>JAYJMM010000123.1:0-9524033 GCA_037349105.1 Limnomonas spitsbergensis | reverse complement strand
AACCCTAAACCCTAAACCCTAAACCCTAAACCCTAAACCCTAAACCCTAAACCCTAAACCCTAAACCCTAAACCCTAAACCCTAAACCCTAAACCCTAAACCCTAAACCCTAAACCCTAAACCCTAAACCCTAAACCCTAAACCCTAAACCCTAAACCCTAAACCCTAAACCCTAAACCCTAAACCCTAAACCCTAAACCCTAAACCCTAAACCCTAAACCCTAAACCCTAAACCCTAAACCCTAAACCCTAAACCCTAAACCCTAAACCCTAAACCCTAAACCCTAAACCCTAAACCCTAAGAAGGGAGACCAAAAACGACTGGCAACAGGGTTCAAAGTCTCAAACCTAAGAGTGGGAAACACCTACATATTCACACTGGATTTGGATTCGACCCCCTTTGACAAAAGTAAACACAGGAGGTTCCAAGCCTTCCCAGAGTACCCACTCATCAAGGTTGATGAAGGCAAGGGCAAGATGAGCATTGTTGTCCTGGCTGCCATGTCTACAGAGGCAGGCAACAAAATGGTGTGGATGCCAAAGGTGGCAGAGGGAGAGGCTGATGAGATGGGGAGGTTGTGGGACTCCCTGGAAAAGCATGTGGGAGAAGAGGGGATCACCACACTGGAAGCCCTCAAGGAGCATGTGCTCTTGATGTCAAAGCCAGGGAAGCCTTTCACTGCTCAGAGATCTCAGGCGTACACAGCGCCCATGGACGATTTCGCTAAGAAGATCCTCCCAGACCCCAGGATTTACATCAACAACCTGCCAAGGGCAACCCCAGTAGATGCCCCTGTCATGGTACAAAATCATGCAGGCATGCACATCATTGGGGAACATGGGCTTCCTGTACTGGTGGGTCCCAAGATTGAGGCCCACAAGTATGTGGAGCATTGTAACACACACCAATCACCAGGTGAGCCTCCCCAGTCTTACCTGGTTGGCCCACCATATGTCCAGATCAGAGGTCCACAAGCAGGGGTTGGGGGTGTGAAAGCAACTTCCACACCCATACCCCCTGATGAGGGAATGACCAAGGTGCATGCAGGTGAAGATGTCAATGTTGACACATTCACAGTGGTAGCACCCTTGTCATCTGCATTTGATATCATACTACAGCTCCATGTCAGCAACCCCAAGGGCACCAAGTTCATCAGGACCTCTAAGGTGGAATTCAGGCCTAGTGAGGATGATCATGATATACTAGTGCCTGGCCTGTTGACAAACAAAGTCCACAAAGAGAGGAGGAATGGGACAGAGTTCAAACTGGCATCAGATATGAAAAGTGCATGGCTAGGACAGCTTGAGGCAGGATCGGGGGGAGTTTACATGGTCCTAGGATGGAAGGATGCCACAAATGAGGAGTTGGAGGCTGTAAGGCGAATGGTCATGCATGCCATATGTGAAAGCGCAGTATGGGAAGGGCACGTGGGGCCACATGTAGATGGCCCCCTCCCTTTTGACACATCCACATGGCCCAAAATGACTGGCAACACACATCCCATCCTAGCAGGGGCAAAGCTAGTTGAGGTGATGGCCAAGATCAAACATGGGGATGTTGAGGAGATGGCCATTGAGGCAGGGGTGGAGGACTTGCCAGAAAGGGTGCTGGAATACTGGCCAGATAAGGTGTGGATCGTGGCAGAGAGCCAGCAGCTCAAGAGCAACATAGGGGACAACATGTCAAGGGTACACACACCATGGCCTGTGGAAACCTTGAAGGAGGAAGCACAAGAGAGGGGTGAAAGTCAGGTGGATGACCTCATCAACAAGCTCAGGCGGTACATCAATATGGACCATGCTGAGGACGTGCCAGGTTGCATGATGGCAATCTGGTTGGGAACTGATACAGTCATCCTTTCACAAGAGGTGTTGAGTCTCACAGGGGGGGCTGGGGGGGGGGAGGAACATGGGCCAATAAGATCACTTCAGATGGACATTGATGCCAACCAAAGGAAAAGCTATGTCAGCACTGTCCTCAAGCCATGCAAGGCTACAACTGGGCCACATTGGGGAGGGTATGGATTCCTGGCTTACCAGGGCCATGGGGTGGGAATGAGTGGGAAGGCCATGGAGCAAGGGGAGCTTGAGGCCTACATAAGGCAAACAGGCATACACACACTTCAGGAGGAGGAGGAGGGGCCAAACATCAGTGGGGAAGGCTTGGCAGAAGGCATCATTGGGCTCACTGAATTCACATTACAGTCAGCTAGGGAGCAGGGGAAGACGTTGGCCCTGGTGGCTTGTGCTGAGTATGATAAGAAAGCAATACAGTTCCAGTCATACTCTGGTAGCCCTGCCCATTTGACAAAGGACAGGGTGGCTCAAAAAGATGTGGACGACTTGGAGGAGAAGGCCAATGCATACATGGGGGGGGCACAGACTCTCAGGGCAAAGGCAATCTTCAATGAAGCATTGGAGGTCGTGTGCAACAAGGCCTTGTCTCCACTAGACACAGCACACAAGGGAGGAGGGACTCCCAACAGGATGGAGTGGGGATTCCAGATTCATTTCACAAGGGGGGAACAGATACCTGGTGCACTGCTGGATGTGCTCACAGAGGTGAATGCAAGGATCCTACTCCTGGACAAGGGGGCTCACATGGCCATAGTGCCAGTCAAGTCTTGGCAAAGAGTGGTGTACAAGTGGGTGGATCAGTGGAAAGGCTTGGTCAAGGCAAGAGTGTTCAGCACAGTGTCAATTGAGGCCTCAGTGCTCAGAGGGATGCTTTCCATGGTCTTTGCCACAAACTTCATGTATGACTCAGGCAGCCAAGGCTCATCGAATCTGCTGGGAAAGACAGAGGTGGGCAAGGACATCAGGAGGGCCATCAAGACACATGGCTTCCCACGAATTGGCAAGGCTATGCTAGAAACAATGATGCCAGGGCAAGAGGGGACCAGTGAACTTGGAATGCCAGGTCAGCAAGCCAGGGTGGATTCCCTGAAGAGTGCCCTGAGGTCAACCATGAGAAAGGTGGAGGAGAAGGAGAGTGTGACCACCCAGGACTTCATGAAGACAATCAGCATGGTGTTCTCACCAATTCATGGTTGGGGGAAAGAATTGTTCATGCCCATCAGCTTGGACCAGTGCAAGGCATTGCTGGGGCCTATCCTCAAGCTGTACCCTGTGGAGGCCATGGCCAAAAGCTCCCTCTCAATTGAGATGGATGTGAACTTCACATGGCAGGAGGCTGGAGGGAACAAGACACCCTTGCCCATCACAGCAACACTGCAGGGGGGGAGGATGATGCACAGGAATCCAGCATGTGAACCCCAAGAGAGTCTCAGGGCCTTGAAAGGAAAGTACCAGGAATCAGACACCACCTGGAAAACTCGAATAAACATCAAGGGGAGCATGTCAAACATGTGGAAGCAGTTCCTGGGAAAGGACAGGGCATCTTACTTCAAGGCCTTCCAGGGTGATGCACAGAGGGACACCCCATGTGCCATGGACAGCACACTCAATGCCACCACTCTGCAAAATGTGGTGGACAGCATCATGACCAAGGTCATCAGCCCAATGCCATCAGCCAACAACCTCCACAGGCTCACCTCAGCTGAGCTCATGCTCAAGGTGCTCTTCCACCACTCCTACTTGCCCATTTGCAATGGTGATGAGGAGGTAGCTAAGAAGACCATGGCAGGCCATATCCTCCTGGTCATGTCTGGGACTACCATGTTCCCAAAGGTGGCTGTCAAAACAAACAAGATCACCTTCAGCTTCCTCAAGGACACCCCAGGGCACACAGGCATCCCAACAGAGGACCCAGAAGGCTACCCAGACCCCATGGTGGCCAACGTTATGGAGGCACTCAAGGTCAGCCACTTTGCTGGTGCCACACCAGCAAGAATCATCCTCAGACACCAGCAGATGATGGATGAGGTCAGTGGCAAGATCAACCTCCTGGTCAATGTGGTGGTGGCTGCTCTGGAGATGAGGTACCCCCTTACCACCATCATGAGGAGGACAGATCATGGCCCTGGCATGGGCCCTGGCACTTCTGCTGGGAACCAAGATGATGAGGGAGGAAACACATCTGGTGATGAGGAGGAGGATGACCCTGAGTTTGGGGGCTTCTATGACTTCTCCCAAGGGATGGATGACTAAGGTAACAACATTGTTAACTACATTAAAAAAGATATGGTAACAATACATCACATACTAATGGATCATGCAGGTGTCATGGCATCACAATGGTCCACTGCCCCAAAGAGTTATGATGAGGTGGAGGGGCAGAGATCACAAGATGCAAGGATGGAGAGAAGGGTGGAGGGTTAAAAAAAAAGATGGAAAAGACATCAAAAGAGGCAAAAAAAAAGTTGGAAAAAATAAAGGGAGTGGAGCCCATGGATAAGTGGTGGATATATGGTTACAAGCTTGGAATTTCAAGAAGGTGAGCAGAATTTTCAATGTACATGTTTATACAAATCATCTTACATAAAACAATACATGCAGACATTGCCCCAAAGAGTTATGCTAACCAGGAGGAGGGGCATGCTTACTCTCTTGAAATTTCATTAAGGTAAGCACATTTCACCCATGTTAAAATATATTGCTTAGCCATCTAATATAAAAACAATGCTTGCAGTGTTATGCAAGACTTGAGAGGGGACTGCAAGATTGCCTGCAAGATTTGAGAAGTCTATGCTGAGGAGGATTGCTTGAAGTAAACATGCTTGATGCACATGTTAACTCCCCCTCTCCCCACTCACATGGTGTACCCATATACAAAACACCAGGGGGAGGGGTAAGAAGCACTGGGTGGGGCCAATGAGAGAACCTCCAACTTGGGTTTAGCCCTAAAGTGGTGGCCCTGGACCAAGGTGTGTGAATACACACACCTTGACTGATCTCTCAAGGTAAGGCATGTGTGTTTTCATATTGTGATTCCACTAAGCCGTTTTGGAGGAAACACAACCCTATCACCTTTGGGTGTGCAATATTATAATTGTATATTATATATTAAGCAATTATGTAGCCATCAATTGTGTTGTGAGGATATTCTCATAATAGATTGCTTACTATCATGTTTTGACTCATAAAAGCCATAAAACTCATAATTTGGAAATTATAAAAACGCCATTGTCTTAATTACATCAAACCATTGAAATTGACATATTGAAGTGGTATGTTTCTCAAGTAAGTCCCAAAGGCCATAACTTCTTGTAACCCTAATAACTCCAAAAATCCTCGGGGAAATTTGCTTAAATTTTGTGTATGTGATAGTGGTACCTTGCTTGATACATCCCCAAATTTTTAGGTCATTCTGTTAACCTTTGAGGGGGTGAGGAGTGAGGAGATACCCATATAAACCCTAAACCCTAAACCCTAAACCCTAAACCCTAAACCCTAAACCCTAAACCCTAAACCCTAAACCCTAAACCCTAAACCCTAAACCCTAAACCCTAAACCCTAAACCCTAAACCCTAAACCCTAAACCCTAAACCCTAAACCCTAAACCCTAAACCCTAAACCCTAAACCCTAAACCCTAAACCCTAAACCCTAAACCCTAAACCCTTAACCCTAAACCCTAAACCCTAAACCCTAAACCCTAAACATAACGCTGGCTAAACATTGCGTGGGAAAAAGTATCGCCAAGATGTATGTTAGGTTCGCGCTGAAGTTCGGCCACCACTCAAGTTTCGGCTGCGCACCTGGAAACGTCAAGGCATATACTACATAGCTTGTGAACCTCATGATAGTTACAACCTTCAGGAGAGCACAAGTCCACTGCCACTGAAGTTTCACTACCTCGTACTCGACTGTGCACCGGGACACTTCAAGGCATATCGCTCATGGCTCGTGAACCTCAAGATAGTTGCAACTTTCAAGACCGCACAAGTCCACTGGCGCACTCAAGTTCCACACTTGACCTATGATGTGCACATGCAACCTTCATGCTGGACTTCAGCCACCAGTTATGTTCATGCACCACTTCACTTCAGCCACCAATGAACTTCAAACACTTACGCCCATGATGTGCACATGCATCCTTTGGCTCATGCTGAACTTCAGCCACCAGTTATGTTCATGCACCACTTCACTTTAGCCACCAATGAACTTCAAACACATATTAACTTCAAGCCCAAATGAACTTCTTGTACCGACGCCTTGGATGAGCACATGCAATATGTGGCTCATGCTGATTTGAGCCCCCACTTATGTTCATGCACCACTTAACTCGCACCAATGAACCTCTTAGCTAGGGGGTATGAGCATTGTGCTGGCCTGCCCTCTTTGCTATGGGGCATGAGCATGTTGCGCGCCACAGATTAACCAGGGACCAGTCTCCCCCCCCAACAGATTGCGCGCCACAAATTAGATGAGCATTGTTGTCCTGGCTGCCATGTCTACAGAGGCAGGCAACAAAATGGTGTGGATGCCAAAGGCGGCAGAGGGAGAGGCTGATGAGATGGGGAGGTTGTGGGACTCCCTGGAAAAGCATGTGGGAGAAGAGGGGATCACCACATTGGAAGCCCTCAAGGAGCATGTGCTCTTGATGTCAAAGCCAGGGAAGCCTTTCACTGCTCAGAGATCTCAGGCGTACACAGCGCCCATGGACGATTTCGCTAAGAAGATCCTCCCAGACCCCAGGATTTACATCAGCAACCTGCCAAGGGCAACCCCAGCTGTAGATGCCCCTGCCATGGTACAAAACCATGCAGGCATGCACATCATTGGGGAACATGGGCTTCCTGTACTGGTGGGTCCCAAGATTGAGGCCCACAAGTATGTGGAGCATTGTAACACACACCAATCACCAGGTGAGCCTCCCCAGTCTTACCTGGTTGGCCCACCATATGTCCAGATCAGAGGTCCACAAGCAGGGGTTGGGGGTGTGAAAGCAACTTCCACACCCATACCCCCTGATGAGGGAATGACCAAGGTGCATGCAGGTGAAGATGTCAATGTTGACACATTCACAGTGGTAGCACCCTTGTCATCTGCATTTGATATCATACTACAGCTCCATGTCAGCAACCCCAAGGGCACCAAGTTCATCAGGACCTCTAAGGTGGAATTCAGGCCTAGTGAGGATGATCATGATATACTAGTGCCTGGCCTGTTGACAAACAAAGTCCACAAAGAGAGGAGGAATGGGACAGAGTTCAAACTGGCATCAGATATGAAAAGTGCATGGCTAGGACAGCTTGAGGCAGGATCGGGGGGAGTTTACATGGTCCTAGGGTGGAAGGATGCCACAAATGAGGAGTTGGAGGCTGTAAGGCGAATGGTCATGCATGCCATATGTGAAAGCGCAGTATGGGAAGGGCACGTGGGGCCACATGTAGATGGCCCCCTCCCTTTTGACACATCCACATGGCCCAAAATGACTGGCAACACACATCCCATCCTAGCAGGGGCAAAGCTAGTTGAGGTGATGGCCAAGATCAAACATGGGGATGTTGAGGAGATGGCCATTGAGGCAGGGGTGGAGGACTTGCCAGAAAGGGTGCTGGAATACTGGCCAGATAAGGTGTGGATCGTGGCAGAGAGCCAGCAGCTCAAGAGCAACATAGGGGACAACATGTCAAGGGTACACACACCATGGCCTGTGGAAACCTTGAAGGAGGAAGCACAAGAGAGGGGTGAAAGTCAGGTGGATGACCTCATCAACAAGCTCAAGCGGTACATCAATATGGACCATGCTGAGGACGTGCCAGGTTGCATGATGGCAATCTGGTTGGGAACTGATACAGTCATCCTTTCACAAGAGGTGTTGAGTCTCACAGGGGGGGCTGGGGGGGGGGAGGAACATGGGCCAATAAGATCACTTCAGATGGACATTGATGCCAACCAAAGGAAAAGCTATGTCAGCACTGTCCTCAAGCCATGCAAGGCTACAACTGGGCCACATTGGGGAGGGTATGGATTCCTGGCTTACCAGGGCCATGGGGTGGGAATGAGTGGGAAGGCCATGGAGCAAGGGGAGCTTGAGGCCTACATAAGGCACACAGGCATACACACACTTCAGGAGGAGGAGGAGGGGCCAAACATCAGTGGGGAAGGCTTGGCAGAAGGCATCATTGGGCTCACTGAATTCACATTACAGTCAGCTAGGGAGCAGGGAAAGACGTTGGCCCTGGTGGCTTGTGCTGAGTATGATAAGAAAGCAATACAGTTCCAGTCATACTCTGGTAGCCCTGCCCATTTGACAAAGGACAGGGTGGCTCAAAAAGATGTGGACGACTTGGAGGAGAAGGCCAATGCATACATGGGGGGGGCACAGACTCTCAGGGCAAAGGCAATCTTCAATGAAGCATTGGAGGTCGTGTGCAACAAGGCCTTGTCTCCACTAGACACAGCACACAAGGGAGGAGGGACTCCCAACAGGATGGAGTGGGGATTCCAGATTCATTTCACAAGGGGGGAACAGATACCTGGTGCACTGCTGGATGTGCTCACAGAGGTGAATGCAAGGATCCTACTCCTGGACAAGGGGGCTCACATGGCCATAGTGCCAGTCAAGTCTTGGCAAAGAGTGGTGTACAAGTGGGTGGATCAGTGGAAAGGCTTGGTCAAGGCAAGAGTGTTCAGCACAGTGTCAATTGAGGCCTCAGTGCTCGGAGGGATGCTTTCCATGGTCTTTGCCACAAACTTCATGTATGACTCAGGCAGCCAAGGCTCATCAAATCTGCTGGGAAAGACAGAGGTGGGCAAGGACATCAGGAGGGCCATCAAGACACATGGCTTCCCACGAATTGGCAAGGCTATGCTAGAAACAATGATGCCAGGGCAAGAGGGGACCAGTGAACTTGGAATGCCAGGTCAGCAAGCCAGGGTGGATTCCCTGAAGAGTGCCCTGAGGTCAACCATGAGAAAGGTGGAGGAGAGGGAGAGTGTGACCACCCAGGACTTCATGAAGACAATCAGCATGGTGTTCTCACCAATTCATGGTTGGGGGAAAGAATTGTTCATGCCCATCAGCTTGGACCAGTGCAAGGCATTGCTGGGGCCTATCCTCAAGCTGTACCCTGTGGAGGCCATGGCCAAAAGCTCCCTCTCAATTGAGATGGATGTGAACTTCACATGGCAGGAGGCTGGGGGGAACAGGACACCCTTGCCCATCACAGCAACACTGCAGGGGGGGAGGATGATGCACAGGAATCCAGCATGTGAGCCCCAAGAGAGTCTCAGGGCCTTGAAGGGAAAGTACCAGGAATCAGACACCACCTGGAAAACTCGAATAAACATCAAGGGGAGCCTGTCAAACATGTGGAGGCAGTTCCTGGGAAAGGACAGGGCATCTTACTTCAAAGCCTTTCAGGGTGATGCACAGAGGGACACCCCATGTGCCATGGACAGCACACTCAATGCCACCACTCTGCAAAATGTGGTGGACAGCATCATGACCAAGGTCATCAGCCCCATGCCAAAAGATGACCACATTGCAAGGCTCACCTCAGCTGAGCTCATGCTCAAGGTGCTCTTCCACCACTCCTACCAGCCTATTTGCAATGGTGATGAGGAGGTAGCTAAGAAGACCATGGCAGGCCACATCCTCCTGGTCATGTCTGGGACTACCATGTTCCCCAAGGTGGCTGTCACAACAAACAAGATCACCTTCAGCTTCCTCAAGGACACCCCAGGGCACACAGGCATCCCTACAGAGGACCCAGAAGGCTACCCTGACCCCATGGTGGCCAACGTTATGGAGGCACTCAAGGTCAGCCACTTTGCTGGTGCCACACCAGCAAGAATCATCCTCAGACACCAGCAGATGATGGATGAGGTCAGTGGCAAGATCAACCTCTTGGTCAATGTGGTGGTGGCTGCTCTGGAGATGAGGTACCCCCTTACCACCATCATGAGGAGGACAGATCATGGCCCTGGCATGGGCCCTGGCACTTCTGCTGGGAACCAAGATGATGAGGGAGGAGGCACATCTGGTGATGAGGAGGAGGATGACCCTGAGTTTGGGGGCTTCTATGACTTCTCCCAAGGGATGGATGACTAAGGTAACAACATTGTTAACTACATTAATAAAGATATGGTAACAATACATCACATACTAATGGATCATGCAGGTGTCATGGCATCACAATGGTCCACTGCCCCAAAGAGTTATGATGAGGTGGAGGGGCAGAGATCACAAGATGCAAGGATGGAGAGAAGGGTGGAGGGTTAAAAAAAAAGATGGAAAAGACATCAAAAGAGGCAAAAAAAAAGTTGGAAAAAATAAAGGGAGTGGAGCCCATGGATAAGTGGTGGATATATGGTTACAAGCTTGGAATTTCAAGAAGGTGAGCACACATTTCAATGTATAGGTTTTGACCCAATCATCTTACATAAAACAATACATGCAGAGGCTGCCCCAAAGAGTTATGCTAACCAGGAGGAGGGGCATGCTTACTCTCTTGAAATTCCATTAAGGTAAGCACATTTCAACCATGTTAATTATACTGCTTATACATCTAATATACATACAATGCTTGCAGTGTTATGCAAGACTTGAGTGGGGACTGCAAGATTTGTTTGCAAGATTTGAGAAGTCTATGCTGAGGAGGATTGCTTGAAGTAAACATGCTTGATGCAACTCCCCCTCCCCCCACTCACATGGTGTACCCATATACAAAACACCAGGGGGAGGGGTAAGAAGCACTGGGTGGGGCCAATGAGAGAACCTCCAACTTGGGTTTAGCCCTAAAGTGGTGGCCCTGGACCAAGGTGTGTGAATACACACACTTTGACAGATCTCTCAAGGTAAGACATAACCAAGTTGCCTTAATATCAACTATGTCCCTTAATTATACTTGCCATCATTATAGGTATGTTGTGAGTATGCTGCTAACCATTGATTGTTTACTTTCAAGTTTTGACTAATGAAAACTTAGAATTTGGAAATTGTGAAAACACCATTGTCTTAGTGACATCAAACCAATGAAAATGATATATAATAGTGGTATCTTTGTAAACTAAGTCCCAAAGGCCATAACTTCTTGAAACCCTAATAACTCTGAAAATCCTCGGGGAAATTTGCTTAAAATTTGGGAATGTATTAGTGGTACCATGATTGATACATTCCCAAATTTTGAGGTCATTCTGTTAACCTTAGGGGGGCTGGCGAGTGGCGAGATACCCATATAAACCCTAAACCCTAAACCCTAAACCCTAAACCCTAAACCCTAAACCCTAAACCCTAAACCCTAAACTAGTGAGGGGTAGGAGGGAGGAGGCAGCTGACTGATCCACAGCTGTTCTGAGGTAAGGGTGAGGGGTGGGAGGGAGGAGGCAGCTGACTGATCCACAGCTGTTCTGGGGTAAGGGTGAAGGGTGGGAGGGAGGAGGCAGCTGACTGATCCACAGCTGTTCTGGGGTAAGGGTGAAGGGTGGGAGGGAGGAGGCAGCTGACTCGTGCACAGCTGTTCTGGGGTAAGGGTGAAGGGTGGGAGGGAGGAGGCAAGTTACTGATCCACAGCTGTTCTGGGGTAAGGGTGAGGGGTAGGAGGGAGGAGGCAGCTGACTGATCCACAGCTGTTATGGGGTAAGGGTGAGGGGTGGGAGGGAGGAGGCAGCTGACTGATCCACAGCTGTTCTGGGGTAAGGGTGAAGGGTGGGAGGGAGGCTGCAGCTGACTGGTCCACAGATGTTCTGGGGTAAGGGTGGGGATTGGGAGGGAGGAGGCAGCTGACTGGTCCACATCTGTTCTGGGGTAAGGGTGGAGGGTGGGAGGGAGGAGGCAGCTGACTGATCCACAGCTGTTCTGGGGTAAGGGTGAGGGGTGGGAGGGAGGAGGCAGCTGACTGATCCACAGCTGTTCTGGGGTTAGGGTGAAGGGTGGGAGGGAGGAGGCAGCTGACTGGTGCACAGCTGTTCTGGGGTAAGGGTGAAGGGTGGGAGGGAGGAGGCAGCTGACTGATCCACAGCTGTTCTGGGGTAAGGGTGAGGGGTGGGAGGGAGGAGGCAGCTGATTGATCCACAGCTGTTCTGGGGTAAGGGTGAAGGGTGGGAGGGAGGCTGCAGCTGACTGGGCCACAGCTGTTCTGGGGTAAGGGTGAAGGGTGGGAGGGAGGAGGCAAGTTACTGGTCCACAGATGTTCTGGGGTAAGGGTGAAGGGTGGGAGGGAGGAGGCAGCTCACTAATCCACAGCTGTTCTGGGGTAAGGGTGGGGATTGGGAGGGAGGAGGCAGCTGACTGGTCCACAGCTGTTCTGGGGTAAGGGTGAGGATTGGGAGGGAGGAGGCAGCTGACTGATCCACAGCTGTTCTGGGGTTAGGGTGGGGATTGGGAGGGAGGAGGCAGCTGACTGGTCCACAGCTGTTCTGGGGTAAGGGTGGAGGGTGGGAGGGAGGAGGCAGCTGACTGATCCACAGCTGTTCTGGGGTAAGGGTGGAGGGTGGGAGGGAGGAGGCAGCTGACTGATCCACAGCTGTTCTGGGGTAAGGGTGAAGGGTGGGAGGGAGGAGGCAGCTCACTGATCCACAGCTGTTCTGGGGTAAGGGTGGGGATTGGGAGGGAGGAGGCAGCTGACTGGTCCACAGCTGTTCTGGGGTAAGGGTGGAGGGTGGGAGGGAGGAGGCAGCTCACTGATCCACAGCTGTTCTGGGGTTAGGGTGAAGGGTGGGAGGGAGGAGGCAGCTGACTCGTGCACAGCTGTTCTGGGGTAAGGGTGAGGGGTACGAGGGAGGAGGCAGGTTACTGATTCACAGCTGTTCTGGGGTAAGGGTGAGGATTGGGAGGGAGGAGGCAGCTGACTGGTCCACAGCTGTTCTGGCGTAAGATTGGAGGGTGGGAGGGAGGAGGCAGCTCACTATCCACAGCTGTTCTGGGGTAAGGGTGAGGATTGGGAGGGAGGAGGCAGCTGACTGGTCCACAGCTGTTCTGGGTGGGAGGGAGAAGGCATGCTACTGTTCCACAGCTGTTCTGGGGTAAGGGTGAGGGGTAGGAGGGAGGAGGCAGCTGACTGGTCCACAGCTGTTCTGGGGTAAGGGTGAGGGGTAGGAGTGAGGAGGCAGGTTACTGATCCACAGCTGTTCTGGGGTAAGGGTGAGGGGTGGGAGGGAGGAGGCAGCTGACTGGTCCACAGCTGTTCTGGGGTAAGGGTGAAGGGTGGGAGGGAGGAGGCAGCTGACTGATCCACAGCTGTTCTGGGGTAAGGGTGAAGGGTGGGAGGGAGGAGGCAGCTGACTGATCCACAGCTGTTCTGGGGTAAGGGTGAAGGGTGGGAGGGAGGAGGCAGCTGACTGGTCCAAAGCTGTTCTGGGGTAAGGGTGAAGGGTGGGAGGGAGGAGGCAGCTGACTGGTCCACAGCTGTTCTGGGGTAAGGGTGAAGGGTGGGAGGGAGGGGGCAGCTGACTGGTCCACAGCTGTTCTGGGGTAAGGGTGAGGATTGGGAGGGAGGAGACAGCTGACTGGTCCACAGCTGTTCTGGGGTAAGGGTGGAGGGTGGGAGGGAGAAGGCAGCTGACTGATCCACAGTTGTTCTGGGGTAAGGGTGAGGGGTGGGAGGGAGGAGGCAGGCTACTGATCCACAGCTGTTCTGGGGTAAGGGTGAGGATTGGGAGGGAGGAGGCAGCTGACTGGTCCATAGCTGTTCTGGGGTAAGGGTGAAGGGTGGGAGGGAGGAGTCAGGCTACTGATCCACAGCTGTTCTGGGGTAAGGGTGAGGGGTACGAGGGAGGAGGCAGGTAACTGATCCACAGCTGTTATGGGGTAAGGGTGAGGATTGGGAGGGAGGAGGCAGCTGACTGGTCCACAGCTGTTCTGGGGTAAGGGTGGAGGGTGGGAGGGAGGAGGCAGCTGACTGATCCACAGCTGTTCTGGGGTAAGGGTGAAGGGTGGGAGGGAGGAGGCAGCTCACTGATCCACAGCTGTTATGGGGTAAGGGTGAGGATTGGGAGGGAGGAGGCAGCTGACTGGTCCTCAGCTGTTCTGGGTGGGAGGGAGGAGGCAGGCTACTGATCCACAGCTGTTCTGGGGTAAGGGTGAGGGGGAGGAGGGAGGAGGCAGCTGACTGGTCCACAGCTGTTCTGGGGTAAGGGTGAGGGGTAGGAGGGAGGAGGCAGGTTACTGATCCACAGCTGTTCTGGGGTAATGGTAAGGGTGGGAGGGAGGAGGCAGCTCACTGATCCACAGCTGTTCTGGGGTAAGGGTGAGGATTGGGAGGGAGGAGGCAGCTGACTGATCCACAGCTGTTCTGGGGTAAGGGTGGAGGGTGGGAGGGAGGAGGCAGCTGACTGATCCACGGCTGTTCTGAAGTAAGGGTGAGGGGTGGGAGGGAGGAGGCAGCTGACTGATCCACAGCTGTTCTGGGGTTAGGGTGAGGATTGGGAGGGAGGAGGCAGCTGACTGATCCACAGCTGTTCTGGGGTAAGGGTGGAGGGTGGGAGGGAGGAGGCAGCTGACTGATCCACGGCTGTTCTGAAGTAAGGGTGAGGGGTGGGAGGGAGGAGGCAGCTGACTGATCCACAGCTGTTCTGGGGTTAGGGTGAAGGGTGGGAGGGAGGAGGCAGCTGACTCGTGCACAGCTGTTCTGGGGTAAGGGTGAGGGGTACGAGGGAGGAGGCAGGTTACTGATCCACAGCTGTTCTGGGGTAAGGGTGAGGATTGGGAGGGAGGAGGCAGCTGACTGGTCCACAGCTTTTCTGGGGTAAGGGTGGAGGGTGGGAGGGAGGAGGCAGCTCACTATCCACAGCTGTTCTGGGGTAAGGGTGAGGATTGGGAGGGAGGAGGCAGCTGACTGGTCCACAGCTGTTCTGGGTGGGAGGGAGGAAGCAGGCTACTGATCCACAGCTGCTCTGGGTTGGAGGGAGGAGGCAGGCTACTGATCCACAGCTGTTCTGGGGTAAGGGTGGAGGGTGGGAGGGAGGAGGCAGCTGACTCGTGCACAGCTGTTCTGGGGTAAGGGTGAAGGGTGGGAGGGAGGAGGCAAGTTACTGATCCACAGCTGTTCTGGGGTAAGGGTGAGGGGTAGGAGGGAGGAGGCAGCTGACTGATCCACAGCTGTTCTGGGGTTAGGGTGAAGGGTGGGAGGGAGGAGGCAGCTGACTCGTGCACAGCTGTTCTGGGGTAAGGGTGAAGGGTGGGAGGGAGGAGGCAGCTGACTCGTGCACAGCTGTTCTGGGGTAAGGGTGAAGGGTGGGAGGGAGGAGGCAAGTTACTGGTCCACAGCTGTTCTGGGGTAAGGGTGAAGGGTGGGAGGGAGGAGGCAGCTGACTGATCCACAGCTGTTCTGGGGTAAGGGTGGGGATTGGGAGGGAGGAGGCAGCTGACTGGTCCACAGCTGTTCTGGGGTAAGGGTGAGGATTGGGAGGGAGGAGGCAGCTGACTGATCCACAGCTGTTCTGGGGTTAGGGTGGGGATTGGGAGGGAGGAGGCAGCTGACTGGTCCACAGCTGTTCTGGGGTAAGGGTGGAGGGTGGGAGGGAGGAGGCAGCTGACTGATCCACAGCTGTTCTGGGGTAAGGGTGAAGGGTGGGAGGGAGGAGGCAGCTGACTGATCCACAGCTGTTCTGGGGTAAGGGTGAAGGGTGGGAGGGAGGAGGCAGCTGACTCGTGCACAGCTGTTCTGGGGTAAGGGTGAAGGGTGGGAGGGAGGAGGCAAGTTACTGATCCACAGCTGTTCTGGGGTAAGGGTGAGGGGTAGGAGGGAGGAGGCAGCTGACTGATCCACAGCTGTTATGGGGTAAGGGTGAGGGGTGGGAGGGAGGAGGCAGCTGACTGATCCACAGCTGTTCTGGGGTAAGGGTGAAGGGTGGGAGGGAGGCTGCAGCTGACTGGTCCACAGATGTTCTGGGGTAAGGGTGGGGATTGGGAGGGAGGAGGCAGCTGACTGGTCCACATCTGTTCTGGGGTAAGGGTGGAGGGTGGGAGGGAGGAGGCAGCTGACTGATCCACAGCTGTTCTGGGGTAAGGGTGAGGGGTGGGAGGGAGGAGGCAGCTGACTGATCCACAGCTGTTCTGGGGTTAGGGTGAAGGGTGGGAGGGAGGAGGCAGCTGACTGGTGCACAGCTGTTCTGGGGTAAGGGTGAAGGGTAGGAGGGAGGAGGCAGCTGACTGATCCACAGCTGTTCTGGGGTAAGGGTGAGGGGTGGGAGGGAGGAGGCAGCTGATTGATCCACAGCTGTTCTGGGGTAAGGGTGAAGGGTGGGAGGGAGGCTGCAGCTGACTGGGCCACAGCTGTTCTGGGGTAAGGGTGAAGGGTGGGAGGGAGGAGGCAAGTTACTGGTCCACAGATGTTCTGGGGTAAGGGTGAAGGGTGGGAGGGAGGAGGCAGCTCACTAATCCACAGCTGTTCTGGGGTAAGGGTGGGGATTGGGAGGGAGGAGGCAGCTGACTGGTCCACAGCTGTTCTGGGGTAAGGGTGAGGATTGGGAGGGAGGAGGCAGCTGACTGATCCACAGCTGTTCTGGGGTTAGGGTGGGGATTGGGAGGGAGGAGGCAGCTGACTGGTCCACAGCTGTTCTGGGGTAAGGGTGGAGGGTGGGAGGGAGGAGGCAGCTGACTGATCCACAGCTGTTCTGGGGTAAGGGTGGAGGGTGGGAGGGAGGAGGCAGCTGACTGATCCACAGCTGTTCTGGGGTAAGGGTGAAGGGTGGGAGGGAGGAGGCAGCTCACTGATCCACAGCTGTTCTGGGGTAAGGGTGGGGATTGGGAGGGAGGAGGCAGCTGACTGGTCCACAGCTGTTCTGGGGTAAGGGTGGAGGGTGGGAGGGAGGAGGCAGCTCACTGATCCACAGCTGTTCTGGGGTTAGGGTGAAGGGTGGGAGGGAGGAGGCAGCTGACTCGTGCACAGCTGTTCTGGGGTAAGGGTGAGGGGTAGGAGGGAGGAGGCAGGTTACTGATTCACAGCTGTTCTGGGGTAAGGGTGAGGATTGGGAGGGAGGAGGCAGCTGACTGGTCCACAGCTGTTCTGGCGTAAGATTGGAGGGTGGGAGGGAGGAGGCAGCTCACTATCCACAGCTGTTCTGGGGTAAGGGTGAGGATTGGGAGGGAGGAGGCAGCTGACTGGTCCACAGCTGTTCTGGGTGGGAGGGAGAAGGCATGCTACTGTTCCACAGCTGTTCTGGGGTAAGGGTGAGGGGTAGGAGGGAGGAGGCAGCTGACTGGTCCACAGCTGTTCTGGGGTAAGGGTGAGGGGTAGGAGTGAGGAGGCAGGTTACTGATCCACAGCTGTTCTGGGGTAAGGGTGAGGGGTGGGAGGGAGGAGGCAGCTGACTGGTCCACAGCTGTTCTGGGGTAAGGGTGAAGGGTGGGAGGGAGGAGGCAGCTGACTGATCCACAGCTGTTCTGGGGTAAGGGTGAAGGGTGGGAGGGAGGAGGCAGCTGACTGATCCACAGCTGTTCTGGGGTAAGGGTGAAGGGTGGGAGGGAGGAGGCAGCTGACTGGTCCAAAGCTGTTCTGGGGTTAGGGTGAAGGGTGGGAGGGAGGAGGCAGCTGACTGGTCCACAGCTGTTCTGGGGTAAGGGTGAAGGGTGGGAGGGAGGGGGCAGCTGACTGGTCCACAGCTGTTCTGGGGTAAGGGTGAGGATTGGGAGGGAGGAGACAGCTGACTGGTCCACAGCTGTTCTGGGGTAAGGGTGGAGGGTGGGAGGGAGAAGGCAGCTGACTGATCCACAGTTGTTCTGGGGTAAGGGTGAGGGGTGGGAGGGAGGAGGCAGGCTACTGATCCACAGCTGTTCTGGGGTAAGGGTGAGGATTGGGAGGGAGGAGGCAGCTGACTGGTCCATAGCTGTTCTGGGGTAAGGGTGAAGGGTGGGAGGGAGGAGTCAGGCTACTGATCCACAGCTGTTCTGGGGTAAGGGTGAGGGGTACGAGGGAGGAGGCAGGTAACTGATCCACAGCTGTTATGGGGTAAGGGTGAGGATTGGGAGGGAGGAGGCAGCTGACTGGTCCACAGCTGTTCTGGGGTAAGGGTGGAGGGTGGGAGGGAGGAGGCAGCTGACTGATCCACAGCTGTTCTGGGGTAAGGGTGAAGGGTGGGAGGGAGGAGGCAGCTCACTGATCCACAGCTGTTATGGGGTAAGGGTGAGGATTGGGAGGGAGGAGGCAGCTGACTGGTCCTCAGCTGTTCTGGGTGGGAGGGAGGAGGCAGGCTACTGATCCACAGCTGTTCTGGGGTAAGGGTGAGGGGGAGGAGGGAGGAGGCAGCTGACTGGTCCACAGCTGTTCTGGGGTAAGGGTGAGGGGTAGGAGGGAGGAGGCAGGTTACTGATCCACAGCTGTTCTGGGGTAATGGTAAGGGTGGGAGGGAGGAGGCAGCTCACTGATCCACAGCTGTTCTGGGGTAAGGGTGAGGATTGGGAGGGAGGAGGCAGCTGACTGATCCACAGCTGTTCTGGGGTAAGGGTGGAGGGTGGGAGGGAGGAGGCAGCTGACTGATCCACGGCTGTTCTGAAGTAAGGGTGAGGGGTGGGAGGGAGGAGGCAGCTGACTGATCCACAGCTGTTCTGGGGTTAGGGTGAGGATTGGGAGGGAGGAGGCAGCTGACTGATCCACAGCTGTTCTGGGGTAAGGGTGGAGGGTGGGAGGGAGGAGGCAGCTGACTGATCCACGGCTGTTCTGAAGTAAGGGTGAGGGGTGGGAGGGAGGAGGCAGCTGACTGATCCACAGCTGTTCTGGGGTTAGGGTGAAGGGTGGGAGGGAGGAGGCAGCTGACTCGTGCACAGCTGTTCTGGGGTAAGGGTGAGGGGTACGAGGGAGGAGGCAGGTTACTGATCCACAGCTGTTCTGGGGTAAGGGTGAGGATTGGGAGGGAGGAGGCAGCTGACTGGTCCACAGCTTTTCTGGGGTAAGGGTGGAGGGTGGGAGGGAGGAGGCAGCTCACTATCCACAGCTGTTCTGGGGTAAGGGTGAGGATTGGGAGGGAGGAGGCAGCTGACTGGTCCACAGCTGTTCTGGGTGGGAGGGAGGAAGCAGGCTACTGATCCACAGCTGCTCTGGGTTGGAGGGAGGAGGCAGGCTACTGATCCACAGCTGTTCTGGGGTAAGGGTGGAGGGTGGGAGGGAGGAGGCAGCTGACTCGTGCACAGCTGTTCTGGGGTAAGGGTGAAGGGTGGGAGGGAGGAGGCAAGTTACTGATCCACAGCTGTTCTGGGGTAAGGGTGAGGGGTAGGAGGGAGGAGGCAGCTGACTGATCCACAGCTGTTCTGGGGTTAGGGTGAAGGGTGGGAGGGAGGAGGCAGCTGACTCGTGCACAGCTGTTCTGGGGTAAGGGTGAAGGGTGGGAGGGAGGAGGCAGCTGACTCGTGCACAGCTGTTCTGGGGTAAGGGTGAAGGGTGGGAGGGAGGAGGCAAGTTACTGGTCCACAGCTGTTCTGGGGTAAGGGTGAAGGGTGGGAGGGAGGAGGCAGCTGACTGATCCACAGCTGTTCTGGGGTAAGGGTGGGGATTGGGAGGGAGGAGGCAGCTGACTGGTCCACAGCTGTTCTGGGGTAAGGGTGAGGATTGGGAGGGAGGAGGCAGCTGACTGATCCACAGCTGTTCTGGGGTTAGGGTGGGGATTGGGAGGGAGGAGGCAGCTGACTGGTCCACAGCTGTTCTGGGGTAAGGGTGGAGGGTGGGAGGGAGGAGGCAGCTGACTGATCCACAACTGTTCTGGGGTAAGGGTGGAGGGTGGGAGGGAGGAGGCAGCTGACTGATCCACAGGTGTTCTGGGGTAAGGGTGAAGGGTGGGAGGGAGGAGGCAGCTCACTGATCCACAGCTGTTCTGGGGTAAGGGTGGGGATTGGGAGGGAGGAGGCAGCTGACTGGTCCACAGCTGTTCTGGGGTAAGGGTGGAGGGTGGGAGGGAGGAGGCAACTGACTGATCCACAGCTGTTCTGGGGTAAGGGTGAGGGGTGGGAGGGAGGAGGCAGCTGACTGATCCACAGCTGTTCAGGGGTTAGGGTGAAGGGTGGGAGGGAGGAGGCAGCTGACTCGTGCACAGCTGTTCTGGGGTAAGGGTGAGGGGTACGAGGGAGGAGGCAGGTTACTGATCCACAGCTGTTCTGGGGTAAGGGTGAGGATTGGGAGGGAGGAGGCAGCTGACTGGTCCACAGCTGTTCTGGGGTAAGGGTGGAGGGTGGGAGGGAGGAGGCAGCTCACTATCCACAGCTGTTCTGGGGTAAGGGTGAGGATTGGGAGGGAGGAGGCAGCTGACTGGTCCACAGCTGTTCTGGGTGGGAGGGAGGAGGCATGCTACTGATCCACAGCTGTTCTGGGGTAAGGGTGAGGGGTAGGAGGGAGGAGGCAGCTCACTGGTCCACAGCTGTTCTGGGGTAAGGGTGAGGGGTAGGAGGGAGGAGGCAGCTGACTGATCCACAGCTGTTCTGAGGTAAGGGTGAGGGGTGGGAGGGAGGAGGCAGCTGACTGATCCACAGCTGTTCTGGGGTAAGGGTGAAGGGTGGGAGGGAGGAGGCAGCTGACTGATCCACAGCTGTTCTGGGGTAAGGGTGAAGGGTGGGAGGGAGGAGGCAGCTGACTCGTGCACAGCTGTTCTGGGGTAAGGGTGAAGGGTGGGAGGGAGGAGGCAAGTTACTGATCCACAGCTGTTCTGGGGTAAGGGTGAGGGGTAGGAGGGAGGAGGCAGCTGACTGATCCACAGCTGTTATGGGGTAAGGGTGAGGGGTGGGAGGGAGGAGGCAGCTGACTGATCCACAGCTGTTCTTGGGTAAGGGTGAAGGGTGGGAGGGAGGCTGCAGCTGACTGGTCCACAGATGTTCTGGGGTAAGGGTGGGGATTGGGAGGGAGGAGGCAGCTGACTGGTCCACATCTGTTCTGGGGTAAGGGTGGAGGGTGGGAGGGAGGAGGCAGCTGACTGATCCACAGCTGTTCTGGGGTAAGGGTGAGGGGTGGGAGGGAGGAGGCAGCTGACTGATCCACAGCTGTTCTGGGGTTAGGGTGAAGGGTGGGAGGGAGGAGGCAGCTGACTGGTGCACAGCTGTTCTGGGGTAAGGGTGAAGGGTAGGAGGGAGGAGGCAGCTGACTGATCCACAGCTGTTCTGGGGTGAGGGTGAGGGGTGGGAGGGAGGAGGCAGCTGATTGATCCACAGCTGTTCTGGGGTAAGGGTGAAGGGTGGGAGGGAGGCTGCAGCTGACTGGTCCACAGCTGTTCTGGGGTAAGGGTGAAGGGTGGGAGGGAGGAGGCAAGTTACTGGTCCACAGATGTTCTGGGGTAAGGGTGAAGGGTGGGAGGGAGGAGGCAGCTCACTGATCCACAGCTGTTCTGGGGTAAGGGTGGGGATTGGGAGGGAGGAGGCAGCTGACTGGTCCACAGCTGTTCTGGGGTAAGGGTGAGGATTGGGAGGGAGGAGGCAGCTGACTGATCCACAGCTGTTCTGGGGTTAGGGTGGGGATTGGGAGGGAGGAGGCAGCTGACTGGTCCACAGCTGTTCTGGGGTAAGGGTGGAGGGTGGGAGGGAGGAGGCAGCTGACTGATCCACAGCTGTTCTGGGGTAAGGGTGGAGGGTGGGAGGGAGGAGGCAGCTGACTGATCCACAGCTGTTCTGGGGTAAGGGTGAAGGGTGGGAGGGAGGAGGCAGCTCACTGATCCACAGCTGTTCTGGGGTAAGGGTGGGGATTGGGAGGGAGGAGGCAGCTGACTGGTCCACAGCTGTTCTGGGGTAAGGGTGGAGGGTGGGAGGGAGGAGGCAACTGACTGATCCACAGCTGTTCTGGGGTAAGGGTGAGGGGTGGGAGGGAGGAGGCAGCTGACTGATCCACAGCTGTTCTGGGGTTAGGGTGAAGGGTGGGAGGGAGGAGGCAGCTGACTCGTGCACAGCTGTTCTGGGGTAAGGGTGAGGGGTACGAGGGAGGAGGCAGGTTACTGATCCACAGCTGTTCTGGGGTAAGGGTGGAGGGTGGGAGGGAGGAGGCAGCTGACTGATCCACGGCTGTTCTGAAGTAAGGGTGAGGGGTGGGAGGGAGGAGGCAGCTGACTGATCCACAGCTGTTCTGGGGTAAGGGTGGAGGGTGGGAGGGAGGAGGCAGCTGACTGATCCACGGCTGTTCTGAAGTAAGGGTGAGGGGTGGGAGGGAGGAGGCAGCTGACTGATCCACAGCTGTTCTGGGGTTAGGGTGAAGGGTGGGAGGGAGGAGGCAGCTGACTCGTGCACAGCTGTTCTGGGGTAAGGGTGAGGGGTACGAGGGAGGAGGCAGGTTACTGATCCACAGCTGTTCTGGGGTAAGGGTGAGGATTGGGAGGGAGGAGGCAGCTGACTGGTCCACAGCTTTTCTGGGGTAAGGGTGGAGGGTGGGAGGGAGGAGGCAGCTCACTATCCACAGCTGTTCTGGGGTAAGGGTGAGGATTGGGAGGGAGGAGGCAGCTGACTGGTCCACAGCTGTTCTGGGTGGGAGGGAGGAAGCAGGCTACTGATCCACAGCTGCTCTGGGTTGGAGGGAGGAGGCAGGCTACTGATCCACAGCTGTTCTGGGGTAAGGGTGAGGGGGAGGAGGGAGGAGGCAGCTGACTGGTCCACAGCTGTTCTGGGGTAAGGGTGAGGGGTAGGAGGGAGGAGGCAGGTTACTGATCCACAGCTGTTCTGGGGTAATGGTAAGGGTGGGAGGGAGGAGGCAGCTCACTGATCCACAGCTGTTCTGGGGTAAGGGTGAGGATTGGGAGGGAGGAGGCAGCTGACTGATCCACAGCTGTTCTGGGGTAAGGGTGGAGGGTGGGAGGGAGGAGGCAGCTGACTGATCCACGGCTGTTCTGAAGTAAGGGTGAGGGGTGGGAGGGAGGAGGCAGCTGACTGATCCACAGCTGTTCTGGGGTTAGGGTGAAGGGTGGGAGGGAGGAGGCAGCTGACTCGTGCACAGCTGTTCTGGGGTAAGGGTGAGGGGTACGAGGGAGGAGGCAGGTTACTGATCCACAGCTGTTCTGGGGTAAGGGTGAGGATTGGGAGGGAGGAGGCAGCTGACTGGTCCACAGCTTTTCTGGGGTAAGGGTGGAGGGTGGGAGGGAGGAGGCAGCTCACTATCCACAGCTGTTCTGGGGTAAGGGTGAGGATTGGGAGGGAGGAGGCAGCTGACTGGTCCACAGCTGTTCTGGGTGGGAGGGAGGAAGCAGGCTACTGATCCACAGCTGCTCTGGGTTGGAGGGAGGAGGCAGGCTACTGATCCACAGCTGTTCTGGGGTAAGGGTGGAGGGTGGGAGGGAGGAGGCAGCTGACTCGTGCACAGCTGTTCTGGGGTAAGGGTGAAGGGTGGGAGGGAGGAGGCAAGTTACTGATCCACAGCTGTTCTGGGGTAAGGGTGAGGGGTAGGAGGGAGGAGGCAGCTGACTGATCCACAGCTGTTCTGGGGTTAGGGTGAAGGGTGGGAGGGAGGAGGCAGCTGACTCGTGCACAGCTGTTCTGGGGTAAGGGTGAAGGGTGGTAGGGAGGAGGCAGCTGACTCGTGCACAGCTGTTCTGGGGTAAGGGTGAAGGGTGGGAGGGAGGAGGCAAGTTACTGGTCCACAGCTGTTCTGGGGTAAGGGTGAAGGGTGGGAGGGAGGAGGCAGCTGACTGATCCACAGCTGTTCTGGGGTAAGGGTGGGGATTGGGAGGGAGGAGGCAGCTGACTGGTCCACAGCTGTTCTGGGGTAAGGGTGAGGATTGGGAGGGAGGAGGCAGCTGACTGATCCACAGCTGTTCTGGGGTTAGGGTGGGGATTGGGAGGGAGGAGGCAGCTGACTGGTCCACAGCTGTTCTGGGGTAAGGGTGGAGGGTGGGAGGGAGGAGGCAGCTGACTGATCCACAGCTGTTCTGGGGTAAGGGTGGAGGGTGGGAGGGAGGAGGCAGCTGACTGATCCACAGCTGTTCTGGGGTAAGGGTGAAGGGTGGGAGGGAGGAGGCAGCTCACTGATCCACAGCTGTTCTGGGGTAAGGGTGGGGATTGGGAGGGAGGAGGCAGCTGACTGGTCCACAGCTGTTCTGGGGTAAGGGTGGAGGGTGGGAGGGAGGAGGCAACTGACTGATCCACAGCTGTTCTGGGGTAAGGGTGAGGGGTGGGAGGGAGGAGGCAGCTGACTGATCCACAGCTGTTCTGGGGTTAGGGTGAAGGGTGGGAGGGAGGAGGCAGCTGACTCGTGCACAGCTGTTCTGGGGTAAGGGTGAGGGGTACGAGGGAGGAGGCAGGTTACTGATCCACAGCTGTTCTGGGGTAAGGGTGAGGATTGGGAGGGAGGAGGCAGCTGACTGGTCCACAGCTGTTCTGGGGTAAGGGTGGAGGGTGGGAGGGAGGAGGCAGCTCACTATCCACAGCTGTTCTGGGGTAAGGGTGAGGATTGGGAGGGAGGAGGCAGCTGACTGGTCCACAGCTGTTCTGGGTGGGAGGGAGGAGGCATGCTACTGATCCACATCTGTTCTGGGGTAAGGGTGAGGGGTAGGAGGGAGGAGGCAGCTCACTGGTCCACAGCTGTTCTGGGGTAAGGGTGAGGGGTAGGAGGGAGGAGGCAGCTGACTGATCCACAGCTGTTCTGAGGTAAGGGTGAGGGGTGGGAGGGAGGAGGCAGCTGACTGATCCACAGCTGTTCTGGGGTAAGGGTGAAGGGTGGGAGGGAGGAGGCAGCTGACTGATCCACAGCTGTTCTGGGGTAAGGGTGAAGGGTGGGAGGGAGGAGGCAGCTGACTCGTGCACAGCTGTTCTGGGGTAAGGGTGAAGGGTGGGAGGGAGGAGGCAAGTTACTGATCCACAGCTGTTCTGGGGTAAGGGTGAGGGGTAGGAGGGAGGAGGCAGCTGACTGATCCACAGCTGTTATGGGGTAAGGGTGAGGGGTGGGAGGGAGGAGGCAGCTGACTGATCCACAGCTGTTCTTGGGTAAGGGTGAAGGGTGGGAGGGAGGCTGCAGCTGACTGGTCCACAGATGTTCTGGGGTAAGGGTGGGGATTGGGAGGGAGGAGGCAGCTGACTGGTCCACATCTGTTCTGGGGTAAGGGTGGAGGGTGGGAGGGAGGAGGCAGCTGACTGATCCACAGCTGTTCTGGGGTAAGGGTGAGGGGTGGGAGGGAGGAGGCAGCTGACTGATCCACAGCTGTTCTGGGGTTAGGGTGAAGGGTGGGAGGGAGGAGGCAGCTGACTGGTGCACAGCTGTTCTGGGGTAAGGGTGAAGGGTAGGAGGGAGGAGGCAGCTGACTGATCCACAGCTGTTCTGGGGTGAGGGTGAGGGGTGGGAGGGAGGAGGCAGCTGATTGATCCACAGCTGTTCTGGGGTAAGGGTGAAGGGTGGGAGGGAGGCTGCAGCTGACTGGTCCACAGCTGTTCTGGGGTAAGGGTGAAGGGTGGGAGGGAGGAGGCAAGTTACTGGTCCACAGATGTTCTGGGGTAAGGGTGAAGGGTGGGAGGGAGGAGGCAGCTCACTGATCCACAGCTGTTCTGGGGTAAGGGTGGGGATTGGGAGGGAGGAGGCAGCTGACTGGTCCACAGCTGTTCTGGGGTAAGGGTGAGGATTGGGAGGGAGGAGGCAGCTGACTGATCCACAGCTGTTCTGGGGTTAGGGTGGGGATTGGGAGGGAGGAGGCAGCTGACTGGTCCACAGCTGTTCTGGGGTAAGGGTGGAGGGTGGGAGGGAGGAGGCAGCTGACTGATCCACAGCTGTTCTGGGGTAAGGGTGGAGGGTGGGAGGGAGGAGGCAGCTGAATGATCCACAGCTGTTCTGGGGTAAGGGTGAAGGGTGGGAGGGAGGAGGCAGCTCACTGATCCACAGCTGTTCTGGGGTAAGGGTGGGGATTGGGAGGGAGGAGGCAGCTGACTGGTCCACAGCTGTTCTGGGGTAAGGGTGGAGGGTGGGAGGGAGGAGGCAACTGACTGATCCACAGCTGTTCTGGGGTAAGGGTGAGGGGTGGGAGGGAGGAGGCAGCTGACTGATCCACAGCTGTTCTGGGGTTAGGGTGAAGGGTGGGAGGGAGGAGGCAGCTGACTCGTGCACAGCTGTTCTGGGGTAAGGGTGAGGGGTACGAGGGAGAAGGCAGGTTACTGATCCACAGCTGTTCTGGGGTAAGGGTGAGGATTGGGAGGGAGGAGGCAGCTGACTGGTCCACAGCTGTTCTGGGGTAAGGGTGGAGGGTGGGAGGGAGGAGGCAGCTCACTATCCACAGCTGATCTGGGGTAAGGGTGAGGATTGGGAGGGAGGAGGCAGCTGACTGGTCCACAGCTGTTCTGGGTGGGAGGGAGGAGGCATGCTACTGATCCACAGCTGTTCTGGGGTAAGGGTGAGGGGTAGGAGGGAGGAGGCAGCTGACTGGTCCACAGCTGTTCTGGGGTAAGGGTGAGGGGTAGGAGTGAGGAGGCAGGTTACTGATCCACAGCTGTTCTGGGGTAAGGGTGAGGGGTGGGAGGGAGGAGGCAGCTGACTGGTCCACAGCTGTTCTGGGGTAAGGGTGAAGGGTGGGAGGGAGGAGGCAACTGACTGATCCACAGCTGTTCTGGGGTAAGGGTGAAGGGTGGGAGGGAGGAGGCAGCTGACTGATCCACAGCTGTTCTGGGGTAAGGGTGAAGGGTGGGAGGGAGGAGGCAGCTGACTGGTCCAAAGCTGTTCTGGGGTTAGGGTGAAGGGTGGGAGGGAGGAGGCAGCTGACTGGTCCACAGCTGTTCTGGGGTAAGGGTGAAGGGTGGGAGGGAGGGGGCAGCTGACTGGTCCACAGCTGTTCTGGGGTAAGGGTGAAGGGTGGGAGGGAGAAGGCAGCTGACTGATCCACAGTTGTTCTGGGGTAAGGGTGAGGGGTGGGAGGGAGGAGGCAGGCTACTGATCCACAGCTGTTCTGGGGTAAGGGTGAGGATTGGGAGGGAGGAGGCAGCTGACTGGTCCATAGCTGTTCTGGGGTAAGGGTGGAGGGTGGGAGGGAGGAGGCAGCTGACTGATCCACGGCTGTTCTGAAGTAAGGGTGAGGGGTGGGAGGGAGGAGGCAGCTGACTGATCCACAGCTGTTCTGGGGTTAGGGTGAAGGGTGGGAGGGAGGAGGCAGCTGACTCGTGCACAGCTGTTCTGGGGTAAGGGTGAGGGGTACGAGGGAGGAGGCAGGTTACTGATCCACAGCTGTTCTGGGGTAAGGGTGAGGATTGGGAGGGAGGAGGCAGCTGACTGGTCCACAGCTGTTCTGGGGTAAGGGTGGAGGGTGGGAGGGAGGAGGCAGCTCACTATCCACAGCTGTTCTGGGGTAAGGGTGAGGATTGGGAGGGAGGAGGCAGCTGACTGGTCCACAGCTGTTCTGGGTGGGAGGGAGGAGGCATGCTACTGATCCACAGCTGTTCTGGGGTAAGGGTGAGGGGTAGGAGGGAGGAGGCAGCTGACTGGTCCACAGCTGTTCTGGGGTAAGGGTGAGGGGTAGGAGGGAGGAGGCAGGTTACTGATCCACAGCTGTTCTGGGGTAAGGGTGAGGGGTGGGAGGGAGGAGGCAGCTGACTGGTCCACAGCTGTTCTGGGGTAAGGGTGAAGGGTGGGAGGGAGGAGGCAGCTGACTGGTCCACAGCTGTTCTGGGGTAAGGGTGAAGGGTGGGAGGGAGGAGGCAGGCTACTGATCCACAGCTGTTCTGGGGTAAGGGTGAGGGGTAGGAGGGAGGAGGCAGGTTACTGATCCACAGCTGTTCTGGGGTAAGGGTGAGGGGTAGGAGGGAGGATGCAGCTGACTGATCCACAGCTGTTCTGGGGTAAGGGTGAAGGGTGGGAGGGAGGAGGCAGCTCACTGATCCACAGCTGTTCTGATATAAGGGGTAGGATGTGCAGCCTAGCACACGAGGGGGCAGGGTTCCAGAATATTCTTACGAGTTGTCCTGCCCAGTGGGCTGGAGGGTTTAGGACCCAGGGGTTGAGTGCAAGGCTGGAGGGTTTAGGACCTAGGGGTTGAGTGCAAGGCTGGAGGACTCAGGATACAGGGTTGGTGGCAAGGCTGGATGGCTCAGGACCTAGGAATTGAAAGGAAAGCTGGAGGGTTCAGGCAATGCAGGGTTTGCGAATTTTCTAAGGATACTGTACTGCCATGTGGGCCTCATGTACATCTTAATACATGGATGGTACAAGGCAGGTACAGCAAGCAATCCCAGGTTGACTCACAACTCCTACTCCTACAGATTTTATCTTTGGTATGGGTGCTTTGATTAAAGTGTGCAAGACACAATATACGAAAGCTACGAAGTGACGGATGCAAGGTGGTGTGGAGAAAGGCGATGTGTCTGGCCATGAACTGGGACAGGTGATGGGGGGAGAGGGGATGTGTCTGGCCATGAGCTGGGACAGGTGATGGGGGGAGAGGGGATGTGTCTGGCCATGAGCTGGGACAGGTGATGGGGGCAGGGCATTGATGTGCATTTATTTGGTGCATTTATTTGGTGCTTACTGGCGGGAACGTGGACTTGAGCTTGCAAGATGATAGGCCTCTTGGTTGGAGACTTGGGATGTTGGTTGATCTTCTGAAAATAGGGAAGAAAGGTACAGTAAGTAGGTGGAGAGCTGGCCAGATGTGGAGTGAAAGGATATGAAGCAGCTGACCAAAATGCCAAAAATGTAAATGGCCCTGGGCTGGCAGGTGCAGAGGTGAGGAGGGTAAGGGTGAGGGTTGGGAGGGAGGAGGCAGCTGACTGATCCATACCTTCTCTGGCTGGGACAGGTGGTGGGGGAAGAGGGGATGTGTCTGGCCATGAGCTGGTGCAGGTGGTGGGGGGAGAGGGGATGTGTCTGGCCATGGGCTGGGACAGGTGATGGGGGGAGAGGGGACGTGTCTACAGCTGTTCTGGGGTAAGGGTGAGGATTGGGAGGGAGGAGGCAGCTGACAAGTCCACAGCTGTTCTGGGGTAAGGGTGAAGGGTGGGAGGGAGAAGGCAGCTGACTGATCCACAGCTGTTCTGGGGTAAGGGTGAGGGGTGGGAGGGAGGAGGCAGCTGACTGATCCACAGCTGTTCTGGGGTTAGGGTGAAGGGTGGGAGGGAGGAGGCAGCTGACTGGTGCACAGCTGTTCTGGGGTAAGGGTGAAGGGTAGGAGGGAGGAGGCAGCTGACTGATCCACAGCTGTTCTGGGGTGAGGGTGAGGGGTGGGAGGGAGGAGGCAGCTGATTGATCCACAGCTGTTATGGGGTAAGGGTGAAGGGTGGGAGGGAGGCTGCAGCTGACTGGTCCACAGCTGTTCTGGGGTAAGGGTGAAGGGTGGGAGGGAGGAGGCAAGTTACTGGTCCACAGATGTTCTGGGGTAAGGGTGAAGGGTGGGAGGGAGGAGGCAGCTCACTGATCCACAGCTGTTCTGGGGTAAGGGTGGGGATTGGGAGGGAGGAGGCAGCTGACTGGTCCACAGCTGTTCTGGGGTAAGGGTGAGGATTGGGAGGGAGGAGGCAGCTGACTGATCCACAGCTGTTCTGGGGTTAGGGTGGGGATTGGGAGGGAGGAGGCAGCTGACTGATCCACAGCTGTTCTGGGGTAAGGGTGAAGGGTGGGAGGGAGGAGGCAGCTCACTGATCCACAGCTGTTCTGGGGTAAGGGTGGGGATTGGGAGGGAGGAGGCAGCTGACTGGTCCACAGCTGTTCTGGGGTAAGGGTGGAGGGTGGGAGGGAGGAGGCAACTGACTGATCCACAGCTGTTCTGGGGTAAGGGTGAGGGGTGGGAGGGAGGAGGCAGCTGACTGATCCACAGCTGTTCTGGGGTTAGGGTGAAGGGTGGGAGGGAGGAGGCAGCTGACTCGTGCACAGCTGTTCTGGGGTAAGGGTGAGGGGTACGAGGGAGGAGGCAGGTTACTGATCCACAGCTGTTCTGGGGTAAGGGTGGAGGGTGGGAGGGAGGAGGCAGCTGACTGATCCACGGCTGTTCTGAAGTAAGGGTGAGGGGTGGGAGGGAGGAGGCAGCTGACTGATCCACAGCTGTTCTGGGGTAAGGGTGGAGGGTGGGAGGGAGGAGGCAGCTGACTGATCCACGGCTGTTCTGAAGTAAGGGTGAGGGGTGGGAGGGAGGAGGCAGCTGACTGATCCACAGCTGTTCTGGGGTTAGGGTGAAGGGTGGGAGGGAGGAGGCAGCTGACTCGTGCACAGCTGTTCTGGGGTAAGGGTGAGGGGTACGAGGGAGGAGGCAGGTTACTGATCCACAGCTGTTCTGGGGTAAGGGTGAGGATTGGGAGGGAGGAGGCAGCTGACTGGTCCACAGCTTTTCTGGGGTAAGGGTGGAGGGTGGGAGGGAGGAGGCAGCTCACTATCCACAGCTGTTCTGGGGTAAGGGTGAGGATTGGGAGGGAGGAGGCAGCTGACTGGTCCACAGCTGTTCTGGGTGGGAGGGAGGAAGCAGGCTACTGATCCACAGCTGCTCTGGGTTGGAGGGAGGAGGCAGGCTACTGATCCACAGCTGTTCTGGGGTAAGGGTGAGGGGGAGGAGGGAGGAGGCAGCTGACTGGTCCACAGCTGTTCTGGGGTAAGGGTGAGGGGTAGGAGGGAGGAGGCAGGTTACTGATCCACAGCTGTTCTGGGGTAATGGTAAGGGTGGGAGGGAGGAGGCAGCTCACTGATCCACAGCTGTTCTGGGGTAAGGGTGAGGATTGGGAGGGAGGAGGCAGCTGACTGATCCACAGCTGTTCTGGGGTAAGGGTGGAGGGTGGGAGGGAGGAGGCAGCTGACTGATCCACGGCTGTTCTGAAGTAAGGGTGAGGGGTGGGAGGGAGGAGGCAGCTGACTGATCCACAGCTGTTCTGGGGTTAGGGTGAAGGGTGGGAGGGAGGAGGCAGCTGACTCGTGCACAGCTGTTCTGGGGTAAGGGTGAGGGGTACGAGGGAGGAGGCAGGTTACTGATCCACAGCTGTTCTGGGGTAAGGGTGAGGATTGGGAGGGAGGAGGCAGCTGACTGGTCCACAGCTTTTCTGGGGTAAGGGTGGAGGGTGGGAGGGAGGAGGCAGCTCACTATCCACAGCTGTTCTGGGGTAAGGGTGAGGATTGGGAGGGAGGAGGCAGCTGACTGGTCCACAGCTGTTCTGGGTGGGAGGGAGGAAGCAGGCTACTGATCCACAGCTGCTCTGGGTTGGAGGGAGGAGGCAGGCTACTGATCCACAGCTGTTCTGGGGTAAGGGTGGAGGGTGGGAGGGAGGAGGCAGCTGACTCGTGCACAGCTGTTCTGGGGTAAGGGTGAAGGGTGGGAGGGAGGAGGCAAGTTACTGATCCACAGCTGTTCTGGGGTAAGGGTGAGGGGTAGGAGGGAGGAGGCAGCTGACTGATCCACAGCTGTTCTGGGGTTAGGGTGAAGGGTGGGAGGGAGGAGGCAGCTGACTCGTGCACAGCTGTTCTGGGGTAAGGGTGAAGGGTGGTAGGGAGGAGGCAGCTGACTCGTGCACAGCTGTTCTGGGGTAAGGGTGAAGGGTGGGAGGGAGGAGGCAAGTTACTGGTCCACAGCTGTTCTGGGGTAAGGGTGAAGGGTGGGAGGGAGGAGGCAGCTGACTGATCCACAGCTGTTCTGGGGTAAGGGTGGGGATTGGGAGGGAGGAGGCAGCTGACTGGTCCACAGCTGTTCTGGGGTAAGGGTGAGGATTGGGAGGGAGGAGGCAGCTGACTGATCCACAGCTGTTCTGGGGTTAGGGTGGGGATTGGGAGGGAGGAGGCAGCTGACTGGTCCACAGCTGTTCTGGGGTAAGGGTGGAGGGTGGGAGGGAGGAGGCAGCTGACTGATCCACAGCTGTTCTGGGGTAAGGGTGGAGGGTGGGAGGGAGGAGGCAGCTGACTGATCCACAGCTGTTCTGGGGTAAGGGTGAAGGGTGGGAGGGAGGAGGCAGCTCACTGATCCACAGCTGTTCTGGGGTAAGGGTGGGGATTGGGAGGGAGGAGGCAGCTGACTGGTCCACAGCTGTTCTGGGGTAAGGGTGGAGGGTGGGAGGGAGGAGGCAACTGACTGATCCACAGCTGTTCTGGGGTAAGGGTGAGGGGTGGGAGGGAGGAGGCAGCTGACTGATCCACAGCTGTTCTGGGGTTAGGGTGAAGGGTGGGAGGGAGGAGGCAGCTGACTCGTGCACAGCTGTTCTGGGGTAAGGGTGAGGGGTACGAGGGAGGAGGCAGGTTACTGATCCACAGCTGTTCTGGGGTAAGGGTGAGGATTGGGAGGGAGGAGGCAGCTGACTGGTCCACAGCTGTTCTGGGGTAAGGGTGGAGGGTGGGAGGGAGGAGGCAGCTCACTATCCACAGCTGTTCTGGGGTAAGGGTGAGGATTGGGAGGGAGGAGGCAGCTGACTGGTCCACAGCTGTTCTGGGTGGGAGGGAGGAGGCATGCTACTGATCCACATCTGTTCTGGGGTAAGGGTGAGGGGTAGGAGGGAGGAGGCAGCTCACTGGTCCACAGCTGTTCTGGGGTAAGGGTGAGGGGTAGGAGGGAGGAGGCAGCTGACTGATCCACAGCTGTTCTGAGGTAAGGGTGAGGGGTGGGAGGGAGGAGGCAGCTGACTGATCCACAGCTGTTCTGGGGTAAGGGTGAAGGGTGGGAGGGAGGAGGCAGCTGACTGATCCACAGCTGTTCTGGGGTAAGGGTGAAGGGTGGGAGGGAGGAGGCAGCTGACTCGTGCACAGCTGTTCTGGGGTAAGGGTGAAGGGTGGGAGGGAGGAGGCAAGTTACTGATCCACAGCTGTTCTGGGGTAAGGGTGAGGGGTAGGAGGGAGGAGGCAGCTGACTGATCCACAGCTGTTATGGGGTAAGGGTGAGGGGTGGGAGGGAGGAGGCAGCTGACTGATCCACAGCTGTTCTTGGGTAAGGGTGAAGGGTGGGAGGGAGGCTGCAGCTGACTGGTCCACAGATGTTCTGGGGTAAGGGTGGGGATTGGGAGGGAGGAGGCAGCTGACTGGTCCACATCTGTTCTGGGGTAAGGGTGGAGGGTGGGAGGGAGGAGGCAGCTGACTGATCCACAGCTGTTCTGGGGTAAGGGTGAGGGGTGGGAGGGAGGAGGCAGCTGACTGATCCACAGCTGTTCTGGGGTTAGGGTGAAGGGTGGGAGGGAGGAGGCAGCTGACTGGTGCACAGCTGTTCTGGGGTAAGGGTGAAGGGTAGGAGGGAGGAGGCAGCTGACTGATCCACAGCTGTTCTGGGGTGAGGGTGAGGGGTGGGAGGGAGGAGGCAGCTGATTGATCCACAGCTGTTCTGGGGTAAGGGTGAAGGGTGGGAGGGAGGCTGCAGCTGACTGGTCCACAGCTGTTCTGGGGTAAGGGTGAAGGGTGGGAGGGAGGAGGCAAGTTACTGGTCCACAGATGTTCTGGGGTAAGGGTGAAGGGTGGGAGGGAGGAGGCAGCTCACTGATCCACAGCTGTTCTGGGGTAAGGGTGGGGATTGGGAGGGGGGAGGCAGCTGACTGGTCCACAGCTGTTCTGGGGTAAGGGTGAGGATTGGGAGGGAGGAGGCAGCTGACTGATCCACAGCTGTTCTGGGGTTAGGGTGGGGATTGGGAGGGAGGAGGCAGCTGACTGGTCCACAGCTGTTCTGGGGTAAGGGTGGAGGGTGGGAGGGAGGAGGCAGCTGACTGATCCACAGCTGTTCTGGGGTAAGGGTGGAGGGTGGGAGGGAGGAGGCAGCTGAATGATCCACAGCTGTTCTGGGGTAAGGGTGAAGGGTGGGAGGGAGGAGGCAGCTCACTGATCCACAGCTGTTCTGGGGTAAGGGTGGGGATTGGGAGGGAGGAGGCAGCTGACTGGTCCACAGCTGTTCTGGGGTAAGGGTGGAGGGTGGGAGGGAGGAGGCAACTGACTGATCCACAGCTGTTCTGGGGTAAGGGTGAGGGGTGGGAGGGAGGAGGCAGCTGACTGATCCACAGCTGTTCTGGGGTTAGGGTGAAGGGTGGGAGGGAGGAGGCAGCTGACTCGTGCACAGCTGTTCTGGGGTAAGGGTGAGGGGTACGAGGGAGAAGGCAGGTTACTGATCCACAGCTGTTCTGGGGTAAGGGTGAGGATTGGGAGGGAGGAGGCAGCTGACTGGTCCACAGCTGTTCTGGGGTAAGGGTGGAGGGTGGGAGGGAGGAGGCAGCTCACTATCCACAGCTGATCTGGGGTAAGGGTGAGGATTGGGAGGGAGGAGGCAGCTGACTGGTCCACAGCTGTTCTGGGTGGGAGGGAGGAGGCATGCTACTGATCCACAGCTGTTCTGGGGTAAGGGTGAGGGGTAGGAGGGAGGAGGCAGCTGACTGGTCCACAGCTGTTCTGGGGTAAGGGTGAGGGGTAGGAGTGAGGAGGCAGGTTACTGATCCACAGCTGTTCTGGGGTAAGGGTGAGGGGTGGGAGGGAGGAGGCAGCTGACTGGTCCACAGCTGTTCTGGGGTAAGGGTGAAGGGTGGGAGGGAGGAGGCAACTGACTGATCCACAGCTGTTCTGGGGTAAGGGTGAAGGGTGGGAGGGAGGAGGCAGCTGACTGATCCACAGCTGTTCTGGGGTAAGGGTGAAGGGTGGGAGGGAGGAGGCAGCTGACTGGTCCAAAGCTGTTCTGGGGTTAGGGTGAAGGGTGGGAGGGAGGAGGCAGCTGACTGGTCCACAGCTGTTCTGGGGTAAGGGTGAAGGGTGGGAGGGAGGGGGCAGCTGACTGGTCCACAGCTGTTCTGGGGTAAGGGTGAAGGGTGGGAGGGAGAAGGCAGCTGACTGATCCACAGTTGTTCTGGGGTAAGGGTGAGGGGTGGGAGGGAGGAGGCAGGCTACTGATCCACAGCTGTTCTGGGGTAAGGGTGAGGATTGGGAGGGAGGAGGCAGCTGACTGGTCCATAGCTGTTCTGGGGTAAGGGTGGAGGGTGGGAGGGAGGAGGCAGCTGACTGATCCACGGCTGTTCTGAAGTAAGGGTGAGGGGTGGGAGGGAGGAGGCAGCTGACTGATCCACAGCTGTTCTGGGGTTAGGGTGAAGGGTGGGAGGGAGGAGGCAGCTGACTCGTGCACAGCTGTTCTGGGGTAAGGGTGAGGGGTACGAGGGAGGAGGCAGGTTACTGATCCACAGCTGTTCTGGGGTAAGGGTGAGGATTGGGAGGGAGGAGGCAGCTGACTGGTCCACAGCTGTTCTGGGGTAAGGGTGGAGGGTGGGAGGGAGGAGGCAGCTCACTATCCACAGCTGTTCTGGGGTAAGGGTGAGGATTGGGAGGGAGGAGGCAGCTGACTGGTCCACAGCTGTTCTGGGTGGGAGGGAGGAGGCATGCTACTGATCCACAGCTGTTCTGGGGTAAGGGTGAGGGGTAGGAGGGAGGAGGCAGCTGACTGGTCCACAGCTGTTCTGGGGTAAGGGTGAGGGGTAGGAGGGAGGAGGCAGGTTACTGATCCACAGCTGTTCTGGGGTAAGGGTGAGGGGTGGGAGGGAGGAGGCAGCTGACTGGTCCACAGCTGTTCTGGGGTAAGGGTGAAGGGTGGGAGGGAGGAGGCAGCTGACTGGTCCACAGCTGTTCTGGGGTAAGGGTGAAGGGTGGGAGGGAGGAGGCAGGCTACTGATCCACAGCTGTTCTGGGGTAAGGGTGAGGGGTAGGAGGGAGGAGGCAGGTTACTGATCCACAGCTGTTCTGGGGTAAGGGTGAGGGGTAGGAGGGAGGATGCAGCTGACTGATCCACAGCTGTTCTGGGGTAAGGGTGAAGGGTGGGAGGGAGGAGGCAGCTCACTGATCCACAGCTGTTCTGATATAAGGGGTAGGATGTGCAGCCTAGCACACGAGGGGGCAGGGTTCCAGAATATTCTTACGAGTTGTCCTGCCCAGTGGGCTGGAGGGTTTAGGACCCAGGGGTTGAGTGCAAGGCTGGAGGGTTTAGGACCTAGGGGTTGAGTGCAAGGCTGGAGGACTCAGGATACAGGGTTGGTGGCAAGGCTGGATGGCTCAGGACCTAGGAATTGAAAGGAAAGCTGGAGGGTTCAGGCAATGCAGGGTTTGCGAATTTTCTAAGGATACTGTACTGCCATGTGGGCCTCATGTACATCTTAATACATGGATGGTACAAGGCAGGTACAGCAAGCAATCCCAGGTTGACTCACAACTCCTACTCCTACAGATTTTATCTTTGGTATGGGTGCTTTGATTAAAGTGTGCAAGACACAATATACGAAAGCTACGAAGTGACGGATGCAAGGTGGTGTGGAGAAAGGCGATGTGTCTGGCCATGAACTGGGACAGGTGATGGGGGGAGAGGGGATGTGTCTGGCCATGAGCTGGGACAGGTGATGGGGGGAGAGGGGATGTGTCTGGCCATGAGCTGGGACAGGTGATGGGGGCAGGGCATTGATGTGCATTTATTTGGTGCATTTATTTGGTGCTTACTGGCGGGAACGTGGACTTGAGCTTGCAAGATGATAGGCCTCTTGGTTGGAGACTTGGGATGTTGGTTGATCTTCTGAAAATAGGGAAGAAAGGTACAGTAAGTAGGTGGAGAGCTGGCCAGATGTGGAGTGAAAGGATATGAAGCAGCTGACCAAAATGCCAAAAATGTAAATGGCCCTGGGCTGGCAGGTGCAGAGGTGAGGAGGGTAAGGGTGAGGGTTGGGAGGGAGGAGGCAGCTGACTGATCCATACCTTCTCTGGCTGGGACAGGTGGTGGGGGAAGAGGGGATGTGTCTGGCCATGAGCTGGTGCAGGTGGTGGGGGGAGAGGGGATGTGTCTGGCCATGGGCTGGGACAGGTGATGGGGGGAGAGGGGACGTGTCTACAGCTGTTCTGGGGTAAGGGTGAGGATTGGGAGGGAGGAGGCAGCTGACAAGTCCACAGCTGTTCTGGGGTAAGGGTGAAGGGTGGGAGGGAGAAGGCAGCTGACTGATCCACAGCTGTTCTGGGGTAAGGGTGAGGGGTGGGAGGGAGGAGGCAGCTGACTGATCCACAGCTGTTCTGGGGTAAGGGTGAAGGGTGGGAGGGAGGAGGCAGCTGACTGGTGCACAGCTGTTCTGGGGTAAGGGTGAAGGGTGGGAGGGAGGAGGCAGCTGACTGATCCACAGCTGTTCTGGGGTGAGGGTGAGGGGTGGGAGGGAGGAGGCAGCTGATTGATCCACAGCTGTTATGGGGTAAGGGTGAAGGGTGGGAGGGAGGCTGCAGCTGACTGGTCCACAGCTGTTCTGGGGTAAGGGTGAAGGGTGGGAGGGAGGAGGCAAGTTACTGGTCCACAGATGTTCTGGGGTAAGGGTGAAGGGTGGGAGGGAGGAGGCAGCTCACTGATCCACAGCTGTTCTGGGGTAAGGGTGGGGATTGGGAGGGAGGAGGCAGCTGACTGGTCCACAGCTGTTCTGGGGTAAGGGTGAGGATTGGGAGGGAGGAGGCAGCTGACTGATCCACAGCTGTTCTGGGGTTAGGGTGGGGATTGGGAGGGAGGAGGCAGCTGACTGGTCCACAGCTGTTCTGGGGTAAGGGTGGAGGGTGGGAGGGAGGAGGCAGCTGACTGATCCACAGCTGTTCTGGGGTAAGGGTGGAGGGTGGGAGGGAGGAGGCAGCTGACTGATCCACAGCTGTTCTGGGGTAAGGGTGAAGGGTGGGAGGGAGGAGGCAGCTCACTGATCCACAGCTGTTCTGGGGTAAGGGTGGGGATTGGGAGGGAGGAGGCAGCTGACTGGTCCACAGCTGTTCTGGGGTAAGGGTGGAGGGTGGGAGGGAGGAGGCAACTGACTGATCCACAGCTGTTCTGGGGTAAGGGTGAGGGGTGGGAGGGAGGAGGCAGCTGACTGATCCACAGCTGTTCTGGGGTTAGGGTGAAGGGTGGGAGGGAGGAGGCAGCTGACTCGTGCACAGCTGTTCTGGGGTAAGGGTGAGGGGTACGAGGGAGGAGGCAGGTTACTGATCCACAGCTGTTCTGGGGTAAGGGTGGAGGGTGGGAGGGAGGAGGCAGCTGACTGATCCACGGCTGTTCTGAAGTAAGGGTGAGGGGTGGGAGGGAGGAGGCAGCTGACTGATCCACAGCTGTTCTGGGGTAAGGGTGGAGGGTGGGAGGGAGGAGGCAGCTGACTGATCCACGGCTGTTCTGAAGTAAGGGTGAGGGGTGGGAGGGAGGAGGCAGCTGACTGATCCACAGCTGTTCTGGGGTTAGGGTGAAGGGTGGGAGGGAGGAGGCAGCTGACTCGTGCACAGCTGTTCTGGGGTAAGGGTGAGGGGTACGAGGGAGGAGGCAGGTTACTGATCCACAGCTGTTCTGGGGTAAGGGTGAGGATTGGGAGGGAGGAGGCAGCTGACTGGTCCACAGCTTTTCTGGGGTAAGGGTGGAGGGTGGGAGGGAGGAGGCAGCTCACTATCCACAGCTGTTCTGGGGTAAGGGTGAGGATTGGGAGGGAGGAGGCAGCTGACTGGTCCACAGCTGTTCTGGGTGGGAGGGAGGAAGCAGGCTACTGATCCACAGCTGCTCTGGGTTGGAGGGAGGAGGCAGGCTACTGATCCACAGCTGTTCTGGGGTAAGGGTGAGGGGGAGGAGGGAGGAGGCAGCTGACTGGTCCACAGCTGTTCTGGGGTAAGGGTGAGGGGTAGGAGGGAGGAGGCAGGTTACTGATCCACAGCTGTTCTGGGGTAATGGTAAGGGTGGGAGGGAGGAGGCAGCTCACTGATCCACAGCTGTTCTGGGGTAAGGGTGAGGATTGGGAGGGAGGAGGCAGCTGACTGATCCACAGCTGTTCTGGGGTAAGGGTGGAGGGTGGGAGGGAGGAGGCAGCTGACTGATCCACGGCTGTTCTGAAGTAAGGGTGAGGGGTGGGAGGGAGGAGGCAGCTGACTGATCCACAGCTGTTCTGGGGTTAGGGTGAAGGGTGGGAGGGAGGAGGCAGCTGACTCGTGCACAGCTGTTCTGGGGTAAGGGTGAGGGGTACGAGGGAGGAGGCAGGTTACTGATCCACAGCTGTTCTGGGGTAAGGGTGAGGATTGGGAGGGAGGAGGCAGCTGACTGGTCCACAGCTTTTCTGGGGTAAGGGTGGAGGGTGGGAGGGAGGAGGCAGCTCACTATCCACAGCTGTTCTGGGGTAAGGGTGAGGATTGGGAGGGAGGAGGCAGCTGACTGGTCCACAGCTGTTCTGGGTGGGAGGGAGGAAGCAGGCTACTGATCCACAGCTGCTCTGGGTTGGAGGGAGGAGGCAGGCTACTGATCCACAGCTGTTCTGGGGTAAGGGTGGAGGGTGGGAGGGAGGAGGCAGCTGACTCGTGCACAGCTGTTCTGGGGTAAGGGTGAAGGGTGGGAGGGAGGAGGCAAGTTACTGATCCACAGCTGTTCTGGGGTAAGGGTGAGGGGTAGGAGGGAGGAGGCAGCTGACTGATCCACAGCTGTTCTGGGGTTAGGGTGAAGGGTGGGAGGGAGGAGGCAGCTGACTCGTGCACAGCTGTTCTGGGGTAAGGGTGAAGGGTGGGAGGGAGGAGGCAGCTGACTCGTGCACAGCTGTTCTGGGGTAAGGGTGAAGGGTGGGAGGGAGGAGGCAAGTTACTGGTCCACAGCTGTTCTGGGGTAAGGGTGAAGGGTGGGAGGGAGGAGGCAGCTGACTGATCCACAGCTGTTCTGGGGTAAGGGTGGGGATTGGGAGGGAGGAGGCAGCTGACTGGTCCACAGCTGTTCTGGGGTAAGGGTGAGGATTGGGAGGGAGGAGGCAGCTGACTGATCCACAGCTGTTCTGGGGTTAGGGTGGGGATTGGGAGGGAGGAGGCAGCTGACTGGTCCACAGCTGTTCTGGGGTAAGGGTGGAGGGTGGGAGGGAGGAGGCAGCTGACTGATCCACAGCTGTTCTGGGGTAAGGGTGGAGGGTGGGAGGGAGGAGGCAGCTGACTGATCCACAGCTGTTCTGGGGTAAGGGTGAAGGGTGGGAGGGAGGAGGCAGCTCACTGATCCACAGCTGTTCTGGGGTAAGGGTGGGGATTGGGAGGGAGGAGGCAGCTGACTGGTCCACAGCTGTTCTGGGGTAAGGGTGGAGGGTGGGAGGGAGGAGGCAACTGACTGATCCACAGCTGTTCTGGGGTAAGGGTGAGGGGTGGGAGGGAGGAGGCAGCTGACTGATCCACAGCTGTTCTGGGGTTAGGGTGAAGGGTGGGAGGGAGGAGGCAGCTGACTCGTGCACAGCTGTTCTGGGGTAAGGGTGAGGGGTACGAGGGAGGAGGCAGGTTACTGATCCACAGCTGTTCTGGGGTAAGGGTGAGGATTGGGAGGGAGGAGGCAGCTGACTGGTCCACAGCTGTTCTGGGGTAAGGGTGGAGGGTGGGAGGGAGGAGGCAGCTCACTATCCACAGCTGTTCTGGGGTAAGGGTGAGGATTGGGAGGGAGGAGGCAGCTGACTGGTCCACAGCTGTTCTGGGTGGGAGGGAGGAGGCATGCTACTGATCCACAGCTGTTCTGGGGTAAGGGTGAGGGGTAGGAGGGAGGAGGCAGCTCACTGGTCCACAGCTGTTCTGGGGTAAGGGTGAGGGGTAGGAGGGAGGAGGCAGCTGACTGATCCACAGCTGTTCTGAGGTAAGGGTGAGGGGTGGGAGGGAGGAGGCAGCTGACTGATCCACAGCTGTTCTGGGGTAAGGGTGGAGGGTGGGAGGGAGGAGGCAGCTGACTGATCCACAGCTGTTCTGGGGTAAGGGTGAAGGGTGGGAGGGAGGAGGCAGCTGACTCGTGCACAGCTGTTCTGGGGTAAGGGTGAAGGGTGGGAGGGAGGAGGCAAGTTACTGATCCACAGCTGTTCTGGGGTAAGGGTGAGGGGTAGGAGGGAGGAGGCAGCTGACTGATCCACAGCTGTTATGGGGTAAGGGTGAGGGGTGGGAGGGAGGAGGCAGCTGACTGATCCACAGCTGTTCTTGGGTAAGGGTGAAGGGTGGGAGGGAGGCTGCAGCTGACTGGTCCACAGATGTTCTGGGGTAAGGGTGGGGATTGGGAGGGAGGAGGCAGCTGACTGGTCCACATCTGTTCTGGGGTAAGGGTGGGGGGTGGGAGGGAGGAGGCAGCTGACTGATCCACAGCTGTTCTGGGGTAAGGGTGAGGGGTGGGAGGGAGGAGGCAGCTGACTGATCCACAGCTGTTCTGGGGTTAGGGTGAAGGGTGGGAGGGAGGAGGCAGCTGACTGGTGCACAGCTGTTCTGGGGTAAGGGTGAAGGGCAGGAGGGAGGAGGCAGCTGACTGATCCACAGCTGTTCTGGGGTGAGGGTGAGGGGTGGGAGGGAGGAGGCAGCTGATTGATCCACAGCTGTTCTGGGGTAAGGGTGAAGGGTGGGAGGGAGGCTGCAGCTGACTGGTCCACAGCTGTTCTGGGGTAAGGGTGAAGGGTGGGAGGGAGGAGGCAAGTTACTGGTCCACAGATGTTCTGGGGTAAGGGTGAAGGGTGGGAGGGAGGAGGCAGCTCACTGATCCACAGCTGTTCTGGGGTAAGGGTGGGGATTGGGAGGGAGGAGGCAGCTGACTGGTCCACAGCTGTTCTGGGGTAAGGGTGAGGATTGGGAGGGAGGAGGCAGCTGACTGATCCACAGCTGTTCTGGGGTTAGGGTGGGGATTGGGAGGGAGGAGGCAGCTGACTGGTCCACAGCTGTTCTGGGGTAAGGGTGGAGGGTGGGAGGGAGGAGGCAGCTGACTGATCCACAGCTGTTCTGGGGTAAGGGTGGAGGGTGGGAGGGAGGAGGCAGCTGACTGATCCACAGCTGTTCTGGGGTAAGGGTGAAGGGTGGGAGGGAGGAGGCAGCTCACTGATCCACAGCTGTTCTGGGGTAAGGGTGGGGATTGGGAGGGAGGAGGCAGCTGACTGGTCCACAGCTGTTCTGGGGTAAGGGTGGAGGGTGGGAGGGAGGAGGCAACTGACTGATCCACAGCTGTTCTGGGGTAAGGGTGAGGGGTGGGAGGGAGGAGGCAGCTGACTGATCCACAGCTGTTCTGGGGTTAGGGTGAAGGGTGGGAGGGAGGAGGCAGCTGACTCGTGCACAGCTGTTCTGGGGTTAGGGTGAAATTACGAGGGAGGAGGCAGGTTACTGATCCACAGCTGTTCTGGGGTAAGGGTGAGGATTGGGAGGGAGGAGGCAGCTGACTGGTCCACAGCTGTTCTGGGGTAAGGGTGGAGGGTGGGAGGGAGGAGGCAGCTCACTATCCACAGCTGATCTGGGGTAAGGGTGAGGATTGGGAGGGAGGAGGCAGCTGACTGGTCCACAGCTGTTCTGGGTGGGAGGGAGGAGGCATGCTACTGATCCACAGCTGTTCTGGGGTAAGGGTGAGGGGTAGGAGGGAGGAGGCAGCTGACTGGTCCACAGCTGTTCTGGGGTAAGGGTGAGGGGTAGGAGTGAGGAGGCAGGTTACTGATCCACAGCTGTTCTGGGGTAAGGGTGAGGGGTGGGAGGGAGGAGGCAGCTGACTGGTCCACAGCTGTTCTGGGGTAAGGGTGAAGGGTGGGAGGGAGGAGGCAGCTGACTGATCCACAGCTGTTCTGGGGTAAGGGTGGGGATTGGGAGGGAGGAGGCAGCTGACTGATCCACAGCTGTTCTGGGGTAAGGGTGAAGGGTGGGAGGGAGGAGGCAGCTGACTGGTCCAAAGCTGTTCTGGGGTTAGGGTGAAGGGTGGGAGGGAGGAGGCAGCTGACTGGTCCACAGCTGTTCTGGGGTAAGGGTGAAGGGTGGGAGGGAGGGGGCAGCTGACTGGTCCACAGCTGTTCTGGGGTAAGGGTGAAGGGTGGGAGGGAGAAGGCAGCTGACTGATCCACAGTTGTTCTGGGGTAAGGGTGAGGGGTGGGAGGGAGGAGGCAGGCTACTGATCCACAGCTGTTCTGGGGTAAGGGTGAGGATTGGGAGGGAGGAGGCAGCTGACTGGTCCATAGCTGTTCTGGGGTAAGGGTGGAGGGCGGGAGGGAGGAGGCAGCTGACTGATCCACGGCTGTTCTGAAGTAAGGGTGAGGGGTGGGAGGGAGGAGGCAGCTGACTGATCCACAGCTGTTCTGGGGTTAGGGTGAAGGGTGGGAGGGAGGAGGCAGCTGACTCGTGCACAGCTGTTCTGGGGTAAGGGTGAGGGGTACGAGGGAGGAGGCAGGTTACTGATCCACAGCTGTTCTGGGGTAAGGGTGAGGATTGGGAGGGAGGAGGCAGCTGACTGGTCCACAGCTGTTCTGGGGTAAGGGTGGAGGGTGGGAGGGAGGAGGCAGCTCACTATCCACAGCTGTTCTGGGGTAAGGGTGAGGATTGGGAGGGAGGAGGCAGCTGACTGGTCCACAGCTGTTCTGGGTGGGAGGGAGGAGGCATGCTACTGATCCACAGCTGTTCTGGGGTAAGGGTGAGGGGTAGGAGGGAGGAGGCAGCTGACTGGTCCACAGCTGTTCTGGGGTAAGGGTGAGGGGTAGGAGGGAGGAGGCAGGTTACTGATCCACAGCTGTTCTGGGGTAAGGGTGAGGGGTGGGAGGGAGGAGGCAGCTGACTGGTCCACAGCTGTTCTGGGGTAAGGGTGAAGGGTGGGAGGGAGGAGGCAGCTGACTGGTCCACAGCTGTTCTGGGGTAAGGGTGAAGGGTGGGAGGGAGGAGGCAGGCTACTGATCCACAGCTGTTCTGGGGTAAGGGTGAGGGGTAGGAGGGAGGAGGCAGGTTACTGATCCACAGCTGTTCTGGGGTAAGGGTGAGGGGTAGGAGGGAGGATGCAGCTGACTGATCCACAGCTGTTCTGGGGTAAGGGTGAAGGGTGGGAGGGAGGAGGCAGCTCACTGATCCACAGCTGTTCTGAGATAAGGGGTAGGATGTGCAGCCTAGCACACGAGGGGGCAGGGTTCCAGAATATTCTTACGAGTTGTCCTGCCCAGTGGGCTGGAGGGTTTAGGACCCAGGGGTTGAGTGCAAGGCTGGAGGGTTTAGGACCTAGGGGTTGAGTGCAAGGCTGGAGGACTCAGGATACAGGGTTGGTGGCAAGGCTGGATGGCTCAGGACCTAGGAATTGAAAGGAAAGCTGGAGGGTTCAGGCAATGCAGGGTTTGCGAATTTTCTAAGGATACTGTACTGCCATGTGGGCCTCATGTACATCTTAATACATGGATGGTACAAGGCAGGTACAGCAAGCAATCCCAGGTTGACTCACAACTCCTACTCCTACAGATTTTATCTTTGGTATGGGTGCTTTGATTAAAGTGTGCAAGACACAATATACGAAAGCTACGAAGTGACGGATGCAAGGTGGTGTGGAGAAAGGCGATGTGTCTGGCCATGAACTGGGACAGGTGATGGGGGGAGAGGGGATGTGTCTGGCCATGAGCTGGGACAGGTGATGGGGGGAGAGGGGATGTGTCTGGCCATGAGCTGGGACAGGTGATGGGGGCAGGGCATTGATGTGCATTTATTTGGTGCATTTATTTGGTGCTTACTGGCGGGAACGTGGACTTGAGCTTGCAAGATGATAGGCCTCTTGGTTGGAGACTTGGGATGTTGGTTGATCTTCTGAAAATAGGGAAGAAAGGTACAGTAAGTAGGTGGAGAGCTGGCCAGATGTGGAGTGAAAGGATATGAAGCAGCTGACCAAAATGCCAAAAATGTAAATGGCCCTGGGCTGGCAGGTGCAGAGGTGAGGAGGGTAAGGGTGAGGGTTGGGAGGGAGGAGGCAGCTGACTGATCCATACCTTCTCTGGCTGGGACAGGTGGTGGGGGAAGAGGGGATGTGTCTGGCCATGAGCTGGTGCAGGTGGTGGGGGGAGAGGGGATGTGTCTGGCCATGGGCTGGGACAGGTGATGGGGGGAGAGGGGACGTGTCTACAGCTGTTCTGGGGTAAGGGTGAGGATTGGGAGGGAGGAGGCAGCTGACAAGTCCACAGCTGTTCTGGGGTAAGGGTGAAGGGTGGGAGGGAGAAGGCAGCTGACTGATCCACAGCTGTTCTGGGGTAAGGGTGAGGGGTGGGAGGGAGGAGGCAGCTGACTGATCCACAGCTGTTCTGGGGTTAGGGTGAAGGGTGGGAGGGAGGAGGCAGCTGACTGGTGCACAGCTGTTCTGGGGTAAGGGTGAAGGGTGGGAGGGAGGAGGCAAGTTACTGATCCACAGCTGTTCTGGGGTAAGGGTGAGGGGTAGGAGGGAGGAGGCAGCTGACTGATCCACAGCTGTTCTGGGGTGAGGGTGAGGGGTGGGAGGGAGGAGGCAGCTGATTGATCCACAGCTGTTCTGGGGTAAGGGTGAAGGGTGGGAGGGAGGCTGCAGCTGACTGGTCCACAGCTGTTCTGGGGTAAGGGTGAAGGGTGGGAGGGAGGAGGCAAGTTACTGGTCCACAGATGTTCTGGGGTAAGGGTGAAGGGTGGGAGGGAGGAGGCAGCTCACTGATCCACAGCTGTTCTGGGGTAAGGGTGGGGATTGGGAGGGAGGAGGCAGCTGACTGGTCCACAGCTGTTCTGGGGTAAGGGTGAGGATTGGGAGGGAGGAGGCAGCTGACTGATCCACAGCTGTTCTGGGGTTAGGGTGGGGATTGGGAGGGAGGAGGCAGCTGACTGGTCCACAGCTGTTCTGGGGTAAGGGTGGAGGGTGGGAGGGAGGAGGCAGCTGACTGATCCACAGCTGTTCTGGGGTAAGGGTGGAGGGTGGGAGGGAGGAGGCAGCTGACTGATCCACAGCTGTTCTGGGGTAAGGGTGAAGGGTGGGAGGGAGGAGGCAGCTCACTGATCCACAGCTGTTCTGGGGTAAGGGTGGGGATTGGGAGGGAGGAGGCAGCTGACTGGTCCACAGCTGTTCTGGGGTAAGGGTGGAGGGTGGGAGGGAGGAGGCAGCTGACTGATCCACAGCTGTTCTGGGGTAAGGGTGAGGGGTGGGAGGGAGGAGGCAGCTGACTGATCCACAGCTGTTCTGGGGTTAGGGTGAAGGGTGGGAGGGAGGAGGCAGCTGACTCGTGCACAGCTGTTCTGGGGTAAGGGTGAGGGGTACGAGGGAGGAGGCAGGTTACTGATCCACAGCTGTTCTGGGGTAAGGGTGAGGATTGGGAGGGAGGAGGCAGCTGACTGGTCCACAGCTGTTCTGGGGTAAGGGTGGAGGGTGGGAGGGAGGAGGCAGCTCACTATCCACAGCTGTTCTGGGGTAAGGGTGAGGAGTGGGAGGGAGGAGGCAGCTGACTGGTCCACAGCTGTTCTGGGTGGGAGGGAGGAGGCATGCTACTGATCCACAGCTGTTCTGGGGTAAGGGTGAGGGGTAGGAGGGAGGAGGCAGCTGACTGGTCCACAGCTGTTCTGGGGTAAGGGTGGAGGGTGGGAGGGAGGAGGCAACTGACTGATCCACAGCTGTTCTGGGGTAAGGGTGAGGGGTGGGAGGGAGGAGGCAGCTGACTGATCCACAGCTGTTCTGGGGTTAGGGTGAAGGGTGGGAGGGAGGAGGCAGCTGACTGATCCACAACTGTTCTGGGGTAAGGGTGAGGGGTACGAGGGAGGAGGCAGGTTACTGATCCACAGCTGTTCTGGGGTAAGGGTGAGGATTGGGAGGGAGGAGGCAGCTGACTGGTCCAAAGCTGTTCTGGGGTTAGGGTGAAGGGTGGGAGGGAGGAGGCAGCTGACTGGTCCACAGCTGTTCTGGGGTAAGGGTGAAGGGTGGGAGGGAGGGGGCAGCTGACTGGTCCACAGCTGTTCTGGGGTAAGGGTGAGGATTGGGAGGGAGGAGACAGCTGACTGGTCCACAGCTGTTCTGGGGTAAGGGTGGAGGGTGGGAGGGAGAAGGCAGCTGACTGATCCACAGTTGTTCTGGGGTAAGGGTGAGGGGTGGGAGGGAGGAGGCAGGCTACTGATCCACAGCTGTTCTGGGGTAAGGGTGAGGATTGGGAGGGAGGAGGCAGCTGACTGGTCCATAGCTGTTCTGGGGTAAGGGTGAAGGGTGGGAGGGAGGAGTCAGGCTACTGATCCACAGCTGTTCTGGGGTAAGGGTGAGGGGTACGAGGGAGGAGGCAGGTAACTGATCCACAGCTGTTATGGGGTAAGGGTGAGGATTGGGAGGGAGGAGGCAGCTGACTGGTCCACAGCTGTTCTGGGGTAAGGGTGGAGGGTGGGAGGGAGGAGGCAGCTGACTGATCCACAGCTGTTCTGGGGTAAGGGTGAAGGGTGGGAGGGAGGAGGCAGCTCACTGATCCACAGCTGTTCTGGGGTAAGGGTGAGGATTGGGAGGGAGGAGGCAGCTGACTGGTCCACAGCTCTTCTGGGTGGGAGGGAGGAGGCAGGCTACTGATCCACAGCTGTTCTGGGGTAAGGGTGAGGGGGAGGAGGGAGGAGGCAGCTGACTGGTCCACAGCTGTTCTGGGGTAAGGGTGAGGGGTAGGAGGGAGGAGGCAGGTTACTGATCCACAGCTGTTCTGGGGTAATGGTAAGGGTGGGAGGGAGGAGGCAGCTCACTGATCCACAGCTGTTCTGGGGTAAGGGTGAGGATTGGGAGGGAGGAGGCAGCTGACTGATCCACAGCTGTTCTGGGGTAAGGGTGGAGGGTGGGAGGGAGGAGGCAGCTGACTGATCCACGGCTGTTCTGAAGTAAGGGTGAGGGGTGGGAGGGAGGAGGCAGCTGACTGATCCACAGCTGTTCTGGGGTTAGGGTGAAGGGTGGGAGGGAGGAGGCAGCTGACTCGTGCACAGCTGTTCTGGGGTAAGGGTGAGGGGTACGAGGGAGGAGGCAGGTTACTGATCCACAGCTGTTCTGGGGTAAGGGTGAGGATTGGGAGGGAGGAGGCAGCTGACTGGTCCACAGCTGTTCTGGGGTAAGGGTGGAGGGTGGGAGGGAGGAGGCAGCTCACTATCCACAGCTGTTCTGGGGTAAGGGTGAGGATTGGGAGGGAGGAGGCAGCTGACTGGTCCACAGCTGTTCTGGGTGGGAGGGAGGAGGCAGGCTACTGATCCACAGCTGCTCTGGGTGGGAGGGAGGAGGCAGGCTACTGATCCACAGCTGTTCTGGGGTAAGGGTGGAGGGTGGGAGGGAGGAGGCAGCTGACTCGTGCACAGCTGTTCTGGGGTAAGGGTGAAGGGTGGGAGGGAGGAGGCAAGTTACTGATCCACAGCTGTTCTGGGGTAAGGGTGAGGGGTAGGAGGGAGGAGGCAGCTGACTGATCCACAGCTGTTCTGGGGTTAGGGTGAAGGGTGGGAGGGAGGAGGCAGCTGACTCGTGCACAGCTGTTCTGGGGTAAGGGTGAAGGGTGGGAGGGAGGAGGCAGCTGACTCGTGCACAGCTGTTCTGGGGTAAGGGTGAAGGGTGGGAGGGAGGAGGCAAGTTACTGGTCCACAGATGTTCTGGGGTAAGGGTGAAGGGTGGGAGGGAGGAGGCAGCTGACTGATCCACAGCTGTTCTGGGGTAAGGGTGGGGATTGGGAGGGAGGAGGCAGCTGACTGGTCCACAGCTGTTCTGGGGTAAGGGTGAGGATTGGGAGGGAGGAGGCAGCTGACTGATCCACAGCTGTTCTGGGGTTAGGGTGGGGATTGGGAGGGAGGAGGCAGCTGACTGGTCCACAGCTGTTCTGGGGTAAGGGTGGAGGGTGGGAGGGAGGAGGCAGCTGACTGATCCACAGCTGTTCTGGGGTAAGGGTGGAGGGTGGGAGGGAGGAGGCAGCTGACTGATCCACAGCTGTTCTGGGGTAAGGGTGAAGGGTGGGAGGGAGGAGGCAGCTCACTGATCCACAGCTGTTCTGGGGTAAGGGTGAAGGGTGGGAGGGAGGAGGCAGCTCACTGATCCACAGCTGTTCTGGGGTAAGGGTGGGGATTGGGAGGGAGGAGGCAGCTGACTGGTCCACAGCTGTTCTGGGGTAAGGGTGGAGGGTGGGAGGGAGGAGGCAGCTGACTGATCCACAGCTGTTCTGGGGTAAGGGTGAAGGGTGGGAGGGAGGAGGCAGCTCACTGATCCACAGCTGTTCTGGGGTAAGGGTGGGGATTGGGAGGGAGGAGGCAGCTGACTGGTCCACAGCTGTTCTGGGGTAAGGGTGGAGGGTGGGAGGGAGGAGGCAACTGACTGATCCACAGCTGTTCTGGGGTAAGGGTGAGGGGTGGGAGGGAGGAGGCAGCTGACTGATCCACAGCTGTTCTGGGGTTAGGGTGAAGGGTGGGAGGGAGGAGGCAGCTGACTCGTGCACAGCTGTTCTGGGGTAAGGGTGAGGGGTAGGAGGGAGGAGGCAGGTTACTGATCCACAGCTGTTCTGGGGTAAGGGTGAGGATTGGGAGGGAGGAGGCAGCTGACTGGTCCACAGCTGTTCTGGGGTAAGGGTGGAGGGTGGGAGGGAGGAGGCAGCTCACTATCCACAGCTGTTCTGGGGTAAGGGTGAGGATTGGGAGGGAGGAGGCAGCTGACTGGTCCACAGCTGTTCTGGGTGGGAGGGAGGAGGCATGCTACTGATCCACAGCTGTTCTGGGGTAAGGGTGAGGGGTAGGAGGGAGGAGGCAGCTGACTGGTCCACAGCTGTTCTGGGGTAAGGGTGGAGGGTGGGAGGGAGGAGGCAACTGACTGATCCACAGCTGTTCTGGGGTAAGGGTGAGGGGTGGGAGGGAGGAGGCAGCTGACTGATCCACAGCTGTTCTGGGGTTAGGGTGAAGGGTGGGAGGGAGGAGGCAGCTGACTGATCCACAGCTGTTCTGGGGTAAGGGTGAGGGGTACGAGGGAGGAGGCAGGTTACTGATCCACAGCTGTTCTGGGGTAAGGGTGAGGATTGGGAGGGAGGAGGCAGCTGACTGGTCCAAAGCTGTTCTGGGGTTAGGGTGAAGGGTGGGAGGGAGGAGGCAGCTGACTGGTCCACAGCTGTTCTGGGGTAAGGGTGAGGGGTGGGAGGGAGGGGGCAGCTGACTGGTCCACAGCTGTTCTGGGGTAAGGGTGAGGATTGGGAGGGAGGAGACAGCTGACTGGTCCACAGCTGTTCTGGGGTAAGGGTGGAGGGTGGGAGGGAGAAGGCAGCTGACTGATCCACAGTTGTTCTGGGGTAAGGGTGAGGGGTGGGAGGGAGGAGGCAGGCTACTGATCCACAGCTGTTCTGGGGTAAGGGTGAGGATTGGGAGGGAGGAGGCAGCTGACTGGTCCATAGCTGTTCTGGGGTAAGGGTGAAGGGTGGGAGGGAGGAGTCAGGCTACTGATCCACAGCTGTTCTGGGGTAAGGGTGAGGGGTACGAGGGAGGAGGCAGGTAACTGATCCACAGCTGTTATGGGGTAAGGGTGAGGATTGGGAGGGAGGAGGCAGCTGACTGGTCCACAGCTGTTCTGGGGTAAGGGTGGAGGGTGGGAGGGAGGAGGCAGCTGACTGATCCACAGCTGTTATGGGGTAAGGGTGAAGGGTGGGAGGGAGGAGGCAGCTCACTGATCCACAGCTGTTCTGGGGTAAGGGTGAGGATTGGGAGGGAGGAGGCAGCTGACTGGTCCACAGCTCTTCTGGGTGGGAGGGAGGAGGCAGGCTACTGATCCACAGCTGTTCTGGGGTAAGGGTGAGGGGGAGGAGGGAGGAGGCAGCTGACTGGTCCACAGCTGTTCTGGGGTAAGGGTGAGGGGTAGGAGGGAGGAGGCAGGTTACTGATCCACAGCTGTTCTGGGGTAATGGTAAGGGTGGGAGGGAGGAGGCAGCTCACTGATCCACAGCTGTTCTGGGGTAAGGGTGAGGATTGGGAGGGAGGAGGCAGCTGACTGATCCACAGCTGTTCTGGGGTAAGGGTGGAGGGTGGGAGGGAGGAGGCAGCTGACTGATCCACGGCTGTTCTGAAGTAAGGGTGAGGGGTGGGAGGGAGGAGGCAGCTGACTGATCCACAGCTGTTCTGGGGTTAGGGTGAAGGGTGGGAGGGAGGAGGCAGCTGACTCGTGCACAGCTGTTCTGGGGTAAGGGTGAGGGGTACGAGGGAGGAGGCAGGTTACTGATCCACAGCTGTTCTGGGGTAAGGGTGAGGATTGGGAGGGAGGAGGCAGCTGACTGGTCCACAGCTGTTCTGGGGTAAGGGTGGAGGGTGGGAGGGAGGAGGCAGCTCACTATCCACAGCTGTTCTGGGGTAAGGGTGAGGATTGGGAGGGAGGAGGCAGCTGACTGGTCCACAGCTGTTCTGGGTGGGAGGGAGGAGGCAGGCTACTGATCCACAGCTGCTCTGGGTGGGAGGGAGGAGGCAGGCTACTGATCCACAGCTGTTCTGGGGTAAGGGTGGAAGGTGGGAGGGAGGAGGCAGCTGACTCGTGCACAGCTGTTCTGGGGTAAGGGTGAAGGGTGGGAGGGAGGAGGCAAGTTACTGATCCACAGCTGTTCTGGGGTAAGGGTGAGGGGTAGGAGGGAGGAGGCAGCTGACTGATCCACAGCTGTTCTGGGGTTAGGGTGAAGGGTGGGAGGGAGGAGGCAGCTGACTCGTGCACAGCTGTTCTGGGGTAAGGGTGAAGGGTGGGAGGGAGGAGGCAGCTGACTCGTGCACAGCTGTTCTGGGGTAAGGGTGAAGGGTGGGAGGGAGGAGGCAAGTTACTGGTCCACAGATGTTCTGGGGTAAGGGTGAAGGGTGGGAGGGAGGAGGCAGCTGACTGATCCACAGCTGTTCTGGGGTAAGGGTGGGGATTGGGAGGGAGGAGGCAGCTGACTGGTCCACAGCTGTTCTGGGGTAAGGGTGAGGATTGGGAGGGAGGAGGCAGCTGACTGATCCACAGCTGTTCTGGGGTTAGGGTGGGGATTGGGAGGGAGGAGGCAGCTGACTGGTCCACAGCTGTTCTGGGGTAAGGGTGGAGGGTGGGAGGGAGGAGGCAGCTGACTGATCCACAGCTGTTCTGGGGTAAGGGTGGAGGGTGGGAGGGAGGAGGCAGCTGACTGATCCACAGCTGTTCTGGGGTAAGGGTGAAGGGTGGGAGGGAGGAGGCAGCTCACTGATCCACAGCTGTTCTGGGGTAAGGGTGAAGGGTGGGAGGGAGGAGGCAGCTCACTGATCCACAGCTGTTCTGGGGTAAGGGTGGGGATTGGGAGGGAGGAGGCAGCTGACTGGTCCACAGCTGTTCTGGGGTAAGGGTGGAGGGTGGGAGGGAGGAGGCAGCTGACTGATCCACAGCTGTTCTGGGGTAAGGGTGAAGGGTGGGAGGGAGGAGGCAGCTCACTGATCCACAGCTGTTCTGGGGTAAGGGTGGGGATTGGGAGGGAGGAGGCAGCTGACTGGTCCACAGCTGTTCTGGGGTAAGGGTGGAGGGTGGGAGGGAGGAGGCAACTGACTGATCCACAGCTGTTCTGGGGTAAGGGTGAGGGGTGGGAGGGAGGAGGCAGCTGACTGATCCACAGCTGTTCTGGGGTTAGGGTGAAGGGTGGGAGGGAGGAGGCAGCTGACTCGTGCACAGCTGTTCTGGGGTAAGGGTGAGGGGTACGAGGGAGGAGGCAGGTTACTGATCCACAGCTGTTCTGGGGTAAGGGTGAGGATTGGGAGGGAGGAGGCAGCTGACTGGTCCACAGCTGTTCTGGGGTAAGGGTGGAGGGTGGGAGGGAGGAGGCAGCTCACTATCCACAGCTGTTCTGGGGTAAGGGTGAGGATTGGGAGGGAGGAGGCAGCTGACTGGTCCACAGCTGTTCTGGGTGGGAGGGAGGAGGCATGCTACTGATCCACAGCTGTTCTGGGGTAAGGGTGAGGGGTAGGAGGGAGGAGGCAGCTGACTGGTCCACAGCTGTTCTGGGGTAAGGGTGGAGGGTGGGAGGGAGGAGGCAGCTGACTGATCCACAGCTGTTCTGGGGTAAGGGTGAGGGGTGGGAGGGAGGAGGCAGCTGACTGATCCACAGCTGTTCTGGGGTTAGGGTGAAGGGTGGGAGGGAGGAGGCAGCTGACTGATCCACAGCTGTTCTGGGGTAAGGGTGAGGGGTACGAGGGAGGAGGCAGGTTACTGATCCACAGCTGTTCTGGGGTAAGGGTGAGGATTGGGAGGGAGGAGGCAGCTGACTGGTCCAAAGCTGTTCTGGGGTTAGGGTGAAGGGTGGGAGGGAGGAGGCAGCTGACTGGTCCACAGCTGTTCTGGGGTAAGGGTGAAGGGTGGGAGGGAGGGGGCAGCTGACTGGTCCACAGCTGTTCTGGGGTAAGGGTGAGGATTGGGAGGGAGGAGACAGCTGACTGGTCCACAGCTGTTCTGGGGTAAGGGTGGAGGGTGGGAGGGAGAAGGCAGCTGACTGATCCACAGTTGTTCTGGGGTAAGGGTGAGGGGTGGGAGGGAGGAGGCAGGCTACTGATCCACAGCTGTTCTGGGGTAAGGGTGAGGATTGGGAGGGAGGAGGCAGCTGACTGGTCCATAGCTGTTCTGGGGTAAGGGTGAAGGGTGGGAGGGAGGAGTCAGGCTACTGATCCACAGCTGTTCTGGGGTAAGGGTGAGGGGTACGAGGGAGGAGGCAGGTAACTGATCCACAGCTGTTATGGGGTAAGGGTGAGGATTGGGAGGGAGGAGGCAGCTGACTGGTCCACAGCTGTTCTGGGGTAAGGGTGGAGGGTGGGAGGGAGGAGGCAGCTGACTGATCCACAGCTGTTCTGGGGTAAGGGTGAAGGGTGGGAGGGAGGAGGCAGCTCACTGATCCACAGCTGTTCTGGGGTAAGGGTGAGGATTGGGAGGGAGGAGGCAGCTGACTGGTCCACAGCTCTTCTGGGTGGGAGGGAGGAGGCAGGCTACTGATCCACAGCTGTTCTGGGGTAAGGGTGAGGGGGAGGAGGGAGGAGGCAGCTGACTGGTCCACAGCTGTTCTGGGGTAAGGGTGAGGGGTAGGAGGGAGGAGGCAGGTTACTGATCCACAGCTGTTCTGGGGTAATGGTAAGGGTGGGAGGGAGGAGGCAGCTCACTGATCCACAGCTGTTCTGGGGTAAGGGTGAGGATTGGGAGGGAGGAGGCAGCTGACTGATCCACAGCTGTTCTGGGGTAAGGGTGGAGGGTGGGAGGGAGGAGGCAGCTGACTGATCCACGGCTGTTCTGAAGTAAGGGTGAGGGGTGGGAGGGAGGAGGCAGCTGACTGATCCACAGCTGTTCTGGGGTTAGGGTGAAGGGTGGGAGGGAGGAGGCAGCTGACTCGTGCACAGCTGTTCTGGGGTAAGGGTGAGGGGTACGAGGGAGGAGGCAGGTTACTGATCCACAGCTGTTCTGGGGTAAGGGTGAGGATTGGGAGGGAGGAGGCAGCTGACTGGTCCACAGCTGTTCTGGGGTAAGGGTGGAGGGTGGGAGGGAGGAGGCAGCTCACTATCCACAGCTGTTCTGGGGTAAGGGTGAGGATTGGGAGGGAGGAGGCAGCTGACTGGTCCACAGCTGTTCTGGGTGGGAGGGAGGAGGCAGGCTACTGATCCACAGCTGCTCTGGGTGGGAGGGAGGAGGCAGGCTACTGATCCACAGCTGTTCTGGGGTAAGGGTGGAAGGTGGGAGGGAGGAGGCAGCTGACTCGTGCACAGCTGTTCTGGGGTAAGGGTGAAGGGTGGGAGGGAGGAGGCAAGTTACTGATCCACAGCTGTTCTGGGGTAAGGGTGAGGGGTAGGAGGGAGGAGGCAGCTGACTGATCCACAGCTGTTCTGGGGTTAGGGTGAAGGGTGGGAGGGAGGAGGCAGCTGACTCGTGCACAGCTGTTCTGGGGTAAGGGTGAAGGGTGGGAGGGAGGAGGCAGCTGACTCGTGCACAGCTGTTCTGGGGTAAGGGTGAAGGGTGGGAGGGAGGAGGCAAGTTACTGGTCCACAGATGTTCTGGGGTAAGGGTGAAGGGTGGGAGGGAGGAGGCAGCTGACTGATCCACAGCTGTTCTGGGGTAAGGGTGGGGATTGGGAGGGAGGAGGCAGCTGACTGGTCCACAGCTGTTCTGGGGTAAGGGTGAGGATTGGGAGGGAGGAGGCAGCTGACTGATCCACAGCTGTTCTGGGGTTAGGGTGGGGATTGGGAGGGAGGAGGCAGCTGACTGGTCCACAGCTGTTCTGGGGTAAGGGTGGAGGGTGGGAGGGAGGAGGCAGCTGACTGATCCACAGCTGTTCTGGGGTAAGGGTGGAGGGTGGGAGGGAGGAGGCAGCTGACTGATCCACAGCTGTTCTGGGGTAAGGGTGAAGGGTGGGAGGGAGGAGGCAGCTCACTGATCCACAGCTGTTCTGGGGTAAGGGTGGGGATTGGGAGGGAGGAGGCAGCTGACTGGTCCACAGCTGTTCTGGGGTAAGGGTGGAGGGTGGGAGGGAGGAGGCAGCTGACTGATCCACAGCTGTTCTGGGGTAAGGGTGAGGGGTGGGAGGGAGGAGGCAGCTGACTGATCCACAGCTGTTCTGGGGTTAGGGTGAAGGGTGGGAGGGAGGAGGCAGCTGACTCGTGCACAGCTGTTCTGGGGTAAGGGTGAGGGGTACGAGGGAGGAGGCAGGTTACTGATCCACAGCTGTTCTGGGGTAAGGGTGAGGATTGGGAGGGAGGAGGCAGCTGACTGGTCCACAGCTGTTCTGGGGTAAGGGTGGAGGGTGGGAGGGAGGAGGCAGCTCACTATCCACAGCTGTTCTGGGGTAAGGGTGAGGATTGGGAGGGAGGAGGCAGCTGACTGGTCCACAGCTGTTCTGGGTGGGAGGGAGGAGGCATGCTACTGATCCACAGCTGTTCTGGGGTAAGGGTGAGGGGTAGGAGGGAAGAGGCAGCTCACTGGTCCACAGCTGTTCTGGGGTAAGGGTGAGGGGTAGGAGGGAGGAGGCAGCTGACTGATCCACAGCTGTTCTGAGGTAAGGGTGAGGGGTGGGAGGGAGGAGGCAGCTGACTGATCCACAGCTGTTCTGGGGTAAGGGTGAAGGGTGGGAGGGAGGAGGCAGCTGACTGATCCACAGCTGTTCTGGGGTAAGGGTGAAGGGTGGGAGGGAGGAGGCAGCTGACTCGTGCACAGCTGTTCTGGGGTAAGGGTGAAGGGTGGGAGGGAGGAGGCAAGTTACTGATCCACAGCTGTTCTGGGGTAAGGGTGAGGGGTAGGAGGGAGGAGGCAGCTGACTGATCCACAGCTGTTATGGGGTAAGGGTGAGGGGTGGGAGGGAGGAGGCAGCTGACTGATCCACAGCTGTTCTGGGGTAAGGGTGAAGGGTGGGAGGGAGGCTGCAGCTGACTGGTCCACAGATGTTCTGGGGTAAGGGTGGGGATTGGGAGGGAGGAGGCAGCTGACTGGTCCACATCTGTTCTGGGGTAAGGGTGGAGGGTGGGAGGGAGGAGGCAGCTGACTGATCCACAGCTGTTCTGGGGTAAGGGTGAGGGGTGGGAGGGAGGAGGCAGCTGACTGATCCACAGCTGTTCTGGGGTTAGGGTGAAGGGTGGGAGGGAGGAGGCAGCTGACTGGTGCACAGCTGTTCTGGGGTAAGGGTGAAGGGTGGGAGGGAGGAGGCAAGTTACTGATCCACAGCTGTTCTGGGGTAAGGGTGAGGGGTAGGAGGGAGGAGGCAGCTGACTGATCCACAGCTGTTCTGGGGTGAGGGTGAGGGGTGGGAGGGAGGAGGCAGCTGATTGATCCACAGCTGTTCTGGGGTAAGGGTGAAGGGTGGGAGGGAGGAGGCAGCTGACTGGTCCACAGCTGTTCTGGGGTAAGGGTGAAGGGTGGGAGGGAGGAGGCAAGTTACTGGTCCACAGATGTTCTGGGGTAAGGGTGAAGGGTGGGAGGGAGGAGGCAGCTCACTGATCCACAGCTGTTCTGGGGTAAGGGTGGGGATTGGGAGGGAGGAGGCAGCTGACTGGTCCACAGCTGTTCTGGGGTAAGGGTGAGGATTGGGAGGGAGGAGGCAGCTGACTGATCCACAGCTGTTCTGGGGTTAGGGTGGGGGGTGGGAGGGAGGAGGCAGCTGACTGGTCCACAGCTGTTCTGGGGTAAGGGTGGAGGGTGGGAGGGAGGAGGCAGCTGACTGATCCACAGCTGTTCTGGGGTAAGGGTGGAGGGTGGGAGGGAGGAGGCAGCTGACTGATCCACAGCTGTTCTGGGGTAAGGGTGAAGGGTGGGAGGGAGGAGGCAGCTCACTGATCCACAGCTGTTCTGGGGTAAGGGTGGGGATTGGGAGGGAGGAGGCAGCTGACTGGTCCACAGCTGTTCTGGGGTAAGGGTGGAGGGTGGGAGGGAGGAGGCAACTGACTGATCCACAGCTGTTCTGGGGTAAGGGTGAGGGGTGGGAGGGAGGAGGCAGCTGACTGATCCACAGCTGTTCTGGGGTAAGGGTGAAGGGTGGGAGGGAGGAGGCAGCTGACTCGTGCACAGCTGTTCTGGGGTAAGGGTGAGGGGTACGAGGGAGGAGGCAGGTTACTGATCCACAGCTGTTCTGGGGTAAGGGTGAGGATTGGGAGGGAGGAGGCAGCTGACTGGTCCACAGCTGTTCTGGGGTAAGGGTGGAGGGTGGGAGGGAGGAGGCAGCTCACTATCCACAGCTGTTCTGGGGTAAGGGTGAGGATTGGGAGGGAGGAGGCAGCTGACTGGTCCACAGCTGTTCTGGGTGGGAGGGAGGAGGCATGCTACTGATCCACAGCTGTTCTGGGGTAAGGGTGAGGGGTAGGAGGGAGGAGGCAGCTGACTGGTCCACAGCTGTTCTGGGGTAAGGGTGAGGGGTAGGAGTGAGGAGGCAGGTTACTGATCCACAGCTGTTCTGGGGTAAGGGTGAGGGGTGGGAGGGAGGAGGCAGCTGACTGGTCCACAGCTGTTCTGGGGTAAGGGTGAAGGGTGGGAGGGAGGAGGCAGCTGACTGATCCACAGCTGTTCTGGGGTAAGGGTGAAGGGTGGGAGGGAGGAGGCAGCTGACTGATCCACAGCTGTTCTGGGGTAAGGGTGAAGGGTGGGAGGGAGGAGGCAGCTGACTGGTCCAAAGCTGTTCTGGGGTTAGGGTGAAGGGTGGGAGGGAGGAGGCAGCTGACTGGTCCACAGCTGTTCTGGGGTAAGGGTGAAGGGTGGGAGGGAGGGGGCAGCTGACTGGTCCACAGCTGTTCTGGGGTAAGGGTGAGGATTGGGAGGGAGGAGACAGCTGACTGGTCCACAGCTGTTCTGGGGTAAGGGTGGAGGGTGGGAGGGAGAAGGCAGCTGACTGATCCACAGTTGTTCTGGGGTAAGGGTGAGGGGTGGGAGGGAGGAGGCAGGCTACTGATCCACAGCTGTTCTGGGGTAAGGGTGAGGGTTGGGAGGGAGGAGGCAGCTGACTGGTCCATAGCTGTTCTGGGGTAAGGGTGAAGGGTGGGAGGGAGGAGTCAGGCTACTGATCCACAGCTGTTCTGGGGTAAGGGTGAGGGGTACGAGGGAGGAGGCAGGTAACTGATCCACAGCTGTTATGGGGTAAGGGTGAGGATTGGGAGGGAGGAGGCAGCTGACTGGTCCACAGCTGTTCTGGGGTAAGGGTGGAGGGTGGGAGGGAGGAGGCAGCTGACTGATCCACAGCTGTTCTGGGGTAAGGGTGAAGGGTGGGAGGGAGGAGGCAGCTCACTGATCCACAGCTGTTCTGGGGTAAGGGTGAGGATTGGGAGGGAGGAGGCAGCTGACTGGTCCACAGCTGTTCTGGGTGGGAGGGAGGAGGCAGGCTACTGATCCACAGCTGTTCTGGGGTAAGGGTGAGGGGGAGGAGGGAGGAGGCAGCTGACTGGTCCACATCTGTTCTGGGGTAAGGGTGAGGGGTAGGAGGGAGGAGGCAGGTTACTGATCCACAGCTGTTCTGGGGCAATGGTAAGGGTGGGAGGGAGGAGGCAGCTCACTGATCCACAGCTGTTCTGGGGTAAGGGTGAGGATTGGGAGGGAGGAGGCAGCTGACTGATCCACAGCTGTTCTGGGGTAAGGGTGGAGGGTGGGAGGGAGGAGGCAGCTGACTGATCCACGGCTGTTCTGAAGTAAGGGTGAGGGGTGGGAGGGAGGAGGCAGCTGACTGATCCACAGCTGTTCTGGGGTTAGGGTGAAGGGTGGGAGGGAGGAGGCAGCTGACTCGTGCACAGCTGTTCTGGGGTAAGGGTGAGGGGTACGAGGGAGGAGGCAGGTTACTGATTCACAGCTGTTCTGGGGTAAGGGTGAGGATTGGGAGGGAGGAGGCAGCTGACTGGTCCACAGCTGTTCTGGGGTAAGGGTGGAGGGTGGGAGGGAGGAGGCAGCTCACTATCCACAGCTGTTCTGGGGTAAGGGTGAGGATTGGGAGGGAGGAGGCAGCTGACTGGTCCACAGCTGTTCTGGGTGGGAGGGAGGAGGCATGCTACTGATCCACAGCTGTTCTGGGGTAAGGGTGAGGGGTAGGAGGGAGGAGGCAGCTGACTGGTCCACAGCTGTTCTGGGGTAAGGGTGAGGGGTAGGAGGGAGGAGGCAGGTTACTGATCCACATCTGTTCTGGGGTAAGGGTGAGGGGTGGGAGGGAGGAGGCAGCTGACTGGTCCACAGCTGTTCTGGGGTAAGGGTGAAGGGTGGGAGGGAGGAGGCAGCTGACTGGTCCACAGCTGTTCTGGGGTAAGGGTGAAGGGTGGGAGGGAGGAGGCAGGCTACTGATCCACAGCTGTTCTGGGGTAAGGGTGAGGGGTAGGAGGGAGGAGGCAGGTTACTGATCCACAGCTGTTCTGGGGTAAGGGTGAGGGGTAGGAGGGAGGATGCAGCTGACTGATCCACAGCTGTTCTGGGGTAAGGGTGAAGGGTGGGAGGGAGGAGGCAGCTCACTGATCCACAGCTGTTCGGAGATAAGGGGTAGGATGTGCAGCCTAGCACACGAGGGGGCAGGGTTCCAGAATATTCTTACGAGTTGTCCTGCCCAGTGGGCTGGAGGGTTTAGGACCCAGGGGTTGAGTGCAAGGCTGGAGGGTTTAGGACCTAGGGGTTGAGTGCAAGGCTGGAGGACTCAGGATACAGGGTTGGTGGCAAGGCTGGATGGCTCAGGACCTAGGAATTGAAAGGAAAGCTGGAGGGTTCAGGCAATGCAGGGTTTGCGAATTTTCTAAGGATACTGTACTGCCATGTGGGCCTCATGTACATCTTAATACATGGATGGTACAAGGCAGGTACAGCAAGCAATCCCAGGTTGACTCACAACTCCTACTCCTACAGATTTTATCTTTGGTATGGGTGCTTTGATTAAAGTGTGCAAGACACAATATACGAAAGCTACGAAGTGACGGATGCAAGGTGGTGTGGAGAAAGGCGATGTGTCTGGCCATGAACTGGGACAGGTGATGGGGGGAGAGGGGATGTGTCTGGCCATGAGCTGGGACAGGTGATGGGGGGAGAGGGGATGTGTCTGGCCATGAGCTGGGACAGGTGATGGGGGCAGGGCATTGATGTGCATTTATTTGGTGCATTTATTTGGTGCTTACTGGCGGGAACGTGGACTTGAGCTTGCAAGATGATAGGCCTCTTGGTTGGAGACTTGGGATGTTGGTTGATCTTCTGAAAATAGGGAAGAAAGGTACAGTAAGTAGGTGGAGAGCTGGCCAGATGTGGAGTGAAAGGATATGAAGCAGCTGACCAAAATGCCAAAAATGTAAATGGCCCTGGGCTGGCAGGTGCAGAGGTGAGGAGGGTAAGGGTGAGGGTTGGGAGGGAGGAGGCAGCTGACTGATCCATACCTGTTCTGGCTGGGACAGGTGGTGGGGGAAGAGGGGATGTGTCTGGCCATGAGCTGGTGCAGGTGGTGGGGGGAGAGGGGATGTGTCTGGCCATGGGCTGGGACAGGTGATGGGGGGAGAGGGGACGTGTCTACAGCTGTTCTGGGGTAAGGGTGAGGATTGGGAGGGAGGAGGCAGCTGACAAGTCCACAGCTGTTCTGGGGTAAGGGTGAAGGGTGGGAGGGAGAAGGCAGCTGACTGATCCACAGCTGTTCTGGGGTAAGGGTGGGGGGTAGGAGGGAGGAGGCATGTTACTGATCCACAGCTGTTCTGGGGTAAGGGTGAGGATTGGGAGGGTGGAGGCAGCTGACTGATCCACAGCTGTTCTGGGGTAAGGGTGGAGGGTGGGAGGGAGGAGGCAGCTGATTGATCCACAGCTGTTGGGAGGGAGGAGGCAGCTGACTGATCCACAGCTGTTCTGGGGTAAGGGTGAGCATTGGGAGGGAGGAGGCAGCTGCCTGGTCCACAGCTGTTCTGGGTGGGAGGGAGGAGGCAGGCTACTGATCCACAGCTGTTCTGGGTGGGAGGGAGGAGGCAGGCTACTGATCCACAGCTGTTCTGGGGTAAGGGTGGAGGGTGGGAGGGAGGAGGCAGCTGACTCGTGCACAGCTGTTCTGGGGTAAGGGTGAAGGGTGGGAGGGAGGAGGCAAGTTACTGATCCACAGCTGTTCTGGGGTAAGGGTGAGGGGTAGGAGGGAGGAGGCAGCTCACTGATCCACAGCTGTTCTGGGGTAAGGGTGAGGGGTGGGAGGGAGGAGGCAGCTGACTGATCCACAGCTGTTCTGGGGTAAGGGTGAAGGGTGGGAGGGAGGCTGCAGCTGACTGGTCCACAGATGTTCTGGGGTAAGGGTGGGGATTGGGAGGGAGGAGGCAGCTGACTGGTCCACATCTGTTCTGGGGTAAGGGTGGAGGGTGGGAGGGAGGAGGCAGCTCACTGATCCACAGCTGTTCTGGGGTAAGGGTGGAGGGTGGGAGGGAGGAGGCAGCTGACTGATCCACAGCTGTTCTGGGGTAAGGGTGAGGGGTGGGAGGGAGGAGGCAGCTGACTGATCCACAGCTGTTCTGGGGTTAGGGTGAAGGGTGGGAGGGAGGAGGCAGCTGACTGGTGCACAGCTGTTCTGGGGTAAGGGTGAAGGGTGGGAGGGAGGAGGCAAGTTACTGATCCACAGCTGTTCTGGGGTAAGGGTGAGGGGTAGGAGGGAGGAGGCAGCTGACTGATCCACAGCTGTTCTGGGGTGAGGGTGAAGGGTGGGAGGGAGGAAGCAGCTGATTGATCCACAGCTGTTCTGGGGTAAGGGTGAAGGGTGGGAGGGAGGAGGCAGCTGACTCGTGCACATCTGTTCTGGGGTAAGGGTGAAGGGTGGGAGGGAGGAGGCAAGTTACTGGTCCACAGATGTTCTGGGGTAAGGGTGAAGGGTGGGAGGGAGGAGGCAGCTCACTGATCCACAGCTGTTCTGGGGTAAGGGTGGGGATTGGGAGGGAGGAGGCAGCTGACTGGTCCACAGCTGTTCTGGGGTAAGGGTGAGGATTGGGAGGGAGGAGGCAGCTGACTGATCCACAGCTGTTCTGGGGTTAGGGTGGGGATTGGGAGGGAGGAGGCAGCTGACTGGTCCACAGCTGTTCTGGGGTAAGGGTGGAGGGTGGGAGGGAGGAGGCAGCTGACTGATCCACAGCTGTTCTGGGGTAAGGGTGGAGGGTGGGAGGGAGGAGGCAGCTGACTGATCCACAGCTGTTCTGGGGTAAGGGTGAAGGGTGGGAGGGAGGAGGCAGCTCACTGATCCACAGCTGTTCTGGGGTAAGGGTGGGGATTGGGAGGGAGGAGGCAGCTGACTGGTCCACAGCTGTTCTGGGGTAAGGGTGGAGGGTGGGAGGGAGGAGGCAGCTGACTGATCCACAGCTGTTCTGGGGTAAGGGTGAGGGGTGGGAGGGAGGAGGCAGCTGACTGATCCACAGCTGTTCTGGGGTTAGGGTGAAGGGTGGGAGGGAGGAGGCAGCTGACTCGTGCACAGCTGTTCTGGGTTAAGGGTGAGGGGTACGAGGGAGGAGGCAGGTTACTGATCCACAGCTGTTCTGGGGTAAGGGTGAGGATTGGGAGGGAGGAGGCAGCTGACTGGTCCACAGCTGTTCTGGGGTAAGGGTGGAGGGTGGGAGGGAGGAGGCAGCTCACTATCCACAGCTGTTCTGGGGTAAGGGTGAGGATTGGGAGGGAGGAGGCAGCTGACTGGTCCACAGCTGTTCTGGGTGGGAGGGAGGAGGCATGCTACTGATCCACAGCTGTTCTGGGGTAAGGGTGAGGGGTAGGAGGGAGGAGGCAGCTCACTGGTCCACAGCTGTTCTGGGGTAAGGGTGTGGGGTAGGAGGGAGGAGGCAGGTTACTGATCCACAGCTGTTCTGGGGTAAGGGTGAGGGGTGGGAGGGAGGAGGCAGCTGACTGATCCACAGCTGTTCTGGGGTAAGGGTGAAGGGTGGGAGGGAGGAGGCAAGTTACTGATCCACAGCTGTTCTGGGGTAAGGGTGGAGGGTAGGAGGGAGGAGGCAGCTGACTGATCCACAGCTGTTATGGGGTAAGGGTGAGGGGTGGGAGGGAGGAGGCAGCTGACTGATCCACAGCTGTTCTGGGGTAAGGGTGAAGGGTGGGAGGGAGGCTGCAGCTGACTGGTCCACAGATGTTCTGGGGTAAGGGTGGGGATTGGGAGGGAGGAGGCAGCTGACTGGTCCACATCTGTTCTGGGGTAAGGGTGGAGGGTGGGAGGGAGGAGGCAGCTGACTGATCCACAGCTGTTCTGGGGTAAGGGTGAGGGGTGGGAGGGAGGAGGCAGCTGACTGATCCACAGCTGTTCTGGGGTTAGGGTGAAGGGTGGGAGGGAGGAGGCAGCTGACTGGTGCACAGCTGTTCTGGGGTAAGGGTGAAGGGTGGGAGGGAGGAGGCAAGTTACTGATCCACAGCTGTTCTGGGGTAAGGGTGAGGGGTAGGAGGGAGGAGGCAGCTGACTGATCCACAGCTGTTCTGGGGTGAGGGTGAGGGGTGGGAGGGAGGAGGCAGCTGATTGATCCACAGCTGTTCTGGGGTAAGGGTGAAGGGTGGGAGGGAGGCGGCAGCTGACTGGTCCACAGCTGTTCTGGGGTAAGGGTGAGGGGTGGGAGGGAGGAGGCAAGTTACTGGTCCACAGATGTTCTGGGGTAAGGGTGAAGGGTGGGAGGGAGGAGGCAGCTCACTGATCCACAGCTGTTCTGGGGTAAGGGTGGGGATTGGGAGGGAGGAGGCAGCTGACTGGTCCACAGCTGTTCTGGGGTAAGGGTGAGGATTGGGAGGGAGGAGGCAGCTGACTGATCCACAGCTGTTCTGGGGTTAGGGTGGGGATTGGGAGGGAGGAGGCAGCTGACTGGTCCACAGCTGTTCTGGGGTAAGGGTGGAGGGTGGGAGGGATGAGGCAGCTGACTGATCCACAGCTGTTCTGGGGTAAGGGTAGAGGGTGGGAGGGAGGAGGCAGCTGACTGATCCACAGCTGTTCTGGGGTAAGGGTGAAGGGTGGGAGGGAGGAGGCAGCTCACTGATCCACAGCTGTTCTGGGGTAAGGGTGGGGATTGGGAGGGAGGAGGCAGCTGACTGGTCCACAGCTGTTCTGGGGTAAGGGTGGAGGGTGGGAGGGAGGAGGCAACTGACTGATCCACAGCTGTTCTGGGGTTAGGGTGAGGGGTGGGAGGGAGGAGGCAGCTGACTGATCCACAGCTGTTCTGGGGTTAGGGTGAAGGGTGGGAGGGAGGAGGCAGCTGACTCGTGCACAGCTGTTCTGGGGTAAGGGTGAGGGGTACGAGGGAGGAGGCAGGTTACTGATCCACAGCTGTTCTGGGGTACGGGTGAGGATTGGGAGGGAGGAGGCAGCTGACTGGTCCACAGCTGTTCTGGGGTAAGGGTGGAGGGTGGGAGGGAGGAGGCAGCTCACTATCCACAGCTGTTCTGGGGTAAGGGTGAGGATTGGGAGGGAGGAGGCAGCTGACTGGTCCACAGCTGTTCTGGGTGGGAGGGAGGAGGCATGCTACTGATCCACAGCTGTTCTGGGGTAAGGGTGAGGGGTAGGAGGGAGGAGGCAGCTGACTGGTCCACAGCTGTTCTGGGGTAAGGGTGAGGGGTAGGAGGGAGGAGGCAGGTTACTGATCCACAGCTGTTCTGGGGTAAGGGTGAGGGGTGGGAGGGAGGAGGCAGCTGACTGGTCCACAGCTGTTCTGGGGTAAGGGTGAAGGGTGGGAGGGAGGAGGCAGCTGACTGATCCACAGCTGTTCTGGGGTAAGGGTGAAGGGTGGGAGGGAGGAGGCAGCTGACTGATCCACAGCTGTTCTGGGGTAAGGGTGAAGGGTGGGAGGGAGGAGGCAGCTGACTGGTCCAAAGCTGTTCTGGGGTTAGGGTGAAGGGTGGGAGGGAGGAGGCAGCTGACTGGTCCACAGCTGTTCTGGGGTAAGGGTGAGGATTGGGAGGGAGGAGACAGCTGACTGGTCCACAGCTGTTCTGGGGTAAGGGTGGAGGGTGGGAGGGAGAAGGCAGCTGACTGATCCACAGTTGTTCTGGGGTAAGGGTGAGGGGTGGGAGGGAGGAGGCAGGCTACTGATCCACAGCTGTTCTGGGGTAAGGGTGAGGATTGGGAGGGAGGAGGCAGCTGACTGGTCCATAGCTGTTCTGGGGTAAGGGTGAAGGGTGGGAGGGAGAAGGCAGCTGACTGATCCACAGTTGTTCTGGGGTAAGGGTGAGGGGTGGGAGGGAGGAGGCAGGCTACTGATCCACAGCTGTTCTGGGGTAAGGGTGAGGATTGGGAGGGAGGAGGCAGCTGACTGGTCCATAGCTGTTCTGGGGTAAGGGTGAAGGGTGGGAGGGAGGAGTCAGGCTACTGATCCACAGCTGTTCTGGGGTAAGGGTGAGGGGTACGAGGGAGGAGGCAGGTAACTGATCCACAGCTGTTATGGGGTAAGGGTGAGGATTGGGAGGGAGGAGGCAGCTGACTGGTCCACAGCTGTTCTGGGGTAAGGGTGGAGGGTGGGAGGGAGGAGGCAGCTGACTGATCCACAGCTGTTCTGGGGTAAGGGTGAAGGGTGGGAGGGAGGAGGCAGCTCACTGATCCACATCTGTTCTGGGGTAAGGGTGAGGATTGGGAGGGAGGAGGCAGCTGACTGGTCCACAGCTGTTCTGGGTGGGAGGGAGGAGGCAGGCTACTGATCCACAGCTGTTCTGGGGTAAGGGTGAGGGGGAGGAGGGAGGAGGCAGCTGACTGGTCCACAGCTGTTCTGGGGTAAGGGTGAGGGGTAGGAGGGAGGAGGCAGGTTACTGATCCACATCTGTTCTGGGGTAATGGTAAGGGTGGGAGGGAGGAGGCAGCTCACTGATCCACAGCTGTTCTGGGGTAAGGGTGAGGATTGGGAGGGAGGAGGCAGCTGACTGATCCACAACTGTTCTGGGGTAAGGGTGGAGGGTGGGAGGGAGGAGGCAGCTGACTGATCCACGGCTGTTCTGAAGTAAGGGTGAGGGGTGGGAGGGAGGAGGCAGCTGACTGATCCACAGCTGTTCTGGGGTTAGGGTGAAGGGTGGGAGGGAGGAGGCAGCTGACTCGTGCACAGCTGTTCTGGGGTAAGGGTGAGGGGTACGAGGGAGGAGGCAGGTTACTGATCCACAGCTGTTCTGGGGTAAGGGTGAGGGTTGGGAGGGAGGAGGCAGCTGACTGGTCCACAGCTGTTCTGGGGTAAGGGTGGAGGGTGGGAGGGAGGAGGCAGCTCACTATCCACAGCTGTTCTGGGGTAAGGGTGAGGATTGGGAGGGAGGAGGCAGCTGACTGGTCCACAGCTGTTCTGGGTGGGAGGGAGGAGGCATGCTACTGATCCACAGCTGTTCTGGGGTAAGGGTGAGGGGTAGGAGGGAGGAGGCAGCTGACTGGTCCACAGCTGTTCTGGGGTAAGGGTGAGGGGTAGGAGGGAGGAGGCAGGTTACTGATCCACATCTGTTCTGGGGTAAGGGTGAGGGGTGGGAGGGAGGAGGCAGCTGACTGGTCCACAGCTGTTCTGGGGTAAGGGTGAAGGGTGGGAGGGAGGAGGCAGCTGACTGGTCCACAGCTGTTCTGGGGTAAGGGTGAAGGGTGGGAGGGAGGAGGCAGGCTACTGATCCACAGCTGTTCTGGGGTAAGGGTGAGGGGTAGGAGGGAGGAGGCAGGTTACTGATCCACAGCTGTTCTGGGGTAAGGGTGAGGGGTAGGAGGGAGGATGCAGCTGACTGATCCACAGCTGTTCTGGGGTAAGGGTGAAGGGTGGGAGGGAGGAGGCAGCTCACTGATCCACAGCTGTTCGGAGATAAGGGGTAGGATGTGCAGCCTAGCACACGAGGGGGCAGGGTTCCAGAATATTCTTACGAGTTGTCCTGCCCAGTGGGCTGGAGGGTTTAGGACCCAGGGGTTGAGTGCAAGGCTGGAGGGTTTAGGACCTAGGGGTTGAGTGCAAGGCTGGAGGACTCAGGATACATGGTTGGTGGCAAGGCTGGATGGCTCAGGACCTAGGAATTGAAAGGAAAGCTGGAGGGTTCAGGCAATGCAGGGTTTGCGAATTTTCTAAGGATACTGTACTGCCATGTGGGCCTCATGTACATCTTAATACATGGATGGTACAAGGCAGGTACAGCAAGCAATCCCAGGTTGACTCACAACTCCTACTCCTACAGATTTTATCTTTGGTATGGGTGCTTTGATTAAAGTGTGCAAGACACAATATACGAAAGCTACGAAGTGACGGATGCAAGGTGGTGTGGAGAAAGGCGATGTGTCTGGCCATGAACTGGGACAGGTGATGGGGGGAGAGGGGATGTGTCTGGCCATGAGCTGGGACAGGTGATGGGGGGAGAGGGGATGTGTCTGGCCATGAGCTGGGACAGGTGATGGGGGCAGGGCATTGATGTGCATTTATTTGGTGCATTTATTTGGTGCTTACTGGCGGGAACGTGGACTTGAGCTTGCAAGATGATAGGCCTCTTGGTTGGAGACTTGGGATGTTGGTTGATCTTCTGGGCACAGCTGTTCTGGGGTAAGGGTGAAGGGTGGGAGGGAGGAGGCAAGTTACTGATCCACAGCTGTTCTGGGGTAAGGGTGAGGGGTAGGAGGGAGGAGGCAGCTGACTGATCCACAGCTGTTCTGGGGTGAGGGTGAGGGGTGGGAGGGAGGAGGCAGCTGATTGATCCACAGCTGTTCTGGGGTAAGGGTGAAGGGTGGGAGGGAGGAGGCAAGTTACTGGTCCACAGCTGTTCTGGGGTAAGGGTGAAGGGTGGGAGGGAGGAGGCAAGTTACTGGTCCACAGATGTTCTGGGGTAAGGGTGAAGGGTGGGAGGGAGGAGGCAGCTCACTGATCCACAGCTGTTCTGGGGTAAGGGTGGGGATTGGGAGGGAGGAGGCAGCTGACTGGTCCACAGCTGTTCTGGGGTAAGGGTGAGGATTGGGAGGGAGGAGGCAGCTGACTGATCCACAGCTGTTCTAGGGTTAGGGTGGGGATTGGGAGGGAGGAGGCAGCTGACTGGTCCACAGCTGTTCTGGGGTAAGGGTGGAGGGTGGGAGGGATGAGGCAGCTGACTGATCCACAGCTGTTCTGGGGTAAGGGTGGAGGGTGGGAGGGAGGAGGCAGCTGACTGATCCACAGCTGTTCTGGGGTAAGGGTGAAGGGTGGGAGGGAGGAGGCAGCTCACTGATCCACAGCTGTTCTGGGGTAAGGGTGGGGATTGGGAGGGAGGAGGCAGCTGACTGGTCCACAGCTGTTCTGGGGTAAGGGTGGAGGGTGGGAGGGAGGAGGCAACTGACTGATCCACAGCTGTTCTGGGGTAAGGGTGAGGGGTGGGAGGGAGGAGGCAGCTGACTGATCCACAGCTGTTCTGGGGTTAGGGTGAAGGGTGGGAGGGAGGAGGCAGCTGACACGTGCACAGCTGTTCTGGGGTAAGGGTGAGGGGTACGAGGGAGGAGGCAGGTTACTGATCCACAGCTGTTCTGGGGTAAGGGTGAGGATTGGGAGGGAGGAGGCAGCTGACTGGTCCACAGCTGTTCTGGGGTAAGGGTGGAGGGTGGGAGGGAGGAGGCAGCTCACTATCCACAGCTGTTCTGGGGTAAGGGTGAGGATTGGGAGGGAGGAGGCAGCTGACTGGTCCACAGCTGTTCTGGGTGGGAGGGAGGAGGCATGCTACTGATCCACAGCTGTTCTGGGGTAAGGGTGAGGGGTAGGAGGGAGGAGGCAGCTGACTGGTCCACAGCTGTTCTGGGGTAAGGGTGAGGGGTAGGAGGGAGGAGGCAGGTTACTGATCCACAGCTGTTCTGGGGTAAGGGTGAGGGGTGGGAGGGAGGAGGCAGCTGACTGGTCCACAGCTGTTCTGGGGTAAGGGTGAAGGGTGGGAGGGAGGAGGCAGCTGACTGATCCACAGCTGTTCTGGGGTAAGGGTGAAGGGTGGGAGGGAGGAGGCAGCTGACTGATCCACAGCTGTTCTGGGGTAAGGGTGAAGGGTGGGAGGGAGGAGGCAGCTGACTGGTCCAAAGCTGTTCTGGGGTTAGGGTGAAGGGTGGGAGGGAGGAGGCAGCTGACTGGTCCACAGCTGTTATGGGGTAAGGGTGAGGGGTGGGAGGGAGGGGGCAGCTGACTGGTCCACAGCTGTTCTGGGGTAAGGGTGAGGATTGGGAGGGAGGAGACAGCTGACTGGTCCACAGCTGTTCTGGGGTAAGGGTGGAGGGTGGGAGGGAGAAGGCAGCTGACTGATCCACAGTTGTTCTGGGGTAAGGGTGAGGGGTGGGAGGGAGGAGGCAGCTGACTGGTCCACAGCTGTTCTGGGGTAAGGGTGAGGATTGGGAGGGAGGAGGCAGCTGACTGGTCCATAGCTGTTCTGGGGTAAGGGTGAAGGGTGGGAGGGAGGAGTTAGGCTACTGATCCACAGCTGTTCTGGGGTAAGGGTGAGGGGTACGAGGGAGGAGGCAGGTAACTGATCCACAGCTGTTATGGGGTAAGGGTGAGGATTGGGAGGGAGGAGGCAGCTGACTGGTCCACAGCTGTTCTGGGGTAAGGGTGGAGGGTGGGAGGGAGGAGGCAGCTGACTGATCCACAGCTGTTCTGGGGTAAGGGTGAAGGGTGGGAGGGAGGAGGCAGCTCACTGATCCACAGCTGTTCTGGGGTAAGGGTGAGGATTGGGAGGGAGGAGGCAGCTGACTGGTCCACAGCTGTTCTGGGTGGGTGGGAGGAGGCAGGCTACTGATCCACAGCTGTTCTGGGGTAAGGGTGAGGGGGAGGAGGGAGGAGGCAGCTGACTGGTCCACAGCTGTTCTGGGGTAAGGGTGAGGGGTAGGAGGGAGGAGGCAGGTTACTGATCCACAGCTGTTCTGGGGTAATGGTAAGGGTGGGAGGGAGGAGGCAGCTCACTGATCCACAGCTGTTCTGGGGTAAGGGTGAGGATTGGGAGGGAGGAGGCATCTGACTGATACACAGCTGTTCTGGGGTAAGGGTGGAGGGTGGGAGGGAGGAGGCAGCTGACTGATCCACGGCTGTTCTGAAGTAAGGGTGAGGGGTGGGAGGGAGGAGGCAGCTGACTGATCCACAGCTGTTCTGGGGTTAGGGTGAAGGGTGGGAGGGAGGAGGCAGCTGACTCGTGCACAGCTGTTCTGGGGTAAGGGTGAGGGGTACGAGGGAGGAGGCAGGTTACTGATCCACAGCTGTTCTGGGGTAAGGGTGAGGATTGGGAGGGAGGAGGCAGCTGACTGGTCCACAGCTGTTCTGGGGTAAGGGTGGAGGGTGGGAGGGAGGAGGCAGCTCACTATCCACAGCTGTTCTGGGGTAAGGGTGAGGATTGGGAGGGAGGAGGCAGCTGACTGGTCCACAGCTGTTCTGGGTGGGAGGGAGGAGGCATGCTACTGATCCACAGCTGTTCTGGGGTAAGGGTGAGGGGTAGGAGGGAGGAGGCAGCTGACTGGTCCACAGCTGTTCTGGGGTAAGGGTGAGGGGTAGGAGGGAGGAGGCAGGTTACTGATCCACAGCTGTTCTGGGGTAAGGGTGAGGGGTGGGAGGGAGGAGGCAGCTGACTGGTCCACAGCTGTTCTGGGGTAAGGGTGAAGGGTGGGAGGGAGGAGGCAGCTGACTGGTCCACAGCTGTTCTGGGGTAAGGGTGAAGGGTGGGAGGGAGGAGGCAGGCTACTGATCCACAGCTGTTCTGGGGTAAGGGTGAGGGGTAGGAGGGAGGAGGCAGGTTACTGATCCACAGCTGTTCTGGGGTAAGGGTGAGGGGTAGGAGGGAGGATGCAGCTGACTGATCCACAGCTGTTCTGGGGTAAGGGTGAAGGGTGGGAGGGAGGAGGCAGCTCACTGATCCACAGCTGTTCTGATATAAGGGGTAGGATGTGCAGCCTAGCACACGAGGGGGCAGGGTTCCAGAATATTCTTACGAGTTGTCCTGCCCAGTGGGCTGGAGGGTTTAGGACCCAGGGGTTGAGTGCAAGGCTGGAGGGTTTAGGACCTAGGGGTTGAGTGCAAGGCTGGAGGACTCAGGATACAGGGTTGGTGGCAAGGCTGGATGGCTCAGGACCTAGGAATTGAAAGGAAAGCTGGAGGGTTCAGGCAATGCAGGGTTTGCGAATTTTCTAAGGATACTGTACTGCCATGTGGGCCTCATGTACATCTTAATACATGGATGGTACAAGGCAGGTACAGCAAGCAATCCCAGGTTGACTCACAACTCCTACTCCTACAGATTTTATCTTTGGTATGGGTGCTTTGATTAAAGTGTGCAAGACACAATATACGAAAGCTACGAAGTGACGGATGCAAGGTGGTGTGGAGAAAGGCGATGTGTCTGGCCATGAACTGGGACAGGTGATGGGGGGAGAGGGGATGTGTCTGGCCATGAGCTGGGACAGGTGATGGGGGGAGAGGGGATGTGTCTGGCCATGAGCTGGGACAGGTGATGGGGGCAGGGCATTGATGTGCATTTATTTGGTGCATTTATTTGGTGCTTACTGGCGGGAACGTGGACTTGAGCTTGCAAGATGATAGGCCTCTTGGTTGGAGACTTGGGATGTTGGTTGATCTTCTGGGCACAGCTGTTCTGGGGTAAGGGTGAAGGGTGGGAGGGAGGAGGCAAGTTACTGATCCACAGCTGTTCTGGGGTAAGGGTGAGGGGTAGGAGGGAGGAGGCAGCTGACTGGTCCACAGCTGTTCTGGGGTGAGGGTGAGGGGTGGGAGGGAGGAGGCAGCTGATTGATCCACAGCTGTTCTGGGGTAAGGGTGAAGGGTGGGAGGGAGGCTGCAGCTGACTGGTCCACAGCTGTTCTGGGGTAAGGGTGAAGGGTGGGAGGGAGGAGGCAAGTTACTGGTCCACAGATGTTCTGGGGTAAGGGTGAAGGGTGGGAGGGAGGAGTCAGCTGACTGGTCCACAGCTGTTCTGGGGTAAGGGTGGGGATTGGGAGGGAGGAGTCAGCTGACTGGTCCACAGCTGTTATGGGGTAAGGGTGAGGGTTGGGAGGGAGGAGGCAGCTGACTGATCCACAGCTGTTCTGGGGTTAGGGTGGGGATTGGGAGGGAGGAGGCAGCTGACTGGTCCACAGCTGTTCTGGGGTAAGGGTGGAGGGTGGGAGGGAGGAGGCAGCTGACTGATCCACAGCTGTTCTGGGGTAAGGGTGGAGGGTGGGAGGGAGGAGGCAGCTGACTGATCCACAGCTGTTCTGGGGTAAGGGTGAAGGGTGGGAGGGAGGAGGCAGCTCACTGATCCACAGCTGTTCTGGGGTAAGGGTGGGGATTGGGAGGGAGGAGGCAGCTGACTGGTCCACAGCTGTTCTGGGGTAAGGGTGGAGGGTGGGAGGGAGGAAGCAACTGACTGATCCACAGCTGTTCTGGGGTAAGGGTGAGGGGTGGGAGGGAGGAGGCAGCTGACTGATCCACAGCTGATTTGGGGTTAGGGTGAAGGGTGGGAGGGAGGAGGCAGCTGACTCGTGCACAGCTGTTCTGGGGTAATGGTGAGGGGTACGAGGGAGGAGGCAGGTTACTGATCCACAGCTGTTCTGGGGTAAGGGTGAGGGGTGGGAGGGAGGAGGCAGCTGACTGGTCCACAGCTGTTCTGGGGTAAGGGTGGAGGGTGGGAGGGAGGAGGCAGCTCACTATCCACAGCTGTTCTGGGGTAAGGGTGAGGATTGGGAGGGAGGAGGCAGCTGACTGGTCCACAGCTATTCTGGGTGGGAGGGAGGAGGCATGCTACTGATCCACAGCTGTTCTGGGGTAAGGGTGAGGGGTAGGAGGGAGGAGGCAGCTGACTGGTCCACAGCTGTTCTGGGGTAAGGGTGAGGGGTAGGAGGGAGGAGGCAGGTTACTGATCCACAGCTGTTCTGGGGTAAGGGTGAGGGGTGGGAGGGAGGAGGCAGCTGACTGGTCCACAGCTGTTCTGGGGTAAGGGTGAAGGGTGGGAGGGAGGAGGCAGCTGACTGATCCACAGCTGTTCTGGGGTAAGGGTGAAGGGTGGGAGGGAGGAGGCAGCTGACTGATCCACAGCTGTTCTGGGGTAAGGGTGAAGGGTGGGAGGGAGGAGGCAGCTGACTGGTCCAAAGCTGTTCTGGGGTTAGGGTGAAGGGTGGGAGGGAGGAGGCAGCTGACTGGTCCACAGCTGTTCTGGGGTAAGGGTGAGGGGTGGGAGGGAGGGGGCAGCTGACTGGTCCACAGCTGTTCTGGGGTAAGGGTGAGGATTGGGATGGAGGAGGCAGCTGACTGGTCCACAGCTGTTCTGGGGTAAGGGTGGAGGGTGGGAGGGAGAAGGCAGCTGACTGATCCACAGCTGTTCTGGGGTAAGGGTGAGGGGTGGGAGGGAGGAGGCAGGCTACTGATCCACAGCTGTTCTGGGGTAAGGGTGAGGATTGGGAGGGAGGAGGCAGCTGACTGGTCCATAGCTGTTCTGGGGTAAGGTGAAGGGTGGGAGGGAGGAGTCAGGCTACTGATCCACAGCTGTTCTGGGGTAAGGGTGAGGGGTACGAGGGAGGAGGCAGGTAACTGATCCACAGCTGTTATGGGGTAAGGGTGAGGATTGGGAGGGAGGAGGCAGCTGACTGGTCCACAGCTGTTCTGGGGTAAGGGTGGAGGGTGGGAGGGAGGAGGCAGGTTACTGATCCACAGCTGTTCTGGGGTAAGGGTGAAGGGTGGGAGGGAGGAGGCAGCTCACTGATCCACAGCTGTTCTGGGGTAAGGGTGAGGATTGGGAGGGAGGAGGCAGCTGACTGGTCCACAGCTGTTCTGGGTGGGAGGGAGGAGGCAGGCTACTGATCCACAGCTGTTCTGGGGTAAGGGTGAGGGGGAGGAGGGAGGAGGCAGGTTACTGATCCACAGCTGTTCTGGGGTAAGGGTGAGGGGTAGGAGGGAGGAGGCAGGTTACTGATCCACAGCTGTTCTGGGGTAATGGTAAGGGTGGGAGGGAGGAGGCAGCTCACTGATCCACAGCTGTTCTGGGGTAAGGGTGAGGATTGGGAGGGAGGAGGCAGCTGACTGATCCACAGCTGTTATGGGGTAAGGGTGGAGGGTGGGAGGGAGGAGGCAGCTGACTGATCCACGGCTGTTCTGGGTGGGAGGGAGAAGGCAGGCTACTGATCCACAGCTGTTATGGGGTAAGGGTGAGGGGTAGGAGGGAGGAGGCAGGTTACTGATATGGGACAGGTGGTGGGGGGAGAGGGGATGTGTCTGGCCATGAGCTGGGACATGTGATGGGGGGAGAGGGGATGTGTCTGGCCATGAGCTGGGGCAGGTGATGGGGGGAGAGGGGATGTGTCTGGCCATGAGCTGGGGCATGTGATGGGGGGAGAGGGGATGTGTCTGGCTATGAGCTGGAGCAGGTGGTGGGGGGAGAGGGGATGTGTCTGGCCATGAGCTGGGACATGTGATGGGGGGAGCGGGGATGTGTCTGGCCATGAGCTGGGACAGGTGGTGGGGGGAGAGGGGATGTGTCTGGCCATGACCTGGGACATGTGATGGGGGGAGAGGGGATGTGTCTGGCCATGAGCTGGAGCAGGTGGTGGGGGGAGAGGGGATGTGTCTGGCCATGAGCTGGGACAGGTGGTGGGGGGAGAGGGGATGTGTTTGGCCATGAGCTGGAGCAGGTGGTGGGGGGAGAGGGGATGTGTCTGGCCATGAGCTGGAGCAGGTGGTGGGAGGAGAGGGGATGTGTCTGGCCATGAGCTGGGACAGGTGGTGGGGGGAGAGGGGATGTGTCTGGCCAGGAGCTGGAGCAGGTGGTGGGGGGAGAGGGGATGTGTCTGGCCAGGAGCTGGAGCAGGTGGTGGGGGGAGAGGGGATGTGTATGGCCATGAGCTGGAGCAGGTGGTGGGGGGAGAGGGGATGTGTCTGGCCAGGAGCTGGAGCAGGTGGTGGGGGGAGAGGGGATGTGTCTGGCCATGAGCTGGAGCAGGTGGTGGGGGGAGAGGGGATGTGTCTGGCCATGAGCTGGGGCAGGTGATGGGGGGAGAGGGGATGTGTCTGGCCATGAGCTGGGGCAGGTGATGGGGGGAGAGGGGATGTGTCTGGCCATGAGCTGGGCATGTGGAGTGCTTTGGCTGTTGAGAAGCATTGGTGATGAGGCTGGGCTTGGGTACCTTCAGACGATCATGATGCATGGTAGGCCAGCCAGCCTAGTCCTGTGGTAGCAAGGGACATAAAGGGTGCATGCTTTATGGCATGGGATGTACGGGAGGGTATGTGGGAGAGTCTAGGAGAGCACATGGGGGTACTGGATGTGGCTGGACCCTGACTGGTTGGACTTTGAGTGGCTGGACCCTAAATTGCTGGGCAGTTGTGGGGGATCTTTGGCATGCAAGACCTGGGCAGCTGAGGGGGAGAGGTGGACTGCTGGATCTAGGCAGCAAAGGGGGATATGTGGACTGCATGAGCTAGGCAGCTGAGGGGGAGAGGTGTTTGGGGAGGGGGTTCTGTTACTTTGCCTTGATGTATCAGGATGGTGGAGTCTTGTGCATGGGGACATGTACTTGTACGCTGCTCTGATAAAAACATGGAGGTGGAGTCGTGTGCACGGGGACAGGTACTGGTACCTTGCTCTGTAATTTACTTGTGGTTGATGGCCTGGGGTGTAAGCACGAGGGGGAGGGGGGGGTATGGACAGGCTAGAGGGCACATGGCCCATGCTGGAGGGCCATGCGGGAGGGACACGCTGTTACTTGCCTTTCATCCAGCAAACAGCAGGAAGGTCGAGTCGAGTGGTCGTGTGGTCGAGTGGTTGTGGCACTCTGATCTGATGTAGCAAGGTGATGGAGTCTTGTGCACAGGGGATGGTAGTTGCTGGGCTTCTCGATCTTCCTTGTTCTTGCGTTTACGATGGCGCTTTGGGGATGCGTGGGGATGTCGGCCCCCGGTGTGTTGGGTACCTGACGGTACGCATGAGGAAGATGCTGCTTATACATTACATTGCGTATGAGTACAACGCGTTACTCAGAGAACTTCATACAAGATCCAATCCGTGGCAAAGCATGATCGGGCATATCAGGATGAAGCTGGGTCGCCATCAGAGCGTAGCATTACGTGTGCTACCAAGCTCACCTGAATTGGTTGATCTTTCAAGAAGGGACTGGTACACTGGTGGTACTGAGAAGTGCATTCCAGATCGTCGACAGGTGGTACAAAGTGTGGAACGTTGCCCCATGGCTGTGGCGTCGAGACGTTCGGTCTCCAGGCGTATCATGGCCGTCTGTTGAGATTGGCATTCCTGGTGTAGGTCTACAAGATCAACCAGAGGTTTCGCTCAACATCATGCAACACCATCTAGTAGTAACACTGATCGTGGAGCTGTAGGAACGGCGAGGTACGCTTTGCATGATTGCTTTATCAGATGCACTGCAATTCGCTGGGTGTGCCCTCCTGCCACCTCTTGCTGCGCTCAGGCAGCACAGCTGGCGAGGGCTGCGTGGCCAACCTGTAGACGAAGCAAGAAGATTGGAGATCGGAGTGGTGCGGCGTGGCTTCGACGCAGATCGGTAAGATGTTGTTGCAAAAAACTGATGGGTGAACATGTTGTTGCTGTCACCTGAGGCATCAGGCGTGTATGGCACGTTAGATAAAACAGTGTTCGAAACAGCAGAAAGCGGCGTATATGCGCGCATGCGTGTCTTGGTAGGGCGGCGCTTCGTTCAAAAAGACAGGCAGGATGTTGAAATGAAAAGACTAAAACTAAACCCTAAACCCTTAACCCTAAACCCTAAACCCTAAATCCTAAACCCTAAACCCTAAACCCTAAACCCTAAACCCTGTGGGCATAGCTACCTACAGCAACAGCGTCAAAACATACTGTGTGTCCCAGCCTCTCCGTAAGTTCCTGGAATCCTGCTGTCATAGCCTGCGATTTTGCAATAGCAAATTGTACAGCAACATTCTCAATGAGGTACATGGGTGGTCGTCTCCCTTGTTGCATATGCTGCAGAGATCCTAGAATTTTAATAAGAGGGGAAAATGTGGAACTTTTCTCTCCTTGTAATCCTGTACGTTTCCCTGCAGAAGACAAGTCAGTGCACATAAACCCTGCTGTTAGCATCCATTGGGTACCATCAAGACATCCAATGTTAATGAGATGTCTTTCATTTATTTCGTACACATCCTGCGGCAGTTGGTTGAATGTGCCAGCAATAGCATCATGACCCAACAGATTGGGATATTCCTCCATGAGCAACTTAAGTCTGTGTTTGGCACAAACCCTTACGCCATTATCAATGTCAGCATAGTAATAGTGGTTGATGCGGATGCCATTTCTCAGCATGCATTCTAACCCTCCGCACATACCACCAAACAGCTCAATAAGTGACACACCTTCTTGCACAGCAGTAAGAATGCTGGTTTGAGGAACAGTGTAGAATTTATTGATCGAATCCCCTTTCCAGTAGGATTGCCTTCTTTCGACAGTTCTTGCACCTGCACTGAAGTATAGTGGGAAGGAGGCAAATCCTGCAAAAGCAAGCGGCAATCTTCAACTCTTGAAGAAGCTGTTCCTCTTAGAGCTTTTTGTTTCTCCGACAGCGTGTCCATCTGCGGCACATGAATGCGAGTGGAAAATGAAGAAATGCCATTAATTTCAAAATCGAAAGCAGCTGCAGTATCAAATGCATTACAGCAACTCACATCATCCGTGTCATCAGGAATAATCAGTTTGGTAGCCAACGAATGAATGTGGTTTGTAACAGATGAGCCGAAGGTGGGAGAAGGCCAAATGGCTCGGGTTCTAGGTAGGCCTGGCCACTCGGTAGGTGACGGAAAAGACATTTCAGCATCCTCAGAAATCATTTGCAATCCAGCAACGCCTTGCTCCTTATCAGGAGCTGGATCAGGATCTATTGCAGGACCAAATGGTTCTATGGCAAATCCCCACGGGACTGCACTCTGGGGCGTTCTTGACAAACAAGCAGCCATAAGGGAATACGCTCTTTTATAACTATTAGCAGTCAAATCAGTGTCTACACCTGATCCACAGAATGCAGAGTTGTAGTAAAAGGGCCACATCGTTGCGAAGTGACTCTCTTTTGTGCCTGTCCAGTCTGATCTGACTGAACAGGGAACATGCTGGGGACATCGGCAACAATATGTTTAACACCTGGTTTGTATTCAAGCTCATATGAGAACGGCGAGAGCATGACAGACCAGCGAGCATACTGCCCCTCTAATTCTTTATTAGACATTAGCCAAGACAACCCTTTATGATCGCTTATTATTAGAAATGGTATTTTAGCCCCAAGCAGATAATAGCGGAAGGCTCTCACTCCCCATACTGCGGCTAACATTTCTCCCTTGTAAGACCCATAATTAGCCTCATGCACATTGCAAGTCCTGCTGATGCAGGCTACTAGATATTCCTTTCCATCATCATCTTTTTGACCCAGAACGGCTGACATGCCTTTCTGGAACCAATCTGTGTGAAGGATGTAACGGCGATTTTTATCAGGTGTGCGCAATGCGTTACCAGGTTTGCAGAGTTCATCTTTTAGGTGTTCCCATGCCTTATCCCTCTCAGCTGTCCACAGCCAAGGAGTGTCCTTCTTAAACAACGCTGTAAGGGGGCTGGAGATGACAGAAAAGTTAGGAACATAACATCGGTAATAATTAGCAAAGCCAATGACACGACGCAGTTCATGCACAGTAGTGGGCGTGGGTAGAGCCCTGATTGCCAAGACCTTGGTTTCACTAGGTGAAATACCTGTGGTTCCAATCATGTGGCCCAGGTACTCCAGGCTGTTAAACAGAAACTTGCATTTTCCTGGATGCACCTTCATATGACAATTCTTGAGGGCAGCAAACAGCAGTTTAAGTGCAGCTTTGTGTGATGCAAGATCTTTGGTAAAGACCAGGATATCATCTATAAAACATACACAACAGTGATCACGACCTGCTTCAGTTATTACAGTATTCATGACTCTCTGGAAGTATGCAGGCATATTAGTAAGGCCAAAGGTATTTCGGTTAGTTTTCCAACACCGATCATTCCACCAGAACGCAGTCATGTCCCTCCATTCTTCAGACAGTGAAGTTTGACCAAAACCAGATTTCATATCACAAACAGAGAACACAGTACAACCTTCAGTTCTTCCAAACAATTCTTCAGGCAAGGGTAGAGGGTACACGTCGGGAGGTGTAAAGGCATTAATGCCTCCAGATGCTTTACCATAATTAATACAGCATCTTTTATCAGTCCAAGCGCCAGTCACGGGATCCTTCTTGGCAGCTATAACTGCTTCATGTATCATAAGGGGCCGGGGACACTCACTGATGAATCCAGCTTCCATGAGAGGGGTCATGTGTTCGTCCATAACTTCTTTTTCCATGGGTGACCTCCTGCGAGCCTTTCTGAGAATAATACCTGGGGGCAAAGTTTTAGTCTCTCCAGGGGGACCTATGGTGAAGGGAAGAACTGATCCTTCATAACCTGTCAAGTCAGATAATTTATAAGCGCTTTGTGCCTGGATAATATCTCCTAGTTCATCCTGGAACTGCTGCCTCTCAATCTCACTAATATCAGCATGATTGCCCAGGGTCCAACCTTGTTCCATCTTGAAATGTTTATCAGGTTCTACAGGATCTGCTGGACTGTCAGGTGTCATATTATCTAAAGACCAAGATCCCTCAATAGGGACTCCTTCGTGAAGCTCATCAGGTGACAACAGGTCATTCAACAACGCTGGATCTGTGTAATGTTGAATATCTGCTGAGTAAGAGATACCTGTCTGCGTGATCAGTGAAGATCCTAATACTTCTCTTGAATACTGGTCTCGTGCGATGCTGCGGGTTAAATCAAAAACCTGAGCTGGGGCATTGTGAGTTCTCATACTGTTAATAGGTGTGAACAGGAATGCTGTGGCTATCAGCCAAAGATAGAAGATCCATTTCATTATGGTGGGTTGCATTCTGAGGAGATGCTGCGTTCTGTGAGTGATAGCAGGACCAGGGCACCGCACAGATTTACAGACATCAATTTTCAAAGTCAAAACGCGTAACATGTCAGACCTAAGCAGTTCAGCCTTGAGCTTGTCATCAGCAATCCTCTGTACCCTGCGAGATCTCCTGACTTTCTTGGCCCAGAACTCAATGAGAATAGCAATACGCTTGGCGCGCAGCTGAGCAAGTTCCCTAGCTCTAGCACGACGCAGCATAGGCTTGTTACCCAAACTCTGCAAAGGAACAACAAAAGCAGAGCCCCTGAGGGGATGCGCAGGTCGAAATTCAGGATGACGCCTTCTGATGAGAGCCTCTAAACTGCACTTCCTAGCTTGCGCAACACTTCAGGAGTTAAGGCTGCCCAGAATCTCCTGAACAGTAACCTCTGCGACCTCAGCAGCAAACACTGCTATATCTGCCAAAATGTCGGTTTTGTCCTTGCGCTTGCGGAACACACAGGTGGCCTTGTACAACTTCCACCACTCACGTACCTGTTCGTAGTTCTTGCTACGAACGAGGATGGTGAGCTGCGCCATCATAGTTGGCGTGAGGCTCGTCTTGATTTCCTCGCGGTAGGATGGCGTGCCTCGTCCATCGTACCGCGATGCGCCCTCAATAGATGTGGTGGGGGCAAAAGACCTTGCTGCACTGCGCAGCTGCCTCGTGGATCCACCACCGCCGGATGGAGCGGCGGCATGCTCTGAAGTTTCCGCCGCTTGATCGTCGAGATCCATGCGATCGAGTACTGACTCGGCAGCAGCTTCAGGGATGGGGCGCAGCTGGTTGTGCTGATCCAGATCACGGTTCAGCTCGTTTTCCCTCTTCTGTTGCTTCCTCAGCTGTTTGCGCTCCTTGCGCAGCTTCCGCTCCTCTGTGGTGAGCGGTGGCTGGGACACCCTCACTAGAGGAGAGGCCTCTTCACCACCGGACATCCGGGCCCCATGCCTGCCCTGAGGCGATTGCATTGGCCCTTCCGTCTGGCTCCTTCCGCCAGCCAGGTTTGCACCACGGCCAGGGTTGGAGCCGGAGGCGCCGCCAGTTGCCTTGCGCTTATTTAAAAGCGCGGCTTGACGACGCCTGTCTTCAGTCCGAGCGATGGCTGCTGCTCGCTCCCTGAGGAGAATCCGCGCTGACGCGTTGATGATTTTGTAGCCATCGCTGATGGCCACCCTGTCGCTGACCCGCTGAGCATGGTCACGATCAGCCTTGCTGAGGTTGGGCTGTCTGGGCATCTGAAGGTGTGATAAGTAATTAAGAATTAGTCATCACATGATGAGATAATAAACAGCACTTCATGACAACCTTCCCCCCCCACCAACAGTCATTACTGAAAGGAGTGACCTGTTAGTGTAGGTAAGATGAGTGCTGTACAAAGTCCCATTATAAAAAAAATAAAAATGTTAAGACAATTGAGTTGGGATTGGTCTTGATGGACCAACCCCAAGCACCCAGGGAGATCTGATGAATTTTACTGGCACATCAAATGTGCCATCAGGTTGCTGAACATCAGCAGGTCTATCTTTGTACACATGTAAGTCAGATTTATTCAATAGAATTTCATCATCATCAGATAAGGGTTCTACGGTTGGGCAATATTGCCATTTAAGGCTTGCCTCAGTTTCCCAAGCAATATCAAAAGCTCTAGGCAAAGGGTATTCAAACTCAGACATAGCGATGTATTTGTACCAATCAAACAGTAGCTGATGGCTGAGTATGTCTGAGTTTGCACTCTCGCAGGTCAACCTTAATTCAGAGATTCTGTCGACCGTGAGGTCTTCAGACGCATCCGAATCCTGGTCAAGTTCATCCCTAGCATCTTTTAGCTGAGTGATACTGGTCAGAAGTCTAGCATCCTGCAACCTAATGACCTCTTTGATTACATCAAAGCGGTACTGCGCCAAGGATTTGCTAACAGGTTTATCTGCTGCTATCCCTGCAGAGGGGTACAGTGCACTAGCATCCTCAATACTTAATTCAGTGTCACCCATGCCAGGAATTCTGAACATGCAAGCGACAGCTGAGCTCCCAATATATTCCAGGCGGTAAGCCCTTCCAGACATCAATTGTGAAGCATGTCTAAATCTACGAGCGGCTAGATTTACACCAGAAGTGATTCTGGCATGAGAAGGACTTCTCATGACAAAACAACTGCTGCTGTCAAGCAAGTAACTACACCGTATTCAGACGGTGGTTGATCGTTGCTAGTTGATCGCAGAAGTACTCACTTCAAGTACTCGAAACTGCGCAAGCAATAATTGAAAGACAAAAGTTAAATTATCAGTGCAATTACCTAGAAGGCAGCAGGTGCATGCTCAGGGCCAAAGACGATGTCTCCAGGAATGAGAGGGACCGGCGATCCTGGCCATTGGTCCTCATCACCGATTCTGAAGGCGTCGAGGGTTTCACAGATCCATCTCATGGCTCCAGTTGCCCCTAGAGGGAACCCTGGTCCTGAGTAACCTCTCATGGATCTTGTCCACTGCAGCAGCCTCTGTCGCTGACGCTGATACATAAGCCAAAACTGTCTAAGGACTTGCCCTTTATCCCTGAGGAGCTGCCTTCCCCTGATGATCCAACGTTGTTCAACTAAGTGCAGCGCATCAGGGTGGCCTGGACCACACATCAGGACTCCCAAGTGATTGGAGAAGTTTTCCCAGAGCTGACCTCCTGCTACAAAACCTTCAAGATCGTAGATCCCAGATCCTATTGCGCACACCAGCTCCTCAGAGCTGGCTATGGTATTCAGCAGGTCCAACGCTCCTGAAATGTGGTACATTTCGTCTACAACGACATTCGCTGCTATAGGAGCTCGCTCAGCATACAGCTGTAGGTGATATGCTCTGTCATCGGGATGGACAGAGTCAAACCATGAGCGAGGTGGCAATCTCTCCATCTGATTGAATTGATGTATAGATCCATAATTTTGCAGCCTTGGCCAATTGCTATGACGCCCATCTAACCAACAGTGAAGACTGGTTACATATTCCCTTGGAGCTGCTAGTGGGTGTTGCTCCCCGAGCCAGGTTCTAATCATAGGCCTATCTCGCGGCGGCGGAATAGCCATCTGCGCAAAATGACAGGCACCAAGGTGCTCAGCATTATACAAGCAATTACTAACTACTGATACTAACAGAGTCCACTACACCGTAATCAGGGGGTAGTGCAGTATGAAGACTGGTACTCACTTGTAGGAGTAGATCTGCAGCAATGAGGAGGAGGGAAGCAGAGCAGATTGAGTGATGTGAAATATTGTGTCATCACAGTCAGCAGCACACTTCCCCCCCCAATTCTACAGGATGCAATCATGCAGAGTTGAAAGGTGCTGTATGAGTCTAGTTATCAGATCTCACAGTCGATACTGGCAGCTCAAGAACATCTGAAGACCAATTTGGTCTGAATGTGAGGATACCTCTGGCAACATCATGGATCGCTCTGAAATGTATGCTATCAGGGTTCCCGAACAGTGCAGTGAACGAGTGCGACGGAGCCCAGGCAATGACCAGAAAACAGTGCTCACTGGTAAGCTCTGCAGGCCCAGACCCATAAGAAATCGTGATAATAGGCGTAATGCCCCTGATCGTGTCAACACCACCACTAGTGGCGAGCTTCATGGGGTATGAAAGAATAGGTATGCCCAGGCGGTGCGCCTCTCTGTCGGTGATCAAATGACAATTTGACCCGAAATCTAACATGGCCCTATCAGGCAATTGTTTTGGGCCGCCATCATAGATCAAGCCCACTTGCTCACCTGGCGACTCTTCAGGGTTCGCAAAATAGAATAATGATCATGTAAGCGAACGATGTCCGATGCGTTAGCAATGAGTGCGCTCATTCGCATAGGGTCAGGTTCAGGCAATGCGCTCACCAGGAAAGACTCAGGCTCAGGCCCTGCAGCAGTACGCAAACGTATAGAAGCAGGTCTCTCAAATAATAAGCGTTGGCTAGTGTCTGTTAGAGAAACGTCAGAAGATAATATAGTAGGTTCAATTACAGACTGTCGTCCGTTCGTCGGAACCCTAACCTCAGACCATCGAGAACCTGGACCGTGCGTAAGCAACGTGGTCGGAACCTCAGTCTGAAAAAGTGAAGCAGAAGCTGCCCCCCTGTCCACAAATGGATCCCCGGAAAACGTGCGATATCTGCCCGCGTCAGCCTCAGCTTCCGAAAACCCGACAAGTGTATCTAATTTGGAAGCCGGGGCAGGGACTCTGGACTTCCCCTGGAACCCGTCTGGAAATTTTTTAGACCCCTTTTTAGCAAAGTCATCTCGAAAACTCCCTAATACTGCAGCCATTGCTGTCAGGTGATGGGTACCAGGTACTCCATGTCAGTTGTAGTTGGAGCCAAAGCATCCCTGTGCTTCAACTCCTGGGCATTGATCAGGGTCACCCGGCTCATCCCATCCATCATTGTATTGCGCAAGCTGCGCACTGTGCACTTCCTCACTTCTGTACTCTGTTGCGTGCGCGTGAAGCCATGGGCTTCTGTATGCAGCATCATGTACGTGCTCATAGTCCTCACCATTGTCTCGTTGATAGAATCTAACACCACTCTGATCCTCCTCCACCGCACGCGCAGCATAGTGGTTGTCCAGATTGAACTTTACCTCAGCCTCCGGCTTGTACTCTGGCCCTAAGGACACATACGGCACAGCCCTTTGAAGTTCACCTGGATCCACCTGCGCCCTTGCTACTGCAGCAGTTGGCATGGGAGCGTCGTCCGCTGTTGGTTTACCCGCAGCAGTCTTCTGTCCTTTCTCCAAAGCCTCCATGGCTCTACCTCTGGCTGCCGACGCGAGGAACGCAGGCAACTGGTCACACTTATCCAGGTTGTGATCACCGTGGCAGATCTGACAGCTTTTAACAGCCATCGGTCTGTTGGAAGGGTAACCCGATCATGTTGGTCTCTGCACATTGCTGTACCCACCTCCTCCTCTTCCAGCCTGAAAAGGCCTGGATGATCCGGCGCTCGGGCCGCGATGCGGGTGCATTGTGCTAGGGTAACCCCCTGCACTAGATCTCACCTCCGTGGCATGACTCCGGGGTGTAGCATGCTGACCAGAATTCTGGTTTCTTCTTCCAGCATCCTTGCTTCCCTCTGCAGTCAGGTCCTCATACCTGATACCCTTCCTGACCTGTGTCCTCACACGGTACTCATAGGCATTCTGCATGGCCTCAATGATCACACTCGCCTGGACCCTGAAGTTATCATCTTCAACACCCAAGCCCTGGAGCTCTCTCTCGCACACCTCTTGGAGGTACACTGGTACACCACGCATGATCACATCAATAATAGATGTCTTCTCAATCGTCCCATTGTAAGCGATCTTGTTAGACCCCTGAAACGCTGAGTAAACTGACAGACACCTGATCCCAAACTGCCTGGGGTTCTCGCTGACAAGTACCGTCCTGTCAAGCTGATTCTGCTTACCCATGATGCAGCCCTGGGTCCAAATAGCCAATTCAGCTGATGTCGCAACGTTGAGGTAACGCTTGGCTACCATCAACAGGGCTTCAATAAAGCTGTACGGCTCATCCTGTAATGGATAAGGCTCGTACTCTCGTACCCCAGCCTCCTCAACCCCCATCAGGATCATCTTATTCCTCCTCATGTTCCCCATGATGGTCTGAGTGCCATCCTGCAGGAAATCATTCCTGGTACTGCCGTCCCTGCCCTCAATGGCTCTCACCAAGGGCGGCATGGCACTGGGACACAAAAACTCTAGCTCTGCGAAGTGCTTCTTGAGAAAAGCAACCCCTGCTGGCAGAATAGTGCTCATGATGATGCTCACCTGGGCAGACACAGCATCGTGCAGCCTGTGCACGTTATTCCCCCAGAACAACCTGAGTGATCTGTCCCATATCCTGTGAGAGATAATGCTCTCAGTCGCTGAGAACTCAACAACCTTGGACGAGTCAATCACCGTCTTCCCATCTAACCTGACATCAGTCAACCAATTCACTGGTCCTGGTGCGGCACTCTCTGAACCAGGGCGTCCACCAGGATCATCTCCTGCAGGAACTTGGCTCCTGACAGGGTCTACTGACCCGTGCAACACACCATGTCTTGACACCCATCTGTGACCGGGAGGCTGACCCCCACCCGAAGGTGGTCCACCATTAGGTGGTTGGTTACCTCCTGTTGGCCCTTGACTATAGCCAGTTCCTGTCCCACCTCCGTGGAACTCACCTCGGTCTTGCTGTCCATAACGCAAGTTCTGGTTCATGCCCTGCCCTTGCGACTGACCTTGATGTTGATCATGCCCTTGACCCTGATTGGTGCCCTGACCTTGACCAGAGAACCGGTGTTCTCTCTGATTCTGACTATAATCTCTCACAGATGGAAACCCATTCCATGACTGCTCTCTAGGTACCTGCTGAGCAGGCCTGAACCTACTCTGGTCTTCTTCAGACGGCTCTTGATAGCTGCGTTCCTGGGAATGTGCAGCTGCCGTACCTCTGGTGCCTGCCCGCAGGGGCTCACTGGTCATTGCAGCAGCTCTAGCTGCATCCTCACCTTGCTGTCGGCGATCATGTTCCAATAGCAGTCTCTGGGCAAGCGCCGCCCTATCACGGGCTGCCCTAACCCAGGAGCTATCAAGACCAGAACCACCTAGACCCTGAGTGACAGGAGTATTCCAATTGGAATGCTCAGTGCCCGCAGCCGTATGAAACGACTGTGATGCAGCAGGTCCCGTGCAACGGTTACCTTGTTCTTGAGGTTCTCCAGCGGTGACATCATCCCCGGTACTTCCCCCAGATCCTTCACCTTCAGGCTCTTCCGACACGGACGCCAAACCTTGCATCCGCGGCACAGAATCTTCATATCGTCTAGACTGTGGGTAGACTGGTACGTTATGCGTCTGTCCAGCCGACCTTGCAGGAACTTGCGTCGGCGGCGGCGGTGGTGGTGGCGGTGGCGGACGTGATGATCCAGATTCCACACCACGACCTTCTCTTCTCACAGATGCACCCTGAATTGGCGCAGCATTGGAGGAAGGGACAGGAGCGGCAGCAGCGACGGGCACGGATACTGGGATGTTCGCAACAGGCACATGCACTGGGGCACTCTGCGCCATGGGCTCATGCACTGCAAAAGGCGCTGCAGACTGCATTGGAACAGTGACCTCGGGAGCACACGTGGAAGCTGTTACCGACTCGACAGAGCCAGCCTGTGAACCACCATCACTAGCAGTGTCAAACACTGGTACTGCCAGGCGTGTAGCAGCCGTCATCTTTGACGGAGTTCCAGTATTTGCACACCTCATACTTTCCCTTCTCAGGTACTCGTACACAGGGTTGGGCAGCAGCATGTTTAGTTTCTCTGAAGTTTCAACGTCAATGACAGCCCTTGTCACCTTTTTAGGTGACACTTCCAATGCAGCCTTTAACGCTGCATTCCTCTCGTCTATCAAGAGATCCTTCTTGTCATTGAGTTCGTTATACTCTTCCTTGCTACAGTTAAGAGGTAGGTTTTTCAACCCAATCTCTGCCAAGTCCACTGCTTCCTGCTTGATCCTCACAGAGTCCATGCATGCCTGATCAGTTCCGGCCTTGTTATAAAGCTTCTGCCAATTAGATATGAATACCTCAATCAACGGTACAGGGAGAGACGAGGTCTCTCCATTACCCTTAGGCTGCACCTTCGCAGCTTCCTTTGCTGCTAAAGCACCCCTCGTGTTCTGAGCAACACTATCCGTTGCTATCTCCTGAGCGACTTTGGGCACTTCTACAGCCCCTGATCCACTCATCTTCACCTTTTTATCGGCTTTAGAACGACCGATTTCCGCTACAGCCGACTAGAGGTGACACTAGTCGGACTTTTTCTTTCTTAAACAAGTACTAATAAACTCTTGCAGAGCTTATAGTAAGAGCTTCTCGATCCACTGCTGTAACTCAGTGAAATTAGCTCGATAACAGGTGATAGCTCTTGCTACTTCACCTGGACTTCTTCGATACTGTTGACAAGATCTCGTAAAGCCTCGACACTTGAGGTACTTATGGGTTTCTTGGGACGATCTTGGGCGATTGTGGCCGTTGATCTGATGTGATGAGTCGCTTGCTTGGCGACTTCTGATGAGTGAAGATATCTCTGATGAATCAGACGGTCGACTTGGAGCCAAAGGAAAGGCTGTAGATTGGAGGTGTGATGGTGGGTTGGTGGTAATATCCAGATGCAAGACTGGAGATATGCCTTGTTAAGAGGCAGGAATAACGCTAATTGCTGCAGATGGTCGACTGTTGGCCTAGGTGCTCTGCCAGCTTCGTATTAGGAGACTTGTTGATGCTTATAGAGTCGCTGTTGGCCTAGTTGCTCTGCCAGTTTCCCCTTAGTAAGACTTGGATTGACGATTAACTTGCAGATCGATAATCAGGAACAATAGCTAGAAACGTTAAGAGTCTATTGTAGGCCGTGAGATCAAAGTAAGAAAGAAAAAGTAAAGGACCCAGAACGGGATCCTCTAAGTCGGCAAACACACTTGTTCAGGTTCACACATAAACTTCCAACCGAAAAAGCAGTTGTCGCAGTCAAACGCACGGTGCAGTCATACGTCGTGACACCAGGGTGGTGCGCAAGCGAGCAAGCCAGCAATACTAGGGTAGTGCGCAAGCAAGCTGGACAGCAATACTAGGGTAGTGCGCAAGCAAGCTGGACAGCAATACTAGGGTAGTGCGCAAGCAAGCTGGACAACAATACTAGGGTAGTGCGCAAGCAAGCTGGACAGCAATACTAGGGTAGTGCGCAAGCAAGCTGGACAGCAATACTAGGGTAGTGCGCAAGCAAGCTGGACAGCAATACTAGGGTGGTGTGCAAGCAAGCTGGACAGCAATACTAGGGTAGTGCGCAAGCAAGCTGGACAGCAATACTAGGGTAGTGCGCAAGCAAGCTGGACAGCAATACTAGGGTGGTGCGCAAGCAAGCTGGACATACAGCAATACTAGGGTAGTGCGCAAGCAAGCTGGACAGCAATACTAGGGGAGTGCGAAAGCAAGCTGGACAGCAATACTAGGGTAGTGCGCAAGCAAGCCGGACAGCAATACTAGGGAAGTGCGCAAGCAAGCTGGACAGCAATACTAGGGTGGTGCGCAAACAAGCAGGCCAGCAATACTAGGGTAGTGCGCAAGCAAGCTGGACAGCAATACTAGGGTAGTGCGCAAGCAAGCTGGCCAGCAATACTAGGGTAGTGCGCAAGCAAGATGGACAGCAATACTAGGGTAGTGTGCAAGCACCCTTAACAGCAATACTAGGGTGGTGCGCAAGCAAGCAGGACAGCAATACTAGGGTAGTGCGCAAGCAAGCTGGTCAGCAATACTAGGGTGGTGCGCAAGCAAGCTGGACATACATCAATACTAGGGTAGTGCGCAAGCAAGCTGGACAGCAATACTAGGGTGGTGCGCAAGCAAGCTGAACATACAGCAATACTAGGGTAGTGCGCAAGCAAGCTGGACAGCAATACTAGGGTAGTGCGCAAGCAAGCTGGACATACAGCAATACTACGGTAGTGCGCAAGCAAGCTGGACAGCAATACTAGGGTGGTGCGCAAGCAAGCTGGTCAGCAATACTAGGGTAGTGCGCAAGCAAGCTGGACAACAATACTAGGGTAGTGCACAAGCAAGCTGGACAGCAATACTAGGGTAGTGCGCAAGCAAGCTGGACAGCAATACTAGGGTAGTGCACAAGCAAGCTGGACAGCAATACTAGGGTGGTGCGCAAGCAAGCTGGACAACAATACTAGGGTAGTGCGCAAGCAAGCTGGACAGCAATACTAGGGTAGTGTGCAAGCAAGCCGGACAGCAATACTAGGGTAGTGCGCAAGCAAGCAGGACAACAATACTAGGGTAGTGCGCAAGCAAGCTGGACAGCAATACTAGGGTGGTGCGCAAGCAAGCAGGACAGCAATACTAGGGTAGTGCGCAAGCAAGCTGGACAACAATACCAGGGTGGTGCGCAAGCAAGCAGGACAGCAATACTAGGGTAGTGCGCAAGCAAGCTAGACAGCAATACCAGTGTGGTGCGCAAGCAGGCAGGACAGCAATACTAGGGTAGTGCGCAAGCAAGCTGGACAGCAATACCAAGTTGGTGCGCAAGCAAGCTGGACATACAGCAATACTAGGGTAGTGCGCAAGCAAGCTGGACAACAATACTAGGGTAGTGTGCAAGCAAGTTGGACATACAGCAATACTCGGGTAGTGCGCAAGCAAGCTGGACATACAGCAATACTAGGGTAGTGCGCAAGCAAGCTGGACAGCAATACTAGGGTGGTGCGCAAGCAAGCTGGACAGCAATACTAGGGTATTGCGCAAGCAAGCTGGACAGCAATACCAGGGTGGTGCGCAAGCGAGCAAGCCAGAAATACTAGGGTAGTGCGCAAGCAAGCTGGACAGCAATACTAGGGTAGTGCGCAAGCAAGCTGGACAGCAATACTAGGGTAGTGCGCAAGCAAACTGGACAGCAATACTAGGGTAGTGCGCAAGCAAGCTGGACAGCAATACTAGGGTAGTGCGCAAGCAAGCTGGACAGCAATACTAGGGTAGTGCGCAAGCAAGCTGGACAGCAATACTAGGGTGGTGTGCAAGCAAGCTGGACAGCAATACTAGGGTAGTGCGCAAGCAAGCTGGACAGCAATATTAGGGTAGTGCGCAAGCAAGCTGGACAGCAATACTAGGGTGGTGCGCAAGCAAGCTGGACAGCAATACTAGGGTAGTGCGCAAGCAAGCTGGACAGCAATACTAGGGGAGTGCGAAAGCAAGCTGGACAGCAATACTAGGGTAGTGCGCAAGCAAGCTGGACAGCAATACTAGGGAAGTGCGCAAGCAAGCTGGACAGCAATACTAGGGTGGTGCGCAAACAAGCAGGCCAGCAATACTAGGGTAGTGCGCAAGCAAGCTGGACAGCAATACTAGGGTAGTGCGCAAGCAAGCTGGACAGCAATACTAGGGTAGTGCGCAAGCAAGCTGGACAGCAATACTAGGGTAGTGTGCAAGCACCCTTAACAGCAATACTAGGGTGGTGCGCAAGCAAGCTGGACAGCAATACTAGGGTAGTGCGCAAGCAAGCTGGACAGCAATACTAGGGTGGTGCGCAAGCAAGCTGGACATACATCAATACTAGGGTAGTGCGCAAGCAAGCTGGACAGCAATACTAGGGTGGTGCGCAAGCAAGCTGAACATACAGCAATACTAGGGTAGTGCGCAAGCAAGCTGGACAGCAATACTAGGGTAGTGCGCAAGCAAGCTGGACATACAGCACTACTACGGTAGTGCGCAAGCAAGCTGGACAGCAATACTAGGGTGGTGCGCAAGCAAGCTGGTCAGCAATACTAGGGTAGTGCGCAAGCAAGCTGGACAGCAATACTAGGGTAGTGCACAAGCAAGCTGGACAGCAATACTAGGGTAGTGCGCAAGCAAGCTGGACAGCAATACTAGGGTAGTGCACAAGCAAGCTGGACAGCAATACTAGGGTGGTGCGCAAGCAAGCTGGACAACAATACTAGGGTAGTGCGCAAGCAAGCTCGACAGCAATACTAGGGTAGTGTGCAAGCAAGCCGGACAGCAATACTAGGGTAGTGCGCAAGCAAGCAGGACAACAATACTAGGGTAGTGCGCAAGCAAGCTGGACAGCAATACTAGGGTGGTGCGCAAGCAAGCAGGACAGCAATACTAGGGTAGTGCGCAAGCAAGCTGGACAACAATACCAGGGTGGTGCGCAAGCAAGCAGGACTGCAATACTAGGGTAGTGCGCAAGCAAGCTAGACAGCAATACCAGTGTGGTGCGCAAGCAAGCAGGACAGCAATACTAGGGTAGTGCGCAAGCAAGCTGGACAGCAATACCAGGGTGGTGCGCAAGCAAGCTGGACATACAGCAATACTAGGGTAGTGCGCAAGCAAGCTGGACAACAATACTAGGGTAGTGTGCAAGCAAGCTGGACATACAGCAATACTCGGGTAGTGCGCAAGCAAGCTGGACATACAGCAATACTAGGGTAGTGCGCAAGCAAGCTGGACAGCAATACTAGGGTGGTGCGCAAGCAAGCTGGACAGCAATACTAGGGTAGTGCGCAAGCAAGCTGGACAGCAATACCAGGGTGGTGCGCAAGCGAGCAAGCCAGCAATACTAGGGTAGTGCGCAAGCAAGCTGGACAGCAATACTAGGGTAGTGCGCAAGCAAGCTGGACAGCAATACTAGGGTAGTGCGCAAGCAAACTGGACAGCAATACTAGGGTAGTGCGCAAGCAAGCTGGACAGCAATACTAGGGTAGTGTGCAAGCAAGCTGGACAGCAATACTAGGGTAGTGCGCAAGCAAGCTGGACAGCAATACCAGGGTGGTGCGCAAGCAAGCTGGACATACAGCAATACTAGGGTAGTGCGCAAGCAAGCTGGACAACAATACTAGGGTAGTGTGCAAGCAAGCTGGACATACAGCAATACTCGGGTAGTGCGCAAGCAAGCTGGACATACAGCAATACTAGGGTAGTGCGCAAGCAAGCTGGACAGCAATACTAGGGTGGTGCGCAAGCAAGCTGGACAGCAATACTAGGGTATTGCGCAAGCAAGCTGGACAGCAATACCAGGGTGGTGCGCAAGCGAGCAAGCCAGCAATACTAGGGTAGTGCGCAAGCAAGCTGAACAGCAATACTAGGGTAGTGCGCAAGCAAGCTGGACAGCAATACTAGGGTAGTGCGCAAGCAAACTGGACAGCAATACTAGGGTAGTGCGCAAGCAAGTTGGACAGCAATACTAGGGTAGTGCGCAAGCAAGCTGGACAGCAATACTAGGGTAGTGCGCAAGCAAGCTGGACAGCAATACTAGGGTGGTGTGCAAGCAAGCTGGACAGCAATACTAGGGTAGTGCGCAAGCAAGTAGGACAGCAATACTAGGGTAGTGCGCAAGCAAGCTGGACAGCAATACTAGGGTGGTGCGCAAGCAAGCTGGACATACAGCAATACTAGGGTAGTGCGCAAGCAAGCTAGACAGCAATACTAGGGTAGTGCGAAAGCAAGCTGGACAGCAATACTAGGGTAGTGCGCAAGCAAGCTGGACAGCAATACTAGGGTAGTGCGCAAGCAAGCTGGACAGCAATACTAGGGTGGTGCGCAAAAAAGCAGGCCAGCAATACTAGGGTAGTGCGCAAGCAAGCTGGACAGCAATACTAGGGTAGTGCGCAAGCAAGCTGGACAGCAATACTAGGGTAGTGTGCAAGCACCCTTAACAGCAATACTAGGGTGGTGCGCAAGCGAGCAAGCCAGCAATACTAGGGTAGTGCGCAAGCAAGCTGGACAGCAATACTAGGGTAGTGCGCAAGCAAGCTGGACAGCAATACTAGGGTAGTGCGCAAGCAAACTGGACAACAATACTAGGGTAGTGCGCAAGCAAGCTGGACAGCAATACTAGGGTAGTGCGCAAGCAAGCTGGACAGCAATACTAGGGTGGTGCGCAAGCAAGCTGGACAGCAATACTAGGGTAGTGCGCAAGCAAGCTGGACAGCAATACTAGGGTGGTGTGCAAGCAAGCTGGACAGCAATACTAGGGTAGTGCGCAAGCAAGCTGGACAGCAATACTAGGGTAGTGCGCAAGCAAGCTGGACAGCAATACTAGGGTGGTGCGCAAGCAAGCTGGACATACAGCAATACTAGGGTAGTGCGCAAGCAAGCTGGACAGCAATACTAGGGTAGTGCGCAAGCAAACTGGACAGCAATACTAGGGTAGTGCGCAAGCAAGTTGGACAGCAATACTAGGGTGGTGCGCAAGCAAGCTTGACAGCAATACTAGGGTAGTGCGCAAGCAAGCTGGACAGCAATACTAGGGTGGTGCGCAAGCAAGCTGGACATACATCAATACTAGGGTAGTGCGCAAGCAAGCTGGACAGCAATACTAGGGTGGTGCGCAAGCAAGCTGAACATACAGCAATACTAGGGTAGTGCGCAAGCAAGCTTGACAGCAATACTAGGGTAGTGCGCAAGCAAACTGGACAGCAATACTAGGGTAGTGCGCAAGCAAGTTGGACAGCAATACTAGGGTAGTGCGCAAGCAAGCTGGACAGCAATACTAGGGTAGTGCGCAAGCAAGCTGGACATACAGCAATACTACGGTAGTGCGCAAGCAAGCTGGACAGCAATACTAGGGTGGTGCGCAAGCAAGCTGGTCAGCAATACTAGGGTAGTGCGCAAGCAAGCTGGACAGCAATACAAGGGTAGTGCACAAGCATGCTGGACAGCAATACTAGGGTAGTGCGCAAGCAAGCTGGACAGCAATACTAGGGTAGTGCACAAGCAAGCTGGACAGCAATACTAGGGTGGTGCGCAAGCAAGCTGGACAGCAATACTAGGGTAGTGCGCAAGCAAGCTGGACAGCAATACTAGGGTAGTGTGCAAGCAAGCTGGACAGCAATACTAGGGTAGAACGCAAGCAAGCAGGACAACAATACTAGGGTAGTGCGCAAGCAAGCTGGACAGCAATACTAGGGTGGTGCGCAAGCAAGCAGGACAGCAATACTAGGGTAGTGCGCAAGCAAGCAAGACAGCAATACCAGGGTGGTGCGCAAGCAAGCAGGACAGCAATACTAGGGTAGTGCGCAAGCAAGCTAGACAGCAATACCAGTGTGGTGCGCAAGCAAGCAGGACAGCAATACTAGGGTAGTGCGCAAGCAAGCTGGACAGCGATACCAGGGTGGTGCGCAAGCAAGCTGGACATACAGCAATACTAGGGTAGTGCGCAAGCAAGCTGGACAACAATACTAGGGTAGTGTGCAAGCAAGCTGGACATACAGCAATACTCGGGTAGTGCGCAAGCAAGCTGGACATACAGCAATACTAGGGTAGTGCGCAAGCAAGCTGGACAGCAATTCTAGGGTGGTGCGCAAGCAAGCTGGACAGCAATACTAGGGTAGTGCGCAAGCAAGCTGGACAGCAATACTAGGGTAGTGTGCAAGCACCCTTAACAGCAATACTAGGGTGGTGCGCAAGCAAGCTGGACAGCAATACTAGGGTAGTGCGCAAGCAAGCTGGACAGCAATACTAGGGTGGTGCGCAAGCAAGCTGGACATACATCAATACTAGGGTAGTGCGCAAGCAAGCTGGACAGCAATACTAGGGTGGTGCGCAAGCAAGCTGAACATACAGCAATACTAGGGTAGTGCGCAAGCAAGCTGGACAGCAATACTAGGGTAGTGCGCAAGCAAGCTGGACATACAGCAATACTACGGTAGTGCGCAAGCAAGCTGGACAGCAATACTAGGGTGGTGCGCAAGCAAGCTGGTCAGCAATACTAGGGTAGTGCGCAAGCAAGCTGGACAGCAATACTAGGGTAGTGCACAAGCAAGCTGGACAGCAATACTAGGGTAGTGCGCAAGCAAGCTGGACAGCAATACTAGGGTAGTGCACAAGCAAGCTGGACAGCAATACTAGGGTGGTGCGCAAGCAAGCTGGACAACAATACTAGGGTAGTGCGCAAGCAAGCTGGACAGCAATACTAGGGTAGTGTGCAAGCAAGCCGGACAGCAATACTAGGGTAGTGCGCAAGCAAGCAGGACAACAATACTAGGGTAGTGCGCAAGCAAGCTGGACAGCAATACTAGGGTGGTGCGCAAGCAAGCAGGACAGCAATACTAGGGTAGTGCGCAAGCAAGCTGGACAACAATACCAGGGTGGTGCGCAAGCAAGCAGGACAGCAATACTAGGGTAGTGCGCAAGCAAGCTAGACAGCAATACCAGTGTGGTGCGCAAGCAAGCAGGACAGCAATACTAGGGTAGTGCGCAAGCAAGCTGGACAGCAATACCAGGGTGGTGCGCAAGCAAGCTGGACATACACAATACTAGGGTAGTGCGCAAGCAAGCTGGACAACAATACTAGGGTAGTGTGCAAGCAAGCTGGACATACAGCAATACTCGGGTAGTGCGCAAGCAAGCTGGACATACAGCAATACTAGGGTAGTGCGCAAGCAAGCTGGACAGCAATACTAGGGTGGTGCGCAAGCAAGCTGGACAGCAATACTAGGGTATTGCGCAAGCAAGCTGGACAGCAATACCAGGGTGGTGCGCAAGCAAGCTGGACATACAGCAATACTAGGGTAGTGCGCAAGCAAGCTGGACAGCAATACTAGGGTAGTGCGCAAGCAAGCTGGACAGCAATACTAGGGTAGTGCGCAAGCAAGCTGGACAGCAATACTAGGGTAGTGCGCAAGCAAGCTGGACAGCAATACTAGGGTAGTGCGCAAGCAAGCTGGACAGCAATACTAGGGTAGTGCGCAAGCAAGCTGGACAGCAATACTAGGGTGGTGTGCAAGCAAGCTGGACAGCAATACTAGGGTAGTGCGCAAGCAAGTAGGACAGCAATACTAGGGTAGTGCGCAAGCAAGCTGGACAGCAATACTAGGGTGGTGCGCAAGCAAGCTGGACATACAGCAATACTAGGGTAGTGCGCAAGCAAGCTAGACAGCAATACTAGGGTAGTGCGAAAGCAAGCTGGACAGCAATACTAGGGTAGTGCGCAAGCAAGCTGGACAGCAATACTAGGGTAGTGCGCAAGCAAGCTGGACAGCAATACTAGGGTGGTGCGCAAAAAAGCAGGCCAGCAATACTAGGGTAGTGCGCAAGCAAGCTGGACAGCAATACTAGGGTAGTGCGCAAGCAAGCTGGACAGCAATACTAGGGTAGTGTGCAAGCACCCTTAACAGCAATACTAGGGTGGTGCGCAAGCGAGCAAGCCAGCAATACTAGGGTAGTGCGCAAGCAAGCTGGACAGCAATACTAGGGTAGTGCGCAAGCAAGCTGGACAGCAATACTAGGGTAGTGCGCAAGCAAACTGGACAACAATACTAGGGTAGTGCGCAAGCAAGCTGGACAGCAATACTAGGGTAGTGCGCAAGCAAGCTGGACAGCAATACTAGGGTGGTGCGCAAGCAAGCTGGACAGCAATACTAGGGTGGTGTGCAAGCAAGCTGGACAGCAATACTAGGGTAGTGCGCAAGCAAGCTGGACAGCAATACTAGGGTAGTGCGCAAGCAAGCTGGACAGCAATACTAGGGTGGTGCGCAAGCAAACTGGACAGCAATACTAGGGTAGTGCGCAAGCAAGCTGGACAGCAATACTAGGGTAGTGCGCAAGCAAGCTGGACAGCAATACTAGGGTAGTGCGCAAGCAAGCTGGACAGCAATACTAGGGTGGTGTGCAAGCAAGCTGGACAGCAATACTAGGGTAGTGCGCAAGCAAGCTGGACAGCAATACTAGGGTAGTGCGCAAGCAAGCTGGACAGCAATACTAGGGTGGTGCGCAAGCAAGCTGGACATACAGCAATACTAGGGTAGTGCGCAAGCAAGCTGGACAGCAATACTAGGGTAGTGCGCAAGCAAACTGGACAGCAATACTAGGGTAGTGCGCAAGCAAGTTGGACAGCAATACTAGGGTGGTGCGCAAGCAAGCTGGACAGCAATACTAGGGTAGTGCGCAAGCAAGCTGGACAGCAATACTAGGGTGGTGCGCAAGCAAGCTGGACAGCAATACTAGGGTGGTGCGCAAGCAAGCAGGACAGCAATACTAGGGTAGTGCGCAAGCAAGCTGGACAACAATACCAGGGTGGTGCGCAAGCAAGCAGGACAGCAATACTAGGGTAGTGCGCAAGCAAGCTAGACAGCAATACCAGTGTGGTGCGCAAGCAAGCAGGACAGCAATACTAGGGTAGTGCGCAAGCAAGCTGGACAGCAATACCAGGGTGGTGCGCAAGCAAGCTGGACATACACAATACTAGGGTAGTGCGCAAGCAAGCTGGACAACAATACTAGGGTAGTGTGCAAGCAAGCTGGACATACAGCAATACTCGGGTAGTGCGCAAGCAAGCTGGACATACAGCAATACTAGGGTAGTGCGCAAGCAAGCTGGACAGCAATACTAGGGTGGTGCGCAAGCAAGCTGGACAGCAATACTAGGGTATTGCGCAAGCAAGCTGGACAGCAATACCAGGGTGGTGCGCAAGCAAGCTGGACATACAGCAATACTAGGGTAGTGCGCAAGCAAGCTGGACAGCAATACTAGGGTAGTGCGCAAGCAAGCTGGACAGCAATACTAGGGTAGTGCGCAAGCAAACTGGACAGCAATACTAGGGTAGTGCGCAAGCAAGCTGGACAGCAATACTAGGGTAGTGCGCAAGCAAGCTGGACAGCAATACTAGGGTAGTGCGCAAGCAAGCTGGACAGCAATACTAGGGTGGTGTGCAAGCAAGCTGGACAGCAATACTAGGGTAGTGCGCAAGCAAGTAGGACAGCAATACTAGGGTAGTGCGCAAGCAAGCTGGACAGCAATACTAGGGTTGTGCGCAAGCAAGCTGGACATACAGCAATACTAGGGTAGTGCGCAAGCAAGCTAGACAGCAATACTAGGGTAGTGCGAAAGCAAGCTGGACAGCAATACTAGGGTAGTGCGCAAGCAAGCTGGACAGCAATACTAGGGTAGTGCGCAAGCAAGCTGGACAGCAATACTAGGGTGGTGCGCAAAAAAGCAGGCCAGCAATACTAGGGTAGTGCGCAAGCAAGCTGGACAGCAATACTAGGGTAGTGCGCAAGCAAGCTGGACAGCAATACTAGGGTAGTGTGCAAGCACCCTTAACAGCAATACTAGGGTGGTGCGCAAGCGAGCAAGCCAGCAATACTAGGGTAGTGCGCAAGCAAGCTGGACAGCAATACTAGGGTAGTGCGCAAGCAAGCTGGACAGCAATACTAGGGTAGTGCGCAAGCAAACTGGACAACAATACTAGGGTAGTGCGCAAGCAAGCTGGACAGCAATACTAGGGTAGTGCGCAAGCAAGCTGGACAGCAATACTAGGGTGGTGCGCAAGCAAGCTGGACAGCAATACTAGGGTGGTGTGCAAGCAAGCTGGACAGCAATACTAGGGTAGTGCGCAAGCAAGCTGGACAGCAATACTAGGGTAGTGCGCAAGCAAGCTGGACAGCAATACTAGGGTGGTGCGCAAGCAAACTGGACAGCAATACTAGGGTAGTGCGCAAGCAAGCTGGACAGCAATACTAGGGTAGTGCGCAAGCAAGCTGGACAGCAATACTAGGGTAGTGCGCAAGCAAGCTGGACAGCAATACTAGGGTGGTGTGCAAGCAAGCTGGACAGCAATACTAGGGTAGTGCGCAAGCAAGCTGGACAGCAATACTAGGGTAGTGCGCAAGCAAGCTGGACAGCAATACTAGGGTGGTGCGCAAGCAAGCTGGACATACAGCAATACTAGGGTAGTGCGCAAGCAAGCTGGACAGCAATACTAGGGTAGTGCGCAAGCAAACTGGACAGCAATACTAGGGTAGTGCGCAAGCAAGTTGGACAGCAATACTAGGGTGGTGCGCAAGCAAGCTGGACAGCAATACTAGGGTAGTGCGCAAGCAAGCTGGACAGCAATACTAGGGTGGTGCGCAAGCAAGCTGGACATACATCAATACTAGGGTAGTGCGCAAGCAAGCTGGACAGCAATACTAGGGTGGTGCGCAAGCAAGCTGAACATACAGCAATACTAGGGTAGTGCGCAAGCAAGCTGGACAGCAATACTAGGGTAGTGCGCAAGCAAGCTGGACATACAGCAATACTACGGTAGTGCGCAAGCAAGCTGGACAGCAATACTAGGGTGGTGCGCAAGCAAGCTGGTCAGCAATACTAGGGTAGTGCGCAAGCAAGCTGGACAGCAATACAAGGGTAGTGCACAAGCAAGCTGGACAGCAATACTAGGGTAGTGCGCAAGCAAGCTGGACAGCAATACTAGGGTAGTGCACAAGCAAGCTGGACAGCAATACTAGGGTGGTGCGCAAGCAAGCTGGACAGCAATACTAGGGTAGTGCGCAAGCAAGCTGGACAGCAATACTAGGGTAGTGTGCAAGCAAGCTGGACAGCAATACTAGGGTAGTGCGCAAGCAAGCAGGACAACAATACTAGGGTAGTGCGCAAGCAAGCTGGACAGCAATACTAGGGTGGTGCGCAAGCAAGCAGGACAGCAATACTAGGGTAGTGCGCAAGCAAGCTGGACAGCAATACCAGGGTGGTGCGCAAGCAAGCAGGACAGCAATACTAGGGTAGTGCGCAAGCAAGCTAGACAGCAATACCAGTGTGGTGCGCAAGCAAGCAGGACAGCAATACTAGGGTAGTGCGCAAGCAAGCTGGACAGCAATACCAGGGTGGTGCGCAAGCAAGCTGGACATACAGCAATACTAGGGTAGTGCGCAAGCAAGCTGGACAACAATACTAGGGTAGTGTGCAAGCAAGCTGGACATACAGCAATACTCGGGTAGTGCGCAAGCAAGCTGGACATACAGCAATACTAGGGTAGTGCGCAAGCAAGCTGGACAGCAATTCTAGGGTGGTGCGCAAGCAAGCTGGACAGCAATACTAGGGTATTGCGCAAGCAAGCTGGACAGCAATACCAGGGTGGTGCGCAAGCGAGTAAGCCAGCAATACTAGGGTAGTGCACAAGCAAGCTGGACAGCAATACTAGGGTAGTGCGCAAGCAAGCTGGACAGCAATACTAGGGTAGTGCGCAAGCAAACTGGACAGCAATACTAGGGTAGTGCGCAAGCAAGCTGGACAGCAATACTAGGGTAGTGCGCAAGCAAGCTGGACAGCAATACTAGGGTAGTGCGCAAGCAAGCTGGACAGCAATACTAGGGTGGTGTGCAAGCAAGCTGGACAGCAATACTAGGGTGGTGCGCAAGCAAGCTGGACAGCAATACTAGGGTAGTGCGCAAGCAAGCTGGACAGCAATACTAGGGTAGTGCGCAAGCAAACTGGACAGCAATACTAGGGTAGTGCGCAAGCAAGCTGGACAGCAATACTAGGGTAGTGCGCAAGCAAGCTGGACAGCAATACTAGGGTAGTGCGCAAGCAAGCTGGACAGCAATACTAGGGTGGTGTGCAAGCAAGCTGGACAGCAATACTAGGGTAGTGCGCAAGCAAGTAGGACAGCAATACTAGGGTAGTGCGCAAGCAAGCTGGACAGCAATACTAGGGTGGTGCGCAAGCAAGCTGGACATACAGCAATACTAGGGTAGTGCGCAAGCAAGCTAGACAGCAATACTAGGGTAGTGCGAAAGCAAGCTGGACAGCAATACTAGGGTAGTGCGCAAGCAAGCTGGACAGCAATACTAGGGTAGTGCGCAAGCAAGCTGGACAGCAATACTAGGGTGGTGCGCAAAAAAGCAGGCCAGCAATACTAGGGTAGTGCGCAAGCAAGCTGGACAGCAATACTAGGGTAGTGCGCAAGCAAGCTGGACAGCAATACTAGGGTAGTGTGCAAGCACCCTTAACAGCAATACTAGGGTGGTGCGCAAGCGAGCAAGCCAGCAATACTAGGGTAGTGCGCAAGCAAGCTGGACAGCAATACTAGGGTAGTGCGCAAGCAAGCTGGACAGCAATACTAGGGTAGTGCGCAAGCAAACTGGACAACAATACTAGGGTAGTGCGCAAGCAAGCTGGACAGCAATACTAGGGTAGTGCGCAAGCAAGCTGGACAGCAATACTAGGGTGGTGCGCAAGCAAGCTGGACAGCAATACTAGGGTGGTGTGCAAGCAAGCTGGACAGCAATACTAGGGTAGTGCGCAAGCAAGCTGGACAGCAATACTAGGGTAGTGCGCAAGCAAGCTGGACAGCAATACTAGGGTGGTGCGCAAGCAAACTGGACAGCAATACTAGGGTAGTGCGCAAGCAAGCTGGACAGCAATACTAGGGTAGTGCGCAAGCAAGCTGGACAGCAATACTAGGGTAGTGCGCAAGCAAGCTGGACAGCAATACTAGGGTGGTGTGCAAGCAAGCTGGACAGCAATACTAGGGTAGTGCGCAAGCAAGCTGGACAGCAATACTAGGGTAGTGCGCAAGCAAGCTGGACAGCAATACTAGGGTGGTGCGCAAGCAAGCTGGACATACAGCAATACTAGGGTAGTGCGCAAGCAAGCTGGACAGCAATACTAGGGTAGTGCGCAAGCAAACTGGACAGCAATACTAGGGTAGTGCGCAAGCAAGTTGGACAGCAATACTAGGGTGGTGCGCAAGCAAGCTGGACAGCAATACTAGGGTAGTGCGCAAGCAAGCTGGACAGCAATACTAGGGTGGTGCGCAAGCAAGCTGGACATACATCAATACTAGGGTAGTGCGCAAGCAAGCTGGACAGCAATACTAGGGTGGTGCGCAAGCAAGCTGAACATACAGCAATACTAGGGTAGTGCGCAAGCAAGCTGGACAGCAATACTAGGGTAGTGCGCAAGCAAGCTGGACATACAGCAATACTACGGTAGTGCGCAAGCAAGCTGGACAGCAATACTAGGGTGGTGCGCAAGCAAGCTGGTCAGCAATACTAGGGTAGTGCGCAAGCAAGCTGGACAGCAATACAAGGGTAGTGCACAAGCAAGCTGGACAGCAATACTAGGGTAGTGCGCAAGCAAGCTGGACAGCAATACTAGGGTAGTGCACAAGCAAGCTGGACAGCAATACTAGGGTGGTGCGCAAGCAAGCTGGACAGCAATACTAGGGTAGTGCGCAAGCAAGCTGGACAGCAATACTAGGGTAGTGTGCAAGCAAGCTGGACAGCAATACTAGGGTAGTGCGCAAGCAAGCAGGACAACAATACTAGGGTAGTGCGCAAGCAAGTTGGACAGCAATACTAGGGTGGTGCGCAAGCAAGCAGGACAGCAATACTAGGGTAGTGCGCAAGCAAGCTGGACAGCAATACCAAGGTGGTGCGCAAGCAAGCAGGACAGCAATACTAGGGTAGTGCGCAAGCAAGCTAGACAGCAATACCAGTGTGGTGCGCAAGCAAGCAGGACAGCAATACTAGGGTAGTGCGCAAGCAAGCTGGACAGCAATACCAGGGTGGTGCGCAAGCAAGCTGGACATACAGCAATACTAGGGTAGTGCGCAAGCAAGCTGGACAACAATACTAGGGTAGTGTGCAAGCAAGCTGGACATACAGCAATACTCGGGTAGTGCGCAAGCAAGCTGGACATACAGCAATACTAGGGTAGTGCGCAAGCAAGCTGGACAGCAATTCTAGGGTGGTGCGCAAGCAAGCTGGACAGCAATACTAGGGTATTGCGCAAGCAAGCTGGACAGCAATACCAGGGTGGTGCGCAAGCGAGTAAGCCAGCAATACTAGGGTAGTGCACAAGCAAGCTGGACAGCAATACTAGGGTAGTGCGCAAGCAAGCTGGACAGCAATACTAGGGTAGTGCGCAAGCAAACTGGACAGCAATACTAGGGTAGTGCGCAAGCAAGCTGGACAGCAATACTAGGGTAGTGCGCAAGCAAGCTGGACAGCAATACTAGGGTAGTGCGCAAGCAAGCTGGACAGCAATACTAGGGTAGTGCGCAAGCAAGCTGGACAGCAATACTAGGGTGGTGTGCAAGCAAGCTGGACAGCAATACTAGGGTGGTGCGCAAGCAAGCTGGACAGCAATACTAGGGTAGTGCGCAAGCAAGCTGGACAGCAATACTAGGGTAGTGCGCAAGCAAACTGGACAGCAATACTAGGGTAGTGCGCAAGCAAGCTGGACAGCAATACTAGGGTAGTGCGCAAGCAAGCTGGACAGCAATACTAGGGTAGTGCGCAAGCAAGCTGGACAGCAATACTAGGGTGGTGCGCAAGCAAGCTGGACATACAGCAATACTAGGGTAGTGCGCAAGCAAGCTAGACAGCAATACTAGGGTAGTGCGAAAGCAAGCTGGACAGCAATACTAGGGTAGTGCGCAAGCAAGCTGGACAGCAATACTAGGGTAGTGCGCAAGCAAGCTGGACAGCAATACTAGGGTGGTGCGCAAAAAAGCAGGCCAGCAATACTAGGGTAGTGCGCAAGCAAGCTGGACAGCAATACTAGGGTAGTGCGCAAGCAAGCTGGACAGCAATACTAGGGTAGTGTGCAAGCACCCTTAACAGCAATACTAGGGTGGTGCGCAAGCGAGCAAGCCAGCAATACTAGGGTAGTGCGCAAGCAAGCTGGACAGCAATACTAGGGTAGTGCGCAAGCAAGCTGGACAGCAATACTAGGGTAGTGCGCAAGCAAACTGGACAACAATACTAGGGTAGTGCGCAAGCAAGCTGGACAGCAATACTAGGGTAGTGCGCAAGCAAGCTGGACAGCAATACTAGGGTGGTGCGCAAGCAAGCTGGACAGCAATACTAGGGTGGTGTGCAAGCAAGCTGGACAGCAATACTAGGGTAGTGCGCAAGCAAGCTGGACAGCAATACTAGGGTAGTGCGCAAGCAAGCTGGACAGCAATACTAGGGTGGTGCGCAAGCAAACTGGACAGCAATACTAGGGTAGTGCGCAAGCAAGCTGGACAGCAATACTAGGGTAGTGCGCAAGCAAGCTGGACAGCAATACTAGGGTAGTGCGCAAGCAAGCTGGACAGCAATACTAGGGTGGTGTGCAAGCAAGCTGGACAGCAATACTAGGGTAGTGCGCAAGCAAGCTGGACAGCAATACTAGGGTAGTGCGCAAGCAAGCTGGACAGCAATACTAGGGTGGTGCGCAAGCAAGCTGGACATACAGCAATACTAGGGTAGTGCACAAGCAAGCTGGACAGCAATACTAGGGTAGTGCGCAAGCAAACTGGACAGCAATACTAGGGTAGTGCGCAAGCAAGTTGGACAGCAATACTAGGGTGGTGCGCAAGCAAGCTGGACAGCAATACTAGGGTAGTGCGCAAGCAAGCTGGACAGCAATACTAGGGTGGTGCGCAAGCAAGCTAGACATACATCAATACTAGGGTAGTGCGCAAGCAAGCTGGACAGCAATACTAGGGTGGTGCGCAAGCAAGCTGAACATACAGCAATACTAGGGTAGTGCGCAAGCAAGCTGGACAGCAATACTAGGGTAGTGCGCAAGCAAGCTGGACATACAGCAATACTACGGTAGTGCGCAAGCAAGTAGGACAGCAATACTAGGGTGGTGCGCAAGCAAGCTGGTCAGCAATACTAGGGTAGTGCGCAAGCAAGCTGGACAGCAATACAAGGGTAGTGCACAAGCAAGCTGGACAGCAATACTAGGGTAGTGCGCAAGCAAGCTGGACAGCAATACTAGGGTAGTGCACAAGCAAGCTGGACAGCAATACTAGGGTGGTGCGCAAGCAAGCTGGACAGCAATACTAGGGTAGTGCGCAAGCAAGCTGGACAGCAATACTAGGGTAGTGTGCAAGCAAGCTGGACAGCAATACTAGGGTAGTGCGCAAGCAAGCAGGACAACAATACTAGGGTAGTGCGCAAGCAAGCTGGACAGCAATACTAGGGTGGTGCGCAAGCAAGCAGGACAGCAATACTAGGGTAGTGCGCAAGCAAGCTGGACAGCAATACCAGGGTGGTGCGCAAGCAAGCAGGACAGCAATACTAGGGTAGTGCGCAAGCAAGCTAGACAGCAATACCAGTGTGGTGCGCAAGCAAGCAGGACAGCAATACTAGGGTAGTGCGCAAGCAAGCTGGACAGCAATACCAGGGTGGTGCGCAAGCAAGCTGGACATACAGCAATACTAGGGTAGTGCGCAAGCAAGCTGGACAACAATACTAGGGTAGTGTGCAAGCAAGCTGGACATACAGCAATACTCGGGTAGTGCGCAAGCAAGCTGGACATACAGCAATACTAGGGTAGTGCGCAAGCAAGCTGGACAGCAATTCTAGGGTGGTGCGCAAGCAAGCTGGACAGCAATACTAGGGTATTGCGCAAGCAAGCTGGACAGCAATACCAGGGTGGTGCGCAAGCGAGTAAGCCAGCAATACTAGGGTAGTGCACAAGCAAGCTGGACAGCAATACTAGGGTAGTGCGCAAGCAAGCTGGACAGCAATACTAGGGTAGTGCGCAAGCAAGCTGGACAGCAATACTAGGGTAGTGCGCAAGCAAGCTGGACAGCAATACTAGGGTAGTGCGCAAGCAAGCTGGACAGCAATACTAGGGTAGTGCGCAAGCAAGCTGGACAGCAATACTAGGGTAGTGCGCAAGCAAGCTGGACAGCAATACTAGGGTAGTGCGCAAGCAAGCTGGACAGCAATACTAGGGTAGTGCGCAAGCAAGCAGGACAGCAATACTAGGGTAGTGCGCAAGCAAGCTGGACAGCAATACTAGGGTGGTGCGCAAGCAAGCAGGACAGCAATACTAGGGTAGTGCGCAAGCAAGCTGGACAGCAATACCAGGGTGGTGCGCAAGCAAGCAGGACAGCAATACTAGGGTAGTGCGCAAGCAAGCTAGACAGCAATACCAGTGTGGTGCGCAAGCAAGCAGGACAGCAATACTAGGGTAGTGCGCAAGCAAGCTGGACAGCAATACCAGGGTGGTGCGCAAGCAAGCTGGACATACAGCAATACTAGGGTAGTGCGCAAGCAAGCTGGACAACAATACTAGGGTAGTGTGCAAGCAAGCTGGACATACAGCAATACTCGGGTAGTGCGCAAGCAAGCTGGACATACAGCAATACTAGGGTAGTGCGCAAGCAAGCTGGACAGCAATTCTAGGGTGGTGCGCAAGCAAGCTGGACAGCAATACTAGGGTATTGCGCAAGCAAGCTGGACAGCAATACCAGGGTGGTGCGCAAGCGAGTAAGCCAGCAATACTAGGGTAGTGCACAAGCAAGCTAGACAGCAATACTAGGGTAGTGCGCAAGCAAGCTGGACAGCAATACTAGGGTAGTGCGCAAGCAAACTGGACAGCAATACTAGGGTAGTGCGCAAGCAAGCTGGACAGCAATACTAGGGTAGTGCGCAAGCAAGCTGGACAGCAATACTAGGGTAGTGCGCAAGCAAGCTGGACAGCAATACTAGGGTGGTGTGCAAGCAAGCTGGACAGCAATACTAGGGTGGTGCGCAAGCAAGCTGGACAGCAATACTAGGGTAGTGCGCAAGCAAGCTGGACAGCAATACTAGGGTAGTGCGCAAGCAAACTGGACAGCAATACTAGGGTAGTGCGCAAGCAAGCTGGACAGCAATACTAGGGTAGTGCGCAAGCAAGCTGGACAGCAATACTAGGGTAGTGCGCAAGCAAGCTGGACAGCAATACTAGGGTGGTGTGCAAGCAAGCTGGACAGCAATACTAGGGTAGTGCGCAAGCAAGTAGGACAGCAATACTAGGGTAGTGCGCAAGCAAGCTGGACAGCAATACTAGGGTGGTGCGCAAGCAAGCTGGACATACAGCAATACTAGGGTAGTGCGCAAGCAAGCTAGACAGCAATACTAGGGTAGTGCGAAAGCAAGCTGGACAGCAATACTAGGGTAGTGCGCAAGCAAGCTGGACAGCAATACTAGGGTAGTGCGCAAGCAAGCTGGACAGCAATACTAGGGTGGTGCGCAAAAAAGCAGGCCAGCAATACTATGGTAGTGCGCAAGCAAGCTGGACAGCAATACTAGGGTAGTGCGCAAGCAAGCTGGACAGCAATACTAGGGTAGTGTGCAAGCACCCTTAACAGCAATACTAGGGTGGTGCGCAAGCGAGCAAGCCAGCAATACTAGGGTAGTGCGCAAGCAAGCTGGACAGCAATACTAGGGTAGTGCGCAAGCAAGCTGGACAGCAATACTAGGGTAGTGCGCAAGCAAACTGGACAACAATACTAGGGTAGTGCGCAAGCAAGCTGGACAGCAATACTAGGGTAGTGCGCAAGCAAGCTGGACAGCAATACTAGGGTGGTGCGCAAGCAAGCTGGACAGCAATACTAGGGTGGTGTGCAAGCAAGCTGGACAGCAATACTAGGGTAGTGCGCAAGCAAGCTGGACAGCAATACTAGGGTAGTGCGCAAGCAAGCTGGACAGCAATACTAGGGTGGTGCGCAAGCAAACTGGACAGCAATACTAGGGTAGTGCGCAAGCAAGCTGGACAGCAATACTAGGGTAGTGCGCAAGCAAGCTGGACAGCAATACTAGGGTAGTGCGCAAGCAAGCTGGACAGCAATACTAGGGTGGTGTGCAAGCAAGCTGGACAGCAATACTAGGGTAGTGCGCAAGCAAGCTGGACAGCAATACTAGGGTAGTGCGCAAGCAAGCTGGACAGCAATACTAGGGTGGTGCGCAAGCAAGCTGGACAATCCAGCAATACTAGGGTAGTGCACAAGCAAGCTGGACAGCAATACTAGGGTAGTGCGCAAGCAAACTGGACAGCAATACTAGGGTAGTGCGCAAGCAAGTTGGACAGCAATACTAGGGTGGTGCGCAAGCAAGCTGGACAGCAATACTAGGGTAGTGCGCAAGCAAGCTGGACAGCAATACTAGGGTGGTGCGCAAGCAAGCTAGACATACATCAATACTAGGGTAGTGCGCAAGCAAGCTGGACAGCAATACTAGGGTGGTGCGCAAGCAAGCTGAACATACAGCAATACTAGGGTAGTGCGCAAGCAAGCTGGACAGCAATACTAGGGTAGTGCGCAAGCAAGCTGGACATACAGCAATACTACGGTAGTGCGCAAGCAAGCTGGACAGCAATACTAGGGTGGTGCGCAAGCAAGCTGGTCAGCAATACTAGGGTAGTGCGCAAGCAAGCTGGACAGCAATACAAGGGTAGTGCACAAGCAAGCTGGACAGCAATACTAGGGTAGTGCGCAAGCAAGCTGGACAGCAATACTAGGGTAGTGCACAAGCAAGCTGGACAGCAATACTAGGGTGGTGCGCAAGCAAGCTGGACAGCAATACTAGGGTAGTGCGCAAGCAAGCTGGACAGCAATACTAGGGTAGTGTGCAAGCAAGCTGGACAGCAATACTAGGGTAGTGCGCAAGCAAGCAGGACAACAATACTAGGGTAGTGCGCAAGCAAGCTGTACAGCAATACTAGGGTGGTGCGCAAGCAAGCAGGACAGCAATACTAGGGTAGTGCGCAAGCAAGCTGGACAGCAATACCAGGGTGGTGCGCAAGCAAGCAGGACAGCAATACTAGGGTAGTGCGCAAGCAAGCTAGACAGCAATACCAGTGTGGTGCGCAAGCAAGCAGGACAGCAATACTAGGGTAGTGCGCAAGCAAGCTGGACAGCAATACCAGGGTGGTGCGCAAGCAAGCTGGACATACAGCAATACTAGGGTAGTGCGCAAGCAAGCTGGACAACAATACTAGGGTAGTGTGCAAGCAAGCTGGACATACAGCAATACTCGGGTAGTGCGCAAGCAAGCTGGACATACAGCAATACTAGGGTAGTGCGCAAGCAAGCTGGACAGCAATTCTAGGGTGGTGCGCAAGCAAGCTGGACAGCAATACTAGGGTATTGCGCAAGCAAGCTGGACAGCAATACCAGGGTGGTGCGCAAGCGAGTAAGCCAGCAATACTAGGGTAGTGCACAAGCAAGCTGGACAGCAATACTAGGGTAGTGCGCAAGCAAGCTGGACAGCAATACTAGGGTAGTGCGCAAGCAAACTGGACAGCAATACTAGGGTAGTGCGCAAGCAAGCTGGACAGCAATACTAGGGTAGTGCGCAAGCAAGCTGGACAGCAATACTAGGGTAGTGCGCAAGCAAGCTGGACAGCAATACTAGGGTGGTGTGCAAGCAAGCTGGACAGCAATACTAGGGTGGTGCGCATGCAAGCTGGACAGCAATACTAGGGTAGTGCGCAAGCAAGCTGGACAGCAATACTAGGGTGGTGCGCAAGCAAGCTGGACATACAGCAATACTAGGGTAGTGCGCAAGCAAGCTGGACAGCAATACTAGGGTAGTGCGAAAGCAAGCTGGACAGCAATACTAGGGTAGTGCGCAAGCAAGCTGGACAGCAATACTAGGGAAGTGCGCAAGCAAGCTAGACAGCAATACTAGGGTGGTGCGCAAACAAGCAGGCCAGCAATACTAGGGTAGTGCGCAAGCAAGCTGGACAGCAATACTAGGGTAGTGCGCAAGCAAGCTGGACAGCAATACTAGGGTAGTGCGCAAGCAAGCTGGACAGCAATACTAGGGTAGTGTGCAAGCACCCTGGACAGCAATACTAGGGTGGTGCGCAAGCAAGCTGGACAGCAATACTAGGGTAGTGCGCAAGCAAGCTGGACAGCAATACTAGGGTGGTGCGCAAGCAAGCTGGACATACAGCAATACTAGGGTATTGCGCAAGCAAGCTGGACAGCAATACTAGGGTGGTGCGCAAGCAAGCTGGACATACAGCAATACTAGGGTAGTGCGCAAGCAAGCTGGACAGCAATACTAGGGTAGTGCGCAAGCAAGCTGGACATACAGCAATACTACGGTAGTGCGCAAGCAAGCTGGACAGCAATACTAGGGTGGTGCGCAAGCAAGCTGGACAGCTATACTAGGGTAGTGCGCAAGCAAGCTGGACAGCAATACTAGGGTAGTGCACAAGCAAGCTGGACAGCAATACTAGGGTAGTGCGCAAGCAAGCTGGACAGCAATACTAGGGTAGTGCACAAGCAAGCTAGACAGCAATACTAGGGTAGTGCGCAAGCAAGCTGGACAGCAATACCAGGGTGGTGCGCAAGCAAGCAGGGCAGCAATACTAGGGTAGTGCGCAAGCAAGCTAGACAGCAATACCAGTGTGGTGCGCAAGCAAGCAAGACAGCAATACTAGGGTAGTGCGCAAGCAAGCTGGACAGCAATACCAGGGTGGTGCGCAAGCGAGTAAGCCAGCAATACTAGGGTAGTGCACAAGCAAGCTGGACAGCAATACTAGGGTAGTGCGCAAGCAAGCTGGACAGCAATACTAGGGTAGTGCGCAAGCAAACTGGACAGCAATACTAGGGTAGTGCGCAAGCAAGCTGGACAGCAATACTAGGGTAGTGCGCAAGCAAGCTGGACAGCAATACCAGGGTAGTGCACAAGCAAGCTGGACAGCAATACTAGGGTGGTGCGCAAGCAAGCTGGACAGCAATACTAGGGTGGTGCGCAAGCAAGCTGGACAGCAATACTAGGGTAGTGCGCAAGCAAGCTGGACAGCAATACTAGGGTGGTGCGCAAGCAAGCTGGACATACAGCAATACTAGGGTAGTGCGCAAGCAAGCTGGACAGCAATACTAGGGTAGTGCGAAAGCAAGCTGGACAGCAATACTAGGGTAGTGCGCAAGCAAGCTGGACAGCAATACTAGGGAAGTGCGCAAGCAAGCTGGACAGCAATACTAGGGTGGTGCGCAAACAAGCAGGCCAGCAATACTAGGGTAGTGCGCAAGCAAGCTGGACAGCAATACTAGGGTAGTGCGCAAGCAAGCTGGACAGCAATACTAGGGTAGTGCGCAAGCAAGCTGGACAGCAATACTAGGGTAGTGTGCATGCACCCTGGACAGCAATACTAGGGTGGTGCGCAAGCAAGCTGGACAGCAATACTAGGGTAGTGCGCAAGCAAGCGGGACAGCAATACTAGGGTGGTGCGCAAGCAAGCTGGACATACAGCAATACTAGGGTAGTGCGCAAGCAAGCTGGACAACAATACTAGGGTGGTGCGCAAGCAAGCTGGACATACAGCAATACTAGGGTAGTGCGCAAGCAAGCTGGACAGCAATACTAGGGTAGTGCGCAAGCAAGCTGGACATACATCAATACTACGGTAGTGCGCAAGCAAGCTGGACAGCAATACTAGGGTGGTGCGCAAGCAAGCTGGACAGCAATACTAGGGTAGTGCGCAAGCAAGCTGGACAGCAATACTAGGGTAGTGCACAAGCAAGCTGGACAGCAATACTAGGGTAGTGCGCAAGCAAGCTGGACAGCAATACTAGGGTAGTGCACAAGCAAGCTGGACAGCAATACTAGGGTAGTGCGCAAGCAAGCTGGACAGCAATACTAGGGTAGTGCACAAGCAAGCTAGACAGCAATACTAGGGTAGTGTGCAAGCAAGCTGGACAGCAATACCAGGGTGGTGCGCAAGCAAGCAGGACAGCAATACTAGGGTAGTGCGCAAGCAAGCTAGACAGCAATACCAGTTTGGTGCGCAAGCAAGCAGGACAGCAATACTAGGGTAGTGCGCAAGCAAGCTGGACAGCAATACTAGGGTGGTGCGCAAGCAAGCTGGACATACAGCAATACTAGGGTAGTGCGCAAGCAAGATGGACAGCAATACTAGGGTAGTGCAAAAGCAAGTTGGACAGCAATACTAGGAAAGTGCGCAAGCAAGCAGGCCAGCAATACTAGGGTAGTGCGCAAGCAAGCTGGACAGCAATACTAGGGTAGTGTGCAAGCAAGCTGGACAGCAATACTAGGGTAGTGTGCAAGCAAGCTGGACAGCAATACTAGGGTAGTGCGCAAGCACCCTGGACAGCAATACTAGGGTGGTGCGCAAGCAAGCTGGACAGCAATACTAGGGTAGTGCACAAGCAAGCTGGACAGCAATACTAGGGTGGTGCGCAAGCAAGCAGGACAGCAATACTAGGGTAGTGCGCAAGCAAGCTGGACAGCAATACTAGGGTAGTGCACAAGCAAGCTGGACAGCAATACTAGGGTGGTGCACAAGCAAGCTGGACAGCAATACCAGGGTAGTGCGCAAGCAAGCTGGACATACAGCAATACTAGGGTAGTGCGCAAGCAAGATGGTCAACAATACTAGGGTAGTGTGCAAGCAAGTTGGACATACAGCAATACTAGGGTAGTGCGCAAGCAAGCTGGACATACAGCAATACTAGGGTAGTGCGCAAGCAAGCTGGACAGCAATACTAGGGTAGTGCACAAGCAAGCTGGACAGCAATACTAGGGTGGTGCGCAAGCAAGCTAGACAGCAATACTAGGGTAGTGCGCAAGCAAGCTGGACAGCAATACTAGGGTAGTGCACAAGCAAGCTGGACAGCAATACTAGGGTGGTGCACAAGCAAGCTGGACAGCAATACTAGGGTAGTGCGCAAGCAAGCTGGACAGCAATACTAGGGTAGTGCGCAATCAAGCTGGACAGCAATACTAGGGTAGTGCGCAAGCAAGCTGGACAGCAATACTAGGGTGGTGCGCAGGCAAGCTGGAAAGCAATACCAGGGTAGTGCGCAAGCAAGCTGGACATACAGCAATACTAGGGTAGTGCGCAAGCAAGCTGGACAACAATACTAGGGTAGTGCGCAAGCAAGCTGGACAGCAATACTAGGGTGGTGCGCAAGCAAGCTGGACATACAGCAATACTAGGGTAGTGCGCAAGCAAGCTGGACAGCAATACTAGGGTAGTGCGCAAGCAAGCTGGACAGCAATACTAGGGTATTGCGCAAGCAAGCTGGACAGCAATACCAGGGTGGTGCGCAAGCGAGCAAGCCATCAATACTAGGGTAGTGCGCAAGCAAGCTGGACAGCAATACTAGGGTAGTGCGCAAGCAAGCTGGACAGCAATACTAGGGTAGTGCGCAAGCAAGCTGGACAGCAATACTAGGGTAGTGCGCAAGCAAGCTGGACAGCAATACTAGGGTAGTGCGCAAGCAAGCTGGACAGCAATACTAGGGTGGTGCGCAGGCAAGCTGGAAAGCAATACCAGGGTAGTGCGCAAGCAAGCTGGACATACAGCAATACTAGGGTAGTGCGCAAGCAAGCTGGACAACAATACTAGGGTAGTGCGCAAGCAAGCTGGACAGCAATACTAGGGTGATGCGCAAGCAAGCTGGACATACAGCAATACTAGGGTAGTGCGCAAGCAAGCTGGACAGCAATACTAGGGTAGTGCGAAAGCAAGCTGGACAGCAATACTAGGGTAGTGCGCAAGCAAGCTGGACAGCAATACTAGGGAAGTGCGCAAGCAAGATGGACAGTAATACTAGGGTGGTGCGCAAACAAGCAGGCCAGCAATACTAGGGTAGTGCGCAAGCAAGCTGGATAGCAATACTAGGGTAGTGCGCAAGCAAGCTGGACAGCAATTCTAGGGTAGTGCGCAAGCAAGCTGGACAGCAATACTAGGGTAGTGTGCAAGCACCCTTAACAGCAATACTAGGGTGGTGCGCAAGCAAGCTGGACATACAGCAATACTAGGGAAGTGCGCAAGCAAGCTGGACAGCAATACTAGGGTGGTGCGCAAGCAAGCTGGACATACATCAATACTAGGGTAGTGCGCAAGCAAGCTGGTCAGCAATACTAGGGTGGTGCGCAAGCAAGCTGGACAGCAATACTAGGGTAGTGCGCAAGCAAGCTGGACAGCAATACTAGGGTAGTGCACAAGCAAGTTGGACAGCAATACTACGGTAGTGCGCAAGCAAGCTGGACAGCAATACTAGGGTGGTGCGCAAGCAAGCTGGTCAGCAATACTAGGGTAGTGCGCAAGCAAGCTGGACAGCAATACTAGGGTAGTGCACAAGCAAGCTGGACAGCAATACTAGGGTAGTGCGCAAGCAAGCTGGACAGCAATACTAATTGTGGTGCACAAGCAAGCTGGACAGCAATACTAGGGTGGTGCGCAAGCAAGCTGGACAGCAATACTAGGGTAGTGCGCAAGCAAGCTGGACAGCAATACTAGGGTAGTGTGCAAGCAAGCTGGACAGCAATACTAGGGTAGTGCGCAAGCAAGCAGGACAACAATACTAGGGTAGTGCGCAAGCAAGCTGGACAGCAATACTAGGGTAGTGCGCAAGCAAGCTGGACAGCAATACTAGGGTGGTGTGCAAGCAAGCTGGACAGCAATACTAGGGTAGTGCGCAAGCAAGCTGGACAGCAATACTAGGGTAGTGCGCAAGCAAGCTGGACAGCAATACTAGGGTGGTGCGCAAGCAAGCTGGACATACAGCAATACTAGGGTAGTGCGCAAGCAAGCTGTACAGCAATACTAGGGTAGTGCGAAAGCAAGCTGGACAGCAATACTAGGGTAGTGCGCAAGCAAGCTGGACAGCAATACTAGGGAAGTGCGCAAGCAAGCTGGACAGCAATACTAGGGTGGTGCGCAAACAAGCAGGCCAGCAATACTAGGGTAGTGCGCAAGCAAGCTGGACAACAATACTAGGGTAGTGCGCAAGCAAGCTGGACAGCAATACTAGGGTAGTGCGCAAGCAAGCTGGACAGCAATACTAGGGTAGTGTGCAAGCACCCTTAACAGCAATACTAGGGTGGTGCGCAAGCAAGCTGGACAGCAATACTAGGGTAGTGCGCAAGCAAGCTGGACAGCAATACTAGGGTGGTGCGCAAGCAAGCTGGACATACATCAATACTAGGGTAGTGCGCAAGCAAGCTGGACAGCAATACTAGGGTGGTGCGCAAGCAAGCTGGACAGCAATACTAGGGTGGTGCGCAAGCAAGCTGGACAGCAATACTAGGGTAGTGCGCAAGCAAGCTGGACATACAGCAATACTACGGTAGTGCGCAAGTAAGCTGGACAGCAATACTAGGGTGGTGCGCAAGCAAGCTGGTCAGCAATACTAGGGTAGTGCGCAAGCAAGCTGGACAGCAATACTAGGGTAGTGCACAAGCAAGCTGGACAGCAATACTAGGGTAGTGCGCAAGCAAGCTGGACAGCAATACTAGGGTAGTGCACAAGCAAGCTGGACAGCAATACTAGGGTGGTGCGCAAGCAAGCTGGACAGCAATACTAGGGCAGTGCACAAGCAAGCTGGACAGCAATACTAGGGTAGTGTGCAAGCAAGCTGGACAGCAATTCTAGGGTAGTGCGCAAGCAAGCATGACAACAATACTAGGGTAGTGCGCAAGCAAGCTGGACAGCAATACTAGGGTGGTGCGCAAGCAAGCAGGACAGCAATACTAGGGTAGTGCGCAAGCAAGCTGGACAGCAATACCAGGGTAGTGCGCAAGCAAGCAGGACAGCAATACTAGGGTAGTGCGCAAGCAAGCTAGACAGCAATACCAGTGTGGTGCGCAAGCAAGCAGGACAGCAATACTAGGGTAGTGCGCAAGCAAGCTGGACAACAATACTAGGGTGGTGCGCAAGCAAGCTGGACATACAGCAATACTAGGGTAGTGCGCAAGCAAGCTGGACAGCAATACTAGGGTGGTGCGCAAGCAAGCTGGACAGCAATATTAGGGTAGTGCGCAAGCAAGCTGGACAGCAATACTAGGGTAGTGCGCAAGCAAGCTGGACAGCAATACTAGGGTGGTGCGCAAGCAAGCTGGACAGCAATACTAGGGTATTGCGCAAGCAAGCTGGACAGCAATACTAGGGTAGTGCGCAAGCAAGCTGGACAGCAATACTAGGGTGGTGCACAAGCAAGCTGGACAGCAATACTAGGGTGGTGCGCAAGCAAGCTGGACAGCAATACTAGGGTAGTGCACAAGCAAGCTGGACAGCAATACTAGGGTGGTGCGCAAGCAAGCAGGACAGCAATACTAGGGTAGTGCGCGAGCAAGCTGGACAGCAATACTAGGGAAGTGCGCAAGCAAGATGGACAGCAATACTAGGGTGGTGCGCAAGCAAGCTGGACAGCAATACTAGGGTATTGCGCAAGCAAGCTGGACAGCAATACCAGGGTGGTGCGCAAGCGAGCAAGCCAGCAATACTAGGGTAGTGCGCAAGCAAGCTGGACAGCAATACTAGGGTAGTGCGCAAGCAAGCTGGACAGCAATACTAGGGTAGTGCGCAAGCAAGCTGGACAGCAATACTAGGGTAGTGCGCAAGCAAGCTGAACATACAGCAATACTAGGGTAGTGCGCAAGCAAGCTGGACAGCAATACTAGGGTAGTGCGCAAGCAAGCTGGACATACATCAATACTAGGGTAGTGTGCAAGCACCCTGGACAGCAATACTAGGGTGGTGCGCAAGCAAGCTGGACAGCAATACTAGGGTAGTGCGCAAGCAAGCTGGACAGCAATACTAGGGTGGTGCGCAAGCAAGCTGGACATACAGCAATACTAGGGTAGTGCGCAAGCAAGCTGGACAGCAATACTAGGGTGGTGCGCAAGCAAGCTGGACATACAGCAATACTAGGGTAGTGCGCAAACAAGCAGGCCAGCAATACTAGGGTAGTGCGCAAGCAAGCTGGACAACAATACTAGGGTAGTGCGCAAGCAAGCTGGACAGCAATACTAGGGTAGTGCGCAAGCAAGCTGGACAACAATACTAGGGTAGTGCGCAAGCAAGCTGGACAGCAATACTAGGGTAGTGCGCAAGCAAGCTGGACAGCAATACTAGGGTGGTGTGCAAGCAAGCTGGACAGCAATACTAGGGTAGTGCGCAAGCAAGCTGGACAGCAATACTAGGGTAGTGCGCAAGCAAGCTGGACAGCAATACTAGGGTGGTGCGCAAGCAAGCTGGACATACAGCAATACTAGGGTAGTGCGCAAGCAAGCTGTACAGCAATACTAGGGTAGTGCGAAAGCAAGCTGGACAGCAATACTAGGGTAGTGCGCAAGCAAGCTGGACAGCAATACTAGGGAAGTGCGCAAGCAAGCTGGACAGCAATACTAGGGTGGTGCGCAAACAAGCAGGCCAGCAATACTAGGGTAGTGCGCAAGCAAGCTGGACAACAATACTAGGGTAGTGCGCAAGCAAGCTGGACAGCAATACTAGGGTAGTGCGCAAGCAAGCTGGACAGCAATACTAGGGTAGTGTGCAAGCACCCTTAACAGCAATACTAGGGTGGTGCGCAAGCAAGCTGGACAGCAATACTAGGGTAGTGCGCAAGCAAGCTGGACAGCAATACTAGGGTGGTGCGCAAGCAAGCTGGACATACATCAATACTAGGGTAGTGCGCAAGCAAGCTGGACAGCAATACTAGGGTGGTGCGCAAGCAAGCTGGACAGCAATACTAGGGTGGTGCGCAAGCAAGCTGGACAGCAATACTAGGGTAGTGCGCAAGCAAGCTGGACATACAGCAATACTACGGTAGTGCGCAAGTAAGCTGGACAGCAATACTAGGGTGGTGCGCAAGCAAGCTGGTCAGCAATACTAGGGTAGTGCGCAAGCAAGCTGGACAGCAATACTAGGGTAGTGCACAAGCAAGCTGGACAGCAATACTAGGGTAGTGCGCAAGCAAGCTGGACAGCAATACTAGGGTAGTGCACAAGCAAGCTGGACAGCAATACTAGGGTGGTGCGCAAGCAAGCTGGACAGCAATACTAGGGCAGTGCACAAGCAAGCTGGACAGCAATACTAGGGTAGTGTGCAAGCAAGCTGGACAGCAATACTAGGGTAGTGCGCAAGCAAGCATGACAACAATACTAGGGTAGTGCGCAAGCAAGCTGGACAGCAATACTAGGGTGGTGCGCAAGCAAGCAGGACAGCAATACTAGGGTAGTGCGCAAGCAAGCTGGACAGCAATACCAGGGTAGTGCGCAAGCAAGCAGGACAGCAATACTAGGGTAGTGCGCAAGCAAGCTAGACAGCAATACCAGTGTGGTGCGCAAGCAAGCAGGACAGCAATACTAGGGTAGTGCGCAAGCAAGCTGGACAACAATACTAGGGTGGTGCGCAAGCAAGCTGGACATACAGCAATACTAGGGTAGTGCGCAAGCAAGCTGGACAGCAATACTAGGGTGGTGCGCAAGCAAGCTGGACAGCAATATTAGGGTAGTGCGCAAGCAAGCTGGACAGCAATACTAGGGTAGTGCGCAAGCAAGCTGGACAGCAATACTAGGGTGGTGCGCAAGCAAGCTGGACAGCAATACTAGGGTATTGCGCAAGCAAGCTGGACAGCAATACTAGGGTAGTGCGCAAGCAAGCTGGACAGCAATACTAGGGTGGTGCACAAGCAAGCTGGACAGCAATACTAGGGTGGTGCGCAAGCAAGCTGGACAGCAATACTAGGGTAGTGCACAAGCAAGCTGGACAGCAATACTAGGGTGGTGCGCAAGCAAGCAGGACAGCAATACTAGGGTAGTGCGCGAGCAAGCTGGACAGCAATACTAGGGAAGTGCGCAAGCAAGATGGACAGCAATACTAGGGTGGTGCGCAAGCAAGCTGGACAGCAATACTAGGGTATTGCGCAAGCAAGCTGGACAGCAATACCAGGGTGGTGCGCAAGCGAGCAAGCCAGCAATACTAGGGTAGTGCGCAAGCAAGCTGGACAGCAATACTAGGGTAGTGCGCAAGCAAGCTGGACAGCAATACTAGGGTAGTGCGCAAGCAAGCTGGACAGCAATACTAGGGTAGTGCGCAAGCAAGCTGAACATACAGCAATACTAGGGTAGTGCGCAAGCAAGCTGGACAGCAATACTAGGGTAGTGCGCAAGCAAGCTGGACATACATCAATACTAGGGTAGTGTGCAAGCACCCTGGACAGCAATACTAGGGTGGTGCGCAAGCAAGCTGGACAGCAATACTAGGGTAGTGCGCAAGCAAGCTGGACAGCAATACTAGGGTGGTGCGCAAGCAAGCTGGACATACAGCAATACTAGGGTAGTGCGCAAGCAAGCTGGACAGCAATACTAGGGTGGTGCGCAAGCAAGCTGGACATACAGCAATACTAGGGTAGTGCGCAAACAAGCAGGCCAGCAATACTAGGGTAGTGCGCAAGCAAGCTGGACAACAATACTAGGGTAGTGCGCAAGCAAGCTGGACAGCAATACTAGGGTAGTGCGCAAGCAAGCTGGACAGCAATACTAGGGTAGTGTGCAAGCACCCTTAACAGCAATACTAGGGTGGTGCGCAAGCAAGCTGGACAGCAATACTAGGGTAGTGCGCAAGCAAGCTGGACAGCAATACTAGGGTGGTGCGCAAGCAAGCTGGACATACATCAATACTAGGGTAGTGCGCAAGCAAGCTGGACAGCAATACTAGGGTGGTGCGCAAGCAAGCTGGACAGCAATACTAGGGTGGTGCGCAAGCAAGCTGGACAGCAATACTAGGGTAGTGCGCAAGCAAGCTGGACATACAGCAATACTACGGTAGTGCGCAAGCAAGCTGGACAGCAATACTAGGGTGGTGCGCAAGCAAGCTCGTCAGCAATACTAGGGTAGTGCGCAATCAAGCTGGACAGCAATACTAGGGTAGTGCGCAAGCAAGCTGGACAGCAATACTAGGGTAGTGCGCAAGCAAGCTGGACAGCAATACTAGGGTAGTGCACAAGCAAGCTGGACAGCAATACTAGGGTGGTGCGCAAGCAAGCTGGACAGCAATACTAGGGCAGTGCACAAGCAAGCTGGACAGCAATACTAGGGTAGTGTGCAAGCAAGCTGGACAGCAATACTAGGGTAGTGCGCAAGCAAGCATGACAACAATACTAGAGTTGTGCGCAAGCAAGCTGGACAGCAATACTAGGGTGGTGCGCAAGCAAGCAGGACAGCAATACTAGGGTAGTGCGCAAGCAAGCTGGACAGCAATACCAGGGTAGTGCGCAAGCAAGCAGGACAGCAATACTAGGGTAGTGCGCAAGCAAGCTAGACAGCAATACCAGTGTGGTGCGCAAGCAAGCAGGACAGCAATACTAGGGTAGTGCGCAAGCAAGCTGGACAACAATACTAGGGTGGTGCGCAAGCAAGCTGGACATACAGCAATACTAGGGTAGTGCGCAAGCAAGCTGGACAGCAATACTAGGGTGGTGCGCAAGCAAGCTGGACAGCAATATTAGGGTAGTGCGCAAGCAAGCTGGACAGCAATACTAGGGTAGTGCGCAAGCAAGCTGGACAGCAATACTAGGGTGGTGCGCAAGCAAGCTGGACAGCAATACTAGGGTATTGCGCAAGCAAGCTGGACAGCAATACTAGGGTAGTGCGCAAGCAAGCTGGACAGCAATACTAGGGTGGTGCACAAGCAAGCTGGACAGCAATACTAGGGTGGTGCGCAAGCAAGCTGGACAGCAATACTAGGGTAGTGCACAAGCAAGCTGGACAGCAATACTAGGGTGGTGCGCAAGCAAGCAGGACAGCAATACTAGGGTAGTGCGCGAGCAAGCTGGACAGCAATACTAGGGAAGTGCGCAAGCAAGATGGACAGCAATACTAGGGTGGTGCGCAAGCAAGCTGGACAGCAATACTAGGTTATTGCGCAAGCAAGCTGGACAGCAATACCAGGGTGGTGCGCAAGCGAGCAAGCCAGCAATACTAGGGTAGTGCGCAAGCAAGCTGGACAGCAATACTAGGGTAGTGCGCAAGCAAGCTGGACAGCAATACTAGGGTAGTGCGCAAGCAAGCTGGACAGCAATACTAGGGTAGTGCGCAAGCAAGCTGAACATACAGCAATACTAGGGTAGTGCGCAAGCAAGCTGGACAGCAATACTAGGGTAGTGCGCAAGCAAGCTGGACATACATCAATGCTAGGGTAGTGTGCAAGCACCCTGGACAGCAATACTAGGGTAGTGCGCAAGCAAGCTGGACATACAGCAATACTACGGTAGTGCGCAAGCAAGCTGGACAGCAATACTAGGGTGGTGCGCAAGCAAGCTGGTCAGCAATACTAGGGTAGTGCGCAAGCAAGCTGGACAGCAATACTAGGGTAGTGCACAAGCAAGCTGGACAGCAATACTAGGGTAGTGCGCAAGCAAGCTGGACAGCAATACTAGGGTAGTGCGCAAGCAAGCTGGACAGCAATAATAGGGTGGTGCGCAAGCAAGCTGGCCAGCAATACTAGGGTGGTGCGCAAGCAAGCTGGACAGCAATACTAGGGTATTGCGTAAGCAAGCTGGACAACAATACTACGGTAGTGCGCAAGCAAGCTGGACAGCAATACTAGGGTGGTGTGCAAGCAAGCAGGCTAGCAATACTAGGGTGGTGCGCATGCAAGCTGGACAGTAATACTAGGGTAGTGCGCAAGCAAGCTGGACAGCAATACTAGGCTGGTGCACAAGCAAGATGGCCAAAAGTACTATGGTGGTGTGTAAGAAACATGGCCAGGAGTACTAGGTTGGTGCTCAAGTTTGCTAGCCATGAGTACCAGGGTGCGTGGTGTGCAAGCAAGTTGGCCAGCAGTATTAGGGTGGTTTGCAAGCAACCAGGCCAACAATCCTAGGAGGGTGTGTAAGCAACCTGGCCAACAGTACTAGGCTGGTGCGCAAGCAAGCAGACCAACAGTAATAACAGTAATAGGTTGGTGCGTAAGCAAGCTGGTCAGAAGCACTAGGGTGGTGCGCAAGCAAGCTGGCCAACAGTACTAGGCTGGTGCGCAAGCAAGCATGCCAACAGTATTACGGTGGTGCGTAAGTATGCTGGCTAGGAGAACTAGGTTGGTGCACAAGCAAGCTAGCCATCAGTACTAGGGAGGTGCGCAAGCAAGCTGGCCAACAGTACTAGGGTGATGCGCAAGCAAGCTGGCCAACAGTACTAGGGTGATGCGCAAGCAAGCTGGCCAACAGTACTAGGGTGATGCGCAAGCAAGCTGGCCAACAGTACTAGGGTGATGCGCAAGCAAGCATGCCAACAGTACTAAGGTGATGCGCAAGCAAGCTGGCCAACAGTACTAGGCTGGTGCGCAAATAAGCATGCCAACAGTACTAGGGTGATGCGCAAGCAAGCTGGCCAACAGTACTAGGGTGATGCGCAAGCAAGCATGCCAACAGTACTAGGGTGATGCGCAAGCAAGCTGGCCAACAGTACTAGGGTGATGCGCAAGCAAGCATGCCAACAGTACTAGGGTGATGCGCAAGCAAGCTGGCCAAGAGTACTAGGGTGATGCGCAAGCAAGCTGGCCAACAGTACTAGGGTGTTGCGTAAGCATGCTGGCCAGGATAACTAGGTTAGTGCACAAGCAAGGTAGCCATGAGTACTAGGGTGGTGCGCAAGCCAGCTGGCCAGGCTGGTCCGTAAGCTGGGCAACAGGTCTTTGTGGGCGTGGACGCTTGATAGCATATTCAGGCTGGAGTGCAAGCAAACTGGCATGTATTACCAAGCTAGTGCGCAAGTAGGGTAGGATGTCCATGTTGGTGCGGAAGCACGGCAACATGTGTAGCGTGGCGCACAAGCAAGCTGGCTAACAGTATCAGGCTGGTGCGCAAACAAGCTGGCCATTAGTACTTAAGTGGTGCGCAAACAAGTTGGGCAACATAACTAGGGTTGTGCATAAGATGGGCAGCATGTCCATCTGGGCGTAGGACTGAGATTGACAATGGGTTTAGAATGGTGTGCTAGCGAGCTGGCCAGCAGTATGAGGTTGGTGCGCCAGCAGCAAGCTCGCCTGGAGAACTAGGCTGGTGCATAAGTTGGGCAGCATGTCCATGTTGGCGCTGAAACTTGACGACATGTCTAGGCGGGTGCGCAAGCAAGCTGGCTAGCAGTAGTAGCATGGTGCGTAAGCAGGGCAGCATGACAAATGTATATAGTTGAGGGTAGCCAGGGGACCATTTTCATGTTTGAAGACATCATTAAGACTTGACGAATAATTATTGTGTCGTTGACAGGTGCGATGTGATCTTGAGGGAATGTCTGCTGCCCCATCGTCCGTACATTTTTTTGCCAAACCTAAGCCTAGTACCTGACGCTAAGCGTATATATGGGCTTGATGTTGAGGACTTCATGCGCTACTGCGGAACCATCGATGGATGAAGTAGTGCACTTGCTGACAGGCGGATAGGGCACTAAATGCGGAATGTGGATGGGGATGGCGGGCCGTGCTAGTAGACGAGAGTTCCATTCGACGGCGGTCGGATTTCTTCCACCGCTCAAGGCGAGGTCATACGACTGCAATGTATGATAGATCATTTGTCGACGGTGGGCTTCTTATCGCCGCAGTGAGTGTGGGAATCACACACGAAGTGGGGGAATCACACACTGAGTATGGGAATCACTCACTGAGTAGGGAAATCACTTCAGGAGTATGCGAACTGTCGATTCTCAACAGGGACGGTACTATTTCGACAGCGACTGTGGTGATTTATCCGTATAATTTCGAATCTCAACAGTGGCGGTACTATTTCGACAGCGACTGTCGCTATTTCACAGTAGAAGTTGCCGAATTATCGACATGCGATGTTAATGACAAACAGTCACGGTTGTAAAGCCACAGCCGCTGTCGAAATAGTACCGTCACTGTTGAGAATCGACAGTTCGCATACCCCTGAAGTGATTTTTCATACTTAGTGAGTAATTTCCATACTCAGTGAGTGATTCCCATACTCAGTGTGTGATTCCCATTCTCAGTGTGTGATTCCCATACTTCGTGTGTGATTCCCCCACTTCGTGTGTGATTCCCACACTCACTGCGGCGATAAGAAGCCCACCGCCGACAAAATTCTTATACATTGCATTCGTATGACCTCGCCTAGAGGGACGCCCGAATTGCTTTCCGTCGACGATATTACGTATGAACCCTTGATCAGTCTGTTGCAAAGTAAATCAAAGGAGTACTGGTTGCACGTTTTTTGCATTGATGCTTCCAAAAGTGCGTGACGACGACAACGTCAGTGCTGTCAACGAAGAATTGATGAAGACGCTGGACGCCTGCCTTGACTCCAGTGCTGAGTGTGTCCAGCTCACTTACATGGAAGCCCTGGATGTGAGGTTTGCTTCTGCCGGCACAACCTGAAGGAATACCGCACAGCCTGAGCAAATGCATCACAGCTGGGAGGAATGCCGCACAACCAAAAGAAATGCCTCACAGCCAGGAAGAATGCCACACAACTTGAAGGAATGCCTCCCAGCCTAAGGAAAGCCGCACAACCTGAAGGCATGCGTCACAGCCTGAGAAAATGCCTCACAGCCGGGGGGAATGCCGCACAATTTGAAGGAATGCCTCACAGCCTGAGAAAATACCGCACAGCCGGGAGTTATGCCACACAACCTGAAGGAATGCCGCACAGCCTAAGAAAATGCTGCACAGCCGGGAGGAATGCCGCACTGCTTGAAGGAATGCCTAACAACCTGAGAAAATGCCTTACAGCCTGGAGGAATCTGCACAACCTGATGAAATGTTGCACAGCCTGAGCATATGCCGCACAGCCGGGAGGAATGACGCACAGCCGGGAGGAAATGCTGCAGAGCCGGGAGGAAATGCCGCACGGGATGAAATGCCGCACGGGATGAAATGCCGCACAGCCGGGAGGAATGACGCTCAACGTGAGGGCATGCCTTACAGCTGACAAACTTGCTGACAGCCGGGAGGAATGCCGCACAACTTGAAGGCATGCCTCACAGCCTGAGAAACTTTCTAACAGCCGGGAGGAATGCCGCACAACTTGAAGGAACGCCTCACAGCCAGAGAAAATGCCTCACAGCAGGTTGGAATGTTGCACAACCTGAGGGAATGTTGCACAGCCTGAGAAAATATCGCACAGCCGGGAGGAATGCCGCACAACCTGAAGGAATGCCGCACAGCCAGAGAAAATGCCTCACAGCAGGTTGGAATGTTGCACAACTAACCTGAGGGAATGTTGCTCAGCCTGAGAAAATGTCGCACAGCCGGGAGGAATGCCGCACAACCTGAAGGAGTGCCGCACAGCCTGAGAAAATGCGTCACAGTTGGTTGGAATGTTGCACAACCTGAAGGAATGTCTTACAGCCTGAAAAAATGCTTCATAGCCGGAAGGAATGCCGCACAACTTGAAGGAATGCCTCACAGCCTGAGAAAATGCCGCACAGCCGGGAGGAATGATGCACAACGTGAGGGCATGCCTTACAGCCTAAGAAACTTTCTGACAGCCGGGAGGAATGCCGCACAACTTGAAGGAACGCCTCACAGCCAGAGAAAATGCCTCACAGCATGTTGGAATGTTGCACAACCTGAGGGAATGTTGCACAGCCTGAGAAAATGTCGCACAGCCGGGAGGTATGCCACACAACCTGAAGGAATGCCGCACAGCCTGAGAAAATGCCTCAAAACAGGGAGGAATGCCTCACAACCTGAAGGAATGTCTTTCAGCCTGAGAAAATGCTTCACAGCCTGAGAAACTTGCTGACAGTCGCACAGCCGAGCGACAGCCGACAGCCGCAGCTTCAAGGAATGCCTCACAGCCAGACAAAATGCTGCACAACTGGGAGAAATGCTGCACAACCTGAAGAAATGCTGCTTAGCCTGAGAAACTTGCTGACAGCTGGGAGGAATGCCGCACAACCTGACGGAATGCCGCACAGCCTAAGGAATGCTTCACAGCCTCATGCCTCACAGCCTCATGCCTCATGCCTCAAGCCTCGTGCCTCATGCCTCACAACATGAAGGAATGCCTCACAGCCAGAGAAAATGCCTCACAGCCAGGAGGAATATTGCACAACCTAAAGAAATGCTGCACAGCCTGAGAAATAGCCGCACAGCCAAAAGTAATGCCGCACAACGTTAATAAATGCCTCACAGCCAGGGAATCTGCCGCACAGCAGGTTGGAATGCCGCACAACCTGAAGAAATGCCTCACAGCCTGAGAAAATGCTGCACAGCTGGGAGATATGCCGCATAACCTGAAGAAATGCCGCACAGCCTGAGAAACTTGCTGACAGCCGGGAGGAATGCCGCACAACCTGAAGAAATGCCGCACAGCCTAAGGAATGCCTCACAGCCAGGAGGAATGTCGCAGAACCTGAAGAAATGCTGCACAGCCTGAGAAAATGCCGCACAGCCGGGAGGAATGCCGCACAACCTGGAGTAATTCTGCACAACCTGAGAAAATTCCGCACAGCCGGGAGGAATGCCGCTCAACCTGAAGGAATGCCTTACAGCCTGAGAAACTTGCGGACAGCCGGGAGGAATGCTGAACAACTTGAAGGAATGCCTCACAGCCTGAGGAAATGCCTCACTGCCGGGAGGAATGCCGCACAACTTGAAGGAATGCCTCACAGCCTGAGAAAATGCCTCACGGCCAGGAGGAATGCCGCACAACCTGATGAAATGCGGAAGGAATGCCGCCTGCACAGCCAGGAGGAATGTCACAGAACCTGAAGGAATGCCGCACGGCCTGAGAAAAAGCCGCACAGCCGGGAGGAAAGCTGCACAACCTTAAGGAATGCCACACAGCTTGTGAAAATGCTGCACAGCCAGGAGGAATGCCTCACAACCTGAAGGAATGCCGCACAGCCTGTGAAAATGCTGCACAACCAGGAGGAATGCCGCACAACATGAAGAAATGCTGCACAGCCTGAGAAAATGCCGCACAGCCGGGAGGAATGTTGCTTAACCCGAAGGAATACCTCACAGCCTGAGAAAGTGCTGCACAGCCGGGAGGAATGCCGCACAACCTGGAGGAATGCCGCACAGCCTGAGAAAATGCCGCACAACTGGGAGGAATGCCGCACAACCTGAAGGAATGTCTTACAGCCTGAGAAAATGCTTCACAGCCGGGAGGAATGCCGCACAACTTGAAGGAATGCCTCACAGCCTGACAAAATGCCGCACAGCAGGTTGGAATGCCGCGCAACCTGAAGGAATGTCTTACAGCCTGAGAAAATGCTTCACAGCCGGAGGGAATGCTGCACAACTTGAAGGAATCCCTCACAGCCTGAGAAAATGCCACACAGCAGATTGGAATGCCGCACAACTTGAAGGAATGCCGCACAGCCTGAGCAAATGCTGCATAGGTGGGAGAAATGCCGCACAATCTGAAGACATGCTGCTCAGCCTGAAAAACTTGCTGACAACCTGGAGGAAAGCCGCACAGCCTAAGGAATGCCTCACAGCCTCATGCCTCACAGCCTCAAATGCAAGTCCATGCTGGCGCGATAGCTTGGCGACATGTCTAGGCTGGCGCGCAAGCAAGCTGGCCAGCAGTACCAGGCTGGTGCGCGAGTTGGGCAGCATGTCCATGCGGTCACGAAAGCTTGGCAATACGTACGTCCAACCCGACGCGAAAGCAATTTAGCCAGCAGCTCCGGTAATCCAACTGTGGTGAGGGCATATGAAACCCGCCATTGTTAAATAAACTTAAATATGCATACATCGCGAAGTTCTTATTTGAATCAAGACAAAGCCAGCGAAAGCGTTAAATGTAGGGGCGATGACGGAAAGAGTGTGCATTCCGCTACTCGGCTACTCGGCTGTTGTTTTTTCGCTGTTGAAAAGTGCTCGAAGGTACAACACAGTTATCGACAGCGCACGCAATTTCCAACAGTGGAAGTCAGTAATTGACAGCGCGCTGTCGATTTCAACAGTACGTCGAAAGTAGCCTAAGGACACAGCGGTTCTATGGGTCGGACCCCTCTACATTATACACCATTCAATGAGATGCGAAATGCTAGCTTTTAAATGCGCGCTAACATCGATGATATAAGTTTATCATCAGCCTCGATATTGCCAGGTCGTGCAATTATGTGATTGCATGTGATGGTTGCAGGAGAGAGGCATGCGGGGTGGTTCACCCTATTGCTTAAGGTATGGGCATGCGATAAGCATTCTACACCATCCACTCAGACAACATTGGCTAGCCTTTAAGTACGCGCCAAGACCGTTGATATGAGCTCAGCCTCAACCTCAATATTGCATGGTCATGCAATGGTGTGATTGCATGCCACGGTTGCGGGAGAGAGGTATGCGGGATGCTTCATACCTGTGTTCATCACCTGTGTTCATATCACCCCAACCATGGTTATAGGTATGGCCAAGAGATAAGCATTCTACACCATTCAATGAGATAAGATATGCTAGCTTTTAAATGCGCGCTAAGATCGATGCTATGAGTTTAACATCAGCCTCGATATTGCCTGGCCGTGCAATGGTGTGATTGCATGTGATGGTTGCGGGAGAGAGGCATGCGGGCTGGTTCACCCTATTGCTTAAGGTATGGGCATGCGATACGCATTCTACACCATTCACTCAGAAAACATTGGCTAGCCTTTAAGTACGCGCCGAGAGCGTTGATATAAGCTTAGCCTCAACCTCAATATTGCATGGTCATGGAATGGTGTGATGGCATGTCACGGTTGCGATCGAGATAGAGGCATGCATGCATGCGGGTGCTTCACCCCAACCATGGGTATGGGTATGGCCAAGAGATAAGCATTCTACACCATTCAATGAGATGCGATATGCTAGCTTTTAAATGCGCGCTAAGATCGATGATATGAGTTTATCATCAGCCTGGATATTGCCTGGTCGTGCAATGGTGTGATTGCATGTGATGGTTGCGGGAGAGAGGCATGCGGGATGCTTTACCCCATGGTTATAGGTATGGCCAAGGATAAGCTTTCTACACCATTCAATGATATAAGATTTGCTAGCTTTTAAATGCGCGCTAAGATCGATGATATGAGTTTAACACCAGCCTCGATATTGCATGGTCGTGCAATGGTGTGATTGCATGTGATGGTTGCGGGAGAGAGGCATGCGGGATGCTTCACCCCATGGTTATAGGTATGGCCAAGGATAAGCTTTCTACACCATTCAATGATATAAGATTTGCTAGCTTTTAAATGCGCGCTAAGATCGATGATATGAGTTTAACACCGGCCTCGATATTGCATGGTCGTGCAATGGTGTGATTGCATGTGATGGTTGCGGGAGAGAGGCATGCGGGCTGGTTCACCCTATAGTATTGCTAAAGGTATGGGCATGCGGTACGCATTCTACACCATTCACTCAGATAACATTGGTTAGCCTTTAAGTATGCGCCAAGAGCGTTGATATAAGCTTAGCCTCGACCTCAATATTGCATGGCCATACAATGGTGTGATTGCATGTCACGGTTACGGGAGAGAGGCATGCGGAGTGCTCCACCCCAACCATGGGTATAGGTATGGCCAAGAGATAAGCATTACACCACCCAATGATATAAGATATGCTAGCTTTTAAATGCGCGCTAAGATCGATGATATGAGCTTAACATCAACCTCGATATTTCCTGGCCGTGCAATGGTGTGATTGCATGTGATGGTTGCGGGAGAGAGGCATGCGGGCTGGTTCACCCTATAGCTTAAGGTATGGGCATGCGATACGCATTCTACACCATTCACTCAGAAAACATTGGCTAGCCTTTAAGTACGCGCCGAGAGCGTTGATATAAGCTTGGCCTCAACCTCAATATTGCATGGTCATGCCATGGTGTGATTGCATGCCACGGTTGCGATCGAGAGAGAGGCATGCATGCGGGTGCTTCACCCCAACCATGGGTATGGGTATGGCCAAGAGATAAGCATTCTACACCATTCAATGAGATGCGAAATGCTAGCTTTTAAATGCGCGCTAACATCGATGATATAAGTTTATCATCAGCCTGGATATTGCCAGGTCGTGCAATGGTGTGATTGCATGTGATGGTTGCATGAGAGAGGCATGCGGGGTGGTTCACCCTATTGCTTAAGGTATGGGCATGCGATAAGCATTCTACACCATTCACTCAGACAACATTGGCTAGCCTTTAAGTACGCGCCAAGACCGTTGATATGAGCTCAGCCTCAACCTCAATATTGCATGGTCATGCAATGGTGTGATTGCATGCCACGGTTGCGGGAGAGAGGTATGCGGGATGCTTCATACCTGTGTTCATCACCTGTGTTCATATCACCCCAGCCATGGTTATAGGTATGGCCAAGAGATAAGCATTCTACACCATTGAATGAGATAAGATATGCTAGCTTTTAAATGCGCGCTAAGATTGATGATATGAGTTTAACATCAGCCTGGATATTGCCTGGCCGTGCAATGGTGTGATTGCATGTGATGGTTGCGGGAGAGAGGCATGCGGGCTGGTTCACCCTATTGCTTAAGGTATGGGCATGCGATACGCATTCTACACCATTCACTGAGAAAACATTGGCTAGCCTTTAAGTACGCGCCGAGAGCGTTGATATAAGCTTAGCCTCAACCTCAATATTGCATGGTCATGGAATGGTGTGATGGCATGTCACGGTTGCGATCGAGATAGAGGCATGCATGCATGCGGATGCTTCACCCCAACCATGGGTATGGGTATGGCCAAGAGATAAGCATTCTACACCATTCAATGAGATGCGATATGCTAGCTTTTAAATGCGCGCTAACATCGATGATATGAGTTTAACACCAGCCTCGATATTGCATGGTCGTGCAATGGTGTGATTGCATGTGATGGTTGCGGGAGAGAGGCATGCGGGATGCTTCACCCCATGGTTATAGGTATGGCCAAGGATAAGCTTTCTACACCATTCAATGATATAAGATTTGCTAGCTTTTAAATGCGCGCTAAGATCGATGATATGAGTTTAACACCAGCCTCGATATTGCATGGTCGTGCAATGGTGTGATTGCATGTGATGGTTGCGGGAGAGAGGCATGCGGGATGCTTCACCCCATGGTTATAGGTATGGCCAAGGATAAGCTTTCTACACCATTCAATGATATAAGATTTGCTAGCTTTTAAATGCGCGCTAAGATCGATGATATGAGTTTAACACCAGCCTCGATATTGCATGGTCGTGCAATGGTGTGATTGCATGTGATGGTTGCGGGAGAGAGGCATGCGGGATGCTTCACCCCATGGTTATAGGTATGGCCAAGGATAAGCTTTCTACACCATTCAATGATATAAGATTTGCTAGCTTTTAAATGCGCGCTAAGATCGATGATATGAGTTTAACACCGGCCTCGATATTGCATGGTCGTGCAATGGTGTGATTGCATGTGATGGTTGCGGGAGAGAGGCATGCGGGCTGGTTCACCCTATAGTATTGCTAAAGGTATGGGCATGCGGTACGCATTCTACACCATTCACTCAGATAACATTGGTTAGCCTTTAAGTATGCGCCAAGAGCGTTGATATAAGCTTAGCCTCGACCTCAATATTGCATGGCCATACAATGGTGTGATTGCATGTCACGGTTACGGGAGAGAGGCATGCGGAGTGCTCCACCCCAACCATGGGTATAGGTATGGCCAAGAGATAAGCATTACACCACCCAATGATATAAGATATGCTAGCTTTTAAATGCGCGCTAAGATCGATGATATGAGCTTAACATCAACCTCGATATTTCCTGGCCGTGCAATGGTGTGATTGCATGTGATGGTTGCGGGAGAGAGGCATGCGGGCTGGTTCACCCTATAGCTTAAGGTATGGGCATGCGATACGCATTCTACACCATTCACTCAGAAAACATTGGCTAGCCTTTAAGTACGCGCCGAGAGCGTTGATATAAGCTTGGCCTCAACCTCAATATTGCATGGTCATGCCATGGTGTGATTGCATGCCACGGTTGCGATCGAGAGAGAGGCATGCATGCGGGTGCTTCACCCCAACCATGGGTATGGGTATGGCCAAGAGATAAGCATTCTACACCATTCAATGAGATGCGAAATGCTAGCTTTTAAATGCGCGCTAACATCGATGATATAAGTTTATCATCAGCCTGGATATTGCCAGGTCGTGCAATGGTGTGATTGCATGTGATGGTTGCATGAGAGAGGCATGCGGGGTGGTTCACCCTATTGCTTAAGGTATGGGCATGCGATAAGCATTCTACACCATTCACTCAGACAACATTGGCTAGCCTTTAAGTACGCGCCAAGACCGTTGATATGAGCTCAGCCTCAACCTCAATATTGCATGGTCATGCAATGGTGTGATTGCATGCCACGGTTGCGGGAGAGAGGTATGCGGGATGCTTCATACCTGTGTTCATCACCTGTGTTCATATCACCCCAGCCATGGTTATAGGTATGGCCAAGAGATAAGCATTATACACCATTGAATGAGATAAGATATGCTAGCTTTTAAATGCGCGCTAAGATTGATGATATGAGTTTAACATCAGCCTGGATATTGCCTGGCCGTGCAATGGTGTGATTGCATGTGATGGTTGCGGGAGAGAGGCATGCGGGCTGGTTCACCCTATTGCTTAAGGTATGGGCATGCGATACGCATTCTACACCATTCACTCAGAAAACATTGGCTAGCCTTTAAGTACGCGCCGAGAGCGTTGATATAAGCTTAGCCTCAACCTCAATATTGCATGGTCATGGAATGGTGTGATGGCATGTCACGGTTGCGATCGAGATAGAGGCATGCATGCATGCATGCGGATGCTTCACCCCAACCATGGGTATGGGTATGGCCAAGAGATAAGCATTCTACACCATTCAATGAGATGCGATATGCTAGCTTTTAAATGCGCGCTAACATCGATGATATGAGTTTAACACCAGCCTCGATATTGCATGGTCGTGCAATGGTGTGATTGCATGTGATGGTTGCGGGAGAGAGGCATGCGGGATGCTTCACCCCATGGTTATAGGTATGGCCAAGGATAAGCTTTCTACACCATTCAATGATATAAGATTTGCTAGCTTTTAAATGCGCGCTAAGATCGATGATATGAGTTTAACACCAGCCTCGATATTGCATGGTCGTGCAATGGTGTGATTGCATGTGATGGTTGCGGGAGAGAGGCATGCAAGATGCTTCACCCCATGGTTATAGGTATGGCCAAGGATAAGCTTTCTACACCATTCAATGATATAAGATTTGCTAGCTTTTAAATGCGCGCTAAGATCGATGATATGAGTTTAACACCGGCCTCGATATTGCATGGTCGTGCAATGGTGTGATTGCATGTGATGGTTGCGGGAGAGAGGCATGCGGGCTGGTTCACCCTATAGTATTGCTAAAGGTATGGGCATGCGATACGCATTCTACACCACTCACTCAGAAAACATTGGCTAGCCTTTAAGTACGCGCCGAGAGCGTTGATATAAGCTTGGCCTCAACCTCAATATTGCATGGTCATGCCATGGTGTGATTGCATGCCACGGTTGCGATCGAGAGAGAGGCATGCATGCGGGTGCTTCACCCCAACCATGGGTATGGGTATGGCCAAGAGATCAGCATTCTACACCATTCGATGAGATGCGAAATGCTAGCTTTTAAATGCGCGCTAACATCGATGATATAAGTTTATGATCAGCCTGGATATTGCCAGGTCGTGCAATGGTGTGATTGCATGTGATGGTTGCATGAGAGAGGCATGCGGGGTGGTTCACCCTATTGCTTAAGGTATGGGCATGCGATAAGCATTCTACACCATTCACTCAGACAACATTGGCTAGCCTTTAAGTACGCGCCAAGACCGTTGATATGAGCTCAGCCTCAACCTCAATATTGCATGGTCATGCAATGGTGTGATTGCATGTCACGGTAGCGGGAGAGAGGTATGCGGGATGCTTCATACCTGTGTTCATCACCTGTGTTCATATCACCCCAGCCATGGTTATAGGTATGGCCAAGAGATAAGCATTCTACACCATTCAATGAGATAAGATATGCTAGCTTTTAAATGCGCGCTAAGATTGATGATATGAGTTTAACATCAGCCTGGATATTGCCTGGCCGTGCAATGGTGTGATTGCATGTGATGGTTGCGGGAGAGAGGCATGCGGGCTGGTTCACCCTATTGCTTAAGGTATGGGCATGCGATACGCATTCTACACCATTCACTCAGAAAACATTGGCTAGCCTTTAAGTACGCGCCGAGAGCGTTGATATAAGCTTAGCCTCAACCTCAATATTGCATGGTCATGGAATGGTGTGATGGCATGTCACGGTTGCGATCGAGATAGAGGCATGCATGCATGCGGATGCTTCACCCCAACCATGGGTATGGGTATGGCCAAGAGATAAGCATTCTACACCATTCAATGAGATGCGATATGCTAGCTTTTAAATGCGCGCTAAGATCGATGATATGAGTTTATCATCAGCCTGGATATTGCCTGGTCGTGCAATGGTGTGATTGCATGTGATGGTTGCGGGAGAGAGGCATGCGGGATGCTTCACCCCATGGTTATAGGTATGGCCAAGGATAAGCTTTCTACACCATTCAATGATATAAGATTTGCTAGCTTTTAAATGCGCGCTAAGATCGATGATATGAGTTTAACACCAGCCTCGATATTGCATGGTCGTGCAATGGTGTGATTGCATGTGATGGTTGCGGGAGAGAGGCATGCAGGATGCTTCACCCCATGGTTATAGGTATGGCCAAGGATAAGCTTTCTACACCATTCAATGATATAAGATTTGCTAGCTTTTAAATGCGCGCTAAGATCGATGATATGAGTTTAACACCGGCCTCGATATTGCATGGTCGTGCAATGGTGTGATTGCATGTGATGGTTGCGGGAGAGAGGCATGCGGGCTGGTTCACCCTATAGTATTGCTAAAGGTATGGGCATGCGATACGCATTCTACACCACTCACTCAGAAAACATTGGCTAGCCTTTAAGTACGCGCCGAGAGCGTTGATATAAGCTTGGCCTCAACCTCAATATTGCATGGTCATGCCATGGTGTGATTGCATGCCACGGTTGCGATCGAGAGAGAGGCATGCATGCGGGTGCTTCACCCCAACCATGGGTATGGGTATGGCCAAGAGATAAGCATTCTACACCATTCGATGAGATGCGAAATGCTAGCTTTTAAATGCGCGCTAACATCGATGATATAAGTTTATGATCAGCCTGGATATTGCCAGGTCGTGCAATGGTGTGATTGCATGTGATGGTTGCAGGAGAGAGGCATGCGGGGTGGTTCACCCTATTGCTTAAGGTATGGGCATGCGATAAGCATTCTACACCATTCACTCAGACAACATTGGCTAGCCTTTAAGTACGCGCCAAGACCGTTGATATGAGCTCAGCCTCAACCTCAATATTGCATGGTCATGCAATGGTGTGATTGCATGTCACGGTTGCGGGAGAGAGGTATGCGGGATGCTTCATACCTGTGTTCATCACCTGTGTTCATATCACCCCAGCCATGGTTATAGGTATGGCCAAGAGATAGCATTCTACACCATTCAATGAGATAAGATATGCTAGCTTTTAAATGCGCGCTAAGATCGATGCTATGAGTTTAACATCAGCCTCGATATTGCCTGGCCGTGCAATGGTGTGATTGCATGTGATGGTTGCGGGAGAGAGGCATGCGGGCTGGTTCACCCTATTGCTTAAGGTATGGGCATGCGATACGCATTCTACACCATTCACTCAGAAAACATTGGCTAGCCTTTAAGTACGCGCCGAGAGCGTTGATATAAGCTTAGCCTCAACCTCAATATTGCATGGTCATGGAATGGTGTGATGGCATGTCACGGTTGCGATCGAGATAGAGGCATGCATGCATGCGGATGCTTCACCCCAACCATGGGTATGTGTATGGCCAAGATATAAGCATTCTACACCATTCAATGATATCAGATTTGCTAGCTTTTAAATGCGCGCTAACATCGATGATATGAGTTTAACACCAGCCTCGATATTGCATGGTCGTGCAATGGTGTGATTGTATGTGATGGTTGCGGGAGAGAGGCATGCGGGATGCTTCACCCCATGGTTATAGGTATGGCCAAGGATAAGCTTTCTACACCATTCAATGATATAAGATTTGCTAGCTTTTAAATGCGCGCTAAGATCGATGATATGAGTTTAACACCAGCCTCGATATTGCATGGTCGTGCAATGGTGTGATTGTATGTGATGGTTGCGGGAGAGAGGCATGCGGGATGCTTCACCCCATGGTTATAGGTATGGCCAAGGATAAGCTTTCTACACCATTCAATGATATAAGATTTGCTAGCTTTTAAATGCGCGCTAAGATCGATGATATGAGTTTAACACCGGCCTCGATATTGCATGGTCGTGCAATGGTGTGATTGCATGTGATGGTTGCGGGAGAGAGGCATGCGGGCTGGTTCACCCTATAGTATTGCTAAAGGTATGGGCATGCGGTACGCATTCTACACCATTCACTCAGATAACATTGGTTAGCCTTTAAGTATGCGCCAAGAGCGTTGATATAAGCTTAGCCTCGACCTCAATATTGCATGGCCATACAATGGTGTGATTGCATGTCACGGTTACGGGAGAGAGGCATGCGGAGTGCTCCACCCCAACCATGGGTATAGGTATGGCCAAGAGATAAGCATTCTACACCATTCAATGAGATAAGATATGCTAGCTTTTAAATGCGCGCTAAGATCGATGATATGAGCTTAACATCAGCTTCGATATTGCTTGGTCGTGGAATGGTGTGATTGCATGTGATGGTTGCGGGAGAGAGGCATTAGGGTGCCTGGTTTACCCTATTGCTAAAGGTATGGGCATGCGATACGCATTCTACACCATTCACTCAGAAGACATTGGCTAGCCTTTAAGTACGCGCCGAGAGCATTGATATAAGCTTAGCCTCAACCTCAATATTGCATGGTCATGCAATGGTGTGATTGCATGTCATGGAGGCTGGAGAGAGGCATGCGGGGTGCTTCACCACATGGTTAGAGATATGGCCAAGAGATAAGCATTCTACACCATTCAATGATATAAGATTTGCTAGCCTTTGAATGCGCGCTAAAATCGTTGTTCTGAGTTTACCATCATCCTCGATATTGCCAGGTCGTGCAATGGTGTGATTGCATGTGACAAATGCGGGAGAGAGGCATGCGGGGTGGTTCACCCTATTGCTAAAGGTATGGGCATGCCATACGCATTCTAGACCATTCACTCAGATAACACTGGCTAGCCTTTAAGTACGCGCCAAGAGCGTTGATATAAGCTTAGCCTCAACCTAAATATTGCATGGTCATGCAATGGTGTGATTGCATGTCACGGTTGCGGGAGAGAGGCATGCGGGGTGATTCATTCACCCCGTGGTCATAGGTATGGACAAGAGATCAGCATTCTACACCATTCAATGAGTGATATAAGATTTGCTAGCTTTTAAATTTACGCTAAGGTCGATGTTATGAGCTTATCTTCAGCCTCGATATTGCGAGGTCATGCAATGGTGTGATTGCATGTGATGGTTGCGGGAGAGAGGCATGCGGGTTGGTTCACCCTATTGCTAAAGGTAAGTATGTCCATGCGATAAGCATTCTACACCATTCACTTAGATAACATTGGCTTCTAGCCTTTACATGCGCACCAAGAGCGATGATATAAGCTTAGCCTCAACCTCAATATGTTGCATGGCCATGTCATGGTGTGATTGCATGTTACAGTTGCGGTAGAGAGGCATGTGGGGTGGTTAACCCCATGGTTATAGGCATGGCCAACTAAGCTATAGCCATTATACACCATTCACTTAGATAAAAGATGATAGCCTTTCAATGCGCGCTGAGAGCGATGATGTAGGCTTAGCATCAACTTCGATATTGCCTGGTCATGCATTGGTGTGATTGCGTGTTACGGTTGCGGGAGATGGAGAGGTATGCACTGCTTGATTTTGACATTGTCGCGGCTCCGGGCATGCGCTCCAAGGCTATGTCGCATCACCGCCGGACCGTTTGGTTGGCAGAAAAGGAAACTTAATGCAAGTGGGACAGGTATAGAAAACGAGTAACACAAAGAAGACGAAAAATACCCACTCAAAAAGAAAAGGAAGTCAAAAACGCCCCTCTTACATTAATGATGATTGCCTGAGTGAAGTGCATTCTATGATCTGAGGGGCGACTTACGCCTCAAACTGTTGAGACATTACTACAGGGCGGGGATTTCATGAACATGGAGTGGAGAGGGCGGGATGTGCGGGTTTCGGAAGAGGTGAAGGGGGTGCAACGCCGGAGATGCAGGGTGACTGGGCGGTGATCCAAGATGTTGACGGGTTAACAAGCCTGGGTCTACACTGCTGAAGAAGTGTGGCTCTTGATTGGGCGGTAATCCGAGGGGCTGGCGGGGCTGACCGAGCATTGATGCACATGGCGCCAGAGGGCAGCGGGGATATAGGCTTGGTCAAGGCGGGATGTCGCGTAGTGGGAGGATCTGCAGGTGAGGTGCAGAAAGCAGAAAGCATCTAGGTGGGAGGATCTGCTACAAACGTCGTGCATGAGAACCGCCGTACGGGCCTCTGTAGCCTCTGGGGCCCTCGGTGGGGGTGGGGCGCCGGGGAGGGCCGGGTTTGGGGTGCGGGGAAGAGGAGGGGAGATGATGGGGGATGGGGGATGTGGAGATCTCCGGATAAGGTACACAATGACCAGTTGCCTTGATGAGGATAGCGACCCCCGCCGCACGCTCAGAAGCGTTGGGGCCCCAGTGGGCGATGTACCGAGACCCACCCGCCGTCGACGATGCGTCATCCAAGCGGAGTTGGATCTCCAAACAGCGGGCTGAGGATCGGGCCTGGAGCCACAGCCAACATGCGCAAACAATGTCGAGGCTCAAATCCACTTATCCACCTGCCAAAGGTGGAGAAGACTTTGGAGTTTAGCTCGGTGTGGGGCAGGGCCGAAGGCTGTCAAAGGGATAGGTAGGAGTCACCCACTGCCAGGTTTATGACTCCCTATGCGGAGCCCCGGTGCCATGCGGCGACCGCGGAGGTGAGGCCCAGATTGGGGCCTATGCATGGGGGGGGGGATGCCCTTAAGGATAGGGCCGGGGCCGTAAGAGGCAAGGGCAAGGGACAGGCCTGTGTCGGTCCGGGTGAGAGAGGAGGGAGCGGGATCCGCCTGAGGTTTGTAAGTGCAGATGATAGTCTCATCACGAGCATCCACAGCCATGTCAACATGATCGCCCGCCCGATCTCGATCATCGCACCTGAACACTGGAAAACCTGGTGGGGACGCCGTGGGGTGCTTATTGCCGGTCAACGGGCCCGATGCCTGGCTGGGGGGGGCTGGGGGGGCAGAGGGCATGGAGGACAGGGGGCGTTTGGAGGACCCAGCCGCCACATGGGCGAATGTGGCGTTGCTTTGATAAGTGGGGCGAGGGTGTGCTTTTGCCGGGGGAATGATCATTAAACTGCAGCGTGTGACGATCGAAGCATGGGCCTCTTTGGTAAGGGGGGAGAAGCCCATGCTACGTGCGTGAGCCCCTGTTGTGATGACGGAGTCGCCCTCCATGCTCCGGGGAAGAGTGGTCATAGCCGAGGCTGCCACTGCATATGCGAGGTAGACGTCTAGGAGGGTGATGGTGCCATTTGAGCCACGGGCAAGCCTGGCAATCCACACTGGGGCCATGGCGCCATGCCCATGCTGAGCACATGGCATAAGACATGGATATCCAAGCAGCTGTCTGGGGGGATATCCATGGCCACCGGTACTTTCGACTCGGAATTGCTTTATCGGTACTCGTGAATCGGTATATCCTGAGCCACGCTGCCTCGTCCGACGAGAAACATCGACTATCACATGATCAAGAAGTAAACAATTGGGTACCGGTGTGACGTGATGCAACGGGCAACGGCTTGTTTACTTTATTTAAATGAAACGAGCAAAGATGTGGCATCGCCGATGTAGCAAACAGGGTACCAGGGTACGGCCTGGTATTCGGATATAGACATGGAATTCCATGTCTATATCGGGGTGCGAATTGTGTGAAATCCATCCAGAGAACAAACAAGAAGGTCGGCCACCTAGGAATGGCAATTAATGGCATTGCGCACTATCATATTAATAAAAACACGCGTATGTGCGCATACGCAACCACCTAGCTCTGTCGTCACACTCCCGCTCTCTCAACTTCTAGCCATGACGAGCATGGTATCAAGCTCGTTGCTTACATGGTGTCAAACAATCATTCGAAAGCCTACTTTACTTAGTTGATTTTCCAGCAGTGCGAAATTGACTGTTGGTCACCTGGTCGCAGAGTTAGAATAGGTGTATGTGGTCCTCGAAGCAAGAGGTAGGGTCAATCACAAGTTGACGACATTGCACATGCGCGGTGGGAGGTAAATCAGGAGGACGAGCAAGGTTGCATGCCGATGACCCCTGCAAGCGTCGTAAAGCACAACCTAGATAATATATCAATGACAACCGTGTGGCGACGAGTACATATTGGGCAATAAGGGATGTAGACTTCAAGTCTGAAGCTGCAAAGTCGTGATCCGGTGATGCATACCAAGTTCAATGCCAAGGTCGCGGTACCATGGTAGCTCGCCTCGTATCACGGTAGGGAAAAAGCGACCATGGTATAGCTTACTAGGCCATGGTAGCCCATGGTAAAGCTTACTAGGCTGCATGGTTACCATGGTTACTACGATGGCTCCCCCCAGGCCGTCTCATAGTGCACGCTGTCGGCAATGTGACAGTTTTTATGGAACGACTAGCGTCCTTCAGTTTCAAGGTACGATTATTTTTTATTTAGTAATTCAAGAAACACTCTCACATCATATCGTAACATTTCTCTAACAAATTATGTATTCAGACGGTCATGAGACGTTCCTAATCTTTCTAATTTTTTATGCATGTCAAGAACAGGTTGCAGAACAAGGCTGGGAACCAGGGAGTCAGCCATGCGAAGGGGATTGTGGAGGAGATCGCGATTGTGCAGGCCGTCGGTGAAAAATACGGATGGGCCACCATGATAATTCGTGTGTATGGAAAGAACTGCTAGCTCCTTAGTGTACTTGGCCGCTGACAGCTACTAGAGTGTTGCATGTTATGAACACTTGTGAACATTGGGGTCTTGTGACTTGGGAGCTTTTGTTCTGAATGATTGTCGTTTTGGAGGTAAAGAATGTTGTCGGGTTGTTGGCCCTTGGCATTGGGTTATTGGCCGAGGGTTGGGCCAGTGTTTAATGCGGGTGGCCTAGGTTTAGTGCATGTGACCAAGGGCGGTGTCACTGATTGAACACGTTGGTTTGTGTAATAACGCTTGCTTCCGGCTTCGATTCAATTTGTCCATGCTGTCATGACTGTACGTGATTGATTCCGGCTTGAATCAAGTGTTGCTTAGTATGGCTTGATTCAAGCGATTGCCCGCTTGGTCTCCGGTTTGATTCAAAGCTCCCAATTCAATCGATGGGCTTGAAACCCCCTTGATTCCGGCTTGATTCAATGCGCTTGATTATCTCTTGATTCCGGCTTGATTCGAAGCGCTTGATACACTCTTGATTTCGGCTTGATTCAATCCGCTTGATTCTCTCTTGATTTCGGCTTGATTCAATCCGCTTGATTCCCGCTTGATTTTGGCTTGAATCAAACGCTGGTTTCAGTGGCTTGATTCAAGCGATAGCCCGCTTGATCTCCGGTTTGAATCAAGACCCTGTTTCAAGCAGGAATTGTTTCCATTCAATCGGATTTCAAGCGGCCCCATGTTACCGACGTACTTCGTGTGTGATTCCCCCACTTCGTGTGTGATTCCCATACTTACTGCGGCGATAAGAAGCCCACCGTCGACAAATGATCTATCATACATTGCAGTCGTATGACCTCGCCTTGTGCGGTGGAAGAAATCCGACCGCCGTCGAATGGAACTCTCGTCTACTAGCACGGCCCGCCATCCCCATCCACATTCCGCATTTAGTGCCCTATCCGCCTGTCAGCAAGTGCACTACTTCATCCGTCGATGGTTCCGCATGAGCGCATGAAGTCCTCAACATCAAGCCCATGCTCTTAGCGTCAGGTACTAGGCTTAGGATTGGCAAACAAAATGAAATTACTGACGATGAGGCAGCCGACATTCCCTCGAGATCACATCTCACCTGTCAACGACACAATAATTATTCGTCAAGTCTTAATGATGTCTTCAACCATGAAAATGGTCCCCTACCCTCAACTATATACATTTGTCATGGTGCCATGCTTACGCACCATGCTACTACTGCTAGCCAGCTTGCTTGCGCACCCGCCTAGACATGTCGTCAAGTTTCAGCGCCAACATGGACATGTTGCCCAACTTATGCACCAGCCTAGTTCTCCAGGCGAGCTTGCTGCTGGCGCACCAACCTAATACTGCTGGCCAGCTCGCTAGCACGCCATTCTAAACCCATTGTCAATCTCCTACGCCCACATGGACATGCTGCCCATCTTATGCACAACCCTAGTTTTGTTGCCCAACTTGTTTGCGCATCACTTAAGTACTGATGGCCAGCTTGTTTGTGCACCAGCCAGATACTGTTAGCCAGCTTGCTTGTGCGCCACGCTACACATGTTGCCGTGCTTCCGCACCAACATGGACATCATACCCTACTTGCGCACTAGCTTGGTAATGCATGCCAGTTTGCTTGCACTCCAGCCTGAATATGCTATCAAGCGTCCACGCCCACAAATACCTGTTGCCCAGCTTACGGACCAACCTTATACTACTGGCTTGCTTGCTTGCGCACCACCCTAGTATTGCTGGCATAAATGTTTGTGCATCACCCTAGTACTTATGGCCTGCTTACTTGCACACCGCCTAGTACTGTTGGCCAGCTTACTTGCGCACCACCTAGAACTACATGTTAGCTTGTTAGCGCACCAACCTAGTACTTCTGCCCAGCCTGCTAACGCACCAGCCCAATACTGCATGCCAGCTTGCTTACGCACCACCCTAGTGCTGTTGGCATGCTTGCTAGCGCACCAGCCTAGAACTTTTGGCCAGCTTGCTTACTCACCAACATTGTTGGCCTGCTTGCTTGCGCACCAGCCTAGTATTGTTGTCCAGCTTGCTTGCGCACTACCCTAGTAGTGCTGTCCAACTTGCTTGCGCACTACCCTAGTATTGCTGTCCAGCTTGCTTGCACACCACCCTAGTATTGCTGTCCAGCTTGCTTGCGCACCACCCTAGTATTGCTGTCCAGCTTGCTTGCGCACTACCCTAGTAGTGTTGTCCAGCTTGCTTGCGCACTACCCTAGTATTGCTGTCCAGCTTGCTTGTGCACTACCCTAGTATTGTTGTCCCACTTGCTTGCGCACCAGCCTAGTATTGCTGTCCAGCTTGCTTGCGCACTACCCTAGTATTGTTGTCCAGCTTGCTTGCGCACCACCCTAGTATTGTTGTCCATCTTGCTTGCGCACCACCCTAGTATTGCTGTCCAACTTGCTTGCGCACTACACTCGTATTGCTGGCATGCTTGCTTGCACACTACCCTAGTATTGCTGGCCTGCTTGCTTGCGCACTACCCTAGTATTGCTGTCCAGCTTGCTTGCGCACTACCCTAGTATTGCTGTCCAACTTGCTTGCGCACTACACTCGTATTGCTGGCATGCTTGCTTGCACACTACCCTAGTATTGCTGGCCTGCTTGCTTGCGCACTACCCTAGTATTGCTGTCCAGCTTGCTTGCACACTACCCTAGTAGTGCTGTCCATCTTGCTTGCGCACTACCCTAGTAATGTTGTCCAGCTTGCTTGCGCACCACCCTAGTATTGCTGTCTAGCTTGCTTGCGCACTACCCTAGTATATATTGCTGTCCAGCTTGCTTGCGCACTACCCTAGTATTGCTGTCCAGCTTGCTTGCGCACTACCCTAGTATTGCTGTCCAGCTTGCTTGCGCACTACCCTAGTATTGCTGTCCAGCTTGCTTGCGCACTACCCTAGTATTGCTGGCTTGCTTGCTTGCGCACTACCCTAGTATTGCTGTCCAGCTTGCTTGCGCACCAGCCTAGTATTGTTGTCCAACTTGCTTGCGCACCACCCTAGTATTGATGGCCTGCTTGCTTGCGCACTACCCTAGTATTGCTGTCCAGCTTGCTTGCGCACTACCCTAGTATTGCTGTCCAGCTCGCTTGCGCACCACCCTAGTATTGTTGTCCAGCTTGCTTGCGCACTACCCTAGTATTGCTGTCCAGCTTGCTTGCGCACCACCCTAGTATTGTTGTCCATCTTGCTTGCGCACCACCCTAGTATTGCTGGCCTGCTTGCTTGCGCACTACCCTAGTATTGCTGTCTAGCTTGCTTGCGCACTACCCTAGTATTGCTGTCCAGCTTGCTTGCGCACCACCCTAGTATTTCTGTCCAGCTTGCTTGCGCACTACCCTAGTATATATTGCTGTCCAGCTTGCTTGCGCACTACCCTAGTAGTGCTGTCTAGCTTGCTTGCGCACCACCCTAGTATTGCTGTCCAGCTTGCTTGCGCACCACCCTAGTATTGCTGTCCAGCTTGCTTGCTTATGTCATAACACCTAGGTTATGCTAAAATACAGCTCAGCCACTTCGGCAATCATGAAGTCAGCTAGGAAGGCAGTAGATGAAAGAAATGTTAGCAAGTTCAATGTGGACTGTGGTGGGAGAGGCCTTTCCTCTTTGTCTGTAATTCTTGTAATTATTTATAATTGCAGTTAACAACCCATTATTTATGCGCCAGAATAAGACGATTGCCTTCAAAACATACACAGTTCAATCGAAGCATGGTCAAAACAAGGCACAAGAGGTGCGTGTAGCCATGGCATTAAATGCAATGATGTTATGCCGATGGGCCGAGATAAGAAGGCAAAGTGGCCATAAATAACTACATTTATTAAAGGTTGGAATATGCAGGGAAAGATGTGGGCAACGGCTGTGATCTACGCATCAGTGGCATCATGCTTCGTTGGCCTTGTAATGTTTCTGTCTTAAGATCCCCATTCTTTAGCACCTTGAAGTCTTGAAAGATTGCCTCAAGATCTTTGGAATCAACCAAGCTTGAGATGTGTTCTGGTCCTCCGTATTGATGCAACATGCCCAATGTCTTTTCAGCCGAAGTTTGCACGCAGTATCCGAGTTGCAAGTAAGACTCATACAGACCAAGCACACTAGATGACACGCTGCCTTGTACAGATTCGACAAACTCCTGCATTTAGAATGTAAGGCACATATTTCATCCAAATGCCCAGCATGCAAGCATAATATGCTTAAAGGACAAGGATTATTACAACATGTCTTGATATGTACAAGATACTAACGTACCGTGTGGATTGCTTGCATGATTGAGTCGGTTGTGCTGGGTGCATTTGTTCCATTTTCCGGTTCTAATACATGCCGCTCACATGGGACATGCATGACAATATGAATGTACATGCAGGTGGGAGAGCATGGGGGTACAAGGGCAGTAGAGTAGGAGGGCAGAAGGGTAGGAGGGCAGGAAGGGTAGTAGAAAGGCAGGAGGGTAGGTGGGCAGGAGGGTAGAAGGGCAGGGGAGGAAGAAGGGTAGGAGGGCAGAGGGGCAGGAGGGTAGAGGGGCAGGAGGGTAGGAGGGCAAAAAGGCAGGAGGGTAGAACATCATGAGGGTATAACGACATGAGGGTAGAAAGGCAGTAGGGTAGAAGGGACAGGGTACAAGAACATTGACAGGGGACAAGGGCATGGGACAGGAGCAGGAACAGGAGCAGTGACAAATGACAAGAGCATAAACAGGAGCAGGGACAAGGGACATGAGCAGGGGCAGGGGATATGAGCATGAGAGGAGGGCAAGATGACATGAAGAGCATCCAACAAACATGACAAACTGGTTGCGTCAGAAGATCCATACTCAATGTTGACTACTTAATTCGTAACTGACAGGGAACATGGATTTTTGGATGGCAGTTGATTGCAGTGATGAGCATAGGATATTCATCCGCACTCCGTCCCATGCGTGCAATCTCTATCTGAACCAGCATGGGATGGGATGGTAGTATTCACATGCCATGCTACGCTGGAGTTGAAGGCATTATTGTTACCTGGTTTTTTAAATCCATTTGTGCGCTGTAGATGATGCGCTCCTCTTATTCCATCCGCCGTCCAGTTCGTGACACGATAAAAGCGAGGGCTGGTTCACCAATTGGGGTTTTGCGATTTCCGTCTTAGTCGATTCTACTACAGTAGTAAAAACCGTCCAGTCTGAAGTGCGGGGATGCAATAGCCTGTATGAGAAAAAGATACGACGGATTCCGAGGAACACCTATGCCGAGGAAAAGTGGGGAGAGTCGACGTTCAACTACAAGAAACGGCTGTTGAGAATGTTGTACAGCGACAGCGAGCTCCACACCACACTGTTCGTTGTTCGTTTTAGCACAAAATCGACAGCCGATCGGCTCCTACTGTCGAAAGCGACAGCCTGTCGCTTCCTGCTGTCGAAAGCGACAGCACCGAAAGTAGCCTAGGGACACAGCGAAAACGGCTTTCCCCCTACCGTCGGACCCCTCTATGACTGCAAGGTGCATATCTGATGCCATGGCTGAAGCCATGATAGGGTTGTATTGCTCTGCCGCCGGTACCACCCCTGCATTGTAGAAGCGGAGGATATGGGCCCACCATTCTCGTTGTAGTGGTTGGAGCTCTCTCAAGACTCCCCAACTGGCGGTTGATGCATGTAGCCCCGCAGCCTGGCGTAGGTGATGAAGCAAGTTGGGCTGCATTTTGCTGGAGAGACATTGCCGCAGCCGAAGGTGGGTGGTGGCCCACACCACGTCGCCGTAGTTGGCCGTAGGCGCTGCGTACACAGTTGCCAACATGATGCGGGTTGGAAGATGGCGCTTGAGGCCCACCTTGGCTGCCATGCGACGAACGCGGTGTAATGCGGCAGCCAAAGGCGCCTCTTTATCCTCCATGGCCCTCTTCAGGCCGCCGCTTTCGTGCTGAATGATGTCAAAGAACTTGAATTCTTGGACATGCTTCAACGCGGCACGGTCAGGGCCGTAAACGCAAACATGGGATGGCTGACGGCGATGCGCTACTAAGCGGCTGCCAAACTCCATGATCTCTCTCTTACCGACATTGACATGAAGCTGTTTATGTGCCGCATACTCATGCAAGACATCAAGCATGCGTTGCAACCCTGCTGGGTGCGGGCTAGCATGGAGAGGTCGTCCGCATACAGCAGGCAGCGTAGCTGTCGCCCCGCATGCAGCTCAATGCCCTCTGCCGGGCACTTGGCTGCGAGCATGGTCGGTAGGTCACTGAGGTAATGGCTAAAGAGCAGAGGGCTCAGGGGGCAGACCTGCTTGATGCCTATGGTGCAAGGCACATGACCAATGCGCTTGTGGCCGTAAGTGAGCGTGTAAACTGCACCGGCATAAAGTGCTTGCACTGCACGTAACAAGAATGCAGACATGTGAAGATGCTCCCATATATGCCGCCACAACGGCGCCTGAGGCACGCTGTCATAAGCCTTTGTGAAGTCCACAAAGGCCACATGCAGCTTGTCATATCATGCAGTTGCCCGTTGAGCATGGACTGCATGCCTGAGGAGGAAAGCAGCATGGAGCGTGCTACGGCGTTGTTGAAAACCAAACTGCTCAGGAGGGACGTGGCCGTGCAATCGCGCCCACTCATATGTGGTGGCTGTGAGCATGCTGGCATACAGCCGATAAAGTACGCTAGTGATGGCGATGGGCCGGTAATTACCGGGATCAAGGGGGTCGCCCTTCTTGTAAACAAGGTAACCCGGTACGGAAACACGGTACGGGAATACGGTGCGGTACGGTACGGATACGGTACGGACAAAAGGGACGGTACGGTAGGCCAATACGGTCCAAGATTTTCCCCACTTTCAAGGCTCGGAACAGCAGGATCCACACAGAGAAACACATGCATGCAACACTCACATGATTGTTTGACCCCATGCACATCCTGACATACTGCATGGCTGCATGACAGTCCCCATGCAATTTTTGCATGGCCCCCAAATAACCACCAAGGATCTCCATGCATGCATGCAGATTTACCAGGCTGACATGATAGGAGAAAATATGATCATTGATGCAATCCCAAACACCTCACAGATCGCCATTACAATGTTCCAACATGCCATTCAACATTTCAGTAATTCAGCTAGTCCATATAAACGCTACCCACCAGCATGGCACATGAAATTTTACATGCTTGAATATAGCAAAAGAAACAAGAGGCCTCAGAATCACCTTGCATAGTTGCTGAGTTGCCTGGCATGCATGGAAATCACTTCGTAAGGAGACACGGAGCTTCTGTGTCTTGCCTCCCTCCTGGGAGTCCTGGACTCATGGGCTCCTACTCCTCCTAGCCTCCTGCCCTCCTCCCTCTATGCAGCTTTGGATTGTGACTTGGCGCCAAGTTCTGTCTTATTGCCACTAGATTTTGAGGTTGACTTGTACTTTCACGAGCAACGAATGCCTCTTTACCACTGGAAGCGAGCGAGCTTACGTAGATTTTGATCCCCTAGATGTGTGGACTGTGGACGGTGTGGATTTGCCAGACGAGGGAGACGATCACACGACATCACCGCAATATGCCTGTATCACCCGTCCTAACGTCTTACACGCCGCAACTTGTTCTGTTATGCCCGCGAGGTGATTGGTAAATCGCGTAGTGTTGACGATAATATAATTACAAAATTTGCATCGCCCACGCTTGGCCTGGCCAGCCTTCGATGACGGCTGCACAATCCAATGCGAATCAGCCGTGTACGTTGCATTCCTGTTCTCAGCGCTACCTCCATCGCTCTCATGCAGTGATGCAGTGCAGGAAATGGCGACCGTACTTGGCCGTGTTGCAAACGGTACGGTACGGTACGGATACGGTACGGGATTTTAGGCCAATACGGCCCGTACTGGGTAACCCTGCTTGTAAACATGTTGAATCCTGACTGGCTGCCATGAAGTAGGAATTCCCCCCGGCACCGCCATCCCAGTCAAGCAGTTTTGCAGCAGATCCCTCAGCACGTGCCGTTGCTCCCCCTATGAATCTTCCTCTACCATGCCAAATTGATAAAGGGTTCCGCCAGATCGTCTAGGTCCGCCGCAGTGTGTTCGCGCATGCGGGAGAAAGCCCTTGCGAAGCAAGAGGCAAGCGGATCAGCTAACACGCCTAGGTCCTCCGGCTGAGCGGTGGTAGGGGGCAAATTTGCTTGTGGCGCCGCAAGAGAGGGGGGCACAGTGGCGGTAAATTGTTGTCGCAAGTGTGCCTCCCACTTCAAGGAGGAGACAGCCGTCAATCATCCCAATATGTGCAAGGCATTGATTGAGCACGTCTACCTCAACCCCTTAATGTCCCGGGTGTAGTGGTGAGTGAAACAGAGAACGTGGGTAACAAGGACATATGATACGGCCCGAAAGGGCAAAATATCCCGTCTCGTCTCGTAACGTAACGTATCGATACGGTGCACTACCGGTATGGTGCACCGACTGCAAATTTCGACGATTGCGGTTCGACGAAACCACGCCAATTGAAACCGGCCTCGGACCACCAGTTTCAGATCGCTTGTTTCGCAAGGTTGGCTGGTTTCACATCGTTTCGTCACGATCACGTCGGCATTACCCGCTGCGGTCTACAAACCGCGCGCTGCTTTTCAAATCACGGCTTCAATAACTATACTTCTTTCTATATCTCCTCCCACTAGTTGCCATGAAGGTTGTCATCGCCAGTCAGACCCAACTATGGTCTATGAGGCGGTAGTTTGCATCAGAAACTGCCATGAGGATGATGTAGTGGAAGTTCTTGTAGCCTCAAGGCCCTGCATGCCTTGTGATTGGTCGAAAGCAGCCATCGATGGCACCAGCGCATCCAGGCATGTCTCCAAGTTCCCAGAAGTCTGCCATGACAGCTTGTAGGGCTGCTCCACAGGGAAACTTGATGTAGAGACGGGGAAAGATCTGGTTCATGGCCTCGATTGTGTCATGCAGTATTTTGTGCGCTGTTGACTGGCCAACTCCAAATGTCTCTGCCAGAACCTTGACGTGCATTCCATGTGCAAGCCAGTACAAGGTCATGAATAATCATTTTCAGACGGTACACATTTCCGGAATTTAGTGTCATTCCTCTGCATGCAAGGATGGCCCTTGATCAAACAGTGAACATCGTGGAATGTCTCCTTGTCTAGCCGGATCCACTTGTTGAACACATTTTGCCCTCATGCACACTATGCAACATACAGGCATGAACCCCCTTAATCCCGGTAATTACCGGCCCATCGCCATGACTAGCGTGTTGTATCGGCTGAATGCCAACATGTTCATCGCCATCACTGATGAGTGGGCGCGATTGCACGGCCACGACCCTCCTGAGCAGTTTGGTTGTCAACAACGCCGTAGCACGCTCCATGTTGCTTTCCTCCTCAGGCATGCAGTCCATGCTCAACGGGCAGATGCAGCCCGTGCCCCGTGGCCAGCTGCGTGTGGCCTTTGTAGAATTCACAAAGTCCTACGACAGCGTGCCCCAGGAGCAGCTGTGGCGGCATTTATGCGAGCATCTTCACATGCATGCGTGCCTGTTACGCGCGGTGCAAGCGCTTTATGCCGGTGCAGTTTACACGCTCACTGACGGCCACAAGCGCACCTTGCACCAGAGGCATCAAGAAGGGCTGCCCCCTGAGTCATCAGGTCTCTTCAGCGCCCATGCAAATCTCACAGCAGTGGCTGGCAAGTCCACAACTTCGTTCATGACAGCCCAGACAAGGGTGCGGATCAGAGTCGAGTGGTGCATGCTGGGTATGAGTAATAAAGTAAGGGGAGCAAGATAAGAGCATTTCGAGGCATTGTGAAATTCCTACGGCCGCAAAGTTCAGACTCTCTGATGTGAATTAAGTGAGAATGCAGGTTGCGAAACCACTATCGAAACTGACGAACTGAACCGAACCGAACTCGACGAACTGAACTAGGTGTGAATTGGCTCTAACCCGTACCCTGTGTCCCTGGTGGGTCGGACAGAATGAGGCCACAGGCAGTGCAAGTAGGAGTGCCATGCTCAACAGGCATTATTGGATTAGCACCTTTCGAATGTTGTTGCTTGGCTTGTTTGTGCTGTGTGCTGTTTAGTTGAGGATGTTTCAGTTGCAATTCACCAACGGATATTCGGGGGAAAGTCGGAATTCACAAATTTCACACGTTTTGACACGGTGAATACATCAAGCAGTTCGTGCGTGATCCTTCCACAATTCATATACGGTATCCGGGTTTACTCCCAAGGCAAGATCAACAGACGCCGGGTCAAAGAGATTGAATTTGCATGTTTTATGTTATGCCTTGCTACGGCTTTGGGCGTGACAATCAATTCATTTGTGAATCTGAGCTGCGAAGGCCCGGCAGATTAGGGCTGCAGGCGCGTTTAAATGAGAGCGGAATCGCGATTCTCCCAACAGAACTTGGAGCTGAGTTGTCACAATCTCGAGCTGAGTTGACAAGCGAGACGCCGTACAAGCGAGACTTTTGTGACACGAGGCTCGCCCCCCCCCCACTAGGGTGCGTAATTATCGTTAAGCTGTATGTCGTCATGATTTATGTAGAAGGGTACTTTTAAATTATTCTAAGGTCGTCGAATGGGCGTCACGTCACCGAGCCTCGATTCAGGGCACGGCATACGGAGGTTGTGGGATCGCTGCGTGGGCCAGTCGAACGACTTGATTCACAAGCCATTGGGATCTGTCGAAGGCGCTTTCGTCGTGCTCGTCCAGCTGCTAACAGACACAGTCGTGCAGCTGGCTGCATGGTGGAAACAGGCGCTTGCAGACGTCGAGGCTGAATCGAGGTCCCTCGCCCGCCTCGAGGATGCAGGACCCCCGCAGTGCCTGCCGGACCACGAATGGTTGTACCTGCTCGATGCCCAAGTGCTGCAGCTGCTGTGCCAAGTGCTCAGCAGGCTCAGGCTCATGGCTGTGGCAGCAACCAAGGGACGTATCCTAGATGGCGTAGGCGCCGTCGTGACATGCTCCATGCGGCCCATGCACCCAAAAGCCCAAGCTGGCCGCGATAGCATCTCTCATGCAGGCCGCAAAAGCAGCTCCCATGCAGGCCGCAGCTCTGAAGACGGCGGCAGCAGTAGCAGCTGGAGCGATGATTTCGCCGATAACGTTACGTGGGAGGCGAACGGCGGGCGCCGGATGGACCAAGAGCTGTCTCCGCTAGAGAGCGGCGTGGTAGACCTCACCACGTTCCTACTGCTGGCTCTCAAGCAGGGCCTGGTCCCTGAGCGCCTGCATGCCAGGTGCGGTGTCTGATGAAGGGAGCTTTGATCCTACCGCGTCGGTGTGAGTCTGTGTGAGACTGTTGTTGTTGTTGCGTTCTGCACATCCAACCAGATGCCTTTTTGAAATGCACATTGGCAAGTGGGTGGGCTGGCTGCTGGAGGAGGGTTTTATCTAAGTGTTTGGCATCAATTGTTCTTTCGTTGCGTCATGCGATGGGGCAATTTATGGAGCTTTAAGATGTCTGTACCCCCTCCCTTCCCTGGTTCCCTTAGTCATTCGACCTTCGTCGAAAGGTTGAATGACCTTTCTACGAAGCAAATAAGAGAACGGCTGTTGCACATTTAGGGTCTCATGTTACACTGTTATGGCCCTGGCTACCAGGATTAAGACAACATGACCTTGAATAAAAGTAAAACAACAACTTCGGGCATGCATATGCGCCATGCACAGATTTGTGCTGTACCGCGCAGATAAATTCTGGAAGTAGCCATGCAACCCACAGATTTATTCAGCACCCCGAAAATGTGTTTCCGTTGCTTCAACTGTTGCTTTTGAGACCGCTGTTGCGTGCTGGCAGGCTGGTGGCCCAGCTGACGGACTCGCGTCACCCCGGCCTCGTTTTGCTGCTCACCGACGTGCTGGACGCCCTGGTGCGCGAGGTGGAGCAGGCTGGCGAGGAGCAAGAGGGTGCACTACAGCTGGAGGCGCTCAGAGCTGAACGACCAGCTATGCGTGTGGTGTTCCTCGTGAGCACTTTCATGGACTCGGCCTGTTCGCAGTCCCTCAGGTGAGGGGAAAGGCTGGTCATGCAGGAGCAGGGAGTTGCTGAGGGGGGACGACTGGTAGTGCATGAGCAGGCGCAGGGAGATGCTGAGGGAGGGGCAGCTGACAGTGCCTCAGCAGGAGCAAGGGGTACTGCGAGGGGGACAGCTGTTGGTGCAGGAGCAGGAGTTATGCGGGACAGCTGGTAGTGCATGAGCAGGGAGTTGTTGAGTGCAGGTAGTCGGCAGTGTAGGAGCAGGGGTGGGGTGGAGACAAAGCTTTGGTAGTGCAGAAGGGTAGAATGCATGAGCATGGGGTACAGCTAAGGGGGGTGGCTGCTAGGGTCACGGGCTACCCGCCGGTCATGATTGGGTCCCTATCAGCCCAACTGTCGTCACCCGGCGGTCCCCAAAAGTTATTTATCTGCGGTGCATAGAAATGAAATGTGTTCCCTGCCCTGACCAGGACCATGGAGGGAATGCGTGCAGACGAGTTCCTGCGCAGTCTGCAGACCGCCCTCGCCACCCTGGCGACCATGGTACACAAGACCGGCTCACTGCCCGCTCTCGTCACCATGCACAAGCATGCGACAGCGGCCGGGAGTCTTGGCTGGCAGCTGCGACCGCTAGCCGAGGCAATTGCATCGCTCGCGGCTGGCCTCGCCCGTGCCGCGTCTGGCACGGCAGGCGACAAGGTCCCAGAGCTGGCCGGGCTGCTGCCAGATGTACTGGACCTGGAGAATGAGGCGGGTGAGACGGGCCAGACCGGTTGGCGCAATGGAGGCAGGCTCCTAGATGACAAGGTTCTGGATTACACCATCATCAGGTTCCACAAGGTGAGCACGGCAGGGGTACCCTGTTTAGGGTTTAGGCATAGGGGTCTATATCGGCACAGGCACACCACAGGCAGGGCACATGGCATGGCAGGGCGCATGGCAAGGCACATGAGCATTACATGACTGCCTCATGGCTTGCAAACACATACATACACGTACACACACACACACACATCAGCAGGCTTTGTGCCCTGCCCTACGTTTGGATGCAACTTCGAGCAAGCTTCTAAATTTGAATCGTAGCATGTGCTGCATGGTTCTTGAACTCACTGTGCTTCATGTACCACAGTGTTTCAATGAGATCTTGAGCAAGCTACCACACTAGCAATCTATGACGGTGGGCTCGCTACATGAACCCGTCTTGCCTCTTTCCCGTCCAGCTCCTGCCCCAGGTTGAGGCGGCAGTCGGCATCGACCACAGCGAGGCAGGCGGGGGTGTGTTTGGTGGGGACCGCTCAGTCCCGCCGCCCGCCTTCCGCATGCTGATTCCCTCGCTGCAGGCCGACCTAGATGAGGTGAGTGCGGGTGGCTTTCTTCTCTCCCAAAACAATTATTGGAAAGATAATACTTTAGAGTGCTGTAAACAAACAGCAGTTTAGGGGTCTCCTCCAACGGCCATAAAGGCCCCGGATCTGAGCGACTAAATGGGATGTTCGAGGCTGAAGGCATGAACCTCTTGAAAGAGCCAATATTGCCGCTGGGATGCGGTCAGACGGGATGCAGACAGCCAGGGAGCTATCTGTCTCTCTGGCCTCAACGGTACAATGGGCTGGACAGAAGGGGACTTCTCTGCAGGTTCTCAAGCACAGTCTAGACTCGGCCAGATGTTTTGAATAGCGGTGATGGGTTATTATGAAGCACCGGTTGTCCGGTACAATTAGATAAATGTTAGGGTCCTAGCTCAAGATTTGACATGATATAACCTGACAATAATGACCCAGCTTGGTGAGCAGACTGGCTTGACGGCTCCTGCCCTGTCATGCTTTCCCTCCCAAAACTGCCTCATCATCTTTGCATGGCAGATTCCCATCCCACCCCCCGCCCCAGCTGCTTAACTGCCATGTGGGGTATTTGCTTGACTGCCGTCTTCCCCTCTCCCTCTGCTCAGCTGAGTCACTGGGTTTAATGCTCCCATCCCATCCCTTCCCTCTACCGCTGCCCACCTGCCTTGACTGCCACAAGTTGTTTGCTTGACAGCCTCCCGTCCCTCTGCCCACTTTTTGCAAGCCATAAACGGCCTCGGGCCATGAATACCTGGTAAGGTCATAAATGATTTATAAGATTGAGAGAGAAAAGTTTTTGCTGTCGTAGGGCAACTCTGATTGGACTGAGTGGACTGGAACAGTTATATTGCAGCAGATGTGGGACGATAGGGACAATAATCTTGAGTATACACTGTTTACGAACATAGGGGGCTTTGCCCCCAAACCCCCACTGGAGGCCACTGGCCCCGGTTCCCCAGGCGGGGGGGAGCCACCGCCCCCCCCCCGCGCGGCTCCTTCCAGACATTTTCATACCTCAGGCTTTTTATAATAAACAAATAACTGCCTCTGCCCCTACCCAGCTGCGGCACCTGGTGGAGGCTCTAATCGTTCTGGAGGGGGGCGAGGTGAAGAGGCGAGATCTCGAGATTGCGGTGAAAGATATGGTGTGTGTGGGGCATGGGGGATCATGGAAGAGATGTATATCAGGTATGTGCAGGTGGGAGGCATCACATAAGTATTGAAATTGTGTGTATGTTTGAGCATGGAGCAGCAAACAAACACATGGATAGGGGGGGGGAGGGGGCCTAAAGCGTATGACCTCGACCTCTGACCTTTTTGCCTAGATTGCTGAAGTCATTATCTGAGTCTTTCACCCGCCTGATCGTCAGCCGGGTTGCCTCCCCCAGAGACCCCTTGCTGTCCGCTCTCTCACTTCTCTTCGCCCTCTGCTCTCCGCTCCCCCATGCATCCCCGCTCTCCCTTGTCCTCCATTGTGCAGCTGCGTGCCTGCCTGGTTTTCTCGCGCTTTGCTGGTGTGGACCCTGCCTTCTTCTGCCGCGCGGCAGACTCTACGTTGCCCTCTCTGCGCTGCATCTCCCGCCGCCTGGTGTTTGAGGTATCCTCGATGCGGCCCTCCGAGTTGGGTGAGCTGTCCGCTGTGCAAGACGACTCCACCGCCGACGAAGACACGGACAGTCGGCCGCCGTCCGGGTCGTCCCGCTTACGGCCGCCTTTGCCCGCCAGTGTCATGATCAGCGCGCTCCCCCTGCTGGAGCATCTCTGTTTCACCTCGGCCGCGATGTTAGTGGACATGACGCGGGCACTGCTGGCTAAAGGACGTGCGTGTTGAGATTTGGGGTTAAGAGGGAGTGTGTGTCAGGACCTACAGGGTAAAGGGCTCAAAGGATGTGCATGCTGGTTTACGGGATATGGGCTCAAAGGAGCACTTTGGGTGAGGTTCTGTCTCTAGGACTCAAAGGGTGTTGAGGTCAGTGGATCAAACATGAAGCCTGGCAAACTTTCAGAGCATTATGAGTTCAGTGAGCCACACATAGCATGTCAGCTTTCTCCTGTCAAGCCTGGCCTGGTGATCCGGCATGCACCAGGCCTTCACACCGCTCATCCAGTCATCTGCATGGGACGCCTTGGACAGCCTTGTCCCCCGCGGTCTCTCTGGTTGCACTCGGGCCCCTGGTGAACAATAGCCAGGCGGTGCTTTGGCTGAAGAAACTTCAAGCACCCCCTATAGCTGTGCCTGAAGTTCATGCGGCGATTTCCTCAAGACCCCATTCAGTGCGTAGACCCAGACCTTGTCCCCCCTCGCCTGACCTTTTCAACCTTCCTTCTTACTCGTGTGTATCCCTGATGCAGTTAATCTGTTTGCGGTGTCCGGGACCGCGCTGGGCCTCACGAACATGGCCAGTGCCGCCTCTGCCGGTGCACACGATGGTCCTCCCAGAGAGGACCTCAAGGACTTCTGGATGGCACTGGGGCGGGACCAGGTGTGAGGAGGGAGGAACTGCTGTGAACCCTGCTGTGAACAACCAAGGTAGAGGAGACTAGAGTGATCATTCAGTGCTACGCCAATTTGAAAGATGGGGAACAAAGCTTGACCATCCAACAGCCGGTGGCCTGTGCATCAGGGCTTGCTGCACTCGGCTCCCATTTCAACTCTGTCTGTCCTACCCAGGATTGAGTCACCATGGTGGCTGTTTTTCACAAACCCTGAACCTTATCCCCAGGATGGATAGTCTCTGTGGTGGCTGTTATCCCCTGTGGAGGCTACCCCTGTGCTTCCCCCCAGGCTGTGTCCCCCTTGCTGCCCTTCAATGCCCGGTCCATGCCTGGCACAGGATGGGCTGCCATTGATCAACGAAGAGGTGATGGTGTCGACGGTGACGCTCCGACGCAACTTTGAGGACGTGGTTCAGGTGAACGGGGAAAAAGGGGGGCCTTGATGCCTCTCAAGGGAAACAAAGCTGAGGGGAGCATGAGGGGGGAATGATGCTCCTGCGAGGCGTTGCTTCCATTATTTATTCCCAGTAAGTGATTGGAGGGGGGAGGACAGAACGAAGCACCTCCCATTTTCCAGATTTTCAGATCGTGGTGCAGCGATGGTGCCAAGGGTTGATTTCGTCAGGGCTGCAACAGGCAGGCCGCTTGCCTTGATCTCCCTTAAGAGGGCATCTGTTTCTGCCTCCTGTCACCCCTAGCATATGTCCTGAAAGCATGCTTGAGCTGGCCAGCACGAGCAGCAGCAGCTGCAACACTGCCCATGTTAATAAATGAGCAACAGGGCAAGCCGGTAATACAAAATATCAAATTCACGTGCAAATGACCTTTGCCAGTACAGGCATGAAATAACGTCACATGCCCGCACCATTGATGCTAGCGGATAGTCTCACTCGCATCGTAGTACGGATGCTGGGGAGAAATACAGGTTTGTGAAGAATTATCAACATTCTTCACAACTCATCATATACTTTGATATGTTTTAACCCTATTGTGACCCTGCCCCCTCAGGACCTGCTGCAGCTGCTTGCGCGAGTGCTGTGTGACGCCGTGCTCCCCGCACATTCAGAGGACCGGAGTGAAGACAGCGACATCGGTACGCAACTCAGGGTACAGGCACTAGGGAATGAAGGAAGGAGGCTCTGGGCCTAGGCACTGGGACATGAAGGACGGAGGCTCTGGGACTAGGCACAGGGATAGCCATGGCTTGTTCTCGCTCCTATCCCCAGCCTAGAAAGGGCAAGCCGTGGCCTCTAGTCGCTTGCTTCATCCAGACACCAAAGGGTTTATCCGTGTTGTCCTGATACATGAAATACTTCAGGCCTTCCTCTTTTTGTGATGCAAAGCACGCTTTTGCACGATGCCTCTTGCCTCCTCAAGCCATGCTCCTGGCTCTTATGTTGATTTCCATGCACACCAGATGACCTGGCCACCATTAGCAACCACCACCGGGCCGATGGGAACCAAACCTGGACCCGCCTACAGCTGGCGGCCTAACCAACATGGCTTGCTACACCTGGCTCCCTTTGCCTGAATCCATGATGTAGCTAAATTGTAGCTGAGTCACTCTCAAATAGGCAGTGCTTGACTCTGACGATCTCACTCAAGATCATCCTGTGTCTAAGGAAGTCATGCCCGACCTCCCCCTGAACCCTTCTATCTCAGCGCTAGCATAGAAACCCGTCAACCCTCACAACCTGCTTTCTTTATACATCAGGCCTCCCTCCCAGTGTGGCTCATGTCGTGGATGTTCTCATCAACGGGGGCCTGCTGCGCACGCTGGAGTGGGTATTTTCAAATGAGCTGCTGTCCGACCAGCGGTATAGCAGCACCATATCAGCGACCACGGTCGGGATGAAGAATGTCTCGGAATGTAGGCACGACGTGGTGAGGAGGGAGGGTAGATACGGGCTGACACCTGATTGACACATGTCGATCATAAAGAACAGACAGAAAACAACGGGTCCGGTTCACGTCTTAGGATGTAGGGGTTTAGGGGCCGGTTCACGTCTTAGGGTGTAGGGGTTTAGGGGCCGGTTCACGTCTTAGGATGTAGGGGTTTAGGGGCCGGTTCACGTCTTAGGGTGTAGGGGTTTAGGGGCCGCTTCACGTCTTAGGATGTAGGGGTTTAGGGGCCGGTTCACGTCTTAGGATGTAGGGGTTTAGGGGCCGGTTCACGTCTTAGGGTGTAGGGGTTTAGGGGCCGGTTCACGTCTTAGGATGTAGGGGTTTAGGGGCCGGTTCACGTCTTAGGGTGTAGGGGTTTAGGGGCCGGTTCACGTCTTAGGATGTAGGGGTTTAGGGGCCGGTTCACGTCTTAGGGTGTAGGGGTTTAGGGGCCGGTTTACATCTCCATTGCTTTCACCCCGAGGCCTGGCAAGCCCATCCTCTGATTGGGGTTTGACCTCTATTGAATCAGCGAGGGCGCCTGCCTGCTGTTGGTGCTGGTGCAGGTCTGGGATGTCGACGTTTAGCCTTCTGACTGCGCCCCTGCTTGCTTGCCCCAAGGCTCGACTTTGCTCTGCCCAACTGCTGAGGTCCATCCTGACAGCCCGGCCACAACAGGTGCGGACAATCAGAATAACAATATACCTCAATCTCACTGGACCTACATATCCCTAATAGCAGGAGAACCTGCCATGCCTGGTGCTCAGTCTTTATTGTTTTGTGACTCAGCTACATGTCAGCTACACTCCTGCCTATGGCTGGGGGTCCATTTGTGGCCAGCCATGCTGCTTTGGCCACCAGTCGTTGGCCAGCACAAGTTTTGTCCCAATCCTGCCTGTTAGGCTGTGGGGCGGCCTGCCGAAGGTGGACTTGCAGACGAAAAAAGAAACACTGCTGGTGCTCCTTTCGAAAAAGGCTTTTGGAGGGGAGTTTGAGAGGATACCTAGACGCCTGAGAAACAATCAGTGATGCAGACTGGGTGCGGCCTGAATCAGGCTGGGCGCGGCCTGAAACTATGGGAGGTGCCTGCCCCGTCAGCCCTGCACATGAGTTGTGCTCACATGTCTGATAATTTCCATATGTTGTCCCTTGGACAGCCCCGCACTCATCATAAACAAACATATGAATGCAGTCATGACCCTGACGGTATGAACGTGCCTGGATACGGATCCCGACCCTGGCCCCCATACCGACCCTAGCCCTGCTATCCACCCATGCCTTGTTACTGACCCTCCACCAAGTCCCCTTCCCCCAGCTCCCAGCCTTACACCTGGACCAAATTCAGCGACATCTAGCTCTGCTTTATTTGGAATGAAAGCGACTGGCTGCCCGGGCTATCGACCGCCACCTTTCATGTTCATCCCACCCTCTTCACTTGGCCTGCGCCCTGCTTACTGACCAGGCCACACAACGCTCCGGGGGCTATGTGCTGCGCTCTCTTCGCAAGTTTGTCAATGCGAGGAGCCAGCTGCCTCTGCTCAACGCCTACTGCATCAACACCCTAGTGGAGATGGCTGAGGTGCGCAGAATGAAAAAGTGACAGTCAGATCAGCCAGGGCTGCGGGCAGATCTAGGCAAGTAGGCAAGCTGTCTGTTGGATGGCGGCCTGCTCCTGCTCATGTTTTGCAGTTTCCATTCCATGCAGATCATTTAGCTCAAAAATCATGTTGATGGGAGCTGCATGCACACAATCTGATTCCCGTGCATTCCCCCCGATCACCATGCTGGTGATGGCAGTGTGTTCCTACATTATCTGTGGGGACTGTTTGCCACGTGTGCCTCCTGTCCTATGCGCCTCCTGGGATCCAATGGGCTGCTATGCCTCCTCTCCCGCCCATGTGACATTGACAGGTGCTTCTCCCCGTTTCTGGTATCGGGGCGGAGATGGCTGGCCTGGATGTCGCCCCGGTCACTGGTGGGTCAAGAGCAGGTCCAGATTTGTAAACAAAGTCTGCATGTTTGCCAGCATTTGTGTACCTATAATGCAGGGTGTGCAGTGTAGGCCATTAGGGGTGTCTGTCTGCGCTAGGACGACTTGCAGAAGGTGGAGGGTAAAAAAGTATTGTATCGGGTCAAAAGACGAAAGGCTGCAGTGGAGGGTGCATGAACAGCGTTGCGTTGCAGATCAGGAAGGCTTGGTCTGCAGCGTGCTAAATGGCAAATCCTTGAACGGGAAGTTGTGAAACATGTGTCTGGGGTGGTGGTACGGCCGTTACAGCAAGTGAAGACTAACGCACTGTTATTATTGCAAAACAGTCCCAGGGGGCTCCCTAGTCCAGCCTGGCAGCTTCTGCTGGCAAGTGCGTGTGCTCTGCTGCTGCGATGTCTCGTTTCTTTGTATCGTGCCGGTATCTTAGCCCTTTCATTTGAGTCTGTGATTTCGCCCACGACAGCCCATGCACCCAAGTTGGTGGACCCCACTTACTACAATGACGTTACCCCAACAAGCTTCTCACATGTATCTCATACTCCCAGTCCTGTGTTACTGCTTTTTGCGGCAGGATGTCCATTTCCATCTCCCCCAAAGCCCACACGCTCGTTGCCTCCGCCCAAGCTCCCCCACGCACACTACCTTGAGCGTGACCTCCAGCTGTGAATCGTGCCTAAACATGCCCTTCCCCTCCCCCCCTGACGCACATTATCCTTGCCAGGCAACCTCCAGCTGTGAATCATGCCTAAACATGCCCTTCCCCTCCCCCCTGACGCACATTATCCTTGCCAGGCAACCTCCAGCTGTGAATCGTGCCTAAACATGCCCTTCCCCTCCCCCCCTGACGCACATTATCCTTGCCAGGCAACCTCCAGCTGTGAATCGTGCCTAAACATGCCCTTCCCCTCCCCCCCTGACGCACATTATCCTTGCCAGGCAACCTCCAGCTGTGAATCGTGCCTAAACATGCCCTTCCCCTCCCCCCCTGACACACATTATCCTTGCCAGGCAACCTCCAGCTGTGAATCGTGCCTAAACATGCCCTTCCCCTCCCCCCCTGACGCACATTATCCTTGCCGGGCAACCTCCAGCTGTGAATCGTGCCTAAACATGCCCTTCCCCTCCCCCCCTGACGCACATTATCCTTGCCAGGCAACCTCCAGCTGTGAATCGTGCCTAAACATGCCCTTCCCCTCCCCCCCTGACGCACATTATCCTTGCCAGGCAACCTCCAGCTGTGAATCGTGCCTAAACATGCCCTTCCCCTCCCCCCCTGACGCACATTATCCTTGCCAGGCAACCTCCAGCTGTGAATCGTGCCTAAACATGCCCTTCCCCTCCCCCCCTGACGCACATTATCCTTGCCAGGCAACCTCCAGCTGTGAATCATGCCTAAACATGCCCTTCCCCTCCCCCCTGACACACATTATCCTTGCCAGGCAACCTCCAGCTGTGAATCGTGCCTAAACATGCCCTTCCCCTCCCCCCCTGACACACATTATCCTTGCCAGGCAACCTCCAGCTGTGAATCGTGCCTAAACATGCCCTTCCCCTCCCCCCCTGACGCACATTATCCTTGCCGGGCAACCTCCAGCTGTGAATCGTGCCTAAACATGCCCTTCCCCTCCCCCCCTGACGCACATTATCCTTGCCAGGCAACCTCCAGCTGTGAATCGTGCCTAAACATGCCCTTCCCCTCCCCCCCTGACGCACATTATCCTTGCCAGGCAACCTCCAGCTGTGAATCGTGCCTAAACATGCCCTTCCCCTCCCCCCCTGACACACATTATCCTTGCCAGGCAACCTCCAGCTGTGAATCGTGCCTAAACATGCCCTTCCCCTCCCCCCCTGACACACATTATCCTTGCCGGGCAACCTCCAGCTGTGAATCGTGCCTAAACATGCCCTTCCCCTCCCCCCCTGACACACATTATCCTTGCCAGGCAACCTCCAGCTGTGAATCGTGCCTAAACATGCCCTTCCCCTCCCCCCCTGACACACATTATCCTTGCCAGGCAACCTCCAGCTGTGAATCGTGCCTAAACATGCCCTTCCCCTCCCCCCCTGACACACATTATCCTTGCCAGGCAACCTCCAGCTGTGAATCGTGCCTAAACATGCCCTTCCCCTCCCCCCCTGACACACATTATCCTTGCCGGGCAACCTCCAGCTGTGAATCGTGCCTAAACATGCCCTTCCCCTCCCCCCCTGACACACATTATCCTTGCCAGGCAACCTCCAGCTGTGAATCGTGCCTAAACATGCCCTTCCCCTCCCCCCCTGACACACATTATCCTTGCCGGGCAACCTCCAGCTGTGAATCGTGCCTAAACATGCCCTTCCCCTCCCCCCCTGACACACATTATCCTTGCCGGGCAACCTCCAGCTGTGAATCGTGCCTAAACATGCCTTTCCCCTCCCCCCCTGACGCACATTATCCTTGCCAGGCAACCTCCAGCTGTGAATCGTGCCTAAACATGCCCTTCCCCTCCCCCCCTGACACACATTATCCTTGCCAGGCAACCTCCAGCTGTGAATCGTGCCTAAACATGCCCTTCCCCTCCCCCCCTGACACGCATTATCCTTGCCGGGCAACCTCCAGCTGTGAATCGTGCCTAAACATGCCCTTCCCCTCCCCCCCTGACACACATTATCCTTGCCAGGCAACCTCCAGCTGTGAATCGTGCCTAAACATGCCCTTCCCCTCCCCCCCTGACACACATTATCCTTGCCAGGCAACCTCCAGCTGTGAATCGTGCCTAAACATGCCCTTCCCCTCCCCCCCTGACACACATTATCCTTGCCAGGCAACCTCCAGCTGTGAATCGTGCCTAAACATGCCCTTCCCCTCCCCCCCTGACACACATTATCCTTGCCGGGCAACCTCCAGCTGTGAATCGTGCCTAAACATGCCCTTCCCCTCCCCCCCTGACACACATTATCCTTGCCAGGCAACCTCCAGCTGTGAATCGTGCCTAAACATGCCCTTCCCCTCCCCCCCTGACACACATTATCCTTGCCGGGCAACCTCCAGCTGTGAATCGTGCCTAAACATGCCCTTCCCCTCCCCCCCTGACACACATTATCCTTGCCGGGCAACCTCCAGCTGTGAATCGTGCCTAAACATGCCTTTCCCCTCCCCCCCTGACGCACATTATCCTTGCCAGGCAACCTCCAGCTGTGAATCGTGCCTAAACATGCCCTTCCCCTCCCCCCCTGACACACATTATCCTTGCCGGGCAACCTCCAGCTGTGAATCGTGCCTAAACATGCCCTTCCCCTCCCCCCCTGACACACATTATCCTTGCCAGGCAACCTCCAGCTGTGAATCGTGCCTAAACATGCCCTTCCCCTCCCCCCCTGACACACATTATCCTTGCCAGGCAACCTCCAGCTGTGAATCGTGCCTAAACATGCCCTTCCCCTCCCCCCCTGACGCACATTATCCTTGCCGGGCAACCTCCAGCTGTGAATCGTGCCTAAACATGCCCTTTCCCTCCCCCCCTGACGCACATTATCCTTGCCAGGCAACCTCCAGCTGTGAATCGTGCCTAAACATGCCCTTCCCCTCCCCCCCTGACACACATTATCCTTGCCAGGCAACCTCCAGCTGTGAATCGTGCCTAAACATGCCTTTCCCCTCCCCCCTGACACACATTATCCTTGCCAGGCAACCTCCAGCTGTGGATCCCTGAGCAGAACAAGGTGCTCGGCTCCGGTCTCGTAGTGATCCACACCTGGCCGCCACTGCTCAGCCTCATGCTGCGCCTGCTGCCTGCTTGCAACCGAGAGCGGCGGCATAAGGCCGGGGGCCCCAAGCGGAATGGGCAGCTACCGCTACCGTCACAGCTGCCCGGCTATTCGAACCTAGATCAGCCGGAGCAACAGGAGGCCTCGCTGCTGGCCTCCCCACGCCTGATGCAGCTGCCACCGCTGCTGGCAGCCCCCGTGGTCAGGCCCTGGTCCGGCATGCCCGCGGGTGCCATACCGGCTCCGCTGCCTCCAACGCCAGCCAAATGGCTGCACGGTAGCGCGCCACTGACAGCCAAGTCCCAATCCACTTTCACGGGGAACAGCACGCTGCCCGGAGTCGCGGCTGATGCGGCAGCTGACGCCGTGGCCTTCATGGCGTCCGAGTCGACTGGCGCGGTTGCTGCGTTGCGAGAGCGCAACCGTGTGATGAGTGACATGGCTGTCACCATGCAGCAACGGGAGGGAAGCGTGTACCGCCGCCAGCAGACGGTGCAGCCGCTGCCAGAGCCGCCGGCAGCAGTCAGCGTGCGCAGTGGTGCGGGGAATGTCGTGGCGTTGGCGCCCAGTGTTGCGTCGGCGTCGATGCGGCGCCTGTTTGCCGCGTGGCTGCAGCAGCTGTATACGTTGTCCATCCAGTTTGTCTACATGGAGCCACTTCAGGTGCAAGCGGGCGGTGGAGGGAGGAGTAGGAGGTGTGGAAGGAGGTAGTCAGGGTGCTATTACATCCTCCTAGATGATGTCACTCCCCCAGAGGATCTTAAAGCAATCCAACGCAACCGAGAGAGATAGCCAGAACTTCATTCTGACCCTGCTCAAACCTTGACCCACCCTAAAACCCTTGTGCGCAATCTGTCAGCCCTTAGCCCTGGACCCGGTGTCTGCCCCCTGTAGGTGTCCATCGACATCGCTCTGGCCAACGGTGGCATGTGCGAGCTGTTACTGGTGATCCTCTCCCGCGGCCACTACACGCTGGAACCCCGACAGGAGAATTTGGAGGACCCGGCATACGAGGTGCACAGCAATTGGGGTTCAGGCTCGTGGCCACCAGCTGAACCCTGGATTACCCTCATCCATTTCCTGATGTACTGCACCTTGTATTGCTGCCCCTCTGGCTGCACTGGGCTGGAAATGCATCTGGTCTGAATGCAATCTGTTCCAGAAGAAGGGTCTCAACCTTGGGCGTGCATCGCTGTCTCTGGGGGTAGGGTTCAAGAGTTAGCCCCAACTCTCAACCCTCTCTGTGCCTCTTGTTCTCTGTGGGTCTAGGGTTTCATGTTCGAAGCAACTCTACACATGATGTGTGCAGCATGGCTTAGGTCTGTTTAGGGTGACAGGTTCGACCCCATCCCCAAGCCTCCAAGCACACCGCTGTAAATGCACACCGTAGGGGGTCTTTCATGAGCTCACGCACGCCTCCGCAGTCGTATGCCTCTCATACCCGTGGCTGCGTCCCCTCCTCCCAGATGCTGCTCAAAGCTGCTCAAGATCAGGAAAGTGGGCGATACCGCAACAGCGTGAAATCGGTGATCAAATCCAGGCTGTCAGTCTTCAACCTTGTCACAAGCCTACAGGTGGGGCCTGGGGCATAAACCTGTGAATACTTGAACCCTATGTCTCTATTAGGGTTAAGGAATCCAGACACAACTTCACTCATTGTCGCCTCAGGCTGACTACCAAGCCAGCCCTAGCAGACATGCCTGATGCGCCTCCCGCTGCTGTTGATGCAGTTTCAGAAAAAATCAGAATACAAAACTGTGTTCAGGCAGTGCCAACTTTTGACGGCATTTTCTGAAAGGAACACACAGTCACAAGCTTGTTTCAATTTTCCACGGGTAATTCATTTTTCATTTGTTGTCACAGGAACGCCGCGAGGCCAAGCCTGACCGGCGGTTTGGCATCCTCGGTCAACCGCTTCTGTCGCTTGAGGAGATTGTGTGTGTGGCGCAGGTTGCATGTACCAGGCCTCAACTGGCGCTGCGGGTGAGCAGGGATGGGGATAGAGGGGGGGGGGGGGGGTACAGGAGCGGACTGAAGACACCTAAGCAGGACAGATGCTGTAGTGCTGTACATAAGATGGGACTGCTCATCAGCAGGACAGATACAGTACAGAGAGGATGGAACAGAAGCAGTACAGAAGAGGGGATTGTACAAATGTAGTACGGGGATGGTGAAGAAGAGGTACATCAGAAGGGATAGTTCATATGAAGTACAGAGGCCGTACACAGCGCATGATGATTCAAAAGTGATGCAAATGGCGGTTGGGTAGAGGAGGGTTGAAGAGGAGGGATTGATACAGGTGTGGAATACGAGTGCATACCGCGAGCAGTACAGATTCCGTGCATAAGAGGGAGTAATATAAAAGCGATGTAGGAAGGATGTGGCACAGATAAGGCACCGATGAGGCCTGCGCCTCCAAGAAGCAGGCTTTGCTGCATTAGGACCTGCAAGAGGATAATACCGGAGCTGGGATGTGTGATGTCAGTGAGCAAAGGTGTTGTGGGGGTAGGGTGCAAACATCAAGAACCCCAAGATCCTGTAACCCTGGGTATTTGAATCCTGCAACCTCACAAACCTTGGTATGGAAACATGCCACACTCCCCCACCCAAACTCGCACTGTGCGTGCCCCATCCGCCCCACCCAACTCTATCACCCCTACGCCCATCACCCCATCCCTACCCCCATCACCCCATCCCCGCCCACGTCACCCGTGCCCACATCACCCCTGCCCATATCACCCCTGCCCACATCATCCCTGCCCACATCACCCCTGCTCACGTCACCCCTACCCCCCTGACCTCACCAGCTCTCCACATCCGGAGTGCTGGATGCGCTGCATGCCGCGGTGTCCAAGCTGCACGAGCTGTCGGAACCCGGTGAAGTCTCTCGCTGCGGCCTGCTGCTGCTGGGGGTGGGCTCCTGCATCAAGGCTGCATGTTGCGGGGTGGCCACGCGCCTCACAGAGCTGGCAGCAACCAAGCTGATGGGTTCGATCGACATTGACCGGCTAAGGATCAGGCCGCTGGTGGCGTCACGCCCAGAGTCCATGTGTGCAGCCCCGGCAGCGCTGAAGCCTGAGCTTCACATCAATGATCTGGAAAAGCTGGTGAGAGGAAGTGCAGGAGGCACATATGGGTGGGGGGTGGATATGTGCACGTGTATGGCTGCGGATGTTTGGGTTTAGGGTTTGGATATGGGAGGGGTGTGTTCAGGTTCTGACCATTGATGAGCTGATGAGGGAGGTTAAGAGGGCATATGGGTGTTTGGATGAGTGTGTGGGTGAAGGTGTCCATGTGTGGGGGTGATGGTGGATATGCTATGGTGAGAGGAGATGCAGAGTGCATATGTGTTGGGGTGGGTGGGTGGGTGGACGTGTGGGGGGTGTTGAATTCAGGTATTGAATTGGGGAGAGTGGGGATAGTGGATTCCTTCCCTGAACCCTAAAGCGTCAGCCCCATCGGCCAAGCCCTGGGCCTAAGGTTCGTTGTATTTTGTCATGAAGTCTTCACCTTCCGTCCTTCTATTTACATTATTACCGGTGACCCATAGCCTGCATCACCCGGCCTTTTTGCTTGGTGTTTATTTAGGGTGCGCGCCTGACCATCTTCATGGGGGCCATTCGGCAGCCGTCACTGGGCTGTTATTGACCCTAAACAGACTGACCTACGGCCAGTGGCCCAAGCAACAGGCTGGCTGCATCAGACCCCCCACCAGGCCGTAGGCTGTCATGTAGCTGAAATGCAGTCAAATCTCACTAAAATAAAGGTGTGTGTCGCGCTGCAGGTGCGGTCGCAGGTCCTTGGCCTGAGGTCCCTCTTGACTCCTTGACTGCATTCTTGTATCTCTGCCCCCCTGACTGCAGTTGAGGTCTCAGGTCATTGGACTCAAGTCCATGGAGGATGGCCCGGTAGATCACAAGCTGGTGGATGTGCTCAAGGAGGCTGCAGGTGGGGCTGGAGGGGGGCAGGTGTGAGTGTGCAGGGGGGGGGAGCAGTGGGGGGGGGGGGCAGAGGGGGCTAGGGGGGGGCTTGGGGAGGGGGGGCTTGGGGAGGCAGGTGGGGCTGGGGGGGGGGGGCTGGGGAGGGGGGGCTGCGGGAGGCAGGTGGGGCTGGGGGGGGGGGGGCTGGGGAGGGGGGGCTGCGGGAAGCAGGTGGTGCTGGGGTAGGGGGGAGGCTGGAGAGGGGGGCAGGTGGGGGTAGGTGGGGGGGGGCAGGTTGGGCTGCCGTGGGGTTCTACCTGGGAGAGCTGGCTGGGGATGGGAGGCAGGAGGGGCTGGAGGGAAGGGGGGCTGGCTGGGGGACTACATGGATCTGTCTAAGATGGAGGTGGGGGTGAGGGGAAGGTAGGGCTGGCTGCGGGAGGGAGGGAGCCTTGAGGGGGAGGGGGCTGGACACTCCGAGTGTTGGTGCTGAGCTCATCATGGGGCTTGGTGTGACTTCCAAAACTCCCTCCCAAAGGAACAGGGGTCAGCAGGTGAACCGGTACAGGATACTCATCTGGCAGGTCTATGTGTGAGTTTGTGTGTCTCATAATAGCCCTGCTGCAGAAAGCCGGGTCGCTGCGCTCCACCAAGCTGAGCCTACAGGCCATGTCTTATGAGGCAGCAGAGACCTCCACCAGCGCGGGGAACCCACTCACAGCGACCGGCTCGGGTGTCCTAGCAAACTCCGATTGCAGTGTCCCGCCCTGGAGCCCGGTGGTGAATGATGGCACACCGGTGCAAGAGGACGGTGGGCTGCAGCTGCCCTGGATGCTGCCTGCCTCCTCGGAACTCACAAGGGCTCGCAGTATCTTGCAGTCGGCGCAGATAGAGGCGGCGGCGGCCAAGATGCCCGGTGCGATGACGGCGCTGGGTGGAAGGGTGGGATGAGCGGAGAGAGGTCACCGGGATGTGATTGTGTGGTGTGGGGCTTAAGTGTTGTCTGTCCTCATGTTCTGGCTATTTACAGCAATGCCGTGGAGTGAATGCCTATTCTGGCAAGTTTGCCCAACTTGGGTTGTCGGCCTCCCATGATGAGTGACTAGAAATAAGACCAGGGCGGTGTTAATGATGGTCTGTACATTGGCTGAGTAAAACCCTGAGTTTCAGCCACAGTGATTTCAAGGCAAGTTCAGCTAGTTTGACCAGGAAGGGACCATTATTACGATATCTGAATTACACCGTTGTTGCACAGTTCTGGCTGAGACTTATCCCTTTGAGCTCTTGCATCTCCTTTACACCATCACCCTTCAGGCCGGGCCTTGCATTCCCTCCTGAGTGGCGGGGCCAGATCCCCTCGAGACAATTCCATCACTCGGCCTCTCGCGAGGGGGATGACGAGCCTCATGCCAGAGAAGGGCGCCGCAGCCAGGGCTGCTCCCACTCGCGCCAGCCGGGCCTCAGAGCGCGTAAGCGGCATGCAGCAGAGCGGAGACGTGCTGGGCTCGGCAGCGGAGGGAGGCGGCAATGCAGGACGTCAGGCTACCAGAAAGTCAGTTCAAAGGTCCATGCAGTTCAGGGCTCCTTGAAGTGCCGGGGTCCTTGCAGACCCGGGATCCATGCTGTGTCAGGCTTCATGAAATGCAGGGGTCCATGCACTCCGTTTTATTTTTAAACAGTAATGTCGCTAATATGACTGAGGCTGCCTCTCCTGCTCGGCTCTCTATATCGACACCTGGAGGGACTCATGTGATTGCTGTACTTTTACTCTTGTTGCTTGCAAGGGGCCTGCATGGCCAGTGGCCGCTGCTGCTGACCGTCCCCACTGAGCCTATGGGCGGAGGAGGAGGAGGAGGAGGAAACCGTAATTCCATCAAATCTGCCAAAGAACCTGAGATTGCCCGTCGCAGCATGTACTTTGGGCCAACAACGGTACAGGATGGGATCATGGGCAGCTCTAAGACCTCATTATATGTCCAGATCAATGCGCCCTGCCCTGTGTCAAGAGGAAGGTACTCATGCAGACCAGAACATGTGTAGGCAAGGCAGGAGGGTCCCAGTGCACCAGGCATCAGAGTCTTGATAAGGCACAAGGCTTCAGTGGCTTGACAAGGCACTAGGGTAGTCCCAGTGCACTAGGCATCTGTAGCTTGACAAGGCACTTGGGGTAGTCCCGGTGCACTGGGCATCAATGTCTATATTCCTGGTGCTACCTCATGTGTCGTGTTCCCCACACTCTTAGCGAGGTGACTTATCAAGGCCTGTCTGATATGCAGGTGCGGCGCCATGGTGTCCTGGTGAGCCTGTTAGACCTCCAACAGGGAATGCTGGAAGGGCTGGTGAGTCTCTCGGATGCAAAGGACGTGCAACAGCAGGTGCAGGGGCAGATCGTGTCAGCCTGGAGGCCGCCTGTGAGGATCGCAGGGGATCTACACTCACATGAGGCGACAGACAGCAGCAGCAGCCACGCCCACAAGCTGCAAGCCAGTAAACCGGAGGCGACAGCGCTTCCAGGCGCAGCAGGGGCTGACGGCTTGTTGCTCAGGACAACGCCGGTGGGGGGTGAGGGCGGGACGTTGGGGAGTCGAGCCGGTGCGTGGAAGTCCGCGGCGTCCATAGTTCTAGGTGGAGGACTTCGGTCCCCGGCTGTTGCAGGGGTTCCGTCATTGTTGTCTCTGCTGCCTCCGGGGGTTTCACTACCCGAGGGGAGCGAGGGCATGGGCATTGGCAAGGCTGCAGGGGGTGCGCCGGAGGAGGGGGCTGTGGAGGAGGAGGGCAGCGTCACATCCTTGATGTCTCATCTGCCCGGAATGCCAACAATGGAGGCCAGGTGGGGGGGATGGGAGCTGTGGGTGGGGGAGCAAGAATGGGACTGTAAACCTCAGGAGTGGAAATGTAGTGGCAGCTACCCATATATTGAAGTATTGAAGTAAGCTGCATGTGCCATCATCCCCTGGGGAAGGCATGAAAACCATGATCATGAAACGATCATGTTTTGCACAATGAAGTAATGGGGATCACAGGATCATTGATTGCCTGATTGAGCATGAAGGCACATAACCGGTCGGAATGTCACACGAAGGATTGATTGTCAGCTATTACCAAAGCCATGGTGCAGTGCACACTCATATGTGATGGGTGAGCTGCAGTGCACACTCATATGTGATGGGTGAGCTGCAGTGCACACTCATATGTGATGGGTGAGCTGCCTGCTGGCGATTTTCAGACATTTGGACCTCAGTCTGAAGCGCTTTGTATGCCGGGATGGTCGTTTGACAATGCCCTGCAGAGCTGCGGGCAAGGAGCGGAAAAAAGAGCTCACCTTCAGCAATTTGAACCTGAAGGTAGGCAGAGCCAGGGGTCGCAGTAGTTCCTTTTTAGGCAGCGAATCCTCCCTTGGCATCCTGCCCCGCGGCCGCTAAGGTACCCGATTGGGGTCAAACCTGGACAAGCTTACAGATACAGGCCTTAGCAGCATGGCTACCCATGCATGAGGCCTTTGACCAGAGGCTAGGAGGTAGCTGACAAGTAGCTGAAATATAGCCTAGCCACGAACCAAGCAGCAATGCTGACAGTCTACTAGGCCAGTGGCCAGCCCCTCAACTCTGACGCTCGAGTGGCACATCTCAACCCGGCAGCGGCATCACTTCCCCCTGAAATATGATGAAACCCAAACGTTGGCTCTGATACCCACACATATTCACCTACAAGCTCGCTGTATCAAAATGAGCCGTATGATAAGCCTAAACAGGTGTATTATGACATTGCCATGCCCGAGTCCCATTATGATGCAGCCTGAGGCGCCTGCTGCTAACCTGATCTGTTCCTGGCCGTTTCCCTACGCGCCCTTCTGCCCCTTGTTTAGGTCTTGAGCTCCTTCCCATCTCTGCGAGGCCTGGTTGCATCATCCGTCTCGCCTGGCTCATCACCGGGAGCCTCTCGCAGAACCTCACGTAGGAGCTCATTCGTAGGTGAAGGCTCTGCCTCGCGCCGATTATCCCATGTGGGTGGAGGGCCCTCCCGAAGCCGCCGGGTGTCGCACATGGATGGCCTGGGCAGCCCGTCGGTGTCAGGGTCGCCAAACGACTCCGGTCCTGCCTCGCCGCCCAGCTCCCCATTTAAGTCTGCGCTAAGCCAAGCGCGGGGCCTTGTGGTGGGAGCCCCGCTTGCTGCAACCGGCCAGCCCACGCCCGACTACTCCTGCACGTCCGGCAACCTTGCAACAATAGCCCTTCAGCTCACGCTCCCACCTTCAGCTCCTGGCGGGCTTGATAATCCCAAGCGGGAGCGACGTAGGAGCCGCTTCACCCTTACCGACGGGCTGGATGAAGGGCACGCCGCCGCCATCCTTGCGGACACCACAACCGCTTGCGCATCATTAGCGGATCCCCCTGATGTCCTGGAGACATCATCCAGCCCGTTCGAGGCGTCCCAGATGCAAGACGACCTCCGGCAAGGCATACCCAGATTTCCAGACCTCACCATCGTGTGTGATGATGCCATGGCTCCCGCACTCGACCCGGACTTCATCACACCGTCCACCTCCCACTTCCAGCGAGGTTTCCAAGCAGGCCTGGGGCCCCCCAGCGAGCCGGATTCAGAGCCGGAAATGGTGCCGCTGCCTGCTGGCTTTGAGCACTTCAGTGGCCGGCCCCAGGTGCCCGTGTTGACCCGACCCAGCGACTTCCAGTGGCTGGACCCCGACAAGCTGCACGAGAACAAGCTGGTGTCAGAGGTGCGCTGCAACCGCTGTGTTGATGATGCCTGGATGAGGCCGGGCAACCACTGGCATGTACCCAATGTGTTTGGATTCGCGCATGCAAGAGTGAGCGAGTCATGTAGTCAGTCGTTCATGCCCACCTCCCCACAATGGTGTGCCTGTTCTGCAGACCATCGGCACCCTCCTACGATCCCTCCGTCCTCTGTTTGCCGCGCTTCCCGGCTGTGACATCCAAGACCTGTGTCGCGAGAGAGCACTGTTGGGCTGCCACTATCTAGGCTGCAGCAGCCGAGGGATCCCAGAGCAGGACATCACCTTGTCAGCGTGCGAGGAATGTGACAAACCTAAGTAAGGAGGGACCCTTGTGATGTCCATGGGAGTGGGCTAGCCTGGTTTCCAATTGGCTGAATCTCGTCGGTGATGCTTTATGTTGTGTTGGCATTGCCTGCATGGAAGGCTTACACGCCATGCTTGAAATTTTGCAGTGTCCTCTGCATGTTACTCTTTAGGCTTGTTCTGGCTCAGCTTCTTGTGTTGCCATGAAACGTTCTAAGGGTTGAAGGCCTGAGGGGTTCAGGGTGTAGGGTTCAGGGTTCAAGGCTTGAGGGGTCGTTCTTACCTAGAAGGATGCTAAAATATCAGAAATACCGTGAGTCAAGCTTTTGCGACATCCATGTACAACATGCGACGTGTCGCAATGTTGTTCCGCAGGTACTGCAGCAAGGAATGTGAGGAGGCAGCATTCCGCGAGCACCACTATGTACCTTGCCAGTGGTGGGCAGAGAAGAATCGCCTGGAGCTTTACTAGGACCAACTGTGCGTGTCTCCGTGTCCGCTATCTTGCTCGCCCTGTCTTGATGTGAAGATTGTATATTGATTCCATCAGTGCGTCGCATTTGATGCATAGGTGTTGCTTGCCCAGGGGGGTCACTGGTTTTTGCTTACTGTTCTGGTAAATCAAGTGCCTGTGCTGGTTTACGGGCACCTGCCCCATGCATCAAATGTGATGCTCTGATGGACTGTAAAAACTTCACAGAACTTCACATAATGGGGCAAACAGGAGGTACCGCCAGGCAACCTCTGTTTAGCTTCACTGCTCAAAAATCACAGAGCGATGCACTACATTTGTAACATGTTCAGCAATCGCTATCGCTAATCGCTTGCGAGTTGCATCACCCCCCCCCTGCATAAAATCCAATCCAGCATGTTGTCCTAAGTATATGATTCTTGCCTCACCCTAGCACGAAACCCAGCACAGAAGGAGGCACACCCATTCTCGCAGCGATCCCAGAGTATTCTATAATTACAGGGGAAGTCCTAACGGGTGGCTCTAAAGGCATCTCCGGTATAATCCTACCATAAGCCGCACACTCCTTGTATTCCTTGATGGGCCGTTTGGCACAAGGAACTGGAGGAGGTTTTCTAATTAAAAAAATATTCTAAATATTAGTGTTATTTCTTGTAAATTCTATTATAATAACTAATGGAATAATATTCCATGGGGGCGACTCCGTGAAAGAGTATCTAAGTTGCAAGGAGTAACCTACCCCCGTCCCAAAGGGGGCCCAAAATATTTTAAGCATCACAAGTAATTTGACAATCCCTAGCGAGGCAATCCTTTTTGTCTGCAGATTCCCCAGGTCACCACAGCAACAGACGGTTAGGGGACGGGATGGGGCATAACATGATTAGGCTTCCCATGCTCTCTTGCTCCGACTTGAACCTTTTCGAAGTCTCCGCACCAGAGTGAGGTGCATGGCCGGTGCATGGCGCTCTGTCGCGCAAGTAAACCGCACTGAAACATTCGATTTTAGGAGACGACGCGTGGAAGATTTCCACCACTGCCACGCAAATGTCCCAAAATGATTTGCATGCACTCGAATCGACCATCTCGTAGACCTGTCTGTTGCTCCACGATCGGGATTGATTTAAACCACGCAAACCCGAGGGGGATGCCACGTCCGCATCCTAGTCACTCGATACGACTGGCTGGCAGCCGACTTCCGCAACCGTCGCCGTCGCCCTTCCCGCCAGACAGCGTCGCCATCTATACACACGACTGAGCACTAGTACAAATTTAAATTTCTCAGCAGTCCGCTCCTTGTGCAGAAAATCTTGCCACCAACGTCGCTACATGCCCATGCGACAATCTCCCTCCACGCGCTGGCCCTTGCTCGAGGATGACGAGGAGGCCGTGATCCCACATGCGAAAGAGGAAGACTCAACAGACGAAGAAGAGCGTGTATGGCTGCAGCGACGGCAGGAGCAGCCAGGGTGGCGCGTGGATCACGGGGCGGGAGTGTACCAGGAGGACCGAGACAAAAAGCTGAAATCATACTTGGTCGAAACCGGCAGGTATGGAGCAAAAGTGCCTCAATCCCAATCAGGCAGGTATGAGACAAGCGCTTCCCCTGCACATGGGCAGGTATGGAACAAATGTTCCTCATGCACATGGGCATGTATGGAACAATAGTTCCTCATGCACATGTGGGCATGTATGGAACAACAGTTCCTCACGCACATGGGCATGTACAGAACAAGCAAGCCTCTTGCACATCGGTAGTTTTGAAGCAAGCGCACCTGGGCATGTATGGAACAAACTTGTCTTCTGCATGTGGGTAGCTATGGAACGAACTTGCCTCATACACATGGGCAGGGATGGAACATGCGTGCCTCATGCACCAGGGCCGGTATGGGTCATGCACACGCGCAAAGGTATGTGATATAAGTGCCTCCGCTGGTGGGCTAGTGTGCTGTTAGTATCTCATGTGGATTAGCTGGCTTATGATGGACAGTGGTTGTTTTTCGGCTACAAGTTCAACTTCGGCAGGCTGTCAAGCGGCCGCAAAAGGCCCAATTAGGACCAAGCCTGGACCGGCCTGCAACTGGCGATCAAAGCAGCAAGGCTGGCCACGAATGGGGCCAGCGGCCAGAGTGTAGCTGACATGTAGATGAGTCACGCAAAAATAAACACTGATCATGGACGGGTCTCACGCTCATGAGCAGGTATGGGCTTAGAGTAGGCACTGGATCATCTGGTTTTCCTTCTTGCCTGATGCCTTCTTCATGTCATGCTCCTTTATTTTCCATTTATGCACCTCACGCTCATTCTTGCTGGCAACTTTTGTAGACGTGCAGGACGGTCGACGGTGAAGCTGGAGGGCATCCCTTGGAAGACCATGCTGCTACACTTGCTCAAGAGAGGTGCGCAGGGTTTCTTTCCTCGGCTACAGGTTCAAATTCGGCAGGCCGCCAAAGGCACAATTAGGAACAAACCGGGACCGGCCTGCAACTGGTGAACAAAGCAGCACGGCTGGCATGAATGGGACCTCCGGCCAGTGGCCGGAGTGTAGCTGACATGTAGCTGAGTCACGAAAAAGAAGCACTGGAGGGGGTGTGGCTTGCTTCATACAGCGCCTGGAGCAGTGGCAGCTGCTGCGCGTGAAGCCATGAATACACAAGACTCTGTCCATGCAGACCATGAACTTGTCTTCTCTTCCAGTATGTTTTATATGGCGCCTAATTTCCCCCGATTGATGACCTTTCCCAGAGCCTCCCCACAAGATCCCTTTTTGTTTTTCCTACAAGCGCACCGACATAAAACTTGTCACCCACACTCGTGTTCCTGCTCATGCCCTGCGTCCTTTGAATAAATCTCATCGGTAGATCGCACCCTAAACCCTGAACCCTGATCCTCACCGCCCACCACCCCTCCTGACAGATTTCTTCAACGCCGCTGTCAATGCTAAGATATGGGTACTCTCGATCGCACTTTGTGTGTTCTACACGGGCACCATCACTGCTTGGGCACACATCTACTATGTATCTTGGAGGTGAGGCGGGATAGGCTTTAGTTAAAATTGAGAGTAACAGGGTTTCATTCTTTGCTGCCAGTTTTTTTTTGTCAGTGCATCTTTCTTCGGCTACATGTTTAACTTCGGCAGGCCGCCTGGTGGCCGCCAAAGGCCCAATAAGGACCAAACCTGGACCCGCCTGCAACTGGTAACCAAAGCAGCAGGCTGGCCACGAATGGGACCTTCGGCCAGCAGCCGGAGTGTAGCTGACATGTAGCTTTGTCTCGAAAAAAGAAGCACTGCCAAGTTGCTTCAAGTCCAGCTGGGGAGGCACTGTGTTGCCATCCTTGGAAGCGTGCGTAATAGATCAATGTTGAAGCCATGATGTGCCAACAATGGCCCAATGTTGCTTTACCTGGTGTGATTGCGATATGTGTCTCTTTCATAGTGACCGGCACTGCTTGGGCACACTTGTACTATGAGGCTGCTAGTTTTGTAGCGTCTTTACCGTCGGGGACCCTTTAGATTTAATTCGCGGGGTTGCAAAAATAGCATCATCCACTTTGTGGAGGTTGAGGTAGGGCTGGGTAGGATCTGTAGAGAGCATCAGAATGCCTCATCCTCAGCCAGGAAGGTGTGATGCTGCGATACCGCTGCCTCAATTATTCATTGAGTGCTGTTGCGTTGCCTCCTTCATTCCCTCTCCTATTTGCCCTGTAGTGAATGCACAGGTGCTTGGAATCTTGTCATGTGTATAGCTTGCTATTGCCTAGGTAAGCTGATAGCATTTGAGTATTTTAGGCAGGTGACAGATTGCGAATTTCTCTTTTTTTACCACTGGTTGCATGCTTTGCGTTACTATAGGCTAGGTCTTAATGAGACCAGGTGTGGTGGATGAGAGATTGTACATAACCTGCTCGGTGCAGTGCCTGCCGCCCCATCACATGCACCTGCCTTTCATAAACATGCAAATCCACTGCCGCACATAGCATTTTAAGAAATGAGATTTCAAGTTTTCTGAATTTTAGTTTTCAGAATTCAGATTTCAAGTTTCCAGAAAGCTGTTTCAGAATTCAAGCATGTGCGGTATAACACGCCACTCCTGTGTTCACAGTTCGCATCATCTTACCCAGGCGCGTGCCCCCTGCTTCTGCCTTGTACCGCCCATCAGGATCCACCCTCAGTGCTATTACGGATTTGAGGGACCGGTGTCCGCCTTCATGTTCAGCGTGGAGACCCAACAAACAATAGGTGGGCAGGGGCACGCCACGTCCTCACATCAGCCTGAACAAGCAGTAATAAAGCCTAGTAGCAAACTTTTACAACTGCATTTAAAGTGAACATTCTATAAGAAGCCACAACAACTTATCCTGTTCCTGTAGGCTATGGTCCGTGGCCCCGTGCCCCTGCGTCGTTCTGTGTCTCTGCCCCTGTTCTTCTCAATTTGTCTCTGCCTAACATGTGCCCGTCCTATCCCGTCCCTATAGGCTATGGTGCACGTGCCCCCGTTTCCTGCTGGGTCTCCGCCCTGCTGGTGGCCATCCACTCCCTGCTGGCCCTGGTGATGGACAGCCTGATCCTGGGGATTGCCTTTGCACGCATCTCACACCCCAAGAACAGAGGGCGCAGCATCCTCATCTCAAACTGTGCGGTCATCAGCAGGAGGGACGGAGTGCTGAAGTTGTGAGAAGGGGGCTGATGAGCTGATCGGAGTGGGGAGGGGGAGGGGGGGGACAGGGGGAGGGGGCGGCGCTGAGGCAGGAAGGGGCTGAAGGAGGTGGGGGCAGGGGCGGGAGGGGAGAGGCATTTAAAGCTCTCTAGTGGGTAGTATTTGATTTCCGTCTTCCTAGGAATTGATGTCCACAGGAAAGTGGCAAGGAGGAAGCTCTTGAGGGCTGAAGTGCTCCACGCATCTGCTAGAGGATGGGCAGTTGGGGATGGGTCGACGGTGGGGCGGGCCAGGAAGCTTTTTGGTAGCAGGGGGGATGCTTTGCTGGGGTGACGCACGGTCACAAAAGGGATGAGGAGTGGGCTGCTGTGGGGCGCCAGGTCATGAGTGTTGGTAGATCCCTGTCTACCGTCATGCTTAACAGCAGGCTTGTAAAAGGGATCATATTCATGTAACAAGCAGTATGTGCTCATATTTAGCAGTGCCTCTATTTTGCATCTCTGCTTTCTAGTGACAAACATTTGCGGAGCCACCCAGTCCTCCACTTTGGGTTCTGAAAATCTGACTTCTTCACGCCTTGTTTCACACCCTCACACTCTCATTACCTCCATCCCTCACTCCCACTCTGCCACTCCCTGGCTTTCTCACTCTCAATCCCTCCATCACTCTGTCACTCACTCCATTCCTCTCCTCCTTTCCCTCATTACCTCCATCCCTCACTCTCCCCCTCCCTCTTGCCTACAGCTCTCACTCACCCACTCTCTCGCTTATTCACTCTTTCACTCCCTCCTTTCCTCACTTCCTCAGTCACTCACTCCATGTCCCATTCTCTCAATCCCACCTTCGCTCACTCTCTCACTTCCTCACTCACTCCCTCCCTCCCTGATCCCCCAGCATGTTCCGCATCGCCGACATCCAGAACAGCACAGTTGTCTCCCCCTGCATCTCCATCTTCTTCTACACATGGGGCGAGGGCCAAGTGACGGCAGAGGGCGAGCGGATCCCAGTTCGAATGCAGGAGCTGGAGGTGGTGGACTGGTGAGTGACTGGTGCAAGGGGCTAAGGGAGGGGCAGCAGAGGTTGGGGGGGGGGGGGCAGGCTGGGAGTAGCTTAGGGGCAGGTGCTGTAGGGGGGGAAGGGGGGAGTTGAGAGAGCCTCTGGAGGCATAAGTTGGACTGAGTGGGAGGACAGAGGAGTAGGGGGGGGGGGGGTGCATGGAAGTAGTGGCTGAGGATCAGAAAGTGGGCTGGGGTGGCGTAGAGGAGAAGCTTCACTCAGTGAGGATAGGGAGGAGGGGAGGTTGACAGCACCAGCAGGGGGATCAGCAGACGGGCCGGGGTTAATAGTTTAGGGTTCAGGTTTAAGGGTTTGGGATGGTGGTGGTAGGTTTCAGGGGTGTGGTGAATGAGCCTGTATATCTTAAGAAGCTCAAAAGTGTGAGGCTGTTCTCCAGGGCCTGAACCCTAGAAACGAAATGACAGCAACCCAGCTGGGGACCCCCATGGTCACCAGATGAGGTCTGGGGGACCTTCACTGCCATGCTCGGGTTGTTTCCACATCCTCGCTTGCCCTACTTGCAACTTCTCAGGGATAAGTCCCTGCTCCTGCCCTCCATTGTGGAGCACACCATCGATGAGTCCAGCCCTCTGTTTGGACTGACTCAGCAGAGGCTGGAGGTGAGGCACTGAGGAGGCCAATGTTGTTTTTTGTTTTCTTTATTCAGCAATGTAGCACCTTCAGGAGGCTGCTGGGTAGCTACCACTTGGGATTCCAGCCCCCTATCTGAATCGGCTCACCAAAAGCTTGAGATGAGGGCGAGTTTTGAGGCAATCGTGTTTTTGTGAAGCAAGCCACCTTTGGCAGGTCGTTGGGCTGCTGCCCATCAGTCAGTGGTGACTAACCTGGATGAGCCTGCAGCTAGGGGCCTGAGCAGCAGCCAGTAGGGCTTGCTCCACCCAGTCCCCTCGGCCGTAGGTGGTGATGTAGCTGAATTGTAGGTGAAGAACTAGACAATTGTGGTGAGCAGAAGCGGTGGTTAGGCTGCTCCTCGTACCCCTTCCTGGACTCTCTTGAGGAGATCATTCCAGGGGTTAGGCCAAAGGGGCCCCCTGCAGTTATGCCCATCCCAATGTGATCTCATACATTGATATCTGCTGACTGGCACCATCGTATACTGCATGAGGCCATAATGAAAACTACTAATTTCTAATATATACCCTAGGATTGGGGGTTTATACCCTAAGTCATAAACCATAATGGTACAGATGGCTGTATGCCTGGTGTTTTCTTTTTCACTCTGACTTCATTTCCCGGCCCCTAAAGGCTGATTGGGGCCAAACCTTGACTGTCCTCCGGCAGGCGGTCCATACAGCATGGCTGAGCGTGCACACACACATCGACCAGTGGTCAGGACGTTGCTGAAATGTAGCTGAATTGTGGTCGAGCCACGATAAAAGAAACACCGCCTGTGCCACTATCGTCCAGTAACTGCACAATGGATGTGGTTTGAAGTTGGTGGAGGACAGAGGGAGGAAACCCCAACATCAAAGTAGAAGCCAGTGTTTCTGTTTTCATGACTAAGCTACATGTCAGCTACAGCCCAGCCTCCTGCCGGAGGCCCAAGTGTGGCCAGGTGTACTGCTGGGGTCGTCAGCCGTTGGCCGGTCAAAGTTTGGTCCCAATCGGGCCTCTGACAGCCGCAAGGCAGCTCGCTGAAAGTGGACACGTAGCCGGAAAAAAGAAACATTTTTTTGAGCTTGACCCATGTGTTGGTATTGCTGTCAACATTACCCTCCCTCACAGGGCTGTGTTTCACTCCTCCGCATTCATGCACACACCACCCGCAGGCGCTGGACGCTGAGTTCATCATCAAGTTTGAGGGCTCCACAGAGTTGGGCGACATGTTCATGGTGCGGCAGTCGTACCTGCCGCCTCAGATCCACTGGGGGCATGCCTTCTGCACCATTGTGAAGAAGGCGACTGAGGGCACCACCAGCCATACGGTGGATCTATCCAGGTGAGGCAAGTGGGGTGGATCTGTCCGGGTGGATCTGTCTAGTTGGATCTGTCCAGGTGAGGCAGGCGGGTGGATCTGTCCAGGTGGATCTGTACAGGTGAGGCAGCAGGGTGGATCTGTCCAGGTGGATCTGTCCAGGTCAGACAGGCAGGGTGGATCTGTCCAGGTGAATCTGTTCAGGTGAGGCAGTCGTGGAAAGAAAGGGCTGCCTGTCAGCCTCCTAAAAGCCTTGTCTACCTGGGTGGAAGCCATCCCTAGCCTGCAACATACGCCAGTCACTCAGAGCACCACACAACAGTCTTAGGAAGCTCCTTCATGAGTCCAAGAGACTGTAGCTTGAATATGATATTTTTCGATTGTAAGAATACAAAGAATTGGATGTCATGTGCTTGGAGCAGTAGCCTGTGTGTATCATCGTTGCCCCCCACCCCCCCCTGCTGCCTGCCCCTGCCCCCTGCTTCCAGGTTCCATGATGTTGAGCCGCAGGAGGGGCTGGAGACCCTGCCACCCTACAAGCTGTCGGCAACCGTGGTGCACTCGGGCGCACGCCAGCTCCCGCCGCCCGTGCTGCATCAGGACACACTGGCACTCAGTGAAGATGGCGTCGTGGGACATCGGGACGGAACGCCTTACCTTATGTTCAGGTACAATGGTAGGAGAGAAGGTGGTCCAGGTAGGGTAGTGAGCATAGAGGATTGCTTTCAAATGGTATGAAAGCGGCATTTTGTGGGAGCAGATAGGCACAGGACATGATCTTTATTTTTCGGGCTTCATCAGAGCAGTGGCTAGTGTCAGGTAGGGAGGGGGGATTGTTCTGGCTGGAGAGACGAATTTTCAAACAACCAAGTCAAACAACACTTGCGGAATGCACACATGCAGTGTCGTTCCCTGTGTGGATGCAAATATGTGGTGGAGCTGAAGCCTGTTGCAGAGCTGGGGCTGGGTACAGGGGCCAGGGTGTGAAGGATAGGGATTGACTCGTCTTTAAAATGGTAGTTTCTCAGCGCTGACTGCTGAGATATGTAAGTAATTCCGGGAGCCTTTGTGGGGTGGGGCCTCAAGTTTATTTTGTATGATCTCCACTGTGAGATTCATGAGCCCAATGACATGGGCGACTTCCTCAATTCCACGTTTTGTGTGCATATATTTATATAGTAATACGGCATTTATTTACGTATTTATGTGCCCCTTAATCTCAGCGCCTCTGTCGGCATGACTTCAGCTATGAGCCTAAATATTGCGTAAGCCTTCACCTGTGTGTCCGAGTGCGGTGCGTCTGCTGTGGGTACCTGTCCCATGCAAGTGTGCAGGGTTGGGGACACTCCCCCCTCTGACCGGGGGGGGATGTGCATTTCTGCGCCTACCTGTATGCTGGTGTGCACTTTCCTCCTGCTCCATGCATGTACGCCGGTTAAAGACACATGCTCCTTAAGCCTTGTGGTGGAAGGGCGTGCCGGTGGAGGAAGTGCTAAACCCTTAACCCTAAACTAGGGACATAACCTCCCTTAGCCTGGTGTCCAATGTACATGCCTGCACTATGTATGTTTGCAAGAGTGTTCATTTAACCTGTGTGCCAGACCACCCTTATGGGGATACAGCGCAGCTACCCCTGGGCCCATCAGGACCAGACCTTGACTGGTCTTTAGCCGGGGGCTCAATCAGTTAAAATTCCTGTACCATGCCCTCTCGACTGTATGCTGATGATGCGGCTGAAGTGTAGCTGCAGAACCCTAAACCCTAACCCTAAACCCCTAACCCTAAATAAATTATGGCGTGCAGGGTGGGGGATACGTACCCTTTTGGTCAAGTGGAGGACGTGCAGATCCGCGCATACCTGTACCGATGGACGCAGCATGTGACAGCTGAGGGGGAGGTGCTGCCCTACACCGTCAAAGAGCTGCCGCTACATCCAGCAGCGCCCACACTCAGGTGTGAATCCACTGGCTGGCTCGCTGCTACTTGCTGCCAACCAACATCCCGATCGCTTGCTTTGTCTACTTGCTGCAAACAATCAATATGGGCATTGCGTTGATTGATTCAATCAGGACGCGTGTGTCCATGGAAGTTGCAAGTGCTTTTCACACTCGATCTTACATTGCCTTACCTTTTCTTTTCTGAACACTTCTCAAATGTTCTCACCTTTTCCCACATTCTCTTATCTCACTGTTGCTCATCTGCTGATCGTTGAGGTAACGTTGTAACTTATCATCTTACCTTGGCCGATATGGACACAGGTGACACTGCAACTATTAAGTGTTTCCACACTTCATCTTATCCTGCCTTACCTCCTCTTATCTCACTTCTTCTCATCTTCTGATCCTCAAAGTGTCTACTCATCTTACTTTGTCTGATCAGGTACCCAGTGACGGTGCAGCACTGCATCAGTGAAGGCAGCCCTATTGCTTCCTGGGCCTCTCCGGAGGGTAAGAGAATGGATGCAGACTGCGAGATCATTGTCACAGTCAAGGTGAGCTGTGGAGCTTAGGGTTTAGGGTGTGCTGAGGTTTTGTAGACTGCGAGATCATTGTCACTGTTAAGATGAGCAGCGGGGTTTAGGGTTTGTTGAGCTTTTGCAAACTGCGAGGTCGTTGTCACGGTCAAGGTGAGCAGCGGCCCATCCAGAAGCAATTATGAGAGGAGACTGGGAGAAGTTCAAGGGATGGGCGATTTCGTGCTGTTTGCTACATGGCTTTGCTACATCTCCCTTGAAGCCATGCACAGCTGCGCTCTCCTGGGGCCGACGATTTAGGATGAGAATCTGATGAAATACCTGTACGACCAATCCAGCAGTTCACACAATAAATGTGTCTAGGTGTGTTTGAGTCTGTCTAAACCCCACAGCTGACTGCCTGCCCTCCTGTCCCAAGTTTCCTGCGGAAAAATTGGATACTTGCCATAATTCAAAGCCTTGTATCATCTTCCTGGCTGTGGCAATGACTGGAAGTGACTTAATTTACAAACTACCCCTTTATGGTATATTTCAACCAGACCCACTTCAGCCCTATTCTGCTGATTAAGGGTCCCCCTCTTAACCTTAAGTCCACCTCACTAACCCTCCCCCTTGCTGCCCCCCCCCCCCCCTCACCACCGCAGGGCCACCTCACTAGCTCTCATCGATTGGTGACCCGAACGCGTGTATACCCCGTGTTTGGCAACATCAAGTGGGGGGCCACCTTCTGCCCCATCGTGGCTCGCACCAATATCCCCGGCAGCGCCTCTGTGGACTGGCCTTGCTTCCACCTGCACGTCCCGACCATGCCTGTGCCAGCGGGCCAGACAGGGCCGCCAGAGCCACTGACCAGGTCCAGGTCCAGAAACGACTTCCAGGGGGGCAGGACCGGGAAATCGGATCTGAAGGCAGAGGTCAAGCAATTAAGTCAAATTGCCTACCAGAAATCTCAGAACATCGAGGAGGAGGATGAGCTGGATGGCCACGAGCAGGCAAGGGTGAGAGGGGGGGGAGGGATCTCCATGTGTGTGTTCAAATGTTATTTGAAAGCATGCTTTGTTTGTCGGGTCAAGAGGACCAGGGAGCTTACACTCCTCGGACATGGAACAGGAGGAGGAGGAGGAGGAGATGGAGGGCCATGAGCCCAGGAGGGTGAGAGGGGGCTCACCGGGATCCTTGGCCTGGAGGGCTGAAACCCCATACCCTGAACATGAGGGAGGAGGAGGGACTGGATGGCCATGACCTGGCACATGTGAGACAGGGTTTGTCCTGCACCCTGGAATGGAGAGCTGGAACCCCAAAGGCTGAACCCTTGTCTGGGGCAGGTGAGAACTCCTGAACCCTTGCGCATGAATTGTGCCGTAAGACAGGAAGCGATCTTATGGACCTGAATTGTGAAATAATACCATAACAAGAAAGAAAAAGGTGTTGACCGCACCATATGGGTTGTTCAAGGCTCCCATGGCACGCTCAAGTCACGTGGGCAGGCACAGGCCATTGAAGGCCGCATGTTGGCTAACTTCCATCCCCTGGTTCCATGACAAACTGCATGAGGCTAACTGGCATATTTTCCTGTTTTTCTACTTGTGTTTGACTATCCGCTTCCTTGCCATCCAGCATGTATCCTCAAAATGAGGTGGCTTTAAAACGAAGGCCTGTTGGAACGAGGTTTGTTTCCACTCAAACGCCTCCACCAGGATGCCCTGACCAAATTCCGTTTTTGTTTTCTTCTCGAAGGCAGTGCTTGGCCGCGTCGTATTGCCCCCCTCTCTCCCCTGCCTGAGCGACTGTGCCTCACACAGCCCCCACTGCTGCTGACTCGCAGGCTGACAAGCCCCACACATCTGCTGCAATGAGAAGGCCTCCCACGGTCTGTAAGTCTTTCAGCCGGGCAAGCAGGATGAGTGTCAGCGGGAAGACCATCGTCAACAACAGCAGTGGCCCCGACAGCACCGCCCGGCCCGAGGGCTCCGGCTCGCACTTTGGCACTGCAGGTGGGGACGACTGGAAGCAGAAGCGCTCGCTGTTTGACGCGATGAGTGCGCTGAACGAGCTGGCAGCGGCGGAGAAGCTTTCATCGTCAGAAATATCCGAGGAGGATAGATGAGCGAGGGCGTTTGAACAGGCCAGGGGCAGAAGTGGTCAACGCGCTTTATCCAGAGCATTGGCTTGGTATACTGCCAGTGACTGGATGTGCCTCACCCTGGCTCTGACCATCAGGTTGGCATCCCGCTGCATAGGCATCTCAGCCCATAAGGCAGGTATTTGAAGACCTTTGGGCGCTTCATGAACCTCACAGAAAAGCAAATTTCGAGGGGGGGAACTGAAGGCACGCAGAGCTGGCTTGTGCCTCTGCCTTCAGGTGCCAGCGGTCGAGTACGGAGGACGCATGAAAAAGCGCCTACCGCTGTAAAATATGAGACCGGTAACACTTTGTGGGAGCAGCCGGGAGAGAGCTCAAACACTAAGCCTGGCATACCTGCTGCTGCATGAGGGGCGACGTGGCACAGCTGGAAGAATGTTTTGTCATTTAGCAGGGCTGCTGCTGCGCCCTCTACTGGTATGACTGCTGCACTCTGGGTTGTCAGGCAGGGCTCCTCCCCTCTGCCAGGCTTCTGCCCTCTGAGCCGCCTAACAGGGTTGCTACCCTTTGCCGGGCTGTGCCACCCTATGGGTCGCCAAGCAGGGTGGCTGCCCTCTGCCGGGCTGCTGCTCTCTGGGTCGGCAGGCAGGGCTGTTTCTGCCTTGTCTGCTGGGATGGCCCAGCCCCAGGTCTGCATAATTGCTGCCAGCCCGCGTATGGAGCTTCGCTGCTGATAAATGATGATGAGGGCTGTTGCCTCGAAGTTGCAGACATTATCAGCCCATCGGACTGCCTTGAGGCGCAAACACACAATCTGGCCTGCATTAGTTCAGATTTGAGGACTTTAGGGTTAACAGTGTGTTGCTCCCCTGTGTTGGGTCTCCTCAGGCCATGTCAGCTGTTCTGTGTGGCCTGTGATGCTTTACGCCAGTTTCCTGCATGTGTCAATTTTAGGGCTGGCGAGAATATATAGAAGACCTGGCATGTCGGTGCTGGTCAGCAAAGTGTGGCATCATTCCGGCATGAGTTGAAACCTGTTCCGGAAGAATCCGGCTTTGAGCTCGTCGATCCGCTGTGTCTGTGAATTTTGTTGCAGTTCAATGGGGTATTGCATTTGAAGCATGAGGCAGGTGCCCGATTCGCTGAGAGCCATTGCTTTTGCCACGGCGTCCCTGTCTATGCTGGTAGAAAGCTCAGTTAGTGGGTCCACCATTCACTAGTCTTTCTCCATTCACTTGTTTAATGATGTATTGCTGAAACCGGTTTGTGGGCACCTGTCCCATGCTACAGAAAATATGCTTTGCTAGACAAGAACCGTGTGCCAAAGAAGTTGTGAAGGCCACTCGGTTGTGACGAATCAATGACTTCACACCTCAGGGCACCGCTCAACAAGGCTCTTCCGCATCGTCGTCCAACTGTCTGGAATACGATATCAAAGAGATTAATGCAAGTATAAGAGAAATGACAGGTCAGTGGTGAGTCAATACCGTTACACCTCTGGGCCCGCTCAAAGCTCGGCCGCGTGGGCGCCCAACTGTTCAGAGGAGATAAAAGAAGAAACCAAAAGGAAGAGGGGGGGGCAGGAGCAAAAGGAGAGGCCGGGAAGGCAGAGAAGACCAAGTCCGACACCTGATTTCCACTAGAGACTAGCCCTCAACAAAGCCTCTGATCGCGCCGAGCCGCAGTCGCAAATTTATGCGCACACAGGCACACTCCCCTTGGCTAGGGCGGCTCTTGGCTTGCGCCAGCACGGCACCCGCCGTCGACTGAAACCAGGCGCGGTAGGTCGCCGCAGATCTGTGCTCGGTGGTAGGGTCCCTGGGGTCCCCACCGCCACTGGCGTCCAGCCGTGCTTGCTCGTAGGCTGCGTCAACGAGTGCCAACACCTCTGTGACGGGTAGGCGCTGTAGGGCAGCTGCTGCCTCGCGCAAGGTGGGGGGGGCTGTCCCCCGCTCCAGCTCCTTTAATGCACCCAGCAGATCAGAGCACCAGGTGCAGCCGCCAGTGCCCTGGCTGACTGCAAGCTGCATATCTGCTGCCATGGCTTGAGCCATGAGAGGGCTGTATTGCTGTGCCGCCGGTGCCACCGCTGCATTGTAGAAGCGGAGGATATGGGTCCACCAGTCTCGCTGTAGTTCCTGGAGCTGCAGCTCTCTCAAGACTCCTCAACTGGCGGCTGATGCAGGTAGCCCCGCAGCCTGGCGTAGGTGCTGAAGCAAGCTGGACTGCATTTGCTGGAGAGACATTGCCGCGGCCGAAGGTGGCTGGTGGCCCACACCATGTCGCCGTAGTTGGCCGCAGTGGTCAGTAACTGTTGCAACCACTGGGATGTCAGTGGACGGGCTTGGCTAGAAGCCTTTTCGCAATGCAGGTCCCAGACGTCTACTGTTTTTAGAGCCCCATGGGCAGAGAGAATGCGCATGTCAATGACATAACACTTCTAGGCCATTCTGACCTGGAAGGCGGACAACGCAGCGATTTACAACACAGCGCTGGCCAGAAATTCGCAGGGCCTACAGCGCTTCGGAGCGGCGATGGCGGCGGGTGACTCTGAGGAAGCTGCAGCGGCGCTCACGGCCGCAGTTTGGAATGCGGCCAAAGCTGCAGGCATGACGCGCATAGCCAGGACACATGCCCAGTGCAGACAGCATCAGCGCCCCCCGTGGTGGGATGAGGGGGTACAGAAAGCGTATGCTGAGCTATGATCATTGTCGCTGAGCGGTGCCCCGCGACCTGAGTGCGAGACAGCGGTATAAGTCCACAGCTCGCCACCGCCGCCTGTATTTCAGGCGCCATATGGCCGCGGTTGTAGCGAATAGGCTGCAACGTCATGACCACAGCGTCTATCGGGAGAAGCTGCAAGATAGGCGGCATGTGTGCCCCACCACTGATCAATCCTCCCAGAGGTGAAAGGCTCACCTGCGGCAGCAGTTTACCGCCATTTGGCCCCTTTCGCCTCCGCGCCACAGCCCAGTCTGTCCCATGTCAGCACGCAGCATGAAGACATGGGCGCATCCGCCGATCAGCTAGCCTCTTGCTTTGACCAGGTTTTCTCCCGCATGCGAGTGCATACCGCGGCCTTGGCAAGGCAGCACCTTTATCAAGCTGGCCTTGGTAGACAACACCTCCGATGGGGAGCATCGGCATGTCATCAGGGACATGCTGCAAGAGTGGATGACTTCGATGGCGGGGTGGGGGGTAATGCTTAGTGCCTCGCAGCCTGTCAGAATTCAGCCCATCCACAAGAAACCCCGGTAACTACCGGCCCGGAGCGTGTTGTGCCGGCTGTATGCTAGCATTCTAACCGCCGTCGCTGATCAGTGGGCACGCATGCACGAGCACATCCCTCCTAAGCAGTTCAGCTTTCATCAGCGCCGTAGCGCGCTCCAGGCTGCTTTTCTCTTGATGCATGCAGTCCATGCGCAATGGGCAGCTGCAGGCCGGGGCAAAATGTGCGTGTGGCCTTTGTGGATTACACCAAGGCCTATGACTGTGTACCACAGGATCAGCTATGGCAGCACCTGTCTGAGCGGCTTTACATGCCTTCATGCCCGCTACTTGCTAAGCAATCGCTCTACAACGGCGCAGTCTACACGCTCATAGACGGCCAGAAAAGCACTGGCCCTGTGCCTTGCACCCGCGGCAACAAGCAGGGCTGCCCACTCAGCCCCCTCCTCTTCAGTCTCTATATCAGCGATCTGCCGGGCAAGATCGCAGCCCAGTGCCCGGCAGAAGGCATTGTGCTGGGGGCGGGCGAAGACTCAGGTGCCTCTTATATGCGGATGATATCTTCCTGCTAGCCAGCAGCCCAGCAGAGATTTAGCACATGCTAGATGCCTTGCATGAATATGCAGCGGTCAAACAGCTCCAGGTCTACGTCAGCAAGACCGAGATATTGGAGTTTGGCAGCCGCTTAGCAGCGCAGCGCCGGCAATCAGCCCATCCTTTCGTGTGCGGCCCAGATAGGATAGCGCTGAAACTTTTCCAGGAATTCAAGTTCTTGGAAATCATCCAGCAAGAGAGCGGCAGCATGAGGACGGCCATGCAAGATAAAGAGGTGCCACATTGCAGCGTGTCCGCCGCATGGCCGCCAAGGTGCGCCTCATCATCTGCCTACACGCATTCGGTTGGCGTCTGTCTATGCAGCGCCTGCGGCCAACTAAGATATGTGGTGTGGGCCACCGATCACCTCATGCCGTGGCATTGCCTCAGAGCAGGATGCAGTCCAGATTCCTCCAGCATCTGCGCAAGGCTGCAGGGCTACCTCCGTCCGCTGCTAGCTGAGGGGTCATGAGGGAGCTGCATATACAGCCGTTACAGCGAAGTTTGTGGCAGCATGTACTTCGCTTTTATAAGGCAGCGGGCACACCAGCAGCACAGCAAGACAGCCCACTCATGGCCGCAGCCATGGCGGCCGACATGCAGCTCTGCAGCTCGCTGTCAGGCAAGGCACCGGAGGACACAATTGGTGCAGTGAATTGCTAGGTGCCTTTCTAGAGCTGGAGCTGGGATCAGTCGTCCTTGAACTGCGTCTGCCTGACAGCGACTGACCTACAGCCTAACAGCCGCTACATGTCACAGGTCAGAGGTCCTAGCGCTAGTTGATGCAGCATAAGAGCGGGCGCAGCTGGATGCAGCTGGCAGAAGGGACCCCAGAGATCCTGCCATTGAACACAGGTCTGCGACGGCCTAACGCACCTGGTTTCAGTCCTTGGCGGGCGCCGTGCTGGCGCAGGCCAGGGGCCGCACCAGCCAAAGGGAGTGTGCTTGCGTGCGCACGAACCTAAGGCTGCAGCTCGGCGCCGTCAGCACGGCAGACTCTAGAGGACGGCGCAGCGGTCAGCAGCGTGACAGACGGTGCTGCCAGCGATGTCGGGCTGGGGGAGACGGCGAGCATGTTGAGGACGCGTTGCATGCATGCTTTCAATGCCCCAGCGTGCGGGATCGACTTAGGGAACAAGGATGGGCACTTCCTATTAACGTTGCTGGAGACTTCTTCGAGTTGTACCGGGGCAGGCTTGGGTGGGATGCCCTGGCCGATGTGGAAGACGTGGGAGATATCGTTGAGGCGTAGACAGTTTCAGAGGCTGGAGCTTCCTTTGTCTTTCTTTTCCAGCCTTTCGTTTGTCCCTTCACTTTATTTCCCACTTCTCCTCTTTTTTCCTGCCCCCTTGCGTTTGTTTTGTTCTTTCCTCCCAACCCTGAAGTTAGGCGCCCACGCGGCTGAGCCTTTTTAAGAAGGGCCCAAAGGTGTACCGTCATTGACATCTAGGCCATGCTGCCAAGGCTCGGCCGCATGGGCGCTTGACTGTCTCGTCGGGAAGAAAAGAAACTAAAGGCTAGAGTGCATTAGTATCCATGCCACTACTGCTGCCCACCATGAGCTGCTCCGGCGTCAAGTCGCCCACATGCCAGGGTAGTTCCAGGGTGAAACTAGGGGATAGATGTGTGAAATCTGTGGATTGACCCGATCCGGGTTCAATGCCGAGAATTGGACAGCTTGCGAGCCTATACTGCTGCACATCGGCCTCCTGCATGTATTCTGCATGGTTCCGCGGCAAACCTAAGCAAGAAAGAGAGGATAATGCGGTATTACTTAATTCCATGTTGCGACGATCATCAGCCCGTCCGATAACAGCCAACCACAGCGTGTAATGGTGGTTATGGGCCCCGGCTCTATCTACGATTATGGAGGGGGGGGGCTTTATATCGGTGGGTCTGCCCAGGTATGCACGGAGTTCTTTTGAAGTGGCTTCATATAGTTGACTTGGCTAGCAGCGAACGCTTGGTGCGGTCGTGAGACCTCATTGTAACAGGAAGTACGAACAATGCAAGTCGAAAGCCTGAACTGCTTCATATGTGGACGTCTTTGTTAAAACCTGTAGTCAGGGTACCCGGAGCATCCTTACGACAGGGAAGCTGTGCCAACAATGACACTTTTCTAGCAGCGACGACCGCATGTGACGAGTGACATTTTGAATCGCAGCTGTCATTGTCGCTGTCACTTGCCGAACGCTTGCCGCATTGCTTTAGCGATATATAGCTATTAGCAGCGAATAGACATGCGACTGACATCGAGCCAAATCAGTATTGATCGACGAGCCAGACCAGGCATTCCTGGCAGTGACGAGTATGAACACGATTTGAATCCCAACTGTCAGCTGTAGCAGGCACGCTCCCTGGCAGTCATCGCTGTTCACACTCTGACTCACGGTAGCAGTAAGTAGCTATCTACGCCAGCGATGTAGATGTTAACATTACTACAACGAGATCGCGGTGACGACCGAGGGCCAGCTGACGACGGTCGGTTGCTGGTCAGTTTGTACATCTTTTTTATGTCTTTAATCAACTGTGGAGCCGTACACCGACGTCTTGTACATCTTTTTTTATGTCTTGAATAATAGGCCGGGGCAATGATAACAGACACGCCTGTTGGAAGTTGTGTCGCTCTGCGCCACGTCATTGCCACGTCGGCGGCCATTGGCATGATACTTGTTTGAATTACATCTATAGTCCTTGGGGATCCGTCTGTTATCTGCGATTATAACTGTAAGATGGAGGCTTGCACGCTTGAATGCACTGCACAGGGGCTGATCAGCGCAAGTCTGTTGAAGAACGTGAACACAAAATCACGATGCCGATCAATAGGCGCCAACTGTGTGCCTAGCTGGAACCTCGGGATCCTACTATCCTATGCTTGCCGTGGGATGCTCAATTGATAACGCCATTGGCACTGTCGATACATCGATCGCATGTCATTATAATGGGTCGATCTTAGCCTATATCATGTTGTATCTTTGAGTGAGCACTGTTGCGCTTATGTAGAACCCATCGGGATATCGCATCGGCTTTGGCGTAGGGTCACCATGGTGCCACGTAGGACATGTATTGTTGGCACAAAGAGATTTGCGTTTGGTTGACTTGGAACGTTCGGACTAGGGCATGGGCCGTGTCTAATAGGCCTGGCCTGGTATGTGGCTTATTACGCCGCTATGTGATATCCATCTCCGCACAGCTTTTGTATCAGGTGATTACGTTGCCGTGTTTACTGCAAATTTGAAGTTTCAGACATATGTCCGGAAATGTCATCCCAAGTACATCGGCCCAGTTCGTATTCAATTCAAGGATAGCCTATCTTTTGTTCTCACCCCTGTTCTCACCCCTGTTCGCACTGACCCGCCGTAGCCCCTTTCTCCCTTTAAGGGTATACAGACCGGGGCTTGGGCGTCTCGTCAACCTGTACTTCCCAAAATCCACGCCGCATCGGCGTTCTCTTTTCTTTTCTTTTCTTTGTAGAACGTTCGAAGAAACAATCCTCTAGTGCCTTGTTCGCGCGTGACATGCTTTCTTTAGCTGATGTGATCGAGTACATTGGACCCATCACGAGCGCAATGTCGGTCGCAATTCTTCCTCTTTCGCCAAATGACACCTGTCGCTTCCTAAAAATGTGCAGACAGGCAATCGCGCACCCGACACGATCGCACGCTAGAGCGGGCTGTGTCAGCGTGTACGAATGCCAGAAGTCATCTTTGTCACGCTAATTCTGGCCGTGCAATCCCAGCCGAACGGCCAGAAATCACGATCGTAAATGGCGGTTTCATGGCGGTTAATGCTTGTAGTACAGACGTGTTTCATTTACACTCCGAACAATATAAGCTAGCTAACGCAAATCTAAGACAACACAAAATCATCAACATGAAATAACACAGCTGTTATCTGCCTAAGTAACTTGGGATTAAGTACGGGTAGTCGTGTGGCCGAATCTGTTACCGGGTTATAACCCGAGGTCGAGGCCAGGCGAGGGGGATAATCACCGAGGCCCAAGGCTGTGTTTTCATTGGAGTTTGAGGTGAGCAGTCGGGCAGGTCGGTTTTGTTCGGTCCGCGCCAAGGTTAAAGCCCGAGGTGGAGACCACCACAGAAAAATCCGGCCTTCGTTTCCATTGCATGTCCGGGGTGGCCGATTCGCATTCAATAACCTCGCAGGCTAAGATTTTCGAAATGTTGCAGCATTCCTTTGTAGTTGTTAAGTCGCGTTTATTTCGCTGCTGCAAAACGAATCGCGCTATCGGCTTGTCCATGCGTAGTAGCATTGGGCGCAGCTGGCAACGCTCTTTTGAAATTTCTGCACCTATGTAGCTTGAACACGTAGATCAAAGCAACCAGTGGTGCTTACGTACACTATTGCTTTACTTCTACTTAATTCAGTCGCGCATGCTGCAACGCAACGACGGGGTAGAAATCGTCACGTGAGGTTCCGTGGGCCGGGACAGCCAGTCGACTTCCATCGAACCAGCAGAGTTTATCAGCGGTATGAATATAGGAGAATGAGCATAGGGCTCAAAAAACAAGGCTGCGAAGTATTGTCCAGCTGGCGTTTGGGGTGGATGTCACCCAAACTCACTTCGGGTCTCGGACCCGAAGTGGATTTGAGTAAGTTTGGGCAGATGAGTCTGGGAAACCAACCGTCGACTGTACTAATGCCGGTCGTGTTTCGACGTCCAATGGAAACGTTTTCGTCGGGGTGGCACAGCTGGCGCCTAGCTGGCAACCCACCCCGACGTCAAAACAGCCAATGGAAACACAGCCCAAGGCCGAGGTGATTAAGCCCCGAGCCCTGGCCGAGACCGAGTATCTATATATACGTGACTAGTGAGGCTTGCGGAATACGAAACGACGGTCAGCGCATTCGTCTCAACACCCGAACGCCACACTCTCCATACCTCCATACAGGCATTATGACAAACCACCCATACATGCATGACAAATTGACAACTGAAAACGGTTTGTAGGCGCAGCCGGCCAGCCGAGGCCAATCTAGGACTCTCCGAGCATGACTTAACCACGCTTGCCCCTCGGAATAACATAAAAAGCTTCCGAAGTTTCACTGGATACCGCTGGTATTAATAATCCACGAGGTAGGCCATGTCCATACTCCAGCTGGCATCGCGGATCCTGCTCCAGGCTTCTCCCTCTGATGCTGACAACCTCGGCAACAACAGCGGCACACCCGATACTATGCCAGACTCTCCTGATTACATATCTGTGCCGGCTGAAAGTACGCTAGATTTGCGAATCATCGCCATTTTTGTCATCTTCGCTGCTGCCATGATCGGGGGCACTCCGCCCCTCTTTATCGCCAGCTTCAAGAATGCTTCGCACCCTGCGACGCTCGTGTTCAGAGCGCTGTCAGCCGGCGTCATCCTTTCCCTGGCGCTAATCCACGTCATAGGGGACGGCAATGCAGACCTGGAGGGCGTCACGGATTACCCGGTCGGAGGGTGCTGCGTCGTCTTCGGCATCGCCCTTATGGTCATCCTTGAGAATCTCTCGCACCACTTCCTGATGGAGAAGCAACATGACCACTTCCACGACGGGAGCAGCAAGGGACACCGCGCATCCCTACCTGATGTCCACATGGAGGTCAAGGCCGGCAGCCAACAGCACCAGCACTACCACCCCACCGCGCCATCAGCATTCCCTCAGGGCTCGGAGCTTGGCCGCATCTCTGATGCATCTGTACCAGTGGCTGACGACGGCCACACCCACACATGCGTTGCTGCCAACACGGCGGCCAACTGGGCGTCACGGCAGTCAGTCCCCATGGAGTCCACCATACGCCAGCAGATCACCGCCTACGTGTTTGAGCTGGCATGTGTCATTCACAGCTTCCTGATTGGTGAGCCGGGGCCCGTGGATTCCACCATCGGCAAGTAGATTTCTACTTGCGTCCTTTTGCTTGCATGTGTCATTCATAGCTTCTCAATCAGCCAGGGCCTACTAGTGAGCAAATGTGAGGCCAGAACGGAGGCCCGCTGGCGCGCGAAATTTGGATGCTGGCATGTTCACAGCTGGTGTTGCACGCGAAGACACACATAGTTCATTCATTCGTGCCTTACTGCCCTGTTTGGCTGTTTAGTTGTTTGGCACGGCTTGGGTTGACCAGGAATTAAAAATAAAATCAATACTAGGCTATTGCTAGGGTTGACTGGTGTAAGCCTGAATCCTAGAAACTGCCCATGGGCCCTCTTGGCATCCTACTGTACGGAAGGAAACTGAGTTATGGAATCGATGAAGCCCAATTGACGCAGATATACTCTACTGAATGCCTGCCCACTCTCAGTTTCTGATGCACTTGAATCGCTGCAAGAGTGCAGCCATGACAATTTACTGTGGGCCGAGCGGCAGACAAGGACCCTTACCTGAGCGAACATGCTATTTGAAAATACCCTGACCCTCAACTCCCCTCCGCCCCTTCCCCTCCCAGGCCTCTCCCTCGGAGTGACAGTGGGCAACCGCGGCCAAGCCTTGGCGCTGCTCTTGGCCCTCGTGTTCCACCAGGGCCTTGAAGGCATCGGCCTGGGCAGCGTGGTGGTCCAGGCACAGTTCTCCACCTTGAAGTCGGTCATCATGGTTGCGACCTACGCGATCACCACGCCGGTAGGGGTCGCAATCGGCATTGCGGTCTCTAGCACTTATGACCCGGAGAGCATCACTGCACTAGCGGTGCAGGGTGTCTTCAACAGCGTCTCCGGAGGCTTGCTGTTGTACATCAGCCTGGTGCAGCTGGTTGCCGAGGACTTCACGCGGGTGGACGGGAAGAAGCCAAGGGGCCTGCTGTTGCGACTGGGAACATACACTGCGCTGCTTGTGGGCGCGGCGGCTATGGCTGTGCTGGCCTTGTGGGCGTAATTCAAGTATCTAATCACTGCTGGCCGCGTATATGCCCCGGTGGCCGGTGGGAGCTAGTGGTGGTTGCTGGGTGGGGATGAGGTGCTCCTGCCTCAATTGATGGTTCATGGGGATGGTATATGTGTATAATTTGACGATTGTGGGTGGCCCATTTCGAATGGCAGTTGCTGGGGTTCGCAGCTGTGCAGACGTGGGCACTTGTGGCATGCCTGTCACAAATGGCAGTTGCTTGGGTAAGCAGCTGTGCAGATGCGGACACTTGTGGGATGCTTGTCTGGAATAACAGTTGCTGGGCTTAGCAGCTATGTAGACGCAGACACCTGTGGGATGCCTGCTGTCTTGAATGGCAGTGGCTGGGGATGGTAGCTGTGCAGATGCGGACATTTGTGGCATGCCTGGTAATAGAGATATATAGATACTGATGTCCCTGCAGGGGAGCACTTCAATTGTTCTGATTGCAACAAAGGGGGTGGGGGGGACTTTGCCCTTAATCATTTCGTGTCCTTTATTGTACGGAAGTCAACCCAGAAGACAACCTTCAGTAGGATTTTGGCTGTTATGCTGCCTCTGATGTTCAGCTGTTGAGAGCAGGATTCCCATCTTCATACAATTGAACGAAGATCTGCTACCAATGCTGGTTGTTCGTCCTATTCACACTCCTCCTGTGGGTTAGAATATATATGGCACCTCATATTGCCTAGCCTTTACTAGGGGTTACCAAGCTATCTAACTGAATAACTGAACTGATATGGTGCCAAAGGCGGTATCCATCCATTCGAGGGGTATCGCTCATTTCCCGCCTGTTCTTCCACCTGATTAAGGTCGTTATGCTTCATATTTATCACACTTCACGGCCCAGAGTGGCCTAGTAAGGCCTGCCAGAGAAATGTTGGGGGCATGAGCCACATGTTGCACTGTGTTAGTTGGCTCTGGCCATGTTCGATAGACATGCTGAGCACCGATCATTGTTCACCAGGGTACATTATATAATTGCATCATTTACTTCATAGATTTCTACCTGTCAACTGATAGGTGCGATTCTAGTTTTTGTAATGTCGTCATCATCGGCTCACCATGCTCATGCCGTCGGGACCACCATTGACGAAATGTGCCATCTCTGGCTGCAGCGGCTTCGTAGATGCACTCTGTAGGTGGACAAGTACAGGAATGTTGTGGTCACGCTTGATGAAGCCACTCAGGCTGTGAAGAGGCAATGACGCAAGGTGAACCAAGACGACCTCGAAGTGCCATGCTTGACTAAGTGACCTCCACTCTTCTAGCATGCATGAGACCATGAGTCCGAACAGAAAAATAGTCTCTGGTAAACATAGTAGCCTGTCAAGCGGATCATGATGTGTCGTGGTGGGGTGTTTCAAGGCGTGTGACATGAATGTGTGACTGCGGAGCACCTGTCACACACACCTCCCCTATGCTATCTGTAAAAAGCTGTACCTTTGGCGCAGCCCCCGAGTGACATGTGTGCCCTGAAAACAGTTGAGGTGTCTTAGGCTGTGTGTCCCGGCAGCAGTTGCCCAGTTTGTCCCTTCCGTTGTTTGCGTTCTGAACATGCTGGGTGATGGTGCTTCTTTATTTGCTGGTTGAATGTTGGGTGTTGCGGGTGATGTGTGTGTTGCGTACGTTGCTTGTGCGATGGGGCGTACTGTAGGTGTTGTGCATATAGGGGAATACTGTTTGTGAGTGTGCGCCTACCTGTTTCTGATCGGCTGTGAATGTCAGCTGTGTCAAAGTGTTTGCCAAGCACTTGTTTTACATTCCAGCGAAGCTGAGTGCCAGAAGTGACACTTTGCGCACAACAACAGTACGGCACAGCACCTGCCTAATTGCACACTGAACACAGCAGCTTACCAGTCATGAGAAGCATGTCACAAACTTCACAAAACTTAACAGGTCCTAGGCTTCAATCAGAACAGGCAAATGTGCCGTTCGGTTGATCTGTGAGTGTGCATATCTGTTTATTTCAAAGCTGCTGCAGTTGTGGTGTGTGGATGACAGAGTTGGTGCATGGCAATAAATATGGCTGTGGACGCTATGTCGAAAGGTCGTCGCACTTCCTTCACATGGAACTGAAGCATGCAAGCAATTCTGCTAACACTGCCCAACCTAACATTGATAACGAGTTTGCGCCGAAAGCAAAGCTGCACGATATGTAGCCCCTGCGATGATCTTTTACATGTTCCGTAGTGTCAACTACCGGTACTCAACTGTCATCCTGCAAGTTCGACAACTTGTCAGCGGCTGGCTGCAGCGATACAGATCAACGCGAGTAGCCATGTCATCACGGCTAGCCTGCTAAACGATTTTGCGCTCAAAGCAGCGCAACGCGAGTGCACGTCACGAACTGTGCAGTATGACCTTTATTTCGGTCAAGAAAGTCAACGTGGCCAAGCCGCCAAGGCCGTGGCTGCCCCGCCACGAGCATATACGTTGCGGGCAGACATGCAAACGCATTTGCGCCGACCACAAATCAACGCGATGGCTGTTTCTGAAATTGGCACCACTTTTCACCGCAAACCCCTAAAAAGTATACCCAATAAAGACAGAAAGTACGGCTTTACGGCTCGTTCGATCCACTCCCCGCGCCTCCGTTGCAGTGCACTGTCATAGGGAAGCACGAGATAGATACGACATTGCAACATAAATGGCTCGAAACACTGGGGCGAGCGCGATGAACGAGTTTTTCAAAACAGGTGTCATTTTGGCGGTTGGGAAACACTTCTCAGTGAACTCAACTGAAATCCCAAACCCCTGACCCTATTATCCCTTTTCAATCCTTTCAGTCACTCGGGTGCATCACCGGAGTTCACCTGGCCGTTGCTGAACCTGCTAGTCGCCCACATATATTCACTGATCATGTCCCACATCTGAGGCTCTATAACCCTGCCAATGCCTAGAATATGTGCCCGGACGGTCAGCAGCAGGCCCCAGCAGGCTCGATCAAGATGCGGATTTCTAGCCGTGATCTTGAGTTGCGGTGCGGTGTTGTTAATATACCATGCCATGCATCAAGTGTTGAGCCATGATAATACCTCAAAACATCAAAAGCTGAGAGGGGAGGACCTTCCCGTCTGGTGGTTCGCACCTTTCTTCGACCAGTCCAGCTTTGGTATCGAGGCCTCGACGTTACTTCTTGGGATGATCAGGTGGGTGCATGTAAAGGAAGGGGGGCGCTGTGTTTGTTTTCAGGCGCGGTATACCGCGATTCACGGCAAAGCTTGGGAAATCGACCCTGGCCAGCTAGCGCGGCGGTGAAACCTAGCTACGTACATTGTGACTTCTTCAGTATGTAGGGACTGGTATAACTGCCCTCCGACTGCTATTTGGGGAGGCGTGGAGAATAATTGGCGAGTAATGCCAGCTGCGAAAAGCCCGCAGCGATGACGCTTGGACCTGTATGTGTTAGGGGCTCTGTGGGCACGAATTAACGCCTGCTTCTGAAAAGGCGAATTGCGAAAGGAGCGGCAGATAGGTCTCGGCTTAAGCGGAAGCGTGCGTAAACAAATATGCGTAGACTGTGGGCAAGTTTTGGATTGTGATTTGCTGGCCTTACATGTGCTATCGTCGGGCAGGCCTATGTGATCTTCCCGATGCATGAGTGCATGCCTGCATCGATGGGAAGAAGCAAACCTTTACGTACCGGGCGGCTATTCTAGCTGCCCTATCTAGATATCTAGCATAGATAAGCAGAACTTTGCAGCAACTTTGTAGTCTTAGACACTCCTACCTGATGTCCGCCTGCAAGCCTGGCTGAATAAAGAGTCTGGACCATCTTAATTTGGGCCTGGGACATTTTCAGATTTCAGATGATACCTGCTGCTGCCAGCTCGTCGTCTGACCTTCATGTTGGGCAGCTATTCCGCTGGGGGTGCAAGGGAGGCAGGACGAGAGCGGTAACGCTGCATGCAAGTTATGGACGAAGCTCCTCATCCATGGTGATTGACTGTCAAGTTGCCGGGGGTGCGAGCGAAGGCGTGCCTTGTCTATCAGCGAAGTCGCTGCTGGGCGGGGGGCAAACAGCTATGCCGCCCATGAAGGGAAGCCATGTCGCATGGGTGGATTGAAGTGGCCCAGGATCAGTTGCTGGAAGAGTGGGAGTGGGGGAGATCCGACGTTGAGAGCAAATTTGGCGGGTTAGTGACGGTGTTGAGTTAAGTTGCATCAGGTCAAGTCGCTCAAGACAGAGGAGTCGGAGGCTGTGCCAGCGAATTTGCTCATGGTGATAAGCTGCGGTGCTGCTGGGATCACCCCCGGATGTGTGAGCTTAACATGCAAGGGGATGCCCAGTGGCCCAGGCAGCCCTATCCGAGAGGGGCGGGCATCCCCTTGCATGACACGAGCATTTACAGTGGGCGGGGGGTCGGGCCCCACAAGCACTGGCCATGCCAAATTCAGAATTTGTCAGAGCAGAGGGATGCAGAGTTTGTGCATTTAAGTCATAATGAGTGCGTCTCAGAGGCCTAGCTTTAGCCTTCAGGGACTGGGCCCCATGCATGCCTCCTTATTGTGAGATGTGACCTGCTAGGGAGCAAGGCAGCGCTATTTTTCCGGCTGCCAGTCCACCTAAACATGGCGGGCCAACCGCGGCCGCCAAAGGCCTGATTGAAACTAAACCTGGACTGGCCTACAGGCACATACCATGCAGCATGACTGCCCATGCATGGGGCCTCCGGCCAGAGGCCAGGAGGTAGCTGAACCCAAGCTGAACTGTCGCTGAACTGTAGCCGAGGGACAAAAAATAAACATTGGAGTCGCAGGGGGCAGACGGGTAGTGCCTGTGGGCATGGAGAGAGTCATGGACCTGCACCCATACCCTCCTAAAATCCTGTGACGAGAGGAGTAGAGGGCAGCCCTCTAGGACTTGCATGAGGAGTCTTTCAGTCACGCACGCAGCTGTGGTCTGACACGTAGTGTCAGCCATCTCTACTTCCTGCTGCCTGCTTTCACATGCCGTTAGCTTTAACCACCGAGCAGTATCAGGCAAGGTCAAAGCGATATTGCAGGCTGTATTCCGAAAAACAGCCTGCATGGCTATGTGACTGCCTCCCTGCATGGCTGCAGGGCTGCGTAGCTGCCGTCCTGCATGGCTGTGTGGCTGCCTCTCTGCATGGCTACCTTCCTACATGGCTGCATGGCTATGCGGCGGCCTTCCTGCATGGCTGCATGACTCTGTGGCTGCCTCCCTGCATGGCTGCGTGGCTGTGTGACGGCCTCCCTTCATGGCTGCATGGCTATATGGCTGCCTCCCTGCATGCTTGCATGGCTATATGGCTGCCTTCCTGCATGGCTGCATGACTATGTTGCTGCCTCCCTGCATGGCTGCATGACTATGCGGCTGCCTCCCTGCATGGCTGTATGGCTGTGTGGTGGCCTTCCTACATGGCTGCATGACTATGTGGCTGCCCCCCTGCATGGTTGCATGGCTGTGTGGCTGCCTCCCTGCATGGTTGCATGACTATGTGGCGGCCTCCCTGCATGGTTGCATGGCTGTCTGGCTGCCTCCCTGCATGGTTGCATGACTATGTGGCTGCCTCCCTGCATGGCTGCATGGCTGCTTCCCCGCATGGCTGTGTGGCTGCCTCCCTACATGGCTGCATGGCTATGTGACTGCCTCCCTGCATGGCCAGCTTATGTGGCCCGGGCCCTTTGGATCAGGGAAATATCATGGGTGTGAGTGGGTGAGGCTATATGCGGTACCGTAAAACCACTTAGACTCCGCGCACCCCCAAAAAAAAGAATTTTATTTTTTCGTCGCGCACCTAAGAAACAATTTAGAAAACGGTCGCGCAGCGATGAAATTTTAATTTAATTTAACGTCGCGCAGCAGGTAAATTAATTTAACATCGCGCATCACTGAAAATAATTTAAATTTCCTTCCGCGCAGCACTTTCAGCCAGTACAGTAAAACTTAGTTAAAAGCCTGAAAGTCAGCAAAAGTCATCATACGGTACTCAAAATTCATCCACGTTTGGTACACGGTCAGCAAAAGTCACAGCGTTCCTGGCCAACTCTTGTTGGCTGAGCTCAATAGTTTTCTTAAAGATGTTTAATATAGATGGTTGTTTCATTGACCAAATCATGTCAGATGCAAGGCGCCGCATGGACATGGACACACAAACCGTATGTACAACCGTTTTACAAACGGGATTATGCTCGGCAAAGCGCTCTACGCCACCACTTACAAATGGCGTCGCCGTCACCGTGCCATGTTGCCTCGAACATGAACAGTACTAGTACTAGGAAGCGTAAACTACCCAGGTCTATGCTCTTTAAACCCAAGAAGGAGGAGGGCGAGAACAAGGAGGCAGAGAAGAAGGAGGCCGAGAAGAAGGAGGACGAGGAGAAGGAGGACGAGGAGAAGGAGGACAAGAAGAAGGAGGTGGAGGCGGAGGAGGCGGAGGAGGAGGAGGGGGAGGAGGAGGAGGAGAGGGAGGCGAGGGAGGCTGAGGAGGATTGGAAGGCCGAGCAGGCCGAGGATAGGCGTTGGCGATTCGACTGGCGAGCCGAATGGATGGAGGCTGAACTGAGCAGTAATGCTAGCTATGAGTACCGGTAGTGCTCATTTCAGTCATCAGTAGTGTTACTTTGCAGGGCTATTTGGGCACACTTGACAAGGATGACTGAACGGATGTCGAATCGAACAGTCGCGCGCTAGCGCGCGACTTTTTGTAAAAAGTGCTGTTTTTAATTCATACCGCGCACCCCAAAATAGTTGTTTGGGCACCTGACTGACGCTCCGCACAGCGGAAATTTTCGAATTAATATTAGCGTGCAGCCATGTCCGCGCACCCCAATAATTATTTAATTACGAGCGGAGTCAAATTGGTTTTACGGTAGTATCGTAGCAGGTAAATATGATGGCTGATTTTGAATGCTGCTCCTGGACCTCTCTGTCGGCTCATGCTGTCTGCTTGGGTCAGCAGAACATCTTGGGCGGGACACTGTGGCTGTATGACCGTACTTGGACACTCGTGATGAGACGGAAGCGTCATGAGCGGCCTTATGAGTGTATGACTTAGAATTGCAACAGAAACGCGGCGGTGGCTTTTCAACAGCGTTGCAGTAGTGCCACACCGGGTCTTGGCTGATGCGCAGGTCCAAGGCGGTAGAGGAGCGCAATGTATGGGTCGGGACGACTCAAGGCAACTGCACCTATGAGTACGACCGTTCCATGCCCAGGGAGGACTTCGATCTCTTGGACGCGGCCAAGCAGCGGGCTGATGGGAGACAGGACTCCATCGTGGTCTGCCATAGCCTGCCCTTCTTCTGGTCCCGCCCTTTCGCCACGGGGGGGGGCTGTGGGCCCTGCCCGCCGGTCGGATACACGCCAGCCGTGGCTGTGGGCCGCGCTATGGCCGAGACGGATATGTGAGTATTATGGGAGGAAGCAGACAGGCTTAAATGGCAAGAGCGGGACAATGGGCTGTCTTACACTAGGGCCTAACTCGACTCTGAAATTCGTTGTTTCTTGTGCCTTGGAGCTGGAGTCCGAAAGCCCTGTCAGTGCCACAGGACCTACCTACAGCTCGAGAGGGGGGATAATTGGCTGGGTAAGAGCGTGTCCAGGTCCCTTCTGGAGACGACAGCATTGGGATGCTAGTGTAGTTGTGTGTGATCCTAACCGGCTGAACCTGACCCTGACCACCTTTTTATTCTCCCCATTCCTCATCACCTCATCACGTCAATTTTGTGCAAACATCTGCTGAGCCTGAGCCAATTGTCATCCTTCACCACACGCTAGCATGGTCCTGAACTCCTAAAGTGATAAGCTTTGCCTTGCCGTTTCTCAGCTGTCGACGAGGGCCACAAGCGCACGCGGGCTGTTTTTCTGTGTTTGCGTCTCAGATTTTCTAGGGTTGGGCGGCCAGCCTCACTCTTGGTTAAGTCCAAGCAACAATAGCTTCGCTTTGCTCTGCCTTGATGGAAATGCAGATATAATAAGGAGTTTGTGGCGTTGAGTAATCGGATGGACGAGGTGTGGGTGCCCTCCTTGTTCTCTAAAGAGGTCATGACTGCATCAGGTGAGTCCTGGGGCTATCGAGAGGGGAGTGACATCCAATGTTATGGTGTATCCTTATCCTGGGGCTGATGAAGGGGGGTGGTATCAGGCAGGTTCAGCCGGGCTACTAACCTGCTGTGGGGGGCTGTTGAGGAGGGCCTATTGGCTGAGGTTGCTGCATTGATAGTATCGGTACAGTCCATTAGTTGATGCTTTGCTGAGCCGGGATCGCTTTAAAATCGAAGAGCACTCCACAATCTTGCAGACTGAAGGCATAAAGCATGGACCCTGATCAAGAGATCCAAGCATTAATTATAATCAGGAACTTAAAGCACTAACGAGCCTTCAATTTCAGACCGACAGCCCAATAATCTCTGCATGTAAACGGTAAGGCCTGCTTGTAAGTTGGGTCTCTCTAATTAGGGCGTGTTATCATTGGGGGCAGATCTTTAGTGTGGTGCAATTTATATGAAGGCCATTGTTGTGAGAAGGCGTGCTCCTTATACCTATCTGTCCTATCTGTCCACCCCGCTAGGCACCCAGCCAAGAACCCCGCTAGGCACCCTGACAGGCACCCTGCTAGGCACCCTGCTAGAAAGGAGTGCTCCATATGCCTGTCTGTCATCGGCACTCTGCTAGGACCCTGCTAGGAAAACTACTAAGAAACCTGATATGAATCCTGCTTATACCCCCTGTGGCCTGTTGCGTTTTGCCCCCTATCAGGGGTTGACAGCTCAAAGCTGAGGATCGTCCCCATTGCTGTCAACACCACCCGCTTTGACCCGGTCAAGACGTCGCCCCACCCTCTCCCCCAAGGAAGGCTCGTGTTCGGCCGTCACCGCCGCCCCCTCTCACAAGTAAGACCAGAATCATGCTATTCACTAGGGTTAGGTGTGAAGTTCTCAAGTTGCGCTAGCAAGATAAATGTACACCTTCAGGATGGGCACATGAGTAACTACGGGTAACGCCCCCGCTCCACCAACAGCAAGACAGCCCCTAAGGAAGAAGAGGGGGGCCCGGCTAAACCTGAGTAGCATGGGAACCTACCCAGTGCTACAGCAAAACAAGTGGCATCCTTAATCCACTCTTCAGGGAGTATTATTTGTTTACTTGTTTTTAAGGGTTAAGGTTATCGATCCACGACCATGGTCGCTGACCACTTTCAATGTTAAGATAGCTCTAAGGGCGCAAAGAATTCCAATGTAAACAACATGTGCACTGGGAATATGCCGAGCGGGCAGCGAATCATGCGAAACGACGGAAACTGCGATTTGTAAGTCTCAGCAAACTCCCACCCGTATCAGCTTCATATGACATCTAGGACAGTAACCCTTCTCCCTGAATGGCATTAGATGTTACTGTGGCATGTGGCCACCTTGGAGGATCTGTGGCTGTATTCTTATGGCAGCATCTGCATATCTCCAGCTGCCTCACCCCGCCGGGCATTACCCCCAAAGCTCGTCCAGGCTGGGCATCTGCCTCCTCGTATCCTACACTGCTGCTCCACGGCTGTGTTGTTTGCTGCCCAGGGGGCTAAATGTTGTTATACTCACTGTCCTAGCTTATTTAGTGCTCGTTTTGCGGGCACATGTCCCATGCATCAAATGTGATGCTCTGTTGTACTGTAAACAAATCACAAAATTCACGGCTGACGGCAATATGTTGCTCCCAGAGTCCCGCCAACAGTGGAGCAGCAGCAGCGTTTATTTCATAGCGTTTCAGCTACGATTCAACCATATCACGGCCCAGGACAGGGGGCCTGGTGCTGCAAATCTTGCAACACCGCGCCTTCCTTTCTGTGGGTGACGACTGTCTTTCTACGGGCCATTGCTTTCCTTGCATCTTTACTCGCGACCTACGTTACACATTTACACCCTGCCCTACGTAGGCCGGTCCAGATTGGGTCCCAATCAGCCCAGTGGAGGCCGCTCGACGCCCCCTACAGGCAGTCCGACGCACCCTTACATGAACACTGCCCCTCCACAGGGTTACATCAGAAGCACTCCGCCCTAAACCCTAAACGCGAAACCCTAAACCCTAAAACCTGAACCCTAAACCCTTCTCAGGGTTACATCAGAGGCACTCCGCCCCCACCGCCCTCCAGCCCCCCTGGGTATACAGCCTGGACGAGGGTGGTGCCTTCCAATGAGTATTCCCCTCTGCAAGTGGAGGCCGAGCTGTTCCAAGCTGGATCTGATGCCACCGCTCAGCTGCCTCTGCCACCAGAAAAGCCATTTGTGTTCATCTCCACCTTCAAGTGGGAGAAGCGCAAGGGATGGGATCGGTTGATACATGCATATCTGGAGGTGAGACCGGAAGGGAGGAAACATGTTTAGGGGCCACATCAACATTTTCAGTCTGGGGAATGTTTGAGGGGTCCCGAGAGATGCAGAGGCATGTGCTCGCTGCATTCACCGCCAAGAGCAAGTTAAGGCCCTTCACGTGACCACTGCCCTGAAGGGACTCTTTGGCCTGAGGATCTAGGTGCCTTCAGGGCTGTGGAAAGAACGGGTGAAAGGAAAGTGGAGTTTAGTGAGTGTGCGCTATACCACCGAAATGGGGCCACCGGGCGGCCAACACTGGGCCAATGGGGACAGAACCTTGACCGGCCTGTGGCTGGTAGTCCTAGCAGCAGTGCTTGCTTTGCCAGGTCCACACGGCTGAAGGCTTTGAAGTGTGCACAAATAGACAGTCGGGAGGAGTACAGTGTTGGCTTGTTTTGCACATGTGTTTTTTTATTCCTTAAAACGGCACTTAAAACAGTCACCGGAAATATTTTCAATGACACATAAAAAATAAAAAATAAACATGGGGACCCTCTCCAACTGCAGATTGTTCTGGATTGACAAAAGGCTGTGTGCTTCTGTCTTGGGTAGTTGGTCGTTGTTACACAGGTGATGCAGCCACCCAAAGCGTTGTTTGAAAGGGCCTTGCAGAGCAAACCATGAGGAAACCAGGAAAAGGAACCAAAGCCTCATTTTCACATAAATAGAGGCATAGGGCCTCAGTTTCACACTAAGTGTAGACGAGCACACCGGTGCTTTATTTTTTTGCTCAGTGGTCTGTCTTTGGCAGGCTGTTGGGCAGCAACCCTCGGGCCAATGGAAACCAAACCTTGAGCAGTGAACCATGTCCCAGGGCCAGCTGCATCAGGTCCCACCGGCAATAGGCCATGATGTTACTCCTTTGTCACTGAAGCACCCTTATAAAATAGTGCTGTACACTTGAGCATCAGTTGGACCAGGTGCTGTGCATTGTGAACATTGGTGAGCTAGAAAAGGGATCGGGCGTTTACATCCTTCGGTTGGTCTGACCTTTGTCGCTCGTCGGACCTTTGTCATGCGATCGTGTCCAGGGACGGAAATGTCGCATTTGTACCGTGTTTTAGCGTTGCCTGTTCCACTCCTGTTCCTTTACTCTCTTGTACCATCTACCTACACTCCACCTTCAGGTAGCCAATCAACAATCTACGGTACACAGATTGCGACACAATATTTGATATATCTTGTCCCACTCTTGAGTGTTAAGCTTGAACCCTGGTGTTATAATTTGGAAACCCTCAAGTGTGAACTCCTGGCCAGGAAACCACCGAGTATGAACCGCAAACCAGGAAACCCATGAGTGTGAACTATCTTGTCCCTATCCTGGCCCTATCTTGTCCCATCTTGTCCCTATCTTGTCCCTATCTTGTCCTGGCCCTATCTTGTCCCTATCTTGTCCCTATCTTGTCCCTATCTTGTCCCAGCCACAAAATCTTAAGTATGAACTCCCAGCCAGGAAAACCTTAAGCGTGAAGTTTAAACCAAGAACCCCTCCAATGTGAAATGCAGTCCAGGAAACCGCGACCGTCTTCCTCAGACACCATGTCACTCCCTTGAACCAGCCCCTCCTGAACTCCCTCCCTGCAGGAGTTCACGGACCAGGACAATGTGGAGCTCTACATCCTGACAAAGAAGTTCATGGCCGGCAGTGACTTCTCCGGCGACATGTACAAGTACTCGGACATGCATTTGGGCATGGGCTCACACAAGAAGTGGCGGAAGGGGCCTACTGTGTGAGTGAAGCAGCAGCAGCAGCAGCAGCATTCAGAGGTGTTCATGGGAACATGATGCCTGGAGTTAAAAAATTATCCCCTCCTGACTATATTGATACTTGCATATGAATTACATCTGGGAGGTGCTGGGTGCCTTTTTGGCCCTGCAATTTGGAGTCCTGTGATTGGGAGCCCAGCATGCTAGCACCTCGACACTGAAGCAGGCGAGCTCTGGCTTGAACCCAACCTCCTCTTGGGCGGAGGATGTGCTGAGCATAGCCGCCCACCCACCTTGCAATTGCTTTACAGCAAAGCCACGCAACAGCTCTCCAATCGCTAATTCAGCCACTCCCTGTTACAGGGGTCACACAACTTTCTTTTAATGGTCGCACCTCAGTGCCTCTCATTCATCAGCTGGCCCTTAGGTCTAGTGGCCCAATCTCTACATTTGATGCATCCTGGTAATGAGAGCCTCAAGTGGACCACTGTGTATCGATTCTTTTACAGGTGCTTCATTCACACTTCAGCTACAAACCTGCCTACGGCCGGCATGGCCTGGCGCATCAAGGTGCCTGTTGCTTGGGCTAATGGCTGCACGACGATCAACGTTTCATCTCCCATTGGCCCAGCGGTGGCCGCCCGGTGGCACCCCTTGCATCATGGTGTGGCACGCACTACAACCCACACTGTAGCACACACTGTTAGCCCTCTCCCCTGTGCTCCCCTCAGGTACGTCATCTCCTCTCACCTGGAGGCGGAGGACTATGCCCGCATGTACCGCGCCTCAAACGCTTACGTCATCCCCACCCGCGGGGAGGGGTGGGGCATGCCTATCACGGAGGCTATGTCCATGGGCATCCCGGCCATCGTGACAGGGTGGTCCGGCACGGCAGACTTCGTGAACGACAGCGTCGGGTACACGCTCAACTTCTCCTTGTCCCAGGTGAATGCGGGTCCAGGGTCAGGGTCTGGGGTTCAGGGTTTTTGGATGTGGCTACAGCCCCAAGCTGCGCTGTTTCCCTAACCTCCACGCCCTAGTAGGGCGTAGCTTTTTTCTTTCAGGGTTCGATGAGATGAAGCTAGAGTGCGAAGGCTCTAAATGCCCCCGTGAATCCTGAATTGTGATCTCAATAGCTTGAAGCTGAAGTAATTAGCATTATTAGGCCAGACCAGCTGAAATTTATAATGTTGGGATGGAGCCCTTTGATGTCTCAAGGTGCCGAATGTGGAGCCGTGGGAAATCGAACACTCTTCAGGTGAAAGCCAGCACCTTGAAGCTGTACACCTTGAAACTGAGCACCCTGTTCATAAGCACCTCATTCCTGGTGAACTGCTGTCGCTAGGTGCCGGATGGGGAACCGTGGTGGTTCCTCGGAGCTCGGTGGGCAGATGTTGACGTAGCTCACCTGAGGCAGGTGAGTGGTCACATTGGGACCCATAGCATAGATGTCTGTCTAGTTGATGCTTGCTAGCTACTGGCTGCACGGTGTATATGGACCTGAGGAACGACAGAAGAGTCCAGCTGGAGGAACACGGCAGCTGTCTCAATGAAGTATTAGTTGGATTGGGGAGCAGAATGGCAGGTATGCATCTGATATGTCTCAGACATGTTTCTGTTATGTTTCAGTGTCGACCCCAGTGAATGTCGTCATAAAAGGGGTTGGAGCATTGATACTAGAAATTACATCAGTTTTTTCTATATATATTTGGCACCTGGACTCGAGCCCTTGTCACAGGACACTAGGGAGTGTTCATGTCAATGATGCGTCTCGAGCCTCTTCCGTTGCGAATTAGGTTATTCTGCAGGCCATAAGACATGTGTTCATGACCCTCCCGATGTTTTTTGCATCTTCTACAGGCCCTGAGACATGTGTCATGCCTCTCCTGACGCGAATTAAGCTCCTAAGCAGGTCATGAGACGTGTGTACAAGCCTCTCCTGATGCTAATTTGGACATTCTGCAGGTCATGAGGCATGTGTATGAGCATCCTGAAGAGGCAGCACAGCGAGGCCGGGCGGGTAGGACGCTCATGAAGACAAAGTACTCCCCAGAAGTGGTAGCTGCTGCCATAGCGACGGAGCTGCAGCGGATCCAGGGCGCGCTCAGGTATATATGTGTGTCTTATTTTAGACTGTGCAAACCTATGCTCTTGTAGCTGTAAAGCAAAGTTTTGCAGAGTTTGCATGATACAGAGCAGGGGATCCGGAGCATGCAATTTATGCATCAAGGTAGGACATGTTGGGTCGCTACTACACCATGCGCTACCACTGAAGTACACTCCATGCGCTGCCACTGAAGTACACTCTATGCGCTACCGTTGAAGTACACTCCATGCGCTACCACTGAAGTACACTCCATGCGCTACCACTGAAGTACACTCCATGCGCTGTCACTGAAGTACACTCTATGCGCTGCCACTGAAGTACACTCCATGCGCTACCACTGAAGTACACTCCATGCGCTACCACTGAAGTACACTCCATGCGCTACCACTGAAGTACACCCCATGCGCTGCCACTGAAGTACACTCCATGCGCTACCACTGAAGTACACCCCATGCGCTGTCACTGAAGTACACTCCATGCGCTACCACTGAAGTACACTCCATGCGCTACCACTGAAGTACACTCCATGCGCTACCACTGAAGTACACTCCATGCGCTATCACTTGCAAAGAATCCATGCGCCACCGCTTGGCAACACAGACCGATGACCCTGGTTCCACCGGCCACTGCATGTCTGTTGAATGTTGGATGAGGGCCACGCTGGGTGCATGAGCCACTACCTGTGCCATGCAACCATGCATCCATGCAAACTTGCATCCATGTTACCATGCAACCCATGCAACCATGCGATATTGCGGCCATGTGACTCACAATTGACGTCGATGAGGGCTGTTGCACTGCTGCCGCAGAACTGGCACCTGCGACCACTGCTACAACTCAAAGTTTGTCGCAACGCCGTGGCAAGCCTGGTGCCATAAGTCCTGGAGGGGGTTTCAGGAGGAGTGGGGACGTTTGAAGCACCTGGTTGGTGGATTGGCAGCCCTTGTCACTATCATTGTGCTGATGGTGACAGCGCTGCTTATGGCCATGCTATACTGTTTCATGCCTAGGGTGTGGAACTGCCTTTTTGGTGGCCTGGTGTCGGAGATATGGCGGAGGCCGAAGTATGGGGACAACTTGAAGACCCTCATCTATACAGGAGCCTAATATTGAAGCGCTTGAGTAGTGCTGGAGAAATCTGCATCCTTGTTATTCTTTTTACCTGGCGCCCAACCATTAACTGCCAAAAACCGGAATTGAAACAACATAATGCATTTTTGTTTTCTCGTGATTTTAGGGAATTTTGCTTTGAAGCCTGTTGGGGTGCTTGGTGGGATGGATATACCATCGGAAATCCGGGACGCATATCACTTGGCACTATAGCAGTCTGCTCTCACTGGGGTAAAGATCAAATGTTGTGCATAGGAGCTTCACTCTACGATGTCATGTGGAGACAAAGTACGCTTACATTTGTTGTGTTTCTTTATATCCCCGTTGGATGTTGAAATCTGTGTAATTTCATCATTTCAACAGCTGCCACAGAGCGTGCATGCAGTAACGTCATTGTCTTGCTGAAAAGGCTCGGCCGCATGGGCGCCCGAATGTATGGTGGGGAGGACAATAAACTTAAGGCTAGTGGAGAAAGGAAAGGAACCAGGGGGAACCCCCTCAAAGGAAAATACGAAAAAGTAGAAGTAAATGTACTTCCGTAGTAATGTTATTTGCGGTTGCTGACCTCCCAGCCCATTGCAAACTGCGTGCGCAAGCTGTGATAGTCAGTAAGCCCATCACACTTTCGTATTAGGCTAGATGCTGATGGGCAGTACACACACACACACGGTTAGTAGCACAAAGAGGCCGGGCACCTGTCCAAACTCCTATGCCGAGCCTTTTTCAGTATGGTCCAGCGTGTGGTCCAGCGGTGTTGTGTCATAGATCTCGTCCCATCACAGCTTGTTTACCGCATCTTCCCACGAATCCCGTCATGTGTCACCTTGGGGGAACTAGCACACCATTGATATGGATGGTGTAAGCATGGCGGGGTAAAGTCCGAATTGCTGTCAGCCAATGCTTCTTTACCTAGTGTTCTCCCTGACACTTCTCGTCCACCATGATGAAGGACATAGTAAGGATTATGCCTCAAATGCTTAGAACATTTAAAAAGGAATCCTGTCTTAGAGGAACCAGCAGCCTCAATCTTCTTCTCGCGCGGGCATGCCCACATAGTAAATAAACAAATCACACACGCCTATTGCTTGTTGAGACGGACCCCCCCCACACAAAACACTCGTCTCCCTTCGTCTACTTGCGGCCTGCTGAGGGCGCCTTCGGTTTCGGCTTGACCTCCTCCTCCTTGATGGGATGCAGCAGGATAGCGTTCTTCATGGTTTGAGGGTTGTACCTGCAGCAAAGGGTCAGATATCCAACGTCACACACTTCCCACTGGACAAAAAATAATTCACTTTCCATCCATGTCTCACAGCACAGGAAGTGCCAAACATCCAACAGCACGCTTTAATTACTGTTTGATAACTCCTGGCGAGAAGAAATCCAACATTATGCTTTCCACTGGACAAAACAAACCAATTTTCATTGATGTCAAATTGTCAAGAACTCCTTAAGGATTCCCGATGCTCCCCTCTGGGACTCTAGGGCAAGAGCTGAACCGAGCCATGCCTGATGTCGACACCCTAGCCGACATACATGTGTGACACATCACACTTGAGCCCCCACATCCAAGTAACTGAATGAAGCCATCACTCTTGAGTACACTTTGCACCCTCTTCCAGACATCCGCACATTGCATCCCTAACTCCCCAAGTATTAAAATAACTGGACCTCACACATCCCTTCCTCTCAGGTACCGGTATCCCATCCATCCTGAAACTTCATGCATCACACACTTTGATAATCTCAGGATCCCTCAACCTCATGCCACACTCACTCAGAGTACCCCCGGTTCCAGTCGTAACTGACTCCGTACGCATAGATGGTTCCGTCTTTGCTGAAGTTGGAGCAGGCGATGGGTGCCGGCGTGGTCCCATACTTAGCCTTGTCCATCTGCTTGAGCCGCTGCTTGCTGTCCTTGTCCCAGAAGTTATACGTCCCGTCCGAGCCGGCCGTCGAAAATGTGCCAAAGATAGGGTGGAAGCACATGGAGTTGACTGCATAGATGTCGCTGGCATTGGGCGGGTCTCCTCGGTGGCACTGAGAGAGGGGGGTGAGGAACTAGGACTTAGGGTCTGAGAATTAAGGTTCAGGGTTGTGGAATTAGGGTGGTCAGCTAGGTGCTAGGAAGGTTTTAGTTCCAAGGGTGCGCCTCCCTAGTGGATTTAAGGGAGGGAAGGGGGGTCAGGGTTCAGGATTGCATTTTTTCAGGTGTAGGGTTCCAAGCTAGGCAAGCATGCCTTGCAACGCAGCAAGGGGGGAAATTGTCTGCCTTGAGCTCCGATGCTTGCACCCTGGTCCAAGCATGTTCACCAAGCCGCCACTTCCTCGACCTTCCCCTGGCAATTCCAAACAATTCCTAGGGAAGCCAGGGACCTGTCGTTGAACACGATGAACACGAATCTCCTCTTCTCAGCCCTTAGCCGCCTCACCCCCCCCCAAAGGCCCAAGCCCCGGCCCCACCTTGAACGTGAAGTTCTTTGCCTTTGCCGCCTCATCGTCTGCTACCTGGTGCACCGCCACTCGCCCCTCAATGGAGCTGATCAACCAGCCAGTCTTGTCGGGGAAGCAGCTCACACACCGGGTCTGCCATTTCAGCGGCGACTGAATCGTCTTGAAAGGTGCCTGTGGGCATCATCATGCAAGGTTCAGGGCAAGTGAGCAGGTGATGCTGTCATGGGGTTGAGGGGCAGTTGAGCAGTTGAGGCGCAGTTGGGCAGTTGAGCAGCTGAGCAGTTGAGCAGGTTTCCACATACAAATATTCAACCCTGAAGTAGGGGCAGGAGACCACTTGAGTCCTGGAACTGGTTCATAAGTAGGTGAGCAGGTGCAGAGACGCAAGTCCAGGTACAGGATCAAGGAATGCGATGCAAATAGGGTCCTCAAGCACATAACGGCAATGACGGTGGGCATGCCTGCCTCCCCAATGCGGGGGTATCCATGGTGTACCCCCATTGTGGCATACTCTGCTCCCCGCTCCCTACAAAACCGAAAACGGCCACAGCACTGGGCAGGGCCACCATCTAACTCTCCGCCCTCGCCGAAGCATCAGAGAAACCTGCTCACCTGCGGCTGCGTTAGGTTGTAAATGTGCACATTCCGGTCTGCCGTCGCAACCACGGCCAGGGGGAAGTTTACGTCCATTGCGTAGATCCGCTCCGGCAGCTGCTGCGTGTGCGCCGGTGTGGGACTCCGGCAGTCCCAGAAGCGCAGGCTCTTGTCCCAGCCACCCGTGACCAGCATGTTCATGCTTTGGACGAAGAAGCAATGCCTGGGGATGCGGGAGGTTGCGATCACTAAGGGCCAGCAGCCAGCAGCACATCCAAAGCCACATCACATTGCAACCATGAGTGCCATTGACAGATCTAATCAGCTTAAATCCAGCTACATCTTGGCCGTGGTGCCCTGTTGCAGCATGCCCTATTTCTTTGGAGCGGCGGCCATAGGACAGTCGTGTTTTGACCCAATCGAACCATTGGTGACTGCCTGGCAGCCTCCCAGACGTGGCCTGGTGCGCACTTAAACAGCACTGGTTTGCATTGCCATCCAACCTGCTACTTCCCGTAACCATGCAGAAGCCCCATGCACACTCCTTGCTCGTGTCCATGCCAACGAATGCATTCATCCCTGTGCATACCCCTATGCTCATGGCCATGGCTATTCATGCACCCATCCCCATGCATACTCCCATGCTCATGGTCATGTCCATGCATGCACCCATCCCCATGCGTACTCCCATGCTGATGGCCATGCCCATGCCCATGCATGCACCAATCCCATGCATACTCCCGTGCTCATGGCAATGTCCATGGATGCACCCATCCCCATGCATACCCGAATGTTTATGGCCCTGCCCATGTTAGCACCCATCCCTATGCATACTCCCATGCTCATGGCACTGTTCATGGATGCACCCATCCCCATGCATACCTGCATGCTCATGGCCCTGCCCGTGTTAGCACCCATCCCTATGCATACTCCCATGCTCATGGCGACGTCCATGAATGCGCCCCTCCCCATACAAACTCCCATGCTCAAGACAATGCCCATGGAGGCACCAATCTCATGCATGATCCCCATCCTCATGGATGAACCCATGCGCATGCAAACTCCTATGCTCATGACCACATCCATGGATGCACCCATTCCCCTGCCTACTCCCATGCCCATAGCCATGTTCATGAATGGAAGCTTGCCCATGCATACTCCCATGCTCATGGCCATGGCCATGCATGCGTCCATCCCCGTGCATACTCCCATGCTCATGGTTATGCCCATGGATGCACCCATCTCCATGCGTACTCCCATGCTCATAGCCATGTTAATGAATGCACCCATCCCTATGCATACACCCATGATCATGTCCATGCCTATTAACAAGCCCAGCACACTCCCATGCGTAAGGCTACGCCCATGAATGCACCCATCCCCAAAATTAACACCTGAGGTCCAGTGTCTGGGTTACCGCAAGCTCCTTCCTTGATCACTCAATATAAGGCTCGCGTACCACCCATGACATTTCTTTTGTGCGAACCAGATCAGCCCTGTGCAGTCACCACTGGGAAGACAGGGATCCAAATTTGACCAGCTTTCAGCCGATGGCTCAAGCAGTAGGGCGTGCTTCACCAGCAACCCTAGCCATAGGCCGCAATGTAGCTGAAATGCAGCAGAAGCACCCAAGAATAAACCGCGACTTAGACCCACTTGATCGGAGCGTCATGCTGCGCCACCTGTTGTGACTGATTGGTAGCTAGGTTCCATAGTCGGACGGTTTTGTCACAGCCCCCTGTGAAGACCTGCGAGCCGTCTGCATGCCACGCGCTGCACAAGAGCGGCTGCTGGTGCTCCTTGAGCTGCGCCTTGGCCACTGCCTGCCCTTGCGGAGTCACCTCCCAGCAGTAGGCAAAATTGTTCCACGATGTTGCGATCAAGTGGTTAGCCACAGGCTGCGTGCAGCAGGCAGTGGTAGCATGGCTCATGGTTTACCTCAACACATGGCAGCATAGGTGAGCGTTGACATCCAGCGGAAACAAGGCTGCAGTCCTGTCACTTTTTCAGAAGAAGCTGAGGCCACCACACCACAGTCCCAAGTTCAGCGCGCCTTATTCAAGTACAAATCTAACCCCTCTGAATCTGCCTCTGAAGACCATGTTGAAGCATGATGGAGGTTGCGATGATTCGGTAGTAGCATCAAGCGCATGGCATGCAAAGCTGCAGCCGTCATGGCATGTTTGGCCATGCATCTCTTCGCTCTGAGGATCATATCATGCTGTGGGGGGATATGCCTTCTCACACTGAATGACAAGCTGGAGATCCCGTCCAGATCGGGAGGTGTCTGCACCTCGACGTCTGTTTAAAAATGAGAGATAAAGCGTAAGGCTTTTAGAGAGCAATTCGAAGTTGCAATGAAAAATGATCTTATCACACCGTTGTTAGGATTATAAGAGGGCTTCGCCTGCGCAAAGGCAGCAGGGGCAGCGAAGGCCATTCTTGATCCTCTATCCCGCCGAATCAAATTCCGTCAATCGCCAATTTGATCTTATACTAGCGATCTGTAGAAAGAAAGAAAGAAAACGCCTGAGCGTGGATTGAGGAATACGGGATTTTAAATGCCGTACACCGGAGTACCACAACAATATATAATGGTTCTGGAGCGGGTAGGAGCTGTTTGCGTTTGCGAACATGTTCGGGGCACGACAGAAACTGCGCAACATCCAGCACCAAAGACACAGGCTGATGTAATTATATAATGGACCAAAGTCAGCTCGCTTCCCTGACCCGGAATCGAATAGGCAGGGAGGCATTGCAGAGGGTGCGGTTACAAGAGAGGCATGCACTGTCTTCTTGATCCAGCTGTCGCTGAGGGGCTCGAAATGCATTGAAAACTTAAAAATTCGTGGCGTAGGCGAGGCAGGATCCCGGGTTCGATAACATGTTCGAGTCAAACCAGCCCGTCGCCTCTGGCGTCAACCCAGCCTATGATGACCTTGATGGCGAGGCCTACGGTAATATAGTTCACTTCAACCTTAAATCAGCCCCCCTCGACCTATTGCGACCGCACTGACCTCGGTCGACTGCACCATGCAGGTACTGACTCACAGTTCGAGTCGGCAGGCAGGGCGCAGCAGCAATATGCTCAACCTGAGTATGGCCAATATCAGCAGCAGCAGGGACAGCAGCAGCAGCAGCAGCAGCGTCCGCTCCCATCACAGCAGCAGCAGGGACAGCAGCAGCAGCAGCAGCAGCGTCCGTTCCATGCGCCCTCGTCACGGCAACAGCTTTCCTCCGGACAGTCTGGGCGCTCGTCCAGGTCTCCAGTCAGGCCCCAGAGCGCAGCATCTGGTGGCGTTGGCACATCCCGTAGTGGTAGTGCTTCAGGTGAGCCCTCCATATCTGAGCGGTGCACAAACTGTAAACCATGCTGACTGGGCACATGCGGCTGAGAATCAGCGGTACTTGCATGGCTGCATGGGAGTGGATGGGACCATGTACCTCCATTCCATTCCTGTCCAACAGATGAGCCAGCAAGGGGTGGAGCTTGCCACCTTGTGGGAGATATCAGACATCTAGCTAGCATTTCATAGTAATGTTCAGTGCTGGCCCTTTGCTGTGCTTGCAACGTCTGACTGCATGTCCAACATAATTCATGATTTGTTTGGCACGGAATAGCCAGGGGGGCAGATGGCAGGGTAGGATGAGGCCGGGATACGGTCAGAGTCATGTCCCAGGCCAAGCCGATTTGATAAGGGATAAGCCAGGGGGCAGCTTGCAGGATGAGACTGGGTTGAATGTGCTGGCTATGTCACGTCCAAAGCTGGGCTGTTAAGGGCACATGGACTGTCCTAGATGGCAGCAGGCAGGGCAGAGACTGGGGTCCTCATATGCTGGCTAGTTCATGTCGCTGCCCTGCTGTTTGTGAAGGGTGTATGTCTACGTGGGCAGGTGGGCTGGGTAGAGTTGAGCCATTGTGACTGTTTAAGGCTGGAGGGTTGACAGTGCTTGACAACTCTTGGGGGCAGGAACTTTCAAGACAAGGCCCATAAGGAAAAAATGGTAACTCTCTTTAAGACGTGGATCTAGGAGGCTGGTTTGGCGGAAGCTGGGAGGGCTATGCCAAAACCTGTTATATTGGTGGTGCTACAGCTACAATGGAAAAAGGTTGTGGAACTCATGGCCGACGGCCTGGGGTCAGGTGCAACAAGGAGCCTGCTGTTTGTACCCCCGGCCGTCAATTGGCCAAGGTATGTTCCCCATTGGCCCGGTAGTGGCTGCCCTCCGGCCTGTCTGCGACAGTCGACTTCACAAAAAAAAATAAAGGCTGATGCCCAAGACTGCCTGCATGTTTTTGGCCTGTCCCCCCATACACAGCGGGACAGAGAGACCCCAGCGGAGGCCGTGGGGCTGCTGGCGGGCGCGGGGCGGCTGCTCAGCCTGGCAGGACTGTTGATCGGTCCCGTCCGGCCTCAGCGCTGCCCCGAGACCGGTTCCCAGCAGCGGCACAGCAGGCGCAGCGGCGGGGCGGCGCCTCAAGCAGCAGCAGACCATCCTCCTCCCCTGGCCCAAGGTATAGCCAGAAGCCTTGCTTGAGAGATGGGGGGGTCCAGGGGGGTGAGGAAACTGCAGGCTTGAGATATGGGGGGTGAGGCAAGGTGTTGCTAGAAGCCAGGCTTGAGATATGGGGGGTGAGGCAAGGTGTTGCTAGAAGCCAGGCTTGAGATATGGGGGGTGAGGCAAGGTGTTGCTAGACGCCAGGCTTGACTCAAGGGTGTGGGCCTGGAAGGTGGGGGGAGGACTATGGAGGCAAGTTGGTGCCAGGAGCTGAGCATGAGGCTGGGGGGGTGATACAGGACGTCTCCAGAAGCCAAGGCTAATGGACAGGTGGAGGGAGAGGGTTCAGTCAGGGTTTAGGGTTGAGTCAGGGTTGAGACTCTTGAGAGGGGCCTTATGGTACCACAGACGGGGCTCGGGTTGCGGACGCAAGACTGGCACCTGCATGGCAGCCTATGCTGTCTCAGCAGCAATTAGCAATGGCTGTTTGAATGGAGAGCTTTGGCAATCGCTTCGGCCTGTGTCAGCTTGGCTTTATATCCCCTCATCAGGGCCTGGTGGGGCACACTGCCCAGGGTCTAGGAATGGGGGGGTAGCATAACGGGTTGAACATAGCGGGTTACGCTTGGAGGGTTTATGGATGGGGGTTGAACGACGAGGGTTTAGGGTAATGGGAGGGGGGTTGAGCATTCAGCGTTTAAGAACGGGGGGTAGGTATTGAGATTTGCGGGTTAGAGCGTTGAAGGATGGGGTTGAGTGGCAGGTTGGAAGAAAAAGGATTCCGAAAATAAGTGCACGGAATCTTAAAACATTCAGCAGATTCTAACTTTCCCTTTTTCTCAAAGGGGACCCTGCATACCTTATTGGATACATCCAGGGTGCATTGGACACCCAATCGATTCTGACTGGTCAGTGGAGTTCGCTGACACTGCTGCTGCTTCCACTTCTCCAAACTTTGCCAGCGCCCATCACGGTGTGCCTGGAGAGCTTACACATTGAACCTGCGAAAATTTGTCATAATTTAGGAGGCTCAATGTTTAAGTAACTACTACCGCAGTAAAGGAAATGAAGTAATCAATGAATTCATTAATTTATTATTCCTGCTGGTGCTCCCCTTTTGATTGCTGGGCCCTACCCTTTGCCCTTCTGCCCCTTCGTACTGCCAGCAGGCGCTCCCCCTCCCCCTCGCATGGCGGGTACAGCTCCGGCTCCCGCTCCCACCGCCTCCGAGATCCGCACTCTGGCTACTCCTCCCGCTCCCCTATCCACTCCTCCGGCTCCCCAGGCCCTGGTGGGGGCCGCAGCACATCAGGCTCCCCACCCACACGTCGCAGGGCCTCTGCCAGCCCAGGGTACACGGACAGTGACGGGACCGGACGCAGGTCCTCAAGGTGCGGGAATGGGGTTGGATTTTGGTTGGTGTGCGAAAGGGTTAAGCCCCAGTATGGGCGACTACGCGGAATGTCTCAAACCCGGAGATCACTGAATGACTTTGTTTTGCGCATTCATGGTGGGGGGTCCAAAGATGTGTGGCTTCCCATCACAGAGCATGGCTGCCCTAAATTCCGTCTCTGGGCCTTGCTGCTGCTCAACATCTGCGGTCTACACCCACCTGCGTCGCCCCCCCTCTTGAACATTTCACCCTACCTCTGCACCACCCTTGCACTCAGCCAATCATTTCACCTCCTCTATCATGCAAGGTAATGCCCCTGCACCTGACCTGCAGCCTAGAAGGCTACAACCACCTACGCCCCCCCCCCCCCCCCAACCTGTCACCTTACCTTGCTTCCACCCTGGCACACAGCCAAGCGTTTAGCTTCGTTCTCTATCATGCAGGGTAAGGCCCGTACACGTGTTTTGCAGCCTACAAGCCTGCACCCAGCTGCATTGCCCCCCCACCCTTTCAACCTGTCATCCTGCCTCTGTACCACCCTTGCACCCAGCCATATGTTTCACTTCCTTCTCTACCTTGCAGGATACCGCCCCTGCACCTGATCTGCAACCTAGAAAGCTACGACCACCTGAGCTTGCTCCTCCCCCCTTGAACCCGCCTGCTCCCCTACTCCCCTACCCCCCTACTCCCTACTCCCCTTGAAATTTTGGATCCCCTTGAACCTGCCTCCCTGCTGCTGCATGACCTCAACACCCACCTGAGTATGTGCCTGGTTCCTCCCCCATGCAGGGTGCATAGCGCATGGGGGGTCGCTCTGAATCCGCGGTTACAGCAGGAGCCGGGGCGCCGTGGCAAGCCCAATAATGTGACCAGCCCTCAGACGAGGATCACCATGGCCACCGTCGCCAGGCAGTCAGGTAGGGAACAGGGACAGGGATTGTTGACTTTTCGTTGGCTCAGCTACAGTTCAGCTACAAATCATCTACCTCCGGCCTCTGGCTGGTTGCCTTGTGCGCAGCCAGCCATGCTGCTTGGGCCTGTTTTAGTCGGCTGGTCAAGGCTGGGTCCCAATCGGGCCTTTGGCGGCCGTGGGGCAGCCCACCGAAGGTAGCCTCACAGCCCCCCAATGTGCACCAGCGGCTCCCTAGGCTCACTACCTCAGCCTATCTTGCCATTTCCCCCTTTGCTTGCTTCTACCCTCGTTGCTCATAAGTAGTAAGTTATGCCTCGCATCAGCCTTTTGGAGCCATTCGTTGCACAAACTTGCTGGGTCTTTTGTAGCAGGGCCAGACGTGTAATGTCACTCACTCGCTGGGTATTTTGGAGCAGGGCCCAGAGGTGTAACGTCACTCACTTGCTGGGTCTCCCCGGTATTGCTTGGACCTTTATGTCTCCCTGCCTACAAGATGCGCTGTGGCGATGTGTCTAGGCTCCGGATCCCTCAGTATCCTGGATTTTGTGCCGAGGGGTCGTTAAAGTAGAAAACGGCTCAAGGACTGCACTCTCAAAACTTTATTTATTAGGCTGCATGCCATCTTCAGGGCACAGCCTAGAAGCTACTCGTGATAAACCTGAGCCCTTCGGCTCTGGCTTGAAGCCTAACCCTTAAACCTGACACCCTGATACGAAGCTCTTGACCTCGACCTGTCGTCCATGGCAGTCATTCATCCCCCGCCTCAATCTTTTATTTCTCTCGCAGCACAATCGCGCCGCAGCCTGAGTCCAGAGCCTTCAGCTGTTCCCACTGCCACCACATCCATCCGTATGTCCCGCGCGGTGCCATCCCCCTACGCACACCCCCAGCTGCTGCCGGCTCCAGTGCCCAAGACACAGCCTAGCCTGCAAGCTGAGCGCGTAGCCGCCATGGCTGCGAGGATGGCGGGGCACCCGGCTAGCAGGCGGCAGCGTTCCAGCTCCCCGCCGGTCTCGCAGCGCGTGCTAGCGCTGGCGAGGCAGCCGGCACAGCCCCAGATGCGGCTGAGGATGGACCCCGTAGAGCAAACGCGGTGGGGGGGTATGGCAAAGAAGCAGACCAAGAGGGCGACGAGACCGAGAGACCGGCCACCGGCGTACTTGGCTGGCGGCGCGGGCGAGGCGGCTGGCCGTGTGGCGGGTTCCTCGTCCGCGGAGGATGCTTACTTGGCAGGGGCGCTCAATGGCCAGGTGCCCCAAGGCCAAGGAGGATCACCCGTCAGGTAACGGACCTGGGCAGGCAGGAACGAGCACTTCTTGTTTTGCTTTTGCTGTGCTGTTGTTTTGCTCAATGTCCAGGTACCCCAAGGCCAAGGAGGATCACCCGTCAGGTAACGGATCTGGGCAGGCATGAGCGAGCACTTCTTGTTTTGCTTAGCTGTGCTGTTGTTTTGCTCAATAGCCAGGTGCTCCAAGGTCAAGGCGGCTGTGAAGTCATGGCGCCAAGTTGGTGAATCAAGCCGTGCTGGCATAGGCATACCGTGGCCCAGCCGGCACAAAGAGCATGACGCCATTGCTGCGAAATTGACCAGACGTGCATCAGAATCCCGCGGCCCAGCAAGCAGGAAAAAGACAAGGATTAGACAGCTGCAGGTCCACATTCCCCTTTTGTTTCCTTTTGCGGTGCGCAGGCCGCGGTCCTCCTCCCCGTCCTCATGGGGGCCTGAGGGCTACGTGTCCAACACCCTTTCAAGGACGCGGCTCAGCAGCGACCTCTCGCACCAATTCTTTGACAGGTGCGGTGCGATGCAATGCGATGCTTCCGGAGGTGTGAATTAATCCTGTCAGAAGTGTGAACCGAGGCCAGCCTTCCGACCACCTGTTATCCCTGGCACTGAAGGTGTAAAGCCTTTCAGAATTTTCCCCTGCGTGCAGGTATCGTATCAAGGAGCATAGGGATGACATGCCAGCACACCGCTACAGCCAGCCCCGCTCCATGGGACCCCACGAAGAGCTGCGCCAGAAGGTGGGTGGACTGGCTTGGGTGGACTGGCTTGGGTGGACTGGCTTGGGTGGGGTCTCTGATGTCTGTTGCCCGGAGGGGATGAGGGCCGAGGGGGAGCATCCTAGGGGACTGTACCAGCAGGGTGGAGTCCTGGGATCGGGTGGGGGGGGATTGTGATGCATGGGACATTATTTGTTACCTAGCAGTCATCATCGACATAACAAAGATGGAAATTGTAGAAAATGGCGTGAGGTTCATACCTACGGTAGAGGTAAATGTAAACATCACGCCATTTTCTACAGGTCCCATCTTTGTAATGTCGATGGGGTGAGGGGGAGTGGGGGGGTGTCGAAGCTGAGAGCTGAATTTGTGAAATCTTTGAGGCACCTTCACGCGGCATGCTTGCATGGTATCCGCGCCATCAAACTTTGTACTCGTATCTCACAACTCATAACTTATAACTCTTGAGGCAAGACTCACTCCTCCTGTGGAAGCCTCAAACAACAGGGCACATGTTGCCCCTCCTCCTGACCTCCTTTGCATCCCCGCCCCCTCAGGCCCTCAGCCTCTATTGCCCACATGACCCCGCTACTTGCATGATTCGTGGTATCCTAGACCCAGGGCTCTGTACTTAATACTGTAGGTTTGATGTGCCTTCCCTCGGGCAAAAAAAATGTTTTTCGTGTAATGCTGCCCTCAGGGCAGATTGGATAAAATCTCTTAATTTCCGACCGAAAACCGGGGTCGAAAATCGATAATAAGTTAATGAATCCCTCAACCTCAAGCAACGTTAATTATGGGGGAAGGCATAGCAAGTCTACAGTATGCATGTGGAGGTGGTGCAGAGAGACATGTGCGTCAGCTTGATCCCCCAAGCTTCACATTCCCTTGCTCTGGACCCCTGCTGTCATTTGCCCTTTCAGACCATTCACCCTCCCTTACCCCTCTTTCCCTGCTGGGTCTCTCTGCGCGCAGGCGTATGCTTTTGATGAAGCTCATCCAGCGTTAGCAGAGCAGCACTTCCTGCGTACCGGCGAGCAGAACCGACTGCTGGAGCGGGAACGCATCCAAACGGCAAAAGAGGAGGCAGGACGGTGAGGCAATGCAGCAGGCAAATGCCCGTATTCTGCTTTGAAATAATGCTGGGGGTGCTCAAGGATGGCAGTGTGGGGGTAGGGGTGTGTTGTGTAAGCAACTAGACAGCGTGAGAGGAGGCGGGACAGTATGGCGCTGCAGTGAGTAGACTACTAGACTAGAATGTTCTTGGACGTATTTTGCTTTGAAAACATGCTCGGGGATATCAGGGACTGCACCATGGGTTTGCTGTATTAACAACCAGACAGCCAGTCTCGGCCTAGTTGAGGGTTGAGGGTTAAGTTTAAGGTTATATTTTCTTTTCATTTAGCAATTAGACAGCCAAGCAGGTGACAGTGTGGTGCTACAGCTGGCAGACTAGCTGTGACGCGTTCCTAGATAATATTTGGGAGCATTGGTAGCTCATGGGGGTTGCTGCGAACATGTAAGCATTCAGACGGCCAAGTAGGGCAAACTGGCTGTGGTTTGCAGTGAAATTTTGCCGGGTGGGCTTGGGGTGGCACTGTGGGCGTGTTTGTGCTTCAAGAAGACGCAAAAATACGATATAAGCGGTTTTATATAACTGCAAGTGATACTATGCAGGGGTCGCAGGGCTAAGGGCTCAGGGGATGTGATGAAGCCGGGGGATTCTATGTCTGATGGGGCGGGTAAAGGGCAGATCGGGTGAGAATGCTCAGCTCCGCCAACTCGTGAAGCAGATCTGTATTGGCTACTTAACTCGGTTCGACCCCAACCCAGATTCCGCTCCGTAGTGTGAACGGGCTCTTAGTGCCTCAGGCAGGGCATCTGCATCTATGTCTAAAAGGTAGACCGAGTAGTCCGCGGTTCAACGCCTGCTCAATTAGCTGATCACTGCTATGTGTGTTACGGCTGTGGCTATGAAATCTATAATCCAGCTGCCGTATTAGATCTTGTGGGTCTTCATCTAGGTCTTCACTGCTATGCATATTGTGTTTGTTGGTGAGGGGGGTGGCTGAGGGGGAATCCAGTGTAGCCATGATGAATCCTTTTGTGCCTTAAAGGAGTCAAAGCTCTATGTACATTATGGACGTGGCTAAGAGTAATTATCCAGCTGCCATGGTGAATATTTGCCGGTGCAGGCACTCAAGTCGGCGCAGGTCCAGCCCATCCTCTGCTCCAGCCGCGGGAGACCTGCGGAGCAATGTGGGACGTCTGGCTAAGAGCCGCGAGCGGGGACGGGACAGGCTGAGGCAGCTGGGCGTGGTGAGGGAAGCTAGCTAGAGCAGGGGGAGCAGATCGGGAGCTGGGGCTGACACCTGGGCCGCAGGTTACCATGTCAGCAGGATTGGATAGGTCAGAGGCCAAGAGGTCATCCCTGTGCATGTTATTGGATTGGTCAGAGGCCAAGAGGTCATCCCTGTGCATGTTATTGGATATGAGTAATAGGAGTTTATGATATCTTCCATTGTGAGGATGGGGGCTCATGTTGGCAGCCCTGGAATCATCTCTCCCCTTGCAAGCTTATCTGCTTCCTTTTCCCTCATGAGGCGACGTTGTCATGCTGCCAGGCTTGCCCCCTCTTCCCTGACCTCCTGTTCGCGTGTGCACCGCTGCTTATATAAGCGTGTTCAGCTACCTCGTCGCCTTAGGCAGGGGGGGTCTGATGCAGCAGGCCCTGCTGCTTAGGCAACTGGTTGTAAGCCGGTCAAGGTTTGGCCCAGTTTTGGCCACCCAGCGGCCCTTCAGAGGTTGATAGGCGCACTTGGATTCACACTTCTGTGCCCTGTTGCCTGCTGCTTGGACAGGAGGGCGAGAAGCTCAGGCTGCAATCATTGCAGGTGGGGCTGGGGCAGAGGGCCAGACAGGGGTTTGGCTTGTGATTGTAATAGTCCATTGCCATAAACCCTAGGAGCGGAATCCAGAGCGGAATCCAGAGCTGGGAAAAGTGCACTTTGGATGACTTGGGGTTACCCTTTTCTTTGTTTATAGGATTTCTGCACATACCAGTACCGGTTTTCGTTTGTATCGTCGTGCACATGCGGCGTCGTCACACAAGCTGCAGCTGTTGGCAGTCGAATTCGGATTCGAATTCGGGTGGTGCCTTTTTACCACAGGTGCAGCAGAGGGCGCTCCAGGCGATTGCCGACAGCGAGCGCATCATGCAGCGCTCCCCCGGCGGCTCTCGAAGCGTGTCGCCTGGAGCAGGACCTTACGCAGCCTCGCCTCCGAGGGGTCGGCGGGGTCGCGTTGTCAGCGGCGGCGGCCGCTCCACCAACCCTTACTCCCGCACCTCCTTTGGAGCGCCGCCAGCAGTGCCCATCAGGCAAGTCGTTTTGCTGAGGGAAGGCAAATCAAATCTACGGTATGGGTCACACAAGAATCTAAATTTCGAGACAAGATTTTCCGATGTGATCCCCCTTGTGACCGCTTGGCGATCCCAACGTACCGTATGGATAGAGGGGTATGGGGAGCAAGAAAGCACGATGCACACGCTCTGAAGCGTGGTCTTAAAAAGCCATTTATTTGGCAGCTGCAGTGGGTTCGCCCGCAATCTAGTTCCAGATGTTGAATGGGTACAAAAAGCTGGTATGTGCATTATTCATGCCAAATGCCATCAGGGCCAGGCGAGGTGCAGCAGCCCCCCTGATGATGCTGAAGATCTTGCGGCCTGTAGGTATGATCTCTTTTTATGCGACCCTTAGGGCCAATCGTCGACGGAACTCTAAATTTCCGACTGAAAACTGGCGTCAACAATCGATCATTAGTCAATTCATGGATCACAAACAACATTAATTATGAGGGAAGGCAAAGCAAATCTACAGTAATGGGACCTCTGACAATTCTTCGGACTTTGGGTACGGTAGTGAAATCTAGTTCGATAGACTTCTGACTTTCTTGTTGAATCTAGTTACCAGTAAATCAATATCGTGTGGTTGACAATATATTGGGACTTTTAACTTGACATGATGGCTATGTGACAAACCTGCCCGCCCTTGCCCTATAGCTAAGTAAGGTTGACTGACCCGTCCTGTGCACTCTTTTCCATTGTCAGGGCACCAAAACATGAGCTGTATGGCAGCCCTAAAAGTGGCGACCATGACGACGACTACAGCCCCAGGAGGGATGCTGAGCCCTACTACAGCCCCACGAGGGATAATCAGCCCTACCGAAGCCCCACGAGGGATGCTGAGCCCTACTACAGCCCCCGCGGGGTTGATCAGCCCTACCGTAGCCCGAGGGAGGACCAAGAGGACCTCCTGCAGCCGCAGGCGGTGCTGTATCCCAACGACGGCTTCCCCGCTGTCGGCCGTGCGCCGCAGTACCTCTATGAGCAGTACACGGGCACCCTGCCTCAGAGCTACCCGGAGGACGACGTTGCGGACCGGCTGCCACACTACAGCATGCTGTACGGCCCAGAGGGGACAGTGCGGGAGGCGGCTGTGCAGGCCAGCGTGCAGGGTGAGCATGAAAGAGAAACGACAACCACGTGCACATTTTGTAATGAGGGGAGGGGAGGGGAGGGGAGGGAGGTCTAGGGAGAGGGACAGAGCGCAGTGCAGTGCGGGGAGGGAAGGACGGAGCGCATTTTTAAGGAGGAGAGAATAGGGGAGCGGAGGGTGGGCTAGGGAGGGAGGGAGGGACGGAGCGCAGTTGTGAGGAGGGAAGGGGAGGGGAGGGGAGGGTGGGCTAGGGAGGGACGGAGTAAGGCTTAATGCAGGGGCGGTTCTGAAGGGTAGCGTGCACCATGAGTGATTAGCAAGGAGGGAGGAGGAGGGAGGCCCAACGGCATACATCAGACGACCTAGGGCTCCTATTCATGCAAGGGATTTGCTCTTGGACGACCACCGGCCCGCCTCTTCTCTACATCAAGCCCCAGCTAGAGTATCGCTTTTCTCCACCCTGATCTGCACACTCATTCACTGACTCCTCCCTGATTTGCCTGCTATTTTTTTGACGGAAGATCGCGGGGTGAGCCTGGCGGATCACTTGGCCGCGGCCAGCCCGCCCCGGCAGGTGTTGCAGGCAGAGCTCTCCTTCCAGCAGCAGCAGACCGAGCCGGAGCCCCAGCGGCAGGGCGCTGGCCCGGCCTTGACGGAGGATGAGCTGCTCATGGCTTGTGGGGCCTACAACCCCGACAAGTACAACGAGTACAACCGGCAGGTAAGGAGGAAGGTAGCGCAGGCCATGTCCTGTAAATAAAATTAAAAGCTTTGCCCTACACGGGGGCAACCCACAGGCAAGGGAAATGCTGTGCAGGCTGTGGTCATATAAATTGAATAAAAAGCTTTACCCAAATGGGTGCAACCGGCAGGCAAGGAAAGTGCAACACATGCCGTGGTCATGTCAATTAAATGAAAATACCTACCCTAAACAGGTACCACCGGCAGGCAAGGGAAATGCAACACATGCCATGATATTTCAGAAAAAAATGACTGGTGCCGGTATTCAAGCCTTGTTTATGATGGACATGCATGTGCTGTAGTAACTCAAAATTATTATTCAAGGCTACCAGCACGCAGTACCAGACTACCAGTGCACACTATACCATGCTTGACTATAATCTAGGGTACTCTTGTAATTTTAGGTGTGCTTCTAATCTCGGGTTATGTTCTTCTCTTGTTCCAAAATGATTCTACAAATAATTAATACCCTTCTGGTATGCAGGTTGATATGGAAATGGAGCGACGGGTGTTGGAGACCGGTGGGTATGACAGTGACCTGGAGCGTGAGGACGCAGCGCGAGGTGTGGGCGCTCCGGAGCCTCCTCCACCCAATCCTGATGATGCGGTACAGGTTGGTTGGAGTGTGATAACGATTTGTGTCTGAGTGTGTACATCTTAGTATTAACTTATTGTCAAGTCCAAGTAAAAAAGTATGAAGTAATCCGTTGGGCTGCTTTGCAGGTTGATGTAGTGTCCTGGTTGTGGGTGCCGAGGGGGGTGGGGAGGCAGAGGGGGGCGGGTGGGGTAATAGCCTAGCATATTCGAAAGGGGTGTGCTTCGAAGCATGCAGAGCCCTCTGCATCGTTCCTGATTCCGATGAGCAGCCCTCAGCATTGCTCCCTAAGCAGCCCCAAGAGCGCACTTTGGGTCCCAGACGGTCAGGGCGTTTTGCGCCTCTACTGCATCCCCAGGCACATTATTTGGACCCCGCGGGTGAGAGCACCTCTCGCCTTTTACCCGCGAGGTCCAAATAATGCGTACAGGGGTTCGCAGCCCGTTTCTGGTTCCGTACCGAGCCCTGAATACCTTTTTCCCCTCCTGATAGGGCACCTGGGACCAGCAAAACAAGTGGATGGACTTTTACCGCAAGCGCTTTGGCCCAGAGGACGGCTACGGTTCACCGTCCCCTCTGGAGGGGGATGAGGGCGGTGGCAGGCGCAGCACTCAGAGCAGCCCAGGGGGGCAGCACCAGTACCTGGTGGACTACCGCTCTCCTGGCCACAGTGGAGAAAGGTGTGAACAGTGCCGGTGTGGAGATGTTTGACCACGGCCAGTGGGTCACACCTAGTGATGTGTGCCTTCACACTTAGCTCCTGCTCCTTCAAACTTCAGCTCATGCATTACATGATTGCCCACTGTGAAAGAGCCTTTACTGCCCATGGCTTACTGCTCCCATGTGTCCCTGCTTTGAATCTACATCCAGTATATTTGATGTCAACATGTCGATTTCTTGCACCAATAGTTCAGGGTATGTGCTTGGTTGTTTGAGACTTGTGGTTCCACAGTCCCCCCCCCCCTAATGCTTCATAACCACTGCCCTTTTATTAAAAAGAATTTTAAATGATAATTTGATCCTTAATCCTTAAAGCCCCTCCCCCCCTAAACCCTAACCCTTCAACTCACCTCAGGCAGTACATGTCGGACCAAGAGGACGCCCTCCTCAGTCAGCCCTACCTGCCCTCGGTGTGGGAGCACCTCCCAACGGCAGCAATGGCCGCAGCACAGGTCCGCGCCGCCAACCCCAAACGTGGCCGGCGCCACAAGTGGCACCCGACCGTGCAGCAGGCGCCCTTTGACTTTAAAACGCGCGAGAAGCAGAAGCCAAAGTGCATCATGCAGGTGGGGTGCTGGGGAGGTCCGTCCTTCGTTCATTCCCCCGTTTCATATGCGCCAAAGATGCATTTTTTAGTGCTGCGGTTCCATGCTGCAGATGCAGTTTTCCTTCCCTCATAATTTTTGTTGTTTATTACTAATAATGAATCGCAACGCAATATTTCAGTTGGAAATTTAGAGGTCTGGTCGAAAGTTTGCTGGAGGGCTGGTATTTAACAAATGAATCATTCACACCTATCAAATCTACGGTATGGGCACCATCGTTGAATAAATGATGTAGGTATGATCACATGATGTGACCAGGGTTGACGGGGGATGCGCTAGTAGCTCGAAAACTAGGTTGCATGAGTATGTTGGGAACAGAGGTGAGTGATCAGACAGGATTGCTCCCTCCCCTCTGATGTAGGTGAAGCTGGATCAGGATCTGCAGATCAAACGCAACGAGGAGGAGGCTGCAAGAAAGTACCAGTTCAAGGGCAGGCCCCTACCCGCGTCCACCGCCCCCAAGTATGAACGCATGGTGCTGGAGGACGAGATCCGCCGACAGATCCGGAGAGAAAGGCGGATTTTGGAAATGCAAGGGTGAGTGGGACAGGAACGGATCCAGAGAGATCTGCCAATCTTGGGGTTGTAAGGGTGATGTGTTTGGGAGCCACTAATTTAGCTACCTGGAGAAAAGCAGCGGTATTGATTGCGCGCTGCATGCTTGATGGGCACAGGTGGTTGGACAGGAGGCTAGCGTGATCGCTTTCACCGGTCATGCTAGCATAAATCACTTTCACTGGTTATGCTAGCGTGGAGAGGATACCTGAGCCCTGGAGTGTGTGCACATGCGGAGGGAGCAGGTGGACATGGGATATAAAGGTGTGGATCTGGTGGATGTCGTGGCTGTGGTCACCCCAGGTCTGTGGACAGCGTCGCCAGTAAGCCCTAAGCTTATCTTTGTGTACCGGAATTAAGAGCATGGATTTGACAATGTGTCCTGCCGCGTTGTTGATCTGCGTGTTGAAATCCCAGCCTCCCTCGATGCCATGGCATTCCAGTCTCAGCCTCCCTCCCTTATCAACACACCCCTTACCTTTTGTCCTCCCTCCAAGCCTCCCCCCCCTTACTATCGCTAAACCTTCACCATTAACTCTGATCCCACAGGTGGTTTGAAAAAGGGCAGCGGTTCACCTTCTTGGCCACACCCCTTTCCCCTCTTGCCTCAGAAATTGTGAACACGAACCCCTGACCACAGGATGATTGAAAAGGGGTGCCCGGTCACCTTTGTGGCCCCACCCCTTTGTTCCCTCGATTCCCCTGAAGTAGACCCCCTAACTCAATTCCTGCAGCATGATTGAAAAGGGGCGCCCGGTCACCTTTGTGGCCACACCCCTTTGTCCCCTCGATTCCCCTGAAGTAGACCCCCTAACTCAATTCCTGCAGCATGATTGAAAAGGAGCGCCCGTTCACCTTCCTGGCTCGAGAGCAAGAGCGGCTGATGCAGCGGGAGGAAGCCATCCAGGCTGCAAAGGACCCCAACAGGTTTCAGGTACTGAGGGGGGAGAGGATAGGGCCATGACCCCAACAGGTTTCAGGTACTGAATGGGGAGAGAATAGGGCCATGACCCCAACAGGTTTCAGGTACTGAAGGGGAAGATGATAGGGTCATGGTTTCAGGTACATAGGGGGGAAAAGAATGAATGAGGATAATGTCAGGACACTAATAGGCTCCAGGTACTGAGGGGGGAGAGGATAGGGCCAGGACCCCAACAGGTTTCAGGTACTCTGACGGGGGGAGAAGCATTGATGAGGATCATCACAAGATGGAGGCTGCAAGGCCAACAGTCATGAATGTGTTGTAAGAGCACAAACCAAGCCATCGTTGTTATATCTTATGACGCATACTGGTTCGTGTTTCGTACGACTGCAGACTCAAGTGCAATTATTTGTTGGTTGATGAGGTTTGTTTGCTGGTCTTACCCTGTCTCTTCTCTCTGTGTCACAGATCAAATTTAAGGCCAAGGAAATGCCGCAGACGATGGAGCGTGACGACTTCAAGCGCATGCAGGCAAGTCTCCCCCCCCTTAAGGGTTCCTCGATGTTCTCCCCCGAGCATAGCCTCCCCCCCTTGGTCTCTTTCCCAACCCCGACCTCTCTCCATGTGTTCTTCCCGCCTCAAGCCGTGCGTGCCTCCCACCACATACCTTGTGCTCCCCTCCAATCCCAGACAGTGGCAAACAGAGCGCGATCTCTGATCTAATTTAGCTTTCCAGCCGGGTATGGGGAGCCACGGCAAATGAGTGCGTAGGAGATAATAACACAGATGCTCATGGAACCACAACTTCTCTCACATTGATGAGATCCAGCCATGTTAAGTCTCCTATGCACTCGTTGCGTCAACTTTGTGACAACAACTGGATGTTGATGATGATGATGACATCAGAAAGATGGCCCGGCCTTTCCTTGCTGTCTACCACCCTCTGTGGGGGGGGGTCCTTGTTTGGGAGCACTTCAAAGCCCAGGTGGATAGCGGGTGGAGGGTGACTCCCTCACACCTCAGGCCCCGCCGCTGCCCCACGTTCAATCCTATAAGGTGCATTCCTCCTTCGCCGCTACCGCAGATGGAGCTGGAGAACCGCCGGGCGGAGACACGCCACAACATAGAGGCCGCCCGCGCCCGCGCCCGTGCGCGTGCGGAGGAGGATGAGCGACAGAGGCGCGCCGTTGCGGACAATGCGTACCAACGCCGGCTGGCGGATGACAAGCTGCGCGTCATAGATCCAATCTGGTGGGATGCGGATCTTGTGGGAGGTGGTGGGATCTGATGGAAAGAGGACAAGATGTGCGTCTTAGATCCAATCTGGTGGGAGTTGGATCTGGCGGTAGGAGGCAGAATCTGATGGAAAGAGGTCAATATGTACGGTCATAGATCCAATCTGGTGGTAGGTGGATCTGGCGGGAGTTGGTGAGATCTCGTGGAAAGATGACAAGGTGTGCGTCATAGATCTGATCTGGTGGGATGTGGATCTGGCTGGAAAGACTTTTCCTGGAAGATTTCACAAGAAGGCAAAAAATGTAAAAAAAAAATATATAAATTATAGATATAAAGGAAAAAAACTTTCACAAGATTTTACGGACGTTAAAAGTGTTTTTGATTGGTAAAATAAAATAATGTTTTAAACAATATGTTCTACATATTCTTTATTTTTATCTTTTTTAAAATCTCTTAATATTTTTTAAGTTTTTTTTAATTTATTGGTGTCTACATAATCTAGAAGGAGCGGGCTGCAGCCTCTCTCGGGCTCAGCAGTCTGGGGAAGGGGGCACCAGGGTATGCCTTATTGCCTTTCAGGCCTCATATTTTCAATCTAAGGTATGGCTTGGAAAGGACTCACGGACATGAAGCCCCCCTCCCTCATCTGCCTTCCGAATCAGGACAGACGGGACATCAAGCCTCCCTCCCTCCCCCTCCAGGAACCAAAAGTATGAAACCAAGCCTCTCGGCGCCGTCCCTGACTTCAACCGTCTACATCGGGATCTAGATCTGGCGCTCACGCGGATCCGATCCAACACCCGACGCCAGATCACGGTGCCCCATGAGTTCAAGCTGAACGGCGCCACGCCTCACGAGCAGGACGAGCGCGATGAGAAGGTGGGTGGGGTGTTACAGCTAGGGAGCTAAAGACAGAGGGTACGACGATGTGGTATGCGTGGTGAACACAGGAAATGAGGGCATGAAGATGGACTATGCGTGGTGCCTTGGATGGCATAGGGCATGATGATGTGTTAACAGGGTAAACAGGCCAGGTCGTTTCCCTCTCCCTGTGTTGTCACCTGCAGCCCCCTGGCCGTTTTACCATTCCTCAGGGATGGAGGTGAGTGGTGAGAAGATCATGACTGGTCGGGGCAATTTTTTTGCCAAAAGTGGCATGGCGCTTATTTTCACAAGTATCCAGTCATCAATCTCCCCCCACCTTTCACCCTACCCCCGCAAAGGTCATCCATCCCCCCTCCCCCCTCACGTGCCCCCTGCCTCGCACCCTCCTGCCCTCACCCATCACATGCCCTGCACCTTTCACTTGACACACCCTCCATGCTCCTCCTCAGGCCCTAGAGCGTCGCCAGCGCATCATTCTGGACATGCAGCTGGACGCCGAGCTGCTGCCAGAGATGCGATGGCCGCACCGCATGCCTCGTGGTCGGGTGCGGCCGTCTGTGGCCGTCCCGCCTGCCGCACCCGACAACTTCGCCGGGGACACTCGCGCGAGCATCCTCCGCCAGGCACACAACCGCATCTCTCGAAGACATGGGCAGTACGACTTCAGGGAGGAGAGGTGAAGGGGGGGGGACCTGTAGTCTACAATTATAGTATTTTTGTATTCCCGTAAGGGTAGGGAGCAGCTGTGAGGGGCATGGCATTCACCCAGGGCAGATATGTGTACTGAAGTGGGGCTTTAGGTGGAATAATCCAACCTAACAAGAACCAGGATTTTAGTACCGTTATTGTACTTCTGTTGACCAATGCCAGGATTGTACTGCTGCTGACCAATGCTAAGGTGGTACTGCTGCTGACGAATGCAAAGGTGGTACTTCTGCCGACCAAGTCTGACTTGTCCCCATACTTATGCAGGGAGAAGAAAGCTCTGAAGGAGGCCAAGGTCGAGGCCCAGTTACGCGCCAAGGCCTGGATGGTCGTGCAGAAAAAGCATGGCATGGGCGGCTACCGCGAAGGGGGCGGCGGCGGCGGCATCACAGCCGCCAACTTTGGTGCCGATACCAACTCTTCTGCACCCCATGGTGGGCAGTGAGGCATGCGGGTCAAGGGCTGGGCTGAGCCTGGGGGGCAATCAAGTGTGACACAACAGGTTGTTTCTACCTGCCAGCAGGTTGTTTGATGTGCCTACGTATACCGCTGTTTTCAAACATTTTCACACAGCTCCCTTTCCTTTTCCTGCCCCGCGATGCAACCTGTTTGACTCCGGTATTAGCTAGGTCCTTTATTTGTATGGCAAGAGCCAAGCTTATGCGAGATTATTCCTTGGCTCACACTTTTCACACCTGACCTCTGACTCCGTCTGGCCCACCCCCCTTATGTCTCAACTGATGGCCCCTGCGTCCCTTATATCCATGCAGGTTCCCTCAGCATGGCCGCTCGCCGCCTGGCAGCCAACGACGACGCCCCGGCGCCCGCACAGTACGTAGAGGCTCGCCACGCACAGGTATGAATATAGCATGACAGTATGAATGAACACTTTCAATGAATAAGGAGCTGCATCTGAGCTAGGGTCTGCATCACTGCAACTAAAAATGGATCAGTCATGAATATGCCTCCTGCACCTAGCGTCTGCCACGACTGATTTTTGCACCATGTACCTGCTTATTTACCTGGCCATATCTTGCATTTCAACCTGCTTCCTCCCCCCTTCTCCTCGCGCAGGCTGAGAAACGCGCGCAGCAGATTGTGGAAGATGCCATGATGCAACAGGGACTGGACATGTACAAGTACCGAGAGGGATAGGAGCTCAACGGGAGGGGGGGAGAGGGGAGACATTGGGGGACACATGCAGGACCCCTGTGGTTCACATTGTATTTAGTTGCATCACTACATCTGACGTGCTACTTAGTAGCTAGAGTACCGGTAGGTTAATTTAGATTATTCTTGTTAATAACTGTCTTAATGCATACAGATTTGCCTGGTTTTATCTTTGAATCTCGCATGTTACTCTCCATCTGATCATGTGGCGAGGAGAGTAAAGAAGCATGGGACAGGCGTCTGCAAACCACTAGCATCGAAAGGAGCCCTAGAACCAGGATGCACCATCATAGGCAGAGGCAGCACTACCAGTATGCTGGCTGTCTGCTACTGGGACGTTATATTCCAGCCTGACAGGCCCCTGCTGGCAGTGCTCCTGTCTTGGAGGATAGCGGAAGTTAGGAGCACCTACAGTACACATGGCCAGCAGGCCAGAGCACTCAGCTGTCCTGCATTTTCTGCTCTCTTGATTTCAACCAGTGGGTGCAGTTGGAGAGGATGACTACTCCAAAGGGGATAACACACCGGCGGTCATCACAGAAGTAGAGCACGATTACTTGAGGACAGCAATTATCTAAATTATATGTGACGGTCAGCAGTGGGGCAGGGTGTCAACACTTCAGCTCCTTGGACCTGATCTGACCCCGTCGAACATGATATGCACATTCTCATTTACATCTTGAGCCAATCTTAAGGTCCACGGCATATGAAGGGAGGGCGCTCATCCAGCCATCCCAGCCTAGATATGAATTGGCCTGACAACGGTGAGCCAACGCAGAGAGTACCGAACAATAGTCAGAGGATATATATATATATGGCAAGGGCCTCACATTCAGTGGGCAAGATGGCAGATCAAACATGGTTGATTCCAATCCGAGACTGGGCAGTTCTCTCGTGGCCAGGATTGGATTCCCCTTTGATTACCAGCTTGATTGATATTCTGGTTGATATGCTCCTGATCAAGGGAGCACGAAATAGTCTTTGGAGCCATCATATCATATCAGCAAGATGATAGGATATAGTAAAATATGATATTAACTTCTCCATGCATGGGTATGGTGAATTGGTAATGAGTTGGGAATAGGGCTCATTTGCCATGCCGACCATGCTACACCAGAATGGGCCTAGTTGCTGCATGATTCAGCGACAAATAGGGCATTTACCATGGGAAATTTGGATACATGGTGACCCTTGGGCTGGAGGGGTCAGTGGGAGCGCCTGCATGTTGCCATGTCAGTATGTATGTGAATGGGGTCAAGGGTCATGCACCCTCCAAATGCATGGGCACTTCCTTTGTCAATTCTGCAGATTTTAGGCTTAAAAGTTGCTTTGACTGCAAAATATGGTACGGTATGTTCAAAACACCATATCATATTCATATCATATCGTGCTACCTTGCTTCCGAACTTATGATGTGCATGAACCGGGAGGGGCAAGAGGTTGACTTGATAATATATTGTGTTGATGGTGTTGAAAAACACCGGTTTGGAGGCGTCATGCTGCCAGATAGGGAAATGTCTAGCCTCCGAACCCGTAAAGAGTCCGACCCTGGCGCTTGAGGGCATAGACAACGTCAAGAGCCGTTACAGTCTTGCGGCGAGCATGCTCAGTGTAGGTCACAGCATCACGGATGACGTTCTCGAGGAATACTTTAAGGACTCCGCGGGTCTCTTCGTAGATGAGGCCGCTGATGCGCTTCACGCCTCCACGACGAGCCAGACGGCGAATGGCAGGCTTTGTGATGCCCTGGATGTTATCGCGGAGGACCTTGCGATGACGCTTGGCGCCTCCCTTTCCGAGTCCCTTGCCTCCCTTGCCGCGTCCAGACATATTGTGGTATTGGAGTAGATATAAGGAAAGTTACACCAGTTGCCTATACCAATCGCAAGTCCTCAATCTATATAGCAGGACTCAAAGTGGCTCCGTAGCCGAGTTTGCTGATCCAGTCTATGTGATCAACGGTAAGTGCACACCCTCCGCCCGGATCAGCAGATGTGTACGGGATTCAGCATATTTACCCACGAGCGAAGTCACAATATCACGTCACTTTGTAACCATCCCAAACGTCGTGTATAAATGGCACGTACAAAGCAGACCGCCCGTAAGTCCACTGGAGGCAAGGCCCCCAGGAAGCAGCTGGCCACCAAGGCAGCGCGCAAGAGCGCCCCTGCCACTGGAGGCGTGAAGAAACCCCATCGCTACCGCCCTGGCACTGTCGCCCTGCGTGAGATCCGCAAGTACCAGAAGTCCACTGAGCTGCTGATCCGCAAGCTACCCTTCCAGCGCCTGGTCCGTGAGATTGCCCAGGACTTCAAGACTGACCTGCGTTTCCAGTCCTCGGCCGTCCTGGCACTCCAGGAGGCAGCTGAGGCGTACCTGGTCGGCCTTTTCGAGGACACCAACCTAGCTGCTATTCATGCCAAGCGTGTAACCATAATGCCAAAGGACATCCAGCTGGCCAGGCGCATCCGTGGCGAGAGGGCTTAAGTCTCCGTTCCCTCTTTCTCCAGCAACCCAAACCGGTGTTTTTCAACACCACCCAACTTACTGCCCAATTGTCTCCATGCAACTGCTGGTATCATTCCCAAGCTACTGGTACTATGCTTCAGTCATTGTCGTGTCTGATATTCTCAACACATTTGACTCATTTGTACCCACAATTAGCAAAAGGTAATGCATAAACAGGGTAGTAACTCTTGGTCTTTGGCAACACAACCGAACATAAAGAGCAAGGAATACATTTGTGGCAGACTCCATCTCAGGCTCTGGACACGGCTTATCATAAAGCACTTGCCATGCCTGCTTCAGCCACTGATGTAGACCCCATGCAAGAACATGGCTGTCAAGTTATCCATGCACACAAAACAATTAATTCCGTGCCACCCCTACTTTGATCATGCTGGCTGTCACAACCTGAGGTAGAGTCATGAGACGCGTAGCATGTATATCGCATTCGTAGCTGTTCTGAGACTATGTCCCAACTTAGGTGTGCGTGCAGTGGCAGCCGGCATGGCATGACGAGCCTTGCACTGCAGATTTTCAAGTTGCTGAGCAATTCAACCACATTGAATGCTCTGTCCCAACGCAATTACGCACACAGTGGCCCACAGGCCACAACCAGAGCAGGCCCAGTTCAAGCTGTGGCCGCCATTCGAAGGGCCCGATGCGCTTTTTCAGGTGCAAACGCTTGTTCACTGGAAAAGAGATAAAGTCCGTCTAGTGGGTATTCCATTTACGTTAAGTGTGATGGCACTAAGGCCTTTGGGGATGGTGAGCTGGGATACAGGGAGGCATCTGACTATCTGAGTCCGTCCTATGCACCTGAGCAATTTCTGAGCATTGAGTTTCATAAGGTGTGGGGAAAATAGGATTTGATTATGTGTTTCACACCACTGCAGAACGTTTTCTATGATGTTGCACCGAGGGGGGGCAAAAAAAACTGAATACAACCCCATCATCTTAAGTTGTAGAGCTTGACGAGAGCTTTCCATATCTGGTCTTAAAATTGTTTTTGGCTCAGGGGGCTGGGAGATACGGAGGGGCAAAGTGGGGGGGGGAGGGGGTAAAAACAAAAGGATTTTTGGGATTTTTTTTCATATCTTTTTTAAAACATCAGATTGAGACGATAGCTACAGCGTTGCATTCCCACTGTCATTTGCTACAGATATGCATCATAAAACATGCCACACAAAATGCCAGACCCCTCTTGGCATGCAATTTTGACATGGGGGGGTGTCATGGCTTTGGAACCACACGCACCATTGTGCGCACACCCATTATGGACTCACACGATATACCTGCATTGGTAGTTACTATTAATTAAGCAATGACAACCTGATGTAAGCATTGTTTGAAGATCTTAAAATTCACAGACAACCCTGTGGCCCTAAGAAATCACCAAGAGGGGAAAGAGTGCAAGAGAGGAGCTGACAGGCTGTCCAAGGAGAACTCGACGAAGCGACAGCGCACAATCACATCATTATACCCCTCTTTTACTTCTGCTACTCCTTCAGCTCTTGCTCCGGCTGCTGCTGCTGCTATCGAGCATGCGGCTGCTGTAGAGCCTCTCGCTCTAGCAGCAGCTGCTGGTCCTGCTGCTGAGGCTTCACCCGAGAGCCCGCAGCAGCAGCTCCTATCTATAGGATGTAGCGACCCCAGCGACCCCCGATGTTGTGGTGTTGCGAGAGCTTTCCAGCTGCCCCGGCTGCGCACCTCTTGTTGCGCCAAGGTGGAGCAGCGTGTAGCTTGGAGCCAAGTGGTGCTGAGGCATGCGGCTTCTGTGGCATTGTGTGTGACGACAGGACATCAGGCCTGTGAAAAATGGAGTTGGCCAAAGGCTCTACCAGCAGCACGCTAGCAGTCGAGTCCCGCTGCCCCCTGAAGTACAAGATGTCATATGCAGCTGCTGAGAGAGGTTCTGCCACAAATCCTTGCACCAACAGACCAGTGGCTTGCACCATATGCAGGAGCATCGCGGGCACCGTCCGCCCTTATGTGTGGAGCTATCACTTCCTAGATCACATGGAGTCAGCCCACCCTGGTCAGGAGCTGACGGAGGCAGATGTGACGGGATATGCCATCAGTGCTGAGGAGTTTTAAGAGGGGGTGGTGGGCAAGGAGCTCCCCAAGAAGCAGAAGACCAAGCTTCTGAAGCAGCACGTCAGCACGCTCAAGTAAGATGCTAGTTTGCTGCCACTCGTGCGAGAGTCCTCTCGTTTCTGGAGCCTCATGGTCTCTAGCGTGGATAGGTAGCTGGCAGGTGGTAGCAAGAGCAATGGTATATTCTTTTGTTTCACCACTTGACATTTGCTAACCATGTACATTTATCGACACCATTAGAAGCGCACTTTTGAGCTGATAGAAATTGACCCCGCTCCCTCCCTGAAATTCTGATTTTTGACTTAAAAGTTAAGGTTTTACTAGGCTCCGGAGACGGGGGGGTAGCCAGGGGTCGTTTCACATTTTTTTATGATGGGGTGTTTGACTTTTTTTTTGCACCCCCCTCGTGTTGCACCTAATTTATTTGGTTTTGATTGTGCATCATGCTGTGCATGGACATACGATGCTCGTTCGTGTTGAGGTGTACGCTAAGCAGTTTTTCAGTTTCTCTGGTGTAATTTCGCCTCTAATAGGCGCACAAACTTAAGGCTGTGGCTCGGAGCCGTCAACGTGGCCGACACTAGAGGACGGCGCAGCGGTCACCAGAGTGACACACGGTGCTGTCAGCGATGTCAATCCACGGTATGTTATAACTCTGCTGTTTGACTGGGAAATTAAGGTTTATCTGGGTTCCGGAGGTGGACTAGTTGTCTGCAAGGGATCTAAATATAATTATAGATTTTTTTGCCCCCCCCCCTCAGGCTGGAACCTAAACGTTCCATTGCCAGCTTTTAGCATGACTGCGTGCACGACTTCAATGGATGGAGACTACGGCACATGTTTGTAAGGTGAGATTAATGATTAGCTGTACTGTTCCTGGTACTGATAAGATATTGAGATGGATCTTTCATAGAAATTAGATGTGGTAGCAATCTCTGGTAGTAATGGTGGTGTTGAAAAACACCGGTTTAATGGTTTGATGACGTGAAGACTACAGCTGGATGGCAGGTGAAGTGTTTAGGCCGAGGTGAACTTGGTGACAGCCTTGGTGCCCTCAGAAACAGCATGCTTGGACAGCTCTCCAGGCAGGACCAGACGCACAGCGGTCTGGATCTCGCGGGAGGTCATTGTGGGCTTCTTGCTGTAGCGAGACAGACGAGCAGCCTCGGTGGCGATCTTGTCGAACATGTCGTTCATGAGAGAGTTGAGGATGCTCATGGCCTTGGATGAGACGCCAGTATCGGGATGGACCTGCTTGAGAACCTTGAACAGGTAGATCTTGTAGGACTCGACGGCCTTGCCAGACTTTTTCTTCTTCTTTCCATCGGCGCTTTGGACAGCGACCTTCCTTGCGACCTTCTTCTCGACAGCGGGCTTCTTCTCGGCGAGTACCTTGGGTGCCATTTTTTTGATCAGGGTGAGAGGGAAGTTCGCAATTAGGTTTGTGTGTAATGAAAGGCTGTCGCGGAGCGTTTACGTAGTGTTCAATTGTTCCGACGATCGGATCAGCAGGCCCAGCCAGCTGTTCTGCTGATCCGGCCTTCAAATCGGCTATTAAAACAGCCCATGTTGTATGAAGCTACCCGTTCTATCCCTTTATCTCCATCTCTATCACTGTTCGATAACATGGCTGGCAAGACAGTATCCGCTGGTGGTGGTCGAGGCAAGGCCGCAGGAGGCAAGAAGGCCGTGTCTCGCAGCGCCAAGGCCGGTCTGCAGTTCCCTGTGGGCCGCGTCGCCCGCTATTTGAAGAGGGGCAAATACGCTGAGCGCATTGGAGCTGGCGCTCCGGTCTACCTGGCTGCAGTCCTTGAGTACATAGCTGCTGAGGTGCTGGAGCTGGCTGGCAACGCTGCCCGTGACAACAAGAAGAACCGCATCATCCCTCGCCACATCCAGCTGGCCATCCGTAATGATGAGGAGCTGAGCAAGCTGCTGGGCACTGTCACCATTGCATCCGGTGGTGTTTTGCCCAACATCCACTCTGTCCTGCTCCCCAAGAAGAGCAAGAAGGAGGAGGAGTCGGCCTAAGCAACCTTCAGTCACCTGCCACAGCTAAGCGCAACACAAACCGGTGTTTTTCAACACCACCAATCATCAATTCATCATGTACCGTTGATCCAGACTGAAAGGGAGACCATGCACTCCAAGGAAATAAGGCAAGATATCTGTGCCCCCTACTACGGTATATGAGTCGTCCGGGTTTTCATTCACTGGCTCTTCTTCACCTGCAACTGCCTCTCTTGGGCATCCTGCTGATGAACACTTCTACAGTGTCAATGACGTTACACCTCTGGGCCCTGCTCAACGCCGAACCTCCAGGCGTCTGTTATGCATCAAGTCTTTACAGCCATAAGCCGTGTTTGCAGCTGAAATGCACCTCAGAAATGAACCAAGCTCAAATCAGACAGAGCACTTGGCTGGCGCAACTGGTAGACGTGGCGCGACTTGTTGCATGGCAATATTATACAAAGCTGCTGCTCCCTTTTAATGATGATACATAACGAAAAACAGAGCTCAGCCCATTGCTGCTGAAGTCGAAACTACATTATCAACTCAACCCTGCTTACTTGACCTCTCAACACCCTCAACACACAAACACTGCATATGGATTTACCTACAATCGTCACTAGTTCATACCCTATACATGCTGCATGCCGAATGTGCTGTGATATCAGAAAATTAGAAGGAAAATGCATTTAGTTGCACAATTTGTGCTCTTCAGCCTTGCTCCACTGCCTCCCATGATCCTTTTTTGCACCCTCGGTCTAATCTTCATCTTGGATGTCACTGTCACCTTCCTCCGACGCTGCATCATTCAACCCTTCATAACGAAACCATGTCACTGCCTCGTGTCACCTGTCAACCACACAACGAATCCTCAGCCAAACAAAATACCTGCCTCTGCCCAACCTCTCTGTCCTCCTGGACCCCCCTTGCCCCTCGCCAATGCCCCCCCCCTCCGGTGATTATAGCCCTCCTAGACCCCCCTTTCCAGAGGACATGACCATACTGGACCTCTTTAGCATGGCCCTCAGTCTTCCACAGCTCTAGGACGTGCCCCCTTGGTGCATCCTGGTGCTTCTCCCTCATCACCCTTCCCCCGGGGAAAGGACGACCAAGGTGGCCCCCTCCTCCAACTGGACCTCACTACTCCTCGCAGCCTCCAGCATCACCTCGCCAGACCTGCAGCCGGGGCAAACACACAGAAGCTTTCATTTTCAGGGGTGAGAACCTTTTGCTTTGCACCCAATGTAATAGGATTAAGGGTTAAGGGTTCAACCCTGAACCCAATTTGCTTTGCACCCAAAGGGAAATGGGCCCATGCCACTGGATGCAAAGTAGATGCAAGGTACTGGAGGCAGGCCGAGGAGGTACTGCAACTGATGCTGGCTTACAATGTGTCTGGTTCTTCCGTCGTCAACGTCCCACCCTGTGTATCTTTTGCTCCGGCCTAGTGCAGGGCTAGCCTTGTTAAGGTTTAAGGTTAAGGGTTAAGGGTTTGCTCCGCTCCGCTCCGCTCTGGTTGCTCCGCACATGATATAGTATACCTTAATACTCTTTCGAAAATTGCGATTCCTTTAAGGTGCCGGAAAAACTTATACGAGGTACCGCCGCCGGGGCGCAGGGAAACGGACCTAACAAGGAACGTACGCTGAGATGTTGCCTGACGTTTGAAGGGCTAAGATTTATTTGTATGTTGTCTTGTGCAATGGACTGCACTCCCAATCCAGTGATTCCTTGTGGACGATGAGATGGTTTTTCATGCTAGGCCCATGCGGCGCAAGAGGGTGCACAGGGCGCATGGCCAGTGACGGACTGTACCAAGAAGGCACGTTTTGGATATTTTCGTACAATTTCAGGGCATATGTTTGTTAAGTTTGAAGGGTGTCTCGTGCGATGGATTGCACATCTTGACATGGCCTTAGCCCAATCACCAGGCTTATGGGGCACATGTTGACGCACGATGCTGCGGGACGCGTGATTCAGACATTTTCGACATCTTGCTGGCCGTAGATGTTTTTTTTGATGGCCAATCGTGATGTGGACTATATTCATTGACAGCTATCCACAGAAATCTTCAAATCTGACTTGGAACCTACCCAATAGAAGCTACAGTACATAATATTATATACTGTAGCTTATACCATAGGTAGAAGCTTGTACATAATATTAAATGCAGATCCCTACTCATATACCCTTTTTGTGTTGACTAATTTGTGGCATGACCACTTGCATCGTCGGGCTAGGTCCCTGGTCTGCCCCTAGTGCACTAACACGTCATCTGAATTTTTCGGCAGAGGCCCCCCGGCGGCCGAAGCCCCCTGAGTCACCCCGTATCCGTCAGTCAGTCTATCTGTCTGTCTGTCCGTCAGCCCGATGTTTCTGGAAAGTCCCGGAAACTTGACGCGCTACGGCGCAAATCAATATACTGTATTTATAAACGTTATTCCTGTCAAGCCTCAAAGGCCGAGGTGCAGAAATGAGAAACTCAGCTACCAAGGCTGGATCTCACAGCGGATGACGTGAGGTGTCACGCGACAGCTGCAACTTTGCTTCTATATGCGCAACTCGATATGCATCATTAACAACACGCACTTGGCCAGCGATAGAGTTGTGACAAATATTTTGAAATCCTGCAACATGGCGAGGGGGTTTGCATGGGGTCCAGGTGACCCCATCCGCACCTGCGCCTGCCCTCTGAAACGTCACATACCCGACTGCTCTGCCGTTTTTCGTGCTGCTGCGCAGCACCTCTGATCACTTGTCAGGACGACGTCCCATGGACAGAAAACATCCCAGCGATGCTATCAAGATTTGCTTCACGCAAAATATAAATGCATACATTAATAAACAAAAAATCATCAATTACCGGTACTTCATAGATTCATAAACCATAAATGTATGTTTAATACACCGTAGGCAGCTGACACCAATAACCCATTCAAAGCATGGATCAAGGCAATGTTTGCGGAATGCAGTCCGCGTTGGAGGGTACCGAAGAACCAGATAGGGTTCGCACACCCCAGATCTGGATATGTTAACAAATCGTCTGCGCAGGCAAACCCTAAACCCTAATGTGTCCGCGCAGCGCATTTACCGCGCAGCAGACATTTGAGCAAATGGTTTTATTTTCTGTGCACGCAGCCAATACAATTTTATCAATACAGGTCCGCACAGCTACCAAAACAACAACTTCGCGCAAGGCAAATAGTCAAAGAGGAAGAGGCCGACTGCCCTGAACTGAACAGCCCTCCAAGAAAGTGCTGCTAGATAGTCGACAGAACTGTTATGCCGACTATTGAATACACTCTTGATAAGTTGGACCAGTAATTAGACCGCGGCTCCGCGCATCCCCCCAAATAGCTTTTTTGGCCTTTGACTACGAAGTTCGCGCAATGGGATGTTTTGAATTATTTTTACCACACATGCTGTTCACGCACCCCCCAAAGTAATTAATTAAACTCGAAATGATACCGGTTCTATTGTACACATATCACACATCAGCGAACACCGCAGCCCTTGCATCAGCAGCAGAAATAACCTTGCTCAGTCTCAGGCCCCTCCCCTGCCCCCCCCCCCCTTACTCAGTCTCAGGCCCCTCCCCCTGCCCCCCCCTCCCCTTGCTCAGTCTCAGGCCCCTCCCCCTGCCCCCCCCCCCCTTGCTCAGTCTCAGGCCCCTCCCCCTGCCCCCCCCCCCTTGCTCAGTCTCAGGCCCCTCCCCCTGCCCCCCCCCCCCCTTGCTCAGTCTCAGGCCCCTCCCCCTGCCCCCCCCCCCCTTGCTCAGTCTCAGGCCCCTCCCCTGCCCCCCCCCCCTTGCTCAGTCTCAGGCCCCTCCCCCTGCCCCCCCCCCCCCCTTTCTCAGTCTCAGGCCCCTCCCCCTGCCCCCCCCCCTTGCTCAGTCTCAGGCCCCTCCCCCTGCCCCCCCCCCCCTTGCTCAGTCTCAGGCCCCTCCCCCTGCCCCCCCCCTTGCTCAGTCTCAGGCCCCTCCCCCTGCCCCCCCCCCCTTGCTCAGTCTCAGGCCCCTCCCCCTGCCCCCCCCCCCCTTGCTCAGTCTCAGGCCCCTCCCCCTGCCCCCCCCCCCCTTACTCAGTCTCAGGCCCCTCCCCCTGCCCCCCCCTCCCCTTGCTCAGTCTCAGGCCCCTCCCCCTGCCCCCCCCCCCCCCTTGCTCAGTCTCAGGCCCCTCCCCCTGCCCCCCCCCCTTGCTCAGTCTCAGGCCCCTCCCCCTGCCCCCCCCCCTTGCTCAGTCTCAGGCCCCTCCCCCTGCCCCCCCCCCCCCCCCTTGCTCAGTCTCAGGCCCCTCCCCCTGCCCCCCCCCCCTTGCTCAGTCTCAGGCCCCTCCCCTGCCCCCCCCCCCTTGCTCAGTCTCAGGCCCCTCCCCCTGCCCCCCCCCCCCCCTTTCTCAGTCTCAGGCCCCTCCCCCTGCCCCCCCCCCTTGCTCAGTCTCAGGCCCCTCCCCCTGCCCCCCCCCCCCCCCTTGCTCAGTCTCAGGCCCCTCCCCCTGCCCCCCCCCCCCCCCCCCTTGCTCAGTCTCAGGCCCCTCCCCTGCCCCCCCCCCTTGCTCAGTCTCAGGCCCCTCCCCTGCCCCCCCCCCCCCCTTGCTCAGTCTCAGGCCCCTCCCCCTGCCCCCCCCCCTTGCTCAGTCTCAGGCCCCTCCCCCTGCCCCCCCCCCCTTGCTCAGTCTCAGGCCCCTCCCCTGCCCCCCCCCCCCCCCCTTGCTCAGTCTCAGGCCCCTCCCCCTGCCCCCCCCCTTACTCAGTCTCAGGCCCCTCCCCCTGCCCCCCCCCCCCCCCCCTTGCTCAGTCTCAGGCCCCTCCCCTGCCCCCCCCCCCTTGCTCAGTCTCAGGCCCCTCCCCCTGCCCCCCCCCCCCCTTGCTCAGTCTCAGGCCCCTCCCCCTGCCCCCCCCCCCCCCTTGCTCAGTCTCAGGCCCCTCCCCCTGCCCCCCCCCCCCTTGCTCAGTCTCAGGCCCCTCCCCTGCCCCCCCCCCTTTGCTCAGTCTCAGGCCCCTCCCCCTGCCCCCCCCCCCCCTTGCTCAGTCTCAGGCCCCTCCCCCTGCCCCCCCCCCCCCCTTGCTCAGTCTCAGGCCCCTCCCCCTGCCCCCCCCCCCCCCCCCCCTTGCTCAGTCTCAGGCCCCTCCCCTGCCCCCCCCCCCTTGCTCAGTCTCAGGCCCCTCCCCCTGCCCCCCCCCCTTGCTCAGTCTCAGGCCCCTCCCCCTGCCCCCCCCCTTGCTCAGTCTCAGGCCCCTCCCCCTGCCCCCCCCCCCTTGCTCAGTCTCAGGCCCCTCCCCCTGCCCCCCCCCCCTTGCTCAGTCTCAGGCCCCTCCCCCTGCCCCCCCCCCTTGCTCAGTCTCAGGCCCCTCCCCCTGCCCCCCCCCCCCCCCCTTGCTCAGTCTCAGGCCCCTCCCCTGCCCCCCCCCCTTGCTCAGTCTCAGGCCCCTCCCCTGCCCCCCCCCCCCCCCCCTTGCTCAGTCTCAAGCCCCTCCCCCTGCCCCCCCCCCCTTGCTCAGTCTCAGGCCCCTCCCCCTGCCCCCCCCCCCTTGCTCAGTCTCAGGCCCCTCCCCCTGCCCCCCCCCCTTGCTCAGTCTCAGGCCCCTCCCCCTGCCCCCCCCCTTACTCAGTCTCAGGCCCCTCCCCCTGCCCCCCCCCCCCCCCCTTGCTCAGTCTCAGGCCCCTCCCCTGCCCCCCCCCCGTTGCTCAGTCTCAGGCCCCTCCCCCTGCCCCCCCCCCCCTTGCTCAGTCTCAGGCCCCTCCCCCTGCCCCCCCCCCCCCCTTGCTCAGTCTCAGGCCCCTCCCCCTGCCCCCCCCCCCCCCTTGCTCAGTCTCAGGCCCCTCCCCCTGCCCCCCCCCCCCCCTTGCTCAGTCTCAGGCCCCTCCCCCTGCCCCCCCCCCCCCTTGCTCAGTCTCAGGCCCCTCCCCCTGCCCCCCCCCCCCCCCTTGCTATGTCTCAGGCCCCTCCCCTGCCCCCCCCCCTTGCTCAGTCTCAGGCCCCTCCCCGTCCCCCCCCCCCCCCCTTGCTCAGTCTCAGGCCCCTCCCCTGCCCCCCCCCCCCTTGCTCAGTCTCAGGCCCCTCCCCTGCCCCCCCCCCCCCCCTTGCTCAGTCGCAGGCCCCTCCCCTGCCCCCCCCCCCCCCCCTTGCTCAGTCTCAGGCCCCTCCCCTGCCCCCCCCCCTTGCTCAGTCTCAGGCCCCTCCCCCTGCCCCCCCCCCCTTGCTCAGTCTCAGGCCCCTCCCCTGCCCCCCCCCCCCTTGCTCAGACTCAGGCCCCTCCCCTACCCCCCCCCCCCCCCCTTGCTCAGTCTCAGGCCCCTCCCCTGCCCCCCCCCCTTTGCTCAGTCTCAGGCCCCTCCCCCTGCCCCCCCCCCCCCCTTGCTCAGTCTCAGGCCCCTCCCCCTGCCCCCCCCCCCCTTGCTCAGTTTCAGGCCCCTCCCCCTGCCCCCCCCCCCTTGCTCAGTCTCAGGCCCCTCCCCCTGCCCCCCCCCCCCCTTTCTCACTTGGACATATGGCCCAGCAGCAGGTCACCGCCGCAGCGCACCGCATCCTGCAGCTGTCCCCATGTGAAGGTCTGTCCCTCAGACACAAACGCATACTGCCCCAGCGTACGCTTGAACAGCCGATCCCCGGTTTGGAAGAGGTCGGTGAAAACAGGCTGCAGCAGCGGCTCAGCTCCCACCTGTTGGTGTGTGGGGGGGGGTTGGGTTTCAAACAGGTCGGTCAGGCAAGGCTGCAGCAGCGGCTCAGCTCCCACCTGTTGGCGTGTGTGGGGGGGTGAGGGTTTCAAACATGTCGGTCAGGCAAGGCTGCAGCAGCGGCTCAGCTCCCACCTGTTGGTGTGTGTGGGGGGGTGAGGGTTTCAAACAGGTCGGTCAGGCAAGGCTGCAGCAGAGGCTCAGCTCCCACCTGTTGGTGTGTGTGGGGGGGTGAGGGTTTCAAACAGGTCGGTCAGGCAAGGCTGCAGCAGAGGCTCAGCTCCCACCTGTTGGCGTGTGTGGGGGGGTGAGGGTTTCAAACAGGTCGGTCAGGCAAGGCTGCAGCAGCGGCTCAGCTACCACCTGTTGGCGTGTGGGGAGGTGAGGGTTTCAAACAGGTCGGTCAGGCAAGGCTGCAGCAGAGGCTTCGCTCCCACCTGTTGGTGTGTGGGGGGGGGGGAGGGTTTCAAACAGGTCGGTCAGGCAAGGCTGCAGCAGCGGCTCAGCTCTCACCTGTTGGTGTGTGGGGGGGGGGGTAAGGGTTTCAAACAGGTTGGTCAGGCAAGGCTGCAGCAGCGGCTCAGCTCCCACCTGTTGGCGTGTGTGGGGGGGTGAGGGTTTCAAACAGGTCGGTCAGGCAAGGCTGCAGCAGCGGCTCAGCTACCACCTGTTGGCGTGTGGGGGGGTGAGGGTTTCAAACAGGTCGGTCAGGCAAGGCTGCAGCAGAGGCTTCGCTCCCACCTGTTGGTGTGTGTGGGGGGGTAAGGGTTTTAAACAGGTCGGTCAGGCAAGGCTGCAGCAGCGGCTCAGCTCCCACCTGTTGGTGTGTGGGGGGGGGTGAGGGTTTCAAACAGGTTGGTCAGGCAAGGCTGCAGCAGCGGCTCAGCTCCCACCTGTTGGCGTGTGTGGGGGGGTGAGGGTTTCAAACAGGTCGGTCAGGCAAGGCTGCAGCAGAGGCTCAGCTACCAACTGTTGGTGCGTGGAGGGGGGTAAGGGTTTCAAACAGGTCGGTCAGGCAAGGCTGCAGCAGCGGCTCAGCTACCACCTGTTGGCGTGTGGGGGGGTGAGGGTTTCAAACAGGTCGGTCAGGCAAGGCTGCAGCAGCGGCTCAGCTCCCACCTGTTGGTGTGTGTGGGGGGGTGAGGGTTTCAAACAGGTCGGTCAGGCAAGGCTGCAGCAGAGGCTCAGCTCCCACCTGTTGGTGTGTGTGGGGGGGTGAGGGTTTCAAACAGGTCGGACAGGCAAGGCTGCAGCAGAGGCTTCGCTCCCACTCACACATTTGCGTGATGGGGGGGGAGGTTAAGGGGGGCAGCGCGTCTCCTCATTGGATGAGAAAACAGGCAATAAAGGCTCTGCACGCATCTCTGTGGGACGAGAGGAGGGTTGACAATGAGGCGCCATGCGGTGAGTGTCATCAACAGGGTTTCTTCTAGGATGGATTCAGCTACAATTCAGCTACATGCCGAGCCATGGTCGGGGCAGGTGCGCAAGCCCTGCTGCTTAGGCCACCAGCCATATGCTGGCCAAAGTTTGGTCCGATTGGGCCCCGGGGTGGTCTGGAGCTAAACCCTACATTTTACACTGGTCATCGCCAAATGATATGAGAAGAGTGGCGGCCAGCAGGATGCGGTACTCAATGGTGTCCAGCATCACCTCAGCTGTCTTATCACTCCTCTCCTCCTACCCCTGTCACTCGTATCACTCCTCTCACCTGTGTGGCCATGCCTGCCAGCAGGGTGCGGTACTCAATGGTGTCCAGCATCACCTCAGCTGTCTTATCACTCCTCTCCTCCTACCCCTGTCACTCGTATCACTCCTCCCACCTGTGTGGCCATGCCTGCCAGCAGGGTGCGGTACTCAATGGTGTCCAGCATCACCTCAGCTGTCTTATCACTCCTCTCCTCCTACCCCTGTCACTCGTATCACTCCTCTCACCTGTGTGGCCATGCCTGCCAGCAGGGTGCGGTACTCGATGATGTCCAGCATCACCTCAGCTGTCTTATCACTCCTCTCCTCCTACCCCTGTCACTCGTATCACTCCTCTCACCTGTGTGGCCATGCCTGCCAGCAGGGTGCGGTACTCGATGATGTCCAGCATCACCTCAGCTGTCTTATCACTCCTCTCCTCCTACCCCTGTCACTCGTATCACTCCTCCCACCTGTGTGGCAATGCCTGCCAGCAGGGTGCGGTACTCGATGATGTCCAGCATCACCTCAGCTGTCTTATCACTCCTCTCCTCCTACCCCTGTCACTCGTATCACTCCTCCCACCTGTGTGGCCATGCCTGCCAGCAGGGTGTGGTACTCGATGATGTCCAGCATCACCTCAGCTGTCTTATCACTCCTCTCCTCCTACCCCTGTCACTCGTATCACTCCTCTCACCTGTGTGGCCATGCCTGCCAGCAGGGTGCGGTACTCGATGATGTCCAGCATCACCTCAGCTGTCTTATCACTCCTCTCCTCCTACCCCTGTCACTCGTATCACTCCTCCCACCTGTGTGGCCATGCCTGTCAGCAGGGTGCGGTACTCGATGATGTCCAGCATCACCTCAGCTGTCTTATCACTCCTCTCCTCCTACCCCTGTCACTCGTATCACTCCTCTCACCTGTGTGGCCATGCCTGCCAGCAGGGTGCGGTACTCGATGATGTCCAACATCACCTCAGCTGTCTTATCACTCCTCTCCTCCTACCCCTGTCACTCGTATCACTCCTCTCACCTGTGTGGCCATGCCTGCCAGCAGGGTGCGGTACTCGATGATGTCCAAAATGACGCCTGCACCCCGTGAGGCGTTGAAGCTCTCCAAGACCTGAGGGGGGGAGGGGGGGCAACAGCTTCTGAGAGGGGGGAAGGGGGGCACTGACGTCTGAGGGGGGGAAGGGAGGCAACAACATCCTTCTCTGCTCACATCACCTGTGACTCAGCAGAGTCCTGGCCTGTGATCGAGGGGGGCTGGGTGCAGCAAGGCCTGCAGCTTTGAAGCTCTCCAGGACCTGAGGGGGGAAGGGGGGCAACAACATCTTCTCTGCTCACATCACCTGTGACTCAGCTGAGTCCTGGCCTGTGATCGAGGGGGGCTGGGTGCAGCAAGGCCTACTGCTTTGAAGGGGCTTGGTGCATCAAGCCCTGCTGCTTAGGCCAAGGGCTAAAGGCCCAATTCCACCGGCTGTGGGTCCAGGCTTGGTCCCCATCGGCCCAGTGGTGGCCGCCCAGTGGACTGTCGAAAAAGGTCGGGTGCATACTTACGTAAATACTGGTCGGCGCCAAAGCCTGACATTCAACGGCCTGGAATGTGAATATTCCAACCTAGTTTAAGGTTTAGGGTGTACACATATTTCAACTCACAATTTGTGCCCCCCCCGCGCTACCTTTTCCAGGATGATTGCTGTGTCAGGGTCGGCTATGCAGCAAACAACGCCCAGGGGCTTGTATCGCGGCTCCGGGAGCTCCATGAGCGCCCCCATCAGCTGCACGACAGACGCCACCACCTGCACGCACAGGTGAAGGAATTCAAGGCGCCTTGTTTTTGATGTTGACGGCGTGACGGGGGGGCCGAGGTTGGGGGGGAAATAGCGCAAAAATGACCCACAACCCGGCGACCAGGGAAGGGTGGACATTTAAAATTCATAAACAGCAGTTTCAGAATTCAAATCCAAATTTCAGAGCCGACCTTTTCAAAACCCCTCAATGCAAACCCTAGCTTCAAGGCCGGCCACTTGTTTCGCGCCAATGCGAGATCGCCAGCAGGGTGTCTGCCTGCAACCCAGTGTGAGCAACAACCCCTGCCCTTACACTTGGCACTACCGGGCCCTTTTGAAAATGCGGTCTGTCGGATACGCAGATAGATGCGTTGAATCCTAGAAAAACAGCACAACAGCGAATCCCCCCCCCCCTTACCCTTCCCTGTTTGACGTCCCTACCTGAGCATCTGCCAGGCTGTCCTCCTCATCCTTATTCAGATTGATTACCACGCTCTCCACGGTGGCCAAACCAGCCTTGATGAGGGAACTCATGCTACCTGAGAAATTTCAATTTGAATTTCCACCCTCACGTTTGAATATTTGTATGCATGCCGCAGGGCTGAGGAGGAGAGGGGCTTCTAGAGCTCAACACAGTGGCCTGCCCAGCCTTGATGAGGGAAATAATTGTACCAGAGGAACATCATTTCAATTTGAATTTATTTCCGCAAGCTTGAATATATTAATATATGCTGCAGTGCTGAAGAGGAGACGGGCTTCTTTAGGTCAACAGTGTGACCAGCCCGGCCATGATGGGAGTGCTCTTGCTGATGGAGGTTTGCAGAGGAAGGGAATTCAAATTCAAATTTGATGGGGGAGACTCATACTGCCTGGGGAACATATCTTGAATACTATACCTAAAAATTCAAATAATCTGACACAGGCCATCCTGCAATAGGGGCGAGAGCCCAGCCCGGCCTGATCGTCGGGGCTTTTTGATCCACGAACTTGAGAAATCGTATATTGCAGGAGTAGAGGGGGTCCTAGAGCTCTCCGCTCTGCGATGTTATTAATTTTCTACGCTGTAAACTGCGCCATAAAGCTATCTCTCACTTGAGGTTAAGATCATTGGGGAGTGTGTTGAATCTGTAAAATTAAATAACCGACCTGTAAGCTTTAGTACCCCCCATGGCTTGAATGCTTAAGCATTGATATTCATAGCAACAAGCGTGGACTGGAGGCATGCCAAAGTTACCTAGTCACCAGCGCAGTTTGACTCATATGTATGAAGCAATGAATAAGCTCATCCGACACCATGGATACTCATGCCAGTCATACATGCTTAACTATGAAGCTTGGTGACATGGATAATTTCCTCAAGTAACTTGATCACAACTTCAGAAAACAACATGACAAACTAGTTTTCCCTCTGAGCTTCTTTACATGTGTGTGACCTGACAACAGGACCGATGGATATCCGTACCTCCCCCCCACCTCCCCAAACGACACAACTTATCGACCAGCCGATTGCATATCTAACGGCCCCCATCCCCTCACAGAGCCCCTGCACTAGTGCACTTGCCTTGCTCATTCTCAATATACTCCACGTCATCATCTTGGCATCCTTCCGCTTTATCACAGTCCTCTGAACCCTCCATATTGATGGGAGCAGCGGTCCTACACATGAGCACACGGGAGGCGCGGTATCAGAGGTTCGGAGGACGTCAATAGGCTCACCCACACCAATATAAATGTAGCGGTCTTTCAGCTATCTTTCAGCTGCCTTTGACCTGCCTTTGACCTGCCCTTCAGCTACATACTGTTTTGCAAGGGGAGGGCCTGATGCGGCCAGTCCAGATTCACAATACCTCGGTCGTGGCCGGTCAGTTTTGCGCCCATCGGCCCAATCGGAAGCCTCCTAGATGCTCCCTTGAGGTAGCCTGGTGCACACTTCAACCTACCACTCCCCTTATCCCTGCACAATGATGAAACCCTAGACCCTGAGCTATTCCACCTCCCGCTCACTACACCCGTGTACCATCAGCTTCACCAGAATTGTTGTAACCAACTTGACACAACCACCCACAGCCTTTTTCGAAAGGGCCAGGCAGAGCGAACCGGGAAAAAAACAGAAACAAAAAACATTCCGAACTTCTGCAATCAATAGACGACCCCATCACATCCAGGACCAGGATCGACCACCCTTTGTTCAAAAGGCAACATGACAGCACCACTACCCTCCCACTCACTGCACAATGATCCTTAATAGAGGGAACTTGACAGGACCGCCACTCTCTCACTCTCTACACAATGATCCTGAGTAGAGGGAACTTGACAGGACTGCCTCTCTCCCGCGCACTGCACAACGCATTTGATCTCAGAGGTCCCCTCCCACTCACTGCACAATGATCCTAAGTAGAGGGGACTTGACAGGACCGCCACTCTCTCACTCTCTACACAATGATCCTGAGTAGAGGGAACTTGACAGGACTGCCTCTCTCCCGCGCACTGCACAACGCATTTGATCTCAGAGGTCCCCTCCCACTCACTGCACGATGACCTTGATCTTGGTGGCCCCGAACTCGCGCAAGCTGCTAATGACGCCGGGCACATCGCCGCCATGGCTGATGATCAACACCTCCTTCACGTGACAAGAGCTCTTCTTCTCGTTGCTGTCAGAACCAGACGGCCGGCTCTTGCCGTCCTTGCTCATCCTTGCCTTGCTGTCCATATTCGCCCTGCCCTGGCCATTCGTCTGCGTCATAGCTTTGCCCTGGCCATTCGTCTGTGCCTTGGCCTTGCCTTCTTGGTAGGATTTCTCCCTGGTAGTTGTGGTGGCGGTGGCACCCGGCTTGCCTTGAGGGACAGCAGGGGCCTCACTGGTGGAGGCACCATCCGGCTTGGATGTGGAAGTGTCAGGGGACGCCTGTACACAGTGGGAGGGGGGGGGGGGGGGCATAGTGGGCCCAAGAAATACTTGTGGATGCCTCAGCTGGCTGTGGGGGAAGGACATAGGAAGGGGGGGCTCACTAGTGGGAGCACCAGCTAGATTGGATGTGGAGGTAGCGCAGGGCACATTCACACAGCAGGGGGGGGGGGGGGGGGCAAGAAACATGTGTGAACGCCTCAGCTGGCTTTGGAGATGGACGCAGGGGGTGGGGCTCACTGGTGAGCATCTCAGCCAGCTTGGATGCGGATGCTGGAAAGGAAACATGTTCACTGAGAGTGAGACGGAGTAGGGGCAATATACACCTGTAGGAGCCTCCACCGGCTTGAATGCGGAAGAGGGTTCAGGTGATGGGTTAAGGGTTTAGATGTGGCTGAGGTATCAGGGAATGGTTTCAGGATATAGATGCGGCTGAGGCATCAGTCACGTACCTGTGCAGGCGCCTCATCAGGCTTGCTTTCCTCTAGAACAGCGAAGGCCTCACGCCCAGTCAGGGGTGCTGACTCCTCGGGGCCAGGGACCACACCCTCCGCCAGGGCACCAGCGGGCTGCGGCTGCCAGCGGCCTGTTGGTGAATGAGTCAGAGCGGTTTAAAATTGGATTGTGTTTACAAACTGCTGTCAGCGGCCCCTTCGTGGATGAGTCAGGACGGTTTGATTACATTCGAATCTGTTTTAAAAGTGCTGACAACAGCTTGTTGGTCATGAGTGTGGGCTTATTGATCTTATTATACGACGACAACAAATGGCAATCTAGTTGTTGAGGTCGCAATTTCCGCTACTTTATTCACACTTCCGCCCAGTGTAGGTCTCTAACATATCCCCCCCCCCTGTAGAAGCAACCGTCCCGGTAGCCTCGGATTTTCCGGCCTTTATTCGCACCTCTCTTTGTTGCACTCAACTGGTGTCTGATTCAGACCGAATTGGGTGGCATCGGATGCGTCAATATGCGTCCAACAGCGCACGGGAGGTGTATCCTGCCCCACCTACGCACCTCGTCTCACCCCGCCCATGCCCCTCCTGCCCCACCTGCGCAAACCGCCTCACCCCATGACCCACCTGCCCTGCCCTCCATGCGCACACCACCTCACCTCGTCCATGCCCCCTGTCCCACCTGCACCCCTGCCCCGCCCCATGCCCCTCCTGCCTTACCCTTTCCTGCCCCTCCTGCCCTTCTTGCTCCCCTGCCCACCCCTGTCCCACCTCTGCCCCACCCTTGTCCCTGATCCACCCCACCCATGCCCTCTGCTCCACCCCCCTCAGGCAGCATACCATCATCATCTGCCAGGGAGACCTGCCTCCCCGAACCCTCTTTGTTGCCCCTCCCTGCCCCCCAGCCCCTGCTGCCCTCCACTGCCCGCCCGGCCCCCCTCCCCCTCTGCCCCGCCCTTCTCCCTGCTGCCCCTCCCTGCCTGCCCTGCCCACGACACATATGCCCCCCACACACCTAGTCCTGCCTCCTCCTCCCCTTGCTCCTTGTCCCCCTGGCCTGGGGTCCCTGTCTCTGGCCTGTAGTATTCCGTGCTAGGAGCAGGATGCTGATCCAAGCCGTTGTGGCCGTCACCCCTCTCTGCTGCAACCACGGCAGCTTCAATCACGTCTGTGGGTGGAGGGCGGGTCAAGAGGGGGGAGGAGGTATCTGAGAAAGAGGGAGAGGAAGAGAGACGAGAGAAGGAGGGAGGGAGGGAGGGAGGACGGGGAGGGAAGGCGGGAGTCATTCGCAATGGCAGGCAATTCAAATATACAGGAGCCGGGTAGTGCTGCTTCAGCACCTAGACATCTATTCATCAGCTTGTCCTGAGCGGCAGTACAACGCAAACAGTATACATGTGGGTCAAAAGGGGGCAATCTGGGAAAGTGGTCCATGTGCAGAAACGCCTGGGCTTATAGTCTTAGACAATGGAGCACAGGCGACATGACAAGACGACCAAACCCAGTTAATTGCAAGACATGGGTTCACACGCACTAGAGGTGTTCATTCTAGTGCGTTGTTAGGTGACCAGCCACCTCAAGCATGCAACTGGACTGCAACCAAAGGGCAGGTCTAAGGGCTGCAACCAAAGGGCTGGTCTAAGGGCTGCAATCAATGACCTGGTCTAAGGGCTGCAACCAAAGGGCTGCAACCAAAGGGCTGGTCTAAGGGCTGCAATCAAAGGGCTGGTCTAAGGGCTGCAACCAAAGGGCTGGCCTAAGGGCTGCAATCAAAGGGCAGGTCTGAGGGCTGCAACCAAAGGGCTGGTCTAAGGGCTGCAATCAATGAGCTAGTCTAAGGGCTGCAACCAAAGTACTGGTCTAAGGGCTGCAATCAAAGGGCTGGTCTAAGGGCTGCAATCAGGGCTGGTCTAAGGGCTGCAACCAAAGGACTGGTCTAAGGGCTGCAATCAAAGGGCTGGTCTAAAGGCTGCAACCAAACGGCTGGTTTAAGGGCTGCAACAAAAGGACTGGTCTAAGGGCTGCAATCAAAGGGCTGGTCTAAGGGCTGCAATCGAAGGGCTGGTCTAAGGGCTGCAATCAAAGGGCTGGTCTAAGGGCTGCAACCAAAGGGCTGCAACCAAAGGGCTGCAACCAAAGGGCTGCAACCAAAGGGCTGCAACCAAAGGGCTGGTCTATGGGCTGCAACAAAAGGGCTGGTCTAAGGGCTGCAACAAAAGGGCTGGTCTAAGGGCTGCAACCAAAGGGTTGGTCTAAGGGCTGCAACAAAAGGGCTGGTCTAAGGGCTGGTCTAAGGACTGCAACCAAAGGGCTGCTACCAAAGGGCTGCAACCAAAGGGCTGCAACCAAAGGGCTGCAACCAAAGGGCTGCAACCAAAGGGCTGCAACCAAAGGGCTGCAACCAAAGGGCTGCAACCAAAGGGATGCAACCAAAGGGATGCAACCAAAGGGATGCAACCAAAGGGCTGCAACCAAAGGGATGCAACCAAAGGGCTGCAACCAAAGGGATGCAACCAAAGGGCTGCTACCAAAGGGCTGCTACCAAAGGGCTGCAACCAAAGGGATGCAACCAAAGGGATGCAACCAAAGGGATGCAACCAAAGGGATGCAACCAAAGGGATGCAACCAAAGGGATGCAACCAAAGGGATGCAACCAAAGGGATGCAACCAAAGGGATGCAACCAAAGGGATGCTACCAAAGGGCTGCTACGAAAGGGATGCAACCAAAGGGCTGCAACCAAAGGGATGCAACCAAAGGGATGCAACCAAAGGGCTGCTACCAAAGGGCTGCTACCAAAGGGATGCAACCAAAGGGCTGCTACCAAAGGGATGCAACCAAAGGGATGCAACCAAAGGGCTGCAACCAAAGGGCTGGTCTAAGGGATGCAACCAAAGGGCTGCTACCAAAGGGATGCAACCAAAGGGCTGCTACCAAAGGGATGCAACCAAAGGGATGCAACCAAAGGGCTGCAACCAAAGGGCTGCTACCAAAGGGATTCAACCAAAGGGGTGCAACCAAAGGGCTGCAACCAAAGGGATGCAACCAAAGGGCTGCAACCAAAGGGGTGCAACCAAAGGGCTGCTACCAAAGGGATTCAACCAAAGGGATGCAACCAAAGGGATGCAACCAAAGGGATGCAACCAAAGGGATGCAACCAAATGGATGCAACCAAAGGGCTGCTACCAAAGGGATGCAACCAAAGGGATGCAACCAAAGGGATGCAACCAAAGGGCTGCTACCAAAGGGATGCAACCAAAGGGATGCAACCAAAGGGATGCAACCAAAGGGCTGCAACCAAAGGGCTGCTACCAAAGGGATGCAACCAAAGGGCTGCTACCAAAGGGATGCAACCAAAGGGATGCAACCAAAGGGATGCAACCAAAGGGATGCAACCAAAGGGCTGCTACCAAAGGGATGCAACCAAAGGGATGCAACCAAAGGGCTGCAACCAAAGGGATGCAACCAAAGGGCTGCAACCAAAGGGCTGCTACCAAAGGGCTGCAACCAAAGGGCTGCAACCAAAGGGCTGCAACCAAAGGGCTGCAACCAAAGGGATGCAACCAAAGGGATGCAACCAAAGGGATGCAACCAAAGGGATGCAACCAAAGGGATGCAACCAAAGGGATGCAACCAAAGGGCTGCAACCAAAGGGATGCAACCAAAGGGCTGCAACCAAAGGGATGCAACCAAAGGGATGCTACCAAAGGGTTGCAACCAAAGGGATGCAACCAAAGGGATGCAACCAAAGGGCTGCAACCAAAGGGCTGCTACCAAAGGGATGCAACCAAAGGGATGCAACCAAAGGGATGCAACCAAAGGGATGCAACCAAAGGGATGCAACCAAAGGGATGCAACCAAAGGGATGCAACCAAAGGGCTGCAACCAAAGGGCTGCAACCAAAGGGCTGCAACCAAAGGGATGCAACCAAAGGGATGCAACCAAAGGGCTGCAACCAACGGGCTGCTACCAAAGGGTTGCAACCAAAGGGATGCAACCAAAGGGATGCAACCAAAGGGCTGCAACCAAAGGGCTGCTACCAAAGGGATGCAACCAAAGGGATGCAACCAAAGGGATGCAACCAAAGGGATGCAACCAAAGGGATGCAACCAAAGGGCTGCTACCAAAGGGCTGCTACCAAAGGGATGCAACCAAAGGGCTGCAACCAAAGGGCTGCAACCAAAGGGCTGCAACCAAAGGGATGCAACCAAAGGGATGCAACCAAAGGGATGCAACCAAAGGGCTGCAACCAAAGGGCTGCTACCAAAGGGATGCAACCAAAGGGCTGCAACCAAAGGGATGCAACCAAAGGGATGCAACCAAAGGGATGCAACCAAAGGGATGCAACCAAAGGGATGCAACCAAAGGGATGCAAACAAAGGGCTGCAACCAAAGGGCTGCAACCAAAGGGATGCAACCAAAGGGCTGCAACCAAAGGGCTGCAACCAAAGGGATGCAACCAAAGGGCTGCAACCAAAGGGATGCAACCAAAGGGCTGCTACCAAAGGGATGCAACCAAAGGGCTGCAACCAAAGGGCTGCAACCAAAGGGCTGCAACCAAAGGGATGCAACCAAAGGGATGCAACCAAAGGGATGCAACCAAAGGGCTGCAACCAAAGGGCTGCTACCAAAGGGATGCAACCAAAGGGATGCAACCAAAGGGATGCAACCAAAGGGATGCAACCAAAGGGATGCAACCAAAGGGATGCAAACAAAGGGATGCAAACAAAGGGCTGCAACCAAAGGGATGCAACCAAAGGGATGCAACCAAAGGGCTGCAACCAAAGGGCTGCAACCAAAGGGATGCAACCAAAGGGATGCAACCAAAGGGCTGCAACCAAAGGGATGCAACCAAAGGGATGCAACCAAAGGGATGCAACCAAAGGGATGCAACCAAAGGGATGCAACCAAAGGGATGCAACCAAAGGGATGCAACCAAAGGGATGCAACCAAAGGGCTGCAACCAAAGGGATGCAACCAAAGGGATGCAACCAAAGGGATGCAACCAAAGGGATGCAACCAAAGGGATGCAACCAAAGGGATGCAACCAAAGGGATGCAACCAAAGGGATGCAACCAAAGGGATGCAACCAAAGGGCTGCAACCAAAGGGATGCAACCAAAGGGATGCAACCAAAGGGATGCAACCAAAGGGCTGCAACCAAAGGGATGCAAACAAAGGGATGCAACCAAAGGGATGCAACAAAAGGGATGCAACCAAAGGGATGCAACCAAAGGGCTGCTACCAAAGGGCTGCTACCAAAGGGATGCAACCAAAGGGATGCAACCAAAGGGCTGCAACCAAAGGGCTGCAACCAAAGGGATGCAACCAAAGGGATGCAACCAAAGGGCTGCAACCAAAGGGCTGCTACCAAAGGGATGCAACCAAAGGGATGCAACCAAAGGGATGCAACCAAAGGGATGCAACCAAAGGGATGCGACCAAAGGGCTGCAACCAAAGGGATGCAACCAAAGGGATGCAACCAAAGGGATGCAACCAAAGGGCTGCAACCAAAGGGCTGCTACCAAAGGGATGCAACCAAAGGGATGCAACCAAAGGGATGCAACCAAAGGGATGCAACCAAAGGGCTGCTACCAAAGGGATGCAACCAAAGGGCTGCTACCAAAGGGATGCAACCAAAGGGATGCAACCAAAGGGATGCAACCAAAGGGATGCAACCAAAGGGATGCAACCAAAGGGATGCAACCAAAGGGATGCAACCAAAGGGATGCAACCAAAGGGATGCAACCAAAGGGATGCAACCAAAGGGATGCAACCAAAGGGCTGCAACCAAAGGGATGCAACCAAAGGGATGCAACCAAAGGGCTGCAACCAAAGGGATGCAACCAAAGGGATGCAACCAAAGGTATGCAACCAAAGGGATGCAACCAAAGGGATGCAACCAAAGGGATGCAACCAAAGGGCTGCTACCAAAGGGATGCAACCAAAGGGATGCAACCAAAGGGATGCAACCAAAGGGATGCAACCAAAGGGATGCAACCAAAGGGATGCAACCAAAGGGCTGCTACCAAAGGGATGCTACCAAAGGGATGCAACCAAAGGGCTGCAACCAAAGGGATGCAACCAAAGGGATGCAACCAAAGGGATGCAACCAAAGGGATGCAACCAAAGGGATGCAACCAAAGGGATGCAACCAAAGGGCTGCAACCAAAGGGATGCAACCAAAGGGATGCAACCAAAGGGCTGCAACCAAAGGGATGCAACCAAAGGGATGCAACCAAAGGTATGCAACCAAAGGGATGCAACCAAAGGGATGCAACCAAAGGGATGCAACCAAAGGGCTGCTACCAAAGGGATGCAACCAAAGGGATGCAACCAAAGGGATGCAACCAAAGGGATGCAACCAAAGGGATGCAACCAAAGGGATGCAACCAAAGGGATGCAACCAAAGGGATGCAACCAAAGGGATGCAACCAAAGGGATGCAACCAAAGGGCTGCTACCAAAGGGATGCAACCAAAGGGATGCCACCAAAGGGATGCAACCAAAGGGCTGCAACCAAAGGGCTGCAACCAAAGGGATGCAACCAAAGGGATGCAACCAAAGGGATGCAACCAAAGGGCTGCTACCAAAGGGATGCAACCAAAGGGATGCAACCAAAGGGATGCAACCAAAGGGCTGCAACCAAAGGGATGCAACCAAAGGGATGCAACCAAAGGGATGCAACCAAAGGGATGCAACCAAAGGGCTGCTACCAAAGGGATGCAACCAAAGGGATGCAACCAAAGGGATGCAACCAAAGGGATGCAACCAAAGGGCTGCAACCAAAGGGATGCAACCAAAGGGCTGCAACCAAAGGGCTGCAACCAAAGGGATGCAACCAAAGGGATGCAACCAAAGGGCTGCAACCAAAGGGATGCAACCAAAGGGATGCAACCAAAGGGATGCAACCAAAGGGATGCAACCAAAGGGCTGCAACCAAAGGGCTGCTACCAAAGGGATGCAACCAAAGGGATGCAAACAAAGGGCTGCAACCAAAGGGCTGCTACCAAAGGGCTGCAACCAGAGGGATGCAAACAAAGGGCTGCAACCAAAGGGATGCAACCAAAGGGATGCTACCAAAGGGCTGCAACCAAAGGGATGCAACCAAAGGGATGCAACCAAAGGGCTGCAACCAAAGGGCTGCAACCAGAGGGATGCAACCAAAGGGCTGCAACCAAAGGGCTGCTACCAAAGGGCTGCAACCAAAGGGCTGCATCCAAAGGGCTGCAACCAAAGGGCTGCAATCAAAGGGCTGGTCTAAGGGCTGCAATCAAAGGGCTGGTCTAAGGGCTGCAATCAAAGGGCTGGTCTAAGGGCTGCAATCAAAGGGCTGGTCCAAGGGCTGCAACCTTAGGGCTGGTCCAAGGGCTGCAGCCTAAGGGCTGGTCCAAGGGCTGCAGCCTAAGGGCTGGTCTAAGGGCTGCAATCAAAGGGCTGGTCTAAGGGCTGCAATCAAAGGGCTGGTCTAAGGGCTGCAATCAAAGGGCTGGTCTAAGGGCTGCAATCAAAGGGCTGGTCCAAGGGCTGCAACCTTAGGGCTGGTCCAAGGGCTGCAGCCTAAGGGATGGTCAAAGGGCTGCAGCCAAAGGGCTGGTGAGATTCCAAGCAGCAAAACTCGCTGCATGACGCCCTCACTTGGCCGTAGGCCGTGATGTAGCTGAACTGTAGCTAAATTGAAGCTGGGTTAAAGCTAGATAGTAGCTAAATGGCAGCTTAACCATAGCAGGACAGTAGCTGAACCGTAGCTGAAGCACCCTAAATTGGCCTGTCATCCTCACCCCGTCCCTCCTCCGACATGTCTGGCTGCTCCTCGTCCGATGAGAGCTCTTCGCTCTCCATACGCTCTCTCCACACGGAAGGGGGCCCGTCTGGTTTCGATGCGTTTTCCGCAGGCTTGTTCACCCCCCGGCCTGCAAGGAGGTGGGTCCAATCCTCTTGAGTACCTTCTGCCCACCTACCTCTACCCACCTGCCTGCCTGCCTCTGCCCACCTACCTGTCCACCTGCCTCTGCCCACCTGCCTGCCTGCCTCTGCCAACCTACCTGTCCACCTGCCTCTGCCCACCTACCTGCCCACCAGCCTCTGCCCACCTACCTGTCCACCTGCCTCTGCCCGCCTGCGTGCATGTCCACCTGTCAAACTGCCTCTACCCGTCTGCCTCTGCCAGTCTGCCCACATGCCCACTTGCCCGCCTGCCTCTGCCCGCCTGCCTGCCTGTCAAACTGCCTCTGCCCGCCTGCCTGCCTGTCACACTGCCTCTGCCCGCCTGCCTGCCGGTCCACCTCTACCCAGTCAGTTGAAAAGTCCATACCTAGTACCCACCTAATCCTTCTTCAAGACCACCCAACTACCGATTCACCCACCAGTCTGCTAGTTCTTCAAGACCGTCTATCCACCGACCCACCTATCCACCGACCCACCTAACCTCTGACCCACCTACCCTCTGACCCACCTATCCACCGACCCACCTATCCACCTATCCACCGACCCACCTACCCTCTGACCCACCTATCCGCCGACCCACCTACCCTCTGACCCACCTATCCACCGACCCACCTATCCACCGACCCACCTATCCACCGACCCACCTACCCTCTGACCCACCTATCCACCGACCCACCTATCCACCGACCCACCTACCCTCTGACCCACCTATCCACCGACCCACCTATCCACCGACCCACCTATCCACCGACCCACCTATCCACTGACCCACCTATCCACCGACCCACCTATCCACCGACCCACCTATCCACCGACCCACCTATCCACCGACCCACCTATCCACCGACCCACCTATCCACCGACCCACCTATCCACCGACCCACCTATCCACCGACCCACCTATCCACCGACCCACCTATCCACCGACCCACCTATCCACTGACCCACCTATCCACCGACCCACCTATCCACTGACCCACCTATCCACCGACCCACCTATCCACCGACCCACCTATCCACCGACCCACCTACCCTCTGACCCACCTACCCTCTGACCCACCTATCCACCGACCCACCTATCCACTGACCCACCTATCCACTGACCCACCTATCCACCGACCCACCTATCCACCAACCCACCTATCCACTGACCCACCTATCCACCGACCCACCTATCCACCGACCCACCTATCCACCAACCCACCTACCCTCTGACCCACCTATCCACCGACCCACCTATCCACCAACCCACCTATCCACTGACCCACCTATCCACTGACCCACCTATCCACCGACCCACCTATCCACCGACCCACCTATCCACCGACCCACCTATCCACCGACCCACCTATCCACCGACCCACCTACCCTCTGACCCACCTATCCACCGACCCACCTATCCACCAACCCACCTACCCTCTGACCCACCTATCCACCGACCTACCTATCCACCGACCCACCTATCCACCGACCCACCTATCCACCGACCCACCTATCCACCGACCCACCTATCCACCGACCCACCTACCCTCTGACCCACCTATCCACCGACCCACCTATCCACCGACCCACCTATCCACCGACCCACCTGTCCACCGACCCACCTACCCTCTGACCCACCTATCCACCGACCCACCTACCCTCTGACCCACCTATCCACCGACCCACCTATCCACCGACCCACCTATCCACCGACCCACCTATCCACCGACCCACCTACCCACCTATCCACCGACCCACCTACCCTCTGACCCACCTATCCACCGACCCACCTATCCACCGACCCACCTATCCACCGACCCACCTATCCACCGACCCACCTATCCACCGACCCACCTACCCTCTGACCCACCTATCCACCGACCCACCTATCCACCGACCCACCTATCCACCGACCCACCTATCCACCGACCCACCTACCCTCTGACCCACCTATCCACCGACCCACCTATCCACCGACCCATCTACCCTCTGACCCACCTACCCTCTGACCCACCTATCCACCGACCCACCTACCCTCTGACCCACCTACCCTCTGACCCACCTATCCACCGACCCACCTATCCACCGACCCACCTATCCACCGACCCACCTATCCACCGACCCACCTATCCACCGACCCACCTATCCTCTGACCCACCTATCCACCGACCCACCTATCAACCAACCCACCTACCCTCTGACCCACCTACCCTCTGACCCACCTATCCACCTACCCTCTGACCCACCTATCCACCGACCCACCTATCCACCGACCCACCTATCCACCGACCCACCTATCCACCGACCCACCTATCCACCGACCCACCTATCCACCGACCCACCTATCCACCGACCCACCTATCCACCGACCCACCTATCCACCGACCCACCTATCCACCGACCCACCTACCCTCTGACCCACCTACCCTCTGACCCACCTATCCACCAACCCACCTATCCTCTGACCCACCTATCCACCGACCCACCTACCCTCTGACCCACCTACCCTCTGACCCACCTATCCACTGACCCACCTATCCTCTGACCCACCTATCCACCGACCCACCTATCCACCAACCCACCTACCCTCTGACCCACCTACCCTCTGACCCACCTATCCATCTACCCTCTGACCCACCTATCCACCGACCCACCTATCCACCGACCCACCTATCCACCGACCCACCTATCCACCGACCCACCTATCCACCGACCCACCTATCCACCGACCCACCTATCCACCGACCCACCTATCCACCGACCCACCTATCCACCGACCCACCTATCCACCGACCCACCTATCCACCGACCCACCTACCCTCTGACCCACCTACCCTCTGACCCACCTACCCTCTGACCCACCTACCCTCTGACCCACCTATCCACCGACCCACCTACCCTCCGACCCACCTATCCTCTGACCCACCTACCCTCTGACCCACCTACCCTCTGACCCACCTACCCTCTGACCCACCTACTAATATGCCAGCTCTTCATGAGTATGCATGAACGCGCACACGCATGCCTGCCCACCTACACATCTACTAAGACGCCAGCCTGGCATCAAGATATCACCCCCTCCCCACACACCTACCAATTTGCCAGCATGCCCATTCTTCAAGTACCCCCCTCCCCACACACATACACACCTCCCCACACACATACCCCCCCCCCCACCACACACATACCCCCTCACACCTCCACACACACACCATCATCCTCGATGCTCGTCCCTAGGATAGGCTTCTTATCCAAGTCAACGGAGTCCACAAAGCTCTCGTCAATGGATTCTGAAGATTTGCTCATGAGCACCTGGCCTGTTGCACCAGAGAGAGGGGGGAGGGGGGGAGCTTGCATTCAAATGTGCTCCAGAAAGAGGGGGGGGGGGCGTGCAATTGAACGTGTTCCGCACAAAGGGGGTAGAGATACTTGCAATCGGTTGTGTTACGCATGAAGGGAGCAAGGAAATGTGCATGCAAATGGGCAGTGCATGGAGGGGGTGGGGACACTGGCATTTAAATGTGCCCCGGAAAGAGTGGGCGGGGAAACTTGTGAAATCTGGGCGCTTCATGCACCAAGGGGGGGAAGGGGACTTGTATGATTCAAGCGGGGTGAAGTGAGAGGCAAGGCTGCGGGAGGAAGTGGGGTCTTCATGCTGAATAGGGCATTGTTGTTTTAGCCCATGCACCTGACCTCCTTGGGGGGCAGCACCGGACCCCCTTGGGGGCGGCCAGGAGGCCTCCATGAGGTGGATGGGGACCAACCAAGGCCGGCGTCCAAACAACAGACCTTGCTATACCAAATTTTAGCTCGAGGGTGTAACCACCCCTGCCCATCCCTTCCGGGCTACCCCCCTGCCCATCCCTTCCGGGCTACCCCCCTGCCCATCCCTTCCGGGCTACCCCCCTGCCCCTCCCTTCAGGGCTACCCCCCTGCCCCTTCCTTCAGGGCTACCCCCCTGCCCTCCCCTTCAGGATTACCCCCCCCGTGTGCCCCCCCCTTCAAGATTACCCCCCTATGCCCCCCACCTTCAGGATTACCCCCCCCCCCTGTGCCCCCCCCCCTTCGGTGTTACCCCCCCTGCCTCCTCCTTCGGGAGGCTCAATTGGTGTCCCATCTGGTACCTTACTGGCCTGGACCACGTCACTAGGACATCACTGGATAGGAGTTAAGGGTTATTTCAGTAACAGAGGCACGAGTTCCATGATGCGCCATGGAGATGTAATTCAGGGAAAAGGCATTGAATTCAGGTAGAAGTACATGTGATGCGCTGTGTCCACCAGTCCCCTCCCCCACACCTCTATGCATCATCTCCCAGCCATCCACACCTCATACAATGCTACGGTTTACTAGGTTTCAGCTACGCCTCCAGACCTCCTCTCCTACTCATCTCAGAGACACCTCATACTAGTGTACTACACCCCAACACCTCCAACTCTCCACTCCCATACTTCCACATCTCCATCCACCCCATCTCCTGCACTCCCAACCCACCCCACGGGCCGCCACCCGTCATCATGAGTCATCATGAGTCTTCATGAATGATCATGAGTCATCATGAGTCATCATGAGTCATTACGAGTCATCATGAGTCATTACGAGTCATCATGAGTCATCACCCACTTGTCTTCTGCATCACCAGGGGCTTCTCCAGCGGATCTAGCTTCTTGAAGTCAATGGCCAGCAGCAGCGCTGAGTCGTTGGGGCCGATGACCACGTTGTCAGGAGGGCACAGCTGGGGCTTGCCTACAGGCCACAGCAGTACATGAGGGGGCTGGCAGGCAGTGCACAAGGGGCTGATATGCAGTACAAGAGGGGCACAGCTGGAGCATGCCTACGGGCAACAGCAGTACATGAGGGGCTGACAGGCAGTACAAGATTGAATGACAGGCTGTACAAGAAGGGGGCAGCTGGAGCTTGCCAACAGGCAACATCAGTACATGAGGGGGCTGACAGGCAGTAAAAGAGGGGCTGACAGGCAGTACAAGAGAGGGGGAACTGGAATTTGCCTACAGGCAACAGCAGTCCATGAGGGGGCTGACATGCAGTACATGAGGGGCCGGCAGGCAGTACAATATGGGGCCAGCTGGAGCTTGCCTACGGGGAAAAGCGGTACAGGAGGGGGCAGTCATGCAGTACAAGAGAGGATGAAAGGCAGTACAAGAGGGAGCACCGCTGGGGCTTGCCAACGGGCAACAGCGGTACAAGAGTAGGCTGACAGGCAGTACACTAAAAGCTGTACGGCAGTACATAAGGGGAAACAACTTAGGCTTGCCTGTGGTCAATGAGACAGTGTTGACTGGTTGAAGTGGCAGTCAGACAAAACATGAGGGGGCTAACAAGCAGTACACGTTGAGGCTGGCAGGCGGTACTTCAGGGATCAGCAGTACACGTTGAGGCTGGCAGGTAGCACACACTGTGGCCGGCAGGCGGTACTTCAGGGATCAGGTGGCCACAGCTGGGGCTTACATGCAGGCAGCGGCGGTACAAGAGGGGACAGAGACTGAAGAATGGCAGTTGATTTTGGTATATCACACATGTGAATCACCAACTTCAGTTGGTCAAATCACACGTATCGATGACTAACTTCAGTTGGTCACAAACACGGATCGATAGCGAACGTCAGTTGGCTACATCACACAACCAGATTCAGAGGTTACACTAAATTCAGTCGATACCATCCTAGTAACATGAGGGGCCACGACACCAGATCGGGACAATCTGCGCTGTGCTCCGGCACAAATGATGGAGGCGGGCAGCCTTGGCTAATTTCTCATTTCACAGTTTCACACAACCTGCTATTCAGCCTCAGCTCCCCCCCACACACATACCTCCTAACCGTCCAGATTTCAAATTCGAAAAGTACTTGAACCTGACTCTGGTGCAATTCCGCCTGAGCCTCCAAGGCTCCCCGCCACTCTCCCCCACCCACACCCGACCCACCGGTTTTGTGGTTGACGAGGCCGCATAGTGTGACCTTGTCGTACAGGCGCCGCGCCTCCCCAAAGGTCTTGCCCAGGAGCTTCGATTGCCGCACGACGTAGAACTCCTTGCCGATGGAGTGCGTGGCCAGCTCCCGGAACACCTTGCTCATGCCCGGCTGAGTGGCGCACTGCATCAGGGTTTAGGGTTTAGGGTTGAGGGTTAAGGTGACCCGGCTGAGTGGCGCACTGCAATAGGGTTTAGGGTTGAGGGTTGAGGGTTAAGGTGACCCGGCTGAGTGGCGCACTGCATCAGGGTTTAGGGTTTAGGGTTGAGGGTTAAGGTGACCCGGCTGAGTGGCGCACTGCATCAGGGTTTAGGGTTCAGGGTTCAGGGTTAAGGTGACCCTGCTGAGTGGTGCACTGCATCAGGGTTTAGGGTTGAGGGTTGAGGGTTCAGGTGACCCTGCTGAGTGGCGCACTGCATCAGGGTTTAGGATTGAGGGTTGAGGGTTCAGGTGACCCTGCTGAGTGGCGCACTGCATCAGTAAGACACATGAGAGGATTCATAGTATTCCTAACAATCGTAACAATAGTAATGTGGGTCATCATTCCCCTTGCACATACACACAAGGGGAGGGGGAACAGGGGGGGGGGGGGGGGGGGGGGGGGGGGGGGGGGGGGGAGAGAGAGGAGGGGAGGATGGGGGAGGGGGAGGCGGGGGGGGGGGGCAGGGGGAGGATCGGGAGGGGGAAGGGGGGCGTGAAGAGGGGGAGACAGGGGGAGGGGCGAGGGGTTGGAGAGGGGAGAAGGAGGAGGGGGAGAGGGCAAGAGAGGAGTGGAGAAGGGGGCAGGGGGGGGAAGGGGGAACAGGGGGGAGGCAGTGGGGAGAGGGGGTAGGAGGGAGGCAGGGTGTCTCATACAGTCATACAACACAGTGACACACCAGCGCCACGGACCCCAACAGGTGCTAGATAGAACAGTCTGCAATCCTAAAGCATACAATAAACCCTTTACCCTGAAACCATAGGATTAAATAAAACCCAAGCCCTAAAACCCTGGACCCTTGTGCAGCATGCACCAGCGCCATATATGAGGTTACAAGTTTAGGAAGGGTTCAGTTTTTTGCAATCCTGTACTTGACCACGGAAGCCTTTCCCAACACACACCAATAACACCAGCTTTGAGAAATTGACAAAGGCTGACACTTATGTCATCAGGAACCCCCTAAACCATGTACCCTAAGAACCCTGTACCCTTAACCCTGTACCCTAAAGCCCTGCACCCTTAAGCCCTGTAACCTTAAGCCCTGTACCCTTAAACCCTGTACCCTAAAGCCCTGTACCCTAAAGCCCTGCACCCTTCAGCCCTGTTCCCTAAAGCTCTGTACCTGTAAACCCTATACCGTAAAGCCCTGTACCCTAAAGCCCTGTACCCATTGCCCTGTACCCTAAAGCCCTGTACCCTAAAGCCCTGTACCCTTAAACTCTGTTCCCTTAAGCCCAGCACCCTTCAGCCCTGTTCCCTAAAGCTCTGTACCCGTAAACCCTGTACCCTAAAGCCCTGTACCCTCAAGCCCTGTACCCTTAAGCCCTGTACCCTTAAGCCCTGTACCCTAAAGCCCTGTACCCTTAAGCCCTGCACCCTTAAGCCCTGTACCCTTAAGCCCTGTAACCTACAGCCCTGCACCCTTAAACCCTGGACCCTTAAATCCCGGAACCCTAAGCCCTATGGTTGAAATACAGCCTGAACCCTTAACCCCCTCTTCAACACGCACCAGTGACATCAGGTTGGAGAGATTGCTGAGGGCTGGTACCGAAGTGATCAGGAACCTGGCTGATGCGGTCATCTGATGGAGCATGGCACCTGGGCCAGTGTCCTAAGTGAAGGCGTGCGGCGAAAACAAAGGCTCAGGAAAAATATATTTGCTGCATATAAGTTGTCGCAAATATTTGAGGAGACAATGAGTCGCACAATGTTGAGCATGGCACCTGACCCAATGTCCCGACGGGAGTGGGGGGTGTAGATACACCAAGGCTTGGGAAAGCAAACGGGTAGCACTGACACAGGGACAGTGTACCCTAATGTACTGGGGTTAGGCATATTGATCAGACACACACAATTTAAATTTGTTGGGAGGTGGTCGGGCAATCCATAATGAGCGGCCATGAGCAACATGCATCATTCACTCCTACTCCCTAGCAGGTCAACACTTTTTATTTGAGTGCACACAAGGAAGTACTGTTCTCAGCCTTGGTCTACTTATAAACTTATTCTGAACAAAATATGAGTTTTGCCTTACGTATTTGGGGGGCTCAGATTGGCAATAGTCTCCGAGATAGAATCAGTCTGGGACTACAAAAATATCCGTCAGAAATGTCGGCGCTTTAAACTGCGCTCATCCTACTCCTCAAGCTTGCACAAGCAGTTCACAGTTAGGTAGAGGGTCCTGCCCACAGAAAGTGTTACCAGTGTCGGGGGGGCCGGTTTCGAAAGTTAGAGGGGCTTCAAGCTCAGACGTAAGAGGAAAAACTTTTCCGACTAAAGGTCTTTCAAGAGCTTAGCTCCTTTACGCCCCATATAGGGGTTTAGGGTTACGATCGAGCATTTCCACTCTTTTAGCCCCCCGAATCCTTCAGGTTTGTGCATTACTATGCTCTAACCTTGCTCATTTCAAAATTTAAAATTGTTTTAAAATTTATTTGTAATTGAGTGATTGCGTGTCTATGTGTCATTCTCCTCACATTTTTCGTGTCCTTGTCAAAGACTGACTCCAGAATAACTTTCTGGCGGTATTTCTCGCCCGAGGCCAGCGCGTACAGGTTGGCGAGGGTGGAGGACAGACGCCGGTTGTGGCGCCGCCCGTCTTCAGGTGCAAGGATCACCACCGTGCGAGCAGTGCCCACCTGGAGAGAGTTTGGAAGGCTCGGAATTCAACCGTTCATACCCTCGGGAATCCCTAAGGGAGGCAAATCAGATCTACGGTATATTAAATGTATTTAGTTGACCACATGTATCCATGAAGGGATCAGCACCACATGGCAAGCCGAGCCAGAGCCAGCAGATGCTTTGATCACACTTGTGTGGAGTACTTGAGCAGTACATCAGTTGCAAGCGGACATCAGTACTATGACCCCCCTTCACCCAACAGACTGACAAACATCGGACCTCCGCAACAGACGTTTTCCCCCGGATAGCTTAGCAGCTAGAGCAGCTTCTCCTTCTTGCAGCTGGGGTACTCACCTTGGGTGTGGATGCATACACTCTGGAGCAGAAAAATAAGCAAAAGCAGGGGGAAACGGAAAGTGGCGGGGAACCTGGGGGGGGGGGGGCTTTCCTTACTTCGCTGGCACTGTCCCCACCACTCACTGACGCTGTCACCACCACTCACTGGCCCTGTCACCACCACTCACTGATACTCGATGCATGTCGGAGAGCCGTAGTGGTGTCCCTGACCGGGTCACCAGCCAGGTGTTGAGGGATTTCACACCGAGTGCGTTACCAAGCTCGTGGTCCATCTCTTGCTTTTGTCTGGGGGTGTAGCCAAAGGCGGGGACGTAAGAAGGAAACATAAGGGTCTAATGGATCACGTATACAGTACGTGCATACAGACATACATTGCATTGTCCAGCTGGGGGTCCATCTGTTGCTTGTGTCTGGGGGTGTAGACACAGGCGGGGAGGCAGGCAGAAAAGTAATGGATTATGAATCATGCATATGGTATGAACATCTAGGTATACAGACAAGGATTGCGGATTGTTAAGCTGCTGGTCCATCTCTTGCTTATGAATGGGGTTGCAGGTAAAGGAGCGGTGAGGCAGGGAGGAAACGTAACAGTCGAATGGATTGTGCATATAGACATGCAGTGCGTAATCCAGCTTGTGGTCGTTGCTTGCTTATATATGGGGTTGTGGCTTAAGTCAAGGAGGCCGGCACAAAACCCCAATGGAAAATGCATTTGGGCATGTCGTGCATTGCCATGGTCGTCAACCATCTCTCGACTCATGGTACGCAGGAGTCGTCAGGCTGAACACCAGAGCTGTACGTTGAGCAATCCAATCCTTTCCGTTTTGTTTTGCCGTCCTATCCCACAGATATTGTGAGAAGCATGACGAAGTCGCCTTCCCAGATCAGACATGACGGCCGGGTTTCAAAAACCACAGCCGCCTTCAACCCTAAATCAGGCTTGCGGATCCAATCAGCCATGTCCAACCATTGCCTGAGCAAAATGTGTGCATCCTGCCCCCCTCCTTCCCCGGCCATCCTGACCCCCCCCACTCCTCCCCTTCCTCCCCCCTCCTTCCCCTACCATCCCCCCTACTCCCCGACCCCCTACCTTGGCATGCCCCCTCCATCCCCCTTGTCATCCCCTCTACCTTCCCCACTGTCCGCAATCCCCACCTGTCTGCCAATATGATGACCGGGTTGTTGAAGGTGTTGTACCCGCGCTCCTCCTGGGACTTGAGGATCTGAGAGACAAAGAGCAGGGCAGTTGAACCAAGAGTAAAGAAAATACGGTATTGAAAATAGGATAATACAAAAAAATTACAGGTAGAAGAGCAAAAGTAAAATAAAAAGCAGTGTCCCTTTTATCGTGGGCTTTGGGTACGTGAGGGAAGGTACAGCAGCTGCCGGCTGGTGGATCAGGTTAGACGCTGTGCTCCCAGAGGCCCTTCATCTCCACCCAGGACTTTGAGGGACAGGGCTGATCAGAGGGCCAGGGTTGCTGGGACTCCGCAAACTGCACGACCGGCCACCCGACCTCGGGGAGCCTGGAGAGGCAGCAGCGGCGGGATACCACTTAACCTCAACTTGCCATTGCACTGGTCACACAACAACACAATGCATCACACTTTCATTTGAAAGGCCTTTATCTCTCTCTCTGCTCCAGCTTTGCTTTCCTCGTGCATCACCTGCTGTTAAAAAGCTTTTCGTCGGCCAGCCTCATCACAGAATAAAATGGAAAATAATACTGGTCCCTGCAGGAGCGTCAGGGTTGAGAAATCCAAACGCATGGGCCACAGCCGCATGGGCCACAGCCGCATGGGCCATGGTCGCATGGGCCATGGTCGCATGGGCCATGGTCGCATGGGCCATGGTCGCATGGGCCATGGTCGCATGGACCATGGTCGCATGGACCATGGCTGCTTCCACAATACTATTCTCTGCCCCACCAAGGAGACAAAAGTAAATTATTTGAACCTGCATTCAATTCAGACAACTTCACCTCCATCACACACATCTGCGTGACAGGTTTTCAAGGGGTTGGGCGGCCAGCCTCACACTTCGTTAAGTCCAAGCAAAATAAGACTTCTCACCTGCTTAAGGAGTGGAATGGTCAGCCTATTCCAGCCAAGCAGCACGGTGTGGTCTTTTTCGACCACCGGGTGGTTCCCCTTGTCCATGTCCTCAATCACGGATCGGATGTCACTCGAAACGAAACCGATCACACTGCGTTCACACAAACGGTGCACTCGTCACACTTTGGTTATACAGAGGAAACCCTATGTCCACGGCCTTGATTACTTCATGGACGACACGCAAAACAGAACAGACCACACTGTGGGCACGCACAAATTACCCTTGTTACACGAAGATTACATGTCTTCCACAGGGGTGAATCTGTCTACTGCGATAATTCAGTGGATTTAACTGGCAACTAAACCCATCACACAGTTGCACATGTTGTACAAGGCTGCAGAGTAGACATCATGGATTCAGGGCCGGGATGTAGAGGTGCCCCAGCAGGGGCAAAGAACCGCAAAAACCCGAGTGTGTATGTTTGTGTGCTGCACATTGGCCCCTGAAGGCCCCACTCCCCCAGAAGCATGGTGCGTTGCAGAATGCAAGGCTCTAGATAAGGGTCGTCGCGCCGAAGGATACACACTTATACATCATATTCACACTTGCACTCCTAAAAGCCCACACCTTCAGTTTCAACATGCCACAATGCTCACAGAGCCCTTGTCCGCAAGCACCTTACTGTTCACAACTATTGCCCATACTGTCCACCTTGCTCACACCCACTGCCCACACAAACCTGGCCACGACAAACAGGGCAAGACCGTTGATTCCGTTCATGAGAGCAGATGCTAGGAAGGTGGGCTCCTTCACCACTGCAAAGGGAGGACAGGGGGAGGGGGGGGAGGACAGGGGGGAGGGGGGAAGGGAGTTTGAGGAGGGAGTGCATTCACCACTGTGATCAGGATACAAGGGGAGGGGACACAGTGAAGGGGGGGGGGGGGGGGTAAGGGTAAGGGGGTTGAGAACACAGAGTCAGCAGGGCGGCCTACAGGGTTGCAAGATGAAGGGAATGCAGGATATGGGGTCTGCAAGATCTTGAGTTTGTAGGATGCAGTGTCTACAGGATCTAGGGTCGGCAGGATCTAGGGTCGGCAGGATCTAGGGCCTGCAGGATCTAGGGTCTAGGGTCTAGGGTTGACAGAAATGCAGAAGACAGGCCAACACATCTCCTTTTTGTTGGGGGCCTGCCAGGTGGAAAGCGGGCAGAAACGCAAGGTCTATCAATGCCCTCAATTCTCTGAACAAGGAGCACAATCCATACAAGGATTCAATTCATGAAGGGACCCATTCCACCTCCCACGTCCATCCTGGTATCCAACAGCCTGGGTACCAGTATACCCAGATGTACATACTTGGCAGGCTGGAAAAGGTGTGACACATCCATTGTCATGGATGTTCAGACCTGGCTAGCCGAAAAGTGCGAAACATCCATCATTACAGATGTTCACACCTGGCAAGCCAGGCAAAGTGTGAATCATCCATGGTCACACATGGTCACACCTGACAAGCCAGATAAAGTGTGAAGCATGCATCCTCATAGATGTTCACACCTGACAAGCCCGATGAGTGTGAAACATCCATCCACATAGATTTCCACATCTGGCAAGCTGAAAAATAATGTGAAGCATCCATCCTCACGGATGCACGTCGACTTCTGACGTACCAAATGTGGTGGTTTTATGACTGACACCTTTGTCTTCAGATCTAGAGCTGGATATTGCCTAATCATATGTTTGCTTCATATCGTGAACCACGTTGTGCAAGAGTTGTGACCAGGTCGAGCCCTTGCCGAGCTAATAAGCCAATTCAAACCGTCTTTCCGTGTCAGCTCAGGTATCAGCTCAGCGAGGGATCGATGCATACGGAATCCTTTGTATCAGAAACACAGAGCTGTGAACCAATGCTCGAGTGCATGTGCGTTCATACTCGGGGCAGAAAAGCAATAAATTCGAGGAGGCATCCTTTCGCGTTGATCCCTGAGACTAAAAGGTCGGCAATTTGCTAATAGGAAGAATGCTGTGAGGAATTTGATGAAGACTTTGGGAATCGTGTGCCAGAGTGTGAATTGTAACGAATTGTACCTATTTCATACTCTGGCACACCATCGTTCCAATTAGCGAGTTTCCTTCCCTTTAGTCTCTGGGGTCTACACGAAAGGATGCCTCTGGGGTCTACACGAAAGGATGCCTCTGGGGTCTACACGAAAGGATGCCTCTGGGGTCTACACGAAAGGATGCCTCTGGGGTCTACACGAAAGGATGCCTCTGGGGTCTACACGAAAGGATGCCTCTGCAGGGACCTCAGTTAAACCACCACATCTGGTACGTCACAAGTCGAAGTGCGGATGTGCACGCTTAAAAATCCCGATGAAGTGTGGAGCATCCATCCTTACACATGTACAGTTGCACACACCTGGCAAGCCGGACAGAGTGTGGAACACTTTGAGTGTCCCCACTGACCAGTGCGACGAGCCGGCCGCCAAGTTGTACAAGAAGCCGCCTACGCAACAACAGATTGGGCATCAAGAGTTCAGCATGTGACGATGAATGGGGAATCAAAAACTGAAGATGAACCCTAAACCCTACTTAAAAGCAGGATCAGCCGTTTTTGTTCATCCAGCCATGACACATGGTAAGCTGCATGAAACACCTCAACAACACAAGACAAGGTGTCTGTCTCGGTTTTTGGTTCGCTCTGCCCGGTTCTTTCGCAAAAGGCCACGAGTGGTTGCGTCAACTTTGTAACAACAACAAGACAGGGCGTCAGAAGTTGCACAAGAAGTTGCACAAAACAGTTTGCAGTATATCCGAAGTTTAACGTATGGCCCCACCCACACAGCCATAGGAAGGGAATCTGCATCTTTGACCATGAAGCCATTTAACATCGTGAACAAGGAACCGGCAGCTGATCATCGATCCACCTACCACAGCGACGATCACTGCTGGGATGGGGCAGGTGCTCAGCGCTACTGGGAAGAGCGCGAAACATTGAGATAAGTCTACGCACAAATGAGCAGAGGCCCAGCAGCTGATCCAGAATCCACCCACCCCAGTAACCCTCAGGACGCATGTCAAACATGAAGATAATCGACGGCTCGTGAACATGCTGGTCACTCCTGGGCTATCTTGAACCCGTCCAGCCTATATCATCGGACCCCCGGCAATCTGCACCCACTAAACCCTTATGCCAGTGGACCTCTGGCAATCTGCGCCCTCCCCCTTTCCACCATAATAGCCCTCAGGACCGTCTTCAAAACTCGGTCTACCGACACCATCACCAGTCCCCCCCCTATCCACTAGATCCTGACCGATTCACTAGATCCCGACCTATGAACACCATGGGCATCAGGAACGCGGTGAGGAAGGCGATCTTGCCCACAAACGGGATGCCGAAGAGCTGTCCAATGGAAAAGGGGAGGGAAGGTGAGATGGCCAGGAAGGGGGAGGGGAGGGGAGGAGAGGGGAGGGGAGGGGAACGGAGAGGACGCGCTCGCCAGGGCAGGTGCCAGACGTAGGGCGATGTGGACGCTGGGCAAGACAAGTAGGCATTTATAGGACAGCCAACAGTGTTTGTGTCAGTGCATGCTGGACCCCCCTTTATGGGGCCGCCCATCGGCCCCATTAGTGCCAACAGGCTGGTGGGGGTCAAACCTTGACCACCTATGGCCATGGCCTAAGCAGCAGGGCTTGCTGTGCCAGCCCCCATGGCCATAGGCCGTGATGTAGCTGAAGAGTAGCTGAAGCACCCTACAAACACAATGACAACCACCACGAGGATAATGCGCACTGAAGAAACCTAATCGCCCAGGCACACGATCCGACCGCCTCGAGATAATCCATCCCTTTTCAAATCAATTGCACGACCCCTGGACCGAGGTGGGGCTCCTCTGCAAGGGATCTACATGACATGTTGCAAGGCTTGGCCATCTCACACTTTTCACACACAGGGTTAAGATTTAAGGGATTCAGGGTAAAACGCTGAACCCTGAACCCTATTTCACGCACCATCACATGACGTCTCTGTCATGAAACCTGCCTCTCAGGTCTAACCATTCTACTCCCACTGTCAGAGCCATGCATTTGAATTTCCCATTATTTACAATTTCACAGCCCCCAATGCGCCAAGATGACGCTAATGGAACCAGCATGTCCGTCACTTGCATGCCACCCAAATGCATCCATAAGGTGCATACCTCCCTTTCCCCTCACCTTCATCAGCCTGTACTCCAGCCAGTCAAAAGCAGCCTTAAGCTCCCTCCGGAACCAGGCTGCGAGGATGACCGTCAGCGTCAGGGCAATGGCTTGCAGGGGCAGAGAGTCCGAGAAGCCCTGCCTGAACAAAATGGCCGCCACCGGGGCGACTGCAGTCTGGCTGAGCAGAGCCTGCTTGTTGAAGGAGGCCAGGGCCGCTCGTGCACCGCCCTGCTGGTGGGTGGCTTCAGGCGCTGCGGCAGAATCCAGATTTTTTTTTTGAGTTACTCACACGTGTCATAACAAAGACCATTCTCCATGAAGGGTTTTTTCATGCGGCGCTCCTCTTTCATCCCTCGACTAATATTCGGTACACCGGTACACCGGTATGCAGATGCTGGTGCATCACAGGTGCACGTCAGGTATTAACCAAGGGTGGAGATAGGTCAGGTATAAACCAAGGGTGGAGATAGGTCAGGTATAAACCAAGGGTGGAGATAGGTCAGGTATTAACCAAAGGTGGAGATAGGTCAGGTATAAACCAAGGGTGGAGATAGGTCAGGTATTAACCAAGGGTGGAGATAGGTCAGGTATTAACCAAGGGTGGAGATAGGTCAGGTATTAACCAAGGGTGGAGATAGGTCAGGTATTAACCAAGGGTGGAGATAGGTCAGGTATTAACCAAGGGTGGAGATAGGTCAGGTATAAACCAAGGGTGGAGATAGGTCAGGTATAAACCAAGGGTGGAGATAGGTCAGGTATTAAACAAGGGTGGAGATAGGTCAGGTATAAACCAAGGGTGGAGATAGGTCAGGTATAAACCAAGGGTGGAGATAGGTCAGGTATTAACCAAGGGTGGAGATAGGTCAGGTATAAACCAAGGGTGGAGATAGGTCAGGTATTAACCAAGGGTGGAGATAGGTCAGGTATTAACCAAGGGTGGAGATAGGTCAGGTATTAACCAAGGGTGGAGATAGGTCAGGTATTAACCAAAGGTGGAGATAGGTCAGGTATTAACCAAGGGTGGAGATAGGTCAGGTATTAACCAAGGGTGGAGATAGGTCAGGTATTAACCAAGGGTGGAGATAGGTCAGGTATTAACCAAGGGTGGAGATAGGTCAGGTATAAACCAAGGGTGGAGATAGGTCAGGTATTAACCAAGGGTGGAGATAGGTCAGGTATTAACCAAGGGTGGAGATAGGTCAGGTATAAACCAAGGGTGGAGATAGGTCAGGTATTAACCAAGGGTGGAGATAGGTCAGGTATTAACCAAGGGTGGAGATAGGTCAGGTATTAACCAAGGGTGGAGATAGGTCAGGTATAAACCAAGGGTGGAGATAGGTCAGGTATTAACCAAGGGTGGAGATAGGTCAGGTATAAACCAAGGGTGGAGATAGGTCAGGTATTAACCAAGGGTGGAGATAGGTCAGGTATTAACCAAAGGTGGAGATAGGTCAGGTATAAACCAAGGGTGGAGATAGGTCAGGTATTAACCAAGGGTGGAGATAGGTCAGGTATAAACCAAGGGTGGAGATAGGTCAGGTATAAACCAAGGGTGGAGATAGGTCAGGTATTAACCAAGGGTGGAGATAGGTCAGGTATAAACCAAGGGTGGAGATAGGTCAGGTATAAACCAAGGGTGGAGATAGGTCAGGTATAAACCAAGGGTGGAGATAGGTCAGGTATAAACCAAGGGTGGAGATAGGTCAGGTATTAACCAAGGGTGGAGATAGGTCAGGTATAAACCAAGGGTGGAGATAGGTCAGGTATAAACCAAGGGTGGAGATAGGTCAGGTATTAACCAAGGGTGGAGATAGGTCAGGTATAAACCAAGGGTGGAGATAGGTCAGGTATTAACCAAGGGTGGAGATAGGTCAGGTATAAACCAAGGGTGGAGATAGGTCAGGTATTAACCAAGGGTGGAGATAGGTCAGGTATTAACCAAGGGTGGAGATAGGTCAGGTATAAACCAAGGGTGGATATAGGTCAGGTATAAACCAAGGGTGGAGATAGGTCAGGTATAAACCAAGGGTGGAGATAGGTCAGGTATTAACCAAGGGTGGAGATAGGTCAGGTATTAACCAAGGGTGGAGATAGGTCAGGATGTTAAATCGCAACACTATTCAGCTCCTTGATGCCTGCATCGTGACCTACCATAAGCCCATTGCTTATTTAGGGGGGTGTCAGCTACAATTTAGCTACATCAGGGCTGAAGGGGCCTGGAGCTAGAAGCCTTGCTGCTTGGGCCACTGGCAGGAGGCCGGTCAAGCTATGGGCCCCATTGGCCCAGGGGTGACAGCTCAGCCAGCTGCAGAAGGGGGTTTGGTTCACACCCAAAGAAACATTTCAAGAAGCACTGTCTTTAATTCTGCCGCACCTGTAGTTAACTGCAACTAACTCTTCCATAACACAAACTACTGTTTAATTTCAGTGCGCCACCTCAACAGCCTGCTGAGCAGCCATAATTGGGCTCATTGGGACCCAACCTGTGCTCAAAAAGCAGGGCATGTTGCACTATGTCATCCTGGATGTAGGCCATTTTGTAGCTGAATTGTAGCTGAAGCGCTCCTAGATAGACCAAGACTGACGAAGCTGCCGTAATGACTGGATTGCCAATTGCAGGTGAGCAGGTCAGGGATCATGCATCGTTCAGGTTTTCTCTTAATTTGCCTGAGAGGTCTACCCTCATGCAGTGGGGGTGCATCTATCGCAAACGGGGCATGCCCAGCTGGGCAGCTTAGGCTGCCAGCATTGTTTTGAACAGACAAGAAGTCCTCTTCGAGAGCCTTTGCCGGTATGTCGATCGGACAAATGCATCCTTTGCTTCCAGCAGGACCTACAGGGCAGAGCCAGCTATTCAATGTGGAAATCGCCAACAATCCGTGCACCTGTTGTAAACGTAATCAAAAGAACAGCCATCAGTCCTTCACAATCACTGGGCAGTGCCAAAGCGACCCAGCTAAAGGAGTAAGAGGCTTAATGCGCGAACATGCAACTGGCAGTAGTTGATTCTTAGGAGCGGCCCTTATAATGGTGGATGGCTGGTACAGACCTTGAATTATAGCCTAGCTTGGTGGGCTGATGCAAGGGTTGGATGACTGACCAGACTACTGCTGACCTCCCCTCCTGAAGTATGGCTCTGCCTTGCTAAAAGGACAGCTGCCAACAGCAGGTTCAAAACTAGCACAAAAGCGGCATGTAATAGGACTTGTCGTGCATATGAGGTGGCGATACAAGAACAGCTTCGAGTCTCCTTAAGTCACCTGTGCATGGCTGGGATTGCGATGGCAGCAGCCTCCCAAGTGGTCCCTCTGTTGCAGCTGCTGCCTCGTGGCGGGAGGCACGAGACCATGCGGAGCATGCAAAGGGCGAGCGGTAGGTGGGGCTGCGTAGATGAGGGCAGGAGGATACGTGCTTCGGGATCTGTGTCGCAGAAGACGCCCCTTCGATTCGAGTCAGCGTGAGGGTAGGGAGGTGGACGCATGCGCGGCGATGACCGCTTGAACCGCCCATGCAACGACGCAGCGGACCCTCCCGGCTTCGAAGGCCCGACATATATCTTGACGCCTTGCGTTGAGGGACGTTACAGAGGGCTGTGTGCGTTTGCAACAGATGGAGACCGGCTGAAGGGGCTGACGGTGCCCGTGTGTAGTTCAACAGAGGGAGATTTGGCAAAGCCTTTTTGAACTTAAGACTTGGCTCTCAGCGGGTGCCACTGACTAGACAGGGCGCTTTAAATCGCAATGTCGCGCCGATGGAAGATACAGAGCTGGGCGAGTGACTTAATGTTGTGATGCCGCGGCTGGCCTGAACCGAACTGGGAACTCCGTATGTATCGATATCAATCAACCGTTGCGGGGGTGCGTTGCGGGAGAAACGCCAATCGGCATTATCGCAAATTTTCATCGTTGAAAGGGCTTTTTCGGGAGCCACACGAGTGACGTTGTCGTGATGTGTGGCTTACCTTGACCGTTGTGTGTGCTATTATGTTTGGGTGGTAAATTCCTGTAGTGTTTTTTTAAAACACCTCATTACCATGCTGGAAAGGCTTGGCCGTGTGGGCGCTGTACTGTGTCAATGTGAAGTCTACACGCTCACAGCCGGCCAGAAAAGTACTGGCCCTGTGCCTTGCACCCGCGGCATCAAGCAGGGCTGCTCACTCAGCCCCCTCCTCTTCAGTCTCTATATCAGCCATCTGCCGGTCCAGATCGCAGCCTAGTCCTGTCGGACTGTAAAAACTTCACAAAACTTCACAGATCGCAGCCAGATCCCAGATCCTGTTGGACTGTAAAAACTTCACAAAACTTCACAGATCGCAGCCTAGTGCCCGGCAGAGGGCATCGTGCTGGGGCGGGGTGAAGACTCAGGTGCCTCTTGTATGCGGATGATAACTTCCTGCTAGCCAGCAGTCCAGCGGGGATGCAGCGCATGCTACATGCCATGCATGACTTTGCGGTGGTCAAACAGCTCCAGGTCAACGTAAGCAGGACAGAGATATTGGAATTTGGCAGCCGCTTAGCAGCACAACGCCGGCAATCAGCCCATACTTGCGTGTACGGCCCAGATAGGTTATCGCTGAAGGGTGTCCAGGAATTAAAGTTCTTGGCATCCCCCAGCACGAGAGCGGCAGCATGACGAGGCCAAGCAAGGTAGAGAGGTGCCTTTGGCTGCCGCGTGTCGGCCGCATGACCACCAAGGTGCGCCTCATGCCTCATCTGTCTACACGCAGCCGGTTGGCGTCTCTATGCAGCGCCTGCGGCCAACTACGGTGATGTGATGTGGGCCTCAGATCACCTCAGGCCGCGGCATTGCCTCAATAGCAGGATGCAGCCCAGCTTCCTCCAACATCTGCACCAGGCTGCAAGGCTACCAGCGTCCGCTGCCAGCTGGGGAATCATGAGGGAGATGCAGATCCAGCCGGTACAGCGAGGTTGGTGGTAGCTTGTACTCCGCTTCTACAATGCAGTGGTAACACCAGCAGCACAGCAAGACAGTCCACTCATGGTGGAGCAATTGGTGCTGTGATTTGCTAGGTGCCTTGCTGGAGCTGGAGCTGGGATCAGCCGATCCCAAACTGCGTCAGACAGCAACTGACCTACAGCCGCTGCCTGTCAGAGAGGTGCTAGCACTAGTTGATGCAGCATACGAGCGGGCACTGCTGGATGCAGCTGGCAGAGGGGACCCCAGAGATCCTACCACTGAACACAGGTCTGTGGCCGCCTACCGCACCTGGTTTTAGCCTGTGCTTCTGGCTAGTGGTTTCCGGCTTTGAAACCCGACCAATTATTTTGGTTCCACAAACACAAGTACAGACACTCTTACTGTTATTCAGCCATCACTTGAGTTAACCAGTGCTTCGAATATGGGATACACGTACTGAAATTATATATTTGTAGACAACTGATTAGTACCACAATGTGAAGAGTCTTGTTCAGATGATAAAATGAACGCCCTTCATATCAAATATTTGGTTTACCCTCCGCTAGCGTAACACTTGATTATATTATTGTAAATTTTTATCCCATACAAAATTTAATCCAGGACACCAACCAGAACATTACAATTGCGCTACTGTTATGTGTCCCTCGCCCCAAACATCGTTAATTATGAGGGAAGGCGAAGCGCATTGACAATGCCCCTTTTATTTATTTAATTTGATAGAGGCGTTTCCTGGGCTCGGGACATGGGGGAAGTGGGGCAACCAGGGGTCCATGTAAGTATTTATGTCGTAGTCATTATCTACTTATTACCACGGTGGAGCCCATTAGGAATAGCTCACATAATTCATTATTTTCGACAAGGTACTGGCAATGGATAAGGCTCGATTGTTAGTGTCCTATCTCAGCAAACTAGCAGGGACACCTCATTGTTGCCTTCAACCGTGAAGGCCACACTGAGGCTTTGATGACGCATCATGAAAACAATCACTGATCCCACCCTGCCACCAGGCCATGGCATGTCATGAACCAATCTGGTAGATTTTCTTTTCTTTCGAGAGCCAATCTGGTCAAGACACACAGCTGACAGCAGAAGGCGCCCTTACATGCTTATTTTACAGCCCTTATAGGCCGCTGAATACCACTTTCTATGATAAAGTAACGTAACAAGTGGAAAGGAACCAAACTTTGCTTAAGAAGAAGCAATGGAGACTTGAAATTCCTCAGATACATGAGTGAAAAAATACTGGCGGGCCCCTTGGCCATGCAAATGCATTACGTGGCGTGTGGGCCTGGCTGGTAACAAAAGGGTTCATACCGGAGTCATCATGGTATGGACATATTAAATAAATCCCTGAAGGTTGAAAATTGTGCGAGTCTAAGGTTGTCTTAAGTTGGGCGGCCAGCCTCACACCTTGTTGAGTCCAAGCAAAAGAAAATAAAAGTACAACACCGTACAGAAACAGCGTAAATGTCAACAATCATCATCAACCGGGAGACGAATGCCGATATCCCTCTATTCAGGGTAATGCAGTTGGTGGAATAGAGGCATCTCCTGCCACTACTGCTGCAGGTATAAAAGTAACAAGAATTAAAACCGACCCGAAAGCAGCGGCCGCAGTGAATGATCACCCTTGTTCCTAGCAATCGGCTAAAATGTGAACTCAAAACCCGAGTGTGTTCTTGTTGCCAGAGCAGAATGGTGGGACGAAAATATTAAAGCCAATGTGCTCCGCTTAATGATTGCCTGGCGTGCTGCAGTGAACATGGCTGTGTAAACCAATCAGAGAGGAGGTTATACCTAGACAGAGTGCATGGCATGGCATGGCCAGAGGCATGATCTGGACAAAATACTGGGATAATAGGACAGGACAGGGCAGGCCACATGCAGTCATGCAATCGGTTATAAGGCAATGCCTCAGTGCCTCCGTTGCACCAATGGGCTGAATCTGCACGCAAGTCAGGAATCTGAAGATATCCCATCAGCTGCATACCTCCCCCCCCCCCTCACGGGCGACATTGGCCAAGCATGGGCAATTATTTATTTATCGATTTGGTTCAGTTCTTGGCTGGTTGGGCGCTTGCTATGGCAGCTTGTTGTGTCATCAAAGTCAGGTCCCAACCGGAGTACAGGCTGAGCTAGGCCAGAGTAACGCTGTCTGCTCAAACAATAAGATGGCCATTTAAGTTACGGTCCCGACTGCATCCCCAGGTGAGTAGGCTGCCCGGCCTGAGTTCCTACGGATGGCCCTCATATTGATCGGGGGGTGCATGAGCCGCCATCAATGTTTTGAACGCCGCCTGGCTGCGTTCCTCCGCGTCCAGGAGCTGATCCGCAGAGGCCTGCTGGTCCGCAGAACAGCTGGGCATGGCCGCGTCGATGCGCGTCTTGACCTGAAGAGCGACAAGGGGGAAGGCAAGGGGGGGGGGAGGTGTGGGGGGGGGCTTCCAGAGTTGGTCAGCATCAGACCGTAATCAGCCAGACCTGGTGGGGGCTAGGGAGGTGTTTTGAGCTAAGGTTTGGATGACAAGATGTTTACCCATAGGGCACCAGTGTGATGCGTTTTGTGTGATACAATATACTTAACCGCTACCGATACGGTATAACATATTTTAGTATTAAAAAAAAGAGGCTGAGGAGCTCAATTTAGGTCACAGCAGGTTTAGGCGCTCAGCGCCTTTTTAAAATATACTTTATAATAATACTGAACAGCATGACCACGTGCGATCTCCCCGCGGCTTGCAATATCTTACGGGACAGAATGCACCCAGCCAGACCCGCGCCCTATGACCCAATCCACACCATAAAGTGTGGCTTCTGGAAACTGTTTTTTCTGTTTGAAATACATCAAGATATTGCTTCCCCGAAAGTAACACTTACCGCTCTCAGAGCCGCACGCTCCAGGTTGGTCTTGCCGAAGTTCTGGAGCAGGAGCGCCAGGGTTTGAGACCCAGATTCGGCAGCGTAGTCTGCGGCAGTAAGGCCAAACTTGCACGTACTGGACACGTACCAGCGCACCTGGGGATTAGCAGGAGGCTTGATTAGCAGGAGGATGCAGGAGAGGGGCTTGATTAGCAGGAGGATGCAGGAGAGGGGCTTGATTAGCAGGAGGATGCAGGAGAGGGGCTGGATTAGCAGGAGGATGCAGGAGAGGGGCTTGATTAGCAGGAGGATGCAGGAGAGGGGCTGGATTAGCAGGAGGATGCAGGAGAGGGGCTGGATTAGCAGGAGGATGCAGGAGAGGGGCTTGATTAGCAGGAGGATGCAGGAGAGGGGCTTGATTTGCAGGAGGATGCAGGAGAGGGGCTGGATTAGCAGGGGGATGCAGGAGAGGGGCTTGATTAGCAGGAGGATGCAGGAGAGGGGCTGGATTAGCAGGAGGATGCAGGAGAGGGGCTTGATTAGCAGGAGGATGCAGGAGAGGGGCTTGATTAGCAGGAGGATGCATGAGAGGGGCTTGATTAGCAGGAGGATGCAGGAGAGGGGCTGGATTAGCAGGAGGATGCAGGAGAGGGGCTGGATTAGCAGGAGGATGCAGGAGAGGGGCTTGATTAGCAGGAGGATGCAGGAGAGGGGCTGGATTAGCAGGAGGATGCAGGAGAGGGGCTGGATTAGCAGGGGGATGCAGGAGAGGGGCTTGATTAGCAGGAGGATGCAGGAGAGGGGCTGGATTAGCAGGAGGATGCAGGAGAGGGGCTGGATTAGCAGGAGGATGCAGGAGAGGGGCTGGATTAGCAGGGGGATGCAGGAGAGGGGCTGGATTAGCAGGAGGATGCAGGAGAGGGGCTGGATTAGCAGGAGGATGCAGGAGAGGGGCTGGATTAGCAGGAGGATGCAGGAGAGGGGCTGGATTAGCAGGAGGATGCAGGAGAGGGGCTGGATTAGCAGGAGGATGCAGGAGAGGGGCTGGATTAGCAGGAGGATGCAGGAGAGGGGCTGGATTAGCAGGAGGATGCAGGAGAGGGGCTGGATTAGCAGGAGGATGCAGGAGAGGGGCTGGATTAGCAGGAGGATGCAGGAGAGGGGCTGGATTAGCAGGAGGATGCAGGAGAGGGGCTTGATTAGCAGGAGGATGCAGGAGAGGGGCTGGATTAGCAGGAGGATGCAGGAGAGGGGCTGGATTAGCAGGAGGATGCAGGAGAGGGGCTTGATTAGCAGGAGGATGCAGGAGAGGGGCTTGATTTGCAGGAGGATGCAGGAGAGGGGCTGGATTAGCAGGGGGATGCAGGAGAGGGGCTTGATTAGCAGGAGGATGCAGGAGAGGGGCTGGATTAGCAGGAGGATGCAGGAGAGGGGCTTGATTAGCAGGAGGATGCAGGAGAGGGGCTGGATTAGCAGGAGGATGCATGAGAGGGGCTTGATTAGCAGGAGGATGCAGGAGAGGGGCTGGATTAGCAGGAGGATGCAGGAGAGGGGCTGGATTAGCAGGAGGATGCAGGAGAGGGGCTTGATTAGCAGGAGGATGCAGGAGAGGGGCTGGATTAGCAGGAGGATGCAGGAGAGGGGCTGGATTAGCAGGGGGCTGCAGGAGAGGGGCTGGATTAGCAGGAGGATGCAGGAGAGGGGCTGGATTAGCAGGAGGATGCAGGAGAGGGGCTGGATTAGCAGGAGGATGCAGGAGAGGGGCTGGATTAGCAGGGGGATGCAGGAGAGGGGCTGGATTAGCAGGAGGATGCAGGAGAGGGGCTGGATTAGCAGGAGGATGCAGGAGAGGGGCTGGATTAGCAGGAGGATGCAGGAGAGGGGCTGGATTAGCAGGAGGATGCAGGAGAGGGGCTGGATTAGCAGGAGGATGCAGGAGAGGGGCTGGATTAGCAGGAGGATGCAGGAGAGGGGCTGGATTAGCAGGAGGATGCAGGAGAGGGGCTGGATTAGCAGGAGGATGCAGGAGAGGGGCTGGATTAGCAGGAGGATGCAGGAGAGGGGCTGGATTAGCAGGAGGATGCAGGAGAGGGGCTGGATTAGCAGGAGGATGCAGGAGAGGGGCTGGATTAGCAGGAGGATGCAGGAGAGGGGCTGGATTAGCAGGAGGATGCAGGAGAGGGGCTGGATTAGCAGGAGGATGCAGGAGAGGGGCTGGATTAGCAGGAGGATGCAGGAGAGGGGCTGGATTAGCAGGAGGATGCAGGAGAGGGGCTGGATTAGCAGGAGGATGCAGGAGAGGGGCTGGATTAGCAGGAGGATGCAGGAGAGGGGCTGGATTAGCAGGAGGATGCAGGAGAGGGGCTGGATTAGCAGGAGGATGCAGGAGAGGGGCTGGATTAGCAGGAGGATGCAGGAGAGGGGCTGGATTAGCAGGAGGATGCATGAGAGGGGCTTGATTAGCAGGAGGATGCAGGAGAGGGGCTTGATTAGCAGGAGGATGCATGAGAGGGGCTGGATTAGCAGGAGGATGCAGGAGAGGGGCTGGATTAGCAGGAGGATGCAGGAGAGGGGCTGGATTAGCAGGAGGATGCAGGAGAGGGGCTGGATTAGCAGGAGGATGCAGGAGAGGGGCTTGATTAGCAGGAGGATGCAGGAGAGGGGCTGGATTAGCAGGAGGATGCAGGAGAGGGGCTGGATTAGCAGGAGGATGCAGGAGAGGGGCTTGATTAGCAGGAGGATGCAGGAGAGGGGCTTGATTTGCAGGAGGATGCAGGAGAGGGGCTGGATTAGCAGGGGGATGCAGGAGAGGGGCTTGATTAGCAGGAGGATGCAGGAGAGGGGCTGGATTAGCAGGAGGATGCAGGAGAGGGGCTTGATTAGCAGGAGGATGCAGGAGAGGGGCTTGATTAGCAGGAGGATGCATGAGAGGGGCTTGATTAGCAGGAGGATGCAGGAGAGGGGCTGGATTAGCAGGAGGATGCAGGAGAGGGGCTGGATTAGCAGGAGGATGCAGGAGAGGGGCTTGATTAGCAGGAGGATGCAGGAGAGGGGCTGGATTAGCAGGAGGATGCAGGAGAGGGGCTGGATTAGCAGGGGGATGCAGGAGAGGGGCTTGATTAGCAGGAGGATGCAGGAGAGGGGCTGGATTAGCAGGAGGATGCAGGAGAGGGGCTGGATTAGCAGGAGGATGCAGGAGAGGGGCTGGATTAGCAGGGGGATGCAGGAGAGGGGCTGGATTAGCAGGAGGATGCAGGAGAGGGGCTGGATTAGCAGGAGGATGCAGGAGAGGGGCTGGATTAGCAGGAGGATGCAGGAGAGGGGCTGGATTAGCAGGAGGATGCAGGAGAGGGGCTGGATTAGCAGGAGGATGCAGGAGAGGGGCTGGATTAGCAGGAGGATGCAGGAGAGGGGCTGGATTAGCAGGAGGATGCAGGAGAGGGGCTGGATTAGCAGGAGGATGCAGGAGAGGGGCTGGATTAGCAGGAGGATGCAGGAGAGGGGCTGGATTAGCAGGAGGATGCAGGAGAGGGGCTGGATTAGCAGGAGGATGCAGGAGAGGGGCTGGATTAGCAGGAGGATGCAGGAGAGGGGCTGGATTAGCAGGAGGATGCAGGAGAGGGGCTGGATTAGCAGGAGGATGCAGGAGAGGGGCTGGATTAGCAGGAGGATGCAGGAGAGGGGCTGGATTAGCAGGAGGATGCAGGAGAGGGGCTGGATTAGCAGGAGGATGCAGGAGAGGGGCTGGATTAGCAGGAGGATGCAGGAGAGGGGCTGGATTAGCAGGAGGATGCAGGAGAGGGGCTGGATTAGCAGGAGGATGCAGGAGAGGGGCTGGATTAGCAGGAGGATGCAGGAGAGGGGCTGGATTAGCAGGAGGATGCAGGAGAGGGGCTTGATTAGCAGGAGGATGCAGGAGAGGGGCTTGATTAGCAGGAGGATGCATGAGAGGGGCTGGATTAGCAGGAGGATGCAGGAGAGGGGCTGGATTAGCAGGAGGATGCAGGAGAGGGGCTGGATTAGCAGGAGGATGCAGGAGAGGGGCTGGATTAGCAGGAGGATGCATGAGAGGGGCTGGATTAGCAGGAGGATGCAGGAGAGGGGCTGGATTAGCAGGAGGATGCAGGAGAGGGGCTGGATTAGCACGGGTAATTCATGGGCGGTCACGTTAGCTAAGCGAAGCAGTAGCTATCAGACGAGCCTGGTGAATTCAGGAGCTGCTTGATTGACCAGGTCAAACAGGAGCGGCTTGATTAGCCAGGGGGAACAGGAGCTGCTCATGCAGTTGAATCGAACAGGCCAGGGATGTGCCTGGGATTGCTATCTGATGCATGTAGCGTATGTGGTGAATGAGATCTGCCGTGAGGGTCCAGCCAACCGGGCGGTGTCCTTCAGCACTGACCTGGGGTGGCATCTTCTTGGAATGACTCATCTCCTCAAGGGATTCGTGCTCCACCTCGTCTTCCTTGCAGATGTCGTTCGTTCCACCCTGGCAAAGGCAGAGGGGGCACCTCGGAGGTTGAGAAGAGTGGGAGAGGTGTATCTTCAGCAAATGGCATGGCATTGACGCGGCAGCATTAGGCGGGTGTGTCATGTGCGTTCCTCCGGCCGGCGGCCACCCTGGCCAGTGAGGGGGGTGCGAAAAAGGCAGCTGCGCTGAACCTGGCGCCTCATACAGCCTCAGGATGGTTTCCTCAGCGTATCAGTAAGTGCAGGATACTGGTAGTGTCTTCCAGCTACCGAGCGACTATTAGATATGCTTGGGAAAATGGGATCATATCCTGAGCGTATCGCAGTAGTGTGATATCTTACGACGATGCGCTCAGGATACTTTTTATAAGCTAGCAAGCGACAATTGAACAGCCTCGGCGTAGCATGCAGTGCAACCTGGCGTTTACAGTCGGCTCCTACAGCAACCTAGCGACTCGCAGTACACTGTGCCCTTCCCCTCAAGGCACACCTGAGCTGAGCCAAGCAGTCCAGTTTGGGTCCCAAACGGGCTATTGGCGGTCTGCCAACAGTGGCCGCGTTGCCAGGAAAAAAAACACTCTCCCCCAGACCTTTTAGACCCAGGCCTCATTACTTGTAAGCCTGAGCAGCGCACGAGCCTGGAAGCTGCTGATGGAGGTCGAAATGCGCTCAATGTGGCTTAACCCAGCTCCCATATTTTTTATCAGAGTTCCGTATGCCTGCAGATGTTTACAAAAAGCAACATACAACACTGTAACTCACCCGTTAACAAATACCCTCACCTGGGCAGCCATGAGGTCCAGGTGCTCTGCGGGGGTCTGCCCGTCCGACATGACCTTGACCCCCACCCTGGCCAGCGCCTTGTCCACCAGGGTTTGCAGCTTGGGGTCCAGCCGCTCCGGGCCACCCTCGTCCATGTTGGTCGGCTCAACGTACGAGATGCTCTTGCCGGGTCCCTACGCCGGGGAGAGGGCCAGAAAAAAGGGTTAGGGTCCAAGCCCAGGTTCCTCACTAGACCACAGCTGCAGGAATTAAGCAGAGCCACATTATTTCTTTCGTCACAAGAAACAAAACCCCTAAACGACACAATTTCCAATTGGGGGGATAGGTAGCATACTACGATTGACGACTTGACGTACGGTACATCATGCCATGATTTCTAGACAATATTTTTCAAACTACAGATGCTAACTTTGTTTGAAGCCTCGGCACATCGTCGTTGTGGCCTCACATTACAAAATGCCTGAAAACCAAAATAAACCTCCACCTCCCCCAGGTTGTAAAACAGGGAGGAGGGAGATCTCATCATCGCCACACCAGCAGAAGAGGTCATTGGTCCAGCTCATGCACCCTCCTGCCCTCCGGTTCAGAATTCGTCACACTTCAAATTGTGTCCCCACTTCCACTACATTATCCCCCTTCCCGCTAGCATGCTCTTCAGGGCACTCAGGAACCCACCTTCAACTTGCAGTGTCGGAGCAGGACCAGCAGTGGAGGTCATCGGCCAGAAACCTTCCAGACGGTCAGACATGTGATGGGTTTGGTCCAGCTCATTATCCCCAGCCCTTCCCCCCCGCCCCCCTCGCGGGCTCTTCAGGGCACTCAGGAACCCACCTTCAACTTGCAATGTCGAAGGAGGACCAGGCACACGTCCTCATGGCCGCCGATGGCAGCGTGCATGAGCGGGGACTTGAAGTCCTGGTCTTTGGGTTCTGGCTCTAAGCCGCTCCTCAGCAGAACAAACACAACCTCAGCATGCCCTGGCAAGAGGGGAGGGAGGGCCGTAGAAATGTAAGGAAGGGTCAAGGACTTGGATTTAAGGAACAGTAAAGAAATGTAAGGAGGGGTGAAGAGTTTAGGGTGAGGGTTTTACCAATTCAGCCTCAGCAACCTCCGCGTGCCCTGGTTAGAGAGGGAGGGAGGAGGGCCGTAGAAATGTAAGGATTAAGGATGGGTCAAGGGTTGAGAGTGAAGGGTTTCAGTTTTACCCATAAAGCCTGGACAGCCTCAGCATGCTCTGATTAAGTGAAAAGAGGGAAACGTCACGGGGGTGAAAGAAAATGCAGAATCTGCAATTATAATTTCTGGCACTGCACACTTCACTGCACACTTCACTTCATACCATCCGTTCCCCTTCTGCTCTTTATTACTGGTACCAGATGTATTTGCATGAGAGGGTGCCGACCCGTGTGAAATTTGTGTGGCTCGGCTTCCATTCAGATACATTTCAGCTACCTCCTGGCCCTTCCGGCGGCCCCATGTACAGCCAGCTATGCTGCTTGGGCTACTGGCCATAGGCCGGTCAAGGTGGAGCCCCAATGAGGCTTTGGGTGGCTGCGGGGCGCCTCACCGAAGGTGGGCTTGTAGCCAAAACACAAGCACTGGCAATGATCAGTGTATCATACATGCACGTGGATCAGAACTCCCAAGCATGGCTCGCACGATTCTCCATCTTTGGATGCCACGATCGATGGTAGCAGGATGCCCATTATGGCATATGAGCATATCGTTCCAATGGCAATGTTCGGCGGATGCTCCCACCCCGCTTGCCTGATGCGGCTGCGACCGCCAAGGGTGTGACGCCGTGTGTGTCACAGATGCTGAGGTCCACCTTGGCCGCAGCCAGCGCAGACACCACCTCCACGTGGTCGTTCATACAGGCGTGGTAGGTGGCCGTGCGGCCCTCCCTGCATTGCGGGCAAAAACAGGGCGGACGTCAGTGTTTACTGATGTGCGCGCCAGCCTTTGGGTGGTGTGGGTTACCGCCACGGAGCTCTAATGAAGGGGGGGGGACTACGGCCAGTGGCACAAGCAGCAGGGCTTGCTGCAAAAGGCCACAGCAGCTGTAGGCAGTGATGTAGCAGAATTGTAGCTGAATATTGTGAATGATGTTGCGTGTGTCCTGTACAGGAGGAGACCGGGAAGCAAAGGCAAACAAATGTAGCAGCTAAGGATCTGTGGACGAAGGGAGCCATGCAGCCATGTGGGAGGCCGGGCAGTACTTCTCTCCATGCAGAGAGACGGATAAGAGGTCGGACACGGGGAGACAGGTGAACAGGGGGCAATTGCAAACAAGGTTTTAAGGCTAACAGAAGTATAACATGGATTTGAAATGTTGTATTCAGGGTCCACAAAAGAAAACGGAGACAAGAACGGCAGCAAAACGTTTGAAAAAAAGGCGAAGAGGCAGCACTATTCACTCACACTGGCCACAGGAGTTGTGAGCCTTTACAATATTGCACCACATTTGATTCCATTGCTTTCATAGCAGCACATTTGCATTCAAGGATGGTCTCCTGTCCCTTTGTCCTGTTTCCTGATCACACACACACAGCTCGTAACATCCCCCCCCATCCCCCCTGGCCGCCCACCTGTCCCTCATATTAGCTCGGGGCCCGCCGGCCAGCAGCGCTAGGACCACCTCCAAGTGGCCGTTGATGCTGGCGACCATGAGAGAGGAGCGCCCCGCATCGTCAATCGCATCGATCTGTGGGAGAGGGACAAGACTTTGTTTAACACAAAGAAGCTTTGTTACGGGGAGTAAAAGCCCTTTGGCTCAACCTGACAGCAAGGCAAACCTTTCAGCATTGCATTCCACAAGGATCAGCTGTATATAAGGCTTTGGCATGCCCTAAAATCAAGGCACACCCCTTTCCCTTGGAAAAAAGGGCACAGCGTTTTCCCCCCTTGCGCCGCATTGTGATCCAATGGGCCGAACGAAAAAGCCCGGCACAATTCAGAAGCCCAGTCCCTTGGCCATCCCAGGTTGTGCCACCTAGGCTCTAGTCCGAGACATAATAATAATCAGGAGGGGTCCTGATACAGACGACCGAGATATCGCAAGGTACCCTCCCCCTAGAAGCATCTATCTCATCTTAAAACAGCTGAATAAGTACTTCGAACATATTTCAAATATGGCAGTAGCCTTAATTTGAATTAGGGCCCCTGATTTGAAGGCAATGATGTGTGGCCCAGCCAGTCCCTCAATTCCGTCCACCAAATCCTCCTTCACCCTTCATCATCATCTCCAACTTTCCTCACCAGCCACACTTCCACACTTGCCCAGCCATCACTCCTCCACACCTTTTAGCTAACCCATCCACTTCCACAAGTGCCCAACTGACACGCTTGTCCATCTGCTACACTTCCACACCTGCCATTCACCCTATCTGCCAAACTTCCACACTAGCCCCTCCACCACACTTCCACACTCACCTGTGCACCGCGATCCAGCAGCAGCTCTACGACATCCGCATGTCCCGCTTCGCTGGCAATGAGGAGCGGGGTGGCGCGTCCCTCCCATCCGCGATGCTCCATGGCTGGTCTATACGTCAACAGGTTCCGTACCTGAGCGGGTGCAAACACGAAAAATAAGAATCCGGGCCTTCACTGCATGCAAGATCAGGCATGGCGAATAAGGCCGCCAGCTCACCGCCCTGCCAGCCCTCCCTCCACACTTCAACAATAGTGACCCTGCCCAGATCAAGGGTTCTGGGCTCAGGGCTTGTGGCTTAACTTTTCGGTCAGCCCTCGGAACTCCAATCGCGTGTGACGGTTACATTGTAAAAAGCTCGAGTTGTGTATGTCCTACTTGTGACAAGAAGTAGGCGCACGGCAATACAGCTTGGTGCTATCCGTGATCAATATGATTTGTTTTGAACTGATATGGCAAAGCATGGATCTCCTTTGTCAGCGGCCTGCCCTGTGATTGACTGTGGGCTGATCAAACTAATTGGAGGATCACAGGATTCACGGCCTGAGCGTCCTAAGCGCCGGGCCAGGCTCATCAGGACACTCTCACCACATCGACATGTCCGTTAAACGAGGCGTGCGCCAGCGAGGACCGCCCGTGGTCGTCAGATTGGTTCACGCGCGTCTTCTTGGCCCGCAGCAAATCCTTGACCACGAGGTCGTGGCCCGCTGCCGCTGCCGCCACGATTGCGGGCCGACCTGTAGGGGAGGGTTAAGGGTTACGGGTTCAGATTTAGGATTTAGGCTTCAGTCTAGCAAAACATGGGTTAAGGGTTTAAGGTTTGGTATTTCAGCTTCAGTCTAACTAAGGGTTCAAGGTTTCGGGTTTTGGCTTCAGTCTTACTAAGGGTTTAAGGTTCCGGGTTTTGGCTGAAGTGTAACTTAGGGTTCAAGGTTAAGGATTCCGGCTTCAGTCTAAGTAAGGGTTCAAGGTCCAGGGTTTTGGCTTCAGTCTCAAGAAGAGTTAAAGATTTAGGGTTTTGGCTTCAGTCTTACGAAGGGTTTAATGTTTAGGCTTTTGGCTTCAGTCAAACTAAGGATTCGGGTTAAGGCTTCAGCCAAACAACGGGTCTATCTAGGGGATCCACTTCCTGGACAGTGTGAAGCCCTTCACATAAATTGAGAACACCACTTGGTCTGGGCAGCGGGCCAGCTCCAGGATCCGACCCAATTCCAGGATTTGACCCAAGTCCAGTGATACAGTTTTTGGCTACCGAGTCCATCTTACCAAGGCCCATGATTGGGACGGCGGGCCACTCCGCGACCCCCGGAGGCCCTATGGCGGCCAAACCTTGACCGGTAGCCCAAGCAGCATGGCTGGCCACGCTTGGGGCGTCAGACCAAAGACCATGAAATAGCTGAACAATAGCTGAAGTTTAGCCGAGACGAACTAAAATATATCTGCCCAGCCCGCCACCGCTCACCACTCTGCAGCTCGATGGCCTCCACAGAGACTGGATCGTGCGTCACGATCTCTCGCGTCATCTCCCGGAATCCAGCTTCTGCTGCGCGGACCAGCAGGTGCTGCCGACCCTGTGAAGGCCACACACACATATGCCTTGGTTCAGGGTTTCAACCTGTAACCCTAATCCAGCGGGTTCAGGGTGCACACGCCTGACCCTGAGCCAGCAGGCAATGTTGATCCTGCACATGCCACACACAAATGTGCATCGGCTTACCCTGGCAGTCAGATGTGTTTAAAACCTGAAACCCTTATCCAGCATGTTATGGGTGTACACGCTGTACCCTAAACCAAGAGGTGCAGTCGACCCTGCAAATGCCACACACATACACATCGGCTCAAGAGGGATGGAGGCTGGCCCTGCACATACCACGCACATGTATACATTGGTTCAGGGTTTCAACCCATAACTCTAAACCAGCGGGTTGAGGGTTTACACACTTTACCCTAAGCCAGTATGTGATGTCGACCCTACACATGCCACACATGCATACATCGGCTCAACAGGGATGAAGGGGAAAGGAGGCTTGGTTCAACCTGGTAGTCAGATGGGTTCAGGGTTTTAACCCATAACATGTAACCAAAAGTCCAGGGTTTATACCCTTTACCCCAAGCCAGCAGGTTCAGGGTTTGAACCAAATACCTAAACCAGGAGATCCAGGTTTGAATCAATTACCAAAACCCAGCACATCCAGGCTTGAACCATAAACCATTAGGGCAAAAACCATCACCTGCTGCCGACCCTGCACAAGAAAAAGACACCTTTGCATCATGGTTTCTCTTGACCCTAAAACCCTTTACCGACAAACACATTTTTGCATCCTGGGTTCCAGAGGGGAGGTGATGAGTCAGTGGCCGGGTCCAACACAGCAGCCAGGTGGGCTTATAGGTCAGGGTGTCGGGTTCAGGCCTCTGCACTGAGCCCTAATCGTGAACTGGGTTGGACTGAGCAGCCATGGCCCCCCGCCCTGGTACACCGTGTGCCTGCAGGGCTGGGCCAACGAATCCACAACCTTAACCCTTGACCATACACTTTAACCTTAACGACACACTAAACCCTAGTCCGGTCGCACTCCAAGTCACACTTCAGCCAGATAGGCCAGCTAACCACCCTCAAACGGCTGTTGGATGAGTGCGCAGCATGCCACAGCTCTTCATCGTTTGGAACTTGTGGAAGGAAACCTGAATATTTGCAAGCTTATGCGCATACACTGTGACGGCAGTGCTCCAATCTGCACCCCCCTCTTCCCCCAATCGCACCGAAACGGTCTTGGCGCCGAGCAGCAGGGCTTCCTTGGTCAAGTCAGCATCGCCGTTGGCCAGCGCGCTGAAGGCGGCTACAGTCATGTACTCCCCGACCTGCACCACAGGGCGAGACAAGGCTGGCTTATAATTATTTGTTTGTTAACGCAAAACAATACCGTACCCATGCCAAGAAGTGCATAATGATTTCGGAGCCTTGTTTACAAAAAAAAGGGAAATCAGCTTGGGGACCTTCATAAATGGATGAGCCCTCAATAACCAGGGAATGGTCCAGATTGGGCCAAAACGGGTGATGGCTTCAATTACATATTTTAGGGTGCTTCAGCTACACTTGTTCTTATGCAAGCAAGCCAGTGGCCGGCAGGGCTTGATGCAGTCTACCCCGGTACTGGGCCCCCCTGGCCATAGGCCGGTCAAGATCTTGTCCCCATCGGCTAGGTAGTGGCTGCCTAGCAGCCCCCCAAAGGTGGTATGGTCAGCACTATAATAAAGCTGATGCCTTACACGTGGACCCCTGCATTTGCCCTGATCTGCCCTGACCAGCTGCAGCCCTTGCAGCCTAAGCATGCATTCACAACATCAAGCACGCTTCAGAAATAAGAATCACGGTACCCGTAGATTTGATTTGCCTTCCCTCGGGTATGAAAAACATTTTCTTTTTAGGGATCTCCTTCATGGGAGACTGTAAAAAAAGTGTGCCTAGAAAAAAAAAGTGACTAAAAAAAAAAAAAAAAAAAAAAACACGCGCAGCAGAACCTACTATGCCGGCCTGGACAGCTCACGACGCTCAGCAGGCACCGGGCAGGCGATCAAAAGATGCGCATTGACATTGTGATTCTAATGCACTCAACGTCGAGTGTAGGCGATATGTATTCGAAAAGTTATTGCAGTCGCTGCGAATTGGGGGCCGATGACATCTCTCGCCGGCCAACCACACATGCTACATACCGAAACGAGTGGCGACGCTCGGCATGCACGGCCTGGGTGGCAACGCAGTGTTATGCCGCAAGTGCGGCCTCGATTGAAAGCAGCGCATTAGCAATGTGGTTATATTTTACTCAACGTCGGGTGTAGGCGATGTGTATTCGTGAAGCTTTTTGGCCGCGCGGCGATGACACCTCTCGCCCGCCACCCACCCAATCGACCGTGACTAATGCCGTACTGGTGTCAGTCGCTTACAGCCTAGCACCGACAATGCTGATCAAGCGGAGGTCGCGAGTTCGATACCTGCTGGTGTTAGCCGATGGTTGTCCGCACCCGAAAGAAAACAACCCTGAAAAAGAGCGAAGGGTTCAAGAAAAGTAAAGACACCAAAAGAAACCCGGGAAAGGTGGCAAAGATCCCCACGATTTTTATTCAGCCCTCAGGGCAAGCTCTCGAACAAATTGGTATTTTTTTTAATTTTTGACTAAAATCTTGCGTTGACAATCGATAGCACACTCATGTATCCCTGAACCCCAAGCAACGTAAATCATGAGGGAAGTCAAAGCAAATCCATGCACATTTCAGAAAATTGAATCTACATTCACTGTCGAGCACACTTCAGAAAGTTGTTCATGCAGGGGTGCTCTCTGAACCCCTCAGTCCTCATGGTCTGCATCAGCGCAACTCACATTCAATATGGACCACACTCCCAACAATTTCCCTAAACGCCAGCAGGGGAAGCCAGCGACGGCTTAATCCGCCCTCTGCCACCCTCTAAGACCGCACCTCCTTCCGTAGGCCTCCTTGCTGGCCAATGACATGCCCGACAGCTGCAGCTGGCGCTAGTGAACGTCACATCCTCCAAACAAACACCCGTCTCTATACCCCCCACAAACCTGCTTCCGCAGCGCCTCCTTGCTGGCGAGGGTCATACCCGGCAGCTGCAGCTGGCGCTGGAACTGATGCCTGGCCTCGGTGAAGCGCCGCTTGCCTACCAGCAGCTCGATGACCGTAGAGATGCAAGATATGGACTCGGCGGACCCAGGACCCTCCAGGTGCTGGGAGATGAGCAGGCTCACCTGCATCATAAGGAAACGGGTTATGAAGTGCTACGGCTGATCGGGTGCCTGCCTTAATCCACGCCTCAGGGCGTATATCTTTTTATCCAACCTTAAAGCGGGAAAGGGGAGGTTTGTCAAACTGCCGGACAGCAGAGGCTCTCCACAAAAGACAAGCAAGCTCGTCTACATTTCGGAGCGCAGGGGGGGGAGGTGTGTGTGTGTGGGAGGGGAATACGTTTGGTCCCAATGGGGCCTTCTGCAGCCTGCTCATGGCGGGGGAAACCGCTAGTCAACCGAGCAGCCAATCCGAGGCCTCTGTAGGAAGCAAGAGAGCCTCAAACACTCCTCCTTGCGGGGCAGGCACCCCAGTACATTATAGAAACCTACGATCCAGCTGTGCCAGGGCAAGCCGGAGGCTGGGGTACAGGGGCCTGGTGCGACAAGTCCTCTGCCACTTTGTGGCCACCGGCCAGAGACCGGTCCAGGCTTGATCCCCATTGGCGCGGTGGGTAGCCACCCAGCGGCCTGCCAAAGGTGGTCTGGGGCACACTTTAACTGAGCCTAACATGTTCCCGCTTCATAAACTGCAGAGGGCATGCCTTGATCAACCTGCAACCCCTGGAGGCCCCCCCACTACCAGGGATGTTCCAGCCGATCGGCGACCAAAGATTTCCAGAGGCAAAGAAAATAAGCCGAAAGCCCCGTTGGATCCCCACCCCTCCTCCTCCCCGCATCTGCATCTGGGCGCACCTGCAAAGCCATTGCTGTGCCATCCTCATCCCCAACGTCCCTCATCTCCTACAAGGCAGTAGGAGGGGGCAGTAGGAGGGGGCAGCAGGAGGGGGCAGCAGCGGGTGGACAGCCGAGGGCAAGTGGCGGCAGATAGGGGCAGGAGCAGGTTGACAGATGAGCATCGAGTGGCCGGTGAGCCTCAGGGGGCAAGTGGGCAGCAGGGTTTAGCAGCAGGTAGGAGGATGAGGAGCAGGTCTGCAGGGGCACGTGTATGGTCAGGGGCAAGTGGGGGTAGGAGGGCCGTCTGGACTCTGGAGATATGGAGGGCGGGTGGGCAGGAGGTGCGCACACGAGTGCCTTCGTAACAGCGCACCGTCATTCAGTGTTCCCTTCCACGACATTGAATCCCTGATAGCTCACTCAGGATCAGGTTTCCCTTTTCTTTTAAGAAGAAACAGGTGAACAAAACTGAGGGCCTCCGGCTGCTTCTGCTGCATTCCATGATCTTGGACGGCTCACTTGAGGCCATAGTCGATGAAACAAAGGGGTTTTCAACCAGGCGAGCTGCTGACCCAAGACAGCTTCATCGGGATCTCTGCTCCAGAGACATCAGAAGCCTCTCTCGGGTTCAGGGCTCTTAAGTCCTAACCCTAGTCCCCGTCAGACCTGTACAACACCAGGCAAACTGCCAACCAGAGACGGTGTCATTGGGATGGGCTCCAGAAAGAGCAGAAGCCCCCGCCGGTTTTAGGGTCGAGGGCTCAAAAATTGCTCCGAGTCCGAACCTTAAAACCTGTTGACCTTCAACAACACCGTCGAGCTGCTCAGTGCTCACCTGAGACAGCTTCATGGATTCATGAGGATCTGCTCCAGAGACAGAAGCAGCTTCCGCCAGGTTCAGGGCTCAAAATTTCGAACCCTAAACCCTGCAACCTGTTTACCCTCAACACACCAATTGCACTGCTCACCTGAGACAGCTTCATGAGGATCTGCTCCAGGGACAACAGCTGCCCCCGCCGCCCCATGGTCAGCGGGGAGGCGCATGCGTAGGATAGCGCGCCATGTAGCGGCACGTTTACGATCTTCATGCTTTTTAAGTTCATGCTCGCTTTCAGGTTCGTGAACGAGGCTCTGACCGCAACCTCCTCCTCCTCCTGCCCCTCAGCCGCCGCCTCCTGAATGGGGCCGCGCCCCTGCAGCCTGCTCGCTTCTTGCGCAGGTGGCAGCCCGCCCTGGGGGGAAACCCTGACCTTGAACTTGAACTTGCGCCCCTGTGCGTTGGTCACGCCTCTGCCCCCGAAGGCCTGGGTGCCAATTGCTTTGGTCAGTGGATCCAGAGTCACCTTCCCGGCACGACCGCGCACGCGCTTTGTGTAGCACAGCTGCATGACCGGAGGGGCCTGCGGCTGTGAACAGATCGGGCAGCAGGCTTCAGCAGCTGTGTCAGTTGCAAATAGCTTCAGCGTCAGCTACAACCAGCCCCTGAAGCAGATACAACCAGCTGAGGCGTTGGCTACAACCAGCCACAGTGTCAGCTACACCCAGCTTCAGCGCCAGCTACGATTAAACACTATCGCCAGCTATGTCCAGCCTTCAGCAGCCATGATGCCTTTCAGCGTGCAAATCAGAACGACCTTTGGTCGCTACTAACATGATTTGGTCAGCGCGAGTCCGTCAGTGAAGTTGCTGGGTCATATCCAGATCTTGGGGCAAGATCAAGATTCGCATCCATCAGACCTCTCCCGCACAACCCTCAAAATCAGCACCCCTGAACCTCTTTCCTACAGCCCTTCACAGCGTGCCACTGTACCACCTATCATTTCCTAGGTATCTACAGCAATCTGGACCCAGTAATGCACATGGGCCACGGTAGTGGCGTCTCCTAAAATTAAGTATGCAGGCAACAAAACAAGTCACCCAGCACATTATAATGATACTATGACCCTAGACCCTGCACATCAGACTAACATTCCATACCCTATCTCACACCTCATTTCTGTTTCTTGCTTTGCATGCACAGACATGTGTGCTCATATAACCAAGGGTTCGAGCGCTCAGCAGGGCCCAGCGGGTATGCACCGTTGTTAACACATTGGCTGTGAGATTCCCCACCCCCCTGCCAGCCTCCACTTGCACCTTCTCACGCCAGGTCTATTCCTCAGTGTAGGGTGCGTCTATAGGGGGTTTGAGCTCCCAGGGTTTAGGGTTCAGGGTGGAGTACCTGCACTCACTGGTGGTTTGAGCCTCTTGGGTTAAGGGTTAAGGATGAGGACCCTGCACTCTCTGTTGGTTTCGAGTTCAAGGGTTCAGGTTCAACACTTTAGGGTTTAGGGCAGGGCTTTGCGCTTACCAGTGGTTTAAGCTTCTCCGAGGCCTGCGCCCTTGCCAACGAGAAACGCAGCTCCTCATCAAACATTGAGAGCAGCTGGCCGACCAAGTCGGTGATCTCCACGAAGAGGTCCTGAGAGCTCCGCTCCGGGATCGGAAAGGCGACGTCCGCGGGAAACAATCCATCGGTTGGCAAGTCAAGCGCGTCAGCGGTATCTCGGCTGAACCTGCGGAGTGGATTTGGAAGGGGAGGAGGCGATGCTTGAGACCTTGGGCTTTCTAAGCAATCAATGCCCGCCCTCTCTCTCCCTCTCTCTCTACCCAGCTATTTTCCTCTCCCCCCAGCTCCCTCCCTCTCATTCCTTCAACCCCCCTCTCCCTTCCTCCTCACCTCTCCTCATCTCTCCTTTCTTCTCTCCCTAAGATCCCTCCTCCTCATCTCTTCTCCTTCTTATCGCTCTCTCTCCCTCTCTTCTTCCCGTCCCCTCCCCCTCCTCCTCATATTTTATCATTTTCTTTCACCCCCTCTCCCTCTCCCTCCCTCTCCCTGCTTCTCTCTCTCTCTCCTTCCCCCAATCTCTCTCTCTCTCCCCACACTTCATTTATTTATTTACCAGCAGTGCCCAAACGTACGATGCAAGGTTAATACTATGTGAGACGGCCAGTGGATGATCATAAAAAGGGTCATGGTCATGGCAAGGCAATCGCAGGAGCTATGAAGCTAAAAGCTAGCAAATACTTGTCTGAAGGAAAGGGACCGCCGCCAATATCAATTAGTATAAATACCATATCGTAGATTTGATTTAGCTTCCCTACGACATGAAAATATACTGTTATTTTAATGCTGCCCACAGGGCAAAAAGGAGACAAAAACTACATTGGACGATAAAGTTTTTAATTTCCGACTGGAAACTGGCGTCGACAACCGATCATTAGTAAATTTATGGATCCTTCAACCCGAAACAACGTTCATTATGAGGGAAGGCAAGGCCAATCTACGGATAGCGCAGCGACGACGTAATGTATGTGCCGTATTTAATCCGGACATATCAATCTTCACAGGTTCACATGGCACTTTTGACAGGTTCTCATGGCACTTTTGACAGGTTCACATGGCACTTTGACAAGTTCACATGGCACTTTTGACAGGTTCACATGGCACTTTGACAGGTTCTCATGTCACTTTGACAGGTTCACATGGCACTTTGACAGGTTCACATGGCACTTTTGACAGGTTCACATGGCACTTTTGACAGGTTCACATGACAATTTTGACATGTTCTCATGGCACTTTTGACATGTTCTCATGGCAATCTTGACAGGTTCACATGGCAATTTTGACAGGTTCACATGGCAATCTTGACAGGTTCACATGGCAATTTTGACAGGTTCACATGGCAATTTTGACAGGTTCACATAGCAATTTTACGGGTACACATTGAGAACAACAACGCGCAGCAGGCACTCACCTGGTGGAGCGCATGGAGTCCCCTGTCCCTGTGTCCCTTCCATATCTGCGTTTGATGGGGAGGAAAAATAGGCGATACGTGAGAACTGGATAAACCCTGGCAATCTAAGCGCCCTCTCTCACCCTTCCTTTCTCCCTCTACAGAATTTACACATAGAAACCCAAACAAACGTTGCCATTATGCCAACGATTCAGTTTGGCAGTCATTAAATCTACAGGCATTCCCCTTTTGACCTTTCGGCCCATGGCGCACTCGCCTGGACCGCATGGAGTTGCTGCCGGGCGTGTTGGCGGACGGCGCCAGGGACACGCCTGACATGGCCGACTGCAGTGAGCTCTCCATCACCTCTAAGGACAGCCCGGTGGCCAGGCTGATGCGGCACATGGAGATGGCAGGCTCGCTGACCGGCAGCTCATACCCCCCCGGCTGTGGGACGGGCTGCGCGCCCAAGAAATGCCCAGCCTGCGCCGCAGCGGGGTCAACAGAGTCCTCGGGCAAGCCTGCTTGGCTCATCTGCTGGAAGGGACTGCCAGCAGCAGCCGCGTCTGGCCCGGCCGGTGCCCGGGCCGTCGCTGCCTGCTCCGGCTCGGGCAGTCGGACTACAGGAGCGGCAACCGGGCGCCCGTTGGCGATCGCGGTGGCTGCAGCGATCACCGCAGCCTTGCGCTCCCGGTCCAACTGCACGCGCAGCTTCTTCTCGTTACGCTTGCGCTGGCGCTCCTGCTGCCGCTCCCAGCCAGCCCTTGAGGCCACAGACTGGCGCATGGGCGGCGGCGTGCGGGGCAAGGCTGGAGGCTCGATCTTGACACTCTTGACCAGGATGAGCACGAGCCTGGTTGGTGGGTCGAGTGTGCAGGCCAGGAGAGGTTAGGGTACAGCCTTACGCATGTAAGACACATTTAATCCTTTCCCCAAGCCATGATGGTGAAAAGGCACACGCAGCACTCAATGCCAGGGCCTTTGCAGGATGCCTGAGGCTCTCTATGCGGAGGGCTCGCCTGTAAAAGATCGTGAAGAGCTCGCCTCCCATCTTTGTTCGAAGGCACGTAGCTGACAGGGGTTGCTTGCCCCCCGACTTTTGCATCGCCAAGCCCCCCAGGCTCGGCCGCAGAAATTCCGGCTGCCCGCTCTGGCTGCCGCGGGGGGAGGGCGCAACAGACCCGCCGTCCCCGCTGTGCCGATGAGGCCCAGCGCCTGGCCCCGTGTGAGGCGCACGGCTGTCTGGAGACGCTCCGGGCTTGTCCGGAGCAGTCGCCTCGGCCGCGATGGCTGCCGCCGCAGCTGCCCCCAAGGTCTCTTCTGCCGCCGCAGCAGCGGCGACGTTTGCTGCCGCCACCGTGTCCGGGTCGGAGGTCATTCTCTGGGCGATGTAGTTGTCCGCCTCAGCCGCTTTGAGGAGCCTGCGGAGGAGTCGCTCTCCGGACTACAGGGGGAGGAAAGGGTGGAAGTTACGGTGAAAGAACAGGGACCGTCCCCACTTAAATACTGGTGGAAAAAGTTTTAAAAACAGCAATCCATGACAACCCCCTGGTACAACCCTAAGCATTGTGCAGACCGCCCATCGCTCCTGCCAAATGTGTGCCTTGACCAGGTGCTGGAGGTCGCTCCTGCCAACTGGCCGGACCCGATAGACTCCGCAAATAGTTACAGGTTCCGCATGCTTCTGTTTCTGCATGTGTCTAGTGCGTGCCCTTCCAACCTTTGTTTTTGCCCGCGTCTGGTCCTCGGCTCACCTTGCGCTCGTTACTGCTAATCAATCATGCTCATCTTCCCCTCGAGACTTTGGGGGCGACGGACAGCAGCCAGAGAGGCTCCAGAGAGATGTGGGTGCTCACACCAGCAGCCCCTGTCACTAAGCTTTAGGGTTTAGGGTTAGGGGCTCCAGAGAGATGTGGGTGCTCACACCAGCAGCCCCTGTCACTAAGATTTAGGGTTTAGGGTTAAGGGCTCCAGAGAGATGTGGGTGCTCACACCAGCAGCCCCTGTCACTAAGATGTAGGGTTTAGGGTTAAGGGCTCCAGAGAGATGTGGGTGCTCACACCAGCAGCCCCTGTCACTAAGGAAGCATTCACACCAGTATGAACAAGATCCTTATTAAACAGGTACTAGTTCCTGATATCTCCTGACAAGAAGGCATAGCCTGCAAGCTTCCAGTATTCTTCAAGGCCTGAATGCTAACACCAGCAGAGCCCCTGTCAGGAAGGAGGCCCTCATATGATCCAGGTCTTTAAGAATTAGGCACTTGTTACTGATGTTCCACGCACTTGTTGCTGATACTTCCTTAGATGTGGCACTGCCTGCAAGCACTCATCAACGAGGCCTTCTTATGAATCCGTTTATGAGATCTACCGGTACTCAACACCAAATTGGCGTATGGGGCGGCCTTACCGCCAGGTCTCCAATGTTCTTCATGGCTTCAGAGAGCTCCAGGGTCGCCAACACAAACACCACGCTCTCCGGATGGTACACGTTGGACATGGCGATTCGAGCCTGGGGGGAAGAGGAGGAGCAGGAGGAGGGGCAATGGTGGTTATGGAGGTGAGGAGGAGGAGGAGGAGGGGGCAGGCAATGCTGGGCATGGATGAGAGGAGGAGGAGGATATTAATGCAATTATGGGTGTGAGGAGGAGGAGGAGGAGGAGGAGGAGGGGTGTCATGTCGGGCACGGACCTCAGGACTTGAAGGCCAGTGTTTCAGATGAAGGGTCGGAAGTTCAGGCTATCTAGGAACAACAAGACACGCCCTAACAGGGACTTTTGGGCTTGATCGCACCAGGGATGGATGACCTGCATAAGCACAGGCTATCCCGGTTCAAATAGCAGTATATGGGCACCTCATGTCACGAGTTCTGTATGCAGCGCCCTGCTCCCTATGCTGCCTGTGCAGCATGCCCCCTGGACGATCCTCACAGGCAATCCTGACAACAAGGCCGGACAAAAACATGATAGCTGGGGTGCAATTTCTGCAGCTTGGTCTAACCAGGATATCGGCAGCATGTCAAAAGTGTGCCACATAATGACAAAAACAGAAGAGCCGCATTGGAAGCATTGATGCCCCTACGAGCTGAATCCAGCCCATGCAAACATGGCATATCGTGGGGGGGGGGGGAAACGCAGTGGCAAGGCCGCTTTGTCTATTACCCACACCTGCAACAGCCATGCGGCCGCGTCCCCGTACCGCCCACGTGAGTGGTACAGGGAACCCAGCTCAATCATCACAGAAGCAATCCTGGGGAGTGATGCAGGGGCGGGTGCAGACAAACACGTGAGGGGCGGGTGAGATCAGGTGGGCTGATACAACCAGGTATGTGAGTCAGGTGCCCGCCCTCCCCACCCTCTCTCCCTCCCTACCCGCATCTCCCTTCCCAGCGCTCCCCACCCCTCCCCTCTCCTCCCTTTCCGCCCCTCCTTTCCTGCCCCTCCCTCCCCTCTCCTCCCTTTCTACCCCTCCTTCCCTGTCCCTCCCCTCTCCTCCCTTTCTGTCTTTCCCTCCCCTCTCCTCCCTCCCCTCTCCTCCCCCCCGTCTCCTCCCTCCCCTCTCCTCCCCCCCCTCTCCTCCCCCCCCTCTCCTCCCCCCTCTCCTCCCTCCCCTCTTCTCCCTCTCTGCCCCTCCTTTCCTGTCCCTCCCCTCTCCTCCCTTCCTTTACCACTCCCTCCCCTCTTCTCCTCTCTCCTCCCCTCTCCTCCCTTTCTGCCCCTCCCTTCCTGCCCCTCTCCTCCCCACTCCTCCCCTCTCCTCCCTTTCTGCCCCTCCTTCCTACCCCACCCTCCCCTCTCCTCCCTTTCTGCCACTCCTTTCCTGCCCCTCCTTGCCCCTCCCTCCCCTCTCCTCCCTTCCTGCCCCTCTCCTCCCTTCTCCTCCTTTTCTGCCTCTCCTTCCTGCCCCTCCCTCCCCTCTCCTCCCCTCTCCTCCCTTTCTGCCCCTCCTTCCTGCCCCACCCTCCCCTCTCCTCCCTGTCTGCCCCTCCTTTCCTGCCCCTCCTTGCCCCTCCCTCCCCTCTCCTCCCTTCCTGCCCCTCCTTTCCTGCCCCTCCTTGCCCCTCCCTCCCCTCCCCTCCCTTCCTGCCCCTCTCGTCCCCTCTCCTCCCTTTCTGCCTCTCCTTCCTGCCCTCCCTCCCCTCTCCTCCCCTCTCCTCCCCTCTCCTCCCTTTCTGCCTCTCCTTCCTGCCCCTCCCTCCCCTCTCCTCCCTTTCTGCCTCTCCTTCCTGCCCCACCCTCCCCTCTCCTCCCTTCCTGCCCCTCCCTCCCCTCTCCTCCCTTCCTGCCCCTCCCTCACCGGGGGTGTGCCAGCGTTCCAAAAGTCTCCACACCCAGTCCGATTGCCTGCAGCAGCAGCTCCTCCGCCTCATCCAGCTTCAGCGTGTCCCCCAGGTCCCGACACACCAGAGCAAGCTCGACCAGGCTCTGAACCATCTGGGGGGCAGGAGGGGAGCAGGACCCGCAACAGAGACCGCAAAACAAGCATGAACCTCTGACAAAATAAATGTGTATGGACAACATGATTGGAAGTTTCATGGGCTCTGAATTATCTGGGGGGGGGGGGAGGGAAACAACATTTGGAATAGACCGTAATGCAAATGAGCACGTCCAACAAGAAATTGAGCACCGACAAAAGAATCATGAGGTTAACCCAGGGGGGTAGCTAGGCTCTGAACTGTTTTGGGCGGCGAGAGGAGAGCAGGGCCCGCAAGAGCACATGTGAATAGAGTATTGAAGACAGAGCGACAAGGACAACACCATTCATGTTCCCGGGCCCTGTGGGTTGCTCATCAGTACCCTAGTATGACAGGGCTTTGAGGAATAAGGCTTTTGAATAAATGTTGACATTTCCGTGCTTCAGCTACTATTCAGCTACACACCGCCTTCCCGCGAAAACAGCCAGCTATGCAGGGCAGCCCGCCAATGGTCACCTCTGAGCAACAAAAAAAGCGCGCTTGAGGTTCCGCCTTACCTCGGATGCCGGTGCATCCAGTTGTTCCCGCCTGTGCAGGACAAGGCGCCCCAGCAGCTCAGCAGGCTGAATATGACCAGACCTGCACGCAACACGTCACGGCTCATTTATCGAGAGCTTCAGATGCATCACAGGTGTGTCAGGGAGGACCTAATACAGCAGGCCCTGCTGCTTAGAGACCATTGGCTGGAAGCCAGTCAAGGTTTGGTCCCCAAGGTTGGGTCTCCAACCGCCCAGTGGTGGCCACCCAGCGGTCTGCTGAAGGTGATGTGGAGCTGTGGTTCACAATAAGAAAGTGATGAGGTATTGTGTTTCACCCTAATCAGGTGATGTGGTAGTGTGAGCCACACTAAAAAGGTGATATGGTAGTGCAGTTCACACTTGTAAGGTCATTTGGTTGTGTTTCACACTATTAAGGTGATGTGATAGTGTGGGTCACACTAATAAGGTGATATGGTAGTGTAGCTCACACTATGAAGGTGATGTTGCCTTGCGGTTCACACTCTTAAGCCGGAGACTCTCTTACCTGCGCAACGCCTTGACATGGCTGTAGGAGACCTGGAGGCAAGCCCGCTCGCCTGTCCCAAAGTTGCGGTCCATGCGATCTTGGACAATGTGGCAGAGCGTCGCAGCAGCCTGGGTATTCCCTGGCTCATCGGACGCCAGCTGCAACACATTCGAATTCAAATTAGGCAACGGTTCACAAAGCTTTGTCCCTCCATCTCGTCTATCAACACTTAATTCAAGATCCTCTGTTCATAACATCACTGGGCTGGCATTCATGCACAAGAGCAATTGAAAGTTACACTTTTGATACACCTTCAAACACTAATTCCACTGCTGCACACATCCGACGCACCAGCATCTCCGTTAGTGTGACCACCAAGAAGGCCAGGTCCTCTATCTCCCCTCCAGCTGCATCCATCATGGACTCAAGTGTGCTCCTGTTGGTAGGGTGGGGATCTAGTTTAAGGATCCAGGTTAAGGATCCAAGGTGGGGATCCAGGTTAAGGATCCAAGTTAAGGATCCAGGGTGGGGATCCAGGGTTGAGATCGAGGGTGGGGATCCAGGGTGGGGATCCAGGTTAAGGATCCGGGGTGGGGTACCAGGTTAAGGATCCAGAGTGGGAATCCAGGTTAAGGATCCAGGGTGGGGATCCAGGGTTGAGATCGAGGGTGGGGATCCAGCTTACGGATGCAGGTTAAGGATCCAGGGTGGGGTACCAGGTTAAGGATCCAGAGTGGGAACACAGGTTCAGGATCCAGGGTGGGGATCCAGGGTTGAGATCGAGGGTGGGGATCCAAGTTAAGGATCCAGGGTGGGGATCCAGGTTAAGGGATCCAGGGTGGGGATCCTGGTTAAGGATCCAGTTTGGGGACCCAGGTTAAGGATCCAGGGTGGGGATCCAGGTTAAGGATCCAGGGTGGGGATCCAGGGTGGGGATCCAGGTTAAGGATCCAGTTTGGGGATCCAGGTTAAGGATTCAGGATGGGGATCCAGGGTGGGGATCCAAGTTTAGGATCCAGGGTTGCATTCCAGGTTAATGGTTAAGGATCGAGGGTGGGGATCCAGGGTGAGGATCCAGGTTAAGGATCCAGGGTGGGGATCCAGGTTAAGGATCCAGGGTGGGTATCCAGGGTGGGGATCCAGATTAAGGATTTAGAGTTGCATTCCAGGTTTATGGTCCAAGGTTGGGATCTAGGTTCAGGATTCAGGGTTGGGATCCAGGGTGGGGATCCAGGTTAAGGATCCAGGGTTAGGATCCCGGGTTGGGGTCCAGGGTTGGGATCCACAATTGGTTTCCAGGATAAGAATCCAGGGTTAGGATCCAAGATCCAGCTACAGGGTAACACAATGTCCAGGGTGCTTGAGCCTAGACACCCAGAAAAAAATCAGTATTCACCATGAAACGGCCTCCCATGGCCGCGCTCCATGCTTCAAGGTACTCAAGTCTGCATCTCCTAGACCCTCTTCCCCCTATGCACCCGTCCTGCTGCTCCCAGCAGCCACCAGGCCTCACTGCAATTATACGCCATTCAGTCGGCAGTGATCGGGTGCAGGATAGAGATGTGCAAGCCACACGCATACAAGTAGAAACTAGACACGCCCGTAAAGGCGGCAATGCTTGCCCCCCACATACCACAGCGTGGCCTCTGCCTTGGCTAGGTCCCCCAGCAGTCGCATCATGATCGCCTCCTGAACCCGCCAGCCAACCCAGGTGGAGTAGCTCAGAGGCTTCTGGGGTGAGATGCACTTCTCGGCCCGTTTAGCCTCGCGGGACGCACTGCCCAACACTGCGTCGCGGATCATCCTGAGGAACAGAAAGCAGTGGAATCCATTCGGCACTACACATGGCGGTACAATGGATGTTCGCAGAAAGCAGGCAACACGTAAGAGACAATGCGTAACATAGAATGTTACGACAGTACACAAATGTACATGGTACAGCAAATCACATGATAGTACATGATAGTGCAGTACGGGCTGCAGCACAGCAGTACATATGCTCCTCTCCCCTCCCCAGTGCCACCTGCTCGCTGCTTGTGTGCCTCCTGGTGCATCCTTAGTCTGCTGGAGGATGAAGGCCAGGTCATGTCGGTGAGTGGCCTCAGCCTTGTCCAAGTCCATGTGGCAGAGCAGCTCCTGCAGGCATTTGGGGGGGGATTAAGGTCTCCAAGTTAAGGAAGACTTAGCGTAGCTACCAATAGTCAAGGCTTAGGCCAGGGAGGAGGAGGGGCAGACAGGCGGTGTCCAGGTCCATGTGGTGGAGCAGCTCCGGCAGACATGAGGGGAGAAGGACTAAGGACAAAGTGTAAGAATACTTTGTGTAGCTACTATCTGTCGAGGCTTGGGCAACATGGACCCTCAGCCCCCAGGACCACAACCAGCAGGTGGGAGATGGTCTGCACACATGTTCACACCAGGGTCCTCCTCCGCCCCTAAGAGCTCACCACGTATCATACTGCAGGCAACGTATCCCTCAGCCCCCACAGCCCACCAACAGTAGGAAATTGAAAATAGCAGAGGCATCTGCAGCTCTTGCCTCTGCTTAAACGCTCCCACCAAGTTTTTGTCACCAAGTGCTGCGCAAGGCCACTCCTGGACATTTCTGTGCGCTCAATTTTTCGACCGACTGGGCTTCAGAAAGCATTCTCGTTTCTTGAGGCCGGTAACACAATCTCCTAGTACAGTACTCATCTGGGCTCTCTTGTCTGCTCTCTTGTCCACGACTTGTCTCTTAAATGAGCCTTGGCAAGACTGTGTCAATATTTCGTGAAAGCAAGAAAAACAATATCCTGGTCATATCACCAAAAAGCAGAGTTTGTGGCACCCGGCCTCATCAGCTGTGGGCCATCCCCTGGCTGAAATTTAGCTGTCGCACCCCGTACATCATCTGTGATCTCCTGGTGCCCACCTGGATCAAGGGGCTCCACTGGACACCGTAGCCGAGCAGGCAGATGCAGCGGGGCAGGCCGGGGTGTGCCACCAGGGTGATCCAAACCTCATACAGCACCCACATCCTAAAACAGGGCACAGACACGGTCAGGGAGGACCGTGCAGCATCGAGAAACTGTCATTCTTAACATCAAGACTCTGTGCTGGCAAGTAATCTTGAGATCACAGATTATTTAGAGGCGAGACGAATGCTGACGTGGGTCAGAGGCAAAATATGCATACCCAACTGAGCTTTGTCCCCACCCTTCTCTTTACCCTACCCTCGACCTGACAAGAGCAGGGCTTGGGTTTCAGCTGCCCACAGGCCCACAAGCACTTCCCTGATCAGAGTTTGAAATCCTGAATTCGTATGCCAGGCTAAGACCCCTGGCCAATTACCTGGCCTGTGACACTTGTGGTTCACAAGACAGGACTTACCCGTATCCCACTGCAGGGCTCTTGCAGCACACCTCCGACTAGGCCAGCAAAGCCTCTGTTTACAGACAAAACCTTTGCTCCCCCTACCACCTAAACAGCACAAGCCCGTTTGATTCATGAACCACCTCAACAGCCCCTCTGTTCCAACCCACCTTTTCAGCACCAGTCCGTGCGGGTCCAGGATCACAAGGGTCTGCTGAACATTTGAAATGACGTCCCTGAAGTGCCTTTGCATCTCCTGGTGCACAGGGAAGTCCCCCTTCTTGTGCTGCCTGCACATCCAGCAGGGGGTCAACAAATACATATCAGAAGGCACACGTTGGATCAGAACAAGTAGAGTTCAAATCTGGACAAAGAAAAGCATTCCGTAATACTGAGACTGGATCAGATCCATCGGAGTTCTAAACGGTGAGGGGGGGCTGTTAATGCATAAGGACCTGTTCAGGCTGAATAAGCACATCACGTGCTCATTTGGGGAGCTTGCCGCTTTATTAAGCAAGCGTGCAGTCACACAGCCAACAGTGCATTACAGATGCCTCACTTGCACACTTCAGGAAATACCACAGTAACGCATTATCACAGCAGCCATGCCTCAATTGGGACCTGTCTGGTCGCGAATAAAGACAGGGCGCAGCCTCACGTGATGGCAAAGATGTCGACGAAGAGGATAATCTTTTCGTAGTCCTCGCCCTTGAAATGTACCAGCAGCTGCTCAATGATGTCGTTGAAAACAGAGTCCCACCTGTGGAAGGTAGAGGGAAGGTGCAAGGTATTTTATTTGAAATGCAACACTCTCACGTGCTAAAAAGTGTCATTGAACACAAAGAAGAAGAATCCAAAGTCTTTGTTTTATTCCTGAACCTGTGGCTGACCTGCAACGAAGCTGGCCCACTGCCGCCTCTGGGAGCGTGCTGCAGACTCCAAAGTACCGCTTAGGGATTCATTACCTGGCCTGGGGTGCGTTTATTGGAAATACGTGTAATCCCTCACCTGTGGCTGACCAGGTAGCGAGGCAAGCCCACGGTCGCCTCTGGGAGCGTGTCGCAATATCTTCCATGGGTCTTTGAAGTACGCGGCTTAATAAACTGATCCACCACTTGTCGCGTTGTCAGGAAGGACGACGAGGACTCCAGCAGAACATGCACTACACAACACAGGGGGTCGGGGGGCATCACTGCTTATCTTGCACACTGCAAGCACGTGAAAAGAAAAGAAAAGAAAAGAAAAGAAAAGAAAAGAAAAAGTCGGCTGCCTCAAGACGTGCGACAGGGCGTAGCATGTGTAGAGAGGGAAATGGATGTGGCGGTCTAGTAGAAGAAAAACGTAGGGGGTGCAGCAAGCTCTGTTGCTAGGGCCTGTGGCTGGAGGCTGGTCAAGCTTGGGTCTCTATCGCCCCATGGATCAGTCCAACGGCGTACCAAAAACTGGTACATGATGCACACTACAAAAAAAGAAAAAAAATCGTGGGGATCTTTGCCACCTTTCCCGGGTTTCTTTTGGTGTCTTTACTTTTCTTGAACCCTTCGCTCTTTTTCAGGGTTGTTTTCTTTCGGGTGCGAACAACCATCGGCTAACACCAGCAGGTATCGAACTCGCGACCTCCGCTTGATCAGCATCGTCGGTGCTAGGCTGTAAGCGACTGACACCAGTACGGCATTAGTCACGGTCGATTGGGTGGGTGGCGGGCGAGAGGTGTCATCGCCGCGCGGCCAAAAAGCTTCACGAATACACATCGCCTACACCCGACGTTGAGTAAAATATAACCACATTGCTAATGCGCTGCTTTCAATCGAGGCCGCACTTGCGGCATAACACTGCGTTGCCACCCAGGCCGTGCATGCCGAGCGTCGCCACTCGTTTCGGTATGTAGCATGGGTTGTTGGCCGGCGAGAGATGTCATCGGCCCCCAATTCGCAGCGACTGCAATAACTTTTCGAATACATATCGCCTACACTCGACGTTGAGTGCATTAGAATCACAATGTCAATGCGCATCTTTTGATCGCCTGCCCGGTGCCTGCTGAGCGTCGTGAGCTGTCCAGGCCGGCATAGTAGGTTCTGCTGCGCGTGTTTTTTTTTGTTTTTTTTTTAGTCACTTTTTTTTTCTAGGCACACTTTTTTTACAGTCTCCCATGAAGGAGATCCCTAAAGAAAAAAAGTGGGGATCTTTGCAACCTTTCCCGGGTTTCTTTTAGTGTATTTTATTTTATTGAACCCTTCGCTCTTTTTCAGGGTTGTTATTTTCTTTCGGGTGCGAACAACCATCGGCGTGTCAGTGCGATAAGCCGATTACGCACGGTCTGCAATAATTTTCTGCCACCGCCAGGTATCGAACGCGCGACCCGTTTGATAAGTCTCGTTGGTGCCAGGCGATAAGCGACTGACACCCGTACGGCATTACTCGCGTGTGATTACGTCGGGTGGGTGGCGGGCGAGAGGTGTCATCGCCGCGCGGCCCAAAAGCTTTCCGAATACATATCGCCTACAGCCGACGTTGAGAGCAATAGAATCGAATTGCTAGTGCGCTTCTTTTGATCGAGGCCGCGCTTGCGGCGGAACACTTCGTGGCAAACCACCCCTGGCCTGTGCCTGCGGAGCGTCGTGAGCCGTCGCTTCGGCATAGTAGGTTTGGTGACCGTCTTTGTTTTTTTTTTGTTTTTTTTTAGTCACTTTTTTTTTCTAGGCACACTTTTTTTACAGTCTCCCATGAAGGAGATCCCTAATGAAGGAGATCCCTAAAAATGTACCAGAGCTACAACAATTAGTATTAGGCTGCACGATTCAAATATGTAGGCTCAGGGCTAGGAATTACACGCTAAGTCACGCTAGGAATTACACGCTAAGTCACGCTAGGAATTACACGCTAAGTCACGCTAGGAATTACACGCTAAGTCACGCTAGGAATTACACGCCAAGTCACGTGTCATGCTTTCCTGGTGAACCAACAGAGCAGAAGGTGTTGAAGGGGAGTTGGGTGCTGCTAATCTTCCTTGCTTCATGCCCCCCACCCAGATTTATGTAGCTGAGTCGCCCAACCCCTGCTCAAACAGCAATATACAGTACCTCTCCTGTCCCTGCTCCACACCCCAGCATTACTGTATATTTACTTTGCCTTCCCTCATAATTAACGTTGTTTGGGGTTGAGGGATTCATCAATATACTAATTCTCGATTGTCATCGCCATTGTAAGTTAGAAAGTAAGAGTTTTGGGTGACAGTTTGCCCTGAGGGCAGCATTAAAAGAATTCATTTTTATGCCCCAGGGTAGGCAAATCAAATCTACGGCACCCCCCTGGATCAACTCCTTACCAGAGAAGTACTGCAGGAAAGCCAGCGAAATGCCGCACATCCCCGGGTCGCGAACATGTGGGTAAGGCGCCACACACTCCAGGGACAGCCCAACGCAAGACTCAAAGCTGGGCAACTCAGTCTCTGTGAGGAGGCAAAGGGTTCAGGGGTTCAGAGGAGCAAGAATAGGAGACTAAAAACGGCAGCGTGCTCAGGGTTAAGGGTTTCATGGGAGCAAGCGTATGAGGCAAACAAATGGCAGCATGCTCATGAAGCTCTGGGGCTCTCATCGACATTTCGAGTTTTAAAGCCTGCAGGCCGGGAGGGGATCGCAAGGAGGGGGGGGAGATGGAAGATGTGTGGGTGGGTGCGTGCGTGCGTGAGAGAGTCTGGCCCATTAGATGGGGTGGCTGCAGCACACCCTACTGAACCTTCGGCACAGTCACGCTGAACATCATGAAGGCAGCAGCGGTGCAGACAGTCACGCTGAACATCATGAAGGCAGCAGCGGAACAGACAGTCACGCTGAACATCATGAAGGCAGCAGCGGAACAGAGATCCACATCTGATATTTGACGGCACTTCCTGCAACCTGGCCACAGAAAGAATTAAGGCACAGGCCCCTTTCGGCGCACCTTGCATCGAATGTGCATGCTGTAGACCCTCCATGCCAGTTGAGGGGCCGGCCATGCTGCGCCGGAGCTTGGGAGATCCGCCAACGTAGCTGGCTCTCTGTGACATGGACACGTCAACCCTCGCGGGAAACCCCACCGGCCCGCCAGCCATGCTGGTTCGCCGGGATATCGAGGCGTCCATCCGCGCTAGGAAGCCTGCGGGCGCGCCATTGTTGCTGATGCGCCGCGACGGGGACGCGCCCCTCACACCGCTGTTGCTAGTCCGATGACACAAGGAGGCGCCCAACATGCCAATGAAGCCACCAGGACCCCCGCTGATGCTTGTTCCCCGGTTCGAGGACGTGTCGGGCATGCTCTGGTATCCTGCCTGGCTGCCAGCCAGGCTGACACGCCGGGTCCTTGCCATGTCCGTCCTCGGGGAACTTTCCGACCCACTATTGATGCTGGTGTGCTGGGGCGAGGATGCGTACGGATCTCCTGGGAAGGATCCAAACCCGCCAGCCATACTGCTGCCTCGGGCCCAGGAAGACTCGGTGGCCCCGGAGAGCCCTCTGAGACCGTCAGCCATGCTGGTCCGCCGGGCCCTGGAAGCTGCAGTGGCCACGGAGAAACCTCCGAGGCCGTCTGCCATGCTGACGCGCCGTGCCCTCATCGATTCCATCGTCCCAGGGCTTAATTCTGAGGGGCTACCGGCCTTACTGCTGCGATGGGACGGGGGCGTCGCGGTGTCGACGTGGAGCTGGCGGCGGCGGCGCGTGCTGAGGGCGGGCGGGGTCTGCCCGAGCATTTCTCTCCGCATAAAACGGCGGCCGTTAGTGGTCTGGTGGAGGATTCGGGATGACTGGGTAGCCAAGTGCCGGGCCTCCTAGGGGGGGGGGCAAGCACCAGCACTTTTTTAGTGCTCGCCAAATCACCTATTGAGGGGCCGCCGGGCGGCCACCACTGGGCCATTAGGGGAAAACTATCGCCAATCGCTGGTGTAGGTAGCAGGCCTTGCTGCAACAGGTGCCGCCAGTCGTAGGCCGTGCTGTAGCTGGATTGCAGCTAAAGAGCTCTAAGCTTGAGGGTGGCAATCACCAGAGACTCTTTACAGAGCAGCAATATGCAGGGAGGTGGCTCCATGCAGGCTATATAATAGCCACGCCTCAGTGCGTACCGCAGTAGGTAGCTTAACAGCAGCCAAGGCACATAAACTGTAAAATGTATGATGACGTGCATTCCACACTTTGCATAAAAGGTAGGACACCAGATCCGATGTCCATTGCTCACCACAACAGGGGGCGGCTCCTCCAGCAGCGCCTGCGCAGCCAGCAGGGACTGGGCAGCAGCAGCTTGCGCGGCCAGGCGCGCAGAATGCACCGAGATCCAATTGTCCAGAGACTTCCCAAGAGTGAGGAGCAGCTGCGCAGAGTTGGACTCCTTGGTGTCCTGCAGAGTGTGTAGCCATTAAGTTGCAGGGTTCAGTCATGAAGTTGCAGGGGTCAGTCATCAAGTTGCAGGGGTCAGTTGTTGGGCTGCAGACTCCCCATTTATGGATCCGAGACGATGCTCGAGCGATCAAAGGACAAAGCAGTTGCCAATTCACTGATCAATGTATTGGGCCATTTTGGAGGCGGTTTGACCCCGAATCCATCAGACTCATCCCGTATTTTAAAACGTGCCTGCCACTTTTATATGAATCCTAGTTTACAAATCCATCGTGTATAGGAGCTACTCGCCTCCACAACAGTAGCAGCCTGGGCCAGGTTAGCGTGTCGCAGCTGCGCCTTCTCGCGCGCTTTGATGGCTGCGCGGCATGCGCCAAGGTTCAGGCTGCCCAGGTCTAGAGGAGGCAGCTTAACGTGGTGGTGCGCGATTGCACCCGCTGCCTGGCTGGCGGCCTGTAGGACAGGATTGAGAGCATCAGGTTAAGGGGAGATGTCAGTGAGGGCAGGTCGATGTGAGGGTGAAGCAGCATATGAGCCAGCTAATCACCCACGCAGGTGGATTGGCCACTCATGCATTGGCACAGCCATAGTCTGTGCCAGTCTCTATACACGAGTGTCTAGTCCCCATGCAACCAGGGGGACACACTTGCATGGATGAGAGAGGCTGCTCATGTGTGGTGAGTGGCTGCTCATAGAAGCGCAGTCCACAACTTGACTATGCACAGAAAATCAGTACTCATGGACGGAAAGTGGCTGTTCATGCATAGACACTGCCACATAGACAGACTGCCTGCATGCAGCAGCTCCATTGCTGGCATGCTTGGATTCTGTCACTCTCCAATATCGAGCAGTCGCATGCAAGTGGAGCAGCTACATTACATGCATGCCGCCAGTGGCGTAGAAAGAGGCTGTACGCGAGTGGAGCAGCTCCATGTAACAGCTCTATCGGTGGCATGCATGGAGCAGCTCCATTGCTGGCATGCATGGAGGCTGCAACGAGCACAGAAAGAGACTGCATGCATGGAGCAGCTCCATCAGTAGCATGCATGGAGCACCTCCAACGCTGGCATGCATGGAGGATCGTGGCTGCCAATCGCGTGGAAAGAGGCGAAACACGAGAGAAGCACCTCCAAGTATCAGCTCTGATTCGGGTATACATGCAGAAGCTCCACGCTGCCATGCATGGAGGTTGCAGCTCTCGGCAGAAAGAGGCTGCATGCGCGAGGAGTGGCTCCACATAGCAATTCCAATGCCGGCATGCATGGCCCTGTGACATTGCTGATGCCACATGGTGACATGGCATGTAACCAAGATTGTTTCTCTTTCGTGTGGACAGCTCCCATCGTCCTGAAGTACCCCCTTGTAGCAGTCACTGTGTCTCGCACCTCAATGGTATCCTCTGACAGAAACACATGCTTGTGCCCAAGGAACCAAGAGTCCTCTGGCTGGAATCTCGCGTTATGCAGGCTGTGCGGGCCACCGTCGTCCCCTCTCTCAGAGATAGCAGCGATATTCGGAGCTTCCTTAGGGCGGATCTGCATGCATGAAAAGTCTAATATGGAGGCTGGACGTGGTTGTGTAAGGTTGTGCGCACATCGGAAGCCCACGCGCCCTGTTGGGTCGACGAGGCATTTACGTGAGTGGAGCACCAGTGTTAGATAATTTATGTCAGATGTAGAGACGTGCATGCTTTGGTTCACGTGGAGGTGGGGGTACCAACGTGATGGGACAGCACGGATGCCTGATAGTAGCGCAATGCGTGTTGCCATTCTTACCATAGGCAGCACCGCGAAGCTGGAGCCAGGTCTGAACATGCCGTCCTTCTTTGGGGAAGGAACGCTCAGATGTTCAACAACATGTCGCCACTCAGCCGGAATATAGCTATCGTATTTCAGGGAGCAGCATCACGACATAACTTATGTAGTAAATAAAACGGTCATAACATGTGCGTATCTGGAGGAATCGTAAGTGGAGAACGGAAAGCTCGAATGCGTAATCACATTGAGCCGGTACGGACCGGGCTGACGAGGGGTCCACATGACCGCACCGTTGATTGTCATACCGGCATCGATACAATGACGTAGACTGGTAGACTGGTACTGCACTGATGCAGTGTATAGAAGCAGCTGCTGGGGCATGGCTGAACTGCTCGTGAAATAGAGTGGGCTCGGATTTCGCTCTAAAATTCGGCCCCCGGTTCAGTTCACACTGCCATATAGGTGCCATTATGATAATTTGACTGATAATTTGACTGGTGGCCTCCAATATGGCTTAGGCCGAATTTTAATTGGCCGATATAACGTGCCAGCGCGGGTGGGGCAGGGACCGATGCACCCAAGGCGGGGCCGCGTCTCGGAAGGGGCCCCGTGCAACCGCAGAGTCTCTGGTTCCGCGGGCGCGGGTGCGGGTGCACGGTGCGGGTGCGGGTGGGTGGCATCTGTCTGACCCCCCTGGTCCGAACTTCCAAATCAAAAGGCATCAACAACTTCCACAACGGTCGAGTAAAGGCAGAGTCGCGTTGGACACTCACGAGCCACCGTCCAATTGTGATCAAGGCTGATTTGTATGTTCAGCGCATGCTGGTTTCCTAAATTGTTGTTCAACTTAGCTGATAACTTTACAAATTGCGGACAAGTAATCATCAACACCTACCTTAGAGCGGATTCACACCTGATTCCCATCTATCGGTTTCGCATGGTTTCGCGTGGTTTCAGTTCGGTTCAGTTCGACGAAACCACGCCAACTGAAACCGGCCTCGGACCACCAGTTTCAGTTCGCTGGTTTCGCAAGGTTGGCTGGTTTCGCATAGTTTCGTCGCGATTTGTCGGCATTACCGCGCGCTGCTTTTCAAATCACTGCTTCAATTACTATAGTTCTTTCTATGTCTCCACCCACTAGTTGCCAGGAAGGCTATCGCCGCCCATCAGACGCCAACTATGGGGCAACGGCGCATCAAAAGGCCTTCTGAGTTCTGAGAAGGCCATATCGAATGATAAGGTAGAGCAGTATTAAAATGTGATAATTGATAGCTTCTTTCCAATTCTTATCCGGCTGAGGATGACATGCATGTGCTCCAGTGATGTCAATGACTGTCATGCTGACATGCATGCTGTCATTGCAGAATGTCACGTCCAAGCGGAAGACCACCAAGCCTGCTTGTAACTGGAATGATCGCGATGACAAGTGCACCCCGGCCTTGATCAAGGCTGTGGGTCAGATGAAAACCAAGGGAAAGTGGAGCATGATGACCACTGTGGCGGTGAGTTTTTGTATTGTAAAGTCTGGCATTCATCAGTATGGTGGCATGGGCTGCAGCGGCATGGGTGGCATGGGTGGTGGTATGGGTGGCATGGGCAGTGCGCCCCCATGTAGAAGGTAATGTCCTCTTCCTCAAACCCTGTAAAATGCAGGAGAAGTGGATATACGACGCCAAGAAGGTGAACAAGGGTCTTGCAACTGCTGGACTGAGCCTGTCATAAGTGCCCACTGACACAAGTGCCCACTTCAAAGAACTCGTGGATGTCTTCAGGCCAAGCAACAATGACAGCAACGGCCAGGTGATGCAAAGCCTGCAGAACATGCAGAACCAGCTGAACCAGCAGAATCAGCAGAACCAGCAGAACATGCAGAACATGATGAACCAGCAAATGATGCAGATAATGCACATGGTGCAGAGGGGCACTGGCTATGGTGGCATGGATGGCGGTGGCTATGGCGGTGGCTATGGGAGGAGGTGGCCATGGTGGTGGCATGGGAGGTGGCCAGGGCGGCGGAATGGGAGGAGGTGGCCGTGGCGGTGGTTTCAGCACCCCAAATAGCAATGGGCCCAGCCCAAATGGCACCCACCCCAATCAGTAGAGGAGCCCTAATGTCCATTAACTGACATTGGTTTACAACCCTGATGGACTTGCTTTACATTTACTGACTATTTGTTGCCACACAATAACTATTTGTATTCATCAGGCCTAGTGGCCCTGATTTATGTTCATGTTATCTTTCACCGAATCCAGCAATCAATGTGGCGCAAGCATGCCAGAAGTGGGTTCAATATTATTTACATTTGCATAGGCCATTAGCGTTCAATATTGTTGACATGAGAGTAATGTTGGGTGCGGTACTTTGAAAAATTAAATGCCTGACAGGCACTCTCACCCAAATTTCATTAATGTGCCCATCAGAAAAATGCCCTGCCTTGTTCCTGATCAGCTGTGAACTTTGTAAATTATTTACAGTCCAGCATGGCACTCGTTTGATGCGTAGGACATGGGCACGTAGCATGGGCATACAAACGCACCTGCCATATGATAACCATGTCCCTGGGCAAGATCCGGATCCAAGGCGCCTGAGGAAGTCATCAGGTCTCTTCAACGCCCATGTAACTCTCACAGCAGTGGCTGGCAGGTCCACAACTTCGTTCATGACAGCCCAGGCAAGGGCGAGGATCAGAGTCGAGTGCTACATGCTGGTTATGAGTAAGTAAAGTAAGGGGAGCAAGATAAGGGGAGCAAGATAAGAGCATTTCGAGGCATTGTGAAATGCCTACGGCGGCGAAGTTCAGATTTTCTGATGTGAATTAAGTGAGAACGCAGGTTGCGAAACCAGTCGCCAAACTGACGAACTGAACCGAACCGAACTCGACGAACTGAACTAGGTGTGAATTGGCTCTTACAAGTCATGTGCGTTTTGTAAGAAGGCATTTCGTGGCACTTCAAAGCCTGCTGGCAAGACCCACTCAAGTCTGCTGAGGTGGAATTGTGTTGCATCCTTCTTCTTTGAATTATTTCAGCCTAATGTGGCAACCCCCACAGCCTTGCTTTGCTCCTGCATCACGGTGCCTCAACGCCCCCCTGGCGGGAACATACGGCAGTAGCTGCAGTTGCGGCAAGCGTTTTCCCGGTACAACTCAGTTCGTCAGCAGGGCCCGCAAACAGTGCAGCAACAAATCGACGACATCAGGAAATGGCGCTGCCACGAGAGGCTTCTCGACGGGCCCGCTGCGTTTCAGCTTCAAGCAATGCAATTCAAACCTCCCCCTCAGCAGTGCCGAAAGGCTGGGCAGCTGCACCCAAAGCAGTGTTTCACCTCTCACACTCCCCAAGAGATGCTCGTCCGCCTCATCCACAACCTCAGCAGCACCATAACCTACAGCCTCAGGAGCAGCACCTGCACGCAGGCAGGGCTGCAGGACGGCTGGGGCCCTCGGTAGACATGCGGCAAACGCCTCTGCACTCCCTCAGGGCACAGGTGCCGCCATGCGCACTACAATCATCGCCAACTTCCAGCCCAGTGGCATTGAGCCGCCTCCGCAAGGCGCGGTTCTTGGCCGTTTCGTGGTACCAGAGTACAAGGTAAGGATCTCACATCAGGGGGGGATGAATGCCCATGGAGAAGTGTAGTTGCAATAAGAACTGGTACTGGCCAGTGGAAGTGAAATAAAAGAGAAAAGTTGCAGAGCGCGGAAAGCTGCAGGCTGTGTGGGTATTCCAAAGGGAGCGCATGAGCTGGCAGGATGGCCTGTTCATAAATAATGGATGGTGCCCTCAAGGCAGGGAGAACGAGAGCCGTGTCAAATGCGCACTGCGGCTTTCAACCTATAGACTTGATTGGTCCTGTGCGCAGGACACTCCTACAGAGCTGGTTGCGGAGTGTCAGCTGCGGAAGTGGCTCGGAGCCTCCGAGGTACGCGAGTTGAAGACTGGATCGGTAGGGCGTTGCAGGTATATTATTCATTCTGGCTGGATCTCACACCGCAATGCGACCGCAATGTCGTGAAATTATTATGATGGGTTTGAGAAAGCCAGGCCAGCGTCATGCTTGGTGCAATCCAGCCTGTGCATGGCATACACTAGAGACGCCCCCAAGACCTGCTACCAGCCGCTTAACAAAATCCGCTGAACACCCGTCCTCTGACTGACTTTCCACCGCCTCCCTCCCTCCTTGCCCTGGCTCGCCTCAGTTCACAACCAATGTCAGGGGAGCGGACGCAACCGTGACCGTGTGCGGAACCATCCTCGAGGCCAACCGCTCGCTGCATGCGGTGCTGGCGGTGGTTATCAAGGAGAACACGGCCGTCTAAAAGCTGCCTGACCTCTACTTCCACTGGTGCGCCATGCCTCACCTCAGGGTCAAGTGCTAGGTCATAGCATGATAATGTTGGGGAAAGCTGGAGAGGGAGTAAAAGCTTGACAGTATTGGGGAAAGCTGTATGTTGAGGTCAGAGTGCAAACATTCACCTAGTAGAGGCTTAACCCTGTTAACCCTGAATCCAGCATCGGGGATGGGGGAGGGGTTTAGGGTTCATAATCCCAACCCTATTTCATGAATCCACCATTGCGATTGACAGGGCAATGTGGTTACTTCTTTTGTAGCTGTCAAGTCCAGCCGTGTCCCGTGCTGTGGCTGCCCTGGGAGGCTGCAGATCAAATTTCCAGCTTTCCAGACTCGTGCAAATAGCCCTTCAATTCCACGTACCGATAGTGCAACAGGTTCTGGTGGAATCCTAGGCCGTGAACCTGAACCCTGGATCCTAAATTGTACGCAACGTGGAAGAACCCTGAAATGTCCACGAATTGTATGCAATCTTAAGTGCAGAAAGATAAACAGATTTTGTAAAGGTCACTGAATAACCTCTACAATGTATGGAAAAATAGTAGAAATGGAGTTGATCCTACCAATTCCCCAACAGTCCCCAAATTGTTTGCAAAATGGACCATATTCCTTACAGGGCCACATCTGCCAGGCATGGTGACAAGTGGGTCCCACCCATGGCAGGGTGCTCACAGCATCCACCCCGGCTGGTCAGGGATATGACAGGTGAGGGCGAGGATCTTTTTTAAACACAAAACACACGCGCAGACTGGAGAGGGCAAGGACGTTGTTGTCATTCTCATGGGCATTATATTATTATTTATTTATCACCCCACATGGTCACGGACATGCCTGGTGTGGGACAGGCTGATATGGACATTCGCGAGTACCGGTAGTCATGAACAAATATTTTTCCATTCAAAATAAAACCACCCTGGCTGGTTATGGGCATTTGATTGGCCAGGGGGAAGATGTTGCTGAAATTCTTGAGACAACGCACTCGAGTTGTTTTTGTCTCCATAAAACAAAGCCACACGGCTGGTCACCAATGTGACTGTCGGTATGACAATGAAGATAATGCCCTGGAGCCCTTAACAGCTAGCCCTGGAATTTTGGCTACGCCGCGTGTTGATGGCGCCACAATTAGGCATAGGCCATCTGTTTGCAGCACAATCATTACGAGCAGGCCTCCTGATTATAGCGACTTATGCGGGCTAGGCCTCTTGTCACAGCGCCGCAGGAAGGCCAGGCCTCAAGCCGACCGCGCTCGCACAAGGAGTGGACTCCAGGCATGACCTTTCCACACGTTGGGGTCCGTATCTCAGCTCTGAAGCCTTAAGCACAGACCATAAATGCTGTCCCCTGGCTGCGTGGGCCACATGCTCTGCATCAGACAAGGGGAACCGGCATACAGCCTTGTACTGCTGCTGTGCGGGCAGCTGACTGTTGTACCGCTGATGTGCGGGCAGTTGACTCTTGTACTGGTGATGTGCGGGCAGTTGACTGTTGTACTGGTGATGTGCGGGCAGTTGACTCTTGTACTGGTGATGTGCGGGCAGTTGACTGTTGTACTGGTGATGTGCGGGCAGTTGACTGTTGTACTGGTGATGTGCGGGCAGTTGACTGTTGTACTGGTGATGTGCGGGCAGTTGAATGTTTTACTGGTGATGTGCGGGCAGTTGACTCTTTTACTGTTGATTCGCGGGCAGCTGGATTTGTACCGCTGGTGTGCTGCAGCTGGCGCCTGGCGCACCCTTTTTGTACCGCACACTTCACCCGATGGCAAGCCGCTCCATGTGGCCATGATCCAGGTCACACTTGAGGGAGTCCTAATGTGAGCTTGTTAAGGGTCTAGAGTCTAAGCGAGCCTCATTGTGGGAGGCTCCGTGTGGCCATGTTGTAGGTCAGTAGGTTACACTTAAGCCTAATGTGAGCCTCATGATGTCCTTCGCATTTGAAACGTGCAGTGTCCATCACACTTGTCACTCTTCACGCCCGTCACACTGTCCACACCCGGTACGCGTTACACTTATCGCTTCCCATCACACTATCCCCGCATTCTGACCATCATGCGTGTAACTCCCGATGTACATCACACTTGTCACTCTCCGAATCCGCCACACTTTCACGCTCGGTGTCCATTATCCTCGTCACTACGGTATCCAGCACACTTGCCCATCATAATGTCTATCACTCTTGTTACTCTTCATCCCCTTCACACTTGTAACTCTCGATATCCATCGCACTTGTCAATCTTATTGATGACCACCCCTACGGATGTGGCTTCGGCCCCAAGCTGCGCTGTTCCCTTAACCCGCACGCCCCTAGGGGGGCGTAGTTTTGTTTCTTTCTTTCTGATGACCACCCTGAGTGGTACCTGGTGAGAGTAGTGTAGCTCTTTTGGCACATCGACGATACTGATATTGAAAATGGTCGATAGTTGCTGATAGCACTGACTTTCAAAATATGGTCATTCAGACTTCATCTGGTAATCGCTGCTTGCAGGCAGCCTTCAACATGGTTTTGTGCGCTGTCAGGATAAATATTTGAAGCTGCTTAGAACCTCATTCACCCAAGCACACCCCAACCCTCCAGCCCAACCCAAAGACCCTTAGCCCTCCTGCCCAGATCCAGGGACCCTTAAAGATCTCCTCCCGCCCTTGCCTCCTCAGCGCTGGTGTTGCGTGCAATGCGTGCCCCAAGCCAGCCACGAAGCTTTCTTCCCTCTCGTATGTCCTCAGCGCTGGTTATGTGTCATTCGTTCCCTGACCCAGCCACTTTGCTATCCTCCCTCCCTTGCCTCCTCAGCGCTTGTGTTGCGTGCAATGTGTGCCCCAAGCCAGCCACATAACCTCCCTCCCTCCCTCTCCTCCTCAGCGCTGGTGGCGTGTCATTTGTGCTGAACAGCGGACACCACTGGATGCACAATGGCAAGAGGGGTGGGGACTGGTTTGTGCAGCTGGCGGGCTGGCTGCCAACAGCAGCAGCCATGGAGGGTCTGCCTGATAAGCATGGAGGTTTAATTGACCATCAAAACACAGCGTGTAATGGTGGTTATGGGCCCCGGCTCTATCTACGATTATGGAGGGGGGGGACTTTATATCGGTGGGCCTGCCCAGGTATGAACGGAGTTCTTTTAAAGTGACGTCATTTTGATGACTTGGCTAGCAGCGAACGCTTGGTGCGGTCGTGAGACCTCATTGTAACAGGAAGTCCGAACATTGCAAGTCGAAAGCCTGAACTGCTTCATATGTGGACGTCTTTGTTAAAACCTGTAAGTCAGGGTACCCGGAGCATCCTTACGACAGGGAAGCTGTGCCAACAATGACACTTTTCTTGCAGCAACGATCGCATGTGACGAGTGACATTTTGAATCGCAGCTGTCATTGTCGCTGTCACTTGCCGAACGCTTGCCGCGTTGCGTTAGTGATATATAGCTATTAGCAGCGAATAGACATGCGACTGACATCGAGCCAAATCAGTATTGATCGACGAGCCAGACCAGGCATTCCTGGCAGTGACGAGTGTGAACACAGTTCGAATCCCAACTGTCAGCTGTAGCAGGTCCTGGCAGTCATCGCTGTTCACACTCTGACTCACGGTATCAGTAAGTAGCTATCTACGCCAGCGATGTAGATGTTAACATTAAGATCGCGGTGACGAGCGAGGGCCAGCGAGGACTGGTTGACGTCGGTCGGTTGCTGGTCAGTTTGTACATCTTTTTTGGTGTCTTTAATCTACTGTGTAGCCGTACACTGACGACTTGTACATCTTTTTTGGCGTCTTGAATAATAGGCCGGGGCAACAAAGGCTGTCACAGAGGCAAGAGAAGTTGTGGCCTCTGTCCGAGCTTTGATCCTGCTGATACAAGGCACCGCTTATTGACGTGTGTACATGTATTGTGCACAGAACTCAATTTGTCTGGTTTGGTGTATTTTGAGCACAAGGTGCCGTCTGTTGACTGCTGTGCGTGGTGGGAGCTGTTTACATCCACAGCTCTTGACCTTCAACCCGGTTTAAGTTCTGGACTGGTGGCCCTGGACCAGTGTGTGTGTGAGATTCACACACTCTGACACGTCTCGCCTGCAAAGCGAAACCAATGAGGTGACGGCCTTCGCCTCCTCCTGAAGGGACCCTTCTCTCTATTTCCCCACCCTAACTGGCCCTGAATAAAACACACGCCCTGATTTGCCCTGGGCCCGTTCTGCATACCCAGGTCCGTTCCCAGTGTGAGGCTGAGCTGGCAACCTTGGAGCGCACACGCGCCGAGGCTGCTGCTCGCGTATCCGCCCTGGTTCGACAGCGTCAGATCCTGGAGCTCAAGAGGTTTGTCGCGCATGAAGGGCCTGCCCAGCCGCTGAACCTCAAGTGGCTGCTGCCCTCTGCAATGAGTGGGCGCAATCCACCAGCGCTTCAGGGGCCCTACAGCGGGGCGCTCAACATAAAGAGCTCCGGAGTCAGCGACGACGAGGGCGAAGGGCCCAAGGCGGTTCCGGAGCCTTGCGGGGTGGATGAGCTTCAGGTAGTGTGGGGTGTGAAGGGAGATCGGGAGAGGGATTGACAGAATTTATGCCTCAATTCATCTTTCTCTCAAGAGGGCAGTACACGTAAGGATTGTGCTTGGTTGCTGAGGAGGAACATGAGGCACGGGAATGCCCTGTTCTCAGCCCATAGTTTCTATTTCCTCAACCCCAAGACGCGGCATCCCTCCCTCCCCCTTGAGCGCTCAGGCGGTTGCGAGGTCGCACGTGCGCAAGTGGCTGGCACTCACGCCATCTAAGGAGCTGCACATCCTGCAGTACAAGTACTCCACCCGTACCGCCGCGGGCGCCGTACTGCCGGTGCTGGTCTGGCTGACGGCCAAGGAGGACCTGGATGCTGCCGGCCGCGTGCAGGCGGTGATCGTGATAGCGGTGGACCAGTCGGCAGCCGGCAGGATGAGGCACCATGGTCTACAGCTACACTGGGGTGGGGCCTACCGCGAAGGGCAGGCCATTACCGGGCCGGTGCGTCTTGGGGGCTGAGGGGTTAGGGGTTACAGAGGGGTGCGTGTTGAGGGCTGAGGTCTCAGGATTTAGGGTTGGACACGTGTCGATGGGCAGGCCATATCCGGTCAGGTGCGTGTTGAGGGTTGAGGGTTAAAACACGTGTTGATGGGCAAACCATCTCGGTGCAGGTGTGTGGTGAGGATAAGGGTTTAGGCACAGGTTGCAGGCAGGCCATCTCTGGGAAAGTTTGGTTGGGGTTGAGGTTTTAGGCTTGTGGTGAGGGGCAGGCTATCCCAGGGCAGGTACGTGTTGAGGGTCCAGGGTTCCGATCTGTGTTGACAGGCTTACTGCCTTGATACTATTGGTACTGCCTGCGAATGCACTTACAGGCAAGCCTGGTTGGTGGTTTGTGCAGTGCCTTGAATCCCTTGATACTGTTGGTACTGCCTACAACAGCACTCACAGGCAAGCCCTGGCTTGCGTTGCGCCTTGAATCCCTTGATGCTGATGAGTGCTCATTGTTGTCATGTACCATCATGTGTGCAGGCAAGCCCTGGCTGGTGCAGCAGCTCGGAGCAGAACTGGGAGACTGGGGACAGCAAGACAGTGACACCCTTTACCTCCGACGGTGTGCAGGTGAGAGGAGGGTAGGGTGAAGCAGTTGCATGCATTATGAAGTGTTTGCGGCTTATGTATAGTGCTTTTGTCTCCAGTGGAAGTGTGAGGGGGGAAAGGTTTAAGGGCCAAGGCGTGCCATTTCCTGCAAGGGGGGGGGTCTGCGACCGTGGGTTGGACGGGAGTGGAGACCCCAATCACACCATTTCCTGCAACGGGGGGGGTCTGCGACCGTGGGTTGAACGGGAGTGGAGACCCTAATCACACCATTGTTTAATTTGTATACGGGGAGGCGGTGCTTTTGAAGGACACGTTTGGAGGGGAACATGCACTTCCTTCTGCAGTATGCTGTCTCGCTCCCTGCCTGTTCGCATGGCTCGGCTGGCGGCCCCACAGAATAGCGCAGCAAGTGAAAACACGCTGGCTTGGATTGAGCCCTATTCTTTCTTCTTCGCCCAGGTCCTGGACATTGGGGGGCCTCAGAGGCCAAGGGGACCCTGGAGCCGCAAGCTGTCGGCAGGGAAAGCGAGCACTGGCACAGAGGCTATCAACGGGGGGCCAGTGGAGGCAGTGGCAGCTGTGGCAACGACCGGGCAAGCCGCGCCTGCGGGACGCCGCTCCGCCCAGAAGCGTGTTTGTACCGTAATCCTGCAGTTGCCGCTACACGGCATCCTCAGGTGCGTGTGGGTACACAGTTATGAAAGTTCGGATTCCATGTGCATTATTAATGCTTCAGGGCATATCATTTATTTTCTTTTTTCAAAATCCATTACAATTGATGCAACTGGCAAATCTGGGTCTCTGCCTCCCCCCTTTCACACTTGTCAGACGAGGCGGAATTGCGTTCACACTAAAGGATGCAAAGGGTCACGAGCTGCTCAATGAAGGCGACCGCCGGCCCTTTTTCTTGGAGCTTGGAACTCTAGCCGAGTAAAGATACTGTGTTTCGTTGGAGGGGGGGAGGAGCGAGGGCAGGACCCAGGTGTTTCAGAGATCTGTGAAACAGGAAACCTGAGACCCCTTTCTTCCTTCCATTCCGTATGCATAACCAGGGGTGAGAGTCTCAGTCGTGAGACGAAATCAATCGAGGCTTTTCAGATATATCAATGTGATTTGGGGGGAAAGGTCAAAGGTGACAGAAAAAACGACTCTACAAGCTTTACCATGTTTGGCTTATCACCCACACGCAAACGCCAAGCTCCCCTAAATGCATATGGCTTACCTTCAAAGATTAATGCCAGCTGGATCTCATCCCAGTGATTCCTGACCATGCAGTCCTTCCCATCTTCATCATCATCCACTGGCAATCCGTGCAGGTATGGATTGGGTTCCATCAAGGTGTTGACAGCGCCTCCGCCAACAATTAAAAAACAGGAGAAAGGCACGGAGTAGGAAGCGAGTGTTGTGAATGGTGTGGAAGGTGTGGATGAGGCGCAGCTGGATGCAGCGGGCCTCGTGGAGCCCATCCAAGGACCTTTGGAGGCCAGTGGGGAGCCGCTGACCCTCCTGCAATGAAGGACTCACTGGAGATTCAAAATGAGAGGGTTGTCTCGTTAGTCCACGGAGCAATGGGGTTTCAGGCAGGGTGGCTGGGGTGGTGGCTGGGTGGCTGGGGGGGGGGGGTGGCTGAGGGGGTAGCTGGGGGGGTGGCTGGGTGGGTGGGTGGGTGGGGGGGTGGAGAAGCTGTGACTCAGTTTTGTTTTTTTATTGTAAAGCTGTAGGTTTCGTTACGTCGCATCCATGATGTGGTAGGCTTCATGGGTGTAGCTCAGATACAGGCAAAGGTTGGGGCTGCCAAATAAATAGTGGAAGGGTTTTAGCTAGGGTGTAACATATGTAACAACAATAACAGACCGGTAATTATTATTTCTTTCACTCGTGAGCTCCTTTTATTTGATTGATAGATCTTGAGGATGCACCCACAGAGTGGGGGGGGGCCTGGTCAATGACATGACACCTCTGGGCCCTGCTCAAAAAGGCTCGGCCGCATAGGCGCAGCTGGTCGCTTGGGAAAATACATAGGAGGTCAGGAAGGAAGAAAGGGGGGGAGAGGAAGCCAAAAAGGCTCGTGACCTGCTGCTTCCAGACTGCTAGCTTCGTCCGAGGTTGAGGGTTGGATTGCATGCAAGGTAGCAAGGAACGAGTGAACAAGTGGAAGCCCGGTGATTAGTTTACGCTGATATTGGGTGCTCAGTACGTGCAAGCAAGGCTCCTGTGTGAAGCGGCTCAAAGGATGAGGGCCATGCGAGTCCATAGTTCAAGTCTGCGTACGGGAGCACCACTCACTCTTGCGCATGGCACGGGGAGCCAAGCGGCCTGCCGCCGCCGCAATCCCTCTGCCAAGGTACACATCGAATCTTGACTTTCTTCAACGGGATCACCGCTTCCGCTACAACCGGTCCTGAATTACTCATGCTAATGGCATTACACCTCAGGGCCATGCTGAGATGCTAGGCCACGTCGGCAAACAAAAAGACAGCTAGGAAAGTCAAGGGAGAAGTCATGACAGGAAAGAAAGGAAAGCAAGTTCACCCACTAAACAAAAAGAACACAAAAGCCGGGTAAGCCGTATCCTCTGCCCATGACGAGACTAAACTTCAAAAAGCTCAACTAAATGTACAAAATGCAGGGCCTCCCACCCCTGCCTGCGGGCTCTCCGACGTCCTGTCTGGTTGGTAGGAAAATGAAAGGAAGCAGAGGCTAGAAGAAAGACAGAGAGGCGCACAAAGGGCGAAGAAAATACCCCTCCAGAAAACGGACAGGCAGACCGAAGGATCCCTGCCTCTGAAAGTAAGAGAGAGACAAAAAGGGAAAGAGCTAGTCCCCATGGAGGCAAAAACAAGACAGCAAACTAGCCCGTAACAAAGTCTACCAATATGATGATAGTGATCCAATGCCCACCCTCATGCCATCATGTTATAAATCTCCCTCAGAAGCAAGGACACACAGTCATGAGAGCCAAGCAACATTGTGGAGGTCTTCTGTTACCGTAATCTTAAGTGCTATAATAATGAGTCATGCAAACATGGAACATCGTACATGTCCCATTTCATCGTGAAGTGAACTTTTTACAGGCCAGCAGAGCATCCCATTTGATGCATGGGGCAAGTGTCCGTTAATCGACACAGACACTCGATACTCAAGTACATCGTGAAAACCATGACGGGAGCCAATGAGCCATGCAGGCATGCAACATTATACAGGCCTCCTCGTCACGGTGATCGCTATCGAGACAGCCATGCAGGCATTCGACAAAGAAAGGTCATGGCGATATATACAGTGTCTAAGCAAACGTGGCTGATATAACAATTTCCACCTGATTACCAGGATACGCTATGGGACCTGCCTAGGAAGGTCAGTGTTCAAACATGACGATGCTGTTTACAACGATGAACCGTCTGTGCGCCTCACAGAGCAAAGTCAAGGCACCCATAACTTGGGGAGGGCCTGTCATTGTTTCCAGATCTGTTCGATCAAGCATGTATCCAGCAAGACGGGACGTGCACCTGGCGGGGAAACGAAAGGGCAGGCTGCAGCTTCCTGGAAGTGCCTTTTAAAAGTGCAGTCTGGGGCATGGGCCAGGCACCAGTGCCTTTGAGAGCTCACAGTCTCACACTGTTGAATGGAAACAATAATGCAACGAGAACGAAGTGCCTGGCTTGCTGGTTCCTCCAGACCATACACTGAATGGCCTGAAGGCCCCCACCCACATCTGCTTTTAGGAAGAGAACAGTCGTGACATCAAGCATCTCTCCTCTAGGAACCTTCAGGATGAGGCCAAGCCCCTGGGCGCCGTCCCAGACTTTGCCTGTGGTCGATGATAGGTGGTCTACATTGGGTTTTAGTCTTATAGGTAAAGAACTCGCGCGGATCCAGCACATGTCACCACATCACGGTGTACCATGAGTTCCAGCAGACGCTCCATGCATGCCGGGCTTACCGTATACCATAGCCTGGGGCTGTACCATCGGCTGTGGACCCAATATGACGATGTGGTGACATTGGTGGGCGCGATACATAATGATTCGATTACAAGGTAACAGGTACAAGCTCAAGCAGCCCTTCACCCTGGTGCATTTAGTAAATTCTGGTTTATGGCTGCTTACATTCAGATGTCTGGATTTTGCTTTTCTGGTAGCCATGTGTCACACAGCGTGAGAGTTACATGCCATGCGCTTCCTGCAATATATTTCCAGTCAAAACGAGTTCGTGACTACCAAAGGGTGGATACAAACGAGGCCAAAAGCAGGGAGACCCTGGCTTCCTACTCGCAAGGCTTGCAATAAACCCCTGCTTGTTTGAGTCAAGGACATAGAGCACACCGGTACAGTCACGGCAGCAAGGTGTCAACATCAATGTCCTAATCAGCTGCTTGTTGGATACGCTCTCGCCTGGTTGAGTCCAGCACATGCAGCACGCCTGAGGTATCACGGCTGCAACTAGGCGACTCCAGCTATTCAGGCATTTTCCCAATCAGCTGATAAAGAAATAATCAGTTATACTGCCGGGCTCATTACTTCATCACTAGTTTTCGCACGCTGTCCCAGCGTATAGTTTACGGGCGCCTGTCCCATGCATCAGATGTGATGCTCTGCCGGACTGTAAACACTTCTCAGACTTCACCCTGCGTTATTTCCTGCCAGTTCAGAATGGAAACTGTTCATACCCCGCTTCTCTCATACCTCACCAGCAACCCATCCATCCTACTAAAGGCCAGGCTGTGACCCCCAGCAGGTCTTGGGAACATCCCTCTCAACAAATTCCAGACCTCGCAGAACAATCTTTACGTCATTCAACCACGCCCCCCTGCGCCACGCCTTGCCAATCAATTTAGCTCGAACAGTGTTGTGAGGCGGTGCAGCAGGTCAGCGTGCCTCGCCTGGCACTCCTCGAAACTGAACTTGTGTCGCGCGTACCTGATGCAACAAGGGGGTCCAGGTAAAACACCGTTGGAAGCAGAGAGCCAGGCACCATTGCATGTTTAGAGTGCCTCAGTTACAATTCAGCTACACTTCAGCTACATCACGGCCTGTGGCCGGTGAGGCCTGGTGCAGCAATCTCTGCTGCTTGGGCCACCGGCCATCGGACGTACAGGGTTTAGCCCCCATCGACTCTTTAGTGGCTGCCCTGCCACCCCTCAAGCTGGTCTGATGTGCACTGGAACAAGCACTGCCCGGCGCCAATTATTAACAGGGTCCTGGGCGCCGGTCGGCCACCGACGCCAGAAAAAAAACATGAAAAAAAACCGACCACTCCGGAATGCGATTTTTAAGGCCACGCGTCGTCGACGTTTTTACACGTTTTTCACACGTTTTTACGACGGCTAAATCGTCGAACACCGAGACATGCTTGGTGAATCTTTAGATGAGGAGGGTATTGATGTTGAGGCTGACGACCTGCCTCTGGCTGCTCTTGGCAGGTAGTTTTTTTGCCATTGGCAGGTTGTCAGGTATTTTTCTCCTAGACAGCTGGGCCCCAGGTGTAACGTTCTTGACTTGAAAAAATGAAATCCGGCTTCACACTTTTTCACACGTTTCACACTTTTTCACACAAACTGAAAAAATACAAAGATATCAGCCGACCGAAAAAAAAGGCCTGGTCGGCGTCAGCCGACCGAAAAAAAGTGGGTGGTCGGCGTCAGCCGACCACCCTGACAAGGCCCCCCAGGACCCGCGCAATGGGTGGTAGGTGCAGCCGGTATTTTTTATGGTCTATACCCGCTGGGCCCTGCTGAACGCTCGGCCGTGTGGGGTTGTTAGGGGAAAGAGTAAATCTCAAATCCAGTTACCATGCACAGCCAGGACCAGGGTGCAGCCAGGACCAGGGTACAGCCAGGACCAGGGTGCAGCCAGGACCAGGGTGCAGCCAGGACCAGGGTGCAGCCAGGACCAGGGTGCAGCCAGGACCAGGGTGCAGCCATGCCACACTCCTCCGTGAGGGGGGCAGGAACATGGAACCCAATGATCTAGACAGGGGGATGGAGGCGATGGTTAGGCGGGTTCAATCCCTCAACCTTTGGGTATGGCCGCCACTAGAGTGCGTCTCTCATTAACATTTACTTTGCCGGGGTAATGGAGTGGAAGGGTAATTGAACTTGAGATAGGGGCCTATACAGACGTTTGAGGCTGAACACCTTGGGTATGCAGATATAATAACGAATATGCTGTTATAGCCAAACCATGGTAACATCACAAATGGCAACACCTACTATCGTAGAAATGTGCTAGCCATGGCATGCAGCACAGCCAGGACCATGGCTCACCTGCCATCGGGTGACGACACGGATCCTGAGAACCTGGGGAACATGTCCTCCGCTCCACACTGCAGGTACACACATTGTGACAAGTTCAGAGGCATGTTCACACATTTGAACATATTACGTGGCAGGTTCACATTTTCGAACAAACCATGGGGAAGGTTGGCAAATTTGAACAGTTCACAGTGCACACTCTTTTCTTTTGACTGAACAAGGTGTGAGGCCGGCCGCCCAACCCTAGAAAACCTGAGACGCTAACACACAAAAACAGCCCGGGTGCACATAGGGCCCTCGTCGGCAGCTGAGAAAAGGGGAGCAGGAACAGGAAAGGCACGTGTTCACGCCTTGCAACATGCCACGTAGCAGGTCCACACCTTTAAGCTGTCCACAAGACAGGCTCACACATTGAAACAGGCTGCAGGGCTCCGCATGTCGTTTGAGCCCGATACCGAGACACTGTAAAAACAAGTTGTGCCCCACAGCCCCACACGCCCCATTTGGAGCTCCACATTCCTTTATCCGCATCCCCAACCTAATATCAGGAACATAAAACGAACCCTGTTTCCCACTTAGCCCCCATCCTAGTTTCATTTTATGGTTTAGGTTACGGGTTTTAGGTTCAGGGTTTTAGGTTACGGGTTTGAGGTTAAGGGTTTGAGGTTAGCCCTACAACTCAAATGGTCCCTGTTTCCCCCTAGGCCCCCCTCCGACTTCTAGTGACGCAGTCGTCCAGCTTTCAAGACTTTATTCGCAGCCGTCCCGGCTGGTTGCAATGTTGTTCGTCCCGGGGCAATGGCAGGTGGCAGGTCATTCAAATGTCACTGTCATCGCCTGCCCATGCTTGCCTGGCGGTAGAAGGCTGCCTTGAGCTCATAGTCCGCCGTGGCCACTGCTCCGGCCCCCACCCGCTCGTGGGGCAGGAGCACCAAGTTGCCCAACTTGCCCTGCCAGAACAGGCGCTGGATTTCGTACCAGTACTTGCACTCCAGGCCGTCTGCCTCATCCACAACCTGGCGGGGGGCGTCAGGAGGGGAGGGCAGGGGCGGGGGCGGGGGGGGTCAGGAGGGCAGGGGCGGGGGCGGGGGGGGGTAAGGAGGGCAGGGACTGGGGGGGGGGGGGAGAGAGGAGGCAGTCATTAAGATGCAGGAGCGGGCGGGAAGCGAGGAAAGGAGGGCAGAGGCGGGGGAGAGGAGCGTGTGGGATAGGGGAGTTTAAGAGGTGGGAGCGGGCAGGATGCGAGGGAAGGAGGACAGGGGCGTGAGTAGGAGCTGGGTGAGAGAGGGGGTCAGTCATGGGAAGGGGAAGCGGGGGAGACTACGGGAGCAGTTGCAGAAGCCTTGGAATTTTAGCCTAGAGCTTGGATCCTTTCTTGTAAGCCTGGCTTAGTAGGTTGTAAGGCCCAGGGCTCCTGCTCTTGGGATTCTATTCATGTGGCATGTGGCAGGATGGCAGTGGTCTTGCCATCCTATCCTCTTTTCATCTGCACTGTTCATCTGCTATTACCGCTGCGTCGCCAAGGAGCGCTCTTGTGTCTCTTGTGTCCCATAACCCTCAGAGAACCTGATCACTTGTGCATTTCTGTTTCTCTTCACGGCTGCTACGCTCCAGGCACAGCACCACAAACATGTTCCACTAATCACAACAGGGTGCAACGCAGCCCTGAGCCATTTCGTACTTGGAGACAAGGGCAGAGTCCTTTAAGGGCCCCCATCCATTCATGATACCAGATATGGGCAGGTAATAAAAATTTGTAACCAGGCACACAGGGGACAGCTGCCCCGCACCCCCCTGAACACATCAGTACTTGTGTCTCGTCGATGATTAATGCATCTCTGAGCAATGTTTACGCCCCCTGGTTTCCGCAAATACTGCTTCAGCTACACTTCAGCTGCAGCCCAGTCTATGGCTTGAAGGGCTTGGCGCAGCAAGTCCTTTCGCTTGGGCCACCGTACGTAGGCCGGTCAAGGTTTGGTCCCCATTGGCACAGCCGTGGATGCTCAACGACCCCCAACGTTTGGCTGAGGGCGCTCTGACATGCACACGGCTGCCGGGGCACATTCCCGGCACACTCCTGCACTCCCTAGAAAGAAAGAAAGACTACGCCCCGCAGGGACGTGAAGGTTAAAGGAACAGTGCGGCATAGGCCGTGGCCGCGTCCGCACCGTTACCATCTGCACGCCCTGCCTCAGCCGGGTTCGGGCTCACCTTGGTTCGCCTCCATCGGGAGCCATCAGGCGCGTGCTGAGGCATGATGCGCTCAACGTGCAATCTCGAGGGATGGACGGGCAAGGCAGCCGGGCGACGGGGCAGGCCAGACGACGGCTCGGTCGCTGCCGCCCCCGGTGCAACAACGTCCACCAACGTGTGCTCTATGTCCCGAAGGAGGTGCGTGACGTCTGCTGACCAGGCTGTGGGTAGGTCCCCCGCCTCCGTCTCATCCGGCCCCGCTGATGCACCGGATCCAGAATGCATCTGCTCCCGCGCCGCCTCTTCCCCGCCACTCCGTGTCAACGCCGCCTCCCCCGTTCGCTCCGTGGACTGAGTAAACGCCACGACAGGGTCCAGCTGAACAGGGCCTGCCGCTGCCACTCCTGTTGAGCCTGTTGCTGTCGAGCTAGGCCCGTCGCCCCCCTCCGCCCTGAGCAGGAGGTGGACGAGCGTGCGCTGGTCCACAGTCACGGAGAGGTCCTTGCTGTCCAGGCGGGAGAGGAAGAGGGCTTTGTCCTCAGAGCTGAGGGAGATGATTTCAAGGACGGCCTGGCAAGGAGGACAAGAGAGGAAATGAGGGATGGATGAGGGGGACAAGGGGGGGTGGGGACAAGGGGGGAAAGTAGGGATGGATTGAGGGGACAAGGGGGGCAGCAAGTGAGGCCTGCGGACAGATACCCCACTTTTGGATATTATGTCCCACCTCTAGATCCAGTATCCTTCCTCTAGATCCAGTGTTCTACCTCTAGATCCAATGTCCTACCTCTAGATCCAGTGTCCTTCCTCAATATCCAGTGTTCTACTTCTATATTCCAGTGTTCTACCTCTAGATCCAGTATCCTTCCTCTAGATCCAGTGTTCTACCTCTAGATCCAATGTCCTACCTCTAGATCCAGTGTCCTTCCTCAAGATCCAGTGTTCTACTTCTATATTCCAGTGCTCTACCTCTAGATCCAGTATCCTTCCTCTAGATCCAGTGTTCTACCTCTAGATCCAATGTCCTACCTCTAGATCCAGTGTCCTTCCTCAAGATCCAGTGTTCTACTTCTATATTCCAGTGTTCTACCTCTAGATCCAGTCCCTCCTCTTGTAGTCATTACCTCCGTATCTCATGTCCCACATCTTTTAGTGTCCTCCCCCTGGTATGGCCTAGCTGCTGACCTAGTTTCCTACCTGTGGATTAAGTGGAATTAGATTTAGTGCGCACACCCGGATCTAGAGGCGTACCTCTGGATCTAGTGGCCTGGCCAGCAGGGCCCGCGTGGCCTCCCTCCAGCGCTCTGCCTTCAGGGATGCGTCCCCGATGAGACCCAGCAGCAACGACAAAGACTCTGCTGCCCGCAGGAAGCGCAGGCGGAGTGTCGGGTCATCCACCTGAGTGCAGGGAGGGGTTCAGGGTTGAGGCAGGGCAGGAGTGTAGGATCATCTACCTGGGTTCAAAGTGCAGGGTGCAGAAAGGGCAGGCGGTAGATGGAGGGTCCTCTTACTCAGCCTTGGGTGAGGTGGGCATACCTACTCACGTACTGCTCTCAGGCCGTCCCACCTGCATGTTCACACCCCAACCAAGCCTCCACTTCCTGAAAGCCCTCCACTTCCCAACTGAGGTTTCTCCCTTAAGGGAGAGGTGCCCATGGGTCCCTGTCCCTAGCGTGTTATTTGGGGAGTTAGAGGGGACCAACATGTTGTCACTCCACGGGCTCACGCATATGACAAAGAAATTAGGCCCAGCCTCAGCAATCTCCCACCCTTTTGTCATCCACACCTGCAGGAAGAACTCCAGGGTGACAGGCAGCCAGTGGTCCTCCTCCTCCAACATGTTCACACATCTGCTCTGCTCCGCCAGCGCCAGCAGCGCCGCGTCGGACGCGGCCTTGGCGGCGTCGCCGGACCAGGCGGCGGCCCCCAAAGCAGCTGCGGAGAAGCTGACCTCGGTTTCAGAGCTGTCTGCCGCTGCCTCCCAGCGGTTCTGCCTCAGCTGCAGCAGGATGTTGGAGTAGTCCAGAGCCACCTGTTTGGGATGTACAGTGTTGTAGCAGGGTTGTAGCATGGTTGTATCAGGGTTGTAGCAGTGGTCACTTCGTCACCCGAAACCTTGTTCGAAGAGGCCTGGAAGAGGGAGACCCGGTAGGAGAGCCAGGTGGTGAAGCTATACTGGAAAAGCTAGAACAGGAGAAGAAGCTAAAAGCTAGAACAGGGGAAGCTATGCTGGAGAAGCTAGAACAGGGGAAGCTATGCTGGAGAAGCTAGAACAGGGGAAGCTATGCTGGAGAAGCTAGAACAGGGGAAGCTATGCTGGAGAAGCTAGAACAGGGGAAGCTATGCTGGAGAAGCTAGAACAGGGGAAGCTATGCTGGAGAAGCTAGAACAGGGGAAGCTATGCTGGAGAAGCTAGAACAGGGGAAGCTATGCTGGAGAAGCTAGAACAGGGGAAGCTATGCTGGAGAAGCTAGAACAGGGGAAGCTATGCTGGAGAAGCTAGAACAGGGGAAGCTATGCTGGAAAAGCTAGAACAGGGGAAGCTATGCTGGAGAAGCTAGAACAGGGGAAGCTATGCTGGAGAAGCTAGAACAGGGGAAGCTATGCTGGAGAAGCTAGAACAGGGGAAGCTATGCTGGAGAAGCTAGAACAGGGGAAGCTATGCTGGAGAAGCTAGAACAGGGGAAGCTATGCTGGAGAAGCTAGAACAGGGGAAGCTATGCTGGAGAAGCTAGAACAGGGGAAGCTATGCTGGAGAAGCTAGAACAGGGGAAGCTATGCTGGAGAAGCTAGAACAGGGGAAGCTATGCTGGAGAAGCTAGAACAGGGGAAGCTATGCTGGAGAAGCTAGAACAGGGGAAGCTATGCTGGAGAAGCTAGAACAGGGGAAGCTATACTGGAGAAGCTAGAACAGGGGAAGCTATGCTGGAAAAGCTAGAACAGGGGAAGCTATGCTGGAGAAGCTACAACAGGGGAAGCTATGCTGGAGAAGCTAGAACAGGGGAAGCTATGCTGGAAAAGCTAGAACAGGAGAAGAAGCTAAAAGCTAGAACAGGGGAAGCTATGCTGGAGAAGCTAGAACAGGGGAAGCTATGCTGGAGAAGCTAGAACAGGGGAAGCTATGCTGGAGAAGCTAGAACAGGGGAAGCTATGCTGGAGAAGCTAGAACAGGGGAAGCTATGCTGGAGAAGCTAGAACAGGGGAAGCTATGCTGGAGAAGCTAGAACAGGGGAAGCTATGCTGGAGAAGCTAGAACAGGGGAAGCTATGCTGGAGAAGCTAGAACAGGGGAAGCTATACTGGAGAAGCTAGAACAGGGGAAGCTATACTGGAAAAGCTAGAAAAGGGGAAGCTATGCTGGAGAAGCTAGAACAGGGGAAGCTATGCTGGAGAAGCTAGAAAAGGGGAAGCTATGCTGGAGAAGCTAGAACAGGGGAAGCTATGCTGGAGAAGCTAGAACAGGGGAAGCTATGCTGGAGAAGCTAGAACAGGGGAAGCTATGCTGGAGAAGCTAGAACAGGGGAAGCTATGCTGGAGAAGCTAGAACAGGGGAAGCTATGCTGGAGAAGCTAGAACAGGGGAAGCTATGCTGGAGAAGCTAGAACAGGGGAAGCTATGCTGGAGAAGCTAGAAAAGGGGAAGCTATGCTGGAGAAGCTAGAACAGGGGAAGCTATGCTGGAGAAGCTAGAACAGGGGAAGCTATGCTGGAGAAGCTAGAACAGGGGAAGCTATGCTGGAGAAGCTAGAACAGGGGAAGCTAAGCTGGAGAAGCTAGAAAAGGGGAAGCTATGCTGGAGAAGCTAGAAAAGGGGAAGCTATGCTGGAGAAGCTAGAACAGGGGAAGCTATGCTGGAGAAGCTAGAACAGGGGAAGCTATGCTGGAGAAGCTAGAACAGGGGAAGCTATGCTGGAGAAGCTAGAAAAGGGGAAGCTATGCTGGAGAAGCTAGAAAAGGGGAAGAAGCACCCGCTGTGTAGATTTGGAGCTCGGGGCGGTGTCGACATGGACATGGGGACTTACTACATTAGTGATTACAGGAGTGACATATAAAGAGTGATCTTTCGATTTGAACTGCCCTGCTTACAGCAGTCCGCGGAAGGCAGAACCCCATGCTCACTTGGCAACTTCACCCTTTGCAGTACATATTTTATATTCATGTCCCATTACTGCCTGCTTTGTGTCTGATGCAATCACCTGCCTTCCTTTGAATCGCCATCAAACCAGCGGCCACCCAGGGGATGCGGCATCCACATCCGGAGTGGTTGTCCATTTGCATATGGGATGGTTAGACACGGGCAAAGGGCCGTGCTTGTTTCTCCCAGCTGCTCTCCCCGTCACACTTATTGTTCTCTCTCACTCTGTCCCACCTGGATAATTTGTGTGACCGTGTGTGACTGATCCAGCTGTCGTGTGAAATACTCCAGGACAGTCATATCGCTAACATTGGACTCAAGGACGCTCGCCAAGTCCTGAAGGGGGCGGAAGGGTGTTAGGGTTTAAGGCAAGGATTTTAGGGTTTCAGGAACGGGTGTTGGGGTTAAGGGCAAGGATGTTAGGGTTTCAGGAACGGGTGTTGGGGTTAAGGGCAAGGATGTTAGGGTTTCAGGAACAGGTGTTGGGGTTAAGGGCAGGGATTTTAGGGTTTCAGGAATGGGTGTTCGGGTGTTTTCATTTGAAGGGTGAGGTTGAAAGGGTTAAGGGCATGGGTGTTACGGTTTAGGGTGAGGTTGTTAAGGTGTTAGTGTCCAGGCTCACCTTCATGTAACCGAATACCCCGTGGAACTGCTGCCGGCCCAGCAGGTTCTCCATCTCGCCCCACTGGGAGCTGTACATGGACCGCTGCGCTGGCTCCAGAACCTAGCGTGGGCAACAGGGAGGCACAGAAAGTTAAGCCTTATGATGGGCAAGACTAAATCCAAACAGACTGTATCCACTGGCCTATTCGTTTCTGGCGAGCCAGGCTCACAGGTCAATGAACATCGTATGCCCTGGTGAGGGTCAAGTCCCTATCGCAGGCAAGAGTATGACGCAGGGGTTATTTTGTGAGGGGGTCAACCTTCATGTCCTTTGTGCGAGGCAAGTCGGGCTCGGACAAAATGTCCATGATGTTGTGTTTGGCCTACATGCAGACGGGCTGCCATTTCTTGGCCTCGACCCGCATCAGTGGCAGGACAGGCAGGGTTTACGAGTACATGTATATTTGGGGGGTTCCTGGTTCAGGGTTTGGAAATACTCGACAGATACGAGCCTTAGCCATGCCTTCCTTCTTTATTTTATACCGGTACCTACTAATCCAAACCTTACGTAGGTCCAACACTCCAACACTCAATCAATGCGTACAGGTATCTGTTTGAATGTGTTCACCATATATTTCTGCCCCATGTAGAGTCCCCAACCCCATTCAATCAAACGTTTTAAGACGAGCACCAATGACACGATCTCCGTACTCCACACCCGCACCTGCAGCAGATCTGCTTTGAGCTTGTCCACCTCACTGAGGTCCACTCCGCGACTGTTGAGGGTCGAGAAGATGCGGAAGGACGCATTCTCATCCCGGGCGGTCATCACCACGAGGTAGCAGTTGCGCAACCTGGGGGGGTGAGGCAGGAGGGGGGGGGGGGGGATTGATAAAGATGGGCAGTCCAGAAGATGGGTGAAAGGAGGCCTGCTCGCCCCTTGCAGTCATCACAAGCAAGTAACGGGTGCGCAACCTGGGTGTGTGAGGCACTTAATCTTGTTGTGGCAAGTGAGAGGACAACACCGTCCCTTGTCTCCCGGATCGGTCCCCGAGTTTCACACAACCCAGGCAAGAGAGAGAAAGAACGAAAACTACGCCCCCCTAGGGGCGTGCGGGTTAAGGGAGCAGCGCAGCTCCGGGCAGAAGCCACATCTGCACCGTTACCACAACCTAGGCAACAAGTACGATGCATCAGAGGATACGCTCCTGCTTCACTGGAGGGAAGGGTGCATGGACAATGACGTGCGGTCCAGAATAGGGTTACGAGGAGGCACGTTTATCCTTCACAATCCTAAACCCTAAACAAGGCACGTTTATCCTTTGCGATCATGACAGGCTAGAAGCAGTTGCGCATATATACTGTTTAGGGGGAACAATGTCTCTGTCTGGGTTGCGGTCCACAGGGTCGAGTCTGACATGCTGCCTCACAGACCGTGTTGTCTCCCATGTGGATTGCACGGCCAGGTGACTGCCAGTCCTACCCTGCCGGAGGTGCTCGGGGAGGTGAGTGTCCCTTGCCTCTGGGGGTGGGTTGGGGTTTCCTGCTGCCCGTGGTTCAGGGCGCATGTGTATAGTTTTGTACTCAGCCAGGAGGCGGGGCAACATGTGGGGGTGGCTGGCATATAAGTTGCTTTCGGTTCTACTGGAATCCTCCCCAATCACCCTAATTAAGGTGTGTGGTGCTGCCTTGCTTAGAGAGGAAGTAAGTTTTCTCATCTGTGGGTTCTGAGTTGGCCACTTGAGCATGATTTGAGGCCCCTGTCCTTTCCGGGTAAGTTTGTTCGAAGGCAGCAAGGTGATCATGGCAAATGACTACGTGGGCCCACTTGACTCTGTAGTGGCAGTGAGCTTGGTCACCGTGTCGATAGCTCTCCATCCCTGTGACCTCGGTAATGGTGACTTGCTCGTCATATAGGGATCTGATGCACTCAGTTGGTAGATTATTGTTTTTGCAAATATTTTCTTTGGACTCTTCCCATGTGCAATTGTCGATGTCGGCTGTTGCTCCCTTGTTGGCTTGCTGGTTGGCATAGGAGGACATCAACTCTTGGCGTTGTTGCCAGAAGGAGGCCATGTTGCCGGGCCGGTCTTGGTGGACTAGCGATGGGTGCATGAGGGTAGTCCCTGGTCTCTCAGTTATTATGGGTCTCGCATATTTGTTGTGGGTCGCTTCTTGACTGCGCTGGGACCTCTGCACTTTTGTGAGCTTACGTCGGCAGCTTTTTGTATCTGCTTTCCGGGGGCGGGTCATGGCCTCTGGGTGTGGTTTGTGTCTCGCCTTAGGCTCCTGGGACATGAGATCCCTGATGTCCCTAGTGCCTGTTGTGCACCGGGTATGGGAGTTTTTGCTGGTTGAAGTAGTTCCGGGGGTAGGGCCCTCATGGCCAGTCCAAGGGGTTTGGTGGAGCTTACTTGGCTGATGCTGGCTTTGTTGGCCGGGAGCACCCCGCTGAGGGCTATGCTGAGTTGGTTCTGGGCTTTCTTTTGCCATGGTTTTACACACGGTCCATATATGCGTGCAAAGTCTTCAGTCGTGATGAGGTGTGTCCCTGCGTCTGTGATGGGCTCGCCTACGTGTTTGACCCCTATGGCTTGTAGGGGGTTCATGAGGGTTGGACACACTCGTCGAGACCGGAGAAGGGCTGCCAATCTTCCCCCATCTTGGCTATAGAGAGTCACCCCGTCTGGTGGGGTCTGTTAGAAAACTTCGCCATGCATGGTGAGTTCCAGGTCGTGGCGGCCCATGATAGCTAGTTGCCGTAGGCCCGTGCAGAACCTTGACATGCCATCCGACATTTCTTCAACCGGGGCACCGCCCATTTGGTCACGTTGTATGTAGAGGAGGGACTTTGTGATGGGTGCATGGACAAAGACGTGCGGTCCAGAAGAGGGTTACGAGGAGGCACGTTTATCCTTCACAATCCTTAACCCTAAACAAGGCACGTTTAACCTTTGCGATCAGAACAGGCTAGAAGCAGTTGCGCAACCTGAAGGCCTGTTGGCTGTGTTAGGAAGGTATGAGGAAGGGGACAGTCAAGAGGCTGTGGAAAAAGGCGTGATCGTCCCCCGTGTTCATCACGGCCAGTTAGCAGTTGTGCAACGCAGATGCCGGAGGAGCGCAAGGAGAAAGGGAGGGGCCACAGGGAGGGGGGGAGGGAGGGAGGGGCCACAGGCACAGGTGGTGATGATGACTCATGGGGTGGGGTGGGGAGAGGTTGAGTTCTGACCCCCAAGGGAGATTAATCGTGGCATACAGGCATGTGGGGCTTAGGGTTTGATTTCCAGCCCTGAACCCTGGTGGCACACCACTCACACGTGGAACATGAAGTCCTGCAGGTTCAGTCCCTCGGAGGCCACCAGCTTGTCCAGGTGGGTGCGCATGAAAGCTGCGTTCTGGTACAGCCGCCAGTGGGACTCCGCCTCCAGGGGGAGAGCACCTGAGGGGGAGGGCGCGTTCTAAAGTGTATTTTCGATGACGCCATTGATTTGATGCTGAAAATGTTCAGACGTGGGCATGGAGAGGTTGTTCGTTTGTAAGGAGGTTGTTTGTGGCGAGGATTTCTGCGCAGGGTGGCTGCAAAAAGCCACGTTGTGTGCAGTCCAGTAGGACCCCCCCAATAGGCAGTACCTGGCACCATGTCGTCAGCCTCATGCAGCTCACGAGAAGCAGCCACTCCGGTGAAGTAGAAGTCCTGGGGCAGGTAGTCCTGAGGAGGGGGGGGAGGGAGGCTGAGATGAAGGATGAAGTGGAGGTCCCGGGGAGGAAGGTCTGAGGGGGGGGTGCCCTCTGAGGGGGTTGAGGAGGTAAAGGGAATGTATAGATGATGAAGAAGGCCTAGGGCAGGCTGTCCTTAGGGAGGAGGCCGGGAGGGGGAGGACGGAGAGGGAGGGTTGAGGAGGATGCAGAGGGAGGAGTGAGCGCTTGGTACTTCTTAAAGATGACGTGCCTATGTACATTGCACCCTTACCAAGCCTGAAGGCGCTGCAGCGGACGAAGCAGACAAAGCAGGCAAGATTGCCTAGGCCGAGAATGAGTAGGTCTCAGAGTAGATACAAATCCCGCCCAGAGACTAGATGTACATCTTACCCAGGGTCAATCGTGCACTGTGCCGTAGCAGTCGAGGGAAGGTCCATCCAGTAGTCGAGGGAAGGTCTACCCAAACAGTACCTTTCACCCATTACACATGTACATCCCACCTTGTACATCTGTACCCTCCATCCAATCTGTCACCCCATCTGTACCTTCCACCCTGTACATCTGTACATCCCACCACGTAAATCCAAGATGTATTTACGTTGTCTCTGAAGAGGGCGTTGTCCCACCCTGCCCCCCCCCCCTTCTCCTCTCATCTAAGCTCAGTTCAGTGCACACCAGACCCCCTTCTCCTCTCACCCATGCTCAGTTCCGTGCGCACCAGACCCCCCATTGCGGGCCGCTGGGCAGCCGCCACTGAGTCGATGGGGACCTCAACTTAAGCAGTCTATTGGGCCAGGGTCCCAAGCTACAGGACATGCTGTACCAGGCCCCTACGGCTCAAGGCAGACGCACGTATGTGGAAGCTGGACGTTTGCTGACAGTCCCTGAACCAAGTGGCTCTTTCCACTACTTGGTTCCCACTCTTCAACTACATGGACCTGTCCCTTAAGGTGACGTCCCAAACCGGACGCCCCCCCTTATACCTCCATAATGTTGGTCCTGAAAAAGGCGTCGTCCCCGGCCCTCAGCCTGAGGCGGAACCTGCTGCTGCTGCCTCCATCCAGGGGGTCCGCATCCAGGTGCAGCATACGGCGCACGCGCTGCTGCAGGACGTCATTGCCCTGGCCAGTTGAAAGCAGGGGTCAGGGCCTCAGGGGCTAGGGGCTAGGGTTGAGGATCTCGACATGTCTTTGTTTAGCTATGAGATGGGTGCGTGTGCTGCCCAACACATCACTGCCCTGGCCAGCAGGGAGGAGGTTTCAGGGCTTAGGGTTAAGGATGAAAAAATGTGTTAAGCTGTCATGATGTGGATGTGCAAGATGATGCAGGTGAGCTCTACTGGACATCGCTTGAGGCGGCCCAAGCCCATTGACGGGCGGATGGATGGAGTGCTTCCATCACCCGCTCTGGCAGGATGCGGCCAAAACCGCAGTTTTGGCCTCAAACTTGAAATGATCTCATTTCCTGATCACCATATCAGTTCCAAGATTTACCCACATCATCATCATCATCATCATCATCATCACCATATCGGTCCCCAGGTTACCCAATCTCAACTCCTCAGGACAGCTTCACCACATTAGCTAAATTCCCGGGAGAGGCTCTACAGTGGTGCACATCTTGGGGCATGTGCCTCAATCTAAATCTAGACATCTGGGGACACATCTCGATATAGATCCGGTGTAGATCCTAACTGGGGAATATGTCTGGATCCAGATCCGGACATGTTGAGATGAGTTTAGATCTACATCCGAACATGAATGCACAAACAGGTCCAGCCTTAATCATTAGTCCAATTCTTGATGGCATGTTGGCTTTCCAGAAATTTGTGGAGGGGTACATTGCGTGTGCGGTTGGAACCTTCTTTATGGAGTGGCATGCCCCGCACCTGCTCCTTGGCCCAGTTGTAGAGGCAAGCCAACATGATGAACATGGATGTGAGGCGCTGCTGTCCGTCAATAACCTGAAACATACAACCAGAGGTGTGGAATCAAAGGTGTGGAATTAGAGGTGTGGGATCAGAGGTGTGGAATCAGAGGTGTGAAATCAAGGGTCTGGAATCAGGGGCGTGAACAGGTAATCAGGGGCAGATCATTCTCACCCCTCCCTTGTCTGGCAGGTGGTTGCTGAACAGCTGTAGACAGGTGTCAAGAACAAGGACCAAGAGAGGCAGGAAGAACCTCCTGGCAACGACCGGGACTGGTCAAGGTGACAATTCTTCCAGGGGCAAAGAGCCTGGACTATGATGATGTCCTACAAAAATGATATCAAACAGGCGCTGATCGAGCAGCTGTCTACTTGTGTGTGGGTTGGAACCGCGTTGGCAAACGCTGTTGTGAGCTGTGTACGCTATGTATGTGTGTGTGCGCATACGCAGGGCATGGGTAGGCAACAGGACAGGTCCCAGGCACACACCTGAAACGCTGCATTGGGGCCGTCACCGCCGCGTGTTGTCACAATCGCCCCGAGGAAGTATTCCTGTTCAGGAGAGGGCACAGGTGCACAGCCAAGGGTTAGCAGCGAGCCAGGGGTGAGGGTGCGGGTTTAAAGGCAAGGCAAGGCAAGGGGGGAATGGAGTGTGATGTGTGAGACAATGGACGCTGAAAGAACCACCCCTTAGGCCATGTAATGATATGCCCTTCCACATGCCTTTGCCCCCAACGCAGCCATCTTTGTCCCTTTGAGTGTATGCCGAGAGATCACAACATGGACCCCTGTATGCACCGGGACGGCCGGGCTTTTTACCAACGGTGAGAATCCGAGGGAGTCACGAAATCTGCAGTACCGTCGTACCTGCTTGGCGACGTAGGCCTTGTGGAAGTCCTCCAGCATTTCGTACACCTAAGCAGCAACATGAGGATGTCACCCGCCTGATTCGTGTGGGACGGAGGGGGCCTGTCTGAAGACCTGCTCCTCTAGCTATCACGGAGATTAAAATTATGAGGCAATGTCAGGGTCAGGTCAGGCATGCCGCACAGAAATAAAGGTAGATGCGAGTGACTCTGGTGGACTGCCACCCCCCCCTGCATATACTGCCAGCAGTACGGTCCACCAGCTCTGATCTCATGAGCACAGTGTCCGTCAATATGAACCGCAGCGCCTTGGGCACCCATCCTTATATCTTGTAACATCCCCACCTGCTTGCACTGCCAGCTGTACGGCCTCTGGTAAACTGCAGGAGCACGGGCGACAAGGGATGCGGCTTAGGGTTCAGGGTTTAGGGGCAAGGAGCGACAAGGGTTGCGGCTTAGAGTTTAGGGGCGACAAGGGGCTGGGCTTAGGGTTTAGGGTTTAGGGGTGACAAGGGTCGGGGCTGGCAAGGTAGAGGTACTTGAGAGGCTATGAGGCTGACTAAGTATCAAAGATGTGGGACACGCCAGGCTGGAAAAGGCTTGGAGACTGCCCACCGCCGGCAAACACCCATCAAGATTCTCAGTACTTGTTTACGGCTGACGTACGATAATACCGTGAAAGAGAGGCAGGGCATGCCATTGGGCACAGGCTTGGAAACTGACACGAAAGCGATGGGTCAGGGCATGTCAGTCTGGCACAGGCTTGGAAACTGCCACGCCTGTGTTGACTTTATTACGGCATTCCAGGTAACACCTGTTGACATGTTAGTGGGGCATGCCAGGTGGGTACAGGCCAAGGGGGTGACATAATAAGAGAGGATTAGGGCATGCCAGATGGACAGGGCATGCCAGATGGACAGGGCATGCTAGATGGACAGGGCATGTCAGATGGCCAGGGCATGTCAGATGGACAGGGCATGTCAGATGGACAGGGCATGTCAGATGGACAGGGCATGTCAGATGGACAGGGCATGCCAGATGGACAGGGCATGCCAGATGGACAGGGCATGTCAGATGGACAGGGCATGTCAGATGGACAGGGCATGCCAGATGGACAAGGCATGTCAGATGGACAGGGCATGTCAGATGGACAGGGCATGTCAGATGGACAGGGCATGTCAGATGGACGGGGCATGTCAGATGGACAGGGCATGTCAGATGGACAGGGCATGTCAGATGGACAGGGCATGTCAGATGGACAGGGCATGCCAGATGGACAGGGCATGTCAGATGGACAGGGCATGTCAGATGGACAGGGCATGTCAGATGGACAGGGCATGTCAGATGGACAGGGCATGTCAGATGGACAGGGCATGTCAGATGGACAGGGCATGCCAGATGGACAGGGCATGTCAGATGGACAGGGCATGCCAGATGGACAGGGCATGTCAGATGGACAGGGCATGTCAGATGGACAGGGCATGCCAGATGGACAGGGCATGTCAGATGGACAGGGCATGCCAGATGGACAGGGCATGTCAGATGGACAGGGCATGTCAGATGGACAGGGCATGTCAGATGGACAGGGCATGTCAGATGGACAGGGCATGTCAGATGGACAGGGCATGTCAGATGGGCAGGGCATGTCAGATGGACAGGGCATGCCAGATGGACAGGGCATGTCAGATGGACAGGGCATGCCAGATGGACAGGGCATGCCAGATGGACAGGGCATGCCAGATGGACAGGGCATGTCAGATGGACAGGGCATGTCAGATGGACAGGGCATGTCAGATGGACAGGGCATGCCAGATGGACAGGGCATGCCAGATGGACAGGGCATGTCAGATGGACAGGGCATGTCAGATGGACAGGGCATGTCAGATGGACAGGGCATGTCAGATGGACAGGGCATGCCAGATGGACAGGGCATGTCAGATGGACAGGGCATGCCAGATGGACAGGGCATGTCAGATGGACAGGGCATGCCAGATGGACAGGGCATGTCAGATGGACAGGGCATGCCAGATGGACAGGGCATGTCAGATGGGCAGGGCATGCCAGATGGACAGGGCATGTCAGATGGACAGGGCATGCCAGATGGACGGGGCATGCCAGATAGACAGGGCATGCCAGATGGACAGGGCATGCCAGATGGACAGGGCATGCCAGATAGACAGAGCATGTCACATGGACAGGGCATGTCAGATGGGCAGGGCATGCCAGATGGGCAGGGCATGTCAGATGGACAGGGCATGCCAGATGGACAGGGCATGTCAGATGGACAGGGCATGTCAGATGGACAGGGCATGTCAGATGGACAGGGCATGTCAGATGGACAGGGCATGCCAGATGGACAGGGCATGTCAGATGGACAGGGCATGTCAGATGGACAGGGCATGTCAGATGGACAGGGCATGCCAGATGGACAGGGCATGTCAGATGGGCAGGGCATGTCAGATGGACAGGGCATGCCAGATGGACAGGGCATGTCAGATGGACAGGGCATGTCAGATGGACAGGGCATGTCAGATGGACAGGGCATGTCAGATGGACAGGGCATGTCAGATGGGCAGGGCATGTCAGATGGACAGGGCATGTCAGATGGACAGGGTATCTCACCTGGGATGTCAAACTTCATGTCCTCACTGTCTAGGAGCTGATAGATGCTGACCTGGGGGTGCAAGGTGAACGGGATAGGGTTTAGGGCTCAAAATCCTAAAATAAATGGAGCTGATAGATACTGTCCTGGAATTGAAAGGTGGGCGGGATAGGGTTCAACGTTGAAGGTGGTGGGTTTGAAACCAGAAGCCCAAAAGGAGCTGATAGAGTTGACTGTTTGGGGCCATAGTGGGAGAGATGGTGGAAGCAGAGGCGGGCAGAAGTGAGTGGATCAGCGGCCTGGCATTTGCTATTTCAAGACTTCCACTGGTCTGTCTACGTCAATTGCTTACAAGTGGAAGAATGGTGCATGCATGTGCTGGGATAGGGGGGCCAGGGGCATGAAATAGGTGCATGACATGGCTAGGGGTTTCTTTCCACTGGTTTGTACCGGTTGTCTGCTTCGATTGCTTCCATGTTGAAGGATGGCGCGTGCATGTGATGCATGGAGAAGGGGGGGCATGAAGGTGGTGCATAACATGACTCAGGGTTTATTCCCACTGGTTGTCTGCATCAATCGCTGTCATGGTGAAGGATGGCACGTGTGTGTGCTGTGAGAGGGGGGGCATGATGGAGGTACATGACATGACTTGGGATTTCCACTGATTTGTTTGCATTGGTTATTTTGATGTCGAAGGATAGAGCAGGCCTGTGGTGGTGGTGGGGGGGGGGGGGGCATGAAGGAGGTGCATTACATGACCTAGTCAGCCATTGTTTATGCACACAGATCTACTCGGTCTCCACATCGGATTGCTGGTCTTGCAGCAGCTAGGGAGTCCTTGTTTGAGGGTCAGCATGGGCCTTTGGAGGGCTTACTCAGTACCAGCATCCGAGATCCCTCCAGCTCGGATTTCCGGACCTCCATTTTCCGCCCGCGCCATTGCCCCATTCCCCATGTGAGCCGAAGGCCTAAGGCATGGATCCGTGGTAGAGGTCTGTCCTTATCGTTCAAGCAATTGCGTTTTCGCGTTCCAGATCCTGGAACCTGCCTGTTTGGCTTCGAGGTAGTCTCTCTTGGGCGCTGGTGACGGCGAGAACATTACAATGTTGCCTGTTACAACCGTGCTGTTCGCGCTACTGGGCGCTGGCTCGGCCGAAAGGGGGGGCGTGCTTCGAGCGTCCACTGTTACCGCAGGGGGGGGCAGATCGCTAGGCGGTGACGTCGCGGTCTGCCTCTTAAATCCCGAGAACCAGTCGAAGCCTGCTTGAGATCTGACCACCAGGCTGCGTCGATTGCCAACTTTCGAATGTCTTGTCGATGGCGGCAGAGGGGTAGCTCCTGCGCGCCGTAACGACGTTACTTTCATCATATTTTTGGGGAAGGCACCGAGACGCATGCTTCTTGATCTCTGGAGCTCAAGATGGAGACACTGCTATGTGGGAGTTCAAAGTTTTTGAATGTGCCGCGTCAGCAGATAACCATATTCAAACCGTTCACACAATCTCAGGCAAGGGGTCAATCAATGACGCTACAACAGGATGAGACCTCTGGGTCCTACTCAAAAGGCTCAGCCGTATGGGCGCACAACTGACTGGTTAAGAGCAAAAAGATACTCAAGCTCACATGCTCTGTTTGTTCCTGTAGGTACCGGTATCCCTAAATGGCAGTTTCCAACATATCTCTTCCACAACCACATCTTCCTCAAGATTCATGCCGCCATTGCTAATGGATCCCTCAGTGAGTCATTTACAACAAAGTATAACTGCAGTCTCAACAGCTTACCTGATGGTGTCTTTGACACCCGTATTCCGGCTTGGATGCTCCCTAATGTCGACCTACCTACCTACATTACCCACACACATTTTTCGACCGCTTGAACAACACCTCCGGCCACGGGGGGGGGCCTGACTGGAATGCAGCGAGCGGGTTTTCAGCAGCAGCGGGTCAATTTCTTGGCTTGTGTATACCTGCCCCCAGTTGGTCAGAATCATGATGCCGGGGAGTATGAGCAGCGCCTGGAGGAGTCAGCAACAGACGGAGCAGCTTAGTAAGCGCGGCACTACTTGCATTTGGGCGGGGGACCTCATTGCGGATGTATGGCACGGCAGCGAGCTTCTGGATGACGGCGTTGACCACGCATGTGCAATCCAGCATGCGCCTGAGATGTACATGCACCGAGCGCTCCGTGGTGAGCCGCCCATAATTTTGCAGCGACAGGCTAGGATGCTGCTCAATGCGGCAGCGGCCACCGGCATGCTGCTGCTCACAGGCCGCAAGGGATACCTAGGGGACGCGACCTACCTGGAAGCTATTGGCCGGTCCCGTGTAGACCACATCGCTGTACACCACTCCATGGGGGGGCAGAAGCAGGCTAGCGCGGTGCTGCCCACCGGATCCGATCTCTCGGATCATCGGCTGGTTGCGGCCACCCTCAAGCTACTCGTAGACAGCAGAATCGATGTGGGGGGAAGTCAGCCTACAGCTGGCCAGCCAGCGGCAAGGAGCAGACCAACCCTGAGTTGGAAAGCGGACAAGGCAGAGATTTACAGCGGAGCGCTGGCCGGAGATGAGCAGGGCCTATAGCGCTTCAGAGCGGCCATTGCGGCGGGTGACGATGAGGAAGCTGCAACATCGTTCATGGACGCAATTCGGACTTCGGCTGAAGCTGCTGGCATGACGCGCGTAGCCAGGCCCCATGGCGACCGCGGACAGCATCAGCGCCCCTCATGGTGGGATGAGGAGGTTCGGAAAGCATATGCTGAGCTGCGATCGATGTCATTGAGCAGTGCCTCGAGGCCGGAGTGCAAGACAGCCAGGCAGCGGTACAAGTCAACAGCACGCCGCCGCCGGCATTACACGCGCCATGTGGCCATGGCTATAGAGGACAGGCTGCAGCGTCATGACTACAACGTCTACCGGGAGCAGCTGCAACAGAGATGGCAGGCCTGCCCCACCACGGCTGTCTCCTCCCAGAGGTGGGAGGCACACTTGCGGCAGCAGCTCACCGCCATCACGCCCCCATGCGTTACGGCGGCATAGCCAAGTCTGTCCCCTGTCAGCACGCAGCATGAGGCTCTGGGCGTGTCGGCCGAGCAGCTAGCCTCTTGCTTTGACAGGGCTTTCTCCCGCATGCACGTGCATACCGCGGCTGGCCTCGATGGTATGGAAGCGCCCTTCATCAAGCTGGCCTTGGTAGACGACGACGCCGAGGGGCAGCAGCGGCACGTCATCAGGGACCTGCTGCATGAGTGGATGGCTTCGATGGTGGTGCGGGGGGGAATGCCTAGTGCCTGGCAGCCTGTCCGAATTCAACCTATTCACAAGAAAGGCGCCCCTCTTGACCCCGGTAACAACCGGCCCACTGCCATCACCAGCGTGTTGTACCGGCTGTATGCTAGCATGCTCACCGCCATCACTGACCTGTGGCCAGTGGGCGCGCTTGCACGCGCACATCCCTCCTGAGCAGTTTTGATTTCAGCGGCGTCGTAGCATGCTTCAGGCTGCTTTCCTCTAGAAGCAAGCAGTCCATGCACAGAGGTCAGCCGGAGGCCGTGGCAAGCTGCATGTGGCCTTTGTGGACTTCACCAAGGCCTATGATTGTGTGTCACAGGAGCAGCCATGTTACACGTTATGCAAGTGCTATATAACGGTGCCGTCTACACGCTCACAGATGGCCCTAAACGCACTGGCCCTGTGCCTTGCACCCGCGGTATCAAGCAGGGCTGCCCTCTCAGCCCCCTCCTCTTCAGTCTCTATATCAGCGACCTGTCAGGCAGTATCGCAGCCCAGTGCCCGGCAGATGGCATTGCGCTGGGGGCAGGGCGGCGACTCAGGTGCCTCTTGTATGCGGATGATCTCTCCCTGCTAGCCAGCAGCTCGGCAGGGCTGCAGCGCATGCTAGATGTCCTGCATGTGTCGGTCAAACAGCTCCAGTTCAACGTCAGCAAGACAGAGATTTTGGAGTTTGGCATTCGCTTTGCAGCGCAACGCCGACAGCCAGCCCATGTCTGCATGTACAGCTCAAATAGGACAGTGTTAAAGCGTGTCCAACAATTCACATTCTTGGGCATCGTTCAGCACGAAAGCGGCAGCATGAGGAAGGCCATTCAAGGTAGAGAGGCGCCTATGGCTGCTGCGTTGCATCGTGTTTGCCCATGGCCTCCAACTTGCGTTTTAGGCATCATCTGCCTACGCGCATCCGGCTAGTGGCTGTCTATGCAGCGCCTGCAGCGAACTACGGAGATGTGGTGTGGGCCACCGGTCACCTCCGGCCGTAACACTGCCTCCTGAGCAGGATGCAGTCCAGCCTACTTCAGCACTAGCGCCAAGCTGCGGAGCTGCCTGCCTCCGCTACCAACTGGGGGCTCCCGGCAGATCCAGCTGTTACAACGAGACTGGTGGCAGTATGTGCTCCGCTTCTACAATGCAGTGGTGGCACCTGCAGCACTGCAGGACAGCTTACTCATGGCAGCAGGCATGGCGGCCGACATGCAGCCTGCGCTTCAACAGAACACCGGAGGGCGCACATGGTGCGGCGAGCTGATGGAGGCGTTGAAGGAGTTTGAGCATGGAGCAGCTGTTCTTAAACTGTGTGAGGCAGTCTCTGACATGCAGCAGCAGAGGTGCTACACCTAGTGGACGCAGCCTACGAGCAGGTGCAGCTTCAGGCGACTGGCAGTGGAGACCCCAGGGACCCCGCCACCGAGCACAGGTCTGCGGCCGCCTACCGCACTTGGTTCCAGTCTACAGCGGGCGCCGCCGTGTTGGCGCAAAGTAGGAGCCGCACCAGCAGTAGGGCATGCACTTGTGTGGGCACCAACTTACGGCTGCAGCTCGGTGCGGTTAGCACGGCTGACACGAGAGGATGGCGGAGCGGTCAACAACGTGAGACACGCTGTTGCCAGCGGTGTTGGGTAAGGGGAGATGGCGAGCATGTGGAGGATGCGCTGCATGTCTGCTTCCATTGCCCTAGCGTGAAGGAGAGGCTTAGGGAGAGAGGTTGGACAGGCCCCCCAGAGGGCGCCATGGACTTTTGACAGTTGCACCGGGGCAGCCTTGGGTGGGAGGCTCTGACTTTTGTTGAGGACGTGGTAGGCATTGTTGAGGCCTAGTTTGTTGCTTTTCTTTGCCTTTCTGGGGAGATTGATCCGGCGCATTGGACACGAGGAAAAGGTTCCGCGACAACTTCACAGCCCTGGGCAGATTTCAAGCACGTTTTTTGTCGCTGGCTGGTGCCTCACTGCAATGATGCTGCCAGGTGGATGCAAGATGGCAGATGTGTAATTCGTGTCTTGGAGTGTACTGTGGGGACATCTGTTAACCCGCATGTAAGCCAAGCAAATCCGCAAATCGGAATAACGGACTGGCTGACATGAGCTAGGAGGTCCAATTTTAATCACAGATAGCCCACGCTTGGAGAATGAAGAACGAATGGTCCTGACAACAGAACTGGTTCTATATGAAGGTACAAGCCAGGCACCAGCCAGATGGCCCATTTGTACCTATGACCTTCTTTTCTTTTTGGAATTATTCAGATCCGAACCTCACATGGAGTGATTGGGAATCGATCTTAAGCTGACAACCAGTCAGTGACGTTACACCTCTTGGCCCTGCTCAAATAAGGCTCGGCCGCATGGGCGCCTAACTAAAGAGTTGGGAGGAAAGATGGGAGAAAACACAGAAGGGGGCAGGACAAAAGAAAGGGGGGAAAGTGGGAAATAAAGTGAAGGGACAAAACAAAAAGCTGGAATACAAAGGAAGTTCCAGCCTCTGAAAATGTCTACGCCTCAGCGATATCTACCACGTCGTCCACAAAGGCCAGGGCATCCCACCCAAGCCTGCTCCGGTATAACTCTAAAAAGTCTTTAGCACCGTTCGGAGGACCTGCCCATCCCGGCTCTCTAAGTTGATCCTGCACGCTGGGGCATTGAAAACAAGCATGCATCGCGTCCTCCACATGGTCGCCGTCTCCCCTAGCCCAATATCGCAGGCATCACCGCCTGTCACGCTGCTGACCACTACACTGTCCTCTAGTGTCAGCCGTGCCGACGGTGCCGAGCCGCAGCCTTAAATTCATGCGCACGCCAGCGGGCTGACAACCAGTATCATACACCTGTGAAGTTTTTGTGAAGTTTTTACAGTCCAACAGAGCATCACAATTGATGCATGGGACATGTGCCCGTAAACCGGTACAGGCACTTGATACACTAGGACAGAAAGCGAAAACCAGTGACCCCCCTGGGCAAGCAACTAGCACACAACCACGACAGTGGCGTGGGAATGAACCCCATAGTGCAGAAGATAAGCCCCAGCCATAAAACATGACGTGGGTGCAAAAGAGTTCGATTGAGCACCGCCTAGAGAGTTAGGGGGGAGACAGGAATTTTGGCAGAGTTTTGAGATGATTCTCTCTTTTCATCATACACTGAAAGATAAAACAACCAAATTTCTTCCAGAACACATATGCAGAATCCGCTGCATTAAGTTTGCCCCACACTCCATTTGCGTACCGTTTCATGGCCTCATCCTCGTCCTCTAGGAAATTATGGAAAGTAAGGTTAAACTGAAAACGAAGGTCTGTATAGAACGGGCAGTAAATCATGTGAAGCTCATCCTCCCGACATTTAAGATTGCAACATCTACAAATCCTCTCGCTACGAGGCACACAGGGTTTCTCAAAGCGCCCCGTCTCAACATTCAGCCAATGCGACCCCATCCGATACCGGGCTACAGCAAAAATAATATTAGGCTTACTCAAATTGTACCAGAAAGTCTCCTGCACATCACGCTTAATTTGGAACCACTTAGAGAACGTAAACAATTTGAACCCCGAGCGTTCTGAGTCAGGAGTAGCACGTACTGACAGGGCCGTACGTGGCATGTCCCTGGAGATTTTGGAAAGCCACTGATCCCTAGCTGAATTCACAATGACCTCAATATCCAAAGAGGTATTGACTGATGCAGTCAATAAATCAATACCCAGAGTCATCAATATCGTAGACAGAAAACCAGCCCAACAAAGTGAAGTGCCAGCCTTCGCCAAATCACAACTTTCCTGCATAGCCATTTTCACAAGGTCATTGTCAGGCCTCAGATTAATTCTATTCCAAAAACTCAGGGTCTGCTGAAAAAGACTTAAGATAAGGGGTTCACGGTGCAGTTCGCTCATGAGAACATACTCAGCCACAGACTTGCGAAGACCCAGACACTGCCTAAGGAAACCCTTGTGAATTACCTCCAAATCTCTAGAGAAACCAGTATCTGTCAAGCCGACTCCTTTCGCAAGGAGACCTGGTCCCCAAATTTCACACCCATAAAACAGAATAGGCTTCACTAAAGAGTCAAAAATATGACATTTGATGTGAACATTGTGTATGTCAAGCTCATGACATCTCCGGACCATGGCATACAAAGCTGCCCTCCCTGTGGCGGCCTGGCGGGGATCCATTTGCCTGTCCTGGCATAATTCTCACGGCACCAACATACAAGATCGAGACACTATCCCACCATGCATGATGCATCAGCTTGGGACCCTGCGTTCCCATGGGTTGGTAGTATCGAAGGGTATTCACATTGCCTCAATTCCTTAATTCCCAAGATTGATGGGCAATGAGGAGCAGTTGGGAATGCTAACTGATGTAATACTAGATGGCCAAGGCCTAGGAAGAACTGCTGGCCAGAGTTCCTTCGAGGCTTTTGTGCGGACTCTGACCAGCTTTGAGTTTGATTCTGAACCGATCTCCAGGTTTGTTTAGGGGGGCTTTGGGGGCCCTCTTCGGGTCCACCCCTGGCTCCTGGGGGCCTGGAGCTTTGCAATCCCCACCCACCTTTTGACCTGCAGTCGTGGACCCTTCAAATGCGGCACCTATCCGCGACATGTTCATACCCAGCACGGAACATGATGTGGGGAATACGTGACTATGGATATTGGCTTAGAATGTTGGGGATCCAAGTATTCCTGGACCTATGCGGCTATGCCCTGCCAAATCCTGAAAACACGTTGTTTGGTCCCACTGTTTTTTGCATGCAGTTTGGCCAAGAGACTTGGTACTTTTATCATCCGAGTCAAAATTATTGAGGGATTGAGCTTCGTTATACATTTTTCGTGTTTAAAACGGGGCCTTGTTTATCCTCATTTTATAATTTGCAGTGTCCTAGTGTATCAAGTGCCTGTACCGGTTTACGGGCACATGTCCCATGCATCAAAGAAGTGTGATGCTCTGTTGGACTGTAAAAACTTCACAAAACTTCACAGTGGACGCCTGGCAGTGAAAGTTCGGAACACGCCCAGAAAGGTGTCGGTCGGCACGAATAGAAACATCGCCGAGTAACATGAAGGTTTCGGAGAAGGACTGCCGTATCTCGCAGCGGTTTTAGCGGAACTCTCTGCTCCGGACCCGCCCCCGCCCCCAGTCACACCCACCTGGTGTGGTCACACCCGCACCCGTCCGCACGTGCACCCGTGCATTTTTGTGTTAGCGTTTCAGGTTTCCAAGGGTTGGGCACTTGGGCGGCCTGCCTCACCCTTTGTCAAGTCCAAGAGAAAGATGCCCGTCGCTTTCAGGCGATTTATTCCATTCTCGAACTCGATCCTAGCACCGGTGATGTTATCCCCTGATTAGAAGCGGGGGCTCATCGTTTGACGAGCGTGTAGTTCGCCATCTCACTTCCTAAAATCCTAGGGTTTTATCCTGTCGTTTCTTCGGTCCTTACGTCACTCGGGGAAGCCACCGTATGCAATGGTGCAGGTTGGCATGATTGGATCTAGGACGAAGCTGTCTGCTGTCTCTGTCTCGCGCTATCGAGTGCCTACACAAGTCAGCAAGCACAAGCATCAAACGAGGCGGGCACCGTTCGCAGCAGCAGCAGTCCGTCAGGCTTTGCTCTTCCAGGCTGCGCACAGCCCAGATACCGTGGATATCCAGTTGGACACAGGCAGCAGGCGCCCGTGTCATGGGCCCGGGCCTGTTGGACCAGGGTCGCTGAATGACAGCGTTGGGCAGCTGTGTCCGGTCCTATGCATGACGATCAGCCACACGGAGCTCAAATTGAGGGTGAGTGGCCAGGGCTGATGAGGCACTGATGAGAAGGGGGAGGCTTGGCAGAGTGAGTTGTCCTACTTGTGAGGCCGGGCTGGGTCTGTTCCCCACTTTCACATGAACACTCGTGGGTGAGCGAGGGGTACTGAACCAAGGTGGCTTTACATCTTTGGCATAACGCTATTTGACATAATGCTCTGTGAATGAATCAGTGTGAATTAAGAACAGCCTTTCAGGGTGGGATGGTAGGCTGAGGATTCACCTTGAACCCTAGACGGATGGTGGCATGTGGCGGGAGGCGAAGAAGCTAGCCTTGCTGACCCTGAGGCACCCGCCTGCCCAAGCATGCCATCCAAGCTGAGGATCCTGATGTGTGAGCTGAGGAGGGGCATGTATAGTATGGAAATAATGCATCTTGGGATTTCATCCGAGTGGTGACCATCACGAGGCTCTCCATGGGTTGAATTCCTGGTCATACCTCTGCTTTCTTGGCTTACAATGGAGGGCCCAGCCATGTAGATGCCCACCTCTCTCCCAACACAGCCTGCCTGCATGAACAACCTGTGGACACCACATTGATGGCACAGGTTGAGCGGCTGCCCATTAATCGGATGTTGCAGCGTTTTGGACCCGACGCCTTCCTGATCGTGCAGTTCGTCGGATTGTACGATTTTGGATCTAGATCCACAGCTGCTGAGCACATACAACAGGTGAGCGCAGACTTAAGAGACTGATGTGCAACATGTGTGAAAAGGGTGAGCTCACATTTGGGTGACTGATACGCAACACGTGTGAAGCGGATGAGCCCACACTTGGCTGACAGAGTCATGAAGCCACTACTCATAGGAGCTGAGGGCAAGCTGTGCTGCCACACTGCCACACATGGTCGCACCATTCAGCCAAACCCATGTTGTACCCTTATGTATCGTGTAGGGTACTGCCTTTGTTGTGAAATCAAAACCTAAACCTTTGCCGTGATGTGCCGTGTCCTGCTCTCTTGCTTCCAGGCTTAGGCTGGCCCAGCATCGGCCTCATGCATGGTGGAATGCCAGATTGAACAGCAGTTGGAACCTTCAAACGCACACTCAATTATCCTGTCAGAACCTGTTGTTCCCTGACCCTGTACCTTGAGCGCTTTTGTGTCGTTGCTGACCCACAACGGTCACAGCTTGGAAGGCGCCTCAACCTAAAACAAACGTTGCACTGTTCCTCGGCCTCTACTCGCCCCTCCTGGTAGCTTTCTGCCTCGCTGCTGTCCGATGCAGCCTCCCCTCCAGCATCCTCACCTCCTCTTTTCCGGGCATGCACTGCGCATCGGCACGGGTTTGGAGTGGGATGCATGGACCCTTGATTTACAAATGCACAAGCCATTGGCTGTGCCACTTCTTGCCTTTTTATATCTCCTTGGCAGGTTCTAGGCAGCCGATTGACTACAGTCCCCACGCGCCTCCTGACAGGGAGAATGATCTCCTCCATCCGCAGGGCATTTCATCCGTGCCTCCTCATGTCCGCCTCTATATGCTCCTCCTTCGCAGGTCCTGGGTAAGGGCATAAGTGTGGACGGACGGCGGTACAGGTTCATCGGCTGCAGCCAGTCCCAGCTCCGGAACCACGCGTGCTGGCTGGTGGCGGCTGAGGCCCCTGAGGACGTGGAGAAGATGCTGGAGGGGGCAGGGATCTTCTCAGGTGAGTGCCCAAACAGGTCACAGGGGGACTCACTTCAGCTTTTCACTTCTGCGGCAGCTATGATGATGTGTTCCTCTAATCAAGCATCCAAACTTCTGTACTGAGACGGGACACATGTTACACACACCAGTGTGGAGGGGCATAGAGGTTACATCAGATGGCTTCTGCTGCATTCAACGTGGAAGTGCCACTGTGCTGAATTATATTTGAATATCGTGCGTGGGTTGCCGTAGTGATTTTTGTATCGTTGTAGATGTGAACTCATTGAACCCGTACCCGTCCAGGCATCCCCACCATCGCAAAGCGGCTCAAGCGCATAGGGCTGTTGTTTTCGACTATCACACCAGTGGACCTTGGCCGCCCAATCCTCCACTCCGTCGTGGCGGATGTGACCAGGGCGGGGGCTTGCTACACAGACGGCTGCGGGATGCATAGTGCGGAGGTCGGGAAACTGATAGCCGACAAGATTGGCGGCAGGCAGGGCATCATCAGCCGCGGCTCCCGCTATGTCCCGAGTGTATTCCAGGCAAGTAGACCCACTCTGCTCTTAATAACACGGCAGGTGGCATCGGCCCAGGCTGAGCTGTTTCCATACCTCGCATGCCGCCCACTGGACTTAGCTGTCTTTCTTTCTAACAGGGCAAGTCAAGGCCAAAGCAGTGTGTGTGAGGTTGTGGCTACAAGGGGGGGGGTGCACAGGGGTGCAGGGGGTGGGATGGAGCATGAGCAGTGCACTTGCTACTCAATGCCACGAGACCCCAAAAGGCCTCGCGTCATGCCTAGGAGTGATCTGAGGTACCAGTGCAGCACTAGTATCTCCTTGTGACCTCGCTTCAGTTGAAAGCTAGGGGGCATGAAACAGCATGACGTAGAAGGATACGGCACAGGTTCAGCCAGATAGGACCAACAAGGGAGCAGGATATGGATCGATGCTGCACAGTTGAGGTGGATTGTGCTACCAAGGTAGCACGACACAGCACGATGCAGCTCCATATAACTCAGGTTCAGCTAGATTGAACTAGCAAGGTAGCATGATACGGTGCAGGTTCAGCCGGATTGCACCGCCAAGGTATCACAATACGGCATGATACGGTATCGGTTAAGCCGAATGGTACTACCGAGGTAGCACGACTCGGCACGATACGACTCTGGTTCAGCCGGATTGTGCCACCAAGGTATCACGATACGGCATAGGCTCAGCCGCATTGTATTCCCATGCTTAAGTGGGAAACAAAGTGAGATCTGGATGGAAATGTTGTCATCCAGCCGGATTTCCCAAAGCCATAATCAGAGGCACATTTGAAATCCTGGCTACTAATCAACGCCGCAGGTCCGCTACCTTGGCTTCAAGGGGATCACCCACACCCACAAAGTCTCCAAGGTCGAGGCTCAGCCGGGCTGTACTGGCTCAGACAGATTTGTGGAGGTGGACTTTGACTTCAGGTGAGCCTGGAGACTGAAAGGCATTGTGGACTGAAAGGCATTGTGGACTGAAAGGCATTGTGGACTGAAAGGCATTGCAGATGCATCCATTTACATGAATTAATATGATGACACGTTGTTCAGTGAGCGGGTTCGACATTACCAGGAACCTGAAACCTGTGGACTTGTTACCAAAGTATTGGCTGCCTGCATGCCCCGGGTATCCCTGGCATCTGTGCCTCGATCAAAGACTGTTGTAACTCCATCTAACCTCAGTGCTGTAACCCAATGTAACTCCATCTAACCTCACAGTGTTGTAACCCAATGTAACTCCATCTAACCTCACATCAGCTCCCTGCTGCCACTGTAAATTGGTATCAAGGCAAGGATTTCGTCCTTTTCAGTTGGTCACAGTTTTGCCCAATGCAGTTGGGTCAGTTGCACCGCACGCACACGCGACGTGTCCGATCTTTTAAATCTGAGAGCGCAGCGATTTAGAGCAGCGCTACAGTTTAGCAAATATCATGCAACCGGTTGTTGGTCGCTGGGCCGCTGGCCTCGGTGCTGAACTTTCCTGCAATGTCAACGCCAGACATAATGCCATTTTGACAGATTGTGCGACCCCTGGACACCAGCCTGGACACGTCAGGATCAGTGCTGATGTGTGATCAAGTGAAGGCACCGATGCGACACCAGCACCAGGTTGCATGTTAATTGCCTACACCGCTGCAGCTATAAATTGCTGTACGCTCAGGTTTAAAAGGTGCTGACACGTTGTGTGCGTGCAGTGCAACCGACCCAACTGCATTGGGCAAAACTGTGACCAACTGAAAAGGACGAAATCCTTGCCTCAATACGTAAATTGTGCCCATGGCGATCACATTCACATTGATCTTCATACGGGAACGGTTTCGGGATGTGGGTCCGCCTCAAGATGCGCTGCCGCCTCAACCTTCACAGCACAACCTATCATACCTATATACCCTTCATACATACACTAGACCCTTCATACTTATAGACCCCTCATACCTATAAAATCTTTGTACCTACAAACCCTTCATACCTATAGAATCTTCATATCTATAGAACCTTTATACCTAAAGAACCTTCATACATAAAAAGCCTTTGTACCTAAACCCTTCATACTTACAGCGGCCCGGATTTCTATCTGTATCCTAGTTTGCCCATCCCAATCTTTCTGTCCGCCATCTGTCAGTTCAAACTCAAGCATCTCCAGTAAATCAACCAGCATGGGATCCGACCACTTGAACAATTCATGCTGCCATAACTCACGCCTCTTCCTCTATGGCACTGGCCTTGTGGCTTTCAGGGCTTCCATGCTCAAGTTCCCAGTCCCCCCTGGCAGCTCCCTGGAGAACCAGCTGGGCATTGTGGACTACTCCCGGCCGTACAAATATGGATCTCTGAACAAGCAGGTGGGGCAGCAGGAGGGAGGGGGGGGGCACTGCTGGGGGGGCAGCGGCCCTCCAATTATATGGGCAGGCCTGGGCAGGTCGACATCACTAGATGGGGGGTGCAAATGTTTATGGCGCAGGGTGCGTATTGGGTTTAGGGTTCAGGATTTTGGAGCAGGTCGGCATGACAGGATGGTTGGTGCAAAGCTATATGGATGCTTTCTCGTCTCACCCCTGCCGTATTCACTGGAGCCATGAGCAGCTCAGCTGGCGCAGTGCCACTGACACACGCTTGCATGGCCCGCCACATCAGAGTCTGTCAGAAGGGCTTGATTTCGAATGCTATGCTCGACAGTCGCCCTCGCAGGAACTTTTAGATCAGACAGCACAAATTTCTGCCCCAGTGCCCCGCCTCTTTCCCCCCTCATGCCTGCAATGGTGTTGGGGTGAGTGAAGGGTCACAGGCTTCACGTCCGCAAGAAGGGATTTGTTCAGACTGCCTGGACACCCCTCGTTAGACTGGCTGTTGCTGTCCCTTCCTCCTGACTTCTTGACTGCAATTGTGCCAGGGTGGAACCGCCACATGCTCTCCCCTGGGGATGTTTTTGATGTCTGTTTCCTAGGAAAGTCCCCTTGAGACTGCCTGTTGCCCCCCTCTCCTCCTGGCTGCAAAGGTGCTTTGGTACAGCACCACATTTTTTGTTTAAACTGATCGTTTTGAAATATGTTTCCTAGCCCAGCCCCCCCCCTGCCTACCCATTGTTGAGCAACTGCCTCCCGCCTGCCCACAAATCTGCAGCATGTCGTGCTGTTGAGCGCATTGGGGGTCAAGGACGAAGTCTTCTTAACAAAACAAGCGCAGTACCTCCTTGAGGTGGGTGGGTGGGCCTGATGCAGTACATATAGGTGGCAGGTGGGTGGGTGGGCCGGATGCAGTACATGTGGGTGGCAGGTGAGTGGGTGGGCCGGATGCAGTACATATGGGAGGCAGGTGCGTGGGTGGGTGGGTATGATGCAGTGCACATGGGAAGCAGGTGGGTGCCCACTGGGTGAGTGGGTGGGCCGGATGCAGTACATATGGGAGGCAGGTGCGTGGGTGGGTGGGTATGATGCAGTGCACATGGGAAGCAGGTGGGTGCCCACTGGGTGGGTGGGTGGGCCTGATGCAGTACACATGGGTGGCAGGTGGGTGGGTGGGTGGGCCTGATGCAGTACACATGGGAGGCATATGGGTGGGTGGGTGGGTCTGATGCAGTACACATGGGAAGCAGGTGGGTGCCCACTGGGTGGGTGGGTGGGCCTGATGCAGTACACATGGGAGGCAGTCGGATAGATGGGCCTGATGCAGTACACATGGGAGACAGGTGGGTGGGTGGGCCTGACGCAGTTTACATGGGAGGCAGGTGTGTGTGTGTGTGTGTGTGGAGGGGGGGGCCTGATGCACTACACATGGGCGACAAGTGGGTGGGTGGGCCTGATGCACTACATATGGGAGGCGGGTGGGTGGGTGGGCCTGACGCATTACACATGGGAGGCGGGTGGGTAGGTGGGCCTGCCACATTACATATGGGAGGTGGGTGGGTGGGTGGGCCTGCCACATGACATATGGGAGGTGGGTGGGTAGGTGAGCCTGACACTGTACCTCCTGGATGTGGGCGGGGGGGTGGGCCTGATGCAATACCTCATGGAGTTGTGGGGTAAGGGAGTGGGTGAGCGTGCCCTTCACAGCAGATACATGACAGGTCATTCCGCAAACTAATCTCTATACCGCTGAGTCATCATGCAACTGTATTAACATGCTATAAGCATGTTTCATGTAATCAGCTGCTTGTCTGTTATTGCCTTCTCCGTCGCAAATTAAGAACACTCCAGCTGATAAGGTTGCATTTGAATTTGAATTATTGGCGCCAACAGATCTCGCAGATGCTGCATGATGCACAATACGCCTTCAAGTACCTTGTCATGCACGATCAGGTGTGGGGGTGGGGTGGGGTAGGGGTGGGTTAGGGGTGGGCTTGGGAGGAGGGGGGGTCCTGGGATGCCTTTGGATTCAGGAATACCCCCACTTTTAACCTGTGACCCTAGTTTTGATGATTACGGCACAGATGTGGCCTCAGTGGGCCCCTCCAAAATGCTGCGTTGCTTCCTCAACCTCCACGCGCATGTGGGAAGTTGATGGAACCCTCTTTATGTTGCGCGCTGGAAGGAGTTGTGGAGTATGCTCCAGACCTACTTTGATGGGCCGCCCCGCAGTCACCGCTGAGCTCATGCCTCACGCCAGACCTGGACAGAGTACCGGGCAGCCTTAGTGGATGGCATAAGTAAAGGGGGACTCTTGCGATATGGTTAAGTCACATGACATGGCTTTGGTTTGGCTCCATATCTTGCAGGTCCCAGGTAGGCACTGGAGTGAGCTGAGGTGCTGGTGCTCACAATTTTGGTATAAGAAGCCCCTTTTGTGCACCAAGTTTAGGTCGCCTTCAACAGTTGGGCAGTTGGTGGTGGGGGCTTCCATGCGCTTCAATACGCACTTTGTATTTCCCTGTTTTGCGAAATAACCTTTAGGCCTAAAAATGAGGTAGGCTCAGGACACCACACTCCGGCCCGTGTATGTATGGGCGACAGTCAGGCCAGCTGGCCACTGACGCGTGGCAAAACAATTGGTCGGCAAAGGGACAAAATTAAACGGGAAATGTCACCCACGTGTTGAGGACCTCAAAGAATTAATATGGTCTCACATGCGTATGTGTGTATCCTGTGTGGGTTCTCCCATTCATAGATGATCACTCCTTCCACTGTGCAGCTTGGCTGCATTTACTTCCAATTGTTTTCACATTCCATCCCATTAAATGCCATAGAAAACTGCGAGCGGCCCATTCACAGGCGTTGGCCATGTCTTGCAGCCACCCTGCTGTCATACTGTTGCATGTTGAATGTTGAAATCTCAGTGTTTGTGCCCAAGGTCCCTAACGCTTGATGGTGCCCAAACGGTCCCCTAAGCTTGCCTCCCCAACTTACGCCGTCCACACGCACTGCACGCGGGACTTGTAAACAAATGAATTATCAGGAGCCAGAGCGCAGCAGATTTGCAGCCTAGGACCATTACTAAAACCAGGCTTAGGGTTAAAGGTGAAGGCTTTGGGAATTAGGGTTTTAAACCCTAAAATATTGGTGTTAGAGGGAGTAGGACAGCCCATGCATCAAAACATGTCCTCTTAGCAGCTTGCCTCTGCCTGATCCCGGCCCCAAACCGGTTTAAACTGAAATCCATCGCAAACCCTGACAGCTGGACAGGATAAAACCTTACCCTTGTTTATGAAACCCACCCTGAACCCTGACATCTAGATGGAGGCGGCCGAGCAGGTTAGCGAGGGCGGAATCAGAGGCGCTGCTCGCATCGCCGTGTCCTCCCTACAACGGAAGCTTCTGGAGAAGATCAAGAAGCACGGTGCCGCTGCTGGTAGCAACCGGGCAGCTTCCGGCACTGCCGGAATGCACTCTCAGGTAGCAGCCCATCCACCGGCAGGCATGCATGGGCCACCTCACTCCTCAGGACAGCAGCTGGCTGGTGGAGCAGTGGGATCTGGGTATCCTGAGGCCGCAGAAAACCCCATCGAGAGCAAAGTGCGCATCACGATCGACAAGTCCCGCGTGGCTTTCATCGTACCTGATCCAACAGGTATGAAGGTACAGTCATACTGCAGGTACACAATGCACCTCATCTGACTGGTATGAAGGTACAGTCGTACTGCAGGTGTACATCGGCACATTTGATACACATCAGCTTCCATGGTGTGCAGCTCTAGATGATGTTCAACCATTGGATCCATTATTACTGTTAGAGATTGATATGCTGGGATCCCCACTCGACTTGCTGCTATCCAACGAGTGCTCGGGGGCACCCTTAGGTGGGCTGGAATACGGCTGCTGCTTCTTCCGCCCCACAGTGGACGGCGAGCTGCAGGTGCTGGAGGGCGGACACATCTTGGTGGTGAGCACGGGGTTTGCGTGCTTCCGGGTTCCACAATCTGTCATGCACCATCCACTTCTTGGGTTCAAAACTGACTGCTCATCCTATCATTGTTGCAACGAGTCCGTCACCCTCACTCTCACTGAAGCCAGATCATATTTCAGAAAGTGTGTCATCTTCAGAGCTGCTCCACATCATCTCTTCCCCCCCTCCCCCCCCGGTGTGCCATGTCGCCTCAGATCCGCAACCCCTGCTACGACCCAGGGGACGTCGGAGTCCTCAGGGCGGTGGACCTGCCCGAGCTGCACCATCTGAAGGATTGCCTGGTGCTGTCGACACAGGGCCCCAGGCCACAAGCAGATGAGCTTTCAGGAGGTGAGCCAGCCACCCTGCAATGCCTGGCCCATGCTGTGTGTGGGCATGTCCCCACTTAAGCCTGGGGCTGGCTGCCTTACCTGCCCCACTCACGAGCCACCCTGCATCGCCTGGCCCACTCACCAACCACCCTGCACTGCCTGGCCCACTCACCAGCCACCCAGTCCACAATGCCTGTCTCTGGATCCTCCTTCAATCACACTGCTCAATTTAGGGCCAATTGCGACCCCCTGTGGTGACCATCGCCTAGCACTGCCTTGACTTGCCCTACCGCCGCCTGGTCCAGGTCCTATTTAGACTTGCCGTGTCTGCAGCTGGACCAGGGCGCCCAGGTCCTAGTTTAGACTGACCCTGCCGCCGCCTGGCGCCGGTCCTATTTAGACTTGCCGTGTCTGCAGCCGGCCCCGGGCGCCCAGGTCCTAGTTTAGACTGACCCTGCCGCCGCCAGGCCCAGGTCATATTTAAACTTGCCGTGTCTGCAGCCGGCCCCAGGCGCCCAGGTCCTAGTTTAGACTGACCCTGCCGCCGCCAGGCCCAGGGCGCCCAGGTCCTAATCTAGACTGACCCTGCCGCCGCCAGGCCTATAGGTTCTAGTTTAGACTGAACCTGCCGCCGCCTGGCCCCTGGCGCCCAGGTCCTAGTTTAGACTGACCCTGCCGCCGCCAGGCCCAGGTCCTATTTAGACTTGCCGTGTCTGCAGCCGGCCCCGGGCGCCCAAGTCCTAGTTTTGACTGACCCTGCCGCCGCCAGGCCCCGGGCGCCCAGGTCCTGGTCTAGACTGACCCTGCCGCCGCCTGGCCCCGGGCGCCCAGGTCCTAGTTTAGACTGACCCTGCCGCCGCCTGGCCCCGGGCGCCCTGGTCCTAGTTTAGACTGACCCTGCCGCCGCCTGGCCCAGGTCGCCCAGGTCCTAGTTTAGACTAAACCCTGCCGCCGACAGGCCCATGGCGCCCTGGTCCTAGTTTAGACTGACCCTGCCGCCGCCTGGCCCCGAGCGCCCAGGTCCTAGTTTAGACTGACCCTGCCGCCGCCTGGCCCAGGGCGCCCAGGTCCTAGTTTAGACTGACCCTGCCGCCGCCTGGCCCAGGGCGCCCTGGTCCTAGTCTAGACTGACCTTGCCGCCGCCTGGCCCAGGGCGCCCTGGTCCTAGTCTAGACTGACCCTGCCGCCGCCTGGCCCAGGGCGCCCAGGTCCTTGTTTGGACTGACCCTGCCGCCGCCAGGCCCAGGGCGCCCAGGTCCTAGTTTAGACTGACCCTGCCGCCGCATGGCCTAGGGCGCCCATGTCCTAGTTTAGACTGACCCTGCCACCGCCAGGCCCAGGTTTTCGTCTAGACTGACCCTGCCGCCGCCTGGCCCAGGGCACCCAGGTCCTTGTTTAGACTGACCCTGCCGCCGCCTGGCCCAGGGAGCCCTGGTCCTAGTCTAGACTGACCCTGCCGCCGCCTGGCCCCGGGCGCCCTGGTCCTAGTTTAGACTGACCCTGCCGCCGCCTGGCCCAGGGCGCCCAGGTCCTGGTTTATACTGACCCTGCCGACGCCTGGCCCAGGGCGCCCAGGTCCTAGTTTAGACTGACCCTGCCGCCGCCTGGCCCAGGGCGCCCTGGTCCTAGTCTAGACTGACCCTGCCGCCGCCTGGCCCCGGGCGCCCTGGTCCTAGTCTAGACTGACCCTGCCGCCGCCTTGCACATGGCGCCCTGGTCCTAGTCTAGACTGACCCTGCCGCCGCCTGGCCCAGGGCGCCCTGGTCCTAGTCTAGACTGACCCTGCCGCCGCCTGGCCCAGGGCGCCCAGGTCCTAGTTTAGACTGACCCTGCCGCCGCCTGGCCCAGGGCGCCCAGGTCCTAGTTTAGACTGACCCTGCCGCCGCCTGGCCCATGGCGCCCTGGTCCTAGTTTAGACTGACCCTGCCGCCGCCTGGCCCATGGCGCCCTGGTCCTAGTTTAGACTGACCCTGCCGCCGCCCGGCCCAGGGCGCCCTGGTCCTAGTTTAAACTGACCCTGCCGCCGCCTGGCCCTGGGCGCCCTGGTCCTAGTCTAGACTGACCCTGCCGCCGCCTGGTCCAGGGCGCCCTGGTCCTAGTCTAGACTGACCCTGCCGCCGCCAGGCCCTGGGCGCCCTGGTCCTAGTTTAGACTGACCCTGCCGCCGCCTGGCCCAGGGCGCCCTGGTCCTAGTTTAGACTGACCCTGCCGCCGCCTGGCCCAGGGCGCCCTGGTCCTAGTCTAGACTGACCCTGCCGCCGCCTGGCCCTGGGCGCCCAGGTCCTAGTCTAGACTGACCCTGCCGCCGCCTGGCCCTGGGCGCCGCATTGACTGACCCTGCCGCCCATGCATATCCCTCATGTAGGTGATTATGATGGGGATCAGGTGTTTGTGTGTTGGGACCAGGAGCTCATCCCACACCTGGATAAGGTGTGTGAGGCCCCGGTATACGAGGCGGCTCCGGAGCGCCCCAACGCCAAGGTTTCGGAGACTGAGATGGTGGCCTACTTTGCCTCCTTCGATGGCGGTATCCTTGGGAAGTGAGTATTAGGGGGTGGGTAGGGGGTAGCAGGTAGGGTTAAGGGTTAACTTGCAGGAAAGGTTTAGGGTTCAGGTTAAAGGTTCACAAGTGTAGGGTGCAGGTTTGAGGTTTATATGATCCCCCCTGCTTCCAGTTTTGAAGGTGAAGGAGGCAGGGCATACCTTAGGGCTTAGGGGTTGTATTTGGCTTTCAGCATAGGGTTGAGGGCTGCATTCTGTGCTGATGAGGTAGCTAAAGGTGAGTGGCGGCGACATCCCCTCCAGCCGATTTGTATAGGGAGCAAAGGCGCAAAACATTATGCAGCATGAGGAGGAAGCCCGTTATCCAGAACCAGAGCACCGGGTTAATGGGGGGAATCTACCCTTAACCCTAATTCGGTTTAATTGCTATTTGCTGCCAGTCCTATAAAGGAATATCTAAGCCAGCTCTCGATGTGCCTTGGGCTGTTGCCTGCTTCCAGGGAGACGGGTGACATGTCTTCCAATTCCTCATCTTTAAAACTCCCCTCTCCACATGATGGATAAGTAGCCAGTACTTCTAGCAAGGGGCTGAGCGCAAGGGGAGGGTCAGGGGGCGCCCGCTCCCTCCCCTCTCCAACCTCCACTTCTTGCAAGGGGCTGAGCGCAAGGGGAGGGTCAGGGGGCGCCCGCTCCCTCCCCTCTCCAACCTCCACTTCTTGCAAGGGGCTGAGCGCAAGGGGAGGGTCAGGGGGCGCCCGCTCCCTCCCCTCTCCAGCCTCCACTTCTTGCAAACGGGGCTGAGCGCAAGGGGAGGGTCAGGGGGCGCCCGCTCCCTCCCCTCTCCAACCTCCACTTCCTGCAAACAGGGCTAAGCGCAAGGGGAGGGTCAGGGGGCGCCCGCTCCCTCCCCTCTCCAACCTCCACTTCCTGCAAACGGGGCTGAGCGCAAGGGGAGGGTCAGGGGGCGCCCGCTCCCTCCCCTCTCCAACCTCCACTTCTTGCAAGGGGCTGAGCGCAAGGGGAGGGTCAGGGGGCGCCCGCTCCCTCCCCTCTCCAGCCTCCACTTCCTGCAAACGGGGCTGAGCGCAAGGGGAGGGTCAGGGGGCGCCCGCTCCCTCCCCTCTCCAACCTCCACTTCCTGCAAACGGGGCTGAGCGCAAGGGGAGGGTCAGGGGGCGCCCGCTCCCTCCCCTCTCCAACCTCCACTTCCTGCAAACGGGGCTGAGCGCAAGGGGAGGGTCAGGGGGCGCCCGCTCCCTCCCCTCTCCAACCTCCACTTCCTGCAAACGGGGCTGAGCGCAAGGGGAGGGTCAGGGGGCGCCCGCTCCCTCCCCTCTCCAACCTCCACTTCCTGCAAACGGGGCTGAGCGCAAGGGAAGGGTCAGGGGGCGCCCGCTCCCTCCCCTCTCCAACCTCCACTTCCTGCAAACGGGGCTGAGCGCTAGGGGAGGGTCAGGGGGCGCCCGCTCCCTCCCCTCTCCAACCTCCACTTCCTGCAAGGGGCTGAGCGCAAGGGGAGGGTCAGGGGGCGCCCGCTCCCTCCCCTCTCCAACCTCCACTGCCTGCAAACGGGTCTGAGCGCAAGGGGAGGGTCAGGGGGCGCCCGCTCCCTCCCCTCTCCAACCTCCACTTCCTGCAAGGGACTGAGCGCAAGGGGAGGGTCAGGGGGCGCCCGCTCCCTCCCCTCTCCAACCTCCACTTCTTGCAAGGGGCTGAGCGCAAGGGGAGGGTCAGGGGGCGCCCGCTCCCTCCCCTCTCCAGCCTCCACTTCTTGCAAACGGGGCTGAGCGCAAGGGGAGGGTCAGGGGGCGCCCGCTCCCTCCCCTCTCCAACCTCCACTTCCTGCAAACGGGGCTGAGCGCAAGGGGAGGGTCAGGGGGCGCCCGCTCCCTCCCCTCTCCAACCTCCACTTCCTGCAAACGGGGCTGAGCGCAAGGGGAGGGTCAGGGGGCGCCCGCTCCCTCCCCTCTCCAACCTCCACTTCTTGCAAGGGGCTGAGCGCAAGGGGAGAGTCAGGGGGCGCCCGCTCCCTCCCCTCTCCAACCTCCACTTCTTGTAAGGGGCTGAGCGCAAGGGGAGGGTCAAGGGGCGCCCGCTCCCTCCCCTCTCCAACCTCCACTTCTTGCAAGGGGCTGAGCGCAAGGGGAGGGTCAGGGGGCGCCTGCTCCCTCCCCTCTCCAACCTCCACTTCCTGCAAGGGGCTGAGCGCAAGGGGAGGGTCAGGGGGTGCCCGCTCCCTCCCCTCTCCAACCTCCACTTCCTGCAAACGGGGCTGAGCGCAAAGGGACAGTCAGGGGGCGCCCGCTCCCTCCCCTCTCCAACCTCCACTTCCTGCAAGGGACTGAGCGCAAGGGGAGGGTCAGGGGGCGCCCGCTCCCTCCCCTCTCCAACCTCCACTTCCTGCAAGGGGCTGAGCGCAAGGGGAGGGTCAGGGGGCGCCCGCTCCCTCCCCTCTCCAACCTCCACTTCCTGCAAACGGGGCTGAGCGCAAGGGGAGGGTCAGGGGGCGCCCGCTCCCTCCCCTCTCCAACCTCCACTTCCTGCAACCGGGGCTGAGCGCAAGGGGAGGGTCAGGGGGTGCCCGCTCCCTCCCCTCTCCAACCTCCACTTCCTGCAAACGGGGCCGAGCTCAAGGGGAGGGTCAGGGGGCGCCCGCTCCCTCCCCTCTCCAACCTCCACTTCCTGCAAACGGGGCTGAGCGCAAGGGAAGGGTCAGGGGGCGCCCGCTCCCTCCCCTCTCCAACCTCCACTTCCTGCAAACGGGGCTGAGCGCAAGGGGAGAGTCAGGGGGCGCCCGCTCCCTCCCCTCTCCAACCTCCACTTCCTGCAAACAGGGCTGAGCGCAAAGGAAGGGTCAGGGGGCGCCCGCTCCCTCCCCTCTCCAATCTCCACTTCCTGCAAGGGGCTGAGCGCAAGGGGAGGGTCAGGGGGCGCCCGCTCCCTCCCCTCTCCAACCTCCACTTCTTGCAAGGGGCTGAGCGCAAGGGGAGGGTCAGGGGGCGCCCGCTCCCTCCCCTCTCCAACCTCCACTTCCTGCAAGGGGCTGAGCGCAAGGGGAGGGTCAAGGGGCGCCCGCTCCCTCCCCTCTCCAACCTCTACTTCCTGCAAACAGGGCTGAGCGCAAGGGGAGGGTCAGGGGGCGCCCGCTCCCTCCCCTCTCCAACCTCCACTTCCTGCAAACGGGGCTGAGCGCAAGGGGAGGGTCAGGGGGCGCCCGCTCCCTCCCCTCTCCAACCTCCACTTCCTGCAAACGGGGCTGAGCGCAAGGGGAGGGTCAGGGGGCGCCCGCTCCCTCCCCTCTCCAACCTCCACTTCCTGCAACCGGGGCTGAGCGCAAGGGGAGGGTCAGGGGGCGCCCGCTCCCTCCCCTCTCCAACCTCCACTTCCTGCAAACGGGGCCGAGCTCAAGGGGAGGGTCAGGGGGCGCCCGCTCCCTCCCCTCTCCAACCTCCACTTCCTGCAAACGGGGCTGAGCGCAAGGGGAGGGTCAGGAGGCGCCCGCTCCCTCCCCTCTCCAACCTCCACTTCCTGCAAGGGGCTGAGCGCAAGGGAAGGGTCAGGGGGCGCCCGCTCCCTCCCCTCTCCAACCTCCACTTCCTGCAAACAGGGCTGAGCGCAAGGGGAGGGTCAGGGGGCGCCCGCTCCCTCCCCTCTCCAACCTACACTTCCTGCAAACAGGGCTGAGCGCAAGGGAAGGGTCAGGGGGCGCCCGCTCCCTCCCCTCTCCAACCTCCACTTCCTGCAACCGGGGCTGAGCGCAAGGGGAGGGTCAGGGGGCGCCCGCTCCCTCCCCTCTCCAACCTCCACTTCCTGCAAACGGGGCCGAGCTCAAGGGGAGGGTCAGGGGGCGCCCGCTCCCTCCCCTCTCCAACCTCCACTTCCTGCAAACGGGGCTGAGCGCAAGGGGAGGGTCAGGAGGCGCCCGCTCCCTCCCCTCTCCAACCTCCACTTCCTGCAAGGGGCTGAGCGCAAGGGAAGGGTCAGGGGGCGCCCGCTCCCTCCCCTCTCCAACCTCCACTTCCTGCAAACAGGGCTGAGCGCAAGGGGAGGGTCAGGGGGCGCCCGCTCCCTCCCCTCTCCAACCTACACTTCCTGCAAACAGGGCTGAGCGCAAGGGAAGGGTCAGGGGGCGCCCGCTCCCTCCCCTCTCCAACCTCCACTTCCTGCAAGGGGCTGAGCGCAAGGGGAGGGTCAGGGGGCGCCCGCTCCCTCCCCTCTCCAACCTCCACTTCTTGCAAGGGGCTGAGCGCAAGGGGAGGGTCAGGGGGCGCCCGCTCCCTCCCCTCTCCAACCTCCACTTCTTGCAAGGGGCTGAGCGCAAGGGGAGGGTCAGGGGGCGCCCGCTCCCTCCCCTCTCCAACCTCCACTTCCTGCAAACGGGGCTGAGCGCTAGGGGAGGGTCAGGGGGCGCCCGCTCCCTCCCCTCTCCAACCTCCACTTCCTGCAAGGGGCTGAGCGCAAGGGGAGGGTCAGGGGGCGCCCGCTCCCTCCCCTCTCCAACCTCCACTGCCTGCAAACGGGTCTGAGCGCAAGGGGAGGGTCAGGGGGCGCCCGCTCCCTCCCCTCTCCAACCTCCACTTCCTGCAAGGGGCTGAGCGCAAGGGGAGGGTCAGGGGGCGCCCGCTCCCTCCCCTCTCCAACCTACACTTCCTGCAAACAGGGCTGAGCGCAAGGGAAGGGTCAGGGGGCGCCCGCTCCCTCCCCTCTCCAACCTCCACTTCCTGCAAGGGGCTGAGCGCAAGGGGAGGGTCAGGGGGCGCCCGCTCCCTCCCCTCTCCAACCTCCACTTCTTGCAAGGGGCTGAGCGCAAGGGGAGGGTCAGGGGGCGCCCGCTCCCTCCCCTCTCCAGCCTCCACTTCTTGCAAACGGGGCTGAGCGCAAGGGGAGGGTCAGGGGGCGCCCGCTCCCTCCCCTCTCCAACCTCCACTTCCTGCAAACGGGGCTGAGCGCAAGGGGAGGGTCAGGGGGCGCCCGCTCCCTCCCCTCTCCAACCTCCACTTCCTGCAAACGGGGCTGAGCGCAAGGGGAGGGTCAGGGGGCGCCCGCTCCCTCCCCTCTCCAACCTCCACTTCTTGCAAGGGGCTGAGCGCAAGGGGAGGGTCAGGGGGCGCCCGCTCCCTCCCCTCTCCAACCTCCACTTCTTGTAAGGGGCTGAGCGCAAGGGGAGGGTCAAGGGGCGCCCGCTCCCTCCCCTCTCCAACCTCCACTTCTTGCAAGGGGCTGAGCGCAAGGGGAGGGTCAGGGGGCGCCCGCTCCCTCCCCTCTCCAACCTCCACTTCCTGCAAACAGGGCTGAGCGCAAGGGGAGGGTCAGGGGGCGCCCGCTCCCTCCCCTCTCCAACCTCCACTTCCTGCAAACGGGGCTGAGCGCAAGGGGAGGGTCAGGGGGCGCCCGCTCCCTCCCCTCTCCAACCTCCACTTCCTGCAAACGGGGCTGAGCGCAAGGGGAGGGTCAGGGGGCGCCCGCTCCCTCCCCTCTCCAACCTCCACTTCCTGCAACCGGGGCTGAGCGCAAGGGGAGGGTCAGGGGGCGCCCGCTCCCTCCCCTCTCCAACCTCCACTTCCTGCAAACGGGGCCGAGCTCAAGGGGAGGGTCAGGGGGCGCCCGCTCCCTCCCCTCTCCAACCTCCACTTCCTGCAAACGGGGCTGAGCGCAAGGGGAGGGTCAGGGGGCGCCCGCTCCCTCCCCTCTCCAACCTCCACTTCCTGCAAACGGGGCTGAGCGCAAGGGGAGGGTCAGGGGGCGCCCGCTCCCTCCCCTCTCCAACCTCCACTTCTTGCAAGGGGCTGAGCGCAAGGGGAGGGTCAGGGGGCGCCCGCTCCCTCCCCTCTCCAACCTCCACTTCTTGTAAGGGGCTGAGCGCAAGGGGAGGGTCAAGGGGCGCCCGCTCCCTCCCCTCTCCAACCTCCACTTCTTGCAAGGGGCTGAGCGCAAGGGGAGGGTCAGGGGGCGCCCGCTCCCTCCCCTCTCCAACCTCCACTTCCTGCAAACAGGGCTGAGCGCAAGGGGAGGGTCAGGGGGCGCCCGCTCCCTCCCCTCTCCAACCTCCACTTCCTGCAAACGGGGCTGAGCGCAAGGGGAGGGTCAGGGGGCGCCCGCTCCCTCCCCTCTCCAACCTCCACTTCCTGCAAACGGGGCTGAGCGCAAGGGGAGGGTCAGGGGGCGCCCGCTCCCTCCCCTCTCCAACCTCCACTTCCTGCAACCGGGGCTGAGCGCAAGGGGAGGGTCAGGGGGCGCCCGCTCCCTCCCCTCTCCAACCTCCACTTCCTGCAAACGGGGCCGAGCTCAAGGGGAGGGTCAGGGGGCGCCCGCTCCCTCCCCTCTCCAACCTCCACTTCCTGCAAACGGGGCTGAGCGCAAGGGGAGGGTCAGGAGGCGCCCGCTCCCTCCCCTCTCCAACCTCCACTTCCTGCAAGGGGCTGAGCGCAAGGGAAGGGTCAGGGGGCGCCCGCTCCCTCCCCTCTCCAACCTCCACTTCCTGCAAACAGGGCTGAGCGCAAGGGGAGGGTCAGGGGGCGCCCGCTCCCTCCCCTCTCCAACCTACACTTCCTGCAAACAGGGCTGAGCGCAAGGGAAGGGTCAGGGGGCGCCCGCTCCCTCCCCTCTCCAACCTCCACTTCCTGCAAGGGGCTGAGCGCAAGGGGAGGGTCAGGGGGCGCCCGCTCCCTCCCCTCTCCAATCTCCACTTCTTGCAAGGGGCTGAGCGCAAGGGGAGGGTCAGGGGGCGCCCGCTCCCTCCCCTCTCCAACCTCCACTTCTTGCAAGGGGCTGAGCGCAAGGGGAGGGTCAGGGGGCGCCCGCTCCCTCCCCTCTCCAACCTCCACTTCTTGTAAGGGGCTGAGCGCAAGGGGAGGGTCAGGGGGCGCCTGCTCCCTCCCCTCTCCAACCTCCACTTCCTGCAAGGGGCTGAGCGCAAGGGGAGGGTCAGGGGGTGCCCGCTCCCTCCCCTCTCCAACCTCCACTTCCTGCAAACGGGGCTGAGCGCAAGGGGAGGGTCAGGGGGCGCCCGCTCCCTCCCCTCTCCAACCTCCACTTCCTGCAAGGGGCTGAGCGCAAGGGGAGGGTCAGGGGGCGCCCGCTCCCTCCCCTCTCCAACCTCCACTTCTTGCAAGGGGCTGAGCGCAAGGGGAGGGTCAGGGGGCGCCCGCTCCCTCCCCTCTCCAACCTCCACTTCCTGCAAGGGGCTGAGCGCAAGGGGAGGGTCAGGGGGCGCCCGCTCCCTCCCCTCTCCAATCTCCACTTCTTGCAAGGGGCTGAGCGCAAGGGGAGGGTCAGGGGGCGCCCGCTCCCTCCCCTCTCCAACCTCCACTTCTTGCAAGGGGCTGAGCGCAAGGGGAGGGTCAGGGGGCGCCCGCTCCCTCCCCTCTCCAACCTCCACTTCTTGTAAGGGGCTGAGCGCAAGGGGAGGGTCAGGGGGCGCCTGCTCCCTCCCCTCTCCAACCTCCACTCTTGCGAGGGGCTGAGCGCAAGGGGAGGGTCAGGGGGTGCCCGCTCCCTCCCCTCTCCAACCTCCACTTCCTGCAAACGGGGCTGAGCGCAAGGGGAGGGTCAGGGGGCGCCCGCTCCCTCCCCTCTCCAACCTCCACTTCCTGCAAGGGGCTGAGCGCAAGGGGAGGGTCAGGAGGCGCCCGCTCCCTCCCCTCTCCAACCTCCACTTCTTGCAAGGGGCTGAGCGCAAGGGGAGGGTCAGGGGGCGCCCGCTCCCTCCCCTCTCCAACCTCCACTTCCTGCAAACGGGGCTGAGCGCAAGGGGAGGGTCAGGGGGCGCCCGCTCCCTCCCCTCTCCAACCTCCACTTCCTGCAAACGGGGCTGAGCGCAAGGGGAGGGTCAGGGGGCGCCCGCTCCCTCCCCTCTCCAACCTCCACTTCTTGCAAGGGGCTGAGCGCAAGGGGAGGGTCAGGGGGCGCCCGCTCCCTCCCCTCTCCAACCTCCACTTCCTGCAAACGGGGCTGAGCGCAAGGGGAGGGTCAGGGGGCGCCCGCTCCCTCCCCTCTCCAACCTCCACTTCCTGCAAACGGGGCTGAGCGCAAGGGGAGGGTCAGGGGGCGCCCGCTCCCTCCCCTCTTCAACCTCCACTTCCTGCAAACGGGGCTGAGCGCAAGGGGAGGGTCAGGGGGCGCCCGCTCCCTCCCCTCTCCAACCTCCACTTCCTGCAAACGGGGCTGAGCGCAAGGGGAGGGTCAGGGGGCGCCCGCTCCCTCCCCCCTCCAACCTCCACTTCCTGCAACCGGGGCTGAGCGCAAGGGGAGGGTCAGGGGGTGCCCGCTCCCTCCCCTCTCCAACCTCCACTTCCTGCAAACGGGGCCGAGCTCAAGGGGAGGGTCAGGGGGCGCCCGCTCCCTCCCCTCTCCAACCTCCACTTCCTGCAAACGGGGCTGAGCGCAAGGGAAGGGTCAGGGGGCGCCCGCTCCCTCCCCTCTCCAACCTCTACTTCCTGCAAACGGGGCTGAGCGCAAGGGGACAGTCAGGGGGCGCCGGCTCCCTCCCCTCTCCAACCTCCACTTCCTGCAAACAGGGCTGAGCGCAAAGGAAGGGTCAGGGGGCGCCCGCTCCCTCCCCTCTCCAATCTCCACTTCCTGCAAGGGGCTGAGCGCAAGGGGAGGGTCAGGGGGCGCCCGCTCCCTCCCCTCTCCAACCTCCACTTCTTGCAAGGGGCTGAGCGCAAGGGGAGGGTCAGGGGGCGCCCGCTCCCTCCCCTCTCCAACCTCCACTTCCTGCAAGGGGCTGAGCGCAAGGGGAGGGTCAAGGGGCGCCCGCTCCCTCCCCTCTCCAACCTCCACTTCTTGCAAGGGGCTGAGCGCAAGGGGAGGGTCAGGGGGCGCCTGCTCCCTCCCCTCTCCAACCTCCACTTCCTGCAAGGGGCTGAGCGCAAGGGGAGGGTCAGGGGGTGCCCGCTCCCTCCCCTCTCCAACCTCCACTTCCTGCAAACGGGGCTGAGCGCAAGGGGAGGGTCAGGGGGTGCCCGCTCCCTCCCCTCTCCAACCTCCACTTCCTGCAAACGGGGCCGAGCTCAAGGGGAGGGTCAGGGGGCGCCCGCTCCCTCCCCTCTCCAACCTCCACTTCCTGCAAACGGGGCTGAGCGCAAGGGAAGGGTCAGGGGGCGCCCGCTCCCTCCCCTCTCCAACCTCTACTTCCTGCAAACGGGGCTGAGCGCAAGGGGACAGTCAGGGGGCGCCCGCTCCCTCCCCTCTCCAACCTACACTTCCTGCAAACAGGGCTGAGCGCAAAGGAAGGGTCAGGGGGCGCCCGCTCCCTCCCCTCTCCAATCTCCACTTCCTGCAAGGGGCTGAGCGCAAGGGGAGGGTCAGGGGGCGCCCGCTCCCTCCCCTCTCCAACCTCCACTTCTTGCAAGGGGCTGAGCGCAAGGGGAGGGTCAGGGGGCGCCCGCTCCCTCCCCTCTCCAACCTCCACTTCCTGCAAGGGGCTGAGCGCAAGGGGAGGGTCAAGGGGCGCCCGCTCCCTCCCCTCTCCAACCTCCACTTCTTGCAAGGGGCTGAGCGCAAGGGGAGGGTCAGGGGGCGCCTGCTCCCTCCCCTCTCCAACCTCCACTTCCTGCAAGGGGCTGAGCGCAAGGGGAGGGTCAGGGGGTGCCCGCTCCCTCCCCTCTCCAACCTCCACTTCCTGCAAACGGGGCTGAGCGCAAGGGGAGGGTCAGGGGGCGCCCGCTCCCTCCCCTCTCCAACCTCCACTTCCTGCAAACAGGGCTGATCACAAAGGGACAGTCAGGGGGCGCCCGCTCCCTCCCCTCTCCAACCTCCACTTCCTGCAAACGGGGCTGAGCGCAAGGGGAGGGTCAGGGGGCGCCCGCTCCCTCCCCTCTCCAACCTCCACTTCCTGCAAACGGGGCTGAGCGCAAGGGGAGGGTCAGGGGGCGCCCGCTCCCTCCCCTCTCCAACCTCCACTTCCTGCAACCGGGGCTGAGCGCAAGGGGAGGGTCAGGGGGCGCCCGCTCCCTCCCCTCTCCAACCTCCACTTCCTGCAAACGGGGCCGAGCTCAAGGGGAGGGTCAGGGGGCGCCCGCTCCCTCCCCTCTCCAACCTCCACTTCCTGCAAACGGGGCTGAGCGCAAGGGGAGGGTCAGGGGGCGCCCGCTCCCTCCCCTCTCCAACCTCCACTTCCTGCAAACGGGGCCGAGCTCAAGGGGAGGGTCAGGGGGCGCCCGCTCCCTCCCCTCTCCAACCTCCACTTCCTGCAAACGGGGCTGAGCGCAAGGGGAGGGTCAGGAGGCGCCCGCTCCCTCCCCTCTCCAACCTCCACTTCCTGCAAGGGGCTGAGCGCAAGGGAAGGGTCAGGGGGCGCCCGCTCCCTCCCCTCTCCAACCTCCACTTCCTGCAAACAGGGCTGAGCGCAAGGGGAGGGTCAGGGGGCGCCCGCTCCCTCCCCTCTCCAACCTACACTTCCTGCAAACAGGGCTGAGCGCAAGGGAAGGGTCAGGGGGCGCCCGCTCCCTCCCCTCTCCAACCTCCACTTCCTGCAAGGTGCTGAGCGCAAGGGGAGGGTCAGGGGGCGCCCGCTCCCTCCCCTCTCCAACCTCCACTTCTTGTAAGGGGCTGAGCGCAAGGGGAGGGTCAAGGGGCGCCCGCTCCCTCCCCTCTCCAACCTCCACTTCTTGCAAGGGGCTGAGCGCAAGGGGAGGGTCAGGGGGCGCCTGCTCCCTCCCCTCTCCAACCTCCACTTCTTGCAAGGGGCTGAGCGCAAGGGGAGGGTCAGGGGGTGCCCGCTCCCTCCCCTCTCCAACCTCCACTTCCTGCAAACGGGGCTGAGCGCTAGGGGAGGGTCAGGGGGCGCCCGCTCCCTCCCCTCTCCAACCTCCACTTCCTGCAAACGGGGCTGAGCGCTAGGGGAGGGTCAGGGGGCGCCTGGTCCCTCCCCTCTCCAACCTCCACTTCTTGCAAGGGGCTGAGCGCAAGGGGAGGGTCAGGGGGCGCCCGCTCCCTCCCCTCTCCAACCTCCACTTCCTGCAAACGGGGCTGAGCGCAAGGGGGCCTCTCCCTGTTGTCTCCAACTACCCTCACCCCTTGTAGACTGGATAAATGCTTCTGGTACTGGGCTGAGCGCAAGGGGGCGCACTGCGACGAGTGTCGGGCCATCAACCTCATTTTTACCCGAGGCGTCGACGCCGTGAAATCCGGCGAGCAACAATCTGTCCCTCAGCACCTCATCCCTCCAGAAATGAGGTCGGAGCCTCCCGTGAGCCTGCCGCTTCAACCACAGCAACATATTCAGCAGGAGCACGCGCACTTGGCACCAAGGAAAGTGTGGCGTGTGCTCGAGGACATGGCTGAGGCGGCTGTCAGAGAGATCCTGCTCATGCGTCTACAGGCCTGCAGCGAGGGCCCTGCTGACCCTGCTGGGGGAGGAAAGAATCCTACATTCCAGGTTGAGGACATGATTGGGCTGCTGCAGAGAAAGGATTCCGGACTCAGCCAGTACGAGCTGCTCAGGCTGCTGGACAGGTGGGCGTCGTGCTTTGGGGAAGAGGATAAGGGAGGGAGCAGAAGGCCTGACTTGGGGAGCGCTGACTTGGGGGCAAAGACTTAAGGAGATGGAAAAGGACTGGATGGTTGAGAGTGAATCATAGGTGCCCAGCCCAGGAGGGGGAGAGTGGGGAAGTTAGGTTTCAGGGTTAAGGGTTTCAGGGTTTCAGGGTTTATGTAAGGATTAAGGGTTAAGGAACAGGAGGGGGGAGTGGGGAAGAGCTGGCTGGGACTGACCCACTGACTACCTAGTGAAAGGAGTAAGCAGACTGATCAGGGAGTGAGTGGAGACTGCTTCCATGCTCCTGCACAGCCTCCCTTTCGCTGAGCTATACAGCTTGAGCCTAAATCCTCCTGACCCTGTGATCTGAGCTTGTGGGTGCCATCGGTCCCCCTGGATGCCATTGGTCCCCTGGATGTCATTGGTTGCCCTGGATGCCATTGGTCCCCCTGATGCCATTGGTCCCCCTGGATGTCATTGGTTGCCCTGGATGCCATTGGTCCCCCTGGATGCCATTGGTCCACCTGGATGCCATGTAGGTGCTGCAAGTCCAGGAGCTGGCCGCCTGATCAGCGCTTTGAACATCTGGCCGGGCTGCACATTGACTTCTCAAACTTCTCTACGTTACAGGTAATGGACTCGCCAGCAGTAGCAGACGAGGCAGTGTAGGTAGTGCAGGTAGTGCACCTCTCCCCGTTACAGGTAATGGACCTGCCAGCAGCAACAACCGAGGTAGAGCAGGTAGTGCAGCTCTTGCCTGACCTTCCTCTTTTCCTCCTCCTCCGGCATTCTCTGAATATTGCGGAGATGTTGCAGAGACTGAGATGAGAGTAGATTGGGAAGGGATTGTCGGCAGGGCATCCGGGGGAGGTCAACCCTGAACCCTTAACCCTAAACCCTAAATCCAGGCATCCAAGGTGGCTAAACCCTTAACCCTTAAATCCTAAACCCTAAACCCTAAATCCTACACCCGAAACCCAGGCATCCAGGGTGGCTAAACTCAACGCGTCCTCTAACTCTACAGAATGAGGAATCCCTCGCCGTCATGTCCCTACCTGTTTCCACATACGCTTGCTAGGGTGTGCAATCTAGGGCCTGCCAGCTAGAACAGCATACAGCTCAAGCTCAAAATGCCATGCATGTGCTCAAAAGCATCCGCCAGGGCATCGACGTTTATTTTCTGTGCAGAGGAGCTACGCGGTAGCTGCCGGCCTACCCCGGAAGTTGCTGTACAACGATCTCAGCAGGACACAGCTGCTCACTCAGGAGGACCTCAGCCACTTTGACTTTGGGACAGACTCGCTGCATTGGTGGCGGTTGGACCAAGGTGACCTGCACTGCAGCATAGGGGTGTGATATATGGAGTGGGCTTTGCAGGCTGAGTGCGCTGCTTGTCACAGTGACAAGCAGAGTTTGTTTTGGTGGGTTCTAGACCACCTTTGTTTCGCTGCCCCGCAGCCACTACTTGCTTGTTTCACACCAATTTCACACCGATTTCTCACCTGATTATAACTGTTTCTCATCAAACCTGAGCAGCCTCCGGCTGGAGGCCCAATAAGCAGGGCTGGCTGCACTGGCAGTGGAGCATACCTAAAGAGCAGCAAAACACGAAATATTGACATGATTGGCGATCCTGCACAGTTTTCTATTGAGCGCTGCCTTAGTCCCTTGGCCGTACCAGGGGGCCGTACCTTCTCCTCAATCATCCTAGGTCCCTCCTGGGCACAGCTTACATTCTCTAGTGCCACATGTTCCCTGCGTCTAGCGTAAGTGTGATGACAACCTCTGGAACCCCTCCCTGCTTGCTTACCTGTCAGGTGACAGCACCCTTGCCTGCCTTCTTCCAGCCCCCCGGTCTGTCAGATGACTGCCCCCCTGTCTCCCTTCTCCCTGCTTGCCTGTCTGTCAGGTGACATCACCCTTGTCTGCTTTGTGCCAGCCCCCCGGTCTGTCAGGTGACAGCACCCTTGTCTGCTTTGTACCAGCCGCCCGGTCTGTCAGGTGACAGCACCCTTGTCTGATTTGTGCCAGCCCCCCAGTCTGTCAGGTGACAGCACCCTTGTCTGCTTTGTTCCAGCCCCCCGGTCTGTCAGGTGACAGCATCCTTGTCTGCCCTCCCAGCCCCCCGGTCTGTCAGGTGGCAGCACCCTTGTCTGCCCTCCCAGCCCCCCGGTCTGTCAGGTGGCAGCACCCTTGCCTATTGTATCCCTGTCTGCCTATCTGTCAGGTGACGGCACTGCGGACAGTAATCTCCAGTCACACCTCATCTCAAGCATGTGCGAAGCTCTTACAGACTACGACAAGAAGCTGCTGGTGTTGCGGGTCGAAATCGAGGGGGAGCCCCAGACCCTGGCGCTGTACCTCCCGCACAGGCAAGTCTTTGCCATTGTCCTGTCGGGTGCAAAACTACATGCAGCACAGTACGGTACACTTAAGTGCAGTACAATCCAGTTAAGTAAAACACAATAAAGTACAGTGCAGAGCAGTGCAGAGCAACCATATAGATGGCTGATGGCGGAGGCAGGCATGATGAAGATGAGGATCAGGAGAGCTGAGCTTGAGCTCCAATGAGGTGTGCATGTATCAGGTAGCAGGCGTGTGTGACTCATGTTGTGTGCGTCATGCTCCCTCACTCGCCTGGCTGGTACTACCGGTGTTATGCTCCCTCACTCGCCTGGCTGGTACTACCTGTGTTATGCTCCCTCACTCGCCTGGCTGGTACTACCGGTGTTATGCTCCCTCACTCGCCTGGCTGGTACTACCTGTGTTATGCTCCCTCACTCGCCTGGCTGGTACTACCTGTGTTATGCTCCCTGACTCGCCTGGCTGGTACTACCTGTGTTATGCTCCCTCACTCGCCTGGCTGGTACTACCTGTGTTATGCTCCCTCGCTCGCCTGGCTGGTACTACCTGTGTTATGCTCCCTCACTCGCCTGGCTGGTACTACCTGTGTTATGCTCCCTCGCTCGCCTGGCTGGTACTACCTGTGTTATGCTCCCTCACTCGCCTGGCTGGTACTACCTGTGTTATGCTCCCTCACTCGCCTGGCTGGTACTACCTGTGTTATGCTCCCTCACTCGCCTGGCTGGTTCTACCTGTGTTATGCTCCCTCACTCGCTTGGCTGGTACTACCTGTGTTATGCTCCCTCACTCGCCTGGCTGGTTCTACCTGTGTTATGCTCCCTCACTCGCTTGGCTGGTACTACCTGTGTTATGCTCCCTCGCTCGCCTGGCTGGTACTACCTGTGTTATGCTCCCTCACTCGCCTGTCTGGTACTACCTGTGTTATGCTCCCTCGCTCGCCTGGCTGGTACTACCTGTGTTATGCTCCCTCACTCGCCTGGCTGGTGCTACCTGTGTTATGCTCCCTCACTCGCCTGGCTGGTACTACCTGTGTTATGCTCCCTCGCTCGCCTGGCTGGTACTACCTGTGTTATGCTCCCTCACTCGCCTGGCTGGTACTACCTGTGTTATGCTCCCTCGCTCGCCTGGCTGGTACTACCTGTGTTATGCTCCCTCACTCGCCTGGCTGGTGCTACCTGTGTTATGCTCCCTCACTCGCCTGGCTGGTACTACCTGTGTTATGCTCCCTCACTCGCCTGGCTGGTACTACCTGTGTTATGCTCCCTCACTCGCCTGGCTGGTACTACCTGTGTTATTCTCCCTCACTCGCCTGGCTGGTACTACCTGTGTTATGCTCCCTCACTGGCCTGGCTGGTACTACCTGTGTTATGCTCCCTCACTCGCCATGCTGGTACTACCTGTGTTATGCTCCCTCACTCGCCTGGCTGGTACTACCTGTGTTATGCTCCCTCACTGGCCTGGCTGGTACTACCTGTGTTATGCTCCCTCACTCGCCTGGCTGGTACTACCTGTGTTATCCCCTCACTCGCCTGGCTGGTACTACCTGTGTTATGCTCCCTCACTCGCCTGGCTGGTACTACCTGTGTTATGCTCCCTCACTCGCCTGGCTGGTACTACCTGTGTTATGCTCCCTCACTCGCCTGGCTGGTACTACCTGTGTTATGCTCCCTCACTCGCCTGGCTGGTACTACCTGTGTTATGCTCCCTCACTCGCCTGGCTGGTACTACCTGTGTTATGCTCCCTCGCTCGCCTGGCTGGTACTACCGGTGTTATGCTCCCTCACTAGCCTGGCTGGTACTACCTGTGTTATGCTCCCTCACTCGCCTGGCTGGTACTACCTGTGTTATGCTTCCTCGCTCGCCTGGCTGGTACTACCTGTGTTATGCTCCCTCACTCGCCTGGCTGGTACTACCTGTGTTATGCTCCCTCGCTCGCCTGGCTGGTACTACCTGTGTTATGCTCCCTCACTCGCCTGGCTGGTACTACCTGTGTTATGCTCCCTCACTCGCCTGGCTGGTACTACCTGTGTTATGCTCCCTCACTCGCCTGGCTGGTACTACCTGTGTTATGCTCCCTGACTCGCCTGGCTGGTACTACCTGTGTTATGCTCCCTCACTCGCCTGGCTGGTACTACCTGTGTTATGCTCCCTCACTCGCCTGGCTGGTACTACCTGTGTTATGCTCCCTCACTCGCCTGGCTGGTACTACCTGTGTTATGCTCCCTCACTCGCCTGGCTGGTACTACCTGTGTTATGCTCCCTCACTCGCCTGGCTGGTACTACCTGTGTTATGCTCCCTCACTCGCCTGGCTGGTACTACCTGTGTTATGCTCCCTCACTCGCCTGGCTGGTACTACCTGTGTTATGCTCCCTCACTCGCCTGGCTGGTACTACCTGTGTTATGCTCCCTCACTCGCCTGGCTGGTACTACCTGTGTTATGCTCCCTCACTCGCCTGGCTGGTACTACCTGTGTTATGCTCCCTCGCTCGCCTGGCTGGTACTACCGGTGTTATGCTCCATCACTAGCCTGGCTGGTACTACCTGTGTTATGCTCCCTCACTCGCCTGGCTGGTACTACCTGTGTTATGCTTCCTCGCTCGCCTGGCTGGTACTACCTGTGTTATGCTCCCTCACTCGCCTGGCTGGTACTACCTGTGTTATGCTCCCTCGCTCGCCTGGCTGGTACTACCTGTGTTATGCTCCCTCACTCGCCTGGCTGGTACTACCTGTGTTATGCTCCCTCACTCGCCTGGCTGGTACTACCTGTGTTATGCTCCCTCACTCGCCTGGCTGGTACTACCTGTGTTATGCTCCCTGACTCGCCTGGCTGGTACTACCTGTGTTATGCTCCCTCACTCGCCTGGCTGGTACTACCTGTGTTATGCTCCCTCACTCGCCTGGCTGGTACTACCTGTGTTATGCTCCCTCACTCGCCTGGCTGGTACTACCTGTGTTATGCTCCCTCACTCGCCTGGCTGGTACTACCTGTGTTATGCTCCCTCACTCGCCTGGCTGGTACTACCTGTGTTATGCTTCCTCGCTCGCCTGGCTGGTACTACCGGTGTTATGCTCCCTCACTAGCCTGGCTGGTACTACCTGTGTTATGCTCCCTCACTCGCCTGGCTGGTACTACCTGTGTTATGCTTCCTCGCTCGCCTGGCTGGTACTACCTGTGTTATGCTCCCTCACTCGCCTGGCTGGTACTACCTGTGTTATGCTCCCTCGCTCGCCTGGCTGGTACTACCTGTGTTATGCTCCCTCACTCGCCTGGCTGGTACTACCTGTGTTATGCTCCCTCACTCGCCTGGCTGGTACTACCTGTGTTATGCTCCCTCACTCGCCTGGCTGGTACTACCTGTGTTATGCTCCCTCACTCGCCTGGCTGGTACTACCTATGTTATCCCCTCACTCGCCTGGCTGGTACTACCTGTGTTATGCTCCCTCACTCGCCTGGCTGGTACTACCTGTGTTATGCTCCCTCACTGGCCTGGCTGGTACTACCTGTGTTATGCTCCCTCACTCGCCTGGCTGGTACTACCTGTGTTATGCTCCCTCACTCGCCTGGCTGGTACTACCTGTGTTATGCTCCCTCACTCGCCTGGCTGGTACTACCTGTGTTATGCTCCCTCACTCGCCTGGCTGGTACTACCTGTGTTATCCCCTCACTCGCCTGGCTGGTACTACCTGTGTTATGCTCCCTCACTCGCCTGGCTGGTACTACCTGTGTTATGCTCCCTCACTCGCCTGGCTGGTACTACCTGTGTTATGCTCCCTCACTCGCCTGGCTGGTACTACCTGTGTTATGCTTCCTCGCTCGCCTGGCTGGTACTACCTGTGTTATGCTCCCTCACTCGCCTGGCTGGTACTACCTGTGTTATGCTCCCTCACTCGCCATGCTGGTACTACCTGTGTTATGCTCCCTCACTCGCCTGGCTGGTACTACCTGTGTTATGCTCCCTCACTGGCCTGGCTGGTACTACCTGTGTTATGCTCCCTCACTCGCCTGGCTGGTACTACCGGTGTTATCCCCTCACTCGCCTGGCTGGTACTACCTGTGTTATGCTCCCTCACTCGCCTGGCTGGTACTACCTCTGTTATGCTCCCTCACTCGCCTGGCTGGTACTACCTGTGTTATGCTCCCTCACTCGCCTGGCTGGTACTACCTGTGTTATGCTCCCTCACTCGCCTGGCTGGTACTACCTGTGTTATGCTCCCTCACTCGCCTGGCTGGTACTACCTGTGTTATGCTTCCTCGCTCGCCTGGCTGGTACTACCGGTGTTATGCTCCCTCACTAGCCTGGCTGGTACTTCCTGTGTTATGCTCCCTCACTCGCCTGGCTGGTACTACCTGTGTTATGCTTCCTCGCTCGCCTGGCTGGTACTACCTGTGTTATGCTCCCTCACTCGCCTGGCTGGTACTACCTGTGTTATGCTCCCTCGCTCGCCTGGCTGGTACTACCTGTGTTATGCTCCCTCACTCGCCTAGCTGGTACTACCTGTGTTATGCTCCCTCACTCGCCTGGCTGGTACTACCTGTGTTATGCTCCCTCACTCGCCTGGCTGGTACTACATGTGTTATGCTCCCTGACTCGCCTGGCTGGTACTACCTGTGTTATGCTCCCTCACTCGCCTGGCTGGTACTACCTGTGTTATGCTCCCTCACTCGCCTGGCTGGTACTACCTGTGTTATGCTCCCTCACTCGCCTGGCTGGTACTACCTGTGTTATGCTCCCTCACTCGCCTGGCTGGTACTACCTGTGTTATGCTCCCTCACTCGCCTGGCTGGTACTACCTGTGTTATGCTCCCTCGCTCGCCTGGCTGGTACTACCGGTGTTATGCTCCCTCACTAGCCTGGCTGGTACTACCTGTGTTATGCTCCCTCACTCGCCTGGCTGGTACTACCTGTGTTATGCTTCCTCGCTCGCCTGGCTGGTACTACCTGTGTTATGCTCCCTCACTCGCCTGGCTGGTACTACCTGTGTTATGCTCCCTCGCTCGCCTGGCTGGTACTACCTGTGTTATGCTCCCTCACTCGCCTGGCTGGTACTACCTGTGTTATGCTCCCTCACTCGCCTGGCTGGTACTACCTGTGTTATGCTCCCTCACTCGCCTGGCTGGTACTACCTGTGTTATGCTCCCTCACTCGCCTGGCTGGTACTACCTATGTTATCCCCTCACTCGCCTGGCTGGTACTACCTGTGTTATGCTCCCTCACTCGCCTAGCTGGTACTACCTGTGTTATGCTCCCTGACTCGCCTGGCTGGTACTACCTGTGTTATGCTCCCTCACTCGCCTGGCTGGTACTACCTGTGTTATGCTCCCTCGCTCGCCTGGCTGGTACTACCTGTGTTATGCTCCCTCGCTCGCCTGGCTGGTACTACCTGTGTTATGCTCCCTCACTCGCCTGGCTGGTATTACCTGTGTTATGCTCCCTCCCTCGCCTGGCTGGTTCTACCTGTGTTATGCTCCCTCACTCGCCTGGCTGGTACTACCTGTGTTATGCTCCCTCACTCGCCTGGCTGGTACTACCTGTGTTATGCTCCCTCACTCGCCTGGCTGGTACTACCTGTGTTATGCTCCCTCGCTCGCCTGGCTGGTACTACCTGTGTTATGCTCCCTCCCTCGCCTGGCTGGTACTACCTGTGTTATGCTCCCTCACTCGCCTGGCTGGTACTACCTGTGTTATGCTCCCTCACTCGCCTGGCTGGTACTACCTGTGTTATGCTCCCTCCCTCGCCTGGCTGGTACTACCTGTGTTATGCTCCCTCACTGGCCTGGCTGGTACTACCTGTGTTATGCTCCCTCGCTCGCTTGGCTGGTTCTACCTGTGTTATGCTCCCTCACTCGCCTGGCTGGTACTACCTGTGTTATGCTCCCTCACTCGCCTGGCTGGTACTACCTGTGTTATGCTCCCTCACTCGCCTGGCTGGTACTACCTGTGTTATGCTCCCTCGCTCGCCTGGCTGGTACTACCTGTGTTATGCTCCCTCCCTCGCCTGGCTGGTACTACCTGTGTTATGCTCCCTCACTGGCCAGGCTGGTACTACCTGTGTTATGCTCCCTCACTGGCCTGGCTGGTACTACCTGTGTTATGCTCCCTCCCTCGCCTGGCTGGTACTACCTGTGTTATGCTCCCTCACTGGCCTGGCTGGTACTACCTGTGTTATGCTCCCTCACTCGCCTGGCTGGTACTACCTGTGTTATGCTCCCTCACTCGCCTGGCTGGTACTACCTGTGTTATGCTCCCTCACTCGCCTGGCTGGTACTACCTGTGTTATGCTCCCTCACTCGCCTGGCTGGTACTACCTGTGTTATGCTCCCTCACTCGCCTGGCTGGTACTACCGGTGTTATGCCCCCTCACTCGCCTGGCTGGTACTACCTGTGTTATGCTCCCTCACTCGCCTGGCTGGTACTACCTGTGTTATGCTCCCTGACTCGCCTGGCTGGTACTACCTGTGTTATGCTCCCTCACTCGCCTGGCTGGTTCTACCTGTGTTATGCTCCCTCACTCGCTTGGCTGGTACTACCTGTGTTATGCTCCCTCACTCGCCTGGCTGGTACTACCTGTGTTATGCTCCCTCACTCGCCTGGCTGGTACTACCTGTGTTATGCTCCCTCACTCGCCTGGCTGGTACTACCTGTGTTATGCTCCCTCACTCGCCTGGCTGGTACTACCTGTGTTATGCTCCCTCACTCGCCTGGCTGGTACTACCTGTGTTATGCTCCCTCACTCGCCTGGCTGGTACTACCTGTGTTATGCTCCCTCGCTCGCCTGGCTGGTACTACCTGTGTTATGCTCCCTCCCTCGCCTGGCTGGTACTACCTGTGTTATGCTCCCTCACTGGCCAGGCTGGTACTACCTGTGTTATGCTCCCTCACTGGCCTGGCTGGTACTACCTGTGTTATGCTCCCTCCCTCGCCTGGCTGGTACTACCTGTGTTATGCTCCCTCACTGGCCTGGCTGGTACTACCTGTGTTATGCTCCCTCACTCGCCTGGCTGGTACTACCTGTGTTATGCTCCCTCACTCGCCTGGCTGGTACTACCTGTGTTATGCTCCCTCACTCGCCTGGCTGGTACTACCTGTGTTATGCTCCCTCACTCGCCTGGCTGGTACTACCTGTGTTATGCTCCCTCACTCGCCTGGCTGGTACTACCTGTGTTATGCTCCCTCACTCGCCTGGCTGGTACTACCTGTGTTATGCTCCCTCACTCGCCTGGCTGGTACTACCTGTGTTATGCTCCCTGACTCGCCTGGCTGGTACTACCTGTGTTATGCTCCCTCACTCGCCTGGCTGGTTCTACCTGTGTTATGCTCCCTCACTCGCTTGGCTGGTACTACCTGTGTTATGCTCCCTCACTCGCCTGGCTGGTACTACCTGTGTTATGCTCCCTCACTCGCCTGGCTGGTACTACCTGTGTTATGCTCCCTCGCTCGCCTGGCTGGTACTACCTGTGTTATGCTCCCTCACTCGCCTGGCTGGTACTACCTGTGTTATGCTCCCTCACTCGCCTGGCTGGTACTACCTGTGTTATGCTCCCTCACTCGCCTGGCTGGTACTACCTGTGTTATGCTCCCTGACTCGCCTGGCTGGTACTACCTGTGTTATGCTCCCTCACTCGCCTGGCTGGTTCTACCTGTGTTATGCTCCCTCACTCGCTTGGCTGGTACTACCTGTGTTATGCTCCCTCGCTCGCCTGGCTGGTACTACCTGTGTTATGCTCCCTCACTCGCCTGTCTGGTACTACCTGTGTTATGCTCCCTCGCTCGCCTGGCTGGTACTACCTGTGTTATGCTCCCTCACTCGCCTGGCTGGTGCTACCTGTGTTATGCTCCCTCACTCGCCTGGCTGGTACTACCTGTGTTATGCTCCCTCGCTCGCCTGGCTGGTACTACCTGTGTTATGCTCCCTCACTCGCCTGGCTGGTACTACCTGTGTTATGCTCCCTCGCTCGCCTGGCTGGTACTACCTGTGTTATGCTCCCTCACTCGCCTGGCTGGTGCTACCTGTGTTATGCTCCCTCACTCGCCTGGCTGGTACTACCTGTGTTATGCTCCCTCCCTCGCCTGGCTGGTACTACCTGTGTTATGCTCCCTCACTCGCCTGGCTGGTACTACCTGTGTTATGCTCCCTCCCTCGCCTGGCTGGTACTACCTGTGTTATGCTCCCTCACTCGCCTGGCTGGTACTACTAGTGTTATGCTCCCTCCCTCGCCTGGCTGGTACTACCTGTGTTATGCTCCCTCACTCGCCTGGCTGGTACTACCTGTGTTATGCTCCCTCACTCGCCTGGCTGGTACTACCTGTGTTATGCTCCCTCACTCGCCTGGCTGGTACTACCTGTGTTATGCTCCCTCACTCGCCTGGCTGGTACTACCTGTGTTATGCTCCCTCACTCGCCTGGCTGGTACTACCTGTGTTATCCCCTCACTCGCCTGGCTGGTACTACCTGTGTTATGCTCCCTCACTCGCCTGGCTGGTACTACCTGTGTTATGCTCCCTCACTCGCCTGGCTGGTACTACCTGTGTTATGCTCCCTCACTCGCCTGGCTGGTACTACCTGTGTTATGCTCCCTCACTCGCCTGGCTGGTACTACCTGTGTTATGCTCCCTCACTCGCCTGGCTGGTACTACCTGTGTTATGCTCCCTCGCTCGCCTGGCTGGTACTACCGGTGTTATGCTCCCTCACTAGCCTGGCTGGTACTACCTGTGTTATGCTCCCTCCCTCGCCTGGCTGGTACTACCTGTGTTATGCTTCCTCGCTCGCCTGGCTGGTACTACCTGTGTTATGCTCCCTCACTCGCCTGGCTGGTACTACCTGTGTTATGCTCCCTCGCTCGCCTGGCTGGTACTACCTGTGTTATGCTCCCTCACTCGCCTGGCTGGTACTACCTGTGTTATGCTCCCTCACTCGCCTGGCTGGTACTACCTGTGTTATGCTCCCTCACTCGCCTGGCTGGTACTACCTGTGTTATGCTCCCTCACTCGCCTGGCTGGTACTACCTATGTTATCCCCTCACTCGCCTGGCTGGTACTACCTGTGTTATGCTCCCTCACTCGCCTGGCTGGTACTACCTGTGTTATGCTCCCTCACTGGCCTGGCTGGTACTACCTGTGTTATGCTCCCTCCCTCGCCTGGCTGGTACTACCTGTGTTATGCTCCCTCACTGGCCTGGCTGGTACTACCTGTGTTATGCTCCCTCACTCGCCTGGCTGGTACTACCTGTGTTATGCTCCCTCACTCGCCTGGCTGGTACTACCTGTGTTATGCTCCCTCACTCGCCTGGCTGGTACTACCTGTGTTATGCTCCCTCACTCGCCTGGCTGGTACTACCTGTGTTATGCTCCCTCACTCGCCTGGCTGGTACTACCGGTGTTATGCTCCCTCACTCGCCTGGCTGGTACTACCTGTGTTATGCTCCCTCACTCGCCTGGCTGGTACTACCTGTGTTATGCTCCCTGACTCGCCTGGCTGGTACTACCTGTGTTATGCTCCCTCACTCGCCTGGCTGGTTCTACCTGTGTTATGCTCCCTCACTCGCTTGGCTGGTACTACCTGTGTTATGCTCCCTCACTCGCCTGTCTGGTACTACCTATGTTATGCTCCCTCACTCGCCTGGCTGGTACTACCTGTGTTATGCTCCCTCGCTCGCCTGGCTGGTACTACCTGTGTTATGCTCCCTCACTCGCCTGGCTGGTACTACCTGTGTTATGCTCCCTCACTCGCCTGGCTGGTACTACCTGTGTTATGCTCCCTCACTCGCCTGGCTGGTACTACCTGTGTTATGCTCCCTGACTCGCCTGGCTGGTACTACCTGTGTTATGCTCCCTCACTCGCCTGGCTGGTTCTACCTGTGTTATGCTCCCTCACTCGCTTGGCTGGTACTACCTGTGTTATGCTCCCTCGCTCGCCTGGCTGGTACTACCTGTGTTATGCTCCCTCACTCGCCTGTCTGGTACTACCTGTGTTATGCTCCCTCGCTCGCCTGGCTGGTACTACCTGTGTTATGCTCCCTCGCTCGCCTGGCTGGTGCTACCTGTGTTATGCTCCCTCACTCGCCTGGCTGGTACTACCTGTGTTATGCTCCCTCGCTCGCCTGGCTGGTACTACCTGTGTTATGCTCCCTCACTCGCCTGGCTGGTACTACCTGTGTTATGCTCCCTCGCTCGCCTGGCTGGTACTACCTGTGTTATGCTCCCTCACTCGCCTGGCTGGTGCTACCTGTGTTATGCTCCCTCACTCGCCTGGCTGGTACTACCTGTGTTATGCTCCCTCCCTCGCCTGGCTGGTACTACCTGTGTTATGCTCCCTCACTCGCCTGGCTGGTACTACCTGTGTTATGCTCCCTCACTCGCCTGGCTGGTACTACCTGTGTTATGCTCCCTCCCTCGCCTGGCTGGTACTACCTGTGTTATGCTCCCTCCCTCGCCTGGCTGGTACTACCTGTGTTATGCTCCCTCACTCGCCTGGCTGGTACTACCTGTGTTATGCTCCCTCACTCGCCTGGCTGGTACTACCTGTGTTATGCTCCCTCACTCGCCTGGCTGGTACTACCTGTGTTATGCTCCCTCACTCGCCTGGCTGGTACTACCTATGTTATGCTCCCTCACTGGCCTGGCTGGTACTACCTGTGTTATGCTCCCTCACTCGCCTGGCTGGTACTACCTGTGTTATCCCCTCACTCGCCTGGCTGGTACTACCTGTGTTATGCTCCCTCACTCGCCTGGCTGGTACTACCTGTGTTATGCTCCCTCACTCGCCTGGCTGGTACTACCTGTGTTATGCTCCCTCACTCGCCTGGCTGGTACTACCTGTGTTATGCTCCCTCACTCGCCTGGCTGGTACTACCTGTGTTATGCTCCCTCACTCGCCTGGCTGGTACTACCTGTGTTATGCTCCCTCGCTCGCCTGGCTGGTACTACCGGTGTTATGCTCCCTCACTAGCCTGGCTGGTACTACCTGTGTTATGCTCCCTCCCTCGCCTGGCTGGTACTACCTGTGTTATGCTCCCTCGCTCGCCTGGCTGGTACTACCTGTGTTATGCTCCCTCACTCGCCTGGCTGGTACTACCTGTGTTATGCTCCCTCGCTCGCCTGGCTGGTACTACCTGTGTTATGCTCCCTCACTCGCCTGGCTGGTACTACCTGTGTTATGCTCCCTCACTCGCCTGGCTGGTACTACCTGTGTTATGCTCCCTCACTCGCCTGGCTGGTACTACCTATGTTATGCTCCCTCACTCGCCTGGCTGGTACTACCTATGTTATCCCCTCACTCGCCTGGCTGGTACTACCTGTGTTATGCTCCCTCACTCGCCTGGCTGGTACTACCTGTGTTATGCTCCCTCACTCGCCTGGCTGGTACTACCTGTGTTATGCTCCCTCACTCGCCTGGCTGGTACTACCTGTGTTATGCTCCCTCGCTCGCCTGGCTGGTACTACCTGTGTTATGCTCCCTCACTCGCCTGGCTGGTACTACCTGTGTTATGCTCCCTCACTCGCCTGGCTGGTACTACCTGTGTTATGCTCCCTCATTCGCCTGGCTGGTACTACCTGTGTTATGCTCCCTCACTCGCCTGGCTGGTACTACCTGTGTTATGCTCCCTCACTCGCCTGGCTGGTACTACCTGTGTTATGCTCCCTCCCTCGCCTGGCTGGTACTACTAGTGTTATGCTCCCTCCCTCGCCTGGCTGGTACTACCTGTGTTATGCTCCCTCACTCGCCTGGCTGGTACTACCTGTGTTATGCTCCCTCACTCGCCTGGCTGGTACTACCTGTGTTATGCTCCCTCACTCGCCTAGCTGGTACTACCTGTGTTATGCTCCCTCACTCGCCTGGCTGGTACTACCTGTGTTATGCTCCCTCACTGGCCTGGCTGGTACTACCTGTGTTATGCTCCCTCACTCGCCTGGCTGGTACTACCTGTGTTATCCCCTCACTCGCCTGGCTGGTACTACCTGTGTTATGCTCCCTCACTCGCCTGGCTGGTACTACCTGTGTTATGCTCCCTCACTCGCCTGGCTGGTACTACCTGTGTTATGCTCCCTCACTCGCCTGGCTGGTACTACCTGTGTTATGCTCCCTCACTCGCCTGGCTGGTACTACCTGTGTTATGCTCCCTCACTCGCCTGGCTGGTACTACCTGTGTTATGCTCCCTCGCTCGCCTGGCTGGTACTACCGGTGTTATGCTCCCTCACTAGCCTGGCTGGTACTACCTGTGTTATGCTCCCTCCCTCGCCTGGCTGGTACTACCTGTGTTATGCTTCCTCGCTCGCCTGGCTGGTACTACCTGTGTTATGCTCCCTCACTCGCCTGGCTGGTACTACCTGTGTTATGCTCCCTCGCTCGCCTGGCTGGTACTACCTGTGTTATGCTCCCTCACTCGCCTGGCTGGTACTACCTGTGTTATGCTCCCTCACTCGCCTGGCTGGTACTACCTGTGTTATGCTCCCTCACTCGCCTGGCTGGTACTACCTGTGTTATGCTCCCTCACTCGCCTGGCTGGTACTACCTATGTTATCCCCTCACTCGCCTGGCTGGTACTACCTGTGTTATGCTCCCTCGCTCGCCTGGCTGGTACTACCTGTGTTATGCTCCCTCACTCGCCTGGCTGGTACTACCTGTGTTATGCTCCCTCACTCGCCTGGCTGGTACTACCTGTGTTATGCTCCCTCACTCGCCTGGCTGGTACTACCTGTGTTATGCTCCCTCGCTCGCCTGGCTGGTACTACCTGTGTTATGCTCCCTCACTCGCCTGGCTGGTACTACCTGTGTTATGCTCCCTCACTCGCCTGGCTGGTACTACCTGTGTTATGCTCCCTCACTCGCCTGGCTGGTACTACCTGTGTTATGCTCCCTCGCTCGCCTGGCTGGTACTACCTGTGTTATGCTCCCTCACTCGCCTGGCTGGTACTACCTGTGTTATGCTCCCTCACTCGCCTGGCTGGTACTACCTGTGTTATGCTCCCTCACTCGCCTGGCTGGTACTACCTGTGTTATGCTCCCTCGCTCGCCTGGCTGGTACTACCTGTGTTATGCTCCCTCACTCGCCTGGCTGGTACTACCTGTGTTATGCTCCCTCACTCGCCTGGCTGGTACTACCTGTGTTATGCTCCCTCACTCGCCTGGCTGGTACTACCTGTGTTATGCTCCCTCACTCGCCTGGCTGGTACTACCTGTGTTATGCTCCCTCGCTCGCCTGGCTGGTACTACCGGTGTTATGCTCCCTCACTAGCCTGGCTGGTACTACCTGTGTTATGCTCCCTCCCTCGCCTGGCTGGTACTACCTGTGTTATGCTTCCTCGCTCGCCTGGCTGGTACTACCTGTGTTATGCTCCCTCACTCGCCTGGCTGGTACTACCTGTGTTATGCTTCCTCGCTCGCCTGGCTGGTACTACCTGTGTTATGCTCCCTCACTCGCCTGGCTGGTACTACCTGTGTTATGCTCCCTCGCTCGCCTGGCTGGTACTACCTGTGTTATGCTCCCTCACTCGCCTGGCTGGTACTACCTGTGTTATGCTCCCTCACTCGCCTGGCTGGTACTACCTGTGTTATGCTCCCTCACTCGCCTGGCTGGTACTACCTGTGTTATGCTCCCTCACTCGCCTGGCTGGTACTACCTATGTTATCCCTCACTCGCCTGGCTGGTACTACCTGTGTTATGCTCCCTCACTCGCCTGGCTGGTACTACCTGTGTTATGCTCCCTCACTCGCCTGGCTGGTACTACCTGTGTTATGCTCCCTCACTCGCCTGGCTGGTACTACCTGTGTTATGCTCCCTCGCTCGCCTGGCTGGTACTACCTGTGTTATGCTCCCTCGCTCGCCTGGCTGGTACTACCTGTGTTATGCTCCCTCCCTCGCCTGGCTGGTATTACCTGTGTTATGCTCCCTCCCTCGCCTGGCTGGTTCTACCTGTGTTATGCTCCCTCACTCGCCTGGCTGGTACTACCTGTGTTATGCTCCCTCACTCGCCTGGCTGGTACTACCTGTGTTATGCTCCCTCGCTCGCCTGGCTGGTACTACCTGTGTTATGCTCCCTCACTCGCCTGGCTGGTGCTACCTGTGTTATGCTCCCTCACTCGCCTGGCTGGTACTACCTGTGTTATGCTCCCTCGCTCGCCTGGCTGGTACTACCTGTGTTATGCTCCCTCACTCGCCTGGCTGGTACTACCTGTGTTATGCTCCCTCGCTCGCCTGGCTGGTACTACCTGTGTTATGCTCCCTCACTCGCCTGGCTGGTGCTACCTGTGTTATGCTCCCTCACTCGCCTGGCTGGTACTACCTGTGTTATGCTCCCTCCCTCGCCTGGCTGGTACTACCTGTGTTATGCTCCCTCACTCGCCTGGCTGGTACTACCTGTGTTATGCTCCCTCACTCGCCTGGCTGGTACTACCTGTGTTATGCTCCCTCCCTCGCCTGGCTGGTACTACTAGTGTTATGCTCCCTCACTCGCCTGGCTGGTACTACCTGTGTTATGCTCCCTCACTCGCCTGGCTGGTACTACCTGTGTTATGCTCCCTCACTCGCCTGGCTGGTACTACCTGTGTTATGCTCCCTCACTCGCCTGGCTGGTACTACCTGTGTTATGCTCCCTCACTCGCCTGGCTGGTACTACCTGTGTTATGCTCCCTCACTGGCCTGGCTGGTACTACCTATGTTATGCTCCCTCACTCGCCTGGCTGGTACTACCTGTGTTATCCCCTCACTCGCCTGGCTGGTACTACCTGTGTTATGCTCCCTCACTCGCCTGGCTGGTACTACCTGTGTTATGCTCCCTCACTCGCCTGGCTGGTACTACCTGTGTTATGCTCCCTCACTCGCCTGGCTGGTACTACCTGTGTTATGCTCCCTCACTCGCCTGGCTGGTACTACCTGTGTTATGCTCCCTGACTCGCCTGGCTGGTACTACCTGTGTTATGCTCCCTCGCTCGCCTGGCTGGTACTACCTGTGTTATGCTCCCTCACTAGCCTGGCTGGTACTACCTGTGTTATGCTCCCTCACTCGCCTGGCTGGTACTACCTGTGTTATGCTTCCTCGCTCGCCTGGCTGGTACTACCTGTGTTATGCTCCCTCACTCGCCTGGCTGGTACTACCTGTGTTATGCTCCCTCCCTCGCCTGGCTGGTACTACTAGTGTTATGCTCCCTCACTCGCCTGGCTGGTACTACCTGTGTTATGCTCCCTCACTCGCCTGGCTGGTACTACCTGTGTTATGCTCCCTCACTCGCCTGGCTGGTACTACCTGTGTTATGCTCCCTCACTCGCCTGGCTGGTACTACCTGTGTTATGCTCCCTCACTCGCCTGGCTGGTACTACCTGTGTTATGCTCCCTCACTGGCCTGGCTGGTACTACCTGTGTTATGCTCCCTCACTCGCCTGGCTGGTACTACCTGTGTTATCCCCTCACTCGCCTGGCTGGTACTACCTGTGTTATGCTCCCTCACTCGCCTGGCTGGTACTACCTGTGTTATGCTCCCTCACTCGCCTGGCTGGTACTACCTGTGTTATGCTCCCTCACTGGCCTGGCTGGTACTACCTATGTTATGCTCCCTCACTCGCCTGGCTGGTACTACCTGTGTTATCCCCTCACTCGCCTGGCTGGTACTACCTGTGTTATGCTCCCTCACTCGCCTGGCTGGTACTACCTGTGTTATGCTCCCTCACTCGCCTGGCTGGTACTACCTGTGTTATGCTCCCTCACTCGCCTGGCTGGTACTACCTGTGTTATGCTCCCTCACTCGCCTGGCTGGTACTACCTGTGTTATGCTCCCTGACTCGCCTGGCTGGTACTACCTGTGTTATGCTCCCTCGCTCGCCTGGCTGGTACTACCTGTGTTATGCTCCCTCACTAGCCTGGCTGGTACTACCTGTGTTATGCTCCCTCACTCGCCTGGCTGGTACTACCTGTGTTATGCTCCCTCGCTCGCCTGGCTGGTACTACCTGTGTTATGCTCTCTCACTCGCCTGGCTGGTACTACCTGTGTTATGCTCCCTCCCTCGCCTGGCTGGTACTACTAGTGTTATGCTCCCTCACTCGCCTGGCTGGTACTACCTGTGTTATGCTCCCTCACTCGCCTGGCTGGTACTACCTGTGTTATGCTCCCTCACTCGCCTGGCTGGTACTACCTGTGTTATGCTCCCTCACTCGCCTGGCTGGTACTACCTGTGTTATGCTCCCTCACTCGCCTGGCTGGTACTACCTGTGTTATGCTCCCTCACTGGCCTGGCTGGTACTACCTGTGTTATGCTCCCTCACTCGCCTGGCTGGTACTACCTGTGTTATGCTCCCTCACTCGCCTGGCTGGTACTACCTGTGTTATGCTCCCTCACTCGCCTGGCTGGTACTACCTGTGTTATGCTCCCTCACTCGCCTGGCTGGTACTACCTGTGTTATGCTCCCTCACTCGCCTGGCTGGTACTACCTGTGTTATGCTCCCTCACTCGCCTGGCTGGTACTACCTGTGTTATGCTCCCTCACTCGCCTGGCTGGTACTACCTGTGTTATGCTCCCTCACTCGCCTGGCTGGTACTACCTGTGTTATGCTCCCTCACTAGCCTGGCTGGTACTACCTGTGTTATGCTCCCTCACTCGCCTGGCTGGTACTACCTGTGTTATGCTTCCTCGCTCGCCTGGCTGGTACTACCTGTGTTATGCTCCCTCACTCGCCTGGCTGGTACTACCTGTGTTATGCTCCCTCGCTCGCCTGGCTGGTACTACCTGTGTTATGCTCCCTCACTCGCCTGGCTGGTACTACCTGTGTTATGCTCCCTCACTCGCCTGGCTGGTACTACCTGTGTTATGCTCCCTCACTCGCCTGGCTGGTACTACCTGTGTTATGCTCCCTCACTCGCCTGGCTGGTACTACCTGTGTTATGCTCCCTCACTCGCCTGGCTGGTACTACCTGTGTTATGCTCCCTCACTCGCCTGGCTGGTACTACCTGTGTTATGCTCCCTCACTCGCCTGGCTGGTACTACCTGTGTTATGCTCCCTCACTCGCCTGGCTGGTACTACCTGTGTTATGCTCCCTCGCTCGCCTGGCTGGTACTACTAGTGTTATGCTCCCTCACTCGCCTGGCTGGTACTACCTGTGTTATGCTCCCTCACTCGCCTGGCTGGTACTACCTGTGTTATGCTCCCTCACTCGCCTGGCTGGTACTACCTGTGTTATGCTCCCTCACTCGCCTGGCTGGTACTACCTGTGTTATGCTCCCTCACTCGCCTGGCTGGTACTACCTGTGTTATGCTCCCTCACTGGCCTGGCTGGTACTACCTGTGTTATGCTCCCTCACTCGCCTGGCTGGTACTACCTGTGTTATGCTCCCTCACTCGCCTGGCTGGTACTACCTGTGTTATGCTCCCTCACTCGCCTGGCTGGTACTACCTGTGTTATGCTCCCTCACTCGCCTGGCTGGTACTACCTGTGTTATGCTCCCTCACTCGCCTGGCTGGTACTACCTGTGTTATGCTCCCTCACTCGCCTGGCTGGTACTACCTGTGTTATGCTCCCTCACTCGCCTGGCTGGTACTACCTGTGTTATGCTCCCTCACTCGCCTGGCTGGTACTACCTGTGTTATGCTCCCTCACTAGCCTGGCTGGTACTACCTGTGTTATGCTCCCTCACTCGCCTGGCTGGTACTACCTGTGTTATGCTTCCTCGCTCGCCTGGCTGGTACTACCTGTGTTATGCTCCCTCACTCGCCTGGCTGGTACTACCTGTGTTATGCTCCCTCGCTCGCCTGGCTGGTACTACCTGTGTTATGCTCCCTCACTCGCCTGGCTGGTACTACATGTGTTATGCTCCCTCACTCGCCTGGCTGGTACTACCTGTGTTATGCTCCCTCACTCGCCTGGCTGGTACTACCTGTGTTATGCTCCCTCACTCGCCTGGCTGGTACTACCTGTGTTATGCTCCCTCACTCGCCTGGCTGGTACTACCTGTGTTATGCTCCCTCACTCGCCTGGCTGGTACTACCTGTGTTATGCTCCCTCACTCGCCTGGCTGGTACTACCTGTGTTATGCTCCCTCACTCGCCTGGCTGGTACTACCTGTGTTATGCTCCCTCGCTCGCCTGGCTGGTACTACCTGTGTTATGCTCCCTCGCTCGCCTGGCTGGTACTACCTGTGTTATGCTCCCTCACTCGCCTGGCTGGTATTACCTGTGTTATGCTCCCTCCCTCGCCTGGCTGGTTCTACCTGTGTTATGCTCCCTCACTCGCCTGGCTGGTACTACCTGTGTTATGCTCCCTCACTCGCCTGGCTGGTACTACCTGTGTTATGCTCCCTCACTCGCCTGGCTGGTACTACCTATGTTATGCTCCCTCGCTCGCCTGGCTGGTACTACATGTGTTATGCTCCCTCCCTCGCCTGGCTGGTACTACCTGTGTTATGCTCCCTCACTGGCCTGGCTGGTACTACCTGTGTTATGCTCCCTCCCTCGCCTGGCTGGTACTACCTGTGTTATGCTCCCTCCCTCGCCTGGCTGGTACTACCTGTGTTATGCTCCCTCACTGGCCTGGCTGGTACTACCTGTGTTATGCTCCCTCACTCGCCTGGCTGGTACTACCTGTGTTATGCTCCCTCCCTCGCCTGGCTGGTACTACCTGTGTTATGCTCCCTCACTGGCCTGGCTGGTACTACCTGTGTTATGCTCCCTCACTCGCCTGGCTGGTACTACCTGTGTTATGCTCCCTCACTCGCCTGGCTGGTACTACCTGTGTTATGCTTCCTCACTCGCCTGGCTGGTACTACCTGTGTTATGCTCCCTCACTCGCCTGGCTGGTACTACCTGTGTTATGCTCCCTCCCTCGCCTGGCTGGTACTACCTGTGTTATGCTCCCTCACTCGCCTGGCTGGTACTACCTGTGTTATGCTCCCTCACTCGCCTGGCTGGTACTACCTGTGTTATGCTCCCTCACTCGCCTGGCTGGTACTACCTGTGTTATGCTCCCTCCCTCGCCTGGCTGGTACTACCTGTGTTATGCTCCCTCACTGGCCTGGCTGGTACTACCTGTGTTATGCTCCCTCACTCGCCTGGCTGGTACTACCTGTGTTATGCTCCCTCACTCGCCTGGCTGGTACTACCTGTGTTATGCTCCCTCACTCGCCTGGCTGGTACTACCTGTGTTATGCTCCCTCACTCGCCTGGCTGGTACTACCTGTGTTATGCTCCCTCCCTCGCCTGGCTGGTACTACCTGTGTTATGCTCCCTCACTGGCCTGGCTGGTACTACCTGTGTTATGCTCCCTCACTCGCCTGGCTGGTACTACCTGTGTTATGCTCCCTCCCTCGCCTGGCTGGTACTACCTGTGTTATGCTCCCTCACTGGCCTGGCTGGTACTACCTGTGTTATGCTCCCTCACTCGCCTGGCTGGTACTACCTGTGTTATGCTCCCTCACTCGCCTGGCTGGTACTACCTGTGTTATGCTTCCTCACTCGCCTGGCTGGTACTACCTGTGTTATGCTCCCTCACTCGCCTGGCTGGTACTACCTGTGTTATGCTCCCTCCCTCGCCTGGCTGGTACTACCTGTGTTATGCTCCCTCACTCGCCTGGCTGGTACTACCTGTGTTATGCTCCCTCACTCGCCTGGCTGGTACTACCTGTGTTATGCTCCCTCACTCGCCTGGCTGGTACTACCTGTGTTATGCTCCCTCCCTCGCCTGGCTGGTACTACCTGTGTTATGCTCCCTCACTGGCCTGGCTGGTACTACCTGTGTTATGCTCCCTCACTCGCCTGGCTGGTACTACCTGTGTTATGCTCCCTCACTCGCCTGGCTGGTACTACCTGTGTTATGCTCCCTCACTCGCCTGGCTGGTACTACCTGTGTTATGCTCCCTCACTCGCCTGGCTGGTACTACCTGTGTTATGCTCCCTCACTCGCCTGGCTGGTACTACCTGTGTTATGCTCCCTCACTCGCCTGGCTGGTACTACCTGTGTTATGCTCCCTCACTCGCCTGGCTGGTACTACCTGTGTTATGCTCCCTCACTCGCCTGGCTGGTACTACCTGTGTTATGCTCCCTCACTCGCCTGGCTGGTACTACCTGTGTTATGCTCCCTCGCTCGCCTGGCTGGTACTACCTGTGTTATGCTCCCTCACTAGCCTGGCTGGTACTACCTGTGTTATGCTCCCTCACTCGCCTGGCTGGTACTACCTGTGTTATGCTTCCTCGCTCGCCTGGCTGGTACTACCTGTGTTATGCTCCCACGCTCGCCTGGCTGGTACTACCTGTGTTATGCTTCCTCGCTCGCCTGGCTGGTACTACCTGTGTTATGCTCCCTCACTCGCCTGGCTGGTACTACCTGTGTTATGCTCCCTCCCTCGCCTGGCTGGTACTACCTGTGTTATGCTCCCTCACTGGCCTGGCTGGTACTACCTGTGTTATGCTCCCTCACTCGCCTGGCTGGTACTACCTATGTTATCCCCTCACTCGCCTGGCTGGTACTACCTGTGTTATGCTCCCTCACTCGCCTGGCTGGTACTACCTGTGTTATGCTCCCTCACTCGCCTGGCTGGTACTACCTGTGTTATGCTCCCTCACTCGCCTGGCTGGTACTACCTGTGTTATGCTCCCTCGCTCGCCTGGCTGGTACTACCTGTGTTATGCTCCCTCGCTCGCCTGGCTGGTACTACCTGTGTTATGCTCCCTCACTCGCCTGGCTGGTATTACCTGTGTTATGCTCCCTCCCTCGCCTGGCTGGTACTACCTGTGTTATGCTCCCTCACTCGCCTGGCTGGTACTACCTGTGTTATGCTCCCTCACTCGCCTGGCTGGTACTACCTGTGTTATGCTCCCGCACTCGCCTGGCTGGTACTACCTGTGTTGTGCTCCCTCACTCGCTTGGCTGGTACTACCTGTGTTATGCTCCCTCACTCGCCTGGCTGGTACTACCTGTGTTATGCTCCCTCACTCGCCTGGCTGGTACTACCTGTGTTATGCTCCCTCACTCGCCTGGCTGGTACTACCTGTGTTATGCTCCCTCCCTCGCCTGGCTGGTACTACCTGTGTTATGCTCCCTCACTGGCCTGGCTGGTACTACCTGTGTTATGCTCCCTCGCTCGCCTGGCTGGTTCTACCTGTGTTATGCTCCCTCACTCGCCTGGCTGGTACTACCTGTGTTATGCTCCCTCACTCGCCTGGCTGGTACTACCTGTGTTATGCTCCCTCACTCGCCTGGCTGGTACTACCTGTGTTATGCTCCCTCGCTCGCCTGGCTGGTACTACCTGTGTTATGCTCCCTCCCTCGCCTGGCTGGTACTACCTGTGTTATGCTCCCTCACTGGCCTGGCTGGTACTACCTGTGTTATGCTCCCTCACTTCGCCTGGCTGGTACTACCTGTGTTATGCTCCCTCCTCGCCTGGCTGGTACTACCTGTGTTATGCTCCCTCACTCGCCTGGCTGGTACTACCTGTGTTATGCTCCCTCACTCGCCTGGACTGGTACTACCTGTGTTATGCTCCCTCACTCCGCCTGGCTGGTACTACCTGTGTTATGCTCCCTCACTCGCCTGGCTGGTACTACCTGTGTTATGCTCCCTCGCTGGCCTGGCTGGTACTACCTGTGTTATGCTCCCTCGCTCACCTGGCTGGTACTACCTGTGTTATGCTCCCTCCGCTCGCCTGGCTGGTACTACCTGTGTTATGCTCCCTCACTGGCCTGGCTGGTACTACCTGTGTTATGCTCCCTCACTCGCCTGACTGGTACTACCTGTGTTATGCTCCCTCACTCGCCTGGCTGGTACTACCTGTGTTATGCTCCCTCACTCGCCTGGCTGGTACTACCTGTGTTATGCTCCCTCGCTCGCCTGGCTGGTACTACCTGTGTTATGCTCCCTCGCTCACCTGGCTGGTACTACCTGTGTTATGCTCCCTCGCTCGCCTGGCTGGTATTACCTGTGTTATGCTCCCTCACTCGCCTGGCTGGTTCTACCTGTGTTATGCTCCCTCACTCGCCTGGCTGGTACTACCTGTGTTATGCTCCCTCACTCGCCTGGCTGGTACTACCTGTGTTATGCTCCCTCACTCGCCTGGCTGGTACTACCTGTGTTATGCTCCCTCGCTCGCCTGGCTGGTACTACCTGTGTTATGCTCCCTCACTCGCCTGGCTGGTACTACCTGTGTTATGCTCCCTCACTCGCCTGGCTGGTACTACCTGTGTTATGCTCCCTCACTGGCCTGGCTGGTACTACTTGTGTTATGCTCCCTCACTCGCCTGGCTGGTACTACCTGTGTTATGCTCCCTCCCTCGCCTGGCTGGTACTACCTGTGTTATGCTCCCTCACTGGCCTGGCTGGTACTACCTGTGTTATGCTCCCTCGCTCGCCTGGCTGGTTCTACCTGTGTTATGCTCCCTCACTCGCCTGGCTGGTACTACCTGTGTTATGCTCCCTCACTCGCCTGGCTGGTACTACCTGTGTTATGCTCCCTCACTCGCCTGGCTGGTACTACCTGTGTTATGCTCCCTCGCTCGCCTGGCTGGTACTACCTGTGTTATGCTCCCTCCCTCGCCTGGCTGGTACTACCTGTGTTATGCTCCCTCACTGGCCTGGCTGGTACTACCTGTGTTATGCTCCCTCACTCGCCTGGCTGGTACTACCTGTGTTATGCTCCCTCGCTCGCCTGGCTGGTACTACCTGTGTTATGCTCCCTCACTGGCCTGGCTGGTACTACCTGTGTTATGCTCCCTCACTCGCCTGACTGGTACTACCTGTGTTATGCTCCCTCACTCGCCTGGCTGGTACTACCTGTGTTATGCTCCCTCACTCGCCTGGCTGGTACTACCTGTGTTATGCTCCCTCACTCGCCTGGCTGGTACTACCTGTGTTATGCTCCCTCACTCGCCTGGCTGGTACTACCTGTGTTATGCTCCCTCACTCGCCTGGCTGGTACTACCTGTGTTATGCTCCCTCACTCGCCTGGCTGGTACTACCTGTGTTATGCTCCCTCACTCGCCTGGCTGGTACTACCTGTGTTATGCTCCCTCACTCGCCTGTCTGGTACTACCTGTGTTATGCTCCCTCACTCGACTCGCCTGGCTGGTACTACCTGTGTTATGCTCCCTCACTCGCCTGGCTGGTACTACCTGTGTTATGCTCCCTCACTCGCCTGGCTGGTACTACCTGTGTTATGCTCCCTCACTCGCCTGGCTGGTACTACCTGTGTTATGCTCCCTCACTCGCCTGGCTGGTACTACCTGTGTTATGCTCCCTCACTGGCCTGGCTGGTACTACCTGTGTTATGCTCCCTCACTCGCCTGGCTGGTACTACCTGTGTTATGCTCCCTCACTCGCCTGGCTGGTACTACCTGTGTTATGCTCCCTCGCTCGCCTGGCTGGTACTACCTGTGTTATGCTCCCTCACTCGCCTGGCTGGTACTACCTGTGTTATGCTCCCTCACTCGCCTGGCTGGTACTACCTGTGTTATGCTCCCTCACTGGCCTGGCTGGTACTACTTGTGTTATGCTCCCTCACTCGCCTGGCTGGTACTACCTGTGTTATGCTCCCTCCCTCGCCTGGCTGGTACTACCTGTGTTATGCTCCCTCACTGGCCTGGCTGGTACTACCTGTGTTATGCTCCCTCGCTCGCCTGGCTGGTTCTACCTGTGTTATGCTCCCTCACTCGCCTGGCTGGTACTACCTGTGTTATGCTCCCTCACTCGCCTGGCTGGTACTACCTGTGTTATGCTCCCTCACTCGCCTGGCTGGTACTACCTGTGTTATGCTCCCTCGCTCGCCTGGCTGGTACTACCTGTGTTATGCTCCCTCCCTCGCCTGGCTGGTACTACCTGTGTTATGCTCCCTCACTGGCCTGGCTGGTACTACCTGTGTTATGCTCCCTCACTCGCCTGGCTGGTACTACCTGTGTTATGCTCCCTCGCTCGCCTGGCTGGTACTACCTGTGTTATGCTCCCTCACTGGCCTGGCTGGTACTACCTGTGTTATGCTCCCTCACTCGCCTGACTGGTACTACCTGTGTTATGCTCCCTCACTCGCCTGGCTGGTACTACCTGTGTTATGCTCCCTCACTCGCCTGGCTGGTACTACCTGTGTTATGCTCCCTCACTCGCCTGGCTGGTACTACCTGTGTTATGCTCCCTCACTCGCCTGGCTGGTACTACCTGTGTTATGCTCCCTCACTCGCCTGGCTGGTACTACCTGTGTTATGCTCCCTCACTCGCCTGGCTGGTACTACCTGTGTTATGCTCCCTCACTCGCCTGGCTGGTACTACCTGTGTTATGCTCCCTCACTCGCCTGGCTGGTACTACCTGTGTTATGCTCCCTCACTGGCCTGGCTGGTACTACCTGTGTTATGCTCCCTCACTCGCCTGGCTGGTACTACCTGTGTTATCCCCTCACTCGCCTGGCTGGTACTACCTGTGTTATGCTCCCTCACTCGCCTGGCTGGTACTACCTGTGTTATGCTCCCTCACTCGCCTGTCTGGTACTACCTGTGTTATGCTCCCTCACTCGCCTGGCTGGTACTACCTGTGTTATGCTCCCTCACTCGCCTGGCTGGTACTACCTGTGTTATGCTCCCTCACTCGCCTGGCTGGTACTACCTGTGTTATGCTCCCTCACTCGCCTGGCTGGTACTACCTGTGTTATGCTCCCTCACTCGCCTGGCTGGTACTACCTGTGTTATGCTCCCTCACTGGCCTGGCTGGTACTACCTGTGTTATGCTCCCTCACTCGCCTGGCTGGTACTACCTGTGTTATCCCCTCACTCGCCTGGCTGGTACTACCTGTGTTATGCTCCCTCACTCGCCTGGCTGGTACTACCTGTGTTATGCTCCCTCACTCGCCTGGCTGGTACTACCTGTGTTATGCTCCCTCACTCGCCTGGCTGGTACTACCTGTGTTATGCTCCCTCGCTCGCCTGGCTGGTACTACCTGTGTTATGCTCCCTCACTCGCCTGGCTGGTACTACCTGTGTTATGCTCCCTCACTGGCCTGGCTGGTACTACTTGTGTTATGCTCCCTCACTCGCCTGGCTGGTACTACCTGTGTTATGCTCCCTCCCTCGCCTGGCTGGTACTACCTGTGTTATGCTCCCTCACTGGCCTGGCTGGTACTACCTGTGTTATGCTCCCTCGCTCGCCTGGCTGGTTCTACCTGTGTTATGCTCCCTCACTCTCCTGGCTGGTACTACCTGTGTTATGCTCCCTCACTCGCCTGGCTGGTACTACCTGTGTTATGCTCCCTCACTCGCCTGGCTGGTACTACCTGTGTTATGCTCCCTCGCTCGCCTGGCTGGTACTACCTGTGTTATGCTCCCTCCCTCGCCTGGCTGGTACTACCTGTGTTATGCTCCCTCACTGGCCTGGCTGGTACTACCTGTGTTATGCTCCCTCACTCGCCTGGCTGGTACTACCTGTGTTATGCTCCCTCGCTCGCCTGGCTGGTACTACCTGTGTTATGCTCCCTCACTGGCCTGGCTGGTACTACCTGTGTTATGCTCCCTCACTCGCCTGACTGGTACTACCTGTGTTATGCTCCCTCACTCGCCTGGCTGGTACTACCTGTGTTATGCTCCCTCACTCGCCTGGCTGGTACTACCTGTGTTATGCTCCCTCACTCGCCTGGCTGGTACTACCTGTGTTATGCTCCCTCACTCGCCTGGCTGGTACTACCTGTGTTATGCTCCCTCACTCGCCTGGCTGGTACTACCTGTGTTATGCTCCCTCACTCGCCTGGCTGGTACTACCTGTGTTATGCTCCCTGACTCGCCTGGCTGGTACTACCTGTGTTATGCTCCCTCACTCGCCTGGCTGGTTCTACCTGTGTTATGCTCCCTCACTCGCTTGGCTGGTACTACCTGTGTTATGCTCCCTCGCTCGCCTGGCTGGTACTACCTGTGTTATGCTCCCTCACTCGCCTGGCTGGTACTACCTGTGTTATGCTCCCTCGCTCGCCTGGCTGGTACTACCTGTGTTATGCTCCCTCACTCGCCTGGCTGGTACTACCTGTGTTATGCTCCCTCACTCGCCTGGCTGGTACTACCTGTGTTATGCTCCCTCACTCGCCTGGCTGGTACTACCTGTGTTATGCTCCCTCACTGGCCTGGCTGGTACTACCTGTGTTATGCTCCCTCACTCGCCTGGCTGGTACTACCTGTGTTATGCTCCCTCACTCGCCTGGCTGGTACTACCTGTGTTATGCTCCCTGACTCGCCTGGCTGGTACTACCTGTGTTATGCTCCCTCACTCGCCTGGCTGGTTCTACCTGTGTTATGCTCCCTCACTCGCTTGGCTGGTACTACCTGTGTTATGCTCCCTCGCTCGCCTGGCTGGTACTACCTGTGTTATGCTCCCTCACTCGCCTGTCTGGTACTACCTGTGTTATGCTCCCTCGCTCGCCTGGCTGGTACTACCTGTGTTATGCTCCCTCACTCGCCTGGCTGGTGCTACCTGTGTTATGCTCCCTCACTCGCCTGGCTGGTACTACCTGTGTTATGCTCCCTCGCTCGCCTGGCTGGTACTACCTGTGTTATGCTCCCTCACTCGCCTGGCTGGTACTACCTGTGTTATGCTCCCTCACTCGCCTGGCTGGTTCTACCTGTGTTATGCTCCCTCACTCGCCTGGCTGGTACTACCTGTGTTATGCTCCCTCCCTCGCCTGGCTGGTACTACCTGTGTTATGCTCCCTCGCTCGCCTGGCTGGTACTACCTGTGTTATGCTCCCTCACTAGCCTGGCTGGTACTACCTGTGTTATGCTCCCTCACTCGCCTGGCTGGTACTACCTGTGTTATGCTTCCTCGCTCGCCTGGCTGGTACTACCTGTGTTATGCTCCCTCACTCGCCTGGCTGGTACTACCTGTGTTATGCTCCCTCACTCGCCTGGCTGGTACTACCTGTGTTATGCTCCCTCACTCGCCTGGCTGGTACTACCTGTGTTATGCTCCCTCACTCGCCTGGCTGGTACTACCTGTGTTATGCTCCCTCACTCGCCTGGCTGGTACTACCTGTGTTATGCTCCCTCCCTCGCCTGGCTGGTACTACCTGTGTTATGCTCCCTCACTCGCCTGGCTGGTACTACCTGTGTTATGCTCCCTCACTCGCCTAGCTGGTACTACCTATGTTATCCCCTCACTCGCCTGGCTGGTACTACCTGTGTTATGCTCCCTCACTCGCCTGGCTGGTACTACCTGTGTTATGCTCCCTCACTCGCCTGGCTGGTACTACCTGTGTTATGCTCCCTCACTCGCCTGGCTGGTACTACCTGTGTTATGCTCCCTCGCTCGCCTGGCTGGTACTACCTGTGTTATGCTCCCTCGCTCGCCTGGCTGGTACTACCTGTGTTATGCTCCCTCACTCGCCTGGCTGGTACTACCTGTGTTATGCTCCCTCACTCGCCTGGCTGGTACTACCTGTGTTATGCTCCCTCACTCGCCTGGCTGGTACTACCTGTGTTATGCTCCCTCACTCGCCTGGCTGGTACTACCTGTGTTATGCTCCCTCCCTCGCCTGGCTGGTACTACCTGTGTTATGCTCCCTCGCTCGCCTGGCTGGTACTACCTGTGTTATGCTCCCTCACTAGCCTGGCTGGTACTACCTGTGTTATGCTCCCTCACTCGCCTGGCTGGTACTACCTGTGTTATGCTTCCTCGCTCGCCTGGCTGGTACTACCTGTGTTATGCTCCCTCACTCGCCTGGCTGGTACTACCTGTGTTATGCTCCCTCACTCGCCTGGCTGGTACTACCTGTGTTATGCTCCCTCACTCGCCTGGCTGGTACTACCTGTGTTATGCTCCCTCACTCGCCTGGCTGGTACTACCTGTGTTATGCTCCCTCACTCGCCTGGCTGGTACTACCTGTGTTATGCTCCCTCCCTCGCCTGGCTGGTACTACCTGTGTTATGCTCCCTCACTCGCCTGGCTGGTACTACCTGTGTTATGCTCCCTCACTCGCCTAGCTGGTACTACCTATGTTATCCCCTCACTCGCCTGGCTGGTACTACCTGTGTTATGCTCCCTCACTCGCCTGGCTGGTACTACCTGTGTTATGCTCCCTCACTCGCCTGGCTGGTACTACCTGTGTTATGCTCCCTCCCTCGCCTGGCTGGTACTACCTGTGTTATGCTCCCTCACTCGCCTGGCTGGTACTACCTGTGTTATGCTCCCTCGCTCGCCTGGCTGGTACTACCTGTGTTATGCTCCCTCACTCGCCTGGCTGGTACTACCTGTGTTATGCTCCCTCACTCGCCTGGCTGGTACTACCTGTGTTATGCTCCCTCACTCGCCTGGCTGGTACTACCTGTGTTATGCTCCCTCACTGGCCTGGCTGGTACTACCTGTGTTATGCTCCCTCACTCGCCTGGCTGGTACTACCTGTGTTATCCCCTCACTCGCCTGGCTGGTACTACCTGTGTTATGCTCCCTCACTCGCCTGGCTGGTACTACCTGTGTTATGCTCCCTCACTCGCCTGGCTGGTACTACCTGTGTTATGCTCCCTCACTCGCCTGGCTGGTACTACCTGTGTTATGCTCCCTCGCTCGCCTGGCTGGTACTACCTGTGTTATGCTCCCTCACTCGCCTGGCTGGTACTACCTGTGTTATGCTCCCTCACTGGCCTGGCTGGTACTACTTGTGTTATGCTCCCTCACTCGCCTGGCTGGTACTACCTGTGTTATGCTCCCTCCCTCGCCTGGCTGGTACTACCTGTGTTATGCTCCCTCACTGGCCTGGCTGGTACTACCTGTGTTATGCTCCCTCGCTCGCCTGGCTGGTTCTACCTGTGTTATGCTCCCTCACTCTCCTGGCTGGTACTACCTGTGTTATGCTCCCTCACTCGCCTGGCTGGTACTACCTGTGTTATGCTCCCTCACTCGCCTGGCTGGTACTACCTGTGTTATGCTCCCTCGCTCGCCTGGCTGGTACTACCTGTGTTATGCTCCCTCCCTCGCCTGGCTGGTACTACCTGTGTTATGCTCCCTCACTGGCCTGGCTGGTACTACCTGTGTTATGCTCCCTCACTCGCCTGGCTGGTACTACCTGTGTTATGCTCCCTCGCTCGCCTGGCTGGTACTACCTGTGTTATGCTCCCTCACTGGCCTGGCTGGTACTACCTGTGTTATGCTCCCTCACTCGCCTGACTGGTACTACCTGTGTTATGCTCCCTCACTCGCCTGGCTGGTACTACCTGTGTTATGCTCCCTCACTCGCCTGGCTGGTACTACCTGTGTTATGCTCCCTCACTCGCCTGGCTGGTACTACCTGTGTTATGCTCCCTCACTCGCCTGGCTGGTACTACCTGTGTTATGCTCCCTCACTCGCCTGGCTGGTACTACCTGTGTTATGCTCCCTCACTCGCCTGGCTGGTACTACCTGTGTTATGCTCCCTGACTCGCCTGGCTGGTACTACCTGTGTTATGCTCCCTCACTCGCCTGGCTGGTTCTACCTGTGTTATGCTCCCTCACTCGCTTGGCTGGTACTACCTGTGTTATGCTCCCTCGCTCGCCTGGCTGGTACTACCTGTGTTATGCTCCCTCACTCGCCTGGCTGGTACTACCTGTGTTATGCTCCCTCGCTCGCCTGGCTGGTACTACCTGTGTTATGCTCCCTCACTCGCCTGGCTGGTACTACCTGTGTTATGCTCCCTCACTCGCCTGGCTGGTACTACCTGTGTTATGCTCCCTCACTCGCCTGGCTGGTACTACCTGTGTTATGCTCCCTGACTCGCCTGGCTGGTACTACCTGTGTTATGCTCCCTCACTCGCCTGGCTGGTTCTACCTGTGTTATGCTCCCTCACTCGCTTGGCTGGTACTACCTGTGTTATGCTCCCTCGCTCGCCTGGCTGGTACTACCTGTGTTATGCTCCCTCACTCGCCTGTCTGGTACTACCTGTGTTATGCTCCCTCGCTCGCCTGGCTGGTACTACCTGTGTTATGCTCCCTCACTCGCCTGGCTGGTGCTACCTGTGTTATGCTCCCTCACTCGCCTGGCTGGTACTACCTGTGTTATGCTCCCTCGCTCGCCTGGCTGGTACTACCTGTGTTATGCTCCCTCACTCGCCTGGCTGGTACTACCTGTGTTATGCTCCCTCACTCGCCTGGCTGGTTCTACCTGTGTTATGCTCCCTCACTCGCCTGGCTGGTACTACCTGTGTTATGCTCCCTCCCTCGCCTGGCTGGTACTACCTGTGTTATGCTCCCTCGCTCGCCTGGCTGGTACTACCTGTGTTATGCTCCCTCACTCGCCTGGCTGGTACTACCTGTGTTATGCTCCCTCACTCGCCTGGCTGGTACTACCTGTGTTATGCTTCCTCGCTCGCCTGGCTGGTACTACCTGTGTTATGCTCCCTCACTCGCCTGGCTGGTACTACCTGTGTTATGCTCCCTCACTCGCCTGGCTGGTACTACCTGTGTTATGCTCCCTCACTCGCCTGGCTGGTACTACCTGTGTTATGCTCCCTCACTCGCCTGGCTGGTACTACCTGTGTTATGCTCCCTCACTCGCCTGGCTGGTACTACCTGTGTTATGCTCCCTCCCTCGCCTGGCTGGTACTACCTGTGTTATGCTCCCTCACTCGCCTGGCTGGTACTACCTGTGTTATGCTCCCTCACTCGCCTAGCTGGTACTACCTATGTTATCCCCTCACTCGCCTGGCTGGTACTACCTGTGTTATGCTCCCTCACTCGCCTGGCTGGTACTACCTGTGTTATGCTCCCTCACTCGCCTGGCTGGTACTACCTGTGTTATGCTCCCTCACTCGCCTGGCTGGTACTACCTGTGTTATGCTCCCTCGCTCGCCTGGCTGGTACTACCTGTGTTATGCTCCCTCGCTCGCCTGGCTGGTACTACCTGTGTTATGCTCCCTCGCTCGCCTGGCTGGTATTACCTGTATTATGCTCCCTCCCTCGCCTGGCTGGTTCTACCTGTGTTATGCTCCCTCACTCGCCTGGCTGGTACTACCTGTGTTATGCTCCCTCACTGGCCTGGCTGGTACTACCTGTGTTATGCTCCCTCACTCGCCTGGCTGGTACTACCTGTGTTATGCTCCCTCCCTCGCCTAGCTGGTACTACCTGTGTTATGCTCCCTCCCTCGCCTGGCTGGTACTACCTGTGTTATGCTCCCTCACTAGCCTGGCTGGTACTACCTGTGTTATGCTCCCTCACTCGCCTGGCTGGTACTACCTGTGTTATGCTCCCTCCCTCGCCTGGCTGGTACTACCTGTGTTATGCTCCCTCACTAGCCTGGCTGGTACTACCTGTGTTATGCTCCCTCGCTCGCCTGGCTGGTTCTACCTGTGTTATGCTCCCTCACTCGCCTGGCTGGTACTACCTGTGTTATGCTCCCTCACTCGCCTGGCTGGTACTACCTGTGTTATGCTCCCTCACTCGCCTGGCTGGTACTACCTGTGTTATGCTCCCTCGCTCGCCTGGCTGGTACTACCTGTGTTATGCTCCCTCCCTCGCCTGACTGGTACTACCTGTGTTATGCTCCCTCACTGGCCTGGCTGGTACTACATGTGTTATGCTCCCTCACTCGCCTGGCTGGTACTACCTGTGTTATGCTCCCTCACTCGCCTGGCTGGTACTACCTGTGTTATGCTCCCTCACTCGCCTGGCTGGTACTACCTGTGTTATGCTCCCTCACTCGCCTGGCTGGTACTACCTGTGTTATGCTCCCTCACTCGCCTGGCTGGTACTACCTGTGTTATGCTTCCTCACTCGCCTGGCTGGTACTACCTGTGTTATGCTCCCTCACTCGCCTGGCTGGTACTACCTGTGTTATGCTCCCTCCCTCGCTTGGCTGGTACTACCTGTGTTATGCTCCCTCACTCGCCTGGCTGGTACTACCTGTGTTATGCTCCCTCACTCGCCTGGCTGGTACTACCTGTGTTATGCTCCCTCACTCGCCTGGCTGGTACTACCTGTGTTATGCTCCCTCACTCGCCTGGCTGGTACTACCTGTGTTATGCTCCCTCACTCGCCTGGCTGGTACTACCTGTGTTATGCTCCCTCGCTCGCCTGGCTGGTACTACCTGTGTTATGCTCCCTCCCTCGCCTGGCTGGTACTACCTGTGTTATGCTCCCTCACTGGCCTGGCTGGTACTACCTGTGTTATGCTCCCTCACTCGCCTGGCTGGTACTACCTGTGTTATGCTCCCTCACTCGCCTGGCTGGTACTACCTGTGTTATGCTCCCTCACTGGCCTGGCTGGTACTACCTGTGTTATGCTCCCTCACTCGCCTGGCTGGTACTACCTGTGTTATGCTCCCTCACTCGCCTGGCTGGTACTACCTGTGTTATGCTTCCTCACTCGCCTGGCTGGTACTACCTGTGTTATGCTCCCTCACTCGCCTGGCTGGTACTACCTGTGTTATGCTCCCTCCCTCGCCTGGCTGGTACTACCTGTGTTATGCTCCCTCACTCGCCTGGCTGGTACTACCTGTGTTATGCTCCCTCGCTCGCCTGGCTGGTACTACCTGTGTTATGCTCCCTCCCTCGCCTGGCTGATACTACCCGTGTTATGCTCCCTCGCTCGCCTGGCTGGTACTACCTGTGTTATGCTCCCTCACTCGCCTGGATGGTACTACCTGTGTTATGCTCCCTCACTCGCTTGGCTGGTACTACCTGTGTTATGCTCCCTCGCTCGCCTGGCTGGTTCTACCTGTGTTATGCTCCCTCACTCGCCTGGCTGGTACTACCTGTGTTATGCTCCCTCACTCGCCTGGCTGGTACTACCTGTGTTATGCTCCCTCACTCGCCTGGCTGGTACTACCTGTGTTATGCTCCCTCACTCGCCTGGCTGGTACTACCTGTGTTATGCTCCCTCACTCGCCTGGCTGGTACTACCTGTGTTATGCTCCCTCACTGGCCTGGCTGGTACTACCTGTGTTATGCTCCCTCACTCGCCTGGCTGGTACTACCTGTGTTATCCCCTCACTCGCCTGGCTGGTACTACCTGTGTTATGCTCCCTCACTCGCCTGGCTGGTACTACCTGTGTTATGCTCCCTCACTGGCCTGGCTGGTACTACCTGTGTTATGCTCCCTCCCTCGCCTGGCTGGTACTACCTGTGTTATCCCCTCACTCGCCTGGCTGGTACTACCTGTGTTATGCTCCCTCCCTCGCCTGGCTGGTACTACCTGTGTTATGCTCCCTTGCTCGCCTGGCTGGCACTACCTGTGTTATGCTCCCTCGCTTGCCTGGCTGGTACTACCTGTGTTATGCTCCCTCGCTCGCCTGGCTGGTATTACCTGTGTTATGCTCCCTCCCTCGCCTGGCTGGTACTACCTGTGTTATGCTCCCTCACTCGCCTGGCTGGTACTACCTGTGTTATGCTCCCTCACTCGCCTGGCTGGTACTACCTGTGTTATGCTCCCTCACTCGCCTGGCTGGTACTACCTGTGTTATGCTCCCTCGCTCGCCTGGCTGGTACTACCTGTGTTATGCTCCCTCCCTCGCCTGGCTGGTACTACCTGTGTTATGCTCCCTCACTCGCCTGGCTGGTACTACCTGTGTTATGCTCCCTCACTCGCCTGGCTGGTACTACCTGTGTTATGCTCCCTCCCTCGCCTGGCTGGTACTACCTGTGTTATGCTCCCTCACTGGCCTGGCTGGTACTACCTGTGTTATGCTCCCTCGCTCGCCTAGCTGGTTCTACCTGTGTTATGCTCCCTCACTCGCCTGGCTGGTACTACCTGTGTTATGCTCCCTCACTCGCCTGGCTGGTACTACCTGTGTTATGCTCCCTCACTCGCCTGGCTGGTATTACCTGTGTTATGCTCCCTCACTCGCCATGTTGGTACTACCTGTGTTATGCTCCCTCGCTCGCCTGGCTGGTACTACCTGTGTTATGCTCCCTCCCTCGCCTGGCTGATACTACCTGTGTTATGCTCCCTCGCTCGCCTGGCTGGTACTACCTGTGTTATGCTCCCTCCCTCGCCTGGCTGGTACTACCTGTGTTATGCTCCCTCACTCGCTTGGCTGGTATTACCTGTGTTATGCTCCCTCGCTCGCCTGGCTGGTACTACCTGTGTTATGCTCCCTCACTCGCCTGGCTGGTACTACCTGTGTTATGCTCCCTCACTCGCCTGGCTGGTACTACCTGTGTTATGCTCCCTCACTCGCCTGGCTGGTACTACCTGTGTTATGCTCCCTCACTCGCCTGGCTGGTACTACCTGTGTTATGCTCCCTCACTCGCCTGGCTGGTACTACCTGTGTTATGCTCCCTCACTGGCCTGGCTGGTACTACCTGTGTTATGCTCCCTCACTCGCCTGGCTGGTACTACCTGTGTTATCCCCTCACTCGCCTGGCTGGTACTACCTGTGTTATGCTCCCTCACTCGCCTGGCTGGTACTACCTGTGTTATGCTCCCTCGCTCGCCTGGCTGGCACTACCTGTGTTATGCTCCCTCGCTTGCCTGGCTGGTACTACCTGTGTTATGCTCCCTCGCTCGCCTGGCTGGTATTACCTGTGTTATGCTCCCTCCCTCGCCTGGCTGGTTCTACCTGTGTTATGCTCCCTCACTCGCCTGGCTGGTACTACCTGTGTTATGCTCCCTCACTCGCCTGGCTGGTACTACCTGTGTTATGCTCCCTCACTCGCCTGGCTGGTACTACCTGTGTTATGCTCCCTCGCTCGCCTGGCTGGTACTACCTGTGTTATGCTCCCTCCCTCGCCTGGCTGGTACTACCTGTGTTATGCTCCCTCACTGGCCTGGCTGGTACTACCTGTGTTATGCTCCCTCACTCGCCTGGCTGGTACTACCTGTGTTATGCTCCCTCCCTCGCCTGGCTGGTACTACCTGTGTTATGCTCCCTCACTGGCCTGGCTGGTACTACCTGTGTTATGCTCCCTCGCTCGCCTAGCTGGTTCTACCTGTGTTATGCTCCCTCACTCGCCTGGCTGGTACTACCTGTGTTATGCTCCCTCACTCGCCTGGCTGGTACTACCTGTGTTATGCTCCCTCGCTCGCCTGGCTGGTACTACCTGTGTTATGCTCCCTCACTCGCCTGGCTGGTACTACCTGTGTTATGCTCCCTCACTCGCCTGGCTGGTACTACCTGTGTTATGCTCCCTCACTCGCCTGGCTGGTACTACCTGTGTTATGCTCCCTCACTCGCCTGGCTGGTACTACCTGTGTTATGCTCCCTCACTCGCCTGGCTGGTACTACCTGTGTTATGCTCCCTCACTGGCCTGGCTGGTACTACCTGTGTTATGCTCCCTCACTCGCCTGGCTGGTACTACCTGTGTTATCCCCTCACTCGCCTGGCTGGTACTACCTGTGTTATGCTCCCTCACTCGCCTGGCTGGTACTACCTGTGTTATGCTCCCTCGCTCGCCTGGCTGGCACTACCTGTGTTATGCTCCCTCGCTTGCCTGGCTGGTACTACCTGTGTTATGCTCCCTCGCTCGCCTGGCTGGTATTACCTGTGTTATGCTCCCTCCCTCGCCTGGCTGGTTCTACCTGTGTTATGCTCCCTCACTCGCCTGGCTGGTACTACCTGTGTTATGCTCCCTCACTCGCCTGGCTGGTACTACCTGTGTTATGCTCCCTCACTCGCCTGGCTGGTACTACCTGTGTTATGCTCCCTCACTCGCCTGGCTGGTACTACCTGTGTTATGCTCCCTCCCTCGCCTGGCTGGTACTACCTGTGTTATGCTCCCTCACTGGCCTGGCTGGTACTACCTGTGTTATGCTCCCTCACTCGCCTGGCTGGTACTACCTGTGTTATGCTCCCTCCCTCGCCTGGCTGGTACTACCTGTGTTATGCTCCCTCACTGGCCTGGCTGGTACTACCTGTGTTATGCTCCCTCGCTCGCCTAGCTGGTTCTACCTGTGTTATGCTCCCTCACTCGCCTGGCTGGTACTACCTGTGTTATGCTCCCTCACTCGCCTGGCTGGTACTACCTGTGTTATGCTCCCTCACTCGCCTGGCTGGTATTACCTGTGTTATGCTCCCTCACTCGCCATGTTGGTACTACCTGTGTTATGCTCCCTCGCTCGCCTGGCTGGTACTACCTGTGTTATGCTCCCTCCCTCGCCTGGCTGATACTACCTGTGTTATGCTCCCTCGCTCGCCTGGCTGGTACTACCTGTGTTATGCTCCCTCACTGGCCTGGCTGGTACTACCTGTGTTATGCTCCCTCACTCGCCTGGCTGGTACTACCTGTGTTATCCCCTCACTCGCCTGGCTGGTACTACCTGTGTTATGCTCCCTCACTCGCCTGGCTGGTACTACCTGTGTTATGCTCCCTCACTGGCCTGGCTGGTACTACCTGTGTTATGCTCCCTCACTCGCCTGGCTGGTACTACCTGTGTTATCCCCTCACTCGCCTGGCTGGTACTACCTGTGTTATGCTCCCTCCCTCGCCTGGCTGGTACTACCTGTGTTATGCTCCCTCGCTCGCCTGGCAGGCACTACCTGTGTTATGCTCCCTCGCTTGCCTGGCTGGTACTACCTGTGTTATGCTCCCTCGCTCGCCTGGCTGGTATTACCTGTGTTATGCTCCCTCCCTCGCCTGGCTGGTTCTACCTGTGTTATGCTCCCTCACTCGCCTGGCTGGTACTACCTGTGTTATGCTCCCTCACTCGCCTGGCTGGTACTACCTGTGTTATGCTCCCTCACTCGCCTGGCTGGTACTACCTGTGTTATGCTCCCTCGCTCGCCTGGCTGGTACTACCTGTGTTATGCTCCCTCCCTCGCCTGGCTGGTACTACCTGTGTTATGCTCCCTCACTGGCCTGGCTGGTACTACCTGTGTTATGCTCCCTCACTCGCCTGGCTGGTACTACGTGTGTTATGCTCCCTCCCTCGCCTGGCTGGTACTACCTGTGTTATGCTCCCTCACTGGCCTGGCTGGTACTACCTGTGTTATGCTCCCTCGCTCGCCTAGCTGGTTCTACCTGTGTTATGCTCCCTCACTCGCCTGGCTGGTACTACCTGTGTTATGCTCCCTCACTCGCCTGGCTGGTACTACCTGTGTTATGCTCCCTCACTCGCCTGGCTGGTACTACCTGTGTTATGCTCCCTCACTCGCCATGTTGGTACTACCTGTGTTATGCTCCCTCGCTCGCCTGGCTGGTACTACCTGTGTTATGCTCCCTCCCTCGCCTGGCTGATACTTCCTGTGTTATGCTCCCTCGCTCGCCTGGCTGGTACTACCTGTGTTATGCTCCCTCGCTCGCCTGGCTGGTACTACCTGTGTTATGCTCCCTCACTCGCTTGGCTGGTACTACCTGTGTTATGCTCCCTCGCTCGCCTGGCTGGTACTACCTGTGTTATGCTCCCTCACTCGCCTGGCTGGTACTACCTGTGTTATGCTCCCTCACTCGCCTGGCTGGTACTACCTGTGTTATGCTCCCTCGCTCGCCTGACTGGTACTACCTGTGTTATGCTCCCTCACTGGCCTGGCTGGTACTACCTGTGTTATGCTCCCTCGCTCGCCTTGCTGGTACTACCTGTGTTATGCTCCCTCGCTCGCCTGGCTGATACTACCTGTGTTATGCTCCCTCGCTTGCCTGGCTGGTACTACCTGTGTTATGCTCCCTCACTCGCCTGGCTGGTACTACCTGTGTTATGCTCCCTCCCTCGCCTGGCTGGTACTACCTGTGTTATGCTCCCTCACTCGCCTGGCTGGTACTACCTGTGTTATGCTCCCTCCCTCGCCTGGCTGGTACTACCTGTGTTATGCTCCCTCGCTCGCCTGACTGGTACTACCTGTGTTATGCTCCCTCACTGGCCTGGCTGGTACTACCTGTGTTATGCTCCCTCCCTCGCCTGGCTGGTACTACCTGTGTTATGCTCCCTCACTCGCCTGGCTGATACTACCTGTGTTATGCTCCCTCGCTCGCCTGGCTGGTACTACCTGTGTTATGCTCCCTCCCTCGCCTGGCTGGTACTACTAGTGTTATGCTCCCTCCCTCGCCTGGCTGGTACTACTAGTGTTATGCTCCCTCACTCGCCTGGCTGGTACTACCTGTGTTATGCTCCCTCACTCGCCTGGCTGGTACTACCTGTGTTATGCTCCCTCGCTCGCCTGGCTGGTACTACCTGTGTTATGCTCCCTCACTCGCCTGGCTGGTACTACCTGTGTTATGCTCCCTCCCTCGCCTGGCTGGTTCTACCTGTGTTATGCTCCCTCACTCGCCTGGCTGGTACTACCTGTGTTATGCTCCCTCGCTCGCTTGGCTGGTACTACCTGTGTTATGCTCCCTCACTCGCCTGGCTGGTTCTACCTGTGTTATGCTCCCTCGCTCGCCTGGCTGGTACTACCTGTGTTATGCTCCCTCACTGGCCTGGCTGGTTCTACCTGTGTTATGCTCCCTCACTCGCTCACCTCAGGTACACCAACAGCCAAGGCCAACAGGAGCTTGGGGAGGGGGCTATAGGCTACGCATTCGCTGGAGGCGTCAGGTGAGGAGAATGGCCGCCACATGTCTTCCAGTGGCCCTCAGATGAAGTCATGACCCTTCGGCCTTGCTTGAGTCGATTTGAAAAAATCGACCAGCGCACGTTTATTCCATACTTCCCCTCGGAATTTCAATCCCCACACTGTATTAGAGCATCTGGGGTGCCTCTTCTAACCCGCTGTTGCTTCCCCATCTATTCATAGGCCCAAGACGCTCCTCGCTGACCTCATTAAACTCTGCCGCCTTCTTTTGCGTCCCCTGACCCTGCCCGTAGGCCCAAGACAATCCTCTTTGACCATCACATTGAGTTTGATGACAAACGGGTCCAGGTCTTCAGGGACGACGTCGCCAGGTCTTACCTTTGGCTGGCCGCCAGACAGCAAGGCGCCAAGAAGGTCTGTCCGAAAGAATGTTCCACCTAAGACATCGTGGCAGGTTACATGGGATAGGTAGAGGGTCCGTCGGATTGCCTCTCAAGCAGGGTGGCAAGCCTTAACCTTAGGTAGGGACCGTTTGTCATATCTAGAACCGAACAGGCTGCTCACTCAGGGAACATAAAGGTCAAAGAAGTGTCCAGAAATCTCTTATTTTGACCATATATTATCTAAACAATGTAGTTGCCTGGACAGATGGTAACGGCGCGGATGTGGCTACGGCCCCAAGCTGCGTTATTTCCTTAAACTCCACGCCCAAATATGGTGTAGCTTTCTTTCTTTCTTTCCTGGACAGTACCTGGACATTGAATGGACATGATCCAGATGCCTTTCCCTATGGCAGGCCAGATAGAGGAGCCAGAATATCCAGACAACATCCAGACGTAACCAGTTTCGCTTCTGCTGTTGCTGTTGCTGTTGCTGCAGAAAAGCATGTGATCCCTGGACTTCCATACCATCCCCCGGGCCCTGGCTGTGCCGGGGTCCTCCACCATCAGGGTGAAAAGGGATCACTTCCGACTGCCTGCTGGGTGAGATGTCTTAAGCCCCCCCCCTCCCCTCCCTCCCCTCCCCTCCGGCAGCAAAATGCTGCGGGAGGGCAACACTTGAGCAAGCAGCAAACAGGCAAAAAACGCAACAGGCAGTCGGGCGGTCCATCCGGGTCTGCTCTTGCCACAGCGGATGACCCCCAGGTGAGAGAGTCTCTGATGGAAGCTGGAGTGCACAGCCAGCGGGGACCTCCTGCTTGAGCACAACTCCATTCACATACTGTGTTGGCCCTTGCAATAGTGGAGGCACCCATATCCCCTGGTTAAGCTCGAAAGGAGGAAAGCCATCCCCCACAGGGGTAAGTTGATTGGCGTGAGTGTGAAGGAAACAGTGTCAAATGGATGCGAGGGGGGCTGTCAGGGGGGGTATAGTTTAGGGGTCAGGGTCTAGGGTTTAGGGTTCAGGTTTCTGCAGCCTGGGCCTTGACCATTTGCCCGAGTGCGTCTTTCTGAGATGCTGTTCACGGTTACCATAATGTGCAGAGCGGTTACTAAGATGTGGTTGACGGAACTAGTAGCAGATACGGTGTCGGTATACGTATGTTTTATATTTACAGTATATACGCATATAGAGGAAGCTGAAATACGCGTCCAGCAAGCCCTAGTTACTAGGCATCAGCAGCCACACCTCCAGCCAAGCAGGATGCACCTTGGGTGCCTCTTTAATTCACCTATTGGTTTGCGGGCCCAGCGCGGTGGATGCCCTATTGGACTGGACATTACAACATTCACACACACCACACCGGCTCGTCTGCCCTATTCATCTTGAAATTGTTACATTCACACATAGGCCCGCATGTCCTTACTTGTGGCCACACCTCGTCCCTAGGCTTTTTCTACTCCTGTTCCCTCCCTCCCTCCCAGCAGTGTTTATACCCCCTAGCCACAACTGGGCTGAATCTCACAAAGACTGGACGGGTCAGAGTGTAGCTAAATTGTAGCGGAAAACCTCTTAAGTATGAACACTGCCGTCCAGGTCCGGCTCAGTGTGGATGTGAAGCGCATGGACAATGATGCCTTCATGTTGGGCCGGCTGAAGAAGGTGAGTCCTCTCGGTTACATTGCCCTCCTGCTTTTGAATGTGTAGTCGATGCAGCCACAACAGCAGTTTTGTTTCCCAGTCGTGCTGGTCAAGCAGGTCGTCAAGCCGCATCGTCAGGCATTGATTCCCTTTATTTCACGGTAACGGCGCAGATGTGGCTTCGGCCCAGGCTGCAATGTTTACTTAACACGCACGCCCCCCACGGGGCTTAGCTTTCTTTCTTTCTTTCATGTTTGAACTTGTGAATGCTGTTAGTAGATGCAGTGTGCGACATGCCCCGGGCACCGACCACCCACCCGACGCATGCTTGGCACCTACCTGAAACCTTCTCAGCACCTTCTGCCTGGCTTCCACATGCAGACTAACAAAGAGGCAGTCCTGCAGTATGAGCTGTACGTGATCAGCTCAAGGCTTCATGAGCAGCCGCTCACGATGGAGCTCCCTCCTGCTCAGACCGGCAGCAGCAGGCCACCGGAAAACACCAATCCCTCACACTCGGACTGCGAGGGACCTCAAAGTGAGAGACCCTCTCGATTATATCATCACATTATGACGGACTTGCTGCCCTTCCAAGACTGGCTTGGATTAAATCGAATCTTGATGCGGCAGGACCAGGGGGGCATGAATGGCTGGCTTCAGGGACATGTCCTTCAGCCTTGCTGAACTGAGCTGCCAGGGTTACGATGCAGCCAACCCACAATTACGCCTTTACGTGTTCAAATATTGACCCGGAAGGTACTGATAGCCCTGATGGCGTGTCCTGCAACCCAGAATCCCATCTGGCTACAACCAGTGGAAGGGCTAACCAGCCCGGACGGTCTGCACTGCCACTAGTACCGCCCCAACCCTCATCTCTACGACTCCCTCCCCCTTCCTGCCCTGTCACAATTTGTACTTCCATTAGTACCGGCCCGGTCCTCATCCCCCCCCCCCCCCCCTTTCTCCCCTCTCCCCGGATACCTGCCGGATCAGCCATTCTGCCGTTGCCATCGCTGCCGAGCGAGGAAGACCGGTCCGAGTGGGCGGCCCTCTCCGTACATCTAGCCAAAGCAGCAAGCAGGGGGATGTCCGTCACAGCAGGCCCCAGGGCCCCATCCACCCCTAGTACCATATCCTCAGGAGTTACAGGAGTTACAGGAGTTACAGGAGTTAGAGGAGTTACAGGAGTTGCTGGAGTTACAGGCCTCAGGGCCCCGCTCGCCCCTGGTTCCTCATCACCACTATCAGGTCGACCAGGACAGCCCAAGGTGCTTGGCAGCAAAGCTGCCCATAAGGAGAAGCAGCCAGGCGGAGCCTGCAGCCCTTCACCACGCAGCAGCAGCAGCCAGCGCCCTCCATGGCTCCCTGTCGCACAAGGCCACTCCCCCCCGCCCAGCTCACCCATGAGCGGCCAGGCGGCTGCCCTCGAAGGCAGAGGCCTGCTGAGTAAGAACGACATCCAGCTGCTTGCCAGCTTCATGCATAGGCTGGCATCACAGGGGAAGATCAGCCTCGCGGTGCAAGTGGTGCAGGAGAGCTCGTACTGGCCGCTGCTGGCTGCTGGCTGCGCCAGTTCCGGATGGGCGCTTGAGGCCGGCGACCGGGTTCAAAGCCGGGGAGAGGAAACTGCCGAAAAGCTGCTGCAAGGGGCAATGGCGGCACTGCTAAGATGCGCGGCATGTCTGAAGTGTACTTCAGAGGCGTGTGACGTGGTACAGGCGGTGATGGGGCCTGCTCAGACATCGACAATGTCCCCACATCGGGCCCATAGCCTCTTACAAAGGTTAGACCCTCTCTCATGTTTCCTGCTGTTGACCATCTTGAGCAACTGGCCCTAATGTGAAATTGTGAATCTCCCTTTAAATCCTCTCGCACTCTCTGGGGGTCGGAATGGGAGTCTGGGACGTAGTGGCAATGGCGAGTGGCGATGCCACTCTAAGGCCCCATATTTGTGTCGATCGGCACTCTCCCATGAAAGAAAGAAGGAAAGAAAGCCACATCCGCGCCGCCACACCAAAATAAGTATGTGCACATAATCTTTGGACTCGCTCTGCCAATGACCTGTGGGTAAATGAGTTGAAGCTGGCATGGGCCGGGCCGAAGCCAAGTGTAACTGTCTCAGTCCACTCCTCAGGGGTGTCTGATTTATTGCCTTGTCGTCGCAACCTCCCCCCCCCCCCATGCGCATAGGCTGGACATGCTGCTGGTCGCATGCTCTGACTCGCACCTTCTCCAGATGTGCCCAGAGGTATCGACCATTCTGTGGCAACACATGAAGGGGCTGGTAATCTTCCCTGTGGCGCCCGCTTCCGATTGGGACACGCACGCCATGCAGCTGGCGAAGGCGGCCATCTGTGGAGCCAGCAGCAACCCGGGTGGTCAGGGTGCGTGCTTCCTGCCTGACCTGGAGGTGTGGTGCCCATGCCCACCTTTTGGTCACTCCTATGACTATATGCGTCATACATCAATCCACCCTAGCAGAGTAGGTAGGTTACCAGGTGAATATGCCATCGAGATTCATCTCCGAAATGGCTTATGATGTTTGGTTGATCATTTAATTTAGCTCCATGCTGCTCTTGTGCTCATGTCTTCACCGCCTTCCCCTCCTATATGCCCCACTTTCCCCTCCTTTTGCCCCTCAACACAATGTTCATCTTCTGCCTCAGATCTCCTCAAAGACATCCTACAGACAACAGGCCTTCTCCGCCGCCGCCAGCAGCCGCCCCAAGCCTGCGTCCCGCTGGATGCCCTCTGTGAGCGCCTGAATCAGTTGTATATGGCATGTGTGGGGGACTGCCCTGACCGGGTCACCGGCCTAGCACTGGCAACATGTATCCACACAGCCATGCAGGGGACTGAGGAGAGACAGTCACCAGATGAGCCAGCGGCACCTGCAGCAGCTGGGGCTGGTCTTGCCCCCGTACCACTAGGCAGTCCCAGGCAGATTCAGCATCAGCAGGCAGGGATGGCCCGGGCTGGGCAGAGCTCTGCTGCTTTCGCTACCTCTCGGCCGCTTCACTGCATGAGCGATGCCGTATCCTATGCCTCCCACTGGATGCATGCCTTAGTGGTCAATCAGCTGCATGAGCAGAGGGACATGGTGTGCGCCGCTGATGCGGCTGCCTATCATAGACCCCCCTCATCATCACCCTCTGGCTCCGCTGAGGCATCGGGGGTGGCGGGTAGCTCCTGCTCCTCCTCCTCCTCCTCCTCCTCCTCCTCCTCCTCCCACCTGGGTGCCGATGTGGAGGAAGAGGGCAGTAGTGGCAGCCACAAGGGTGGAGTGGTTCAGCTGGAATGGACCCGAGTCAGAGATGCCCTCCTCTCAGCTGCCAGTGGGAGGCCCCTGTGGGTGCTGACTCGGAGGGATGACAGGGCCGAGGTGGACAAGGAGCGCTGGTCCTCTGCGGTACGGACTGCTGCTGATGACGTGCGTCCGCAGGCACCTGCCGGGAAGTGTCATGTTTCCATCAGCGGCCTGCGGGTTGGTGGCCGGTCCTCTCCCGCCGCTGCGACAGCCGTGTCTCTCCCTCTAGGCTCTCTGCAGGCATCCATGGCAACAGCTGCTGTCAAACCAGCCACACCGGTTGCCTCAGCATCACCCGACACACCGGAGAAGGAGACCAACCCTGACAATGGCCTCGCCACCTACCCAGAGGCATCGGAAGGTGACGCTGCTGATGAGCTCCAAGTCCGGCAACCCCTCCTCAGCGGCGCCTGTCAGACCCTGCACCCTCCTGGAGCACCAAATCCCCCTCCAGGGGAGGGCCTCCTGCTCTCGCTTGAGCCAGCTGAGCCTGGCACTGGTCAGCTAAAGGCGACGCTGTGTTTGGCTCTGCACTTGCCAGGCACAAAAATTCCCTCCGGGCTGCGCCCGCTTGACAGGGTCAGGCTAACTGCTGACGGTGGGCGGTGTGGCAGGGGGGGCATGATATCCGTGGAGGGGTGTGTCAGGAAGCTGGACTTTATGCAGGTTGAGGTGGAGATCCCCCTCATGGCGCTCCACCCGCGGGCGGCCGAGTGGAGCTGGCGTCTTGACTACCTGGGGAACCTGGTAAATCTTCAGCATCAGCTGCGGGCCATCGCTTGCATGGTCAATGACTCAGGAGCAGCAGCGGACAGCAAGCCGGCTGCTGGCGGGTTCGACCAGACACCTCCCAGCAGTAGCACCAGCATTCCTGAAGGCAGGCAACCCGCCTCTGCTGCAGCTGCAGCCCCGTCCGCTTCCTCCTCCGTGTTGCCTCGATTGATCGTTGCTCGGTGCAACTCAACTTCCTCTGATCATCTCGAGCAGGACCAGAGGCCGGTTGCTGAGCTAGCGAGACAAAGGGTGAGGGAGGTCAGTGACCTCTCGAAAGGGCTGCTGGAGGGAAGGTGCAACGCAAGCCAGAGGCGGGCGGTGCTGGCTGCCGCATCTCAGACCCTGACCATCATACACGGCCCCCCAGGGACCGGAAAGGTACGTGGACTGCTTCAAGGCCTGTTACTTTGACTGGTATTTGAATCGCCTGCCATCAGGGCATGCATGACTTTAGTAATGCTGACCTCAGGTCGAAATTTTGGCCACAAGGCTCTATTTCCGACTGAAATTGTACTGGCGGTGACATTCAATATTTCGTATTTCAATGCATCCTTTGCCCTTTATCACCATGAATACCGGTAATGACGGAATGCAAAGCACATCTACAGCTCCCAGCACACAGCAAAGAGTCCCAACAGAGTGCACCATATGCTCAGCATCTCCCCCTCCTCTGCCCTCCCTCGGCCTCCACCCTTAACGCAGACCCACACCATCGTGGAGCTCCTGCAGCTGGTCCTGAGGGGCGATCATCCCCCAGCTGACCAGCTTCGCATCCTCGTGGTAGCTGAAACCAACGCGGCTGTCGACAACATCCTGGCCAAGCTGCTGGAGAGAACGCGCTTCGCAACCTCTGCAGGTGAGTTTGCCCATGTTATGACCAGGAGATAACACCCTGGCAGAGGGCGGGGACAGGCCCTCGGAACGAAAGGGTTGTCTATAATCTGCAATAAGCGGATCCCTCCTATCAAGTTATGACTAAACCTTGAAATCCCAAACCTGTTTGTCCATACTTCATGGACGGTGCAAGCGTGGACACAGCCTAAGCCCATGCGCATGGCCATGCCACACGGGTTCCTAAACCCTCATGCCCCTGAAGGGCGCAGTTTTCTTTCTCTCTCATCCTTAAGCTTTGCAGACCTGCACGCCGTGACTCTTTGTGTATGACGACTGTGAGGCAGTTACTAGTACTTGATCCCTTCCCTGACAGGGCATGCGGGCAGCGGCAATAGTGGAGACGAGGTGGTGCTCCCTGAGGGGGGCATACTGCGCATGGGGGAGGTGTCCAGCGTGCGGAAGGAGCACAGGAGGTCAGTTCGGGCGATAGATATGCCCCTCAGCCTAGGCGTGACCGTGAATGGCGCCTGGGGTCTGGGCCGGTTCTCAGGGACTCTGTGATGGTACCGTTGAATTTGAATGAACGCGCACTTCTGCGAATATGTTGTGGGTCACAATTGACAGGACTCAGACCCAGCCGCTGCCTGCATAGATACAAGTGCACCCGGCCGGCCCCTTTCTTTCTTTAGTCCAAGCAAAATAAATCGCATAAGCTTCGGCACCAGCTGAAGAAGGAAGACGTGCCCTTCGGAAATACAGTGCCATCCGCACCTGACGGAATGCTTCAGTGGAAAATAAATGACAGGCTGGGGGTAACAGGCTAGGGGAGCCTCCGCATTGTGAAGCTTGCCCTCCCGTCACAATTAGGGCTACCCTCCCCCACACACGGACGAGGTGACCGCTGCCAGCACGTCTCGGTGGAAGTTGCACTAGGCACAAGCAATGGTCCAGAACCTCAAACCCAAACCTGCCGTGCATTTTCGTCGGGTGCTACGCTGTCGTTTTAGGGTTTGAAATATCTTCACCTCTGCAACCGAAACTCAGAGTGCACAAGGGAGCAGGCGTGATCTAGTGAGGTTTGAACTTGCAAGGGGGGTACTGCTGAAGTTCTCCTATCTGAGGTTTTTACCCAGGAAGGCAGCCCTACTTGTGTGCTTGTGCTGCTCCCGGTGAACGGAAGGCAGCCCTACTTGTGTGCTTGTGCTGCTCCCTGTGAACGGAAGGCAGCCCTGCTTGTGAGCTGCCCTGTTCAAGGTTACGGCTTGGATGGAGCCCCAACCCCAAGCTGCGTTGCTGTCTGAACCACAACCCTGTAGGGCATAGCTTTCGTCCTGTCTTCCTTGGGGAGGAAGGGCTTCACCTGCCCTCTGTGCAACATGGAACCCTGATCCCTCACAACAACACCCACTTTCGAACCCTCTCGCCTCTTACACAGCTTCTGTCTGGACGCTTTGGAGAAGGCTCGCCTGCACAATGGGTTCTTCTCCAAGCAGGTTATAAGCAAGGCCCTGAGGGGCGCCCATGTCGTTTTCTCTACGTGCAGCGGCGCAGGCACTCGGCACCTGAGCAAGCAGAGGTTCAGCATGGTCATCGTGGATGAAGCGTCTCAGGTGTGTGTCAAGACCCACCCCTATAATTACTCATCACTCTTATCACTCATTGTGGTTAAAGCAGCTCGGGTGCGCATGTCATCACTCTTATCACTCATGGTGGATACACCGTCTTGGGTGCGCATTTCATCACACATCACTCATCACTCATCACTCATCGTGGATGAAGTGTATCGGGTGCGTATCTCATCGCACATCACTCGTATCACTCATTGTGGATGCAGTGCATGTGGTGTGCATATCATCACACATCTCTCTTATCACTCGTTGTGAATGAAGTGTCTTGGGTGCACATGGCATCACTCGTATCACGCAACACTCATCGCGGATGAAGCGTCTCGGGTGCACATGGCATCACACTTACCACTCGTCATGCATCGTGGATGATCCGTCTTGGGTGCACATGACATCACTCTTTTCACTCAGCTTATGTGCTGACCCCTGGACGAGTAGCGGCTGGGTTACGGTGGCTACGTCTGTGAATGGTTGTGCCCCCACACTACTTGGCAGTCCAGGGCTGATTCAGCAGCAGCAGCAACAGCAGCAGCATATGGGTTGTGCTGAAAACCATTCTACTCTGACCTGCTCACTAGCCGATAAGTCTTGATGCTATATAAGGTTACGGAACCATGCAGCATGGTCCCCCATCATGTACCGCCTACATCACTCATCATCCGCTAGGGGCCCTCTGACGTAGGTTACGGAGCCATGCAGCCTGATTCCCCTTATGTACCGCTTTCATCACTCATCATCCGCTTGGGGCCCTCTGTCGTAGGTTACGGAGCCATGCAGCCTGATCCCCCTCATGTACGGCGCCAGGCAGCTGGTGTTGGTGGGGGACCACAAGCAGCTGGGGCCTTGCGTGACTGAGGAGGCCAAGCAGCTGGGCCTGGGCCTGCCCCTGTTTGAGAGGATGATGCAGGCAAGTAGCAGGTGCAACCAGCTGGTGCATAGCTAGGGCAGAGTTGTCGAAATCTTCCTAGACCCAGAGATTGCAGGAATAAGGTAGGAGGGGTATTGGAGCCAACGGCACGCCTGATGTGAAGTGGGCCACGTTTTTACAGTCCGGCAGAGCTTCACTTTTGCGTTCATGGTGCATGTGCTCATAAACCAGTGCAGGTAGTGCATGCACTGCAAACACTAGGACAACAAGCAAAAGAAGAGTGTCTCCCCCAGGGCAAGCTACCAACACACAATAAAACATCAGGACAGTAGCCCGGGAATGAACCCTATAGTGCAGAAGATAAACCCCAATCATAAAATAGGTACGGCAGTGTTGTTCAAACATACGCTGTCCCTGATGGATTGGTGACCAGGACTGTGGCACATGACGCTGTCCCTGATGGATTGGTGACCAGGACTGTGGCACATGACGCTGTCCCTGATGGATTGGTGACCCGGACTGTGGCACATGACGCTGTCCCTGATGGATTGGTGACCAGGACTGTGGCACATGACGCTGTTCCTGATGGATTGGTGACCAGGACTGTGGCACATGGCGCTGTCCCTGATGGATTGGTGACCAGGACTGTGGCACATGACGCTGTCCCTGATGGATTGGTGACCAGGACTGTGGCACATGACGCTGTCCCTGATGGATTGGTGACCAGGACTGTGGCACATGACGTTGTCCCTGATGGATTGGTGACCAGGACTGTGGCACATGACGCCGTCCCTGATGGATTGGTGACCAGGACTGTGGCACATGACGCTGTCCCTGATGGATTGGTGACCAGGACTGTGGCACATGACGCTGTCCCTGATGGATTGGTGACCAGGACTGTGGCACATGACGCTGTCCCTGATGGATTGGTGACCCGGACTGTGGCACATGACGCTGTCCCTGATGGATTGGTGACCAGGACTGTGGCACATGACGTTGTCCCTGATGGATTGGTGACCAGGACTGTGGCACATGACGTTTTCCCTGATGGATTGGTGACCAGGACTGTGGCACATGACGTTGTCCCTGATGGATTGGTGACCAGGACTGTGGCACATGACGCTGTCCCTGATGGATTGGTGACCAGGACTGTGGCACATGACGCTGTCCCTGATGGATTGGTGACCAGGACTGTGGCACATGACGCTGTCCCTGATGGATTGGTGACCAGGACTGTGGCACATGACGCTGTCCCTGATGGATTGGTGACCAGGACTGTGGCACATGACGCTGTCCCTGATGGATTGGTGACCAGGACTGTGGCACATGACGCTGTCCCTGATGGATTGGTGACCAGGACTGTGGCACATGACGCTGTCCCTGATGGATTGGTGACCAGGACTGTGGCACATGACGCTGTCCCTGATGGATTGGTGACCCGGACTGTGGCACATGACGCTGTCCCTGATGGATTGGTGACCAGGACTGTGGCACATGACGCTGTCCCTGATGGATTGGTGACCCGGACTGTGGCACATGACGCTGTCCCTGATGGATTGGTGACCAGGACTGTGGCACATGACGCTGTCCCTGATGGATTGGTGACCAGGACTGTGGCACATGACGCTGTCCCTGATGGATTGGTGACCCGGACTGTGGCACATGACGCTGTCCCTGATGGATTGGTGACCAGGACTGTGGCACATGACGCTGTCCCTGATGGATTGGTGACCAGGACTGTGGGACATGACGCTGTCCCTGATGGATTGGTGACCCGGACTGTGGCACATGACGCTGTCCCTGATGGATTGGTGACCAGGACTGTGGCACATGACGCTGTCCCTGATGGATTGGTGACCAGGACTGTGGCACATGACGCTGTCCCTGATGGATTGGTGACCAGGACTGTGGCACATGACGTTGTCCCTGATGGATTGGTGACCAGGACTGTGGCACATGACGCTGTCCCTGATGGATTGGTGACCAGGACTGTGGCACATGACGCTGTCCCTGATGGATTGGTGACCAGGACTGTGGGACATGACGTTGTCCCTGATGGATTGGTGACCAGGACTGTGGCACATGACGCTGTCCCTGATGGATTGGTGACCAGGACTGTGGCACATGACGCTGTCCCTGATGGATTGGTGACCAGGACTGTGGCACATGACGCTGTCCCTGATGGATTGGTGACCAGGACTGTGGCACATGACGCTGTCCCTGATGGATTGGTGACCAGGACTGTGGCACATGACGCTGTCCCTGATGGATTGGTGACCAGGACTGTGGCACATGACGCTGTCCCTGATGGATTGGTGACCCGGACTGTGGCACATGACGCTGTCCCTGATGGATTGGTGACCAGGACTGTGGCACATGACGCTGTCCCTGATGGATTGGTGACCAGGACTGTGGCACATGACGTTGTCCCTGATGGATTGGTGACCAGGACTGTGGCACATGACGCTGTCCCTGATGGATTGGTGACCCGGACTGTGGCACATGACGCTGTCCCTGATGGATTGGTGACCAGGACTGTGGCACATGACGCTGTCCCTGATGGATTGGTGACCCGGACTGTGGCACATGACGCTGTCCCTGATGGATTGGTGACCAGGACTGTGGCACATGACGCTGTCCCTGATGGATTGGTGACCAGGACTGTGGCACATGACGCTGTCCCTGATGGATTGGTGACCCGGACTGTGGCACATGACGCTGTCCCTGATGGATTTGTGACCAGGACTGTGGCACATGACGCTGTCCCTGATGGATTGGTGACCCGGACTGTGGCACATGACGCTGTCCCTGATGGATTGGTGACCAGGACTGTGGCACATGACGCTGTCCCTGATGGATTGGTGACCAGGACTGTGGCACATGACGCTGTCCCTGATGGATTGGTGACCAGGACTGTGGCACATGACGCTGTCCCTGATGGATTGGTGACCCGGACTGTGGCACATGACGCTGTCCCTGATGGATTGGTGACCAGGACTGTGGCACATGACGCTGTCCCTGATGGATTGGTGACCAGGACTGTGGCACATGACGCTGTCCCTGATGGATTGGTGACCAGGACTGTGGCACATGACGCTGTCCCTGATGGATTGGTGACCAGGACTGTGGCACATGACGCTGTCCCTGATGGATTGGTGACCAGGACTGTGGCACATGACGCTGTCCCTGATGGATTGGTGACCCGGACTGTGGCACATGACGCTGTCCCTGATGGATTGGTGACCAGGACTGTGGCACATGACGCTGTCCCTGATGGATTGGTGACCAGGACTGTGGCACATGACGTTGTCCCTGATGGATTGGTGACCAGGACTGTGGCACATGACGCTGTCCCTGATGGATTGGTGACCAGGACTGTGGCACATGACGTTTTCCCTGATGGATTGGTGACCAGGACTGTGGCACATGACGTTGTCCCTGATGGATTGGTGACCAGGACTGTGGCACATGACGCTGTCCCTGATGGATTGGTGACCAGGACTGTGGCACATGACGCTGTCCCTGATGGATTGGTGACCAGGACTGTGGCACATGACGCTGTCCCTGATGGATTGGTGACCAGGACTGTGGCACATGACGCTGTCCCTGATGGATTGGTGACCAGGACTGTGGCACATGACGCTGTCCCTGATGGATTGGTGACCAGGACTGTGGCACATGACGCTGTCCCTGATGGATTGGTGACCAGGACTGTGGCACATGACGCTGTCCCTGATGGATTGGTGACCCGGACTGTGGCACATGACGCTGTCCCTGATGGATTGGTGACCAGGACTGTGGCACATGACGCTGTCCCTGATGGATTGGTGACCAGGACTGTGGCACATGACGCTGTCCCTGATGGATTGGTGACCAGGACTGTGGCACATGACGCTGTCCCTGATGGATTGGTGACCAGGACTGTGGCACATGACGCTGTCCCTGATGGATTGGTGACCAGGACTGTGGCACATGACGTTGTCCCTGATGGATTGGTGACCCGGACTGTGGCACATGACGTTGTCCCTGATGGATTGGTGACCAGGACTGTGGCACATGACGTTGTCCCTGATGGATTGGTGACCAGGACTGTGGCACATGACGCTGTCCCTGATGGATTGGTGACCAGGACTGTGGCACATGACGTTGTCCCTGATGGATTGGTGACCCGGACTGTGGCACATGACGTTGTCCCTGATGGATTGGTGACCAGGACTGTGGCACATGACGTTGTCCCTGATGGATTGGTGACCAGGACTGTGGCACATGACGCTGTCCCCGATGGATTGGTGACCAGGACTGTGGGACATGACGCTGTCCCTGATGGATTGGTGACCAGGACTGTGGCACATGACGCTGTCCCTGATGGATTGGTGACCAGGACTGTGGCACATGACGCTGTCCCTGATGGATTGGTAACCCGGACTGTGGCACATGACGCTGTCCCTGATGGATTGGTGACCAGGACTGTGGCACATGACGCTGTCCCTGATGGATTGGTGACCAGGACTGTGGCACATGACGCTGTCCCTGATGGATTGGTGACCAGGACTGTGGCACATGACGCTGTCCCTGATGGATTGGTGACCAGGACTGTGGCACATGACGTTGTCCCTGATGGATTGGTGACCAGGACTGTGGCACATGACGTTGTCCCTGATGGATTGGTGACCAGGACTGTGGCACATGACGCTGTCCCTGATGGATTGGTGACCAGGACTGTGGCACATGACGCTGTCCCTGATGGATTGGTGACCAGGACTGTGGCACATGACGTTGTCCCTGATGGATTGGTGACCAGGACTGTGGCACATGACGCTGTCCCTGATGGATTGGTGACCAGGACTGTGGCACATGACGCTGTCCCTGATGGATTGGTGACCAGGACTGTGGCACATGACGTTGTCCCTGATGGATTGGTGACCAGGACTGTGGCACATGACGCTGTCCCTGATGGATTGGTGACCAGGACTGTGGCACATGACGCTGTCCCTGATGGATTGGTGACCAGGACTGTGGCACATGACGCTGTCCCTGATGGATTGGTGACCAGGACTGTGGCACATGACGCTGTCCCTGATGGATTGGTGACCAGGACTGTGGCACATGACGCTGTCCCTGATGGATTGGTGACCAGGACTGTGGCACATGACGTTGTCCCTGATGGATTGGTGACCCGGACTGTGGCACATGACGTTGTCCCTGATGGATTGGTGACCAGGACTGTGGCACATGACGTTGTCCCTGATGGATTGGTGACCCGGAATGTGGCACATGACGCTGTCCCTGATGGATTGGTGACCAGGACTGTGGCACATGACGTTGTCCCTGATGGATTGGTGACCCGGACTGTGGCACATGACGTTGTCCCTGATGGATTGGTGACCAGGACTGTGGCACATGACGTTGTCCCTGATGGATTGGTGACCAGGACTGTGGCACATGACGCTGTCCCTGATGGATTGGTGACCAGGACTGTGGGACATGACGCTGTCCCTGATGGATTGGTGACCAGGACTGTGGCACATGACGCTGTCCCTGATGGATTGGTGACCAGGACTGTGGCACATGACGCTGTCCCTGATGGATTGGTGACCCGGACTGTGGCTCATGACGTTGTCCCTGATGGATTGGTGACCAGGACTGTGGCACATGACGTTGTCCCTGATGGATTGGTGACCAGGACTGTGGCACATGACGCTGTCCCTGATGGATTGGTGACCAGGACTGTGGCACATGACGTTGTCCCTGATGGATTGGTGACCCGGACTGTGGCACATGACGTTGTCCCTGATGGATTGGTGACCAGGACTGTGGCACATGACGTTGTCCCTGATGGATTGGTGACCAGGACTGTGGCACATGACGCTGTCCCTGATGGATTGGTGACCAGGACTGTGGGACATGACGCTGTCCCTGATGGATTGGTGACCAGGACTGTGGCACATGACGCTGTCCCTGATGGATTGGTGACCAGGACTGTGGCACATGACGCTGTCCCTGATGGATTGGTGACCAGGACTGTGGCACATGACGCTGTCCCTGATGGATTGGTGACCAGGACTGTGGCACATGACGCTGTCCCTGATGGATTGGTGACCAGGACTGTGGCACATGACGCTGTCCCTGATGGATTGGTGACCAGGACTGTGGCACATGACGCTGTCCCTGATGGATTGGTGACCAGGACTGTGGCACATGACGTTGTCCCTGATGGATTGGTGACCAGGACTGTGGCACATGACGTTGTCCCTGATGGATTGGTGACCCGGACTGTGGCACATGACGTTGTCCCTGATGGATTGGTGACCAGGACTGTGGCACATGACGTTGTCCCTGATGGATTGGTGACCAGGACTGTGGCACATGACGCTGTCCCTGATGGATTGGTGACCAGGACTGTGGCACATGACGTTGTCCCTGATGGATTGGTGACCCGGACTGTGGCACATGACGTTGTCCCTGATGGATTGGTGACCAGGACTGTGGCACATGACGTTGTCCCTGATGGATTGGTGACCAGGACTGTGGCACATGACGCTGTCCCTGATGGATTGGTGACCAGGACTGTGGGATATGACGCTGTCCCTGATGGATTGGTGACCAGGACTGTGGCACATGACGCTGTCCCTGATGGATTGGTGACCAGGACTGTGGCACATGACGTTGTCCCTGATGGATTGGTGACCAGGACTGTGGCACATGACGCTGTCCCTGATGGATTGGTGACCAGGACTGTGGCACATGACGTTGTCCCTGATGGATTGGTGACCCGGACTGTGGCACATGACGTTGTCCCTGATGGATTGGTGACCAGGACTGTGGCACATGACGTTGTCCCTGATGGATTGGTGACCAGGACTGTGGCACATGACGTTGTCCCTGATGGATTGGTGACCCGGACTGTGGCACATGACGTTGTCCCTGATGGATTGGTGACCAGGACTGTGGCACATGACGTTGTCCCTGATGGATTGGTGACCAGGACTGTGGCACATGACGCTGTCCCTGATGGATTGGTGACCAGGACTGTGGCACATGACGTTGTCCCTGATGGATTGGTGACCCGGACTGTGGCACATGACGTTGTCCCTGATGGATTGGTGACCAGGACTGTGGCACATGACGTTGTCCCTGATGGATTGGTGACCAGGACTGTGGCACATGACGCTGTCCCTGATGGATTGGTGACCAGGACTGTGGGACATGACGCTGTCCCTGATGGATTGGTGACCAGGACTGTGGCACATGACGCTGTCCCTGATGGATTGGTGACCAGGACTGTGGGACATGACGCTGTCCCTGATGGATTGGTGACCAGGACTGTGGCACATGACGCTGTCCCTGATGGATTGGTGACCAGGACTGTGGCACATGACGCTGTCCCTGATGGATTGGTGACCCGGACTGTGGCTCATGACGTTGTCCCTGATGGATTGGTGACCAGGACTGTGGCACATGACGTTGTCCCTGATGGATTGGTGACCCGGACTGTGGCACATGACGTTGTCCCTGATGGATTGGTGACCAGGACTGTGGCACATGACGTTGTCCCTGATGGATTGGTGACCAGGACTGTGGCACATGACGCTGTCCCTGATGGATTGGTGACCAGGACTGTGGCACATGACGTTGTCCCTGATGGATTGGTGACCCGGACTGTGGCACATGACGTTGTCCCTGATGGATTGGTGACCAGGACTGTGGCACATGACGTTGTCCCTGATGGATTGGTGACCAGGACTGTGGCACATGACGCTGTCCCTGATGGATTGGTGACCAGGACTGTGGGACATGACGCTGTCCCTGATGGATTGGTGACCAGGACTGTGGCACATGACGCTGTCCCTGATGGATTGGTGACCAGGACTGTGGCACATGACGCTGTCCCTGATGGATTGGTGACCAGGACTGTGGCACATGACGCTGTCCCTGATGGATTGGTGACCAGGACTGTGGCACATGACGCTGTCCCTGATGGATTGGTGACCAGGACTGTGGCACATGACGCTGTCCCTGATGGATTGGTGACCAGGACTGTGGCACATGACGCTGTCCCTGATGGATTGGTGACCAGGACTGTGGCACATGACGTTGTCCCTGATGGATTGGTGACCAGGACTGTGGCACATGACGTTGTCCCTGATGGATTGGTGACCCGGACTGTGGCACATGACGTTGTCCCTGATGGATTGGTGACCAGGACTGTGGCACATGACGTTGTCCCTGATGGATTGGTGACCAGGACTGTGGCACATGACGCTGTCCCTGATGGATTGGTGACCAGGACTGTGGCACATGACGTTGTCCCTGATGGATTGGTGACCCGGACTGTGGCACATGACGTTGTCCCTGATGGATTGGTGACCAGGACTGTGGCACATGACGTTGTCCCTGATGGATTGGTGACCAGGACTGTGGCACATGACGCTGTCCCTGATGGATTGGTGACCAGGACTGTGGGACATGACGCTGTCCCTGATGGATTGGTGACCAGGACTGTGGCACATGACGCTGTCCCTGATGGATTGGTGACCAGGACTGTGGCACATGACGCTGTCCCTGATGGATTGGTGACCAGGACTGTGGCACATGACGCTGTCCCTGATGGATTGGTGACCAGGACTGTGGCACATGACGCTGTCCCTGATGGATTGGTGACCAGGACTGTGGCACATGACGCTGTCCCTGATGGATTGGTGACCAGGACTGTGGCACATGACGCTGTCCCTGATGGATTGGTGACCAGGACTGTGGCACATGACGTTGTCCCTGATGGATTGGTGACCAGGACTGTGGCACATGACGTTGTCCCTGATGGATTGGTGACCCGGACTGTGGCACATGACGTTGTCCCTGATGGATTGGTGACCAGGACTGTGGCACATGACGTTGTCCCTGATGGATTGGTGACCAGGACTGTGGCACATGACGCTGTCCCTGATGGATTGGTGACCAGGACTGTGGCACATGACGTTGTCCCTGATGGATTGGTGACCCGGACTGTGGCACATGACGTTGTCCCTGATGGATTGGTGACCAGGACTGTGGCACATGACGTTGTCCCTGATGGATTGGTGACCAGGACTGTGGCACATGACGCTGTCCCTGATGGATTGGTGACCAGGACTGTGGGACATGACGCTGTCCCTGATGGATTGGTGACCAGGACTGTGGCACATGACGCTGTCCCTGATGGATTGGTGACCAGGACTGTGGCACATGACGCTGTCCCTGATGGATTGGTGACCAGGACTGTGGCACATGACGCTGTCCCTGATGGATTGGTGACCAGGACTGTGGCACATGACGCTGTCCCTGATGGATTGGTGACCAGGACTGTGGCACATGACGCTGTCCCTGATGGATTGGTGACCAGGACTGTGGCACATGACGCTTGTCCCTGATGGATTGGTGACCAGGACTGTGGCACATGACGTTGTCCCTGATGGATTGGTGACCAGGACTGTGGCACATGACGTTGTCCCTGATGGATTGGTGACCAGGACTGTGGCACATGACGTTGTCCCTGATGGATTGGTGACCAGGACTGTGGCACATGACGTTGTCCCTGATGGATTGGTGACCAGGACTGTGGCACATGACGTTGTCCCTGATGGATTGGTGACCAGGACTGTGGCACATGACGCTGTCCCTGATGGATTGGTGACCAGGACTGTGGCACATGACGCTGTCCCTGATGGATTGGTGACCAGGACTGTGGCACATGACGTTGTCCCTGATGGATTGGTGACCAGGACTGTGGCACATGACGCTTGTCCCTGATGGATTGGTGACCAGGACTGTGGCACATGACGCTGTCCCTGATGGATTGGTGACCAGGACTGTGGCACATGACGCTTGTCCCTGATGGATTGGTGACCAGGACTGTGGCACATGACGCTGTCCCTGATGGATTGGTGACCAGGACTGTGGCACATGACGCTGTCCCTGATGGATTGGTGACCAGGACTGTGGCACATGACGCTGTCCCTGATGGATTGGTGACCAGGACTGTGGCACATGACGCTGTCCCTGATGGATTGGTGACCAGGACTGTGGCACATGACGCTGTCCCTGATGGATTGGTGACCAGGACTGTGGCACATGACGTTGTCCCTGATGGATTGGTGACCCGGACTGTGGCACATGACGTTGTCCCTGATGGATTGGTGACCAGGACTGTGGCACATGACGTTGTCCCTGATGGATTGGTGACCAGGACTGTGGCACATGACGCTGTCCCTGATGGATTGGTGACCAGGACTGTGGCACATGACGTTGTCCCTGATGGATTGGTGACCCGGACTGTGGCACATGACGTTGTCCCTGATGGATTGGTGACCAGGACTGTGGCACATGACGCTGTCCCTGATGGATTGGTGACCAGGACTGTGGCACATGACGCTGTCCCTGATGGATTGGTGACCAGGACTGTGGGACATGACGCTGTCCCTGATGGATTGGTGACCAGGACTGTGGCACATGACGCTGTCCCTGATGGATTGGTGACCAGGACTGTGGCACATGACGCTGTCCCTGATGGATTGGTGACCCGGACTGTGGCACATGACGCTGTCCCTGATGGATTGGTGACCAGGACTGTGGCACATGACGCTGTCCCTGATGGATTGGTGACCAGGACTGTGGTACATGACGCTGTCCCTGATGGATTGGTGACCAGGACTGTGGCACATGACGCTGTCCCTGATGGATTGGTGACCAGGACTGTGGCACATGACGTTGTCCCTGATGGATTGGTGACCAGGACTGTGGCACATGACGTTGTCCCTGATGGATTGGTGACCAGGACTGTGGCACATGACGTTGTCCCTGATGGATTGGTGACCAGGACTGTGGCACATGACGTTGTCCCTGATGGATTGGTGACCAGGACTGTGGCACATGACGTTGTCCCTGATGGATTGGTGACCAGGACTGTGGCACATGACGTTGTCCCTGATGGATTGGTGACCAGGACTGTGGCACATGACGCTGTCCCTGATGGATTGGTGACCAGGACTGTGGCACATGACGTTGTCCCTGATGGATTGGTGACCAGGACTGTGGCACATGACGCTGTCCCTGATGGATTGGTGACCAGGACTGTGGCACATGACGCTGTCCCTGATGGATTGGTGACCAGGACTGTGGCACATGACGCTGTCCCTGATGGATTGGTGACCAGGACTGTGGCACATGACGCTGTCCCTGATGGATTGGTGACCAGGACTGTGGCACATGACGCTGTCCCTGATGGATTGGTGACCAGGACTGTGGCACATGACGCTGTCCCTGATGGATTGGTGACCAGGACTGTGGCACATGACGTTGTCCCTGATGGATTGGTGACCAGGACTGTGGCACATGACGCTGTCCCTGATGGATTGGTGACCAGGACTGTGGCACATGACGCTGTCCCTGATGGATTGGTGACCAGGACTGTGGCACATGACGTTGTCCCTGATGGATTGGTGACCAGGACTGTGGCACATGACGCTGTCCCTGATGGATTAGTGACCAGGACTGTGGCACATGACGCTGTCCCTGATGGATTGGTGACCAGGACTGTGGCATATGACGCTGTTCCTGATGGATTGGTGACCAGGACTGTGGCACATGACGCTGTCCCTGATGGATTGGTGACCAGGACTGTGGCACATGACGCTGTCCCTGATGGATTGGTGACCAGGACTGTGGCACATGACGCTGTCCCTGATGGATTGGTGACCAGGACTGTGGCACATGACGCTGTCCCTGATGGATTGGTGACCAGGACTGTGGCACATGACGCTGTCCCTGATGGATTGGTGACCAGGACTGTGGCACATGACGCTGTCCCTGATGGATTGGTGACCAGGACTGTGGCACATGACGTTGTCCCTGATGGATTGGTGACCAGGACTGTGGCACATGACGTTGTCCCTGATGGATTGGTGACCAGGACTGTGGCACATGACGTTGTCCCTGATGGATTGGTGACCAGGACTGTGGCACATGACGTTGTCCCTGATGGATTGGTGACCAGGACTGTGGCACATGACGCTGTCCCTGATGGATTGGTGACCAGGACTGTGGCACATGACGCTGTCCCTGATGGATTGGTGACCAGGACTGTGGCACATGACGCTGTCCCTGATGGATTGGTGACCAGGACTGTGGCACATGACGCTGTCCCTGATGGATTGGTGACCAGGACTGTGGCACATGACGTTGTCCCTGATGGATTGGTGACCAGGACTGTGGCACATGACGTTGTCCCTGATGGATTGGTGACCAGGACTGTGGCACATGACGTTGTCCCTGATGGATTGGTGACCAGGACTGTGGCACATGACGTTGTCCCTGATGGATTGGTGACCAGGACTGTGGCACATGACGCTGTCCCTGATGGATTGGTGACCAGGACTGTGGCACATGACGTTGTCCCTGATGGATTGGTGACCAGGACTGTGGCACATGACGTTGTCCCTGATGGATTGGTGACCAGGACTGTGGTACATGACGTTGTCCCTGATGGATTGGTGACCAGGACTGTGGCACATGACGCTGTCCCTGATGGATTGGTGACCAGGACTGTGGGACATGACGCTGTCCCTGATGGATTGGTGACCAGGACTGTGGCACATGACGCTGTCCCTGATGGATTGGTGACCAGGACTGTGGCACATGACGTTGTCCCTGATGGATTGGTGACCAGGACTGTGGCACATGACGCTGTCCCTGATGGATTGGTGACCAGGACTGTGGCACATGACGCTGTCCCTGATGGATTGGTGACCAGGACTGTGGCACATGACGTTGTCCCTGATGGATTGGTGACCAGGACTGTGGCACATGACGCTGTCCCTGATGGATTAGTGACCAGGACTGTGGCACATGACGCTGTCCCTGATGGATTGGTGACCAGGACTGTGGCACATGACGCTGTTCCTGATGGATTGGTGACCAGGACTGTGGCACATGACGCTGTCCCTGATGGATTGGTGACCAGGACTGTGGCACATGACGCTGTCCCTGATGGATTGGTGACCAGGACTGTGGCACATGACGCTGTCCCTGATGGATTGGTGACCAGGACTGTGGCACATGACGCTGTCCCTGATGGATTGGTGACCAGGACTGTGGCACATGACGCTGTCCCTGATGGATTGGTGACCAGGACTGTGGCACATGACGCTGTCCCTGATGGATTGGTGACCAGGACTGTGGCACATGACGTTGTCCCTGATGGATTGGTGACCAGGACTGTGGCACATGACGTTGTCCCTGATGGATTGGTGACCAGGACTGTGGCACATGACGTTGTCCCTGATGGATTGGTGACCAGGACTGTGGCACATGACGCTGTCCCTGATGGATTGGTGACCAGGACTGTGGCACATGACGCTGTCCCTGATGGATTGGTGACCAGGACTGTGGCACATGACGCTGTCCCTGATGGATTGGTGACCAGGACTGTGGCACATGACGCTGTCCCTGATGGATTGGTGACCAGGACTGTGGCACATGACGCTGTCCCTGATGGATTGGTGACCAGGACTGTGGCACATGACGCTGTCCCTGATGGATTGGTGACCAGGACTGTGGCACATGACGCTGTCCCTGATGGATTGGTGACCAGGACTGTGGCACATGACGCTGTCCCTGATGGATTGGTGACCAGGACTGTGGCACATGACGCTGTCCCTGATGGATTGGTGACCAGGACTGTGGCACATGACGCTGTCCCTGATGGATTGGTGACCAGGACTGTGGCACATGACGCTGTCCCTGATGGATTGGTGACCAGGACTGTGGCACATGACGTTGTCCCTGATGGATTGGTGACCAGGACTGTGGCACATAACGTTGTCCCTGATGGATTGGTGACCAGGACTGTGGCACATGACGTTGTCCCTGATGGATTGGTGACCAGGACTGTGGCACATGACGTTGTCCCTGATGGATTGGTGACCAGGACTGTGGCACATGACGTTGTCCCTGATGGATTGGTGACCAGGACTGTGGCACATGACGTTGTCCCTGATGGATTGGTGACCAGGACTGTGGCACATGACGTTGTCCCTGATGGATTGGTGACCAGGACTGTGGCACATGACGCTGTCCCTGATGGATTGGTGACCAGGACTGTGGCACATGACGTTGTCCCTGATGGATTGGTGACCAGGACTGTGGCACATGACGCTGTCCCTGATGGATTGGTGACCAGGACTGTGGCACATGACGCTGTTCCTGATGGATTGGTGACCAGGACTGTGGCACATGACGCTGTCCCTGATGGATTGGTGACCAGGACTGTGGCACATGACGCTGTCCCTGATGGATTGGTGACCAGGACTGTGGCACATGACGCTGTCCCTGATGGATTGGTGACCAGGACTGTGGCACATGACGCTGTCCCTGATGGATTGGTGACCAGGACTGTGGCACATGACGCTGTCCCTGATGGATTGGTGACCAGGACTGTGGCACATGACGTTGTCCCTGATGGATTGGTGACCAGGACTGTGGCACATGACGTTGTCCCTGATGGATTGGTGACCAGGACTGTGGCACATGACGTTGTCCCTGATGGATTGGTGACCAGGACTGTGGCACATGACGTTGTCCCTGATGGATTGGTGACCAGGACTGTGGCACATGACGTTGTCCCTGATGGATTGGTGACCAGGACTGTGGCACATGACGCTGTCCCTGATGGATTGGTGACCAGGACTGTGGCACATGACGCTGTCCCTGATGGATTGGTGACCAGGACTGTGGCACATGACGCTGTTCCTGATGGATTGGTGACCAGGACTGTGGCACATGACGCTGTCCCTGATGGATTGGTGACCAGGACTGTGGCACATGACGCTGTCCCTGATGGATTGGTGACCAGGACTATGGCACATGACGCTGTCCCTGATGGATTGGTGACCAGGACTGTGGCACATGACGCTGTCCCTGATGGATTGGTGACCAGGACTGTGGCACATGACGCTGTCCCTGATGGATTGGTGACCAGGACTGTGGCACATGACGCTGTCCCTGATGGATTGGTGACCAAGACTGTGGCACATGACGCTGTCCCTGATGGATTGGTGACCAGGACTGTGGCACATGACGTTGTCCCTGATGGATTGGTGACCAGGACTGTGGCACATGACGTTGTCCCTGATGGATTGGTGACCAGGACTGTGGCACATGACGTTGTCCCTGATGGATTGGTGACCAGGACTGTGGCACATGACGTTGTCCCTGATGGATTGGTGACCAGGACTGTGGCACATGACGCTGTCCCTGATGGATTGGTGACCAGGACTGTGGCACATGACGCTGTCCCTGATGGATTGGTGACCAGGACTGTGGCACATGACGCTGTCCCTGATGGATTGGTGACCAGGACTGTGGCACATGACGCTGTCCCTGATGGATTGGTGACCAGGACTGTGGCACATGACGTTGTCCCTGATGGATTGGTGACCAGGACTGTGGCACATGACGTTGTCCCTGATGGATTGGTGACCAGGACTGTGGCACATGACGTTGTCCCTGATGGATTGGTGACCAGGACTGTGGCACATGACGTTGTCCCTGATGGATTGGTGACCAGGACTGTGGCACATGACGCTGTCCCTGATGGATTGGTGACCAGGACTGTGGCACATGACGTTGTCCCTGATGGATTGGTGACCAGGACTGTGGCACATGACGTTGTCCCTGATGGATTGGTGACCAGGACTGTGGTACATGACGTTGTCCCTGATGGATTGGTGACCAGGACTGTGGCACATGACGCTGTCCCTGATGGATTGGTGACCAGGACTGTGGGACATGACGCTGTCCCTGATGGATTGGTGACCAGGACTGTGGCACATGACGCTGTCCCTGATGGATTGGTGACCAGGACTGTGGCACATGACGTTGTCCCTGATGGATTGGTGACCAGGACTGTGGCACATGACGCTGTCCCTGATGGATTGGTGACCAGGACTGTGGCACATGACGCTGTCCCTGATGGATTGGTGACCAGGACTGTGGCACATGACGTTGTCCCTGATGGATTGGTGACCAGGACTGTGGCACATGACGCTGTCCCTGATGGATTAGTGACCAGGACTGTGGCACATGACGCTGTCCCTGATGGATTGGTGACCAGGACTGTGGCACATGACGCTGTTCCTGATGGATTGGTGACCAGGACTGTGGCACATGACGCTGTCCCTGATGGATTGGTGACCAGGACTGTGGCACATGACGCTGTCCCTGATGGATTGGTGACCAGGACTGTGGCACATGACGCTGTCCCTGATGGATTGGTGACCAGGACTGTGGCACATGACGCTGTCCCTGATGGATTGGTGACCAGGACTGTGGCACATGACGCTGTCCCTGATGGATTGGTGACCAGGACTGTGGCACATGACGCTGTCCCTGATGGATTGGTGACCAGGACTGTGGCACATGACGTTGTCCCTGATGGATTGGTGACCAGGACTGTGGCACATGACGTTGTCCCTGATGGATTGGTGACCAGGACTGTGGCACATGACGTTGTCCCTGATGGATTGGTGACCAGGACTGTGGCACATGACGCTGTCCCTGATGGATTGGTGACCAGGACTGTGGCACATGACGCTGTCCCTGATGGATTGGTGACCAGGACTGTGGCACATGACGCTGTCCCTGATGGATTGGTGACCAGGACTGTGGCACATGACGCTGTCCCTGATGGATTGGTGACCAGGACTGTGGCACATGACGCTGTCCCTGATGGATTGGTGACCAGGACTGTGGCACATGACGTTGTCCCTGATGGATTGGTGACCAGGACTGTGGCACATGACGTTGTCCCTGATGGATTGGTGACCAGGACTGTGGCACATGACGTTGTCCCTGATGGATTGGTGACCAGGACTGTGGCACATGACGTTGTCCCTGATGGATTGGTGACCAGGACTGTGGCACATGACGCTGTCCCTGATGGATTGGTGACCAGGACTGTGGCACATGACGTTGTCCCTGATGGATTGGTGACCAGGACTGTGGCACATGACGTTGTCCCTGATGGATTGGTGACCAGGACTGTGGTACATGACGTTGTCCCTGATGGATTGGTGACCAGGACTGTGGCACATGACGCTGTCCCTGATGGATTGGTGACCAGGACTGTGGGACATGACGCTGTCCCTGATGGATTGGTGACCAGGACTGTGGCACATGACGCTGTCCCTGATGGATTGGTGACCAGGACTGTGGCACATGACGCTGTCCCTGATGGATTGGTGACCAGGACTGTGGCACATGACGCTGTCCCTGATGGATTGGTGACCAGGACTGTGGCACATGACGCTGTCCCTGATGGATTGGTGACCAGGACTGTGGCACATGACGTTGTCCCTGATGGATTGGTGACCAGGACTGTGGCACATGACGTTGTCCCTGATGGATTGGTGACCAGGACTGTGGCACATGACGCTGTCCCTGATGGATTGGTGACCAGGACTGTGGCACATGACGTTGTCCCTGATGGATTGGTGACCAGGACTGTGTCACATGACGCTGTCCCTGATGGATTGGTGACCAGGACTGTGGCACATGACGCTGTCCCTGATGGATTGGTGACCAGGACTGTGGCACATGACGTTGTCCCTGATGGATTGGTGACCAGGACTGTGGCACATGACGCTGTCCCTGATGGATTGGTGACCAGGACTGTGGCACATGACGCTGTCCCTGATGGATTGGTGACCAGGACTGTGGCACATGACGTTGTCCCTGATGGATTGGTGACCAGGACTGTGGCACATGACGCTGTCCCTGATGGATTGGTGACCAGGACTGTGGCACATGACGCTGTCCCTGATGGATTGGTGACCAGGACTGTGGCACATGACGTTGTCCCTGATGGATTGGTGACCAGGACTGTGGCACATGACGCTGTCCCTGATGGATTGGTGACCAGGACTGTGGCACATGACGCTGTCCCTGATGGATTGGTGACCAGGACTGTGGCACATGACGTTGTCCCTGATGGATTGGTGACCAGGACTGTGGCACATGACGCTGTCCCTGATGGATTGGTGACCAGGACTGTGGCACATGACGCTGTCCCTGATGGATTGGTGACCCGGACTGTGGCACATGACGCTGTCCCTGATGGATTGGTGACCAGGACTGTGGCACATGACGTTGTCCCTGATGGATTGGTGACCAGGACTGTGGTACATGACGCTGTCCCTGATGGATTGGTGACCAGGACTGTGGCACATGACGCTGTCCCTGATGGATTGGTGACCAGGACTGTGGCACATGACGTTGTCCCTGATGGATTGGTGACCAGGACTGTGGTACATGACGCTGTCCCTGATGGATTGGTGACCAGGACTGTGGCACATGACGCTGTCCCTGATGGATTGGTGACCAGGACTGTGGCACATGACGCTGTCCCTGATGGATTGGTGACCAGGACTGTGGCACATGACGCTGTCCCTGATGGATTGGTGACCAGGACTGTGGCACATGACGCTGTCCCTGATGAATTGGTGACCAGGACTGTGGCACATGACGCTGTCCCTGATGGATTGGTGACCAGGACTGTGGCACATGACGCTGTCCCTGATGGATTGGTGACCCGGACTGTGGCACATGACGTTGTCCCTGATGGATTGGTGACCAGGACTGTGGCACATGACGCTGTCCCTGATGGATTGGTGACCAGGACTGTGGCACATGACGCTGTCCCTGATGGATTGGTGACCAGGACTGTGGCACATGACGCTGTCCCTGATGGATTGGTGACCAGGACTGTGGTACATGACGCTGTCCCTGATGGATTGGTGACCAGGACTGTGGCACATGACGCTGTCCCTGATGGATTGGTGACCAGGACTGTGGCACATGACGCTGTCCCTGATGGATTGGTGACCAGGACTGTGGCACATGACGTTGTCCCTGATGGATTGGTGACCAGGACTGTGGCACATGACGCTGTCCCTGATGGATTGGTGACCAGGACTGTGGTACATGACGCTGTCCCTGATGGATTGGTGACCAGGACTGTGGCACATGACGCTGTCCCTGATGGATTGGTGACCAGGACTGTGGCACATGACGCTGTCCCTGATGGATTGGTGACCAGGACTGTGGGACATGACGCTGTCCCTGATGGATTGGTGACCAGGACTGTGGCACATGACGCTGTCCCTGATGGATTGGTGACCAGGACTGTGGCACATGACGCTGTCCCTGATGGATTGGTGACCAGGACTGTGGCACATGACGTTGTCCCTGATGGATTGGTGACCAGGACTGTGGCACATGACGCTGTCCCTGATGGATTGGTGACCAGGACTGTGGCACATGACGCTGTCCCTGATGGATTGGTGACCAGGACTGTGGCACATGACGTTGTCCCTGATGGATTGGTGACCAGGACTGTGGCACATGACGCTGTCCCTGATGGATTGGTGACCAGGACTGTGGCACATGACGCTGTCCCTGATGGATTGGTGACCAGGACTGTGGCACATGACGTTGTCCCTGATGGATTGGTGACCAGGACTGTGGCACATGACGCTGTCCCTGATGGATTGGTGACCAGGACTGTGGCACATGACGCTGTCCCTGATGGATTGGTGACCCGGACTGTGGCACATGACGCTGTCCCTGATGGATTGGTGACCAGGACTGTGGCACATGACGTTGTCCCTGATGGATTGGTGACCAGGACTGTGGTACATGACGCTGTCCCTGATGGATTGGTGACCAGGACTGTGGCACATGACGCTGTCCCTGATGGATTGGTGACCAGGACTGTGGCACATGACGTTGTCCCTGATGGATTGGTGACCAGGACTGTGGTACATGACGCTGTCCCTGATGGATTGGTGACCAGGACTGTGGCACATGACGCTGTCCCTGATGGATTGGTGACCAGGACTGTGGCACATGACGCTGTCCCTGATGGATTGGTGACCAGGACTGTGGCACATGACGTTGTCCCTGATGGATTGGTGACCAGGACTATGGCACATGACGTTGTCCCTGATGGATTGGTGACCCGGACTGTGGCACATGACGTTGTCCCTGATGGATTGGTGACCAGGACTGTGGCACATGACGTTGTCCCTGATGGATTGGTGACCAGGACTGTGGCACATGACGCTGTCCCTGATGGATTGGTGACCAGGACTGTGGCACATGACGTTGTCCCTGATGGATTGGTGACCCGGACTGTGGCACATGACGTTGTCCCTGATGGATTGGTGACCAGGACTGTGGCACATGACGCTGTCCCTGATGGATTGGTGACCAGGACTGTGGCACATGACGCTGTCCCTGATGGATTGGTGACCAGGACTGTGGGACATGACGCTGTCCCTGATGGATTGGTGACCAGGACTGTGGCACATGACGCTGTCCCTGATGGATTGGTGACCAGGACTGTGGCACATGACGCTGTCCCTGATGGATTGGTGACCCGGACTGTGGCACATGACGCTGTCCCTGATGGATTGGTGACCAGGACTGTGGCACATGACGCTGTCCCTGATGGATTGGTGACCAGGACTGTGGCACATGACGCTGTCCCTGATGGATTGGTGACCAGGACTGTGGCACATGACGCTGTCCCTGATGGATTGGTGACCAGGACTGTGGCACATGACGTTGTCCCTGATGGATTGGTGACCAGGACTGTGGCACATGACGTTGTCCCTGATGGATTGGTGACCAGGACTGTGGCACATGACGTTGTCCCTGATGGATTGGTGACCAGGACTGTGGCACATGACGTTGTCCCTGATGGATTGGTGACCAGGACTGTGGCACATGACGTTGTCCCTGATGGATTGGTGACCAGGACTGTGGCACATGACGTTGTCCCTGATGGATTGGTGACCAGGACTGTGGCACATGACGCTGTCCCTGATGGATTGGTGACCAGGACTGTGGCACATGACGCTGTCCCTGATGGATTGGTGACCAGGACTGTGGCACATGACGTTGTCCCTGATGGATTGGTGACCAGGACTGTGGCACATGACGTTGTCCCTGATTGATTGGTGACCAGGACTGTGGCACATGACGTTGTCCCTGATGGATTGGTGACCAGGACTGTGGCACATGACGTTGTCCCTGATGGATTGGTGACCAGGACTGTGGCACATGACGCTGTCCCTGATGGATTGGTGACCAGGACTGTGGCACATGACGCTGTCCCTGATGGATTGGTGACCAGGACTGTGGCACATGACGCTGTCCCTGATGGATTGGTGACCAGGACTGTGGCACATGACGCTGTCCCTGATGGATTGGTGACCAGGACTGTGGCACATGACGTTGTCCCTGATGGATTGGTGACCAGGACTGTGGCACATGACGTTGTCCCTGATGGATTGGTGACCAGGACTGTGGCACATGACGTTGTCCCTGATGGATTGGTGACCAGGACTGTGGCACATGACGCTGTCCCTGATGGATTGGTGACCAGGACTGTGGCACATGACGCTGTCCCTGATGGATTGGTGACCAGGACTGTGGCACATGACGTTGTCCCTGATGGATTGGTGACCAGGACTGTGGCACATGACGTTGTCCCTGATGGATTGGTGACCAGGACTGTGGTACATGACGTTGTCCCTGATGGATTGGTGACCAGGACTGTGGCACATGACGCTGTCCCTGATGGATTGGTGACCAGGACTGTGGGACATGACGCTGTCCCTGATGGATTGGTGACCAGGACTGTGGCACATGACGCTGTCCCTGATGGATTGGTGACCAGGACTGTGGCACATGACGTTGTCCCTGATGGATTGGTGACCAGGACTGTGGCACATGACGCTGTCCCTGATGGATTGGTGACCAGGACTGTGGCACATGACGCTGTCCCTGATGGATTGGTGACCAGGACTGTGGCACATGACGTTGTCCCTGATGGATTGGTGACCAGGACTGTGGCACATGACGCTGTCCCTGATGGATTAGTGACCAGGACTGTGGCACATGACGCTGTCCCTGATGGATTGGTGACCAGGACTGTGGCACATGACGCTGTTCCTGATGGATTGGTGACCAGGACTGTGGCACATGACGCTGTCCCTGATGGATTGGTGACCAGGACTGTGGCACATGACGCTGTCCCTGATGGATTGGTGACCAGGACTGTGGCACATGACGCTGTCCCTGATGGATTGGTGACCAGGACTGTGGCACATGACGCTGTCCCTGATGGATTGGTGACCAGGACTGTGGCACATGACGCTGTCCCTGATGGATTGGTGACCAGGACTGTGGCACATGACGCTGTCCCTGATGGATTGGTGACCAGGACTGTGGCACATGACGTTGTCCCTGATGGATTGGTGACCAGGACTGTGGCACATGACGTTGTCCCTGATGGATTGGTGACCAGGACTGTGGCACATGACGTTGTCCCTGATGGATTGGTGACCAGGACTGTGGCACATGACGTTGTCCCTGATGGATTGGTGACCAGGACTGTGGCACATGACGCTGTCCCTGATGGATTGGTGACCAGGACTGTGGCACATGACGCTGTCCCTGATGGATTGGTGACCAGGACTGTGGCACATGACGCTGTCCCTGATGGATTGGTGACCAGGACTGTGGCACATGACGCTGTCCCTGATGGATTGGTGACCAGGACTGTGGCACATGACGCTGTCCCTGATGGATTGGTGACCAGGACTGTGGCACATGACGCTGTCCCTGATGGATTGGTGACCAGGACTGTGGCACATGACGCTGTCCCTGATGGATTGGTGACCAGGACTGTGGCACATGACGCTGTCCCTGATGGATTGGTGACCAGGACTGTGGCACATGACGCTGTCCCTGATGGATTGGTGACCAGGACTGTGGCACATGACGCTGTCCCTGATGGATTGGTGACCAGGACTGTGGCACATGACGTTGTCCCTGATGGATTGGTGACCAGGACTGTGGCACATGACGTTGTCCCTGATGGATTGGTGACCAGGACTGTGGCACATGACGTTGTCCCTGATGGATTGGTGACCAGGACTGTGGCACATGACGTTGTCCCTGATGGATTGGTGACCAGGACTGTGGCACATGACGCTGTCCCTGATGGATTGGTGACCAGGACTGTGGCACATGACGCTGTCCCTGATGGATTGGTGACCAGGACTGTGGCACATGACGCTGTCCCTGATGGATTGGTGACCAGGACTGTGGCACATGACGCTGTCCCTGATGGATTGGTGACCAGGACTGTGGCACATGACGTTGTCCCTGATGGATTGGTGACCAGGACTGTGGCACATGACGTTGTCCCTGATGGATTGGTGACCAGGACTGTGGCACATGACGTTGTCCCTGATGGATTGGTGACCAGGACTGTGGCACATGACGTTGTCCCTGATGGATTGGTGACCAGGACTGTGGCACATGACGCTGTCCCTGATGGATTGGTGACCAGGACTGTGGCACATGACGTTGTCCCTGATGGATTGGTGACCAGGACTGTGGCACATGACGTTGTCCCTGATGGATTGGTGACCAGGACTGTGGTACATGACGTTGTCCCTGATGGATTGGTGACCAGGACTGTGGCACATGACGCTGTCCCTGATGGATTGGTGACCAGGACTGTGGGACATGACGCTGTCCCTGATGGATTGGTGACCAGGACTGTGGCACATGACGCTGTCCCTGATGGATTGGTGACCAGGACTGTGGCACATGACGTTGTCCCTGATGGATTGGTGACCAGGACTGTGGCACATGACGCTGTCCCTGATGGATTGGTGACCAGGACTGTGGCACATGACGCTGTCCCTGATGGATTGGTGACCAGGACTGTGGCACATGACGCTGTCCCTGATGGATTGGTGACCAGGACTATGGCACATGACGTTGTCCCTGATGGATTGGTGACCAGGACTGTGGCACATGACGCTGTCCCTGATGGATTGGTGACCAGGACTGTGGCACATGACGCTGTCCCTGATGGATTGGTGACCAGGACTGTGGCACATGACGTTGTCCCTGATGGATTGGTGACCAGGACTATGGCACATGACGTTGTCCCTGATGGATTGGTGACCCGGACTGTGGCACATGACGTTGTCCCTGATGGATTGGTGACCAGGACTGTGGCACATGACGTTGTCCCTGATGGATTGGTGACCAGGACTGTGGCACATGACGCTGTCCCTGATGGATTGGTGACCAGGACTGTGGCACATGACGTTGTCCCTGATGGATTGGTGACCCGGACTGTGGCACATGACGTTGTCCCTGATGGATTGGTGACCAGGACTGTGGCACATGACGCTGTCCCTGATGGATTGGTGACCAGGACTGTGGCACATGACGCTGTCCCTGATGGATTGGTGACCAGGACTGTGGGACATGACGCTGTCCCTGATGGATTGGTGACCAGGACTGTGGCACATGACGCTGTCCCTGATGGATTGGTGACCAGGACTGTGGCACATGACGCTGTCCCTGATGGATTGGTGACCCGGACTGTGGCACATGACGCTGTCCCTGATGGATTGGTGACCAGGACTGTGGCACATGACGCTGTCCCTGATGGATTGGTGACCAGGACTGTGGCACATGACGCTGTCCCTGATGGATTGGTGACCAGGACTGTGGCACATGACGCTGTCCCTGATGGATTGGTGACCAGGACTGTGGCACATGACGTTGTCCCTGATGGATTGGTGACCAGGACTGTGGCACATGACGTTGTCCCTGATGGATTGGTGACCAGGACTGTGGCACATGACGTTGTCCCTGATGGATTGGTGACCAGGACTGTGGCACATGACGTTGTCCCTGATGGATTGGTGACCAGGACTGTGGCACATGACGTTGTCCCTGATGGATTGGTGACCAGGACTGTGGCACATGACGTTGTCCCTGATGGATTGGTGACCAGGACTGTGGCACATGACGCTGTCCCTGATGGATTGGTGACCAGGACTGTGGCACATGACGCTGTCCCTGATGGATTGGTGACCAGGACTGTGGCACATGACGTTGTCCCTGATGGATTGGTGACCAGGACTGTGGCACATGACGTTGTCCCTGATTGATTGGTGACCAGGACTGTGGCACATGACGTTGTCCCTGATGGATTGGTGACCAGGACTGTGGCACATGACGTTGTCCCTGATGGATTGGTGACCAGGACTGTGGCACATGACGCTGTCCCTGATGGATTGGTGACCAGGACTGTGGCACATGACGCTGTCCCTGATGGATTGGTGACCAGGACTGTGGCACATGACGCTGTCCCTGATGGATTGGTGACCAGGACTGTGGCACATGACGCTGTCCCTGATGGATTGGTGACCAGGACTGTGGCACATGACGTTGTCCCTGATGGATTGGTGACCAGGACTGTGGCACATGACGTTGTCCCTGATGGATTGGTGACCAGGACTGTGGCACATGACGTTGTCCCTGATGGATTGGTGACCAGGACTGTGGCACATGACGCTGTCCCTGATGGATTGGTGACCAGGACTGTGGCACATGACGCTGTCCCTGATGGATTGGTGACCAGGACTGTGGCACATGACGTTGTCCCTGATGGATTGGTGACCAGGACTGTGGCACATGACGTTGTCCCTGATGGATTGGTGACCAGGACTGTGGTACATGACGTTGTCCCTGATGGATTGGTGACCAGGACTGTGGCACATGACGCTGTCCCTGATGGATTGGTGACCAGGACTGTGGGACATGACGCTGTCCCTGATGGATTGGTGACCAGGACTGTGGCACATGACGCTGTCCCTGATGGATTGGTGACCAGGACTGTGGCACATGACGTTGTCCCTGATGGATTGGTGACCAGGACTGTGGCACATGACGCTGTCCCTGATGGATTGGTGACCAGGACTGTGGCACATGACGCTGTCCCTGATGGATTGGTGACCAGGACTGTGGCACATGACGTTGTCCCTGATGGATTGGTGACCAGGACTGTGGCACATGACGCTGTCCCTGATGGATTAGTGACCAGGACTGTGGCACATGACGCTGTCCCTGATGGATTGGTGACCAGGACTGTGGCACATGACGCTGTTCCTGATGGATTGGTGACCAGGACTGTGGCACATGACGCTGTCCCTGATGGATTGGTGACCAGGACTGTGGCACATGACGCTGTCCCTGATGGATTGGTGACCAGGACTGTGGCACATGACGCTGTCCCTGATGGATTGGTGACCAGGACTGTGGCACATGACGCTGTCCCTGATGGATTGGTGACCAGGACTGTGGCACATGACGCTGTCCCTGATGGATTGGTGACCAGGACTGTGGCACATGACGCTGTCCCTGATGGATTGGTGACCAGGACTGTGGCACATGACGTTGTCCCTGATGGATTGGTGACCAGGACTGTGGCACATGACGTTGTCCCTGATGGATTGGTGACCAGGACTGTGGCACATGACGTTGTCCCTGATGGATTGGTGACCAGGACTGTGGCACATGACGTTGTCCCTGATGGATTGGTGACCAGGACTGTGGCACATGACGCTGTCCCTGATGGATTGGTGACCAGGACTGTGGCACATGACGCTGTCCCTGATGGATTGGTGACCAGGACTGTGGCACATGACGCTGTCCCTGATGGATTGGTGACCAGGACTGTGGCACATGACGCTGTCCCTGATGGATTGGTGACCAGGACTGTGGCACATGACGCTGTCCCTGATGGATTGGTGACCAGGACTGTGGCACATGACGCTGTCCCTGATGGATTGGTGACCAGGACTGTGGCACATGACGCTGTCCCTGATGGATTGGTGACCAGGACTGTGGCACATGACGCTGTCCCTGATGGATTGGTGACCAGGACTGTGGCACATGACGCTGTCCCTGATGGATTGGTGACCAGGACTGTGGCACATGACGCTGTCCCTGATGGATTGGTGACCAGGACTGTGGCACATGACGTTGTCCCTGATGGATTGGTGACCAGGACTGTGGCACATGACGTTGTCCCTGATGGATTGGTGACCAGGACTGTGGCACATGACGTTGTCCCTGATGGATTGGTGACCAGGACTGTGGCACATGACGTTGTCCCTGATGGATTGGTGACCAGGACTGTGGCACATGACGCTGTCCCTGATGGATTGGTGACCAGGACTGTGGCACATGACGCTGTCCCTGATGGATTGGTGACCAGGACTGTGGCACATGACGCTGTCCCTGATGGATTGGTGACCAGGACTGTGGCACATGACGCTGTCCCTGATGGATTGGTGACCAGGACTGTGGCACATGACGTTGTCCCTGATGGATTGGTGACCAGGACTGTGGCACATGACGTTGTCCCTGATGGATTGGTGACCAGGACTGTGGCACATGACGTTGTCCCTGATGGATTGGTGACCAGGACTGTGGCACATGACGTTGTCCCTGATGGATTGGTGACCAGGACTGTGGCACATGACGCTGTCCCTGATGGATTGGTGACCAGGACTGTGGCACATGACGTTGTCCCTGATGGATTGGTGACCAGGACTGTGGCACATGACGTTGTCCCTGATGGATTGGTGACCAGGACTGTGGTACATGACGTTGTCCCTGATGGATTGGTGACCAGGACTGTGGCACATGACGCTGTCCCTGATGGATTGGTGACCAGGACTGTGGGACATGACGCTGTCCCTGATGGATTGGTGACCAGGACTGTGGCACATGACGCTGTCCCTGATGGATTGGTGACCAGGACTGTGGCACATGACGTTGTCCCTGATGGATTGGTGACCAGGACTGTGGCACATGACGCTGTCCCTGATGGATTGGTGACCAGGACTGTGGCACATGACGCTGTCCCTGATGGATTGGTGACCAGGACTGTGGCACATGACGTTGTCCCTGATGGATTGGTGACCAGGACTGTGGCACATGACGCTGTCCCTGATGGATTAGTGACCAGGACTGTGGCACATGACGCTGTCCCTGATGGATTGGTGACCAGGACTGTGGCACATGACGCTGTTCCTGATGGATTGGTGACCAGGACTGTGGCACATGACGCTGTCCCTGATGGATTGGTGACCAGGACTGTGGCACATGACGCTGTCCCTGATGGATTGGTGACCAGGACTGTGGCACATGACGCTGTCCCTGATGGATTGGTGACCAGGACTGTGGCACATGACGCTGTCCCTGATGGATTGGTGACCAGGACTGTGGCACATGACGCTGTCCCTGATGGATTGGTGACCAGGACTGTGGCACATGACGCTGTCCCTGATGGATTGGTGACCAGGACTGTGGCACATGACGTTGTCCCTGATGGATTGGTGACCAGGACTGTGGCACATGACGTTGTCCCTGATGGATTGGTGACCAGGACTGTGGCACATGACGTTGTCCCTGATGGATTGGTGACCAGGACTGTGGCACATGACGTTGTCCCTGATGGATTGGTGACCAGGACTGTGGCACATGACGCTGTCCCTGATGGATTGGTGACCAGGACTGTGGCACATGACGCTGTCCCTGATGGATTGGTGACCAGGACTGTGGCACATGACGCTGTCCCTGATGGATTGGTGACCAGGACTGTGGCACATGACGCTGTCCCTGATGGATTGGTGACCAGGACTGTGGCACATGACGTTGTCCCTGATGGATTGGTGACCAGGACTGTGGCACATGACGTTGTCCCTGATGGATTGGTGACCAGGACTGTGGCACATGACGTTGTCCCTGATGGATTGGTGACCAGGACTGTGGCACATGACGTTGTCCCTGATGGATTGGTGACCAGGACTGTGGCACATGACGCTGTCCCTGATGGATTGGTGACCAGGACTGTGGCACATGACGTTGTCCCTGATGGATTGGTGACCAGGACTGTGGCACATGACGTTGTCCCTGATGGATTGGTGACCAGGACTGTGGTACATGACGTTGTCCCTGATGGATTGGTGACCAGGACTGTGGCACATGACGCTGTCCCTGATGGATTGGTGACCAGGACTGTGGGACATGACGCTGTCCCTGATGGATTGGTGACCAGGACTGTGGCACATGACGCTGTCCCTGATGGATTGGTGACCAGGACTGTGGCACATGACGCTGTCCCTGATGGATTGGTGACCAGGACTGTGGCACATGACGCTGTCCCTGATGGATTGGTGACCAGGACTGTGGCACATGACGCTGTCCCTGATGGATTGGTGACCAGGACTGTGGCACATGACGTTGTCCCTGATGGATTGGTGACCAGGACTGTGGCACATGACGTTGTCCCTGATGGATTGGTGACCAGGACTGTGGCACATGACGCTGTCCCTGATGGATTGGTGACCAGGACTGTGGCACATGACGTTGTCCCTGATGGATTGGTGACCAGGACTGTGGCACATGACGCTGTCCCTGATGGATTGGTGACCAGGACTGTGGCACATGACGCTGTCCCTGATGGATTGGTGACCAGGACTGTGGCACATGACGTTGTCCCTGATGGATTGGTGACCAGGACTGTGGCACATGACGCTGTCCCTGATGGATTGGTGACCAGGACTGTGGCACATGACGCTGTCCCTGATGGATTGGTGACCAGGACTGTGGCACATGACGTTGTCCCTGATGGATTGGTGACCAGGACTGTGGCACATGACGCTGTCCCTGATGGATTGGTGACCAGGACTGTGGCACATGACGCTGTCCCTGATGGATTGGTGACCAGGACTGTGGCACATGACGTTGTCCCTGATGGATTGGTGACCAGGACTGTGGCACATGACGCTGTCCCTGATGGATTGGTGACCAGGACTGTGGCACATGACGCTGTCCCTGATGGATTGGTGACCAGGACTGTGGCACATGACGTTGTCCCTGATGGATTGGTGACCAGGACTGTGGCACATGACGCTGTCCCTGATGGATTGGTGACCAGGACTGTGGCACATGACGCTGTCCCTGATGGATTGGTGACCCGGACTGTGGCACATGACGCTGTCCCTGATGGATTGGTGACCAGGACTGTGGCACATGACGTTGTCCCTGATGGATTGGTGACCAGGACTGTGGTACATGACGTTGTCCCTGATGGATTGGTGACCAGGACTGTGGCACATGACGCTGTCCCTGATGGATTGGTGACCAGGACTGTGGCACATGACGTTGTCCCTGATGGATTGGTGACCAGGACTGTGGTACATGACGCTGTCCCTGATGGATTGGTGACCAGGACTGTGGCACATGACGCTGTCCCTGATGGATTGGTGACCAGGACTGTGGCACATGACGCTGTCCCTGATGGATTGGTGACCAGGACTGTGGCACATGACGCTGTCCCTGATGGATTGGTGACCAGGACTGTGGCACATGACGCTGTCCCTGATGAATTGGTGACCAGGACTGTGGCACATGACGCTGTCCCTGATGGATTGGTGACCAGGACTGTGGCACATGACGCTGTCCCTGATGGATTGGTGACCCGGACTGTGGCACATGACGTTGTCCCTGATGGATTGGTGACCAGGACTGTGGCACATGACGCTGTCCCTGATGGATTGGTGACCAGGACTGTGGCACATGACGCTGTCCCTGATGGATTGGTGACCAGGACTGTGGCACATGACGCTGTCCCTGATGGATTGGTGACCAGGACTGTGGTACATGACGCTGTCCCTGATGGATTGGTGACCAGGACTGTGGCACATGACGCTGTCCCTGATGGATTGGTGACCAGGACTGTGGCACATGACGCTGTCCCTGATGGATTGGTGACCAGGACTGTGGCACATGACGTTGTCCCTGATGGATTGGTGACCAGGACTGTGGCACATGACGCTGTCCCTGATGGATTGGTGACCAGGACTGTGGTACATGACGCTGTCCCTGATGGATTGGTGACCAGGACTGTGGCACATGACGCTGTCCCTGATGGATTGGTGACCAGGACTGTGGCACATGACGCTGTCCCTGATGGATTGGTGACCAGGACTGTGGGACATGACGCTGTCCCTGATGGATTGGTGACCAGGACTGTGGCACATGACGCTGTCCCTGATGGATTGGTGACCAGGACTGTGGCACATGACGCTGTCCCTGATGGATTGGTGACCAGGACTGTGGCACATGACGTTGTCCCTGATGGATTGGTGACCAGGACTGTGGCACATGACGCTGTCCCTGATGGATTGGTGACCAGGACTGTGGCACATGACGCTGTCCCTGATGGATTGGTGACCCGGACTGTGGCACATGACGTTGTCCCTGATGGATTGGTGACCAGGACTGTGGCACATGACGCTGTCCCTGATGGATTGGTGACCAGGACTGTGGCACATGACGCTGTCCCTGATGGATTGGTGACCAGGACTGTGGCACATGACGTTGTCCCTGATGGATTGGTGACCAGGACTGTGGCACATGACGCTGTCCCTGATGGATTGGTGACCAGGACTGTGGCACATGACGCTGTCCCTGATGGATTGGTGACCCGGACTGTGGCACATGACGCTGTCCCTGATGGATTGGTGACCAGGACTGTGGCACATGACGTTGTCCCTGATGGATTGGTGACCAGGACTGTGGTACATGACGCTGTCCCTGATGGATTGGTGACCAGGACTGTGGCACATGACGCTGTCCCTGATGGATTGGTGACCAGGACTGTGGCACATGACGTTGTCCCTGATGGATTGGTGACCAGGACTGTGGTACATGACGCTGTCCCTGATGGATTGGTGACCAGGACTGTGGCACATGACGCTGTCCCTGATGGATTGGTGACCAGGACTGTGGCACATGACGTTGTCCCTGATGGATTGGTGACCAGGACTGTGGCACATGACGCTGTCCCTGATGGATTGGTGACCAGGACTGTGGCACATGACGCTGTCCCTGATGAATTGGTGACCAGGACTGTGGCACATGACGCTGTCCCTGATGGATTGGTGACCAGGACTGTGGCACATGACGCTGTCCCTGATGGATTGGTGACCAGGACTGTGGCACATGACGTTGTCCCTGATGGATTGGTGACCAGGACTGTGGCACATGACGCTGTCCCTGATGGATTGGTGACCAGGACTGTGGCACATGACGCTGTCCCTGATGGATTGGTGACCAGGACTGTGGCACATGACGCTGTCCCTGATGGATTGGTGACCAGGACTGTGGTACATGACGCTGTCCCTGATGGATTGGTGACCAGGACTGTGGCACATGACGCTGTCCCTGATGGATTGGTGACCAGGACTGTGGCACATGACGCTGTCCCTGATGGATTGGTGACCAGGACTGTGGCACATGACGTTGTCCCTGATGGATTGGTGACCAGGACTGTGGCACATGACGCTGTCCCTGATGGATTGGTGACCAGGACTGTGGTACATGACGCTGTCCCTGATGGATTGGTGACCAGGACTGTGGCACATGACGCTGTCCCTGATGGATTGGTGACCAGGACTGTGGCACATGACGCTGTCCCTGATGGATTGGTGACCAGGACTGTGGGACATGACGCTGTCCCTGATGGATTGGTGACCAGGACTGTGGCACATGACGCTGTCCCTGATGGATTGGTGACCAGGACTGTGGCACATGACGCTGTCCCTGATGGATTGGTGACCAGGACTGTGGCACATGACGCTGTTCCTGATGGATTGGTGACCAGGACTGTGGCACATGACGCTGTCCCTGATGGATTGGTGACCAGGACTGTGGCACATGACGTTGTCCCTGATGGATTGGTGACCAGGACTGTGGCACATGACGTTGTCCCTGATGGATTGGTGACCAGGACTGTGGCACATGACGTTGTCCCTGATGGATTGGTGACCAGGACTGTGGCACATGACGTTGTCCCTGATGGATTGGTGACCAGGACTGTGGCACATGACGCTGTCCCTGATGGATTGGTGACCAGGACTGTGGCACATGACGCTGTCCCTGATGGATTGGTGACCAGGACTGTGGCACATGACGTTGTCCCTGATGGATTGGTGACCAGGACTGTGGTACATGACGCTGTCCCTGATGGATTGGTGACCAGGACTGTGGTACATGACGCTGTCCCTGATGGATTGGTGACCAGGACTGTGGCACATGACGTTGTCCCTGATGGATTGGTGACCAGGACTGTGGCACATGATGCTGTCCCTGATGGATTGGTGACCAGGACTGTGGCACATGACGCTGTCCCTGATGGATTGGTGACCAGGACTGTGGCACATGATTTCCACCAAGGTAGCACATTACGGCACAATAGCTCAGGGTGAGACTGATTGTACTGCCAAGGTAGCAAGATACGGCATGGGCTTAAACAGATTGTAATGTCAAGGTAGCACAATACGGCACAATACAACATGATACCCACGGCATGGTACGGCACGATTCGACAAAGGTTAAGCCGGGTTTCTCGTCTACGGTTTCCACTGACCTGCAGCTCACGCATCGACACCTGCCCTTCTCAGAACGGTGGCGCATAGGGGAGCTCACAGGAGCACACATGTTCATGGCACACACATATGTTCACCTCATCCTTCCCTTGCTTGCTCCCCTCTGCCGTGCAGTCCGGCGTTCAGCCGCACCTCCTGGAAATCCAGTACCGCATGCACCCAGCCATTGCTGCATTTCCCTCTCAGCATTTCTATGACAACCGCTTGCGCACGGAATACAACGCGATGAGCAGCGACAGCAGCCCCGAACAGGTGCACAACAGTGTCGGTAAGTGCACAAGGAGCGGGTGCGGAAAGGATGGGAAAGTGTGACCATGTGAGCAAAGTGTGATGTGTAAGGTGGCAGATGAGATGGCAGGATGCCGGGCTCAATCGCTGGCTCAGCCTGCTAGGCCACACTGAGGAAGGAATGACAGAACCAGTGACGCCCGCCATGACCCCTGAATGTCTCTGTGCAGCAGGTAATGGCGGAGCGCCGGGGCCTGCCTGCTGGCCCCTGGCCGCCCCTCTGACGTTCCTCAACGTGGAGGGCCGCGAGTTGAAGAAGGGGTCATCCACGTGCAACGAGGCAGAGGCAGAAGAGGTGGCCTCGCTGATCAGGAGGCTCCTAGGGGGCAGGAGGAGCAGCAGCACAATGCAGGCAGATGATATCGGTGCGCAGGAGGCTGATAAGGGAATATACATGGTTTTGTAGATTAATGATGTGAGGTACCATGTCGACATACAACACTGTTTTGGCAAGGCAGCATTTAGGCAAGGCAGCACTTGCAAGGAGGCCTACAATGGGGCAGGGGCACCTTGCTGATGACAAGCCTTGGAGGAGTAAGGCAGCAGTGGCAGGCGGCAGTGGCCCTCACAGAGCATTCAAGGTTATTAGACGAGCGGGACAGGCCAGGTTTGTGAGACTCCCGACCTTCTACTCCCTCCCTCCTATGGTAGGTCACCTCCCAACCTGGGTAAACCTGTGCGGTATTGTGCCCTATTGTGCGCCCTTGCTCCCTCCCTCCCTCCCTGCTTGCATGCCCCCCTCACGCCTGCCTGCCCGCCCCGTATCATCCTCCCTTGCTCCCCTCCCGCCTGCCTGCCTGTCCGTCCTGTAGCCGTCATCACACCTTACAAGGCGCAGGTGATGCTTATACAAAACAAGATCGCAGATGTGGACCCTGCCGGCAGAATCGAGGTCAACACAGTAGATGCGTTCCAGGTAGGAGGCACTGTCCCACTGCTCACATGCTGAACCCCTGCTCTGTGTGTAATCTTGAGTGGTTGCATTCAAGGCCGTGACTTTTTTGTATCTTGCCCAATGAGCATGCTGCCCACATGGATCAACTGCATCGTGAAGAATAATAGTGTATGACTCCACTGCTGGCTGATGCCGCCTTCCCATTTCCGTGCAAACCCACTCTTTCTGTGACAGAGTATCACTCCTCCTAATGTACAATATCACTCCTTGCTGATTTCTGAGACCGCCTGGATGCTGCCTGTTGCTGCTGATGCAATGGACTATGGCCATTTTAGCGTAGCTAAAAACAAGATTGGCCCCATAAGATTAAGCAGTTAGGGGGGACCCGTAAGATTAAGCAGCAGCCAGAAAAGGCTTTACCCCTATTGGGGGCCCCAAGCAGAGGGGGGGCAGGGGGTTTTAATTCCCCTCTGTGAAGTCTTAAGTATTACAAAAGGGTAATTTTAAAAACTGTGTTCGAGTTTATTTAGGAAGTGAAAGTACTAGAAGTATGGGCTTATCTTACTAAAATATAAATCATTGTTATGTTGTTGCTTTACTAAATAATTTAAAAATTAAAACATAACAATCATCATAAAACTTTGTCATTAAAATAATTTAATCATTTTGACTCTTTTTCCAGAACATTTTATTATTTTAAATTTAGTAAACAAAAAATTGTGGCTTCCTGCTCAAATAAATATTTTGTTTTAAAATAGATGTTAGTGTTTTATCTTTTCTTTTTTGTTTGTCACTTGCTAATCGTGAAACAATAATAATATTAGCTATTTTATGCTTTGTACTTGCATTATCAAAATAGCCAACGCAGGTACAAAGCATACAAAAAATTGTTTATTAATATATACTTAAAAAAATAATGCAAGTATTTAAAAAAAAACTAATTTTCTTCAAGAGCTGCAGTTTTAACGTAAATAATTAATAAAAAGGAAGTTGGGATCATAATAAATAAAGCAGTAGCAATTAATCCAAGAATGTTAACTTCCATGGTTTTAATATTTAAGATGGAAAAGGGTTAAAAATTTGCCCTTAAAAGGAGATAATTGTAAAAGTAATTTTTTTGTTAAAAAATATATGTTTGTTTTTCTTTTATTTAAGATAAAGATTCCGAAGCTATTTTTACAACTTGTAGAATAGCTGCTCCCTGTTAATTCTATAAAGAAGCAGCTAAATCCTATATTTTATTGCTCGGCAAAATTTTATATCTTATCTCCCGGACGGTTCATCCAGGGCCGAGAGAAGAAAGTCATCCTATTCAGCACCGTGAGGGCGAACGATGTCGGGAATTTGGGATTCCTTTCGGACCAGCGTCGTCTCAATGTGGCACTCACCAGAGCCCGGACCGCATGCTGCGTCCTCGGCAACCGCCGCACACTCATGCAGGCGGCCACGGCTGAAGGGCGCAAATTGGGATGTGACTTTTGGCAGCATTGGCTGGCTCACGTGGGTGCGGCTGCAAAGTCAAGCAGTGCTGCCCTAAGCCTTCTTTCCAGTTGACCTGCAGCAGCAGTCCAGCATCCCGGCTCGTGAGTTTAATCGAACTCTTTTGCACCCCCGTCATGTTTATGAATGGGGCTTATCGTCTGCACTATGGGGTTAATTCCCACGCCACAGTCTTGTGCGTATGTGTTAGTCGCTTTCCCAGGGGGGTCACTCGCTGTCCTAGCATATTAAGTGCCTGTACCGGTTATGGGCACTTGTCCCATGCATCAAATGTGATGCTCTGCTGGACTGTGAAACTCAACACAACTTTACATGAGACGGCGTAGGGGCCAAATTGGCTCTGTCACACCAGCACTGGACTGAGCCGGACTGAGCTGTAGCGCTCATCAGGCCTTGAGGGGGGACAAGGGTCTAGCTGGAGGCTTCTTGCTTCATGTTGTGGTTGAGTTGTGAATGAAGGGTAACAGGCTGCTTGACCCCGGTTGCTCAGTCGCCTCATGTGGTTGTTGAGTTGTGGATCTGCGAGTGGGGACCAATTGTTTGGCCCCATCATCTCTCTCATTGAGTTGTGAATGAATCAAGCAATCAAGGGGAACTGGCTGAGTGCTTGGCAATTTGCTTGGCTCCGGTCCCTCGCTTCATGTTATTGAGTCAGAATTGTAGATGGAGGTCGATCGGATGGACTCTGAACATTGGCAATGGCTAAATGGAGAAAAAAATAACGGGGGGACCATGGTGATCTGGCCGGTGGCTGCGTTCGTTCCAACACCACATCCTGGATATTCTCTGGTGGGAGCCGAGTGGGACGATGGGCTTATCTTATTCTTTGCCGAAATTAAGCGTGTCAATGACATAACACCTCTGGGCCATGCTCGAAAGGATCGGCGGCGCGGCGGAGACCAGCATGTAAAGCTATGGACAGAAAAGCATGTATGTACAGCGCCCCAGTGCTTTGAAGCCCTGCTGATGTAACATACGCTGACCCTCACAAGTCAGTGACGTTACACCTCTGGGCCCTGCTTAAAAAGGCTCGGCCGCGTGGGCGCCTAAGGTTTGGAGGAAAGAACGAAACAAATTCCAAAAAAGGAGGAAACGTGGGAAATATATAAGGGGAAGGTGCAACCTCACAAGCTCTGATCACAAGTACAACCCGCTGTCTGTTCCTACCATCCCACTACAACAATGCTGCAGAAAAGTAAACAATGGATCGGGAAAGAACTGGATGCTGGCCCATGGGTCATCTCTTATATTTCTTGTTATCTACCATACTTTATTCCGGTGCCCAAACCGCTTGCGGGTGCCTGTCCCACAATCTGATGCCCCATGGCCGAAATAGCATATTCACCCTAAACCTTCCTACAGTATCTTCCTTTCCTCCCCCCCAGACACGTTTACTAAGTGGAGAGAAGCAGCGAGGAGAGAGGTTAAGGTAACTTCCACATGCCTCGGGAAGTACACATGCCAAGGTGCCCAAGGTATTTGAATCGTTTCCTGCCAGGCAGGCACCACCCTAGAGGCCAGTTCAGCAACTGGGATGGCTATCCGGTAGGGATTAAACACGCTGGACAAAGTCCAGCAGCCCCCTCAAGCAAGCATAAAGCAAAGCAAACAAGCCATTCAGACATGAGGTCAGAGCGGTAACAGCAGTTCAGGGAAAACATGGCTGATGTTCGTCACAACGTTTCAACACACAGCTGTTTTGGTGACAGGGACATTTGGCGTTTAAAAGTTGGAATTACATGAGTCACACAATTTATACCATATTGATTTTATGAACAAACCCGACCACTTCCTATTGGCAGAGATGCAGGTTTTTTTTTAGGTAGTGAGAAAAAACAAGAGAGACTGAAAAAATACACACCCCTACAAATGTCTTCTTTGGGACATCTTGCGATCAAATAAATAGTGATGAATTAGATGGATTAGTGTGAAAGCCAAATGGATGCCAACTCAAAGAGGGTGGGGAGGCCACTGAAAAGATGTCCCGGCTTTTAACACGAGCTTTTTTGCACCACCAAGATAAATACCTCTCAGATCATCCATGTTTAGTGGGGTTTGTGGGACAGCGTTATTTAAGCAGCACAACACATTCAAGCAACGAAGGCAGCAACATTCCCACACAAAGCGACACGATAAGCTTAAGTTCATAAATTAACACTTTGCATTTCACAGGGTATCAGAGAAGACTCGACATTCCACACTTCAGTTGAAGGCGAGAGGCTGCTCCTGGATGCATTATTGCATCTCTTCATACAGGGCAGGGCAGGCAACTGTCCAGCGCACGCCTATCACTCTTTCAAGGCTGGGTTGCAACCACCCACGACAAGAGTACTGGGACCCCCATAGCAGAGCTCACGACCTCCTTTATCTTGTCGCTATCGGGGCACATATAGCCAGAGCTGTAGCACCACTGACCACCGCACCATACGGAAATGTCATGCGGGCAGCACACGTCTTGGCTGCTAAAGCGTGAGCAGGTATAAGGGGAGGCGCACCCCCCACCTCCAACACAGATCTCCGTGTCGTCTTGGGGAGGGGGAGGAGGCGGGCTTGGAGGCGGCGGGCAGGGAGGAGGCGGTCTGGGAACAAGCGCAGGTGGCTTGGAAGAGGGGCTGCTGGCAAGAGAGGTTCCGCTGGCGCAAGCTGTGCCCTCACGGTAGCACCAGTTCCCACCGCACCATATAGGGCTGTTCTGCGGGCAGCAAACATCCTTGCTGTTATAGCGCGAGCAGGTGAAAGGGGCGGCGCACGCCCAACCTCCGACGCAGATCTCTTTGTCGCCTTGGGGAGGAGAAGGGCTGGGAGGAGGCGGGCTGAGAGGAGGCGGGCTGAGAGGAGGCGGGCTAGGAAGAGGCGGGCTAGGAAGAGGCGGGCTGGGAAGAGGCGGGCTAGGAAGAGGCGGGCTGGGAGGAGGCGGGCTAGGAAGAGGCGGGCTAGGAGGAGGCGGGCTAGGAAGAGGCGGGCTGGGAAGAGGCGGGCTAGGAAGAGGCGGGCTGGGAGGAGGCGGGCTAGGAAGAGGCGGGCTGGGAGGAGGCGGGCTAGGAAGAGGCGGGCTGGGAGGAGGCGGGCTAGGAAGAGGCGGGCTGGGAGGAGGCGGGCTGGGAGGAGGTGGGCTGGGAGGAGGCGGGCTAGGAAGAGGCGGGCTGGGAGGAGGCGGGCTAGGGAGAGGCGGGCTGGGAGGAGGCGGGCTAGGAAGAGGCGGGCTGGGAGGAGGCGGGCTGGGAGGAGGTGGGCTGGGAGGAGGCGGGCTGGGAGGAGGCGGGCTGGGAGGAGGCGGGCTGGGAGGAGGCGCAGGTGGCTTGGGAGGAGGTCTGCTGGTCGGCGTGGTTCCGCTGGCGCAACCTGTACCCTCACTGTAGCACCAGTCCCCGCCACACCACACGGGGTACAAGCTGGGGCAACATGTATCCTCGTTGTTTGAGCGCGAACAGACGGTCGTGCCCGAGCAATAGCCACCATCAACACAGATCTGAATCTCGTTGCCGCCAGGAGAAGCCGGAGGGGAGGGAGGAGATGGGACCCCATCGCCACCGCCAGCGGTCGGCCGGTAGCCGGAAACTGCTTGCGCGTTCATGGTGATCGCTGCGGCGCAGTTGGCGTAGTCGGGATCGCCAGTGGGGTAGCTGCCAGTGGCTCGGCTAACTGACACGTCTGGGTTTGAGTGGTACAAAACTCGTGCGGGTACCTTGCCATCCTCGCATCCGTACGACATGACAGTGCGGAATCTGCTTGCGCTGTCAATGTCACATCTGTGCCATCCGCTGTAGAGGTAGGGGTCGCTGTAGAAGTCGTGGCCGCAGCCCATGTTGTGCCCAACCTCGTGCGCCCCGACACCACCCATCAGGCACTCCGTGGATATCACTGAGAATGCTAAGAAGGGAGTGGGAAACCTGGGCTGGTAGGCCAGGCCGCAATACTCCCTGTCCGTGGTCACCAGCTGCACCAGATCCGCTCCCGTCTGCAGCGTGAGAGAGGAAATGGACAGTCAGCACAGGCAAGAAGGAGGAGGGAAGCACAGAATAGGGCCCGAAGAGTGATGCAGGAAACATGGAATGGAAGAGCTGCATGATATCGCGATAAGGAGTACAGACAGGGCGTGGGGACAACACGCTGGGCAAGCGCTGCCCTCTTTGTCCACATGCATGAATCCCCGCGACTTGAGGCTAATTGAGGGGAAATGCTGACACCTTGGTGACCCCTACCTGCCTAGCCGAGCCCACACCTGCTCGCGCTTGCTCTTACCGATTCTCGAAGGCTGGCAGAGCCCGGGATGGTGCCTCTCTGCAGGTCTTTTATGCTCTGGAGAAAGCCCTTCTCGGTGTATTGGACCTTGGACAGGGCCACAGGCAGAGTCCAGAGTCAGATAAATAAATACCGATGGTCCTCAACTTCAGTCCATTCCAAATTCCAATAAATTGACTTCCAAACTTCATTTAATCCAGATGGGCACCAAGAGGGCACGCACAATATTAAGTGCCGTCACCATCCCATGTCACCTTAGGCGGCAATTTGAGCTGCAAAGCTACTTGCTCACCCTCCACCCGGACACCAATGAAGGAATGGGATGGGGGCACCTTCTGCCAGTATCGAAAAGTACCAGTACCCGCAGATCATTGTTGTAATACTTCCGTGCTTTATTTCCTGGGCTTGAGATCAGAGGCAACATACAGGTCGGCCCAGGGCAGAGGGCAAGTGTTCAAACCCAAACCATAAAATTTGAAATCCTGAAGCAGGCAAGGGGCTCCTCACATGAGCTGCCTTGACCATATTGAGCCGGACATTCAGTTGCGAGTTTGCATAAATGGTGTTTGTGAGCTGCACCTCGGCAGCCATGGCGTCCATAGCGGCAGCCTCGCTGCCTCCGGGGGAGATCCTCGCCATGGCTGCCGGCGTGAAGAGCATCAGGATGTCGATCTGGCGCACCGTCTGCTGAAGCCTCCGACCTGCGGGCGCCTCGGTGATGGGCGCTGCGGTCTCGACAGAAGTTGCCAGTCCAGACGGGGTCTGAACAGCAGATGCTAGTCCAGAGGGGGTCTTGACTGCAGGTGTTAGTCCAGAGGGGGTCTTGACTGCAGGTGCTAGTCCAGAGGGGGGCCTGACTGGAGTTGCCAGTCCAGACCCACTGCGAGGTAGGGGCTGTTCTATAACCGCATCCGAGTGACCAAGCTCAGGGGTAGTAAAGGCAGACACGGAGCCGGCGCTGGCATCGCCCACCGGGGATTGGATCTGTGCGGGGTAAAGGAACGAGGATGGCCTCTATGGCTGCGACAGGGAGTCATTCAGCAGGAGGGAACGAGACAGAGGGATCTCCAGGAGTCCGTCCAGGATTAAAGGCTTCAGCGGGAACTTTTCAGCATGCAGGCATGGGAGGCAGCAGCAAGGCAGGGAGTCTTTCAGCAAGGCTTGGGCCTGGGCCGGGAGGGGACGAAGATAGACCCTCTGCAGGGTCGGGTCAAGCTCTAGTTGCGTGCTGGTGTGCGCGACATAAAAGAATCTCTGCTGAGCCTGCTCTCTGCACGAATAGTATCCTCATATACAAATTTCAAAACCGTCAAGGCGGACAGCCCAGGCATTCAACACACCCGGTAGATGCGAGTGAGCACATTTCCGTCATCTTGCAGCTCAGGCACAGACACACTCGCGAGAAAAGACTCGCCGGAGACCACCAGGATGAACGCTGTTTCGCCATGGCCATAGCCCTTGAGGGTGCCGGTCATGGTAATGCGCTCCTGCAACGCACTCATCATGTTCTCGTCATCCTCGTCCTCAGACTGGCCCGTCTTTTGCTTCCTCGCCAGCTTCGCCTGGAACCTTTTCATTTTTTGCGAAGCTTCCTGATCCTCCCGGCCTGCTTCTCGGTGGCCCAGACAACAACGAAGTCTTTGCCGGGAAGAATGGGCATGCATGGCGACCTCTAGGTCCGTGGAGTCGAGCACGTCGTCCTCAAGGACCAAAATGCGATTTTCACTTCCTGCAATGAGCAGTGAACAAGCGACAGGCAAGTGCAATTGTTGCGTACATTTCCTGCAGCCAGCTCAAGCTGGATCCATTGGAGATACGTGCGTATGCCCACATGGCGAGTGGGGACCACCGGTGGGGACATAGTGGGGATTCGTCAGGATGAAAACGCCGTAGCGTGGCTTGAGGACACATGAGCAAACGACTACAACGTCCAGCAACACGATACAACCAATGCAACAAGAGGCCATCGTCGGCCCGAAAATCCAATCCGGCTAGAGATCGACTATATGAACCTACGATGGTTAAAGTTTACAAATGAATGCGCTGAGACTGTGTGTGCATGCATTACCTGCAGACGCATCTGCGTTGCCCGCTACAGCCGGTACGACGACATGAAAACTAACTGTCATCACATCGGCATCGACGGTGTCAACAGTGGGAGTCGGCATCGACCCCTGGACGCGGAACAGAGAAGCGGTACTTGCTGGTGCAATGTCTGCACCGGTATCGGACACACTCCCCACAGCCAAGCATCTGGTCGAGGCCAGTAATATGAGTATGATCAGAGGTAGCAACTTAAGCAACTTCGACACCATGTGCCGTTTGTCTTTATTATCAACATCCCGTTTAGGGAATCCTTGCATAATGGTGCTACAGCCGTGAATCAAGTTGGAGAAACGGAAGTTTAAGCAATTCTTCAGTGCGAGGCTAGACGACACACTATTATGTTGAGGTCGGTGCATCCTGTCGACAGCGAGGCAGCTACCGAGTCCGGCTTCTGCTGCTCTGCAGGTTGCCGGGTGGGGGCGGGTGGGGCGGGGGAGTTGCATGCAAGCATGTTTCCATGTTCGCTTTTAGCAGCGCAATACATTTGAATGCCAGCGTCCCCCCTCACTTAGTGCACATTTGAATGGAAGTTTCCCCGCCCTCCTTGCTGTGTTTCCGTTGGCCACCCTGGCGTATGGGGTGACTGCCAACTAGGTGCCAGCTGTCGTACCCCGTCGAAAACGTTTCCGTTGGAATTCGGGGTCGGACCAACCGACTGGCGGTTTGCCGTAACCCCCCAACCATGGTTGTCGTCGCCCTAAACGCCAGCTCACCAGCGTTTAAGCATACATGTGCAACCATTAGCAGCACTGAGCCATTTCCTAGGCGTAGGATACAACATAACAAGATACAACTTTTGAGACATCGTTTGCACGTCAAAGCTAAAATTTGCGCATCCCGCGACACTGAAGGTGCCATGCATGGCACCATGCACCACGCGCGATGCACCCTGTCCGGTTTTCTTCACATTGCTTTGCCAAGACTGCCATTGATCTCAACCTTCCTTTGCCACATATCCGACCCTCATCATTCTTCCGGGCAGCGAGCTGTGAAGTTTTTACTGTCGAGCAGGGCATCACATTTGATACATGGGAGTATGGGACTTATGCCCGTAAACCGGTACACTGGGTCCAGGCATTACGCAATAGAGTAGGACTCTCATTTGGGACTTTCGTGAACTGACTGAGTCTGAGCGCAACGAGTCTGAGGTCTGAGTTGCGAGTTTAAACGTGATGGAGTCCGAATCCAAGCAAAACAACATAATAACGGTATTTAATGGTTGTACGGCATTTCAAATTTTGTACTCCTCAAGACCAGAGCTCAAAACACACTCTGGCATTTTATTTTATTTCTGAACCACCTAGCGCTGATTGTAAAGACTGGCCTTGGCAAATTTTCTTCGCTCATTTCGTCCTTTGATTGCTTTACAAATGAATGTATCCACTCCCTAGGAACGGGCAAGCGGGGTTTCCGGTACTGGCACGTTTGCCTTGTATGCAACGCAGCGTTTAGTCCTAGCAACGGCAGGTTGCATGGAAAATACGCATCACCCAGTCAGTGGAATCTACCAGCAATCAGCAATGTCGAGGATACAAGTTACATGCGTAGGTTACTAACAGGTTCAGTTGTTATTGATTGTAAGCCACATGCTCAACATAAAGTCGGGAAGCTGCATGATACTGGTTACATGATACGGTACCAGCAATATACAATAGCCCAGTTCCATAGTTATGCGTGCCATGCTTGGGCAACCGGCTGAAGGCTGGCCTTGGTTTGGTCCCAATTAACGCAGGTGCAGCACCTGCACACTAGCTGTTAACCACATGCACCACCAGGGTGCTACATGATACCAACAGCAAAATACTGTTAGTATTGAACCGCTGCAGCTGCCCATATCCATGTTCAGGTGCGCAATGCTTCTGCAACCCGCTGTATGCCGGTCTTGGTTTATTCCCCATCGGCGGAGGTGCAAGACCGGCACACTCAGCTGATAGCCACACACACTGCCAGGAAATTCCATGATACCAGCAGCATGATACGACTCGTAGAGTGAGCGGTTGCTGCTGCCCATGTCCACTTTCTTGTCAAGCATAGTGTGAAAGTCCGGCCAAACCAGAGTGCCACACTGTGTCGTATGCTGCTACCATGGGAGTACAATATGGCGTACTCAAGACCACATCGAGCTGCCTTGGTTCCAAGGGGTTATCACTTGCAAGGCCTGCTGGTGAGAGCCACTGCTCTCTCAATGGGATATTGGGGCTTCTCGGATGGTCTGACCACAACGTGTGACAGGCGTTAGATTGCCCAGGGGATTGCTGACATCAGCCAAGGGGCAGGGGTGATAAGGCACGCGTGCGTTGGCCTTTTGAAATGTGCCATGCCCATCCTCGCCTGACAAAATGAATCAGGAGCTTCGAGTTGTGAGAACAGCCAGGTGATCCATCACCTGAATCCAAGCGGAAGCCAGGCGACAACATACAGCTCTGACTCTGGGCCAACAACTTGCAGACTCTTACAATCCATTGAGCACAAAATAAGGTATGCATACATCCAATAAATAGCGATCTACAATCTCAAGCAGGCTCTTTTCGAACCAGCGAAGAAAGCAACCACTTGTACCCGCCATTTGATTGGCCTAGATAGGGGATACCGTCATAACGTTTCAGGCACTGGCAACACGACACAACACAACAATAGCCAGGCCCTGACCTTCCAGTGTACCTCATATTTGCTTACATATAGCTGACACACTCGCTGACACATACAACTCACCCTTGCTTGCTCCCACACCCTCTATCTACCAATTGCATGGCAATTGGCGAATTACTACACGAGCCTAGACGGCTGTGGTACTCTCACAAGAAGAACACAGCTGTGGCTCTGGAGATTATGCCAGCCCTGAGAATAATAGAATTGAAGCAACAGCAGGGTCTAGCTTTAAGACCTAACAGGCGCAAACAACGAAACATGCGGAGATTAAATGAAAACAAAAAATGCTTGAATGCCCCCCTGGACCTAAATGAGGTTTGCCAGAGCCTGGTGGAGATTGCAGGAGACGCAGGCCATCAACTAGCTGACAGAGATGAAGATTTATAAAGATAAATACCGGCACACAAAAACGATTTCCGCGGACAAACGCGATTTCGACAGACACAAATGATTGCCTTGGACCAACAGCAAGTTTCTGATTGGCCCCGGGAACTTTCCGAGGTCCTTCTGGGGTGAAACACTGGATCCCGGAAAATCTCTGGTGCCTTAAGACCACCTGGATTCGTACAGTTTTTCCTGGGACCTCCCCCCCTCCCCGGAACTTCCTAAGACCCCGGAGATATTTTGTGCCTTCGAAAGACTTCGTTAATGAAAAATAATCACTATTCTGTCTTTGGACGTATCGGACAGTCGTCATGGGGGCGAACGTGCAGAAAGGCCCTGTCAGGCCGCGGCCTTTGTCACTCCAGGGTGCTGCATGTGAAACACCCACACCGGAACTTTCCCCAAGACGAGTTGACCGTGTAAGGCTTTTTCCCCGGGGTCCAATCGGAAACGTGCAGTAAGCCCGACAGAAGCTGCAGCAGCGATACTCCTCAGTGATCTCTCATTGCCTGGGCCACCACAGTTAGTGGAAGCCCCAAGCTTCAGCATATAATGGGTCGACGGTTGGCCTATGACACAGGCCTCCCTAACCATCCGTCAAAGGCATGTCCATTCTTGCTCAGCTTCTGCCCAGTTTCAATCAGCTTCTGCCCAGCTTCCATGCAGCTTTACATACGCCTCACCATCGAAACATCCGCATCAAGCTTTTCTTGCTGCGCTCTTCTAGGGAGGTTCTCTCAAATGTATCAGCCGTTTCAGCTTGGAACCGTACCGCAGTCTTGTGGTACTGCCGGCGGTACGAATCGATCGCTGCCAGTAGCGGTATGCTGGACGAGGCTACAACGCCGCTGGCTTCAGAAACGCGACCACCCTTGCCCTTGGGAGGTTCGGAGGGGAACCTGGTGGCAGTACACGCAGCACGGTGGGTCGGCGGTACACATGGCAGAAAAAGGCAGGACAGGCAGTACACATTTTGAACTGACCTAATGAGATTCCGGTAAGGGAGGGGACCCCCTGATGAAGTGAACTGAGCAGGACTGCACGCTTTATAATCGTTTTTCAATTTTACGGCTCATTTTGATTTGACTAACAAGACTTTCCCTTTTTACACCCCAGGGAAATTATCTTCGCAAACTGTCTTGCTGGCATGTCATCTGGGGGCAAGCGCACTCGTAATCAGCCCTTTTTCGATTGAATTTCTAAATCCAAAAAGACAACGAGGCATTGCTTACCGTAGTCACGAACGTGTTTTGTTGTTTTCGAAGTTCGTTGTTGATCAAAAGGTCGCTGTTTTGGCAATTACTTTGATTCGTTGCCCCTTAACATGAAAATTTGGGGGGCTCATTTGGCTACATGCTCAGCTGCCTTACTAGCCTCGGCCTCCTTTGCTGTTGGCTTTTTCGGCTTTGGATCAAATAAAAGTCGCCTGGCTTTTGGCGCCGCAGCAGCCCTCAGCGGGCCATTAATAATGCGAGCAAGCAGGCGAGTGCTACGAGTAGACATTCGAAAGTAAGAGGAACTTCAAGCTCAGACGTAGAGGAAAAACTTTTCCAACTGAAGGTCTGTCACGAGCTTAGCTCATTTACACCCCATAAAGGGGTTTAGGGTTACGATAGAGTATTTCCACTCTTTCAGACCCCAAAATCCTTCAGGTTTGTGCATTACTATGCTCTAACCTTGCTCATTCCATTCAAACACATTTCACAATTGATTTCTTTTCTCCCTGAACAACGATCAAAACAAGGAAATGCGTCCGTGACTACGGTACATGACGGACTCCCTGAAGTGCATGTCAATACTTCTTCAACATGTTTCCCTATTCAGAAGGTTTGCGGCTTTGCGCCGAGATTGTCAGAAAAATACATCAACAGAGGATCCACCACAGAGCCTGTGCCTTGAAGCATCCCTTCCTCCCTCCGGGAGAAACCGTGAATACCAGGGTTCTACAAACCGGCCAGTTACCGGGGACTTTTGGCCGAAGAAAAATAATCTAAAGAAAAGCGATGCTGGAAAAGAAAGAGGAAGTGTGGATGTTCTCCGGCTGGGTCGTTTTGGGCCGGAGGCCTGGGAATCTTGTCCGGCTTGTATAATATCTGATATACCTCCGACTGGTCCTATTCCCATATGAAGCGAAACGGAACACAAGGGATAGTCAGGGGGTGAAATAGGTTGGTAGGTAGGTAGGTGAGTGAGTAAAACATATGTTCTCAGATTGAAATAAAACTTGATGCATTGGATCACGTATGAACTGCTTGATGTATTCAACGTAACAAATGTCCGTTGGCATGCTACGATTCTCCGTTGCCAGCGCTTGCAATTTCTGCCTATCTTTCTTTGTCGCTGGTCATTTTTTGGTAGCCTTTTGACAGGCATTTGCGAAGCTTTTGCATTGCTGTTGCTAATGTCTCACTGCGGTATCAGAAATTTATCGGTATCGCTGATTGTTCGATGTATGTTCCCGTGTGAAGTGAAAATAAATTCTTCTCTGATTTAAACAAACAAATTGCAATGGATAAAACGCATTAATTGTGTGAAGTACCGGAGTATTCATTGAGACAAAATTGTGGGGAAGTGTAAATAAAAGGTCTGATTACCGGTTGGAAGCCCTTGTCATTTTCGTTGCTTTCACTTAAAAACGAATTAGATTAAAACAAAAATTGTGTGTTTCATCACACATGCCTTGCATGACGTGTTCACCTCCTCTTTCCGCTGCAACCTACCCCCTGGAGGGCCAAGACGTGTGTCACCGACCCCCTGGAGGGCCAAGACGTGTGTCACCGACCCCCGGGAGGGCCAAGACGTGTGTCACCAACCCCCAGGAGGGCCAAGACGTGTGTCACCGACCCCCGGGAGGGCCAAGACGTGTGTCACCGACCCCCGGGAGGGCCAAGACGTGTGTCATCGACCCCTGGAGGGCCAAGACGTGTGTCACCGACCCCCGGGAGGGCCAAGACGTGTGTCACCGACCCCCGGGAGGGCCAAGACGTGTGTCACCAACCCCCTGGAGGGCCAAGACGTGTGTCACCGACCCCCGGGAGGGCCAAGACGTGTGTCACCGACCCCCAGGAGGGCCAAGACGTGTGTCACCGACCCCCGGTAGGGCCAAGACGTGTGTCACCGACCCCCGGGAGGGCCAAGACGTGTGTCACCCACCCCCAGGAGGGCCGGGACATGTGTCACCGACCCCCGGGAGGGCCAAGACGTGTGTCACCGACCCCCGGGAGGGCCAAGACGTGTGTCACCGACCCCCGGGAGGGCCAAGACGTGTGTCACCGACCCCCTGGAGGGCCAAGACGTGTGTCACCGACCCCCAGGAGGGCCAAGACGTGTGTCACCGATCCCCGGGAGGGCCAAGACGTGTGTCACCGACCCCCGGGAGGGCCAAGACGTGTGTCACCGACCCCCGGGAGGGCCAAGACGTGTGTCACCGACCCCCGGGAGGGCCAAGACGTGTGTCACCGACCCCCGGGAGGGCCAAGACGTGTGTCACCGACCCCCAGGAGGGCCAAGACGTGTGTCACCGACCCCCGGGAGGGCCAAGACGTGTGTCACCGACCCCCGGGAGGGCCAAGACGTGTGTCACCGACCCCCGGGAGGGCCAAGACGTGTGTCACCGACCCCCGGGAGGGCCAAGACGTGTGTCACCGACCCCCGGGAGGGCCAAGACGTGTGTCACCGACCCCCGGGAGGGCCAAGACGTGTGTCACCGACCCCCGGGAGGGCCAAGACGTGTGTCACCGACCCCCGGGAGGGCCAAGACGTGTGTCACCGACCCCCAGGAGGGCCAAGACGTGTGTCACCGACCCCCGGGAGGGCCAAGACGTGTGTCACCGACCCCCGGGAGGGCCAAGACGTGTGTCACCGACCCCCAGGAGGGCCAAGACGTGTGTCACCGACCCCCGGGAGGGCCAAGACGTGTGTCACCGACCCCCGGGAGGGCCAAGACGTGTGTCACCGACCCCCTGGAGGGCCAAGACGTGTGTCACCGACCCCCGGGAGGGCCAAGACGTGTGTCACCGACCCCCTGGAGGGCCAAGACGTGTGTCACCGACCCCCTGGAGGGCCAAGACGTGTGTCACCGACCCCCGGGAGGGCCAAGACGTGTGTCACCGACCCCCGGGAGGGCCAAGACGTGTGTCACCGACCCCCGGGAGGGCCAAGACGTGTGTCACCGACCCCCAGGAGGGCCAAGACGTGTGTCACCGACCCCCGGGAGGGCCAAGACGTGTGTCACCGACCCCCGGGAGGGCCAAGACGTGTGTCACCGACCCCCAGGAGGGCCAAGACGTGTGTCACCGACCCCCGGGAGGGCCAAGACGTGTGTCACCGACCCCCGGGAGGGCCAAGACGTGTGTCACCGACCCCCTGGAGGGCCAAGACGTGTGTCACCGACCCCCGGGAGGGCCAAGACGTGTGTCACCGACCCCCTGGAGGGCCAAGACGTGTGTCACCGACCCCCTGGAGGGCCAAGACGTGTGTCACCGACCCCCGGGAGGGCCAAGACGTGTGTCACCGACCCCCGGGAGGGCCAAGACGTGTGTCACCGACCCCCGGGAGGGCCAAGACGTGTGTCACCGACCCCCTGGAGGGCCAAGACGTGTGTCACCGACCCCCTGGAGGGCCAAGACGTGTGTCACCGACCCCCGGGAGGGCCAAGACGTGTGTCACCGACCCCCGGGAGGGCCAAGACGTGTGTCACCGACCCCCGGGAGGGCCAAGACGTGTGTCACCGACCCCCAGGAGGGCCAAGACGTGTGTCACCGACCCCCGGGAGGGCCAAGACGTGTGTCACCGACCCCCGGGAGGGCCAAGACGTGTGTCACCGACCCCCAGGAGGGCCAAGACGTGTGTCACCGACCCCCGGGAGGGCCAAGACGTGTGTCACCGACCCCCGGGAGGGCCAAGACGTGTGTCACCGACCCCCTGGAGGGCCAAGACGTGTGTCACCGACCCCCGGGAGGGCCAAGACGTGTGTCACCGACCCCCTGGAGGGCCAAGACGTGTGTCACCGACCCCCTGGAGGGCCAAGACGTGTGTCACCGACCCCCGGGAGGGCCAAGACGTGTGTCACCGACCCCCGGGAGGGCCAAGACGTGTGTCACCGACCCCCGGGAGGGCCAAGACGTGTGTCACCGACCCCCGGGAGGGCCAAGACGTGTGTCACCGACCCCCGGGAGGGCCAAGACGTGTGTCACCGACCCCCGGGAGGGCCAAGACTTGTGTCACCGACCCCCAGGAGGGCCAAGACGTGTGTCACCGACCCCCAGGAGGGCCAAGACGTGTGTCACCGACCCCCGGGAGGGCCAAGACGTGTGTCACCGACCCCCGGGAGGGCCAAGACGTGTGTCACCGACCCCCGGGAGGGCCAAGACGTGTGTCACCGACCCCCGGGAGGGCCAAGACGTGTGTCACCGACCCCCGGGAGGGCCAAGACGTGTGTCACCGACCCCCGGGAGGGCCAAGACGTGTGTCACCGACCCCCGGGAGGGCCAAGACGTGTGTCACCGACCCCCAGGAGGGCCAAGACGTGTGTCACCGACCCCCGGGAGGGCCAAGACGTGTGTCACCGACCCCCGGGAGGGCCAAGACGTGTGTCACCGACCCCCAGGAGGGCCAAGACGTGTGTCACCGACCCCCGGGAGGGCCAAGACGTGTGTCACCGACCCCCGGGAGGGCCAAGACGTGTGTCACCGACCCCCTGGAGGGCCAAGACGTGTGTCACCGACCCCCGGGAGGGCCAAGACGTGTGTCACCGACCCCCTGGAGGGCCAAGACGTGTGTCACCGACCCCCTGGAGGGCCAAGACGTGTGTCACCGACCCCCGGGAGGGCCAAGACGTGTGTCACCGACCCCCGGGAGGGCCAAGACGTGTGTCACCGACCCCCGGGAGGGCCAAGACGTGTGTCACCGACCCCCAGGAGGGCCAAGACGTGTGTCACCGACCCCCGGGAGGGCCAAGACGTGTGTCACCGACCCCCGGGAGGGCCAAGACGTGTGTCACCGACCCCCAGGAGGGCCAAGACGTGTGTCACCGACCCCCGGGAGGGCCAAGACGTGTGTCACCGACCCCCGGGAGGGCCAAGACGTGTGTCACCGACCCCCTGGAGGGCCAAGACGTGTGTCACCGACCCCCGGGAGGGCCAAGACGTGTGTCACCGACCCCCTGGAGGGCCAAGACGTGTGTCACCGACCCCCTGGAGGGCCAAGACGTGTGTCACCGACCCCCGGGAGGGCCAAGACGTGTGTCACCGACCCCCGGGAGGGCCAAGACGTGTGTCACCGACCCCCGGGAGGGCCAAGACGTGTGTCACCGACCCCCGGGAGGGCCAAGACGTGTGTCACCGACCCCCGGGAGGGCCAAGACGTGTGTCACCGACCCCCGGGAGGGCCAAGACTTGTGTCACCGACCCCCAGGAGGGCCAAGACGTGTGTCACCGACCCCCAGGAGGGCCAAGACGTGTGTCACCGACCCCCGGGAGGGCCAAGACGTGTGTCACCGACCCTTGGGAGGGCCAAGACGTGTGTCACCGACCCCCGGGAGGGCCAAGACATGTGTCACCGACCCCCGGGAGGGCCAAGACGTGTGTCACCGATCCCCGGGAGGGCCAAGACGTGTGTCACCGACCCCCAGGAGGGCCAAGACGTGTGTCACCGACCCCCAGGAAAGCCAAGACGTGTGTCACCGACCCCCAGGAGGGCCAAGACGTGTGTCACCGACCCCCAGGAGGGTCAAGACGTGTGTCACCGACCCCCAGGAGGGCCAAGACGTGTGTCACCGACCCCCTGGAGGGCCAAGACGTGTGTCACCGACCCCCGGGAGGGCCAAGACGTGTGTCACCGACCCCCAGGAGGGCCAAGACGTGTGTCACCGACCCCCGGGAGGGCCAAGACGTGTGTCACCGACCCCCGGGAGGGCCAAGACGTGTGTCACCGACCCCCGGGAGGGCCAAGACGTGTGTCACCGACCCCCTGGAGGGCCAAGACGTGTGTCACCGACCCCCGGGAGGGCCAAGACATGTGTCACCGACCCCCGGGAGGGCCAAGACGTGTGTCACCGACCCCCAGGAGGGCCAAGACGTGTGTCACCGACCCCCGGGAGGGCCAAGACGTGTGTCACCGACCCCCGGGAGGCTGTGAAATATGTCACCGACCCCCGGGAGGGCCAAGACGTGTGTCACCGACCCCCAGGAGGGCCAAGACGTGTGTCACCGACCCCCGGGAGGCTGGGAAATATGTCACCGACCCCCGGGAGGGCCAAGACATGTGTCACCGACCCCCAGGAGGGCTGGGACATGTGTCACCGACCCCCGGGAGGGCCAAGACGTGTGTCACCGACCCCCGGGAGGGCCAAGACGTGTGTCACCGACCCCCGGGAGGGCCAAGACGTGTGTCACCGACCCCCAGGAGGGCCAAGACGTGTGTCACCGAACCCTGGGAGGGCCAAGACGTGTGTCACCGACCCCCGGGAGGGCCAAGACGTGTGTCACCGACCCCCTGGAGGGCCAAGACGTGTGTCACCGACCCCCAGGAGGGCCAAGACGTGTGTCACAGACCCCCGGGAGGGCCAAGACGTGTGTCACCGACCCCCGGGAGGGCCAAGACGTGTGTCACCGACCCCCAGGAGGGCCAAGACGTGTGTCACCGACCCCCGGGAGGGCCAAGACGTGTGTCACCGACCCCCGGGAGGGCCAAGACGTGTGTCACCGACCCCCGGGAGGGCCAAGACGTGTGTCATCGATCCCCGGGAGGGCCAAGACGTGTGTCACCGACCCCCAGGAGGGCCAAGACGTGTGTCACCGACCCCCAGGAAAGCCAAGACGTGTGTCACCGACCCCCAGGAGGGCCAAGACGTGTGTCACCGACCCCCAGGAGGGCCAAGACGTGTGTCACCGACCCCCGGGAGGGCCAAGACGTGTGTCACCGACCCCCTTGAGGGCCAAGACGTGTGTCACCGACCCCCGGGAGGGCCAAGACGTGTGTCACCGACCCCCAGGAGGGCCAAGACGTGTGTCACCGACCCCCGGGAGGGCCAAGACGTGTGTCACCGACCCCCGGGAGGGCCAAGACGTGTGTCACCGACCCCCGGGAGGGCCAAGACGTGTGTCACCGACCCCCTGGAGGGCCAAGACGTGTGTCACCGACCCCCGGGAGGGCCAAGACATGTGTCACCGACCCCCGGGAGGGCCAAGACGTGTGTCACCGACCCCCAGGAGGGCCAAGACGTGTGTCACCGACCCCCTGGAGGGCCAAGACGTGTGTCACCGACCCCCGGGAGGCTGGGAAATATGTCACCGACCCCCGGGAGGGCCAAGACGTGTGTCACCGACCCCCAGGAGGGCCAAGACGTGTGTCACCGACCCCCGGGAGGCTGGGAAATATGTCACCGACCCCCGGGAGGGCCAAGACATGTGTCACCGACCCCCAGGAGGGCTGGGACATGTGTCACCGACCCCCGGGAGGGCCAAGACGTGTGTCACCGACCCCCGGGAGGGCCAAGACGTGTGTCACCGACCCCCTGGAGGGCCAAGACGTGTGTCACCGACCCCCGGGAGGGCCAAGACGTGTGTCACCGACCCCCAGGAGGGCCAAGACGTGTGTCACCGACCCCCGGGAGGGCCAAGACGTGTGTCACCGACCCCCGGGAGGGCCAAGACGTGTGTCACCGACCCCCGGGAGGGCCAAGACGTGTGTCACCGACCCCCTGGAGGGCCAAGACGTGTGTCACCGACCCCCGGGAGGGCCAAGACATGTGTCACCGACCCCCGGGAGGGCCAAGACGTGTGTCACCGACCCCCAGGAGGGCCAAGACGTGTGTCACCGACCCCCGGGAGGGCCAAGACGTGTGTCACCGACCCCCGGGAGGCTGGGAAATATGTCACCGACCCCCGGGAGGGCCAAGACGTGTGTCACCGACCCCCAGGAGGGCCAAGACGTGTGTCACCGACCCCCGGGAGGCTGGGAAATATGTCACCGACCCCCGGGAGGGCCAAGACATGTGTCACCGACCCCCAGGAGGGCTGGGACATGTGTCACCGACCCCCGGGAGGGCCAAGACGTGTGTCACCGACCCCCGGGAGGGCCAAGACGTGTGTCACCGACCCCCGGGAGGGCCAAGACGTGTGTCACCGACCCCCAGGAGGGCCAAGACGTGTGTCACCGAACCCTGGGAGGGCCAAGACGTGTGTCACCGACCCCCGGGAGAGCCAAGACGTGTGTCACCGACCCCCTGGAGGGCCAAGACGTGTGTCACCGACCCCCAGGAGGGCCAAGACGTGCGTCACAGACCCCCGGGAGGGCCAAGACGTGTGTCACCGACCACCAGGAGGGCCAAGACGTGTGTCACCGACCCCCGGGAGGGCCAAGACGTGTGTCACCGACCCTCGGGAGGGCCAAGACGTGTGTCACCGACCCCCGGGAGGGCCAAGACGTGTGTCACCGACCCCCAGGAGGGCCAAGACGTGTGTCACCGACCCCCGGGAGGGCCAAGACGTGTGTCACCGACCCCCGGGAGGGCCAAGACGTGTGTCACCGACCCCCGGGAGGGCCAAGACGTGTGTCACCGACCCCCTGGAGGGCCAAGACGTGTGTCACCGACCCCCGGGAGGGCCAAGACATGTGTCACCGACCCCCGGGAGGGCCAAGACGTGTGTCACCGACCCCCAGGAGGGCCAAGACGTGTGTCACCGACCCCCGGGAGGGCCAAGACGTGTGTCACCGACCCCCGGGAGGCTGGGAAATATGTCACCGACCCCCGGGAGGGCCAAGACGTGTGTCACCGACCCCCAGGAGGGCCAAGACGTGTGTCACCGACCCCCGGGAGGCTGGGAAATATGTCACCGACCCCCGGGAGGGCCAAGACATGTGTCACCGACCCCCAGGAGGGCTGGGACATGTGTCACCGACCCCCGGGAGGGCCAAGACGTGTGTCACCGACCCCCGGGAGGGCCAAGACGTGTGTCACCGACCCCCGGGAGGGCCAAGACGTGTGTCACCGACCCCCAAGAGGGCCAAGACGTGTGTCACCGAACCCTGGGAGGGCCAAGACGTGTGTCACCGACCCCCGGGAGGGCCAAGACGTGTGTCACCGACCCCCTGGAGGGCCAAGACGTGTGTCACCGACCCCCAGGAGGGCCAAGACGTGTGTCACAGACCCCCGGGAGGGCCAAGACGTGTGTCACCGACCCCCGGGAGGGCCAAGACGTGTGTCACCGACCCCCAGGAGGGCCAAGACGTGTGTCACCGACCCCCGGGAGGGCCAAGACGTGTGTCACCGACCCCCGGGAGGGCCAAGACGTGTGTCACCGACCCCCGGGAGGGCCAAGACGTGTGTCATCGATCCCCGGGAGGGCCAAGACGTGTGTCACCGACCCCCAGGAGGGCCAAGACGTGTGTCACCGACCCCCAGGAAAGCCAAGACGTGTGTCACCGACCCCCAGGAGGGCCAAGACGTGTGTCACCGACCCCCAGGAGGGCCAAGACGTGTGTCACCGACCCCCGGGAGGGCCAAGACGTGTGTCACCGACCCCCTGGAGGGCCAAGACGTGTGTCACCGACCCCCGGGAGGGCCAAGACGTGTGTCACCGACCCCCGGGAGGGCCAAGACGTGTGTCACCGACCCCCGGGAGGGCCAAGACGTGTGTCACCGACCCCCGGGAGGGCCAAGACGTGTGTCACCGACCCCCGGGAGGGCCAAGACGTGTGTCACCGACCCCCGGGAGGGCCAAGACGTGTGTCACCGACCCCCGGGAGGGCCAAGACATGTGTCACCGACCCCCGGGAGGGCCAAGACGTGTGTCACCGACCCCCAGGAGGGCCAAGACGTGTGTCACCAACCCCCGGGAGGGCCAAGACGTGTGTCACCGACCCCCGGGAGGCTGGGAAATATGTCACCGACCCCCGGGAGGGCCAAGACGTGTGTCACCGACCCCCAGGAGGGCCAAGACGTGTGTCACCGACCCCCGGGAGGATGGGAAATATGTCACCGACCCCCGGGAGGGCCAAGACATGTGTCACCGACCCCCAGGAGGGCTGGGACATGTGTCACCGACCCCCGGGAGGGCCAAGACGTGTGTCACCGACCCCCGGGAGGGCCAAGACGTGTGTCACCGACCCCCTGGAGGGCCAAGACGTGTGTCACCGACCCCCAGGAGGGCCAAGACGTGTGTCACCGACCCCCAGGAGGGCCAAGACGTGTGTCACCGACCCCCGGGAGGGCCAAGACGTGTGTCACCGACCCCCGGGAGGGCCAAGACGTGTGTCACCGACCCCCGGGAGGGCCAAGACGTGTGTCACCGACCCCCTGGAGGGCCAAGACGTGTGTCACCGACCCCCGGGAGGGCCAAGACATGTGTCACCGACCCCCGGGAGGGCCAAGACGTGTGTCACCGACCCCCGGGAGGGCCAAGACGTGTGTCACCGACCCCCGGGAGGGCCAAGACGTGTGTCACCGACCCCCGGGAGGCTGGGAAATATGTCACCGACCCCCGGGAGGGCCAAGACATGTGTCACCGACCCCCAGGAGGGCTGGGACATGTGTCACCGACCCCCGGGAGGGCCAAGACGTGTGTCACCGACCCCCGGGAGGGCCAAGACGTGTGTCACCGACCCCCGGGAGGGCCAAGACGTGTGTCACCGACCCCCAAGAGGGCCAAGACGTGTGTCACCGAACCCTGGGAGGGCCAAGACGTGTGTCACCGACCCCCGGGAGGGCCAAGACGTGTGTCACCGACCCCCTGGAGGGCCAAGACGTGTGTCACCGACCCCCAGGAGGGCCAAGACGTGTGTCACAGACCCCCGGGAGGGCCAAGACGTGTGTCACCGACCCCCGGGAGGGCCAAGACGTGTGTCACCGACCCCCAGGAGGGCCAAGACGTGTGTCACCGACCCCCGGGAGGGCCAAGACGTGTGTCACCGACCCCCGGGAGGGCCAAGACGTGTGTCACCGACCCCCGGGAGGGCCAAGACGTGTGTCATCGATCCCCGGGAGGGCCAAGACGTGTGTCACCGACCCCCAGGAGGGCCAAGACGTGTGTCACCGACCCCCAGGAAAGCCAAGACGTGTGTCACCGACCCCCAGGAGGGCCAAGACGTGTGTCACCGACCCCCAGGAGGGCCAAGACGTGTGTCACCGACCCCCGGGAGGGCCAAGACGTGTGTCACCAACCCCCTGGAGGGCCAAGACGTGTGTCACCGACCCCCGGGAGGGCCAAGACGTGTGTCACCGACCCCCGGGAGGGCCAAGACGTGTGTCACCGACCCCCGGGAGGGCCAAGACGTGTGTCACCGACCCCCGGGAGGGCCAAGACGTGTGTCACCGACCCCCGGGAGGGCCAAGACGTGTGTCACCGACCCCCGGGAGGGCCAAGACGTGTGTCACCGACCCCCGGGAGGGCCAAGACATGTGTCACCGACCCCCGGGAGGGCCAAGACGTGTGTCACCGACCCCCAGGAGGGCCAAGACGTGTGTCACCAACCCCCGGGAGGGCCAAGACGTGTGTCACCGACCCCCGGGAGGCTGGGAAATATGTCACCGACCCCCGGGAGGGCCAAGACGTGTGTCACCGACCCCCAGGAGGGCCAAGACGTGTGTCACCGACCCCCGGGAGGATGGGAAATATGTCACCGACCCCCGGGAGGGCCAAGACATGTGTCACCGACCCCCAGGAGGGCTGGGACATGTGTCATCGACCCCCGGGAGGGCCAAGACGTGTGTCACCGACCCCCGGGAGGGCCAAGACGTGTGTCACCGACCCCCTGGAGGGCCAAGACGTGTGTCACCGACCCCCGGGAGGGCCAAGACGTGTGTCACCGACCCCCAGGAGGGCCAAGACGTGTGTCACCGACCCCCGGGAGGGCCAAGACGTGTGTCACCGACCCCCGGGAGGGCCAAGACGTGTGTCACCGACCCCCGGGAGGGCCAAGACGTGTGTCACCGACCCCCTGGAGGGCCAAGACGTGTGTCACCGACCCCGGGAGGGCCAAGACATGTGTCACCGACCCCCGGGAGGGCCAAGACGTGTGTCACCGACCCCCGGGAGGGCCAAGACGTGTGTCACCGACCCCCGGGAGGGCCAAGACGTGTGTCACCGACCCCCGGGAGGCTGGGAAATATGTCACCGACCCCCGGGAGGGCCAAGACGTGTGTCACCGACCCCCAGGAGGGCCAAGACGTGTGTCACCGACCCCCGGGAGGCTGGGAAATATGTCACCGACCCCCGGGAGGGCCAAGACATGTGTCACTGACCCCCAGGAGGGCCAAGACGTGTGTCACCGACCCCCGGGAGGGCCAAGACGTGTGTCACCGACCCCCGGGAGGGCCAAGACGTGTGTCACCGACCCCCGGGAGGGCCAAGACGTGTGTCACCGACCCCCAGGAGGGCCAAGACGTGTGTCACCGAACCCTGGGAGGGCCAAGACGTGTGTCACCGACCCCCGGGAGGGCCAAGACGTGTGTCACCGACCCCCTGGAGGGCCAAGACGTGTGTCACCGACCCCCAGGAGGGCCAAGACGTGTGTCACAGACCCCCGGGAGGGCCAAGACGTGTGTCACCGACCCCCGGGAGGGCCAAGACGTGTGTCACCGACCCCCAGGAAAGCCAAGACGTGTGTCACCGACCCCCGGGAGGGCCAAGACGTGTGTCACCGACCCCCGGGAGGGCCAAGACGTGTGTCACCGACCCCCGGGAGGGCCAAGACGTGTGTCATCGATCCCCGGGAGGGCCAAGACGTGTGTCACCGACCCCCAGGAGGGCCAAGACGTGTGTCACCGACCCCCAGGAAAGCCAAGACGTGTGTCACCGACCCCCAGGAGGGCCAAGACGTGTGTCACCGACCCCCAGGAGGGCCAAGACGTGTGTCACCGACCCCCAGGAGGGCTGGGACATGTGTCACCGACCCCCGGGAGGGCCAAGACGTGTGTCACCGACCCCCGGGAGGGCCAAGACGTGTGTCACCGACCCCCGGGAGGGCCAAGACGTGTGTCACCGACCCCCAGGAAAGCCAAGACGTGTGTCACCGACCCCCAGGAGGGCCAAGACGTGTGTCACCGACCCCCAGGAGGGCCAAGACGTGTGTCACCGACCCCCGGGAGGGCCAAGACGTGTGTCACCGACCCCCGGGAGGGCCAAGACGTGTGTCACCGACCCCCGGGAGGGCCAAGACGTGTGTCACCGACCCCCGGGAGGGCCAAGACGTGTGTCACCGACCCCCGGGAGGGCCAATACGTGTGTCACCGACCCCCGGGAGGGCCAAGACGTGTGTCACCGACCCCCGGGAGGGCCAAGACGTGTGTCACCGACCCCCGGGAGGGCCAAGACGTGTGTCACCGACCCCCGGGAGGGCCAAGACGTGTATCACCGACCCCCGGGAGGGCCAAGACGTGTGTCACCGACCCCCGTGAGGGCCAAGACGTGTGTCACCGACCCCCTGGAGGGCCAAGACGTGTGTCACCGACCCCCGGGAGGGCCAAGACGTGTGTCACCGACCCCCGGGAGGGCCAAGACGTGTGTCACCGACCCCCGGGAGGGCCAAGACGTGTGTAACCGACCCCTGGGAGGCCAGGACATGTGCAACGGACCCCCGGGAGGCCAAGACATGTGCAACCGGCCCCCGGGAGGCCGGGACATGTGTAACCGACCCCCGGGAGGCCGGGACATGTGCAACCGACCCCCGGGAGGCCGAGACATGTGCAACCGACCCCCGGGAGGCCGGGACATGTGCAACCGACCCCCGGGAGGCCGGGACATGTGCAACCGACCCCCGGGAGGCCGGGACATGTGCAACCGACCCCCGGGAGGCCGGGACATGTGCAACTGACCCCCGGGAGGCCGGGACATGTGCAATCGACCCCCGGGAGGCCGGGACATGTGCAACCGACCCCCAGGAGGCCGGGACATGTGCAACCGACCCCCGGGAGGCCGGGACATGTGCAACTGACCCCCGGGAGGCCGGGACATGTGCAACCGACCCCCGGGAGGCCGGGACATGTGCAACCGACCCCCGGGAGGTCGGGACAGGTGCATCCGACCCCCGGGAGGCCGGGACATGTGTCACCCACACCCGGGAGGCCGGGACATGTGCAACCGACCCCCGGGAGGCCGGGACATGTGCAACCGACCCCCGGGAGGCCGAGACATGTGTAACCGACCCCCGGGAGGCCGGGACATGTGCAACCGACCCCCGGGAGGCCGGGACATGTGCAACCGACCCCCGGGAGGCCGGGACATGTGTCACCGACCCCCAGGAGGGCCAAGACGTGTGTCACCGACCCCCGGGAGGGCCAAGACGTGTGTCACCGACCCCCAGGAGGGCCAAGACGTGTGTCACCGACCCCCGGGAGGGCCAAGACGTGTGTCACCGACCCCTGGAGGGCCAAGACGTGTGTCACCGACCCCCGGGAGGGCCAAGACGTGTGTCACCGACCCCCGGGAGGGCCAAGACGTGTGTCACCGACCCCCTGGAGGGCCAAGACGTGTGTCACCGACCCCCAGGAGGGCCAAGACGTGTGTCACCGACCCCCGGGAGGGCCAAGACGTGTGTCACCGACCCCCTGGAGGGCCAAGACGTGTGTCACCGACCCCCGGGAGGGCCAAGACGTGTGTCACCGACCCCCGGGAGGGCCAAGACGTGTGTCACCGACCCCCGGGAGGGCCAAGACGTGTGTCACCGACCCCCGGGAGGGCCAAGACGTGTGTCACCAACCCCCAGGAGGGCCAAGACGTGTGTCACCGACCCCCAGGAGGGCCAAGACGTGTGTCACCGACCTCCAAGGCCAAGACGTGTGTCACCGACCCCCGGGAGGGCCAAGACGTGTGTCACCGACCCCCTGGAGGGCCAAGACGTGTGTCACCGACCCCCAAGAGGGCCAAGACGTGTGTCACCGACCCCCGGGAGGGCCAAGACGTGTGTCACCGACCCCCAGGAGGGCCAAGACGTGTGTCACCGACCCCCGGGAGGGCCAAGACGTGTGTCACCGACCTTCAGGAGGGCCAAGACGTGTGTCACCGACCTCCAAGGCCAAGACGTGTGTCACCGACCCCCGGGAGGGCCAAGACGTGTGTCACCGACCCCCGGGAGGGCCAAGACGTGTGTCACCGACCCCCGGGAGGGCCAAGACGTGTGTCACCGACCCCCAGGAGGGCCAAGACGTGTGTCACCGACCTCCAAGGCCAAGACGTGTGTCACCGACCCCCGGGAGGGCCAAGACGTGTGTCACCGACCCCCGGGAGGGCCAAGACGTGTGTCACCGACCCCCAAGAGGGCCAAGACGTGTGTCACCGACCCCCGGGAGGGCCAAGACGTGTGTCACCGACCCCCTGGAGGGCCAAGACGTGTGTCACCGACCCCCAGGAGGGCCAAGACGTGTGTCACCGACCCCCGGGAGGGCCAAGACGTGTGTCACCGACCCCCTGGAGGGCCAAGACGTGTGTCACCGACCCCCAGGAGGGCCAAGACGTGTGTCACCGACCCCTGGAGGGCCAAGACGTGTGTCACCGACCCCCAGGAGGGCCAAGACGTGTGTCACCGACCCCCGGGAGGGCCAAGACGTGTGTCACCGACCCCCGGGAGGCCGGGACATGTGCAACCGACCCCCGGGAGGCCGGGACATGTGCAACCGACCCCCGGGAGGCCGGGACATGTGTCACCGACCCCCAGGAGGGCCAAGACGTGTGTCACCGACCCCCGGGAGGGCCAAGACGTGTGTCACCGACCCCCAGGAGGGCCAAGACGTGTGTCACCGACCCCCGGGAGGGCCAAGACGTGTGTCACCGACCCCTGGAGGGCCAAGACGTGTGTCACCGACCCCCGGGAGGGCCAAGACGTGTGTCACCGACCCCCGGGAGGGCCAAGACGTGTGTCACCGACCCCCGGGAGGGCCAAGACGTGTGTCACCGACCCCCAGGAGGGCCAAGACGTGTGTCACCGACCCCCGGGAGGGCCAAGACGTGTGTCACCGACCCCCTGGAGGGCCAAGACGTGTGTCACCGACCCCCTGGAGGGCCAAGACGTGTGTCACCGACCCCCGGGAGGGCCAAGACGTGTGTCACCGACCCCCAGGAGGGCCAAGACGTGTGTCACCGACCCCCGGGAGGGCCAAGACGTGTGTCACCAACCCCCAGGAGGGCCAAGACGTGTGTCACCGACCCCCAGGAGGGCCAAGACGTGTGTCACCGACCTCCAAGGCCAAGACGTGTGTCACCGACCCCCGGGAGGGCCAAGACGTGTGTCACCGACCCCCTGGAGGGCCAAGACGTGTGTCACCGACCCCAAAGAGGGCCAAGACGTGTGTCACCGACCCCCGGGAGGGCCAAGACGTGTGTCACCGACCCCCAGGAGGGCCAAGACGTGTGTCACCGACCCCCGGGAGGGCCAAGATGTGTGTCACCGACCCCCAGGAGGGCCAAGACGTGTGTCACCGACCTCCAAGGCCAAGACGTGTGTCACCGACCCCCGGGAGGGCCAAGACGTGTGTCACCGACCCCCGGGAGGGCCAAGACGTGTGTCACCGACCCCCGGGAGGGCCAAGACGTGTGTCACCGACCCCCGGGAGGGCCAAGACGTGTGTCACCGACCCCCAAGAGGGCCAAGACGTGTGTCACCGAACCCTGGGAGGGCCAAGACGTGTGTCACCGACCCCCGGGAGGGCCAAGACGTGTGTCACCGACCCCCTGGAGGGCCAAGACGTGTGTCACCGACCCCCAGGAGGGCCAAGACGTGTGTCACCGACCCCCGGGAGGGCCAAGACGTGTGTCACCGACCCCCGGGAGGGCCAAGACGTGTGTCACCGACCCCCAGGAGGGCCAAGACGTGTGTCACCGACCCCCGGGAGGGCCAAGACGTGTGTCACCGACCCCCGGGAGGGCCAAGACGTGTGTCACCGACCCCCGGGAGGGCCAAGACGTGTGTCATCGATCCCCGGGAGGGCCAAGACGTGTGTCACCGACCCCCAGGAGGGCCAAGACGTGTGTCACCGACCCCCAGGAAAGCCAAGACGTGTGTCACCGACCCCCAGGAGGGCCAAGACGTGTGTCACCGACCCCCAGGAGGGCCAAGACGTGTGTCACCGACCCCCGGGAGGGCCAAGACGTGTGTCACCGACCCCCTGGAGGGCCAAGACGTGTGTCACCGACCCCCGGGAGGGCCAAGACGTGTGTCACCGACCCCCGGGAGGGCCAAGACGTGTGTCACCGACCCCCGGGAGGGCCAAGACGTGTGTCACCGACCCCCGGGAGGGCCAAGACGTGTGTCACCGACCCCCGGGAGGGCCAAGACGTGTGTCACCGACCCCCTGGAGGGCCAAGACGTGTGTCACCGACCCCCGGGAGGGCCAAGACATGTGTCACCGACCCCCGGGAGGGCCAAGACGTGTGTCACCGACCCCCAGGAGGGCCAAGACGTGTGTCACCAACCCCCGGGAGGGCCAAGACGTGTGTCACCGACCCCCGGGAGGGCCAAGACGTGTGTCACCGACCCCCAGGAGGGCCAAGACGTGTGTCACCGACCCCCGGGAGGATGGGAAATATGTCACCGACCCCCGGGAGGGCCAAGACATGTGTCACCGACCCCCAGGAGGGCTGGGACATGTGTCACCGACCCCCGGGAGGGCCAAGACGTGTGTCACCGACCCCCGGGAGGGCCAAGACGTGTGTCACCGACCCCCTGGAGGGCCAAGACGTGTGTCACCGACCCCCGGGAGGGCCAAGACGTGTGTCACCGACCCCCAGGAGGGCCAAGACGTGTGTCACCGACCCCCGGGAGGGCCAAGACGTGTGTCACCGACCCCCGGGAGGGCCAAGACGTGTGTCACCGACCCCCGGGAGGGCCAAGACGTGTGTCACCGACCCCCGGGAGGGCCAAGACGTGTGTCACCGACCCCCGGGAGGGCCAAGACGTGTGTCACCGACCCCCGGGAGGGCCAAGACGTGTGTCACCGACCCTCGGGAGGCTGGGAAATATGTCACCGACCCCCGGGAGGGCCAAGACGTGTGTCACCGACCCCCAGGAGGGCCAAGACGTGTGTCACCGACCCCCGGGAGGCTGGGAAATATGTCACCGACCCCCGGGAGGGCCAAGACATGTGTCACCGACCCCCAGGAGGGCTGGGACATGTGTCACCGACCCCCGGGAGGGCCAAGACGTGTGTCACCGACCCCCGGGAGGGCCAAGACGTGTGTCACCGACCCCCGGGAGGGCCAAGACGTGTGTCACCGACCCCCAGGAGGGCCAAGACGTGTGTCACCGAACCCTGGGAGGGCCAAGACGTGTGTCACCGACCCCCGGGAGGGCCAAGACGTGTGTCACCGACCCCCTGGAGGGCCAAGACGTGTGTCACCGACCCCCAGGAGGGCCAAGACGTGTGTCACAGACCCCCGGGAGGGCCAAGACGTGTGTCACCGACCCCCGGGAGGGCCAAGACGTGTGTCACCGACCCCCAGGAAAGCCAAGACGTGTGTCACCGACCCCCGGGAGGGCCAAGACGTGTGTCACCGACCCCCGGGAGGGCCAAGACGTGTGTCACCGACCCCCGGGAGGGCCAAGACGTGTGTCATCGATCCCCGGGAGGGCCAAGACGTGTGTCACCGACCCCCAGGAGGGCCAAGACGTGTGTCACCGACCCCCAGGAAAGCCAAGACGTGTGTCACCGACCCCCAGGAGGGCCAAGACGTGTGTCACCGACCCCCAGGAGGGCCAAGACGTGTGTCACCGACCCCCAGGAGGGCTGGGACATGTGTCACCGACCCCCGGGAGGGCCAAGACGTGTGTCACCGACCCCCGGGAGGGCCAAGACGTGTGTCACCGACCCCCGGGAGGGCCAAGACGTGTGTCACCGACCCCCTGGAGGGCCAAGACGTGTGTCACCGACCCCCGGGAGGGCCAAGACGTGTGTCACCGACCCCCGGGAGGGCCAAGACATGTGTCACCGACCCCCGAGAGGGCCAAGACGTGTGTCACCGACCCCCAGGAGGGCCAAGACGTGTGTCACCGACCCCCAGGAGGGCCAAGACGTGTGTCACCGACCCCCGGGAGGCTGGGAAATATGTCACCGACCCCCGGGAGGGCCAAGACGTGTGTCACCGACCCCCAGGAGGGCCAAGACGTGTGTCACCGACCCCCGGGAGGCTGGGAAATATGTCACCGACCCCCGGGAGGGCCAAGACATGTGTCACCGACCCCCAGGAGGGCTGGGCATGTGTCACCGACCCCCGGGAGGGCCAAGACGTGTGTCACCGACCCCCAGGAGGGCCAAGACGTATGTCACCGACCCCTGGGAGGGCCAAGACGTGTGTCACCGACCCCCTGGAGGGCCAAGACATGTGTCACCGACCCCCAGGAGGGCCAAGACGTGTGTCACAGACCCCCGGGAGGGCCAAGACGTGTGTCACCGACCCCCGGGAGGGCCAAGACGTGTGTCACCGACCCCCAGGAGGGCCAAGACGTGTGTCACCGACCCCCGGGAGGGCCAAGACGTGTGTCACCGACCCCCGGGAGGGCCAAGACGTGTGTCACCGACCCCCGGGAGGGCCAAGACGTGTGTCACCGACCCCCGGGAGGGCCAAGACGTGTGTCACCGACCCCCGGGAGGGCCAATACGTGTGTCACCGACCCCCGGGAGGGCCAAGACGTGTGTCACCGACCCCCGGGAGGGCCAAGACGTGTGTCACCGACCCCCGGGAGGGCCAAGACGTGTGTCACCGACCCCCGGGAGGGCCAAGACGTGTGTCACCGACCCCCGGGAGGGCCAAGACGTGTGTCACCGACCCCCGTGAGGGCCAAGACGTGTGTCACCGACCCCCTGGAGGGCCAAGACGTGTGTCACCGACCCCCGGGAGGGCCAAGACGTGTGTCACCGACCCCCGGGAGGGCCAAGACGTGTGTCACCGACCCCCGGGAGGGCCAAGACGTGTGTAACCGACCCCTGGGAGGCCAGGACATGTGCAACGGACCCCCGGGAGGCCAAGACATGTGCAACCGGCCCCCGGGAGGCCGGGACATGTGTAACCGACCCCCGGGAGGCCGGGACATGTGCAACCGACCCCCGGGAGGCCGAGACATGTGCAACCGACCCCCGGGAGGCCGGGACATGTGCAACCGACCCCCGGGAGGCCGGGACATGTGCAACCGACCCCCGGGAGGCCGGGACATGTGCAACCGACCCCCGGGAGGCCGGGACATGTGCAACTGACCCCCGGGAGGCCGGGACATGTGCAATCGACCCCCGGGAGGCCGGGACATGTGCAACCGACCCCCAGGAGGCCGGGACATGTGCAACCGACCCCCGGGAGGCCGGGACATGTGCAACTGACCCCCGGGAGGCCGGGACATGTGCAACCGACCCCCGGGAGGCCGGGACATGTGCAACCGACCCCCGGGAGGTCGGGACAGGTGCATCCGACCCCCGGGAGGCCGGGACATGTGTCACCCACACCCGGGAGGCCGGGACATGTGCAACCGACCCCCGGGAGGCCGGGACATGTGCAACCGACCCCCGGGAGGCCGAGACATGTGTAACCGACCCCCGGGAGGCCGGGACATGTGCAACCGACCCCCGGGAGGCCGGGACATGTGCAACCGACCCCCGGGAGGCCGGGACATGTGTCACCGACCCCCAGGAGGGCCAAGACGTGTGTCACCGACCCCCGGGAGGGCCAAGACGTGTGTCACCGACCCCCAGGAGGGCCAAGACGTGTGTCACCGACCCCCGGGAGGGCCAAGACGTGTGTCACCGACCCCTGGAGGGCCAAGACGTGTGTCACCGACCCCCGGGAGGGCCAAGACGTGTGTCACCGACCCCCGGGAGGGCCAAGACGTGTGTCACCGACCCCCTGGAGGGCCAAGACGTGTGTCACCGACCCCCAGGAGGGCCAAGACGTGTGTCACCGACCCCCGGGAGGGCCAAGACGTGTGTCACCGACCCCCTGGAGGGCCAAGACGTGTGTCACCGACCCCCGGGAGGGCCAAGACGTGTGTCACCGACCCCCGGGAGGGCCAAGACGTGTGTCACCGACCCCCGGGAGGGCCAAGACGTGTGTCACCGACCCCCGGGAGGGCCAAGACGTGTGTCACCAACCCCCAGGAGGGCCAAGACGTGTGTCACTGACCCCCAGGAGGGCCAAGACGTGTGTCACCGACCTCCAAGGCCAAGACGTGTGTCACCGACCCCCGGGAGGGCCAAGACGTGTGTCACCGACCCCCTGGAGGGCCAAGACGTGTGTCACCGACCCCCAAGAGGGCCAAGACGTGTGTCACCGACCCCCGGGAGGGCCAAGACGTGTGTCACCGACCCCCAGGAGGGCCAAGACGTGTGTCACCGACCCCCGGGAGGGCCAAGACGTGTGTCACCGACCCCCAGGAGGGCCAAGACGTGTGTCACCGACCTCCAAGGCCAAGACGTGTGTCACCGACCCCCGGGAGGGCCAAGACGTGTGTCACCGACCCCCGGGAGGGCCAAGACGTGTGTCACCGACCCCCGGGAGGGCCAAGACGTGTGTCACCGACCCCCAGGAGGGCCAAGACGTGTGTCACCGACCTCCAAGGCCAAGACGTGTGTCACCGACCCCCGGGAGGGCCAAGACGTGTGTCACCGACCCCCGGGAGGGCCAAGACGTGTGTCACCGACCCCCAAGAGGGCCAAGACGTGTGTCACCGACCCCCGGGAGGGCCAAGACGTGTGTCACCGACCCCCAGGAGGGCCAAGACGTGTGTCACCGACCCCCAGGAGGGCCAAGACGTGTGTCACCGACCCCCGGGAGGGCCAAGACGTGTGTCACCGACCCCCTGGAGGGCCAAGACGTGTGTCACCGACCCCCAGGAGGGCCAAGACGTGTGTCACCGACCCCTGGAGGGCCAAGACGTGTGTCACCGACCCCCAGGAGGGCCAAGACGTGTGTCACCGACCCCCGGGAGGGCCAAGACGTGTGTCACCGACCCCCGGGAGGCCGGGACATGTGCAACCGACCCCCGGGAGGCCGGGACATGTGCAACCGACCCCCGGGAGGCCGGGACATGTGTCACCGACCCCCAGGAGGGCCAAGACGTGTGTCACCGACCCCCGGGAGGGCCAAGACGTGTGTCACCGACCCCCAGGAGGGCCAAGACGTGTGTCACCGACCCCCGGGAGGGCCAAGACGTGTGTCACCGACCCCTGGAGGGCCAAGACGTGTGTCACCGACCCCCGGGAGGGCCAAGACGTGTGTCACCGACCCCCGGGAGGGCCAAGACGTGTGTCACCGACCCCCGGGAGGGCCAAGACGTGTGTCACCGACCCCCAGGAGGGCCAAGACGTGTGTCACCGACCCCCGGGAGGGCCAAGACGTGTGTCACCGACCCCCTGGAGGGCCAAGACGTGTGTCACCGACCCCCTGGAGGGCCAAGACGTGTGTCACCGACCCCCGGGAGGGCCAAGACGTGTGTCACCGACCCCCGGGAGGGCCAAGACGTGTGTCACCGACCCCCGGGAGGGCCAAGACGTGTGTCACCAACCCCCAGGAGGGCCAAGACGTGTGTCACCGACCCCCAGGAGGGCCAAGACGTGTGTCACCGACCTCCAAGGCCAAGACGTGTGTCACCGACCCCCGGGAGGGCCAAGACGTGTGTCACCGACCCCCTGGAGGGCCAAGACGTGTGTCACCGACCCCCAAGAGGGCCAAGACGTGTGTCACCGACCCCCGGGAGGGCCAAGACGTGTGTCACCGACCCCCAGGAGGGCCAAGACGTGTGTCACCGACCCCCGGGAGGGCCAAGACGTGTGTCACCGACCCCCAGGAGGGCCAAGACGTGTGTCACCGACCTCCAAGGCCAAGACGTGTGTCACCGACCCCCGGGAGGGCCAAGACGTGTGTCACCGACCCCCGGGAGGGCCAAGACGTGTGTCACCGACCCCCGGGAGGGCCAAGACGTGTGTCACCGACCCCCAGGAGGGCCAAGACGTGTGTCACCGACCCCCGGGAGGGCCAAGACGTGTGTCACCGACCCCCTGGAGGGCCAAGACGTGTGTCACCGACCCCCAGGAGGGCCAAGACGTGTGTCACCGACCCCTGGAGGGCCAAGACGTGTGTCACCGACCCCCAGGAGGGCCAAGACGTGTGTCACCGACCCCCGGGAGGGCCAAGACGTGTGTCACCGACCCCCGGGAGGGCCAAGACGTGTGTCACCGACCCCCTGGAGGGCCAAGACGTGTGTCACCGACCCCCAGGAGGGCCAAGACGTGTGTCACCGACCCCTGGAGGGCCAAGACGTGTGTCACCGACCCCCAGGAGGGCCAAGACGTGTGTCACCGACCCCCGGGAGGGCCAAGACGTGTGTCACCGACCCCCGGGAGGCCGGGACATGTGCAACCGACCCCCGGGAGGCCGGGACATGTGCAACCGACCCCCGGGAGGCCGGGACATGTGTCACCGACCCCCAGGAGGGCCAAGACGTGTGTCACCGACCCCCGGGAGGGCCAAGACGTGTGTCACCGACCCCCAGGAGGGCCAAGACGTGTGTCACCGACCCCCGGGAGGGCCAAGACGTGTGTCACCGACCCCTGGAGGGCCAAGACGTGTGTCACCGACCCCCGGGAGGGCCAAGACGTGTGTCACCGACCCCCGGGAGGGCCAAGACGTGTGTCACCGACCCCCGGGAGGGCCAAGACGTGTGTCACCGACCCCCAGGAGGGCCAAGACGTGTGTCACCGACCCCCGGGAGGGCCAAGACGTGTGTCACCGACCCCCTGGAGGGCCAAGACGTGTGTCACCGACCCCCTGGAGGGCCAAGACGTGTGTCACCGACCCCCGGGAGGGCCAAGACGTGTGTCACCGACCCCCGGGAGGGCCAAGACGTGTGTCACCGACCCCCGGGAGGGCCAAGACGTGTGTCACCAACCCCCAGGAGGGCCAAGACGTGTGTCACCGACCCCCAGGAGGGCCAAGACGTGTGTCACCGACCTCCAAGGCCAAGACGTGTGTCACCGACCCCCGGGAGGGCCAAGACGTGTGTCACCGACCCCCTGGAGGGCCAAGACGTGTGTCACCGACCCCCAAGAGGGCCAAGACGTGTGTCACCGACCCCCGGGAGGGCCAAGACGTGTGTCACCGACCCCCAGGAGGGCCAAGACGTGTGTCACCGACCCCCGGGAGGGCCAAGACGTGTGTCACCGACCCCCAGGAGGGCCAAGACGTGTGTCACCGACCTCCAAGGCCAAGACGTGTGTCACCGACCCCCGGGAGGGCCAAGACGTGTGTCACCGACCCCCGGGAGGGCCAAGACGTGTGTCACCGACCCCCGGGAGGGCCAAGACGTGTGTCACCGACCCCCGGGAGGGCCAAGACGTGTGTCACCAACCCCCAGGAGGGCCAAGACGTGTGTCACCGACCCCCAGGAGGGCCAAGACGTGTGTCACCGACCTCCAAGGCCAAGACGTGTGTCACCGACCCCCGGGAGGGCCAAGACGTGTGTCACCGACCCCCTGGAGGGCCAAGACGTGTGTCACCGACCCCCTGGAGGGCCAAGACGTGTGTCACCGACCCCCGGGAGGGCCAAGACGTGTGTCACCGACCCCCGGGAGGGCCAAGACGTGTGTCACCGACCCCCGGGAGGGCCAAGACGTGTGTCACCAACCCCCAGGAGGGCCAAGACGTGTGTCACCGACCCCCAGGAGGGCCAAGACGTGTGTCACCGACCTCCAAGGCCAAGACGTGTGTCACCGACCCCCGGGAGGGCCAAGACGTGTGTCACCGACCCCCTGGAGGGCCAAGACGTGTGTCACCGACCCCCAAGAGGGCCAAGACGTGTGTCACCGACCCCCGGGAGGGCCAAGACGTGTGTCACCGACCCCCAGGAGGGCCAAGACGTGTGTCACCGACCCCCGGGAGGGCCAAGACGTGTGTCACCGACCCCCAGGAGGGCCAAGACGTGTGTCACCGACCTCCAAGGCCAAGACGTGTGTCACCGACCCCCGGGAGGGCCAAGACGTGTGTCACCGACCCCCGGGAGGGCCAAGACGTGTGTCACCGACCCCCGGGAGGGCCAAGACGTGTGTCACCGACCCCCGGGAGGGCCAAGACGTGTGTCACCAACCCCCAGGAGGGCCAAGACGTGTGTCACCGACCCCCAGGAGGGCCAAGACGTGTGTCACCGACCTCCAAGGCCAAGACGTGTGTCACCGACCCCCGGGAGGGCCAAGACGTGTGTCACCGACCCCCTGGAGGGCCAAGACGTGTGTCACCGACCCCCAAGAGGGCCAAGACGTGTGTCACCGACCCCCGGGAGGGCCAAGACGTGTGTCACCGACCCCCAGGAGGGCCAAGACGTGTGTCACCGACCCCCGGGAGGGCCAAGACGTGTGTCACCGACCCTCAGGAGGGCCAAGACGTGTGTCACCGACCTCCAAGGCCAAGACGTGTGTCACCGACCCCTGGGAGGGCCAAGACGTGTGTCACCGACCCCCGGGAGGGCCAAGACGTGTGTCACCGACCCCCGGGAGGGCCAAGACGTGTGTCACCGACCCCCAGGAGGGCCAAGACGTGTGTCACCGACCTCCAAGGCCAAGACGTGTGTCACCGACCCCCGGGAGGGCCAAGACGTGTGTCACCGACCCCCAAGAGGGCCAAGACGTGTGTCACCGACCCCCGGGAGGGCCAAGACGTGTGTCACCGACCCCCGGGAGGGCCAAGACGTGTGTCACCAACCCCCAGGAGGGCCAAGACGTGTGTCACCGACCCCCAGGAGGGCCAAGACGTGTGTCACCGACCTCCAAGGCCAAGACGTGTGTCACCGACCCCCGGGAAGGCCAAGACGTGTGTCACCGACCCCCTGGAGGGCCAAGACGTGTGTCACCGACCCCCAAGAGGGCCAAGACGTGTGTCACCGACCCCCGGGAGGGCCAAGACGTGTGTCACCGATCCCCGGGAGGGCCAAGACGTGTGTCACCGACCCCCAGGAGGGCCAAGACGTGTGTCACCGACCCCCGGGAGGGCCAAGACGTGTGTCACCGACCCCCAGGAGGGCCAAGACGTGTGTCACCGACCCCCGGGAGGGCCAAGACGTGTGTCACCGACCCCCGGGAGGGCCAAGACGTGTGTCACCGACCCCCTGGAGGGCCAAGACGTGTGTCACCGACCCCCAGGAGGGCCAAGACGTGTGTCACCGACCCCCGGGAGGGCCAAGACGTGTGTCACCGACCCCCTGGAGGGCCAAGACGTGTGTCACCGACCCCCGGGAGGGCCAAGACGTGTGTCACCGACCCCCGGGAGGGCCAAGACGTGTGTCACCGACCCCCGGGAGGGCCAAGACGTGTGTCACCGACCCCCGGGAGGGCCAAGACGTGTGTCACCAACCCCCAGGAGGGCCAAGACGTGTGTCACCGACCCCCAGGAGGGCCAAGACGTGTGTCACCGACCTCCAAGGCCAAGACGTGTGTCACCGACCCCCGGGAGGGCCAAGACGTGTGTCACCGACCCCCGGGAGGGCCAAGACGTGTGTCACCGACCCCCGGGAGGGCCAAGACGTGTGTCACCGACCCCCGGGAGGGCCAAGACGTGTGTCACCAACCCCCAGGAGGGCCAAGACGTGTGTCACCGACCCCCAGGAGGGCCAAGACGTGTGTCACCGACCTCCAAGGCCAAGACGTGTGTCACCGACCCCCGGGAGGGCCAAGACGTGTGTCACCGACCCCCTGGAGGGCCAAGACGTGTGTCACCGACCCCCAAGAGGGCCAAGACGTGTGTCACCGACCCCCGGGAGGGCCAAGACGTGTGTCACCGACCCCCAGGAGGGCCAAGACGTGTGTCACCGACCCCCGGGAGGGCCAAGACGTGAGTCACCGACCCTCAGGAGGGCCAAGACGTGTGTCACCGACCTCCAAGGCCAAGACGTGTGTCACCGACCCCCGGGAGGGCCAAGACGTGTGTCACCGACCCCCGGGAGGGCCAAGACGTGTGTCACCGACCCCCGGGAGGGCCAAGACGTGTGTCACCGACCCCCAGGAGGGCCAAGACGTGTGTCACCGACCTCCAAGGCCAAGACGTGTGTCACCGACCCCCGGGAGGGCCAAGACGTGTGTCACCGACCCCCAAGAGGGCCAAGACGTGTGTCACCGACCCCCGGGAGGGCCAAGACGTGTGTCACCGACCCCCGGGAGGGCCAAGACGTGTGTCACCAACCCCCAGGAGGGCCAAGACGTGTGTCACCGACCCCCAGGAGGGCCAAGACGTGTGTCACCGACCTCCAAGGCCAAGACGTGTGTCACCGACCCCCGGGAAGGCCAAGACGTGTGTCACCGACCCCCTGGAGGGCCAAGACGTGTGTCACCGACCCCCAAGAGGGCCAAGACGTGTGTCACCGACCCCCGGGAGGGCCAAGACGTGTGTCACCGATCCCCGGGAGGGCCAAGACGTGTGTCACCGACCCCCAGGAGGGCCAAGACGTGTGTCACCGACCCCCGGGAGGGCCAAGACGTGTGTCACCGACCCCCAGGAGGGCCAAGACGTGTGTCACCGACCCCCGGGAGGGCCAAGACGTGTGTCACCGACCCCCGGGAGGGCCAAGACGTGTGTCACCGACCCCCTGGAGGGCCAAGACGTGTGTCACCGACCCCCAGGAGGGCCAAGACGTGTGTCACCGACCCCCAGGAGGGCCAAGACGTGTGTCACCGACCTCCAAGGCCAAGACGTGTGTCACCGACCCCCGGGAAGGCCAAGACGTGTGTCACCGACCCCCTGGAGGGCCAAGACGTGTGTCACCGACCCCCAAGAGGGCCAAGACGTGTGTCACCGACCCCCGGGAGGGCCAAGACGTGTGTCACCGATCCCCGGGAGGGCCAAGACGTGTGTCACCGACCCCCAGGAGGGCCAAGACGTGTGTCACCGACCCCCGGGAGGGCCAAGACGTGTGTCACCGACCCCCAGGAGGGCCAAGACGTGTGTCACCGACCCCCGGGAGGGCCAAGACGTGTGTCACCGACCCCCGGGAGGGCCAAGACGTGTGTCACCGACCCCCAGGAGGGCCAAGACGTGTGTCACCGACCTCCAAGGCCAAGACGTGTGTCACCGACCCCCGGGAGGGCCAAGACGTGTGTCACCGACCCCCAAGAGGGCCAAGACGTGTGTCACCGACCCCCGGGAGGGCCAAGACGTGTGTCACCGACCCCCGGGAGGGCCAAGACGTGTGTCACCAACCCCCAGGAGGGCCAAGACGTGTGTCACCGACCCCCAGGAGGGCCAAGACGTGTGTCACCGACCTCCAAGGCCAAGACGTGTGTCACCGACCCCCGGGAAGGCCAAGACGTGTGTCACCGACCCCCTGGAGGGCCAAGACGTGTGTCACCGACCCCCAAGAGGGCCAAGACGTGTGTCACCGACCCCCGGGAGGGCCAAGACGTGTGTCACCGATCCCCGGGAGGGCCAAGACGTGTGTCACCGACCCCCAGGAGGGCCAAGACGTGTGTCACCGACCCCCGGGAGGGCCAAGACGTGTGTCACCGACCCCCAGGAGGGCCAAGACGTGTGTCACCGACCCCCGGGAGGGCCAAGACGTGTGTCACCGACCCCCGGGAGGGCCAAGACGTGTGTCACCGACCCCCTGGAGGGCCAAGACGTGTGTCACCGACCCCCAGGAGGGCCAAGACGTGTGTCACCGACCCCCGGGAGGGCCAAGACGTGTGTCACCGACCCCCTGGAGGGCCAAGACGTGTGTCACCGACCCCCTGGAGGGCCAAGACGTGTGTCACCGACCCCCGGGAGGGCCAAGACGTGTGTCACCGACCCCCGGGAGGGCCAAGACGTGTGTCACCGACCCCCGGGAGGGCCAAGACGTGTGTCACCAACCCCCAGGAGGGCCAAGACGTGTGTCACCGACCCCCAGGAGGGCCAAGACGTGTGTCACCGACCTCCAAGGCCAAGACGTGTGTCACCGACCCCCGGGAGGGCCAAGACGTGTGTCACCGACCCCCTGGAGGGCCAAGACGTGTGTCACCGACCCCCAAGAGGGCCAAGACGTGTGTCACCGACCCCCGGGAGGGCCAAGACGTGTGTCACCGACCCCCAGGAGGGCCAAGACGTGTGTCACCGACCCCCGGGAGGGCCAAGACGTGTGTCACCGACCCCCAGGAGGGCCAAGACGTGTGTCACCGACCTCCAAGGCCAAGACGTGTGTCACCGACCCCCGGGAGGGCCAAGACGTGTGTCACCGACCCCCGGGAGGGCCAAGACGTGTGTCACCGACCCCCGGGAGGGCCAAGACGTGTGTCACCGACCCCCAGGAGGGCCAAGACGTGTGTCACCGACCTCCAAGGCCAAGACGTGTGTCACCGACCCCCGGGAGGGCCAAGACGTGTGTCACCGACCCCCGGGAGGGCCAAGACGTGTGTCACCGACCCCCGGGAGGGCCAAGACGTGTGTCACCGACCCCCGGGAGGGCCAAGACGTGTGTCACCAACCCCCAGGAGGGCCAAGACGTGTGTCACCGACCCCTAGGAGGGCCAAGACGTGTGTCACCGACCTCCAAGGCCAAGACGTGTGTCACCGACCCCCGGGAGGGCCAAGACGTGTGTCACCGACCCCCTGGAGGGCCAAGACGTGTGTCACCGACCCCCAAGAGGGCCAAGACGTGTGTCACCGACCCCCGGGAGGGCCAAGACGTGTGTCACCGACCCCCAGGAGGGCCAAGACGTGTGTCACCGACCTCCAAGGCCAAGACGTGTGTCACCGACCCCCGGGAGGGCCAAGACGTGTGTCACCGACCCCCGGGAGGGCCAAGACGTGTGTCACCGACCCCCGGGAGGGCCAAGACGTGTGTCACCGACCCCCAGGAGGGCCAAGACGTGTGTCACCGACCTCCAAGGCCAAGACGTGTGTCACCGACCCCCGGGAGGGCCAAGACGTGTGTCACCGACCCCCGGGAGGGCCAAGACGTGTGTCACCGACCCCCGGGAGGGCCAAGACGTGTGTCACCGACCCCCAGGAGGGCCAAGACGTGTGTCACCGACCCCCAGGAGGGCCAAGACGTGTGTCACCGACCCCCTGGAGGGCCAAGACGTGTGTCACCGACCCCCGGGAGGGCCAAGACGTGTGTCACCGACCCCCGGGAGGGCCAAGACGTGTGTCACCGACCCCCGGGAGGGCCAAGACGTGTGTCACCGACCCCCGGGAGGGCCAAGACGTGTGTCACCAACCCCCAGGAGGGCCAAGACGTGTGTCACCGACCCCCAGGAGGGCCAAGACGTGTGTCACCGACCTCCAAGGCCAAGACGTGTGTCACCGACCCCCGGGAGGGCCAAGACGTGTGTCACCGACCTCCAAGGCCAAGACGTGTGTCACCGACCCCCAAGAGGGCCAAGACGTGTGTCACCGACCCCCGGGAGGGCCAAGACGTGTGTCACCGACCCCCAGGAGGGCCAAGACGTGTGTCACCGACCTCCAAGGCCAAGACGTGTGTCACCGACCCCCGGGAGGGCCAAGACGTGTGTCACCGACCCCCGGGAGGGCCAAGACGTGTGTCACCGACCCCCGGGAGGGCCAAGACGTGTGTCACCGACCCCCAGGAGGGCCAAGACGTGTGTCACCGACCTCCAAGGCCAAGACGTGTGTCACCGACCCCCGGGAGGGCCAAGACGTGTGTCACCGACCCCCGGGAGGGCCAAGACGTGTGTCACCGACCCCCGGGAGGGCCAAGACGTGTGTCACCGACCCCCAGGAGGGCCAAGACGTGTGTCACCGACCCCCGGGAGGGCCAAGACGTGTGTCACCGACCCCCTGGAGGGCCAAGACGTGTGTCACCGACCCCCAGGAGGGCCAAGACGTGTGTCACCAACCCCTGGAGGGCCAAGACGTGTGTCACCGACCCCCTGGAGGGCCAAGACGTGTGTCACCGACCCCCTGGAGGGCCAAGACGTGTGTCACCGACCCCCGGGAGGGCCAAGACGTGTGTCACCGACCCCCGGGAGGGCCAAGACGTGTGTCACCGACCCCCTGGAGGGCCAAGACGTGTGTCACCGACCCCCTGGAGGGCCAAGACGGGTGTCACCGACCCCCGGGAGGGCCAAGACGTGTGTCACCGACCCCCGGGAGGGCCAAGACGTGTGTCACCGACCCCCGGGAGGGCCAAGACGTGTGTCACCGACCCCCGGGAGGACCAAGACGTGTGTCACCGACCCCCAGGAGGGCCAAGACGTGTGTCACCGACCCCCGGGAGGGCCAAGACGTGTGTCACCGACCCCCGGGAGGGCCAAGACGTGTGTCACCGACCCCCAGGAGGGCCAAGACGTGTGTCACCGACCCCCAAGAGGGCCAAGACGTGTGTCACCGACCCCCAGGAGGGCCAAGACGTGTGTCACCGACCCCCAGGAGGGCCAAGACGTGTGTCACCGACCCCCGGGAGGGCCAAGACGTGTGTCATCGACCCCTGGAGGGCCAAGACGTGTGTCACCGACCCCCGGGAGGGCCAAGACGTGTGTCACCGACCCCCTGGAGGGCCAAGACGTGTGTCACCGACCCCCGGGAGGGCCAAGACGTGTGTCACCGACCCCCTGGAGGGCCAAGACGTGTGTCACCGACCCCCGGGAGGGCCAAGACGTGTGTCACCGACCCCCGGGAGGGCCAAGACGTGTGTCACCGACCCCCAGGAGGGCCAAGACGTGTGTCACCGACCCCCGGGAGGGCCAAGACGTGTGTCACCGACCCCCATGAGGGCCAAGACGTGTGTCACCGACCCCCGGGAGGGCCAAGACGTGTGTCACCGACCCCCGGGAGGGCCAAGACGTGTGTCACCGACCCCCGGGAGGGCCAAGACGTGTGTCACCGACCCCCGGGAGGGCCAAGACGTGTGTCACCGACCCCCTGGAGGGCCAAGACGTGTGTCACCGACCCCTTGGAGGGCCAAGACGGGTGTCACCGACCCCCGGGAGGGCCAAGACGTGTGTCACCGACCTCCAAGGCCAAGACGTGTGTCACCAACCCCCGGGAGGGCCAAGACGTGTGTCACCGACCCCCTGGAGGGCCAAGACGTGTGTCACCGACCCCCAAGAGGGCCAAGACGTGTGTCACCGACCCCCGGGAGGGCCAAGACGTGTGTCACCGATCCCCGGGAGGGCCAAGACGTGTGTCACCGACCCCCAGGAGGGCCAAGACGTGTGTCACCGACCCCCGGGAGGGCCAAGACGTGTGTCACCGACCCCCAGGAGGGCCAAGACGTGTGTCACCGACCTCCAAGGCCAAGACGTGTGTCACCGACCCCCGGGAGGGCCAAGACGTGTGTCACCGACCCCCGGGAGGGCCAAGACGTGTGTCACCGACCTCCAAGGCCAAGACGTGTGTCACCGACCCCCGGGAGGGCCAAGACGTGTGTCACCGACCCCCGGGAGGGCCAAGACGTGTGTCACCGACCCCCGGGAGGGCCAAGACGTGTGTCACCGACCCCCAGGAGGGCCAAGACGTGTGTCACCGACCCCCGGGAGGGCCAAGACGTGTGTCACCGACCCCCTGGAGGGCCAAGACGTGTGTCACCGACCCCCAGGAGGGCCAAGACGTGTGTCACCAACCCCTGGAGGGCCAAGACGTGTGTCACCGACCCCCTGGAGGGCCAAGACGTGTGTCACCGACCCCCTGGAGGGCCAAGACGTGTGTCACCGACCCCCGGGAGGGCCAAGACGTGTGTCACCGACCCCCGGGAGGGCCAAGACGTGTGTCACCGACCCCCTGGAGGGCCAAGACGTGTGTCACCGACCCCCTGGAGGGCCAAGACGGGTGTCACCGACCCCCGGGAGGGCCAAGACGTGTGTCACCGACCCCCGGGAGGGCCAAGACGTGTGTCACCGACCCCCGGGAGGGCCAAGACGTGTGTCACCGACCCCCGGGAGGACCAAGACGTGTGTCACCGACCCCCAGGAGGGCCAAGACGTGTGTCACCGACCCCCGGGAGGGCCAAGACGTGTGTCACCGACCCCCGGGAGGGCCAAGACGTGTGTCACCGACCCCCAGGAGGGCCAAGACGTGTGTCACCGACCCCCAAGAGGGCCAAGACGTGTGTCACCGACCCCCAGGAGGGCCAAGACGTGTGTCACCGACCCCCAGGAGGGCCAAGACGTGTGTCACCGACCCCCGGGAGGGCCAAGACGTGTGTCATCGACCCCTGGAGGGCCAAGACGTGTGTCACCGACCCCCGGGAGGGCCAAGACGTGTGTCACCGACCCCCTGGAGGGCCAAGACGTGTGTCACCGACCCCCGGGAGGGCCAAGACGTGTGTCACCGACCCCCTGGAGGGCCAAGACGTGTGTCACCGACCCCCGGGAGGGCCAAGACGTGTGTCACCGACCCCCGGGAGGGCCAAGACGTGTGTCACCGACCCCCAGGAGGGCCAAGACGTGTGTCACCGACCCCCGGGAGGGCCAAGACGTGTGTCACCGACCCCCAGGAGGGCCAAGACGTGTGTCACCGACCCCCGGGAGGGCCAAGACGTGTGTCACCGACCCCCGGGAGGGCCAAGACGTGTGTCACCGACCCCCGGGAGGGCCAAGACGTGTGTCACCGACCCCCGGGAGGGCCAAGACGTGTGTCACCGACCCCCTGGAGGGCCAAGACGTGTGTCACCGACCCCTTGGAGGGCCAAGACGGGTGTCACCGACCCCCGGGAGGGCCAAGACGTGTGTCACCGACCTCCAAGGCCAAGACGTGTGTCACCGACCCCCGGGAGGGCCAAGACGTGTGTCACCGACCCCCTGGAGGGCCAAGACGTGTGTCACCGACCCCCAAGAGGGCCAAGACGTGTGTCACCGACCCCCGGGAGGGCCAAGACGTGTGTCACCGATCCCCGGGAGGGCCAAGACGTGTGTCACCGACCCCCAGGAGGGCCAAGACGTGTGTCACCGACCCCCGGGAGGGCCAAGACGTGTGTCACCGACCCCCAGGAGGGCCAAGACGTGTGTCACCGACCTCCAAGGCCAAGACGTGTGTCACCGACCCCCGGGAGGGCCAAGACGTGTGTCACCGACCCCCGGGAGGGCCAAGACGTGTGTCACCGACCCCCGGGAGGGCCAAGACGTGTGTCACCGACCCCCTGGAGGGCCAAGACGTGTGTCACCGACCTCCAAGGCCAAGACGTGTGTCACCGACCCCCTGGAGGGCCAAGACGTGTGTCACCGACCCCCGGGAGGGCCAAGACGTGTGTCACCGACCCCCGGGAGGGCCAAGACGTGTGTCACCGACCCCCAGGAGGGCCAAGACGTGTGTCACCGACCCCCGGGAGGGCCAAGACGTGTGTCACCGACCCCCAGGAGGGCCAAGACGTGTGTCACCGACCCCCGGGAGGGCCAAGACGTGTGTCACCGACCCCCTGGAGGGCCAAGACGTGTGTCACCGACCCCCAAGAGGGCCAAGACGTGTGTCACCGACCCCCGGGAGGGCCAAGACGTGTGTCACCGATCCCCGGGAGGGCCAAGACGTGTGTCACCGACCCCCAGGAGGGCCAAGACGTGTGTCACCGACCCCCGGGAGGGCCAAGACGTGTGTCACCGACCCCCAGGAGGGCCAAGACGTGTGTCACCGACCTCCAAGGCCAAGACGTGTGTCACCGACCCCCGGGAGGGCCAAGACGTGTGTCACCGACCCCCGGGAGGGCCAAGACGTGTGTCACCGACCCCCGGGAGGGCCAAGACGTGTGTCACCGACCCCCTGGAGGGCCAAGACGTGTGTCACCGACCTCCAAGGCCAAGACGTGTGTCACCGACCCCCTGGAGGGCCAAGACGTGTGTCACCGACCCCCGGGAGGGCCAAGACGTGTGTCACCGACCCCCGGGAGGGCCAAGACGTGTGTCACCGACCCCCAGGAGGGCCAAGACGTGTGTCACCGACCCCCGGGAGGGCCAAGACGTGTGTCACCGACCCCCTGGAGGGCCAAGACGTGTGTCACCGACCCCCGGGAGGGCCAAGACGTGTGTCACCGACCCCCTGGAGGGCCAAGACGGGTGTCACCGACCCCCAGGAGGGCCAAGACGTGTGTCACCGACCCCCGGGAGGGCCAAGACGTGTGTCACCGACCCCCGGGAGGGCCAAGACGTGTGTCACCGACCCCCAGGAGGGCCAAGACGTGTGTCACCGACCCCCTGGAGGGCCAAGACGTGTGTCACCGACCCCCGGGAGGGCCAAGACGTGTGTCACCGACCCCCAGGAGGGCCAAGACGTGTGTCACCGACCCCCGTGAGGGCCAAGACGTGTGTCACCGACCCCCTGGAGGGCCAAGACGTGTGTCACCGACCCCCAAGAGGGCCAAGACGTGTGTCACCGACCCCCGGGAGGGCCAAGACGTGTGTCACCGACCCCCAGGAGGGCCAAGACGTGTGTCACCGACCCCCGGGAGGGCCAAGACGTGTGTCACCGACCCCCAGGAGGGCCAAGACGTGTGTCACCGACCCCCAGGAGGGCCAAGACGTGTGTCACCGACCCCCGGGAGGGCCAAGACGTGTGTCACCGACCCCCGGGAGGGCCAAGACGTGTGTCACCGACCCCCGGGAGGGCCAAGACGTGTGTCACCGACCCCCGGGAGGGCCAAGACGTGTGTCACCAACCCCCAGGAGGGCCAAGACGTGTGTCACCGACCCCCAGGAGGGCCAAGACGTGTGTCACCGACCTCCAAGGCCAAGACGTGTGTCACCGACCCCCGGGAGGGCCAAGACGTGTGTCACCGACCCCCTGGAGGGCCAAGACGTGTGTCACCGACCCCCAAGAGGGCCAAGACGTGTGTCACCGACCCCCGGGAGGGCCAAGACGTGTGTCACCGACCCCCAGGAGGGCCAAGACGTGTGTCACCGACCCCCGGGAGGGCCAAGACGTGTGTCACCGACCCCCAGGAGGGCCAAGACGTGTGTCACCGACCTCCAAGGCCAAGACGTGTGTCACCGACCCCCGGGAGGGCCAAGACGTGTGTCACCGACCCCCGGGAGGGCCAAGACGTGTGTCACCGACCCCCGGGAGGGCCAAGACGTGTGTCACCGACCCCCAGGAGGGCCAAGACGTGTGTCACCGACCTCCAAGGCCAAGACGTGTGTCACCGACCCCCGGGAGGGCCAAGACGTGTGTCACCGACCCCCAAGAGGGCCAAGACGTGTGTCACCGACCCCCGGGAGGGCCAAGACGTGTGTCACCGACCCCCGGGAGGGCCAAGACGTGTGTCACCAACCCCCAGGAGGGCCAAGACGTGTGTCACCGACCCCCAGGAGGGCCAAGACGTGTGTCACCGACCTCCAAGGCCAAGACGTGTGTCACCGACCCCCGGGAAGGCCAAGACGTGTGTCACCGACCCCCTGGAGGGCCAAGGCGTGTGTCACCGACCCCCAAGAGGGCCAAGACGTGTGTCATCGACCCCCGGGAGGGCCAAGACGTGTGTCACCGATCCCCGGGAGGGCCAAGACGTGTGTCACCGACCCCCAGGAGGGCCAAGACGTGTGTCACCGACCCCCGGGAGGGCCAAGACGTGTGTCACCGACCCCCAGGAGGGCCAAGACGTGTGTCACCGACCCCCGGGAGGGCCAAGACGTGTGTCACCGACCCCCGGGAGGGCCAAGACGTGTGTCACCGACCCCCTGGAGGGCCAAGACGTGTGTCACCGACCCCCAGGAGGGCCAAGACGTGTGTCACCGACCCCCGGGAGGGCCAAGACGTGTGTCACCGACCCCCTGGAGGGCCAAGACGTGTGTCACCGACCCCCGGGAGGGCCAAGACGTGTGTCACCGACCCCCGGGAGGGCCAAGACGTGTGTCACCGACCCCCGGGAGGGCCAAGACGTGTGTCACCGACCCCCGGGAGGGCCAAGACGTGTGTCACCAACCCCCAGGAGGGCCAAGACGTGTGTCACCGACCCCCAGGAGGGCCAAGACGTGTGTCACCGACCTCCAAGGCCAAGACGTGTGTCACCGACCCCCGGGAGGGCCAAGACGTGTGTCACCGACCCCCTGGAGGGCCAAGACGTGTGTCACCGACCCCCAAGAGGGCCAAGACGTGTGTCACCGACCCCCGGGAGGGCCAAGACGTGTGTCACCGACCCCCAGGAGGGCCAAGACGTGTGTCACCGACCCCCGGGAGGGCCAAGACGTGTGTCACCGACCCCCAGGAGGGCCAAGACGTGTGTCACCGACCTCCAAGGCCAAGACGTGTGTCACCGACCCCCGGGAGGGCCAAGACGTGTGTCACCGACCCCCGGGAGGGCCAAGACGTGTGTCACCGACCCCCGGGAGGGCCAAGACGTGTGTCACCGACCCCCAGGAGGGCCAAGACGTGTGTCACCGACCTCCAAGGCCAAGACGTGTGTCACCGACCCCCGGGAGGGCCAAGACGTGTGTCACCGACCCCCGGGAGGGCCAAGACGTGTGTCACCGACCCCCGGGAGGGCCAAGACGTGTGTCACCGACCCCCGGGAGGGCCAAGACGTGTGTCACCAACCCCCAGGAGGGCCAAGACGTGTGTCACCGACCCCCAGGAGGGCCAAGACGTGTGTCACCGACCTCCAAGGCCAAGACGTGTGTCACCGACCCCCGGGAGGGCCAAGACGTGTGTCACCGACCCCCTGGAGGGCCAAGACGTGTGTCACCGACCCCCAAGAGGGCCAAGACGTGTGTCACCGACCCCCGGGAGGGCCAAGACGTGTGTCACCGACCCCCAGGAGGGCCAAGACGTGTGTCACCGACCTCCAAGGCCAAGACGTGTGTCACCGACCCCCGGGAGGGCCAAGACGTGTGTCACCGACCCCCGGGAGGGCCAAGACGTGTGTCACCGACCCCCGGGAGGGCCAAGACGTGTGTCACCGACCCCCAGGAGGGCCAAGACGTGTGTCACCGACCTCCAAGGCCAAGACGTGTGTCACCGACCCCCGGGAGGGCCAAGACGTGTGTCACCGACCCCCGGGAGGGCCAAGACGTGTGTCACCGACCCCCGGGAGGGCCAAGACGTGTGTCACCGACCCCCAGGAGGGCCAAGACGTGTGTCACCGACCCCCAGGAGGGCCAAGACGTGTGTCACCGACCCATGGAGGGCCAAGACGTGTGTCACCGACCCCCTGGAGGGCCAAGACGGGTGTCACCGACCCCCGGGAGGGCCAAGACGTGTGTCACCGACCCCCGGGAGGGCCAAGACGTGTGTCACCGACCCCCGGGAGGGCCAAGACGTGTGTCACCGACCCCCGGGAGGACCAAGACGTGTGTCACCGACCCCCAGGAGGGCCAAGACGTGTGTCACCGACCCCCGGGAGGGCCAAGACGTGTGTCACCGACCCCCGGGAGGGCCAAGACGTGTGTCACCGACCCCCAGGAGGGCCAAGACGTGTGTCACCGACCCCCAAGAGGGCCAAGACGTGTGTCACCGACCCCCAGGAGGGCCAAGACGTGTGTCACCGACCCCCAGGAGGGCCAAGACGTGTGTCACCGACCCCCGGGAGGGCCAAGACGTGTGTCATCGACCCCTGGAGGGCCAAGACGTGTGTCACCGACCCCCGGGAGGGCCAAGACGTGTGTCACCGACCCCCTGGAGGGCCAAGACGTGTGTCACCGACCCCCGGGAGGGCCAAGATGTGTGTCACCGACCCCCTGGAGGGCCAAGACGTGTGTCACCGACCCCCGGGAGGGCCAAGACGTGTGTCACCGACCCCCGGGAGGGCCAAGACGTGTGTCACCGACCCCCAGGAGGGCCAAGACGTGTGTCACCGACCCCCGGGAGGGCCAAGACGTGTGTCACCGACCCCCAGGAGGGCCAAGACGTGTGTCACCGACCCCCGGGAGGGCCAAGACGTGTGTCACCGACCCCCGGGAGGGCCAAGACGTGTGTCACCGACCCCCGGGAGGGCCAAGACGTGTGTCACCGACCCCCGGGAGGGCCAAGACGTGTGTCACCGACCCCCTGGAGGGCCAAGACGTGTGTCACCGACCCCTTGGAGGGCCAAGACGGGTGTCACCGACCCCCGGGAGGGCCAAGACGTGTGTCACCGACCTCCAAGGCCAAGACGTGTGTCACCGACCCCCGGGAGGGCCAAGACGTGTGTCACCGACCCCCTGGAGGGCCAAGACGTGTGTCACCGACCCCCAAGAGGGCCAAGACGTGTGTCACCGACCCCCGGGAGGGCCAAGACGTGTGTCACCGATCCCCGGGAGGGCCAAGACGTGTGTCACCGACCCCCAGGAGGGCCAAGACGTGTGTCACCGACCCCCGGGAGGGCCAAGACGTGTGTCACCGACCCCCAGGAGGGCCAAGACGTGTGTCACCGACCTCCAAGGCCAAGACGTGTGTCACCGACCCCCGGGAGGGCCAAGACGTGTGTCACCGACCCCCGGGAGGGCCAAGACGTGTGTCACCGACCCCCGGGAGGGCCAAGACGTGTGTCACCGACCCCCTGGAGGGCCAAGACGTGTGTCACCGACCTCCAAGGCCAAGACGTGTGTCACCGACCCCCTGGAGGGCCAAGACGTGTGTCACCGACCCCCGGGAGGGCCAAGACGTGTGTCACCGACCCCCGGGAGGGCCAAGACGTGTGTCACCGACCCCCAGGAGGGCCAAGACGTGTGTCACCGACCCCCGGGAGGGCCAAGACGTGTGTCACCGACCCCCAGGAGGGCCAAGACGTGTGTCACCGACCCCCGGGAGGGCCAAGACGTGTGTCACCGACCCCCTGGAGGGCCAAGACGTGTGTCACCGACCCCCAAGAGGGCCAAGACGTGTGTCACCGACCCCCGGGAGGGCCAAGACGTGTGTCACCGATCCCCGGGAGGGCCAAGACGTGTGTCACCGACCCCCAGGAGGGCCAAGACGTGTGTCACCGACCCCCGGGAGGGCCAAGACGTGTGTCACCGACCCCCAGGAGGGCCAAGACGTGTGTCACCGACCTCCAAGGCCAAGACGTGTGTCACCGACCCCCGGGAGGGCCAAGACGTGTGTCACCGACCCCCGGGAGGGCCAAGACGTGTGTCACCGACCCCCGGGAGGGCCAAGACGTGTGTCACCGACCCCCTGGAGGGCCAAGACGTGTGTCACCGACCTCCAAGGCCAAGACGTGTGTCACCGACCCCCTGGAGGGCCAAGACGTGTGTCACCGACCCCCGGGAGGGCCAAGACGTGTGTCACCGACCCCCGGGAGGGCCAAGACGTGTGTCACCGACCCCCAGGAGGGCCAAGACGTGTGTCACCGACCCCCGGGAGGGCCAAGACGTGTGTCACCGACCCCCTGGAGGGCCAAGACGTGTGTCACCGACCCCCGGGAGGGCCAAGACGTGTGTCACCGACCCCCTGGAGGGCCAAGACGGGTGTCACCGACCCCCAGGAGGGCCAAGACGTGTGTCACCGACCCCCGGGAGGGCCAAGACGTGTGTCACCGACCCCCGGGAGGGCCAAGACGTGTGTCACCGACCCCCAGGAGGGCCAAGACGTGTGTCACCGACCCCCTGGAGGGCCAAGACGTGTGTCACCGACCCCCGGGAGGGCCAAGACGTGTGTCACCGACCCCCAGGAGGGCCAAGACGTGTGTCACCGACCCCCGTGAGGGCCAAGACGTGTGTCACCGACCCCCAGGAGGGCCAAGATGTGTGTCACCGACCCCCGGGAGGGCCAAGACGTGTGTCACCGACCCCTGGAGGGCCAAGACGTGTGTCACCGACCCCCGGGAGGGCCAAGACGTGTGTCACCGACCCCCGGGAGGGCCAAGACGTGTGTCACCGACCCCCTGGAGGGCCAAGACGTGTGTCACCGACCCCCGGGAGGGCCAAGATGTGTGTCACCGACCCCCTGGAGGGCCAAGACGTGTGTCACCGACCCCCGGGAGGGCCAAGACGTGTGTCACCGACCCCCGGGAGGGCCAAGACGTGTGTCACCGACCCCCAGGAGGGCCAAGACGTGTGTCACCGACCCCCGGGAGGGCCAAGACGTGTGTCACCGACCCCCAGGAGGGCCAAGACGTGTGTCACCGACCCCCTGGAGGGCCAAGACGTGTGTCACCGACCCCCTGGAGGGCCAAGACGTGTGTCACCGACCCCCGGGAGGGCCAAGACGTGTGTCACCGACCCCCGGGAGGGACAAGACGTGTGTCACCGACCCCCTGGAGGGCCAAGACGTGTGTCACCGACCCCTTGGAGGGCCAAGACGGGTGTCACCGACCCCCGGGAGGGCCAAGACGTGTGTCACCGACCCCCGGGAGGGCCAAGACGTGTGTCACCGACCCCCGGGAGGGCCAAGACGTGTGTCACCGACCCCCGGGAGGACCAAGACGTGTGTCACCGACCCCCAGGAGGGCCAAGACGTGTGTCACCGACCCCCGGGAGGGCCAAGACGTGTGTCACCGACCCCGGGAGGGCCAAGACGTGTGTCACCGACCCCCGGGAGGGCCAAGACGTGTGTCACCGACCCCCGGGAGGGCCAAGACGTGTGTCACCGACCCCCGGGAGGGCCAAGACGTGTGTCACCGACCCCCTGGAGGGCCAAGATGTGTGTCACCGACCCCCGGGAGGGCCAAGACGTGTGTCACCGACCCCCGGGAGGGCCAAGACGTGTGTCACCGACCCCCGGGAGGGCCAAGACGTGTGTCACCGACCCCCGGGAGGGCCAAGACGTGTGTCACCGACCCCCGGGAGGGCCAAGACGTGTGTCACCGACCCCCTGGAGGGCCAAGACGTGTGTCACCGACCCCCAGGAGGGCCAAGACGTGTGTCACCGACCCCCGGGAGGGCCAAGACGTGTGTCACCGACCCCCGGGAGGGCCAAGACGTGTGTCACCGACCCCCAGGAGGGCCAAGACGTGTGTCACCGACCCCCTGGAGGGCCAAGACGTGTGTCACCGACCCCCGGGAGGGCCAAGACGTGTGTCACCGACCCCCAGGAGGGCCAAGACGTGTGTCACCGACCCCCGTGAGGGCCAAGACGTGTGTCACCGACCCCCAGGAGGGCCAAGATGTGTGTCACCGACCCCCGGGAGGGCCAAGACGTGTGTCACTGACCCCTGGAGGGCCAAGACGTGTGTCACCGACCCCCGGGAGGGCCAAGACGTGTGTCACCGACCCCCGGGAGGGCCAAGACGTGTGTCACCGACCCCCTGGAGGGCCAAGACGTGTGTCACCGACCCCCGGGAGGGCCAAGATGTGTGTCACCGACCCCCTGGAGGGCCAAGACGTGTGTCACCGACCCCCGGGAGGGCCAAGACGTGTGTCACCGACCCCCGGGAGGGCCAAGACGTGTGTCACCGACCCCCAGGAGGGCCAAGACGTGTGTCACCGACCCCCGGGAGGGCCAAGACGTGTGTCACCGACCCCCAGGAGGGCCAAGACGTGTGTCACCGACCCCCGGGAGGGCCAAGACGTGTGTCACCGACCCCCTGGAGGGCCAAGACGGGTGTCACCGACCCCCGGGAGGGCCAAGACGTGTGTCACCGACCCCCGGGAGGGCCAAGACGTGTGTCACCGACCCCCGGGAGGGCCAAGACGTGTGTCACCGACCCCCTGGAGGGCCAAGACGTGTGTCACCGACCCCCAGGAGGGCTGGGACATGTGTAACTGACCCCCGGGAGGATCGGGACATTTGTCACCAACCCCCGGGAGGGCCAAGACGTGTGTCACCGACCCCCAGGAGGCCGTGACATGTGTAGCTGACCCCCGGGAGGATCGGGACATGTGTAACTGTCTCCCGGGAGGATCGGGACATGTGCCACCAAACCCCAGGAGGATCGGGACATGTGTCACCGATCCCAGGAGGGCCAAGACGTGTGTCACCGACCCCCAGGAGGCCGGGACGTGTGTCACCGCCACCCAGGAGGGCCTAGTTTAGGGTTGGGAGGGCCGGGACGTGTGCCACCGACCTCTGGGAAGGCTGGGACATGTGCTGTGAAGTGTCACTTGGCTGGTCGCAGACCACAAAGTTACTAAGGGCAATCTGCACACAAACACTTGCAAGCACCTATACCCTTCACACGGGACTTGCAACAACGGAGCCCACTTATTTATATTTCTAGTTCAAGTGAACCTTCGATTCACTCAATTGAACTCACCGGCGCAACAGAGCTTTTCTAGAATCAGACCCACCTTGCAATCTTTGTTCAAGATAATGACAACATCTGGCCCCTGAAAAGTCTACGAGACCCTGACCGCACCCTCAAGCTACACCCTTTCTGGACTGCTTCCGTGTATTTGATCCTCAATATTACTATGGCTTGTCTTCTTATGTCAGCTCTGTGCAGCTCCCTAGCGAAAAACAAATCACACCTTCCACACTTTCATGAAACCGGACAAAAATTGAACACGTCTCCAGCCCGAAGAAAGAAACCGGAGAGGGCGAAATTCCGGTTTGGCTAACCCTATGAGATCCTAGACCCATTGTAGGCCCCTGGGTCATACCTGCGTCCTTCAAGGATGGAGGTCGAGATGTGGACAATGGAAAGAGCTTCTGGAGAGCCCTTGAACCTGCACATAACAAAAAAGTGGATTTGAAATCGACAGACCTAAAGACCTAATACACTACGCCAGATCTCTGATCTAGGCCAGATTTCTGATCCATGTCAATGATTTCAAAATAAATAAACCCTAACAATCCTTGGGGGAGCGAGAGGAGTCATAGGACTAGCACAGCTCTGATCCCCTAGACGCACTCCAATTGGTTTGTGTTGATGAGTTCAACACCCAGCCTATTCGACCAGTACAACCCCCAGCAATTGGCTGGCAGGCAAGGCACCACTCACTTGAACATGCCCAGCCGCGTGGCCTTGACAGTGACTGTGCTGCCCCCCATGGCCATGTTCTCTGCTATACTGTCTTGTGGCATCGAGTTCCATGCATTCGCAGACAATCGATACCTGTGCAAAGGGTTTACGGTTTAGGGTTTAGGGTTTAGGGTTTAAGGTTGAGAGACCTGGGCAGAGGGTTCAGATGCAGGCCAGCAGTCTGCTACTGGGTGAGGTTTGAATCACCAACAGCAACCTCGATACCAGTCACTGGCCACGTACAGGAGTCTGCAACACCAGCCACCAGCACCTCCAGCTCCTCTTTGGGACTCAAACCGTTCTATCAGTCCGTGTTTCACTGTCCAACATACATCCACTGTGTTCTGACACTAGATCCACCCAGGCTGTCAACGTGCCATTCATGAACTCAGTGCTTGCAACTCGTAGAATACAATTCAAACTTCAAACCTGCAAACTGACCTAGACTGTGAGAACAATGCAGTGAGTGAGTGGCTGCTGCTTGATACCTACTCCACATGCTCAGATAAGACGAATCCATATTTCCGGCAGAAATTGTTTAAAGACACTACAGGGCTGGCCATGAGGCTCTATGAGGCCCACATGTACCGCCCTGCAGAGCTGGTAATGGCCTTATACAGCACCAGGTAAACATTCATAACAAATGCAGGACCTACCCGCGATGGATGGCAGCCTCCTGCGCAAGGTGCTGCATATGCAGCGCTGCGGTGACGGCGAGTCCCGAGGAATTGATTGTCTTCCGGTGCGGGATCGGAGACGACGGGCTGCCCTTTGTCCGCTGCGGGCTCGGGGACGACGGGCGCTGCCTGGGCTTGAGCGGGCAAGGCGACCATGGCCTCACGCCAGGAGAGGAGCGTGCCTTGGCCGGGCTGCGGCCATCCGCATCACCCCCCGCCTCCTCATCTGATCCACTCACTCCATCATCTTCGCCGACGCCCACTGCGCCATCAGCGTCAAGGTCACTGGGGTTCAGGCTCCCCCGCTCTGAGCCTGGGAGGAAGCGGAAGCATCAGAGGCATCAGAGTGCGTCCAATAGCATTACCGTATACCAGTAGGCTGAACCCTGAGAACAAAACAAACAACTTGTGCGAGTATACATCGCAGCAACACGAGCCATTCAGCGAGTATCAGTGTATCACCGCACCTTGAGCCACATCGCCCTCTTGGTCGTCTTCATCTTGACTGCTCTGTGCCGCCTCGGCTGCGAAGCTCAACCCAGGAGCATCCAGTTGCCGACATTGCCTGAGGGCACGCGGCAGGCCACTCTCCCCGTCACCGATTCCGTCCGGGGCGCATATGGGGCCCGTCGAGCTCAGCACTTTCGCCTCTTCATCACAGAAGCGGGCGCGGCCCGACGCACGTGCCCCCGCTGCGCTCGAGGTTGCTCGAGGCGGGCTAGATTCGGCCGCACTGTCGCTGCGGGGCAAGCAGGGAAGCGATGCCGTTGCTGGATGTCCGCCTTCCCTGCAGCCCCCGGGGATGCGTTGGGGCGCCTTCGCATGCAGCATGGCTGCCACCTCGTCATCGAGGCTGCCGATGTGTGACCCCCCGATCATTGTCGGCATCAAGCAGGGATCAGGGTATGGATCTAGATCTATGGGATCCAGCTCTGCGGGATCCGCTATGAGGCTGGGCGTCCCTTGCAGCTGCTCCGCGACCGAGAGCAAGCTCTCAGCGACCGGGCCAGCCCCCGGCAGTGAAGGCTGGTGGCCCTCAGAGCTGAACCTGCTGGTCGCAATGGTGGAGTTGCAAGACGCGGGTTCGAAGTTCTCGAATTCTCTATGCAGAATCGACTTCGGAGTTTTCTTAGGGATCATCCCGCTCCACTTGGCCATGACCTGGACTGCCACGTGCTCCTCACACGCGATCTGGCCGCCGTGTGCTGCTGCGTCCATGAACCTTGCCGCCTGATTGATGCTCGTCCCGTTGTAGTCCGCCCTGCCCAAGTGGTCTGGCATGATTGAGCTGGGCACGCCCTCACACACACCCATCTTCAGCCTAAAAACAGAGGGGGGTAAGGGGGGGGGGGAGCCAGTGAGTGTGAGAAAGGGGGGAGGGTTCAAATCTATGGGGGTTATATCAGTCAGGAGGTCTAGATGGCTGACATCTGGTGCAAAGAAGGTGTTTGGAGGGTTACAACTTTGAAACATCTGACGCTCTTGACGGCCCTAACACGCAGTCAAGAGGGCACCATACAAATATCCCGCCAAAGGATTAAAATTTTACACTGCACTCGTCCAAAAATAAAGGGTGAAGCAGAGGGAAAAAAAAGAGTTTCACAGCAAGAAAAATGGGAGGCCAAGGAGGCCAGGCCCATGGATGATAGCAGTTTTCTTTATATCTTCCCGTCAAGAAGCAGCCTCACCTTGGCCCCCTGAACAGGATCTGGCCATCATGCTCGTCCCGGACTGTTTCCCAATGCTTGAGTGCTGAACCAGGCCACTTGATGTACAGCATGCACTCTTGTACCGCCATGCACCAGAACAGGGCCGCCTCAGGGCTGCTGAACGCTACCAGGAACTTGAGGTCGCCGTCCTGCTGGCGAACGAGGTAGCCGCCGGGCACCTATGGGCAGTGACTCAGTGCGTGACTACCACGAGATGATAGGAATGTCCATGTGAGATCTCTGGGCCCGCTGAATCAACGTAATGCTGTGATGAGGAGTTTGAGCCGTCGTGCAGAACACACCGCCTGCCGGGGTACCCCCACGTCACAACGGAGCAGATATATAATTTCACAATCCCGCTATCTCCCTGTTGAACTGTACTGCATCCACCCTAAACCCTTCATCCCTAAACCCTTCATCCCTTAGCCCCGGATCACCTGGAGCAACAGGTTGCGCAGCAGCGCCGCTATTTCACTGTTGACCTGTACCGCATCCGCCCTGTTCTTGCTGGCGTACTGCTTGCCCCCATCCACCATGCAGAACACCATGCTGATGTGGACGTTACCGAACCCGGGTGGAGGGTGGTCAGAGGCTGTGAGGGGGGACAGGAGGGAACCTGGAGGGGAGCAGCAGCAGCAGGGGGGGAAGGGCGGGAATGAAGTAGAACGGAAACAAATTATAGTCTGCATGATTAAACACACCCCCAGGTTGCATGGAGGGTCCTAGCCCATGGCCACAGCTATCCAACTTGCATGCTGCAAGCATTTGTGCTGCACTTCCCTATGCAGGCTGTGCTTGTTATGTATATATCCCGTAACTGGTTGTCTACAACTGGTGCCTCACCAGCCGCATCAAAGTAGGATGAATCGATCTTGACCCACTCCTCCTTGAGGGCCAGGGCGCTCCGAAAAACGCGTCCTCTTGATGCCAGGCTGGGGGAGAGAACCTATTGCAGGACAAGGCAGGGGGGGGGTACATCAGAAAAACAGTTATCACTAAGGGCCAGGGCGATCCAGAGCCCACATCCTCACCATGCCGAGTGGATAGAGAGAACCAAGACCTTCAGGGGGTGAAAGGGTCAAGTGCTAAGGTTGAAACAAGCTGGGATGGTGCCGAGCTGCGTCCGCCAGCCATATCAAGCACATTCAAATTCGCAAACAAACGGGTTCGGAATTCGAATACGATCTGATTACCTGGTACAGTCTTAGCAGCTTCTGCGTCATTGCGACGTCTGTCTGCGTCTTGACCATTGATGACCTCAATGCGGATTCTGGAGCTACCCGGTTGGCTTTGAATCCTGTAGTCACAGATCAGGCAAAGCTGGTATATTATTATTCATATGAAGATCCTTGATTTGCTGTGCAGAAACCTAGGTACAATGCACCCCAAAGCGGGCTCTGTAGCCAGCCTGCTGGTCACAAATTAGCACACTGCCAGCACACAGCCTGTACTGCCAATACGTAGCCAGCACTAAGCCTGTACTGCCAGCTTCTTTGATCCCTATACAGGATTAGCTAATTTGGTGTGCCATGATCTTCCCCCCCCCCCCCCTGCACCTGCTTGAGCCTGGGTACGCTCAGCTGCCGCATCCTCCTCCCCCAGGAGCCGCTCTTCCTTGATGTCTGCCGGGGATAGTAGCTCTGGTGCCCCGCCATCCCGCTTGAGGCATTTGAGGAACTCTCCCATGTCCAGCAATATGGCCTCCTTGGCCTTGACTTGGGAGTCGCTGAAATCATGAATCATTGCCAGCAGGGACAAGCTAGGGGTCAGCTTCATCCTACAAGTAACATAATATGCATCAATGGATCTACTATGGTGCTCATGCTGACTGTAAAGAAAAGCAGCGCCAGCAGAGACAAGTGCAAGGCAATGTACACCAGGACATGTGCACAATTTGTAAATGTACCCATGGTCACAAATTTACATTACGGGGTGGTGAATATCCTGTTTTCCTCACACTTTATCAAATTTTGTCAATAAATACAAATGTATGGCTTATTTTGGGTGAACTGTTTTTGAACTTGCAGTACCCAGTAGTATACACCGTCATGCATTATGTTTAATTTGACTTCCTAATCTGACGGCATTCCCTCTCCTCACCCATAGCACCACCACCAGGGTCTCTTCTCCTGCACCTCCACCCCCATGCCCTCCTCAGTGATGCACCCCAGCTCCCCTGTCACATCCTTGATAGCTTTGAAAGTAGACCTGGGACAGAAGGGGATTCAAGGGTAAGGGGGCAGAAGGTCAAGGGGACACAAGAAGACATCAGGCCTAGGGGACACGAGGTCACAGGGAGAGGGTCAAGGGGAGAGAAGGAGATACAAGTTCAAGGGGACATACTCGGAGGGAGAAACGAATACAGAATGGGTCAAAAGTGCACAGGGTCAAGGTGAGAGTGGAGAGAGGGTAAAGGGAAGAGTGAAGAGGGCTATGGTTAGAGGGGACAGGGTCCCCAGCCAGTGATGCACTGAGCCTGTCCTGCCAGATCATATGCCAGCTTACACCATCTGTGTGGTGATAGTGGGTTTCAACAGGGCTGCTTACCTGCAGGCCATTGAACAGCCAGACCCGCCACTGACCTGCACATCAGGATCTGCCCCCAGCCAAATCCGCCACTGACCTGCACATCAGGATCTGCCCCCCAGCTCCAGCATCGCTGACCAGTTTGCTCATCTCCAGCACATGAGAGCTTGCGGCAGACGTGCCCTCTTTGAGACACCCCGTGGCTATGCCCATCCGCACGCGTAGACCTGTATGTGGTAGAGGCAGGGGCAGGGGACGGGGAGGGATGGCTGTGTGGGGCAGGGGCAGGGGCAGGGGCAGGGGCAGGGGCAGGGGCAGAGGCAGGAGAGGGAGGGCTGTGTGGGGCAGGGGCAGGGGCAGGGGCAGGAGAGGGAGAGCTGTGTGGGGCAGGGGCAGGGGCAGGGGAGGGGGGGGGAGAGCTGTGGGGCAGGGGCAGGGGCAGGAGAGGGAGAGCTGTGTGGGGCAGGGGCAGTGGCAGGAGAGGGAGGGCTGTGTGGGGCAGGGGCAGGGGCAGGAGAGGGAGAGCTGTGTGGGGCAGGGGCAGGGGTAGGGGTAGGGGCAGGGGCAGGGGCAGGGGAGGGGGGGGGGGGGGAGCTGTGTGGGGCAGTGGCAGTGGCAGTGGCAGTGGCAGTGGCAGTTCCTCTCACCCTTTTTCAGCTCCAGAGTTGCATGGAAGTCCTGTGCAACTTGTGAGGTTGCTGGACATGCCTCCCCGGAGTCACGGCAAGAGGGTGACACGCTCAGCAATGAGGACGCCAGGTTCATCTGCAGAGGTATTATGTTTTGAGGGGGTGAGGGGTCGTCAGTCCTGTGTGACTTAAAAGGAAGCGGATTGCGAGAGGATTGATACCGATCGCCCATTGGTGCCCTCCCCGGCTCAGCCAGATGAATGTTGGGTCGGAAAGTAATAAAATTAAATTGTGGTCCAGCGGTCGGCGAGCACACTGGCAACCACCCAACAGGTCCAAGACCTGATTCAGGAAGAGGATCCTTGCTCATACCCAGCTCGCCACTCATCCCAGGCCCATTGGAGGCCTCCGTAACCTGCCAGCCAAGTGAGTGATTGTTTCACATGCTACCCAAACGGTACCACGCAAGAACCCTACAAGTGCTGGAAAATCCCAAGACCGTCCAAGACACTTGCGTTTGAAAGCCCACCACCTGCCCACATCCCCAGCTTCACCTCCACAACCTCCCTTGGTCCTGGACTCACCTCAGCTGCCTCCCCCAAGGGCTCCCCCCCGTGCTCAGCAAGGGCCGCAGAGCTGAAGGGACTGGCAGCAAACCTGGCACCTGCATGAAGGCCTCCTCCACAAACAGCACTCCCAGGCTGTGCGGCCTCATCCAGATCCTTATCCAGATCCTCGTCTAGATCTTCGTATAGATCTTCATCTAGATCTTCGTTCAGGGGATCCAGACGTTCACGTACATTGTGACCTGCAACAGATTCCCCTGCCTGCGTCGCTCCAGATGGGGCGGGCGTGAGCGTGCACTGCGACTGTGATGCATTACTCCCCTCTGGAATTGCATCCAGGCCTTGAGGGGCCTGCGAACAGATCAAAGGTCTAGATTACGCACCGATATCACAGGTTGCAGATCATGCATTGCAGATGATAGGTCGTACATCGTACGTCACAAATCTCCTGAAACCACTGGCATATCACAGGTCACACATCATACATCACAGGTCATATGTCACAGGAGTGCAGGACAGGTCACAGATCACGGGAGTACAGGACAGGTCACAGGAGTACAGGACAGGTCACAGGTCACAGGAGTACAGGACAGGTCACAGGTCACAGGAGTACAGGACAGGTCATAGATCACAGGAGTACAGGACAGGTCACACGTCACAGGAGTACAAGACAGGTCACAGGTCACAGGAGTACAGGACATGTCACATGTCACAGGAGTACAGGAACTGTCACAGGTCACAGGAGTACAGGACAGGTCACAGGTCACAGGAGTACAAGACAGGTCATAGGTCACAGGAGTACAAGACAGGTCACAGGTCACAGGAGTACATGACAGGTCACAGTTTACAGGAGTACAGGACAGGTCGCAGGTCACAGGAGTACAGGACAGGTCACAGGTCACAGGAGTACAGGACACGACATAGGTCACAGGTCACAGGAGTACAGGACAGGTCATAGGTCACAGGTCACAGGAGTACAGGACAGGTCACAGATCACAGGAGTACAGGACACGTCATAGGTCACAGGTCACAGGAGTACAGGACAGGTCACATGTCACAGGAGTACAGGACAGGTCATAGGTCACAGGAGTACAAGACAGGTCACATGTCACAGGAGTACATGACAGGTCACAGGTCAAAGGAGTACAGGACAGGTCATAGGTCACAGGAGTACAAGACAGGTCACATGTCACAGGAGTACATGACAGGTCACAGGTCAAAGGAGTACAGGACAGGTCACAGATCACAGGAGTACAGGACATGTCACAGGTCACAGGAGTACAGGACAGGTCACACGTCACAGGAGTACAGGACAGGTCATAGATCACAGGAGTACATGACAGGTCACACGTCACAGGAGTACAAGACAGGTCACAGGTCACAGGAGTACAGGACAGGTCACAGATCACAGGAGTACAGGACATGTCATATGTCACAGGAGTACAAGACAGGTCATATGTCACAGGAGTACAAGACAGGTCATAGGTCACAGGAGTACAGAACATGTCACAGATCACAGGAGTACAGGACAGGTCACACGTCACAGGAGTACAAGACAGGTCACAGGTCACAGGAGTATAGGACATGTCACAGATCACATGAGTACAAGACAGGTCATATGTCACAGGAGTACAGGACAGGTCACAGATCACAGGAGTACAGGACATGTCACAGGTCACAGGAGTACAAGACAGGTCAAATGTCACAGGAGTATAGGACAGGTCACAGGTCACAGGAGTACAGGACAGGTCACAGGTCACAGGAGTATAAGACAGGTCACAGGTCACAGGAGTACAGGACAGGTCACAGGTCACAGGAGTACAGGACAGGTCACAAGTCACAGGAGTACATGACAGGTCACATGTCACAGTAGTACAGGACAGGTCACAGGTTAAAGGAGTACAGGACAGGTCATAGATCACAGGAGTACAGGACAGGTCACACGTCACAGGAGTACAAGACAGGTCACAGGTCACTGGAGTATAGGACAGGTCACAGGTCACAGGAGTACAGGACAGGTCATAGATCACAGGAGTACAGGACAGGTCACACGTCACAGGAGTACAAGACAGGTCACAGGTCACAGGAGTACAGGACATGTCACATGTCACAGGAGTACAGGAACTGTCACAGGTCACAGGAGTACAGGACAGGTCACATGTCACAGTAGTACAGGACAGGTCACAGGTTACAGGAGTACAGGACAGGTCATAGATCACAGGAGTACAGGACAGGTCACACGTCACAGGAGTACAAGACAGGTCACAGGTCACTGGAGTATAGGACATGTCACAGATCACAGGAGTACATGACATGTCACATGTCACAGGAGTACAGGACAGGTCACACGTCACAGGAGTACAGGACAGGTCACAGATCAGAGGAATACAGGACAGGTCACAGGTCACAGGAGTACAGGACAGGTCACATGTCACAGGGGTACAGGACATGTCACATGTCACAGGAGTACAGGACAGGTCACAGATTGAATATGTCAGATCACAGGTACCGATTAAATAATGTAGCGTGATGGGCAATTGCAAGTGTCCAGCATCAAACAATCATGCTTTTGTTCATAAGCCTAATATTGGGTGTCCATTAGCACCACAATAACCACCCAATCATCTATACACAACCTTTTACCAATCATCATCTCAGTCCTGACCACCAACCATGCCATGCGAATAATCACACACATACGTGTCAATACAAATCTCATGTGGCAGTTACCGGAGCGGTCCCCATCATGGAAGGGTTTGCGCTGGACCTTTGGCTGCTGTTCAAACTCGCAGCACCAGCAGCGCTCACCCTGCACAGCACCGCCATAAGGTCAGGGATCGGGATTCGGATGCGTTCGTGCCCCTCAGTTCCAAGGCCTTGGAGCATCAAAGGCTTTCTCAAACTCCACATAAGCAGGCTCAGAACTACCAGGTACGGGTACAGGACTACAAGTACAGGTACAGGTACAGTCCCGACTGGTCCTACTCGTATGTGCATGCCCCAGTTAGGGCACAGATTCCAAGCTGCGCTATTTCCTTAACCCCCACGCCCTTATAGGGCGTAGCTTTCTTGCATTCTTTCTTTCATTCTTTCTACAGCTGCAGTGTTGTCTGAGCTCTCACACCCCTAGCGAGGCACATCTATATTTTATTTTCAAGCCTAGGACTTCCAAGGACAGTAGCAGGGCGCTTCGCCAGGGCAGTGCACTGGCAGCTGCTGGGAAGGAGTGCACAGGGCAGCGCACTGGCAGCTGCTGGAAAGGAGTGTACAGGGCAGCGCACGGGTCACCACTGTAAGGCAGTGGCCAGTAGTGGAGTTTCCTATCCACTCAGGGGCTCCAACAGTGCTGCTGAGTAGCAGGCTAGCAGCCATGTCAATACGTGGCGCCTTGCTGCCCATCCACACCCTGCTTCCAAAGAAGCAGCCGGCCAGGTAGCGTTGTTTTTAACTCAGCTACGTATCAGCTACACCCACACAGCAACAACCAGTCGGCATCTCTGAAACGAGCAGGAGGGATGGACAGATAATATAATGTGCTCTGGGACGCTGAATAGATATCAAGGGACCAATACATGAGTAGGTCAATAATGCGGCAAGGGGATGCAGAGGAGGTAAACAAAACAAAGATGCGCCCTTTGGACATGGGAGGGATAAAGACAAATATGACTCAGACTTGGGGACGCAGGAGGGATAATGATTATTAATCCATGGAGAGGAAGAAAACGAATCAAGGGAACCATCCATTCAGCTGCAGCACTGGGTAGGTTCCTAATTTACTATGGCACGAGAGATCTAGGCAATGTGTGGCCCACCTTGGTCCATTCCCCGCGGGGCTACTGGAGCTGGCGGTTCCGGCTTGGCTGTCCATCCCCCTGCCAGAGCTGTACTCCGGGGGGACGGCGTGCGCGCTAGGGCTCATCAGCGACTTCCGCGAGGACAGGAAGCCGCCCAGCTTGTTCCAATTGGATCGCCCAGACATAGAGCCACTGCTTGTGCTCAAGTCCTGCGCATCTCAGGTTAGAGGGCAGGGTTAAGAGTTGAAGGTTTTTAATGCTGAGACATGGAGCCACTGGCCACGCTCGAGTCCAGCTGATTGCAGAGGGTTTTCAGGTTTTAGGTTTCAGGTTTTAGGTTTTAGGATCCTGAGTTTGAAAACACAGAGACATGGAGCCACTGCCCTTCCGTAAGTCTATGCACATTATGAACAAGTGAAGGTCGAGAGTTGAAGAACGCTGTGAAAATCTCTGGGTCCTCTGGGTTTTGGAGCTTCATGATGGCATGCCACGTTTTAAGCCTGCCTGAATTGGACACTGGAGTGGTGGAGTGTGACCTCCAAGACCGCTTCCTCTCCTAAATGTCCTTTCAAGCGCTTCCTCCCCCAAATGTCCTTTCGAACGGGGGGACCACATCCCTTGCCTCTCTGTTTCAACACTCAGAGGCGAGAGCCATGCAGGTTTTGGGTCCAAAGCTTTATTAAGGCCTACCCTCAGCTTTTAAGCCTCACTTAATTGGACAATTTTGTGTGAGCTCTGAAACCGCTGCCACCCATCCTGCAATCTCAACATTTGACAGATGCCGTGTTCAACATTTAGAGACGGGTGCCGTGTTCAAATTTAGAACCAGGTGCCTTGTCTGGGGTGCATACGCCTGGTTTACTTCACCTGACTGGTCTCAGAGAACAAGAGTGGAGCTGCCACCGTGTCAGAGATCTGCCTCCGAATGGACGCGCTGCGGTTGCTTTCGCTGATCAACTTCTTGACGCGCGCGCCGATTCCGCCAATCAGGGAGGAAGGCATTCGTGCAACTGTGACTTGGCAAGGGGGTTGCGACAAAAAATGCAGAACGGTACCGAGAAAATAAATATTTCCCAACAAACAAAGACAGTGACACAGGTCGGAGGACAGAATTAAAGACGCAATTTCAAACCGAAGTTCAGGGGATTATTTTGAAACTAAAACGGGCGTTTCCTAGATATCCCCACCAAGGAGATTGTTATGAAGGAACTGAGCATCCTGCCAAGATCTCATCACCAAGATACAATTATCCGCAAGAGCAAACCTGGGCCTGCGGCTGTAAATCTGTTCAATTCATATCCCTACATGGATTTCATACAAATGTGAATATCTTTCATTGCTAGCCCCCGTGTCGCTAAAATGTTCGGCCGCCGCCGCTTAGCATCCGAGGAAATAGCAGATCATTGACGTTTCCATGAGGATTATTTAATTGTGTTTCCCCTCTGTATGTGACCAGTGTCAAGTGCATGCAAGACAGGCTGAGCATTTCCGCACCTCCTTTCATCGTCATGGTTGTCTCGTCCAACGCGGCGTCAAACAAACCATCTGGCCACTTGTGCTTTGCCAGAAGGAGCTGAGCCTGAATTTAGGGGAGGAACATGGGGGGGGGGGGGGGGCAGAGGTATTGAGGAACTGATTGGCTGGTCATTCCAGAAGAAGGATGCTTTACAAAATTTGAAAAAGTATATCATGCTCTCCAGGGACTCCTCCAGGGGATGAGAGGCCAGGAGAACCGAATGAATGCCAAGAGGCAACAATGGGAGGCATTGAAGGAAGGATGAAGGCAGCAGAGATGCTTAGGTGGAGAGACCCAATCAGGCTAGCACAGGCTCAAGACTGTTCAAGTTGTCAACGAGTTGAAAGCAATGATGCAGGATAATGGAGTAGGTGAGATCACAGGAACTCCTGTTTCAGGCAAACCTTGATGCCTATTTCCTTAACAACTTTTGAGGATGCGAGGCCGCATTTTGCCAAATCTTCCCTATCCGAATCCGGATCTGGATCCAGATTTACCAACCTGCAGGCAGAACTTGACGGCGTCCCCAGCTTCACGAAACATGATTGAATACGAGTCTGTGGGAGGGACGTTGAAATTGAATCGGCAGAATGCACATGGAGAAGAAAAATCGAAGCCAGAAAGGAAATCCAGACGAGTCAAGCAAGACGTGCTTGGCGTCACATGCGAGATGCCATGGCTATTTTGACAATGAAAGATCCCACACTGTAGACAGGGGAGATCTGCAGGCTGCGCTGGCTGATAATCCGCAACTGTTTGAAATCCTTCCCAATTCAAACATACTAAAATATGCTGTATCACGCACGACCATTGATACCTTGGCTTGCACATCATGCTGGCAACAACAACTTCTTACACAAGATCCAATCACAACACTTTTACAACATTGACTAAACAATCATTCATAGCAGCCCACCCATCTCCCTTTTGTAACATGGGTAAGGCAGCCAAGTCAAATATATCAAAGAAGTATCCTTTTTTGTGGGCACACATGATTCATAAATTACAAGCTATTTCCCCCCTTAGGCTGTGGGTGGCTGCGTTTAAGCTGTAACAAGAAATAAAAGACCCATCCCCCCAGTCTGAGTCCATCCACCTCCCTCTTGCTCTAAAGTGAGCCCACACACACTCAAGCAAGCCCCCCCCCCCCCTTGACAGTATCATGGCTAGCCAACATAAAAGGAAACAAAGACAGATATAGTCCATTTACCTCCCTCTTGCTCCAGGGTGAGCCCACACACACTCAACATGCTCCTCTTCCATAGTATCATGGCTAATAACATAAAAAGGAAACAAAGCCAATGACTGCCCCCCCCCTGATTGCCCCCCCCCTGATTGCCCCACCTATTTCCCCTTTCATAGAAGGAATAATTACCAGTCCCCGTCCACCCACCTCCCTCTTGCTCCAGAGTGAACCCAAAGTTGTTAAACTTGGCCTTCATCATCAGGTTGTTGTGCGTGATGAGCGCAGGCATCATCAGATCTGGGGACGCCTTCATCAGGTTGGAAAAGCCCTCGATGTCGGTCACCACGATCGACACCTGGCCGCTGGTGGGGGGCCCTTCGGAGCGCTTCTTGACATCCTGTACAGACATCATAATTTTGAATTTGCAGGCTTTGCTCTAAAGAGAGGCGTTTGCAGGATGGTCATTGAGATCAGGCCACTGGTGGGGGGACCAGACGAACGCTTCTTGATATCATGTAAAACGTTGTGGTTGTGAATAACTAGGCTTTGTTTTCAAGAAGGCTTTCTAGGATGATCAATCCAAGATATGGCGACAATCCAGGTCACATTTATCTGAAGGCACAAATGAAGTGATTGAAAGCGGGTGCCAGCAGACAGGTGGTGAGGCCCGCCGTATCTCACAGTTGTATAATTCAAATAACCCAGTTAGTTGCGATCCAGAATCATGTTCACAGATACCTACTCGCACATATGAAGCCAATGCAATGACATGCCAACAGGCAGGCTGCAAGGCCAGCCCTCTTGCACTGCATCCCAAATTAAAATTTACCTGCATGCTCTGCAGCAGCTGAGGCGTCCTCTTGCGCACCACGATGACGTACCAGGCCAGTGCCAGGGGGAGCACAGAGGCCAGCAAGGAAATCAGCGCAATTGCCCAGGGCCTCTGCGACCACCACTCCTGGGGGCTGCAAGTCAGCGGCCGGCACTGCGGTACAGATAGCCCGTTGTACTGCTGGTACTCCATCACAGCGCCTTCGTCGCACTGGCAGCCCTCAAAAAGAGTGTACTCGGGGTCGAGGTACCAGTCGAGCAGAAAGGCTGGTTGATCAGGGTCGGATTCACGGCGCAGATAAGGACACCTGCGTTGATTTGAATTTGAATTGAATTTCGTGAATTGGATGGTGGACGTGGGAGGAAGGTGAAATAGATAATTGGATAGAGGCAAATATTTTAAGATATTTTAAGATATTTTGCAGCCCCTTATGAGCCAAGCTAGCCTGTGGGACTTAAGCAACCAAGGATAAACCACTGAAACAAAATATACACAATCCCCCTATGGCCCATGAATTAGACCGCAAGCTTCAAATATGACGTCGGCCAAAATGCAATGTGCCTTCGTTCCTGCCAGATATTACACATTAAAGTACAAAACAGGATGTTCGTTGAGGTGCCCTATGCCTTCTCGGTGTCGATATCCCACTCATGTACCACAATCCCTGATGCGTGGCATGGCCCAGGTGTTAGGTGGGTACATATGACACATACAAAACATGTATTGCTTAAGATGGCCTGCGCTTCATTTCCTGAGAGTCAAGATCCCAGTGTTGTACCTCAGACCCTGATGCGTGGTATTGCCGAGGTTTCCGAACGTGGGCAATGTCTGGCCGCGTCGCATGGAGGCCCCCATCACTCCAGCAGGGCTTGCCACGGGACTCAAGAACGAGGACAGCGCCAGTCCCTCGGGCAGCCGGGGTGCCGTCAGGTTATAGCTTGTGTACCTGTAAGGGGAGGGAGAAGAGAGCAGAGCAGCAAAACGTTGTCATTATTTTCTCTGGAATGAAATAGGAGGGAAACACCCCCTTATCTAAACAGCCGAAGCGCTGTACGCGTAAAATATGCATCGAGATTAAGGATCCCCAAGCTCCCTGTGTAGACAAATGCTGAAGCTCTGCTGGTTGTGCCTCTGCCTCTGCTGACAGTGGCTACCCTGGCCAAGCACTCACTGAGCATGATGCAAAGTTGCAAGGTGGTCATATGACCATGCACGTTCCTGAGAAAATAAGTTCACAACATAAAATCAGGCTATGCCTTTCATTGCGCGCATGGCATATTTCGAATTGCTATCATGCACATGGTGCACAGTGACTGCATGAGGCCACGCCATAACTTGCACTGACAACAGTTGCCTGAGAGTCGATTTTGCTTGATTTGTTTTTACGGCCCTCTCATTGTTGGATTTAGAGGAAGTGACTTGTGAGTGCATGTAGCCATGCACATAAGTCATGCAAGATAATATGGACTGGCAGGGCATGCCTTCAGTTGGTATCTCCTTGCAAGATTACTTGTCTGCTGGATAATGCATCAGGCCCAACTACCAATCCTTCTTGCAGCCATTATTTCTTGAAGACGGCGCGCGACACACTGCCGTTTTTCGTGCTGTGCAGCAACACCTCTGATCACTTGTCAAAACTCCCTCTCCTTGTCACCTGGCAAATGTGAAGTCTGCTGTTGCCAGGAGCCTGCCCAGTCCACAGCACGAGAGGAAATTCAAACGCAGATCCACAGAGCTGTGTGCCTTGGCTGCCAGTCTGGTAATGCCACTGGGCAGGCTGCCAGACTGTAAGTGAATTGAAGGTGAGGGGTAGCCAGGGTGTGGGACTATGCATTGGAATAGGTGTCACACATCCAGTTCTTCAAAAGTTTACAAGATCTAACATTGCCAAACAAATTTCCCATGCCGAGAGTCACTTAATTGAGGGGCATCAGGGGGGTGGGAATATGGGATAATGAATCGGGGCGCACGTCATCCCCCGCTCAGAATGGAAGTAAAATCAATTTAAGGGGCAGCAGGAATACAGATAATTGAATTGGTGGAGCAGAGGGGACGGGATAGCGATTGGAGCAAATGCCGGCCCTAGAGAGTTGTGGGATTAAGAATGGGAGCGAATGGGACCCCCCCTTCAGACCCTCCAACGGAAGCTGGCAACTCTTGTATTTAGGCAAGTGAAACCCTGCGCCTCCAAACACAGATCCAGCAAATCGCAGCCGGAACCCTACTCCTCAACTTCCACATCCATCAAATCGTGACCGTCACCCTATTGCCTCAAACTGCAAGTTCAGCAGAACCTTCACAGCAGGGTTAACAGCACGCACCAGGCAGTTGTGGGACAGATCTAGTTTGCTCAAGGACGCTGCTTGTCCCACGGAAGCAGGCATGGTTCCCGTGACCCAATTTCCACTGAGATCCAACGCAGCTGCAGACGCAAGGTTCAAAAATAAGGCGGCCGGCAGGGCACCCTGTGGGGGGAAGATCAGGTTTGAGTCAGGAATTTTTTGCGTGGCCAGACAGGAATATGTCCATCACAAAAAACAAATGAACACGTAAGGTCCGAGATGTACGTCGCCGTGTCAGAGAACCCTGATAGGGGATGCAGGCTTTGGGCGGGGATACCTGAGAGGCTCAGATCTAGTTTGCATCAGGGACTTTAGCTTATAGCCCGGCAGTGGACAATGCACACATATGAAGAAGAAAGGCTGCGGCGCACATCCAATGATCGCGCATGCAAGAGAAATGAAGTAATGATCGTGCATGCAAGAGATATCATCCAATGATTGCGCATGCAAGAGATATGATCCAACGATTGCGCATGCAAGAGAAATGATCCAATGATCGTGCATGCAAGAGAAATGATCCAATGATCGTGCATGCAAGAGAAATGATCCAATGATCGCGCATGCAAGAGAAATAGGTGGCTAAACTGGTCGCAAAACAATGCTGCTACAGCCGCAGCCTTGCTTAGCCAGAGAAATCTTGCAGCCTGTTGAATCCTGTTCCATGCTCGTAGCACACACAGCAACCTGCTGATCCCTCTCCCCAGCCACCCGCTTCAGTCGCATTGGACAGTCTTCTCCTCAGGACTAAAGCCGAAAGTGTGGTTTCTGTTATCCACGAAAACGGATTGCTGTAGCAAGCATGCTAATGTAGGTCCTCAAAGCAGCCATGCTGAGCATGTGACTCTATGGTTCAGGGTTTAGGGATTATAGTTCATAGTTGAGGATTGAGGTTCTAAAGATAAGCTTTCGGGTATACGGTTAAGGGTTCAGGGTTTGAACCTCTCAAAGTGACCACCCTCTAACCCTGTTTACCGAGCAATTGCCGGATTTAATGCTGAAAGTCTCCAGAGATGACAAGCCAGTGAACGCATCCATTCCGCCTCCAAGCCCAAGGTTCAGGTTGTACGAAAGATCTAGATCTGCCAGGTGTGGGCCTGCCACTACCACTGAGGTGAAGTTGTTCCCGCTCAGCCTGACGAGCTGCAGGTTGCTGTTGCTGCCCGTTGAAGCAGCAAACACGCCTGAAAATTTATTCCCGCTCGCCTCAATGTGCATCAGGCTCCCGCATGCCCTGATGTTGAGTCCCCCCGTAAGCTGGTTGTTTGCGATCAGCAGCCCCACAAGGACGCTGGAGCCGTCCACTGGGCACATTGTCTGCGGAACCGACCCAGTCAGGCTGTTACTGGACAGGTCCAAATACTGCAAGCATGCCAGCGGGGAAAACAGCGGGCCGGGGAAGAGGCCTGACAAGTTGTCTTCAGCCATGTTGAGAGCATGTAGCTGGACCAGGTTGGTCAGGCCGGTTGGGAGCGATCCTGACAGGCGGTTTCGGGGCATATCTAGGTTCCGCAGACTGCAGCCCAGGGCCGAAGAGAGGGACGTGATGCCACCAACGGTACCATTGGCCACGTCACCGTCCAGAAATGAGTTAGATGTGCCGGTCAACTGCAATGGAGGGGAAGAGTTGGCAGTCATGAGGAGGGCCAAACAGGGAGCAAAGTCACAGGTATGGCTTATCGGGAGAGCTGAGACACAAGGGATGAACAGCTAGAGCGCAGGTTTGAATGTGTTCAAGCTTCAATTCAGAGCAGGATTTGAGGCGCCAAGAGGCACAGTCGCTTGATAGTCACGACAAAGCAATGCAATGAACACAGCCATTTGACAGTGGGCCTTGGCTGCTAGGCATATCATCGAATCAGCAGCAGTCAAAGGCGAGTGGCACCATTGCAATACCTCCCCATCCATGTCTGTACGCCACCCGAGCATCCCTCAGCAAGGAAACCCTAAGTCTGGTGGCCTACCCATGTTCACATGACCTGTCCATCTGTGGCCGGCTCAGAACATCCACCTGCATGGCACCTCACGCCATGCACCCTCAAGCACCCTCTGATCATGTACAGCCGTGTGCTGCACTCAGTCCCAAGCCCTAACCCTACTTATTCAACTTGCATTACACCCAGCCATACATGAATTACCCACATCACATATGTCCACCAGTTCTTACATTGTTGCCCCCCAGCCTCAGCTCCGTTACCAGGCCCGCGGTACAGCTGCATGGGGTGTGGCAGTACGCGGGCGCACTCGTTGCGCTGCAAGACGACTGCGGGACACAGCAGCTCACGCCATACCAGCAGCAATGGTCCGGCAGCGTCACCCCAGCACCTCCGCCGCCATATGATGAGTCACTAATACAACTGCCTGACTGCAACGCTGGGGAGGTGGCGGCAGACATGTGGTCTGCCAGCACCTGGGGTCCGCTGAGGGTGCTGGTGGGAAGGGTGGGCCAACCGCTGGTGTTGGTCCATGAGGTTGGGCCGCCGGTATTGAGGAACAGTATCAACAAAGCCAGTCGTTGTGTGCTTGTATCACAGGGCTGGTTGGAAGCTGTGAGATGACGACCAGTCCAGGAACGGGTTGCCTACGCATGGGAAGTGCAATGATGAGTGCATGGTGGGACAAACGCACTGCCCCCCAATGCACCAGCCATTCTGCATCAGTCCCAAGCACATTGCCAGATGAGCATAGTGGAACAACCAAACTAGCCCTCATGCAACATCCATAATCAACAGTCATATGCATAGCTCCAGATGAGTATGTCAAGACAATCCACCTTATCCTCAATGCACCAGCCATCATGCAACAGTCCCATGCAACAGCCATCATGCAACAGTCCCATGCAACAGCCATCATGCAACAGTCATATGCATGGCTCCAGATGAGCTTGGTGGGACGACCAAACAAGCGCCCATGCACCAGCCATAATCAACAGTCCTATATATGATTCCAGATGATAATGATGGGGCAGCCACACTAGCCCCCATGCAAGTCCCATGCATTCCTCCAGATGAGTATGGTGGGACAATCCGTCCTATTAACGTATGTAGCTGCCATCATGAATGTGCCTTGCAGGACTGCAGATGAGCAGTGGGGCAATCCTCACTAACTTCCATGCAACGGTCCCATGCATTGCTCCAGATGAGCATAGTGGGACAATCCGCAAGAGTCCCCAATCCCCATGCAGCAGCCTTCATGAAACAGTCCCAAGCATAGCTGCAGATGAGCATGGTGGGACAACCGCACCAGCTCCCATAAGCCAGCCATTGTGCATCAGTTCCAGTTTTCAGCCCCATGCATCACTCCAGATGTATCGCCTACCTGAGAGAGTACCCCGTGCATTTGATGACCTGAATCTACCCCCCAAATCGCAGGTCCCATGCTCGATGACCCGCCTCTCTGATCAGATAGAACGTCTCATGTTGGATGACCCGCCTCTCTGATCTCAGAATTAAATGCATGCAGTACCCGCATCCATAAGGCAAGGAGCACCTCAGCAGAGATAGCACATGCAGCAGCATGGAGCAGCTATGAAAATCAACCAGCTTCAATCAGCCAGCCAGCCAGCAGACATGCAGCAGCATGGAAATCGACCAGCTTCGCCAAAATATGGGTTTCATGCAGAGAACGAGGGGCCAATGCAGCATTCAGACTGTTCCATGCATGCACTTTGGGGCATTTCGACCTCCCCCCAAGAACACGTCGAGATTCCACAGTTTATGTGCTGTCCCCTCTTGTGTTATCTGACGGCCGTACCTTGTTAGCCTCTCGGTCTCCAACTGCTCCATTCTCCTCCTCCCGATCCGAAGAGGCGTCCGGGAGTAGGATCGATGCAGTTCCACGGATCACACAGCGCGATGAAGTTAATATAAAGAGCAGAGTGATAAGTAGCAGCAGCACATGGCGATACTGTGGTTCTGGGGGGCACATCCTCCTTGTTGTCCTCAAACAGGGATGACGCTCGCGCCGGGGCGGGGGCGCTGCTTTCTATCGGACCTACCACTCCACCTCCTCCGTGCAGTGATATTCTGCGCTATGTTTAAGACGCTCACGGGCCCTCGAGGTTAATCACTGCCGCCTGCGCTCTCGATGCGCGAGGCTGGTGGCACTGAATGCCCCCCCCCTGCAGTTTTGGTCTTGCAGCACTGGCAACCACCGCTGGCAAAGACACAGTATGGTGTGTATGCGCGTTCTGTGACAGGAGGGATGGAAGAGCCTTTCCTATGAAGCAGGCCCGGCTGTTCCGAAAGCGTCGGTGCGAGCCCTGCCCCCTCGAAGTGTCAGGTGTACAGAGGCATCGTGATTTTCGGTATGCCTCATTGGGCTGCAATTCCTAAAGGCTAGATGGCCCAATGCAGCAGATTACAAGGTGAAAATACTGCATGGTACTCTTATCCACCGAGATTGGCGATGTCACTGGGATCCATCTGAAGTGCGAATGAGCAACAGCGGCAACCGCTTGCAGCCCCCGTCCCTTACAGTAGATACTCGCAAATCAAGGCTGCCACGGCAGAATCAAACTGTGCGTCCTGCCAAACCCCGCCCCTTGACGTGACGGATGACGCATACATCAGTATGCGTAATGAATGAGTCTACCGGCTTTCAGTGCAACATGTGAGTCCTAGACGATACTACTGCACTTACTGCACTACCAATGCACTGCTAGTGGTGAGTAGGTAAGGTAGGGGTAATCTTACAAAAACGTAGCCAGATTCTCCCTATATGAGCATGTAAACCGATTCATTGTTGTCATGCTGTGGCCGTAACAGCCCCAAACCTTATGGGCAGTGGCAGGCCGGGAGCAGGGAGTGACATGCTTCATACCAGTCTAAGCGGGAGGTCTCTTGCTAGCATGGCCATTGTAAATGCAACGTAATTGTAACTGATAAAGGGGCCGTAGTCACTTCGCAGGACAATTATGATTGCAACAGCAAGCAAGTGTAACTGATAAAGGGGCCGGTGTGAGTGCAAAGCACACATGTAACTGCGTGCAACAACAAAGCATTTGTAACTTACAATAGGCTCTTTGGCCGACACATTCGGTGAACAACATGTCCCTGATTCTTTTTAGTGGACTCGAAAGTCTTTCGCAGATTAGCGGTCAAGTCCTGCAGGTTAAGCCAATGATGCAGGGTCGGGGCACACAAAGTTTCAAGAGCCAGCACATTACCCCATACTGATCGCTTCAAATTATCACAGACTATGTTTTTGAGAAGTCGTTCCCTTAAGTGTGCAGAAGATGAAGCTGGTCACAGCGCGAGGCCAGGATCTAGATCCCGGTTTCAAGACAGCACGAGAAAGAGATCAATCTCAAATTGATTGTGAGCATTCCTGGACATACCGTACTGCAGCATGCAAGTCAAGGTCGCCACTTCGCCTGGTACTTGAAATAGATAAAGGCTCGGTGTATTATACCGATGCATACCGTAGTCGATTAATTATACCGACATTATACTGCTTGTATGGCATGCTACTTGGTACCCAGGTAACACACGCCTGTTGTCGCTCCACAGACCGTAAAAACTGGATATTAGAAGAGGACAACCAGCGGCATGCCCAGGGGCAGGACAGCCAGGGGCATGCGAATCTGCTTCTTAGACCCTGGCCTTGGCCTGGATCCAGCCCTTGTGACTTCCCATCCCCTGCCCCCTGGGACAACCAAGCACCAATACGCTTTCCTGCACACGTAATTCAGATACACTTGAAGCTCTGGCGGTATGCCAATATGTCTATATGCATCATAAATTACGTTTCCTTCCCACCTGCCCGCTTTTGGCCGCACCCACACCAAGATCCGGTGGGGTAAGCCAGACAACAGGTTAACCCATCGCAGCAGCATGGAGCGCACCCAGACGACATCCTGGAAGAGGCACTCCCCTCGCCAACCGAGGGAATCGGGAGCAGCCGATCGAACGCACCGCAGCAGGAGAACAAGCCTCGCCCTGGCCAGCGTGGCGGCGGGTTCTGGCGACCCAAATCTGCGTCATCAGCCGTTAAGCACCTGGTGTTGTCCTGTGCCCCCGTGTCGTCTGCGCCTCGCGACAGGCGCTTGGCCAACCGCGGATCGCTCGAAGAGGCCAGGGCGACGGGCGGTCCGGAAGTGGCCCAACAGCAGCTGCGCTTTGCTCGCGAGGCGGCGGTGGCGCAGTCAAACAGCATCGTGCCACTGTCGCCAGTGCTGCCACTCGCTGGCTGGAGTCGCAGAGCTGATACCGAGCTCGCTGCAGAGGGGGTCGAGGTCGTCGGACCTGAGGCGGCTGAAGGAGCTGAACCTCCACCTTGTCCCTTACCCTGGATATCGGACCTCTTCATAGCAGACTCCACCGCTGTGCAATTTGCATCACGAACAGACATATGCGAGATCAGGGCGCGCACGCAAACTGCAATGTCTCCCAGAACAACATGTTTCGATTTTTGCAGGAGAGGGCCGCCCTGGCACCCTCCCTTGCAAAAATCTACGCTGATCTGTAATTCCATGCAGCAGCACGGTATTTCATGCCCGGTCCGGCGTACGAGGACTTGCAGGCCTCTCACCGAAACCAACGTCCTCGATGTGGTGATTGGTGAAAGAATCTTGCACAAACTTGCCCCCCCCCCCCAGTTTCCTTCCAGCTTCAAGTCCGCCACCGGTGGGCCGCCCCGCAGCCTCTTAAGGCCCAATTGGAGCTACAACTTGACCGGTACACTAACACAGCAGCATGGCTGGCCACCATGCCAGGAGGTAGCTGAATAGGTTAGCTGCAGCCAAGGCCATGCATAATAAGAAGTGCCCCCCCCCTCCCTACCCAAGTCTTTGCGGCCAGTCTGCTACTAAACCCAAAGCATCCCGCAATTCAACCCTGCTCTTACCGGGTTGCACAAAGGCCCTTCGTTGCTCCCTGTCGACACGTGTCGGCATCCGCAGAGGAACAGGGCAATCATGCACGTATCTGGGCAAGGGGCGAGCAGCAGGAGGAGATGCTTTCACAGAGCTGTCGGTTAAGTCTAAAATGCCGGACGTTTCACGTTTAGAATGGGAGGTATATGCAGACAAAGTGTCCGCTGTCAAAGCCTCACACCGTCATTTTAAAGCAGAACACTAACTGTGTCAGGGACGGCTAGAAAGAAAGAAAGAAAGCTACGCCCCCCTAGGGGCGTGTGGGTAAAGGAAACAGCGCAGCTCGGGGCTCAGGGACGGCTAACCCAACTACCGGCGCATTCATTGGCCTGGAGGGCCAACTCGAGACATCACTTTCAATGCAAATACCGGTATCAAGAGGAGAGAATAAAATGTGCGTGGGGGGGGCAGGCCGGCAGGGTGTAGTGCAGCTACCTGGGTGGCATAATACGGCTTGTGCGAGGCAACAGTGGCAGGGAGCCTTCACCTCCCACCAACCTGGGAGGCAGGGGCAGGGCGCCTAGTTTCAGGGTCAAGGGTGCAGGGTTTACGGCTGTTGACCCACCGGCCACCTACCTCCAGGGCCCGCTCCCAAACGCCTGGTCCATCAGGTCTGCCAGGCCGGGGTCGTGGCTCTGCAGCTTTTCTCGGGTGTTCATGGCACCGTTGACATCCGTCCGGATCGTGGACTCAAACCAAGCTTCAGTACCTGCGCCACAGGGACACAGCAAGGGAGGCCTTCAGGCATGAGCGGAGGGAATAGAAGGAGACAAACAAAGTACGGGTACTGTATGTTTTGGTATTTTGTATGGGAAAGTGTAAGGACAAGCCACTCTTCATGTAAGCGATAACATGAAGTACATTCCCAAAGCCTTTTTACTCACATATGTATATTTATCGTAGGTATATGTGTGTGTTGACCTCGCACCTGTGGCGAAATACTCCTGTTCATTCGTCATCATATAGATATCTGCAGGATACAAGCCGGATGTGAGGGCCTCCTGAAACACGCCTGCAGACAGAAACAGGGTTGACACAAACCATTATGCCCTTTTTGTGATGGTGCTTCAGCAAAAAATCAGCTACATTTTAAACGAGGGCCTGCTGAAATACGCCTGCCAAAAAAAAACATGATTTATACCCCCCTTCCTTCCTCTGTTTTTTTTTACGGTGCTTCCAATACAATTCAGCGATACCATGATTCATGAACGAGAGGGTTTAGGGCTCAGGATTTAGGATTTAGGGTTCAGGGTTAAGAAAGGGCCTGCTGTCACCCACGCCTGCCGACAGGAGCAGAGGTCAAACCTCACGCAGTAGCAAGCAGAGGCGCTCAGTTGGCAGCATCTATTAACACTGTCTACTCTATATGGCGCTTCAGCTACTAGTCAGCTACATTGCGGCGATCAATCGGGGGAGCCTGGTGGACTAAGACCTGCTGCGCGGACCGCCGGCCGGTCAAGGTTTGGGCCCCGGCCTCCCAGTGGTGGCGGCACCGCACCCTGCCACGTGGAGTCTGGTGTGCACTAAAATAAACATAGGGTGACATTGATCCCAGCCTCGGGACGCATACATAATAAATGGCATTGACTCCCTGATCCATCCCAACCTAGTGCGGTATGACTGGCATGGATGGCTTCACGAGTCGACACTGAAAGCACTGTGCCGGCAGCCTATTCAAGTTCTATGAGCCTTGAGAGGCGTTGTGTGTTGTCAGATCGACTGGTGTACATCTACCAAACATCATTTAGCAGATGCAAATACAATCTGTTGTATAGCTTTCTATGTCGATATTCATAGGATGGAGGGTTTAGGCTTTCTATATCGATATTCATAGGATGGAGGGTTTAGGCTTTCTATATCGATATTCATAGGATGGAGGGTTTAGGCTTTCTATATCGATATTCATAGGATGGAGGGTTTAGGATTTCTATATCGATATTCATAGGATGGAGGGTTTAGGCTTTCTATATCGATATTCATAGGATGGAGGGTTTAGGCTTTCTATATCGATATTCATAGCTTTCATTCCTTCTTACCAAACATGGTTTGCAAGTCATGAGAAACGCTCATGGGTATCAAGCTCTCACACGTCTCGAGCCGATCACATTATTCATATTTTTGCAGTTTAGGGTTCAGTGGCCAGGTTGTGTCCAGGTTCAGAGATTACTTACTGCATGTCACATTTTGAACCCCTTCCACTATATTCCAAACCCTGAACCCACCACATAGTTCATGTTGGCGTTCATGAGAAAGACCTTGGTGGAGCAATGCGTGGCCCAGGTTCAGCAGAGCAAGCCCTGCTTTGTTTAAACCCTGAATCGCAAAAGCCCACCACAATAGCACATAGTTCACGATACTGCTCTTGAGCCACACCTAGGTTGATCACAGCTTGCCCTGATTTGAAAAGAGCATGTCCTGCTTTGTGTTGAACCTTTAATCCTGAACCACAAAACCCACCACATAGTTCACGCTGCTGTTCTTGAGCAAGCCCTAGGTTGAGCACTGCGTGACCCAGCTCATGAACCAAGATGCTCTGACACGGGTACAGCCTGGATCACAGGGGTACAGGGGTACACAGGAAATGAGGTGGAATGAGATATGTTGAAGAAAATCAGACACGTGCAGGTAAATGAGAAGTGTGGAGGTAGTCAGAAATGTGGAGGTCAATCGGAAGTGTGGTGGTAAATACAAAACATAGTGCTAATCAAAAGTGTGGGGGTAAATCATAAATGTGGGGGTACATCAGAAGTGTGGAGGTTAATCAGAAATGTGGAAGTACATCAGAAGTGTGGTGGTAAATCAGAAGTGTGAAGGTAAATCAGGAGTGTGGAGGTAAATCAGAAGTGAGGAAGTACATCAGAAGTGTGGGGGTAAATCAAGTGTGGAGGTAAATCAGGAGTGTGGGTGTTAAGCAGAAGTGTCAATCATAAAAGTGAAGGTCCGAGGGAGATGTGGGGTAAACGGTGATTGTGGAGGATATACGGCGTAGATGAAGCGCGCTCCTCACCACTTTGCCGTTGCCCCCTGCCACCTGGTCCCTCCACCCTCCATCACACACCTATCCTCGGTCATGGTGAGGTTTTCCTCCCCCACGCTCGTCAAGGGGATGGCGGGTGTTCCACCCAGGCCTCTCGACGTGGTGTCAAGATCCCGTCCTTGCATGTGCTTCATGAAGTGGTGCGGGGGTAGGTCTGCATTCAGGGGTATAAAAGGGGTTATTGAGAGGAGTATTGGTGGGTGCATGAAGTGGTGCAGGGGCAGGTCTGCATTCAGGGGTATAAAAGGGGTTATTGAGATGGGTATTAGTGGGTGCATGAAGTGGTGCAGGGGCAGGTCTGCATTCAGGGGTATAAAAGGGGTTATTGAGATAGGGTATTGGTGGGTGCATGAAGTGGAGCAGGGGCAGGTCTGCGTTCAGGGGCATCGGGAGGGGCCTCTGGGGTGGTTTTACATCAGGGCTTTTGCCTTCCAGTCATACTCTTCAGCTACCTACTGGCTTCCGACCGGAGGACTCATGCATGTGCCTCATGGACCTGTGGACTGTGGACTGTGGAGTACTGCATTCCAAGGACAGTCTGCCGCAGACTCAAAACAACCCCTTTTCTCATATGCCCCGTGTATTTGCTATCTTTCCACACCCAGCTGGAACTCCCTGTCTCCTCCGTGCACACTGGCACACCTGTGACTCCTTGATCTTTCCCAATGATCCCGAAAGATGCGCTTGCCTCTTGCATCCGCTTGAGCACCTGCATGAGGCCAGGGGTGCTGAGGCAATGGATGGGGGGCCCAAGGGCTGGTGGATATGGAATGACCGGATCCGTACGTTTCTTTCCATGTTCTATTGCATGGCGGCCTGACTGGATATTACCCCTCACTTTCATGGCCCCCTATTCCACAGCATGGTCAGCAGGCCCCTGGTCACACTTTGTGGCCCAAAACAATTAACAACTACAATGACCTGTGATCATCGGTTACAATTAACGGTTTGATATAGTTTTTAGAACCCATTGATAATACCTATGGCTAGATCCCGTAAGTGAATCCCATGGTTAGATCTTATGGACAGATCCCCCTGTTGTACCCTAAGGTCAGACCCCATGGCTAGATCCCATGGACAGATCCTATGGTTAGAACCTACGGACAGACCCCTGCTGTATCCTAAGGTCAGACACGTACCTCTGGCGGGCTGTGTTCAAGCATGCGCTCCGTGATGTGCAGGATGCGTCCCACTGCCTCTTCACACACACAGTCATAGGCCTACAGGCATTGTAAGATTGCGGGGGTCACACATCTCACACTTGAAAGCATTTGGGCTGGGGCTAAAGACTAAATCAAAATGTCACATCAGGGTCATGGGCTGGCAAATATCTGCCACAGAGATTCCAGTTGTGAATCAACGATTCATTATCCCTTCAGTTATGATTCAATATCCCTCAGTAAGTACCGCTATACTGTGCATCACATACCGCTACAGTTCAACAGAAACTACCTCTCCGGCACCTGTTTCAGAAAGCTCAAATGAACAAACAAACACATTGATCTGCTTTGGAGCCTTTTCCCCACTGAAGCAGCCACGCACAAACAACCAAACGCCTTCACATGACATGCTTCGGTGGCTTTTGCCATTCCAGACGGACACGAGTCAACTACTCAAATGTTTCACCCCATACAGACATCAAAGGCTATCGGGTGGGGTGTGTCGACCCGTCTGCAAGGTTCCATGGTTGGAAATGGAGACCAGCTGGTGTCGTTTCTTTAGACATTGTTAGTGCAACTCACCCAGATCGGTAGACCCAGCACAGAGCCCCGTTTTTTGTAGACTCCACATGACCCTCCACCCGGTAGAAGCGCTGCTGGCATGGAACCATTCACCTGGATTGTCAACAAAATGTCATGAACTTCAACATCAACTGTTGCATTGCATTTTGAATGTCAGAAATAGGACTCTATTTCAGCTGTCTCATAATCTCAATTTCATTCCTTTACCGGTACCTCCAACCCTGGTTACTTAACGGTGCTTCATCTGCACCAAAGCTACCATCTAGTGCAGCAACCCCTCCAGCTTAGACCCCCGGCTGTAGACCGGTCAAGGTTTGGCCCCAGTGGGCCCAGTGGGCACAGCACCGCCCGACAGCCCCCCCATGTCTTTGGCTCACCCTTCAATAGACACATACCTCTATCCTACAGCCGTTGCCCAGGATGGTTATGGTGGCAGATTCCCCAGCGTACACACCCAGCAACCGGCCGGTCATGTCCAGGACCTTCCATTGATGGAAAGTGTAGGTCCCTGAGCGTGTGAAGATTGAGAACAGGCTTGCTGACTGGGGGGTTCACACGGTTCTTCATTCTTCAAAGCTAGACGTTCCTGGCTGAGAATTTGGAGCAAACAAAATGCATGTCCATGTATTTACTAAATACGCCATGCTTATATCTGATATTTGTGACCCCTAGCGTGCGACTGTCATGCTAGCTCTATACACAAACATAAATGAAAAACCAATGTGCCGTGACCATTGGACGATACCACACGTATAAAATCCATGCTTAACTCTATGCATGCTGTGTTCATGCTACTACTTAATGCATGCTGTATCTTAATCTTTAGAAGAGGAAACAATTTGCATGCCTTAACACCCATGCATGTCTTGACACGCATGCAAGTCGTCACAGCCATGCATGACTTAACACCCATGCATGTCACGAGATCCATGCATGCCTTAACACCCAAGCAAGGCATGACACCCATGCATGCCTTGACACCCAAGCATGTCGTGACACCCATGCATGTCATAAGACCCATGCATGTCATAAGACCCCTGCAACCCTTACCTCCAATGCATGTCGTGACACCCCTGCATGTCGTGACACCCCTGCATGTCGTGACACCCATGCATGTCATGACACCCATGCATGTCATAAGACCCCTGCAACCCTTACCTCCAATGCAAGGCGTGACACCCATGCATGTCGTGACACCCCTGCATGTCGTGACACCCATGCATGTCGTGACACCCATGCATGTCGTGACACCCATGCATGTCGTGACACCCCTGCATGTCATGACACCCATGCATGTCGTGACACCCCTGCATGTCATGACACCCCTGCATGTCGTGACACCCATGCATGTCGTGACACCCATGCATGTCATAAGACCCATGCATGTTGTGACACCCATGCATGTCGTGACACCCATGCATGTCGTGACACCCATGCATGTCGTGACACCCCTGCATGTCATGACACCCCTGCATGTCGTGACACCCCTCCATGTCGTGACACCCCTGCATGTCGTGACACCCATGCATGTCATGACACCCATGCATGTCATAAGACCCCTGCAACCCTTACCTCCAATGCAAGGCGTGACACCCATGCATGTCGTGACACCCCTGCATGTCGTGACACCCATGCATGTCGTGACACCCATGCATGTCGTGACACCCATGCATGTCGTGACACCCCTGCATGTCATGACACCCATGCATGTCGTGACACCCCTGCATGTCATGACACCCCTGCATGTCGTGACACCCATGCATGTCGTGACACCCATGCATGTCATAAGACCCATGCATGTTGTGACACCCATGCATGTCGTGACACCCATGCATGTCGTGACACCCATGCATGTCGTGACACCCCTGCATGTCATGACACCCCTGCATGTCGTGACACCCATGCATGTCGTGACACCCCTGCATGTCATAAGACCCATGCATGTTGTGACACCCATGCATGTCGTGACACCCCTGCATGTCGTGACACCCATGCATGGAGTGACACCCATGCATGTCGTGACACCCATGCATGTCGTGACACCCATGCATGTCATGACACCCCTGCATGTCGTGACACCCATGCATGTCGTGACACCCCTGCATGTCGTGACACCCATGCATGTCATGACACCCATGCATGTCATGACACCCATGCATGTCGTGACAACCATGCATGTCGTGACACCCATGCATGTCGTGACACCCATGCATGTCATGACACCCATGCATGTCATGACACCCATGCATGTCATGACACCCATGCATGTCATGACACCCATGCATGTCATGACACCCATGCATGTCGTGACACCCATGCATGTCGTGACACCCATGCATGTCATGACACCCATGCATGTCATGACACCCCTACATGGAGTGACACCCATGCATGTCGTGACACCCATGCATGTCATGACACCCATGCATGTCATGACACCCCTGCATGTCGTGACACCCCTGTATGTTGTGACACCCATGCATGTCATGACACCCATGCATGTCATAAGACCCCTGCAACCCTTACCTCCAATGCATGTCGTGACACCCATGCATGTCGTGACACCCATGCATGTCGTGACACCCATGCATGTCGTGACACCCATGCATGTGGTGACACCCATGCATGTCATAAGACCCCTGCAACCCTTACCTCCAATGCATGTCGTGACACCCCTGCATGTCGTGACACCCCTGCATGTCGTGACACCCATGCATGTCGTGACACCCATGCATGTGGTGACACCCCTGCATGTCGTGACACCCCTGCATGTCGTGACACCCATGCATGTCATGACACCCATGCACATCGTGACACCCATGCATGTCGTGACACCCATGCATGTCGTGACACCCCTGCTTGCCCTTGACACCCATGCATACCCTTCACACTCATGCATGCCCTCGACACCCATGCATTCCCTTGACACCCATGCATGCCCTTGACGCCCATGCATGCCCTTAACACCCATGCATGCCCTTGACGCCCATGCATGCCCTTGACACCCACACATGCCCTTAACACCCGTGCATGCCCTTGACACCCATGCATGCCCTTGACACCCATGCATGCCCTTGACACTCATACAGTCTCTTGACACTCATGCATGCCCTTGACACCCATGCATGCCTTAAAACGTATACATGTTGTGACACCCATGCATGTCTGGACACTCATGCATGTTGTGACACCCATGCATGTTTCGGCACCCATGCATGCCCTGAGTCGACTCACCAATGTACAGGTTGCTTCCAGGCGCTATGGAACCGTGTCTAACCTGACCGCCATCGTGGAACCAGAAGAGGTCAGCAGGGGAGTCTGTCAGGTTGACAAACACATGGAATGTTGCTGAGGATTTCTGGCCGCGGTACTCTGACACATGGCCATGATTTCGCTTTGTGAGGAGGGACATGGGTGCCGCAGCTTGCAGCGGTGCGGACATTCTGCCTGTCAAAAGCTGCTGGCTCTGCTGATTTGGCTGGTGATGCTGATCACGCACTGAATGTACCGTACAGATTTCGATGTCCAAAGAGGCAAAGATCACCGTGATACCATTTCGCCCGGCAGCGAAGCGCGTGCGAGGTCGGTTAAGATTTTATCGATAATTATGGAATGAAGTGCTGGTTGCAGTATTGATCCTGGCGAAGAGAGGCGTCCAAGCCACAACTCGGTTTTTTTATACAAAGAGAGTGCACTTCAGACGCTCTGCGCTCCTTGCCCTGCTCCTTTCCGATTTTTTTATGAATTATAAGCAATTCTCTCTTCTCCTCCTCCCTTTTCCCCAGATGGTACCCATCCGCACTGAGATCCGTACCGCGATCGTTCTGTTGTGGTACAGATGACGTGGGCCTCAACAGCCAGACAGCGGTGGGTCACAGCCTGTGGCGGTGGTCACACCTAATTGTATGTAACCTCCGAGAGGGGGGGGGAGGCAAAATTTGGTATTATATACCTCATCCTTTGAAGTAGTGGAGCTTGACAAGAGCTATATAAATTTGGTATTAAATCTGCTTTTACCCTGGGGGAGGGGGGTGATATGAGGCGGCAAAGTGGAGGATAGGCTTAGGGGGCTCAGTAGTCCTCCTTAGGACAAATTTAGGGAAATTCTGGACTTGTTTCCTAGGCAAAGATTGAGAAGATGACTATTGACTACACCGCTGCATTCCCCATGTCAAATGCTATTGGGCGCTCACGCGGCCGAGCCTTGAGGTCTTCAGAACTGTTCCATAAAATTCAAGCAGCCATCTCTGACCGCACTTCACAGTGTGTGACGAAATAAAAGGATGAAATGGTTACACTTGCTTTACTTTTGCGGGTCCACCCGCCAGCCCACTGCGTGTCTGCAACTGTGCCAGGGCCAGGTCACCATGTGGCTAACTCAGATCCTTAAAAGAACAATCCTTGCCGGCTTCCGGCTGCTACTGATGGTACTATCCCTGGACGTCATTTTAGTGAAGGAGCCTTTATTAATGAATCCGCATCGCGGGATTGGAAATCTATTAGCACTGCCAGGTCCAATGCTGGCCGGGGGTATACCGTGTCAGGGAATGGGTATTGGTACGAGCTGCACTGCCACTAGCTAGGACATCTTGCACAAGATATCCTAGTGACAGTGCAGCTCGTACCAATACCCATTCCCTGACATACGGAAGGGGGAACAACATAAAGTTGTACCCCCCATTATAACATGTTAAACGACCCCTGTCTGACCCCCACCCCGCCTCCGGAACCTAGTAAAATCTTATTTTCCTAGTCGGAAATGAACGTTCTGGAGGAGGAGAGGGGTCAATTCCAATCAGCTCAACTGTTTGTTTATAATGGTGTCACTCAATGTAGCTGGTTCTTAAATGTCAAATGATGAAACGAAAAGCCGCAACACTGCAACATCATGTGTCGCTTGAGTCCCTCCATCCGGGTACAGTCCATCCCTGATCAAGCATGTGGGGATTATCTTCAGCACCGCCACGTCTAACACCACATTAGCTAGCGCCGCCTGGAGATGGATAGAGGCATCTGAGCTGCGGCATTTTTTGCTTGGAATGAACAAGGTGTGAGGCTAGCCGCCTAACCCTAGAAACCTGAGATGCGAATGGAAAAAACATTGGCTGCTGCGGCAATGTCCTCACACTCCAAGAGTCATCTTCAAAAACATCTTCAAAAACACGTACCTCTTCTTAACATGAAGGGCATCGTACTAATCATAGGCTGCCGGGGCAGGCTTGGGTGGGATGCCTTGGCTATTGAGGAAGACGTGGTATATATCGTTAATGCGTAGATGTTTTATCAGAGGATAACACTTCCTTTGTCTTTCCTTTCCAGCCTTTTGCCTGCCCCTTCACTTTGTATCCCATTTCCCCTCATTTTTTCCCTGTCCCCTGTTGTTTGTTTCGTTATATCCTCCCAACTTTTTATTTAGGCGCCCACGCGGCTGAGCCTTTTTGAGCAGGGCCCAGAGTTTCAACGTCATTGACTTATCATACGCTGCAACCTTCTCAGCATGCCAGACTAACAGGCTGTCGCATGTCTGGCCAGCTTTTCCGGGCAGTCAGACATCCGCTGAGCCTCAATCATGTCGTTCTCTTAAACAAAGGCCTTGTGTGCTCGGAAGGCTGCGATCATGGTGTCCCCCGCAGACTACTGGTTGAGGGGTGGGGGGCAGTCCATTGCTGGCTTTGACCAGGGAGGAAGCATCCCCATGATTTCTTCCACAAATAGGCACCATCTGAGTGGCAGCTCAAGCATGCACCCAACGCCAGCATTGTGCTGGAGGCCTCATACATTTTTAGGTTCAGGGTGTCCGGCCAGGGCTAAGTGATACCAAATAGCTAAGAAGGAACTACTAATATGCATCAAGGATGCTCATGCCCAATCTTAGGCAAAGGTTCTTCCGAATAATGGTGACTGGAGTAAGAGAAAATAATATCAATGTTATCATGCGCCTGAGGGCCCGCTTCCCTAGCGCATCTGTAATTGCCTTAGGGCGAGCAGGCCTGCAGTGAGTGAGGGCCCGCGGCCCGGGGACAACTGCCCCCTTAACCGACAGTACGGCAGAAAGAACGCCGCAGAACGAGGGCAAGGTTAATGGTCCCTTTGGAATGACTTCTCCTTGGCCACCCTCTCAGAGTCTCAGCCCCTTTCTGTCATGCTGGCCGCCCCCAATGGTGATTCCTTAGGGCTGCTGCGTTGTCTGTGAATTTTAGACTTTTAAACAAAACTCACATGTAGTCATTGATTACACATAGCAACTACCGTAGAACCAGTTTCACTCAGCGTTAAATCAATTATTTTTGAGGTGCGCGAACACTATGCGCGGTAAAAACAATTGAATAATATCATGCTTTGCGAGCTCGGTAGTCACAGGCCAAAAAAACGATTTTAGGGGGTGCGCAGACTAATTTCTGGTACCATATAAAGAAAATATCGGCATAACGCTTCTGTCGACTATCTAGCAGCACTATCTGACAGGGTTGTTCAGTTCAGGCAGCCGGCCTCTTCTTCTGCCGGAAAACACCGACACGACCAAGGCCTGTAGTCGGCAGTATTTCTTTGAGCAAAGTTGGTTTGTTTGTAGCTGCGCGGACCTTTATTATTAAGATCTTAAGGGCTGCGCGCTCAGGAAATAAAAACCATTTGCTCAAAATGGCTGCTGCGCGGTATATACGCTACGCCAACACATAGCTTATTTTGCTGCGCGGACGATTGGCTTAAATATTAAAATCCGGGGTGCGCGAACCCTATCCGGTTATACGGTACAGGTATACTTCTTGACTCGGAAACGGGCTTACAAACTACAGTTTTTTCTGTTGCAATCCGCCACCCGCCCACCCCTGCCAAAATGGAATGTCCAGGGGATCTGGTTTTCAAATTTCTATCAGTCCATGCTATATTTACTTATGCAAATCGTCGACATTGGCCATGAGAAATGCAACGGTGTAGCTCTCATCTCAATCTGGTTTCTAAAATAATATATATAACGTCAAGCATTTATACTTCAAATCCGAGTTCAAATCGAGGTGAACATTATTTAATTTTGCCCGCCCCGATCTACACTAGGGACGAAAAGCATTTGAAGACAAGGTGTGAAACAAGGTGACATGATATAGTAAGCCTCTAAGCCAGCATATTATATTCATATCAATGGAGCGTTGACTATGCTTATGTTGTGGCATTCTCGCTTGTTGATTCCGTATCTGGAAAGTCCACATACTGATACGAGGGAATTTCGAGGCGACTCACAAAGGCCGCCTCAGGAGCAGCTAGAAGATGGAGTTTGAGGCCACCCATGAAAGCCGCCTCAGGAGCAGGTTCAAGATGGAGTTCGAGGCAACCCATGAAGGCCGCCTCAGGAGCAGCTAGAAGATGGAGTTCGAGGCGACCCATGAAGACCGCCTCGGGAGCAGCTAGAAGATGGAGTTTGAGGCGACCCACGAAGGCCGCCTCACCAGAAGCTAAAGACGTCTGGGCCATGCTGAACAAACTCAGCCGCGTGGGCGTCCCACTGTCAGAAAGGGGGGAAAAGGAGAAAAGAAAAACAGGAAATTATTGCGCAACCAAAAAGCAGGCTTGTCGGTAAAGGCCAAGACAAGTTGGAGAGCTAGAATCCCCATGCAGGTCTCTCCCCGAAACCATTCTAGCTACAAACTCTCCGAAGCCAAACCGCCCATGTCGACCCCTTCATACGGTCTGTCAAAAATGCTATATCGGACGACATGATATGATATGATGACCCAAAAGCCTATGGGTAATGGAGCAGCACTCATCGGTTACGCGATTTATAATGCTTCGGTCTTGGTCAGGTCTGGGAGGTCCCTGACCTCGACCTCAGCATTACAAATCGAGGGCTGCTTCATTACCCTACACATAATTTGTTTCTCTGCTCCCCCCGGCCAACCCCGCCCCCCTAGGGGTATACCGCCGGTAACCAGCGAAGTTAACATGGAAGCATATTCACTGCCAAGTTGGACTGTTGGAGGCCATAAACTGTTAAAGCTGTGTCACGGTATTGATTGAAATGTTACTCAATCCAGAAGTGAACGGAGCAGGGACGGACCTCATGTGTAACACCTGTACCTGGTCGTTACCTACACTTGCTGTACCACACACACAATTAAATAAAATGAATGCGCATGGCAGTCAATTTTGGCGGGGGGGAGTGGGGTCACGCACCGGTGGGGCGGACGGCTGCGACCCGGCAATGTTTCATTATTTTTTCTAGTGGTCACCTGATACATGTGTATGCATTCTCACGTCAAGACGGTCTCACTTGCCTTGGGCGAGTCTCAAATATCAATTGAGGGAAATCCCCCAACCTTGTCGTACGAGATTTAAAGCTCGAAATTGAACCTCAGACCATAGTTCCTGCCATGTCAGAGTTCTGTACATACTGCTGCACCAGTTCTCTGGTTCTTGCCAGTGTTCCCCGTGATTGCTCTCCTGCTTCCAGTTTTCCAGGTAGTCTAGTTCCAGGCAATCATCGAGCCTTCATCGTTCTGCATTTCCTTCTGTCATAGCTCCTAAAATTTGGCTTCCTGTCACCCGATCCACAGCTGTCCTTCATTCGGCTTGGAGACTCCTCAGAATTTTTATTTAGTCATCCTCGATAATAAGCAACCGCACTACAGAGTAATGTTAAGTCAATTTTAACTCTACGCTGATAATCAGTGCAACACATGCGGCACGTCTGCCAAAAAATGAACGAGGACCTGTCCATCCGTTTAATTCAGGGCAAGCTTCGCTGGTGGCGAGCGAGCCGCCCATTCCTCCTTCAATTCAGTACTAACAATTATGCTGGCATCTTGAAGGCCATAGCTATGACTAACTTCGCCTAGCAGCTGGCGAGAGAGAGTTTCCCGTGCTGGTGACTGGATGTCCTCATGGTCAGGTGTGTAATCCTGATGCACAACCGCAGGGACCAATCAGCAAAGGACACTGTGACCACAAAATAATCCATATGACATGATAGAAAGACACTGAAGGGTCTTGGAAAGGCTAGGTGACACATGCTCAACCAATGGTAACCACCCCACCGACCAGGGGGGGGGGGCATGCTCGACGCAACATTGGGTAGGGGACTGAACTCCTGTTCATAAGAGTGTGGACCTGAGGGAACAACCATGGCATCAGCTGTTATGTAGGCTAGGCACTGCATGTCCTGATGGCCTCATGCGCCTGGGAATGCCAGATGTCATGCGTTCAGGTACTCCATTTGCTTATCCCTACCGTTTCCTTATCCTCCCAGATGGCCGATGACCGCGGCATCTGCTTTCCTCGTATTTATCCCATTGGGGCTTCTAAGCGCCGAGTCCTTTCTGGCAGCTGCGCGGAACGATGTTGGGAATCTCGGCCTGGTGAGCGACCGCTTGTGTCTTGAACCCTTGCGCCGAAGGCGCACCGCATGGGAGTGTTGCAAGAAGGCTAAGGGCATGGAGGCGTAATGGCTGGTGTACCGGGGCTGGTGCGGTTGTCCCATCATGCTCATCTACAGTTATGCATGGGATTGTTTCACGATGGCTAATCCACGGTGAGTAATACGGATTGTCCCGCAATGCTCATCTTGAGTAATGCATGGGACTGTTGCATGAGGGCTGGTACATTGAGGATCAGGTGGATGGTTTCAACATACTCATCTGAAGTCATGCATGGGACTGTTGCATGAGGGCTGGTGCATGATGGCTAATGTGTCCCGCTATGCTCACCTGGCAATGTCCATGGGACTGTTGCATGAGGGCTGGTGCATGATGGCTAATGTGTCCCGCTATGCTCACCTGGCAATGTCCATGGGACTGTTGCATGAGGGCTGGTGCATGAGGGCTAATGTGTCCCGCTATGCTCACCTGGCAATGTCCATGGGACTGTTGCATGAGGGCTGGTGCATGAGGGCTAATGTGTCCCGCTATGCTCACCTGGCAATGTCCATGGGACTGTTGCATGAGGGCTGGTGCATGAGGGCTAATGTGTCCCGCTATGCTCACCTGGCAATGTCCATGGGACTGTTGCATGAGGGCTGGTGCATGAGGGCTAATGTGTCCCGCTATGCTCACCTGGCAATGTCCATGGGACTGTTGCATGATGGCTGGTGCATGAGGGCTAATGTGTCCCGCTATGCTCACCTGGCAATGTCCATGGGACTGTTGCATGAGGGCTGGTGCATGAGGGCTAATGTGTCCCGCTATGCTCACCTGGCAATGTCCATGGGACTGTTGCATGATGGCTGGTGCATGATGGCTAATGTGTCCCGCTATGCTCACCTGGCAATGTCCATGGGACTGTTGCATGATGGCTGGTGCATGATGGCTAATGTGTCCCGCTATGCTCACCTGGCAATGTCCATGGGACTGTTGCATGAGGGCTGGTGCATGATGGCTAATGTGTCCCGCTATGCTCACCTGGCAATGTCCATGGGACTGTTGCATGAGGGCTGGTGCATGATGGCTAATGTGTCCCGCTATGCTCACCTGGCAATGTCCATGGGACTGTTGCATGATGGCTGGTGCATGATGGCTAATGTGTCCCGCTATGCTCACCTGGCAATGTCCATGGGACTGTTGCATGAGGGCTGGTGCATGATGGCTAATGTGTCCCGCTATGCTCACCTGGCAATGTCCATGGGACTGTTGCATGATGGCTGGTGCATGATGGCTAATGTGTCCCGCTATGCTCACCTGGCAATGTCCATGGGACTGTTGCATGATGGCTGGTGCATGATGGCTAATGTGTCCCGCTATGCTCACCTGGCAATGTCCATGGGACTGTTGCATGAGGGCTGGTGCATGATGGCTAATGTGTCCCGCTATGCTCACCTGGCAATGTCCATGGGACTGTTGCATGAGGGCTGGTGCATGAGGGCTGGTGCGTGAGGGCTGGTTTGGTTGTCCCACTATGTTGATCTGACAATGTGCTTGGGACTGATCTTGAATGGCTGGTGCATGGGGGTTTGTGCGTTTGTCCCACCATGCACTCATCATTGCACTTACCATGCGTAGGCAACCCGTTCCTGGACTGGTCGTCATCTCACTGCTTCCAACCAGCCCTGTGATACCAGCACACAACGCCTGGCTTTGTTGACACTGTTCCTCAATACCGGCGGCCCAACCTCATGGACCAACACCAGCGGTTGGCCCACCCTTCCCACCATCACCCTCAGCGGACCCCAGGTGCTGGCAGACCACATGTCTGCCGCCACCTCCCCAGCGTTGCAGTCAGGCAGTTGTATTAGTGACTCATCATATGGCGGCGGAGGTGCTGGGGTGTCGCTGCCGGACCATTGCTGCTGGTATGGCGTGAGCTGCTGTGTCCCGCAGTCGTCTTGCAGCGCAACGAGTGCGCCCGCGTACTGCCACACCCCATGCAGCTGTACCGCGGGCCTGGTAACGGAGCTGAGGCTGGGGGGCAACAATGTAAGAACTGGTGGACATATGTGATGTGGGTAATTCATGTATAGCTGGGTGTAATGCAAGTTGAACAAGTAGGGTCAGGGCTTGGGAGTGAGTGATGCACTCATTTGTGTATCAGGAAGGGGGTCATGAGGGTTGGCCAGAGGCTGCATGCATGTAAGCATGTGGGTGTTGTGGGCTGCTGCATGGCCAGGTTGTGCGCATGGGGGTCGAAACTTGGGGGCTGCCTTGCCGAGGGCTGCATTGTTTGCATTCAGAGGTGGGCGGAAGTGTCACAGGGTATGCCCGCCTTCTGATGTTGTTGGTCTTATTATATGCTGAGGGCTGCATGGTTGGTATTCAAGGAGTGGGAGAAAGAGATGTGAATATGGGTCTGCTTGACTTCCTCAGTCTGCCATATGATTGTTAGCCTAGGCCATCCTGACCCCCTTTTCAGATGGCTGAGTTCACATGATAATACGCAGCGCATGCCTCACACAGCGCTTTTCTATGACAAATTCAATCGTACATCAAATCAAAGCTGCGCTTTACCGCTTTAGCTCACTCTAAGCCCTTCTGTCTCAGCTCTCCCGATAAGCCATACATGTGAGTTTAGTTGTTTCCTTTTAGGCCCTCCTCATGACACCTGATACCTCCCCTCCATTGCAGTTGACCGGCACATCTAACTCATTTCTGGACGGTGACGTGGCCAATGGTACCGTTGGTGGCATCACGTCCCTCTCTTCGGCCCTGGGCTGCAGTCTGCGGAACCTAGATATGCCCCGAAACCGCCTGTCAGGATCGCTCCCAACCGGCCTGACCAACCTGGTCCAGCTACATGCTCTCAACATGGCTGGAGACAACTTGTCAGGCCTCTTCCCCTGCCCGTTCTAATAATCGCTGGCATGCTTGCAGTATTTGGACCTGTCCAGGAACAGCCTGACTGGGTCGGTTCCGCAGACAATGTGCCCAGTGGACGGCTCCAGCGTCCTTATGGGGCTGCTGATCGCAAACAACCAGCTCACGGGGGGACTCAACATCAGGGCATGCGGGGGCCTGGTGCATATTGAGGCCGAGGTGGGTGATCGCCCTTGTTGTGTATGCTGAAGTGGTGTAAGAGGGTGGGGCACCTTGGGTGTGCTCTGAAGAGGGGAGGACAGGTTGACACTGCACGCATTGCACACAAATTATGCAGCCAATCTTTGAGCCTAGCTGTAGTTTGTAGATTGACGAGGAACCCTGAATCTGCTGTGTGCTGGAACCTAAGAGTAAAAGCATCCGGGCATGAAAATATCACGCGTGTGATATGTATATGTAACGCACTTCAGCTACACTTCAGCTTCATCAAGGCCTATGGTCAAGGGATTCGATCAGGAAGCCCTGTCGCTTGGGCTTCCGGCCATGGTCTGGTCAAGTTTTGGTACCCCTTGGTCCCTGTGGTGGCTACCTGTCAGCCCACCCTACGCGTATGTCAGTCATAATGTATGCCGTTACCAAAGAAGAGCGTGATGCTGCCGTGATAAACTCTTTGAGCTGATTCGCCATGAATTGTTCGGAAACCTTTTTTCAGGGCAAAGGTTTTTTATCGAGCGGCGCTTTCAATGGGGATGCCGGGGTGAAGACGTGCGGCCCGTCCATGTGGTGGTCTGTGAGGCCATGGGTTGATCACTCTTCTGGCTGTCGCTGTTCCTCTGGCCCTCGTTTGGTGAGATTTAATTTGTATCTGAATGGATCACACCAACATATCTGATGACAGCGCACCACTATATTAGGATTTGGGTTGAAGCCCCAAACCTTGAAAAACAGCATCATACATGGATTTGGGGTGAAGGGTTCCAACCCAAAACCTTTTCCCTGGATGTCACCATTGTAATTAAATCTAGGTTTCAGTGGGTTTAAAGTTAACCTAAGGGAGAGCACCATTATATATAAGCACAATCATATTTGAATTTTGGGTACAAGAGGATTTAAACCTGAACCTAAGAAGGGAGAGCACCATTATATTTGAGTTTGTTTGCTGTAGGCGCCAGTGACTGGCGCTCTCCTCTTTAAGATATCAATGATATCACACATCCCCTTCAAGATCCAGGATAACAGCAAAAAGTACTGCCGGTATTTTACTTTCCCATGCCTATCAAGTTATTCCTCTACGTCTTTATTATAGCGGTTCTGACTTATGTCTGCACTCTTCAGGTTTCGGATTGAAATCTAAAACATGTCAAGTCGACATACCAAGTGGACATAACTTGAACATGAGCACGATCGCCTTCAGATTGAGTGCTACACCCATTTGATGCACCTCTTAGCTGCCACTCGACGACATCGATATGCAGCATCACAGAGCAGGAAATGGGCAGCAGCTGTAATCTTCCGCTCGCTCATGTTATGTCGACTTGGTATGTTTATGTCGACATAACCTGCTTTTATATTTTCAATCCGAACCCTGGAAAGTGCAGACATATGTCAGAACCGCTATTATGCGTGATATTCTCACATGATAAAGCATGTTGACTGTTGGCTGTGTGGAATCGGCGCGGGCAGGATTTTGTTGTTGCCTTCATCATCAGGTTGTTGTTGATACTTGTGGGGCTGCTCTGTAGTCTCGCGAGCTGGGCGCTGTGAATATAAGCTTGACGTTTTGTAAGATGTCCAAATCGCGGGATGAGGGGTAATATTTTGTTTGACAATCGAGACCCTTCTGACTGAAGTGCCCTTAGCTCGTATAAGCACAAGTGCCCTTTGCTTGTGTAAGCTTAAGTGTGTTTTGCTCGCAATGGCACAATAACCCTAACCTCTGTGATTAATGCTCCCCATCCCTCCCGTGTGGGATAGGTACTGGATTTTCCTGCCCTGGAGGACTCCTCAACTGCTTCAAAGCATGCAAGTAAAACGAATGAAATGTCACAGTTCACTCAAATCAATATTGGGTGTTCGAGTGCCCAATGGCGGCGGTTCAAAGTTTCGCTGTTTATTTGTGTGATCTTCAGCTGCGATTCAGCTACATAACAGCGTGCAGCCAAGGGGCTGGGTGCTGTAGGCCCTGCGGCTTGGGCCACCGGATGTAGGCTGGTCAACCTTTGGTCCAAATGTGCCCCGAGCTGGCTGCCTAGCGGCCGGCTGAACTTGGTCTGGTGCACACTCAAATATCACACAAATGCAATACTAAAACATGCACTTGAACATATCACAGGAATGCAGAAGACTAGGATTGGATTATGAAGAGGTTCTGGCGATGATACCGGCCATATTTGAATAATTCTCCCTGGCAAGAAAAGCAGAATGTTCAAAATCGCATCATCTGATGCTCGACGTCAGGAAGCGGTCAGAGTGCTCCCCGCCCAGTGGCCTGATCTCATGATCTCATGACGGTGATGTCTGGCGTGTGTTCGTAACACAAAAAGCAAATCTAGATGTTCAGAGTCTCACTGTCTCTATGCACGACGCCTAGACGCGCTTTGGGAGGTCCCCAATCAGTGGCCTGATCTCAATGACTATCCTGCAAATGCCTGTCTTTAAACCAAAGTCAGAGAATTCAAAAATATGAATTATGATGTCTGTACAGGATGTCAAGAGGCGCTCCGAAGGGCCCCCCACCAGCGGCCAGGTGTCGATCGTGGTGACCGACATCGAGGGCTTTTCCAACCTGATGAAGGCGTCCCCGGATCTGATGATGCCTGCGCTCATCACGCACAACAACCTGATGATGAAGGCCAAGTTTAACAACTTTGGGTTCACTCTGGAGCAAGAGGGAGGTGGGTGGACGGGGACTGGTAATTATTCCTTCAGTGAAAGGGGAAATAGGTGGGGCAATCAGGGGGGGGCAATCAGGGGGGGGCAGTCATTGGCTTTGTTTCCTTTTTATGTTATTAGCCATGATACTGTGGAGGAGGAGCATGTTGAGTGTGTGTGGTCTCAATATAGAGCAAGGGGAAGGTAAATGGATAGCTCCAGATAACTGGATTGCTTTGACTCTCATGGGTTATACTTTCAAATAATTGTATTCTGAGGAGGGCATTGAACAAGGCTTGGCACACACTGAAATGCTACATGCACTGCCCCTATCTTTCCGACTAATTTGATGAATCAATGTCGATTGGCCTTAATTTAAACTGTCCTCTCTCTCTTGACTTCGCTTCGCATTCCGGAAGTAAATTTGCTGACTCGTGTGCGTTTAACATCCCTCCCACAGACTCGTATTCTATCCTGTTTCGTGAAGCTGGGGATGTTGTTAAGTTCTGCCTACAGGTGGGTGGATTTGGAGACGGGATCAGGATGGGGTAGATCTGGATACGGGATCAGGATGGGGTAGATCTGGATACGGGATCAGGATGGGGTAGTTCTGGATAGTCAGGTAGATCTGGATACGGGATCAGGATGGGAAATGTTTTGGATTTTGGTAGTGTGTAGGTGATGAGATCTGGATACAGATCTGGATGGGGAAAACTTTTGGACGATTTGCTTACAGTATCCGCGAGGTTCTCTCTGGCAAGGTTGTATCAAACACAGGAGAGGGCTGCCTTTGGGGTTGGATAATTTGACCGTATGGAGTGTGCACACAGGGAGGATGTTGTGTGATCCATTGTGCTTTCATAGAGGTGCCTTCTATTCATGCTAAATTCGGTATCATTCATATTTTGAGCTTCAGCACACCACTGGTGAATCACTGGTGGTAGGTTGAAGTTGATTGCATGTGGTACCGTATACTGTTTTTATTGCATGGGGTAGGGTACCACCAGATGTTGATTGCATGAGGGGTCAGGTCGTAACAATAACTACACCTGTGCTGCCTTTTTCATGTATCATACATCCAGGCGATCTTGGTGTACGCTGTATGCACACTTCATGCTTGTATTTTTGCTACATAGCCCATAGCATCAGGAAGTGTGATGTGCGGTTCAAGCTTGATGTATGTTGCAAGCAGGGTATGGTTTGGACCTGGACCTGACTCACGATCACAGCACCTCGTCCTCTAAACAACCAAAACTTTTTGGAAGATGGCATCTCTGGTACTCTCAAAGTGGGGTCACAAGGGGCCTTGAAGCTGATTCGACAGTTTGATTTGTGCTGTTTTTGTTTTTTTTAGGCTCAATTGCTGCTCCACAAGCAAAAATGGCCAGAAGGGCTTTTTGATGACGATTCCAAGCACGGTAAGAACCAGACTTATGTTTATTTTCAGCCCGGCGGCCACCACTGGGCCAATGGAGACCGAATCTTCAGCGGCCTGCGGCCGGCAGCTCTGGGCTGGTACTTTAGCTACTTTTCAGCTACAACCCAGTCAACAGCCAGTGACCATGCAGCAGCAGGGTTTACTGCAACAGGCCCCCTTAGCTGCAGGCTGGCTTGTAGCTGAAGTGTAGCTGAAACTCACTGGAAAGGACACTGATGCGATGCTCCACACCGGTACCGGTACCATGTTCTTTACATCGTGTTTCAGGCCGACAAACTCATTACCGTAGATTTCATTTGCCTTCCCTCCGTTATAAAAACTCGATCTCTTTTCATGCTGCCATCAGGGCACATTACCGACCAAAGCTCTAACATTCTGACTGAAAACTGGAGTCGACAATCAATCATAAGTATATTTATGAGTCACTCAACCCCAAACAACGTTAATTATGGGGAAGGCAAAGCAAATCTACGGTATAGCGGTATGATCCCTTTGTGAGTCATGTCACTGCATCCAAACATGCTTATTCTCTGAAGGTCCTTTGTTGTTGCTCACCCTTTGCTGTGTCGTTGATACTAGGCATCTGCGTTTACAGCCTTTGAAATCTGAAACGTCTCTGCATTTATAGGTTATGAACTCTGAGACATCGGCATATATAGCCATTTTAAGTCTGAGGCATTCATAGCCTTTTAAGCCTAATCCTTGATGCCCACCATCTATATAATCTATTAAACAAAGCCTGGGGCAACCTAGATGCCCCCACCCTTTGCAGTCTCACTGATGCAAGGCATCGGATGTCGCGTCAGGAGGATGGTCACAGACAACGGCCGCAGGCTAGGAGGCGCCGTCTCATCTACAGGGAACACCCCCTGCTTTAAGGTCTCATCTACAGGGAACACCCCCTGCTTTGAGGTCTCCAGGGAACACCCCCTGCTTTGAGGTCTCCAGGGAACACCCCCTGCTTTGAGGTCTCCAGGGAACACCCCCTGCTTTGAGGTCTCCAGGGAACACCCCCTGCTTTGAGGTCTCCAGGGAACACCCCCTGCTTTGAGGTCTCCAGGGAACACCCCCTGCTTTGAGGTCTCCAGGGAACACCCCCTGCTTTGAGGTCTCCAGGGAACACCCCCTGCTTTGAGGTCTCCAGGGAACACCCCCTGCTTTGAGGTCTCCAGGGAACACCCCCTGCTTTGAGGTCTCCAGGGAACACCCCCTGCTTTGAGGTCTCCAGGGAACACCCCCTGCTTTGAGGTCTCCAGGGAACACCCCCTGCTTTGAGGTCTCCAGGGAACACCCCCTGCTTTGAGGTCTACAGGGAACACCCCCTGCTTTGAGGTCTCCAGGGAACACCCCCTGCTTTGAGGTCTCCAGGGAACACCCCCTGCTTTGAGGTCTCCAGGGAACACCCCCTGCTTTGAGGTCTCCAGGGAGCACCCCCTGCTTTGAGGTCTCCAGGGAACACCCCCTGCTTTGAGGTCTCCAGGGAACACCCCCTGCTTTGAGGTCTCCAGGGAACACCCCCTGCTTTGAGGTCTCCAGGGAACACCCCCTGCTTTGAGGTCTCCAGGGAACACCCCCTGCTTTGAGGTCTACAGGGAGCACCCCCTGCTTTGATGTCTACAGGGAACACCCCCTGCTTTGAGGTCTCCAGGGAACACCCCCTGCTTTGAGGTCTCCAGGGAACACCCCCTGCTTTGAGGTCTCCAGGGAACACCCCCTGCTTTGAGGTCTCCAGGGAACACCCCCTGCTTTGAGGTCTACAGGGAACACCCCCTGCTTTGATGTCTACAGGGAACACCCCCTGCTTTGAGGTCTCCAGGGAACACCCCCTGCTTTGAGGTCTCCAGGGAACACCCCCTGCTTTGAGGTCTCCAGGGAACACCCCATGCTTTGAGGTCTCCAGGTAACACCCCCTGCTTTGAGGTCTCCAGGGAACACCCCTGCTTTGAGATCTCCAGGGAACACCCCCTGCTTTGAGGTCTCCAGGGAGCACCCCCTGCTTTGAGGTCTCCAGGGAACACCCCCTGCTTTGAGGTCTCCAGGGAGCACCCCCTGCTTTGAGGTCTACAGGGAGCACCCCCTGCTTTGGGGTCTCCAGGGAACACCCCTGCTTTGAGGTCTACAGGGAGCACCCCCTGCTTTGAGGTCTCCAGGGAACACCCCCTGCTTTGAGGTCTCCAGGGAGCACCCCCTGCTTTGAGGTCTACAGGGAGCAACCCCTGCTTTGAGATCTCCAGGGAGCACCCCCTGCTTTGAGGTCTACAGGGAACACCCCCTGCTTTGAGGTCTACAGGAATGGCATCGAGTTAATGGAGCTGTCTCGGCCAACGCTGGTGCAGCTGCCGGGGATGCTTCCGGCAGTCTCATTCCGGCCATGTGACGACGAGGTGTTTTTTTCTTGGCGCTGAGGCGCAGCCTGGCGGGGGGCAAAGCCAGTGCGGCGGCGGAGCTCGAGCTCTCCACAAGACGGCGGCGCCGCCAGCGTCCCCGGGACGCCCCAAAGAGGTGTGGACTTGAATCTGAATATTGAAATGGCCTCAAAAAGATGGGGAGGTGTGGGAGATGCACGGCTTCCGCGGGGAAAACGTGCCTGACCCCAACAACTGGCCTGTTGCTGCTGTTGCTGCTTTTGCTGCTCCATCACTGACCTGCTGCTGCTGTTACTGTCGTTGGTGCCCCATTGCTGGCCTGTTGCTGTTGTTGCTTTCCTGTCACTGGCCTGTTGCTGTTGTTGCATTCCTGTCACTGGCCTGTTGCTGTTGTTGCATTCCTGTCACTGGTCTGTTGCTTTTGTTGCTTTCCTGTCACTGGCCTGTTTCTGTTGTTGCTTTCCTGTCACTGGCCTGTTGCTGTTGTTGCTTTCCTGTCACTGGCCTGTTGCTGTTGTTGCTTTCCTGTCACTGGCCTGTTGCTGTTGTTGCTTTCCTGTCACTGGCCTGTCGCTGTTGCTGCTGTTGTTGCAGCTGTGGAGAGGTCCTTCAACGGACCCAGGGTATTTGCTTGCTCTCAGAGCATCAACTTCCGCGAGGGGGGACAAGTCCTGTCGGCAGCCATGAGTGGCCGGTTGGCCTCTGACTTGGCGGGTTCTGCTCGCCGCCGCCAGAGCAGCTTTGGTGAAGGCGCAGGCCTTGTGGGAGCCCCTCCTGATGTGGATGCGAACTCGGACACAAAGACCACTCTGAAACCCAAAAGAGATGCGTCTATGACGCCAGGTACGGGTGCTGGGGGGGCAAAACATTCATGGGGGAGCTAGGAGACTAGGAAGCAAGCATGCTTTGCCACATTGCATGCAATATATTGAATGTGCATGGCCTTCCATGGGGTTCGAACTAAACATATACCGGTATGTTTTTCGGCACAGCTGCTGCAGGGAAATCCAACCATTTGTTTTGATTTCCAACTGGAAACTGGCGTTCGTGTTTAAATACTAAATTTCTTTGACGCATGGATGCCTTGATGTTATGTTTAAAGCGATTTATTTATACATGGGGCGCCAGCTGTTCCACTGGTCGCACGCCAACCAAGTGCCCTAGTGATTACTGTTGTGGTGGAGGACCGAAGGACCGTGAAGAGTGACGTCACTGATGCCATGAATTGATGCCTGGGTAGACAGCTGTTCCGCTAATCACACAGCCCCACACCTGTTGTGGGTCCGCATGGTGGCTACTGCATATTTGAGGGTGTTGTTTACCACTTGAGCGACCACCACTGGGCCGATGGGAGCCACACCCTGGCCGGCCCACAGGCGGTGGCCCATGCAGCAAGGCTGGGTGCCTCCTCCTTGATATCAGACACCAGAGCCGAAAGGTACCGACGCCCCCATTCCATGTCGTATCTTCTGCTTGCGTGAGCTGTGGTTATGCCCATGCGCAACCCCGCGTTCCAAGACGCTGGGCCAATCTCTTAAGGCATAATACAGTCCCCCGCGGGCTCATTCAAATTTCAATGAAACACATCACCATTTTGTTTAGTAACGACATACGGAGCAAAGTGGCCGCCTGATAGCATGTCCGGATGGCCGAGCGGTCTAAGGCGCTAGTTTCAGGACTACCGATGTATACATCGGGAAGAGCTTACTAGTTCGAAAGAGCGTGGGTTCAAATCCCACTTCGGACAACTTTTTTTAGTCCCATACACAGGGCCCGGGGGCAACTACCTAAACCCAGCCTCAGGGTACGCTGCGGGCTGCGGCTGCTTTTACCACTGTACATCCATCTGCTGTCCATGACTTGACCTTGTGCCAGAACGAGTGCGCAGTCGTAACATTATGTGCCGAATATTGCAGTTTTGACACCTGGTTGTGTGGGGCTTACCGTTGAAGGAGTATGAGAAAATTAGTGAAGTTGCGCATGAAAGAATTCTACCCACGATTACCATATTGCACACCCGCTAGCAAGATCCCCTAGCAAACAATAATCCCACAAAAAAGGGCATGCAACCGGCGAACCGGCTTACACACGTAAGCATAGCCATGCAATGTGGCGAAAATATATACCAGTATGTAGCGAGGGGGGGCAAAAATAAAAGTCAAACACCCCATCATAAAATAAATGTGAAACGACTTCTGGCTACCGCCCCCCCCCCTCCGTCTCCGGAACCTAGTAAAACCTTGATTTCTCAGTCAAAAATCAGAATTGGAGGAAGGGAGCGGGGTCAATTTCAATCAGCTCGTCAGTGCGCTTCTAATGGTGTCGATAAATGTAGCTAGTTCACAAATGTTGAGCGGTATAACAAAAGAATATACCATTGCTCTTGCTACCACCTGCCAGCTACCTATCCTCGCTAGAGACCTCGAGGCTCCAGAAACGAGAGGACTCACGCATGAGTGGCATCAAACTAGCATATAATTTAAGCGTGCTGATGTGCTGCTTCAGAAGCTTGGTCTTCTGCTTCTTGGGGAGCTCCTTGCCCACCACCCCCTTTAACTTCTCAGCGCTCATGGCATATCTCGTCACATCTGCCTCCGTCAGCTCCTGACCAGGGTGGGCTGACTCCATGTGATCTAGGAAGTGATAACTCCACACATAAGGGCGGATGGTACCCGCGATGCTCCTGCAAATGGTGCAAGCCACTGGTCTGCTGGTGCAAGGATTGGTGGCAAAACCCCGCTGGCGCCAAGCTACAGGCTGCCCCACATCGGCGCAGCAAGATGTGCGCTCCGACGTGCAACCGCATAGTTGATAGCTTGGTTATCGTCTCACAGCCAAGCACCTTGCACACCGTCGGCGCATCCCCAGCTACTGATGGTCCATATTCTTGTTGAACATCCTTTGACTCTCAGGGGTTTGTCATCGCAAAGTGGCCAGGGCTTGGCATCATCGCCTCTGTACGGGAACTCAGCCGACATGCTCAAGCTGTGGCTAGAAGCTGGTGGAAGCTGACCGAGGACCCCCACCAGCTGGGCTAGAAGGCTCGGCGACAGCCGCATGCTCGGCAGCAGCAGCAGCAGCAGGAGCTGAGGGAGTAGCAGGAGTATAAGTGGAGTATAATGATGTGATTGTGCGCTGTCGCTTCGTCGAGTCCTCCTTGGCCAGCTTCTCAGCTCCTCTCTTGCACTCTTTCCCTTGTTGGTGATTCCCTAGGGCCACTGGGTTGTCTGTGAAGTTTGAGACCTTCAAACAATGCTCACAGCAGGTTGTCATTGCTTAATTCATAGCAACTACCAATGCAGCTACACCGTGTGAGTTCATGATGAGTGTACGCACAACGGTGCATGTGGTTCCAGAGCCATGACACCCCCCCATACCCAAATTGCATGCCAAGAGGGGTCTGGTATTCTTTGTGGAATGTTTATGATGCATATCTGTAGCAAATGGCAGTAGGAATGCAACGGTGTAGCTATCGTCTCAATCTGATGTTAAAAAAAACGAAAATTTCAAAAAATGCCCTTTTTCTTTTACCCCCCCCCACCACTTTGACCTTCCATATATCCCAGCCCCCAGGGTCAAAAACAATTTTAAGACCAGATATGGAAAGCTCTCGTCAAGCTCTACAACTTTCGATGATGGGGTGTATTCAGTTGTTTGTTGACCCCCCCTCGGTATGTAGGCTCGTGAAGGGCATGATGTTTACAAATAAATAGATATAGGAGCTTGAGTAGGAAAGGAGAAGACATATTGAAACATTTGTATGTTGTCGCTTTGATTAAATTTCTCTGTCAACCTCACTCTCTCACTGGTTTTCGCTTTCTGTCCTAGTGTATCAAGTTTAGGACAGTGCATACCCGCTGGGCCCTGCTGAATGCTTGGCCATGTGGGGCTGGTAGGGAATGACTATGCTGAATTCCAGGTATCATGCACAGCCTGGGACATGGTGCAGCCATGCCATCCTCCTATGTGAGGGGGCAGGAACATGGAACCCGGCGCTCCACTTAGTGTGGGGGAGGGAGCAGATCGTGTGGCGTGTTCGATACCCCATGGCGGGTTCGATCCCCCAACCTCTGGGCATGGATGCTACCAGCGTTAAACCACTGGACCACTTCTCCCAAATCAGGTGTCAAGCACCTGTACCAGTTTCTGGTCACATGTCCCATGCATCAAATGTGATGCTCTGATGGACTGTAAAAACTTCACAAAACTTAACAGCTCCTTTCTTGCACTCTTTCCCCTGTTGGCCATTCCCCCCCCAACGACGTGTGCACCTTGGCATATGTGGCTGAAGTGGGTGGGTCCACTGCCCATGTTTTCTTTCGCCTATCCCCATGCTCATAATGTGTTGCCTCGTGGCGAGAGGATTTGTAGATGTTGCAATCTTAAATGTCGTGAGGATGAGCTTCACATGATTTACTGCCCGTTCTATACATATCTTCGTTTTCAGTTTAACCTTACTTTCCATAATTTCCTAGAGGACGAGGATGAGGCCATGAAACGGTACGCAAATGGAGTGTGGGGCAAACTAAATGCAGCGGATTCTGCATTTGTGTTCTGGAAGAAATTTGGTTGTTTTATCTTTCAGTGTATGATGAAAAGAGAGAATCATCTCAAAACTTTTCCAAAATTCCTGTCTCCCCCCTAACTCTCTAGGCGGTGCTCAATCGAACTCTTTTGCACCCACGTCATGTTTTATGGCTGGGGCTGATCTTCTGCACTATGGGATTCATTCCCACGCCACTGTCGTGGTTGTGTGCTAGTTGCTTGCCCAGGGGGGTCACTGGTTTTCGCTTTCTGTCCTAGGTATCAAGTGCCTGTACCGGTTTACGGGCACATGTCCCATGCATCAAGTGTGATGCTCTGTTGGACTGTAAAAACTTCACAAAACTTCACATAATGGGGATGACGCCGCTACCGTAGAAACGGATAGGGTTGGTGAACCCCTATTTTTATATTATCCTGAAACTCTCCCTAGGCAAAGAGCATATTACTCCGCCAAACGCAGCTGCACTTTTCTTCTTCCAAATCATTAATTTTGAGCTGCGCAGACGATACCGGTACTACAAATTGATCCAGGTTCACGCAGCGCTTACGGTATAGCCACTACTCGTGACGTAATCAACTCCGCTCATCACTTAAAGCCACTGTACAGCCACCTCAATGAAAAACCTCGTTTGATGCCTGGATGAACAGTATCGGTACACGGTCAGCAATACTTCAGGGATAAATGAATGGGTGTCCAATCAATCATTTGCACGCTAGGGCACGGATTTTTTTAGGTGGTACCGGTAAATTACTCCACGCACCCCCAAAATAGTTATTACGGACTAATTTTGCCCGTGACGCAATGGCCGCGCAGAGGCTATGTTAATTATTATTTTAACACGCAGCTGGTCCACGCACCTCAAAATGTAATTAAAATATTAAATCAAGGAGTCAAACTGGTTCTACAGCGAAGGTTGTGCATGAATTGTAAGACCCATTTACACTGCTCACATGTTGGCATTGCTTAATTCATAGCAACTAACCATTCGGCTACATTTATTAACTTAATAATGGGCGTCAGAACAATAATGCTTGAGGTTGCAAAGCCGCGACACCCACATCCATTCGGGACCCCAACTCGCCCTGAAAAAAGTAGGTTCCCCTACTCTATGGGCCCAAAGGTCCGGTCATGGAACTCTCAGGGCATGGGACGACTGTGGTTGCAGTTATTAGGGATTTGGTATGGGTATGAAAAAAGTGCGGACAAAAGGAATGGATACCAAATTGAAGTACAGTATCCACCAGTGTTCATTATAGTGCGCCACCAGACTACTGGACGCCCCCACAGCCGTAGGGCGGGATGTAGCTCAATTGTGGCTGAAGCACCCTTAACAGACACCGCATATGAGATTAAGCAGGCACCCACATAGGCAGATGATCATGGTGCCTCAATCCTCCCCTCCCGTTCCTCCAGATCTCCAGGCATCGGAATGAAGCAGAAACTGCCTCACGAGCTCCCAATCCTCTGCGGTACATTCGGGGTGGAACTGCACTCCCGCGCCGCGCCCATCAGCTGTCGCAAAGGCAAGAACAAGGTCCTTGTCATGCACGATGCACGCGCCTGCCGCCGCAGCCGCCTGCCGCACCCCGGACTCGGGGATCATAAACCGGTGGCTGAACACAGCCGCCCGCCGGCAGCCTGGCCACGACCCGGCGCCGCACTCCCGGAAGTGTGACGCCACGCCCCTCACGCCCACCACCTTGGCCGGCATGCGCAGCAGTGCTTCAATGCCAAGCGCGTGCCGCACCAGCAGCTGGAAGCCTAGGCAGATGCCGAACACGCTCGCCGCTGCAGGTAGCCGCGAGAACAGCAGGCCCACATCGATATCGTTGGCTTTGTAATTGCCACCGGAGAGAACCACGTGGCTGATACCGTCCGGCAGCTTAACGGGCACGTCTGTTTGGTCGCTGTGCACAGCCGCTGGAGGGGCGGCGACGGACCATACCCCGCTGCCAGCGCCGGTACCAGGGGCAGTACCAGGCTCGTGGGCAGCAGAGATGGCGGGGCCTGCCATGGTGCCGGAGGCATGCCCAGGCGGTCCTGCCGCTACGTCCTGTGCCAGGATTTCTCTGTAGCCCGTGGGGGCAGGATCTTTTCGTTTCAGGTCGAACATGTATGCGACATGGAGCGGGCGCGATGCACCCTGAGTGTTCAGCAGCCGCTCGACCAGCATACGCAGCTTGGGCTGTTGCATGAGCAGGAGGGGCAGGTAGGTGGGGGCGTGGGTGGTGCTGGAGAAGGCCTGTGGTGTGCAGCGGCTGGCAAGGCCGGAGGAACAGTTGTCGACGGCCACGTCAGCGTATGGGGGCTTCACATAGTAGTTGACAACCAGGAGGATCGCTTTTGCTGCTGCGGCGGCTGGCGTTGCTGCATGAGTCACCCTGCTCGGCTGCAAAATACTTTTCATGGCTGAAGGTTATCGCGGGCTGGGTGAGGGGCTCCTGAAAAGTGTAGTGAGCAACTGCGCATGCTGCCGTTGATGCCGGTCGTGCTGAGTGCTGATCCTTGAGGGGAACCCTGTGGAGTGTGGACTCCCTGGCACAGTGCTGATGATGATGCCGTTTAACCTGCACATCCAAACAACCGCTTTTTTATAAAAGGGTCTGGCAGTGCGGAGTGGAAGGAAAGAGAAAGTTCAGAGAGGGGCAGGTGGTTCTGCACTTGTGTGTGACTCCATGATCATTTCGTAGTTGCTAAGCGTACACTGCATGTACCCACCTGGATCTCCTACGTGGCCATGCAATTGGCATTGAAACAGGTCTTGGCACGAACACCAGCGGACTGACGCAATTAAAAAACAGCTTGGGCATGCCCATACGTCAGCATGGCCAGCCAGGGTTTGCCAAAATTGTCAACCATACCGGTTTCTTACACCTCCCAATCCAGAACTCTTGCACTGGTACACTCTCTGCCTTGGCCAAACGCTCGACCCAAAACACAGGCGAATGAAAGCGGAGGAGATCCAGCCATCGCCCGCTAGCCAGCCCCCATCTCCGCCCCCCCCTGAGCCGGAGCGCATCCTGCAAATTGCTCAACACCTTGCGCTGTATACCTTCCTCCTCGGGGTTGTTCCGCTAGCCGCGCTGTTTCTGTCCGAGTACGGCTATCTCGACGGTGCGAGCCATGCGTTTCTAGCTTATTCTGCTTTCTCTTTACCTCCGGATCGCACCTTTTGGACCTTTCGTAAAAGGTGTTTGAGTGGTTGCGATAACCCATGTAGCAAAAACCCATGCCACGGGCAACAAACAGGGTCTATATCTCCGCACTTTCCTGGATCTGACCCCCCCCGCCAGAAGTTTAGCGTTCAAATTTCTCGCTCACGCAGGCATCTACGGCGCCACGCTAGGCGTCCCAAGTAAACATAACAGGATCTACTACAGTGCCTTCCTCGCTATCATCATCGTCAACATTGTGGGTGATGCTGCCGGGGCTTCTTCGGTAGCCATGCACGCCTGCCATGCATGCGAGCCTGAGTATTTTTAGTCCCGGAGTAGAGCTCCCCAGGAGTGGCATCACTCATTGCACCATGTAGTACATGCAGATGTCTGACTGCCCACTCCTTCGCATCGCAGATCGTGGCCAGGTTCATAACCGACGCTTTTAACGAGCCTAGCGAAGACAAGAAGGAGCAGTAGCGCGAGAGAGAGATCGCATTGCACCGCTGCTGCACGCATGGACTCTGAGGCGCATCCAACGGCTCACGAGGTCCTGCGGGATGCCTACCTGGACATGAGGGGAGCGGGTGTGTACCGCTTGTCGCAGGCCCTGGCCACCTCAACCAAGTGTGCCGCTGTGCCTCAGTGAGTCATCAGTCATGTACCTTGCTGCTTCAACCCAGCTTGATCCAGGGGACAAAACCCGTCAATAGAGATGTGGGATGTGGGAAGTTCATAAGGTTGCGCCATGCCACTCATTACATCTAGCACCAGACCTCATGAGTGACGATGCAGAACCCTATTAGCCTCAACATGTGCGACAGGGTATCGGATTTAGGGTTTAGGAACGGCTGGTTGCATTCAGGCGGCTGCCCCTCGGGTTTGGGGTTGAGGCCCCCTTGGGGTACCGGGTTCAGAACCCCACTGGCCGGCATGCCCTTAAGAGTGTGTGGTGCCAACAGCTGCTGTATCGCCGCATCGTTCATGCCTGTGACTTCTTGTAGGGCCAGTGGGCCACTATCTGATGCCGCCCAATGTAGATGAGCGGGGCATCCACCTTGAGGGTGGGGGCACCATGGATTGCGGCTCTGAGGTCAGAGCCACGCAAACTGTTGTAGTTGAGGGTGGCTATCCTTCAACCGCCATGGGTCCCGACACCTCTGGGGATGATCAATCTTGTTCAAAATAACCTGGTGTGTGTGCAGGAAGCATGGCAGCTACTTGGTACATGATGCGCTTGCAGCCTGGCTCTATATGCTTGCCATGCCGGCCTGCCCGTCCATGCAGGCTGGTTTATCCTTGCTAGGGTGTCTTACCATGTAGGTATGCTCGTTGCACCCTGTACCCCACACTACGGTATACTGCTCGCTTTTGCATATCCGTACCGCAGTCAGGTTACGATTCAGGTGGTTTGATGCTTTACACGTCCGTAAACAGCGGGCGAGGCAAAGCGGATGGCAGATGCAGGCAAACAAGTGTGAATGAGTGTGGGTCAGGAAAGTGTGAACATGACATTCAGACATATTGTTTTCTCAAGTACTGGTGCAGCCCTCCAAAGCTCTGATACTGCATATGCAGTTTGCGTTATCTATGAAAGAGTGAGACCGCCTTTCCTGTGCCCACCTGTTTGTTCCAGGCCTTCAAAAATGGACATGGGCAAGTTGAAGGCGCGCCAGCCGTGTGGACCTGCGTCTGCTGTCACAAAGGCCCTGGTTGCGCTTAAAACCACCGGTGCGAAGGTGCGGCAGAAAGAAGCATAGCTACATGCATCCCCACACTACACTGTGTGCTTCCCAGTCGCCAGCTCCTATGATGGGGCAATGGGGAAAATTGCAGGAGGCTGATTGTTTCTGTGACTCTGAGCGGAATAGTGTGGCTCCAGTCAGCTGCATCACGGCCTGCTGCTGGCCGGATGAAGTGAGGCCCCAACTGCTTGGGCCACCGACCAAAGGCTGGGCGACGTTCGTTCCCAGTCCGCCTAGCTGTTGCAGTTCAGCAGTCCTGCTTCAGGTGACCTGGCTTGCACTTCAACACAAATGTCGTGTAGTGTGGGAATGTGTCCCGCACCTGTATGGCAGGCCCCAAGTTTTAGTAGGGGCATCAGTGCCCCAATTTCCCCCGTTTTCTTTTTCTTCCCCTGGAGACAAAGTTCCTTCTTTTTCAGGACACCAAGGCGAGCCCGACTCAGTCCTCCTCTATTCGCTCCACTTTCCCTGCAAGGCTGACTTCGTATTTTTTCGTCCCCACCCGCTTCCGCCCCGGTGTTCCGCTTTGCCCGAAACCCTGAACGCTGTGCCCTAAAGCCTGAACCCTATGTGCGTCCGTTGCGCAGCGCAAGCCCCCGGTGTTCCGCTTTGCCGGCGAAGTCGCGGTTCAGTGCGAGCCTGAGCGCTGTCAGGCGCCGCCCGGCGCCCCGCAGCCGCCTGTTGGGTGGACCTCGGTGCACTACGTCAGCGGCACTGTACCGAAGAAGCGCGACGTGATGCAGCACAAGATGCGGACCTACATCCGGAAGCCTGTGAAGCGAAGCGGCGGGCTCTCGGTAGTGTACAAGCGCACGGTGCAGGTGAGGGATTTGTTGTATGGATGACGGGCTGGGCCGCCTGGCTTTCTAACAGGATTCGATTGCAGTTGACTGCTGACGCGTGTGACTCTAGAGCTAGCAGCGCGTGTAGTGTGTGAGTAATTGAGTGAGTGGGCTCCTCAGCGTCGTTTTTGTATTTGGGGCCTTTTCAAGTACAAGATGTCCCTAACGGCACCATCCACACACCATATGGGTGGTGTAGGTGGGGATTCCTGCTCTCATAACTTGATTTATAGAAGAAAAGGGTTTAACTCGACTAAAAATCTCAAGCCGCATGTTGCTTCCCTGAGCCCTCAATCCTGAAAAGAGGTTTTCCAAACCCCTGAACCCCCTCCCTGCAGGCGGATCTGCTGCCTGGTGAGGAGGTGCTGAACCCGGAGGTCCCTGCAGAGGAGCTGAGGCGCATGGAGGAGTGGCTGCAGTACGCCAAGGAAAGGATGGAGGCGCATGAGCTCGCAAAGAAAGCCACGGAGGCGGGCGTGAGTAGCTGAGGAGGAGGAGGAGAGGGGGGAGCTCTTGTAGGTGCCGTCGCTCTTGGAAAGAACGACAGCCCAGCAGAGCATCACAGTTGACGCACGCTGATGGAACAGGCGCCCTCTTGCAATTTGAACATAAAATGAGTATCTATGGACGATCGTATGTGCCTTGTATCTCCTGGCCATGGTAACTCGCAATGCCTCACGGCATTACGAGTTGATGCTTGAGCGGCCGCGGCAAGCAGGTAGGGCGGCCCTCAAGGGTCAGCTTCATAAAGTGATACAGCCTGGGCCCTGTCGCAGGCCTGGTGATCATGACAGGAGGCTAGGAACAGGGGATTTCAGATGACCCCAGGCTGGTGCAAGGAGCTGCACTAACCCCACTACCAGAGGCAAGAAGTTGCCATGCACTTCCGCTCCTCTCCCAAATATAATGAACCTTCATCCTGCACTTGCAAGGCCACTGTGACGCCATCGCCCCTGGCAAGGCCCGCGTTTGTAGCATCTTGCATTGCCTAAGACAGGCCAGTACCGGTATGTGGGGCTGCCAGTCTGAGGATGAACACATGCCTTCCTACCTGCAACCACCACACTGGACAAATCCAAGCTTAGAAACTCACTGATATTCCCAACAGGTGCTCAGGGCTACTGGGAGGGAAGGCAGCAGTGCGTGGTAGATGCCTTATCACTCTCTTAAAAGCACAAGAACATGACTGAGGCGGCAACATGATTTCGGTATATCCTATGCCTAGAAATCAATTTGAGCACGAACAAAGTTTCTTAATATGTAGAGCAAAAGAAGATAGTCGTGCTAACCCTTGGGCTATGAACAAATGGAAACTCCTGACAGACGGAACCTCCCCCAAAACGTGACATGAGCTCTCCACGTAGCATGAGACCCTCCTGTCAAATAAACGGCAGGTGTTAGTCAAACAGTGGTGGGCACTGATGAAAATTTACCGATTCCGCCCACACACTATGGATACGGCTGTGCTCTGCTTTTATAGAGCGGCCAAGAAGTATCAGTACTTTGCAGTATCAACATTATGAACGCCTCATGCAGGACTGGCAAGCTAACGGAAACTAACAAGTACTCAATTACCGATTCACCGGTGAGACTTGTGTTTATTCTAAATTGCTTGCGAGGAATAAGTCACACAATCTTGCAAATGTAAATAAAGGAGGCCATTCGCAATTTATCCTACTGCAGTTTTCATGGTGACAATCATTTCCCTCAAATATCAATAAATCAAAAGCTTCACATCTGGGTCAGGACGATCGACCACATTGCAATGTAACCACGCAAAAAGTCAAGTGCAACGCTTTCCATGAGCACCAAAAGAGGAGAAATCGAAGTGTGCAACATGATACTCTGCTTGACTGTACAAAAATCACGAACTTAACGTGAATGGAAATTTCGTTCCTTGCTGGAAGATAAATAAGAACAGACGGGGCCCTACGACGGAAGGAGCCCCTTTGACAGCCCTGGCTTATATGCAGCAGCCTGCTCATTACCTTCCTCGACTATATTTCCCAATCCCTGGTCTTCAAATGGCCCAGACTGGTATTCCAGTCAGGAACAGTTCCCTGAAGAAGGAGGAAGATGCATTCCATGCGGCCATACCGGCAATTGATCTGTATGTCACTCAAAGATATCACAGAATATGTAAATCACTCACGTGATACTCAGGAAACGGTGTGCCGCTCTCTTCCCCTAGCTAGGCTTAAAATGAAAGCGTGGATTCAGCTTAATCTGTACCAGTACAAAAGCACTCCCAACAATTGCACCATTCACAAATGAAGGGAACACACGAGGGTGGGAAAAGTCACGCCGCCGCTAGCCAAGCAACATCTCCTCCTGGCATCCGGCCCAAAGCAACTCATACAGCTCCGGGTTCAGTAGGCATTCTAAATGGCAGCTTTGCCTCTATCCCTTAGTGTCGTGCTTGCCCCCTGAACTCAAGCCCCACCAGACCACGTTCAGAACAGGTGTGAGGGAAGCCGCCCCGCCCCAGGGCCGAACCGCAGCCTGTGACGACGACGACGGCAACGTGAGGCACTGGGTGCGACTCAGCACAGGCAGCTGTTGATACTGCGATGTCTGACTCGTTGCTGTGGCAGTTCATGGGAGTGGTGGCAGATCGTGCCAGTTTAACGCCGAGGCAGCTTGATTGAGGGCAGGAGGATCGAGACCGCCCGCTCTCATTGCCGTTGGAGCCGAGCACAGTTTGGGTGAGCCACATGAGCCGGTCTGACAGAGGCTCTCTGCTGCAGCGGGGAAGCTGAGGAGTGGGTGACAGGGCAGCGTGGTGCCTTCCATTGGCACCCCTCAGGGCCTGCAAGGAAGCATATGAAAGAATTGAAATTATATTTGTATGCGTAACTCGAATAAATAACATATCTAGACCCACTGAGGGGTGGAATTCAGTTGGTTGGACAGTGGGACTTGGGTATTCTTTTCGATTTGTTTATTCTCAGCCTTTTCGTCTTTCAACCGCTAGTCATACTATGATACTAGGTTCCGACCAAGCGCTGGTGATTAGCTTGTTGGAGGGGAAATGATATGCCCCGAAGACGCATGTGGTATAAAGAAATAGAGCGGCAAGTGCGCGGCCGCATCCGCGCAGATACCGTCATATGCCAGGATTGACATTGGCTTGGGCTGGTTGGATCCATCCACGATTAAAGGCTTTATTATTTTGGTAAAATGTTGAGTGCCGTTGTATTTGCCGGATTAGAGCGATCATACAAGAGAGCATATATCCCCCAAGGTCATGAATTGCCCCGGGCGTCTAGAAGGAAGGTTGGGTTCCCAAGGAATTTGAGCTGCCTTCCCTCATGTATGAACCAATTCTTTCTTTTAATGCTATCCTTGGGACAAGCAATGACACAAACTCTTGAATCCCGACTGGAATTGGCATGACAATTATATATTTATATGAAGTTTTTTTTGTATCCCTCACCCCTGAGCATCGTTAAGAATGAGGGAAGGCAAAGCACAAGTACAGTAGCGCTCCTGAAAGTGGACATCCTGGCCCAATCACCCGTAGACGCAACATCGGCGAGGCAGGCGAGGCGGATGCAGCCAAGCCATGGCCGCCTTCAACCTCGATCTTGGAGGGCTTGAAGGGTCTTGGATGCCTCGAGGCCGCCAGAACAACGGCGGCTGCGGACAGCGCAGCGAAAACCGGGGGAGCTGCCGGGCAGCTGCCCGACCTGATCTCACGGGAGGCCCGCACATCTCTTGCTGGGCTTCCACAGGGTGACATGGGGCCGCCGTCCGCTCCGGCGCAACAGCGGGGATCTACAGCATGCGGCGAGTGGGGCTGCCCAGCAGAACCGGGGACAGCAGCAGAAGCGTCGGCGCCGCCGGGAGACGAAGGCTGCTTGGCCAGCAGCGAGGACGGACAGCTGCCTGAGCGCCGTGGCGGCGCCTTGAGCGAGGGGAAGCTCCGGGACCTGGAGGCCTTTCTGGATTGGATGCTGGGCCCCTGCATGTGACCTTTCATGGGCAGGCTGGTCCGGCGGGCCTGGTGCTCCATAAGAATCTGCTGGGTCAGGGAGACCAGTTGATGAGTGCAGCTCCTGTGAGTCATGAGGGGAGTGTGAGGGGAGAGGGTTTATTTCAGGTGGAAAGAATCAGGATGTAGCCAAGGCATATGAGTTACAGCCAGTTAGGCGATTACGACTAGAGCAAGGCTCCGTGCTTCATGTAATGTTCCTTGTAAACGCTGAAGATTCTCATTCACTATGCACCAGCTGATGGCTACCACCAACCTTGGTGGTCGATGGGGAGCTTTGTAGGAGCTGCCTGATGCCGGCGCTGTTGCATCGTGCCTGTGAAAAGTTGGCGACATCATTATTTTTAACAGGTGCGCTGAAATGGTGCTGCAGGATAATCTATCTGGATAACCAGCTTGTTTGTCGGAGATCTGTGGATACAGGCACCAGCAGTTTGAAGGGTTTGGATTTTGAAACCATCTCCCTTGTCAGGCATTATTTATTTCCGTGACTGCGCTCCATATCACCTTTGGCATGTATGCTGCTGGGCCGTCACCACTGGGCCGATGGTGCAAATTTTTGGCCGGCCTTTACCCAGAGGCCCAAGCTGTGGGGCTTGCTGCCCAGGCCATTCCAGCCGCATGCTGTGATGGCTTGATGTACATGAACTGTAGCTGACGTGGGCTAACATCAGCGGTGGAACCATCGCCCTGACCCATCAAGACACTCACCTGGCGTCCTCCAGTGACCTTCCACGTCGCCCCTGCTCATCTAGGTCATCACGGTTGCATGGCGCTGACCATGAGCTTCGCTGCTCCTCCTCAGCTTCATCATCGTCATCATCTCCTGGCAGCCTCAGTAACATTTGAAATGGCATCCTCCAGAGACCTTTGTTTCCGAACCTTTACAAGAGTGCCTCGGTTGTGTGATGAGCTAGGTCCCTGGTTGTCCGTTTCTGCTGACAAGGCTTTTTGAATCTGGGCACTGCAGGGGGACGAGGAAAATTGATAAGAAGTTAATCATGCCTGCTTCTAGACTGTGGAGTTGTATGCTAAGTAGGGCATCCTTATGACGATGTGAAACGAACAGAAGAGACAGGGGCACAATTTGGACGGGGCATGCAGGCGCCAAGCGGAAACAGCGAACCGCTCGCTGTTAGTTTGTTGGCACCGACTGAGACACTGGTCGTTTTGAAGAATTGCCTTGGTGTGTCCTTCAATCGTCCTCGTTCCCTATCTAGTCTTTGTTGCACCACGACACGACTAGCAGACGCCAAAGTGAAGGGAAGGTAGGCAGCCACTCCATGCATCCAAACGTCGTCATGATAACGGCAGAGTGCAGATAATTAGAATCCTAAAATGAAGGCAAACAGAGCCTCATGCCATCGACCAGTAGCCTGATATCGATATTCAGCTAAGGAGTTCCTGTGTCTGAGGACCAGCAGCGGGTTGCACTGCTGGGTTTGGATCCACCCCTGAGTCCCACCTTCTTTCAAGTGAGCGAATGCAACGTAAGGAAGACTGCCGAACACAAAATTAATCAATGCACAGCAAACAATCAGCATATATCGCCCGCTCAATGAAGCCAGCACTCCCAATAATGTACCAGTGGTAGGAAATTTCACGAAGTAAGCAAATGGAGAAGCTCGTCGGGATGACAGAATGATGGACAGTCTTGTCTTGCAGCCCGTCAATGCGTCTCCCACAACGGCAGAAGCTGAAGTGCAAGCTTCGCCCTCCGGAAGATGGAAGTCAGAAATTGTCTATCCACATATCCCATTCAGTCGCCAGGCGCGCCCGTCCGGGAAGATCCGCCGTCGACAGCTGGTCGACAGCTCGATTTCGGGGCTCCATAGTACCGGTGCCCCGGCTCTACACCGTTATATCGCACGGCCTTCGTACCCTTGCTCGTCGCACCTCATCATCTTCTCTCCTCCCGAAAAAAAACTATCCTGCTTCGCGCCGTTCGGGCAAATTTGGCTCTGACAGGCCCAACTGCTGTGGCTTCAGCCACCTGCTGCTCTGCCATGCCCTGAGCGCAAGTAAGGGCACTTAGCTGTGACGGCACCGCTGAGAGCTTGGCTGTTCAAGAAGTGTAAGTACCGGTACTATACAACTCAGGCTGGAAAAAGCTAGATGGGTCAAAGCCTCCTCCTGAACTTCCGCAGAAACAAAGCCTCGTCTCGACGCCTTCGCGAAATACGGTAGCAGCGCTGGTTTGGTCACACATCGCCTCATCACAGCTGACAGTCCCGTCACCACCACCCGAGAGGTCTAAATCCACGCACCTACGAGGTTGCTTACAGCTGTAACAGTCAGAGTAGGACCGTCTAAACACTACGATAGGTTGAGATAGAGCGGTTCATACATGCTTGACCCCGCTGAACGCTCAGTCACTACTACGACATGTGCAAGTGACTGATTCCAGGATGCCTCGAGGCCCCCAGTGGACTGTCCGAAATAAGAACCCTTCAGATCAGGAATGAGTACTACTGTTTTCACTTGTCATAATGAGAAGAGGGTCCATGTGCTCATCTTGCCATAAGATGCATCAGCAGTATCCCCGGGGATGCGTTGAAGTCAACAGCTGCAGCACCCCAAGGTGCATGCCATTCAGAAGCTGCAGCACAATGGCAGTGGAAAGCTGCAGCACACCAAAATGCGTTCAAGTCAATAGTTCCACCCCCCTAGGGAGCGTGTTTCCTCGTCAGCACAATCATGAGCAGCAGGCGCAAGGCACTCCGACGCCCAAGGGGCCCTGCTGGTACAGATATACAAGATGCGTCGTGTAGTTGATATCGTTCTTGTGCACACACTCAAAACTTGCCCTGCTGGCTCACAGAAAGAATTTGCGTCGTGACGTGTCCATGTCCTTCTTGTGCACCCACTCAAACTCGCCCTGCTGGCTGTCGAAGGTGCCCTTCTGGATAGCCTCCAGCTTGAGCGTGAAGCGAGGACCCAGCTCCTGCAGGGGGCACGAAAACATATTGGAATAAATTAAGCAGGCAGTAAATCCGGACTTCAGGAGTCTAACTTTCATGCAGCACATACCCTGTGTGGGACCCATGACCTGGGTGGGTGCCTTGGGCATGGGTCTCTCAGAAAGAGCAGTTTCAGTGCCTGCGAAAGCTAGCTAAGGGACCTCTAAATGCCTAGTGGGATGCCTGCAAGTGAAAGCTAGCTAGCGAAGGGGCCTCTATATGCCTGGAATGCACACCATGTCTCACGAAACATATTGGGTACAAAAGGCCCACCTGCAGGCGTGCCTGGACCACCTTCTTGGGTCCCTCCTTTTGCCTTGCCTTGTCCTTCTCCTCGAATACGTAGCGGTGGTGCCTACAAGCACACACACACACTAAAGCGTTACCACATGTTGCGATGACATTTCTGCCGCACTTCAGCCACATTCCGGCATGGTGCAGCAAGCGCCACTGCTTGGGGCACACGCTTCGGTAGGTCAAGAGTTAAGTCCCAAAAAGCCCAGCGGTGGCTGCCGAAATGCCCTACTGCCTCCCAAAGCCAGTCCAGTGCGCACGAACCGCAATGGTCACAGCCATGACATCCAATAGGCACAGGTAGGCCTTGAGCATCATGGCTTGATGGAGAGGGAAGCTCGTGGAGCTCTTGACCCTCTCCTCGTATTGAGGGGTGAGAGGCTGCTGCCCACCAGAGTGCCGGAGGAAGGAGAAGGCAAACGCACACTCGAAATGTCAAAGTTATGGATAAGAATATAATCTTTTTGTACTTGTAAGAATATGAACGTTGTACCGTACCTGAAGAAGATGAAGTCTCGCTGGTTGTGGAACGTGACAGCCCGCCTGCCCTTAAAGGTCGGGTCCTGGCAGAACAGCGACGCAAACATGCGGCCCACGCGGCGTCCCAGTCGTGTGGCGAAGTTGTTGAGGATCAGCTCGGGCTTGTGATCCGTTGCGCGGCCATGGCCCTGCAGCCAGGGAAAGGGTTTAGGGTTTAAAGCTATAAGGTTGTAGCCTTGTAGGTGTATGTAATGCAGCCAGGGAGAGGGCTTTAAGAAGTCAACAGGTCACTGTGGCCGTCGAGGAACTCACGCGAACCGCATGCGCCAAAATGTTAGATTTCAATGCCAGTGCCGGTATCTTAACTCTTGAACCCAACTTGTCCCTCCATGGTTTCAGAGCTTTCAGCGTGCTATCGGCTTGTCAGCCAGATGGATGACCAGCATGGCTAAACCCACCTTGTTACTTAAAGTATAAGGTTTAAGAGCCTTAAGCAGGCTGTCGGCCCATCGGACCGATGGATGACCAGCATGGCTCATTCAACCTTGATATCTTAAGTATCAGTATAAGGTTTAAGAGCCTTAAGCATGCTGTCGGCACATCGGACCGATGGATGACCAGCATGGCTCAGCCCACCTTGATATCTTAAGTATCAGTTTAAGGTTTAAGAGCCTTAAGCAGGCTGTCGGCACATCGGACCGATGGATGACCAGCATGGCTCAGCCCACCTTGATATCTTAAGTATCAGTTTAAGGTTTTAGAGCCTTAAGCAGGCTGTCGGCCCATCGGACCGATGGATGACCAGCATGGCTCAGCCCACCTTGATATCTTAAGTATCAGTATAAGGTTTAAGAGCCTTAAGCAGGCTGTCGGCCCATCGGACCGATGGATGACCAGCATGGCTCAGCCCACCTTGATATCTTAAGTATCAGTTTAAGGTTTAAGAGCCTTAAGCAGGCTGTCGGCCCATCGGACCGATGGATGACCAGCATGGCTCAGCCCACCTTGATATCTTAGGTATCAGTTTAAGGTTTAAGAGCCTTAAGCAGGCTGTCGGCCCATCGGACCGATGGATGACCAGCATGGCTCAGCCCACCTTGATATCCTTCCCGAGTTTCAGGTTGGAGAGCCTGAAGCGCGCTGTTGGCCCGTCAGGCAAGTGGATGACCAGCATGGCATTGATCTGCTTGCGGTCCTCGTTGAACACCACGACGTCGGTGTACTCACGGCCGGCGGCAAACTTGACGATCTTCTTGAGCGGGAATCCTGCCCGCTTGTAATACTGGGCACAGGGGAACACCTCCTGAGGGGACAGAGGGGGCAGGGGGGTGAGGAGGGAGTGGGGCACAGGGGAACACCTCCTGAGGGGACAGAGGGGGCAGGGGTGTGAGGAGGGAGTGGGGCACAGGGGAACACCTCCTGAGGGGACAGAGGGGGCAGGGGGGTGAGGAGGGAGTGGGGCACAGGGGAACACCTCCTGAGGGGACAGAGGGGGCAGGGGGTGAGGAGGGAGTGGGGGACAGGGGTACACCTCCTGAGGGGACAGAGGGGGCAGGAGGGTGAGGAGGGAGTGGGGGACAAGGCTGACATTTGTGCGGGGCAAGAAGCCGTCCCGCTTGATGTGCTGAGCAAAGGGGAACAACTCCTAGGGGGACAGAGAGGATTGCGTATGGAAGAGGGGCTAGGGGGCAAGGAGGGAGAGCGGGACACGCTGACAGACTTTTGAGCGGGAAGAAGGCCCGCTTGAAGTGCTGAGTGCTGGGAAGCACCTCCTGAAGTGGGGAGGGGGTTCAAAGGTCGAGGGTGGCTCGTGAGGTGGGGGGCAGGGGGGCAAAGAGGGAGAGGGGGAGTCAAAGGAGCACCGCCTGCGGGAGGGAGAGCGCATAAGGGGAGGGGGGGGAGAAAGAGCAGGATGCTGGCGAAAACCTCCAGGAGGACGGGAGGGCGTGCAGAGTTGAGCAGAGGGAGCCATGGGGGCATACATGGGTTGAGGGAGCCATGGGAGCATAGATGGGTCGAGGGAGAGCGGGATTGATTCATAGTCTTACATGGCTCAGGCTGAAGGGCGTGCAGATTTTGGGAACGTAATGAGTGAATGTGCGCTCCAGTTTAGGTTTCACGCTGGGTTGCGCCCTGCTCCTGGCCATGCATTGCAGGTGAGATGTAGGCCTCACTGACTTTGTTCCGAAGGGTTCAGGCCTCTGAGGGCAGGCCCTGGGGTTCAGAAGATCGGGCCCTCAGGGCTTGGGTCCTGTGTCCAGCCCGCCCTCCTCACCAGCATTCCAGACAGGTTATGACCTTGAACGGCTACCAGCAAACTATTTTGTCTATATCCCATCCCCATCCGTTTCCCATTATACTATTCATGGTTGTTTCCCCTTCCATTTCCGATTGGTTTTTCATAACATTTTGGCCCCGTCCTACCGATATTTCCACTCAGCCTTTCTCACCAGCATTTCAGACAGAAATGTGTACATGACCTTGGACGGCTTGTAGCATGTTGTGACCAGCACCTTGGGAGGGCGCTCATTCTGGAAGTGAGCTGCGCCACACGCACAAGGTGGGGAGGCAACCAGCGGTGTTGAGAAAAAAGGAAAAGGAAACAGAAGGGTCATAGAGGGGAAACAGAGGGGTCATAGGACATTTGTCACAGGACCATCAGAGAGAAAATGTTTTGAAAAAGGCGAGCCGCTGAGCTACTGGCCGGCAAGCCCCTCATGCGCTTGATCAAAACCTACGGGTACGCCCTTAAATCCCAAACTCAACAACCCTATCGTCAAAACCATTTGCAGTTCATCCAGACCCACATGTATAATCCTTGTCCTTCATCCAGACCCACATGTATAATCCTAATGTCTTAATTCACACCGTCCAAGTGTATGACACGGGTACGATATACGGTCTAACGCAAACACAGCATTTGAATGATCTCACTGCTCTTCTTCGCCATCCATCTTCATACCCAGCGCTCTAAAGCCAATCCGTCCCGGTACTCATCAGCAACCACCTCAACAATGGCTGCTCTTCATACCCAGTGCTCTCAAGCAAATCCGCCCTGGCCCTTATCAGCAGCCACCTCATGTCAACTATGGGTGGTCCGCATCAAAATCTTTATCTTAACCTAAAGCTTTACCGTTACCCTCCAACCCGCGCCCAGCAAACCCTCTCCAGCAAACTCCTCCTGACCCTCATCCTGGTCCTCCTCCTGACCCTTGTCCGCAACCACCTCATACTCATCCACCACCATCATACCTTCTTGTGTGTGCTTCCCTTCCAAAACTGATCCCCAAAGCTTCCTTCAAAAAACCATTTTTGTTTTTTTGAAAGCCGCACGCACCTGCAAATTCGTCCTGGTCCTCGTCTGCCACCACCTCATCATCATCATCCGCCACCATGGTCTCATCTTTCTCGCGCGTGTTCTCTATTGTCTGCAAGGACGCAATACATGGTTTAGGGTTCAGGGTACAGGTCATGCACCCCTCTTCTCGCGCGTGTTCTCTATTGTCTGCGAGGGTTTGGGGTTCAAGCGTACACCCCTTCTCGTGTGTGTACTATCTTTTGTTTGCAAGGACGCGGTGAAGGACATGATGTTTAGGGTGAAGGGCATAATTGTCAGGGAGTCAGCTGAAGGGTTAAGGGCAGTGATTATAGTACTGTGCGCCAGACCACCTTAAGGAGGCCGACGGATGACCTCCTCTGGGCCGATTGGGACCAAACCTTAACCGGTCTATGGCCGGTGGTCCAAGCAGCAGGGCTTGCTGTGCCAGCCCCTCAGGGCCATAAAATGTGATGTAGCTGAATTGTAGCTGAAGCATGTTTAAATAAGCACTGGATAAGGGCATGCGTCATTTCCTGGGTGTACACTTATGATTGCTAGGCCATGGTTTAGGGCGTAGGCGTAAGGTTTGGGGCTTAAGGTTTAGGGCATAAGGTTAAGGGCTCAGGGGTGAAGGGCATGCAACCCTTTTACCGTGTGTCATCTTTACGGCCTAGGGTTCAGGAGAGCATGCGAGCAAGGGAGGGATGGGGCCAGAGTGCAAGATAGGAATGCTTTTCTCTAACTCAGCAATTCTTTCCCCCCATGACTCGGCTACATGTCAGCTACACTCATGCCTACGGCCAGAGGCTCAAAAGTGTAGGCAGCTTTGCTGTTTGGGCCGCCATAGGTCCAGCTTTGGGCTTATTTGGCCTTTGGCGGCTGCGGAGCGGCATGCCGAGGTGGCTCGGCTGGGTAAAGAAACTCAATTACTCAGCAACCAAACACATGTCCAGCACCACGCCTTCGGGTCATGGTTGTAGGGCTTAAGAACACCTCCAGACAGTCAAACGCATGTCCGGTTACGTCAAGGATGGATGCTGGAGGTAGTCATGGCATGTGAGGTACCCCCCCCTCCTACAAAAGGAGGAGGAGGGAAAGAATCTACAAGAAAGGGACCCATGGACTGGTGCGTGCCCCTGTTGGCCTGTTTCGCGCTTCACGCTTTACAGCATAATTGGGATTGCTCGGGTGCCCAGAGGGCGTTTGTCCACCACTGTTCATAGCTGAAACAGCTAGCAGCACCATTGCTCGGGTGCCCAGAGGGCGTTTGTCCACCACTGTTCATAGCTGAAACAGCTAGCAGCACCATTGCTCGGGTGCCCAGAGGGCATTTGTCCACCACTGTTCATAGCTGAAACAGCTAGCAGCACCATTGCTCGGGTGCCCAGAGGACATTTGTCCACCACTGTTCATAGCTGAAACAGCTAGCAGCACCATTGCTCGGGTGCCCAGAGGGCGTTTGTCCACCACTGTTCATAGCTGAAATAGCTAGCAGCACCATTGCTCGGGTGCCCAGAAGGCGTTTGTCCACCACTGTTCATAGCTGAAACAGCTAGCAGCACCATTGCATTCCTCTGGGATCGATTTGAACCCTTTTTACAGCAACACCTGCCATGGCTTGGTGTAGACCCCCCCCTTATCACGTCTCCGTGAAACAACGTGTGTTTTGTACTGCATGCACCCTCTGCTACATGCAGTACACTCGGCCACTCTCCTACGTCGCTGCACAGTAACAGCACACTGTATGACTGTACTGCATGATCCGAAGATGCCACCAGCAGGGGGTATCGATGCTCGCAGTGGCTGCAATCCAAAGATGTTCCTCCCCCACACTGTTGACAATTCAGCAATTTCATAGACTGGAGTGTGGAGGTCCGGCTGCAGCCAGGCCTAGTTTATGGGGGCAGGACACAGTTGTGTCTCAATTCTTTTTATGGCAGCAGCCCACCCGCCCCAACAGGTGGGGGTCTCAATTCTCTTAGTGGCAGCAGCCCACCCGCCCCAACAGTTGGGGGTCTCAATTCTCTTAGTGGCAGCAGCCCACCCGCCCCAACAGGTGGGGGGTCTCAATTCTCTTAGTGGCAGCAGCTCACCCGCCCCAACAGGTGGGGGGTCTCAATTCTCTTAGTGGCAGCAGCCCACCCGCCCCAACAGGTGGGGGGTCTCAATTCTCCTAGTGGCAGCAGCCCACCTGCCCCAACAGGTGGGGGGTCTCAATTCTCTTAGTGGCAGCAGCCCACCCGCCCCAACAGGTGGGGGGTCTCAATTCTCTTAGTGGCAGCAGCCCACCCGCCCCAACAGGTGGGGCCGGGTTTGCACAATCCACCTCACTCATCAATGGACCGTTAGGAGGCGGTGTCCTCCTCGCCGTCCACATATGCTAGGCAGAAACGGTTTGATGACTAACCCTGATGGAGCAACTTTTCCTTGCGCATGCATGGGGCGCGACCCACCTCGGGCCAGCGCGGACGGGCGCACTGATGCAGCAGCTGGGCGCCTGGGCTCTTCAGGATGCATGACGTGCGCCCCCCCCTGGACGTGTATGCTGTGCGGCTTCTCCTATCTTGGACATTCTCTTGAGGTCGTGTGGGACATGGTCCCACCTAGACCCATGAGATTTCCCTTGGGCACGGCGCCTCCCCTCCCCCCTTGGGCCCGGCGCGCCTCCCCTCCCCCTTGTGCATGCAGCGCCGCCCCTCATACGGTATACTTTGTTTCCTTGAAAGGCCGCATGGGGCGCGTCTCACACCCCAGGGCATGCTGCGCTAACTGAACAATCTTTCCTGTTCTCATGAGGCCGCATGGCGCCCATTCCCCCCCCCACATGGGGGCCCAAGCTGTGGCGGTTTTCTCACCTTTGGTATTCTCTTGGGAGGTGGCTCCAGTCCATCCCGCAAGGCCGTCTCAGTCTCCTTCTGCCGCTTTTGGCGCTCGACCTTTTTGTCTTTCTGCAGGCAGCAGCAGGGAGCGGGGAGGAGCACCCTCACACTCACAACACACAGGACACCAGGCAGGTACAGGCTGACAGCAGCTGGTCCTGTTTTGATCGAGAGGGGATGCATTAAGAGCGTCCCTTGCACCCTAGTGGGCTGCTGCCAAGTCCGCCTCCACCCACTCTGTTGCCTCCGCTCCCTTTTCGCGCCTCCTCTGCCCGTGAGTCGTCTCCCCCTGTTGCTCTCCTACCTTTTGTTTGTGCTTCAGCTTGGAATACAGTTCTCCTCTTGCTTGCTTGTTTTTAATGGAACTCGTCTGCATGCCGATGGACTGAGACGCACCGCCCCCGGAGGAGGGGCCGGGCCCGCTGTCGTCATCATCGCTGCCGGCTGCGACTCGCCTCCGCTTCTCTGGCGGCATTTCCAAAAACACGGGGAAAGAATCAAAGGCTTCGATGTGTGTAGGCGTCAGACGCTGCGGATGGTGCTGATGATGCGCACCATGGTGCCGTGCGTCGGCCTGTCCGCACTTTTCAGGTATGAACATGCCCGGGGTCTGCCCCACCCCTGGCTTGTCCCCGCATTCTTTACATTCGAGACCAAGGCCAATTCGTACTCTATCCCGGCAAAGGATTTTGCCTCAAAGCATACGAAGCCTGAACCCCCAAACCAGTGAAACTGAGGTCAGCTTGCACAGCCTCAGACCCCCACCGGGTCCTCAGTGAGTCAGACTGTCTTCTGGTAAATTCGCCTTTTGCCTGTCCAAGCTACCTGGGCACCCTTCCATATCATTAGATCAGGGTTAGTGTGCGCCCGTGGTGCCACTGCGACACCCAGAGCCCCAAGAGCAGCCCAGCATGTCCCATGCGGGGTCGAAGGCGCGGCCAGACCTCAGCGAAGCGCTGGGGGGGCTACTGGGCATGCCCGTGGCTCTTAAGGAAAAAAGCATCGCCAGCCTGTGGGCCGGATACGGCCAAGTCTCTGCCGTTATCCTACCCCTACCATCAGCAGCAGCAGCAGCGAGGCGGGCAGGAGGACCCCCGGGTGGCGCTGCTACGGCGGCCAGCAACACGCCCTCCCACGTGCAGCAGCTCGTCTCCAGATCCAAGGATAAGCTCCACCTCATCATCAAAAGAGTGCAGCCACCCGGGGGTGAGATTGCATGGGCTTGACTGCTCTCCAGGGGTGTGCCATGCAGGGGTCCCTGTTCCCCCTCAGTGTTTCTTTTCGGCTATTAGGCCACCTTCAGCGGGCCGCCCAGCGGCCACATAAGGCCCGATTGGGACACAAACTTGACCGGCCTACGGCCGGCGGCCCAAATAGCATAGCTAGCCACAACTGTGACCTCCGGCAGGAGGCCGGAGTGTAGCTGACAGGTAGCTGAATCACGAAAAAGAAACACTGTTCCCCCTAAAGGACTGCCTTCGGTGGGCACCCACGGCAGGCACCCCTCGGGAGAGATTGCGTGGGCTCGGGATTTCCTGCGCTTAAGAGATGTGCCATACAGTCTTTCTTACTACTGCTACGAGCCCGCCTTTGACGAGCCACCCTGGGGTGAGAGGGTTGGGTCACTCAATGGCCTCTGCCCTCCAGGGATGTGCAACGCAGTGTGCCTTTTGGGGGGGACGAGTCGCCCCAAAAGGAACACTGGTGCACCGTATGGCCTTTTCGCATCCCGCTGCAGTGTGGTCCATGACAACGGTATACCAGCTGCCAGACACTCCATCCCAAAGATTTCTCACCAGGGAAGGGAATATTACAAATATTGAAATATAGGGTGGGCATGTCCACTCTATCGTATGAGCTGTGGGTGGCAGATTCTGGTTCATACTTCCTGGGCAGCCTTTTCCTGTTAAGACTTCAAAGCTTGCTAGGGAGGTCACAGCTCCTGAGGGGTCTGCTGCTCTTCCTACAATAAGCACTGCCACTGGAGGGTTTCTCCAGGTCACTTTGTGTCGAGACCCAACCATGCATTTGGCCCCTGCTCCAGCAGGCTCAGGTGTGGGCCATGAGCGCAAGATACACAGCTATGAGGTCGAGGCTGAGTTCTACCGCCTCCATGCACCACGCCTGCTGTGCGGCTCAGCCCCGCTGGTCCCAGCTGCCGGCCCGGCCCTGATGGGTGGCGAGGGGGCCTTGGGTGTGGAGGCGTGGCTGCCGGTCCCGCTGCTTGTGGACAGCAGGCCTCCCAGCTCGTTCACATTTGTGCTATCAGATCTGAGCCAGGAGTACCCGGTAAGAGAGGGGGGAAGGGGGGGGGTGAGAGAGGAGGAGGGAAAGAGAGGGAGAGAGAGAGGGGTGACAGAGAAGGGGAGAGAGGGGGGGGAAGACAGAGGGGGAGGGGGAGGGGGAGAGAGTTGGGGAGAGAGATGGGGGGGGGGGGAGAGAGGGGGGAGAGAGAGAGGGGGGAGAGAGAGGGGGGGGGGGGAGATGGGAGGGGGGGAGATGGGGGGGGGGAAGGGGAGGGGGGGAGAGAGAGGGGGGGGCGGGGGGGAAGAGAGGAGGGGGGAGAGAGATGGGGGGGGAGAGAGGGGGGAGGGTGCGGGGTCGGGTTCGGGGGAGAGAGAGAGGGGGGGAAGAGAGAGGGGGGAAGAGAGGGTGGAAGAGAGGAGGAGGGAGAGAGGGGGGAGGGGGCGGGGTCGGGGGAGAGAGAGGGGGGGAAAGGGGGGGGAGAATGAGGGCGGGGAGAGAGAGAGGGGGTGAGAGAGAGAGGGGGTGAGAGAGAGAGGGGGGGGGGGGAGAGGAGAGCAGCTGCCAGTGCAGTGCTGGAAGCTGTCAAGGAAAGGGCTCTGACCAGGACAAGGATAAGTCTGGCAATTATTGTGACTTCGAGGAACGTTGTGGAATCCTTTTGAGAAGCAACACTGACAAAGACCGAGGGGTACCGCTGCGTCTGGAAGATGAACACTCTTGACAACGGAAAGGAATGCTGCAGGTGCTGCCCCCTTAACCCTAACACCTTCATCCTTAACCCCAAACCTGTCAGTGGTGCAAATCCTGAGTGCACTTGCTCTCCTACATTGGTTGCTAGCTGTTGTGCGTCTCTGTCTGTATGAACATGTTTTCTCCGTAGCAACAGCTACGGGCCTACGGTACAACAAGTCATAAAACAGTGGGCTACAGCATCCCCTGGTCTTATGCATCAGCACGGGCAACACAAGTTTGCTCGTCGAAGACCCCGGGTCAAAGACATGCGCAGCCTCGGAAACATTTGTTCCTGAGGGCCGGCAGCGAGTTGAATCTATCCGGGGGGAGGTCGGCTCCGCTGCTCACAGCCGGCAGCGTGTCCAGGGCCACTCGAAATAGGGTCGGGAAAGCCCGACCGTACCTCAACCAAAGTTGCGTACCGCATTCCTACCGTATGAACAGTCGACATAATTGTTTGGTCAGGTCCAAGCTGAGTGCCTGAACCAACCAAAAGCCAGGTCGCAACCCGCTGCACTCCCGGTCATGCCTCCTCAACCTGGGGCCCTCCCAATTGGAATATTCCCCCTCCCTTAGCTACAGGCTCTATGGGCACAGGGACACCTTGTCAATGGATTGGCCTTTTTATTATTTAAGTTGCGCTCGGGTGAGTTCTCCAGGAGCCTGAGCACAGGGCACCTGGCGCTGCGCTGACCTGGCTGGGTGTAGGGTTTAGTTCATTGGCTTGTAACCTCTTGCACCCTGCTCCTCTTCCACCTCAGCTTAGGTGAGTGTGACGGGGAGCCTGTGAAGTGTGAAAATCACACCCGGGGGCAAGGCGGATGCAGCCCTCCATGTCACCAAATTGATCACATTTGTTTCCTTTTTATTAATTAATTTACTCATTTTAATTTGTATACTAATTACTATGAAGTTGAGTGCGCCGGGGAGCCTGGGCACTGAACAGCCGGATGCATCCCTCCAATGAATGAATTTCATCACGTTTCATACCGTATTGTAGTTTTATCTTAAGCACGACATTTAAGATAGTACGAATCACTGTTTTATATAATATTGCATATATTATAGGCAAACGTATCATAAACGGCAAGACACGGTCACAAATATAAAAACAATTGCGCTCTAGCGCGCGACTGGTCGATTCGTCATCCGTTCATAGATATTGGCAACAGTCTGATCAAACTGTCCAGCATAAGTATACTGGTGGATCAGATGAGCACTATCTAGTGGGACTGCTCAGGTCAGGTCAGGTCAGTGGGCCTCCTGCTCCTGAGCCCTCATCCAGCCCTTTCGTAATATCTTGTAATGCTTTTATAACACGTTTTGGATCTTTAAAATCGGTGAAATGAAGGAAATGAAGGCAAGTGAAATTTTAATTTTCAGTGACTGACGAGGTTAACGAATCAAAAATGTGCCATTGACCTATTCTTAATATTCTCGGTATTTGAGGGCTGACGAAATTCAAAAAAAACGAATTCAGATCTTCGTATCCTTTTTCTTTAGGTCTGTTGCGGCTGGCAGCGGCACCTCTGTGTTCTTCTTGCCAGCATGAGTCCATTTACATCCTAAAATGTGGCTTGCATTACCACGTGACCCCTTGGCCCCCCACACTGAGGGTTTGGCTCCTTTGGAGACACCCCGAAAGCAGCTGAGCCAGCCTTAGAAAGAGCTGTATGAGACGCAGCACATGGTAGTGTTGGTCTGGTGGATCAGGAATAAACATATCATTTGTGGTCGTTGTGGCAAGGTCCTCAAATCCGCTGACCCTGCAAACGTCGGACGCCACCAGAATGGGAGAGAGTGCGTGGCAGCTTCCGCGATACAATGCGATCCGCCCGTCCCCACCCGTGGGTCTGGAGCTATTACTACCTTGATCACATGCTGACAGCCCATCCCGATCAGCAGCTGGCGGAGGCAGATGTGGCAAGCTACGCGGTGACGGTGGAGGAATTAGAGGGAGTAGTGGACAAAGAGGTCCCGCTGAGGGAGAGGAAGAAGGCAGTGAGGGAGCTCATGGCCAAGATGAAGGCTGATGCCATCGCATTGCCACCGCCATCCAGGCCATCTGCCTTCTGGAAACATGTGATCGCTAGCCAGAAGTAGTCGGTAGTCAATAGCCTGGCTGAGCTCAGTACCCGAATTGACTGTTGGTATGAATTGTGATCGCTAGCGAGCATTAGCCGGTACTCAATAGCCTGGCTGAGCCTGGAATCGAAATTGACTGTTGGCATGAATTGTCATCACCTAACGAATTGAAATATACAAGTAGAAGCGCCTTGACCCGCTGATCATAAAAGAAAACTTTCATGCCCTGCAATTTTGAATTGTGACTGAGACATTTGACTTTTAAAGGGTTCCGGAGGCGGTATGTGGGTGGGTGGTAGGCTTGGGTGCTCGATTGTTTTGGAGGGGATGGGGTCCCTGGCTTTTATTGTTGCCCCCCCCTCGGTAAAAAGTAATATTCATAACCGCTACCGTACCGGTGGTGGAAAAATAATATTACGAACTTTAATTTGTTTACTTATTAATGTTTTAGGTGAGTGCGCCGGGGAGCCTGGGCGTTGCACACCTGGAAGCGGCTCTGACCTGGCTAGCGCGACTGCATACGCATTTCTGGGAGGTGCCTGCGGATCAGGTTTCTGGGCTGTGGCTCCCCCAGGGATCCTACTGGCACCTAGACACACGGCTGGAGGAGCTGGACAGGTGGGTGGGCAGGCAGCAGGCAAGCAGCTGGGCGGGTGTGTGCAGGTGTGTGGGCAGGCAGCAGGTAAGCAGTTGGACAAGTGGGTGGGAGGTGTGTGGACATGTGTGAGGACAGGCAGGTGTGTGGAAAGGTGACAGGCAGGTAGCTGGAGACTAGACAGGTGTCTGGGTAGGTTTTTAGACAGGTGTGAGGTGGGGTGGAGGGGAGGGGAGAGGGGAGAAGGGAGAAGGGAGAGGGGAGAGGGGAGAGGGGAGAGGGGAGAGGGGAGGGGGAAGAGGAGAGAGGAGAGAGGAGAGAGGAGAGAGGAGAGGGGAGAGGGGAGAGGGGAGAGGGGAGAGAGGAGAGGGGAGAGAGGAGAGGGGAGAGAGGAGAGAGGAGAGGGGAGAGAGGAGAGGGGAGAGAGGAGGGGAGGGGGGAGGGGAGGGGGGGGGGGAGGGGGAAGGGGGGAGGGGAGGGGGGAGGGGAGGGGGGAGGGGAGGGGGGAGGGGAGGGGAGGGGAGGGGAGGGGGGAGGGGAGGGGAGGGGAGGGGAGGGGGGAGGGGAGGGGAGGGGGGAGGGGAGGGGAGGGGGGAGGGGAGGGGAGGGGGGAGGGGAGGGGGGAGGGGAGGGGAGGGGAGGGGGGAGGGGAGGGGAGGGGAGGGGGGAGGGGAGGGGCACATGATTCCAGGATTCATGTTGTCTGGCAAGATGTGCCGGCATGATGCTCAAGGCATGCATGCTGCCTGAATCCACGCACCAATCCTGGCTCTGAGAGGGATAGGAGGACATGCAGGCTACCCAATAGATCCCATTCAGAGCAAGAGCATCAGAGGAAGGGGGGGTGAACCCATAACCCTAAACCCTTAACCTAGGTATCCATAACGTTCTGAGACCCTGCGCATATACTGGACAAAATGCCCCCCTCTCCCTTAGGATGGGCAGAGAGTGGTCGGAGCTGAAAGAATCTGCCCCGAAGCTGGACCAGCTGCTCAAGGGACGCCAGCCCGACGGTAGCTTCTCTGAGAGGCACATGACGGTGTGCCACGGGGACTTCAAGAGCGAGAACATTCTATTCACCGCAGACGGCAGTAGGTGCGCCACAGGAACTTCAAGAGCATTCTGTTCACCTTAGACGGCAGCAGGTGCAGGGCGGGTAGGGGAAGTGGGCACTTGGCAGTGCTGTTTACTTTAGTGTGCTTCAGCTACATTCAGCGACCTACAGCTACATCAAGGTGAGCTGAGGAGCGAAAACATCAATACCAGTGCAAACGGCAGCAGGTATAAAGCGGGGAGGTGCGGGGCAGCAGGCGCAAGGCGGGGGGTAGGTGATAATAATCGATGCTTCAAATTCGATAATGAAAAATATGTTGTTTTATAATGGAGGACTACCCCTTGTCAGGTTCGTGGGTCCCCGGCCAAATCCAAGAAACCCGTTTGTGTTCCAGAGGGTTTTACATATGGATTCTCTTGATCCAAGGAATGGATTCACTCAAGTGGTCTCTCACAGGAGTGCAATGTATTCGTTTTAAAGTTTGGGTTTTACCTATGAGGCTGGGAGGCTGGGAGGCTGGGAGGCTGGGAGGTGAGAGCCCAGCCAATGAAGTAGAACCTTACATGCCTCTCTGCTTTGCGGCCTTGGTGCAAGTGCTCTCTCACCTGACTGCAATGAGTGGCTTCCCTCATACTGCTTATCCGCGGCTTCCACTGGTTCGGGAATGAAGTTCCACATCCAAGAAAAATGAAGACTTAAGTTGTCCAGTCCTTCCGCAAGGGAAGAACTGGACTCACAAGGGAGGAGGGGTCTCTCATCCAATTGCTGTGATGGTCTCTCATGTCGCCATGGTACAAGCATGCAGCTTAGCTTCTTCTCCCCATCCAAATTCTCTCCTCTCATCCGATGCGATCACATCTGCAGGTGCGCCGCGTACGACTTTCAATATGTCGGACGGTCCTACGGAGCCCGGGACATTGCCTACCTGCTATGCAGTAGTGCAGATGAGCAGGTGGGACGCAGCAGAGTCATGCTGGATAGATCCATACCATAGATCCATGAGGGAGGCAACAGAGTCATGCTGGATAGATCCATACCATAGATCCATGAGGGAGGCAACAGAGTCATGCTGGATAGATCCATACCATAGATCCATGAGGGAGGCAACAGAGTCATGCTGGATAGATCCTGCCATAGATCCATGAGGGAGGCAACAGAGTCATGCTGCGTGAATCCATGCCATAGATCCAAGTCATAGATCCGCACAAAAAAATTCGATCTCCTGTTCAGCATCGGGGCATGTGGGAGGCAAAAGAGTCAAGCTGGATGGATCCACACCATAGATCTATGCCGTAGATCCACATCATAGATCCACACAGGACATTGTTGATCTCCTCTGCAGCAGGGCAAATGAGCATGAGGAAGGCAACAGTCAGGTTGGATAGATCCACACCATAGATCCAAGTCATAGATCCATATCATAGATCCTTGCCATAGATCCAAACGTTTGCCTCCGGATCTGGTCGGGGATGGATCCCATGCAGGGCCCCGCGTCTATCACGTTGGGATGGGGAGGGATGAAGACTTGAATCTCTACAATGGAGAGACATGGGGGCAAGAGGAAGTGGCGGCACAAGACAGCGAATGATTCTCTTGTCTGGGATGTGTAAGCTTGTTTGGTTACTGGGCCTGGGGCCCACCTCCTGGTTAGCAAAACAAAAATCTCAATAATTGAACATCCAAAAAAGCAATGTTCAGTGAGGGCGCTCCCGCCCCTCCCCCCCTCCCCCCCGCACACACGGGATATGGAGCGGCTCTACTATGATGGAGGTCTGCTGTAAGCGCCCTGATCGCTCTTTCCAGCTTGCTGATGGGTGAGGTGAAGCATCTGTCGTAGGGCTGCGCAAGCTGCGGTTGCCCTTGTATAACGTTACACCATGAAGGACAGCAGAGATGACGAACTTGGACTGCCTTAAACAGCTGTATGGCGTATCATGTTTGGTGTTACGGCGTCAAACACCGCATGGATTTCGCCCAGCCTTCGGTTCCAGCTCGATATCCCAACCCAGGTCTCTAGCTTTCTGCCTTGCGGGCCTTGATAGGGATGAAGAATTAAGACACTGGCAGGTGGAACCCAGCCTCATTGGGTGATGATAGCAATTCATATTTTTTTTGCTCTTTCAGATTCTAGTGGTTGGTGGTAGCAATCCCTCATTTTGCGGTTGCAGAGGCTTGTGGTTGTGGTTGTGGTTGTGGTTCACCTGAGTGTCATGGTGGCGCTCTCTCCTCTCGAGCAGTCTTCTTCCTCTGGGGATGTGCTGGTATTTCATTTACAGGCCTGCGGGACCCGCCTGACGGACAAATAGCGACCCTGGAAATGTTACCTCACAGATTTGCCACGCTTGTATTTGTCCCTTGTACGTGTCAGCCCTCCCCGCTGCAAATACTGTGCATGCATGCTCCCCGCAGCTGCTGAGGCAGCCTGGGGTCGAGCAGAAGCTGCTGCAACACTACCACGCCCAGCTCTTGTCCTTCCTGCTCCTGAGGGCGGGGCGCGACACTGAAGCCAACGGGACGGACGTGCCGGGCACAAGTGTGGGACCAGCGGCCGAGGCAGCTACTTCGCCGTCCCCCCCCGGCGCTGCTGGGCCGCAGTGCAGGGGAGTTGGGGGCGACGCGGAGCCCCTGCCACTGGGGGCGGGATACACGCTGGCTGTACTTCAGCAGCACTACGAGTGGGCCCTGCTAGACTATGTGCGCTTCATGGCTGGGTGGGGCATGTGGGGGGCCTCAGGCTGGGCCTGCCGCAGGGCCAGGGAGCTCATGGGCAGGCCAGGAGGCGCAGGTATTGGAAGGTGAGGGCAGCCTCTGACGCTTTCAGGACGCCTGCCGCTTCACCATGAGGATCGTGTGTTACATAATGTACTTCAGTATTTAGCTTCCGAACGTCTAGCAGGTGCCTATCTGGGAGAAGCTGTGTAAACTACTTATTGGAAAAATAAGGGTGAGATGGAAAAAGAAGGCGTACCCTGCGTTTAACGTTATGGTTCAGGGTTCAGCCCCTGCTTCCATGGTGCCTCTGTTAGCATTGAGAGGTTTTTTCATGTGGCGTAGGACAAAATTAGTAAGCTTCAAGGTCCTTTATGAAGGGTTCCTGCCGGCTTGATACCCCCTGAGTAAAGTCACACATCCCAGGGTTAAGGTGGCAGGGTACATTATCGTGGGTGGGTTTTTTTAAGCAGGGACCAGAGGCGTAACGTCATAAACATTATCATGTGTTTATGATGTTGTGCCCTGGGATGTGTTAGGTTTCCTCTTTGAGGACTGGGGGGGCCATTCACTTGGCAAGTTAATGGCGTCACACCCTGCGCAAAAAAGCCTGACCACGTGGGGCTCAACTGTCTTCTCGGGAGCACAAAGGAGACTCGGGAGCACAAAGGAGACTCGGGAGCACAAAGGAAAAGGGAGGAGAGGAAAGAGAGAGGAATTAGGAGAAGAAGTTAAGGGTCAGGAAGAAAAGAAAAAGAATGAAATTCTACAGCCCTCTTCAATCTAGCTATCTACGATTCAGACCATATATTACACAAACAGCTAGAGCATCGCACCCATGCCTGCCAGCAGCAAAACTGTGGCACCGTCCAGGGCATGCCCGCCCCGCTGTGATAGCTTCTCACTCACGGATCAGTCAATGACGTCACAACTCTGGGCTCTGCTGAAAAAGGCTCGGCCGTGTGGGCACCTCAATAAAAGGGGCAGACACTAAAAATAAGGAGAAGGGGGTACATTAAGTGGAATCTCACGCATCAGTGATGCGGGGGCATTGGAAGCAAGCATGTGGTGTATCTATCACAAGCTCGCAATCCCCCCTTGTCTACGATCCTTGACAGCAGCGTGTCTTAAGCGCCTGACCGTTGACCCCATCCCCCCAGCTCCATTCAGCTGCTCGTGCTGATGGGCTGCGCCCACTTTCACCTGGAAATGCGACCCTTTGGCATGGCTGCCGCCATTGAAGGGCCATGTTCCTCCTTGCAGTGTGGACGCAGGATTGTAAAACAGAGCAAGTGCTGCTGATAAAATTTCTGCTGCTAAACTATCTGTTCAGACTGAATGTGTGACTCCCTAATGACCAATCGAGGTAGTAGGGGCGCTGGACAGGTAATAGCCATCACACATGCTGCAACTACTCTCCATCAGTCTGCGTGAATGAAATGATCGTGGGGCCTGGAATACGATCAATGTTGATGACCTTAAGGCAGGGATGTTAGTTCCGAAGTCTAGAAACAGTGAGGCCAATCATTCAAGGGCAAGAGTGACAGTGAGACCTATCATTCAAGGGCAAGAGTGCGCTTCTGTTCAAAATGAATTTTATCTGCTTGTGGTTTCGGATCAGATTTTTGCGAGAATAAGGTGCAAGGAAATAAATGGGACAGGCCAGTAGATAGTTAAAAACTTCTTTCATGCCATGGTTTACAGTTTTTTTGGTAAGCTAGATTGGACAACAAACACTCAGCTATTGTCATCAAAAAATGGGTTGATGATTGCAATGATCGCTATTTTCTCCGCCAAATTTATGAAATTAGTTTTGTTTTTAAGGCAAGCGTCAAAATGGTGGTGCATTCTTGATGTGACACAACCTGGGTCAAGAAAATGCCAGATGAAGAAAAATGATCTGTGCAATCTGGATAACTCCGGAAGCTCCACAGGCACAGGGAAGCCTGTTGAGGAGCCCATTCTCAGGGCACCCACAAAGAAGCCACCAGTGCGCGCAAGAAGCAGGGTATGGGCCTCTCTACCAGGCGGCGGATGCACCAGCAGATCCAGATCCGTTGTTGGCGGGGAGCAGCTCTTGGGGCCTGAAGACACCGTCCACAACGTGGATGATGCCTGCAGAGTCAGGGCAGGCGAGGGTGTGTGTGATAAGTAAGAGTCAGGGCAGGCGAGGGTTTGTGTGGTAAGGAAGAGTCAGGGTCAGGCATGTGATAAGTAAGAGTCAGGGCAGGGGGGGGGGGGCGTGTGCAGCAAGTTAGAAGAATCTTGGGCAAACGCGTTTTGCCGCAGTTGGTATGCAATGTTTTATGTTAAGTGGCCCAAAGTGAGCTGTGAGGGAAAACATGATGCTCAGTGTGCAAGTGAATTGTGAGAGGGGGGAGGAGTCCAGTCGGGCGTCACAATTGATGCATGGGGTATGTACCCTGAACCCGAATCAGGCAGGGCAATGGGCTGCACTAACCGTTATCGCAGGCAATGTCCTTCTCAATGACCCAGCCGCCGAGGGGGAGACCAGCCAGGCCCTGGGTGCCCTGCGCAAAATAGGCCATGCAGAAGGGATGTCAGGCTGCTGAGCTGGGAAAGAGTTGTCAAAGCATTATATAACAATCAATAGAACCTTTGTATTGTATGTGCCAAGCACGTGCGTGTGACAGCTATTGATGTGTTAAGTACTGCAGCATTTCAAATCATGCAGCAAATGACGGAATGAGCTGACCTTGGGTTAAATTCAGGGGCCTGGACAACATGGATTACACAATCACAATACAGTACCTGGGCAGGGCTTCCGATCAGGAGGGATCCCTTCTTGGCGCGGATGTTGACAGACTGCGGAGTGCAGGCAAGCAGGAGTGTGAGACACGGATAAGGGCTGCAGAAATAAGTATGAGAGGTGGCAAGAGTGGGGCTAGTGGAGAGTGGGGCCACAAATCGATCATGGCATCGTCGCTCTAAGCTGTCTTTGTAGCAGTTCGGGGTCGGGAGGTAAGACACTCCGCGTGGTTGGCACAAATGGTGGCTGAATGCAGAAGGTCATTGGTAACTCTTTTATCCACGGCCCATCTCTCATTCTCTATCTCAGATTCTATGTTACAGATCGCCTCATACGCACCAGTGCAGCGAATCGCTCGTCAGCGATGGTGCGGATGTTAGCGAAGTTCTCCAGGTGGCGTCCCTGGGTCTTGCCCTTGACAACGTGGTAGGTCAGGGTGTCGGTAAGCTTGATGTCGCCCTTGGTGTGGGGGTCCTGGAGTGGGATGCAAAAAGGCAAATCGAGGGAGAGAAGGGTAGATCAATGTATGCGGGCAAGGAGTGGGAGGGAGAGAGGGAGCTGATGAGGGGGTGGGCTTGTCGGCCCACATCACTTGCTGGAGGATGATCAGGTTTGTTTCAGAAATAGACCAAGGTTACGGCGAAATGAAGACAGCGATACTTTGGCAGAGTGATAAGCAGAGAGGTGCGCAACAACCAGGCAAGGGAGGCCCTATCATATGTGTTTTTTGCACGCTTTGCATCGCTCGATCAGCGCGACATGTAATACATGCCCGCACTCAAGCCATCTTCACGTCATCAACACCGTCTTCTTGGTGTCACGCGAGTTCGTGAATCCGGTGCGGGGTGCAGGCACTTCAGCAGATGGGGGCTACCTTGGAGTCGTAGGCCGCAAATGCCTCGTTTGTGGGCACGAAGACGGTGAAAGGGCCAGCAGACAGAGCCTCAGTGAGACCAGCCTTCTCAACCGCTGCCACGAAGCTGGTGTAGCCCTTGGCCTTGGCAGTCTCTACGATGTTCGCAGCGCGGACCACCACAGTGGTTGCGCGTGAGCGCGAAGCCATTGCCACGCGGCTGGTGCGCTGGGACATCATGGTGGTCTGCATCTTCAATTGGGGATGGGGGTTGAGGGGGAGGGATAGAGGGGATAAGATGGATGGGGTAGCTCTGGCCGATCAGGCTTTAACCCCCTTCCCGAAGGTGTGGGGCTGGGAGGCGTACCGACCCTTCGTACACTTATCCCCCCGAGTGCTGACGTCATCTCGCCTTCTCGAAAGTAAAAATGCGCTTAGTTGCTTTGATGACGCTGCTTTGCTGGCCAACGTCCGCGTGCTTGCATCCTCTGTCGTCTAGCTGTCACTTGTCAGAGTGTGGATGTATTAAGGCTCGTATTTTAAATTACGAAATGCCAAAATCTCGACGCGTTGATCCATGTCACGGTCCATCCTGATCACCATCCCCCAGGAGGGTGTATACAGCGCTTGACAACCCCCAGAGAGCCTCTGCCTTGAACGCAAAAAAATGAAACCTGTTTTATCCCTGCCGTACCATCTGGCCCAACTGCCCAAAAGCAGCCCCACTCATTTTTTTTAACTGCAGTACTAGACGCGGAGTTTCGTCCCCATCTATGACGCTCTTGTGGGAAAGGAGCAGCGCATGAACTTCCTTGCTGCATTGGTTCTACCAAAGCCAGTGTCCGAACCTGGCTCGAGGACTAAGTCCCCAGATGGAATTCCTCAGCTCTGAAGATCGTGGCACGAGCAGATGCCGGGCTCGGCGTAGACGCGGCGTAGGCGCAGTTTTGGGACTGTCCGACTGTGTGTAGCGGCGTTCCCGAAGTGTCAGACGTATTGCTCCCTTGTGACTTTATAGCTCTAACTTTAACTGCTTTGGGACGGTATCTTGAGATCGTGTAGATTACAGTAGATTGACGGCAGCACGAGGAGTGGCAACTACGTCGTGCTAGTCGTGCGTTAGCCGTAACAGGGCGTTGCTAGGCAAGCCCGAATAGTTTGTAAGCATGATAGGTTAAAGCATGCCTACGGTAGTTCAAGTTTTTTTTAATTTTCTTACCGTGGAACCGGTCTCACGATGCTTTTAAATTAGTTATTTGGGGTGCGCAGGCAACATGCACGGTAAAAATAAGTGACGACCCCCCCAGCGCGAACTTGGTAGTCAATGGCCAAAATAAAAAATTCGTATGTGCTCGGACTACTGGTATCAAGTATTAAAAGTATGTTCATTAGTAGGCCCGTAAATTTTCCAAATCCGGTGAGCGCTAACCCTATCTACGGTACTAGAATACCCAACGGAATTAACTCGGTCGCCAAACAAAATATCGTGTACCCTACTGTACAGGCATCCTTCTTTCCTGGCCCTTCATTCCTTTATTTTTCTCAGGACCATACCTGGTGTAGGTCCTGGCGCAGATGTGTAGGCGCTCAGCGAAGCCCAAGGATGAAACGTCATGCAATGTTGCATACTCATCATCCAGATGAGAATGAGAAATAGCACATGCCTTTGTTTTCTTGGCCGTGCCTTTCCTGCATGGGGGTAGGCCATATCCTCCAATAGCACTCGTACCATGACCTTCGCTTGACGCAAACGAACAACTATGACTCCTCTTCAATGGCTCATGGCTGATTTAAGAGACATCTAAAAGTGGCCATCGAAATTCTCGTACTGATGACGTCGTGTCCCACTGCACCACACATTCTGCATAGTTTCACTGCCTTGATCTCTCAAAGGTTGAGGGATCGAACCCGCCACAGGATCTTCTCTCCCCCCCTGTCTAGATCGCCGGGTTCCATGTTCCTGCCCCCTCACATAGGAGGGGGTATGGCTGCACCATGGTCCTGGCTGTGCATGGTATCTGGAATTGAGCTTAGTCATTGAGCTTAGTCCTTACCAGCCCCACACGGCCGGGCGTTCAGCAAGGCCCAGCGGGTATGCACCGATATATACTGCCTTGATTAACCTTAGGGGACCTCATACACGGTGGACAGTGAGAATCTTAAGCACACAAAATGGACACTGACATCCAGCTAAGCATACATGCGTCCGAAATGCTTTGTATTGGTGATGGAAATATCTCATGACCCAATCTAACAATCAAGGACCCCCCCAGGGTGAGAGTGCACAAGTACACTCAATGTAAGGGTTGGTGCTCCGCTTTAAGATACCATTTCTGGAGCCCAGACAGCCCATGGGAGAAAGAGCTTTCTAGCTGTCCAAACGAAACAGAAGCGAGGCAAACTGATGGTGCGTGGAATACCCCGAACGGAAGCAAATGAGGACCAGCCAGAGAAGCTGCAGCACCCCCCCCAAAGCACCAACCTTACCTAAACCAGGCACTCACGCAGCGGGGGTCCTCAAAGCATGGCAGCACATGACTAATTAAACACGTCATAGATAAGTACGGGATGCACACGAGTGCAACCAACATTGCGGACTAGGCGCTGCGTCTTGGGCTGGCGGGGCTTGGAACAGAGCGCCCGCCTGCGGAATCGATACTCTATACACACAAGGCAGCAAACAGCTAAGTGTGCACACTCTGCCTTGCCCCCAGGAGCGCCTCCGTTTGCGGGCACATTTTGTCTCCGCGGCGATCGAGTGGCGCGCATGGAAGCTGCGGCTGAGGCCAGGGTCGCCACCTTATCTGAAGGGCGCCTGCGTGGCACGCATGGGCAGCTGCGGCTGGTAGGCCAGCGAGCGGGCATACACAGAGTAGGAGGGGTCCACGTCTTCGTCGCCAGAGCCGCCCTCCGCATCAGTGCGGCCCCGGCCGCCGATCGAGATGGCCATGGCAGGTGTTGCCAACACAGTGGCAGGCTGTGGAAGCGCGTCTGGGAAACCTCCGTGGGCTGGTCGGGCCAGGGGCTTCTCCTTCCTGCTGACAAACGACTTGGCGGGCCGGGACACCTTCTTGTGCTGCACCTTCTTGTACTGGTACCTACACAGAAGGGGTTCACACAAATGGGGGAGGGGGGGGGGGGGGAATATGAGAGGAACAACGGGGTATGGAGATAAGAGCGAGGTAACCTGGCATGGAGATGACAGGACGTACCATGCGTCCATGCCCGCCTCGCGCATATGTACCGCATGCATGTTTTTAGTCGACTAGTAATTGTCATGCATTTGATCACAGTGTTGCACCTTGCCTCCAGCTGGACGACCTTGCATTGCCCTACACATATTTACTGGCATGCTGAGTTTCTGTTTCCTAGACAGCATGCCTGTCATGCCCCACACTCCTGCCTGCCATGCCTTCCATCCGTCGCTCCCAACTTAGGTTTGGGGGTTTCAAATCCCCACAACCCAGGCCCCTAGCAACACCTCCCTTCTGCCATTTTTGAGGTACAGCTGGTTGAATTAGACATGCCATGGGCTGCATTTCTTAATTTCATTTCATTCCTCAACCACGGGCTATCCCTCCTCCCTCCTCCCTCTGCCCTATGTGCATGCACCTCCACACACCCCCACCCACTTGAGGGCCACGAAGAGGAATGCGACTGTGTTGGCACACAGGAGCGCCATCATGAACAGGAAGAACAGATCCAAGCGGCCCTGCGGCATTCAAGCAAGGCGGGACATTTAGCTACAGCGGTCAAGCAGGAGGACAGAAGGTTGCAGCCTTCGCTCAAGCCATGGTAGCCCTACAACGCCAGTGTGAACAGGAAGAGCAGGTCCAGGCGTCCCTGTGGCAGACAAGGAAGGCTTCCTGAGGTCACGGCCTTGGCTCAAATCAGGAGTGATTAGCGCAAGAGGAGCGCTATCCAGTATAAGGAAGACAAGCTCCCGCACATAGCCCTGCAGCGGTTGAGCAAGGTAGAGCATGAGGTGACGCAGACACCACAGCTAAACTCACAAGGAGTAGCACATTTTCATCAATGCGAACGGCTAACTAGAAATTTTGGCTGAGGTACCCTGGATTAGTCATTTTGTAAACGTGGACATGATATGCTCGCGAACCTGACAGATACATACGAAAATAAAATATAGCCCCGCCCCGCCCCACCTTGTTGAGGTCGTTTGGTAGCCACTGCTGGCCGGTGATCCGCTCGCTGAAAGTCTGCACCAGCCATGTGAGCGCACCCGCCATGTAAGAGCCAAGGGCGCTGCTGAGGAGGCCCAGGGCCATGGAGCAGCTGCGCATCACATCCGGGGATTGGTCCTGCAAGCAGCAAGGTCAATGACGTTACACTTCTGAGCCCTGCTCAAGATGGCTCAGCCGAGTGGACGCCTAACTTAAGAGTCCTGCAAGCAGCAAGGCGAGATTGGGTGAGATCAGGTCAGAGCAGATGCACATCACATCCGGGTGCTGGTCCTGCGGGCAGGTACACAGGAGCAGGTGATAGCCGTTGGGCTGGAGAGAGCAGGAGATAGCCGCTGGTAGCAGTTCCAGGGATGACGACTGGCGTTCCATGCAGGCTAGAGCTCTTGGAGTTTAATGTACGAGGGCCCTGCAAGCATGCTGTCCTAGAGTGTGCAGATTTGACAGTTGTCCGCTCACGTCCTGGACGTACTGGACCACACGCAAGCCCGTGCCTGGGGGAGCAGCAGCCAGACGCGGCGAGACTGCTTGCTTCTGCCCCTCATCCTCCTGTTGGCTGTGCCTGGCCCTTTCAACATGGACCACCGGATGGACGCTGTGACGGCACAGCTCCTCAGCTACACGTCAGCTACAGCATCGTGTTCCTCTCATCCTGACTCGGCCACAGGTCAGCTAACACACAGTGTTCCTCTCAGCCTGATTCGGCCACAGGTCAGCTAACACACAGTGTTCCTCTCAGCCTGACTCGGCCACAGGTCAGCTAACACACAGTGTTCCTCTCATCCTGACTCGGCCACAGGTCAGCTACAGCATCGTGTTCCTCTCAGCCTGACTCGGCCACAGGTCAGCTAACACACAGTGTTCCTCTCAGCCTGACTCGGCCACAGGTCAGCTAACACACAGTGTTCCTCTCAGCCTGACTCGGCCACAGATCAGCTAACACACAGTGTTCCTCTCAGCCTGACTCGGCCACAGGTCAGCTAACACACAGTGTTCCTCTCATCCTGACTCGGCCACAGGTCAGCTAACACACAGTGTTCCTCTCATCCTGACTCGGCCACAGGTCAGCTAACACACAGTGTTCCTCTCAGCCTGACTCGGCCACAGGTCAGCTAACACACAGTGTTCCTCTCAGCCTGACTCGGCGGCCACAGGTCAGCTAACACACAGTGTTCCTCTCATCCTGATTCGGCCACAGGTCAGCTAACACACAGTGTTCCTCTCAGCCTGACTTGGCCACAGGTCAGCTAACACACAGTGTTCCTCTTATCCTGACTCGGCCACAGGTCAGCTAACACACAGTGTTCCTCTCATCCTGATTCGGCCACAGGTCAGCTAACACACAGTGTTCCTCTCAGCCTGACTCGGCCACAGGTCAGCTAACACACAGTGTTCCTCTCAGCCTGACTCGGCCACAGGTCAGCTAACACACAGTGTTCCTCTCAGCCTGACTCGGCCACAGTCAGCTAACACACAGTGTTCCTCTCATCCTGACTCGGCCACAGGTCAGCTAACACACAGTGTTCCTCTCAGCCTGACTCGGCCACAGGTCAGCTAACACACAGTGTTCCTCTCATCCTGATTCGGCCACATGTCAGCTAACACACAGTGTTCCTCTCAGCCTGACTCGGCCACAGGTCAGCTAACACACAGTGTTCCTCTCATCCTGACTCGGCCACAGGTCAGCTAACACACAGTGTTCCTCTCATCCTGACTCGGCCACAGGTCAGCTAACACACAGTGTTCCTCTCAGCCTGACTCGGCCACAGGTCAGCTAACACACAGTGTTCCTCTCAGCCTGACTCGGCCACAGGTCAGCTAACACACAGTGTTCCTCTCATCCTGACTCGGCCACAGGTCAGCTATCACACAGTGTTCCTCTCATCCTGATTCGGCCACAGGTCAGCTAACACACAGTGTTCCTCTCAGCCTGACTCGGCCACAGGTCAGCTAACACACAGTGTTCCTCTCATCCTGATTCGGCCACAGGTCAGCTAACACACAGTGTTCCTCTCAGCCTGACTCGGCCACAGGTCAGCTAACACACAGTGTTCCTCTCATCCTGACTCGGCCACAGGTCAGCTAACACACAGTGTTCCTCTCATCCTGACTCGGCTAAACTGTAACCTACACTCTGGCCTCCGACCGGATGCCCCAGGTGCGTACAGCCATGCTGCTTGGGCCGTCAGCCATAGGGATATCCAGATTTTGTCCCAATCAGGCCGATGGCAGTCACGTGCCTGCCCGACGAAAGTAGACTCGTAATCCTGAAAACAGACTATGCCGCAACAGCAGCCCCCCTCTCTCTTCTGCAATCCTCAGTAAAGGATTGGCCTACGGCAACTTTGCATCCACTCACATAAGCCACCCCTCCCCCGTACAGTAGCAGCCACCCCTCCCATAAGAACCACATATATATATCTCAATTCTGAGCAGATCGAGTGGCTTGCAGTGACGCATTATCCTATATTAAGCGTCCACCTATCTCCAAACAACTCCATCCTTTGTTGAGTTGCAGCAGGCCCTCCCCCCAATTCAGTAGCAGCCATCCCTCCCTAGCAACCACATAAAAACTCAATTATGAGCAGATCCAGTGGCCTAACTTGACTCATCATCCTTTGTTGAGTTGCAGCAGGCCCTCCCCCCCATTCCGTAGCAGCCATCTCTCCCCCTTGCACTTACATAGAAGAACTCCATCTGGGCAATGGAGGTGAAGACCTCACTCAGTCCGATGAGCACGTACTGTGGAGCCTGAGCACGACATGAGACATGAGCGCCAATCACGTTAGCATGCGGAAGGGGAGGGGAGAAGACCGGCACCCAGCAAGAGAATGAGCCCACGGCCGATAATGTCAGCAGGCAGAAGGGGAGAGGGAGAATATTGGCAGCAACATGGGCATGGCACGTCAGCAAGCGGAGGGGGAGGGAGAGATAACTGCCGAGGCAGCGCAGACATGTCAAAGCAGATTCAGAAGAAGAAGAAGACGGTACATGAGTCAAGTAAGGAATGTCACCACCGAGCTGCATGACCAGTGTCACACAGTTTCAGAGAAGAGGAGAGAGATGGCACAGCTCTGGTAGGGCCATCACGTAGCTCTACACTTTTAACCCCTTACAGCTTAAAACAAGCGGCATGCAGCTCAGGTGGTAGCGCCATCACATTGCCGCGATGATGCCATCATCCAGCTTCAGAGGGCGTCTCACACAACGCACCTGCCAGAAGATGGAGATGTTTGCAGTGCCATGCTTGCAGCACATCTCATCAGGTTGGGTCTTGCAGGGTGTGCAGAACTCTTCGCGGTACACCTGCAGGCGGTACACCTCCAGCAGCGCAGCGGTGCCCATGGCCACAGAGGCGATGATCATGCCCCAGCCTGGAGGGGAGAGGAGGATCAAGGCATGATTCAACATTCAATGATGCGCCCTGTGGCCTGGGTGAAAAGGAGCTGCCGCAGCATGGGAGAGAGAGGGGAGGGGGCCATGAATACGGTACATGAAAAAACATTTTATAATGTACTGAAGTACAACGCTTGGATAAGTGAGTCTCCCATTTCTGGCTATGTCCGGCCTGGGAGAAATAAGAAGACACAAAAATGAGATATTCCGACCCATCCTTGTGCGTGGAATAAGGAAGCCTTGCATTTCTTCAGACCATGTCCCAGCCTGAAGGAAATGGAAAATATGAACAGATTGTAGCCCGCCACTTCAGACTACCGTATACACCATGAAAGCAGGGGAGAAGCAATCCACTTCAGGTTCCAGACTACTAGTAAAAAGTAAAAACCCAGGGTTTAAAACCCCACTTCAGGTCTCATATTTCTTTCCCCCTCCACCCCATGTGCCTCAGGAAGTGACAGTTCACAGCTGCACCAAGCCGTCAGTGCACATGCTGCCACATCTCGCAAGCGCAGCTGCTCCTTTAGAGCACACCTTGCAGTCAATAGCCTGCTGCAGCCAATAACAGCTGCAGAGCGTGCTATGGATGAGGTTTGAGGGCTAAGGGTTTGGTGGCTTAGGGTTTAGCTTGCTTCACTGGATCCGCCGCCATTCTGAAAGACAAAAGGACGGCTGATCCAGTTCAAAAGCATGCTGCACTGCTGAATCAGCCACATTGTACTGCAGTACCTCTTTTCCAGTACAACAGCACCAACTACAACTGCATCCAGCATACCAGCCCCTACTGACCTATGCGTTGCAGCAGCGGCATTTTGCAGCCAAAGCTGAAGAGCATGCCAGCATGCCTTTTTGACAACAAACTGCTTTTAGAGGATGGGCTGAATATTTGCAAAAGCTCGTGCGACACCCTGCTCACCAATGCGTCGCAGCAGCGTCATCTTGTAGCCAAAGCGCTTGATCAAGGGCTCAAACATGGTGTCATACACCCAGATCTGCGCGCCAGGGAGAAATGATTACTGGAGGTCAGCAGACAGGACTCCTGGAAAACCATATGGTGAACTACTAGTAGGCATGCATGGAATTCTGTCGTACCATACATGCAGATCTGTGCGACAGGGGGGGAAACACGGATGGGACATCAGCCAATACCGTTACTGGTGAAGGAATCGAGTAGGTAGGAAAATGCTGGCAAATTTAACAGTACCAAACAGCTTAACATCATCATCTCAAATCAGGAGGAAGCTAAGAGAAACAGCCCCCCCCTGCGCTTACCAGCACAATGATGGACACGGTGTTAAACACGGCCATAGAGGCTGAGGGCACGTGGATGGTCTGGCCCCGGAAGTCAAAGTTGCGCTGCATGACTGAGCCCTGGCTCACAAACATGGCGCTCATCTGCGTGTAGATCGTCCTGCGAAGAGAGGAGAGGGACGTGTGGAGGGGTGAACAAGCGCTTATCTAGTCATCAGATTGTAGATTGTCCTAAGAGGGGTGGAGGAGGGGTTGCAGCCTCAAAACACCAGAGCCTCCACAAGCAGGACACAGTGGAACAGAACAACAGCAGTAGACACAGGACCATTCCCCCTGAGCACTCCAGAGCGCGTTCATCCCCGCCCCCCCAGAGCTTACCCTCAGCATTCCAGAGCACACCGTTCCCCCCTCCCCCCAAAGCTTACCAAAAGAGCACCACGTTCCTCCCCTCCCCCCATAGCTTACCAGTACAACACAGTGGCGCAGAACACCGGCAGCAGGCGCAGCACCATCTTCACCTCCTCCACCTGCTGCGGCGTGTAACCAGCCAGCCCACCCACGTGCATGTGCTGGCCCTGGCTGGTCTGCAGAGCCAGCGGGGACAAGAAGTCAGGTGAGTGGAAGGCTTGAGGAATAAGATGCCAGAAGAGAGTGGGACTGTGGGAACTCTGACGATCCTCTTAGCGGATGTGGCCCGGGCAGCATTAGCCTGCTTGGGTAAAATCTTAGACCATGCAGGTTGCAGAATCTTAATCTCTGCTTAGCCCCTAACCCCCCTACTCTCCTACCCCCCCGAAATTTAGGAGAATCACAATTGTTAATTTGAATGCACTGCCCCACCGTTCTCCGCAATGTTTTTGCTATGGACGATAAGGGGGCCGCAAGGAAGCGAAAGTGCTGAGGCTGCAAGGCTGTGCAACCTGGACGACTCATCATCCCCCGAACCCCAGCCGGCTGCCCATATTAAAAAGCAGGTCCAGAGTGAAAACATTTATCCACTCTTCCCAGCCCTAGCCTGCTTGATACCCAACCCAGGACGTAAGCATTGGCCGCCCTCTTCGACGGCCTCCCGCCCTGTCTGCTAGGCTGCACACACATGGTTCAGGCTTTCGATTTCACAATCCAATCGGCATGCGTACTTTGAAGATCAAATTTTAGTGATATTGAGAAGTACCGAAGCATACTCGACGGCGCACCCCGATCACGCCATCTAGATTGCCTCGTACCCCTTTTTCCTTGACCCCTCCACCCTAACTTGAGCCCCTACCTGCCACTCCGTGATGGCGTCCTCCAGCCAGCGGTAGTTAGTTGTGGTGGAGAGAGGCACCTGCAAGCGGGACAGCCGGCAGGGGAAGATTAGCATGTGAAGTGCGCAAAGAAAAGGCCTCACATCAAGCACACTGGAATGTGCCTGTGGTCAACTCCTTGTCTCCTTGTCAGTTTTCCTTTCGGCGTGGTTTGGCTACGTTTCAGGTGACTCCTGGCTGCTCGTCATGATGCCCATGCGCAGTCAGCCATGCTGCTTGAGCCTGTGTCTATGTGCTGTTCAAGGATCGGCACCAGTCAAGTTTTTGTCGGCCTGCCCAACGTGGACTTTTGTTGAAAGGTGGTTGGTACGAGCTGCACTGCAACTAGCACATCTTGCACAATACCTCCAAAAGTGGGAGTGCGGCTCGCACCCCCCCTGTTCGACAATCAGCGTAGCCGCAAATATATACACATCTCTTGACCCCATCAGGGGGGGAACTATCGTGGCAGCTGGCTAAACACGATGATCGCAATTTCAGATGCAAGGCCAAGAAAGATGATGTCAATGTCAGCTAAAAAGCTTAAAAGGGTGATCGCACAGTCTGATGGGACTGCGCCCAAACACCTTGAGGATGATCCCATTGTGGCTGGACCACGGCCAGGTGGGCTGGGCTAAAAAGAACGAACAAATCATCAGTTTCCAGGCTGCAAAAGTATGATGGCATTGCCAGCTTGAGCTGAAAATCAAGGTAGCAAAAAAAGGATGACAACCGTGCCCCACCACCACGCACTTGCAGCATGGTGTCATTGTGGGACGAGGAGCGTCGGGTGGACTTGGCACCGTTCCCGCTGCTAGCGCCGCTCCCGGACCGATCCTGGCCAGAGACGTGCGTGCCGTACATCTGTCCCCCGTGCAGGCTGTTGAGGCTGTCGCTCTGGACCACCGTGATGTCAGTGGAGTGCTTCTTCTTCCACCTGGGGCAGGCAGCATAAAGATATAAGGGTATGACATAGCTGTATATTGTATCAGGGTTAAGGGTTAAGGGTTTCAAACTCTAATTCCTCAGCACACAAATATATCTTGCATTTCTGTATCCTGGTACTGAGTCATTAAGTGGTAATATTATCCATACAACTTGTAGTTTCAGGAACGTTAAATAAACCAAATATGTGGGGCATTGAGCGAGTGTGTGAACGAGCTGAGACAAGCTTTCCGCTGTTCAGCAAAAAAAGCCAGAGCTGTGTGGCATTGAATGCGGCAGAACCAGGAGGGGGGGCTCATGATTGGCTGGCACCTCGAGGCGCGAGGACAATGAGCTTTCTGCCTGGTGTCAATTGCTGGGCTGGGTAGAGGGCAAGACTGGCGGGCCGGCGGGGCCACAAGGCAGGTATGGCCCAGCAGGCAGGCGGTTCAGGGGTAGCAGATGCAACTGCACACAACGCACTACCTCACAGGACCAAAGGCTTTGCGTATGGTACACCGGTAGATCCAAGATCTGTGGGGTCTACAAGATCCATATGAGACCTTCCAGATCCGCGCCGGAAGTGATGTAGCGATCCCTTTCATGCTTCCTTCTCACCTGTTCAAGAGGGCCCCCTCCCCACCTGTTCAGGAGTGCTGCCCGAACCACGTTGATGACGCGCAGCATGGGGGACTCCGTCGGCGGCACATGCACGTAGCCCTTGCTGCCCATGTAGAAGAAGATGATGGCGGTCAACATGGCAACCCCTGGCACATGCAAAGAGAGAGATGACTGGCTGACAGCAGTGGTGCGTCCTCTCACACATGAGTCCGCAAGGAGGGCGAGTCAAGCATGCGCTTTGAGAAAAACAAGTGTCCCTCTTGCCAGCAGGAGGAGGCATGAAAGGACAGTTTCTTCATGTTTTCATAATGGATTCAGGAGAGGGCCAGGGTGGGTCTAGACTGATGACCCGACACTTTGGGGCCAGCTGATGGGGCATGTAGGCAGGCCCTGCCTAAAACCCAACAACTAAACAAATACAGACGGCTTAACGCGTGCAAGCGCTTGGTAGGTCTCCCATGTATACGCCGTAATGTGCGGCGTGCACATGCGCACAGCGTTTGATGGTGGAGGGTTCATGCTAGGCAAAATACCTTAACCCTACACAAGTGCATGCATGCAGCGGTGACGTGCTGCCGACAAAACTGATGACCGAAACGGGACCAGTCCCCAGGCATTGGAATCAGATCTCAGATGAAATCTGTTACCTGGGATCCCGAAGCCCAGCGTCCACGACACAGTATCCTGGATGTACACAATCACTGTGCATGCAAACAGAGAGCCCACGTTGATGGCCAGGTAGAAGTAGTTGAAGAAGGACTCCTTCTCCTTCCGGTCCTGGAGGGGAGACAGGGGGGCGTCGAGAGGTGAGAAATCCGCGAGCCATGTGCATGAAAGGGCGGGCCAGGGAGCAAAGTAGGGTCAATTTTATGTCGAAGTGTTCTGGTTTAGTTTTGATAGAGAGCATGGCGACACGATGGATGTGCAAGGTCATGCGCGGCTGTGCATGGATGTGCATGGATGTACATGGATGTGCATGGTGGCGCTCGGATGCGCACGGTTGGAGAACCGATGATTGAGCATGGATACGCATTTGGGTACATGTATGTCCATGGTGGTGCATGGATGCGCATGGTGGTGAATGGACATTTTGTGTGAATGCCCACAGTCAGCAGGGGAGCATCGTTTGGGAGGAGGAGTGCTCAGTGCCTGTTGATTGGAAACGACTGAACATGACTACCGTAGAACGCCTTAGACTCCGCGCATCCCAAAAAAAAGGGATTTATTTTTTGGTCGCGCACCCCGAAAAGAATTTAAAAATGGTCGCGCAGCGCCGAAAATTTAATTTAATTTGACGCACGCAGCAGGTAAATTAATTTCACATCGCGCATCACTGAAATAATTTAAATTTTCGTCCGCGCAGCACTTTCAGTCAATACATTAAAACTTAGTTAAAACCCTCCAGGTCAGCAAACGAGGCGCGGGAGGAGGAGGAAGATTGGAAGGCCGAGCAGGTTGAGGAGAGGCGTTGGCGTTTCGACTGGCGAGCCCAGTGGTTGGAGGCTAATTTGGGCAGTAATACTACCTACGAGTACCGGTACCGTAGTGCTCATCTGAGTCACCAGTAGTGTGATATGCATGGCTATTTGGGCAAACTTGACAAGAATGATTGAACGCATGTCGAATCAAACAGTCGCGCGCTAGCGCGCGAATTTTTGTAAAAAGTGCTGTTTTTAATTCATACCGCGCACCCCAAAATAATTGTTTGGGCACCTGACTGACGCTCCGCGCAGCGGAGATTTTGGAATTAATTTTATTGCGCACCATGTCCGCGCACCCCAGTAATTATTTAATTACGAGCGGAGGCAAAGACGTTCTACGGTACCGTAGATTTAAGTTGCCATCCCTCAGGTATGAACAAACGATTTCTTTAAATGCTGCCCTCAGGGCAAACTGTCGGCATAATCTCTTAATTTCCGGCTAGAAACTGGCGTCGAGGGTTGATCAATAGTAAATCCATGGATCCCTTCGACCTAAACTACATTAATGATGAGGGAAGGCAAAGCAAATAGACAATATCATAGCCAGAGATCTTAGCCACACCTGTCCCCTGCTAGATGCAGTAGACACAGACACACAATCTCAAATGTACCAGAAGCAGCGCCCGCATCCACAGCGTCTGTAAACACATTCGGGGAGCTAAAGCTGCAGGACAAGAACTCCGCAACCCACCTGGGGGCATGCGTCGTTGAACTGATCAGCGCCAAAGGATGACACGTTAGGCTTAATGCCGCCTGCGCCGCAATTGCAAGTGGCATCTGGCATTCAATCACTTGTTCTGTCACAAATCATGACTTGTGAGCCATACATGGTTACAAATAACAAGTAGATTACACAGGTACGTTTGAGTGGCGTGAGGGTCGGCTGGAGAGGGAGTCAGGTCTCCAAAGGGAACATCAGACAATTTTGCACTTATTTCTCAGCTGACTCAGAACCTCAAACGGAAAAAAACCAGTCCAAGGAACCTAGAGCCAACCGTGCCAGCTCTCCTTTTCACACCACCCGCTGCATATGCCAGGTGGCGTAAAGCCAAGACCCTCACTCCAGAAACCCATCTTGCCTAGCTCCCACCTCAAGAAGCGTGTGAGGGCATCATAAACCATTGCCCCTCCATGACAAGATTCTAGATGGACAAAACATCCACCCTGCTTCGCATACAGGACACATCACACACTGTGTCACTGTCCCCCTCATTCAAATATGTTTTTTCGACTGAAGAGGGCCAAGCCTCTGCCATTTTTCTTCCATGCTCCTAAAGCACACTCGGCTCTGCTCATCCCTTGCTCCAAAAGCTTACCCCGCCCCGCTACTTGCCTGTTCCGAGAGCGATGACGGCCAGCGAGCTAAAGAGCATCGTGTATGCCACCCAGCCTGGGTCCTCATCGGGGGCAGGGACACCGCCCAGAGGCGGCCAGCTGGAAAGCGTCAACATGATAATGCCCTGCAGGGGGGCCATTTAATCCATAGGTCCACTGGGCGCATGGCTTATTATATCATACTGTTAAAAGTTTCCATCTCTATCCTTGCCTCCTTGGTGTTCCAACTGAAGAATGCGGTGCTGCATTAGCTGCTGATTCTCATTTAAATTATGGTTTTGAGGTAACATTCAGCAGCCATCTGTGGACTGCAAAATTGAAAATCTTGTACACGCACACCCTGCATGGGCCACATGGGCATCGAGTCTGCCATGCAAGCCCCTGGTTTAGAACGGTGCATACCCGCTGGGCGCTGCTGTACGCTCGGCCACATGGGGTTGGTAGGGAATGACTAGGCTCAATTCCAGCTACCATGCCCAGCCTGGACCATGATGCAGCCATGCCACCCTCCCACGTGAGGGGGGCAGTAACATGGAACCCGGCCATCTAGACGGGGGCGGAGAGAGAGAATCGTACAAGCCCCTGGTGCCAAGCACACATCAAGATGCACATGTCCCCCCTTCTAAATCTGCAGAGCCAAAGATATCATTCTTTGATGCCTTCCGCACCCCTTTTCTTTACGAAGTACTGGTATAGGAGGTATAGATTTGAAAAGGAATTTGAGGCAAGTCAATTCCAGCACGGGCTGGCCATGTTTGGGACTGCACCGTCCCCCGGTGTTTCAGACATCCCACGAGACACGTCTTGATTCAGGCCTGCCACGCGCAGATTGCGCAGGATGTGATTCACTCAGTCCCCATGTTTGGTTATGCACCTCAGAGATCCAAGGCAGCTCAGCTGCTTCTCCCTGCTGCCGCTTCTCCACGTGAACCCACTGCGGCTGCCACAAGGGCTGAAGAGTGTAGTGTGTAAACACGGGGCTCCCACAAAGGGCCCAATATGACTATATGAGGCGTCTGCTGGTCAGCCAGCAGAAGTAGCATTCACAGGCATCGCAAATCAAGCCCCTTCTAGATCTACAGAGCTGAAACCTGGGAGCAGCGCCCCAGGCTCCTTCAGGTCCACTGACGATGCGGACGTCTGCTAGGCTTTTTTCACACAACCCTATCTTGCCTCGGCATTTCAGGGGAGCAGCTTCAGAGACGCCCCCCCCTTCTTCCACCGCATCTTACAATGAGGTAGATGATGGAGAATACGAGGATCGTCTTGTAGCGACCCCATAGCGAGTCGGCGAACACCGCCCCAATGAGGGGCGTTGTGTAGCATGCCCCCTCAAAGACTGCCACCTGGGAAGAGCGGGAATACAGCCGTAGTTTGAGAAAGCAGGTCGGCAGGATGAGCGCGCCCGCAGGCTTGGAGGGCAGGTGTTGAGTGGCACGTGGTGGAGTGAGAGGCAAATCACATGCCCTTTATTCATATGGACGGTGACACAGCTGTGTTGATTCAGCCAACTGTGTGTGGGGGGGGAGGGGGCAACGCAAGGGCTGTGGGGGGGGACGGGTGTGTGGCTAGCGATTCATGTACAATGTGGGCATTGTTTTGCAAAGAGCATAATACTCGAGGAAAATATGTTAGAGAGGCACTTGGATTCAAGACACACTGGCTAGCACTGAATGGAAGGACGGAACAGGATGTTTTCGGAGGCAGCATCAGATCTGAAGTTTCTCGTGCGTGTTGCTGATGCTCCAAGATAAGCTGTGGAGATTCCAGAACCATACCCTCCCTAACGACCATTCCGCAGCATCTACGATGGCCACTTTGATTCACAAATTAAAAACACACAGGGTCGTCTAGGTCATGGCTGGGAGTACCTATGTAATCCAAGGTTTCTCAAAGCGAGAGCACATTCACCATGCAGCGGCCATTAGAAACGTGGGGCAGATAGGCTTGTACAGGCAGAAGGGCTGCAGCAGGAGCATGCCATGCATGCAAGTCAAGGTGTATTTAGGGTTTCTGGGGTGATTAGTGTGTCTCGGGAGGCATACAGTCAGCCATGCAAGCCTTATCTAAATTCCAGGCCGTACCAGGATAGCTGCGAATCCAGGATTGCCGCCGATGACGCCAGTGACATACGTGACGAGGTTGGTGGCAAGACTGTGCGACAAAGGAGGTGCGACTGAGAGGATAGTTCACACGTGCCGTAATAGACTAGTAGGTGAGTCAGCAGTGGCCTCCCCATGGGGGTTCAGCTCACGTTGGTCACCCGTAGGAGGCTGCTGCATTAAAGAGCTAGAGTTGGAAATAAGCGACATTTATCCTACCCGTAGTACGCAAGCCGCTCACACAGCTCGTTGCCTGCGGATGGCACACAAAAAAGGGCGTGAATGACTAATTCCTGCTGAGGCGATGCCGACAGCTTAATCTCGCAGAAAGACTGGTAGGACCGTAGCGAGAGCGAATGGCAACAATACACCGTGGTGTCCGGGCTCTTCCTTATGGCTGGCAGGTATCGCTCACCCAGAATGTAGGGACAGACGGTGAGGAGCGTTGAGGGCTTGTTCACTGGCATCTTAACGCTCTTTGCCCTGGCAAGCGATGGCTCAGCGGTGAGCAGCGGCTCCAGCTGGTCTTGACTGTCCTCATTGTTCGGCATCTTGGCTCGCGTTCACGGCGAAATGGGGGGTGATCACGGGGACAAATGGCTCAATAAGGCCGGGCAGCGAAAACGTTCAGTAGACAGACATTGGTGACAGGTCTAGGCCCTCGGCAGCGGTTCCAGGTAGGTAATGGCCCGGCTTTTAGTTGGATTGGAATGCCGCCTGTGCTGTAAATCTTCCGCGACCTAACAGTTGGCAATCGGTTGGGAGCAGTGCTGACGTAATCATACCGAGTTTTGCAACTCACCAGATTCTCACCAGTCCAGCCAGAGGGGTCTGAATCCAGCTGGGCGATATAAAAATAGGCATGCCTTATGAATTGTTACTCGCATCCTTCACATACGTATCCTCCCCTTTCCTACCTCCCTTCCCCCACTCCCATTTCCTCACCCCCTGTTTCCTCTTTCCTTTGGCCCCACTAGGGTGCACAGCAACATTTTGTGCGGGGAAGAAGGTGTGGGTTATACGTTTTTTTGGCTCGCATCGCGTACTCCATCCAAGGAAGAGTTAGTTGCATAGATAGGGCGTTTTTGTGATTTAGAAACATCCTCCGTTTGTAAAGACATGAAGCAGTGACCGTGGTCTCTGGATCAAATGCAATGTAACAGCAGCTGCAGATTAGGATCAGCCACTGATAAACACCCACAGAATACGCCTGCAAGCTCCATTACACCACCCCTACCCCTCTATTGAAAATTGCACCCTCTCTAACAAATTGAACTGAAAGTCGGCTCTGCAGCATCAGACAGGAAACTGTCGTCAACCTGCATGATCTCCTTGCCGAGGACTAGCACAGACAGGACTGGTCTCACTCATGTTGGCCGTTCGCACACTTCTCGTCTTCCAGGCACACGCTGGCCACTATATGCTCCTCCAAAAGGTCAACTACACTTGGTATCGTAAACAATGAGGGCCTCCGTCTGCCTATATACGTTCAACCTATACCTTCATACCTTGTAACAACAATCTCTACCACATCAACAACCAATCCATGGTTCCCCTCCTGGCTTGGCCCTGCCTCCCACAGACGATTCTCATACTAGTACCATGGATGCCATCTTCCCATACGACCTCATCTCCTCTATCAAGGCCCCATTATATTTGCTCACACATCAAGGATGGCGCCAACCTCTTATGGAAAGCTAAGCGAGCCCTTCTTTTCTGTATGATATCCCTTACTAGACCACTGTCGGCTTGTGTACAAATGGCCTATGTCCCTTGTATACACGACCTCCAAGTGGCCCATCTTGTGCTACACCTGACACGCAGGGACACATTCTTGGAAGATGCAGGCATTCACGTGTGCAAGCCCCTTACATCTCCTTCGCATCCAGGCACTGTGCGTCATCCTTGGTTGCCTCACACAGGGGTGGAAAGTGGCATGTTCAGTTGCTCACCACCATGGCTGCTGCCCTGGCTACAGCTGTCGCCTCCAGGTGTCTATGAGACTATGACACACGCCTCCCACCGTTCTATACAGACCTTCGTTTTCAGTTTAACCTTACTTTCCATAATTTCCTAGAGGACGAGGATGAGGCCATGAAACGGTACGCAAATGGAGTGTGGGGCAAACTAAATGCAGCGGATTCTGCATATGTGTTCTGGAAAAAAATTGGTTGTTTTATCTTTCAGTGTATGATGCAAAGAGAGAATCATCTCAAAACTCTGCCAAAATTCCTGTCTCCCCCCTAACTCTCTAGGCGGTGCTCAAACGAACTCTTTTGCACCCACGTCATGTTGTATGGCTGGGGCTTATCTTCTGCACTATGGGGTTCATTCCCACGCCACTGTCGTGGTTGTGTGCTAGTTGCTTGCCCAGAGGGGTCACTGGTTTTCGCTTTCTGTCCTAGTGTATCAAGTGCCTGTACCGGTTTACGGGCACGTGTCCCATGCATCAAGTGTGATGCTCTGTTGGACTGTAAAAACTTCACAAAACTTTACAGTGGATACTTCCCTCTGCTCCCCATGGCTGCAAGAGGTGCACGTTGCTCCCTCTTCTTGAACAGCTTTCTGTTCACACTCTCCAGGCCGTCATCCCCATCATTTGTCTCCTTGTCCAGTCCTCCTCAGGTGACGAGCCTCCCCCTTGTTATAGCAGACTGCACTTGTATAATCATTTTCAAGGATAAAAATCGGCTCAGACGTCCTACTCACCAATAAGTCCCGATTTCCAGGCCTACCAAGTTTGAGTCCACTCTAGACTACCGTGTGGGCTAGTGAGCTATGCTGCTACGGTAAACTGAATCCCTCAGCTAGATACCATAACCTTGGCTTAGCCCTCAGGAGCTCCACAGACTCGTGACTTTTATTAGCCTCGGGACCTTGGCACTGGAATTTCATGTCAAAAACCACGCATTTGATTTCACCGTCCTCTTCACTTTCCTGCTGTGTCGATAGACATGACAGAGAGAAGGCCTGCTGCCCCTGCTCCAACATGGCGTATAACGAGACTGTGTCATAATTACAAATTGGCTCATACCCACAATAAGCTAGTGACTCTAGCCCGTTCCCATGCACTCAGAGCGGGTCACACACATTGGCGCAATACAAAAACATAGATAAGCCAACAACATGCCATGCTAGTTGCTGGCCTACTCATCCCGATGCTGGTTGGTTCTGTCCTCCAGGCCAACCCGCGCCCTTCCCGGGCTCTGCGCAGATGGGGCGCCGGGAATCTTACTGCGCTGCTGCTGCTGATCTGACATGGCAGGCATTGCGGGGCTGGCCTCCGCCTTTTCAGGTGCCAAGGCGTCTGCCATGGCTGTCAGCCCCATCAAGGAAACGAAGGGGCTGGGCGGCTGCTGGTTCTCCACGTGGTGGTCCATCGTCAAGGCAGGGCCTGGCTTGGCGGAGCGCATGGTGATGCCCGATGGAGGCGAGAGCATCGGCGTGGGGCTGAGCAACAGGTTTGCATACTTGACGTCACCCCCGCGCTGCAACAGTCAGGAAGAAAGCATACTTCAGGCCCCTGCTGCCAGGCGTAAGAGCACCGCGGGATACAGTCTACACACATGCGAGCTGCACTAGCATGCCCTCACGCTCTTATCGCAATTTCCTCAGCTCGTCCGCTAAAAAGTGGCATGGGGACGTGTTGTCCTTGCCAATAGAGAGAGCACATCCCCAAACATGGCGACTTTCGCCTTTCTGCAGTCCTGGGACCAGGGTCCTGGGGGACCTTTTCATTTTGCTCGGGTTCAGCCGAACCCCTTATTTTTTTTCGTCGGCTTATGCCGAACCGGTATTCCTCTGAGCTCGGCTAATTTTTTTTTCCGGGACTGCAGTCTGAAAAAGTGTGGAACGCCAGGTTAAAACTGGGGCTGGGGCGGCTTCGACTTCGTCCTCGATAACAATGGGGCCTTCCTGTATCTCTGTGCCTTCATGTAGTTCGACATTATATCGCTTAAGCCGACGAGCCGAGTTGCCAGTAAAATCTGCTCGGATTATCCGAGCCGCGGGTCTAAAAAGGGTCGTCTGGTCTCGGCTGGCGCCGAAACCGGGTTTCACTGAGCCCGTTTTTTTTGCCTCGGTCGTTCTGGGCTCGGAAACCGATCGGCTCCCAGGACCCTCCTTGGGACGCCAATGTTGCCCTCGCCCTACAGGAAGCGGACTTCAGTGGCGTGGCTATGGGTATGGGCTACAGCCTCTGGGTTCAACTATTCCGGTCACCAAGGCTGTGACCATGCTCGTAGACTGCGCCCTTCGGCAAGGGGGGATGGCTGGGCTTTATCCCTGATTAATTTTGGAGGCCCCTAGACGTAGGATTGCCATGGACTCTCTTCTGCGTCACAGCTTGCGTCTGCGTAGGGTAGGACTAATCGGCATCCACCTCATCGGCAAGAGGAAACCCTGAACAAATAGTAAAGGCCACCACTCACCCGTAGGATCTGCGCCTTCTCATTGCGGTACAGCTGCAGCACCACATCTTCAGGCGGGCAGAGCAGCTCCGAGATCACCTCCAGCACGGGTGTCTCCAGAGCAAGCTGGGCTGGGATACTGCTGAGCTTGAACTTGCGAGCCAGGCGCTCGTCCACCTCATGGCTAACACACTTGGTGGTCTCGCCAGTCCCTTGTGCGCAGGCTCCAGAGAAAGCTGCATGAGGGGGTTGTGGGGGCAGCAGGCACAAAGGTAGGAATGAGAAGATGGGATCCCTGAACCCCAAACAGCCCTGACCATGGTAGGAGGACCGGGCCGTGAGCCACATAGATCAGTGGAGTGTCTCATAAAACTGAGCCGACCTGGTTTGCCAAGGATTTGAGGGCCTCCCCTGTCCACTCCCAAGATAAACCTCCATCCCCACCTTCCAGCTTCTGCGCAGCTTCCGCAGTGGTCTTGAGCATGGCATCGGCGGTCGCGAGGTCCGATGCGTGTTGGTCCGCCACTGCCCCTTGTAGGACTAGACATGACGCAGCAACACGGGCTACGGACGCCTCATTGCTGCCATATGCAGCCTGCTTGGCTGTGGCCACCGCAGTAAGGCTCCCATCCATGCGCAGGGAAAGCTCCTGTAACATGCATCGGCAGTATTAGCAACACTCGCATCAGCAGCAAGCCAGCAACACATGACTAAGAAGCACCATCAAGATACACACGCATCAGCAGCATCACAAGCATAAGGAGCAAGATCACGGTTCAGGATTCATGTTGCCACCAAGGCTCCTCATTGTAGGCACCCTTTTGCCCTCACCTCCGAGTAGCCCTGTAGCAGCTGGTTCTGCTGGACAAACGCCTCCTGCATATGTGGCAGCGCTGTCGCGGCTTGGCTGCCCAGCACAGTCAGCGCTGAGCCCACACTGGCAGTTTCCGTCTGCAGCGCCGACCCCGCTGATTCAAGTCCAGCGACCATGCTGCCCTCACTCTCCTGCGCACCCGTGCATTTGTTGCGTTACATGAGGTAAAAGGCAGGGGTTAAGTGTCAAAATACGAGAGGAAATGTATGGCCCGATTCACGGCTGCTGCTTTCTAGCCATGTAGCACACACACAAGATACAGCGCCACCCACCTTAATCTTCCCTGCGGATGCAGCAACAGAGCCACTGATGCCCTCTGCTTCCACGCTGATCGCCTTGGCATCCGAGGCCAGCTTCTGGCGCATCTCGTTCATGGCTGCCGTGACCTCCCTGGCCCTGTCTGCTGCAAAGGCCTGCAGCATGTCGCCGACCTGCTTCATCAGAACCTGCTGCTGCTGCTCCACCGAGGCCTGCAGGGCGCTGGTGGTGTCCAAGATAGCTCGGTCCACACCCTGGTGCTGCTGACCGATCGACTGCTGAAGCCCCGCCAGCGAGCTGGAGGTGCCTGCGTGCCAAGCAGACAGAGCAAGAAGGTCAGAAGCCCCACAGCAAGGCACATCCGCAGCGCCACTCAGTCGGCACCCTGACAAGAAATAGCAAGAGGGCTTTAAGCCACAATATGAGCACAATTAGAGGCATTACTCAGCCTGACCCCGTAACGCTCTGGTAGATAAGGCCAGGCCTGATAAACCAGGCCATAGTAGCAGCTAGGAAAGGTCCAGGTCTATTCAGTTGGAGGGGCATAGAAAGCCATCCCACCTGTTAAGTGCCCCTGAGCAGCTGCTGAGAGGGTCTGCAGCGCGCTCATCGAAGCCTGCAAGCCAGCTGCATGCTTCCCGCCCAGATCCTGCAGTTTTGCCGCTTGCCCGCCCAGGCCTGCCACCAGCGACTGCACCACATCATTGGCCTGCTGCTGTGTTGCTTGCAGACCCGCCGAGGCTTGGGCGGAGAAGCCTGCCGACGTCGACTTCACGCCGGCGACGGCAGAGTCAAGCAGCGCCGCTAGGTCCGTCACGCCACTGTTCACGCTCTGCTGCAGGGCAGTCAAGTGCGTCTGACTGGCTGCAACCTGGAGGGGGGGGGGCGGCAAGATACGGGGCTGCATCAGGCATACGACAATGATGCTTGATCACAAGAGGCCCAGCCGCTGCTAGCCCAGTGCTTGTTACTGACCATCACGCATAAGTTGGCGGTAAATGAGCAACCGCAAATTGCAGTTCGTACAGGGCTTGTACAGAGTACCGTATGCACCCTCTACTACCTACAACTCATGGTTTATTTGTGAAGGAACAAATACCACCAATTCATTTGCTTTTATTTACTAAACTTGCCTGCCCCTTCCCCAGCTGACCATTTGAATTCAGTCCACTTCAGCACTCTTTGAGCAAGCAGTGAGGATCTCAGCTTCCAGCTTGCCCCACACACCTGGTCCCGGAGCTGCACTGAGTCCTTGTCCTTCTTGCCCTTGAGCGCGGCCAGGTCAGCGGCAACTGAGGCGAGGTACTGCTGCTGACTGGCGGCAGCCTCGGCCACGAAGGAGCCCATCTGCTCCATCCGGGTGTGCACGTAGCTGCGCAGCCCCTGCAGAACTGACCTGTGCCGCCAGGGTCGGCCCGGAGAGGGGATATATTTCAGCATCCAAGCAGGGTCTCCCACAGAAGTCAATGGGGATTCAGATTTGCAGCATCAATGTGACCGACGATGCAGGGAGAGCCCATAGGCAGGCCATCGCCCTACTCAGGTCACGCCTCTTCTGAGCGGGCGAAATATTAGGGGCATTTCTTCTGCATCCTATAAGCGAGGCAGAAGTGCTACTCTGATGTCTCATCTTGCCCGAGCTCTGTGAATTCCCCACACAGAGATCAGCAGAGCATGCCTCGACCCTCCATCTGCAGCTGAATGATTTCTCCCAACATAAAACCGGACCTCTATCTGCGCCGTCCACACAAGAAACCTGCATAGGCCCACCTGTCCCTATATGCAGCACTCAAACAGCTTCGCCCCTCATACTGGTACAGGCCTGACCTCCACTTCCCCGTCAACGAAAAAACGAACCTGACCACATAAAAACAAAAAGATGCTCAGAAGCCCACCTGTCTCCCTGATGCAGTTCCGTCACCTCCCCCATCCGGCTGTACATGACGCCTAGGTCGCGGGCGCAGGCCGTCAGCTCCGTGGTCAGGCGCTGTGCATGGCCAGCCAGGGCATGCTCGGCGCGCTGATGACTCATGATCATGAACTGACGCTCCTGCACAAGGAGGGACACACGTATGACGCACATGGGACATCCTGGGCGCATGTACCAGCACCTTACCTCAAGCAAAGAACCCCCTGTTCTTGTTTTTCCAGACCAACTAAATTTTGTTTCTTTCTTCCCAACCGATTAGTTGGGCGCCGTCGCGGCCGAGTCTTTCGAGCGGGGCCCAAAGGTGCAACGTCATTGACCTTACCTCAATAAAATACAGCAGTGGTTCCAAGCCCAGGTAGCATATGCAGATACATGCGGTTTGCATGCCAGATGTGCAGTGGAATGCTGGCTACAGGGCAACATTGCGCAACCAGGCGTATCTTAGCAGTGCTGGTTTCACGCACTTCACATCTCATATACTGCTATCGCACCTCAGATACACCCCGTCCCATGGTAGGGTTCAGATGCAGCATGCACTGGCAATAGGCCGATCATATCATAGTTATGTGCTTATCTACCAAGTGCTGGCCCCCCACCCCCCCCTTGGAAGTTGGCCTGGAGCACGCTTAAATACCACTGCCTAGTAAATGGGCAAAGCCAAGAGTGCATGGGTCTCACCTGCACGGTAATCTGCGCCTCGTTTAGCTGGTCCTGCGTTGATGCAAGCTGCTCGTTGGCAATGTCCAGCTCAGATTGCAGTGCGTCAGCCTCAAGCTCATGTGAAGCCTTGAGCGCCTCCAGCTGCATTCAGAGGTAAAAGCACAGTCAGAGAATGAACACTGTCAGAGAACAAAAGCAAATTCATACAACGGTATCGTTTACCACGCGTATGAAAACAGTTAGATGTACGCCTCCAGCTGAAAACCGTCAGGGAAGGGCATGCGCTCGCCACTTTGCACCATGCATCTGAGATCAAAACTGATAAGTGCAGGGTGAAGCACTACCGTTACGCCGTTTGGGGAGGGCGTCCATCCGGGCATCGGACTTGATTCAATGGACATGCGCCCACAACTTGGTTTGAACACGCAAATAAAGTTGAGTACGTTCCCGGACTCGGTAGGAGGGGAATTCTGATTTCCCAGCGCATGCCCCACCCACCTGTAGGGCCCGAGCTGCCTCCTCAAGCTCCATCTCAGCCTTAAGCCCCTTGACAGTGTCTCTGAGTTGGATGCGCTCCATCTCACCCTGCAAGCACAGAAACAGGAAGAGAGGTGGGCGATGAATTCAAAAAGGCTTCAAAAGGTAAGAAAAACCCATTTCCGAAAGGGTCTGGCTGTCATTGGCATGCATCGTTTTGTTTGTACCTGTACAAGGTACACGTCCCGCGCACCTTCTTGACGCCATATGGTCCGGAAAACTAAAACACACAGGGCATGTCCACATGTGTGATGCTTGTACTGCCGTGCACATGTGTCAGTGAGTCACAATCAGAGCCCCATGACTGACCATATCTGATCAAAGCATTTGGAGGAGAGGTATATCCAGGAACCCGTTAAGAGGGTTTTGGGCCTACCTGGTCAAAGCGCTCCGAAGAGATGTACACGCCGTTCTTCTCTCGGGTGCAGAAGAGGTCCACTTTGAGGCGCTCAATCTCAGCTGCCAAGTCCTTGATCATGGTCGTCTTGGAGATCTTCTGGTTAAGCTCAGGGCGGTTGCGGATGTTCTTTGCGCGGTGGGCATAGTCAAGGGTGCTGATGGTCTCTTCCTGCAGATTCAAAACGTGAGCCATTGCATGGACCAAGGTGGACATGTTTTTGGCAAGGTGGGCAGAGACAAGGGTGCTGCTGATCCCCTCATGCAGATTCCAAGCAATTCAGCAAGACCATTATTGATAAGAAGCTAAAACCAGCTCTCTACCTCCTCATCCGATTGCAGCAGAAGGACACCAGTGTTGTCTCTCTGTCGACCATAGTTTGGTCCTAGTCGGCCCAGTAATGGCCGCCCAGCGGCCCTTCAAACGTGTTCTTGTGTTCACCAAAAACAAGCTGTTTTACCCCCATGACCCACCTGGCACTGCACAGTGGGTGCAATGGTCGCAATGATGCATGTCTTGGTGCGGCCGCCAAGCGAGTCACGCAACAGGCGTGTGAGTTTGCTGTCCCGGTACGGAATGTGCCCCGAGTGCTCCACCAGCGTCGTGATCACCCGGCCGAGAGTCAGCAGGCTCTGGTTGATGGACCCAGCCTCCCTGGCACGGCTGTCCTTGGCTCCGGAGCGAGAGATATTCTCACTTCCAGCCAGGTCCACCAGATTGAGCTTGCCTGCATGAGGATTTGGCCCGGGTAGCCAGGCCATCAATGGCGAACATAACGTGCAGGTGACAGTAAGAGTAAGAGAGCTCAAGCTGTGAATGCAGATGTAGGAAACCAGGCAATCTATACCACGATGGCAGTCCTTCATGATAGGAAATCCATGCCTGCTCTGTCTTATCTATCTTGCGGACAAGGCAATATATACCACCATGGCAGCCCTTCATGATTGGCAGTGCATGCCTTTCCCCGTCTTACCTATCTTGATGATGTCCTCGCCCTCTGGCGTCGTCTCTTTCAGATGGATGGTGATGGTGAAAACACTGTGGGATCGACTGGAGCGGTTGTTGAGGAGGGTGGCAGCTGTGCGCCTCTTAGCCGACCCGCGGTCAAGCACCTGGCAATGATGGAGCGTGCATGCATATCAGCAGCGTTCTGATAACTTAAGTCAGCCATGTGCATGAGCGGGTCATGCTCATGCAGGCTGCTTTATCTTACTGCAATATTAATTTCTCTGATCTTCCCATGCACACTGCTCAGCCCGTTCTAAAAAGGTAATGGGGTGCATGGGTTCAAGCTGTGACAACAACCCTGCAAACTGAACCCCGGGGGATCACCTGGTAGATCTCAGTGGCACTGCGCACTATGGCTTCTTCGAGACCATGCACGACAACACCAGATTTGTCCTCTAGCAATCGAAGTTTCTTTGACGCGTCCTTGTCATCCTCCCCAGAGGAGAGCAGGTCTGTGAGCTCCTCATTGTACAGCTCCAAGAAGCTGACCTTGACAGTGGAATCCATGTTCCCTGCCTCAATGGTGTCGAATATCTGCTTAATTGAGCGAGGGATGACGCCTGCCTCGGCGGATAGCTTACGCCCATCGGTGCTGTCCCTGGGACCCCCTTCCATGGTGTACGTTTTGCCTGTCCAGGCATGCCAGGCAGCGGATGAATCTCAGGGACAGTTGAGGGTACCTGTACCTTGCTCGCATGCCGTGCATGGCATGCTTCCCAGGGCAATGAGGTCTCACATGCTTGAGACGGTCAGCCTCATTCAGTTCAGGCGAAGACAGGCCGGGGCTAAGGTCAGGGAGTTCCCCTTTGGATATTGAATGCCCAGTAGTTCACACCTGTTCCTGTCTGTCCATAGGCGAAAATCGTGCAGTTGAAGCCATCCATGACTTCGCACACGATTGGCACGATCGCTTGATTGAAAAGCTTTTCCTGCTTTGAATCTGGGCCAAATACCTGCGGACATGCCTCCCGTTTTGAAAAAGACTTCAGCGACCCCAGGTGGATTCAAGCCATCTTACCTTGTCGAAGCGGAAAGTCTTGCTGTGTTGCTTTCCCCCAGCATTTTGGAACAACGTGACCTCTCGAATAGCCTCATTGCATGAAATGACTTGAGGGGTTCGGTCGACCACCTCGCGGTCACTGACAGGCCTGTTTCACCATTCAATTGCATTACTTGTATATATGATTTCCTGGCCTTCTTGAGACGCTGCATTTTGCGGAGGCTGCGTTCATGCATCACCTGCAGCGGAGCAGCACTTGCACATTTACGCCCTCTTGGGGCTTCTCACTGTCGGCCATAATTATCTGTTCACGCCGTCAATAGCTCTGATGCTCTCTGGGGGCGACATGGCGTAGACAGAACTGCGGTATGTGTGAACCGAGTTCAAAAGTTGACTTGACAGGTGTGGGTCGTGCAAAGGCCGGATGTGACGCAACAGTGGCCTGATTGTCAGCAGAGTTGCCAGCAGCCCTTCAAGTTCAGCTTTAATCATGAACTGGCGAGACTCCAGTCAGATAAGTCCAGATTCCGGCAAGATCCTAGGTCCACGGATGAAGAAGGGATTTATTACAACTCAGCTGAGCAACTTGCTGGGGCAAGGCTTGTGCTCACCGGTGTAAGGCACACGATATTTCGGTGACCATACAACTTCAAAAGGAATGCAGTGCAGATTCGATCATCCCTTGGTAGTGGACCAGTGGTGGGGGAGCTCCTGAACCTCCTCCTCACCAACGATCCTCTGATCCTCTCTCTCCGCCCCCTGTCTAGATCGCCGGGTTCCATGCTCCTGCCCCCTCAGCTAGGTGGATGGCGTGGCTGCACCATGGCCCAGGCTGTGCATGGCAGCTGGATTGGGCTTACTTATTCCCTACTAGCCCCACGCGGCCAAGCGTTCAGCAGGGCCCAGCGGGTATGCACTGTTCAAACCCTGTTCCTCACCAACTCCCCCCCCCACATTACAGGTGGATGGGGAGCTGGCCTCTGTTCAAATGTCTTTTGGGTGGGCTCATAGTACAGTACTCCGGTTCTGTACTCGATTCTTCTTGGATGGCATGTGGGTGCGTTCAACCATTTTAAAGCGCTGCCAGATTCAACATGCGACACATGGCTAATAATCAAGTCGTGTTTCCAATCCGGGTGTGCCAGATAAATCTATCACTCCTGCCCGGCAGACCTCTCTCAAGATAAATATGTTGCATGGCAGAACTGAACGCAGGAACCTGCCCACTAGCTGTCAATATTTGGTGAGCCTGACATGAAAATCCAGGCCTTAAGCCATTTATGTGGCCATACCCCCACCGCCCCGTCATGGGAAAATATGACGGCCCATACGCAAATGCGCTTTTCTGCGTCCTCCCTTGCATGCGTGCTTGACCGGCGTCGTCTCATGCCGTCATGATGAGTCCTATGCAACAGGTCAGCCTTCCATGATTTCTTGGCCCTCAGGAAATGAGAAACAAGTGGATTGAATTCACATCCTTGGACTGGACACATCCAAAGCTGTCCAATCGGTCGCCTAACCACCCCAACCTCTAAAACCTGGCTACGAAACTGACTGGTGCCGTAGTCACGGACGTCTTTCGTTGTTTTGATCGTTCTTCAGGGAGCAACGAAATCGACGAAATCGACGAAAATCGACGAAATCGACAAAAATGTTTTTGACTGGAATTTTCATGTGAAGGGGAATCAAAAAAATCGCCTAAACAGTGACGTGTTAAGCAACAACGAAATTCGAAAACAACGAAACACGTCCGTGACTACGGTACCTGAGGTGTAAACTCAGGTGCGATCTTGATATACCAGCCCAGGTGACATTTCTGGCCTCGTAGTTCAGCTGAAAACGGAATAAAAACAAGGTAGGTACACAATAGACAAGCTCTCTCACGTCTGCCAAGAGTGACATGATGATGTGCGAAGACTCTTGAAGAGTGAGGTGGAAGGTAGTCGTATAATAGGGCCGACACCGAACGCGTTTGAACTCGACCGTGCGCTTCAAGCTTTAGCACGTACTGATATTCAATACGCTTGCACGAAAATCATACAGCGGAGACAACTGACACACAACCACACCGTTTGTGTTTTTCGCCCGCGAGAGGTGCTGCTCATCAAAAAGAAAGAATCCAGACAAGTATTGTAAGCACCCTGTCTGTATGTCTGAGTCTGTTTGTTCCAAGATTTGCTAGGCAGCTGCAGCAGGTACCGATGGTCGATGCAGCTGTGACGTGGATATTGTTTCCTTTTTTGCAGGGGCAAATATTATATAATCGCTCCAACGTGCTGAGGAGATGTACCTCTTGAGGATTCTAGCATCCCCAGTCTTCCTTTACCTCCTGCTGGCCTCGATCGGATCCGCCGAGGGATCCGCCTTCCTTCAGGATGAACTCCCGTTGACCATCGTGGTGACAACACCAGTCCAGCTGATCAAATCTCCATCAAATGAATCGGTGCAGCTGTCTGGGAGTCAGGCCTTGACGGTGAGACAGATCTGCAGAGCAGTCGCCACATCACTCCTTCCAGGGCATGCACTGTGCATCTATTTGTGGGATCCCTAGGACCCCCTGCTAGGACTATGCTTGTACGGTAATCCGTTGCCATGCACTGAGTGGCCATGTGAAGGAGTATGCCCTATTCCGCATGATGGAATTTCAAATCTATGGCACCCAATCTTTCAAAATGAAGCCCAATCCACTGGATCCACAGCACTGCCTGGTGAATGATTTTGGGGATCCTGTATACATACTGTATCTGTCGATCAGCAGGATTTTGAAGATCATTGACAGACATAACTCAAACAGCTGAGATCCTATCAGATTACAAATATTCATACATTTATCGGAACAGGCAGATCAGGGGGCCAAACTTGCTTGCCCTTTAGCAGAGGTTGCCATATGGCTCATTTGTCACCCATTACCTGAAGGTCCCTGTGGAATTGCTCTGATACCATTGCATTGAAATGTAGCTAGAAGCATGCCGATCGGGGGGCGCTACCTGATGCCTTGGATTTTTTCATCAATTTATTTGAAAGCAACGAGAGACAGCATACGGTACACAGAGCAGACATATTTTGTCACCTGCGGTATTCGGCTTTTCGCACATTCGTCCTTACAGACAGATCAGCAGGCTAGCCTCAGGTCAGGCAAGGCCAACCTCACAGTACAGAGGGTGCCTTATGGCGCAATCACCTTCTGCCACTGCTCACCAGTTGATGATTTTGCACAAAAGATTATATCATGGGTCCTAGCTTGGGCCTGTTGCCTGTTTGCACACTGGAGGGTCCGTGTGCGCGCAGCACTGGTAGTTTTGTATTTTGATATTTTGTATTGCGAGCCTCTGCTCGCCTTAGGCTTGCGCCTTCCTGTTTTGGGTGGGGCTAGAGGGTAAACAAGACAAAATACAGTGGATGGCACAGGTAGTGCATGTCTTTCTGTCAACTGCCCAAAGCTCCTATTTGCTGAAGTCTGCAACTCCGTCGTTTTCAATGCAGGTGGTTTTCTCCAGGCCTGTCATTGCGTTGGGATCGGACTTTGGGGCAGCAGACAATCATGGTGGCAAGGTGAGGGCCCCAACGAGCAGGCAGCTGATCTTTCAGGCTAAGGGCTGCTACCACAGGTGTTCATGAAACAAGAGTTATTTTGCCTTGTTAGAGAGGCCTTACCTGCAAGTTAGCTGCCTCTCAATTTGTTTACGTTTTCCGTGAGACTGAGTTGAACAAATGCTCAAGCCGACAGGAAGGAAGGATGTAGATTTGGATCCTGACTGCAGAATTACACCTCGGCCTCATAAGAGATTTGTTGAAACCCAGGTGTACATTGACCTTTTCTTTAGGTATACTATGATTTATGAACAGTAGCCTATAATGGCCTGAAGAGCCAGTTAGCAGGCGAGGGCCGACTTTCAATGGGTCCCCACCTGTAGATCGTCAAGCATGTTCCTACAAGACAGATCTTGGAGGTTCATTCCGGCTGGTATTTCTCGCTGCTCATTTCAGATTGCTTCAGCTACAACTCTGCTGCATCATGGCTTACAGCTGCGAGGTCTTGGATCAGGCCCTGCTGCTTTGGCCACCAGCCGGAGGCCGGTCAAGGCATGGTCCTCACCGGCCCAGGGGGGTTGTGCCCAGCGGCCTGTCACCTGTGATCTGATGCACTCTAAATTAACACTGCCCCCCCCCCCCCCCGGACAATTTCCCCCAAGCAGATCCCTTTCAACCTGACCTGCAGCGTGCCGGGACGGTTCAGATGGGTCACCACAGCCATAGCCAGGTGTGACTTATGCTAAGCCTCTTATGTCTGGTCGGCTTAGATCGCACCCATTCAGTAATTTACATACCGTTACGCAGCTTGAGACCTCTGCGTTTTAAACACAGGTGGGACACAACGTTTGACTGGCCTACTGATTTGAGCTGTATGTTCAAGTGGAACACCGACCTGACAACCTATGACGGTAAGCAGCGGTCAAACATGATGGGCTCATCTCTAGGAACAAAAGGCTAAGAGCAGCCCCGAGGGGCGAGGCCTGAGACCACCTGTTGCTGTCATCTTTGCTGAATCTTGAACACCACACTTTCGTTACGTTCCCTCGCCATTCCCCACCCTCAAGGCATGCCTTTACAGCTGGGAGCTGCACCTGAAGAGCCGGGTCTCCCCCCCTTTCCCTAAAGGGGTTATGCTTGAAATCACCTCCTTCCCCTGCCCCCCACCCACTCAGGTGTTATGCCCTGACCCACCCTCTTTACCTCCCCTCACCATCCCCGTCTAGGCTTTCCGTTGCAGCTGGGGGCTGCGCCAGATGAGTGCAGCCTCATATTTGTCCCGCTTTGCCTCAGCATCACATCCCTGTGGCAAACAGCTCATCTCAACATAACTGCTTCATGCCTCAACCACCTCCATCCCATCCCTCCCCCCTCCTCCAGGTGTTCCGTTGCAGCTGGGGGATGCCCCTGCAGAGCGCAGCCTTTTCTCCTCCCCGCTGCAACTCAGCCTCGCCTCTGTCACGTCTGAGCTTGCGAACAATCTAACTGCGGACCTGTGGTCAGCCAACTCAGGGGCGCCTTGGGACAAGCTTCCGGAAGTGCCGCCAGATGGTAGGTGCCAAGAAGGCAGGCAAGACGCCTGGAAGGCAGGCAGGCAGGAAGGCAGGCAGGCAGGCAGGCAGACAGGAAGGCAGGCAGGAGGGCAGGCAGGAGGGCAGGCAGGAGGGCAGACAGGATGGCAGGCTGATGCTTGTGTGATTGCGTAGGCGCTTTATGCCTGCGCCTGATCGTGTGTGTGTTTGTCTTAGGTGGGCTCGTGCCAGAGTTGGTGTTCCCGCGCCAGTACCGCTCCCTTCCTCCCGCAACGCCTCAGGCGGAGGGGCAACCTGTTGCCCTAACGACGCTACTCCCCAGCCGACCTCGTCTTGTGCATGCCTCCTCTCCCCCTGCACCTCTGCTGATAATATCTCTTGCCCCTACTAGCATTGCCCCTGCTTAACCCCCCCCCCCCCATTGCCCCTTATAAACTAGTTCATTGCCACCCCTGTTCCCCTTGCTCCCTATTAACCTCCTCTTAGACGTACCTCATTATTCGAGTCAGACTGCTGGAAGCATCTCATGCACCCACTAGGTTACTGACTTTTCACTCTACTAGACTAGTCCCTTGTCAAAGCTGCCCCTTTAGCTCCCTGCTGACCTACTCTTGCACGCGCCCCTTATCCCCACACCAACCTGTTGGGGATATCTCTTGCCCCTACTCGGCTACACCCCTTGAACCCGACTAGATATCTTCCGATGGCCCTTTCTTGATGACTCAATCGTCCCCTAACACCCTCCTCCTTTGTCTCCTGACGTCCTACCCCCCTACCTCCTGAAAATCTCCTCCCTCACCTCCTATAACCTCCTCTCTACCTCCTGACAACCCCCTCTCTTACCTCCTGACACTCCCCTCCCTTCCCTCCTGAAAACCTCCTCCCCTACCTCCTGAAACCGCCTCCCTTGCCACTCCTCCTCCCCGCCACAGGCCAGATCCAGCTCAGCTTCAGCTACCCAGTCCATCTTTCCCTGCTTAACTCTAGCCTGCGCATGACCTCGGTGGAATCTGACGAGGTGGTCCCGCTCCTCGTGTCCCGCTGTCAGAGCGTATCGCGGCCCACCCCTTATCCCCTTAGGATCATGGCAGGCGGGGGCCAGGTGGGCGTGTGAGGGATTCAATCCTATCGGGGTGAATGCAGTGTCAGACCGCCTGCTTCTCCAAAAGGGTAAATTCCCTTGTACAGTGTAATGAATTGTAGGCCCCTGATTGGTCCTTTATGACGTTTAACAAGCAGGGTCCAGGTGGGAGCAGGGGTTGCTCAATATAGGTGCAAGCGTTGCTACTTGTCATTGAGAACTGCAGCTAAACATCACAAGAAATAATCTTTGGAGGTAAGGCAAGAAAGAGAAAATCTGACAGGAAATAATGTTGGGGGGTCAGGCAGTGTAGCAGGAATGATTGAGACAGCAGGAGTGGAGGCAGGGCCTGATTGCACACTTCTTCTCTCTCCCTCCACATCCCACACCCTGTCCACCTTCCCCTGCGCCCACCTCCCTCTACCTGGCAGACAGTGGCAGCAGGAAGCTGTTTGCACACTCCCTTTCCTCCCGACCTAAAGCCTAGTTATTTTTCCGACTCCCTCTACCCCCTCCTGCCACACTTCCTCTTCCCCCCTAGAAAAGAGCTGTTGCCTGCTCTTTTCTACCTCTTATGTTAATGGATGCAGGGGCTGCCAGCATGCTAGTTCACTTTTAGTGCTTGTCCTTGGCAGGGAATGCGAGGCATCGTATTTGCTTCCTTTCAACCAGGGGCGATTTGGATGCTATGCTGTTGTTTGGATGGTGCCTGGCAGGGAATCTCCAGTCTGCTACGGAACCTTGTGTTACTGAGCTGATCCGCTGAGCTGAATGATGGCCCTGATCTGCTGAGCAGGCTGATTGTACCGATGAGCCGATGATGAGCAGACTGATTGTGCCGATGAGCTGACTGATTACACTAACTGACTAAATGACCCAATTCGCTGACTGGCTGAGCTGACTGATTGCGCCAACTGACTGATTGCGCTGACTGACTGAATGCGCTGACTGACCGAGTTGACTGATGGATCTAATTGTTTGCTTGACCTGGTCGAGCTGACTGACTGACTGACTGATTGACAGGTGATTCAACTGGTTTAGCTGAATGCCTGATCTGAGCGGCCTGCCTGTTGTGCGCTCTGTGCTGACTCAGGAGCTGAGCTTGGACTACAATGATTCGTGTGTGCAAGTGCAACCTGCACGGCAGCTCAAGGATGGAGCAGGGTGCGGACTGTGGACTTGGCTGGGAGGGAAGGTGTAAGAGAGGGCTGCCAGTGCTTGGCGCAGAGGTAGCAAAGGATACTCGGAAATGGAACACGAGGGAATCAAACACCTCTACAACTGTCTACCAGACGGACGCCCTGGGAAATATAGGAGGATTGGGGTTTGAGGGTTTACCCTCGTGGTACGGAGTGGCGCACAGAGATCTTAAGTCAGCATCGCTGTGCAGTCTCTTACAGAAGGGTACGGGGGTAAAGAGGGGGGCTAGGGGCCACTCCATGGAGGGGGCAGAGGGGGCATGCAGGTGGGGAAAGAAAGCTGCCCATCAAGCGTATGCCCTCCAGGTGCACAAAATAAAGCTTCTGATAAATCCTGGTCACCTAGCAGCCCTGCCTCTTTCAAGATAACACCCATGCACCACATAAACCTCTCAGGATCTCTCGAGCTCGGGTGTAGGGTGGGGGGTAGCTATCACGCTCAAGGGTCAACCTTACCCTCCCTCTCAGGATCTGACATCCCCATATCAAGGGTCAAGCATGGCTACCATGCTTTAGAGCTAAGGGTGTCTATCGCAACAATGCACCCTGAGATCCTTTCTCGTTATAAAGTTTCTTCCACCCCATCGTGCAATGCCAGCTCTGAAACCGCGTGCCCCTGACGCAGTTACAAAGTACGGCTCCCCAAGGGCTCCTTGTACAACCTCTTGTCCGGACCCCTGCAGAAGGAGGCGGTAGAGACGGTCTATGGGCTGCGCAGGTATACCAGGGGGCCATCTACCTTCAAGGGCCTGAGGCTCGTGGCTCAAGCAGCAGGGCTTGTTGCAAATAGCATGCGTTACATTCAGGATGCGCCGAACCCTATTTTAGGGGCCGCCAGGCGGCCACCACTGGGGGTCGATGCGGAGCAAGCTTTGACAGGCCTACCGCCGGTGGCCCCAGCATAAGGCAACCTGCTGCACCAGGCTTCCGCGGCCTTGGGCTGTTATGACGTTGAAGTCTAGCTGATGTGCTTTAAACATAATGGGAGGTATACACATTGATGGGAGGCTTGTCATGCACCAGCATACACAATGGATGAGATAATTAATGCCAGGGGGATGCTGTTGGACTGGGCATCTGACCTGACCTGACCTGATTTGACTGGACCTGACATGTTGTTCATGGCTCCCTGTAGGTTTGCCATTCCTCTGCGCCAGGACTTCGTGGTACCAAAAGACACCTCGCAGCGTATCTATGATGGAGCAGGGTGGGTTGAGTTGGCATGTGCATTACGCATGGTGTGGTGCCGTGTTCCATTGCGCATGGTACGGGACAGCATTGCATAGCGTATAGTCTAGGACAAAGTGCATTATCTGGCTGGCTTTTCTATGATGGAACCAGGTATATTGCATTGGGATGTGCATGGTGTATATAGTGGGGGCTGTGGTGCCTGGCACATGAGTGACATGACATGGGACAATATTGCATGGTGTAATGTAAAGGCGCATGGTGTGATGCAGTAATGCATGGTACAGGCAATCATGAGGTGTAGCATTGCATGGCCTGTTCATGGTGCCCACTGCCCAGCAGAGCACTATGACTCGCCACTGTGGATCTGGGCTGATGCTTTTGTTTCTCAAACGCCGATCATTATGAAACACGTGCGGTGTGCAGGTACCGTCGCCTGGACATGTGGCTGCCGCATGGGCTGGCCACAAACACTAGCGTCGAAAGCCTCACCTCGCAGATGAGCCTCTGCCGAGTGGGCAAGCCTGGAAAAAATTCAGAATGTAATGAGGTGAGACGAAACTAGTGGTGACGTCTTCTTTGAACAAGAGTGGAAACAAAGTAGAAAAACTCGCATGAAATAAATGAGTCTCTGCAGCTTACAAAAGCCTGGAGATGACCCTGGCAGCAAATGTGATGAGGTGTGAGGAAACCTGAGATTTGATATGTCCTAGCATCTTCAAGATCCGGCCGCTAAGCTGCAGTCAAACGTGAGGACTTCAAAAATGGAGGAGGCACAGACGACAAAGCCCAGATGCCAGTCCTGAACCCTGAAAAAAATAAGAAATGCGCGTTCGTCGGTACACCAGGTTCCCAACTCCTGTAGCCCTACCCCATTACCCTGTGCTACCCTTTGTCCATAACCCATAACCCATTGCGGCTCCCCCATGACCAGTGCCCCTTCCCAATCACCCAGGCTCCGTAACCCAGTGATCATGCTCCATCTCTCGGGTTCCATGGCCCCATGCCCTTTCCCTGTGACCTAGGTTGCAGTATTCAGGCTTCACAACCCCACGCCCTCACACCCTGACGCCCCTACTTCATAACTGTAGCGTCCCTGGATGCTATTGAGTCTAAGGCTATACAGATATACATGCTGTACACCTATATATTGGACAGTGTATCGTATCTTGAGGATATGTTGAGGAGACACTGACAGTACTGAGTGAGGCGGGGCTCTTAACACTACGAAACTCCATATTCAATGTTACAGCAGAGCGCTACAATAGCCCAGGTAGCAATATTCAGGTTTCACAACCTCATGCCTCTACCCCTCTTACCGAATGCTCCCTTCTCCGTAACCACGCCCCCCTCACAAATTCATCGATGCCCATTCCCTCTCCCCCAGGTTGCCTTCACCCTCAACCTTACCGAACTGGCCAAGGTGCGCATGTCTGTCCCCAGCCTGCAGCCGCACGCCCAGTACCGCCTCTCCGTTGCAGCTTCCAGCCAGGTGCTCGACGGATTCGGTCTGCCGCTCACAGCCTCAAAAATCTCGTTCTGGGGCACGGACACCAACTGGTTCTTTGTTGGCCCAGGCCTGAGGTACGCGGGGGTGCGGTGTATGTGTGTGTGTGTGTGCAGGTCCTGGTTTCAACGCTGAAATGGGCTTGGATTGTGGCTCACCTTATCAGCTCATCCATTAAACAAAAAATAAGGCAGCCTTGTGCGGGTTTGATGCCCCCCTGTTTTTTTTGTGAAGTGTCACACCTCTTCGTTATTTTCAAGCATTCCTGCAATTTCGGGTGGGCGAGAAGAAAGACAAGGCTGCCTCCACTTTGATGCCTCATGCCTTGAGGCCATTGCTGTGCCGATGACGGTCCTTCCCGTGGCTGAGTTACGTAGCTGAGTTTCAGTCGCTGTAGTCTCAAGGCAGATTCAGCTACTTTTTTTGTCAGGGACAGTCATTACTTTCATGTTTTCTAAGCTGCGGCGCAATTGCACAGCTCTGCTTGAGACCCTATCGCCACTGCCAGCAGATGATACGCCATCTAGCACCTGCCTCTGGCGCCACGTGGACGTGGGCTGCACGGGCGTTATGGTGCATGGCATAGTATGAGTAGGGGCTATACAGTGGATTTTGAAGGCTGCATTGTGCGAGTTTTTACCCCCCTTGCTGCTCTGTTGGACTTGTGCACCTGCGGGCTGCGGTGTGGAACGCATGCGTGTAATTTGGGTGTGGGAGAAATGAATGCAGCGTGGCTAGCCAATCGGGGCCCCGGGGGCCCTGGCGCCATGGCCAGCAGCTGATGTGTCATGCAGTAGCAACCTGTCGCGCCATGTGGGCGGGTGTGTGCTATGTCGGCGCTTCGGGTAAATAGATGATTTAGTTTAAGAAAATGAAACAATTTCTTTTTGTTTTAGATGAAGTAAGGTATATGATCAAAAGGGGTTACGTTACGGCACCGGTACCCTAACAACTGCCTTACAACAACTAAAATAAAACGGCTTCTAGTCAGCTAGCCTTGCTATTTATTTGTTGGGGGCGTCCTGTATCGCTGTTTGTGTTAGGGGGGGGCTGTGCGAGCATGTGGCCTCTCTGACTGTCCATCACCCCATAATTCAGAAACACCGTTTGAACCTCAATCCAAAACTCGCTGGGCACTATCCTGCTTATCATGTGCGCTCCCCTGGCCTTCATAGCATGCTGTCAAGCATCTTGAGATCATGCCTCACATCATCACAAGGCCTCTAATCCTGCAACCCGGTAATCCGAAACATCGCTAATCCTGCAACCCGGTAACAAATCGCCGCTCCAAGGCCGCCCTTCTGGAGCCCGTTCGCCCCGATTGGCGACGGCGGCGCCCCTGATGCCTGCCAGACCCTCCCCTGGCCTTTCCTCACCCGCTCCTCGAACACTTGAACGCCTGAATCCCTCAAATCCTTCCACTTTTGGAATTAAACAGCCGCCCTGTGCAGAGCTTCTGACAATGGCGCGCCCGGCGCCAACAGGACCCTCTCCTTGCCCTTCCTCACCCGCCCCTTGTCCATGTGAAGGCCTCAATCTAACTTGCAACCTTTTCCCTTGGCCACCCCAACCCCAGCTCCAGTGCAGCGCTTCTGGAGCCCGCACTGCTGGGGGGTGACGACTCCCTTGGGGCAAACCAGACCCTGTCCTGGCCCTTCCCAACCCGCCCTTGTCCTTGTGAAGGCATCGACCTAACTTCCAATCTGATTAACCTTGGAACCTCAATCCCAGCTCCAGCGCAGCACTTCTAGAGCCTGCACTGCTGGGTGATGACTGATGACGGCTCTCCTGGGGCCAACAGGACCCTCTCCTTGCCCTTCCTCACCCGCCCCTCGTCCATGTGAAGGTCTCAACCTGACTTCCAATGTGTTTACCCTTGCAACCCCAATCCCAGCTCCAGCGCAGCACTTCTGGAGCCTACACTGCTGGGTGAGGACGGCTCTCTAGGGTCCAACAGGACCCTCTCCTGGCCTTTCCTCACCAGCCCCTCGTCCATTACCGACGACAACACCCGCTACTCCTCGGCTGCAGCCTGGACGGTGCCTCTCGTGGATGATGCTTCGGCTGCCAAGATTGTGCAGTTGCTGCAGGGGAAATACACGCTGTATGTGCCGGATGTATTAGGAGCCCCAGGTGAGTGTTGTTAAACGATCGATACCGTACAGAAAAGCACCTTAAAAAGGGATAAACGGTACAGTCGATTCAATTTGTTTTCTCTCAAAATCCACTTTTTTGAGGGGGGAGGGATTTATAAAAAATACGAATTCTTGATGGTCAATGCCAGTTTCATTTTGAAAATGGGGATTTTTGGCCACACTGGCCCTGGGAGGCAAGCAAAAACTATGTGGACATTTCAATCCACAACAGAGGGAAGGCTATTCAAATACACCGTGCTAGTATTGAAGCTAGATTTAATAAGAAGACGAGGTTGTTGATGCCCTTCCGTAGGCCGCGTATTGCAGGGTATACCTGTGTAACCTCAAGTGCACGGTTTACGGGCACATGTCCCATGCATCAAATGTGATGCTCTGTTGTAAAAACTTCACCAAACTTTACATTGGTGTGTGTGTGTGGGAGCTAGATGCGTGGTACCTCATAAGCCTGGGGACTGACTTCACGCAGTGGGCTCCTGCAGGATTTGTAGTTCACAATGTGTGAATCAGAGGTGTGAACCACTCCCTGGTTTGATGGAGGTGCACCCAGGTTATAGGGATGCACAGTTGCACACTTCGGCAGCTACACCCTGCATGCAATAATGTTGGCAGGGTAGTCATGAGAGGACAAGCTTGCTTGTATCTGCTGCTGGGGAGTTGCCTGGCAAACACATACTGATATAAAGTGTGTGTAGTATTGGAGTTCCCAATATCAGCACTGACACTCCACCCAAGCACCAAATCTTGCAAAGGCTCGATGGCCAAGCTGTGCTTTTGTAGCCAGCTTGGGTGTGGCTGAGTCTTGGCCTAGAAGCACCTAATCTGCCTCCTGCCCCGCCTAATCTTCCCCTTTCTGCCGCCTATGACCTGGGACCAGCTCACCAGCCACTGCCTGCCTATACATGGAAATAAAACTTGAGCAGTTGGGGCCCTGGTGATCAGCAGTCTGTTTCTGCCATGCACAGAGTCCTGGTTTGAGCCTCGCCCCTGAGCTGTCTGTTCCGCCACATGCAGGTTCCCAGGGCTCTATGAGCTGTAGGGGAAGCAGGGTTGGATGCGCGGCCCCTGGAGCTCAAGCCTTCTGCAAGGGGTCTAGTATACGCTTCAGAATTAAGCACGCTAGTCTGCTCGTGCCATGTGCAGATTCTCAGGGCTCTGTGAGCAAGGGGGAGGCAGGGTTGGAGACGCTTTCCCTGGACCTCAAGCCTGCTGCCTCCTCAGTGCATATTGTGGCGACGTGCTGCAACTACCCCAGATCTGACCAGAAGGTGCGTGCTTTTCAGGAGAGCGCTAAACTTGTTAGATGTTGTCGGTGCCAGCCTTTAGATGGAGCATGTGAGTCTCTCGGTTAATGAGTGAGAGAGATTTGGTACGACGGCGTCACTTACTGTGTTTTCACAGCCCATCCTAGAGCCCGTGCTTTTTTCAATTCCACACAAAATGGTCTCGCAATTTGTTTTGATTGTTTTTAACAACCCTTCAGACTGAGCAATCATCGGCGCACAGGGCTGGACTGGCCGACTGACAGCTCCCCTCGGTCATCCCGCTGCCCCCTTCCGCCCTACAGGTGTTTTTATTTCCGTGTACACCAGACCCCACTTGTCAGGCCACTTCCTCCTTCCCTCATCCGTCCCGCACCCTGCTACTCACAGGCTTCTGCCAGCATCCAGGTGATCTGCACCAGACCCCACTTGTCAGGCCACTTCCTCCTTCCCTCATCCGTCCCGCACCCTGCTACTCACAGGCTTCTGCCAGCATCCAGGTGGTCTCTATCAGCAGTCTGGCTGCCTCCATCGTGGTTGGGCCCAGCGGCGCCACGGCCTGGGTCACATCAGCTGGTGTGGCAGGCGGGCCGGTAACAGGCGCCACCGTGTGGCTGTACAACACCGCGATGTACGATCAGGTCGGTCCAGGCAAGAATCAGACTTTGATTTATTTCCCCGGCTGTAAGTACACCTTAGTCAGGCTGCCTGCGGACGTCAGGGGCTTGCTTGGGGCCAACCCTCGACGGACCTACAGATACTGGGCAAGGCAGCATGGCCGGCCGCTCATGCGACCTCTGCCGATGGGGCGGGCAGGGCGGGGCAGGGCATGGGCGTTTCAGTGTTGCTGTACCGCACAGCGATCTTCGAGCAGGTAGGTCAAAACAAAAAGTACACAGCTGACGATTTTGGAGGTGCCACCGGTAAGCGTGTATCAGACTTGGCTTCTGTTTGAAGTGATTTTCGGCATCGAGATCTAGTCCAGTGCCGCACTCTGTCCTCCCCCACGTGACTTCAACGCCCCTCAACCTATTCACCTTTTGAATGCTCCCTCTCCCTCTTCCCTCATGACTTCAAGATTTGTCTCCCTCTTCCCATATGACTTCAATGTTCCGTTCCCTCCTCCCTCATGACTTCAATGCCCCCGCTCTCTCTCCCTCACTTGGATGCACACTCCCTTGGACGCTCCCTCTCCTTCTTCCCTCACAACTTCTATGCCCCCGCTCTCTCTCCCTCTCTTGGCTCCCCCACCCTCCCTCACCTCACCTGCACGCCCTCCCTGCCCGTTGGTACAGGATCCCCCCGCCCAAAAAGTGGGGAATTGCACCACTGACAAGAGTGGGACCTGCTTCATACCTTTTGGCGGCTCCGGAGCCGAGCCTGGGGCCCAGAAGGGCTTCATGCAGCAGGCGCAGCTGGCTGCCCTAGTTGCAAGCGGGTCAGAGGCGCTGGTCGTCCCAAGCGCGGGCTTCCTATCTGCGACCTCAGCGCCGGGTTTTATAGGGAAGCTTGTGGCTGACAGCTTGCTGGTACTGCCGCAGGGCACGATGCACCTGACAGGTGCGCAGAGGGGGGGGGCAGGGTCCCGGGTTTGGAAGGTCGTTTTTTTGTGACGGTGAAATAATTGGGCAGCGGTGCTGTTTGGAATGATTGGAATGCGGCGTGTGATCTGCACCTTCCCACAATTTGTGTTGTGTTGTGACAACCTTGGATAATATCCTGCATCTCCTCCCCTCCTCCCCTTCCCCCCCCCCTCATTATGCCACTAAAGACGCGGATGTCCCCACCTGCATCAGGCTACCTCCAGCAGCAGCTTCTCAACGGCTCCTTGTCCCTTCCAGACCCCGAGCTGAACCTTACCCTCCAGATCAGCTCCGGATGGGACGCTGCCAACCCTATAAAGCCCGTCGCCATCCCCGTGTCGCTCAACATGGGCTCATCCGGAAGCTTCCAGGCGATCGTCCCGGTCCCGTCAGATACCCCGATGGGCTCCTACACGGTCGAAATCAGGGTGAGCGGGCTGAGGGGTGACACAAAGATAATGCCAGCTCACCCACAGCCCGTTCCGAGGGATCTCCCAGGAGTCCCGCACCTCTCCTCCTCTGCCAATGTCTCCGCCTTGTCGGGGGCCGGGCAGCGGGGCGCGGGAAAGGGCCCGCTTGGGAAGCGGCCACGCAGCCGCCGCCGCCGCCACGGCAAGCACCCTTTGTTGCTCCCTCATCACGTCCGCCAGAAGCCCCGTGACTCCTCAGGCGGCCCCTCGCCGTTGCTCCCCCATTCGCGCTCGCAGGTCGACTCAAGCCACCCGCCGGAAGCTTTGGAGCAGGACTTGGTCCCCAGCTTGACAGACACCGCCACTGCCAGCCCTTCCCCCTCGCACGACATCTCACCGGCCGTGGGAGGTCGGAGGCGCTTGGCCGAGGCTACTTCTGCTGCTAGGGCCACGAGCGACACGCCCATTGTCAACATAATCAGACAGCAGGATGGGCCCTTCGTTGCGCGCAGCACTCTGGCAGTCAAGGAGGCGAGGCCTCCGTTCGTGGGCGCGCCCATATGGGATGGTGATGAGGCTTACGAACCGGTGGCCTCCTTGACCGTGGTTGTGGCTGATCCTAGGCAGCCCTCGGCGGCACTCACACTCACTCTGCCTCCTTGGGTGAGTGGAAGTGGATTGATTTGTTCTGGTGTAGTAACACATTGGCCGTGGTCGTGGCTGAGCCTATGCAGCCCTCGGCGGCCCTCACACTCACTCTGCCCCCTTGGGTGAGTGGAAGTGGATTGATGTGTTTAGTAGTATCGCCTTTGACAGGGGTCGTGACTGAACCGACGCAGCCCTCGGCCACAATCACACGCAATCTGCCACCTTGGGTACATGGGTATATGTTCACTTGTTCAGTAGGACCAGGGGTAGGACTGCCTTAGGTGAGTAGGAGTACTGGGGTAGTACGTATTTATCTGGTCAATTTCCGCATTGGATGAATGGGTACGTGTCCTATCTGACTGCATGCTGTGGGTATGTGTCCTGGAGCAGCGCCGTGTGAGGTTGAACATAGCTTGCGGCAGAGGATTTAAGCACCTTGACAGTATTGAATGTGCACGTGCAGAGATTGTATATGTGAACGTGCGTTGTCTCCTCTGATGCTGCCTGCACTTCACAAGCTGCTGCTGATGCATGGTGACCAACAAACCGACCCTTCAGTCTAATTTGAGGGCTGGCCACAGGGGACAGGACTTTCCCCCCGGTTCGCTCTGCCTGGCCTTTTCGCAAAAGGCTGTGGGTGATTGCGTCAACTTTGTAACAACAACAAAATACGAATATAATCCAGAGGAACTAACCTGTAGGATACGGAGAGTAGACAGAACAACAAGCCCTTGACCTGCGTTTACCCCCTTCAAACAAATTACGGTATGGAAAGGTCTCTTGCCCACTGCTGCCGCTCCCCCTGCCCCCTGTGCCTCTCCAGGCTAAGGTCGCCTCCTCAGTCCCCGTGCAGCTGCAAGCAGAGAGCTACCTCGGCACCAGCGTTTCCGGAGCCAATATGACGGTCAAGTGGCAGACCTCTCTGGCTTCGGGGCTGCAGGTCAGTGTGCAGGAGAGAGGCCGCCAGTGTCTGTCATGCCTATGATAGATATCGATCTCATGCACCCGTTTGTCACTATTTATTCTTCTCCTTCCATAAATCTGGCCTATGGGCTGCAGGTCTGTGTGTAGGAGAGGCCGCCGGTCTCTGTCAAGCTCTTGATGTTCAACCCTCCTTCTTGACTGTCCTTCCTGCCCCGCCTCCCGCAACCTCGTCAGCACCCCTCCTGCCTTTTATATTCGCTTATGGATGCTCGGTGAAATTTTCTAAAAAGAGCTAAGCTGCATTTCATGCCCCTCATGTGCACCAGACTGTGCTCACCGACGCGCTGGGCCGGGCCACAGCCACCGTTGACCTGGGGGCCCTGCCAGCAGAGAACGCAACTGCTGACGGGGATCTGCTGAGCGTGACTGTGCAGTGGGTGGGGCCGACGGGCGAGCTCATCACCCAGAGTGGAGATGTCGAGTAGGTGGGAGGGAGGCTGGGGTCAGCAGGGGATCGTGAGATGGTTGAGCAGCGTCAGCGGTAGCGACTCATCTGTATTGGTCTTCTAATTGGGGTCTCTCAGGGCTGCGGTAAACTCTCAATTCTTCACCCTGTTTTTCGTTTTCCAATTTCAGTTGTCCCAAAATCTGTGAGGGCTAGGTCTGTGTCGGGTAATCGATTTTCTTACACCTATCTGCGGCCTCTCAGTTTCCTTCAAGAAGTTTGGTTCCAGGCTTTTCTCTTCCCGTCCATTAAATATCTGGTTGTCCGCCTCCTGTGACAGTACTGTGCACTGACTACCTAAGTCGTCTGTACTGCTTGCTCTTGACAGTGCACTGCTCGATGCAGGCTTTATCAACCCTTCTGCGTACTGCCTAGTGCCCCACTCTCAACAGTCTGCTGCTCCGCTGCAGGCTCTATCAATCGTTCCCCAGTGCCTCAGTTACCTGCATGCCGACCACCTCTGGATGACAGATATTTGGACAATCGCAATCATGCCACTCTTAACAGTATGCTGCTCCGCTGCAGGCTTCATCAATCCTCCCGCAGCGTCTCTGTCAACCGCATGCCGTCTACAGATGTGGTTGGGGTGCCCTTTGCTGTGACAGCCGTTGTCCTGAGCCATGCTGCTGGAGGTACGCCTGCCCTCGCTGTTCCCGTCAGGGTACAGCTGCTGCCCTCGGGGGATGGCAGCGCGAAATGCAACACCACAGGCACGTGTGAAGCCGTTTCAGGTGCGTGGGGACATCAGTTGCGGTTGTGGCGGAGAAGGGGGGTACGGGGTCCCAAGGGGGGCTAGGTATCTCGAGCGTTCCCGTCAGGATGCAGCTGCTTCCCCCGGGGAATGGTAGCGTGGAATGCAACACCACAGGCTCATATGAAGCCGTTTCTGGTGCTTGGGGACATCAGTTGCGGTTGTGGCGGAGAAGGGGGGTACGGGGTCCCAAGGGGGGCTGGGTATCTCGAGCGTTCCCATCAGGATGCAGCTGCTGCCCTCGGGGAATGTTAGCGTGGAATGCAACACCACAGGCTCATGTGAAGCCGTTTCAGGTGCGTGGGGACAGCGCAGAGTGCAATACCACTCTCCTGTGACGCAGGGGCTGGGGACCTGTGGTGGAGTCTGGGGAGCCTGGGACAGCAAGGGAATCTCTCATTATGTAACTGACCATATGCCCCCTGGATCACAGGTTCCATGGATCTGACGGCTTGCCAGCTATCGCTGCCTTGTGTGGGGACCTTTAACCTCACAGCGTGCGCAGTGAAAGAGGCAGGCGAAGAGGAGGCATGCAACACGGTAGGGGCTACCGGACAACCTCAGAATCGCCTGCCTGACTTGTGTGGCTTCAGATTCCTGGGGATTTTACACGATTGATGTGCATGGTGTGTGTGTGTGTTTCTTCGATTTCTTTATGACTTATAGAGGACCAATATGGTTAACAGCATGCCGCATTGAGCGCTCATAAAACAGCTGCATCACTGATGTCAGCGTTGACTTGTTTCAAATTCAAAACAAGGTTTTGAAATTCGTTGTCATATCGGAACCACATTTAATGGGATTTGATTGCATGGCATGCGTTAAGGGTTCACTTGCATGGCGTGTGTCCAGGTCGTCTTGGGCCGCAACGAAAGCTCATGGTCGGCAGCGCCCCTGGAATCAGCACCAGACTTCGCCATCGCCCTGGCAAGCCTGGTAGCCGCTCCCCCCTCGGGCTCATCCTCCACAGTGCCTCCGACAGCACCGGTGCCACTCCATCTGGGCGACACTGCGCACATTGTCTTTATGAGCCCGCGCGATAACTGCTCGGTGCTGCTGCTGTGGGGCAACATGTTGTCGTTGGAGCACAAGGCAGTGGCAAACGTGAGTGAGGAGGGAGGAGAATTGAGAGCATTGTGCAGAATGGATGGAACAGAGTAAATTGTTTAGTGCTGCTGTTGTGGGGTAACATGTTTTCTTTGGAGCGCAAGGCAGTGGCAAAACGTGAGTGAAGAGGGGGTAGAGTTGAAGGCATGGTGTATAAGGGATGGAACACCAAAACATGTTTAGTGGTGCTGCTGTGGGGCAACGTGTTGTCCATGCAGGAAAAAGCGGTAGCATATGCCAGTGCGAAGAGAGGGGGCAGGATAGGGTTTAGGGCAAGGTTAGGCAGGGTGTGGAAGGGATGCAACGGCTTCGCACAATCTCGGAGCCATGATTTAGATCCCCTGATCTAGATCCTGAGTATAATCCCCCTTTCGTCCAAGGTGCTCAGACATGCTACATGCACAACTTCCTGGAAACTGGGCAAGTGATCATTGTTTGCTCTTGAACACTGGGTCCTGACTTCTGACCTGTAACGCTTGCAAAAGGTGTTGAACACCTCTGGCCTGTAACTCTGGCAGCATCTGTGCCACACTTGTGACATGCAATAAGGGTTGCATAGGGGACTGGTAAGGGAATTGAGGTTGCTCATGCCCTACCAGTCCCACGCTGCCGAGCGTTCAGCAGATCCCAGCAGGTATGCACTGTTCTAAATGTGTGACCTCTCCAAACCTCCACAGCTTCCTGCTGGGCCTGCCTCTGTCCCGCTGCTGCTGGGTGATGAGTGTCGGGGCGGCTGCACCGTCATGGTTCTCCTGTCGGCTCCCAGGGGAGTGGGGCCTGCTCCCGCTGTGCCGACGTCAAAGCTTTATGACCCGCTGCGACCCCTGTCAGCCTCGGCGCAGGTCCAGATCGAGGTTGCAAAGGTAGGCTTGCTCGCTTAAGGGGACTGGTGAGCTAGATGGACGACTGGTAAGCTAGATGAGGGGTAAGATGATGTTAGGTTGCACTGGTGCTGTTTAAATTTGAATGTAGGATGGGGCGGAAGGGCCGAGCAAGTCTGCTGCGGTACTAACTGAAGGGGGGAGCGTTGGATTTCAAATCAAAAATACTGTTTATGTATGTTTAATATACAGTTTAGATCTCTTTTATACGGTATACAGTTTAGATCTCTTTTATACGGTATACAGTTTAGATCTCTTTTATACGGTATACAGTTTAGATCTATTTTATACAGTATACAGTATAGATTTCTTTTATACGGTATACAGTTTAGATCTATTTTATACAGTATACAGTATAGATCTCCTGTTCTAAACTGTATCTTGAATAAGGTACAGTTTGGATCTCCTGCTTTATATACTGGTCTAGCCACTGCCATAAAAATCCGGCCCAGGCATTGCCCCCAATGCAGCCTTTTACGCCCTGTGCCGCATGGACAGGACAACGCACTCGAGGTGGAGATCGCTGTGTCCGGCACCTCCAGCAAAGGCTCGTCGTCCGACCTGCCTGTGGTTCTGCCTGGCAGCGACGTGGTTTTGGATCTCAATGTCACCTGGCACGGCAAGCCAGTGAACGACGCAGAAGTGGTGGTCATTGCCGGTGAGGACTCGAGGGTTTAGGACCCAGAAGCTCACCTCTTAACCCTAAACCCTTCATTCTTAACCCAGTCAGATGGCAGGGTGGTCGTTATTGCCCGTGAGGGCTCTCGAGGCTTTGGCCCCTTAGCCCAAACCCTAAACTCTTGACTCAGTTTACGATGCAGAGTTAATTGCTATGGCCTGTGGCACTTCAGGGTTCAGAGTTTAGATTGTCCATCCTAAACCCTAGACTCTGAACCCAGTTCATGACGACGTTGAGGTGGTCATCAATGCGGGCGAGGGTGTAGCTTTAAAACTCTAAATCCTGAAACCTCGACTCTTGTCCCAGTCATCGACACAAGGGAAATGGCATTTCCTGTGAGAAGGCCAGATGCCTTTTGTTGGTAAAAAAATGAGATTGCATGTTAGGATAAGAGGTGCTGCTCTTGTTAGTGCAGCATCAAGGGTGAAGCATCCACATAAAAGCCGTTCTCAAACGAGTCGGGCAATTCAAAATCAGGAACAGCAAAGTGAAAAGTGGTGATCATTCTTGTTAGTGAGGTTGCCAAGTGTTTTTTGTCTGGGAGCAAGACATCAACACAAGAAAGGATGCCAGGTTTTGTTGTTTTTGTACAGAGGGGTTATAGGTTAGTCAGCGCATCCAGTGACTGGCCTTTCGTTATGATGGCCAGTCGGTTTGCCAACAGGAACATGAGAGGTGGGTGTCGTTGTCGGTAAAATGGGACATCGGAGAAAGAGACCATCTGCCGTTTAATAGGAGCGGTTTGGGGCAGGCGTGAGGGTGAGCGCCTGCAGGCTGCCAGCAAGCGGCTTTGGTCAGGCGTATGTGGCACTGGTATTCAAGAATCTGGCAATCAAGCATGTGTCTGATGCAACTTCTGTATCTCCCCTCCCCTACCCCTGACGCTCCCTGTCCCCATGCACCTACCCTACACACAGTCTTTGTCCCCAGATATCCACACTTTTATTCCCTCCCTCCGCCCCAGCACACTCGGAGCGAGTGTTGCTGCTGATAAAACGTAATATTAGTACGATATTAAGTGCCTCCCCCACCCCCACCCTGTCCTGGCTGCTGCAGTGGACAAGGCCGTGCTGGACCTGCTCCCGTTCCCGCTGGACCACCTGTCTCCCGACATGGCGGCCCGGCTGTCTGTGGCCCTGTCGGCATCTGATGTGGACGGCACCAGGCTGCAGCCAGCGGCCGTGGCAGCAGCCTACGAAGCGGCGCTGCGTCGTGTGAAGGCGGACCCGTGGGTGTACCCCAATATGCAGGTGCGGGACTGGACAGTGTCATGGGGGGTGGATGCATGAGGGGTGGATGCATGAGGGGTGGATGCATGAGGGGTGGATACATGAGGGGTGGATGCATGAGGGGTGGTTGCATTAGGGGGTGGATGCATGAGGGGTGGATGCATGAGGGGTGGATGCATGAGGGGTGGATGCATGGGGGGTGGATGCATGGGGGGTGGATGCATGGGGGGTGGATGCATGGGGGGTGGATGCATGAGGGGTGGATGCATGAGGGGTGGATGCATGAGGGGTGGATGCATGAGGGGTGGATGCATGAGGGGTGGATGCATGGGGGGTGGATGCATGGGGGGTGGATGCATGGGGGGTGGATGCATGGGGGGTGGATGCATGAGGGGTGGATGCATGAGGGGTGGATGCATGGGGGGTAGATGCATGGGGGGTGGATGCATGAGGGGTGGATGCATGAGGGGTGGATGCATGAGGGGTGGATGCATGGGGCTTGGATGCATGGGGGGTGGATGCATGAGGGGTGGATGCATGGGGGGTGGATGCATGGGCCTGCGCCGGGATGAAACAGACACGTGGGTGTATCCTAACATACAGGTGTCGGACTTGCCTGCAAAATAGCCTAATAGGCGGTTAGGCTATTGGGGGTCATCTGGTGGGTGGTCGTAAATTAAGCCACTGGTGTTTGACTGGTGGGTTATTTAATACAAATATCCCGGTATATACATTTAAGGTTACCGCACCGCGTACCGTACCGTATATTTTATAGGCCAGGCACTCCATGCAATAGGAAATGAGGGAGCAGGGCTGCAAACAGAGTGGGGAGGGTGGTTAGGGGAGGGAAGAGATGTTGGTAGGAATGGTGGCCGGGAGTGTTGCAGGGGCTTGAGGGGCACCGCAACGCGCACAGGCCCTGAGACGGCTTTTATTTTGAATCCGGAGGGCTCATCCTGCAGGTGGCAGTTTTGGATATTTCACATACTACTGCGGCGCCTCCTTCCTCCACTCCTTGATCGCAATTGACCAGAGTTTCATTGATGTGGCGATGAAAGCTTGCTGGATACAATCCGCACCGTTCTACATATGCAGTCTTCCCCCTACGTGTATATTTAGGGGTCCCAGCAGATCCATCCTGAATGGTCCCCCCCCCCTCCCCCTGCTGCGCGTGTGTGCTTGTACCTGCAGTGCCAGCCTGTTTAGTTTACCCCTCCCCCTGCTGCGCGTGTGTGCTCGTACCTGCAGTGCCAGCCTGTTAAGTTTACCCCTCCCCCTGTTGCGCGTGTGTGCTTGTACCTGCAGTGCCAGCCTGTTTAGTTTACCCCTCCCCCTGCTGCGCGTGTGTGCTCGTACCTGCAGTGCCAGCCTGTTTAGTTTACCCCTCCCCCTGTTGCGCGTGTGTGCTTGTACCTGCAGTGCCAGCCTGTTTAGTTTACCCCTCCCCCTGTTGCGCGTGTGTGCTCGTACCTGCAGTGCCAGCCTGTTTAGTTTACCCCTCCCCCTGTTGCGCGTGTGTGCTCGTACCTGCAGTGCCAGCCTGTTTAGTTTACCCCTCCCCCTGTTGCGCGTGTGTGCTCGTACCTGCAGTGCCAGCCTGTTTAGTTTACCCCTCCCCCTGTTGCGCGTGTGTGCTCGTACCTGCAGTGCCAGCCTATTTAGTTTACCCCTCCCCCTGTTGCGCGTGTGTGCTCGTACCTGCAGTGCCAGCCTATTTAGTTTACCCCACCCCCTGCTGCGCGTGTGTGCTCGTACCTGCAGTGCCAGCCTATTTAGTTTACCCCTCCCCCTGTTGCGCGTGTGTGCTCGTACCTGCAGTGCCAGCCTGTTTAGTTTACCCCACCCCCTGTTGCGCGTGTGTGCTTGTACCTGCAGTGCCAGCCTGTTTAGTTTACCCCACCCCCTGTTGCGCGTGTGTGCTCGTACCTGCAGTGCCAGCCTATTTAGTTTACCCCACCCCCTGCTGCGCGTGTGTGCTCGTACCTGCAGTGCCAGCCTATTTAGTTTACCCCTCCCCCTGTTGCGCATGTGTGCTCGTACCTGCAGTGCCAGCCTATTTAGTTTACCCCTCCCCCTGTTGCGCGTGTGTGCTCGTACCTGCAGTGCCAGCCTATTTAGTTTACCCCACCCCCTGCTGCGCGTGTGTGCTCGTACCTGCAGTGCCAGCCTATTTAGTTTACCCCTCCCCCTGTTGCGCGTGTGTGCTCGTACCTGCAGTGCCAGCCTATTTAGTTTACCCCTCCCCCTGTTGCGCGTGTGTGCTCGTACCTGCAGTGCCAGCCTATTTAGTTTACCCCACCCCCTGCTGCGCGTGTGTGCTTGTACCTGCAGTGCCAGCCTATTTAGTTTACCCCACCCCCTGCTGCGCGTGTGTGCTTGTACCTGCAGTGCCAGCCTATTTAGTTTACCCCTCCCCCTGCTGCGCGTGTGTGCTCGTACCTGCAGTGCCAGCCTGTTTAGTTTACCCCTCCCCCTGTTGCGCGTGTGTGCTCGTACCTGCAGTGCCAGCCTGTTTAGTTTACCCCTCCCCCTGTTGCGCGTGTGTGCTCGTACCTGCAGTGCCAGCCTGTTTAGTTTACCCCACCCCCTGTTGCGCGTGTGTGCTTGTACCTGCAGTGCCAGCCTGTTTAGTTTACCCCTCCCCCTGCTGCGCGTGTGTGCTTGTACCTGCAGTGCCAGCCTGTTTAGTTTACCCCTCCCCCTGTTGCGCGTGTGTGCTCGTACCTGCAGTGCCAGCCTGTTTAGTTTACCCCTCCCCCTGTTGCGCGTGTGTGCTTGTACCTGCAGTGCCAGCCTATTTAGTTTACCCCTCCCCCTGTTGCGCGTGTGTGCTTGTACCTGCAGTGCCAGCCTGTTTAGTTTACCCCTCCCCCTGTTGCGCGTGTGTGCTCGTACCTGCAGTGCCAGCCTGTTTAGTTTACCCCTCCCCCTGCTGCGCGTGTGTGCTCGTACCTGCAGTGCCAGCCTGTTTAGTTTACCCCTCCCCCTGTTGCGCGTGTGTGCTCGTACCTGCAGTGCCAGCCTATTTAGTTTACCCCTCCCCCTGTTGCGCGTGTGTGCTTGTACCTGCAGTGCCAGCCTGTTTAGTTTACCCCTCCCCCTGTTGCGCGTGTGTGCTCGTACCTGCAGTGCCAGCCTATTTAGTTTACCCCTCCCCCTGTTGCGCGTGTGTGCTCGTACCTGCAGTGCCAGCCTGTTTAGTTTACCCCACCCCCTGTTGCGCGTGTGTGCTCGTACCTGCAGTGCCAGCCTGTTTAGTTTACCCCTCCCCCTGTTGCGCGTGTGTGCTCGTACCTGCAGTGCCAGCCTGTTTAGTTTACCCCTCCCCCTGTTGCGCGTGTGTGCTCGTACCTGCAGTGCCAGCCTATTTAGTTTACCCCTCCCCCTGTTGCGCGTGTGTGCTCGTACCTGCAGTGCCAGCCTGTTTAGTTTACCCCTCCCCCTGTTGCGCGTGTGTGCTCGTACCTGCAGTGCCAGCCTGTTTAGTTTACCCCACCCCCTGTTGCGCGTGTGTGCTCGTACCTGCAGTGCCAGCCTGTTTAGTTTACCCCTCCCCCTGCTGCGCGTGTGTGCTTGTACCTGCAGTGCCAGCCTGTTTAGTTTACCCCTCCCCCTGCTGCGCGTGTGTGCTTGTACCTGCAGTGCCAGCCTGTTTAGTTTACCCCTCCCCCTGTTGCGCGTGTGTGCTCGTACCTGCAGTGCCAGCCTGTTTAGTTTACCCCTCCCCCTGTTGCGCGTGTGTGCTTGTACCTGCAGTGCCAGCCTATTTAGTTTACCCCTCCCCCTGTTGCGCGTGTGTGCTTGTACCTGCAGTGCCAGCCTGTTTAGTTTACCCCTCCCCCTGTTGCGCGTGTGTGCTCGTACCTGCAGTGCCAGCCTGTTTAGTTTACCCCTCCCCCTGCTGCGCGTGTGTGCTCGTACCTGCAGTGCCAGCCTGTTTAGTTTACCCCTCCCCCTGTTGCGCGTGTGTGCTCGTACCTGCAGTGCCAGCCTATTTAGTTTACCCCTCCCCCTGTTGCGCGTGTGTGCTTGTACCTGCAGTGCCAGCCTGTTTAGTTTACCCCTCCCCCTGTTGCGCGTGTGTGCTCGTACCTGCAGTGCCAGCCTATTTAGTTTACCCCTCCCCCTGTTGCGCGTGTGTGCTCGTACCTGCAGTGCCAGCCTGTTTAGTTTACCCCACCCCCTGTTGCGCGTGTGTGCTCGTACCTGCAGTGCCAGCCTATTTAGTTTACCCCTCCCCCTGTTGCGCGTGTGTGCTCGTACCTGCAGTGCCAGCCTGTTTAGTTTACCCCTCCCCCTGTTGCGCGTGTGTGCTCGTACCTGCAGTGCCAGCCTATTTAGTTTACCCCTCCCCCTGTTGCGCGTGTGTGCTCGTACCTGCAGTGCCAGCCTGTTTAGTTTACCCCACCCCCTGTTGCGCGTGTGTGCTTGTACCTGCAGTGCCAGCCTGTTTAGTTTACCCCTCCCCCTGTTGCGCGTGTGTGCTCGTACCTGCAGTGCCAGCCTATTTAGTTTACCCATCCCCCTGTTGCGCGTGTGTGCTCGTACCTGCAGTGCCAGCCTGTTTAGTTTACCCCTCCCCCTGTTGCGCGTGTGTGCTCGTACCTGCAGTGCCAGCCTGTTTAGTTTACCCCTCCCCCTGTTGCGCGTGTGTGCTTGTACCTGCAGTGCCAGCCTGTTTAGTTTACCCCTCCCCCTGTTGCGCGTGTGTGCTCGTACCTGCAGTGCCAGCCTATTTAGTTTACCCCTCCCCCTGTTGCGCGTGTGTGCTCGTACCTGCAGTGCCAGCCTATTTAGTTTACCCCTCCCCCTGTTGCGCGTGTGTGCTCGTACCTGCAGTGCCAGCCTATTTAGTTTACCCCACCCCCTGCTGCGCGTGTGTGCTTGTACCTGCAGTGCCAGCCTATTTAGTTTACCCCTCCCCCTGTTGCGCGTGTGTGCTCGTACCTGCAGTGCCAGCCTGTTTAGTTTACCCCTCCCCCTGTTGCGCGTGTGTGCTCGTACCTGCAGTGCCAGCCTGTTTAGTTTACCCCACCCCCTGCTGCGCGTGTGTGCTTGTACCTGCAGTGCCAGCCTGAATGGTCCACAGCCCCGGTGGACATATCTGATGTGGACTACCTGGCAGACTACACATCCGAGTTAACGGTCATGCCTTATAGGTAACGTGCTATGTTTCTTATGAGTGCGCCCACCATTCACATGGGGAACTTGTTTGTGGGTGCGCACATGGCACAAATAATGAAATGATGGACCTGCGGTGATCAGCACTGAATAGAGTGTGTCTAAGCAGCCTCTGTAGGTTGGCTGGAAAACAGGAGATGCAGAGACAGACATTGGAAGTCACGCGCCTGTAATGTTTGGGCTCAGGCTGATTTGTCATCGCCCTGTTGATGCCCATTGGTTGCCGTTGGACGTTTTTTCACACACTCTTTTCACGAGCGCTTGAATGAAGCATGCCTGGCTGCCGTCTGCGCCTGCCCCCGTGGCATCGTCCTCAAAAGCCCGTATTGTATGGGGAAGGACCTCAAGCCCTTATCCCTCACCCCCCTAATGCAGGGAGTGTGGTGGCCGAGGCCTGCCTTGCGACCTTGGCTCAGGAGGGATCCTCTTTGCAAGCTTCACCACGGTCACCAAGGGTCAGCCATCAGATTCGGGTTTGATGTCGAAGTCTGCTCCCGCCTCCTCCCCCTCTTCTGTGAATGCGGTCACGGGTGGGTCCCGGAGGATTGAATAATCACACATTTTCGGAGGAGGCTACCGGTATTGCCATGTGAATGTGCAACAGCATTTGTAACCTCAAGTCTCTCAACCCTGACGATGATGTCCACACGTGTGACTAGTGAGGTCCACACCTTTGACATGTGTGGACGACACTTGTCTTTGGTGGACACTCTGTGAAGGACTTCAGATTGCAAAAAAGCTCAGCACTGGCTGCGGAATGCGCTTGCTAGCATGCAAGACATGATTGCTGGTGACTGCAAAACAAATTAGGAAAAAAATCTCTGACGCATGAGGACGTGCAGGTGTTATAAATCAGGTACCGTAATCTCGACCGTTATATACATTTATTATTAGTCCCATGAAAAGCGCATGCCGCTCCTGCAGCTTCAGGGATCCAAGCATGCACACACTGCTTGACTTCAGCCGCACTTCATGTGGCTTGACAAATGAATTATATTGTCTGCATTCCGGTATCTTCCCGTGAAAAAACATGCATCAGAACCTGTCCTCTCAGAGCCTGGCACACCCTGCCGCCCAGGTCAAGTCCCTTCCTCCGACGGCTCAGCTGCTGGCTCGTCCCCGCCCCGGCTCCAGACCCAGTTCCTCTCCACCCCTCTGTTCGTTGTGGCGCGTACCTCAGCCTTGGGGAAGGGCTCCGTGACATTCTCCGCGCCGGCGAACCTCGGCACGTTCATGATCAGGTGGGAGGGTGGGGGGGCGGGCGGGCGGCACGGCACATATGGCTAGGTGCCGTTAGGTTGGATGAGTTGCTGAGCTCCTGCTGATCTCTGCCTGATCTTACTCAGGTGGGGTGGGGCCCACTCTCTAGTCATTGGGGACAGGGAGTGTTTATTTGTTGTGTGACTCAGGCACATGTCCCCTGATGCCCCTGTCAAACTTCACACCTACATTCCAGCCTAAGGCCGGAGGCCGCATGTGTGGCTGGCCATTGATCGCACATTTGTGTTCAGGTGAGGGGCTGGGAGGGAGGGGTCGAAATCAAATGTTTGAAGACTCTGAACCTCCTACATCTTGTGTTTCAGGGCCTATGCAGTCGATGGCGGCCGCGCCCTGTACGGGGCCTCTGAGACCAGCATCATCGTGCGCCGCTCCCTCTCCCTCACGCCCCTGCTGCCTCGATTTGCCCGCTTTGGCGACCGCTTTGAGGCCGGCGTCGTGGTCACCGCCGCGGGGCTGGCGGCCGACGCGCCCGCCTTTGCCGCTGAGGTGACCGTCACACTGGCCGCGACCGCCCCGCTGATGCTGGCGAACAACAACGCGTCCTTGACGGACAAGGTGCGCAGGGAGCGGGTTGTGTCTATTCATGTTTTTATGTGTGTGTGTGTGTGTTATTTTGTGCGTGTTGCTGGGTGGGCGCAGTGGAGGCCTGTGTTTATTTTGGTGAGCACCAGATCGCATTTAGCCCCTGGGAGACGCCACTGGGCCGATCGGATCGAGATTTGGGTCAGCCTGTGGCCGGAGGCCCGAGCTGCAGGCACCTTGTTGCATCAAACCACCCTGGCAGTGGGCCGTAATGTAGTTGAATTGTAGCTGAAGCACCCTAAATTGAAAAACGATGGCGGGAACCTCTTTTAACCCTGTTCCACACCCTTGTGCCCAGCACCTTCCAAACGTATCCATAACTATGCCTCCCAGCTTCATGCCCCCGCACCCTCTCCCCCAGCCAAGGTACTCACAGCTCCTGTCGCCTCCTCACCTCCCTGCTGGCAGCTCTGTGCGGATCTCCCCCCCAGCCAGCGCACTCACCTCCTCGCCCTCTCATGGCAACAGGTTTCTGTGAATCCCTCTGGGGCATCCAGTCAGCAGGATGCGCGCTTCAGCTTCCAGGCAGCTTCCATCGGCAAAGCCTCGCTCACCTTCACCGTCTCTAATGGCCAAGGTGGCGAGGACGCTGTGGTCCTGGAGCTGGACATAGAGGGTGAGAGCGTGGAAGGGCTTCTGCTCCTGGGATATGCAAGGTTGTACAGACTGGCCGGGCTACACAGGCTGGGTTAGACAGGGGTGTGCAATCTCCTGGGTTATGCCGAGGACGCTGTGGTCCTGGAGCTGGACATAGAGGGTGAGTACGTGGCAGGGCTTCGGCTCCTGGGTGTTTCATACCGGTTAGGACACGGGTACGTTATACCTACCGATGTATTAATATGTAAGTACCACTATGTCTTGGCGTGGTCAGAGTGTTTTCCCCATGACCTTTGCGATGGCTGGATCCCTTGCATCATTAGTGCATGAATGGCTGTCAGCTTGCAGGGCGCAAGATTGGTACTGATGTCAAGCAGGACTAAGCCGCCTCCTGCACCATACCTTCACACATGCGCATGCTCAAACATGCTCACAATACACTGCACTATACGGTGCGCGCACCCCTGACGGGGACTGCGATTTGTACCCTAGACATGAACCCTCAACCATGAACCAGGCTGCCGACGCCCACACCCCACCCACAGGCCAGCAGTCCGAGGTCACCATAGCCACGTCGTTCCCGTTGCGCCCGGCCAACGGCTCCGGATCCGCCTGGCAGGAGGGGCTCCAGCTGCCCGCTGCGGTGCCTGGCTCCGGAGCGCTGGGCCTGATAGCCGGCGTCGGCTACCTGCCCGCCGTGGAAATGCTGTATGGCTCCCTCGCAAAAAGCTACAGGTGGGGAGTGAGGGTTTAGTGGTAAGGGTATAGTGGTGAGGAGTGGGGGGGGTATTGAGGCATCTGGGAGAGGTTTGCGTCACAGAATCTGCTGAGGCCTGTGGGCAGAGGCGAGGTTGGGCCAGCTCGGGCCACTAGCGGCCTGCATGTAGAATTCTGCACTCATTGCACGCATGTATAAAGCAACCTATGCACTCCGGTTCGCGCAAATTTGCTTCTTTTAAAGGGGTGCGTGGACAGCGAAAGCGCTACAAACAATTCGAGAAGTCCAAACTGCACGCTATTTTGGCAGTCTGTGAAATACAAAATCGCCTCATATGATGGGTGTGATCTCCCCACCCCACTCCACTCCACCCGACCCCACTCCATTCAACACATGGTGACCCTCCACCTCATTCATGTCAACAGCTTATCATCGCTTGCCAAGCCTCGCTCACCCCCTTACCTCTCCCCTCCCTCTCCCAGTCCGTGTCAACCATCCCGATGGCTCCTCCGTGTTTGCGGTCCACGATCACCCCCACACTTAAAACCATCCTCCGCAACCTCAACCATCCTGACGTCTACTCAGCATTTCCTAAGCGTCTTTCACCCCCTTACCTCTCTCCCCCCCTCCCCCTCAGTGTCAACCATCCCGACGGCTACTCCGCATTTGCGCTGTCCACTCTACCAGCTGCCCTCGCCGCGTACAAACGCACCCCAACTCCCGAGCAGACCGCCAATGCGTCCCGAGCGGCTGCGGATGCGACCGGGCCGCTCAACGACCCCCAGTACGGCCTGCTGCCTTACCTTCCCTCACTCTACCCTGGCTCCCCACCACCCCAGCGGGCAGACATCGTGCTGAACATGTGGGCGGCGTGGCTGGCTCAGTCTTGGAAGTCGGACGCATCGTCTGAGGTACATGTTTTTTTGGAATGGACAGTGGCACTTTATCTGAGCCGCTGCTAGGTCCAGCTTTGAAAACCTTGGGTAAAGCATGCACCTTCAACCCTTCATGCAACAGAGTCATGAGGGTGTTTTTGTGCCCTCCGCTATTACCTGCTGTCCTTCACTCCCTCTGCTTGTCCCTTTGCCGCTAGTCTTTGCGTTCCCCACCTCCCTCCGCCCTTCTCTAGGCCCCCTCCTCTCTCTGACTGACCTGCTCATCTCTACCCTCCCTCGCTCATCCCCCCTCTCTATCCTACCCCGCTCACCTCTCCTCTATCCCTACCCCGCTCACCTCTCCTCTATCCCTACCCCGCTCACCTCTCCTGTATCCTTCCCCCGCTCACCTCTCCTCTATCCCTACCCCGCTCACCTCTCCTCTATCCCTACCCCGCTCACCTCTCCTCTATCCCTACCCCGCTCACCTCTCCTCTATTCCTACCCCGCTCACCTCTCCTCTATCCCTACCCCGCTCACCTCTCCTCTATTCCTACCCCGCTCACCTCTCCTCTATTCCTACCCCGCTCACCTCTCCTCTATTCCTGCCTGCAAACCCCACTTTTATCTAACCCCCCCCCCTCTCACCTTCTCCTCTCTGGCTATCTCCAACAACCTCCTCCAGGTCACCAAAAAGCCACAGGTCCAACCAGTCGCTCTAGACTGGATGAAAGCATCCACAACACAGCTGACTGCAGATGCCCCCCTCCCCCCTTGCTCACCCTCCTCTCCGTCCTCCTTGCTCACCCCCTCTCTGGTACTCTCTTCCCCCCTCCAGGCTACTCCTTGGACAGAGGTCCATGCAGCCACCCCTAACTGGACAATCTCCGCCACCAGGCAGCTGTATGCGGACGCTGCTACCTCTCGCAAGGATCCTTACAATCCCGGGCCGTACAGCGACTTTTACACCTTAGCATGGGCTAGGTGAGGCCAGGCTCCACCTTAACCCTGAACCTTAAGCCCTGACACATCCTGGAATGGGGTTGTTGAGCACTCGAATCATAATTATTTTGGTCCTATACCGATACCCCGCAGGCTTCTAGTCACACTGTTCAATGGATTTCCTGTGTGCCTGAGGGTCTTGTACAGGTATACTTACATACACGAACACAGCTCTGCAACGTACATAACAGCAAGCTGTTGAAATGTCTACTGCAGCAACCTGTGCAGCACTTGTTGCGACGCCCTTTTCAATAAATGTCTTACGGTCTTGTCTTAGGGTCTTGTCTTATGTCTTACAAATATCTACATCTGTTATTTACAAATGTCTAAATCAACCTCCGCAATAACCTGGGACAGCAGTCTAAGCCTTGCACTTTCAGTGCGAGGCTTAGACACAGCTGTTCTTGGGAAAGACTTCATAAGATTTTGTTTTTAGCTACGCTAATGGTCTTTTTTTCCCCAATCTTGCAAAATCTTCGATTGACCTCGTACGCCGGGAAGGCTTTACCTCGAGCGCCGGGAAGGCTTTACCTCGTAGGCCGGTCCTCGTAGGCCGGTCCTCGTAGGCCGGTCCGGCCTACGAGGACCGGCCTACGAGGTCCGGCCTACGAGGACCGGCCTACGAGGTCCGGCCTACGGCCAATCCAAATTATGTTGAAACGGAATGGAACTCTCCACCTAAATCCCTGCAACATCCCATACCGAATTTATGCACACCCCATCCAAATCCCAATCCAATCCTCGTTCCAAGGGTCAACTTTCAAATCCCGTTCAAAACGGATGGGACGCTCCACCAAACTCGCTGCAAATTTCCGCCCTTCAGTCATCATCACCCTTACCCATAACCCAATCCAATCCTCAACCCCCCTTCCAAGCTTCAAATCCCAACCCGAAACTCACTTGAAGCACTGTCTCATCTTGACATAAATTCACTCCGGAGTCCGAACATGTCAGGCCATAAATCTCATTGTGCAGGCTTGCCCTGGGCACCAGCTGGCGGCCCGTTGCCTGCGGCCAGCCGGCCCAAGGTAACGTATGCACTGGCAGCAAGGAGGTGCTGGCGGACCTAGGCTTGGAGCGCCTGGTGAAGGAGGCGCCGGGACAAGGTCTGACGGTCCAACTACTGGTCACACTAGCTATGCAGGTGAGGGGCCTGCTGATGGTGCTAGCTGTGCGCCTGAGGGGGGTTGACAACATGTCTCGGCTGACTCCTGCCCTGCCCACTTGGCTGCTGTTGCTGATTTCTCTCTTTCAGCTGGGGTATCATTCCAACGCATTTCATGCTTTCCGCTCTTCACCCTCTTCCCCACTTATCGTAGGCAAGAGGCAAAGCACACCACTCCCTGCATGCTGACACATTGGACCCCGCTTCTCCCCTCTGTCCCACTTACCCTAGGCTGGAGGCAAAGCACACCACTCCCTGCATGCTGACACATTGGACCCCGCTTCTCCCCTCTGTCCCACTTACCCTAGGCGGGAGGCAAAGCACACCACTCCCTGCATGCTGACACATTGGACCCCGCTTCTCCCCTCTGTCCCACTTACCCTAGGCTGGAGGCAAAGCACACCACTCCCTGCATGCTGACACATTGGACCCCGCTTCTCCCCTCTGTCCCACTTACCCTAGGCGGGAGGCAAAGCACACCACTCCCTGCATGCTGACACATTGGACCCCGCTTCTCCCCTCTGTCCCACTTACCCTAGGCTGGAGGCAAAGCAAACCACTCCCTGCATGCTGACACATTGGACCCCGCTTCTCCCCTCTGTCCCACTTACCCTAGGCTGGAGGCAAAGCAAACCACTCCCTGCATGCTGACACATTGGACCCCGCTTCTCCCCTCTGTCCCACTTACCCTAGGCTGGAGGCAAAGCACACCACTCCCTGCATGCTGACACATTGGACCCCGCTTCTCCCCTCTGTCCCACTTACCCTAGGCTGGAGGCAAAGCAAACCACTCCCTGCATGCTGACACATTGGACCCCGCTTCTCCCCTCTGTCCCACTTACCCTAGGCTGGAGGCAAAGCACACCACTCCCTGCATGCTGACACATTGGACCCCGCTTCTCCCCTCTGTCCCACTTACCCTAGGCTGGAGGCAAAGCACACCACTCCCTGCATGCTGACACATTGGACCCCGCTTCTCCCCTCTGTCCCACTTACCCTAGGCTGGAGGCAAAGCACACCACTCCCTGCATGCTGACACATTGGACCCCGCTTCTCCCCTCTGTCCCACTTACCCTAGGCGGGAGGCAAAGCACACCACTCCCTGCATGCTGACACATTGGACCCCGCTTCTCCCCTCTGTCCCACTTACCCTAGGCTGGAGGCAAAGCAAACCACTCCCTGCATGCTGACACATTGGACCCCGCTTCTCCCCTCTGTCCCACTTACCCTAGGCTGGAGGCAAAGCAAACCACTCCCTGCATGCTGACACATTGGACCCCGCTTCTCCCCTCTGTCCCACTTACCCTAGGCTGGAGGCAAAGCACACCACTCCCTGCATGCTGACACATTGGACCCCGCTTCTCCCCTCTGTCCCACTTACCCTAGGCTGGAGGCAAAGCACACCACTCCCTGCATGCTGACACATTGGACCCCGCTTCTCCCCTCTGTCCCACTTACCCTAGGCTGGAGGCAAAGCACACCACTCCCTGCATGCTGACACATTGGACCCCGCTTCTCCCCTCTGTCCCACTTACCCTAGGCTGGAGGCAAAGCACACCACTCCCTGCATGCTGACACATTAGACCCCGCTTCTCCCCTCTGTCCCACTTACCCTAGGCTGGAGGCAAAGCAAACCACTCCCTGCATGCTGACACATTGGACCCCGCTTCTCCCCTCTGTCCCACTTACCCTAGGCTGGAGGCAAAGCACACCACTCCCTGCATGCTGACACATTGGACCCCGCTTCTCCCCTCTGTCCCACTTACCCTAGGCTGGAGGCAAAGCAAAGCACTCCCTGCATGCTGACACATTGGACCCCGCTTCTCCCCTCTGTCCCACTTACCCTAGGCTGGAGGCAAAGCACACCACTCCCTGCATGCTGACACATTGGACCCCGCTTCTCCCCTCTGTCCCACTTACCCTAGGCTGGAGGCAAAGCAAACCACTCCCTGCATGCTGACACATTGGACCCCGCTTCTCCCCTCTGTCCCACTTACCCTAGGCTGGAGGCAAAGCAAACCACTCCCTGCATGCTGACACATTGGACCCCGCTTCTCCCCTCTGTCCCACTTACCCTAGGCTGGAGGCAAAGCACACCACTCCCTGCATGCTGACACATTGGACCCCGCTTCTCCCCTCTGTCCCACTTACCCTAGGCTGGAGGCAAAGCAAACCACTCCCTGCATGCTGACACATTGGACCCCGCTTCTCCCCTCTGTCCCACTTACCCTAGGCTGGAGGCAAAGCACACCACTCCCTGCATGCTGACACATTGGACCCCGCTTCTCCCCTCTGTCCCACTTACCCTAGGCTGGAGGCAAAGCACACCACTCCCTGCATGCTGACACATTGGACCCCGCTTCTCCCCTCTGTCCCACTTACCCTAGGCTGGAGGCAAAGCACACCACTCCCTGCATGCTGACACATTGGACCCCGCTTCTCCCCTCTGTCCCACTTACCCTAGGCGGGAGGCAAAGCACACCACTCCCTGCATGCTGACACATTGGACCCCGCTTCTCCCCTCTGTCCCACTTACCCTAGGCTGGAGGCAAAGCAAACCACTCCCTGCATGCTGACACATTGGACCCCGCTTCTCCCCTCTGTCCCACTTACCCTAGGCTGGAGGCAAAGCAAACCACTCCCTGCATGCTGACACATTGGACCCCGCTTCTCCCCTCTGTCCCACTTACCCTAGGCTGGAGGCAAAGCACACCACTCCCTGCATGCTGACACATTGGACCCCGCTTCTCCCCTCTGTCCCACTTACCCTAGGCTGGAGGCAAAGCACACCACTCCCTGCATGCTGACACATTGGACCCCGCTTCTCCCCTCTGTCCCACTTACCCTAGGCTGGAGGCAAAGCACACCACTCCCTGCATGCTGACACATTGGACCCCGCTTCTCCCCTCTGTCCCACTTACCCTAGGCTGGAGGCAAAGCACACCACTCCCTGCATGCTGACACATTAGACCCCGCTTCTCCCCTCTGTCCCACTTACCCTAGGCTGGAGGCAAAGCAAACCACTCCCTGCATGCTGACACATTGGACCCCGCTTCTCCCCTCTGTCCCACTTACCCTAGGCTGGAGGCAAAGCACACCACTCCCTGCATGCTGACACATTGGACCCCGCTTCTCCCCTCTGTCCCACTTACCCTAGGCTGGAGGCAAAGCACACCACTCCCTGCATGCTGACACATTGGACCCCGCTTCTCCCCTCTGTCCCACTTACCCTAGGCTGGAGGCAAAGCACACCACTCCCTGCATGCTGACACATTGGACCCCGCTTCTCCCCTCTGTCCCACTTACCCTAGGCTGGAGGCAAAGCACACCACTCCCTGCATGCTGACACATTGGACCCCGCTTCTCCCCTCTGTCCCACTTACCCTAGGCTGGAGGCAAAGCACACCACTCCCTGCATGCTGACACATTGGACCCCGCTTCTCCCCTCTGTCCCACTTACCCTAGGCTGGAGGCAAAGCAAACCACTCCCTGCATGCTGACACATTGGACCCCGCTTCTCCCCTCTGTCCCACTTACCCTAGGCTGGAGGCAAAGCACACCACTCCCTGCATGCTGACACATTGGACCCCGCTTCTCCCCTCTGTCCCACTTACCCTAGGCTGGAGGCAAAGCAAACCACTCCCTGCATGCTGACACATTGGACCCAGCTTCTCCCCTCTGTCCCACTTACCCTAGGCTGGAGGCAAAGCACACCACTCCCTGCATGCTGACAAATTGGACCCCGCTTCTCCCCTCTGTCCCACTTACCCTAGGCTGGAGGCAAAGCACACCACTCCCTGCATGCTGACACATTGGACCCCGCTTCTCCCCTCTGTCCCACCTACCCTAGGCTGGAGGCAAAGCAAAGCACTCCCTGCATGCTGACACATTGGACCCCGCTTCTCCCCTCTGTCCCACCTACCCTAGGCTGGAGGCAAAGCAAAGCACTCCCTGCATGCTGACACATTGGACCCCGCTTCTCCCCTCTGTCCCACTTACCCTAGGCTGGAGGCAAAGCACACCACTCCCTGCATGCTGACAAATTGGACCCTGCTTCTCCCCTCTGTCCCACTTACCCTAGGCTGGAGGCAAAGCACACCACTCCCTGCATGCTGACACATTGGACCCCGCTTCTCCCCTCTGTCCCACTTACCCTAGGCTGGAGGCAAAGCACACCACTCCCTGCATGCTGACACATTGGACCCCGCTTCTCCCCTCTGTCCCACTTACCCTAGGCTGGAGGCAAAGCACACCACTCCCTGCATGCTGACAAATTGGACCCCGCTTCTCCCCTCTGTCCCACTTACCCTAGGCTGGAGGCAAAGCACACCACTCCCTGCATGCTGACACATTGGACCCCGCTTCTCCCCTCTGTCCCACCTACCCTAGGCTGGAGGCAAAGCAAACCACTCCCTGCATGCTGACACATTGGACCCCGCTTCTCCCCTCTGTCCCACCTACCCTAGGCTTGAGGCAAAGCACACCACTCCCTGCATGCTGACGCATTGGACCCCGCTTCTCCCCTCTGTCCCACTTACCCTAGGCTGGAGGCAAAGCACACCACTCCCTGCATGCTGACACATTGGACCCCGCTTCTCCCCTCTGTCCCACTTACCCTAGGCTGGAGGCAAAGCAAACCACTCCCTGCATGCTGACACATTGGACCCCGCTTCTCCCCTCTGTCCCACTTACCCTAGGCTGGAGGCAAAGCACACCACTCCCTGCATGCTGACACATTGGACCCCGCTTCTCCCCTCTGTCCCACCTACCCTAGGCTTGAGGCAAAGCACACCACTCCCTGCATGCTGACACATTGGACCCCGCTTCTCCCCTCTGTCCCACTTACCCTAGGCTGGAGGCAAAGCACACCACTCCCTGCATGCTGACACATTGGACCCCGCTTCTCCCCTCTGTCCCACCTACCCTAGGCTGGAGGCAAAGCACACCACTCCCTGCATGCTGACACATTGGACCCCGCTTCTCCCCTCTGTCCCACCTACCCTAGGCTGGAGGCAAAGCACACCACTCCCTGCATGCTGACACATTGGACCCCGCTTCTCCCCTCTGTCCCACCTACCCTAGGCGGGAGGCAAAGCACACCACTCCCTGCATGCTGACACATTGGACCCCGCTTCTCCCCTCTGTCCCACCTACCCTAGGCTGGAGGCAAAGCACACCACTCCCTGCATGCTGACACATTGGACCCCGCTTCTCCCCTCTGTCCCACTTACCCTAGGCTGGAGGCAAAGCACACCACTCCCTGCATGCTGACACATTGGACCCAGCTTCTCCCCTCTGTCCCACTTACCCTAGGCTGGAGGCAAAGCACACCACTCCCTGCATGCTGACACATTGGACCCCGCTTCTCCCCTCTGTCCCACTTACCCTAGGCTGGAGGCAAAGCAAACCACTCCCTGCATGCTGACACATTGGACCCCGCTTTTCCCCTCTGTCCCACCTACCCTAGGCTGGAGGCAAAGCGAACCACTCCCTGCTAGCAGACACATTGGACCCCGCTTCTCCCCTCTGTCCCACTTACCCTAGGCAGGAGGCAAAGCAAACCACTCCCTGATAGCTGACACATTGGACCGAGTCCAATCTTCCATGCGGGTGGTCGGTAGGACGGCTTATGTCGCCTTGGCTCCGGAATCAAGCTCGGCGGCAGGTGTGAGAGTGTGACGTGGGTGTGCGAAAAAGTACTGGGAAGTGTGACCCGGGCTTTCGTAAGGATCTGAGCAGGAGCGCGTTGAGGATGGCAAGGGGCGGAAGGGAGCTGAGGGGGGGAAGGAGCTGAAGGTAGTAGAGGGTCTGTGTAGGCAGAGGAGATTTGCAAGCCTTGCGATACTAATCAAGGTGGATGGCGCCCATTGTGGTAGCGAGAGAGATGAGCTATTTATTTCCCCACAGCGTTGTATTTATGGTGCGCTGTCCTTGTTTGAGCTTCAACTGCTCATCTCAGCAGCATGATGTGCTTTGAAGCCCTGCTCCTCTGTCCCTGCTTCAGCCCAAACAGCTGCTGCTGCTCTGCTGGCCTGGAGACACCTTCCCACCCGTTTAGGAATCCCCCCCTCCTTGCTTGTCCTCTGTCCCTGCTTCAACCCACATGGCTCCTGCTGCTCTGCTGGCCTGGATACACCTTCCCAGTTCCCACCCGTTTAGGAATCCCCCCCTCCTTGCTTGTCCTCCAGCCCTCCACCGACCCACACGGCTGCTGCTACCCCGCAGGCCTGGATGACCAGTCCCTGGCCCTTCTGCTGCTGCTGGGTGCACCACCCAAGACCAGCTCTCCACTGCTGGTCCAGAAGCTGGCCTCACACATCGCACAGGGCAACCAGCCAATGGTGGGTCCCAGTGGTTGGTTTTGGGATGCCGCAGCTGCTATATCACGGCATACGGCTTTGGTGGGGGGGGGGGGGGCAGCAAGCCCTGCTGCTCGTGCGACCGATCGTAGGCCGGTCAAGGTTTGTTCCCAATTGGCCCAGTGCTAGCCGCCCGGATTGCCCCCTGAAGGTCGTCAGGCATCACACATTTCCAGGGGCGCCGGCTAGTGGTTGCCCCCCCCCCTGTAATCAGGCAGCCTATGCAGCATTGGACAGGGCTGTCCATCCCCTATGAAGGAATAAGCGGCTCGCCCTGGGGCTGGATTGAGAAAGCCACCCATTTGGCTGCAGGGCCGGTTTAGGGCTTAGGGTTTCCACCCTTAACCCTAACGCAGCCCCCTTTCAGCTGCAGGGCTGGGTAGGTTGTCATGAAATCCTCACCAATAATGCATCGGATAGGTGTGACCTGCGTGAACTGGCCAGGGGCCTGAGGCTGGCGGTCACACAAAGGACCAGGTTACACACACTGGACGCTCCTACTGCAGCATGGTATCCCGTCGGGTGGTGTGTGGGTGCTCACCGAACCTTGACTGAATCCGGGCTTGACCATTCTGTTGTTTAAAGCTTGACCCCTCTGGCCAGCATCTAACTCCTGAGTGTTAGCTGCTGGCCACGTTGCTTTTGAATTTTGGAATCCCGACTTGTGTTGGTGCCTTGGATACGTGACTGCTGGTCCACGCGGGCACCCTGGATTATTGTGACTGCTAGTGTGCCCATTCCTGCGGGATGCATGGGAATGCCTAACCACTCTCATACCTGGATAAGTGTGAGTGCTGACTCACAGGAACCCCTCGATGTGTGTGAATGCCTGTCCAAATTTGAACCTGGATGCCAGCGAATGCTGACTCGCGTTGGCCTTAAGCTCTTGATGGCTGCGTACCCGCCAGGCTGGGTACCCCGCACTCTGCTACGGCGTCTCGGCTGTTGCCTCGGCCCTCGCCAGCCGTGCGCTTTCAAAGTACGATCTGCTGGCAGGCAGTACAACACCGCAGCTGCAGCTGGAGGCGGCAGTTGGTGACCTCACAGTCCTTCAGGTACCAGATGTTGGCATGGCAGGGTGCTGGAATCTGAGGTTCTGGTTCATACAGGTACCATCCAGTAATCTAGGGTTCTGGTTCATACCTTGTGGTAGGGGACGGGGAGCCCTGGAGGCCGGAGTCAGTGACCTCACAGTGCTACTGGTATCATACGTAATTTGGGGTGGAGACTACAGGAAGGTGCTGGAGGCCGCAGTGGGAGATGTTATAGTGCTCCACATATTTTGTGTTCAGGGTTTGGGGTGGAGAGTAACGTTTGTAATTTAGGGTGGGAGGTTCAGGTTGGGTCGTTCTTGGGGATTTATATGTGTGGTTGGTCGTGGGTTGAAATTGGGGCTGTAAATTGATGCAAGTTTGGGGTGGAGGTTCATGAGTTATGGATTTCGAAAGCTTGTGTGGGACTGTTAACGGACAATTTCTCACACTGGCTGTTAAAACTTGTGCAATCTGTCGATGGCAGGCCTCCTTCACACCCGACAACAACGTCCCTGTGACATCAAGCACTCCTTGGAGCAATTTCACTGGGTCTAGCTTGGAATTCAGTATCAACGGAACTGGGGAGGTGAGCGCGCGGCTTGGGCTGTATGGGTTTTTATTAAGTCAGCTTGGATTGTAGAAATCACCGCAACCACCGAAGTCGCTGAGTGGGGGGACTTGTCTCCAAAGACCGTTGACTGCAGGGTCCAAAGGAGCTTGCCCCGGACAGCTCGCCCCAGACAACTCTTTCACACACTTCAGCTGCATTCCAGCTTATGACCAAAGGGGTGCTGGTGCTTAGGCCTGTCATGGTTTGGACCAAATGGGTCCAGTGGTGGTCGCTGGCAGCCAACTGATGGTTTTGCTGCCGCGCATTCAAATAGGCACTGCTGGCCAGCAGCATGACGGCCTGCAGAGTATGGCTGTGAGCCCATTTGGCGTCCTGACGGTACATTTCCGACGCCGCCACCAAATTCCTTATTCGTAACCCTTTCTTGCACTCGTCTACCTACAACCTGTATTGAATCAACAACAGCGTGGTTTCAGTTGGGCACCCATTGTGTCCCGATCCAGTTCTGGCCCTGCAGACTTGAAACCTCTTACGTCCCTACACTGGATACAAAACTATAAATCCGTCTCATTCGCAGGCCAGCATCGCCGCCACGCTGGAGTTTGTACCAGCCGAGCCGTTACCCTTTCCCACGTACCGCGGCCTCTGGGTGGAAGCTGCCATCCAGCTCCAAGACCCAGTCACAGGGGAGCCTGCAGGGCCCAGCCTGGGGACGGTGCCCATGGGATCCATCGTCGCAATCACTGTACAGGCGAGCGTTTGCGGCCAATTTATTTAACCCTTCTGCCTAAAGTACTGGCAGGGGGGCAAATCTACATCCTCTTTGGATGTTTTGAGGGTTCGCCACCACTCATATTTTGAAGGATCCTGTCGTCATCGCATTCCCCCAGAAATGTTTTTTCGAAAAGGTCGGTCCATGCAAACCAGGTTTCAAACAGAAGAAGGGGGGGGGGCACTTGGAGCATGGCAGAAAAGGTAAGTTATGCTAGGAATGTCCCATGCACTGTTGTTCCCATAAGACACTCCGCACCTTCAATTATTTGAAGGGGGGGGCGCGAGGTTCCTGCGCGGTATATAATTATTATTTCCAGGCAGATGTGTGACGGATTGACTGGATTAAAATAATATCACGAGCCTGAAGCACTGCTGACTTGGCAGTTTGTAAAGCATCTGCAGCCAGCATATCTGCACTAGCGCGCTGAGTAGAAATATATTTCTTTCCATGATTTCAGCCGAGCGTAGAAGTTTACTTCATATGATAGTCCCAGTAGTGCTGTGTAGAAGGAAACGAAATAATATCCCCGGGGGATGAGTGGAGTCTCATGCAAATGGCGGTATGCGATGTTCAGGTGTGCTCCAGGTTCCCACTCCTCTGGCCTGTCCTGTGGCCCAGGAAAAAGGGGGCAAAACAGTTAAAAATGGCACCGGTAGACCATTTCTGAACTGCCAGGTTGAGTGTTTAGGGCTCAGAAGATGCGAAGAGGCGGCCTGTGTCCGCCTTTGCCCTGGTCTGGATGGACACAGCCATACCGATCAGACCCGATAGGTGGAGGCCGAAACAGCAACGTAAGGACACCTGGCGCTAGTCGATTGCTTCCTTCTCCCCCCTTCCCCTGCCACTGATCCGCACTCACGTTTTTATTTTCTTCGGGGACATCTGAAGGAAAGCTCTGCCCCCTACGCATGTGAGCCACCCGGTCATCTCAGCTCCGTTACCGTTGACTCACTGATTGGTCCCCCCCCTCCCTCCCTCCTCATCCACTAGGTCTTGTCTCCCTGTGTACGGCATTTCAAATCTTGTATTCCGCAAGGCACGCGCAGGCGTTTTCTTCCCTTCACCCGCCGCTAATCAGCTCCTCTTCATTTTTCAACCTATTGTAGGTGACGAGCCCAGATGACCTCGGCTCAGTGCTTGTGGAGGTCCTGATGCCGGCAGGATTGGAGCCTGTGGACCCGCTCCTGACCGAGGCTGGGTTGGGGGCACCAACATGCGGCATGCAAGACGTGCAGCCGCGCAATGCCTTCTGGTGGTGGTGGTGGCCGGCTTGCCCAGCCCAGGTGAGCAACACGGCTCGGTTAAGAGGGTGCTCCAGCTGAAATTCAGCAGCGTCGTGACCAAGGGGCCTGGTGCACAAAAGCAATCCTTGCTGCTTAGAGCGCCCATCCTATTAAACCACCCTGACACAAGATCACCGTTACATATCATCATATCATGCCGGTTACTGCGTCATACCATGGAATCGAAGCATTCATTCTTTGCCTCTGTTTAGGAGACGCGACCCAGCATCGTCACCTTCCGTTACGCGCGCCTCATGTCCGGTACATCCAGCGTGCAGCTCAGCGCCATCGCCGTCACGCCTGGGCTCTTCTCGCAGCCGTCCATCAAGGCCTCTGCTGAGCTGCAGCCGGAGGTCATGGGCATGACTGCAGCCGGGCAGCTGCGCGTGTGCGCCGGCGCGTCGTGTGTGCCGAGGGCGGCAGCCTCTCCCGCAGCCAAGGGGGCAGCTGCCTGCCCCAAGGGATGCAGCGGGAACGGGGCGTGCAGGATTGACAAGGGGGCTTGTGTGTGTGGCGCTACCTTCAGTGGGGAGGACTGCTCGGTGGTGGTGTCGAGTTGAGGTCCAGGTATGCTGATGGCTCCTCAAGGGCAAATGCTGCGCCCTGATATTAGTATATTACAGTACATACTAGCTTGCACATAATTATATAGTACTGGCATCAACATTTCCAGTTTTCCACGAGGGGAATGCCACTGCCGGTATCATAATTCAGAAACCGCTTTTGTGAACCCGAGTAACCTCTGGTAGAAACCGCGTAGGTAGTGTGTCTATTAGTCCCACCCTGGCTGGCAGCATGTAAATAGTGTGCAGTTCTCTCATGTTTTCTCAAAGCCATTTGTGAGCACCTGTATGCTTAGAACGGTGCATACCCGTTGGGTCCTGCTGAACGCTCGGCCGCGTGGGGCTGGGAGGGAATGACTTCGCTCAATATCAGCTACCATTCACAGCCAGGACCATGATGCAGCCATGCCACTCTCCTATGTGAGGGGGGCAGGCACATGGAGCCCGGCAATTTACAGGGGAGAGGATTGGCAGGTGGAGGGGGGCAGGCACATGGAGCAGGTAATTTACAGGGGAGAGTGTGGCAGGTTCGACCCCTCAACCTTTGGGTATGGATGCCATCAGCCATGTATGTCCCTGATGCTCCTCTAGACATTCGACCATACATGTACTTCACCAAAAATTTGCCCAGAGATGCAGCGCTGTCCATCCACGACACAGCAGGTACCCAAGATTATTTCAAACAAGGGGGGGGGGGGTAACTCTGTGAAATGTTGGGAAGTGTTAACAGTCCAACAGAGCATCACATTTGGTTCATGTGCTCATGTGCTCATGGCTCATGTGCTCAACACCGGTTACTCGCTCAGTAACGTTACACCTCTGGGCCCGCTCAAAGCTCGACCGCGTGGGCGCCCAACACCGGTGAAGACACTAAATACGCTAGCAAAGTAAGTGAAAACCAGTGACCCTACATGAACTTCCAGGCAGAGTGTAGGGGATTCCGGCCTAAGGGGTCAATGACATAACACCTCTCGGCCATGCTGAAAAAGCTTGGCCGCATGGGTGTCCGATTGTGGTTGGGAGGGATGGAAACTTGGGGCGAGAGGAGAGAGGAAAGAACAGGCGGAAAAAGGATAATGAAAAATACGATCCCCTAGAAAGAGAGGAGGTGAGTAAACGCATGACCGTCCAGATCCTATCCCTGAACAAAGAGAAAGGAAACTAACACGCCTGAGGGGTGCGAATCGCTGAAAGCACTGTGAGCAGCTAAGTAAGCAGCATGCCTGGTGAGGGCAAAAATGAGCTTCTGAACCAGCCTCTCACTTTACAACAAATATGGAGTCAGATGTGATTCATCACCACGAATCAACAGGGTGGGCAACCCACCTCACAACTCTGCATGTTTCAAGGCTGAGAGGTGAAAAGCCTGTCTCCGGAGAGAATGGGCGGAATGGAAAACAATGGGGGAGGAGTTTTAAGGCTCTGACCTCCCCTCTCCCCCCACAAATGGCGCAGGCCGGGCTAGCAAGAGAGCCGGTGGTGAGCGTATGCACCCCTCCTGTGTGACAGATGTTAATGAGAAGAAGCAGCATGCCCTCTGTGAAGGGGGGGGGCGGGCAAGAAAGGGGCGGAGAGGCCTGTGTCATGCCTGGGAAGCATACTTTGTGCCATGGTGTGATTTGCAGCACATGGGCTGGTATGCAAGCTCAGCCCACCGCCGCACAGTTGCAAATCAGCTCGTCAGGCAGGCCCTCAAGCGCCGCCCTAACCCCATGCACCACGCAGGCAGATTTGTGTTTTGGCAGTTGACAGACTTCGGTACTGGGCCAGAGGGCAGCCCCAGGGCGGCAATCCAGAATCATCATTATACTGAAGCCGCCAAGGATGCAGCCGAGGCGCCAGTAACAGCTGCAAAGGCAGCGGCTACCGCCAGCACCACTGGCGCAGTGGCACAAGGTTGGAGGCCCCATGCACCCTCAGCGCAGCCCCATGTGCCTGACCCGTCTCACCATTGAGGATGACGATGAAACACCGGCACCGTCAGTGTGCCCTCCCCCCTGCTCCGCCGCATTCCCGAACTGATATCGCTTTACAATCATGTCGTTTGTGGATCAATCAAGCCACGGAGGCCTAGATGGCGGGAGTGTTCAGAGCTTATACACCTATTACTAGTGAGTACAGAAGTAATTAAAATATTTGAGGGGACCGGAAGAATAAGGAGAGATACTCAAGACATGAAGACTTGCAGCCTGTATGCATCAACGCATCACAGCGCCTACTCGTCACAGAGGTGTTGGCACTTGTTGACGCAGCCTACGAGCAAGCACGGCTGGACGCAAGCGGCGGTGGGGACCCCAGGGACCCTACCACCGAGCACAGATCTGCGGCAACCTACCGCGCCTGGTTCCAGTCCACGGCAGGTGCCGTGCTGGCGCAAGCCCAGAGCCGCACTAGTCAGAGGGAGTGTGCTTGTGTGCGCACCAATTTGCGACTGCGGCTTGGCGCGATCAGCACTGCTGATACCAGAGGGCGGCGCAACGGTCAGCGGCGACAAGCACGCTGCTGCCAGCGGTGTTGGGCAGGGGGGGATAGCGAGGAGGTAGAGGATGCGCTGCATGTGTGCTTCCTGTGCCCTAGTGTCAGGGAGCAGTTACGGGAGCGGGGGTGGGCAGGTCCTCCCGGCGCTGCCACTAACTTCCACCAGTTGTACCAGGCTGAACATGGGTGGGACGCACTTGCTTTTGTGGACTGTGCTGTGGGCATCATTGAGGGTTAGTCTCCGGGGTTTCTGAGGCCGATGTCGTTGGCCTTTCCGGCCTTCTCTTTTGTTCTTTTTTGTTGTTGTTGTTGTTGTTGTTGTTTGCCCCCTTTTTAGTTTTTTCTCTTCTCCCTTCTGATCAGTGAGCGCCCTTGCGGCCAAGCAGGGGTGGGATACGCTTGCTTTCCTGGACTTTTCTTTTCTTAAAGACTTAGTTGAGGGGTAGTCTCTATTGGAACTCAGGTGTTGGACTTAGTCTGCTTAGCCTTCCCGGCCTCTCCTTTTGTTCCTTTCCCCCTCTCTTCCTTTTAGTGCCTCCTTAACTCCCTTCTGAACAGTTGGGCGCCCACGCGGCCGAGCTTTGAGTGGGCCCAGAGGTGTAACGTTATTGACTGATGCATGACAAGCACAGAGGAAGTCGACCCTGAGGCAGGGGGGTATCACCTACACCCGAGGGACTAAAAGGTTCACTGGGACCTCATCCCCTGCACATTCGCTGTCGAAAGAAATAGCTATAAGCGATGTTCCTGTCTATTTACCTACCACCGGCCCCTTGGTACCTCCTCTGAAGTGACCCAGGCTATGCGGGAGCATCAAGACCTGTCGACTAGAGTTAAGATTGGCTGTACCTTCGAGTTTAACATGAATCAATGACGTTACACCACTGGGCCATGCTGCAAAGCTCGGCCGCGTCGGCGTCCAACAAAAAGGTTGGAAACTTAAGAGAGAGAGGAAAGATACCTCATCAAAAACAAAAGAAGTGCTAATCCCCAATCCAACTACCGGAAGCTAAAGACGTCTGGGCCATGCTCAAAAGATTCGGCCGCATGGGCGTCCCACTGTCAGAAAAGGGGGGAAAGGAGAAATGAAAAACAGGAAATTATGGCGCATTCAAAAAGCAGGCACATGTCCCAAGCGAGACCGTCGGTAAAGGCCTAGACAAGTTGGAGAGCTAGAATCCCCATGCAAGTCTCTCCCGGGAAACCATTATAGCTACAAACTGAGGCGGCAATCATGGGTCGCCTCCAACTCCCATCTTCTAGCTGCCCCTTAGGCGGCCGTCATGTATGGGGCGCCTCAAACTCCATCTCCTAGCTGCTCCTGAGGCGGCCGTCATGGGGCGCCTTGAACTCCATCTCCTAGCTGCTCCTGAGGCGGCCTTCATGGGTCGCCTCAGACTCCATCTTCTAGCTGCTCCTGAGGCGGCCTTCGTGGGTCGCCTCAAAACTCCATCTTCTAGCTGCTCCTGAGGCGGCCTTCATGGGTCGCCTCAAACTCCATCTTCTAGCTGCTTCCTGAGGCGGCCTTCATGGGTCGCCTCAAACTCCATCTTCTAGCTGCTTCCTGAGGCGGCCTTCGTGGGTCGCCTCCAACTCCATCTTGAAGCTGCTCCTGAGGCGGCCTTCGTGGGTCACCTCGAACTCCATCTTGGGTCGCCTCAAACTCCATCTTCTAGCTGCTCCTGAGGCGGCCTTCGTGGGTCGCCTCGAACTCCATCTTGAAGATTCTCCTGAGGCGGCCTTCGTTGGTCGCCTCGAACTCCATCTTCAGGCTGCTCCTGAGGCGGCCTTCATGGGTCGCCTCAAACTCCATCTTCTAGCTGCTCCTGAGGCGGCCAAGTTTAGCATGGGTGAAAACCCTTGTTATAATAAGGGTACAGCCGTGAGAGGACTTGCCATCCCTTAGTGTTAGGCAGTAAAGGCTAAGGTTTAAACCCTCATCCATAGAGGGAAACCTGAAACTCACTGCCGAACACAGCCTAAGCTTTGGGAACAAGGGGCACTGATTTAGCTGGCCTATTTTGCATCATGACGATGCCAGCCCAGACCCTTCATTCCTTCAACCCTTTCTGCAAGAGCATGCATATGCCATACGGTGTTTGCCAGTGCATAATTTGGACTGTGATGAAGTCTGAAATCACATTGAGCTCTCATAAAATAGGAGAGCCAAAGCCAAATGAACGATGACTTGTGCCCATTTCGTCCCAACAGATGCTTTGCGATTTCGGCATATCACGTTTCTGTCAGAAACCGTGGCCCCAATATGGGGCCCGTCTGAGGCAGTGCAGATGTGCGTCCGTTCTGGCCCGGCCTTTCAGGCCTTCTGGGCCGTCTGGGCCGCTGTGAAAAAGTACGCTTACAAAAGAGTGTTGGCTGTCAACTGTCAAACAACTGCCGTATCATCAAAACCCTAACCGCAAGTTTTTGAAGAACGTCGGCGACCTTTTAGGCCGTCTTCGGTCAGGCAACCCCTATACCAAACTGTGCGTCCTGCCGAACCCCACCCGTTGACGTGACGAATAACGCGTACGCATTTAGCACGTCGATTCCGTCTTATCTTTTCTGTTCAGACTTGACCCAAATACCCATTTGGTATCAGTAAGTGACTAGCAAACATAACATCTTCCGCAGCAGAACGATCATCCTTTCAGCACTTATCCGTGCGTCCGTCGCGTGACACTTCTACCGAAGCGCAGATCAACCAATCGAATACTTCCACCTTGGATCATTTGAAGTCACAAGCTTTCCGGTCTCAGGCAAGTCACTCCGTCGATTATGTTGCCTAATGGTGGCTGGGGACGTTGGGTATCAGCATGTCGGGTACGTGTGCACCGAGCCGAGTCCATAGAAGACTTTGGACGTAAGCTCGATCTTGCTTGCGTGCTTAAGTAAGCTGGGATGGGTTGCTGCAATGCTTGGATGGGGCTGTACCCTAATCTACCCTATCAATCTACAATGGAAATGCCCTGCTGGCAATTGGCAATGTGCCCGGTGGATCCAGAGTCAGAAATGTCTGTGTCAAGAGTTCTGCCATTCTTCCATGATGCAGTGTCATTCACCACCACCCAAATGGTTGAGTGCTCATTTATTGAAATCACTGCCTTCAATTCCGTACGTATACCAAATATCAACATTCAGCAACTGCGACCACCGTCATCTGAGACTCAGTTAGCAGTTGGCTGCTGATTTGTATTTAGCAGCTATTCAGCTGAGCAGTTATTACGCTGAGCAGGATATCCACGTGTGCTGACCGTCTCCCCGATGATTGTACGCTGTTCACCCTTCAGACCCACTTGACTATGATACTCGAGACCTTTTATTCTTTCAGGCGTATTGCACGTCTGCTTGCACTGCTGCTGCTCACAGCTGCAAATTGCGGTTCTATACCACCAGCGATTTCTGCATCGTACCCACCCTACCTGATTCTTAACGAAGCTGCACCTGTACCTTGCCCACCACTTACGTTGACAGGCGTAAATTGCAACGTCGGATCTGCTGTGCCAGATTTTGATTTTTGCCCCTCCTCCTCCTGACCGTGACCTGGTTCACCTGCTGCTGTCAGGCGAATTGCGGTTTCAGACCTTCGGCACCAGCTTCCCATCTCTCAAGTACCGTGTCCGCCACTGCTGACTGAGACCAAGGACCTCGCTAGGTGCGTTATGTGGGCACTTCACACTTGCACTTGTAAAAAATAATAAGCAAGGAGCTTGTGAGCTGTTCCTTTGCTATATAATATACAAGCTGCATGCCCTTGGATGCTAGCATCTAACTGCTGCCAGGGTGTTACAAACTTCTTTCTGGCTGACTGGATGGACAGGCATGATCTTGAGGATGGGCGGTGGGGGAGGCAGCTGGATCAAGTTTCAAGATCTGACCGCGGCCAATGATGTGATCTTGGTGACCTTGGATCCCTCAACTGGCACTAGTCACGGAAACTCCTGCCTGGCTAATCGGATGGACTGTGAGATCTTGTTTTAGGCAACAGCAGGGTTGACAGGCTCAACATACAAATGTGGATCCCCCGCCTTTCAGATCTTCACTCCAGCCATCCAGATCTAAATCTCAAGCGCTAACCAGATCTGCCCCCTGGCTATACTTCAGATCTGGACCTGGGCATCGAGATTTAAATCCCAGCTCTGAATTCTAGACCATATTCCGGGGCAGCGAGATCTAATATCCAGATATGGATATCAGAATAGAATCCGGATTAAAGCGACAAGATTCCTTTGTCATCAAATTCTTTACGTCGTTACCCATCCTCTCCAAGAGCCTCCAATCCTGTTGAACTGTTTAACGCGCTGTGAGACAGGACCCACCCACCCCACACACGCACACGGCTCTTAAGCCGCGGCTTCAAATTACACATGCTCCCCCCCCCCTGCTGCAAGATTGCTGCTGCCGTCTATGCAGTGGCGGTGGTTCTGTGGACCCCAACACGCTACAGCACGCTCTGCAAACACTCAATAAATGCAAATAAAGCTCGGTCCCTGCTTGTCAGCGCACTGTTCAGCTGTTAGATTGACCTCGATGAGTCAAGGGATCAGGTTGCCTGTGTTGAAAAGTTCAAGCAAGTCCAGTATATCTTTGACGCCACTGCGTTGAAGTTTCGACATCTTCCAGGCACGCTGTTACAATTTAAATCAGGATCCAAGGCCCCTTCAAAGTCTAATTGATGTGAGATCGTCTCGATATGCTCAACTCACTGACTGATCCTACTCACCCTGGTTCTCTTTCAAAAATTGAATGTCCCCATTCGAAGACTGCACCTTTCAACTCCCCTTGCCTGCAGGTCTGGCTGTTTTTTTAACAGTGAAGCAATCCAGCAATCCCACATAGACTGTCCCTTCGCGAGACCTGCTCTAATACAGCGGCTGCAATGCAGATTCATTGAGGTTCCCACACGCATCAAGAGCTTTGCACCGTCAAACAGCCACCAAGAGCAGCAATCCCTTTGATATATTTTCAAAGGCAGCCACCTGGATAGCAACAGCAGCCATCAGCGACAGCCCCCTCCCTAGTACCAAGCAGCGTACAAACAGCAGAAAGAGCTGACCGGACCGAGCATGGCTCTCCAATTTCTGAACACTGGCAAGAGCAATCCTATGGACAGCAGTGCAGGCTGGTTCCAGGATGTTGCTGCCAATGAGGAGTGTGCTGCGAATGAGGACCTCGCCGCTTCAAAGCACTTCAACCAGATGGAGAGCCTCAGTGCCTCATTCCCTGATCTGTCGATATTTCGCACGCGCCTGAAACCCCCTCCTGGTGAGAGGCTCGAGGAGTCTTCGATGCATAAGATCTTTGTGCTGGGAGGTTCCACCGAGATTTTATACGAGAACGAGGAAGATGATGCAGCCAGCCATTCCTTGTCGCCGCCGGCCTCCATCCTCGGCGATGACTGCTTCCTTGACCTTCCATTTGGGTATGAGGCCGCGACCCCGGCCTTCAAGCTGGACGCTATCGCAGCTGCCATTGCTGAGGAGGAAGGGGCAGCGGCGGCAGCGGCAGCGGCTGCCTCCGGAGCGCTTCTCAGCGGCCGCCCAGGATCTGCGGCATTGTTGCCTCCTGGCAGCTTTGACTCTCCGCCCCGCTACTTCTCTCCAGGAGGTAACAAAAACCAGGAGTTGTTTTACTGTCTGTGATCTTTTATCAGCTTTTAATTGATACGTACTGTATGACGCTTGAGTGCTGTATGACCCTTGTCTGTGCCTAAGCCCTATTTGCTACTGTACTGGATGCTTTTGCTCTACTGCCTGGACCCTCTGGACCGGTGATCTATATTTCCAATTTGTTTCTTTGAGCGTGTGTACTCGATAAACGTTCGTGTCTAAGCGTAGACTTCTAAGCACTGTACCTTATACTTAAATATACGAATATTTATGAAGATATGTGAATGTTTACGCAGATATGAGTATTTAAGAACATCTCGGCCAAAGGAATCCGGCAAACGTCTATTGCGGCTGGACCACGTAAAAAGTGTGAAATGCTCCTAGTTGTCATATCTTCTGACTTGATGCCATCCCACCCACTTACCCACCAGGTCACCTGCTGACCTCAGGAGCAGTCATCCTTGTCTGATGCTGACTGCCACCATGCCCACCCTCATTCTACACCCTCCCGTTTTGGTCGCCTCAGGCTTCCGCAGTTATCCTGTTGACTGATGCTGACTGCCACCATACTCACCCTAATTATGCACCCTCCCTCCAAGGTCGCCTGCTGACCTCTGGAGCGGTCATCCTGTTGAATGATGCTGGTTGCCACTACCTATTCCCTCATTACTCACTCTCCCACTTGGGTTACCTCTTAAAGCAGACATCCTGCTGACTGAGATGTCCCTGGTGTACCAATCCACACTCGTCCCTCCTCTCCCCTTCTACAGGCTGCCTCGTGATCTCTGTGGCGAATATCCCGCTAGCTGGCTGACTTAATCAACAATGCTTTTCTCTTGGCTGTAGCCAGATATAAATCCTTTGCATCTTTTCGAGTCATTCACAATTTGTCAATTGCTACGATACCCTGGACTACCCTCCCCACTCCTCAGGTCACCTTGGACATGGCGGCAGTCCAGCTGGCTGAGAGGGCCTGGAACAAGGTCTCGAAAAATGTCTGGACGTACAGATATTTGTGAATATATGTTAACGTTTTTATCTATTGCTCTCAGGTCGCCTCCTGACCTCTGAGGCAGACATCCAGCTGGCTGAGAAGGCTCTGCTGCCACCGAGGATGCCAAGCAGCCGATGGGGGCCAAAAGAAAGGTCAATACCAGCAGCATGTGCACGGATCCTTGCATATTTTGATGCTTAGACTGAGGCAGGCAGTGGGTGCACGGATCCTTGGACCCTTACAGTAAGAAACACGGTTTCATTAAAAAAAAATCTATGGCCCAAATGGGAGCTGGCTTGTTTTTCCCGGCGAATCCAATGCACTGCGCTGCATTTGGCCTCACCACGCAGCACAGCGCTGCGTGAGAACGAAATTGTTGCATCGGGGAAGCCAAAGCTGCTCGCCATGTTTTCTTCATTCTTCAGTTTCCTGCCGCCACCCAAAGGTAGTTTGCTGCGCACTGAAAGCAGCACTGCCATGCCCCTGCTTGCACAGCAGCTGCAAAAGGATCAGCGACGGCAATTGCGCATTCTTTTTACCTCATCCTGCCTCCATCCTTTGCGACTACGACAACGATGGCGATCACTTCTCTTTTGGGGACACAAGCGCATTCCAGGCCTCAAAGCTGGACGCTATCGCAGCTGCCATAGCTGAGGAGGAAGCGGCGGCAGCGGCCCAAGCGGCGGCGGCAGCAGTTGCTTCAGGAGGGCTGCTCAGCGGACAGTCCGGCCTCCCGGGATCCACGCCCCTGCTGCCTCCAGGCAGCTTCGATTCGCCACCCCACTACCACTCGCCAGGAGGTAATTCAAGCATCCGTTTTTATCCCGGTCAAAACCTGTTGAAGTGATCTTTTGAACCTAGGCTGCAGCCCAGACAGTCCGTTAGAACATAGCTTAAAATAGGGGGTGGCAGCGTCCGTCGTCAGGCAAGCTACTGCCAACCACCCATAATGATCAGATGCGATCTCTCACGCTTCTTCCTCCCCCCTGCCCAACCTGACTGACCCTGTCAGGACGTCTGCTGACTTCAGAGTCGGACATCAGGAAAGCTGAGCTGGCACGCATGCCTCCGAGGTTGCCTGGATGCCGATGGGGTGCTCAAACACACGTAAGACTGTTTTTTTCTTCTTTCTATGCACCCCAGGTGTCCACTGCCTGGTCCTTTTTGTTAAGGCCTCTGGGCCCACGCATGGGAGGTCAAGCTGATTTATGATGGAATGAACCAATATTCAAACAAGCCTTTTTCTACATCATGCAAGCTTGAACCTCACACCCTAAAGTCCCTCGCCCTGAAACCCCCAGATTCCTATATAATTGGCTCTTTACCCTAAAATCTCAATGCCTCGTGCTTGCATGAACCCTGAAGCCTAAAACCCTAAACCATGCCTCCATCATGCATGCAGGATTCCTTCTTCAGAGTTTGCTGACTCAACCCTCTGGCTCTAAGGGATGAAGCCACCCGAATCAGAGGGTGTATGTCCCCTGGTCTCGAAGAATGAAGCCGCCTGGATCCGAGGGCTGAATTCAAACGGTTCCAAGGGATGAAGCCAACCGGATCCGAGGGTGTATGCATCCCGGTCCCGATGAATGAAGCCGCCTGGATCAGTAGGATGAAGCTGTCTGGATCCAAGGGATGAAGCTAACCGGATTGAAGGGATGAAGCCACTCGGATCTAAGGGATGACTGAAGCCGATCTGATCCAGTGGATGTAGCCGCCTGGGTCCTCGAGTTAACCAGACCCAAGGTATGAAGCCATCCAGATCTCAGGGATGAAGCTACCTGGATCCAAGGGATGAAGCCGCACAGATAGGTGAGATGAAGCTGCTAGGATGCGAGGGCTGCGTCAGCTGTGGGGACCTCATTCAAAACGACAGACCAAACTGTCATCAGCAGGCGTCTTTTTTCAAGGCCAGCTTTGTCAGCCTTTGTCAGCTTTGTTATCTTTGGCTCCAGCATGCTCATGAGTGCGATGTGCTGCCAAGTGACGGTGCGCATGGCGGCTGTCGCACATGGCAGGTCATGCGCATGAGGCATTTGTACGCTTGGCGGCCGTCGAGCATGGCGGCCGTTGCCAAGAGCCTGCGAGCCTCCTTGTGCCAAGAAGGGTCAGAGGTATTGCTGCATGGCCATTCCTTATCGGAATGTCGGACTTGAATATGGATCATACAATAGATGTATCTCCCTTGCGGCGCTGTAGATTGCATAGAGTGATGATGGGGTTCCTAGGAAATCCACAGGTGTGCTGCCGGGTCAATGATGCAAACAAACTTATGTAGTCACTAAGCGCTTGCCATGCCCTGTCAACGGCCACAGCTGATGTCAGTGTTACCTTATGATCTGGTCCTCCTGCATGTCTGTGTGGGTTTCAGGATGATAGACACTCATTATATTGCACATATTAGTAGCTTGCTCCGTGTAACAGAAGTTCAGGAGCTCAGATATCTTACAGTACTTCAGTTTTTCAGATTGTCACAGATTTGCAGTTCAAGAGGCACTCCTAGAGGCGTAGCCCCTGTTGTGCTCTCCAACATTATGCCTCCCACCTCCACATGGAGCGGGAGCACCGTGTAGGAAGGTGGTTGCTGGCCCTTGATGTGATGTGACAGTCATCAGGGTGTGCCGCCAGAGCCACTTGTGATAGAACAAATGCTATTTTATTTTGATATCAGGAGGGCCCATCTCCTGATCTGTGTGCATGCACACCTTTGGTACGGCCCTGCTGGGGTACGTCGTTTGGATTGTGATTATGCTGCCCTACTGATGTTCGCATCGTTTTACGCAACATCTCTAAATTACCGTGGCATCGAAGCATTATCGTAGCGTGGGCATCAATTCGTACACTCAGTCATGTCGTAAGCTGAGTGTCCAGATTTACCTTTTCAGGTGGTTGACTTTCCAATGGGTGCCAAATTGTAGTGCCTGTTTTGACGGTACAGATCCTCAGAATTAGTCATGTACTAATGGCACTCGTGCATGCTTGTGTCGGCGTATATTGTGCACCAGGAAGGGGCTTTCTTTCTTCTGGAGAGAGCATGTCATTGAGTCGACCATAATGAACTCGCATCTGTGGCGCATCTGAAATATGTTACATGTATAGATGTTTGGCGTACTTTGTACAATTGCAGCAGTTGGCCATTGGTTGTGTCCTGGGGGCTTAGTTCTGTGTCCTCCCCATCTCGTTTCTTCCTATGAGATCTGCAAGCTTTCTCCTTTTGGCAGTGGGGCCCACCTTTTGGACAGAGGCGGGAGCCGTAGTGAAATAGATTGTTTTGACTTGGCTGTGCAGATCGTCAGTTGACGAGGGCGCGTCCAGGGGGACACCGATCAGCTGGGACCGGCTGTATCCTTCTGTTTTTTTGTCAACAACTGCCTTTTGACCTGAGGTGTTTTGCTGTACCTTCAGTGACAGGGTGTGTGGGGGATGTGTTGCTGGCACACAGTCCCCATCTCTACCATGTACCTGAAGTAGTTTATTTGTGCCTTGTGCCTGAAGTAGTTTGTGGCCGAGTTGTAACAAAAGTACGTTAAACATGTTGCTGGGCCTAGACTAGTAAGTTATGTCACTGACATGTCGCGTCCAATGGCTTCCTTGCACCTACTTGCCGACTGGATGCACACAATAACACTCAGGCAATGGTCAAGGACATAACACCTCTGGGCCCTACACACAATAACATAAAGGCAATGGGTACATAGCTACCATTTAACCTCGTTGCATGCATTGAAGTTACCGTGCATAACACCTTGGGGCTCTGCTCAAAAAGACTCGGCCATGTCAGTGTCCCACTGTCTGGCTGGTTGGTACCAATAGCGAAGAGAAAAGAAAACGGGGACCCCGCATCATAGGAAAGGGAGTTTATCATAGCCATGCACACCCATGTTTATTTTAGTGTGCAGTTGACCAATTTAAGGAGGCTACCAGGCGGCCAACACCGGACCAAACAATAATCAGCCGTCGGCCGGAAGTCAGGCTTACTAGCTGATGAGGTGCACCTGGGCGATCATGTAGGTGCACCAAGCCTGACAGTCGTAAAGCGGGCCGCAGCTGAGGTGCAGCTTAGGAAGCATCCTGAAATAACACTTGGACATTTGCCAACAGGAACAACCATCCACTGGTGGTGCAGGCACATGCCCCCCCCCCTAATCTAGCCCCTACAGGTTAAAACAAAATGCATGCACCTACTATAGCCCCCTAAACCCTGACCTAGCTCATACCGAGATATAAACAGGCAAAGCTCCTTATCCAGTCCCTGAACCCTGATCTAGCCCTAACCGGTAAGATGAACAAAGAAAACGAGGCACCTACAATTCTCTAAAAGACGGAGACACGTTTATAAATAAGTGAGGCGTCTACTATAAACAACGAGGCCTTTTCTAAACATGGGAGCCACCTAATCTAAAAACGGAGGTATTTTCTAAGCAAGGGATGCGCCTAATCCAAGCAAGGGAGGCAAATGAGTGAATGACTCACGTTGACCTCGCTGTTCTTATGGCAGTCCACAACATGGTGGCCAACAGAGTGGATGGACTTGTAGTAGGGGAAGGCCGCCATCATGAAGTCAAGGAATACAGTGAGGGTCATGGTCATGGTCATGGTCATAGATACGTGCGGGCCATATCCAGTCGTAGAGAACCCGAATGTATCAGCCATGACGGTCTTGGTCAGGGCGTTGAGTGGCTCGCGCACTTCAGGCAGCTCCTCTCCTGCTTCCTTGGCGACGTCCAGGGCATGAAACCACATAATCTAGCGGTTGTTGATGCTTCTCTCCAGCAGTGCACACGGGCCCTCATCAGACTTGACCCGCTTGGCTCCTGCCGTCCTTACGGTGGCAGCAACTGCAGGACGGGGCATCAGACAAGGCGAGCAGGATTAGTTGCTGCATCTCGTTTATTCATGAAGGCCACTCATTATCTGATGGGGATTTGGCTGTACTGCAGCCATTTACCTGCCTACCGCTGGCAGCCCAAGCAGCAGGGCATGGTGCCCTGCCGGCTGTAGGCCGCATTGTCGCTGAAGTTAAGCTAGCTGAAGCACCTAAAATACCAGGATGTATGAAAGCCCTACTGTATAAAGTGTGAATGAGTGGCCCTTATTGCACGATGCCTCTAGATCTAGACAACTGGGCATGCTGCTGTTCGAGGCTCTAGAATCAATACAATTGCGTTGTTTGGGCTCCATTACTTTTCCTGTTTGGTGCAGAGGCTGAGGCTGATGAGGTGATGCGCAAGCGCAAGCAGCCTTCTCCTGGTGAGTTCTACGGGCACAACAAAATAGGTGTAACCCTCATAGCAACAGTGGACGAGCCTGGCAAGTTATTTCCCTCAACTTATGCTTCCATGCAGGTTGACCCTGGACCCTTAAACCATTAACCCACTTAAACATGTTTCCTTCAATCTGTCATTTTGCAGTGGATGAGCTAAGGGACCTCCTCCTCGAACAAGACGCGTTCGATGCACAAGCAGTCATCGCGGAGGAGCAAGCGCTGAAGGAGCCGGTGCAACAAGCGGTTGCTCGTGATGCAGCCCCTGCTCGTTGGCGTCATGGAGCGCACTTGCTGGAGCTGCCAGGTGTGACCGCTGCACCAACTGCACCCAGCGGGTGCCAAGCGGCGGAAGGCGGAAGTGGAAGTGGAAGGCCATTGAGGAAAGGAGAGAAAAGAGAGAAAGCGAGGCTTGTAGATGTGGCAGCTGAGGCCAAGCAGCTGATGAAGGCGGCAAAGAAAGGACGAGGCAGCGGTGGATCAGACAGCTAGCTAGCTCTAGCTGGATAGGGACTACAGAGTGCAAAGACGTGGTTGTTTTGTTTGGCTAACAAAGTTGCTTAGGCTCCGGAATGCGCTGTTCTGCGCTACCATTTCTTGTTCTGAGTTCTTGACTGCCCTACATCCGGTATTTTTCTCCAATCACCAGGTCACGGTGTGTAATTGTTTGCATGTATGTAAGCAACTGTTGCTGTTGCCTCTACTGATGGACATCATTTAATTTACACAGGCCACCCACTATGTAACTGCAATGCAATTAAGGGTTGAGGCATGCTGCCCATTCCAAAGCATCATGCCATGCGTGCTTGCAAACGGTAAAGAAGCCGCCTACATGGATGTGGGCAGCTAGAGGGCTGCAGGCTGCTGTCCCTTTCCAATCCAGCTACAATCAGGGGAAACTAAGGGGGAATTGAGGGAATACTAGGGGAAACGAGAGTTTAACCAGATTCAACTCAATAGGCAAACCCTGGGAAAACCCAGGTAAATAGGTTTTCCCTGGGGTTTCCTCGAGTTTTCCCTGAGGGAGATTCTATGGGTATTCGGTTGCAAGTTTTTCCATGGGTTTACTAGATTTCCCTTGTTTCACCTGGAATTGGTAAGGGAAATCTCGACCCCCCAATACGTACGGCTCAAAATTTTCCTCGACTCAACATCACGGCCAATAGCCGAAGGTACCTGGTGCAGCAGTCCCTGCGGCTTGTACCAATAACTGTAGCAAGGCTAATTAATGATTTGTCCTGCCATCAGTGATCAGCCCAGTGACAGCTGACTAGCATGCTGCCCTACTGACATGGTCTGGTGCGCTCTAAAATAAGCGTATAATAGGACAGTGTCTCCGCATGGCATATGGTTCATTTGATACCCAGCAAGCAAGAGTGTCCCTGCTGTACCGCCGCTGTCTGTCTCACTCAGACAGCTTGGCAAGCTCAGCTTGGCAGAAGGCAGGCATCAGGGTGAACTTGACAGCCGCCTGGGAAAGGAAGATGTCTAGGCTCGGACAATGCTGGGACTCGCCTGGGCTGGGTTCTGCGAGGTCTGGGTTCTCTGCTTGGCTTATCTTCAGTCCGATACATTCACAGCAAAGTTTCCAGAGGGAGTGTCGCATGACCACGGAAGTGTCTGCTCGAAGCATGTCACCATCAGAGGTCACGTCAAAGGAATGCAACTTCAGAGCTGGTGTTGTGAATAGTAGGTCCCTCGATAATTGAAGAAAATGGGCTCGAAGCGCGGGAAGTGGCCATGAGCTGGCGGGAGCAGTTTCGGAGGTTCTTTGCCAGAAGTAACCGATCCATGACGCAAAAACCATCCCCTTCGCATTTAGGGGGGAAATCAAGCAAACATCCATGCTATTCAATGGCTGAATCAAGCGCATCGGTCTCGGCTGAGCTGTCTCGGATCCGTGCCAAGCGACGTGCCCTCGAGCGGGCCAGCGGCAGGGCCTCCCCCGGCGACTCACTATGGCAGCAGCAGCGGGCAGGCACGGAGCAGGTCTCCAAGGTGCATGCGTTGCACCTAATCTTCACTGTCTAGCGCCATCAGGGGGGTCTTGTTTTGCAACAGGAACCGAACTGTGCAACAAACGTTGTTATGGCGACCACCTCGGCCCTCGCTCCAGCATGGGTGCATCCCCCATTCCTCGAGTCTGCCACCATATTCATACCAAGCAGCTTTTGAATTTGCAGCAAGGTTGTCGTGGCTGCCATATGTGCCCTCGTTCTAGCATGGGTGCTCCCCATCCCCAAGTCTGCCATCGTGGCTATTCCAAACAGCTCATAAATAGCAGGCATGAAGGACCCTCTGATAAAAAGCGGACGCTCGTTGATGTAGCGCATGCTCCTCGCTGAGTGCATGCCTCTGACGCGAACCTTCCATGCATGAATAAATGTCATGCACACATGCCCATATGCATGGAAGCATGCCATGCCATTAACACATGCCATGCCTTGCTCACTTACAGATTTATATCTGACATGTTACTTACCCAGAGGCCCACAAGCATCAACACACGCCATGCCATGCCACTGTTTAGCTCCTGAAAAATGCCAGGGCTTCTGAGGGCAAGGTCTACACTCCTCGCCATGCGCAAGCCTGTCACGCAACTTGCTTATGCGCCTACAAGTATCATCCTCCAACCACCTTACCATACAACATGCAGCTCCAGGAGCATGCCAAGGCTTTCGAGTGCAATTCTCCCATGCACAGTTCACCCATGCGCAGCCCACCGATGCACAGCCCACCCATGTGCAGCCCACCTGTGCGCAGCCATCACATGCATCAACACATGCCATGCCATGCTATGCCAAACCGCAGCTCCAGGAAAATGCCAGGGCCTTGGAGCGCAATATCCAGCTGCGGAGGGAGATGCTGTCCTACAAGAAGCTGTCTGAGAGCAAAACGGACGCTGTGGCCCTAGCCACCCAGGTGAGAGGGGGGGCAGGCACCAGCACGCAGCACGCCAGTGGCTTTTTCGTTGTGCTACACATAAAATGTAGCTACGTCACAGCCCGTGGCCGGGGGGTACCACTGTACTAGTGCAGCAAACGTGTCGCATGGGCCACAGGCGGAGGGCCGGTCATGGTTTGGTTCCATCAATCCTCAAATTGGCTGTGGCCCCCTCAAAGGAATCTGGTGTGCACTGCAAATAAAAATGCAACCTGGCTGGCATTGTTGATAAAGATGGATGAGAGTGGACTTCAGTATCGACAGCTGCATGGACATGGGAGCAATGTTGTCTCAACAACCGAGCATGGTTGCATGGTCACGCTCACTGGCCATGCAGACCACTGACATGGCGGCCCGCAGGCCTCAGCATCTCCTGGAAAAAGCATGGCTGTGCAGTCCCTCCTCCTCCGAGGGGTGGAGCTCTTCCATGCAGGGTCAAGGATTTTTACAACTTGCTTTGTACAGCGATTTAGCGTTGCATCGGCACTGAGTCTAGCCTTCTGGCCAGCATTTCCCCGTTCAGACGCCCATGCAGCCTTGGCCGCAAGAGCGCACACTACAGGATCAGGACGTGGGAGGTGTGGACCGCTGGCTTGAACAGAAAGCTGAATTAGCTTATGTCAAGCTGTTCATGACTGACGGGGCAGCATGCATTTCCAATAATATGAGCAGTGCACCGCATTTGCCTTCCCTCATGAACCTCAACACTGCAACCACTATACTATAGCAGCGTTTGGCAATGTCTAGCCTCCGAAACCAAACATTGTGAAGCTAGGCCAGAAGCTGATAAACATAAAAAAAGAAATCAAAAAAGTATTAAATCGGCCTCCCTGCGCTGCCCTGGTGAAAATTCCCTGTCCCCCCTCCCCGGGCTGCATGGGGTATGCCTCATCTAAGTATAGCACCCAGCTGGGCTTTGCGGGCGGGCATGTGAGGCAGCAAACGCGTGCATGTGTGTGTGTGTGTGTGTGTGTGTGTGCACATTTGTGTGTTTGTGTCTTGACCTTCCTCCCTTTTCTTGTTGTGTCTTGCAGCAGACCTGTTGTCTGATTTTTCTCTCCTCTATCATTCGGTTTGTATCGCAGTGTATTGCTGCCCACCCAGCACATACCTAAACCATGTTAAGCGGCACCTGGGGGCCTACATGCCAACACGCAGCAGTTGCAGCTACATCTTCTCTGACAGACCTGTTGCCTTGTTGCAGTTTATTGCTGCCAAACATACGTACCTCAGTAATGTGGAGCGGCATTTGGGGGACTACATGCAACAGCTGGAGCTGCACCAGCGGAGCAGGAATGAGGTCCGCGCGCTAGCACATGAGATGGCCAGGTGAGATTAACAGGATGCTGGGGATATGGCAGGCCCGGCAGGGTGTGGTAACAGGCCGCATAGAGCATGAGCGGGGTCCATGGGCTGACTCATGAGATCGTCATATAAGGTCAGTCATTAGCCGGGCACACTCGAGCTGACGGCATGCCTGGCAGAGAGCTGGTGACAGGCCTTGCACGGTAGGGGGGCTGAGCTAGTGAGCTGGCAGGGTGGCATCTTGCACAGGCATTCCTGCAAGGCCGATGCGCAGTTTCCTCTCTGCACCTTCCAAATTAAAGTGGGCACTGACTTGAGGGGGTACTCTTTGCAGCAAAGCAGCAGCAAGTAGTGGTGTTACTGGGTTTTTTTCAATACTCTGCAAAAATTTCAGGTTGATCAAACCTGGCGGGCCGTGACAGGCTTGGTGGTCTTGCTCCGGCTGTCGTTTTGCTGGGTCACAAAAAACGAAAAATTGAGAACCATGCCGGTTCTGCCGGGGCATTGGTGGTGGAAAATACCGGTGCTGCTTGTCATTTTGTCCATCTTCCTTTTTCAGCTCCTTCTCCTCTCCTTGACGTGCTGAATGCAGGCTCCGAGCTGACCAGGCGCCAGTGGATGATGACATCAAACGCATCGCAGCGCTTCATGTGGAGGAGGTGCGTGTCCTGGACATTGATCCCTCAGCCCTTAACCCTGAATCCTGAGCCCTGAGCCTTGAACATTTTTGTCCTGGTCATCAAACGCATGGCAGCACTGTCGGTGGAGGAGGTGCACGTAGAGACCCTGAGCTCTGAATCCTAAACCCCGAGCCATGAACCCTGAACCAGTGCACATGCTGCAGGCTGCAGGCCCACCTTGATGGCGCTGCTCACACCCCTGAGCCTTGCGGTATTTAAAATTATAACTCATATACCGTCTGTACTGAAAAGCTCAAAGGCAAAGAGGTGAAAATAAAGGCCTGGCCCTGTTCTCAGGAGAGGGCGTCTCAGGGTGAGGCCTCAAGGGCCCTGTCCAGCGCCTGCGCCCTCGCCCGCGCCGCCATCGCCCCTTTAAGCGCCGCAAATTTGAGCAGCAAAAGGCAGCAACGCCTCGAGGCACTGCTGGGACTTGAGGGCAGAGCCGGCCTGGGCGCAGCTGGGGTCGTGCTGTTTGACAGGGTGAGTGCTGGGTACCCTCTAGGGTTTGGTTCTGTCTATTTGCCCATCCACACCTCACCCTCGGGAGGACTTGAACTCTGTGTACCTCTTAAAATAGGTTGGGAACCTTCTAAAATACTGTGTGCCTCGTAAAATACTAAGTACTGGTACCGAATTCCTTGTTTGGTTCCGCACTTTCCATCGAAATTAGTTGGATTTAGGAGTTTGCGCAGGCTTTTATTGGACACCGTAGGTCGATATAAATTTCTGCGTGGGTGACCCTGGGCCTGCCGACCCTGCCGCACTGATACTGGCCTGCTCGCTGGCCCGTGATGTTTCTGTAATGCCAAACCACAAAATTACTGCGCAGCTCAAGTTCTGGAATTAATTAAAGCAATCCTTGCCCCGATAAATAAATAATAATGTGCGAACGGGAATCGAAACCGGTATCAAAGTGCCTCCTAAAATAAATAGTCTTTCTTGAAATACCGAGTACCTCTTCAAAATTTGAGTACCGGTATAGGTGCCTTATAAAATACTGAGTACGGTAAGTTATAAAGAACTCTATATGAAATCCCGTGTGTCTCATTTACCCTCGACAATCTATGGAGGAGACCTTGAGGGTCTTTATCTTCTCTCAATATCACTCTACTGTGTTTCACATCAAGAAGTAGGTTCACACACCACTTTGCCCCACGCAGCAATTCTGCACTGCTACAGCGATTCTGCACTGCTACTGTTCGGTTTCACAGCCTTTTCGCATATCCTTGGGTGGTCTTTGTTAATTAGTAAATCCGGTTTAGGGGCATCCCAGCTACACTGTAACTGATAGGATATCGTCCGGGACCAGAGGCTCGCAATGGCTTCGGCCATTGATCCTAATGCTCATTACAGTAGGTACGGTATGCGATGTTGGTCGGCGACACACAACTGACGCACAACTGCCCCCTGTCTGCCGCCACAACCTCCCTGTGTGCAACTAATGTGACACCGAAAATAAACACATACAGAGACGACCCTTCAACAGCTCTCTTAGCTCAGTTGGTAGAGCGGTACTTTAGTAAGGTGCAGGTCGGCAGTTCAAACCTGTCAGAGAGCAGTCAACTTTTTATTTCACAGTGCGAAGTCAAGGAGGGACATGTTCACAACCTGGCCTCTCCGATGAGGACGGATTGGACGTGCTGCTGTTGTCCGATGTGCACATATACCTCACACAGACGTAATGATCATGGACAGCTGAATCATATCACAATTCAGACACATCTCAGGAGAAAAGGGCGAGCTTCCATTTGGAGGTTGTTACTGTAACAATGCTACACAATTTTAATTACCGTAGCCACGGAAGTATTTCGCTATTTTGATCGTTCTTCAAGGAGCAACGAAATCAGTCGTGAAAATGTTTTTGACTGGAATTTTTCATGTTAAGGGGCAACGAATGAAAAAAAGCGCCAAAACTGCGACTTTTTAAGCAACAACGAAATTCGAAAATAACGAAACACGTCCGTGACTACGGTATGTGGATCTCCGAGCAACCTAAAAACAAGTGGACCCTCAAGTGCCAAGCTCTGATGTTTTTTTTCCACACATTTTTAGTCTTCGCTTGCGTCGAACCAGGCGATCAAGCAAATCTAACAAAGCTAATCAAGCAAACGAAACAGATATGACAATCAGCAAACTTTGTAGGGTCCTCTGACTGGGGGCGTCTGATTGCTGCAATTTTTTTGTTAGGTCAGCGACAAGGCAGCCGTTCTCGTAAATGCTACGCTTGATCTGAAAAGTCAGTTCACGGACAGCTAGTCAAAAATTGGTGCTAAGGCCAGTCAAGATGAAGAATAAAAATACCGAGTTCCGGTGCCTCTTAAAACGCTGACCACCGTACCTCCTTATATACTGAGTACCTTCGGAGGGGTTGTGGTTGTTTGTTGTCGTTACCGGTTGCGTGTCCATGTCCAACGGATTTGAAAACAAACTCCGTAGGCCGTGCGGACCTCAGATCTGAACTGCACTTCCCCTCGGATCTTAAATCTGGTTTCTAAGCGAAAGAGATTGCGGTACTGAGATCTGTGATTTCAAATCTAAATTGCAGTGCCCTCCCGACCCTGCCTGCAGGCAGCCATCAGCGGTGATGCAGCATTGGCAGCGGAGCCTCCCGCACAACATCCTGCTCAGCCGCACCCCGCCCCCGCGTCACCTCCCCACATGCTCACTCCGTTGTACTCTGAGGATGTGACAAGGCAGCGAGACCAGCGGCTGACAGCTGACAGTCGGGATCCGGCTCCAGGCTCGACGGGGGCAGCAACTGGGATGCTCTCATCCCCTTACCCTCACATCTGGCAGCAGCAGCAACAACAGCCTGTCCCTGTGTTCATGTCGCCTCAACAGCAACAGCAGCAACAGCCTGTCCTGATGACACTGCCCACCATGCAACAACAGCAGCTGCAACAACAACACCAGCAACAGCTGCAGTATGGGATGGGGCACGCAGCTAGTATGGGAATCGAAGGAGGATTCCCGTCAGCTTCGGGTCCAGCACCTCCATTGTACATGATGGGACCCGCGCCGCAGCAGCAGCAGTACATGCAGTACATGATGGGTGCACTTCTCCACCCTGGCATGCTGTCAATGCAGGGTAGCCCGTGGGCGCCGCCGCAGTACTACCCACCTCCGTACAGCTACATGTCGCCCATGCAGCCGCAGTACGCACCTCCCACTCAGCAGTACGCAGTACCTGCTCAGCTGTATGCTGCAGCCCCTCCGCAGTACATACCTCCTCCACAGCAGTACGCACCTGCTCTCCAGCAGTATGCACCACTTCCCCATCAGTACACTGCGGATCCCAGGCAGTACATGACCGTACTGCAGCAGCAGCAGGCACTGAGTGCTCACCCTCAGGAAACGGTGCGGGAGAGTCCGCCATCCATGTCCGGCCTGCCACAGACCCCGCTCGGTCCACCATTTTCCTGGCAGTCAGCCCCGCTGGCGTCGGCGCAACCCACTGCCCCTACCCCAGCTCCCTTCTCATTACCGCCGCCTGCGGTGGCTGGGTTCACGAACACTGGCGTAGCTTCCCTGCAACTTCCGTCCGCTGCAGGGCCAGCCCCACCGCCTTCGTTTGTGCCCTCAACCGCCCCGCTGCCCGCTCGCATGGAATCGCAAGGCCCCTCCGTGCCAACGCTCACGGGCTCGGTCGACCCGCAGGAGCCGACACCCGCTGCTACCGCTGGTGCCGCAGGCCCCGCTCAGGCACACCCGGCACAGGATCGGCGGACGCTCAAGCAGTGGCCTGCTCACCAGAGCAACGCGGGACCCCCATCTCCAGCAGCAGCAGCAGCAGGGGTGGCGGGGTCGCAGGTCCTTTATAAGCATACGGGCAGGGAGCAACTGCAAGTGGTGGCGGCGGCCTCCTTGGCGCCGTCAGCGTTTGAGCATCCGCCCACAGCTGCCGCGGCTGTGTTGGCCGCTGCTTCTGCTGCTGCCTCATTCCCCGCGGCTACCGCTGCGGTGGCCTCCCGTGCCCGCTCTGATACGGCCGGCTTACAGGGCAGCTCTCTGACCCTGAGGCCGGTCATTCCTCATCTCGTCCTGCCCGCCTACCTGCAGAAAGGAAAGCAGACGCAAGCTGCGGGCGACGGACACGACCCTGCCCGAGCTTTATCCTCCGATGAGGAGGACCAGCCTGGCAGGGAGGGCTTCACACCCGTATCCTCAGTGACCTTAGCGCCCCCTCGTGTGGCCTCAACGGCTGCTGCTGCTGCTGCTGCTGCAAAGCTGGGACAGATGGGGCACCCGGAGGCGACCAGCCCGACTGGCAGAGGGCCTGGCCCCGGTGGAGTGGGGAGTAGCTGGAGCGGGGGGCAGCCAGAGGCGACCAGCCCGACTGGCCGTGGAGCAGGGGGCAGCGTTCCTGTGACGGGCCTGCTTGCAACCATCCAGGAGTCTCCGCGCCCGTCCGACACCGCATCAGAGGCGTACAGCCAGCGTCTAATGAGGAAGAGCATGGCTGCCTCAGCGACAGTGACGGCCGCAGCGGGGCATCAGCAGGAGGCGGGAGCGGAGCTGGAGCGGCCGCCACGGTCTTCCCAGGCTGCTCCGGGCGCTGCTGCTACGGTGGCGGCGGCTTCCGGAAGGAGCGCCTCGTCCTCTTCGCCGTTCTCATCGGGGGTGATGGAGGTGGGGGAGCATGGCGACTCTACGGATTCGGAGGATCGAGGTGGGAGCGAGCCTGACGATGCGACTGCAGTCACCATGGTGGCCCCTTTGAGATCCGCGTCAAGCATCAGTTCTGGGTGAGTAACCCAGTACCGGTGGCTGAGTACTGGTGGGTGAGTCACCGGTGGCTGTTATGAAGTTTACCATAAAGAGTTCTCAAAAACACTTTAACATTTCAAATTTATACCCCCAGCATCACACCCTCAACATCACACCCCCAGCATCACACCCTCAGCATCACACCCCCAACATCACACCCCCAGCATCACACCCTCAGCATCACACCCCCAACATCACACCCCCAGCATCACACCCCCAGCATCACACCCTCAGCATCACACCCCCAACATCACACCCCCAGCATCACACCCCAGCATCACACCCCCAGCATCACACCCCCAGCATCACACCCTCAGCATCACACCCCCAGCATCACACCCTCAGCATCACACCCCCAGCATCACACCCCCAGCATCACACCCCCAGCATCACACCCCCAGCATCACACCCCCAGCATCACACCCCCAGCATCACACCCTCAGCATCACACCCCCAACATCACACCCCCAGCATCACACCCCAAGCATCACACCCTCAACATCACACCCCCAGCATCACACACCCAGCATCACACCCTCAGCATCACACCCCCAACATCACACCCCCAGCATCACACCCCCAGCATCACACCCCCAGCATCACACCCCCAGCATCACACCCCCAGCATCACATCCCCAGCATCACACCCCCAGCATCACACCCCCAACATCACACCCACAGCATCACACCCCCAGCATCACACCCCCAGCATCACACACCCAGCATCACAGCCCCAGCATCACACCCCCAGCATCACACCCCCAGCATCACAGCCCCAGCATCACTCCCCCAGCATCACAGCCCCAGCATCACACCCCCAACATCACACCCCAGCATCACACCCCAGCATCACACCCTCAGCATCACACCCCCAGCATCACACCCCAGCATCACACCCCCAGCATCACACCCCCAGCATCACACCCCCAGCATCACACCCCAGCATCACACCCTCAGCATCACACCCCCAACTTCACACCCCAAGCATCACACCCTCAACATCACACCCCCAGCATCACACACCCAGCATCACACACCCAGCATCACACACCCAGCATCACTCACCCAGCATCACACCCCAGCATCACACCCCCAGCATCACTCACCCAGCATCACACCCCAGCATCACACACCCAGCATCACACACCCAGCATTAAACCCCAGCATCACACACCCAGCATTAAACCCCAGCATCACACCCCAGCATCACACCCCCAGCATCACACCCCCAGCATCACACCCCCAGCATCACACCCCCAGCATCACACCCCCAGCATCACATCCCCAGCATCACACCCCCAGCATTACACACCCAGCATCACACGCCCAGCATCACACCCCCAGCATCACACCCCCAGCATCACACGCCCAGCATCACACCCCAGCATCACACACCCAGCATCACACCCTCAGCATCACACCCCCAGCATCACACCCTCAGCATCACACCCTCAGCATCACACCCCCAGCATTACACACCCAGCATTACACCCCCAGCATCACACCCCCAGCATCACACCCCAGCATTACACCCCCAGCATCACACCCCCAACATCACACCCCCAGCATCACACCCCCAGCATCACATCCCCAGCATCACACATTCATACCCTGCTGTCTTGCCCCCTCCCCTCACTAAATGCAGAGGCAGCAGCCCTCACCCCCTCCTCCTCACATACCGCAACGGTGGCGGCCAGCCAAGCTAACTGGCCAGGCGAACTTCATCATCATCTCCGGCATCAGCCGCTACCTGAAATGTAACCATGCTTCACACATTCATACCCTGCTGCCTCGCCCCCCTCCCCTGTTATGCCCAGGGGTGGCGGTCTACGGCCATGCATCACCCCCCCACCGCCTCGCCCCCCTCCCCTGTTATGCACAGGGGTGGCGGTCGCGCCAAACTGATGGGCATGGAGGATTTCAGCAGCATCACCGGTGTCGTCCGCACTGTCAGCGCCACCGGGTCGCTCAGTGGCGGCGGCAGCCGCACTACAAGCGGAGCCTTGTCGCCCAGTGGCGGCGGCGGCGGAGGCCGCACTATCAACGGGGCCTTGTCGCCTGGTGGTGGCGTGCGCACAGCCAATGGAGCTGGATCGCCCGGTAGTGGCCTACCCCATGCCGACGGTCTAAGCTTGAGGTGTGAGGGGGGAGGTAATCATACGGGGGAAGGAGGTGACTGGCCGGCTTGCGCTAGATCTAGATCTAGAGCCACCCCATATTCCCATCGAGCTTACAGCAGCCGTCCCGAGCCGACAGTCTGGTCTGTATACAGTAGATTTGCTTTGCCTTCTCTCATGATTAATGTTGTTTGGGGTTGAGGGATTTATGAATATACTGATTATCGATTGTCGACGCCAGTTTTCAGTCAGAAATTAATAGTTGGTCGATAGCCCTGAGGGCAGCCCATAAAGAAATCGTTTTGTCATATCCGAGGGAAGGCAAATCAAATCTACGATATCTAGATCTCGAGTCTTGTCCTTCATTGGGCCTGCCAAAGCCGCCTGTTTCTGAATCTCTTGGCTTGAGGTGAGGTGGGACACAGTCAGCCGGGGGGAGAGAGGTGACCAGCCAGCCAGCTTGTGCAGCATCTACATCTAATCCCTCCCCCAAATGGGCGTTCAAGGGTGCAAAGGCCTTCTGTGACAAGGGGTGATTTTTAATCATCCTGTACATTTACCTTCCTTCCCTCATCATTAACGTTGTCAAGGGGATCCATTAATTTACTAATTGTCAATTGTCGATGCCAGTTTTCAGTCGGAAATCACGAGTTTTTGTCAACAGCTTGCCCAGAGGCAAAGCAAAATAAATGTGCATTATGATGAAAACAGGATGTGGAGGATTCCCCCAGGGTCTCCTGGTCATGGCCTTTTTCTGCTCTCCCAACGGCAGCTGCTGCGAGCAGTGTTCCTTAAGGTTGCCTTAGCTACCTTTCAGCCACACGTGAAGGTCTGTTCCCCGTAAGCCCAGTGGTGGCTGCCCAGCGGCCTGCCACAGCACCCCTTGCACCTCCTCAACAATGCGCGTTTGATGTCATTACCGGTACGTACAGATATTTATGTTTTGCCAATTACCTCCCCCCTTCGCCCTCGGCAGGCGACGCAATTCCGGGGTACGTGACGATGATTTCCCGTTGACTGGATCCGCAATCCTGCCACCGGGAACGCTAGCAGTTCAAGTGAGTCGCTGTAAATTTGTGAATGGTACTAGCAGTACAAGCGAGTCGCTGTAAATGTGTGAACTAAACAGTACAGGTTAGTCAGTTCAAATGTGGTAACTAGATCAGTACAGGTGACTCAGTGCAAAGGTGGGAACTGAAGCAGTAGGAGTGAGCCAGTGCAAAGGTGGGAACTGAAGCAGTAGGAGTGAGACAGTGCAAAGGTGGGAACTGAAGCAGTAGGAGTGAGACAGTGCAAAGGTGGGAACTGAAGCAGTAGGAGTGAGACAGTGCAAAGGTGGGAACTGAAGCAGTAGGAGTAAGTCAATTTAAATGTGGGAACTGTCTGGATAATGTGGGTCTCCTATAAAACACGTGAGTGAGTGGATTTGCAGTCATTGGACGGCAATTGGGGCACTGCCCGAATCTGGTAAATATAAATCTTGCAAATCTAGGTAATTAACATCTGGAATGCAGCAGACGCATGCACTCTCGTCATTCGTACAGTGCACCCAGAGGGATGTCGTTGTCTTGTGGGCATGCCTAGGTCACATCGGTGTCTGGCTGATGGAGTGTGGAATCGGGAGGCCTCTGCAGGTTGTAGGGTTCATACCCCAAGCCCTCCCCTGCCCAGTTGCGTTTTTTGTCGGAAGGACTGCTAGGCGGAAGGGCTGCTAGGCGGGGCGCATCTTCTGCGGCAGGTCCAGGAGCTATTCCTGTGGATCAGCGCGCCGCCTCCTCCACATAACTCCCGACTCCCACGCCTCCCATGCATAACCCCCGACTCCCCCGCCTCCCACGCATAACCCCCGATTCCCGTCTGTGCAGGGCCCGCAGTCCCCCCGTGCCAGCTCGGGCAACAGCAGTGACCAGGTGTCCTGGCCGGAGCCCTGGCTAGAGCAGTCTGCCAGCCCCATGAACACGATCCACCCACAGCAGCTGGTGGGGGGACTGGTCATCCATGAGAGGACCTCGGCACCAGACCTGGTGGGCACCTGGTATTTTTGCATGGGGAAAGATCTGTGTGCCCTGGGCCCTGGCTAGAGCTGTCAGCTGGGTCTGTAAGCACGGGCCACCTGCAGCAGGTGGTGGGGAGCCTAGTTTATACAGGAGAGGACCTCGGCACCAGACCTGGTGATGTGTGGAGGCGGTGACCGCCAGGTGCGTTTGCATAAGGAATGATTTCTCACAAACTTGTCTCAAAGGTCGGTTCTAAGTTTGGGAGCGGAATGCAAGTTTGGTATGCGCAACGGGTTGTATGGTTTGACCAGCGAACCAGCCGCCTTCCATTTGGACAGAGTGGATGTGGACTGGGATCCTGAACAAGGGGAAAACTCACATGTTTCTGAATGCCCCAGAGGAACTTTGCCCTGCTCTCAAGCCTCAAAACGCCCCAAATGTTGGATCAATTTAGGTTCAAGGTTTACAGGCGTATCCTGCATGCATCCAATTCTGCTGATGGCTGATAAGCTGAAGGTTAAGGCATTGATGTCTTAAACCCTTAACCCTCAACCCTACATGCTCCCACTGTCTCAGATGGCGGATAAGCTGGATGCGGCGGCAGAGGCGCTGTCCCGCGCCGCCACAATGAAGTCCTCTCCCGGCCTTGCCACAACAAAAAGGTGAGCGGTGCGGTGTCACCGGACACCGGCGCTTCAGACGGCTCCCCTAAAAGGCTTTCCTGAATGGCTCCTCTGAAAGCTTCTCCCCTGCTCCTCCAATCCAGCTGAAGTCTGTTGAGCATTGAGCGGCGGGGGGAACCTGCGGCTTCTTGATTGATTAGGGTTTAGGGTTTACACACAAAACCTGACAATGAAGCTGCACCATCCCCCTACCCCACAACACACCCTTCACCCCCTTCATCCCCCTGCCCCTTTCTCTCTGCCCCCATACACACAACCCCCCCCCTTGAGCAGCTCCAAGTCTGCGTCCCCCCTCCTCCTCAACGTGGATCTGTCAGCCCTCCCGGCACCCAAGCCACACAGCAGCACCGGCGTCAGCCCCCAGGCTGGGCAATCGCCAGGGACGGGCAAGAGCCGCTCCCCCACCGGCTACTCATCCGCCTCGCAAAGCATGCAGTTCAGCGGCGACATCCCCGCACCCACGCCCAGCAGCGGCGGCGGCAGGTCTTGGAACAGGCCCGGGGGTGCCTCGCCCTCGGGAAGCAACGGTGGTTTCTCGCATGCGGCCGGGGTCGGCCCTGCGGCCTCGTTTGCTGGCACGGGTCATGGCCACGGCCAGCCTGGCGTCCTCCAGTCTATCACGTCTCTGCCCGTTCGAGGTGCCGGCCTGGCCAACTCAGTGTTGCGTGGCAGCTTCAGCGGCAGCGCCGGCGGCCACCTGCGGGCATCCCCGTCTGGGAACTTCCGGATGAACAACCCAGCCCCGAGCATCTCTGGCATCATCAGCAAGGCGCTGGGAAACAGCGACGGTTTCGGAGGCTCCTCCTCGGACTCTGACGAGGAGACGGCCAGCGGTATGGGCAGCTATAGCCTGGACCTGGCCGGGATGGGTCTGGGCGGCGGCGGGAACTCAACGCGCCTGTCCGGGGCAGGAAGCAGGCTGTCCGGCGCGGGGACAAGGCTGTCCGCTGCGGGCGGCTCCGGTCGCCTTGGCTTGAACCTGTCCGGTGCAGCGGGGGGTGGCAAGCCGCAGCCGATGGCGATGAGCCCTCGCCGCATGGGCGATTCAGGCACTGGCGAGGACCCAGGGGAGAACCAATCCGAGTATGCCGGCAGGCCGGCAGCGGGCGCGACGGCCGTGGGGGCCGCGTCGATCAAGCCGGCCCTGATCCACTCGTCGAGCTTCAGTGACGACTTTTGAGAGGCCGCCTCATACACCATGAACTCATCTTGATCGCCTGCGCTGCTTCGCTGGCGTTGTGTACGCTGAAGATATCAAACCATGTCAAGCTGCTCTGGCGGTAGCAGCGCCGCAGCAATGCCGCCCGCCGGCGGAATGTCGGCAGCATTCAGCACAAGGCGTCCCGGAGCAGGTTCGAAAAACTCGATCAGCTGGTAACTAAGGGAGCCAGCGCTCGATTCATCCCCGTCATACATTGAAGAGCAGAGGTTTTCACCTCGAGGAGATGCTGCAATGCATGCCATTGCAATCCTCTGGCTTACATGGCCTAAAAGAGAGAGGCCTATAAATCCATGAATCCATGATGGCTTGCCGACGGACACCTGCCTATACTTCACCGCTCTCCTGTGTTAAATAGGTGGGGTGTGCAAAAGTTTGAAAGATGTTGTCTCCCACCTGGGAAACAACTAACCAATGAGATGCAACTGTGTGGTCTCTAGTCCTGGTTATTGCTCCTGCCCCGAGCAGACTGTTAAGATACATCAATACTTATGAGCCCACTTGCCAAGCTCCTCATTGGATTATGTAATGCTTGCCTTTTTACCAAGCGGCCCCAGAACATCCACTTGATATGCTAAGCACCCTGCTGTGAGCTGTCTATCTCCCTCTTCATCCCCCATGCCCTTAAAGAGCGCAGTTTCCTCCTTTTCCTCAAAACGCACAGCGGTCTCTATTGGTGGGTGTCGCCCCCCTCAGGGCCTTAGGGACTTAATCCCTGAATGTACACATTGGACTTTGGCTTGCGTCTGTGCCATTGGACAGAGGCACATAGCTGAGCAGATAAATGCCATACACCCTGCACCAGGTGTGACCTGCCCCACACTTGCCACCAGGTATAGCCTACCACTAGGTATGACCTGAACCACATCTGCCAAAGGATCCTCTTGCTCCCCCCGTCTCACGTAAATACAGAGCCTCAATCCTAAAACACATATGTTGGAAGGCCATGATACGTCCAAGCATCATTGACAAAGCTAGGCTGTGCCCATGCTGTTCTCAAAAACTGGTGAGAGGTGTTATGTCAGTTGATGTCATGGGAGCTTAATACAATGTTTGGGCCCATGATTCGGTTAACATGGTGATAAAATCCAAGCCCTTCCTTGTTTTGGGAAGCTGTTGAATATAATCCATGCTGACAGACTTTCATGGGTGTCCTGATATTCTAGAGAGGTGCCTGAAGACATAGAATTTCAGTATCAATGAAATTGAAGTAGGTAGCCCTGGGAGGCAATGTCCGGGAGTACGGTGGGTCTACGCTGGGACCACCGTGGGAGAGCCGGAGGGAAAGAGCGGGGAGATGCGAATGGGAATGGGCTAAACTCTATGATTGTTTCTAAACTCATCTTGCCGCTCTGTTATTTTCATTGACTAGGCCAGACTGCTCAGTCCACTCTCTGCCAGCAGTATGAAGATGAGATGTACCGTATGTATTTTCGTTTATTCCTGCGTGTGAGTTTGACTTTTGAAGTGTTTGAAGTTTTTACAGTCCAGCGGGGCATCACATTCGATGCATAGGACAGGTGCCTGCAAACCGGTACCAGGAGCACAAAATAAACTAGGACAGTGAGCAAAACCAGTGCCCCCCCTGAGCAAGCAACCAACACACAACCGAAAGCAAGTGGCGTGAGAATGATGAGCACTACAGTCTATTCCACCTGCTGCCTGGGACTCCGTGGGAGTTGTGTGACACCGTGTGCATGATTAATATCCTAATAGAATGGTCCATCTGCATGCTAATGTGGCACATATAATGCGTGCTTCTGAAATTCTTATCAGACACAGCAACACTTAAACTCACTGAAGTTTCGTTCACGCATCACACAGTTTTTACACAGACTTACAACATTTCACTTAAACTATCTTGTTTTCTTTTCAAACTTTCTAGGAGGCGTCCAACCGAACTCTTTTGCACCCACGTCATGTTTTATGGCTGGGGCTAATCTTCTGCACTATGGGGTTCATTCCCGCGCTACTGCTCGTTGGTTGTGTGTTGTTTGCTTGCCAGGGGGGTCACTGGTTTTCGCTCGCTGTCCTAGCGTATTTAGTGCCTGTACCGGGTTACGGGCACACGTCCCATGCATTAAATGTAATGCCCCGTTGGACTATAAAAACTTCACAACACAAGTGCCAGACCGCAATCTACCAGTAGGCGTCATTCTTAGGAATCTCAAGAAGCATGGTATTCAAGAAAAATGCTCCCGGTCGACCGTAGTACATCAGAAAAGCGAGCGGGCAACATCCTGGTAACATCTACCGGAAATGGTATTACGTATTAAACTGTGAAAAGGAAGATTAAGGCCCCTGAAGCCAAGAATGCCACAATCGCTGTAGCCTCCCTGGGCAGCGGGATTATGGCAACACCCTGAAGTTCCTCCGTTTTTTTTGTTGTCATAAACCAAACACAAATCATTGATTTTTTCCATTATGCACAATCAGCAGATGTAGCTCTCATTTTAAACACACAAAGAAGAGATAAATAAACCAATGACTGAAAATAGCTGAAGTGTGGGTGTTCAGGAGCGCAGCATCACACGTCATTCGACATTTTGCGTCTTCTGCAGTCTTCACTGTCTCCCCAACAGAAATGAGTGCGCTCCTCAATCTCCAGGTCTTTACCTCATCTTGTTTACGGTGTTGTGCATCACCTAACCAGATGCATGCTTGACACAGTCTATCGAACTACCTCTCCCTCCTTTCCCTATGAGCAGCATCACAACCTGAGCAACCAACGCAACATGACAGACTAATCATGCCCAGCCTTGCCCACAGCCAAGTATGCCCGTCCTCCTTTATACTCCATAACATCCCCCCCCCCCTCCCCTTCATGCTAGAAAGTACACAACCCGCACCCAGCACATATAGCCAAGCCAGCTCCCATAGATCCCAGGTTAGCGCCTGTGCTGATTGAGCAGCCGCTGAGTGCCCTCTGAAGCTTCCACGATCCCTGCTGAGCTGGCAGCCAGGCTGTCATCGCAGTCCTCATTCCAGGTACTGAACGAGACCCGAACCACCACCTCTGGCCCCTGCCCCCATACGCAGTAGGCACTGCCCTTACGCTCCACATCATCGTAATCGTCTTCCGACTGGACACAGCGGGGCCCGGCCCGGTCCACCGGCCGCCGGCCACGGACGAACCTCACCAGCTTCACCCGAGCTCCCTGAAACCTCTTCCCGACTACCTCCCATGTGGTCTCAGAGACCGGGGGCCTGCCGTTGGTCACATCTGCCGCCCCACAGGAGGCATCCCCTGCGCCTGCTGCTGCCGCAGGCTCCCCCCAGTTCAGCGTCACAGTCAGCAGGAAGGCCAGGGTCGCCAACGCCGCGGCCAGGTACCACACCACCTGTGCGGCAGTAGGAGGAGGAGGAGGGCTGCTCAGCTTAGCTGGTGAGGATTCAAGCAGGCGGACTACAGAAGTCCTTCAGGGCTAGCGCTCACACCCCTGAAGGAGGCCTACTTGTGACCCCCCTCCCTCCCCCCTCAATATCTCTTCCCCGCCTCAGATAGCCTCCCCCTCCCCTCAGATACCCCCCCCCCCAGATACCCCCACCCTGCCTCTCCCCCTCCAATGTCTCCCTCCCCCTTCCAATGTCTCCCTCCCCCCCCCAAAACCGTTGGAGCATGGCCTCACCGATGGCGCGCAAGGCTGCTCGTCCGCGGTCGCTCCATACTCTTTGGAGCAAGCCGAGAACAAAGCTGCGAACAGGAGGGGGCCAGTCCCGGATGCCAGGGACCCAACGGCCTACACATATCGATCAGGAGGCAGGGGGGCAGGCTCAGGCAGCTGGAGGATAGAACCCCCAACTCCATGCCAAGGACCAGCCGCGTCCATCGACAGAGACCAAAAGTAGCACAGGGCACAGGGTAGGGGACCACCACCACCCACCATCATCCCACGAGACTGCTTGTTGCGAATCCATCTCCCTCTAACCACTTGCCATATACGATCACGTGCGTCACAAATACCTCTCCCTCCATCCACCAGCATCCCTAGAGTAAAGGTGCCACAAACAAGGGAGGCAGATGTACATACTTGGTGAGCTAGAGAAGAGATCGGGCGTTCGTTTTGTATGGTTGGTCTGACCTTAGTCGCTCGCCCGACCTTTGACGTTCAGTGAATATGCCGTTTTGACCATGTACATCAGGAAAGCAGTACACATTTCGGGCCTCCATTGTATAGAGAGTTTGGCTGTACCTTTTCCTCTGCACCGTAAAGTAGCCATTCAACAAGTAAGTGTCAAAATGTCAGAAATAATTTCAGCTAGAAGCCACAGACCTCCTCTCATACCTGCAGTACTCCTGCCACCCGCTCTCATACCCCCTCTCATACCTGCATGCCACCATCTCTCACCCCCCCTCTCATACCTGCAGTACCCCTGCCACCGCCCCCCATTCGTCCGGATTGGCTCTGCTGCTCTGTAGCGCAATGATGGATGGCCACACCACGGCCGATAGAGATCCAACGCCCACCGCTGTCAATGCCTCGGTCTTCGAGCCAGAGCCTGCCAGCATGATGTACTGCAAGAGTCCGGGGAGGAGGGTTTCAGGGAGGGTTTCAGGGGGGGAAGGGGGGCAGGGTCCTTGGAGGGGGAGGCGGGTTTGAGGGAAGGTTTCAGGGAGGGGGGCAGGGTCCTCGGAGGGGGAGGGGCAGGTTTCAGGGGGGGGCAGCGGTTAGGGTTCACGGAGGGCGGGGTGGCAGAGAGAGGTAGTCTGGGGGTCAGGGTCAGGGATAACAGTCAGGGAGGAGAGGGTTCGGGGTTCCAGGGATCTGGAAACGCACAGGTCCAGGAATCACACCAAGCTCGTGTCAGAGGCTTCCCTCAGCCTGTGCCAACAGAGCCCACCCTCTCACGTGCACCATACAGGGCCCTCTCACCTGCACCACATAGGCCACCAGTCCCCCGGCCAGCACCCACTGGTCCCCCAGGTACTTGATGACCAGGCCCATGACGGTGATCTGCACCACCAAGCTGCAGATGGCCGTGACCACCAACACCTCCGCCTGGTCCATGGTGGTGAATCCCAGCCGTAGCTGGAGGTACTGCATCAATGTGCCCTGCAGCAGTGGGGGAAGGAGGACATACGCTTGAATGAAAGTATGAAACCATTGTTGAATCGACAAAGTGGAAGAAGGAAACAACATGCCGGCAATGCATAGATTTTGTGTCAGGAGTACCACCCAGCAGGGAAACCTGGGATCAGGATCCACAAGATGATGGGTTTTGTCACAGGAGCACTGCACAGAGGGAAAACAGGGGATCGGGATAATTATCAGGATCCATGAGATGATGGTATTTGTCACAGGAGCACTGCACAGCAGTAAAACAGGGGATTGGGTGAACATCATACATGAGATCATGGCTAATGTCAAGTGTGAAGGCTAGGAAGCCAGTGGGTTGTGAATAGAGAAGCTTGTTGTCGCCGCAGTGAGCAGGTGTGGAACACGCTGTGATGCTCCTACCACATCAGTGCACATAAACAACACATATGACAAATGGATGGTCATTGATAGTATCAATGACCATGGATTTGAAACAAGAAGAGCACCTGTTGGCAAACTGAATCGACAGCTTCAGTGCTTTGCGAGGCCAATGTTGTCTACAGACAAGGTCGCTGCCCTGTCTCGCAGACCAGTGCTCTGCGGGACAGGGCAGTGACCTGCGTCCAGACAGCAACCGCATCACACACCAATCCTTTTAACAATGCCCTCCCCCTGTGGTGTGGTCATGGCTTGGGGAGCCCACAAAAGGTATGGTCTGCACCCCTGCTTAGGGTCAGACCTCTCTCCCCCAGTGGAGCTTCGAGCCAAATAAGGGGATGAAACCTAAAACCTTCGCCTTCAGCTGTAACGATTGTGTGTGGAGAGGTCATGGCCTTAGTGAAAAACGTCACGTCGCGACCTCGGCCACAAAGATCGTGCATGGAGGTTTTCGTACGTAGAGACGTCACGACTGAGCAGCACTGAAAGCGCGTTTGGAATGAAAAGCTCAAATCTGATTTGCCATCCACTCACATGTGCCCCGCTTGACATGGCGCTGACCAGTGCCCATATGACAGCCAGCTGGATGTACCATTTGCTGTGCAGCAGGATGCTCCAGCCGCGGGACAGGCTGGCCAGCGTGATGAGGCTGCTCCTAGGCAGCGCCGAGCGGGTGGCGGAGGCTTGAGGCGCATCCTTGGGCAGCGCTGACTGGGCAGCTGTGGCGGCGGGAGGCGGGATCTTGGTGTGCGAACCGACGTCTGGGGAGCAGGCTGAGGGGAGCACGTGGTGCTGCAGCAGCTGCCGCTGCCGCTGCTGTCCTCCACTGCCTTCATCAGACCGGGCTCCTGCCGCAGCCGGCAGCAGATGTGCTGCCTCCCCCTCTTGCGCTCTTTCCCAGGTGCCCGCGTCGCAAGGGGGGCGCACCGCACAGCTGACGCACCCCTCTTCGGAATGGCGTAAGGCGCCGGCACGAGCCTGGTAGGCCGGGACCAGCCGCCCGACATCGTCAAGAGACATTTGTTCTGAGTGGACGCCGCTAGTGCTCAGCTGCACGCTGCCGGCTGGCTTGTCGGCCTTGTGGGCAGAGGTGGGAGTCAACCGTCTGGCGCTACCGGTCCCTGCACCGTGAGTCACTTCAGTCCCTGGCCCGTCAGCCACGCTGTCCAGGAATGGGCAGAACTCCACCAGGCTGCTTGTTTCCCCAGGCTCGCTGCGCTGCAGCAGATCCGTACAGCAGGTGGCGGCAGATCTTGGTGAGTTCGGAGAATGCCACATCGACCTCCTAGATCTGAATGGGTCCGGGGAGTCACCTGTTGACATCCTGGGCATCTGCAACTCCCCGGGTCCTGCTGACTGCACCCCGCCCTCCTTGGAAGCGGCTTCAGGACCCCAGGCTACCAACAGCCGCTCCCCTTCGGCATCTCCAGGGGAGTCTGGAGTACGCTTTGCTGGTGCGTCGGCAGTGGTGCATGGCGCCTGCTTCAGCGATCAGGGGAGACAGGCATACACACTGACTCAAAAGGCGACTTGTAGAATTGAAAGGGCAGACCAAGCGCTAAACCTAAAATGTATGTATTGGCTCGCTCACTGTCGATTTGCTCCAGGCAGGCAGCTAGGCAGCCTGGCCCTTTGGCCCCAGAGTACAGCAGTGCCCTCCAGTTAGAGGCCTCCGAAACCCATTCGGGTTCTGAAGGCTGGGTTTTAAGTGCTCCTGGTGTTCCTCGGTTCCAGGTGTTTCCCCGGCCAAAAGGCCACGGGGCTCCATCTGCACTCGTTCAGCACTTGATCGGGAAAGAAGCACACAGACATGCACGAAGCGGAGCCATGCCAGCCATCGCACCTCCTCATTCATATCATCCAGGGGGTTCTGCTTCAGGCGCCGCCTCGGCGCGCTCTCGGGGAGGAATATGATGACATATACCACAGAGATGAGGGAAAGGGTGATACAGGAGTACACTGCAAGAATTGGTGACGAACGGAGGATCAGGGACAGGGCCACAGGGCTTGAACGAAAACAATATTCTCCACCCGCGCCCCCATCTACATCACCTTACTCCTCATTATCCCATGCATTCTCATCTGCATCCTCCAAGGCATCCGATGCAGCTTTATCCCATTCACATTCATTCCACACACCCTTATGTTTAACCTGTCCACACCCTCAATCCAAACACCCTCGAATGCATCTTATCTACACCCTCATCCTGGTGTCCTGCCTCTCAAAACCTCCTCCCATCCGCCCCCTCGTCCACCTTCCCAACGTCTCACCGGCCACTGATGGGTGCAGGTTTGCCCCGATAATCGGCCCTGCAATCAGGCCGATCAGGAACATAGCCATGATAAACGCTATGGACGCTGCACGGTACTCTTGTCTGCGGGTGATGACAGGTAGGGGGCTGATGTTCACCATCATACTCACAGATGTTATCAGATAAGTAACTCAAGGGTTCATGGATATAACACAGTTAAAGGCTTCAGTCAGGCTCACGGTCACCAGCTAGGGTATGGTCACCAGCTAGGGTACCGGTATAGGGTTCAAGAGTTCATAGCTGGGTTTAATGGCCCCAGGTACCGCACCTGGTCATGAGGTCTGCTACAGCCGTGAGGACCATGGAGACCGATGACACGATGCCCCCGATTGCAACCGCAGGAAAGTACCTGAAGGGCACAGGGCAGTGCAGGGGACAAAGCTGATGAGCCGGTCATTCAGCGCACAGGCCAGCGGAGGGGGTGGGTCCTTGCGGAGGCAGGCCAGGCAGTCCTGAGGCAGGGCAACAGGCACACAGGACCAAGGGTTGGATTGGTTATTCAGATCCATCCCATCCTCCTCCCCCATTGGTGCTGACCGCCTCCCTCATTGGTGCTGACCCCCTCCCCCATTGGTGCTGACCGCCTCCCCCATTGCTGCTGACCCCCTCCCCCATTGGTGCTGACCCCCTCCCCCATTGGTGCTGACCCCCTCCCCCATTAGTGCTGACCCCCTCCCCCATTGGTGCTGACCCCCTCCCCCATTGGTGCTGACCGCCCCCCCCATTGGTGCTGACCGCCCCCCCCATTGGTGCTGACCGCCTCCCCCATTGGTGCTGACCCCCTTCCCCATTGGTGCTGACCGCCTCCCCCATTGGTGCTGACCGCCCCCCCCATTGGTGCTGACCCCCTCCCCCATTGGTGCTGACCCCCTCCCCCATTGGTGCTGACCGCCCCCCCCATTGGTGCTGACCCCCTCCCCCATTGATGCTGACCGCCTCCCCCATTGATGCTGACCCCCTCCCCCATTGATGCTGACCGCCTCCCCCACTGGTGCTGACCGCCCCCCCCCATTGATGCTGACCGCCTCCCCCATTGATGCTGACCCCCTCCCCCATTGATGCTGACCGCCTCCCCCATTGATGCTGACCCCCTCCCCCATTGGTGCTGACCGCCTCCCCCACTGGTGCTGACCCCCTCCCCCATTGATGCTGACCCCCTCCCCCATTGGTGCTGACCCCCTCCCCCATTGGTGCTGACCGCCTCCCCCATTGATGCTGACCGCCTCCCCCATTGGAGCTGACCCCCTCCCCCATTGATGCTGACCGCCCCCCCCATTGATGCTGACCGCCTCCCCCATTGATGCTGACCCCCTCCCCCATTGGTGCTGACCGCCCCCCCCATTGGTGCTGACCCCCTCCCCCATTGGTGCTGACCCCCTCCCCCATTGGTGCTGACCCCCTCCCCCATTGGTGCTGACCCCCTCCCCCATTGGTGCTGACCGCCCCCCCCATTGGTGCTGACCGCCCCCCCCATTGGTGCTGACCGCCCCCCCCATTGGTGCTGACCGCCCCCCCCATTGATGCTGACCGCCCCCCCCATTGGTGCTGACCGCCTTCCCCATTGGTGCTGACCGCCCCCCCCATTGGTGCTGACCCCCTCCCCCATTGGTGCTGACCGCCCCCCCCATTGGTGCTGACTGCCCCCCCCATTGGTGCTGACCGCCCCCCCCATTGGTGCTGACCGCCCCCCCCATTGGTGCTGACCGCCCCCCCCATTGGTGCTGACCGCCCCCCCCATTGGTGCTGACCGCCCCCCCCATTGGTGCTGACCGCCCCCCCCATTGGTGCTGACCGCCCCCCCCATTGGTGCTGACCGCCTCCCCCATTGGTGCTGACCGCCCCTCCCATTGGTGCTGACCCCCTCCCCCATTGGTGCTGACCGCCTCCCCCATTGGTGCTGACCGCCTCCCCCATTGGTGCTGACCGCCTCCCCCATTGGTGCTGACCGCCTCCCCCACTGGTGCTGACCCCCTCCCCCATTGGTGCTGACCGCCCCCCCCATTGGTGCTGACCGCCCCCCCCATTGGTGCTGACCCCCTCCCCCATTGGTGCTGACCCCCTCCCCCATTGGTGCTGACCCCCTCCCCCATTGGTGCTGACCCCCTCCCCCATTGGTGCTGACCCCCTCCCCCATTGGTGCTGACCCCCTCCCCCATTGGTGCTGACCCCCTCCCCCATTGGTGCTGACCGCCTCCCCCATTGGTGCTGACCGCCCCCCCCATTGGTGCTGACCGCCTCCCCCATTGGTGCTGACCGCCCCCCCCATTGGTGCTGACCGCCTCCCCCATTGGTGCTGACCCCCTCCCCCATTGGTGCTGACCGCCCCCCCCATTGGTGCTGACCGCCCCCCCCATTGGTGCTGACCCCCTCCCCCATTGGTGCTGACCCCCTCCCCCATTGGTGCTGACCGCCTCCCCCATTGGTGCTGACCCCCTCCCCCATTGGTGCTGACCGCCTCCCCCATTGGTGCTGACCCCCTCCCCCATTGGTGCTAACCGCCCCCCCCATTGGTGCTGACCGCCTCCCCCATTGGTGCTGACCGCCTCCCCCATTGGTGCTGACCGCCCTCAGCGCCAGTCCCCAGTGGGGGCTCTAGGCTCCGCATAACAGATGCGGAAGAAGCTCAAAGGGGATAGCCACACGAACTCAGCCTGGAAGTCCTTGCCCCCCGCCTGTCCCCCAGAAGGAAAGGTGCATCAACAGCCTACCTTTGCATCTCTGTTCGGTTAGGGGGGTGCGAATCCAGTCCATACCCTTTGGGACCAAGATCGAGCCATACTCGGTGCCTGACTGCCGGGTACCCAGCATCAGATCTCACCAGTACATGCTGATCCAGCACCAGATCTCACCAGTATATGCTGATCCAGCACCAGATCTCACCAGTATATGCTGATCCAGCACCAGATCTCACCGGTATATGCTGATCCAGCACCAGATCTCACCTGTATATGCTGATCCAGCACCAGATCTCACCAGTATATGCTGATCCAGCACCAGATCTCACCAGTATATGCTGATCCAGCACCAGATCTCACTAGTATATGCTGATCCAGCACCAGATCTCACCAGTATATGCTGATCCAGCACCAGATCTCACTAGTATATGCTGATCCAGCACCAGATCTCACCAGTATATGCTGATCCAGCACCAGATCTCACCAGTATATGCTGATCCAGCACCAGATCTCACTAGTATATGCTGATCCAGCACCAGATCTCACCAGTATATGCTGACCCAGCACCAGATCTCACCAGTATATGCTGATCCAGCATCAGATCTCACAAGTATATGCTGATCCAGCATCAGATCTCACCAGTATATGCTGACCCAGCACCAGATCTCACCAGTATATGCTGATCCAGCACCAGATCTCACAAGTATATGCTGATCCAGCACCAGATCTCACAAGTATATGCTGATCCAGCACCAGATCTCACAAGTATATGCTGATCCAGCACCAGATCTCACCAGTATATGCTGATCCAGCCCCACTGGTAGAGCATGATGGTCGTCATGGGGGCCAGCGCCAGGCTCAAACCAGCCACCAGGAAAGGCTTGCGTCCCCAGTGGTCACTGCAGCGGCAGAAGGGAAAACATAACTGGGGCTAAGATACAGGCAGCAGGGAGTTAAGAGGTCATAGAGCCAGCTCATCAAGATAAGGGTGGACATGTTTATTTTGTTTTGCTGCATGCTGAGTCATGGCCTGAGGGTTGGCAGGTTTCAGGGCAGCTGCAGCAGCTCGTCTGGGGCAAGACACTGCCTTGCTATTTACTGGCCTCATTCCAAATGCCAGCTGGTTTGTATGCACCAGGGGGGGAAGTGAGACGCTGTTGTTGTTACAAAGTTAACGCAACCACCAACAGCCTTTTGCGAAAGGTCCAGGCAGATTGCACTGGGGGGAAACTAGCCACAGGAACAAAAACCCAACACACGCAACACGGGGGCAAAAAACAATTCAAAGCAGGACAAATACAGAAAACGGGTGAACACTTAAACAAGCACGGAAGACAGAACCGGAGGCACTGTAGTCCCGCTAGTACGTTGTTACATCCCCTTGACACAAACACACTAGATTATGGCACTTCAGTACCAGAAAATGGCGAATTGAAGAAGCGAATTACCCCAGAAAGAGAGAAAGAAAACTGCGTCCCACAGGGGTGTGAGGGTTGAGAAAACAACGCGGCATGGGCCGAGGCCTCGTCTGCGCCGTTATCATGTCAGCAAGAAGAAAGTCTAAGAAAGCTACAGTGGCCTGCACTTTCGGCCATGATTGACTCGCTGGTTGGTAGCTCCTGATGCCGGTAAGTACTCTGATCTACGTCTGGTTTGCACAATGCTGTGTAGGAGTTTGGGGGCATGCACGTGCATTTTTGTAGCATACTTCCTGGCATGGTACATGCTGATGCCAAGGGAGAGTATGCCTTGCATGGTGTGCTCTTTATAGATGGTGCCGGAGGTTCCCAACAGGATAGGGATGATTTTAATTTTGTTCATGCAGTATCCTGTGCTCTGAAGTTTTTGAACTAGCTCTGTGTTGGATGTAGAACGCCTGTGCAGGGGGGACACTCATGAAAAATGTGGGCAGGGGGACACTCATGAAAAGTGTGGGCAAGGGGACACTGATGAAAAGTGTGGGCAGGGGGACACTCATGAAAAGTGTGGGCAGGGGGACACTCATGAAAAGTGTGGGCAGGGGGACACTGATGAAAAATGTGGGCAGGGGGACACTGATGAAAAGTGTGGGCAGGGGGACACTCATGAAAAGTGTGGGCAGGGGGACACTGATGAAAAGTGTGGGCAGGGGGACACTGATGAAAAGTGTGGGCAAGGGGACACTGATGAAAAGTGTGGGCAGGGGGACACTCATGAAAAGTGTGGGCAGGGGGACACTCATGAAAAGTGTGGGCAGGGGGACACTCATGAAAAGTGTGGGCAGGGGGACACTCATGGAAAGTGTGAGCAGGGGGACACTGATAAAAAGTGTGGGCAGGGGGACACTGATAAAAAGTGTGGGCAGGGGGACACTGATGAAAAGTGTGGGCAGGGGGACACTCATGAAAAGTGTGGGCAGGGGGACACTCATGAAAAATGTGGGCAGGGGGACACTCATGAAAAGTGTGGGCAGGGGGACACTCATGAAAAGTGTGGGCAGGGGGACACTCATGAAAAGTGTGGGCAGGGGGACACTGATGAAAAGTGTGGGCAGGGGGACACTGATGAAAAGTGTGGGCAAGGGGACACTGATGAAAAGTGTGGGCAGGGGGACACTCATGAAAAGTGTGGGCAGGGGGACACTCATGAAAAGTGTGGGCAGGGGGACACTCATGAAAAGTGTGGGCAGGGGGACACTCATGGAAAGTGTGGGCAGGGGGACACTGATGAAAAGTGTGGGCAGGGGGACACTGATAAAAAGTGTGGGCAGGGGGACGCTGATGAAAAGTGTGGGCAAGGGGACACTGATGAAAAGTGTGGGCAGGGGGACACTGATAAAAAGTGTGGGCAGGGGGACACTGATGAAAAGTGTGGGCAAGGGGACACTCATGAAAAGTGTGGGCAGGGGGGCACTCATGAAAAGTGTGGGCAGGGGGCACTCATAAAAAGTGTGGGCAGGGGGACACTCATGAAAGTGTGGGCAGGGGGACACTCATGAACCGTTTTTGAACTAGCCATGTGTGTTGGCTGTAGCACGCTGATGGATGATCCCTCGGGTCTGTGTCTCTGCAATACTTAAATTCCACTATGAGGATGTTGATATCCTTGGAGAATTGCCCCAGTGGAATCCAAAGGGATTTCAAGGGGATTCAGAACCCAGCATAGGATTCAACACAGCTCATATGCTGGGAATATAACTGAGGGCATGGCATGGCCCATCGGGATGGTGTGCACCTTGGTGCAGTCAAATGGGCCTCATGTTGACATGCCTCACCTCAAATGTCCGGTGATTGGAGAGAAGATGAAAGACAAGATGGCTTCCGACACAAAAGAGGTCCAGGATCCCCAGGTGACCGCCTGAAGCAATATGTGTGGCAGAGGGGGGGGGCAGCATATGTGAAGCATTGAGATGTACCGTGCTTCAGCTGAGAGGTCTGGGCCCTCAGGCTCCATTGCCTTGGATGCCCAGACAATGTAGACTGAGCCCCTTCTTGAATAAGTGGGCGTCAAGAAGGGGCTCAGTCTACATTTTCCGGAATCTACATCACAACTTTGAAATAAAAAATTGGGAGAAAAAATAAAACAGCGTGGGCCGAGGCCATGTCCATGCCATTACCAGTTGCCAGCCCTGGGATTTGAAAGCGGCTGATCCCTTCAACACAAACTCCCAATTGCATGTGCAGCAATGTGTTAAAACCATGGAGGGTTCGGTAGTCAGAGCTGTCATGAAAAAGCCTCCCAAGCGGCATGTTCAATATTCTTTTGCTAGGACGTTACAAGGTGTGAGACCGGCCGCCCAACCCTAAAACCCTGAGACGCGAACACAAGAAACAGCCCGGGTGCACACGTGGCCCACAGTTTGCAGAGTCCCCTCCCCCCCCCGGTGTAGAGGACTGGAGGCAGCCACTTTCCCACCAGTTCACCATACCTGCGCATGTGCATCTCGGCAAGCCTTTGGAGAGGTCTCGGGCGTGAAATCCTGCATGGCCGCAGGATGGAACACAGTGTAGATGAGGCAGGCAGTTGGCATAACAGGGTGCATTTGGGGGGTGAGGTTGCTGAGCACTGGTGCGTGGGGAGTTTGACATTCCATTACGTCATGGCTCCAAGCCCTGAAGTCCCCATTCCTTGAGCCCTGATCCAAGATTCAGAGGCGCCACACTCAGTACCGGGGTGCATGATTGTATCCCTGTGTGCATGCCTGGATACCTGGGTGGGTTGGTTTTCATTTTTCATCCATGCAGTATGAGCATGAGAGTTTCTCCGCCAGAATCTATCTTACATTCCCTAGGCGGTGATTCCTAGAGCTGATAACGATGGGGCAACAAGTGAGTCAGGTGTTTGCCTGATTCTTGCTCTCCCTGAGCACAAAAATATGCTCCTAATTCATTGAAACAAGTCCCGATGTAAGCCTTGCCTGTTCCCATGGAAGGCAACCCTCTGGCATGCATGGCTGTGTCTATTCCAGTGCTCGCTGACCACATGGCCAATAGGGACCAAATCTTGACCTGCCTACAGCAGCGGGGCTTGCAGCACCAGGCCAACACGGCCTTTAAGTAGCTGAAGTGTAGCTCAGGTCCATGAAAAACAGTGGCATGCATGGTGCACACTTGCACAGTCAGGCCGACCGGACGGTCGGTACGAACTCGGTTCCATACCTCGCAGTTGATAGACAAGCCGGCAGCCTGGGATGCGAACGCATTGGTCAAGATGGTCGGTACAATCGGAAAGAGGATTGCGACGCCGACGCTTAGTGTCAGCATGAACGGAAAGAAGGTCCACAGCCCGCTCTTGTAAATGGAGATGACCAGGCCGTCCTTGGGAGGGCTCTTGTTGTCGCTGCTGCCAGGGGTGCTGCTGCCGCAACCGGAGGTGCTGGCACTAACATCGGCGTTATCAGGAGGGTGGCGAATGGGCTGAGGTTCGGCGTCATTCTGATGTAGGCTGGTCATATGATTTTCGGCTTATTTGATTTGATGGCCCTGAAGCGCTTGTATCGGGAAGGCCTACCGTTGGATAGGGTACAATGAGGTGCAACTGTAGCACCGAATAACGTTGCTGCTGCCTGGAGGAGCTGATGGCAGGCTGAGCGCCACAGGACGCGTGGAGGGGAGGTTCGAAAGTCGATCAAAATGTCTGTGTCATGGGTATATCAGAGAGACACAGCGCGCGGATGATGTTGCTGGGGTTTTCCATATGAGCAAACGTCTGTTGTGCGGCCGACAACATACACGCAGCTATTCGATGGCGTTATAAAGACTTGTTAGACTGCATCCAGAGAAAGTGCGGGACGTAACCCGATGTCACCCAACTACCCAAGCATTCACAGTGGCCAGCTGAGTCAGACCCTTCGAGAGCCCTCAGGGCCACACGATCTGTCAGGCGTCGTCAGACAAAAGTCAGGAGCCCTAATGTCTCGCCGTACGTCAAGGGCTTTCGGGGTCGGGGAAAATATTGGAGCGCTTTTAGGGTGCACGGCAAAATGGAGGCGCGCCGCAATATAGCACTATCGGCCCGAATGGCCTTGGTTGTCGCAGCCGGCAGGGCAGTGAGAGCAGGTCTTCGGGACTTGTGTTTCAAGTCCAGCATGGTTATCTGACGCCTGTCAAGTGCGTGCAAGCCTGCTTTTCCTAGCTGTCCAGAATGCCAGCCCCTGCTTAGCTCCTGCAGGGGTGCCCAGCTGGATACCAGCAGCAGCCATGATGCCCAAACTGATTCTGGGATGGGTGAGGGCCAGTGTCTTGGATGCTATATAACCAGATTATATAACTGGCTATAATTGTATTTAACTGGCGACATAACTGTATATAACTGGGTTTTTTGGAATTGGCTATAATTGTCTGAAACTAATATAACATGCATGTGCGTGCATGTGCAGGTCTGCAGGATTCCTGGAGCTGGCCGATCCTGCGAGCTAGGAAGGAAAGATGAGAGGAGGGATGTGCGTGATGATGAAGCTCGATCAGCAATGGCCTTTTTGTGGCACGCATGGCGCTGATGACTAGGAGGTAGGCGTGGGACAGGCTGATGATGTGTCACAGTGTCTACAGCAAGTTAGCAACTAACATGGAGCTCATATTCCTCATGATGACATCATGGCTGATCAACATTTCAGTCAAGGTGTGTTGGTATGACTCCTTTGCTTGTGCATGTACCCGTGTGAGAGCGAAGGCAATGTTAACCATCTTACATATAGCTGCTACTGCTGGGCTGCTGAAACTCCACACCATCATGATGGCATGGCATGCCTGACAGGCCCTTCCTGTGGCAGGAAGGGAAGCAGGGCAGGGGGGAGGATCTTGGCCCAGGAAAATAGGGGGTAAAAAGGGAGCAGAGAAGCGTAGGGTTTAGGGTGAGGCATCCTGTCAGGCATGCCAAACTTCTGTCTGTGTTTTCCCCTTCTCCTCTAGCCTTCACTTTCATTTCCTCCCGGCCAGACAGTCAGGTACCCACGCGTCCGAGCCTTTACAACATGGGCCATACAAGGTGTTATGTAACATGACAGCTGATAGGTTGACCTCGTTATAAATCGTACCCTGTTTTTGCACTTACGCATGCGCTAGATTGACTGTGAGTGTTTGACCCGTGTTGTGAACCGCCTGCAGTCACCGCCCTCGTCATGCATGGCGTGTGTCAAGCGCGCGCCATGTACCATGCAGTTTAAACCGCCTGCACCTGTTCTTTACCGGCTGACTGTCCTATTAAGTATCGATCTTTGTATTGTTCTATCAAGAACATCGCAGTCTGTAATGTATCTCGTTGTAATAAGTTTAGAACAGTGCATACCCGCTGCACGGTGTCTTGTTGTAATAAGTGACAGCTCAATGCCATCCTTCGCCCCCTGGATCGCTCTCCTGTCTTTCGCGAGTCAAGTCACAGCACAGGAGACGCTCATGAGTTTTGTAATATCAATATATCATTGACTCCCCGACCTTCACTGGCTGAGCTTACTACCCATATGGTGCATGCATGTTGTCGAAAGTCCTCAGCTTATGGCCCAATGAGGATAAATATATCATGTGCTATGGGCTGGCCATGCAACTGGTAGGGTCACGCATTGCTTGGTTTTTTATCCTCAACGACTACGCCTTCGCCAAAGAAGTTACACATCTGGGCCGCGCTGAAAAGGCTCGGCCACGTGGGCGCCCAACGGTGAAGTTGGGAAAAGGAGGATAAGGGAAAATACCTACTTGAACAGGGCCCAGAGGTGCAACGTCATTGGCATGCCGGGAAAGGGGTATGTGCTAGGGAAGCCGTCAGGTCTGAGCATGCTAATATGGAGCTTAAACTGCTCCTTGCGATGCGTTGGGTTCCTGCATCTTCATAGTCTGCTGCACACACCATGCAGATCCACAACGGGTTCTCCTACAGCGGAGTCTCGTAGCCTTGGGGGTACTTGGTGGCCCAAGCCCACTGGTGCTTGCACATGTCTAGCACGTTGTACTTGGCCTTCCAGCCTAGCACCTTCTCGGCCTTGGTCGTGCCAGCCCACACCTCCACACTGTCTCCAGCACGCCTGTCCATGATCTAAAAAATAGAGTTTCATAATGACCAGTTTTTCGACTTGATACCAGTCGAAATCAATGCGGGCAGTTTGAGCCAAGGACTGAGGCAATTAGAGCCATGGGCTGAGGAGATTTGAGCCTTGGGCATCCATGTGGGGATGAGCTAGGGAAACTGTCCAGCCATGCAATGTGAAACAATCAGAGATCTCTGGAAACAATTAAGCCATGCTCGAGTCCAGGAACAAAAACACAATGGAGCCACGCACATGGAAGCAATCATGCCATGCTTGGGTTCAGAACAGACAAACCCTCGTCCCCTGCGCTCACCTTGTGCGCCACCGTCCTCCCGCTGGCCTCCTCAAACGCCTTGATCATCTCAAGAACGGAAGAGCCTGTAAATAATTCCGTAGTTCAGCTCCTTACAGATTCCGATTTTCCAGTCCATATTATGGGCAGTAGGAATCCATAATAATATGAAAATAGGATGCAGGCGCATGCAGGTGGCAGGCTGCATCATTCAGGTCACAGGGAGGGGCGTAAGCTTTCCCTTGGGTGCGATTTAATACTCGCCGACGTGGTCCGCCCAATCCGGGCTATACCCCCTCTATGGCTCCGTCACCACAAGAATGCCCATGTGCCCCAAAAGTCGACAAAAAACAGCTCAAGCTTTCTGCTGGATGAGGCCTCTCTACCTAAAACCTGGCCCTCTTCCCAGAAAATCACGTTGCAGGCAGTATATTGTGTTAGGAAACGTTTGAAGTCCCCTCTTCCTCCTGGCCGCCTCACCTGTCCCAGTGCCCAGGTTGATTGCCTGGCAGCCAAAATCGGCATTCTTCAGCACCTCGATGACGGCCTTGACGTGACCCTCCGCCAGGTCCATGACGTGGATGTAGTCGCGGATGGCAGTGCCATCGGGGGTCTTGTAATCACCGCCCCACACACGCAGGAAATCGCGCTGCCCCAGAGCCACCTGCAATCAGGCCTTGCAGCTCAGATACCGTAGATTTGCTTTGCTTTTCCTCATAATTAACTTCGTTTGGGGTTGACGAATATACTATTTCTTGATCATCGACGCCAGTTTTCAGTCAAAAATTAAAAATTTGGTTTGATAATGTCCCTGAGGGCAGCCTTCCAACAATTTATTTCTTCATACCCGAGGGAAGGCAATTCAAATCTACGGTACACACATCAGTACACACTGCATTGATGTGCAGTGCACTGGCATACGCTAATATGCAGGACACCCAGCCAGGAATAAACGGAAGGAATTTGCAGCAAAAGCCCAATCAGGACTCCGGGTATGATCTGATGCAGGAGTGCAGGACCCCCAATCAGGCCTCTTGGCATATACAGCATGTCCATGGACCCCTAGAAAACCTTAATCTTGAACCCTACACTCCTGCACTGCCATACCTGACAGCATGCACTGAGGATCCATGTGTGGATGATCTATGCCTGACAGCGTGTCCCGCATGAAAACCCTATGGGCACAGACATCTTCACCCAGGCATTCCATGGCTGGCTGTGCATGGTAGCGTTCAGCAAGGCCCAGAGGGTATGCACCGTTCTAAACCCAGGCATTATATTTTTTTTTAGAAGTGGGATGCACATGGAGGGGGCCCTGTCCTGTCCAGACAGGTTAACCTGATGCAACCATCATAGAGTGGGAGGAAACGAGCCAGGTTGCAGCTGCTGCACGCACCTGCTGAATGTAGGGCATGAGGTTGTTTGGGACGCCGACCGGGTGCTCCCCCATGTCTCCGCTGGGGTGCGCACCAACTGGGTTGAAGTACCTGAGATAAATACAAACCCAAAAATTGTGCATTTGTGAATACTCGTAATTACACTGGTTCCTGGTTTTCTGCAATTGCACATGCCTTGCTCAAGAGCGTTACATTTCCCAGTTCCATTTTGTACCGGTGGGTCAAACGTGGGTTTGTCCGCAGCCCGACAGAATGGACACCAGCACATGGCTGCCACACAGGTGGGCGCTGTGTCAACTCAGATAAACTGGTTTTGTTACAGTCTCAAGTGAAGATCTCATAAGCGCCTTGGTTTGCTGCACTCGCGGAATTCTACAGCCAGACAAAAACCAGGAAATCCTTGTAGTACCTCCTCAGCACACCAGATTAGAAGAAAACGCCAATCGTGATCGCCTTCGCCCAAGTCACGGACGCCATCCTCCTTTCCCCTCCCCTCCCCTCCTACCTGAGCAGCAGGATGCGCCAGTCCTTGTCACTGGCACCCAGGTCACGGAACATGTCCTCCTGGAATAGCTTGGTCCGGCCATAGGGGCTGATGGCCGCTAGGGGCGTATCCTCAGTGATGGGAACGGCATCTGGGATGCCGTAAACCGTGCAGGAGCTAGAGAACACCATCTGCAGAGGGTTGCAATTTGAAGATTTTTACATCGCAACATGAAGCAGAGTCTGCACACCGCGACATGCGTTTCCAGGGGGATGAGCTCGCACCCTCGCTTCCTTGAGATTCCGGAACACACACACAGACAGGCATACTGCCCCCTGCAACTTTAAGCCTCCATGTTAACTAAGTGTTCATATCAAAACCTCCATAGCCTGGCTCGGAGGCTGGCAGCACCAGAGGTTTCAATGTCGACAAATAGCCTATGTTCTTCTTCCATGCCTTGTTTGCATGGCCTGGCATTCCCCAAGAGGCTTCACGTGAAACAAGACACGAGCATGACAAGCCGTGCTCACGTTCTTGCACTTGTGCTTCTTCAAGATCTCCAGCAGTGCTACCGTGCCGCAGAAGTTGTTGTGGTAGTACTCAAGCGGCTTCTCCACAGACTCCCCAACAGCCTTGAAACCGGCAAAGTGGATCACGCAGTCATACCTGGACATGGTCATGTGGCAAGGCTTAGTTACCAGAGCATACATGCTTGATCATACAACTTGTAGCCCCATTAACAGTTGGCCTTGCATAGCCTGCCCTGCAGCACATGGCATGCATGCAAATGATGCTGTGCGGGAAGGGGGCGCAATTGTATGTCTTATCCGCCCTCAGCCTATAAAGACCTGAATCATATAGCTTGAAAGGAGGGGTGTTACTTATGCATATGGTATAATGCTTCAGCTATTTCCAAGTGTAAATTGAAATCTTCCCCCTTGCCCTCCCCCCACGAGGGCTGTTTGGGACTCTCACTTCTCCTCGGTAAAAAGCTTGTCCAGAAGAACTCGGTCGTTGATATCGCACTGTATACGTGGCCAAGCAAATACATGTTCAGATCCAGCACCGACGGGCGTCTACCGTGGGCAAGGGTGCTGGCCCTTCCATGTTACGCAGCAGGGAGAGTCTTAGCTAGCATGTCCTTGTTGGCGGTCAGTTGCACAGTCCATCCCTCTGGTGACAGGGTGAGGCATGCTATTGCGCATGCATACTCATGAGAGAATGCTTCTCCATGGTATCACTCACCTCAACGAATTTCATCTTGTCGGCCTTATCGCCCGCCAGCTTCTTCATGTGCTCAAAGACCCTCGGGAATGAGTTGCTGTAGTTGTCAATGAGAGTTACTTTGCATCCATAATCTAGAAGCACCAGAGCAGTGTGACTCGCTGCGAGGCAGCAAGGTGTGGTAGTCAGAAGGTGTTAAGATCTCTGTCGCCTTCAAAATTTAACATCCTTAAGGCCTTGACAATTTGACATCGCAGATCTTTCATCAATACACACGCACCGATGAAGCCTACACCGCCTGTGACAAATATGTTGGTGTTTGAAAGGTCGAAGTCTGACATTTTGATGAGCAGAGTGTGTCACGATTAGTATCGAATATGCAATATAAATGGCTACCAAGGGCTACGTATAATATAAATTTCCGATGTCTGGGATGATGCTAAAAGCTACAGCACATGAATTATGTGGGCTTCTTTACCCTCAAACCCCATCCCAGAAAACAATAAACTGTGACAACCATCGTCATCGGTCTTCCTGTTAACTTGGCAATTTTCTTTGCCTTTTACTGGTAAGATGTCATGCATCTGCCCTTGGGATAGCCCGGTAAGCTCATACTTACAAATTTGCTTCAGATACCCTCGAGGATACCAGACGCGGGAGCGTAATCAACCTACGCGAGGACCATGTCTGAAGGGTAGGTATCTGCTCTTAACAAGCGACCCTGCCCTGTCGCCGCCAAAACGTCACTGCTCCTTTGCCCAGCTCATGGAAAATTGAGGACGAACTCTGAGCTTTTTGATCTCTCCCTGTTTTTTGCAGAGAGGCCCCCGAAGTTGCCGTGGCTGATGTGCCTGCCGTCGCAGCACCTGCCGAGCCCCTTGACATCAACACTGCGGTGCAGATGGTCCTCAAGAAGGCTCTGGCCCACGATGGTCTGTCACGCGGTCTCCATGAGGCGGCGCGCGCCATTGAGAAGGGACAGGCGCAGGTGAAAATTGGCAGGGCTGGGGGACAAGCCAGGGGCCCTGAGGGGAGGGGCCCTTTAACCTACCCTCTTAATGATGCAGAAAAAGACTCAGCAGACTGCATGCTAAAAAATTGGGTGCACACCTGGGCGTCCTGACATTGAAAATCGATGATGTGCAGCGCTAGGCATTTACGCGCCCCATGGCATGACATGATTGGCCGGTATGGTGGTATTCACAGTTGAACTTCCGAGTACAGGCATGTGCAAGTCCAACACATAACCATCTCGACCCACGATGCCCTGTAGCTCTGCGTCTTGGCTGAGGACTGCAACCAGCCCGACTACAAGAAGCTGATTGAGGCCCTGTGCGCTGAGCACAACGTCGACCTCATCTCAGTGCCGGAGAACAAGCTGCTGGGTCAGTGTGGGAATGGAGTCCATGATGGCAGATGGCATAGTGCCCCAGCAGGGGGATGTGGAACTTGGATCCTTGCTGCTATCAAAATAAGGGACAGCTGCAGATAAATGAAGTGCCTGAAGAGACCCGATGTTGGCTTGCTGAACAGTTGGGATCCTAGTATGAAATGCCTTGCCATGAATTTGCCCTTGTGTCCTGAACTGTCAAACTTGACTTTGATCCAATCACATTGCATTCCAGGCCAGTGGGCTGGTCTGTGCAAGATCGATCCTGCTGGTGAGGCGCGCAAGGTTGTCGGATGCTCCTGCGCTGTCGTCACCGACTTCGGCGAGGAGACTGCTGGCCATGCCCTGGTGCAGGACTACCTGAAGGTGATTCGGGGCGAGACTGGTGTGGAAATGTATGATTGATGATTTAGGACAGACATGAGTGGAAAAGTGCATATGGAGATCCAGGGTGAGGCTTTAGGTGGGAATTAATTAGGCGCCGGCATGCCGCCCTCGCGCACATATCTAAGTGTTGTACATCAAAGCGAAAGCTGAAGTTTCACCTGTCCATAATGTTACGCCTTCGTGCTCCACCCGTGAAATCCGCTGTCTCACATGTAGATCGTGTGTTTCCTTGCAAGGTCTTTTAGCAGTGATTTGACTCTGCCTCCCCCCCTCTCACACCTTCTGTTCTGCAGTCCAAGTAAATGCACGTCGGTCGATGTGTGGCTCGGAGGGCGCTGGCCTTGTGGGTGGGCCATGATGTAAATGTTGGCTTTGAGCCTTGATTCTGTGTTGTCTCGTACCTTGAGCTGAGCTGTTATGGACCAAATTTAAAACCAACAGCCCAGTGAACGAATGTCGATACACCTCTGAGCCCTGCCGTTAAGGCTTGGAGATCGCGCCCATACTGCCTGGTTAGGATAAGAGGGAAATTAAGGGAAAAGGGCAGTCCGATGAATGAGACAGTGGGGTGTGGGGTGTCACATCAAACCGCATCCTCCGGTGCCTGCTGAACAAGAAGTATTGTGACTGCGCTCTGTATTTTCAGCTGGTGAAGGGCATCGTGGTACGTGACGCACAGAAGTATACACTGAGAATCAGGGTGTGGAAAATCAAGGGAGCTTCATGACTTCAATTTCTGAGATGGAGTGAAAGCAACGAGAGAGCCCCGATCTCTTGACAAAGCACGTGCTAAATTGAGTCAGGAACTACCAGAATAAGGTCACGACGCATCTGTTCAGATATGCAATCTCTGCCCCCTGGCGAGCCACCCTAACGTAACCCCACTGTCTCCCTGGGGGGCCAGTTCACCACCACGATCATCCCACGGTAAATGAATTTACACCTCAGGGGCTCTGGGCCCTGCGTTAATAAAGCTCGGCCATGTCGGCAAACATAAAGGCAGCTAGGAAAGTTAAGGGAGAAGGCACATGAGGAAAGATAGGTAAGCAAGTTAACCTTCCAAACATCAAGAACAAAGACGAAAAGGTCAGGCAACCCGTATCCCCTGCCCTAAGGGTCGATGACGTTACACCTCCGGGCCCTGCTCAAAAAAGGCTCGGCTGCGTAGGCGTCTAACTAAAGAGTTGGGAGGAAAGATGGAAACAACCACAGAAGGGGGCGGGACAAAAGAAAGGAGGGAAATGAAGTGAAAGGACAAAAAATAGGCTGAAAAAATATACCAAGAAAGTTCAAACCTCTGAAAAAGTCAACGCCTCAACGATATGTACCATGTCGTCCACAAAGGCCAGGGCATCCCACCAAAGCCTGCCCCGGTACAACTCTAAAAAGTCGCTAGCACCGGTCGTAAGACCTGCCCATCCCCGCTCTTTAAGAGCCTTTTTAGCAGGGCCCAGAGGTGTACCGTCATTGACTTCACTTGGACAAGTGCCTTGGTTATACCTCATTTTTCTGTTCCTGCTTTCCTTGAGCTATCCATTGTTTCCTTGCCTCCTTGCAGAAATCCTCCCATCCCTGCCCCGCCACTTTTCCAGGAAGTGAGATCAGGCCCAGACTGTTTTATTGCGGAACCAGCAGATCCCACCTGGATTTCAGGAAGTTTATAGACCTGGCCGTTTTGTTAGGGAGTGAGCTGGACCTGCCAGATTTCAGGAAGTTTATAGACCCGGCCGTTTTGTAAGGGCGTGAGCAGCCCCCGTCTGATTTCCAGGAATTGAGCAGGCCCAGCCTGTAATTAGGCTCACTAAGGTACTCCATAGGTCAGGTGCCCCCTTCATATTTTGCGGTGGCGTGTTTTTCTTGGACATTTGCTGCGGGGGTGCTTGTTTTGGTGCTTGCTGTTCTTTCTTTTCCCATGGCATGTACTTAGTGCTTTGGTTCGCGGGCATCTGTCACTTCCATCGAATGTTACATTATGTTGGATTGATTGCTGGATTGCAGGGGCCGCATCACCATTAGCTCGCATTACACATAGAATTTCAAAGGTTCATTTCCATGTACCTGATTGTCATACTGGTACCACTTCCAATGCTATGATCCTCAATACGCGCCAAAGGGTGCATACATATGAAGGGAACAAAGTCAATGACGTTACATCTCTGGGCCCTGCTCAAGAAGGCTCAGCCGCGCTGACACCTAACTAAAGATTTAGGAGGACAGACCGAAACAATCACAAGGGGGCAGAAAAAAAGGAGGAAACGGGAATAATGTACGTCAGGTGTCGACATCCACACTGTGCGGACTGTCGTACAATGGAGTACCCAATCAAGTTTGTGAGTCACTGGAATACATCAAAAAAGTATGCACAAAAATAACAAATATCATTCGAGCAAAATGAACTCGGATAACACTGAACCTGGTATGTGACATATAGCAAGGTGTTCATATATACATAATGTATCATATGTGTCTATGTGGCCAAGGGGCCTGTCACTAGGGGGGTCGGACCCATCCCCCAAACACATCCTGTATTAGAAGCTGGGGGATGGGTCTGACCCCCCTAGTTGCCCCCCTTACCGGACATAAATAAAACATGAATGTCCCCTTACCACTTTCTGGAAGCCATGCTTTTGCCTATATATGCAGCTTCCTTAATCCACACCCCTGCTGGTGTATTCAAATATGTACATGTTCTCCGTATGTGCAGGCATTGTCAAGGTACGTCGGCCAAGGATGGGGCGCTGTGTCCAGTCACAGTTGGAGACAATCTTCACCTGGATCCCCATCCCATTTATGGCCATCTGCAGTGTCCGCAGAATGGATCCAGCAGCTGTACTAGGAGGGCCATGGGAGACCCACTTGCATCATCCGCCTAGGGGAGACAGCAGGTGGACTGCTGGGGCGGGAATTTACCAATCGCGGAGGAGGTCGGGTTTGAAGCAGCTGGGCGCGTCGTCCTTGGGCGATTACCATTAGGGCAAGTGTAAGCCGAGGCGCACACGCCCTTGGTGTTGCAGGTGGAGCATGCACCCTGAAAGTGGGACAAGGAGGGGAGGACGAGGGGGAGCAGTGAGATCAAGTGGACGAAGCACGCTGTTGAGGATCGAATTGCAGACAAGGGGGAACAGGCTCAAGATCATTACAGGATGATGGCATTTGGGATGCAGCACTGATGGGTGCGAGGGGCGGAGTGCATGTGGGGATTGATTCCTAGTATGAAAGGGAGGAGTCATTGACTGATGGCATCCATTCCCTCTGATCCTGCAGCCAATGCTTTTTCTTAAACAGTGTTCCTTTTTTTGATTCCTGGAAAGCAATTGGCAGGTCAGCCTGCCCCGCGTTTTACTCGTCTTACCGCACAACACTCCGTTGCTGTGCAAGCTGGTCCGGAACAAAGCTTCCCCGTCTTTGTCGTATCAAGCAAGGCCACTCCGGAACCTGGCATCGCCGATACGCCAGTGCATAGAGTTGCTTGCACCGCGGCAGTGCACTTTTGCACGCAGCAATCGCCCTTGGTGCAATCAATGGTCGTCTTCGCCTGGCCTGGAGCCTTTTCAATGGTGCACTTTGCTGGCTGCTTTGGCCGGTTGACCAGGCCGGCGGCCGCGCAGTTGACCTTGCTGCACGCGCTAGAGGTGACAGTGGGCACCATGCAGCAGATGTCGCTGGTGCAGGACTGAGGGGTGCTGGGGCAGAGCACGATCTTGGAGGAGGTGAGCGGGATACTGGGGTCGGGGCAGGTAAAGGTGGGGCTGCAGACTTGGTCGCAACTGCGAGTGGGGGAGGGGGAAAGGGGGGAGAGGGTGATGAAAATGAGTGAATCATTCATTCGGATGATTCAGGAGTGAATGCAGGCCAACGTGCCTGTCTGGCTTTTAACAAGCTGCGTGATCGATAGTAGGACATGACCGAGCACGATAGTAGGATATTACCAATTCACTCCCTCCCTCCCTTCCCAGCCCCCCCCAAACCGTCTTCTCCCCCTGCACTCACCACTCGCTGTCGGTGCAGGTGGGACCTGTGCAAGCAATGCTGTTCTTGCCAGGCTTGTTGACCCACAACACACCCGCGCTGTCATAGCTGCAGGCCTTGGTGGAGCATTTGGGCAGGCAGCAGTCGTTTGTGACACAGCTGCTCCCGGGGCAGGGGACGGTGCCCTCGCCGCTGAAACGTGGAGCGTAGTCGGGTCCACACAGCTTACCCTTGTTTGCTGGGCACACAGGCTGCAGGGTCATACAGTGGCATGGGGGGGAAGAGGATGTGAACCTATGTGTAGCTGGACAGTCCAACGGAGACACAGGATGCATGGGACAGGTGCAAGCAACCCGTCCAAGCACTAAATACTAAAACTGTGTCTGGAAAAACACAGCCCCACCCCCTTGGGCAAGCAACCAACACACGACCATGAGTCAAGCCACCCTTAAGGACGGCGCTGTTGGATGGCTCTAGAAAGGGCCCTGCGTATCTATCATGTGACCTTGCGGCATATACTTGAGGTGAACATTCCACGATGCCTACCCTCGCTCTCCCCACCCCCCCTCCAACTCCCCTCACCTGGCAGCACTCAGACTCTTGGCACTGACTTCCAGCACACAGCGTGGTGAGGGGCATGGGTAGTGTGCTTGCGGGACAGTAGAGCGGTTTGGCCTTGATTGGTTTTGCTGCTGCTGCCTGCAGTCCACGGCGGACAGTGGGGGCGCCCTTGGTGGTGTAGGCGCAGTACTGCCGGGGCTCACAGCAGTCCTCCTTGGCGCAGCTGTTGGGAACACCCTGAGTAAGTGTGTGTGTGGGGGGAAAGCTCACACTGCTGCTGAAGGCAGGATCAACGAGAAGCGGGAGAGTTTGTTGTGACAGGTTCCCAGCAAACCGTTCGAACACTTCAGAAAGTACTGGTGGATCAGCGACGAAACAGTGACTCCCTAGGCTAGCAACGAACACACACTGTGGAAGCTCTCTGGGCAAGCTGTTTGTATCTGGTCATGCAAAACGTTGGAGCTGAACCCGCAGTGCAAAAATTTGGAACCAGGCTGATTGTTTGAGACAGTTCTGAGATGACCATCCTTGCTCGTGATGCATTGAAGACCTGCTCCACCCTAGCCTGGAGGTGTGCCTCACCTGAACTGTTGAGGTGCAAGTCTGTGTTGCGTTGTAGGCCTTGTTCACCCATCCCACGGGGCATGTGTACTGCTGGAAGGTTGGGTCCAGCGGGTTTCCCAGCCAGCACTGGGTGGGCTACGCAGGAGCAGGAGGGGGAGTGATGGCAGGTGAGGGGGGAGCAGAGATACTGGCAGAGAAGTAGCCCAGGAACCCGCCTTGTTCCTCGCAACACTAATCTTTCACACTTTCACATTTACAGAATGTCAAGCAGCTGACATAACAAAAAAACGGGCATTTGACGGCCCTCCTCCATGACAAGCTCCACTCACATCTACTCAGATCCACTCAGATTCACTCAGATCCGCTCAGATTAACATGCCTCTCTCGCGCTCTCAGCCGATCCCTCTGTCATGATACCACCCTCGCCTCTGAAAATTCCTCCTTCCCCCGCCCCCATCCAGTCCTTACAAGCCCTCTCTTCCTATGTGCCCTACTAACCTATCTCCTCCTTACCTGCTCTCTCACCCGATCCCTCTGTGGTGATACCACTGTCACCTCTAATAATTCCTCATCGACCCCCTTACCCTTACAAGCCCTCACTTCCTATGTGTCCTACCAAGCACCCTCCTCCTTACCCGCAGGCGGACGTCCAGGGCTGCAGTCATGCCTTTCTCGGTGTTCAGCTGGTTCTCATCGAAGATGATGATACGCCCATCATACGATTGTAAGGTTTCGGGGAAGTATATATCAATTTCATGAGCCTGCATGGGCCTGCATGGGGGGGAAGGACATGTCTAGTTCATGGGCTTGCATGGAGGGGAAAGCATGCCCAGCTCATGGACTTGCATGGGAGGAAAGGGCATGCCAAATTCATGGACATACACGGGCATGCATGGAAGGAAGGGATTGCCTACATGGGCCTCATGAGCCTACATGGGCCTGCATGAGCCTGAATGCCGGCATGAGCCTGCATGGGCCTGCATGGGCTCCTTCGGCCTAGGATGAGGCACCAAGGGTGAAGAGGAATAGTAGAGGTCGTAGGAGTGAGAATTATGACATCGTGTTTGGGCGTGACGTAGGAGGAGGGAGGCAGCGTGATGCAGTGTGTAGAGGGTGAAACTGTAGGCAAAGGCAGTCACTGGGATGACATTGTTATTTCTTTCTTTCAGCATGCATTGTTTGTCCAATGTCCACCTCCCCCCAAAGAAGATCCCTAAAAACATACTGGGAAAATTGACCCAACCCTCGCCGCCCTACCATATCACGGTGTTCCTGTTGTCGACAACCGATGACAATAAGGTCACGTTCTCCTGTCAGAGGAGAGGAGGGACGGCAGGAGGCCACCAGGGGCCGTCAGAAGAAGGATAAGTGTGGCCATCAGGGTTGTGCGAGAACTTAACCCGACACCCGCAAACAAAAAGACACGCAGAAAGTGGTAACCCATAATCCCGAAGCCAGCCTACCCCTCCCCTCTGCCTGGTTCCATGGCCTGTAGGGAGCTTGCCCTGCCCCCTCTCCCACATCACACACACCAATATGACATGCAAGGCTGAATGTTCAACCGTCCCACCCAACTCGCCCCACACCTTGTATAATGTGGTGGGGAGCTGTAGACCTCGGAACTGGACGTTGTACACATCATGCATCTGCAGGCAGCAGAAGGAGGCGGGTTTCAGTGAGGGAGGGGGGGGGCAGGAGAAGGCGGGTTGAAGGGGGGGGGAGGCAGGAGAAGGCGGGTTAGGCCGGGACAGGAGGACAAGAGCTGGAAATTATGCATTACGGCAATCTACAGCCAAAAACTGGCAGCTCTGGGGCAGCTCCTGCACACTATGACACCTTCCGTGGCCCTAAGAACTCCCACCCTCCCTATCCGCCTCCCAAACTTTGCTACTCGCCCGCTCGCTCGTTGGCATCAAGACCTTCCTACCTGCAGGTCTTGGAAGTAGAAATAATAGTCGCCTGGGGGCGCGAATAGGTGCAGGCGGTACACCTTGCCCACGTGGATCTTGGGCAACCAATTTCCGCCGGAGCTGCAAAGGCAAGGCAGATTGCAGTCAGGCACACTGAAGGAAATCGCATTTCCTAAAGCCTTAATGAACCCAGAAGCAAAGGGAGCGAACATTTGCATCCTGAATCCTTCAAGAAGCCTAAAGTAAGGGAATGCACATCCACTGGACACAAGATCAACATAAAAGAAACAGGGTTGGAGACATCCCCCCTCCCCCCCGCACACTGTCTCCCTACTGGACTGCTTCACCCTTTCACCCCACACTCACCAGTAGGAGTAGCCATTAATTGCAAACTTGTAGTGCTGATAGTTGTATTGGAACTGCGGCACAAGTGTGGGCAATGGTCAGCAGGGAGAGAGGGCAGCCGGGGAGCCTTTAAGGGGGCCAGCAGACGTTACTGACGCAGCTGTCATTGACAGTACTCAAGTGGCCTTCAGCTAACATTCAGTGAGACAGTGACAGTCCTGCCTCTGACTGGAAGCCCTTGGTTCAGCCAGACATGGAGGCATGAGGCTGGTACGGGTTTGCTGTGAATTAGCCCATCAACATTGCTCATTGAGACCCTGGCCCCAGTATGAACAGGTAGACAGACAGGCAGGTAGGCAGGCTGGCAGGTAGGCTGATGTCCCCCCCCTTGCCTCACCGGATCGCAGCCGTCCTATCCAACGAAGATGGTCCAGTCAATGTTTGGGACGGTCAGGGGAGGGGAGGAGGGGAGACAAGAAGAGGGGTCAGTGAGTGCAAAAAGAGGCTTCGGAGTGTGTTTGGCTAGCAGAGCGATATGCTATGAATTTATCCTAAGGGCCGTCCATGCTGAAGATGCATGTCTCCTGACCAAGCCTGGCAGGGAGGCTGCTTCATAGTTTAAGTTGCACAGGCGTTACTGCCCATGAAGATATGTCGCTGAAGGTCTGGGCTCTGGCCACACATCTGTCAAAATACGATGGGGAAGGTTGGATGCTGCAGGATGGAGAGAGTGTGGAGGCAGAATCACCTCCCCTGACCCCTAAACCCTAAGACATCCTACACCTTAAACATGCCCCCCCCGCCTCCCCCTGCAGCTCTGGCACTCTTACCCTCATTTCGAAGTTGGTGTCATAGTTGCATCTGCGTTTGGCATTGGCACGAGTGGGATCAGGAGGAAGGGGATGGAGGAAGGGAGAAGAGGCGGAACTTCAGCCACTTATGAGCGGAAGAAGGATCTATCCATGACTGAGGCAATACAAGCAATACCATGCACGATGACTGAGAGGCAATACAAGCATGTTTGAGCTTCATGAATCATGACTGAGGTAATACAAGCAATACGATGCGCGATGACTGAGGCAATACAAGCAATACAATGCGGCGATGAATGAGACAATACCAACAAAGACAAGCCTGACTGAGGGAATACAAGTACAGACACACTGGTGTACAGCCAGGTCACTGTAAGGCACAACTCAGTCTTGGGGCTTACTTCAGGCAGCCCTAGAGATGCACTAATTTCCTGCTTAGGTAGCCAGTCAACACATCTGAACCACGCAGCAGCAACACAGGACATGGTAATAGGGCTGCTTACATTGGGCAGCTGTCGGAGGGTGCACAGTCGGCCAGATGGCAATCGGAGTCGGCCGATTGGGTTTGGCAATCCACATTCTGCGACCACAAGATATGGAGAAGTGACATATTAACTTGATTTGTTGAGGTGCATAGGGTATAGCAATGCTACTCTTCACACATGGCACCAGATATCATGAGCGAATGCCGAATATGAGAGTGTGTTAAGAACGCCTTGCCTTGGTTCATCCTACAGGGTTCAGGCTGCATACACCTTTCTGCAGATTATCCTGCTTGCCATAAAATTAAACCCTGCAGCACATCCATCCCCTCACCTTCCAATACATGTTGGGTGTGGCCTCAAAGATGTATTGATACGGGTCAGCAGGTGGGGATGTCCGGGTGGAGCCGACCTTGCTTGTCCACTTTAGAAGGCCCAGGCCAGAGGCAGTGATATTGCCAGTGAGGGGTCTGTGGGGGCAAGGTCAAAGAGGGAGAGCGTCAGGGGCGACACAAACACAATTTATCGCCTGTGCAGTGCCGGGCACTTGTTGCCTAGGTCGGGACTGCAAACTGCAGATGAGGGCCCACTTGCGGTTCACATGTGCATGCTAACGGATGGTGTGGCGCCCCCTGGACCCTACATCCTTAAACTAAAACCCTTAACCCTGCGCCCTCAATCCTAAGCCCTTTAACCTAAGTCCATAAGACCATAACCCATGACCCTACAACCTGCGCCCTGTACCCCCACTGAACTTTGGCTACAGGTTCCACCGCCTTTGACTCCTGGATATCGACTGTAAAGTTTGTACAGACCAGCGGGGAGTCACACTTGATGCATGGGGTGCACTTGACGGGCCTCCCTTCCCCCCATCCCGTCCCTGTTCCGGTTGACGACATCCCACACCTCTTTCCGTTGAAAGGCGGGAATCCTCCGAACAAAGGGTCGAGGGGGTTGACGCCTCCGTGTGCAGCCTTGGTCCGTTTCTGGAGTTCCGGATGGACGCGGTTCATGTCGTGGACCTGGGTGAAGGTTTTGGGGTACATGGTTTAAAATGAGAACGAAGGGTGGCAGAAGCAAAAGGCGAGGGTCCTGTCCCTCGTACAGAATCAGGTCATCGCATATCAAACAACCCTGTGTTATGTTCCACCCGCACGGACAGGGTGCAGTGATTCACATTGCTGTTCATACTCAAACAAAAACAACCCTTGAGGGTTTAGGCCTGGCAAATAGACCAGGCCGACCAAGCCGTCAGGAAAGTTGTCAGTGCTCAGTGCAAGCCGACAGGACTCTGTTTGGGCAGCAGTCAGTCCACTGTAGCCGCGCCCCTCCAGCTGTCCCCAGATCCCCAATCCGCGTCCCACCTTGAACATAAGTGGAATGTCGATGGCGTCCATGTCGCGCTGCAGGTCAATGGCCCGGACGTATTCGGAGGCTTTAGTCGCATCTGCGACCAGGTTGTGTGATGTCTTGACCACGACCAGGCCCGCCAGACCCCCAGTGGTGTGCTGTCCGTACCCAGGCGCACTCGTCCCATTCCAGTCCAGAGTGTTGGGGAGCTTGGTGTTCGCCAGGCTGGCGCTGGCGTTGGGCATTGAATAGTACCTGTGGGCGAGCGAGGTGTACATGTTGGTGTGCTGTCAGGTGAAGCAGGGCCTTGAACAAGATGGACGGATCCTGACGGATGCGAGGGCTTATGCCACCTGTTACCCCACCGCAATAAATATTCGTTTCAGGTCAGCGATGCCATTCAAGCATTTAACACCACTGCCTGCCTCCCTCTCCTTGAATCCTCTTGCCCCAAAGCGGAGACAAGGAGAGGGAGACAGGTGTTGCACCTTGTTCTTTTCCTTTCAGTTCGCTCTGCCTGTCCCAATCGAAAAAGGCCCAAGTTTATTGCGTTACCGCTGCCACCACCATCATAACTTACATGCAGGGCAGTGAGGTTTTCTGTGATCCGCTGAGGGCTGTCCATGGGTCCAGCCAGGATGGGATGAAGAACGTGTAGTCTCCACACTGGTTCATGTTGAGGTAGGGATTGGGCGGTGTGCGGGTCACCTGGATGCCACAACCCATGAGCAGGGTAACTGCAAAAGGGAGGGAGGAAGGAAGGGAGGTGAGGAAGGGAAGTGAGGGAGGGAGGGAGGGAGGGAGGCAGGTGAGGGAGGGAGGTGAAGGAAGGGTGGCTCAAGGGGAATGGAGCAGCTCTGGACTGTGGGACTGGAGTGGCGGTTGTATGCCGATGGCGGGAGGAGGGTCGGGAGGTCATGTATCTATATGTGTATCAGCAGTCAGGGAGGGGACGCATCGACTCTCCGGTGCACTCCAAGGTGCTGCTAACCTGCGCTGCTGAGCAGCAGATGGCGTGGAGGGGCTGAGTACCCACTGAACGTGGCCCTCTGAGCCATGACCCTACACATGGAATAATGTTAATGGCATAGAGGGCCAGCCTATGTACCCCTTCCTCTTCCTGTGCCCCTTAATAATCGCAATTAAAGCAACCCATGCTCGCATATGGCTTCACTCTATCTTAAAACAACTCTATCCCGCTGCCCAGCCCTAAATCCCTACACCTGCGCCCTGCAGCCCAGCCCAATATATCCCTACACCTGGGACCTGTTGCCCAGCCCTTTATCTCTACCCTGCCCCCTGCTCCGGACCCACCAGGAAAGGGTACATTGATATTGCACAGGTTCACGTTGATGCTGTGGTTGGCGTATGCGGTGAGAATGGGTCCGACGATGCCGTACTGAGGCAGGGGGGGCAGGTCGGGCTTGAGCACGTTGGTCGCGTTGTCCACTTCAAAGGCGTTGGTGTACCTGAGCGTGCACCAACCAGAGGAGGCGTGCATGTGGGAGGGTGCAGCAAGAGGGAAGAGGCATGCAGGAGGAAGGTTGGGTGAGCAAGGGGGTGGTTTAGGAGTCCATGGTGAGGGGCAGGATTTAGGAGTGCAGGAGGAGGGGCAGGAGTTGGGGTGCGGACAATGGGGTGGGGCACTGAGGCAGGAATGGTTTTCGATTTGGGTTGCGTCTCGATTTTCTTAGAATCGGGCGGCCAGCCTCACATATGTTGAGTCCAGGCAAAGGGAGCTTCACTCACCAGGCCATGTAGTGGACCGTGCCAATCGTCGTTGGACCCTCGGTGTTGTCGCCGACAATGCCCTCATCTACAAATAGAGGAGGGAAGAGGAGGAGGAGAAGCGGGTAACATAAATGGGAAAGTCGGTAGGAAAAGGGCAGCAGCATGTGGAGTAATGTGAAAGAAAGAATTTTTGATGTGAAGAAGAATGGTGAGATCATGGTGAGATGTCAGCAACTTTAGCCTTTGAAGCCTTCCGGGATTAGGCTGTGCAACCCAAGGGTGTGCCAGAAGAAGAGCAGAGAAAGGGAGGCACACAGGTGGCAAGTGGAGCTTGCTGATCCTCACAGATAATGAGACCCACTCCCAGCATGATTCCCTCCCCCCCACACACAGGTGACATACGGAGCGTTGAACTACACACAGCCTACACCTCCAGTTCCCTAATTTGGGATGGTAGGCAGCAAGTGGCGACTTACCCACTGGAACGTTGTCGCAGGTGAGTGGTGCGCCACTTACGGGGTCCCGGGCGATATCCTGCCAGAAGTCTGCACAAGGTGGGTATTGAGGGAACATGTCAGGGCGGTGCGGGGAGCAGGCCATGAAAGCAATGGGCCAATTAGAATTGAAACCATCTCCCCAACAAAGGTCTACCAAAGTGCCGCACCGTGCTTCTTGAGGCGTGCCTGCAGTTTGTAGAACTTAGATGACACCGCTGAGGGGGTATTCACCCAGTCCTGGGCGGCAGCTGTCGGCGTCTGGACGTACGGAGACACATAGCTGTGCGGACAGAAGGGGGTAGGGTTTAGGGTCAGGGTCTCAAGGTAGTCAAGGCCCCGCATGTCCAGTCCCTCTTAGTGCATGTGCAGATGGAGGGAATTGAAACAACAGGAAACAGGCTGTCAAATCCAGCCCCGGCGAGGAAAGCAAGCCGGCTACATGGCCATCCCCTTGTGAAACAAGTAATGCAGCAACCCTACAAGCCTAAACTTGTGATGCACGCACACTGGTCTCCAGACAGGAGGGAGGGATCCACTCTCACCCGTTTTTGGGTTTCACGATCTGCACCGTGGCCTGCTGCCCGCGGTTGGCAAAGTCACTGGCGCCGCTCAGCATGACAACGTTGGCCACACCATCCGCGTTCAAGGGGACCAGGCTGGCATTGAATCTGAAGGAGAGTAACCGGAACCAGGGTGTGGTCAGAGTATAGCAATGCGGTCAGGAAAGGTGGGAGAGGGAAGGGGATGTGGGATGCAACTTGACAGCAGAAACCCTGAACTCTACACCCTTCGCCTCCCAGTCCAACTCCCACCATGATCCTTCCCCTGGCCCTCCTGATCCTGCCCCTGACCTCATCCTTTCTTGTCCCAGTCCCTCTCCTCCCCCTCCCTTCCCCTGTTCCTTCTCCCCCCCATCTGCCTGCCTGCTCACCTCATCAGGGAAGTGACGCCTGGCAGCAGCACCTGATTGCAAGAGGGTCGAGCAGAGAGAGGCAGATGAGCACTGGATGACCTCAAGAGACACATGTAGCAAAACAGGATAGTTTCCGGAAAAGGAAAGCACATCAGTGAAGTAAACAAAACAGGAAGGGGGGGGGGGGGTCTGGAGGAAGGTGCGCCGTGTACGTGATCAGAAACATGCGAAGAGGGGAATGATGCGTGGACGTGTGGATCTTTCTGCACTCACAAAGTTCTCGATCTGCAGCTTGTGGTTCATGTGCTCTAGGGGCAGCCCGTTGAACCCGACTGAGTTGTAGTCGGGCTCGGAGCCCATCCCGAAGAAGCCCATGATGGCGCGCTCGTCAGCCTTGACTTGCAGCTCAGGCAAGCAGAAGGTAAGCCCATTGACGGTGGGATAGTCCACGAGGAAGCTGTGAATGGGGCAGGATAGAGGGAGTGGGGGGGCCAAACAAGGGGAGCAACATGGAGAGGAGGCAGAGTCATGTGTGGATACATATACAGATTTCAGAACCGGTAGAGAGCTAGTGTTCAGTGGCTTCCTGAGGATCCCAGTGCCAGTCAGGGGAGGCTGTGAAAGGAGCTTCAGAAACAAACCATGGTCAGATCGAATGCCACCGCTCCTCCCATGTGTAATATTCTGGCAGAGAGGTATCGGGCAGAGTATGATGACTGGGTGAGGGCCCTGTTGCCGGTCAGGGGAGTCTGGGGGAGGGGTCTTTTAAAAAAAGGACACTGGATTGATTGGTTCTGCTCCTCCCAACCTAAGAGTGAAGCTGTTTCGGATTGCTCGCCTCTGTTCCTCCCAACTTACGCATTATCGCATTGCTTGGCCCCGGATGGCAGATTTAAAAACCCGTTGAGAGCACACAAGGCAGATCCCTGTGGGCCGGAGGGAACGAGAGCGCAAGAATAAGACAAGGGGGCGGGGTTGGGGGGCGAAACGGGGGGCGGGGTTGGGGGGCAGGTTGTGGTAAGGGTAGGGATGGAGGCAGGTTACATGCTGCTGGAGGGCTTGCAGAGGGCCAGCTGGGAGGGTCAGTGACAAAGACCCCCAACAACCCTGCCTACCAGCTTATGTGAGCAGCTTTCTTAACTATGAAGGGTCTGCGTGCTCCTCGCAATAGTTGATCGACAGCTCACAGTTACAATGAGAGACACAATTGAGACCCGCCAGCCAGCTGCATGCGACCTGTCTCCCTCCTAGCTACATCCTGCCCCTGTCGCACCTGCTCCTGAACGTCATGCCAGAGCATGTAGATCTCCTTGTCTGCGATTTTGTTCTTCACTGCTAAGCGTGAAACAGTGAGATTGTGGTTGTACAGCTCCTCTAGGAAGGGGCTCTGGCCTGCACGGGGACCTGGAGACTTGTACGTATCGACTTTCAGGCTACCTTTCAAGCAAGCGAGGATCATGAAAGCCTGCAGTGGAGGGGCAGGCGAGGAGCGGTCAAACAGGCGAGCTGTAGTGGAGCGGCAGGCGGGGAGCGGTCAAGCAGGCGAGCTGTAGTCCAGAGGTGAAAGGAGTGGCAGTTCATCAGGCACACAGACAGGTGGAGAGAAGGAAGTCATCCAAAGGCAGCTTAAGGCGCAGTCCACCAAGGGACAGCCGAGTGCAAGTAGAGAGCAGTCAAGCAATAGTAGAGCCAGGTGCAGTCATGCACTCTGCGGGCGAGAGCTACTAATTAACGTGACGAGCCAGGCTCCTCAGCTGCTGCTACTATTGCCGCTCATGATGATAATACTATCGCTGCTCCTGCTGTTACCGGTACTGTTGCTGCTGCTGCTACTGCCACTGTATCTGTTGCTGCTGTTGCTGTTACAGTTGCTGCTGCTACTGCCGTTGTATCTGTTGCTGCTGCTGATACTTCTGCTGTTGCTGTTACAGTTGCTGCTGCTACTGCCGTTGTATCTGTTGCTGCTGCTGATACTTCTGCTGTTGCTGTTACAGTTGCTGCTGCTACTGCCGTTGTATCTGTTGCTGCTGCTGATACTTCTGCTGTTGCTGTTACAGTTGCTGCTGCTACTGCCGTTGTATCTGTTGCTGCTGCTGATACTTCTGCTGTTGCTGTTACAGTTGCTGCTGCTACTGCCGTTGTATCTGTTGCTGCTGCTGATACTTCTGCTGTTGCTGTTACTGTTGCTCTTACCAGTCCGGCGTATACGTCTGTAACCTCGTCTGCATGGCTGTGTCCCGCCCATACAGTGCACTCTCCCTCGCCCGGCGCGGGCCCAGTGCGCTCTTCGACAAACCACTCGTAGGTGAACTGGTCGCACCCAGCAGCTCGCACACAGTCATAAGTTTCCTGGGGGGCAGAAGCAGCAGGCAGGTATCGGGGGGGAGGGCTTAAGTCCATGGCAATGGCATCCAATACAAGAGATTAAAAGGGCTCTTAGCCTTCAACCCTGACTTCCCTGATGGGTCAGGTTAACAGCAGGGGAACAAAAACTCCGCAGTCCTCAGGACGCAAGCCAAGTGCATGCGCAGGGCGTGCGTCCCTCGACCCTTGTCCTGCCCTTCTCTCTCTACCTTGGTGGGCATGCCGGAGATGGTGGTGATGTCAACGGCAGCGGGGATGTTGGCGCTCACGGTGTGGGCACACAACTCGCGGATTGGAGTCCCGTCCGTCGTGAAGAACTTGTAGTAGGAGGTGGAGATGACGTCTGCAGGCAGAGTGGCAGATGTGCATGTGGGTACATGCATGTAGGTCCACCAGATCTAGGTCGTATCAGACTTTTCTATATTTTGAAACGACAGTCTGAGGGCACGAGTGTGCTGTTTAAGATCCGTAGTAATGTCCATCAGTATCATAGGGTTGGGTGGAGGGGTTGAGGATTTATGCCTTAACCTAATCTAGGTACTGGTAAAAGTCACCTGTTCCATGTTCTCACCTTGCACACACATAAAGGCGCTGGGCACAAAGTCATCGTGCTGCCTTGGGTACACGCTCCCGGGTCCAAGCTGGTACTTGTCGTTGTACTTGGGGAAGTAGGCGGAAAGGTCTCCAAACTCCTCGGGTCCCAGAAGGGACAAGCTCTGCCACACCTCCTCGCCCACGATCCCCGGGTTGGCCGTGGTCTGGGGGGCCTTGAGGAGCTTGGGGCCGCCCATGTCGGTGGGGCTGGCGTACGCGTACCTGTAAAAAGGAGGAGAGATGGAAGGCGGGTGTCACCCCACCGCGGCGTCGGAGTCTCTGATAATCACAGGATGACAGGATGACAGGCACTCCCAAACTCTGTCCGTCATTCCCGTGTTGTTGGGAGAGGTAGTGCCCTTGCTTGCACCAACCGCCATCAGGAGTCCACACTATTCAACATGACACTCTCATCAGTCCACACTCTTCAACACGACACCCTCATCATTGCCACAGAGGTCTAGGGCCCAGCTGCAAGCACCACTCTATTGATTGCACTTCACATACTGTACAACTCACGTGTTGGAGGTCATGTCGTAGTAAGGAGCACCCTCGTTGTTCTGGACGTGTGGAAGTGTGGAGCAGAAGGGGGGGGCAGAGGTGAGTCAGTGGTGAGACAGAGTGAGTCAAAGACGAGTTAGAGTAATGAAGGTCGTGTGCCTTCTCTGCTCCTGCACGCCTTTCTCAACTGATGCCTTGGGCCATAGCGGCCCTTCATATGGGCTGTTTTCATCGTGTGTGCTCCTCGGTTTTATTCCACAGACGTCCTGCCTTACACACTTTGTTCAGTCCAATCAAAATGTTCAGAGATTGTGAGATGCCCCGAGAGTGCAGTGTTGGTTGAAGGCCTTTCAAATTATAATCATGAGCTGGAACACAAGCAGGTTTCAAAGTTCACACTAGTGTTGCACAATTGGCTGAGAAGGGAGAGGGAGCCTACCCAATGTTCTTCTCCCCAATGGTGACCTCAAATCAGGGAGGATCATACCAATGACATAGTACAATGGCGCTGTCAGGCAACGTCACCTGCAATACCCTACATGGTCAGGGAGCATTGCGCACCTTTGTGTACCACACCCCGTGGGGGTGCATGGAGAAGGCCAACTCAGAAATCTCGGATGCGGAGCTCACAATGGCCTGAAAATTCAGAATGAAGGGGGCGAGAGGCAGTGAGATTTGAGAAGGAAAGGGAAGAAGATAAGGGTTTGGAGTCGGGCATCGTGATACGGCACCATATGGCATATCTTTAGCCGGGTATGTGCTACCAAGTTAAGTTAGATTGGACTTTGGTATCATTGGTATTACACGGCATAGGATTAGCCTGCTTGTGCAACCAAGTTTTGCCTTGCTCTTGCTACCAAGTTCGACCCTCCCACCTTCCAACCCCACCCTACCCTGGGTCCTCACCTGGTTCCCACAAGGAATGCAGTTTGTACCATCAGTTGAGCAAGACGGGCTGCAGGGTCCAGCCACCAAATCATTCTGGTCGACCACAGTTTGGTTAAAGCTCGTGTAGTCGCCTACAGGGGGGGGGGGCTGCTGAGAGGAGGAGAGAGGACTAGTGCGTGGGTAGACGGGGTTTTGATACACCCAACCTCAGGGCAGGCGGGCGGGCAACCAGGCAGGAAGGCAAGCAGGCGGGCGGACAGGTAGGCGGGCGGGCAGGCAGGCAGGCAGGCGGGTGGGCGAGCGGGTGGGCGGGAGGGCGAGCAGGCTGGAAGGCAGGGAGGCAGGCAAGCAGGTGGACAAGTATGCATGCATGCAGCTCCAGTGCCGAGCATTGTTATATCACGGTTGCAATGGACACTGATGCAAAGCTCCGGCCAGGTCAAGGTTCTTTGGTTCAAGGGTGAAGGGGTGAGGGTTACCCTCCTCCGCCTCCCTTGTCACCCACTCACCGAATTGCAGATTGCATGACAAGTTGCAAGAGTCGGCAAAGGCCGGATCCAGCTGGCCATCGGAGGTCTTGCACAACGGGTTGGCGGTGGCTGGGATGCACTGAGGGAAGGGGTCGTTCATGAAGTGGACCCGGATCACATCGCCCACCTCGGCCTTTAACACAGGGCCCTTGAGCGGGCAGGGACAGACAGAGGCCGGGTATGGTGAGAATAGGCAGGTGAAGGGGGAAATTGGGGGAGTGTTAAAGGATTCTGTTTAGGGTGATGCAGGTTGAAGTGCTTCGAATTGCAAATTGACAAAGGATAAACTAAACAATTGTCTGAACACCCTTTGACTGCAACTTCCTGGTTTGGTGCTAGTTCTGATTTTTTACCTTGGTTGGGTGCAAGACATAGGAACGGTGAATGCACGGGCCACCAAATGTGAGACAGAAAGCAGGGCACCGCAACATCTGCGCCTCTAGCTAGTGCCTCTGCATGTTCCTTACAAGCAGGCCACGGTCTATATAACATCCTGGTAGCTTCCTGATCACTTCCTGATATTGCCTTACCAGTAGGCCGCGATGGAACTCGTCCACGTGTCGGGGCTTGGGCAGGGCGCATGACCAGCCCTTACAGCCGTCTGGCAGCATGTACTCGACATAGATCTCCTGCAAGGGGCGGGAGGGAGGCAGACATGCAGCATGAGAGGGGAAGCCATGTAGGAAGTGTATGGGGGAAGCCATGTAGTGAAAGGGGAGCAGGCATAACAGCTTCAGAGGGGCAGAAATGCAGTGTGTCCATCTCAGTGGCAAGGTTCAGGCACACCTCCTAGTGTCCAGTGTTTACGCCTTCAGAGGTATTTCTATTTCTGGCCTCTTTTCAGTCCTTTGTGCTGGAGTCAGTCTGCGGGCCCCTGTCCCATTCGTCACATGTGATGATCTGTTCGACTGCCATAACCTCACAGGCTCACCTTCCAGAAGGTGCATCCATTAGGTCCCACTTCCCCGGGTAGCCTGAGCTTGCAGGGCTGGGCGTTGACTTTACATGTCCCGTGGTAGGGATCGTAGGGGTCGCCTTTCTTCTTCACAGGGTAGGTGTAGCCGTACTTGTCGTTCATCCGTTGATCATATTCCCAGTTGTAAGTACCGTTGGCAAAGACGGAGCTGTAGTCCAGGTTGTGAGGCGTGGGAGAGGAGTAGTTGACAAGGACCTGGGAGGGAGGGGGAGGGAAGGAGGGTTTGAGGGTAAGGTTAAGGGGTTAGAGACAGGAGGGCTTAAGGTTCAGGTTTAGGGACAGGAGGGCTTAGGTTGAAGGTTCAGGGTTACGACAGGATGGCTAAAGGTTGAGGGTTTAGGGCTAGGGCTGGAGGGCAGAGGGATGGGCTGAAAGAGGGATGGAGCGGTGCACAGAGGTACAAGGGGTGTGGAACAAGGTTTTGGTGGAAAGGCATCAATCACAACCCATATTAGGGTTTAAGGTTGAGTCCTCTGGGCAGAAGGGCAGGCCCACCTCCCTGATTGTGACTTTGGAACTTAACCTCACCCAACCTGCCACCCTCCTGCAGCCCCTTGACAGGTGGACAATGCTCAGGTGGTCTAATCAGCCACCCTACATCCCCTTCATATCCCCAAAGGACAACCTCCTCATCGCCCCGTCATAGAGCTCAGGCCCAGCCTCCCTCGTTGCCCACCCACCGCATGTGTTTTGATCCAGTACTCTCGTACATCTCCTTTCCGGGTGCCTCCCTCTATGGGCAGGGGCTTCATGTTGTTAGCTGCATCGGTTCGCTCCTGAGCTGTATACTGGCCCATGGGCGGATAATATGTCTCATACGGCTTTGACGCATTTGGTAACACGTTGTACCAAAATACCATCCCTGAGCAAGTGAGGAGGGTTGAGGGATGAGAGTGGGGGATGAGAGGTCAGGCAGGTGAGCACGCGGAGATGCCAGTCTAGCAGCCTGGAGGGTAGGCACCGCCAGGCAAGCAGACGGGCAAGCAACAGTGTACCTGGCAGGCAAGTGTGCCCCCCACCCAGGCAAGCAGACAAGCAAGCAGACAGGCATGCAGAAGTCTAGCTGAAAAGCAAGAGTGCCTCCCACCCTGGCAAGTAGAACGGCAAGTACATCCCCCACCCAAGCAAGCAGGAAGGCAAGCGTGTCCCCTCCCCCATACCATCCTGCCCCCACCTGCTCCGATGTGGTCACTGATGTGGCAGTGTGCTAGCCAGTTCCCTGGAGCGTTATCAATGAACATATCCAGGGTCTGGACCGCGCCCGGCGCCAGAACCACATTGTCCACTCGCTTGCCATACGCGTCCACCAGCGTGTTGCCGTGGAAATGCAGCGGGTGCGTGTCGCCTTGGTCCCCGATGACGGAGACAAACCAGCGGACGTTCTGACCGCGCTGCACGCATGCAAATTTGAATTCAAATTTAAACTGGGTGGGTGGGTGAGGGACCTTAACCTCGGGCCTGGGGCGGAGCGGATCTAGAGACAGAGGTGCTGGATAAGGGTACAGCGGCAGTACTGGGGCAGATGAAACTGTGCACAGACAGAAAACTGAATGACAGCCGAGTAGTTGTACCGCTCAGGGCTTGCCCTAGATGCTCCTGTCACCGTCAGAACACCCTGGACCTAGCCGGTAGACCCTCGCAAAACTCACGTAGAGGTCGATGTCCGGCAGGTTGCAATAGAACAGGCCGTTGATCACGTGATGAGTGAAGGGCTCCGGATCTGCCCACCGAGGGAGGAGGAGGAGGAGGAGCAGAACACCGTTAAGGGATGAGAGGGAGAGTGTCACTGACAGTAGGCAGACGCTCAACGAAAGGAATTATATTGCAGTAAGCTGGTAGCTAGATCCGGACAGAAAGAGCAAAGATATTGCTGTCACTGCTGAACGGTAACATGCACAGGCCCCCACGCCCCCCCCCCCCCAAGAAACGTAGCTGACCTTCTCCTCCAAAAGCTCACCCAGGATCGTGTTGCAGTGGGGCGCGTAGCTGCCACCCGTTGCAGGGTCACTAGGGTACAGCTGCTCAGCCGGCGTCATGGCCCTATTGCGATTGTACTTCGTGTCGTTGGAGCCGTAGCGGAAGGGGGTCACCTGCAGGGGGGAGGGAGAATGGCAGTGGCAGTGGGAGAAGTGGCCAGGGGGGGAGTATGGCGCAGTTGCAGTGGGGAGAAGTGGGCAGGAGGCGGTGAGACAGTGGGTATGGACCCCCCTGCTGTTGGCCATGTGTGGATCTGTTGACAGTCCCAGATAGCGCAACAGACCGGTGTCATGTTAAATATGTTTCAAATTTGAATTTATTCAAACTTTGCGGGATTACACCAGTCTGCAAACATCTTGTGCCTCTTACAGACCCCCTCTACCGCTAGAGGGACACTCCTGCCCAGCCCACACGTCCCCCTGAGGGCGGGTCATACCGTGTAGCAGTTGAGATCTGCGCAGAAGGATGCGTCCTCGAGCTGCACGTGAATGACAATCACCACCTCTTTGTCAATGCCTGCAGGGTGGAGTAGTGAGGGCAACAGCAATGAACAGATGAGCAACAGCAGCAGAGAAGCAGCAGCAGAAAAGCAACAGCAGCAGTGAACAGCTGAGGAGCAGCACAGCAGGAGCATCATCAGCAGCAGCAGTCAATGGCAGAGCAGGAGCAGAGCAGTAAGGACAGAGAAGCAGCAGAACAAACAGCAGTGGACGACAGAGCAGGTGCAGTGCAGTAAGAACAGAGGCAACGAAGGAGAGTCACCAAACATACCTTTAGGGGCCAATGGCATGCCGCGAGAGTCCAGATTCCATCCTTTGAAGGTGTCATTTTTCTCAACAGCGATCATGCCGTACAAGCCAGCGTTTTGAGTGACATGGTACATCAAAGGGTTGGCCCTGTGTTGACGGAGACGACAGGGGTGGGTGGGTTAAGGCACGACAACCGATGCCCGAGGCACCGTAAAACTAAAGCTGAACACAGTACAGTAGCATGCAACAAGTTTCCGACAAACGATACAAGTGTGTTGGCCCTGAAAAAGGTTCAGGCACGTGTCAGGGGGGGGAGGGAGTTTGTCTTCACTGGATTCAAGGCTAAGGGTTTAAGGATACGGTTTAGGTAAGAGGCATGGGAATTAGATTATCTTCGGTCGCTCTTCTACCTGTAGTAATATGCCTGTGCACTCGGGTTGGCCGTGCGGGCGGCAAACCAGAGGAACCTGCCCACTGAGGTGCTGGAGGCAGCCACGGTTGGGTCATATCGCGAGGGCGGGATCTCCTTGGCCAGTGGGGTGAAGTCATAGGTGGCGCTGACACCCGTCATGGCGTAGTGAACTGCCCTGGTGCCCTCGATGACACTGATGCCGGTCTGAGAGCAGAAGAGGGGGTGAGATAAGGAGGGAGGGACAGAAGAGGCGGGGCATAAAGGGAATAGCCGGCCGGCCGGAAGGCAGGCAGCGGGCAGGCAGGGGGGCAGGATGGCAGGGAGGGCTGGATTAAGGGACATGCCAGCTGGCAGGAGGGCGAACATCTAATGCAGTCAAGGGTTCATGTGTGGCCGATCTCTTCTCCTTGGAAAGCAGCTGCCTTATCAGACTTGACTGTACTTATCAGACCTAGGTGTTTCCACGAGCTGTACCACAGTGTTTGGTACTTAAGGTACTGAGCTACATTTGAGCGACACTCCAGCCGCCGGTTGAGAAAGGCTGGTGCAGCCAGCCCTGCTGCTAAAGCCTCCGGCTGAGAGCTAGTCATTTTGTTTTAAAATGAGGATCAGCCCAGTGATAGTGTTGTGTTGCGGGGCCCTTGTGAGGTGGCCTGGCAATCGCTGGGGACTGGGGTTAAGCTCCCCGGTCCCGGTCCCGCACCTGTGGGTAGAGGGTGAGAGACTCCTTGAGCTCCCATGTCGGGATGTCGAACATCCCAGGGGCATGCTCCCTGATGAGGTCCGTGTCGTTGAAGTTGGCAGCCGGGAACACAACTGTTGGAGGGTTGGTGGACGGGTCGACCACGTCGAAATACGGGCCCTCCACAGTCTCGTTCCAGCCTGTCTTGCGCGTGATCTCGATGGTGTTGCGGAAAATGACCTCAACGTACTCTGCAGGCCGAAGGAATGGATTTGTGAGAGGCATGAAGAGTCACAGGTTGGAAAACCAGTTTCAAAGTGGGTGTGCTGAGTAGTAGGGACAAAGCAAACACACACAAGCACCGCACTGAAGATTTCGAATCGGCCCGCAGCACGTCCCAGCAAAATGTCTACCATGTGTTTGTGCTCGTGAGTCCAGATGGAGAGGGGCGTGTGGGGACAGAGCAAATGAACAGCTATTAATCGGGTGCCATGCAATCAAAAAGAGACCCTCCTCATCTATGTCTCTGCTCCTTCTTGCGTTGGCCAGCTATTGGCAGTTGGCTGTCTCGCCCCCGCTTACCTCCCTCCACAGCGTGCAACAGAGGACCCAGGGTGCCGAGATATGCATCCTGCAGAGAAGGGGGAGACGACCAGAGGATCAGACAGACTGATAGGGGACAGGGAGCCAGAGGATCGGACAGAGGATAGAGGGCAGACAGGCAAAGGATCAGGGACAAGCAGCCAGAGAATAAAGTTGGTACAGGGTGAGGGGGGAAACCCCGGAACCTTAACCCTCAACCCTACACCTTCAGTGTCTGCTGCGCAGCAGGTGCCCATAGGTTGCATCTGAACCTGATCCTATGTTCAAGGTATACTAGCAGCAGTGCGGGGAAGGTACCAGTATACCACGCAGCGGGGGTGAAGAGAGCGAGCGGGCGCACGCAAGCTTTTTATACTGCCCACAGGCTCAAGAGGGGGCTCACATCATCTACGTTGTGGTCGAGCCTTTTGGTGAAGGTTGCATCGGTGTACTCCCTGTACACGGCCTTGATAAATATAGAGCCGACCCTGAAGGAGTAGAGGGAGGGAGGAGGAGGAGGAGGGGGGAGTCAGACCAAGGGGGGGGGGAAGAGGTGAGACCAGCAGGCATAATGAGAGACAGCAGCTGCTTAAGAGCCAGGGGGGGGGGCAATGGCCTTTTGAAGAGCAAGGTGTTGGGGGCCCTTTGAAGTGGGCTGAGTGGGTAAAGGGTTGACGCGGTGAGGTCGCCGTCTATCTTCAGCATTCACGCTGACATGCATTATCAACATGATACCACAGCACGATGCCAATATGCCATGGGTTCACTCACCCTCCGATGAACTGGTTGGCCACTTGCACCCCTCCGATGACCTGCTCCACGTAACCTCCCGAGTAGATCTGAAGTAGGTGAAGGGGAGTGGTGAGAGGAAGAGTAAGGGGCACGCTGTGGAGAGGATCCACAGTAGAAAGGACAACACACTGCCTCCATATCAGTAGCAGGTCCGAGACGCGGCGCTCTTACATCTGAGAAGAGCAGTGCGTCCTGGTGGAAGGGGTCCCTGCAGCGATTGACATAGTTGCGGTCGTCAGGATTGAACCAGGTGGGGGTGTACTGCTGGAGGCTGCGGCGTCCACGAGCGGTGGTGTACCGATCGTTGTCGCGGGTGCTCAGGCAGTCCGGCCGGGTGGCATTGACCTGAGGTGAGCCGAGCTCGCCTGCAGGAGTGTCAGGAGGGGGAAGAGAGGTTTGAGGAGGGGGGATGGAGGGGGGGGAAGAAAGAAAGCAATGTAAATCCTGGAGGGTTGTGTGAGGGTTAGGGAAACAGACCGCACCGATACCATGAAGCCCTGAATATGGGCTCTTGTAGGCCAGAGGGCACACTTCACTGTTTGTCTAGGAAGAATCGCTCAGTCTGGCAGTGGTTGTTACACTCCAGCACAAACGCAACTACAACTACGAAAGGGCCATGGAGAGTTTGGGAGAGTGAACTGGCAGGAAATAAAGGGTGCGCGACGGTGTGCGTCAGCTGTGACGGCATGCTCACTGGCTGGATTTGTATGCAGGGTGTGTTCACTCACCACAGAAGTTGGACCACCAGACCAGCTCTGCCTGGATGTAGTAGGTGCGAGCCACCTCCAGGGGCGCAGCAGTACTGGCTTTGATCAGGATGAGGCAGGCCGCACACAGCAGGTGTAGACAGCGGGTACCCTGAAACGGTGGAGACATCTTGGTCCCGATCAATTAGTCCTGTGAGTGGCTGCACGCAGGCTTGTTAGGGAAGTTGACCTAATCGAGGCACCCTGAGGGCACGGTGCACGCGGTGATCGTCTCGGTGTTTGTCCCGAGTATCCCGAGGCGGTGCCTTTTCGACGCATAGCGTAACCACAAATTGTTCAAAGACAGATGAGCAGCTTTACTCAAGCATGCATAATGACTGCGCATTAGCCCGACAATAGCAGCGAAAATATACTCAGGTATATTAGTACGTATTAGTATGATGCATGTTTACCGGGGTATACATGCATCATGAGTTATCCGAATTGTAAGACGGCGGAGCGTGCGAGGACTCCGATCATACTTGACGTGATAATCCGACTCACCTTGGGACTGGGTACAAAGAAAGCTTGCGACAAGATAGAGGAATGGCGCAAAGCGTGTCCAAGCGTGAATAGGATAGGTTGTCAGAACGAAAGAACACGCTGGAAGGGAGGTTTTAAGGGAATACTATGCCTCGAAGCAAACAAAAACCGTGGTTTTGCATTGAAACAATTATATCGTAACCCCTAAGATTTTGCATCGAAACTATCGCAACCCCTATCTAAGGTTACGCATCGAAAGTATCGCAACCCCTGGGTTTTGCCAGTGCATCCCATGCGTTTAGTCTTGGTCCACGGCTGTCGTGGATACGTCAACTACTAGGTTCGAGCTTGGGCAAGACAAACAGAGAAGAATTGGAGACCAGAAAATAAAAGGGGCCTGCATGCAAAGTGTGATGTAGCGCATCCAGTCCTGCCATGACAGGCGACGCGTGACGCGACCGACGTTTGCCTTCATGAGTTCACGCCTCGCCTCGGGGACTCGGTAGTCCCTTCGACCAGCGCCGGAAACTCCTCATCATCTTAACCCTGAAAACTTCGCTGTCACACCGACCACTGGGCCCTGCTCAAATAAAGGGCTTGGCCGCGTGGGCGCCACGTAGATAAGTGATCCACGACAGTCGTGGATCCAGATAGACTGATGTCGTCAAGATCCACGGCTCGGCTCGGCTCGGCTTCGCTTCTCCCTTGGCTCAGTAAGCTTCGCCTGGCCACTCCCCCATCTCACTCCCTCACGCGCTACCCCCCTCCCCCTCTCCTTGAGTGCCTCCCTCCATGCCTTATCCCCTCCGATCCATTACAGCTTCCTACCTTAGTTGCCTCCTCCCTCCCTGAGCAGGGAGGGCATGCATGCCCTTATTCCCTCCATTCCAGGCACCCTGGCTCCCTCTCTCTCTCCGTAAGCACGTCGTTTGGTTGCCTGGCAGGTGAAGAAGTACCATGGCCTTGTTATTGGGGCCTTGGCATGTCAATCACTTATTTCCCAAATAAATTGCACCATGCCACTACCTGGGGAGGGACTCGGACACAACTTGAGAAGTTGCCTAATGTTCAGCTTGCATGCACTTCTATTGGATCAGTAAGGAGATTTAAAGCTGCCTAGCTAGTAGACAGCAGACTGGCACAAAATAAAAAAGCACCGCATGCCTGAAGCTTTGAATTCAAAGACCTGCTCTGTCTCGATGAGAGTTAAACTATATAGCATATACTTTGGGTATGTCTCAGCTCGTATGGACTCCATTAACTCCGTCCATGGACTTCATAAACCTCTTGGCAGAAATAACCTCTCACCTCTACCCCTCCCACTTCTACCGGCCTCTCCCCCTCCCACCTCTACCCCTCCCACCTCAACCCCTCCCACGCCCACCTCTCCCACCTCTACAGCAAACAGTAGTGCCACATACTTGATGCTCAGGTGCTCATATGCTCAGGAGGTGCTGCCGGCCAGTTCATGCCGAGCACAGTCCATGTGTTGCTAAGTACAAGCAAGGAGCAAGTGCCCAGTATATTTGTTTTTGCTATTCTGGTCGGCCGCCGATCGGCTGTAACTGCTCTGGTGCCCATATGTTCCTATGGTGGCCTACCTACGAGGTGGAGGCTCCCGGCCGCCTCACTCTGCCACAAATAATACATTTGTAGTTGTGAACACTAACAATCCAACTGTCACCACCAAAAGGGGGTCTTAGTGCGTAACCGAAGATTGATCCACAATTTGTAGCTGTGTTTGAAAGTATAGCTGCCAAGGGTAGCATGTGCAAGAAAAAACAGCATAAATCTGTTACTTTTACGGTGCACGCACCAGCAAATAGAGATCCAAGGCACTCACATACAGAAAGCAAAGTGTGACCCTCCCATGACGCGTGTGACTGGCCCTGGCTGGACGCCCTCGTGGGCGGGGCTCTCGTTGGCTGCTGAGCCCAGTTGCAGCTGGTGGGGCTGTGCAAAAGGACACCCCCAGGGAAGGACCTGGCCGGTCCTGGGGGGCCACCAGATGCGAGCCCACCACCGTTGGCATCGGCGGCCAACCAATCCCGGCCGTGGCTAGGCTGCGGCTGCATTTGATTCGCAAGCTGAGAGAGGGGGGGGGAGGTGTGTGTGTGTGTGTGTGTGTGTGTGAAGTGTTTACAGTCAGGGCACCACATTTGCTGCAGGTGACAGGTATGCCCCAAACCGGTTCAAGCCCCAAATAGACAAGAACAGCGAACGTAAAATCCGTGTCAAGTACCCAAACACACAACCAAATCGCAAGATGCTCCTCAACTGGATCGATTGCTGATTGTTAATTCAATCATATCCTGAAGGCCTGAACACGCACCACCCTCCTCACCTGGCTCAGCCTCTGATTGTTTATTTCGTCATGTGCCCCAAAGGCCCAAAACATGCAGGATCCTCCTCAATTGGCCCATCTTCTAATTGTCTACCAGTATTCAATTTACCTCAGCACGCAACATCTTTCTCACCTGGCTCAGCCCCTGACTGTTCATTTCATGATATGCCCCTAACGCCTAACACCTGAACCCTAAATCCTAACATGCAAGCTGCTCCTCACCTGGTGCAGCCTCTGATCGATGCCCACCAACTGCTGCTCAAACACCACCACTTGTGCCTGATAATTCGCCCGCACCTCCAGGGGCTGTGCAGCGCACCAGGCCAGCTGTTGGGCAAGACCCTGCCGCTGACCCTGCAGCTGCATCGCCTCGGCTGGATGCCGCTGCTGCATGTACTCCTGCTGTCGCATGTACTACCTGCCGAGCAGTGCGACGACGCTGGGAGTGGCGGCTGCATGCAGGGCAGAGCAAGCAGGTACAAAGCAGGAATTAAGCAGGTGTGACGCAGAACTTAAGCAGGCACAAAGCAGGAATACAGCAGGTATGCAGCAGGGTGCCATGTCCCATGAGCACATCCTCAGCCCCAGATCTTAACACCCATGATCCCAACCAAACGCCAAATATCGTCTGGGACACTGCATTAGGAAATATTATATTGCGGAAACGTTCATGAGAGCCTGGCTGCCTGCTGATGGTGGGCTGATGGTGGGCTGATGGGTAATGAATGGCATTGAGGGTGCGGCCCATGACATAACAAGAGCCGATAGGCAACTCACCATTATATTCATGTTTCAGCCTTGACCAGACTGCCTGAACAACCGGGCACATCCGCAAACATAGGGGACACGATATTTAGGTTGCTGAAGGGTAACTACCTCAAACAGCCGCCAGGTTTTTTGCACAACCTCCATAGTGATAAAGGAGGCCCTGTAAAGCTCTGGTCCAATTTGGTTGGTAAGGAGACATTGTAAATGAAGTTGAAGACCTGTGAAATAAGTGCATGCCCTTAATAAGCTTAGTATCGATCCTACCCATGCTTGGCTTCTTCATATTCATTGTGCCACCGTATTGATCCTACCCCAACTTAGATAAGCAAGAATTCCTTGTCATCTTGGTATCCATCTTACCTTCGAGTATCCCTTGTCAATAATTATGTCAATCCTACCTATCTTAACTCTTATATTACACGAATGTGTCCACGCAACTGCTGCCGATGGCTGGCTACCAGGATGATAGTTCCTTAAATAATTGTTGCCTGTTTGCGTGCTTGTTCATCCCCTACCTGCCAAACGCGGCCGAGCGTTCAGCAGGGCCCAGTGGTTATACACCATCCTGAACCCATTGCAGTAAGCCCTGCCGCTGCGGCCATCGGCTGAGGGCCGGTCAAGGTTTACACCCCGTCCCCCGAAGGGTGGCTCCGCAGCGGCCTGCAAAAGATGTTCTCGTGCACACTCAAATACTTGTAAGCTCTTTCCATAGGCTTCCAGGCTTTGGTTTCCCGATACTGACCCAGGACTCCTTCGCTGACGGCACCTACCAGACACTTCCCATGCAGATCTTACCTACGTGCTTGGCAGCTCGAGCATCCCGCACATCTGATCTACTATACCACCTTTCGTTGCCGGGCCGCTGACGTCGTTGGACGTGGCTCGCGTCGTCACTGCGAACGTAGGTACTGACGTCGTGCCCCACATCAGACTGGCACTCCACATCAGACTGGCACTCCTCGAGTAGTCGGGGCAGGGATGCTCCCTACAAGTGGGGGGGCCAGAATGCCTAGTGAAAAGTGAAAGATCAACAAGTTTTGCCATGGATTTCCCAATCAAAGGGAAATCTCTAAGAAGGCTTTACATTTCCATTTCCCAGCGGAAGACTGGCATAATTCACTGAGGATTTACCAAGGAATTTCCAAACGCATTCTAGAGCACAAGGAACGGGGGTTTGCGCCCCCCTTAGTAGATTTCCATCAGTGTTCACACCGTTTTCCTAGGGATTTCCAAAAGCCAGTCTTTGAGTCAAAGAGCACAGCTAGGTGTCACCCCCAAAATTGCCTATGAGCAATAGTAAATTCTTAACATATGTTGATGCCACAGGCTAATCGGTGTCAAGAGGAGTGTGCCATGCAAGGTCATGCTGGCATGCAACGTCAAATGTTGGTAAGACTGTAAGAGCTCGTGCGCCAACCGTCAAGTGAGAAAGCCCACGCCACATGGTAGCAGGAGAGAGTCTTCACGAGAGTCTACAGCTGCTACTGCCTCTGCTGCTGCTGCTTTGTTATGATGGACTTAAATAATAATCGTGCTACCTTAATGTGCATGGTGGGCAGCAGTTGCTGGATGTAGCCCCAACGTTCATGGTCCTGTTTCATTATTAAAGATAGATTGAAGTGATAGGTCGCAGATCAATCACGCTACTCGTTTGGCCAAAATCAAATATCGGGATAGCGTTGTTGAATCAGGGGCCTTGAATATCCGTAGATAGGGATTCCTGTCGAGAGCTGCTGAATGCTGATCCGGCAGAAGTGCTTCAAGCGCAAGACTCTTGAGCATTTAAAATCAGCGATCGAGAAAAACAACGGCCGGCGCGTTGCATGAGGAATACTGATCTGCAGAGATGACTCGTCCTGCGTCAGTCCGCACCACCTTCTTCCCACCTACCTTCTGACCATTTCCCCATTTCCCCAAAATCCCAAGATCATTGCCATTTCCTCGTCCCAGCACTGTGCCACAGTTTAAAAATCGCCCAAGTGTCATTTACGTTAATTGCTTGCTTGAGCTTGCCCGAATCAAGCCCGAATCAAGCCAAATTTGAATTGGCTTGGTTTGTTCTTTCCATGTAGGGGACCATATTACTTGCCCCTGTTCCATGCAAGGGAGGGTGCAATCTTCCTCATATTCGCACAGTAAAAGTAGTATGCACCTTGCAGTCAGCTTATGCGCAGCTACTCGCTGCTGCAATGAAGGTGATAGCCAGCAGCATGCAGCCTAATCTGCTAATGCATGGCTGCTAATGCAGTAATGCCTGCAAATGATTATGCCCACCCCTGATTATGAGTCACGGTCCCTCAGGCCTTCGGTCGTTATCAATATCAAACAGATTTATGCTCAGTGCAAAAAGACCTACTTGCTGGTCACAATGAATTTCTCACAGGTGTGTTACGAATCCAAGAAGCATCCCTCTTTCTAAAACATCTGTGCACTGCCTGAATCTGGCAGGTGCAGTACTGCAGTAACTGCAGTCTAGTACAGGCAGAGCCTCTGGTCTGGTGGCCCTAAATCTGGTAGGTGCACTCTGTCACATGTAGAGCCTCTGTTCTGGTGGCACTTAAATCTGGTTTGCACCAGCCAGCAGATGATGCGCACTTCAATATGTTCTTGTAGTTCTTGCCCACTCACCCTCTATACAAGTATACTCTGTGCAGATCCAAGGAGTGCGGGGTGATCTCGCTAATCAAACAGAGGTCCAGCTAAACACATGTTCATGCCACAGAAGGGCCCAGCTGAAAAAATATGAGCGCATTACATGCGAGTTTGAGTTCTGACTTCACAGGATCTCATAGTTTGCTAGTGGAGAGCCTCTTACCCTCTCCCCTACAAATATATTTTATGTGTCACCTGCCCCAGGCCTGAGCGCACACAATAAAAACTCCCAGCATACATCCAGACGTCACAAACACCCCCCTCTGCACCCCAACTTGCAGGGAAAGCACTATACACCGCGCCCCGCACTGCACAACTCGCAAGCAAAACTACTGTCGGGAACAGGCCGTTTAAGGCAACACGTTTGACACACGGATGATGTTTTCAAAAAAATCTACGAGGACAGACAATTTGCTGGCTCCCGCGGTTTGTTGCATCTTGCCCCCTTGTGCACGGGCTATGTCGTAGCTGAAATGTAGCTGAAGCATGCTAAAATAAGCAGTATTTTGTTCCTGTACCTTAAAACTGACCCTTCCCAGGCTGCTCAGCCACAGCTAACCAGCTGGCAAACCCTGAGGACACTTTCAGGAACAAAATCGTTAACGTGAAAAATGTATAGAATTTCTAGAGATTTATAATTCTTCACCTAGGAAATGTTTGGTTTCCATAGGGAGTTCTTGCCCCCCCTAATTGTAGGTACGGCCAAGGAGGTCTATGCTACCCAAGATTGGTTCTCATGCTGCCTGAGCATAGTGCACACTCTGGCTGTAGGCCCTCATGCTGCATAAGCTTGGTCTACACACCGGTTCTAGGCCTTCTTGCTGCCTCAGCTTGGTCCACATTCCGGCTGGTACGGCTGGAAATTTTCATACTGCCTAAGCTTGGACCACAAGAGCAGCCAACTGTATGCTCGCCACCTGATTTTAATAGGTTCTCTTTAGTTCAGCTACACTGTGGCCTTCGGCCGTGAAGGCATGTTGCGTGAAGCCCTGATGCTTGGGCCACCGGTCGAAGGCTGGTCGAGGTTTTGGCTCACTGATGTCTGCCTATTGGCCTGCGAAATAAAGGCGTTTGACACGTACTAAAATGAACATTGATGTGTAATTCAGCAGACCTTTGTAAGTGTACTTTATGAGTGTCGGTCATATGCAAGGCCATGTCCAGGCTGGCGGCGTGGCCTCCAGCAAGGCCCTCCTGAGTGCAGCACATGCGCTTCGTGGATCAGCTCGGTGAGGTATGGTAACGGTCACGGAGGGTCTGTGTTGTAAACACAATTTAAACCAAATAAAACGACGTCAAGACGCTTGAAACCTGCAATATGAAGGGTTATGGTACAAGGCATAGAGTTTGGGGTTTCAGGATGCTGAGAAAAGGTGCGCTTGGACAATATACCAGTATATCGGTATACGCCCAACCAGCGTTCACATGGCTGCAATACCGTAATGACTAAGGCTTACTAGCACGCATTTTCCCACTAGATTTAAGCACAAAATGTACGTCAGGTTTGGACATGCTTTGCTACGAGATCCTGGGTATGAGCCATCCTGGCACGCTCACAAATTTTATGTTCCCTGACCCCTTTTCACAGATTTTGTATTACCACAGTAGCCAACATATTTTGATATCATGCAAATGATTGATTGAAAAGGGTGCGCGGACTGCATGCTTGCTATGAATAATACCACAATTTGCGCTGCGCGGTAATTTGGCGGTCTGGGATTGCACAAATTTATGGAATGCGAGCAGGTCTCTTTAGGTACGGCAGGTTTGGCAAGGTCCCTGCTGGGGTTTGAAACACAGGCTTATGACAATGTTGCGCGGCGGGTCAAAGCGCTGCGCATATGAATTTTATCGGCCCTGCATGATCGAATCAAAATGCAGACAAATCGCCTAAGGTGAAACAAATCAAAACAACCCATGGGTTTGTGATAAGTCTGACTAGCAGAAAAACAAAATCTGTTGCCATTGGCTTAAATTTGCGACCACGGTGTATAAATACATGATAACGGCTCGTTCCTATACCAACTCGTTCGTTGTAAAAAACAAACTTCTGGAAATTCGGAAAGCCGCACTACATGTCTTGCTGAAGGGGTTGCACGAACAGCGCTGCAGGGTAAACGTCGATGGAAGGCTCCAAGATGAGGCTGCCCTTATAGCCGCTGTCATGGAACAGCTTGGTCAGGATATCATATTGGCCCTGCGGAATGAAGCAGGAGCCCAGAGTTCCATAAAATAAACATGCCAGACCGTATCAATTCGTGTTCTTGGTGCCTGTGGCTGGGGTAGTGGGGAATTGGTTCATTTCAAAACCATTTGCAAGGTAGGCAATCACAGAAAAGCTTTCCTACGGGCTGTACAATTCGGAGAGCTCCCCAGCAGCTACGCAGACCTATGGCATAGCACGACTGCCGCTCGTTGCTGTTGATCCATGCCAACCACCATTTCACAATGGCCCTAAGCATTGTAATCTGGAAGATCACAGCAAACCAATCGGATGTGTCATAGCACCCTCCAGCCCCTTGCTATGCCATTTTCATTCTGCTCCATGAATGCCCGGGTTGCGACCTCTCTGAACCGAACGCTTCATCCCTCAGCTTTTCCCCCACAGAGCAGAAACCCACCGACTGAAAAAACCTCGACATGAGCTTCTTTGCATCAGACCCAGGCAAAGCTGCCAATCGCAGCGGACAGGTGTTCGTCAGAGTGCAGGTGTCGCCCTCATTGAGCTGGGGGGGGGAGGGGCACCCATTGCAGATAGAGGGCGTTAGAGAGAGAGGGGCGGAGCGACAATAGGAGGAACACAAATTGGAGGGGCACCTCTGAATCTGTAAGGAACATAACGTGGGGGGGGCTCGAGCAACTTGGGGACACAAGTGGGAGAGACTGGGTTCGAAGCAGGATGGGGGCAAGGGAGTGGGTTGGGGGGCTATTATGGAGCAAGTGGCGTTTTTCAATTGCTATCATAACTTGGCCAGAACACATTTGTGTTCAAGAAACTCACTTGCGGCACTGCAACGCCAAACGAACCATACGCGGGCAAAGTCACATCGTACATGACGTAGTTACTGAAGACATGAGAGGGGATCGTATATTCTACAGGTCCAATGTTGTAGTTGCCCAGTCCCGAAGCACCTGAACACAAGATGCAGTGAGACCAGTCAGCAGTTGGAGGGGTGACTGCTTATGGCACAGTTGTGACGGTGCGGCCAATTCGTAGTTAGGCTAAGTCCACGAAACAGAGCTTCTGTCATGGCAGCAGGATTCGGCACAAAACGGCACAGGCTTAGCTGCATTGTACTAGTCAGGTAGCTGAAGGCTAGCTGGATTTTGGTCCCATGGCTAGTATGCAGCCAGTCAGCAGTTGGGATAAGTCTCTGAAGCAGTGTTCCAGTGCAGCCAGTGACCATGTCACCAGTCAGCACTTGGCTTCACTCCCAACAGCACAGCGAAAGCAGCCGAGGCGGATCCTGTCAGCTCACCAGCCTCGGGATTGTCTATCACCCGACCTTGCCCCCACGCGTTGCCGTTAACGGCCGAGCTGCCAGACCCATCCGCTTGGAAGACTGGACCGTTCTGCGGATGAGCAAAGGGCTTCGGTTTAGGACAGCATTGTTATGTCAACCCAGGCCTGTCTGCATGGAAACGAGCCGTTGCTCAGAAAGAGCGCATGGAGAGATGAGACAGACAGGTAGGCTAGGCTGGCGGGATTTGGGGGTCCACGGTAGCGCAAAAGGAAGGGTGCAATAGGGAGGAGGGTAAGATCCTAGTCAATGACGTTACACCTCTGGGCCCTGCTCAAAAAGGCTTGGCCGCGTGGGCGCCTAACTTAAGGGTTGGGAGGAAAAACGGCACAAACACAAGGGGGCAGGAAAAAGAGGAGGAAAGTGGGAAATAAAGTTAAGGGACAATCAAAAGGCTGAAAAAGTAAGGCAAAGGCCTAGGATAGTGCCCAGGATATACAGTGCTTGTCAGCTACAACTCATGTAGTTATATCACTCATACGCGCCCTCAAGGCCAAAGGCCGCTCGTGCTTGCCATTTGAGTGTGCCATTCGTGTTTTGAGCCCAGTCCGCCCAGTGGTCAAAGCCCGGCAACCGCCAAAACGTGGCTCGGTACATGCATGGTTAGCATGACGCTGCCAGACATTCCTCTGATGAAAAAATATGTAGAAGCGCACTAGGATCTGTGCCCACTGATAACCTGTCATAAACCTGTTGCTCTTCTCCTTGCGGCTATTTTCTTGCTGCTCGTTTTCTTGTTCCTGAAGTTTTTGATGATCTAGCATGGCCTCAGAAAGCCTTAAAATTGTTAAACATACACAACTTGGACACTTACCCTGGGCACGCATACTGGACCTTTGGATAAGAAAACGCCACCGGAAACCAAGAGCTGGAGATCAACCTGGGGAGGCAGCAAGGACAAGAAGAAATTAAACATGGCGTACTATTTGAAATGAGCACCATTGGCAAGAGGTTTCAGGGTGAAGGACAAGACACCTCATCCTTGCTGGCCTCTGGTGGGGACAGAGGGCCAAGGGGGCAGAGGGCCAAATGGGGTAAAGTAAGAAGGGGACAGAAGGCAGAGGGGACAGAAAAAAAGGGGAAGAGGGCCAAGTGGTTGAAAAACAGTATAACATAATCTGTGCACCCCTGCATATTGCACTGCATGGCGAATTGTCGAGGGGGCCAGGTGAGCGGCTAACTGAGCAGGAAATACAGCAAATCCCTAGCGAGGGTAGGGCTGCTAACATATTACATGTTCATGCTCATGCAACTTGTCTTTACTTATCAACGTATCATACTTGCATGCCTCTCTCACCATTCCGTCGGGACCGATGTCGTCGCACAGCACGGCGTTGATGTGGTCGACACATATCTCAATACCTATGTCCAATCCTCCGACCTGGGCAAGGGTAGGACAAGGGTCAATCCAAAACCGTCGGAAGCATGTTCGAGTTCAATATTTCAAGGTACATATCTTGTATGGCATTTTGGCAGAAGGTCGGGTTTCGGGTTTCAAAGCATGTCTGGCATGTTAGGTGGCCACTGTTCCTGATAGGGTGCGGGCCGTGCATAACCCCTGCTGATCGTGCATACGCTTCAGCTCCCTTGTAACTGCATTGGCTGCCAGGGCCTGGAACAACAAACCATGCTGTTTGGGCCACCAGTGTCAGGGTTACACCCTTCCCGGTCGTTCTGCAGCTAGAATTTAGATCCCTTTTAACCAGCCATAGGCCTGTCAGGATCGGTGGCCACCAGGCAGCCCCCCAAGGAGTTGCTGAGTGCATACTGAAAATAAGTGGCGACTGCCCTTCATGATACAGTTAAATGCATCAGTAACAAGGATAAATGGACAATATCTGCCAATCTTCAGATCCTTCAGGACTGCCGCCTCAACCTTGGCACACTGGTGAAAGCAGTGAGGAGCTAGGGCAGAGCACTCCTTCCCTTATGACCCACTCATTTCCTCCTCAAAACGGCCAGCCATGTCCCTCGAGAACTTGTGACCTGCTTGCCATTGACATAAGTGTGCATTGCAAGCAGCCACCTTGATTGATGCATCCTTCAATGAGGCTTTGCGATCTACTTGTCCCTAACCTGATAACGCTATGGTCGGGAAAACAAACTATTTTTTTAATGCATTGAAGAATATTCTTTCGAGATTCCGCTGCTTGGACGCATTGCGAAAAAGGCCCTCTTTAAAAACAGCTTTAAACCGAAAACTCCCAATAAGATTACGTCTGCAATGGTACAGGGTCGACGTAAACCCTATACGAGTACCGGGATACCGGTCATTGTCTACTTTGGGTTACCTGGATGACGCTGCGGTTCACCATGGAGTAGTTGCCACCTGCCATCAGCTGATACACCTCCGGGGTAGGCTTGCTGTATTTCTGCATGGTTAGGTTCTGGACAATGTGTGGGGGGGAGGGGATGTGCAATGAATTTAAATGGGGGACTGGGGACATGTATGGACAATTGCAATGAGATGCGTGCAAGTGATAACAAGTCAATAATGTATTTAAATATTTAATCAATAGCAATTGGGGGGAGGTAAATGATTGGAATTTGAAGAATTGATAGCAAGGTAGCACGATACGGCACAGGTTTAGCAGGGTGGTTCAACCTACGTAGCTGCAGGCACCATCCGGCATGATACAGCCCAGATTTAGCCGGATTGCACTTAAGAGCACAATGCGGCACAATACTGCATGGGTTTTGTCGGATTGTGCTGCAAAGGTAGCATGATACAGCACGATACTGCCTAGATTGAGCCTGTTTGTACTTCCTATATAGCATGATCCAGCACCATACGGCACATGTTAAGCCGTATAGTATTCCCAAGGCAGCTGATACGGCACAGGTTAGGCCGTATTGTACTCCCAAGGCAGCTGATACGGCACAGGTTTAGCCGTATTGTACTCCCAAGGCAGCTGATACGGCACAGGTTAGGCCGTATTGTACTCCCAAGGCAGCTGATACGGCACAGGTTTAGCCGTATTGTACTCCCAAGGCAGCTGATACGGCACAGGTTTAGCCGTATTGTACTCCCAAGGCAGCTGATACGGCACAGGTTTAGCCGTATTGTACTCCCAAGGCAGCTGATACGGCACAGGTTTAGCCGTATTGTACTCCCAAGGCAGCTGATACGGCACAGGTTTAGCCGTATTGTACTCCCAAGGCAGCTGATACAGCACAGGTTTAGCCGTATTGTACTCCCAAGGCAGCTGATACGGCACAGGTTTAGCCGTATTGTACTCCCAAGGCAGCTGATACGGCACAGGTTTAGCCGTATTGTACTCCCAAGGCAGCTGATACGGCACAGGTTTAGCCGTATTGTACTCCCAAGGCAGCTGATACGGCACAGGTTTAGCCGTATTGTACTCCCAAGGCAGCTGATACGGCACAGGTTTAGCCGTATTGTACTCCCAAGGCAGCTGATACGGCACAGGTTTAGCCGTATTGTACTCCCAAGGCAGCTGATACGGCACAGGTTTAGCCGTATTGTACTCCCAAGGCAGCTGATACGGCACAGGTTTAGCCGTATTGTACTCCCAAGGCAGCTGATACGACACAGGTTTAGCCGTATTGTACTCCCAAGGCAGCTGATACGGCACAGGTTAAGCCGTATTGTACTCCCAAGGCAGCTGATACGGCACAGGTTAAGCCGTATTGTACTCCCAAGGCAGCTGATACGGCACAGGTTTAGCCGTATTGTACTCCCAAGGCAGCTGATACGGCACAGGTTTAGCCGTATTGTACTCCCAAGGCAGCTGATACAGCACAGGTTTAGCCGTATTGTACTCCCAAGGCAGCTGATACGGCACAGGTTTAGCCGTATTGTACTCCCAAGGCAGCTGATACGGCACAGGTTTAGCCGTATTGTACTCCCAAGGCAGCTGATACGGCACAGGTTTAGCCGTATTGTACTCCCAAGGCAGCTGATACGGCACAGGTTTAGCCGTATTGTACTCCCAAGGCAGCTGATACGGCACAGGTTTAGCCGTATTGTACTCCCAAGGCAGCTGATACGGCACAGGTTTAGCCGTATTGTACTCCCAAGGCAGCTGATACGGCACAGGTTTAGCCGTATTGTACTCCCAAGGCAGCTGATACGGCACAGGTTAAGCCGTATTGTACTCCCAAGGCAGCTGATACGGCACAGGTTAAGCCGTATTGTACTCCCAAGGCAGCTGATACGGCACAGGTTTAGCCGTATTGTACTCCCAAGGCAGCTGATACGACACAGGTTTAGCCGTATTGTACTCCCAAGGCAGCTGATACGGCACAGGTTAAGCCGTATTGTACTCCCAAGGCAGCTGATACGGCACAGGTTTAGCCGTATTGTACTCCCAAGGCAGCTGATACGACACAGGTTTAGCCGTATTGTACTCCCAAGGCAGCTGATACGGCACAGGTTAAGCCGTATTGTACTCCCAAGGCAGCTGATACGGCACAGGTTTAGCCGTATTGTACTCCCAAGGCAGCTGATACGGCACAGGTTTAGCCGTATTGTACTCCCAAGGCAGCTGATACGGCACAGGTTTAGCCGTATTGTACTCCCAAGGCAGCTGATACGGCACAGGTTAAGCCGTATTGTACTCCCAAGGCAGCTGATACGGCACAGGTTTAGCCGTATTGTACTCCCAAGGCAGCTGATACGACACAGGTTTAGCCGTATTGTACTCCCAAGGCAGCTGATACGGCACAGGTTTAGCCGTATTGTACTCCCAAGGCAGCTGATACGGCACAGGTTAGGCCGTATTGTACTCCCAAGGCAGCTGATACGGCACAGGTTTAGCCGTATTGTACTCCCAAGGCAGCTGATACGGCACAGGTTTAGCCGTATTGTACTCCCAAGGCAGCTGATACGGCACAGGTTTAGCCGTATTGTACTCCCAAGGCAGCTGATACGGCACAGGTTTAGCCGTATTGTACTCCCAAGGCAGCTGATACGGCACAGGTTTAGCCGTATTGTACTCCCAAGGCAGCTGATACGGCACAGGTTTAGCCGTATTGTACTCCCAAGGCAGCTGATACGGCACAGGTTTAGCCGTATTGTACTCCCAAGGCAGCTGATACGGCACAGGTTTAGCCGTATTGTACTCCCAAGGCAGCTGATACGGCACAGGTTAAGCCGTATTGTACTCCCAAGGCAGCTGATACGGCACAGGTTTAGCCGTATTGTACTCCCAAGGCAGCTGATACGGCACAGGTTTAGCCGTATTGTACTCCCAAGGCAGCTGATACGGCACAGGTTTAGCCGTATTGTACTCCCAAGGCAGCTGATACGGCACAGGTTTAGCCGTATTGTACTCCCAAGGCAGCTGATACAACACAGGTTTAGCCGTATTGTACTCCCAAGGCAGCTGATACGGCACAGGTTAAGCCGTATTGTACTCCCAAGGCAGCTGATACGGCACAGGTTTAGCCGTATTGTACTCCCAAGGCAGCTGATACAGCACAGGTTTAGCCGTATTGTACTCCCAAGGCAGCTGATACGGCACAGGTTTAGCCGTATTGTACTCCCAAGGCAGCTGATACGGCACAGGTTTAGCCGTATTGTACTCCCAAGGCAGCTGATACGGCACAGGTTTAGCCGTATTGTACTCCCAAGGCAGCTGATACGGCACAGGTTTAGCCGTATTGTACTACCAAGGCAGCTGATACGGCATAGGTTTTGTTAGATTCATCTAGCATGTGACAGAGGGGGCAACCCGCTGGCTGATAGGATTTGATGAGCCCAAGCGCCACAAACGCAGTCCTCCATGCTCTTCCACATTAACCCCCCCCTTGCCTGAGGTCACTGTGCGTGTGCCTAAACTGTAACTCAAAACCAGTGTTTCTTTTTTCGGCTGCGGGTCCCCCTTTGTCAGGCCGCCCTGTGGCTGCCTTAGGCCCGATTAGGCCTAGATTACCTAAGTAACCTCTCAAACCAGGACCGGCCTATGACTGACGGCCAAAGCAGTTTGGCTGGCCACTAATGGGGGATCTAGCCAGAGGCATCAGGGTAGCTGACATGCAGCTGAGGCACGGAGGGGAAACAACTTGCCCAAAACCCCGTGCATGCCGCCTCAGCATGTGTGCCTAACCCTAACCCCTCATATGCAGGCAATTCAAACTTTGAACCCCCAGCTCTTAACCTGTAACTCCCTGAACCCCTACCTGCCTAAATCTTAACCCTTAGCCTACGCTCAGGCCTTAAGTTTGAGTACCATGGCTGCCGCCCCCCGAAGCCCCGGCTTAAGACCTAATCTGGGGGCTGCCGCCCCCCGACCCCCCGGCTTAAGACCTAATCTGGGGGCTGCCGCCCCCCGACCCCCCGGCTTAAAACCTAATCTGGGGGCTTCCGACCCCGAACCCCCGACTTAAAACCTAATCAGGGGGCTGCCGCCCCCCGAACCCCCGGCGTAAAACCTAATCAGGGGGCTGCCGCCCACCAATTCCCCCGGCGTTTTGAACCCACGGGTTTGGCAATGCCTTACTGACGAAGAGCACCCCTTGATTCCATTCTCACCGCCATCATGTTAGTCTCTACTTACCACCATGGGGTCAGGCACATCCTTCCGATGATTTTTTCCCACAAAGTCAATTTGCGAAATAAACTGCTTGAATATCAACCATCTCTCCGAGGAGCCGCCCCTACAAAAACAGGGTTTGAGGTCACGGATATAAGGTTTCACCAGCTTCAGCGGTTGGAGTCATTAGTTCAGGTTTTCACCAAATTTGGGGTTAAGGGTCACAAGGTCGGCAGTCACAAAAACAGGGTTAAGGGTCACAAGTTTAGGATTAAGGGTCACACAAGTCCAGGGCCAAAACCTTCAAATTGAAATACTCCCAATAACTGCCTTTGGACAAGGCAAGAGTGGATCTAAAGCAGGGTTCAGGCTCAGAGTCTTCGCTCAGGGCCTGGCCCAGGTTACATGCCTTGTCTAGGGCCTTCGCCCTAGACCCTAAACTACAAACTGGCTTTAATCCTAGTGACAGACCTCATCACTTGTTTGTCGAGTCGTGTGAATAATGCATGACCCTCGAGTTGCAGGGCCTACACCCTACACCCTTAACTACAACCTGGCTTTAATCCTGGTGACAGACCTCATCCCTTGTTTGTCGAGTCCTGTGAATAATGCATAACCCTCGAGATGCAGGGCCTAAACCCTACACCCTCAACTACTAACTGGCTTTAATCGTGGTGACAGACCTTGTCCCTTAATCATCGAGTCGCGTGGATAACGCAGACCCCTCGAATCTTTAACTTAACAACACCATAACCAGCTTTATACTTGAAGAGTTTGAAGCATGAGGACTAGACTATCGGCGCATGTGCATGCACTTGGGGTCAAAGCTGACCCTGTGCTCCACACCCATGCCCATGCACACGCCGCCGCGACACTACACACGTGCTGCCATACTCACTGCTCGTGATCCCAACACCGTCCATGTCTACTCTGCTACTTCTCATATTTCGGCAATGGGGTGTAACTTGTGATGGCTCAATCGCATCCACTGGGATCCTCGCCTCTGAGGTACAGCGGCCTGCGGCCTTCACTGGTTTTATATTGAGCAGAATCCTGGCCAGCGGCCTAAGGCTTCTGGTACAACATGCCTGGTACAACATGCCTGGTACAGCATGCCTGGTCGTTTGAAACAACTGCTGTAGGTGGGTCATGCCAGTATCCCCTGCTTGCATGGTCTTGGAGACCTGATGCAGCACACCCTGCTGCCTGGCCCTCCGGCTGCAGACCGACCGGCAGTAGGCCAGTCCCGACCGGCTTTAGACGGGTCCAGATTGACCCCTTGGTAGCTAATAAACAGCCCCCAAAGTTGGTCTGATACTCTAGGGTGCTGAGGTCCCTGAAACCAAGACTGACTAGTTCCCATGGCTACCCATGCAAGTTCCCATGGCTACCCCTGCAATTGAGCTCCCAAGCGCACCAGTACACCAGTCCCGCGTTGAAGTACAACAGGTTCTCGTACGCCTCCGGGTCTTCAGGCGCATACTGTGTGAACACCACCGTACCCATGATGAACAGCCAGTGCTCGAACTTCTTGTCTGCGCACAGGGGAGGGGGTGCAGGGTTTTGGGGCACAATCAGTGAGCGCAGGCGAGCGGGTGTAAGCAACAGAAAATTGAGGGCTCTCCTTCCTGGGCGCACGGAAAGTCATTTGCGGACATGCATCTCAAAGTTTGTGTGCATGAGTGCAAGTGTGCAGAAGTGAATGTGTGAATGTGGGCTGTGGGCATGCCAGAGCTATGTGCGGGTGTGCACTCAATGCACCGTTTGCAAGACCATGCATGTAGGCACCATCACAAACACTTCTACTGGTGAGTGCATTCATCAATTTAGGTAAAGTTCCCTGGCTTCTTTTGACGTGATAGGCTTTAATTTGGTTATATTATTTATTATTTTCTTATTTGCCGTCCATCATTCATCGTTCAGATGTTACCACTCGCCCCCTCTGCTCTTTTGGATGGCTCTGTTTTGCCCCTTCATAGGCTACAGCTGGGTGCATAGATGGGTGCATGGATGGGTGCATGGATGGGTGCATGGATGGGTGCATGGATGCTGAAACAGCACCATGAAGCTCACCCGTCAGGTATGCAGCCATCTCCCCATTGAGCAGGTGGGCACCATCAGGCGACGCCTCGTCCATGAGCATGTCTGTGATGTTGTATGCACCAGTCGGGCCGCGGAAGAAGAACTCTGGAACGAGGAATACCTGGACAGGAGGGAGGAAGGTGGGAGCAGGGAGTCCGGGGTGCGGGAAGGTCTGGAGAGGGTGGGGGCAGAAAGCATGGGAGTGATGTGGTGTGGGGAGGGAGGGAGCAGGGAGTGGGAAAGCGGGTGATCTGAGGAGGGCAGAAGCAGGGACAGAGATAAGGAGGGTGGCATGGGGGCTGGGCGGTCTGGGGGGGTCGTGGAGCTGCTTGTCAGGGGTTTGGGCTGTGGGGCCATCTGCCAGGGACAACCATGATGTACCGGTACACGTTTATTTGAGTTTATAAACAGGTGAACACCGGCTGATTTAACAAGCAGTGCAGGCTTGATTTGATTTTGTTTTGGAAGTCTGGTAGTGAAGGTGGGTCCGTTCGAAAGACAATGGTATCTGATATCAGAGGGGGGCCGCTTGGCCCTGCCTTGCGGCTTGTGAGCCCTTAAGCTGTACTCAATGGTGTTAGGTGACTGTAAGGATGTGGCCTTGGCCCAAAATGGTGTTAGGTGACAGTAAGGATGTGGCCTTGGCCCAAAATGGTGTTGGGTGACAGTAAGGATGTGGCCTTGGCCCAAAATGGTGTTAGGTGACAGTAAGGATGTGGCCTTGGCCCAAAATGGTGTTAGGTGACAGTAAGGATGTGGCCTTGGCCCAAAATGGTGTTAGGTGACTGTAAGGATGTGGCCTTGGCCCAAAATGGTGTTAGGTGACAGTAAGGATGTGGCCTTGGCCCAAAATGGTGTTAGGTGACAGTAAGGATGTGGCCTTGGCCCAAAATGGTGTTAGGTGACAGTAAGGATGTGGCCTTGGCCCAAAATGGTGTTAGGTGACAGTAAGGATGTGGCCTTGGCCCAAAATGGTGTTGGGTGACAGTAAGGATGTGGCCTTGGCCCAAAATGGTGTTAGGTGACAGTAAGGATGTGGCCTTGGCCCAAAATGGTGTTAGGTGACAGTAAGGATGTGGCCTTGGCCCAAAATGGTGTTGGGTGACAGTAAGGATGTGGCCTTGGCCCAAAATGGTGTTAGGTGACAGTAAGGATGTGGCCTTGGCCCAAAATGGTGTTAGGTGACAGTAAGGATGTGGCCTTGGCCCAAAATGGTGTTAGGTGACAGTAAGGATGTGGCCTTGGCCCAAAATGGTGTTAGGTGACAGTAAGGATGTGGCCTTGGCCCAAAATGGTGTTAGGTGACAGTAAGGATGTGGCCTTGGCCCAAAATGGTGTTAGGTGACAGTAAGGATGTGGCCTTGGCCCAAAATGGTGTTAGGTGACAGTAAGGATGTGGCCTTGGCCCAAAATGGTGTTAGGTGACTGTAAGGATGTGGCCTTGGCCCAAAATGGTGTTAGGTGACAGTAAGGATGTGGCCTTGGCCCAAAATGGTGTTAGGTGACAGTAAGGATGTGGCCTTGGCCCAAAATGGTGTTAGGTGACAGTAAGGATGTGGCCTTGGCCCAAAATTGTGTTGGGTGACAGTAAGGATGTGGCCTTGGCCCAAAATGAGTTGTTCTGTGACCTCCAATGCCCCGCAGGCGATGCAGCTGTCTTCCTTTCTTCAACTTTATCCGCAGCTGAACATTGCATTGGCCGCATCCAAAGCTAATAAATGAACAAACGCACTGGGCAATAAGCGCCAGAGACAAAGCGAATCCCGGGCTGGTGAATAATTAAATTAAGAAGATTCCCAGCTGGGCACCCAGGCTTCTGCTGACATCTGTGATTTCGTGCATCTCATGTTGGCCTACTCAGTGCCCTGTCCTAAGGAGTGGGGGCTCCCATAATTCAAATCTCAGGGCGCATATTGTTCTGCGTGTTAGCCTACTAAAATAAGGCTGTGGGTGGTTGCGTCAACTTTGTAACAACAACTAACCCCTACCTTGAGGACACTGGTGTTCCGCAGCCAGTGGTTCGAGTCGTAAGCGTTATCCAGAGCCTGCATTCAGAGGCATGATTCAGGTACATGGTTCAGACGCATGATTCAGACGCATGATTCAGGTACATGGTTCAGACGCATGATTCAGACGCATGATTCAGACGCATGTAAAGAAAGAATGGAAATTATGCCCCGCATGGGGGTGAGGGTTAAGGAGACGTTGCGGCATCCGCGTCTGCGCCGTTACAATACACATTATTACATTAATACAGGTAAAAAGGGAAGGCAGACCAGACATGCGATAAGCCCACAATTCGAGAAGAGGCTCAAGATTTGGGCTACTGTTTTGTGGGCGAAGCTGAACCTAGACCGAACAAGTCAGGAGTGTCCAACGCCAGCAACCAAGAAATTAGGCGTGCAGAAATCCCTGTCAAGTGTCTCTTTTACAGCTCAGAAACCACGCATCCAACCCATCGTTTGTTTCCAAAGGGCTAGAATTTGCAAAGAGAAAAACAAAGAAAGTAAAAACAAGCTGGAAAGGCACAGCTGTACAGGTCACCCTGTACAGGGCAGCACAAGGACCTGCGGTGCACAAATCCGCAGGTCCTTGTGTTGCCTGAGACCATGAACCGGATGATGCTGAGCGCATGACCTTGGATCGATTTGGCATAGATTTAGCCAGATTGTGCTACCAAGGTAGCAAAATGCAGCACAACTCGGCACGCTTTGACATAAATCTTCAGGCCATTGCACCAGAGACCGAAAGGTGACTTTGACCTGTTGTGTTTGTTTGACCCCCCATCATAACTCACCCCCCTGCAGGACTCTGCCGCAAGTAAGAAGTAAGAACTACGTGTGGTTTCCAATCCTTCATGATGTTGAACGAATCCCTAGGTATAGGTGATCCCTAGGGATAGACCTTCCCGTACAGGATGATTCTTCCCCGTGTCATTGCAATTGTAGATCAATCACTCGATGGTACCTCAGTAATCTTTTGCGATTTCCCTCACGACCAGCTACTCTGCCACACCTGCATGAGCAGTTGGTTCCGCCCTCGCACGTCCTTCTGGTAGTTTCTGTTCCCCATGTATGCGCCGTTCAAGGGGAAAGTGTTGATGCTGAAGGCCAGCAGCTGGGTGGCGTCGTAGCTGCTGCTGCTGTTGGGGTGCAGAGGGGTCAGGTTCAAGTGCAGAGTGAGGCAGCAGGGACAGGAGCAGAAGTAGGAGCAGGGTGGTGCAGCAGGGGCAGGGACACGGTAGGGGGGTGTAGCAGGGGCAGGGTGGCGTGGCAGGAGCAGGGGCAGGGGCAGGGGTGGGTTGACACATTTGCAGCATCCTTGTTGATATCAAAATCTGACATTTGAATCAAGACAGTGTGCTGGATAAGTTGATAAGAAGATGGCATTGGAGCTGACCCGCTTTCAGCAAGCGGCAAGGGGGGAGGGTCGCGTGGCTGCAGATTAATATGCTGCCATCATAGGGTATGTCACAGCATTCAACATGGTTAGCTGGGCATGCTTACAAGAGAATGCATGGGCATGGTAACTGGGGCCTGCTGCTGGGCCATGCTCGGTCTCGCTATCTTAATCTGAAAGTACAGGAGTGCGCGGGTTTAGGTTTGAGCCTGTTTAATAGAGAGCAGGATTTAACACAGGTGTTCACTCAACCTGCAAGAAATGCCAACACCATGGGATGTTTTATGGCCGAAAAGCAAGACTGAGGCAGAAGTGCTTGACGCGTACACCATGCACCAACAGCCCAGCATGCCTCTTGCCATGCATGCTATTATCAGTCAGCGCAAGTCTCCAAGGCAGGCATGGCTGACTGTTGATAATGCATCTAGACCAAGGCACCATGAGGGATTGAATCACCTGTTATGGGCTGCCTCTGTGACGCTCATCAGGCAGGATCCTGTACCACAAATATGAGAATCAGCGCAAATGATGTGTCGGAAAAGTATCTTTCGGCCATCTGCCCCTCCCTAACATAGAACGATGATAGTTACAACAGCGATGTAGAAGGCCGTGTGATGCACGGCAGGTGAATATATTGCAATCAGAGTATGCAATGTGACTTGACGATTATTTTCGTGTATGCAGCCAGGGTTCGATCCCGGGCTAAATTGATGTCGGCTGAGCATCGGCTGAGCATGGAGACACCGGTATCATTCGTAAAGAAAAGAGAGCACCGATGCGGCAAAGACTTTTTTGAAGTACATACAGGTATCATTCACCTTCCACCAGGGTGTCAGACGAGAGCAGCTGATACGATCAGAACCGTGCTCATGAGAGAAAGATACATCACCTGAAGCTGACTCAGACCCACCGGCAAATATGGTTGATAATAAGGACAAGAACGCGGCCCTCCCATGATGGCTTCGCTGAGGTGGCAACATCCCGTTGACGGCGTGACAACACTGCGTGTGGAAGCTTCTGTAGAAACGCCGGTGGATGCAACGAATGCAAAGTGAACCTGGCGTGAACAAGATAAGCTGTATGTGCAGGGCCTAGAGGTGTCACGTAATTTATATGTGCAGTACTGTGCAGTAAGCCGTCCTGCCGATTACGAGCTCACGTAGCTAGTCATTCGGTGATCTGCGGGTTGGTAATCACCCTGGTAATCACTGATCAGCGAATCGGGGTTTACCCACCCAGTGTGTAGGGTTTTATCGGTGGGGTTTTATCGCCACAGGACCAGTCTCATCGTTCCCTGTTTCAAATGCTGTAGGTTCATCCCTGCCTGGCTGGCTCCCACCCGTCCTCTCCGACCCATCATATTTTATCCACATGCGCCTCCCGGGGTCCTCCGGTATCAGTTTTGCACTTGCCAACTCCCATTTTGACTTATTACATACATGTGCCTTTTGAAGCATTGACTCGATTATTACAAGTTGGGCATTAAGTGTGGTCAACACCTGAACCCGAAAAGTGAAAAAGTGAAAAACGTAGTTTTTTAAGATTGGCATCAGATAGATTGGCAGTAATTCCCGCTCGACCCAAAACGACCCTTTATTCGGCGCGGTATTCTGCCACCTCAGGTGTCCTGGCAGGCGAATATTTCCACACAGCGCAACAATGAAACACCGCATCGTAAGAAGCACATCATAATATGTACAACGATCTATGGTAGAGCAAGGGAGTCAGCACGCACATGCAATCAGACTTAGTTTGAACGCCAGCGATAGGCTGATCGATCGCGACACGTGCGTGTGCACCCTGCGGCATAGAGTGCAACGAGGCATTGAATCACCTGCGAACACACACGACGTTTGATTCGAGCTGATCCAACATAAAGCATGTGATTCGACAGATGTGTTGCACCCTTTGGGCTCAGCTTTGCACGCTAGAGACTGAGCTGCCTGTCAGCGCAGGCTGCGAGGGCATCTTGGGCGGCGCGACGAAGCAAACATGCGGCATTGCGACCGCATAGGCTCTCAATTGCAGAACATGTACAATAGATAGCCCTACTTAGAGCGCGTTAAATCGAGAGATGCCACGGAGTGCCACGAGATGCCACGGTATGCCACGGTATGCGAGATCACGGTGACGAGAGATATGCCCATGTTGACGAGAGATATGCCCCTGCTGACGACAGATATGCCATGCTGATGACTAATATGCACCTGTTGATGACAGACATGTCCCTGCTGTCTACTACATCCCATGTACAGTGTGGTAGCAGCATGTTCAGCTGGCCGCGATATCCTTCATTCTGCATTGTGCTCCATGAGGCTTATACGCAACGAGATCGGGCTTTACAATGATATTGGTGATATATTAAGGATCCAAACGTATTGGACACGAAGCCTCATGCGCATCCTGGGGCGCGTTCACATCGGCTCCAATCCAGTCGTTGGGATCATGTGCGGCTCTATCTAGTCGATGTAGTCAGGATCATTTTTGCCCACTCTCGCCAGTTTCAGCTACTTGCAGGAATCCTTCAGCCACAGACGAGTTCGCAGCCAACTTCTGTTATCAGCACAACACGAGTGTCGTGGCAGGCTTATCAGTGCTGCTGTGAACGCGAGAGAAATCGCTCAGGTATCTCGAGCTTGTACCAGAGCTCGAACTGACCGATACTTTCCATTTTGCCAGTGTCCAGCATGGTTCCGCCTTGATCAAACATTTTGTTTAATCACACCCGTTAAATGATAACAACCGCGTAAACGAATGAGACTCAGATGCACGTAATCGACTTAGTTTGAGTATGCGTTAACCCTGAACCGAGCCAGCGTGGCAGCCTGGCAGCCAGCGTGGCAGGATCATTTGGATCATATCTCAACACTACCTCGGGAGGTCGTTTCTGAAATGATCCTAGATGTACACGAAAGTACAACGACTAACTGTCGCCCAACTTGCGCCTCTAGTGTGGATCGAGCAAGGACTGGGGGCCCAATTCCACCTGCGCCTCGCCGGGATTAATCCCGGTGTCAGTTTTTCTGGTTGGAAACAGAGTGCTGGGGAATACAGCAAATGCAATTCCACTTGAGCACGTGAGATGTTCGGGTACGGGCGAAACCAAATCTCTTTACATTACAGCCTGTCAACCAGCCTCTGTGCTTTTTGTGCTGCTAGGCGCTGCTCTTGTGTTTTCTTTTCTCGTGTGCGCTGATCTTTGCTCTTTGCGGTGCTCTTTGCGCTCCTCTGCGCGCTGATCTTTGCGCTGATCTTTGTTCCTTGTGCTGCTCTTGTCTTTGCGTAGCACTTTGTGCTGTTCTTTGCTCTGTTCTTTGCTCTGTTCTTTGCTCTGTTCTTTGCTCTGTTCTTTGCTCTGTTCTTTGCTCTATTCTTTGCTCTGTTCTTTGCTCTGTTCTTTGCGCTGTTCTTTGCGCTATTCTTTGCTCTGTTCTTTGCGCTGTTCTTTGCGCTGTTCTTTGCGCTGTTCGCTGCTCTGTGCGCTTTGCTCTTTGTGGTGCTCTTTGCGCCACTCCATGCGCGCGCTGATCTCTGCAAAGGCGCCTGCAAGATCTTTGCCGCCGTCAGACGGATTGTCAGCCATGACGAAAGAGACCGTGGAGAAAGAGAGATAAATTGAACGAGATGAATGAAACGAATTACGCGCGCGACTGAGAGTGATAATCAAGTGATGAAATGGAGCCACGCCTCGCTGTCACGCTTATCCGTACCCGGCGAGGCTTGAGTTTTGCATCGACCCCCCTGGGCACGATGCAAAAATCATGCCTCGCCGGGTACGGATAATGGGTGGGCAGGATCCCGAACACGATCCCGAACACTAGTGGAATTGACTTTTGTCTAGCTGGCACTATTTTTCGAGTTCCGGACACAGGTGGAATTGGGCCCTGGATCATCTCAGGATTATGTACATCCCCCACTTTTGGCTCGGATCACCCCCAATGTGATCGCGCCCCTGGTGCCCCAAGCATGTGCCACACGCAAGCTGTAAGATTCAAAATTGGAGCTTTGAAGGCTCGTAAGGGAACCGTGGGGGGCTTTGGGTGCCGCTTATTTCTTTTGCTTGGACTTTGCTGCACATTGTCTGCATGGTGTTTATTTCACCATCGCGTCTCGCGGGGATACGTTAGTTATACCCCTCCCCCTGGGGGCACACCTCGAATGATGGCCCGATATTCAGTCGAGCAGTTTTTTTTCTGCAAGTCGAGCGCTGATGTGAGGCTTCGAGACGCGTAGCGTCGAGAAGTCTCACAGCAGCGCGAGACCTCGCAGCTGGTCTGGCCTCCTCATCGCTCCTCCTCCTCCTCCTCCTCCAGTCCTCCCTCCTCCCCCTCCTCATCCAGTCCTTCCTCCAGTCCTCCATCCAGTCCTCCTTCAAATTCCTCCTGCTGTTCATCAAGAATGAAAGACGAAAACTACGCCCCGTGGGGGCGTGAGAGTTAAGGAAACAAATGCTGCCTGTTCATCATGAGCATGTTCCTCCTCATCCTCTTCGCCTGTCTCTACTGGGCTTTTGTCGCTAAACTTTAGGTCCAGCAGTGTCGCCGCAGTTTGCGTCGGTGGCCATTCCATAACCTTGGATGATAATGTCCTCTTCCTTTTCCCTCGACCTTGTACTTCTAGCTTGTGAGCAGCATCCTCTCTGCCCTCCGCACTCTTCCCACCGGATCGACGCGATCACGACGATGGCTAGCCCTGACCGACTTCCTCTTATATGGTGTATAATCACGCATTGCCAATGTTAATAATAGAGCTATTTGCAGAGCGATAGAACATTATATATGATGTTTTCAAAACGCATATTTTTTCAGTTTCTCACTTTTCCACTTTTCGGTGACCACACCTAATGCCCAACTCGTAATATCTTTATGCTGTCAAATGTGCCCACGCCCTTCTTTGATTACCGGTGCGTCGTCGCCCTGAACATGATACTTCCCACTTCTGTCCCTCTTTCTCCCCTGCTCTCGTAATCCTCGCTCCTTGACCACCCACTGTGATCTTTGGCCAAACCCAGTTGGTTTGACCCACAAGCCACGCTCTCCAACGTATTCTTGCTTGTTTCTTTCTTAGCCAGGCTGAGTAGACCTGACCTGGCTAAATGGTATGAATTATGAAAGTGCGTTGATTGCCACCTGCTTGGCTGCCACCAGCCCACCATTGACCTGCCTGACTGACTCCACCCACTTGCCAGTATCTGGTGTTGGCTGGTTTTGTCTGTCCCACTTGGAGTGCTCCATAGACTGGTCTCGGCTCCCTTGCCTGTTGTTGTCACGTATTTTCCTGGAGCAAGACCCTCTTATCTCCTGTCCCTCTCCCTTGCTACCACATGAAGGGGATGGCTGACCGGTCATGATATCATGTCTGTGTGGAGCTTGTATAAGCCTACCAAGAGCAGCAGTAACGGCAGCAGTCCACCATAAGCAGTTGCGAGTAAGTTGCTAAGGTCAGCATGCTCATAGGGGAACTCCTGCAGAACCAGTTGACAACATTCGTTGTATACGTTCCTAGCTTGTGTGTGTTGCGCTCAAATTCCATAACCTTTTTCGATGCTCCCTGAAGCCACAAAGCAGTAGGAACCCCACTGGGCCTGCTCAGGGTGCAGTGCCTTCAGCCTATGATGATGTCAGTGTGCACCACTGAGCCACTTGTGCGGGGCCACCGGGCAGCCGCCACTCGCTCAGTCGATGGGGACCTTAACTTCATCCGAATGCCCAAGCAGTATGTAGGGCTTGCAGCCTTAGGCCCTCACAGTTTCTGAGGCATACATGAATAAAAATCCGCTGTACATCGCAAGGTTGAGTTAGTTGCCTTCCTGCCACTAGAAGCGCTGACTTTTACGAGTGATGTACCAAATACTATATATTACTGAAGTGTGCACCAGACTACCTGAATGGGGTTAGTTGGTGGGCTTAATCCTAGACCGAATGGAAAACGCCTTCTTAAACCGGCTCAAGTGTGGTGGACCCGGCAGCTTTTTTGATGCATTAAGCCCTTCATTACCTGTGAACTCACTGAGAGCCTCGCTGAATCTAGTATCGTGGCTTTACTATGCTCAACTGGCACACCATCATGAATCAAATGAGGTCTACAAGTAATTATGATGGCCTGTCCTAAAATTTGCCTGTTATCCGCTGCACGGTTGAATAGCTGTACGGCTATATATATTGATGTCCTTGCGGTTGCATGCATGGTTGCATGGCTGCAAGGAATATGCCCATCAAATCCCAATGTGAGCGTGTAGTGCAAGCTGTAAGATAGAACCCTTTGGCGAGTCAAGCGACGAGCGAGGGCGGATGTGCAGGCTCGCAGAGTGTGGGAAGTTAGGTAAGTGCGTCCTAGATAATCATTGGCTGGCGATATTGAATGGGAGTCAAAATTTAGCCACACGATGAGCATGGTATTTCCATTGGGCGGCAACATCTCGTTGAGCTGAGTGGGCAACTAAAACATAATTCCTAATGCGTGCTAGATATTGAAGGGCTTCATGTATTTTGGCTGATTGGTGTAGACGCAGAGAACGAAGCCAGAGGCTCGGCTGACGACAGCTGACAACACGCAGATTGAATAGTTGGAATGGCCTGGTGCGCACTGGGTTTTTACAGAGCTCTGCAGAGGACCTTGACCTGATCTTTGACAGCTTGATTTGACAGCCGCCCAACTGCCCGATTGACATGACAGACTAATTTGACAGCCGCCCTTCAGCACCAGCAATCCCAAGATTCCCTCTTGACTGAAATATCTCCAGCTTCGGTAAGGATTTATGCCCTTTGGAACAACCCTGGTAGCACAATCCGGCTGAACTTGTGCTGTAGTATCATGCCGTATTGTGGCACTTTGGTAGTAGAATCCGGCATAACCTGTGCCGTATTGCGCCGTATTATGCCGTATTGTGCTGCCATGCCTTAGTTAACATACCGATCATTCCCTCGTGCCCCCTAAGACTCCACCCACACACCTCAGGCACGTGCATGAGGCCACGGTTACCCTTTGTCTGTCCCCCGCCCTCCGCCCGTTCCCATCTCCCTGGCCCTTCTTGCCCACACTTCCTTAGTTCCTTCCCCTCGATCCTTTCGTCCCTCCCAGGCATCCCACAGGCTGGGCCCATTAATTTGTTATTCACCTCATCTTCCCCCCCCCCTTTCTCTCATCTCAATCTAATCCGTTTTAAGTACCTTCCTCCCGTATATATTTGCCCCCGGCTCTGTAGTGCAGGCAGCCAGCCAATCACGTCCTCTTTATCCCCTCCCCATGCATGATCAGTCACCTCTTCATTCTCGGCATCATCGCCTTCGTCACTACTACTCAAACTAAACCCCTGTTTGGGTAAGCAGAAAACCTACCAGTTTCAAGGCAAACACATCATTTGGACCAGGCCCCTAAAATGATTCTGGTAGGTGAATTGGTAAGGCTTTTGGTAGGTTTAATCGACCGAAAACGCGACATCTACCGATTTGCATTCTGGTAGGTTGAAATTTTGGTAGGCCCAGAACCTACCGAAATAGATACTCCTTGGCTACCATTTGTGCCCCTGGTTGGCCTACCGATTGCACTTCTGTCGCTACCATATTTACCTACCAGTTATCATCATTTGGTTGACCATTTGCTGCTTAGATTGGCCTACCGATTCCTCTACTGTCGCTACCATATTTACCTACCAATTAGCATGATTTGGTACACCAGGCGTTGCCGAGAATATATAGACCGATTGCGCTCCTGTTGGTACCAATTGGAAGCGGTTTGCTGTACCCCCCCTGTGCAGGTGGGGCTGACTAATGATGTGCTGTCTATTCCAATAAACTGGTTTGCTCATCGCTTGCTGGAGGAAACAATTTGCAATGAAATAATTGCCAGGAAATCTATTCCGGTAGAATTATTAAATCAATATTTGACGGCCATGAATTATATACTGGTAGAATAATTAGATCAATGATATCAACGGCCACGAAATATATGATGTTAGAATAATTAAACCAGCATTTGACATTTGGTCCTCAAGTGTTCAATCCTCCAGTCATTAACTACTCATTCAAGAAAGCACTCCATAATAATGTCAGAATATAAGAAAGAATGCTTGCTGGCAAGCAAGGAAATGCATAGCAAAGGAAACGAATAAATCATAAATAAGCGACCTTTGTCAGACCAGATCAAGCATTCACTTGTCATACTCGTAATTATTAAATTCAAGAACAATCTGCCTAGGACTCAAATGCCATTGGCACAACACCCCTTGGAGCTCCCTTGACACTTCATCAATGTCCTTCTGGGCCAGCCCCTGAAGGGGCTGGATCTCGGCATGGCCCAAGGTGACCAAGCTGCTCCACGTTTTGGGGGTGCACCACGCCTGTGATTGGGAAATTAACACTTGATTAAAAGCATGGCTGCCGAGCAACGCATAGGCAAACATCAAGAGTTGTTGAGAAGATGCTGCGTGCCATTAACAAAGTAACAAATGCTAGATAGACAATGAACTCACCAAGCATAAACTTGAATGAGTGGATCCTCTCCTTTGCAGTCGGGATAACCTTTCTCATGAGCGCAGCAACATTTGTGGATGCTTGTGGCTGGCAGACGCGGAACTGGCTTGGCACAGTCTTCAGCTCCTTGCTGACAGACTTATCCCCTTCATTTTTCTATCAAGTTCAGCGAAGCAGAAACATAATAATTAGCATGGCCGAGAGGGTAGTGATACAGCGAGGGCATGGCATTGCGAAGGGTGTGACGAGGCATTCAACAGCAGGTGCAAGCCAATTCTGGTAGGTTGATTGGGGAATCATAGCCCTAATTTGTGGAGGTTGGCCGAAATCGGCAAGAAAACCTACCAGTTTTGACCCCACCTACCTACCAAAACAGGGGGTTTGAGTAGTAGCGCGCGGCGTCGTCATTCTTCTTGTTGCAGGTCGTGGGCCTACCTGACGCGGGATGCGGTCAACATGATTGAGAGCGGTCTCGGTGTCGGGAAGAAGACAGTTGTTGATCCAAACTGCGTTGAATCAGTCGCTTCAAGAACCAGCAGACTGACGAGGATTGACGCGACTGATTGATGCAGGTCAGCAGAGGCGGCGGGATGGGGGTCGAAGTCTATCTGGCAGTCGGGTCTGGCAGATAGCCAGGCGCTCCGTCGCTTTCTTGCTGGCCTATGACAAATAATCTCTTTCTAATGCTACCCGTTCACGAATAATGCTCTGAATCGCGATACAGCAGGAGTCGACACACTGTCAGTCTGTCACGGAAGTCGAGTTTGCAGATTTTCAGCACGCCTTGGAGTGGGATTAGATAACTCAATGCTGAAAGCGTGCGAGAGCCTGGAATAGCGGGCTGATCAAAAGTTCAGATTTCACGGCCGTTGAGTCCAAGGGTGCACGGCAGTGCCTTTGTCGTGGATATATATAACTGATATCGGGGGCCATTCCGCTCGCCGTATTCCGCTCGCCGTATTCCGCCGTTTTCACACTTGAGTTCAGGTGTGTTCTCTGCCCACCCGGCATTTACCCAGCCCCCCAGCCCTGCACACGGAAGACTTACCCCCAGTCTGCATACCCTTGAAGGGACAAGTAATCACAGGTGCTGCTGCGCAGCTCGAAAATCGGCAGAGCGGCACGCAAGCTGTCTTCATGAGAGAATGACTGCAAGACAATCTGGTAACGGGGCATGTTGCATTATGCAACAGGCACACAGTCTTGATTGAAGATCCCAACTGAAGGCATGCCCTACAGGTCCGTGACTTATTTGCATGGCTGCATGCGCATGCATGCAGAGGTCGCGCGAGTCATGACGCGGCCTCATGTTGTCACCGCGCTTCATACCAGTATGCATGAAAGCAACTCGTTACATGCCAATGTATGGCATTGCTAGCATTTATTCTGTGCGGTACACTGGTATTTAAAACCCATTTCTTCAGGAACATGACCATACTGAGACAATATGGCCTTCATTCCAGTCGACGTGGACATGGTAGGCTTGCTTTATTTAAGCCAGCCTTACAGAAGTTCGACCCGTAGTTCAGAGTGAGAAGCACATGACATCAGAGTTGCTTGCTCCGTCCACCCATTTTGAGACCTGACATGAGCCAACCGAGCTGGTGAACTTGGTTGTGACTGTGGCCTATCAGTTCACACTTCCCTCAAAACCCGGGATTGCAGAGTGGGTACCAGTAATTTTTCAGACCTCATTTAAATTTAATACCCATCAATTTTTGCGGCCGTGTGAGTGCTTGGTGGTCGTGTGCCTTTCCTGTTCCTGCTTTTTTTCTCAGATGTAGACAAGGGCCACAAGCGCCCCGGGGCTGTTTTGGGTGTTTATCTCAGGTTTTCTAGGGTTGGACGGCTAGCCTCATACTTTGTCAAGTCCAAGCAAAATAAATTCATCAGATGGGGGCCGACGCAGACCAAGTCGCGAAGAGGCGTGGCCAGCTTATCCCATGCTCTGGCCCACTGGTGACAAAATGCTTAGTTGCTTACCCCTTCCTTCTGCAAGACCAGGTTGCCCCTCAACCACATATGGGCCAAACGGACGAGCAGAGGGGGGCCGACACAGCCATCAAACTTGAGGTTTGTGGGTTTTCCAAGTCTCCTATCCCAAGCGTGTGCCCGTCAGGTAATCTGTCAGTTAACATTTGATGTGCACACCTGTCATTATTCGGCGGCCAAGTCATGTGCCAATTCACACCTGCTGTAACACCTGTCAGTACGTGCGCGCCAGGTCAGCTGTTAGTCCACACTCCACACCTGTTGTGCACATCTGAATTCAGGCGCATACTGGCATGTACGTTCACACTGTCAACATGGAGTGTTGGCTATTTTTCTGTATACAAGAAAGTCGATCTTGCCTTTTGCATCTTGCAACCCTGTCTAGCTGTGCGCTTGGCTCATATTGGGAGGGGGGAAGATGGGTTGTCCTGAATTTACGCTGGACTTGCATTTTACTCTAAGATAAATGTTGCTCACATGTTCGGAGCCAATCAGCCAACTGGTCAGCCGAGACTCTGCTGTTCTTGCAACTTGTGCGGTAGACGTGGCGGCCATGGGAAATTGGGAATCTCCGTATTCCAATTAAGCGCCTTTCAGATGCAATGGGAGCTGTGTACCATCGGTGCCGTTTCGTTCTGTTGTGACACTGGCTCGCTGGTAACAACCAACTGAGGACCTGAAGGCCTTGAATGTTGGCGCCGTCGTCGACAGGGTTTTCAATGCCGGAGCAACGTCGAGTTGTTCTGTCTACTGACCATCCCGTTATGATCGGTATTAGCAAGGTCAACCGACTCCTGCAGATTCAGATTTGCAAATCAGAACTGCAGACCTTGAGTGCTGCAGATCCCGGCTTGAAGATCTGAAATGTTGCAGGTTCTGACTTTTGGATCATAATTGCAGATAGGTTACAGTTACTAGAAGATAATAATGCAGATCTTGAGTGCTGCAGATCCTGACTTGCAGATCCTGTTGCAGATCTGAAGCGCTGCAAATCCTGGCTTACAGATGTAGTTGTGCTTCAGAAGCTGAATTGTGAATTCTGAATTGTAGCTATTGAGTGATGCAAATCCTGACTTGCAGATAACGAATATTGAACGGCATTGCTCCGCTAGCCATGCATGACAGCAGGGATTCCAGCTTCGTGATATCTGGCCTGCCAGAGGGTGGTCTGGGGGAGGACTGTGCGGCTCTGGTGTGTGAGACAGTGTGCAAGCTCATGGGTATCACTATCAATGTCAGCAGCGCCTTTCGGATGGGCAAGCCGGATCCCAACAACAAGTTCATGCGGAAGATCAAGTTCCGCGTGGGCAATCGCAGCGAGGCCGAGAGCATAGTGTATGGGAGGATTCAGTTGGCAGGCAAGGGTGTCACCATCTGGGATGATATGTCCCCTGCAGAGTTGTCGGCACGGCATGAGCTCTGGCCCAAGTTCCAGTTTGCCAAGGAGATGAAGTTGAGGGTGTTTTTCACGCGTGCTCGGCTCTTTGTCGATGGGGTGGAGGTGGCCGCATGAGTTTTTGCTTTCATTTGTCAGGTCAAGGGGGTCTTGACTTGGGATGACTATCACCTTGATTATCACAATTCCTATCTCTGGTCCATGTGTTTGTATCATCGTTTCTGAATCACTAATTTAACATTGAAATGGCTCACTTACAGAAGTTTCACACACTCATCTCAATGATTTATACACACAGGTCACACTTTTAAACATTTAACTCAATCAAGTTATGTGTCACACAGTTTCATACATATTTCACACATTTTAAAACACTTAAACACACTGAAGTTTCGCTTACACACTACACAGTTTTTACACAGACTCGTAAATTTCACTAAAACTTAATTGTTTCCTTCTCAATTAGAATCTAACGCTGTCCCTTACGACACTCACCTGTCTTTCCTAGGAGGCGTCCAACCAAACTCTTTTGCACCCACGTCATGTTTTATGGCTGGGGCTAATCTGCTGCACTATGGGGTTCATTCCCACGCTACTGCTCGGTGGTTGAGTGTTGGTTGCTTGCCCAGGGGGGTCATTGGTTTTCGCTCGCTGTCCTAGCATATTTAGTGCCTGTACCGGTTTACGGGCACAAGTCCCATGCATCTAATGTGATGCCCCGTTGGACTGTAAAAACTTCACTTCACATTGAAGCTGAACTTGATATTGAGAGCTGCAGATTCTTGGTCGTACCTTGTGTGCCAGATAACCTGGCTGAGACCCCCCTGCTGAGAACCCTCTATTTCGAATCTGATTGCTCTGGATGTCCACCTCTCTCTCCCATGCAATATATTAGAAAACAGCTGTGTAGTACATGGGAGCTTGCTGCACCAAGCCCCCTTGGGCCTTGGCTGCAGGCCATATGATGTCACTGAACTAGGACAGTAGTCCCAGATGCCTACGCATGCCACCGTTGCTTGTCGACACTTCGGCACTTGTCTACGTTTGTTAGGTAGTGCACAGCGCGCCTAGTCACTCACTCACTCCTCCCTCTCGTGGGGCCCTACAGGGGTGGCATTTCTGTTGCATGAGGTGTCTGATTTCAAAGTTGTCATGTTTGTTCATTTGTTGGTTCTGGAATGTGAATGTCCTGCTCAACAGCAGGCTGTTTCATCAAGGTACAACGCTACGGGTCACTTGGGTAAAGCCAATAAATAAATATGCCGTGTAAGGATGACTGGCGGAGTTCCTCTAACCGCTGACTCGCTAGAAAGTGCATGGAACATGCTGATGTGGAAGGCCCAGCGCGCTTTTTCAAATCGGGGTGAGATGGCTAGTTGGCCACGCACTAGGATTCGGTGTGGCAGCTGAGCTGGCGCAATCTACCGATATGAGAAGTTCACAGCTCTGGTTAGAGTGAAGTCGGACGCACTGGTTGCCATTTCGCAACGTCATCGTTGTCACCAGATGCTTTATAATCGACTATGCATGCTGACCTGAGCCGTTGCCAACTTGCCATTATTGCAAGCATCTTAGCAGTTAGCACGTGTGATCACCGATCGCTGCTCTTCACATTTCTCCAAGGTGAGTGACGCGTCAGATGACTGGTCATAGCAGGATTATATTGGCTAGCCTGTGCTCACGGCTGTCACGTGTGCATGCATGCTTGTTTCATGTCTGAAATCCGGATGAAATACGGCGTGTTTTCGGGTTGCCGGTGTAAATGTGTCAAGAGGAAGATGTCAGTGATAGCCACGTCAATAGGTCTCAGATGCACCCGTGGTCTGATGCAGCCAAGCAGGCCACGGTAGGCAGCCGCTGACCTGTGCGGCAGCCGCTGACCATTGGCGCCGTGGCGGGGTCAGTCCATGGGGTCCCCCCTGCCAGTCAGCGACTGCATGTCAGAGGCCATCTGATACAGTTCGAGGAAATACAACCAGCTGCTTTCCTCGCATGTTCCTCCATGCTCAGTCCGACCGGTGCCCCCATCAGTTCACTGCACCTTGAGCGCCCGGGCAATCCAATGATTGATGGCGAAGTAAACTTCATCATTCGACCTCAACTGCAGTCAGCTGACTGACCTTCGACCGCGGACGCCGACGCCGACACCCTTCTGGTGACTCAGCAATCACCGCTTCGATTGATCCCAGGCAACTGCCGGAAACCCCGGTCAATCTCAGCTTCAAGTCCGAAGACCGCTTCCGACATCATAACATTTCAACTAAACACAAATTTAGCTCTGTCAGCATGTACCATTTGGTACCATACGCAAATATCACCCGTGGCAAATAAGAGCGGAAGTCTTTCGGAAATGTGGACCTTCACCAGCAGCAGCTACCGCAGCAGGCTCGTGGACAAGCCATTTGTTCGCAGAGCGTTACCAGTCGCAAATGCGTCCGTCGGAGGCGTCGTGATGAAGACATTTCTCAGCAGGTGCGTATCTGCGCCTCTGTGCCTTTCTGTGTAAAAGGGCTGTATGAGCGATCTACCTAGCTAGGGTTTGGGGGGGAGTGCGCGGTGTGACCTGCCTTCGTGTGTCTATCCATCCATCGGCAGGTGTTATGCGTTATCGACGATTTGTCTACCAGTACCTGCCTGGCTGCCTGCAGTCGACCCTACCGAATAAACTCGAGATAGCATGGAATGTCAGTGCTCTGGTTTCAGATTGGACTGATGTCATGCATGGGCCCGTTCTGAGCTAGGCTGTTTTCTAATACTGCCGAGTACTTATGTATGCCCTCAAGGCAATATGATGCACAGCCAGAGCTCATGCAGTCAGGGAGTTGGAGGAGCCGAGGAGCTAATAAGTAGTCAGGAGCGTTTTGCACTTGCTGCTAATGCACTAAAATATGAAGTGTTTTATTTTGCCGGTATTGCGTGCGGGACCACAGGGTCGTCAACTGGGGCGCCTGGTCGGTGGGCCGCTGGGCGGGCACCACATGGCCCATTGGAGCCCACTCTCGATCAGCCTACGGCTGGTGCCTGGTGGCCGGAACAGCAGGTATTGCTGCTCCAGGTCCCCTGCCCGGAGGGATTTATCTGATGTACCTAAACTGCAATACAATTACTTAACTTCAACAATGCCACCTGTCTTCGTCAGCACACCTCCCTAGCCAGTGGCAAAGCTTAAGTCGCAATAGAAAGAGGATCAGCCGGAGATATTATGGGAGCCGGACCAGATTCCTGGGCTTCCGGCCCAAAATGACCCAGCCGGAGAACATCCACACTTCCTCCTTTTTTCGACTTCACCAGAGGGCCATCTAGCTTTTCTCCGGATTGTTTTTTCTGTTCAAAAGTCCCCGGTAACCGGTCGGTTTGTAAACCCCTGCTAGCCACTGGGCTCGTCAGGATCATGCAACTGGCGGCCATTGGCTAAAGCTTGCACAGGGTGCAGTACTGGATTGCAGCATTTTTTTCTTGTGACCCGGACATCCCCTTAGGGGGCCACAGGGCGGCCATCAGCCGGCCCACTGGCTTCACCCACTCAGATTTGCACCATGCCTTAATGCATTCAAAATCCATTTATGATTGCTCACAATTTGGATGCCAGATTTGCACTCAATCCCTGTTGACACACCCAAGAAACCAGGCCTCCCGACATAATGCCACATCAGTCACCCTGTCGTTGTACATCCATGACGCCAGGCCTCCAATCCAAAACCTGCAAAATTCGCCCCGCTGTGGCACATCCTCAAAACCTGACATGCAGTCAGAGCCCTTAAACCCTGTATCAGTTCTAGATGCACAGTCCTGTTGCATCCAGATACACGCCGGACAATTTCCTGTTGCATTTCGGACAACATCTTGTAACATGGTGGACACCATCCTGTTGCATCCTGTTATGATGGACAACATCATGACCCATGTTGGACTACCCATACATTCTGTTGCATCCTGTTGCCTGCTGGGCGACATTATGTTGCATGCTGCACCCTGCCTCCTTAGAGCCTGGTTGGACCTCACAACCTGCTCTCCTTCTACTCAACCTGATCCTGTCCTCATACAATAACTGCTGCTGCTTCCGTTGCTTTTGTGGGGACTGTCAGTTAGAAGCCTGGCAGGACCTCTCAACCTGCTCCTGCCCAACCTGATCCTGCCCTTATACTGTACATGTTGCTACTGCTGCCTCTGTAACTGCTGCTGAGACAGTCTGCAGACTGTCGGCTGCAGGCTTGGCTGGACCTCTCAATTTGTCAACAGGAATGCAACATTACCACCTGCTACTGCCCTCTTTCAAATGCATGATACCTCTGTTGTTGCTGCTGTTGCCGCTGCTGCTGCTCCTGCTGTGCAGATCACACATTAGGATGGCCTCATTGGAACCGCTCACAGCACGGCGTCTCACTCCTGACAGCCCACACAGGGTGAGCAGAATTGGCAGAAGGGGGGGGTAAGTCAGCCACAAGCAGGCTGTTAAAGTACGAGATGTAGGGGGAAATTGGCTCAGGGAGGGCGATGTAAATTCCGCAACCAGGAGTTAGTTGAAAAATGACATTGCGGCCACATATGGCGACCGCGTCAAGACCTGTTTAAGGAATTTAATTTCAGTGTCTTCAAACCCTTAACCCTAAGATCTAAACCTTCAGCTGGCGAGCGCAGGGCAGCTTGGTTTAGGGTTCAGGGTTTTGAGCCGTTAGCCCTGAACACCCTGTGGCTAGCGAGGGCAGCAAAGGTTGGTTTGGGGTTGAGGCAAGCTGGACTTTTAATTTGGGTGTACAGGATGGTGGGAGGGGGGCAAACCCCTAGCAGGTTTCAGGGTTTTATAACCTAGGCCTTAAATCTAGAGGCTGAAAGACCCTGCAATGCTTATCCAGTAGGGAAAAGAAAGCCAGGCATGACAGGACTTAATTTGGCCTGATGATCTCTTTTATGCCAGATGATCGCGCTCGGCCAGACAAGCCCTATTTCCAGCCCTGAATATACCAGTTGACCTGGACAATTGATGCCCTAATCAAAGCTGATCCAATCCAAACCATGGTATCACAATCCAGCTACACCTGCGCAGTATTGGGCAGTATTGCGTTGCCTTGGTATTTGGTAACAAAATCCGGCTCAACCTGTGCTGAAAGCGGTTGGAGGCGTTTGCTATCTCGAGTTACAAGTTTGAGGTCGTTGTACCCGAGAAGGCCCTCAAAACTAGGAGCACCTGCCAAAGAGCCTTGCTCGTCCACACATTTTAGTCACACTACAGAAGCTACAGCGTCACACTAGCCACATCTTGAAACTCACTGAAAAAGAAACCCCTGCATGTGCCGTATCATGCCATAGAGTGTGACCGTGACCTTAACCCTCATGAGCTGCTGCTGCTACATCCCCTTGCCAAACCCTTCACCTAAACCTCCCACCCGCACCCTGCCTGCTGCGACTTGTGCTGTTGCTGCTGCAGCCCCCCAGGATGTCCAGCCTTCACACAGCCCCCGCACTCTCCCGGGCCACTGCTGGGGCCCCTGCTACGGTTGACTCTGCGCCAGCCAGCACTCCTGGAGCTGTACAGCGACTCAGCGCCATAACTGCGGACCTTGTCTCAATGCTTCTGTTCCCCTCTCTGGTCGCGGGCAGCGCAGCCGTTTACTACGGGGTGAGGAGGGGCGCGTGAGGCAGACTGAGGGGCAGCCGAAGTTTGGCTGGACTGTACCTAAAGTGTAACTGAAGTGTGGCTGCGGTATACCGGTAGCTGAAGTGTAGATGAACTTTGGCTGAATTGTAGCTGAGATATAGCTAAATGGCATGACTTGAGACACTGCTCGGAGGGATCCTCACTCTCACCGGGGGGGCTCTGTACAGCTCCCCAAATATGCATGAAGTCTGGAATTCTGAATTTTGAAATCTGGAATTCTGAAAATGGAATTTTGAGATGTTCGGAATACGCACTAGGGTGCGAGTCTGACCCTGACAACTTCTCACACCCTTGGCAGGCTTTGGTTAGTGATTTAGACCGACCCTGTTTAATTCAGCCGGATTCAGCCGGATTCAGCTACAATGCAGCTACATCACGGCCTTTTGTGGGGGTCTGACGCAGCAAACCATAAGTCGGTCATGGTTTGATCCCAGCTGGCCAATTAGTGGTCTCCCGTTGGTCTCCTCAAAAGGCGTTTGTATGTTGTGTTGCTTCTTGCCTGCAGGGCCTTGGAAGCTGAGTAGGCACCGGACACCAGCACTCCATTTTCCACTCAGCTGCATCCAGCTTCCGGTATTTTCTTTGCATCAATACCCTTGATGTAGTGTTTGATTTGTTTGCTGTTTCTTGCCTGTAGGCCCTGGGCATGGCCCAGTTGTCCTTGGCAATGCATCCCACACTATTTTGTTCCACATCATGCCATTCATGCGTCTTATATCTCACCCTAATTGATGTGTCCGCTGCCTGGCCTGCAGGCCCTGAGTACTGACCAGCTGTCCTATGCGCTGCGAGCGTTGCTGGTGTCGATGCCCATTATCACCATGACTGTGTTGGCACCGACCCTGGACATCGTCCTCGGCCCTATTCCCTACGGCCAGAGCGTTGAGGTGAGGTGGTCAGATTGGAAATGTACCAGTACAGTGGATACGAATTGCCTACCCTTACAATTAACTTTGTATAGGGGTGAGAAATCCATACTAACTTTTGATTGTCACCGCCAGTTTCTGTCGGGAGTGGAGAGTTTCTGTCCATACTTTGCCCCAAGGCAAGCAGTCATGAATGACTTATTCACACCCGAGGAAAGGCAATTGAAATCCACGGGGCCTGTACCGCATGTAAAAATGTTAAATCTCGACTTTTTCTTTAGTTAACAAAAAATGTTGCAGACTAACAGTCATCCGTCAATATAATATGAGGTGTACAGCTCGATAGCAGCCCCCATTCCCTCTGGAACGATGCAGCACTTTCTGTTTTGATCTACTGCTGGTAGTTTGTTCAACATTCCAATGCTGCATCGATTTAACAGATCTGCAAATATCTTGGACATTACTTTGTGGCCTCATCTCCTGTCCCGATAAGCATGATGTGTTGTGTTCAGACACACCGGTAGTTTGTTTAAATATGTCAAACACGATCAGTGCCTTATGTTCTGGCCAAGACAAGCTTTCAATCCTCGATATCGAATGCAGGCTGCCACAGCTGTAATCCCTGACAACCTTGACTGGCCTGCGGAAGGTGGCCCACGCAACAGGGCTTGCTGCCCCAGGCCCCCACGACCATAGCTCACAATACAGCTGACCTGCAGCTGAATCCTGCAGTATCATTAACAGCGGTGACACGCGTACACATCTCCCTGGCAGCTGCAGGTTACCAAAGCTTCCATGACCGACACGTTTGCAAGCCGCGCAGCACCCGTGGCGAACACCTTGGCGCACATCGCTGCATCGCTGTCTGCCTGCGTCGTCGCCGCCGCCGCCGCCCCGGTGCACAGTGTCCCGCTGCTGTGCCTCATGGCTTATGGTGCCGGAATCTCTGGAGCCCTCATGATCGCAGGCTGCCACGAGCTGCTGCACAGGTAGGATGAGCATTGGTTCGAATTTGAATTCGAAATCGGATTAATCTGGTCAAGACATGGCGGGCGAGGGGGCCCCGGCGCACAGTGTTCCGCCGCTGTGCCTCATTACTTGTGGCGTCGGAGTCTCTGGGGCCCTCATGATCACAGGCCACGAGCTGCTGCACAAGTGAGATGATAATCGATTCGAATTTGAAATCGAATTTGAAATCGGATATCAAATTGTTAAGACAGGGCGGGCCAGGGGGCCGGGGTCTCTAAGGCCCACATGATTGCAGGGTGCCATGGGCTATCGGACACGTGAGATGATAATCAACTCGAACTCAAATTTGAACTATTTCAATATGTAGCGCGCTCTGGGGACCCTTGGCTGTGCCTGTTCCTCTCGATGAGAGCGGCTGGGTGCTTGGTCAGTCATTAGCCAGGACAAGGTCCACTGCAGAATTCAGCTGTTCCCCTGACTCTCACTTCCCTAGGGGGAGTGTAGCTTTCATTATTTTGTTCCTGAACGCCCCTCTCTGTCCTCTCTGTGAACGTGTGTGCAGTCGGGATATGATCCATCGGAGAGTCGCGGAGCTCGGTCTCGCATGGGTGTGGTGGCATCCATTCTTCAGGTATACCGCACTGCAGGCCGTGCACCTTCAGGCCTATGACATGGTATCATGTACCTCCATGAGTCCGGGTTCACATGGGCGTTGTGGCACCCGTTTCAAGGCATGCCTGGTGCAATGCGCTTTTTTCATCCAGAAGTTTCCAGTCCAGAATGTGAAGTTCCCTGAATAATTATAAGCAGCGGTGACAAATCCTCTGGGTCATCGTGAAAGTGTATTCTTGAGTGATCAGGAAAGCCAGGGTTTTTACCTGCAACCACTGCTGCCTGTTTACCTGCAACCACTGCTGCCTGTTTACCTGCAACCACTGCTGCCTGTTTACCTGCAACCACTGCTGCCTGTTTACCTGCAACCACTGCTGCCTGTTTACCTGCAACCACTGCTGCCTGTTTACCTGCAACCACTGCTGCCTGTTTACCTGCAACCACTGCTGCCTGTTTACCTGCAACCACTGCTGCCTGTTTACCTGCAACCACTGCTGCCTGTTTACCTGCAACCACTGCTGCCTGTTTACCTGCAACCACTGCTGCCTGTTTCCTTGGGGTCACCACCTCCACACTGTGTTGAGGGCCCACCAACATCAACTGGTTCATAGGGTCAACCCCCACAAATCTGGTATTAGTTTCAAGGGTCCACCCCCTCAAAACTGTGATCAGATCGAAGGGCCCTCCTTGTTCGAAGGACACACCACCACAACACTGTCTTGAGTTCTCACCACCACCATTGTTTTGAAGGGCCCACCCGATCCACCATTTGACGGTGTGCACACCGGAGGACTTCACGAGTGCCAGGAAGGGCGACTCCATCTACGCCTTCATCCCACAGTACCTCATTCACTCTTACTCACTGGTATGGATCCATGCATGACAACTGGCATGGGACTTGCCTTTTGACACACCGTATAAAAGTTCATTCATGATACCTTGCAGTGAGACCGATGTTTGCTTGTGACCCTGCCGTATATAAAACTCCATTTATTATAACTTGCAATGGTACCGGTAATTCCTTTTTGCCATGCCGTATATAAAACTCCATTGATTATAACTTGCTACCGTTTACCGGTAGTACCGGCACTTGCTTTTTGCCATAATTTAAGGTATTACCGGTACCTTGCAGGCATGCACTTGCTTTTTGCCATAATTTAAGGGATTACCGGTACCTTGCAGGCATGCTCGCGCTTTTCTTTTGTGCCCTGGCTGGTAATGCTCTCCATATATTAAGGTACAGTCTGACACATGTTACGTTTGGCCCCACTGGATTCCCCATATCCCCAGAGGTCTGTGTCAGCAACATGCATTTCAGCGTATCTTCCCTCGAGTCCGAGCTCTTTTTACCAACTGTGATTTGCTGCTCGTGCAGGCATGGGAGGCTGATGCAGCTGATTGCGTCAAGGCAGGCCACTCGCCCTTCAGCCTGCATAACAAGTAGGTTGTCTGGTTCGTTTCATAACCCGTGTGGTGCTTCATTTTGTCCGGCATCAAGTCCATCTTCTGCGGGCCACCCTGTGGGCCACCCTGCGGCCGCCATGGGCCCTTTGAGGGCAAGACAATTCCGGCCTAATGCCATGGCCCCAAGCAGCATGGCTGATTTACGCACGGGGCCTCTGGCCGGAGTGTGGCAGATTCTGCCGAACCACAAAGAGTGACGGATTTCGGCATCACCTGACTTTATGGGATCCTTCATGGGGCCCTGGGCAAGTCGGCCGCATCTGCGGCAATCGATGCCTTCCTCAGCCCCTCTTCCCTATCACAAATTGATATAAATGGGAACAGAAGCCTTTAAGTGTGACGGATTGCCAAACATGAAGTGTGGCATATCTGCGTCGCTGCCACACTCCTGTGCATGTTGTAGGACCCTGGTGGGCTTCCTGGGTCAGGCGGCCATCACCATGGCCATCTTCGCATGCCTCGGTCCCGTCGCGGCTGCGGTACACCTCGGAGCCGCCGGTACAGCCCTGATGTACATGAGCGCCCTGGACTACGTCCTGCATTACGGTCAGTCCCTAGGTTAGGCTTTTGGTGTTAAACCCTGTAACCCCCTAAAAGCCCTTTAGACTGTACGGTACCCTCTAAACCGTACCTTGTAGCACGTGGAATAAGTCAAGCACCCCTGTCAGTGCCAACTGCCCTCATCGCCATGCGCGTGTGTGCATGAACGTAAATAGGTATGGCGTGCATGCTCGCCATGCCCCACGATATCTAGATCTGTACATTTCGGATCTTGGGGATTTGGGTTTTTTCTCATCCTCACGCTCCCGCCATGGCCCGCCTGTTGACCTACTCTAATGACTGGAACGGGAAGCTCCTTGGCGGCTGGTTTCGTGACGGCCCCTCAGTCCCTAAAGAACAAGGACGACAGCAAGCTTGCACGCGCCGCCCACTTTTATTTCAGCTGTACTTGAGCTACGTCATGGCCGTCCAGCCAGGGGGGCCTAGTGCAGCAAGCCTTGCTGTTTGGGCCACCGGCCACAGGCTTGTCATGGGTTGGTCTTAGTGGTGGCAATCCGGCGGCCACCCAAAGGTGGTATGGCGCGCGCTTCAATACACTCTTGTAAATGCTTTTACTTAGATTCACACGGTGCAAGCGGAAATGCTGTGGCGCTCCTGATGTGTGAACCACCACTGTAGAAACCGTGCTTAACCTCAAATTAAGATTTCGATTCAAGTCCTCGCGGTTCAGGCATGGACTGCCCACAGCTCCTGGGCAGTGCAGATGAAACGCCTCTGTCAAGGGCTACACCTCCTGGAACCACCCCATCGGATGGAAAAATCAGTGAAATTTAATTATAAATTCAAAAGCTTGCGGTACAGGCCTGTAACGCCCGCCGCTCCCAGGCAGTACAGACCAGTATGTCCCAGTCAATAGCCTGGAACTGCCCCTATCGGATGGAGAAAGTGAATCTGAATCTACCGGTAAGTTCGAATGCACATGCTTGCGGTACAGGCCTGGACCGCCCGCCCCTCCCTGGCAGTAAGGACCGGTACGTCTCTGTCAACCGCTACACCTCCTGGAACAGCCCCTACCGAATGGAGAACTTGATCTCTTTCAACGTCCTGCATCACTCACACCATCACGAAGTAGCACACCTGAGGTAGGAATGGGGTCTCAGGTTTTATACTGAACCCCTGCCTTACTTTTTAAGCAACGAATTAATACTGAAATTTTAATTACGGTCATACAAATCTTGGTATGTTAAAAGAAACAGGCCCAAGATGTGTGGGTCATTGAGCGAAGGTCAGCCACCTCCTCATGCGTGCCTGCCCAGTGCCCACCTTTTGTGGTCACACTTCCGTATTCATGTGGTCACACTTCCGTATTCATGCCTGCCCGCCCGCCTGTTTGCCCCCCCGCCCGTCTCTCAGCTACAAGCGGCTCGATCTCCATGACAAGGAGCCTGAGTACCCTGTACCGCTCAACTACCTCATTTTGCTCACAGCCGTGCCTTTTCTGTGGCGCGCTGTCATGGACACTCGTGGTAAGTAAGACCGGCCCTAATAGCAGCAGGGTGAGTCTACTTTATTAACAAATGGTGGATTAAGGGTGAGGGTGGTGCTCATGACTGTGCTTTTCCTGTGGCTGTTTGTCAATTTGTCATGGGCGCTCGTGGCCAGTGTTCTTTTTTGTGATTCAGCTTCAGGCCAGCTACACTCCAGCATCTGTCCGGAGGCCCTAGTTGTGGCTAGCTATGCCGTCAGGGCTGCCGGCCCTAGGTCGGTCGAGGTTTGGTCCCAATCAGGCCTAAACTGGTCACTGTGCGGCCCGCTGAGGGCGGCTTTGTAGTCGAAAAAATAAACACTGCTCGTAGCAGGTAGCAGGGCAAGTGTGGCTTCTGGCTCCTTAAAACTGTAGTGCCACCAGCTTCCGGTTGCTCCTAACATGAGTAACAGGACAGACTCTGCTGTCTCAAGGGCTAGGTCGGAAGGGATCTTGTTTTGTACCAAGAGGAGAAAGTCTGCATACCGGTATCTTGAAATAAAATCAAACTTCCGATCTCACTGCCTGATCAAGGGCAGAAGGATCGTAACCAGTGCGTGATATCGTACTCGTCGAACACCCACCTCATCGCCTTCATTGAGCGGGCGAGGCGGGTGGCTGTTGCTAGGATGAAACAGCCCGCGTGCCTAACACAGCAGGAGCATCGTGGGGCTTACAGCGACTGGACTCGCTGTCATCGCAAGGTCGGCTTCGATGTGATGAAGAAGTAACCAGATGTATAGAATTTCTGGCTAGTGAACACATTTTACTGAGAAGCGTGAGAGCATACAAGCTGCAGGCCTTGTTTAGGGAATTTTCAGGGGGAAACCAAATTGAAGCCCATTAAATGTTGTTTAATGAAATCAAACGCGAAAACCTTATACCGTAGTGTCAGTCTCAATTCGTTTTATTCTGAGTTCGTTTTTTGTATCGAAACCTCATTTTGGCTCAGTCACGCTGTTCGTTTTCTTGGTTCGTTTTTCTGATCGGAAGCCAACTTTTCCCCCGATTAACGATTCGTTTTTGCTCTGGGAGGCGCATCTGGTGCCAACACGCGTCTAGCCTTCGCCCTCGCAAATTAATCGGCAAAGCAAAGCTGCCATTTGATACTGGTAGCATTTCAATAGGAAGACAGCGTGCAAACGCTGCCTTTGCGATGAACGGCGCTGCGCTCTGTGTTGGCGATGTTTCAGGGTTTGGGTCGGAAAATATTCGTTTTTTCGTTCGTTTTCCTGTTTTGGTACAAATAATCATCAAAAATCAACCATTCGTTTCCTTGAAAACCGATCCATAAAACGAATATGGACTGACACTACAAGTGCAAATAAAATTAAAACCAACCATACAAAACCGTGTTCAAAAGCAAAGTCTGGGTTTACAAAATAATCGACCACCTACCCAAAGCAGGCAGACGATGGCGACAGCATGCACTCCATCAGGCTGACGCGCGCCGTGACTAAAAATTTAGCATGGGTACCGGAGCAACCTTCATCGGTTACGCGTTTTTTTCATAATGCTTCGGTCTCGGTCAGGGCTGGGATAATCACCTTGTCCTGCGGCCTCGGTCCGATTCGGGCGGTCCAGGAACCCACACATAACCTCTGCAGCGTACACTTATGCCCAAGTTCAGTGCAAGTGGCGCCGCCCGCAGGGTGCCTTTCTATATCGCTTGCCCTAAGACCCCCGTCCTGGTGCGATATTTGTGACCGATTACGTATACTGGGATGCTTAAGCCGTACTTCAAGTACCGGCAGGTACTGGTACATAACTTCTGTGGTACCGGTATGTCATTGTCCCCCTGCTTTTATTCGTTTTTTATTTGTGTATGCTTTCTGATCTGTCAACCATGGTAGCACGATACGGCATGATACAGCACATATTTAGCCAGATTGTGCTACCAAGGTTGCACAATACAGCACGATATGGTGCAGGATTTAGCCAGACTCTGCACCCATGCTGTCAACCTTGCTGCCTGAGTACCTGGCTACCTGCCCTTCCTACCCAAAGGTTGAGGGATTAAACCCGCTAAACGATCCTCTCTCTCCCCATGTCTAGATCACCGGGTTTCACATTCCTACCTCACTCGCTTAGAGGGTGGTATGGCTGCACCATGGTCCTGGCTGTGCATGGTAGCTGGATTTCAGGTTGCTCAACCCCTACTAGCCCCACGCGGCTGAGCGTTCAGAAGGGCACAGCGTGTACCGGATGCACCATTCTTAACCTGTCCTTCCTGATTAGCTTCCTGATCCCCTTTGGTTGCAGCTGATGAGGCCAATGCTGAACAGGCCAGGGTTCTTGCGTCACAGCAGCATTGATAAATAAATGCAGGGTTCGGCGGCATGCAAGTTATTTTGCGTCACGGCCGTGCTCCAACGCTGCGCAGCCGGGTTCAATGGAGGACAGAAGGCGCAGATCTTTGCGGCACATCGTTGATGGCAGCAGGGCACTGCCATGCTATGTTTTAGAGCCTGGTCGTCTGCGCTGGGCCTGCTGGCCTGCTGGCTAGGTCCCTCGCATCACAGCAGCGTGATAGAAACGTGGGGCACTTTGCTGCTAAGCCTGGTCAGCTTTGCTGGCCAGCTGGCCACCACCGCGTTGCATATTCGAATTTTGAATGGACTCTTAGGCCCTCTGTTGAATAAAAGCCGGTAGGAAAGGATCCTCAGCTTGCCCAGATTTCCAGGGCAAGTTAAGGGTCTCTTAATTTAGGGTAGGGAATCCTTGCAGGTCAACACGCACCACATAAGGTGGCGCTGCACTTAATCCTACCTGTATGTGCACCTGGCCCAACCGAGACAGTCGACTGCATGCACCTTCTGGTACCATGCAATTCATCGGTAAAATAATTGCACGCTTTGCCTGCTGGCTGGATTGCACACTAATTTGCAACACTTATTTTTGACTTGCTTCACCGGTACCCCTCTTGGAAGATACCGTAAACCGCTTAAAGACTTGTAAAGACAGGTTGAGCATGTAGTCAGACCTTGCTTGCTTGATGAGTACTCTTTGTGCAATTTGAGGAAATATAATAAATATTGCATGTCAACCTCTAGTGACTGTTTTTCGCCGGGTTCGCTTTCAGGGTTTTGCTCAGGTTTCGCTGTAACACACTTTTTTACTTTCGTTGACTCCTTGTGACGTCTTCAGGCGTTGTTGTCTTTGCTTTCGTTGTTCTTCTCGTTATTCATATTTGCCAGCATCTGTTTTCGAGGATTGCCCCTCCTAGCAAGCCACGCCACCTGTAATTTTGAATTTTCACTTGTCGCCATGTCCAATGAAAACCTGTTGCCAGCATCAACCCCGGTTCAGCCCACACGATTCGCAAGCCGCTGTTTCGAGGCCGGCTCCTCGTTGAAGAAGCTCGGACCGCCACTTGTAAGCTTCATGAGGCACTCATTATCTTTCCGCCCTCTCGAATACTCAATCTCGAATACGAGATTGACGTGGCCGGCATGGCTGTTACCTGGACAGCTGCACACACGTGGCCTTTATTGGCATAGGATAATCCATTATTTATAAGCAGTGTCGTTTTTGCATTCACCACTGTGACCCGAAGCACCCAATATGATCAGGGCCAGGAAATCATGCACCCAAACATCATGGGCTTCATAGCTGCATGCACACAGCATTAGGCAGCGTAGGTGGTAGCCGTTGCCCACGCAGAAAATTGCACCAGCTACTGCATTCCCACCAACAAGTTAAGTCTGCCTTTCCCCTGTGCCTGCAGCGTACACATTTGCCCAACACACCCTCAGCTTTCAGTGGCGCCGCCCGCAGGGTGCCCATGTATGACGCTTGCCCTAAGACCCCACTCCTGGTGCGATATTTGTGACTGATTATACTGGGGTGCTTCAGCCGTACTTCAACCGTACATAGGGGCCTACAGCTGAGGTATCCTGGTGCAATATCTGTGACTGGTGATACTGGAGTGCTTTAGCCATACTTCAGCCGTTCATAGGGGCCTACAGTTGAGGTATCCTGGTACGCCCAACCCTATTGCATGGGCCTGCGGCCAGTTAAGGTTTGCTTCCCATCGACCTATTGCCCTAGTAGTGGCTGCCCAGCTGCCTGCCAAAGGTGGTCTGGGATGCAACGACATACGTACTGATACTTGTGACCTAGGACTCCCACGTACTGAATGAAATCTGCATCATTTGGGAACAGGCAAGAGGCTTCATGGCTGGGAGTTCAGGGTTGGCCGTCCTAGACCGCAGCAAGATCAGGTGGTCAGCCTTGCAGCTACTTTCCTTTACACCCATCTTACCTTTTGAGTGGCCACCGGACTGCCACCACTGGGCAACAGGGATCAGACCTTGACTGTCCTTCGGCCAGTGGCCCAAGGAGCAGGGCTTGTTGCATCTAGCCCTACTGGCCATAGGACGGATTGTGGCTGATTTGTAGGTAAATTACCTGAAGTGACATTGGTCAGAATTCTGGCCTCCCTTCTTGCAGCTGGATGGCTGTGTTGAATCTGGCAAATGGCTGATGGATACTGAAAAACGGTTCCGCTGTGACAGTTGCCTGAAGATCAAGAAAATGATCTCTGCCAAGCTCTTTCCATGGGACTTGATATCAAGTGGGTCATTGAACAGCTTCACTTTTCTCCTTTGTCGCCTTACTTGCCTAACATGTTGTACTTGCCTCATGTGCTTTTGCACATGTTGCCTCATGAGCATCTCATGCGCACATGTTGCCTCATGAGCATCTCATGCGCACATGTTGCCTGATGAGCATCTCATGCGCACATGTTGCCTCATTTGCATCTCATGCGCACATGTTGCCTCATTTGCATCTCATGTAATACATGTGTTGTATGTAACGCATGCCTAATGCCTTGAAATGTAACATTGTTGAAAATAACAGTTAAACTCTGGGTAACCACCTGCATCATCGACTTATGTACTGCCCTTCTACACAGGACGGCCAGCATTACGGCATGTGGGGATCGAGGTACGAAAGCGCACTATCGAAAAGCAGTATTCGGTTTGTCTTGAAGGATTGATGTTCCCCCTAGCTCCGCAGACAGCTCTCTCTCACACACACTAATAGATTATGCATCTTGCACTAACATTCACTTTTGTATCTCCTCTCTGTTTCCTGTATGCGCATCTCTCCACCATGCACTAGCTATTTTCATAGCTAATGCGCTAAAGAAGGAATACCTATAGTCACAACCATGCCTTACACACCCTAGGGGTCCCCGGCTCTGAGAGCAAACCTCAGCAGAGCAAAGCCCAGCAGCTGGACGTGGCGTCGCTACAGCCACCCTGGAGCGTCTTCTCCGCCCGGCGCGTCGCCCCTGCCGCGTCCGGCAGCAGCAAGGCGGCTCCGCTAGGGAGTGTGAAGCTGCTGACACCTATCCGAGCAAGCAGGACGCTGCAGGAGGTGCTGGGCAGCAACCAGGTGCAGTGCAGGGGACACTTCGGCTGTGTTTCTTGGTTTGTGGCTTAGTAGGTAGCAACCGTTCCGCTACAGCTCTACAGACAGCCTACAAATCCTGATGTCAAGACTCATGCAGTAATGTAGATGCCTATCGTAAAAAGACGGCCTACAAATCCTGATGGCATGACTCATGATTCATGCACTCAGCCCCATATCATGACTCATGACTTGTGCACCCTTAAGGCCTGAACCCCGAACCTGGTCCTGTCTGTTGCTCACAGGTCCTGACCCCGGTGCGGCGCTCCGCCCGGAAGCTGAAAGGAGGGGATGCGTCCAAGGCCGAGCTGCTCGCTGCAACAGGGCTGCTGGAGGCTACCAACTACAGCTACACGCCCAACAAGGCTTTTCGTCTCCCTGAGGAGGGCCTGAGTGCGCCCCCGTCCTAGAGGCTGTAGTATACATCTGTTCACAGACCTGCCCTTTGGATGGGACTTAGCTGGGGTTGAAAACCCTCAACCTTCACCCTTAACAGACCCCTCCGGAAGGGCCATAGTTTGGGATACAAATACTGTTCAAGCTCCTTTGGTTGCGCTTCGCATGCAGATCAATGCAGCTCGTGCATGGGGTGCACAAGGGCAGATGGGGTCTTGCTGTAGAGCGAGAACCATCTTGGGGAGCAAATAGAGCAAGCATGCAATCTAGGATTGCATGATTTAAATTGGAAGGTTTGAATGCCCAATTGTACTTGGGGTGCCCCGCTTTCATGGACCACCGTATGAGGCATGGGATACAATCGCAGCTGGAATTGACTTATGTAGCCATATGAGGCTCATGACTCGCCCCCTCCCCATGCCGCATCCATACCCTAAACATTCAAGATAGCATTAATCTGTATACGGTATACCGGTTAAGTCATTTACTGCTCTGTTTGCATTTTTTGTTATTTACTTGAAATTGTGATCCCACGGGATGTGAGGCTTCCGTTATGTAATTTGTAATGCTAGCACTGCTAGGATGTTATTTTGCAAGTAGGCAGAAATAAGGCATGCATGCTGGCAAGTGTTTGTTTCAATGCGCTCGATGACGATCCGCTGCAGATCCTGGTATGTTATGGGGTTCTGGGGTTACATCCCTGCACCATTTGAAGGTCAAACATGACCGGTCGATCCTTTTCCAGCTTGGCCCAGAGGTTGATGACAAAACAACTCTGGGCAATTACCTAGCCTTATCCCCTGGGCCATGCTTTCCTCCTTTCTTTTGTCCTGCCCTTTTCTGTGTTTCTTTCCATCTTTCCTCCCAAGTCTTTGCTTAGGCGCCCGAGCCTTTTCTGAGCAGGGCCCAGAGGTGTAACGTCATTGACCTCTGGGCCATGCTGATATGAAGCTCGGCCACGTCGGCAAACAAAAAGACGGTAACAAAAGTCCCAGAGGTGTCTTGTCATGAACATGACCAGTACGATGGTTATATGCTGTAAGCTGGCCTTTGGAGGAACAGGCTCGAAAGTCCCGACAGATTTTCACCTGCAAAGGATTGGTTTGCAAATGAAGATAAAGGCTACACGCAATCACAGCCACCAGTCATGCACCCTTGGCAACCCATGCTGTGCCCCAGGCGACAGTGCTTGACTCCAGGCACCATGTGGGAGTGGAAACGAGTCCAATAGAGTCAACCTTCTTCGAAATGACCTGGCTGTCAAGTGCCCCTTGGCTTAGTCCTGGCCCTGGTCGCCTTTGAATCCAGCATCAAGGACTCGCTGGGCGCACAACCTGCCAGTCAGGCTCAACAGGGTTTATTTTAGGACGTGCCAAAGCACCGGGTGGCCAGTTCTGGGCCGATTGGGACCAAACCTTGATCGGCCTACGGCCGACCTGATCAGTAGGGCTCCCTGCACCAGACCCCCACGGTCGTAGGCCGTGATGTAGCTGACTTGTAGCTGAAGCGCGCTGAAATAATCAGTGGGGCTCAGGCATCTTTTCTTACAAAAAGGCCCATACTACGACCCAAGAGAGGGTGCTTGACTCTTAGCACCATCTGGGAAAACTGGAGCGGCACCTGCTGGGCACCTGCTGGCCTCCACATCAAAAATAGAACAAGCGAGGTCATCCTCGAACAACTCAGCAATGAAACCAGTCCAACGCACATGCCTCTCTCCCCCCCTCCTGCTTCCCCTCCTCGTCCTACTACTCATGCTACTGATCATCCTAGGGGCTGCTCTCTCGGTCGAACCGGGGCCCGAGAGGCCCTCCACTCTTTGAAGGGCTGCGCCTGGAAGTCCAGTCTCAGAAAACCCGGGCTGGAGAGGGAGGAGAGGGACATAGGTGCAGTGCCGGGACCCACACCAACCAGACAGGGCCATAAACCAGGGTGAGTCGGTTTGGCAAGCCGCACTGTAGAGCTACTATTTGGGGGGGTTGATCCCACGGCCTGCCACCTGGGGCCATGGCCCCCTCTACGCCCTCATGCGTTCGATGGGGGTCGCACATCATCCCCCGCCCGCACCCAAAGAGAGGTAGCGGTATATATATTGCCTTAATGCCGCTGCTCCCCACCGCCCAAGAAGTGTGCGGCTTGATAGGTTCTCGTCCTCAATCAATATGTGTAATGTGCCCCACACTGCAGTGGGGCGGAGCGCTGACTCGAGGTGGACTGCGTACTGGAGGCAGCGCTTTCACCTCGGGGCGGGGATGACAGATTGGGTGCTCACCCCCTGATGTGCATCCTCCATCGCGGCACAAAGACATTCTGTGCACCTTTTCACGCAGCACACAGATTTTATGTGCACCCTCCATATAGCGGCACACACATTTCGTGTGCACCTGTCTGGTGAAGACATGCAGTCTCTACTTGCAGTAAGGAGGGTCGATCTGGAGGGGGCAGAGGGGAGACACACAAGTCAGCGCATTTAAGAGGAGGGGAGATACGTAGCGCGAATGAAGGAGACACAAAAATGTGACCAGAAAGACACGGATCAGAGAGAAATACAGCGACATGGGTTTTGAGGACAAGTGTTGCCGAGGGGTTCTGCGGAGTCAGGGTGACACACTGACATGTGCACCAGCATGCAGCATGACCAGGCCCAAGCAAGAAGCCTGAGGGAAAGGTCGTCCAGGACGGGAGTCAGAGCCCAGGACGGGAGTCAGAGCCCAGGACGAGGGTCGGAGCCCAGGGCGGGAGTCAATAGGCCAGGGCGGGAGCAGAAGGCGAGGAAAAGGCGGAAGAGCAGGGATATTCAACAGGACAGAACGGGGATTGAGTCGTCCCTTTATCCCCGTCGTTTTCCACTCTACCCCTCATTCTTCCATTCTGCAACATAGAGATCGCTTATTTTCCGGTTTCACCTTTCCCGAAAACGAACCCACTCACCATTGCCTGCTCAAATACCTGCTCCCCCCGATCCCACCCCTGCTCCCACCCTTGCTCGCCACTGAAAAAAGTGCTTGTCCTGCCTGCCAAGCCAGGTCACAGGATGTTTCCTGCTCCCCCGCCTGCCACCGCCCACTAAAATACCTGCTCCCCCACTCACCACAGCCCACTCAAAGACCTACTTGGACTGCCTGCCATGCCAGGTCCCAGGAGATTTCCTGCTCTCCCCGGCCTGCCACCTTCCCACACAAAGACCTCTTCCCCTCCTCCTCTGCTCCTCCACCCCACTCACCACAGCCCACTCGAAGACCTGCTCGTACTGCTGTGCCGCCAGGTCCCAGGAGGCGTCCCGCACCATACCCCGTCGTTGCAGATCCCGGAAGTCCTCGCGGTGCGCCTTGTAGGTCGTCAGCGCATTGCCTAGTGCGTACAAAAGGCCCTGCAGGGGGGGAGGGGGGAGGCGAGGGAGGGGAGGGCATGAGGGGGTGGGATCCCGGACATAACTTTCAGATTTCCCTGACTTTTCCTGAGGATGCTCCATGCCTGTAGTCGCAGACAATGCCACATGCTTGTAGTAACGCGCGTGCCACATAACCAAAGTCGCATACATGCTATACCATAGATTAGATTTGTCTCCCCTCGAGTATGAAAAGACGATTTCTGATCATGCTGCCCTCAGGGCAGATTATTGACAAAAACTCTTAATTTCTGACTGAAAACTGGCGTTCGACAATTGATTATCAGTATATTCATGGATCCCTGAACCCTAAACAACGTTAATTACGAGGGAAGGCAAATCAAATCTACAAGTAGCCCACAGTGTCCATATCTCTTCCTGAGCACTCACCCCTGCGTCGCAGTTCTCGTAAGTCCAGCCCGTCCCCTTCTGGTTCCAGGGGTCAAAGTCGATCACCGTATCCTTCAAGCCGCCCGTCTTGTGCGCAACAGGGACCGTACCGTACCGCATCGCGTACAGCTGGTTCAGTCCACAGGGCTCAAAGCGGGACTGGGAGGACAAGGGGGAAAGCAGGAAGCGATTCATGGTTTAGGCGTCCAGGGTTCAGGTGTCCAGGGTTCCATGTGACGGGTCCTACAATCGATGCCTCATCAGGTTTGAGGGCCAACGATCAGGCTGCACCTAAGCTGCTTTGTCCTCCCAGTTGTCCGTCTCCCTACATTCGGCCACAGCGTTCTCCACAAATTCCTCACCCTCACTCGCCAGACAGTGTGCACAATGGTGCACGCCAAGCTTCACACCCCTTTCCACACCTAGGCTCCTCCACCTGCATTTCTTCCCTTTCCAACCCTGTCCTCCTCCTCCAGTTGCCCTGCTACCCTGCCTCCCTCTCCCCCGCCTAGGCACCCACATCCCTGCTGACCCCACCGTAATACACTCAACCTGAACAGCACCCAAATTGTCCCACCTGCCCGACCACCCCGCCCTGAAACCCTGCCCACCCAGCTGCTACAAGGTCAGGGGCATCATGCCAATCGCAGCTACTAGATCCCCCCCCCCCCTCTCCTTTTACCCACCAGCTCACAACCCAGCCTCAATTGCCTGCCCTGTCTCTGTGTCCTCCCCATTCTCAAGGGTGCCTACCTTGCCTCCTGCCTCCTGCTTCACCCAACCACCCACCTGCTACAAGGACAATGGCATCATGCCAGTCGCAGCTTCTACATGCCCCCCCCCTCCTTTACCCACCAGATCACAAAGATTAGCAGCATTTTAGTCCCAGCCTTAACATGCTATCCCCACCTCGGTCTCCTCCCCCATTCTCTGAGACGCCTACCCCGCCTCTGTCTCCTCCCCCATTCTTTAAAACACATACCCCTCCTCCTCCTCCTCCCTCCTCCCACTCACAGGCATCAGAAGTATGTCCGCGGCAGCTGTGAGCTTGTGGCTGAAGGGCTCATTGAACCCGACCCACGCTCTCGCCCGCTGCCGGTAGGTGTTCTCGAGCCACCGCAGCCCCTCCTCCAGGTCCTTGCCTCCGGAGCCCAGACAGACCAGCTGGACGTCGTGTCGGTCCATCAGCTGGGGCGCAGCCTGCACACACAGGAGGGAAGGGGGGAGGGGGCACCAAGGGTGAGTAAATCTACAGGAAAGCCTCTGGCCGGAGGCCCTGTTTGTGGTCAGCCACTCTGCTTTGGCCACCAGTCAAAGGCTGAACTAGGTTTTGTGCCAATCGGGCCTTAGCGGCCCGCTGAAGGCAGCCTCGTAGCCAAAGAAATAAACACTCGTGTGAAGCCTTGTGACACCAAACAACCTCGTGCACAAAACAGCGAGTGTGACCGACCCTAAGTAAGACCATATAATATATCTAAGATCGATTTAAGAGTATGATGAGTTCAGTCCCCTGTACCTGCGATGCGACGTCGACTCAAATCATCAGGATCTAGATGCAATTCAAAAGAGGGGATCCCCATACGGCTTTCAATCTGCAGTCTCATACCTGAAGCGGGATGTCTGCTCCCTTGTCTTGGATCCAGCCGTCCGATATAAAGCATTTAGTTAGTCACGAGTCCTAGTCTCCCCTTCCACCCACCTGCAGAAGAATGTCTGCCCCCTTCTGCGGGTCCAGCCGTCCAATAAAGGCCACCAAGGGGATGTCCCCATTGACAGGCAGGCCCAGCTCCTCCTGCGCACCAGGGGAAGAGTGCTTTGCTTTCAGCACCATTCAGATCATTGTAGCTACAACTCAGGCATGTCAGCTAAATGCGGCTGTGGGGACTAAAACCAAGCTACATCCTGATGTACGCTACCATGCAAATGTTGCTGTTCACAGGCAAGCCCAGCGCCTGCTGCAGAATGGGGAACTGCGTCACTTTTCAGCTACAATTCAAGGCTTGTCAGCTAAATGGGGATGTGGGGATAACAGTGCCATTTTAGCAAACTTTAAGACAATTCAGCTTCAATTCAGTTACACCCTGTCACTACTGCCTGGGGGGAGGTGATGGCTTAAGCAATGCCCTCTTTCCTGTACCATCCGCCGCAGGGTAACAGATTATGTGTTCTGGCCCCCACAGGCCTGTCAGTGGTCCTCGGCAGGCCCTCAAAGGTCAGCCGGCAAACATGATTTTTTTGACCGACTTGAAATATAACGCAATATTCCAACATCCTCTGTAGCTATGCCTAGTATTTCTATGTCCAGTGACCTCCCCCCTGCCATGCACAAGTGCCGTTATGGCGAAAAACGTGTTCCACAGGTATTCCCCCCCCTATCTCCCATCCAATCCCGCACCAGTAACTATGCATTTAGCCATCAGCTGCAAGTTCAGCTACTCCTGCTCCACTCCCTCATACCAGGGGAATCGTTATTGATTTATATCCCACTGCTGATCTAATGACACTACATGCACAGTTACTTGTAACTCATCCGTCACAAGTACTGTGGCCGCAGACGTAGTTCTGTGCCATATAAGAGTTCCGAAGAGATCAACGAAATCAAGTATTTTATACTGGTTTTTTTCCATCTCCAGGGGCAAAGAACCATACAATTGTCAAAAGTGCATATTCCTAAGCAACACAAACATGAAAAGCAACGGAATAGGTATGAAACTACGGTCCTTCCGCTCTTTGCATGTGCTCAGGCCTGCCCCCACCTGAAGCTTCATCTTGCATGCCCGCTTGCCCTCGACAAAGTCATTGATGTCGTAGTTGACGGGTAGGTGCTTGTCCGTCTTGGGGTTCCACTCACTGAGGAGCAGGGTTTAGGTTGAGGGTTGAGGGTGGAGCAGGGTTGAGGGTGGAGCAGGGTTGAGGGTGGAGCAGGGTTGAGGGTGGAGCAGGGTTGAGGATGCCGGGTCTAGGTCGAGGGTCGAAGATTGATGTCATACTTAACGGCCAGGAGCTTGTCCGTCTAGGGCTTCCCATGAATCCAGGGTTAATGGTGCAGGGTGTAGGAGGTCCTAGGGTAGGGGCCATACTTCCTTGCCTCACATCCAGTCTACAGCCAGGCATCCACACAAAATATGCATGTCCAACACTGACAGGGATCCAGCGGCAAATGAGATCCAGCGGGAATAAGACACTAACGCTAATAAAAACTGCGCAATAACAAGAACATATTTCGCGAGTTGTCAAATTCATGCATGTTCACATTCCAAAGAAGTGGACTAACAATTCCGCCTATTGGGACTCCGTTTTTAGCTAGTTGTCAAAGCCTTGAAAGACTCCGTTTATAACTAGCTGTCAAAGCGCACATGACTCACTCCGTATCAATGCCATTGGTGATGCCATTGAGCACCGAGGCTCTTGAGCCAATGACGCTCTCCATGCCCCAGCCACCCATGTACGTCTGGATCTCCTCGGCGTAACCCGCGCTGACAGTTAGCAGCCGGTCACAAGTCGTGAGACCAGCCTGGTGCAGCAGCAGCGGGGAGCACAGAGATTCAGAACAGATCCATATGAAGATCCAGAGAGATCTACGCATTTCATGGATCTGTCGTAGAAGGGACCGGGATACGGAGCACATCCCATCTCAGCATAACCTATCTCAGATCCAGAGGGATCTACGCAATGAATGGATCCAAATGACACATACCAACATACTACATGGATATAATACTGCGTACCAACGTATAGGTATGTACACTCCTGGTGTGTCAGTATGTGTATTGATGAACTCTCAAGATTATGACGCACCCACCGGGGTCTAATGCTTGATGGAGCATGTGGGGCTTTGAACCCTCAACACTAGGTGCAGGCAACCCGTGTTTCCTGCTGCTGTGTCTCGCAGCCTGATGAACTTACTTTCAGGATGAGATTTCGCCGGTGATTGTCTGTGAGGTCTTTGGCGATGCCATTCTAAGGATAAGATTTCGCCTATGTGATCTTTACGGATGTTTTTTAAGGATACGATTTTGCCGATGTGATATCTCTGCCGGCTCAGAGGTGAGCCTTGCTGGATCAAGCAGCACAGTTGCAGTGGGCAAAAGACACAGAGCAGTTCAGTGAGTGCTTTCCGGTATGACAGATATGGCAGGAAGCTATAGTCTATTCGGTATGACCTGCATATCACTCACCAGTCCCTCCTTCAGACTCCTACGCCCTGCCCTGCCCCCTGTCCTCCCCTTGCTCATGCTGGCCGCGTACCCATCCACTCGAGAAGCCTGCTGCCCCCTCCTTGAACCCAAGGCAGCGCTCTGTATGACCCAGCCTCCCCCTACTCATGCTACCCCATGGCCCTTCTCTCTTTCAAGGCTGCTACCCCGTCCATCCCCCCTCGGCACCGCACCTTTATGATGAGACGCCCCCCTTCCCCCCTACCCACACTTACCCCATGACCCTTCTCATGAAACATGCTTGCCGCTCGTAACCTAACCAAGCAGGCATTCGCAAATCCAGCTCACCTCCCCTTCACTGCCCCCCTCACAGCCCCCTCCTCACTGCCCCCTTCAGTTGCGCACCTTCATGAAGTGTACGCATCGGCCCTCCTCCGCATAGCTCCCCAGTCGCTGGTGAGGGGGGTACTGGTACTCCACTGCTCCGTACCACTCGCCCTTCAGGTTCAACTCGCCAAACGTCGAAGGGGGGTACACACCCTGCACATCATGACGAAAAGTAAGAAACGTCCTGAAGAGTCAAGAACACGTCTAAGAATATGTCTTGACATGGGTACGACTGAGGTGTGCAGCTGCTGCGACCAGAGATTTCTTCAACCACCGTTCAACAGGACCTCCACAGGTCCTGGTCAGGTCACCCCTCTGACAGGGACACCTGTTTTTGGTTGGGCGCTGAGGGAACGTTCCTTGCCGGGAGGGCAGAAGATGCAGGATCCACTGCGTATCTATCTCCGGCCTCGTCCATACACCTCCCCTCAGGTAGGGGCGGGGGCTAGCAGTGCCGATGTAACAGTCTTTGGAACTCAGCTACATGTCTGCTACACTCTGGCCTCTGGTCAGAGACACCAGTTGTAGCCAGCCAAACTGCCTTGGGCACCAGTCGTAGGCAGTCCTGGTTTGGTCTCAATCGGGCCTTTGGCGGCTGCGGGGCAGCCTTCGTAAGGTGGACTGGTAGACGAAAAAGAAACGCAGCTATGTGACCTAAATACCTTTTCCAGTTAGAGTTCACCTCACACTTCCTCCCCACGCATGGCTCACCACCCATCTTGTTCAGAGGCTACAACAGTTGGCTCAGCCAGCGGATTCACCAGAACCAATCTGGTTAAAGTTAATTCAGTGTGACACACCTCTACACAAACCCACCTTGCGATTCAGGTCACGGATCCAGCAGGTGTGGATCCGGCAGATATGGATCCAGTCCCACACCTGATCCGGCAGATCTGATCCAGTCCCATACCTGATCCAGCAGATCTGGATCCAGTCCCACACCTGATCCGGCAGATCTGGATCCAGTCCCACACCTGATCCAGCAGATCTGGATCCAGTCCCACACCTGATCCGGCAGATCTGGATCCAGTCCCACACCTGATGTGGCAGATCTGATCCAGTCCCACACCAGATCCAGCAGATCTGAATCCAGTCCCACACCTGATCCGGCAGATCTGGATCCAGTCCCACACCTGATTTGGCAGATCTGATCCATTCCCACACCAGATCCAGCAGATCTGATCCAGTCCCACACCTGATCCGGCAGATCTGGATCCAGTCCCACACCGCCCCCCCGTAGCCCACCTGGTGACTCAGGTTGTGGATAGCCAGCAAGCTCCGGGCGTTCTTGTAAACCCCATAAGGGCGGAAGTTGGCGGCTAGGTAAACAGGCACCAGCGACGTGTGCCTGTGACAGGAGCGGCAGCAAGCATCGTCACGACAGGGGTAGAGCGGGAGCAGTACTTCGTCAAAATACAAATAATCAGCAGCATGCATTCTCCAGAGGGCGGTAGCAGCACACGCAAGAGGGCAGCTTCATGATCAGCACTTGCTCTGGGTTCCATCATGCATGGGGGGCCTCCTGCCCCTCTTACCCTGCTGCCCCCCTCACCCTGCTGCCCCCCTCACCCTCCTGCCCCCCTCACCCTGCTGCCCCCCTCACCCTGCAGCCCCCCTCACCCTGCTGCCCCCCTCACCCTGCTACCCCCCTCACCCTCCTGCCCCCCTCACTCTGCTGCCCCCCTCACCCTGCTGCCCCCCTCACTCTGCTGCCCCCCTCACCCTGCTGCCCCCCTCACCCTGCTGCCCCCCTCACCCTGCTGCCCCCCTCACTCTGCTGCCCCCCTCACCCTGCTGCCCCCCTCACCCGTCACTGACCACAAGCACAACATCCTCCCTAAAACAACATCTTCCCAACGACGTCAACCCCTTGTGCCCACACTCGACCTACCACCTGCTGCCTCCAGCAGTCCTGCTCCTCTCGCCCCAGTTACAACTCTTACCAGTCATTCGCCACGAACACGACGTCCTCCCCGAACACCCCCTTGTCCCCGCAGTTGACCAGCAGGGGCGCCTCCAGACCAGCTTGAGAAAGAAGGCTGTAGCGGAACTGTGGAGTGAGAGCATATGAGGGGTGAGAGCGCGGTGAGAGGATGTGAGTGGGGGGGGGGGGGGAGAGAGGGGAGAGCGCGTACGGGGGGTGAAAGGCCATGAGGGGGGGGGGGGGTCAGGGCTCATGACTGAAGGGCATGTGAAAGAGGACTAGGCCAGGAGGTAGCCGAACCTGAACGCGCGAGAGGCCTTCGGCTGCAGCCACGCCTCACAAAACGCACTGGCAGGTACAGAGCAAAACATTCACCGTCTTCAACCATCGCTGAAAAAAGCAGACGCACGCACAGGCGACGCAGAGTCTACATGAACCGTGCTCGCTCCTTCTCATCCTGCTGCTAGAGCTTCTGCTCATCCACCTCCTGAATCCACACAGAGGCCTCATCAGCTGTGTCTGTCAGAGCACTGGCTCTGATCTGCCAGCGTGGATGACTGGTGAAGACCTCTCCAAGTTGGTTCACACCTCCAACCCGAATGAATTTAAGAGACCTGCAACTTCGTGCTAAGACCGAGGCTGGCTATCGTCCTCAATCCATCCTTCAGAGGGGCGCATTCTTCATTTATTTATCAAGAGCCCCGATCAGGTGGCTTCCTTAATCCATCATCTTCATTCATTTATGTAAGAGCCCATCATGCCTCTTGGGTGGGGGGCACACTCCTTGCGCTCTACATTTCTGAGCTCGGAAGAGCTATGTCAACACTACCGGTACTTGACATAGGGATCAGGATGGCCGTATATATTCAGTTGACCTATACCAGTACACCGGTTAAATGGCGTATACTCGGAGGCTAATATACTGTATATTTGGTATTTCCGTACCGTATATGGGGGTATACAGGGCTCATGTACCTCTACGCCGGAATGCCCGAGTAGGCATTCTCTTTCTGTCTTGGGTTGTTTCAAAGGCAGACGCAAGAGATGATGACAGGGATGATTTTTGAAACCCAGCATTTCGCCAGACTGTTTTTTGGCTACAAATACGGACCTGAGGCCGCACTCCACCTTGTGACAGACATGAAAAGGTCTGCGCAATTGGTACTCTTAACTGGCTAAAGCTTGCAGCGGCTGTTATTGCATGTCACGAGCGCTGCGAAAGAGCGCAACTGGAGCATGTGGGGCAACATCTTCACCAAGCATCGCTGTAAGGTGTCTCTGGCAACAGCTGAGAAGCTGGTGTTCGTTCGGGGGAACAGCCGGCTGGTCGATGGAGAGGAAGAGGAGGTGGCATTAGAGGCAATAGAGCTGTAGTCGCTTAGTCGGTAGCTCAGTGTTGCACCGCTACATGGCAACATGGGACAACTAGAGCACCCTGTACTCAATAATTTTAGTAACTATGTGTTTTTTATGTTTTGTTCTTGATTATTGTACCGGGTAATTATAAATTGCATCGAGCCCTCAACCCAAACCCTATCCTAGTGTAGGGCTTGATCACCCACTCCTCTGCCCTCCCCTCCCCTTCATACCTGGTTGTCCTTGTATGGGCCGTAGGAGTCCGAGTAGATGCCCCCGGGACGACCTCCATAGCTCGGATGGTCCACAAAAACAAAGTCCACGCCCTTGATGTGCTTGCGGAAGTATCCCACCTCCGCATTCCCTATCGTCTTCCTGACCTGTACAGGGGGTGCAGCAGCATTGAGACACGGTATTTCACATCTGAAGGCAAGGCCTTCAACAGCAGGACCCAACCTCAGCATTCCCAATCTTCTTTCTGACCTGCTGCTGATGTGCAGCAGCATTGAGACACGATACTTCACATGCTAAGGTAAGGCCTTCAACATCAGGACCAGTGCTGTGCAATTGCGCCGAAATTCAGAAAATTTTCAAGTATTTACTGTCTCTTACTGGTCATAGTAGCTGAATTTGTTTTGAAATTACGGTGACTAAAACTCAGCTACGTATTTCAGCCACCGTAAGGCCCGTTATCAGCACAGCACTGATAAGGGCCCGACCTCAGCGTTCCCAATCTTCCTACGGACCTGGATGTGCCGCATCATTGTCACAAGATATTTCACATATAGAGGTGAGGCCGTTGACATCAGGACCCGACCTCCCCACTCTTGCCAATCCTCTTCCTCTCAACCCTAAACCAGTGAGCTGCAGGGCCCTGGACCCTTTCACCCCGTTTCTGCTGCCTCTACTCTCAAACCTTCACCCCCCCCTCATGCAGCCTCCATCCTCCACGCCCCACTGCGGAGCTGCCTAAACCCTCAACCTTCACCCCAACGCTGCTGAGAGAAACCCTTGTGAGCCCTGGATCCCTCACCCTGGAGCTACTGCCTCTGAACCCTAAGTCTTAAACCCTCAACCCAACGCTGCTGGCCACAAACCATTTATATCCCTGTATCCCTCACCCCGGTGTCCACCAGCCCTTCGTAAGGCTTGTATCTGGGCGTCACCACCATGACGCGATGCCCCCGCGCCGCTAGAGACAGGGGCAGGGAGCTGCACACATCACCCAGGCCACCGGTCTTGGACCAAGGCGCGACCTGCACGTCAGGAGGGGGGCCAGTGGTGGGGTCAGGAAGACAAGAGCTTATGGCCAGCAGAGATGTGAGGTGCAGAATGGAGTGTGAATAGTGAAGGGGGACAGCTTAACACTCAGGTAGGGTAGGGGAAGGGGGGTGGGGCGGGCTACGGGCGTCCATAAGCGGGGGAGAGGCTCCATCATCTATTTTGATCTGGGCAGGCAGACAGGTCGGTGGTGGGCGTTTGTTTTATCCTGACCCAGTCAATCACGCACGGCCAGGTAGGTTCCTCCCAGTGTTTCTGTCAATCTGAGTGAAAGCTGTCCCTCCTCCTTGTTTTGAAGCTCGGTAGGCCATGCAAGACCCACAGTCACTGCAGGCCCAGCAAACATCCCAGTCACAAAGGCAGGCCCGAGACATTCCTTCCGATCACACATCTCCCCTCAAAACCTGCTGTTCCCCTCAGGAACAGAGCAACAGCCCCTCCTTCAACCCCTCGTGCCCCTTGATCACCCCCTGCTAATGCTGCCCTCAGCATCCCTGCGGCTGCCTCAAGATCCCTCCCTCCTGCTGCCCCCAGCACTAATGTAGCTGCCTCAGCATCGATCCCTGCTCCTGTAACTCTCATCCCCCCCACTGCTGTTGTCAGCATCCCCTGATGCCCGCACGTCGCCATCGTGCGGCTCCTCAGCTTCTCGCATTACAGACTCTTTTCAGCTTCGGGCCAATTCTTGGTGGCCGGATGATCGGATGATTATATAGGCAACTCTGCAATGTCTTACCCAACCATGCATCTCCATGTTACATCGTAAAGAAGGCGAGCATGGGAGACCGAGCGAGTGCAAGAAATCTGTCCAAAAGGACGCAGTTGATGCACCACCCCAAAAGTGCCTGGAGCGACAGCCATGGCCACCATGAGTGCTCAATCCAGTACATGGTCATGCACCTCGGCAGCTGGCATACATGTCAGCCATTCGGATGCGGGACAGGGGGTCATGCAGCGTGTCAGTGTGGTGCATTCAGCCTCCCCCGGACGCTTATACTAGCCAAGCCAAGTAGCCAAACCCCGACGTTTACAGTAGCCAAGCCCCGACGCTTATGCTAGCCAAGCCCCAAAGTTTATACCAGCCAAGGGCACAATCCCCCTCTCCTGGCAGTTGAAGATCATGTACCTCAGCGGCTGGGCTGCAAGTCAGCCGAGGGCGTACAGGGACGGCGGGTAGCGTAGCGTGTGTGCCTGACACCTTCAGCCTCCTTTCGGGCCACTTTCACGAACACCCTTTGGGGAATGCATCTCCCCTACTAGGACAAGGTCATACACGATTTACCGCTGGTTTGAAGTCCGCCTTTGGGTTGGAGGGACAGGAGGTACCACAGATCTTGAGCCTGGTGCCCTCAGCTTCCCCACTCCAATTCCACCCACCCGAGGTGCTGACCTCTCTCACTCATTCCAACAAGCCGGACGTGCTGTCCTCTTAACTCTTTAGCGCTAGGCCTGATAAACCTTCGCTGCTGGGGTGCAGGGACAGCGGGTAATGCAGCAGGCAGGCGTGGCACCTCCAGCTCGCCCTCCCATATTCATATTAACTTCAAACTAATTTCTCCCTCTTGTTGATGAAAATCCGTACACCCTTGGCTAGTTAGCTGATGTTACATGAATCAGCCACTGGAATAATGGGCCCAACCGGACTTAATCCAGTAACATGTGTGATGGCGGGGAAAGTGGCACGTGTCCACAGCTCCTTTGCTGGGGACCAGCCACTCAATTCTGCATTCATGCATTTGCCATCCCAGGCCCTTGATGCCTCGTTTGCTGCCAGCCCATGATCACATGCCCATTGTGTGGGGATAGGACCTAGGCCTATGCATTACTTCGCGGTGTTGCGAAACAGGTCCAGACTACAGAGGTTGGGCGGCACGTCTCACACTTGGGTGAAGTTCACAAATGTTCCTCCGAACCAGATGGCAAGCGAGGAGAAAGCTGGTTGCCCATGGACTTGATCCTCCATGTTGCCACCCTCGGTCGAAAGGGTAACAGCATGGCCACTACCTCCATGGTGATTGGAGCAGGAGGGTGGAAGGTTCCTCCTATTTCAACAGCTCCTGCTACTGCCTCTGTTTTGTATTAATTTACCTCCGATGTGATGAAGACGATGTTGCGAGGGTGCACGGCCTTATTTGGGCTGGCCGAGCCTTCGATCACAACACTGGCACCGGTCACGCTGGCGTCCCCATGCGGCGTCGCAGTGCTCAGTTCGAAATTCGAGGCAGTGGAGGGCTCGTCAACCACGGCGTGCATCTACAGCAGGTATAGTGAGGTTATAATCGGAGAAGAGGGGGGCCGGAGGATGGGGAGGATGGGTGCGCGATGGCAAAGCGCGGCTCCGGTCGTGGCTCAGAACTTCGTAGGGAACGCATGTGCCCAGCGGAAAGCGCTGTATTGGACAGACAAGGGCTCCATAGGACTCACCCGAATCCTTTCGCATGCGCCATTGAGGGATCGGCCCTGGTGCAGAGGGATTAAAAGGGGCAGTCTCAGTGTGTGCGACCCGATGGCGGAAGGAGGGTGGGGGGTGGGGTCAGTGTTGGGAGCGACTGACCATGTTAAAAGCTAATGCTTATCTACCTTCAGATGTATGACGGATGCAGGGGGGCTTTGCTTAGAGCAAGAGATTCCCTGTCGGAAGGCTCCACGCCGAGACAGCATCATCCCGAAGAACCCGAAGCAGCTCCTAACGCAGATAAGCTAAGTGGGTTGAATGGGGCAGATGTGGTATTCAATCCCTCGCGATATCTATCTCCTGGGGCAGGATTTTTCGCAAGCGTAGCTGGGGCGTCAATCGCCTACGGCGATGAGAAGGACCGTTCGTGTTATGAGCACCGAAACCAAAAAAATCTAGAGGCCTGCAAAAACTAACGGCTGAAAGCCCACTGATAAAGGTTCCGATCCGGCTAGCTACATGATATCGATCGCAAACGAATTGAAAGGGGCGGATCCTCGGTTCATCAGACAAACCTTCTCTCCCACCTTCAATCATCCTTTTCGACTCGAAACTGGCAGTTGCCCTCCTAAATCGCGAATTCATGCTTTGCTTTCTTTACTACGGGCTCTGCCGCCATGCAGCTGTTGCTGGCAGCCCGATGTACCGTTCACTGTGGGAGCACTCCACTCAGCAAGCCTTCTCTTGAAGAATCACAGCTGCGTGGCCACCTTAAATCACATCAATACATCGCTATCTACCCCTGAGCGCATTCATATTGCTACCAGACTTGGTTTCCCGCATTATTGCTGACTGGTGCACTGGCAACAATCCATACAGAGTCTGTCAGTTGCCTTTCTCCCAGTCTCTGCCTTCTTGGACCGAAATAGCATCAGCTATTTTTTAACGAGCATTATCAGTTACAATTCAGCTACTTTCAGCCAGCTTATCGGCCTTTATGTTGCTAGCCCTGCAGCCCGGGCCACCATGTCACCCATGTTTTATGACATCCTGAAGATGTCAACTTGCCGCCTGCAGTTTGAAGAGCCTGACGCAGTATTTATTCTAGCGTGCAGCAAACCCCCTTTGGCAGGATGGGATGTAGCCGCCACAAGGCCGACGGGAACAAACTGTGACTGGCCAGTGGCTTAAGTTGCAGGGCTTTCTGTACCAGGTCTCACCGGCAACAGGCCGTGATGAAGCTGAATTGCAGCTGTTGCACCCTTTCTTTACTGTTGAGGTGAAGCAAGACATATCCTGACTCACACTGCCCAGCCTGTCTGCGATATAGAGGCCGTCTACAGCCAAGAGTTTTATGCACAGGGCCCTAATTGAGCAGCACGCATTGTTAGTCCGAGCACATACATGACAACATGCAGGCGTATCAGAATTCCCTGACATTGTTTCCCCCCTTGACATGTTTCTTGCCTCAGTTTTGCTGCGGAACATTGGGCTGCAACAGCTCGTGCACGAGTAGATTTAAATTCCAATTTAACAAGAGGACAGTGTTTTCTCAGGCCTAGGGCTCTCAAGACCTTGAGCGGAGTTTAGTTACATAAATACTTGCCACCTTGCTTGTGGCCTTGACAGATGACTCATCCTCTGCACATGGCTGGCGTGTCTTACGCGTGTGACACCCTAGGTTGCATAGAGGATGTTGGAGATGTGTTCGAATTTTTGACGACGTGGGGCTGGGGAATTAGTATTCATCTCCCTTGTGGCCTTCAATTTTGTTTCAGTTTGTTCTGTCCTCTCTTAAATTCCCAAGCTGGCGGCGGCCGAGCCTTTTGAAAAGGGCCCAGAGGTGTATTGTTATTGAGTACAGCAAAATCTGGGTGTGCAAAATGCCACTGAATAGTGATCAGGACATCAGGGGGGCATGACAGCCCCTTCTTACCTCTTTGGCATCTATCAAGGTAAATCACTGGCTTCCCAAGTTGAGATACCTGGTCTTATTTACGAACCCCACCCCCTCATCACTTGTACATGGCTGATAAATACTTGACATATGAAGAAGTATTTAAAGGCTCAACATATTTAAAACACCTGAAGGTTGAGGGATCGAACCAGCAAAAAACGATCCTCTCTGTACCTCTGTCTAGATTGCTGGGTTCCATGTTCCTGCCTCCCTCTCATAGTAGGGGGGCATGGCTGCACCATGGTCCAGGCTATGCATGGTCGCTGTAATTGAGCAAATTATTCCCTACCAGCCCCGCGCGGCCGGGCGTTCAGCAGGGCCCAACGGGTATGCACCGTTCTGCACATTTATACCGCACCTTCACGAACCTCCGTAACGTATACATGCTTTGAAATTACCCCGCACTCTCATATCTTTATCGGCAGCAAACGCCTCCACCATGGTCAAAATATACGACATCCCGCCGCAACACAAAGCACACAAAACAGACAGAGAGCCATACCATGAGCACATGTGCCCATCCAACCCAGAATACAGACGCCTTTGTGCACTTCAGCATGGCATCCATTTGGCAAATGTCCTTGAGGGCAGGAAGGGACAGGGATCTAAGGAATAGGGATGTAATGCCTGGGCTGCTGTACAGCTGCCGTACAGGTATACCTACAAAATCTGCAAAGGACTCCTGCCATAAGGATCCCATACTGTAGTGCGGAAAGTGTGACCGTGTGATATAAGTGGCAGTGTCACTCACATCACACTTTCAGATCGACATAACACAGTATATGTTACACAAGACCACCTTTGGCAGGCCACCGGGCAGCCAACACTGGGTGCATGTGACCAAACTTGGACCGGCCTGCTGCCCATGACCTGACTGGCTGAGCTTGCTGCACCAGGTCCCCACGGCCGTAAGCATTCCTTGATGTAGCGGAAAGGTAGCTGAAACGCCCCCCCTAAACAGTGATCCGCTGCCCAACATGGTGCTAGGCAGGTACCTGTTTGTTGGCCGTCATGTAGCTGGATTTTAGCGGATGCAGCCTAGAAATAAACACTGGCAAGCGCCACTCTCTACCGGTTCAGCGGCGACGCCGCGTCTGCCTTGGCCACCGCGTCCACCATCAGCGTCCAGAAAGCGGCCACGTCAACCTGTAACGCGACGGTGCAGTTCTTGGGGCGCAACGAGGCGTTCCAGCGGTCGCACACGGTTTGGCCAGGGCTCAGCTCCGAGCAAACCTCGATGTCAACGCGCATCTCCTTCACCTGGGTGCGTGCAACGTGGCAATCGGGCCATACTGCAGGTCAGCTTCGCAGCACGCTTGAAACCGACCTGACAATTTGATGCATGGGACAGGTGCTGAGGCGCCTGCTAGGGAACTGATGAAGCAGCTGAGGCCAGTTGCTCTTAGAATGTTTGGGTTTCCCGGGTGGCACATGATTTCACAGCCTGCTGGACTGCAGCCCGCATCACTGACTTACAGGACAAATCCCATCATGGTAATGAAGCCAGAATATCAAACTGTTGAATCATAATATTTCCCGCGTATCTGCCCCCCAGTCCTTTGTTGGATAATTCAATGACAGCGGCAGGTACAGGTACAGGCATTCTAGGCTTCTATAATTTAGCGCAGATTTCAATTGGCGGGCCATTACACCACACACACCTTGAATATCTCGGGGGCAATCACGTAGGCCACAGCAACAGGGTCGTGCACCGGCGGGTGTTCAAATTCGAACACGCGGCGGTACGTTTCTGCGAAGTACAGCATAAGCTCCACGAAAGCGCCCCGAAACCGCGTCAGTGCCCCGGCCGCGGCCGCGAGGCCCTCCCGGGCCGCCGCAGCCGCCGAGTCCGGCGCAGCACCTGCGCCCGCAGAGGTGGCCGTGGGTGCCGCAGCATCTCGGGGCCCAGGACCGGTCCCGCTGGCCACCGGGCCACCAGCCGGCAGTGGAGGCGCAGCAGCAGCAGATCCTGAGATAGCCCGCAACACCTCGGGCGTCGCGAGTACTGTGTGTGTCACCTACCACCACACGGCAAACAGCGTGAGAGGCATACAGCAGCACATTGGCCAGGGGGACATACAGCATCACATTGGCCAGAGGGACATATGGCAGCACATTGGCCAGGGGGACAGCGAGATGAAATACAAGTCCTTAAGATCTAAATACAAACCATCTCCATCAAATTACCAACTTTGAGATCCACTGGTTGCGACCTAGGCAGCATGCAGATGATGTTTGTTTGATTCGAATCGACTTCATCCGTACCCCCCTTGCATGGGGCTTACTCTGACTTGCATGAGGTATAAGCAAACGTGATTTAAGGGGCTTAAACACATGCGTACAGGGACATTTGAGAGACACGCATGGGGCTTAAACAGTGGGGCAAGGCGAGGGGGGGCAGAAAAAAAAACAGGGACCCCATCCCCCCTAATTCTCCAAAACTCGTCCATTTGACATGGGAGTTGCACCTAAGGACTTTTGGGAGGGTATCTCGGCTTCAAGAAAGAAAAGCAAACGTTTTTGGGGGGACTTGCCCCCCCCCTCTCCTAGTTTGAAATGCGTTGACCGGGTGCTAAACGTTGACCGTTGATTGTGCATGGGGGGTCCTTGGAAAGCCTTGGCCCTACCCTATGCAGTGAGATCTTCATATCATGCAGTTTTCTCGGGGCTGAGATGTTATTCGCAAAATAAGCTTGTGTGAAATCTACGTAATTCTCATTGTTTGGCTCTCTGTACCTCAGTCACGGTTGGGCCAAAAAGCAATTTAAGACCAGATATGGAAAGCTCTTGCAAGCAATATACTTTTCGAGGATGGGGTATTTTTTGTTGTCTTTTGCCCCCCCCTCGGGGCAAGGTGCTATGAAACAGACGCGTAGGGCTTACCTCGAGAGGCACCATGGTTAGCAGCACCCCAGACTCAAACACGATCTTTGCCGCCTCCGGATCCACCTGGGAGTGAAACCATGCTTGTGAGGAAAAGGGTGTGATCGCAAAACTGTGTGGAAATTGGTGGGATTATACACCTGTGTAAAAATGGGGGCAAAATCAAAATTGTGTGGAAATGTGTGAGCTTACACTCACAAGAAGAAGGATGCACACAACAGACAAACCTCCAAATCAATCCTGTCAAGTCTAAAACCTGACAAACCCTTAAACGCCAAACGGTGAAAACATATACCAGTACCCTGAAGTCCACAATTGTTTTCAAACTGAAGTCCTGACAAATCTTCAAGACTAATTGCTGACAAAGCTAAAAACCTTAACCCTAAACCCTAAATGCTGGCAAAGCTAAAAACCTGAACCCTGGCAAAGCCGCATCCCCACTTGATGATCGCCTGTGTGCTGGCCTCCATGACCGGCCCGGTGTCATCAACACGCCCAAGCAGCAGGGACTGCTGCACCAGCCCACCCCTCAGAGGGCCGTGATGTAGCAGAGGTGTAGCTGAAGCCCCCAGCATTCCTCAGTGCTCTCTTTGTGCCGTTTTCACCTGCACGTTGAACTCCATGACGGACCTTGTGTTCCTAATGCCTTATCAGTAGGGACTGATGCACCAGTGGGCCACCCCAGGCAGCAGGCCTGCCAGGCCGTGATGCAGATCCCTAAATTATTTTCAGCTATCTTAACACTATATTTTAAGCAGATCTTACCTGTATGTTGAACTCCATGACAGGCCCGGTGTTCCCGATGCCCAAGCAGCCCCCCATGATGACCACCTCGATCATGGGTGTAACCTCTGGATATAGAATCAGGAGGAGCGCTGCGTTGGTGAGTGCGCCAATGCAGACAAGCCTGCAGAAGGATAGGGCAGGTGATGCTTTCAAAGTCCGATTTACAATGTGTGGACGGTGGTCGACAGGGGGCAGGATGGGAGCGCTGCGTTGGTGAGCTCGCCAATGCAGACAAGCCTGCAGGTGGACGGCAGATTCTGCATCCAAAATTCGAATTCGAAATGATTGGACGTGCGACTTTGCGCACGATGGGAACGCTGCGATTGAGAACTGCCCTCTACGAACGAGAACAAAATATTGTATCGTGCACTTCACCCCAAGAACAACGTTCCCTCTAAAGGAAGGCAGCGCACCTCCTCACCCCTCCATTACGCACCTCACTCTCTCCTGGCCCCCACTCAGCTGCCACCGCTGCTGGATGGCGTCGAACATGACCGCCACCGCTTTCCCAGGCAAGGCGCTCCGTGCGCTGCGGGGCAGCACCCTGCCGCCGCGTGGACCGTCCAGTCCTGAGTCCCCGTGGATCTCGGGGCACAGCATGGGGTTTGGACGCAGCAGCGGCTTGGCTTGACCCGAGACGACGTCTGCGCACGAGACAGGTGACCAAACTTTTGACTCAGGGAGCTTCATCTACATTCAGCTACATTGCGGCCTACAGCCAGGGTGGCTTGGTGCAGCAAGGGGACAGCTGCTCGGGCCCCCGCCCGCAGGCCGGTCAAGGTTTGGTCCCTATCGGCCCCGTGATGACCGCCCGGTGGCCCCCAACGCTGGGCCTGTGTGCACTGAATTAAATAAGGGTCAGTTAAGTAGGTGTGAGGTTCAGGGCTGCATTCGATAACAATGCTAAAAGGCACCTAAGATGCACAGGAATAAACATGTTCCTGGCTACCAGCTAAACCCTTAACCTACACCCAAACCCTAGATAACGATGCTCCTGGCTACTTGTGGCTACCAGCTTAGCCCTAAAACCAAACCCTAAACCCAAACCCTTGATAACGATGCACCTGGCTACTGGTGACTGCGGAGCTGTCGAGACGAGCTGCAGCCGCGCCGTGGCTGCAAAAGCGTTTTTCTTTCTCCAGACAGGCAGCTTTTCACCCTCATAATTAATTATTGATGGCCTCAGTTATGGCCTGGTGCCATGTATGGCCTACAAAAAAACTGGATCCAGCGCAGCTGCATGCAGGGCAACCATGTCGCAACAAATCAAATCAACTGTCAGCTTCAATCAACAATTCAATAGCCACATGGAGCGTCACAGGCTTGCCTTTTGTAATGGTAGGAGTACCTGCATTCGCCTTGAAATTACGGTGATTGAAACTCAGCTAAATACGTCAGCCACTGTAAGGAACGTAATCGGCCCTGAATCTAACTGCGTGCAGCAAACAACTCCATCAATAGAGGGCGCACCTCTGCTGCAAGCATAATTGAAAAATGTTTACTCACATGTTGTTGCTACCGGTAATTTGTTACGATGAACATGTTTGCACCCATGTGTTCTAGTGTAGCAGCCTTCAGGGAGCTCAAGGCATCAAGAGTATTACAGCCCTGGCCTACCGATCTGCCCTAGGTCCGGCTTACTGATCTGCCCTAGGTCCGGCCTACCGATCTGCCCTAGGTCCGGCCTACTGATCTGCCCTAGGTCCGGCCTACCGATCTGCCCTAGGCCCGGCCTACTGATCTGCCCTAGGTCCGGCCTACTGATCTGCCCTAGGTCCGGCCTACTGATCTGCCCTAGGTCCGGCCTACCGATCTGCCCTAGGTCCGGCCTACTGATCTGCCCTAGGTCCGGCCTACTGATCTGCCCTAGGCCCGGCCTACTGATCTGCCCTAGGTCCGGCCTACTGATCTGCCCTAGGTCCGGCCTACTGATCTGCCCTAGGCCCGGCCTACTGATCTGCCCTAGGTCCGGCCTACTGATCTGCCCTAGGCCCGGCCTACTGATCTGCCCTAGGTCCGGCCTACTGATCTGCCCTAGGTCCGGCCTACTGATCTGCCCTAGGTCCGGCTACTGATCTGCCCTAGGTCCGGCCTACTGATCTGCCCTAGGTCCGGCCTACTGATCTGCCTTAGGTCCGGCCTACTGATCTGCCCTAGGTCCGGCCTACTGATCTGCCCTAGGCCCGGCCTACTGATCTGCCCTAGGTCCGGCTACTGATCTGCCCTAGGTCCGGCCTACTGATCTGCCCTAGGTCCGGCCTACTGATCTGCCCTAGGTCCGGCCTACTAATCTGCCCTAGGTCCGGCCTACTGATCTGCCCTAGGTCCGGCTACTGATCTGCCCTAGGTCCGGCCTACTGATCTGCCCTAGGCCCGGCTACTGATCTGCCCTAGGCCCGGCTTACTTATGTGTTCTAGTCCAGCAGCATCCAGGATGTCCAAGGCATTGAGAGTGACCTTCTGAACCGTCTGATTGCCCGCGACTGTGCTGACACCGAGCAGCTGGATCCCTGGATTATGACCTGAGTCAGGCAAGGGGCATTAAGCTTGAGTATACACTTCAGGTACATCCTGGCCTATGATCAGGGGGGCCCGGACCTAGGGCAGATCAGTACCCCACTGCTTGGGCCATTGGACGTCGGTCAGGGTTTAATCCCCATTGACCCAGCGTTGGCCGCACGGCGGCCCCACGAAGGCGGCCTGGTGCACGCTGAATAGATAAATAAATAAGCGATGCGCCCTGAGGCGTGGAGCCGTGGATTGAGGAAGCCAACCGTTCGGCCGTAGCACTAGGTGAGCTAGCACGCTGAATAGAAGACTGATGAGGGGCACGAAGGTCGCCTGCAATCCTCCATGCATGGGGTGAGGTAGCACGATACGGCACGATACCGCGCGGTATGGCACAGGATTAGCCGGATTGCACTACCAAGGTAGCACGATACGGCACGATACAGCGTGATACGGTGCGGATTAAGCCGGATTGTGCTACCTGGTGCATGGGGCGAGGTGCATGATGTGCGGTGCATGAGAGACGAGGAGCAGGAGGTGATGTATGAAATGGGATCCTTTTGTGTTACGAAATATCTTGGCGATAGATGGCACGCGTGCGCGCACCTGCCAGTATTATCGCCATGGCATCGTCATGCCCGGGATCGCAATCGAGCCATAAGGGGATCGGCTGCATCTATGATAAATCACTAGTGAGCACTTGGTTTTGAGCCAAACGTGATCTATTCTGTCTACACGCCAGGAGATTCTGCTCCAATCATCCGAGACAGCTAGTCATCGTTTACTTTGGGCGTTTCAGCTGCATTTCAGCTACGGTACATCAGCCGGAATGGCGGGTCTGGTGCTGCAAGCCCCGCTGCCTCGTCAAAGATGGTACGGTGTAGTTCACATGTGAGCAGTTCAGCAGAGCTATTGTTCCCGTTTCCGGATGGAAAACAGCGTTTTGTGCCCCAACCACCCATGACCTATCCAACCTGAAACTGGTATTGCCTTGGTAAATGATTCCTACTTGTGCCCGGACATGTGATATATTTGTGTTAAATAAATTGCAGGGTGAAACGTCGACGCTCGCGCCAAGCTCGCCCCGCTCACCGCACAATGCCCGTGAAGTGCGATTTTCTGAAGTGCGACTTTCTTGACACCGCACAGTCCAGCAAATGATATCGTACGGCACGGACAACATCTTGAGTCACGGCTCCTTGGTCTCCCTGACATCATAAGCATTTTTATAGTCAAATAACAGTAGAGGTTATACGTAGAAATCGTGAACGCATCTTTTGCTCATGTGCGCCGTCCTGGGAGCCGTACGGCACGGGCAGTACCCTGATACATACCCCTGCGGAGGCGGACTCCCCGACTGTCCGACTTCCGCCTCTGGGGTTTGCCCTAAGCGTCAGATTTTGCACAGGGATTGACAAGACAGTCAGAGGTGACTTGAGCGAGGCTTCATGAATAGCGCCAGGCAGCACCGGCACACGTCCGTGGAGGAGATTCTGGGCCAACTGCAGGCGCTGTCTTACGAGCGCGACTCGCTGAAGTTCGATGGACGTGTCAAACACTCGCGAAGGATTGCACGGCTGCTGAACGACATCGGATACAAGTCGCTGCAGCTGCTTGACCCAGTCTCGAGGCTCGTACAGGTGAACAGCGGGTTGACGGCCCCGCGCTATAGCTGGGTAGGCGTCTAACTAAGGTTCATCGAGCCCGCCGTGGCTGGGCGGCACTCAGGCACTCAGGCGCAGCGCTATTTTCGAGGCTGAGCCTGGTTCTTACCAGCTCATATCCCTCCACCCAAGAAGGAGAAAAAAATTATTTTGCTCTTAACTCCGCAGCGTAACCCGGAAAGTGCCGCTCGAGCCACCAGGAAAGCACCCCAATATTTTTTACTCTGCATTACAGGTATCGGTACCGTAGTTCATCCCATCATATCAGCCCCGGTGGCTCAGTGGGTGATATGCATATTGTATACACTTATCGTCATAGCTCTGGACTAAAAACAGCTAGCCCTGCTGCTTGGGCCTCCGGCCATAGGCCGGTCAAGCCACCGTCAAGGCCCAACAGGCAACAGCCCCAGCAGCGCTGCTGGGATTCCTGGGAAGCCACCTTCAGGTTGTTGGATGCTGGGGATGGGACCTAATTTTGGTGTGCAGGGTAAACCTCCACTCTGATGGACCCTTTGGAACCCCGTTCAACACCTTTCCTCACACCAGGCAGCAAATAATGGGAACCATCCTGGGAAGGAGATTAGCCATGTCCCCAATCAGCCGACGGGTCACTGATGCTTCGAAATTTTATTTCAGAAAGTGGCCGATGGGACAGCCATCACAGCGATCAAGGCATTATCCACTAATGGATGGTGGCTCATGCTACAGGGCTTGCTGCACCTAGCCTTACCAGCTGCATAGTGTAGATCAGGTTGTAGCTAAAGCGACCTAAAAGAAACAGTGACTACAGTACCCGCATTTAAAATTTAGTCATTATTCAATGAAAGGAGGACTTTGTTTTATTAAAAGGTGTTTTACCCCCCTGACACGCAGGAGTTTCAGGAGCTGGCGCAGGTCATTTGTACTTCGTACAGCGAGACCCAGTCAGACACGGAAGCTGGCCCCCTCAGCCTCAACAATAAGCTCAATCATGTGCTGGCTCGTGCGAAACAGCTGGAATACCTGGTAAGTTAGAGCAGTTGCTGTATTTTGTCACAACATAATTAGTGTGCCACCATTCAAAGGTTGAGGAAAATCAATTGGGGATTGCCTGCTGGTTCAGGGTTAAGGTTTAAGGGTTTAGGCCCTTACAGTGATTTAGCTGATCTTTTGCTGAAGCACCGACACATATGGCCTGATATGTGCAATATTTTAATAATGAAGCACATATGATAATAAGATGATTTACCGGTTCATGGATACAAATAAGCTCAAACATCCCCGCAGTAAAATCACTAGCCCGGGCTCCTCGGAGGGTAGGGGTACCAGTGCATAGGCTCCTAGAGGGGTGAGAGGCCCCAGCTAGATGCACAGTGCCCTGCCAATGGGTGCAAGACACCGCCCATATTTCCAGCTAGGTCCAGGCCTCTTCCCCCTCCTGTTACAAATGATGCCGGCATCCACCCTCCTGTCGTCCCATACACCCCACCTCGCAGGTTGCAGAGCATCAGGCACTAGAGCAGACGTTCAACAAAAGCCAGGAAAGGTTACGGAGCCAGCAACCGGTTCCAACCAACACCGCCAGCAGCAGCCACAGCAGTGCCCCCGGGATGCAGCAGGGCAGCGCCGTGTGGGCCTCCACCTCCGCCCAGCAGCGGGGCACAGCGGCATTCAACTTCTCCGCCGACTCGACGTCTGCGCTGGACGGAGGCTCCCCCTGGGCGTCACATTCCACGGCGGCCGAGACCGCGGCGGATGCCGCTCGGCTCCGAGCCAGAGTCATGCAGCTGGAAGCCATCGTGAGCCGCATCCAGAGCCGGGTGCTCAGCCGTGTGTCTCAGTCGCCGTCTCAATCAGATTCTGGAACAACACCTGCCCAGGCAGCACCTGTTCTGCCCAGCCCACAGGCCCAGGTGCCCGCTGCAGCCCATCAGCCGCCCCTCACCACCATCTCTGGAAGGCATGCGACGGTCAACGGCCCGCACCTGCCACTTGCCGTCCACCACGCAGGACCTGGCGTCACGACGCAGCCCGCGATTCCTGACAGCAACCCATCTGATATAAATCCAGGTGTGCGGCGCCCAGAGCCATTGCAGCAACCCACGGAGCCTGGTAGCCGGCCAGCAGCGGTCAAAGCTCCGGAGCTGGTGCCACTGGTTGGATCCACTGTCCCCGTCAGTGGCAACGCCTGTGCCCCGCTGGCTGGCTATCAGGCTGTCCCACAGATGAGCGCCCAAGATGAAGGACAGCAGCGGATGGACCTCCAGCAGCAGCTGTGGCAGCAGCAGCTGCAGCAGATATGCAGCCAAAAGGCAGCAGCAGCAGCGTTAGCAGCAGCAGCAGTAGCAGCAGTAGCGAGCGGCAGCCCCCTTGTGGAGGGCGCACAATCCCTCAAGAGCTCAACCTCACCCAAACCAGTGCGGGGAGACCACCGGAGCCGATCTCACCGGGCGGTCCATCAGCAGCAACCCACGCTGGGAGGCGCGGCGGCGGCGACGCCCCGCGATCCAGCATCACCACTGCAAGCATGCAGAGACCTGCACTGCCCCAGCCCGGACCAGCAGGGAGCTCCAGAACCAGCCCCGAGTGGTCAGCCCTGGTCAAGACCCAGCTCCGCGCGCAAACACCCGGCACAGGCAACTCTGAGCGATGCATTCAGCAAAATAGAAAAGGAGACCTACGGGCCAAGCTCACTGCTAGACTTGCCCAGTTCCCCCGCCCCGTACCTTTCTCCGCAGCAGTACAGCACGCAGCTGCATGGCGAGCAGGGCATGCTGCAGCAGTATGGAGGTCAGCCGAGCGGTTCGGAGCCAGTCCAGTTAGAGATCCAGATGCTTCGGATGCGGAACCTGCAGCTAGAGCATGAGAGCTCCATGGTCAGGTCGGAGCTCAGCAGGGCTCTGGCTGAGGCAGAGGGGCAGGTGAGAGGCATGCAAGCAGGGGGGGCGGGGAGAGGAGGGAGGGAGAGGTGCCGGATGGACAGGGACAGGAGGGAGAGGGTCAGGCGGGTGCACCAGTCACAGGGACCTCAGAATACAAAATGTGTTTTGGGTTCAGACAAGGTGAGCATGGGTGGCGAGGAAGGAAGGTGTGCAAGAAGGTTCAGGTGGGGGGTCCTTGCTGCTTGGGAGTCTTAAAGGCAGCGCCCACAACCTCAAAGTGCTCACTAGGCTCACCTGCAGCATTCAGGTACCGGAAGGAGCACCTGCAGATTCATAGTGACAGAGACCTTCATTCAAGGGCACTAACATTTACGGTTGATGAGCAGCAGGGGGCAGGCATATCTGCCTAGGGGCGGCACGGTACGGCATGGTACGGTTTTCAATTCTGCTCACACTTTCTAACCCCAGGGTGAAATATTAATCAAAATCTCGTTTGGGGCTGGGCATTGCTGCTGGTACAGCTGTGCAGTTACCTCATAAGCATAACTGGAAGTGCAGGTTGCAGTTTTCTCTTAGTCTATGGCAGCTTTTGAAAATTGCATCAGCATATGGGGGCAGCAGTCTGCAGCACCATCAGTCCATCACCTCAGACGTAAAATACCTACCAGGCCTGACCTGAGCTGCCAGTTGTGGCCCAGGATTTCAGTACCTTCCGAAATTTGTCCGAGGCAATTTATGGAACAAGGGCCCATTTTGAACAGGCACATTCACCGGGCGCAAGCGATACAACACGATTTGGGTCAAAACTTACGGACCGGTATAAATTAAATTAAATGCCAGCTGCAGTGTATTCTTGGTGATACTGAGGGGACATGCATAGCACATCTGAAGCTTTTTTTTTCTTTTAGTTTGGGGAGTCCGCTGCTAGAGCCCATACCTCTCCACCAGGCACATTCAACACATCTTCCACAATCCACACCAATCCCACTTTCTAGCCACATAAGCCACAAACTTACCATCACACATCACTTCGACCCACCATCACACGTCACACAACATCGCACAAAACTACACGTCATCATGTGCAAGCCACTACAGACCTCACACACCATCACAGCATCATACCTTGACGGCTTGACACCACACACACCATCACACATGCTTCCTTGCAGGCCATGCAGCCGTATCATATCAAGCCACCCACAGCAAAACCAAACACATCATTGAAGACACTATCACACACCACCACTCCCTGACTCCATACACACAATCACACCTTGACATCACACAATCGCGTATTGACATTGCACCTTGACATCACACCATCACACCTTGACACCACACAATCACACCTTCCAGGGCCTGCAGCCATGTCAAATCAAAGCTCTCCCGTTCAAGAGCAGTGTGGCCGTCAAGGAGCTTCTTACCTACCCAGGCTGGCCTCGCACCGGTCTCTGGCACCCGCCCCCGCGCCCGCCGGCCAGCGGGTGGGTCTCCACCGCCGCCGTGGCAGCAGCACCCTCTGTCGCCGGCGCCAGCCCCGCTCCCCCTCCCAAGCCATCCAGTGGACTCCTGTCAGCTTCTCAGCGACTGCTGCAGCCAGCACACACGCAGCAGCAAGCGCAGCCTGCCCTGACTGTCCCCATGGCGCACGCAGCCTGGGCGCCGTCCCCCGGCAGCCACCTCGCCATCGCCGACAGCATCTTCCCCGAGGACAGCAGCTTGCAGCACTGCGTAAGCGGCCGAAGTAGCATGCGGCTGTTTGAGCCCACGCCAGGCCCCGACGACTTCCTCCTGCCCGAGGCCTCCTGGACGGCTGGCGCGCGGTACGGCGGCCGCAGCGGAAGTGGGATGCCGCCGGTCTCGCCACCGATGCTATCTCGTATGACGTCTCTGCTCGGGGATCCTGATCTACCCTCGTGGGATTATGGCAGCAGCAGGGGCGAGGCATCATCCCCGCCCCAGCGGGCATCCTCCCGGCGAGCGTCCTCCCAAGCAGGGGGTGACCTGCCTCACTCTTGGGCGATGGAGCCAGCCTCTACTCATACAGGGGCAGCAGCAGCAGCAGCTTCTCCCCTCGGCAGGAGTGCCATCGCAATGCTGCCGGCCACAGACAGGGCCGCTCACGTGGCTAATGGGGCCGAGCGGAAGGAGCCACGGGGCAGGCAGGATCTGCTACGAAGCCAAGCAGAGGAAATCAGCTCAACTGCTCAGTCGCCGCCGCAGCAGCAGCAGCAGCAGCAAGCGAGCGCATGGACAGGCTTACAAGCCAAGGCCCCACTGCAAGCATTGCCAATGATGATGGAGCTCCCTCCCATGCCGAGCTTTCCACCCCTAGCTGTTGATTCCCCGCACATCGCCCGCCGGGGGGACGGCAGCCCGGGCCCAGCAGCACCCGCTAAACTTTCCGGGGCCAGGCCGATCAACACCGACGAGGCTTTCCCCACTGGCGCAGCAGCAAGCAGCGGGTCTCCATATTCCTCACCCCAGCCTTGGGCGCAGGCCTCAGGCGCCTCTTCCCCTTCCGGCCTCCACCGGCAAGATCCTAGCGCCGCCGGCGCGGGCGCGGGTGCGGGCGCAGCTTTCTCCTCTCCTCGGGCACAGCAGCAGCATCGGTCGGGGTGGGGTGCAGACTCCGCTTGGTCAGCCCGGCCTGCGTGGGGCTCTGAGGCACAGCCTTTAGGGGCGAGGATGCCGCCGAACGCCGCCCGTGCGTGGGCAGACGTGAAAGCCTTCGTGGGTGCTGTGGACGCCTCAACGGCGGCAGCGGTGGTCGCTCAGCCGCATCTGGCGAATGCGGTGGGTTGGGAAATTCATGCTTCGAATTCCAGATGTTGCTTTAAGAGTTTTTGATGTTGTTACGTTTGAGGGGGGGGGGGCACATGGTGCCCCCCTCACCACTGGTCTGGAAGCCCCATGTTTCTCACAAACTTTGTTTTTCTTTCATCTGCTGAATTGTGACACATGGTGCGTCACTGTGTCAAGGAGCGCATGGGGCCCTTCCATGGCAAAACCAGATAATCGCGTGAATCAAGTTAATCAGCGAATGCCCCTTCAAAGAATCATAGCGATCTCGTTTGGCTACTCTGACATACCATCATTGCAGATCAGCTGAAACAAGAGGTATCATTGTCGCATTCAGAGCCAGCTGACCAGGCAGCAGACATGCTCAGCAAAGGCCCTAGGCACCGCAGTCCATGAAACCTGCATTTCCTCGACCGCTTCCTCTCTGAACCCTGCAATTGCAAAACAATTAAAATGGTGCCCTCTTATTGCCCTCTTATAGAAATGTGCACTTTTTAGAAAACACCGATTCTTCATGGAATGGACCCTTGGCTCTGAGCCCTGTGAGTAGTTGAGCACTAACAAATGTGCACTTTTTAATTGTTTAAGGAAAGCCGTTTTACCGTTGAATGGGCCCCTGACTCTGAGTCTCCCTCGCTCCCCCTCAGGAGGCGTCGGTCCCGGGCCAGATCCACTGGGCCTTTCAGGGGGATTGGGACGGGCCTCACGAACTGGTCCGCCAGAAGGATGGGCAGCCCAAGGTCACGGCTGGGAAATGCACCGTGAAGCGCACCACTAGCAAAAGCAGGACGAGAAAGGTGAGGCGGGTATAAGCACTGGCTTGAGTATTTGAGTGTCTCAGAATGAAGGGTGGGCACGAGCTCGGATGTTTCAGAATGAGAGGTGAGCTCTAGCTCGAGTGTAACAGAATGAGGATGTGGGCACTGGCTTGAGTGTCTCAGCATGAAGGCTTGGGCATTAGCTAGAGTGTCTCACGGTTCAGAAAAAGGGTTTTGAGCTGGCAGCTGCTTTTTCAGGTCGAAGCATCGACATGCTACGATGGATAAATTCCAGGTAGCACAATAGAGTCTTTCGGGCCATCATATCATATATCATATATCATATCGACAAAATCATATGATGAAGTAAATATGATATGATATGGTGTCAACTTCTCCATGCATGGGCATGGGTAGGGTGAATTGGTAATGTGTGGGGAAAAGGGCCCTTCTGCCATGCCGACCGTTCTAAGCCAGAATGGGCCTAGTTGTTGCAAGAATTTGCGACACATAAAGCATTTACCATGGAAAATGTGGATGCATGGACGCATGGTGACCCTTGGGCTGTAGAAGTCAGTGGGAGCGCTGGCATGCTGCATGCTGCCATGTCATCAGTATGTATGTGAATGGGGTCAAAGGTATTGCACCCGCCAAATGCATGGGCTTGTCCTTTGTCAATTCTGCTTTTTTTAGGTAACATTTTTTTACTGCAAGATATGATATGTTCAAAACACCATATCATATCATATCATATCATATTCATATCGTGCTACCTTCAATAAATTGAAACCTCGTTGAGACAGACGTGAAAGGACTAGAGGTTCTAGAATCCTAGATGCATGTCTTCCTAGGCCATTGACAGAAAGAATCATCACTACGCCATATAGTCCAGGTTGTACTTGTTTTTAACTGTTTGTGTGTTTGGTCCCTTTCTGAAGGCCCCTCAAGTAATGTATGACTGCGCAGCCGCCCTTGTTTTCAATCATGTCTTTTTGGGGCCCCTTCACGCAGGCCCCCTTGGAGAAGCTCAAGGACAGCGTGCTGGGAGCCATGCTGGCTAAAAGGAAGTAGTTTTGAGAATGACGAGCCCAAATACAGCGGCTAAAAACCAGACTGACGAAAAACACCCTGAGCGTCAGAGCTGAGCTGCTGTGAATACAGGTTTACTGGATATCTGTTTCTTTGACATGAAGGCATCTGCACAGGGCGTCATAAGCGGCCCTCTTCATTTCCAGCTTTTCTGTCTGTTGGGCGCTGTGAGGGCGCATGTATGGAGCTTGGACTCGCAAGCCATGTGTTACCCTTCCAGAGAGGAGACATTGCGGTGGCCTCGGCAACCATGCTTGAGGCCTTACCCCTCCCTTCCTCCAACTCACCTGTTGTACCAGGCAACCTAGAAGAAACAAAGTGACTCCACCGGCATGCGTCCTGGTACCGATCAATGCCGTATTGTGCCACCTTGGTAATATAGGCCAAGGCTAAGCCTGATCCGTATCGTGTCGTATCATGCTAGCATGCAGGAACCTAGTAGACTAGCAGGGCAATCAACCCCTGCCTCCTGAAACAAGGGGCAAGGAATGTTGGGCTCATCCCCCCAGTATTTGAGTACCGGTAGGCCCTTAAAAGGCTAGAGCCAGACTAGTCTGGTATGTCTTCCTTCTTCCGGCCCTGTCCAGGGTTTAAAAAATCAGGGAGTCGACTTGCCAAAGATCTCCCACCAGTGCTTTTACATGGGTTGAACCCTTCGGTAATTGGCGCATCTCTCGCTCGATCATGGGCAATGGAGCAGCCTGCCCTTGTTTGCCAGTGTTTGACCCAGTGCAGTGCCATAGCGCCGCAATTCAGACATCCCTTAAGTAATCATGGCCCCCTGCGAGGAAAAGTAGTTGAATTTCCCTTGTGAAGTTTTGGTGACTGAAACACAGTTAAACAATTCAGCTACCATAAAGACCATAATCGGCACATCACTGGTTTTTTACCTGAGTGCCCATTATCAGAACAGTTCCTCCGTGGGCTATGTGGATTCTCATGGGAAGGAAGGCTGGACCTCTTTCTTTCTTCTAGGATGTGTAAATATTGTACTTCAGGGTCGGGGCACTCCATTGCCTGGGCTTTACAGGGTATGACGCTGACCAACCAACCCATGAAGTCCTGAGACGCTGACACGAAAACAACCCAGGATTGACCTCAAGACTGGATAGAAGGAAGTCATGAATCCAAGCACAAAATACCCGTAGACAGAGCATGCAGCCCTGCATGCCGAAAATCCCGTAATGCTGCATGCGCCGCTTTCATAGTGATGGATGGATCAAAGGCCTTAATGTTAGGACGCGTGGGATTGCTTATCAAGAGTTTGTAATATGTGAGTGGCATTTGGCGGTTTCAATAGCTTGATGCAACAGGGGGGTAGTATGACGCTCGCTATTTTAGCAGCGATGGGGCATCTGCGCAGGCAGTACGGGGATGACGCAGGGATGGGCATGTCCTCACGCAATTCTCCTGATTGCGGGCCGCGTGCTCGAGCTGCGTCAGTCTGCCCACCCAGTGATGACGCACTGTATGACGTGTCTCTTGATTGCACGGGCTATTTCATTGCGTGGGCAAGGGCTGCTTTGACATCGTGTAGGAGCTGAGGAGAGCCATACGTTCTTATGATCCGCATTTATACACCAGTTTACAGTTGCTGTCGGGAGACCGAAGTGGCGTCGGGAGAAAAGAGAGGGACGTGCGTTTGCGCGTGTCAAAAGATCTACCGTGAAGCTGCGACAGGCCCCGCGGCCCAGACGTACCGTTTCGACTGAGCCGTCACACCAGTCACACCAGTGCTACTAATTACTAATATGAACCCCATTCTGCCCAGCAAAATTCCTGGATACTCTGAAAATCATACAGTCGACATTAAATTAACGTATATCAAACAGGTGAAGCCTCAGAGGAGTGGACGGTCACCGTTGCCCACTAATTTCCCGGGAGTGGTGCATCTGGAACGCGGCTTGTCACGAACAGGGCCTATCACCCAGGTGGAGGCGGTCTACTGATCAGCCCGTTCGAAAGAAAGAAACAATGAAGATCGTCCCCGTTGATCAGGTGCGAACACATCGCCACTCCGATGCACCTTCGGCTGTTCGACGTTGCTGAGGGAGCTAAGGCAGCGATCGGAAAGGAAGCAGTGGGGATGGGGGGCAGTGCAGGCCAAAGGGGTCGACACCTACTAGTACCGGTACTTGGTGGCGCTGGTGCAGTAAAAGTTCACGTGCTTTCGTGGCACGAGGATCGCCTATCGCTGATGTCTCGACCTCACTGATAAGGACATGTGCGGAAATTAAAAGCTTGGAGCACGTGAGGCCTCGGATGTCTGACTTAATTTCGAAATCTGCCCACCTGCCTCAACCAATCCTCAACCCAACGCCAGCGAGGAAGGCGAACCTGGATTGGTACAAGCCTATTACATACATGCTCCAGTCTTATGCCCAGCACTCAAGCTGCCAAACCAGATATAGTGCATCAGAACGATGATATGAGCATGCTTTATTGAATGTGACTCCTGACTCCCCGCTTCCTTTCTGGCAAGCCAGTTATTTAAAAACATGTTAGAGGCTGCATGGCAGCCATGCTTCACCTCTCATCCGCACATGGCCACCCATCCATGCATGGTCATCCATGCAGCACCCCTAATACGCACATGGTCACCCATCCATGCATGGTCATCCATGCAGCACCCCCATTCGTCACCCCTCAAACACTCACATGGCTCATCAGCCCCCCTCCCCAACCTTTTTCGTTTCGATAACATGTTCAGTCAAAATCAGGGGAGCTAAGGACGCTCAATGTACAGGAGCTAGCAGGAGCTAGCAGGGAGACTCAATTCCTGCAGGGCCAACAAACAGCCACCAGTGTGTGTTTAAGAAATGTACACTACACACCCGAGCGGGGCCTCTGGGCGGCCACCGCTGGGCCAATTTGAGCCAAACTTTTACCAGCCTACGGTCAGCGGCCTAAGCAGCAGGCTAAGTCTTGCACCAAGTCCCCTCAGCACCAAGCAGTGACGAGGCTGAATTGCAGGTTCAGCTTTCCAAATAACAGCTGCATGAGCCCCCCCTGAAAGCTGTGTTTGTTCCTCGTATTTGTCTGCAGCAAACATTGGAGGCAGCCCGTCAGGAAAGACCGGCCTCCCCCGGCCCTGCTGCCCGCAGCGGCGAGAGAGGCAGTGAAAAAGGCGGGCTGCTCAAGCGCATGGTCAGGCGGCTCAGCGAGAGCGGCAGGCAAAACAAGGACCTAGCGGTGCGTGGGCTTGCAGCAGGGGAACAAGATTTGGGGAGGAGGCCTGCAGCGCCTGTTTAATGATAACCTGACATCCGTTGGCAGGCCCCTAGGTGGGCCTCCACTGGGCCGATGAGGATCAAACTTTGATAAGCCTACAGCCGATGACCCGAGCAGCCGGGTGTGCTGCACCAGGCCCCCAGTCTACGACGCACACCCCAACCCGACCTCTAGATCTAGCACAGGGTTATGGTGGGATTTGGTGTCGGAGGCCTGACGCGTTCCCTGCCAGTCCACCAGTGCTGTCCATGGTACCCGTGCATGCCAAACCCTCAGACCCTCTCCCTCCTTCCCTCCCTGCCCCACTGCCATGCTCGCAGGTGCTGCCGCCCGCAGACAACGCCTTGCACAAAGGCTATCAGGTGTCCCCCGGCTCCGCAATGTACTTCCCGCCCTCGCCCCACGAGCAGACCCCACGCGAGCACAACGCGTACCTGGAGCCGCTAGAGCCAGCTGATGGATATGACGAGGTGTTCGCTTTTGGACAAGACAGCGTGGCCAGCGGCCGCGCCGCCGCCGTGCCCGCTCCTCCGAGCCCAGTGACGCCCAGGAGGCACTCGCGCTCCGCCGCCAGGTCCTACCCCGGCGAGTCCTCGCCGCTCAGCCGCCGAGAGGAGGAGTCGTACTACGAAGCCTCAGCCCGCGCCCCTGAGCAGCAGCAGCAGCAGCAGGGCGCCGCGACTTCGGCGGCGGAGGCGGCCGAGGGTGGCGAGAGGGATGGAGGCGGCAGTGGGAAGGGCGCCGGCAGCGGCAAGGGCGTTGTGAAACGCATCATCAGGACGCTCAGCTTTAGCCGCAAGGGCAAGGGGAATGCTCCCTTGGAAGCTGAAAGGGTGGGTTGCAGACCCCTGGGTCCAGTAGCTGTAACTGAATCTACCTGCATCTACCATGTCAGTGATGTTGCACCTCTGGGCCCTGCTCGAAAGGCTTGGTCGTTTGGCGCTTAGCTCTCTGGTCGGGAGGGAAAGAAAGTAATGGCTTGAGGAGAAAGGAAACAAACAGAGAGAACAAGAGGAAAGAAAGACCACCCCATTCTACCGATGCATACCCTTTTCCCAAGGGGCCAGGCTTGGCCTGGCTGTGCGAGCTGGAAATCCAATCAGCTAGCCAAGGGTCTGCGTTATGTTGATAGCTTTGTGGCTGGGCGGAGGCCTTAGGTTCATGCGACTGCGCCTGCGCATCCGCCCAGCAGCCTGTAGGTCTGTTGCAGTGTCTCCACATCCGACCAGTAGCCTTGACTTGATGCGATGGTGGCTGCGCATGTACCCTGCAGCCTCTAGATTTGATTGCAGTTTCTGCGTACCAGTATCCGACCAGCGGCCTGAAGTTCATGCGCTGGCGGCTGCCCCTAGTTTTGTTGCACTTTCTACACATCCAACAAGCAGCATCCAGCTGTAGTTCTAATGTCTAGGCATCCAAACGTTAGCATCAGGGGTCGCCCCCAGCATCGATGACACGGCTTGCTTGCCTGTAAGACATAAAGCTGCTCATCAGATCTAGTTGCCAGGGATGTTGCCCACACACCCTTTTGGGAGCCCTCCTATGTACCTTTCTGTATCCCCAGCAAGTATCGACCCAACTCACCCAACCCCGCAACCCACCCAACCCCCATTGGTTGTGTGGGTGGCGGGGTGCGCCCTCTTATATACCTTTCTGCAGCCCAACCAAAACCTGCTTTAGAGCCTCCTCTTCCCATGCCACTTTTGAGTCAGGCCACGCTGCGCCACTGTCCAACGTGCCTCAACAGCCACTATCATGCACGTCTTCTTTCTTTCTAACAGACCTAAGCATAAATCTGTACCCTGTCTTGCCAACAGATCTAAACCCTGAACCCTGAACCCTCTCGTCCCCACAGACCGCGTCGCATTCGTCGGATCATGGCGGAGAATGGGCGGCTGGCGTCTCCTACGATGAGGTCACTGGTTTCGACCAGGCCGAGGATGCGGCGGCGGCAGAGGCTGTCATGTCCAGGCCACCCAAACCCCCAGCTGCTGGAAGGTCAGTGGCCCCAATCTATTGAAGTACATCATACAGACGGCCACCAGCAGCTAGTCCAGGAGCTAGTGCTTCATGTGGAAGGGCTTTGCTTTTTTTTTCGAGACGCCGACTGCCACCAGCAGCTGTTCCAGGGGTTTTAGGGTTAGTTGTGGAAGGGCTGTGCGTTTTGAAGACACAGACCACCACAAAGACTGCTAATCCAGATGTAAGGACTCGTTGTTGAAGGGCTGGGTGTTTTCAAGACACCAAGCAGCTGTCCCAGGTGTTGGGGCCTAGGGTTTAGGGTTCAATTTTCGTGACATGTTCCGCCAGTAGCAGCTGCTGCGGGTCTTACGGTTAAGGGTTCAGATTTTTAAACAACACACAGGCTCTCTACAAGCAGCTGTGGCCGTAGGTTCAGCTCTCGCCCCTCAGGAACGGAGGATAATAGCAGGTTTGACACAGATTTCAGGATTTCAAAACCCGGAAGTTCAGTTTTTTGTAATCCATATGCAACCCTGCCTGCCATGAGCAACAATTGCCATGTCCAACCAGGAAAGCCTTGCGGTGTATCTCCAACCCTCAGCCTTTGGAGGCATGGGGAGGCATACACATGTGAATACAAGCAGACTGATGCACATTGCGCCTCGCCTCCTCTAGACGGTACCCGACCCCGAATGCTGATCTCCCTCCCTAACGCAGGTCCAAGTCTGTCCACCCTGCTGGCCAGCAGTGGGCAGGAGCAGCAGCGGCGGCGGACGCAGCTGGCTCACCGCTGCCGCCTAGAGCGCCTATCGGCTCCTCGAGGTCCAAGTCGATGGTCACCAGGATTGAGGCGCAAGCAGCGTCCGGTCACTTGGCTGCCGAGCCCCGCACCCAGCAGCCCCGTTCCTCACCCTCCAGTGGAAGCAGCGGGCGACCAGAGCAGTCCGGCCCCGACAGCGCCTCAGAGCCTCGATCCCGGTCCCGGCCGCGGCCGGCCTCGGCGGGGATCCTCGGGCAGTATGACCCCCCGGTCGGCAGCGGTCAGGCCTGGAGGCCGAGTGCAGGAGCGGACGCTGGCGGGGCAGGGGTGCCGGCTTCGTTGCGGGCATCGGACGGCGGTGGGGGCGCGACAGCCGGGGTCTGGCGCCGGACCTCTGGCGCGGCATGGGGCGGGCCACCGCCCGAACCGGCGAGCGGCGGCCGCAGCAGCTCGGTCCCGGACGCGAGGAGGCGAGTGACTCCCGCTGACGGGGCGGTGGCAAGGGATCCCCCTGTGAAGAAGCCTTCGTTCCTCCAGCGGCTGGCCAGCCTGGGGAACTGAGATGCCCTGCGGCGTTGCACTGGGAGAACACCTGCTGGAGTTTGCCGAGTTTGAGTGTTTCCACTTTCCAGCCCGTAGAGCAGGAAGGAGGACAGTGGACTTGAGCCTGCACACCACGGAATAGACAACGTGAAGGTGGTGGATGTCCGAGTGTGTGGCACATTGATAGTAGATGTTGTGCGGTGTCTGAATGCAAGGCAGCGGTTGAATTTAGAGCGGCGGCGTCGGTGGCAAATTCTGGTCCTTGGCTATAGAGGTAGCGAGGGCATGCCCTGAGTTGCAAATATGCGCTCTTATTTGCTAGATAACTGCGTCGGTATGCCACGTTAAGGATCCAGTGCGCATGACTAGCATGCCCGATATCAATTATTGATCTGTATTCGGCAAATCCTTGAGGAGCATGGCCTCCTCTTGGAAATCTACAACTTATTTACGGCGAACCTTACCTCATAACATCGGTCCATGGCATTTCCCTTTATTTTTGTACGACACTTGCGCACCGTTTTCTTAACTCCTTTTTTCACCAGCGCTCGTGGCGCGTTGTGCGTGGGCACCCTCGGACTACCCGAGTTCCTTGACTTGCATAATCCTTTTTTTTTGTTCTTGTTGTTTGGCAGGTGAACTAGCTGTCCTTTCTTTCCTGTTTAGAACGGTGCATCCAGGTTCCTGTTGTGTCCCTTGACTTTCCTAGCTGACTTTTTGTTTGCCTACGTGGCCGAGCATTATTTAAGCAGGGCCCATATGTGTGAAGTCATTTACTCGTTGAAACTTGAGCGGCAACAAGCTCCTGGTACATGTAAGCTCCTGGCAACTTGGCAGTGCCGTGGGCTTGATGCTGCTTTGAAGTAACCCTGAGGGTCCTAAACGAGGGGTTTCATCGGAAACAGATTTTTTGCAGCAGGTCATCGAGGACCAACTACCGGACGCACACGATAATCATGTGGGGGCTGATGAACTGGATACTTGGGTATTGGGTAACTAGACATATGTAGGTATGTATCTGTCACCAGGACGAGAGACTGACTGCTCTGGGTTGCGCTTAAAGTTGACTGTTGTGACACGGAAGTTTTTTATTTTAGTGCGCAGACCACCTTCGACAGGCTCGTGCCCAGCTGGCAACCATTAAGCCGATGGGGCCGAGTCTTGGGCGGCCTAGAGTCAGTGGCCCTAGCAGCAGGGCTTGCTGCAGCAGCCCTCCACGGTTCCAGTGGGTGACGGACGAAAGTGTAGCTTAAGTGCCCTCAGGAAACTGAGGAAACGTTATGTCCCACACAACCTCGTAATTGATGTAATAAGGAGGCCACCGACTGCACAAGTGTGCATAGAGCACTAATAGTTTTGCAGGTACAATCCCATACAAGCCTTCTCTGTGCCTATTGGACTGAAGAAGTCTGAAAGAGTCAAGGGATGCAGGTCAGCAAATTTTGCCCCCCCTGGAAAGACCGTCACCGGGTACCATGGCTCCATCCAACCTTCGCAGCAAAATGACCCCGAGTCTGAAACATTCAGGCGAGACAACTTCGCAGCACATGGCCTGGCCAGGCCCAGCCTCGAACCTTACTTAAAGTAGCGCAAAGGGCTGGTGGCCCTAATTTGCATATGGTCAGATGAGGTAGGTCAACCAGCTAGGGGGGCACCTGACAGAGCCTAGCAATCAGAACTCCCCTCACAGCTCGTCTTCTGTGGAGGTTGGGGAGATGAGGTAAGCCGCGAGGCCGAAAAAGGGCACAAAACGCTGGTACGCTGCGGCCTTGTTAAGCAGCACTGCCTGCCACACGCTGTACAGGCCAGCATCGACAACGAAGGCGTAGAAGACCCTGCAGGGGCAGACAAGTGTGATGGTGCAACCATGAAGTGTTATGGACACCAGTCAAAGGAGTGTGCTGAAGAGCATTTAACCGGCATGCTGCACAGGCCAACATCCATGAAAAAGGCGCAGGAGACATTGCTCGGGACTCAACAAGCAGGTCACTGCAGGCTCGGGACTCGGACGCAGGTCACTGTGTCAGGACTGCTGAGACCCTGTCCCTTTCCCACCCGCTCAATGTTGTACCGGTTGTTGCGTTAAATTGATTGGCAGGCAACTGTCCCATGCACGAAATGCCGCTGGACTGTACAAATCCACGACAAATAACAAAACACAGAGAAGACAATCAATATGGTGCAACGGACACCCATCAGCTAAGAGTGAAGGTCAATGACCAAAGTGTGGTGGACATCAAGCAACCATCACCCTTCACAAGCCACGATGAGTTGCATGCACAAGAGAAGCATGCAATCCCTAGGAGGCATTCACCATGAGCACCTTCACCTGTTGCTGCTGAACATCTGTACTGTATATTTGAATTGCCTTCCTTAAGGTGTGAATTCATTACTTATTTCAAGCGTGCCTCGGGTCAAGAATATTAAATATGGACACAAACACTCAATTTTCGGCTATAAATGGAATTTTGACAATCAGGGACACAATTTTTCACGAATCCCTCAACAACGAAAATTTGAATTGAAGGCAATTCGAATCACCTGCATACAGTGTCAGTGTGCACCTGCCCAAAGAAACAGGCACCAAGGAGCCGTCCCAGTGAGTACACCCACAACCAAGGAGGTTGCAGCCGGCTGGGTTTAAAGTCAAGGGTTTCGGGTTGAGCCAAAATCGTCGACCTTCGCTTTCGCAGGTCGACTGGGGGAAGTCACACCGGCCGCACCTGTCACTACTGAACATCTGTTGAAAGTACTCGAGCCGAGCAGGCAGGTCACCAAATTCAGGCCTGGCTGCAGCAGCCCAACCGATTGATAACAGGCCGACGCTGAGCGCAGTCACGCCAAATGCAGGGGCCCAGCTGGGGAGGGGCTTGTCAGCGGGCGGCGGCGGGGGCAGGGGCAAGGCTTCTCCCGGGTTCGATGACTCAGCAGGCTCCGGAGCCGCTCTCAATGCCATGACTGCAACGACAAGGGGTCGAAGCTCATGATCAGCAGGGTCCAGGGCTCAGGTTTAAAGCTCAGGGGTTCAGGGTTCAGGGTTCAGGTGTAAAGCTCAGGGTTCAGGGTCCAGGGTTCAGGTGTAAAGCTCAGGGTTCAGGGTCCAAGGTCCAGAGTTCAGGGTTCAGGGTTCAGGGCGCGTGATGAGCAGGGTGAAGAAGATGATGGTGAGAGCTTAACTTTAAATCAAGGCAACGGCGAGGGAGGTAAGAGGTCATTACGTCATGATACTGCAGGGCGAGGGAATCCAGCCGTAGCCGGGCCCAAGGCATTCGATAAGGCATCATGCACAGGGCTGTATATGGGTGTACTCACATGGAATATAGAAGACGTTGCTACTCAGAGCGCGTTGAGCAGCAGCAGCGTTGAGGGCAGGGCAGGGCAGGGCAGGGCAGGGCAGGGGCAATATCATCCGCGTCAAAATCAGCAGCCATGCAGCAGAGCAGGGGCAGGCGCAATGCCGGACAGGGCAGGGCAGGGGACGTGCAGTATCAGCTAGGTTTAAAAGGAGGAGGTGCTTGGGGCCACCAAAGCAATTGAGAGCAAGTGCATATGCTTGGGCTAAAAGACACCCAAGCCATCGGAACCTCGACCTGTCTAATCAAATGGATCCATGTGCAACAGATCTAATAAGGGCAGCCCATGTTTGTGCCCTCACTCCTCTTGGCTCCAACACTTCCTGTGCGTGCCACCGGGTCCTTAAGAAACAGGCTATCGAATGGTTGCATCTATCCCACGTGCTAGACCAGAAAGACACCCAAGCCATCATATCCTTGGCATCTCTAATCGAATGGATCCATGTGCAAGAAACATCACAGAACAGCTCATGTTTGCGTCCACATTCCTCTTGGCCCCAACACTGCCAGTGCATGCCGCCGGGTCCTCAAGAAACAAGCTATCGGGTGGTTGCACATTTTATTTAAGCTCTGAAAGGGACTTGGGACGAATGGCTAACATAGAGCGCCAGGATACATTCTCACACCATTGAGTCTGAAATCGTGGACAACAACCCGTTGTTCACCTGGCGGTCATCTCGTCACATCACCCTAAACCCTAGCCCCTCGACCCTCACGTTAGGAACATGATGCCGGTCCACCAAGCCGCCTTGTTGGACACCTTGTCACTCCGCCCCTCTGACAGGATGACGGGCAGCGACATGAGCGACCACGCGTTTATGAAATTGAAGAGGGCCTCGTACACGGGGTGGCTTGCGACACTGAAGGGGGTTAGGGTGGCAGACTGGCAGGGTCAGTAACACTCCAAGGGGTTAGGAACGGCAGGGGCGGCAGGAGTGGCAGGGTCAGTGACACTCAAGGGGGTTAGGATCGGCAGGGGCGGCAGGAGTGGCAGGGTCAGTGACACTCAAGGGGGTTAGGGGCGACAGGGGTGGCAGGGGTGGCAGGGTCAGTGACATTCAAGGGGGTTAGGGGCGGCAGGGGTGGCAGGGGTGGCAGGGTCAGTGACACTCAAGGGGGTTAGGGGCGGCAGGGGTGGCAGGGGTGGCAGGGTCAGTGACACTCAAGGGGGTTAGGGGCGGCAGGGGTGGCAGGGGTGGCAGGGTCAGTGACACTCAAGGGGGTTAGGGGCGGCAGGGGTGGCAGGGGTGGCAGGGTCAGTGACACTCAAGGGGGTTAGGGGCAGCAGGGGTGGCAGGGGTGGCAGGGTCAGTGACACTCAAGGGGGTTAGGGGCAGCAGGGGTGGCAGGGGTGGCAGGGTCAGTGACACTCAAGGGGGTTAGGGGCGGCTGGGGTGGCAGGGGTGGCAGGGTCAGTGACACTCAAGGGGGTTAGGGGCAGCAGGGGTGGCAGGGTCAGTGACACTCAAGGGGGTTAGGGGCAGCAGGGGTGGAAGGGGTGGCAGGGTCAGTGACACTCAAGGGGGTTAGGGGCGGCAGGGGTGGCAGGGGTGGCAGGGTCAGTGACACTCAAGGGGGTTAGGGGCGGCAGGGGTGGCAGGGGTGGCAGGGTCAGTGACACTCAAGGGGGTTAGGGGCAGCAGGGGTGGCAGGGGTGGCAGGGTCAGTGACACTCAAGGGGGTTAGGGGCGGCAGGGGTGGCAGGGGTGGCAGGGTCAGTGACACTCAAGGGGGTTAGGGGCAGCAGGGGTGGCAGGGGTGGCAGGGTCAGTGACACTCAAGGGGGTTAGGGGCGGCAGGGGTGGCAGGGGTGGCAGGGTCAGTGACACTCAAGGGGGTTAGGGGCAGCAGGGGTGGCAGGGGTGGCAGGGTCAGTGACACTCAAGGGGGTTAGGGGCGGCAGGGGTGGCAGGGGTGGCAGGGTCAGTGACACTCAAGGGGGTTAGGGGCGGCAGGGGTGGCAGGGGTGGCAGGGTCAGTGACACTCAAGGGGGTTAGGGGCGGCAGGGGTGGCAGGGGTGGCAGGGTCAGTGACACTCAAGGGGGTTAGGGGCAGCAGGGGTGGCAGGGTCAGTGACACTCAAGGGGGTTAGGGGCAGCAGGGGTGGCAGGGGTGGCAGGGTCAGTGACACTGAAGGGGGTTAGGCAGCAGGGGCGGCAGGGGCAGCCTTGGCATCTGGTGGGGTTCCAGATGTTCAGGTGTGGATGAAATGTATGGGAAAATGTGCGTTAAAAGCGTTTATCTGACCTGGTGAGCTGGTATTTAGCCGTGGCACATTTACGGGCTTGGTGCTTGCGATGGAGAACTAACAAGCATATGACCCACTGCCATGACCTTGGCATGGATCATATGCCCACTATAGTGACTAGTGAGGCCACACTACCGCCCCTACCTCGGCACAAAAGAAAGCCCTGCAGCAGTGAGGCTCCAATCAGCAACTACCCTCCTAGCACCCTCCCAGCACCTAATAAGCAACCACCCTCCTAGCACCCTCCCAGCACCTAATAAGCAACTACCCTGCTGTAGCAAAGCACCACGACTGCCCCTAACCATACCCTGGCACATAAATCCCTGCAGCAGTGAAACCCCACTAGACAGCCACCCTTCTGGCACCCTCCTAGCAGCTAAATAAGCAACCACCCTCCTAGCTCCCTCCTAGCATCTTTTCAGCAACCAGCCCACTGACACTTACCGCCAACTACACACTACCACTTGCACTACCACCTATTGTCACCTGAATTAAATAAACCGCTTTCAACAGGACCTACCCCCCTCGGTCTGGGATCCCCCCCCCTGATAAGCACCCCCGCCCCCCTGTCACCTACTACCTCCTACATATTGCAACTGGAAACCTGGGCAGTTGGCAAAAAGGATACCCATGATGCCCTGAGGCCCCACAACCTCCCCCCTTTAACGATGAAATAAATCCCGCTGCAAGGCCCCCCCCCGTACCAATTGAATAGATCCTGCAGGCCCCCCCACCTCCCCCCCCTTACCGATGAAATAAATCCCACTGCCGGGGACCCCCCCACCGCCCCCACCTAGGCACAAACGATATCCCTGCTGCCGAGAGGCCGATGTTGACGTAGAAGAAGTTGAGCGACAGGTTGAGCACCTCCGTGATGCTTTCGGGAGTCGTCTGCCAAGCAGGCAGGCCCGGGGCGTCCGAGCCCAGCAGGATATAGGCCGTGTAGCCAGCGTAGAAGGCCCACACTGCGGCCGCGGCGATCGGCAGCCTGCGTGTGCGAGGCGAGGGTGTAGGTTGCCAAGTTGAGGTTGAAGTATTGAGGCTTATGGCTGAAGTGCATGGTGCACACAGTGTAGCCGAGGTTCGAAGAAACGAAAGGGGTTGTACCAGCCGGGTCAAAGCGCAGGACCTTGAGGTCTACGACAGTTTCCGATACCTGTGGGCATCAACCTGTGCCTGCTAGGGGAGCTGGGGCCTAGATATATAGGGTTTTTATAATATGGTGGAAACAGCAGTACAGCACCCAGCCGGAGAGTAAATCAGAGTCAAACGATAGAGTTTAGGGGTCAGGCAGCCCCCTGTCTGTGGACATCATCAAGGCTTAGGTTTCAGAAGGTTGCATGAAAATAATCAAAGTGAAGATTTCAAGATATTGCAGGAAGGAAGCAACCTTCACCGAAGGTAGCCAGGCTTCAGGGTTCAGGGTTTAGCGCCCCTAAACACCAAACCTACACCTAAGGTAGCCATGCTGCAGGGGTAGGGGTTTAGCACCCAAAACCTTTAACCTACACCCAAGGTACCAGGGTGAAGCCCAATGTTAGGGTTGAGGAAGGAACCTGTCTGGTGTGGTTGTCAAGGGCAGTGTCAGGGGCAGCCCATGTTTCAGGGTTGGGTTAAAGGAAGCAACCTACTTCCAGGTGAAGTCAGGGTTTGGTCCAGGGTCGGGGATTGAGGAAGGAGCCTGCCTGCCTAGGTAGCCAGGTCTAGGATGACAGTGTGGAAATTGAGGGTTTGGGGTTAACAAGGCAACCTGCTGGCCGAGGTTGGAGGGCTCAGGGCATTTGATCCTGCTTCCTTGTCACCGGGGTCATCGCGGCCTGCATGTGTAGGGCTTGGGGTTAACGTGCCTGAGGGTTTATAGTTAACATGCCTGAGGGTTTAGGGTTTGCGCGCCTGGGGGTTAAGGGTTAACATGTCTGATATTTTAGGGTTTATGTGCCTGAGGGTTTAGGGTTAACATGCCTGATGGTTCAGGGTTCAAGTTAAAAGGTTGAGTTTCGGGTTCACATGCCTGAGGCTTCAGGGTTTTAGTATAGTGGTTTAGGGAGGAACTTGCCTGCGGAGATTGGACGGGTCGGCGTTGGGCCCCAGTTTCCGAATGACCGGTGTCATAGTGGCCAGCAGGTTGAGGCTGCTGCCGCCCGGCTTGATTGCACTCTCAACCAGGTCGCGGGCCTGAATGATCTGTGCTCGGGTCAAGGGAGGGAAGCATGCTTCAGTGGTTTTGTAGCTATTTTGGTATATGCTTCTGCCACCTGTGCTCACCGCACTCTCAACCAGGTTGTGGGCCAAGAGGATCTGTGCTCAGGTCAAGGGCAGGGGGGAGGGGAACTTGCTTCAGTGATATTGCAGCTATATTGGTGGAGGCTGCTGCTGTCCAACTCAATTGCACTGTCAGCCAGGTCACAGGTCTGAATGATCTGCACTCGGGTCAAAAGGGGTGGCATGCTTCAGTGTTTGTGCGGGTACGTAGGCAAGAGGGAGGTCGCTTGCTTCTGCGTCCATACTATGTTCCTGAGCTAATTTCGTTCAGGCCGCTACTGCCCAGCGTCACCGCACTCTCTTCCCCTAACCAGGTTGTGTTTCATAATTGTCAAGGGTTTATGTTTGTTCCAAGTTGCGTCAGCAGGCTACTACAAAAGGTGGCCCCAGAAAGATTCTTTGGAAGGATGCTTAGGAGGGATGCTTTGGAAGGATTATTTGGAAGGATTCTTCTGAAGGCTGCATTAACAGGATGTTCCAGGGACTGCTGGTCTACCTGTTTAACTGCTTAAAGGAGGTCTGGGTAAAGTGTCAGGGTCCATTAGGCTGGTCCTTCAGTTCATGTGTACCTTACGGCCTGCCTTGGCTCCCACAAATCATCATGGCACGCAGCATCCACCTTGCCCTCAGCGTCCAGGGAGTGAAAGTTGCTACAGAGAGCTTCTTCAAATGCCTGCTGTTTTGCCCCTTGCTTCTGCGCCCTGTCAGCAGCTTGGTACCTTGATGACTGCCCGGTCTACCCCGCACCCGGCATCATCACTCATCAGACGAAGTTGCCCTCAGATTTCAGGGCGGGTAAAAAGGTTGGCGGTCGCTGGTGAAGGCTTCCAACCCCTGTCCCTGAAATCAGAACTCACCTTGCCCTCTGAGTTGAGCGTGTAGAAGCTGCAGCCCCGAGAGAAGGGGAACACAACGCCCTCGCCACACTCCACATGCCTGCCAGGGTGTATCAGGGTGGGTTGACTTATCAGGGAGTAACATAAAACCATGATTCCTTAATTAGGGTGTAGCGCCCTTGCCACACTCCACATGCCTGCCAGGTTAAATCAGGGTGGGATTAACTTAGGGAGGAGAAGCCCTGAACCCAGATTCCTGAACTGGGGGTGTAGCGCGCTTGCCACACCCCACATGTCTGTCAGGGTGTGGCAAGGCGGGGTTTAAAACGGCTTCAAAGTTGACCATGGTTTTGTAGGGAGTAGCCCTAAACCCTGATTCCTTAATTAGGGTTTAGCGCACTTGCCGCAAGCCACATGGTTGCCAACGTGTAAAAGTGCGGGGTATCCTATGGCTTCAGGGAGAGCAAGCCTAAGCCTGAACCCTAATCCCTAAGCCAGGGCGTCATCTCCATGACACATTCCACAAGCCTGTAAGGCTGTGACACGGAGGGGCAGAATATACTTGCCGAACAGTTTTAAGGGTGGGTCAGCCCTCAAGCCTGAAACATGTACCTCCAGATGGGCGAAGGGGTACAACCATGAGCCCTTTCTCCCCCTCCTACACACGACAGCTTCTCCCCCGTCATCACTACGGAGTGTTGAGGACCAAACAACAGTCGGCCTACAGCCGGTGTCTCAAGCAACAAGGCTTGCTGCACCCAGCCCTAAGAATTGAAGCTTCAGCACTTTTAAATAAACAGTGGCCATCAACCCCCCCCCTTGGCAACAGCCACATGTGACACCCTCTCTTTGATCTTGCTGATACACCTCACCCGCGAGCCAGTCTCCCTGCGTGTCACGTCTAGTAACAAGCGTAGCTATCCCCCTCTTCATCATGGCATAGGTCCCTCCATCCCCCTTTCCAATCACCACATCATGCCCTCTTTCCAAGCATCCTCTTGTTTGCCGATCAGCGACCAATCTTCAAATAACAAGCGCAGCTCTCCCCCCCTTCATCATGGCTCGGGTCCCTCCTTCCCCCCCTCCACTCACCACAACATGCCCTTTTTACCAGCATCATTTTGATGCCTACAAAAAAATATGCCCTTCCCCCCTCTTCATGGCTCTGGTCCCTCCCCCCATCTGCCCTCACCACAACATGCGCTCTTTCCAGCATCATCTTGACGCCTACAAAAAAACTCTCTTCCCCCCTCATCATCGCTTTTATCCCCTCCCCCCTCGCCACTCACCACATGATGCCCACTTTCCTAGCATCACCTTAATGCCAACTTATAAAACGCTCTTTCCCCGTGATCATGGCTCCGGTCCTTTCCCCCCTCGCCACTCACCACATGATGCCCACTTTCCGATCGTCGCCCTCCGTCGCGTCCTCGATCACAAAGCGCAAGTCCGCTGGCACAACCTTGCGCACTTTCCTCAGGTACTGCACCACCTCAAGCCTGATAACAGAGAGGGGGGGGAGCAGGGGAGGGGCAGGCTTCAGCTTTCAGGGAGTGGGGACAAGACAAGTCAGCATGTGGCAAGTCCGCTGGCACAACCTTGTGCACCTCCCTCAGGTACTGCACCCCCTCCAGCATGATACATTGGGGAGGGGAGGCAGGGGGGCAGGGGAGGGGCTGGGCTCAGATTTCAGGGAGTGAGGACAAGATGTGTGGCAAGTCTGCTGGCACACGCTTTCACACCTTCCCCAGACAATACACAACCTGTAGTATAATACTAGGGGGGAGGGGGGGGGGATTGTGAACAAGCTGGCATCAGCTGTCAGACACCGGCCAAGTTGTGTTCAACACATTTGAATGGAAAAATCCCAGAGTAGCCCGCAAGCAGGCCTGAAGCGATTCACATTTCTTAGGTTTTTTTGTGCTGAAATGAGACTTGCCATGTTACCAGTTTTGATAATGATCTCCATGATACGTCAGTACCACATATTTGAATTGCCACCATGGATACGATACAGATAGATTTTCACTTAGTACTTGTAGTGTGTCTAAAAACCGTGTGGCCCTTACAGTTTACGTGAGTGTGCCCCTCATGACGCATGAGGCCTGCATGGCTGGTGCGGTAAATGCAGGAACTTCAAAGAAGAACCCCATGCAAACAGCGGCATGAGCAACCCAAGCATTCCATGCATCCCTTCCGGGCCATGCAGCGATGTTGGTCACATGTACATCGCACCTGCCCCGGAAAGGCTCTTCGTAAATCATATCATGGTAAGAGCAGTCATCCGCCAAAAGCCCGTCGATGGTGTCGATGTCACCAGCATTATAAGCGTCATAGTACTGCACGATAACGTCCTTGGCGCTCCTGGAGGCGCGTCCGACCCGCCCAAGCACCCTGCCATTCTGCCCGCCTGGGGAGCCACCAGAAACGAGGTTCTGGAGCCACGAGATCGGGGATGGCGACGCTTGCTCTTGCGCATCGCCGGTCGCACGCAACGCAGAAGAGCAGCCTCTGTGCAGCGGATATGACGCTGTGCTATCCCTGCTCCTGGATTTTCTTTGCGCAAAGACGTCTCGGGAGGCAACGGACCGCAACGGTGACAGAGTCCCGCTACACCGCAGGTTCAAAACTGCATGACTCGTAACACTGGGCGCCGAGCTACCACACGGCACGATGCTCCTCATATTGTTAATCATCATCGTGAGTGCGATATCAGGTGCACGAAAGCTTATTCCTTTGCCTGCCTCGCCCCTGGCCTCACATCGACACCCCGTCAAAACCCCCAACTGAACCCGGCCTCTAGCTTCTCGCCTGCTCCTGATGCCTGCAAGGAAGGAACCCGGGACGGTGCCACGGTGTATGTATCTTTCTGATGCCAGTAAGATGAGAAGCAAAACGGCCAGCATGTATTGTCTAGCAACAAGGAAACTATGTGGACGGTGTTGTAGACTTTGTTGAGGGCTAATTACCGGTACTAGAGGAGCTCAGGTGCCGGACTTGCTTGCTCTCTCGGCCTCTCCTTTTGTTCCTTTATTTTTGTATTCCATCCTCCTTCTAGTTCTTCTTTTCTCTCATCTAAACAGTTGGGTGCTCACGCGGCCAAGCCACCCTCTCGTGCATGGCCCAGAGGTGTAACGTCATTGACTGATACTGGGAACCCCTTGAGCAGCAGAAAGCAAAAAATAATTGCTGGCAGCATCATCGACGAGGAAGTTTAAAGATGGGTCCTCAGGATACACCTCATTGACTTGTACATGGCATGTGTCGGATTGGGTTGACAGGAGCTAGAAAGGGGTGCAATCCGACAGAGTACCCGACTAAATATCAAATCCGCCCTATGTCCGAGGAATGCTGGAACAAAACAAGCAGGATTGCAACAATCTGGAATGCATCAGAATCAGAACACGCCTGCCAGTAGCCTGGTGAGATGTGATGAGGCATTGGGGGGCATGCGGGACTTATGGCCCGACCAGCTCTGGTGGGGCATCAGGCATCATGCAACTCTGGCCCAACCAGCATTGCCAGCAACTGCAATCCATGCATTTATAACATTTCGTACACACAACACGCATCGGCACAGCTGCCGGCTGGCAATAATGGACAAGGGGGGCGATGGGGGGTGGCGAATTGGGGCACAGCGCCACTCGCCAGGGCAGAGTATTCTCAAGTCTGCCCATCTGCGCTTGCAAAACGAACTCATCACTCCTAATACTCTCTATCGTCTGCACTTAGTCCTCCGACGTCTCCTCATCCGCGCTCTGTGTGCGAGCTAGCTTGGCGCCGTAGATGATGAGCTGCGGCAGGACTCTGACGAGACAACCCGTGCCAAACGACACCCCCAGGCTGCCAGTCAGCAGAAAGGAGGCATTTACGCCGACCTGCAAAGTCAGGGGACAGAGGCAAGCTGTTGTTCAAGCAAACCGAATCATAACCGGTGCCGAATGACACCCCCAGACTGCCAGTCAGCAGAAAGGAGGCATTTACGCCGACCTGCAAAGTCAGGGGACAGAGGCAAGCTGTTGTTCAAGCAAACCGAATCATAACCGGTGCCGAATGACACCCCCAGACTGCCAGTCAGCAGAAAGGAGGCATTTACGCCGACCTGCAAAGTCAGGGGACAGAGGCAAGCTGTTGTTCAAGCAAACCGAATCATAACCGGTGCCGAATGACACCCCCAGACTGCCAGTCAGCAGAAAGGAGGCATTTACGCCGACCTGCAAAGTCAGGGGACAGAGGCAAGCTGTTGTTCAAGCAAACCGAATCATAACCGGTGCCGAATGACACCCCCAGACTGCCAGTCAGCAGAAAGGAGGCATTTACGCCGACCTGCAAAGTCAGGGGACAGAGGCAAGCTGTGGCTCAAGCAAACCGAATCATAATCGGTGCCGAATGACACTCCCAGGCTGCCAGTCAGCAGAGAGGAGGCATTCACATCGACCTGCAGTGTCAGACGGCAGGGGCACGCTCTTGTCAGCAGATTATACCCAAGCCGGTACTGAATGACCCCCCTGGCCGCCAGTCAGTAAGAAAGAGAGGCATGTAGGCCGACCTGCACCGGCAGAGGTAAGGGCACCCACAGACAAAATGTAAACCGATAGAATTAATCCACATACAGGAGTTTGCTGGGTCATGCAGCCGAGGGGTGTGAGGGGAGGCGCATACTCACACATCGGTACCACTGGTTATTCCATTTGGTTTCACATCAGTAGTGCTGCAAGAGGACGTATATTTTGGTGGCATCCTCACGAAACAACGAAACAAGGGGTTTCTACTTTCTACTGTCTAGTCGCTGACACGGCCTCAACCCATAGCGCGCTACTTCCTTCACACCTCTAAAGAGATAATATTTTCCCCTCTGTCCTCGAGTCCATTCAGAGGCGAGCACATGCTATTTACCACGAGCCCCTCCGTTGCCCCAAGGCCATTAGCGCACACCGGGTCAGTGTTAAGATTTAATTATTTTAGTGTGGATCCGACCACCTTTGACAAGCCATTGGGCAGCCACCACTGAGCCAATGGGGCTGAAACCTTGCCCAGCCGGCAGATGGTGGTCCAAGCAGCAGGCCTTGCTGCACCAGCCCCCAACACAACTGAAGCCGTAAGGTATCTGACATTTAGCTGCAGCACCCTGAAATGAAGAGTGACATCTCCTGGAGCCACAAGAGCGGAGGACAAAAAAGGCAGGCCGGGCCTAGTCGGGACCCCCTAGCCTCGTGGGGACCCTCTGCCCACGGAATTTGAAGCCCCCCAGATTAGACCCAGCTTCTGCATAGCTGCCGCCCAGATTATACCCAGCTTCTGCGTGGCTGCCGCCCAGATTATGCCCAGCTTCTGCGTAGCTGCCGCCCAGATTATGCCCAGCTTCTGCGCGGCTGCCGCCCAGATTATGCCTAGCTTCTGCGTAGCTGCCGCCCAGATTATGCCCAACTTCTGCATAGCTGCCACCCAGATTATGCCCAGCTTCTGCATAGCTGCCGCCCAGATTATGCCCAGCCTCTGCGTAGCTGCCGCCCAGATTCTACCCAGCTTAAGCGTGGCTGCCGCCTAGATTATGTCCAGCTTCTGCGTAGCTGCCGCCCAGATTGTGCCCAGCTTCTGCGGGGCTGCCACCCAGATTATACCCAGCTTCTGTGTGGCTGCCACCCAGATAATGCCCAGCTTCTGCGTAGCTGCCGCCCAGATTATGCCCAGCTTCTGCATAGCTGCCGCCCAGATTATACCCAGTTTCTGCGTGGCTGCCGCCCAGATTATGCCCAGCTTCTGCGTAGCTGCCACCCAGATTATGCCCAGCTTCTGCGTAGCTGCCGCCCAGATTATGCCCAGCTTCAGCCTCTGCTCTATCCCATACACTGACCATGCATGCTTAGTTGCATGGTCATGGCTAGGCGAGGCCATGGTTAGGCAGGCCATGGCCAGGCACCCAACATCTGTCGAGCCTTTACCCAGCTTCTGCCTAACTTCTTCCCAGCTTCTGCATAACCTCTGTCTAGTATCTGTTTAACTTCTTCCCAGCTTCTGCCTAGCCTCTGTCTAGCATCTGTGTAACTTGGTCCCTGCTTCCTCAGCTGTGTCCATGCACATACCATGGATGCGATCAGGTAGGCCATGGTCAGGCGAGACACCCAGCGGTCCACCGGCGTCTCCACCCGTTGCAGTGCGTTGAATTCCACATTCCTGAGGGAGTACAGATCATAGGGTTAAGGGTTTAGGATTCAGGGTTAAGCCATTGAGGATATACCGTAGTCACGGACGTGTTTCGTTGTTTTCAAAGTTCGTTGTTGCTTCAATAGTCGCTGTTTTGGCGATTTTTTTGATTCGTTGCCCTTAAAATGAACAATCCCAGTCAAAACATTTCACAATTGATTTCATTGCTCCCTGAACAACGATCAAAACAATGAGATACGTCTGTGACTACGGTAGGTAGCCAGCGTTGAGCTAATGTGAAAATAGGTAGCCAGGGTTGAGCTAGTGTGGAAACAGGTAGCCAGGGTTGAGCAAGTGTGGAAGCAGGTAGCCAGGGAGAAGCTACTGTGGAAATAGGTAGCCAGGGTGAAGCTAGTGTGAAAACAGGACGACGCTTTCCTTTTCTTGCTCTCACCGCTCGTATGACAACAGCGTCTATCAGCAGGCAACAGCTGCGTCACAGAAACATACCTTCGACAGAGGCTCCTAGGCCTGTTCATTTTAGGGTGCTTCCGCTACACTTCAGCTAGAACCCGCCCTACAACCTGCAGGGCTGGGTGCAGCAAGCCCTACGAGGGCTTCGGCCACCCACTGTAGGCTGGTCAAGTTTTGGTCGCGATCGGCCCAGTAGTGGGCCGCCCGGGTGCCCCCCCACAGGTGGTTGCACATCAACAAAAAAAATCACCTGCGCTCCTCTTCTAGTTCCCGCTTCTTGCTCGATACAAGCTCAGCCTTCATGGCCTCGATCTCCGCGAGCATCGTCTGCTTCTGCTCCAGCAGCTTTTCCCGCAGCTCGTCGTCGCCGCCGCCTCCCACCGCTTCGACAAACCGCGAGGCCGCGGCCCGTTCCCATTCCTTGAGCTCCTCGGGCGAGAGGGTCTTCTTGTAGCGCGCCTCGGCCGTCTCAGCCGCCTTGGCCCCTGCCCCCGCCAGCTCTGCAACCCTGCCGTAGCTGGCGTTCAGAGATTTCGCGCACGCAGCCGCCGCCTCGGACAACGGTGACGCCGACGCCGACGGTTCTCCCGTGGACTCAGTTGAGCTTGGCTCGCCTGCTGCCGCTGCGGCGGCGGCGGCGGCGGCAGCGTCCGTCCAGTTCTCAGGTGCGCTGGACGCCTCTGCCGCCACTATGGCGCGCAGTGCTAGCTCACCGGTCCGACAGGCAGCCTCCAGAAGCGCAAGCGAGGCAACGTTGATCTCCTCGGCGCTCTCCGCCTCTTTCAGCAGCTTGAACGAGAGGGCCGCCGCGGACTCTGTCACGAGCAGCTCCTGCAGCGCCTCGCCTGCTAGGGCGCCAACATCTGCGGGCAGCGGCAGCGCGCGGCTGTCGTCGTCCATGTCCGCGGCCAGCGCAGTCAGCGCGCGCTCCTCCGTCTCCGCCTGCCGCGGATCGATCCCTGCCACCAGCGCCGACATCACCGCTGCGTCGGCCCCGCACTCGTCGGCCAGCGCTTTGACGGCCGCCGCGCGCTGCTCCAGCGGCATCGAGGGGGACAGCGCGGCGGCTGCGCGGTCGCGGATCGGCTTATTGACAGTTGCGCGCGCAAACTCTTGCAGCGCTTTGGGTTGAAGCAGCGTCAGTGGAGTCAGCAGGAGGATAACCAGGGCGCCCGCAGCATAACTGCGGTTGGGGTAGGGGCATGGTAGAGGGTTAAAGTGTGATAGGGAGGGGGGTGAGGGTTTAAGTGTGAGGGGGAGGGGGGTAGGTGTAAAGCACCGCCAGGGCTTGGTTCACAATTTCACATTAATGCGCATGCTTGCTTGCGCGTGTGCGTGTGTGTGCTCATGTGTGTGTGTTCGTGCTAAAGGACACCTAGAGGCTAGAGCAATTGTGGTTGTGAAGACTTCTGTAGTACACTGCTCGGTTTCCAGGAATGTAGCTCAGGGCCTGGATCTTAGGGCATGGATCTAAGGGCATGGATCTTAGGGCCTGGATCTTAGGGCCTGGATCTTAGGGCATGGATCTTAGGGCATGGATCTTAAGGCATGGATCTTAGGGCATGGATCTTAGGGCATGGATCTTAAGGCATGGATCTTAGGGCATGGATCTTAGGGCATCTGGCTTAGGGAATGAAGCTTTGGTATTGGGCGTTTATGTGACGTAACTGAGGGTCTGCTTGTTTGCCAGGTATAAGGATTAGGGCATGGGTTATGTTGAGCTTAGGGTATCGAGGTACGGGTTGGGCAGGAAGGGGACTCAAGGGGCAGTCTGTGCTTTTCCTTTTCCAAGCATACAGGTGAGGGCATGTGGTGAAAAGTGGGGCGTGCATGTGACTTACGTTGCGGTCTGCTCGTTTGCCAGGCCAAAGATCTTCAGCCAGAACAGGAGGCTGTCCGAGTCCGTAACCTGTCAAACAGGACATCAGGTCAGGCGGTGAGCTTAGGAATCGGCATGTATGGGACTGTTATGTCCACCTTTAACAGGAACGCCAGTTGTAAAACAAATGGGAAGGGGCCAGGGGTGTGGTCAGTTTCTTAGTCGGCAAGTCGTTTTGTGCCATCCTTTTATCTGGCAAGCTGGGGTAGGTGGCTGGGTGCCTGGGTGAGACAACGAGTGAGACATATGTAGTTACTGATCTCTCCATTTCTCCCTGTGCATGTCCCTCTGGAAAAAAACGGGTATATTACAAATTTTGGTATGGCCCCCGGTGTCAGCAGTAATTTTTGCATGAGGGGCAACATTTACAAGAACCAACAGCATGAAAAAGTGTGAGAGTGCCACCTTGGCAGCCCTGCCTTATAGAAGTGTGTGGGGGGGGGGGAATGCGCGGGGCTGGTACCAGAAATCCCAAAGGCCCTCAGGGACAGCGCTGTCGTCCTCCTCTTACCGGCCTTCAAAGGCGCTCACAACAACAAAAACAAGCCTACGGTATTTAACAACTGACCAACTAACAGAGATTGCACATCTTGAACCGGAAACAGAGTACGCTCACAAAAATGAAAATAATAACCAGTGCCAAATAGTGACCTGTGCCCAATAGTACCGCAAATGACATAGCAGCCGTGTACCGCAAATGACATAGCGGCCCTGTACCGCAAATGTCATACTGGCCTTGTACCGCATATGACATCACCATGTATACCGCAAATAACATGGCATCCGTGTACCGCAAACCGAGGACTAGCTAGCATTGAAAGGAGCCTCTTACCTGTGCGACCTCCGAGCTGATGCCCTCCGCAAGCAGAACCACGAGCGTGCCGCGCAGCAGGCACTCGGCGGCGGCGTTGGATGCGGCGCGCCCCATGAGGAGGCCCAGGACGAGCGCTGGCGAGGAGGGCTGGGCCCACGGCATGAGCCAGAAGGTCTGCACGCAGCAGCAACAAATGCAGACACAGATCAAGGCATGAGTTCTGGTGAGAAGGGCAGGACCCACGACAAAGGCCAGGAAGTCTTCTGTGCAATAACATGTATTGTAAGTACAACATAAGCGAATCCCATCCACATCAAGCATTCTTCAACAGGTTCACACCAGTGTACGCAAGTGATCCATACCAAAATCTTCTTGAACAGGGCAACACATGTGTGAAGCAAGACATCCACACAAAAGCTTTTTTCAAGAGGGCCACACAGCGTGAAGCAAGATATCCACATAAAAGCCATCCTCGACGGGGCCACACGAGTGTGAAGGAAGAGATTCACACAAAAGCCTTCCTCAACAGGGTCGCAAAAGTGTGAAGCATGAGATCCACATAAAATCCATTTTCAACGGGGTCATATAAGTGTGAAGCAAGAGATCTACACAAAGCCATCATCGACAAGGCCAAACAAGTGTAAAGCTAGAGATCCACAAAAAAGCCTTCTCCAACGGGGTCACAAAAGTGTGAAGCAAGGGATCCACATCAAATCCATCCTTAACGGGGTCATATAAGTGTGAAGCAAGAAATTTACACAAAAGCCAAAACAAGTGTGAAGCAAGAGATTCACACAAAAGCCATCCACGACAGGGCCATACGAGTGTGAAGCAAGAGTTCCACACATAAGCCATCCCCCGCGGGGCCACACAAGTGTAAAGCAAGAGATCCACATAAAATCCACCCTCAACCGGGTCACATAAGTGTGAAGCAAGAGATCTACACAAAAGCCATCCACGACGGGGCCACACAAGTGTGAAGCAAAAGATCAAAACAAAAGCCATCCTCAATGGCGCCACACAAGTATGAAGTAAGAAATCCACACAAAAGCCTTCTTCAACAAGGCCACACCAGTGTGAAGCAAGAAATCCACACACATGCTTTTTATAACAGGGCCACACAGTGTGTAGCCAGAGATCCACACAAAAGCCTTCTTCAAGAGGGCCACACAAGTGTGACACAACAGCAGCTAGATTGAGAGTCAGGGGGGCACATTGGAGCATGATGCTCAGCAGGCCTCCCTCCAATATCAGAGATGCTGCAAAAAGCTCGGAGGTTATTCGCTGATGGTGCGACAGATCTCAGCCAAGAGTGGAGCATTGTGTCCAATGAGTGTCCATCAGGCCTCCCTTTGATTCTCTTCTCCCTCCAAAAGACAAATTCTGACAGACCCCTCAACGGGGACTCTAAGAGTGGAGCATTGTGTCTGATAGGCCTCCCTTCCATCTACATCCCTCTATTAGCCAGAACTATGGTATGTCCCTCAACGGGGTTCTAGAGTGGCACATTGTTTCAGATAGGCCTCCCTTCCATTCCCATTTCTTCTTCAGGCAGATTTCAGGCACGCGCGCTCTAAAACTCGTTTCCGTAGTGGCCTCATTATGGCAAGGGTCATTAATTAGTCAATTACCGCTTCTAAAAAGCTAGCAGGACAGGCCTCAAGATACTACAGCCAGCAACTCTCCAGCTTCAAGACAGACTACCTCCGGCAGGGCGAGGTGCTGCTAAAGCACTGCTGCTGGCGACACCAGCCGTACTAGCATGCATCTTCCAGGCCACAAATATAGCAGGACAAGTCTCAAGAATACACCACAGCCATGCTGCGCCGTCAGTCTGTCATTCTCAATAAAAATGCGAATGTGGCAACAAGATGCGCCCAAACCTGGACGGCATCATGAACGACGCCCTTAAACCCTGAACCTAGAAGCCTGCCTAAATCAAGCCCTACGCGGATCGGACAGTCGACAAGTATGCGGATCGGACAGTCGACAAGGTCTGCAGCCTGCCTTAACCCTCTGGGTTGAGGGTTAAGGCTACCAGAGTCAATCCCAATGCGGACCAGACATCCGACGAGGTTTTGCCCTTTTAGAGGTACAACAACCTATGCTCCTCCTCCTCCTCCTCCTCCTCCTCCTCCTCCTCCACCTCCTCCTCCCCCTCCTCCTCGTCCCATCCTGAATAGCCTACCTGAATCAAGCCCAAGGCAGATCTGACATCCGATGAGGTCTCGTTTTTTTTCAGGTACAGCTTTGGCTGCTTCACCTCCTCTTCGTCCTCGCCATCGCCCCCGATGGAAATAGTCAGCAAGCCGGAACGCAGGAATGCACCGCTGAGGAACTTCGTGCTCGTGGACTGAGGAAGGGATGCGAGTCGGGATGTATGGGGGGATTCTCTTTGCTTTTAGGGCGTGATAGGGATTTCCTTACATGGGGCTTTCAAAATCAGGGGTAAGGGATCAGGATATGGCATGGCCAGGCTGTGAGGAAGTTAAGAAATGAGGAGGCGATGAGGGACCATACTCCAGACCGGAATCAGGGATCTGAACAAGGATCATAGTCGGGGATCAGAACCCCTATCAGAGTCAGGGATGAAGATTGCAAACCAGAGTCTGGCATGGACAAACTGAAGCAGCGCTCGCCATGTGGGTAAACAGGTCCCCAAATTAAGGCTGGCGGGGGTGCAACAATTCCCAGGTTTCTCAAATCTCTGGATACCGGTAACAGCAAGTGGAATTGCAATTATATCCTGCATTACCGGTACACCTTACAAGCCGGGCGGCTGATCTGTACCCCTTAGGTGGCAGGCCCCTTGGTACAACAGAGCTGTGGAGAGATGACATGTTTTGTCTTTGGCTACGAGGATGTATACCAACTGAGGGTCCCAGTTATTTCGATTCAGAACTTAACTTTGTTTCTGGTCAGGACAGGATGATCTCCCCATCCTTTAATGATATAACAACGGGGACAAAAGCAAGACCGAATTTAGACCCAGAGCCCAAGCACTAAGGCACGCTGCACCACATCCCCTTGGCCACAGGCCGGGATGTAGCTAAATTGGAGCTGAAATGAGCTGAAATTAACAGTGGAGCCCATGCAAGATGCCCATGCAAGATGCCCATGCAAAACCATGCAAGACCAAGACCATGGACCCTTGCAAGATGCCCATGCAAGCCCATGCAAGCCCATGCAAGACCAAGGCCATGGAGCCCATGCAAGATGCTGAGATGCGCAAAGCATGCGCTCTCAAACAATGCATGGTTCATGGTGCATGGGCACATGGCGCATGGTGCTCGACCCATGCAAGATGCATAAAGAGCGATGAATTCCCTCCCATGAGGCCAAGGGGTATCGCTAAATGCACGCATACTTGAACTCTTGATTCCGCAACAATGCTAGTGCGTACAAATGTACAATGCAATGTAAGCAACTTGGCATGCTTGTACACCATGCAAACATGATGTACGCAATAGTGCTTGCATTCGTACGTGATGTACGGTGCACAACAATGCTTGTGCGAACAATGTGAAGTACGCAACATGCACCACGTCTCCATGTGAATCCCTCGTGCTACAGGCGCCACACATGTTGCCCATGGATGCTCCTGCCCCCACACAATAACTAGAATATGAAAACACAGCTGTAAATTCCCACGCCCAATGCATGGCTCTGCATCCTGCTCTAGTACAAAATTATGAAAACAGAGGTCCACAGCATGATACGTATGTCTGCTCTGGCATACATACGTATCATGCTGTGGACCTCTGTTTTCATATCATTTATGTATCTCCTGCTAATTTCTGGAGACACAGCTCTCAATGCAAATTTTGGTGTGTTTCTATGCTGAGCATCTGAAGTGAGGCATACGCATGTCGTAGGGATGCAGACTGCAGAGCATGGCTTATGTTGTCAAAAATTTCCAGGTCAGCACTGTACGCTGCTGGGAAAATACTGCACTTGCCACAGGTGCGAGCTGCATGCGGGGCTCACGGTGTATGGCAAAGGCAGTAAAGCCTTACCCAGGGCCCCAGAATAAAGCCGCATGGCACATGTTTTAGCTGCATGCGGGGCACATGGTGCATGGCGTAGGTTCCGGCAGCATGGCCCAGGTTCAAGTTGCATGCGGGGGTCGTGCATGGCGCTGGCAGCACAGGCTTACCACGGGCCCCAGCTCGTAATTGGGCAGGCACACAGCAATGACAAACGCGACGGGCAAGGCGCTGCATGCCAGCGCGGTCTGCGCAGCGTTGGGAGGCAGCTCCCAGTTCCAGCTTATCTCCTGCCACATGGCAATCCCGGAAGCCAGCGCCAGCAGCGCCCCGGCCTGCAGTAAGCCTTCAAATAACGACACCGATGGTACGGCCACCTCCTCTTCCTTGCCATCTTCTTCATTGTCATCGTCATCGTCGCTATCGAAATCGAAAAAAGATCCGCTGCCGCTGCTCTTGCTTTTGCTGCCATCGGGTCGCCTGTCCGGTGGAGTGGGATCGCCTTCACCCTGTCCTCTTTGTACGTTTCTGATATGTAGGCAGCGTATTTGGTTGTTACTAAAACGGGATGTGATCGGCGTCGAAACAGTTGCGGCCCTCAGCGGCGACGACAGTGTCGACCGCGAAGTTCGGGAGCTGATGCGGACTTGCATCTGGTTGTCTATTAATGGAAATTACAATACGTCAGGCAAGCGTGGCGTTGGGGGGTATCCAAGTGGCTGTCCCAGAAAAAAACCTGAAACCCCGAAACCACATTTCACTCGCTTCCTGTATTCCTGGCAAAACTGCAATCCTGGCAAGTTCATACCTGGCGTTCTTGACAGGGAGCCCCAAGGAGGCTCTGCCAATTGACGGGCTGGTGGCATGCCGCGAGGGAGTTCAGCAGGGTACAGATCGGCACTCTCAAGACAAGCAGAGGCGTTTACTTTCTTTCTAACGTTGGAACCCCCCTGGTTTACACGGTACAGATATCAAGGGATCTCATGTCCTTAGAGGAGTCCTCCTAACTCTTGGTCGTTGGGCATGAGATATGTAGATATCTTACAGAATTCCTGGTCAGTTTTAAGAAGGCTCGGCCACAATGGCATCCAGCTTTTAGGTTTGAGGTCAGTTATAAACCTACGAGCTGGATGCCCCAAAGCGGCCGAGCCTTTTTTAGCCGGGCCCAGAGGTGTAACCAGGGATGTAAGGTCATTGGCACCTCAGAGGGAGTCCCTAGGGGTGAAACGGCAGGGGTGGCAAAACTCAACCAACCTGTTGACAGGCTCCAGCTGGCTGGTGGACAGCAGCCCTTGCCAGCAGTTTTCCAGGGAGCCTTCCTTGGATGATGTGAATGGTAGATCAGCTGAAAGAGGTGAGGAGCCTCTGCGAGAGGACGGCCCTGACTATGAGCTAGTGCATGGGGGGCAAGCCCAGAGGGCAGGTTTCGACATGGTCCACAACGGCGGCTAACGAGGTATGCAGCGTTCTAAGCTACTGCCGCTAGACAGGGCAGGAGCTGGAGGCTCGTGCCAGGCACTGAGACGTTTGCATGTAGGCAGCTGTGGGGTTTGTTGAGGAGATCCGCCCACTGGGGTGACCCCCGTGCTATGGTGGGCACCTCAGCGTCAGGCAACCAGGCATTCATGCTGCTTTTGTGTGAGTGCAAAGTGGTGTCTTTGAGGATACCGGTAGGGGACAATTCCTTTTGATGACGTATGCAAGCCCGCTATTCTGCTCCTGTACAGGCAGATCATTCTCTGGTTTCTTGTTAGGGGTTGTCTCCTTCTGCAGGACGGAGGTTGCATTCTGTCGGCTTCAGTAGAAGCATTTGCTGCTGCTACTCGATAGGCTTCTGGTGGTATAGAGTGCTCTTGTTGAAGGATGCTAAGGCAGGGTCGAACTTCTTCGACGTTTTGTTACGCATGAGTTGTTTAAGCGTTACGGTATTTATTGCAGCTGTTCACAATATTCACATTCAATGTCATCTTTTTGACTCTTTGGTGAAGCCTATTTTGTTTCATGGGTGTGAAATTTGGGAACCAGGTCTCCTTGCGAAAGGAGTCGGCTTGGCAGATACTGGTTTCTCTAAAGATTTGGAGGTATTTCACAAGGGTTTCCTTAGGCAGTGTATGGGTCTTCGCAAGTCTGTGGCCGAATATGTTCTCATGAGTGAACTGCACCGTGAACCCCTTATCTCAAGTCTTTTTCAGCAGACCCTGAGTTTCTGGAATAGAATTAATCTGAGGCCTGACGATGACCTTGTGAATATGGCTATGCAGGAAAGTTGTGGTTTGGCGAAGGCTGGCACTTCACTTTATTGGGCTGGTTTTCTGTCGACGATATTGATGACACTGGGTATTGATTTATTGACTGCTTCAGCCAATACCTCTTTGGATATTGAGGTCATTGAGGTCATTCTGAATTCAGCTAGGGATCAGTGGCTTTCCAAAATTTCCAGGGATATGCCACGTACAGCCCTAACAGTTCGTGCTACTCCTGACTCAGAACGCTCGGGGTTCAAGTTGTTTACGTTCTCTAAGTGGTTCCAAATTAAGCGTAATGTGAAGGAGACTTTCTGGTACAATTAAAGCAAGCCTGATATTATTTTCGCTGTAGCCCGGTATCGGATGGGGTCCATTGGCTGAATGTTGAGACGGGGCGCTTTGAGAAACCTTGTGGGCCTCGTAGCGAGAGGATTTGTAGATGTTGCAATCTTAAATGTCGGGAGGATGAGCTTCACATGATTTACTGCCCGTTCTACACAGACCTTCGTTTTCAATCTAACCTTACTTTCCATAATTCCTAGAGGACGAGGATGAGCCCATGAAACGGTGCGCAAATGGAGTGTGGGGCAAACTAAATACAGAGGACTCTGCTTCTGTGTTCTGGAAGAAATTTGGTTCTTTTATCTTTCAGTGTATGATGAAAAGAGATAATCATCTCAAACCTTTGCCAAATTTCCCGTTCCCCCCCCTGATTCTCTAGGCGGTGCTCAATCGAACTCTTTTGCACCCACGTCATGTTTTATGGCTGGGGCTTATCGTCTGCACTATGGGGTTCATTCCCACGCCACTGTCGTGGTTGTGTGCTAGTTGCTTGCCCAGGGGGGTCAATGGTTTTCGTTTACTGTCCTAGTGTATCAAGTGCCTGTACCGGTTTACGGGCACATGACCCATGCATCAATTTTGATGCTCTGTTGGACAGTAAAAACTTCACAAACTTCAAAGCTGTGTGGGCGTTTTGGGGGGGGATGTGTGCCTTTCCTGTCCTACCTTTCCTCAGCAGAAGGGCATCCGGGCTATTTTGGGGTCAGCACCTCAGTTTTCCAAGGGTTGGGCAGCCAGCCCCACTTCACTAACAAGCTTCTAAATCGGATGAAGGCAAGTGCAGCAAACATAGTGAAAGCAAGAGGGAACATCTGTCAAGGACAATATGAGGAATGACAGTACGCACGTGCTACATTGGGGCATGAAGAGTGGGATTGCTCACAGGAAACGTAATGAACAAACCAGGAGCCAAGGCTGATGGGTCTGTGCAACATACATGAAAATCCTTGATATTGAATCGTCGCATCGAGCCCCAAACATGGCCCTTGGCCAAGCTTCTTTCCTGATCGCTTAGGATTCCAGAATTGGACAAAACCTAGAGGCCATCATATGTAAGGCTCCGCCTCATCGCACTGCCACGTCAGCAGCTGTTCCCTGACCCACACCCAGCTTCATAGTCCCCGAGAGAGATATCTGGTCTGCAGGGAACTGTCCCATGCATGTCTGCATAATACATCAAATCTCATGCTCCGCTAGACTGAACAAAGGACCATGAACTCACAAGCTGATCCAGCTTCGCAATTCCTGGGAGGGCAATATCGTCGAGGCTGAACCGAGGAGGGTTGAACTAGGTGCATAAGAACATACTCAGGAGTGCCCCCTAACACATGCACTTCCAATCTCTTAGGAGAAGCTGAAACAATCTCTGGGACGACTCGTCATTCAGTTGCTCAGGTGCCCAGTCCTGTCCTAATACTTGCAGCCATGACACATGTAGAGCCTGGAGCGCGTATGGGAAGTCCATGCATAACGGCACTCGATACCTGTCGTACGCAACAGCTGACACATATCCTGCCATCCTCCCATGTCTGCCATGCCAACCTGCACGGTGCCTGCACGCTCCATGCTTGCCTACAAGCTGCCTGCCTGCATGCTGCCTGCCATGTCTGCTGTGCCTCCCTGCATGCTGCGCTCCACGCCTGCATGCATGATGCCTGCTGTGCGCTGCACGCTTGCCATGCTCAAGAGCCGACGTACTCTATCTGCTGGTGTCGTACATGTCTAGATGACGCAGCTTCTTGGCGGTACAATTGTTGGAGTGGGTCCTGCCCCTGATCGACATCCCCAGCTGGTGCCGCGTTCCTCGGTGGCACTTAATGTCCACGAGTTGCAGGATGTTTTCCCGTATGCTCCTCTTGAGCTGGTCACCGACAACATAGTTCTCTTGGATGTGCAGTGACACCTGTTGCACGTACTGCTCCTTAACATCCTTGACCTATTGGCATATGGAGAAGGGGGCTGAAGTCATACACTGTTTGTTTTAGTTGGCTTGAGCTCAATTCAACCGCATCATGACATGTGGCCGGGTGGGCCTCATGCAGAGAGCCCCGAGCCCTGTTGCTTGGGTCACCAGCCATTGGCAAGTTTATGGTATCTCCAATGACCCAGTGGAGGCTGACCAGCGGCTGCTTCTAAGTAGTCTGGTGTTCAATAAAAGAATGATTGGTGTAGGGAATGGGGCTGCCCTGAACCATGTGGACATGAACACATGCCCTGCAAGTGAGCATCTGGCTCTCACACCTTCATATCCTTGCTGATACCACACGCTTCCGTTATGTTGAGAGCGCTCACTCTACCGATGCCGAAGATCTTTGCTAAAGCCAAGTGGAAGTTCGCCTCCGGTGCCATCGCGGTGCGCGCAATGTGAGTCATGATTGGAATTAAAGATAACGAAGTACCAATGGAATTTCGATCGGATGTAAAGGGCGCCAAGTGCCAGCAGGGGAGCTATGAGACTAACGGGGGCGGGGCGGGGGTGCCAGAGGCACAAAATGAGCGAGGAAATCTACCACGATATATGACAACAAATTGGGCAATGGTTGTCAGTGATAATGGAGCTAGGTGCCAAGGAATTGAAATGCATGGGATTGGAGTGGTGTGACACTATGCGGACCTGGGCCGATCCACACCAGATCCACACCTTTTTGAAGGACGCACGTGTGCACCGCGGGTGGAAGCCATGCGCAAACAGCTGTTCGGTTCCAATGATACCGCCTCTGTGCAGCAGCTCCCTACCAGCGACAGAGCCGGACAGGAGTCGGCTGGGCATCAGGCCATGGCTGATTGGCTGCCATCCAAGGTTTGGGGGATATGGAGGACTCTGCTGGGCGCTGCAAGGCCGGCACTCCTGGAGAATGAACAATATGCACAGATTCAGAAATCGCATGAGTTAAGCTGGGAAACCGTCGCAGGTGCGAGATGTGGTTGAATGAGGGCGTGGGACGACCCTAAACACGAGGGGAAAAAGTGCATGGGAAATGTGCATGGGAAGCTGCCGAAATCGCGAGGCCGAGAAGGCGAGAAGAAGCCACAGGTACGCGAGCTCTGAGGCATGTCGGAAATTGCTTAGGGTACGGCATTTCAGTAGCAGCAGCAAGCACGCGATCTGAATAAAGCCAGGGGAAAATGGAAGGTGCAGGAGCTATATGAATCTATGATGCATAGCACCCAGCAGGTGACGGACGTTCATGTGATAAAAGCCATGAAAAAAATGCAATTGGAAGGCCCAGTGGCCCACGGTGGATTTGAGCCTCTTGGAAGGCTGGTGAGAAGATGTACATGACTTCATGAGAGAGCGTGCATCTTCTCCCTAGCCATCCGCCACGGAAGGGTTACCTGGTATGCCATTTGGGCTGATATCCCAGCTCCTTAACTGCACTGCTTCAAAAACGGTCTGGTACGGTTTTCAAATGTGGCAAAGCTGCCCGTATGCATGGTGCCTTTCGGGGGACGAGTTCCGGCGGGATTGGCTGGTTGCATCATCGTCCTTAGGCTTTGCATGGTCCGCATCACCCATGCACCCTAGTATTTTGCATCACAATGGTCCATGCAGGGTACCTCTTGAGGGCCAGTTGAGGCCCATCACGTCGCTTGACACAGGATCACCTGTATGTCCCTTTGTTCGATACTGCGCCCGCACTGTATCGTCTGCCCGCACCGTATTTCTGTACTGGGTAACGCTGCTCACCCGTCAGCGTGAGACAAGCAGCCGAGAGTTGCGGAGCATGTTAGCATGATATTGCACAATATGCCGAATACGGTAATGAAGGCACAGCAGGTAAAGCCGAATTGTGCTCACAAGGCAGGTAGCACGATACCCTGCCAAATGGAACAGGTCCAGCCGGATTGTGCTACAATGCTGCGGAGGGCTGGGGCCACGCCATGGTGCATGGGATGCAGAGCTGCTGCGAGGATGCGAACTCAGCAAGGCCGCCATGATGCACAATGTATTGTAGGGTGCTTCAACTGTAATTCAGCTGCTGTGCTGTTCGCATTGCGTCTGGCATCGCCGATGGCAGCACCTAAGGTGCAGATGGCGATACAAATGGTAGTGCAGAAAGGTCGCAGCTTTTGGGTGCCGACAAGAGGTCTGACGTCATGAAGTTGCAGCCTGAGAGCAGGCTCAAGAAAGGCAAGACTGGGCACCTTAACAGCATCCTCATCAACCCTGCCACATGCAGACATTTCCCCCCAGGAAGGCTGAAGGTTGGATGCGTGAATGATGCGTGGGCGTACTGGTTACAAGTTACAACCTCGTGAGCAAGAGGTTGAGTCCAGACTGTACGTAGAGGACTGTGCTAGGCAGTACACAGGAGTCTTGCCTGCACCGTGACCAGTGCCCCCCTCCCCTCTGCCTACGCTGCTGATTTACAGCTCCAGACTGCACCCATGGCCATAATCAGTGAGACAGAGTAGCCAAACTTAGATTGATAGGTTCCTGATGCTGCACAAGGGCACCCATATCCCAGGGGACATGAGACCGGGATTCTACATCAGTGTCTCCTTAAGTGAATGGTTTACCACTATCAGCTACAGTTCAGCTACACTGTGGCCCCCGGCCACAAGCCCCTGGTGCGGCCAGCCCTGCTGCTTGGGCCACCGGCCGGAGGCCAGTCCAGATTTGGTGTGAATCATCCCAGGGGCGGCCACGTGGCGGCCCAGCAAAGGCCGTCCCTTACCCACTAAAGTAAACACTGTTCTACATCAGTAGGCTGCGGAGAGGGCTGCGGTATCACACAGGTCGAACTACGCTCCAACCCTGTCTAGCCCCGGGATGCGCCCCCCTGCCGCCGCCACCGCCATCTTGTCAGCTGAGGGCGCACACAGCTCTGCGTCCTCCGCGGGCCACTTGGCAGTCACCGTCTTGGGCTGCGTGAAGAAGTGCACGCCCGCCTTCCCATACATGTGGAGGTCGCCCGCAAACGAGCCACGCCAGCCAGTGAACGAGAACATGAAGGGCAGGGGCACTGGGATCGGCACATTGATGCCCACCATGCCCACCTCAACCTACGCGCGGGAGCATCAACATTATTCATTTGCATCGACACCTGAGGACCAAGAGTACCCCTCTCGAATATAGTCACCTACACCCCTCATCACACATCTAATCACCCGCACCCCTAATTTCACACTCGAGGACCTTGTGCCAGCATGCAACACCCAAGGACCCTCACCCCTCATCTCAAACCCAGTGACCTACAACACCCATCTCAGACCCAATATCCTGTTTGCCCCATCTCCCACCCAAGGACATGTACCCCTCAATCCCTCATCTCAGACCCGAGGACCTGTCCCCCCCATCGCACACCTCGTTCTGGAAGCGCCGGGCCGCTGCTCCAGAGCGCGTAAATATGGCCGTCCCATTGCCGTGCTCATTACCATTGACAGCCGCGATCGCTTGTTGCAAGGTGGCCACCTGCACACCACAGGTTGGACTGGGGTTAGAGAAAAGGGTTTAGGGACCGCTGCTTAGAGCTTCACCTCAGCCACTGCGTCGGCCTCTGCACCTGCTCATGCATCCGCCTAGCTACTGAGGCGTCACTGGGTGGCAGGCTTCCAATCTGCACAGTGCACACTCACAGTTTTCCGCTACAAAAAAAACCATAGGTCTTTTTACGCAAAGGGTTGTCTCTCAATCAAGACTCGCGGCACCACCATCCTAAGCTCTGCTGAAGTGAGCATTCCGGGAATCCGGGTTTCTGGCTGAGTCAGGGTCAACATTGGGGCCGTGGGGGGATATTGCTACATTCCTTAGGCATTGGAAACACTTCATTCTATTGCAAAAGAAATATGAGAGGACACACATCAAAAATTAATGAAAGCAAACGGCCATGGCGGATAGGTGGCCGTGGTCCCCGACACAGCGAGATCGGCCATGTCTATGGGAATTAGGAACGCAGCAGGTGGCGTCACAGTTGACGGTGACAAGCCCAGAAATGCAATGTGCCTTCCGCGTACACGCCCATACGTTAACTCAACAATCCTTACCCTTTTAGTGAAGCATGCGGGATTTGTCCGCACCTATATACCTTGCATCAGCACAGCAGCTGCATTAGCCCACCTCCATGCAGCGCAGCACATGCCCAAGTATCTCCCCCATGGAGCAGCCCATAAGTTTGTGTGTGTGTGCTTGGACATGCTTTTCACTCACCCCACGTGCCCGTACACACAACAGTTGTACGAAACCCACCTCCATGCAGCATAGCACGGGCCCGAATATCTCTTCCTTGTAGCAGTCCATTTGCGACTGCACTCCAGCCAGCAGTGTTGGGCCCACAAAGTTGCCCTGCTCATAGCCGGGCACCTGGGGGCGACGAAAGGAGTCCATGTCACAGCCTATTTCAGCACAATTCAGGTCCATCAGGGCGTGCAGCCAGAAAGGCCTGGTGCAGCAAGGTCTGTAGCTTGGAACACTGGCCGTAGGCATAAGCACGGTCCAGGTTTGGTCCCCATCAGCCCACTGGTGGCCAACCAGAAGGCCCTCTAGTAGGTTGCCTGGCACCCATTCAAATGAACACTGGTGGTGGCCTGGTGGGGTTGCGTGACAAGCTTAGTGCCTGGAGCTAGCTATGCGACAAGCAAACATCCAGACATTCAGGCAGCAGAATAATCCACCCTCCCCCATGCACCCTTCATCAATCATCATGCACCCTCCCCCATGCACCCTTCATCATACACCCTTCATCATGCACCCTCCCTCATGCACCCTTCATCATGCACCCTCCCCCATGCACCCTTCATCATGCACCCTCCCCCATGCACCCTTCATCATGCACCCTCCCCCATGCACCCTTCATCATGTACCCTTCATCATGCACCCTCCCCCATGCACCCTTCATCATGCACCCTCCCTCATGTACCCTTCATCATGCACCCTCCCCCATGCACCCTTCATCATGCATCCTCCCCCATGCACCCTTCATCATGCACCCTCCCTCATGCACCCTCCCCCATGCACCCTTCGTCATGCAACCTCCCCCATGCACCTTTCATCATGCACCCTCCCCCATACACCCTCCGTCCCTCCCCCATGCACCCTTCGCCATGCACCCTCCTCCATGCACCCTCCCCCTCGCACCCTCCCCATGCACCCTCCCCCATGTACCCTCCCCCATGCAGCCTCCGTCCCACCCCATCCGCACCTCCCACCAAGTGCATGAGAAGGCTCACCTTGACTCCACGCCCGTCCAGCAGGCAGTTGGCCCCCTGGTCTACACCGGCCTGAATGAGCTTCTCACACCGAGCCTTCGCCTCCTTGGAGATGACGGGTCCCACATCAGTGTCAGCCTCAATGCCAGCCCCAACCTGAAAAACAACAAAAATGAGCCATGCCGTACATTAAGGGGAAGCAACCAGGATTGGCTGGTTCGAGAGGAGGCCTGTCTTTGTTGTTACAACAAGAAGGGGGGGGGTGATAAGAACTGTGGGTAAGAGGGGAACGGTTGATCAGCTACCTAACGGTGGTGCGTAAGGACAACGAACAGGAGGGAAATACCGCTCCAGGGAGTATGGTTCCAGGAAGTATGGCACCAGGAAGTCTCAACATAGGTTATTAAAAAAACAGTACAGATACGGCCAACCGGCCAGCCAACCCTCCGCAAACCAGCCAGCCGGCCGGCCAGCCAGCCAGTCGCGCACCTTGAGCGCCTTAGCACAGTCCAGCAGTGGCTGCCGCCATCTCTCAAAGCCGCCGACAAAGACCGCCACCGAAATGGCCATACAGCGCTGTCCTGCCGCACCAAAGGCCGCACCTGGTCCACACAGCAGCCGTGAGAGGAAGGCAAGATCTAGATCCAGCGCTAAGAGGCATGGATTATGATGCCAGCAACTGCAAGAGGGAGGCGAGATCTAGATCCAGCGCTTAGAGGCATGGATTATGATGCCAGCAACCATGAGAGGTAGGCGAGATGTAGATCCAGCGCTAAGAGGCATGGATTATGATGACAGCAACTGCAAGAGGGAGGCGAGATCTAGATCCAGCGCTTAGAGGCATGGATTATGATGCCAGCAACTGTTAGAGGGAGGCGACATCTAGATCCAGCGCTAAGAGGCATGGATTATGATGCCAGCAACCATGAGAGGTAGGCGAGATCTAGATCCAGCGCTAAGAGGCATGGATTATGATGCCAGCAACTGCACGAGGGAGGCGAGATCTAGATCCAGCGCTTAGAGGCATGGATTATGATGCCAGCAACTGTTAGAGGGAGGCGACATCTAGATCCAGCGCTAAGAGGCATGGATTATGATGCCAGCAACTGTTAGAGGGAGGCCACATCTAGATCCAGCACTAAGAGGCATGGATTATGATGCCAGCAACCATGAGAGGTAGGCGAGATCTAGATCCAGCGCTAAGAGGCATGGATTATGATGCCAGGAACTGCACGAGGGAGGCGAGATCTAGATCCCAGGGGCGGGAGGCGCGGATTTTGATGCCAGCAGTGGAGGGCGTGTGAGCACCGGCAATAGACACATACTTTTTATACCAGCAATCGACTGCCAGTGAGCAGGTAGCGCGTGATGTTGACCAGGTTTTAGCACCCGCACCCTCCACTCCCTCATTTAACCATTAGCTCTCCCCTTGCACCCTCATTTACCCAGTACCACCTCCCCTACACCCTTGTTTACCCAGAAGCCCCCCCCCCCTCTACACCCTCATCACCCGTTAGCCCCCCCGCACCCTCTACGCCTCCGTTAACATGTCCGCCCCTACACCCCCGTGGACACGTCAGCCTCTCGCACCCTCTGCGTCCTCACCCACCCAAACGTATCGCTCGCCCGTCAGCGCCTCAAACAAAAAAACCTCCCCTATCCCTGCTCACCTGTCAGCGCCTCCAACCTAAACACCTCCCCCATCCCTGCTCACCTGTCAGCGCCTCCAACCTAAACACCTCCCCCATCCCTCCTCACCTGTCAGCACCTCCAACCTAAATACCTCCCCCATCCCTGCTCACCTGTCAGCGCCTCCAACCTAAACACCTCCCCCATCCCTCCTCACCTGTCAGCGCCTCCAACCTAAACACCTCCCCCATCCCTCCTCACCTGTCAGCGCCTCCAACCTAAACACCTCCCCCATCCCTCCTCACCTGTCAGCGCCTCCAACCTAAACACCTCCCCCATCCCTGCTCACCTGTCAGCGCCTCCAAGCTAAACACCTCCCCCATCCCTGCTCACCTGTCAGCGCCTCCAACCTAAACACCTCCCCCATCCCTCCTCACCTGTCAGCGCCTCCAACCTAAACACCTCCCCCATCCCTGCTCACCTGTCAGCGCCTCCAACCTAAACACCTCCCCCATCCCTGCTCACCTGTCAGCGCCTCCAACCTAAACACCTCCCCCATCCCTCCTCACCTGTCAGCGCCTCCAACCTAAACACCTCCCCCATCCCTGCTCACCTGTCAGCGCCTCCAACCTAAACACCTCCCCCATCCCTCCTCACCTGTCAGCGCCTCCAACCTAAACACCTCCCCCATCCCTCCTCACCTGTCAGCGCCTCCAACCTAAACACCTCCCCCATCCCTCCTCACCTGTCAGCGCCTCCAACCTAAACACCTCCCCCATCCCTCCTCACCTGTCAGCGCCTCCAACCTAAACACCTCCCCCATCCCTGCTCACCTGTCAGCGCCTCCAACCTAAACACCTCCCCCATCCCTGCTCACCTGTCAGCGCCTCCAACCTAAACATCTCCCCCATCCCTCCTCACCTGTCAGCGCCTCCAACCTAAACACCTCCCCCATCCCTCCTCACCTGTCAGCGCCTCGAACCTAAACACCTCCCCCATCCCTGCTCACCTGTCAGCGCCTCCAACCTAAACACCTCCCCCATCCCTGCTCACCTGTCAGCGCCTCCAACCTAAACACCTCCCCCATCCCTCCTCACCTGTCAGCGCCTCCAACCTAAACACCTCCCCTATCCCAGCTCACCTGTCAGCGCCTCCAACCTAAACACCTCCCCCATCCCTGCTCACCTGTCAGCGCCTCCAACCTAAACACCTCCCCCATCCCTGCTCACCTGTCAGCGCCTCCAACCTAAACACCTCCCCCATCCCTCCTCACCTGTCAGCGCCTCCAACCTAAACACCTCCCCCATCCCTCCTCACCTGTCAGCGCCTCCAACCTAAACACCTCCCCCATCCCTCCTCACCTGTCAGCGCCTCCAACCTAAACACCTCCCCCATCCCTCCTCACCTGTCAGCGCCTCCAACCTAAACACCTCCCCCATCCCTGCTCACCTGTCAGCGCCTCCAACCTAAACACCTCCCCCATCCCTGCTCACCTGTCAGCGCCTCCAACCTAAACACCTCCCCCATCCCTCCTCACCTGTCAGCGCCTCCAACCTAAACACCTCCCCCATCCCTGCTCACCTGTCAGCGCCTCCAACCTAAACACCTCCCCCATCCCTGCTCACCTGTCAGCGCCTCCAACCTAAACACCTCCCCCATCCCTGCTCACCTGTCAGCGCCTCCAACCTAAACACCTCCCCCATCCCTCCTCACCTGTCAGCGCCTCCAACCTAAACACCTCCCCCATCCCTCCTCACCTGTCAGCGCCTCCAACCTAAACACCTCCCCCATCCCTGCTCACCTGTCAGCGCCTCCAACCTAAACACCTCCCCCATCCCTGCTCACCTGTCAGCGCCTCCAACCTAAACACCTCCCCCATCCCTCCTCACCTGTCAGCGCCTCCAACCTAAACACCTCCCCCATCCCTGCTCACCTGTCAGCGCCTCCAACCTAAACACCTCCCCCATCCCTCCTCACCTGTCAGCGCCTCCAACCTAAACACCTCCCCCATCCCTCCTCACCTGTCAGCGCCTCCAACCTAAACACCTCCCCCATCCCTCCTCACCTGTCAGCGCCTCCAACCTAAACACCTCCCCCATCCCTGCTCACCTGTCAGCGCCTCCAACCTAAACACCTCCCCTATCCCTCCTCACCTGTCAGCGCCTCCAACCTAAACACCTCCCCCATCCCTGCTCACCTGTCAGCGCCTCCAACCTAAACACCTCCCCTATCCCTCCTCACCTGTCAGCGCCTCCAACCTAAACACCTCCCCCATCCCTCCTCACCTGTCAGCGCCTCCAACCTAAACACCTCCCCTATCCCTCCTCACCTGTCAGCGCCTCCAACCTAAACACCTCCCCCATCCCTCCTCACCTGTCAGCGCCTCCAACCTAAACACCTCCCCTATCCCTCCTCACCTGTCAGCGCCTCCAACCTAAACACCTCCCCTATCCCTCCTCACCTGTCAGCGCCTCCAACCTAAACACCTCCCCTATCCCTTCTCACCTGTCAGCGCCTCCAACCTAAACACCTCCCCCATCCCTCCTCACCTGTCAGCGCCTCCAACCTAAACACCTCCCCTATCCCTCCTCACCTGTCAGCGCCTCCAACCTAAACACCTCCCCCATCCCTGCTCACCTGTCAGCGCCTCCAACCTAAACACCTCCCCTATCCCTCCTCACCTGTCAGCGCCTCCAAGCTAAACACCTCCCCCATCCCTCCTCACCTGTCAGCGCCTTCACTGTGCTGTCGATGTCTGCGTCGGGCATGATGACGGCGTGGTTCTTGGCGCCCATGTTGGATTGCACGCGCTTGCCATTGGCGGATCCCCTCTGGTGAATGTAGCGGCCAGCCTGCAGAGGGAGTGCGGAGATGGAGATGGGGGGGGAGAGGGGGGGGAGAGGGGAGGGCGGCAGCTGTTTGAATTTAAGGCCCCTCCGACATGTATTCCACAATTAAGAGTATGTACATCTCAGTGGCTTGGTATCAAACATATATATAAGCATGCGTGGGATTGTGGAGAACACACATGTCCTTGTGTGGGATCATTGCACCATGGACATCATGGGCTTGGTCTGGGGGGGGCAGGACAACCAGCACATATCTGTTGGCTGCCTTCAACTAGTGATGTGCGATATCATGACACACATCTAGTTCCTATGTCATCGCAGGTGTGATATATTCACACATCTAGTTATGATGTCATCACACGTGTGACATAATCACACATGTTGAGTAACCGTCCTCATCACATGTGTGATATCCTCATCACAAGTGTGACATCGTCCAACAGGTGCTATACCGTCCCAGGTCAACCCCCCATATTTCTGCGACACCGGTATATCTAAATAATAACCAGATCCCAATCATACTTCCACAGGAATGTAGCTGTCATGTGCCCTTATGGTCGTACAGCCCTCCCCGCTTGCCTGGTCAGAGCCGACGAAGGCAATGGCCTTGATATCGGGATGGTCCAGGATCATGTTCACCACGTCGCGCGCGCCGTGCACGATGTTCAAAACGCCCCTGCGGGTTAGGGGTGTACGTGTTAGGGTTTGGGACCAGGGCTGGGGGAGTGATCAGCATAGCGCCTAAGGAATACCTTCCTTAGGCAGAGGTCGATAAGTTCATTAGTTGGCACCATTTTGAGCGCCACATTTTCATGTTCTGGTAGAAGATTCCAGGGCTAATTACGGTAGCTGATAGAAATCATTTGTTTCACATTTTAAATGCTGGTTGAAGATTACAGGGTTTAGGTTTGGATCCTGACCCCCATACCTGGCAGGTGATGGTGGACGATTCCAGGGCTTGAGGTATTATCCTGAACCCCACATTCCATAGTTGACGTGGAGGAGTACAGGGTTCAGGTTTGAATCCTAAATCCTGCATTTCTTGGTAGAGATGGAAGATTCCATGGCTTACGGCTTACGGTTGAACCCTTAACCCCATATTTGCTTGGTTTAGGTGGAAGTACGGTACATAAAGAAGATTCCACGAGCCTCAATGTTTCCCAAGGCCAGCAGGCTTCAGGGTCAATTAGTCACAAAGGCAGAGGGCCGCAAGAGGAGGGCAGGCAGAGGGGGGGGGGGCAAGGACTACTCACTCATCTCACCAAACGTCACACCCCTCACACACCTATTTCTTACAACTGACAGAATCTACAACACCTGACAGCAGAACAAACCTACTTAGGCAGGCCCGCCTGCAGCGCCAGCTCAGCCAGCATCATGGCAGCTCCTGGATCCTTCTCGCTCGGCTTGAGCACCATTGTGTTTCCAGACGTGATGGCGACGGGGACCATCCAAAGCGGGACCATTGCCGGGAAGTTGAACGGACAGATACCGGAGACCACCTGGATGGGAAGGGGCCGAGACCAGGATGAGGGTTCAGGGGATAGGGTCTGGGGGTGGGGGTTTGATTGTCTACGTAAGGGATGAGTGTTTAGGGTTTCAATACCAGTATCCTGGCATACCGGCAGTGCTGATTACAGGTGTGGAGATGTGAGGCACGCAAACACGCTCCCTAACCCTCACAAACAATAATGGCGAGATGAAAAAATCAAAGCATTCGACATAAGAGAGTTCTGATCCTTCCATTTGGCCAAGGTGGCAGCAAGAAACGAGATTTCTACCACACACACACACACACAAAGCCCTAGAGGCTGTCAGACGGCCTAGCAGTCAATGCCCGCTGCAACACCCCCCGATATGGGATAGAGATTCAACTGAGTTGAAGGTTTAGAATTTAGATCCCTGGCCCGCAAGATCCCTGGCCCACCCACTCACCCCCAGTGGCTGTCGAATGGAGTAGCAGTCAATGCCCGAGGCAACGCCCTCCAGCATATCTCCCGCCATGAACGGAGCGATGCCGCAGGAGGCCTCAACGACCTCTTTGGGAACGAAGCGGCACAGGAAGGAGTGAGATACAGGTTTGATAAGAGTGATATATCGGGCAGGAGATGGAGTAACAGGATTAACAGTTGCTAATGATTTGAATCCTAGATGAGTGGGTCTTGGGGGTCAGGGTGTACCTCTCCCAAATCTATATATGCACAGAGATTTGCAGGCCAGACGTGAGCAGGGCAGCAGGCACATCACCAGGGTGGAGGAGACTATCCCCTTCCCTGGGAGAGACAAGGGGGAGGGGGGGGGGGGCGCCGGCCTTGTCCAGCCAAACATAGGTGCAGAAGCAGCCAATGTAGGCCATTCAAAGGAGCCTTAACACTGCCCTGGATGATATGAGGCAAGGAGGCATGACACATCTGGTACACATGGACGAGGATGAGCCACGCATCCGTTTTGAGTGCTGAATCAGCTGAAGCACCCCTGGCAACAAGGTAAATTTGATTCAGCACATTGTCACCGCCACAGCTATCTACAAGATCGAGGAGCTCGCGTCTAAATGCTTTGAGGTGCACCTAGGTCGAAGCTCACATTTCAATGCTTTTGACAGTGAAGAGCTCAAATGTCAAAGCTTTGAGGATCATGCACAGTGAAGAGGTCACATCTCAATGCTTTTGAGGAGCATGCACAGCAAAGAGCTCACATGTAAAAGCTTTGAGGAGCATGCAGAGACACTATAACTACTAGATGAACGGAAGCTTGCTGCACAAGGCATGGCCAATATTGTGTGTGAGCTATGCCTACACACAGCAATAGCCGACAGTGCGCACGAGACAATGAACGTAACCTTATTGTGCAACACTTAATTCGGCCTCAGCCAGGGCTCGCCCTGGCCTCGACCTCAGATTATAACTCAGTAACAGATTTGGTCACACGATTACCCTATACATGGCATAGATAATAGAGGTGACTACAGAAGCCACAGGCCATAGCACACTCACACCCAGGCCCCTCGAGGCCACAGCCCAAGTGCACCCAGATCACTGAGGGCCACAGCACACACACAAACAATCAGCCAAGGCTCCCCAAAGGCTACAACTCACCCAACACCCCCCAATAGATACTCACCCAGGCCCCTGAAGACGTCGCCCTTTGCGTCCGAAAGGGTTTTCCCTTGCTCTTCAGTGACAGAGAGCGCCAGCGTATCCTGTAGGAGCAAAATGTGTACAGCTTGTGCGCTTGCCTGCCTCTTGCAGTTTAATGCTTTAGAACTACGGTAGGTTATTGGTATAACTTCCTCATCCAAGACAAACAGTGTTCATAACGTTAGAAAGAAAGAAAACGCTTCAGTGTGGCTTGAGAAATACGGCATTTGAAATGCCGTATACCGGGAGACAATGTACCTGGTGGTTAAGGTGTGTCCTCAAGCCAAGGGGTACAGGACAATAATGGGCAGAGGAGTTTTTCAGATCATTATCTCGATCAGATCAAGGTCAAGCAGATAGCTGATGTCCACTAACCGAGTGTGAACCAAGTGTGAACCAAGAGCTGACATGGCAGAAAGTTACAGATTGGGTCTCGACTATTTTATTACAAGGAAATCCCATCTGCAAATGAGGCGCAGCATCAGAGCTTGCCTTCCCAGCTCTTGTGGAACAATATTAGAAATGTGATATATAAATGTGATGTGGTGGGCCTTTGAACCTTAGAAGCTATCACATGACTGCCTTCCAAATTGAGAACCTGTGAATCCTGCACCACTCGAACCCACCATGTGCTCCCGGATGAGCTGCTGGAATTTAAACATTACCCTGATCCTTGTAGGGAGTGGAGTGTCGCGCCATTTTGGGAAGGCATCTGCGTGATGGGGGTAGGGCGCAAGCACTAAGCGTTTGGCGCGCTATCATGCGCTCGGTGTGCTGTCATCTACTAGGTCTCGGTGTCGCGTCACCCTGAGAGGGCGGCTAAAAGACAATCGCGTCGCAAAAATGAAACCATGCTGCACAATCCAAGCAGTGTGGCGTTCTTGGCGCCTTCCCATATGTCTGGTGTGCTGCAGTGTGCTTGGTGCGCTCAAACACCTCCAGGTGCTACCGCCTGCCCCGCATTTACCCTTGGCACTCTGAACAGCAGCGTTGAACTCGTCTTGAGTTGTTAGTGGGACCCGTGACACGACCCTCTGCGTAGCCTGTAGGACATAAGAAGGCAGGATCATAGGTCGTGTCTTTGGGCATGAGGGTCCAGGTATGGCCTGCTCATGAAGAGGGTCCAATGGTTCTGGTTGCAAAAGCCTTTTATGGTGGTACACAAGATCTTTGACAAGCTAATCATGCAACAAATGCCTGTTTGACTCAGGGGCATGACCGGCAGTAGCGTCATTTTGCAGCCCATGAGAAGTGATACACTACTTGCCATGCTGGCGACTTGTAAAAGCTCTTGCCATGCATCGGGGCTAGCAGCATGCATGGGCATGCCCTTTTGTTATATTACGCAATTTCGGTGTTAGACTGACCGGGTTGATAACATCGATCCATTGTGATGCCTTCGAATCCTGAAGCTTCCCGTCGATCAGAAGCTTCACCGTGGGCTATGGAGCAAAATGAGCAAGACCAGGTCGTTATGAAACTGTAAGTAAGACGGCACATACTCTTAGTGAGGTGTCTCACGCTTTCTGCCGAGGCTAGACATCGCCACTGGCTTAATGCACTTCCCACTGCACCTTTCACCAGTACCCAAGAGCTCAAGTAAGGAGTTATTCTAATCATTTCGGCTGTTGTTATATTAAAAATTACCACAGAAGGTTTAGTCCAGCTTCTGGTTTGCTAGATACCGACGTGGATCTTGTAAACAACCCTCCGCGTCATCCGCTCCGAAGCTGTGTCTACATTCTTCGTTCACACACACCACTCACGCACCGGGGATCGGGGAGGGTGACCTTTGCGATGGCGAAGGAGGCCATGCCGCATGCTCATGGTGATCCACGAGCCCCAACCCCTCTCAAAGCTGCTCCAGACACCTAGGTTTATTGGCTTCCTCTTTTGCGCTTGCTTCCATCTTACGGAACCTACCGTATATAAAGGTTGGGCTGATGTCGTTTGTTTGTACACTTTTGAGGAGACCTTTATTTCTTGCCATTGTGATGGTTGTGGTGGTAGACTGGTAGGTTTAAAGTGCTCTAGCTTGTGGGCTTGTGGCCTAGTGGGGTGCAGGCCCGAGTGCAGGCCTGCAGAAGTGCGCCGTTTTTTCCACCTGAGTGTAATGAAGCCATCTCAACTTATTTTCTTCGTCCGGGTCGTGCATCAGCATCAGCTTACAGAACAGAGTGTGTCAGGTTTGTGGGACACATGTGGCACTTTCATGAGTTGTCCCACCGGTAATGTGTGAGTCTGTGAGAGCCTTGCTTCGTTGTAGCTATGATGAATTAGATGAATGCAAAGGAGTGTACTGTGCCTCACATAAACGGTCACACGAATGTTGCCCCCTCTGAGTTACCGCTTCGGGATGTGCCATGATAGGATGCGTCAGCCGCTGTCATGAGCAAGGTAGCTCAATCCGGCAATACCGGATCCTATGCCGGTTATTATACTGGAGCTGCTTAAATTTGAGCGGACGCTTGGCGGACTGAAAGATTGGGATGGGCAGTAGCCAGTAGGACAAACACAGAAATTCGGGCCGCCGCAAGAATGAAGGGTTTGTGGGTATGAAGGGTCTGTAGGTATGAAGGGTCTGTAGGTATGAAAGGTCTATAGGTATGAAGGGTCTATAGGTATGAAGGGGTGTTCACTGTTCAGTGGAGGTTGAGGTGGCAGTGCATCTGGAGGCGGACCCACATCCCAGCACCGTTCTCGTATTAAGAGATCAATGTGGATGTCATCGCCATGGGTGCAATTTACAGTGGCAGCAGGGAGCCCATGTGAGGTTTATTTAGGGTGCTTTGTCTAGAATTCAGCTTCATCATAGCATATGGCCGTCGGGATTGGTACTGCAAGTTCCACCATGTGCCAGAAGCCCCTCGCTCACTTGGATGGCTGGATTTGGGGGTCTAACCAACACAATTTTAGTCCTCTCAGTAGGACCAGGGCCTAGATGTGTAACGGCATTGAGCCATTGACTAGAGCTAGGGCCTGGGGGTAGACTCCTCCCACTCTCCCAGCGAGAGGAATTCAGTAATTCACAGAAGCTGATAATGTGTTGCATGTCATACCCCAAGACTCTGCCCCCGCTCTTCCTAGTCATGTTTTCGATATCTTGTACTGAGTGACGCTGGCACCCCGCTTGCCCCCTCCCGGGTTGCCCTCTCATGCTTGGCTGCCTGCCTGTCTTGCCTTGACCGAGGCAATGTAGGTTACGGAGCCGGCGCGACCGTGAGGGTCTTCATCACATCAGACGCGAAGCTGCACTGTGTATTCCGCGACGAAAGAAATTTTCACTTGTCGGTTTTGTTTTTCACCTTAAAAAACCCACCAGGATTCGGAGTTGAAAGTCAAACACCTGAAACCTCATCCGCCCGTCACCACCACTGTTGCAACATCCAGGCCGACGAAGCCCTCTTAATATACTTCTGCAGCAGTTAAATGCTCTTCGTCTTCGCGCCGAAATTCAGCTGAACTCGTTAAAATGCCGCCTACGTCTCGCAATCTTGCCGTTCAGTCAGAGAACGATGGGAATGCTGTTTCTCGTAAGGCCGGTCATGGCCTTTTGCAGCACGGCAGCAAGCACAGGTCAGAGCAGTTAATAAAAACAGCTAATGACCATGCATAACAGGCATCTTTGCACCTCGGTCATCCTCGCAGGGCGCCTTTTGGTGATGTGAGCAATCTGGCTGCACCTCAAAACGTTGGTCCCGCTGGTCAGCCCAAGGGCAAAGATGACAAGGTAAGCCACCAACAGAATCGGATAACCTAATCTCCCATGCCAATCCCTCACGCATGCAAGTGCAAGAAGGAAGTGAAGGTACACAGCAGTCGTAATTTAGCGTGCAGCATACCTCTTGGCAGGTCGCTGGGCAGCCACCACTGGGCCGATCGGGACTGGCAAATTAAGTCCTGGATGGCTGGATGGACCGGCCTATGGCCGGTGGCCCAAGCAGCAGGAATGAGTGCTGTACCAAGCCAAGAGGGCCAAATGCATGTTTTCAGCTGAAGCTCCCTTACATGAGAAGTGTTGCCTAAAGCCCAAGGGGTGTTTCTGCAGAAAAGCACTGCCTGGCTCAAACCTTTCTACTGTACCTTCTTATTTTTAAATTACCCTAATGAGTGCTGCCGGCCATGGCTTGATCCATGTATGGCCCCAACCGGGCCCATGGCAGCCGTGCGGCAGCCTCCCAATTAAGTGGTGGCCTCATTTACAAATATATATGAATGCCACCGCTGCTGCCTGCTGCCCACGCACCTGCGCAGGTCAGAGCAAGGGACCAGGTCCCTGCATCGGCAGCTGCGACGAAACTTGTTCAACAGCAAAGAAGCGAGCAGGCTGCTATCCCTGCGGCCAGGCACGCATCCGAGAGGCTTGCTCCCTTGCCCGACATCGATGCCATTGACAGGTCTGACCCCCTGGCCATGACAGGCTACGCGAATGACATCCACAGCCACCACCAACGCGCAGAGCTCAAGTATCGGGTCGATCCAGGCTACATGAACAAGCAGGTGTGTTCTTAAGCAGCAAAGCTTCTATTTTAATGGTGCATTGGCACCGATCCGTTCACTTTGCTAGGCCATGACAAGCATGCAGACATGAAGGGCATGAGAAAGCAAGTGAGCTCATACTGCCCAGCAGATACCTGATACCCAATCAGTTCTGAAGGCTTTGCCTGCAAAATGGCCATTTAGCATATTCAATTATTGCCGCAACCTTGTCTGAGTTGATGGTGACCTTGTCTTTAAGATTTCTGGCTATGGTGCAGGACATGGTCATCCAGTGTTATTTGCAGTGCTCTACAGCTACATTTCAATTAAGCCATGGCATGCGGCCGAGGGTTCTTGGTGCAGAATGCCCTGCTGATTGCACCGTCGGCTGTGGGCCGGACGTAATTTACGCATTACTTGCCGCTAAGTGGCCGCCGTCCAGTCGCCCACCCAAGCTGGTCTCCTGTGCATGCGTAAATAATTAGATCAAAGCTGATGTCAGAGGTCCCCAGAGCTGAACCTGATTTTGATTGCTGTAGGTTCTCATTGACGAGAGGATGAGGGCCATTCTCATCGATTGGCTCGTTGACATGCACCTAAACTTCAAGGTGAGCCTAAATGAGCTTTGCTCCATCAATCCACCTTGGATTAATACAGGTGAGTTGGGTAAGGGGACAGCGGTAGACGTCTGACGCGTTAGAGTGCAAGCCTTAACTGCCTGGTCGGCCTATATACTCTCAATGGCTACTGGCTAGTGGCCCAAGCAGCACGGCAGCCTGCACAGGACCCCACAGCCAGTGACCATGTTGAAGCTGAATTGTAGCGTAACCCAAGGCTCATTAACCACCATACATTATTTTGTGGTCGAAGGCAAGGTCGAGGGGTCTGCTTAAGCTTGGCCCCACATCAGTGTTGCTTTCTTCGTGACTTAGCTACATGTCAGCTACCTCCTGGCCTGTGGCCCGAGACCCCGTTTGTGGCCAGCCATGCTGCTTAAGCTAGCAGACATAGGCCGGACCAGGTCTGGTCCCAATCGAGCCTTCGGCCGCCGTGGTGTGGCCTGCGTAAGGTGGCCTCGTAGCCGAAATAAGAAACACCACCCCGCATCGTTAAAGCAATACTCATCCCTCCTACCATCCAGACCAATCAGTAGGCGCACTCTTTGCACCGATACACTCCCTGTAGTATTTCCACCAAGTTCAAAACCGACATGCAGCTTAAACCCTGCCTTGCTCCCCCCCCCCCGACTAAGACAGCTCTACCGAGATCCCTTTGCTCCATGCCTGTCGTGCAGATGATGCCTGAGACGCTCTTCCTCACGGTCAACCTGATTGATCGCTACCTGGCAAATAAGCAGGTCAACGGTCAGGACCTGCAACTGGTGAGACGAGACGGCTGTCTTGTGTGAGGACTCAGGGTTCTTTAAACCCTGAAATCGGATACCTCGCGCCCTGGTGGTCAGGCAGGTCAGCTGCTAGGACCTGTGGCTGGTGAGACTCAATGACACTTTTCGTTAAGGGTGCTTCAGTTACAATTCAGCTACAACCTGGCATTTTGCCGGTAGGGCGTATTTTAGCAAGCCCTGTTCCCTGAGTCATTGGCGTCAGGCCAGTTTTGGTTTTGCCTCCATCGGCCCGTCAAGGTCGTCAGCTGCACCACAAAAAAAACTGCTTAAGTGCTAGATGGCTGCTGCCATACCGTATATTCATAATTGCCTGTGTCAAAGTCGGAATCTAATTTGGATTTTTTTGTCAAGCTGGGAGCCGACAGGCCTGGGTTTAGGGTTTTAGGATTTCGTTAACCCTGGTCCTCAACCAGGACTGTCGCTCCAGCCTGTCGTTTTTGCATCGCAAGTCAGCTTAACTTCAGCTATGTCCCAGACTGTGGCCAAGGGGTTCTCATGCAGCAGGCCCTTTACTTGGGCCGCGGATCCTAGGCTGGTCATGGTCTGGTCCAAATGGGCGGATGGGCCCAGCGGCGGCTGCTCGGCTGTCTCCCAGAGGTGGTTTGCAGCACTCAAGAATAATCAGTGGCTCACGCCTCCTTCGATCAGGGCATGCAGGTGGCTGCCACTAGGAAAACCTCCGTTGTAATGACCCGCTGACATGCCTGGGCAGTCCATTGCCTGGTTGCATTACGTCTGGCCAGCCAGGCAGCCAGCCAGGGGCCGACTCGAACTCTGGTCCCCAGATCCTGGCCTGCCAGTCCAACTGACCACGGCCTACTACCCTCCTTGTCCATCCTGACCTGCCCTGCCTGTCTTGTATAGCTTGCCTTGTGCCTTGTACTACCTGTCGTGTGCCTTGTCCTGCTACCTTGTACTGCCTGCATTTTCCTATCCAACCTGACCTATTTTGCTTGCCAGTTCAACTTCTCCCATACTATCTGCCTGTCCAACCTGACATATCTTGCCTGCCTTGCCCAACCTCAAACTGTCATGTCCTGCCTGCTTTATTTCTCCAACCTCTCCTCCCTGCCAGGTTGGTGTCACATGCATGCTGATTGGCAGCAAGTACGAGGAGATCTGGGCGCCCGAGGTGGACCGCTTTGCAGAGATCACCGACGACAAGTTCTCAACCGAGCAGATCCTGGAGTGTGAGCGTCTGGTCCTGAAGACTCTGCAGTTCCGGCTGACGCTGCCCACCTGCTACAACTTCCTCGCGCGCTTCCTCAAGGCCTCTGCGATGCACCTTGACTGCGTGGTCGCGCCACTGGCCAGCTACCTCGTCGAGCTCGCGCTGGTCGACGGCAGCATGCTTCAGTACAACTACTCGATGATCGCCGCCGCCGCCGTGTACGTTGCGATGATGGCGGTGGGCAAGGACGACCCGTTCTGCCTGGCACTGGCAGGCCACTCGACGTACAGCATCGATGCGGTGCTGCCGTGTGCGGCTCAGTTGACAGACCTCATGCTGATGCAGGGGCCGGAAAAGGATCTGTCAGCTGTGTACAAGAAGTACTCACAGGCCAAGTTATCCGAGGTCGCGCAGATCACACCCCCAATGATGGTCCTCGAGCTTGCCATTGCGTCGGCTGAGCGTGCGTAAGGGTTCACCACCTTGACCTCACTGCTTGTTTTATGGCTTATCAGCCACAGTTCAGCTTCATCATGTCATATCGTGCGACCATGGAGGCCTTGGACAGCAAGCCCTGCACAGCTGCTTCAACAGATAGGGGCCTCCAGCAGAGGTCGGTCATGGTTGGGTTACTCCCCATCTCTGCCCGGTGGTGGCTGCCGGGCAGCATGTCGAATGAAACTGGTCTGGTGCGCACTAAAGAAACGCTGATGAGCACTTGGGCCCTCTGTTGACACAGTTCATACTTCATACAGAGCTGATACACATGCTGCCTGTCTCACTGTCTCAACTGCAATCAAGTGGGCGTATGTTGTTTCCCACTGTGTCTAAATTGATGCGCAAACGGTAGAGTTACGGACTTACGGGTAGCAGCCGTGGCCTCCAGTGCTCTTGCACGGGCGCGTTCTGAACCTTTTGGTTTGCTCGGCGTTTGGCCTCCATTTGCATTCAGAGCTGTGACCATCTTTTGCGATGTCCAGTGTGAGGTGCATGTTATGACACAACCGTCCCCCCACACGTGAAATATCCCCCCGGATGCCGGACACGTTGCCTCCATTTGATTTTTGCATCTGTATTATACATATGAATAATTCCCTCTGCAAGCTGTTTAAGAGCCTCCTAGAGCAGGTGTTATGGCCCTCGGCCCTGCAAACGGGCATGTAGCCATGCACTGTGAGGCCCTGAATGCACACGTATGGCCTTGTAAATAAGTGCATCCTTTCCTAGAGCGCAGTCATCAAAAGCATATGGTGCATGGGAGGAGCTGTGTTGGCCGTGGTGTTTGTTTCCTTTGACAGGTTGCATGTAAGCTGTCTGGCATGCCCAAATGGGGAGCATGTAGATGGCATCCTTGCAGGCTGCAAGTGTTGTGAAACATAACTGTTTAGGTGCCTGCATGCACTTTTCATGTGGCGGCATGGTGTATTGGCACATGCCTTCGCCACCTTTTGATTTCGTTGGCGACTGGCCTCTATTTAGATGCAAAGCTTGTACCATCTTGTAAAGTGTCCATCAGCGTACACAACAGGATACCCTGTACCAGTATTGACATTTTGGTTTTCACAGTACAAAATGTATGAATCGAACGGAAGCTGCCTTCAAATTGATGAGGGGCCGGTGGGGAAAAGAGCAAGAGCCATGCACCACTCTGTCCAATCGGATTGTTTCGGATGTGATTGATGGTCGGTGGATTCGCCGCAAGAAGCCTGTCCTAGAGGAACAGAGTGATTAGCAGGAGGGGGAGAACTGATTGATAGCCTCAACAAGTCTTATTTGCCGTTACGGGAAACCCTGCAAAATACCTGGTTTGACAGCTTGCCTTTCCCAGACGATGTCCGTTGATGCGGAGGGCGGGCGTGCAGGTTCTACCTTTGACTGCATTCCTTGCGGGAATCCCTAGGCTAGTTAGAGAGATAGTAGAAACCTTTGACAAAACTTCACAGATCTAATAGAAAAAACTTCTCTGATCCCACGTTTGCTTAGAAATAGGGGTTGGCCCGCAACTGTCATGTCTACGGGAATGTCCTGTGACGTGCTGCAATCTCTCCTGTCTGGGCCACTAGAGGCATTAATATTTGGTTTCCATCGGCCTAGTCATTGTGGCGGCCCAGCAGCATGCTGATGGTGTTTTGGTGCGCTCTTGGATAGACCTTGCTGTTCAGACCCATGGCCGGTAGTGCAGGCAACGATGCTTGCTGTTGCACCGAGTCATGACGCCCGAATGCCAGGTTGCAACTTTACCAACAGCCGGGGACGGTAGTGAAGCTTGAGCACCCCAAAGGGCTAAGGCAGGAGGGATAGTTCGCGAAGAGGGGGCAGGGGAGCGGTAGTATCAGGCATTCAGGTGGGGAGGTGTGAGTGTCCTGAGTGTCCATGGTAGGATTGAGAGAGTCCATCCCATGGCGCTCAGAAATTTTACCAATTATCATTGTTGTGTGGACATGTGGTGATGTGGGAAAGGCAATATTATTGATTGGAAGCATGGGATTGGAAGGTAATCCAAGTTCAAGAAAAGAGGGAAGGAACATGCATGTCTTACCGGTAATTAGGGAATACGGCATTTAAATGCGCTACACCGAGACAAGTAATCATAGGTGCTGCTGCGCAGCACAAAAAACGGCAGAGCAGTTGGGTATGTGACTTTTCAGAGGGCAGGCGCAGCCAGGTGCGGTCGGGGTCACCTGGACCCCATGCAAACCCCCTCGCCATGTTGCAGGATATCAAAATATCTGTCACAACTCTATCGCTGGCTAAGTGCGTGTTTATGATGATGCGTGTCGAATTGCGCATAGAGAAGCGAAGCCACAGCTGTCGGCCTGTCGCGTGACACCAGGGGACAGCGTGACGACACCTTGCGCCATCCGCTGTGAGATCCAGCCTTGGTAGCTGAGTTTCTCATTTCTGCACCTCGGCCTTTGAGGTCTGACAGGAATAGCCTTAATAAATACAGCCGGTTGATTAGCGCTGTAGCGCATAAAGTTTCCGGGACGTTCCAGAAATATCGGGCTGACAGACAGACAGACAGAGTGACAGACAGAGTGACAGACAGACAGACAGACAGACAGACAGACAGACAGACAGACAGACAGACAGACAGACAGACAGACAGACAGACAGACAGACAGACTGACTGACTGACTGACTGACTGACTGACTGACTGACTGACTGACGTACGGACGGACGGACGGACTGACGGACGGACGGACGGACGGACGGACGGAAGGACGGACGGATACGGGGTGACTCTGGGGGCTTTGCCCCCGGCGACCTTCGGCCGCCCGGGGGGCTCTGCTGAAAATAAGTAGCTGCTGGTTAAGGGGGAGGGTCGACAAGGAGGACACGCTGGTAGTGGTCAGGATTCAAGTGTTCCCTTCAGGGGGTTCCCTTCTTGCTAGAAGAACTGCAGACATCCAGACAGCTGCCCCTCACTACCGCCATGGAAAACATCCTACCTTGTATACGCCTTCCCACCCGCTGATAAAAAGAGAGAGGAAACGCCGTTGTGGGATTGTTGCGGGGCTTGAATACGACAGTGAACATTGGCCCTACAGATTCTGATATGTCCCGACATTTGCCCGCACATTTTTTCTGCTAGGAGAGCCTGTTGTAAATCCATCACTATTCACATCGGACAGGTGACGTTAGCCACCTCTTGTGTCACCGTCGACAGCACATTTTATAGAGCGTGGATGAACAGATTACAGCACACATATCTACACGCAAGTGTGACACGCGTGGGGACATCCTTGGATTACAGCCTGCTGCCCTGATGCTGCAACATGCTGCATTTGTATAGCGCTCTCGCCAGGTGAGCGAGGGCGCGTGGCAGATGCTTCTGCACGCGCTGGGGCTGACGTGAAGCTCACGCGTGGCGAGTTCCGCCACGCAAACGTCTCGGCTCGACGGAACCCCGCACACACTCGTCGATGGGTGTGATGATACTCTGGATGATGTGCACGTGCGGGTTCCCTGGATGGACCAGCCACATGTCATGTGCGCACAAACAGCTGGCCGCATCTTAGATGTTCGCACATCCTGACGACGATGTAGCATACGACCCCACGAGGATGGCACTTTCCTGAAATCAAAGCATGCAACACATACACTGATTCACCCTGACAAAGCTGACACAAACGGAGCCAGCGTGCATGGTTGCCTAGCCACTAATCCCCTCACATGTCGTAATGGTATGTTGAGCGTGCCTACTCTAGTGCGACTCGGCAAATTGCCCCTCCCTCATATTTGTCATCCAACTTGACAGGGTGCCCAACCGCATGACTACGAGCATGGAGGCCCATGTCGTGGGACCAGGGTTTTGTGACGTATCCAGCATCCATCAGGAACTCCAACCCTTGCATTTTGCTGATGACCCAGCGCCGTATGCGGACGGCGTTGGCTCTTGGGACCCAGCATATGCATTCAATAGCCGACACAGCGAGTACGCCGTGTCAGAGACTTCGCACAGCCTAGAAGTACATCGCACTGCGCATGTAAATCCTGTTTCTGGGATTATGGCACAGCAACAGGGCGAACAGCAGCATCTGCATCAGCAACAGGATACTCGGTGTCTGCTGCAGCAGCTACATCGAGATGCCGAGGAGCGCCTCGTCTGTCCGATGGAAAAGCCAAACGAAGCTGCCATGACGCCTCACGGAGAGGCATCGGTCGCGTACCATCACTTTTCTCCCGATGCACTGAACAAGGAGGGCAACGACGATGGACTGATCTCGGTACGCATGCAATGCATTGTTTGCAGTGTCAGCATAATCATGCCGGCCGGACAAGGAAATTGTCAAGATTTCGGCATCAAATGGCTGCATTTTAGCGTATTTGCTCCTGACAGCTGCATGGTATCGACTGCTTGTCAGAAAGTTGTCGAAGTCCGGTGTTGAGATGCTGCATTTCAGCGTCTGCTCGCATTCTTCGAGTTCAATCGGGGATTTGGGGGGCATTTGCATCGGGCGTGTACGAGAAGGCACCTGCTGCAACAAAGCTGTGCATGCTCGCGAAGGCCCTGATCAACGGCTCTGATAATTGCTCTGATACTGCTTTCATGCATTTGCATGGTCGAATGGGATTATTACCCTAGGTCACATTTTTTCTACGCCCTCTTCAGTCATGCCATGCCAGTTGAGTGACCAGTCAGCTGGCAAGAACACCTGCAGTTCGTTTTTGTATTTGAGTGTGCTCCACACCAGCTTGTGCAGGCCACCACTGGCTATTGAGGATCAGACCTTGGCCGGCCTAAGGTCGGTGGTACAAGCAGCCCTGCCGGCCAGAAGGTCAGATCGTAGCTGATTTGTGGCTGAACCAGCCTATTTTTGCAAGCTTTGGCATATGCAAATATAATTCATGATAGTGGTAGATCAGCCCACAGAGCCTCTTAAGACTCTCCATGCGCGGATCCATGTGCAGATCCAGGGGTAGATCCATCGACTGATTCATAGGCAGATCCATGCGAAGATTCATGGGTGTGGCCATGCCGCCTCAAGATTGGAATATTGGCATGGCATGTTGAGTTGACCAGGGCGCCGATGCTCATCTACCCAAGAACCTCGTACAGCCAGGTCTGCCCTTGAGCTGAGGCAGCATGGGAAGGGGAGGGGTGTCACCCAACAGATTCAATGCCTCGGTCTCCACTATTAACGATCTTAAAGGGTGATTCGGGTCCAATTGAGCTACCTCGCGGTCAGTGTTCCTTTTTTCGGCTATGAGTTCACCTTCCACAGGCCGCAGGGCAGAATCATTGGGTTTTGTGTGTGTTTTATTCGAACCGCGGATAATCTTAATCTTAAGATTTTGCAAGGTCCTTTTTGCTTGGGCTGCTTGGGGTCCCCCCGACCATTCGAAAACTGGTCGAAATTGTACCGCCGAGGGCCTGTTAGGGACCAAACCTGGACCGGCCTACAGCTGGTGGCCAAAGCAGCATGGCTGGCACAAAATGGGGCCTCCGGCCAGAGGCTGGAATGAAGCTGACATGTAGCTGAGTCATGAAAAAGAAATACTGCTCATGGCCTTCGGCTGAGGGGACCTGGCGCAGCAAGGTGCCAGCCCGCTCTGCTTATCCCTCCGGCCTCCGGCCGGTCAAGCTTTGTTCCCGTACGCCCGGGGATGCCTCACCGGAAGCCTGCCCAGATGGGCAGGTGGTCTGATGCACACTATAATAAAAAGTTCCTGGTATCAGGTGGCCATCACGGGGACCTACATGTGGCCTCTGCTTGGGACACACCCCCATGGCCTCCTCATCCCGCCCATTCAAATATCTCCGTAACCTGCCCTCCACTTTCATCCCCTGTACGACTTATCTAGTGAACACGCAATGCCTGCACCAGGCCATCCCTCCGCCCATCCCGCCCTCCCCCAGCCCACCCTCCCCTCCATCTACCTATCCCACAACTCCCCTTTGCTAGATATAAACCCTCTTACCCCAGTCTCCCTCCTCCCCCGACCCGCCCTCACCCCGACCTGCCTCCTCCAGCCCCACCCCCCAACCTGCCTCCCCCGACCCGCCCTCCCCCCGACCTGCCTCCCCCAGCCCCCCCCCAACCTGCCTCCTCACAGGCTTCCGCAGCGACCTCCGGGTGCTCTCGACCGACCTGCTTGCAACAAATCCGCTCGGAGCCCATGATGCTGGACTGCCCACATCCGGACAGCTCGGCGCCTCTGACGCATGAGGAGCTGGAGGCCCTAGTCTGCCGCGGCATTGAGCGGGATCGAGGGGGAGACGCCGAGCGCGGACAAGAAGCGGACTGGGGCAACGGCGGCGAAGACAGGCGGAACCTAGGCGCATCAGGCGCTCCTGCTGCGGCCGCCACCCCCACCACCCCAGTTGTCCCGGTGGTTGTGAAGAAGGGGAGCCCTCAGCGCAGGAAGGCCACAGGTCAGTGTGGAGCTCCAGACGAGGAAAGCAACGTCTTCAGGAACCTATACCGCAGATTTGCTTTGCCTTCCCTCATAATTAAAATTGTTTGGGGTTGAGGGATCCATCAGGATACTCATTTTTTGATTGACGATGCCCGTTTTAGTCAGAAATCAAGATGTTTGGTCGATAATTTGCCCTGAGGGCAGCATTGGAAGAATTTGTTTTTCATGCCCGAGGGAAGGCAAATCAAATCTTTGGTGATTCCAGTGCCTAAATTTTTCTGGGAAATTACCCCCCACCCCACCCCACCCACTTTCTTTGAATGTTTCATGACTTCATGTACAACAAACCGGTTTCATGCAATGAGTTTTAGCTAGTAAGCAAATGAAAGTGCGATCGAGACGCTCAGCTCAGCTGTCAGAAGTACGGCCATTCAATAATTGGTCATATGCTTACACAGTTTTATTGCTAGCACTATTCGCGACCGCGCCAGAATGTGGACATAACACAGGCACTGAAGCAGTGAAGCGTTTTGTCCTATGACTCGCTGCCCTGATGGACGCAACAAGCCAGCGAGTCATAAATCAAAATGCACCAACGCCCAGCATGCCAGCACTGCTACGTAGCGGCACTGCTGACGTCACAATGCAGCTGTACTGACACAGCTGGAGGATAGGTTGGAAAGTGCAGGCTGGTGCTCATTTAATGCACTGGACCTACATCTCTCAGCCTTCGGCCTAGCGACCCTGGTACTGCATGCCTAATACTTATTGACAGCTTGAGCCACCAACCTTGGGCTGCTCCTGTTTTGATCTTAAAGGGCCCTGTGATGCACATACTAACATCATACACCAGTACAAACACAATGCCTTGAGTCCTTTCCTGCATTGTTTATTTTTTTCGTGATTCAGCTACATGTCAGCTACACTCTGGCCTCCGGCCAGAGGCCCCTGTTGTGGCCAGCCAAACTGCCTTCAGCTCCATTTGTAGGCCGGTCTTGGTTTGGTCTCAATCGGGCGTTAAGCGGCTGCGGGCGGGGCCTACCAAAGGTGGACTCGCAGCTGAAAAGATTAACACTGCTTTCCTGCTTTAGCGCCCAGGGGACCTCTTTAGACCGGCATGCCCCCCAGACCCAAGCCCGGCATGTACCTCGTCCCCCACCCCTTAATCCGAAAGTCTGACCCCCATGTCACATGCCCTGCTGCAGGCTGGCGCAGGGACGCCGCATTCAAACGCGCAGTTGCGGCGGCCGAAGCCTGGAGCGATGGCGGCCTCAGCGGAGGCTCGTTGACGGGCGAGGGCCATGAGGACATGTCACCCTGCTCCTCTTCGCTGGGCATGGAGCAGGATGATGAAGCAGGGCTGGTGCTGCTGCCAGTCGGTGAGAAGGGAAGCCTGCCTTCCTTTGACTCCGGGGTGCGACCTTTAGTGCGTATCCAGCCACCTCTGGCAGGCCGCTGGGTGGCCACTACTGGGCTGGTTCTGCTGCCAGTTGGTGAGAGGGTAAGCCTTCCTTTCATTGACCTTTGCTTCAGTGTGCACCAAGCGACCTTTGGCAGGCCACTGGGAGGCCTTCGGTGAGAAGGGGAACCTGCCTTTCGTCGACTCTGGGGGGAGTGGGACCTTCACGAAAGTGCACAATAAACCACCTCTGTTAGGCCGCTGGGCAACCACCACTAGGCTGGTAGGGACCACGCCTTGACAGTCCCACGGTCGCTGGCCCAGGCTGTCAGGGCCATGCCCAGGCTGGCAGGGCTTGCTGCACATGCCTCCTCGGCCATAGGTCACAATGTACCTAAAATGTAGCTGAAGCACGTACAAATGAACCAGGCTTGCACTTGGAGGCTGGGTAAGGCAGGGAAGGGACGCCGGGCCCGGCGCCGGGAGAAATGGGCCGAAGGCCCATTTCTGCCGGTGAGCCAGCGAACCCCCTTCCGGCAAACCCCGGCGAAAATGGGGGTTTGGCTGACTACGCCCCCGGCGTAAGCCGGAGGTATTTTAAATTCCCTCACAGTCTCCCCGGCAAGAACATCCCTCGAAATGAATGAAATAGACGATGATAGCGACTTTGAAATGCGTTGTGATGACGCGGTCGAAGATGTCGGAGTACTTTAAGAGGCCACTGCACCGCCCCCACCTCCCGCGAAGCGAGCAAGGGTATACCTCTTTTCATGGCTAACGAAGAGGCTCCTGTGGACTCAGTACGTCCATTCGAAATTTACCACATTTCTCGCAATCAACGACTGTGTTCGAAGATGCATTGAAGTATCGCTTATAAAAGATAATCGCGTTTGTCTCTTATCTCGGATGCAGTCGAATAGGGGGCCGACCGAGCCACCTGCTACCGATAAGCTCCTCGCCTCATGGCTGGTGAATCCTCAGCATAAGGACTGGGCGGTGTGCGGAGATGCCAGCAAAGGAAAGCTGGAAAGCAGCGGATCCTACGCTAGAAAACTTGTAAAAAAAAGTGTGGAAAAAATTCCTTCCATACCGCCGGCCAATTTTAGACCCCCGTCCGGCCTGGGCCGGGCAAAAAAAAGACCCTTCCCGGCGAAAACCGGCCACTTGGCTACCCCCCGGCCCTTCCCTGGGGTAAGGGAAGGGTTGAGCCTAGGGTGCAGGGTCAAATTTGTTTGTACAGGAATTTATCACAGTGAACTCCCATATTTAGAAGGCCTGATGGGCATCTGTTGGCTTCACGGTTCTTTAAGCCTCGCGGAAATGGAGGTATGCTAGTTATTCTTGGCTCTTAATTTAATGCTTCTGGCAGGCTGGGCCCTGCGACGCTCTCTGATCTTGCCCCACAATGTTGCCCCATTGACCTGGTGGGAAGATAGTTGCTTCAAGTTACAGCGGATGGTTGTTCTCATGTGAAACGGATGGTCCTTCTCATTGAGGACAGTGGGTCATTGTTTGTAGTTCTGACGGTTGTTTCTTTCAGTCACCGTAGGACGGATGATGACTCTGCAAATATAAACACTGGTACCGGTATCCAAGATGGATGCGGTACAGTATGTGTTTCATTTGAAAGAAATGTCCTTCTTTTAGTCAAAATGGATGGTTGTATATAGCTCTGATGATAGCTTCCTTTTCCACCCATTCGGATGGTGGTTTGTACTTATTAGTACTGACAGCTGGATGCCTTTTTGTGTTGCAGACATGCAGAAGGAGCTCATGTACTTTGAACAGGCCATGGCCCTGCCAGTGGCGCACGACGGCATGTTGCAGGCACACGGTCAGGCCCATAGAGCAGACAGGCCCAGGGGGCGGGCATGCCCAGGGAGCAGGCAGGCCCTGGGGGCAGGCAGGCCTAAGGGGCAGGCAGTCCCAGGGAGCAGGCAGGCCTGTAGGCATTGGAATGTGTTCATGGGGGTGGGTAGGCCCAGGGAGCAGACAGGCCCAGGGGGCAGGCAGGCCCAGGGAGCAGACAGGCCCAGGGGACAGGCAGGCCCAGGGAGCAGACAGGCTCAGGGAGCAGACAGGCCCAGGGGGCAGGCAGGCCCAGGGGCATTGGAATGTGTTCATGGGGGCTAGACTCAGGGTTCAGGGCTTACGGGTTTAGGGTCGAGTGGCTCAGGTATCAGGCTTGAAAGGGTTCATATTGAAAATATTTAGGGCTCGGGATTGAGGGGCTCGGTTTTGGATGATTACATTAAGGCCCCCCTTCTCTTTGTATGTTAGCATGCGATCTGTCAAGATTGCCTGCTGAGTCTGCCACTGCTGCCTTTTCCAGCACTGCTGATCTCATGATTTGAGGGTGCTTCAGCCACAGCTCAGCTACCTCACGGCCTCCTGTTGGGCCGCTCTGGTGCAGCAAGCCCTGTTGCTTGAGCTACGGGCTGTATGCCAATTAAGTTTTTGGCCTCACCGGCCTTGTGGTGGCCACACAGCATCCTGCCGATGCCGCACCCCAACAAATAGGGACATCTCTACGTGCTCGCACCAGCTTTGGAGGGGGGGTCAGGGTTCCCACCTGTCCAGGAGTGGGTCCCCCAGCCCTGAAAGAGAAAAACTTGCACGTCACCGAGGAAGGACATCGGTGGCAGTGATTGAAGACCCTAAAAAGGAGCACATTAGCTGTATCCCAGAGACCCCTACCCCTGATCCGTTCTCTGCCCTCGCCTGCCCCTGCTGATCCTAGACCCTAGACCCTATAATCTAACCCCTAAATCTTTATCCCCCTTGCACAGACCCACCTGCTTATGATTTGGACACCAAGGTGGTGGTTGAGACGCCGGTGAGCGGGCCGACACGAAAGAAGGGCAAGGGCAAGGGGGGGCGCAACCCGGCAGTCGACGCGCGGCTTGACCCCAACATTGATCCGAAGAGGGCGGCACGAATAATGGCAAACAGGTGGGTGAAGGGGGGTGAGGGGTGGTGGGGGGGGGGGATGTGGTGAATGTGTGTACGAGAGAGAGGATTTTAGTGGGTGGTAGGATCGCTTAGAGTGGCTGGGAAGGCAGCTGGGCATTTTCAAACATGAGTGCCCCTACGCCCGGTTAGCTGCAACCCCACTCCCCTTGAATTGAGGGTTTAGGCTCCTAAGCCAGCCTGTCTGCAGCGCTACTCCCCTTGAATTGAGGGCTTTGGCCATTAAGCCAGCCTGGCTGCAGCCCCACTCCCCTTAAACTGAGGGTTCAGACCCCTGAGCCAGCCTGTCTGCAGCGCTACTCCCCTTGAATTGAGGGCTTTGGCCCATAAGCCAGCCTGGCTGCAGCCCCACTCCCCTTAAACTGAGGGTTTAGGCCCCCGAGCCAGCCTGTCTGCAGCGCTACTCCCCTTGAATTGAGGGCTTTGGCCCATAAGCCAGCCTGGCTGCAGCCCCACTCCCCTTAAACTGAGGGTTTAGGCCCCTGAGCCAGCCTGTCTGCAGCGCTACTCCCCTTGAATTGAGGGCTTTGGCCATTAAGCCAGCCTGGCTGCAGCCCCACTCCCCTTAAACTGAGGGTTTAGACCCCTGAGCCAGCCTGTCTGCAGCGCTACTCCCCTTGAATTGAGGGCTTTGGCCCATAAGCCAGCCTGGCTGCAGCCCCACTCCCCTTGAATTGAGGGTTTAGGCCCCTGAGCCAGCCTGTCTGCAGCGCTACTCCCCTTGAATTGAGGGCTTTGGCCATTAAGCCAGCCTGGCTGCAGCCCCACTCCCCTTAAACTGAGGGTTTAGACCCCTGAGCCAGCCTGTCTGCAGCGCTACTCCCCTTGAATTGAGGGCTTTGGCCCATAAGCCAGCCTGGCTGCAGCCCCACTCCCCTTAAACTGAGGGTTTAGGCCCCTGAGCCAGCCTGTCTGCAGCGCTACTCCCCTTGAATTGAGGGCTTTGGCCCTTAAGCCAGCCTGGCTGCAGCCCCACTCCCCTTAAACTGAGGGTTTAGACCCCTGAGCCAGCCTGTCTGCAGCGCTACTCCCCTTGAATTGAGGGCTTTGGCCCATAAGCCAGCCTGGCTGCAGCCCCACTCCCCTTAAACTGAGGGTTTAGGCCCCTGAGCCAGCCTGTCTGCAGCGCTACTCCCCTTGAAGTGAGGGCTTTGGCCCTTAAGCCAGCCTGGCTGCAGCCCCACTCCCCTTAAACTGAGGGTTTAGGCCCCTGAGCCAGCCTGTCTGCAGCGCTACTCCCCTTGAATTGAGGGCTTTGGCCCATAAGCCAGCCTGGCTGCAGCCCCACTCCCCTTAAACTGAGGGTTTAGGCCCCTGAGCCAGCCTGTCTGCAGCGCTACTCCCCATGAATTGAGGGCTTTGGCCCATAAGCCAGCCTGGCTGCAGCCCCACTCCCCTTAAACTGAGGGTTTAGGCCCCCGAGCCAGCCTGTCTGCAGCGCTACTCCCCTTGAATTGAGGGCTTTGGCCCTTAAGCCAGCCTGGCTGCAGCCCCACTCCCCTTAAACTGAGGGTTTAGGCCCCTGAGCCAGCCTGTCTGCAGCGCTACTCCCCATGAATTGAGGGCTTTGGCCCTTAAGCCAGCCTGGCTGCAGCCCCACTCCCCTTAAACTGAGGGTTTAGGCCCCTGAGCCAGCCTGTCTGCAGCGCTACTCCCCATGAATTGAGGGCTTTGGCCCTTAAGCCAGCCTGGCTGCAGCCCCACTCCCCTTAAACTGAGGGTTTAGGCCCCTGAGCCAGCCTGTCTGCAGCGCTACTCCCCTTGAATTGAGGGCTTTGGCCCTTAAGCCAGCCTGGCTGCAGCCCCACTCCCCTTAAACTGAGGGTTTAGACCCCTGAGCCAGCCTGTCTGCAGCGCTACTCCCCTTGAATTGAGGGCTTTGGCCCATAAGCCAGCCTGGCTGCAGCCCCACTCCCCTTAAACTGAGGGTTTAGGCCCCTGAGCCAGCCTGTCTGCAGCGCTACTCCCCTTGAAGTGAGGGCTTTGGCCATTAAGCCAGCCTGGCTGCAGCCCCACTCCCCTTAAACTGAGGGTTTAGGCCCCTGAGCCAGCCTGTCTGCAGCGCTACTCCCCTTGAATTGAGGGCTTTGGCCCATAAGCCAGCCTGGCTGCAGCCCCACTCCCCTTAAACTGAGGGTTTAGGCCCCTGAGCCAGCCTGTCTGCAGCGCTACTCCCCATGAATTGAGGGCTTTGGCCCATAAGCCAGCCTGGCTGCAGCCCCACTCCCCTTAAACTGAGGGTTTAGGCCCCCGAGCCAGCCTGTCTGCAGCGCTACTCCCCTTGAATTGAGGGCTTTGGCCCTTAAGCCAGCCTGGCTGCAGCCCCACTCCCCTTAAACTGAGGGTTTAGGCCCCTGAGCCAGCCTGTCTGCAGCGCTACTCCCCATGAATTGAGGGCTTTGGCCCTTAAGCCAGCCTGGCTGCAGCCCCACTCCCCTTAAACTGAGGGTTTAGGCCCCTGAGCCAGCCTGTCTGCAGCGCTACTCCCCATGAATTGAGGGCTTTGGCCCATAAGCCAGCCTGGCTGCAGCCCCACTCCCCTTAAACTGAGGGTTTAGGCCCCTGAGCCAGCCTGTCTGCAGCGCTACTCCCCTTGAATTGAGGGCTTTGGCCCTTAAGCCAGCCTGGCTGCAGCCCCACTCCCCTTAAACTGAGGGTTTAGGCTCCTGAGCCATCCTGTCTGCAGCGCTACTCCCCTTGAATTGAGGGCTTTGGCCCTTAAGCCAGCCTGGCTGCAGCCCCACTCCCCTTAAACTGAGGGTTTAGGCCCCTGAGCCAGCCTGTCTGCAGCGCTACTCCCCTTGAAGTGAGGGCTTTGGCCATTAAGCCAGCCTGGCTGCAGCCCCACTCCCCTTAAACTGAGGGTTTAGGCCCCTGAGCCAGCCTGTCTGCAGCGCTACTCCCCTTGAATTGAGGGCTTTGGCCCATAAGCCAGCCTGGCTGCAGCCCCACTCCCCTTAAACTGAGGGTTTAGGCCCCTGAGCCAGCCTGTCTGCAGCGCTACTCCCCTTGAAGTGAGGGCTTTGGCCCATAAGCCAGCCTGGCTGCAGCCCCACTCCCCTTAAACTGAGGGTTTAGGCCCCTGAGCCAGCCTGTCTGCAGCGCTACTCCCCTTGAATTGAGGGCTTTGGCCCATAAGCCAGCCTGGCTGCAGCCCCACTCCCCTTAAACTGAGGGTTTAGGCCCCCGAGCCAGCCTGTCTGCAGCGCTACTCCCCTTGAATTGAGGGCTTTGGCCCTTAAGCCAGCCTGGCTGCAGCCCCACTCCCCTTAAACTGAGGGTTTAGGCCCCTGAGCCAGCCTGTCTGCAGCGCTACTCCCCATGAATTGAGGGCTTTGGCCCATAAGCCAGCCTGGCTGCAGCCCCACTCCCCTTAAATTGAGGGTTTAGGCCCCTGAGCCAGCCTGGCTGCAGCGCCACTCCCATTGAATGGAGGGTGAAGCCCCTGAGCCAGCCTGGCTGCAGCCCCACTCCCCTTGAATTTAGGGTTTAGGCCCCTGCGCCAGCATGGCTGCAGCCCATACCTGAGATGAAGAATCGTGCCCCTATATCCACACTTACCCAGAGCGTGCGATTACTCCTCCCATGTGTCTCCTTTGACAGGTTGAGTGCTGCCAAGTCAAAGTTGCGACAGAAAGTGTCCAGCGTGGGTCGGTGTACAAAGGTGGGACACAGCAGCTCTTGACGTTTTTTATACTTGCACGTTATTTACGTTAATTATTTAATACTTAAGTACGCTCATAAAAAGTGCTGCCTTGCTGGACTGTTGGCAGGAATGGCATTCAAATATGAGATGTAGCCCTGGAGCTCTGTCCTTTTTACCTGCGGGCTTCTGTGAGTGACAGGTGTAAGAGAGCAGCCAGGGCTCTGCTAGACAGATGGGTTGATCTTGGGAGGGCCATGCCATTTCCCTTGTAGCTTTTTTGCTGCTGGCAGATGGAGTTCATACGGGTATGGGTATACCGGTACCGCAGATTTGATTTACCGTCCCTCGGGCATGACAAAACAATTTCTTTGAATGCTGCCCTAGAGTGCCCTCAGGGAAAACTGTTGACAAAACTCTTGATTTGTACCACAAACTGGCGTCGACAATCAATCATTAGTAAATTCATGGATCCCTTAAACCCAAACAATGTGAATTATGAAGGAAGGCTAAGCTAATCTACGGTATACCGGTATGGATATTTATTTCTGCCACGTACCACGTGTTGTCTCCCCTGGCTTCCTTCATGCCCCGCCCTTACTGACTGCATGATGATCACTCGAGCACTGTAATTGCGCCGTAATTCAGAAAAAATGTAGGTACGGTATTTACTGTCGCTTACTGGTAAAAGGACCTAAATTTGATTTCAAGTTACGGTGACCATAACGCAGCGGTGTAATTCAGCCACTGTCAGGAGCTATTGGCACAGCACTGATGCTGTGCCGATCTTGTTCCTGCCCTTGCCCTGTGTTTCCCCGCCACTCACCTCCCCGCCACATCCTTCCTGCTCGCCCGCTTCTCGCTGATGCCAGGTGAGCGAGCTGACCGCACAGAAGCTGCGCCTCTCGCGCGAGATGGCCTGGCTCGCCAGGCAGTGCAAAGCTATGGAGGAGGAAAACGCCCAACTGAGTGCCACGAGGATCCGTGGAAGCAAGCTGGAGAGCAGGGGCTGCAGCGACTCGCAACGACGCTCCCAGGTAGGCCTCACGTTCCACTGCTTAGGGATAAAGGGTACTTCAGCTACACCTTAGCTACATCACGCCCTGCAGCCGGGGGGGGTCCTGTTGCAGCAGGTCCTGTCATTGCTGGGGCCGTTTGTGGCTGTCGGCCCAGTAGCTGTTTCAGGGTTCAGGGCTTAATACTGTCACGGTGTCGCATCGAATCCACTGGAAAATATGGTTAAGGCAGCGCACCCCGCGGTTGCAGAGAGCAGGCAGCTTGAGGTCCAGATGTTAGGTTTGGTCCATTGGTATGCAGGTCCTTCTCTGTGTACCTCACCCTAAACACTAAACCCTAAACCCACCCCTCACCTGTGAGCCTGCTGTCACCTGGCTGTGCCTTCACTGCGCAGACCCCCGCGAGCGACATTCAGAAGCACCCTTGCTGGCAGCCCGGCATCGCAGCCCCCCAGGATCTCATGCGCCACGTTTCGCCAGGTCTGTTGAGCATGCCGGACGGCGTGCTGCAGTCTGCACGCATGGCGAACCTGACGCCATGCAGCACCCAGAGCCTCGGGGGGAATCGGGGGACCTTCTCCCGGAACGAACCCACCTTAGGCCCGCCGCACATGCACCCGGCACCGCCACACAACGACGAGCCTGCAGCGCACCTGAGAGCCTTGCAGGCTGCGCCGCCGCCGGGCTTGCACCTTCTCCACCACCACAGCACGCCGGCATGCCCGTCGAGCGGCACGATGGCGGCCTCGGCCGCGCAGCGCAGCGGTATGGTCTCCGTCAGGCCGGCGTCCAGCCATGAGTTTGCTGCCTTGCACGACCCTGCGGGGCAGTACCTCGGCGGCGGCCTTGCGGAGGGCGTTGCGTTGCACCCGCACTGCCTTGGCAGCAACAACTTGCATCAGGCACACTCCGGGGGCTGGATGGAGCAGTACAATGGCGGCGACAAGGCCAATGCTCTGGGGTACAACCGGCACGAGAATGCGAAGCAGCCCGGCTATGGCGGCGGGAATGTTGTGATGGGGATCCCCGTGACCCTTCCGCCTGGCCAGCATAGACCACACCGTATGTCGTCGCCGCGGCCAGGACTCTGGATCCAGCACAGCAATGAGATGCCGCAGACGGCTTATCCCGAACCGACGCAGGGCCCTCTGCAGCTCCCGCAGCGCAGCTACTCACTCATGGTGCCCGCGCTTCAAACGCGGCCTGGGTCGTCTTATGCGGGCCATGCAGGATGAGCAGCCTGACGTTTTTGTCCCATTTTGGACTTGATTGTTGGCGGCCTTTGTTTGCCGCATGCAGTGTTTCTTTTTTTCTGGCTCCAGTCACCATTCAGGTACAGATCACCGACTTGCCGGCCTCTGGCCGGAGGCATGATAATGTGATGCCGGCCGCCGGCTGATCCAAGTTGGGCCCCAATTGGGAGTTTTGCAGCCAAGAGGCGGCCCGTCGGTGGCAGCCTTGTAGCCGAAAAAAGAAACATTGGCCGCGTGCTGTCGAGAGCCCATTTCGCTCCTAAGCTGCATGGGCAGCAACGACAGCTGCCTTTCTGGGGGAGGACTTGCCTTTGTAAGTCTTCCAAGATCTGCAGATGTGATTGCCGCCCGCTATTTTTTTTTCTGAACTAGCTTGGTGATTGCTTGAGGATTATTCTATTCAAATCTCCGATTCTAATCTGACATAATACCGTTAGTGCTGCAATGCATGCCCATGCACATGGGGGACGGACAACTATCAACCTGTTATTTATTGAACCCCTGTGCACTTTTTGCTATTGATTGATCCACACCTGTCTGCTGTTGTCCCTTTGAGCCATCGTCATGGATCATTTTTGCTGAATTTTTATAGGCCTGAAATATTGGTATGAACTGCTGTCTTAATTTTTCAAAAGGGGCCTGCCAGTGCCGGCAACAGAGCTGAATGTGATGTTAATGCATTTCGTCATTGTGCCCCCCTGGTAACCCGTCCGTTACCGGTACCTGACTACCTGTGTGTTGAATCCGTGGGGCTGTCAGGCTCGGCAGATCCTCGAATGAGACCTCAACATTCTGCCGGGTGTCTTTGAATCAGGGGATCTAGTCACTGCACCAGAGTTATGATGCACGGTCATGTATCCAAAACACCCTACTTCAGTCCTAATATAGACGGAACAGCGAAATCGGAATCTGATGACAGGAACCCACACACGTACCCGCAGTACGGCTTGCAGTCCCGTAACTGAGACAAGAGACACCCATGACCCACCCGACCACCCGTCCCCGTTTCTTTCTGTTCATACGCTTGAACTTCAAACACAGCAACAATCGTGGACACATGCATGTAATGAAATATTGAACCGTTTCTTTTGCTGTGACTTTACAAGGTGTGAGACCGGCCACCCAACCCTTGAAACCTGAGACGCTGACGCAGAAGAACAGCCCGAGTGCGCACGGGGCCCTCGTCGACAGCTGAGGTAAGGCGAGCAGGAACAGGAAGGGCCGACTGCAAGCTTATAGTGCGAGGGGAGGCGGTGGGGACATCCGGACATCATTCACTTCTGGTCGTTGCTGTCCTCTGCTGGATCCACGCACAAGGCACACGAGTATTCCTGCAGAAATGTGTGCATCCGAGGAACTTGATCCAGGAACTTGATAGCAGTCACGCTGCGACGATGACGAAGCACAGTCTTGGATGCGCCGCGGGCATTTGACGCCTAACCAGCGCAACCGACGATGATGCACCTGTGGCCGACCCGTGACGAGGAAGTTAGGCCCCAATTCCACCTGCGCCTCGCCGGGATTAATTGGGGCCCTACTACCTCCATCCCGTCATCCTGTCATCACCTTCGCGGAGACCGAAGGGGGGATGCAGAGGGTAGCCAGGTAGGTGACTGGGGCATGCCCACGGCAAAATCCCATAAGAGACCCACAACAGTGCGTAAACATTATCTTCTGACTAACAAAACGAGCTATACGCATTATGTGCTGAAGCTCCCGGTTGTCTCTTGGTGGTGGAACCTATCAAGCGTCCATTCAGGTGCGAGATTGAGGGCTGTTATGTGATCATGTCTCGTCAGCTTAGCTAGCCTGCATGCATTCACTTTCAGATAACAGTGTGCATATCAGAAATCCAAACGTAGACCTATTCAGGTGCGTCCGAAAGTGCTCCTATCACGCCACTCACCGCAGTTGATAGGGGAGTCCAGAAGGTGTCGTTTGTTTGCTGATTACTGACAAAACGTGTGCTGTACATGATTCCCAGTATTTTTCCTGATTTGTGTTCCCTCTCAACTGCCATTGCCGGAGCAGAAGGTGCCATCACGAAGGCCGGGTCCCTCGCCTAACGCTGCCACACCACACTGCCCAAGTTTGGCACCTCCGCTTTCGCACTAAAGTTTCATCAAGTGTAATGAGCCAGCATGTGCAATGCAGCGTTTGCAAGTCGCTGCTGGTCTGCCCCGTGGGCACCCCAATGATCACATGCGGTGTGTGCCGGACCCTTATGCCGGTGTCCATGATAGCAGTCACAATCCCGTCGCCCTTACCACAGCAGCGGGGCCCTTACCTACTGCAGCAAGCGCAGCCGCAGTACTACATGCAGCCCCCGCATCAATACGGGCATGCAGTGTATGGGCAGGTGCAATACATGCAGCCACAATACATGCAGCCGCAATACTATCAGCCGCAATATGCTCAGCCGCAGTATGCTCAGCCGATGCAGATGTACGGGTATCCGATGCCAGCGCAGCATTTGTATCAGCAGACAAGCTTTGGCATTCCTGTTGCCCCCGTGCCTGTGTCAAGATCACCTGTTGCTCGGGAACCATGAGGAGCCTCGGGACAGGTTCGTGGGGCAAATAAAGTTACACAATCAGTGCGATGTGACGAGTGAGGAGTCGAGCATGCACGGCAATGGAGAATGGACCACCAGACTTACCGCGTTTGTTCAACTGCAGCCGATGGCCCCGCCCCGCCGCTGCCGCAGCATCTGTACCAGTATGCAGCCCCCCGTCATCATCAGCTGCAGCAGAAGCAGCGGTAGGCAGCCCCTTGCTGCAGTAGCAGCAGCAGCAGTAGGCTGCCTCTGGCTGCCGCAGCAGGCAGAATCAATGGAGAAGGGGGCGCGATGGCCGGCCGGCCCTTTTGAAGACATCTAGATGTCCCGCTTTTGGAGGGGCCTGAGCGAGTACCTCCTGTACGACAAGCTCATGATAACTGGCCTTGCGGTAAACAATGGCATTTGGTTCCATAAGGGCCAAGTTTCAAGTTAATTAAAACGTGGCCCTCCAAAACCATAAATATATTTAAAATACGGTGTTTGCACCGAGGGGGGGGGCAAAAACAAAATAATGCGACCCCATCCCCATTTTGTGTAGAGCTTAACGAGAGCGTTCCATACTGGGGGGGGGCAACCAGCGCTTCCGGAGCAGGAATTTTTGTCAAAGCGTGTAATTTGCAAATTGGAAGCCAGGAAATGGAAGATCTTATTATTTAAAGCTTGTCTGAGCCAGGCTTAAGCCAGGCGAAGGTCGATTTGGTGCCCTCGATATGGCGCAGCCGAACTAGGCTGTCATACGACCTCGAGGCCACGTTTGCCGGTTGTTAGCCTTAAATTATACCATAACATTTTGCTCTATCAACGCAGTAGAGCAAGTGATCGCTGATTAACGGACAGCTGGCCTGTGCCAGGTACGTCAGGTCGCAGAACTTTTTTGTCCGCTACTTTCTAGACTCGGAATTCAAAACATTAGAAACGTGTATCATGGTCGATCGAAATGTAAGAGTGCAGTAGGTCAAAAACGTTACACCTCTGGGCCCGCTCAAAGCTCGGCCGCGTGGGCGCCCAACTGTTCAGAAGGGAGTTAAGGGTGCACTAAAAGGAAGAGAGGGGGAAAGGAACAAAAGGAGAGGCCGGGAAGGCTAAGCAGACCAAGTCCAAACACCTGAGTTCCACTAGAGACTACCCCTCAACAAAGCCTCTAAGAAAAGAAAAGTCCAGGAAAGCAAGCGTATCCCATCCCTGCTTGGCCGCAAGGGCGCTCCACTGATCAGAAGGGAGAAGAGAAGAATCTAAAAAAGGGGGCAAACAACAACAAAAAAGGCCGGAAAGGCCAACGACATCGGCCTCAGAAACCCCGGAGACTAACCCTCAATAATGCCCACAATACATTCCACAAAAGCAAGTGCGTCCCACCCATGCTCAGCCTGGTACAACTGGTGGGAGTGCAGTAGGTGACGGCAGGTGCTTGCGTCCTCAAGCGGGCCTACCAGTTGTCCCAGCACAGCCAGAGGCCCCTGGCCAGAGGTTTATCTGTCCCAGTGGGGCAGCCACCTAGGCAAGAGCGGCAGCAGAGCCAAATTCAAAGCAAATGGAGGACTCGAAATAAGATATCCTGGCTTCCTCTCTGTTTGAATAATCTAGTATCAGTAACAAGCATAACGGCTATAGGCCTTCATGCAAGGAACATCATATGTGGAATCAAAAACAACTCCCTCTGTAACTCCCTTCATCCCAATACCAGTACATTAGTTACAGCAAGACGTTCTACGTCTTTAAAGAGTTGGAGGGGGCTCCGCTGCGTCTTTAAAGAATAATCGGGACCCGTCTTTAAAGAGTTGGAGAAGAAGCGGAGCCCCCTCAAGCAGAGCCCCAAGCTGCCCGCTTGAAGCAGACCTATCACATGGGTCATGGCTGCCGTCATTGACACCTAGGGCTGCATCGCTCGCTTTTGCTTCTTGGCATGTTGGTTGCATGTGTTGAGGCTGAGGCGTGCACAACACTGAGCAGTGAGGGCAGTCTCCAGTGACTGTCGCCCACCCAACATACCCACTAGGCCACTCTGCCTTGGGCTTCCCATTGGCATCCTCGCAATCCCTGCCCCTAGCCTTAGGGCCTGAGCCTCCCCTATGGCCTCTGAAAGCCGCTTGCCTCTGCTAGCAGATGGGATCGGAGTGACGGCAGGCGGCGGATCTAGGGCGGCATCGGCCTGAATGTGGGGCAGGACTGGCAGGGCCAGATCGACAGGCTGCCCGAGGGCAGCGGTGGGTATGGGGTTGACAGCCGGAGCCGATTGGATCTTGCCTTGGCCTTCAGCCGCTGATGCGGTAACAAGCTCCGTGCGGCCTTATCTCGCTGGCCCTTGGTATCTGCTTTGAAGCGGTGCAGCAACTCTGCAACGAGTGCATGCAACACGCGCTGCACAAACAGGCCCATCAGCCGGCGCAATATCGGCTGTTGACCCTCACTCGCACCAGCATACACCGCTGGCCCATTTGATGAAGGAGGCCGTGGCTGGGGTGACGGCTCACCCGAACCCTCGTACCCACCGAGCTCAGCCCACATCTCAAACCACTGATGCCACAGAAAGTGTGATTGCTCAAGGAGAGACTCCCAAACATTGTAGGCCTCCGCAGCATGCAACAACCTGATGGAATGCCTCACAGCCTGAGAAAATGCCTCACAGCCGGAAGAAATGCCGCACAACCTGAAGGAATGCCTCACAGCCTGAGAAAATGCCTCACAGCCGGGAGGAATGCCGCACAGCCTGAGAAAATGCCTCACAGCTGGGAGGAATGCCGCACAACCTGAAGAAATGCCGCACAGCCTGAGAAATGCCTCACAGCCGGGAGGAATGCCGCACAACTTGAAGAAATGCCGCACAGCCTGAGAAAATGCCTCACAGCTGGGAGGAATGCCGCACAACCTGAAGAAATGCCGCACAGCCTGAGAAATGCCTCACAGCCGGGAGGAATGCCGCACAACTTGAAGAAATGCTGCACAGCTTGAGAAATGCCTCACAGCTGGGAGGAATGCCGCACAACCTGAAGAAATGCTGCACAGCCTGAGAAATGCCTCACAGCCGGGAGGAATGCCGCGCAACCTGAAGAAATGCTGCACAGCCTGAGAAAGTGCCTCACAACCAGGAGGAATGCCGCACAACCTGGAGAAATGCCGCACAGCCTGAGAAAATGCTGCACAGCCGGGAGGAATGCTGCACAACCTGAAGAAATGCTGCACAGCCTGAGAAAATGCCTCACAGCCGGGAGGAATGCCGCACAACCTGAAGAAATGCCACACAGCCTGAGAAAATGCCTCACAGCCGGGAGGAATGCCGCACAACTTGGAGGAGTGCCTTATGCAAGCAAGCAGGCCAGCAGCTCCAGGCTGGTGCGCAAGCTGGGCAGTAGCTCTATGCTGGCGTCATAGCGTGGCAGCATGTCCAGGCTCCACACTGGTGCGCAAGTAATCTAGCCAGCAGTACAAGGCCTGTGCGCAAGCTGGGCAGCAGGTCTAGTCTGGCGCACAAGCAAGCAGACATGCAGCTCCAGGCTGGGGCATTACCTGGGCAGGTGGTCTATAAATGCTGGCGTGGAAGCTTGGCAGCACGCCCAGACTGACGCGAAAGCAATTTAGCCAGCAGGTCAAGTAATCCAACTGTAGTGAGGGCATATGACATCCGCCATCGTTAAATACTCAAAAATATGTATAAAATATGACGTTTTACAAAACAAGGTAAAGCCAGCGAACGCGCAAACTGTTGGGGCGAAGACGGAAAGACTGGGCATTCCGCTACTCGGCTACTCGGCTGCTGTTGTTTTTTCGCTGTTGAAAGAGCGCTCAAAGGTACAGCACAATTATCGACAGCGAACGCAATTTTCAACAGTGAAAATTAGTAATTGACAGCGCGCTGTCGATTTCAACAGTTCGCGAAAGTAGGATAGGGACACAGCGGTTCTATGGGTCGGACCCCTCTACATGACCCCCTGCCCCCCACACTGAGGGTTTGGCTCCATTGGACACCCCCCGAAACCAGCTGAGTCATTCTTAGTTGACTTTTGGCATGTCATCACCTAACGAATTGAAATATACCATCAGAAGCACCTTGACGAGCTGATAAAAAAACAGCCCTGACATGCCCTGTATTTTTGAATTTTGACTGCGATATTTGAATTTCAATGGGTTCCGGAGGCGGGAGGGGGGGGTGGGGGGGTGGTAGGCTCGTTGGGTGCTCGTTGTTTTGGGGGGGATGGGGTCCCTGGCTTTTTTTTTGCCCCCCCCTCGGTTTGCACATCTGAAAATGCATGTGTGCCGAAAAATAGAAACGGCACATGCATGCTGAATCTTTATCAGCAAGTGGAAGTGCTAGACCGATTTCGATCCCTGGGGTGACTGATGGCTGAAGCACACTTGTCATCAGTTTTCTGTTGCAGTTTAATGAGAGAATTCGTTGCCTTACCATTTACCAAGTATACGTTATACCTCGACCCCGGGGGACGGGGGTATACCGAGAATGATGGCCCGATATTCAGTCGAGCAGTCTTTTTCTGCAAGTCGAGCGTTGATGTAAGGCTTCGAGACGCGTAGCGTCGAGAAGTCTCACATCAGCGCGAGACATATCTGTCGTCAACAGGGGAAAACCTCTCGTCTACATGGGCATATATGTCGTCAACAGGTGCATATCTGTCGTCAACAGGGGAATACCTCTCGTCAACATGGGCATATCTCTCGTCACCGTGACAGCTATGCATACGTGGCATCTCTCGATTTAACGCGCGCTAAGTAGGGCTATCTATTATGAACGTCATGCAATTGAAAGTCTTGTCGGTCTCAATGTGGCATGTTTGCTTCGTCGTGCCCAACATGCCCTCGCAGCCTGCTGCCCACACAGGCATCTCAGATTCTCAGTCTCTCACATGCAAAGCAGAGCCCAAAGGGTGCAGCACATCTGTCGAATCACAGGCTTTATGTTGGATCAGCCTGCATCAAACGTCGTGTGTGTTCGCAGGTGATTCAATGCCTCGTTGCACTCAATGCCGCAGGGTGCACACGTGCCGCGATCGATTAGCCTATCTGTGGCGTTCAAATTCTGATAGATTGCATGTGCTGACTCCTGTGCTCTATCTTAGATCATTGCAAACATTATGCTGCGCTTCTCACGATGCTATGTTTCATTGTTGCGCTGTGTGAAAATAATCACCTGCCAGGTCACCTGAGGTGGCAGAAGACCGCTCCGAAGAAAAGGCCCTTTTGGGGTCGAGCGGGGGATACTGTTTTGTATTTCATTGTTTCAAAGGAAATTTATATAGGCCTAGTGTCCCAACCAATATTCGATGACCTGTCATCTGAGGAAAACACCTCTGGGTCAATTCTGGGTCCCTGTAAAACTCAAACAACATGAAAATTTTGGATTGGTAGCACCGTAGCTAGTACCCAACGGCCGTTGCTCATCAGGGGCATGCTGTCAGAAAGACGATGTGAGTAAATCCATGACTGTACCGGTATAGCATATAAGGAAATCAAATATAGCCACGCCTCACTGGCAAATCCTCTCTCTCATAATTAGGTTATCAGCAATCTGAATTATGTTTTTCACAAGCTTGACAGTGAGCATAAAAGAAAATGCATCTACTTAATGTACTTAGAAAACGCATCTACTTAATCTGGTGGGCTCATATCTTCTGCTTCTACAATGCAGCGGTGGCACCTGAGGCATAGCAAGGCAGCCTCTCATGGCTCAAGCCTAGCAGTGCATCTACTTAATCGATGATGCTGCTACAAATTATGTCCCTTCAACGTAGTGCATCATCAATACCGGTATTGGCAAGGCCTGGATGACAGCTCTGCATGAGCCCATGTGGCATTCTGTGCTTTGTAGGATACATGAAAACAGGCGATGCTTTAAGTAGACGGTGAATTCGTCCCAGTTTTGTGTATGAGAAGGAACCTGTGGCATCTGTGCCTCTGTGGACATTCTTGACATTTCTTGGGCATGCCAGAGTTCTGGTCGCGATATCCGTCCCATCATTCCCAAATTTGCCCCCGTCTGCCTGCCTGGTGGAACCCCTGCATTTATTTTCCCCAACGTTCTGCCATACGCGGGTTCCCTTTTGAAATTTTCTGCTTCATAGCTGTGAGTCAGCGAAGGGGTAGGGCTCGTTCGCTACCGAGTACATCCAGGCGGGATGCAGAGCGAGCAGCAACGGCATCTGGAGGCCAGCAGCTACTATGCAGTGGTCAAAGCGCTGTATGCTTGCGGCAAGCTGGAATCCTTTGTGAGCGGTGTAATCTTGTTTCGATTGTTTTCATTGTCTGGCCGGGACTTGATATTCTGTAAACCTTGTCGCACCCCACCCGAGCCCAGCTTTTCAAATTCACCCCTGCAGGATAGCGAACTGCTGTTGGTTGACCTGCAGCAGACGTTCGAGATCAGCGCCGAGCAACATCTTGTAAGAACAGGAAGCAGTTGGTAGACCCAATATGCCTAGGGTGTACAGAGTGGGGTGATCTCCATTAAAGGCAAGGATGCCATTGCATGTCACTTCATCAGACTTGGCATACAGGCCTCCATGCAGGCATGCACTTCCACACCAAGCCTGGTTTTGAATGCAGATCCCTCAGAATGGCCGAAACCGTGCTAACACGAACACGCTCTCCAACCCATGCATGCACTCTATTTTATGGAGGGGCGTAACTGAGGAGGCATGTGCAGCACATATTTGGCCATGTTGCATTGCACCTGACACCCCCTCCAGCCATGTGCACGAAATTATGCCTCATATCCCCTCCAGCCATGTGCATGACATTGTGCCTCATACCCCCTCCAGCCATGTGCATGACATAGTACCTGACACCCCTTTCAGCCATGTGCATGACATTGTGCCTCAAACCCCCTCCCAACCATGTACATGACATTGTGCCTGACACCCTCTCCAACCATGTGCATGACATTGTGCCTGATACCCCTCCTGCCATGCGCATCACATTTTACTTCATACCCCCTCCAGCCATGCACATCACATTGTGCCTCATACCCCCTCCAGCCATGTGCATGACATTGTGCCTGATACCCCCTCCAGCCATGTGCATGACATTGTGCCTGATACCCCCTCCAGCCATGTGCATGACAAAAGCCTGGCTGTGCCTTGCCATGCAGATGAGCGCTTTCTTAACTCAGCCCTAATGTTTTCATACAAATGACAGATTTAAAATCTTCTGTACGTAATCTTCTTGAAATCTTCCTCTTCTTCTGCGCAGAACTACCTCAACTCAGTGAAACAAGATGAAGAGGCCAGCACATTATCGTGAGGACTTTCCTACCAATTGGCTCCGATTCACCCTGTTCCGCCCTCGAAATTATTTTAGCCCGATTGCTTTCTGCACACGCGGAATCTTCTGTGTTTGTTCTCAGTATATGAATGCATGTGTTTGCTGAATAACTTCAAGGAGCATGGCGTGTCACGAAGTCTAGTTCTTACATAGGATCATCCTCTGGGTGGATGGAACATTTTTATCCTCGTCCACTTTCTCTGTTCTTCTCCGAGCACACACTTATAATCAAATTAGGCAGTGCTGTAAGGGTGTTTCCTTCCTTGCTTGCTTGTCTTGTTCCCTCTCCTATTTATTATTTTGTTCCATGCAGGAAGTACCTGGCAGAGGCTTCTGCACCATCCAGAATGACCACGGAACCCCCAAGGTTTGTTATCTGACTGCATTCAGACTAATTCATTGAGATCGTAACATACGAATTGCAAACACACCAGTAATGAGGCATCAGTTTCTCATGGCAAATCAAAAGTTCTACAGCAGGCATCCTGGCATTGGATTTGTGCACACACAATGAAATCGCAGGTTTCTCTGTGCCTTGCATGCATTCCTGCTGGACATTTGAAATTGATTGCACTCTCTGCATCATTGTGTTGCTGCCCTCGTCGCATCATTTTGTGGGTCACAAAAACGGCACTCCATCACACCTGATAATTTGAATTTGAATGCAGGCTGATGGCGATGCCCCCGGCCCTGTCCATCCCTCATTTCGACGGCCACTTCCACCACCACGTTACGCCAGCCCCCTCCAGCAAAAGCAGGAGCCACTCAAAGAAGCCATCGACAACTCCGCGGGTGAAAGGTGAACTTGGGAGGGTTTTATCCCTGAAACATATGCCCTTGTGCGGGGGAGCCAGTGCTGGAGGACAGCGCTGTGTAACATAACCCCTCAATTCAGCAGGATCGTAATATTTAAGAGATTGTAATACCGGTATAAAAGAGCAGGGTCTTTTGATTCATCTGAAATTCTGAGCCCTACCCTTGCTGAAGTTCTGAAGGGTTTGTCATTTTCATCTAGCCATATGAGAAAGACATGCTGGAATTTGCAGCATATGGTACTCCCTATTCAATTTGAATTTGCTCATGTCCTGTGATGAATGGGGGGGATGCTGTCTGAACAGTGGGGGGGGGGGGGCAGCATCAACAAGTTATCCAGCCACAGAAAATCAATGCTGGATTTGAATCTGCTCTTTCTCTTTGATGCTGTCTGAACAGGGGGCAGCGTCAGCAAGTCTTCCAGCCACAGAAAATCGGGCTCCGGCACTCCAGCCACCACACCCAGATCCTCAAAAGGTGGGTCGATACATGCATCAAGCAGGTGTATCCTTCTGGTATGATCAGCTGTATCCAAGTCTTTGCCTATGCGCCCTTATGCCTCCCCCATGTGGCCATGTGCCCATCTCCTCTCAAGCCCTCGCACCCTGTACCCTCCATTTTGAATTAACGAGGCCAGTCCGCACTTCATATTTCTGCACCACACCTCTTCAGGCCATTCATGAATCCCTGATCCTGCCTGCCCTCACCTCCTCAGGCAAGCCTGCACCCGACCGCCGGACTTCCATGGCGTCTGCAGCAGCAACCCTGCAACTCCAGGCCTTGACGTCGGCAGAGGCTGAGCTGGCGCGTTTGAACAACCGGGAGCGCGAGATCTTTGAGACCCTGGTCAACATTGGCGTGAAGGAGGAAGATCCAGAGCTGAACGAGGTATGCTTAGTAGCTTGTTAGCTCGGGCGCACCCCCCACCACCACCACCGCGGCTTCGCCGCGGCATTTGCGGGATCACACATGTATTCTCACTTTAGGCTACAAACAATTAAATGGTCGAAACGAATGAACAAAACTGGCTGTGTGCTTGGTACTGGAGGCTAGGTAGCCATGGGGCCTCATTCCACTACCTTTTTAAATTCCTACTGCAACTTAAGTGGGTTTGAAGCAGAGACCAAATCAACCGCGTCGCTAAATCGCTCAATGGTGTTGAGAGATGCTGCCTTGTAGGAATGAGGCCCATGGTCCCAGATCCACTATGGCCCGTGTTAAGCGAGCACTAAATCAGTAGCAGCGCAGCATCCCAAAGTAGATTGGCAAATTCTGCTGCAAATTGCCAGCTTTGAGCAAAGACTGCCTCTGGGGCATGAAATTCAAATCTGATCATTCAAATTGGTCATGTGCTGCCGACCCCCTTGAGGGCAATGGGGACTTTCCATTTCTTTCTCTGTCTACCCCATATCATTTGTGCAGCCTTGTAGTCTGGGCTTGTCATCGGTTAGTCTTGTGCACTAAGACCCTGAGGTACCAGGCAACCTGGTCTGAGACTATTGATTGGACCTGTCTAGGTACACCGTACGCTTCTCAAGTGGTATCGCCTGGACATGAGGCAGAGGCAGATCGAGAAGGAGCTAGAAACAATGGCGTGAGGGTAGACGCTGCTTCAGAAGGAGGATAAGCTGATCCTCAATTCCTCTGACCAGCATTTGACAAACCTGTTCATATGAAGCTATGACAGGTTACCAGCTTTGGAATTTTGAGAGCTGAAGGGTGTCCACACACAGAAGGTGTATCAGAGCCTTGCCGTTCAGTTGGACCTGGCGTTGTGTCCCGTCGAGGTCTGCTTTGCCACTTTTCTATTTTCACTGCTTAGGGCCAGGCTTTACGACACGTAATATATGACCACAGCTGGGAGCTTGGATTCTAATCTTTGTTGTCTTATTTCGACCTTTGACTCGTGTTCCCCTGCTTCTGACCAGGCTTATGAGGAGCCCGTGGAATACATATGTATTCGTGTGTTGCTTAGCTTGCTGGGAGCGTCCTCTTGTAATATACAAACATGAGCCCACCAAGAAACCTCAAGCCTCTCTGTCCAGAAAGTGTTCAAAATCTGGTGTGTGTGAAATGTTCTCGTCAAGACAGGGTCAGCCTACATGATTGAGTCATGCAGCACAGAAACAATTATCAGTACCTTTTATCGCAGAAGTTACATCTTCATATGTATAATATTATTATTGAAAGTTGGAATCTTTGGCTGGGTTCTAGAAAACAGTAGATGGATCGTCTGCAACGGGACACAACACATTGTATGTGCTGCTCAGTCGACTTGTAGCCTACACCAGCTGAAATCTCGTCCAAGCCAACAGTTACATATGTAACGCATGTTTCTTCCCTTTATCTGCATCCTGAGATGGACAATTATGTTCGGGGGAGCCCTTCTTTGCGTCCAATCTCACCACGTTTAATTTCTCGAGCTGGTACTGTTGGCACTTAAAGATTGCTGAAGATGGCGAAACGACCGTCTTTCGGAGTCCCCTTCTCCCTTCATGGCTGGGTCAAGGGGCAGCTAAGCAACCCAAAGCCTTCATGGAAGATGGAGCATGGAAAAAGTGTGCAAGGTGGAGTTATAGGTGAAGCCAGTATGTTACCCAGACATGGGCATCTCATGAGGTGGCAGGATCATGGCACGCCGTTTACAGTTTCTTGGTATACGTTCCTGATGTAGCAGACCCAGGGGGGAAAGCGGCCAGCTGTCCTCTGGTGATGATAGTGATATTGAGACTGGCATGGCATCCGGAGGACCCTCAATGTTTGTTTATCATGTGATACTGCCTGAAAATAGCGAGTAGGGCATCCTACCTGTTGCTTCCCAATGTTGATGGTTTCATCAGGGATTTTGAGCACCATAACCTAGTCACCAGCAGATGCACCAAACGATTTAAGTGCGCCAATTGAAGAGGTTCAAAATTATGGTCTTGAGCAGAGCAAATGGGCATCCTTTTGAAAAAGTACCAGCTGGAATGGCAATGCCATGCAGTGAAATATCGGTATCACTTCAGAACAAAATGCTAATTATGCTACGGACAGTCAATAAAAGCGCGTCCCAGCAGTTAGGCCGCTTCCAACAGTTATGGTTTGGGCCACCCCATGTGAGGTCGAATTAGAAGGATGGTAAGTCTGGTTACGCACACACGCGTCAAAACTAATAAATCCTGAGGTTGCATTGAGCATCTTTATCCACACAAGGCTTAGTCAGCATGCACAGCCTGAATCAATTCCAAAAAACACCAGCTTTTATTGCTGCACATGCAATGCAAGCCCCCTCTGGACCTTCCATAGCTCTAGCATGCAGTTGTTTCGAGCGCTCCAGTTGAAGTGCTTGATGCTGAGCAGATTGAAAACAATTCCCAAAAGGGTGGGGATCATGCAGCTGCGCACGCTTGCAGGCTCTTCTTGACCGGCCTGCTACAATCCTCATACAGCGGGCGCAACAAAAGATCACAGAAAAGCGAAGCAGGGCAAGGAGATGTCAAGACTTCCCATGGTACCTCTGCAATGTAAATAAACGACGAAAAAATTGAAGCACCTAACCTGTCTTGTCATACCGTTGCATGGTCTATTAGGCTCATGCCCGTTGTAAGCAGTAATCTAAGACGGCCGGATACATGCATGGCAACAGATGCATTGCATGGCCCCTTGGCCCCTCATTCGAAGTCGGAATCTTCGTCCGAGCCTGTCTTGTTGAACTGGCCTCCTTTCCGTATGTTCTTTGTCTGCCCTGTGCCTGGAGGCCGAGTGTTCGGCATGTCGATGTCGAGCATTCCTCCGTTGGACAAGTGCGCTGCCAAGGAATCGGTCTCGAAGTCATCCTTGCCTCCCAAAGCATCGAAGCCGACCACGTAATCCTCCACCTTCTCGTTCTTTATCAATGCCAGTGTTGGTAACATGAAGATTTTCAATCTTTCTGTCAGGAAAGGGCTTTTCTCGGCGTTGATCTGCGAAAGGTGGGACATGCGAGGCAAATTGTGTTGTTAATCAATAAATGAGAGGAAATTCGCAGCCTGCAGACGGGTAGAATTGCACAGCCCTTGGACTTACACGCGACCCACCTTGACAAACTTCGTCTCTAGGTGCGACTTTGCCAGTATGCTCATGTGCTTGTCCATGACCTGCGAATCAATATGCTAGATCAGATGGTTCATACTGCAAAAACTGTGCAAGTCGCGATGACGGAGTCTCGCGTCGAAGAGTGTTCGTTGACGCAGGCAAAACTCTAAGCTGACCTTGCAAGGCCAGTTCTCTCTGAAGAAGTGGCAAATCATTCGCTCCTCGCCCTTCATGGTATCGAAGAAATCCTTCTCAGTCAGAATTTCCGAGTATTCGCCGTGCCCCTTGGCCAGCCACTCCTTAGTCTTCTCTTGTTTCTTGCGCATCTCTGCCATTCGCCTCTGACGGATGGCCGAGATGTCTGCCTCTCCTAAATTATCCAGGTGGGTGATTTCGTCGTCTATCTGTCGCTCTAGCTGGGCAGCGACCATGCCCAGTGCCTGCTGAAGAACTTCCTTATGCGACATGCTGAACTTCTCTTTGTTAAGGAGATTGCAAACCAAATTAAGCAGATAAGCCGCTGCTGCTGCCGCTAATGCCGCGCCATGGTGTCACACTCCGTATACCCCGAAAATAGATCCACCAGTGGGTCTGGCAGATCAGGCTTGCCTTCGGCCACCCTCAAATCAATGCAGAACTCAATGTGTCAGTTTATGCAATGCAGAACTCAATGTGTCAGTTTATGTCGTGTGAGCGTACTAGGCCAATGGTCCAATCTGGACTAAGCCGTCACCTGACAACGGCACGTAGCTCAAGCAACAGGGCAGGCCGCACCAGGGCAGCCTGGTCATAAGCCTTGGCCTGTGGCCGACATGCAGCTCAACCACCCTAAATAAGCAGTGTTCCACTCTATCTGCTACTACCATCTACTGCAGGGATCCCCGCTTTTTCTACTCTTTAAAGACGTGTAAAGACCAAATTGCCTACCGGTATCTTTAAATCAATTTAAATTAATGCAATGAAGGCCCGCCATCAGAGCCAGTGTCCAAGTGAGGGCCAGAGCTACCCGGCTCATGATAAGTCACACTTCACCTTTACGCTCTGGCCCAACGCTGCCAGCCTCTGTCCTATCTACCCCCCTTCCCATGAGAGCGAAGAACCACCTTGGAACCCGTGATCTCAGGCAGCAGCCCATTATTGGCACCCGTCTTATCAGAGGCCATGCGGGTCCGCTGCTTCCTCGCGGAATGCCCTGCCGGGTCTCTGGCCGGAATGGATCTCCCTGCAGCACTCCCAGGATTCTCAACATATGCGGGCGGGCAATTCCGGGCAGCACTTCCAGGTTTCTCCGCTGAGGCGGGCCAGTCCCTCCCCGCAGCACTCTGAGGTTTCCCAACTGAGGCGAGCGCAGCGCTGGGATGGGGATCCTCCACATCATCCCGCACGAACACTGGCACTCTGCCCTGGGGCTCCTGAGCGTGCGAGGCCTCAGCCGCATCTGTCGGGAGCTCCTCAGCCACATCTGTCGGGAGCTCCTCAGCCACACCTGTCAGGAGCTCATCAGCGATATCTGCCGGTAGCTCCTCCACCACGTCTGTTGGGACCTCGTCCACAACATCTGTCAGGACCTCATCAACCACACCTGGCGGTGACTGCTCAGCAGCTACTATCATTTCTTCAGGAATGGCTGCCTCCTCATCGACAACCGCCTGCGCCTCCCACTCGTCAACCACATCCGGCGCTTGCGAGGTGGACATCCTTGTCACCTGGGTCGCCAGCAAAGTGTGCGGCACCAATGGCGTGACAGGGCGTGACAGCGAGGTGGGCCCAGCCGCAGAAGTCCCGACGCTGCTGGGCCCTGCCGTCGAGCCGCTTGCACCGTCCGTGTCTGCCGCGGATGCCCGGACTGCCGCGGCCTCGGTCTCCGGGGCTCGCACGGCAGCACCCGCTGCTGCACTTGAGGCATAGCCATCCGCACCATGTCTTGCGCTGGCCTCCTCAGGCGGCTCCTCCGAATCTGACTCCTCCAGACTCGCTATCAAAGCAGTGCCTCCCACTGTCCAAGCCCTGTCGCCCTGCCCTGACCCTGCGGCTGAAGCGCGGGAGTGCACGCCTGCCACTGACACCACGGACTTTGCCACCGAGTTTCCTAGCAGAGCCGCCACCCCTTGAGGACTCCATAAGTCCTCTCTCATTAGCGAGGCGGCACCTACAGGACCGTCGATGCTGCGCGAAAGCTCTTGCGCAGCAGCTTCAGCTTCCTCGTTGAACGACATGGATGCACCCACTGCATAGGATGAGCTCTCAACAACAGCCTGGGCCACCTGATGGTGTGTGTGTGGGGGGGGGGACATAATAGGGGCCGGGAGGTGGTACGGGGGAGGGGCGGGGCAGGGCGGGGTGTTGGTGCACGTGGGGCTGGCTGGACCATGGTGGGCGGGGCGGGGTGGGGTCATGGCACGAGGTCGTAGTCATGGTCAGCAATCATGGGGCGGAAGACAGAGTTCGAATTGAAGCAAGTGTACTTTGCCTACCACCATCGGTCCTCCTTCCTTTATAAACAGCAAAGCGGAGGCAAACTGGAAGGGGCACCCGCACAATTCGGGCCACATGACCAGCAGGTAGTGACAGGTGCATTGCAACAGTGCAGGATGGTCGAAAGGCTGCGTCCCACCTGGCTGGCACCAATGGCGGCCGATGTGCGGAAGCTGGCTGCAAGGCCGCATCCCAACTGGCTGGCGCCGACTGCGGCGGAAGCTCGGAATCTGGCGGCAAGCGCGGCGGTCGACGAGACGACCAACGAGGTCGAGGAAGCCTCGACTGCCGCAGCTGCTACCCTGGAGGAACGCAGATGCTGCTGGGCCTGCTGCTGCGCCTCCTCGGTGCCGGCTAGATAGCGCGAACACAGCAGCGGCTCCCCCTGCAAGGCATCTGTAGCGGGAAAGGGGCGTGAGCGGGCAGCGGCAGTGCACGAGCTTTCATGCAACTTAATTGTAGCTTCAGTATGCAAACAATGAAACACTGCAAGCCAGTGCTCACCAGAGTCCGGATCCAAAGTCTCCGGAGCCATCTCCACGTCAGCAAACGCGTCTTCGTCGTTGTAAAACGCGTCGCCCTCCTCGCCGTCAGCGTCGTCGGATTCGTCGCCCCGGGCGATCGCTGTGGCAGGTCTCTGTTCCGCCTCGCCGTCAATCTGAATATCCACACAAGCACATGTCAAAGGGGGGGGGGTAAAATGTTGATACCGGTGCCGGTACATTGATTCCACTCCAATATTGCTGTGCCGGCCGCTGCTCTGCTACACCGGCGTCCTGGATTTTCATTTTCATGTTGTATGGAAGAGGATTTACCGGTACACCTGAATTTGAATACTGGCAATGCTTTTCAAATAATGCTGTGCCGGCCGTTGCTCTGCTGCATTCAAGAATATTTAATTTGTAAGTTGAACATCACCAGTACCGGTTTTCAAACATTTGTGTGGCCGGCCTCCTCTCCGCCTCACAGAAGATCTGAACTTCCATCAATTTACATTATGGGGCTTCTGATTTCGAATTTGAATACTGGTACCCTTACCGGTAATAAAAACTGTGAAGTGTGAACTTGCATTTACCAGGGGTATGACATTAAGCCACACCAAAAACCCGCATCATTACTCCGATACACCACCAGACTAATACCAGTACTGCTTTCATGCGTGTGAAGGTTCAAGCGTCTAAGCCCCTTCCCCCACAACCCACCCTTTCCAAAATATGCTGAATCTGAGAGGCAAACACCTCCGGCGAGTGCAGGGCCACCGCCTGCAGCAGGATGGGCAGGCCCCGCCGTACCGCCTCCTCGCGTACAGCAGGGTGGGCCAGCACCGAGTACAGCATGCCGTTGACGTAGGTGCGGATCTGCAGGGCAAAAAGTATGAAGAAGTGTGAACTTGGAAAATATCTAGCTGCATTCAACACACAGCAGGCCGAGCTAGAAACGAGTACAGCATGCCGTTTATGTAGGTGTGGATCAGCAGGGTGAACAGTATTTGGAAGTGTGACCTTGGAAATATCTTGCTGAAATCAACACACAGCAGGCCGAGCAAGTAACGAGCACAGGATGCCGTTGACCTACGTGTGGATCAAGAGGGTGAAGATCGGTGTGTGTTGTGTTGTGTGTCATAATATGTCTGCACCAAGGTTGATCTCAGAGGCACCAGCTGCAAGCTAGTCACAGCGCCTGTATGCTGTAGGTCTGCACCGGTGGTGTGCGATGTCACTATTTAAGAGAGCTTTTGACTGCAGTCAAGCCACGGCTTGCTTGGCTGAGAGGTAGTACACACCTCAACAGGTCAGAACTGCTTATAAGGGTGCTTAAGCTACAATTTAACCACAATTCAGCTGCAGTTCAGCTACATTTCAGCTGCAGCATGGCCTGCAGCCAGGAGGACAGAGGCAACACGTCGTGTTGTCTGGGCTACCGGCTGTAGGCTGGTCAACGTAGGGTCCTCATCAGCCCAGGGGCAGCTGGGCAGCTGCCCGTCTCAGGTGCTTTGTTGCCCACTAAAACAATGCACTGCAGGTCGGCCTGACATTGCAGTACCCTTGTCGTTTTTTCCTTCGTCAGCAGGGGGATACATGATGGGACAAGGTGGGCATGGAGAGCTGCTAAACCCTCCCTGCCTCCTCCCTCCCTCAATCCTCCATCCCTTCACCCTCTCTCCCTCCCTCCACCCTCTCTCCCTCCATCCTTTCACCCTTCCTTCCTCCCTCCCTCCCTTCACCCTCCCTTCCTTCCTCCCTCCCTTCCACCCTTCACCCTGCCTTCCTCCCTCCCTCCCTCCCTTCACCCTTCCTTCCTCCATCCCTCCCTTCACCCTCCCTTCACCCTGCCTTCCTCCCTCCCTCCCTTCACCCTCCCTTCACCCTTTCCCCCTCCCTTCACCCTTGCCCCCTCACCTGGTCGTTGCTGCTCTCCACCAAGTTCTCACACAGCCTAAGCAGCTGAGACATGAGGCCGCCCCCCGCATGTCCCGACGACGGAAACTGAGACCCGCCACCCTCTCCCGCTCCGCCACCGTCCCCTGCTAGCTCCGATGACGGGAACTCCTCTGCAGCTGCCGAGCCCGCCGCGGCCCCGTCGGCCGCGAGCGGGGCAGGCCCCGCGGCAGCAATGGCCGCCCTGCCTGCTGACCTTAGGCTTAGATTCATCAGTAGGGCGCAGCCGTACTCGACTGTGAACTCGGATAGCGAGCTCAGGTCCTGAGTGCCACAGGGTTGAAGCAAGACCACATGAGCTCCTTGAAGGTCATCCTAGAGACAATGAAACACCTTTTCTTTTGGCAGGAACAGCTCAGATCAAAGCATGGCCCGCTTGATCCAGATCCACACCTCAGATCTGCGCCTTAATCATGTTCACACCTCCTCCCCTCCCCCTTCCAAGCATCCGCTCCCGCCTTAATACCTACCTTCAACAGGAAGTCTACCAGCCAGGACATGAGCCCCTCCTTGATCCAGATCCGCACCTCCAAGATCTGCACCTCAGATATGTTTTTGACTCCTCCTCTATCCAGACCCAGACACCCAGCTCTTCCATGAGCCCTCAGCAGGTAGTCCACCTGCCAGTACATCAACCCCTCCTTGATCCAGATTTGTACTGCAAATCTGCACCTCGGATCTGCGCGTGCCTCCTCCCCGTCCCAGATCCATTCTCCTCCTGCACCTTGAGCAAGAACCCACCAGCCAGTACATAAACCCCTCCTTGATCCAGATTTGTACCTTACATCTACACCTTGGATCTGCACCTTGGATCTGCTTCTGTCTCCTACCCTTCCCAGATCTACTCCCCTCACACACCTTGAGCAGGAAGTCCACCAGCCAGTGCATCAAGCCCTCCAGGATCATCAGGCTCTGGGCCTGCCGCCTCAGGCTCAGCTTGTGCAACGCCACCAGGCTCTCCCGCAGCAGCACACCGTCCCGCGCCGCCACTTCATCGTCGCGCGACCCAGCCGTGACCGCAGAGGCCTCCCTGGCAGAGGAGTTATTGAGCAGGAGCCTGGACTTGCTCGAGGTCCGATGACGTGGAACGGACAAGCAGCGGCCAGCAACGGGTAGCCCGGTGTCAGGGGAGGAAGTGGCGGCGGCAGCCCCGCCGTCTGTCTCCCCTGCCGCGGTGGTCTCGGAGCTGCTTCGTGCCTTTATGGCCGAACTCGGTTGGAGACCTGAGGCAATGGGTGATGGGGGTGGCCTTGGGGGCGGGGGGGAAGGCTGCAGGCGCCTGCCGCCGCCGCTGCCGCCACCGCCGCCACTGCGCAGCTCAAGACTCGCTGCTGCCTCCTGCTGCTGTTGCTCAAGTTGCCACTGGTGATGCTGGGCTGCCCCTGCCTTGAGCATGGCCATTAGAGCCGGCACCGTCAGGACGTGGAGACCCTGCCAAAGCAAGAGAACGGTCGGGACAGAACCTTCATTACCAAAGATTACAAGATTCATTTTGCCTTCCCTCATGATTTACGTTGCTTGGGGTTGAGGGATCCATGCATACACTAATTTTCGACCGCCGATGCCAGTTTTCAGCCAGAAAGTATGATTGGTCGATAATTTGCCTGAGGGCAGAATTGAAAGAAACATTTTTCATCCCCGAGGTCAGGCACATTAAATGTACGGTATTTGGCATTGTTTCAGCATGAGTACCTTAAACAATACCTAGGCTATCGGGAGCGCTTCCGCCCCGGCGCTGTACCCTTCCCTTTTGAGGCAAAAACTGCCATGCAAAACCTCGAGAACCCTCAGAATGTTCTAAAATTCATAGCATGACGAGTGATTAAAAAAAAACGCAATGCCCTCAGCCCTGCACACCTGATTTCTTTTGCACAAGCCATAATAAAACAGCCCCCCAAGATCCTTTTAGACCCCTCTGCTTTTTGGGATCGGCACCGCTTCTTCAGCACCTCACGCACAATATGACGCCTCGTACACACAGAATAAGCTCGCCCCTTTTTTTGCTCCAGTGCCTCCCCCCCCTTCCCCTTCACTGGTTAACACCTATATATCTTGTCTCCACCGCCCCCCCCCCCTCCACCCGTGCCCTAGTTACCAGCATCAGCCCTTTGCTTTCGGCCCCCCCGCCCCTCACCCTCTATCTGGTAAACAGCACCTGGTAAACAGCATCAGCCTTTTTGCTCCAGCGCCTCCGTCCCTTTCTAACATGTTAACAGCACCCACCATAGTGCTCCGGCACCCTGTCCCTCTTTTATATGTTTCCAGCATCAGCCCTTTTGCCTCAGCGCCCCCGTCCCTCTCTTACATGTTCACAGCATCTGCCCCAGTGCTCCGGCACCTTGTCCCTCTCTTATATGTTTCCAGCATCAGCCCTTCTGCTCCATCGCCCCCGTCCCCCAGCCCACAACCTCACCTGGTGCAACAAGTATGAACGGCCCATGACGTCCGAGGCTATCACATTAGCCAGGCGGGCACCCTCCTCCAGGAGTTGCGCATTGGCGGACAGACACACGGCCTAAGCAGTCACGGGAGGGGAGCGGTGTCCATTCTCTCAAGGCTGCTTAGAGTATAAACAAACACAATTTTCTGTGCTACACCCTCTGCGAGCATTTGCGTACAGACAGTCAGGCAAGCAGCCTTGTTCATGACATGAGTAGGGCGGGAGGGTGCGGGGGTAGGTGGGGTCAGGCTTCATGACAGAATAAAAATAAACAAGGTGTCTGTGGCGCACACCCCCTCTGCCAGCATCTGCGCTTGAGGGGAAATGCCCACAACCTGGAATCCTCGCTATTCATAACGATAATGAGGCGGGGCAGGCGGGGCCAGGCCTTCCAACGGTGAAAATAGGGCGAAACAAAAGATTGCTCCTTTCAGTGTTCGATCCAGAGTGCACGAGACCATCTTCAACAGGTCGCTGGGCGGCCACAGCTGAGCCACTGGGGACCAAATCCTGACCGGCCTACGGTTGGTGGCCCATGCAGCAGTGCTTCCTGCTTACACCCCGCAATCCCCCAACCGTAGGCCAACACGCAGCCAAATTGTTGCTGCAATGCTGCATCATTGCCCACGGCCAGGGGGGGATGAACCCGACAAAACATAAATTGATGCAACACCTCTTGGGTTATGCAAGACGCCCAGTCCAGTCACTTGCGCTCATGAGCAACTGAAGGCTGTGTTCAGCTGTACTGCTTTACTGATGTACGGCTGAAGGTTGTGCTCAGCTGTACTGATGTACTACTGATGGTTGTGTTCAGCTGTACTGCTGTACTGCTGAATGTTGTGTTCAGATGTACTGGTGTACTGCTGAAGGTTGTGTTCAGATGTACTGCTGCACTGCTGAAGGTTGTGTTCAGATGTACTGCTGCACTCTTGTTCAGCTGGCTGCACCTGAGCAGCTGGACTTTTTGTTCAGCTGTCCAGTGCAGACAAACACAAAATAATCGGTCCGTGTGTATTGCCACAAGTTTATGGGCAATTGCTGGGGTCCAAGCCAGTCCTCCCACCTGTTTGCAAATATCGTTTTTAGGGTGGGATAGCCAGGGACAGCCAGCAGACATCTACACAACTTCAGCACAATGCCAGGGTCTACCAAGCCAGCGGACCCTCCTCTTCAGCGCACCTGCAGAGTTGACCCAGCCAGCACACACATAAAACTCCAACACACACTTCCAGGTTCAACCCAGCCAATGGAGCCCTACTTTTCAGCGCACCTGCAGGGTTGACAGCTGGGTCCTAAACCCCAAAACCTAAACCCTTTTCAGCGCACCTGCAGGGTTGACACCTGGGTCCTAAACCCCAAAACCTTAACCCTTTTCAGCGCACCTGCAGGGTTGACACCTGGGTCCTTAACCCACAAATCTAAACCCTTTTCAGCGCACCTGCAGGGTTGACAGCTGGGTCCCGGTCTGTGGCTCAAAGCATCGCATCAGATCCACCTGAATAACCATCCGCAACAGTCGGTTAGTCGTTGGTTGCAATGGGGCCACGCTACTCACAAACATCAGGCTGATGCCAGAGCCGGACTGTCAGGTATGTGAGTGGCCAGGGGGGCCTGCATATGAGCCGAGGTGAGTGTTGCGCTGGCAGGTATGTGAGTGGCCAGACGGGACTGCCAGGGGGCGAGATGCAGTCGCTAAAGGCCAGGCTGACAGAAACAAAAAAGACATCCCAGGCGCGCACTCGTGCAGCAGCGCTGCACACAAGGCTTCTCAGACCCAGAAGCATAGGTCCTTTGTACAAGTGGCTCCTAATATGGGTCCCCAGATAATAGGGTCACGAAACCGCCAAGGTACAAAAAGCTGTGCGGATTGTACCGGGCGGGCAGCCTCTACCGTTTTTTTGTTTACAGGGTACTGCCAGCACTGGAGTAAATTTATGCCTCCTGCGCGCTCCAAGGCTTATCAGACGCTGAAAGTTCATCAGCAGGGCTGGCCTGTACTGTAAATTCCACTCATATTCACACCTAGACATAATTCTAATTCAGGTGAGTTGGTAAGGTGACAGCGTTTGACGTCTAACGCATCAGAGGGTTTCAGGGTCCAGAGGGGCGCAAGCCAAGGAGGAGTTACGGACCTCTAAGGAATACGCCCGCAGATGCCTAAAGCTGACACATGTTATGCCATGCCGAGATGTGTATCGTACGCGTATATCGTACACATATTGACATATAGATATACCGGTACATCGTGCTGGGACATTGCACCGGGTCTTGTTTCCGCGTCAATCATTTTTGTCGATTCCACCGGCACTACATGGAAGATGCGCTTGCACTGCAGGTCTTACAGCACTGCATATATTTCAAAATCAAGCTCCGCCTACATCTTGGCCTACAGCTGGGGTTGTCTGGTGCAGGAAGGGACGTACTGCTTGTGCCATAGACCGTACTGCTTGTCCCACAGGCCGAACTGCTTGTGCCACAGGCCGTACTGCTTGTGCCACAGGCCGTACTGCTTGTCCCACAGGCCGAACTGCTTGTGCCACAGGCCGTACTGCTTGTGCCACAGGCCGTACTGCTTGTGCCACAGGCCGTACTGCTTGTGCCACAGGCTGTACTGCTTGTGCCACAGGCCGTACTGCTTGTGCCACAGGCCGTACTGCTTGTGCCACAGGCTGTACTGCTTGTGCCATAGGCCGTACGCCGGTCAAGGGTTTGTTCCCATCTGGCCAGTAGTGGCTACCCAGAGACTTGCCTACGGGTGTTATCCAGGGCTATAACATAAACAGTACAATGCAAGCACTACGGGAGTACTGGCACACTGAAGACAGCCTGTAGTGCCTTCAGTGTGCCATGTATCGTCTGTTACCTGCACAGACAATACATGGCACACTGACGGCACTACAGTGTACCGAAGGCACTACAGGCTGACTTGGCGTAAGGCGCCAAGTGCCGCCTGGCCCACCTCAATCCAATTGGTGAGGACGCCCCATCTGTCCATTCCGGTGCGGGACCGAACCAGCCGCCAGCGCAGCGCCTGCAGCAGCCGCGATGCCAGTCCACACGTCTCTGCAGCTGCCTAGTTAGGGAGTCAGGGTTTGTGCTTCAGGTTACAGGCTTTAGGGTGTAAGGTTTAGCCTGGACCAGCCGCCAACACCGCATCTGCAGCAGCCGCGATGCGAGCCCACCTGTCTCCGCAGCTGTCTAGTTAAGTATAGGTTTTAGGGCTTAAGTTGAAGGTTCCGGATTCTTAGAGGTTAAGCATGGACAAGTCGCAAGCACAGAGCTTGCGGCAGCAGCAAAGCCAGACCTGCCTGCATAAGCGGGTGCCAGCCCTTGGCTGAATAGCAGCTCCTGGGGGGTCCACCACCTGCTTAGTTAAGGGGGTCGAGGTTGAGGGCTAAGCGCCTCCTCCTTGCTCGATCTATAGGGTTTCGACAGAATTTAGGGTGACTTAAGGGTTCATAAATTAGGGTTTAGGGTCAAGGGCTGCGGGCCGCCTCCAACCTGGTCCCCGACCCCATCCCAAACCTAAACCCTAACCTCTAACCTAATCCACAACCATAACACCCAACCAGGCCTCACCATCACCCGGGCGCCGGGAAAGATAGACCCTGAACCCTTAACCCTAAACATCCAACCAGGCCTCACCATCGCCCGGGCGCCGGCAAAGATCTCCTCGACCACCCTGGTGTAATCCAGGGGAGCCAACATGCCTCCGTGGTACATCAGGATCCCCTCGTCAACCGCGAAAGGATCTGGATCCGGATCTAGATCTGGATCCACGCCTCCAAGGCCCGCTTCAGGCCCTGCTAAAGCGTGTGCAGCGGTTGCTGCCATGGAAGCTGCCTCGTCCCCATTCATATTGACGGTGCTCCTGAGGATGGAGGAGGGGGGGGGGGCAGGGCTTGGTGTTGGAGAGATCAGACCGGTGTGCCTGTCTGACCCAGGATCCGGCACCAAAGGAACAACGGAGATCTGGATCCATGCCTAAATCCAGATCCACCCCTGCAAAGGAAGGCCTGACATCTGCATTGGCTGCAGGACCAGCAAATATGGGGCAGGGAGGTAGAAGGGTGCAGCACTAGAAAGTGACCAGGCCCTGCTCCCCAAAACCTCACATCGCCGCCTCCCGATGCATCGGAGCCTCATCAGCCCACCCGCGCCCCACAACAAGGAGCACACCGACGCGATCACTGCTTCCCCTGCATCATCAGCCTGCGCACCCCGGGACACTTGAAGCTCAATACTAAGCACACCGACGCAGAGGTATAGAGCCACGCTGGCCACTCCTCGATATCATGACAAGCATCCCGATGCCATCAGTGCCTCGCCCACAGCATCACCACAAGCACTCCCATGCGATCGCAAGCACTCACACGCGACTACAAGCACTTCCATGCGATCACAAGCACTCCCATACGATCACAAAGACTCATATGCGATCACAATCACTCCCATGCAATCACAAGCATTCCCATGCCATCACAATCACTCCCATGTGATCGCACGCACTCCCACGCGAACACTACCGACCCCGCATCACCATCACACTGAACTCAGACCGCGGTCCATATGGCGTTCTGTCAAAAAGGAATTCGGCCTCCATGCAGTCTCCATTCAATACCAGTTTTTGTGGTCTCATGGTTAACAACCCTAAACCCTAAATCTTAAACCCTAAACCCTTGTATACCAGTCCCCCCGGTCTCACATGAGCACTGCATCCATTCCATCCAACTCATCGACAAGGCTCGCAGCCGGCATCAGCTGAGACGCCAGCGCCACAGACGCCACCACCGACGCCCGCGGTTTCAGAATGGGCCGCGCCGGGATGCGGCTGCCCCGGCCCACCGTTCCAGCCGCCCCCTCCTCACCACACCGCTCGCCCCTCACAGCTGCGCTGCTGCCCCCCGCTGACTGCTCCCTGCTCCCCGAGGACTGTGGCGCTCTTTCCGGAGACTGCTGCATCTCGGAGGCCTCGGCAACCAGCGCTTGAGTCAGCTGCTGCTGCTGTTGCTGCTGCTGTTGTTGCTGGTGGTGCAGCGGAGAGGGGGCTAGCCGGCTGGCGTGGCGGCTGCTGCGCCGCCGCGTGCCTTGGCGGCTACTCAGAGAGCGAGGGGACATCCTCGGCTCGGCGTCTGCAGGGACCAGGGGTTGAGGAACAAGGGTTTGACAATGAGAGTTAAGCGTATATCGTTTAGGGTTCAGTGTATAGCCTCGGGGTTGACAAAGGAGCTTTGGGGTTGAGAAACAATGGTTAAGCGAATAGGGTTTAGTGTGTAGCAATTAAGGTTTAGAGTACATCGTTCAGCATTACACGTTTGGGTTTCAGGGTTGACTGGTTGAGGGTATATTTAAGTCATGGCTCAGCTCCAGTTCTCGCCACTCTTCGCGAGTAAATCTGTCTGGCCGACAGGCAGTTTGGCATTTCATGTCAAGGGGTGAAGGGTTAACGTCAACCAAGAGTTATTGGATAGGGGTTGATCTCCTTGCAGACCGCGTGGCCGAGAAGGTAGCTGCAGGGGGTGCTTTTGAACAAGATTGGGCTTTACAGGGGTTATGGGAATTGTAGTTGGAAAAGGAGCGGGGCCCTTCTCAATGCCATCAGGGAATACCTGAGCACGTCTTCGTTTCTTTACTAATAAAGTAACAATGTTCATACACCAACCATCGTTCCTTCACAGCAGATTTACCCTAACCCTAAACCCTTTTTATGCTAGGGTGCTTCAGCTACAATTCATACGCTCCGATCGGACGTCTTATTCGTACCCTCGTACGTTCAGACTGTGCCTTTCCTGGTACCTTTCACACAAGCTTTTCCGTATGAGTATTTGCTGATTTAGAAATGCAGACCTCATGCCTGACGAGCAATTCCAACCTTTTACTGGACCGAGATATCAACCTGGGACCCAGCTTCTTGACATTTTGTAATCTCAAGAGGATTTTTAGTTAAAGAAAACAAAAACATTTCACCCTTTGCCGAGTGGTGCACCTCACTCCTTGACGTTTGCATGCTGCTTCACTGTTAATCTCCACTTGAGGATGAGTTGCCTCATCGGGGATCCATGACATCGGGGATTCACACATTTCACACACTGAGTTGTGTTGCCACATCGGGGATCCACACATTTCACACACTGAGTTGTGTTGCCACATCGGGGATCCATGACATCGGGGATCCACACATTTCACACACTGAGTTAAGACCCGTTGCTGAGGGGCGGACCCTGCTACACCTTTATACGGTCATACGCCTGGACCACACCTTCATATTTATTTTCATTCAAATTGCTCACCGGTTGCGGAGTGGTAGGCCTCGTACATGATGTACAGACGGGGCACCTCGCTGCTTGACGGGACAGCATCCAGGTACCGCTTTATGGCCAAGCGCAGGTTGGATGCCCACCTGCGTCAAAGGGAGGGAGGGGGGCGGGGTGAATGGGGTGATCATCAAGATGTTGATGACCTAGTGCAGGGCAGATGCCCACCATCTGATGATTGATTGTTATGTGGTCTGCTGTTATCAGGGGTGAAGGTGAGAGGCAGTGTGGCCCCGGGAGTTCAGCTGATCTGATTTGATGTATAGATAACGCTCACATGTTATGCTGAGTCAGACATAAGGAGGCATTATGCTGAGGATATATGATATATTATGAGAAATAGTGCTGACAAATAATGTTGTGTGATTAACAGGTGTGAATAACGCTCAGGAGTCATGCTGAGGGTCAATACTGTGTAAATGATATAAATGTGTGAAAAACGCTCAAGAGTTATGCTGAGAAGTAATGATGGTCAATTTCAGTGAAGAGTCACCAGCTACAAAATAGAGTTATGATGACGGGGCTTTCCTTGGCCTACAATGCTTCCATTGCAACACAAGTGCATATCATAATGCTTTGGTCCCGGTCAGGTCTGGGCTAATCACCTCGGCCTGCGGCTTCGGTGATTATCCCCAGCCCTGACCTCGACCTCAGCATTATAAACCGCTAACCAATTCGGGCAATCCATTACCCTACACATAATTTGCAGGAGCTTCTAGAGTAAAGCCCCTCACCCTCACACCAGACACTCATGGCAGAAAGAGGTACACATAAGACGTGGCAGAAACAGATGCTCAGAATATGTAGCCCGCCAGTTTTCCCCTTACCCCCCGCACACTCCGGACGAAACGGGTGTTCACGGCCCTTCCCTTCCCCTCTCCCCCCCGCCCCCTTGTCCCACGCACTCTGGGAGGAACAGATGCTCGTAAGAAGGGTGGTGCTCGGGGCTTACGACGAAGGGGAGAGCGTAGTATGCCAGGAACTCCCCTGCACCCACACAAGTGTGGAAAGCAGAGGACAAGACATTTAGGGGTTTTGGTTTTAGGTATTCGGTCTCAGGTTTTCATTTCAGCCATTATTGAGATTCGTTTTAAATACAAGCCTGTGCCCCTATAACGATCAAACACAGAATTTGTTCCGAATCAAGCATTCAACCTCAGTCGGCTTCACACTCTTTCGGGTTTAACCCACCCGAAACCCTTAAGTAGGCGGTTGTCAGGGATGACCTCACACATCCAAGGCCCATGTGCGGCACCGTATCTGTCCTGCATTCCCCGGACAGCTCCTCATCCAATAGACCTTATAATTAATATTTTCAATGCATTCAATAGACCGAGCTGAGTTCAATTGTGTCAATAGTGTTGAGCTGATGTCAAAAGTGTGAGCTATTCGTCAGGTGGTTCACGATCCACCCTTCTGCTCACACCATAATTACTCCCCCCACGTCGCCCGCAAACCCTGAACCCACCCACAGCCCCTTGGCTTGGACTTAATAAGGTGTGAGGCCGGCCGCCCAACCCTTTAAAACCTAAGACGCTAACACACAAAAACAGCCCGGGTGCACACGTGGCCCTTGTCACCAGCTGAGAAAGACGAACAGGAACAGGAAAGGCACATGACCAACAAGCACTCACACGGTCCCCCTGATCCTACCCTCTCTCCTGGGTACTACACCTGCCCACTACCTCTAAACCCCTTCACCCAAGCCCCTGGAACCCTCAACCCTGATGGCTCCTCACCGCTGTGTGCGAGTGCGGCCCCCCGGGTCTCTAGGTATGTTTTCAAAACGGCCAGGCGCTGTGCTAGGTCCTGCTGCCTGGCGCCGCTGACCGTGCCGCCCAGGCCGCCAGCGGAGAACGTGCGGTCGCCTGTCCCCTTCACGACCAGAACTGCAGGGGCAGGGCAGATCTGGTGTCTGAGATTTGAAATGTGGAGAGGCAGATATGGGGTCTGAGATCTGAAAAATGGAGAGGCAGATCTGGGGTCTGAGATTTGTAAAATAGAAAGGCAGATATTGAGTCTGGATCTGAAAAAAGAGCCCCGGGGAGGTCAGGCCAGGGCTTCAGTATTTATTTTCCCGTGTCTACATGTCAGCAAAACTCCGGCCACAGGCCGGGAAGCCTATTTGTGAGCAGCCCTGCTGCTTTTGCCACCAATCGTAGGACGGCCCAAGTTTGGTCCCAATCGGGCCTTTCGCGGCCCTGGGGACTTGTAGCCGGAAGGTGGACCTGTAGCCGGAAAAACAAACACTGGGCGAAGCGATTTAAGTCAGTTCTGGGGGCTGACAGAGCCCCTTTGGACCCTCCTGGCTGCAGTTTTCAAGCAGAGAAATGGGAGAATTCCTTAAGGGCCGAAATGCGGCCTCCAAGTTGTTATTTTATTTTGCTTGGACTCAATCAAGTGTGAGGCTGGCCACCCAACCCTAGAAAACCTGATACGCAAAAACAGAAAAAAAGCCCGGGCGCGCTTGTGGCCCTAGTCGACAACTGAGGAAAGGCGAGCAGGAACAGGAAAGGCACACGACCAGCAAGCACTCACACGGCCGCAATAACACATGCGTACAAAGTCAGATTAAGGTCTGGAAAGAGGAACGGGTACCCCACCTTGGCACCTCTCTACCTAGAGCAAACTTCCACCAGACCCCCCACCCCAAAGTGGATGCAAATAAATTATGCTACAAGCTCAAGTATATGACCACATTTTTTTGTCGGCTGCAAGTGTGGATGCGAAAGGCTCGGTGGGAACACATCCCTGGACCGACATGCGGCCGGAGTCCAAGCAGCATGGCCAGTTGCACAACAGGACTCAGGTCAGAGGCCAGCAGGTAGCTGAACAGTAGCTGAACATTAGCTGAACAGTAGATGAACAGTAACTGAAATGTAGCTGAAAAGTGAAACAAAAAAACAGCCCGCCAAAATGTCATCACGTGCCCATTGAGGACCACTAGTGACTTGACACCCTCCCTTAGCCAATCGTTAACAGGGCGCACTGCATTGCGCCTTGATCTCAAGTAAACACCAATGTTTCCCTGGCATGCTGCAGTACGAGCTGCGTACGTACAATTTTGAAAGCGATAACAAAATGTACCTGATATCAATGTCTCTGTCACAGTCCGGCATACCTGATGCAGAATGTCCACTCCAGTGTTTCGCTTTTCGTGACTCTAGCAACGTGTCAGCTAATCTCCAGCCTCTGGCCAGAGGTCCCATTTGTGGCCAGCTAGGCTACTTTGGCCACCACTCAAAGGCAGGTCCAGGTTTGGTCCCATTCGGGCCTTTGGCGGCCTGCCGAAATTCGACATGTAGCCGAGAATATAAACGCTGATCCACACTGTATCTGAAACACATACCCCAGCATTTTCAAGCGATTAACCCTTAGCGTACCAGAGGAGCTGGGCAGTACTGGATAGATGGAGAAGTACACATGCAGGTTGAACTCCAGCTACGGTTGGGGTCACATTAGCAAGTGGGGGATCAGGGCCAGTATAATGTTTTGCACGCTACAGCTACAGTTCAGCTACATATTGGCCAGCGGTTGGGGTACCAAGGGCAAGAGGGGGATCAGGGCCAGGGTTGCGTTAAGCGCACCTCAGCTACAGTTCAGCTACATCCCAGCCTGTGGCCGATTGGTCCTGGTGAATTGGGACACCGGCCGTTGGCCGTTGGCCGTTGCACAATCATGGCTTGGTCCCAATGGGCCCTTTGGGGTCTGCCCAGCAGGCCCTAGAGATAGTATGAACAGATGGTATGACACTATGACCAGGGCGTATGATGTACACCCTGCGAAACATGGCCTTAAGTTTTGGCATAAAGAGTGGGCGCAGGGCTGTTCAGCCTTTCCATCATAACTGAAGAATGCCAGAGCTAAAAACGCCCACTAGGCCCTGGACCTCACACCCGCGGGTTACTACGGGATACCGGGTATTGTTGGTGGTAGCTGTCACCTTCGCGTAGAGTTCAGGGTTATAAGGTTAAGGTTTTAGGGTGGGCTGTTGCCCAAATGAACTTGTATGATGCTCTACTCCTCTTGCGTCTGCCTCATGTGGATCAAAATGCCTGCTAGGCCCTAGACCTCACACCCGCGAATTACCATGGGATCGGGTATCGTTGGTGGTAGCTGTCACCTTCATATAGAGTGTAGGGTTAAGGGTTTAAGGTTTAGGGTTTAGGGTGGGTCGTTGCCCAGATGGACGTGTATGATACTCTACTCCTCTTGTGTCTGCCTCATGTGGTTCAAAAGCAAAAAAACGTTTTGTACCTTTTGAGTGGTCAAGTCGAAGTTTAGCAGGCTGGCCGGCACAAACTGCTGCCAAGCAGACAGGAAGGCGTCTCGCTTGCCCTCATCGAAATAGCGAACCTGGGGCGGGCAGGGGCAGGGGCCGCATGTCAGAGGCAGGCTCAGGGGCAGGCTCAACAATTGATTTTGCAGGATTGGTAGAGTCTCCTGGTTGGTTGGTGGGTGGGTGGGTGGGCAGCAACAGGCAAGTGACAGAGGCGGAATTTGACGAATGACATCCCATCATCGGTGGCGTGCCAATCCGCCACTGGCAAGGCCCCAGGCAAGACAGCACAAGCAATTGGAGGGTGAAGTGCAATTGGCAAGATGTTACACTCATGTGCTTTGCATAAAGCTCCTTTCACACACCATATTCCTGCCGGCGTGTGCCCTCAAGTGCTTTGCAATCGCGCCGTAATTCAAAATTCGTGTACCAGTTAGTAATTACGGTCCCTTCCTGGTAATACAACTGCCTTGAAATTACGGTTACTGAAACTCAGCTTCGTAAGTCAGCCACCGTACGGACCGTAATCTGCAAAGCATTCATGCCCACCCCTACGCCATGCGCCATGTCCCCTCCCATGCAACGTGTCCCATGCCATGCACTGCGCCCCCTTGTTATTACCATTCCTAGTACAACTTGCTCTACCGCTCTCAGAGCTGTTTCCATGCAAGCTATCCTCCGAGACGCTTGTCAAAGCTGGCAGATCCTCACCATTCCTCCCCGCAGCATGTCCCGCCAGCTACTCATGCCAGGCAGGTCGTGTCTTAAGGCATGCGTGCCCCTTTCAATGTGCCATGCCCCTTCTATCTACATCTCTATTGCAAACTGCTGGCAAGGATCCCCCTATCTCACCACCACCCACAAAATCAAAAACTCAATCTGTTAATCATCCTCGCGTCTGGACTTCTCCCGTGTTCAGTCAAAGTAAGCCGCAGGCTCCACGCCTGGTGGTGCCCCTCTGTCAATTCCTTTTACTTTCAGCCTTGCGATCATACTACCCCCGGAGCCCAAAGCCTCTGATTTCTCTCAAGGTGCTGGCGGGGTCATCAAAATAAAGATTGTTGATTATGTCCCTCCCCGCTTCACACTCCTTGCATGGCCCCTTCTATCTCCATCTCTAGTGCGCACTGCTTGCGTGACTCACAACATCGAAAAGTGTGAACCCTGGCTCAACATGCCTGCCCTCAGCTTGTCCTGCCTGTGCTTCCCCACCATGCATGCCACCCAGGCCCCTTTCCATGTGCCATGCCCCAGATGGCTATACTCCTCATGCACATTCCAAATAATGCTGGAACTGAATCTGCCCACAGCCTGCCCCACGAAAGTAGAACCTCCTGATGGTGTTACCAAGATAACGCAACCACCCAAAGCCTTGTTCTCCGGTCATGCCTTTAGGCATGCCCCTTTCCATATGGCATGCCCCAGCCATCTCCATCATCAAATCGTCTGCAAGGCTCGCACCATGCCTACCCTCAGCTTGTCCCACCCGTCCTTCCCGAGGAAGGGGGTGCCTCCTGTCATGCACGCTATGCATGCCATGCACCAAGGCCACTTGCCAAGTCGCATGCGGCCAGGACGCCACACCCCCGCTATCACCATCCATCACACAAGTTAATCGCAAGGCTCATATACTCGCATTATGTCTACCCTCAGCTTATCCTGCCTGTATCTCCACGGAAGTAGTGTCCCTCAAAGGGGACATGCATGCTGAGACCATTACTATAAACCATGCCCCCGTCCATGCGCCATGCGGCTGTAACCCTTTCTATCCCCATCCATAGCGCAAATGGCATGCAGTGCTCGCACCATGTCTGCCTTCAGATTGTCCCGCCTGCCTTTCCCAATGGAGGTGGAGCCACCTCCCGTCATGCCTGCCACGCATGCCGGCCTCTTCTGATAGCGCTCCTCATGCAGCGCGGCCGCTGCCCGGGGGAAGTCATGGAAGGTCAGGAACTCTGCGATGTAGCTGACGAGGTCCCGCGTGACCGCCTCCGGGATGCGCGCTAGGTCCATTGGCAGTGCCAGGGCAGTAGAGGTAGACAGGGCCATCGCCATGCCCTGACCTCTATTGGGTGGATGTGTTGATGCTGTAGGGAATAGTCACCAGGAAGCGCCGCCCGAACCTTTGATAGCAGTCACAGCGTAGAGGTAGAGTTTGCAGGCCGCGACTGTGCGTCGGTAGCGGTGAGCTCGCTCTTTGATGCGCAAATGGCTTCCACGGTGCCGATGGTTTGCACCAGCAGCAGCTGCCGTTGCTTAAATTGATACAGGATGAAAACGAGGCCTTGGATGAAAGGATAACACCTTTTGAAGGGCGCGGCCCAAGGCCACAGCACGGATCGGGCGCCGGGCACAGGTTCTCTTAGTCACCAAAGCGACGATCACAGTGTCGATTTGAATTCAAACAGTACTATCAAGCAGAAGGGGGTCGCTGGGATGCTGGTTCTGATGCATCCCGCTTCGAAATATCTGAACCTCACGTAACCCGGATACCTACCGGTAACGCCCAGACCAACCGCCCGTGCCTTCCTCGATCCTCGCCACGTCACACTTCCACGTCCTGATCCCCAGAGATCGTAGAATGCAGCTGGGGAAGCATCCTCATGACCATATGCACCGATCAAAAACATTTCTTCTTCTAAAATTGGGACTTCAGTAATCGGTGCAGAAATACAAAATCGCCCAATCAATCAAGCACCTCAGTTCGCGATTGTGCCGTCCAGGTTGGAATACACTGCACATCGCGAAGCTGAGGTGCCAGAATCCAGCCCCAATGCTGGCCAAGGCAGTCGCCCAATATGTCCCAGTTCCGGCGCCTAAGAAGGTAATCACCCCCAGATGCCCTGTCTGGTTCGTGCCCTAGCAGTGGTATACCCATATACAAACCAATACCATACTTGTGCCTGTGCATGTACATTTGCACCTCAAACTGCATGGCCTGCATGCCATGCACTGTCACACTGCATGGCGCCATTTCCCTCTGGCAAAGGCTCCAGACCCACTCATATCCATTTCATTTGAGCGCGTTCAGCTACGACATAGCTACATCATTGTGTATGGTTGATTATACCTGGTTCAGCATGTCTGGTTGCACGGGCTATCAACCATGGGCCGTTTAAGCTCACGAAATAGAAAATTAGCCCCACTCCTGTGATCCTGTCCCACCGACGTGGATGCAGGTTAGTATAGCACTTTGCCAGCTTCTGACTACTGCAGACAAGGCGCACAACATTGAGACAGCGGTGGCTGCAGTCCGGGTGCGCAAGCTGAAACGTATGAGGGTACCTGAAAGCATCGGAGCATGTTTGGAGCTGTGGATCGGATATGGGGCATGTGCGAGGCTGTGCAATGGCTTTGGACGCATGGGCACATGAGCGAGTGTGCGGATTGGATTTAGGCGTATGCCGCATGGTTGCATGGGCGAGGCTATGTGATAGATTCGGGCACATGAGCGCATGAGCGAGTCTTGATGCCGGTATGGATACGGGCGTTTGGGGGCATGGAAAAAATTGTGACGCTGGCCGCTATGGCGATTGAGATTCTTGGTGCAACCTGGCTGAGAGCTGCAGCTCGAATACATGTGGGAGGAAGTCTGTCAGCGCCACAACCCTGAACCGCCCAATATCTGTACTATGTAATAAAATATGCGTGGCATTGCTATATGGCGTTTCATCGAGAGCAGGCGGCCGTGTTAAAACAGAACCTAAGCTTAAAGACCTTGCACCTTTTTGGCGAAAACTCTGCGCCGTTGACCCTGGTTCGTAATTCCTGAATTGCAGACAGCTGCCTCGAATGGTGCCAACCTCGTGGTGCTGCCGGAGATGTGGCACTGTCCCTACAGCAACGACAGGCAAGGGTCTTCAGGGTCCCAAGGGTCGGGGGTGTACATGTCCTCTCAGGCTCCTTCAGGGTTTCGTTGTTAGTGTTGACATTTCCAGAGTCCGCGTTTTTCAGGGTCCACGTTTTTCAGAGTAAACATTTCCAGGGTTGACAGTTTTCAGGGTATACGTTTCAGGCAGAGGTCTGCAGTTTTTCAATAGTCTTTTAGATCTGCAGCTTGGCTTGAAACGATTTGTACACACAAATACCGGCCTCTGATTTCCTCTGGAATGGGGATGTCATACTGGTGGTCTCTCGTTGCCCGAGACTCCCTGCTACACCTCTGACCAAGGGGGTACATGGCACAACATGGGTGCAGCGAGCCTGTGAGCCACAGCAGCATCAGCGACCCCTGACCTTGCTATGCTGCGTCTCCGCCTGGACTGTGTTGAGGAATGGACAGCCCCGTGACCCCTGGAGCAGCCCGCCACCTTTGTGGCTGCGGTTACTAAGCATATGCTGATTTTCCTGCCATATTATGAATTCGAGAATTGCTGCTATGTTTTTAGTGCTGCTGCTATATAAACCGATAGTTTTTTTGTGGATTCGGTTTGAAATGTTTTCTTCTGGTTGAATTCCGAGCAAAAGCTTGGCCATGTATGATCCTGCGGAAAATTTGCTGTTTCCCCAAGTGTGCTGCGTTGCCTTATTAGCCTTGCTGAGGGAAACAGCCCGTCTGACTCAGCCCCTCACACGCTGTTCTCTTGTAGCTGCGGCATCCCCTTTCATTTCCGACAGTGTGCTGAGAACGGTGGTATCACCAAAATCTGCTATGCTGCGTCGCCGCCTTTACCGAATCAATAGCCGTTCTGAGAAAGCCCTCCTCAGACGCCCTCTTGCTCTCCAAAAGGAGACTGTCCAAGGCTCAGTTAAGATGTGTTGTTCGGTAAAATTGGCAAAACATGTTAATATCAAGTGCCGGTATCGGCTCCCTGCAGCTGCCTTGAGTGCGCTAAGATCCTGACGGTTGCGACCACCTGTCAGTCAAAGTGCTGTCCAGCATCTCCAAGAAGACAGGAACCACGCTTGTGGTATTTGATTGCATGTGGTACTGAAAATTAAAACAAGTACGCATCCTCTGCACTTGTCCCGTTGAAGACATTGATCGAGGCGACTGCCCCTCGGTCAAAGCGCTGTTCAGCTTTGCCAAGGACATGGGAATCACATTCGTGTTTTTTGTCAATTTTGAACATAATTATTTCAACCAATTACCGGTACATATCCGTTACAGTTTCCCCAAGTCACCTGAAGATGCTGCAGTTTCCCCAAGTATGCTGAAGACATTGACGGTGGCGACTGCCCCTCAGTCAAGGCCCTGTCCAGCATTGCCAAGGAGATCGGAATGACTCTCGTGTTTTTGATCAAATTAAAAAACAATTATTTCAACCGATCACATATCCTTTGCAGTTTCCCCAAGTATGCTGAAGACATTGACGGTGGCGACTGCCCCTCGGTCAAGGCGCTGTCCAGCATTGCCAAGGAGATGGGCATCACGCTTGTGGGCGGATCCATCGCAGAGAGGAGCAACGGCAACTTGTACAACACGTGCTGCGTCTTTGACAAGGAGGGCACCATACTGGCAAGGCACAGGCAAGCTTTGTCCGACTGAATGGGGGTGCAACACACTGAAGAGATTGAGTTCAGGGACTGTGTAACTGGCTTGGCTCACGTTTCTTCAGCCTTGTGTCCCAAAGGCGTCTTTGTCCCCGCATCCCGCCCTGATATCCCTCAAAGATGACTAATTTGGTTGGTTGGTGCTGACGTCCCCGGCTTTGGACCCCTGAGCCCTATTTCCGTCCCGTGCAGGAAGATCCATTTGTTTGACATTGACATCCCCGGCAAGATCACTTTCAAGGAGTCCTTAACGCTGACACCGGGTCAGGTGAGCGCGGGTGTATGAAATAGTGCACTACGTATTTTAGTGTGCTTCAGCTACATTTTAGCCACCTCGCGGCCCAAGGCTGTTAGTGCTGACTGGCTGAGCGGCAGCTAACGCGATTGCTTGTGCCCCCGGCTTTGGGCAGGTTATGGTCTGCTTCCAAATGCCTCAGATAGTCAGATGTGGCCGGCCAGGGGCCTGCCCAATCTGGCAGATATGCTCTGAGATAGACACTGTCGGCTACATCTGCTCAATTCCACTGTTCTGTATACATGTGGAAGATGTGCGGGGTTCATTTGCAAGTCCTGCATTTTGGGGGGTCTCAGCATCTGGCATATGATCCGGCATTTGCAATATACATGCAATTATGTATTTTATATATATATAACTATATATGGTATCGATATCAGGGGCCGTTATGTACAGTATCCAAGGTGCCCCATTTCCCACATGAGGCTGCATCCCTCACCCGGTAAGCGGATTCGGAAATTGATGTGGCAATGTCTTCAATTTTTTAACATTTGTTTTGTTTACATATATTGTTTTTTAATGCAACGCTCCCTGCTCCAGCTTAGTAAGTCTGGCTTATCCAGCCTGGCAGATCTGAAATTCCAAACCGTAACCCTGAACGCTATGAAACCAATGTTCCCTGCCCAGTGTGCCTGGCTTATCAATCCTGGCAGATCTGAAATGATGAACACTGAATGCCATGGTAGCTGAACTAGTGCTACGGCCAAACGGGTGGCTTCCTTAATCCACGTCTCAGGGCGTATCGTTTATTTATATATCTAAAACACTCAATGCTAGTCAATGTGTGCTGATGTTCAGGCTCTCAAACCTGAAGCGCCTGCTCAGTGCTGGAGGGTTGCAGACGTTGGTGATTTCCTGTGGGATGGGAGGCAGCTCTGCACCATGTAGATGTTTTGGCATGTATCTCCCGTGTTCTTGGCCTGAATCGACATGCTGCACTTCAGAGAGGGGCACCTGACCCGTGACTAGCTTAGTAGGAAACCTTCAACTTTACAAACATAAATCTACTAGGCTACGAGGCTGCCATCAGTTGGCCGCTCGTCGGCCAAATGGGACCAAGCTTGGACCGACCTACGGCTGGCATACCAAGCGGCATGGCAGGCTATGTGTACGCTTCCGGCTGGAGGCCAGTAAGCTACTGAACTCAAGATGAACGGTTGCTGAGCCACAAATAAAAAGTACTCTGGATTTTAAGCCTAACTGCCACCATTTACTCTCGTTTACAAGCACCTACGGTTTTCGACGCGGATAAGACATACAGTACTCGCTTGCAGTGGCCACCTGACCTTTGAATTCAAATCCATGTGCCGGTTCTGTAGCTTTTAACATGATCGAAACTTGCCACCCTGAACCCCGATGCAGGCGCCGACGGTTGTCGATACGGATGCAGGCCGGCTCGGTATCGGCATCTGCTACGATTTGCGCTTTCCAGAGCTAGCTCAGATATATGCCATGCGCGGTGTGCAGCTGATTGTGTATCCAGGTGGGTGCGGGGTGTGGACGGTGTGGAATGGAACGGGGTGAGAGGGGTATGGACTTGAGCTGGCTCAAATCTATCTGCGATGTGTGGCGTGCAACTGATCTGCACCCGAGTGGGTGTGGGCTGGAATGGTATGTGCAGGGTGTGGAGTTGTGGACTGGGGCGATGTGTGAATGGTATGAAGTATGAACTGGATCGGTATGTGAAAGGTGTGCACGGGAGCGGTGTGTTAGAAACAGTTTGTGGACTGGAACGGGTTTGACAGGCTAGGGAGTGCAGCACACAACCAACGCTTGCAATGTGGGCATCGTTATGGCATCAGCAGAGAGCAGTCATGGCCAGGGCATGCCCAATCCTACAAAGGCTTCATTGCTTATACATATATACAGCAGGCTGTTGGTCATGGAAACCCTCCGAAGAGTGTGTTACAACTCACCTGCTGCGCCCCAACAATGGGATAGGGGACCTATCCGCCCTCTGTCAGATCATGCCACGCCAAGGCCAGTGTAATCCCTCTGTCGGGATTCCCACCCAGCGCGTCGGGCCAGTCGGCCACACTCCGCCGGGTCCCTGCCCCTGCAATCTGGTACCTGCTGCAACATATCTTGAGGCTCCTGCACGGGGAGGGCTGCACCCTGAATCCTGAACCCTGATCACATTTCCTAAACTAGGCAGTCCCTTTAAATACCACGACAAGGCAAGTGCTTTGGCAGCTGCTGCAGCGTGTCCTGCACCTGAAGGTTTGCACCCTGAACATTGAACACTGAACCCTGAATCCTAAGCGCCTTCACTGACCCACAGGCGCCTTCAATACCACGACGGGACCAGTGCACTGGGAGCTGCTGCAGCGGGCGCGGGCCGTCGACAACCAGCTTTTTGTGGCCAGCTGCTCCCCGGCACGATGCCCTACCTCGACCTACCAGGTAGAGTGCCTCCCCCAAAACCCTATAACCTAAACCCTTAACCCTAAGCCCTACCTCTACCTACCAGGCAGAGTGCCTTGCCCTAAACCCTAAACTCGAAACCCTAAGCCCTAAGCCCTACCTCGACCTACCGAGCAGAGTGCCTCGCCCTAAACCCTTAGCCCTACCTCGCCCTAAACCCTAAGCCCTACCTCGCCCTACCAGTCAGATTGCCTTGCCCTTGTTACTTGGAGGACAAGGCGGGTAGAATATGAACAGCAGACCCTGAACATGCGATGCCTGGCCCTTAAGGCTTGCGGAAACCGCGGGGGGAGCTAAACCCTGAACCCGTAGCTATCACCACGCGATGCCTTGTCCCCGGGCTTGGTATGACGATTGGGAATGCGCCTCACCACTGTGCCTTGTTATTGCCGTGTGCTTTGAGGGTTTAGTGCCTCATCTTGTAGGATTTAGGGCTTATTGCTTCATTTTGTAGGCTTAAGCTTGGAGACTCCTCATTCCAGGATTCAGGGCCCCTTCCTCTTCTTTCACTCTGCTATTGCGTCGAGGGGCCTTGGCGTTTTAGTCTGGATGCTGAAGTCGCTGATGCAGCCTTGTGTGTAACCCTGAAGGCCTGGGGCCACTCCACCGTGGTGGGTCCGTTCGCAGAGATCCTGGCCACCACCGGACACCACTCGGACATTGTCTACGCTGAGCTGGACTACGCCCAAGTGCGGGGGGGGGTGGCAGGAGGGGGGGAGGGGGGGGGGGAGGGGTTGGATCTGCAGGCTAAGCTGTTAAAGATATGATCAATCCCTGTTTGGGCGGAGAGCAGCACTCGGGAACTTGACAGCGCCCAGGCGCTGGGGGCGTTATTATTTACTGTAGCGCTTCGGCTACATTCCGGGTGCATCCCAGGCTTAAGTTGGTCAACCTATATAATTGGGCCAACCGCAGTGGGATGATCAAGGTCTGATTTCTATTGGCTTGGTTGTGGTCGCCCAGCGCCCCCCCCCCAAAGTGTTGTTGTGCATGCTAAAATGTGCGGTGGGAGGAAGGTGGTGGAGGAGGATGATTCGCGGCCTGCCAGCCGCATTTGGCTGTACACTGGGGCACTGGGGATCCCCTAGGACTCAAAATAGCTAGATGTGACGAAAACTGGCGTCCCTGACAGGGCGGCCGTATCAGGGGGGCGCGGCTAGCACGATGCCTAGTGCAGTCACTGTCTTCATTGCATTTATGATCTAAACTACCTGGTTGACAGGGATGTTTTCAGTCATGCCGCTGATGTGAGTCTTCTCACTGTATGATCACACCTGCATTGTGCGACCCTATCCCTTTTCTTGGACCCCTTTGTGCCCTTCTTTTCAGATTTAGGAGATAAATGCAAACATGTCCCTGAGGTCATGGACACCGTTTCTGGTCCCCTTCTAGTCCCCCTTCCACATTGAAGAGTGGCGCACAAACGCGCACAATCAAATACGCCCTTGATCTAATTTTGCCATTTGACCATCTTGGACCTCTTTCCCCCCCTGACCCCTTTGCAGATCGAAGAGCATCGCGCAAACATGCCCCTGATCCCATGATTCTGGCCCCCCTTTGTAGATTGAAGAGCGGCGCGCAAACATGCCCCTCATCCAGCAGAAGAGGGGTGACTTGTACTCGCTGCATGACTTGTCTTCCCCAGGAACGGCGTTGACAATATAAGCAGTGTTGTGCCGATTACGGCGGCTGTACTTCAGTCTCTGGTTTCAGAATTACGGCGCAATGCATAGCATGGGATCTGAGGGATGGAAAAGGAAGAGAGGACACCAGTAAAATATGCATGGCATCACTTGACAGGGGAATGTGAAACAGGAAACTAGGAGTGCAACAGAAGAAAGGAGATGGTAAGATCTGCATGATCGGAAATTCAGTTGGGGCTTACAGGGAGCAGCAGGAGAGAGGAAACTTAAATGCGATGTATGACTTTTCCTGGCAGGGAATCGTGTGAAAGGACATTCGGGGTGCAGCAGCAGGGAGGAGACTTGTATAAGTTGCATATCTTAAATAGACAAGGAAGCTTGTTTCAGGTCTTGAAAGGTGCATGAGCAGGTAAGGATGGCGCAAAGAGCACCATCTATGTCTGAAGGCTTCACATGTCGCAAAACAAAACGTTGGTCGGAGATTTTCGAGTGGCAGACTGGCTTACATTGCTTATAATTTGAATGGCAGTCACATGTGTTGGCCATTGCGGTCCTTGCATACCATACCCTTTACAGTTAAGGTCTATGACATGACACCTCTGGGCCTTGTTGAAAAGGCTCGGCCACAGGATAGGCCAATGCCATCACATTTCTGGGACATGCTGAAAAGGCTCAGCCACAGGAAAGGTGTCAAGGACATCACATTTCTGGACCATGCAGAAAAGGCTCGGTCGCATGGGCGCCCGACTGGCTGGTCAGGAAAGGTGCATGATTGCATGCATTAAGGTTCACCGATGGACAGTCATTACTGCACCTCCCTGAGTGGCTGAGTCCCTGATTTCAGCCTTCGACCGAGGCACATGCTAAGGGGATATTACAACATCAAGCCTTTTGTCAGTGCATTCATTATACGTGAAAAGCGTGCCATTTGATTGCAGAATGAGAAAATTTCCGCCCTCACCTTCTAGCTTACCGTACAGTCATGGTATGTGCTTTCCTTCTGATGCCGCCATCAGGCTACAGAGGGGGGGGGGGAAGGGGGGCTAAACATTCACTAGTCTAGAATCACCCTTGCACCAGGTGTGCACCAGCAACAGGGCGTGTGCTCGAGTGCGCACAAACGGCTGCGACTCGGTGCGGTTAGCAACTTTGTACGGCTGGCACTAGAGGACGGCGCAGCGATCAACAACGTGAAACACGCTACTGTCAGAAGTGATGAGCAAGGGACATGGTGAGTATGTAAAGTATGCGCTACATGCTTCCAACGCCCTAGCGTCAAGGACGACAAGCTTAAGGAGAAGGGGTTGGACAGGCCCTCTGGAGGACGCCACAGATTTTCACCAGATGTACCTGGTCAAGCATGGGTGGGAGGCCCTGGTGCTCATGAAGGTGGTGCTGCTCCTTACACAGGGCTAGTTTTTGGAGAGGCTGGGCCGCTGGATATCATGGTTTCTTTTCTTTTGGGGGAGGTGAGTTTTCTTTTCCTTTTTGGACCGCTTACCTTTTGCTGACTCTCCTCCCTTAGCTTTTGCTGCCTTCAAGGCTTTAGACTCCAGAGGGGCTGGCGAATCTTCTGACTGCCTTTCCTTTTGGGGGAGGGGATTAGTATATTTTGTATCACAATCTGTATCTTTTTCTTTCTAGGGGTCATTCCTACGCCCCTGGTTCGTGGTTGTGTGTTGGTTGCTTGCCCACTGGGTCGCTTGCTTTTTGCTCGCTGTCTAAGTTCATCAGATTCAGTATGTTAACAATACAGCGTAAAGACACAATTTTCGTTGCCATGGCGCACAGCCATGATGCGCAAGTAACTACCGTATGTAGAACCGGTTTCAATCAGCGTTTAATTAATTATTTTGGGGGGTGCGCTAACACCATGCGCGGTAAAAGTAATTTAAAAGAATTCATGCTGTGCGAACTTGGTAGTCACAGGCCAAAAAACTATTTGTAAAGGTACGCGGACTTTTTCCCGTACACAAATATCGGCATAACGCTACTTTCGACTCTCTAGCAGCACTACCTAACAGGGCTGTTCAATTCAGGGCAGTCGGCCTCTTTTTCTGCCGGAAAACACACGACCAAGCAAGGCATGTACTCGGTGGTATATATTTGCCCTGCGCGAAGTTGGTTTGTTTGTAGCTGCGCGGACCTTAATTAATTACAAGGGCTGCGCACTCAGGAAATACAATTATTTGCTCAAAAGGCTGCTGCGCGGTAAATGCACTGCGCTGACACACAGCTTATTTTGCTGCGCGAACGATTTGCTCAAATATTCAAATCCGGGGTGCGCGAACCCTATCCGGTTCTACGGTAGTGCCGTACTTTTCGGGGCGCAAACGTCAATCGAGAGTCCAGGCGTCACTTGGGGACCTTTCCAAAACCAGAGTTTCATCCCCTGGTTTCACTGATATTATTGTGAAGGAGGTGGATTCTGGAAGATCTGGCGACATGCAGGAAGGTGCCAGACGGTGTATATCTGTCTAGCTGGCAACTTCTCGGGCGAGTGCCCAGAATCCATCAAATTCATGATACATCGAGATTTATTAGCGTGTGCAAAGTGAGGGTAGATTGATAGGGCAGAAGGTTCCTATGGAAAATTACTGAAACGAAATCCGAAGCTCGTCAGCTGCTCGATCATACCTGTTGCTTGTCGCCACGTTCTTGCCAATTCGGCACCAGTTCTTCCTCCTTTTCACACCACGCCCACCCGCATCACGCCACCTTGGATAGCTGACATCGATTTGGCGCCATAGACGCCCGTTGATTCCGTTTCCCAATATACCTTGATTGGGCCGCACTTGGCAGTGCCTAGTCTAGCGCACTTTCCGCGTAGAAATCACAGCTAGCTTTTGCCCCAAAGTTTCCCACTCAACAGCCAACATGCGCGCACTCATAGACGATCTTTCTCATTCACACTTTCACTTCCGCAACCCTCGAGTTATGTTACTTACACGTCTCCTCCCTAGCCTGTGCATTTCCACGGTTGCTGCTAAGCGAATCAAATATACGATGTTCTAACCAGCGCTTTCCCTCAAGACTTTGGATGTCTCTGGCTGTAGACTCGTCAAACGCCCTTCAAGCTGAGTCAGAAGGCTCAGAACGACAGGGCTCCCAAAGCAGCGCAGGGCACAGTTCGCATGGTCGAGCGGTAAGCCAAGGCCCCGTTCCTGTTTCTTCGCCCTTCCTCCCCCCACCAACACACACTGTTTGATGCCTTCAGCGAGCTGCTCGGAGCCAAATATCGACAGCGGTGTCTTTCGAGGACGCACATGCAGCCGGTTCCGCGATTCAGCCTGCACACTCGGTCGACGAAGAGAGTGCACTCTCTGCAGCGGAAGGCGATGGTAGGGCTCCTCTAAACAGCTACGCTTTGCAGTCCTGCACAAGAAAGTTTGAGATTGCGATTTGACCGCAGTTGCTGATGCTCACCTCGCACTCTCCTCCCTCCGTCGTCCACTTAGTTGCTGGCCCCCTGCGACCGACGCAACGAGCAGAGCCTCGTCGTCCTGCAAACAGCCAGATCTCTACCGCGCTGCCCCCACCATCCTACCGCGAACAATATGCGTCGTCCCCCAACGTACACCGGACGACCAGTATCGCCTCCCAAATCGGGGCAGCGTTCGGAAGACCCTTGCCAGCCTCACTCCTGCATGGCCATCTCGCGCAGCCGTTAGGACAAGCAGCTGGGGATACATGGCAGCAGGTACCCGCCATGCATACACCATACCTTGCATGTCTGTGCACATGTATGATGCGAGCTGGATGGCCACTTCTGACACTGTGGCCTCTGCCCAGAGAGCATTCCGGCGGGGGGTATCGTAAGGGATCATGCATGAAACTCGTGCCCATGACGAAGAGTACGCCTCTAATCAGGCGCGAAGGCTGTGCTGCCTGTTGTAACCCTGACAGCAAAATCTGGATTGCCTTGTCAGCCAAAAATGTATCAATACAAAAGTGTTTGAGCCCCATTACCGAGGGTGCTGATTGAGGGCCCCCTCGCAGAGACGCAGAGGCGTGTATATGTTCCTGATTGATGAGGTACCCAATGAGATAGCACATAAAAGAGCCCAAGCGGTGTTTCCCTTTTCTCACGAGACACCCATTTGCACAGGCGTCCGCCATGCATGGTAGCATGCTCGGTCATGCAGGCGGCTCCGGAGCTCCGGGCTTTGCCGAGACCAGTCCGGCTGCGGCTTGGGGGAGCGGGCAGCAACAGCAGGCCATGCAGCCGGATGTTCATTCTGCCCTGGGAGGCGGCGGCGTGATGCCCCCGGGCATGCTCCACAGCGCATTCCATCCTTTCCAGCCTCAGCCCGTCCACTCGCTGCTGGGGCCTGACGCATTGGTCACCGCCGGCAGCAACCAGCAGGAGGTGTCCGTTAAGTCTGGAGGCGGTCATCAGCCGCAGCAGGCGGACTGGGCAATGGCGGCGGGTGTCCAGCAGGGGCTCTCAGGGGCTGCGGGAGTGCCCGGCGCCATCGACGGCTTCGGAGCTGCGGCCTCAGTTCCCGGCTGTAGCTACACCGCTGGCTCTTACCTGCCCTCGGGAGCTCCCTCGGTAGCGCACAGACTGGGGCTGCCCACCAACCAGATGCTGAACGACAGCAGCGGCGACGCGCTGGCCATGTCCCATCCTGCTCTTGCGGGCCATACATTCGCATCGGGGCCGTCCAATGGGCACCACCAGAGCGGCCTATACTTCCCATCCGGGATGCCTTTACAGAACGGCGCCGGCGGGCAGGCTGCAGGCAGCTCCGGCCAGGCGGGCTTTCACCTACAGGAGCTTGCCGGAAACACCGAGCAGATCGTTGAGATGCTGCCAAACGCTGCCGCTGGCACGTTCGGCGCCGGCGATGCAGAGGGGGGTGGCCAGGGCACGGGGTTTGGGCTCCAAGCTGTGTTCCCACAGGACTTGCCTGTCGGAGGCTTTCACGCTGCAATGCTCTCTCCGGTCGGCTGGCCGCCGACTGGCGCGGCCAGCGGCGGCGGCGGCCCCGCCGCCTCATCCGGAATCAAGGACGAGGCGCGGGCGAGCATGGACGGAGCGGTGATGCACCAGGCGCCAAGCTCCCCGGGGCTGGTACACTACGGGGAGCACCCGGCCACAGCCAATGGCAGCCGGGCTGGGCAGGGCACAGACGGGATGGCGTACGAAGACGCACTCAGCAATGTTGCGGCACCGGCCATGCAGGTAAAGGACTATATGAGCTCTGGGCGCAGGCTGTGGAACTGCGTGTTTCTTAACTTCTGAGGCCTCACCCTCGGACTTCCCAGGCGGGGGCGGCCCCAGGATCCCCAGACAGGTGCGGGGGGGCTCAGGCACCCTCCCGCACACACAGCCACGAAGCCTGGCGGCCGCGGTAACACTTTCGTATGTTTTCACACTGCTGGGACTTAAGGAAAGACCCAAACTGAAAAATAAACACTGGCTTTGGAGCAACTGCCAGGGACGCCGCCTTGTGCTAGTGACGCTCCGGCTGTTTGCCAATGGAACCTAAACCCTAAACCCGGCGATGCTGACAGTCTGACAGAGCTGCTGCTTTGCTTCAAAATGCAATACAGCCACCTCCACCCATTCTGGTGCAACATGCTACATTTCTAGTGGGGCATTTCTAGTGGGGCAGAAGCGCACGGGAAAGCGTTAGACTGATCAGCCCCGTGCCTTAAAAGCTGTGGGTGGGGTGAGCGTGCGGCTGTCCTGCGCGTATGCAGGCGCCTTGTACCCTGGTTGGTGAGGGTGTTGGGTTGGATGGAGCAGACATTCCAGACAGCGTGCCAATCTTAGCTGAGAGTGGGCAGCTCTGCAGCAGCCATGGCTTCCGCGATATCCTAGTCGTCAGCCTAATCCTCACCGTCAGTCTGTCACTCACTGCGTCACCCTCCCCTTTAGTCCCCACCCTCCCCTTGCCCTGGGTCCGTACCGTCACCCTCATGTCTCCATTCTCGCCCTTGACCTGACCCCTCACCCATACCCACATCACACCTACACCCTCACCCTCACTCTGGATGTCACTCTCACTCTTCCCCGTGTCTCTGGACGTCCCCCTCACTCTTCCCCGTGTCTCAGGATGTCTTCCTCACTCTTCCCCGTGTCTCAGGATGTCCCCCTCACTCTTCTCCGTGTCTCTGGATGTCGTCCTCACTCTTCCCAGTGTCTCAGGATGTCCCCCTCACTCTTCCCCGTGTCTCCAACTGCTGTCCATGTGCAGGGCGCTGCAGTTGATGCAGCGCTGTACAGCCAGAATCACAGTGTGGCAAGCCGGCCGTCCCAACCACCCCATCATGACGGTAGCAGCGGTTACCCCAACCACCTCGACATGCAGGTAGGGTTCAGCACTTTGGGTTCAGCACTGAGGGTTCGAAATTTTGGATTTTGCATGATCAGTCAACCCTCCGCTGACCGCCTATGTCTGCCCTGGTATTAAACCCCCTTTGGTTTACGCCTAGGACCCCCCCAAACCGGTACTGGAGAAACATTTCGATTCATCTCCTTAGGCGAGCTCCACATTGCTGTGACTAAACATCCCCCAATGGCTCTGCTCAGGCAACCCCACAAAATTGCGTGGAAAAAATCCTGTCCGGCCTCGCTTGATGCCACTCCGAACCACTATGGCTAAACATTTCTAAATGTCCCGCCTCAGGCCACCTCCACACATCCCCAAAGGTCCCACCTAAGGCCACAAAAAAATCTTTGTGACTAAAAACTGGGCTGTTTCCGTCGTCCCCCCTTGCAGGCTGCCATGAGCATTGTATTCCAGGCCACCTCTCGAGTCATTGGTAACCATTCGCAGCAGCAGCAGCAACAGGAGTCGCAGCTGCAGGAGGTCCAGAACGACCATCACGGCTCGGCCCCACCGCTGCACGCTAGCTCCGTAGCCGGGCACAACTTCCTCGCTGGTGGGGGCGGGTCGGGCGGCGTGGCTACGGCCGCGGATGTGTTGGTGGGGTGGCAGCCGCTGTTGATGCCGGCGGCAGCGGCGGCGGACGGCGCTGATGCGTTGGCGGGGCCCCAGGCCTCGACAAGCCTCCAAGAAGGGCCGCACCTGCGGGCCGAGTCAGCCGCGGGAATGTCCCCGTCCACGGGCGGCGGCGGCGGCAGCAGGGAGCGGGGCGGTGGCGGCGGCGGCCGCCACGAGGCTGCGCTGCATGGGAGCACCATGGCGGTTTCGCTCGGTGGGGAGATGCGCTCTGGCGGCGATGACGAGGTGGCGGGTGGCCGGCAGCTGCAATCCCTGCACCAGCGGGGGCAGCAGGGTGCCGGGTCGCCGTCCCCTGCGGTCGCGTTTGGGGGCAGCCCCGACGGCTATGACGAGGAGGAGGTGCGGCGGAGAACGCGGGATAGCTGCACTCGGAGCCACAGCCACATGCAGAGCAACGGCCCGCCGCGCTCCGCCCCGCACGCTGCAGACCATCAGGCGCTGTCCAGCGCCGTGGCGGACTGGCGGCAGCCGGGACCTGCCCCACTGCTGCTGTCGATGCAGCAGCAGCTGGGCCAACAGCAGCAGCCTCAGCATGCAGAGCACAACGGTGGGCTGGACGCGGATGCCCGGGCTGTGCAGCTGGAGGCAGCAGGGCTGGGTGCCGGCGGTCAGGGGGAGGCGCTCGCAGAGGGAGGGTGCATGCTTCGATCCATGTCGGATGTGCAGCAGCAGTTGTTGGATCAGGTGCAGTGCATTTTAGAGCAGGCCAGACCAGCTTGGGCAGGCCCCCCCTGGGTAGAACACATTGGGCAGGCCCCTGGGTAGACCAGCTTGGGCAGGCCCCTGAGCAGACCACCTTAAGAAGGCCCTTGGACAGCCACTGCTAGGCTGATGGGGACCTAGCCTTGACCGGCTTTTGATCGGTGGCCTGAGCAGCTGGGCATGCTGTCCCAGGCTCCTACGGCCATAGGCTGTAATGTAGCTGAAGCATTGTAGCTGAAGCGCCTGAGATAAAAGGGATCCGGCGCATGCAGACACTGGAGAGAGGGAAAGGGGGCAGTGCTGAGGGGGGGCTTAGGGAAAAGGTAAGTATGTATGTGTGGCAAATAGGTGGTAAGATTGGGGTGCTCTGTGCTGTCTGCTACCTTGGAGAGGTGGGATCTAGCAAAACAAACAGTGATTAGGAGTGTGCAGACATTGTGGGGAGTGAGGGGAGGTGGGCACTGAGGGGCTTGTGGTATGGTTCGGCTCCATAAAGGGCACAGAGGCAGACAGGAGGCAGAGGGTGTTTGCGGCCAGATTGAAGGTTGGGTATGTTGGGGTGAGGGGCTGGTAGATGAACGGTTCTCGTAGCCAGTACTCTTACCCCGTAACCTTGAAGTTTAGGGTTCAGGGTTTATTGTAGTAGGGTTTAGGGCTAAAATCTAGTTTAGGGCCTAAAGTAGATTTTAGTTGTACGTACAGCGATGGTCCAACAATTGGCCCACCTCATCCATGCCCATGGGGTGCATGTCTTCCTTTGTTATTTTGTGCCTCGTGCCTTCGCTCAGGCGCATCCAGCAGCCTCGGTCCACGCCACGGTCGCGGCAGAGGAAGTCATGTCGGAAGGGGGCACCAGCATGCACCAGCGGCTAGCAACGCGGGGCGAGGGCTCCCACCGCAGCAAGTATGACGGAGCGGGCAGCACCATGGGCCTGACGGTCGGCTCGGGGGGCGGCATGGGCGGCGCCAGCGCCGCGCGGGGAACTGGCGGCGGCGGCGGCGGCCACAGCCACGAGGGCAGCCGAGACTTTAGCCTCGGCGGAGGTGCTGATGAGGAGATTGTGTCGCGCTCTCAGCGGTGGGGCTCGCCGTCTGCGTCCCCCGGAATGGCCGAGGCGTCCAACCCACTGGCAGGCAAGTGTGTTCAGCGTTCTCCGCGGCTGGTGTCTGTTGCTCTTTCTTGCCTGTCCTGCAGCCTCTGTCCATCCTTGTTGATTTTTCCGCTACCATTGTTGCCCCCTGCCCTTCCCTTGTATCTGATGTAGGGTTTAGGGTCTATTATCTCTGGTTATGATTATGACTGGTTTGACTGTCTGCCCTGTTGCAAAATTGCGTACCGTCAGGCTTGTACGTGGGTCGCAAGTCAGCTGATGCTCCCTGGCCTCATGGGTCCTTGGCAGCTAGATGGCAGCCGCCTAGGGGGTGAATGGGCATGTGAACTTGGGGCCCGAGGCAGCTGATGCTCCCTGATCCTTACAGCCCCTGCTCTAGTGGCCTAGTGAGGCATCAGCTACGTGGGGGTGAATGGGCAGGTTAACCTGGGGCCCGAGGCAGCTGATGCTCCCTGATCCCCACAGTCTCTGCTCTAGTGAGGCATCAGTTACCTGGGGGTTATGGGCAGGTAAACCTGGGATCCATGACAGCCTAGTTTGACGTATGCTGGACTGCCATGACGGCCTAGTTTGACGTAGGCTGGACTACAAGCCGTGATGCTGAAGCAAGTTTGGATCCACCAGCTTTTTAAGCAACCTTGAGAGAAGCTCTGATGAACGCCTCGAATGCTTTGCCCAAAGCAGGACATGCTGCAGCAGGCGCGTTCAGCCCTTCCCCACCTGCTGGCATAATGAGCGAAGGTGTGGCGTGGGCAGAGGGGGGGGGGGAGATGGCATGAGAACGAGGGTAAGGTGTGGGCAGAGGGGGGGGAGAGAGCATGAGAAAGATGGTAGGGTGTGGGCAGAGGGGGAAGCCAGAAGCCCTTCAGCATATTTTGCTGTTATGGCAGACAGACTGGCATGGGATTGCTTTTGTGCATGGTCCCTTGGGACTGTGGGGCATCCTTCGTTGCATATGCTTAGACTCATCTGCCTACGGGGAAATTTGACGGTACTGCACTGAACCGTCAAATTCCTGATGTGTCGTATTTAATTGACTATTTTCATACCGCCCACAGCAAAAGCAGACTGTCTATTTAAGTCAGTCAAAACTTTGAAAGCATTGCGAGTCCCCGTATCGAATAAAGCATGTCATTAGTTAAGTATGGCGTGTGCGCTCCTGTGTAGGCCGCGGCAACCGCAGAGACCGTGCGGGCATGGCTGCACACGACAGCAGCATGGCCATCGCCACGCTGGGCCGCTCCCCGCGTAGCGGTACGATCAGCGGAGGTGGTACCGTCGACATGCAGCACCCTGGCAGCGCGCTCAATGATAGCCAGATCGCCAATGTGTCGGTCAGCGGTGGGGACAGCGAGGAGGACGCCCAGGGTGTCGAGGATGCTGACCCGCATGCGCAGGTGGTGCATGGGCCGCCTCAAGCCGCCGGTCTGTCGCATGGCGAGCTTCAGGACGGCATGGAGGCGGGGCAGCACCAGGTCGGCGCCTTGCCGCACTTCGCGGCTGTCTCGTTCAACGGCAACAAGAGCGCCGCGCCTGCAACGAGCAATGCTTGGCCGCTGCCGGGCGGCGGCGGCGGTGGCTCGTACGGCGGCCAGCCTTTAATGACAACGAAGAGTAATAGCAGCAATGGCAGGCAAAGACCCGCGCAGGGGCATCAGGGCAGCACCGGCCACACCCGCGTCTCGCAGCGAGCGCTGGCTGGCGACAGCACCCTGGGCGTCTTGGCTGCGTATGGGGCCTATCCCCAGGAGCTGAGCCAGGCTCAGGGTGGAGCGCTGCAGATGCCGCAGGACGCCGCAATGGAGTGCGTGCAGTCTGCAGACTTTGATGCAGAGGAGGAGGACCAGCAGGGCAGTGGCATATTTGAAGAGGAACGAGGCGAGAACCATGAGCCCAGGCCGCTGCCCCCCGGAGCGGGCCGGGTGAGCGGGGGCAGTAGGGGATGTGGGGGCGGGGGTAGGGGCGAGTCTGGCCCAGCCGTGGCCCACGCCGAGGGCGGCATGTCGGGGCGTGCGGGCCGGGCCGCTTCCGCCGCAGTTGCGACCATGCATCATCAGGCGGCAGCAGGGGCTGCCGTGAGCAGCGCCACGGGCGCGGCTGTCTCCTCCCCGCTGGAACCCCTGACCGGCTTCCTGCTTCGGCGCAACCACACCACTAGCAATACCCACATCAACAATGTCAGCGGTCGCTCGGCGGCGCCAGGTGGCGGCGTTGGTTGTGGGGTCACGGCACAGCCGGGGACCGGCAGCGCAGTTGGGCATTGGGAGCCTCCTCCGGGACTGAACTACCATGTACTGCCTGCTGGGGGCGGCGGCACTCAGGGGGCAGGGATCTCTGAACTGGAGGCAGGCATGCAGGCGGACATGGCTGCTGGCCGCTCTCTGGCGGGGGTGTTGCAGCAGCAACTATGGTGCAGCAACTCGGGCCCGGAGGCCAGCGTCGGTGGGGTGGTTCCACAGGTGATGACGGAGGACGGCGCTGTCTTGCTCACCCCTGCTGTCTCTTGCTGACCCTGCTGACTCTTGCTCACTATATGCAAGCTACCTCCATTCCTCCGCGTGTTTTGATTCACTGCCAGGCAGTTTTGAAAATCTTTTGGGTGACAGCAAGACCTTGCCGCGTCTTTTTTGCTCGGTACCAGCCCTACTCATCCCCAGTTCTCCTTGTATACCGCTCATGCACACGGGTGCCTCCTGATATCTCCCCCCCCCCCTCCTTGCATGCGCCACCTGCACCCCTCGCGTCCCCAGCTCTCTCCCCCTTGCCTTCACTCACTGGTGACTGCAGCCTGATTGTCCAAACCTTTGGGCAACAGTATTTGTTTGAGTGCCCCTACCTATTAAACTTCAACCTAGGGAGTTACCTCGTATTCTGGTCCCCTCCCTGTGAGCCAGCAGCTGGACGTCAGCAACTGCCGCCAAATCTTCACAGCTTGGCGTTCCCCTTGGTGATCCCTTGCCGACCGGTTTTAACGCATCTCCCTCGTGTCGCCCTTGTGTCGCCCTAAACCCTCATGTCGCCCTAAACCCTCATGTCGCCCTAAACCCTCATGTCGCCCTAAACCCTCATGCCGCCTTAAACCCTCGTGTCGCCCTAAACCCTCAAGTCTCATTAATCCCTCATGCCGCCCTAAATCCTCATGTCACCCTAAACCCTCATGCCGCCCTGAATTATCATGTCGCCCTTAACCCTCGTTTCACCCTAAACACTCATGTCACCCTAAACCCTCATGTCGCCCTAAACCCTCTTGTCGCCCTAAACACTCATGTCGCCCTTAACCCTCATGTCGCCCAAACCCTCATGTCGCCCTTAACCCTCATGCCACCCTAAACCCTCATGTCGCCCTAAACCCTCTTGTCGCCCTAAACACTCATGTCGCCCTAAACACTCATGTCGCCCCCTAAACCCTGTTGTCGCCCTAAACCCTCATGTCGCCCTAAACACTCATGTCGCCCTAAACACTCATGTCGCCCTAAACCCTCATGTCGCTCTAAACCCTCATGTCGCCCTAAATCCTCATGTTGCCTTCATGTCCTAAACTATAAACCGTCATGTGTTCCCGGGGCACCAGGTGACTGAGGTGCACGGCCTGTTCCCGCCTCCTGTGGGCACGATGGCGGCGGCGGCGGCACTGATGGCCGCAGACTTGCGATCCGGGAGGGCCATCAGCATCGACCCCTACAATGCTATGCAGGTACGAGTGGGTGGACTGCTTTCGACCCTTTCCCTTGGACAGGATATCCATCACCCGCTTTCCTTTTGTCTGCTTTGCTAATGACCGTTTTTTTGTCTCAGCTACATGTCAGCTACACTCCGGCCTCTGGCCAGGGGCCCCAGTTTTGGCCAGCCATGCTGCTTTGGCCACCAGTGATAGGCCGGGCCAAGTTTGGTCCCAATCGGGCCTTTTGCAGCCACAGGGCGGTCTGTCGAAGGTGGAATAGTAGCCGGGAAAAACTGCATTGGTGTAGACTGCTCTGGTGTAGATGCAAGCTCTTGGCAGGCTGCCAAGCTGCCTAATGGAAAGCTGCCAGGCTTCTAGACGGTGTCCTCATTTGTACCTAGACATGGGTCCAGGGTTTAGGGTGCCGCCATCAGGAACCACCAGTCAGTCAGTAAAACACCGCCGGGGGCTCAAGCCACTGTAGCTTGTATGACATTTCTCTTGTTTACATGGTAACGGCGCGGTCGTGGCCTCGGCCCAAGCTGCATTGTTTCTTTGAACCTCACGCCCCTGCCGGGCGTAGTCTTCTTTCCTTCTTATACGTGCACGACACGGTAGCATCATGGTTACCGAAACATGGGTCTAGCCGTCTAGGGTTTCAGGTGCCGATGTCCTCATTGGTACCTGAAAATGGGTGCATGCATGCGTGCCCCGCAGGATGAGGAAGTCATGCAGGCAGAGACGGCTGAGTCGTTCCATGAAGTTGCTCCGCAGCCCGCGTCGGCAGGAATGATGACTGCGGTGAGTGGGTGCCTGGGTGGGTGTACAGAGCATGAAAGCCGGGTTAAGCAGGGTTAAGATTGCGGTTGGCAGTTCTGACGACGGCGGTGAGTGATGAACTGGGTTCTGGCGGGGACGCAAAACCCTCAACTTCAGAGTCTTGAGGGTTAAGGTCGGCAGCTGTCTATATGATGGTGACAGTAAGTGACGCCTTTGTGGCGCATGGTAATATGAGGGTGAGGTGGCATGTCTTGTATTCGTTTTGCTTGGTGCACCTATTCCTTAGGTGCACCTATTTACCTCGACAGCCAAACTGCCGGAGTGGGTTGTTCTCAACTTTCGACAGTTCATCGGAACAGCAGGGCTGGGGAGATGTGTGACCCAGGATTGTCCAAACCAATGGCACCCATAATCGGTTCCTGCACTCCTAAAGCCTTTTAGGGAGGGGGGCATGGGATAGAGTGCTGTGCCCTGGAACGAGGACCACACAGGTCATCTGACCCCCTCAACCGTGCACCGTAGGCTCAGATCGATGTTATCAGATATTCGGGTTTTGCTATGCTTGAGGAATAACAGTGTCGTCAATTTGTCAACACTTTGTTGACGAGGAAAATTTGTGTGTGCTGTAAGGTGTGCTGTAAGGCGCAAGCCACTACCTGGCTTGCGCGCCGTACTTCAACCAACCTTGCCTGCACTTGATTTTGTTGCTACCGTGTGAACCATCATAACATTGCAAATTGTTTGTGACTGCGGCACGTGCGAAATGACGGTGCCGATGATTAGGTGGGTACCGAAGACGGCGACGAGGTTGCGGAGCAGATGCTTCAGATCGGTCAGGAGGGCGTCCCCCTGGCCGAGGGTGGAGAGGGCGGTGAGGAGGCCGACTCTGGAGAAGGCCATGACAGAGCGCGCTCGGGTGAGGCCGCAACAGCGGTGATGGAGGACCGCGAGGAGGGGCAGGACGAGGCCGGGCCGGGCGCCAGTGGCGGCCCAACGAGGAGCCAGGGAGGTCGTGGGGAGCAGCTCGCTAACGGCGCGGAGATGGGCGGGCAGCAGCGGCGCGGCGGCGGCGCCGCTGCCTCTGCGGCGGCTGCGGGACCGGGCCGCGGCTTCTCCGCCTTCATGGGCGGTGGGCGGCATGGCAGTAGCAGCCGCGGTTTCCGAGGTAGCACGCACGGCGGGCAGCAGCAGCAGCAACAGCAGCAGCCCCAGGGGAGCTCGCTGCTGGGGCAGGACGGCGGCGGCGACAGCTATCAGCTGCAGCAGAGCTCTGGCCACGGTCGGTATTCGTACGCGCCCCACTATCACCACCGCAACAACGGCTTGCAGCACGCCGAGGTGGCAGACCTGGCTGAGAGGGAGGCCAGCGGGGGCCCGGCAGCCGCAGAAGGCGGGGGTGCCAGCACGGGCGCAAACAAGGTGGAGTGCACTCTTGTGAATATGGTTTACTCATCCCGTTGTGCACTGAGATGGCTGCAGGGGGGTAGGGGGGGGGAGCGCTAGACACCTAACTAGGCCGTTCTTCATGTCCATTTTTACCTTGCTAGTCCTTGAGATTGAGGCACTGTTGTCATTGAACTTGAACAATCAAGCGTGAGGAGGAGAAGAGGGGTGTAGACTGTAGATGCGCACAGCGTAACGCACGGCTCTTCCACATCTCCTTGCTCGTGCCATGGCCTTGGCAGCCTGCTCCTCAGCCAAAGCCCCAGGGCTGCCACAAGCTTGGTGAAGCTGTCATGTCTTTCTGTGTCAATGACATTACACCTCTGGCCCTGCTTAAGAAGGCTCGGCCGCGTGGGCGCCCAACTGCCCCGTTGGGAGAAAAGAAGCTGTGATGTCTTTCTGTGTGTGTTTGTGTGTGAAATACGTCTGCCTGCTACGCCTCTTCACAGGGGAGTGAGGAAGCTGCCCAGTTGCAAGAGGTACAGCAGGCAGATCACAACTATGGGGACGGCGCTGAGGCTGAGGTAAATCATCATGCTGAGGCGGTGCTACTTCTCCCGGGCCGGGACGACGGCGCAGACGCTGAGGGCCAGACTTCCAATGTCCAACGGCTGATGATCGACGGGCCGCCGCAGCCGCAGCTGACCATTGTTGTCAACTCCACGCACCACCCGGCCAGCGGCGACACCGATAGCCTCTTCCACGATGGCGTCGACGCTAACGACGCAGACGATGAGCTCGACGGTCCGCGTGTGGCGCATCATGGCGGTGGCCGCTTGCACATCGGCAGCGGCCGCCACGGCCACCACTACGTCAGACAGCACAGCGCCTCGGCGTATGCCGGGCCGGCTACCTCGGCAACAGGCGCTGCCGTTACCGTCCCGGCACCGCCGGAGGAGCCGGGAAGGCCGGCTGGCGAGCACGGAGAGACAGCGCCTCCTGCGGGCCGCCTAGGCAGTGTGGCGGCTGCTGACATAAGCGGGCAGGGAGGCGGGCTGCAAGCGGCGGGCCGGTCAGGGGCCGCGCTGGGGCCGCGGAGGCGGGGGGAGAAGAGGAAACGGGGGTCCCATGCAGGTCTTGCAAATGAGGTCAATGGGAGCAGGTCAGGGGCTGGCTCGCAATCCAGCTGATCAGCATACGTGAGATAAGGGAGTGCCCACGAAATTGTATTATCGGGCCCCTGGAGGATTTGCTTGACAGCCCGTCCCGAAAGCAGAGATGAGCGCCGTCTTAGACCTTTGATACTGCTCCTGCTGCTCCTTCATGCACGCCTTTGTGATTGTACTGTCCTTGTATCTGGGTTGCTGTTCTTGTCCTGTGTTCCTCTGCCGTGTGGGCTGTGCCTCCAAAGTGTACATTTGCGGCAGGGGTGCGTTGTTATTTCTCCACGGTGGTTCGAAATTCGAACCCTGTTGCTCATCTGCGGTTTTTTCATGTCAAATGCCCGACAGTAGCTTCACCATATGTATGGGTCGTGGTTTTGTGTGTCATCCCTTCATATTTTTCATGTTGCCAGGTCACGTGTGCAACTTGGGAGGGCCAGTTGAGAGGGAAGAGAGTGCGCTGACTCAACCAGTAGGTTGCAAGCCGATATTGAGTGTAGCAGGTTTCCTATGCCCCAATTTTGCATGGTTTAGGGACTCTTCGAGGTGTTTTGAGCGGATGTCTGCCACCGAACATTTTGCCTGCTGCTGACAATGTCCTTCAAATGGAGTAATATTGCAGGGCTTCTTGTGCAGAGCCTACACAAGCTTCCCAGTGCATGGTGCAGGCCGTTATGGCCCGAGCTTGGGTTAATAGAGGGGACAGTGTTTTCACTACTTGGTCAATGGCGTTACACCTCTGGGCCCTGCTCAAAATGCTCAAAGGCCGCGTGGACGCCCAACCGTATGGTCGGGAGGGGAAGGCGAAGAGTAAAATATAGGAGAAGGGAAATATCAAAATTCTATCCCAAAGAGGAAAAGAATTCCGGGAAATCTCTCCTGATTTATGCGTACAAGTCAATGACGCTACACCTCAGGGCCATGCACAAGAAGGCTTGGTTGCGTGGGTGCCTAACCACTCGGAAGGGAGAATAATGAACTAATAGCAAGAGGGGGGGCAAAGGGAAAGGCAGATATGTCCGACACCTCAGCCCCCTAGTAACTAGCCCTCAACAATTCCTATAACAGCATCCACAAAAAAACAAGCTCGGCCTGGTACAGCAGGTGGAAGTCCGCACAAGTAAAAATAACGGAGAGGGAAGAAAGCCAGAGTTTTGGTGTAACATGAGGACAGTTTGTCACTGGCTTTCCTTGTTGCTTTTTTTAGTGTGGATACTCCTTTCTTTTCTCTCGTGTCATCTTTCTTGAGTTTCCATATGTTTGCCGACGTGAATGTCTTTATTCTTGAGCAAGGGCCTGCGGTGTAACGTCATAAACTGGCCTTTCATACCTAAAACCCAAAAACTATACTGTGATCGATCTGGAGCAGCTTGCGCCACCTGCTGGTTTGGGACCCAATATATACATAATTTGCCAGCATCTGGTATGGGGAGACCAGCTTGGATGCCCATAAGTGCTGATTTCATCAATGACGTTACCCTCTGGGCCCTGCTCAAGAAGGCTCAGCCGCGCGGGCATTAAACTGTTTAGATAAGAGAAAGGAAGAAACTAAAAGACGACAGGGGGGCAAAAAAGCCAGGGACCCCACGCCCTAAGAAAACACGAGCACCCAAGCCTACCACCCACCCACGTACCGCCTCCGGAACCCATTAAAATTCATATAGCTCAGTCAAATTCAAAATTACAGGGCATGTGAGGGGTGCTTTTTTTCAGCTCGTTAATGCGCTTCTACTTGCTTATTTCAAGTCGTTAGGTGATGACAACCCATGCCAACACTCAATTTTGGTACTGGGCTCAGCCAGGCTATTAAGTACCAATGAACTAATGCTCGCTAGCAATCACATGTTTCCAGAAAGCAGATGGCCTGGATGGCGGTGACAATGCGCTGGCGTCAGCCTTCATCTTGGCCACAAGCTTCCTCACTGCCTTCTTCCTCTCCCTCAGCGGGACCTCTTTGCCCACTACTCCCTCAAAATCCTCCACACCGCGTAGCTTGCCACATCCGCCTCCGCCAGCTGCTGATCGGGATGGGGTGTCAGCATCCGATCAAGGTAGTGATAGCTCCAAAACCACGGGCGGGGGACGGGCGGACCCCTGATCCTGCAGACATGGCATGGCACTGGCCAGTTGGTGCAAGGATTGGTAGCTGACACCTTGTGCGCTGAGGCGTATGACATCTTGTGGTGCAGAGGGCATGCGAAGCTGGCTTTCACGATACTGTTGTTAAAGCCCTTTCCCAGCTCTGACCTGCACATGCCAAAGTCCTGGTCTCCACACACGGTGCCACAGAAGCCACATGCTTCATCAGTATTAGGTTCGAAGCTGCAGGCTGCACCACATTGGCCCAACAAGATATGGCGTGCAACGTGCAAGCGCATAGCGGATTTCTTGAACTTCTTCCCACACCCAGCCACCATGCAGTCCACAAGCACATCCTTGTTAGCTGATGGACCAGGCTGATTCTGGCGCTCCTCTAGCTGCTGAGGCACGCTGTTGCAAAGAGGCCAGGACTTGGCCTCACTGCCTACGTAAGGGAACTCAGCGGACAAATTCACGCTGTGAGGGGCAGCTGGCGTAAATTGGCCTGGCAACCCCTGGGCGAGCAGAGCTGCCAAGATGCTGTCCACAGTACCACTAGATCAACACTAGCATGTGCTGCGTGTAATACAGATATTTTTAAAGGCTGGCTCACCTGGTTTCGGGTTGTGTCCAATGGAGCGAAACCCTCAGGATGGAGGGCCAGGGGGTCATGTGGTAATTCAAGCAATATCTAGGATGTATATGGCTCATGTTGGCATGAAGAACACTGCCAGGCTCAACAGACATCCGAAAAAAAGATGAGAAGTTTTCCACACAAAAAATCGAGACCACCCACATACCCCTTCCAACTTTGCCCCCCCGTATCCCCCAATCCCCTGGGCCAAAAAGCATTTTAAGACCAGCAATGGAAAGCTCTCGTTAAGCTCAACAACTTTGGGGTAAGGGTCGATTTTTTGTTTTTGCCCCCAAAAGTGAATCGATGTCATGCTGATGTAGTGCATGTATTACTGAATTATCAGTTCCTTGTTTAAGGATTCCTGCAGTTGAACTCTGTTTACGGAACTGTTGTTGCAGTTACACTTTTGTGTTTTCTCTGGATGTCAGAGAAGTGTGTATTTTCACACTTTTTGCTCCTTCTTAGTGGCTGCTGAAGTGTATGCATCCACTATTTTCTTTCTTACTTGAAGCCCTGATTTCGTAATCACCCTTAAATCTGAAGTTGCATAGTCACTCCTCATCGAGCAAGCACAAACAATGCTCACTTTACTTGAGCAAGCACAAACACTGCTCGAGTATCGAACCACCAAACAGAACAAGCACTAAAACGGTTCGATCCCTTTCAGTCTAAGCAAGCACAAACACTGCTTAGCCTTGAAGGTCTACTCTTGATATTTCGGCCTTTATCAGGCATTCTCCAGCCTTCCAGCTGGTTTACCACCACCAACTTCATCAACTCTTCATCAACAGCCAGTCCAGAGGCTCCAAGTCGACTCCCTGATAGATCATCAAGCGAGTCTTCCCATCTGAAGATCGCCTACAAGCGACTTCCCACTGAAGATCATCGTACACTGTCACCAGTGTACTACATCTTCAACTGCTGCTACAGTCACCTTCGGAAGGGTCGACCCATCAGGCAATCTTGTCAACAGTAGAGAATAGTCAGGTAAGTAGTCCAGGGGGTACTCATCTTAAATATATCGACTAATTCCCAGGTTTACAGCTCGAGTCTCAATAGCAGTGATCAGGAATCTGTCATATTCCTGAAGTCACAGCACTTTTCTAAAAGGGTGAAAGGGTGTCTTTGATACTTGCTTTATTTTTTTCCTGTACTTGCGCAGTCATTTACTAGGCGCAGCGCTTAGCCCCGACATCGACCCCTGGCTGACGACCTACCCACTCTTGTGCCTCCAGAACCCAGTCTAACCTAAATTTCTCAGTCATAACACATCATTACCGGCCCCTAATTACCAGGTACCAAAGGGCCCTAATCCCATCAGCTTCTCAATGCGTGTCTCATGGTATCAATCAATCTAGTTAACGATCTGGTTAACGATCTGGTATGTAAGACATGAGTCAGCCGTGGGACCCTCCTCTTCGACGTGTGCACTAACTCATTCGTAACATGCACTGCGCACAAATCATAGCCGCAGCAGCAGCAGCAGCAGAGCAGAGACACAAGATGACATAGATCCTGATGACAAGCCGGTGGGTCTTGAGACATTGAGATTGTACAGTATTTGGTTCCCTCTGACGCTTGAGTCACATGCACTAGGCATAATTAGCACTCCACCGCGGTTATAGCCTTGTGCTGCCCAGGCCGTTGCGCCAAGCCGTTGCTTGCTGTCCCTACTCATTTGCGAGCATGAGGCGTTGCACTCCCAGTGCTTTTGCGAGGGCCTGTTGGAGCAGATGACTCTTCCTGTCAGCAAGTTCCTGCTGGAGACCTACACCTTGGAGGTGTCGCATGCTGCGCATGAGGCTTTTGGGAGTGGCGCCACAGCCTTCATTGACGGCAGCGTGGCCAAGGAGACGCAGTGGAGGGGAAGCGACGTAGACATTATCGCGGGCACGCTCGAGCCGGTGTCTAGCAGCCAGAGGGAGCAGCTGGCCGAGGCACTGAGGAGGCGCCCGATGTTCCATCCCAAGGTGAGAGGTGAACTTGAGAGGCGGGTAGGATGCATGTCAGTCTTCCCTCTGTGAGGCTACCATATCCTGCCTCCCTTGTCTCTGCTACATCCACCCCTCGCCCCGTTTTTCCTGCAACGAAGGCAGCGCAAGTGGGGCCTTGCTTGTTCTGCCCCACAACCCTTTCCTAATTTGGACCTGCCCTTCTCACCTACAGCATGTGGTCTATCGGGGCAAGCTGGCCATTCACATTAAAGATAGCTTTGACTTCGATGTAGTGTGTTCAAACACGGTGGAGTTCGGTGTCCGGCCCCCAACTGAGAAGGAATTCACTGAAAACCCCACCGCCAGCAACGCCGCCAGGTGGGTATTGAGCCCCATGCCTGCCTAATCCCAGCCTGGAGATTTCTCTCTGATCATCGCCTGTCTCAACCCGAATGGCTATCCATTACAAGCTCTGTGGCGCTCACCCATGCATGCATGCGTGCACCTTTAGGGTGCTCAAGATCATGACCAACCGAGCCCAGCGCAACAGCATTATGAGCTACCACCTGGAGCGTCTAGTGCTGAGAGTACAAGTGGTCGCAGCCTCCGCAGCCACTAGTCCACAGCTGGCCGATGGGACAATGCAGCTAGTGCTAGATGTGTTGCAAGCATTGGCAGACGGCATCCTACCTGCAAGGAGGGCCGACGCCGGCTCAGAGAAGCAGCCCTAACAGCGGCAGCGACAGGAGCAAGTCACTGGTGGGCCGGCTGGCTCGAATGAGGTCGATCAGGCATGAATCAGCACATATCAGTTTGATGGCCTGGTCAAGGCATTGCAGGTGGGTGATGATATGTCAGTGAGGAGGCTGTGAGAGTCTTTGGCCCTTTTCCAAATGCTCGTCCAGCCAGATGGAAAAGGAAGTGACGCTGTGGGGAAAGCAGTTGATCTGCTGGATAAGAGTTCAGCTGCTGGCTCTTTGCCCACGGCGGAAAACTTGTTCCAAGGAAAAAGGGCATGCCCCCTTCCAAGTTGTTGTTTATCGATAGTGCATAGACACTGATCTTGCTCGCCTGCCTGCAGGACCATGCAAGGCGCGTGCTGCACTTCTTTGTCATGTCACGTGCATTGCTCCCGCACGACGGATGGCGCAGCAACAGGGACGTGCAGAGCTGGCTGGAGGCTGTCTATTTGGAAACGGTGTCGACACGCGCCGGGGAGGTTCCACGCTTGATCATGGACCCATCTCATGACCCGCCTGCAGGAAGTGCGCTCTATGCTGATATCCTGGCCTGGGGCAACCAGGCGGCATCGCAGCCACGCCTCTGGCAGCAGTGTCTCGGGGCTCAGCTTGAGCCAGGCCCAGTCGGCAGCAGTGGACACGCTACTGCAAGGACCTCTGAGGCGCTACACGCTGCTTGGATGCCGCCTGAGCGACACTGCTATGCCCAGCGCCAAACGATCAGCAGCCGTTGCGACCATAGAGTACTCGCAACAGGCAGCTAGGGATGCAGTGCGTGCAAGCGTGGAGGGTGAGATGGGCGGGCTGAGGCGCAGTTCCTGCGCTGCCAAGGTGGCTGAGATGGTTCAGCTGGAGTGCCTGGCCCGCCAAGGATCGCCGGTGGCAAAGCGCATGCTCAAAGCCCGGGCGACGTGGCTCAAGGGGGAGCTTCTGTTGAGTGAGGGCAACAGCACGGCCGCTGTCAGAATCCTGGCGAGCGCACTGCGATTGAGCATTCGGGACGGCGATCCCTTCAGCGGAAGGTGGGAGACGGGGTCTGCGGCAGCCGGAAGCTGCGTTGCCCTGCGGTACGATGCTGCGGTGCGTGCCACGCTGGCCTCCAACCCAGTGGACGCCCATTTGGTTAATGGCTACATCTGCTTGTATCGCCGGCAGCTGGATCCTGCTAAGAAGGCATGCCAACGGGGTCTTGCGCTGACCCCGGGAGATGTGTACGGTCTGGTTGCCTTGTTTGGCAGCGTTTGGGGCAACACCTCAGCCTGGGGCCGGGCAGAGGAGGTCTATAACCGGGCAGTGGCGCTGCAGCTTGACGAACCTATCTTCTACTACTGGCGCGCGGTTTGCAAGAGGAACCTGCTCAAGGGCAGTGATCCTTTCTGCAGGGGGAAACTTCTGCCACGAGATATAAAAGCCTACTGGCAGGCTCGGGCAGATTTTGAGCGCTTCCTGAGCCTTGCCGATGAGGGCAGGCGGAAGGTGACGGAAACCCCGCTATGAGATTGCGCTGCATGCTGCGGTATCTTCAGCTGCCGTGGGAGGTCAGAAACCATCGGGGAGGTCAGGTGATGAATTCCTCAGCCTGGTTAATGCAGCATGCACTTCGGAGGCCCTGGTGCTGCCCATGCTCAAGAGCCGCACGGACAGCACAGCCAAGGGCCTTTGCGGCCTGTTTCGCCGAGCAGAGGAGGCAGGCAGAGTGGCAGCAGCAGCAGCAGCCGAGCGTCTGAGGCAGCTTCATGTCGCGAGCAGCCGTGTGGCCGCCGCCTCTCTCAGCTGCTGGGGGCGTGTCATGTTCAGGGAGACAGTGCGCATCGTGGCCCCTGACGGGTAGGGCCACTTTTTGCAGCTGTCAGACGCTCTGAAATACGTATCCTTCACAGAGCCTCCCGCAGGCAGCCAGGGCTGGACTCTGGTGCTCCAGCCAGGGACGTACGTTTGCAACATGTTATTGAGGCCGCTTGCTGGAGACCGCCGTCTCACTCTGCAGCTGCTGGGAGGGAGGGTGCAGAGGATTCACAGCTGCCGTCTCAGCCAGGACATGGAGGGTCAGTCACAGTCTACACGGGACCTCAGGTGCTTGTCATGACCTGGGCACGTGGCAGGTTTTGAACACGAGTAGGGCTGCAGATCTTAATCAGAGCATCATTCGCCTCCATCCCATACAGCCTCTTCCTTCTACATCAAATGTGGTGTCAGCAACCTGTCATTGTTCATTGAGATATTTTGACGTTTGTTGAAGGTCATGGAGAAATGGAAATGGCGTGTCTTGCTTGCTCACGTTCAAGAAACTGACTCCGGATCCATGCATATTGATCCTTGCTGTGCCCCTAGGTCACCCTCCATCAGAACGGTGGATCAGAGCACTCAGCTCTGAAGCCACTTCACATCCTTACCTTGTGCAACGTCTCGGTTGTGCTGGACGACCTTGCCCTGGCTGTGGAGCCATCAGCCACCGTCAGTCTCACTGACACCAGGCACTGTGTGAGGCTTGCGGAAGAAGCACAACTGACGGCTCGCAACTGCGTGTTCTCCTCGCCTGACGATCCTTGCATCGGGATGGAGGGCAGCGGCACTGGCTGCTGGCCTGCACCTTTGGACCGGAGGAGGGCTGTGTTGTATCGGCAGGCGTTATCGTCAGTGATGGCTGCAACCTGTTTGCCAAGGATTGCCTTATGCAGCGCTGCCGTGCTGCCGCGGTGGAGGTGCGTGGTGCTGGAGCGGAGGCACGTCTGCTGGGCTGCAAGTTCATCGATTGCCAGGCGCAGGCTGTTGTGTTGTATAATGGCGGATCTCAGCTGGAAATGTAGTAGGGCTGTGAGGTCATTCGTTGCGGCAAGATGCCAATGCTTTCGGGCGTCTCGATCAGCAGCGGCCTAGCGCAGCTCACCGACTGTTTGTTTCTCGACAATGCATCCGAGGCTGTCGTTGATAAGGGCTGGGGGCCGAGGCTGGACATGAGCCATTGCATCCTGAAGGGCAACCAGGCCGGGGTTCTGTTCGGGGTACGCGGAAACGGCGGCTACGGGAGCCTGGTCAAGAATCAGATCCAGGACAACGCGACAACAAGCGTCATGGTTTATGCTGTTGCGCTTAGGGAGGAGGTGAAGATGGAGGGCAATATTATCACATGCCACAACATTGACATCAGGATGCTGAAAGACGAAAGGATGCGAGTGGTTCTCAAAAGCAACAAGTTTGCTCGCATAGATTGGGCTCCCTTCACAGCTGAAGAAATCCGCAGAAAGAGCCGGTGTGCCCGCTGATGAGTCGATCATGATAAATTAATTGATTGCGTCCCATCTTTGACTGCCGGTTTCAATGTTTCCATGGGAACTTTAATTTGATTATGGGCGTTGTAAGCTGAGGGTGTAATATTCAGGGCCTTTTGTAACTGAATTCTGTGGAGTCTGTATAAAATTTGAATGCTGGAGCAGGGGTTTCGTTTCCGTTTCATTTACGTCAGGGGCGGAGTTCGGCAGGACGCACCGTTTTTCTCTCATATGTATTAGCCGAAGGTTGCATGATGCAGATTGAAATTTTTCCTTTAGATAGGAGTTACCGGCATATTATTTAATCCAGATGTCAAAAAACATCTCGGTGACCGTGTAAAAACTCTGGAGCTGTCGGTCGCTAACGCATCATACTTTCCCTCTAATATTCAAATCAGGAGGGCTTGCCACGTGACCGTGGCACTCTCTTAACCCCCTGCTCTGAACTCTAATTGCACACAGTGGGCTTAACCAACTCGTGCAGACATCGAGCTTGTGCAATCTGAAACAATCGACCCAGAGTTCAGCGTTTATGAATGCACATCAAAGTAATGTATCAGCCTGCCAATCCGTGATCTCCGCTTGCTTGCCCAGCGATCGACCTAGTACGCTACGCGCACTATGTCGACACACGGCAACATACACCCTTCGAAAGAGTACGCCCCTCTTAAAAAGTATGTTAATACAGAACTACTAGTCTCAGCTGACCTGCCGTTAACGCATCAATGATCCTTTAACGCGCTCGTCACGTACCCCTGACCGCGCATTGTCTCCCGAAGCTATCTCCAGCCTCTTAGGGCGATTTCCATCTACCCTAAGCTTCCAAAGCTCAACAGTCAACAGCAGTGAAGATTGGTGGCCGGTTCCCTACAGCTGGCATCTCTGCCAGACGCTACAGTGCCGTACACTCCTTGTCAGAGATCTCTCTCCTTCAGATCTAACGTCTCAGAAGTTTCATACAGATCATTGCATCTCAAAAAGTAGTCATCAGAGACTCAGACTGAGTGCTTATTGCAGGTAGCAAAGAGTGCACAATGAGTGAACCCCCTTCTGAGGGACTGCACCACATACTACACCTTTCACACAACGAGTTATGTTTCATCATGCGACACAGCCACACAGGGTTCCGGAATTTGGACTGTTCCCTTTCCACCTCTCTGTAAAAGTATGAAGTGTGATACGTAGTAACATCCATCCGCCTCTTCATGCCAAATGGACTGATAAATCGAGGTAGATTAATATGGTATGAATCAAGCTGCCTCAGATCTCGATGGCACACATTATTACAGCCGAAGGGGAACAATGAACATATAGGTATATATACCATATGTGCAGATGCCACGTAGTGGGAGGTCAGAGGATTACAGATGTGGATCTGGATGAATTTGTACTTCAGTGATAATATGGATGCCTGTAGACAATAGAAGATCGCCGTTTTGAGGCTACCACAAACCAATTGGTTGTGGACATGGAAGTAGTTTCAATGACAATCAGGGGATGACAATGAATGAGGGATATACAAAAGCTAATTCTGCTACCAGGCCAGGTGCTGCTATAAGCCTGCTGCAAGCGATGCTGCAGCGAGACATGAGCTCCTCAGCTCATTAACGGTCTTATTCTTCTGCGCATCAGACCACATTCGGAAGGCTGATGGGCAGCTACCACTCGGCCGATGAGGCCCAAGCATCCACTGGCCTACTGTCGTTGACCCAAGCAGCAGGGCTTGTTACACGAAGCCCCCTTGGCTGCCTGCAGGCTATGATGTAGCTAAATTGTAACTGATGCACCCTCAAATGAAGAGTGTCGACCATTAGCAGCATCTTGTACTATTCAAAAATCACTGGCTGCTTGCAACAGCCAACGGCTGAGTTGACGTACTCTGGAATATCTTGTCAGCATTGGCCGTTTCAAAGCCATCCCGCCTTTCGTGCTCTGGCACATCCACAGCAGAGCCCTGGTTGCAGCAACGGGCGCGGTTCAGCCTTCAAAAGCGATCCTTGAAAAGGTGCCCAAGACAGGTTCTGAAAAACAGCTAAGAAGGGGGCCAGGAGCAGTGACAGGCTTGGGTCCCGTGTTCAAACGCACGGTCAGAGAAACCTCCCTTTTGATGCCTACCTCCAGGAGCTTCCGTTCCACAAACTCAATGTAAGCCCCGGCGATGGGTAGCTCCTCACCCCCAGAAAAGCGGTAATGGACCAGGTCGGACACCGTGCTGCTTTGGTGCAACAGACCATCCGGGCTAACCTGCAAAGCGTTTGGGGGACCATGGGTCAGCTCCTGGTTCTGGGCTTCAGCTAACTGAAGGTACACTTTGTTTGGGTGTTGCAGCTAAAATCCAGCTACACTCCTGCCTACGGCCGAGGGGGCCTTTTTGGCACCATGCCTGCAACATGGTCTCTAGCTGACAGCATGCCTGTCCAGGTTTGGCCCTGAGGCGGTGGCCCAGCGGCCTTCTGGAGGTGGTCTGGTGCATGCTAAAGGATGAGCACTGGCATGAGTGCCGTGAACGGGAGGCCTGAGGAACAGCCTTTGAAGGCGCAAGTGGTAGGTCCAATGTCAGAGATACCTTTGGAGCGCTTCTGCTACAACTCAGCTACACAACAGGCTGGGGCCAGAAAGGCCTGGCGTATCAAACTTCGTAGTCTGGGCCACCTGCTATAGCCCGATTCAGAATTTGTCCCCATCGGCCCCATGTTTGATCAGTTGCATAAGAAAAGGGGTCTGGTGCACACTACAATAAGTAACTAAAATCAGTCCCAAACACGACGGTCAGGCTACCAGGACACACTTGAGATGCCTAGCATGAGACATGGCCATTTTAGGAGTCTTGGACTTAAAGAAAGCCTCCATTCTCCATCAGCGGCAAGCACGCAGCGTTCACGAGTTCGGCGAACTTGGCCCCTTCAAAGGCACCAGATACGGAATGTCGCCCTTCCCTTTACCTTAACAAAGCCTCCCTCTCGGTTGAGTGGCAAACCCGCGGAATTAACGAGCTCGGTAAACTCGGCCACTCCGAAGATTCCAGACGTGGAATCCATACCCAGGGCAGGTTGTCCGCTGTCTGAAGTGCACATACGATGCACCGACAATGCAGTGTGGTTGAGGGAGTAGCCATGGGCCAGCACCCTGAGAGAAAGCGGGGAAGAGGGGCGGAAGGAGGAGGAGGGAATGATTGATGTCACGTTGGTGAGCTGAGGAGATGCTCCAGCCAAGCACCCTCCTGCACCATGAAGTAAAGTCATCATGTTCAAGGACGAAAGAGCTCATCTCCAAAAGGAATTGGATGACTCCATGGCAGAGTCCCAGTCCATGCAGACCGCATCAAAACACTCCGCCATAAAGAGTCCGACTATTGAAGAGACAACGCTTCGCATGACTGCACTAGTTGTGGACCCCCCCCCCCCCCGCATACATGGCACCACCCCTTATACGAGCGACTACGGTGTCGCATGTACGGTATGTGTGTCGCTTTTGGATGACCGTAGTCGCTTATATCCGGGGTGGTGCGATGTATGCGGGGGGAGGGGTGTATGCGACTAGTGCAGTTGCCTTTCACACTGAGGTGATGCCCCGCCATGATGCACATTCCCTCTCAGCCAAGCCCTCTGGAACAGATATAGCACGCATCAAAATCGAGCTGGTTGTTAGGGGTGGGGGTTCAGCTGCGGCCCCACGATGTGGCGTACTCTAGGTTTGGGTTGAGGGCTCAGGCTCAGCCCTACCATGAGGCACATTATAAAGTCATCATAGGGTGAAGGGTTCAGCTGTGGCCCTGGCATCAGGTACGCTGTGGGATGTAAGGTTAAGATCAGGCCGCACTTTCTGTTCATTCCAGTTGTGGTATAAAACTTTATCGTGGGTTTAAACTTAAGGCACTGATGAACATTTCAGTTTAGAGGCATACTTGCAGGTTACAGGGTCAGGGTTGAGGTGCAGTCCCATCTGCAGGTACTGGTATGCTTAAGTGTTAAGGGTTGAGGGCTCAGGTGGAGCCCTATCTTGGGACATCCAACGGGTTAGGGTCACCGGGTTCAGGGTTCAGCTGCGGCCCCACCATGAAGCGTACTCGCTCTCCGCTAGGAGTTGCTGGTAGTCTGCCAGGCTGGGCACAGACCAAGGCAGCGTCTTGGTCAGGGCCGCAGCCAGAGCGAGAGCAGGAGGCTGAGACTGCAACGTGGCTGGGCCGGGGATGAAGGATTGCTTTGAGTGTCCATTTGTGTGCAAGTGGCTGCTGGCCTCAGTTTGTGAGGTTTTCGCAGGCGTTGCAGGGGCCAGGCGCGATGTGTACCGCAGGATCGTGGCCTGGGCCGCTGGCGAGAGTCGCTCCACCTGACGGGGAAAAAGGGGCGTGAGAGCGGGACAGGATCTGAAGGGGAAGGGTAATGGAAGGGTCAGGAGAGCGGGAAAAAGAGAAGAAGATGGGTAGGGGGGACCAGGGGGTCCTCTGGCCCCACACGGCAGTGCACTGTAGCAGGACTGAAATTCCGGTGAGATTCAGCTGGGCAGTGCTGGGCAGCCCGTAGGGCAGTGCAGTACAGTGCAGTGCAGTGCAATGCAGTACTGTAAAGTGCAGTACTGTAAAGTGCAGCGCAGTGCTGCGCAGCCTTTGAAGACAGGTCCAGCAGTGTCATGTTGTAGGGCAGCATTTTTGCTTGGTTAGTCGATCCGAGTTGTTTGATATTAAACAGCAAGTCTGGTAGTCTTGATTGAGCACAGTCCCTGGCCAGGCGGTAATATCATGCAGGAGAAAGCATTGCATACCCGCGCAGCACTTATCATAGCGGTGTTCGTGTGTGTTACTCCAGAGCTGCTGCTCATGCACTGCGCCCTCTGCCCACCTTCATGCCCTTGAGCGTACCTGGATCTCTGAAATGAATATGCGTGGTAAGCCGGCGCTGTATAGGCGCTTATCGGAGGGTGCAAACCAGGTGGCAAGCAGCTGCTTGCCCGGGAATTCAAACAGATCACCCTGTGCACAAAGAGTATGGGGATTCAAACATAACTCCGAGTGCACGAAGAAGATGGGGATTCAAATAGAACTTCCAGTGCACACAAAGAGGATAGGAATTTAAACAAATCACCCTGTGGGCAGAGATGGTGGGGGTTGAAACAAATCACCCTGTGGGCAGAGATGGTGGGGGTTGAAACAAATCACCCTGTGGGCAGAGATGGTGGGGGTTGAAACAAATCACCCTGTGGGCAGAGATGGTGGGGGTTGAAACAGATCAACCTGAGGGCAGAGATGAAGGGAGTTCAGCCATGTTGTCCTGCGGGAAAGGATGATATGAATAAATATCGGCACCTGTGCACAATGCAGCCGATTATTGGCTTTCAGCAAATCAGCCTAGCTGGCCAGTGAAAGCATAAAATGGGAGGGGGGATCGGGATAATGCAAATTTCAAACAAACAGATCCGCATGGCTTAGAGCATACTGCGTGGACGAAATTAGAACCGACAGATTATGTAAGGTTTGACGTCTGGAAATAAAGCTTTAGTCAAGCAAACTAAAATCCAAACTCGTCTTCAGATAACTTGGGTATAAAACTATGAACGAGGCCGGTGGCAATGACTACATTCACAATAGCCTGCTGCACAAATTGGGCATCATTCCCAATGTCTCAACACTTTGAGAGAATGACGAGCATTAGTGCCATTTGTAAGTGAGCACCTGACCACATTTGGGGGGCTGAAGCGCAGCCAATGTGGGCCAAACCATGGTCGCGAGGCAAAGCTAATCATTGACGGGCCTTCTGCCGGCAGCCCCCAAAACAGGTTTTGATGTACCTGGCTTCCTGGCTGTGATGTAGATGCAGTGTGGCTGAAGAGCACTGCGAATAGCACTGGTGAGCATACACAGCCTGCCAGTGTCGTGCAGGACTGCTGACCACACCAGTGGAACAGCTAGAGCACACAAATAAAAAACAGTATACTTGTCAGTTGCCACTTACCATCGTGCCACCAAACACAGCTGTGGGTCGGCAAACATGGCAGTGATGGTCACACCATCCTGGCCTACAGGACGTATTTGATTCCCTTCCTTCCCTTGAGTCGCTGATCCTAGACCCCCATGCCCGCTTGACGTATCCCGTAGGTTTCCACCCTCAATCTTCAACGGTCAATCATGTGACCTGTTTGTTGTATCCTATTCGTATCTATCCGAAACCTGTAACCCCTTAGCCCTCTTGCCTGCTGGACGTATCCCATTTGTCTCAGCGGCTCGGCCAAGGACTCAATGCCAAGCCCAGGAACCTGCACAATCAACAGTTTGGCAGTTAGGCTGATTGCAGGAATAGGACTCAATGCCAAGCCCAGGAACCTGCACAATCAACAGTTTGGCAGTTTGGCTGATTGCAGGAATAGGACTCAATGCCAAGCCCAGGAACCTGCACAATCAACAGTTTGGCTGATTGCAGGAGAGAGACTCAATGCCAAGCCCAGGAACCTGCACAATCAACAGTTTGGCAGTTTGGCTGATTGCATGAGAGGGACTCAATGCCAAGCCCAGGAACCTGCACAATCAACAGTTTGGCAGTTTGGCTGATTGCAGGAGAGGGACTCAATGCCAAGCCCAGGAACCTGCACAATCAACAGTTTGGCTGATTGCAGGAGAGAGACTCAATGCCAAGCCCAGGAACCTGCACAATCAACAGTTTGGCAGTTTGGCTGATTGCAGGAGAGAGACTCAATGCCAAGCCCAGGAACCTGCACAATAAACAGTTTGGCTGAATGCAGGAGAGAGACTCAATGCCAAGCCCAGGAACCTGCACAATCAACAGTTTGGCAGTTTGGCTGATTGCAGGAGAGAGACTCAATGCCAAGCCCAGGAACCTGCACAATCAACAGTTTGGCTGATTGCAGGAGAGAGACTCAATGCCAAGCCCAGGAACCTGCACAATCAACAGTTTGGCAGTTTGGCTGATTGCAGGAGAGAGACTCAATGCCAAACCCAGGAACCTGCACAATCAACAGTTTGGCAGTTTGGCTGATTGCATGAGAGGGACTCAATGCCAAGCCCAGGAACCTGCACAATCAACAGTTTGGCAGTTTGGCTGATTGCAGGAGAGGGACTCAATGCCAAGCCCAGGAACCTGCACAATCAACAGTTTGGCAGTTTGGCTGATTGCAGGAGAGGGACGGCAACGGCAGGAGCGCGCACAGTGTGACACTCATTGCGTAGTGCCTCTCGCTATCATGCAAGAATGTAACGTCAGTGCAGGCTGTACGGTCTTAGCTGGAGCAGCAGCCAGAATGCTACACATGGGAACAGGTCAAACAGCGTCATCTTGTTGAGATTCAGATGCGGAGGAGTTGCTTCTAGCTCATGCCGAGTGCATGCCCTGCTCAGCTACATGCCCTGCTCAGCTACATGCCCTGCTCAGCTGCATGCTCTGCTCAGCTACAGGCAAGTGGCGCGTGTTCCCAGATGTTCCTAGGGGTGGCTTTTGAGTCAGGGGCACAAAGGAGTAGTCCAGGCTGCCTCACACCAGAGGTGCCAGGAAAAGCGTATAATTAATAGGAAAGAAGCGGCAGCATCCAGGCCCGTATGTTAAAGGTTCAGCTCTTAAACCTGCGCAGTGTTTATTAGGGTTTAGGGTTCATCCCTTATGCCCCTTGACCCTGGACATTGTTTTTTCAGGATGCACCCGCAATCAGAGATCCAAGGCACTCACCCCAAAGGTACGGAAAGCAAAGTGGTCATGGAAGATGGTGGGTGCGGCTGGACCGGAGCTGAATGGCCGCCCTCCCATGACGCTGCTGAGCACTGCAAGGACACTGGGAGTGGCGGCTGTGTGCAGGGCAGAGCAAGCAGGTACGAAGCAGGCATTAAGCTGGTATGAAGCAGGTGTGAACCAGGTATGAACCAGGGTCCCATGTCCCATGAGCACCTCCCTGGCCCACCCGGATTGTACGAAATCTGTTTATGTATGGGTGGCGCTCTTAGAGGCATCCGCAATGAAAATGAAGGCATTTCATAATTTGAAATGCCAGGGCTTTGATGTCTTTCGGGGGTGCTTTGATATGTCTTTCGGGGGGGCTTTGATACGTCTTTCGGGGGGGGCTTTGATACGTCTTTGGGGGGGAGCTTTGATATGTCTTTCGGGGGGCTTTGATACGTCTTTCGGGGGGGCTTTGATATGTCTTTCGGGGGTGCTTTTATACGTCTTACGGGGGGGGCTTTGATGCGTCTTTCGGGGGGGGCTTTGATACGTCTTTCGGGGGTGCTTTGATATGTCTTTCGGGGGGGCTTTGATACGTCTATCGGGGGGGGCGTTGATACGTCTTTGGGGGGGGGGCTTTGATATGTCTTTCGGGGAGGCTTTCATGCGTCTTTCGGGGGTGCTTTGATACGTCTATCGGGGGGGGGCTTTGATACGTTTTTCGGAGGGCTTTGATACGTCTTTCGGGGGGGCTTTGATACGTCTTTCGGGGGGGGCTTTGATACGTCTTTCGGGGGGGGGCTTTGATACGTCTTTCGGGGGGGCTTTGATACGTCTTTCGGCGGGGCTTTGATACGTCTTCGGGGGACTTTGATATGTCTTTCGGGGGGGGGCTTTGATACGTCTTTCGGGGGGGCTTCGATACGTCTTTCGGGGGGGCTTTGATACGTCTTTCGGGGGGGCTTTGATACGTCTTTCGGGGGGGCTTTGATATGTCTTTCAGGGGGGGGGCTTTGATACGTCTTTCGGGGGGGAAGCAGACTGATGTTCATGGTTTAGGGGGTCAAGAAATGCAGTGGCATTGAATCATGTGGATGCCTGCACTCTGGTCTAAGGTGCCTGCTTACAGGGCTGAAGACCATGCACGCTATCAGCATCTCAGCTTGACGACGAGAGCATATGTCGACGGAGCCGAGGAAGCAGACCAACATCACAGATCAGGGCACCAGATCTTAACACCGATGATCCCAACCAATTGCCAAATGTCGTTTGGGACACTACATTCGGCTGCGTTGTTTTAGCGAATACGTTTAAGGGAGCCTGGCTGCCTGCTGATGGTGGGCTGATGAGCAATGAATGACGGGTGACCCATGGCATAACAAGAAGTCAAGAACCGGCAGGCAACTCACCAACATAGTCACGTACCAGCCTTGACCACACAGCCTGCACAACTGGGGACACCTGCAGACATGGGATGGCATTCAGGTTGCTGAAGTGTAACTGACTCGGGCAGCCTCCTGATTTAGGACGGAGACACAGTGTAGCTAGGGTCAACTTTGGTTGGTGAGGAGACACGGTAAATGAAGTAAATAAGTGAGTCATGCAAAATCGCTTAGCGTAGCTAAAAACAAGACTGGCCCCAGTCTTATAGTACTTCAAACAAAAATTATAAAGATCCTACGGGTTATGTATTTGGATAAGATTCTGCATGGTCTTAGAAAATCTCAGTCTTGCAAAGGGGGGGGGCCCTAAGATTCTTATCTTGGGTATGGAGAATTGAAGATTTTGCAAGACTGAAATTAACCAAGCATAAGCCCCAGTAAAGACTTGTACGGTTTAATTCTACTTGCCTAGGGTCGGGACTTCGGGACTTAGGGTCTGCTTCTTGGGGTCCCCTTTTTGCTTGGGGGGCAGTCTTGCAGCGATGTCCTAATCTTGGTATCGAACCCACCTCTACTTGGTATTGTCGTGCTGAAGTATTTCTCCTTCCCCCACATACATGTAATGAGTAAGAATCCTTACTCATTTGTGTGTGTGTCAATCCTACCTGCCCTTCTCCCTGAAAACAATCAAAACACTGATGGTGTGACAGTGTCCACGCCACGGCTGCCATTGGCTGTCTGCCAAGATCGCAGGTCCTTGCTTCGTTGTAAGCGCGCTTCAGCAGCACTTGCATCAGCTACCTGCCTACATACATCATGGCCTACAGCCGGCAGCACATATAGTCCAGTAAGCCTTGCTGGTTTGCTGCCAGGGCCTCCGGCTGGGGGCCGGTCAAGGTTTAGCCCCCACCGGCCGAAGGGTGGCTGCCCAGCAGCCTGCCCAAAATGGTGTGGTGCACACTGAGATGAGCCATTCCCATGGCTTCCAGGCTTAGATTTCACCGATACCCAGGATCCCTTCGCTGCCAGCGGCCACCAGACACTTACTAAGCTACCATGCAGATCTTACCTCCGTACTTGGCAGCTCGAGCGTCCTGCACAGCTGATCTGTTAGATCTCTTTTCGTTGCCGAGCCGCTGGCGTCGCTGGACGTGGCTCGCGTCATCATTGCGTAGGTGGATGCTGACGTCGTGCCCCACGTCGGACTAGAACTCCGTGGTGCACCTCGAGTAGCAGGGGCCGGGATGGCCGAGGAGGTGTGTCCCAAAGCCATTTTCAAAGTGGCTGAGCAGCCAGTACAGCGGATTGGAAGCATCATGGCCCTGGGGTCAGCACAGCGGAGGTAAGTCAGACGACCCGAGGGGCTGAACTAGGGTTGTGGCAGTATCCGTACGTTTTGTATGCTCGTGTATGGGTGCCTGTCTGCGTGTGGATAGTGCAAGTCTGTCGTAAGACCAAGGCAAACATTCAATTATGACGCTTTGGTTTCAAGATTCAGGAGAGACGTTAGGGAATCACACTTTTCACATCCGGAACCACGCAACGTGCTGAGGTGGCAGCAGGTTGGGCATGTGTCGTCACAAAATACATAACAGTAGGGTTGATGCCCCTCACATACCTTCTTATAGAGATTGATCGAACACTCAACAGGCAGATCTTACACCCGCCCGTCCATGCAGTATGCCTTAGCATCTGCTCAGCATCCAGCTGGAGCCTGCAATCGTTGGGCGTGACTGCATGAGTGGAGGGCTGGAGCCAAAAGCTCAGTCCTTTGCCAGTGATTGACCAACATGATGGCGTAACGGCAAAATTTACTCGTGTTGGCAGCTTGCTCACATACATCGTATTTCATCCCCGCCGCTCTGATCATGCCCGGCTGACTGCTGGCGTTGATGGCGTATGTTGTACACCCGCCTTGTCAGCATTGTTCTCAGCAAGCGGCTGCGTGGGTCAAGTGCGCCATGATCAGGTCAGCCAAGTACTGGTCACACCAAGTGCTCACGTAAAATAAAAATGGAATGCTTTGAGTCTGTGCGTGACTAACGAAGGATCCCATGTCGGTCCCATGCATGTAGAGATATGTTAACCAGCACCTAAGCAGGTCGCGTCAGCACTGTTGACCTGGCACGCCTCGATTTATTTTTAAGGCACCGAATATAATTATATTTACATTTCCTGGAGTCGGTTATGCTCTAGGAGATGCAGAACAGACGCACTTGACAAAAATCCCCAACCCAGAACCACCTCAGGTGCCTAATGAACAATTTAAAGCTGCATCATGCTACCTTAAGCTGAGAGATGGAGTGGGCTCGGGTCCTCCTTGACTACGTTGATGAGTTTGAATTTACCGGTACATCACGAGGGGGGGGCAAAAATAACAGAATACACCCCATCATCGAAAGTTGTAGAGCTTGACGAGAGCTATCCATATCTAGTCTTACATTTTTTGGGGCCCAGGGGGCTGGGAGATATAGAGGGTCAAAGTGAGGGGGGGGGATGGGGGTAAACAGAAGTAGAGCTTTCTTGAAAATGTTAGTCTTTTTTTAACACCAGATTGAGACGATAGCTACACCGTTGCATTCCTACTGTCATTTACTCATTTGCTACAGATATGCATCATAAAACATTTCACACAGAATACAATACCCCTCTTGGTATGCAATTTTGGCATAGGGGGGGTGACATGGCTCCGGAACCACATGCTTCGTTGTGCATACACCCATTAAGGACTCACACGGTGTAGCTGCATTGGTAGTTGCTATGAATTAAGCAATGGCAACCTGCTGTGAGCATTGTTTGAAGGCCTTAACATTCACAGGCAACCCAGTGGCTCTAAGGAATCACCAACAGGGGAAAGAATCCTATAGAGGAGCTGAGAAGCTCGCCAAGGAGACCTCGACAAAGCGACAGCGCACAATCACATCATTATACTCCTCTTTTACTCCTGCTTTTCCCTCAGCTCTTTCTTTTGCTGCTGCTGCTGCTGCTGCTGCTGTCGAGCATACGGCTGTTCCCGAGCCTGCTAGCCCGGGTGGGGGTCCCCGATCAGCTTCCACCAGCTTCTAGCCACAGCTTGAACATCTCAGCTGAGTTCCCGTACAGAGGCGATGATGCCAAGCCCTGGCCACTTGGCGATGACCCCCCATAAAGTTGGAGGATGTTCAACAAGAATATGGACCATCAGTAGCTGGGGATGCGCCGACGGTGTGCAAGGTGCATGGCTGTGGGAAGATAACCAAGCTGTCAGCTATGCGGTTGCACGACGGAGCGCACATCTTGCTGCGCCAATATGGGGAAGCCTGTAGCTTAGAGCCAAGTGGTGCTGAGGCATGCGGCTTCTGTGGCATTGTGTGGGGCGACATGTGCAAAAAGGACTTGGACAAAGGCTCTACCAGCAGCACGCTAGCAGTCGAGTCCCGCTGCCCCATGAAGTACAAGATGTCACATGCGGCTGCTGAGAGGGGTTCTGCCAGCAAACCTGGCACCAACAGACCAGTGGCTTGCACCATCTGCAGGAGCATCGCGGGTACCATCCGCCCTTATGTGTGGAGTTATCACTTCCTAGATCACATGGGGTCAGCCCACCCTTGTCAGGTGCTGACGGAGGCAGATGTGGCGAGATAGGCCATCAGCGCTGAGGAGTTAAGGGGTGGGTGGGAAAGGAGCTCTTCAAGAAGCATAAGACCAAGCTGAAGCAGCACATCAGCACGCTGAAGTTAGACGCTAGTTTGGTGCCATTCATGCGTAAGGCCTCTCGTTTCTGGAGCCTCGTGGTCTCTAGGAAGGATAGGTAGCTGGCCGGTGGTAGCTAGAGCAATGGTATATTATTTTGTTTTACCGCTTGGCATTTGTGAACCAGCTACATTTACCGACACCAATAGAAGCGCAGTGATGGCCTGATGGAAATTGAACCCTAAATCCTGATTTTTGACTGAGAAATTAAGCTTTTACTAGGTTCCGGAGGCTGGGGGGGAGGGGGGTAGCCAAGGATCGGTTCACATTTCTTGTATGATGGGGTGTTTGACTTTCCTTTTTGCCCCCCCCCCTCGTGACAGCGCCCACAAAAAGCAAGCAAATCCCACCCCTGCTCAGCCTGGTACAGCTGGTGAAAGGTTCGGTTAAGTGAAAAGAACGGAGAGGATAGAAAGCAAGATTTTGATGTAACATGTGGACAATTTGTCACTGGCTTTCCCTGTTGTTGTTTTCGTGAGTGTGGAGGCCCCCTTTCTTTTCTCTTGTGCCATCTCTCTTGAGTTTCCTAAAAGACTTTTTGTTTGTTGATGTGAATAAGTTATTTTGGAGCAAGGACCTGAGGTGCAACGCCATCACCTGGTCTTTCAAACCTAAGACCCGCAAACTGTACTATGATTGACCTGGACAGCTTGCGCCACCCGCTGGTTCGGGACCCGACAGATGCATAACTCGCCAGCATCTGGGATGGGGAGATCAGCTTGGCTGCCCAGAAGTGCTGATTAGGTCGATGACGTTACATCATCCAAATCATATTGCAATGCTGCATCCTTCCATGATATTTGCCTACTGTATCTTTTTCCATGAATTTAGTTTGGTAGGTCATGATACCTTGCCACATACTTTATCCGACAGCCAGCCCATGTTTGCGTTTACGGCCCTGACCGTGCGTGTTGAAGCGTGTCCAACAATTCAAGTTCTTGGGCTCACTCAGCACGAAAGCGGCGGCCTAAAGAGGGCCATGGAGGGTAGAGAGGCGCCTTTGGCTGCCGCGCTGCACCGTGTTCGCCGCATGGCAGCCAAGGTGGGCCTCAGGCGCCATCTTCAACCCGCATCAGGTTGGCGCCTGTGGCCAACTACGGCGGCGTGGTGTGGGCCACCAGCAACCTTCGGCCGCCGCAATGTCTCTCCAGCAAAATGCAGTCCAGCTTGCTTCAGCACCTACGCCAGGCTGCGGGGCTACCTGCATCAGCCGCAAGTTGGGGAGTCCTGAGAGAGCTGCAGCTCCAGCCACTACAGCAAGATTGGTGGACCCATATCCTCCGCTTCTACAATGCAGCGGTGGCACCGGCGGCACAACAAAAAAGCCCTCTCATGGCTCAAGCCATGGCAGCAGATATGCTGCTTGCAGTCAGCCAGGGCACTGGCGGCCGCACCTGGTGCTCTGATCTTATAACACTCTCAGTGTTAAGAATATATTTATGTGTTGTCTGTGCCACCGAAGGGTTCTCCTCATGAAGCCTCGCACAGTCCATGATGTACTGCTGATGTGTACATCAGTAGTCTCAGATATTGTGTAGGTATAGGAACGCTACAGATCTGCTGGGTGCATTAGAGGAGCTAGAGCGGGGGGCAGCCACCCACACCTTGCGCGAGACAGCAGCTGCCCTGCAGCGCCTATCCGTCACTGAGGTGTTGGCACTCGTTGACACAGCCTACGAGCAAGCACGGCTGGACGCAAGCGGCGGTGGGGACCCCAGGGACCCTACCACCGAGCACAGATCTGCGGCGACCTACCGCGCCTGGTTCCAGTCCACGGCGGGAGCCGTGCTGGCGCAAGCCAAGAGCCGCACTAGGCAGAGGGAGTGTGCTTGTGTGCGCATAAATGTGCGACTGCGGCTCGGCGAGATCAGCACGGCTGATACCAGAGGACGGCGTAACGGTCAGCGGCGAGAGGCACGCTGCTGCCAGCGGTGTTGGGCACGGGGGTATAGCGAGCAGGTGGAGGATGCGCTATATGTATGCTTCCAGTGCCCTAGTGTCAGGGAGCAGTTACGGGAGCGGGGGTGGGCAGGTCCTCCGGGCGCTGTCACTTACAACCACCAGATGTACCAGGCTGAGCAGGGGTGGGATGCACTTGCTTTTGTGGACAGTGCTGTGGGCATTGTTGAGGGTTAGTCTCTAGGGATTCTGAGGCACCGGTGTCGTTTGACTTTCCGGCCTTCTCTTTTGGTCATTTTTTTGTTTGTTATTGTTGTTTGTCCCCTTTGTAGTGTCTTCTCCTCTCTCTTCTGATCAGGCGCCCTCGCGGCCAAGCAGGGGTGGGATACGCTTGCTTTTGTGGCATTTTTTGAGAGAGGCTTTGTTCAGGGCTACTCTCTAGTGGAACTCAGGTGTCGGACTTGGTCTTCTTCGCCTTCCAGGCCTCTCCTTTTGTTCCTTTCCCCCCTCTTCCTTTTAGTTTCTTCTTTTCTCCCTGCCTTCTGAACAGCTGGGTGCCCACGCGGCCGAGCTTTGAGCGGGCCCAGAGGTGTAACGTCATTGACCGGTTTCAACATTATTATCTGTAATACATCTCTCGAGGGTAATTACTTGGTGACATGTGACCTGAGGCACGGAAGGAGACGTTTGGCCATTGGGGCACGCGGGATACTACCGTACTGTAATTCACAGTCGCCCCTGAGGTCTGCGGTTCGAACTTTTTAACCGTGCTCCAGGTGTAAGCGGGGGAAACGTCTGGCACATCGCTAAATGTGCCCCGCAGAATGTCGTGAGCGGGCTACCCTACCAACTTGGATGAGCTGCTGCGGTTCGAACCTTTTAACCGTGCTGCAGGTGTAAGCGGGGGAAACGTCTGGCACATCGCTAAATGTGCCCCGCAGAATGTCGTGAGCGGGCTACCCTACCAACTTGGATGAGCCGCTGTGGGTCGAGTGGTTCTCACGCCTCCTGCTTCGGCGGATGAGGACTTTTCTTCTTTCTGATGCCCCTAAAGGCCGAAATGTCAGCAGTCGTCAGCACCCGTCTCTGCCTCCAGGATCGAGCTTCGCAACGGGGACTGGCGTAAGGATCACTCGAAGGATGTCAAATCAAACAGTCGCGCGCATGCGCGTGTTTTTTATATTTGCTGTTTTTAATTCATACCGCGCACCCCCCAAATAGTTTATTGGGCACCTGACTGACACGCCGCACAGCGGCAATTTTTGAATTATTATTAGCGCGCACCCCTATAATTATTTAATTACGAGCGGAGTCAAAGTCGTTCTACGGTAGAGGGGGCCCACTTAAAACTCCATACATCATCTGCATTTATCCATGACATGGACCGTTAAGATCTGAGACCCTTCCGTGCCTCAGGTCACATGTCACCAAGTAATTACCCTCGAGAGATGTATTACAGATAATAATGTTGAAACCGGTCAATGACGTTACACCTCTGGGCCCGCTCAAAGCTCGGCCGCGTGGGCGCCCAACTGTCCAGAAGGGAATAAGGGAGCAAAGGAGGAACTAAAAGGAAAATGTTAAAACCGGTGTGAGCACGTGTTTCTATAGACTTTTCCAGACTACGGCGTCCTTTTGGAGCGTCCTATATCCTAACGCACCTGCGGGGTTCTATATTTATGTCGCATCCTGATCTATCAGACAGCCCTGTCAGGCCCTACCCGTGGTGCATTACCCCACCTTAAGGGGCAGCATACCACCCAGGGCGCATGCATGACCCCACCCATTTGCTAGTGCCGCCCAAGGCCAACCTGTGCATACAGCCAAACGGACAGCCATGCGCTGGAAGTTGCCTTGTCCCTGGACCATCCTTATGCAGGTGTGTGTGGCATGGCAGTGGCCCGGCTATTGCACCATTGCCGAATCTGCATCCGGCCCCCAGCTGCCCTCCTCTGCCTCAATGTGCACCTCCTCCTGGTCGTCTTCACTCGCCAACCTGCAGCACATGCAATTGGTTGCTTTTCAGATATGAAAAGCCCAGAGGAGCCTTGCATTTCAAACGAGACAGAAGATTCATGCAGATTTGATTGATAAGGTCAGACTGAAGAACCGGCAGATAAAAAAACACGACAAGAAGTCTGATTTCGTAAAAATATTGGAAAACGGATTTCCATCAAGAACTACAGATCTACTTCATTTCGATTAAAACCTACCAGTCAGTGGATGCGTCGATATGCCACCGCTGATAAACGAGACACAGGAATAAAAGGGGGCCACAAGACCTCTGACCCTGAACGCTCTGCAAGCCCTCTCCCAGGCAGGCAGCATCGCTTCGGTGCCACCCAGCAAAAGAGCTGCTGAGCGACGCCAGCCCAGTCACAACAATTCAGCTGTATCAAGAATGTCCAGGATGGTGCTGCATGCTCACGAGGGAGATGCAGCCCTTAGGCATCCACAACGAATATTCCCCGCCACGGAACTACCCCTATTCCCAATGTGTTGAAGTTCTTAGGGGTCACTCAAGTCGTCCTCAATTTTCGCAGACTCGACGCGGGACTCGCTATATTTAAACAGACGCTCATGCGCAACAGATTCAATACCCACGGGCAAACTTGTCCCAGTACTTCACCCGATCCCGTCTGCGCTGCCATGCTTCGGTGCCTCACCTGTAGTATTCAATCTTTGCAAACTTGTCCCATTCCGTGAGGCCGGCGAACTCCCCCGCCTCAGCCCGCATGGCAAAGGGGTCGCGGTTCTCAAACTTGAGGAACTTATCAAGGTTGAACAGCGCGTTGAACAGCAGGCCGGACTGAGGTTTCCTCCGCTTGAGATCTCTGAAGCACACAGATGGGCAGGCACTCAGGCAGGAAGGCTATTTGCGAAATTCAGATCTCTGGAGCAGGCAGGCAAGCAGGCAGTCGGGAAGAATGAAATGTTTTCTTACCCCGTGGTTTTGAGACGGGTGTATGTTTTAGGTTTCCCAGGTGAATGTTCACAAAACTTAGACCGCTCTTCTCCCTCTGCTTTCCGGTTGCTTCATCTCTAATTCAGCTTCGGGGCCAGGTGCAGCAAGCACTGCTGCTAGGACCTCTGGCCATAGGCCGGTCAAGGCTTGGTCCCCATTCGCCTGCCGAAGGTGGTCTTATGCGCACTATATAAGATAACGCCCCCCCCCCTCCTAACACAAGAGCTTCCACGACCCCTCTACTCCTTTGCGCAGCATGACAGAAGCCTGCCCGATTGCCCCCCCCACCCTGACATGATCCAGCCCCGCGCACCTCAGCGATCCCTCCGCCTCATGTCATGCAGCTCACATATAACGTCTTCAAATAGGACGCTCTCAGCGTTTGGCAGGTTCTCAATGCCCTTCCCCTTCTCTCCTGGCGCACCTGAGCGTGTACGTCCCTTCCACCCCTGGGTGTAGCATGTCGTGTAGCTGGCACACCACATCCTCAAACGCAACTGTCTCGGCGTTGGGCAGGTTCTCCATACGCTTGAGCTGCTCCTCGTAGAAGAACCACATCTCGCGTGGCCGGATACAGCCATCAGAGTCTAGGTCGGCACACCTGCAGCCACAAGGGTAAATGATGGGTAGAGCAAGTTCAGACTGCACTATGGGAGTCAAGTATGGCCAGGAGAGCGCTGCACAAACAAACGTGCACACTGCCGGCAAATTTCAGACCCTCCAGCCGGCCAGGGCTTTCCAAACAGAAAACCTTGCCCGGCAGATACGGCTACTTGACTGCCCCCCAGCCCATCCCCGGCGGTCAGGAGGGAAATATTTAAATACCCCTAAAGCAATCTTTCAGACATCGCTATCAGAGTCAAAGCGGGGATCTCCAGCTGCGGCCAGGAGAGTTCAGTGTTCAGGGCAGTCACATCCAGCTAGACCCGCATCAGCCACATCTTCAGTGGATCCAGCTGAGTGCAGACGAGCTGAGGCTACCCGAGTGGCTGCCCCCTGCCCCCATCCCCATTCTCCATCCACACATGTATGTAAGTATCCACCCAACCACAACACACGCCTCCCTCGTGCATCGTCCCCTCTCACCCCCTCCCCAAAATCCATCCCAGACCCTGTTTCTGTCCATTTCAGGGCGCTTCAGCTTCACTTCAGCTGCATCACGGCCAGGCTTGACTGGAGCTGCATCACGGCCAGGCAAAACTGAAGCTGCATCACGGCCAGGCTCAGCAAACCCTGTTCCTTGTTTAACCGGTCGGTCAACCTTCGGTCCCCATCCGCCCAGAGGTGGCTGCCCAGTGGCCTGTCAAATGCGGTCTGGTGTGGTCTCAAGTCGCCACTGGTACCCGCCTTGCCTTGATTAGGGGATCAGATGTGCAGATCAAGTGTAAAAGACTTGGTATTTACTGTTGTCATACATCCACCAAGGCCTTCTGCCTTACCCCAACCTGCCCTACCCTACCCTGCCCTGCACGTCACTACCCCACCCTTCCCTTCCCCGCACCTGCTCTACCCTTCCTTGCCTAACCCTGTCCAGCCCCGATGCCCAGCCCAGCCCTGCCCTGATGCCCAGCCCTGCCCTGCCCTGCTTCCCACCCTGCCCCAGTACCTGAACCAGTACTCCAGTGCTGTATCGCTGCTCTTGTCCTCCTCACTTAGGATGAACCACACAAAGTCCTCATAAGACATCTTGCCCTCCTGCTTGCTGGAGAAGCGCCGAGGGACCTGCAGGCGACGCAACAACAACCGTGATTCAGAGGCATAGCACCTACTTAGAGGGGCTGCTTAAGCTTTCCTCCATTCGCTCGATACAAATAAACACTCGACGCATGCGTCCTTCGATTTGGAGGTAAAACGTGATCTGGGCGTCCATCAGTTTAAAGAGTTCTTCAGGGATTGTGCGGGCATGAGAAAGTGTTTATTTCTTCGGCTACAAGTCCAACTTTGGCAGGCCGCCTAACGACCGCCAAAAGCCCCATTAGGACCAAACCTGGACCGGCCTGTAGCTGGTGGCAAAATCAGCAAGGCTGGCCACACAGGTGGCCTCCGGCCAGCGGCTGGAGTGCAGCTGACATGTAGCCCAGTCACGAAAATAAGAACTGATGAGAAAAGCCAACTTACCTCCTTAGACAGTGCAAAATATGCTTTGCTCCTTATGGCTGGTATCACTGTCAAGTTTGAAATTTCTCATGCTGACATCTGTGTTATCTTGACTCTTGCAGGTTCATTACAGCCTACGGCCGCAGTGGACTGCTTCAGCAAGCTTGCCTGGGCCACTGATTAAGCCGTTTTCCATTTCGTCTTGTGGAGGTCACGTGGCAGCCCCTCCAAAGTGGTATAGTACACACTACCAACACCAATGGCTCCCATGCACTGAATTGAAAAGGAAATAAGCTCCCCCGCCCTGCTCCAAACAGAGAGCATACCGAAACACGATCCCTGAAATCTTTTACCTCCCAAGGAGGCAGCCGCTTTGCACCGTCTCGTTTCCTAGTAGCACCACACAACTACCGCTTACCGGTAGGAATCCTCACCAGTATTCCTTCATCACTGGATCATTGCCTCTATCGGTGCCACTATTGAAATCACATTCCTGCACCCTCCACGGCCGCGTCCCCCACCTGCTCAAATATCCGGTCAATGATCTGGTACGAGAGAGCGCATTGCCCATAATGTGCCAGGTCGTTTCGGTCAATGAGGAAGTCGTGGTCCGTGTCCAGCTCCCAGAACTTGCAGTACACGACGTAGAAGTGCTCATAGCTGAAGTATTTGAGGACCTGGGCACGGAGGAGATATGGCAGTGTTAGCTTTAGGGTGACTCAGCTACATTTCACCGACGTCTCGGCCTGCGGCTGCAAGGGCCTGGTGCAGCGAGCCCTGACGCTTGGGCCACTGGCCGCAAGCTTGTCAAGGTCTGGTCAAAATCAGTCTGGCTGCCCAGCGGCCTGCTACAGGTAGTCCCGTGCACACTAACAAACAAACACCCCCTGCTAACATGTGGCTGGCACCAGTTTTAGCAATGACTTTGGATCTTTCCCAGCAACCACAGGACAAATTACAGCCTGGAACCACAACCTGAAAGCCCAACATGAACAATATTTCCTTCTGAGTCTTTTGAGTGTCTTTCGATATATACTTCAAATTTAGGCGATCGAGAAAAGGCAGCGTAGGGCTGGAACCACCCTGCGCGGCGGTCACCTCGAGTTGATACATTCTATCGGAGCATAAATGAAACACACGGGGGGCATCTGGGCCCAGCAAATACAATCGCTGCATACTACGGGAGGCATCTGGAGTTCTGGACACAGCAGATACAATCGCTGCATACTACAGGAGGCATCTGGCCAATCTGGGCCCAGTGGATTCGAAGGCTTTTCTGTCCTTTGACCAGGGTTTAGGGGTCTGTTGTGACCCGTGATATTTAATTGGCATGGGTCATGTATTCATATCCACCCTCTGCTGACTAGGCTTAACGACAATTCCTTAGTCTGGCGAATGCGAGTTAAGAGACTAAAACAGTGGTCCTGTGTCAAATTTTGCCATATTTTCCGGGCAAGCATGAATACTTCCTGGGGACAACATATGGACAAATAAATCCAATACAAAACGTCCGTTACCCGTTACCAAATTAATGTTGAGGGGAGTCCATTCAAATCTTCAGTACCCCTCCCCCCCCAAATCAACGGGTCAAGGAACCCTGCCTGCCCTCCCCCTGCTTGCCTTATTGATGTCATCCTCCTTGTCCAGCAGTTCTAGCGCCTCCATGAAGTCTGATTTTCGCAGCTCCCTCAGCGTCAGCCGCCCAGTGCCACTCCTAGCGGGACAGGGAGCAGGGGGCAGGCTTCAGGACCCAGGGCTGAGCAGTCAAGGCAGGGTGCGGCAGGCTCTAGGGTGCGGCAGGCCCTAGGGTGCGGCAGGCCCCAGGGTGCGGCAGGCCCTAGGGTGCAGCAGGCCCTAGGGTGCGGCAGGCCCCAGGGTGCAGCAGGCCCTAGGGTGCGGCAGGCCCTAGGGTGCGGCAGGCCCCAGGGTGCGGCAGGCCCCAGGGTGCGGCAGGCCCTAGGGTGCGGCAGGCTCTAGGGTGCGGCAGGCCCTAGGGTGCGGCAGGCTCTAGGATGCGGCAGGCCCCAGAGTGCGGCAGGCCCTAGGGTGCGGCAGGCTCTAGGGTGGGGCAGGCCCCAGGGTGCGGCAGGCCCTAGGGTACGGCAGGCCCTAGGGTGCGGCAGGCTCTAGGGTGCGGCAGGCTCTAGGGTGCGGCAGGCCCTTGGGTGCGGCCGGGTCTAGGGTGCGGCCGGCCCCAGGGTGCGGCAGGCCCTAGGGTGCGGCAGGCTATAGGGTGCGGCAGGCCCCTAACAAAAAGGATGAAAGCACCTCTGAGGCACGGATGGCGCGCTATTTGGAAATATAGCACCGGTGAGCTTTGAGAGCTTCTGTTTCCAAAGGTCTTGCGTGGCAAAAGCCTTTGAATTTTTGAAAGCATGTGAAGGAAGTCCGAAGGCTGGGAATCCGGGTTTTGAAGCTTGAACCTTGACATGAGGTTGTAAGAGAGCACAAGGAGGACAGCCCTTGAGCCACACTTTCCCACCACTCATTTTCCCACAAATCTAAAAGGCAATAGTCTAAGAAGATCCGCGCCATTCACAGCCCCCCCCCCCCGACCTTATCATGCTGTAGAATATCCATTACATGACCGCCTCTGCCCATTCTACTACACGCCACCACTTCCTGCCTGCCCTGCTCCCGCCTGCTCTAGCTGTAAATAATAAGTAGATGACTGTCTCTGCGCACTAGAAACACAGCGCTAGTCACAGGCAGCCATTCTTCCACCTCGCACCTGTTCATGCTGTAGAATATCCGGTAAATGACCGTCTCTGCGTATTTTTTCTGGAACTCCGAGGTTTCTTTCAGAAACTCCAGCCCCGGGTGGAACCGGAGGATGCAGTCCATGAGTGGCTGCAAGTCCCCGTACACCAGGTACTGCCAGGGGATCAGGGGGGTGCAGGGTCAGGGTCGGTGGGGCAAGTGTTTGTAAGGGTGACAATGGAGGATGCAGTCCATGAGTTGCTGTAGGTACTACCAGGGGGGTAGAGGAGGGGGTACAGGTTCAGAGGGCATGGACATGATCAGGGAGGCAAAGGTCTTGAAGGGTGGCACATGGTTGAAGGACAATAATTTCATTTGGGGGAGAGCTGTACGGGGTTACGGCATAGTATGTGGATGAGTCTGCATGCATGTGCAGCTTCCAAAGTGGAGGGCGCACCTGCTTGGGGGGTGCGAATGGTGAATTAGGCAGTATTTAGGGTTGGGGTCCAAGGTAAGGAGGCACAGGGCGCACGGCTCTGACTATTGGCATGATGGAACATATTGGGATGATGGAAGAATCGAAGAGATGAGCGAAAACCATTATGGTTGTGGCAAGCACACACACACATTACCGCAGTCCGCAGAGGATACAAAGGGTCAAAATGCTTAAGATGTCCCAACTTTTAATTTGTTCAGTTTCTTTCATAGGTTGAATGAAGTGAAGGTCTAGTCAGACGCCGAGGGTGTGCATAGGAGCAGGAACATGAAGTGCAGCAGAAACATGAAGAGCAGCAGAAGCTACACCAGTGTGTGCGTCTGTAAGACCATGGCATACTTTTAAATGACATGTCATGAGGCGCAATGTGAAGTTACGAAACTGAAAAGTTACGAAATCAGGATAGTAGGTGCGCCAGCAAACCGGCAGCAAGAGATGACATGCAGGCTGCATCTCAGGCCATGATACAAAGGAGGCAGTTACAAGAATCCACATTGGGTATTTAAGGTGGCTAAGGACACAGTATGAGTCTCGCGATACAAGGACCCAAATCATTGGGTTGAGAAGGTCCAGGTCGTGATGCACACCAACTTACATTGAGAGTTACAAGCCCCCAAAGTCAGGTGGTTAAGGTGATTAAGGAGGTCATGATATGGAGAGGGAGTTGGTAGCACCCACATCTTGCCCGTCTTGCTTGAAGCAGTGGAACACTCTGTCCACGAGGGGTGCCAGCAGCAGCTGCTTCGACATCCAGAATGCAAGGAAGGCGTCCTTTGTCACCGTCTGGCCATCGTTGCCTGACAACCGAAGCGACAGGGAGTATCCAACCATCAAGGGCAACTCACACACCTGCAAGGTAGGATAGAATTGAGGGTTTAGGATTGATGGCTGCATGATGATAACAAGTAAAGGTTACGGGGTAATAGGTGACACTTGCAAAATGGGTTGTGATTGAGGGTTTACGGCTGCAAAATGAGATAGGATTATGTGTTAACCAGGGTTAACACCTGCAAGGTGGGATAGGATTAAGAGTTTAGGGTTTACGGCTGCAAGATGGGATGAAGTAAGGGTTCAGGATCAAGAGTGAACAGCTTCAAGACGGGACATGATTGAGAGTTTAGGGTGAAGGCTGCAAGATGGGGTCCAGGGTTCAGGGATAAAACCTGCAAGACTGGATAGGACTAGGCCATGCATGTTGCTCAAAGGGTTGCGGACATATGCCATACTTTTCACTACCGATATCAAAATTGCACAGAGCTATCCGGGACGACCATGCCAGCGTCTAGCGTGCGGTGATGCATATTTGTTGGCAAGTAGGGGTCCTGGACAGACTTCCCTGGTCCAGCTGCCAGATCACACGGCAATCCAACACAACTCCCACCCAAGATTTTGTTATGGTCCTTCAGCAACAATTCATCTACATCACAGCCGGGAGGACAGAAGGGCTGAGTGGAACAACCCCTACTGCTTGGGCCATCTGCCATGGGCCACTCAAGCTTTGGTCCCCATCCGCCCAACGGTGGCCGTCCAGCAAAAGGCGTGGCGCACTAAATGAAACACTGAATCTCGCCCAGCACTTGACCTCACGGGAGCTTCGCGGCTACGCTGCTTTACAACCAGTCATGGTAAGTATCAGGATTCCTGGGGCAAGGCAAGGGGCCTGTCACCTAGGGGGTCGGACCCTTCCCGGACCCAAAACCCTCACCCTCCTGTTTTGAGAAATGGGTCCGCACCCCTAGGTGACAGGCCCCTAGGCAAGGCTCCTGAATGTCCCAGAGAAAGTATTTGCTGTGCGCATACGCAGCTTCTCGACCACTGTAACCAGTTCATATTTTCTCCGCCGCGAGTGCGCCACGGCTGCTAGAGGCTCGGATGAGGTGAAACCTTGACCGGCGTGCAAGTGGGGTCCCAAGCAGCATGGCTGATTGCGCATGGGGCCTCTAGCCTAAGGCCAGGAGGTAGTAGAACAGTGGCTGAGCCCACAGGAAAACCGTACCAACCCCACCCCAGGCTTTGCACACTGACCTCGTTCACCATGTCGACAAATGCTTTCTGAGGCATACCCAGAGGGTGCTGCGTGAAGCAGCCGTCAATTCTTTGAAAGAACTCCTGCTTAGCATCCTCCGCTCCTTGGGGGGTCGGCCTTGGAAAGTAAAACTGAGGGAGCGACGCAACCGACCGCTGCATGCATGTACCACATTGTTTCAGTTTTGGGGGGAAAAGCTTTGGCAGCCCATGGCCTTCCATCATCTCAGCACCCGCACATCCATCACCTTAAGTTCCCGTGCATGGCGAGAATATTGTAACCTTTGGCAGAAAGCCGGCATCATGCAGAACTGCAGCTGAGCTTTGCTACAAGGATCAGGCAGGTCTGCAGGGGGGGCTCCATGCCGAGAACCTTAATTTTGAAGCTTGTTGTACAGTGCATTTTCCACCAGCTGCATGGCCACAGGCTGGTCCAGGTGAAAGTTGCATGCACGCACCTTTCGGAGTGCAGAGGTGTTCAGTGACCCCGACCTCCTCTGGGGGGACAAGGGTGACAGAGGCGATCGCTGTTTTGATGACGGGGACAGCGGAGGCTGTGAGCAGAGGTCAATGACTGTGTTAGTTACACTGAAACATGGAGGGCGAGCGCGCCGGGGCAGCTGATGCGCAGTAACGCACCGTTGCTGAAAACAATGCATGGGCGGTAGACGGAGACAGCGGCGATGCTGACAAGCCTGTCAATGATGGAGCGACCGAAGGCCCGCGGACAGGTCGCCCTGACTGCACATCCTCCAGCAGCGCATTGACCTGCGTGTTGCAACCACCAAGGTGAGCTGGAGCCCTCCCTGATCCTCTTCATTCAACTGTTTTGCGACGCACTCGTGGTGCATGCTTACAGTTTCTTGATGCTCGCTAAGCCATTGTAGAAAGAACTGATCTAGCTTCAACTTTGCACAGGGAAACGATGGTAGCTGGTCCATGCTGCTGCGGTTCGGTGCATTACGATGGCGTGCTCCAGCCTGTTCGGCATTGGGCAGCTCAATGAGCATGTCACAGCTCTGCCTTAACAGCCCAAGTAGCGGAAAGTCGACGACGTTGTCCCAATCGGGAGATCACAAGGATGTGTGCTGTACGACCCAATAATAAATTGATGCGGAACGAGGCGTCGATGATGTCATGACCACGTCAGAGGGCACACCCGCTTGGCTCCATAGACAGGTGACTTGTTTTGTACGGCAGCTCCGGAAATTACCACCCTGCCGCATTCTTACCCAAAAAGGCCGCAGCAGCTTTTTAAGCACCCTCATATATTTGTTCTCCCCCTCTGCCCTTGCGCTATGTCCGCATGCAAGTCCTCGTTGCCTCTGCCCTCGCCTCCTACCTTCCCATCCTATGGCACATGGGTCTGCCCTTTAGTGGTATTCGCAACATCCTCAAATCGCGCACCAATACCCTGTGGACTGCATCTACAGCCATGCATATGAACCGCCCTTACAAAACGGCTGTAGGCACTCGCACCACCCCCCACTGTCCCATATGCTCCCATCCCAATGATACCCCTGGCCATCTTTTAGGCGGTTGTGCTCATTCCTCCATGTCCGCCTCATACATTGCTCGACACAACCGAGCTGTATGCATCATCCAAACTGCTATTGCTAATGGCTCCCTAGGCTCCTCTTTTACTATCATGGATGCCACTTCCCGTGCTAACCTTCCCTTCGGGGTCTATGACACCCGTCTCCCACGTTGGCTAGTGCCCCGACGACCCCCCACTTTCCCTGACACCTTTGATTACTGTGACAAATTGCGACCGGATTTGCTTATTGTCCAAGGTCTCCCACATTCCGAATTCCTTCGTCTTTACCGCGCTGGTCAACTCTCTAGCTCACAAACTATGTCTCGGCTCCAGAGGACTTGCACTATACACGTTGTTGAAGTTGGTTACACCTCCGAATTTTCTTTCGAACAATGCCATGCCCGTAAGTCAGAACAACATTTAAATCTTATCCTTCTCCTCAAACATAATGGTTGGACAGTTTCATTGGCACCCGTTCTCCATCCTGCCCTTCCCCCTGATCCTTCGCCGACCGTGCCCTTCCCCCCCCCTCATCCTTCCCCGCCTTCTTCTCATACACATATCATCCTTCTGGGCACCGCAGGCTTCCTCTTTCGTCCTGCCGATAAAATCCTTAGCATGCTCGGTGTCTCCAAACACGACATCTCCTCCGTCCTCAGCCGTCTCACGAAGCATACCATACGCTGCCATGTAAACATCCTTCGTCAGCGACGCCATCTGGAAAACTCCCCTGCCCATTATTGTCCGATACCCCTTGACGACCCTCCTTAACCACCAGGTTTTTGTCTCCCGGTGTACGGCATTTAAAATCCCGTATTCCTCAAGCCACGCTCAGGCGTTTTCTTTCTTTCTTTCTTTGCCACCATTGTTAGACTTGGAGGTTTATATCCGCAACACTGACGCTCAGTCTCAAGCGACGCCTTCAGCTTCAAACTCGCCGTTGAAGATAATGAATCCTAATATGATGGGACCGGGGATGGGACCGGGGATGCAAGGTGGCGCAGGTGGCGGTCACTACCCACCCGAGGGCACCCAACAAGGAATGGGAGGCCCCGGGATGCAGGGCGGGATGCAGGGCGGGCCTGGAATGGAGATGGGAGGCCCCGGCATGGGAATGGCAATGGGAATGGGAGGTGGCATGGGCATGGGAATGGAGCGTATCTTTCCAGGTAAGGCGATCTGGCTTAGACTGCCATAGGGGGCGCCGGCGCCAGGACACATTGGGGTTGATCACGATGCTTCGCGACTCTTTTGGCAGCAATCAAGCTTCGTGGTCTTCCTTTCGACGTGGCAGAAGATGACATCCGAATGTTCCTGGTGAGCGCAACCTCTACCACAAGGATCTTGAGGACGCCAGGCGATGTAACTGAACTGAACCTACAGCACAGACAACTTGTACACTGCTTCGCAGGGCTGCGATCCTGTGGACATCTTGATGGTTCGCAGGGATGGGAGATTGTCGGGCGAGGCATTCATTGTGCTATCGTCGCCAATGCACGTCGAGCTCGGGCTGTCTAAGAACAGAACTTACTTGGGGCGTAGATATATCGAGGTTTACAGGGCAAAGAAGATGGTGGGTGCACAAGTCCGGATCCCTGCAAAACTCTGACATTTGCTGAGCCATCCAAAGGTGCCAGGAAGTGCTACAGGAGCAATACCGGTAGCACTTCCTGGCTTCTTTGGTTCCCTCTAAGATCCTCCAGAAGTCTCGCAGAGCAGTGCAAGACTTTTTGAAACTAGATATACTGCTGGGTCCCTACTCTGGAGACTGCATCAGCTATCGAGACACTTTTCCCCTGAGCTGGTTTACAGCTTACACTCAAGCAACTGATTCAAAGGTCCATCTCCCATGACTGGCCTCCCATGCCTCCCAACTTTTCTGTGCAGTGTTTAGCCTCTTGCCCATGCAAACTCCCAACTATCCAGTCATGGCCACTGGGCACATGATTCCCCAACCGCCGGTTGCATGAGATTTTTTTATAACTCCCCGTTGGGCGGAGTGTCCCTGGCAGCATCCGCTGTAGCGACGATGAACCTAACCCTACTAAGAAGGAAACTGGCCGGGTACTCACAGGATTACTACAGGGCGGTCGTCGCAGATGTGATGGAGGGAGGGGGGCAGGGAGGGGGCCACGGGGGCTACAGTGGAGGCATGGGACACGGCATGGGAGGGGGCATGGGCGGTGGCATGGGATACGGCCCGGACGCTTACGGAGGCATGCAGCAGGGGGGCTACGGCGGCGGTGGTGGCGGTGGCGCGGGGGATGCTGGCCTCGCTGGTACCACCATCCTGAAGCTGCGTGGACTGCCCTTCCAAGTCCAGGATGAGGATATTATCCGCTGGTTTGACGACCCCTCGGTCGCAATTACGCCGCTTACTGCCGACAGGTGAGAGGCTGAGCTGCGAGTCAAAGCTGCATCTGGGCACGCAGGGGAGCAACAGCAAAATATCATGCACACAAATAGTTAAGTATGTGCTGGTCTGAGGAACCCGGGGGGAGGGATTTGAGGAAGAGCTTCAGATTCGGGGGGCTGCGACCCATAAGTTGAATGAGCTTGTCCTGAGCATGCCTGCACCCTATTGTGTTGCAGCGTGTTCATTGTCCATGAGGGCGGGCGCCCCAACGGCATCGCCTTCGTTGAGCTCCCCAACACCCAGGAGGCCACCGCAGCCATGGTCAAGAACAAGCAGATGATGGGAAGCAGGTACATCGAGATCTTCCCTGCAAACAGGTCTGACCTGGAAAAATACCGGGCAAAGGGTGCTTCTGGCTACTAGCCGGGCATGGGTGCCGAGGTCAAGGCTGCTGGGATGTGAATAGGAGGCCGAGCAGAGTTTTGTTTAATCACAGCGACCTGTGACTTGGGATTGGTCAGGAGCATGTTGGGGTATACTGCATAGTGGAGGTGCATGGCTGATGAAGGGAATGTTTTGCCATATGCTTATGTATGGGTTGATAATGCAGGGAAGACGCATGGTGGCGAATGGCGAATGGATATATTCGTTTATTTTCTTTCTTGGTTATTCTCGAGGTGTGACAAGCCGGGCAATGCCCTGGGGCGACTCAGTGATACCTTTGAATGAACACTGAAGCACACCAAGCTCCTTATGGTATATATTATCGCCATGATGTCGGGACGGCTATGAATTTGGCCATGCACTCATGCTGTTGTGTTGGCCTGTGCGTTTGAAAATTGAAGATGCTGGCAAGGGTGGGAGGGTCGGGCTTGCTGTGTGAGTTGTGGCTTTCCCTCCCCTGGGTTAGTAAAGGTGTCTCTGTTCTTGGTGATTTGACGACGACTGGGCAGGTGAGAGCCCTGAATATCCCTCCCGAAGTGGAACCTTGCTGGAAACTGCGTACGATGACAGAACAGCAAACTGCGAGGTAGTTCAACCTCACAGACTCACGTCGGCTGAAAATTGGAATGGATGTGCTGATGTTGAAAACGGGTTTTGCCTTCAGAGCCCTTGCCCTAATCTTGCCTACCAGTTTCACTGCCAGCAGCAGCAGCTTGAACATCCTTACCAACCCAGTTCTTCAGCTCTAATTTTGCGTCCAAGGGCATTGGAGGCTTGAAAATTTATTGGGACTCATTTATGAGTGCCAAAACTCAATGAAACGATGAGAAATTGCATGTGAACTGGATTGGTAAGGATGTTCCGCCTCCAGCATTTTTATGTTGATGAAGGATTGATGTAACACCTCTGGGCCCTTCTTTTGACTTAGCCGCCTGGAAAACGAAATTGTTAGGGATAGAAGGGCTATGGAAAAAGGTTGTCGGTGTAATAGACGAGGTCGAAATCAAGCATTTTCTGGTATCTGTCCTGCCAGTTGCCAGTATTTCACACCTCAGCTGTTTCTTGGCTCTACTCGTCTGCCTCAAATTTTTGTACCTTACCAAAATACTTCAGGTACTGTCACTCGAGCAGCCAATGGGAAAACCATTTTGGCCACAACTCAAGAGGTAAAACCTCATTACAGATTACATGCGTGAGCTGATGGTTCAGAGGTAAAACGTCACTACAGGTTACATGCGTGAGATGCTGGCATCAGGCCCGCGTCTGTTTTGATATTTATATCGCCCAGTCGAAGGGGGGGGGCAAAAAACAACTGGAAACACCCCATCGTCGTAAATTGTAGAGCTTGACGAGAGCTTTCCATATCTGGTTTTAAAATGTTTTTTGGCCCAGCGGTGACTGAAGTACAGCGAGCCAAACAATGAGCATTTCGTAGATTTCACAAAAGCTTATTTTAATATTTACATCTCAGCCCGAGGGGAGGGCAAAAAAAAAGTCAAATACCCCATCATAAAAAAATCTGAAACGACCCCAGGCTACCCCCCCCCCCGCCTCCCCCCGCCTCCAGAACCTAGTAAAACATACATTTCCATTTCTCAGTAAAAAATCAGAATTTAAGGAAGGGAGAGGGGTCAATTTCAATCAGCTCATCAGTGCGCTTCTAATGGTGTTGATAAATGCAGCTGGTTCACAAATTTCAAGCGGTGAAACAAAAGAATATACCATTGCTCTAGCTACCACCTGCCATCTACTTATCCTCGCTAGAGACTGCGAGGCTCCAGAAACGAGAGGACTCACGCATGAGTGGCATCAAACTAGCATCTAACTTGAGCGTGCTGATGTGCTGTTTCGGAAGCTTAATCTTCTGCTTTTTGGGGAGCTCCTTGCCCACCCACCCCTTAAACACCTGAGCGCTGATGGCATATCTCGTCACATCTGCCTCCGCCAGCTCCTGACCAGGGTGGGCTGACTCCATGTGATCTAGGAAGTGATAACTCCAGACATAAGGGCGGATGGTACCCGAGATGCTCATGCAGATGGTGCAAGCCACTGGTATGTTGGTGCAAGGATTGTTGGCAGAACCCCTCTCAGCAGCTGCACATGACATCTTGTACTTCAGGGGGCAGCGGGACTCAGCTGCTAGCATGCCGCTGGTAGAGCCTCTGCCCAAGTCCTTTTGCACAGGCCTGATGTCCTGTCGTCACACACAATGCCACAGAAGCCGCATGCCTCAGCACCACTTGGCTCCAAGCTACAGGCTTCCCCACATTGGCGCAGGAAGATGTGCGCTCCGACGTGCAACTGCATAGCTGACAGCTTGGTTATCTTCCCACAGCCAAGCACCTTGCACACCGTCGGCGCATCCCCAGCTACTGGTGGTCCATATTCTTGTTGAATATCCTCCAACTCTTGGGGGTGTCATCGCCAAGTGGCCAGGGCTTGGCATCATCGCCTCTGTACGGGAACTCAGCCGACATGCTCAAGCTGTGGCTAGAAGCTGGTGGAAGCTGACCAGGAACCCCCACCAGCTGGTGTAGCAGGCAGCTGAAGATGATGTCAAGGGTTGACACCTCGCACGTTGCAAGCGTGCAATGATGCCCTGAGAAGGGGAGGCTGACATTGCAAAGGGGATGGCCTTGTGGGCTGGCACCTTGAGCATGACACCGACTTTCCCACCCCAAGCCAAGGACGCTGCTGATCCATCAGCCTCCCTCCCTCCAGAGTACGTTCTCAGCTCCTCTCTTGCACTCTTTCCCCTGTTGGTGATTCCTTAGGGCCACTGGGTTATCTATGAATTTTAAGACCTTCAAACAATGCTCACAGTAGGTTGGCATTGCTTAATTCATAGCAACTACCAATGCAGCTACATTGTGTAAGTCCATAATGGGTGTATGCACAACGATCAACGATGCATGTGGTTCCAGAGCCAAGACACCCCCCCATGCCAAAATTGCATGCCAAGAGGGGTCTGGTATTCTGTATGGAATTTTTATGATGCATATCTGTAGCATATGACAGTAGGAATGCAACGGTGAAGCTATCGTCTCAATCTGATGTTACTTTTTTTTCCCTCCAAAAAAACTATTTTCTACTCCCCTCCCCACCCCCCCACTTTGACCCTCCTTGACTCCCAGCCCCTTGAGCCAAAAAATATTTTAAGACCAGATATGGCAAGCTCTCGTTAAGCTCTACAACTTTCGATGATGGGGTGTTTTCAGTTATTTTTGCCCCCCCTCTCATCCCACCCATGCCTGCCCAGGCAGGTCCAAATCATGAAAGATCTGTCAGGATGGTTGAGCTACGATAAAGCTACATCTCAGGCCATGGCTACCTGAGGCCTGCCCTGGAGCAGCAGCAGGGGCTTCTGCTAGTACGCCACTAGCCGTGCGCCCACCCAGGTTTGGTCCCTACCAGCCTACCGGTAATCGTGGCCGCCAGGATGACCCCTTTTTAGGCAAACATGAATGCAGGTTCCCTGGTTCACTGTTGCAGTGGGTAGCGCTTTGACTTTGGAAGTTGGAACCCTCTGCTTGGGGCGGGGCCTGCCCTAAGGCCTGCCCGATGCGGACAACCTGCTCCATCCCCATACCCGCAGCCGTTTCAGAACGGCACGCATCAGCCAGCATGACAGCTTTTTTATTTCAATTTATATGAGGGATATAAAGCATCCTTGACGCGGAAACTCTGCATTGGAGATGTCGACCGACAAGATCGCACGATATGGATGGGAGCGCATGAACACCCACGAAACGCTCCTGGTCGAGCAGGAGGTGATGGGGTGAGCAATCGCGATTCAGTTCGCCGGGGAGTGTATGAGTGATTTTGGTTGCTGCAATACTTGCATGGGTTAAGAACGGTGCACACCTGCTGGGCCCTGCATGGGTGGTTTTCGCTGCTGCAATGATTGCCTGAGTGTTCTACAGGCAGCTTGAGTCTCGCCTGTCCACAGAAGACAGTGCTGGTGAAGGATGCCAGCAGCAGCTACTCATTAGTCACGTGGCCACCTACATGGCAGCCATGTACGCGTGGCCACGTACAGCATGAAGCAGTACGAGGGGTTCTGCAGGGCATCGGAGCAGTGTCAGGGGGTAGGGCAGAAATGGTGGGTTTATTCAAGAGGGGGGGGTGGACGCACCCACATGGCTTCATGCATGCATATAGCGTTTCGTAGCACATGGAGCTCTGCAGAGCATCATTCAGGAATCAGGAGGATAAGAAAGAGTTGGCAGAGTCAAGACAGAGGTAAGAGCAGTGTAGTGCTGGAAGGGGAACTTGGGGCCCAAGCAGCTGGGCAAGCTGCCCCAGGTGGGTTATCATTCAAGTTGCTGGAATCGTGGCATGGATGACTTTGGTCACTGGAATGAGTGCATGGGTGCTTTGATTTGTTTCTTGTTGGATTGAGCGATTTGGGCCGCGTGGAACCTGCGTGGGTGGTTCTGGTTGAGCTCTTAAGCTGGCCATGTGCTCATGGCTCAGTGCACTTGAGAAAAGGGGGCATGGTGCATAAGGGATAGAGGGAGCAATCGCTACAGGGGAAGTATTTGCCGCATGCCATGGGGTGGTGATGACGTAGGGTGGTGATCGCATGGGGAGGTAATTACCCGAGGTACCTAGTGTCGGTAAGAGAAGTCATAGGCTGGTAACTGAAGGCCCGATCACAAAATATGTGTACAAGGCCGTGTAGGTAAGCACCCACATCACTCTTCTGCTGAGCTCAGAGGTGGAACATCATTAACACACACAGCTCCTGGCCAGCACTTATTGGGCAGGATTGGGAGTTGGAACTGATGGCCAAGCGACGTCAGCAGATAGGGCTCAGGTTAGGGTGCAATTAGTCAGCCACCAGGGGCCAATCAGGGCAAGGCCATGACCGACCTACCGCCAAAGGCCCAAGCAATAGAGCTTGCTGCCACTGGTCTCCCCGGCCTCTGGACGGATCGTAGCACAACCACAGCTTCAGTGTGAAAAAGTAACGCTGGTGGGCCCCGGCCCTTAGATTCTCTCTGCCTCTGGCTCCTTGCATATGTATCTGCCTGTGGCTCCTGAGGGCAGAAGCATTGTATTCCTGTCGGAGGAAGCATTGTGTGAATGTGTTCCTGGCGGAAGAAGTATTGTATTCCTTTGTGGCCCCGAAGGATGTACGGTTTTACCCCCTAAACCCTAAACCCATAAACCTTGTGTCTGGAGATTCCCCTACTCTCCTGAAACCTGGAACGGGCCAGCTTCTGCGGGAGGATGCGGTGCCCTCTGATTGGTGCCATACCATGCTTTCTTGGCTCAGCTACATGGGAACCACAATCTGGCCTCCAGCCGGAGGCCCCAGGTCTGTCCTGCCCCGCTCCTTGTGCCGCCGTCCGCCGTCCGGTCTAGGTTTGGTCCTAATTGAGCTTTTAGTATCTGCAGGTTGGCCTGCCCAGCTGTGACCCCCAGGCTGAAAATAGAATCCCAACCTCTGATTGGTTCCACGCCTTCTCATTGATGCCCATACCCCAGGATGACCGCATGACATCTTGACCTTGGTTTTGAGCCCGCAAACTTGACAGATGTGGATTCATGACATGAGCGTGTTTCCCCTACCCACAGCCACACTATCCGCTTGGCCCAGAACCCCAACTCGTCTCATCTGGGCACCACGGTGTGGGATGCCTCAATCATCCTCGCAAAGTATTTGGAAAAGGTAAGTGTTAGGGTTCAGGGTTTATGTTTGGTGCTTCCATCATCCTCGCAAAGTGTTTGGACGAGGTAGGACTCTGTCCACGTATAGTGGCCGTTGCTGTCAGGACGTCAGGGTGAATCCTCGTCATTATGAGTTTATTATGAGTTTATCATGAGTTTATTATAAGCCTTCTACGTAGGCGAGGGGGGAGGCAGGCCTGCAAGACCATGTGAGTACTTGGTATCTGAAGAAGTTTGCGGGCGCAAGGCCCGGGCGCCTCCTCAGCAGTGTTTGTTTTAGTGCGTGCCAAAGCACCTTTGGGGGTCCGCTGGGCGGCCATTACTGGGCCGATTGGGACCAAATTCTACGGCCGGTGGCCCTAGCAGTAGGCCTTGCGGCTCCAGGCCCCCACAGCAGTAGGCCGTGGATGTAGCTGAATTGTAGCTGAAGCACGCTAACATAAGTGCTGTTTTACGTAGGCGAGGGGGGAGGCAGACCTGCAGGACCATGTGACGTGTCCAACAAATCCCCTTGGCTGCCTTATTTTTGTAAGCCTGTTTCAAAATGGCGGCTGCCGTTTTTCTCGCACAGAACATGCGGAAGGGTGACTTCTCCAAGATCAAGGTCAAGGGCAAGAGGGTGCTGGAGCTGGGAGCAGGCATGGTGAGGGTGCTGGAGCTGGTAGAGGGTGCTGGGAGCAGGCATGGAGAGGGTGCTGGAGCTGGGAGAGGGTGCTGGGAGCAGGCATGGTGAGGGTGCTGGAGCTGGTAGAGGGTGCTGGGAGCAGGCATGGTGAGGGTGCTGGGGCTGGGAGAGGGTGCTGGGAGCAGGCATGGAGAGGGTGCTGGAGCTGGTAGAGGGTGCTGGTAGAGGGTGCTGGGAGAGGGTGCTGGAGCTGGGAGAGGGTGCTGGAGCTGGGAAAGGGTGCTGGTAGAGGGTGCTGGTAGAGGGTGCTGGATCTGGGAGAGGGTGCTGGTAGAAGTTGCTGGGAGAGGGTGCTGGGAGAGAGTGCTGGAGCTGGGAGAGGGTGCTGGAGCTGGGAGAGGGTGCTGGAGCTGGGAAAGGGTGCTGGTAGAGGGTGCTGGTAGAGGGTGCTGGAGCTGGTAGGTGCTGGTAGAAGTTGCTGGGAGAGGGTGCTGGGATAGAGTGCTGGAGCTGGGAGAGGGTGCTGGAGCTGGGAAAGGGTGCTGGGAGAGGGTGCTGGGAGAGAATGCTGGAGCTGGGAGAGGGTGTTGGAGCTGGGAGAGGGTACTGGGAGAGAGTGCTGGTAGAGGGTGCTGGGGCTGGTAGAGGGTGCTGGAGCTGGGAGAGGGTGCTGGTAGAGGGTGCTGGGAGAGGGTGCTGGAGCTGGTAGAGGGTGCTGGAGCTGGGAGAGGGTGCTGGGAGAGGGTGCTGGGGCTGGGAGAGGATGCTGGGAGCAGGCATGGTGAGGGTGCTGGGGCTGGTAGAGGGTGCTGGGAGAGGGTGCTGGGAGAGGGTGCTGGAGCTGGGAGAGGGTGCTGGAGCTGGGAGAGGGTGCTGGGAGAGGGTGCTGGAGCTGGGAGAGGGTGCTGGAGCTGGGAGAGGGTGCTGGAGCTGGTAGAGGGTGCTGGGAGAGGGTGCTGGAGCTGGGAGAGGGTGCTGGGAGAGGGTGCTGGAGCTGGGAGAGGGTGCTGGGAGAGGGTGCTGGAGCTGGGAGAGGGTGCTGGAACTGGGAGCAGGCATGGTGAGTTGGTATCCGTAAGTATTGCACAACATCATACAATGATAAGATCAAGCCAAGGGCAAGCCCATGCTGACTGAGTGGCTGTACATCAGGCCCAGGCAGTACAGTCCTGACTTCCTTATAACTCCTGCCTTAGTCTGCCCTGGTGGGTTATTGAAAGCGGAGGCATTGCCGTGTGAGGCTGTGACACAATGTGGGTAAGCCAGTGCGTTCAGCCCCCCAGAGTTTCATGAGATTGGCTCAGGTAGGAAGCGAGCTAGGCAGCTAATGCAGTGGATTGATTTCAGCCCGCCAGGTATAGTGTTTGTTGTCTTGATTCAGTTAAAGCTTGACAGGAGTGAAGTGCGGCCTTGGATTTGTGATCATTTGGTATCTGAATTTGCAGGTGCGACTCCCGGGCGCCTCCTTAGCAGTGTTTGTTATAGTGCGTGCCAAAGCAACTTTGAAGGTCCGTTGGGCGGCCATTACTGGGACCAAACCTTGACCGGCCTGCGGCCGGTGGCCCTAGCAGTAGGCCTTGCTGCACCAGGCCCCCACCGCCGTCGGCCGTGATGTAGCTGAATTGTAGCTGAGGCACACTAAAATAAGCGCTGGTCCTCAGAGCCCAACACACCGCAAAGCTGAAAAGTTTGAAATCCGATGGGGGGCACCCTGTAGACCTGGCTGGTACTGGATCGTCCCGCGATCGTTTTAGCGCCTCCTATTTTAAGAAATGAGTGATAAAGCCTGTGACGTGGATAAAGCAAGGCACCTGTGGGGCAGTAGCACCTAGCACGCCTTGTATTGTGCATTTGTTTGGAGCAGCCTGTCTTAACCCTAAACCCTAAACCCTATTCTGCGTTTGTTTGGAGCAGCCTGTCTTAACCCTGACCCCTAAACCCTATTCTGCATTTGTTTGAAGCAGCCTGTCTTAACCCTGAACCCTGAACCCTATTCTGCGTTTGCTTGGAGCAGCCTGTCTAAACCCTGAACCCTAAACCATATCATGCATTTGTTTGGAGCTGCCTGTCTCAACCCCAAACCCTATTCTGCATTTGTTTGGAGCTGTTTGGGTTGGACCATCGAGCGTCCTCTGATTTTCATACTCCTTCGCTTTTCTCAACAGTGCCACCGGCCAGCGCTTATTTTAGCATGCTTCATCTGCATTTCAGCTACATCACGGCCTACGGCCGTGGGGGCCTGGTGCATAGAGCCCTGGCAGTAGGGCCACCGCCCGTAGGTTTGGTCCCAATCGGCCCAGGAATGGCCGCCCGGCGGACTCCGAAAGGTGCTTTGGCACGCACTAAAATAAACACCGCCACAGGCATCACAACTGCACAACATGGAGACCCCAACCCTAAGCTAGTGCAATCAGCACGCATGAGCCTTTGATTGCATCAAACCTCACCCCAGAGTCCTGAAGTATGCAGGTACACTGGACGTGACTGATTGGTACAACTGTTAGGCCTGGATGTGCTGCATTCACAATGTGACGGTTAGGAGGATTGTGCTGTGATGGTGGAGGCTCCTCGTGCAAGTATGCTCGTGCCCTGCACCCTGCAACAGCCTGGAAAATAAACCCTAAACAAATGCCGTTCTGTCTGTTTAGTTGCACCTCTTCCCACTTCCTGCCCCCCGCCTGTGGACAGGGCCTGGGAGGGATTGCCTTCTCCCTGCTGGGGGCGCAAGTGGTGCTCACGGACACGGCTGACGTGTTGCCGCTGCTGAAAAGGAACTGTGAAGCCAACCTGGGGCGCGGAGCAGTGATGGTGGAGGAGCTGGGTGAGAGAGGGGGGTCAGGTCGGATGTGCAGCAGTTATCGTTTTGTGTGCATTAGACCACCTAGGAGTTCGGTGAGAGAGGGGAGGCAGGTCGGATGTGCAGCAGTTATCATTTTGTGTGCACCAGACCACCTGTGGCAGGTTGTCACCTCATTGGGCAGATGGGGAGCAAAGCCATTGATTATCTGGTTGTTGGTTGGCTACAAGTCCACTTTTGCGGGCCACCCCGCGGCCGTGACAGTCCCGATTTAGTCCATACTTTGGCCAGCCTGCGTCGGGTGGCCCAAGCAGCAGTTAGTGGCTGGTCAGTGCGTGGGGCCTCCAGTCAAAGGTCACTAGGCAGCTGACATGTACCTGAACTGTAGCCGAGCCACGCAAAAATGAGCACTGGCCAAAGCTTGACAGGCCTAGGAGGCCATCCTGGCCTATGATAGGAGGCCGAAGGAGACGGGCTTGCTGCACCTGGCCCATCCGGCCCTTAAGCTGTGTGATGTAGCTGAATGGGAGCTGAAGCTATGTGATGTAGCAGAATGGTAGCTGAAGCGTCCTTGAATAAGCCGTGGCGTGCAAGGCCTGGCAAGCCCCAAGGAAAGGGCCCCTTCGGGGCGCCTTCGCCTCCCCTACCTAAACAGCATGAGGGAGGGGAGGCGAAGGCGCCCCGAAGGGAGCCTCTGCTTGGGGCTCTTCATCGATTGCTGGACTTAAAAAAATAGAAGCGTCCAGTCGCCCACGGAATATTTGTAGGCACAGGGTATGAAAGATGGCCTCCCAACACCATGCGCTTGGGCACGCAGGTGGCCTCCTTACACGCAGGTGGCCTCCTTGCATGCAGGTGGCCTCCTTTCATGCAGGTGGCCTCCTTGCATGCAGGTGGCCTCCTTACATGCAGGTGGCCTCCTTACATGCAGGTGGCCTCCTTGCATGCAGGTGGCCTCCTTTCATGCAGGTGGCCTCCTTGCATGCAGGTGGCCTCCTTACATGCAGGTGGCCTCCTAACATGCAGGTGGCCTCCTTGCATGCAGGTGGCCTCCTTACATGTAGGTGGCCTCCTTCCACGCAGGTGGCCTCCTTGCATGCAGGTGGCCTCCTTACATGCAGGTGGCCTCCTTTCATGCAGGTGGCCTCCTTGCATGCAGGTGGCCTCCTTACATGCAGGTGGCCTCCTTACATGCAGGTGGCCTCCTTACATGCAGGTGGCCTCCTTGCATGCAGGTGGCCTCCTTACATGTAGGTGGCCTCCTTACATGCAGGTGGCCTCCTAACATGCAGGTGGCCTCCTTACACGCAGGTGGCCTCCTTGCATGCAGGTGGCCTCCATACATGCAGGTGGCCTCCTTACATGCAGGTGGCCTCCTTCCATGCAGGTGGCCTCCTTGCATACTGGTGGCCTCCTTACATGCAGGTGGCCTCCTTACATGCAGGTGGCCTCCTTACATGCAGGTGGCCTCCTTGCATGCAGGTGGCCTCCTTACATGCAGGTGGCCTCCTTACATGCAGGTGGCCTCCTTGCATACAGGTGGCCTCCATACATGCAGGTGGCCTCCTTACATGCAGGTGGCCTCCTTGCATGCAGGTGGCCTCCTTGCATACAGGTGGCCTCCTTACATGCAGGTGGCCTCCTTGCATGCAGGTGGCCTCCTCACATGCAGGTGGCCTCCTTGCATACAGGTGGCCTCCTTACATGCAGGTGGCCTCCTTGCATGCAGGTGGCCTCCTTACATGCAGGTGGCCTCCTTACATGCTGGTGGCCTCGTTGCATGCAGGTGGCCTCCTTACATGCAGGTGGCCTCCTTACATGCAGGTGGCCTCCTTACATGCAGGTGGCCTCCTTACATGCAGGTGGCCTCCTTACATGCAGGTGGCCTCCTTACATGCAGGTGGCCTCCTTACATGCAGGTGGCCTCCTTACATGCAGGTGGCCTCCTTCCACGCAGGTGGCCTCCTTGCTTGCAGGTGGCCTCCTTACATGCAGGTGGCCTACTTGCATGCAGGTGGCCTCCTTACACGCAGGTGGCCTCCTTGCATGCAGGTGGCCTACTTGCATGCAGGTGGCCTTCTTACATGTAGGTGGCCTCCTTACACGCAGGTGGCCTCCTTACATGCAGGTGGCCTCCTTACATGCAGGTGGCCTCCTTGCATGCAGGTGGCCTCCTTACATGTAGGTGGCCTCCTTACATGCAGGTGGCCTCCTTGCATGCAGGTGGTCTCCTAACATGCAGGTGGCCTCCTTACATGCAGGTGGCCTCCTCGAGGAGCCCCGTGGGGCTGCCTTGCTAATAAAACCGGGTGGCTAATTAGCTTGCAGCTTCCTGCAAGGTTCTATCCTCAACCTAATTATGACAGCATGGCTGGCCAGGGCTGCTCGTTGCTCAGAGTTGCAGATACACTGTTTACAAAATACTATTTTAACACCACAACGTGAAGAAAGGACGTTGCGTTGTTAAAATAGTTATTTGTAAACTCATTTTCTTTTTTAATTTGAAAAATATTTACTCTGTCAGTCTGTCACAGTCACAGTTACATGTCCTACAGGCACAATGATGTGTTGCACAGTTACAATTCATGTGTGCTGACACATCTTGAAAGTGTGCAAAGATGACGGCCATGCAAAACATTCCGAAGCATTGCGATGACCAATGTTATCATGATCTCATGCCTGCCTGTGCACTGCCTGGGTTGCTCAAATCAGATTGGTACAAGCCAGAGCAAGTGGAGCCTTTGAAACCTCCATTCGACTACGTGATCGCAGGTGAGCTTTCCACCTCCCATGTTAAGATGTGCATCCCTGAGGTCCAGAACGCTGCCGGGAAATTCATGACCCCTGCATCTGACTGTCCCGGCATCGGTACCCTTAGCGCCATACCCACTGCATGTTCAAATCATCCTGTAGTTCTGTGAGACTGGAGCCATACTTGGGATACGCCTGAATCCAAACCTGAATTATGAAGCATGGTCAAGCTTTACCTAAAGACCAAGACCAAAGACCAAAGACCATAGCCTGCCTTGCTGAAATCTAGAACCTCTGTACTCACTGGCTGGCCTCATGCCGAATCCCAGCCCATTAAAATTGGCCCGCCCTGTTTTCAGCGGACTGCATCTACAGCGAGGACATCGTCCCTTTCTTTCACCGCATTGTTATGGATGTCACAACAGACAAGACAATAGGTAAGGACATGCACGGGAAGTTGGCTGATGCTGGTGACCTGGGCTCTGAAAGCCTGGACCTTGCATTTTTACAGCATGGTTAAGAACGTCAGTCCGTCACGACAGGTTAGACAACGGGTCAGAGTCGCAAATGGTACCATGCATGGTATCGAGTTCGGAATTGTTATGGATGTCACAATAAACAAGAAATAGGTCAGTGCAAGGGAAGGTGGCTGATGCTGGTGACCTAGGCTCAGAGAGCCCGGGCCGTTTATTTACATCGCATGGTTATGGATGTAACAACAGACTGACAGAGAAGACAATAGGTCGGTGCATCCTGCATGGCTTCGTGCATGGCTTCGTGCATGGCATCCTGCATGGCTTCGTGCATAGTTTCATGCATTGCTTCTTGCATGGCATCCTTCATGGCTTCGTGCATGGCTTCTTGCATGGCATCGTGCATGGCTCCGTGCATGGTTTCATGCATGACATCGTGCATGGCTTCATGCATTGCTTCTTGCATGGCATCGTGCATGGCTGCGTGCATGGACGCCACCGCAGAAAATGCAGTAGGTCAGTGCATGGCATCGAGGGAGGGGGGCAGGCTGCCTGCCCTTTCTCTTCTCATCCTTTGACTCCTGCCTGTTCTTTAGCTCTGCAGCATTCAAATCATGGAGCCCTGTCCTCTGCTCCTCAGCATTCAACACCTAGCTGCTTTCTGCTCCGCAGCCCTTTACTCCTTCCACCCACCCACCCACCCACCCGTTATGCAGTGCTCGTGGTCAATGAGTTGCGTTCACACTCCGTACATGCCAGCTTCATGGCGGCTTTCACACCCACACACACTATCAAGATTATCCCACTCAGCAAGATGGACGATGACTATCAGCATCCAAACATACAGGTATGACCTGGCACCAGAGAGAGGGAAATATAGCGGGTGTGACAGGCAAGAACCAGCGGGTTCCTGAGACCCTCTAAATGCACAACAATAGCAATATAATATGGATTAAAGAGCAACGAGATGACGATTATTTCTTGAACCTGGAAAAGTGTGGCAGTTGGGTGCCATGTCTTCCCTCCCTCTGCCTGGCACCAGTGTTTATTTTTACTTGACTCGGCTGCACGTCAGCTACATTCCAGCCTCTGGCCGGAGGCCCCATTTGTGGCCAGCTATGCTGCGGGGGGCGCCAGCCGTAGGCCAGTCTAGGTTTGGTCCCAATCGGGCCTTTGGCTGTGGCACATGGCCCAAGGCTCAAGGCTCGCTTTTCTCTCCCGCCCTTACTTGCCCTGCCTTCAGATTTTCCACATGAAGAAGAAGCGGAGGGCGAGAGGCGTTGCGTCCGAGGAGAAGGACTCCAGTGGTGAAGAAGAGGTCTCGGCTGCGGCGGAGCCCGCGGTAGACCCGGCAGCGGTACACCCGGCAGCGGAGCCTCTAGCGGGCAGTCCTACCGTCATTGCCAATGCTGCCAGGGTGTCTGTTGGAACCGCCTGTGGGAGTGAGGAAGCTGCCTCAAGCTCCCCAAGCACGTCAGAAGTATGCGCAATTGCAAGCACTGACAACAGAGGTGGTGGTGCTGGGTCACTCGAAGCTGCTGCTTCTGCCGTGGACCCCGGCCCTGGCAGGAGCAGTGCTGCTCTGAAGGGTGAGCTGCGCGGGGGGGTGCGTTCCAGCCCGGCTGGAGATTCTGATGGTGAGCAGCATGCCTGTGACAAGGTGGAGGTGGATGGCGTGCAGCTGGCGACGGCGATGCAGCACTTGGCGGTGCAGGCCAGTGCGGAGCGAGGCAGGTGCTAGCTAGGAGTGTGTGCTGCGCTGAGTTGGAGTAGGGGCCCTTAGGGCTGGTGTGAATTAATTACCGTGACGCTGTAGATGTAATAAGTTTTGGACACTGCCCATTGAGCATCTCGGCACGTCATGGACTGGAATATGGGAATTATAATCAGACCAGAGGGACACGTGTTTGTCACGCCAGGGGTTCACGCGTGGGTGACCAATACGTGCGAACATGAAATGCGTTCAAAAAAAATTGGAAACCTCTTTGGAGCATGTCAAAGAGGAGCATGTGATGAGAACCTGACATACTTACTTTTCTTTCATTTTAGCGAGCGAGGTTTGACGTGGGAACTTTTGTGGGTGTTGTGATCTTGGGATGGGTCGCGAAGGGCCGGTAGCGCACTGGCGCAGCCCCTCTTGTTGATGGGCATCCGTTGCATGCACAGCTACTGTAATTGCAACCTTTCATCCTCTCATCACCATGCACTGCAGATGGGACCCACCCCTCCCCCCCTTCCCTTCGGGGAGGAGGGTGGTCCCCTTACCAGATCGGACCCTTCAGGGTTGCAAGCTTCACATACTTGTGCGATATTGGTGTTGTGAACACTGGACACTGAACACGGGTGGTGGCGATGTTTTGTTGTGAGCAGAGGCGCATGGCAGAGACCAGGGCAACAGGATTGTGCTTTGAGGGCTGTACCAAGGGAATGGGGTGAAACGAGGGCAAGGTGCAGGGCAGGGGTCTAGGTGATCGCCCTTCAGAGTTTGCATGGTGCCATTGTGATTATTCCTACATCATTGATCAGTGATTGTGTAGCTGGCCTTCAGTTTGCAGTACCCTCTCATTTCAAATGGGGGGAAATGGTGCAGTGGTATAACGCTGGTGGCATCCATACCCAAAGATTGAGGGATCGAACCTGCCACACGATCCTCTCTCTCCCCCTGTCTAGATCGCCGGGCTCCATGCTCCTGCCTCCTCATATTATAGTCGTATAGGAGGTTGGCATGGCTGCCCATTGTCCTAGTGGTGCATTGTAGCTGGAATTGAGCTTAGTCATTCCCTACCAGCTCCACGCGGCCTAGCGGTCAGCAAGGCCCAGCGTGTATGCACCGTTCTAAACCCTCCCATTTCAAATGCAATGCTCTGCTGGACTGAATCGTTTTCACACAAGCCGTATTCGCACTGCCTTTCATTTGGGGGGGGGAGAGGGGGGGGGTTCCCTTCTCCTTTGTGTTCATCTCTGTCCTCTCCTTCTCCCCACGCGGCCAAGCCTTTTGAGCAGGGCCCAGAGGTGTAATGTTTTTGACACAAACATGTAATGGCCATGCGGTGATGCTTGCAAGTCCCAGTGCCATGGGCCGGGAGTCATTTCCAGACGTTTTCCTTTTAAATGTGCTGTTCGTTTAGATCTAGATAATCCCTGGCATGCTTTATTCACTATTCAGTCATCAGGATTAAAGTGGATGCCATTGCCGTGCGCCCCAAATCCCCAATGAATGGGATACCAGGACTGAAGGAGACCAGGAACATGAAGACCATAGCCCAGCCTGACGACGCATTTACAGATTGGGGGGCGCCCAAGATGCTGATCATTTTTGAGTAGGCAGGGCCCAGAGGTGTAACGTCCTTGCTATTTTAGATTAATACATGACACACCCAACAGTTGTGCGGTGCCACTTCAATCTCGTATCTTGCGAGCACCAACCGCTCTCACAACTACCAACAGGTGTAACGTTATTGACAACTACCAACAGGTACCTGCCAAAAAGCCAATCCAGTAACCCCACGTGTCCAATAGCCCAATAGGTGAGTCCTCTGCTATGGAAGAGAATAAAGTTGCTCGTCCCAAAGGGAGGCGAGAATCTCCCCCCCTGGACAACAGCGAGCAGAATCTGAATGCAGGCCTTGGGGCTCATGTCAGCGTCACAACGGGTCCAGGAGGTGGGTCCCTCAGGCATGTAAGAGAAACAACTAATACCTGAGAAAGGAAAGAGTCTCAACTGCAGGTACGCAACGTCGTAATACAGGCAGGGGCTTCATATCAGCAGCACAACAGGTCGAACTGTCTGACCTAAGCCTAAGGTCTCCTCAGGCGCAGGTTCCACACACCTTCCTTTCTTTGAATACAAAATGAAGATACTTCAAGAGTTCAAGGCCATCACAGATTAATTGTTTCCCAAGGATTCTGCCAGAAAAAGGCCCTTTCATAGAGCTACTGGGGCTTGTGGCTCCGGATGTAGTCAGCCAAAAAGTCGAACGGGTCTGCCGGCCTGCACACATTCAGTGCAACATGAGGAAATGAGAAGGCAGGATTTTTAAATTGGACAGATCCCTCACCAGCGTACGGCCAGGGGTCTAGGCTAGGTAGCAGGGGTGTAGGGGCAACATGACTAGACGGGGGCTAGGAGCTAGACCCCATGGTCTAGGCAGGGGTCTACCAGTAGGGCTTGCGTCACCAGCCCTTCCCCCCCTAAGCATACGCTGCGCTGTTGCTGAATTGTTGCAGCAATGCAATCTTATGTGCTCCTGCCCATGCGCCCCAAAAGCTGAAACACTCATCTAATATCTCCGCATGCTCAGCATGCATCCTTCAAAGTCGCAATTGAGCCACAGCCCTTAAACCTGCTCCGAGACCGCATCCGAGGTGGATCCCGCGTTGCGTCATTTTTTCTTTAGCCTCACGCACCTGTGGTGTATCCCCCCCGAAAACCAAATCCAGGGAATCCTTTCTACGGCGCCCATGTGATGATCCTTCACCTTGACTTGACCAGCTCCCGCAACCCCAGCCGCAGCACCGGCACCACCGTCGTGTCCAAGTATTGCCGGATGGATAGGCCTGGGATGGGCGCACCCGCGAAGGACTGCCCAGGCGGCCCGGCCGGAATTCCGCCGAACAAGCCCGCTCCCTCGTCTGGGCCCGCATGTTGACGTTGGTCCAGCGCCTCCCCCTCCAGCTGCTGCGGCGGCGGCGGCGGCTCCTGCACAACAGGGGGTCCAGCGTTTCAAGCACTGCCGTGCAATTGCGCCTTAATTCAGACATCGTGTAAGTGTTTACGGTCACTGACTGGTGGAAGTAGCTGAATTCGCCTTGCAATTACGGTGACTGAAACTCAGCTACGTAATTCAGCCACCGTAAGGACCATAATTGGCACAGCACTGGTTTCAAGGCAAGTCTCCTTGGGTACGTTACAACGTTACCAAGATTTGCTAGCTGTTGAGCCTTGCAGGCTCGCCAAGGCTCAGTTTTGAGCCTGTAATATTGGAAACAGGTCCAAAGTGCCCAAGGGAAGCATTGGATCAGCCACAGGCCCCCCTCGCCCTTATTTCAAACAAGCACCGAGGCATCAAGTGTGCCAGCGGAAGTCAGCTGGACCCCTCTGTTCATTTTGTTTCGTCCCCATTGGCCCCATGCTGGCTGCCCAGCAACGAGCCAAAGGTTGTGCCTGTTGTGCACCAGCTGTTGTGCACCAGCTGTTGTGCACCAGCTGTTGTGCACCAGCTGTTGTGCACCAGCTGTTGTGCACCAGCTGTTGTGCACCAACTGTTGTGCACCAACTGTTGTGCACCAGCTGTTGTGCACCAACTGTTGTGCACCAACTGTTGTGCACCAACTGTTGTGCACCAACTGTTGTGCACCAGCTGTTGTGCACCAACTGTTGTGCACCAGCTGTTGTGCACCAACTGTTGTGCACCAACTGTTGTGCACCAGCTGTTGTGCACCAACTGTTGTGCACCAACTGTTGTGCACCAGCTGTTGTGCACCAACTGTTGTGCACCAACTGTTTTCAGGATTCAGCTACATGTCAGCTACATCCCGGCCTCTGGCCGAAGGCCCCATTTGTGGCCAGCCATGCTGCTTTGGCCACCAGCCGCAGGCCGGTCCAGGTTTGGTCCCAATCAGGCCTTTGGCGCCAAAGAGCAAACTGCGTAAGGTGGTCTCGTAGCCAAAAACATAACCATTAGTGCCCCTCAGCACCAAGTGAAACAATCAGACCCAGGTCCTGTCCTCATCGGCCCAGTGTTGGCTGCCCAGCGGCCTGCCAAAAGTCGTGCACCAAGAAAAACAAGTCGATGACGTTACACCTATGGGCCCAAGTGAACCAAGTGGACCCAGGTCCAGCCCCAGGCTCAGGCTGGTCTCAGTCGAACCCACCTCGTCCTCCCCGGCCACGGCCACGACGGCCGCCTGCTCATCCGCTGCAGCAAGCGCGTCATCCGCCTGAGGAGATTCGTACGGAGCTTCCAGGGCGGCTGGCGTCTTCGCCTCACCCTCTAAAGCCTCTGGTATATCTGTCGCTGACTCCTGTCCCTCCACCTCCTGTCCTTCCGACTGCTGCTCTCCGAGCTGCTCCTGGCCTGCCGGCGGCTGCCCTCCAGCAGTCTCGGACTCTTCAGGCTGTTCAGCCGCTGCGGCCTGCTTAACAGCCGCGTCGCCGTCCCCCTCACCTTCCGCGCCTGCATCAGCAGCTGTACCGGCTTCTGCATGGAAAATTGAACGTGTGCCGTGTCATAACCGGTACAGCTAGAAAACATCGAGGGGTACCGGGGGCTCCCGCCGGGAGCTTTTCCATTACACATCTTGGACTGGTGGGAGCCCTAAATCCATCACCCAAGGCATTTGTTCGAAAGGTTCTGGTAATCAACCGGGTAAGTAAGAGAGATCTGAGGAGGGCGAAAAACACTCCATGGACAGATTCATGAGCCTGGAAATTGGTGTCCCCCCAAACAGAGACTGATTCGACCGGAGGACTGTCCTGCATGTCTGAGGCCCCAAAGAGGAGGGAATGCTGGTGCCACATCCCATGGCATGCAGGCCTCAGCTGTTGAAGCAAGCTGCTGTCCAGTTACATGCTGAAGTTAGGCCCAAAGACTGTTTTTGAATGTCTGGTACAGTCGCTTGGGTCAGTCTAGACTAGCGATGGGCACTGTTTATTTTGGGAGGGTTCAGCTGCAATGAAGCCGGGGGGCCTGTTGCAGCAAGCCCTGCTGACTGCTAGCCGGTCAATGTTTGGTCCCAATCAAGTGTGTATTGGCTGACTAGCGGCTTGCTGGACGTGCAGTCCGGATGAGAGACCCATAGGTGCCTAGCAGTTATCACTCAGCCACATGCTGCCCAGCTTAAGGGACATGTATCTTGTGACCTAGCTGACAGACACATGCACACCTTCAGGGTTGCCTCCTCCTTCTGCGCCATCCGTGGCAGGTGCCTCTGCAGCTGACACCTCTGCTCCACCTGAAGAAGTCACCCAAGAGGGGGGGCAGAAACAGTATCGCCACACAAAAATAAGCTGCTGCATCTGGGTCTCATGCGCAGTCAAGTGCAGTTACATCGGCCGGGGCCAAAGCAGGGGGTATGCAACACGAATGGTCGAAAGCATCGGATGCCTGCTTGCGAGGCCTTGCCGATGACAGACAGGTAGGATCCGCCGTGGCGTGGCTTCAGGAATAAGATTTTGGAGGCGCTTTGACCCGGCCGCGAGCGCGAGCGCAGGATGGGCCCACCTTCAGCGACGCGCTCCAATTCGTCAGTCTTTTCATCCGACATGCTCTTAAAGAATGGACTAAATTCGTATGAATGGTTAGGTCAGCAGGAATCCTACCGTTCGCCGTGATTTCGAAGAAACTTCGTCCTCGACCCTGGCCTTGAAAGGATTGAGGGTTCATACTTGGCCGTACGTAGTGTGGCACCGCCTGAACCAGACATGAGCCATCTCTGTGAACCATAAGTATCGATACCGAGCGTCCAGGAGTTAGCGGGAACCTCATACAGACTGCCAACAGTCAATTCATCAAAAACAGACGTACATATAAAACTTCAGTAATGCAGTGTGCAGGCAACATCCGGGGGGGCTGCGTCCAGACGCGACCCGTTTTCCGAAGCCGAACTTTTTCACAAAGCCCTCGCCCTTTGCGGGCGTTGCCCATCACCGCTGTGTCCTCAACAAAGCAGCTCATCGGGGCCGCTCAGATCATCCCATCGCTAGCCACAACCGCTGCCCTATACCTGATGTCTGCATCGCCCGCTCTAGCGGACGTCGGCCCTAGCCCGTTCGATGGCGTTCAGGCGAATTCCCTATACGTCACAGGGGGCCTCCTCCTCATGTGCATCCCAGGTGCGTGGTGACAGGAGTGGATGCTGTGTGGCCAAGGGGTGACTGGTGGAAGCTGGTATGTGTGGAGGACAGGTGGATGTGTGGACTCTGGTCAGTCTGCCCCACAGCCCACAGTCAGATGAGCCTAGAAACCCTTAATGGATGAATAGTCCTCTTTAAGGTGATGATTGTTATATCACCCTGAGGTCTTGCTACCCAGGCTTGCAAATGATTCCCCATGTGGCTTCAAGGCTGGATGGAGAAAGGCTGTGCCCCTGCCGGAACCCCTGGCTCATGGAAAGGTTCCTTCTGTTTGAAATAGGATGAGCATGGGTTCAGATTCAGGGTCTCAAGAAGTGGCAATCTATAAATCTGTGGGTTTTTTTGAAGGTGAGGGTGCAGCTTCTATAACAAATTGCTACCTCCCAGTGCCAACCGCGAAATAAATAATACGCTGCTGTGCAATTAAGCCGAGAACAAAACCTGTCAGATGTCAACTCATCACACTAATATGTGGCGCCTGCAGGAATTTGGTCGCAAATCAAGCGTGCCCCTCAAGCCTCAAAGAAGCGGAAAGTGTACGAGGTGGATGGACCTGGCAGGTGAGATATGAGGCGGCCAGCAGGGCCATGTGCGTATGGGCACCAGTTCCTTTCTCCGTCCCACCTGCTGCCCACTTCATCTCAGTCAGCCCAGGGCCAGGGGCACAGCGCAAGAACCAAACTGTAGAGGAACCCGAATCACGCTATGAGGGCAGTGGTTGTGAAGTAGGACAAGTGATCAGAGATGCTGCTGCGCTGCACGAAAAACGGCAGAGCGTCACGCGTGCCGTCTTCAGCAAAGAATGACTGTAAGACGGATTGGTAGTTGGGCCTGATGCATTCCCCAGCAGAACAATCCTGATCTACCAGGGGATCCTGAACTTGTTCAGGAATTATGAAAATTATGCACCCTGTGTACCACATACTGCTAGAAAGACCACACTCTGGAGCAGGGATATCGTCGCATTGGCCTACAAGGCAGCCAACCTGTGGATACTGCAACCATGAGCTACCGTGACCCAGCCTAGCAGCCAGATATTTCACCAGGCCAGTCAGCCTACCCGCAAGACTAAGGAAATTGCTTCCATGCAGCCCTGCAGCCCGTCTGTGCATCCCATGCTTACAGTGAGGGCAGCAAGCCCTTGAACGGCTTCCTGCAAAGCTGTTGCATGACAAAGTCCCTGCTGCATTCCTCCGTCTGTCAAGGAGGGCGCCATGCCTCTACATCACTGCACTGGCAAGGCGTACTCATGCTGGATTTTCCCCCTATGTGTTCCCCACGGCCAGCCGAACACTCCTAGCTGTCAGGAGAGGTGACGCGCCCATGGACGGCTTTCAGTCTCTGCATACTGGACCTCAACTTGCATTCCCAGCAGTCAGAGAAAGGGCCAAATTCATGGATATGAAAGATTCTTTGCATTCCCAGCTGTCAAGAAAAGGGCCGTGGCATGTTTCTGGACATGCAACAGTCTGTGCATGCGTGACCTTGGCAGACAAAAATAAAGGGATGAAGCTAAGGCGGAAAGCCGAAAACCCTGTTGGTACCCCAAACTACCACCTTCTGGGGACCATTTTTTCGTTTGGTGCTCTGAACTCTTCCTTCTCACTGCTTCGTTTTTTGCTGCGAACGTGACTGAATCGTCTTTGTTGCATTCCCGACTGGCAGGGAGGGTGCCATGCCCATGGATGATCGTGCCCGCAAGGTCTTTACATACTTCAAGAACTACAACTACGAGCTCAAATCTACTGGGGAGGTCATCACATTTGCGGGCCTTTACGCGGCCAACAAGGGTCAGGCTGCAGCAGTGACCTTCTACACCTTCATGAGTGAGTGTTGGCATGTGCAGGATCTGAGGTGATGCAAGTGCCTGATCTGGGGTGGTGCACTGGTGCATGATCCGATCTGAGGTGGTTTGTGTGTGTATGATCCCACTCCTAGGTTTCCTTCATACAAGTGATTTGTGTGCATGGCATGGGGTGGTGCGTGATCTGAGGTGGCACGTGTGTGTATGAATCTAGGTGCTGCATGATAACAAGTGGTATGTGTGCATAGCAAGGGGTGGTAAATGGCATGGAATGGTGCATGATCTGATCAGAGGTGGCACATGTGTATGAACCTACTCCTAGGTGCTGCATGGTAATAAGTGGAAGTGTGCATAGCAAGGGGTGGTGAATGGCATGGGGTGGTGCATGATAATTAGTTGTGCATGTGCATGGCATGGGGTGGTGTATGATCTGATCAGAGGTGGCGCTTAATCAGCCCTGTTGCATGATCTAGACAGAGGTGTGCAAGAGTAGAGGGGGTGCGGTGATTTCAGGTCCATGCTGCATGGATGCCTAGGCCGCCCTTGCCTGCTCCTGGGCTTATTTTCACTGCGGGCATGTTTTTACAAAGTTTGGTTTTGGTGTAATTAACGTGGAAGTCATAACATGTGTTTTGAATTGAAAGTCTAAAAAACAAATTTTCTGTGTAAGTCCGGGTGAGAGACATGCGAATTAGGGTGGAAAGTGTGTCTTCAATACCAGTCTGTGCACCTTCCTATGTACATGCTTACCTGGCCAACTGACAGCCTTTGAATGGCAATTGTAACACCGTCTAACCCGCCTGCGCCTTTTACCCCACCTCAGGCATGGGGAGCGTTGCTTTGGTTCTGAGCACCCTATTCCCTGACATTCCCTGGTAGTACCTGCTGAGGCTTGCGGTCCCTTATCCGGCGAACTGGCAGCCTTAAAATGTCAAGTACTATACCCACTAACCCGCCTGTGCCTGTCTCCCCACCTCAGGCATGGGCAGCGTGGCTTTAGTGCTGAGCACCCTATTCCCTGACATTGGAAACTGGTGGTACCTGCTGACGCTCGCTGCCCCTGGAGCCTGGTTCTACTACTACTCCAAGGGAACGCGGCAAGAAGAGGTGAGATACAGGGGGGATCTGTTGGTACGGGTTGATGGTCCTCGAGCATATTGGTCTGTGGTCTTGTCTTAACCGCTCGGGATCGGCCAGACAAGTCATTATGGGGTGGATAGCCGCTGCGTGAGAAGATCTGTACCTGATGATCAAGTGCTAGCTACTGCCTAACTAGATTCCAACATGCTACTGTACTGGGCATTTTGTCCTGGCCTGCTGTATTGTCATGGTCGTACTGCCAGTCCTGAAGGTGTTGATGGGTTTTATACAGCCTCGCTCCTCAATTCTCACCTCACCACGTTTTGCTACAAATCCTTTTTCTGCCAGGTGCGGGTCAAGATGGTGACATCTGATGACAACTTGACAACGGACATCATCATTGAGGGCGATATTGAGGAGATCAACAGATTTCAGAAGGTCGGTCCCCTATCAGACGCTGTTCCCATCCTCCATCCTTCTTCCTGGGCAAGTACTGCAAGGAACCCACATGGGGGGGGGGCTGGCACAGCAAGCTGGCCCCGCCTGATCCACTGGCTCAACGATGATAGAACTGGTGCTGTTCTTGCCTCTGTGGGCAAAATTTGGTCAAGTGCCCTCACTGTTGTGGGTTTTTTGAAGGTCAGGTACATCGTTATACACGGATGATCTGGGGATGTCACGAGTCTATGACATAACACCTCTGGGACATGCTGAAAAGGCTCGGCCACTTGAGCGCCTGACTGTCTGGGTGGGAGGAAAATAATCTTTAGGCTAGAGGAGAAGGGAAAGGAACGGAAAGGAACAGACAGAAAACGGAGAAGGAACTGACCATCCCCGAAAGGAAAGGAAGTCATGTGTGAAGACCCATGTTCCCACATCCCCCGAAGCCTGTTTGACCCATCATTTATTTCCCTGTTCAGTGCCTTGCCTTGCTAATTATATCCGCTTCATCATTTGTCTGTGCTGTCCCTCCAATCATGCAACGCCTTGCCCGTGCTGTCCCTAGTCTGCAGACGCCCGACCTGTGCCCACCTTGCAGGAGTTTAACCTGATGGAGAAGGGCATGGTGTACGTCAAGGGGATCATTTCGTAATGGACTCGCTTAGTTTTGAACCTTGCCCCCGACGCTTGTTGCTTTGGGTCGCTTCCGCTGATGATTGTAGGACCCCACCCCCATCTGCGCTAGTGTGTTTCTACCAGGGGGGTCTGACCCTCCTTTCTGACGATTTTGTGGGAATGACACGAGGCTCGAGTATAGAATGCATCCTCTGTCTGACATGTCCTAGAACATTGGTCCAGTGCTCACGCCCTAGCTGCTCCGCACGTGAATTATTTAGTAAGTGGATGAACTGACTGCATGATTGGGTGAAGCTGCCCACCAGGACCGGTACTTGAATAGCTGGTTGTGTCATGTATTACGATTTGAGCCTCGACGTGCACAATATCTTGTAAGCTAGTTTCTAGCCACCACCAATGCCTTCATTTATTTTATTATTATTCTGATCGATAAGCCAGGAGAAGCAGCAGCTGGAGCCCAGGGATTAGATGATGCAGGTCAGTGACGTTACACCTCTGGACCCTGCTTATTTAAAGCTCGGCCACGTCGGCAAACGAAAAGTCAGGTAGTAAACTTATGGGAGAGGGCACAAGATGAAAGAAAGGAAGGTAGTTTCACCTTCGAAACAACAAGAACAACAAAAAAAGTTCTGGCAAACCGTATCCCCTACCCCTGACGGGACTATCCTTCAAAAAACTCAACTTGGTTACACAGAAGCCCGAGCCTCCCACTCCTACTTGCGGCTATCCTTATTCCAGTCTTGTTGGGAGGGAAAAGTCCAGGAACTTATGGCAACAGAGAGAAGGACAAAGGACCCCCCACCCAGAAAACGGAAAGGCGGACCTAAGGATCCCCTCCCCTAAAAGCAAGAGAGACACAAAAAGGGAAGGAGCCAGGTCGCAAGGAGGCAAAACATATACAACAAACTAGCCCTCAACAAGATGATGCAAGTCCAGGCCGTTATAACAGAGGATTCCAGGCCCTGCCTAAAATGCTCAGTCAAGTGGGCATACAAACTGTCTGTTTGAAAGAATAAACAATGGAAACTGGGCGCGAGTCTTAACCCCGAGAAAATTGCATGATATGAAGAGCTCACTGCATAGGGCAGGGCCAGGGCTTTTCAACGACCCCCTGTGCATGGTCAACGGTTTACGTTCCGTACCCGGTCGATGCATGCCAAACTATGAGGGGGGGTCCAAGCCCCTAAAACCCCCTTGCTTTTTTTCTTGAAGCCGAGATACCCTCCCAAAAGTCCTTAGGTGCAACTCCCCATGTCAAACGGATGAGTTTTGGAGAAGTAGGGGTGATGAGGTCACTGTTTTCTTTTCTGCCCCCCCCCCTCGGTGGGACGCCCTAACTTGTGTGGGTCAATGACATTACACCTCTGGGCCCTGCTCAAGCAGGCTCGGCCTCGTGGGCGCCCAACTGTCCCGTTGGAAGAAAAGAAACTGAAGGTAAGAGGAAAATAACTTTTGTGGCAGATGTAGACTTCCATGTGGAAGACTTATTTGGGGCAAAATATCTCAAGCGGCAGTGGAATTCTCGAGCCTCTTTTCATGTCCAGCCTTTGGACTGTTCCTCCACTTTCTTTCCCTTTGCTCTTTCCGCATCTTTTCCGAACCTCACTTTCCATGTGCGGTCATTACACCTCTGGGCCCTGCTCGAGAAGGTACGTATATGTCCAACTGTCTGGTTGGAAACTAGGAGGAGGAAGAAAAAATACTACATTAAGCAATGTTTTGTTGGACAGTTGATATTTGCTAACCAGTTCTTCGGAGTGGTACCATAAGAAGCCCCTAGTTCAACTGACTGGATCGCACATTTTCTGTTCCCCACTGTGATATGTATAGGATGTACAACAATTGATTGGGGATAAGGGGCTCAGACCTTCGCCCCCCGTCATGATATGGAATAAAATGGACAAAAATCATGTGCCACCATCTCCCTCTGCTTTATCATTACAGCACTTGCTAAGCTTCCTACTCAATGGAACCTCATGCCTTAATCCACAGGTCTTCAAACAACTCAGAAACCAGACCACCGGTTATCCAACTACCAACTGCTTGGAGCTTCAACATATGTCAACCCAACCGAAATTGAGGAAAGCAAAAACAGTTTAGCGTGAACTTTATGAGTCATTTGGTGTTCGGTGCTCCCTAACTCTATGGTATCTTTCGACCATGCCATTCATTTCTCTTACAAACAAAAACTCAGCCACACAACTTAATCGAGACATATCAAAGCTACATTCATTATCACATCCTTGCAAGCATCGCAAGTGAAAGCTGAGCCACCGCAGTATCCAAACAATTCCCACTGAAACAACATTAGGGGCCTCAGCACTAAAACGAAGTAGGCAGCCTCCAAGTAATTCAAATTATGATATCATCAGGACCTCTCCACAGTGAAGGTAATCACCAGTCCCCAGAAACTTAACATTGCGACACTCTCAGGGCCAGCTGCCAAAATATCACAACCATTACAGCCTTTAGGCCTGTCTACACTTGAAATACTTGACCGTCTCCAAACAACTTAATGAAAGACAACCTCAGGGCCTGCCATCAAACAACTCAGATTGTTTAACCCTGAGGGCCTCCACACTACAAACATTCAGCAGCCTAAAGACAGTTCAAATTATGACATTCCCAGGGCCAGCAACTGTACAACTCAAATATGATATCCTCACGGCCACCCCAGGCAACCACAATACAACTCAAATTAAGACAGCCTCAATGCCAGCCACCAAACAAATCCAAATAGGACTCACTCAGGGCCAGTCATCAGACAATTGAGCACAAGGTCACCCTCAGAGGGTATTCTGTTGCATCTTAATTAATCTGTGCACCAAATCTAACTGAAATGGAAACCCCACACTCATCAAAAAGACTGAGGGCAGAAAACATTTGAAATTTGTCTCCTGGCCTGTTGTATACCGGTATACTTGAAGCATAAACGTTCAGGCTTCTTGGCCATTATCACCCATAACCGTGTAACCCATGCTATGGCCAAAGCTTTACTTAGAGATGCAAGCTATGCAAAGGTGCAAGCCCATCTCGTACCAGAACCATGCAAAAGCAAAAAGGCACGCCTGCAGACTTCCTGATCCTTTCAAGTGATCTGGGAGTGGACATACAATAATCCAGTACGGCATCGGCAGCACTAACAGTACCGAGATGCCAAATACATATCTACCCCGAGTTACCCTTTCTGAATTTACGGGTCATTATACTCCCAGATCTCGCCAAGATAGGACTCTCACGGTCACGGGTTATCCTCAGTAGGAAATACAAGAAAACGATGCTCTCTTGGACACCAAATATGGGCCTCGCGGGTCTCAAATTCCCCTCTCTGCACTCCTGGCAATAATATATGCCATACTTCAGGCTTGTACAAGAATTGCTTTAAAATGCCAAAGCTTAAGAAAAATCGAGAGGGCTACTGCTGTATAGCCTCAGTTACTTTCTTGACTTCAGTTACTTTCTTGACTTCAGTAACCAAGCTGTGAGAAATCTGTATACAAAATCTGAACCTCCACATATCACGACACAGACTTGAACAAATGTCAGGGCCTCTCGTGAGCTTGTACTGTTGGGTCTGATTGGATTCCACATCAGAATCTCAACCCAGCTGTAAGGTTTCACGATGTAGTGTCACAAAGCAGGGCAATCAGTCAGGTCGGGAAAGAGGAGGGGTGGGGATGAGGTGAAGGGGCAAGATGCTTATACACACAAAATATCATGAGTTTTGAATTGCCTCTTAAGCTTCTCCCTGGCTGATCATTAACAGGTGCCCAGACGGACTCCTGAATTTCAGGCACGGGCCTGACAAATTCCACAGATCCCTGAATAATCCCTGGACACAAAAAACGAAACCAAATGGGCAGGCACTTGTTCAGCACCGCTGATCTCCTACCAGAGCTGCGGTGCTTCAGGCCTCCACGGCAGCGCGCTTGCCTGCACGTGGGGTCCCGCCCTGCCAAACTCCGAGTTGCCCGATGATGCATACAAATTGCCTGACATACCGCCTTGAAGCAGCAGCATGTCGGCCAGGGACGAGGTCAGACATTGAGGGGCAGGCATGGCAGGGGAGGCTGGGGCCCAGTCGTACGAGGGCCCCTGCTGCATGCCGAAATCCGTCTGCCCCAGCAAGGCCAGCTGCTGCAGAGACAGCTGCGCCAGTAGCTGAGGGAGCACGCCTGCCTGGAGCGCGCCGGCAATCAGCGGGTTGGTCAGGTTGAACGCCTCGGGTGAGGCTGTGTAAGCCGGGGGGTACCTGGGAGTGACCATCACCGAGCCGGGTGAAGCTCCCGGGTTGAAATAAGCGGCTTGGTCAGGGCGCTGTGCCGGTGCCCGCTGGGTCCAGAAGTTCCCGCCCTGGTAGCAGGAAGCGGTCGGCACCGCCGAGGCTGAGACGCGTCGAGGCGGAGGCGGTCCATGCGGCCCCATAGATGATGGCAGAGACGACCGCACAGGGCCCGGGGTGCGTACTTTGAGCTGCTCCAGACGTTGGGTAAGGGTTGTGGTGGCGGCCAGGCGCTTCATGACGTGGCCTGCGGGGGCAGGCTGAGTGCCCAACCAGTGCAGCTCCGAGGCTGGGGCCAGTAGGCCCCTGTCTTTCCCGCTGACGGCAGCCAAGCTGTGCGGTGCCGAGGAGTGGCCCGTGAGACTTGCAGCCCGGAGAGAGGCATGACTCAGCGTCGTCCTGCCGGGGCTGCTCGTTCGATCCGAGAGACATGAGCCCCAGCAGAGGGAGGAGTTTAAGGAGGAGCAACGGGGGGGGTGCAGCGGAAACTGCAGGGAAGCCAGGCCGATGTCTTCCTGCGACTCCCGCAGCTCCTCCAGGCTGTGTGCAAAGAAGCAGACGCAGCGGGCGCATGCCTCACCCTCCTTGCAGAGCTGCGTGCTGTACTTGGATGGGTGGAGCCAAGATTCAAACACGCCGTGGGCGTAAGGGCAGACATCGCCGCGTTTGCATGTCCCCTGTGCACAGAGGTTGAGTCCCAATGTCAGTCGCGGGCGCAGTGAAGGTTGTCTAAGCATTGGGGGCTTCACAAAGGGCTTCCCAACTTCGGAAAGGACAGACAGGGCGATCGAGAGGTACAGAGGAGGTAAGACTGTGCAAAGCTTTGCAACTAGCCAAAACAGAGACACATGGCCTGCATTGTTATAGAATCCGGACAGATTTATGTCTGGGACTGATGGCAAGTGACTTGGATTGAGAACCATACCTTTCGGAAGTCGGGACAAGCCACACTGGTGTAGCTGTGCTTCTTTGGATCCCGCCTCTTTGCCTTCTCCCCAGGATGGGCATAGGGGCATGCCGTCCAGTCATGATCCAGCTTGTGCTCTTTGTTCGGGCAGTCATCAACCTGGGGGAAATGGTGAGAACGGGGGCGTGGTTTGTAAAGCTGCCGGCTGACTATCTGGGTGCCACGTGGCCTGGCTAGGTGCACCAAGACCTGTCTTTTGTCATGTCAGCAGACAGGCCTTACGTAACAAGTCGATGCGAGGCAGATAGTAGTGCCGAAAGCCTTCCTGATGAGGCGCTGCGCAGGAGGTTGCACTGGAGGCGTGTAGTTTGATCTGCTTCCGCCGAAGGTGCTGCTTACCTTGAAGTGGTACATTCGGAAGTCGGGCGTGCTGAAGAGCTGCCTGTCCTCCTCCGAAAGACCGTTTGATTCGAAAGGTGGACCCTGCAGGTCGTAAGGCAGGATTTAAGTAAGCGTTCGAGCTGTGAGCCTTTGGTTGCGTTTCGGGATGCAAGTAAGAGCCTAGACCGAGGCCAATACTTCGTTGGTGATCAACGATACGTTCAAAGATAAACTGTGCGTCCTGCCGAACCCCGCAGTGAAATTGAGTGAAACTGTGCTGACCCTGATTTATACGGTGATAGGCACAGAAACAAACTCGTGTTTGAGCAAGGTGAGGTCCATGGGACATGAGCAGCCACCGATTCAAGACACGCGTCTTGGCACGTATGATTCGCGCTATGACCATCCATGTGCAGAATACAGGTGCACAACCGGCTGCACGCACCTGCCGAGCACAGCAAAACACGTGCCCATGGCCGGCAAGACATCGCTCGTTGTATCAACTCGTGCGAATAATTGTGACGGTACACTATATCATGCAGACTCGAATGCTGTGAGGCATTTTATCCACCCACCTCAGGTTGTAGCAGGACATGTTGGTCTTCAGTGCTGTCACCTCCGTCGCTGCGAGGGTAGGGTTGGTCACCTCGCTGTCCACCAGTCGTGAGCAAATCCAATGCACGGTAACCATCGCTGTCTTTCAGCTTTGGATCTGCGCCATGTTGGAGGAGGAGCTGGATTGCATCCACTGCGAGGTCACTCCTAACGCAGTTCGCAGCAGCATGCAGCGCTGTTGCCCCATCGTCAGGGCTCTGCATATTCACATCAGCTGCAACACAGGTGGACGCCTCGCACAGTTGTCGCAGTAACATGATGTTGCCATGATATGCTGCTAACATGATGTTGGTGCGCCGAGACATCTGTCCACAGTCACTTCTCCAGAGTGTCCACTCGGTCGCTGTCTGTACACTAGTAAGTGATCGATGGCAGTCTGTGTCACTGCTGATGTTTCTCATGGTTTCGCACATACTCAAAAGAGTAGGACAATGAAGAGATTTTGACTTCAGCAGGTCCATAGGTCATGTTGACGAGGTATGTCCCTGTCAAACCACCGAACTGCCATTACGCAGCCCCGGCTTCAACAGTCCCCGTGCGCCCTTTCGAAATTCGAATGCGGCCTCAACTGTCCACGTTCCCGCGTTTTGTGTATGCCAAACTGCCAGTTTGCATCACCGGCTGTCCGGCTTCACCCGATCTCGGATGCCCTGTTGTCCTACTCCTTCGTGGACGGCTTCAACTCTCTACGATCCCGCATTTCTGCAATTATGCAGTTGCCGACCAGATTGCCAACGAAGGAAACAATGCAAACAAATGAGATAAACATGCACAAAGCGTCACTTGCGTTAATCGCATCATACGAATGCTCTTAGCAATGCGTCCTGCCAATCACTGCAGTGGCGTTAAAATGAATGTGTCCAGAATGTGAGGGCAGATATGAGGGCCATGCAGCGGCAATTGGCGTGCGCAACTGTGCATCCACCATCCGAAAAATACCCTGGTATGGACCGACGTTAGGACCAGCTTAAATAATACCGTGTTTCCTTATGTTAAACGACTGAAAGCCTGCTGCCTACTCTTGCAGCAGTGGGGCACCCAGCATGGAGCTTCAAGCCACTACCGGTAGACCACTTCTACCGCCCAACGGCCCAGCCATAGCGCACCAGCAGACACCGTCATCGCTTCGACATGATTTTCGTACTCACTAGTTTGCGCCCACCGGTACGAACACCCAAGTACGTGTCATTAGGAGTAACCTTGACAGTAATCAGGGTGGGCAGTAATTTAGCTATCGGCCCTAGCTGACGGCACCGTCCTCAACCTACCGTAACCAATGAAAATCACGCAGCATCGGCGTTCTCTGATCTCATCTTATGATGCTTGCCGCTTTTCTGCCTACCACTTTTTTCTCAAGCACTGTACCGGTACTGGAAAGTACCGGCACTGGAAAGTACCGGTAATACCGGTGTGTAAAATGTGAGACAGGAAAGATAATCAGCACATATTCATGCGCTGGCGTTGACCTTGGTGGCGTAGATGAAGGCGTTGTTGGCAACGGGGTCAGCGAGTTAAGTGGTCAGGTTCTCCATGGGACCTTTTCCGGACAACTGCCTGCTGGGCACTAAGACGACAAAATGCCAGCGGGGCCTTAGGTGTTCTAGAACTCACTGCGTTCTTCAAATGCTGTTCTTTGTTCTATGCTATTGGCTGTTCTAAGCCCAACCGGCCGTATCCATATCAGCCACACCATTCGTGTGCATGTTCTAAGTGTTGTAAGTGCTCTGCCTGTCCTAGGTGTTCTGCCTGTTCTAAGTGTTCTCCCTGTTCTTGTGTCACGACGTATGCCTGCACCGTGCGTATGACCGTGCTAACCGCTTTTCGGTTGGAAGTTATGTGTGAACATGAACAAGTGTGTTTGCCGTCTTAGAGGACCCCGAACTGGGTCCTTTACTTTTCTTTCTTACTGCGATTTCACGGCCTTCAATAGACTCTTAACGTTTCCAGCTATTGTTCTTGAATATCACTTCTGGAAGTTAATCGTCATCAAGTCTTACTAAGGGGAAATTGGCAGAGCAGCTAGGCCAACAGCGACCCTATAAGCATCAACAAGTCTCCTAATACGAAGCTGGCAGAGCATCTAGGCCAACAGTCGCCTATCTGCAGCAATTCGAGTTATTCCTGCCTCTTAACAAGGCATATCTCCAGCCCTACAGCTGGATATTACCACCACCCAACCATCACATCTCCACTACAAAGCCTTTCATGTGGCTCCAAGTCGACCATCTGATTAATCAGAGATATCTTCAGTCATCAGAAGTCGCCAAGCAAGCGACTCATCACAGCAGATCAACGGCCACATTCGCCCAAGATCGTCCCAGGAAGTCTAGAAGTACCTCAGGAGTCGAGGCTTTACGGAATCCTGTCAACAGTATCGAAGAAGTCCAGGTTAAGTAGCAAGAGCTATCACATGTTATCGAGCTGAGTTCACTGAGTTGCAGCAGTGATTCGAGAAGCTCCTACTATAAGCTCTGTAAGAGTTTATTAGTACTTGTTTAAGTGCACCCCTATGCCGCGACACTAGGTGTTCTGCCTGTTCTAGGCGGTCTGCTTGTTCTAGGTGTTCTGCCTCTTCTAAGTGTTCTTCTTGTTCTGCCTATTGTAAGAGTTCTGCCTGATCTAAGCGTTCTGCATGTTCTAGGTGTTCTGCCTGTTCCATGCGTTCTGCTTGTTCTGTCTGTTCTAGGAGTTATACATGTTCTAGGCGTTCTGCATGTTTTTAGTTGATTTTGCCTGTTCTAGGCGTTCTGCCTGTTCTAGGCGTTCTGTCTGTTCTGTGGGTTTATAGTTTAGGGTTTATGTCACGGTATAATGCAGTATACGTGCCAAAACCGTAGGGACCGCTGACGCGTCCCCGTAGACTCCGCAGCTTCCCTGCGGAGCCCCTTTTTAGGGTTAGGAGCCCAGCTTTCCACTTTCGGGAAGGTCTGAGGCAGGGTTTCCCGTACTCAGTGCATAGGGCTTGCCGGGACCTTTGAATCCCGGCTTGCACGCTTGACGTTCACTTCGTTCCTTTTAAGTGGACAGGCCTCTATTTGTAACCAGCACCGGCTAGATCTCGGAGACCTAACCAGTGAAGTGCATCAAAGCCAGTACCACTAAGCCAGTCAAGCCTAGAACAGCGTCCCCGCCGTCTAGCAAGCACGAGAACACCTAGCCCGAAGCCCAGCCCTGCCTAGGACTACGTCGTCCGCAGTCTACGGCTACGGCTCCGCCCGCTACACGCGGTAAGTGACTCATAACGACCTGCAGGGTTCGCTACCCGACAGGCCTTTAGTCGCAGCTCTACAAGCGACCAGCTCCACGCCTGTCACCTAGAAGTTCCAACCACAGCTTAACGCGCCGCGCATTCGCGGCCAGCGTGTAGACGCTGAGTCCGCCCGTAGGTGTCCGCCACTCAGTGGGGAAGAAGTCCACCACGGACCCGAAGCAACCATCGCGTGTCCACTTAAAAGGAACGAAGTGGGTCTAAGCCTGATCAGCTTGATCCAGCGAATCCTGCTAAAGGTGCATGTGCTGTGAACTTGAATTTCTTTTTGAAGGCAGTGATCTACCTTGGACAGCTCGAAATCACTTAGCAGAGGATTCTCCATAGAACCCAAGTCAATTCCTGCTTGCGCTGGGCGTGGCAACCCAGAAGCAGACGTAGCTTGAAGATCAGGCTGTGGAGTTATAAACCCAGCTGATATTACCTGTGCACGTGGCCTGCATCCGTGGTAGAGTGCACAGCCTGCGTGTTGACAGAAGTGAGCAAGGATCTGGGATCCGAGTTTAAAAGCAGGCAACCCAAGACTGTGTGCAGGAATATCCGAAGCTGCAGATTGCAGCCTGAGCAGGCCCTGCGGAGATCGAGGAGGAAGCTGCGCGACGAATCAGCGGAGGAATAGCGGACGAGACCAGCAAGATAGCGGACGAGACAGCAGTCCAGAAGGTGAAAATACCCGCCAGAACCAGGTTAAAAAATTTACCCGTGCTTGACCTGTCTAGCAACGCCTAACCAGCCTGCAGAAGGTAGAGGAGAACGGAAGCAGGCTTTGAGCCAGTGACCTGCTGCTGTGAGCCCACACAGCGAGCCGGCACGGCTGCTCAGCACCCAGCAATAGTACAATGCAGGACGCAGTGGTAGATCATGATCGTCACCTGCATCCAGAGGCTGCAAGACGCAGTGCACGAGTGAGAGGAATGGAACCAGGCAATGACCCCATGACACCCATCAATGCAGCCGTAGCAGAGGAAGCTAGGCTAATTGCCATTGGGTTGTCAGATGGTGAATATGCAGGCATAATGGAAAACAAGGTCCAAGGGGCCGACAGCACCCTAGCCTTGGATGAGGGTATGGTGCAGGTTCAATTCGGGTATCGGACGAGGCGGCATAGCGCGCATCCCCCCTGGCCCAAGCCAAGAGGACGAGCAATGGCCGGTTCCCGACGATGAGTCCCTGGATCCGACCTCAGAGCCACCCACTGTGAGGTCTCAGACCGGTGGTGTAGGAGAGGGTGGCGGGCCAGCGCGACCTCCGGATGACCTGCATGCGGAGGCAGAAAGGGAAGGAGGCGAGGCTGAGCCCAGACCAGACCAGGAGCCCCAGCTTGAACCCACAGTGGTCAAGGGGATGGTCCAGTCAACAATGGTCAGGATGGAGCGGACGAGATCCAGCGAACAGCAGTCCCAAGGGGAGTCAGCGGAAACAACAGGGAGGCCACGGGAGCTGCAGAAATACAGCGACACACGAGCCACGACAATGCAGGCTACCAGAATATGGCAGCCGCAGGCTGATCCACACGCCAAGGTAGTGCCGCCAGATCAGCACGGAAGAATGCAGGCGCCAACGGGAATCCCGCCCAGGCCAGATCTGCACAGGGTGAAACAGGCAAGGCCGCCCCGTATCCCGGCAGAGGAAGCAACAGAGGCGTCAACATACGGCACACCCCAGTCCAGGTTCCCAGCCAGTGCAAACAGGCCAAGCCAGGAGACCGTGGCAGAGGGCAGCAGCAGGGAAAAGGAGGACAGCGGCCAGGCCCATAGCCTTTACGGATATTTCAGCAATCCAGAGTGGACGCCCATCCCAGGAGAGCGGCGCCCGGCAGTGGGAGAACGCGCAGGGAGCATAAGCCAGCCGGGTGCAGCAGAGCCACCATGACTCCAGCCCATTGGGTGGGCAGACATCCTGCAATGGGCAGGGCGGCTATGGCAGCAGGTGTGCTCCAAGTGTTTCGTCCACCTCAGCGATCAGGCCCGGGCTATCAAGGAGTTCCAAAGCCACCACTTGGCGGAATGGGCAACAAAGGCCCTTATGGGCATCCCGCACACGGGACAGGACCGAGCAACGCTGCTGGCGGCCCTGCGCAGAGTGTCCAGAGGACCAGCAGGGCCAGAGGCGGCTCTGGCTGTCAAGGCCTTTGCCGACAAGTGGTGCAACGGCACAGCAGGGGATCTGGAGGAGCCCGAATCAGAGCAAGAGGAGCTCGAGGAGTGGGAAGGGTTCGAGGCATCCAGGCTACAGCAGGATGACCGCAGGGAGGTGCAATGGCAGCAGCAGACGGAAGGGACCATTCCTGTTGCACGACAGGCCAGATGGGAGAGCCTGGAAGCCAGCAGTGAGCCCAGCCTCCGAAACCAGCGGCTAGACGTAGAGCGCAGACCCAGACCCAGCAGCCCAGCGGCCAGCGAACAGCCCAGGGCAACCAGCTTCCAGCAGGACCCAGCGCCAAGGAGGGCCAGCAGGCAAGAATCTCACGACTTGTTGCGCTTCGTAGATCAGCACGGCGGCCAAGAAAGCCAGGTGGACCACATTGCTGAGTTCCTGCGAGGACAAGCAGCGCAGGCACGAGGCAGGCCGGAGAGGAGCCAAGGCCCCAGCCAAGGAAGGAGGGTCGTTCAGGAAATCAACCCGGCAGGCCCCACGGGGGGAGACTACCAGCAAAGACAGGAAAGCAGGGACGACTGCCTGTCAGCTTCCGAGGCAAGGGAGTACACAGGTGGAACGCAGCCCAGCAGGCATAGCAGCTACCAGCCCAGCAGGCAGGCAGAGTCAGAAGGGGGTAGGAGCCAGGACCCGGCAAGGCAGCCTTCGGAGGGCAGTAGGCCATCCGGTAGAAGGCAATCCCACCTGAGCGCAGACCGCAGAGACCAGCGGGATCGGCGCAGGCAGAGCCCAACCAGGAACGGCGGCGGCGGATCTGGCTCGGACCCCAGCATGTCAGGCTCGGAGGATACAGAGGGGCACGGCCCAGGCTCCAGCAGGGAATCTGCAAGGCGCAGAAGGGAAAGGATAGCCCAAGAGCAGGCGGAGACAAACATACGGCTGCAGCAACAGATGATCCTGCAGTTGGCTGGGGGAACGCGGTTCACCAAGATCCCCAACATTCAGGGCAACGTGCCAGTGCTGGACATGTCCCACCCGGGGGCAGTCGCAGCCAGGCAATACTGCCAGGCCTGCAGCTCTTGGGGCTCGCACAACCGCCTGGCTTTATCGGACGAGCCGCCAGCCCTGGCTGTGGTGGCTGGTGAGATTGCAGGGTCTTGCCAGTCTCCTTCAGCCATGGCCCTGTTGGTCCGCTCCTTGGTGGGCATGTGGACAGCCAAGCCGGCCTGCGTGGGCCCACTGGTGGTCGCCATACGATCAGCACCCCAAGGAGACAAAGCTTCCAGGGAGGTCGAGCGGATCCGGGAAGCATGGAGAACCCCAGTGGAGGAGCCGACCTGTGAGGTATCCTTGCTAACCCTGTGGATCAGGGTGGTCCAAAGGGAGGTGGGCAAGCCGACTTCAGATGAGAGGGCAGCAATCACCGGCCTGAAACTCGGGGTCAAGACCACCTTGGACCCAGGCGTCAAGCCAGAGGAGACAGTGGAGGCATTCGCCTTCCGAGTCATGTCTACAGCAGAGCTGTTGCAAATCTCCAGAGACGCAGTGGACCACTTCGGCAGGAGGCATTCGGTAGCCCACATGTTCTACGAGGGGCTGCCAGGGGCAGTCAGGGTGAAGCTGACAGCGTTCATCATGACCGTGCCAGGATACCTGCACATGACAGGCGAGGCCCAGGTAGAGGTCCTGACGCAGCAGGTACTGCTGTGGGAGAGGTTCGCCCTGGAATTGGGGGACCTGGCTGCCATGGACTCCAGGCAAGGACCAGGAGACCATCAGCAGAGGAGCCAGGGGGAGCAACAGGCGGGGCGCGGCAGGCGAGATCGGCCCAGCCAGTGGGAAGCCAGGCCCAGAGGGGATGGACCAGGAGTTGCGCCATACCAGAACAGCAGCCAGCCTGCCAGGCAGGAAGGCAGAGCCAAGGGCGTCACGTGGGCCGACCAAGCCACAGCCTTGACAACCAGCACCCACAGCGCTGGGGGCGCCCCCAAAGCCTGCTTCCAATGCGGCAGCCTGGACCACCTGGCAAGGGACTGCAGGACTCCCAGGGCTAGAGACGAACGCCGCCCTGCCCCCCTGGCCACTGACATCACCACGGGGCAGGCACGGCCGCCTCAACAGCAGTACCCACCGCCTCCAAGACCGCAGGGGCCACCCGTGAACAGGACCTACGACAGGAACCAAGGAGGCAGGCCGGCCCAGAGGCAGCCGCAGGGGCAGGCGGGGCATGGCCAGCAGTCCGCTCATCTGTCTCACCTTTCTGGCCCCTCCGAGCTCGCGGAGCCGGATGGGTGGCACCAAACGGTGGCCGAAATGCTCAGCGAGTCCGTGGCCCTCCTGACGCAGGTTGGGCTGGCACCCAAGCCTGGAGAGTACAAGCAGGCAGCCCACAACGCCAGGCCACGGTCCTTTAGACCCTCCTCTAGCAGTGAGGAGGAGGAGGAGCCACTGGCTGTTGAACACCCTTCCAGGAAGGGGGAGAAAAGGCTTGCTCTTAGGCGACTAGCTGACGGCCTGTGCGATGTCCGTGCGCAGGTGGGCTACATCAACGAACGACTTACAGCGCTGGCGCACACCACCATGCCGATGGGAGTCACGCCGGTCCGTGGTGAGCCGGGCTGGATAGGTCAGGGTCGTAAGATCACCATCAGCCCGAGGCTACAATACTTCACAAACGACAGGCGAGATTACAGCCAGTGCGTAGGCCTCATGGTGAAAGGGAAGGTGATGGTGGCCCAGAAGGCACTAATGGACACGGCATGTTCATGCCATGTCATCACCGTCAACATAGCAGAACAGCTGGTAGCCATGGGGGCCAAGCTGGTGAGGACGGATGAAAAGATCAGGACAACCGATAATGCAGGAGCAAACCTGTACGGGATTCTGTTCATCTACGTCGTGTACGGGTATGGAAGCCCGAATGCGATCGTGGAGAAAGCAGCGGTCAGGGTGGTCAAGACGCCTCCTGACGCGTATGAGCACCTGGTAGGGAACCCCGAATTCCTCAAGTATGGGGGAGTCCTAGAAGCCGCAGGGCGCCTCACCCTGTTCCCTCAAGGGGGAGCCGACGGGCTCACCCTGCCGCTAGAACTGATATCACCAGCAGGATCCCACCAGGCGGCCGCGGCAACCTGGGCAGGCTTGGACGACCCCGCCTGGGTGCCTGAGGAGTGGCCGGCAGATTGGGGCGAGATGAACCCAGACTTAACCCCACAATGTGCCATGGTGACAGGTACAGGAGGCGGCCCTGCGACGCAAACTACAGTCGCCGCAAACCGTGTCACCCGTCTGCCCGCGGCAGAGGCACCTGCGGCAGCACCAGAAGGGGCCAAGCCGGCCAAGGCCAAAGGGGCCCGTGGCGCAGGTACTGAGGCAGCGCGCCAGCAAGCAGGGCAAAAGGGAACCAACCCTGCTGCAGCGCCAGAGGCAGACCCAGTAGCCCGGACCCAGGCTCACGCAGCGCCGGCGGATCCGGACGGTACCAGGGGTACCGGGAGCCGGCCCATCAGCGGAGACAAGGGCGGCGAAGCCGGGGGCCCCTCAGTAGCAGCGCGGGACAAGGACGGCAAAGCCATGGACCTTCCCGTAGCAGCGCGGGACAAGGCGAGGCTGGCCATGGAGCAGGAGCACACAGTCCGACAGGAGGTCAGGAATGCCCTGCGCAACAGGGACGGCCCCTGCGAGTATTGCGACATGCGCAGATCGCATACGGACCAGGAATGCGAGCGGAGGCTAGGGGAGCTCCTGGAGAACGAGCCGGGCCGGGGAGTAGACACGTACAGCAGAGGCAGCTGCCAGCCAGGCTCTCCGGTTGCGCACACTCAGGACACCAGCCACAGCGATGAAGGAACCACTGATTCAGAGTCTGAGCTGCAGGCAGACAGAAACGCTACCAGGGCAGACGTCGTCAGCAGCCTGGAGGCCCAGGTCCAGGTCCTGAACAGGGCCATCCGGATCGCAGCCAGGCAGAGAATCGCCAGCAGGGAGGCAGACATCTATTCCTTCAAAATGGAGCAGGCCCGGGCAATGGCGGACGGCGCTTCAGACAGGGAGATGGCACGGTGGAAGGGCGAATGCGCCAAGTGGATCATAGAGGTGAATGATCTCAAAAGGAGGTACAAGGAGGAGTACAAGGGCACAGAGGCAGCCCCTGAGCCGGGCCCCCAGCGCCCCTGTGGAGCCCAGCAGGAGGCCTGCAGCGGGGCCAGGGAGGCCAGGCAGCAGCAGCCTGCGGCAGACACAACTGTCGAGCCCCAGCAGCAGGACGCGGCACCAAGCAAGGAAGCCAGGGGAGGAGGACAGGGCGGCCAAGAAGGAACGCCCAGGGGTAAGCCCACTGAGGTGCAGGAGGTCCTGAGTGAGCTCGACGACCCTGGCCTAGGGGACTACCCGGAGGACCTGTTGCAGTCTCTACGGGACAACAGAGCCCAGCCCAAGCAGGGCAATCAGCCCAAGGCAAGGGCCAGCCGCACCCCCTCTCCACGGGCAAGGGAGTCAGGCAGCGGCCCTAGCCGCAACCCCGACAGCGGCAGGGCGCCCAGGAGCGCCAGCGCCGCAGAGCGTCAGCCAAGGGAAAGGAGCCCACGGCGCAGTAGCCACAGCAGGGAGCGGCGGGCTCCAAGCACCGAGCAGCACCAGGACGGGCGCTGGCCGGGGGAACTGACAGAGAGAAGGAACGGCGCACAGCAGCCTCGGGCGAGGTCACCAAACAGAAGGCCACCTCCACCCCCGCAGGGCACCAGCGGTGGCAACCAGCGGCCCAGGGGCAGGGAGGCCCTCAGCCCAGACGGCGGGGGCAGGAACAGAAGAACCCGCAGCCGCAGTCCTGTTACCCCAGGGAACCCACCCAACCACGGCAGCAGAGAACCCGAGGGCGGGAGCGGCAGGCGCTGGGAAGGGGAGGCGCCACGCAGCCCCCGCGGCGAGCGTTGGCCGCAGGGCAGAGCCAGAAGCCCCATTCGGCAAAGCCAGGCCCACAGCCCCGGAAGGTGTTCGACAGCCGAGGAGCCAGGGGAGAACAGGATGGTCAGGTGGGCGCCGCTGGAGGACTCTGCCCGGGGCAGGACCGGCAGAGCACCCCCTACCCAGAAGGAAGCATGTTACAAGTGCGGAGGTAGCGGCCACTTCGCCTTCGAATGCAACCAGACGCAGGCCCAGCCTTGGAGGCCCAGCGGCGGGGGCGAGGGCCGAGCACCAGCCCAGGACAACCCGGGACACAGTCGCTTCAGGCAGGAGGAACCCCCCAGCGGCAGCCAGCAGCGCGAACGCCTCCGCGACCTGTTCGAGGCAGCCAAGGACGAGCCATTCGAGGTATGGGCAGCCAGGCAGGCAGGCGCCCCGCCCGCCAACTTCCTGCCAGGACCACCGGAGGGACCCAGGTGGGCGGGCAAAGGGGCCCATGGGTGCTTCGCCACCACCCCCAGGGGGCACGACCCAGGGTTCAACGAACCAGACACCTGGTTTGAACAGGAGTGGGATGACGCATACCTAGAAGGGCAGGAAGAGCAGGCAAGGCAACCATTGGGCCTTCATGAAGGACGTGAGCCTGAGCCAGGTTTGGACCCAGAGGGGATGGCCACGGAGGCACGGAACGGAGAGGTGCCCCAGCAAATCCATCATTGGCGGGTGGCCGTGGAAGCAATTGCCACCAATGGCCTCTTGACCATGCCCGCAGACGCCCCTAAGAGCACAGCCCATGCCCTAGAACTCCTGGACTACCTGCGACGCATGGGAGCACCAGCCCCTCAAGAGGGGTGGCTCGCCTTGCTCGCAAATTTCCTAGTCACGCTCAGGGCCAGGGAAGACCAGGGCAACAGCGAGTCAGAGGGCAGCGCCCACAGACAGGACCCTGAGATATCAGGGGAGGCCTCAGGGCAGGAGGGGGAGTCAGACGACCTTTCCCAGGACATTTACGACCCCCCCGACGTGTTGTGCCCAGGTACCCCGGAGGCAGGGGCCCCCGCCGCAGGCCCAAGGCCGGCAGCTTCCGCGGAAGGAGGCGGTAGCAGCTTCACGCTGCAGGCCCATGGGGCCACAGGGGGCGTCACCAGCCGGCCCCCAGCCGCAGGCAGCGGGCACCGCAGCTGCAGGACAGAGCACGGACCAACAGAAAGGACATGGATGCAGGAGGAAGTACCCAGCGAAAGAGAGCAGTGGTGGGAACCAGAGGAGCCGCAGAACCCAGACCATTGGGGAAACAGCGACCTCAGCGCAGTAGAAGACGCAGAGGACCTCGACGCACCGGGCCCAGGGCCTGGCGAGCCCTGGCCTAGGCATTGCTTCGTGCAGTGGTACCCGGCAGGAACAGACATGCCAGAGGTAGCCGCCACAACGGCCATGATCACCCTTCCCGGCGCGGGCGCGGACGGCCTGTGCAGGTTGCAAAACCATTGGTGCGTACCGCGGGGGGAAGTCATCTGTGTTGACAGACAGGCAGCAATGCAGGCAGTAGCAAGGTTGGTCTTTCCCATGGACGCTGTCACAGCGGGGCTCCTGGCTGCGGCCATTAAAGGTCACATCAGACCTAGCACGGCCATGGAAGAGTTCATGAGCTCCACGTGGCCAACTCCTCTCTATGCCAACTGCGTCAGCGAACTCCTGGGCAGCGTCGTCAAGGAGGGGATTACCGCAGCAGAGGAGCAGTTCAGGACCAGCCAAGAGATACCAGACGCGGCAAGGGCATACGGCATGTGGCAGCACGCCCACGACGGGTTCATGCGGACACCGTGGGCAGAGAACTGCGTCATGACTCTCGCTCGCCACCCGTGCCTGGCCAACCAAGCCGTCTGCGTACCCACACAAGCAGCAGCCAGGCAGGCGTACGCCCTGGCGGCACTGCGGGACCACAGCGGGTACGACGGTGCCGGGATCCTCCACCCAGGAACGCCTCGCCAATGCCCCGAGATCGTCGAGAGGGGGCAAGACATCGCCAGAGAGGTCATGGGCCAGGCGGTCCCCTGGGGGTACGAGCCAGGTGACGCCAGGGTCGCTATCCCGGTTCGGCTGGCGGTGGCACACTACCACGGGGACCTGGAGGGGCAGGGGCCGCACCCAGCACCGCGGGCGTGGATTCACATGCACGCCACACGCGATGACCAGCCCGTGTGGTTCTTCTTCAAGACGGCTACCCAGGTGCAGAGTGACCGGTTTCCCTCCGTAGAACGGGCAGAGGAGCACGCGGTGTCCACCTTTCGAGGAACAGACCCGGCGGTGTGGACCATCATGATGATGGCCCTTAACAGGACATTGCTGCCAGGACAGATGTCAGCAGCTGTCCACAACATCGAGATAGTGGACGAGCTTTGGGCACCCCAAGAAAGAGCCGACTGCCCAACGCACGTGTCAGCGCACTGCACGCCAGCAGCGGGCGCCACCGCATGGCAGGGCGAGCAGGCCCTCACCCTCTCAGCCTTTGCTCAAGGCAGGCTGCAGAGCTGCCTACAGCAGTGGATGCGGGTGGAACAGGCGGCCTACTACAACGGCGTCCCATCCATCTTGCTGCCCCACTGGTCTGCACCGGCGGCCACTGTCCGCCTTTGGTGGCAAAGGCACCCCAGGGGAGCCGTCACGCTCCACCCCCTATTCAGCGGTAGCAATCACGATGAGGCCCTGAGGGACCTGACAGGCCTGCCGGATAGGGGCATAGCGGACCGCCAAGAGACGCCGCGGGGGCGTTGGGGAGCATTCAGGGAGACAACCAGCCCAGGCAGCACACACAGCCCCGACGAAACTACCCTCAACATGCAGCCAAGCAGCAGGGAGCATTCTTTCTTCACCTCCCTGAGGGGGGGCAACTACGAGGTGGATTGGCCCGAGTCAGACGAGGAGAACAGCTTGGCAGGACTACCGCAGCTCCTACAGGACTCAGATTCCGAAGAGGAACCAGCAGCCACAGCAGGGCACACCGCGCCACCAGAGGGGAGGGTGGCAGGGCCCAGCGAGCATACTGCACCTTCAGCCGGGCATATGCAAGGGGACAGCCAGCAGAGCAGAGCCACAGAAGGGCGGCCAGAGCCTGCAGCAACCCTGGGATTCCAGGCTGACACCTCACCCAGCTGGAGCAGGGGGCTCAGCGACACCAACAGCGAGGCCAGCAATCCTGATCCTGAGGACCCTGGCGCGCCACGCTTGGCAGCCGAGGGGGAGCCCGATCACAGGAGTGTAGATCTCAGCAAGGAGCAGTGGGACGACGAGTTACGACAGTTTGTGGCCCAACGGGACAGGCAGCGGCTCGAGGGCGGGGCACCATGGCCAGTCCCCCAGGGAGGCCCAGAGCCCAGGGGCGGCCGCATCGAGGCCAGCCTGCGTTACAGGCTGAGCATGGTCCCAGACCCCAGCCCCGACCCCAGGCTGCAGGGACGCAACCAGGCAGCGGAGGAGCTGCGGCAGGCATTCCGCGGCCGATTAAGGGCCCTCAGCGAGGCACAGCCGCCAGAGCTGGAGGGGGACCCAGGCACAGACGGCGCCGGGACCTCAGGCCAATCCTCTGGCTCCGGCCAAGAGCGCAGGGAGCCGTGCGCAGGGTGCGACCAGGCCCGTGCAGGCGAACGCTTGATCTGGTGCAGCGCATGCGGAATGGCATGGCATGACCTGTGCATGAGAACACCGCGGACAGGGGCAGCCAGAGTGTGCCAGTTCTGCATGACCCCCGAGGCCAGGCTGCCAAGCTGCTTGGGATGCGGAGAAAGCATTGGCCCACCAGAACAGCCCAGCAGGCGTTGCTGTCGGTGCCACGCCAAGGCATGCGGCACCTGCATGGACAAGCCGGGCATAGGAGGTACCCGGCGGGGGGTGTGGGCCTGCTGCGGCTGCAGCGATGCAGTTCCCCCGGCGTGGGGCCACCACTCCGTCCACAGCAAGCCGTGCGAACGCTGCGGAAAAAAGGGGCACGACTACCACGCCTGCCCCGCACCACGCCTGCGAGAGGGCAGATGCGCCATCTGCTTCCACCAGGGGCACTTAGCCATGGCATGCCCCGAGAGGAACCAGTCGCTGGGTTTCATCAGGCAAAGGCAGATGGAGGAGGACTCCAGGCTAGGGGTGCGATGGTGGTGCAGCGCGCAGGAAGCCTTGCCCGGTGAAAGGGAGGTGGTGTTCAAGGCAGCGCACAGCAGGGCAACCATCTCCGACGTACGGCAGGCCATCGAGGAGCGAAGGCAGGACGAGGCCAACCAGGCTAGAAGGGGGGAGCAGCGCCCAGTGCCATTCAGGGAATGGTACAGGGAGACAGCAGACCAGCCCCTACAGCCGTCCATGCACGCGGTCCAGTACGCCCAGATCCTGTCCATCGGGGCAGAGCTCATCAAGGCCAATGACGAGGGGCGGTGGCCAGAGGCAGGCGAACCATTGGACGACTGGCCGGTGGAGTGGGGGGTTCCGGAGAGAACCAGCCTATGGAACTACCAGGCCATCCAGCGGACGATGCTCCAGCCCCACCAGCTGGGCAGACAGCCGCGCAGCGCAGCCAGGAGCAGCAGCAGCGCCAGAGCCCAGACTGTCAGCCCGGAAGGCGCTTACAGATCCGCTGCAGGCTGCACAGGTCCAACAGCGGCAGAGGGACATCAGACCCCCACCAGCAGGGGCGAAAACAGACCAGCGGACTCCTCCAAGGTCAGGGCCGCAGCAGCGCGAAGGGCAAGGAACGCCAGGACCCGCGCGCGCCAACGACGCAGGAAAGCAGCGGCAAGAGACGCCAGTAACAGCACAGGGTGCCCATCGCCGCCCACCAGGATCAGCCAGGTGGAGCTGGAAATCTCCTGGCGGGAGGGACCAGAGGACCGGGGCCCGCCAGCAGCGCCGTCACCGGCAGCCCCTGCAGGACCACAGCCCAGCCCCAGACAGCAGCCGGCCTGCAAGGGTCTCCTTCCCTGCACAGCGTTCAGGGGCCTTCTAGCTTGCCTGTGCCACCTGGCATTGGTGTGGCTCCTGCTCTCCTGCCTCCCTGGGGCACAGGCCAGCGGAAGGGGCGTGCGAGGAGGGGGATTCACTGCCGGACAAGGAGCATTCGTCTGCAGCAGGGAGGCAGCTGCCAAGCTGGAGCCTGGTTGGCTGCGACCCCCAGTGGATATGCCCGTCCCTCGGCCCCCCCGTCCGCAAAGCACCTGGGATCAGGGCACATCCAGCGCAGGGCCACAGGCAGTAACAGGGGAGCCGCTGGCAGGGGGAGTCATCGACATGTTCCAGCCCGGAGGGGTGGTGCATGCACCCTCAGAGTACGTCAAAACTGAGGAGGGGTGGCTGCTCGGGAAGCACCCCGACTTTACTGGGGAGCAGCAGGAGCAGCTGGAGCAGAGCCTACGGGACCGTCAGGGGGCGTTCGCCTACTCCATGCTTGAACTACCAGGCTACTGCGGTGCACAGGGTGAGTTTACGCTGGCCCTAGAGGACGAGCACAGCTCGTGCTTTCAGAAAGCAAGGGACATGCCACCCCCTAAAGCAGCCATTTTCAAAGAGAAGTGCCAGCCCATGATAGAGGCAGGCATTATTGTCAGGGTCCCCCAGGGAGGGCCCATCAAGTTTGCGGCCAACTCGGTCGTAGCGGCCAAGAAGTGTGCCGAGACAGGCGAGTGGTCAGATCACCGCATTGCGCATGACATGAGGAGAATGAACCTCCGCACGGCCAAGCAGGAGTTTGCTATCCCCAGGATGGAAACTATCTTTCAGAACCTGGGCACAGCTAAAGTATTTAGCAAGGTGGACCTGAGGTCAGGATTCATGCAGATCCCGATCAAGGTCGAGGACCAGCCCAAAACGGCTTTCTGGATGGGCCCAGAACTATGGATGTACACAAAGTTGAACTTTGGACTGCGCAACGGGCCTCCCTTCTTCCAGCGTATGATGGAGGAAGAGATCGCCAGGGCGGGCCTGAGCTCCTTCTGTGTGGCTTTCATTGACGACCTGCTGGTGTATAGTGACACACCTGCAGATCACATCAGGCATGTCGAGCTCATGCTAGACATGCTCCACGCGGTAGGACTGCGAGCGCATCCTGACAAGTCCCTGTTTGGGTGTGCCACGGTGGAGTACCTAGGCCACAACGTCTCGGCCCAAGGCCTCACACCGCACGCAGCCAAAATAGCGGCCGTCATGGCTCTGCCCGAACCCGCATCGGTCAAGAACATTCAGGAGGTCATGGGATTCCTTAACTTCTACCGGTGCTACATCCCGGATTTCTCTCGCAAAGCCGCTTGCATCAACGCATTGCTTGTCAAGGGGGTCTCGTTTGTGTGGGGTCCCGAGCAGGCCCAGGCGTTTCAGCTGATCAAAACTGAGATGTGCGAAGGAGGCAGGGTGTTACGCAGACCTGACTACAGCGGAACGGGTCCAGATGGCAAGGGGCCACCAAGGCCATTCCTGTTGTACACCGACTTCTCTAAACAGGGTATAGGGGCGGTGCTAGGGCAGTGTGACGACAGCGGCAGGGAGTACATGGTAGCCTGCACTTCCCGTTCCCTGAACAAAAGCGAAAAGAACTACTCGTCGTTTCAGGGGGAAATGCTCGCCGCTGTGTACGCTGCCCGGACGTACCGTCATATGCTCTTTGGGTGCAAGGTGCATTTGGTCACAGACCACGAACCCCTCACCTATCTCATGGATAACCAGGCCCTAGTGGGGCAGCACGCACGCTGGGCACTCATGCTCCAGGAGCTTGACATCACCATTGTCCACCGGTCAGGGGCCTGCCACCAGAACGCAGATATCCCGTCTAGGTCACCCCTCCCGTCATCTGACGACCGCACAGGAGCGAGGCTAGACGATGTCGCCCCTGAACCGCACACCCCTAGTGGGACCACCTGCGGATCTCAGGTCGCTATGCTCACAGGCCTAGGCAGGGTAAACCAGTGGCACGCAGATCAGGTGGTGCGCCTGGCACAAGAGGGCAGACGAGGCGTGCGCCGCCTGCGGGCCGCTGAGACGGCATGTACAGTGGCCCCGTGCGGCCAGGCTATCTCCAGCGCAAAGGATGAGGACGATGAGCAGGCACAGCCTGCCAGTACTGCAGAAAGAGCTTTAAATAGCAGGGCCAGGGCCAGGGACCTGATCAACAATGTGCTGACCGACCTGCCCCGCTCGACCCCGGCCCACCTCCATGCAGGGGTGGATACGGCATGCCTACCGACAGCGGCGGTGTACGCCCTGGAGCAAGAGGGAGTGGTCCTGTTCGAGCCCTTCGGAGGTATGTGCTCTGGGCTTGAGATGGCGCTTAGAGCAGGCATCCCGGTCATACAGTATCTGTACGCCGACACCAGTGCCACCATGCGGGAGATCGCGGGGGGGAGACTGGTGCAGCTGCACAAGCAATACCCGCTATTGCTCCCAGCGCCCGCTGTCGAGGGGGCATTCAGGGCACTGCCCCAGGACGTGTACTCCATTACTGCCCAGCACTTCATAGAGGCTGGGGCACAGCAAGGTCGCCAGTGGTTTATGGTAGTAGGATGGGAGTGCCACGACTTGTCGGCTGCAGGCAAGGGCAAGGGGCTCGAGGGGGCCAGGAGCAAGTCTTTCTTCCCGCTTATCAAGCTGCTCGGCTCCTTGCAGATCCTGCAGAGGGTCAAGCCGCCAGCATACCTGATTGAAAATGTCGCTATGCAGCTAAACCAGAGGAGCGAGAAGGCTAGCGTAGAGGCTTTCGGCGAGGTGTGCAGGATGCTGGGTAGGCCTTCCCTGTTTGATGCAGCGCAAGTGGGCTCCTATGCCCACCGCACGCGCAACTACTGGGGCAACCTAGCACCAGCTGCAGACATTGAGTTTGTTATCCAGGCATCGCATAGGCCGCACGACGGTATTGTGGATGACATTCTGGACGAGGGTAGTAGGGCGCAGGTCGTAGCATGCCCCGATAACGGCGGGTACCGTATCAATGTGTATGGGCAACCAAGGAGGGCGCTGCCCTGCCTCATGGCCACCCCCGCATCCTACGCTTTCCGGAACGGGCAGATCGGCATGGTTTTCAGGCCCATGGGGGGCCTGCAGGAACCAAATGCAAATGAAAGGGAGAGGGCCATGGGGTACGCAGTGGGGTCCACTTTGCCCCGCCCCGACTTTCCTGAGGGAGATAGGAGGGCCGCCTTGGGCAGGTGCATGGATGCTTGGGCTCTCGAGGCTTGGCTCACCATAGCCCTCGAGGCGGCCAAGATCATCCCTAGAGAGCTGGCCCGCAGGGCTGGTTTACCAGGCCCGGACCACGACCCTGCTATCGGCATGACCCTGACGTCCACACATTGCGCCCTAGCCAGTGCAGGCAAAGCATGCTCCGGCGAGGACGAAGCGGCAGCAACGTATCGGCAATGCTTGGGGGAGTCAGCGGCAGCAGACTGGGCGGATGCAGCCCAGGAACCAGGTGGGCAGTCTGACCCAGACCCAGATCCCGTCCGGGTAGCTGACGACGAGGCAGGGGAGGTCGTGGACCCACCAGGATGCGCAGCAGGGCCTGCAGCCCGGGTGGACGTATGGACAGACGTGCCAGTCCTGCACTACCTGCAATCAAAAATGCACCCCCCTGGGGCAGAGGCAGGGGAACAGGCCAGGGTGCAGCGCAGAGCCGCACCTTTCCAGTGGGAACCAGAGAGGGGGGGCGTGCTGATGAGGGTGATGCCAGACGGACGGCGGTGTGTAGTTCCCAGGCCCGAGGACAGACAGGCAGTAATCAGGGAAGCTCACGCTAGCACCGGTCACTTCGGCAGCCACCGCACGGCCTTCATGATCCTGCAGCAGCACTGGTGGAGAGGGCTTAGGGCAGCGGTCAGGAAGGCTGTCCAGGAGTGCGGGGTGTGCGACAGGGCAAGGGCGTCCACGTTCAATCACACGCAGCCAGACCTGCACCCACTCCCTATTGAGGGTTTATTTTTCCGCTGGGGTGTGGACCTGTGCGGGCCGTTCACTACCACGCCTAGGGGCAACCGGTACGTCATGGTGTGTGTAGAGCACTACTCCAAGTGGGTGGAGCTTATCCCCATCCCCAGCAAGGCGTCTGACGTGACGGCCTTGGCATTCTTCCAAAACGTGGTTGCACGGTTTGGGGGATGCGCAGAGGTGGTCACCGATCAGGGGACAGAGTTCCAGGGAGAGTTCCAAGACATGTTACTCGATTGCTTCATTGACCATCGCACCACCTCCGCCAACCATCCCCAGGCGGATGGGCTATCCGAACGGGCTGTCCAGACCCTCAAGACGGGCCTGCGCAAGTGCTGCGGGGACGGGAGCAGCGACGACTCATGGGACAGGATGGTCCCGTGGGTGGCGCTGGGTTTCCGGTGCTCGCCTCAGCAGGCTACGCGCATGGCTCCCTACGAGGTACTGTACGGGCAGAAGCCAGTGTTCCCCACCAAGGTCGGGGCAGACCTATGGAGCACAGCGCGAGTGGCAACAGTGGAGGAGGCCGCAGACCTGCTCCTCGCCAGGGTGGCCAGGATCAAGGAGGCCCTTCCGGTCGCGGGAGAGCACCTGAAGATCGCACAGCACCGGGACAAGTTGCGCTACGCCAGGATCCGCGGAGGAGGATATGTACCCCAGGTCAGGCGGTTCGCCGTTGGGGATTACGTGTACGTACGGTACGCTTCGGAGCGGCGCAGCCTCGACCCCAAAGCCAGGCCGGAAATCCTGCGGGTGCAGAGGCTGGGGGAGACGGGGGCGTTGGTGCTGGAGGGCGCCGATGGCTTGACCGTAACAGAGAACGCAGTCAACTGCTCCCCGTGCCACCTCCCCAACCTGAAAGGCAGGGTGGATTTCAGCACCTCCAGGCCCAACGTCAGCCTGTCCTGCGAAGTCTGCCGCCTACCCGACCGGGGGGACGTCATGCTCCTGTGCGACGCATGCAACACCGGCTGGCACATGGACTGCCTCGCGCCAGCGCTCTACGCCATCCCCGAGGGCGATTGGATATGCCCCAGGTGCGAGCCTGCATCAAGGGCCAGCGTGCCGGGCCTGGCCGCAGCAGCAGTACCGAACAAACCAGCCCATCACGAGGAGACAGCGCCCCGGGCAACCAGGGCAGCCGCCAGAGCAGCCCAGGAGACAGGAGCCATGGACAAGCCAGAGGTGGAGGTCATGGCCACCAATCCGGCCACTAAACAGATGGAGCGGGGCATCGCCAGGCCCATGCCCAACGGGCTGTATGACATTTCATACACAACGGGCAGAGGAAAAGCCAACGTCACCCCCAGGGCAGTTCAGCGCAGGGCCAAAGCGGCCACCGACGCAGCCAGAGCAGAGGAGGAGACAGCTGCCTAGGGGCAGACAGCCAAGGGGGACAGGGAGGGATAATAGCCATAGAACCGCCACAGGGCCAGCCACCTGTACAGGCGGGTTGGGAGAAGCACCGCTGCTACTGCACACGTCTCCTGTAGCTTAGGGCCAGGTGTCAACGGTGCAGTGGGGCGAGAGCAGCGGGTTTCCGTGTTCCTATGAAGAGCTGAGGGTTGAATAACAGGAGATGTCTGTAGGCCCGGATGAGCCCCACTGAAGATTCGGTTCATTCTCATGCGACACGCTGTAGATTTCTGATGGTCTCTGAGGAGTGCAGGTTTCTGATGGTCTGATGCGTTCTGATGTCTGATAATTTCTGACTTCTGATTTCTGGTGGTTTCTGTGGGATTCTGGTTTCTGATGGTTTCCGATGCGTTCTGATTTCTGAGGGATTCTGACAATTTCTGATGGATTCTGATGGCCGCTGGCTTCCCGTAGTTCTGATGGTTTTTCAGGGGTTCTGACCCTTTCTTGACTTCCAAACAAGCGTGACAATGGTGAAGGTACCGGATTCTGTATGCCCTGATCAGGCCAGAAAGAGACCGGGAACCCAGAGGCCTGAGTCGAGTTTCAGTGAGTATTCTTTAGTGAATTTCCTTGTGTTAATTTCCTGCAGTGGATTTTCTTCAGTGGATTTCTTTTGTTCAAACCGACTGGTTGGATTGCAGTCAGGTGTTTAGGAGGGTTCCGTGTTAGGGAACTGACCAGTTCTGAGTGTACATATTTTTCCGATCTCAGTTGCAGTACCACCCCTAGTCCGGCTCCCCACGCACGCCCGGTGTGCGTTTCGTGAGGAGCGGGGGGCGAGTAAAGTAGGGGCGGTACCCACAGCTAGGGGCGCCCGGGCAGGCCAGCCTTATCCCAGCCTTAGCTCTTAAGCGGTACGCTGTACCAAGTTACCCCCTTTACAGCCCTTGTACCTCAGCAATGTAGTACAAGAGGCACGTATGTACAGGTGTTGAACCTTAGTTGTGAGTAGTTTGAGCCTCTCTAAGGCAGTAAGGACAGCTTACACCATTTTGGCACGATTACTGCTTTATGGTGCGACAGCTGTCACGGTATAATGCAGTATACGTGCCAAAACCGTAGGGACCGCTGACGCGTCCCCGTAGACTCCGCAGCTTCCCTGCGGAGCCCCTTTTTAGGGTTAGGAGCCCAGCTTCCACTACTGGAAATTTCACAGTAACACCATGGTTTACCATGGTAAATGCCCAACTTGGTTAATTTACATGGCTGGCTAAGGTGCTACCATGGTGGTACCAATGTCAACCATGGTATGTTTCTACGTTTGTCAAGTTACCATTGTTATCTCTTGGTAAGAGGCATTACCATGATGTTACCAACGTTAGTCTATGTAACATTACTGGGTTGGCCGTAAGTTACTTAGTTACCCATGTAAAATTACCTTGTTGCCCGAAAGTTACTTAGCAACCTATGTGATATTACTAGGTAGGCCGTATGTTACCTAGTTACCAATGTAAGATGACTAGGCTGGCCGTAAGCAACTTCGTAACCGACGTTACATTTCTAGGTTGACGTTACTAAGTAACCAAGGTATATATCGTTACACCTCTCCGCCCGCCCAGACTAAGTAACCAAGGTTACATTAAGAAGTCGCCCGCACATTACTAAGTAACCGATAGTTCCCCTGCCCTTCTTGTTCCATTATTTATTTCCTTTCTCCCTTGCCAGAAACATTCCTTACCACAAGGTTAGTTTGTATGCATGAATGTTTCCGGATACAATTCACACAAGATGTTAGATTCACCAATATGCCATTTCGGCAAGATTTTACCGGTATTCTATTTCCGGTAAGTAGTGTGTAAGAAGAAAAGCTGATGCCACAATCAAACCTGATTCCAGTTAATAATTGTTTCATGACCCAATGACCTCGTGCAAGTGATGAGACAAAACCCTATACTACATATATACGCGGGCATAAGCCTCGTGCTGGGGGGATGGGGGCATGGTAGCGGAGGAGGTCAAAGTGCGTTGGTGGGAGAGGGGACAATTTGATGTGGTGGGCATGGAAGTGGGGCTGGTTGAGGTGGTGGGTGGAGGTGGGGCTGGTGGAGGTGGTGGGTGGAGGTAGGGCTCGTTGATGTGGATGATGGAGGTGCGGCTGGTTGATGTGGTGGGTGGAGGCGATGTTGCACATTAAAGGCAATACACGCCAGTGGTTGCATCATTATTGCAGCATGGTGGCAGAGCATGCCAGTGGGTGCGGCAGTGTTGCAGCGTAGGAGCAGTTCTGGCCAGCAGTGGGTATGGCGCTGTTGCGATAGTGCAAAGCTCATGTAGTGCAAGCCAGAAAGTGCACATGTATTACAGTATTCATGCAGTGCATGGTAGTGAGGGCCTGTTCAGCCAGGGACTCGTTTAAAAAGAAGATGCCAAAGCAAACAACAACAAGCATGAGCCTTTACCAGCCCCAACCCATGTGCGTGCCGGGAAACCGGCCCCAACCCATGTTCGTGCCGGATTACCAGCCCCAACCCATGGGCGTGCCGGAAAGCCAGCCGCAACCCACAGGCGTGCCAGAATATCCAACCTCAGATACATGGGCGTGCCGGGATATCCAGCCTCAACTACATGGGTGTGCCAGGATATTGCTCACAACATGTGCATGCCGGACTTAAAAATCATTATTGCAGCATGGCGGCAGAGCATGCCAGTGGGTGAGGCAATGTAGCAGCGTAGGAGCAGTTCTAGCCAGCAGTGGGTGTGGCGTTGTTGCGGTAGTGCAAAGCTCATGTAGTGCAAGCCAGAAAGTGCACATGTATTACAGTATTCATGCAGTGCATGGTAGTGAGGGCCTGTTCAGCCAGGGACTCGTTTAAAAAGAAGATGCCAAAGCAAACAACAACAAGCATGAGCCTTTACCAGCCCCAACCCATGTGCGTGCCGGGAAACCAGCCCCAACCCATGTTCGTGCCGGATTACCAGCCCCAACCCATGGGCGTGCCGGAAAGCCAGCCGCAACCCATAGGCGTGCCAGAATATCCAGCCTCAAATACATGGGCGTGCCGGGATATCCAGCCTCAACTACATGGGTGTGCCAGGATATTGCTCACAACATGTGCATGCCGGACTTAAAAATCATTATTGCAGCATGGCGGCATAGCATGCCAGTGGGTGAGGCAATGTTGCAGCGTAGGAGCAGTTTTGGCCAGCAGTGGGTGTGGCGTTGTTGCGGTAGTGCAAAGCTCATGTAGTGCAAGCCAGAAAGTGCACATGTATTACAGTATTCATGCAGTGCATGGTAGTGAGGGCCTGTTCAGCCAGGGACTCGTTTAAAAAGAAGATGCCAAAGCAAACAACAACAAGCATGAGCCTTTACCAGCCCCAACCCATGTGCGTGCCGGGAAACCAGCCCCAACCCATGTTCGTGCCGGAATACCAGCCCCAACCCATGGGCGTGCCGGAAAGCCAGCCGCAACCCACAGGCGTGCCAGAATATCCAACCTCAGATACATGGGCGTGCCGGGATATCCAGCCTCAACTACATGGGTGTGCCAGGATATTGCTCACAACATGTGCATGCCGGACTTAAAAATCATTATTGCAGCGTGGTGGCAGATCATGTCAGTGGGTGCGGCAATGTTGCAGCGTGGGGGCAGTTCATGCCGGCAGTGGGTGCGGCGCCGTTGCTGTAATGCAAAGCTAATGTAGTGCAAGCCAGAATGTGCAGAAGTACTGCAATCTTCGAAAATATCGATTGTGTAGGCCTCAGTGCCAAGGAAGCGCTTGCTTGCAGGCGAGCGACGGTCTTGAACTGTTGAACAATCTCGCGGCACAGCCATTAAAATGTAAGATTCTGGATGAGCAGCTCGGTACTCTTTTGATAGTTCCTGCGTGTGGACAAGGAAGCAAACTTGAGATCAATACTGGGCATTGCGATACTCTAACGAACCCAAATCATGAATGTCAGTGTGCATCATGATTACAAGCTTGCACTGGTGGATTGAAACAAAGCCAAGCATGCACCTGATCGTAAGAGTAGCGCCACAAATGATTGCTCATTCCACCCTGACAATTTATTCGATGGCATGCGATTTCAAGAAAATGAAAGGTATTGAAACGCCTGAGCGAGCCCAGAAGTTGACGGTATGTGATTCGAATGTTTTTGATTTCTGATGGTTCTGAAGCGAGTCAGGCCGTACAACCTCATGCTTAGTGCTTTCGAGTTCGGGCCATGCTTTACTGGAAATCCCCTGAGAGAAGTAGCGTCGGAAATCAGTCATAATCGCTTCTTATCATTAAATTCGCTTCGTGTGGAAAGCTTGAATCCGTCGAGCAGTCTTGGGATCGGTTACTGACTTTGACTCGGACTTCTATCATGGGGAAGGGTTGCCGTGGCTTGCAAATTGAAGACAACATCCGCTGATGCCAAATATCTGCTCTTTTCCTCGCTGAAGTTTACAGGCTACCACGTTGGCGTCAAACGTCAGCGAGAAATCGAGCAGAGACAAGCACATTAGCAATAAATGTCAGCGAGCAATTGAGCCATCGACTGCATGAAAGCATGTTAGTCTTCCGTTCTGGTAAGTGGAGTACATGCATACGGTATGACAACTTGCCTGCCACAAGTGTACCAGCCATGCAGCTCACCAGCCTTGAATCCCCTTGATGCATGCATGCACGCCGCTATGGTGACGCGCCTGTCCGCTAGCAGCTTACCTGCCACAAGGGCACCTGCCAATTCGCCATGCACATTGCACAATGCATGCTTCAAGCGTATTCGCCATGCGGCCTGCCTCACAGAAGTGTATCGGTCATAAGGCATAGATTACATGCCAAGACATGCCTATCTGCCATGCAGCTTGCATGCCACAAGCATCTAATACGATGCGCGTGGTCAAACTCGTTACATCCTTGTACAACATTGCTCACTAGGATAGCACGATGGTCCGCCTTATAATGTCCGCTTGAATCTCTCCAGCGACCACATATGGCCATCAGCACTTTGGCCATGACCACATTTAATGCATCTAAAAACTTAGCCGCGCTGAAATAATGCAGGTACCAAAGCAATTGCGATGTATTATGGTTTGTTCATATGCTTGCTTCACCATCGGCCAGCAGTGGTCAGCAGACATGGTGATCTCTAGCTAAAGGCTGTCAAGTACAGCGTCATCCCAGTAGCACACTATTTCCATGTAAGCTGGGGATCTGCATGTTTGCTTTGTTTGGGACCAGTCATGTATCCAGACCAAAGCTTAACACCGTGGCTCTGTACTTTCCACAGGCACACACTCTGAGAAACAGAACACATTACGGGGCCTCTACCATTGTCATTGTCACCTTGATTTTGGCGCAACTACCGTCCATTGAAGCATCGGTGAGTTTTCATAAATGGCCATCTACGAACCGGCTGGCTGAATTGTTCATGACTTGAAGGTTAAAAGAAAATGTGCTCTATATGCTGATTTTTTGCTTCGACCCCAAAATCTCCAGGTGTTCATCCACATGGGTGGAAGCTTCGAAGAGCATCATGAATATCATGGCCAGGCATCACAATGTGTACGAAGAAGCGCACACGCTAAATTTTTTGAGATACGGAGCTGACGTAGTGCAGCTAATTGTGTTGGCTATGTGTGTCCATTTTTTATTTATTAATCAGACAATCTGCAAATGCTAACCCGTATCATGCTAGCATTCATTTGAGGGGTATTTCAATTTTGCCCCTCCCTTTCCTTTTGACTTGGGCTTTTCGGGTGGGGTGGTGGGTCTTTCCTTTTTATTTTATGTTGTTTTCTTCCATTCCCCCTTTGCATTCAATTTTATTTCCGCACAGTCTGACACTTCGGCGCCCATGCGGCCAAGCCTTCGTGGGCAAGGTGTAATCTCATTGCCAATAACACGCGCGTAGTACAACAACAGATTAATAGTGTATCACAACTATTATGCAACGGTGCAATACTAGTACTGCTTCTCTCAGTAGGCCAATCTAGTAAGAAGTCAGTAGGATGACCTTGGTAAAGGCCTGGTAAAAACTCAGTAGGATGACCTTGGTTAAGGCCTGGTAAAAACTCAGTAAGATGACCTTGGTTAAGGCCTGGTAATAACTCAGTAGGATGACCTTGGTAAAGGCCTGGTAAAAACTCAGTAGGATGACCTTGGTAAAGGCCTGGTAAAACTTCAGTAGGATGACCTTGGTAAAGGCCTGGTGAAAACTCTGTAGGATGACCATTGTACAAGCTTAGTAGGAGCTCAGTAAAAGTACATAAGTAAAAACGCAGTAAACGCTCGGTTAGATAACAAACTTGGAAGCTTTGTAGCTTGACATTGGTTACAATACCATGGTCGAATATCATGCGGAAAAACTGATGTAAACCGACAGAGCCTTCGTCCGTAGTAAATTTACATATGTAAGGCCTTGGTTACCAACGTAACTCTGTTACCATGGTAACGGAAGTTTTTACTGATGTAAACCATGGTAATACCGAGGTTTTCCTACTGCGCATTTCCAGTAGTGTTCCCACTTTCGGGAAGGTCTGAGGCAGGGTTTCCCGTACTCAGTGCATAGGGCTTGCCGGGACCTTTGAATCCCGGCTTGCACGCTTGACGTTCACTTCGTTCCTTTTAAGTGGACAGGCCTCTATTTGTAACCAGCACCGGCTAGATCTCGGAGACCTAACCAGTGAAGTGCATCAAAGCCAGTACCACTAAGCCAGTCAAGCCTAGAACAGCGTCCCCGCCGTCTAGCAAGCACGAGAACACCTAGCCCGAAGCCCAGCCCTGCCTAGGACTACGTCGTCCGCAGTCTACGGCTACGGCTCCGCCCGCTACACGCGGTAAGTGACTCATAACGACCTGTAGGGTTCGCTACCCGACAGGCCTTTAGTCGCAGCTCTACAAGCGACCAGCTCCACGCCTGTCACCTAGAAGTTCCAACCACAGCTTAACGCGCCGCGCATTCGCGGCCAGCGTGTAGACGCTGAGTCCGCCCGTAGGTGTCCGCCACTCAGTGGGGAAGAAGTCCACCACGGACCCGAAGCAACCATCGCGAGTAAAGTAGGGGCGGTACCCACAGCTAGGGGCGCCCGGGCAGGCCAGCCTTATCCCAGCCTTAGCTCTTATGCGGTACGCTGTACCAAGTTACCCCCTTTACAGCCCTTGTACCTCAGCAGTGTAGTACAAGAGGCACGTATGTACAGGTGTTGAACCTTAGTTGTGAGTAGTTTGAGCCTCTCTAAGGCAGTAAGGACAGCTTACACCATTTTGGCACGATTACTGCTTTATGGTGCGACATTTAGGGTTGCGCGTTTAGCGGGGAAGCGGGGTGCATGGGCGGCAACCCCTGCCTTTTAATCCTTTTGTGGGGCAGGGGCAGCTGCACTTGTCTTTCAACCTTTTCAACCCCTAACATCTAAACATAGAGCAAGGGGCGGGGTGCAGGGGCAGCAGCCCATGTCTTTAAACTTCTTATGGTGGTAAGCGGGGGTGCATGGGCAGCAGCTCCTCCTTGCAAACTTTTTGTCGTGATGCAAGGATGGGGGCATCTTCCTAAATGCTTTGATCGGGGGCTTCATAACGAAGTGTGGGGGTGATTTTTGCAAGTTTTACAAGTGTTCTAACTCCTGAGGCAATTCCTCTAACCACCGTCATGTAATCAGAGAAATCACGTGGCCCCAGAATGATGTCCGTGTTCTCATTTCCCACCAGAATTGATGAAAGCATGTGAAGACAACCTTATTTGACGGATTTCTAATGAAAGGGGTGACTTGATGCAGAATAAGGTACATGCTCCTCCCCGAGAGAGCTCCCCACCACCCCACCACAATAAATGCCGATAGGCCCCCCCACCCTCCATGTCCCAACCCCCCCGCCCTCCGCATGGCATAGCTTCCTTATGTGCTGCTACTTTCTCAAACGTTGTGGTTTGGGAAGCGAGGTGCAGGGGCATCAGCCCATGCCTTTAAATCTTTGGTGCAAGAAGCGGGGTGCAGCCCTTGCCTTATTTGTTTGGGCAGGAGGCGGGGTGCCAGGGCGGCAGCCCTTGCATTTGAACTTGTTTGGCGCGAGGCGGGGTGCCGAGGCGGCAGCCCCTCCCTTTATTTTTTTGGAGTGTGGATACGGGGTGCAATTCATGCCTTCAAATCTGGGTTTGAGGCGGAGTGAAGGGGCGGCAACCCCTACAGCCGCTTGTTTAGAACAGTGCATACCCGCTGGGCCCTGCTGAACGCTCGGCCACGTGGGGCTGGTAGGGAATGACTAGGCTCATTTCCAGCTACCATGCACAGCCTGGGCCATGGTGCAGCCATGCCATCCTCCTATGTGAGGGGGCAGGAACATGGAACCCGGCTCTAGGCGGAGAAGATCGTGTGGCGGGTTCGATCCCTCAACCTCTGGGTATGGATGCCACCAGCGTTATACCACTGGACCATTTCCCCCCGTCTTAAGGCAGAGGCTCCAGCCCTGACTTGCCTCCATCCACGGGAAACTACACAAGCGGCAGCAGGAACCACGAAACACACGCACATAACAGGTGGAACAAGACACAGAACACACATAACAAGACACAGAACACACATAACAAGACAACGAACACAAAGAACAAGGCTTAGAACACACAGAACGCTCAGAACACACAGATACTCAAAACACTCAGAACACACAGAACACTTAGAAGACTTATAACACAGAGCACTCAGAACGCACAGAACACTCAGAACACATAGTGCACACAGTACACTCTGAACACACTGAACACCCTTCTGCCCGCATGTACTACTCTGACTAGTAGGGTTGGCATATACCGTAATTCCTGAGCGAGAATACACGTATATACGGTATATTCCGTATATACGTAAATCGTAGCCGTAATTTCCATGTTTTTTCCTCAGGGGTTTCAACTCTGGCCTCCAAGCCAATGTCTAGCTTCAAAATTAAGATACTAATAGGGTAATAGGCCTGACAGTTCCCTATGAAGTATTGATCCTTGAATTTATAAAATAAAAGGCATAAAGCAGCCTGAGGAACCTCTTGTCACCAGGCATCCTACATCCAACAGCCACCCGGCCCACTTAAGCCGTCTGACCAGCATTCTACACCAATCCCCGAGATATCAGATAAGTAGATGTTCCGCCCCCGTTGAGACGGATTCGAAACTCCCAGGTACTTCTCGCAGTCCGCGCACTGCAATGCCGCTTGTCCGCACTCCGTTATACTGTTTCTTCCGTTCGCTGTCGGAAAAAACGCAATTTCGCAAAAATTCGTATATACGAAAAATATGCATTTACTGTATATGGCACCCAGATAATTACGTATATACGAGCCGTAATCGTATATACGTAATTCGTATATTACGGACTTTGCCAACCCTACTGACTAGAATGTTGTGTTATATATACCATATAGTGCCCCATTGGCCATTTGTCCCCCGGCCACCCGCAACGACGCAGCTTGCACACAAGCAGCCACAAGGCCCGAGCTACCCACAGCCCAGAGGCCTTTTTTACACTATGTAATGCCGTAAAGGGCAATGACAGCCGAAGCTATCTAGGGACAAGGTCACGAAAGGGGTGAGAAGGGGCGGAGCAACCCCAAGGTTCAAAAACGAATTCAGTAAGAGCAGCAAGCGGAAATGGGCATTCAACCATTCTCAGCCACCACGACATGTTTAGGTGTGCAGCAAACATTAAAACATGGGCATGCCCGAGGGCATGCCACTAAGAAACATGCATGTGATGCCACTCGTAAAAGAAGATGTTGTGAGGAAAAAGGAAAGCGACCAACGAGAGGTAACAGCTTATACGTATATTGCAAGCTAATGAGCATGGCCTCCATTGCATGTGAAGGCGTGACGCCATATTGCCATGATTTCAAGCATGCTCATTGCCCTATGGGGAGGAAAATAAAGAAGAGGAACTGGTGCTCAACTGCCCATAGCCCCAGCTCACGTCAACACCACCTGTGCCCTTACGTGATGAGAAGCATGCTCATTGCCCTAGCTCAAGCCAACACCACATGAAGTACTCCGTCAGTACTACCGTACATAGTAGCGCTACCTCATCACTCCGTGCAATGTACATGAAGGTTATAGCCCAGTGGCCACCTTGGGATAAAAGATAGGAGGTCATCGTGCATGGAAATTCTTGACCTGACCCCTTTCTGTTACTTCTCTATGTATGGATCAGGGATTGATTTGTTGATCAGGGATTCAGGGTAGCTTCACTCTTGACATGCTCGTCATCCATCTCCACATCCCTGACACAGTGGCCACGCAGAGGCATGTCAGGCATCTCAAAGGGCCTACATAGTGAAAGCATCCAGGAAAGACAGCACATAAAACCTGGCTATGGCAGCGGTGCATGTCTTATTGATCATACATTCATACGCTCTATAGTATCTGACTCCCTCTTGATTTTTTTAGCATTGCTTTCGTGACCGAGATAGCATCTCACACGTCCATGCTAAGTGATGGGTCGTTTTCGGGTCATGCATGGATTTTAACCTGTCCTTACTGTTAGAATCTATGCGCATGACCAGGCTGTTGCCCAAGAGCTGATGTGTGGGGCGCCAGGGGGCCGTGCATGGCCATCAACGCCTCTGATCAACGCTGATCGTGATGGTGTGCTGGTTCATTCCTCGACAGCATTGCTAGCGGTTCCCCCTCAATCAGCCATTCGCGCGTCTGCACCTCGCTTGGGTCATACACCGGGGACCTGGGGTGGAACTCGCCGTTCCCACACAAAAATAAAGGCTGACCACCTACATCAAGGCACCTGCTAATTTTTACCGTCCTCACATCACACATAGTGTTAGTACCACCTTGGCCTCTGCTGCCATAACCCGGTACCTATTCAGTGCATATAATGCCACTTTTTGCCCCAGAACATTACCCAAATGTAGCATTTTTCTGCATGCCATGATCCTCTCAAGTTTTACACCCTCCCTGCCTGCGCCGGCCTGCTATGGATAGCTAAGCAAGCAACTCTCTATCGCATCCCCAACAAGAATACTACAGGCCAGAGGTCTGCTACAGGCCAGAGAATACTACAGGCCGGAGGTCTACTACAGGCCAGAGAAGACCACAGGGCAGAGGTCTGCTACAGGCCAGAGAATACTACAGGCCAGAGAAGACCACAGGCCAGAGGTCTGCTACAGACCAGAGGTCTGCTACAGGCCAGAGAATACTACAGGTCAGAGAATACCACAGGCCAGAGGTCTGCTACAGGCCAGAGAATACCACAGGGCAGAGGTCTGCTACAGGCCAGAGAATACTACAGGGCAGAGGTCTGCTACAGGCCAGAGAATACCACAGGGCAGAGGTCTGCTACAGGCCAGAGAATACTGCAGGCCAGAGGTCTGCTACAGGCCAGAGAATACCACAGGCCAGAGGTCTGCTACATGCCAGAGAATACTACAGGCCAGAGAATACTACAGGCCAGAGGTCTGCTACAGGCCAGAGAATACTACAGGCCAGAGGTCTGCTACAGGCCAGAGAATACTACAGGCCAGAGGTCTGCTACAGGCCAGAGAATACTACAGGCCAGAGGTCTGCTACAGGCCAGAGAATACTACAGGCCAGAGGTCTGCTACAGGCCAGAGAATACTACAGGCCAGAGGTCTGCTACAGGCCAGAGAATACTACAGGCCAGAGGTCTGCTACAGGCCAGAGAATACTACAGGCCAGAGGTCTGCTACAGGCCAGAGAATACCACAGGCCAGAGGTCTGCTACAGGCCAGAGAATACTACAGGCCAGAGGTCTGCTACAGGCCAGAGAATACTACAGGCCAGAGGTCTGCTACAGGCCAGAGAATACTACAGGCCAGAGGTCTGCTACAGGCCAGAGAATACTACAGGCCAGAGAATACTATAGGCCAGAGGTCTGCTACAGGCCAGAGTCTACTACAGGCCAGAGGTCTGCTACAGGCCAGAGAATACTACAGACCAGAGGTCTGCTACAGGCCAGAGAATACTATAGGCCAGAGGTTTGCTACAGGCCAGAGAATACTACAGGCCAGAGAATACAATAGGCCAGAGGTCTGCTACATGCCAGAGAATACTATAGGCCAGAGGTCTGCTACAAGCTATTTCTCATGGTTTTTGCCCCATCTGTACCTCGCCTTCTGATGGCCCACCCAAACATAACAGCAGACATTCAAGGTCACATTTTTTTAGATGCACATTCCGCGGCCATGCCTCCTGTACCTCCCTGGGTGACAAGGCCCTCTGCCTCTTCAGACATGCCCTTACCAGAGGCACAACAAGAGGAATGCTCGCTATCATGCATAATAGCATGCTTACCCTGCCTCCCCTCTCCCTCATGTTGCCTCTGACACAGGTTTGAAGAAGCAGAAGGCCTTGTCACCCAGGGAGATCTTAATATATGATTCAAGCCTCCATGAGTGGATGCTTCAGGACGTCACCCCCCTTACCTTTCAGGCTGCTCCAGTGTCCGGAACTGGTTCCGCACTTCTGCCATGGTCTGTCTTGGACTTTGCCTGTGTACGTTGCAACACCGTTCATCTGACTGCACACCACACTCCTCCCCTGTACTCACAGCCCTGCCTACTTCTTAGGGTGCGCAAAACAGGGCTTACTTGGGCATGCCGCTCAATGTAAACCTCCCAAGATCTACGCAAGACAGGCGCTAGCTCTCTCTTGCTTTCACCAAAAGGTGCACGGTTTCGTCGCTCGATTAACATCATCACGCAATGAAACGCAATGATCTTAATGGTTCTGACGTTCATCACGCGATCCACAGCCTGACAAACAAATATCAGAACAGCATAGTTAAAACGACAGTTGGCCGGCTGGGTGGCAAAATTTACTCCAGGATTAATCCATTAAATATATGTGAATTGGATTATGAGAAAAGTAGTCATCATACATTCATAATGGAAAGGCCTTATAACGTTCTTGCATAGGGCAGTCTATGGCTTGGGCATGTAAGATCTTCGCAGTTTCATTTTTATACTTGCAGTCATGACCGCATACGCGATTTGCCTTCGCATCGTATAGTGTTAATTGGCATGCGCAGAATAATACTCAGTTTATTAATTACTGGTAATCATTGAAGGGTCGAGCGGCTGATCTTCATTAATAAATTCTGGTTTGTTTGCTTGTGAGCACCTGTACCATACAAATTGTCCACCTGTTCCCACACCAGTACTGGTCATCTTCTCATGATGCTGCATCCGTTCCCACCTACCGGTACCCAACAGTTGCTACGCCTTCTTTCGCTGGCATGCGCCAGTGTCTATGAAAGAGGCCTCGCGAATTAACATACCAGTATATATGGCCATGCGGCTTCATACAAATTACGTTTTGACCATGTGGTTAAAAAGCTCTCATTTGCCTCACGCGAATGCAGAAGGCGTTTATGGTATTAAGCCATCCTAGAAAGACAGTCACCGCCACATTGATGACAGTGAGGAATGTAGCTACACCACCCTTGGCCTCAGCTGCTGTACCCGTTGCAGTGCACTGTTTCAAGGTGAGGAGCCACGAGATACGCAATCGAAGCAAAACACGACTTGCAACAATGGTGCGAGTGCAAAGAACGAGCCTTACAAAACAGGTTGCCAACCAAATCCCAATGAAACCGATTGCAGAGTGAAAACGGATCCCTACCTTGTGATCCGTTTGCCTTTCAGTCTCCTAGGTGACTTTCTTGAGCGTCTCCAGTCTCATGACCTCCAGCTCCCCGGGCTTTTCAGCTGAGATGCGCCAGTCCCATTGATGTATGGCCGAATAAAAAGCCAACAAAATATAGCAGTGCTGCTATCGGGGAGGGGGCATCTGGATGAAGTAGTTAACTGGTACAAGCAAACGAAATATGCCCCATTTTTATTTACCGGTCTGTCGTGTTCAACTATTGGGGCCGGAGTCTATGATGATTTGAGGGGGGAGGAGAATAAACATAACAGGCATGTGCAGCTTGCCAGAGACCACTGGTATAGAACCGGCGCAATTGAAGAGGAACAGGCTCGAAGAAAAGCGCCGTGAAGGCGTGAATTGATGGACGAGGGCCAACCGGCTCTGCATTAAGTTGCATTAGATACAAATACAGGCACCAGCAGTACTACCGTACCAGCATGTTGAATATGATTACTGCCTAGGCATCAGAATCGTACATACGGTACACTGTTTTCTTCATGAACAGGCAAGTACCACTTCTTATTGCAGTGCGCACCGGACCAAGCTCGGCAGGCTGCTGGGCAGCCACCACTGGGCAGATTGGTGGTTTGCATGGTTTAAGGCCGGTGGACAAAGTGGAATGGCTCGCTGCACTGTGCCACATGGTCTGAGGCTGTAATGTAGCTGAATTGTAGCTGAAATAATCGGAAATAAACATGTTGAATACAGTACTAGCACACGATTTTGATTTTCTACTTTGTGGCATCCTGATTGGTTGTGGCTATTTGTAGGCAGGTCTTGAAGCTTAGATTCTGCAGTAATTGGCCTAAACAGGAATTGCAAGCTGAAGTTGTTCCTCAAATACCGAACTGGCAAAATGGAGCTAGAATAGCAGGCTGCCTTGTCAAAGTCCTATTAGCCGCAGATGAGAGTATTGAAAGCTTCAACCACAGAGACACGGCCCTGTTAAATCAAACCTTATGTTTCCATTTCTTCTAACCTGATAGCTGGGCGTCGAGCCTGTTTATAGCGTGGCCCAGAGACCAGAGGTGTAACGTTATTAACCTACCGCTCGGGCCCACTGACGCTGCGTTCATCATGTCCCATGGGGCCCATGCAGCGCCTGCCCTCTCCATGCATGCACAATCCAAGGAGACCCATCAGTTATATGACTGCAGGCATACAAGGTTCATGAGAAGCCATCCTTCTCTCTATATTATTCACACTTTTGCAATGTATGTGAAAGGATGCATTGACAGACTGCACGGCATGGATCATGATTTAGTGACTGCTGCGTCCCCCACCGGAATCGCTCACCAGTGTAACCTTGAACATGTTTGAAGGCGTGAAGGCGTGGTCTTGTGGGTTGGACAGTATTCAAATGCGAATGATACTCTTTCGCCTGACCTCAACGACAGTGACAATGCACGTCCGTTTGAGCCGGGATATGAAGGCCTCTGAAGTGAGGCGACCATCATGGAGACGCTGGAGAAAGGCATGGCATGTGTAAGACCTCCATGATCAGCAAATCAGTGTGAAATTTTTTGGGCACCATACCAATAAACGAAGGTGCAGGGAAAAGAGGCTGGTTCCCTTGGCAGCTTCCATTCAGGCACACGGATACCATGAACACTATGCGGTAGGTTGGAACGGGATGTGGTGTCCATGATGGCAAAAGTTGTGGAGCCAAGAGATCCATTGACAATTGGCAGGAAATGTAATTTAGCTCATGCTGATATGCTGGTTATGTCAAGCGACCAGGTGCAGAGGTCAAGGTGGGAACAGCCCCCCAGGACATGACCAAGTTAAATCGTTCTGGTGGGTACAAGTAAGGCAGCTTAGCATGTTAGCTTTGCATGGGTCGGGTATGGGCGAGGGTATTGTGTGGAATTTCATACATGACCATGTCTTTTGCATTGACATCGGCACCATTACCGCTGGCTGTGGTGACAATATGAACTTGCCACCGCGTTGTGGTTTCCGTACATTATAATCCTATTACGGGCTAAGAAGTCCTAAGTGATCGTGATCTCTAGGCCGGACCGCTTTTTCTGCATCCTTTTTGCAGTAACATTATCTCTCTTCGTACCAGATACCGGTAGTCTATTTACAGGGAAAAGGTGTTTCAGCTTATAGCTCTTGATTAGCCCTCCTGACACAATATGGCTGGCCTGGAAAACGTGAGGAATAATAAAGGAAAACTGGTTTATATGTTATGCTCTGTTCTAGTCCTGCCGCTGAAGCCATTTTTGGTCAACGAAGGCGGATTCGTTTCGGGGAGGAGGAAGCGATGCTGGTGCATCTGCGAGCCGCTCGCAACTAGATGGGCTGCATAGCCTTCAAGATCATTTTCAGGTGGGACTTGCTAACGCTGAGGTGCCCACGGACTTCTCCCATGTTTTTGCTCACTATGATTTGCGCAGGTCGAAGGTTTCATTAAAGCTGCTCAGAAGGTTGGAAAAGGACTAAGCAACATTTTCAAGAAGAAGCAGACAGCGGGTTCTGCTCCGATCGGTCTTGACGATCTGCTCCAGTATAGCAATGTGTGTAAGCTTCTCAACATCATGTGAATAAGCATTTTGTCCCTCCGCTGATAGTTATTATCACGGTGCAGGAGCCGATCCCGACTTCGCTACTGAAACTGAACGGGGAGCATGTTTCGAGGGCGGTCAAGATGTTTGCGGGAATTATGAAGTACCAGGGCGATTCTGGGGAGCAGGTTGACGACGCGCAGCGCATTGAGATAGCACAGAAGCTGCTTCACCAGGGTCTTAAGAGGCCAGAGCTGAAAGACGAACTCTACATGCAGCTGTTGAAGCAGACTCGGTGCAACCCGGCGCCAGCATCCCGTCTTAAGTCTTGGGAGCTGTTCCACCTTGTAGCGGCGTCCATGCCCCCATCCAAGGTAATCATAAGCGCATGAACACATGGACCAGTCATAAAGCGTCCCCAGGCTGTCCATGCCCATGCCCTCCTGTCTTAACACCTTGCCTGGGCCCCTCATGCATGACAGGATTTTGTTGGCCTGGTGTCAGAGTACATTCACGGTGTGGCTAACGATGAGCAGGAGCTGACCAATGTTAAGAGCACGGCAGCTAAGACATGGAACAGCCTCAAAAGATCAGCCAAGGCCGGGCCTCGGCGCACGGTGCGTGTGGCTGATAAGCTCATGCATTTTTTGAAGTATGCCCATGAATGCAGCGGAAAGTCTGAAGTATCTCATGCCTTGCGTCCCCCCAGCTGCCCTCAACGGAGGAGCTGGATGCCGTGTTTGCTGACCGGAAGATGAACACAATCGTGTTCTTCCTGGATGAGACCTTCGAGGAGCTGGCATACGACGTGACCACCACAGTTCTTGAGGCAGTTGAGCAGCTGGCGACCATTATCAAGCTGCAGGTAGGGTCTCGGCGGATCCGAGCATGAGCAATGGTTACTCATGCAGGGACCAGCTCACTCATTTCGTCCTTGTTCACATCATATCTCTGTAGTCTTTACAAACCCTTCATGCGGCCAGCCCTGATGAATCTTGTTCCCTGTCTTCCACCCCTGCATCCCCAAAGAACTACAACACGTTCACATTGTTCGAGTGCCGGAAATATACGGCATCAAAGCAAGCGAACACGCCCGAAGTGCCCCAGGACGAGCATATACTGCTGGATGACAATAAATACATTGCGGACGTGCTGTGCGAATTCAAAAACGCCAAGGCTGGGAAGGTGAACTGGCATGGCTATCATGAGCTGGGAGACTAGTGTCAGAGAGGACATGACCCATAGGATGAAAATGGGATGATCTCCTGATTCCTGCTGGACAGTGTGACCTTCCCGCGCACTGCTTGGGATGGGACTGGCACAACACACTATCAGTTCAATGACAGGATAGGCCTGACGTGGCACTTGAGCCCATTATTAGTAAGACTGTCAGGACGTACCCCAAACATGGGTATAGTAAGTACAACCAAATTTGAACCATACGCCCTGAGGCTTGGATTAATGAAGCTATCCGTTGGGGTGTAGCACTAGGTAGGCTACTAGGCCCTGCCGAGGTTGTGGTACGTTTATTTTGAAGAGCAGATCTCTGTCCATCCTGTTGTCCTCACTAACCGTGCCTTTGCCTTTTTTAAGTCTGTGCTATTGCCTCTCCCCTGCATGTGTCACAGGAGGGCTACTCAAGCAAGCTCCTTTTCAAAAAGCGAATGTTCCGCGAGACGGATGAGACTATCACAGAGCCCCAGTTTGTGAACCTTTCGTATGTCCAGGTAAGAGATGGCAGGCCCTTATATTCAAGGATTAAAGTATTCAAAAGTGGGCGAATGGCACTCCATGCAAACTAGAGCGGTTGGACTCGCCTGCAGTTTGTCCCCTATGGCAGGTGGGCACTGTTTTCTTTTTTCATGACTCGGTTACATTTCGGCCACACTCTGGCCTCAGCCAGATGCCCCAGTTGTGGCCAGCCAAAGTGCCTTGGGCACCAGTTGTATGCCCGTCCTGGTTTGGTCTCGATCAGGCCTTTGGCGGCCGCTGGGCAGCCTCCCGCAGGTAGAGAGAGACTGGTTGTCCAAAAAAAAATGTATGTGGGCTCATGTTCCTGATGCTGGGTCTACCATTCTTACCTCCTTTATCCCCATCCTGCGCATGTCGCAAGTAGTTTTCAGGGGGGGGAGGGGCACATTTCAGCTACCTTCCGGCTGGACTAGCCATGCTGCTTGGGCCTGAGGCTGTAAGCTGCTCCAGGTTCCCCCTGGGCAAGGTTCCTCGAGTCCCAAGTGGTCCTACCGCAGCCGAGGGGCGGCCTTTTAAATGTAGCCTCGATGTGTAAAATAGTTTGTAGTCCCTAGGCGTTTTTTTCTCCGCAAAATTATGCAGTGCTTGGCCGTAGCTGACTCGGGAGGGGGGTACTGTCTGATTATGCCTGGGCCTAAATACCTTGTTGACATTGCCTGTCCAGACATGCCTCTAATGCTGTTGCCCGTTGCATGCGTGTAGGCCCAGCATGACTACCTCCAGGGGCACTACCCGGTGGTCAGGGAGGATGCTGCGCAGATGTGTGCCCTGCAGATCCAGGCTGAGCATGCCTCGACGCTGATGGAGGATCCAGAGGCTGTGATGACGTGTATCGAGAAGTATGTCACAAAGCAGGTATGTTGAGGGGTCATGAAATATGTCACAAAGCAAATGTGTTGAGGGTCGAAGATGATCGTCGCTAGGCAGGTATGTTGATGGCTCTAGAAGTATGTCTCAAAGCACGTTCGTTGATTGGTAAAGAAGTGGTAACAAAGTATGTCATCCAGCAAATATGTTGAGGGATCAAGAGGCATGTGACAAAGCAGGTGCGTGAAGAGTTAAGCTGGGTGGACAATGTTGAAAGCCATGGGTAAGTTTTTTTGTTGGGCCAAGGTGAGTGTCATAGCGCCTGCTTCTCACTCTCCATGCTGTCATGGAAGCATGGTGCATGTGCTCTATTGCCAAACGTAAGCCTCGCCTCTCTTTGCAAGCACCAGGCTTTCGCAAGCAGCTAAGTTGCTTGTCCGCTTTGGCAGTTTGTGGGGCAGATTTCACCTCAATCTGCCTATCTGCGGACGTTGTGCATGTCACCCCTCACATGGCTAGCCCGGAGTGTCAAGACACAGCTGTCAAATGCTGACAAGGCCACTGGCGTGCTTGCCATGTCTGTGCGGTCAGGTGTTGATGACGCGGCCCCGGGAGGAGTGGGCGCTGGACGTGGGCGCACGGTACAAGGCCTTGGAGCAGTTTTCAAAGGAGGATGCCCGGCTGCAGTTCCTGCGCATCCTTCGCAGCCTGCCCTACGGGAACTCGATATTCTTCACTGTCAAGAGGATCGAGGACCCGATCGGGCTACTACCTGCAAAGCTCATCCTAGGGGTCAACAAGCGTGGCGTTCATTTCTTCAGGTGCGTGGGGGTGGGGATGTGAACCCATGAGACTGTGGGGGCCCATTTGGGGTTGGAGGCTCTCGAGGCCAATGCGGCTTAACTCAGAATTGGAATGAGTATCAGGATATGGGAGGGTGAGTAGGTGCGGCAATGACTGACACGGCTCCTGGGCCTCTTTTTAGCCATGCAGCTGCTGTGCCTGAGAGGGCTGCCCTCTTACCCTACTGATCTGCTTTTACGCCTGTCCCCCTGTCCCCGCCCAGGCCTGTCCCTAAGGAATACCTTCATTCTGCCGAGCTGCGGGACATCATGCAGTTTGGCAGCAGCAGCACCGCCGTGTTCTTCAAGATGCGCGTTGCAGGCGTTCTGCACATCTTCCAGTTTGAGACGCGGCAGGGTGAGGACATCTGCATGGCGCTCCAAACTCACATCAACGACATCATGATGAAGAGGTACTCCAAGGTGCGTTCATGTATGAAGGAGGGTCTATCCTGGCCATGTGCATCCACGTATGAGGGAGGGCCTGTCATGTGCTGGTGTGGGTGTGAGTGTTAGCGCCTCTTGATGCCCTGTAAAGACATAATGATGGAACGGTGCTTAAGGTTGCGTCCATGCACGAAGGAGGGCCTATCCTGGTCATGTGCTGTTGTGGGTGTGAGTGTTAGCGCCTCCAGATGCCCATGAAGGATGTCGTGATGAAGCGATACTCAAAAGGGGCATCCACGCACAAAGGAGCGCCTGTCATGTGTTGTTGTGGGTGTGAGTGTTAGCGCCTCCAGGCGCACATCATGATGAAGCAAGAGGCAGGTGTATACGTTTGATGGAGGGTGTATACTTGCCAAGCACCTGTGTGGGCCTGGGTGCCAAGAACACACGTCGATGACGTTATGATTAAGGGGTGGTTGAACGTGGGTAGCGCCAAAGACATGTCGACGACTTAATGATGACAGGGTTCTTGACGGTGAGAACACGCATGTAGCGAGGGCATATTCCTGCGTGTCCGGTGGGTTTGTATGTGATAGCGTCGAGGCTGGCTCTGTACGTGGGTCTTGGTCGCTGCTGCTTCAGAATTGCTGGGAGCCCATGCCGCTTCCTGTTAATGGCATCAGGAGCCCGAGATCTGCTGTGCTTGTCTGCCCCCCCTATCTGATTTTGAACAGGCCAAGGCGATGGCACAGGGGGGCGACGCCAAGCCCTCAGGCCCGGGTGGTCAAGACTCCCTGGGTCTGGCTCAACCGAACTTTGGCGCCAAGTATGACCAGCACGTGACACAGCTTCAAACAGCCCTGGAGGAGGCGCAAAGCCGATCAGAGCAGCTGCAGAAAGCGGCGGATGAGCTCCGGTAAGGAGGGGCGTGGTAATTGGCGAGGTAGAGCAGGGGACGGAAAATAACTGTGTGAAGTCACTGTACAGTGGGCTGCGTTAAGTAGGTTTGGCCACGTGTTGGGTGGACATGGTTGTTGCCGCTATCGTTTCTTGTGCACTGTGGCCAAAGTGATTGGCGCAGAGCAGTTGTGTTCGGTGAAAGCGCTGCAGCCCTGGTTTGCTATACCGACCGTTAGTGTCGTCTTCCAGCTCTGTGAGCATCGCCTGTGAACTCACACTCTTTACGACCCCATATGACACTTTTGGGGGGGCTTCTTGGTAGATGCCCTCCGTAACTGCCATTCACAACTGCTTTCGACAACTGCCGTTCATAACTACCTGCAACCAGGTACTCCAAGGATCAGGTCCAGGCTGAGCTCGACGACGTCCAGGAGCTGCTGCAGAAGGAGGAGAAATCGAGGACCGAACTTGAGGATAGCGTGAAAGGGCTGCGGCAAGAGATGGAGACGGCCATCACGGAGCTTGCCCTGGCCAAGGCAGGAGCTGGGTTGGCGGCAGAAGCTGGCACGGCCGTCCCCAGTGCGGCGGACTCTGCTCGCCTGGCGGAGCTCGAGACGCTGCTAGAAGCACGCAGCAAGGAGCTGGCAGACATGAGCGATAAGTGAGTGGTGGGGCCTGGGACCTTTGTCCAAGCTTCTGTGATGTGCACGCAGGTCAGCTGTGGCCCCTTTCGGCAGCAAGGGCTGGTTGTGTGTCGTTCTAGAGCAGCTGATATGGTGATAAGACTCTAGGGATAGGGATTCTTTTCTTTGCTGTTTTTGCGGTGGTACTGGTATGGAAATGAATAAACGGTAATTGATTCTGGCAATGTTGTGACAGGTTATGACACCATTTAGAAATCTCCTGGTGACCTCACCTGACCTAGATGTTTTTTTGCAGATCCTGGATTGACCATGACTTTTCTGCTTTCCACTTTTTCTCCCTCCATGGGTCTCTTCTGTTAAAATTATTTCGGGTTGTGAACTGCACTGCATGCTGTGCCTCCAGGGTGTCTGGTTTGGAGAAGCGCTGCACTCAGGCGCAGAAGGAAAAGGAGCTGATCGAGAAGAAGATGCAGCGCATTGAGAAGTCGAAGGAGCAGGAAGTGATGGAGCTGCGCGACAAGCTAGAGGCCAGCCAGGGAGATGTGCGCACACACATGAAGGCAAAGGATGACAAGATCAATGAGGTGTGTGTGGGGGGGGGGGGGGAGGCGGGCAAAATTTAGGTTGAGGGGATGGGGCAGAAATTGACTCGATTCTCAGGATTATCTTGGATTTGTCTTCTTCAGGCCCTGTTTCACTCCTCTGGTTTCACTGTGGCAATTGGTAGGCTGATATTTTGTCCGCACCATCTCTCATTGCAAGCTAACTGGGTTAAGAAAAAAAACTCTTGACACAACTTGACGATAAGACGTCACGCCGCAGGAGTGCTCCCTTTCCCAGTATGCAAGTGATTTGCAGCGGCCACCTTCTCAACTTTTTCATTGAACTGGTTGCCGTACCCATGAAGGCATGCTTCACTCAATTATGTCTATTTAATTTGCCATACCTCTGGTTCTCATTAATTATCGGTATTTCCCGCAACTTTTCAAGCAAAACTCCTGATTCCATACTTCAAACTGGCATCGACATTGGATCCTTAGTATTTGAAAGCCTCTCTTAATCACCCAGGAGTTTAAATTGTGTGGGAAGGCAAAGGTCATCTACAACCTTCTGGTACCGGTATTCATATTTCCTCATCAAAAGCTGCACCCCCACCTCCTCCTCCCTCTTGATGGTGCATCCACTAAAGCATCCTGCACTCCCATGCTATCATTTGCAGCTGCTTGAGTGTGCTTTACTCCTATCATCTGCAGCTGTGGCCTGATCTCCTCGCACTGCCCTCTGGTTGCATGCTCAGGTCATGGATGAGCTGGCGAGCATCAACGCGTTGTACAGCGAGGCCAAGACTGAGCTGGATGTGTCTAAGCAGGATCAGCAGGAGCTGTCAGACCTGCGGGAGATGAAGGAGGACATTGAGCGCAAGGACAAGCAGCAGGCCAAGATCATTGAGAACCAGGTGTGGCCTCAGCTTTGGTGGCTTCTTCTCAGCCGGCAATGCCACTCGAGCATCAGTCACTGCCTGCCTGCCTGCTGCCTGTTACACCTGGACCTGCAGAGCTGGTCAATCCCATCACGATCTTAGCGGCGCGGCGCTGCTTGAGGCCTCTCTGGTCTGTAAACCTCTTGTGGCTTCCCAGCCCGGCTGCATGTTGCCTCCCTTGCCTTATAGCTTCTTGAAATAACGGGGTATCAAAAGTGGAGCGTGTTTTGATGCTGTACAGGCCAAGCGGCTGGAGGAGCTGGAGAAGCTTTACAAGGACGAGCAGGTGACGCGCAAGCGCTACTTCAACCAGATGGAGGACATGAAGGGCAAGATCCGCGTGTTCTGCCGCATTCGGCCGATCCTGACTTTCGAGCGGGACAAAGGGCAGCAGTTTGCGCTCAACCTCCCGGACGAGCTCACTATCACGCACCCTTGGCGAGACGAGAAGAAGCCGCGCGAGTACAACTTCGATTCGGTGCGAGGTTGCTGGGAAGGGCAGATTCGTTTGTGCTATGGTTTGCATGCTTGCTTTTTTGAGGTTCAGTGGAGAAAAGTGTTGTTGGTGCCATGGTTTGCATGCTTGCTTTGTTGAGGTTATTTGGGGAGAGCAATCAGAGCAGCTATGTTTGTGTAATGGTTGACATGCTTGCAGTTTGGTGTGAGGCTGCAGTCATGGGCAGCCCTACAGGTCATGTTTGTTTATATTAGAATGTAGGATAAGGCATGCTGATGGTTATGGCTAATGTGATTGTGTGAATGCATTTGCGAGCATGAAATCATGGGGCATCTCAGGCGTCCTGTGGGTATTGCTGGATTGCCATGGAGTGGTATATCCATTAATGGGGCCCGTTTTGAACGACTGGACGCGATGTGCCTGCAATGGTTGGTTGAACATGTGGCCGAATATGTGCCACTCTTCATTGGGCACAGGTATTCAACCCGGCCATCAACCAAGACGCAATTTTCGAGGATACCAAGCACCTCGTACAGAGTGCGGTGGACGGTTACAACGTCTGCATCTTTGCGTATGGCCAGGTATGGTTGAGGCAGCGTCCTGGGACCCTGCCTAGCCTGCTTGCAAACTGAACAGCTTAAATGCGCTTCACACCGCGTTTGCTGATCCTCTTTCCAAGCTATTTGTAAACCCTTGGGTTGACACGTCCACGCCCTGCCCTGCCGCGTGGATACAATTGTGCCCTGCTGCTGCTATTGTACCCTACTGCGTTGACGCGTTTGCCCCCTGCTGCACAGACGGGCAGTGGCAAGACGTTTACTATCTATGGCACGCCTCAGGAGCCTGGCCTGACCCCTCGTGGCGTCACTGAGCTGTTCAAGATCATCAACAGGGACGCTGGGAAGTACTCCTTCTCGGTGTCGCTGTATATGCTGGAGCTCTACCAGGTAAGCGGCAAGAGCGATGAGGAGCAGGCCTTTGAACAGAAAGGGATGCATCGCAGGAGGGAAATTTGTCTGTTGCATGGTTGGAAGCGATAAAAAACAGCCTTTCCATGCAGAGTAGAGAAAAGAATGCAGTGCAGTAGGAAACTGATTTTTGTAACATCGATAGGAGCTTCAGCAATAAAATACAGCCCTGGGTAGAAACAGGAACGCAGTGCAGTAGATTTGATTTGCTTACCGCTAGGAACCTTGAGTAAAAGAAAACGACATGATGCAGACTGAGCAGAGGAGGGAATGCGGTGCAATAGGAAAACTCATGCATAGGGCGTTGTCCTCCTCCCAGTACTGGCTTGCCAGAGCAGGCAAGCGCAGCAGGGTAAATATTTCTCGAAGGTTCGGTTGTGCGGCCCTTCCTAAAAACTCTTACCATGCACCTCCCCCCCCCACCTCCCCACCCCACTGAGCAGGACACTCTGATGGACCTGCTACTGGCTCCGGCTTTCAAGTCGGACCCGCCCAAGCTTGAGATCAAGAAGGACCCCAAGGGCATGGTCACTGTGTCAGGCTCGACCATTGTCCAGGCGCGTTAACCCCTTGCACCAGGGATTAGTTTAGTGCCGATCAAGCACTGTCCGCAGGCTGGCTGCTGGGTGGCCACCACTGGGCCGATGGGGACCTCACGTTCACCAGCCTACGATCGCTTGCTCAGGTAGCAGAGCTTGCTACACCAGCCGTAGACTGTGATGCAGTCTACGGCTGTGCAGCAAGCCCTGCTACCTAAGCAAGCGATCGTAGGCCGGTGAACGTGAGGTCCCCACAGTGTGATGTGGCTGGAATGTTGCTTCCCGGCTTATAGCTTCGCAGGGATTTTGATTTATGCGGGTTCGAATCTGAGGCAGGGGATCTTGTAACACCCTTGTCTGGGATCTTAAAACATTATTTTGAAGACAGCAATCAGCAGAAAGTTGCAGAACTCTTTATCCACAATCGTTTCTGGCCTGCAGCCCTCTTGAGGGGGCCCCCTGCCTTGTTTCAAAAACTGGTCAAAGGGCCCTTCCTTGTTGCCCACTCCCCGGAGGACCAACTCCGCATTGCCTGCAGTCCTCTGATGGCCCTGCCTTGTTGCGTCTTCCGTCCAGGTGACGAGTGCCAAGGAGCTGCTTGCTGCGCTAGAGTCCGGGCAGCAGCGCCGCCACGTCGCGTCCACCAGCATGAACCGCGAGTCCTCCCGGTCGCACCTCGTCATGTCCATTATCATCGAGAGCACCAACCTGCAGACCCAGAGCGTGTCCAAGGGCAAGCTCAGCTTTGTGGACCTGGCTGGATCAGAAAGGTAGCTGCCGGTTTTGAGAAAAGTACCGAAGACCTCCATGGGGATATGAAAAAAATGGCTGAGTGCAGGCAGTAGGAACACAATCGGGCCTGTGAAGCCTTCAACCCTGAATGCTAAACCCTTGTGCCCAAAAGGCAGCGGTTTGGCCCGCTGCACTGGGTTCCCCTTATCCCCCTAGTGAATTGTCCTTTTGTCTGCCCCAAGCCAATTTCCACTTTGGCCACGATGTCGGTCCTCACTGTTCCCCCCTCCTCCCACTCCCCTGCGCTCAGCACGAAGTCAACAATTTGATGTCCCCAACATGTCCTTTCTCATGGTGTCCCTCCCTCCACCCCTCCTGCTCTGTCCCTCCACCGTCCTGTGCAGAGTAAAGAAGTCCATGTCTACCGGGGAGAACTTGAAGGAGGCGCAGGCGATCAACAAGTCCCTGTCAGCGCTGGGCGACGTCATTAGCGCGCTGGCAACAGAGCAGCAGCACATCCCTTACCGGAACCACAAGCTGACCATGCTCATGTCGGACTCGCTCGGAGGCAACGCCAAGACGCTCATGTTTGTGAACGTTTCGCCGACGGACGGCAACATCGACGAGACACAGAACTCGCTGCAGTACGCGACGAGAGTGCGCACCATCAAGGTGGGTCATCCCGCCGCTGTAGTACTGCCGATTTACGTGTCTCATTGTGTACTGCTGCAGTTTGCGGCATGAGTGCACACCAACAAAGTGTGGCCTGCTCTTCTGGGAAGTTGGCGCTGTGCAGGATGTGCGCACAGGTGCTGTGTCTGATGATCAGGCAGGATGAGCAACACGTGTAGTTGCGGACTGATCAGATTTTGTGACAGAACCAGGACCCCAAAAGCCCACTGTGACTTTCATCTTCACAGCAAGATGCGGGACGTTCTGCTGCTGCCAGTCTTGCCTGAACCAGGCAGAACATGTCACTGACCAGCTCTTCTGTAACATGGTCAACAACGAGTGCACCTGCTGCTTGGCTTGCCCGATCCGTGCTTCTGCCCTCTCCTGCAGAACTCTGCGTCAAAGAACGAGATGAGCAAGGACATGCTCAAGATGAAGAAGATGATCGAGTACTGGAAGGAACAGGCGGGTCTGGCGCCGGAGCAACGCGCACAAGTAGATCTAGTCGAAGTCTCGGAGGAAAGGGCAGCTGAGGAATGAGAGGGGTGGCATGGGTATGAAGTTACACCGCTGGGCCCTGCGCAAAAGGCTGTATGGACGCCCAACCCTTTGATTGGGGTAGAGGAGGAGGGGTGCCACGAGATGCTCCTGCCAAGTCCTTGTGGGCAGATGGTTGGATCCGCGACATTGTCATAAGGATCCATTGCACCTGGATACATCCCCTCTTATATTGAGTCATGTATCTTTCAAACTAAAGGCTCCTTGTATGGGCCATTGGACATTGACGGGCTATTAAATTGATGGCTCTTTGCCCTTGGCTGTGACTCTTGAAAGGAATTCGTGTGGGACGAATGCCATGAGAGATTTTCGTGTGGGTGAGGGCGCTGGGCATAGGTTTCAGGAGACCCAGTCGTGATTTCCTCATTCAGGCCCCTGTGGCTGTAGGCTATGTAGTCATTTCATAAGCATGTCTATGTAAGGCTGTTCAGCATCGCTTTCCTTTCTTAGGCCGGACAAGTCTGAGTGCACCGATGTAAAGTTGAATGCCAGGTGCATATTCGAAAGGTGCATCCCTGCTGGGCCCAGCTGAACGCTCGGCCGCGTGGGGTTGGTAGGGAATGACTATGCTCAATTCCAGCTACCATGCATAGCCAGGACACCCTCGTATGTGAGGGGGGCAGGACCCTGGAACCCAGCAATCTAGACGGTGGGGGGGAGAGAGGATGGTCGATTCCTCAATCTATGGGTATGTATATGCCAGGTGCGTATGATTGATTCAGTGCATACACTGCCCATGCTAGCCCAAACACATCCATTGGGGGCCTCGTGACATGGGATAATTTCAGTGACACTGACTGATGCACTCGCAAAACCAGACCGCCAGCGGGTGGCTCGCACTACCCTACACAAATTTTGACAGACCGGAACCCTGGCTGCATACCAAAACTCGTTCAAAGTTCTGTAAAAAGGCAAAGCCCTTAAGTGCTAACCCACAAATGCTCACTTGCCCAACTAGATTACGAACAAGTTTACTCCCCAGTGGATCCTCACACAGATGGACTCTGGACTAACTAAACATGCAGTCACCATGTAAATTCAGACAATGACTCTTATGGACAGACCTCCAACAAAGGTATATAGTTGCCCCCACCCCGCATGGCTAAGGTCAAGGGCGAAGGCGACCAAGGCAAAAACTAAGACCCCAACTTCAAAAAGAAAACTTACCACGTGTCCCAACCATCACGGGGCCAGCCTACACAAGCTGCAGCACATTCCCAGCGGCTGAGTGCAGACATGGCCCTGAACAGCACCGCCAGGTCGCACACAATGTGCAGCCCTGGAAAGCCCACAACGTCAGGGAAGCCGGCCGCCCACTCCATAGGGGTAAAGGCGAGGCTTACACCCATGTGACAGAGCGGGCCGATTGGGGCAGTTCCAGCTGGAGCAGAGGGTTCCTCCAAAGCGGCGCTGCCGCACACCAGTGGGCATGTGGGAGAGGTGCTTGTTCCACATCAGAGGCTCTGGGCCTGAGGCATGGAAACCAGCCGCCCAACTGGAGCCGCCCAGGGTCCCTCTCGCAGGGTCCCTTTCGCAGGGTCCCTCTCGCAGGGTCCCTTTCTTGGGACGAAAGAACGAAACAAACACAGGGGGGCAGGACAAGAATAAAGGAGGAAAAGACGGGCTCCACACAATGTACAGTATGTAGCGCTGAGTGAGCAGCTGACCCTAGGACTAGTGAGTCCCTGGGAAAAGGCTGGAGACGCCCAGCCGCTCTGCTAAGGCTGGCGGCCCACACCAGAGGGTGGCGGCACACGCACGCCGTCTACCATGAGATGGGCGCGCTGAAATTGTGCCTTCTGACGCAAGACCTGGCCTCCGGGAAAAGCGGCTAGAGCTTTTGGTGAAGTTTGCGCTCCACCTGACTGAGGACGTCAAACACGGAAATGCCGGTGCCCGAGCGCCTCCACTTCCTCCAGCGTTCTGACCGTAAAGTGTCATCCAGCGTTCTGACCGTTAAGTAGGAGCGAGCTGCTGCTGATTGGTCACCAATACGGTGGCGCACATACGGTGGCGCACAGCCGGGTTGAGCGACCCAGCTCAGGGATACGCTCTATAAAGAGTTATGTGACGATCTGGCACAGCAGGCAGACGATGGCAGAAAACCCTTCGGGGTTTTGCAGTAAGAAGGCCTTTCGCTCCTCATATGGGGGGAGGAGCGAGGGGCTCTGGGGGCTTGAGGCTTTAGGGTGGCCGTCGTCGAGCTCACCGCCAACAACGCAAAGGAGGGGCGGGGGGCAGCTGGCAGTGAGGTCGTCTTGGGCAGCAAGTCCGGCTGCTGCCTGGGCTGCTGCTTCTGCGTCTCCGACTGTGGTTTCCTGCTAGTGGCCTGTTTCAGCTTTGGCTGGCACTGTGCTGAGATCCTGTTGCTGCTGTGGCTGGCGCCGCTGCTGGGCTGTTGTCGCTGTTGCTGCATGGACGGCGAGTTCTGGCCGTTTCAGATGAGCTGAGTGAGTTCGCCACTTGCATGGCGAGGTCAGTGACTGGGCACTGAGCTGTGCAATGGCGATGTGGTCTTCCAGCATCTCTACGTGGGTATTCCTATGATTTTGATTTTGATTGCAATGGGGGCCGACCGCTGAGCAGCCATTAGGCCTATTGCTGGATCTGGAGAGCCATATCTTAGATAGACAAACCGAAAATTAGCTGGTTCAGCTCAGGGCAATTCAATCTCAAAAGAGAGAGAGCAAGAAAATATCCAAAAGCAAAGGAGATCTCTATAACGCTGAAAGACCTAGAGAAAGAAGAATTGCAATGGTGCAAAGCCTTACGATGAAGGCAAGACGACGTGGCCGAGCGGTCTAAGGCGTTGGATTAAGGCTCCAATCTTCACAGGCGCGGGTTCAAATCCCGTCGTCGTCAGATTTTGGGCCAAGAGCGCTTGAATGATAGCAGCCGGACTAGTACAACGTATCACTAACTCTATCACTACGACATCGAAAGGACAGGAAGACCGAATCAGGATCGCCAGTCCCTCGACCACATCTTCCACAACATCCAGGGCCGACCCCCGCATGGTTGAGGTGTATGTGAGAGTGCCGCATGCACAATGTGGAACATACCATTGGATTGGACAGATGCTAACTTCTGCCTGGCTCAGAGCTTGCCTGACTATTTGGGTCGGGAGGTTCAGGTGTACCCCGTGCATTATATGATATAGCCGGCATGCCGGCTGTGCAACATTCCTCTTCGTCCTGGATGTAGGGTGTCGTCAGACGGTCTGATTAAAACAGGTCTAATTTCAGAGCCAGGTCTCGATCCTGGGACCTAGGGGTTATGGGCCCCTCACGCTAACCTCTGCGCCACTCTGAATGGTCATGGTACACACATTACTAATATAATTCACGTACCTGAGCATGATTATTTCGCTTGCATCTCAACTTCGTAGAGTTCTCCCTTGCCGCGTTGTTTTCGCTCTTTCTCTTCTGAGATCCATTTGACCGGAGCTGGACCAGCTCTACGTTTCTGCCGGGAGGGGTTATTTCGGTTTGTCTGTCTGGTACCTGACTCTCCAGATATAGCTTTTGGGATAACGGTTGCTCACAGCCCTCGTCGTAACAAAATCAAAATCATTTTTGTTTGCCGCCCCCGCTTCATAATGACTAAGGATCTGTGAAGCCCTGGCATGTGATCCCGCCTTGTGAGCTGCTCTGCAGTATGACGTTTTAAGGTGCTGCTTCACCTGGATGAAAACCGTACGCCATGATTAGTTGATTACCGTACGCCACACAGATCTGCATGAGCAATGCATGAGCAGATGGCCGCACAACTCTCACTACTAGTACTGGGTGGGGCTGATTCTCCTGTTTTTTCGGGGGGAGCTTTCCCATATGCTTCCTCTTTCTTTCGGTCTCCCTTTTCAGGGTTGGGGATTCAGGGTTGAGGATTGAGGGTTGAGGATTGAGGGTTGAGGATTCAGGGTTGAGGATTGATGATTGAGGGTTGAGGGTTCTGAGTTGAGGATTGATGATTGAGGGTTGAGGAATCAGGGTTGCAGATTCAGGGTTGAGGACTAGCGGTTGAGGATTCATAATTGAAGATTCAGGGTTGAGGACTAAGGGTTGATGATTGAGGGTTGAGGATTGATAATTGAGGATTGAGGGTTGAGGATTCAGGGCTGAGGATTCAGGGTTGAAGATTCAGGGTTCAGGACTCAGAGTTGAGGATTCAGGGTTAAGGATTCAGGGTTGAGGATTCAGGGTTAAGGATTCAGGGTTGAGGATTCAGGGTTGAGGACTCAGGGCTGAGGACTCAGGGTTGAAGTTTTAGGGTTGAGGATTCAAATAACAGGCGAGATGACAGGATACCGTATGCTGCAGGTATTGCCAAGGGTGCAGGGTGAAGTTTGTGAAGTTTTTACAGTCCAACGGGGCATCACATTTGATGCATGGGACTTGTGCCCGTAAACCGGTACAGGCATGAAATACGCTAGGACAGCGAGCGAAAACCAGTGACTGGGCAAGCAACCAACACACAGCCACCGAGCAGTAGCGTGGGAATGAAACCCAATAGTGCAGAAGATTAGCCCCAGCCATAAAACATGACGTGGGTGCAAAAGAGTTTGGTTAGACGCCTCCTAGGTAAATTGAGAAGGAAACAAGAAACTTAAACAGGGGTTTCATAACTTTCATTAGTGAAATTTTATGAGTGTGTATAAAAATTGTGATGCGTGAGCAAAACTTCAGTGAGTTTAAGTGTTTTAAAGTAAAGGGTTTTAGGGTAAAGGGTTTCGGGACGCATCATACACCAGCAAGGTTTTAAGGCTGAGGTTTCAGGGATGATTTAGCTACATCAAGGCCTTGGGCAGGTACGGGTGCACCAAGTTCAACTTCACGTGTTGACGTGGCGACAGGTGCGGGTGTCGACGTGGCGGCAGGTATGGGTGCACGAAGTTCGACTTGACATGGTGCACCAATCCTGGCATTGTCCATATCAAGTGCCGGCATGCATCAACAAGCATGTTTTTGGTAGGCAATTAAGTCCATCAAGGAACAGTCACACAGTTGTTTGCCCCAAATTATTTCAGGGTGCTTCACTTAAAATTCATTTTCATAACGGCCTGCAGCTGGAGGGGCCTTGTGCAGCAAGCTCTACCGCTTGGGCCACGGCCGTGGGCCGATCCAATTTAGGTCGCAATTTGCCCTGTGGTGGCTGCCTGGCAGTCATCAAAAGGTGCTAACTAAGAAAAAGAAAAAATGTCAGCCTGTCTGTACACAACATATGAGGCTGTTTCAGTGCCTTTATGATGGGCAATGGCAATGATGCGATTGTGGGTGCCACTGCCGTGGGTGCATGGGCTAGTTCAAGTACAAGCTCATTGCCAGTGTTTTTCCTGTTCCTCTGAACATCCGAGTTGTACTGCAATGCCACTCACCTCGAACAACTTAGCTCCCGGATGCATGGTCAGTTCTTCTGCTCCCAAGGCAGCTCCCCTCCGGACTCCTCGAGTGGCAGCTCATTCAGGTCGGGATTTTCAAGACGAGTTGTGATACTTGCCCATTTCAACCCATACAGCTTGGCAGTGGCCGACATTTGAGGGAACTGGGAGCTCAGTAGTTGTAGTGACATTGAAGACCCAGAATAGACAAAAGGCAATGCCACCTGACGCGACATATGAAATGCTACATGGCTACCAGATAACCAGAGATAATTGCGAGATAATGGTTACCCAGCGCTAGGGTCCAAGCATTACACCTGCGTGGTGATTACAGTGAATCCCATGCCAACTGCAGACAGGATTTTTCAGGAGATTATCCCTACCCAATGATACCTTAGCATTGGTGTCAGTCGTGCAACAATGCTCCCTGTCACGTGCAAGTATCCAGACCCTACACCGTGGGCCTCTAGTGCAAGCTGAAGTGCGGATTATGCGTGTGCCACATGCTTTTTGCATGGATAGGTTGCCTTAAGCTGTCTGGTCCTGGTAGGCTGGTCAACCACCAGTGTCAGTGGCATATAAGATATTCCTGTTTTTTCTGACAGAGCCAAAGTATAGACAGATCATTGTTTGATCCCGCCGGCATGGCACTGTCAAACGGTCCTGGCTGTTGTGCTGAAACTTGTAGTAGGTAGTGTGAATGAAGTGGGGAAACTATCGGGATGTGAAGAGGCAGAGAGCAGCATCGTGGCACCAGAGATCGAATTAAAATAATAATTTAAATGGCATCAATGAAGGTCTCCTGCTCGTACAACGTTGCCCAGCGTAGCGTGGCTGGGGCTAGGCCTGTGGCCAGGCCGATTCTCTCGGGCCGGTGCCTTCGTGTCCGTGCACAAGCCAGCAACAAGGCAGCAGTAAAAGCCGAGGCAAGCCTCTTGTGTGTCCTGGACATCAGCTTCACGCCTTTATCTCGAACGATCAGAGATCAACTTTAATTCCCCACGACCACATGATATTTCCAAGGCATTTACTGATCTAATTAGACCCCTCCTGTCTTTTCCTCTCGATTGGTCGCGTAGGTCAGCAGCAAGGTTGTTGCGATCAGCTCTGCTGCGGCTACGCTTCTTTACTCTGGCAACGCTCTGGCTTCAACCGAGGTGGTTGGGCAGCTTGCTGAGACCGACGGCCGCATAGCCGTCATCGGATCTTTGTTTGTGCCTGTAGTTGGATGGGTGGGCTTCAACATGCTGCAGCCCCTGTTCGGTCAGGTAAGAGGCATGCTTGGCCAAAAGATCTTCAGAGTATCCCTTGCTCAGGTATTTCCACCCTGTCTGTCCATGCCATCTTTCTAACCACCTGTTCATGAATTTGGCTGTGCAGTTCCAGAAGATGCTGGACGACAAGGAAAACAGCAAGCAAAGCATTGCGACGGTTGTTGGCCTTGGAGCCGCTGCCTCCATGCTGATGGCTGATAACGCTGACGCTGCCACCCAGGTGGTTGCGCAGCTGGCTGAGTCGGACGGCCGGGTTGCCGTCATCGGATCCCTGTTTGTGCCCGTAGTCGGATGGGTGGGCTTCAACATGGTGCAGCCCCTTTTCGGACAGGTGAGAGGCACACCTTCCCCATTCTATTAGAACATTCCTCTCCACCAAGAGTAACGTGTCTAGTAGCTCCCTAGTAGATCTGTGTCATCAATCTTACATCCAATGGTGTACATTTGATTGTGCAGTTTTCCAAGATGGCAGAGGAGAACAAGAGCTTGAAGCGCAGCATTGCAACAGCTGTTGGTGCCGGAGCCGGTGCTTCAATGCTGATGGCAGATAACGCTGACGCTGCCACCCAGGTGGTTGGGCAGCTGGCTGAGACTGACGCCCGTATTGCCGTCATCGCATCTCTGTTTTTGCCCGTAGTTGGATGGGTGGGCTTCAACATGGTACAGCCCTTGTTCGGACAGGTAAGAGGTATGCTTTGCCTTTGTCTCTCCAGAAACTTACCAATAAGTGTATGACATCCTGTATCTAATTTGTCCATGTCACCTCTCTTGTGGTTAAATTTGACTGCAGTTTACCAAGATGGCGGAGGACAATAAAAACAGGAAGCGAAGCATTGCGACAGCGATTGGCCTGGGAGCTGCTGCCTCCATGCTCTTGGCTGATAACGCCGAGGCCGCCACCCAGGTGGTTGGGCAGCTGGCAGAATCGGACGGCCGCATTGCTGTCATCGGATCTCTGTTTGTGCCCGTGGTTGGATGGGCTGGCTTCAACATGTTGCAGCCCCTGCTCGGACAGGTGAGAGGCATGCTTAGCTAATTTCTGAAAACCAGGTTGTTGGTGAACGTGCGATGTGTCCAAATTGTGGCCTTTTGCCCATGTCATGTATCTTACTTTCGGTGTCTTTAACTTGGCTGTGCAGTACAACAAGATGGCGGAGGAAAGGAACTTGTCCCGGAAGTGAGCATGCCTCAAGGGAGTGGTGGCAGAATGGCTTCGCCTCAACATTTCACCCTTCAGCTTGTACGAACATGACCTTTGAGGCGCCCTCATTGGCCCGGACGTCAATCCGCATTATTCACATCCATCCAGCTAAATCCACGTTGCAGCGGCCTGTAATCTGCCCCTGAAGACTTTGAACATTTCAGGACTGCTCCCACCATCTGGACGCCGCTCGGGACATTTTCCTTTGGCTGTCCTGTCTTTAGAGTGCGAGGAAATTTTGACATGCTTTAGAGTTAAGTTTGTACGTATGAGCACCAATCATGGACTAGGTGGTTGCCCCAGGGCGCAGTTTGTTGGAGCTGGGATCAGCCTTGGAACTGGGATCAGCAGATGTGACCCATAAGCGAGCTATATGCTATCCCTTTTGCTGCTTTGAAGCCAACAATTTCAGAGCTCTACCAGTGAGGTCTCGGCTTTTCAAGACCTTGACCTACAACACGCTGCCCCCCTATGAAATGTCAATGGTGATTCCTTAATCACATTCATCGGTTATCAGTATTTGCTGGTGAAACAGCCACCTTGTCAATGAACGGATAGATGCCGCCGCCGGAGTACCCTTGTCTACTAGATGAATAGTCCCAGACTAGTGAATACTTGGTTGGCCTGATACCGGTGGTCTATGATAAAACCTCCTCTTAGCTAACTCCCAGTCGTGCATGTTAATGACGTGACACTTCTGGGCATTGTAACGTCATTTACCTCTGGGCCATCCTGAAACGAAGCTCGGCCACGTTGGCAAATAAAAAGTCTGCTTTAAGTCAGAGGAGAAGTCACAATAGGCAGTCATGTATGTGTAGTTGCCATGTCGCCTCTACACCAGTACTACAAAGAAATGAGTAGTGTGAATGGAGGTGATCTCCCGCGATAGAGACTGCCATGAAGCCACTGAACCAAATAGAAAATATGAGAAGAGAGTGTGCCAGTCCTTAACGGATTAAAGGATGGTGCATAAGCGCTGGGTTGTGCCTAACGCCCGGCGGAGTGGGAGTTGTAGGGTAAGGGCAGTACCTACCTCAACCTTCAGATTATTTTCTTCCAACGGGACAGTTGGGCGCCCACGCGGCCGAGCCTTTTTGAGCAGGGCCCAGAGGTGTAATGTCATTGACCTATCTCTAAGCCCATACAGAAAACGGCAATGTGCATTTTAATGGACAGGGCCTTGAAGTAATTGGTAGTAGACCATTAGCTGGAGCAGAAACCTCTATGGAATATTTCTTAATAAGCGCATTTTCATCCGGAGTGCTTTTATTTTGGTTCGCAGACTAAACTCACAGCTACCCTGCGCCGCAAGCAGGACCATGGTTCAGCCATGCCACCCTCCCATGTGAATATGTGATACATCATGTATGTGCCCTAAAATGATATGCACCCTTACTGACTCATTGGTAGTTCCCAGCGGGCTGCTAGACCGTGAGCTGGAAAGTCAAGCGCATACGGTGTGCACTAAAGGAGTGTCCTGAAGAGGGCCCCTACGGATACTTGCATTTTAGTTCATGACATTTTACTTCTGGGCCATGCTGAAATGAAGCGAACAGAAAGACAGCTAGGAAAGGCAAGGGAGAAGGCATGAGAGGAAAGAAAGGACAGCAAGTTCACCCACCAAACAAAAAGAACACAAAGGTCGGGCAAACCGCAGGCATGGGTGGGAGGCTCTGGCTTTTGCTGAGGATGTGGTAGACTTTGTTGCGGGCTAGTCTGCTGTCTTGTTTTTTGCCTCCCGGGGGCCTGGCTCTTTCCCTTTTTGTCTCTCTCATTCTTTCAGAGGCTGGGATCCTTCGGTCTGCCTTTCCGTTTTCTGGAGGGGGGTTTTCTTCGCCCATTGTGCGCCTCTCTGTCTTTCATCTAGCCTTTGCTTCCTTTCCTTTTTTTACCAACCAGACAGGACATCGGAGAGCCCGCAGGCAGGGGTGGGAGGCCCTGGATTTTGTGCAACCTATAGTTGAGCTTCTTAAAGGTCTCTTCAGGGGCAGGGGAAGGCAGGGGATACCGGGGGCCTGCCCAACCTCTCGCCCTCAGCCTCTCCTTTACGCTAGGGCATTGAAAGCACACATGCAGCGCATCCTCCACATGTTGACCGTGTCCCTCAGCCCAGCAGCGTTGGCAGTAGCGTGTGTCACGCTGCTGGTCGCTGCGCCGTCCTCTACTATCAGATGTGCTAGCCGCTCTGAGCACAGCCTTAAGTTAGTGCACACACGAGCGCACGCCCTTTTGCTTGTGCGGTTCCTGGCTTGCGCCAGCACGGCGCCTGATGTAGGCTGAAACCAGGCGTGGTAGGCGGCCGCAGACCTGTGCTTTTGTTGGCGGGGTCCCTAGGATCTTCCCGGCTGACGACCTCCATCTGTGCCCGCTCATAGGCAGCGTCCACTAGTGCTAGCACCTTTGCGACGGGGAGAAGCTGTAGGTCAGCCGCTGCTTGACGCAGTTTGGGGGCTGCTGCTCCCCGCTCTAGCTCCTCTAAGGCACATATCAGTTCACTGCACCAATTGCGTCCTTTAGTGGTCTGACTGAGCACGAGCTGCATATCAGCCACCATGGCTGCCGCCACGAGTGGGCTGCCTTCATGTGCTGCCGGTGCTACCGCTGCATTGTAGAAGCGAAGGACATGGCGCCACCAACCTCGCTGTTACGGTTGGATCTGTAGCTCCCTCAGGACTCCCCAACTGGCGGCTGACGCAGGGAGCCCCGCTGCCTGAGGCAGGTGCTGTAGAAAGCTGGACTGCAGCTTGCTCTGGAGATAGTGTTGCGGTTGGAGGTGACCGGTGGCCCACACCACATCCCCATAGTCGGCTGCAGGCGCTGCGTATGTGGCCGCTAGCCGGATGCGAGTAGGCAATGATGCCTCAGGCGCACCTTGGCTGCCATACGGCGGACACGCTGCAGCGAGAGGCGCCTCTCTTCCTTGCATGGCCTTCTGCATGCTATCGCTCTCTTGCTGAATGACGCCCAAAAACTTGAATTATTGGACACGCTTCAGCCTGTTCTGTCGGGGCCGAACATGCATGTATGGGCTGGTTGCCGGCGCTGCGCTGCTAAGCGGCTGCCGGACTCTAAGATCTCTGTCTTGCTGACATTGACCTGGAGCTGTTTGTTTAGCCGCCGCAAATTCATGCAGGGCATCTAGCATGCGTTGCAGCCCTGCCAAGCTGCCAGCTAGAAGGGAGAGATCATCAGCATACAAAAGGCACCTTAACTCCCTCTGTCGGGCACTTGGCTGCAATCAGATCCGGCAGGTCGCTGATGTAAAGGCTGAAGAGCAAGGGGCTCAGAGGGCAGCCCTGCTTGATGCCTCTGGTGCAAGGCATCTTGGTAGATCCCTTTCATCTACCAGTGCCCTGTATGAATGAAAGGGATGGCCATCTGATTGGTCGGTCTACAGCAGAAGCCTGTCTGAGGTGTGTCAAGAAGTCGAACTTCAGGTATGTGTGAACTAGCCCACTGTACTAGCCCACCAGTAAAGACAGAAAACGTTTCGCATTATACGCGACTTCAAGACGCGCCACTGTATCAACAGATGTTTGAAGTTTGAAAGGTTTAGTTTAAATTGGCATCGTCAAGTTTTATGTCGCCTGCCGCACTGCCCTCAGTGCGGCAAGGTGGCCCCTGCACCCTTTTCTCTATTCTCTAACTTCTCACCCGAATTTGCATGCACCAGGCCTGGTACCAAGCACCGGTACAAAGTGGGTTGCCGGAAGGCGGCCAGGGATGACCCAACGATATGCAACTCAGTAGATCGCACTGGGAATCCACTTGAGTCTAAAACTCTCTTGGCCAAGTACGGTGTGTCGGAGACAGTGTAACCCAGAAAACCCACCGGGAGAATCCCAAAGCGAAAGTCGTTTGGGCCTCTCTCCAACCACCTCTTGCGGTACAGATCTTGTGACGAGTGGCGTCCTGACTTAAGAGAGATTTTACCATTAACAGCGCCTCACCCCTCAAATCAAAACAGCACATATCTACAATGGCTTTCGCGATGAAGAGCTTCGCTGGTCAGCAGGTGTTTGCAGGGCGCGCTGCCCGCAGGACTGCCCTGCGCCCTGTCTCTGCAGTGCACGATTACACTGACGCTGCCACCAGGCCTCTCTGGTTCCCTGGTGAGGCTCCTCGTAGACGCGACGATTCCAGTTCCAGTTAGCACGCACTGGGGATCTGCGCAAAATTCCAGTGGGTGTGGCACTGACAAGAGAATGTTTTGTGTCTGCATTTCGCAGGCAACCCCGCGCCTGAGTACTTGGACGGCACTCTTGCTGGAGACGCTGGTTTCGACCCTCTGGGTCTGTCATCTGACCCCGACCTGAGGAAGTGGTGAGAGCAGCAGTGGATCGTAAAGATTGTGCCATCGCTAGTCCACTTTGTAGCTAGTCTGAGCTCATTTGTTTCGAGTTTTGGCCTGACACTGATCCTCGTGTTCTGTCCCGTTAGGTATGTGCAAGCCGAGCTCCAGAACGGCCGATGGGCTATGATGGGCGTTGCCGGAATCCTCTTCACATCGGTGCGCATGTTCAAAAAAATCCATTGAACACCCTGCGTTACAGCTGCCGCCAGCTCTCGCACTTTGTCTTGTGCAACCTCTCTGCCACAGCAAACTTTTCTGAAGCTTCAAAAATGTACTGCCCATAGTAACCATGTGCCCTTCCCCTCACCCTCTTCAGATTGGTGCACAGGCTGGGCTCGGTTACCCTCAGGTGCGAGATGGGTTGCTATATAGACTGATCAGTGTCTTTTTCAGCCTATGCTGCCAGTGGCTTGTAGAAACCAATACGTTGCGGCCATGGAGCTACGATGCAACTTGGAGCTTGAACTGAACCAGTTGCGGTCAGCTGACATAGAAAACATTGGATGCCTGCAGTGGTACGACGCTGGCGAGGTGGTCATCAAGAACTCTCCCATCCCCTTCAGTGAGTGAGCCTCCAGAACAAATGGGTGCACCACTTCACAGATTTATCTAGTGCGCTTCAAATTATCCATGCGGATGTCGTGGCCTCAATCGACCTTGCCATGAAATTCCCTTATGATATGCGGGCCGATCTGACCCCCCCATTACTCCTTTTCTTTGCAGACACCCTGATCATCACTCAGCTCGTGATGATGCACTGGGTTGAGACCAAGAGGATGTGGGACATGAAGAACCCTGGGTCTCAGGGTGACGGCTCCTTCTTCGGCATCACTGATGACTTCAAGGGCAAGGAGCCTGGCTACCCAGGTGAGCACTGAGATTATCTCAATGTCCAGCTACATTGCAGCTACACATCATGGGGGACTGATACAAGAAACCCTCCTACCTGAACTTGTCGCAATTATAGCCGAGCAAAACCGGTGGTTGTCAACGGTGGCCTGATGAAATCTTGCAAACATACTGTTGGTCATAAGGGCCTGCCTTGTCGAGATCATGCATCAACATGCGCCTTCGATGGCCGCCTTTCAAATATCTGAGGCTGGGATGGGGGACGGAGCTTGTGCTGATGCTATCCCTTGCATGCCTGCCTGCAGGCGGCCGCTACTTTGACCCCTTTGGCATGGCCGACGGCCCGCTGTACAAGAAGTACAAGCAGAATGAGATTACCAACGGACGCCTGGCAATGACGGCCTTCGTCGGCTTCTTTGCTCAACACGCCGCCACCGGCAAGGGCCCCATCGAGAACCTGGTTGACGTGGGTACAAAAATCCTTGATCAAAAAACACGTTTTTGAAACCGAATTGCTTTCGGTGATGCCGTGATGAAAGATTGCTCTGCAGTTTAAAGGAAGGATACATGTCTGTGCATGAGACCATGCAAATTCTACCTGTTTCGGATGTCTTCTGACACGTTCTTCCTTTCTGCCTGCTGCAGCACGTCGCTAACCCCTTCACGACAACATTTGCCACCAACGGAGTATCAGTGCCCTTCCTGCCGCAATGAGCAGCCCACCTCCTCCGCAACTCCTCCCTCCTTGCGCCATGTGATGGAAAGTGTACCAATGAGGCCATAATTGAGCATGCACCCTCATTGTGATGCCCACACCGGTCACGCTGTCAAAGGAGGGGAGAGCGGGTTAAGACCGACTGTCTTTTTGTTAAGACGGAGTTCTGCCGGATTTTCTTCACTGGATCATCTTCCACGTGTTGTTGTATTTATGTGTTGGTGAGCGTCTGGGTGGAGTGCAGCTTAGATATTAGGCGAGAGTGAAATGCCTTTTTCATTTTTTCGTTCAGTTAGTGGATCGCAGTATCCTTGTCTCATCCATGTAATGAGCTACAGTCAATTGACGACCGGTGCCCCGTTCCTACAAGCTATACAGTGGCAGGTTTGCTGACAGAACGTTTTCCAGGCACGATTAATCCAAGGCCGGAGTTCTTTTCCATACCAATCTGTTGGCTATGGCTAGAGAAATGTCAATGACATAACACCCTTGGACCATGGCTAGGAAATGTTAATAAAACGATAGTGGACAGCCCATCTGATCAGCTTGGTATGGTCGTGAAAATAATGAATCTCGGGATCCAGTGTACTGTCGGAAATGCAAATTACTGAGGACATAATTGAAAGGCAAGCTCTGGACCGGTGCCTATTCCATGGTAATTGCTTCCATGCTAGACAAAAATATACGATTATATGTACTAGAGGACGAGCAGACCCGTCCCGTCCGAATGATAAGACTGTTGGTCATCAGATTAATGGACATATCAAACATGAGGCCTCATGAACTGCTGGTGATTCCAAACAGCTCGCTCCTGAAATGGATAAAAATTGCGAGGAATCGTCACACCACATCTGAGGATTCACTCTAGGGGCATTGCACGTGATACAGGGCTTCCGCCTGTCAATGATGTAACATCTCTGGGACATGCTGAAAAGGCTCTGTCACGTGGGCGCCCTCCAACGGAGCTTCCACCTGTACAAAAGAATGCCCCAGCCTCCCAATCCCTAGAAAATAGAGCATCAACCCCTCAGGCCCTCCTGCTGTCCTGCATAGGACCACAGCCTGAGCATGTGTCCACTACTCCATTGGCCCTAAAAATGTCAATATGATGATACAATGCCCAATGACATTTTCTCAGAAAGCTTCCGCCGTGTGGGCGGCTGGGTGCCCAACTATTCATTTGGGGGGAAGGGAGGTAGCTCTGAAAAGGTAGCGCCCCCCCCTCATGCCTCAGCCCACAATCTGAACGTGTTGTCGGATCCGCAAGACACCATGAACTGCCCTGCCGGGTCAAACACCACGGCATGCACCGCATCTTCATGAGAGACGAGCTCGCCGACCAGCTCCCCGCCGACCGTGGCGAAGCCGCGCGCGCGCCCGTCGTCACTAGCGACGGCCAGCAGCTGGCCGCTCCTGTCCATGGCGCACTTGTTCGCCGGCTGCGGGCTGACCTCGATGGTAAGGATCTCCGCCACCATACGTGTGTCCCAGAGCTTGACAACCCCGTCAGCGTCCGTCGAAGCCAGCATGGTGCCACCCAGGTTGAACGTGACGGCGTTGCAGCTGTTTTGATGGCCGTAAAAGGTCTGAGTGCACAGGCCGGAGCGGGCATCCCATATCGACACGGTCTTGTCGGATGAGGCCGTGGCCAGGTTGGGGGTGTAAGGCTGCCAGCAGACATCGTTGACTGAGTCCACGTGGCCTCGGAGGGCTAGGCGGCATTTTGCGGCAGGCACGTCCCACAGACGCACGGTGTGGTTTAGGCTGCAGCTGGCGAGCACGTCGCCCGCATGATGGTACTAGACGCCCCAAACAGCCTGGAAATGAAGGAGAAGGGGAGAGCAAGATTTAAAATTCTGCACATTTAAAATGTATGACCCTCTTCACACATTTTGAACCTCATTACAAACAATTACGGTCAATGAAACCCGTCATTATTTATAATATAATCATAACGTTTTACAAGTAGCAATAGAAAGCAGCAGTGGCAGTGGCAGCAGCAGCAGCAGGTAAAGCAAATAACCCCATCATCATCCTGGCCCAAAGACAGAGGACGGCACTGCTGCTTGATCAAGCCAAGCCCTCTGCTGCCCAGAGTCACAATTCATTACACAACTCTTCCAGTGAGTCAAAGAGACCCATGGCAAGGAGTGAGCCACACACATAAATTACTGCCGGCCTAGAGGTGCAAGGTCAAAAACTAAAATAGTGCCGGAACCCAACCACCTGGCCAGGTGGCAAAAACACTTCCGGAGCCCAACAGTAATTTCTGCCGGAACCCAACCACCTGGCCAGGTGGCAAAAATACTTCCGGAGCCCAACAGTAATTTCTGCCGGAACCCAACCACCAGGCCAGGTGGCAAAAATACTTCCGGAGCCCAACAGTAATTTCTGCCGGAACCCAACCACCTGGCCAGGTGGCAAAAATACTGCCGGAGCCCAACAGTAATTTCTGCCGGAACCCAACCACCTGGCCAGGTGGCAAAATTACTGCCAAAGCCCAACAGTAATTTCTGCCGGAACCCAACCACCTGGCCAGGTGGCAAATTACTGCCAAAGCCCAACAGCAATTTCTGCCGGAACCCAACACCTGGCCAGGTGGCAAAATTACTGCCGGAGCCCAACAGTAATTTCTGCCGGAACCCAACCACCTGGCCAGGTGGCAAAATTACTGCCGGAGCCCAACAGTAATATCTGCCGGAGCCCAACACCTGGCCAGGTGGCAAAATTACTGCCAAAGCCCAACAGTAATTTCTGCCGGAACCCAACACCTGGCCAGGTGGCAAAATTACTGCCAAAGCCCAACAGTAATTTCTGCCGGAACCCAACCACCTGGCCAGGTGGCACAATTACTGCCAGAACCCAACCACCCGGCCAGGTGGCAAAATAAATAATTCCATAGAACAATCGCACCAGGGGTCTACAATGGGGTCTTGGAACTGACCGGTTTTGCCGGGCACTTTTTTTTCCCTCTCCGGTTTTTTTTTCGGAGCCGGAGACATCTAATTTTTTTTGTCCGGTTTCCGAAAAAGTGTGAAAAGTGTGGATTTTTTTCTCCCGCTTTTTGCACACTGTTCGATCTTCACTCGTCTTAACTACATTCCTAAAAACAATACTACACACACACATAACTACAGTCTTTCCTCCTTGGTAAACCAAAAGGTCGAAGCTAATTTGTGTTCAATTATGCGCCCTATAATCCACACACACACACCAACACACTATCACAGTTGCTGCTTGGCGCGTGCCAATTCAGCTTACCTACCTTAAGGCAAATCGTCATCATCTGACTCGGGGGCGCGGGATCTGCATCCTATTCATCCTCCTCCGGAGGCTGCAGCGCATCCACCTCACCCTCCTCCTCAGCCAACTCCTCCTCGCCCTCAACACCCTCAGCCAAAGACGTGCCCACAAAGGGGACTTAGTTGCCGCACACATCAAGGGCCAATTTGGCCAAAAGAACTGGAGGCGTGTCACCCAAGTGCATGGGCTGCTTGTTGGCCACCTCAACAGCTGACATGATAAGCTCATGATGGGCACCCTTGGCGTCGAAAGAAAAATGTTTAACCAACATTTTTACCCGCATGACATGGGGGACCAGGTGTGTGGGCATACTTGGCAATAATGAAGGCCCACGCCCCAGCCATCGTGGCCTTGCCGTACTGCTCTAGACGGTCAAACATGTAACCCTTAAATAGCTCAAACTCAGCAAAGACCTCGGCTCTAATACCAGCACCCCGCTCTGGGAGCTGTGATCCTTCAGTGACCACACCCGTATAAGAGTGGGAGAAAATCAGGTACGCTTTCAAGGTGCCGTCTGCCTGAGGGAAGATCGTCAGCGAGACGAGAGAGGCGGCTGTTTCGGCTGGGGCTGTTTCGGTGTGGTCGATCTCAACCTCGACTTCGCGACGTTGCTCCTCGACTTCGAGACGTGGCTCATTCGCTTGTCTAACGACCACATGTCGAGGTTAAAGGGTTTGCTACCGATCTGCCGCTTTCAGAACCACTAGCCATGATGGCTTGCTGAGAATGTGTTCAAGGGAATAAATCTGGAACAGCCGGGGAGAAAAAGATCCGGATAAGAGTTTGTGGACCTCCGGCCCCAAATCACCACAGCCGGAGAACATTCATACTTCCCCCTTTTTTTACCGGCTTCGCCGGAACTCCCCTATCGCTTTTCCCCGGCTTTTTTTTCTTTTGTCCTATTCTGTCCGGGAACCGGCCGGTTTGTAGACCCCTGAATCGCACTACCCTACATCATTCATCAGTTATCAGGGTGGTTGCCAAGTTCACCTGTTTGTGGTCTGTGAAAGTCAGCGTGCAGCGCTGCTTCTCAAAGTCCCAGATCTTGACCGTGTTGTCACCGGATCCAGTCGCCAATGCTGTCCCGGCAGGATGGAAGTCTACGCCTGCCACCCAGTCCTTGTGCCCCTCCCCACAAGGTGAGGTACCAAGCCACCAAGTGTGTGACACTGGCAGATTGGTAACATGGGGCACAACAAGGCCATGTCCATGGTTGTATTGTGGCCAGGCATTGACGGCAACCCAGAGATCGCAAAGACAGAGAGTTGAGATGTCTGCCAGCCTTTATTTACCCCCACGCCCACTCTATGCCCCAGTGCTCCCTGGTCCCCACACCTGAAACGTCTTATGCAGCACAGTGCTTACCGAACCCGTAGATTTTTTTTGGGATTGCCTTTCCTCGGTGGTCAATTAATTATTCGGTTCATGCCAGCTTCAGACCAAAATTTTGACGGGAATTCTTCATTTATGACTAAAACTGGCGTTGACAATCGTATTTTCATGAATCCCTCACCCCTGACGGTAAACGAAGTCATTTTGGGGGAAGGGAATTCCAACGTATTGTATTGTAGTGCGCAACAGGCCCGCTTAAGCAGGCCCCTGTGCAGCCATCACTCAGCCAATGGGTACCGTACCATGACCCGCCTACGTCCACTGGATTAAAAAGCAAAGCTTACCGCACCATGCTCTCCCAGCCATACACCGTGATGTAGCTGAATTGTAGCTGAAGCATCCCAAAATAAGCAGTGCTACTCCCCGCACCCTGAACGTCTTCTGCAGCGAAAAACTCTTGAGAAGCACTTGTTCAAACTCCACGTCCTCAAAGGGGTTGCGCTTGGCGGCCATGATGGTTCCCCAGCCCGATCGCTTGGCTGCCGCGGCGAGCGGCTGCGCCGGGAGGGACCCGCTCGGTGGCTGCGGCCCCCGGGCGGTGGCCGCAGCTGCGCCCTTGATAGGCGACTCAGCGGGTGTCCTGGTCATGGGGCTCATGGACCGAGACCCTAGGGCCTCCATCTACATAGCAGTGAAAATTAGCGTCAGGCACCCTTAACACAAATTCGGCCAAGAAGAGGAACCAACGTCGTAGCTTACATCCGACTTTTTGATTCGGACAAGATATTTTGCATGGTCCTTTGGCTTCAAGCAAATTTCCAAAGACAGGACTGCAGTTCCTTGAACATGAGCTCATTACCAAACGTTCTTTGTGTGAGCACCCAGGATATCCATCTGCATGGCAGTAGATTAAGGTGCGTGGTCCTGGTGCCAGGCATCCTACTCTGACTCTGGATTGGGTACCGGTGCTGAACTGCACTTCGTGAGACATGAACAAGCTTCAACTGTGTAAAAAACAAAGCTAGCAAGGCCTGAAGGCCTCACAGCACTCTGAAATGGTTGGTCATGGGGCGAGGAGCGCGCACTTAGCGCGTGTAGCACGGAGCGAAGCTGGCCTCCTCGGTGGCAGACCCTCCACCAAACCGCAGAGTACCAAACGGAGTACCCAACTATCCAGTTACTTTTGAATCAACATAACCGTAGATTTGATTTGCCATCCCTCGGATATGATTTTATTTTTTAATGCTGCCCTCAAAGCAAATAATAAACAAAACTTTTGATTTTTGACTGAAAACTGGCGTCAACAGTCGAAAATTCGTCGATCCCTCGACCCCAAACAACTTTAATTATGAGGGAAGGCAAAGCAAATCTACAGTAGCGCGCATCCAGGTCCGCGCCCCCCAATCATTAATTAATTATAAGCGAAGTTTACCCGGTTCTATAGTACCAAACGGAGTCCTCGACTATCCACTTACTTTTGCAGACACCTTGTCCCTGTCCAGGGAGATGAGCATCTTCTCCTTCATGGCTGATTCGTACTTCTTTTTCAGCTCGAGGATTGTCGGCTCGTACTTCGCAAAGTGGTACTAGGAGCAGTGAAGGGCCAGCACATGCACTTCAGTGGCCTGACCCCCTTGATACCATCAGACACCAAACACACTAGCTAGTAAGGATAGCACGGTAGAGCTGGTTGGACAACTCCTAGATTTCACTTTGTATCTTGCCCTGCCCTCCCATCCATGGCTGAGCTGGCGTTGTTGGCAAGCCTAGTGCAAAAAATACATGCGCATGTGGAGTTGTGATGAGTCAATTCAGCGCCTGGGGACCCTCAGGCCTGCAAAACCGCTTAACGTGCTAGTAAATACAGTAATCGGACCCACAAAAACAATCAGAATACCGTACTTCGACCAGCGGTCATTATTGGCATGATGTTCAACCTGCATGCATGGCCGCACTAATCTGGGACTTCTAAACTTAAGATGCCACTGAACATCGCCCACCTAAAGGGCGACAAAACAAAGGGGGGGGGCATCAGATGAGGCGCATTCTGCCGCTATCTCTCTCCTATTTTAAGCCTCAGGATGTCCACCAGCTTGTTCTCCTCCTGTGCAACCTGCCTCTCTCGACAGGTCGTAAATTAAACACCACACACCCAAGCATGGCAAAGCACAGGGCATCCGATTAGGAGCATTTTGCCGGCACTTCATTCCTACTTTAAGCCTCTTGATGTCGACTACAAGCTTTTTCTTCTCCTGCGCAACCCGCTTGTGATGCATCTGGTGGAAGTCGCGCTCTTTCCTGAACTTGTCCCAGGTAGCAGAGGCCTTGGTGGCGATCAGCTTTGCGTTGTGGAGCTCCCGGCGCAGCGCCGAAACCTCCTCTTCAAGGTCCTGGCAAGTGTTTTGCAATGTGTATGATGAGGATGATGAATGAGATTTGGCTAACAGAATAATAGAGTATCTCATGCAAATTTTGAGAAATAGGAATTGCCATGGCATGGCGCCGTCGCGCCATGAGAACGCAAATCTGTCATGCCACCCATGTTGGTATCATGCATGTCTGCATGGCATCTATATCTTGGCATTTTTAATTAGATGTATCCGGAATCCTATGCTCCCTGTCACACAATAATTCGGTGACCGTGCCCTTTCTAGTAATCCATCCCCAAAGGAATCCAGAGCATTACACTGTACCATTTCTCTTTGCACCAGCCCAAAGGAATACCGGCAAGCAACATCCCCAAACTCACCGCATTTCTTTGATAGATGTCCAGAACGAGCTGGCTTCCCTCCAGCTTCCCAGTGGCCTTAAGCTCGTACCATTCAGCCTCAAACGCCTCGTATGTCCGTGAAAGCCCCATCTTAACGAAGAAATTCCTAAGGAAATCGTCCATCACTTCAGGCTTTCGTGTGACTTGGCCAGGACCTGCCTCCTTCTCTCCCCTGGCTATGGCATGCTCGCTCTGCATGTGACACATGCATGCTCATGTCAGCATGGGGTCTGTCACTTCATGGATGTGGCTACGAAATGTATGATCTTCAGTATGCCGGTAGTTTTTCAGTGAAGGCTGTGAGACTTCGAAGAGCAGCATCAAAATCCTCGCTAGCTCCGTCATCGTCCTCCTCGCTGCGGACGATGGTCACCTTCGTTAAGTACTGTAGGTGAAAGCATGTGCTGCGGGTTAGCTCACCTCATGACCTCCACCTCTGCATAGTGGAAGTCATCGTCTGAGGCCTCTGCTTTGAGAAGATCCGCAAGGGCTTGCGGGTCCTCCATCTCGCCAGGTCCCACCCTCGCGCTGAGTTTCTTGTTAAGTTAAACAAAACGATATGCTTTGATTATCGATCACGCAGTGTTGGGGTAATGTTTCCGAACAGAGAAACAGAACAAGAGTAGTGAGTGAGTGAATGAGCAAGCGAGTCAAAAGTTCGACGCTCCACTTCTTAGTATCAGTGGTAATATATTAAGAGACCAATTAAATTGCAATGTAAGTTTGCGGGCTGTGTAAGAAGCACATTCTTGCTACCCTCCCTGTTGCTGACGTACGGCACCGGACTACCACGCCGGGCAACCGAAGCCGACAGCGACACGTCAGTTCCGACCCGAGTCGGTAATCCGCAAGTCTCTCAGAAATCCAAGACCTTCTAGGTATGCTTCTATTTTACTCACTGCTTTTATTTTCAAAAAATCACGATTTCCAACGACCAAATAAGTAACCAAGCGACTGAAGTGGCGAAGCAAACTGCAAACATGCCAACATGCTTCCTATCTCGCCACGGCCCATGCTCTGCTCGTAGAAACCTCCAGGTGGTGTGCGTAAGTAGCAATGCCATCCAACCCGCCCGCGTCGCGCCTGGCCAAGCGCAGCAAAGTCGAGATCATTAAGGAGAAGAGCGACTTCCTGCGCCACCCTCTTATGGAGCAGCTCGTCACCGACAAGACTTTCATCTCCGAGGAAGCGGTGCAGCTCATGAAGTTTCACGGCAGCTACATGCAGGACGACCGCGACAAGCGTGCTTTCGGCGCGGGAAAAGCGTACATGTTCATGATGCGAACCCGGCAGCCAGCTGGAGCGGTGACGAACCAATTATACCTGGCTATGGATGACCTGGCCGATCAGGTACAGATAGTCTCAATGGACGCCTGAATTAGTTGCATGAGCAAGGCCAAACGCCCGACGAGAATGCCATGATCCCACTGGAATTATTCATGCAACATTGTCATGTCGTGGCCACCTGCCTCTGCTAGAGATTCGTGGATTTTATTGCTGCTGCAGTACCGGTTGGTTGGCGACTGGTGTGGACACGACACCCTTCTCAATCTTCCATACCCTCTGGGTCCCTGCATCATCTCTTTTGTACGCGCCCCACCAACTTTGGGAGCCTGTCGAGCAGCCGCCCCTGGGCTTTAGGGGACAATACCGTGACCGGCCTACAGTTAGTGGCTAAGCTACATGGCTTGGTTCACCAAGAACTGTCAGCTGTAGGCCGGGTTGTAGCTGAGTTGCACAGCTAAAACACCCTTAAGTATGCCGGATTGTGGGGTGCATTGTACCGTTTGGTAATTGGAGTTGCTGTTCCTGCTCCTCGTCAGGCCTCAGAATCTCAAGACCCCAAAGCTTGTGCCCTGCATTTTTATGCCCACCCGCCTCAGTTTGGAAACGGAACGCTCCGTCTGACCACCCGGCAGACCTATCAACTGCATGGCGTCCTCAAGCACGACCTCAAGACAGTTTTCAGGTAATTTTGTGCCTGAGTCGTGTCGTTTTCGGCAGCATTTTGACGCCTTGACGGGCAAGTTAATGGGTGTTCCACGAACCTGCATTTTGAAGGACACATTTCTGGGTCTCACATGCACCAGGACAACCAGCTGCACTGCATCCTCAAGCAGGACCTCAAGATATTTTTCAGCTTAAGCCAGCCTTTCAAAATGGTTTCGGACTGCTGAAACTCCCCGTGGCAGTGGAGATCAGGCTGCCCCTCAACTCTGCATCTCTTGAACACCCCCTGCCTAACAATGAATAGAAAACAGCTACAGCTACCCAGATTATGGTTCTGCTCCAACCCCTTCATTGCTCCCCTGCGCTGCCATCAAGGGCATAAGCTAATAAGCTCCAACTTTGTTTTATGCTCCTCAGTTGCCACCTCGCCCAGCCCTGTCATTAAAAGCACATCCCTAGGTTATTCCCTTGCCCAGCCCTGTCATTAAAAGCACATCCCTAGGTTATTCCCTTGCCCAGCCCTGTCATTAAAAGCACATCCCTAGGTTATTCCCTTGCCCAGCCCTGTCATTAAAAGCACATCCCTAGGTTATTCCCTTGCCCAGCCCTGTCATTAAAAGCACATCCCTAGGTTATTCCCTTGCCCAGCCCTGTCATTAAAAGCACATCCCTAGGTCATTCCCTTGCCCAGCCCTGTCATTAAAAGCACATCCCTAGGTTATTCCCTTGCCCAGCCCTGTCATTAAAAGCACATCCCTAGGTCATTCCCTTGCCCAGCCCTGTCATTAAAAGCACATCCCTAGGTTATTCCCTTGCCCAGCCCTGTCATTAAAAGCACATCCCTAGGTTATTCCCTTGCCCAGCCCTGTCATTAAAAGCACATCCCTAGGTTATTCCCTTGCCCAGCCCTGTCATTAAAAGCACATCCCTAGGTTATTCCCTTGCCCAGCCCTGTCATTAAAAGCACATCCCTAGGTTATTCCCTTGCCCAGCCCTGTCATTAAAAGCACATCCCTAGGTTATTCCCTTGCCCAGCCCTGTCATTAAAAGCACATCCCTAGGTTATTCCCTTGCCCAGCCCTGTCATTAAAAGCACATCCCTAGGTTATTCCCTTGCCCAGCCCTGTCATTAAAAGCACATCCCTAGGTTATTCCCTTGCCCAGCCCTGTCATTAAAAGCACATCCCTAGGTTATTCCCTTGCCCAGCCCTGTCATTAAAAGCACATCCCTAGGTCATTCCCTTGCCCAGCCCTGTCATTAAAAGCACATCCCTAGGTTATTCCCTTGCCCAGCCCTGTCATTAAAAGCACATCCCTAGGTCATTCCCTTGCCCAGCCCTGTCATTAAAAGCACATCCCTAGGTTATTCCCTTGCCCAGCCCTGTCATTAAAAGCACATCCCTAGGTTATTCCCTTGCCCAGCCCTGTCATTAAAAGCACATCCCTAGGTTATTCCCTTGCCCAGCCCTGTCATTAAAAGCACATCCCTAGGTTATTCCCTTGCCCAGCCCTGTCATTAAAAGCACATCCCTAGGTCATTCCCTTGCCCAGCCCTGTCATTAAAAGCACATCCCTAGGTTATTCCCTTGCCCAGCCCTGTCATTAAAAGCACATCCCTAGGTTATTCCCTTGCCCAGCCCTGTCATTAAAAGCACATCCCTAGGTCATTCCCTTGCCCAGCCCTGTCTTCAAGAACATGTTCCACGATTGCTCCCCTCCTATCCCCATCCTCATCCCCTCCCTAGCCCTGTCCTCAAGAACGTGTCCCTTGGTTGCTCTCCCCCCTAGCACTGTCCTCAAGAACGTGTCCCTTGGTTGCTCCCCTCCCTAGCCCTGTCCTCAAGAACATGTCCCTTGGTTGCTCTCCCCCCTAGCACTGTCCTCAAGAACGTGTCCCTTGGTTGCTCCCCTCCCTAGCCCTGTCCTCAAGAACGTGTCCCTTGGTTGCTCTCCCCCCTAGCACTGTCCTCAAGAACGTGTCCCTTGGTTGCTCCCCTCCCTAGCCCTGTCCTCAAGAACATGTCCCTTGGTTGCTCTCCCCCCTAGCACTGTCCTCAAGAACGTGTCCCTTGGTTGCTCCCCTCCCTAGCCCTGTCCTCAAGAACATGTCCCTTGGTTGCTCCCTTCCCTAGCACTGTCCTCAAGAACATGTCCCTTGGTTGCTCTCCCCCCTAGCACTGTCCTCAAGAACGTGTCCCTTGGTTGCTCCCCTCCCTAGCCCTGTCCTCAAGAACATGTCCCTTGGTTGCTCTCCCCCCTAGCACTGTCATCAAGAACATGTCCCTTGGTTGCTCCCTTCCCTAGCACTGTCCTCAAGAACATGTCCCTTGGTTGCTCTCCCCCCTAGCACTGTCCTCAAGAACATGTCCCTTGGTTGCTCTCCCCCCTAGCACTGTCCTCAAGAACGTGTCCCTTGGTTGCTCCCCTCCCTAGCCCTGTCCTCAAGAACATGTCCCTTGGTTGCTCTCCCCCCTAGCACTGTCCTCAAGAACGTGTCCCTTGGTTGCTCCCCTCCCTAGCCCTGTCATCAAGAACATGTCCCTTGGTTGCTCTCCCCCCTAGCACTGTCATCAAGAACATGTCCCTTGGTTGCTCCCTTCCCTAGCCCTGTCCTCAAGAACATGTCCCTTGGTTGCTCTCCCCCCTAGCACTGTCATCAAGAACATGGGCTCCACGCTGGCTGCCTGTGGGGACGTGAACCGCAATGTGACGGCCGCCTGCGCCCCTTGGAAGAACCGGCCGCTGTACATGCACGCGCAGAAGCTAGCGAACGACCTGGCGGACCTACTGGCCCCACAGGCTGGCGCCTACTACGACGTGTGGCTGGATGGGGAGAAGTTTGTGTCCGTGTACAAGGAGGTAAGCCAGGAGAGGCCATGAAATGCCCATGATTTCAGCTCGTGTAATAAGGCTATGAGCCTATATTTCCCATGAGGCCCACATTTTCAGCTTAGGTGATAAGGCCACGGGGCCCACATTTTCAGCTGTGCGCCAGATTAGTTATCACCCGGATGATAACTAATCCGACGATGAGATGCACATTTTAGCTTGATGGGTTAGGGTATGGCTGGCACATTTCAGTGTCAAGAGAGCTATGGTGTTTGTTGTTCAAGGAGGTGGGTCTAAAGGCCATGATATACACATTCAGCTTCAGTAGGTAGGCCGTGCGATCGCTGTGGGTACTTGCACCAAGCATCGTATTGTAAACATGAGGCACATAGTATCATGTAGCTTGTTTACCAATTACAACAAAGGATCTCGGGGTCAAGGGCCAAGGGTTTAGGGTTTAGCCTTCAGGGTTCAGAGGTCAGGTCATATGAGGGGGTTTGAGGGTCAAGAGGGAAGTTCAGCTTTAAAGAATGAAACGCCCTTTGAAGTAAATTTGAATCATCACCTATCCGGCCATGGTCGTCCACGCAGGACCCCAAGGTGACCGAGGACCGCGTTTTTAACGGCTTTGGGACCAACTTCGAGCACTGCCCGGAGCCCATCTACGGCACGCAGTACCTCCCGCGCAAGTTCAAGATCGCCGTCACTGTGCCGGGGGACAACAGCGTGGACCTGTTCACCAACGATGTCGGCGTGGTCTGCATCCCCGACCAAGGGACCGGAGAGGTCAAGGTGAATGCCAGGCCATTCAGAATATGTCTCGCTTTAGACTTGGTCGTCAAGAACGGTGCCAAAATGTGAGACAAAACCAGCCAGGGCAAGTTGCTTGAGGCTGAAATGCCGATGTTCGCCCAGACGTAGGCCCCATGGCAGAGTGGGACGCGCTAGAGAGGCAGGCAGGAGAGTGTGGGGATAGGCTGCTGACAGCAGCAGCAGCAGCAACAACAGGAGTGCAGTAGGAGCATTGTCCCTGAGCCTCCAGAAGGAAAGAAAGAAAGAAAGCTACGGCCCTTGGGGGGCGTGAAAGTTAAGGAAACAGCGCAGCCTGAGCCTCCATTCAGGTGCATAGACGCCGCTGCCTGGACTCTTTGTTTCTGTCTTCCATTTAGGCTACCGCACTTCACAGCTTAGTGCTGATGGTTGAAGGTTGAGGGCTCAGGGTAAATTTCCCCGCCTTCCAACTCCATGCAAAGGGCTACAACATTGTTGTGGGCGGGGGCCTAGGCCGCACACACCGCGCGGAGGAGACCTTCCCGCGGCTTGCCGATCCCCTGGGCTACGTGGACAAGGATGACATCCTCCATGCAGTGAAGGCGATTGTGGCCACGCAGCGCGACTACGGCCGGAGGGACGATCGCAGGCAGGCCCACCTAAAAACATAGAAAAATCATTATTTGAAGGGAAACAAATAGTAAATGAATACATGATTTGACCTTTGACATGGATTGAGGAAGCCATGTGTTCGACCGCACAGGAGCTTGCCTCGATGAATAGAATCAATCAAACATTCACCCTTTGGCGGGGGTGAAGGAAGCGGGGTCCGTCAGACTGCCATCGCCCATCTCAATAAAATAAAAATATTGCGTTCTCATGTCAAGGGTGAAGGAAGCCACCCGTTTGACCGCAGGCAGGCTTGCCTCGATAAATCAAATTTAATAATGTAGTTATACCCCTGGTTCTACATCCTGAGGCGTGGATCATGGACCCTTCCCCTCATTTCACCGCAGATAGGCGCCCCCTAATAAATAAATAACTAAATGCCCTTAAATCTCGGCCCGCCTCAATAAATGAAGGGGAAAACGTGCAAAGGCATGGATGAAGGAAGCCCCACGTCGGACCGCGGGCTGGGCCACCAAAATAATTATACAATAAATCAATAAACAAATAAATAATATGCCTTTTTGTTGATGATGAAGGTAGCCACCTACCTGACCGCAGGCAGGCCCGCCTCAAGTACCTCATCCACGAATGGGGCATCGATCGCTTCAGGTGATGATTTTATTCATTTGGGACAGGCGCCGCATACCAGCATTCACATGAGACGAAAGCAGGTAACCTCATAAATCGAGGTGAATACTGTTTGGTTGAATCCTTTCAGTGGCTCCATGTAGGGGGCCTTGAAACTTGGCCATCCAGGGGGAGTCAACTGGCAACCGAATCATCATTTCAAAGGATGCTGGTGTACTGAGAGAACATGTTTTTGCCTTTCCAACAATGCGGCGATGACTAGCAGTAGCCGCCAGGCAGGCAGCACCTGGCAGGCAGGCAGGCCCCTATCTTTGCTCGGCTCCAAACCCTTCCTTTGGGCCACAGGTCGATCACTGAGCAGTACATTGGCAAGGTGTTCGCTGAGTTCCAGCCCTTGCCCAAGTGGGAGTTCTTGGACTACCTAGGCTGGGGAGACCAGGGAGACGGGAAGCTCTTCTACGGCATTTACATCCAGGTGACCGTGTGCATATGGCCATAAGGTTGACCAGGCAATATTTAGGAGGGCAGTGGATGCGTGATTTTAGCTAGAGCGTGTCCAACATTTAATATGCTGCCATACTTTCAAGTTCTTATGGAAAAGACCACACCTGTATCCAGGATGGCCGCATCAAGGGCCAGCGCTAGAGGGCGCTCCGCTGCTGGTTTGTTAAGACAGCTGTCGTAAAACAATGGCGCCTGCTCTCCAAAGTGTTCACAAATTCCCTGCCTGTTTCGGAATGGTCGCATCAAGGGCGATGCAAAAAGAGGGCTCTTCTCCTCTACTCGATTGATAAGACAGATGTAGTGATAGACAAAGAAATGGCGCCTGTTTTCAAAATAAACTAAACCATTCTGCCTGTCTCCAGAATGGCCGAATCAAGGGCGAGGCGAAGCGGGTGCTGCGCTGCCTGGTTGAGAAGTACGGCCTCCCTGTCACCATCACGCCCAACCAGAACCTGATCCTGCGGGAGATCCAGCCGGATTGGAAGGCGGATGTCGTTGCCATGCTGGTGGTCGGAGGCATCAAAGACGTCGCAGAGTGGGACGCTCTAGAGAGGTAGGCAGGAGAGCGTGGGGATAGGAGACTGGCAGCAGCAGTGACAGAAGTGGCAGCAGCAGCAGCAGGGGCAGCAGTGATAGTGGCAGAAGCAGCAGCAACAGCAGCAGCAGTAGTGGCAGGAGCAGCAGTGGCAGGAGCAAGAGCAGCAGCAATGGCTGCAACAGCAGTGGCAGCGACTACAGCAACAACAGCAGGAACAGTGGCAGGAGCAGGAGCAGAATTAGCAACAGCAGTGGCAGCAGCAGCTGTGGCTGCAGTGGCAGCAGTGGCAATAGCAGCAACATCAGCAATGGCAGCAGCAGCAGCTGAATTGAGGGAACATAAATATCTGGACTGATATGCTGACTACCTTTTATGACTCCCCCCTCTCTCTCCTCCCCCCACACTGCCGAAACTTTCTGTACTGCTGATATACAATACCTCCAGGGCATGCTCTGTGCCCCCTCTCTGTACTGCTGCTGTACATAATCTCCCTGGCATGCCCTGCGCTCCCTCTCTGTACTGCTGCTGTACAGAACCTCCATGGCATGCCCTGCTCTCCCTCTCTGCGGCCTTGCTGTGACCGAGGCGGAGCGGAGCCTGCCGGACATCAACCTCCGGATCCGTGCGCTGCTCACGAAGATTGGCCTGCCCTATGAGGCGCCCATCGTACGCATGACTGGCTGCCCTAACGGCTGTGCCCGGCCCTACATGGCGGAGCTCGGCTTCGTGGGGGACGGACCCAACAGCTACCAGGTCCTCCTGGGGGGGAACAGAAACCAAACGCGGCTGGCGCAGTGCTTTGCGGACCGCGTCAAGGTCAAGGATCTGGAGGCGGTTCTGGAGCCCATCTTTGTGCACTACAGGGACAACAGGTGGGAGGGGATCTGTCGTTAGGGTGCCTCAGCTACACTTCAGGAGTGTTTCAGCTACATTTCAGCTACAACCCGGCCTGAGGCCGGCAGGCAGTGGTTAAGGAAGCCCTGCTGCTTGGGCCACTGGTTTTTGACCAGTTAAGGTTGTGTCCCAAACTTCCAATGAGCTAAATATTGGCAACCCTGTCCTAAACTCCCAATGAGCCAGTGAGCCAGGTGGTGGGCACCCTGTGTAAAGCCAAGTATTGACCACCCTGTGGCCAGCCAAAAGGTAGTTTGACGCTCACCCCACAAAAATATTTGGGCGGATCATATACGGTAAGCCTTCGGTGGCAGGTCACTAGGTTATAAGATCACAGTGTCAGTTTTGAAGTTGGCATCATCCATGAATATGACCCCCCTACCTCCCAAAACAGATAGTGTCATGCCAGGTGTATTCGTGTAAGTAGGTATGGGGGGTTAAGGGTTAAGGGCTTAGGGTTTAGGGTTTGAGATTTAGGGTTGAGGGTTGAGGGTTGAGGGTTGAGGGTTCAAGGTTGGGGATCACTGCAGGTGAGGAAGGACAGGCCAGCCTGATGTGCAGTAGGCCTGTAGTTGCAGGTTACAAATAGGTCATAAGATTACAGGGCCAGTGTGCAAGCTGGCATCACCGGTGTCCTGTCCGGTGTATTCGTATATATGTACTATGTAGGTACATCCCCACATCCAATCACTGGGCATGCTCCCTCCCTCCACTGACTGGACATGTCCAGCAAAATAAGTCAGGTTGAAGGCCATGGGCAGTGCTGTCTGGGTCTGATGTACAGCTAACATGCAGGTACAACATAGTATGGGGGACCACTGTAGGTGAGGGGGACAGGCCAGCCGGATGTGCAGTGGGCTTATAGAGGCAGGTTGGGTCCAGCTGTTGGGATTCCAAGTGTGGAGCAGGTAAGCATTAGAGTATCTCTAGCTGGAATCATTTTTTCATGCTGGAACTTTTGAAAGTGTGAGACTGGCCGCCTAACCCTTGAAAACCTGAGACGCAAACATAGAAAACAGCCCAGGAGCACTTGTGGCCCTTGTCGACAGCTGAGAAAAAGCGATCGGTTTTGGACTGGCGCAGGTATGGTAGGCATTGAGGCAGGCACACCCTCTCTCAGGCCTGTTGGGGCCTCGAATGGGACGTCACTCCCAGGTTTCTCCTCACAATTTCTGACGGTCAGATAGAGGACGTTGAAGTCATGTCCGTGACAGTGTGTGCATGATGCCTGTGAAGAAATTAGGAAGAATCGCTTGGCACCCCGTGGACTTGAGAGATCAATATTCTTTAAGCTGCACCGGTAGCTTGGTAAGTTTTGTCAGGTTGAAAACTACGTGTGTATGTGTGCCCGCTGCTTGGGTTCCTCTATGTGCAGGGAAGAAGAATGCAATTGTTGAGCTTCGTTAAACGCTAAATCCTCGTGTTTGTGTGCAGAAAAAGGGGGCATACCTTGACCCGGTTTAAATGCTAAATCCCTGAATAACGTGCAGGAAACAAAGGGGGCATAATTTGATATAAGTTGAATGCTTAATCCCTGTATGCATGCAGGGAACGATTGAACGAATGGAGGCATGAGTTGATTAAGCTGATTGCTAAATCCCTGTACCGGTATGCATGTGCAGAAGTGAATGGAGGCACCTGTTGATGTGTGTGAACGCTGAAGCACTACGTGTGTGAACGCTTAAGCACTATGTGTGTGAACGCATAAGCCATGTGTGTGAACACTAAATCACTATATGTGTGCAGGAAGCCAAAGGAGGCATTTGGTGATTACACGGCCCGCATTGGCTGCCAGGTCCTGAAAGCCTTCCAAGCAAAGTACTCGACAACTGAAGCGGTGACACCGGCAGCCACAGCCGCTCCTGCCGCCGATATCAGGGGCGTGAACGGAAGTGGAAGCGGGCGAGTGTCCATCAGCCTGAAACCTACCACGGCGCAGGTGGGGTCGTGCCACGGACCTATCTTTGAGTTGGGCAACATTGATTTCAAGGATAGTGCTGATCTTGAAGGTGCTTTTACAGGACTGAGGGCTCAGCTGAGACTATGAATTTCACTTTGAACTTCACCTTCGTGCCCACATCAAGCCTCCAAGGAGAGGGGTCTTGTCTGCCGCACCATGAATTTTTTCTCGCGCCACTGCGCAGTGGTGGTGTGTTGCTTGCTTGCCCAAGGGGAGGGGGGAGATTTCCCCCCGCTCGCCTTCCTAGTTTGTTTCATGCTCTAAACGGTGTGCAGGCACCTGTCAAAGGCATCAGTTATTGTAAAATGGGAAAGGGTTCGCGCACCCAAATTTCATGTAATTTAGATTTTCGCAGCACAGCAAACACAATTAATAAACGGTCGCGCAGCGGCGTAATGTTTGTGCAGGTATTTTAATTTATCGCCGCGCATCAGTTACGATCCCCTGGTGTGGCTGTTGGGGCCCCGAAACATCAGCAGTCGTCAGCACCGGTCTCTGCCCCCAGGATCAAGCTTTGCAGCAGGAACTGGCGCAAGGATCACTGAACAGACATCGAATTAAACAGTTGGCGCTAGCGCGCGTTATTTTGAAATTTGCAGTTTTTAATTCATAGCGCGCACCCCCAAAAGAATTGTTTGGGCACCTGACTGACACTCCAGCGGCAATTTTTGAATTCATTCTAGCGCAGCCATGTCCACGTAGGCAAACATGATGAATGTTTAGCAAATTGTACCGCATTTTTACGGTACACCGTGAAATCTAGCAGTGAAGTGTGACCATGTGTGACCATGCTGTACATTTGCAATCAGGCACTGGAGAGTGCGGCGAAGGCCCAAGGTAAGTCCCTGGAGCAGTTTCTGGTCGATGCAGCAAAAGTGAAGGCGGCCTCTGTGAAGTGAAAGGCAAGAGGAGGAGGACGTGATTGGAGCAGGGATCTGGACATGGTCGTGGTGCTGTACATGGTGCAGGACTCGCTGGATTTAGAACGGTGCATACCCGCTGGGCCCTGCTGAACGCTCGGCCGCGTGGGGCACTGGGGCTGGTAGGGAAAGACTAGGCTCAATTCTAGCTACCAAGCACAGCCTGGGCCATGGTGCAGCCATGCCATGCTCCTATGCGAGGGGGCAGGAACATGGAACCCGGCGTTCTAGGCGGGATGGGGGGAAATATCGTGTGGCAGGTACGATCTCTCAACCTCTGACTCGCTGGGTTTAGTGTTGGACTTGTTAGGAGCAGGGTGCTGGACATGTTCTGCATGTGTGGATTGCATCATGCAAGTCAACCAACCATATTGTTCTGTAAGTTGACTAGGCTCCTTGTATATATACTGCGGGCCCCTGGACCTAAGTTATATCAGGTTGACAGGAGTTGATGATGAGGATCCTCAAGCAGGAGGAAGGGACCTTTGCATTCTTTCTCCCAACTTCACTGTTGGGCACCTACAAGGCCGAGCCTCTCAGCAGGGCCCAGAGGTGTAACGTCATTGGCATGCAGGAGATAGGGAGCTTTCTATAATTTGGTCTGTATGTTATGGCATGAGTATGCCAGCTAGTAGTACACATGCTTCCATACCTCTATACTTTATTTATTAGGTTTATGTCACGGTACGTACGTCGTACGAGCGAACGGTACCACCAAAATTTCGTTTTACAGCTGTTGTTATTGATTTGTTCACCCTCCATGTGCAGCTGCAAAATTCGTAGACTATCATACACTGTCGCTGCGTAAGAAACTGTACATGGTGCTTGTATTTTGGCTGGCGGTATCCCGAGGTCACATGGACATGCTTTTCCTTGTCAGTTGCTTTGGCCAGCTGATTCTCCTTTACTCTCTCTGTAAGTTGCAAACCGAAGTGATTTCTGTCTGGATGTACACATTTAAGTTGTTTACCAGTCCCATCCATGGACGCCACAACTTCAAAAGAGTACATGACACTAACACCCGCACACTATTAATATACTCAGGAACCTTAGTAGCAAATGACAGAACTAAAATACATAAGGAGATAAACACAGTCGGAGTTAAGGCCCTATACCGTCTCTAACTGACCTTGTATCACTAAACCAAGCACTGAATCAGTTAATGATGCTCAAACAGGCTCGGCCGCGTCGGCGTCTGAATTTCTGGATGGAAAATAAAGAGAGGAAAGCAAGAGAGAAGCGAAAGGAAAACACCTCTCGAAAAAGGATGCCCGATTCCTCAAACCCTGTCGCCCTGAACAAGTTTGACAACATCTTCCACAGAAGCCAGGGCCTCTCACCCGTTCCTACCCCGGTTCACCTAGTTCAGGTGGCCAAGCTTTATTTGTGACCAGGGCCAAGAGGTTTATTTAGAACAGTGCAAACCCGCTGGGCCCTGCTGAACGCTCGGCCACGTGGGGCTGGTAGGGAATGACTAGGCTCAATTCCAGCTACCATGCACAGCCTGGGGCATGGTGCAGCCATGCCGTCCTCCTATGTGAGGGGGCAGGAACATGGAACCCAGCGCTCTATCTAGTCGGGGGGAGAGAGAAGATCGTGTGGCGGATTCGATCCCTCAACCTCTGGGCCCAGAGGTGTAACGTCATTAACTTGTACCAGTCCGTGGCGCCGTCTGGAGAGCCCGCCAACCCTCGCCCCCTAAGCTTCTCCTTGCCAGTAGAGCATTGGAAGCAAGCATGTAGCATGTCCTCCACATGCTCGCCGTCTCTCCTAGCCCAACATCTCTGTCAGCAATACTGTTGCTGACATGATATCTCACGCTCCTGACCCCTGCCCCTTCCATAGTGTCGGTTGTGCTGACCGCGCCGAGTCGCAGCTTGAAGTTGTGTGCATACGTTTGCACGCGCCCTCTTGCTGGAGCGGCTCAGGGCGTGCGCCAGGCCGCTAGCACGAAGCGCCTGCCCTAGGCTGAAACGTGGCTATGTAGGCAGTCGCACACAGGGTGGTCAGCTATGCCATCTATGGCTTTCCTGATGAGGGTGTGCTTGGCAAGCACATGATGCACACTTGCTCCCATCCTGACTGTGTGCAGGCATATGTTCGGTGACAAGGCAGCAGTCTTCTAGGTGCCCAACGGACATAAACAAGTATGAAAAACTGTTATTTTTAGTACCGTTAAACCTGGTAGATTTTGCTCAAAATTGATTCATGATTACGATGCGTGGATCTGGATGCGCGCTAATATTAATTATAAATCGCCGTTGCGCGGAGTGTCAGCCATGTTATATTCATATTATCCTACCTGATGCGCGGCGTTAAATTAAATTATCTGTAATAATTTCGCCGTTGCGCTGCCGTTTTAAAACTATATGGGGAAATGGTGCTATTAAGGGAAAGGCAAATAAAGGAACGGTGGAATGGTGGGCCGTAAGACCAAATCACTAGGATCCAACCCTCCAATATGCCCCCCTTTCAGAGCATGAATTCTTGGAGGTACAAGGGAGCATGGACAAGGGATCACATACATGGGGACCGACATGACATGCCGAAGATGTTGGAAATGGCAAAAAATGCCATCATGGGGCTTATCGTGGACTGGAGTTGTCACAGAAGGCTGACCTCCTCAAATAAACGGCAATTCCACCTGGATGCCATCGTGAGATCCCCAGTGAAGTTGCGAGGTTTTTTCATGAGGAGGATGATGTGTACCAAGGGATCATTAACTCTGTCATTCTAGGGAAGCACCTCGGGTTTCCTAACATCCCGTGTGCTTTAAACAAGTGCAACACCGTGAACAAGGAGGACATCGTGGCCAAGAGTGATGCTTGCAGCATCATGAACTCGGTGGGTGTTTAAAACGGGAGCGTATGTGTTAAATTTGCAGGGAAGCTGGGGCAATTGGTTAATGTGTTGTGTTCAACACGTCAGTGTCCTTCATCGTCTGTGATCGATACATAACCAATGGGCCGAGCCTATTTTAAGCAGGGCCCAGAGGTGTAATGTCATTGTCATAACCAATGGGCTCATCATGCATGGGGTCCTTCCCCTTGGCTAAGTCCCATTGCAAGAGCTCAATGCCATATTTGATAAATGAGCAAGAAGAACTCATGTTCATGCCAAGACAATGTGGTTGCTTTTTTCGAGGCCCTGTACCGTGGGTGGCAAGAGGCAGTTACGAGGATAGATTACAAGGAGGCAAAGAACAAGTTTGACCCCCCAAAACCTAGAGTTTAAGCATGCACAACCTCCCATGCAATGGTTGTGCGTGCCTAGACTCTAGGTTGGAGGCCTTGAAGGGATTCAAACATGTTCTTTGCCTCCTTGTAGTCCTTCTTAGCAACTACCTCTTGCTACCCATGGTACATGGCTTGGACAGTAGCCACCACCCTCTCTTGGCTCGAGCGGGAGTTCTTCAGCTCAGTTGATCAAATACGGTGTAACTTTGAGCTCTTGCATTGGGACTTCGCTGGTTTCGATGGTTTAGTCAGTTATGAAAACTGGGATCGTTCTGGGTCGAGTAATGAGGTTCCGTTTGGGGGCATTAATGGGATCAGGCTGGAACCATGGCCGATGGCCGCATGGTTTCATGATGACATCAATCTGTTGAGCTACAGTCCGGCTGCAGTATCTGCCAGCTCGCACCTGTGCTACAATCCCTACGGCTCAGCCACAGTCCCTAACAGCTCTGCTACATTCCCTGACGGCTCAGATGCAGGTTTCGGAGCTACAAATTTGCGGCTTGATCAGCTCATCCTGACATCATGACTCGCTTCGAGCATGTATAGAGGAGGTGGCCAAATGTTTCCTGCATGCTTTGCTTAGTTAATTTACTCGCATCACGTGTACGTCAGGCCTATTTGCCGTACTTACTTCAAGGCCACGCACGCACACGCTTTACGGTGCTTTCTTTATATTCTATGCTAGCCAGAAGCCAGTGAGTATCAGCTGACTTAAAGCTTATATAAACTGATGTCACCAGCAGCCAAGCCGCTAACAAGATTTTTGGCAGGGCGCTGCCGTCAAGAGCGTTTGGAAGGTCTTGGCCTCTGCATATCACAGGCCAAGGAATCACAGGTCAGGCACGGCTTGAATCGCAGCCTCTAAATCGCTGCCCGTGATGCATCATGGTCGAATACTTGCATGCCCATCAGCCCATGCCCATGCCATGCGGCAGGCTCTGCTGCGTCCTGGGGAGGCTGCGCTCGAATGTCCAGATGGGCCGCCGCAGCCTCTTCATCTGAGCAGTCAACCAGCAGCTCCTGCCGCCTGGTCCTGGTCGGGGATGTGCATGAAGCCTGGGGAATGAGGGATGAGGAGGCCTTACGCTGCCTCAAGCCCGACATGGTCCTGTTCGTCGGGGACTTTGGTAACGAGGTCATGCAGCTCGTACATCAGGTGAGGCGCACGACAATGTTTACTTAAGGTAGCTTCAGCTCCAGTGCAGCCACAGCTCAGCTACAGTTCGGCTACCGTTCAGCTACAGTTCAGGTGCATCACAGCCTACAGCCGTGGGGGCCTGGTGTACCGTGCCTCGCTGCTAGGTTGTAGCGTTCTTATCAGTTAGATCAAAGGATCCAGATGTAGTTAACGTTCTCTTAAGTTATTATGATCGTTACATAGGTCCACCGGCCGGTCAAGGTTTGGTCCTCATCAGCCCTGTGGTGGCTGCCTAACGGCCAAGCCACCTGCCAAAGATGGTCTGGCACACACCAAAATAAAGACGCGCCTGCAGAAAACATTTTCGCTTAATCGCATATTTTGGTCTGGTCGAAATACGGGAAGCTGCGGCCAAGGTTTGGTCCTCGTGAACCCTGTGGTGGCTGCCCGCAATCCCACCAAAGGTGTTCTGGTGTGCAATCAAATAACAGTGGTGCGAGAAACACTTGTGTAATGGTGTAATGGCGAAGCCCGAGTAGTGGGCACTTAAGTCATAGTTGTAACGACCGTCACAACCAGAGGTCTCTGGTCGCAACCCTTAATATTTTTTGCTCGCAAAGGCCCAGAGGCCCACTCTTAAATACATGTAACAGGTGCATTCAGTCTGTTTGAAATCTAGCTGCACTGGATATACTACGCTGCGTTGCATTACTCTGGTAGTACTTGGGCATTAGTAGTACTTGGGCAAGGGCAGGGGGCATTAGCAGTACTTGGGCATTAGTAGTACTTGGGCATCCCGGTGTTGTCTAGGCGGGTAAATTCGGCCTTCGTTTCTTGTAATTGCTTTCATGGCGGCTTTGTTTCAGTGCTATTTCAGTGTCATTATCAGCGTGTTATGGCCATTCATTACATCTATGCATGAACGCTGTTGCCAGTTTGAGCTTTGCCACACCGCCGTGATGCCACGAGAAGGAAAGAAAGCTACGCCCCGTGGGGGGCGTGAGAGTTTAGGAAACAGCGCAGCCTGGGCTGAAGCCACATCCACGCCGTTACCATATGCCGTGTTCAGGTGACTCAGCTGGACATGCCACAATTGAGCTATCCTGCCCCTCCGGCTCAAGTCAAGCTGGACATGCCACAATATCTTGCCCCTTCGGCTCTAGTCGAGCCTTGACGCCCCCACTGATGGGATGGGTTGCAGGTGGCTTATGTGGATATGATCAAGGCGGCTTTTCTTTTCCTCGATTGTCTGTGCTGTTGCCAAATTGAGTTTTGTCGCCCCTCTACTGCTGTGATGTCTTATGCAGGTGTCTCAGCTGGATATGCCCAAGGCCGTCATTATGGGGAACCACGATGCATGGTGGGAGCTTCAGGGGTGACAGCAGATAAGGTGTAGGGGTTAGACTGGGAGCTTCAGGGTTGATGGCAGGTAAGGTTTAGGGGGGGGGGGTTATGGTGGGAGATTCAGGGGTAAACCGAAGAGAAGGTTGAGGGTTTAAGATGTGGGTGGGAGATTCAGGGGTAAACCGCAGATAAGGTTGAGGGTTTGAGATGTGGGTGGGAGATTCAGGGGTAAACCGCAGATAAGGTTGAGGGTTTAAGATGTGGGTGGGAGATTCAGGGGTAAACCGCAGAGAAGGTTGAGGGTTTAAGATGTGGGTGGGAGATTCAGGGGTAAACTGAAGATAAGGTTGAGGGTTTAAGATGTGGGTGGGAGATTCAGGGGTAAACCGCAGATAAGGTTGAGGGTTTAAGATGTGGGTGGGAGATTCAGGGGTAAACCGCAGATAAGGTTGAGGGTTTAAGATGTCGGTGGGAGATTCAGGGGTGAACTGAAGATAAGGTTGAGGGTTTAGGGTGCGAAATTCAGGGGTAAACCGCAGATAAGGTTTGGGGTTTAGGATGTGAGCAGAGTTCACAGCAGATGGTCCAACAGCATTCAATGGTTAATGTTAGTGGTACCACTTAGGACTTGCTCCGAAACACGGTATCAAAAATGATTGGCCTTCAAGTCCAGTGCAGTAGCTCAGAATAAAGACATTCTCCCGAACAAACGGAATTCATGGGAATCGGTAAGTATTCGTGCCTACCGTGCACATGTAGAGGATTTCGGTGCAGAACACTGCATGTATAAAATCCCTGGAAGAATCACGGGCAGCATTGTCCATCAGGAAGCAAACGCTGGCAGGTGGCTGGTGCGAGCTGCAGCATTTTGCCGCAGGTCTCCCAGTAGTGGTGACCTGCCAAGTACAGCAGCCTTATACTGCCTTATACAGCCTTATACAGCCTTATACAGCCTTATACAGCCTTGTACAGCCTTGTACAGCCTTATACAGCCTTGTACAGCCTTATACAGCCTTACACAGCCTTGTACAGCAGGGAAAGTGCTGCTGATTGGCGGCTGGACAAGGTGGGGATGGGATGGGTTTCTGGCAGCGGTGTCCAGCCTTGCCCAGCAGCCTTATCCAGCATTAACTAGCAGGAAAACTGCTGCTGAAGGACGGCTGGACAAAGCGTGACAGGGATGGGTATTGCTTGCATGCGGATTTACGATTTCCCACCCCGCCGTTGCGTCAGCCTGTGTAAAATCCCACACCCAAGGCATGAAGACCAGACCAGCCGGCCTGTTTTTGAACTCTCATTCCGCCTGCATTATCCAGGCATCTAGGAAGGTTCAGGCTTAAGGGAGCTCAAATATCCATATGTTACAATCATGGTTTCGTCCCGTCCCTGGAATCAAACTACAACCCCAACCCTTTCAAGCCCCAGCTCCCCCCCCAGCTCCCCCCTGCCTCCAAACCCTATAACCCCAAGATCCTCCTACTCCCCCCTGCCCCCCCCTCGTTAATCCTCCCCCCTGCTCCCCTGGATTCCCCCCTCTCCTGAATCTTCAACACCCCTTCCCCTCCTTGGAGAGTGCAGGTACACCATGACTCACAAGCCCCGTAAGCGACCCCTCTCGCTCACCCTATCGGCAACGGAGCTGCTCCAAAGCTTTCGCGGCTCGAGCAGCAGCAACCACCTGCCCCCGGCGCTCCCAACCGCTGAGCCGTCGCAAAGCGGCGCCGGCAAAAGCGCCCAGAACGGATCTGAAACCATGCCTGGCAGCCAGCCGGCGCCGACAGGCGCTTCGGCCTCTCTGCCGGGTGCAGGCGGCGCTGCCGGAGCTGCTTCCCAACCTGGCCAGCAGGGCGCAGTGCATCCCCCTATGGACTCCAGGTTCAACGCGGTCGAGGCGCAGCTGCTGATGCTCCGCGACTGCCATGTAGGCTTCTCGTCGCTGAAGCTACCGAGACATGACGTGGCTGTTGTGGGCGGGCGGCCGTTTGCGAAGGTGGGGAGAGTGGGTCTCGACCTCTGCTGTGGGAAAGTATTTTAGAGGAGGTCTGGGGGACAGACATGGATTGGAGATCTTTGGAAAAGGTCACAACTCGTCACGAGGGAAGCCGTTGATGGGCCTCTAAAGCCAGCCCCCTAGAACATGCCCCCAGGCCCCCTGAAGGTGCTGAAAGGATTTGATTTATCCCCTATCCCAGGGCTGCAACCCCATGCCCTGGAAGAGGCTGAGCAGAAACTGCCACAATGCCTGAGGAGATTTGATCAATTCCCAGGGCAGGAAACTGGAAGAAGCTGAGCAGAAGCTGGGACTATGTTTGAGTGGATTTGACTGATCCCCTTTCTCAGGGCGGGAAACCGGATGCCCTGGAAGAAGCTGAGCAGAAGCTGGGACTCTGTTTGAGTGGATTTGACTGATCCCCTTTCCCAGGGCGGGAAACCGGATGCCCTGGAAGAAGCTGAGCAGAAGCTGGGACTCTGTTTGAGTGGATTTGACTGATCCCCTTTCCCAGGGCGGGAAACCGGATGCCCTGGAAGAAGCTGAGCAGAAGCTGGGACTCTGTTTGAGTGGATGTGACTGATCCCCTTTCCCAGGGCGGCAACCCGGATGTCCTGGAAGAAGCTGAGCAGAAGCTGGGACTCTGTTTGAGTGGATTTGACTGATCCCCTTTCCCAGGGCGGGAAACCGGATGCCCTGGAAGAAGCTGAGCAGAAGCTGGGACTCTGTTTGAGTGGATTTGACTGATCCCCTTTCCCAGGGCGGGAAACCGGATGCCCTGGAAGAAGCTGAGCAGAAGCTGGGACTCTGTTTGAGTGGATTTGATTTATCCCACGTTCCAGGGCGGCAACCCGGATGCCCTGGCTCCTTTCTACGACTACCTGTACGGCATGTCGACGGTAGGCGCGTACACGGCGAGGATTGTCCAAGAGGCATTGGCCGCTGCGGGCGAGAGCCGTGGGGGGGGCGCAGCGGAAGCCCGCGGTCAGGGTGCTCGACCGCACTCCGTCGTTCTGATGGGGCACAACGGGCCGCTCGGCCTCGGCAGGGACTCCCACAGCATATGCGGTATCGACTGGTGAGTGTTGCGTGGGGAGGGGGGGGAGGTGCAGAAGAGTGGGGGCAAGGCGCCAAGGCCCGGGCAATGCAGCGGATTGGGGTGGTAAGCTGCATTCCTTCTCTCTTCCTTGGCATGGCTCATTGCCTCGCCATGGTATTACATCGTCATGCCTACTGCCCTACTCTGTGTGGAAGGGAGCTCTGAAGCAGACCTCTCCACGCCGAAGAGGGCTCGAATAATACTTAAACATGAAAGATGAGCCTTACAAGAATACTAAATATAAACACTGTAAAGCCCTATACAGGACCCTAAATGAATAAGCCCTATGATGTTACAAAATATTAAGACAAATAACTCCCGCAAGGGGAGATCTCTTCTCGCGCTTACTATGGGTTCCATCTGGTAGAGGCGCTTTGCGACCTTGCACGCCTGTGATGATCAGATAATGGAATGGTGTTGCATCGACCCACCGATGTGCATACCTTACCCTGATGCCGCCTCTACCCTGACACACACCCCATTGCCTGAAGGCGTTAAGTTGGAGGTGATCAAGGGATGAGGATTCACCCTCTGATTGCCTTTGATCCTACAATGTTGCTGCATGCAGGCGTGAAGGCGGAGGTGACCACGGGGACGAGGATTTCCGGGACGCAATCGAGCAGATGCACGCAGCTGGAATCCACCTTCCGCTGGTGTGCTTTGGACACATGCACCATGTCCTACAAGGTCAGAGCATGTATTGTACTTCAGTGTGTTTGGAACTAGAGCATGTTTCGTCACAGAGCGTGTTTTGTACCAGAGCATGTTTTGTCCTCAATCCGGGTGCCCACAACGGTTTGAACGCAAAACACATCTGGACACATGCACCATGTCCTACAAGGTCAGAGCATGTTTTTGCTGGACCATGTTTTGTGCTCAAAACGGGTTTCAAAACCGGGTGCCCAAACTGGTTTGAGCGCAAAACACATTTGGACACATGCACCAGGAGGCCTTCAGAGCATGTTTTGTGCTCAAAATCGATTTCCGGGCACATGTCCCATTCTCCCATGCATCAAATTTTATGCTCAGCTGAACTGTGCAGCCGAGTTTAGCGGGGGAGGAGACCATGGTTGCGCTTTGGCCCTCGCACCACCTACAGTGTCAGACAAAGCTTATTTAGTGATATTAGTTTAATAAGTAAATAACGTAAGACTCCTTGATTGCTGTTTTCATATGTAGTCAGAAAGCGGTATGGGGATGGAAGATGTTGTTAAGGGGGAGGTAGTGTTTTTTTATAGTTGAAGTGTGAAGCTTAGGTAGGATTAGGGTCCTCGCAACTGAGCCTCTTCACCCCTCCTTTAAGATTTGAGGAGGCTGAGGACCCTCCCGACTCCTCACAACTTTTCGTAGTTAGTATCACAACTCAGCCTTTGCTTGCCTCTGCTTTCTCTACCCTTCCTGTTTGAGCTGTCTGGCCCTTCAAACAACGCCTTTTGGTTGGACTTGAATGTGACTGTGTTAAGAACTGTGCATACCCGCTGGGCCCTGCTGTACGCTCAGCCATGTTGGGCTGGCAGTGAACGAGCAACCTCAAACCCGGCTGCCATGCACAACCAGGACCATGGTGCAGCAATATCACACTCCTATGTGAGGGGGGCAGGAACATGGAACCCGGTGATGTAGGCAGGAGGAAGGAGTGGGTCGTTCGGCAGGTTCGATCCTTCAACTATGTCTATGTCCGGATCAGGTACACGTCCTGGCCTGTCCCTCCCCCCAGGTGGGAAGCACATGAGGCAGATGGTCCACGTCGACGAAGTGCACGGGACTGTCTACCTGAACGCTGCTACGGTGCCTCGCGTGAGGAAGCGTGTGGTGGTGAGTGGGAACAGCAGCAGCAGCAGCAGCAGCCGAAGCGGGGGGAAGGCCCGGCGCGAGGAGCGCAAGATGCGGAAGAACCGGACGCCCCTTGAAGCCGTGGAAGCGGCGCGGGGCCCGACGCAGCACCACTTCATGGTGGTGGAGCTGGAGGGGCTGGAGAGGGATGTCCGGACGGCGAAGGATGTGTGGGTGGATGTGGAGCCGCTGGAGGCCCAAGAGGGGAGCGGAGTGAGCGGTGCGACGAGCTTGTTTGAAGTCAAGGTAGGCGGGCGGATGTGGCATAGGGCTTGTTTGTCTTTGCTTCTTCCTCTCATTGTGTTGTTCTTGAATGCTTTGTTTGGATACCTTTCCCCATGGTTTTAGCTGAGCCCTCGATGCTTCTCGTCTTTTTGCTGGTTTCTGATCAGCTTTCGTTGCCAGGCATTTTTTGACCAGCTATTGTTGACAGGCATTTGTTCTCCTTTGGGGGCCTCTTGCAATTGTTGTTTTTTGTGACTCAGCCACATGTCATCTACATTCTGGCCTCTGGCCTGAGGCCCCGTTTGTGGGCAGCCATGCTGCATTGGCCACCAGCCGTAAGTTAGTCCACGTTTGCTCCCGATCTGGCCTCTGGTGGCCGCAGGGCGGCCTGCCGTAGGTGGACCCGTAGCCGAAAAAAGAAGCACTGGCCTTTTGCTGTCCCTTGGTGAGACAGTGTTTGGTAAGGTTGCTTCAGCTATGTGTCAGCTACATCTCAGGCTACGCCCGGGTAGGGGGGCAGGTCCAGCAAGCCACCAATGTCTGGGCCAGTGGGCCACCAGCCGAAGGACGTTCAAGCGTTAGTCCCCATGGCAGCCGCTGGGCTGGGCTGGGCTGGGCTGGGCTGGGCTGGGCTGGGCTAGGCTGGGCTGGGCTGGGACTACGGGGCTGCAGGGGCGGGGCGGGGCGGCCGCCACAGTAGCCCGCGAAACGTGGTTTGGTGCGCACTGAAATCAACACTGTGTCTTTGTGCAGGTTTCTTCAGACTTCATTTACCTTTTGGGCTGTTCTTTTTCCTTCCGTTCATTTCCTGTCTCCTCTAGCCTTCTCTTTCTTTTCCTCCCAGCCAGACAGTCGGGCGCCCATGCGGCCGAGCCTTTTCAGCATGGCCCAGAGGTGTGAGGCCATTGGCTGTCCCTTAATGCAGGTTGCTGAGGAGTTTGAGGTGTTTTCTCGAGTCAGGGGCGAGGCCATGACGTCCTACACACATTACGATGCCTACTTGAAGAAACATAAAACATCCTCGGTGCTCAATCAAGGCATGGCGAAAAGTGAAGCAGCGGTCTTGGAGCCTGTTGCTTAAGGGGACAGGATCCTGAAGTCGGTTGGTTTTGCGGAGGCGAGCTCGGAGGCAAGCGAAACTAAATTCCATGTGCAGGCTGGAGGCTTTGTACTATCTGAGCACTGAAATTTGATGCCATCTATTGCTGCTTATCATATGCACAAGGAGGTGCACAAGGAGGTGCTGGTAGAGTGGGATCCTGAGTTTTGAGCATTGTGATGGCCTATAACGTTGCACCTCTGGGCCCGCTCAAAGCTCGGCCACATGGGCGCCCAACTGATCAGAAGGGGGAAAAGAAGAAACTAAAAGGAAGAGGGGGGGAAAGGAACAAAAGGAGAGGCCGGAAAGGCAAAGAAGACCAAGTCCGACACCTGAGTTCCACTAGAGACTAGCCCTGAACAAAGCCTCTCAAGAAAAAGGCCTCAAAAGCAAGCGTATCCCACCCCTGCTTGGCCGCGAGGGTGCCCCACTGATCAGAAGGGAAAATAGAATAAACTAATAAGGGGGCAAACAACAAAAACACACAAACAAAAAATGACTAAAAGAGAAGGCCGGAAAGGCAAACGACACTAACGGACTGACCCTCAACAAAGCCCACAGCACAGTCCACAAAAGCAAGTGCATCCCACCCCTGCTCAGCCTGGTACAGCTGGTGGAAGTTAGTGGCAGCGCCTGGAGGACCTGCCCACCCCCGCTCCCATAACTGCTCCCTGACACTAGGGCACTGGAAGCACACATGTTGCGCATCACTTGCTCGCTATCCCCCCGTGCCCAACACCGCTGGCAGCGGCGTGCCTCTCGCCGCTGAACGTTGCGCCGTCCTCTAGCATCAGCCGTGCTGATCGCGCCGAGCTGCAGTCACAAATTCATGTGCACACAAGCACACTCCCTCTTGGCTTGCGCCAGCACGGCACCCGCCGTGGGCTGGAACCAGGCGCGGTAGGTCGCCTATAGGGCAGCTGCTGCCTCGCACAAGGTGGGGGTGGCTGCCCCCCGCCCCAGCTCCTCTAATGCACCCAGCAGATCAGAGCACCGGGTGCAGCCGCCAGTGCCCTGGCTGACTGCAAGCTGCACATCTGCTGCCATGGCTTGAGCCATGAGAGGGCTGTATTGCTGTGCCGCCGGAGCCACCGCTGCATTGTAAAAGCGGAGGATATGGGTCCACCAGTCTCGCTGTAGTGGCTGGAGCTGCAGCTCTCTCAGGACTTCCCAACTGATGAGTGTAAGAATTTCATGTGAATCTCATGCAAGCAGCATGTGAACTTTGTGAAGCTTTCATAAGGAAATATGGTTACGTTGCAATGACTACCGAATTCTGTGAAACAGGTTGAAAACACGTGTCCTTGATCGTCTGTAGGGGAGCAGAAATGTCAGCGGTTGAAGCGTTTGTTTTGAATGACTGTAAACACCAGGGGGTAAAACTGAACCAAGTCCGTCAGCCCATTGGGTTGGCATTTTATGCCGACCTTAAACATCACGAGTACAGGGCCTGGGGGGTTTCGCCCCCTTGATGAATACGTATAGAACGGTGCATACCCGCTGGGCCATTCTAAACGCAACGATTTGGACTAAAGCACATGCTGCATTACAGGCAGAAAGACGAATGGCAATGCACGTCAGATGCTACAAGTCTGCAACACTGGCAGAACTTGAACCATATAACACATCCCAGAATCCCAGAAGCACCCCCTGCGGATGAGGCGCACGCATGCTACAAGTATGGCATCACTCCCACCACCATGGGTCATTCAGGTAAAGTGCCACGCAGGCGTGCATTACAATATATAAGGTGCCCACCAGATTGTACATATTAAGATAAACTACGGTAATTAAACTTGCAAGGGCCTTTGAGCCGTTGAGTTCCATAGTGAGTGCTACACAATATCGCAAGGATCTGGATGAGTGTTTCCGTGTCTCTCCATGGAAATCTTCTGACAAAGGAAGCAGCCATGAAAGCGCTCCAGCGATGATTATAAAATACAGATTCTTCCCACCTACTGCCAGTCCATTACATGGGCTTGGGCATGTACACTGTACAGTACCGAGGTTAGCTGTCTGTTCAACAAGGCAGCCACTTGTGGGCATGGTAAATCCACACCGTCCATCAACCATCTTCCGCCGACTTCCCTACATATAGACCTTCCTTCATGGTTCCAAATCACCCAATGCATTCAACGAGATCCCCTAAACCAGACAGTATCCGAAATGCACGCGCGGGCACCTAATTCGCCCATCTCTGCCGAGATTACACATCTGCACACAACCCAATTTTTTCTTCCTCTGCTAACCCTCGAAATGCTCTCCAGCATCTGTACACGGCGCCTACTTTGCCGTCCTCTGCTGATCCTCAATGCTCTCCAGCAGTTGCACTAGCATCTTCTTCCAGGGCAAGCACTTGAGCTTGGAGTGATGCATGTACGTGCACACCTGAAGCATGAATGGGGTGGGGTGCAAAGTGTGATAGCTGCAGCATGTTTCCACCCCTTAAGAGGGTTTTTGGGGTATGGGCTCTTGCCCTAAACCATTGCACACTAATATCAGCACTGTCACACACTGGGCCAGCATGAGGCTCCCTGACAGCTGCTGCCAAGAAAAACGAATCCTTTCCTGCACCCACCTCGCAGAATCTCAGGTATCCATGGCCAGGGACTGGCCTAGGCTCATCCGAGTAGGTAGTGAACCTGTCGTCCTCATCGCAGTTTCTGTCCCCGTAGATTCTGGTGCCCTTGAGCGGTGCCTCCCAGCTGCCCAGCCCCTCGGAGGTATTGCCCAGGAGGTAAATTGAAGTAAGGCGGAGCGCCTCGATGAACTGTCAAAACATTCAAATATTCAAAACTGTCAGACATGCTTCGTGCACCAGTCATCGAGCAGGTACTTCGAAGTGCTTCAAATAAGTGTGGAAACATCTGCATTATCAAACATTTCACACATGCCCAGTCCACCAGATGCCAGGCGTTGATAGGGACAGGGCATGCCCAATCAACAGCAGTATCGTCACTGATCCCCACCGACCTGCAAGAAGTTTAGGGTTGGCACAGGCGCGCGGTGCGCATGCTTCTGCAGCACAAGGCGCGGCGACGAGGAGGAGGACAAGCTGTGGGCCCGCGGGACACGTGGACTCAAGACAGCTCGCTGGGCGCAGGCGGCTGTCGTGGAGCTCATGCTGTACGGCGTACCAAAAAAGTCGCGAGGCGCCTGACCGATCTGCAGGGCAGGCGGGACAGTTGGTCAAGGTCAACATATTAATCCATTGATTCTATAGCTAAGCCAGGGCGATGAGGAGGCGCAGGCACTAAGGGGATAACCTGACAGCAGTGTTTGTGCGAGAGCAGGCCAGACGGCCATCAGGAGGCTGTTGGGCAGCCATCACTTAGCAAATGGGGCGGGGAGGATAACTTCCACACGTGCTTTCACACGTTCTCTCACATCTTACACACATGCTTCACACTTGCTTCCACACACGCTTCCACACCCACCGTGTTTTGTGTCGGGGACATGGAGGAAGCTGCCGGACCTGCCCACATGTTATTTGTGGGCTTGTCATGAATGCCGGTGGACATGTCTTCCACTTGCATGCCGCCTGTGGATCAAAGTTGGACGGTCATCATCTGTGTACCGGTACCAGTATTAAAAAAAACGGCTCAAAATAACAGCTCCCAAACAAATCAAAGATCATGACAGGGGTTAAGATGTTAGTGGAGTCATGAAAGCCACATTCCCTTTCCTGTGCAGTAGCCTCGCTTCCAGCCCTCAAGAGGCAAGCATGGCATCGCTCTGTCCTGGAGGCAACCCCGTGATTTCCCGCAGGCCATGGCCAGGTCCCCCATGTTGCACCTATCGAGCAAGCCACCATGAACGCAGCCTCAATGCGCTGCGGTGTCATCTGCCCGCCATTCCGCCTCACGGCGTCGGCTATCAAGGGGGTCTCCATGCAAAACTTCCGCCATGTGGGCCTGCAAGTAAACGGGTATTTTTAAAATCTAAATTAAAACCAACGCAAGGTCACCCTCGTAACGGGACAGCATACGGACACTGCAGCCACCGAGTTGTCTGTCGAATCATATTTATGGTGCAGGTTTTACTCCGTGAAAGTGCATATTAGAAGCGAGTTTGAGAAAAACGGCATATAGACATGGCTAGTGACAGAAGACTAGCTGTTGTTCCTGACACAGCGCCTAGATACACCGAAGGTCCTTATTTCAGGGATCAAGCAACACAAACAGGAGTGAGATGGCCACCGTAACGATCAGCAGCACGGCCAGATATGTATGGCGGACAAAACCATCGATTGTTTGATTTTGATTTTAGAGGCATGTCAACTTGAGCAATGGCATGCCTATGTGACGGTACTAGGCGGTTGAGCACCCAGCGGAATATCCATGATCCAGTCATTACGTCAGCACGCATCATACCAACTTGGGAAAGCCGCTGGGCGGCCGCTTCTGGGCCGATGGGGACGAAATCTTGACTGATCTACGGCCGGTGACCCAAGCAGGGGGGCTTGTTGCACCAGGCCCCCATGACCATAGGCCGCAATGTACCAAAATTGTGGTTACGTACCCTAAGATGAGCGTTGCCATACTGCCATTGTGCCACCCTTCCTGGGCCCCACCCGCCACTCACAACTCCATCAGGGAAAGGGACTTGTACAGACAGCTGCATGCAGGTCGGTTATACTCCACTCTCCCCTTGTCCTCGCCCTCTCCCTGCTGCTCCGCCCGGCCCTCCGTGTGCGGAGGCAGACCCTGATTGAACCTCATGCTGTAGCGATGGAACACTGAACGCACCTGATGGGACATGACACCACATTTATTTTCAGCCTTGGCATTCAAGGGATGTACACGTAGGATGTACATCACACTTTCCACCTGTGATGTATATCAGTATATCACACTTTCCATGTTTCACTTTCCTTTTCAAGCTGGCCTGACAAACCCAGCTTATTTTGATTTTGGATAAGATTCCTTTGCTTGCAGCAGATGTTAAAGTATTGTTTCGGATCCCACCACTGTCTGATCAGCACATCTCTGCGGTGCACCCAGACACATCGCTTTATGGGATGGCATTTTTCCGTCTGTTCCTTTCTTTCATCCTCTAGCCTTTCGTTTCTTTTCCTCCTGACCAGACAGTCGGGCGCCCATGCGGCCGAGCCTTTGCAGCATGGCCCAGAGGTGTTATGTCATAGCCCCAGATGTGTAATGTCATTGACCCAGAGGCATAATGGCATAGAACCAGAGATGTAATGTCATTGCCCCAGATGTGTAATGTCATTGCCCCAGATGTGTTATGCCATTAACCCAGAGGTATAATGGCATAGAACCAGAGATGTGATGTCATTGCCCCAGAGGTGTAATGTCATTGCCCCAGAGGTGTAATGTGATTGACCCTGAGGTGTAATGTGATTGACCCAGACACGCACCATGGCCAGCTTGTCCAGTGTGTGCCAGCGCCGCCACCGGTAGTCCAGAACCTCATCTGAATACCTGGGAAGGTTGGCAATCCATGTGAGGGCGGTAATGCGTGTTCATGAGGGAAAGGAATCAGGAGTGCGCTGAGGCAAGGTGGCTGGTGACCATCATGGTGCTAGGAGCGCGTAATAACATCAGGAGAGATACCTTTGGCACCACCGCAGTGTGCGCTAGTACAAGAGACACAGGAAAAGGGCGTTGAAGGTGAGGCATGAGTCATTAGTTCATGACTCATAAGCCATGAGTCTTGAGTCAGATGCATCATGAGTTGGATGGGTCATGAATGGACATGAATCAATCTGATCTATGATGCGTTATGCGAGGAAAGACCTGGTTGTTACACAGCCCCAGGTGGTGACTCTGAATGAAGGAATGGCTACAAAGCAGCAGTCACGTTGGTCAGCAAACAGAATAAAAGGGACAGGAATGAAACAGATCCAAACAGCACTGACGTGATCCACAACTGCACTTAATGCTGCAACAGCAAACAAGAGCATTAACTTGTAGTCGTTCGTTGCAGAAAATATGTCGCATGGAACACCTTTCCCAACAACAACAACACGAGCACACATCATTACACAGGTCATGTCCATCAACCTCCCGGGCTCACGTTCGGTACAAGTCATGCCCCTCGCCGCTGAGGTAACATGCCCACACGTCGTGCACGGCATCTCCTGAGCCTCCATCTCGTCGCAGTATGGGTGGGTTCTTACCCATGCTGGCTACTCGGTACATAACCGTCTCCATGCCCATGCCCTGTTAAAGCACCCACGGGTACTCATGATAAACAATGCCACAACTAAACGCCGCAAGCTTTTCAGACAGGCATGAGTCACCATCTCCATGCACATGCCCTGTAACACCATTCATAGGTATTTCACTATTTTTTGGGAAACAACCATGCTGCATCTATGCTCTGCAAGTATGTCAGACAGGCATGAGTCACCATCCCCATGCCCATGCCCAATCCAGAGGTGTTTTTCATGTAAAAATGATCCATATCAAACTATCCATGAAAGCGACCAGAGGTATTTTTCATGGAAACAAATATGCCACATCCATGCTCTACAAGCTTTTCAGACAGACATGACTAACATGAGCTACCATCTCCATGTCCATGCCCTGTGACAGAACAACATCCAGAAGTGGTTTTTATAAGCAAAATATGCCGCACCTGTGTTCTTCCAACTTAAATTTGCAGTCAGGAACAGTCATCGTGTCTGACGATTATGGGCACAGCTTAAGGCATCTTATACATACAGCAATAATACATTTGTGTGCCCTCCACGCATGGCAAGGCATAGCTCAGGATGGACACTACTCACGCAGCGTGCGTGCATAACATTGTTTGCCCTAGTCTGATGCAGAACACCAATTTGGACAGGCCACTGAGCAGCCGTGACTGGGCCCAAGGGGACCAAGGGGACCAAACCTGCACCGGCCTAGGGCCCGTTATCCACGCACCAGGGCTTGCTGAACCAGCCCACCCTTGTTTATAGCCTCACAGGCCATGATGTAGCTCAATTTTAGTTCAAGCATCATAACGCAAACCATGCTCAAAATATCCTGCTCTCTCAAATGATCACGCACGCACCGTCGTTTCAGCTATCCGAGACAATGTTGTTACAAGCCGCGCCATCTGCAGCTTTGACCCAGCTTCCAGCTGCGATTCAAATAAAAGGGTGGGAGGAACAGGCAATCACCTAGATGCTCCACCATAGAATTCCTTCCCTCTTCAGGAAGCAGCATGGACAAGGTCTACCGTAAAAGCATCGGCCAGCCAGTGGAAGCCTGACCTTAGTTGCCTCCCATACACAATCCTACTTATAGCACGCTTCAGCTGCGCCTGCTGCATGGGCCAATGGTGGGTCTAGTGCACTCTAGTGAACATAGCACTGCACCACCGTCCGCCTCAGCCAAGTTAAGCAGTCAGCCGTGAGGCATATGCGTGAAAGGAGAGGCGCCCTCAGTCCACGCCTCTGTGCGTTTGAACCAACGATCACTTCCCTTCCAGGCATGCTTACAAACCGGTAGCAACAATTGTTTACATATTCATTTACCGCTATCGACATGCGTTCATCAGTACATCATGCATTCAACCAAGGCATCCCCGCACACCTCCGTGCCATGCAACGGTCTGCCAGAGCTCTCCCATGCCATGCAACCCCGCACTCCTCCATGCCATGCAACGTTTTCCCAGAGCTCTCCCGTGCCATGCAAACCAGCACTCACCCGTGCCATGCAACGGTCAGCCAGCGCTCCCCCATTTGCCACTGACAAGGTTCCGGACCCCCTGACGCTGACCCCCCTGGCCCAGGTGCTCCCTCTACTGCCCCGGGCCGATGCTGAACGCTGCTCCAGAACGTGAGAGTCACGACACAGGTCCAGGAGCTGTCGCTTCATGAGCGCAATGGCGCCGCGGCGGCTACCATCGCCTGGACCGGACCTCGTGTAGTCCACAAACTAGGGTGGGAGGGGGGGGAGGGGGGGGAAGGGGGGAGGAAACAGCAAGTGAGACCCTGGAGATAAAGATAGGGGTTAGAACGAGAGCAAAAGGAATATATAGAGGGGAGGGGGGGGGAAGGCACCCCGGTGAGACCCTGAAAGCAGACATAGGAGTTGCAACAAGTGCAAGAGGAATGCACTAGCGGTGAGGATGGGGCGAGCATAGCGGCTCAGACCCTGCAGGTAGACATAGGAGCTCCAACGAGTACACAAAAATGTTCTAGAAGTGAGGTGGCAGGCACAGCAGGTGAGACCCTGGAGGTAGAAATAGGAGTTGCAACGAGTGCAAAAGGAATGTACCAGAGGGGATGGGGGGGGGCGGGCTTAGCAGCACAGCAGCGCAGTACGGGCAACACCCACCTGGTTGTACAACGGAGCACATTCTGTTATGCGCTCCCGAGCTGCATGCACTCCGACTGGGAGGATCACCGACACCTCGGTGAAGAACCTGCAACAAAAAGGGGGTAAGGGGGGAAAGGGGAAGGGGTAAGGGGGTAGGGGGGGAAAGGGGAAGGGTTAAGGGGGGTAAGGGAAAAAAGGGGAAACAAGATAGGAATGATGACCGCCTGCTCTTTTGTGCAGAACCTACAGGGGACAACGGGAAAAGGGGGGGAAGGTGGAAAGAAGAAACGAGATAGGAATGAAGATGACCGACACCTCAGTGAGGACTGAAGAACCTCAGGGGAAAGGGGACATGGACAGAAGGGGTTTGGGGGAAAGGCGACATACAAACAAGGGGACAGGGCAGACAAGCTTGAGTGTGGTGGAGGATACAAGGCGGAAGGTGGAAGGTGGAGGGTAGAGGGTGGAGGGTGGAGGGTGGAGGGTAGAGGGTGGAGGGTGAAGGGTAGAGGGTGGAAGGTGGAGGGTAGAGGGTGGAGGGTGGAGGGTGAAGGATGCAAGTCAGAAGGTGGAAGGCTAAAGATATGTGGAGGTTGGAAAGTGGAGGGTGGAGGGCAGTGGGTGGAAGCTGGAAGGAAAAGTGGCCAGGTCACAGCTATACCGTCGTTACGAGGAAAACATATTGTCATCATCATAATCTACGGACCAGGATCATTATCTACGGTCCAGGATCATAATTCCTGCGCTTTGCCCGTTGGTGGTGGACTGGTGGTGGTGGTGAGGCATCTCAGGCCTTCCTCTTCTCCATTTTTCCACAAGACAGGTCTCAGGCTAACGCACGATACATCATAAGTTTATAACTGATACCAGTATATGGTATGGCATGTGAAAGTTGTGATATTTCTGCTCCCTTTCCTGCTGTCCGAATCTCACCAAATGACAAACTCTCCAAGGCTCAGGTCTCCGTCATTGTCCTGCAATCCCATGCGGTCGGGGTGCAATAATAAGTTGTGTTGAGGCAAGCGGCACTCAGATTCAGACTTGATGGTTTGATTTGGACCTGCTCGGGGAGGGCAGAAATCTCAAATCAGACATAGTGTGATCCAGCTAATACTCTCAGCCATTCCTCAGCCCGCCAGCGTGTATTTCGTCAAGACTCAGCTACATGTCAGCCACAATGCAGCCACCTTCCAGAGGCCTCAGAAGTGGCGAGCCAAACAGCTTGAGATGCAGGTCAAAGTAGGGTCCAAGTTCGTCCCCATCCGACCTTTGTCAGCCGCCAAGTGGCCCACCAACTGCGGCCTCGTTGCCGGACAAGGAACACAGCGGCCAACCCTGACACCTATTGCAGGTAGCAGTACCAAGCAGGTGCTCATCTGTACTGATATCATAAGGCAAGAGAACCGGTAGCCTGGGCAATCACTGTTTAATTGAGCAAGCTTCAGCTTCAATTCAGCCACATCACGGTCTACAGCTTTGGGGGCCTGGTGGAGCAGGCCCTGCTACTCTGGCCACTGACCAAAGGCCGGTCAAGATTTGGTGCCCATGGATCCAGTGGTGGCCGACTGGACACCTGGTGGCCCCCCAAAGATGGTCTTGCATGCAGTAAATGCATACTGCAATGCCGCTGGTGTCACTGCCAGGTATGATTGCTGAACCCTTGCCCCCATTCCACCCTTAACCCTTCCACCTGTTCCACCCTCTCACATAATCGACCCTGCCGAGATGCTCCCTGGTGTAGGCCTCATGCAGGTGGGCAGGAACACCTGACTGCGCATGCAGGACGGAAAATGATGAGAGATATGTTTCGTGGGCGGCCCCATCTTTTATCTGCGTGAGGGAGGCCATCACGCCCCAGACCTGGGAGTCACATTCGTCAAGGAGAGGGCACTCGAGACTCCATCATGCAAGTGCAAGCTTCTCTCTCAGACCTTCCACTTCCAGATTATGTCAAGCCTGTTGATGCTGGTCACAAATGGCCTCTATTCGGCACTTCCTGAAGAGACATGTGTTCTGCCATGCATGCAGGTGGCACTGACATTTATTTGTAGCTGCCAAGTCACTCTAGAATCGCCACCTAACCATACCAGCAGCTCGAGCTCGGCCATCATCCGCGCAAAGTTTTTGTAAACGATGTTGCAGTTGATCCCATTGGCACTCCATGTGGCGTACTGTCGATGAAGGAGTTGTGAGTACTGGTAAGGGCTGACTGTAGGGGCACCAGCAGGTGCGACAAGGAAGACAAAGGGATTCGTTGCGCAATTATCCGTACTTCTTACTTGGCAGAAGAGCGCAATCAAGCACTCGGGGCCCTGACTCATGGTTTGCCTCTCGCTTTACGCTATCTTTCCACGCATCTAGGTCAACATATGTCAAATATGGGAATATAAAAATATGATCAATACGCGTTAGGCCATGGGCACAATTGAGCAAGGGCTCACAATTGAGCACTCCACGCTCCACGTTCAAGCGCATGTTCAGTGGTGTTCACACCTGATGTCAACCGCCTACGAACTGCCGTAACCGCCGATGTGAATATGCCATGCTACCATGGCATATTCACATCACCATCTTCGCCACATGCAGGTGCATCAACTACCTGCATGGCAACGCCTCCTGCAACCCTGACCAGCACCCAACTTATTTTCGAACCAGGCATCACAGCCAAACTCAAAAGAATCTCCCGCGTCGTGGCCTGGAGGCTAGCTGACATGCAAGCTTGCCATTTGCCCTCCTGCATCAGTCACAATGGTGTCTAGTTCTTGGCTCTGAGACGCAAGGCCCCCAGTTGATGTCAATCCTGCTGCTGCTAACTGCGCGGTCAGCTGAGCATTAGCCTCCTCCAGCAACCGCAGGCGCTCAAACATACTGCAGAGGCACACCTGGAGAAAGGGGGATGCAGGACCTATCACAAGTGCCCAGGGGGGTCATTCGATTTTCATGCTCGCTGCTCATGAAAGTTTAATTAGTGCTCAAACGGGTTGGCATGCAACAGTCCCATGCATCAAATGTGATGCTCTGCAGGTCTGAAAACGTTTCACACATTTCAATTCACACACTTCACACTATGTGTGTGCGTAATATTCTTAATACAGGAGTCTGCAGCATGGAAATAATAGTACACCCAAGGTACCATAAGGTGAAGGTCGAATAAACGACATGGAAAATGCCGGGAATTCCCCGTCACTGAAATACTGTTTAACCGGTGTCCCCTCATTCAGTCCCCCTATCTCAGCATACAGCATTACTTCAGAGGGCTCTGGAATCCTGCCCCTGAATATAAAATATGCAGGACCCCTAAATACCCCTTGCTCCATCAAGAGGCAGACATTTCCTCATCAGCATCAACTTCAGCAGTCGAGCCATCGACTCATCAAAGCCTGACCTGACTGGGCCACGCACATTTGGCCCTGACCCCATCACCCACACCCTCTTATTCGTAAGCAGAAGACACTTATCCATGCAAAGCACAATCTTCCACACCTCCCGCAGTCTGCCTTTTGACGCCACCCACACCTGCCCGGCTGCCCCTCACCTCCATCTCAGAGTCAAGGCGGTCCCGCTGTGCCACCTCATCATTCAGGCGGCTGATCTGCTGCTCCAGCACGCGCTTCTCGACATACCTAATGAGGCAGAATGGCAGTCCAGTGGCCATTAACCATTTGAATAGCACCCGCTTCACGGCGTGGTTTAACTTGAATACATGGAGTAACGTTGTTGAGTGCCTTTTCGAATACTTCAACAGGGATGACATCAGGGCTGCATTATGAACTAAAGAAATAAATGACTATGTGACAGGCCACAGTGACGCTCACGCTTGCACACCGGTTCCGCTCAGGACTTGCCTGACAGCAATAAAGAAGCATCATCGTCTATTTCCAGGATGGGCAATTTATGGCCGTGAGACTCGTGACGGTCGGCCTCATCTTGGCGTCTACAGAGATTACGGTTCTTCAGTCAGAATATTGCTGATTCACTGCGTAAATCTAATAGAACGCCTTGCGTTACGCCAGAGTCCCTTTTACAGTGTCAGAGCCCGACGTTGTTTATTTCAGGGTGCTTCAGCTACACTTCTGCTACATCACAGCCTACAGCCGGGGGCTTGTTCTAGAAAGCCCTGCTGCTGGGGCCACCGCCCGTGTGCCGGCCAAGAATGGGCCCCATCTGCCAAATTATGGCTGCCCAGGGGCCTGCCAAAAGTGAATCGGTGCACACTAAAAGATCACCATAGTGTAGCACAGGCTAGGAGAGGCAACAATGGGTGACTAAGCTGAAGGCTCGACTACTCTATGCAGACCGGGCGCATGATTTGCTTTCTCCCCCTGCTCACACCAGCCGACCCATAATTTGCAAGTTTCAGCCCCTGTGCATCATTTTTGCTAATTTTAGCCCCTGGGCAGCCGGCTTACCAGTCCGCGGCATCTGCTCCTCGCTCTCCTTTAGCCCCTGTGCATCCTTTTTGCTAATTCCAGCTACTGGGCAGCCGGCTTACCGTCCCACATCTACCTCCTGGCCTCCTACAGCCCGTGCTTCTTTTTGGCTACTTCCAGCCTTCTTACCAGTCCGACATCTGTTTCTCGCTCTCATAGAGCCGGGCGCTGTACAGCGCAGCCTCGGCCTCACGCTCTTGAATCTCCTTGGCCAGACGCTGAGTAACCTCGCCAACCTGGACGACACAGGCTTTGAGTTACAGGCTCAGAGTTTAGAGCGCAAAAATGTCAGTCGCAAGAGAAAGGCCGGCAGCAATTTTAATGAATGTCGCGCAAACAGGGTTGATCCTAGCATCGGCTACATGCAAGGCAGGGCCGGTTTCGATCTGAAATTCTGATCTTGGCAATGGGGTGATGTCAGGACACTTGACTGGCCAGCCTGTCCCTCTCCTCAAAACACGCCGCCATTCGGGATCCAGCAGGAAATGATGTGATGGACACTGCTTCAGGTCCAGAACCAGATGATCCCCTTCCACTGCACAACGACCCGCCTATGCCAGCCCCCCCCCCATGACTAAGCTACATGTCAGCTACACTCCGGCCTCTGGCCGGAGGCCCTGTTTGTGGCCAGCCATGCTACTTTGGACACCAGGCATAGGTCAGTCCAGGTGTGGGGTCCTAAATCGGGCCTTTGGTGGCCGCCGGGCGGCCTGCTTAAGGTGGACCTGTAGCTGGAAAAAGAAAAGCTGTCCCCTGCGGCGCTGGCTGCACGAGGCGTCCCTCTCACCAATGAGCGCGCCTGCTGAGATGCTGCCTTGGAGCTAGACACTGTACTTGCCCGCCTGTGTTTTGCACGCATAGCATAGCATAACATGAGTGCTGCCAAGCACTTCAAGAATGCCGGCGGGATGCTTCATGTTTGAATCACCGCCCCCTCCAGCTGTGAAAACCAGCCAGCAGCATATGCACCGTCATCATCGCTGGCCTGACCCAGAAGATCCAAGGGCTCGCAAAGTCTGCGCTGGGCACCTGACCAAGCACGGAAGCATGCTGCCCGCGAACCCAAAGGGCCAGGCTTCTTTTGATTGGACTTAACAGAGTGTGAGGCTGGCCGCCCAACCCTTGAAAGCCTGGGCTGCAGAGGCGCAGACACAGAAAGAAATAGCCTGGGTGTGCATGTGGCCCTCGTCCACTCCTCATGGCGCTCCTGGAGCTGAAGCAAAACCTATCCACACTTGTGTGAGGCTTTCAAACTTTACCATGCAATCGCCCCATTCCCAGGTGGCACGCAAAGCACCCATCCTTCCTCCCTCTTCACCACGCACCACTCAAAACCAGCAAGCAGCACAAGCCTACAGCTGCCGCGCCTCTCACTCACTTGTACAGCAGGCGGTTGTAATCATCGCGTATTTGGTTGTACTTGGTCAAGTGCATGGCGGACTGAGCCAGAACGTCCCGGATGCCCTGCTGCTGCTGCTGCCGCCGGTTCCCCGGCCCCCCTGCGGTGCCTCCTCCCAACAGCGGTCCCTCCGTGGAAAGCATGAGGCTGTTCACGTCCCCGCCGGATTCGGCCAGCATGCAGCGCCGCCGGGCAGACTCCAGCGCCTGCTGCAGCTGCAGTATAGTGCGGTCCCGCTCCTGAGGGGGGGGGGTGATGGCAGGCCGGGGGCAGGCATGGAAGCAAGGGCAGCAGGAGTGAGAGACCAGATCGAATAGGCTGCATCAGGACATTCTGATCCACGGTAGGGAACTGGGCCTGGTCCTCCCCCCCGCCCAGCTCATGTTAGATCTCCAGGAAGGTGTTGTTAATACTGCGAGCAGGCATCCGTGCAAAAGCCTTTTTCGAAGGAGCAATGCAGAGCAGACCTGAAGAGCAGCAGGAAATTGTAGGCCTGGCGGTCGGGTAGACACAATCACTCTGAGCGGAGAGAGTAGGCCAGCTTAGGATGGGGGCACTGGCTTATGAATGCAGCGCAGGTATGCCATCAGTGGCCTTCATCAGTACTGGAGGGATTCATCCCGCTGCGTAGCTGGTATGCATCTGGGTGGTCACAACACCCAAGAGCATGCGTAAGCTACCAACTATTTCTGTGACCTTGCCAGCACGGTTCTACTGGTGCTATGCGTCTGTAAGCATATCCGACGTAGGCAAGCAAACATTGAGTAATAGGGCCACCATGATGCATTAAACGTTTGGCGATGAAGCGCAGTTGAACAGTCCTTTGTTATGCTTGGAATTAAAAAACAATGAGGCTGGTCGACCAACCCCTAACAACCAAAATTTGTTCACAAACATGTGTCTGGCAGTGTGAGCGTACAACGAATCACGCCACCTGAAGGGCAGCTGCCACCGGTGTTGGTAGTCCCGCGAGTGCTGTTGACGGCCGGGTCCCCTCGTTGCCGTCAGCAGATGCTAGCATGTCCAGCGACATGATGTTCTTGGAGTTCACCTGGTGCGTCCAGCAAGGTGTTCAGAGCAGAAGGGCAGGTCGCCAGACAGACATGGATGGGTAATTTGAGTTTGAGTTGAGTAGGGAGGTGGAGCTGGAGCTGGACGGAGGGGTAGCTGAAGGACGCGTTTGGCACTGGTGTCAGCCAGGTCGGACACTCTGACCTATAGAGTCCACTTCCACACCGGCGTTGCATATTCCGATCTAGAGCCACCACACCCGCACCCGCACACTGCTTGGTCTGCCTCTGAGCATCCACATCCGCACCCCCACCGTCACTCACGGCCAGCCCTCTCTCTCACCACAGTGACGCGCATCTCCTTCTCTAGATCAACATTCTTGTGGTACAGCTTGCGCATGATGCTGCGAGACATGGCCAGCTTCTTCTCTAGGGCTTCCAACTGGCCATGACAAAGCCAGGTGCGTGAGGGAAGGCCCAGTTTGAGGAACGGGGTTGAGGGCAGTCGGAGGCACTCATTCATGGCACAGCTTGTGAGAGAGCCTCTTTTGGAACTGGAGGCAGAGAGGGCTACAAAAGGCTTTGGCGACAGTTAGCTAAATATCAGCAGGCTAATTGAGGTTTGCAAGGCACAGGAATACCTTTTAATTGAAGAAGGAAACAGTCATCGAAGGATCATAATGATACCAGGTCCGTCTAAACCCTGAACCCCTAATTAGGGGGAATAGGGTAAAATATATAATGATACCGGGTCTGTCTCAACACTAAACCCTTAATAAAGGAGGGCTCATTTGTTGCTCAAGTGATGCCCTGGTGGGAGTTTCGGGCCACACCTGCTTCTTCAGTTCCTTCTCAGCATGCGAGGAACGGTTTTTCGGCGAGCCACCGCCAGTCGGTGAGAGCGGTCCTCCCGCATACGGGCCCATGGCAGATGATGCTGAGGCTGAGACCTGGTCTAGTTGCGACAGAGCCTGATGAACCTGTGGGGGCCGCACAGTGGAGGATAAGTGGACAGGGGCGACCCCGCCTAACAGCTACGTTCACAAAGGAAGTTGTATGTGGTCTGGTTAGTAAGATATATACAGGTGGTCATCTGCACTTGTGCACTGTTTGTTTTAGGGTGCATCAGCAACAATCCAGCTGCATCACTGCTGCCTCTTGCCGGGTGGCCCTGGTGCAGCTGTTGTACAGGCCCTGCTGTTTGGGCTGAGCAGTCCAGGTTTGGTTCCTTCAGCCCACTGGGGGCTGCCCATCGGCCTGGCTAAGATATTCTGGTGTGCATTAAAATAGAGACTGATAGACTGATGCATGCATGAGAGTCCGCAGACAGCGTACAAGGGGCGCTTAAAGCATTAGGAGAGCCTTGCCAGTCGAAGCCCAATCTGACACTAGCTCAAGGACCGAGGTGTAAGGAAGCGAGGCTCTGTTCCAATCATCCTTCAGCCCCGCGGCCATGGCATCTAGGACGTTTTGATATGATGCAAGTTTAGGACCGGTTTGCAGGCTCATTGCCCATGCATCAAATTTGATGCTCTGCTAGACTTTATAATCCACAATTTACAGAACGGTGCGTCCCCGCTGGGCCTTGCTGAACGCGCAGCTGTGTGGGGCTGGTAGGGGACGAGAATTCTCAATTCCAGCTACCATGCACTGCCAGGACCATAATGCAGGTGAGGAAGGATGTAGCAAGATGCTACTGTAGGTATCTGTGATGCATGTTTGCATCCTTTGACACCATGCATGCATTCATCCATGCATCATCACCTTCAATGCATCCATGCATTGTCACCAGGCATGCATCATTGCATCCATGTATTCATGCTTGTCACTGTGTGACATCCCCTTCACCAGAGCTGTAAACTCCAGCCTGGTGAAATTCATCTAGCCGATTTGTTTGCATGCATGCAGCATGCTTGTCCTTGATGCATACCTTTTCACGCAGTGCCTCGCTGATGCCTAACGATGACAAGCCTGCCAGGATCTCCAAAGCCTGTCCATTCACGTCATCAGTTCCCTCGTCTTGACCAGACTGCTGCAGGCTCATGACATCAATTGAAACTTCCTGATGCTTCTGGGGTTCGATCAACCACTCTTCGGCACGAACGTTCAATACTGGTACGCAAGGACTTTGCGCACAGCAACTTCAGATACTTCATGAAAGATTGTAAAGGTTGTATTCCCTGAAAGCTCTAGTGCTGCTAACCCCTACAACGGGAATCGCCACCCTTTTTATGTACTGCAACAATGACCGAGTCTGTACCGCCATGCGCACACACAACAAATGGCAGGGGAAGCATAGCGAGCATGCATTGCCCTTATTCCGATTATATTAGAACCAATTCCAATATTTATACTAGGAGAACGCAACTCACAACGAGCTACTTAGAGCACTAGCGCTCAGGCACCTCCACTGCTCGCTTTGCGCACGATGACAAGGGGATTGGATTATTACGATGTCCTGGGTCTTACAAGGTACTTATCTGACAAGAAATGGAACTGGGACTTGCCGCGCGCTTCCCTCATGCGGCTTTGACGACGACGATGTAGGCGACGCTAACACCACTGTCATATTTGTTGTGTAGGAATGCTGACGACCTCGTCATTCGGAGAGCGTGAGTTCAGGATTGATGACATCAAAGAAACAAACGATCCGGTTTTGTGACTGGAAGCATGTTTCCCCTACAGATACCGCAAGCTTGCGCTTCAGTTCCATCCTGAAATCAACAAAGATTTCTCTGCTGCGCCCGAGTTCAGCCGCATGTGCGAAGCTTATGATGTACTAAGTGATCGTGAGTGTGGGAGACAGGGTAGCCTGGCATCACCTGCAGGGCTTCCTCAAATGCCCTGTGCAAGGGGCATGCTTTCACATCCCGAGATGCGAGCACTGGCCAGTGAGATGCCTCTGTAATGTCTAACACGCCCGCCATGCCATGCATGAGCATGTGAGATGGCACCCCCCTCCCCATGCATCCCCTGCTGAGGGGGTACTTCAACTTTGTAGCCATGCGTCGGGTGGCTGGCTAGCAGTGTGGCGCTATCCACCTCCTATGCATCTTAAGGACCTCAAGCCTGACCTGATGTCTGACCTCATCCTCCCCTCCACAGCCAAAAGGAAAGGGTGCTTTGACCTGTATGGGGAGAACGGCCTCAAGGATGGAATCCCCGATGGCGAAGGTGGTGAGTGGGCTGGCGGGGATGGGTGGCGACAGAGAGGCATCCTACAGGAGCTCATCTTATGAAAACATCGTACATGTTTGAAAGAGGGAAGGTCATGTCATCCCCAAGGACATTTCCCCTGGCCCTTATCGTCCCATGCCTTGCCCCAACTCTACCCCACTACTTGCCAACCCTTTCGTTTCAGGCTTGAAAGGTTCCCTGTACCACTTCGACCCAGACACGACGCCCGACATAGTCTTTGCACGTTTCTTTGGCACTGCCAACCCCTATGAGGCGTTGGATGGTAGGTCGCAATGTTCCATTGTCATGCGTATGCGCTCCAGCACTGACAATGTCCCGTACAAACAGCTTCTAAACTCTTGATGGAAGCATCCTGATCTTTTGGGCCACAATTAAGCCTTGCCTCCCTCTCCTTGTTTCAGCCATCTCGGCGCAGTTTGAGGCCATGACGACAACGGAGCAACCAAAGCCTGGCAAGAACAAGCTGGTGAGAAGTACGCTATATGTGGGACAAATGCATGCATGCCTCAGGCACACATAATGCATGCATGCCTCATGCACACATAATGCATGCTTGCCTCATGCACACATAATGCATGCATGCATCATGCACACATAATGCATGCACGCCTCATGCACACATAATGCATGCTTGCCTCATGCACACATAATGCATGCTTGCCTCATGCACACATAATGCATGCTTGCCTCATGCACACATAATGCATGCTTGCCTCATGCACACATAATGCATGTATGCCTCATGCACACATAATGCATGCATGCCTCATGCACACATAATGCATGCATGCCTCATGCACACATAATGCATGCACGCCTCATGCACACATAATGCATGCTTGCCTCATGCACACATAATGCATGCTTGCCTCATGCACACATAGTGCATGCTTCCCTCATGCACACATAATGCATGCTTGCCTCATGCACACATAATGCATGCTTGCCTCATGCACACATAATGCATGCTTGCTTCATGCACACATAATGCATGCTTGCCTCATGCACACATAATGTATGCTTGCCTCATGCACACGTAATGCATGCTTGCCTCATGCACACATAATGCATGCATGCCTCATGCACACATCATGCATGTATGCCTCATGCACACATCATGCATGCTTGCCTCATGCACACATAATGCATGCTTGCCTCATGCACACATAATGCATGCTTGCCTCATGCACACATAATGCATGCTTGCCTCATGCACACATAATGCATGCTTGCCTCATGCACACATAATGCATGCATGCCTCATGCACACATAATGCATGCTTGCCTCATGCTCACATAATGCATGCACGCCTCATGCACACATTATGCATGCTTGCCTCATGCACACATAATGCATGCTTGCCTCATGCACACATAATGCATGCATGCATCATGCACGCATAATGCATGCATGCCTCATGCACACATAGTGCATGCTTGCCTCATGCACACATAATGCATGCTTGCCTCATGCACACATAATGCATGCTTGCCTCATGCACACATAATGCATGCTTGCCTCATGCACACATAATGCATGCTTGCCTCATGCACACATCATGCATGCTTGCCTCATGCACACATCATGCATGCTTGCCTCATGCACACATCATGCATGCAAGCCTCATGCACACATAATGCATGCTTGCCTCATGCACACATAATGCATGCTTGCCTCATGCACACATAATGCATGCTTGCCTCATGCACACATAATGCATGCTTGCCTCATGCACACATAATGCATGCATGCCTCATGCACACATCATGCATGCACGCGCAATGGAGGTGAAGGTTACATTTGAACTGCAGCTAGCATGCCACCTGCCAAGGGGGACTGATGCATGCAGGGTTGGGACAACAGGTTTACTTAGTTTGGCCTGCTCCCTCACTCATGGGCATCCGAGGTGGACGTTCCGCCTCTTTCATGCAAGCCTTATTTTTCATGTGTTGCGGCTTGCGTACCCTTACAGCACCGCTGCTGAACGGCCTATTACATCCCTTGCAGTACACTGTTGAGCTGAGTCTGGAGGAGATCTTCCACGGCTGCCTGAAAAAAGTGACGCACAAGCGCAAGGTCTTGCTTGAGAACGGAGAGTACCTTGAGGAGCCACGCTTCCTGACCATTGACGTCAAGCCGGGCCTGCCCAGCGGTACACGATTCGTCTTTGAAGGGTGCGCACATTGCGCATGGGCATGCCTTGGTCGCACAGGTTATAGGACCAGGAAAGGCTGTGAGAGATGCGTAGTAGTTGCCAAGGTCTGTTTGGCAGGCCCCTGACCACCAGGGTGTGTGAGGGACGTAGACAGAAAGTGCGACATGATCAGTGTAATGCTGAACCTATGGAAGGAGCATGCTCGGCCCATGCAGGGTTTGGGACTCACCCGCTCAACCTGGAGGCTGATAGGATCCTATATTCGCACTCTAGTGTGCACCAGACCAACTTTGGGGGGCGGCTGGGCGGCCGCCTTGGGGCCTCTAAGAACCCAACCTTGAACCGCCTGCAGTTGGTGGCCCAACCGAAAAGGCTTGCTAGGCTCAGACCTGCCAGCCGTAGGCCGTGTTGTAGCTGAAGTGTAGCTGGAGCACCATTAAATGAACAGGGGTGGTATCTGACAGCTTTCAATCTGACCACTATCGATCTGACAGCTTTCAATCTGACCACTATCGATCTGACAGCTTTCAATCTGACCCCTACGTGCAGGGAGGGCAACAAGACTCTAAAGAAGCTGCCTGGGCCAGTAATCTTTGTCCTCAAGCCTCTGCCCCACAAGCTGTTCTTGCGGCGTGGTCCCGACCTGGTCCGCAAGGTCACGCTGCCGCTGTACCAAGCGCTGTGTGGGGCTGCAATCGAAGTGCCCACGTTAGACAACAGGTACGAGCAGACAGAGCCAGGGTGGATTTTTGTGAAGCTCAGCTTCAGTTCAGCTACCGTGCGGTCTCTTTTTTAAGACCCCATGTCAATGACGTGACACCTCTGGGCCCTGCTCAAAAAAGGCTCGGCCGCGTGGGCGCCATTTGCAGCTGGCCATACTGCTTGAGCCTCCTATTTCCAAGTTTAGTCCCCGTCCGGCCTTTGGCCAGCCTTAAAAGGAAAAGAGCCAATGACCACTTTGGGGCTACCTGATAATGTCAGGTCGCAGCTCCTGAGCTGCTCTGTGTCGCTGTACCCTTGTATGGGCAGGCAACACAATCCTGGCCATGCTTGTATTTGTACCCCAAGCAAAGAATATGAGAGACCTAGCTTGTTTCCTCAGAATGCCTTAGCCCTGGGCAAATTTGTCTGAATTCTGTGTATTTAAAGCTGGGCCCTCGACTTCTGAACACAATCTTCAGATCCCGTTCCGTTCTGGTTGCATGAACCTGCGTGAGCCCATTGCATCAATTCTGGGCATACAAAACTGGTCCTTCAAGCAGGTTTCCATGCGTATGGTGTCTCTAAATCCTGTTCCGTTCTTGTTGCAGGATCCTGAGTGTGCCCATCTCAGACATTGTGAAGCCTGGCTTCAAAACAGTGGTAGTGGGTGAGGGCTTGCCAAAACCCACTGGCGGCAAGGGCGACTTGATCCTCGAAGTTGAGCTGCTGTTCCCGATGGGCCTCACGGAGCCTCAGAAGATGCTGCTCAAGGCCGCTTTCTTCCTGCCCACCTCCCCGAGCGACAAGCAGAATGCCGCGCTGCTGGCCTTTGAGAAGGTGTTCAAGAACCCGCTGGAGGGCTGGTCAAAGGCGATGCCCAAGGGCGCGTCAGAGCCGCCATTGTAGGGGGGGGCCGGCCTCCCTGCTGTGCTAGAGCGATTTGGCCTGTGGGGGCTGGTGCTGAGGCCTTGCGAGGTGGTGGGGACGGGAGATGAGAGCTTTGGGGGGCTGAGGGGCTGTTTTTTTGCTGCAATGGGCCAGCTGACTGTATTAGGAATTTGGGGTCATGTGCGCGGCATGCAAGTGACTAAAGCGCCTAACTTGAAATGTGCAAACAAACGTTTCCATTCTGTGGCTGGGCGACCTGCTTGCGCTTGTACTCAAATCGGGACTGACTAGTATTATTTATGAAGGGATCGGGGATGTAATTTTCTGGGTGCTTGAGCTCCTTGAGCCTTGACAGGAGGAATTGCAGAGGCTATGTTAGGGAGGGTGTACTGGACATGGAGCCATCAAAACGGTTTGGTGACCAAATCTGCAGCATTTCCTCTTGTTTGTCTGCAGCCGCAGCGGGAGTGGGGCACCCAGAAAGATATACAGAAACCAACCAATGATCGGCGGAAGCTGGCTGATATAAGCAAGGGTCTATGATATGGCACTTTCTTGACAGTTCATGCAGCATCCCGTTTTGACAGGTGAAGATTCACTGCAAGATTCACGGCTCGCCCCCCACAGAATTTGGCCGAGACGAGTTAACGACGTGGGCTAAATCTCCTTTCTCTTGCAGTGTAACATGAATGCAATCTTGAATACGCATGATCTCATGGGGCGGCTAGGGCTGGGTGCGAGGTGCTCCGTATCCGTGCTGTTTGCCGGTTCTGATTGGTCAATGACTTTACACCTCTGGGCCAAGCTCAAAAAGGCTCGGCCGCGTGGGCGCCCAACTGTCCCGTTGGAAGAAAAGAAACTTGAGGAAAAGGCTTACGAGGGGCAAAGATACTCCGGGCTGCCTTTTCCTTTTGGGGGGGTATTTCTTTTTTCCTCCTTTATGTTCTTCTCCTTCTTTCCCTCTTACCTCTGAAGAAGGCAAAGAAAATCAACAAATCTAGGCCTCAACAAAGCGTACAACATCCTCAACAAAAGTCAGAGCCTCCCATCCTAGCCTGCCCCGGTATAACTGTCGATTGCCGGTTCTGATTGGTGAGTGTTCGCGAAGGCTCACGAAGGTTCCGACATTCGGAGTCCACGTCCCGGTCCCGGTACGGCATGTCTCCAGAATCGTCGGAGGTCCCGTGATATCGCGTCATCTTGGATCATGACATTCCACTTTACGAAACTTTCAGCAAAAAATAAGTATACAAATTTTGTTACTTAAGCATACCAATCTGTCTGACACTCGCGGACAACGATAAATCTACTGAACCATAACAGCCACGAAACAGCTGAGCAATGGCAGAGGCCTTAGCAATCGGCATTGATTTAGGGACCACGTACAGCTGCGTGGGAGTTTGGCAAAACGTAGGCCCTTAAGCTCGGCCGACCAACACATTGCATACATGTGCTAAACCGTATTTTCCTTGAGCAGGACCGAGTGGAGATCATTGCCAATGATCAGGGCAATAGGACAACCCCATCCTATGTGGCGTTCACAGACACTGAGCGGCTGATTGGAGATGCCGCCAAGAACCAAGTTGCCATGAACCCCAAGGTCAGGCCAGGCCCCGAAGCAAAGCACTGACCTCAGTTCCCCAACTGCTATGCACCCTCCTCTACATGCCTGGACCACAATCGCCAGACCTCTGTCCTCTTGGTTGCTTGAGCGCAGAACACCGTCTTCGATGCGAAACGGCTGATTGGGCGCAAGATCACTGACCCAGTGGTGCAGGCAGACATTGCACACTGGCCCTTCACTGTGAAGGGGGACAGCACAGGAAAACCCAACATTTCAGGTGGGAGGATTTATCCGTAAGCTTGCAACTGTTTATTTTCTGGCTTCCATTGGCTGGCCGCCCTAACTGCCGCCAAAGGCCCAATTGGGACCAGACCTGGATGGGCTCTGACAGCTGGTGGTCCTATTTGCATGGCTGGCCACGACTGGAGCATCTGGTGGGGGACCAGAGTGTAGCTGAATTGAGGCTGAGTCACAAGAGAAGATGCACTGCAGGGGAGGCCCATTATCTCAGATGTATCCTTCCTTATTATCCGCTCAGATTTACATCTCTAGTCATTGGTGGTGTCCTGCTAGCTTCCGCCTTTTCTCCGTCCCCCCCCCCGTCCTAGTTTATACGGTGCCTGAACTGGATTATGGGCACCTGCCGCATGTGTCAATTGTGATGCTCAACTGGACATCAGTAAATGATCAAATTCAAGAAATACGCATTTGAATTCTCGTAGCATAGGCTAGATACAAGTAGCATTGGCTTGCTTTCGGATCATGTCAACAATGAGGTTGTTCTGCTCTGTTACATAGCTAGCCCACAACCACCAAATGTCTTTGCAGTTGAGTTCAAAGGGGAGACCAAGGTGTTCTCTCCCGAGGAGATCTCATCCATGGTCCTCACCAAGATGCGCGAGACAGCCCAGGAGTACCTGGGCATGGCCCGCCCTGTCAAAAAGGCAGTGGTCACCGTACCGGCGTACTTCAATGACTCACAGAGGCAGGCCACCAAGGATGCTGGTGCCATCGCTGGCCTAGAGGTGAGAAAAATAACTGCACGTCCGCCTCGCAGCTGAGCTACTTGCGGTGTTTTTTCTGCGGCTATGAGTCCACCTTGGGCGGTCTATCCCCGCCTGTTTGAGGCCTGACTGGGGTGGATCTTTGACCGGCCTGAAAAAACAGACCAGCCAAGCAGCATGACTGGCCATGCGTCAGGCCTCTGGCTTGAGGTCAGGGGGTAGCTGATCTGCAGCTGGAAAGGAGTGGAGCCATACAAAACTACACACTGGCACAGTTGTAGCCAAGGCAGCTGGCGGGCAGGTCCTAGAAAGTGCGTACCATCCAGGCTGTTGGGTATACACCAGCAGCTAAGAGCGGATTCACACCTGGCTGATGTCGCTGAGTTTGGCCGGTTTGGGTACCTCGGTTTCGCACGGTTTTGCAACCTGGAGTCTGACCCCAGTTTCAGTTCGGTTGGTTTCGCATTGGTTTGGTTACGCCAAACTGAGCTTCCAGCAAGAGGGCTTTCTGACGCCGAACCAACCAACCAACCAAAACGGCAAACTGAACTAGGTGTGAATTGGCTATAAGGGTAATAGGCTGTTTGTGCAGGTAGGCAGAAGCGCCTGCCTTTTGGGGGGGGGATGCTTGCAATGTCTGCCTCAAGGCACGATGGCCCCACATTCAGGACCAATCGTTCACAGGCCCTTAATGATTTGCTTGTCGCTGGTGAAGATCTCAGGCAAGTTTCTCACCTTGTTCACACATTTAAACACTTAAACTCACTGAAGTTTCGCTCACGCATCACACAATTTTTTCACAGACTTCTGAAATTTCACTCAAACTTTGCTTGTTTAATTTTACTAGGAGGCGTCCAAACGAACTCCTTTGCACCCATGTCATGTTTTATGGCTGGGGATAATCTTCTGCACTATGGGGTTCATTCCCATGCTACTGCTCGGTGGTTGTGTGTTGGTTGCTTGCTCAGGGGGGTCACTGGTTTTCGCTCGCTGCCCTAATGTAGTTAGTGCCTATACCGGTTTACGGGCACAAGTCCCATGCATCAAATGTGATGCCCCGTTGCACTGTACAAACTCCCCCAAAACTTCACAGTTGAGTTGACAGTGTGCCTGGCTGCTTCCGCCCGGCAGGTGCTCCGCATCATCAACGAGCCCACCGCTGCCGCCATCGCCTACGGCCTGGACAAGAAGTCCCAGGGCACGGTGGGCGAGCGCAACGTGCTGATCTTTGACCTCGGGGGTGGCACCTTTGACGTGTCGCTCCTGACCATCGATCAAGGCGTGTTTGAGGTCAAGGCAACAGCAGGCGACACGCACTTGGGAGGAGAGGACTTTGACAACCGTCTGGTCAACCACTTTGTTCAGGTGGATTGGGGTGCCCTCCCGGATGGTGCCTGGGCTTCCTCTCCTGAACCCCAGCTGCCTAGTAGTGGATCTTGCTAATACCCGAGGCAGTAGTACTTAATACCTAAAGGCAGTACCGTAGTCACGGCCGTGTTTCGTTGTTTTCGAAGTTCGTTGTTGCATAGAAAGTCGCTGTTTTGGCGATTGTTTTAATTTGTTGCCCCTAAACATGGAAAATTTCAGTCAAAAACATTTTCACAATTGATGTCGTTGCTCCCTGAACAAGGATGAAAACGACGAAATAGTTCGTGACTAAGGTACTATGCACTTCAAAAACATGTGGGTCTGCCCTCCGGCCTAGTGGATCTTGCTGATACCTGAGTCCACCTAAGTCCTCTCTCCTGCAACCCAGCCGGTGGCTGGGTCTTGCTAGCACAGGGGGGGGAGCAGCTTCAGCACAATGTCCTGCTTCATAACCTGAACCTGTCTGGAGTGACATGACCTCGTTGACTCTCTATGATAGACTAGCATGGCTGATGCACTCAAAACATCGAATTTCGAATTTGAATCTTCGAACATATCCTTCCGCAGCACTGTTTTTCTTTTGCTGTCATAGTTAGTGCCTGGACCGTTTGCGGGCGCCTGTCTTCTGCATCCATTGCAATGCTCCGCTGAACTTAAAGAAGCCGGGGACAACTGAAGAAACTGATAAGTCGACTGCTGGGCATGACGTGCAGGAGTTCAAACGCAAACACAAAAAAGACTTGAGCAGCTCTCCGCGTGCGCTGCGCCGCCTGCGCACTGCCTGCGAGCGTGCTAAGCGCACACTATCCTCCGCAGCCCAGACCACAGTGGAGATCGACTCGCTCTTTGAGGGGCAGGACTTCTACTCGAGCATCACAAGGGCAAGGTAGGGAGGGAGGCATGGGCAAGGAGAGAAAGGCTGATCTTTAGGGGGGATATGTGCTCCAACGTCACGAGGGCCCGGTCAGCAGGGGGGGGGGTGGACGGAAGGGGCACAAAGCTGAGTCGAGGAGAACGTAGAGTTTGGGGGGGGGGCTCAAGGGCTGGGGTAAGTGTGAAGAAAATAAAGTATCCACAAGGGCCAGGTCGGGAGGGGTGTGGTTGTGGGGGACAGGGATGCGTCGAATGAGATGCAATTCATTGGGGTTTGACCTGTAGGCCTTGAGGGGTGATTGAACTGGATAGCATGGATACAAAATGGATGTCTCCTGGCCTAGGTTGGACCTGTAGGGTTTCAGGAAATCACACTACAAACCCTAAACCCTAAACCCTAAACCCCAAGCTAGATATATCTCGGCCGCATCATATATTTCAGAATTGGTTGTTGGGCGGATGCGCCTTGTGCGGCGTCTGATCGAGTGCTGCCGACCCTATACAGACCCAAAACCCAAAGTATGGATGCAGTATGGATGTCTCCAGGCTAGGCTGGACCTGTAAGGTTTCAGGTAATTGCACTGTGAGTACTGGACAGTATGGATGCAGTGGCCAGTAAGGTTGTCTCCCGGCTTGTTGTGATGAGCCAGGAGGGCAGCTTCGGATTGGTTTGTGATAGACCCTAATTGGTTAGCAAGAATAGGGCATGCCTGCTTGTTGCACAGGTACCCAGGCATGCCCTCCGTGCATAGATGACTTGCCCATGCTTTGAAGACTTTGCGCGAGGTCCTAGGCAGGAATGGCTCCGCCAGACGGGGCGCAGAGTGCCATGAATCTGGACTCCGGTGATAGTTACGTGCGGCGAACACATTTTTTGTAGTCCTTGGTTAAAGTTGTCAATGATGTGCAACATTGTTTGGTTAACGTGATCCATGATGTACCACAGCTGTCTGAATCCGCGTGCCTGTTCCCCCGCTTGTGTTGCCAGGTTTGAGGAGTTGAACATGGACTTGTTCAGGAAGTGCATTGAGCCAGTGGAGAAGGTGCTTCTGGATGCCAAGATTGACAAGTCAAAGGTCCACGATGTGGTGCTGGTTGGAGGGTCCACGCGTATCCCCAAGGTGCAGCTGCTGCTGCAAGACATCTTTTTTGGCAAGGTGGGGCCAGGGTGCGAGATGTCGTTTTGGGGAAGGTGAGGCCAGCTTGCAAGATGTTTTTAGGGGCAAGGTGCAGCTGTTGCTTCAAGATGTTCTTTATGGCAAGGTGAGGGCAAGGGTGCGAGATGTTGTTTCTGGCAAGGTGCAGCTGCTGCTGCAAGATGTATGTTTTGGCAAGGTGGGGGATCCTGGCTGCGAGATGTCATCTTGTGTGGCAAGGTGGAAGGTTCATCCTGTAAAAACTTGACATCCCCGAAAAGGGCAAACCATTTCAGCTTCTAAGGATCACCTTATTCACCTGTATCTAAAACGTAGGGTCTGCGTTAGTTAGTTACGGCTTTGTTCACCGGGGCTTCAGTCGTCAGCTTCTTAACCCGAAGGGAAATAACCATCTTCCTTGTTGCTGCAATACCTGATTTTCTGTTGCCAAGGTGTGTCCCTTGTTCTGCGCTGTGTTTTTTGGCAAGGAGCAGTAGCTGCTGCGAGATGTGTGTGTTGTTTATGGCAAGGTGGGTCGCCTGCGCCTGCCAGGAGCATAACTGGGCAGCCGGATCCAATTTTCTATGACCACAGAACTTGGCAATGGAAATCAAAAAATTCTCGTACAAAATTGTGTATAGTCGTTTCTGCTGGTAAGCAGTGTCACTGGCTTGACAGGATGTGCTGCATCCAGCCAGGGAGGCGACTTTCTGGACAGATGGGGAACTCGGACATAAAAATAACATCTCAACAAGAGCTTTCTTAATTCTTTCAACACAATATGCGCAGGACCTGAACAAGAGCATCAACCCAGATGAGGCTGTTGCCTACGGTGCCGCCGTCCAGGCCGCCATCCTGACTGGCGCTGGCGGTGAAAAGGTACAGGACCTGTTGCTGCTGGACGTTGCTCCGCTGTCCCTGGGCCTTGAGACTGCAGGCGGGGTTATGACCACCCTCATCCAGCGCAACACAACCATCCCGTGCAAGAAGGATGAGGTGTTCTCGACGTATGCGGATAACCAGCCCGGGGTGTTGATCCAGGTTTACGAGGGTGAGTGGGGGGGGTAGAGCGGGGGGCAGTGCGTGAGTGCTGCGCAGGCAAGCTGTTGCTGATGCCATTTGTCATGATTTTGATGCATGCGGGGACTAACCCAGGGATGTCCGTCCAGGTGTAGGAAGGTCCAGAGGCAAAATATGGTTTTGGGCTGCCTGTGTCAAGCTACATACATCTGAAACATGGAGACTAAGGCAAGTTAAACCCGCGTACCTCGCCTTGTCTTTGCTTCACACTATGAAGCAAATGTGTGAATGACCTGGCGTTCCAGACTATCTGATGCGACTGTTTTCTTAGTCAACCACCAACCTGAAGGGATTAGTTCATGACAGCAGATCTTCAAATTTCATGTCGGATGGCCCTTAGCATCACAGCCACTGCCAGGGAGCTGGAGCTGCAATGCAATTGGGCCTGCTGCTGCGATACCTGCTGCTTGGGCCAGGACTGCAGACCGGTCGAAGTTTGATCCCAATTTGTCCTTTAGCTGTAACTGTGCCGTCTCTTTTGGTGGTTTAGTGTATAGCACTGGTAAAAAAAATTGCGCTGCCTCTCCCATGCCCGTAGGTGAGCGTGCCCGCACTCGGGACAACAACCTGCTGGGAAAGTTTGACCTGCATGGCATCCCGCCTGCGCCGCGCGGCGTCCCCAAGATTACTGTGAGCTTCGACGTCGATGCCAACGGAATCCTTAACGTGTCCGCCGAAGACAAAGGCACCGGCGTCAAGAACAAGATCACAATCACCAATGACAAGGGCCGGCTCTCGAAGGCGGACATTGAGAAGATGGTGCAGGTAGGTTCGAAATTTGGAATTTGAAATATCAGGTTGAGGCTTCCTGGGCCCCTGCTTGCCTGAGGCCTGTTGAGGCAAGTGCTCTGTGGAAACATTCGTCGCTGGCTGCCGTGCTGGGTGTCCTGCCTGCTGGGCACTTCATAATTGATTGGGCTCAAGGTGATGTGCTTGAACCCTAGTGCCTAAATCCAGTTGCTGCGTACCCGGTAATTGAATACAAGTATCGCATCTTGGGCTGGATACTGTGCAGGATGCTGAGAAGTACAAGGCCGAGGATGATGCGGCCAAGGCGAAGATCGAGGCTAAGAACGGCCTAGAGAATTATGTGTACAGCATGCGCAGCACGATCCGTGACAGTGAAATGGCCACCAAGATCGACGCCGACGGCAAGGCCAAGATCGAGAAAGCCCTGGAGGAGGTGGTACACTGGTGAGTGGAACCAGGGTGGAACCTTCAATCGTCAACATCAAAAAGCCAGTTTCAATAAGCACCTTACTGCATGGGACAGGTGGCCGCAAAACGTTTCGAGCACCAAGCGAACTAGGGCAGTGAGGGAGGACTGCAAACAGCACTGGCCCCTCCTGGCTTCCTACCAGGGGGAATGTTGGCGTAGGATTGAACCCCATAGAGTGACACCTGGTGACTGAGGGTGTTTCAGCGTTATTTCAACTGCATGAAGGCCTATGAGTTTATGACAGACCAGAGGGGGCCTGGTGTAGTGAGAGCCCTGCAGCTGCCACCGGCCGTTGGCCTATCAATGTTCAGCTTCTATCGGCTCAGTGGTGCTGACAATGGGCTGGTGCGCAAAAAAGCACTCAACTTGGTGAATGCTCAGTGTTAGGGCTGGCTGTACTGGGTGAAACGTAGGCAGCGCTTATGTATAATAATTTGAGCAGCAACTCTAGCCCATCCCCTCCCAAAATGGAAGGGACCGCGCCACACGTTGGTAGCAGATAAAGTAAGTGCACAATGAAGCACGGCTTGTGTGAGGGGGGTCAAAAGTAACACTTGTGCCTTCCACAGATTTGTGTACAGAGATTTTAGGTTTCCTTATGTCTGGGAGGTGCTCTAGGCCTATAAGAGAAAACATACCAGAGGTTGGAAAGTGATCACGAGGTAAAAGCCCCCTTCCTTGCCTGTCGTATGAAGGTTGATTGGATGCACTGGGTTAAGGCGCATCCAATGCTTCGGCCCAATATCAACTCATGGTGCATACCGTAGTGGGATACTGGATATAGCTTTATCATGAATCCAACATCTTTGTGTCAGGCTTAAGTCTTGGTCATGAAACCTTCGTTGTAGGCTGTGCATTCAACCTCTTTCTTCCAACCCAAATCCACAGGATTGATGCCAACCAGCTGGCCGAGGTTGACGAGTTTGAACACAAGCAGCGCGAGTTGGAGCAGATTTGCAACCCGATCATCGCCGGCGTGTACCAGCAGCAGCAGGCAGGCGCTGCACCTGGCGCGACCCCTGGTGCAGGGGGGCCTATGCCAGGCCCTAGGGTGGAGGAGGTGGACTGATAAGTGAATTCAATACATCTGCCACTCAACCTGGCTGCCGTAAGTCCTTTTAGGATAATTGTTTTGGGTTGTAAACCTACTTTGTTGACACTTTTTTGAATTCGGCGGGGGAGGGTACTCAAGTTGAATTTGGGGCCATGCCTGTTGTTTTGACATGGATGGAATGACAGCTTCGGACTCGTTGCGTTTGAAACTGGTAGATGGACAGTGTCGATCAGAGTGAATAAATACCGACCAGTGCAGTCCATCACGCCAGTATTAATTAGGTTTTAAGCAGAAACAACAAAGCGAAATGCCACAAATCTGTCGCAAATATGTTCCAATTAATTGCGACCCTTTTCAAGGCCCAGGCTCAGGGGATTGAATATGACCTTGATCCTGTCTCAGCGGTCAGCCAAGGCCATTACTTACCCTGGTGAGATACTCCTCCTCTGGTATTACTAAATGATTACAGAAAGATGCATGGTACATACGGTCATGCCACAGAGCATGCAGTCATGCGGTCCTTCAAGCTCTTCTTGCCCTTTGTTCTCTTCTTGCTCGGTGCCAGGTCTACTGTGCGGGCCCTGTCGCCCATGTCAATCGACTCGTTGTTTTCCACGGGGTCAGCAGACAGCACCTTCGGTTTGGTCGCGAGGACTTCCTCGGGAGGCTGACCAGCCTGCTGCTTGCGCTGGTGTAGCTCTGCCAAGTAAACAAACACCTGTAGGCAGGGCAAAAGTAAGAGGACCAGAATCATCACGTCGATTCAACTTGAACGCATTAAATGTCAGACCCTGACATATATTAGCCACATCTTGCATGGTTATGCATGGTCATTCCAGTGTCCGCTGAGTGCTGCATGCAGTTTGACAGCTTGAAATTAGCATGGCAGGGATGACAGACGCTCACCTCCATAACGTTGATCCCCTCCTTGACGCATGTGCGGTACAGCTTCAGGCCCAGCTTCCGTGCAATGCCCTCTACTTCAGTAGCAGACACTACAGCCTGGTCGACAAGGTCCACCTTGTTTTGAACTAGTGCCACGGCAATGTCCCCACACTCTGCTTCTATTTTACTTTTCCACATTGCCACAGCTTCAAATGAGGCCCTGTCCGTGGTGGAAAAAGCGATCACGGCAGCTCCAGCTCCTCGGTAATATGTCCGCGTAATAGCATCGAATTCTTCTTGGCCAGCTACAAGTGGGAAAACAGCGCTGACTTAATTACATGCATGACGAACATCGAGCATGCGCTGATTCTCTTACCAGTGTCCCATAACATGAACCGAACTTCCTCTTGAAGAGCGTCAACAAACAGAGCCTTTTCAAGGAAGTCCACCTTCGCATATGACAGGCGCAGATAATCAGAGTGCAGTCGACAGGACAACGCTGCGGTGACCAGCCAGCCAGCCAGCACTGAGCGCTATTTCCGTGCACGTCCAGTCCAAAGGGCCCTTCAATATTTACCCCGATGGTCTTTTTGTACTCGTCCGTGTATATTCCCTTAGCGAATCGCCGAATCATGCTGGTTTTCCCCACTCCGCCATTCCCTATCACGAGGACCTTCAATTCTCGGTCAAAATCTTCTTCCATTATTTATGACATGTGATGTAGACCCTGCCAAGCTGCGCAAAAGAGCGTGACAATTCGTGCCATTATGTTCGGTTACTGCCGTACGCCCCCCTGGCACGACCAAGACATTCCAATTGCATGAAATCTGCTCTGATGACATCAGCGAGTATCTGCATGCAAGGGTGACATCCATTTCCAAACAAGCTATTCATGTTGGTCCACTCTCTTCCCATCAATTGTTTGTATTACTGCGCGCCAGACCACCTATGTAGGATGCATTATTCATACCGGTGGTGTAGAGCATGATCGGCTTTCCGGATGCTACACATCACCACTAAAAGAAGCAGTCATGCCTACCACTGGACCAGTTGATGAGTTAAGTGGTAGATACTACTTACCGTATATTTGTTTAAGGGAATTCCATGTGGGTCTGCCATGCGGCATTCTTCATCCACTGCATGACATGCCATGCGTACAATTGATGCCTGGAACTTCGAGCCATCAACCAGCCTGTCAGGATTTGTACAGTTTCAATGATCAGCAGTGATGCCACCCTTGTCCCAGAGATAAGCTAGCGACAACTACAATGAATATACAGTATATTGTATGTCCTGCATGCGCACCTTCGGTAGGCCGCTGGCTGCTGGCCGGCTACTGGTATTGTTGGCCCGATTAGAACCAAGCAAGCCTTGTCCGGCCTACATCCATCAGGCCGGTGGCCCAGGCACTCAGGCAGTAAGGCTTCATGCTCCAGGCCCCTCTGGTGATTCTTCGTAATCTAGCAGAATTGCTGCTGAGGCACCCCAAAATGAACAACTAACCCACAGGTCTCAGTCGGGCTTGATAATAATCGTCTGGGAGGTCCATGCTGATGATGCCTTGATGTGAATACCAGTCAAAAATTTGAAGGCGAGTATGCATGAGTCTGAGAACCCAAGCAGATTTGCACAATTTTGTGGTTGGATGAATTTACCACTGTGTCATTTGCGGTACTTTCATCTGATTGGTATGTCAGTCGTGAACCTACTAACCTTCATATAATGAAGTAAGTTGCCATGCAAGCACATTTGCCTAACTTGCATGAAGGTCCCACTGTGGTCTGTCTTTTGCTCTCTTAAAGCAGATCTTATATGATAACACCACAGATTTGAGTGAAGCCCACACGCCCACACGGACCAGGGATGTTAGACTCGTTTGGTTTTATTGCCCTGTCAGTCATTCATCACATGTAATCTGTGCTCAGAATTGTCTGCATTCCCTTTTTATGCTTTCACCCCTGTTACGTGATTGCAAACACTATGCCTGCATGGCTGCATGCAAACACATGACAGGGGTGCATGGACTACCATCGTTGGGCTTAAAGGCATCACATCGGGGCTCTTAGGCTATTTCTCGAACGCAAATAGTTAGTGCTGGCATACAGACACCACGATGATTTCTTACTGGAGGTCAGTCGTGGAGTGCATTCCTAGTTTCCTACACCCCATCATAACATCGGCAGAACTGCCCTGCACTGAATCAGAGCTGCTCTTCCTCTTGCCCACACTTGGAAGGCCAATCCTCGACGGAGTATATGCTGCTGCAGCCACAATTGCTGCCGCTGTAGCAAACTGGTGAGCACTTAATTGTTTTGTTTTGGGGCCTTATCTTCCTCACTGTGGGAGGACCCACGCCACGCCACCCAAGCAAGCAGCCACGCCACTCATCAAATTGCTACCCTCAGCTGCACTAATTAATTACTCCTGATGACTGCAATTTGCACAAGACGTATGCTACCGCCATTCCAGGAGCAAACACACCACTGCCTTTTGGCCACCCTCAGCTGTGTTGCATAACGCCCTGCCATGCAAGCAGTCCGCATGAGGCGCATGCTCCCGCTATTGCAAGAGCATATGCACCACTCCCTGGTGGCCACCCTCAGCTGCATTGTGCAACGCTTCATCATGCTAACAGTCCATAAGAGGTTCATGCTCCGGCCATTTCATAAATATACGCACCCCTACCTAGTGGCTACCCTTAGATAGCTGTAAGGCACAATGCCTTGCCACCCATGCAATCAGCACAAGGCGCATGCTCTGGCCACTTAGGGAGCATGAACTACTGCCTCATGCCACCCTGATCTGCTTCGCACAACGCTGTGCCTTCCTTTTGTTTGCGCAAGGCACATGCCCCGGCCACTGCCGACACATGCGCACCACTGCCTCATGGCCACCCGCAGCTGCAACGCACAAGATTCTGTCACCGCTGCAGTCCGCAGAAGGTGCATCGTCTGGCTACTTCAGAAGCATGCACATCACTGCCTCATGGCCACCTTGAGCTGCAGAGAATAGTGCTGTGCCACCCCAGCAGTCCTCACGAGGCGCGCATGCCTGCTCCCGCCACTCACTCAAGGAGCATCCATACTACAACTTGGTTGTCAGAAGATGCAGGATTGAGCAGCAAACTTCCATTCCAGCAGTCCGCCCTCTCAAATTTCAGGAGCTACCTCACCAGTGTGCTGTTGTCCACTACCCGGCTGTCACTTTGGGCTGGCCACATGAGGTATAGAAGCGCCTTCTCTGTGCTGAGGACCTCGATCAGGAGGTTGCCTAGGTGGGGCAGATATATACTGTGACACAGTGGGCTCTACAGAAGATTAGTCACAATGACTACTGGGTTAAGTGTTGACCATATGATGTCAGGAGAGTCACATGGACCGTTCTGGTACACCGGCAGGCGGTCCCGCCACTCCTGCTGGCACACGTTCCAGACTTCCAGGCTGCTACCAAGGGTGTACTACCCAGATTCCGACCTGGGTGAGGATGCTGGCAAGCAATTCCAGATGAGGCCATGCACTGACGATGTGACGCGATTCAGTTAACTGGCACCGCTTGCATTCAAATCGCCGCTAATTATTTGATTGGGTGGTCGATTCAAAAACTTAATTTGAAATTGTTTGACAGTCTTGATGAATGACGAATAGCAGAAGAAGCAGATTTGTCAAGGATTAAGACAGTGAGTGGTAGCCAGAGCTTTCATGGTAGTGCTGATCGCTGAGTCGCGTTTGCCTGTTTGAAAAACGGATGTGTGGATCGACGTACAATTCCTTGAATCCAAGATTTCGAGAGACCCCCTGCGATCTCTTTGCATGCGAGAGACCATGTGAGGAATAGGGGATGAAGAAGTAATAAAACATAGTTTTGAGGCATCCAAGAGATCAACAACCCGTTTTCGGTTCATGAACACTGCCAAGCGAAAAAATGTTTCTCCGCAGTGGCAAAGGCCACCTCAGCCTTGGCAGGCAGGCAGCGGGTATAGATCTCCTGCTGGTGATAGAGACGCCATCGGAAGGCAAGATTCCATGCAGGGTGACCCAGGGATCCAGCAGATCAGCAGCCCAGTGGAGATATGGGAAGGGGACGAAACATCGCAGGTTGTCATGACAGTGGTAGCGGCCGGCTGCAGCATTGGGGTCGCAGCCTACAACTTCACCACAAACACTATCTCTCTAGCTCAGTTTGTGGATGACGTGCCCAGAGAGCAAGTTGCACCCGATGGCCTGCAGTCTTACCAAGTGCTGCAGCTCGTCAAATTGCAGCTGGCACCCACTTGCATCTATGTGAGCAGCAAGGCGTCTGTGTCACTTGTGGCAGCATGCAGAGCACAAACGCTGGACGGCAGCGAACAAAGCGGCCTGGACAGCGATCAGGCACACCAAAGCTTCAATGTCAAGACTGAGAAGGCTTCTGTGTTCCACTACACACAGGTGACTTAAACACTTATGGTGTGTTAATTGACTTCCAGCTTATGTATACCGTAACTGGTGGAGCTGAGAATCGTATAATTGGGGAGACTCAGTGCTGTATCCCTTCAGCTCCTTGTTTTCACTGGCCTTGATGCTAACAACTGATTTCAAATTTGGCAGGCCATGAATAGCCTAGAGATGCTACATGTCGCGGGCATGCCGACTACCTCCGATCATGAAGCCCGTCTGAACGTCCTCAACACTCTAGTGGATCTGTCTAGGGAGCAGCAAGTCGCTGCCCTCGGAGCCCTGATTTTCGTTATGCAGAGGGTGAGACATAACAATGCCTGAAGACGGTTTCCAAGCCTTCTCTTCTGGCTGCCTCGTGTTTGTTTCACCTTCAAACGTCAATCATGCGACCCTTTCAGGAAGGTCTCAGTGACAGCAGCAGGGCAGGCGAGGCGATTGATGCTATGGATGCGGACCAGTACTTGGAGGAGGATGGACCTGACATGAGGATTCAAATCCAGGGCCTCCTGGAGCTGTCTCTCAGTGGGTGAGTCACCATTTTAGCAAAACAGCTAATAACCTGAAACACAGGTCAGATGCTTGCCGTGGGTCGGGAACAAACTTTTTGATCTGTTCACATGTGTGTAGCAATGCTAACGTATCAGTTTTGATTTGAGCATCAGTGATCTGTTTTTGCCCGGCAGGTGCCTCCTTGTGGACACGCTCACACTAAGGAGCCTCCAGATATTTGTTGAGGAGCAGCATCCCTCAAACATGGGCATAGGCAAGCCCAAGGAGGGCTTCAGCGTCTTTGGCATGATGCACTCCAAGTGCACAACAAACATGGTGTGATCATTCATTTATTCATTTGGTACTGCGCGGTATCCATCATCTTGTTTATGACGTCCATGGTGTGTAGGTTGCTGGTGCTACTTTGGGCGCCAGTTCCCAGGCTGCTCATATCCTTCCATAAGCAAAGACTGCATGTTCATCACATTTCTACATTTTAAATTCCGATCTTGATTTCCAGGGGAAAAGGTTGTTACGTTCCTGGCTGCTGCACCCTATTGTCAACCTAGCCGTGGTGGCAGATCGCCAGGATGCCGTGGAGCTTCTCATAAACTCACCAGACCTGGCCGCGACCCTCAAGATTGTGCTCAAGAAGGTATCATTGGAACCAGGGTCGATCCCCTGATTACATCACTAGCAATGCAGCTTTTCATGAAGGGGCTAGAAGACTGCCGTCCTTTTTGACGCTCCTGAAATATGTTGACATTAGGCCCCTTGCCCTGATTGCTTGCAAGGGGCCTAATGTCTACTTGCCTACCGTATTGTTGTTATTATGGATCAGGTCTTGGTCGTTTTGAATTTGGAAAGGTCCTTTCAAAGCAGTGACCAGCCCCAGACTGGCCTTCCATGGATCGGAACCAAACCTGTAATCCAGCATGCAGATGCCCATTCCAGCTACTTATCCAGCTACAATATCTCAATCTGCACATGCTATCCTCCTCCGGGCCCTGCTAATCCGAAGTACCTCACTGCTCCTGCTCAGATCCAAGACGTTCCTCGGCTCCTGCATCGGCTCTCTGATTCTCAAATGCGCCCAGACATTAAGTGCTTCCAGACCGTGATCGCCAGCCTGCAGCAGCTGCTGCTTTTGCGCAGCATGTTCCATCAGCTGTCGCCCAACCTGGCACCCGGGCCATCTGGCAGCTGCTCAGCCCCGCTGGTGAGCATTATGCTAGGCAGATGTACCGGTAAGGTGTGAAAATAATACTCCACTTACTTCCTTGGACGCTAAGAAAGCAGGGCGAGCATAGCAGGTCCCCATTGGCCCAGTGCTGGCCTCGATCCCAGCAACTCTCTAAGGTGGTCTACCGCGCACTAAATTACGCACTGTTCGCCTGTCATGAATAACCTGAAACCATCTCCCCTCTACCTCCTCTCCTGTCCCCCCTCAAGAAGTTTAAATTCTGTTAGCAAGGTATTACCTGAAACCATTGCCCCTCCTCCCGGCCAAATTGCTTTCCACGATTTCCACCTAGTCCACCATGCAGACGTGCAGAGGCTGGCCCCTCAAGCAGGGTGGCTCCACTAACAGCATTGCAACAAGATTCTGCACCGCGTGAGCAGCAAATTGATGTCACACATGGATCAATTCATGCTAGTCTTCCAGACTTGTTAAAGGGACATAAGACTATATGTATCCCGCCTGTTCATGGAATGACAGTAAGATGTGAAGATGTATGCCGCTGGCCAGCGTCTATCTTCGTGCGCGCTAAAACACTTTCGGGTGTTACCAGGCGGCCACCACTGAGCCGTTGGGGGCCAATCCAGGACCGACCTACAGCCGGTGGCCCAAGCAGCAGGGTTTGCTGCACCAAGCCACCTCGACCGTACGCCATGATGTAGCTTATGTGTAGCTGAACCGCACTAAAATAAACACTGGTGCAGGCCACGCCCTCGTCCTCCAGCAGCGAAGGCCCCTCTTGGAGCGGTGTTTCAATCAGTCACAAAGTAATCTCACAAATCCCTGGGACGCTCCACGCCTGCCAGAGCCTGATCAACGACGTCATTGATTTTGAGCAGGAGGGCGACATGATGGTCCAGCTGAGTATTATGCATGTATGATGGTGGTACTTACTGGGGGGTAGAAGCAGGGGATGCTTACAAGGGGAGTGCTACCGGGGAAGCATCATATCATCAGGGAGTGTGATCAAAGGATTGTTAGTAGGCAGGTGCTATTGAGGTAGTAAACGGTAAGCAGGGGATTCTTTCAAGGGGTGTTTCTCCAGAGAAGTATGATCAGGGAAGCATTTTGACCGGGGTATTATCAGGGAGTATAAACGATGCATATTTTGAGTATGAATGGTACCATTCATGGACCCCTTTCTAGCCTATGGTCGCGTTGGTCAGACTATGGCTGACGCCTGGCTTTGTTGCAGGTTTGGAGTGTGTGAGGAGCTGGACGACCTGAAGGAGGTGTACTACAGCTTGCCCGACCTGCTCACAAAAGTGAGGTCCTGAAGCCTGGATTCAGACAGAAATCGTGACCTGAAACCTTTGGTTCAATAGGAATTCGGTTCCTCTCAAAACGGCTGTGATGCCCGCGTCGATGCCCCATAGCACATAATATCAGTAATGAATTATGATGCTAGCCTGTGTGGCTGGCTGTTCTGTCACTGATGAAAAGTTGCGGCGCGGATGTGGCTTGGGCACAGGCTGCGCTGTTTCCTTCAGTATATGATGGCGCTAAATTGTAGCTTATGCATCCTAGAATAAGCAGTGTGAAACATCCCATCAGGTTCTGGAGGAGGAGCTTCGTCGAATCCCCCCTGCCTTGGCCCAAAACAACAGCCACCAGCTCTGGTCCATCGTGTATCTACCACACATTGGATATGTGATGCAGGTCTCAGGACAGCCTCTTTCAGGTTTGTTGGCTAAATTCAGAAACGTGTTTTAAACCCGAAAGATTTAGATCTGGAAATCACTTAATATTTGTGTTTGCCTCAATTCCGATGCCTTTTTGCTAGCACATCCTGCCTGGCTTCTGACTTTGAGCAGATCTGCTGGGCTCCGTTTTTAACCCATCGTCTGCATTTCTACTGGCATGCCCCTGGTCTCCATCAAGAGGAGCTGCTGGCAGAGCTCAGCGATTTTGAATGGGTCATGGAGGGGCAAGCCGACGACGCCAGCGAATCCGTGTACTACCACACGCAATCCACACGCGAGCTGAGCTTGTCCATAGGCGACGTGCTGTATAAAATTCAAGATCTGGAGGTGGGCACAGCCAAGGCTTTCGGGAGTAGGAAACAACCCTCGGGCATCTGCCATTCTTCCACCTGCCGCCTAACTTTTGCTTGCTGTTGCATGTTTGCCCTCTTTTAATTCGATATGTCTCTGGGGCATGCCCGACCACCCAGCAACTCCCTACTGCAGGGCACTCTGTGCACCGAGCTTATTAAGAGGTTGCAGCAGTACACGCCGCAGCTTCATAGCACCTGTGCTGTGGTGGCCGAGCTGGACTGCCTGATGGCCTTTGCGGCGTGCGCCAGGGAGGGGCGGTACTGCCGGCCGGCCCTGGTTTCCGACAACGTGCTGGAAGTTGAGGAGGGGAGGCATCCGCTGGCAGAGCTGGTCGTGGACACGTTCATTCCCAACAGCACACACATGGAATCTGGGCAAGGTCGCGTGCATGTTATCACAGGCAAGAGATGACATTAATTGGTGCAAGTAGCGCCTCCTGCTTTCTTCACTCTGGATATGATGAAGCAAGCTTGGATGCCGGGGAACTTTGCATCCTTGAAGGCCCAAGGGACCTAGGGATCCCGCAAAACCCGAGTTACGATTCTTGATCTGGGATTTCCTTGAAGTACGAGTGTATGATCCCTGAAGATCCAGTGAGGGGTACCTTGATGCGCCTCGTCTCGAGTTAAAAAAGAATCTTGCTTTCAACATCTGCTGGGAACCCGGAACCGATGCCCTTACAACTATGCAGGCCCCAACGCATCTGGTAAGAGCTGCTACATCAAGCAAGTGGCCGTCATTGCCTACATGGCGCACCTGGGATCCTTCGTGCCGGCAAAGAGCGCCGTGGTTGGCGTTGTGGACCGCATCTTCACGCGCCTAGTCAGCCAGGAAAGCATCAGGTTGAAGCAGAGCACCTTCATGATCGACCTCTCTCAGGTGAAGCATGCACCAGCCTGGGCCTGCTAGAGGGGGTCCCATGCGCCTCTGGGCTCTCTGGAATGAGTCCCATGCACCAGCCTTGTGTTGCGTGAATGCATCCCATGCGCCTCTTAGCCTGCTAGAGCAAGCCCCATGCACCAACCTTGGCTTTCTCAAATAGACCTCCTGGCGCCCGATGGACTGGAAAATGTCTGGACACCTGAAATCCCCCATTGCCATTCAGGTTGCAAGTATGCTCAAGAAGGCCACTGGTCGCTCCATCATCATTGTGGACGAGTTCGGGAAGGGCACGCTGACTTCTGACGGTGTAGGCCTCATGTCAGGATTCTTGCAGCACTTCTGCCGTATGGAGCAGCCCCCGAGGGTGCTTGTCAGCACGCACTTCCATGAGCTCCTCAACCCGCAAGTGCTCCCCAGGTAAACAGGAATTGCAGGCCTCATAAAATCTTAGTTACCGTCAGCAAATGTAAATTGGCAATTGTTCCTAGAGCATGAAGAAAATGGGGTCCTGAATCAAACCCTGTATCATGATTTGCTGTGAACATGTTTTTTAAGTTCCTTTTTTCTACCCCATCTGATCAAGGGCCTTGTATTCTCCGTTTTCAAATTCCGTGCTGTTGCGTCCCCCCTTCTTGTCCGAAGGCACGAGCAGCTCTTGTTCCTCACCATGGATGTCATGTCGTCATCAGGCTCCAGGGCCCAGCCCGCTTCCAGCCAGGCCGCTGCTGCCGACCGGCAGGAGATCCCCTCTGTCTTCCTGTACCGATTGGTAGCGGGCTATCAGACAGCAAGCTACGGGCTGCACTGCGCCCAGGTATGTGGGGGATGGGGGGCACAGGAGAGGGGGCGTGCAGCACGCACACAATCTTCAATCCGGGATCTAAAGCCAGTGCCACCGCACTACAATTTAAGCAACCTGATTCGCCAGGTCAATCGCCAGTTGAATCAAACAGCCCATTCAAGGTTGGAAAGTTGCTGGCGTGTATTGGGGTCTGTTTTCCTGAGCCGGTTCGTCCTGTCCTCTGCAGCTTTGTGGCGTTCCAGATGGGATCATTGAAAGGGCCCAGGAGGTGCTGTCGGCTCAGCAAGAGGCGGGCGTGCTGCGAGCGAGGAGCCAGGAGGGGAGCTGCGCCAGGAGCAGCAGAAACCTGGCCCTTGTGAAGCTACTGAGGGGGGTGGACCTAACAGCAAGTGACTGGAAGAGGGCTGTGGTCAAGGTCTTGTGTGTGGTGTACAAGGAGAGGGCATCAAACGATTGATGCATTCTGTGGCACTCTTCTCTGGACTCCCCCTAAAACATTTTCTGCAGCAAGATGGAATTAATAACAAAACTTCTACAGCACTGGTATAGATAGATGCATGCTTGTAGTGAAAGGAGCGTCGTTTAGTCACTGCAATGAGTTATACCTGTTTGTTTTATGTTTCTTCCGGTTTGTGGGCACCTGTTCCATGCAAAAAATGTAAAGCTCTGCTGGACAATGAAAAGTTAACAAAACTTAACATAATTGCAGAGAGACCCCTTGGATGCGCAGTTCTGTTTGTAATCATCGGCAGTGTATCCCGATCCAACCCAAGTGTTTTGCATCATGCATGAGCAAGGCACAATTCTGGCCAGTACTGGCTGGCCACTTGCTTGAAGCTCAACATCTGAAAGCTCATAATTGAAAAAGTGAGGGAACCTTGAGAGATCCCACAAGCCAGATGTAGGAGCGCACTTCAGCAGTTGGGCAGGAGGATAGTCAAAATTGTAAAACGATTAAATTAGTGACTTCTTAGGAAGTTTGGCATGGAGACCTGACGTAAATCTACCGTGGTGGAAACTACATTTTTGTGGATTACCAACGGGGAACAGCCGAACAGGTGGAGGAGAAGGGGGTGAGATTAACAGGGTCGTGTTCAAGACACACCGTGAATAAATGGGCACTAGCCCAAACAGGCAAGGTGACAGCATAGGCCATTGGGCATGCAAGGTGAGGTGTGTGAAGATAAGGTCTGGAAACCTCTAGGGAAACAGGATGCTGGAGGTACTGAGGCGGAGATTGTGGACGAAATGAGAGAGATGGGGGTGAGGGTAAGGAGTGGGCGGAAAAGGCACGGCCAGGAGAGATGCAGTAGACAGAGGCGTAAAAGAACGGGCGGAATGAGGCAGGATCAGTGATGGTACATTGGATAGAAGGAAGGGGTTAAGGACCTTTGGGTGGTGGGTTGTTGTTACCGGGGAGTCGATCGAAGGAGCGGTGTATGTGCCAGCCGACATGAAGGAGGCTGGTACTGGTAGTCGGTTGTGTTGAGGTGCTCGCGGGTCATACTGTTGTCGCCTTTTCCCAAAGGTGCGTTACAACTGATGAACGATACAATGCGGATGGTACTGGTATGTTTCCTTGCTAGGTGCCTTGCTAGAGCTCGAGCTGGGATTAGCCGATCCCAAACTGCGTCAGACAGCAACTGACTTACAGCCGCTGCCTGTCCGAGAGGTGCTAGCGCTAGTTGATGCAGCATACGAGCGGGCGCAGCTGGATGCCGTTGGCAGAGGGGACCCCATAGATCCTGCTACTGAACACAGGTCTACGGCCGCCTACCGCACCTGGTTTCAGTCTACGGCGGGCGCCGGCGCCGGCGCCCGCCGTAGACTGAAACCAGGTGCGGTAGGCGGCCGTAGACCTGTGTTCAGTAGCAGGCCAGGGGCCGCACCAGCCGAAAGGAGTGTGCTTGCGTGCGCACGATCTTACGGCTGCGGCTCGGCGCTGTCAGCACGGCTGACACTAGAGGACGGCGCAGTGGTCAGCAGCGTGACAGGCGGTGCTGCCTGCGATGTTGGGCTAGAGGAGACGGCGACCATGTGGAGGACGCGCTGCATGCTTGTTTTCAATGCCCCGGCGTACAGGATCAACTGGCAGGTCCTCCGAACGGTGCTAGAGACTTTTTGGCGTTTTACCGGGGCAGGCTTGGGTGGGATGCCCTGGCCTTTTGGACGACGTGGTAGATATTGTTGAGGCGTAGACTTTTTCAGAGGTTGGAATTCCTTTGTATTTTGTGTTTTCCAGCCTTTTTGTCCCTTTACTTTTACCCAGTTTCCCCCCTTTCTTTTGTCCTGCCCCCTTCTGTGTTTCTTTCCAACTTTCCTCCCAGCTTATAAGGCGCCCAAGCCTTATTTGAGCAGGGCCCAGAGGTGTAACGTCATTGTATGGTATGTTTCCGTAGTAGATGGAAGAATTCTGCTGGCAAAGAAAGGTAGGATGAGACCAAGTAGCCTAGTACTTACAGACATGGACTTCAGCGCTTTGTCTAACGCAAGTTGCTATTATGTTGCAAGTGGAAGCACCAGTGAAGTGCTAAAAACTAGAATGAAAGGATGTTTGGGAAAAGGCATGACAGCCTGACAGTGTGTCTGGGTGGACTAGAGGGAGCACCTTCGGGAAAAAGAAAGGCAAGTTTCGACGGCATGCCGGAGGGCAAACTGTGAACACAAGGCATACATGATTGTGTAGGAGACACCGAGGGAGGTGGTAACTAAGCGGTGCTAAATGCTCGGAGGGTATGGTCGTGGCCCCCTGATTGTGGCGATGGATGTAGTAAGCTGCCATCAGGGATACCGACATAGCCCGAGGCATGGCCTGTCCATGAAAGGACACAAATAAAACAAACGCGATCCCCTGCAAATTACAGCTTTTCATCAGAGGTGTACCTCTATTTTAAAAAATGCCATGTGTTTCTAGGCAGCACTGAAAATGGTGCCTTCATGTTCAAGCCAAGTGCTTCAGGAAACAAACCTAGTTTCCCGCAACCGTTTGTTTTCCTCAACTTCTTTTCGTCGCCTCCTCGTCCGCGTCCGTCCATCGGGAGACCATACCCTGTATACCAATGTAAATGCTAGTGTATTTCTATAATTTACACTGCACACGTACCCGCCCTAATGAATGTCTGCTTCCGTATATTCCACACAAATCAGTATCTGTCAGATTGTCTTCTGCTCCGGAACCCTAACGGGTGGGTATTTTGTTATTTGTTGCCGTTCTTCCTGCGTGACGTCTACCTTTATCCCTGCTATATCTCTCAAAATGGCCATGTCTATTCGCACCAACATGACACGTATGACTACTCGTTCTCCCGTTGCCCCTAGGGTGACCCGATCCTCTGTTATGGTTCGTGCCCAGGTGCGCATGTCAAATGTGGAGTGATTGCAAGATCTCCGCAAATGCTTTACCAGGTTATTGCACCCCGCAAACGACGTTGTACTCATGTCCGAAGTCTGGTTGCAGGTCAAGATTGTCACCTCTTCCGATGCTATTGCCGAGGCTCAGTCCATCTGCGAAAGCGGAACTGCTAAGGAGTGCACGGCTGCTTGGGACAACGTATGTTGGGATCCACCGCGAGATACGTTCCGCCACATTATCCTAGGCCACGTTATCGTCTGATTATCCTAGGCCACGTTCTTTCCCCGTGTGACCGGGCGGGCGCATGGGTTGACAGTTGCATCGTCAGTTTGGCTTAAGAAGCGGTCTTTCTATAAACAGGTTGAGAAGGTTGTTCTGGAGGAGGAGTTCCAGATGAAGCAAAGGCTTAAGATGATGAGGAAGGCAGCTGAGGACCGATTCGCATACATTGCTGCCAAGGCAAAGTCAGACAAGGTACAACTTGGGTGATGCAGATTGTCAGTACCATGGTGTGGATTCGATATCTCATGCATCTGTCCTAACTCTGAACATTCTGCCTCGTCCATGCAGTCTGACCCCCTGGAGCAGTTCTGCGAGGGCAACCCAGTGAGTACGGGTGCTGTCACAAATGTGATACCTCGGGACCTTGCTCATGAGGCTTGACCACATGGGGGGCCCAGCTGCTGGGGAGCTGCCGTGGTGTCACCTGGGTACACACTAGCCGTTATCCTGATCACTAGCCGTTGGTCTGGTATTGAAGTTGTGAACCGGGACCCTCCTCATCACACGAAAGATGCTGATGAGCTGGTTTGACCTCATGAGAGAAGCTACGAGACGCTTTACCTGGGTTACCTCTCAGTTAGTTCACTAAGCAAGGTTTAGCATCACTCCTTCGCGATTTATTATGCAATGTTTCTTTTTGTGCAGGATGCGGATGAGTGCCGTGTCTACGAGGATTAAGCGGGAGTGAGTGGTTTCTCTCTCCCTGGGCAGAGGGCCCAGGTGTACTTTTCTCATGTGGAGGCTGCCGAAGCGCTCCTGCAGCGTCCGGCGGTGTCAAGTCGCTCCGAATACTATTAGCCATCCTTCCATACGAATTTGTATGTTCAAATGGTAGGCGGCATGTTCAGTTGGTGGGCTGCAGCCGCTGCAAAGCTGATGCTGTTTGTTTTGGCTTGTAGCTCATCAGGGTCAGATATCGAATATTTCATGCAGCAGCCACAATGTAAACACATGGTTTTAGTCACATATTTTGGTCTTGAGAGCTCGTGGCTGGCCTCATATGTCTGTCCGTGAATTCAGTGTCTTGAGCAAGTGCTCTCAATGACAGAACGCCTCTTGCCTCTCAAGTTCTGGGCGAGGTTGCTTTCTTCTATTTTTTTGTGCTCTTACATGGTTGAAAAAACTAAGCGCTAAACTTTGGTGACTGGTAAACACCGATTTACGATCTTAAGGACATGAAGGACGAAGAAATCTTTGGCACGCTTGGTTTCAGAGTGCTCCTCCTGCACTTCAGCTGCAACCGGCCGGAAGCCGGAAGGGCTTAGTGCAGGAAGCCCTGTTGACTAGACTGCACTTTGTAAGGTTAGATCACCCAGGGGTCATCGCCCAGCCGCCTACTCAAGATACTGTTGTGCAAGCTAAAACAACTTCGATCAATGGGTCCAAAACCTTCGGCGACCTTCAAATCCCTTGGGCACGATGATGACGACTACCGGTATGGGGAATGTAAAGGCCTTGGTTGCCCACATTGGCCCTTCAGATTTCCAACCACCAGCCAGAGCCATTACGTTGTCGTTGCATTTCTGAGACGGATCCATGCACGGTGTGGCAAGAGTGCACTACTTAACGTTCAATGAAGTAACACCTCTGGGCTCGGCCGCTTGTGCACCCAACAGTGCAGTTGGGAGAAAGAAAGTTGAGGGGGAAAAGAGAGAGAGAGGAACACATAGAAGCAATACAGCCCTTTCATGGCAGCAGATATGCAGCTTGCAGTCAGCCAGGGCACTGGCCGCCGCACCTGGTGCTCTGATCTGCTGGGTGCATTAGAGGAGCTGGAGCGGGGGGCAGCCACCCCAACCTTGTGCGAGGCAGCAGCTGCCCTACAGCGCCTACTCGTCACAGAGGTGTTGGCACTCGTTGACGCAGCCTACGAGCAAGCACGGCTGGACGCAAGCGGCGGTGGGGACCCCAGGGACCCTACCAACGAGCACAGATCTGCGGCAACCTACCGCGCCTGGTTCCAGTCCACGGCAAATGCCGTGCTGGCGCAAGCCAGGAACCGCACTGGCCAGAGGGAGTGTGCTTGTGTGCGCATAAATTTGCGACTGGGGCTCGGCGCGATCAGCACGGCTGATACCAGAGGACGGCACAACGGTCAGCGGCGAGAGGCACGCCGCTGCCAGCGGTGTTGGGCACGGGGGATAGCGAGCAGGTGGAGGATGCGCTACATGTGTGCTTCCAGTGCCTTAGTGTCAGGGAGCAGTTACGGGAGCGGGGGTGGGCAGGTCCTCCGGGCGCTGCCACTAACTTCCACCAGCTGTACCAGGCTGAGCAGGGGTGGGATGCACTTGCTTTTGTGGACTGTGCTGTGGGCATTGTTGAGGGTTAGTCTCTAGGGTTTCTGAGGCGCCGGTGTCGTTTGCCTTCCCGGCCTTCTCTTTTGGTTCCTTTTTGTGTGTTGTTGTGGTTGTTGTTGTTTGCCCCCTTTTTGGTTTCTTCTTTTCTCCCTTCTGATCAGTGGGGCGCCCTCGCGGCCAAGCACGGGTGTGGTACGCTTGCTTTTGTGGCCTTTTTTTTGAAAGGCTTTGTTCAGGACTACTCTCTAGTGGAACTCAGGTGTCGGACTTGGTCTTCTTTGCCTCCCCAGCCTCTCCTTTTGCTCCTTCCCCCCCCTCTTCCTTTTGGTTGTTTTTCCCTTCTGAACAGTTGGGCGCCCACGCGGCCGAGCTTTGAGCGGGCCCAGAGGTGTAACGTTATTGACATAGGAGACTGCAGAGGAGATGGAAAATGTCTCTCCCCTCGCCCCTGTGTAGGCAAGGCCTGAACAAAGGGATATTGAAGAGAGGAAGAATTTGAAAAGATCCCTCCTGCCCCCCAAAGAAAGAACCAAAGAAAGAAAAATAAAATCAATTTAAGTCAATGACGTTACACCTTTAGGCCCTGCTCAAAAAAGGCTCGACTGCGTGGGCGCCTAACTAAAGAGTTGGGAGGAAAGATGGAAAGAAACACAGAAGGGGGCAGGACAAAGAAAGGAGGAAAATAAAAGTGGACAATAAAGTGAAGGGGCAAAATAAAAGGCTTAGAAAAACAGAATACAAAGAAAGTGCCGACCTCTGACAGATGTTTACGCCTCAACGATATCTACCACGTCGTCCACAAAGGTCAAGGCATCCCACCCAAGCCTGACCCGGGACAACTCTGAAAGGTCTGTAGCACCGTTCGGAGGACCTGTCCATCCCCGCTCTCGACGTTGATCCTGCACGCTGGGGCATAAAACCAATTCAAGTGAATAATAGAAGTTAAAAGCATTGCTTTGCAAATAAAGGCCCCAAACGACCCCAAGGATGGTCGTCTGTGTCCAAGATCCTCTGGAGCTCTGCATCCCCCCAGGGCTTTGACCTGATCAGGCAGAAAATGCATCTCACCAACCCTGAAAGATAAAACCTTTTAGAGGAAGGAAAAAAAGTCCCAGAGGAAGGTAAGGAGTTGGGAGGAGGGCTAACCCCCACAACACCAGTGCACAATACTCAGACACTGGCCACTGCCACCATACTAAGGCTGGATTACTTCGCTGCACATGACTGATGCATCAAGGGCTGGGCCAAGCTGGGCTCAAGAAAAGCATGGCGCCAGCACCCGGCGACAAACCGAATCACCTGTTAGCCCTACCCTGTGCAGCTCTGGGCCGGAGACGGGAGGAAATCCCAGATAAACTGGTTCTAGAGACTAAGCAATCTACTACCGGTAGTCAGTGGGGAGACAATATATATTTGTGTGAATTATAGTAAGAACTGGATCCTGTAACCAATGGAGCAACGTTCTAGCAAAAGAACGGAGCCGCGGCGTTGCTGAATGGACAGACTTGCATTTCGAGATCCGCTGCTTCATCCAGCAAGATATTTCCATCATGATAGTCCCTCGGTACAAGCATCACGGCAATCATGGCCATGCCACAATGTGCCCAGCATGGAGAGCCGAGCGGCCACACCCAACTTGATCTAGGACATTACGGTGCTGGCAGACCTTGATATGTCAGGCATTAATGCTGGCGGCCCTAGCTATGTCATGCTGTGCTGCCGGCAGCTCCACATATGTCGAGCACTTCAGCCGGCAGCCCTAACTATAACCAGCAATGCTGCCAGAAGCATCAGCTATGACGGGCATGGCTACCGGCAGCCCAACTATGGCAGGCGCTGCTGCTGTCAGTCCCAGCAATGGCAGGCACAGGTGTATGATGGACGCCCCAGATATGGCAGGCGCTGCTGCTGTCAGTCCCAGCCATGGCAGGCACGGGTGCATGATGGACGCCCCAGATATGGTGGGCACTTCTCCTGGAAGCACCAGATATATGGCAGGCACGGGTGCATGACTGCATGATGGACGCCACAGATATGACGAGCACTCCTCCCGGAAGCACCAGCTAAATAGCCACTGAATGCGACAGCACCAAAAAGGTCCTTTGGCTCAAGATGGATGTGATGTCCTCAGGATCTGCCAAGGCAGAAATTATTTGCCTCTTCCAGCAAGGCCACTTTCGATCCAATATGAGTCAGGGAAGGCTCAGGCCCCATGAGCTGGCAAGATTTTATGCACATTTATTCCTGTCAATGTTCCACCCTTCAAGAAGCATCATGACTTTCTAGCGGAAATCTGGCATGATGTCTTTTTGTCTTATTGCCTACCTACACTCGATTATGTCAGTTGACATCAAGGCATCTCAGACTCGTCAACATCCGTAGGCTGAGTCAGTCACCATGCACCAATGTACTAATGCAGGTGGCCGAGCTTAGAGCTGGGCCCAACAGTGGTGTAACGTCATCATTACGTGAAATGCAGGCTCCAATATGCCATGGCTCCGTGAATCACACTCCCTTTTGTGGCGCCATGGGCTGGAGATCGCTTTCAAATTGCATGTGAGGTTGTTGTTGCATGTCAGATCAAGATGGTCCTGTAGCGCTCCGTGCTACTTGGTTCTAAGGCTGTACCAAAGGACGCCTTGGTATAACCAGGGGGATAACATGGACTGTGTAGAATGATAAGAGAGAGATCATGGAGACACAGTTTAAAGCGAGGAGGGGCTCTGTAGACGAGATATACATGTAACATATTCTTAATAACGAGGAGTGCTATAGGTCCTCCCATACCTGATGTCTGGTAGTTGAGCTGAAAGATCCTGGCAGGACCCCGGCCCCTGGGTACCCAGCAACTTGACAAGACCCGAGGGTTTTTGAGTTTTGCGATAGGACGGCGTGCGGATTCTCACAGTACTTAGTTGACATACCTTGTTCCGGGATCGAACCAATTATCGAACCTCTAGTGAGTTCGCATCGCAATTGTCTCTCTGTTATCACCCCCAAAGCATTTTTTCCTGAAGCTTCTGCGCAAGGCCAGCTGGTAGTACAGCGAAATCATTTCAATGGGAGCTTGATTACTATCGATTTGCCATGGGCAGCAGTGATGAAGCGGCTGAGGCACATGTTCAAGAAGTCTTGGGCAAGTACCGAAGACGCATGGACGAGCTCACGGCAACGGTAATGGGTCAATGTGCAGTAGTGGCAATGAGAATGCACTAATAATTATGCATACAAAATAGTATCGAGGCGCACCAACTGCCGCACTCCTAGTCAAAGGCCGGTGGATCAAATATCTCATCACGTCTCCTTCGATTGCAGGTTGAAGTCTCTGAGAGAGATTTATTTGTCTCAATTTTAAAAGCACATCGTAGACACATTCCACATTCCATGCCATGCAGAGCCAAGCTAAGCCTGACATAGCAGATCTGTGCCCTCTTGCCGTTTCTTTCTGCCTTGGACTGACATGGCCCTGCTGCATGCCTTGCCATGCAGCAAGAAACGACGCACGACGAGGCAGATTAATGCCCTCTTGCTGTTTCTTCCTGCCCTGGACTGACATGGCCTCGCTGCATGCATTGCCATGCAGAAACAAACAATGCACGAAATGGCTGATCTATGCCCTCTGGCCACTTATATTCACCTTCGACTGATATGGCCCTGCTGCATGCCTTGCCATGCAGAAACAAGTAAATCACGACATGGCCAATCAATGCTCTCTTAGTCTCTTGCCGTTTTTTTTCTGCCCTGGGCTGACATGGCCCTGCCGCATGTGGTTGCCATTCAGTAACAAGGAAAGCCAGGCTTAGTTGTTTTCAAAGAGATCCGTGCTGATCTCACACCAGCAGATCTATGCCCTCTCGACATTTCTGTACGGACCCTCCCTAGGCTGACATGACCCTGCAGCACGCCAGTCGCCAGGCCATGGAAAACCTGGCAAAACCTGGCATGGTTACTTTTAAAGAGATGCAGAATGAGCTCACACCAGCAGATATATCCTCTCGCCATTTCTTTACGACCCGTCCTTGGGCTGACATGACCCTGTTGCATGCCATGCCATGCAGAAACAAGCAAAAGCCGACATGGTCGCTTTCAAAGAGATGCGTGCTGAGCTGCCGGCAGAGCAACACGGCCACATCCCTGGCGTGAAGGTTGGGGCCTCGTTTAACAACAGAGGCGAGCTGGCCATCCTGGGTCTCCACACACAGATCATGCGAGGCATTTACAGGTGCGTGGTTTCGTGCGCACCAGCGGGCTGGGCGGAACGGCATGTCTGCAACAGCGTTTATTTCAGCGCACATTAGGCCCTCTTTGGGAGGACGCCGGGCGGCCATAACTGGGCCCATGAGGGCTTACCTTGGACCGACCTACAGCCAGTGGCAAGTGACAGGGCTTGCCGTACCAGGCCCAGCCGACCGTGGGCTGGGTTGTAGCTTAGTTTATCTGAAGCACCTTAAAAAAAACTTTGGCTTCCACCCGCATGCTCCGGAGTCTGATTTCATGTCCTTGCACAGGCCGAAAGGTTCAGAGTCGAAACCTTGCTATGCTATCGTTCTGTCTGGAGGCTATGCCGACAATGAGGACGAGGGTACATCCTTCTGGTATACGGGAGAGGGTGGCCAGTTCAAAGGAACGCAGGTGGGTGGGTGGGTGGGTGGGTAGCTATTTCAAGGTAATGCAGGTGGGTGGGTGGGTGGATTGCTATTTCAAAGGAACGCAGGTGGGTGTTTGGGTAGGTAACTATTTCAAAGGAACGCAGGTGGGTGGGTGGGTGGATTTCTATTTCAAAGAAACGCAGGTGGGTGGGTGGAATGCTATTTCAAAGGAACACAGGTGGGTGGGTGGGTGGGTTGGTGGGTGGATTGCTATTTCAAAGGTACACAGGTGGGTGGGTGGGTGGGTGGGTGGTAAGCTATTTCACAGGAAGGCAGGTAGGGTGGGTGGATGACCAGTTGAAAGGGAGGTTATGTGTTAGAGAGGGATGACACGGCACGAGTAAGGGCGAGTAGTCATGACACGAGTTTGGGAGAGTAGCTCTGGCACAATGCCAAAGTATGTTCAGGGACCTGTCAGGCAACCATTATTCTTGTGACAGAAGTAGCCTTGCTGCTGCTGGTGGCATGCTGATCAGCCTCTTGTGACTGTCGGTTATGTGTAACAGACACCTTTCATGACTCATGACTCATGGAAGCAAGCCAAGGATTTGAACCTGGAATTAAGTGGAATGCGGCCCCCATACTCAAGAGAGGAAGATTGCTTGATGTTCAAGGTTGAGTCTCCAGATCCAAGGTCATAAATGTGGTCTCCGACTGGATTTGGGCTATTTAGTACCTGCTTAAGTCATGGTTCGATTCGAGGCCATTTAAAACTCTCTGGGATACACTAACCGGTATTCAGTTTACCGTCATGATGACTCATGATTCACGACTAAATAAAGCGTTATTGTGCGCCTGTCCCACACTTATCTACTCACACAACTGCTATGACAACAGCAAAAATAAAACGTGCAACACTCGTGCCAGTGGAATCTATCACAGTTTCGAGAATAATGCAGAACGCTGATATGCCCTTAAGGTTGAGGGTTTGCACCCTCAACCCAAAAGACACGGAACACTGATCTGCCCTTGCAATGGCTATGGACGGATGCTTCCCGCCGTCCCTTGCTGACGGCCACATTGCGCCTCCTCTGCAACCTCAGGTCAAGAGCCAAGAATTTGTGGGCGGTAACCTGTCCCTAAAAAGCAGCCACGAGACGGGGACGCCTGTGCGCGTGTTTCGAGGCAGCAAAGAGGCCAAGAAGCTCAAGTATACCTACGAAGGGCTGTACAAGGTGGCGGAGGTCAAAGTTACGGTAAGTGCCGGGGACTCGCGTGAAACATGTTTGCTCCTGGAAGGGGAGTTTCCATGCATGCGCACATTAGCAACTATTTCTGTTTGCTTGGTAGTACTTCGGCTTGTTTGGGGACTTCGACAATTTCAGGTTTGCTGGAGTGACTTAATTAATTAAATATTAGCAACGCTAATTGCCTGTACACAGCACCCTCTATCAGTGTTTTATTTTCCAGCTACAAGGCCATTTTTGCCGGGTCGCCCCGCGGCCGCCCAGGGTCCAATTGGGACCAAGCCTGGGCCAGCCGGCCGTCCTGGCGGCCCACGCAGCATAGCTGGCCACACCTGGAGTCTTTGGCCGAAGGCCAGAGTGTAGCTGATATGCAGCTGAGTCATGGAAATATGAAGCCTGTCTGCTATGGAGGAAGGCAAGGTTCTTGGATGTGTTTTGGTCTTTTGGATCACAACCCAGTGAGGGATGTGATCCCAGGCAAAATAAAATCATGAGAGAGGGTGGAGGTTCGAATCTGAGGCATCAGGCTTTCATGTGCAGGTTGTCACGGGTCCTTTTACGATAGTCCCTCCTTTCATTTCTCCTCGCTGCATGGAAGTTCTATGTCCGCCTGACCGCCCTGTCCCCCGTATCCGCATGGAAACGCAGCCGAGTAAGGATGGCCCCATGGTGTGCAAGTTCCGCATGGAGGGCTTGGTAGGCCAGAGCATGGCCTCATGCAAAGTGGAGTACAAGAGCATGGTCTCAGCATCAGGAGGGGAGAGGTGAGGCAGGTCCCGGTCACACCACACATTTCAAACTCGAATTCAAACCTGTACACTCAAGGGCATGGCTGCTGCAGCAGGAGGTGAGAGGTGAGGCAGGTCCGGGTCACACAACACGTTTCAAATTTAAATTCAAACCTGTACATACAAGGGCATGGCCGCTGCAGCAGGGGGGAGAGGTGAGGCAGGTCCGGGTCACACGCCACATTCCAAATTTAAATTCAAACCTGTACATAGAAGGGCATGGCCGCTGCAGCAGGGGGGGAGAGGTGAGGTAGCAGTCGCGTGGTTCAAGTTAAACATCACATTTCAGCAGGTGGGATTTAGACCTGTACCTCCAGGGCCGGCTCATCCAGACGTACGGGACTGGTACATGTTTGTATGTACGTTGTGAAGGAAAAGGACCCCGCCTGTATTTTAGACAACTAGACAGGGAGTTAAAGTGCGTTTCAGTTGGGACACGGATGAGCTGTTCAGCTAGGCTCTAGCAGGAGCATGTGCAGGCTCATGGTTGCTCTAGGCCTGGATGCATGCTGATGCCTGTTCTAGGTCTGGATACAAGCTGATGCACGTTCTGGGTCTGGATGCAAGCTGATGCACGTTCTGGGTCTGGATACAAGCTGATGCATGTTCTGGGTCTGGATGCAAGCTGATGCACGTTCTAGGCCTGGATACAAGCTGATGCACGTTCTAGGCCTGGATACAAGCTGATGCACGTTCTAGGCCTGGATACAAGCTGATGCACGTTCTAGGTCTGGATACAATCTGCTCCTTGAGGTGCTTAAGACAGCAAATGCTGCTGATAGCTGAGGGTGTGCAGTGTTTGTTTGAGGCCATTCTGATCTTACAAGCCCGATTCACAATGGATCTACCCGCACGAGCTGTCATGTGCATTGTTCGATACTAGGTGTGCATGATGGATGTGCGCAGCCATGTGCATCACCTGTCATTTGTGGGCATGATTGATAGATAGCTCCGAGACTGGATGACCGGGCAGGCTGATCCCGACCCTGTTGCCCCATCTATGCAACCTGCCCTGCAGGCTAGCCCGCAACAAGCTGGCGTCTGGCACGGGCGAAGAGGCCTCCAAGGCAAAGAAGCGGAAGGTGCAGGACCAGGGTGAAGGGACAGCAGCAGCCCGCCAGGTGAGCTTTCTTTCCGGGACAAAAAGCGGCGGCAGGTTTGGCCTCGACCAGTTAGACCTCCTTGTCAACATGGTCCACCGGCCATGCCGTCCTCCTGTATCCTGTCAGGGGGCGGCTTTTCTGCTTGATCCTGATCCAGCTCAGTGCTTGTGTTTCCCTTATTCATCCCTGCCTGGTCCAGCTCAATGCTCTCCTCCTCCACCCCCACACGCTCGCAGTTGCGTCTGGACAGCTTGCAAGGCCGACCGGGTCTCTTGGTCGCGGACATCAGCGAGGGCCTGGAGGGCATGGTGCCGATTCCTCTCTTCAACGAAGTGGATGGAAGAGGGCTGGACGAGGGGTTTCAGTACATTGCGCAGTTTGCCTGGGCCCCAGGGTTGGAGGAACAGGTGTGAAATAGGAATTGGTTTAGGGTTAAGGGTTTAGGGTTGATTGTTTTAGCGTGCTTCACCTGCAGTTATGTTGCGTCACGGCCATGAGGGTCTCGCACAGCAAGCTCTGCCGCTAAGACCGTCGGCTGCAGGCCAGTCAGGGTTAGGTCCCACTCGGCCTTGTGGTGGCCGCTTGGCGGGCCCCCACATGTGGTATGGTACGCACTAGGCACTGGTGCAATAGTCCCCCAGCAAGCTAGATGTAGGGGGCAGGAGGGGGGGGGAGGCACGAGTGGGTGGCTGGGCTGGAGCAAAGTATGAAGGGTATGTCTGGGCTCCAGGGTTAGAGTAGCAGGTGTGAAAGTCCCCCCTAGCAGACAGGATCTAGGGGCAAGGGCAAGGGGGGGGGGCATGAGCGGGTCGCTGGGCTTGAGCAAAAGGGGTATGTCTGTGCTCCAGGGTTGAAGGAGTAGGTGTGAAACTTCCCCCTAGCAGGCCGTATCTAGGGGGGGCAGGGGGGCACGAGTGGGTTGCTGGGTTTTAGCGTTTATAAAGGATATGCCTGGGCTCCAGGGTTGAAGGAACAGGTGTGAAAAAAAAAATCTATTGGAGGCCGAATCTGGGTGGGGGTGGGGGCACGAGTGGGTTGCTGGGTATTTGAGCAAAATATGAATGGCTTTGCGAGTTCATCACAAATTTGCGGCTATTTTCTTATGCCTCCGACCCAGCTTCCCTTCAGCCGAGAAGGGAGGACATGTTTCCATTCGTGCTGATGGCAATGCTCATAAGATGGACCGAGGTTGGCTGCCCTCCGAGCCCGAGGACTCTGCCTGGCATCTGTTGACGCCAGATGTTGTTGCAGCTTCTGCGCCTCCGCCCGAAAGTTTTTTTGTTTGCGAGCATGCCTAACTTGAGCCTCCTCCTAGTCGTTTTAGTCATCACACTAGATGCAGTTTAGGGTTTAGGGTTAAAACCCTGCCTCCTTTTTGAGTCATGATGCTGTTAAGGGTCTTAAATCCAAAAAGGTTTCAAATACCGGTAATTAAGCTAGGTGTTGTTCAGGGTTTTAATCAAACCTAACCCTTTCAAGCAGAATTTTAGGTGCTGTCTAGGGTTTTTAACCCGACACTCTTTTGAGTTATAAGGCTTGGTACTGCTCAGAGTTTTGAACCCTAAATCGTTTCGAGCAAATATGCTAGGCGCTGTCCCAGCGTCATCACATCAGCCCGTGGTTTGCTTGCTGTTTAGTCAACCTGCTCCACGCTTCTGACCCTTGCTGAGTTGCTTCTGGTTGGCCCTGCCCCAGGTTGCTAGCCTCATTTCTGAGGAGGTGAGCAGGATGGAGATGCACACAGCTCACACCGTCACCCGAGGATGTGGACTGGCGTTCAATGAGAAGGTGTGAGCTTCCTCTGAAATACACCTGTTGAAGGCCCTGGCCCTGGCCTGTGGCTGACCGTAGACTCAGGGTGCCCTATCAAAAAGTGCAAAGCTGAAGTTATGTTCGTAGGCCCTTGCTTAACTTAATCTGGCACCCTCCTGCTTGCCGCCTATCTACCATAGTACCATCTGCACGTTGCAGTTGTTTGCCCACAGGATGACTGTTAGCCCACGCTGCCTCCTGTACCTGAATGACTGTTAGCCCAAGCTGCCTCCTGTACCTGAATGACTGTTAGCCCACGCTGCCTCCTGTACCTGAATGACTGTTGGCCCACGCTGCCTCCTGTACCTGAATGACTGTTAGCCCAAGCTGCCTCCTGTACCTGAATGACTGTTAGCCCAAGCTGCCTCCTGTACCTGAATGACTGTTAGCCCACGCTGCCTCCTATACCTGAATGACTGTTAGCCCACGCTGCCTCCTGTACCTGAATGACTGTTAGCCCAAGCTGCCTCCTGTACCTGAATGTTTGTATTCGTGCTGCCGCCTGCCCCTGAATGGTTGTGTTTGCGTGCTGCCGCCTGCCCCTGAATGGTTGTTCATGTGCTTCCGGATGCAGATGCGGCAGATGGACCTAGAATGGCAACAGAATGCAAAGGTGTGTGCTGCCTGCTCCACATCATCAACTCTGGTCATTTCCAGAGTTCTCCAGCTAACCTTTATCCGCATGATAGCAGAAGTCCGGGGGGGGGGGCTAGTCCTGCTGCTCCTGGGCACTGGCCAAAGGCCGGTCAAGAATTGGCGCCCCCATTGGAGCGCCCTCTGGTGGCTGACCAAGGGCCTTCCCAGGGTGGCCTGTTGTGCACTAATAGAACCAACGATCGAGAAGGCAAGCAAGCTCTGGCTGATGCCCTGTGCTGTCCCAGTCCATTAGATCTCTGGGGCGTCTAGCTTACTTCATTAGATGCAACGCATGGACTTGAAGGATGCACGTCTTGGCTAGCTCGGTTCTTTAGGCCTCTAGGGCACGTAGCTTACTTCATTACATGCACCCCATTGACTTTAAGGATGCAGTCAATGCACCTCTTGGCTGGCTCGGTTCTTTAGGCCTCGTCAGGCCTTACTTAATTACATGCACCCCTTTGACGTAGGACACCCGTCTCAGCTGGGATGTGCCTGTGCTTATAATTCGTTGATTTGAAACCCCTGAGAAACGGCACTAAGCATCACGAGCTGATGCCAAACGCCAGCATATCCTATCGGGCATGCGCTCCCAGACTGCTTTGCCACTGTGTTCTATCCAAGGCTGAGCATTTTCACGGCATTTTCAGCATGGTTGGGCCTTTCTAGTGTGGATGGGTGTTCTCAGTATTGCCGCTAACCTCCCTCGCAGCTGCCCCTCATGGTGCCAAGGGTCCGCACAGCCTGGGGGCATCCTGTCTCAGCATCCTGTCAATCGTCCTGGCAGAGAAGGATAATACCGAGACGGGTGCTTAGGGTTCAGCGAACTATAACACTTAACCCTTGAAACCTAAACCAGAGAGGGATGGATCAGAGACATGTCTTCAGCTGTGCATCCTGTAGTCCTGCAGTCTCAACACGGCCGTTTGCCGGCCGCCTGTGCAGGAAATGGCCCGGCAACATGATTGGGCTGCCAAGGTGGCTGACCTGTCGCCCGAGGAGTTCCTCACCCCGTTCGAAAATTACACCCCGGGAGGGCTGCTGCTGTCCACAGAGCCGTGCGGCATCCACGAGTGCTTTGGGCCCAAGTGTACCTCCGCACGCTGCCTGCGCAACATGCAGGTGAGGGTTGGAGGCGTTGTAAGGCTGAGCTCATTTAAAATTTTGTGGAGGAGGCTTTTTGAAGGTGATACTCTTAAACAGGGTTTGAGGAAGAGGGTCTATAAGGTGATTCTCTTAAACAGGGTTTGAGGAAGAGGGTCTATAAGGTGATTCTCTTAAACAGGGTTTGAGGAAGAGGGTCTATAAGGTGATTCTCTTAAACAGGGTTTGAGGAAGAGGGTCTATAAGGTGATTCTCTTAAACAGGGTTTGAGGAAGAGGGTCTATAAGGTGATTCTCTTAAACAGGGTTTGAGGAAGAGGGTCTATAAGGTGATTCTCTTAAACAGGGTTTGAGGAAGAGGGTCTATAAGGTGATTCTCTTAAACAGGGTTTGAGGAGGGTTTCCCCTAATCCCGCGACCCTTCTTTCATGCCCCCCCCCCTCCCCTTCCCAACCCTTCCTTTCCCCTATCCCCTTGACCTTTCTTTCATCACCCCCCTCCCCTTCCCAACCCTTCCTTTCCCCTACCCCCTTGACCTTTCTTTCATGACCCCTCTCTCCCCTCCCCTCAGGTATCTCAGGGTGTCTCGCTGCCCCTCGAAGTGTTCATGACGTCGGACAAAGGCTGGGGCGTGCGCTGCTCGGAGCTCATCGTGGCTGGCTCTTTTGTGTGTTGCTATGTGGGTCAGGTGGTCACTGAGTCCATGGTGGGAAGCCTGGACGGGCACGACCACTACGTGTTCAGCCTGGACTTCTTTATGTACCTTTATAAGGTGAGGTTGGGAGAGGGACTTGTACAAAGTGAAGGGGGAGGAGGGGGGAAACACCTCTGCGAGTGGATAGGACAATCCCAGGATGTTTGACGTACAATTGGAATCAAGGCTTCATCTTTGATATCCACCGCGCATATTACAGTGCGCGTTTTTTCTCTGCCTTATTATTTTCTGCCCTATCATTCGCCTGCATTAGGATTTCCCGGGGGGAGTTAAGGGGCTGGCTAGAGGGGTGGGGACTGGGGAGTGAGAGGGGAGGGGCGCCCGTCTGCAGCAAAGGGGTTGAGAAGACGCAAAGAATCGGGACCTTCAAAAGGGAGGGGGGGCAGAGAGACGGGAGGGTGAGGGGTCGCCCGGCTGTTGCTTTGGGGTTGGAGAGATGCTGGGTAGGGGCTGAGGCTTGTTGGAGGGGAGGGTCTCCTTGATGCATCGTGGGCGGAGGTGTACCAAGGGAGGGATGATGGTAGAGGCTGGAGTATGTGAGGGCGGCAGTCACCCTGCCTGCCGGAGGCCTCCATCCCGCTCAAGCGAAGTGCAACCACGAAACATCAGCAACAGCAAAGCATGCATGGGGATTGGGGATTGAGGGCCTCAATACCGCGCAATCGAGGTGCAACCACCAAACTGCAACAACAGAAGAGCGTGTATGCGATGGAGGGGCCCAAGTGCCATGATGCCCTTGACGTCTGGCGTCGCGTACAATGGTGCATGTATCATAGATTTGTTTCATGGATTCACGGATCCTCATTCGTTCGATTTCGTGGTTGAGCTTTTGATGAGTTCTGGTCCTCAGAGATCTGATCCAGATACAATTCAGTATCATGACGTGGGTCACCCACTTGAGGCCGATCAAGGTTTTGTCCCATCAGCCCACCGGTGGGCGTCCGGTGGCATCTGCCGAACTGAAAAGTGGTATAACGTGCGCTAAAAAAACGTTGTTTCTTTTTCGGGATTCAGCTACCAGAAGTTAGACTTTTGTAGCAGGGAAAGAAACACTGAAGGTTGTGTCTGCCTCTAAAAGAAAAGGTTGTATCTGCCCCTAAACCCTCAACCCTCAACCTTCCACCCTCCCCCAGGAGCTTGACGACCGCGGATTTGACGGTGTGGAGTGCGAGGTGCCTGCCCACAGGGTGCCCCCTCAGCCGGCCCTGCCCTTCTCGGAGCACCTGATGTCGGCCAAGGCGGCAGAGGAGAGTCCGGGCGGCGGTGTTTCTGCCCTGCAGCCGGCGGCTGCCGCGGGCGGCAGCGCCGCTTCTCCGGAGAGCAGGGCCTCCAAGTTTTGCGCTCTGCTGAGCGTGGACGCCGCGCATCAGGGGAACGTCGCTCGGTTCATAAACCATTCCTGCGATGGGAACCTGACGATACAGGCGAGTGGGGGGCCTGCTGGGCATCATGAGGGCGCCGACGGCCTCTACCTTACAGGCCTGCGCAAGATCCTGCGAGGATTGTTTGTTTTTATGTGGTTGTAAATGTTTCGCGTCATATAATTGATATTGGTATATGCAAGGAAGAATGTTGAGGAGGCATGACAGGAAGCATGCAGTCTTTCTTTGAGTGATACCGTATGTCAATGACGTGACACCTCTGGGCCGTGCTCAAATAAGGCTCGGCCGCGTGGGCGCCTAACTAAAGAGTGATACCGTATGTGGAATGAATTGTTGGTTACAAGAAAAAGTGATTATCTGGTAGAGAGCGCGCTGCAAGCGCCGAAATTCTCCCGATCCTAATTATTTGCACGGTTTTTGTTACTGTGCGACTGAGCCTTGCCTTCGCCGAATTAATTGCTTCGTTACCACTTTGATTACGACTTGTTAGTTGTTACCAGTCCCCACTAAAAGAAACACTTCAAGCATGCTCTGGTGCAACAGTGGGTAGCGCTCCAGGTTTTTGACATGCCACGTCAGATGTGTCTATGGTTTGTGTCCATTTGTGTCCATGGTTTGTGTCCATTTGTGTCTATGGTTTGTGTCCAGTTGTGTCCATGGTTTGTGTCCAGTCGTGTCTATGGTTTGTGTCCAGTTGTGTCTATGGTTTGTGTCCAGTTGTGTCCATGGTTTGTGTCCAGTTGTGTCCATGGTTTGTGTCCAGTTGTGTCCATGGTTTGTGTCCAGTTGTGTCTATGGTTTGTGTCCAGTTGTGTCCATGGTTTGTGTCCAGTTGTGTCTATGGTTTGTGTCCAGTTGTGTCTATGGTTTGTGTCCAGTTGTGTCCATGGTTTGTGTCCAGTTGTGTCCATGGTTTGTGTCCAGTTGTGTCCATGGTTTGTGTCCAGTTGTGTCTATGGTTTGTGTCCAGTTGTGTCCATGGTTTGTGTCCAGTTGTGTCCATGGTTTGTGGCCAGTTGTGTCCATGGTTTGTGTCCAGTTGTGTCCATGCTTTGTGTCCAGTTGTGTCCATGGTTTGTGTCCAGTTGTGTCCATGGTTTGTGTCCAGTTGTGTCCATGCTTTGTGGCCAGTTGTGTCCATGGTTTGTGGCCAGTTGTGTCCATGGTTTGTGGCCAGTTGTGTCCATGGTTTGTGTCCAGTTGTGTCCATGCTTTGTGTCCAGTTGTGTCCATGCTTTGTGTCCAGTTGTGTCCATGGTTTTGACATGCCACGTCAGATGTGTCCATGGTCCAGAATGTCCATGGTTTCCGCGCTGCCCTAGCGCATAAAGTGCCTGTACTTCTTCACAAGCACACGTCCCATGCATCAAATATTCAAATGTGATGCTCGGTAGCAAACTTCACAATGGTTCATGAGGCGCCCAGAGGCACGCGCTTCTCAGGGTCTTTTACCACCATTGGGATGCAAGCAGTGCACTTTGCTGGTCAACAGCAACACAATATGTTTTAATAAGCACCTACTGCTGCACTTCAGCATGCCATGTTTGTGCAGTGTTGAATGTTACCGCCTCCCCCCCCCTTCTGGTCACATCGCTGGCTTGTTTGCAGGGGGTGTTCACGCGGGACGCACGTTCTGTGTTGCTGTACAACATTGCTTTGTTCGCGGCCAAAGACATAATAGTGCCATGTTTGTGCAGTGTTGAATGTGCCTCCCCCCCTTCTGGTCACATCGCTGGCTTGTTTGCAGGGGGTGTTCACGCGGGACGCACGTTCTGTGTTGCTGTACAACATTGCTTTGTTCGCGGCCAAAGACATAATAGTGCCATGTTTGTGCAGTGTTGAATGTGCCTCCCCCCCTTCTGGTCACATCGCTGGCTTGTTTGCAGGGGGTGTTCACGCGGGACGCACGTTCTGTGGTGCTGTACAACATCGCCTTGTTCGCGGCCAAAGATATTCCCCCCATGACAGAGCTGACCTATGACTACGGTGAGCGCATGGGGAGGGGCGAAGCATGGACTTGACAGGATGTGGTGTCAGGTCGACGGCTTTGACGTAGCATGACTGGATGTGGTGTCTGATTTAGGGTTCAGGTTCACGCAGCAGGACTCATCGAGTGTGGTGTCTAGTTAAGGGTTTAGGCTTTATGTAGCAGGACTCAACGGGGTGTGGTGTCTGGTGTAGGGTGCAGGTTTTATGTTGTAGGACTAAACTCACTCAGGGTGTGGTGCCAGATGAAGTGACAAGGGCTTGTCTCAGCAGGTATTTTTTTTTGAATCTGTATAAGTGCTGAGCTATCTTTTAGGGATCTCCTTTTTTAGGGGACACTGGACAAAAAGTGTGCAAAGGACAGAAGAAGAAAAAAGGGGGGGAAAAGACCCGCCGCAAGTGAGACGGGCTTGACTACTGACGACGCTCGTCAGGTGCCGGCCTCTCTTGCTGCGTAGCCTCCCGCCGCACGTGCCTCCTTAGTCAGAAGAAGCGTATTGGCAATGCCATTATATTGCACTGGACGTCGGGTGCAAGCGATGTGTATTCGCATAGTTCAAGCAGAATAGGCGCTTTGAGCCGATGACATCTCTCGCCGGCCACCCACCCATGAGTAATGCCATACTGCGTGTCAGTAGCTACGCGCCATGGAGACCCCCTCCTATGGCACAGGTCACCAATTTTTTGCTCTCGTGGCGCTTGGCCTAAGCAATTTGATGGCTCTGATGAGCCTGCTTCAGATTTCCATACGGCGCCAGCATGGGCATGGGGCCTGCGTCAGCAAGCCAGCTGGCATGGAGGATTGGAGGCTCGGCCTCGTCCATGTCCTTGCGTGGGAGCTGTGACGATTTAACCATTTGTGTGCTCGTACCGGATTACGGGCATCTGTCCCATGTATCAAATGTGATGCTCCACTGGACTGAAAAACTCCACAAAAAGTCTTTATATGCTTGCTTGGTTTGTGTGTTGGGAGGGAGGGAGCCTGCTGCAATATTCATCATATTGAATCAATTATCCTCTGATTTGCTTGTGTGTTGGTAGGGAGATGGCCTGCCTCATTTTCTATCGCATTGGCCAATTTGTTGGCGATGTCTGCCGAAGGGTTCCACAAGCAAATTTGTACCGTTCCCTTCTGTGTTAGGAGGGAGGGAGCTTCCTGTGCCCATGCCCTGCCCACTATCCGTCGTATATTCGTACTGACCGATGTGTTGTACCCTGCATTCACAGCCTAGTCTGATGTACTGAATCACAAGCAAGGCATGTCTGGTTTGATTGCAGCTGCAACTTTGGTATATTCGTACTCACTAATTTGATGTCACTGTCTGATGTAGGGTACCACAAGCAAGGCATCTCTGGCGAGAGAGGCATGCCGTGCAACTGCGGGGCAGAGAACTGTAAGGGGTCACTGCTGTAAATGAGGGCCTGCCATTGGGCTGTTTCTTCAGGTTCAAGGCTCCTTTAGTCCTTAGGGCGCCATCGTGCGCATGAGACTTTCCCCACAAACAATTCAAGCAAACGAGGCACAACAGCCAGTTGCTTTCTTCAGGTACGCCCATGTGAAGTGTTGTGTTAAGTTTTACAGAAGAGCAGTGCATCACATTCAATGCATGGGATTCCATGTTCCATTGATTGACTATTTTTTGCTTGATTTGCCTGTTGCGCATCATCAACAGGTCAATAATGTTACACCTCATCATCAACAGGTGTGTACCCATGAAACGTGAACTGGTCACTTTTTGCGTTTGATCTGTTAGCGACTTCCTAATTCTGGGGTTTGCTCTTTGTTTATGACGTTACACCTGTGGGCCATGCTGAATGAAGCTCGGCCACGTCGGCAAGCTGAAAGTCAGCTGGTTTGTTCATTATAATTATGTCGTCATCCCCCGGCCTCTTCACTTTCTATCAGAAGCGTTTAGTTATGCCGTCATGTTACCCCGGGGCCTGCTCAAAAGGCAAAGATTGGGCACCAACATACAGTCTCGTTGGGAGAACAGGAAAGGTGGATGTGACAGACTGTCCTTCTGGGATTTGGGATCCATATCCTGGAAATATGGTGTCGGGCAGTCTCTAATAACAACCTTACAATTTAAGAAGTCCTGCTTACCGTACTGCCCAGCTGCCTGCTGCCCCGACCAAGACGAGCTCCCTTGCCACTTGCTTAACTGTGCCATCGTCTAGATTTTTAGGGAGAGATTTCATTATTTAAAGGATAGTTACAGCACGTTTATGATTGACTACGGAACTCCTCCGTAGGCCCTGGCGTACAGAAACGGGGTCTGCGGAACTGCTCCGCAGACCTTTTGAAGATCCACGTGCGGCCTTTCTTCCTAGGACCCCCCCCCTCCTCGGAACTTCCAGGGTCTTCGGAAAGATTTTAGGCCTTCCAACTGATATTCTCGTGTGGAGCGGGATCTCATGTCGCCAATTTAGAAGGGTTGGAAATGACACCGAGACCATGCTAACCTTGTCACGAGGTGGCCAAGTTCCAAGTTCAGCTCCGGTCATGCTGATATTCTGTTATTTTCATATCTGACTTCAGGGTTGACAGTGTGTGTCAGGTGTGTGTGGATCCATCGACTGAAACCAGGCAGCCCCAATCATGCATGTTGGCACCGGTAGTATCCAGAACAGAAGCTCCGCCCATGTAGTAGGCATGATGCAACGGCCAAAAGAAGGCCAGGAGAGGTCCACAGGCAGGCCCAGGCTTGTGGGCGGCCAGCGGCCATCCCCCAACCTGAAGGACATGGAGGAGGGAGACCAGGAGAACATCCCTCCTTCCAATGGCCCAGCCATATCTTGATCAGGCAGCCAGGCCAATGACTCTCTCCCTGCTGCTAAACGTAGGGTGACGGCACCAGAAAAATGTGGGGCCTAGAGCACGGCCTGGATGGTGGGGCTGATTGGGCCCCCCGGTGAGGCCTCGAGGAGCGCCTACTGTTTGGATTGGATTGAATGCATCTTGCATTGCCTCCACCCGGGTGCCTCCATTCTGGTCACAGGCATTGGCCACTGGTGCTCCCCGCCACATCCTCGGCTACCAACTCAGCTACCTAAACGTCCCCGCTTAATTCGGGGCCTCTTCGCAAGCGCCATAGACCATGGCTAGGAGTGCAAAGCAATCCGAGAATTTTCGAGGTCGCGTCTGCGATTTAATTGAGAGGGCTATCGAGCACGCGTGCAGTAGCTCGTACACGACACCATTGCTGTCACTCCTCGACGTTGAGGAGAACGTGCACTTGGCATACAATGTCATTCTGACCAAACTTCAAGCTGGAAACTCGAACGTAAGAGGTTTCCTATTGTCCCACTCTTGGGGTCCACAACCCCACATGGCACAAAGCCACCAACCCATGCAGGAACGCCGGCATTCATGTACTGGCCTTCATGCAAATTTCATGCATGTTTTTGTGTCATATCGAATTGCAGACTCCACAGGGAGATATGCACTGGGAGAGCTATCGCTGGTCCCTGCTGCACTGGGCATGCCGGATGTCACTTCTGTGTTCCACGCCCATGTGTGAAATCCTCATGCATGTGCGTTCAGAGGTTGCTCACAAGCCTCACACCCCAAATAGCACTGAAAGGCATGGACTGCGTAAAGATGTGGCTACCATCGTTTCGACTCACCGACCTCTGATAACCCTCCCATGCTTGGACTGCGTACAGGTGCGGCTGTCCTCTCTGCAACTCACAGATTTCCTTTTCAGGAAGTGCGCAGTGTTCCGGAAAGATGTGTGTGGAAACTTCCAGGGCCTCCTAGAGCTCGTCGTTGGCCACAATAAGGAGCGGCCGCTGCCCCCACCTGTCTCAGCAGCAGAAAGCTTGCGCCAACAGGGCTTGGAGATCATTGAGCGGTGGAGGGATGAGCATGGCCGTCAATGCCCCCAGGTAGATTACACAAGTCACACAGGTCATTGGTCACACATGCCACTCGTGTCACAGGTGACACATATCATTTGTCATACAGGTCACTGGTCACACAAGTCACATGTCAGACATGCCACTGGTCACACATGCCACACATGTCACAGGTCACTCAGGTCACAGGTCACACAGGTTGTTCATAGCAGGCCTCAGTGGCCTGCAGGTGAAAAGCAGACACACTGACTGGTGCAGCTCGTGGGAAGTGCTCTGCGACTTCTCCCGTACTTTGGCTCCTCATGTACTTACTTGTTATCACTTCTCACATGTTGCGGGGTGGCAGCTGGAACCCGCTTTTGTCTAGCTCGGATTCAGTTCAGCTTCATTTCCTCTGGCCATGTGTGGACAGACATGCAGCTTGGGTCCGTGCCTTCCAACCGGTCATGGTTTGGTCCTGATCGGGCCTTTCTCGGCTGTGGGGCGGGGTCCGCCTCAGGTTGGAAGCGTAACCAGAAGAAGAGGCACTGTGCAAGCCATTGTCTCTGCTAGTCCTGATTGCATTATTTTTTCATATCAGAAATTTCCTCCAAGTCTGCCACCCCTGCCTGCTGCCTGCCGCTGGCAGGTGGTGCATGGTCTGCGGTTCCTACGTGACTGCCTGGGCATGCGCCTGACGGACCTCTGCCTGCTGCCTGCCGCTGGCAGGTGGTGCATGGTCTGCGGTTCCTACGTGACTGCCTGGGCATGCGCCTGACGGACCTCTGCCTGCTGCCTGCCGCTGGCAGGTGGTGCATGGTCTGCGGTTCCTGCGTGACTGCCTGGGCATGCGCCTGACGGACCTCTGCCTGCTGCCTGACGCTGGCAGGTGGTGCATGGTCTGCGGTTCCTGCGTGACTGCCTGGGCATGCGCCTGACGGACCTCTGCCTGCTGCCTGCCGCTGGCAGGTGGTGCATGGTCTGCGGTTCCTGCGTGACTGCCTGGGCATGCGCCTGACGGACCTCTGCCTGCTGCCTGACGCTGGCAGGTGGTGCATGGTCTGCGGTTCCTACGTGACTGCCTGGGCATGCGCCTGACGGACCTCTGCCTGCTGCCTGACGCTGGCAGGTGGTGCATGGTCTGCGGTTCCTGCGTGACTGCCTGGGCATGCGCCTGACAGACCTCTGCCTGCTGCCTGACGCTGGCAGGTGGTGCATGGTCTGCGGTTCCTACGTGACTGCCTGGGCATGCGCTTGACGGACCTCTGCCTGCTGCCTGACGCTGGCAGGTGGTGCATGGTCTGCGGTTCCTACGTGACTGCCTGGGCATGCGCCTGACGGACCTCTGCCTGCTGCCTGACGCTGGCAGGTGTTGCATGGACTGCGGTTTGTGTGACTGCCTGGGCATGCGCCTGACGGACCTCTGCCTGCTGCCTGACGCTGGCAGGTGGTGCATGGTCTGCGGTTCCTACGTGACTGCCTGGGCATGCGCCTGACGGACCTCTGCCTGCTGCCTGCTGCTGGCAGGTGGTGCATGGTCTGCGGTTTCTGCGTGACTGCCTGGGCATGCGCCTGACGGACCTCTGCCTGCTGCCTGACGCTGGCAGGTGGTGCATGGTCTGCGGTTCCTGCGTGACCGCCTGGGCATGCGCCTGACGGACCTCTGCCTGCTGCCTGACGCTGGCAGGTGGTGCATGGTCTGCGGTTCCTACGTGACTGCCTGGGCATGCGCCTGACGGACCTCTGCCTGCTGCCTGCCGCTGGCAGGTGGTGCATGGTCTGCGGTTCCTGCGTGACTGCCTGGGCATGCGCCTGACGGACCTCTGCCTGCTGCCTGCCGCTGGCAGGTGGTGCATGGTCTGCGGTTCCTGCGTGACTGCCTGGGCATGCGCCTGACGGACCTCTGCCTGCTGCCTGACGCTGGCAGGTGGTGCATGGTCTGCGGTTCCTACGTGACTGCCTGGGCATGCGCCTGACGGACCTCTGCCTGCTGCCTGACGCTGGCAGGTGGTGCATGGTCTGCGGTTCCTGCGTGACTGCCTGGGCATGCGCCTGACAGACCTCTGCCTGCTGCCTGACGCTGGCAGGTGGTGCATGGTCTGCGGTTCCTACGTGACTGCCTGGGCATGCGCTTGACGGACCTCTGCCTGCTGCCTGACGCTGGCAGGTGGTGCATGGTCTGCGGTTCCTACGTGACTGCCTGGGCATGCGCCTGACGGACCTCTGCCTGCTGCCTGACGCTGGCAGGTGTTGCATGGACTGCGGTTTGTGTGACTGCCTGGGCATGCGCCTGACGGACCTCTGCCTGCTGCCTGACGCTGGCAGGTGGTGCATGGTCTGCGGTTCCTACGTGACTGCCTGGGCATGCGCCTGACGGACCTCTGCCTGCTGCCTGCTGCTGGCAGGTGGTGCATGGTCTGCGGTTTCTGCGTGACTGCCTGGGCATGCGCCTGACGGACCTCTGCCTGCTGCCTGACGCTGGCAGGTGGTGCATGGTCTGCGGTTCCTGCGTGACCGCCTGGGCATGCGCCTGACGGACCTCTGCCTGCTGCCTGACGCTGGCAGGTGGTGCATGGTCTGCGGTTCCTACGTGACTGCCTGGGCATGCGCCTGACGGACCTCTGCCTGCTGCCTGCCGCTGGCAGGTGGTGCATGGTCTGCGGTTCCTGCGTGACTGCCTGGGCATGCGCCTGACGGACCTCTGCCTGCTGCCTGCCGCTGGCAGGTGGTGCATGGTCTGCGGTTCCTGCGTGACTGCCTGGGCATGCGCCTGACGGACCTCTGCCTGCTGCCTGACGCTGGCAGGTGGTGCATGGTCTGCGGTTCCTACGTGACTGCCTGGGCATGCGCCTGACGGACCTCTGCCTGCTGCCTGACGCTGGCAGGTGGTGCATGGTCTGCGGTTCCTACGTGACTGCCTGGGCATGCGCCTGACGGACCTCTGCCTGCTGCCTGACGCTGGCAGGTGGTGCATGGTCTGCGGTTCCTGCGTGACTGCCTGGGCATGCGCCTGACGGACCTCTGCCTGCTGCCTGACGCTGGCAGGTGGTGCATGGTCTGCGGTTCCTACGTGACTGCCTGGGCATGCGCCTGACGGACCTCTGCCTGCTGCCTGACGCTGGCAGGTGGTGCATGGTCTGCGGTTCCTACGTGACTGCCTGGGCATGCGCCTGACGGACCTCTGCCTGCTGCCTGACGCTGGCAGGTGGTGCATGGTCTGCGGTTCCTGCGTGACTGCCTGGGCATGCGCCTGACGGACCTCTGCCTGCTGCCTGACGCTGGCAGGTGATGCATGGTCTGCGGTTCCTACGTGACTGCCTGGGCATGCGCCTGACAGACCTCTGCCTGCTGCCTGACGCTGGCAGGTGGTGCATGGTCTGCGGTTCCTGCGTGACTGCCTGGGCATGCGCCTGACGGACCTCTGCCTGCTGCCTGACGCTGGTAGGTGGTGCATGGTCTGCGGTTCCTACGTGACTGCCTGGGCATGCGCCTGACGGACCTCTGCCTGCTGCCTGCCGCTGGCAGGTGGTGCATGGTCTGCGGTTCCTACGTGACTGCCTGGGCATGCGCCTGACGGACCTCTGCCTGCTGCCTGCCGCTGGCAGGTGGTGCATGGTCTGCGGTTCCTGCGTGACTGCCTGGGCATGCGCCTGACGGACCTCTGCCTGCTGCCTGACGCTGGCAGGTGGTGCATGGACTGCGGTTCCTACGTGACTGCCTGGGCATGCGCCTGACGGACCTCTGCCTGCTGCCTGACGCTGGCAGGTGGTGCATGGTCTGCGGTTCCTGCATGACTGCCTGGGCATGCGCCTGACGGACCTCTGCCTGCTGCCTGACGCTGGCAGGTGGTGCATGGTCTGCGGTTCCTACGTGACTGCCTGGGCATGCGCCTGACGGACCTACGGCTGCGGGAATCCCATAGGCGACAGGAGCGAGCAAGGAGGCAGCAACGCACCCAGGACCTGCTCAGAGACCGGTACAGGCAGCTGCCAGCAGAACTACCCATACTGAAGGCGGAGTCGGGCCGCATTATGGCGCAGCTGGTGAGTGCTTTGCGGTGCTGGACGCACTCTGCAGTGCTCATGCAGCACCCACATAAGATGCCGTAGATTTGATTTGCCTTCACTCGGGTATGAAAACCGATTTCTTTTAATGCTGCCCTCAGGGCAAATGATCGACCAAAACTCTTAATTTCTGGCTGAAATCTGGCGTCGACAATCGATAATTACTACGGTATACCGGTATTTATGGATCCCTCAACCCAAAGAAAGTTAATCCCAAACAAAGTTAATTATGAGGGAGGGCAAAGCATATTTACGGTATGTGTCGCAAATCCATTTTCCTCTGGCTGTGAGGTTGGTGACAAGACCCCCTTCCCATGTGCAAGATGCTGATATGTGCACCGAATCCTCTTCTGGCAGGAGGAGTGCGTGGACCTCCTCATGGGCAGGGCCACAGCATCTTCAGCGGCAGTAGCATCGGCCCTGCTCACCTCTACTTCACACCCAGCAGCTTCTGCCGGCCTGGGTGAAGGCGAGGTTGAGTGGGAGGACGTGCCGGCAGGCGGGGCAGGGGCTGGTGCCGCTGGTCCTGAAATGGAGCCTGATGTCCGGCAGAGCTTGCTAGACAGAATCAGGTGGGATTCTTGGAGCAGTTGCTGAGTCAGCCGGGGTCAGATGTGGCAATATTAGAAACCCTGAACCCATAATACTAAACTAGGTTTGCTAAACAGGATCAGGTGAGCATCGTGGAGCAGTTGCAGAGTCAGCCGGGGCACGATGTGGCAGTATTAGAAAGAAAGGGAAACCGAGTCCTGCCGGGATATGAGGGTTAAGGAGGCAGCACAGCATGGTCCGAGGCCAGCTTCTGCACTGTGACCATCAACACAACTATTTCATAAGTGGTTGAATGTGCACTGAAATGGATACCGGTACTTATGACCCTGATGCCATCCTCATCCCCCCCCCTTTGTCCACGCCGTAGAGACATCACCCAGCACCTGACTGCGGCTTGCTTGACCCAGCTGCAAGCTTGGTTAACTCTCTTAGTGAAGCTGGATCTGAGCCCCGGGGGCACTGGGGCGGATAGTGGTACGACAGCTGGCCCAAATGCGACAAGGGACAACTTGCTGAGAGATCTGGTGGCGCTTAGGAACGACATCCAAGTGAGATTTGGGGGAGAGGGCTGATGAATGATGATGCAGCGAGCTGTGAATGTGTTGGAGGGCGATGCGTGCTTTGTGGCCTGGACAGGACAGTATTGCTTTGCGGGGTGCAGATTGCGTGTGAACCAGCTGGAACCCGGTGGACTGTCACAATCTGAATATTAAAAATACAAATCTGCAATTTGAAAGCGGCATGGATTCTTTGGCTGGTCCTTTGAAACGATAGACCGCTGCGCTTGGCTCCCAGAGGTCTTAGTGTAGCCATGAAGCTGCTGGCCGCATGGTAATTCTTGACTGACCGACGAAGTGACTGTGCCCCTTACTTACGCTGCCCAGGCTGCCCTCGCTCGAGCCCGGCTGCATGGTGCAAGCATTCCTCAGACAGCCCTTCAGCCCGATCCAGCGGCGGACCCCTCCACTGTGACCGTGTCCCTGAGCCTCCTGGGCGGGGACCCTGATGATGCGACCTCAGAGGACGAGGAGATGGAGGAGGCCATGGACGGCTCTGATGGGAGGGGGGTCCCGGTGGCAGGCAGGAACGGCACGCAGGTAGGAGCTGCCTCTAACAGGTTCAGACCGGATCGTGCGGGAGGGCCGCTGACACTGCCACAAGCAAGCCTTCAGCAGGCCCAAGAGGGGCGTGGTCCCGCGGGGACGAAGCGGCCGGGCGGCGAGCAGCGGCGACGGGAGGCCCGAGCGACAGCAGCTGTGCGGGCTGTGCAGGATCGCAGCTCCTACAACGACCGTGTCCTGTCGGCTGCGGGGGATGAGGGGCTGGCGCGCAGGGTGCAGGAGGAGCTGGCGGAAGGCACTGCTGCTCTGCGGCGCCCAGCCAGTACTGCGGGCAGTGGTGGGAAGCGTGCGAAAAAACTGACCGGCAAAGCCTTCATTCAAAAGAAGTTGGGTTTAACGTAATACAAGCCTCAGATATTTTGCGATACTTCAACATGTCTTTACTTCGTTTGCACACACAAGTTTTTAACCTTGGCCCAGCAGGAAGTGGCAAAGCTAGGGGTAGGGCCTGCCGCCTCCAGGCTCACTGTTACTAAGGCTTCCCCAGTGCTCCTGGACTGGCTCCTTGGGCAATGAAAGGTGGACAGGGGGGGGCTGACCCACCAATTGATTTTGGGGGCCCTAGAACCAGACATGGCAGAGTTTTTCTAATTCCTCCGGCTCTTGGTAACGAAAGATTAGGCAACAGGTTTTTCTGTGTCACGGGGTGCTTGTGCAAGCCAAGCAAAGCTTTTAACGGGTCTAGCTCCTAGCTCGTCAGTCATGCGCAATGGAGCGACCTTGCCGTAACATGTTCAGCTGCATTGGGCTTGTGGTTGGCCTGAGTGTTGTGGGGGCGGTCCCTCCGCCTGGCTCATTTCCTTCCTATTGGACGCGCACGTTGGGTTGATTCGTTCTACTGGATGTGCATGTTTACAATTGCTCTGGAATAGGAGAGAAGAACAGAAGAGGCAGAGCTGATCCCCCTCGGCCCTTGATGGAGCGTGAGGATTGAATCCAGAGGAAACAACTACTGGTGGCCAACTAGCCACTGTATCATCTCAAAACCTTGTCAAACATTCCATCTCCATCCTTATTCTGTCGATGGGGCTCACCTTAACTCCACAGCACCTACATAATGCATTTTTGTGATTTATGTTTATTTTCTGCACTACCGTATGGGGTTCATTCAGACTGCATCACTGGTTGGTGCTTGTGTGTTTGCTGTTTGCCCAGGGAGGTCAACGTTTGTTCGCTCGCTGTCCTAGCTTTTCCAGTGCCCAAACCGGTTTGCGGGCATTTGTCAACCGGAGACATGAGAAATCTGGAATAATGGTGTTCCAGATTTCTTACTGAAATTTTGATGACAGGCAGTGTACCAGTATGGTTTGAGAACTGGCTTTGCAAAAGCAAAGTATGGGGCCCCTGTCAACCTTGGGAGCCCTTCACACTCACTGATGTCCTTTCATTGAGCTAGGAATGGCATGTAGGCATCTGTCAATTACGTTGCACCTCTGACCTTCTATGCACCTTCTGAAGCTCTGGCCCTTTGCTCTGGGCCATGCTAAAAAGGCTCGGCCACGTGGGCACCCAACAGTTAATTTGGGAAAAGGAAGCAAATTTTAGAGGGGAAAGAAAAGAAAGAGAGGACCGCAATGGAGGAAGGAATCATCTCCCCCCCTTTAACAAAAAAAGAAAGGGCGCCTGTACCTCTTTATTTTGTTGTGACCCATGAATTCCTGCACTCAACAAGCTCAAATTAGGGACAGAAGCCTCAACGAAAGCTACCACATCCTCCGCAAAGGTCAGAGCATCCCACCTTATATAGCTTGTCCTGGTACAAAGGGTGGAAGTTTGCAGCACTGTCTGGGGGGCCTGCCCATCCCCCCTCCCTAAGGTGATCTTGCACGCTGGGGCATTGGAAGCAAGCATGTCAATGACGTTACACCTCTGGGTCCTGCTCAAAAAGGTAAGGGTTCATGTAAGGGTTTAGGGCCCCTATTTTGGGGTTCAGGGTTAAAAGTACCAAGCTTGACAGGCTCGAGGCCCTGAAGGTCCCGGGAAGTCCACCTACACCGGCTCATGGCCAACGTCTTGTACACCTGCAAGGATAGGCGGAGGGTGCTCAGATTCTCTGGTTGCATCCTTCAGGTTTGAGGGTTTAGGGTATAGGGTTCAGGATTCTCAGTTTCTCATGTTTCTTCATTCTGGTTTGGAGGATTAAGATGAAATATGAGAGTTCAGGGTTTAGGGCTCTCAGCTTCTCAGTTTTCCTCATTCAGTTTTGAGGGTGGTCAAGAGCGTGACACACGAGCATGTGGAGGTCGCGTTACATGCTTGCTTCCCTTTTCCTCTTTTTTGTCCCCTAGTGTCGGCCCTGCTGATTGCGCACACAAGCACACTCCCTCTTGCTGGTGTGGAAGTCAGTAACGTTACACCTTTGGGCCCGCTCAAGGCCGCGTGGGCGCTCAACTGTTCAGAAGGGAGAAAAGGATAAACTAAAAGGAAGAGGGGGGAAAGGAACAAAAGGAAAGGCCGGGAAGGCAAAAAAGACGATGTCCGACACCTGAGTTCCACTAGAGACTAGCTCTCAACAAAGCCTCCAAAAAAAGGAAGTCCACAAAAGCAAGCGTATCCCACCCCTGCTTGGCCGAGAGGGCGCCCCACTGATCAGAAGGGAGGAGAGAAGAAACTAAAAAAGGGGGCAAAATAAAAGGACCAAAAGGGAAGGCCAGAAAGTCAAACGACACCGGCGCCTCAGAATCCCTAGAGACTAACCCTCAACAATGCCCACAGCACAGTCCACAAAAGCAAGTGCATCCCACTCCTGCTCAGCCTGGTACAACTGGTGGAAGTTAGTGGCAGCCCAGAGGACCTGCCCACCCCCGCTCCCGTGACTGGTCCCTGACACTAGGGCACTGAAAGGACACATGTAGCGTATCCTCCACCTGTTCGCTATCCCCCGTGTCCAACTCCGCTGGCAGCAGCGTGCCTCTCGCCGCTGACCGTTGCGCCGTCCTCTGGTATCAGCCGTGCTGATCGCGCCGAGCAGCAGTCGCAAATTTATGCGCACACAAGCACACTCCCTCTGGCCAGTGCGGTTCCTGGCTTGCGCCAGCACGGCACCCGCCGTGGACTAGAACCAGGCGCTGTAGGTCGCCGCAGATCTGTGCTGGGTGGTAGGGTCCCTGGGGTCCCCACCGCCCCTTGCGTCCAGCTGTGCTTGCTCGTAGGCTGCGTCAACGAATGCCCACTCCTCTGTGACGGGTAGGCACTGTAGGGCAGCTGTTGCCTCGCATAAGGTGGGGGTGGCTGCCCCCCGCTCCAGCTCCTCTAATGCACCCAGCAGATCAGAGCACCAGGTGCGGCCGCCAGTGCCTTGGCTGACTGCAAGCTGCATATCTGCTGCCATGGCTTGAGCCATGAGAGGGCTGTATTGCTGTGCCGCCGGTGCCACCTCTGCATAGTAGAAGCGGAGGATATGGGTCCACCAGTCTCGCTGCAGTGGCAGGAGCTGCAGCTCTCTCAGGACTCCCCAACTGGCGGCTGATGCAGGCAGCCCGGCAGCCTGGCGTAGGTGCTGAAGCAAGCTAGACTGCATTTTTCTGGAGAGACATTGCCGCGGCCGAAGGTGGCTGGTGGTCCACACCACGTCGCCGTAGTTGGCCGCAGGCGCTGCGTACACAGCTGCCAACCTGATGCGGGTTGGAAGATGAAGCCTTAGGCACACCTTGGCTGCCATGCGGCGGACGCGGTGCAGCGCGGCAGCCAAAGGCGCCTCTCTACCCTCCATGGCCCTCTTCAGGCCGCCGCTTTCGTGCTGAGTGATATGCCCAAGAACTTGAATTCTTGGACACGCTTCAACACGGCACGGTCAGGGCCGTAAACGCAAACATGGGCTGGCTACCGGCGCTGCGCTGCTGCCTGCATCAGCCGCCAGGCTGCGGGGCTGCCTACATCAGCCGCCAGTTGGGGAGTCCAGAGAGAGCTGCAGCTGTTTATGTGGAAGTAATATCCCCTGAGCAGAAAGTGTGCACATGCATGCAGCAGACAAGTCATGACACTGGCGTGCTCCAGATGCGCTGACATGCTCACTATATTTATATTACAGCAATAGGCTTGGCCCCTGCAGCAGCAGCCTTTCCTGTCAAGGCTACTACCCTACAAAGCAGCGGCCCCAACACTCTGCTGGGATGTCATGCACGCATGCCAACTCGCAAGTACCGTTCTTATAGATTTTAAAAATGGATGCTGCATGGCTGCATGCATTTCAAAAAGTAACTCATGTCATATGAATAGCAAATACGAAGGGGGCAAAGGAGCTTATGTATAAAAAAACGATTTTGTATCACAACTTATTGTGTGACGGCCTTACGGCCTGTCCTTTGGCATGTTGCCTCTTGGACATCAGGATCTGTGACATGGGACATGCTCTTTTCAGAGGCGACACAAGGCCCAAAACCCATTCCATTTCGGTATATATCCCTTGATGAAATGCAATGGCGGGCACGGTGCCTGGCTTGCCAATGACCTGAAATGTGCAAGCAAGGGTTGTCTCTGAGGAAGTAGTGGGTACCGATCGGGCGGGTTGCACTTGCCTCCGTTTCCTATGTCCTAGTGCACCATGCAAGTCAGGAGGGGTGGGTGACATTCCATGCATGTTTCTAGATGAGGCCTTGGGCTGCATGGGTGGCTAAACTTGATTGCCTGGTCTTTTGTCTCAAAAAAAGTGCGCAGTCAATAGTTGTGGCCATGCATGCGATTAATATGCCAGGTATTTCGCTCTCTGATGAGACCCCCGTCGCAGCGGCTGGACAGAGTGGCAGCAATCTTTCCCGCGAAGATCATTGTCGTTACGAACGACTTGCATCGCTTGATGGTTTGCTTGCACAATGCCGCGGAGCAGTGCAATGCCTGCGACCTGCTTGCTCATACCGGGCCCTCATCGCTGCGACTCGCTGGCAGTGATCCCGATTGCGACTTGCGATCTTCAGGCATCAATTCTTACATGTCTTACCTGCGCAATGCCGAGGTGCCGCGCACAACCTGCACCCCTGTCTGACGACTCCCGACCAGTCCGCCCTCAGCGTTTTGTAGGTTTGCTCCAATTCGCACGCTGACCTTCAAGGTGAATTGCCATGGTGCGTTTAATTCATGATCGGTATTGCAAATCCATCGTGAGGTGCTATAATTTCGAGTTTTTCACCTGCCACTACCGCACCGCCCTCGACCACCGCCTGCCTGGATGAGTGAATGAGTGATACCGGTAAGTGGAGCCGGGGGAAAGTTGGCTTCTCGCACAGAGAACCTGGAACTCCTGTCTTATAGAGGCCTAGAGACAAAATATGCATCTTGTTCTCAGGCCTCGAGTCTCTGAATTCAGCGCACCCGAGTATAATTTATCGTTTTCGTGATCTTGGTCTCTGGTGTGTACGGCTTATCTCTGAAACGTAGCTTAGTTAACTGCCATAACGAAAAGAGGAGGGGTTGCTAATGTGAGTGGACCTCCAGTGTAGAAGCACTGGACAACAAGCTTCCCTAGTACACTCTGTGTGAGGTACTTTTCACTCAAGAGCAGGCCCCATACCTTCTGTTGGCGCTACGGTCTCGAACCTGCCAAGCTGATTGCCGCTGTCACTGGCTCACTGCCCTTTATCCTGCTGTCCCCATCGCAGGGCTGTCCGGCAAGGATCCCTTTTTTGCCTTGAGCTCTGCAATCAACGATGCAGCCCCGCGCTAGTACTGCTGCCTGCTGAGCTAGGTTTTTGAATTAACCATGGATACCCCTGATAGTATCATGTGCCGATGTGCGTCTTCAAAAGTCGTTCAAAAGCGCACAGCAGGGTGGGGCCTCTTTAGGTGGAGAGGCCTGTGTTGTTGTCTTGTCTCTCACTCCCCCCTTCAGGTGCATGGCGTAGCTTTCATTCCTTCTACCGTGTATATATCTTCATTGGGTTTCAGTGGGAAGGAGTGTATACCTCGGTGTGCTACCCACCCACGGGCCAGTCCTTGCGCGTTACATCTTATTTAGGTATATTAAGTTACAGTATATTTCTGTAGGTGCGATTAAGCTCCTGAAGATTACGGCGTTTGTCATGCTCAGGAAGTTTTTTAGTAGATTTTTGGTAGATTTTTAGTAGATTTTTAGTAGATTTTTTAGTAGATTTACAGTAGATTTTTTTTTGTCATTGGAGCACCAGGCAAAAGATTTACAGTGGGGGTGCGTCAAATCACTCGAATGTCATTGTGCGGGTTTGTGGAATAAATTGATGTGATCAAATTTGATCGCACACACAGTCAAGCATGCGGATTGCTTGTTCCAAACTTCTAACTGGTCGGACTTAAATAGGCTGGCTTTGCCCATTCAGAATGTGGTTTGTATGCGACATGGCATCGGATGAGATGGCAGACTACGAAATCTTAAGATCTCAAGCTTTCGTCTTTGGACGATTCTCCCATGGCTAGTGCCCTGAATCTCTGATCTTGGGTGATTGCCTTGTTTTATGCTATTGGCTGAAAGCTCCCATTTCATATTTACCAAACAGATTATGGGAATATAGTATCGTACCCTATCCACGAGCCTTTCACCACCTAGAAGGATGAGGCATATAGCTAGAACAGATGCCCGGCTAATAAAGTGAATTGGAGATATCTCTCTATCTAGGAACCTACTTTTGACAGATGAACCCGGTGATGTCAGATATTTGCCAGATTCATATGCTGCATAAGTTAATTGCTACCCTGCCTGGCCTGTTTAACGCAATAGCCAGATTCAAAAGCAGCGCTTGCTTACAAGATAGACCGGGACTGCATGCCCAGCCCTCTTGCGGCACCCTGAGTGGCTGCATGTAACCTTGAAATGTGAATGTCTGTATGGGACCAGCTTAACGGTATTTCCGAATACAAATCCAACAGAGGACGTGCGGGAGGGCAGTCAAGGAACCCTCGCTCGGCCCCAGGTTGGCGAATCCTGATGATGCCACAGCTCCTCAGAGCTTGCTGGTCTTCAGGCTACTGCGTCACCGAGAGGGACATCTCCTTGAGACTACAGCCTTGAGGAAATCATCGATGATTCGGAGCAGTATGATCTTGCGACGACTGGTTCGTGTTTGGAGCGGTTCCAGTAGGGCTGACCCTACAACAACACGTGCAACAGCTGGTGCATGAGGACGCATGTCCAGGACCTCACATTGAGGTAGGGCGTTTCAAGACCTGACAATCGTGACATCGAGCACAAGCAGCAGCGGCTGTCGAATGTCGCCATAAGTTACACAACCTCCATGACGGCGTTCTTCTGCTGCCCAAGTTTGCTGAGTAGGGCCAAACGCGTAACAATGTGGAGAAAATCCTGATTGGTCAATGACATAACACCTCTGGGCCCGCTCAAAAAGGTTCGGCCGCGTGGGCGCCCAAGTGTCTCGTTGGAAGAAAACAAACTTTAGTTAAGAGGGAAAGAAGGAGAAGAAAACAAAGGAAAGAAATACCCCCCCCAAAAAGGAAAAGGCAGCCCGAAGTAAACCTTACCCCTCTCAAGCCTATTCTCCAAGTATGTCGCACCATAAAGCAGTAACCGTGCCAAAATGGTGTAAGCTGTCAGTACTGCCTTAGAGAGGCTCAAACTACTCACAACTAAGGTACAACACTGTACACACGTGCACCTTGTACTACACTGCGGAGGTACAAGGGCTGTAAAGGGGTAACTAGGTACAACGTACCGTATAAGAGGGAAGGCTGGCCTACCCGGGCGCCCCTAGCTGTGGGTACCGCCCCTACTTTACTACGAGAGGTTTGCTTCGGGTCCGTGGCGGACTTCTTCCCCACATAGTGGCGGACGCCTACGGGCGGACTCAGTGACTACACACTGGCCGCGGATGCGCAGCGCGTTAAGCTGTGGCTGGAACTTCTAGATGACAGACACGGAGCTGGTCACTTGTAACGCTAAACTGCTGGCCCTTCAGATAGCTGATCTGTCGGGTCGCTGAGTCACTTACCGCGTGAAGCGGGGGATGTCGTAGCCGTAGACTGCGAGCGGTGTCCTAGGTCGGGCTGGGCATCTAGCTGAGGATAACTAGGTTGCTATGTCGGCTCTGAGGCCGAACTAGGCTTGATCGTCTTCGTGCCTTCGTGGTACTGGCGTTATTGGTATTCACAGGGTATATCTTGGGATGATAGCCGGTGCTGATTACAATTAGAGGCCTGTCCACTTAAAAGGAACGAAGTAAATGTCAAGCGTGCAAGCCGGGATTCAAAGGTCCCGGCAAGCCCTATTTACTGAGTACGGGAAATCCTGCCTCAGACCTTCCCGAAAGTGGGAAGCTGGGCTCCTAACCCTAAAAAGGGGGCTCCGCAGGGAAGCTGCGGAGTCTACGGGGACGCGTCAGCGGTCCCTACGGTTTTGGCACGTATACTGCATTATACCGTGACAGCTGTCGCACCATAAAGCAGTAACCGTGCCAAAATGGTGTAAGCTGTCAGTACTGCCTTAGAGAGGCTCAAACTACTCACAACTAAGGTACAACACTGTACACACGTGCACCTTGTACTACACTGCGGAGGTACAAGGGCTGTAAAGGGGTAACTAGGTACAACGTACCGTATAAGAGGGAAGGCTGGCCTACCCGGGCGCCCCTAGCTGTGGGTACCGCCCCTACTTTACTCGCCCCCCGCTCCTCACGATAAGCACTCAGGGCTTGCGTGGGGAACCGGACTAGGGGTGGTACTGAAACTGGAATCGGAAAATATGTACACTCAGCACTTGTCAGTTCCCTAACACGGAAGTCTCCTACACATCTGACAGCAATCCAGCTAGTCGAAAGAAAATCCACGAAAGAAAATCCACTGCAGGAAATGTGCTGCAGGACATCCACAAAAGGAAATTCACCAAAGAAAATTCACTGAAATGCGTGGCTAACCCTAGGTCCTCCCACGGTTACGCACACTCGACAAAGGCCTCTGGGCTCCTCCCGACCTCTCTCTGGCCTGATCATGGCACAAATAATTCGGTACCGTCACCAGTGTCATGCTTGGGTAAATTCAAAAAACCATCAGAATCCGTCAGAATCTACAGAATCCTCAGAAACTGACAGCATTCACATGTTCTACCGCTTGGAAGCGTTCCAATCCAAAGGCCTCAGTCAGGCACACAGACAACCGCATACCGTCCGCTGCTCTCGCCCCAATGCACCGTTGACACCTGGCCCTAGGCCACAGGAGATGAGTGCAGTAGCAGCGGTGCCTTATCCTAGTCTTGCCCCTGCTGGTTGGCCCTGCGGCAATCTCTACTTCAAAGAAAATTGTCATGCAAGTCTACTACTTGAATCAGCGCTGTAGCCGTCGTCACTATGTACTCCTTTGGCTCGCTGCTCCTGCTCCTACGGTACATCGGGAAAGCTTTTTACTTGAGTACTAGGCTACGTCCTGCTGGACGTCGGCCCACTGCCTGCTGCCTACTAGTGCCAGTCGTGCCGCCCATGGGGTGTTCCCCTAGGGCTGGCACCGGCTCGTTCTTCCAGGTATGGCGTGGGTTCCGTCAAGTGCTCAGCGCGTACTACCGTTCTAGGGGATTCCTATTCCCCCTTAGCCCTTCTTGGCTGTCTATCTGCCCCTCGAGGGCCGACACCTCCTCTTCGTTGGAAGCCTAGCGCCACCATGGTCCGTCAATGGACCGCTCGCGAGGTGACATTGGGTTCTCCCCTGTCATTGGTGTACGCGATGCTATTAAGCCCGCCCGCCAGTGGTCTTGTAACGACCCGTTCCCCCTGCCGGGTGGCAGGGTTGGTCTAGGTGTCCAACGTGCCGGCTTTCTCCCCTCGCCCGTCTCATCCGCCTCTTCCTCCTCTGCCGTCTCCTCTTCCTCATCTGTCTCATCCTCCTCTTCCGTCTCTTCCGCCTCTGGCCTGTGATCTGCGACCACCAGGTCTCTCATTTCCAGGGCGAACCTCTCCATCAGCACCACCTGCTGCGTCAGCACAGTGATCTGCTCCTCATCGGTCATGCACAGGTAGTTGGGCACAGTCATCCTGAACTCGCACAGCTTGGCCCTGGTGGCCACTGGCAGCCCATCATAGAACATGTGCGAGACCGATTGCTTTCTGCCAAAGTGGTCTGGTGCATCCCTGGAGATCTGCAGCAACTCTGCCGTGGACAGGATCCTGTGGGCGAAAGCCTCAACCGTCTCCTCCGGCTTGACTCCTGGGTCCAGGGTGGTCTTGACTCCCAGCTTGAGGCCGGTGATTGCTGCCCTTTCGTCTGAAGTTGGCTTGCCCACCTCCCTTTGGACCACCCTGATCCACAGGGTGAGTAAGGATACCTCGCTGGGCGGCCCGACCGCCGGGGCACTCCACGCCTCTTGGATCCGCTCGACCTCCCTGGAGGCTTTGTCTCCTTGGGGTGCTGATCGTATGGCGACCACCAGCGGCCCCACGCAGGCTGGCTTGGCTGTCCACATGCCACTCACAAGCAAATCAATAGAGCTCAGGAGCATCTGAAACGGGGTGATTTAAGAGCGTATCGGGCAGGTGGCTGCCTAGTTGATGGCTGTGTTGTTTGATGGGTCACATATTTTGTGTTGTGGGCCTGGTCGGTAACATTCTTGGAACAGACGTGGCTGGTTTGGAGGGGATACAAGCTTAAGGGAGGGCAGAGCATGTTGAACGTAGACAGCTGGTTCTTGGCAGCATAAATCCAGATTATTGCAAAGTTTCCTTGACGTTCCTTATGCGTTGATGTATCTAGTGGCCCCTGGCTGGTGGCCTCATGCATGGTCTGCCATGCAGCTTGGGCTGCAAGTCGTAGTCCAGTCCAGTTTAGGTCCCATGCTTTTTGAGGGCAAGGGCTGGTTCGTAAAGAGTTGGGTGGCCTCATATCCGGATGAAGGGGCACTGTGTTATTGCTGACCGTTATGCGCCAAAACTTCGGCGCATGGGTGGTGAGCGGCGTCCGGCAGTGGAAGAACACGCGGGGAGCGTAAGCCAGACGGGTACGGCGGAACTACCAAGAGAACTCCAGCCAATCGGATGGGCAGACATCCTGCACTGGGCAGCACGGCTGTGGCAGCAGGTGTGCTCCAGGTGTTTCGCCCACCTCAGCGATCAGACCCAGGCTATCGAGGAGTTCCAAAGCCACCACCTGGCGGAATGGGCGACGAAGGCCCTTATGGGCATCCCCCACACGGGGCAGGACCGGGCAACGCTGCTGGCAGCCCTGCGCAGAGTGTCCAGAGGAGCAGCAGGGCCTGAGGCGGTCCTAGCTGTCAAGGCCTTCGCCGACGGATGGTGCAACGGCACAGCAGGGGATCAGGAAGAGCCCGAATCGGAGCAAGGGGAGCTCGAGGAGTGGGAAGGGTTCGAAGCATCCAGACTGCAGCAAGACGACCGCAGGGAGGTGCGATGGCAGGAGCAGATGGAAGGGACCGCACCTGCTGCAAGCCAAGCCAGATGGGAGCGCCTGGAAGCCAGCAGTGAGCCCAGCCTCCGAAACCAGCGGCTGGACGTAGGGCGCAGACCCAGACCCAGCAGCCCAGCGGCCAGCGAACAGCCCAGGACAACCGGCTTCCAGCAGGGCCCAGTGCCAAGAAGGGCCAGCAGGCAAGAACCCCACGACCTGCTGCGCTTCGTGGATCATACGGAACACAGCGGCCAAGAAGGCCAGGTGGACCACATTGCTGAGTTCCCGCGGGGACAAGCAGCACAGGCACGAGGCAGGCCGGAGAGGAGCCAAGGCCCCAGCCAAGGAAGGCGGGTCGTTCAGGAAATCAACCAGGCAGGTACCACCGGGGGAGACTACCAGCAAAGGCGGGAAAGCAGGGACGACTGCCTGTCAGCTTCCGAGGCAAGGGAGTACACGGGTGGAACGCAGCCCAGCAGGCATGGCAGTTACCAGCCCAGCAGGCAGGCGGAGTCAGAAGAGGATAGGCGCCAGGGCCCAGCGATACAGCCTTCGGAGGGCAGCAGCCGCCCCAGAAGCGTGGCAAGCATGAGGCCATCTGGGGGCGGACAGTCCCAACTGAGCGCAGACCACAGAGACCAACGGGACCAACGCAGGCAAGGCCCAGCCAGGAACGGCGGCGGCGGATCTGGCTCGGACCCCAGCATGTCAGACTCGGAGGATACAGAGGGTCGCGGCCCAGGCTCCGGCAGGGAATCTGCGAGACAAAGAAGGGACAGGTTAACCCAGGAACAGGCGGAGACAAACATACGGCTGCAGCAACAGATGATCCTGCAGCTGGCTGGGGGAACGCGGTTCACCAAGATCCCCAACATTCAGGGCAATGTGCCAATGCTGGACATGTCCCAACCGGGGGCAGTCGCAGCCAGGCAATACTGCCAGGCCTGCAGCTCATGGGGCTCGCACAACCGCCTGGCTTTATCGGACGAGCCGCCAGCCCTGGCAGTGGTGGCAGGAGAAATTGTAGGGTCTTGCCAGTCACCCTCAGCCATGGCTCTGTTGGTCCGCTCCTTGGTGGGCATGTGACATCCTATCTCCCACCGAGCCGCAAGCACCAGCACCGGCACCTCACCAGAAAATGCCACACCAGTCCCTGGATCCCCTTCGCCAGGAAGCAAAGTTCGAGCATCTCGGAGGAGCCGACCCAGGTGCTTTTCCTGTGACACCAACAGCTAGCTCGCCCCACGGGTCACCAAGAGGATCGCCCCAGCAAGTTGCTGCCGCTGGCGGTGACACAGCACCAGCACCGGCACCTCACCAGGAAATGCCACGCCAGTCCCTGGATCCCCTTCGCCAGGAAGCAAAGGTCAAGCATCTCGGAGGAGCCGACCCAGGTGCTTTTCCTGTGACACCAACAGCCAGGTCCCCCCACGGGTCACCAAGAGGACCGCCCAGGCAAGCTGCTGCCGCTGGTGACATGGCACCAGCAATGGCACCTCATGAGCACATGCCAAAGCAGCCCCTGGATCCACTTTGCCAAGAATTAAAGGTCCAGCACCCTGACGGAGCTGACCCAGGGGCTTTTCCTGTGACGCCAGCAGCCAAGTCGCCGCCTGGAGGGTCGCCCCGGCAAGCTGCTGCCGGTGGCGCTGCGGGTGACACGGTGGAGACCAGGGGGAGCGGAAACATTGGTGAGCGGCTCGTCCATTGCTTTGGGGCGGTGAGGACGGGCGTGAGCAGCGTGGCATCTGCTATCGCGAAAGGCTGCGGCAGCACAGACGTTGACGAGACGGTCACCGGAGCAAAATTTGAGAAAAGCAGAGGCCGTGGCGGCGGCGGCGGCGGCAAAAGTGGATTGCCGGCAGAGGATATGTCTGGAGGGGAGGCCGCTAAGCAGGAGGAGTCAAGGTTCGGCTTGGAGGTAAAGCAGCTTGCTGCCCCCCAGCTGCTGCCGCTGGTGGTGTGACAGGCCCATCCTCTTCTGGTTGGTGCATATGCATCTGAACCGACAACGTTGCATGCCTGTGCACGTGGTCCTCGACCTCACTTGGCCCAACTGGTTCCTCAGCCACTTGCTGGTTCAGCTTCTGTTCCCAAGAATGCAGTTGGTCCGGCTCGCAGCCACCGGCCACCACAGGTGGCACATGGGCTGCCTCCCTCGGCAAACACCGTCGTGACGCCTGCACCTGCAGTTGGCCTGGCTCACAGCCACCGGCCACCACAGGTGTCACAGGAACGTCCTCTCTCTGCAAACACAGTCGTGACGCCTGCACCTGCAGTTGGCCTGGCTCACAGCCACCGGCCACCACAGGTGTCTCATGGGCTGCCTCCCTCGGCAAACTCCGTCGTGACGCATGCACCTGCAGTTGGCACGGCTCGTGGCCACCGGTCACCACAGGTGTCACATGAGCTGCCTCCCTCTGCAAGCACCGTCGTGACGCCTGCACCTGCAGTTGGCCTGGCTCACAGCCACCGGCCACCACAGGTGTTACAGGAACTGCCTCCCTCTGCAAACGCAGCCGTGACGCATGCACCTGCAGTTGGCCCGGCTCGCAGCCGCTGATTACCACAGGTGTCGCAGGAACTGCCTCCCTCTGCAAACACAGCCGTGACGCCTGCACCTGCACTTGGCCCGGCTCGCAGCCACCGGCCATCACAGGTGTCACAGGAACTGCCTCACTCGGCAAACACAGCGGTGACGCATGCACCTGCAGTTGGCCCAGCTCGCAGTCACCGGCCACCACAGGTGTCACATGATCTGCCTCACTCTGGTGCAAACACAGCCGTGACGCCTGCACCTGCAGTTGGCCTGGCTCACAGCCACCGGCCACCACAGGTGTTACAGGAACTGCCTCCCTCTGCAAACGCAGCCGTGACGCATGCACCTGCAGTTGGCCCGGCTCGCAGCCGCTGATTACCACAGGTGTCGCAGGAACTGCCTCCCTCTGCAAACACAGCCGTGACGCCTGCACCTGCACTTGGCCCGGCTCGCAGCCACCGGCCATCACAGGTGTCACAGGAACTGCCTCCCTCGGAAAACACAGCCGTGACGCTTGCACCTGCAGTTGGCCTGGCTCGCAGTCACCGATCACTACAGGTGTTACTGGAACTGCCTCACTCTGCAAGCATAGCCGTGACGCTTGCACCTGCAGTTGTCCTGGCTCGCAGCCACCGGCCATCACAGGTGTTACAGGAACTGCCTCCCTCTGCAAACGCAGCCGTGACGCATGCACCTGCAGTTGGCATGGCTCGCAGTCACCGATCACTACAGGTGTTACTGGAACTGCCTCACTCTGCAAGCATAGCCGTGACGCTTGCACCTGCAGTTGTCCTGGCTCGCAGCCACCGGCCATCACAGGTGTTACAGGAACTGCCTCCCTCTGCAAACGCAGCCGTGACGCATGCACCTGCAGTTGGCCCGGCTCGCAGCCGCTGATTACCACAGGTGTCACAGGAACTGCCTCCCTCTGCGAACACAGCCGTGACGCCTGCACCTGCAGTTGGCCCGGCTCGCAGCCACCGATCATTACAGGTGTCACTGGAACTGCCTCCCTCTGCAAACACAGCCGTGACGCTTGCACCTGCAGTTGGCCTGGCTTGCAGCCACCGGCCGCTGGTTTGGGTGGACAGGCATTCCCCTTCGGAACACAGTTGATCAGGTGCAGCTGCTCGCTAGCTACCGGGCTATCCTGCCTGGGTGGGCAGGCACTCTCTGCCGTAACACAGTTGATCAGGTGCAGCTGCTCTCTAGCTACCGGGCTATCCTGCCTGGGTGGGCAGGCACTCTCTGCCGTAACACAGTTGATCAGGTGCAGCTGCTCGCTAGCTACCGGGCTATCCCGCCTGGGTGGACAGGCACTCCCTCGGGTCTGCTGTTGGTGCATGGAACTTGGCTCGCCTTCACTGCTGAGGATATCAAACATGGACCAGCCGTTGGGGGGCACCTGCCTACATGGCTGCTCCACACGCCTGGTCAACGCCTCCAAGGGCACGCGACCTGCGGTGCCAACCAGCACAGCCAGATTGCCCAACCCCACCTGCTCTGCGTCACACACAACTTTCCACACTCCAGTGGCCCACTGCCCTAGCCTCTTCCACCCTACCGGCTGGGCCAGGTCCTCCTTCCTTTTTACTGGGGGCCATTCAGTGGTGGCGGCTTTTGCTCCCTCTACCGCCTGCAGATCTGCAAGTTTCCTGATCATCTGATTTCCACCACGGGGCATCGTCCCACTCTTGTCTTTAACGCGTTGCGCAGCGCTTGCCACTCCCAGCGGCCTCTTCTGCGTCGCGTATTCTGGCCCACTGCATAGATCCGCGCCCCGTAGCTGCGACACAGCCGTGTTTGGATCTGGAGCCGACTCAGATGCACTTCCTACCAGTTTCAACCACTGCGCGTATTCCAGGCCCTGCCTAAAACAATCCGGGGTTGATTGGGGCACTGGCTCACCTCGGCCGATCTCTGTGTGTGACACTGCTGTATCTGGATCCAAGGCCAACTCAGGGGTGCCTCCTTTCAGCTTCAACCCCTGCGCATATGCCAGGCCCTGCCTCCAAAAATCCGGGGTTGATTGGGGCACTGGCTCACCTCGGCCGATCTCTGTGTGTGACACTGCTGTATCTGGATCCAAGGCCAACTCAGGGGTGCCTCCTTTCAGCTTCAACCCCTGCGCATATGCCAGGCCCTGCCTCCAAAAATCCGGGGTTGATTGGGGCACTGGCTCATCTCGGCCGATCTCTGTGTGCGACACCTGGAGATCCATCTTGACCTCGCTGCTCCGTGTCCCTGCCCCGACAGGCAGGTCCACCGGAGGTTCCTCTGGCCCGCCTCCCTCTCCAACACCACCGGTCTGCGACCTCTCAGTGGGTGGCTCCGAGGTCGGGTCCAGGGATTCATCGTCGGGAACCGGCCACCGCTCTCCCTCCTGGCTCAGCCCCGTCGGGATGCGCGCGGTGCCGCCTCGTCCGATACCCCTGCGTGTCACTTCACTGTGCACCGTACTCGCATCCAAGGTTCGAGAACTAACAACCCCCAGGGCCTTGTCCCCCATCCCTGCGTATTCATCCCTCGACAAGCCAAGGGAAATCTGCTTTGCTTTCTCGGCTACAGCCGCATTTATAGGTGTCATAGGGTCGTCCCCTGGTTCCATTCCTCTCACCCGCCCACTGCGTCTTGCAGTATCAGGGTGCTGGTGGCGGTTGGGATCTACAATGGCATCCTGCATTGTACTATTGATGCTGAACAGCTGTGCCAGCTCGATTGTGTGGGCTCACAGCAACTGGGCACGAGCTTAAAGCCTGCTTCCGTTCTCCTCTACCTTCTGCAGGCTGGTTAGGCTTTTGCTAGACAGGTCAAGCACGGGAAAATTTTCTTTTATGGGTTTGGCGGGTATTTTCACCTTCTGGGTTGCAGCGCAGTTTGCTCCTCGCGCTTCGCAGACTCCTCTTAAGCTGCGTTCTGCAGCCTTGGATGATTCCGCGTATAGCGGGTCTCGTCCGCTATTTCCTTCCGCTTCGCAGCGCGGCTTCCTCCTCGGGCTCCGCAGGCTCCGCTCAAGCTGCGACTGCAGCCTTGGATGATTCCGCGTATAGCGGGTCTCGTCCGCTATTTCCTTCCGCTTCGCAGCGCAGCTTCCTTCGGGCTCCGCAGGCTCCGCTCAAGCTGCGACTGCAGCCTTGGATGATTCCGCGTATAGCGGGTCTCGTCCGCTATTTCCTTCCGCTTCGCAGCGCAGATTGCTCCTCGAGCTTCGCAGGCTCCTCTCAAGCTGCGTTCTGCAGCTTTCGGTGATTCCTGCACACAGCCTTGGGTCACTGAAGTCTCGGCCTCAGCAATCCACTTAATCACTGATGCGCAGATCCACTTCTGTCAACACTTGGGAATTTGCACTCCACCACAAAGGCAAGTCCAGATGCACAGGCACTATCAGCTCTGCTTAGTGATTTCTAGCTGTCCAAGGCAGATCCGCTGTCTCAAAAAGAAATTCCAAGCTCCACAGCACATACACCTTTAGCAGGATTCGTTGGGTCAGGCTGATTAGGCAAGATCCACTTCGTTCCTTTTAAGTGGACACGAGAGGTTTGCTTCGGGTCCGTGGCGGACTTCTTCCCCACATAGTGGCGGACGCCTACGGGCGGACTCAGTGACTACACACTGGCCGCGGATGCGCAGCGCGTTAAGCTGTGGCTGGAACTTCTAGATGACAGACACGGAGCTGGTCACTTGTAACGCTAAACTGCTGGCCCTTCAGATAGCTGATCTGTCGGGTCGCTGAGTCACTTACCGCGTGAAGCGGGGGATGTCGTAGCCGTAGACTGCGGGCGGTGTCCTAGGTCGGGCTGGGCATCTAGCTGAGGATTACTAGGTTGCTATGTCGGCTCTGAGGCCGAACTAGGCTTGATCGTCTTCGTGCCTTCGTGGTACTGGCGTTATTGGTATTCACAGGGTATATCTTGGGATGATAGCCGGTGCTGATTACAATTAGAGGCCTGTCCACTTAAAAGGAACGAAGTAAATGTCAAGCGTGCAAGCCGGGATTCAAAGGTCCCGGCAAGCCCTATTTACTGAGTACGGGAAATCCTGCCTCAGACCTTCCCGAAAGTGGGAAGCTGGGCTCCTAACCCTAAAAAGGGGGCTCCGCAGGGAAGCTGCGGAGTCTACGGGGACGCGTCAGCGGTCCCTACGGTTTTGGCACGTATACTGCATTATACCGTGACAAGTACCGTAGGCAAAGAAAAACAAAAAAACTAGGCCTCAACAAAGCGAACGACGTCCTCTACAAAAGTCAGAGCCTGAGAAATCCTGATTGGCAGCTTGCTTATGTATGGCCGTGAAGGCTTTGCATCAGCCTTTTAGGCGATCCTCTGCTGCCTGTTTTATTTTGACGACCAGGCCTAATCTGAATACATGAGCCGTGCTGCACAAACATCATAAACGTGACAGGAATGCCTTGAGGTTTAGATCGGACCCTTGCTGCCTGATTCTGCGCCCCTTGGCTGCCTGATGTCACTGAACAGGGCAGCCACAAAGTGAAGTTTGCTGATTCCCCACTTGCAGATGCCCCCACTTGCAGATGCCCGCACGTTGAGGACCAGGGGGGTGATTTGGAGAGGCTACCTCACTACCGCTCCCTCACCCTCACCCTCCACGCCCCAAGACACAGGCTGCGTCTTCACCCCTGTGTAGGTAGATGAAAACTTCTTCCGGTCGGTGAAGAGGTCGTGGCTCCAGTCCCTTCCCTTGCTGGCTTTGCAGAATTCCAGCCGCTTCTGTCGAGTTGACCACGAAAGCTGCTTCCTAGGTGCACCCCGCAGAACCCTCGATTTTTTCCCAATCTCCGATGCGTGCCTCCGGGCTGCTCGAATGACAGTCTTCTTCCCCACTGGCCTGGTGACCAAGCCCGATGTCCCAAGCGCCTGTGCAACTGGTCTTGCACCACAATGCTGGTTGCTCAACAGCGGGTCATAGGCCCGGGACTCCGCCTCTGGGCTGAGGATCCTCTACCTGCCGGACTTTGGCGCGACGTAGACAGGTCCGGAATCTTTATATCGCTGCACCCAGTGCTCTATACTCTACAGCCCTGTGGGATAGTCCAAGCTGCCTAGCTGTCTGGGAGATGTCGTGGTTCTCATTCCACCTCGTTATGATGGCCCAGCGAGTTCTTCAGAGGTGAGCCCCATGGGAGCATATGAGGCCCTGAAAAGCAATAATTTTAGGGATGCCAATTTTGTGCTCTCGAGTAGCCAGGCCTTATTTGCGTGGGTGTTGTACTCCCCTAGGGCAAGCCCACCATGTGTGTGCATGGTCCGGGTCCCACTGATGATGTTCAAAATCTGCCAGCTTTTCTTCCGGGTACAGGGCGGGTCAGATGTATGGAAACGTCTTAAGGGTACTGAGGTTTGACCCGCCGTCCCAACCTGGTTAACACTTAACACTAGCAGTACCAACTGCCATTTGAAGTAATCTCTCTAGGAACTGCCTCCATCGACCTGGTGTTGCTACATCGTCAAGTGCTGTAGTCAGCTTGCCATACACGGTTTATTGAGGCCTGTTGGCTAAAACTCAGTCTGCCTAGTACTCTCACCACTACGGTACATCCGTTATGTATGGACTGCATGCCATGATGTCGTCTAACTCTTCCATCCTCATTGCTTCTTGTCCTTGGGCTTCTTGTGGCCATTTTGGCTTCTAACCAAAGTAATGAACTTTGCCGTCAGCTGTAGCCTGTCCAGGCAGATGCTCGGCATTCATGTAGCCTGTCAATAACGTTACACCTCTGGGCCCGCTCAAAGCTCGGCCGCGTTGGCGCCCAACTGTTCAGAAGGGAGTCAATGACGTTACACCACTGGGCCAAGCTGCAAAGCTCATGTAGCCTGTGCTATACATAATGCGCCCAGCAGCATCTGCCCCCTTTCATGCATACCAATTTTCACTGTTGCTGAAGAAAGAGAGACAACGGGATTATCCCTCCCGTGTACGACAGTCACACCTTTGCCCGTGTGATGCCCGATGCAAGCATGTGCGGCGCTCCTGTCGTGTCTTCCTTTCCGTGCCCTGCTTGAATAATCAGGAAATCTGTCAATAAGAGTTTGTGTCTGCCGCCAGCAGCAGCATGTTGCAAGCTCAGCAGATTGGGCCTGGCAGGGGCTTTTCTACCCTGCCATCCTTGCCTTCAAGGTCTTTCACGCCTTGCACTTGCGCCAGGAGAAATGTTCCGACCACAGTTTTTGCGGCTGCTCCAACGGAAGCCCCTTCAGCTTCCTCCGTAAGTTTTTTTGTGGCAACTGTGGAAAGTTTACGGCTTGAAATAATGGGACTGCTCACATTGATCGCTGGGTTACCCATTTGCAGCCGGAGCCACCAGCTGAGGGCGACAATTTAGAAGCGGATAACAGCATCAGGCCCTTTCCCTATCCTGCTGCGATGGACTCGACGCAAAAATCGCTGTCGAACATTCCTCAAGCTATGCTCTATCCTGCACTTCTAGCGTTTGTGGGTGGTGCCGGTTTCGCCGGCTCTCTCGTCGGCCGCGCCTTGCCAGGTAGGCTCAACGCGAAACGTCCCCATGTGCAGGTGCTGCTTTTAGACTGCATGCTGTCCCAGCTGAGGCTGGGCGGCATTAGGGATGTCCCCAAGAGGGCTAAGAGCATGGGAAGGGTGAACTGCATGAGGGCCCCAACGACCTGCCTCAGCTGGTGCATGCATGCAAGCTCATGGGAGGTCCATACGTTAACCAGTCTGACTATGTATCCATTCTTAGCCTCAGTCTCTCACCCTCGCTGAAACATGCTCACAAATCATCTTGGACGGCAATCGATGCTTTCTGAACATCAAGCTGCACCATCCCCCCACGCAGTCGAGCAAGACATGAAGGACGTCGCGACCTATGGCACAGCAGCTGTCGTGGGTGCAGGCGCCGTCTATGCCAGCATCCAGGCCAAGAAGAAGCGGGAGTCTGCGTCGGTGATTGACCTCTACAACGTCATGGTAGATCTGCCGGATCCCAGTGACCTGACGCCCGCTGAGGTGGACGCTGTGAGCGCCAAGTACGGCATTAACATGAAGAAGGATGAGCTGGACGGCTTGCTCAAGATTTACGGGCAGTTTCTGGAGACACTCATCCCGATGGGAGAGGGACAGCTCAGGTACAGGCTGGGTTCATGGCCAACACAGCTGTGGAAAGAGAATTTATTTTTTTGTGTGATTCAGCTACATGTCAGCTACACTCCGGCTGCTGGCCAGAGGCCCTATCTGTGGCCAGCCTTGCTGCTTTGGCTACCAGTCGTAGGCTGGTCCAGGTTTGGTCCTAATTGGGCCTTCGGCGGCCGCTGGGTGGCCTGACGAAGCTGGACCTGTAAACTGGGGGGGGATACTGGTTTCAAAAGCAGCAAGACAGGTGCCTGGGTTAGGATTATGGGGAGATGCAGGACTACCCATGTGTAGGACTTATCAGGTGTGGGGCTAGACGGCTCACGGAATTCGGTAATTCACACCACGTATCACACTTTGCTGCATACTTTGTTCATGCACGAGAGCATCCTCTTGGCTGTAGAGCGTCCTGCCCGAGCTGCCCCATTCCCCCCTTGGAGTCTGATTCATAACGCCCCCTGTTGCGCCCTACGTCAAGCATGGACCCCAGGAACTTAACTGTATGCCTAGCTGCCTCAACTCAAACTACAACCTAACCAATTGTACCGCTTTTCTCCCAGGGGCGATGAGGCGGACCGTGTGAGGGCCCTGAAGGTGGCCATGGGCCTGTCAGACGAAGAGGCCGCACCAGCACACATTGATGTGGCAAGGAGGTTGTACCGCATTGGCTTTGAAACCAAGGACAAGCAGCAGCAGTTTGAACAGAGAAAGGTGCGGATGAGGGTGCTGTATCACATGGCAAGGCCCGCTCATGTTTTCTCCAGGAGGTCTTGCGTTCCACGGAAACAATGTCCGTCCGTGGCATGGCACTCATACCAATCATTTGGCAGATGAGGAATAGACATGCTGCTGCTGCTGCTACTAATAATGATGCAACTCGTCGGGGCAGGGGGGTTCACATCTCAACATGCAGAGGGTTCACACCTCAACATGCAGAGGGTCCACACCTCAACATGCAGAGGGTTCACACCTCAACATGCTCAACCGGTCCTTGCTAACTCCGCCCGCAGGCCTTCCAACGCCTGGTCTATGTCTCTCAGCTGGTCTTTGGCGACGAAAAGGCCACTTTCCTGCTCCCTTGGCGCCGCCACTTCACGCTGACCGAGGCGCAGCTGTTTGTCGCCCGGCGCGACAACGCCAAGGCCATCTTCAAGGCACGGTTCGAGGCACAGGGTGGGGACCTGAAGGCAGAGCGCGACTTCCTGCGCGAGCTGCGGGACCGGCAGCTGGCTTTGAAGATGATGGACGAAAGTGCGGTCGAGGTGGTAACGGAGTATGCGCGCAAGCACTCGGAGGCACGGCTGATCCGAGCACTGGAGGCCATTAAGGCGACCGGTGAGAGCGCACGCGCACGATGGGGTGGTGGTGAGGGGGGAGGGCGAGGAGGGGGAGAAAGGGTCGATGTCAGCGTGGACACGCATGTGTGTGGTTTGGGGCAGGGAGGAGGTCCCTGAACAACGCGCACGCTGGGGTGGGTGAGGGGTAGGGCGAGGAGCAGGAAGAAAGTGGGTCAACTGTGATCAGCACACACAAGCATGTGTTGGGGGGAGGGCTGGGGGCAGGGAGGTGGGTCTTGAACAAAACACACACTCTGGGAGGGTTTTGGTGGAGGAGGGGAGACGGGTGTCCTGAAGTACACTACATAGTTTAAGAGTGTAGGCTGAAAGTGTGTGGAGCCTACACTCTGTGGGACCGGCAAGCTTGAGCTGTGCTTAGCTTTATGTTGTGTGGGGGGGGGGAGCTGGGGGCAGGGAGGAGGTATTGAACGAAACACACACTCAGGGGGGGCGGGAGGTGGGGGAGGGGAGCTGGGCTTTAAGCCCCTGGTTTTAAGTATGTGGGGCTTACATGTGGGACCGGCAAGCTGGAGCTGCGCTTAGCTGTGTGTTGTATGGTGTGCAACATGATAGGCACGAGGTGTTGGGTGACCCTTAGCCTTAAAACCTAAACCCAACTTGGGTCAAGAAGTTAGGGGTGTCCCAGTCATGATGTAAAAACCTGTGTTGGTGTTGTGTCCCAGATTGATCATCTCCGACCCCCCTTCGTTTGTTGACCTTACATACATCACACCCCCTTTGCTGTTCTTACATACATTCATAGCACCCCGTTCACTGCCCCTACATACATCACACCCCCCTTGCTGCTCCTACATACATGCATCACAACTCGTTTGCTGCCCCTACCTACCTACATCACACCTCCCTTGCTGCTCCTACATACATACATCACAACTCGTTTGCTGCCCCTACCTACCTACATAACACCTCCCTTGCTGCTCCTACATACATACATCACAACTCGTTTGCTGCCCCTACCTACCTACATAACACCTCCCTTGCTGCTCCTACATACATACATCACAACTCGTTTGCTGCCCCTACCTACCTACATCACACCTCCCTTGCTGCTCCTACATACATACATCACAACTCGTTTGCTGCCCCTACCTACCTACATAACACCTCCCTTGCTGCTCCTACATACATACATCACAACTCGTTTGCTGCCCCTACCTACCTACATAACACCTCCCTTGCTGCTCCTACATACATGCATCACAACTCGTTTGCTGCCCCTACCTACCTACATCACACCTCCCTTGCTGCTCCTACATACATACATCACAACTCGTTTGCTGCCCCTACCTACCTACATCACACCTCCCTTGCTGCTCCTACATACATACATCACAACTCGTTTGCTGCCCCTACCTACCTACATAACACCTCCCTTGCTGCTCCTACATACATACATCACAACTCGTTTGCTGCCCCTACCTACCTACATAACACCTCCCTTGCTGCTCCTACATACATACATCACAACTCGTTTGCTGCCCCTACCTACCTACATAACACCTCCCTTGCTGCTCCTACATACATACATCACAACTCGTTTGCTGCCCCTACCTACCTACATAACACCTCCCTTGCTGCTCCTACATACAGGGAAGAACAAGGACCTCAGCGTCCTGCTGGGTGAGGTGGAGTATGTATTGGACTACAGCCGTAAGCTGGCCAAGTATGCCAAGGAGGAAAACATGATGCCGGGTCTGGGGCATGTCAACCTGGCTGGAGGGGTCCTGGCTCAGGAGGGAAAGGCCAGAGAGGTGAGTTCAAACGGGCAGGAGGAGAACCTGATGCAGGGCCTGAGGCAGGTTATCGTACTTGGAGGGGTCCTGGCTCAGGAGGGAAAGGCCAGAGAGGTAAATGTTAAGGGAACATTCCTACGTGATGCCGGGCCTTAATGCATGACACTTTAGCCGGACGGTTTCTATTTCAGGAGGGCAGGGACGGTGAGGTAACTTCAAAGGGGAGAACACGACAGGGTTTTTTGTTTCAGGGTGCTTGATTACTTGCTCACATATCTCTTCACCTGACGATAGACGTTGGCTAATGGAATTTAAGCGGTGACCCTTGCATTGTTGCATTTGCGCACAAGTCTCATCAGCATGGCTGATATAGATTCGGAAGTGCCTCTCGCCAACGCGACAGCGCCATGGCACTATCGCAGATTCTCGCCCGACCCTCTGCACCACTGCGCCATTGCAGCCCATTGTTTGACTCTTCGCTGCTCCTGCTGCCCCCGTCCCTCTGCCTGACCCTCTGCTGCTCCTGCTGCCCCCCTCCCTCTCTCCCAGCTGAAAGAGCTGTACAAGGCCTACCTGGACGAGCAGCTGGAGCGCCACAACGAGTTCACCGCAGATCTAGATCTGGATGCCACGGACCTTCAGTCAATCCTCAACCTCAGCAGCAAGGTGGCCGAGGTGAGGTCCATCTTGTACATCTTATAGACCCCTGCACATCTTATAGATCCCTGCAGATCTTTGAGTCCAGATCTTGGCCATTCATGCCACCTCATGATCGCAGCAGTCATCAACCTCAGCAGCAATGTGGCCGAGGTGAGGTACATGTACTACAGGATATTTTAGATCAAAGAACCCTTAACCTTTCAATCGGGTGGTCGAGGAGAGGTCCATCCTGTACCTCTTATACGTCCCTGTAGATTTTTGGGTCCAGATCTTGCACCTCGCTGGAGGGCCATTCGTGCCACCTCATGATCGCAGCAGTTATCAACCTCAGCAGCTATGTGGCCTAGGTGAGGTCTATGCAACAGCGCCGAGACCCCTAAACCCTTCACCCGCCGAGCCACCTCATGTGCACAGCAACAATCGCTTGTCATGGGGGTCACTAAAGCTCCATCCTCCAGTTGCATGGAGTGCGCATGGGCAAGGGGACTGCAACGCAGGGGCTGGGCAATGTGACCAAGTGCAGGGTTCAGGGAAGGACCGCTCAGGCGCCCTGTCCACCCCACCACCCCTGTCACACCTGTCATAGCCCACTCCGTGCTCCTGGCGCTCCCACTCTGCGCGTGCAGGGAATTCGCAACGAGGTTGGCGCTAAGCTGTACAAGCGGCTGCTCAGGGAGGAGGTGGTCAGCCGCAGGCTTGATGCGTCCGCATCGCCGGCAGCGGAGCTGGATGCGCTTTGCAACAAGGTATGTTGCTCATGTTGCTTATGAAAATAGCATATAACTTGGTGCTGCATGGTGTGGTCTCTGGCCTCTCCTTATGGCGCTCCCACCGTCCCCTCGCCACCAAGTGCAGCATGATCTCCTACGACGTCCACCTTCCACTCGCCACCCTCAATCCCGTCCTGATGTATGGCTGTTGCAGCTGCTACTCATCTTCTCACCTTGTGTGTATGCTGCACTCTGAAAGCGGCTGCTGAGCTGTACAGTTCCCTCGACGACGCCAAGAGGGCATCCTGATTTATTACTGCTGCTGCTGCTGCTTCTGCTGTAATCCTGCTGCTACTGCTGCTGTATTCCTGCTACTGCTGTTACTGTATTACTCCTGCTGCTGCTGTTGTATTCCTGCTGCTGCTGCTGCTGCTGCTTTAATCCTGCTGCTACTGCTGCTGTATTCCTGCTACTGCTGTTACTGTATTACTTCTGCTGCTGCTGCTGCTGCTGTAATCCTGCTGCTGCTGCTGCTGCTTTATTCCTGCTGCTGCTACTGATGCTGATGATTATGCTCATCGTTTAGGTGCGGTGCACTCCAGAGGCCGCAGCGGAGTTGCACCGGTCCCTGTACCACACCAAGATGACATCTCTGGTCAAGAAGGAGAAGCTGACCGAGGCAGACCACGCAGATCTCAAGAGGATACGACACATCCTGTGCATCCCTGCAGATGTGGCGTCTAAGGTGGGCATGGTGCCCTCTTGTGGGCTGCAAGTCCATCCTCTGCTTAGTCTGCTGGCACATCCTGAGCAATTCTAGCAATTATAGTGATGGGGTGTCAGAGGTGGGCGTTGTTTCCTCTGCTGGCTGCGAGTCCACCGCCAGCAGAGGGCGGCATGTATCTGGAGGTGACAGCATGCATGCAAGGTGGGTAGCTGGCGTGTACGGAGGACAGTATGCACCGAAGGTTTGCAGCATGCATGTACGGACGATAGCTTGCATTCAAGTTGGGAGGCATGGGCTTCTTCTCAGCGGCATGCACGTACGGACGATAGCATGCATTCAAGTTCAAGTTCAAGGGAAGCATGGGCTTCCTTGGCATCCCTGCTGGCGCTGTGTTCAAGTTGGGCGATGTTGGTTTTTGAACTAAGAGTCCACCTTTGGCGGGCCGCCTTGCGGGTGCCAATGGCCCGATTGGGGCAAAGCCTTGTCCGGCCAACAGACACAGGCCCAAGGAGTAAGGCTGGTCGTGCATGGGTGCTCCGGCTGGAGGCCAGGAGGTAGCTGAGAGGTAGCTAAGGTGTATTCGAGCCCTACTAGTATATAAATATAAGAAACACTGAATATGGGCCGCATGCATACAGGCTTTGCTGCCAGGGTGGGCGACTGCAGGGTCTCTCCAGGGCGGGGATCCTCCCTTTCATGCCTTATGCCTCCTTAGTTATACAATACTAGGACCTGTATGAAAGTACCGGAAGTCTGCAGTACTTCCGTGTATGCATATGAAGGTACATATTAAATTCGTATGCAAATACCGGTATGTAATAAGTACATACTGGTACAAACAATACACGTTGATATGCTTAATACCTTACAGTATGCAAGTACCGGTAGCGGTATCAGTGATGTACCATTGTGCCGAAATTGAGAAACGGTGTCAATACTTACGGTCCCTTCCTGGTAAAAGTAGCTGAATTTGCCTTGAAAATACGGTAACTGAAACTCAGCTATGTCAGCCACCGTAAGGACCATAATCGGCACACCACTGTCCTGTATACTATATACTGGAGTGAGTATGTTCCTCCCCTTTTTCCTGGCTCGCCTGAGCCGGAAAGTTCTTGACATGATTTACCCGTCCAGCGGTGACGTGGAGATGCATCACAGCACCCTCCCCAGCACCTCTGTCAACATCACACTGCCCACATTGTCCACACTTCAGGTGGCCCGCGAGACCTGCGGCGTGGTGCTTGAGTCTGTGCTGCGGGAGGTGATGCAGGCGGGCGCCAAGCCCGTCCCCGCGAGCGAGATGAAGCGCGTGGACCGGGTGATGGCCGACTTTGGTATCGAGGCCAATGTGGCCATGGAGGTCTTGTCCCAGGTAAGGGGTGCACCTATGTCTCTTTCGGCTACGAGTCAGCCTTTTTGGCAGGCCGAGGTTTATGTTCATGGTTAAGGGGCATCCTGGGCCCGGCTTTGAGGCAGCTCGAGGCTCGATGGGCGCGAATCGTTGACCGGCCTGCGGCTGTGGCCCAAGCAGCTTGGATGGCAAATACCAGGAGGTAGCTGAAATGCAGTCGAGCCTCGAAGAAAGGCAGGTGGGATGAAGAGACTGGACGCATGGACTGCAGATTCAAATTCATGGCACATAGAGGTTCGGGTGAATTGCTTTGGGGGTCAGAACAAACCCTAAACCCTAAACAGCATATAACGGTCGCTGCTACATGCCCGCTGGAGGGGGAGAGACAGAGAGAGAGGCAGAGGGGTCGAATATGATACGATCTGGTTTGCTGCACTTGTGCTGTACTGCTGCACCCTGTAAACTCCCTGCAATTTAGGGTTCAGGATATTCCAGAGCCCTCTCACCCGCTGCCCCGCCCCAATATGCGCCGGGTTGCGGGCACATGTCCCCTGCATCAAATGTGGTATTCTGCTGGACTGAAAGAATCACACAACTTCACACATATTCACCCTGTTCTGCAGGTGGCCCGCGAGCGGTTCTCAGCGTACCTCCAGACGGCTCAGAAGGACAAGAGCGACCGCCGGGACTACGTGGCCCATATCAAGCGATTAGTCCAGTTCAACACGGTGGTGGTGACCCCGCTGGTGGAGCGGCTGAGCGGGCGGCCAGTGGCAGCGCCCCCGCAGGCCGGCGAGGACGAGCGGGTGGGGCAGAAGGAGATCTCGCTCGGGAAAGACGTGGATGCGAAAGTGCGGGCAGAGGTGTACAAGAGCTATCTCATGTATACGATGTCAGGTATATGGGGAAGGGGAGGAAAGAGCGGGTGTGTGGGACGGGGGGAGGGGGGCAGGGAAAGGGGGAAGAGAGTGGGTAGGTGGGAGGGGGAAGGGGGAAGGGAAAACGGGAGTGAGAGGGTAGGTGGCAGGGAGGAGGGCACGGGGGAGAGGAGAAGAGAGAAAGGGTGCGTGGTAACTGAGGGACAGACGCAGGGAAGGGAGTCAGAGAGCGGGGGTGCGTCGTTGCCAGGACGGGGCGTGAGGGCGGGTAGGTGGCAGCTGAGAGGGACGCAGGCAAGGGGGTGAGAGTGTGGGCGAGAATGTGAGATGGACGCAGGCAAGGGGGCGAGAGTGTGGGCGAGGGTGTGGGAGGTACGCATGCAAGGGCCTTCTGAAGTTGTGCTTGTGAGGCATCAGCAGCTTCATTGCAATGCACCATGCTCTTAAGCGGCGCCCTTAATTTCACCATGATGCTACACTTTATAATGGAACACTAGCAGTCCAGCACCCAAGCACCAACATTCTCTCCATCGGATCTGCCCTATTTTCCGCGCTGTTGTAACCCGTGGTGCTCCCCACCTGGACCACTCCTCTCCCTTCCTCCCCGTCAATACCTCCCACCTGGACCCCTCCCCTGGACCCCTCCTCACCCTTCCTCCCTGTCAATACCTCCCACCTGGACCTCTCCTCTCCCTTCCTCCCTGTCAATGCCTCCCACCTGGACCCCTCCTCTCCCTTCCTCCCTGTCAATGCCTCCCACCTTGACCCCTCCTCTCCCTTCCTCCCCGTCAATGCCTTCCACCTGGACCCCTCCTCTCCCTTCCTCCCCGTTAATTTCTCCCACCTTGACCCCTCCTCACCCTTCCTCCCTGTCAATACCTCCCACCTGGACCTCTCCTCTCCCTTCCTCCCTGTCAATGCCTCCCACCTGGACCCCTCCTCTCCCTTCCTCCCTGTCAATGCCTCCCACCTTGACCCCTCCTCTCCCTTCCTCCCCGTCAATGCCTTCCACCTGGACCCCTCCTCTCCCTTCCTCCTGTCAATTTCTCCCACCTTGACCCCTCCTCTCCCTTCCTCCCCGTCAATTCCTCCCACCTTGACCCCTCCTCTCCCTTCCTCCCCGTCAATACCTCCCACCTTGACCCCTCCTCTCCCTTCCTCCCTGTCAATACCTCCCACCTTGACCCTTCCTCTCCCTTCCTCCCCGTCAATTCCTCCCACCTTGACCCTTCCTCTCCCTTCCTCCTGTCAATTTCTCCCACCTTGACCCCTTCTCTCCCTTCCTCCTGTCAATTTCTCCCACCTTGACCCCTCCTCTCCCTTCCTCCCCGTCAATTCCTCCCACCTTGACCCCTCCTCTCCCTTCCTCCCCCTCGCAGCTGATGTCGTGGATCTGCCTGTGGGCGGTAAGATCCGGAGGCAGGGCAGCATGAACACCAGGCAAGTGGAGATATCTCGCCTGGCGCAGTTTGCAGACCTGCTGGGAATGGAGGCGGAGGAGGTCATGGTGGTGAACGCCGAGCAAGCGCAGCATGTCTTTAAGGCACAGGTGGGTGCCAAGGGCTGGTGGCTGTCACAGGGGGATGTACCGGTATGTAAGGCTGATGCGTTGAAGGCAGAGGTGGGTGCTAGGGGCAGCATAATCAAAATAAGCAGGTGGGTGCAAGGGGCAGCTGAGTGCAAGGGGCAGGTGGGAGCAAGGGGCTGCTGAGTGCAAGGGGCAGCTGAGTGCAAGGGGCAGCTGAGTGCAAGGGGCAGCTGAGTGCAAGGGGCAGCTGAGTGCAAGGGGCAGCTGAGTGCAAGGGGCAGCTGAGTGCAAGGGGCTGGTGGGTGCAAGGGGCAGCTGAGTGCAAGGGGCAGGTGGGTGCAAGGGGCAGGCTGTTTGAAATGTGCAAGTGGGAGCCATGCTGTTTTGGCCACCAGTTATGGGATGGACAAGGTTTGGTCCCAATCGGGCCTTTGGCAGCCCCTCGGCGGCCTGCTTAAGATGGCCTTGCAGACGAAAAAAGTTACATTGTGAGCCCTAGACATAATGCTCTGACTGAGCTCTCTTGGAACCTCTCACTCTTCTGTCCTGTTTCCCTCTCACTCTTATGTCCTCTTTCTCTCTAACTCTTCTGATCTGCCTCCCTCTCACTCTACTGTCCTGCCTCCCTCTCACTCTCCTGCCCTGCCTCCCTCTCAGTCTTCTGTCCTGCCTCCCTCCCACTCGTATGCCCTGCCTCCCTCTCACTCTGTCCTACATCCCCACACATCCAGGCGGCGGCTATGATGCGCAGCGGGCCGGCTAGCCCAGAGAAGAACGCCCAGCTTGAGGAGCTGCGCATGCAGTTGGGCCTCGACAAGGAGGCGGCTGAGAAGGTGGTCCGGGCGGCCAGGAGCGAGGTGCGCAGCTCCGCTGCCGCCTCCGAGGAGGGCGGGCGCTGGACTGTGCAGCGCATCTCCGAGGTGGTGAAGGATGGGGGCACCATCGAGGGCCTGGTGGAAAAGGTGACAAGGCGGAACATCTTCCGCAGGGAGCTGGAGACTGCGGTGACCAACGGTGAGCAGCGTTTCTTTTGCCGTGACTCAGCGACATGTCAGCTACACGCCTGGTGGCCAAAGCAGCATGGCTGGCCACAAATGGGGCTGTCGGCCTCTGGCTGTCGGCCTCACATGCTGTGCCTGGTGATGTGGGGGTCTTCCTCTGTGCCTGCGTCCTCCTGTTACGTTCACTGTCCAACTGTCCAAGGTTTGCATGTGTGCCGTCTGTTGTGTCATGGCAGCGCGTTCTGTCCAGGGTTTGAGAGGGGATGATCCAAGTAGAGGGGAACTGCAGCATGCTCCTCGCATTCCCTCTAAACCCTGATTACTCCTTTGCGATTTCCCCCCCCACCTTCTTCGTCAAGGCAACTCTGATAATTCCATTGCAAATACCCCTACCCCTCCTTGTTCATCAAAGCTGACATGCTAGTATGAATGGCCTCGTCTCACCTCTTTCTCCGCCCCCTATCTATCCCCCCAGGAACTGGCGAATTGAGCTCGGAGTTCATGCTGAAGGAGCTCCCCGCCATGCTCTGCCTGGATGAGAAGGAGACCAATCCAATCATCAAGGAGCTCGTGGCTTCGCGCAAGCGCATGCTGCTGGTGCAGGCGGTCAGCCAGCACAGGCAGAAGCGGCCGGATGAAGCGGTGGGTGCGGAGATGCGTTTATGTCATCCCTTCCTCTGTGGGCTGTGATAGGATTTATATTTCAGGGCCGGGGGCCTTAGGGCTGAACAAGCGGTCAATCATCTTGGTCACTCAAAAATTGCCACGTATGCAGAAAGTGGGGGGAAGGCTGGGTGGTGTGCTGCATCAGTCGTGGATCGAGGACGATAATGGGATCAGTGCTATGCCGATTAGGGTCCTCTCAGTGGCTGAATTACGTAGCTGAGTTTCATTCACCGTAATTTCAAGGCAAATTCAGCTACTTTGCCAGCAAGGGACCGTAACTACTTGCTGGCAAAAGTTTCTGAATTACGGCGCCATTGTATGGGATATGCTGCGATTCCTGTTGTGACCACTGAAAGGGCATTTTGGCTGTGGCGCAATTGCCTGGCCGGATTGAAAGCACATGGGTATTGATGACTTCTTCCCCTCTCCTGTGCATTGAAATATGAACACATGGTACATGATTAATGAATGCATTCAAAGGCGTGGATTAATCCAGTGGATTGATGTAACGGTATAATAAATAAGTAATAAATGAATATAAAAAAAACCGAGGCATGGATTAGTCCTGTGTATTGATGTATAATAGATAAATAAATGAATAAAATAAAGCCCTGAGGCGTGGATTAATCCTGTGGATTGCAGTGGCCCTCCCGACCACACCTCTGCTCTTTCTTGCCTGACGCAGGTGATCTCTTTACAGAACCTGCTGAGCTGCACGCGGGCACTGCCTGAGAAGGAAGCCATGCAGTGGAGCGAGAAGGCTGAGCTCAAGGATGTGTTCCAGGCCTACTGCTCACGGGTAGGGGGATGAGGGTTCAGGGTTCAGGGTGTGCACAGGCTGAAGGAACGGTCCTCTCTCTCCCCCTGTCTAGATTGCCGGGTCCTTGTTCCTGCCCCTCACATGGGAGGGTGGCATGGCTGCACCATGGTCCAGGCTGTGCATGGTATCTGGAATCGAGCCTTGTCATTCCCTACTAGCCCCATGTGGTCGAGCGTTCATCAGGGCCGGCGGGTAGGCATCATCCTAAACCTGCCGCGTCATGTTCGGGATGAAGTTATTGCGCCTGCCCCTGACGTTTAGTTGCCTTGTTGGTTTACAGGAGTCAAGCCATACTAAGCGTGAGGCCATACAGGCCCTGCTTGGTCTCACCAACGAGGAGGCCGCGGAGATTCATTATGCCAGCGACTCTGAAGAGGGCCAGGCTGCCACAGCAGCAGCAGCGGTAAACAGACCGGATGAGGACGCCTCCTTCTGGTGAAGGGGTGGGTCAGTGAGGCCACACCTGTGGGCTCTGATCGTAAGGCTCGGCCGCGTCTGCGTCCAGCTGTCTGGTTTAGGGTTGTGTGTGGGAGCTTTTCCGTGAGTTGGGCCTACCAGCCCAAGAGGGAGCTTGGCAGTAATGAAGAGTGTCATGACAAACAAACTGATTAGATAGCAAAATTAGATGTAGGAGGCGGCTGTAGTAGGACATGGTCAGTTGATACCTACCTGACAAGGGAGCACTGAAAGAAAACCGGAGTGCTGAGGTTGAGGTTTTTATGGCACCGTTGTGAATGGTGATGTGATTACGGCCTGGATAGGCCTCTGCCCTGCCCGCCTCATGGGGTGTTGACCATGCATGAAAGTATGGCAATGAAATTACTTATGCGAGCAGGTGAAAGCCTGAAACAGTTTATATCCAATTCTGGACATCGGATAGCCATCCTTCTTGGCATACAGCATATTTTACAGTATTGTTTTTTTCCTGAATGAAATGATTCGGGAAAAAGAAATATGTAAATGTTTTAATGATGATAATTTGGTAACGCGCCGTCAGAATAAAAGTGTAAAATCACTATTATAATATGATGGCTCTTATGAAGCCTGGTAATAATAAGTACCGTGGTAATATCGGGGAATACCGGCCATACAGGCTATGTCTAGCTGTGTACATCCATCAAGGTAAATATCACCCCATCTGCATTCTGTTTTGCATCTGATATTGACACTATATTCCTTGTCCAGTCGGATCCGTGGATCTTTTGCTTCACTTCTTCACTTGGTGAAACCTGCGCAGAACAGAGACAGAAAACGGTCGGCACCCACCAGTAATCCGGGCAGACAAGCGCACAATGCATTATATATTTAAATGAAGACAAAAATACAGGCGAAAATATGCATGTATCTTCACCGATTACATCCTAATTCATGGGGTAGACAAATCGATTGTTGGAGTATGCGACTATGCGAAGGCAAGCAGAAAGATGCCGAAAACGGAACTGGCCCCTCACCCATGTCCCCCCTGTTCCCTGGTGTTTGTTTCGTTCTTTCCCATCCTTTCGGTAGGCACCCTCGCGGCCGGGCCTTTTTTGTGCAGGGCCCAGAAGTGTAACGTCATTGACTCACCCATTCCTCTCCCTGGTGTGGATCTTCCCAGACCAGCCGGTGGAGTTCTCATCGCTGGCCTTCCATTGAGTGGGTTCGGTGGCATCTCCAGAAAAGTTGTGTGCAATAAGGTTTTGCGCGGCACCGCCCAGGAAAGATACCACGTTGTTTTTATCGTCAACCCGGGTGTCGCTTTCGCCAACCGATGCTTTCCCCGACAAATCGCACACTACTGGCTCGACGGTTTTCATCTCCATCTTCCTCTTGGAAGGTGCCCTAGCGCTGCCCGACCAACCGTCCTTAAATGGCTTCTTCATTCGGTCAACTGATCCCTTGTAGCCGGTGTTCTCTGATCCTGTCCAGTCCTGCAGGGGATATTTTGACGAGACAACCAGTCGAAATTTTGATAAATCAGGGGTTAGCTGTTGATTGAGTGACAGAAATACATGATAAATGTTAGGACCTCCTCGTGTCGCATCACCGATAATGAATTAAATCATCAGAGCAGCACCGACCGAAACTGATTACATGCGCAACCCACCTCCTTATTCCCGGTCCGTAGAGGCGTGAAAATGCGGATAATACCTGCAATTTCAGGAAAAACAGGCGGGGGCAGACTTATCGGTGAGCGGACCTGAACCGGTACTGAGAAGGAAGCAGGGACCCCCGCCCTCATTCATGCTGCTACCATGAAAGTGCGTGACAGACAGTGAAATTACGAGGATGCAAGCAAGAGAAGCAGACGCAGTCATGATCAAGACATACAGGTCACTGCTCAAGGTCGAAAACACAGCTATCAACAGCATCTCACCGGCACCGAGGTCATCAACCATGTTGGCTCGTGTCACCACGACCACAGCACGGCCCCTCGGCGTTGTTGTTGAGCATACGCTGCGGGTTGAGGCGAGTCGTAGAGCCATGTTTCAGTTGTTGAGATGTGCTGGTGCTTTTATAGTTTGATGTGAATGAATGCGATCGGTGTCATAGTTTTGACGAGAAAGAGACGTAAATAGAGGGTCAGAGAAGATCCATGCCGGAGATTTCCTGGTGCGTCAGCACCACCGGTCAGCACCACGTCACGATTCAACGATTCTCCTGAACCGTAACTGAATACCGGCGAACTGAATGTAGCAGTTGGTCGAAGTGAACCCACGCTATCTCGCGTTCCCAATCCGACCGCTGGAGACCGATTCACACCAGATATATTCTCCAAAGTAGCGAAATTGTATTCCTCTTACTTCCAAGATGGGACATTCTATTAATTGCCTGCTTCCATTGCTACTTGTTGTTGTCGCGAGTCTACATCGTACCACATTGATCGCCGTCATTGCTTGGGCTGTCCTGACTGAACTGATTGACATCTCTGAGGCGCCAGGCAGGATAGCGTGGGCTTTGCACATGACATCTGACTTCTTCACTTTTCTAGGACCAAACCTCCCTCCTGCATATGTATGTTCAGTATATGCCGTATAAGACAGATAATCTCCAGCATGTTAATAACGTTACACCTCTGGGCCCGCTCAAAGCTCGGCCGCGTGGGCGCCCAACTGTTCAGAAGGGAGTTAAGGAGGCACTAAAAGGGATGAGAGGGGGAAAGGAACAAAAGGATAGGCCAGGAAGGCGAAGCAGACCAAGTCGAACACCTGAGTTCCACTAGAGACTAACCCTCAACAAAGCCACTAAGAAAAGAAAAGTCCAGGAAAGCAAGTGTAGCCCACCCCTGCTTGGCCGCGAGGGCGCTCCACTGATCAGAAGGGAGAAGAGAAGAAACCAAAAAGGGGGCAAACAACAACAACAACAACAACAACAAAAAAGGACAAAAGAGAAGGCCGGAAAGGCCAACGACATCGGCCTCAGTATCCCTGGATTCACACCGGGTCGGATTGGTCAGATTGGTCACTTTGGCTCCGAAAGTGGCATGGGTTCGCTTCGCCAAAACAACCACTTTGGGACCGGATTGGCGACGCCAACTGAATATGGCATTTTGAGCCAGATTCACTTCGCGTCGGCCACTTTCGCCAGATTGACAATTTCCGAAGGCCATCTGCCTTCGCCCTATATTTTCCTTTCTCCGTCCTGCCGCCTCTTTATCCTATGGCCGAGAGCATCCGTAGTTATGGTTACGCCCGATGTAGAAAGGGCTAATAAACGTGACCGAAAGCAGACGGAGAAGGGTGCCGAGAAGGCACTGTCGAATGAGAAATGGAAGGCTAAAAGGAGGCTTGTAGCCGAGGTGTGTCAAAGACGTTACACCACTGGGCCGAGGTGTGTGTTGTCAGTTCGGCTTACTCGCCTGGTGCTTAGGCTAGGTGATGATGAACATGCTATCAAATTGATAGCAAGTGGCTATACCGTATGTTGCAGCAAAGGTCAACAAGGCACTGAAGAAGAAAGTGAGTTGGTTTTGCAATGGCTCCATGCGGCTCTGCATGGAATCTTACATGAGTCCTAGCAGCAGGGCATGCCTGCTGCCCCAAGCCACGGCCATAGGCCGGGATGTATCTGAATTGGACTTGTAAAATTATTCCTAGCAGCAGGGCATGCAAGCTGCACCAAGCCATAGCCAAAGGCCGTGATGGATCTGTATTGGACATGTAAAATTAGTCAAATGGCAACATGGCATGCCTGCTGCAACAAGCCGCCACGGCCATAGGCTGGGATGTATTTGAATTGGACCTGACACACGCTGGAGATAATCGGTCTTATACGGCATATACTGAACATATGCAGAAGGGAGGTTTGGTCCTAGAAAAGTGAAGAAGTCAGATGTCATGTGCAAAGCCCACGCTATCCTGCCTGGCGCCTCAGAGATGTCAATCAGTTCAGCCAGGACGGCCCAAGCAATGACGGCGATCAAAGTGGTACGATGTAGACTCGCTCGCGACAACAACAAGTAGCAATGGAAGCAGGCAATCAATAGGATGCCCCATCTTGGAAGTGAGAGGAATAAAATTTCGCTACTTTGGAGAATACATCTGGTGTGAATCGGTCTCCGGTCGGATTGAGAACGCGAGATAGCGTGGGTTCGCTTCGACCAACTGCCACATTCGGTTCGCCGGTGTGAATCGCCTCTGAGTGAAAATAATTGGTACACTCGCAACTTACGGAAGTAGAAGCTGTTCATGTGAGCGTAGACAATTGTCGTATCAGGAAAGCGAAGCAGGATGCAAATTGCTTATCGGTCTGGAGTGCTCGGGTGAGCCCTTGCGAGTCTCACTTCCTTAAGTTAAGGTAAAACCAGTTGAGCTACTGGTTGAGCTAGGGTTTCAGGTTGGGTTAATACTTCGGTCTCTACCAGCTTCCTAAAGCTGAGGCCTTGCCCATGCATAAGTTGCAACAATACGTACTGCAAACATGGCCACTGTCAGCTGGTGAAAATGTGGCTAGAGGAATGAGAACGGAATATAGATCCAAATGGACACTGCCATGGTCTTGCGACCATTCCCTGGTCTGGCTCAGGTTGTTTGATTGAAATTTCGGTGAGGTGGACTCAGTGGTGGCATCTGTAGTTTAGTCACCGGCAGTGACTTGGTCATTCAGGCTGCATGACCGCATTAATAATGCCTGATTCAGTGACGCCCTGTTAATCTGATCACGGCAGGATGAGGTAGTCATGATGACCATGAGCACTTCTCCAGGTGTTCCATATCCCTATTTGTATTCAGGGGTTACCTCTGCACTGGACATGGATTCCTCTGCACCCAGAAAGATAAAATCTTGCACATCAAGGAAGGAAAGAGGTCGGGAGGGGAGAGAACCCCCCATATCACACAGACCAAAGACTGGCCCTCTGCTACCATTCGAAGGTGGGTTACTCCGTTGCACATGACTTATGTGCCAAGGGTGCAGCACAAGAAGACCATGGCTTAGGCACCCTAAGACACATCAAAACACCGATTTGTCCAATGGTCCTACCCTGTTGTACTCCTGGATACATCAAGATATCACAGAAAATACTGGTCATAGGGAGCCCAAACACAATCGGGGGTTGAGCTCAATGAACCCCAACCCTGCCTTCGTTGCCAAAGGGAGCAATCTAGAAGCTTGGGCCTTTGGCCAACGCCTTGAACACCGGGAAACTATACCTAGACGCAGCAGCCCACAACGGCCATGCCATTGAGGGCCGCTTCCTACAGGACTAAGGCAAAGACCTTTGGCTATTCAGGACCACGTGCTCCCACCTGTCGGACCAGGAGAATGCGTGGGGGGCCTGGGGTTCCTAAACCCCAGGATGTCTTTCATCCTGGGAGGGGACCCAAACCCAGTTCAGAAGTGGAGGGGGAGGCAGATCAACCGGTACGGAGCAAATCTTGTTCTCAGTATTCCATGTAAACAATATTGTTTATTTTAATCAATACCGGTATGGGTCTTGATTGTATTCACGCAATTTGCTCTGATCGCACCGTACCAGTACTGGTACGGAGCGAAATTTGTTCTCAGTATTCCATGTAAACAATATTGAGCCCAGTCTAAAAGAACCTGAGATGCGGCCGCCAAGAAATCGTGCAATATGGCCTGCAAGTATCTGGGTTTCGCCCGCCAAGCTAGTGCAGAATTCCTCATGACGTATGTCGGTATATGATGCCAACCCCTGATGCCAACAGCTATTGACTCCCAGCCATTGCTTTCCTAGCAGACCATGGAGTTCAGCTTCATCTTCAGCTCCAGCCAGTGATACATCGAGGGGCGGGGGTCGAATGTATCAGCGATGAAAAAATGTTGGGAAGTCATGGAATGCCGTATTTTAATGTCATGTACTCATGTGTCATGTACTCATGGTGTCCTGCTCAGTTAGCCATGCGGCAACTTGCTGCCACTGTTTGTGTTAGGGTACTTCAGCTACATGCTTTGGCAACATGGCGGCCTACAGCCATAGAGGGGCCTGGTGCAGGAAGCCCTGCAGCTAAGGTATCACCAGGGGTATCACTCCTGGTATCACTCTCACCGCGAGCATGAGAGGTTTTCAGCCGTGAAGTTTTGAGCCTTTCACGACATGGTACCCAATATGGCGGTGTCGATTTATGGTTTGAGCACAAAATAAACTAGGACAGCGAGCGTAAAAACAGTGACCCCCTCGGCAAGCAACCCACCATAGACGAGTGGCGTGGGAATGAACCCTGAACCGGTAGTGCAGAAGATAAGCCCCAACCACAAAAGATTACGACATTACGTACGTGCAAAGTAGTTAGGTTCAGCGCTACCTACGAAATGCTGGATTCTACCAAGATTCTACCGGGGCTGGTGAATCTCCCAATAGCCGTTCCTTTTGGGGGATGCAAATAATCCTTCCCCTCTTGTTATCCCTTTTGCCTTCAGTTTGCTTTCCTCCCAACCAGACAGTTGGGCGCCTTTGCGGCCAAGTCTTATTGAGCAGGGCCACAATACACTCTACAGGTGTTTTGTCATTGATCTACAAAATTAAGAAGAAAAGGCTCAAAGTTCAAAACCTTGTAACTGCTTTCTCTTCTCTGGAAGGGCTGCTACTCTTCCAGCGTTTTGTGATGCTGCACCGTGTAAATCCTGCTCAATGTTTATGTAACATGCTGGTATTCTTAAAAAAATGTGATTAAAATTGTTAAGGGCTAGGCTAGGGTCTGGTCTGGATAATTATGGGACTTCCTTCCATGTCCGATCCTTTTGGATCCTACATGTCATTCTCTCCAACCTTTTTATTGGGCGCTTATACTGCCGGGCATTTTGAGCTGGGCGAAGAAGTGTTACGACATAATCCGGATGGGGATTTTTGATGGGTGAGTTGAGAGGTCACAAATCTCAACTTTATAGGGCAGTCACAACTCAATAGTATGTGGTTGGGCTTACCTGGCATGGAAATGATTTAGATGCCAGATATACAAGGAATCAAGTCACTGACAGGCTCGGGAGATTTATGGGCATGGTCAGCCTCATTATGGTGTCACAAGAATTTCAGTTCTTCAGCCAGAACATTACTGTCTTACACCTCTGGTTTTACTGCGTAAAGACCGTCTCCAGTTACAACCGAATCCCTTCCTCGGTGTCAGAGGCCAACACTGTCATATCATACGTGGGCAGATCTGTCACTGACGTTACACCTCTGGGCCATTTCAAAATGCTCCGCCGCATGCGCGCCCGAATGCAGATCTGAAAGAGGCGGTTGTAGCTAGTTAAGTTAAGTCCCGTTTACAACATTCGTCTACATAGGCAGCCTACGGACACTATGGCTCATCGTATCCTTAAACTAACAACTTGCTTCACCCCAAAATGGAGAATCCTTGCCAACTGCCCTTGCAAGTCCCACATAATAAAAAACAGGCTTTAAGTCCGACCGGTAGCCATAGCACCCATATTGTCCTTAAGGATTCAAACATTGCTCTTTACTATGAAGGACCGACACTGGCATGTTGTCCTACCTTGGAACTACAGAGACTACTGCGCGTGGACAACCACATTCTCATCTCCAAGTCATCAGGGACAAATATAAATCCAGCACTGTAAAAGCCGCGATAAGTCCATGCATCCGATTATCATGATTGCCAATTGCATGGGGGCTTATTCATAAAGTAGCAACAAGTAGAGCTCCAGGAACTCAATAATTACTGTGCGATGTCAGGATCAAACCGCATAGCGATCACCATCATTTCCTCCTCTTCACTGACATTTGCGTCTCATGAAGTCTTTACATGGGTCCAGCCCATTCCGCTGGTCTGTCCCATTGAGTCAGCTGCGTCTTGTGGTTGTGGTAGTAGTACTCGCCAGTGTCTTTGGCGCGGTACATGCACCAGCCGTTGGGTCCGTTAACGGGGCATCCCTGCGCATTCCATGGGTCATCAGGTGCACCTCCAGGGCGCTGATCAAATCCACCCTGGGGCTGCTCTAGGCCATAGCCTCCCTGCTGGTAGCCACCCATTGGGTAACCCTGCGAGTGTGACAAGGTTCATGTCAGAAAGGGAGGCCAAGTAAGACGGCGACTCGCTCAATTGCAAAACGAGGGAGTGCTGCTGGACGGCACGACCAGAAAAGTATGATCCCAAACTCACCCCTCCATAGCCTCGCCCAGGAGCTGCAGCTCCGCCACCATAGCCATAAGCCCTTCCACGCTGAGGTCCGCCATAGCCTCGGCCCCCTTGCTGGGAGTCAACATGATCATGAGATTGTCGGAGCTCGTTCTCGCCATGAGCGAAATTACAACGATCCCCAAAGCGGCATTCTCCTTGCATCCACCTACACAGAGTCCGAAGCAGTCAGCAGGGGAAAGTTCAAGCCGAAATTTACTTGCGCCTACCTGTTGCAAAGTTTCGTCTTAGCATTCTCAGCAGTCCCTCTAAATCCAGATCGACCACCTCCACGGCCACCACCACCTCCATCACCATCCCCGAAATCTTGCCCTTGGGCCAGGAAAGCTCCGTCCATATCTTCTATTAATTTAACTTCGCAAGTTTTCTAATGGAGACTAGGCCAGGTCTACAAGGCTCGTTATGACATCTGACATTCATTTTTCGCTTCATCTGAGTACGACATGAAATTGTACCAGCTTGGTTCCTCGGGTTCCAGCCAAACGGTCTTAGTGCTTTACAGCCTCTGGCCAGAGGTCTTAGTTACAGCCTCTTATAGATACAGCCCGTACTTTCCCATATGTGGCCCCCACTTTTGCTCCAGGCTCCTCATACCCATCGCGCTTCTTGCTCCCAGCCGGTTTGGGCCAAGCTGATCTCCTTCCTCTGCCCACCACGATCCTTGCACCTCCACCCATAACTCTACCATACACGGCCATCCTTCCACCTTACGCCCCCTCTTTTCCCCTCCGTTGGCACGATATACCGGCATACTACACCGATGGCTCGGCCATATCCACACCTGGCAAAGGCACGGCCACGGGTGCGGCTTTCTATTGTACTTAAGACACCACGACGTACACTGTCCACCCTGATGGCCGAGCTGAAACCAACACTATTACACGGGCTGAACTTTGCTGGTATTCATGCTGCCCTCACTCATGCAGCCTTACACCACACCGGTGATCTCACAATTTTCTCCGATTCCTTGGTTTCTCTCTATGATACTCAGAAGGCCCTTCGCCACCCCCACACTTTTACTTCAATGTAAACACGCCCCATTACTCCTCGACATCCGTGCTCTCATCCTTACCAGGCTTCGCCACCGCCACCACTTCCACATGTTTAAGGTCAAATCTCACATCGGCATCATTGGCAATGTACTCGCCGATAAGGGTGCTGCCCTCGCCCTCCAATCCCCTGAACAATGCGATTTCACATGCAACTCGGATGTCCAACATTTCGCACACTTACCCGCATGGCCATGCCTCCCTCCTCCCCATGACATGGACGAACCGTGGTTTGCATCGGACCTCACCCATTCTTTGAAGGAACACATGTCCCGAAACTGCCCCCTTCTCACCGATGGTCCTACCTCTCCGCCCTTGCCCCTTCGTTATGTCCGCATGCAAGCCCTCGTTGCCTCTGCCCTCGCCTCCTACCTTCCCATCCTATGGCACATGGGCTTGCCCTTTAGCGGTATTCGCAACATCCACAAATCTCGTACCAATACTTTGTGGACCGCATCTACAGCCATGCATATGAACCGGCCATACAAAACAGCTGTAGGCACGCGCACCACCACCCACTGCCCCATCTGCTCACATCCCAACGATACCCCAGGCCACCTCCTGGGCGGTTGTGCTCATTCCTCCATGTCCGCCTCATACATAGCTCGGCACAACCGAGCTGTCTGCCTCATCCAGACAGCTATTGCTAATGGCTCCCTTGGCTCCTCCTTTACTATCATGGATGCCACTTCCCATGCTAATCTCCCCTTCGGTGTCTATGACACCCGTCTTCCTCGTTGGATGGTGCCCCGACAACCACCCACTTTTCCAGACTCCTTTGATTACTGTGACAAGCTGCGCCCGGATTTGCTCATTGTCCAAGGTCTCGCGCATTCCGAATTCCTTAGTCTTCACCGCGCTGGTCACCTCTCTAGCTCACACACTATGTCCCGCCTGCAGAGGACTTGCATCGTACATGTCGTTGAAATCGGTTACACCTCTGAATTTTCTTTCCAACAATGCCATACCCGTAAATCAGAACAACATGTACAACTTATCCTTCTCCTCAAACATAATGGTTGGACAGTTTCCTTAGCACCCGTCCTCCCTCCAGCCCCCCTACCTGATCGTCTGCCGACCGTGCACATTCCCCCCCCTCCTAACCCGCCACCTTCCCATACACATATCATCCTTCTGGGCACCTCAGGGTTTCTCTTTCGCCCTGCTGATAAAATCCTCAGTATGCTCGGTGTCTCCAAACACGGTATCTCATCAGTCCTCAGCCATCTCACGCGACATACCATTCGCTGCCATGTTAGCCTCTTGCGTCTACGTCGTCATCTGGAAAATTCCCATGCCCATTATTGCCCTGTCCCCCTTGACGACCCTCCTTAACCAACTTCTTTACTGTTTTCCGGTGTACGGCATTTCAAATGTCCTATTCCAAAAGATACGCTCAGGCGTTTTCTTTCTTTCTTTCTTTCTGGCCACCTGTCTCCTTGTGTCCCTGTGTCCACGGCCTGTCGCTTATCCTTTCTGATCTGGAGCCACTCGCTTCCAAATCTGACTTCTGCCCAACATCTGCATCTGTCACATTCAGGCTAAGTGGGTGAGCATTGCAATCTACCGGACACGCACTGTGTGTTTCTGAATGAAACATGACATCCTCTGTGCCTCTGGCGACCCTAGGATCGATTACCCTAAACGGGTTCCACCGGGGAATTTAAGCAGTGATACCAGAGTGTGAGGATGTCGATCCAAATGCAGGAAGTTGTCACCTATCTAATTTGTTGTCCCATCTCAGGTGTCTTAGCATTGAAATGTGACATGTAGCTGCGGTCCTTGAGCATGCATCAGCCATCATAGCTGCCACATGGCATCACTTTAGTAGGATTTGTGTACCACGCACGAGTACATGTGAAGTTATTACCGTCCAGCTCAGCATCACATGGGATGCATGGAACAGGTGCAAGCAAACTGTTACGAGCAAAAAATGCCAGACCCTGCTCCCTGAATACTGATAAGTGATAAAGGATAATCGTTGTGCACTCTTGCCCATGTGCTTTGCAAACTGGATTTCTCAACTTCGGCTATGGCTACCATGCAGAATTTTCCCTGAACTGCGAACAGTGACTACAATGCAAAATGTTGCTGTACATGAAGTCCACCAAGCGGGACCCCGTAGACCGGTCAATGTGGTGGCCAATAGTGTGAAGACAGTGTGGGTGCTTAGCTGGAATATAGGGTGGCATCTGAGCAGTGAGCACTATGCACCTGAGGTTTGGACGTTTGGTATGCAGAAACTGTGGGAGAATGCAGATATGACGATTTTCTCTCACACGGCTCATGTTTTCTCTGATGTCATCCCTCAGTTTCATGGTTTCGTATGTGTCTCATGCAGTGGACGAACATACGATGCCAGATAAGGCAGATGGGTGACCTTCTCTTGTAGGCAGTCCTTGTCAGCGTTCCTGGTGCAAGATTCTCCTATGTTTGGTCTTGTTTGGTATGCCTATGCTCGATCTCTATGTATGTTCTTGTTATTTACCACGTAATAACTCCTCCAATCTGAATTAGGAAGACGATCGGTTGGATGCTGCGGCCCACTACGATGTCCTCAGGCGGTTGGTTTCAACATTTCTGCATTGGGTGAGGTTGTGGTTTCTGGTGATTTGAATGCAAGGACAGCAAGCATAGATGAGCCCTTATGCAACTTAGACATGGAGGGATGGGAGGGCATAGGAGCAGGTCATATGTCGATCCCATGTGATAATTAATTTGCGTGCATGTGCGCGGACAGACCCGCTTAGGTGCACAATGTGAATGGGCTGTTTGATCCCAATGGCAAAAATGATTGATATGATTTACAGATGGATTCCGGAGAACAGGGATCCTAACGTCACAAATGTTAAAATGTATGTACGTCTGCGTCGGTAGCCGGGGGTTTGGAAGCCATGTATAAGTCCTTCGCACATTTTTTAGGAAGTTTCCAACCATTTTAGTAAGGCTATTTTGATTTTGCCATTGTGGTCAAACTTAGATCTCAATGTTGACTTACTTGCTGTCCTACTCAATCTGAGGTCATTAAACAAGATGGGCCTTGCAATACGTGGCACGATGATCGGTGTCGAGTTACTAGGAAAACCTGTTTGGAGGCTGCCGCCCAGTTTCGGGAGAGGGGTGAATTTGGCCTTTAAGGGGTACTGGCATTTAACTCAGGCTGTCAAGCATGCATGGGTCTATGGGAGGGAGCATGGGCGGCAGATCTGCTATTAGATCTTTGTTACGAGCCCAAGACAATCTGGTCGATATATGGTAGCAATAGGAAGAACTGTCCCCTTATGGATTTGGGGGAGTGGACTCAACATTTCAAAAAATAGTTTGCATCCCTTGCCAGGAATCTGGGGATGAGATTGTGCGTGCTCGTTTGTTTTATCTCCCTTCAGCAGTGCCGTTGTCTCAAGGTGAGTATTTAAATTGTGCAAGTGGATGAGAGTGTACATGCTAGGTCGTGAGTGCGCTTGAGAAAACCATGAATGGGAGGTCTGACGGTGTTGATGGTGTTTCTGTAGAGTTTTGTAAGTATGCAGTTGTTGCGGCTCCTGTGAAGGGAGGGTTATGTAGAGAAATGTCAGTATGTTTTGGAAAAACAACTCAAATTTTGTCTAACAAAGCCTTATCGGACGGCTATCCCAAGCAGTGGGGCATCGGTGCCTCGTTCTGGGACCCAAGCCAAAGGGGCAGCCCTGAAATGAAGGATGACTATAGGGGCATAGCAAATAAATACGCTGTGTCAAGTTATTTTCTCTGTCTTATTGCAACGTCTAGATTCTTGGGCAGAGACATTGGGTTTCCAGGCTACAGGTCAAGCAGGCTTTCCGCATGGACGGGACACACCTAAAAATATCACGCAGAGAGAAAGCCTGTTTATGCTGCTTTTATTCATTTCAGGACGACATATGACTGTGTTAACAGAGATTTGTTGTAGCAGAGTCTGCAGAGTATGGGGGGTCATGGCCGGTTTTTAGAGAGTCTGAAGGAGAGGTATCAGGGTCTTAAGATCCGTGTGCGGGTTGGTGGTAAATGAAGTGATAGTTTCTTTTCTTTCATGGGAGTTAAACAAGGAAACCCGATGTCACCTTAATCGTTTGGCTTGTTCATCGACCGTTTCAAGAAGTTTGTTGCCTTTGAGGGTCCAAATATTCGTACCTGTCTGTCACTGGTTTTGGTCAGAGTTTTTTACTCTATGCTGAGGAACTGGTCTTGCTTGCTGAATCGCCAGCAGATCTGCAGAAGCTGCCTTGAGCCCTCTATCATCGCTGTCGGCATAATGCCATGACAGTCATTATTAGAAAATCTAAAGCAGTAGTTTTCAACCAGAATATTGCCGTCAATTGGCCTCTCTCCGTGCGGTATACTATGGCAGTGATCTTGAGACTACCATAATCCGCCACAGGCTTCGCGTGAAATTTATTATTTAATGGGCTGCGCGGACCTGTTGCGCGCTCATATTAATTCGAAAACCTGATGGTGCGCGCGAATCTCGCCTCCAGAGAAAACGATATCTACTAGGACTGGTACCGTACGCTAGGTTCCCTGTGTCCTCCCTGTAAAGCATGATCCGTTTCAGTAGGAAAGACGGCAAGCAGGCTCACAAAAGAGTGGGAGGAGGAGGAGGAGGAGGTGATTAGGCAGGCCTCAGAGGAGGAGGCAGAAGAGGAGGAGGACCTGGATGACTGGTAGTCTGCTGGATAGCTCAAGTTGCTTGAATGCCTGACTAGCGAGAATTTCCCAGGCCTCAAACGGTGACTTCTGACGATGATGCGCGGCAAGTCTGTGCTGCGCGAACGATTGGATTTTAGCGCTGCGCGAGGGGGTTGTAAATTATTTCTGGCCTGCGCGCTATCAAAATATGCCGCGCGCTATTTTTAATTAGTCTTTTGTTGGGGTGGGCGGAGGCAAGCCTTTTTTCATCTATCTAGGAGTGTTATATGATGAGGCTGTTAGTATGACAGGAGGTGGTAGATGTTGTGTTAATAAGGAGAGGACGGCTATGTAGAGCATGGTCCGGAGATGCCATAAGCTTGACATACACAATCAATGTCCACCTTAGGTGTCACCTTCTTCACTGGCTGGTGAAGCCTATTCTTAATTTTGGATCTGAAATCTTGGGGCCGGGTCTCCTTGCGAGAGGGGCTTGCCTTAACGATAATATTCTCTCCAAGGATTTAGAGATAATTCATGAAGGATTTCTTCGGCATTACTCGAGTCTTTGCAAGTCTGTCGCCGAATTTGTTTTCATAAGTCAGCTTCAGCATGACCCTTTGTTATCAGTATTTTTCCTAAACAAGCCTGGATGATAGAAGGCCAGCCCAACGACTTGAAACGGTTTCAAGCTGTTGGGCTGGCTTTCTATCATCTAGGCTTTTGACCTATGGCATTGAGGTTTGATGCTCTCAATACTTATCTGAATGTTGAATAAATTTGAGTTCCGTTAAGCAAAATTGGCTTTCCGAAATTTCCAGGGATATCCGCCATGTGCGGTTCGATTAGTATGGGATACCACTGACTCAAAGTATGTGGGTTTAATTAAAGTTGTAAACGTTTTCGAAGTGGTTTCAGGTGGAATTTGAGGAGAAGGAGACTTTCTGGTTTGAGCACGCCCACAATTATTCTACAGTAGCCCGGTCGCCTGGGGCCACATTGGCTCAATGTGGAGACGGAGCGTTTTGATCACTCTTTCGATTATCGTGGTGAGAGGTTTTGAAATGCTGCAATCTTGAATGTAGGGAGGATGAGGTTCACATGATTTACTGTCCTTTTATCCAGACCTTTGTTTGGAGTATACGGTAAGTGTATGACCTTAATTTTCAAAATGTCCCAGCGGATGAGGATGGGGCCATGAAGGCATGGAATGTGATGTGAATAGAGAGTGGCGCAAGCTAGATACTGAATTTGGTTCTTCAATTTTTTCAGGAACTTGGGTTTATTTTTCTTTCAATGTAAGCTGAAAAGGGAGAGCTATCTAAAAACTTAGCAAAACATCCAGGTATTTTCCTAGTTTGTAGGCGGTGCTCTACTTAACTCCTTTGCACCCACGTCATGTTTTAGGATTGGGGCTTATCATCCGCACTATGAGATTCCCACGCCACTGTTTTGTCGTTGTGTGTTGGTAGCTTGCCCAGGGGGTCACTGCCTTTCGCTCGCTGTCCTAGTTCAAACCGATTTATGGGCATGACTGTCCCATGCATCAAATGTGATGCTCCGCAGGGCTGTAAAAACTTCACGCACAAAAAGATCACCTCGTGCACTGCTCTCTGGTACACTGGTACACATAAGTAGTAAAATGGTGCACTGGTGCACTGCACTGCTCTCTGGTGCACTGGTATACATAAGTAGTAAAATATTTCGTGGCCAGCCAGCTGGTTATTGATAACTCACCCAACCGAACAAATGTGGTTACGAGAATCTACACACCACACCAACAGGCCCCCTGCATGGACCAGAACCTGAGATCAACCACTGGATCCCCATTAAGATGTACTCTTCATGCAGCTACAAAAGCAAAACCGAAGGTTGCAAGCCATCACTACGGGGCCTCACACCGCAACGTTCATGCCCTTCTTAAATGCAAGCTATTGAAATGGAGATAATGCACTTGATCGCGCTTGCACGCATTTGGTAGGCATCAGGCATGCCAGGTAATACACAGCACTCGCACAGTCACACATATAAGCAGGTCTCATGCATACCATGTCACCCCGTTAGTTGTCACCCGTGCCATAAACAGACCTGGTATGGCTGAGTAATTTGAGTATGTGACACCTTTTGGTCCACTATCTTGGTCGTTTTGGACAGGTCAATGACGTTACATCTCTGAGCCCTGCTCAAAAAGGCTCGGCCGCGTGGGCGCCTGACTAAAGGGTTTGGACAGGTACTGGTGTTTATTGATGGGTCACGTTCATGGGTCTAGTATCAGGTGCAGCGCAGTGCTAGGTGTGTGCCTTCGTGGTGTCCTGCTGCGCCAAACGAGGTACGTGCGGCCTGGTGGCCTGGTGTGGGGATGGCTGCTGGGGCCGGGCGGTGTGGCCTGGGGGATCGGGTGCAGGGGCCTGGGTGTGGAGGTAAGGCGTGGCATGTACTGTAGGCAGACATTCAGACATATTTTTAGCTAGACAATTTGCCGACCAACTAAGCAGCCATTCCCAAGTCTAGCACTTTTGACCAGTGGTACCATCCAGTGCGTGAACTAACTGGATGCTGAACCTGAGCCACTTACTCCTTTCTAGGACAGTACAGGAAGCATGGGTGCGGTAAATGGCTTGGGCACCTGAGACTCCTTTCTAGGACAGTACAGGAAGCATGGGTGCGGTAAATGGCTTGGGCACCTGAGACTCCTTTCTAGGACAGTACAGGAAGCATGGGTGCGGTAAATGGCTTGGGCACCTGAGTCCGTCAGTGAGCATTCAACATGAAGTGGTCGGATACTGGTGCATGGCAAATATGCAACCTTGGGCCTGAGCGTCAGATCTCCAGGCCACGGCTTGGACAGCTGCGCACTCGTTACCACGTCAGCGCTTACATATGTTCTGCTCCGGTCCTCACAGTGATGAAGCGTGATTAAGTTACACTGATATCAGGCTTGTGTCACCTGTGCAAGTACCACAAACCAAAGATCCTACCCACTCAAGATGTCATGAGGTGCATGCACACACCACGACTCCACGAGTCCATGACTGCTCTCATGTGACCTGTCCCCAACAATCACACAAGGATATCCCCCCTCCATCCACACACACCATAGGCACACATTAATCAGGAATGCAAACCTCCGTCAAAAAGCTGCATGCTACCCGCAAGGGACTCAGATGCATGTGGGGTCGGCCTCTGCAAGTAGGGAAGGCAGTAGCGGTACGGGCTAGTTGTGTGAGCCTGGGCATAGCGTAGAGGCCCCATAGGCCGACACATATCTACTTTTACCACCCAGTATATAATACAATGGCTACGACTGCTGAGGAGCTTAAGAGAGCAAAGGAGGTCGAGGTATTGACGCTGGCGCTGCGCCGCCCGCGCCCGTAGACGCGCCCAAGACCTGCTCTCACACGTAATGTTTTTAGGAGGTTGAGGATGACGATGAGGAGGAGGACAGTGACGATGAAGACGACGTTCCTGATCTAGATGACGGTGGGCAGACCGTTGGCTGACAGTAGTCGGAAGACCGTTTGTGCTCCTTCCGTTTACCCCAAATCCGCTTCGTCTTCAGATGATGATGGCACATCCGGTAAAGGCAAGCAGAGCCGTGGGGAAAAGAAGAGCCGTAAAGCCATGCAGAAGCTTGGCATGAAGCCCGTCGCCGATGTGTCACGAGTGACGATTAAGAAGAGCAAGAACGTGAGGCTTTCTTTTCTGTAATCGAAGTCAGTTCTTATAGCATGTCCTAAATTGGTTTTATACTGTCTCTGGTCTGGAATTGCCTTAAACCCCTGCTTTAACTCTCTCGTGGCCTCATGGGAACATGTCCCATGGGTACAGATTTTGTTTGTCATCCAAAACCCGGACGTGTTCAAGAGCCCCAACTCAGACACCTACATCATTTTCGGGGAGGTAAGACACTGGTGTGTGTCATGCGGTTGCACCAGCTTAAAGTGTTCCTGGTAGAGCTGGATAATGTGGGCTCATGGCATCAAACCTTGCCTTTCATGTGTCCAGGCCAAGATCGAGGACTTGAGTGCCCAGGCGCAAACAGCAGCCGCTGAGCAATTCACACGCAGGCCAGAGCCTGAACAAGTTGAGAGCAAGGCTAGCCCAGGTTTGTTGTTTGCTGGATGCTCATGGTCATGCACTCAACTACTCATGTGACAACAGCAGTTGACTGCACCGATCTGAATTTGTTTCCACGCTCCTTGCTGCTTACATCTCTCATGACTTGATAGACATCATATTATTGTTGCAGCGCCCGCGGATGATGACGACGAGGAGGTGGATTCCACGGGAGTTGAGCCCAAGGACATTGAGCTCGTCATGACACAGGCCAATGTATCTCGATCGAAAGCTGTCAAGGCTCTTAAAACGGCAGACGGGGACATTGTTTCAGCAATCATGGTGAGTGAAAAAAATGGCACTGCGAGTAACTAAAATAATGTTCAATGAATAAGCCAGTAAAACAGTGGACCTGCTCACTGAGATATAAAACTATCTTGCAACCTGAGACTGAGCTTAGTCATTCCCCACCAGCCCCACGCGGCCGAGTGTTCGGCAGGGCCCAGCGGTTATGCACTGCTCTATAATTTCTTGCAAACTGAGACTGGACTGTGAGCACCACCTTCTCTACTGACCTACAGGAGCTCACAATGTAGCAGGCGGACTCCCACGATGCTGTGACGGGGTCATGGAAGGTCTGGGGCGCAGCGCGATGTGCACCGCTACATCAAGCTGTGCCATGTTTTAATGCCTGGGACTACATCCGCTGTTGTAGAGCCATGGATTAGTCCCTGCTCAGGTTGTTTCGAACACAGGCATGATCGAGGTTTTAGACTGTTAATGCTGAGGAAATAGACTACCGGTATAACATGTTAATGACATAACACCGGTATTTAACATGTAGGCATGATTCATACAAGCCAGTAATCGTGCTAGGCGATTTCGGCTGTTACCCGCTTGTGCTGAAACCTTTAAGTGCTCATTTGGCATGGCTGCACCATGGTCATGCCATGAATGTGCATGGTAGCTGGAATTGAGCTTGTTCATTACCTACCAGCCCCACGCGGTCGAGCATTCAGCAGGGCCCTGCGGGTATGCATTGTCTTGAACCGTACTTGAATGGTGCCCAGGAGGTGCATAAGGGACGAGGATGCTATCAGAGAGAGCAGCACCAACCCTGAAAGACCTCTACTGAAGTTTGACGTGCATGACATCTAACAAATAGGTGCACGCATCTTCCACACGCCTATGTGTTTTGTGACCTTCCTTCGCATTGCAATAGCAAGTTACTTGCGCCCCTAATTTGCCCAGATGCCAAGGTGACTCTACACTTTTCTTTGCAACGTCATACCATAAGTCGATAATTTATTCCCTCCATCATGATGGACTCATGTGCAATGGGACTTCTGGTGCCTAGCTGGTCCTGTAGCATAGTCGAGACGATAAACCGACCTCTCTCAAAAGGACTGATTATAGATTCAGAGCTAAATGTTAACAATTACAATATCAACAAGTGCATCAGTTGCCTCATAAGACGATGGTGCAGGCTTTCGTCTTTGCTGCACCTCGAGTTCAAAACCGGTACCCAACATGCAAAACTTGGGTACCATACACGTTATTTGTTATTGCAGTCATCTCCTTGGGCCGGTTGCTTAGGCAACACTGGCCCACACATGGTCAACGCAACCCCACACGAGTCAAAAAACACCTGTCACTCATTAGAGCAAGCACTCATTCCACAGAAACACGAAAAAATGTGCCGTTAACAAGCGGGGCACCTGCCCATGACCGAATCGCCAAAATTATATTACATACGTCTTGGCACATTCGCGCCTCCTGAATACAACTCCCATGCCACAATGTAAGAAACCAGGTCCACACAAGTGCGCCCCAGAATAACTTCAGCATGCTAGAGCTATGATGTGATTCTTAAGCATGACATGACGATACAACATTAAGAGGGCCCGGAACAAACACCTTGGACATGATCCGCTTCTCAGCAGGTCTGTATCACAGCCTCACACTGTAAATGTGTGACGTTGAAGTCCAGCAAAGCACCACATTGGATGATTTAGGGACAGGAGCCCGCAAACCGGTCCGAGCACTAAATACCTAGGACGGCAAACACGACAAACACCAATCCCCGCCCCCCCATGGATTTCCCACCAGCAACCAACCACTCACTCACGTAGGCATGTACCCCAGACAGTAGATATAAGCACCAGCCAAAGAACTTGACGTGGGTAAACAAATCAAAAAATCCATCTCGCAGGCTCCCTTAGGAACGAGCCTTATGCACTGTTGCTGCTGCAAGGCAGGAGCCTCTGCTCTGGCTGACCCTGCTCCTCAGGCTGCAGCGCCGCCGGGGCCCCCGCCTCGCTCCACTGGTTGTACAGCTGCGCAAGCGTTGCATGCTGCTCGAGAAGACCCGGCTGGGTGTGCGGCACTGGCGTCCGAGGCGCCACAAACCCCGCCTCCTTATCTTCAAACGCAGGCAAGGCAGCTGCCTCGCTTAGCTGCTGATCAGGGACCAAATGGACCGGCTTTGCCTCAGCCAATGCAGATCCAGGCCCGGCGTGCTCGCCAGACGGCTGTGGCGGAGATTGCGAAGGAGAGTTAGCGCATGGCTTCGCTGTCTTCTCCCTGATAGCCTTCTTGGTCTCGTGTGGGAGGACGCTGCCCGGATCATTGTCCCTGGCAAAGCGCCCGCCCACCCTCGGACGCGTGTCAGCCAGAGACTTGCGGCACTGGTACTTTATGGTGCGGTTGAAGTTGCGCATCTGACGCTTGGCGCGATACCGCAGGATCTTGAGAAGCCGCTCCTCCGGAGTCAGCTTACCCACTTGCTGCGAGGCAAAAGGGGAAGGGGGCATTCGATCGAGAGATCACAATCATGTCGAGAATGGCTGTCATGCCATGGCTGTCTCTATACCGGTACATCAACTTACAAATCTGAAAGAAGAAGCTGTCACTAACAAAAGACGGGTGGGCAAACGGGCACAAATACTGATATGCTGATATGCATCAACACTTATCAACGGTTGACGCATCTTAATCCAACAAGAACACCAACGAAAACAGCTGATGTCGCTGTTAATATTTTTACAAATTGTGTGCTTGCCGGAGGCTCCCACTTCCCGGCCCTCCACAAACCTGAAGTAGGTCCAAGCCTTGCAGCTGCTCTCGGACGCTCCCGCTAGGGTCCACAAAAGCCATGTCGCCTTGCGCAATCTTCTTCCATGCGCCAAGCTCGAGTGCACTTTGGCTCTTGCGCAGCGACCCGCCAGAGGGCTGCAGATACCCAGCAGTATTTGGGTCACCCTGGTGTGCCTGGCCCGCGCCCGAGGATTCCGTGTCCCAGCCACCCGGCTCAAGCTTGACATCCGTCATCTGGTGCTCCATTGGGTCAGACGTAGAGCTGCACAGCATGGACCCGGTCGAGATTGAGTCCATGCACCATGCGCTCATGCGCCGCTTCCTTAGGAAGCCAATGCAGGCGAGCAAATGATGAAGCAGCATTGTAGATGGGACGTGGATGTCATACGCTGGTATGGAGTGGTATGGCATACTTGTGTGGGGCAGCCAGCCCAGATTTGGTTCTTAGACTTACGGATTGTGAGCAGATTGTTGCGGCATCCCATTCAAGGGATGCAGCATCACACGCGACCCCATTGCAGGCCCGCCAGAAAACGAGGGCGCAGGCGCATAGCTGGGGGACGTCATTTGCATTGGGCGCTGCGCACTCGGCATCATCATATTCATCCCCTGCGGAGAAACGAGCAGAAATCGGCATCAATGATGGTTCGTGCAGGTACCAGTACCACCAATTGGTAGATTTTTGATAATCTAGGGGGCAGGCATCATGCAAGGGAAGGCTACACACATCACGACAGCCTCAAACTAACACACCTGCCCCATGAACTGCTGCTGTGGCTGCTGCATCAGCATGGGGAACATATTTTGGGGTGTAATTCCATGCATGGGTTGCATGCCCATGCTCCGGGAGGGGTCCTGTCCCATGTAGGCGAACCCATCATGCTGCGCTGGCGGTGGCTGCAGTTCGCTGCCAGGCTGCTGATGATACATGCTCATGGGCACGAGGTTCACCGCTTGATGGCCACCTTCTGGGGGGCCGCCCTCGGGTACACTGGCTAGTGTAGGCTTCACTGACACGATGCGTGGGTGCCAAGGCGCAGCTGGCTCCAGGGTCTGCAACGACTGCAAGAAAAAGGAACCCGTCAAAATGTTGCGGCAACAGTGCCAACGCACGACGTGCCTGCCCGGCTTCACAACGTACCTGCAAGTCGTTCATGCTGAAGGCGGTGCGCATCGAATGCACGCGATTCGAGGGGCGCTGGAACAGGTCCTCCTGGAAAATGGAAAGGCAAATTATCCCTAGGCCTCGCTTCTAGTTGGCTAACGATAAGCAAGCAGATGCCTACCAAATCTAGACTAGGAGCTGCTGCGAGCTCATCAGTCTCGAATTCATCGTCGACTGGAAACGGATCCAAGCCTGAAATGAAGTCATCAGCATGAAGGCCTGCAACAAACATGAAATTAGTTTGCATATATATTGCCCATTCACCATATGATGCGCCACTCACCTTCGCCTTCGCTTGTATTAAAGCTAGGCCAAGCTTCCGCGACGGAATTCACAAAAGATGGGCGCATGAAGTACTCATTCGGTGCTACATCTCCCACTGGCCAAACAGCTGATCCAGCCTGCATTTTTATTGTTTGGTAAACTTGCGATCCGCCACGGAAGTCCTCTGTTTCTTCAGATGCCGAGGCTGCCAAGAGATTTAAAACTAATCACTTCCGTTTGTCTAGGAATAAAGCAGTGGACTTGAGATTAGAGTCATACCCCTAACGCCAACGGGTCAAAAATTGGCAAGCTTGGCGAATATGCTTTAAATGGTCTGTGAAAATACGGGTAGAGTCATGCTGTAAAAATAATCATGCCATCGACAAGATTTCAGCGCGAAAGCTTTAGGGTGGACAAGGTGTGACCGAGATCGACAAGCATACTAATTTCCTTTCCAAACGAATTTGTCAATAACCCGGTCAAATCGGAGAGTAAGAAAGCGCCCATTGTCAGGCAATGCCACAGGAGTTATACTTGGCCTGCCTTCATCTTGATGTCCATCTTAAATTGAAAAGTGCATGCACTGCTGTATCACTCAACTGTGTCCGACCGGTTCCCCGCCAAGCTGGCGCACGCAAGTGCGCACTGGCTATGACACGAAAGCGATACCAGTCTATCCCTGTTGCTTGACTCATGCAAGCTCAACAGGTCCTGCAGTGCAACACAAATGGTTGTAAATGCAGGTCCTGCAGCTCAACAGGTCCTGCAGCTCAACAGGTCCTGCAGCTCAACACAATTGGTAAATGTCTTTGCCTTGCACCCAATTTCGAATATAAAACAAATGCCTGTCCCGGAATAGTCTCGGAACGGGTACCGCACATACAAAAGTTGTTCCACAAAGCATTGGCCGACACAGGAAGTATGCCATGCCATGCCATGCCATGTCATGCCATGAATTGACATCATGAGAATGCGCTTCATTTGCGTGGGTTTGCACGCCCACGCGGCCGAGCTTTGAGCGGGCCCAGAGGTGTAACGTTATTGACTTGCGTGGGTTTCCCTCCTGCCCCCCAGCCTGGGCCAGGTACCGGTAGCCCCTCCCAAGGTGCTCTGGCGTGCGCCCGTAATAAACAATGGCACTCACCGCGGGGCACGCTTTCAGCAGGGACAGCCACGTTTGCATTCGGAAGGACGAAAACACACACTTTGGTACCCCTACCGTAGAAGGATAAAACACCCCATGCATGCTTTTCCACCCCACAGTACCCAGATGCCCAACTGCGATTCAATAAATGCTGTTACTAATCTACGACACTTTCATACATGACAGGACTAGCAATCGCTTCTGGCGATTGCACGCTCGCTAGGCGCCTCAGAGACTGCAAACGTAAGAGATTCAGTGACAAAGCGACCTGCCGGTCTCCGCTGCTTCACATGAAGAGATCAGCTGGGTCTAGGTGCTCACAGGTCATCTCCCATAAGGCTGAACCGGTGGGTTCATAGCTGTCAGCCGACCTGGCTGCTCTAGTAAGATTGCGCAGACTTTCCATCCACCGGCAACGTGCTGCATCTACCAGTGCATTGTAGGCGGCTACTTCAATACCCCTGCACTCGGGCCCACATGTTGCCAACCTGGAAACCTCGCCATTTGTTACAGCCCTCCAGAGGAAGAGCAAGCAAGTGATCCCCTCACCATTCACTGCATACAACACACATACGATACAGCATTTGGTGTACTTGCCTTCCACATGCACCCATGGTGGCTGGTTCTGTGGCAAGCTTGCTGTCTTGATGCCCTCTTCCTCCAACATCATTAAGCATTTAGGTGGCGATGGCTCACCATGGCCAATCTTAACTCTCCATTGAGCAGCCGGCTCAAGTCCATCAATGGTTTCATGCTGCCCTCCGGGTGCTCCGATGTGTTTAAGTACGTATGGTGCGACTAATTGCCAAGAATTGATGAACTGAATTCATTCAAGCCGGAATTTAACGGGGATTTATAACAGGATCTGATTTTCTGCAGGCATCGCGAAGGCAAAAGACACATGAGGATGCATCCTCAAACCAATTTGAGCGACACCGAAACAGGTAGCTGGATCAGATTCAAGAAAGATGGCCTCCTCCATTTTTACTTGCGAGACAAAGCGTGACTCATGTCTGAAAAGCTATTCAATTCACTGGTCATAATACTGGACACATCCATTAATTCGTGGTTTACATTACGCCAATGAGGGGGGGCGGCAGAAAAACATAGCGTCTCGTCGACCAGCCATTGCAGTACCAGACCAATTATGAGGTATAAGAATACATATACGGTATATGAATGTTTCCCAACGTCCTAGGCTAAGCGGAGGCAATCTGAGAAAGCGTTTTTTCGAACAATATTTAAGAGTTCAAGTGTCAAAGTACCGAAGAACCGGTTTCACTTCGCATTCAATTAATTATTTTAGGGGTGCACGAACTGCATGCGGGTCAAAAATAATTCCAAAAACCCGCTTCGAGGACTTGGTAGTCACAGGCCCCAAAATATATTTGGGGGGGGCGCAGACTAATTCCCGGAACAAAATATCAAAATTATGTTCAATAATCGGCATAACGATACTGGCGACTACCGGTATCTAGCAGCACTATCTAGCAGGTCTGCTCAGTTCAGGGCAGTCAGCCTCTTCCTCGTCCAGGAAACACACGACCAAGACCTGTAGTCGGCGGGCCAGGGCCACGTATCCTCATCCTCCTCGTCTAGCTGGTATTAAAAAAAATCTAGTACACGCTGAGCCCGGAGGAACAAGCCAGACGTGCGAAATCTGACGAGGCGAGGGCGGCTGCCCTGCGTGCGAGGGTAGAAGCATGGGAAACAGCAAAGGAAGCAGCAAAGAGGCCGGTTGGACGCCCCAAAGGCTTGCTGAGCATCACGCGAAAGCCCCCAAGCCCTTAGTCCCCAAGCCACTGAACTCCATAGGGTCTCAGCGGAGGAGATGCCTTGAGCACCCTCAGGTGGCTCTCCTAATTTTCTAAGCGGTGGTGCACTACCAGAGCTATATGACAATGCTGTCACAGCGCTGCAGCATCGCCTTCCGGCCCTGTAGCTGTGGTAGCTGCACGGACCTGTATTAATAAGATCGTATTGGCTGCGCGCTCAGAAAATATAACATAGGCTCAGATTGGCTGCTGCGCAGTAAATACGCTGCGCCGAGTCATGGCTTATTTGCCTGCGCGGACATTTTTCTAAAATATCGAAATCCGGGGTGCACAAAGTGAAACCGGTTACGGTATACGGTGAGCCGAAACGGTTATAGTTCCGTCTGTCACACTTTCTTGCGCGTCTTGTGATAGCTGGGCAGAACTGGGGCAATGAGGCGGCGGTTTTATTAAATTAAATAAGCAGTGCGTCCCTGAATAATTAGTGAATCAGCTGACATTCAATCCATGCAGGCTAAATAATATTAAGCGATTAAAAGGTAATGGACATGTACCGCAGGTAGGTAGCAAGGGGTAGCTTTATAACTGGTATCCGGGCTTGATTTCTTTGATTGTTTGTTCAAATTTTGATTTCTGTGAACCAGCCGCTTTAATTGGTACTATGCAAGCACACTATTAAGCTGATTGGAATAGATGCGGCACCCCTCAATAATTTGTTTTCCTGATAAGTTAAAGTTTACCCCGTGGGTTTAACTACGTGCCGGAGGCAGGGTGTGTGGGTCAGCCATAGGGCGTAGCACGTTCTCTAAATGCCAGGATTGTTTTTCTGCTGCTGCTTACCGGTTACTGTATTGAAGTTGATTCGATTTAAGTTAAGCCGCTTACTTACTAATTGAGCAGCTCATCTAAGATCCCAGCAGGTTTATATCAGGCTTTTCATAATCGGCTGTCATGAGTGGAATACAGGTAGTGGCCTACCGGTACTTTCCAGTTCAATCAGTTACGGTAATTATCAACTTGCATTAATTCCTGTATACCGGTCCTCAATATCCTCACTCCAGTTTGCAGATTTAAGGCACTCGAGGGACTAAAGGAACGAAAGGGATTGTACGGCGTTCCCAGTGCGTTTTGGAGCCATCTGTCCGAACATTTGAAGGGCTTCTGCAAACTCATCTCGCCACTGCTGCCATCATTTTTAGCGCAAAACAATAGTCGGCTTTGCCCAAACCAATGACACCTTCTCACCCAGTAGGGGACTGGAATTTAGTTTGTTAGTTTGCATACCGGTATGCGCCCCTGGTTTGCGTGGCAGATGCTGCCTACCAGGCAGACGCTGCAAGCAATGAACGGCAGATGCTGCAAAACAGGCAGCAACGCAGTGAGTGATGCACGGCAAGAAAAAAGAGAGGTTAGCCAACAGCTTCCACACAAGAGCCAAAGCTGCAAGCATGTGCCAGCACAACAGCTGGCAGGCCACTTCCACGTCCACTGTTCATGGTGATTCATGGCACGTTCAGATGTTACGAGTGTCCCACTTATTGCAATGACCCAGACACTAGCAGCTCATAGCCAGCTTGAACCGCTGGCCACAACAGATGTCACAGTATATTACAGTATACGTGACAGAACCGTTTAGACCGCAGTTAGCGGCCTCGGGGACTCCGCAGCTTCTCTGCGGAGTCTACGGATTTGAACTGAGACCTAGAAACCCGCTTACGCCGGTTGATTTGACAGATTGTACCGTATTCTGAATTGGGCCTGCCGGGTCCCTGTATCCCGGCAATTGCCTAGGCTAGTTACTTCGTCCCTTTCTAAAGGACAGACCTCTATTTGTAACAAGCACCGGCCGTCTTCGAGACCAGCAGCTTTCACTTAAGTCAGTACCTTAACCCGAGTCAAGACTAACTCAGCCTCAGCTGAGATAGCTGGAGACAAGTACCCCAGTAAGAGAGTCGAGACCCTGCAAAAGAAGAAGTACGCAGTCTACGTCCCGTCACCCTCACCGCGAGACGCGCGGTAAGTGCCCTTAACATAGCCCAGCTGGATCGCGCCCAGACGGCCAGAAGGCCTACGCTACCTAAGTCAATTGCTATACATACAAATAACCAGTTAGCTGCTTAACTCGTTGAGCACTCGCAGCCAGTGAAGAGTCACTGAGCCTGCCCGTAGGCGTCCATCACTGTCGTGAGGAAAGAAGTCCGCCACGGACCTGAAGCGCACATCGCGTGTCCTTTAGAAAGGGACGAAGTGGATTTAGCCTGATCAGCTTAATTTGCCAATTCCTGCTAAAGGTGCTTGTGCAGCGAAATTGGAAATTTGTTTGCATGCAAACGACCTTGGACAGCATTTGAACTGCACTTTGCTGTGGTAATCTCCAGAGAGAGATTGCCAAGTTAAACTCTGAGAATCACTGAGCGTGGCAGCTTAGTGTTGAGTCCAGAAGTGGCTTGAAGATCTGGCTGTGGATTTATACACCCAGCAGATAATTTCCTGTGTGACTGCGGATTGAGATCAGGTGGATCCAATTCCTCATCATTGACAGAAGTAAACTTGTGGATAGAACATCCAAGTTTGAAATCTTGTGGGTGTGCCAAAGGATCCCCGCAGGAACGCAGAGCTGAGCGGACACTACGCAAAAGGCAACATCCACGCAGGGCGTGTGACATCCACGCGGGACGTGAGACATCTAGAAGCAGCCCAGCCAGCAAGGTGGGAAGAACTGAAAAGGGCGAAGGAGGATTCCGCCAGATTGAAACTAGTGAGCAGAAAAGCGGGAAGGCGAGGCCTTTCCTGCATAGTGCTGTACCTGCCATCCGATCTTGACTTGCAAAGTCCTCACCAGATTGCAGTAGGAACAAGGGGGCAGAAGCCTAGCGTTAGCAGATCTTGTAGAGGGTGTCGCTAGCACGCTTGCAGGACCGTGCGGTTCGTTAATTGCCTGTAGAAATGACAGACGTAGATCTAAATCCCGATAGGCACCAGCACCCTGACGCCCAACGGAGAAGTGGGCGTCTGAGGGGGCTGGAGCCGGGTGTAAACCTGATGGAGGCTAGTGATGAGCTGGCTGCAGAAGCACTGTTGGTGGCGGCAAAGCTGGCAGGGCCAGTGGAACCGCCCGCAGGAAACTGCAAGGTGCCAGAGCCGGGTCGCGTACCGCCCAGAGAGGCAGGGGCGCAGGCAGACGGCTCAGCGCTAGTGACGCGTAAAGGCATCGGCCGAGGGGGTCCAGTGCCCGCCGATTTCAGGGGCAGCCTGGAATTCGAGCAGTGGCAGACTCAAGCTGGAACACCAGAGCTGATTTTGGATCAAGCAACAGAAGTGTCCCAGAGCTGTGACACGCGGCAGAACTGCGAGCCCGAGGCCACGCCCCAGCAGAATCCGCCCAGGGTGGCCAGGGTTGCACAACGGGTCAAAAACGAACCCAGTCAGCCGGATCAAAGGGCCGAGGAAGCCGCAGCACCAAGAGGGGTTGCAGGCTGTGATAAAGCCTGCCCAGACAAACCACGAATGAAAGCAGAGGAAATGGAGGCCAGGAGTATGCCTGCAGGGGTCAAACACGAGGAAGCTGAGCCCCAGCCAGCAGCGGGCAGGCAGAGCTCGCAGGTCGGCAAGGAAAGGGAAAAATCAGCTGTGCCGGTAGGAAATCCCTGGGCTGACCAAATATCCGAGGAAGAACTGTCAGACCCAGTTCAAGAAGAGAAGGGGCAGCAGTCTAAGGCAGGGCTGCGCCCAAGGCAGCAGCTGCGACCGCGCAGGGTGCTGGTTAGAAGAGGAGCTGGATCCACAGTCTATGGGACGCCGCTGTCCAGGTTTCCGCCCAGTGTGGGCAGACCTGCGCAGAAATCCAAGGAGGGATCTAGCAGCCTGACGCAGAGAGACGACAGCCACAAGGAAATCCTGCGAGGATTTTTTCACGATCCATCAAGAGCGCAGGATACCAGCCCTAGTGAGCCAGAGCGCTCCAGGGCTGGGGGAGCAGTGTGCGGCGAAAAGGAGTCAGAAGGACATATGCAGCCGATCGGTTGGGCAGGAATTTTGCAGTGGGCAACGGACCTGTGGAAGCAAGTTTGCTCCAGGACGTTCTTGCATTTCCAGGACCAGGTCACAGCTATTGAGGAGTTCAAGGCCCATCATCTGCGGGGATGGGCAACAAAGGCCATGCTGGGTATCCCCCACACAGGGCAGGACAGGGCAACGCTGTTAGCCGCCCTTGGACAGGTGTCCAAGGGAAGGGCGGGACGCGAAGCAGCACTGGCTGTTAAGGCCTTCGCAGACGAGTGGTGCAACGAGGTAACAGGAAATCAGGTGGAACCTGGATCCGAGCCGGAAGAGGAGGAGGACCAGGCATGGGAAGGATTTGAAACAGCAGTGCAGCGGCCGGAGGAGCTCAGGGAGGTGCAAAGGTGGCAGCAGCAGGCAAGAGCCGCGCCAACCCCAGCACTCAGATCAGAGGCCTTCGAGGTCAGCAGCGAGCCAAGCCTCAGAGGGCGACCAAGGGGCAGGGAAGCGCCCAGAGCCAGCAGTCCAGCCGCCAGCGAAAGGGCGGAGTTGACTAGCCGATCACTCGCCAGGATGGCAGAGCAAGGCACAGCAACGCGCAGAGCAAGCAGGCAAGAGTCTTATGCGTTGCTACGCATAGTCGAGGACAAAGAGAACACATGCCAGGAAACCCAGGTGGATTACATCAAGGAATTCCTGAGGAACAGGCAGGCGGGCACAGCAAGTGGAACCAGGAGGAATGAGCCTGCAGGCAGCGCACGGAGCAGTGGTCCAAGAACGCAGGAAGCCAGAGAGGAAACGCAGTCTGATTCCTATGCCAGGAATTACACAGGCGGGACGCAGCCAGGTTGGCAGAGCCAGGAGCCGCCCAGGGGGCAGGCATACAACAGAGAACAGCCAAACCGGCATAGCCAGGAGCAGCCCAGAGGGCAGGCAGATGACAGGGAACATCCAAGCCAGCATAGCCAGGAGCCGCCCAGAGAGCAGGCAGATGGCAGGGAACAGCCAAGCCAGCAAAGCCAGGAGCAACCCAGGGGACCAGCGGAACACAGCAGAGGGGTGAGGCAGGAACGGCAAGACCAGGAGCTGCCCAGGGGACAGGCAGAGCCGGGCAGAGCGCAGTCTTGGAGGCCTGGCTCTGACAGCAGACCAGGCAGAAGCGAATCAGAACGACTGCCACCAGAGGGAAGTAGAAGCTCTGCAGGAAGAGCAGGCAGGCAGCCATCACGAGAAGATCATGATCAGGAGGAGGATTATTACAGACACGACAGATACCATTCAGGTCGCAGCCCATCGAGGGGCGGTGGTGGAGGATCTAGGTCGCGGTCAGAATCAGTTGATTCGGGACCAGGAGGAGCGGACAGACGCAGGCCAGGAGCCAGGCAGGAGTCCAGCGACCAGGAAATGAAGAGGCTCGAGAGGGAGCAGGCAAGGGTGAACCTGCAGCTGCAGCAGCAGATGGTCCTGCAGCTGGCAGGGGTAGCCAAATTCACCAAAATCCCAGCCATCCAAGGCAACGTGCCAGTGTTGGATATGTCGCACCCAGGCGCGGTTGCAGCCAGGAAATATTGCCAGGCATGTGGATATTGGGGATCGCACAACAGGCTGGCGCTGTCAGATGACCCGCCAGCGCTGGCTGTGGTGGCCGGAGAAATAGCTGGGTCGTGCCAGTCGCCATCAGCCATGACGATGTTGGTGAAATCACTGGTCAAGCTATGGGACAGCAAGCCGGCTAGCGTGGGGCCGCTGATGGTAGCCATCAGGGCGGCGCCCCATGCAGGAGACAGGGCTGCCAGAGAAGCAGAAAGGATAAGGTCGATGTGGGTTGCCCCAGCAGAGGAGCAGTGTTGTGAAGCCTCGCTGCTAACCTTGTGGATCAAGGTGGTTCAAGCAGAAGTGGGGAAGCCAACCTCGGATGAGAGGACAGCCATCTCCAACCTCAGGCTAGGAGTGAAGACCACTCTCGATCCTGACGTCAAGCCAGAGGAGACAGTGGAAGCATTTGCTCACAGAGTGCTGTCGACAGCAGAGTTGCTGCAGATCTCAAGGGATGCAGTGGACCACTTTGGCAGGAGGCACTCGGTCTCGCATCTGTTCCATGACGGACTTCCAGCGCTCGCTAAAGCCAAACTGAGCAAGTTTGTTATGACCGTCCCAGGGTACCTCAGCATGACAGACGAAGATCAGATTGCAGTGCTCACACAGCAGGTGGTGCTGTGGGAGAAGTTTGCCCTGGAAATGGGGGACCTAGGAGGCGCAAGCCTCAAACAGATGGCCAGTGGGCCTGGCCAGGGGGAGGCGCAGTCCAACAGAACGAGGAAGGAGAGAACAGGACAGTGGGAGATGCGGACACGCCTTGAAGGGGCAGGGAACCCCGCAGGAGCAGCAGCTGCCCAGCAACAGCGGAGTGACAAACCCAGAGGAGTTACCTGGGCAGATCAATCAGGAGCACCAAATTACAGCGCAGAAGGCGCTGCAGGGGCAGCCAAGGCATGCTACCAGTGTGGTAGCACGGCGCACCTGGCCAGGGACTGCAGGGCGCCCAGGCCCAGGGATGAGCGCAGGCCGGCGCCACTCGCTACTGACATTACAGCTGGGCAGGCAAGGCCGCAGCAGCAGCAGTACCCGCTCCCACCAAGGCCACAGCAGGGTCAGCCTGCAGGCAGACCGTACGAGCGGAATCAGAACAACAGGCAGTACCAACGGCCGGGGCCTGGCCAGGGGGGTCAGGCTCAGCAAGCGGCACACGTGTCTCACCTAAGCAGCCCAACGGGGCAAGCCGAGCCAGAGGGCTGGCAACAGACTATGGCAGAGATGCTCAGCGAGTCTGTAGCACTCATGACGCAGGTTGGGCTAGTGCCCAAATCCGCAGGATTCAAGCAGGCGGCTCACAACGCTCGTCCTAGGTCATTCTTGCCAGAACCCTGTCCGGAGGAGGAACCTGAGCAAAGGCTCGTGGAACCTGCCTCCAGGAAGGGAGCAAAGAGACTGGTTTTGAGCAAATTAGCTGACGATATGTCTGACATCCGACTGCAGGTGTTCAAGTTGAACGAGAGGCTGACGGCGCTGTCGTTCACCACTATGCCCATGGGTTCAGAAGACCACAGGGGTAAGGCCAGTTAAGGCAGGCAGGAAAGCAAGGTGGTCACAGCTGCACCAAGGCTGCAGTATTTTAAGAATGACAGAAGCAACCTGGAGCAATGTGTGGGACTAATGGTCAAAGGAAAGGTCCTGGTGGCTCAGAAGGCCCTCATGGACTCAGCGTGCTCCTGTCATGTGATCACAGTCAACATTGCAGAACAGTTAGTCGCCATGGGGGCAGAGCTGATCCGGACGGATGAGAAGATCCGCACGACAGACAATGCAGGGGCAGATCTGTATGGGGTGCTGTTCATTTGTGTGGTGTACGGATATGGGGGGCCCAATGCTATTATGGAACCCACGGTGGTCAGGGTCGTAAAAACACCACCCGATGCATACGAACACTTGGTGGGGAACCCAGAGTTTCTCAAGTACAATGGGGTTTTAGAGGCAGCAGGAAGGCTGACCTTACGCCCCAGAGATGGTCCCCAGACAGTACGAGGGGTCAGGGACCTGACGCTGCCGCTGGTCCTAGCATCCCCAGCATGGGGGTACCAGGCAGCAGCAGTAGCATGGGCAGGAATCCAGTGTGGATTTGCAGAACGGGAAGGGTGGCCCGCGGCCAGGGTGGAGGAAGAACACGAGCCGCTCTTACAGCATGCCATGGCCACACACGCAGGTGCCGCCATGAGGACAGACCAGAAGGTGGGACAGAGTCGCGGAACAGCCGCAGGTGCAGGCAGAAGCACCGCAGATGCGAGCAGGAGCAGCCGTGGGGACCCACAGGAGACCGCTTCCAGGCCGCGCCAGTGCGGGCAAGCGCAAGCTGCAGTGCCCAGGGAGGTCAAGGTGGATGCCAGGGCCGCTGCGTCACAGCCAGGCCAGGCAGCAGCACAGGCAGAGGCCAATGCTGGGATAGCAATGGCACTCAAGGCAGAGTCGAAGTCGGCATACCAAAAGGAGATCATCAGGAGGTGCCTAGAGGCAAGCCCACGCTACCCATGTGTCTTGTGCGGAGAACCTGGCCCGCACTCACCAGAGGAGTGTGACCAGAGAATCCGGAAGATACTGCAGAAGCCTGCGGCAGTCCCCACAGCCCAGGGGACATCACCAGGAGCCAGGAGGCGGGTGGACTTTGGAGGAGCCGCAGCAGCAAGAGCTGCACCAGCAGGATCAAGCAGGCGCTCGGAGGTGCGAGTGCCTAGCAAAGACGAGAGGGACGGTGCGGCTGATGGGGGCGTTAGGGAAGACGCCCCAGAAGCAGCAGGCGGAACGCAAAGGGTAGCAGCAAACCGCGACCAGAAGGAGCTTGTCGGCAAGGAGGAAAGTGAAGAATCAGAGGAGTCAGAGGAGGAAGATGTCCATGAAAGGACCAGCCCAAAGTACATGCGTTTGCTGCGGCTGCATCAACAAGTAGAGTTGCTGCAGCAAGACGTCAAGGCAAGGGAAGAGCTGCTGTACCGCCAGGCGGCTGCAACAATTGAATACCTGAGGTTGCAGCAGGTCAGGTGGACAAGCCTCCAGGACGCCAACATACGGCTCACGGAGGTACAGCAGCAGTACATCTTGCGTGCAGACCAGCTGCGGGCGCTGTACGCCAACCTTGGGAATCAGCAGGCAGGAGAGCCGCTGCAGTCCACAATCCCAGGTGACCCGGAGCTGGCAGAGCATATGGGAGTCATGTTTTAAACCGCGGCCGAGTTCGCAGAGGAGGACGAGGGTCTGAGCCAGGAGAAGCTGCAGGACCAGGAGCAGCAAGCCACTGGTCAGCAAGGACCAGGGGGCAGTGGCGGGGCCAGGCAGGCCAGCGGGGAGACGCGAGTGCAGCACAGGGGGTCAACCCCAGATGACGCAGTACATACAGAAACCAGAGAGCGCAGCAGGAGCGCGCAGAGGGCTCGCAGTGCAGAACGCCCCGCCACTGCCCCCTGGTCCTTGCTGACCAGTGGCTTGCTGCTCCTGGTCCTGCAGCTTCTCCTGGCTCAGACCCTCGTCCTCCTCTGCGAACTCGGCCGCGGTTTGAAACATGACTCCCATATGCTCTGCCAGCTCCGGGTCACCTGGGATTGTGGACTGCAGCGGCTCTCCTGCCTGCTGATTCCCAAGGTTGGCGTACAGCGCCCGCAGCTGGTCTGCACGCAAGATGTACTGCTGCTGTACCTCCGTGAGCCGTATGTTGGCGTCCTGGAGGCTTGTCCACCTGACCTGCTGCAACCTCAGGTATTCAATTGTTGCAGCCGCCTGGCGGTACAGCAGCTCTTCCCTTGCCTTGACGTCTTGCTGCAGCAACTCTACTTGTTGATGCAGCCGCAGCAAACGCATGTACTTTGGGCTGGTCCTTTCATGGACATCTTCCTCCTCTGACTCCTCTGATTCTTCACTTTCCTCCTTGCCGACAAGCTCCTTCTGGTCGCGGTTTGCTGCTACCCTTTGCGTTCCGCCTGCTGCTTCTGGGGCGTCTTCCCTAACGCCCCCATCAGCCGCACCGTCCCTCTCGTCTTTGCTAGGCACTCGCACCTCCGAGCGCCTGCTTGATCCTGCTGGTGCAGCTCTTGCTGCTGCGGCTCCTCCAAAGTCCACCCGCCTCCTGGCTCCTGGTGATGTCCCCTGGGCTGTGGGGACTGCCGCAGGCTTCTGCAGTATCTTCCGGATTCTCTGGTCACACTCCTCTGGTGAGTGCGGGCCAGGTTCTCCGCACAAGACACATGGGTAGCGTGGGCTTGCCTCTAGGCACCTCCTGATGATCTCCTTTTGGTATGCCGACTTCGACTCTGCCTTGAGTGCCATTGCTATCCCAGCATTGGCCTCTGCCTGTGCTGCTGCCTGGCCTGGCTGTGACGCAGCGGCCCTGGCATCCACCTTGACCTCCCTGGGCACTGCAGCTTGCGCTTGCCCGCACTGGCGCGGCCTGGAAGCGGTCTCCTGTGGGTCCCCACGGCTGCTCCTGCTCGCATCTGCGGTGCTTCTGCCTGCACCTGCGGCTGTTCCGCGACTCTGTCCCACCTTCTGGTCTGTCCTCATGGCGGCACCTGCGTGTGTGGCCATGGCATGCTGTAAGAGCGGCTCGTGTTCTTCCTCCACCCTGGCCGCGGGCCACCCTTCCCGTTCTGCAAATCCACACTGGATTCCTGCCCATGCTACTGCTGCTGCCTGGTACCCCCCTGCTGGGGATGCTAGGACCAGCGGCAGCGTCAGGTCCCTGACCCCTCGTACTGTCTGGGGACCATCTCTGGGGCGTAAGGTCAGCCTTCCTGCTGCCTCTAAAACCCCATTGTACTTGAGAAACTCTGGGTTCCCCACCAAGTGTTCGTATGCATCGGGTGGTGTTTTTACGACCCTGACCACCGTGGGTTCCATAATAGCATTGGGCCCCCCATATCCGTACACCACATAAATGAACAGCACCCCATACAGATCTGCCCCTGCATTGTCTGTCGTGCGGATCTTCTCATCCGTCCGGATCAGCTCTGCCCCCATGGCGACTAACTGTTCTGCAATGTTGACTGTGATCACATGACAGGAGCACGCTGAGTCCATGAGGGCCTTCTGAGCCACCAGGACCTTTCCTTTGACCATTAGTCCCACACATTGCTCCAGGTTGCTTCTGTCATTCTTAAAATACTGCAGCCTTGGTGCAGCTGTGACCACCTTGCTTTCCTGCCTGCCTTTACTGGCCTTACCCCTGTGGTCTTCTGAACCCATGGGCATAGTGGTGAACGACAGCGCCGTCAGCCTCTCGTTCAACTTGAACACCTGCAGTCGGATGTCAGACATATCGTCAGCTAATTTGCTCAAAACCAGTCTCTTTGCTCCCTTCCTGGAGGCAGGTTCCACGAGCCTTTGCTCAGGTTCCTCCTCCGGACAGGGTTCTGGCAAGAATGACCTAGGACGAGCGTTGTGAGCCGCCTCCTTGAATCCTGCGGATTTGGGCACTAGCCCAACCTGCGTCATGAGTGCTACAGACTCGCTGAGCATCTCTGCCATAGTCTGTTGCCAGCCCTCTGGCTCGGCTTGCCCCGTTGGGCTGCTTAGGTGAGACACGTGTGCCGCTTGCTGAGCCTGACCCCCCTGGCCAGGCCCCGGCCGTTGGTACTGCCTGTTGTTCTGATTCCGCTCGTACGGTCTGCCTGCAGGCTGACCCTGCTGTGGCCTTGGTGGGAGCGGGTACTGCTGCTGCTGCGGCCTTGCCTGCCCAGCTGTAATGTCAGTAGCGAGTGGCGCCGGCCTGCGCTCATCCCTGGGCCTGGGCGCCCTGCAGTCCCTGGCCAGGTGCGCCGTGCTACCACACTGGTAGCATGCCTTGGCTGCCCCTGCAGCGCCTTCTGCGCTGTAATTTGGTGCTCCTGATTGATCTGCCCAGGTAACTCCTCTGGGTTTGTCACTCCGCTGTTGCTGGGCAGCTGCTGCTCCTGCGGGGTTCCCTGCCCCTTCAAGGCGTGTCCGCATCTCCCACTGTCCTGTTCTCTCCTTCCTCGTTCTGTTGGACTGCGCCTCCCCCTGGCCAGGCCCACTGGCCATCTGTTTGAGGCTTGCGCCTCCTAGGTCCCCCATTTCCAGGGCAAACTTCTCCCACAGCACCACCTGCTGTGTGAGCACTGCAATCTGATCTTCGTCTGTCATGCTGAGGTACCCTGGGACGGTCATAACAAACTTGCTCAGTTTGGCTTTAGCGAGCGCTGGAAGTCCGTCATGGAACAGATGCGAGACCGAGTGCCTCCTGCCAAAGTGGTCCACTGCATCCCTTGAGATCTGCAGCAACTCTGCTGTCGACAGCACTCTGTGAGCAAATGCTTCCACTGTCTCCTCTGGCTTGACGTCAGGATCGAGAGTGGTCTTCACTCCTAGCCTGAGGTTGGAGATGGCTGTCCTCTCATCCGAGGTTGGCTTCCCCACTTCTGCTTGAACCACCTTGATCCACAAGGTTAGCAGCGAGGCTTCACAACACTGCTCCTCTGCTGGGGCAACCCACATCGACCTTATCCTTTCTGCTTCTCTGGCAGCCCTGTCTCCTGCATGGGGCGCCGCCCTGATGGCTACCATCAGCGGCCCCACGCTAGCCGGCTTGCTGTCCCATAGCTTGACCAGTGATTTCACCAACATCGTCATGGCTGATGGCGACTGGCACGACCCAGCTATTTCTCCGGCCACCACAGCCAGCGCTGGCGGGTCATCTGACAGCGCCAGCCTGTTGTGCGATCCCCAATATCCACATGCCTGGCAATATTTCCTGGCTGCAACCGCGCCTGGGTGCGACATATCCAACACTGGCACGTTGCCTTGGATGGCTGGGATTTTGGTGAATTTGGCTACCCCTGCCAGCTGCAGGACCATCTGCTGCTGCAGCTGCAGGTTCACCCTTGCCTGCTCCCTCTCGAGCCTCTTCATTTCCTGGTCGCTGGACTCCTGCCTGGCTCCTGGCCTGCGTCTGTCCGCTCCTCCTGGTCCCGAATCAACTGATTCTGACCGCGACCTAGATCCTCCACCACCGCCCCTCGATGGGCTGCGACCTGAATGGTATCTGTCGTGTCTGTAATAATCCTCCTCCTGATCATGATCTTCTCGTGATGGCTGCCTGCCTGCTCTTCCTGCAGAGCTTCTACTTCCCTCTGGTGGCAGTCGTTCTGATTCGCTTCTGCCTGGTCTGCTGTCAGAGCCAGGCCTCCAAGACTGCGCTCTGCCCGGCTCTGCCTGTCCCCTGGGCAGCTCCTGGTCTTGCCGTTCCTGCCTCACCCCTCTGCTGTGTTCCGCTGGTCCCCTGGGTTGCTCCTGGCTTTGCTGGCTTGGCTGTTCCCTGCCATCTGCCTGCTCTCTGGGCGGCTCCTGGCTATGCTGGCTTGGATGTTCCCTGCCATCTGCCTGCCCTCTGGGCTGCTCCTGGCTATGCCGGTTTGGCTGTTCTCTGTTGTATGCCTGCCCCCTGGGCGGCTCCTGGCTCTGCCAACCTGGCTGCGTCCCGCCTGTGTAATTCCTGGCATAGGAATCAGACTGCGTTTCCTCTCTGGCTTCCTGCGTTCTTGGACCACTGCTCCGTGCGCTGCCTGCAGGCTCATTCCTCCTGGTTCCACTTGCTGTGCCCGCCTGCCTGTTCCTCAGGAATTCCTTGATGTAATCCACCTGGGTTTCCTGGCATGTGTTCTCTTTGTCCTCGACTATGCGTAGCAACGCTTAAGACTCTTGCCTGCTTGCTCTGCGCGTTGCTGTGCCTTGCTCTGCCATCCTGGCGAGTGATCGGCTAGTCAACTCCGCCCTTTCGCTGGCGGCTGGACTGCTGGCTCTGGGCGCTTCCCTGCCCCTTGGTCGCCCTCTGAGGCTTGGCTCGCTGCTGACCTCGAAGGCCTCTGATCTGAGTGCTGGGGTTGGCGCGGCTCTTGCCTGCTGCTGCCACCTTTGCACCTCCCTGAGCTCCTCCGGCCGCTGCACTGCTGTTTCAAATCCTTCCCATGCCTGGTCCTCCTCCTCTTCCGGCTCGGATCCAGGTTCCACCTGATTTCCTGTTACCTCGTTGCACCACTTGTCTGCGAAGGCCTTAACAGCCAGTGCTGCTTCGCGTCCCGCCCTTCCCTTGGACACCTGTCCAAGGGCGGCTAACAGCGTTGCCCTGTCCTGCCCTGTGTGGGGGATACCCAGCATGGCCTTTGTTGCCCATCCCCGCAGATGATGGGCCTTGAACTCCTCAATAGCTGTGACCTGGTCCTGGAAATGCAAGAACGTCCTGGAGCAAACTTGCTTCCACAGGTCCGTTGCCCACTGCAAAATTCCTGCCCAACCGATCGGCTGCATATGTCCTTCTGACTCCTTTTCGCCGCACATTGCTCCCCCAGCCCTGGAGCGCTCTGGCTCACTAGGGCTGGTATCCTGCGCTCTTGATGGATCGTGAAAAAATCCTCGCAGGATTTCCTTGTGGCTGTCGTCTCTCTGCGTCAGGCTGCTAGATCCCTCCTTGGATTTCTGCGCAGGTCTGCCCACACTGGGCGGAAACCTGGACAGCGGCGTCCCATAGACTGTGGATCCAGCTCCTCTTCTAACCAGCACCCTGCGCGGTCGCAGCTGCTGCCTTGGGCGCAGCCCTGCCTTAGACTGCTGCCCCTTCTCTTCTTGAACTGGGTCTGACAGTTCTTCCTCGGATATTTGGTCAGCCCAGGGATTTCCTACCGGCACAGCTGATTTTTCCCTTTCCTTGCCGACCTGCGAGCTCTGCCTGCCCGCTGCTGGCTGGGGCTCAGCTTCCTCGTGTTTGACCCCTGCAGGCATACTCCTGGCCTCCATTTCCTCTGCTTTCATTCGTGGTTTGTCTGGGCAGGCTTTATCACAGCCTGCAACCCCTCTTGGTGCTGCGGCTTCCTCGGCCCTTTGATCCGGCTGACTGGGTTCGTTTTTGACCCGTTGTGCAACCCTGGCCACCCTGGGCGGATTCTGCTGGGGCGTGGCCTCGGGCTCGCAGTTCTGCCGCGTGTCACAGCTCTGGGACACTTCTGTTGCTTGATCCAAAATCAGCTCTGGTGTTCCAGCTTGAGTCTGCCACTGCTCGAATTCCAGGCTGCCCCTGAAATCGGCGGGCACTGGACCCCCTCGGCCGATGCCTTTACGCGTCACTAGCGCTGAGCCGTCTGCCTGCGCCCCTGCCTCTCTGGGCGGTACGCGACCCGGCTCTGGCACCTTGCAGTTTCCTGCGGGCGGTTCCACTGGCCCTGCCAGCTTTGCCGCCACCAACAGTGCTTCTGCAGCCAGCTCATCACTAGCCTCCATCAGGTTTACACCCGGCTCCAGCCCCCTCAGACGCCCACTTCTCCGTTGGGCGTCAGGGTGCTGGTGCCTATCGGGATTTAGATCTACGTCTGTCATTTCTACAGGCAATTAACGAACCGCACGGTCCTGCAAGCGTGCTAGCGACACCCTCTACAAGATCTGCTAACGCTAGGCTTCTGCCCCCTTGTTCCTACTGCAATCTGGTGAGGACTTTGCAAGTCAAGATCGGATGGCAGGTACAGCACTATGCAGGAAAGGCCTCGCCTTCCCGCTTTTCTGCTCACTAGTTTCAATCTGGCGGAATCCTCCTTCGCCCTTTTCAGTTCTTCCCACCTTGCTGGCTGGGCTGCTTCTAGATGTCTCACGTCCCGCGTGGATGTCACACGCCCTGCGTGGATGTTGCCTTTTGCGTAGTGTCCGCTCAGCTCTGCGTTCCTGCGGGGATCCTTTGGCACACCCACAAGATTTCAAACTTGGATGTTCTATCCACAAGTTTACTTCTGTCAATGATGAGGAATTGGATCCACCTGATCTCAATCCGCAGTCACACAGGAAATTATCTGCTGGGTGTATAAATCCACAGCCAGATCTTCAAGCCACTTCTGGACTCAACACTAAGCTGCCACGCTCAGTGATTCTCAGAGTTTAACTTGGCAATCTCTCTCTGGAGATTACCACAGCAAAGTGCAGTTCAAATGCTGTCCAAGGTCGTTTGCATGCAAACAAATTTCCAATTTCGCTGCACAAGCACCTTTAGCAGGAATTGGCAAATTAAGCTGATCAGGCTAAATCCACTTCGTCCCTTTCTAAAGGACACGCGATGTGCGCTTCAGGTCCGTGGCGGACTTCTTTCCTCACGACAGTGATGGACGCCTACGGGCAGGCTCAGTGACTCTTCACTGGCTGCGAGTGCTCAACGAGTTAAGCAGCTAACTGGTTATTTGTATGTATAGCAATTGACTTAGGTAGCGTAGGCCTTCTGGCCGTCTGGGCGCGATCCAGCTGGGCTATGTTAAGGGCACTTACCGCGCGTCTCGCGGTGAGGGTGACGGGACGTAGACTGCGTACTTCTTCTTTTGCAGGGTCTCGACTCTCTTACTGGGGTACTTGTCTCCAGCTATCTCAGCTGAGGCTGAGTTAGTCTTGACTCGGGTTAAGGTACTGACTTAAGTGAAAGCTGCTGGTCTCGAAGACGGCCGGTGCTTGTTACAAATAGAGGTCTGTCCTTTAGAAAGGGACGAAGTAACTAGCCTAGGCAATTGCCGGGATACAGGGACCCGGCAGGCCCAATTCAGAATACGGTACAATCTGTCAAATCAACCGGCGTAAGCGGGTTTCTAGGTCTCAGTTCAAATCCGTAGACTCCGCAGAGAAGCTGCGGAGTCCCCGAGGCCGCTAACTGCGGTCTAAACGGTTCTGTCACGTATACTGTAATATACTGTGACAGCTGTCGCACCATAAAGCAGTAACTGCAATACTATGGTAAATACCGTAAACTCCGGTCAGGACACCTTAGAGAGGTGTCCTCTACTCACAAATACGGTACATCACCGTACACTCATGCTCCTTGTACTTCAGACAAGAGCTTGTTATCAAGATAACTGTAACTGGAAGTCCCTAACTGGATGTCTCTGCCTAGAAGTCTCCGTCTCGTGGGTACCGCCCCTACTACTTTACTCGCCCCCCGCTCCCCAGCGTTAAGCCCTCCAGGCATGCGCGGGGAGCCGGAAAAGGGGTGGTACTGAAAGAACTTCTGGAAAAATATGTACGTAGAAGCTCAAATGATCTGCCGCAAATCTGCCTGGTTCAGGCCCTCTGCAAATCTGCCTGGTTCAGGCCTTCTTCAAACAGAACTTTGCTGGAGAGCCGCTGCAGTCCACAATCCCAGGTGACCCGGAGCTGGCAGAGCATATGGGAGTCATGTTTCAAACCGCGGCCGAGTTCGCAGAGGAGGACGAGGGTCTGAGCCAGGAGAAGCTGCAGGACCAGGAGCAGCAAGCCACTGGTCAGCAAGGACCAGGGGGCAGTGGCGGGGCCAGGCAGGCCAGCGGGGAGACGCGAGTGCAGCACAGGGGGTCAACCCCAGATGACGCAGTACATACAGAAACCAGAGAGCGCAGCAGGAGGGCGCAGAGGGCTCGCAGTACAGAACGCCGCGGGGCGGTGCCTACACCGGAGGCTCGAACCCAGCGGCCAGACCGCGATGATAGCTTCGACCGGCCTAGAGGCAGGAGGCAGCAGTCACACAGCGGGGATCGCGGGAGCCAGCCCAGGGGCAGGTCACAAGAGCGAGGCACAGGTAGCCACGCCAGGCCATACCAGCTAGAAGGGAGAATGCAGGATAGAAGGGGAGCCTCCGGCCAGAGTCCGCCGGGCAGGGCCCAGGCAGGGCGCAGCTGGATGGGGGGACAGAGGAATGTCCTCGGACCCCACGATGGGGGAGTGTGCTTCAACTGTCAGAAGCCAGGGCACTTCGCTAACGCGTGCCCAGAGCAGGGAGAGGCCTCGCAGCCTGGGGACAGCAGCCAGTTTGACCGATCACGGGCAGCAGGAGGCCCGGACAGGAGCTGGGGAGTCAGGGGACCTGGCAGGAGCCAGGAGGTGTCGGAAGACAACATGAGGCGAGCTTACGAGGCCGCCAAGGAGGTCTCCTTTGAAGAGTGGAAAAGGCAGCAGGAGACAGCTGGACCGAGTGAGCTGCCAGGCCCGCCAGGACGGCCGGGGCCAGCGGGGCAGTCTTACAACTCCAGGTGGGTCAGCCAGGAGAGGCACACGTGCATGATGTCTGTCCATGAAGGGTTTGGGCAGAACGCAGCGACTCAAGTTGTGAGCTACCAGGCCGCAGCAATGCCTGTAACGTTCCAGGTGGTGCCAGAGGGGCAGGTGGCCCAGCAAAGGCACCACTGGCAGATGGTGGTAGAGGCCCTAGCCATGAATCACTATGGTACTCGGCCCGCAGGGTCAGCCAGGTCCATGGCACATGCAGTGGAGTTTCTCAGGAACCTCCAGCAAAGGGGATGCCCGGCCCCATGTGAGGGATGGCCTGGCATTCTCCAGCAGTTTCTCGACAAAGAATGGGACATCTACAATGCCCAGATGGATGAGTTTGAGAGGCTAGAGCAGGAGGCAGGGCTCCAGCACAGGGTAGACGAGTGGGAAACCAGTTCCAGTGGGGACGGCACCAGCGCCTCAGAGGAAGGGTATGAGCCTCAAGCTCCTTTAACAGTGCGTGAGGAGGAAGCTGCCATGCTCTGCCCAGGTACCCCGGAGGGCAACGCGGACACAGGCGGCGAGGTAGCGGGAGCAGCCGCCGGGACCCGGAATGGGCTCAGCAGGCAGGATCACCACCCAGGGGCCAAGGGGACAGCAGCTATGAGTCCAGAGGACAATACGGCGGGGGCCGTTAGGACCCATCACAGTACCACCTCTCGGTCCAACACTGTCAGATGGGAAGAGGAGGACAGAGGGCTGCAGCGCAGCCGCAGCAGGGGCGAGAGGCCCGCTGCATGGAATGAGGATTCCCGGTTCACCCAGGCCGGTACAGGGCGCCGGGACAGGTCGGGCAGCAGAGGGCGGGTTCGCCCTGAGCCAGACCCGCCGAGATTGCCAGAGAGCAGGTGCTTCGTGCAATGGTACCGCCTGGGGGAAGAAATGCCAGAGGCGTCGTCTTCAGAGGCTATGATCACTCTGCCGGCACAGTCCAAGGATGGGCTTTGTAGGTTGCAAAACCACAGGCTCCTGGAAGGCAGGTCGCAAACGTGTGTCAACATAGCGGCAGCCATGCAGGCAGTGGCCCGGCTGATCTTTCCATGGGACGCGGTGACAGCAGTCCTGCTGGGTGCAGCACTCAAGGGGTTCATACAGCCCAGCACAAGGATGGAGGATTATATGCAGAGGGGATGGTCACGGCACCCCATCTACGCATACTGCGTCAGCGAGATGGTGGACCTAGCCGTCAAAGAAGGCATCACAGCAGTAGCCGCAGCCAACAGGGCGCACCCAGACGTGCCGGATAGCACGCGCACCGAGGGGGTGTGGCAGGGTGCGCAGCCCGGGTTCATGCGCACGCCATGGGCGGAGGACTGCGTCCACCAGTTGATGGAGCACCCCGCTCTCAGAGACCGCGCTTTCTACGTGCCATTGCAGGCCTTAGGAGAGCACGGAGGGGGTGACAGGTCCGAGGATGGAACCTACAGCGGGGCAGGGCTGTGCCATGCCGATAGGCCACGGCGGTGTGAGGCCACCGTTGAGGCGTCGGTCACCATCCCCAGGATGGTCGCAGGGCAAGCTGTACCATGGGGAATGGATCCTGGGGAAGCCAGGGCAGCCATCCCAGTTCAGCAGCTGGTAACTTACTACTACGAGGAGCTGGAAGAGGGAGAGATGCCGGTTTCAGCAGCATGGATCCACATGCATGCGTCGCGGGATGATATGCCAGTCTTCCTGTTCGCAAGGTGCGAAGGGAATGTGGCGATCACCAAGTGTGCATCAGTCGACGAAGCAGAGTTCCACGCGCACACGCACGCCAGGGGAGCAGACCCAGCAACATGGGCAGTCATGCTCATGGCGTTGCAACGGGTTCTGCTTCCGGGACAGCTGTCGGCAGCCATGCGGCACGTCTGGGGCGTGGATGATCAGTGGGCGCCGCTGGAAATGACAGACTGCCCCACATGGCCATATGGGGCCCAGAGGTCGCCAGCGGATGGACCCATGTGGGAAGGCGAGGAGGAGTTCGCGCGCTCGCCGTTCGCAGTGGAACGGTTAGAAGCGTGCGTGCACCAGTGGGTGCGCTGGGAGAGAAGAGCGTGGCGCGACAACAGGGCCAGCAGCGTGAGCCCGTATTGGCAGGCAAACGGCATGACAGTACAGCTGTGGAGGCAGGCGCACCCGGCAGGGGTGCGCACTCTGCATCCCCTGTTCAGAGGAGCAGGATCGGATACCTACATGGAGGAGCTGGAGGAGCTGAGGACTCAGCCCGTGCTGGGGCGCTGGATACTGGGCAGGTGGGGTTCCCGCTATTGGGACCCCGCTGCCGACAGTGACGGACCAATCCAGGACACATACCAGGAGCCAACAGAGCAGGGCCATGTCGCCTTTGTCACCACACTCGGGGCAACAGCATCCTCTTGGGAGTGGCTGGAGCCCATGGAGGAAATGGAGGTGTCAGCCCTGGAGGCTGAGACCGGGGATCGGGCGGAGCCCCAGACAACCCCGGACAGTACCAGCAGACCACTTGCAGGAGACCTGGACAGCAGGGAGCCATGGTCCAGCAATGAGCTTCGACCCAGCCATGAGGGCAGGGGGCTGCTAGGAGAGGAGAATGAAGACCCTTCGGAAGGGCCGCCATCACTGGTGCAGGATTCAGAGTCGGAGGAGGAGTGGGGCGCTGACAGAAGCCCGTGCCCAGCAAGGATCAGCCTCACAAGAGCTGATGCCGGGGATGCAGATGGGATGGAAGAGCCAACCGACGCAGGCCCTGGACCAGGGAGTCCAGTGTGGGGCCGCGAGGAGGACTTGTTACAGCTACGGCAGGAGTGGATGCGCGGTGTTGTTCAGGAGCAAGCAGCCATGGAAGAGCGCAGAACCAGGAGAGCCGAGATAGAACGCAGCAGCAAGGTCGCGCTAGAGGAGAAGGCACACAAGGTCGCAGTGGGGGTCAGCCCGCGGCAGGCAGCAGACCAGTGCGCTGGCGAGCCCAAGGGGGCAGCAGCAGGCAAGGCGAGCAGCAGGAGCCCAGGGGACGCCCAGATCAGCCCGCCAGCACAGGCAGCAGCAAGGGAGCCCTGGGGTGACCCAGCAGCATACAGCACGGAACGCTGGGTGGCAGTGCTCAGGAACTTCGTGGATCAGCTAGACGTGCTAAGAAGGCAGGAAATGGGGCAGCAAGAGGCAAGCCAGGAGGCTAGCCTATTTTTCCGACTCAGAATGCTGCCACAGCCCGATCCGAATCCCAGGATGGGAGGTTACAGCAGGGCGGTCGGGGAGCTACAGGAGGAGCTGACGGAGAGAATATCAGCCCTCAACAAGATGGGAGCAAAGGGAGTGGACACCCAACAGCCGTCGGACAGCCGCAGCAGCCAGGCCCGAACCAGCAGGGGGGAGGACCTTGCAAGGAGGGCTGCCAGCGCTCGGGAAACCATGCGACAGGGCTGTGGGCCAGAGGAGCCCGCGGGTGCCGGCAGCAGCAAGACTGTGCAGCGCGCCACTCACAGGCAGGAGCGGCTGGCACAGGGCAGCACAGGTCAGATACCAGGAGCAGGGCCAGAAAGGGCCGGTGCGGCTTGGGCTGACACTGCCGAGTTGCGGGGGAAAAAGTCAAAAAAGGCTAGGCGGCGCGCGGGAAAGGCGCAGAGGGCAGCCGAGGACAGGAACCGTGGCAGCAGACCAGGAATGGACTGCCCAGTCCTGCCACTCAGGATCAGCCAGGTGGACCTGGAGATCACATGGGCCAGTGGGCAGCAGAGGCCAGCGCAGAGCGCAGAGCCATGCGTACAGCCCGCAGAGCACCTACCGCAGAAACCCACGAGGCAGGTGCCAGCTTGCAGAGGACTCCTCACATGTACAGCATTTAAGGGGATCCTTACGGGGACGCTCCAGCTGATACTGGTGTGGCTCCTGCTGTCGGTGTGTGTGCCAGGGGCGCGAGCCACCGAGCAGGGGGTACGAGGAGGAGGATTTACAGCAGGACAAGGGGCTTTTGTGTCAGGACAAGAGGCAGCAGCGAAGCTGTCGTCTGGATGGTTGCGCCCGCCAGCAGTCATGCCCATGGGGGGTGCCAGCAGGCGGGGTGCCTGCAGCCAGCAGGAGAGCTGGCAAAGCGGCAACGACACTGGCAGGGAAGAGCCGCCCGCGGAGGACGACCCGCAGGCGGCTGAGATGATCGACATGTTCCAGCCGGGGGGAGCAGTGAAGCCGCCCGCGGAGTACGTCAAAACCAAGGAGGGGTGGCTGCTGGGCCAGCACCCCGACTTCACTGCGGCACAGCAGGAGAGCTTGGAGCAGAGCCTCAGGGATCGCCAAGGAGCGTTCGCTTACTCCATGGAGGATCTACCAGGCTACTGCGGCACGCAGGGTGAGTTTACGCTGGCTTTAGAAGACGAGGTCAGTTCGTGCTTTCAGAAGTCCAGGGACATGCCGCCACCCAAAGCAGCCATTTTTAAAGAAAAATGCCAGCCAATGATACAGGCAGGTATCATCGTCAAAGTACCCCAGGGGGGGCCTATCAAGTTTGCAGCCAACTCAGTAGTAGCAGCCAAGAAGAGTGCTGAGACTGGGGAGTGGACTGACCACCGGATAGCGCACGATATGCGCAGGTTAAACCTGCGTACGGCTAAGCAGGAGTTTGCAATCCCCAGGATGGAGACTATTTTTCAGAACCTGGGAACTGCCAAGATATTCAGCAAGGTTGATCTCCGGTCGGGGTTCATGCAGATCCCTATAAAGGTCGAGGACCAGCCTAAGACAGCTTTCTGGATGGGACCTGAGCTTTGGATGTACACAAAGCTCAACTTTGGTCTGCGCAATGGACCTCCCTTCTTTCAGCGTATGATGGAAGAGGAGATTGCCAGGGCAGGCCTGAGTGCGTTCTGCGTGGCATTCATTGACGATCTGCTAGTGTACAGTGACACGCCGGCAGAGCACATCAGGCATGTGGAGCTGATGTTAGACATGCTCCACAGTGTAGGATTAAGGGCGCACCCCGACAAGTCCCTGTTTGGGTGTGCAACAGTAGAGTACCTGGGTCACAATGTGTCCGCCCAGGGGCTCACGCCGCACGCAGCCAAGATAGCAGCGGTTATGGCGCTGCCAGAGCCCACATCGGTGAAAAACATTCAGGAGGTCATGGGATTCTTGAATTTCTACCGGTGCTACGTCCCGGATTTCTCGAAAAAGGCGGCATGCATCAACGCATTGCTGGTCAAGGGGGTCCCGTTTGTGTGGGGGCCAGAGCAGTCGCAGGCGTTCCAGTTGATCAAAACAGAGATGTGCGAGGGCGGAAGAGTCCTGCGCAGACCAGATTACAGTGGGACAGGGCCAGACGGCAAGGGGCCGCCTAGGCCGTTCTTGCTGTACACAGATTTCTCTAAGCAGGGCATAGGCGCCGTGCTAGGACAGTGTGATGACAGCGGGCGGGAGTATATGGTGGCATGCACGTCCAGATCCCTGAACAAGAGCGAGAGGAACTATTCCTCGTTCCAGGGGGAGATGCTGGCCGCAGTGTATGCAGCACGCACATACCGTCACATGCTGTTTGGGTGCAAGGTGCATCTCATCACTGACCATGAGCCGCTCACTTACCTCATGGACAATCAGACGTTGGTGGGCCAGCACGCTAGGTGGGCTCTCATGCTTCAAGAGCTGGACATTACCATTGTCCACCGCTCAGGGGCATGCCACCAGAATGCAGACATCCCGTCCAGATCTCCCCTCCCATCCTCAGCTGACCGCACAGGGGCCAGGCTTGATACAGTCGCGCCCGAGCCAGCAGCCAGGGAGGAGGCAAGTGGGAAGCAAGTAGCTTTGCTCACGGGGTTGGGCAGAGTGAACCAGTGGCATGCAGACCAGATAGTGCGCATGGCGCAGGAGGGCAGAAGGAGAGTACAGATGTTGCGAGCTGCAGAGGCAGCTTGCGTGACAGCACCGGTGGGGCAGGAGATATCCTCTGCCGCCACTGACGATGATGAACAGGCGCAGCCTGTCAGTACAGCAGAGCAGGCGTTCAGCAACAGGGAGCGGTCCAGGACAATGATCAGTGATGTGCTTGCTGACTTGCCTAGGGTGACGCCCCCTCATGCCCCTGCAGGCCTGGACACAGCCTGCCTGTCGAGTGGGGCTGTGCGGGCCATGGAGACCGAAGGAGGGGCGCCAGTGGTTCATGGTAGCAGGCTGGGAGTGCCAGGACCTCTCGTCGGCAGGCAAGGGGCGTGGGCTCGAGGGAGAGAGAAGCAAGTCTTTCTTCCCGTTAGTCAAGCTGTTGGGTACACTACAGTTCCTGCAGGGGCCTAGGCCGCCAGCGTACCTGATTGAGAATGTGGCAATGCAGTTGAATCAGAAGAGTGTGAAGGCCAGTGTGGAGGCTTTTCAGGAGGTGTGCAGGATTCTGGGAACACCGGCGTTGTTTGACGCAGCGCAGGTGGGGTCTTACGCCCACCGCACCCGCAACTATTGGGGAAATATCGCCCCTGCAGCAGATATTGAGTTTGTGATTCGTGCGTCGACCAGACCCCACGGGGAGATCGTAGACGACATTCTGGACAAGGGTAGCAAGGCCCAGGTCGTCTCGTGTCCGGACAATGGGGGGTACCGCATCAACGTAACAGGACAGCCCAGGAAGGTGCTGCCGTGTCTGATGGCCACGCCCTCATCATATTCTTTTCGGAACGGGCAAAATGGGATGGTGTACAGACCCATGGGGGACTTGCAGGAGCCCAATGCAAACGAGCGTGAGCGAGCCATGGGGTACGCTGTGGGGTCCACATTGCCGCGCCCAGACTTCCCAGAGGCGGCCAGGAGGGCAGCCTTGGGCAGGTGCATGGATTCGTGGGCACTAAGTGCATGGCTCAATGTGGCACTTGAGTGTGCTAAAATCATACCAGAGGAATTGAAACGCAGGGCAAGGCTGCCAGGCCCGGACAGGGACCCAGTGCTGGGTGCAACCTTAATGTCCAGCCACTATGCCCTTGCTACTGCAGGAAACGCATGCTCTGGCAGCGGAGAGGTGGCCGCGTCATACAGGCAGTGCCTGGGAGAATCGGCTGCGGCAGACTGGGCCGACGCGGCACAGGAACCAGGCAGACGGGCTATCAGAGAGGGCTGTCCAGACACTCAAGGCAGGCCTGCGCAAGTGCTGCGAGGAGGGCAGCAGCGACGAGTCCTGGGACAAGATGGTGCCCTGGGTAGCCCTAGGCTTCCGATGCTCGCCGCAGCAGGCCACGCGCATGGCGCCGTACGAGGTGCTGTTCGGGCAGAGACCCACCTTCCCCTCCAGAGTGGGGGCGGACCTCTGGAGCACAGCCAAGGTGGCAACAGCAGAGGAGGCAGCAGACCTGCTCTTGGCCAGAGTGGCCAGGATCAAGGAGGCACTGCCAGTCGCGGGTGAGCATCTAAAAATTGCGCAGCACCGCGACAAGCTGCGATACGCACGCATTCGTGGGGGAGGGTATGTGCCCCAGGTCAGGCGTTTTGCAGAAGGAGATTACGTGTATGTCAAGTATTCATCAGAGCGACGCAGCCTCGATCCCAAGGCCAGGCCTGAGATCCTCAGGGTAAAAACACTGGGGGCGACGGGAACCTTGGTGTTAGAGGGGGCAGATGGCCTCACAGTAACAGAGAATGCTGTCAATTGTTCTCCATGCCACTTGCCCAACCTCAGGGGAGTGGTTGATTTCAGTGGAACCAGACCCAATAACAGCCTGTCATGCGAGGTGTGCCAGCTGCCTGATCGCGGAGAGGTGATGCTTCTGTGTGATGCCTGCAATACAGGTTGGCACATGGATTGCTTGGTACCAGCACTCGAGAAGGTGCCTGAGGGCGAGTGGTTGTGCCCAGCTTGCGCGCCTGAGGACAAGGGAGCTGAGCCCGCAGCAAGGGCAGGACCCGCTGCAGAGGATTGCAGTGTGCAGGTCCAGGGGCGGCCGAGCCCAGCAGCCAGAGCGGCTGCCAGGACAGCCCAGGAGGCCAACGTCATGGACAGGCCTGAGGTGGAAGTCATGGCCACCAACCCAGCAACAAGGCAGATGGAGCGGGGCATCGCAAGACCAATGGCGAACGGATTGTACGACATCTCGTACACCACTGGCCGGGGAGAGGCCAATGTCACCCCGAGAGCAGTTACGAGAAGGGCTAAGGTGGCCAAAGAAGCAGCAAGGGAGGAAGAGGAGTCAGCTCTTGAGGAGCTTACCGAGACCTGAGGCCGAGCCCAAAGCGGCAAGGCCGCTGAGCACGTGACGTCACCCACGCCGTAACTGGCAAGGAGCGGGCAGGCGCCTACAGAGCAGGAATGCAGACGCAGCGCGGCTTGTCCTAGTACCCGGCAGGCAGTGGGCCGGCAGCCAGCGGACCGAAAACGGAAGATGCAGGAGTGAGGTTAAAGCTATCGCAGCAGCATAGTGAAATTTTGTTTCTCCAAAACACCATAGCAGCAAGGCTACAGTAGTACATATGTTAGGACGATGATGAGCGAGGAGAATTAGTCAACTCGGGCAATGATACCACAGTAGGGAGCACATCACGCTGCTACGGCGCACATTTCCTGTGGCCAGTGAAGACCAGGCGGCTATGGCGCAGTGGGGCGAGAGCAGCGGTTATTCTTAGCTTGACCTGATAACTTTGAAATTTCTCTGGTTGCTAGCCAGTAGTAGGCTGAACAGCTTGAATTTGTAGGATTCTGCGCATTGCGCTACAGCTGAGACTTGGTGGATTTAAAAAAAAAAAAAAAAATTCTGTTTGAAGAAGGCCTGAACCAGGCAGATTTGCAGAGGGCCTGAACCAGGCAGATTTGCGGCAGATGATTTGAGCTTCTACGTACATATTTTTCCAGAAGTTCTTTCAGTACCACCCCTTTTCCGGCTCCCCGCGCATGCCTGGAGGGCTTAACGCTGGGGAGCGGGGGGCGAGTAAAGTAGTAGGGGCGGTACCCACGAGACGGAGACTTCTAGGCAGAGACATCCAGTTAGGGACTTCCAGTTACAGTTATCTTGTTAACAAGCTCTTGTCTGAAGTACAAGGAGCATGAGTGTACGGTGATGTACCGTATTTGTGAGTAGAGGACACCTCTCTAAGGTGTCCTGACCGGAGTTTACGGTATTTACCATAGTATTGCAGTTACTGCTTTATGGTGCGACAGCTGTCACAGTATATTACAGTATACGTGACAGAACCGTTTAGACCGCAGTTAGCGGCCTCGGGGACTCCGCAGCTTCTCTGCGGAGTCTACGGATTTGAACTGAGACCTAGAAACCCGCTTACGCCGGTTGATTTGACAGATTGTACCGTATTCTGAATTGGGCCTGCCGGGTCCCTGTATCCCGGCAATTGCCTAGGCTAGTTACTTCGTCCCTTTCTAAAGGACAGACCTCTATTTGTAACAAGCACCGGCCGTCTTCGAGACCAGCAGCTTTCACTTAAGTCAGTACCTTAACCCGAGTCAAGACTAACTCAGCCTCAGCTGAGATAGCTGGAGACAAGTACCCCAGTAAGAGAGTCGAGACCCTGCAAAAGAAGAAGTACGCAGTCTACGTCCCGTCACCCTCACCGCGAGACGCGCGGTAAGTGCCCTTAACATAGCCCAGCTGGATCGCGCCCAGACGGCCAGAAGGCCTACGCTACCTAAGTCAATTGCTATACATACAAATAACCAGTTAGCTGCTTAACTCGTTGAGCACTCGCAGCCAGTGAAGAGTCACTGAGCCTGCCCGTAGGCGTCCATCACTGTCGTGAGGAAAGAAGTCCGCCACGGACCTGAAGCGCACATCGCGTAGTAAAGTAGTAGGGGCGGTACCCACGAGACGGAGACTTCTAGGCAGAGACATCCAGTTAGGGACTTCCAGTTACAGTTATCTTGTTAACAAGCTCTTGTCTGAAGTACAAGGAGCATGAGTGTACGGTGATGTACCGTATTTGTGAGTAGAGGACACCTCTCTAAGGTGTCCTGACCGGAGTTTACGGTATTTACCATAGTATTGCAGTTACTGCTTTATGGTGCGACACAGACAAACATGCGGGCCAGGACTGAGCAACTAGAAGACATTCAGGTTATGCATGACATTATACCTGTACATGTGGAAAAGCCACTGCATTTTGAATTTTTGAATCAATTTTGGACTGACTCATGCATGCTGAAGTCGGCTGGGAACACTTTTACAGACCAGGGCAGGTGAGAGGGGACCCTGAGACAGACAAATATTTTATGACATGGGCCCAACACACAACAATCACGTGAGGAATGACAACTCCCTGCAACATCAGTCTCCACTGATGCAGTTTAAATGCAAGAGAAGGGAGGCGATTCTGGAAGTATAAGCGCAAAACAGTATGATCGGACTGGGCGCGACAAAAGACGACGGGCACCACATATGGGTATTCGTGGCAAGCCACACTAGTAGCATGGGCAACTATTGATATCAATATTAACCTTGTTCATCTCATGTATCTTCCCTGCGTTCTGCGCTGATTAATAACTTACCACATTGGGTACCCCCTGACCAACCTGCTTCAGCTGAATCACAAACCACCCGCAAGTGTTTAAAAACATTGTGTGCACGTGTCGGGGCTGATATGTTTAAGAACACGTTTCAGTCAGGATTCCTAAGGTACCTATCTACATTCTACCATCGACGATGGCAGCTTCTTTGTAACATGTCAGCAACTCGACTCGCTTTCTCTCTTTTGCGTGCAGTATTTTGTATAGCATAGGAAGCAAGCCGCTTCAAATATGGGATAAGCAAGGTATACACTGCACACATGCTCATCCTGGGACAAGATGTTTCTAACATATTGTTGCCATTCCTTCAGTTCGTAATGGGCACATCAAGCGTATCACTGATCAAGACATCCAATCGTCGGTCCTTGAAATCATGTCGGACAACGTGGCAAGCACGTTTGTTGTGACGCCTGCGGACCCTCAAAAGACCCTCGGCATAAAGTTGCCGTTCCTAGTGATGATCATCAAGAACCTGAAAAAGTATTTCAGCTTCGAAGTCCAAGTACTAGATGATAAGAACGTCAGGCGACGCTTCCGAGCATCAAACTACCAGGTACATGTTCGCAAGATGCTCAACATTGGAGACCAGGCATCAGCCTTCCTAAATCCCTGCAAATCAGCCTCACATGAACTATTGTAACTCTCTATTCATTGATGTGGTTTGCAGTCAACAACGAGGGTGAAGCCTTTCATCTGCACCATGCCCATGCGGCTCGACGATGGCTGGAACCAAATCCAGTTCAACCTGTCTGATTTCACACGGCGAGCATACGGTGGGTTCTTAAGGCGCCAGTCATCCTAGCTGATGTGTATTTAGAGCAACTGCATGCAATCTGGGAAGGTGTGTATATCATTGCCCTTACTTGCATGTCCATTTCTTCCTCAGGCACAAACTACATTGAGACGCTACGGGTACAAGTCCATGCAAACTGCAGGATCCGCCGGATTTACTTCTCTGACCGCTTATACTCAGAAGAGGAGCTGCCTCCAGAGTTCAAGCTGTTCCTGCCCATTGTGAGTGTCAGTGTTTATTTTAGTGCCTGCCAGACCACCTTCGGAGGCTGCTAGGCGGCCGGCCACCACTCAACCACTGGGCCGAAGTATGCCAAATCTTAATTGACCTACAGCCGGTGGCACGAGCAGCAGGGCTTCCTGCATGCACCAGGATCATCGGCAGAAGCACGCCATGTAGCTGCACTAAAGCTTTGGCGAGCTGAGAGGAACAGGGGTTCCCAGAGGCTTGAGATGGAACAGCGTGTCTGCATGAGCATTGCTTGCTTGCTTGAGCATTCTCACCGACGAGAAGTGGCGCCCCTCCGGCCCCTGAAACCCTCGAACACGTTAGACATCTAATGCTGTTGTCTCATCCATCTCACCTACATCGTTGTTCAACTGCATGAGCTGCCTTCTGCCAGATCCTTTTGAATTATTGATACTGAAGCATCCTGATTGCTGTCTGCAGCAAAAGGCATAGAACCGCGCTACCGACTACAGTAGCTCAGCACCTCCTTGGATGGTGAGAGATCCTGAAGAGGCGTGGGAGCTTTGTGACTGTACAAGCTGGCAGTCAATGGTCATGTCGCAGGCATACTGGCAAAGCTCTGTGAGGCCTGTCGGGCGGTTCCCCGCTCTAGCACAAACGCTGCCGCAGAGCTTCCGGGCTCCAGCAGAGCGGCTGGGTCCCATCTGCTTGACTATGATTAATCGACTATATATTCGAGCCCTTGACCGACCAATTTGAACCACGCCTGGGACATATGAGTACATGAGCAATAATGCGGGTGTAGGTATGAATGATTTCACTGACAGAATTAAGCACACATGTATTTGATCCCTGGCCACAATTTTCCTCCTTGCTTGTTATTTCACTCAAAACTTAATTTAATATTATGTGCATGATGATGCAGCGATGCCTGAGCCCTTCAAACGCAGGAAATATTGTGACCAGGAAGGCATCTACTGACCCTGGATATCTTGATGTACATGTTACTTTCGTCAACAAACGTATGCCGGTACTGGTTATGGACTTGCTCTTTTGAGCTGCCCCCCCGTGCCCCAGCTCTTGTTATGATGTGAACCAGAAAGCTGTGGACCCATCAGCACTCCCATCAGATTTCGTGTTTCAACAGTCCTTGATCTGATAATCTTAAAATGCAGAAAACATATGAGTCTGTGAGAAGCCGCATGGAACTTGCGCGTCAACCCTTTATTGATTGAGTTGATGATGGAATTCAGGTCTCACTCCCCGTAACGTGTGAGCCAAAAATTAAGGGACATGCAATACCGTGCACCTATGAAGATTTGACAGTCCAACAGAGCCTCGCATTTGATGAATAGGACGTGTGCCCGTTCTCTGAAACGGGCACTACATATGCTAGGACAGCGAGCGAAAACCAGTGATCCCCCTGGGCTAGCAACCAGCACATAACGACTGAGTAGTAGCGTGGGAATGAAAAGTGTGAGCATTGCTCTATACGGTGCAGGGTACAAGATTTATGAGGGTGGCCATGACGTAATCACACATGGTGAAAATCCAACATGCCCCTGAGCTGCACGCGCACCGGGCGCTCCGCGGTAAGCCGCCCAGAATGCTTAGACCGCAGGCTCGGATGCTGCTCAACGCAGCGGCGGTTTCCAGGTTGCTGCTGCTCACGGGCCGCAAGGGTGACCAAGGGGACGCATCTTTCCTTGCAGCTACTGGCCGGTCCGCGTTGACCACATCGCGGTGCCATGTAACATGTGGAGGCAGGTGGAGGTGAGCGGGGTGCTTCCCACCCGACCGGACCTCTCGGATCATCGTCCGGTTGCGGCGACCTTTCAACCTCCGGTAGATAGCGGCATAGACGTTGGTGGAGGTCAGCCTGATGCTGGCCAGCCAGCAGGAAGTTGTCAAACCATCCTGACCTGGAGAGCTGAGAAGGCGCACATTTGCAGCGCAGCGCAAGCCCGCGATGAGCTGGGCCTACAGCACTTCAGCCTGGCCATAGCGGCAGTTGACGATGAGGCAGCCGCAGCGGCGCTCACTGCTGTGATTTGGTCTGCGGCCGAAGCTGCTGGCATGAAGCGCACCCCGCGGCCCCATGCCCAGCGTGGGCAGCATCAGCGCCCCCCCTGGTGGGATGCGGAGGTTCAGAGCGCCTATGCTGCGCTGCGAGCGAAGTCCCTTTGCAGTGCCCCGGGCCCAGAGCGCAAGGCAGCCAGGCAGCGCTACAAGTCCACAGCACAACGACGTCGCCGTTACTACACGCGCCATATGGCAGCGGCTTTAGCTGACAGGCTGCAGCGTAGCGGGTGCAACGTCTACCGGGAGCAGCTGCAAGAGAGGCGGCAGACCTGTCCCACCACGGCTGTCTCCTCCCTGAAGTGGGAGGCACACCTGCGACAGCAATTCACCGCCACTGTGCCCCCTTCTCTTGCGGCGCCACAGGCAAGCTTGCCCCCTACCACCGCTCAGCTGGAGGACTTAGGCGTGTCAGCTGATCAGCTTGCCTCTTGCTTCGCACCCACAAGCGCGTACACAAGTTGGCTATGGTAGAGGACGATTCAGAGGGGGAGCAACGGCACGAGGGATCTGCTGCACGAGGGATGTGCTGCAAGACTGGTTGACTGCGATGGCGGTGCGGGGGTGAATGCCTGGTGCCTGGCAGCCAGTCTGGATTCAGCCTGTTTATAAGAAGGGCGACCCCCTTGAACCCGGTAATTACCGGCCCATTGCCATCACTAGCGTGCTTTACCGGCTGTATGCCAGCATGCTCACTGCCATCACTGATGAGTGGGCGCGATTGCACGGCCACGTCCCTCCTGAGCAGTTTGGTTTTCAACAGCGCCGTAGCACGCTCCAGGATGCTTTCCTCCTCAGGCATGCAGTCCATGCTCAACGGGCAGCTGCAGGCCGTGGCAAGCTGCACGTGGCCTTTGTTGACTTCACAAAGGCCTATGACAGCGTGACCCAGGAGCAGCTGTGGCGGCATTTATGCGAGCATCTTCACATGCCTGCATGCCTGTTACACGCGGTGCAAGCGCTTAATGCCGGTGCAGTTTACACGCTCACTGACGGCCACAAGCGCACTGGTCCTGTGCCTTGCACCAGAGGCATCAAGCAGGGCTGCCCCCTGAGCCCCCTGCTCTTCAGCCTTTACCTCAGTGACCTGCCGGCCATGCTTGCAGCCAAGTGCCAGGCAGAGGGCATCGAGCTGCAGGCGGGGCGACAGCAACGCTGCCTGCTGTATGCGGACAACCTCTCCCTGCTCGCCTGCACCCCAGCAGGGATGCAAAGCATACTTGATGCCTTGCATGAGTATGCGGCACATAAACAGCTTCAGGTCGATGTCAGTAAGACAGAGATCATGGAGTTTGGCAGCCGCTTACCAGCGCAGCGCCGACAGCCAGCCCGCGTTTGCGTTTACGGCCCTGACCGTGCCGTGTTGAAGCGTATCCAAGAATTCAAGTTCTTGGGCATCACTCAGCACGAAAGCGGCAGCCTGAAGAGGGCCATGGAGGGTAGAGAGGCGCCTTTGGATGCCGCGCTGCACCGCGTTCGCCGCATGGCAGCCAAGGTGGGCCTCAGGCGCCATCCTCTAACCCGCATCAGGTTGGCAGCTGTGTACGCAGCGCCTGCAGCCAACTACGGCGACGTGGTGTGGGCCACCAGCCACCTTCGGCCGCGGCAATGTCTCTCCAGCAAAATGCAGTCCAGCTTGCTTCAGCACCTACGCCAGGCTGCGGGGCTACCTGCATCAGCCGCCAGTCGGGGAGTCTTGAGAGAGCTGCAGCTCCAGCCACGACAGCGAGGCTGGTGGACTCATATCCTCCGCTTCTACAATGCAGCGGTGGCACCGGCGGCACAGCAATACAGCCCTCTCATGGCTCAAGCCATGGCAGCAGATATGCAGCTTGCAGTCAGCCAGGGCACTGGCGGCCGCACCTGGTGCTCTGATCTGCTGGGTGCATTAGAGGAGCTGGAGTGGGGGACAGCCACCCCCACCTTGCACGAGGCAGCAGCTGCTCTACAGCGCCTACCCGTCACAGAAGTGTTGGCACTCGTTGACGCAGCCTACGAGCAAGCACGGCTGGACGCAAGCGGCGGTGGGGACCCCAAGGACCCTACCACCGAGCACAGATCTGCGGCGACCTACCGCGCCTGGTTCCGGCGGGTGCCGTGCTGGCGCAAGCCAAGAGCCGCACTAGACAAAGGGAGTGTGCTTGTGTGCGCATCAATTTGCGACTGCGGCTCGGCGCGATCAGCACGGCTGATACCAGAGGACGGCGCAACGGTCAGCGGCGAGAGGCACGCTGCTGCCAGCGGTGTTGGGCACGCGGGAATAGCGAGCAGGTGGAGGATGCGCTACATGTGTGCTTGCAGTGCCCTAGTGTCAGGGAGCAGTTACGGGAGCGGGGGTGGGCAGGTCCTCCAGGCGCTGCCACTAACTTCCACCAGTTGTACCAGGCTGAGCAGGGGTGGGATGCATTTGCTTTTGTGGACTGTGCTGTGGGCATTGTTGAGGGTTAGTCTCCAGGGATTCTGAGGCGCCAGTGCCGTTTGCCTTTCTGGCCTTCCCTTTTGGTCCTTTTTGTTTGTTGTTGTTTGCCCCCTTTTAGTTTCTTCTCCTCTCCTTTCTGATCAGTGGGGCGCCCTCGCGGCCAAGCAGGGGTGGGATACGCTTGCTTTTGTGGACTTTTCTTTTCTCAGGGGCTTTGTTGAGGGCTAGTCTCTAGTGGAACTCAGGTGTCGGACTTGGTCTTCACTGCCTTCCCGGCCTCTCCTTTTGTTCCTTTCCCCCCCTCTTCCTGTTAGTGTCTTCTTTTCTCCCTTCTGAGCAGTTGGGCGCCCACGCGGCCGAGCTTTGAGCGGGCTCAGAGGTGTAACGTTTTTGACACATGGTGAAAATTACATAAAACAAGCCTTAGATCCAGCTTAAATGCCGGTAAGGGGAAAGCCTGAAGAGAACATGCAGTCTATAATAAGCTTCACATGCGTAATCCAGGAGGGTTTTGAAAGGGGAGAAAATGTCACTGCATCTGATAATATGTCAGCTTGTCGCATGCTTAAGGTATGGATGGTATGCCAGCATGTCGCACGCTAAAAAAAGGATGCATGGGCGCAAGACAAAAGTGGATCTCAGGGACCCCAAAATAAGTAGATTCTTGGAAATCCGAGCTGTTATGGTTCAGAGATGGGGGGCAAAAACCCAATCAGGCTTCCAACACTATTAATCCGTGTGTTAGCTGCAATGCCGTAAACAGCCTGTTTCCAGCAGCAGCCTTGCTCTTAAGTTGACCAGTTTGGGGCGTGGTTTATTATACTTTGGGACCGCCAAGTAGCCTCATCCCCTGCCACTTCCCAGCTTCACTGGCAATAGCCTTGAGCCGTGAGCTCCCAAATTAAAAATGAATAGTTGATTTCCCCTCGAGCTGAGCCACCTGTAATATGGGGAGGGTCACTAGTCAGCAATCGACCGTCCATAAACTGCAGTAAAATCAAAGGTGTTCCCTGGCCAGCATTCTATACATTAACTGCGGCTTCATGGCAATTCATATACAGCGCTCTCGTTCGAGATTCCCTGGCCAGCATTCTGTCCATTAACTACAGTGAAATCGCCAGGCAACGTGATTGTAGCCTGCCCTGAAGGAGACACTGACTCTGCTTCCAAACTTCTGCAGCTCACAAATTAAAGGCATCATCTTTTCCGACTAGCATGCATCAGCCTGCTAGTTGAAAGACAGCCGTCACTTTGGCTTTTATTTGTGTGTTGTTTTAACCCACTCTGCTTTTCAGCTTCTGCAACTCTCGACGCAGCTCCCGGCTCTCCTGTTCGCTATCGACCTCTTTCTGCTCCAAAGCCGCCCTCAGGCTATCCGCCCGCCTCTCAGCAGCCAAAGCCCTGTTCAGCATCACACAAGGGGCGGTGATTCATACAACAGCATCCACACAAGGGGCGGGGATTCAAAATCTCAACAAACATGAAGAAGCAACAGGATCATTGGGTTAAACCGAGGAGGGTTAAAATAGCGGTTACCAGTTACCAAATACCTCATCGCACACAACCTTACAAGTGAGACATCAGAACAACCAGTGGCTGGGGGGGGAGGCCGGGCTGGCACACATTTCAGATTTAATAATGATATTTTCCAGTCCTTGGGCTGCCAGGAGATTGCCAGGAGGGCGCATAGGACTTTTGCTCCCTCCACCCACACATGGCACTGACAAAATACTCCATGCACTCCTGCGCCCCAGACCAGGTGTTCCTCAGAGAGCAGGCCCAGTGCATGGCATTATGACGATGCCATGCACGGGGGGTCAGACCATGCATCACCTGTCCGCGGCGTCTTCAACATGCTCTTGCATCTGCTCAGCTCGCTCCCTCAGCCTTATTGAGTACTCATCCTGGGTTTCGTAAGCCTGGGGGTGCAGCAGGAATTTCCTTTTTAATACTCCAGGCTTTCGAGCATAAAGAGAGCAGTTCAGCCCAATTTTTATTCCGGTGCTCATCAGAGCACCTATGGCAGGCCCCCGGCCAGCCACTGCTGAGCCGACGGGGAACAAATTTGGACCGGCCTATGGCCGGTGGCTCAAGCTGAAGGGCTTGCAGGCCAAGTCTCCCCAGGCCATGGGCCTTGATGCAGCTGAAGTGTAGCTGAGGCAAGCTCAAGTAAAATGTGATTCGACCGAAAGTGGCAGGGGGCTAAGATACTTCAATAAGACAGCACATCAGCTAAACTTGATAATTCTCATGCCCATGACTTGTTTACAAGCCCTTCCACCCCTCCCAACCCCTAAACCCTGAACCCTTAACTCAGGTAGGGGCTTGAGCAGTACGCCCAGGCCAACCGCTCCTTACATCACTATTTCCTATCCTTCATCACTATTCCCTGAATCCTGCGTCGCTCACCTTGAGAACTGCCAGGAGGGCCCTGAGGTGTGGGCTTGAGGGCCCTTGTGTCAGCTGCAGCAGCGACATCATCCACTGCACCTCACTCAGCAGCAGGTCCATGCTCACAGACAGCAGGAAGCTGCTATCCCGGGGAGGAAGGTGACCTGCGGGCCAACAGGTTCGGGGCACAGATTCAAACAGGTGGGCAGGCAGGGAGTGGAGAACTGGAGAAAGGCGAACATGTGTGTATGTATTAATCTTTTTCAAGGTACCGGGACTAGCAGCATCGTTCTTGCTCCTGGGCAACGCAAGTTGGCCATATTTCTGTTTCTCCTTCCAACTGTTTGGAAAACATCAGCGGTTGTCAGGGTCGGGATCCAGCAGAGAGTGGAGTATTGTGTCACGAGGGCGGAGTGAAGGTGTCCGGCCTTTATCAGAGGTCAAGACCAAAACGACCTGGTTAGAGCAGGATATGGATATCACACCTTAGGCATTAGTGCATCCTGAAACCGGGTTATTCAAATGCTCTGTTGCATATAGGCGCTCTGTTAGTATGGCTCAGAGCATACATTTCGTGCTGTGGGGCATAAGCAAGCTTGAAGGGGAGCAGGACTGAGGAAGCTCCGCAAGCACCACCCGGCACAAAGGAAGTTCAGGAGCATGTCCACATCCCGTCCAATGTTGGATACCCAGAGCGCCCATCCCGCTCTTCACCCATTCCCCAGAGCGTCCATCCCGCTGCTACTTGAGCTCACCCTTGCCCAGGCTGCCAGCCAGGTCCACGATGAAGTACAGCACTCTCTGCATGTGTGAAGGATCCACGGCAGAATATGCGGCAGCTCGGAGAGAGTTGAGATCTATGCAGGGGCCGGCAGGCTGGAGCCGTCGAAGGGCCTCGGCTTCAGAGAGGTGCTCCAGCTCCTGCACAAGATTAAGGATCAGGTTTCAGGGTACAGGGTAGAGGATCACAACCCTAAACTGCTACGCAGTGATTTGGGATTGATTGCAAATTTGCAATTGAGAAAAACCGAGGGAAGGGAAGCCATTCACATGCGACGTTAATTTAACCTAGGTGCAACTGGACAACAACCGCACACCTCGACCCTCGACCCTGAAACCTAAACCCTGTACCGCACCTTGAGTTCTTTGACCCGGTCCACCAGGTTGTCCACAGCTTTCGTGTTCAGCCGAGCGTCGCCCACCCAATGCGGGTTCGCAGCTTGTTGCCCCTCGGGTATGCACCCAATGTTCTTGACGACCTGCAGAAGGATAAATGACATCATGGTGGCTGCTTTGAAAGCCAGTTTATATGCACTTGCTTCATGAATGCAAAATGTAAATGAAGGTGTTGGTCTATCAGCAGAGATGGGAAGAAGCAGAGAAAACAAGGACTCGGTGCCAGGATGATATGGGTAGACCTTGATGGCCTGCCTTGACTTAGTCACATCAGTCCAAGCTGACAGATGTCCCACCCCATTAAATACTCTTAACCCTAAATATCCACATGCTTAAATGGGACTCTGTGTGTGCAGGTACATTCGGGGCCATCTGACTACATTATTGCCGCCCCTTTCTGATTCAGAACTGGATGAATTTGAGGCACACCCAGGGCTACCGCGACCAAGTGAAATTGCCATGGTGCTGCAACAAGCATGAACAGCTAACAGAACTCATGGGGGAAATTATTACTCTTTGGAGGATATATAACGACCCTGTGCTCTATATCACAGCCACCACGTTCCAAAGTGTTGTAGCCGTGCAGCATGTGCAGCAGTAGCCTGTCGCAACTCAGCTGAACAGGCTGCAGTCCTTTGGGCAGAGGGTGCACCCGTCATGCTGTACAAAGCCCATCCTCAAACTTATAGATTTCAATCAGCATTTAAATTTATATAGTTCCGTACGATCGAGAACAAAAGGTGTACGGTATTATGAAAGAGGGTATTATCTCCTCCTCCAACTACAGGAAGCCTGTCTTCCATCTGGGCCTCTTCTCCAAGTATGAAAAGCCTGCCCAACCTCAAGATTATTCTCCAAAAGAAGGCTGCCCAACCTTCAGGCTTATTCTCTTAACGACCATGCGTTCTTTATTCCAAGTATAAAAACCTGCTTATGCTCAACATTATAATTCTACAACTTAAGCCTGCCTCACCTCCAGGCGTGCAGACTCTGCGTCCTGCATCTCCAGCATGAGGTTCTCCAGCCACATCCACAACGCCTCCCCATGTCCAACGTCAGAACCAGGCTGCCGGCTCGACTGCGGGCCCCTAGGCGAGACTGCCACCCCTCCAACATCAACACCAGGCTGCCGGCTCGACTGCGGGCCCCTAAGCGAGCCTGCCAACCCTCCAACATCAGCTGCAGCAGCAGCAGTAGCAGGGGCGGCAGCAGCACCTCCTGTTCCTGTCAATGTTCTCCGCATCTGCCGCGTCATGCCCGCCGATGATCCACGATTGGACCTGGGACTTGTCGGTGGCAGCGCAGCCCCGCCTGGTGAGGCCGGCTTAGCGGATGGCTGCAGCCGGCTGTACGCTTGCGGTACATAAGGACCCGCAGCCGAGCGGTTAGCCAGACCGGTCCTGGGACTTAGCCTCGAGGATTCGTGACCCTCCGCTGACGCTGGCATCGAGGTGCTCTGCTTGCGCACCAAAATCTGGAAAGGTCCAAGCAAGAGGGGGGAGGAAAGGATCTGGCTGGTGTGTGTCCCGGCACCGCACGTATGTCCCTTTCTTTCCTCTCAAACCGGGGTTTTCTGAAGACCGGACTGCTGGCTCAGACACAGCTGAAATCTGGAACAGAAAACAAGACCTCTCTCTGGGACATCATGCGGCGCAGCCTAGGGAGGCACTGAAGCACGTCAGTGTCAGGGGTGCAAGTGCTACTGTCAGTAGTGCCCGTATTGCTAATACTTATGCTCGTGCTCGTGCTCGTGCTAATGCTAGTACCAGACTACCAGTGCCAGTGCAGGTGCTAAAGCCAATGCCAAAGGTGGTGCCAGTGGTGTCAGTTGCAGTCGGTATCCGGTGCTATTGCAGGTAGCCCTAATGCTGCTGCCAGAGCCAGTGGGTCTCTTGCTCAAAGTGCCAAAGCCAGTAGAGCGACTGTCAGTGATGTGGGGTCTGCGTTCTGCGGTCTGGGGTCTGGGGACTGGGGACTGGGGTCTTGGACTGGGGCTGGGGCTGGGATTGGGGCTGGGGCTGGGGCTGGGGCTGGGGCTGGGGCTGGGGCTGGGGCTGGGGCTGGGACTGGGGCTGGGACTGGGGCTGGGGCTGGGGCTGGAGCTGGGGCTGGGGCTGGGGCTGGGGCTGGGGCTGGGGCTGGGGCTGAGGCGGCTGAGGCTGAGGCTGGGGCTGGGGCTGGGGCTGGGGCTGGGGCTGGGGCTGGGGCTGGGGCTGGGGCTGGGGCTGGGGCTGGGGCTGGGGCTGGGGCTTGGGCTTGGGCTTGGGCTTGGGCTTGGGCTTGGGCTTGGGCTTGGGCTTGGGCTTGGGCTTGGGCTTGGGCTTGGGCTTGGGCTTGGGCTTGGGCTTGGGCTTGGGCTTGGGCTTGGGCTTGGGCTTGGGCTTGGGCTTGGGCTTGGGCTTGGGCTTGGGCTTGGGCTTGGGCTTGGGCTTGGGCTTGGGCTTGGGCTTGGGCTGGGGCTTGGGCTTGGGCTTGGGCTTGGGCTTGGGCTTGGGCTTGGGCTTGGGCTTGGGCTTGGGCTTGGGCTTGGGCTGGGACTAATCTACCCTCGCATTGATAGCATGCGCCTCACCTTGACCTTCCCACGCATATCCTTGATGGCCCTTTCCAGATCCATGATGCCCCCCACGCCCTCCTGGGCAGCCACCAGGTACTCCCATGCGGCAGAGGACGGGAAGGCGGGGTGCCCCGGCAGCGGGCGCAGCATGGCCACCAGGGCCTCGTCAGCCGCGTTGTTGGGAGCACCATGCACGCCCCAGCCGGAGTAGCTGTGCATGGTTTCCACTGCTTGCTGAAGACGGCTGCGGTGCTTAGGCTTCACGATCGTCTCCTGCTCAGACACACACACACACACACACGCACACACACAAATGGGAAAACAAAGAGGCATCGCGAGTGTCTCCATCACACTCTCTTACACACACACACACACACACACACACACAAGCAAATTGAGGGGGAACGAAGTCGGGTCTAGAAAGCGCCAGCAGGGCCTTCTGGTTTGGACTGTGAGGACATGGACATATGGTACTATCGTAATCAAAAACTCCGGCCGGAGGCCCCATGCAAGGCCAGCCATGCTGCCTGGGCCTGTGTTTTTAGGCCGGCCAAATTTGGGCCCCAATCCGGCCTTTGGAGGCCACGGGGCGGCCCACCGAAAGTGGACTCGTAGCCGAGAAAAGGAATCCTGGACCGGAGAAACCCACCTGTGAGAAAGCATCGAGCAGGTCCAGAGCCCTGTTAATGGCCATCATCCATGCCTCCTCTTCTATTTCAGGTGTTGGAGGTACACGCCTGGCCCCTGCAGAGAGCAGCTTGGCGGCCTCCGCGCTGTTTGGGCCGAGCGCTGCGCTCTGATCAATGCCCCACATGCCCAGTGGCAGCTGCTGCTTGTGTGCCTCCTTGCTGTCGGGGTCCCCAGGAACCCTCTTGGACACGAGCCGCTCCATGATGCCAGCGTACCTGAGGGTAGGCAAGCGGCAGGGCGCGGCACATTGAACATTGAACATTTACATTTCACATTTCACATTTGTCACTTAACATTGCACATTTACCGCAACATTTAACATTTGTCATTTAACATTTGCATTTTTCATTTGTATATAGAATATAACCGATGGTCTTCAGATACAGTATAAACATATTTGGTTTGATCATTTCCATCAAATAAAATGTGTATCTCTGAAGCCCCCCCACCACCACCCAATCCCCCTCGAACGCATGTAGGAGATACGACACAGGATCGAATGCAGGTCATACCAGGGGTTCATACCCAGAAGAATATCGCTGCCATTGCTTATGATTAGTGCGCAACATACCTCCTTAAGGGGCCTGCCAGGCAGCCTCCGCTTAGACAATCTGGATCAAATTATGAACAGCCTGCGGCCGGTGGCCCAAGCAACAACAGGGTATTCTGCAACAGGATACATCAGCCACAGGCCGGGGTGTAGCTGACGTGTAGCTGACGTGTAGCCGAAGATTGCACTAACACTACTCGTTAGTCAGAAAGGCCGGGGCCAGGAAGCCTAAGCCAGACAGCCTGGAAGGAAAGCCAGGGCCTTCGCAGGGGCGCCGCCACCTCCCATCCGTCTCACCTCGAGCGTGGTGTCCTCTGTGTCCGCCAGCGCGAGGTGCGGCCAGCCAGGCCGCAGACCTGGCGTGCTGATGATGGCGCCTTGCTGCCGCCCCCGTTCATGCTCTGCCTCCTCCGGCGCTCTATGGCGCCGGATATGGAGGGACGTTGAGGGCTGTCTGACCGGGCATCCTTGAAAGAGGTCATCCGGTTGATTTCCCGATCCTGGTTTATGTATCCGAGACGCCCCTCCAGCGCGTTGACCGTCCTCTGGCTCCTCTGGCCAGTGGCCTCGTCCCGCTGGACCAGGCCGCAGGTCGACAGACGCAGCTTTGGAACGACCGCCGACGGAGCAGGAGGATGGAACTGGAAGGCCAGGCCCGCCTCTTCATCATCCAGCTGCTCTTCGCCGCACTCCGAGACGCCCTCCTCGCCTTCGGAGACGCCGCCACTCCCGCAGCTCACCTCTGCCGCCAGCTGAAGCAGGTCCGGGAGGTCTGCTTCTGCTGGCCCGATGTCCCGCAGCCGCGGCAGCGGGCGAGCGGGCTGCCTCAGGGTCCGGGCGGCTCCAGAGCGCATGGGAACGACTTCGCTCTTGCTGAGCAGGAAAGCACCGCCGGGATTGGGAGAGCCGCTGCTGTGCAACGCCGCGGCCGGGCTGACACTGCGCCTAGCGTTCTGAATGTGGAGCGCGCCAGGGAGGTTGGTGAGTGAGCCATGCTCACGGGACCTGGCTGCCGCATGGTATGCTGCTGCCTGCGTGTGCGCTGTCGCCTGCGATGCCTTCTTGATGCGCTGTTGGATATCTTTAGCACTTGGTGGTCGCCGCTGAGCGGGGGTGTCCAGCTTTATGCCAGCCCGTGTCAGGATGTTGCCTGAACATGAGGGGCGCAGGACATACCTTGGAATGGCACGGCATACATGGCAATGGCTCGGCATGCATGGCAGTGAACCGATACGAGCCGTTTGCATGGGCATGGCGCAGTGGCATACAAAAATGTGTTTCAGCAGAGCTGGGTTTCAGCAGATCTCAGCCTGAAAAGCCTGCGCCCCACTTTCTCTTACTAAATATTTGCGGGTTTACTTGGAGACTGGAGTCGTCCGTCTTGTTGATGACGTCCCAGTACATAGACCAGGTCGCGGCAGGCTCCATTTTTAGAATGCCTGTATTTGATGGCCCTCTAAAATTTAAGAACGGCGTCAGAACGCCGACGATGTTCGAAGTTCCATCGGCCTAGGAGGGGTTCCACCCGAACGTTGATATGCTGGAAGGCGAAAGGGGAGGCTGGCAAAAATTTGAATGGCTATAATAAATGATGAACCATAGACCGAATACAGGGAGACAGCCTTGATGAATCCTGACGATCCGGTTGTGAAGTAATGTACGGTGGCCGAGGCCGCCGGGTATTCCGCGAAATGACGGGAAATGTAGCTGAGGCCGGATGGCTGTGGGAAGCCCTGGAAAAAGCTGAGGCCCACAGTCGATCATTCCGAGACCACACGGTTGCATGAGGGAATGCAGGCGACATAATATTAGAAACATCTGTTTGGTTCAGCATGCACCATGAAGACGTGCAACATGAAAACTGTCGCTTCTTGTCTGTAAGACCATAACATTTCATGCATGGACGGGGGCCCGTCAACCAACCCAGGCACAAAGAAAGTTGGACAGAGAGTAAGATAAACCAGATGTCCACCTAATAAACCACTACTTCGCTCTAACACCGGTCAACTCACAAATTGTGCTGATGAGGTCATGAGGATCCTGTATGGACGCGCAAGCATGCCTGATCAAAGCTGAAGACAATGACCATGTACAGAAAGTTCAAAGCGTCACACCCCAGTTTTCGAAATCAAGACCTCAGCTCAAATAAACATTAATCAGCAGCAAAGGGCCCAATGAGGTGCCGACATGCCGTACTCGTAGCGTTCATATAGTCTGTGGGCACCTGTATGTCCCATGCACCAAATGTGATGCCCCTCTGGACTGCATTAAGTCCAATACCCATAACATACACATGCACAAAAGTGCCATGCACAGATGTATCGGCACTGCGCCCATGCACACCGGTGTATGCCGCCAAGGAGCGCATAATCTACACGTTTCAAAACCTCTCGTCACAGTTCCAATCACGACACCATCATGTTATGCCAGTTCCGTACTGCAAGCATCTTCATACAGTGGGCACAAAGACGTGTGTAGTGAGAGGGTATAATAAGGACGTCCAGACTCAAAAGCTAAAAGCTGTAATGAGCTTTCGATTCTGTCTTTATCCCCAGCACTTACCTTAGCTCCCCTTGGTCCGGTCACCTTGGGTCTGGCCTGTCCATCTCTGCTGAGTCTTTCAACCTAAGGGTGGGAAGAACTGCAGGGGCTAGCAGTACAATTGCTAACATAAATGATTTGGGTTCAAATGTCGGTCATATACCGATGACTGTACCTCCATTTGTCCTTAAGGTAGACTGGGGCCATGCCTGCCAGCAGGCATCTACATCTAGCAAGGACTCGCGACTGCTGGCAGGCATGGAAACATGACATGCCGTACAGATCTGCAGGCCCTAGAGACCCTGCGTGTCATCCTCCCATTTCCCCCCTTGATCATGACACCAAAGATCAGCAAAGGGTGCGAGTGTAGGCAGTCCCATGTTACAGAGCATGCCCTTGGTCACATGTCTCCCATGTGGGATAGTATGGAGTACCTGAAACAGGTTCAAGACTAAATAAGAGGCGGCGGCACCGAAACCGGGACCACGTTCAATCCCTGCTTTGCAGCCTCCCCTCTTAATCGAGCCGCCTGTCCCTCTCCCTGGGGACAGAGCACAAGCACAGCGCCTCCACTCCCAGTGAACTTGGCAGAGCAGCCCAGGGACCTCGCAAGATGGATCATGCCCAAGTTGTGAGCCCCGAGGACCTGCAGGGGAGCGGGGGAGAAGGCACAGCTCGGTTGGCAACAGCAAAACAAACGCAGCCTTGCCACTTGGCGACGTCCCATCTCAAATATGAGCAAGTCAGAAGTATAATTTGTGATGATACCCGTTATGATCCCAGTACGACAGTTTCAGAAAGTGTTTAAAATGTGCCAGACCCCTGTCAGAGGCCCTTAAGCAAGTGGTCCAAGCAGATGGGCTTGCTTTTGGGGGGGATATTCAGGATTTCCTCCTGTCCAGGAGGTGGGTCCCCCAGCCCTGAAAGAGGAAAACTCGCACATCCGAGATGGAGGAAAGAGGGTGGGAAGAGACAGACACTCAGGCCAACCACTAGCCCTCGCACAAGGCGTGGTCACTCCGTTGCCCATGACTGAAGAACCAAGGGCGCAGCCCAAGGATAGCATGGCAAAGGCACCCACAGACAAGCTGCACCAATTTGACAGCTGGAATGTAGCTGAGGCACCCTGAGATAAGCACTGCTGAGGAGCATACCAATTGTAAGCCGGGGGACTTAATTAATTTATGTATCATTTATTTATTTATTTATTGAAGCCGGGGAACTTGTCCGCCCCCCTAGGTGACAGGCCCCTGAGCACACCCCAGGGCAAAAACATCCCTGATCACGTTTGCGCCAAGGGGTCCCGGGGGCCCTGGCGCCCAGGGGACAAACTTGGTCCGGTGATGGCTGACCAAGTTTGCGCTCATCCCTGACCGTGGGCTTCTAGTACCCAAAGGAAGAAAGACGAGATATAATTAAGCCTTGTTCACGATTTCTGGATGCGACGCTGGCCTTCACCGGACCGTTAATTTGAGTTGTCTTCCCTCGGGTGTAAAAAAAATTGTGTTTAATGCTGCCCTCAGGGCAAAATGTCGACAACAAATCTTAATTTCTGAGTGAAAACTGGCGTCGACAATCAATACCTAGTATATTCATGGATCCCTCAACCCCAGACAACATTAATTATGAGGGAAGGCAAAGCCGACCTACGGTCCCCTGCATGGTATCCCACCTGGTCTCCGAACATTTTTCGCCTCAAATCGAAGTTTCGGTCAATGAGCTTTGCTAGCGCTTCAAAGTCTTGTGATTCCAAAGCTAGCCTGCCAAGAAACATAAAATCAAGTCAGCACCAGGCGATGGCAAGTAACACTGGCACTGGGGGTTAAATACTGAAGTCTGCAGGGTTTAAACTCAAACCCCAACCCCACCCTAAGCCCCAAATGGACTCCACAGGCACTAGGGAATATGTGTGTAGGGTTTGAACTCAAACCCCACCCCAACCTAAGCCCTGAACGGACTCCACAGGCACTAGGGGTTAGGCGTGTAGGGTTTGAACTCAAACCCCACCCCAACCTAAGCCCTGAACGGACTCCACAGGCACTAGGGGTTAGGTGTGTAGGGTTTGAACTCAAACCCCACCCCAACCTAAGCCCTGAACGGACTCCACAGGCACTAGGGGTTAGGTGTGTAGGGTTTGAACTCAAACCCCAACCCAACCTAAGCCCCAAATGGACTCCACAGGCACTAGGGGTTAGGTGTGCAGGGTTTGAACTCAAACCCCAACCCAACCTAAGCCCCAAATGGACTCCACAGGCACTAGGGGTTAGGTGTGCAGGGTTTGAACTCAAACCCCACCCCACCCTAAGCCCCAAATGGACTCCACAGGCACTAGGGGTTAGGTGTGCAGGGTTTGAACTCAAACCCCAACCCCACCCTAAGCCCTGAATGGACCCCACACCAGTCAGCCACAAACTGCACATGCTTTCTGGTGCTTGACATGAGAGCAAGCGTCAACCTCAAGGCCCGTCTTTGCCGCATCTCACAGATAAATAAATGAAACGATATGCCCCGAGGCGTGGGTAAAGGAAGCCACCTGTTCAGTTGTAGCACTAGGTGAGCAACCATGATCTCACGGGCCACATTGGCTGGGGGCCGCCTGGGGCCTCTTGGGCAACAGCGATACAGAGAGGGCAGAGGCTTGAAGGTAAGGGTTTCAGGGTAGAGGGTAGGGACTTAGGGTAGATGTTAGGGTTAAGGGTTTAACCCTGAACCCATTTTGACCATTTATGGGGTTCAGGGCCCGGTATGGGTTCAGGTTTTATACAAATAGGTTCAGGGTTTAATACTAAGCCCTTAACCCATTCCCACCTCTTGCGCGCCAGCAGAGCCATCCCCACCTGACCCACCTGCCAGCTCGTGCGCACTCTGCCACCTCATGCATCCCTGTCACCACATCCACGTCTCCCCGTTCCCAGCGCTGCCGCACGTCCGCATGCACGGCCCCCGAGTCGCTCGGGCATTCCGCATACATGACCTGGAGCAGGCCAGGGGAGCCGGACAGCTCCAACAGGCCCGCGTCCATGCGATGGTATTCGCCGTGGCCCTGCCGCTTCATGTGGTCCTCTTTGAAGTCCATGAACATCATGCCGCCGTAGACCTACAGGGCGAAAGCACCATGTCTTGCTGCACGATGCTTCAGCTACAATCAGCTACTGCATCTGGCCGCAGGATCCTGGTGCAGCAAGACCTGCAGGGCGCAAGCAAGACAACTTGTTGCACAGCGCTGGGGCCAAGTAAAGCTTTTCTGGGCCCCAGGGTTTTCAGGTAGCCAACTTTCAACAAATCAACTTATACATATGCGGTCGCTTCGTTCATGGTGCTTCAGATACATTCAGCTACTGTATCTGGCTGCAGGGTCCTGATGCAGCAAGACCTGCAGGGCGCAAGCACCACTGCTTCTTTCACGGTGCTTCAGCTACATTCAGCTACTGCATAAACGCCTACGGCGACGGAGTTTTGGTGCTTCAAGCCCTGCTGCTTGGGCTTCCGGCCGTAGGTCAGTTAAGGTTTGGTCTCCATGGTCTTTTCCATAGCAAGCACCAAGTTGGACCACACTTACACACCTCCAAACTTGTGTGATATGGTCCTGCATTCCGACTGTGAAACACATGGCCTCCTCAGCTGCCAGCATCAAGTTGCGCCACACTTCCACACCAGTGTGACTCAGTCCTGCAGTCCGGTTGTGATCCCTAAGAACTTTTTATAACCAACACCACGTTGGGTCACATTTAAATACTTCCACACTTCCACACCTGCATCACGTGGTCCTGCAGTCCAAGTGTGATCACTAATCCCCTGTAAGTGTGTATAACACATTTCCACACTTCCATACCTGTATGACGCGGTATTGCGTTCCGGCTGTGATCCCCAGGGCCTATAGGTCCCCCTTCCACACTTCCACACCTGTATGACGCGGTATTGCAATCCAGCTGTGATCCCCTGAGCCCATAGGTCACACTTCCACAATTCCACACCTGTATGACGCGGTCTTGCAATCCGGCTGTGATCCCCTGAGCCCATAGGTCACACTTCCACACTTCCACACCTGTATGACGCGGTCTTGCAATCCGGCTGTGATCCCCTGAGCCCATAGGTCACGCGGCCACACTTCCACACCTGTATGACGCGGTCTTGTAATCCGGCTGTGATCCCCAGGGCCTTTTCCGCGGCCAGCACCAGGTTGGGCCGCACCTCCAGCGAAATGTGATCGGCCACAGCGTAGTGCTTCATCAAGCAGCTCAATGCTAAAAAAGCAAGGGAGGGAAGAAGCCCAATATGTGACGCTGACCTGGCCAGGTTGTAGGGGGTCGTTGACCAAAGGTCCCCCAGATGTGGAATGCATGGCGTCTGTAATGCGCTCACATTCTGGCCACATAACCACAGCAGGAACATGCAGATGTGAGGCCTGGTGCAGAGATCCCCCCTCCAGCTCAGCTGTCTTGTGTAGCCACTTGCTGCCATCCTAGATCTAGTATACCGTAGCAACTTGCTGCCATCCTAGATCTAGTATACCACAGCCACTTGCTGCCATCCTAGATCTAGTATACCGTAGCCACTTGCTGTCATCCTAGATCTAGCATAGTCGCGTCATGCCATCCTAGATCTAGTGCAGCTGCATCATGCCATCCTAGATCTAGTATAGCCGCATCATGCCATTCTAGATCTAGTGCAGCTGCATCATGCCATCCTAGATCTAGTGCAGCTGCATCATGCCATCCTAGATCTAGTATAGCCGCATCATGCCATCCTAGATCTAGTACAGCCACATCATTCCATCCTAGATCTAGTATAGCTGCATCATGCCATCCTATATCTAGTATAGATGCATCATGCCATCCTAGATCTAGTATAGCCACATCATGCCATCCTATACTATTTTAGCCAATTTCAGCCCTCCTAGATCTAGCACATGCAGATCCTGCCCTCCTTGATCTAACGAAGCCACTTCTATCCCCTTAAGGGCCCCCCTTTCTTATCGGCATATAATATTATACCATATGCGATATGATAGAATATTAGATAAGCTTATATAAGCTATATAATATTGCATATCTTACACGAGTCGCCATTAACAGATCTTAGCGAAAATGTCTGAATCACGCATGCCTCACTTTCGTGCGTCACCACTTGTCCCATGACTGCATGAGCCTATCGGGCTAGGGCTATGTCAAGATGTGCAATCCATCACAGGAAACACCATTCAAACTTTACAAACCTATGCCTTGAAAATGTAAGAAATATCCAAAACGTGCATTCTTGGTACAGTTCGTCACCGGCCGTGCACAGCCACTTTCTGCCCTCCTAGATCTAGTATAGCGGTGCACCTGACCACTTTGATCTAGCACAGCCACTTTCTGCCCTCCTAGATCTAGTATAGCGGTGCACCTGACCATTTTGATCTAGCGCAGCCACTTTCTGCCCTCCTAGATCTAGTATAGCGGTGCACCTGACCACTTTGATCTAGCACAGCCACTTTCTGCCCTCCTAGATCTAGTATAGCGGTGCACCTGACCACTTTGATCTAGCACAGCCACTTTCTGCCCTCCTAGATCTAGTATAGCGGTGCACCTGACCACTTTGATCTAGCACAGCCACTTTCTGCCCTCCTAGATCTAGTATAGCGGTTCACCTGACCACTTTGATCTAGCACAGCCACTTTCTACCCTCCTAGATCTAGTATAGCGGTTAACCTGACCACTTTGATCTAGCACAGCCACTTTCTGCCCTCCTAGATACAGCTCAGCCACTTGCTGCCCGTCTGGATCTAGCACAGCCACTTCCTGCCCTGCCATACCTAGTGTAGCAATGAAGGGGTGCACGTGCCCACTTAAGAGTCTGCACAGCCACATCTTGCCCTCCTAGATCCAGCACGGCCACATCTTGCCCTTCTTGACCCCCTAGAGCCAGTGTTTATTTTTTTGCCACAAGTTCACCTTCGGCAGGCCGCCCCTCGGTCGCCACAGGCCCGCTCGGGACCAAACCTGGACCGGCCTACGACTAGTGGCCAAAGCAGCATGGCTGGCCACATACAGGGCTTCCGGCCAGATGCCGAAGTGTAGCTGACATGTACCTGAGTCATGAAGGAAATAAAAACTGCCTGGATCTAGCCTAGATCTAGCCTAGATCTAGCCTAGATCTAGCCAGTTCACCTGCGCAGCAAATGGCTGATGACCCGGACATCCCTGTCTGCCGAGGGATGTTGGTGGAGTAGGACAAGGTGAAGTTCTTCTCCGGAGGCAGCTCGATGCTGTTCGCCCGGCACCACTCGAAGAACGTTTTCACCATGGCCTAACACAGGCAGAGGTTTGAATTTAAATTTCAAAGTTTCAGGGTTTAGGGTTGATGTGCAAGGGTTAATGGATTGCAGAGGCCCAGGGGAGATGTCAGGGTTTCAGAGATTTGAGGTCGCAAAACCACATGAGCAGCATCCCGTGTAGGCCTGCTCTCAACAGATTAGTAACGATCAAAGAAATGCTGGCTTACTTGCATCAATCGGACCCCTCCATAGTATCCGCTGCTTTGAAGGCTGGAATGCAGCTGCTGCAAGCTTTCATACTCGTAGGAGTCGTGAATCGGGGATGGCAGGAACACCAGCTTCCGCGAGGGAACCAGCGACACCTCCGCCCAGAAGTTGGTCAGGCTGAACGAGATGCCTGCACGCATTCCATGACTGCAAGCCTCAAAGAGGCAAGTGCTGGTGCTGCTGCGAAGATAGCTGCTTCAGGATGCATGCATGGCAACTTTACTGGTGGCAGACTGGTGGACATGACACAACGCATGCAGCGTGACGTGCCCCTTGAAATTGCACCAGGCAGCTTCATCAACACGGCAATTCGGCCCAGTACGCATCTCGTGGAGCAGCACATCCTCTAGGGTCCCCCAATCCCCTACTTCCCAGGGGGAGGGGGGATACCCTTACGCTTAAATACCGGTATGATGAGTTATCGGTGCGAGCTGTACACACTGCCACTAGCACATGTTGTGGAAGATTACAGCGTAGCAGCGCAACTCTTGCCAATTATTCAACACATTATAGCCCCGTTAAGTGCTCCCATGCCCCCCAAAGGAGCCATGTGGAGGGGCAAAGGTTGAGCACTCACAGCAACCAAAGTAGCCATCTGAAGGGTTACCAAGAAGTCCTACTCGTGCATGTACACGCTCTTTGATTTCCATCTCGATGTTAAGATCTTCGTCAACAATAAGAAGACCAGAAGCTTGCGATCGTGGTCTGCCATGGCAGCTGCCAGGACCGTTTTTTGCATCAGCGTGTTTCCACACCTACCCGGAAAACCTAGATTCCGTATTTCGGGGGCTCCGTGCCCATTGAAGTTTGAACCTGCTTTGAAGCGTACATCAAATAAGCCTCTACATCTCGTCTCATGCCGATGACTCATATTATAAAATTTACATGTTTACACGGTGTACGTGGTAACCAGGAGGGTAACCATCCATTTGAACCATTTAAAATTTACTGCTTTTTTTAGCAGTAAACCTAGTGAGGAACCACCACCTATCACAGCTGTCTGCTGGGATACCATGCACTGCTGTGTCAGCCGCTTTCAAGTTGCATTCTTTCTGTTTGGATCCTCGGCCGTGCGCTCACGACGACAGCATGAGGGCCATGATGCTCCCCTTCAGCACTTGCCAGACCTGGACCAACCAACGAATGCTAGCTTGCCTACTGGTTCTAAAAAACGGCCCATGAAGTGCCCATTAACCCGGCTTTCCCCCAAGTGACCATTCCATCACTTCAATACGGTACTCACCTTGCAGGTGCGCACACACACGCACCGGTACTTAAGTTAGGCGCCCATGCGGCCGAGCATTTTTGAGCAGGGCCCAGAGGTGTAACGTCATTGATGTACAGTATGTTTTACTTAAGGATGTGCAGTGCTCACAGGGCCTGACAAAATGCTGACTGGGCACAATGACCGCTGCATACCAGTTATACCCTGCCTTGTACTAGGTGGGAAGCACATCTGAGCTGCATGGGGTTCTATTCATGGCAGGGAGGAGACGGAGGGAACTTTTGAACGACGTATGGGCAGAGCAGGTCAGCAGCTATGACAGCTGCATACCAGTTACACCTTTCTAATTGGTTGGAAGCAGACCTGAGGTGCAAGGGATTGCTATTCATGCCAGGGAGGAGGGTACAAGGCATCACAGCAATAGGGGCCCTCCTAATTTCCCAAGAAGCTACAGTGAGTGCGGCCGCCTCAGCCTTGGATACGGCTGACTGAAAACTCTGGTCGTGACAGGGTGTGTGACGGCAGCAAATTGTCATCCTGGAGAAGAAAGGCATTAGGGTTGTTTTGTGCGGAGGCGTCAGTTGCTTGCCATGCCTTTCGCTGAGGAAGGCGTCTTCCAGAATTTCAGACGCTGGGGACTTGCCAAGTTGCCATGCATAATTTGGAGGCATTCCTTGTCAGCAATGCATTCTGTGCGAATCCTCATATACTATTTGGAACCATGTGCATCATGAAGTTGCTGCTCAAGTAATGCGTTGCTTCCCTGCGGAATATTTGTTCCCAGCGCCGACTGGCAGGGGAAATTACTTGTGTCGTGACTTGTGACTGTCACGAGTCATAACGCGGCTGTGTTCCATACTCTTCACTCTAGTCAGGACTAAAATCTACAGGGGTGGGAAACCTTTGCACTGCCTTTCCTTTTTTCTGGGGGGGGGTGTTTCCCTCTCCTTCGAGTTCCTCTCTTTCTTTCCCTTCCCCAATTGCCCTCATTTTCCTCCTCCCAACTCCTCAGTTGGGCAGCCACGCGGCCGAGCTTTTGAGCAGGGCCCAGATGTGTGAGGTCATGACTCTGCTGAAGTGCCTAAGCGGGTTTCTGGGCATATGTGATATGTCTTAGGCACCCTTTTGGCGCCACATGGACTGCAAAAAGTCTGAAACTCCTGCAGGGTGAATGATTCGAGGCTTGTATGGCCTGACCTGTCCTTTGGTTCTGTGACCCTGACTTGAACCAGGGACTCTGAACTTACAACTGCTGCCTCTCCCTAATACTCCTGACAGGTCAATGACATCACACCTCTGGGCCATGCTGAAAAGGGCCTCGGACGCATGTGCGCCCGACTGTCGGGTCTAGGGGGAAATAATCTAACACTCCTGACAGGTGCACCCAAGCTGTGCCCGCCTCGCCATACCTAGCGGTATCGAGACCGTCATTCAAATCTGGTCCCCAAGCCCGGAGCCGAGTTGCCAGGAGGCTTAGGTGCTGTGAGAGACAATATTTTGATGCAGCTGCGGTTTACTCTTTTACCTGATTAATTTAAGGATGGTGCATACCCACCGGGCCCTTCTCATTGCGCTTGGTCATGAGGGGCTGGTAGGGGATAAGCAAGCTCAATTCCAGCTACCATGCACAGCTAGGACCGTGGTGCAGCCATGCTAACCTCCTATGTGAGGGGACAGGAACATGGATCCCAGCAGCCTGATCCAGGGTGCAGCCCTGCCTACATGATATTTTTAGAACAGTGCATACCCGTTGGGCCCTGCTGAACGCTCGGCCGCGTGGGGCTGGTAGGGAATGACCAAGCTCAATTCCAGCTACCATGCACAGTGTGGGCCTTGGTGCCCACATCCTATGTTAATGACGTTACACCTCTGGGCCCTGCCCACATCCTATGTAATTGGCCAGGATCCAACTGGATAATACTGCTGGTTGGTGTATCCTGGCACAGTTAAGCACACATCATGCAGTGTTTTGAGTTTTGAATTTTGCTCATGACGGAGCTAGGGCTTGGCATCAAGTGCTAGATCATGATACCAGTTAGGATTGCGCTGGATCAGGGGGGGGGGGGGGGGGGCTTTCTTTATGCTGTTGCAGAGCGTCGACATGCCAGCATTACTGCCTGGCAGACGTGCCCAGGGTCGCTGAGCCCAGCACTGACTTGGGCTGATTCATGCATATCTGTGCACCCCTTAAAAAGCTAGACACAGTGGATGGTGTGAGGACGGAAAAATTGCTCCACTGCCCATAAAATACATCTTGAAGGTTACAGGCTGCAGGGCTCATAACCTGATTCTTTATTTTGATGAGTTGATGATATCTGTATACCGTACATGGTGCCAGAGACTTCCACGCTTTGTACTAGGGCAGGCTAGAGTGGGATGCTCTGGCTTTTGTGGTGGCTGTGATAGCTATCGTTGAGGCTTAGTCGTTTCAGAGGCGGGGGCTGCCTTTCTCCTACCTTTTCCCCCCAGCCATTTGTGTCTCTGAACCTTATTTCCCCTTTTTCTGACCAACTGCCCGGTATGTTTGTTTCTTTCCTCTTTGTTCAGGGCTAGGATCTGGAAGGGCTGGGGATTCTTCAGACTTCCTTTACTTTTTAGGGTGGTCTCTTCCTTCTCCTTTTCCGTCTGTTTCTTTCCTTCCTCCTCTAGCCGTTAGTTTCTTCTCATCTCGAACAAACAGGCAGGCGCCCACCCGGCCGAGCCTTTTGAGCTTGGCCCACAGGTCGCTTTGTTGAGGCCAGGGGGAGGTCTGGCCTCCCCCTGGTCGAGGCCTAATTTTGTTGTTTTTATTTGCCTTCTTGGGGAATAGGCTTGAGAGGGGCAAGGTTTACTTCGGGCTGCCTTTCCTTTTGGGGGGGGGTAGTTCTTTCCTTTGTTTTCTTCTCCTTCTTTCCCTCTCAAGTTTCTTTTCTTCCAACGAGACAGTTGGGCGCCCACGCGGCCGAGCCTTTTTGAGCAGGGCCCAGAGGTGTCATGTCATTGACAGGTGTCATTTCATTGACCTGGTGCTCCTTGTGTGATGATGATCTCATGTCCTTATGTTTCTTCCCGTGACCACAGTTATATAGGAAGTTATTTTACAGTATAGCGGTGGTTGAGCATCCAATCGCGTTATCTTCTGCCTTCTCTTATTCAGGGCTTTCCAACTGATTTGCTTTCAAGAAAATTTAACAGCTTTTTAAATTTAAATTTTGCACCCACGTCATGTTCTATGGCTGGGGCTAATCTTCTGCCCTATGGGGTTCATTCCCACGCCACTGCTCAGTGGTTGTGTGTTGGTTGCTTGCCCAGGGGGGTCACTGGTTTTCGCCAGGGGGGTCACTGGTTTTCGCTCGCTGTCCTAGCATATTTAGTGCCTGTACCTGTTTACAGGCACAAGTCCCATGCATCAAATGTGATGCCCCGTTGGACTGAAAAAACTTCACAAACTTCACAGCTGCAAAACCTGAAAGGTCACAGTTGTGATTGATGTCGAGCAATCTTCAATTATGAAACATTAGTATTGTTCCCTATAAGATTCACTCACAGTGAGCTTGGCATTGACAGGAACTGGAAGGCACGTGCCGTAAGGACTTGACCTACAACTAGCCAGCAAATAATTTGGCGTGAGGCTGGTGCTGGCGTACTGGATCAGGGCCCCCATGTGCTGGTCATTGAGTCGTTAATTCGCCATCACCATGCTGCCTAAATTCAAACTTGTGTCATCACTGTCAAGCAGAGGCCAGGTGTGGGCCAGTCAGAAGCCATACCCAATCTCTTCCAAAGTTTGAAAATCGAGTGGGGTTCTGTCAATTGCGTTCATTCACAGACCCGGGCTGGATCTAGTACAAATGAAATGCACTCAAGACGGCAAGCAACACACAGCTCCCATACATATGAAATCTATGACCGAGAACTCCAGAGTTTGAAATCAGGCTACGAAAAGTGCAAAAAAAGCAGCCTTGGTGGCAACATCAGCGAGTCTTAACTTCAAAACCTTGAAGAATAACACTAGTAAGGAGGCATGGAGTACACCCCTCTGCTACAGAGGGCAAAGCTATAATTACTTATGGCGGCTTGTTTTCTAACAATGGTGGAAGCTGTCAAGTCATGTAAGTGCTGATGATATGGTCAGGGTTAATCCAGATTAGATCACCCACTAGAGCGGTGGATTGCCATCCAAACTGGAATCATGCAGACTGTAAATCATGGATAAGATAAGAAATATGTGGTATATTCAAATCTCATCCGGAATCATGCAGGCTGTATATCATGGATTAGATGGAGAGGTTTGGTCTCTGGAAATACCCCCCCTCCTATGCTTGCTGGTGATTGAGCAGCACCACGATGGCCGTCATGTTGTCACATCCAATCCCACGCGCCTCCTTCGGGTCGTTGGCCAGGCAGGCATCCAGCATGGCGCATGCTATCTGCTGCGGCTCCATGCCCTGATCTAAGCGTTGCGAGACAAAGTCCACCACGTCCTGATTGGACATAACGTCCCAGACCCCGTCGCAAGCCAGCACGAAGAACCTGTCCTCGCCTGAGAGCTGGAACTTCCTGATATCAGGCTCTGCAGTAATGATTTGAGCAGATGCTGGCAGCTCCGTGTTCGTCTTGTACCTGAGGTCTCCGATGGCACGGGAGAGGTTCAGATTGCCATTGACTCGGCAAACCCCGCCGATGTCGCTGAGGAAGCCGCCCGCAGCTATGATGCGGTTCTTCTCGATGTCGTGGGCCGGCTTGTGGTCCTCGGACAGGGCCACTGCCTTGCTGCCTCGGCAGAGCACCCCCCTAGAGTCTCCAGCGTTTGCAACGTAGAGCATTTGCCCACGCTTAATTGCAACGACAGCCGTGCACCCAGCTTGTACCATCGTCTCCTCTGGATCAGCGGGCTTCGAGCTTTCTGACTTGACTGCTGAGCTGTTGCCGCCCTCGCCCGACCCCGCGTTGTCTCCCATGAATCTCTTCAGCTGAAAGACTCTTTTAAGCAGATCTAATGCATCCATAGACCCAGTACCGTCACTCTCTTCCCCAGCATCCTCGTCACCGTTCCCCTCCTTCGTCTTCAGCTGATCAATTTCCTCCAAATAGGATTGATCGCGCAGCATTTCGTCCATGCGGTGGAAGACTCGGACAAGGCTTTCTTCCACGTCCCCATCCTTGTGCTCCTTCAGAGCTTGGATCTCCTTGACCATGTACCGTTGACAGAACTTCGCGACTTCGGCACCGCCATGACCATCGAAGACGCCGAACAAGCAAGTGTTGGTGTCTGAGTCCAGCTGAGTCTCTGCCAGGTGCGCATCCTCCATAGTTCTGCGCCACCCTTGCATGGCCGAACCGCCAAACTTGACGTCAAGTCCCTTGCCTTCCCATGTTTCTTTCGTTGTAACTGGTGAAGATAGGTACGCGCCCATTGCAGGCTAAAATTAATCCTGGAGGGATTTAGAGGAGGTGAGTTTGCGATGACGGATAGAGGCTAGATTTATTATAATTAATTGAAGCGAAGTTAACAGAGACACGCATTCACAAACCCTGGTTGACCCGCTGCTCAGCAGTGCAGTACAAAAGATAGTGTCTGCCGGAGTCAGTACCTTCCTGGGTGGTACTACAAGAACCCTATATCTGGCTTTGACAGGCTATGACCCCAGACTTTCAATGACAACAATTTCGTGAATGTCATATCTGTCCACTAGGTTCGGTCATTGACGCCACCGTATCACTCAGAGAGGTATCACTCCTGTGGTTCATGCGAAAAACGTCGGCAAGGATTGTTGTTACTACAAAGTGCCAGAACGGGTGTCAATCCTAACGTTAGGGTCTCATGTGGCAGCTCTGACATGTGAGAGCCTATTCAGGGCATGGGAGTGTCTTTCACACCATTTACCATGTTCGAAACATTGTCTCCAAAGCTCAATTATTACCAGTACCTATAAAGTGGCTGTAGGTTATTAGTGGATCTCTACCCAAACTGCCTTAATGTCCATCTGCGAGCATGATGTGACTGCATGACTGCTATACCATACACCGGTGGGTACTCAGACTACACGCACCTCTGATTTGGGAGTATGGGACAGTGAGAGACCATGCCGACCTCCTGGACAGGTGGAAATCCTGAATATCCCCTCCCCCCCAAATGGAAGCACAAACTTGTATGGAAATGTAACCTGCCTTAACTGCGGCTCGTGCTTCTGCACCATTGGTGCGGGCTAGAAGCTGCATACTGCATCAGATTGGTTAATGACATGAAACCTCTGGGCCATACTGAAATGAAGCTCCACGTCGGCAAACAAAAAGACAGCTAGGAAAGTCAAGGGAGAAGGCAAAGAGGACAGAAAGGATAGCAAGGTCGCCCACCAAACAAAAGTAACACAAAGGTCGGGCAAACCGTATCCCCTGCCCCTCAAGAGACTAGCCTTCAAAATGTTCAACTAAAAGAACAAAAACCAGGTCCTCCCACCCCTGCCTGCGGGCTCTCCGACGTCCTGTCTGGTTGGCAGGAAAAGGAAAGGAAGCAAAGGCTAGAAGAAAGTGACAGAGAGGCGCACAATGGGCGAAGAAAACACCCCTCCAGAAAACGGAACGGCAGACCGAAGGATTTGTGTAGCAAGATGTGCTCGACGAAATGCAACCGCATGGCTGATATTGTGTCAATTCGAGTTTTCAGGTCGTGGCCTTACCCCCTGGGCCTTACAACTTCTGTGTTTAAACGTCAGCTGACAATCCCGACATGCTCAGCTGCCAGTGGTATTAAAGAGACGAGACTAAGAGCGGCTTTATTTCCTGTGAAGTGTTAGACATTGCCATAAAAATGGCAGGTAGTCCTGACATCCATTGCTCGTACTGGTATTTATTGAATCCTAGCTGCTGTTTTTGTGTCCCCCGCATGGGCTAATAAGTGACAGCAGTGCTTGTGTTTGCAAAGCCGCACCCCACCCCCGAGCCAATTTGGCATGCTATGGGGGTTTGAATTTAATGCATATGATGTGCCGTCTTTCATGATGCAGATCGACGGCACATGAAATGGGATTGTATTATTTGCATATGGAAGTAGTTGTTCGTTACCTGAAGTAGCGATTCCTTGGTGGAGGGCTCGCTGCAAGCACCGAAATATTCCTGATCCTGATTACTATCGTCGTTTTTGTTTCCACGCAACTGAGCTTCTGCCTTGCCAAATTATTTGATGGTCGCCACTTTGGTTACGGCTCGTAATCAGTGGTCAGTTAAGAATCCCTGCACATGGCACCCTCACATGACATGGGATATATCTCATATATGCTACGGCATCGTTTTTTTAATCTGATGTGATTTAACCATGGTAATCTTTTACCATTGTAAACTTAAGTGAATGGGGGGGAAAACCAACCAGCCTGTTCATCCACTTAGCTCCCCCTCTTGTACCTACCCCTTTTGCATGCCAAAAGTGATGTAGGACCAGCTTTGGACAGCTCTTATCGAGCTCTACACCGTAAATTTCATGGCTTAATTATTTTATTGCCTTGCCCCAGAGTTATCGTTTTTTCCTCCATTATTATTGCGTTTGATGCGTCACATTTTCTCAAGGTTTGTGTATGAAAGGTGTTGGTATATTGCGATAAATGAATTAAAAATGTAGGGATTGCAAATAGTACTTGTTGGCCTGCCCCTTGGGACATACGGATTTAGGAACACTTCACCCTGAATTTGACACTTTCGACGAAATTTGTTCACTTTTTACCATTCGAGTCATGACACTTGGCGAGCTCCAGCTTAGTTCACAATCCCTTCCTTGTTGCCTTCAGCTGAAAACATGTTGCTTGAGGATAAGAGGTTTGACGTCCAGAAATGTATGAACACATGATTTCTGTCCTGTTAATTGCAATCAAGTCTGCGGACATGCATTGCAGCGGATGCGTTTCATCAAATATTACCCACTTAGGTTGAAAGCTACTGCCGACAATGCCGAGATGCCGTGCTGAACATGCACCCAGGCACGGCACACATGCCTGACGTTTCCATGTAGGCCCACATTGCCGGTTTGGTCCAAGCCTCCAACCCGCACGTTGGTCCTTGAGATCCATTCTGGAGGTACCGGCATGTTAAATTCTTAATTGACGGAGGCATGTTAGGACACGCTATTCGTGAGGCGCTGTAGATCGTTGCCTGCCACCGCACGCTGCAAGTTCATATTTTGGCTGTGCGCTGGCATAAAGCTATGACGCTTTATGTGGAATGCCGCGCTGTAGAACGTTGTTTATGTTCGTTGTTGCGCTGCATGCTGCCACATCAGGCACCACATCTGCCACATCAGACAATGCGGGTACAGCGCTTTCCCTCTGGCAGAGGCTGATGAAAAAGAGAACATCAAGCATGACACCCATACCAGAGGTGTAATGTCATTGACTAGGGCTGGCGGGTGGCGTATATGGAGCATATACGTATATACGCATATACGGCGTATATACGCGTAAACGTTTGTACAATATACGCGTACATTGCTAAATGCGTATGTACGGCATCGGGCGTATACGGCAGAAGCTGGGAAGAAGCGTAGAGCAAAGGGCTTCTTCGCGCGTTCGCGTTCGCTTGTTTCTTTATTGCAATGAATCCATCCGAGGGGAGTGCACACAATTCTGATGGGGATGAGCTTATCCCCTCGTATCGACAAACCGTACTGACAACCAAAGATCTACACGAAGTACCGCTCTAGCCTGTCATTGAGGGTCGCCGCGAAGATCGTCTTCCTTCGTGGTAACAGCAAGCAGGGCACTTGCTCTCAGAATGAGGAATTGGCTCCGGAATATGATGCTTCGTAGCTGACAACCAGCTGCCTAATACAGGATAATAGAATGGCTGCACCCCGCGATCTCGGGCCATGCGCTTGTTTTCCTTGTATGTAAGCTTATTTGAACATTGAATTGAGTCAAATCAAACTAGAAACTGGTTAAATGGTAGGTGCCTGACCAGGGTATGCAATAAACCGGGTCTCAAGGCTTTTAAATATTTTGATGCCCACTTATACGTATACGTATACGGTATATACGCTTATACGCAGTATATACGCGTAATTGTTTTTGAAATATACGGTATACGCCAACCCTATCATTGACCCATAACAAGAGCCCATTTATCCCCTCACAAATTGGGACAGGCCCTCTTCGCACTAGAAGCTCTCTTTTTTAGGCACACAAATTTCGGGGAGACCTGATGCCACGTCACACGCTCGCTCCGAAAACAGACTTTCGGAGTGTTAGCTACGGTGCGTGGTGCGGTGGCGAAGCATGCATACACTTTAATCTGATCCTGAATTGAATCCGATTTGCGTGAAGTTATGCGCCTAAGTTCCTTAACAAGAAGTTGCATCCCTGCGTCATCCGTTCCTTGTCAAGTCCGATGTCGCCCTAACGCGACACTTGCGCATACCTGTTACAGCCTGAAGCCTAGCGCTGTCGAGACCAATGGGAGCTACTACAGCGAAGACGAGTATCAGCTGCAAAGGCAAAGCCAGGAACGTGCAGAGTGGGCCGCCTCCGTAAGGTACGGCAGTGAGGACAGATGCACACATGAGAAAGTTGGTTCGCTTTAAGCCCTGCCATAGGCCATGGCCTGGTCTGGAAGGCCTAATGAGCCTTTCTCCGACGCACTCTATGGCACTGTAGGACCTGCACTGATTTTGCATGGAGCAACTCGGTGGAGTGTGGATTAGCTTGGCAGTCTTACCCCTCCAGTCAGGCCATGCTGCCAGAGGCCTGTCATTCATAGTGTATACCACATTGTTGTATCTGAATTCCTGTCCTCCTGTCCTCTTCACCAACCTGGATTATGACAGAGCCGTGACTGGGCGCCGCAAACACGAGTTTTGGGAGCCCCAGCTGTCCCCTCCCGCCTTGCTGGCTAATGTGGTGGTAGTCCTAGTCAGCCCCCGTAGGCCTGCCAGTGTGGGCACAGTCAGCCGCTCCGCATCGTGCTTTGAAGTGAGCAGTTTGAGGCTAGTGCAGCCCAGGTGCAATTATGTGACAAGGTGAGGCAAAAAACGGCATTTTCTGAAGGTACGCAGACAATGCTGTACTAGGACGATTAAGCCATGCCATTCTGCGGACCGTGCCATACCATGCCTCAAACTGCTTGAATTCGTGGCCACATATGACGGCTCAGAATCTGTTGCCGTCGTACTCAGCAGCCTGAACCTCTCTTCTGCGCTTCAACCAGCTATGAGTGCTGTCCCCTCATCCCGTCCCCTGGCCAACCTCCTCAGGCACTCAAAGAGCTCCAGCAAGGGAGCACAGTACTTACTGATGAGAGCAGATGTGCATCAAACGGTCGCAGAAGCAACGGCTGACTGCGATCTATCTGTCGCCTTCACACGTTGGGTTTCGTCAGGACGCAACGTTGCGTCGTATGACTTGCCAGCCCTAATGGCACATCCCACGGTTCAGGTGGGGGATGCATTCGAGCATGCCCATGCTTTGGCATTAATTGTGGCTGCAGGGTGGAAGTTTCATCGCGCTCCGGCTCGGGCATTCCATTCCAGCAGATGACCCTCAACTACTAGGCTGCTGCACTTGCGTTTGCCCAGTTTTGCCCTCTCTACTAAAGGTTTAAAAATTGAAGACCATGCCACCAGGTCGCCTCGCCTCACTCACCTTGGCCTTCATTTTGCAGACGTTGATCCATGAACCAGTGCCGACGGTTTCAGGTCAGAGCAGCCTCGAGAGCGCCCCGGAAGATGCCACCCCTGCTGCCGCATCTGCACAATCGGAGTCGGTGGGAGCTGATGGCTTGGAGCAGGCCGCCCCTGGCCCCCATGGGCAAGGAGATGGCGGACGGAGGATACGGCTGGCGCTCGTGTTTGGACGTGAGGAGCTGGGGCTGGCAGATGATGAGGTGGAGGCTTGCGACCTGGCATGTTGTATTCCTATTGGGAGGCTGCAGGAGTCCCTTAGCTTGAGCCATGCTGTCAGTATAGCGCTGAGTGGGATATATGCGCAGCGTGTAGCGTATGTTGCAAGCCAGGGTGCGGGCATTGGCAGTGAATATATCGCTACGTCCACTCAGGGCTTGGCGGAAGGGTTTGATGCGTCCGTGGGTGTGGAGCGCTAGTGAGGCCGCTCTTCCTGCATATGCCGCTGATTTGGTGTTCCGTCGAGGGGAAAGTGGAGTGCTGCCATGGGTAGGCCGTTTTTTAATCTCGAAGTTCCTTCTCCTTGGGCTGTCTTCCAGTGATTTCTTGGCATCCACGACACTGACTCATAACCGTTGAGCTGCCTGAACTGTTTGATTATTTTGACATGTCTCTGGCTAATGGCTAATTTAACTGCACATGTCGGCTACAGCAGAGTTACCCCCTGCTTTCCCCAGGTATTGCTTTATAATACATTTTGTTTCAGAGGTTTTCAGGCGAGCTGGGTCACTCTTACTTGGCGTAAGAGCTTATAATTATGCAGAGATTATTTAGTGTGAAATCGCCTCATGATCATGCCTGTTAATATGAAATCAGGTTTATTTGTTTTTATCTGATCACTGCCTGTTCTATGTGATTAATGACATTTAAATACTGCAGACAATGACTCGAGCCAGACAAAAAAATGATAGTGCTTTCAGGTAGTCACAGAAAGTTCGACAGCAACATATGATTATACATCGAGGTTCCACTCTCATATCAGCACTGTAGAAGTTCACTATGGCTTCAACTAAATTATTTAAATGCATACCAATTCAATTAATGATTTAGTTGCTAAACTTAGTCGATTTCGTCAGTCTCCTTATCGTCTGTGTCCAGTCATAAATATCCCAATCTATCATTGAAAAGACTGTCAGTATCAGCACCCAATTTTCGGTGGGCAGCGGTACAGCGGTACACTTCAGGGTTTTTCTTTATCGTACTGAACAATACAAACCAGGCGCCAGCAAATATATCGGCCATGAGGCGAGAGGAAACTCCTTGCATGCTGATGCCCAGCCTCAGTTATTTACGGCTGCTCGTGTATCGAGCTGTATGACTGGCCTGTAAATAGGGTGGGGGGGTACATAATCTCCATCTAGAAGGATATCTTGACAGAGGTTCCGCACTGTTAAGTACTTGTGTGGCTCCCTTAGTCGAAAGTAAATTGACCAAAGCAGCAGACAGAAAAAAGTGCCGTGGCCAAGGTATAGGAACCTAAAGGTCTTCGTCCGGGGACTGCTGGTACACCGTATGGCCCATAGGATCTTCGGGCCGGAGTAACTTCCCTCGCAGTTATCTTCCCTCCCAGAGTTCCAGACGGAGTTCCAGGCCAGGTTCCAGACGGAGTTCCAGGCCTGAGTGAGTTTCTTCACACCTGAGTGAGTAGCATTACATTCACACAAATTGCAGCAGGTGTAGTGTTGTCGGATGTGAGAGATTGTCAGAATCATAAAAGAAAAGATGCAGCTCTTGCCCAAAACCGCTGGGTCGTGCCCCCAGCTGAGACGCACACGTGGCGCTCGCATACTTGCAACCGCTGCGCCGATTAATGACCTTCGGCAGGAAGCTCTCAAAAGATGTGAGCCGACTGCAATTATGTATGCATGCGATTGAGTTGCATACTGAATAAATGTTGCGTGTCCGCAGCGCCGCTGGACAAGGCTCACACGTTCAACGCTCATTTCGTCCCATTCTCGGATGTTCAGAAAAAGAAATGCTCTGGAGAAACTTTTTCGCTTGATGAGGTTGTGTATCGTGCCCAGGACGGCGGGCTGTTGGATGTTCACCATGACATGGCAGCTCTCGCACAGTATGGTCCAGAGTACTGGAAATCGGTATTCGATGGCCGCGTCGGGACCACCAAGTGGCCTCACGGATCTGGCGTCTGGAGTAAGAAGGAGTGGGTGCTACCGGGTGAGTGGATCGATCTCCAGTCGTCAGCATGAGGCGGCACTTCTGTAGAGTCACAATGACGTCATGTCCTGCAGGGCTGAGCGACGACGACATCGTCAGCATGTTCGAGGGAAACAGCAACCTGTTCTGGGCAGAGAGGTTTGGCAGGGAAACGCTCGGCATGTCGGATCTGTGGGTCAAGCAGTGCGGCAACAGCCACACAGGCAGCTTCAAGGATCTAGGCATGACGGTGCTGGTGTCCCAAGTCAATCGCATTCGCAAGCTCAAGCCAGGCTCTATCTCGGCAGTAGGTTGCGCCTCGACGGGCGACACCTCAGCAGCCTTGTCAGCGTACTGCGCAGCTGCTGGGATCCCCTCAATTGTGTTCCTGCCAGCGGACAAGATCTCCCTAGCCCAGCTAGTTCAGCCTATCGCTAACGGTGCTCTAGTGTTGAGCATTGACACAGACTTCGATGGCTGCATGAAGCTGATTCAGAAGGTCACGGCAGAGACTCCCATCTACCTGGCCAACAGCATGAACAGCTTACGTTTGGTGAGTGACGCCGGTCAGAGTATTTCATGCTGAGGCTACTGGTAGGCTCTTGTTGAGCAGGCGGTGGCGCATGCTGCTCAGAAAAGCAAACGAGTACTGATGGCTGTTGACATGCTTCTTACAGGAGGGGCAAAAAACGGCTGCGATTGAGATTCTGCAGCAGTTTGATTGGCAAGTGCCCGACTGGGTCATCATTCCCGGTGGCAACCTTGGGAATATCTACGCCTTCTACAAGGTGCGACTTTTTCCCCGTTTATCCATGCATGCCCATGCTCTGCACTTCTGCAACCCTCCATGCTGCTTCTCTGCATGAGAAACCCTGACAACTTTAGCATGACCACCCACGCTGAGCTACAAAGCCTTTCAACTGTGCCAAGTGGTGGCATGGATTGACCAGTGAAGGGGCTATATCCAGCTGACTTTGTTTCTCACTATGCCATGTTTGACAGCCTTAGGAAACATAAATAGCTTAAGAAACAGCACTGACTGTCACGAGAATGCCACTTACCGCAGGGCTTCAAGATGTGCAAGGACCTTGGCCTTGTGGACCGCCTGCCACGTCTGGTGGTGGCGCAAGCAGCCAACGCCAACCCCTTGTACCAAGCTTTCCAGCAGGCGAAGGGCGACGCCAAGGGGATGAAGTCTGACACCTTTAAATCGATAAGGGCCCAGACTACTTTTGCTTCGGCTATCCAGATCGGCGACCCTGTGTCTATTGACCGCGCCATCCTAGCGCTGCAAGATGCTGACGGGCTGGTGGAGGAGGCGAGCGAGGAGGAGTTGATGGACGCTGCGGCACGGGCAGACAGGACGGGCATGTTCAACTGCCCGCACACTGGTGTGGCGCTAGCTGCGCTGATCAAGCTACGGGAGAGGAACGTGATCGGCGCCAACGAGCGCGTGGTGGTGGTCAGCACGGCACATGGTCTCAAGTTCACTGCGTCTAAGATAGCATACCACTCTCAGAGCATTCCCGGTGTGGTCAGTAAGTATGCCAACCCGACGGTCGTGGTGAAGGATGACCTGGGGGCAGTGATGGATGTGCTCAAGAAGCGGTTCAGCATTTGAATTGAGTAAAAGCTGCAGCAGCCCATTGAACAAGACTTGACATGGCCTTGAGGGTGCAGAGGAGAAGAGTTTTGCGGTTTGGCAGACGCAGGGGCATGTTAGCATGTAGCCTGATTTTTAAACTGGTGCATAATGGGACCGGTTTGTCATGGCTCATGAATTGTATGCATTTATAGCGTTTTGCTTGTACTGGATGATTTGACACTTATTATCGAACAAACAACAGCGGCTGTGGGGTTGTTAATTTCGCATGCTGGAGGGACAACACCATCATTTGCAAAGGAAGTGATGGATTTGCGATGCGCGATGCTTTTTATTTTTGATGAGGTGGACTTCCATCTTTATGAATTACGAGGTATTATTAACTGTAAGAAACATGACCTATGTCTGGGTGTGTGGAAATAAACGGTTAAGCTCTATTTTTTGACTTAGTACGCCCCCCCCGAGGAAAGACAATCCGAAGATTCGAGTGTCCCTCAAGCCTAGGCGATTTGAAGACGAGGAGAGACGAAGAAGGAAGAGACCCCACTCCCCCAAAGAGGACATAAGTCACATAACCATATAGAAACATGCCAACCTTAATATACCGTAAAACGCCTTGAGGTCCGCGCCCCCCAAAAAAATATTTCTTTTTCGTCGCGCAGAATTTAAAAAACGGCCACGCAGCGGCACTTTTTTTCAACTTCTTTTATTTGTACAGTAACGGGAGAACACATCCTCCTCAAAAGCCTGGGGCCCCCACCCATGCCTGTCCGGAAACACACGAAAGTCTGTGGGATGGTAACGCCATGTTCTTCGTCGATGCCTGCCATTTAGGCGTCTCCCGTATCTTTCTACACTCCACCTTCATGTAGCCATCAACCAGCAAGGCCCATGCGAAGGCTGGCGTACAAGATGTTTATGTGTCGACTGCTTCAATCAGGCATATGCCTAACCTTTCCAGGTACAAAATCACTTTCTTGTACAATGGACCGAGGGAGGGGAGGAGCAAGAAACAAGTGGAAACACCCCATCCTCGAAAAATATGGAGCTTGACGAGAGCTTTCCCTATTTGGTCTTAAAATGTTTTTGGCCCAAAGGTGATTGAGGTACAGAGAGCAAAACAATGAGAATTTCGTAAATGTCACAAAAACTTACTTTGCAAATAACATCTCAACCCTTATAAAAGTGCATGATACGAAGATCTCACTGCATATGGTAGGGCCAGGACTGTCCAACGACCCCCTTTGTCTGGTCAACGGTCAACTTGAAGTACCCGGTCAACGCATGTGAAACTAGGAGGAGGGTCCCCGCCCCTAAAAAAGGTTTGATTTTTTCCCTGACGCCGAGATGCCCTCCCGAAAGTCCTTAGGTGCAACTCCCATGTTTTGAAGAATTAGGGGGGATGGGGACCATCTTTTCTTTTCTGCCCCATCCCTCGCAATGGATTCTTTCGAGCCTTTTCATTGATTTAAGGAAGCACATGATAACTCCGTGAATAACAAGTTTCATTCTACACTACCACATTTTGAAGGGGAAAGGTCCAGTGGAGGGTTGTTTTTCCAGTTTTTTTTTGACAACGCTGGTGGCTTACATACCCCAAGGTTGAGGGGTCTCTCCCCGGGTTTCATGTCCTTTCCCCCTTACATAGGGGGCTGCACCATGGTCTTGGATGTGCAAGGTAGCAGGAATTGAGCCCAATGATTCCCTACCAGCCCCACACGGCCAAGCATTCAGCAGGGCCCAGCGGGTCTACGCCATTTTTAACATTTCCCCACGGTACCAGATTGTAGCTATCACACACTGATTGCTGGTTATTTTACAAATCCTTAAGAGACAAACAAACAAACATAACACAAACAGGCACTGTCAGTCATACCAGTATCTAATAATATTTATAATATCGCCTCGCTGCCACCTATTCTGGCCCAGCTGGCTCGTAACTCACAGCTGCTTACTCCTCTGGGCTGAACATGTCCAAGAAGTCGAATACCCTACTTTCGCTCTCCCCCTCGCTGAGGAACCCTTCACTCGAGCTCTCGACCATGTTGCCAGCACCTCCTAGCGAGCCCAGCTGCTGTGCATCCACTTCCGTCATCATGTAGCTCATTCGCCCAGACTGCAGCTGAGACAACATCGTCATCATGAGCGCCAGGGACGTTGACGCGACCTCGTTGAGCCCTGATGGTGACCCGTAACCTGATGAGGCCTGGCTGCCGAGCAGGGCGGTTATGGCAGCTTGGACCAACCCAGACGAGGTGGATGCAGAAGCCCCGGCACCTGAAAAGGGAAGACAGAATGCAAATGAGGTAAGGATGGGGGAGATCAGATATGTGGTGACGCTGTAAATATCTCAGTCACACTTGTCCTTCAGCCAAAGTGTACTACTGTGTGATCCTAAATGGTAAGAATACAGTGTTCAACACTGACAGTGCCTTGATACGGTGCCATGAAACCCACACCATGTCCCAAAGATATTGCTCATTGACAGTACAATAATTTAACCTCTGTTCGATCCATAGAATTCCAACAAGCACACGAGTCTTAGTACTAAACTAATTTAGTACCGTACTAATGCCCCGTAATGAAACCAACACAGGAAACTGCAACCTTCAGATTCCAATCCCCTCAACCCACCTAGAAGTGTCAGAGGGGAGGTGTTCATGCGACCCAGCTCCAGCACTGTGACCTGCTCATCCTCTGGAATATCGGCCATCTTTTTGGCAATCGCCACTGCCCGGCCAACCCCTCCCAGGGCATCCACCAGGCCGCGCTCAAGTGCAGCAGAGCCTGTCCAGACGCGGCCCTGCAGCATATCACCAAATCGGGTTGGAGTACAAGACAAACGAAGTTGTGATACATTAAGAAACAGTGACATTCAAAAATATTTAGAAACAAAGCGCTTTCTTTTGTGCCTCAATTCGCTTAGCACAAGGCTTCTAGACTTGCAGTCTTCAAGAATGGAGCCTTCTCACTTGCTGCTAAGCAAAACATGAATGACGAGGGGTTGTATGAGCTGTATTGGAGGCAGCTCCACTGCACACACACCTGGGCCACATCCTGCATTGACTCAATAGCCATGCCACGGCTCAGGGCCGCCTTGTTCCTAAACGCCTCATACGCATGCGTGGCCGATGCGTCAAAAAGCTCTGCCTCGTCTGTGGTGAACGCTCGGTTGTCAGCCAGGAGTTCAGCATACTTGCCCTTGCTCAAGATTGTCTTGGTGTACCTGGGCGGGGTGAAGCAGAGGAGGTTGTATCAGCAGACTGAAGACACCGATCAGGGGCAGGAAATAGGCCTGTCTGTCAGCAGCACTTCAGCAGCTTTTATCAGAAGATATCAGGCATATGTTGTGTGGCATACCCTTCACTCAAACTCCACTACCTGGGGGGTACCGTAATAGCCAGAAAGGATTATCTTTATGGCAGGGCTCTGTCATCAGCAGGGCAACATTGCCCGACCATGGAAATACAGGTGCCACATGCTCAGTGCCCGCATCTCACCCAATCTTCTCGTAGATCTCGGCGAGGTTGAACTTGCCAGTAACGACACCAATAGAACCTGCAAAGACAGCATGGCTACAAGTTCAGACTACAGTTAGGGATCACTCAACAGGTCCAGCATCTATGCAGTCCCTGCCTCACTGCACAAGTTAAACAGGCAGTTCCATACCTATCCCTGTCACACTTTTTGAACCACACACATCCCCATATTGACAGCCACAGATTGGCACTCGGCTGCATTGACGGTTGAACCCCCCCTTCAGATATATACCGGACGGATGGAGGCTCTGCCTTTCTTGGAGTCAAGGTGGTGTCACGCACAGGCAGTCACCAGCAACAAGTGCTTCCCTACATAAAAGGCAGCATTTTTCTTACCAGTAATGGTCAGGGGCTCTGCCACAATCGTTTTGCAGGCCATGCCCATGTAGTAACCTCCACTAGCGGCCACATCGCCCATGGAGGCAACCACAGGCTTCTTCTCCCCTGAGAACATGAGTGCATAAAGACTTCAGGGCTTATAATCCGAGAAAAATGTGTTGGAGAATTATCAGCTCGTAGCTGTGCACACCACCAGCCCACAACATCTGAACCATGACGCCCTGCAAGCCACCAGCCCACTTCTTACATCCAATACAACTGCTTGGTGTTCATTTAAGAGGAAATGCTGCTAAATCCTTGACTCAGGCTGTTTGCAAAAAACAAAAACAGGAAAAAGCCTCCCCAGAGACCAATCCCCATCCACTCACCCAGCTTCCTGATCTCCCTCCATAGCAGATCCGATGCGAGTGCATCTCCACCCGGAGAGTCCACCCGGAGAACCACCGCCGCCACACCCTTATCCTTGGCCAGAGCCCTCAGCTTGGGGATGAGGGCGCCCGGGGTGATGGTGCCACCAGTCCCACCCCCTCCTGCAAAGAACAACCGCAAACCAAGGAACCAGTTAGAAACCAAGTCGAAGCAAAAGTCAGCTGTTGCTGAGTAGCGCACATGTGATCATGAACCCTGTTGGTTGTGCAGCACTGGTGGCCAGCAAAATAAACTGGCAGAGACCGACCAGCCCCCCAACCTTCCTTCAACCCAGGTATGGACCCAGTCACTTAGTAAGAGTCAGTTACAAATCCTTTCACAAGGAGCACATGTTTCAAATGCTTTAACTAAGGACCTACGGTCCTCTTCTGCCTGTGAATATGGGACTCACCTATGATTGCACCCGAGGTTCTCAGCACGACAACGCGCTTCTTCCCCGTCAAGCCAAACGTCGAGGGCTTCACTTTGGAGTAGCGCCTTAGCTCCACCTTGCGCAGCTAAACACAGACCGAAGATGGGAGGACAAGACAGCGTCAGGGTTTTTTGCAGGAGTGAGCAGTGCAACCCATCGCTTATGATTGTGGTTACAGTTGTGTTATGATTGTAATTGCGATGATAGCTTCATGCAAGCAACCCCATGCAGGCAGCCATGAAGTGGTCACAGCAAACAAATTATCCTATCTAATCAAACATTCTTCACTTTCTTCCTCAGCAGTCCTGTCTGTGGTTCAGTCAGCTCTCTCACCTCATCCGGGTTGCCACCGGTACGCGCCTTCAAGTCCTCTAGCAACTCATCCTCATACTTGAGGGCCGTCACCCAGCCATCCTTCAAGAAGCGCTCCATGTCGTAAACACCCTCCTCCAGCAAGGCGACCAGCTCCTGCAGCAGTCAAGAGAACATGTAACTGATGAGTGGATATTTGTTGGTACATAGTTGAGTGTTTCATAAATTGCAAGGCTTGGTTTTATGATGATGAATTTTCGAAATTTAAGAAAATGTGAGAGGACAAGGGATTATCGATACAATAGTAACTAAAAAAGCAGAGACCAATGGTTTCAGGCCAATAGCTTCTTCGGAAGTGTACCTCTTTGGTCTTGCCGCGGGCCTCAGAGACAGTGGTCAGGAACTCTTCATAGATGTCATGCAGGATTGCGTTCAGCTGCTCTGCCTGGGGCTCACTCATGTCCCTGGAGTGGAGGCATGGAGGAGGGTGAAGTTATGGTTCAAAAGACACACAACTACCCAACCACCTCAGATGACACAGATGGCTCGTTTAACCTCTCTGGCAGCGAGTGCGAGGTCTCCAATGGCCCTCGAGGATGAAAGGTCATACCTTTCCTTAATCCACGCCACAAGGTGTATTTATTTATATTGAGTCGGACATGTGCATTAAAGCAGGCCCTATCAGGCCAGCTTTGTTGTGTCTGTCCACAAAAGCTGCCATACCCTGCTTATCCACTCCTTTCAGCTGACACCACTCAAGATTAACAGCTATCCCTTCCTGCATACCTTCGCATGCACTCAACTCACTTCCTCAGGATCTGATCACCAGCACTCTTGTACTTTCCAATCCTCTTGACCTGAGGCTCAACACCGATCTTCTCCAGAATACCGCGAAGGAACGTGCCTGAAGTGGCAAGCGTTGGTGCAACGGAGGGTGAGGTTGGGAAGAAGAGGTCATCATAAGGTGGGGACCAGCGAGAAACGTGCCGGGTGGCAAGCCTGGAGGCTACAGTTCGGGCAGAGATCAACATGGTTATGTAACAAAAGGGATACGCTTGTCGTTGCGGTACAGCATCAGGCAGAGTCATGGATGGGCATCATAACCAGCAACGGCAGGACATCTCAGCCATGCCAATTGACCCCTTAGGACTTCATGATAATTTTTCAGAATATAATCATAGCTTATGGCTCACGAGTTTTTTTCATCATGTTTTGTCATTTCAAGACATGGTCGTTGGCGACGAGGGGCTGAGTCACACCTGTGACAGCAAAGCCTCGGAGGGAGAAGCTGGCGGAAGGTGGGGCGTATATCTCCTCGCAAGCAGAAGCCAGGTAGTACTCCTTCTCTCCACACTGCAGAGGGTGTAGCAGAAGGGAGTTAAGCGCAAAGGACATCCATGCACTAAAACTGAATGTGTATGGAAATGGTTTACAACTCGTCTGATGGGAGGCAGGGAAGTGTTTCTCGGGCGACAACGACGCAGCCATGAGAGTCCCAGCACTTGCTTACCTGCTTCATGTAGACCATGGTGAACTTGCCACTGTCGCGGAAGTACTTCATGTGCCTGTTGCAGAGGGATGCAAGGAATGAGGTACAAACTTGGTTGATGTAAAACATATGGATTACCCAGGGTGATGTACTCATGAAGATGCTTGTCAGAAAAGGATGAGTTCATCTACAGTGTCAGAAAGCCTCATTGCTGAATGTAATGATGTCAAGTACCTCCCTCCCCAGTATGGGTAAGCTCACCTGCGGATCTCCTGCAGCTTTGCCCAACCCGTGCCCAATGGCCCAATCTCAATAGCCAGGCCCTTGACGCGAGGGTCCAGAGCAGCCTTGCGAAGAGCCATGCAGATCTGGATGGGGAGGGAAGATACATAATGCAAATCGAGCCTACCACCATCTAGACGACCACCATTCCAACTCGTCATCATCGAGAGTTCCTCAAGACTGCTTGCCATGCAGCATTCATTTGAGGGATGCATGGCATGGGCTCCATGTGTTGTGTTTTCTGAGTAGCACAAAGCGTGCAACGTGTGGTAATTCCTCAGTGCATGGCTTGGGATGGCATGGGATGCATGGCAAGGGGTGCATGGCATGCTGTGTGCAGCATGCGGTGCTTCTCTTACCTGAGGAACGCTGAGCCCCGGATCGAAGCGGCCACGGGACATGTCACTGACGTCGCCCTCCAACTGAGGCAAACAAGCATACCATACAAGAGGACATGTCAGATACAAAACAGAGAGGTAACGTTATGAGAGAGATGCAGCAACATACAACAGCCTGACACTCATAAAGCTCATAAAATATTACCATGCTGCTTACCTTGAACACCAGGACAGAGTCCTTTTTGAACCTCCTCCAAGGCAGGGCAAAGATCAGCTTGCACTTGGTCCAGAACTGGTCCATGCCGCTAGGCTCCTTGTACTCCATGAGCCCCAAGGGAAGGGACTCCGATGTCACATTCGTGACAGACGTGCCTCCAGCCACTTCACTGGAGTGGCCATTTTCAGAAGCCTGATCAAGGACACGTGGTAAAATACTTTTCTGATGTGTGTGTCAGTTTCATTCCTGACATGACTTCCCATTTTGGTACTTGGTAGGAGGATCAACATGGGGAGTCCCCTTCCCAAGTGACTTCTTACCAGACTTAACAACTTAACAAGTCTGCAGAGCATTCCCTCGAGAGCTTGTCCTTATCCTAGCATTAAGATCGCATTACAATCACTGTTGGTAGAGTAAATTTAAACTGCCATTATATTATCCTACCCGAAGTTTTGTTTGTTGCCATTGCGATTCCACTTCTTCTTAACACCTGTGTGCCACTCGCACGCCTAGATCTCTTGATCTACAGTCTTGCTAATTGTAGGACCATCCTATGCCAAAGCCGCAACTAACTCGTTCAATCCCCTCTCCCACTAGATGTTATCCATGCGGCATTGGTCGCACCTGCTTGGTGGCCTCAATTGTAGAAACCTCGGTCTCAGGGCCAGAGCTCTTCCATGGTGCCATTCTTGTGGGAGCCTTGCAGGGTGCCATGTTGATATGCTTCAAGGTCAGCCTTGAATTCACTGAATGCATCCGAGGAGCCAGGACACCTATGAAAGATTGGGCAGTCAGGAGAGGGGGCAGAAGATGGGACAGGTCCTTCATTCCCATGAACGGGTCAGGTACTGGTTGTGGCCCATGTGTGAGAACGGGGCACGGCAGATGACGACCGCAAAGCTACGAACCTGCGCGTGTAATGCCCCTGCGGCCTTGTGATGCTTGCCTCATGCTCGACGATGCCTTCATCATTTTGTGGGTTGAGTAAAATCGAACTGGTGGGTGGGGCAGGTGGAAGTGATCACGGATGAGGGAGTTCCGGTACAGCAAGGATTGTATTCTTGATTTGCAATGCCTTCTTACACTTTGTAGGCTGATGCCAAGGCTGAGGTTGACGAATGTGGTCTGTGGTTGGTTGCGATCGATCTGTCCGAACCGTCCGGACAAAATATGCGGTGGAACATGCTCGACGAGCGAGGAGCTGGCATGTATGGCATGTGCTGAAACTGGAGAATTTAGCGCACAACCGTGAAACCAACGTGGTAGGCGGTAATATATCCGGGCTGCGGAAATCCGCCCTCAGGCATCCCCTTAGGGGCGCGTGGCCGCGGACTGCGCGTGATTCCGCGGGCTCGTACTGCGTACTTCCAGCTGCCCCGATATATTAACCCGCTCACGCTGCAGGACATTCAAAATCTCATTCCGACAACCTGTTCATATTCCTCAGTGATACAAACATCAAGATCTAACTATGGGTATCAAGTTCAGCAAGTCGTCGTCCAAGGTGGCGCCCTTGCCTGCCCCTATCGAGCCGCGCAACTGCAGCTCGGCACCAGCGTCCTTGGGGCCCTTGGAGGGCACCTCGCCTTATAGCCAGCTGGAGGCCCGCATGTCCGATCCAGGCGCTATCGATGTCGCAGCAGAAAGCAACCCTGCAGCGTCCCCCTCAGCGTCCCCGAGCCCGAGTGCCGAACCTGCAGCACGCGGCCCGAAGAAGATAGACGTTATCGGAGAGCAGAGCGACGGCAAAATGCTTGCAGCGGACATGCCAGCGGTGGCTGCCGACGTTCCTGACGAGGCAAAGCAGTGGGCCCAGGTGAGGACATCAGGCTGCTGGGCCCAGAGGGCTCCCGTCAAAGAGCTGGGAGGGAGTGGACACAGCATGGCAGCTGATCCATCATGCATTCATGCATGCATGCATGCATGCAGCTTCTGGCGTCCATCACGACGCTTAGCAGCGAAAGGTCGCCTGCTGTCTTTACGCAAACCATAAATAACAAATCCATCTTCCTGTCAGGTATTCGGCGACTCCATCATCCGGTACTACCACAGTGCGGACTGGAAGGAGCGGGAGATGAGCCTGGCCTCCATCCAGCGCTCCTTGGGAAGCTCCAAGTTCATGGCTGAGAAAGACCCGAAGGCAGTGTTCACTGCGGCAACGGAGATGCTCACAATCTCTCTCAAGTGAGTCCATCCGCCACCCGGCCGCCAGCCAGCCATTCATCTTCCATAAGAAAAGGGATGCCTAAACTAATTGCCCCAACACCTTGGCAGCAGCGACTTACTTGTCAATTTGTCATATCCATTGAATTTGGTATGCGCAGGCCCACCGACATTTGCTGCTGACTTCCCTAGCTTCTTACTTTCCTCTGTGGCCGATGCCTTACCCGTCATCTGCCTTGATTGCTCATCAGGGATAAGGTGGCACCCATCTTCCACGCCTCCCTCCAGCTGGTATCTGCACTGCTGGCATCCCTTTGCCCACTGCTGACCGAGCAGACGCTGCGCCAAGGCATGGCCACCTTAATGACCATCATGGTCCACCGCTGCGGCAACCTCAACACACGTATCCACGAAGCCTCACTGCAGACGCTGCTGGCAGTGGCTAAGGTCCCCTGCTTCACCGCCAGCTACGTGGCCCCCTTCGCCATTGCAGAGATGCCCAAGCGTAGCCGGGTGGCTAGCCATGCGGCGCAGATGTACGGCCGCCTGGACCTGATGTACAGCCTGCTGTCATCGTACCGCAGCATGTCCAAGCTGCCGGTGGACGATGTGCTTCAGTTCTGCAAGCAAGGGCTGGACATGCCGGATGAAAAGGTGCGATTCTGACCTGCCCTTACACGGCAGTGCATGCCAGCATTTGACGCACAGGCAAACTCTCCCGCAACAACTACAACAACTTTACGGTGTGTTCCTGCCTAGTGTAAAACCTGTCTTGAGGCTGCAGCAGATCTCTGACCCTCGCTTCCACCCTCTTTTTGTGTCTCAGGTTCGCCAGGCTGCCATCAAAGTCATTGTCGAGCTTCACCAGCTCCATAAAGCGTCCGGCAAGGTCCTGCAGCTCGAGTACCAGTTAGGCTCGCTCAAGCCAGCCCTGATGCAGATGCTGTTGAAGCGCTGCGAGGAGGCAGACGCAGAGGGTGGCGAAGCCGAACCCATGTCCTCGTTGAGCGGCAGGAAGCTGCCTGCCCTAGGCGTCTGCGGTAAATCGCTGCCGCGACTGCCCAGTCCCCAGTCCAGCCTACCGACGCCTACCGGGCCATCCTTCCAGAGGCCTCCAACCTCCAGCGGCGCCTACTCCCCTGCCGACCCCTCCTCCCCTTCAACCACCGCTGCCAGCCCCTCCAAGGCTAATCGGGGGCGATCCCGGTTGGCCTGCTCTGACAATTTGGGCTCGAGCACCGTCAACTTGCGCTTATCAACAGCACCTAAATCCAAGACGACAACAGCTTCGAATCAGCAGGCTCCCACTGGGGTCATCAGCGGCTTAGATGACACGGAGGAGCAGCTGATTCAGTACATGATGGCAGACCAGAAGCTGGCATGAGACTAACCAGGAGTGCCCAGTAGAGCGTTGTCACATAATAGCCTTGGTTGTAAAGGATTTGTTGCAATTATGTATTGCAAAATGCAAAAGAAAGAGAGAGAGAGAGTGAGAATGTATAACAGGATGAAACACAACGGATTAATTTTGGAACAAGTCCCTTCCAATTTTCTCCCCATCCCCATTTTTACGAGTTTTTTTATTTACTACTGGGTTCAACCCGGAGACCGTTCTTTTTTTCAATCCCGTTATGTTCCCCTCGTGAGTCATCAGTAGTGAGGACCAGGGTTCCAAAGTGAAAGCCATGTCAAAGCTGAGGTCACTTGATGTAAATCCGCCCACTGATTCAAAGCCTATTGAGCTCCGGCTTCAAGAAATATTCAATTCTCAAACAAGAAGTGCCGCCAGAAAACAAAAAAGGCCACCAACCAGTGTTCGCTGCCGGAATCTTTACACATACTCTGCATTTACAACACAACTTGTGTCGCAGTTCAGTTTGAATGAGGACTGACACATCACACTGCTGGGAAGTGGGAAAACATGCAGGAATCTACACTGTCAGCCGAAACCATTATATTTAAAGCCCCATGCTGGACAGGGTGGGGCCATTTGCTTCATACCTTCACGCCCCTGGTTAACACCATCTTTCATTTTTATACAAGCTGACCAAATTATCCATCAGACTTCCCAATATCCCACGGCCTGCAGGATTTCTTGGATGGCTTTGCCCTTGTTGAGCCCCTACTGGGTAACAAATGCTGCACCCGGGTTAATTGATTTCATGTCCAAGGCGATGCTTACGTTCCAAGACAGAACTTTCGAAAGCACAGGGGTCTGGGGTGGGTTGATTTCAACACTCAACTGGATTTACACTCGGATACAACCTGCATTTGGAGGCCCATACCTTTACAGGGCTAATGTCGTTAATGACGTTTGTAGGGTCAATGCCATAACACACCTCTGGGCCCTGCTCAAAAAAGGCTCGGCCGCCTGGGCACCCAACTTTATTGTTAAAAGAAACTCAAGTTAAGAGGGAAAGAAGGAGAAGAAAACAAAGGAAAGAACTACCCCCCCCCAAAGGAAAAGGCAGCCCGAAGTAAACCTTGCCCCTCTCAAGCCTATTCCCCAAGAAGGTAAAGAAAAACAACAAAACTAGGGCTCAACAAAGCGAACGACGTCCTCAATAAAAGTCAGAGCCACCCATCCAAACCTGCCCTGGTACAACTGTTGAAAGTCTGTGACATTTGCAGGGTAGGGCAGATTGATGATTCGTTTCGTCCAAGGGTGACATGCTTTCCCTGGACTCAGCCCTCATGCTGCATGTGCACCCACCTTTGTGAAGTTGCAAAGGTCCAGTTGAGTTTGAGATGTCCAAGTTAGGGATGGCCATTGCGCATCGATGACATCGTCAGACGCATTAGCAAGAAGAGGGACACGCCCAAACCAAAGCATGGGGCGGAGGTGGAGGATGAGAACGTGGACAACGAGCGCACGATGCCCTGCCCTGAGTAGAGCCCTGTCTAATGATATGGTACTGACTGATTGGGCTGTCTACCCATTGAGCAGTATTTTCGAAGATATAGCTGTCCTTTTCCAATGTCGTGTTCCCGCCAGTTTAGGAATATATACTTGTAGCTTTGCAGGGTAAACCAATCTGGCAGTGCACCTCCCTTAAAGCGTTCCTTTCATCCAAATTCCAGCCTCGTGGCACGAATTTACATTCTTCATTTGTTGAGATGGTCGGTTAATTCATTAATTGTAAGACTTTTACTTCGTGGTTCAAACTTCCACATCCTGTTGATATTCGTCACCCAGTCAGTAATACAACCAAAATGGACATCAGGGCAGTATCAGGGCCTCGAAGCCTCACGATTCAGGTAAAGGGCCTTTTTACCGGCTTCTCCTATCTGCTCTTCATGATAAGCTCAATATCTGACACCGATTTTGGCACGCCTGCAGCCTCAGTTATGTTGAAGCAGGCTCCATCCTGTGCAAGAGAGAGTTACGAGTCAGTGGCACCGTATGGTAATTTAAAGGGTAAAACAAACGACGCTGACCTGCCCCTCATGCATGAGAAGTTAAACAGTCTTCAGAGATATCGGGTGCATACCGGTATATTTGGTGCAGAGTGGAAGATTTCAGATCATAGACTGGAGGCCTCACCTGCTGAATCAAGACATTGTCCTCGATGCGAACGCCTCCCATGCCCATGAAGCCTTCAATCAGTTCCATATTCAAGTGAACAGCCTGTATGGAAAGGATACAACACATGATGGGCTCAGGTGGAGTTCAGGGCATCATCTGAGAAAAAAATGACGTTACACCTCTGGGCTCTGCTAAAAAGGCTCGGCCCCGCAGGCGCCCAACCGTCTGGTCGGGAGGGTAAAGGGAACTGAAAGAGGAAAATACAACAAAATGATGCGGTAAGGTTGAGTTCAGTGCAACAGCTGGGCACTTGGACATCGTGATGTGTGAACTGTTGGCCTGTCAGCAAGCTTCCTATCAAACCAACAGGTCATGTGGGGATACAAACTTGTAAAGCCAGGAATAATCCCTTACACAAGAAAGCAATGGATAGTTCAATGAATTCAGTTCATTCAGCAGGATAGTTTATCAGAACTTACCCAGCTCAATTTCAAAATGACGCGTGAATCATCGATCAGAAGCATTTCATGCTTAATCTTGGAATTGTAAATGAAGGAGGCCGTACCGACGTTCCTCTGATGGCCGCATCTATCCCAATAGTCAACACGGCTATTGTTACTTTCGAGTTTGATGAATCTGAAAGCTTCAGGTATAAGTCAGCAAAGCTGACGTCATTTTTACTCACATTATGCAGCATTGTGATTGTAACCGAAACCTCTACTCGAAATTAAAAGGACACGGCATCACAAGTAGCTTGGATTCAGTACTTTAGAATGGGCAGCCATATCCCGCCAGACGCCTACCATCGCATTCATGACCAATGAGACTTTGCTGATCAAAGGCTCGATGAAGTACCACATGCATCCTGAGCCTTTGCACTGTTTTATGTTAATTGGTCCGCGCGGAATAGCACGTGGTTGATGAATAAATAATTTAAGGTTCGCGCCTTAACTTCATAATTAACTTCTTAAGTTCTTGCCCGTGAAGAGCAAGTCCCCCACACATTCCCACACCGTTAACGGTATTGATATCATCAAGCTGTATTCGTTCCCACCAACCCCTGCAGTTGCTACACTTTATCTTGCTGGCGTAGCGCCAGTTTCCATTAAAGAGGCTTCACAGATTATAATTAAACCATGGCACCTGCGGGTTGATAAAAACTACTTTCTACCATGCCGTTAATCAAAATATAGTTAACGGCATCACGCCAAGGCAAAAGACGTACACGGTAAACGCCCGGCTGGCAAGTGTTGACACGGAAGGCAGCTAGCTGCACGGGCACCGTGCTGCTAAACTCTAAAGCGGAGGCTAGCTGCAAGGGCACCGTGCTGCTAAACCCTAAAGCGGAGGCTAGCTGCAAGGGCACCGTGCTGCTAAACCCTAAAGCGGAGGCTAGCTGCAAGGGCACCGTGCTGCTAAACCCTAAAGCGGAGGCTAGCTGCAAGGGCACCGTGCTGCTAAACCCTAAAGCGGAGGCTAGCTGCAAGGGCACCGTGCTGCTAAACCCTAAAGCGAAGGCTAGCTGCACGGGCACCGTGCTGCTAAACCCTAAAGCGGAGGCTAGCTGCAAGGGCACCGTGCTGCTAAACCCTAAAGCGGAGGCTAGCTGCAAGGGCACCGTGCTGCTAAACCCTAAAGCGGAGGCTAGCTGCACGGGCACCGTGCTGCTAAACCCTAAAGCGGAGGCTAGCTGCAAGGGCACCGTGCTGCTAAACCCTAAAGCGGAGGCTAGCTGCAAGGGCACCGTGCTGCTAAACCCTAAAGCGGAGGCTAGCTGCAAGGGCACCGTGCTGCTAAACCCTAAAGCGGAGGCTAGCTGCAAGGGCACCGTGCTGCTAAACCCTAAAGCGGAGGCTAGCTGCACGGGCACCGTGTTGCTAAACCCTAAAGCGGAGGCTAGCTGCAAGGGCACCGTGCTGCTAAACCCTAAAGCGGAGGCTAGCTGCAAGGGCACCGTGCTGCTATACCCTAAAGCGGAGGCTAGCTGCAAGGGCACCGTGCTGCTAAACCCTAAAGCGGAGGCTAGCTGCACGGGCACCGTGCTGCTAAACCCTAAAGCGGAGGCTAGCTGCACGGGCACCGTGCTGCTAAACCCTAAAGCGGAGGCTAGCTGCAAGGGCACCGTGCTGCTAAACCCTAAAGCGGAGGCTAGCTGCAAGGGCACCGTGCTGCTGAACCCTAAAGCGGAGGCTAGCTGCACGGGCACCGTGCTGCTAAACCCTAAAGCGGAGGCTAGCTGCAAGGGCACCGTGCTGCTAAACCCTAAAGCGGAGGCTAGCTGCAAGGGCACCGTGCTGCTGAACCCTAAAGCGGAGGCTAGCTGCACGGGCACCGTGCTGCTAAACCCTAAAGCGGAGGCTAGCTGCAAGGGCACCGTGCTGCTAAACCCTAAAGCGGAGGCTAGCTGCAAGGGCACCGTGCTGCTAAACCCTAAAGCGGAGGCTAGCTGCAAGGGCACCGTGCTGCTAAACCCTAAAGCGGAGGCTAGCTGCAAGGGCACCGTGCTGCTAAACCCTAAAGCGGAGGCTAGCTGCACGGGCACCGTGCTGCTAAACCCTAAAGCGGAGGCTAGCTGCAAGGGCACCGTGCTGCTAAACCCTAAAGCGGAGGCTAGCTGCACGGGCACCGTGCTGCTAAACCCTAAAGCGGACTCTAGCTGCAAGGGCACCGTGTTGCTAAACCCTAAAGCGGAGGCTAGCTGCAAGGGCACCGTGCTGCTAAACCCTAAAGCGGAGGCTAGCTGCAAGGGCACCGTGCTGCTAAACCCTAAAGCGGAGGCTAGCTGCAAGGGCACCGTGCTGCTAAACCCTAAAGCGGAGGCTAGCTGCACGGGCACCGTGCTGCTAAACCCTAAAGCGGAGGCTAGCTGCACGGGCACCGTGCTGCTAAACCCTAAAGCGGAGGCTAGCTGCAAGGGCACCGTGCTGCTAAACCCTAAAGCGGAGGCTAGCTGCAAGGGCACCGTGCTGCTAAACCCTAAAGCGGAGGCTAGCTGCACGGGCACCGTGCTGCTAAACCCTAAAGCGGAGGCTAGCTGCAAGGGCACCGTGCTGCTAAACCCTAAAGCGGAGGCTAGCTGCAAGGGCACCGTGCTGCTAAACCCTAAAGCGGAGGCTAGCTGCAAGGGCACCGTGCTGCTAAACCCTAAAGCGGAGGCTAGCTGCAAGGGCACCGTGCTGCTAAACCCTAAAGCGGAGGCTAGCTGCACGGGCACCGTGTTGCTAAACCCTAAAGCGGAGGCTAGCTGCAAGGGCACCGTGCTGCTAAACCCTAAAGCGGAGGCTAGCTGCAAGGGCACCGTGCTGCTATACCCTAAAGCGGAGGCTAGCTGCAAGGGCACCGTGCTGCTAAACCCTAAAGCGGAGGCTAGCTGCACGGGCACCGTGCTGCTAAACCCTAAAGCGGAGGCTAGCTGCACGGGCACCGTGCTGCTAAACCCTAAAGCGGAGGCTAGCTGCAAGGGCACCGTGCTGCTAAACCCTAAAGCGGAGGCTAGCTGCAAGGGCACCGTGCTGCTGAACCCTAAAGCGGAGGCTAGCTGCACGGGCACCGTGCTGCTAAACCCTAAAGCGGAGGCTAGCTGCACGGGCACCGTGCTGCTAAACCCTAAAGCGGAGGCTAGCTGCAAGGGCACCGTGCTGCTTAACCCTAAAGCGGAGGCTAGCTGCAAGGGCACCGTGCTGCTAAACCCTAAAGCGGAGGCTAGCTGCAAGGGCACCGTGCTGCTAAACCCTAAAGCGGAGGCTAGCTGCACGGGCACCGTGCTGCTAAACCCTAAAGCGGAGGCTAGCTGCAAGGGCACCGTGCTGCTAAACCCTAAAGCGGAGGCTAGCTGCACGGGCACCGTGCTGCTAAACCCTAAAGCGGACTCTAGCTGCAAGGGCACCGTGTTGCTAAACCCTAAAGCGGAGGCTAGCTGCAAGGGCACCGTGCTGCTAAACCCTAAAACGGAGGCTAGCTGCAAGGGCACCGTGCTGCTAAACCCTAAAGCGGAGGCTAGCTGCAAGGGCACCGTGCTGCTAAACCCTAAAGCGGAGGCTAGCTGCACGGGCACCGTGCTGCTAAACCCTAAAGCGGAGGCTAGCTGCACGGGCACCGTGCTGCTAAACCCTAAAGCGGAGGCTAGCTGCAAGGGCACCGTGCTGCTAAACCCTAAAGCGGAGGCTAGCTGCAAGGGCACCGTGCTGCTAAACCCTAAAGCGGAGGCTAGCTGCAAGGGCACCGTGCTGCTAAACCCTAAAGCGGAGGCTAGCTGCAAGGGCACCGTGCTGCTAAACCCTAAAGCGGAGGCTAGCTGCAAGGGCACCGTGCTGCTAAACCCTAAAGCGGAGGCTAGCTGCAAGGGCACCGTGCTGCTAAACCCTAAAGCGGAGGCTAGCTGCAAGGGCACCGTGCTGCTAAACCCTAAAGCGGAGGCTAGCTGCAAGGGCACCGTGCTGCTAAACCCTAAAGCGGAGGCTAGCTGCAAGGGCACCGTGCTGCTAAACCCTAAAGCGGAGGCTAGCTGCAAGGGCACCGTGCTGCTAAACCCTAAAGCGGAGGCTAGCTGCACGGGCACCGTGCTGCTAAACCCTAAAGCGGAGGCTAGCTGCACGGGCACCGTGCTGCTAAACCCTAAAGCGGAGGCTAGCTGCAAGGGCACCGTGCTGCTAATACCTCACCTTGTCAGGCTCCGAAGCAGCTTTGCTGATCAAAGGCTCGATGAAGTAAAGGCCAGGCTCACAGGTGATGACATGGCCAGCCGCCAGCTGCTTAGGCACCGGGCCGTTGCTGCTGACATCGTGCACATCGAGGCCGAGGAAGTGGGAGATGCCGTGAGGCATAAACACCCTACAGATCGGAATGAGAGGCAGGGAAAAGTCGGGACGGGGTGGTTTTTCCTCTTGAGTTTGCGTACAATGTCACAGTCTAGGTGCTAAAAGAGCATGGGGAGTACACTCTTCCACCATTTCCACAACTCGAGAATACAACAAAAACCAGCTATTGCCTGTACAGTGCCAGTTTCACCCTTCTGATTAGTACTGTGAGTTGAGCCACATAACTTTGTGCAGGATGTGCTTTAAGTTATACCTCGTCTCTGCATTTACAGCGCCATATCTGTCATTATCTTCAAAAACTGAGGACTTGGCTTTATAGCTTGTAACCTTTGCCACAGGCAAAGGTAAATTAGAGGCTCTGATTTCAGGTGAACCCGGGTTATGCAGCCTGCACTCCCACGCTGTGTTTTCTGTGTGTGAGATTAGGTGTCTAACACTCTTGCTGACAGGGTGTGGAAGCCCACATCATCGTTCCGGGTGATAGGTAGCTTGCGTGAAAGTTTGTGAAGTGTGTGAAGTTGTTGCAGTCCAACAGAGCATTGCATTGCGTAAGGTCTGCAAGACGTCCAGAGCATGGCTCTTTGAGTCTGCAGTTTTGTCATCACCTGCAGTGGTTTGCAAGGAATTATCCCGCTCACCTTCCTACCAAATGGACTGTGTCAATCTGAAATCTGAAACCTGACGGCAAGAGGCTGTCGTAACAATTTTACCAGGAATAAAAAGGCACCCCTCTTAAAAGCTTGAAACTTTTCTTCAGCCTTTCGGTCATGGTTACGTACATGTTTGTTTCAAGTCAGGTGTGCAAGGCATGCTCTCGTGCGCCATAAAAGCGCATGCTGTAAATCCGCAAAAAAACTTCATTGGTTGTGGTGGCTTCACCCCCCACAGGACTGGCGTGCATGGGACCGTGAAAAACAAAACTGGAATGAGGCTGGGGGGATAGACTCATTTTGAAAAGGGCACATGGCACATGCCCTGTCTCACAGGCATACACTTGCTTGCCTTAACCTTACTCCCTGCAGCACTTAAAGCTGAACCCTAACCCTAAACAAAATTTGAATTGCACTCGTCAAGCCCCACCGGTATGCACTTGCCTGTCAATCTTCTTGTGCAGCAGGTGCTCCACCGTCCCTCGCACGAGCCCCATGTCCAGCAGGTGCCTCATGAGCACTGTCCGGCAGCCTGCTTCCACGTCAGACATAGCCGCCCCCGCTCGCATGGCCCCTAGGGCACTCTCCTGCAACACAAAGCACGACAAAGGGTACGGGTGCAACACAGTGATCAGGAGGTAGCAGACAACATACATAATGCGACATGCCAACACATCAGACATGCCGCCCCCGCTCGCATGGCCCCCAGGGCACTCTCCTGCACCAAAAAGCACGGGTTCAACACAATGTACGGGTGCAACACAGAGATCAGGAAGCAGTAAACAAAAGCATGAGTAATGCTGCACGCCTACATGTCAGTCAAAGCTGCCCCTGCTCGCACGGCCTTCAGGGCGTTCTCCTGTAACACAGAGAACGGGTGCATAGGAGGTGGCAAAAACACAAACAATTAATATGCTAACAATGCTGCACGTCTCCATGCCAGACAAAGCAGCCCCCGCTCGCGTGGCTCTACAAGGTATTCTATCGACGCACTTGCGCAGTTCACGTGTGTTCAGGAGGATGCCAAACGACGCAATTTAGGACATCAGATTTGAATTCAATAGGGCGCCAGCAAGCACAAAGCGACACAAGTAATGATGCTGCATGCCTCACAGAGATGCAGTAGTACCCATCTTTATTTTTTTAAGCCAACTGTTTTTAGTAAATGATTTGGAAGTCTGTCGGGTAAGACTCCCCCTGGAAACAAGCAGAAATTTTGTTTGGAAATCTTAATAAGATTCTGCCGAAATCTTAATAAGATTCTCGCGCTGCTTAATCTTAGGATCTTGTTCTGCTTCACCCCTTTGCTTGGTCCCCCCCTGCATGGTCTACTTGGGGGCTAAAAGAACATGCAGCCCCTTCCTATTTATCGGGACCAAGCAGCCCCTGCAGATTTTTTTCTTTAGTCCCTGCTTAATCTTATGGGTCCCAAGATATAAGTCTTTCCCCTGCAAATTTTTTGGTCGGGGCCGACCTCGACGAGGACCATGCATATTTCCCCCCCAAGAACCCCCCCTTGGGGGGACCGAGCATCCCAAGAATAGGGGGTCAGGGCCTGCATGGTCGGCCCCGACAAAAAAAAATTGCAGGGGAAAGACTTATATCTTGGGACCCATAAGATTAAGCAGGGACTAAAGAAAAAATCTGCAGGGGAATCTTATCAATCCCTTTTTTTTTTTTTTTTTTTTTCTTTCATTGAACTCATAAAGCTGTGCAAAGCCACACATTTCATAATGCTGCATGCCTCAGAGGGATGTAGGAGTACCGGAATAGTTCCGGATTAGTACCAGTGTTTGGATTGTTTCTCTTCCTTTAACTCATAAAAGTACACAGAGAGTTCTGAGGGCCATTGCCAGCTGCTGTCGAGGAATGCGCACCAATCTATCTTTCAAGGTGTTTCAGCTTCAATTCAGGTGCATCACAGCCTACGGCCGTGTTGGCCAGGTGCAGCAAGCCCTGCTGTTCCGGCCACCAGCCGTGGGCCAGTCAAGGCTTGGTGGAGGCCCCATGGCCTCCACCCAAAATATGTCAGCTGGCGTGCAAGCTGGCACGCACTTAATATACACTGAGGACCATACAGTGACCCCTTGCCTCAGGCTTCAAGATGACGGCATACTGGGACACCCTGACGGCCTGACATAAACCCTTCGTTTAGACACGCCCCGCCCTGCCAGTCTTTCTGCTTCCGGCTACCAGGCCATCTCCGGCAGGCCGCCCCTCAGCCGCCAGAGGCCAGATTGGGACCAGGCCTGAAACACGGCCCCCCTAGGGGCCCTACCTGGGGGTCCCTAGGGGAACTGAGGGCCCTACCTGGGGGGCCCTGGGGGCACTGAGGGCCCTGGGGGGCTTACCTGGGCTGCCAGCACGGAGTTGTACACATCCCTCTGCGCAAGTGAGAAGGTGGAAGATGCCGGGAAGGTGCGGGAGATGTCCGCCGTGTACCCCCGGCACTCCGCCCCGGCATCAATCAGCACCAGGTCGCCCGGGCACACCATCCGGACCAAAGCTTCATAATGCAGGATGGCTGCGTTGGGCCCTGCAGCAACCAGCAGCAGCAGCAGCAGTAGTGCTTATTTTTTTGACAACCAAAGTGAGGCACCCTGACAGAGCTTCTTTGTTGGGCTACAAAAGTGAGGCACCCTGGCATGAGCCCTTCATTTATATAGGCACTCCCCCCTAGCCAGTATTTATTTTATGGCTAGCAGTCCACCTCCAGCAGGCCGCCCCACGGCCGCCAAAGGCTTGATTGGGACCAAGCTTGGGCCTGCCTACGACAGGTGGCCAAAGTAGCATGGCTGGCCACAAATGGGCTTCCCTGCCCAGAGGCCGGGGTTTAGCTGAGTCAGGAAAAAAGAATCAGTGACCAGCAGTGCCTCATTGAGATACACTCCCAGCACGCAAGGCTTCTCATTAAATGTGGTGGCAGAAATCTAATTTTACGCAAAAGAGTAAAAGAGTAAAAGAGGCTGTTGGGCTACCAGTATCCGTTCGGTTTTTAAGAGATTTTTTTCTTGTGCGTTGTCCTCCAATATCCCCCACTCGCAGCATGCAAGGCTTCCCAAAGCATGCGGTGGCAGAAACCTGATCTCACGCAAAAAGAGGCTGCTGGACTGCCGGCACTTGGTTTGGTTTTTAAGAGATCTCTTATTTGCCCTTGTGTTTTGTCACCTAGCGGCCGCCACTCTCCTCATAACATGCGATAGAAGAAACCTATGTTTCCGTAAAAGAAAGGCTGCTGCACTGCTGGTACTCAGTTCGATTTATTAGAGGTCTCTTAATCTTCCTCGTGTGCTGTCCCCTTTTTACTTTGACCTTCCTCGGCTTATGCCGGTTCTTCTTCTCGATTCCTCCTATTCTCAACGCCAGCTACTTTCCAAAAAACCACAGGGAGGATGCGCTGGCGCAGGAACACCAACTGCTCACAAATTTGCATCGCATAGTAGCTTGGGCTTGACGCCTCCCGGCAGCAAACCGCAGCACCCACCTGCTCAAAAATGCTTGGATATGCTGTACAGGGACGACACATGAGGACAAAAATAAGACACCTCTTGAAAGCCGAACCAAGCACCGGTAGTCCAACAGCTTCCCGGCAGCCCACCGCAGCGCCCACCTGCTCCGACAATGCTTGGATATCCCAGTTGTGTCAGGCCTGAGAAGGTGGTGCTGCGCCTGAACTCTGCCTCCAGCTGATATTCAAACATCCCTGCAAAAGAGGGATGGACAGGGGTAAGGCAATGAGCAAAACTGTTTGTATGAGTGTGTTTCAGCTCCAATTCAGCTGCATCATGGCCTACGGCTATGGGGGCCTAGGTGCAGCAAGCCATGCTGCTTGAGCCTCTGATTGCGATAAAGTAACCATCAGCCCAGTGGAAGCTGCCCGGCAGCCTGTCAGAGGTGGTCTGGTGCGCACTATACAAATACTGCTGTGCGACAGTAGGGGATGACGGCTATGAACTATAAAAGTCATCAATGGAGCCGCTCTACACCCATCTTTACACCCTTCTCTACACTCTTCTCTACACCCTTTTCTACACCCATCTTTACACTGTTCTCTACACCCTTCTCTACACCCTTCTCTACACCCTTCTCTACTCCCTTGTCTACACCCTTCTCTACACCTTTCTCCACACCCTTCTCTACACCCTTCTCTACAATCTTCTCCACACCCTTCCCAACACTCTTCTCTACACCCTTCTCTACACCCTTCTTCACACCCTTCCCCACACCTTTCTCTACACCCTTCTCTACACCCTTCTCTACACCCTTCCCTACACCCTTCCCTGCACCCTTCTCTACACCCTCCTCCACACCCTTCTCTACACCCTTGTCTGACTAGTCAAAGCGTTATGTGCACTAAAGACAAATCGACAGGAGTTATTACCCTGGCCGTAACGGCAGCTGTGCCTCCCAGCCCCCTCATCCCCCTCAGGCATTCTGTGTGAGCTCACCTTCCAGCAGAGCCTTGTGTCTGTCCCCACCTAGTCAGCAGACCTTTCATACCTCCTCATGCTCCCTGCCACACAATCATCATACCACCACCATAGACCCTGAAGCATTACTCCTTGCCAACCTGGCAGTGCGAGAGGGGCAATGTGCTTGTTCTCACTTGGTTGGAAGACGCTCCATACCTCTTCATACATCCTGCCCCCCAATCATCATCATCCCCCCCACTCCCCTCCTTGGGTCCTGAAGCACTCATGTATAGCAGTGCCTGAGGGGGCACTGTCAATCTTTGATCCCATAGATGGTGCTGCATGGCCGTTCTTAGCTGGTGGGTTGCCTTGTCAGGTCGATTCCGGTAACGAACGAGACCTCCGCCTCCTAAATATCTACGGGTCCCTCCTGGGCTTGCTTGATCTCACCTGAGCGGTACAGCTTCCACGCTCTAGATGGGTATAGACGTGCCCTGCCACTATTTTCTGACAGGGCAGCATCGTGTGTGTTTTGGTGTTTGTTACTTTGTGCACACCTGGTCGGCAGATTTTCCAAACGTCCACATGCGCCCTGCCGCTGGCCTGATTGGCTTGCAGGATGCATGCCACCTCAGCATCCGTCTTAATCATCCGGCACCTGTTGAGCGTGGACTCCAGCAGGCCCCCAATCACCCGGCCGGATCCCTGCGCAGGGCTGGACTGCCCTGCAGGTGCTTGCTCTGTGCTGGATGAGGGGACGCCTAGGATGTTCTGGATCTTCGGGGCGAGCTGCGCGGTCGTGTGCACGGTTCTCCCTTGAAGCTCGGGGCTTCGCTTCAGGAGGTTGGCCAGGTCTTCGGTGTAGAAACAGCTGAGGGGGGCGGCAAGAGGGAGAGAGTATCAGGGAGTCTGCTACATCTTGGAGGTGCTGCTGGCCAGGCTGGTGGAACTGCAGAATTGACATTTCAAGGGCTGCCTGGACACCAAGGGCTTCCAGGACTTCAAGGATTTCAAGGGCTGCCTGGACAGAGGCTGTTGAGTGGATGCCCTGACGCTGTGAGTACAACATTTCAGCGGATTTTAGCAGGTTTCAGGGGATCTCTTACCTGGCAGCTCCATACTCCAGCGACATCTCATCAAGCGATGGCAAACCCCCCATCCAGTAGGCTGCCTCTGGAGGGAGCTTAGGCGATAGCAGAGTGAATGTTCCTGGACAGCCACAGGACCAAATGTAAGTTAATGAAAAACACAGTGGAAACAAGGTACCGGTACTGTCCCATGCAGGTCTATTGGGGAGACTGAAACTGGTATTTGAGGCACAAAACATATGATGTGGCATGCCCCATGCAACGCAGGATGATAGATTGAGATTACAGGTCGTCGTTGTCACAGCATGGAAAAGTAGGCCCATGCACGGCTCTGCATGGGACCCATAGATTTTGTGTTCAGTATGGTATGCGTAACCAGGCTCTTCTCTACCTGTCTCAGTGTCCAGGAGGCACCCAAAACCAGGCTTGTTCACGCCGGTCACGTAAAGGAAGTTGCTGTCCGCTCTGAATGGATGGTACACGTCGGTGCCATTCCTCAAAATCGACTCGCCCGCCTCGAGGTAAACGAGGCCTCCTGGGATGTGCTCTCGGCACAGGCGCTCTCGGATGCCTCGCGTCTGCTCTGATATAGGCACGCATTTGAACGAAGGAGTCGGCGTGCCGCGTCTCACTGCTGCCAACGATGCGAGGGGCTTGCAAGCGCGCCGTGCGAGCCTGCTAGTTCCTACTCCTCTGCTGCGAACGCAACGACTCACAACTTGCATGTTGCAACTAGTGAAAACGACAATCTGTTTTGCTCGGGCTTGGATCGACCAGTGGCTATGACAGCGCATCCACAGCTGCAACGGTTATAAAACAGATTTGTCACACTTAACGGTTTGTAGACAGACATCGGTTGGGGTCAAAAAGAAGCGCTGTTGAGCTCGCCGCCGTGACTAAAGCAAAGGACACACTTTCAAGCTGCTTTTATTTCAGCAAGGTCAGTCAGCTGCTGTCGTTTGCAGCTTATATGCCGATGCATCTCCAAAAAACTCATTTCGGCAAGTGGCAACCTGCTGACTTTTTGGTGCACGGGCTATCAGCAACCTTCACAGGCTGCCAAAGCAGCAGCAAAAAGTTGGAGGAAGCATCTAGCAGATGATTTACTCGGATTGATCCATCAGTAATCTGTCGTTTTACCAGCAAATTCTCTTGGTCCTGTGTAGAGTACGTAGCATGCACAGCCGCACGCTGGTGATATGACACCCAGGTGAGGAGACATGCCGTCTTGTAGCAAGGGTTCAGAACGTGACAACACCACTGTCAAGCCTGGCTTTCAAATCCACGAACACCTGCTGCATAACCCATGTAAAACCCTGCATTCGCTGTAAATATCAACAGACTGACAGTGCTCACGACAGTCTAGTCAACGCTGCATATGCCATACGCCCAGGAGGCAATGTAAACGAATCTGGTAATTCCGAAGCTGCTACATGACTTTCAGCCCCTGGTGATTCCTTTCAAATTTCAAATGCGCTCTGACAGGAAACCTAGATGAGTAAACAATTGAAAGGTACTTTCAGTCCATACCTCCATAGAGCGAAAGGGCAGCTGGCGCCTCTGCCCACAGAGAGCACACAAACACTCACAACAAGGACATTAACATACCGTATAAAACTATGAATCACAGGCAACAGCAAACAATAAAAAAACGAAGACAAAGACCCCCCCCAGACCCCTATTGTATATGAGTGTGATCTTCAGTTAACAGTCACCTTGAACAGAGACAGGGCATGCCAACTTAAGAGATACTGGGCATGCCAACTCAAGAAAGACTGGGCACGCCAACTCAAGAGGGACTGAGCATGCCAGCTTACGAGATAGTGGGCATGCTAAGTTGAAAAGATATTGGGCATGCCAACTTAAAAGAGACTGGGCATACCAACGTAAATGAGACTGGGCATCAGCATGCCAATTTCTGTTAATCACACAAAGAAACCCTACCCTCAGATTCTGAATCAACGGTGCAATGCGAGCGACAGACACCTCTTCTGCTACCCCTTGAGATAGTTCATATGCATCTTCTCGCCCGCGATCGTGCTGAACTCGTGCTCGTAAACCCACCAGCACTGTGTCGGCTGCATGTGCCGGCCCCTGAGCTTCTTGGTCCAGCGCTCACACACCTCCGCCACATCCCTCACTGTACTGGGGCTGAACTGCTGGTCAGAGACCACACGTAGGAGGCTGGTGTGAATGATGGTGCTCTGCCTCCCACACGCGCCAGGGAGCGCCTGTTTGAGCTGCCTGCGCAGCTCCGCCACCCGAGCGGTGGGGTCCACCCAGGTGATCAGCAGCGTGCCAGAGTTGGCCATCAGCACTCGGTCCACAACCAGGGTCGGAGGCCCCGTGCCCGCGACCAGCTGAGAGATGGCCGCCACTTCAGCGGCGAGCGTGGATCGGGAGGGGGTCGGGCGGCTCGCGGGACTGGCCGAAGCCTGGGCGGCGTCCAGGCCTCCATCCGGGGCGAAAGGGTCGGGCCTCGTATCGGTGGGGTGTGACGAGTGAAAGATGGTGCAATGGTACTGGGTCCTGGCGTTGGAAAAGGCCTACAAGAAGAGCAGGTATAGGTTGACGGAAAGTGGACGGGTAGTATCACCACTCTTCGGAGATGGATCCATAAATTGCCTCGCAGCAGACAGCTCGTTGCTATTCTCTTGATGGGCTTACAGCTCTCCTACGGAACTTCCCGCCCCTCGAGCAGAATCCCGTCACAAACCACTGTGGCTGTCTAAGTTAAGTCCAGACACATGCTCTCAGCTTCGCTAATTCCCTGCATTTGGCTTCACCAATTCTCAGCACTTCCCTACGACGATTCCCTGCATTCGGCTGCACCAAGTCCCAGCACTCAGCTACATTTACAACTGCTGCACCCTTGAAGAACAAGAAGTAGACGGTATGTAAACCTAAATGCGCAAGAGCTGGCTTCCAATACAGACTGTCAGTTGAGAGCAATCACCTTAACAGATTCCGGCAGCGCTTTAAGCACATCCCGAGTGATGGCCGAGGCTGCAGAAGCCAAGGATGGAGAAGAATCCAGCGGTATCACCAACAACCGCACTGCCGTGTTGGCTATGGGCTCTGGAAAGTTTTCATATCTGCAGGACAAGGAGAGTCAAAAGGGAATTCATGATTGACAGCAGCGTTGCGGATAGGCACCCAATCACAACAAAACTTGATCCCCGATTTGATTGAAGGACTTCAAAAACCAGGGGGGCAGGACCTGTGTCTCTCACCGTAATGGCCAGGGCGTGTCATTGCCTTCAGTGCCGTGAAACCAAGGCTGCACATGAGGGGGGACGTATTATCTTCATACGGGAAATAAACTAAAATTTGTATTAGTCGCACGACCAATACAAGTGAAGGTGTATCATATACCCCCTGTCATATACACAGGATGCATTTCAAAAAAAAGCGTGTCTTCCTTCACCTTGTAACTAAGTACTTTATATGCAGCTTTCATGGGTCAAAAAACAAAACTAGGCTCCAGAATACGGTATTTTAAATACCGGCACCGTCAAGCATTTGCATACTCTGAGCAGACAGGGCAGGCGCTAGGGCAAGTGGCAAGACTGCATGTGATGCTCCTTGGATACTCCATGATCCCCAACATACCTACAAGTATTCTGATCCCTTATACATTGGTACCTGCAAGAATCCCAGTCCCCAACACACCTGCATGGATCTGATAGCTCCTGTGTTTAGACCTGTCGATACAAAGTCATCCTCCATCTTCTGATAGGCCGCGCTGAGCTCCTTGCATGCCTGTCACGTCCAAGACAAAAGTTGGGCTGCGGTTGCAATTTCGGCCATGCATGCATGCCTGTCACAGAACCATTGCCACAGTTGTTTTGTTATATCAATGTCGGCCATGCATGCTTGCCCTTTAAAGCCGTCTTACTTTGCATTTGGATACCGCAAGATCGAGGGTGACATCCTTTGGATCCTGCTTTGGCATGGGCTGGACTTCAATAGGATTGGTCGCGTGATCATCCTCCACTTGTTTCCGCGTTCGGACCACGAGCCATGCGCTGGGGAAATGACAGACGGCAATTCGATTCAAAACAGACCGGCTGCCGATCGGTTTGAGGGAGGGATGCCAGTGGACGACTTGCCTGATTGCGCAGACGACCACTGTGGCAACAGCAATGCTTGTTATTGACGTCGCTGAGCTCATCGCGACTGCGATCTTGCGGCGAATAGCTTCTTATAATACCAGAAAGAAAAGAAAAGAAAAGAGAACGCCGATGCGGCGTGGATTTTGGGAAGTACAGGTTGACGAGACGCCCAAGCCCCGGTCTGTATACCCTTAAAGGGAGAAAGGGGCTATGGCGGGTCAGTGAGAACAGGGGGAGATGCTGGACGGCAGTCGGGTGGACTGTTTTCAAGGTAACGGCGAAGTCGAAGAATGGAATAGGCAGATTGGACAGTGTGAACTGCTAGGTGTTTGAGCAGTGGGGGGACGTTGAAGGGTGTGATACCAAGGACTGGAAAGAGGTGCATGATAGGGTTTATAGAAAATGCCAGAGCAACCAATGATGATGAGGTGAACGTAGGGGTAGAGGATGTCTATAGCAGGGGGGGGTAACGGATATGTAAGAGGGTGGGGGGCAGGAGTGTGGAGAGGGTCTATAACAGGTGTAGTGAGGTTCCATCCTGCGGAGCGAAGCAATTGTACCAACTGTGCATGTTGTGTGGATTTGTGGGACAGGCAGAATTGTAGATTGGAGGTAAACCCGAGCTCAATAACATGGATGGTACAACAGATAATACACCGTGTGTGATGGCATCGAGATCGAGGGATGTACAGATCCATGCACTTCACTTGCCATTGTGTGTACCAGTACGGCATGCACCTGGTCGTGCATGGTAAAATCCCTGGTAAAATATTGCATCAGGACTATGGGCTCGGGCTCATTCTAATTATTACGAGTTGGGCATTGTTTATTTAATCCTTAATGACTACCGGTAGAAAGCTGGTCTTCCATCAGGTCAGTGGCAGCAATCAGTTGCATGAGAAATTTCGAGAATTATGTGCGCGTTGAAGGATCGTCCCATCTCCACAAGTTTCATTCACTGCCTGAGGCATGTCATGATACTGATGTGCATAGCGCGGCATGGTCGTGCCGCAGGAATTCAGGTGACACATGTTGGTAGCCATGTCCGGAAGAGTGACTGAGGAAAGGGGGCTACTCCGCAATTGAGTTTCATTGATATCTGCATGAGGACATGCCGACAGCAGAGACGTGATTTGCAGGTATTACAAACGTCATCACTATCTGGGACAGGCATATCTGCCTCCTACCAACTTTAAGGTGCCGATCCTACATGGCTCCATTCCAGTATTTTGATTACGGTATTTGAGGGCCCGAGTGGTCGTGGAGCCCCACCGTTTACGTTTCAAATCCCAGTCAGTATGATCCATGCATTTTCATGGGCACCAAAGGGCGCATGGGGCTTGCACCCGCAAGCCATTTCAGTTACTACTTACTATGTCAGCAGTTGGTACAGTCTGCTATCCTGGACCAATTATTTGCAGGCTATTGGTTGGCCTGAATCTAATGGGGTTCGCTCTGGTCATGCACAGCCTCTTTCATACCTCTGGGGCATCTGCCTGGTTTGTTTGATTCCTTCCTCTTTGTTGAGGGCTGGGATCTGGACGGGCTGGGGTTTCTTCAGACTGCCTTTACTTTGGGGGATGGTCTTCCTTCTCCTATTCTGTCTGTTCCTTTCCTTTCTCTTCTAGCCTTAAGTTTATTTTCCTCCCGATCACACAGTCAGGAGCCCACGTGGCTGAGCCTTTTCAGCGTGGCCCTGAGGTGTCATGTAATTGAACTCTGAGGCATGTATAACCTAAGATCTCCTTTTCCAGTGCCTGATGACCCACCTCCTGGACAACCGGAAGCCAGCAATATAACAAACGGAGCAGCCCTTGATTCTTAGGGAATGACTTCCTTATGTTTCCATGCCTTTGGGGTTGGGCCCTGCCTCTGCGGCACAGTTTACAGGATCGGTGCCGCGTATCCCCCTCGCGTTTTTCTCTGCTATGCATCGTATCTCGCACATTCAGGTGAGTGTGTTACTGCCTTTCCAATCAGATGTATCAGGCCATGCTCATAGTGACGTCAGCCCTAGCGGCAAAGCATTTGTCCCATTTGTTCCCAAATCTCCAGGGATATGCCACCTACAGCCCTACAGCCCTGTCAGTACGTGCTACTCCTGACTCAGAACGCTCGGGGTTTCAAGTTGTTTACGTTCTCTAAGTGGTTCCAAATTAAGCGTGATGTGAAGGAGACTTTCTGGTACAATTCGAGCAAGCCTAACATTATTTTTGCTGTGGCCCGATATCGGATGGGGTCGCATTGGCTAAATATTGAGACGGGGCGCTTTGAGAAACCTTGTGTGCCTCGTAGCGAGAGGATTTGTAGATGTTGCAATCTTAAATGTCGGGAGAATGAGCTTCACATGATTTACTGCCCGTTCTACACAGACCTTCGTTTTCAATTTAATGTTACTTTCCATAATTTCCTTATCTGGTTGCGTGCTAGCGCGCGATTATCTTTTGTAAAATGCGGCAGTAATTTTACAATTTTTGTAAAATCCCATTCTTCAGCCACATTTTAATGGACTTGCTAATCGCAGAGAAAAGTTTGTATCCTTTTTGCCTGCCCTTGAAAATGACCTGTGCAGAATTACCGGGCTGAAAGTATTTGTCAGACATACCGGTACTCTGTAATTCTTCTGTTCAAGTTCATTTCCCTGATGTGGAAGGCAACCGCCTCTTGACATTTCCATAAGCTATATACATGATGAAGCAGCTCCCCAATGTGGCGTCCACATGACACTGATATGCTCTAATCTCATGAACAACTGCATGCTGTTCAGGTCCTCGCTCAGCTCATCGCCTTTTGTCGATCCAGGCTTCCACAACAAGCGGCTTGCCCAGCTGCAAGATGAGAGTGCGCAGCTTAGCAAGGATGTCGATGAGCTAAATAAGTCACACACCAACATGTGCTTCTATTTCTGGGGGCTTGAGCAAAGGGTCCCAAGTGCGGCGAAGCGGCAGTCGCCTTTTGGGAGGAGCGACATGGCGGAGGGCAGGGAGGTGACCGTGAGCTTCGTTAGCAGCGAGGTTTGCAGGTTCCGTCTGTCAGAACAGTGGGATACGGCCCTCAAGCGGGAGAGGGCTGCACAGGTGCTGCACCGCATAGAGATGCGGTCAAGGTTCCCGCATGTGTCGGTGGTTGGCCTGAGTGCAAGGATCGATGCAGGAGCAGAGCGATTGCAGATCATGCAGGCAAAGGAGGAGGAGATGAGGGCAGAGGGGATGGTCATGGCAGGCATTGTCAAGCGCTTTGAGGCCTGGGTCATGCAGCTTGGCTTGTAGCAGCATGGCGGGTAGGAGCAGCAGCCATACTTAGCAGGGCAGCACAATGCGGCTAAACCCTGATGCCATATTGTGCCATTTTGTACAACACCATTTGCACAGTCCGGATAAAGCACATGCCGTATCGTGCTACCTTGATATTTAGTCGTGCGCAGTTGAGGTGGAGGAAGTGGCATGGCAGAACAAGGGATTATTGCGGAAATGTTACTCTTTGGCATTGTATTATCATTGTTTCTTCTGTTCGTCTTCTAGCTCATGCAGCGGAGTGCTGTCCCCGTGGGGCGAGCATGGAAAGCTAGGCAACCATGCTAATGATTGCCAGCGTTCATGCACTATGAGGACCCCCTTATCCCACATGACGCTGCTTCACCTCCTCGTTCCGTGCATGATCTATTCCCCGCTTTATATATGCGTATTATTATATATTATACGGTATGAGCATATATACCGCGGTCTGTATAACCGTTTTATAAGATAATTTGTATCACATCTGCCCTTCGTGTGTTTATGATCATTTAAGTACCGGTATTCAGTTGTTTTGTCCTTGTAGGATATTTGTCAAAGGGGGGTCTTTTATTCGTCTGGGGTAATGAGCAGCGTGAAGTTATTCGCTGTTGCCACTTCAGGGGGAACCATGGCCTCCTCTAAATACAGTGATGAGGTGAAGCATGGAAGGTTCCGGGACTACAGGCATCTGCTTGTTGTCATCTTCAGTAGGGCGCCCACGTGGCCGAGCCTTTGTGAGCAGGGCCCAGAGGTAAAATGTCATTGACTTATTGTCATCTTCCTAGAGTACCGCCGGTATGAATTTTCCCACCCGTGCTTTAATAGTTGTTCAAAAGGATCGACACATGCGTATTTTTTCTTTTAAGTTGAAAATCTGGGCTGGATTTTGCAGACTTGTATGGCAACGGTCGTCATGGAATCGTGAATCCCACTCAAACTCAACCCACCCCTCCCCCTTTTGAGTTTAGTTTACCATCAGCCACAAGCACTAGGCTGGTCATGTTCAGCTACACTTCAGCTACATCCCGGCATGCCGTCGTGGGTCCTGTAGCAACAGGTCTTGTTTCTTGGGCCTAAGGTCGTAAGACAGGTTATGTTTTCATGTCCTGGTTAGTTCAGTGGCCGGCCGACCCCTTAGGGCGGTCTGGGGCGCAATTTAAGTATCATTGATATAGGTGTACACACTGGTACCATATCCCAATCTCAGATAAGATAGTTCACCTGGTACGCTACGATCCATTGGGTGATGGGAAGCCGGCCGTTGGTTGCACCCATGACAATCCTAAATCCTAGCGAGGAACACAAAGAAGAAGAAGTACAAGGTGACCCTCAAAGCCCCCCAAGATGAAGCCATAATTCTTACGATCAAGAACACCGTGTCTGATAGGGGTTATCCTGTCAAAACTCCATGTTTGTAGACATGGCAGTAATACCCACAAATGACGACAAGTCAATGACGTTACACCTCTGGGCCCTGATAATAAGGCTCGGCCGCGTGGGCGCCTAATTGTCTGGTTGGGAGAAATAGGAAACTGAGGGCAAGAGGAGAGAAAGAAAGACTGTAAGAGAGGGGAACAAGGGAGAACGAAAATCCAAACATAATGGGTCATCTGAAGATTTCTCAGCCCATCCGGATTCTAGCTTGAGTAAACCGAGAAGTTAAGAAAAAGAGAGAAATGAAAAATGTGACTACCGGGAACAGGAAAAGATCTTCCCTCCCCACAAAGAAAGTACAATTGATTCAGCCACTCTAGAAACGAGCCCTAGACAATGTTGACCACATCCTCAACGAAAGCCAGGGCCTTTCACCCATGCCTTCCCGATACAACAGGTGAAATGCCGTGGTGCCTTCTGGGGAGCCTCCCCGATCCCTCTCCATACACCTGTCCTTTACGCTAGGGCATTGGAAGCAAACATGTAGCGCATCCTCCACATGCTTGCCCTCCCCTTGCCCGCACTGCTGTCAGCAGCCTCTCTCATTTTGTTGACCACTACGGTGTCCGGTCTCGTTGTATCGGCTAAATTTGGGAGCAGGATAATGCACCAGGAGTCCGGGAGCTGTAAAGCCCCGCGGGATTTATAAGTTGGTTGCCAGTGATGTAGTACGGCGCTTTCTCTGACCGGTTTCGTTTTCTTGCTATTTATGGATGGGGATTCAGGACCAGTCTACACCTGTCCAGGCGGTGGGTTCCCCCGGCCCCCCCAATTAATCCATTTGACATTTATAAATAGAAGAAAGGAAGATGCGGGGATTCGACCTTCATGGCTTACAACAAATCCTTTGGAATTATTATTTAATCGACCTGGTGCAGTGCATCAGACTACCATAGCAATTTCCTGGTGTAGGACTGTAACAGGCTAGACGGAACTGGAGGTATACATGTTTTAATTCTTTTTGACACATACGAGCGCTGTCAGCCCTTGTTTATGGTCCAACCTAGTATCTGGAGGCTGATATGGAGACTGATAACTGTGGCCGGCGGGGGTGGCGAAAGAGCCAGCGCAGGGGTCAATCATTTGCATTCCACGTATTACAAGAAGAAGCAGCGACACACAAAGGGTCACAAATACTGAGTATTCAGTTGTATTCGCTATGCTATCAGTATTACAATTACGGTATGCACTCGCTATGGGTGCATATTTTGATTTCAAGCTGCAGCACTTGCTACTTGAATCAGCTATCACTCATATAAATAAAAACAGGAATTAAGGGAAGTCACATATTTATGCGCTGGGGGTGAACTTGGTGGCGTAGATGAAAGCGTTGTTCGCAACCGGGTCAGCCAAGTGGGTGGTCAGGTTCTCCAGGGGGCCCTTTCCGGTCACGATGGCCTGCACGTAGAAGCCCAGCATGGAGAACATGGCGAGGCGTCCGTTCTTGATCTCCTTGACCTTCAGCTCAGCGAAGGTGTCAGGGTCGTCAGCCAGGCCCAAGGGGTCGAAGGGGCCACCGGGGTACAGGGTGTCCAGGTCTTCGAGGCCAACAGACTTGGCAGCACCACCAGCGCGGAGGGCCTCAGCCTGTCCCATGAGGATGACCTGGCAGGCCACGATGGCCACGATGGACTAGGCGTGGATGAGGCTCGACTTGCCCAGGTACTCTAGGCCACCGTCTGCGAAGATCTGGGCACCGGCCTTGAACCAGACGGGCTGGGCGTTGGGGGACTGGTCCAGCTCGGGAACGAGGCAGCCCAGGGCGCCAAGCATGGCCCAACGGGCGTGGATAACCTCAGTGTTGCGGTACCTGGAGAAGGTCTCAGGGTCGGCAGACAGACCAGCGGTGTCCTGCACAGAGGAACAAGGGAATGACATTAGTCGGACACGGAAGAGGAGGAAGACGTGATGGAATGGCAATGGGCCAGTGGTCTGATACTGAGACATATCCAAAGCGATCTGTGACATGTAGGCAGGCTAGCATGCCTCCATCGTATACATATAGTCCTCTGACGCATAAGTCTACCACCGTGCAGGGCCCTTAATACTTTCAGGGCGACCTAAGGCCTGATGAGATTACTCGAATTTTATTCAGCCACTAGCACATCATCATGTGCCCAGGTGTTGTGCATGCACGTCAACTGCACTTTAAGTGCATCAGGTGCCCTGAGTACTGCACATGCATGTCAATCGAGGTTGCAAGGCACTTACCCAGCCGTAGTCGCCGGGGAATTCTCCGGTCAGCTATGAGGGGGAGGCGGTGAAAGGGCCCAGGAACAGGGACCGCTCGGGGCCGTACCACTGACGAAGAGAGAGGGGGCAGCACGGTGTCAGCAGTGAGTCATCAGTGTGGCAGGAGTGCTACAGTGCAGGGACAAAGAGGCATGTGGACTAAATCCGCACACCCTGGGGCGAGGATTAGGGATTCAACAGCCCTGAGCGCACTGCCAGCAGAGATAGGTCAGAGTATTAGGCTTGCGACAGAGCCAGGGACAGTAGAGGACGAGGATGAGGCCATGAAACGGTATGCAAATGGAGTGTGGGGTAAACTAAATGCAGAGGATTCTGCATTTGTGTTCTGGAAGAAATTTGGTTATTTTATCTTTCAGTGTATGATGAAAAGAGAGAATCATGTCAAACCTTTGCCAAATCTCCCGTCTCCCCCCCAATTCTCTAGGCGGTGCTCAATCGAACTATTTTGCACCCACGTCATGTTTTATGGCTGGGGCTTATTTTCTGCACTATGGGGTTCATTCCCCCGCCACTCTCGTGGTTGTGTGCTAGTTGCTTGCCCAGGGGGGTCACTGCCTCACTGGTTTTCGCTTTCTGTCCTAGTGTATCAAGTGCCTGTACCGGTTTACGGACACATGTCCCATGCATCAAACGTGATGCTCTGATGGACTGAAAAAACTTCACAAACTTCAAACATAGCATTGTAATGGATCGTGAGCTGCTTAATAAAAGACCTGGGGGAAAACAAGGCCTCAGCGAATGCTACAGTTTTACCCCTCACGCAAGGCCCAAGGCCCCAATCGAGCTTGCGGGGTTCTGATGGGTCAAAACGTAACACACTGTTTTGTTGATGCTACAGCCATAATGGTACCGGTAGTGCTATTTCACCAGACGCTCCACCTGTCAATGACGCTCCACCTGTGAGCTCACAATGACCTTAGCATATCGCCACCCTCATTGCAGTCCTGAAAGCAGCTCACCATTCCTTGCACATTTGCTTGCCCATCCAGACTCCTGAGTATGACTAAAGTCACAGATCTCCATCAAGTAACGGTACTACCGGTGTCGTAATTTCCGTCATAGTTTCCATTTCCTGGTGCCCGTCGATTGTTCAATTATATTGTGTGCCAATCCGGAGTGCTCATCCTGGTAGTCTTGAAGGGCCACTTGACACTCGACATGTAGAAAGTTACAGGAAAACCCTGGGTATAAACTACTAGGCTGCAGTGTTTTGCTGGCAGGCCTTAGACATGGGCATGCTCCATGACAAATACTTTGGCCGGGGCTTACCGACTGCAATATGGAGTAAACTCCTTTTAGTACCGGCAATATGCCACACCATGTTTGTTTGCTGGCAGGGTACTACAGGGGGTCACTGGTTTATTTGACATTTACCACTTTATTTTGGTGCTCGGTCTTGTTTCTAAGCGCATGAATCATGCACCAAAGCTGATGCTCTGCTGGATAAATGTATCAGGCCCGCTGCTAGGGCATGTGGCTGCCAGGGCCGTGGGCTGATGAGCCAGGCTCACTCAATGACTGCAACTAGCATTTACGCTAGGTTCAAGGCCCTTGCTTTCTTCCATTGCTATGCCCTCGGCTCAGGATGTGACAGAAACTACCCTGAAACCCTGCTGCCCACTGGACTGAGCAGCTTTAATGATTATCGACCAGACTCAGTCATACTGCAGCCCCTGGTCACAGTGTGAAGGGTAACAGACACTCCTTGGGCACCCCCTTTGGAAACCAATACCGTTAGATTCTTTCATGTACAGGTACCGGTAAGGTTAGGGGGAAGGTACCGGTAAGGTTCCCCAAAAATGGTGTTTCACAAACTGACATCATAATATACGAACGAAGGACCAACAGGCCCCCTGAAAAGGCCTTGGATTCGATGCAGGGGATTTATCTGGCTTCTGAATTCATGCTATGGGCCCCTACTCGGGGCGTTGCGAACAACTAGGGTTTCCTCTTACGTTACCTCTGAACCCGACTCTTGGCAAAACTTAATATTATCCTTAAAGAAGATCCCTTTGAAGTGGTATCTATTTCAATGTGTCATCGAATCCCGTCGTGAATGATTTTGACTCAGCAACGCAGTAGCTAAAATTGTCGATGGCAAGCAAAGTCCGTAGGGAGGAACTAGACGTCCAAGAACAGGCAGACGACAATGCCGAGCACATGCCAGCTTTTTCCTCGTATGATGAGATGTCCGAAGTGGATAATGATGAGGTGGAAGAGTACGTGGAAGTAGGGGAACGTGACGTGGATGATGACGGTACTCCAGGAACCCTAGCAATAGACAAAGGAGACAGCGGACAGTGGACTGACCTCGCGCAACAGGGGAACGAGCCCGACAGCAACCTCCGTAAATGCGTCCAGCCTGTCTTGACTCCTGAAGAAAAAGCTGCAGCACCTGGCCGCACAACAGCAGCAGACACTGAAGCAGCAGGCAGCGCTCCATGTGGCCATGATGAGGGCTCTGCCGCCCAGCATGGGTCTGAGAGGGCTCACAGAGAAATCTTGGCACTGGAAGAGCAGGCAGACAAGGTATCCTCACCATGTGTGTATAAGCATATACGGTACGCTGCATGGGGGGGGGCACTGGTGCATCTCTCGGCCTCTCGGACTCCGGGAGCGATGAGGAGCCACCAAGACACTGGGATTTGAAAGACGCGTTTCTGCACTCTGACTTTTCTGCCTGGATTGGCACTTACAAAGCTGACAGCCAGGAGTGTGCAGTGCAATCATCTGTACCAATTGTGAAACAGAGAAATAAGACACTGTTTATGTCTGTTTGCAGGTAGCGCAAAACATGCAAAAGATTGCTCTCGTCATATCTCACAAGGTGAGGGCCATTTGTTGTAATATGATTTTCCCGACATCTTGCTCACTCACGACATTCTCACTCGAGATTATAAGCATGATTTCGCTCCCTCTGGTAGCTATCAGCATCCTTTATCTCTTACTCCATGGAAGTCTGTTTTTTTGTGACGCCGTTCAAAAAATCAATGCCAAAAATGTGCGCAGCTGTCGGCTGGGTTAAAGACGGCACTAGGGACCTTGGGCACGGAGTCGTCGGGCCTGTCTTCAGCGGCTGGGGGCTTGGCCAACTGGTGGGAGTCACTGGATCCAGGCAGTCCGAACAATGAGCAGATGCTACACTCGTCTAAGGTAAGCATAGCATTCCTGGCGTTTTGTACCTTTTATCTGTTATTATAACTTATAATGCAAGGTTATGATCTCTTGCCTGAAATCTGCATCTGTGATTCTGTAAATTATGTTGTAACTATTGGACACCAGTCCCAAATGAAGGGTCTCTAGGTGCGTCATGGTTGTAGAAATCCTAAATCTGAGCTTTTCATTTGTGCTTCTCATGGTCCTCTGACTTGAGAGGCTGCTGCAAGGCCACCAGGCCTCTAGAGGGAGCACTACCGTAGATTTAAATTGCTTTTCCTCAGGCACGGATTTTCGATTTCTTGTCATGCTGTCCACTAGGCAAACCATTGACCCAAATAATACAAATCTCTGTCGGCAATCTGGCGTCTATGATCAGGACCGATAAATTGTGTTGAAATGCGTCACTCACCCCTGAACGATGTTCATTGTGAGGGAGGGCAATGAACACGGACCGCTGAGTGATTCCCTAGGAATTCGAGCATTTTTAGCATTTTAATAAGAGTTCAGATCTTGACGCATTTATTTACGACCCTGCTCTCATCCATTCATCACCATTGAAGGCCCCCATAGTCTTTGTAGTGCTGATGGAACGCACTGCAAGACAGCATGTACACGTGCGCTCGCATTGAATCTGTAAAAGTAAATAAAATAAAACAATATGCACTGAAGCGTGGATTAAGGAAGCCACCCGTTCAGCCGCAGCACTAGGTGAGCTACTAATCGGAGCTATTACTGAGTGTGAATGCTTAAATCTGCAGGCAGTCCCGGAAATGCAAGAGCTGTTTGGGCTGCCACCCGAGGAGGACCTCATAAAATCTTTCAAATGCAAGCTCATCCAGGACTACGAATGCAGCCACAACAACTTTACTCCACCAGTCCAGGTACGACAATGAAGAAATGAGTAAATATCCACCTAAGCAGCTTGTCCATGAATTTGTTTGAATTGCAAAATTATTATTTAACATGATACTAAACCAGTGCCAATCTTAAGTTTATATTATACTCAGTGCATTTCCCCCCGTGATTCAGCTCCTTGTTTCAGTTAACCTGTCAGCTACACTCCGGCCCCCGGCGGGAGGCCCCAGTTGTGGCTTGCTACGCCGTTTGGGCTGCCGACTGTAGGCCGGTCAAGGATTGGTCCAAATTGGGCCTCGAGCGGCCGCTGGGTGGCCCGCTGAGGCCTCATGACCGAAAAAAGAAACACTGATCCTCCTTGATGTGCACTGGTATTAAGTGCCTGTACCGGTTTACGGGCACATGTCCCATGCATCAAATGTGATTCTCTGTTGGACTGTAAAAACTCCACCTGCTTGCTTCTGCGTCATTGCAATTTTTTGCACTTACGAGATGCCTGTGTGGAATTCAAAATTGCATGCCGTACTCTTGCCTCGTTGTTCCCGGCCATGGAATAACATCTGCAAGACCTTCAGCATATGCTTCTGCCTAAGATTCACATTCTCAGGTTGTGATGTTCTGCTTGCCTCTGCATGTGGCATGCCCTCGCAGATGGCCTTTCAAGGATTCCTCCACATCACAAGTGCGCACACGTGCTTCAGCGTCCAAGAAGGTGTTCAGAAGGTGCCATTGAAGGTGCCGCACTCCCAGATCTCCCGGACTGCGCGAGTGAGGCCCCCCAAGAAAGGTATTAGGGCCCACCTATGTGATAATGACGTTTCACCTCTGGGCCCTGCCTAAGAATAAAGCTCGACACACCTATGTGTCATATGTCCTCAGCTACGTTGATCCTCTGGTTTGAATTTGTAGCGCATCTCACCCTGCTCATCCAGTTTGCTTGTTTACAACAGTGCATACCCGCTGGGCCCTGCTGAACGCTCGGCCACGTGGGGCTGGTAGGGAATGACTAAGCTCAATTCCAGGTACCATGCACAGCCTGGGCCATGGTGCAGCCATGCCATCTTCCTATATGAGGTGGCAGGAACATGGAACCCGGCGCTCTAGTCAGGGGAGAGAGAACTTTGCGCATCCAGTTTGCTTGTAAGATACACTCATACACCTAGCAAAGTCAATGCCGTTACATCTGGGCCATGCTGACAAGGCTCGGCCGCAAGGGCGCCTGACCAGACACAGCAAAGTATCGCAACTTGTGTCCTCTCCCCTTCTTCTTGTCTCGGTGAAGGGACTCTGTCCGACGTTTTGCACATAGACATGTCCCCTGGAAGCTCGGGCCAGCTGCGCTTCCTGGCGTTAAAAGACTTCGCATCCGGAGCTGCTATGGATAGCGCGTTGGCACTGATCGAGCACTTCATCCGCACCCAAATCTGTGACACAGCCCTGGACGGTCAGCGAAGGGAGATCCTCACCTGAACTTCGGCCACTCCCAGGTCACTCAATCGACGTTGTTCAGAGTCAAAGTATCCCCTATGCAAAAGTCAATCTTTCCCTCCCAACAAAGCAGCAACTCCACCCAAGCTAGGGACTATTCGCTTGGACTGCGCAATTCTGCTCCTGACCAGTAGGGGACCTTTCTTTTCATGTTGCTCCTCCCAACATTTTAGTAATTGTAGTACAGTATGTATTACCGGCACCAGGGCTGATATCATGAACTTAATCAAATAATTAAATAAAGTATTTGCGGAACGGTATACCAGTGAATGAGATCATCTGTGTAGTGCAAATGTGCAACCAAGGCATCTTGGTTGCTGTTTTTGATGATGCCGACATGGGCACTGCAGGCATTGATACCTCTCGGTGTTCTTACGATTGTTATAACAACAAAAGAAAAAAAGCTGGACTCATTTTGCCAGGGTGCAAAGATTTTGACCTGGTCATTTAAAAAGGTGCATGCCCGGTGAGCCCAGCTGGAAGCTCAGCTGTGTGGGCTGGTAGGGGTTGATCAAGCTCAATTCCAACTGCTATGCACAGCCAGGACCATGGTGCAGCGATGCTACCCTCACATAGGAGGGGGGCAGGGACAGGGAGCCCGGCGATCTAGATGGGGGGAGAGAGGATCAATTGGCGGGTCCAATACCACACCGGTAACCGTATCTGTATGTGTTACATCTTATTTGAACCGTCACGCAAGGATATTTTGATCAGGCAGTGCAAAAACATGGAATTGCAACAGTCACTGCTCTCAGATCTGTTTTGTAATACATTATTGCGCATGACGTCCCTCGAGGCTCATAAACCTCCTTATGGACCAACTTTGAAGCAACCCCCTTAGAGGGACAACCTCAAATCGCAAACTTAATAAAGTAAAGACCAAAGAAGAGAAAAAACTCGATGCAAAAAGCCCCAGCGCCACACAGCGCCCGCCCAACCACACTTTGATGCGGCGCATACGACATCCTCCGGGTTACGCGTGATCCACACTCATCACACCATACTACTCGACTCACATACTACCTACTTACAAAGCACACTGCCACCCTGTTAAGGATTTACGCCATGCACTCCTTGGCGGCCTTGATGACAGCAGCCTTGGTGATGCCGAACTTCTCATACAGAATGGGGGCAGGGGCGGAGGCGCCGAACGTGTTGATACCGATGTGCTTGCCACCCCAGCCGATGTACCTGTCCCAGCCAAACGAGGTTCCGGCCTCAACAGACACACGGGCAGTGATCTGCGCGTGTAGGATCGTGCGGACAGAAAGGTTAGCCAGTGCCATAGGCAGTTCAACAGGCCAATCAAGCGACACAGCACATTCCCTTGACAGCAAAAACAGCACGAAACTCCCTCCCTCCCCTGAATGTCTTGCCAGGCTGAAGAGTTTGTACAGCGCCCAGGGTTCAGGCTGCTTTCAAATTTCATACCCTCAATATCCTAGGCTCGTTATCCTTAATACCTTCCACCCCAGCAAAAGGGCGTCTCCCCTGGATACAGTACACACCTTGCGGGGCAGTACGCTCTCCCTGTACTCAGCGCTCTGCTTCTCGAACAGCTCCATGCAAGGCATAGACACAACGCGGACCTTCTTGCCCTCCTTGGCCAGCTCCTGCAGCAGGCAGCCGAAAATCCAGTTGGATCAGCAGCAGGTTCATGTTTTCATTGCACAAGTCGATGCACTGTTCTCCCTGACCATCTGGGCAACAGTCACAGTACTGCTTACACAGTTGGGCAAAAAAGCATGCAATCCCAGGCTCGTACCTCGCCGGCGTAAGCGCACAGCTCCAGCTCGGATCCGGTGCCAATGAGGATGACGTCGGGGTTGCCCTGTGGGCAGCCGCACGAGATGATGTAGCCTCCCTTGGCGACACCCTCCGAGGACGAGCCAGGCAGGTTGGGCATGTTCTGGCGGGACAAGGCAATCAGCGAGGGCGTCTTGCGGTGCTCAATGGCCAACTTGTAGGCGCCGGAGGTCTCGGGGCCGCCAGCGGGGCGGAAGGTCATGATGTCAGGCATAGCGCGGAAAGAGGCCAGGTGCTCCACGGGCTGATGCGTGGGGCCGTCCTCGCCGAGGCCGATCGAGTCGTGGGTCATAACATAAATGACACCAGCCTCAGAGAGGGCAGCCACGCGCATGGAGGCGCGCATGTAGTCTGTGAAGATGAAGAAGGTCGCGCAGTAGGGGATCAGGCCTGCTCCGTACAGCGCAATGCCGTTGCTGATGGCACCCATGGCGTGCTCGCGCACTCCAAACCGCAGGTTGCGCTCGGCGTACTGGCCCTTCTGGAAGTCTCCGAACATCTTCATCAGCGTCAAGTTGGAGGGCGCCAGGTCGGCGGAACCTCCGATAAGGCCGGGCAGGGCTGGGGCCAAAGCATTGAGCATGCTCTGGCTGTGCTGACGGGTGGCGAGGGCCTTGTCGTCGGGCTTGAAGGTGGGGATCGCCTTCTTCCAGCCATCAGGCAGCTTGCCGCTTGTCAGCCGCTGGAACTCAGCATACTCCTTGGGGTACCTAGGGGAGAAAATCATGGATATTACATCAGGGAAGAATAATCACAGCGGGAGGAAATGCACAAAAAGCTGATGTCTCCTTTTCCACTTGTAAGCCGAATCACATGCTTAACACTCCTGTTTCCCCCCCCCCCATCAAAGGGGGTGTTTCTAGTAGGCAACATTCTTCTCGATGCTATGGAACAAGAAGCAGGCTCCCGATTTCACCTCCTACCGAACACAGCTCATGCGTCCACACACTTGCTCGCGCAAGAACACCTTCAGCACATCTGCACCTGCACAACGCATCGAGCCAAATATAGCCCTGTACTCACTTCTGGGCATAGGTCGCGCATCCCTTCTTCCAGTTCTCCTCCTCGGCGGCTCCGCGGCTGATGGCTGTGCGGAAGACGTCGTACACATCCGCGGGCACCTCAAACTCGCCGTAGTCCCACTTGAGGTTCTTGCGCGTGGCGGCAGTCTCCTCAGCGCCCAAGGGGGCGCCATGCACGTCGTGCGAGTTGGCCTTGTTGGGCGAGCCATATCCAATCAGGGTGGACACCTGCACAATCGAGCCGTCATAAGGTACTGCTGTGAGTATTAAATCAGAAAATAAATATTCACAAGAAATTGAAGTGTCAGAGTCGATTGGAATCGTATGGTAACCACTGCTGAGGTCATAGTCAGGGCATACAAAATTAGAAAATTGCATGATGAACTGGGGTTTGCCGGTAAGGTACAGATTTTTAAGTGCAGTGCTGCTGGTTGATGGCAGGCCATCCGTGGAAAACGTTACCCAGGCGTACCTTCAACAGGGTGGGCTTGTCAGTGACCTTCTTGGCGTCAGCGATGGCCTTGCGCAGGGCATCGTAGTCGTTGTTGCCGTCCTTGACATGGATCACGTGCCAGCCCAGCGCCTCGTACCGAGTGGCCACATCCTCAGTGAACGAGATCTCGGTGTGTCCATCAATGGAGATCTTGTTGTCATCGTACAGGGCGATGAGCTTTCCAAGGCCCCAGTGGCCGGCCAGGGAGGAAGCCTCGTTGGAGACACCCTCCATCATGCAGCCGTCACCCATGATGCAGTACCTGAGAGTCAGATGGACGGGGGCAGATATAAACGGGAGATGAGGGATGCTGATCAGCAAGGGGTCAAGAGGTTAGCCTTGTGAAAGTCAGGGTCTACTTCTTGCAGGCTGAAGTTGAAGTGAGAAGACAGGGCTCCCTTATTGGGTATTCATTGAGCTCACGTGTAGTGATCGATGAGGGGAGGAGCATCAGGCTTGTTGAAGCGAGCGGCCAAGTGTGCCTCGCAGACGGCAATGCCGACCGCATTGCAAATGCCGGCACCCAGTGGACCTGCGAAGTGACGTGAGAGTGTGTGCATTCGGAAATGCCGTTTTACGTGTTCGATGCATGAGACAGTCGGCGAATTTATTAAGCAAAACAAATTCAGGTCCCTGACTGGGTGGGTAAGCCAGGTCTATCGCTTTGAGCATGTCTTACCAGTGGTCACCTCGATTCCCTTCGTGATGAAGTTCTCGGGGTGGCCAGGGGTCTGCGAGCCCCACTGCCTGAAAGACTTGATGTCATCCATCTGCGGTAGAGTCAGCAACAGATCAGACACATACTCCTAGCGAACAGATGAAGCGATCAGCACACTGTGATCTCACCGAGACACTGTCGTAGCCAGTCAGGTGAAGCATGGCGTATTGGAACATGGAGCCGTGTCCAGCAGAGAGGACGAAGCGATCCCTGTTGAGCCACTCGGGATTCTTGGGGTTGTAATTCATCGTCTCATTCCACAGGATGTGGCCCATCGGTGCGCATCCCATCGGCATGCCGGGGTGACCAGATTTAGACTTGTTGACAGCGTCGATGGCCACGAAGCGGATGGTGTTGACGCACTTGTCCACCATCTCCTTCGAAAGAGCGGGGGCAGCAACAGCTTGAGCCCTGACAGCAAGGCGAGCTCGGCCATTCACGGAAATCCTCGCTGCCACAGGCTTGGCCTGCAGGCCAGAGAAGGTCTGGCGCTGAGTCAAATTCCTCTGCTGCATCATGGATTTCTGCATTGTAAATTGACCTGGAAGTGGAAGAAAAGGCATGGTCCGCAATTGTTGGGCATGAGATAGGTTGGGGTTTGGGTGGGTTCTGGTTTGGGTGGGTCTGTGCACTGCACTTGGGTGTCAAGCTTTGCAGCGTCGCGAGTCGCGACACCGTTTCGTCCCCTACTCCCCTGGTGGCCTGGTTACGTCCCAAAACCACGCCGCATCGGTGTTCTCTTTTCTTTTCCTATTTTCCTTCGTCGGCATGGTGCAGCCCGTATGTTTGGCTTTGTGCAAGTATTCCTGTCTGCCTTGGACAATTTATTCTCTGCTGACACCTTTCACAAGATGTACCGAACAGCTATGGAATATGAATTAGGCAAAGAAAATCTGCTGTGAGCATTGTTGAAGGGTCTAAACATTCACAGAAAACCCTGTGGCACTGAGAAATCACCAAGAGGGGAAAGGTTGCAAGAAAAGGCCTGAAAGGGGAACTCGCAGCGCATGATAACATCAAAATTATCTCCTACTCCGGCTACTCTGGCAGCTCTCGCTCTTGCTCTAGCTCAAGGAGCCAGCCCATCCCCGTTGCAATGTCGGCCTCCCCTACTCCGGGTATCATTGTGATGTGCAAGGTGTTGACCCTGGACACCATCTTCATCTGCCTACCTGCCCAGTTGGTGGGGTCCCCGGTCAGTTGCCAACAGTTTCGCGCAACAGGTTGAGCATGCCAGTTGAAATTCCGTACCAAGTTGATGAGGCTACGCCCTGGCCACTCTACGATGACATCCTCCGGAAGATGGAGGGATTTCAGCCAGATCAGGGGCCATCTGCCCTGATGCGCTAACGGTGAAGAAGATGCATGGCCGTTTGACATACGTGAACCATCAACATTGGTCAACGCCATCAGAAGCGCACTGGTGATCTGATTGGCATAGACCCCACCCCACCCCCAGGAATTGTATTTTTGATTGAGAAATTAAGGGTCCACTAGGTTCCGGAGGCGGGGGAGGGGGGGGGTCAGCCATGGGTCGTTACACTTTTTTTGATGATGGGGCTTTTGACTTTTTTTGCCCCCCCATCCCTAGGTTGCGGGTTATTCTGCGTCGTTTCCACCAGTCCAAAATGTACCAGTACACATTCCGAACCTGAAAGATAAAACCTTACATATCCCAGGGGATTTGAAGAGATCGGGAGGAGAGAGGACCCCCATTAGATTCAGGCCAACCACAATAGCCCACTGCAACCATTCGAAGACAGATGCCCTAGCAATTCCTTGAGAAACCTATATATGCTCATCGATCCACTAAACCATGTACCATTTTATTGTTTATTAATCGGAATATGCAAAACAAGTTGTCGTAAGGCGCTTGGGCCGAAATCAAGACTTGTGTCAGCCGCGCACCGCACTGGGCAACTGTCCCTTGACCCCACCGGACACTCCTCAAACTTGGATTGCGCAGTGCCGTTGTAACAGTAGGTAAACTGCGGTGCAGATATTGCATGTGCTTCTGTACGGTACCGGTGTGCGGACTGTGGACAAGGTGTGATGACGCGCGCACAAGCAATTGTTTACTATTGCGTGATAAGCCGCAAATGCGTCTATGCGTTCAAGTAGTTAAAGTCTTTAAATAACAAGTTTAAATATACGTACTGGAGACCTGTCATTTAATTAATTAATTAATTGCGACAAGCAATCTTGAAAATTTCGTAGTGCCCAAAAAACAAAGTGCCACCAAGCCAAAAATATTAGATGCTAATGGAGACCTTACACAGCCGCGAAGGCAAATCAACGTTAATTTCTTGCGGAGGCAAAGCGCGTCTACGGGTACCTTCAAAAACTTAATTACAGTGCCCGTCTTCATCCTCTGAACACTTAAAACCCGATGGGGGGGTATATAATTGGAAACACCCCATCACCCGAAGTTTTAGAGCTTGATGAGAGCATTCCAAATATCGTTAAAAATGGGTCCAGGGGGAAGGGTAGAAAAGGAGGGGGGGGGGGGGGATCACGAACAAAAATGTTTTTGAAAAAATACTGAGATTTTTATAATTTTTATAGGCGCCAGATTGAGACGAGAGCTACACCGTTGTAATCCTCGTGTCAAATGCTGTCGACTTGCATCATAAATATAGCTCATGCATACGCCACGTTGTACGCTTTGTTGCTTTTCTTTTCCTTCTTGGGGAATAGGCTTGAGAGGGGCAATGATACTTCGGGCTGTCGTTTCCTTTGGGGGGGGGGGGGTCTCCTGTGTGTTCATCTCTTTCTTTCCCTCTTACCTTAAGTTTATTTTCTTCCAACGGGACAGTTGGGCGCCCACGTGGCCGAGCCTTTTTGAGCAGGGTCCAGAGGTGTTATGTCATTGAGACATTGACACACCACATCCCCCAGACATCCCACGTTGGCAGGGGGTGGCTCCGCAACCTAAAAACCATGATGTTTAGCTGTCCATTCTTGGGTTACACATGATACCAGTAGTCGCTATGACATGAGCAATGACAGCGGTATGTGACTCTGTTTTAAGGCCTTCAAATTCACAGACAACGCAGTAGCCCTTGAAAAGAGACATCAGCTGCTGCTGAGGCAGCACCCAAGAGCTCGCAAAAATCCCACCCCCGGATGCAACGACACTAGCGACCCCTGATGATGCAAATTACGTGTTGTGAAGTTATCCCGAATATCCTGAGTATCCCAAATATTTTGAGCAGTGAGCACTGGTATCCCAACTCCCAAGTGTCCTGAGTATTCCGTGGACTTGATTCATGTATTCTTCATTCAACATTTAATATTTATGAACCATGCTGCATTGATAGATACCAGTAGAAGCAAATTGTTGAGATGATTAGATGAGACCTCCACCATAACATTTCACTCAAACACTTTTGCTTACCTTCTCAATAGTCCTAGGCGGTGTTCAACCGAACTATTTTGCACCCACGTCATGTTTTCTGACTGGGGTTTATATGCTGCATTACGGGATTCATTTTCACGCTACTTCTCGGTGGTTGTGTGTTGGTTGCTTGCTCAAGGGGGTCACTGGTTTTCGCTCACTGTCCTAGCGTATTTAGTGCAAGTACCGGTTTACAGGCACATGTCCCATGCATCAAATGTGATGCTCTGCTGGAATGTAAAAAGTTCACAAAACCCCTACGAATCCTGGTTTGTGACTGATGAGGATTGCACGTTTACTGGGCGCCGGAGGTGGGGAGGGGGGATGTTTGGCAACGTGGTTACAACTTTTTGTATGATGGGATTTTAACTGTTTTTCTGCCCCCTCTTCTTCGTACCATCCCCTGGTGCCATCGTCGTATCCCCTAAATTCCTTGTCATTGCGGGGTTCTTAGTTTAGGGGTACACACAAAATTGCCGCAAAAATTGCACATAAGTCCAGAATGCTATTTTGCTCCTCTTTATTTCTGCTTTGGTTGTGTCTTGACTGTAGCTAGCTGAGGGACTGACCCCTTCAATTTCCTTTACTATATTGGGGGGGGCTTTGTCTCTTGGTGGTGAGCTGTCAGTTGTCAAGTTCATTTTCAGTTGGGGTTGATGGGCCCCCATGCTGCATTGGTTGGAGTAATAGTGTCCCTGCTCAGGTGTTGTGATTGCCAGTCCATGTGCCTTGCATATAAGCCTGGTCTGGTCGCAAAGCTCTGTTTCCAGCTAACAAACCCACTTTTGTCAGAGGTGGTCAGAGGTGGGCAAATGGGCCTCGTGTTTTTTTGCATTTTCAAAACTGCCTCTGCCAGGTGGGCAAGACATGGGATGCTTTGTATCTTTCTGAGCAGGGCGTAGATCCACACATCTCGTCATTGGAATATCTCATATGCTAGCCAGGTCTTTCCCTTCCATCCAACCTTTTTGCTCGAGGGGCTGAAAGCTGCAAGATTTCGTGAACGGCTGTGCTTTACTTGAAGCTCACAAATGACACTGAGGTGGCCGATGTACTTGGAACCTAGCATGAGCACGACAATAGCATCAGCAACATAGTGACAGAGGCTGAACCTAAAATACCTCATATTCATGTCCACCAGTTTTTTTTGCTCGCGAGGGTAATTGTAGCTACCCCCAGTTTCACAATGTTTTCATGAAGGGCAGGGGTATCTGACCCATGGATTAGAGGATTCCAGACACCTGAAGTACGAAATGTGAGAGGCTGCCTGTCATAGAACGGTAAGCAATGAATAGAAGCTGGTAAACATCTGCAGTCTGTCAATTCATGGCCAGATGTTTGCAGAGTTGCAGCTAAGCGTGGCCAATTCAAATGTGTGGATCACGATCATCATTCATAATTATTTAGGAATTGTAGCCTAGATGTTAGAATGGGTGTCAGTCTGCATTATATTCTGTCAGTCTGCATTATATTTCCTGTAACACATGCAATTTCGGATGGACTAGACCAAATGAAATTTGAAAGATGTAGTGCCTTCCCCCAGTGCCATACCGCTTTACCGGTACCCACCCAAAGGTGGGTCACCCGCAGGTTCCCGCAGGTGGATGGCCGTACCGGTACCCTGGAATGCAGTGATAGCGTTATGCGACCTGAGAAAACTTGGTCAAAAGGGACACGGCATACATTGTGCTGACGTGCGACATGTGATGCGTCAAGAGATGTTCACGAAAGGTTATAGCACCAGTACTGCATTTTCCCATTGTCATTCGTCGCCAGCTGGGAGGGTAGCCAGATCAGCAGTGACGTGCGCAGTGTCACCGAGTCACCGACGTGCGTCGTCGTCTCGATAGTAGGTAATTCATTCTGCGGCATTGCTATCATCTTCAGCTCTCTCTGCCCTCGTTAAATTTCGAATTGTTCATGTAAGAGTTGTCCTCCTGTATGTACCGGTATCATATGAACATTTTCCGTGCGATAAATTAACCTTCGCTTGTCAAAAATATCCCGTGCAGTCTTCACGGGTGCTTCTGCTATCTGCCGTCTCTTGAGGGCTGACAAGAAGAATCAATCAAGACAAAACAGGCGAGTGAAGCTGCAGCGCCTTCAAGATGGTTATACCAGGGGTTCTACGCCTTCGTGCCGGTGTGCTTCTTGACTTCTTGTCTACGCTCACTGTTAAACTCTTTCACCGGAATGACATTGACATTCCATTGCATGACTCACAGGCACGTAACAATGCGGGCAATGGCTTCGACTACGCCTTTTGACACCTGCTGCTTGGACTACGATAACTTCGGGTGAGCTCCGTGGCAGTTTCAACTGCATATCCTCTATCAGTCACTCCGCTGTCGCTAACAGTCTCTGTTGTCATTGCAGCGTTTGGGATGGAGGCAATGACTGGGAATGCAGCGTAGCACGTGAAGGGTCGCGAGACCAGCACCCGCGCGACTTCATCATCGACGCAGAAAACGAGGACATCCTCTCTTTCCAACGTGACTGTGAGGTGCAGTTGCGAAGCAGAAGGCCATCCACCGCTTACATGCACCTCTTCAAGCAACCTTCTGCTGCCCTGCACGACTGCACTTTTTCCGACATCGACAGACCAGGCCCTCTGACGACGACTGCACCAGGTGCATTCAGCTGGGACGACCCGTGGTGCACCTCTTTCGATACGGTCCCAATGAAGCGCGAAACAGAGTGCTTCGAGTACCTAGCTCAATCAGTCTGCAAGCTTGAACCGGAAACGCCAGCTAGCACCTGCAGTGAACTGGCAGGAGCTGAAGTGCCAGACTGTCAGCCGACGTCCCCTGCTACCTCAGGGGATAGCCCCGGCAACTGGGAGATTAGCCAATATGGAGTAGTCCCACAGCTACCCGCCGGCTCCTGCCTCGAGCCTCTGACGCCGACTGTGGCGCCGCCGCTCCGGCTCTTGGCCTCCGCTCAGGATGATGGTAAGTTGGCACCACCTGATGATGGCTCCTCACTCCTCTGCATGAATCTGTGTTAGAATGTCCGGTGATGATGGTGGAGCTAGAGAGTCATACAGCTGCGTGGCTGATTGGCTCAACTGCCTGGCTTTGTAACAAACTGCCTTGACACCAGTGCGTGATTGCCATCAACGTGACCCGCTCGTGGCTGAACCGAGTGGCCTGAAAGCCAGCCAGACCCTGCAGAGGGTTTTATTGTGTGTTAGCGTCTCAGGTTAACGATTGGGCGGCCTGCCTCCCACTTGTTAAGACCAAGCAAGAGAAAGGGGTTTCGGGAGTTATGAGGAAACTTTGCTCCCCCCCCTCCCCTATTGCAGGGGAATTTGAGCGCCACCGACAGGAATGCCTGAAAAGGTACCGGGACAAGAAAGCCAGGCGCATGTACACAAAGATGGTCAGGTACCAGCTGCGGAAAGTGAACGCAGACAACCGTCCTAGGATCAAGGGAAGGTTTATCAAAAAGGTGGAGCAGGACCAGATGGAGGCTGATGGGCTTGGCTCTACCTCCAACGGATCGCCCACTGATCAAACCTAGGCTGAATAAACTCACTGGGAGGGCAAGTGCAATATGGCTGACTTTGAATTCACTCGGGAGATGGTCGTCGCTGCAACAGAACCTCGTCTCTTACGTGTCTCGTCTGACTGGAGATGAATGTGCATGACGACTGAAACTAAGACCGGGTCAGACCAAACGGCCTGCTGGATGGCCGGTGCTTCCTGCAACCAACTATTGAGAGGAGCATCGCTTCAGCAGCCTCATCGACCTCTGTCCTGCATGGTCTTCCTAGATTCTGATATGTCAGGTTGCAAGTGCCTCAATAGTGCACCCAGCACATGTGTTTCTTTCCTTCCAGTCGTCCCTAGCTAATTTTCACATCGCTGTGCAGCGCATCAGAGTGGAGAAGTATTATGGCGCAGGTCTTGATTCCATGGTTTTGTCTTGTAGCCAGCAAGTGTGCCGTTCCTTCTCTCCATCTTTCTGTAAGAGGACATTTTTTTTTGCCGAGTCTCAAGTTCCTGGCATGTTTTCCTGTCCCTAAGTGAAAACTGGTATATTTAGATGTATCAGTAAGCTGCGTTGCGAGTGCTTCCCCAACACTCTCTCAGGCATCGTGTCGTTGTTTCGATAACGGGGCATGAGAAGAGCTTTCTTCTAGGTAACACAACTTACAATATGTCAAAATTTGTGGGTGTCTCCATTCTTGGAGTTACGGTGGCAGAGACGGATGATAGTTTTGGATGATAATGGTGAGCCTGAAGAAACTTTTAACGAAACTGTGGCAGAGACTTTAACATCGTTTGGATTTTATTCCGGTAGGTGTGCATGTTGAGCCAATTATGTGCATCTTGCATGCTGGTTCATGGGTTTGATCATTAATTACTGAATTACAATCCCCGAGGTAATTATGGTCATGTCCGTCGATGGGAAAACAGAGTTTTCCATGCAAAGTCACTGAATGAAAGTGGAGTGAAGTTGAACGGAAGTTTAGTGATTCATCTCTGAGCAGTGCCTACTTTCGGCTCAGGCGACAGGGAGCAATTTCACCGCATCCCTCTGTGGGCTGAATGGTAGTTTGGTGACAGTGCATGGGGGCAAGGCAGATTTTACTTCATGTTTTTTTCAGGACCTCTAATCAGCAGTTGCGTTCATGATTTTTAGCCACAAGTCCCAGCCATTTGCCTCCATGGCGCTTTATGGACTTACAAAACTAAAATCTAAAGTGCACATGAACAATATATTTTCTGTTTACCTGTCAGCCATCCCTACTTTTCATATGATTTCAGGTACCGGTTCATTTTGTAGCATCATCCTTTGCTTTCTTTTTATACGACCCTCACGAGCATGCCCTGGTGAAGTTTGTATGCGGCTGGACAACCTGGACTCATATGGGCTCAGCCTGGTCACACTTGTGGTGGCTTTTTGTAAAGGGATTGGTTCGACATTTCGCTTCCTGGGGACCACCATAGTATCACTCTTGGTGAAAGTAGTTGAGTCAATGACGTTGCACCTCTGGGCCCTGCTACAAAATCTTAAATGCATTCTGGAACTTAAATACAGGCCTGAGGGGGATGCTGCATGGGCACGTCTGTACAGGCCCCGTCAAGGTGAGTTGAGTTCCTAATTCGATCGAAGAAGTGCTAGACGGGGGGGGAGGTACGGGACATAACGTTTCTTAGTGCCCTATCCGCAGACTGGGAAACATCCCGGTAATATGGCGAGCCACATTTAATCAGCAGAAGATAAAACTAAAAAGCGTCTTCCAAGGAAAAACGAGGCCTGGTCCTAGCGTCCGTGCATCTTGTCTGGCACGAGCTTAGGCAGCAAAGAAAGATCACTCATTAAATAACAAAAAAATGGTCAGTAAATCAGGGGCGAACAGCTGGACTTGCCAGCGCTGAAAGCCCCCACGAATAGTAGTCAACTTTGGTTTGTCGCAATCATTGTTAGCCAAGATTCCACACCAGCGTCCACAAATCTTCAACAGCTGGGGGCCCCCATCTCAGCTCTAGTTGCAATTTCAAATCTTCAGAGTTGCGAGGGATGCTGACAGCAGGGGCTCCAACGCACCCTGGATCTCCATCAGCGCTCCATGCAGCTTGAGCTCCTCCCATGCCTTATCCTTGAGGACTTGGAACCGCAGGTCCACTTGCGGCGATACCCCGACCTGCAGGTTTGCAGGTCACACTTCAGCCAATGACGTTACGACCCTTAGTCACACAAGTGTAGACCTAAAAAGGGTACACTGGCATATGATTACAAAGCCAAAACACAGAATCCAATGCTGTCAACTGTCCCAAGTATAGGGCTCAGGATTTGGATTTCATGTATGGGCAACAGGAGGTTTCGTACTCATCAATGAGGAGAACAGGTCCAGTCTTCCAAAGACTGGTGTGATTTGGTGTGGGTTGTCATAGTTCAGGGTTCAGGGTAATGGATTGACACATAAGCAGCACCAGCCCTCTGACCAACCACTAAGGCCGAACAGGTTACGCAGCCGATGCGTGATGAAACTCGAGAGTGTAGGGTTTTGGGTGGAAGGTGGAAGTGTAGGGTGTAGGGTCCTGGGTTGAAGTGTTTTGGGTAAAAGTGTAGAGGTTCAGGTTGAAGGGTGTAGGGCTAGAGTGTAGGGTTCTGGGGTGAAGGGTGTAGAGTTTTGGGTCGAAGGTTAATGCATGGGCAGCAGGAAGACTCTTTGACGCAACACCAAGACGATTAGGGTTTTCAGGTTTAGAAGACTCCTTGACCCACCAACGAGGCGGTTAGGGTTTGGGGTTCAGGTTAAAGGGTTTAAAAGACTTCTTGACCCACCACTGAGGCGTACAGGTTTAGGGTGCAGGGTCAAGGGTTTAGAAGACTCCTTGACCCCCCACCGAGGCGTTTAGGGTTCAGGGTTATGAAGACTCCTTGACCCACCACCGAGGCGTACAGGTCCAGTAGCCGGTGCGTGATGTTGCACGAGAGCTTCCCGTATCTCGGCTCCGCAATGTGCTTGGACAGGAACCTGAGCAGAGCGCTCAGCGACGCGGCGTCACGGCCCCCCAACGCATTGTCCAGCCCGTCGCGAGCTGCCAGCTCCTCAATCACAGAGACAACCACCTCGGCCTTCCGAGTTTCAAGCGCAGCCGTCAGTGCATCTCGGTACCTGCACAGGAACAGCAGGACTTCAGGTGATGGATGTGTCTTTAAAACCCACTAAAATAAAATAAAACTCCTTCGGCTTACGCACGACTACAACAGCATCACTCAACACTAGGACCCCCCCTGAGACACACCAACACAAGCCAATCTACTAACCGTTCTGAAACTACTGGTAGTCAGTACCAGTGGATTTGATTGATCTAATCCAATCGACTGACCGTTCCTGAGACACACCAACACAAGCTAATTCACTGACTGTTCAGGGACTAGTCAGAATATTGCAATGATCTAATCAAATTGACTGACCGTTCAAAAACTAAGCAGAATATTGCATTGATCTAATCCCATTGACTGACTACACAGAAGATTAGTTGTCAGTTGACCTACAGGCCCCTAAGTCAGTGTATCGGTCCTGTATGATGACATCAGGCGAGCCGCCCCCGGCCTGTAATCGAAGCCCTTCAAACATCCTGCCAAGTCTCCTCCAGTCCCTCCACTCACTTGAATTGCCGCAGCAGCGTATCGTACGGCTTCAGCTTGGCCTTCCTCTGGGACACCACCCGGAACTCGTGCGCCGCCACCTTGGCATTCTGACCCCGGATGAAATACTTGAAGTTGTCCGCGTACAGTTTCACTCTCCGTTTCGCCCGCAGCTTCCCGTCCTTGCTAGATGCCACGCCGAGCGTGCCATCGGGCAGCGTCACTCGCGGCCGGTCGTGCTGCCGGATGGACAGCGTCCCATCCGCCATGCCCACCGCCAGCAGCTTGCAGTCTGGTGAGATGCCCAAGGACAGGACGCCGGACGGGTACTGGGAGGCGTGCGTGACCTTGAATGTATCGAGCTCAAAGATCTACGGATGAGGAAGCAAACAAAGAGGGTTCAGTTTTAGGGTTCAGGGTTTTAGGGTTACGGAACCCTGAACCCTAAACGAATAGGACCGTAGAAGCATTAGTAAAGGGAACCCTGGAAGAGCTGCGAAGGCAGGCATCTAATTTGTGGACGCGAGGCTCCCTCAGCACCCTCAGCTTACACAAGGCTACAAGAGTATCAGCTGACACCAGGAACCCCCCTGAGGCATACCAACACAATCCAATCTGCCGAGGAAGCAAGCGAATAGGAATATTATTTGGGGGAACCTTGCGAGTGCGTCTAGGGCTGGCATCTAATTTGTTGTAGCAAGTCTCATATGCCCTTCGACCCCTCTTCAGCCACCGTCCTTGCCATTCAGGCTTCCCCTTGAAACAACCTCCCTCAGGACCAGAGCTGCGTCGACCTTCTACCCACAAATGAGAAATTTCCAACTTCAGATCAGCGCCACGAGAAAGACAGAAAGGAAGCTATGCCCTGTGGGGGTCGTAAGAGGTAAGGAAACAGCGCAGCCTGGGCCAAAGCCACATCCGCGCCGTTACCGCGCCACGCCCACATCATGAGCTGCTTGGATTCAATTTGCACATGCCACATACTATGGTACTTTGATTGCCAGAGCGTTGAAGACGTGAAGACATGGATGCCACGCTTAAACATCAGCAACAGTGTTTGTTTCAGAGTGCTCCAGCAACACTTCAGCAGCGACCCGGCCGAAGGCCAGCATGGCTTGGCGCATCAAGCTGTTTGGGCCACCAGCTGGAGTCCGGCCAAGGTTTGGTCCTCATCCGCCCAGTGGCGGCCACCCGGCGACCCCTGGCAGTGGTCTGGCGCACTCTAAAAGAAAAACCAACACTGCTTTGCATCCAGTTGCTCCTCCGGCGCACCTTCACATGTCCATCCAGAGAGCCTGCCAGCATGCGCGGAGCCGCGGCTGAGTCCGGACCGGCTAGGGGGGACATCTTGACGCATGTCACGGTCTTTTGGAAATTGGTGAGGCGCTTGAGCATGCGGCCACCGCCCGCAAGGTCCCACACCCTGAGCTGATTCCCGCCTGCAGTCACCATCAGTGACCCTGCGGGGGTATTGGGTTTAAGATTCCTGGTTCTGACCAGCTGTCACCATAGGCGGCCCTGCAGGAGTGTTGGGGTTTAGGGTTCCTGGTTCTGACCAGCTGTCACCATCAGCTACCCTGCAGGAGTGTTGGAATGGAACACCGCCATCCCCTGCCCTCAAGCACAGCAACAGTGAACACGTATGTGCTTGCATATGCTCACAAAATAGCAGAGCAGGGCTACCACATGCCCAGAGGCAGCCATGAAAGAAGGAGCAAGTAGCTGCCAGTGCTTATTTTCTCAGCCATCTTCGACAAGCCGCACGGCGGCCTGATCTAGACAAAATCCGCGCCAGTCTACGGCAGGCGGCCCAAGCAGCAAGGCTGATTATGCCTGTTGCCAGCGGCCTGGAGGCCGGAGTGTAGCTGACATGTAGCAGAGTTACGAAAAAGAAGCACTGTTAGTTGCAGGCATGAAACAGAAAGCAGGACGGGCAATGGATGGGCACTGTCTCGCAGACATGTTTTTTTGACGGGTTGAGACACAAGATCAGGAGGGACACTGCATCGCTGACACACTGCTGACGGCCTGAGACACAAAGCAGGAGGGATGCTGTATCACTGGCATACCCGAGTGAAAGCTTACCTGGGTCAGCACCCTTCTAATCTGGCACACCTGAATGAAAGAACGCGATGTCTTCCACCGGAGCGCCATGCTCCAAGTTCATTGTGCAGTTCTTGGTGCGGACGTCCCACAGCTTCACGATGTGGTCATAGCCACCGGTCGCCCAGGTCTCCGAATTCACAGGGCTCACAGCCGCCGCCCGCACGTAATCCGAGTGCCCATCGAGCCGTCTGAGCTGCATCCCCGACACCAGGTCCCACCACCGCACGGTCACGTCGTCGCTGCCGGACAGGACGTGCTGTCGGTCCGGGGAGAAACGCGCCACGTGGGTCGGCCGCTGGTGTGCCTTGAGCTGGCGCAGAACCGTGCGGCTGTTGACGTCGAAGACCTGAAAACGAGCGCATGCGAGTGAGAGCCTCCTCTGGGTCCTACTGCGGCGGCTACTGCTCACTGCCCCCTCCCCCCTGCCCACCGGCTGGAATCCATGCAGTTTTCCCCCCCCGGCCACGAGTCCACTTTCTGCGGGCCGCCCTGCGGCTGTCAAAGGCCTGATTGGGACCAGATCTGCGCTGGCCCACGGCAGGCGGCCCAAGCAGCATGGCTGTTTGTACCTGGGGCCTACGGCCGGAAGCCGGAGTGTAGCTGACATATAGCTGAGTAGCGGAAAAAGAAATACAAGATCCAGGGATCCAAGGAAATTTGGCAGCACTGGTTCTCACCTGGACCATTCCATCCTGAGATCCAGCAACAATCAGCTTGCCATCTGATCGGTAGTTGCCAGAAAATGCGCAATCCTTGAACCGAGACAATGTTCGTGTCACCTCCTTTGTCTGACCATTGTACAAGATGACCTGAATGCAGAGCCGTGTTAGTGTGCAATTACGTATCTTAAAATAGTGATCGTGCACTTGGCAGGCAGAGCCTAGTGAATGGTCAAAGCGGCAAGTAAGGCTGAATAAATGGTATCAGCTCGGCCCAGTGCATTTTTTTTCCAGTGCAGTATTGACTGTGAAGATGAGTGAGTGGGCATGGTTAATAAGTTGCATGGCATGGCATGCGCATGCATGTTGATCGTCTGAATGCCAGTCACCATGATGGCCTCACATGCACAATCTTGGAGAGATTGATTCAGATTAAATTATGATTGATTACCCACCCTGGTAGCAGCAGTGACGGCAAAGTTGTAGGGCGCTTGCTGGCTGAAATCAATGTGGCTGACAGGCCCAAACTGCAGTTTGGAGGATGCAAAGTTAATCTCGAATGAAGATGCTAAGAAGCCCTGAAGTAATCCCACCTGCTTCGCAACCACGGGTGCCTTAAAGCGTCTCCAATATCGTCCTTCGGCGGTCTCACGCAGAATACGAGGGGCAAACTGTTTGATCTCTAACCTCTGGTACTCAGCAGGTTCGTATTCCATCCCTTCAGATTACATGCAGCGACTGTAGAAAGCCTTCCCACTGTGTAAACTTCGTGCCGACGGCTTTTCCAGGGTAAGGGGTCCATCAAGACGTCGAAGTGTGACCTCTAGCCGACTTCTCCTACATGTAGCTCGTAGTCGTAAGGCACTCCTGATCACTCGACTTAAAGCTAGTTTCATCCTCCACAATTCTGTTGTATGCCTGGCTGAACTTATCGCACGGTGCTCAACCGATGCTGCGCTGCGGCATTTTATGTGCCTTACAATGAAGCCCTTCTCAGTACTCACAATGCCTTCCTTACAATGCCATACAGTACTCACTTAGAACCTACAGTTCCAACTTCTAGCATACGTTAACTGGAATGGGTGGAAGGTCAGTTTCTTTTAGCCATCTCGCGCCATCGTTCGTTTGCGTGTCCTTGCTCCTGAAGTCCTGGTACCTCTACCCTGCTGTGCATGACGATTGCTTATGTGCCCCCATGCACCCGGGGCACCACAATACCACATCACCTCCTTTTCAGCACCCTGCCACTCATGCGGCTGAGTTTTTTTAGCAGGGCCCAGGGGTGTATCGTCATTAAACTTCTGTACTGACCACATCGTTGTATTTTCTTCCCACACTTAGCAGCCTACATGGTGTTGGTGCGCTTATCATTTTCCAGCTGACCAGATCCTTGGCTTGGCATGCTAGCAGTCCCAGAACTACTGTCCTTAAACTCCACCCGCACTGTGGTGAAACTGTCGTGACGTAGGACTGCACCGCAAGCATGGGTGCATATATCGTGTTTCACGCGTTTTTGTTGGTTGACAGTTCACACTTACCTTTTACCATCTTGCCAGTGTCTAAGACACCGTCGAGGGGCAAACAATCAAAATCTATCCTGATCCTGATAACAAGCAGGTGCTCATCATTGACGACCCTCGTAAGTGCCCTTTCGAACCTAGTGAACCAGAGGTAGTGAACGGTTAATGACGTCACACCTCTGGGCCATGCTGAAGTGAAGCTTGGCCACGTCGGCAAACAAATAATAAGATTCGACGAGCAACAGACCTACGGGGGTGAGCGTGGCCGAAGGGGGGGCGAATTTCGACGGGGGGGGACGGAGGCTGGAGGCCAGGTAGTGAACGGTGACTTCAATTGTTTATTTTATTTTGCTTTACTGCTCCAGCTGCCACTTAGCTACATCACCGCCTGCGGCCGTGTGGGCCTGGTTCCATTTGGCTCAGTGCCCGGTCAGGGTCCCCATTGGCCCAGTGATTGCCACCCGGAAGCCCCGGATAACACTTCCATAAATGGCCAAGCTGGGTTTGCATCATCCTCAACTTCGAAAAAAATCCTATGCCGGCCCATGGAGTAGGTATGCGTTTAAAGGCTGAGGATGCATCACTACCAGAGCAAGTCTCTTCAGGGGCCGGGGATACGGTTTGCCCAACCTTTGTGTTCTTCTTATTTGGTGGGTGAACTTGCTATCCTTTATCACTCTTGTGCCTTCTCCCTTGACTTTCCTAGCTGTCTTTTTGTTTGCCGACGTGGCCGAGCTTCATTTAATCATTTCAGCATGGCCCAGAGGTGTAACGTCATTAACCAGAGCAAGTGCCGATGTCAAAATGTGCCCCCGGGTGGCTTGCCTAGGAGCACTAATGTACGTATGTGCATGAGGCCCAGTTAACTTGAGAACTTTGTGCGTGTAAGGCTACACGCCAGGCCTGCCATAGCACTTGCTACTGCTTGCCTCCAACTGCAGCTTTTGCACGTCACACCCGGTACTGATGAACGACTACCTTGGGCAGGCTTATTATGGTTGGGGGCCATGAGCTAGAAATTAGGTCATGTCATGCCTCTTTTGAGATTGCTCATCCCCTACCACTCTATGACTCTACCAACCCCTCACGGCCGATCCTGGATCTTTCCCCTGTGTTCCCCTCTTGCTTTCTATCCTCTTCGATGTTTTGCCTTTTTGTAGACTTGACTCGGAGGGGCTGGTGCAGTTTATGACTTTCTTTCCCTCTCTCAGATGGTGTTTTTACCTCGGTTTCTTTCATTTCCCCTCAAGCTTCTTTTCCTCTCGACTAGACAGCTGGGCGCTGTCGCGAACGGTGACATTGTGAGCTTTACCTATGACCCACCTTGTTTTTTCCTTTGTGAATTAATAGTTTCTAACCGTCCTGCCATTGTCCAGCCTCCCTATTTTACTGTTCATCCATTTTGCGTTCCTAATCGGACAGATGGGCATTCATGCGGTAAAGCCTTCTGCTCCTTAAGGTTACATGCCGAACACGGAAATATATTGTGACAGCTCCTGTCCCTAGTATCAAATGCGATGCTCTGCTGAACTTAACAAACTGCACATCGCTCATCTGGTACGGAACCACAGTTACAGAACGCCCATTCGTGCGGTGCAGTTGATACCTGAATAAGTCTAAGCAAGCCTCCAAACCTTAAAAAAGCTGTTCCGTCAATGATATCCATGAGTACCCAGACAAGTCACTTGATTTTTAGATAACACATAGCAAAAGAAATAAAGGACACACATCCTCCTGATAACAACCAGGCACCTCCCCTGGGAAAGGTAACATAAATCCCATTACCCAGCGCTTTCTCCCTCGTTACACACCATTCTGACCAAATAGCCCAGAGCCAAAACATGACGCTCATTTCCACGACTTTTATGTGATCCATCCTCCAGTGGACCAGTTTTATTTTGAAAGACTCTACATGGATGCTGGAGTGTCCTAGCTAAAACAGGCCCTTCATTGATGAAGGAAAACACATGATTCGCGTATTACGTGTCCAGGTAGAAGACAAGGTTCACCTCGTACTCAGGAGCGTCTGCTCTTGTCCTCCTGATTAATCCCAGACAGCCCCTGCCTTCTTCTCTGGCTTCCCAGCCTCAGCGGCGGCCTTGAGGTTGTGGAAGTCATCCGTGATGTCTCCCATGAGATCCGTGGACTTCTGGCTCAGGCGTGCCGCAGGATTAGCAGATGACTTGGTCAGCTCCCTGCTCTTCTTCCCAATTTCTTCCATAGCCTTCGCTTGCGAGACCTTAGCAATATCGGGCGTCTTGCTCACCTTGCCCATGATGGGGGCAGATCTTTTAGTACTCTTGCCGCTGAACAACCTAAAAGCACAGAAAAGGTGTGTTCCAAGTCAGCATGGCTGGAAAGGACAGCTGGGTCATATCATCCTCATCATGGTGTACATGCCAGGTTTGCCCATGATACGCACAACGAGATTTGGATAGAGAATTCGTCAAGAGAGAAGGAAATTGACGACATGCGCACCTGGCCCAAAAACCCTGTTTCTTCTCAGGCTTCGGTTCTGCAACGGCAACGGGACCGGCAGGTGAAGGAGTCGGGGATGTCTTCTGCGATGGGAGAAGCAATTCCAGTGATAAGAGATTGCTTCCACATTGAGGAGACGCTTGTATTACAGGCCAGTCAGCTTGAGGTCAGCGAAATGTTCAACCCCTTACCGCGATCTCAGCCATTGCAGATTTTCTTGCGAACTTGTTGGCCTGCATGTCCAGCAGCCCAAGCCAGTCAAACGTCAGAAAATATATGAGTGCAAACGCATCCGGAGTGAGGGGAGGGGTAGGGGAACAGAGGGACAGAAACCTAGACTTTCTATCCACCTCGTGGAACCAGAGGGGGGACCTCATCAGTAGGGGAACCCATCATTTCCGTGCTTGGCTTTGCATTTCCTCCAGAATGTCTATTCAACGTTTCCGCGCGAGCCAACGCCGATTTCCTGCTGATGTCAGCCATAGCCTTCTCCATAATGTTACCTGTCAGACGAACGAAGTGATGTGGATGGTGGACTCGTGTGTTGACGCTATGACTCTTCCCTGTTGACGTCAACCTACGACAACCTTGAAAAGTCCAGGTTGGGGCCTGCCCTTGGACGGCTTGGTTTTGTTGACGTTCTTGGTATCGCCGCTCCGCCTGTGCGCGTCATGCCAGCGTCATCAAGAAGCTCAAGTTTCCCGCTCTATCGCCATGCGCTGCAAGCGCTTTTGTATTCGGTCGCTGAAATATTACTGATTTGACCAAGAGATTTGACCCAGCAGGACTCAGGGCCTGGATTTACCCCCCTGGTTTGACCCAAGCGTCCACAGTGCTCACATCCGATTCAGATATATTTTCCTGAACTAGGGGTGACTAGGGAGCTCAGGTACCATGCGTTGCTTCACAGGTTGATGCGTTTTTCTCTTGAAGGGGCAGTATCTGCATATTACATGATATGACAACACCTTATTACATGGAGCACCAGGGATTGAGCAGGGCCCAGAGGTTGACATGGAGCAGCATGTTGTACGACAACCGGAATAGCCGTGGTCTGGCCGTGGTAGTGGATGATTTCGAGGAGGAGCAACTGCACATGCTCAGGGACCTACTGCAGGAATGGATGACTTCTATGGCGGTGCGAGGGGTGGATGCCTAGTGCCTGGAAGCCCCTCAGGATTCAGTCCATTTACAAGAAGGGCGACCCCCTTGACCCCGTATTTACAGGCCAACTGCCATCACTAGTGTGCAGCACCGGCCATATGCTATAGCATGCTCACTGCCATCGCTGATGACTGGGCGCGCTTGCACGGCCACGTTCCTCCAGAGCAGTTTGGATTTCAACGGCGCCGTAGCATGCTTCAGGCCGCTTTCCTCCTCAGGCATGCCGTTCATGCACAACATTCAACCCTCGGGCAGCTAGCGGCCGCGGCAAGCTGCATGTGGCCTTTGTGGACTTCACAAAGGCCTGTGACAGCGTACCACAGAAGCAGCTGTAGCTACATTTGTCAGAGTACCTTCACATGCCTTCAGGTCTGTTATGGGCTGTGCGAGCGCTCTACGACGGTGCAGTCTACACGCTCACAGATGGCAATAGGAGAACTGGCCCCGTGCCTTGCACCAAAGGCATCAAGCAGGTCTGACCTCTGAGCCCCTGCTCTTCAGCCTTTACATCAGCGACCTGCCGGATCTGATGGCAGCCAAGTGCCCGGTAGAATGAGTTGTGCTGGAGGCGGGGCGACGATGAAGGTGCCTGTTACATGCGGATGATCTCTTCCTACTAGCTGGTAGCTCAGCAGGGCTGCAACGCATGCTAGATGCCCTGCACGAGTATGTGGTTGCTAAACAGCTCCAGATCATCGTGGGCAAGACAGAGTCTCGGAGTTCGGTAGCCGCTTAGCAGCGCAGCGCCGGCAACCAGCCCATATATGCGTGTTCGGCCCCGGTAGGACAGTGCTGAAGCGTGTCCAAGAATTCAATTTATTGGGCATCATTCAGCACAAGAGCGGTAGCATGAAGGAGGCCATGCAGGGAAGAGAGGTGCCTGTGGCTGCAGCGTGTCCGCCGTACAGCAGCCATAAGTTTGCCCGTGTGCATCCAGCTGGCGGCCACACTAGGCGCAGCGCCTGCAGACACCTACGGTGATGTGGTGTGGGCCACCGATGCCTTTACACCTCCCGACGTGTACCCTTTACCCTTGCCTGAAGAATTGTTTGGAAGGACTGAAGGTTGTACTGTGTTCTCTGTTTGTGATATGAAATCAGGATTCGGTCAAACTTCACTGTCTGAAGAATGTAGGGACATGACTGCGTTCTGGTGGAATGATAGGTGTTGGAAGACTAACCGAAATACCTTTGGCCTTACTAATATGCCTGCATACTTCCAGAGAGTCATGAATACTGTAATAACGGAAGCAGGCCTTGATCACTGTTGTGCATGTTTTATAGATGATATCCTGGTCTTTACCAAAGATCTTGCGTCGCACAAGGCGGCGCTTAAACTCTTGTTTGCTGCCCTCTAGAACTGTCATATGAAGGTGCATCCAGGAAAATGCAAGTTTCTGTTCAACAGCCTGGAGTACCTAGGTCATATGATTGGAACAACAGGTATTTCCCCTAGTGAAACCAAGGTCTTGGCAATCAGGGCTCTACCCACGCCCACTACTGTGCATGAACTGCGCCGCGTAATTGGCTTTGCTAATTATTACCGATGCTATGTTCCTAACTTTTCTGTCATCTCCAGCCCACTTACAGAGTTGTTTAAGAAGGACACTCCTTGGCTGTGGACAGCTGAGAGGGATAAGGCATGGGAACACCTAAAAGATGAACTCTGCAAACCTGGTAACGCATTGCGCACACCTGATAAAAATTGCCGTTACATCCTTCACACAGATTGGTCCCAGAAAGGCATGTCAGCCGTCCTGGGTCAGAAGGATGATGATGGGAAGGAATATCTGGTAGCCTGCATTAGCAGGACTTGCAATGTGCATGAGGCTAATTATGGGTCTTACAAGGGTGAAATGTTAGCCGCAGTATGGGGAGTGAGAGCCTTCCGTTATTATCTGCTTGGGGCTAAAATACCGTTTTTAATAATAAGCGATCATAAAGGATTGTCTTGGTTAATGTCTAATAAAGAGTTAGAGGGGCAGTATGCTCGCTGGTCTGTCATGCTTTCTCCATTCTCCTATGAGCTTGAATACAAACCAGGTGTTAAACATATTGTTGCCGATGTCCCCAGCAGGTTCCCTGTTCAGTCAGATCTGGACTGGACAGGCACAAAAGAGAGTTACTTCGCGACGACGTGGCCCTTTTACTACAACTCTGCATTCTGTGGATCAGGTGTAGACACTGATTTGACTGCTAATAGTTCTAAAATAGCGTATTCCCTCATGGCTGCTTGTTTGTCAAGAACGCCCCAGAGTGCAGTCCCGTGGGGATTTGCCATAGAACCTTTTGGTCCTGCAATTGATCCTGATCCAGCTCCTGATAAGGAACAAGCTGTTTCTGGATTACAAATGATTTCTGAGGATGCTGAAGTGTCTTTTCCTTCACCAACCGAGTGGCCAGGCCTACCTAGAACCCGAGCTATTTGGCCCTCTCCCACGTTTGGTCCATATGTTACAAACCAGATTCATTCGTTGGCTACTACACTCGTGCATCCTGATGACATGGATGAAATGAGTTGCTGTAATGCATTTGATACTGCAGCTGCTTTTGATTTCGAAATTAATGGCATTTCTTCATTTTCCACTCGCATTCATGTGCCGCAGATGGACTCTCTGTCTGAAAAACAGAAAGCCTTAAGGGGAACAGCTTCTTCAAGAGTTGAAGATTGCCGCTTGCATTTGCAGGAACTGCCTCCTTCCTACTATACTTCACTGCAGGTGCAAGAACATTCGAAAGAAGGCAATCCAGTTGGAAAAGGGATTCAGTCAATAAATTCAACACCTGTTCCTCAAAACAGCATTCTTACTGCTGTGCAAGAAGGTGTGTCACTGATTGAGCTTTTTGGTGGTATGTGCGGAGGATTAGAATGCATGCTGAGAAATGGCATCCGCATCAACCACTATTACTATGCTGACATTGATAATGGCGCAAGGGTTTGTGCCAAACACAGACTTAAGTCGCTCATGGAGGAATATCCCAATCTTCTGAGTCATGATGCTATTGCTAACACATTCAACCGGTTGCCGCAGGATGTGTACAATATTAATGAAAGGCATCTCATTGACATTGGATGCCTTAATGGTACCCAATGGATGCTAACAGCAGGGTTTATGTGCACTGACCTGTCTTCTGCAGGGAAACGTACAGGATTACAAGGAGAGAAAAGTTCCACATTTTTTCCTCTTATTAAAATTCTAGGATCTCTCCAGCATATGCAACAAGGGAGACGACCACCCATTTACTTCATTGAGAATGTTGCCGTACAATTTGCTATTGCAAAATCGCAGGCTATGATAGAAGGGTTCCAGGAGCTTACGGAGAGGCTGGGACACCCAGTTTGCTTTGACGCAGTTGCTGTCGGCAGTTATGCCCACCGCTTGCGTAATTATTGGCAGAATATATGTTCCCCCACTTCTCTGCAGTTGGTCATGATGTCCTTTGTTCGTAATAATACATTGCGCCTGACTGACTGACATACTAGATCATGGAAGAGAACCCCGCACCTGTTTCAAAATCAACAGGTACCCATATCATCCAGCCAACGTCTTGAACGAACCTTTACGGGTTTTTCCAACTATGGTTGCCAGGATTGAATCTTATGCTTTTCGACCCAATCCTAAATATGAGCCTGGACTTGTTTTGGAAACGGATCAGGCAGGAGTTGTCACTAGACACGCTCTGACCATTCATGAGCGTGAACGCGCCATGGGTTATGCCACTGACTGTACTGCTGGACAAGACTTAATCTTTTCTGTGCGTCACAGGATTGTTGGAGGAGCGTTTGATGCTAATGCTGTCAGTCACTTGATTGCCGTTGGCCTCGCAGTCCGCTTTGCGGCTGTCCCGCCTTCGCAGGAAATTTTTTCTGCTTTCAATAATTTTCTCCCGCATTCCTTTGCCACTTCAGGACTGGAGCTGGGGGGGGATGGTGATCAGATATCTCAGCAGCTTAATCATTTATTTGCTGCTGGAGATTCCCTGATCTTACATGCAGCTCAGTCCAAGTTAGCGGCTGAGTTCATAGAGCAGCCCATGACCCGCGAAGATGAGTCTCACTCATTCGCAGATATCTGGTTGGATAATAATGCTATGCAATATTTGAGGCGTACCACTGACACAATGTTGCCTATGCTGAACCCTGTAGAACGCAAGCGTCTTCAACGACGAGCTGCGCTCTATCTCTGGTCTGCTGAAAAGAGTATAATATATCGACGAATGCCAGGCGGTACAACCAAGGTGGTACCACCCCCTGGTGACCGGTTGGCACTCGTTCACAAAATGCATGTAGAAAACGGTCATTATGGCAGGCGCCGCACGACGGGGCTTGTCATGATGACCCACTGGTGGGTTGGTTTATATAATGACTGCAAAAGAGTGGTCCAGTGCTGCGAGGCCTGTGATTACACTAAAGTATCGTTCAATGCTATGCAGCCTGTTATGCATCCCTTACCCATCAGAGGACTTATGTACCGATGGCACCTGGATCTTTCTGGTCCGTATACGGCTTCTAACCGTGGCCACACCTATGTTATGGTAGCTGTAGAAAGCTACTCTAAATGGGTTGAGGTATTTCCTATGACTGCTAAATCATCTAAGGAAGTAGCTTACCATTTCCTGCACGGCATATTGGCACGATTTGGGGCATGCGCTGAAGTAGTCACAGACGGTGGTGGGGAGTTTCAAGGTGAAATGGACTCACTGCTTGTCCGTGCCATGATTGATCATAGAGTCACCAGTTCTTTCCATCCCCAAGCCAATGGGCAAGCGGAAAGGCTGGTGAAGACAGTAAAAACTGCATTATCAAGGCATTTGCACGTTTCAAGAGAGCCTCGAGAATGGGACATGTATGTACCCTGGATAGCACTCGGGTACCGAGTCACAAAGCATGCCAGCACCTTGATGAGTCCCTACCAGCTGCTGTTTTCCTGTGAACCAATCATCCCTCCCGCTATCATGGAAAGGTTGAATGGGGATCAGGCAGTGGATTACCTGGATGTGGATGCTGCTGCTGAACTTGTACTGTCCCGCTCTGAATTGCTAGCCAAGAACTGCGTGATGGTCGGCCAGAATCTTCTGGTGGCTCAACAGCGAGATACCCTGCGTTACGCAAGGCTTCGTAGTGGAGGATACCTCCCATCAATAGCTAAGTATACTGAGGGGCAGTTTGTGTATGTGCGGGATGAGAACCGACTGCACTCCACTGCAAGACCTTACGTACTTCGGGTGTTTGATGTACGGCCAAGTGGAGTCATTGTCTTGGTTGGTCGCAATGGGGTGACTGTGGCTGAGAACGCTATTAACTGCGCACCATGTCATCTGCCCATAGAAGGACTTTTACTCCCATCCAAAAGATGGCAAAAGCCGGCACCAGATTTCCCTTGTCAGAGATGTCTGCTGCCTGATAATGCTAAGAAAATGATTCTGTGTGGTAGTTGTGGTCGAGGCACTCACACGTACTGTTTGGTACCACGGCTTACTACTGTCCCTGCTGGTTACTGGATTTGTGAGCAATGCAGGACTGCAGGGGCTGACGCTACTGGTGCTGCACGACGTGATGTTGCGGCGGAACTGGAGGAACCAGCGGCCGCCGTGACAGGTTATCAGCTGCGGCCTGCTAAGCAAAAGAAGGCAGGAAGGGTGATGGGAGCCGCCAGTGGCGGTGGCCTTGTTGAGGGCGAAGAAGAAGGACACGCTGAAGACAAGGAAGAGGACGCAGATTGTCTTGCCGGGACCGCCACAGGCGGTGCCGGAAGCAATGCGGTTGAGCTTGCCGGGACCGTCGCAGTTGCCAGCAAGGAGGAAATCGCCAAGGAGGTGCAACCTGATGAGCGCCCTACCCGTGCCTCTGTGAGAATCCGCGTCCCCAACAAAAGGTTCGAAAGCCATGTCACTCATCCTTGGGTGCCCCCAGATTTCATCAACTGGGGTGTTCGTGGAGATGCGGTTGATGCTCTGAAGGCCCTGATGCCTGGGGTGTGGCGAGAGCGTGATGAGGCTGCGGTCTACTTGGGCAACAGGATGCCGGGAGGATGGGCGTACCAACTCTACCCTCCTTCACCTCTCACCATTGAAGACAGCGACTGCAACACCCTGTTGGACTGCCTTGACCTATCCCTGTCCCCCAGCCATCTTTTGCTGTTCAAGGATAATGGGCAAGCCACCGAGCTTTTGCAAAACAGCCAGCTTTACCCTTACCCTCGATCCCTCCACGTTCTCACCAATTCGGGCATCGGTGTCAACGTTCCTGCAGACTACTGTGCCGATCCGCTGCAACCCTCCACCTACGAGTTTCTGCTGCGGCAGCATGGGCTGCATGTCCTTATCACAAATCCTCCCGCTGAATACGCTGACATCTCCTGCGCCCTTTCGGTCAAGTACGCACGTCACGTGGCCTGCTGCTTAGTCTCCCAAGATTTCCTGACGTGTCATCCAGCTAGGTTTGAGTGGCTGTCCCAACTACGGAGAGAAAGGCGGCTTGTGATTTTGCAGTCTGTCAGCTTCACAGCAGGTCTGGGAGTTAACCGGTCCATTCACGGTTGCTGCAGCAAGAAAGTATGGATCCTTGTGTTTGCAACGGCAGCTATCCGTGCTCGGATGATCCCCGCCACCAATGCACACGTTCATCCGTTGATACATTAGCGTCTTGCTTTCTAGTTACAGAATATAACTGAGTTTCCTTCGTTTGATTTGACAATTGACTGTGTATCTGAGCGGAATTTTCACTGGATCTGGGGGGGCTCTGGGAAATAGGATTTGAATTTGCTGGTGCTGAGAATTGTGAGCCAAAGTGGAACTGAATGACTGTGAACATCTGTCTTACGTTAGAACTATTATATATTTGCTCAAAACTGATATTTAGGATGATACTTGATTTCAAGCAAAACAAAACTAATTTAGTGCAGCTTCAATATCTGGGGGGGGAAAGGTTGTTGTGCTTATTACGCACTTTTAGGGTTTAGGAGGTGTCTACCGTGAGGTGGCATTCTCATATGTCTGGCGCGAGCCTATAGGCATCCTCGATCAGGTGTTACTTAGGTGGTCGGGAAGTTTGAGATGGTGTGGATTGGGAAACCAATTGCACTAGAGCAGGGCTGATGTAGTCTTCTGGACTTGGGGTCGATTGGGCCCTGGGGGAAGGTGAACAGTACCGATGGTGACGAGAACTAGGCTCTTCAGCTTGAAGAGGGTCCCTTAAAGCGACTGTGGCGAGTTACGGTAATGCGTAAAAGTCACAGCTAACGTACGCATTATATCGGAGGTTATTTTTCCTACCGGTACTTGTGCCCCATGGACTCTGGGCAGGGCCCAGGGGTGGGAAGTCTGATAACAATACGCAGTTCTTAAAACGCTGTCGTACTTGTTTATTACTGCCTCCAGTGTTTTTCGATCTGGGGGGGGAATGTCTTGTGTTCTTTTCGCTTGGTGCACCCATTCCTTAGGGTGCACCTCTGTGCCGCGACAGCTGTCACGACGTATGACTGCACCGTGCGTTTGACTGCGCCAACTGCTTTTTCGGTTGGAAGTTATGTGTGAACCAGAACAAGTGTGGTTGCCGTCTTAGAGGGTCCCGAACTGGGTCCTTTACTTTTTCTTTCTTACTTGTTCTCACGGCCTTCAATAGACTCTTAACGTTTCCAGCTATTGTTCCTGATTATCGATCTGCAAGTTAATCGTCAATCCAAGTCTTACTAAGGGGAAACTGGCAGAGCAGCTAGGCCAACAGCGACCCTATAAGCATCAACAAGTCTCCTGATACGAAGCTGGCAGAGCATTTAGGCCAACAGTCGACTATCTGCAGCAATTAGAGTTATTCCTGCCTCTTAACAAGGCATATCTCCAGCCTTACAGCTGGATATTACCACCAACCCACCATCACATCTCCAACCTACAGCCTTTCCTTTGGCTCCAAGTCGACCATCTGATTCATCAGAGATATCTTCAGTCACCAGAAGTCGCCAAGCAAGCGACTCACCACAGCAGATCAACGGCCACATTCGCCCAAGGTCGTCCCAAGAAGTCTAGAAGTACCTCAGAAGTCGAGGCTTTACGAGATCTTGTCAACAGTATCGAAGAAGTCCAGGTGAAGTAGCAAGAGCTATCACCTGTTATCGAGCTGAGTTCACTGAGTTACAGCAGTGGATCGAGAAGCTCCTACTATAACCTCTGTAAGAGTTTATTAGTACTTGTTTTAGTACTTGCCATTAGTACTTGCCATCTCCACAGAATGTAACCCACCAGTTACTAATGTCTTGTGTCCTTTTCGCTTGGTGCACCCATTCCTTAGGGTGCACCTCTGTGCCGCGACAACACCGGCAGGCGGCAGAACAGGAAGGCAGCCTATTCATGGTGTCAGCCACGGCGGCTGATATGCAGCTCGCGCTCAGTCAGACCACTGGAGGACGCAATTGGTGCAGTGCTGCTAGGTGCCTTAGAGGAGCTAGAGCGGGGAGTAGCCGTCCCCAAACTGTAATGTGCAACGGCTGACCTACAACTTCTCCACGTCTCTGAGGTGCTAGCGCTATTGGATGCTGCCTATGAGCGGACGCAGATGGAGGTCGTCGGCTGGGGAGACCCAAGGGCCCCCGCTACCGATTACAGGTCTGTGGCCGCCTACCACGCCTCGTTGTCCTTTATGCTCCCCTCTGCCTTTCCTCCTACCTCCCTACGAGACAGGCAATACGATAGCCCACAGGCAGGAGTGGGAGGCCTTGGCTGTTGTGGACCGTGTAGTTGTAGTTTCTTGAAGGCTAGACTCTTCAGGGGCAGGGGGTAAATTGTGTCTGAACCTGTGTTGTTGTTCTCGTTGTTTGGCAGGAGAACTTGCTTTCTTCTCTTTCTTCCTGTGCCTTTTCCCTTGACTTTCCTAACTGACTTTATGTTTGCCGACGAGGCCGAGCTTCATTTAAGCAGGGCCCAGAGGTGTGACGTCATTAACCACAATCGGAATTCGAAATAATGTCATCCCATTCACCACGGAGTAACATGCACCAGAGGCAGTGAACAGAGGCATGGTCCAGGATGGCTATATTCCTTTCGATGACTTTAACAACATATGCATATTTTGACATTTATATCATGCATTACGCATTGCAGAAGTTTTAGTTATGGTATCTGCAGCACATGTAAGGACGAAATCCATCGGCTTTTATCCGGAAGCGCAATACCAAGTCCCCATGCTAGCCATCAACAGCAAGCACCCAGAGTTGCCACGTCATTCAAGTCAATAACAAGAAAATTAGCACAGGCAAAGCAGCTCCAAATCAGCGTTGTCCTTGACTAACTCTTTCCAGAGGCCTTCCTCTTGCTTTGCGTCCTCATTGCCTCCCTGACCGACGTCTTCTTGGCGTTAATGAACTTGTTCATTGGCTGGCCGCCCTTGCGCATCAGGATGTACTTGTTGGTGGGACTATTGCGGATGCGGGTGCGTTTTCCCTTTGCATAAACTCCCCACGGCGAGCAAGAGGGCATGCCACCGTCTGCGCGTCCTCCATGCGGATGGTCAACGGGGTTCATGGCTATGCCTCGGACTACCGGGCGTCGTCCCCGCTTGCGGTTCGCGCCCGCCTTGCCGAGGTTGGTCATGCGCTGCAGATGGTTTGACACGGTCCCAATGGTAGCGCGGCATTCTAACGAGAACAGCCGCAGCTCACCTGCAAGAGTCATTATTAGCGGACATTCTCAGCGGACAATGTTATGAAAGGTTGCATCAGACCAGTAGATACTGTTTTGGGGGCTGTCACGTGGCCAGCACTGGGCCAGTCAGGACCAAACCTCGACTGCAATACAGCGGATGGCCTAAGAAACAGGCATACCGCCCCAAGAGCCCTCTGCTGGGACGTGGCTGATAAGAAGCTGACATGCACTGAACCAACAATGTAATTGGATCCATGGACGACAGTGGCAAGGGAGTTTGGCTCGAGAAATCGCCGGTTAATGCTACAGGCATAGGGCAGCGACAATGACCAGGTTTCGATTCCCCCCAAGGAATTTTGTAGCCTGGAATGCGAAACAGCACCCTAGGCGTGAGGTCCCCCCCCCCCTGCCCGCTCATCAGCACACACCAGAGGGAAGCTTGACGATTGCGTTTTGCTCTTGCTTGACCGTGATGGCTGCACAAGTGTGGGCAGCTCGGACCAACTTCCCGCCTCGCCCAGGCTGCAGCTCCAGGTTGAACACAGGCTGCCCCACCGGGATATCTCGCAGGCGAAGTACGCAGCCGGGAGCCAGTGGAGACCCTGGGCCTGACACAATCGTGTTGCCAGCCTTGAGGCCATGAGGTGCCACATGGTAGCGGTAGTCAGGCAATGACCCGACTGCATGCAAGCCAGGGGTCACGAGGTTCAGTCCAGAGCTGTCAAGAAACTATTTGAGAGCCTGGCACAAGGCTGGTGGAAAGCATGTATCTATGCACTACCATAATGTTGCAACTGTTCTGTAATCTAGTTCTCTGTCCAGCTCTTCGTACCTCGGTCATAGCGTGTCAGTGCCAGGAACCCTGACCGGTTTGGGTCGTGCTCGATGCGTTGAATGACCCCGGGGACTCCTTCTATATCGCTGCGATCGTAGTCAACATTGCGAATCACTTTCTTGTCCCCACCGCCACGCCCTCGGATGCTGAGCCGCCCTTTATGGTCACGGCCACCCGTGCTCCCGACCGGCATGGAGAGCGCGGGGACCGGAGGGCCAGTGTATACACCTAAGGCCTCAAAGTCTAGTGATATCCTGTGCCGCTGACCAGGAGTAGAAGGCTTCCAGTAAACCAGCCCTGAATGCATTGTTTGAAACCAGGGGTTGACACCAAGTGGCCATGGTCACAGCATGCTCCAGTGGCCATGCGTAGGTGCCGTCCATGGAGGAGGCCTTGAGGGGCATGACAGATGGCAGACATGCATGATGAAACTTGACATGATATTCTACGGGTATGCAGGGCAAAATTAGCGGACCTGGGACATCTCTGGCCTGCTTAAAGCGGTAGGTGTACTTGGATCTCGTGAACTGCAGATTATGGGCTCCCGATGTCGATGCTTGTTGCAGGCAGCTCTGGCCGCTATTCCTGGCGCATTCCTGATAAACCTATATATCGAAATGCGATCATAATTTTCATGTCACGCACCATGAGCTAGCAACATCGACGACGTACCAGCGTGGTGGCAGCAGCCGATCGTGAGCTTTTCGATGCTTGAGCGCATATATACAACAAGTTCTTTAACATTATATCCACGTCGTTACCGGTATGTCGGAGCCATGGAAAGCACTTTGGCAGGATGCCAGTTCATAAGAGAGAGGTGCGTGGTGGGTAAGGGCCTAATCCCCAAGGGTTTTGGCTACGGGGCGATGGGAAGCTTCAAATTTGCACAGAAATAGACCTGACAGCCAAGCTGGCAGCCATTGGAAATTTTGCTTTGGATGCAAATGCTAGTAATAAATGCATGCGAGGAAAGGTTGCCAATGTGGGTGAGCCACTTAGCCATGTTGGTAGTCCTGATGCCATGTGATACCCTATGACGGCATTGTGACAAGCCATGCCGCCTAGCGCTGACGGCTGAGAAGCTGTGGCCACACTAGACCTGGACTTTACCTTTCGACACGCACGATGTCTACCTTCTGATATGGCTAGAGGAAGATGATGTGAGTCGTTGAGTACACAAGATAACAGACGAACTGAAGATGTACAGCATCCTCGCTAGGCAAAAATGTAAGGGGGCTGAGCTGGAAAAGTTTTGGGGGGGGGTATTCAGGATTTCCACCTGCCCTGGAATGGCCAAAAAGTTGTTTCTCATGCGCTACCGTATAAGTTCTACAGCCAACATCGCTATGGTCAGCACAATTTTTGTTTTTGAAACAAATGTCCGACAGGCATTCACACCTACAAAGTGGCTGACAGATAGATCAGTACCAGGTGATCAAACATGCTAGGTACCGGTACCTAGCTGCCTGCCCAGTCTAGAGCTCACGACTCATGAGTCATTATAACAGCTTCCAACTGCCCAAGTGTTCTCAGCTTTACGCCACTGGACAAATAGTTCGCTCGCAGTGTGAGCCGCATGTCGGCGGAGTATACTCAAGTGCACAGTACACGAGGCTTCGCAAGCACGGTTTCGGTACAGTATATCTGTATATAGAATGCATTTACACACCAGCACCCACAAACCCACTCAGGTGTCATAAGGCAGACCCCTACTCCCAAACAGTAAAATAAGAATGCAGTCAAGCATGTGAGTATGTCATAAGTATGTAACCTCATTTAGCTCTCACACCTACTCTGTACTGATATCATCCACATTTGGTGCGAGAACATCACGATGGGTATGTAACAAAAGCTAGAATCGCAGATATTTATTTAATTCTGTTAAGTTACGACCCTGCATTCTGCCCCATGATGCTGCCAATTTGCCATTCCCCAACGTAGGGGCACACTAAAACATCTTCCTCAATGACCCAACAAGACCATCCCAATGTCAAGCCGTATATTACCCATGTAGGGTTGTGTGTCCCATCTTCATCGGAACATGTGAACTGTTGACTCCCTTCAAACAGAACCCCCGTACATGAGCCTCCCTCTCTCAAGAGAGGCCTCCTTCAAATACTTCCACGCCCCCTCTGAAATGCATTAGTCGCCCACGCGGCCGAGCCTTTTTGAGCAGGGCTAAGAAGTATAACGTCATTGACCCTCTGGAATGCACCAGTGCGTCAGCTGCCCCTCTCAAGACCTCCATCCAGCCTACCCCTCTCCCCCCCTGAACTACACCAGCTTACTCCGAAACCTCTTTGTTAGCGCTGCCTTCTCTTCTGGGGCCTCAGCCTGCGGCCGCACTTCGTACACAACATCATGCAGCTTGTCGACTGACAGGGCGGGTACTCCAGCCTTGTCGTGGTATTCCGCGGCCGCCTCTGCGTCATACTTGTGGACCTTCTCCATCGTGACGAGCCGTCGGCTGTACCGCGTCGTCAGTATTTGCTCGCTGCATGCACAGGCCGGAAGGGGGATGCACTGATTAGAGGTCGGTGGGTGAGCTTAGGGTTAAAGGTTTAGGGTTTGGGCTTTTGGAGTTGTGGGGCTTAGGGTGTAGGGTTCAGGGTTTCATGTTTGTTTCCGTCTGCTGGGCACCAAGGAAATCATGTGGCTCAGGTTCATACAAAGGGTCGTGGATTTCATACAAACCCCCTCTCTGCCACTCACACGTTGCTGACCACCCGCAAGGCGGGGTGACCTGGCACCTCAGCCTCGGTGTAGGTCTCCGGCGCCGAGGGGAAGAAGAACACCAAGCGCCCGCTGCGAACCAGCAGCCGCGCAGACAGATCCAGTAGATCACGCAGGCACTCGCCCATACTGTACGGAGCTGTCGCCACGATGTGGGATTCCCGGTCGATGATCTGGAGCCCAGGCTTGGCCTTGGACTTGCGGCCTCCCGCACGCACACCGTAGGGGGGGTCCCCGATAATGGCATGGAAGACCTGCAGGCATATCATGGCATAATAGGCATGGCATGGCATGGCATGGCCTGAGGGCATGGCATGGAAGACCTACGTTCAGGGGTGCATCCACATGCGTCGGGCTGCTGGGGGGAGGTCGTAAACAAACTTAAGACGCACGAAGGTCCCGTTGTACCGTCAACCGGGGCAGTTATGCTGCTGAAGGGGGGCCGAAGTATTACCTCCTTCGAGATGCACAAAGAGGGCTCGAGATGTGTGAAAAGGAGGGTGTCGAAAACAGGGTGGGGAAAATTTGCAGATCCGAGCCCATGGTCCCAGCCTGAGGCAACCCTCAAACCCTTTTTATGGTAGGGTATTCAGGGTTTCCTCCTGTCGAGGAGGTGGGTCCCCCTGCCCTGAAAGAGGAAAACTTGCATATCACCGAGGAAGGAAAGATGGTAGGAAGAGACAACGCCCCCATAACACTCAGGCCAACCACTAGCCACACTACAACTGCACATTCCCAGCTGAATTAACCAGTCACCCCCATCCCATAACCTCACCCTCCCCTCTCCTCCCGCCACACCATCCTTTATCTCATCCCCCTCCTCCCATTCCCTGCTGACGCATCATGCCTCTCTTCCTTCCCATGCCTTCAATGCTCTTTGGCCCATAACCTCACCCCTCTTAATGCCCTGTGACCTATGTCCTTGCCTCACTCACTCCTTTGTAACATGTCCTTACCTCACTCACTCCTTTGTAACATGTCCTCACCTGTCTCACTCCTTTGTAACATGTTCTTACCTCACTCACTCCTTTGTAACATGTCCTTACCTCTCTCACTCCTTTGTAACATGTCCTCACCTCTCTCACTCCTTTGTAACATGTCCTCACCTCACTCACTCCTTTGTAACATGTCCTCACCTCACTCAATCCTTTGTAACATGTCCTTACCTCTTCCATGCCTGGCCTTAGCGCATGCAGGCTCATGTCCATGCGCAGCAGGCCAGCCAGGTGACCAGTCAGCTTGTACTGCTCGAAATTGGAGTACACGTCCAAAGCCTGCCCTTGAGAATCCGTCTTGCCGATTTTTATGACCTGGTGCAGCAGGGTCATGACAGGGCAAGATGACACCCTGAAGGTAAAACATGATCTGCCAAATGTAAAACCAAATTCCATATTCCGGTACCGGACCCCAGTACCAGGGGACCGGTACCGGAATATGGAAGTTGGTTTGAGGGCGGAAAAGTATTACCAGTACCGGTCCCCTCATACTCGTAAATGGAAATCGATTTTGAAGGCAGAAACGGAGATTGGGAGAGGCTATGTTGAGTAGGTGATCAAGTATGGCCGTATGGAATTAGGAAGATTCACCACTGCAAATGGCGGGTGCTCCTGGAAGGGAACGGCAAATTATTCGGATATGATAGCCAGGCTGAGTCATGTAATGAGGCAGCAGCTGAGCTTCACAAACAGGAGGGCAGAGACCCAGGTGCATCCGAGCACGCGCACCAAGGGGGCAACAGGGCACACACACCAACGTGGCAGAAGGGCACACAGACCCAGGTGGCAGCAGTGCACACAGTCCATTTATCCCACCCATCATCTCAGCTCGCGACAGAGTGCATCAGGGCACACACACACGAAGATGGAAACAGGCCACACAAACCAAAGGTGACAGTAGAGAAACACACCAAGGTAGCAGGAGTGCACAGAGTCCACTTATCCCACCCGTCATCTCAGCTCCTGGCAGAAAGCCTCACCCGCGCATCGATGTCTGCCCCCATGACCTGGGCCCCCAAAGCTGCTGCAGCCACAAGGATGCTGCCTGTGCCAGCATAGGGATCCAGAACCATCCTGCCCTGTCTCACCTGTGGTAGGGGCAAGTGTGACATATATGTGGCAAGTGTGATAGATGTGGGGCAAGTGTGACCAGAACCATCCTGCCCTGTCTCACCTATGGTAGGGGCAAGTGTGACAAATGTCAATTGTCAATAAATACCACATAAACGGTTACTCATATCGTTATATGACCTCTGCATCCTCCAGAGCTCATATTAGCAGCAGGTCTTAGGGCTCGTGGAGGTGCATGGGCCCTGACTGCACAACTACGATACACATACCACAACGAGGGCTACGACACGATTTGCTGTACAAAGTCCGCAAGCATAGTGTCTTCATAGGAAGCTCATGGGGCATGTCCTACGTGTCCATTTGAATGATAGGAAGCCCATTTAAAACCCTGGTGATCCCAGCTTGACAGCAAGCAGCGACCACCCGCCTTTCCCCCCTAGCTTATTGCATGGTAGGTTCAAGAGGCCCTGCATGGCCGTGCTAGGTGCCAACAGGGATGCCATGCACCTCATGCACTACTGACTCAGCATGAAGCAGGGGTAAGGTTCGAAGTCCGGACAGGATTTCTGACAAAGGACTGCCATGAGCAGGGATCAAAATTCTGCCCCACCCAGTGGCAGACGGTGTAGGTTCATGACTAGACCACATTCAGATCCATTATCAAATGAATTCTTGTCACCAAGCCCGCATTGGCCATGATGTGCACCGACCTGATATCAAAAATCTACACAAGTATGTTGCTGCACCAAATCCATGTTCGCCATTATGAAAACCCTAAACCCTATTATAAAATGTCTACACAAATCTACACAATTGTGTTGCACTAAGCCCATGTTCGCCATCATGAAAACCCTAAACCCTAAGCCCTTGAAAAGTCTACACATAACCACATGAGTGCCTCGCACTAAGCCCATGTTCGCCATGGCCTAAACTCTGAACCCTTGACCCATGACGCTCCGAGTGTGTCCCACCAAGCCCATGTTGGCCATGATGAAGGACATCTCAGTGTCCATGGAGGTGGGCCCAATGTAGCTGCGCTTCTTGAGTATGTAGGTCTCCACACGTGACCTGTCACTCACAGCCACCTCGCGTCCAAAGTACATGCGGTCCGGCACCTGTTGGGGTGGCGAGAGGCAGGGGGCGGGCGGGCAGGTGGTGCGAGGAATGGAGCAGCATCAAAATTCCATGCGGTTCTGGTTCCTGTTGGGGTGGCAAGAGGCAGAGGGCCAGGAAAATCGGTGGTGCAAGGAATGCGAAAACATTGGTATCTCCTTAACAAGAACATGGCTGCATGTATCTGGTAGAGAATATTCTCGAACCCAGGAGGGAAGAACACATGACATAAACACCCTTCTGGACATCATAACTCCATTCGTGCAGGGCAATTATCGGCAATGTTTGCCTGAGCAGATACGCTCATGTGGAGTTGGAGGAGAGAAAATGTTACAACCAGCCTTCCTGACATAATAAGCATACCTGGTCAGACAAAGTTCGCCGATAGGTGCCCTACTTAAGCAGATTGGAAGGAAGAATATGAATACCGTACAATAAGCCATAAACCCCTGATGAACCAATCAGCCCTCTTGACATAATAATATTTTATGATCAGACAAACTACGCCCATCGGCACCTTGATTGATCAGAGGATGCTGAGCTCTGGCATGCAGGCCTGCCATGGTGGAGAGGTGTAGAGGCATGCTGAGCATTGGGATCTCTTCAAATACAATGACTTCATGCACTTAAATAGGAAAGAGAATCCGTGCCTACCGATTGCGTGATGTCGGAGTTTTGTCATATCTCGCACACACCATCAGCCCGAGCTTTGAGAGCACTTGAAAGACAAAGACTTCATGCATTTAAAAGGAAGGAGAAGCCATACCATGTCCATGCTTACCGATTGCGGGATGCCGGAGTTTTCTGACGTCTTGCACACGATCAGCCAGAGCTTTACATCTGGTTTGTTGAGGTCAACAGTCCCCTGGTGATGCAACACATGTTTGGAAAATGGCAAGAAAGAATCATACTTCAGGGCATGTTTGAGACAATGGCAAGAAAGACACTTGCTGCAGCAATATCACTCGGTCAGCAAGCAAAGCAGCCCGCTCATGTTGAAGTAGGAGGCGTAAGCCACTAGGACATCTTGCGCAATATGTCCTAGTGGCTTACGCCTCCTACTTCAACAGCTCATCTGCAGATTTTGTACTTTTTACACAGATTTGAGGACAGTTGAGGCGAAATCTCTCTGTTTTTTAGACTGTGGAAGCAAACCAATAGGAAGACTGAGTATTGCCGCATTCCAGATTTTCATTCATGCGGATCTTTACAGTGCATGAGGTGCCAAATGGGTGCATGGGAGTCGTACTTGCAATCTGTCTCAGATGCGAACAAAACAGAAGAACCAAGGGATACGCCGATTGTTGGAATATTGGTACGAATCTTGTACAAGATGTTCTAATGGCAGTGCATCTCATACCAATATTCTAACGTCTCGCACTTGCACTCTGTCTCAGGCGCTAGCACAACAGGATAGGCACACAGTTCAGTACTATGCAACTGCTCCCTAATTCAGAAATCGTTCAAGTAATTACGGTCTCCTACTAGTAAAAGTAGCTGAATTTGCCTTGAACTTAGAGTCACACTGAAACTCAGCTACGTAACTCAGCCACCCTAAGATCCGTAATTGGCACAGCCCTGACACAGTTCCACACCTTAAATGGGATGAACTGCAGCTTCTCTATGCTGTCCCGAAAGTTCTCCCCACCCATTTTCCAGCCGTACGTCTCCACCGCTATCTTAAAGCGAATGTCCTTGGCCAGCCAAGGGCTCATGATGGCAGGCGGGCATGCCTCTATGGACTCCCTGAGCTCCTCCCAGGTGCTCCCCTCTCCCCAAACCTCCATCATGCCCTAAGGGAAGAGGAGCAGCATCCAGAGAGACAATTTAGAGGAGGATGGACATGCCGTCATCAGCATCAGCCATGGTAGACAATGTGGCCGAGAGTATGAAAGGGTAGGTTTGGCTGATGGGCCACACTCTAACAGCAGTCCTAAATTGGAGTTTAAGTTCTCCACGTACAAGGATGAAAAGGATGGAAGGAATTTAAAGACGCGAAAGTGTGAATTGAACGAAGCGGAGCCTGAGCAGGGCGCAGTTAAGTGCGGTCGCTGCTACAGAAAGTTAGCTGCATGGGGCCGATATGAGTTCGGATGGCATGCTGGTAGCACCGGCCATGACAGACCCTACAGCGGCTCACCGGTGCATGGCAGCTCGAGGGCATGCGTGTGTGTGTTCATGTCTGAGTATGTGCATGCTGAGCACATGCACATGCTTGTGTTGCAGCAGGACATGACCTCCTTTAAGGAGGGCTCAACTCCTAGGGCCTAAAACCAATATTGACACTATCCTCCTCTGATAGTGACAAATTTGGTTTCAGGCCCTGGGATTTGTGCCCTCCTTCCCTGTCTCCCAGGGAGGAGGGCACAACCCCCAGGGCCTGAAACCAAAATTGACACTGCCAGGAGTGGCATGTGTTGCTGTGAGGCAGAGTGGCAGACAGGCCCCACCGACCGACAGGGTACAGCGTTGTGATTTGGAAGTAGTGGCAGACAGCCCCCTTAGAGCTCCAAGGCTCACCCGGGTCAGCATGGCACGCGCTGCCACCTGCTTCACCATGCTCTCTGATGGTAGCCTCAAGTACCAAAACGGTGAGAACTCCTCGTCCCCATGCGGCCTTCGCCACTTGACGGCATCCAAGGAGCAGCCATGCATTTCAATCACCGCCTCCACGTCCGGGATTCTGAAGTCGAGGAGGCGATGCAGGAAGTAACACAGGTACCAGCTGCTACCAGCTGCCTCCTCCCCCTCCGGCAGTGCATCGCCGTTCTTAAACACCTCGGCTCTTACCATTACATGTAATTCCACCAATCAAGAGCGCTCTTTTGCGATGTCTCCCAGCAGCCAGGGGGACGGGTTTTTGATTCACACTATGCGCAGCTGCGCATGTGTGAATTTTCACACGGGCACCATCGATCAGTGTTGGCATCATTAGATCATCAAGTGCGCCCCGCTACCAAAGCTGTCGTTTATCTTACACCTGGTGATTATTCCTCTTTCTTATTTGAAACCAAACACAGACGCCTCCCGCTGCAACAATGAGCTGCAAAGAATCTGCGCCTTACAATGTGGACATGGACCAAGACACTGCGCGAGGCCTGGCCGAACAGGGCGGGACAGTTCTCATGCTTGAAGTACCAGGTGCGAATGGATGCATGGCTGCCTCTATCTCGCATGCTGGACATCACACAATGGTGTAGACATAAGCCCCCACATGAGGCATGCCCCCCAGCATGCATGGGGCATGCGCAAATTATTTTTACGTGCGTCAGCTACAATTCACAGCCACGTCTTAGCCTATGGCCGGGGTGCCCCGCCCTCCTCCTCTGGGGTGCCCCGGCGCAGCAAGCCCTCTTGCTGGGGCCCCTGTCCGTAGCCGGTCGAGGTTGGGTCCCATTTGGCCCAGCAGTGACCACCCGGCAGCTCCCGAATGTGGTATTAGCCAATGGTACGAGCTAACATAAAAACTGGCGTGTGAGTGTGACTGGTAAAGACCCAGGTTGCACTTCCTGCCTCGTCCATGCTTCAAATTCTGCCCTGATCTCGTCCCTTGCATGGCCCCTCAGCTGGATCTCAAATCGGGGTAGACCATCAGGCTTTTGCAGCTGGACCCAAATTCAAGGGCATCAAGCTACTTCCGCCCGGCCCGCACTTCTTCAGCTGCCGCGCCCTTGGTGCCTCTGGGGATGTTGCGCCGCCCACCGGCGTCTTCGTGCACCTGGCGCCTCGACAGGTGTGCCGTGTTGCACGCCTGGATCTGGGGGAGAAAACCTGGTTGCTTAATTTACCGGGCCGGAGCAGAGGCCAGGCGATGTGGCCCACCTGAGCCCTGACAGCTTAGGTTCAGAGGGACAATTTTTCATCCCTGCTCCTCGAGTTATATTCATTTGTCAAAAAATTAGCGGTTTCTGCCTCATGAAATGTGTGACCTATCTCTGTGCCTTCGTCTGGTTAAGTCAGACTTGGATTCCGTGACGTCTTCCTAGATTTCTTTCCCTGGCTTCCCGTGTCTGCTGCCCCCCCCCGTCCTTATATCCCGGCACCTTGCTTTTGAGTTCCTATCAATGCAAAAAGGAAGCTATCCCATAAGAAACTCAGGGGTGGGATAATACCCAGTATGGGTATCCCACCCCTGACCCCTGAAGTGGGCTGGCATGGTCCTCGCAGGGCCTCCAGAAAGTGTCACATGACTTCTATCCCTTGGCCATACTAATTTCTGGCAGGCTACCTATTGGCTACGCCACTGAATGCAAACTCCAGCTAGCCGTGCTTGCCCCAGGCCACCATCAGCAGCTGCCTGGGAAGGCCTCCTCCTCAACTGATTTACCTGCCTGCTTGTGATCCCCCCTGCCTCTGGTCCTCCTTACCTCAGGTCCCCCCCCCTGCTTCTGGTCCTCCTTCCCTCATATCCTTCTCTTCTTCCCCCACGTCCTCCCCACCTGTCCCACCCGGCCCCCATGGCGCCTCTTCCCTAAAGCCCCTCTCCTTTCTTGCCCCACCCAACCCTCAGAGCAGCCTCCTTCCCTTCCTGCCCCACCCAACATTCACCGCAGCCTCCTTCCTTTCCTGCCCAACTCGATATTCACCGCAGCCTCCTTCCTTTCCTGCCCAACTCAACATTAACCGCAGCCTCCTTCTTTTCCTGCCCCATCAAACCCTCAGAGCAGCCTCCTTCCCTCTCTGCCCCACCCAACATTCACCGCAGCCTCCTTCCTTTCCTGCCCCATCCAGCCCTCAGAGCAGCCTCCTTCCCTTCCTGCCCCACCCAACAATCACTGCAGCGTCCTTCCTTTCCTGCCCCACCCAACAATCACCGCAGCCTCCTTCCTTTCCCTTCCTGGTCCCTGCAGGTGCTGGTGAAGCTCTGGGACAAGGAAACTGAGCAGCTGCTGGACATCAGGGACGCCGACGAGGCTGAGCGGTACGTCCAGGGCGTGCGCCGTTTCGATTTTGACCAGTTCCTCGCACCCTACGACCTCACCAGCTTCGGGAGGTGGTCCGGCCTCTCTCAGCACATCAGCGCCGAAACTATCTCGAGCCTCTCTCCAGTCGGGAACTGCGGCAACATCAGCATTATGTCCGAGGCGGAGGACTTTGACCTGATGAGCCCAAAGACCGAGGCGGAGCGGCAACTCGTGAAGCAACTCCAGGAGGGGCGGGCGCGCATGGCGGAGAAGCTGTCGCATGACCAGGGTGGGGCGCACCCCGCGCCGGCTGCCCAATCAGCAGCGGCAGGTGAGGCCATGGAGGTGGAGCGTGGGGACAGGGACATCATGCCAGTGGAGGAGGAGGGCAGGCCCCAGCCGCCGCCGCAGCGGCCCGACGCCGCCTCGAGCAGCGGCCGCTGCTTCTACACCCGGCTGCCCACCCGGTTGGTGAAGCAGCAGGGCCTCAGCGCTGCCGAGCTCACAGCCATGAACCTAGACAAGTCAGCTGTCCTGCTTGCTGCGGCTGGGCAGCGGTACGGCGGCAGCCTGGAAGGCTTGCTTGGGGAGCTGCAGTTTGCGTTTGTCTCATTCGTGTATGGGCAGTCGCTCGACGGATTCTCCCAGGTTTGTGCGGGAAGACGGGTGCCTGCTGGGACTGTGCAGCAATGTTTATTTTTCCGGATACAAGGCCACCTTATGCAGGCCGCCCCGCGACCCCTTCAGGCCCGATTGGGAGGAAAGCTAGACCAGCCTATGAGTGGTGGCCAGGGCAGCAAGGCTGGCCACAAAAGGGAGCCTACCGCCAGCAGCCGGAGTGTAGCTGACATGTAGCTGAGTCACAAAAAATCAATATTGCAGGACAGCTTGATCTGGGTGACCAACAGGAGGGGAGGAGAGGAGGTGCTGCCTGTGATGTGGTACTGGTGCCCAGATGGTGCCGGAAGATGGGATCTGTTGCCTTATTGTAGCGGGAGGGGGGGGAGAAGAGGTGCTGCCGGTGCATTGCCCATGGCTCCTTAGGCAGGTGTCTGCTGCAGCTGAGCATCGGGAGTGGCTTGACCTGTAGGGGTGGGGGGGTAAGAGGTGCTGCCGGTGCATTGCCCATGGCTCCTTAGTGGGTGCAGGAACACAGACGCCTGCTGCGGCTGCGCATCGGGAATGTTTTGACCGAGGGGGGGAGAGGTGCTGGCGGCTGGCGGCTACTGCCCTTGAGGTCGTGCTGGATGGGGCTGGCAAGGGCAACTTGCTTGAAGACACGGCCCTCCGCAATGAAGGGAACATGGACATGGGCTCAGGTATCCGTGCCGGGTCGAACCATAGACTAAGGTGCACCTGGCAGGAAAGGTCAAGGAGCACGAGGACAGGGGAAAATGACTGAGAAGAGGAATGGAAAGGCACACCAGGACAGGAAATGAGTAAGCACATAAGGACTGAGAAAAGGAAGGAAAATGCACGCAGTAATAGAGAAGAAGGAATGAGCAGGCACACGAGGGCTGAGAAAACGAATGAAAAGACACACGGGAACAGAGAAAACGGAATGAGGGAACATGAGCAAAAGGCAAGGGACGGATTGTACCTGACCTATACCTGCGTGTCCCCCGCAGTTTCTGATGCAGAAACCCTTAACCCTAAGCCCTTAACCCAAAGCATAAGGCAAGGGACGGATTGTAGCTGTCCTACACCTGCGCATCCCCCGCAGGCCCTGATGCATAAAACTTGAATGCTCGGTGACACCGCAGCCCGTAGTATGACTAGTATCCTATATTATTTCTTTCATTCTGATCCTGCGGCTGTGTGCCCCTCTGCTCGCAGTGGAAGGCGATCCTGATGCTGATGCTCGGCTGTGAGGATGCAGCGCTGCGAACGCATCAGGCGCACTTCACGGAGCTCATGCGCGTGGTCCGGCTGCAGCTGCAGGTGTCATTGGGGGAGCCTTCGGGGGCGGGCGGGGAAAGGCAGCAGCAGGAGTCGCCGTTCGGGCTGCCCATGGTGGAGGAGCTGCTGCCCGATAGCTTCTTGCGGAAGATGTTCGGGAGCTTCTTTAGGATGCTTCAGGTGAGCTTTGTTAAATTTTGATATGTTTTAGGCTGTGTCATAGGCAGGCAGACCCAAGGCCGAAGAGCTCTGCCGTGGTACTTCTGCAGCGGACTGATGGCTGGACAGAGTGTGATGATCTCTCCCGTCCCCACGTTTTCCTATCCTCTGGAAGGATCAAGGCTTTATCTTTTTGAGCTGGGAGATCCACCTCCTGGACAAGTGTGCACCATGATTCCCATGAACAACGAGAAGGGGTAACGTAAGGCTTCACGTTCTGACACATGTCGAAGTTTCACTGGGATCAGGTTCGTCTCCGGGTAGTTGGGCGCCCACGCGGCCGAGCCTTAAGAGCTGGACACAGAGGTGCAGTGTCATTAGCCGGACATGGTCCCTGCTCCAGCACAGCTATGCTTAGTAGAAGCATATCTCAAGGCTTTATGGCTGTATGAGGCATACCTGTAACATCTTTGCCCAACTATTCGCAGGAAAACAATGGCGAGGTCGGCAATAAGATGCAACGAGAGGTCCAAGTTCTAAAGCAGCTACTACGCTCAAGGCTGGGTTGGGAGTACGACATCAGGGTCATTGGGGGAGATGATGATGATGAAGAGGACGAGGAGGAGGACGATCTGCCCGTGATTGTTGACACTGAGGAACCGTATGCATTCTGAATACCCTGATGGGCTGGTCTGCGTGTGGTTTTGTGCGGTTTCTTTTGTGTCCATTGGAGGCGGAACATTTGATGCATGGGACAGGAGCTCGTAGTTTGCGACACTGAGGAGCCATGTGCGTTATGAACGCTTGTAAATATATGCCTGTGTCAGTGTGAGTTGTCAAGCAAGCAAGAAGCCGGGCTTGTAAATACATGCCTGTGTCAGTGTGAAATGTCAAGCAAGCAAGAAGCCGGATTTTCGCGGTGGACAAAGGAAATTCCCCCCTGGAATTGAAGCGGTTTGGTTTGTCAAGACAGGTTTATAGCACCTGGGCATAACCATGTGCTTCACCATCAGGCGGAAGGAGATACAACATGCTATTGACACGAATGGAGCTTTCTCTGACTTTTGTCAGGCTTTAAACGATATGCATATAAGGATCGGAAGATGGGGTTGAATCTCGAACCTGCTGACGATGATGAAAAAGCCTCTGCCAGCCACCAGTGTCCTCCCCAAAACACATGGCAAACCAGTATGTAGAGGGACGTGCAAGCTATGCAGCTAAGACAGCCAGGACACAATAAGATGTTTATCACTTACAATGATAAGTACAGCAATCCGGCTACGGCATTCTGTGCATTGCGGTGATGATGCATGCTCCTGGCAAGGATTTCATCGATGGTTGAGAAAGAGCTCCCTCCAGCTCCATCGAATGTGACGCCTGCCTTGAGCACCACGGCTGCACGCAATCAGGTCTCAACATCGGCATCACTCAAAAACAATCTGCACACATCCACCCCGCTATGCTGAGGAATCTTGTGACGATGCTTCTGGCTGTGCTGATGCTCCTGGGGGCCGGATGACCGCCATCCCACCCATGAAGGGTCTCAGGACCTCAGGCACGGTCACCGTGCCATCCGCCTGCTGAAAATTCTCTAAGATCGCCACGATCATCCGAGGCACGGCGCACGCCGTCGCATTGAGGGTATGCACGAACTCCGTCTTGCCTCCTGTAGATCCCTTCCCACCCTTCTTCTTCCCTGCTTCTTCAGCAGCCCCGTCCTTGTCCTTGGTGGCAGGCCTGGATGAAGAGAGGGGTGGACATGGCTCGGAGAGAGGTGGACATGATACGGTGAGAGATGGACCAACATGGCATGGCACCCGAACCCAGCTGTCCTTGAAAGCAAGCCTAGATGGTGGGAGGGATGGACAACTGAACATCGCACAAGCTGAGTGTGCTTTATTTTCTCTTGTGCCTGCTCTCTTGAGTTTCCTAGCAGACTATTTGTTTGCCGACGTAGCCGTGCCTTATTTTTTGTGAGCAAGGCCCAGTGGTGTAAAGCCGTGAACAAGCTCAGTATAACAAGAGACGACCTGGAATGGTAGCCTTCCCAGGGATGGGGTTGAGCAGGTGGCTATCCCTGAATCCACACCTCAGGGCATGTGAAGTTTGTACAGTCCAGCGAAGCATCACATTTGATGCATGGGACAGATGCCTGTAAACCGGTACGAGCGCGAAATAAACTAGGGCAGGGAGCAAAACCCCAGTACCCCCCTGGGCAAGCAACCAACGCACAACCACAAACCAGAGGCGTGGGAATGAACCCCATCCTAATAGTGAGGAAGATAAACCCCCATCATAAAACATGAAAACATGGGTGCAAATGAGTTGAGTAAAGCATAGTATGTATCCTTTCTTTGGTAAGTCTAGATGCTGAGGTGTGGACAGTACACAAGCTTGGTACCACATGAGACGGCATGGGCTAACAGTTGCCTTGTCAACCCCGGATCTTGACGGCATAAAAGAACTAAACAAGAAAAACGTACATGAGTCCTACACCGAGCCAGCCCTGGATCTTGAAAGCCAATGAAGATAAACAGGCAAGACTAGTAAACCAACTTATCTAACATACTGATCTGAAAACACCGTCACATCTGTTCTTACCTGTATCTGATGTTGAGGCGGCGGCTCTGGTAATCCGTGCAGTTTGAAGCGGATGAAATCTCTCCGTACCGTTTCAGCCCAGGCATCCACGCCTCCACGTCAAATTTACGGTACGCTGGCGCCCCCAAATCCGCTGTCGGCATGTCCAACACCTGGATACAGCAAGGCAGGGCATGGGAAATAATCAAATAAAGCAAGAGAGACCCATGGGCCATGGGCAGCAAGTAAGAGAGACACATGAAAAAAAAGGAAGAGAGACACATGGCTCAGTCTAGCCACAAACGGCAGAGGGAATGGAGATCAGAACAAAAGTTGGTGACGAACCGAAGAGCAAACAGTCATTACCAAGCAGAGTTTACTGATACCTTATCAACTTGAGCTAACAGCACGTAAGGGCGTGTGAAACAAACAATGAAAACAAACGGCTCAGCCTTGCCCCGGCTGCGGGCACCAGGGCTGGCATGTTTGTGTCCCGGGGAGAACACATGCACTGGCACACTGTGTTAATGGAGACAGGTGACAGCAGCAGCTTGAATGCGGTTCCTCATGATGCATCTATACAATGTGAAGCATACCAGATGATGAGTCAGCCTTTCCAAGAAGCATGTTTTGGTATCCCACAAAGTAAGGACCATCCTCTGAAGTGGTAAAAGCTCCAACCTTCAGAACCAGACAACAGACAGAGACACAAAGGTACATTGTAGCGTTCATCATAAGCCTTTGGTAGGTTGCCACTGGGCCTGCTGCTGCCAAAGCATGCCTACCTCCAGTGGCCCAAGCAACAGGGGTAGCTCCACCAGGCCCAAGAGCCGCAGGGCAGGGTGCAGCTGCACGGAAGCTTCAAAGCACTGGAACAAACATTGATCAGAAGACTTGCCTTAAAGTGAAGACCCAACTCTGTGAACATCTCTGTCTCGAGGTCGATCAGCTCCTGGTGAAGCCGATCGCTCTGCTCCGGAGTGCTGATCACAAACATCTCCACCTGAGTAGCAGCATCGAGCAAAAGTGTGATGCGTTTGATCATCATGCTTTCTAAACTAAAATGGGCTTTGTCAGAGGCTTTGGCCATTCTTTAACGATTGACCATCAATGGCTTGAGTACCGGTACGTGTGATGCACTCCTCTGTGCGTCTTTAGGCCGATGGATTGCAATTCAAGTCGAAAAAGAAGGCAGCGATTTTACTCACCGGATTTGTAGAGCAACGCTTTCTGCAACAGGGTTGCAACAAACAAAGCACTTCTAGGAGCCGTTCACCTCACAGCTCACGCCACTCAAACCAGACCATGGCAACAGCGTGGACACGGACTTGGACCATACACACTGCCTTCTAAACCCTCAGGCCCTTGCGGCAGGGTCAGACAATAGGTCTAGGATCTCAAAGAGTCAGCTGGACTTTTTGTCCTCTCCGTTTTTTTTTCCTTTGGGCCGGAGGCAAGTTCTGTTCTTGTCCGGTTTTCCTAGTAAGCGCGAATGACTGATATTTCCCCTGGCTGCGGGCCGTAATTCCTTCCTTTCTTTCACTCAAACGAGAGGGCCGCATGCTTGCTCCCCCCGCAATCAGCGCACCTTACTAAACTGATGCACGCGGTAAAGGCCCTTGCCCGCTGCCCCCGATGCGCCAGCCTCTGTGCGGAAGCAGTGGCCGTGTGCCGCCATCTTGATGGGCAGGTCCGCCTCGTTCAGCAGCTTGTCCATGTACAGCCCACCCAGCGGTACCTCAGCAGTGCCCGTCAAGCAGAGGTTGGAGCCCTCAACGGAGTACACCTGCAAGGAGGGGGTATTTCGTTCTCCTTTGTGTTCATCTCCTTCTTTGCCTCTTACCTTCAGTTCCTTTTCTTTTCTCCCAACAGGACAGTTAGGCGCCCACGGACGAGCCTATTTTGAGCAGGGCCCAGAGGTATAATGTCATTGACAGGGAGGAGGGGGCTTGGATCAGGGAGGTGGGTGGGACTTGTACTGCCCTTCCATGCTACTGAGTCATAATGCTGTACAGATGTACATGCTGTACATCTATGTAATGTACAGTGTATCGAATCTTGAGGATATGTTGAGGTGACACTGACAGCACTGAGCGAGGCGGGGCTCTTTACATTGCGATATTCTTGCACTTTGACCCCCTCCCATATTCAACGTTTTACAGCAGAGCACACGGGACCTTAAACACCCTCCTCTTTGATAAGCCCTCATATTCTGCTTGAGGGGAGAATCTTTACAGAGTATAAACGGGCATTTCGAATTGCCACTAGTGGCTTGTAACTGCCCCCAGTCGTCAAAGGTGCCGTGTGCTTAAAAGAAGCCCAGGCACACCCACGTCATCGTCAGGGTGCTCCCCACTGCCTCTTTTCCCGGCTACATGTCCACCTTCGGCAGGCCATCCCACGGCCGCGAGAAGCCCGATTGAGACCAAACTTGGGTCGGACTGAAACTCTTGGCCAAAGTAGCAAGGCTGGCCACGGATGGGCCCTCCGGCCAAGGGCCAGAGTGTAGCTGACGTGTAGCTGAGTCACACAAAAAAGAAAAAAAGGGTGCAGTGGTGCTCTAATTCAGTGACATCACGGCCTACTGCCGAGGAGGTCTGATGCAGCATGCCCTGCTGCTTGGGCCTGCGTCCGTTAGCTGCACAATGCTTGCTCCCTATGATAACAGTATTAGCTGCCCAGCGGCCTGTCAAAGTCAGTTTGGTGAGCACATTATAGCCACAGACAAGGGAGCAAGACCAGCAAGTGCGTCCCGTCCTGACATGACGCTGCTCAATGTCGTGCAGTTATGAGTGAGAGCTGTTTGAGCACCAGACACCCTTGCATGGCCTGACGGGACGCCATCACTTGGGGCAATAGGGACAGAAGCTGGATTGGCAAGAAGCCGGACGCCTAAGAGCAGGGCCTGCTGCGCAAAACGTCCCCGCCGAGAAAAAAGATACCCTGAGGCCTAGGTGCGTTGTACTAACACATCATTAATTCGATCCATGAGACAGACACACTGGAGGGGTGAGACCATCCGCACATAGCTTGGGTTCAGCTTGCACGTCTTCTCAGCTTGACTTGAGAGTGGGTTTGTGGGAAGTGAGGCCTGCCAGACATGCACGTACCTGGGTGTTGTACCCCTAAACCCTGAACCCTTAACCCAGAGGTGCGCGCACCTGGGTGTTGAATCCCTAAACCCTTAACCCAGGGGTGCGCCAACCTGGGTGTTGTTCCCTCTAGGCTGGAAGCCACACTTCTCCAGAATCGCCTCCTTCACCAGATCAGGTGTCATGATGGGTGTGAAGCCCCGCGACACAGCCTACGCAGCAAATGCAAGTGCGACATAATCAGAAAGCAGGGTTTGGCTGGAAGTGTGAGGCAAGACAGGTTTGAATCAGCAATCAGCTTCATTAATCTAGCTGATCACTTTCAATGGATGAATGTTCACATGATGGGTGTGCCGCCCCGCGACACAACCTACGCAGCAAATGTAAGTGTGATGCAAGGTAGTAATGAAGAGAGTGACAGAAGGCGGATGTTGAAAGCAGACGAAGGTTTGGCTGGATGTGTGAGGCAACACGGGTTTGAATCGGCGATCAGCACCACTCGTGATGTTTTTGTGTGTGAAGTTTTTACATTCCATCAGAGCATCACATTTGATGCATGAGACATGTACCCGTGAACGCTAGGACAGCGAGCGAAAACCAGGGACCCCCCTGGGCAAGCCACCAACACACAACCACAAGACAGTCGCGTGGGAATGAACCCCTAAGCGCAGAAGAGGTGAAGCATCTCACTTTGAAAGCATGAATAGATGAATACCGGTAACACGCTTTGCGGCGAGGATGGTGATCCCTTCCAGCTGGACCCCACTGGACCCTACTGGACCCAACTGGACCTAGCCCCTTCCAACTGGACCTAGCCCCCTCCAACTGGACCTAGCCCCTTCCAACTGGACCTAGCCCCTTCCAACTGGACCTAGCCCCTTCCAACTGGACCTAGCCCCCTCCAACTGGACCTAGCCCCTTCCAACTGGACCTAGCCCCTTCCAACTGGACCTAGCCCCTTCCAACTAGACCTAGCCCCTTCCAACTGGACCTAGCCCCTTCCAACTGGACCTAGCCCCTTCCAACTGGACCTAGCCTCTTCCAACTGGACCTAGCCCCTTCCAACTGGGCCTAGCCACTTCCAACTGGACCTAGCCCTTTCCAACTGGACCTAGCCTCTTCCAACTGGGCCTAGCCTCTTCCAACTGGGCCTAGCCACTTCCAACTGGGCCTAGCCTCTTCCAACTGGACCTAGCCCTTTCCAACTGGACCTAGCCCCTTCCTTGCTCACCTTGGTCATGGACCAGTTGACGAGCGCCAGCTCCAACAAGGCGGCTGCATTGCGCAGATAGTAAAATTTCTGACCGCTGACCTGCAGCAATCAAGCAAGCGGAGGGTGGCGTGTTCTTGCCAACAGCTGGCAGAGGGAGAGGTTTTCCCCTCCTTCAAAATGAGGCGATAAAGCAAGCGGAGGTTGACGTGTTCTTGCCAACAGCTGGCAGGGCGAGGTTTTCCCCTTCTTCAAAAACAAATGCTTTGATCTAGAGCATGGACAGACACCTTGCCCTGAATCCTGACCCACCCCACCCCACCATTCACAGACCAGTGTCTGTTATTGTGCGTAACTAGGAAACCCTTCTGTGTTCATTTTGACGACTACGAGTCCACCTTCGACGGGCCGCCCCGCAGCCGCCAAAGGCCCGGTTAGGCCCTAACCTGGAGCGACCTACAATTGGTGGCTAGAGCAGCTAGGCTGGCCACAAATGTGGCCTCCGGCCAGCGGCCTGAGTGTAGCTGACATGTAGCTAATTCTTGAAAACAGAAATACAGCAACCCTTGGCAGGTTGCAGCCCGCTGGGCCGCCACCCTTTGGCCGATCATCGGGACCAAACCTTGACCGGCCTAACGCCGGTGGCCCAAGCAGCAAGGTCACCAGCACCTCACCGCCCCAGCCATAGGCCGAAATGCAGCTGAATTACAGATGAAGCACCCTCACATAAACAGTAAAACACATCTGGCGGAGGCTGACACTGCTACGTCTGGCACACTTGCACCTACACTTATTTTAATGTTTTTTGTTTCTTTCTTTTTTTATACCAGTGCCAACTTATTTTTATAAGCCAGCTTTGTTCAGTAGATGGTACACACTCCTCCTGCGCACCTCTGCCGCAGATTCAAAGTCCACCAAGTCCAAGGACTCCGCCACCGCAACGTGGTCCCGGATTTCGAAATCGAACTGGCGCTGAGATCCCACGTTGGTGAGGAGCACGGCCACCTCCTCGCCACCGATAGGGACCAAAGGGTGCGTCGTGTTGGGGATGCGCTGGCCCTCGCGCTGCAGCAGCTGCTCGGCCTGCAGGTGCCACAGGGACCAGGGATCGGGTCTCATCTCATCACGAGGTAATGCGGGATGGGGACAGGGATGGGGACAGGGATGGGGACAGGGATGCCTCTTGGCATGGCTGCAATGCATTATCAATACCGGGCATCCCTCTTTGCTTCAGTGTACTTCAGCTACATTATGACTTACGGCCAAGGGGGCGTGGTACAGCAAGCCTTGCCGCTCGAGCCGCGAGCCATAGGCCAGTCAAGGGTTGGTCCCCATTGGCCCAGTGGCACTACCCGGCATTCCCTCCCCAAGGTGGTTGGGAGCGTAAACAGATAAGCAGAGTCATGTAGTGAGGATGCAAGAGCCCAACAAACTCTAAGAGGCATGTGCTCATCTCTTGCCATCAGCCTCCAGGATGCATGCGTTTCTCTCCTTCGCACCGCGACGAGGTTATCCTCCAGCCCCGCCAGCTTGTCCTTCAAATCCTGGCCTTTTTGTATGAGGGCCTGCCGCTGCTCTGCCTCCAGCTTCCCCTGAGCAAGCACCGCGGCACAGCTTCAGGGGCGCAGCACAGCAGCCATGCGTGCGGACACGCGATCTTGAGTCGCTGAGCATGCAACTCGGCACTGCATGAGCGACCCATCTCCGCAGTCATGCGTGTGCGCAAGTGCTCCTGAATAGCAGAGCAAGCAACGCCGCACGGCATGTGCTCCATCGCCACAGCCATGCATGCGCACACATGCTCCTGATGAGCCCAGCATGCAGCAGCGCAGATGAAAGAGGAAAAAGCAGAGCGTCTGAGCGTGTCTGAAGGGATGCAGATGAGTGCTGCATAACCTGGACTGTCAGCATGAGCATGAAAAGTTGCAGTTCCAGAGGTGCGGAAGGTGGTCCCTAGGAGGCCTCCCTTCCTCATCCTCCAGCACCCTGATACCTTCATGGCACTGCTGTTTTCATTGCGTTGCGCTCTGATATGATCAGCCTCCTGCTTAAGCTGCACGAAGGTGTCGTAAAGCTCAGCTACAAGCTTCGGGTTGCCATTGCTGCTCCTGTCTCTGGCATTCTTCGCCAGCATATCGACATTGTCCTTTATGAATTTGAAATCAATGTGCGCCTTAAAGTGAGGCCCATCGTGCACGTTTGTGGCCGCTGGGGTTGCCGCGTCTTGTGGAGCCGATGGCCCGACAGCGCTCAAGGGTCGTGGCGCCCGCACACTCGCTGTGCAGAACGGGCGATGCTGTCCGCACCGGCGTGAGGTGCTCTGAAATAAGTTGGGACAGTGCATGCTGGAGTGACCAAAGCAAACCTCGAACGCACCGACAACGCCGTGACTCCGGAGGATCAGGTGGATCAGCTACTGCTCAGCTACACCACGCTCGTCCCTCATGCAAGAATGGCTAATCAGCCCCGGGGACGGGGACACCGGCTGTAGGTAAGGACACAGCATGCGGGGTGGCAGCTTGTTGATGACAATTGGGGCTCAATTGATTCGTCAATTGATGCCCCAGTTGAGTACAATGGAGGCCTCCCACCAGCACTGACTGGCATGATCCCCATACCGGTATCCTGAAAGACTATTATCATATATTATTAAAGTGATCCAGTGGCTGGGACAGCATGACATATTATTCCTTTCCATTCCAGCCATTTTTCTGTCATTCAAATTTGTCTTCCTTTCCTTTCCTCCTGGCCCCTCTTTCCTTTCACCGGGTTTGCCGCATGGCCGCCATGGTGCGCCTGAGGCATCCTCTACCTTCACACATCTCTCCACACATCCGGCTAGCACCTGTCTATGCAGTGCCTGTGGTGAACCACGGAGATGTGGTGTGGGCCACCGGTCACCTCCAGCCGCGGCATTGCCGAAGGAGCAGGATGCAGTCCAACCTACTTCAGCACATGCACCAGGCTGCGGGGCTACCTCCGCCCGCTGCCAGCTGGGGGATCATGAGGAAGCTGCAGATCCAGCTGTTAAAATGAGACTGGTGGCAGCATGTCCTCCGCTTCTACAGCGCAGCTGTGGCACCGGCAGCACAGCAAGACAGCACACTCATGGCGGCAGCCATGGCGGCCGACATGCGGAGGGTGCACATGGTGAAGCGAACTGATAGAGGCACCGGAGGACCTGGGAATGGGAAGCATACGCCTCCAGATATTCTTTGTTAGGTAGTCTCTGCCCTCCTGCCGATATCCATATCTAACGTGATACAGCTAATGGATGCAGCCTACAAGGAGGTGCAACTGGAGGCGACTGGCAGAGGGGACTCCAGGGACCCAGCCACCCAGCCAGCATTTCTTTTCTCGGCTACGAGTCCAACTTTGGCAGGCCAAGGCCCGATTAGGCCCAAACCTGGACCCTCCTTCGACTGGTGGCCAGAGCAGCAAGGCTGGCCACAAACGGGGCCTCCGCCCGGCAGCTCGAGTTTAACTGACATGTAGCTGAGTCACGAAAAATGAAAAACTGCATCCAGCACAGGTCTGCAGCTACCTAACGCGCCCGGTTTCAGCCTGTGGCCGGCGCATGCCGGGAGCCACACCAGCAGCATGGGCATGTGCTCGTGTGCGCATAAAGGTAAAGCTACAGCTCGGTGCGGTTAGCAGAGCTGACACCAGAGGACGGAGCAGCGGTCGACAATGTGGAACACGCTGCTGCTAGCAGTGCTGGGCAATGGGAGATGACGAGCATGTGGAGGATGCCCTACATGTTCGCTTCCAATACCCTAGCGTCAGGGACATGCTTAGGGAGAGAGGTTGGACTGAGGGTGCCTCTGGCTTTCACCTGTTGTGACGTCAATGACATTACACCTCTAGGCCGGGACACGTAAAAGGAAGAGAAAGTGCGCTCCGGCCTCTGAAACGACTAAGCCTCAAGGAAAGCTACCTCATCCTCCACAAAAGTCAGAGCATCCCACCCTAGCCTGCCCTGGTACAAAGCGTGGAAGGCACGATGTGATGTGGTTGACATCGTTGAAGGGCTGAAGTTTCAGTTTTCCTTTTGAGGGCTGATATTTTCCCTTCGTGTTCCCCTCATGTTTTATATTTTCTCCATTCCTTTCACTTGTTTGTTTGTAGGCTGGACTAAGAACAGTCTTGGGGTTCCTTTCCGTCCTTCTCTTATCGGGGTGATCTTTTTCACTCCTTTATTTTACTTTTTGCCTTCCCTTCCCCCTCACGACCAGTAGGTTGGGTGCCCACATGGCCGATCCTTTATTCCTTTTTGAGTAGGGCCAGAGGTGTAACGTCAGTCACCTGTTGTACCGGAGGTCGCCACAGACTTTCAAGAGTTGTACCGGGGCAGGCTTGGGTGGGTGGCTCTGACTTTTGTTGTGGACGGAGTGGTCATGGACTCATTGTTGAGGCCTAGTTTGTTGCTTTTTTTGCCTTCTTGGGGAATAGGCTTGAGAGGGGCATGGATTCTTTGAGCTGCCTTTTCCTTTTGTGGGGGGATATTTCTTTCTCCTGTTGTGTTTTTCTCCTTCTTTTCCTCTTACCTTCAGTTCATTTTCTTTTATCCCAACGGGACAGTTGGGCGCCCACGCGGCCAGGCCTTTTTGAGCAGGGCCCTGAGGTGTGACGTCATTCTCCTGTTGTACCAGGGTAGGCATGAATGGGAGGCCCTGGCTTTTATGGATTAAGTGACAGACATTCTAGAGGGTCTGGAGAATCTGTTTGGATTTCCTGTTTTGGGGAAGGGGTTTTTACCATGTTGGTCCTCTCCTTTCCCTTTAATTTTGACCTGTCCTAGGCATTAGGGCACCCATGTATCCGAGCCTTTTGAGCAAGGCCCAGAGCTGTTACGTTATTAGCTATTACGTTCCTATATCGGTCTCGGGTACTTGTCCAATGCATCAGTTTCGATGCCTCGGTGGACTGTACAGACTTCACTACGGCCTTCTCTTTTGGTCCTTTTGTGGTTGTTGTTGTAGTTTGCCCCCTTTTTAGTTTCTTCTCTTCTCCCTTCTGATCAGTGGGGCGCCCTCGCGGCCAAGCAGGGGTGGGATACGCTTGTTTTTCTGGACTTATCTTTTCTTAGAGGCTTTGTTGGGGGCTAGTCTCTAGTGGAACTCAGGTGTTGGACTTGGTCTTCTTGGCCTCTCCCCCTCTCTTCTTTTTAGTTCCTTCTATACTCCCTTCTGAACAGTTGGGCGCCCACACGGCCGAGCTTTGTGCGGGCCCAGAGGTGTAACGTTATTGACTAGTCTGTATGTTTCTGCCCGTGCTACAATGTTTAACTCCGTGGCAGTCTCAGCTTTCAAGTCCTTGAATTAGGATTGTAGGGGCTGCTGACAGCTGGACTATCCGGTTTACAGCAGTACACACACCCTGGGGCCTGTTGAATGCTCGGCCTCATGGGCTGCCAGGTTAAGAACAGTGCATACCCGCTCGGCTGGGCTGACAGGTATCACACCGTCTAAGACATAATCAGCACACACAAGGCTGTACATTTCATTAAGTGGATCTCCAGCTTTCTCTGCCCCGAGTCTGAGTATTACTTGATTAGTTCAAAATAGCACCAGATCACCCGTCTACATCTAGACGTGTACCTGTCATAAGTCTGAATGAGTCTGCTCCAGGTCCTTTCACATGCTGGTAGCTGTCGGGCAGTACTAAAGAAAAAGAGTTAACTTGTCATATAGTACGGTAGGTAGTCACATCCAACATTTACAGTTATTGAAAGAGCGTAATAGAAAGCCTCTAGCAAGCAAAATGTAAAAACTGTCTGCGCACACATCAATAGGCGTACATGGGGCACATGTGTGCCCATAACATGCTGCCCCATGGCTGGTATGCATGCCGAGTTCTTCAGTGCCTGAGAGGCTTTCACTCATTCAGCTGTAGTGTAGGCCATGCATGTGCAAGCCTTGTGGTATGTAAGTCAAACCCCAAACAGCTGAAATCTAACCTAAGAAAACCCCATGATATTATCCTCAAACTGGATTCAGCCACCGTCCCAGGGGAGCCTGTCTGACGACCCAGATCTCTAAATTCTCAACCGCGGTTCGTGGGGTCGAAGTTCGAGATGACGGTGATGGCACCGGCAATCCCTGACAGCACTACGGCACCAGCGACCAGAGACAGGACGAAGTTGTTGAGGGAGGGTGTCACTGCGGCCTCAGCGGCCAGGGGGCTGGCCATAGCGGCACCGGCAGATGCGATGATGGCAGCGTGCATGACGGCAGCCTTGCTCTGCTGTGGCTTGACGCTGCGAAGAGAACGCATAGATTTTGTTTCAGATTCTGAGAAACATAGGCAAGCCAAACAAATCGAGGATGAGGGCTATATACCTTGCTCGGACGACGACAGACTTGCGAACTGTCGCACGGACCACTCCTGTTAACATATGACACTCGACATTTAAAGTTGTCCATGCATGAAGAAGTGGGGGCACCAAGACGATGCGAAGATTCACTGACCTGCTCTACGCGTCTGGAAGCGAGCTGAGAGGCAGGACTTCTGGGACATGATAGTGGCCATTCTGATTCTCTTTTGATTATTTCCAAGTGAAGTGCAGAACGTGCGACCTGTTATTTACGAAAAAGTCGATTCGGGTTCCTCTTGATCTGAAACCGAACCTGTCCGAACCGTCCGTACCTGCCCGGAGATGGTACGTTCTAAACAGTTGAGGGCCACCATCTTGCTGGGTGTTTGCTAATAATTGCGATAACGAAAAGGCAGATCACGGCGCCAATTGTGAAGAGTCACTTGGATGTGGAGAAAACAGCTACAACATCAATTTTGAAGCATGGCACTGGTGCTATGGTGGGCTAAACGTGCCATCACATCCAAGCCACTAACCTGGGATAACCAGGGCTCGTTCATCTGCTTCATCAACTGTAATATTGTCGTATCAAAGGCACTGCTACATGGCTTAGTAGCTGGCTGACCTCCGGTATGGCCATCTCCATAGGCACTATGGTGCCAAGGCTCATCGTCTAGTAGACGGCCTGCTCAGCGGCGGCTGAATTCAGGGAGGTGGCAGGTACACAAAAGGTAATCAAACTACAGCCACACTCGACATTTGCATCTACCATGCATGTCTTGCTGTTGCTCAGACATCTATATACCAACATAGTGCATGTGGGAAGGTTCATAGTGGATAACGCCCTTGGTGATCATGAGATGCCATGGTAGGCATGCCGCACATGATGGCTGGTACCGGTGTGAGGTATTTCTCAATATCCTGTGGCTGCTGATACGAATAAAAAGACATCTGCTTCGACCATCATGGTCAACGGACAATTTGACAGTTAAATTGTTTTTCTGGGTACTTGATGGCATGAGTGTGAATGGGGACTGATGCTAGGGACTTGGTTGTTTGAGGTTAGTCAACCTGGTTGTTACACAATCAACAAAGTGCGCTTCTTTTGCTTATTAGAAGCAAAGGGCCTTTCAGGAATTTTTGAGCGAAATGGATTTTGGAATGATTGCAGTGTCACGTTGAGGGGGCTGGTGTACGTTAGGATTTTGTCTCGGCCATGAACGAAGTGGCCTTGCCTGGCAAGGCCACGTGTTTGATCAGCTGCCTCCAAAGTAATTTGTTATATCTGGTGTCGAAGGCTATGCCCATGCTGCTAGACCACATTCTCAAAAATAGGAATGTTGGGGGTGGTAGAGCTCAAACCTCAATCAACTTTGAGCCCCTAGAAGCAGGCTTAATGGAGATTTCCTTCAGTTCCCATATGCTAGCATTACGGTAATCGAGTTTCAGGGTTCCTTTGCCGATGCTTTCCAATTTCCATGGGCCTAGCCAAGCCATTGCCAAGCCTTGGGCCTAGCCCATCGCCTAGGCCTTGGCACGTTAGTCACATGTAGCCATATAGGATGGTGCATGCTCGCTGGCCCCTGATGGGTCGACCGTGTGGGGCTGGTTGGGGATGTGTAAGCTCAATTCCAGCTACCATGCACAGCTAGGACCATGGTGCAGCCTTGCTAGCCTTCCATGTGAGGGGACAGGAACGTGGGATCCAGCACCCTCATCCAAGGTGCAGCCATACACATATCCTATGTCAGCCGCTCGTCATGTGCAACGGTGTAATCTAGCTTTTGTATGGTCACCATGGGCTAGTGGTTGGCCTGAGTATTGTGTGGGGTATCTTTCCTCGAAGCCTCTTCCCTTCCCCAAATGTTCAAGGTTTTCTCTTTCATTCAGTTCAATGGGGTTCACCTCGTAGACAGGGTTGAATCCCTGGAAATATTCTTGCCACGGCACAATTCCAGAGGAAAACAGCTCCATGTAGTGTGTGAAGGTTCAAGCCAAGGGTGCGTGAACGCCCTGGTATAGACTTCTGAATGGCATCATGCCAAGCTTCGAGGTAGATGGCCCTCAGTTCTCATGAGGGTGCTATGCATTGGCCAGCCCTCTCCTAAAGTGATCCCCAACTGATGCTTTCTCATCCACCGAAAAGTGCCCCGTCGGGCAATATGGAACATGAAAATGGCTACCTTAGTTGGCAGCCAGACGACTTTAATCTCGTCCTCAATGCTTGGGACAAAGGGATCCTTCTCTGCACGATCCTCTTCCATATTCCTTGAGAAAGGCCCTTACAATGCATGGCACAAGCCTGGCCCGACCTGCCGTGAACGTCTTTGCACCTTTTTATGTTAATTGGCCGCACGGAGCAAGCATATTCCCACACCGGTATTGTTATCATGATGCTGTATTCGTTCCCAGTTCCCACCAATCCCTGCAGTTGCTACGCCTCATCTCGCTGGCCTCGCGCCAGTTTTCCATGAAAGAAGCTTCACAGATTAGCATCACACTTTAGATGGCCCCTGTGGCTTAATAATGCTACTATGCCTCAATCAAGACCAGAGATAAGGACCATGCAGTTAAAATAACAAAAATATGTTGCCTCGGGCAAAGGCAAAAGACATACACGGTATGACCATTTTTAATTGACACGCATAAATTTAAGAGCAAACATGATAAGTATGCACAACGAGTTGTGTGCCATTTGCATGCCTAGCAACGAGCATGGCAAGACGTTGCACCACAATAAATGAAGGAGGGCAAAATAGCCATGCATTGATGCGCTTTATAGTACTGTTTAAAGTAACTGTATGCATGCATGGTAGATACTGGCCCATGACAGGCGACACTGGGTGTACCACAAACATGCACAATAATGGACAGAGGAATGCGAGCATGCATGCTCATCTAAGGAGAGATGCAACAACATCAGCAGCCAGTAAGCAAGTGATGCGCTAGGTGACAGTCAAGGCGAATGCTGGCCCGCAAGCTGCCAGAATATAGGCAAGGTATGAGTGCAGAGATGCTGCATCAGACTAGAAGCATTTGCATACATGCATGTGTACCGTATCCTTGTACACATGCCATGATGCACATGCCCTACCACTGCAATTAAGGCAGCATGCATTTCCTAACTGGCATGGCAGATTGTTCAAGAAAAGACAGCATGCATCTTTACATGACTATGAAGGAGGGAAACAATCCATGCAGCAGAGAATGCACCTTCGGGTGAGCAAAATAAGTTATGGTAGTTAAAAACGGAAAGCATTCAACACATGCAGGCATATACGGCGCAATCATACTGCATGGCAACGAAGGGTTAATTTGCCGCAGATTGTCAATTCTCCCTAACAGCCCAGCATGCATTACATGAGACCTTGTAGCAACAACGCAGAAAACCAGGTGCATGAAGGCTCAATGCCGGCATTTGATCCAATACTACCGGTACTGTCCATTGTTGGGGTCTAGCGCAAGGAGGTCCGAGCTACTGGTCTTTCGCCATTTCTTGACGTCAGTCCGGATATTGGCAGGACACACGCACCATTACCACTCAAGTCTGCTCCGTCGCGGCATCTCACACTCATAATCCGGGCATGGCGTCAACAGTATTCTTGGGAAATAGACTTGCAGCAGAATTTTGAAAGTACACGAAGACGCCGGTTGGTCCGATCGACAAGAGATGCAACGAAATGCGTGGCTAAGATGGATGCTATCATATGAGGGCCGTGGCTGTATGTTGTGGCGTTGTTGCTGGCTTAAAACCTAGGGCTTACCTGATCCGACCGATCATATGTCAGAGTTTTGAGAAAGTTATGTACCTTACTTGCTGTTGAACACTAGAACACCACTTCCAAGAGCAGAAATGGCGTTCTCTACCGCACTCAACCGCACGCACTCTGCTACTGGTACCCGACAGGCTGCCCAGCAGAATGTCCATGCCAAGGCTTTCGTGTCATTCAAGCCTGCTGGACGCAAGGTGTCTGCAGTTGTACCCAGCAGCAGCTCCAAGTCACCCCTGCAGATCTCCACTGCCCCCGGCTCCTTTAAGAATGGAGTGGCATCTCGGGGCGCCCTACAAACCGTCAGCGCCTTCAGGGATGGACAAACTCTGGACCGCCCTCTGCGTGTCGCTGTTGTAGGTGGAGGTCCTTCTGGAGCTTGTGCTGCCGAGACCCTGGCCGCGGCTGGAATTGAGACTTACCTCATCGAGCGAAAGATGGACAACTGCAAGGTATGACAAGGATTGGACATCATTTGAGATCTTGAGGGCATTGACACTTGTGGAATGAATGACTTGTAGATTTTCCTCTGTCCGACAATCTTTGCTTCCATTACTAACTCCCGGTACCTACTCTGATATGTGCTGCAGCCTTGCGGAGGTGCCATCCCCATCTGCATGGTCGACGAGTTCAACCTGCCTATGGAAATCATTGACAGGAAGGTCACAAAGATGAAGATGATCTCGCCCTCTAACAAGGAGGTTGATGTCGGCCAGACGCTGTCCGATACCGAGTGGATTGGCATGTGCCGCCGTGAGGTCTTCGACGACTACCTGCGCAAGCGTGCCGAGAAGAACGGAGCAAAGGTGAGCCTTGAAAGCCCCGCCATGGCTCCAGAAACCTCGAGTAATTCCCTGTGTGGTCCCTAGAACCCGGCCCTCCATGTCTGGTTATTTTTGCACCCCACTAGTCCAGGACATGCATGCCTGGCAGTGCGGTTTCCTACGACACTCACGTCTGACTGTCTTCTACTGTTCCTGTGCACAATCCTGAACGTCATGTTGATGAAGCCACTCAAGATTGGTGACAATGACGACAGTACGATACCCTCACCTGCTGACTGCCCTACTCACTGCTTTCCCCCGGCAGATCCTGAACGGCCTGATGATGAAGCTGGACAAGACCAGCAACAAGGATGACCCCATCACCCTTCACTACAACGACTACGGTGAGGGCGGCAAGGTCGGCATCCCCAAGAGCATGGAGGTGGACCTGGTCATCGGTGCTGATGGCGCCAACAGCCGTGTGGCCAAGGACATCGATGCTGGAGAGTGCGACTATGCCATCGCCTTCCAGGTGCAAAGCTGGTGCTTACATCAAGTGGCTGGGATGGGTAGCCTTGCTGCTTGCTGATATGGGGGGGGGGTTGCTTGCCGGAGTGTGGGGCAGACAGTGCAGGGATCACATAGCCATCCCCTAGTGAAATGCTTTTTATAAAATAAATAGTGCATGGGACCTGTTGCCTGAAGGAGGTACAGACATCAGGAGTACCCTCCGGCCCATTTAGGGAGAGGTATCGTCATGCTGTCATCAAGAGGGGGGTACAGTAACCTTTCCTCTCCTTTGTTTAGCCCTGCACTGTCTTAGGCTGTGTATGTGGTGCCTGCATGTCTGCAGGAGCGCATCCGCATCCCTGACGACAAGATGAAGTACTACGAGAACCTCGCAGAGATGTATGTGGGTGACGATGTCTCCCCCGACTTCTACGGCTGGGTGTTCCCCAAGTACGACCACGTGGCTGTCGGCACCGGAACCGTCGTCAACAAGACGGCCATTAAGCAGTACCAGCAGGCCACCCGCGACCGCGCCTCTGTCAAGACTGAGGGCGGGAAGATCATCCGTGTGGAGGCCCACCCCATCCCTGAGCACCCTCGGCCCAAGCGCTGCCAGGGCCGCATCGCCCTGGTGGGTGACGCAGCTGGCTATGTGACAAAGTGCTCCGGAGAGGGCATTTACTTTGCGGCCAAGAGCGGACGCATGTGTGCTGAGGCCATTGTAGAGGCGTCTGCCAACGGGACGAAGATGTGCGGAGAGGGCGCCATCCGCAGCTACCTTGACAAGTGGGACCGAAAGTACTGGACCACGTACAAGGTCCTGGATATCCTGCAGAAGGTCTTCTACAGGTCAGGCCCTAAGCTCTCCCTGAAGTTTTGTCCCTACTAAATGGTGCTATCTGTGTTGTAGATGTAAATGCCATCTCTGTTGATATGACTGCGAAAGTTGTCCTTTCCTCCTGTGTCGGTCTCTTGCCCACCTTTCTCGTCTGCCTGTCCCTGCCTACCCTTTGCCTGCCTTTGTTCCTTAAGCTTCAGGATGTTTGGTGGGCCGTCACCCATGAGCAGGCATATTTCTTTACCCAACGCTGCCCAAGATTCTGGTCATGACGCTCTCTGTCTTTGTCCTTGCTGCAGGTCCAACCCCGCCCGCGAGGCCTTCGTGGACCTGTGCGAGGACAACTACGTGCAGAAGATGACCTTCGACTCGTACTTGTACAAGACTGTGGTCCCCGGCAACCCCGTTGATGACATCAAGCTGCTTGTGCGGACCGTGTCATGCTTGCTGCGCGCCAATGCGTTGAGAACAGGAGATGGCCTGAACATCACCTTCGGATCCAAGGCCAACGAGAAGCGCGTCTTGGCATAAGTAGCGCGCTGGCGTTTATGCATAGTTACGGCTAGCATGTTTGTATTATAATTGCAGGGAGGTAGCATGAGGTTGAGTTGGTTGGGGCCGGGACCCTTTTTGGGGCTTGTGTTTAGGGACAGCTTGCCTCCGCCCCACAATTGTCCTCTTCATCTTGGTGATTGTTTTTGCTTTTAGCCAGTACTCCGGCAAAAGCGCTCGTTCATTGCAAGTGGCTTCACGTTGTTGGGTACTGGGCTAGACATTTGACCCATGATCAAGTCTGGAAATTGCGAGGGATAAATTTGGCTGGGACATGGCAATATTTTGAAGTTGTGATGCAACCACTTGAATGCTCGAGACCTGTGCTGAGCAAGACATTTCCTCCGGTATATCACTACCAATGTTGAGCGTACTGAAACAGGGTACAGATACTGACCGTGATGAATGAAATGTACAGAGAAGTACTTTGAGGGAGAATATTGTTTCCTGTCAAAGTCTTTGCCCGAAACGTTTCCATAATTATGGTAAAATTGTATGTAACTGGCAGGCAACGTTAACCGCCATATGACAAGAAAACAACATCAATCTTAAGCAACATGAGCATCATACCGGTCTTCCATCTCATTGCAGGTCTCAGATTTCAAAAACATGGTTGACATATTGGTGTGTGACTACTTGCCACTAAGTGAGTCTTCACAAAAAGAAGGGCCTGCAGGTAGCAGTGTGATCCATGTCTTGTTTACCGGTGTCACACGACTGCTAGCAGGGGTAACGCTACGACAGATCGAAAACAACCATGCAATGAAATGTAAGTACATTGGAATATGTTGAATGATCCTGGTTTAGAATGATGTATACCCGCTGGGCGCCAGGCCCTGCTGAACAATTCCAGCAACCATGCACAGCCAGGACCATGTAGCAGCCAGGACCCCCTGCTGTGTTTATGGGGAGGGAATACGGAGCCCGGCAATCTACACAGGGGGAGAGGCGTCTTTGCCGACGTGGCCGAGCTTTATTTAAGCAGGGCCCAGAGGTGTAATGTCAATAACACAGGGGGAGAGACGGAGGACCGTTGGTGAGAGGAATTGATTGATGTGCCATTTTAAAATCAAAGCCTCCAATCTCACGGCCTCCTATCTAACTTTAAGGTGAAGGTTGATGGGTATTTTTTGCATGACACTCAATCAAGCCATGCGGCATTACGCCCTGTGTCAATGTTGAGGATGACTGCCGCAACATGACGGAAGCTGAATTCAGGCATGTGACAGAGAGAGCATGTGACCCATGTGTCTACATCTGGGACTACATAAGGCGAATGGGACCCACATGTCCACAGGGTTAAGGGTTTGAACGAAAGGGCATGGACCATACGTACCTACGGTTGGGCCTCTGTGGCTGTCTCTCAACTGGCCTCGGGTTTCACCTTGGTTGGTCTCTCACACGTTGTAGGGTTTACGCGGCCGAGCCTTTTTGAGCAGGGCCCAGAGGTGTAATGTCATTGACACGTTGTAGGGTACAACCTCAGACAAGCCCTGAGATATATCGCAAAAATCTGACAGTGGGCTGATGGATGGCATTCAGACCCAGCCACCCAGACAGGGGATCCCCAGATCCGATCACCGGATCCGATCACGATCAACCAGTGGTGTGAAACGGTTCGTGAAACCGGTTATTCGGTTTTGTCGAAGTGAACACCAATCGCGACTGGTGGAGCAACATCAATCTCAACTATAGCCAAGTGGATAGCCTTGAAACTCTCATAATTTTGGAGGTTTACCTGTGCAGTGATGAGGGCGTGGTCAAAATTAAGGACCTACATCAAGCCGACGACATCCAGCCGGACCGTTGTCGTGCCTGGAGCGACCTCGCAGCCCTCATCCGCACCTCACCAGTTGAAAATCTTGACGTACAACATCCTTGCCAACAAATACGCGGTCGGAGGGTGCGCAGTCCTGCACACCCTAGCCTAGGAATGAATGCAGGCCATGGCATGAGCTGGGGTGTTTCGCGGAGCTGTTGCATGCAAATCGGTTGCGAACAGCATGCCTTGTCATTCGCCCATCTGTAAGGATGGCAGAAGGATCCCCATGTCCTCCACTAACGGTCCACCCATGCCCCTCTGTTGCCTTGCGCAAACGACGTGCCTGCAGCCACCATGCGTACTGTAAGGATCAGTTCCTAGAATGGCCAACAAGAAGCAAGAAGCTGCAACAAGAGCTGAGGCAGTATGATTGCGATCTCGTATGCCTACAGGTGATGGTGTAGGCATACATGTAGCATGTGGTACTGTAGATTTGCTTTTCCTTCCCTCATAATTAACCTTGTTTGGGGTGAGGGATCCACAGATTCACTAATGATCGATTGAAGACGACAGTTTTCAGTTAAATATGCGGAGTTTTTGTCGACAGTCTTCCTGAGGGCAGCATAAAAATAAATCATGTTTTAATGGCCGAGGGAAGGCAAATCAAATCTACGGGGTAGTTTGTGAGGTCTCATAAGCTTTGCAGAAACTGCCTTTGCAGGCACCACCATGATCAGGCGTGAGGGCTCTCTCAGCGGGCATGTCTGGAAGGAATACGTACACCAAACAGGTCCTTTACAACTAATTGGTGGCTTTGCATGGCTTGTAGCCCGCAGGCCTCATGTCTGCGGGTCATGATTCTTGATCCCGACCCCCCCCCACCTCTCCCCCGTCCCTCCATTCTTGACCTCCCTTTTCCCCCCTATTCCCATGTCTTGAGCCCACCTCCCCATCCCACCCTATTCCCATGTCTTGAACCCGCCTCCCCATCCCGCTCTATCCCCCCCTATCCCCATTTCTTGACCCTGCCTCCCCTTCCCGGTCTATCCTCGCATCCTGACCCCACCTCCCCATCCCGCCCTATCCCCGCCCTATCCCCATGTCTTGACCCCACCTCCCCATCCCGCCCTATCCCCATGTCTTGACCCCACCTCCCCATCCCGCCTATCCCCGCCCTCTCCCCATGTCATGACCCCGCCTCCCCATCCCGCCCTATCCCCGCATCCTGATCCCACCTCCCCATCCCTCTATATCACTGCAGGAGGTCGAGAACAAAGTTTTCAAAGTGGAGCTTGAACCCCTCTTTGCCTTGCTGGGCTTTAAGGGCTGGTTCCAACCTCGCCAGGTGCGCACGCTGTGCCCCGACCTCATAGTCCCACACAGATTCACACAAACACGCACACGCAATAAGCCTGGACAAAATACAGGCAAAAAAGGAGCTGATACGCATCGTCAGGCCTCCCCTCAAGGGTTTTTGTCATGTGTGTTGAAAAGTAAAATTTATGGTCAAAGCCCACGGCATGCTCCGGGCCTTGCATTGTCACCATATCCGTCAATGGCTGCGTCAGTGGTGGCATAGCCAGTACTTGCTTTAATGCTCAGCAAGCCATCTCTTGAAGACTGCCGGGCAACCAGCCGAGCAGCCGACCACCACCTGCTTGCACACTTTTCTATTTTCCGGCCCTCCCTGCTTGCAAACTTTTCTATTTTCTGCCCCTCCCTGCTCCCACACTTATATTTTATGCCCCTCCCTGCTCCCACACTTTCCTATTTTCCGGCCCCCTTATCTGCAGCTTCTTGACGGGCCTACGGGACCGCCAGAGGGATGTGCGCTGTTTTACCGGACGTCCATGTTCCGTCCCATCGGCAACCGAGGCTTTGAATTCTCCCGCTGCTCGCTGCCTGTTGGCCTGCAAGGTGAGGCCGGCGCAAACAGAATCCCCCATTCTCCTTTGACCTGTACAACCTCTCGTCTACAGTACTTCCCATGTCTCGCCCCAGCCATTGGCTCGTGCTCTGTGGCAAGGCGAGGCACCCTGCCAGCCTACTTGGGCCTCGCCAGCTGCATGACACTACAGTTTACAGGTGCAAACACCTTCCACCCTAGACCTTAAACCCTAGACCCTACACCCATATCCTAAACCCTCCTTGTTCTTTGTTTCTCCCCTTCCAAGGTCTGAGAGGGGCTAGAGGTGCACGCGGCGGCCTGTGGGACACGTATGACAAGCGGCAGGAGGGGGCGCTGGTGGCTCTGCTGGAGCACCTGCCTAGTGCATGCCCGATAGTGGCAGGTGGGGGGACTGCAGGCTAATGGCCAATGTTGAGGGGGGGAGTGGGGGCGGGAGGGAGAGAGTGCTGGTGGTCCTGCTTGAGGACTGATCCAGGGCATGCCCGATAGTGGCAGGTGGGGGGACTGCAGGCTAATGGCCAATGCCAGGGACAGACCTGTGGATTGAGAAAAACATTGAATACCGGTATATGTGTATGAAATTCAAACATCGGAAGTTTTACTCACCTGGATTATTCACCACAGGTTCACCACTTCACCCCAGGAAGTAAGAGTGATGTCAGTCAGGGTACAGCGGCTTGGCAGCTGTGAGACGTGTGCTAAGGGTTGCTGGCAGGGGGAAGCATTAGCTTGCGCCCAGCAGGGGAGCGTAAGCTTTTGTTAAGCAGGGGAGCAGGAGACAGGGAACAGGGGAGCAGGAGGCAGGGAGCAGGGAGCAGCCGCGTTCCCTGCCTCCTGCCAGCCGCTTGATCTTTTCACTTGCCTTCATTCCCTTCAATCAGTGTGGCTGCTACTTGGTGCATGTCCATGGGGACAAGAGCCCCACCTATTTCTGTTCTTATTACGGCATCACCCTCCGTGATTTGTATCTGGCTGCAGCGTGTTCGCACGTGCCCCCCCCCCCACTCACACGACAAAAGAGTAAATGACTAGCCTCCTTACCGCTGTTGTCATTCCCTCCCCTACTGGCTGCAGTGTGTACCCCCCCCCCATCACATCTTGCCTAGCCTCCTGAACGCTGTTGTCAGTTTGCTCCTCTCCTGGCTGCAGTGTGCACGCACCTGTTTTGGAACCCTTTGTACCCGGACGTCAAAGTGCTGCAGGCTGCAGTGCTGTGTCAGGAGGTGGGGGAGAGGGAGGCGGGGCTGGGGGGCTGGGGGGAGAGGGGGGGCAGGGCAGGGGGGCGGGGGGAGAGGGGGTGCGGGGCAGGGTGGGGGGGGGAGAGGGGGGGGGTAGGGGGGGCACCTGTTTGACTTCTTGTGTGCTTTGAATCAGACCCTCTATACGTCATCTCTGCATCACTTCATCAGTCATGACCATGCTGCCGTGAGACCCTCCGCCAGGTCACGTGCAGCGAGTGGGGCAAGCTGGAACAGGTGCTGTCCTACACTCATATATCTTGTGGAAATTCATCCCTTGTAAGCTACGGTATTATAGAGCTGCTGCTACCAGCAATTGTGTAATTGAGTAATTGTGTAATTGTGTATTCTCCCCGCCACCGCCCCACAGGTCGCTAGCTTGCTGCAGCAGACCTTCGGCAGCTTAGACGTGCCCGTTATAATTGGAGGTGAGGTTAGGTAGTCGGGGTCCTGCACGCAGCCCAATCGTGGCCAAGTATATTGTCGGGCGCTTGATTGCTGTCTGTGGGAACAAAGCCTTGGGCATTCTTGGACTGGATTCTGACTGGAAAACTCGGAAATCTTCTTCTCAGTTGTGTGCGGGGCGTAGGTCAGGAGGGTAAAGGAGTGGGGGTAAGTTTGCGTGGCAGGGTGTGCAAGTCGTGTGTGTCCTGTGTTTATTCCAGTGTGCAGACTGCGAGAAAGGAAGAAAGCTACGCCCCGTGGGGGTCGTGAGAGTGAAGGAAACAGCGCAGCCAGGCTGACTGTGCACCTGACCATGACCTTTGACAGGCTGGTGGGTAGAGCCTCAACTGCCTAGATGGGGCCACAATCTTGGCTGGCCAATGGTTCCAGCCACAGGGCATGTTGCACCTGGCCCCCTCGACTGTAGGCCATGATGTGCTTGACTTGTAGGTGAGGCAGCTTCAAGCAGTGCAGGGTATAGCAGTCCTGTACTGAGAGAGAGTATATTCTATCTAGGATTAGGTGAAATCACTAGTGAGCAAAATGCCGGATGTTTCAATGTTCTATTGGGCTGTCGTGTTTCTGTGCATTGCCAAATTTTGAACTATGCCAATATTCTCTCACTTCGCCATTTGAGGCAGCGGCCACATGCTTTCATTGCAGGAGATTTCAACAGCCTGTGCGTTAAGAGGAAATGTGACGCATTTGATAAGGTAGGGCGCAGGGAGGGGCCAAAAGAGGATCAAGATAGATAGCAAGCAGCCCGCGGAGGATTTTCCTGAAAATTTTGTCCAGCAGCTCATCTCGCTTGAATGCTTGATGCATGAGTTGGTTGCCCGCAAACCGGTTTGAGCACCAGATAAACTAGGACAGCGAGCGGAAAACAGCACCCACCCTAACCAAGCAACCAAAACGGCCGCAGACCTGTGGCGTGGGAATGAACCCCACAGTGCAGTCTCGGTGGATGTGTCCATGTCTCGGTTAAGAGAAGAGTCATTATATGGCCGCCTCAGCTTTCTACAACAACTATGCTCCCCGCCTCCCACCCAGCTTGGCAGCCTCCCCATCCTACTTCCAGCTAATTGTGCATTTGGGTAGGGGCACAGGTGTTTTGTTCACGGCGCTTCAGCTACACTTCAGCTACACCCTGGTGTACAGCCGTCGAGGCCCGGTGCAGTAAGCCCTTCTGCCTAGGACACCTGACGTAGGCCAGTCATGGTTATGTTTCAATCCGGCCAGCGGCCTGCTGGCCTGGTGCACAGCTGCATGGTGCAGGTTGATGTCTCCATCCACTAAGCGGTGGTCGCCCTGGGGCCTGTCAAAGGTGGCCTGGTGCACAGCTGCATGGTGCAGGTTGATGTCTCCATCCACTCTGCGGTGGTCGCCCTGGGGCCTGTCAAAGGTGGCCTGGTGCACGGCTGCATGGTGCAGGTTGATGTCTCCATCCACTCTGCGGTGGTCGCCCTGGGGCCTGTCAAAGGTGGCCTGGTGCACGGCTGCATGGTGCAGGTTGATGTCTCCATCCACTCTGCGGTGGTCGCCCTGGGGCCTGTCAAAGGTGGCCTGGTGCACGGCTGCATGGTGCAGGTTGATGTCTCCATCCACTCAGCGGTGGTCGCCCTGGGGCCTGTCAAAGGTGGCCTGGTGCACGGCTGCATGGTGCAGGTTGATGTCTCCATCCACTCAGCGGTGGTCGCCCTGGGGCCTGTCAAAGGTGGCCTGGTGCACGGCTGCATGGTGCAGGTTGATGTCTCCATCCACTCTGCGGTGGTCGCCCTGGGGCCTGTCAAAGGTGGCCTGGTGCACGGCTGCATGGTGCAGGTTGATGTCTCCATCCACTTTGCGGTGGTCGCCCTGGGGCCTATCAAAGGTGGCCTGGTGCACGGCTGCATGGTGCAGGTTGATGTCTCCATCCACTCTGCAGTGGTCGCCCTGGGGCCTGTCAAAGGTGGCCTGGTGCACGGCTGCATGGTGCAGGTTGATGTCTCCATCCACTCTGCCGTGGTCGCCCTGGGGCCTGTCAAAGATGGCCTGGTGCACGGCTGCATGGTGCAGGTTGATGTCTCCATCCACTCAGCGGTGGTCGCCCTGGGGCCTGTCAAAGGTGGCCTGGTGCACGGCTGCATGGTGCAGGCTGATGTCTCCATCCACTCAGCGGTGGTCGCACTGGGGCCTGTCAAAGGTGGCCTGGTGCACGGCTGCATGGTGCAGGTTGATGTCTCCATCCACTCTGCGGTGGTCGCCCTGGGGCCTGTCAAAGGTGGCCTGGTGCACGGCTGCATGGTGCAGGTTGATGTCTCCATCCACTTTGCGGTGGTCGCCCTGGGGCCTATCAAAGGTGGCCTGGTGCACGGCTGCATGGTGCAGGTTGATGTCTCCATCCACTCTGCAGTGGTCGCCCTGGGGCCTGTCAAAGGTGGCCTGGTGCACGGCTGCATGGTGCAGGTTGATGTCTCCATCCACTCTGCGGTGGTCGCCCTGGGGCCTGTCAAAGGTGGCCTGGTGCACGGCTGCATGGTGCAGGTTGATGTCTCCATCCACTCAGCGGTGGTCGCCCTGGGGCCTGTCAAAGGTGGCCTGGTGCACGGCTGCATGGTGCAGGTTGATGTCTCCATCCACTCAGCGGTGGTCGCCCTGGGGCCTGTCAAAGGTGGCCTGGTGCACGGCTGCATGGTGCAGGTTGATGTCTCCATCCACTCTGCGGTGGTCGCCCTGGGGCCTGTCAAAGGTGGCCTGGTGCACGGCTGCATGGTGCAGGTTGATGTCTCCATCCACTCTGCGGTGGTCGCCCTGGGGCCTGTCAAAGGTGGCCTGGTGCACGGCTGCATGGTGCAGGTTGATGTCTCCATCCACTCTGCGGTGGTCGCCCTGGGGCCTGTCAAAGGTGGCCTGGTGCACGGCTGCATGGTGCAGGTTGATGTCTCCATCCACTCAGCGGTGGTCGCCCTGGGGCCTGTCAAAGGTGGCCTGGTGCACGGCTGCATGGTGCAGGTTGATGTCTCCATCCACTCTGCGGTGGTCGCCCTGGGGCCTGTCAAAGGTGGCCTGGTGCACGGCTGCATGGTGCAGGTTGATGTCTCCATCCACTCTGCGGTGGTCGCCCTGGGGCCTGTCAAAGGTGGCCTGGTGCACGGCTGCATGGTGCAGGTTGATGTCTCCATCCACTCTGCGGTGGTCGCCCTGGGGCCTGTTAAAGGTGGCCTGGTGCACGGCTGCATGGTGCAGGTTGATGTCTCCATCCACTCAGCGGTGGTCGCCCTGGGGCCTGTTAAAGGTGGCCTGGTGCACGGCTGCATGGTGCAGGTTGATGTCTCCATCCACTCAGCGGTGGTCGCCCTGGGGCCTGTTAAAGGTGGCCTGGCTACATGCTACAAGAAACACTGCAGAGCGTGCATCCTGCTTGGACTTGGAATTCGTGCTTTGGTCAACAATTTTGTTTTACGGTTGCAACACACTGTCTTATGTTATACACCTAAGTCCCTTTTACGGTGTCAGAGCAATTGTCAGAGCCCATCCTGAGAATAATACTGTGCTGAAGATTATTTTGAACCAGCCCCCTTATGCGCGGGATCTGTTCTGCCGCACCAGGCTTGATCATGGCTTGGGTATGGACTGAGAGGAAACCAAACCAGTGCCAGTAGAAAGATGGAAAACCAGGTACCAATGGATTGTTGCGGAAGACATGGAAACAAATGTGGGGGGGGAAATCCATCCACACTGCCCTCCAGATTCAGACCCCCGGCCGGCCTTGGCCGGCCCCCCCCAAAATACCCTAGGCCAGCAAGGCGTGTTAACAGGGCACTGTAGGCCTGTCCTCCCAGCAGTCTTTTCGAAGGAGCCAGGCCATGATAACAGGAGGTACCGGTATGGAGAGCAGAACAGATCTGTGTCTCAGGGCTAGGCTGAGATCTGATAGGTACAGATCCTGGGCGACCTGGCAATGCTGTCATGCCAACTAAATCTGATTTGTTGTTTTAAAGTCGGCTCTGCGCTGCCATGTGGCCATGAGGGCTCATGTCCTCTGAGCCCTTGACTGAGTTATAAGGGGCCCCAGGTCGGGAGTCATGAGTCATACCTGCCGGCCTGGCGGCTCCCAGAGGGTTTGTGAGGCTGTGACTGAAACCGGCCCGACATGATATCCCCATGAAGACAGTGCAGGTGTTTTGGGGAAGGGGCCTGTCACTAGGGGGGTCGGACTAGTGCCCCGACAGGGGCTTTCAGTGCCCGGTCGGCGCCTTTGCACAATGAAGAATCTACCAGGGGACGCATTATAAGCCAGGGGGTTGTCGGGGGCCTAGTCCGACCCCCCTAGTGACAGGCCCCTTTATTGGGGCCCTGGATTGCCTGATTAAACCCTGAGGCTGATTTTCACTTACTGGTTCTGGCTTACTGTCCTAGGGTATCAAGTGCCGGTACCGGTTTTGACGGGCACTTGTCCCATGCATCAAATGTGATGTTCTGATGGGCCGTAATAACTTCACAATACCCCTCACGCTGCTTCTTGCCCTTGAAACTGTATACCTAAACCCTAACAGGTCCTTCCCCCGTCGGGCCTGACAAGCGGCGTCTACGAGCTCATGTCCAAAGGCAGCCTGCATCCTGAGCACCCTGACCATCCGTACAGCCGCCGCGGGGCTGCGTCGGCGCTGCAGGCACAGCTTCCCCGCCGGGTGCCAGCTGGGGGCGCAGGGGCCGTGGCTGCGCTGCCGGTGTCGGAGTGCCAACAACTACGTCAGGTTTGTCAGGGGGAGGGGGAGGGGGAAGAGGGGGAGGGGGGAGGGAGGGAGAGGGATGAGGAGCAGTTTTGTGCACACATGTGATTCGCGTTCCTCCTGAAACAGGTGTTGGTGATCGAGATTATTCAGGAGAATAAAGACGAGGGGGCCGGGGAGAGTGAACGGTGGGTGCAGGCAGGGTGCATTGATGTGTTGTTTATGGCAAGGGGCCAAGGGGGCGTATCAGCTGCCTGCCGTCACGCGGCCCCTGTCTGCCCTGCTCTTTTGTCTTATGCGACACGTGGACTGGAATCCCCAAAGGCTGCGCCCTGCAGTGTCAGGCCTGCAGCCCCTGAAAACGGCTGGACCCCTCTCCAGGCCTGGTGCAGATCAGCTGGGCTTGACATCAGATTGCCCCGTGTCTGACTCTTACTCCGCTTACACCTTCTGATTCTCAAGCTTGGTCGCACCGCATCGCACCGTACCGCACCGCACCGCACTGGACGCCAAAGCACGGCACCGCACCGCTGTTTTCTGTAATATTGGTTTCTGCAGCCCTTGTTTGTGCGCACCTGCCCCATGCATCAATAGTGATGCTCCGCTGGACTGTCAAAGCTTCACTCCACAGCCCCGCTGAGACTTGTTGCAGGGCAGCTGGGCCAGATCCTTATCCTGCCCGCGCGTGTTCCTGTCTCTCAGCTTCTCCCCTTGATTCCCTAGCTCCGCCGCACCGCTGTCCCCTCAGGTGGACCTCAACACATCAGGGCTGCGTGTGACCAGTATGCATATGATGTGCAATGGATGGTGAGTGCGGGTGTGAGGGTGTGGATGGTGCGTACGGGTGTGAGGGTGTGCATGCGAAATGTATCATTTCGTCATGTGGAAGTTGTAAACAGAAACTTCCATGGATTCAAGGGGGAAATGCTGCCTCATGACTGTCGGGACAGCACGAAGCTCCCAAGTCATGTCAAAAGCAACGCAGTGAAGGCTGAATAAAAGGCGTGCTCTTCGCATTGTTTTTGTTAGCGTGATTCAGCAACAATTGAGCTATATTATGGTCTGTGGCCGGGAGGCTTGGTGCACTAAGCTGCTGGGGCCACCGGCCTTAGGGGTCGGTCAGACTACGTTGCGTTTGAGGTTGCGTTTGGGAGTGCAAACGCAAACGCGAAACGCAGGGGGGGGGGGGGAGTTTGGATACAATTTTGTTATGTTCAAATGGAATCAACTGCGCCCATCTTCTGACAGGCTATTTTCGATTATGAATGTCTAAACGCAATCTCAAACGTTACGCAGTCTGACCGACCTCTTGGGCTGGTTAAGGCTTGGTCCTCATCGCCCAGTGGAGGCCACAATGGTCTGGAGAGCACTAAAATGAAGGCTGGTCCTCAGTGCCTTCCCCCCCCTGGTGTTGCCCTGTCCCTCCCTTGGCTGGCGCAGGGAGCCACCGCTGACCACCAAAACGAGCAGCTTTGCTGGCTGCTTGGATTACGTGTGGCTCAGCCGCAGTCCCGAGAGCTCAGCCCAGGCAGTGGACAACGACCCAGAGCATTTTAAAGTGGTGCAGACATTAGGGCTGCCCTATGACGATACTACAACAAGCTGGCAGGACCCACTGCTGGACGTGGCATTCGATCCCATCCCCAATAAGACGTACCCGTCGGATCACCTTGCCATGGGGTGCGTGTGTGTTGTGGCGGGGAGAAGGAGTGGTGGGGGGAGGAGATAGTGCATGGGGCTTCAGGGGGGCCGTCTGATGATTTGAATGTGCTCAGGCGATCCTCGGCAGGCTCGGAATCCAGAGGCCATGCGTGGCCTCAATTGTTTTCCGGACCTGTTGTATGTCAGTTATCAGGGCAAGAGGAAGGTGCATGGGATAGGCCCATGAAAGCAAGGATAGGATGTCCATGCCTGTAGATGTTCATGCCTGTGGATTCTTATTTTTCTGTAAGTGGTGGCTTGATGTAGTTAACTGACCAGTGCATGCCAGTGGCCTGGCTGATGGTTACCAGTCTACCACCTAACACATCTGCTTTTGCCCTTGGCTGCTACAGGTGTGTGGTGGAACTGTACCCCCCAGGGTGGCTGGTGCTCGAGCATGCAAAGCTTGCAAATTGACATGAAGTGGCGTCCTCGTCCGGCTGTGTCCGAGAGGAGTTCAAGCTGCTGGCATGTTTTGCTATTTTAATGAAATCATTCGTTGCTCAAGGACACTGAAATGACAGGTGGTACCCAGCGTTTGCCTTGTTGTTTGACACATGGTGGTACAACACTGGTGGTTGCACTTTGTGAAGGAGAGTATGTTGGCAGTGGCCTTCAATTGATGCCAATGGCTTTATTTGCCGTACCATGCATGCACCCGTGCGGTGGCATGAGGAACCCCATGGAGTCTCGCGCGCGTTGGTGGCACGCGCCACCAAGATGTGAAAACATTATGGACTTATAAAGGTACAGCATTGTGGTATGGGAGCTGTGCTAGGCTGGATTTGGCTGTGTCGCGGCATGCGTGCATGCACCCATGCTGCAACAGGCATGAAAGAGGCATCCAGGCTGTGGCGGCTGTGCTACTAACTAACTTCACTGATCAGTTTCCGGATTGGTCGCATCGAGTGACGGCAATCCTTGTGACGAAAGATCTGGAGTGTGTACTGAAGCCCAGGCGTTGTGCACACGGTTGGGCATTAAGCATTCAAGTACAGCGCTGTGATACATAAGGAATCTGCGCATGCAAGCAGGGCGTCATGCATGCGGGGAGGAGGTGTGCTTTCCGGCGGGTGGCTGCACATGCAAGTAGGTCGTTGTGCCTGCAGGCGGACGCTGCACATGCTATTATCAACAGAGGGAACTTCACTCGCAGATGTAGCACCGTGCGCATGAAAAAGGAGTTGTCCATGCAAGTATGTTGTTGTTGTTGTGCATACGGCCAGGACGCTACACTTGCCTGACTTCCGAGCTTCCTGCTGAGCCCCGCAACGCCACCCCACACCTAGGGGACTCTTTGTTGTTGCTGCCTGTATTTAAGCAGCTTTTGCCTGCATTTCAGCTGATGTTTCTGTGTGCATGAGAGCTGCTGCTCTTTCTTGCATGTGAGTTGCATGGGAGCCAGTGCTGCTCCTTCCTGCATGTGAGCTGCAAGGGAGCTGCTACTCTTGTTGCATGCTGGGTACATGCTGCTGCTTGCAAAGTGATTGCTTCTGATGCCTCCGGCATGGGAGATGCTGCAGCCATCGTTACAGCTACGAGAGGAGGGCTGAAGTAGTGGGTGGGCATTTGCCATGTCACTTGCACTGGCTTGCTGCTTCTTGCTTGTCTAAGCCAGCATCTGCTCCCCGTACACCGCATTGACGCTTGGAGGGCGAAGCTGTACAAGAGGGACGCGCTCGTCCTCTTAGTATTTCGACGAGTTAGCTACTTCATCCGTGAGCTGTAAGTCGTGCCTGGTTTCGAGCTTCTCCAGCAGATCCACGGCTTTGGCACGATGATGTTGATAATTAACATGCATGACGTCACAGGTCAAGGCATTCCCTAACATCGAGCGATGCAAATTTGGACGCTGTTCCGCTAAGTCCAGAGGCATCGTGATATTATTCTTCAGGCAACATATGCTTATCAATCAATGCCGTAGCTGAATGACCATAGCTCGTGATAAATGTTGGACACCCGTTTTCCCCATCCCCCCTCCTTTGTGTGGGGACGTATAACTAGTGACTTGACCATCTCGTCCTTGTGCGATGCCTATCACCTGGCTCTGATGCATTTATTATAGCTGATATCCATTCGTGTCGGTTGAACCAGAGGGCGACGGCCTTTTAGAGGCAACGACGCGAATTATGTCCAAATCGTTGGCTCTTGCCGACAGCTTTTTGACATGGAATGAGAAGTTGCCCAAGGATGACAAGGAGGTACCGACGTGCGGGAAGAGTGAAGAAGAGCTGAAGGCATTCACAGTAAGCCGATGCGCTATGTCCACCTGTGTATGCTTATGGCCAAGGTCACCAACTCGGCATGGGATATCACAAAGTGACGCCGTATCTACTAGCGGACCTCTAAGGACCATTGGGCATTAAATTGTCGATTATTTCGTGCAGGTGGATGAAAGACTATCGGACGTAGAAAGGACGGTGTTGTTCCTCAATGGAGGCCAGATCATTCAACAGCGGCAGGCAATATCCAAGTATGTAGTTATCTGATGTCGGAAAGCTGCATGTTTGAGGTGACGCGCCGAGATGCTCAATTGTCTCCCTCCAATGCAGTCTGCCCTCGGTAGTGAAAGGGCGCGGGCGACCTGCCTGGGACGCCATCAGCCCAGCGTTAAAAGCTGCCTTGAATAAGTTAGATGCCGAGGCACAGGTGCGCATCATCATGCCCTTTCACTCTCCTAACCGGCCAGGCCTAGGAGCTGTTCTATGGGACCGGCTGCCATGGCTCCCTCCGCTATGCAGATTGAAGCGGCGGAAGCATTTGCTGTCATGTGCAAGGACAGGCTCATGGCCCCCATGGACCTGCAAGCGAGCTTGCTACCTGTTATCTGCCGGAACATCAACAAGGAAAAGTCGGGAGAGGTATGGAAGGGGCCCAATTTCAATTTGCTTCAATCCATGATGCTCATGCGGATGAGGTTAGACACTCATAGCCCAACTAAGTCTCCGCACTACTTTGATAAAAACTTTATAAAAACTTTATAAAAACAAAAACACGGCTGGATTTTGTGCGATGGCTTCAATCATGCACATTGTAATCCCATGGGGCCAGACATGGAGCATTCTGCATGGCGTTGTCCTCTGACATCATGGCTAATTCCAGTCTTACTCGCACACAGGAAATTGAGGCATGGCTCCGTGCCTTGTTCCTACTGATGCCGATGCTAGACAAGGAAGTGCTGAAATCAGAGGTGGCCTCTCTCGCTCTCTCAAAAGGCGATGTGGAGGAGAGCGTGGTTTCAAGATGCATCTGTGCCCGCATTCTTGGAGCCATATCCGCGCAGCTGGTGCGCATGTCAGGGTTTAGGGTTGGGGGATCTGAGCAGCTGGTGCGCATGTTAGGGCGACGGCGGGCTCAGCGGTGTGGGAGGAAGGAGTGAACCATGTGGGGAAGCACTGTTGCAGTCCACTCGGGGACTGTGCTGTCTTCACTGTTCGTCAGTATTTATGCATCCCACGATCCGAACCAGCAAGATATACCGTTGCAGTTCCACATCAGCTACGGTTGTCTTTGTTGCATAATTCAGCATTCTTGCATTGCTTAACTGGAGCCTGGGTGTGCAGGCATCGGGTATGAGAAGTATAAACAAGCCTGGGTGTCCAGAATAGGGTTCGGGGAGCGCTACCCATGCATCAGCCTGCTGGGTGTTCCCTACCCATGTATCAGCCTGCTGGGTGTTCCCTACCCATGCATCAGCATGCTGGGTGTTCCCTACCCATGCATCAGCCTGCTGGGTGTTCCCTACCCATGTATCAGCCTGCTGGGTGTTCCCTACCCATGCATCAGCCTGCTGGGTGTTCCCTACCCATGCATCAGCCTGCTGGGTGTTCCCTACCCATGTATCAGCCTGCTGGGTATTCCCTACCCATGTATCAGCCTGCTGGGTGTTCCCTACCCATGCATCAGCCTGCTGGGTGTTCCCTACCCATGCATCAGCCTGCTGGGTGTTCCCTACCCATGTATCAGCCTGCTGGGTGTTCCCTACCCTTGCATCAGCCTGCTAGGTGTTCCCTACCCATGTATCAGCCTGCTGGGTGTTCCCTACCCATGCATCAGCCTGCTGGGTGTTCCCTACCCATGTATCAGCCTGCTGGGTGTTCCCTACCTATGCATCAGCCTGCTGGGTGTTCCCTACCCATGCATCAGCCTGCTGGGTGTTCCCTACCCATGTATCAGCCTGCTGGGTGTTCCCTACCCATGCATCAGCCTGCTGGGTGTTCCCTACCTATGCATCAGCCTGCTGGGTGTTCCCTACCCATGTATCAGCCTGCTGGGTGTTCCCTACCTATGCATCAGCCTGCTGGGTGTTCCCTACCCATGTATCAGCCTGCTGGGTGTTCCCTACCCATGTATCAGCCTGCTGGGTGTTCCCTACCCATGCATCAGCCTGCTGGGTGTTCCCTACCCATGTATCAGCCTGCTGGGTGTTCCCTACCCTTGCATCAGCCTGCTGGGTGTTCCCTACCCATGCATCAGCCTGCTGGGTGTTCCCTACCCTTGCATCAGCCTGCTGGGTGTTCCCTACCCATGCATCAACCTGCTGGGTGTTCCCTACCTATGCATCAGCCTGCTGGGTGTTCCCTACCCATGTATCAGCCTGCTGGGTGTTTCCTACCTATGCATGCGCCTTCTGGTTTTTTCCTAGCTGCAATTCCGCCGCCGCAGCTGAGGCCGCGGCCGAGACTGGCTAGTGATTGCGGTACTTAGGAAGAAATTTGACACACACACACCTCTTCCTGCTCATTGTACTGCGTGGAGGAATCCTAAACCCTTAACCCGAAGCCACAGTGCTAGACGGTACCTAGCCTTCGCTTGTTGTATGCGCCTGCAGGCTGCAGCCAAGGCTTGTTTCTGGGCAGTCGCAGCTCTTCGAGGCACATGCAGAATGTGTGTCCCATGGGAGACCGTACAGCTTGCCCCGGATTGTCAAACAGTACAATTTTTTGTCATTTGCACTCCTCCCGCCCGCCTCGCGCCTGCTTGCCGAGCTTCCTGCACCCTGACAAGGTACATGCTAGCGCGCACCTGACTACCTGTGGCAGGCTGCTGGGGAGCCACAACTGGGCTGATGGGGGACGCGCCTCGACCAGCATACGGCCGGTGGCCCAAGCTGCTGGCCTGTAGCTGCACCAGCCGCTTCTCCAGCCGCATAGCTGTAGCTGAGTTGTATATGCGTCCCTCTGCAACAAATAGTGCCCTCTCACCCTCCATTATGCATCCTGCAGTCACGTGAAGAGGTGGAGCGCAGCTTTTTCAAAAAGGCCATGGCCATGTGCCAGGACGTTGATTTTCATGTGCGCATCGCAATGTGCGAGCAGCTTGTGGCCATTGGCCGCACGGTGGGTCCCGAACTCGTCTCCAAGAGCTTGCTGGATGAGCTGCTGGAGCTGCTCAAGGATGAGGACATCAAAGTCAGTCTGGGGTGGGCTGGAGAGTGAGGGGGGTGGGCTGGAGAGTGGGGGGGGGGGGGGGGGGGCTGGTGGAAGAGGGGGGGGGCTGGAGAGTGAGGGGGCGGGCTGGATAGTGGGGGGGGGGGCTGGTGGGAGAGGAGGTGGCTGGAGAGTGAGGGGGTGGGCTGGAGAGTGAGGGGGTGGGCTGGAGAGTGGAGGGGTGGGCTCGTGGGAGAGGGGGTGAGCTGGAGAGTGAGGAGATGGGGAGAGAGAGGAGGGGACTTGGAGGAGAGGGGATAGATAGGAGGACTGGAGAGTGAGGGGATGGGGAGAGAGAGGAGAGGACTTGGTGGAGAGGGGATAGAGAGGAGGGAGAAAGGGGGGACCTGGGGAGAGAGTTGGGCTTCAGGAAGAGAGAGGGGGACTGAGGGAACGGAGTGGGGGACTGGGGGGGAGAGAGCAAGGCTTCAGGAAGAGAGAGGGGGGCTGAGGGAACGGAGTGGGGGACTGGGGGGGGAGAGAGCAAGGCTTCAGGGAGAGAGAGGGGGGCTGAGGGAACGGAGTGGGGGACTGGGGGGACCGGGGGGGAGAGAGCAAGGCTTTAGGGAGAGAGAGAGGGGCTGAGGGAACGGAGTGGGGGACTGGGGGGGAGAGAGAGCAGGGCTTTAGGGAGAGAGAGGGGAGATGGGGGGATAGGGCTGGAGGGAGAAAGACTGAGAGAGGGATGCACCGGTGGGGGGGGAGGAGTGAGAGGGACAAGGAGGAGAGAGAAAGGGACTGGGGGACAGAGAGGGCTGAAGGACGAGAGAGAGGTCCTGGGGATGGAGAGAGAGGGGGCCCTGGGAATTGGGAAGAGATTGAGGGAGACTTGGGGGAGGGAAGGGAACATGGCAGGAGAGAGCAAGGGACATGGGGAGAGAGGGGAGGACTGGGGGGGGGGTGACTGGGAGAGAGGGGGGCTGGGAGTGAGGGAGTGAGGGAGACCGGAAGGGGGGAGAGAGGAGGGAGGGCAAGTTGTTTAGGCGTTTCCTAGCTGTGTTAATGGCACCCCCTGAGCGGTCCCATTATCATGGGTGGCTGAGATCACCTGGAGTTGGCGTCTGGTGTGATGTGCCTGATCCTGCTGGCCTGTGACAGCCCCTCCCTCTGGCCTTCGAAGGGCCTGGGATGGTGACTGCCTCTTCCTATAGTCATGTGCTACTCATCTTGCATGCATTCAAAGAAGAAGTGCCTGGATGATTGCAGTTTATTGTACCGTAATGTTGCCGTTGCATGATATTGTATGTACTGGTATGTATAGCAGTACGGACATGAGGATCATCTTCAACCAAGGTATCCAGATTAGTTGGATCGAAAATGGATCGAAATAAGCCGCTTGGGTTATCCATGCAAATAAGCTGCTTGGGTCATCCATGCAAATAAAGGGGGTTCCTACCATGGCCTCAAGGAATCTTCTAGGTCTGCTGGTTTGGTTGGCTGTAATGGATCACTCCAAGCCTCAATGATATAATGGAAGCCGGCCACCTGGCCATCCCGATGATCAACCGCTGCTGTCCCTACCTTGGTCCCTTCAGCATCAGTTGAAACTCTTTTTAGGTTAATGCTGTCACTCCTTCATGGTCAGCTGCTGCTTCCTCTTTGCCACGGCTGAGCTGAGACCTGCGTGCTGCATACAGGTGCGGGCGGCAGCGTTGACAACGCTGGCCACCCTGCTGGACCTCGTGTCTCCGGAGATGCGTCGCATGCGCGTGCTGCCAGTGCTGCGGGAGCACATGCAGCCGTTCGACCTGGACCCTGTCATGCAGCGTTGCATCGCCACGCTCTTTGGAACACTCATTTCAGCTGTGAGTTTGGACTAGGGGGGGGTGATGAGGAGTGGGTGTCAACGGGACACAAGTGGTATGGTGGAGCTGCGTTGCGTCATCGTAACGATCTTAAGGATGCTTATCTCAGCGGTGAGTGAAGACTGGGGATGAATGAGGAGTGAGTGTTGGACGGGTCACGAGCTGGTTTGGAGCTGCGTTGGTGCATTGCAACGCTCTTAAGGATGCTCATTTCAGCAGTGAGTGTGGACTAGGGGTGGGGGGGAATGAGCGATGAGTGTCGGCCGGGACACAAGTTGCATGGTGGAGCTGCGTTGGTGCATTACGGCCAGTGCTGTGCCGATTTCTGTCCTTACGGAGGCTGAATTACGTAGCTGAGTTTCGGTCACCGTAATTTGAAGGCAAATTCAGCTACTTTCACCAGGGTAATTACAGACAATTTCTGAAGTACGGCGCAATTGCACAGCACATTGCGACGCTATTTGGGACACTGCATTCAGCGGTAGGTGGGCAATTGGGAGGGAAGTGCGCAGACGTACCTGCACCCCGTCATGCATCCTTCTTTGGGACGCTCGTTTCGGTGGTGGGAGGAGAAAGTTGAAGGTAAATGAGCTTTTCCTGTGTCTGACGGACTGGAGTTGAAAGGTGAAGCTGCGCTGCTGTGCTGGGCTCCCAGCCCATGTCAAGCATGGTTACCTCGGAGGGGCTACGTAACAACGCAACTGCCCTATGCCCGTCTACACAGGCTTTAGGGCTTTTGAGGACAACAGATTTCCAGTATGCGCCAGGACGTCGTTCATTTTACTAGCAGTGACACAACTGGGCTACTGACGCACGCAAGAGCATGCAACGCAACCACTGCTTGCCCAGGTCAAATCCGTTTCCACGTCCACCGTCCCTGCTAATTATTGGCCTGGTATGAACCTTTGCTTTGCCAAGGGATCAGCAAGGCACACGATGTCCCATGTCCTGCCTTTCGTCCCTCTCCCAGGGCATCCATACGGTTACCTCCACATGTCGGTATCACAGCCTCCCGCTCATGGCGAAAGACACATCGCGGCTGAACCCTGAACTTGTAATCCTTAACCTGTCCATGACGAAAGACACATCTTGGGTTATTAATATAGCGCTGTGAGAGCAGTATCCCCTTTTCCCGTTGTCTTGCCCCCCGCGGGTCTGAAACCCTGAACTCCATGCTTCCTCCCATAGCCCCCGCCCCCGCGGGTCTGAGACCCTGATCCCCCTGCCTCCTCCCGTTGCCCTCGCCCCGTCCCGGAAGGGCCTGTATAACCCCTCACCTCATTCAAATTTCAGATGAAGGCGGAGATGCAACCGGATGACAGCTCGCTATTCTACGGCTGCTTCCGACACCTGGCCGCTCGCAGCAGCGACGACATGCGGCTGGCGTGCGCCCAGCAGCTCACGTCTGCCATAAAAGCCGCCCTGGGTGTATCTCCCCGGCCGGCGGGGGCCTCCTCGGGTGGAATGTCTCCCCAGTCTAGCGCCTACCAACAACACTTCCACGACACGCTGCTCAGCATGGCTGCGGACCCGTGTGAGGCGGTGCGGTTGTCGGTTGCGGAGCAGTTCCACGAGGCCGTACGGCTGGCAGGTCCTCGGGACGCACCTGTTCTGCTGATCCGCCCGCTGTCCCGCCTGCTGCGGGACGACAGCACGCAGGTCGCCTCGGCGCTACTTCCGCAGCTCGCGGCGACGCTCAACCTGCTCACAGTGGGCTGCCCGACGAGGGATCCGGCGGACGAGGCGCTTCGGGAGGCGCTTTTGTCCGACGTGGCAAGGGCGCTGGTCGAGCTCGAGGTGGACGTGGCGCTGAAGAACATATGGCGGCCGCAGCAGCGCCTGGCGGCTGCATTCCCCGTGTTCCCAGCGACACTGAGCTGCGACTTGATCGCGGAGCACTTCCTACCCATGGCGCTGCGGTTCTTGTCGGGGGCGGCGGCGGCTGTGCGGCCGCAGGTGGGGCTCCCTGTGGAGTAGATGGAGAAGAGGCCCGGTAGCCCTGTCCCATGCTTTGGCCTAAATGGGTGGCATCCTTTATCCAAGCACTTGTTTGCGCATCTATTTATTTATATGGGCCCTGTGCCTCGTCAGGGCTGGCTCCGCTATGCGGTTCTGGGCGCCTGCTGCCTGGGGTGGGGTCTGATGGTATGTCCGACGGACTGCAACATGTCGGGGAGGTGTCGAGTGCTTCATGAGCTATATGTTCAGCTGCATGTTCCGCTGCATGTACAACTGCATGTACAGCTGCATACACACCTGTATATATGACATGTACAACTGCATTTAGTAGTGCATGTACGCCTGTGCATGTGACAAGCCCAGGCCGCAAACGATTCATCTTCTATTTAGAGTGCAGGGTTTAATATGTATCTGCTGTTCCGAGTTGAGGTATGGTCACACGATTGCTTCCTCTGATGTTAAAACTTGAGGTTTTGCTCAAGCAATTGCTGCATCTGCAGTCTTGTGCTGAGGGCACAGTCTAAGCGGTACATAATTTTGAACTGCTCCACTGGCTGTACTGCAGGCAGCTGAAGGCGTGGCGCTGTTTTTACGGCATGGTCTCAAGGAGAGGGCGCGGGGCGCTGCTTTCTTGCAGCTGATCCGTGAATTCGCGCGGGCGAGAGTCTTCACTCACCGCATAGCTTTTGCTCAGGTGAGCCAACTGCTGATGTACAGAACGGCAGATTTATTTTGAAGGCTTTGCCTGGTTCAGATTTTTGAACGGTTTGACATGATCTTTCTGGGTTTTCTTTCTGGGTTTCTTGGTTGCAGTGTGCATTTCTGCTGCGACAGGAGATGACACGGCTGCATGCAATGCAGCAAAGGAACCATCGCCTGTGCACATGCACGTACGTATGCATTGGAGCCCCTATCACAATTTCAAATTCTGACTTGGAACGGCCCATTGCCAGGGGCCTTGACTGTCTAGTGGTGCTGCTTGTTGGCATCCTCCTGAAAGGGAGTCTAGGCTTGCCTTGCCCTCTGTCTGTAATGACCCCTATCCGTGAGACAGTGTGCGGCCCCCAGCATCAAACCTCCTCTCTTGATACTTCCTTATCTAGCTGCCTGGCCAAGGGGGCTCCAACTCCCCCCACAGGGTCCATCCCCCCGAAGCCCTGTTTTCTCAGGGTCTCGACCTTTGAGCACACAGCGATTATTCCCAGGTTTTACAATGACATTTGAAGGCCATCTAAACCTCCTAGAGTTTTGGGGGATGGACGCCGTGGGAGAGGTTGGAGAAACCGTCCCTGGCCCCTCTTTTCTTCCTCAGACGACGCAGCAGGTGGTTTCAATGTCCAGCTTTAAATTCATTCATTTTCCGGTCATGAAACAATCACCAACTGCCTCTTCACCCATCCGCCCTCATCCCTGATCTCATGCCCAGGTGGTGCAGCAGTTGATCGCAATCTTCAGCAGCAAATTCGTTAAAGAGTGGGTCTTTGACCTCTGCCTGGAGCTGCTGTACGATCCGGTGCCTAACGTGCGGCTGCAGGTGCGTCCCTTGGTGTGCCATTTGGTTTTAGGTTCAGTGCTACATTGGGAACAGTGCTGAGCATGTGCCTCGAGGTGCCCGACGTGCGGCTGCAGGTGCGTCCCTTTGGTGTGCCCTAGGGGTTAAGGTTCAGTGCTACAGCGCGAACAGTACTCAACAGGTGCCTCAAGGTAGTCAGGCAGGCGACTGTGATGGCAGTTTACCCACTTTGGTCTGTTCTTGTTGATCCAATAAAAGACAAATGTTGAAACATGCACTGAATGAGCTCCTGAGGATCTTCTCGTGCTGCTATTACCCTGACTTTCCTCGAGTGGGGTGCTCACTATCTAAGCCTGTTAGAGATCTCCCTTGGTTTCAGCTTTTGTTTGCCCTCTCTCTTCGGAGATAAACTGAGCTAATGCAACGGTGAAACAAAAGGTGATTGAAACAAATCACCTTTTGCCCGGTTTGTCTGTTTGGGATCTAGCAGTAGGGTGAAGATAACGGCTTCTCTGCGGTTGGCCCCCTTTGTCATCAAAGTGGCAATGCTGTATGTTTATGGGTTGTTCACTTGTACGTGATTACCCTGAAGGGGATATTGTAATCGCCAGCACTTCACCTCCCCGTGGCGGCCCACTAATGATCCTGTTTCTGTGTGTTCCTCCCTGTAGGTTCTCCAGCTGCTTCCTCCCCTGAACCCTGCTCATGATTGTGTATGGCATAATCTGTGTGTTCTCCCCTGAAGGCGGGTTTTCCCGCTGCTTATGTCTCTGAACTCCCCGTGACACCTTGTTTATGATCCTGTCTCTGTGTGTTCCTCCCTTGAAGTTATCCCGCAACCTCCTTCCCTCTACCCTGTGATGGCTTGCTATTTTGCTCACGATCCTGTACCTGCGTGTTCCTCCCTGTAGGTTGTCCCGCTGCTTCCCTTCCTCAACACCGTGATGGCTTGCTCTTTCGTTTGTGATCCTATGTCTGTGTGTCCCTCCCCGCAGGTTGTCCCGCTGCTTCCTTATCTCACCTTGGGAAGGCCCGCTAATGATCCTGTATCTGTGTGTTCCTCCTCAATGTTCTCGTGATGCTTTTGTCCATGAACTCCCCTAGTTAACTCGTTCTTGATCCTGTCCTTGTTTCCTCCTCCCTCGTAGGTTGTCCCGCTGCTTCCGTCCCTCAAGCAGGTCATTCGTCTGCCGGAGGACGTGGACCTGCTGGAGCGCCTCAACAACGCGATCAGCAACGCCACGACGGACAACGACCGGGATGTGTGTAACTCGGCCCGCTCTATCAATGACACCTTCAAGCGCATGCCTGTGCGCATGGGCGTGGGATCGCAGGTGGGAGGAGGGGCAGAGGACAACAGGGAAGAGAGGGCAGCGGGTTAGGCAGCAGGGAAATGGGGGGGGACAACAGGCGGTGCAGGTTTGCGGGCTGCAGCCCGCTTTTTTTCATGTCTTAGCTGATATTCTCAGGCCATGCTCATAATCCCTGGACCTGTCTTGGTGGGCCAAAAGTTGGGAGGGAAGGAAGCTGACTAGGAGGGCCTCTGTGTTTCTTTAAGTGGGCACCTGACCACCCGTAGGGGGCCGCCGGGCGGCCACCACTGGGCCAATTGGGACCAAATCTTGACCGACCTATGGCAGGTGGCCCGAGCAGCAGGATTTCCTGTCTCAGGCCCCCACATCCGTAGGCTGTGATGTAGCTGAATTGTAGCTGAAGCGCGCTAAAAGAAACACTTTAGGTCTCAGCTGTCTGAGCCTCCCTAGTGAGCACTGGACTGTTGTGGGGTTGAGGAAGAGGACGGGCTGTAGGTGCGATCAGGATCAAAAAGGAGCATGGCGGCATCTTGGCAATACCTTGCCGCTCTTACGGAAATGAAGTCATGTGTCAATATTGGTGATCAGTAGCGTCGCCAATGGAGTGCTCGCGTGTCGAGTGATCAGGCGTTGTGTGCATGGGGCAGGGTCATGCTCTTGACAGGTACAGCTTACCAGAGGTGCAGTGCCTTGAATGCTGATGAGATGAGAGAATATGTGCGCGGCAGAAAACGACCGTAGATTTGATTATTTGCCTTCCCTCATAAGTAACGTTGTTTGGGGTTGAGGTATCCATGAGCATACTTATTTTCGATTGTCGACATGGGATTTAGTCAGAAATATAGACTTTTGGTCGAGATTTTGCCTTGAGGGCAGAGCATTAAGAAGGTTTTTTCATAACTGAGGGGAGGCATATGAAATTTACTGCACAAAACCTGGCACTTAACCAGGACTAGAAGGTCGACGGTCAACAAGCTACAGCACAACTTGTACTGAAACCTCTCATACCCAGCGTTATTGTGTTGTCCCACCAGGTGGTGAATGCCAATGGAATGTTGGGGGGCTCGGCAAACTATGAGGTCAGCGACCGGCGGAGAGAGGAGGAGGAGGGAACTCTGCCCAGCTTCTCGGTGGAGGACATGAAGGAGTAAGTGTGGGGGGGGGGAGGGGGGAGTATGAGCTCATGCTTTGGGTTGTCGCGATGCCATGGATCGTTTTGCCTGAAGTACAGCGACCGGAGGGGGAGGGGTATCAGGGGGGAGAGGGGGGGGATGAGCGCATGCGCAAGGTTGTTGTGATGCCTATCAACCGTTTTGCCTTAAGTACAGCAACCGGAGGGGGGGGGTCTGAGGGGGGAGGGGGGAGATATGAGCACATGCTTTGGGGTGTCGTGATGCCCATCGACCGTTTCGCCTTAATTACTGCAACCTGAGGGGGTGGATATGAGTGGGGGTCTAAGGAAGGGGGGGAGATGAGCACATGCTTTGGGTTGTTGTGATGCCCATCGACCGTTTCGCCTTAAGTACAGCAACCGGAGGGGTAGGGGTCTGATGGGGGAGGGGGGGGAGATGAACACATACTTTGGGTTGTCGCGATGCCCTTGGACCGTTTCGCCATATTTACTGCAAATAGATGTGACTAGCAGCTGCAGCTGCGACTCAAAAGGTAATCAATGGCTTTGGCATACTATTCATTTGCATGGTCCCAATCTCGGGATTGTTTCTCTGGGCTTGATCGTGAGTCCTGCCTGCCCGGGTTCTTTTCCTCTGTCCCCTGATGATGCTTAGCTTGCCGACAGCTGCACACACACCACCCAAGGTGCCGCAACGTCTATTTTGAGTCTCCTTTTATTGAGCTGGCTGCTGCTCTGTGGTTGCAGGATTAAGTCTGAGATCATGCAGCTGGGGATACGAAGGCGGGTGGGGGACGGTGCAGGCTTGCGGAGGCGGAGCGCATCTGGGCCTCAAGAGCCGTTGTTGAGAGGAGGGCAGTCGGTCGCTGTATCCGGGCGGCCCATGTCGCTGGGGGCTGTGCCTAAGCCAGGCGCTGCCGCCGCCTCGACGTCAGCTGCGGGCATGGTGAGCCAAACAATGCAGCGGGCGGGCGTCACCTCTTCGTCGCCGCTCTCCACATCTTCCACGCGCGTCCAGGCAGGGACGCTCGGGGGCCCCAGCGGGAGAAGCGCGACGGGCGCGTCAGCAGCGCCGTCGACCGCGAAGGCGGCCGTGTTTGCGACTCCCTCTCGAGCCGGGCCGCAGGCCTCTAGCTCCGGGCATAGTCCTGCCCGGCCTGCTGTGGCGGACCGGAATAGGCCGCCGCCCTCAGGTGGCGGGACTTTTGGGAAGGCGCCGCTGCCTGCGGCATCCAGGGCGAGCGCAGCTGCGACCTCAGCCGCATCGCATGGGCCGGCCGGCCGAGCATCTGTTGCAACTGCAGCTGCAGCTCGCACATCGGGCTTGGCTAAGCGATGACTGAACAGCCTCGTGCCTGTCCTGGTTCTCGCCTCTCCATGAAACAAGGCCTGTGTGGGGTGCATGGCAGCCTACCAGGCCATGTTAATGACGTTTCACCTTTGGGCCATGCTGAAAAGAAGCTCGGCCACGTCGGCAACCAGGCCATGTTCGGATTTGAGAGGCTTGGGAAGCTCTTCAGCGGTGGGGCATGGCGCAATTTCAGGGTGGAGTAGGGTAATAACTGCACAAACTTAGAGAAAACTGAAGGTTGTGCGATTTGGTTTCAACAGGTAGCTTTGGGTGAGTAATATTTACCATGTCTTAAGCGCCAAGGGCGGCTGTTTAGGGTAGATCACATTTTGCAGGGTGCAACTCCCCGCTCGATTTATTTTTGTAAATAGGATGCCATGTTTGGATTTTTTCCCTTCAATAAGAGCTGGAAGTGTGAAGCGGACCTCTCATTCTTTGCAAGCCTCGTGGCCAAGCTTGTAAATGCTTGCGTTTGTAGCGTGTCAATGATGTTTCACCTGTGGACCCCGCTCAAGAGGGCTCGGCCGCATGGGCGCTCAACTGTTTGTAGCATGTGTCTGGCTTATATTCTGGTGCAGCTCGTTGATGTCCTGGCATGAACCTGGTTCCTGCATGAGGATTACTGCTTGTGCGCTAAAGGATCCCAAGTCCGAATCCTGCTCAACTGTGGCCAAGGCAGGACAGCTACATAAGTGCCCTGAGCTCAAAAGGCACATCTCGTCCTGCATTACTACTCCTCTCTGGCAGGGCCTGTTGAATGAACCTGGCTGGCCTCTCCTTGTGATAGTATCATTCTTTCAAGCGCAGGCACAAACTGGCAGTTCTTGCCCAGAAATGCTTGGAAAGGCATGGGGGGGGGGATTCAAGGGATCCGTCCCATGGCAAAGCTTCACCACAGGTAGGCCTGTGCTGCAGTCAGTGAGTGGGGTTCGTAGATTTCCGTCAGCTCCCACATTTCCAATTTCAGATGCAAACTCCCCACGCATGCGTCACAGGTATTAAGATACCGTGAGGAAACGATGATCCCTGGTATATTATCCGTCCGCATTGCATGAAAACGACGAAATTTGGAAAGTTGAGGGAGCCCTCGATGCACTCAATCGCGGATGGATTATTTTGTGCCTCAATCATTGTGTGCTACCTACTCGCGTATACGCATTCCTCGTATGAGTCACCGAGTGGACGCCTGCAGAAGGACGAGCGCACTCTAGCAGGCGATTACGAACTGTCTGGGTGAGGAACCTGAACTTTGCTCCATGGCATGGCCTCATTCTATCATTCCTCACTGCAACAGCCCCTGAAGGTGCGCTCCAAAATGTATTATCTTCAGGACTGGAGCACACCGCCTGCTTCACTACCGCTTCTCCCTGCGCCACCTCATCGCTGCTTCCAGCTGCCATGCAGTAGACAAGGCAAGAACCCCACTAGTCGGCACATGGCTGCCCTAGTCTCGCAAGTGCATGACTATCTGACTTCATTGGATCTGGGTCTACACATGTCTTCCTTCCTGTACTTTTGCTTCTGCCCCCAAGGCATGTTCATTGCCTTCTACCGCACCTCAGCAGTTTGCATACTTCCTTGCATCCTAACCCATAGGCCAGAATGCAGCGGAACTCTGAAACTTACCACCCTGACCTGCGTTTTGAAGGAATTTTCAAGCCTGACATATTCCAAGCCCTGTGCTTGCCGTGAGGCCCAAAGCCATGTAGGGCATGTCAATTCGACCCCTGAGACAAGCAACCATCATGGATGGGGTAGACGACAATCAATGTCCCTCTTTCTTCCTGCACATCACAGGTTGTTGTAATCCAGGCTTTACCGAGGGAGGTCTTTGTTGATCCTTACCAACTGAAGGACAGTTTGTTCAGCCAAGGTATGTCCATATTCGGAGTTATCTCACGCAGTGATTGGCTCGGCTCCCCAAACATGCGGAAATAACTACCCCAGACTCCCAGAGATACATGTCCCATCTACTGCTTCTTGAACCGCAATCAGGTCCTGCTTCTGCCAGTCTGCGTTCTGATCCATCGCTACTCTTCTCTGCACGGCTATGGGATGTAGATCAGAAACCTAAGAAAAGGATCTGGATTTTGAATGGCGAGGCTTTAGCTCCGCCAGGTCACACATTCACTCTTGAGGCCTCACATTCTATATTCTTGCTCAGTTGCTTCTCCCCTGCAAGCTTGGTTCAAATTTGGGTGCATGAGTGGATCTGGCATTCACAGCATCCCTATAGGTCTGGGGAATTTCAAAATTTCTGGCTCCCCTTTGAATCCCAACTGCAGCTGTGACTGGCTACCTGCTGTAACCTGTGCGCAGGTCCAAGCCATTCCTTCGAGCTTTTTGGAGCACTGGATCTTGAAGCGTAAGGCGCTAGCATATGACAGCCGTATATCGAATTTCAACGATGTTTGACTCTGAATGTTCATCACTATGACAGCAGCGGCAGGACCAGCAGTTGTATGTTCATACCAATAATGTATCGCTGTTCAATACACACCAATCATGTGCATACCAAGCACCAATTACGCATCATGCAAACATGTACCACTTACCCATGGCATACGTGCACCAATGTAGGCGATGTGCCAATCACGCATCATCCAAACATGTACACCCATTATACATTGCTGTCTCTATTCAGTCAGGCTATATGCCACTCATATCCATGATCTGTCCATCACCTGATCTACTACTCGTGTCAAGTGCTGCCCTAACCCATCGTCTCTGTACATACCCTCGCCTCCGGTGCCCCCCTCACTCATGCCCTCCTATGCCTCGCCCGGTCCCCAGTCCGGCTCCTGAGTGCCTCCCTGTCTCCCTTGCGTTAAGTGTCAACTTGACGCAGCGGCTGAACCAGGGAGGTCCACGCTGGCGCCAAGGCGACCTGATAGAAATGCTGGTGCCGGTGCACTCACGATACCCTGCGCCCGGCAACAGGCCGGCCAGCATGCTCGACCTCGGCAACCGGCTTGGACGCTGGGCGGAGTGGATGCTATCAGGTGTGAAGTAGTGTGAACTCCACATGGCACTGAGATCCAGGTGTGCACTCCACCTAACCCCAACTTCCTACACTTTCAAATATGGCACTGAGATCCAGATATGAATTCCACCTAAACCCATAACCCTAAACTTTACACTATGGCACTGAGATCCAGGTGTGAACTCCAGGTGTGAACTCCACCTAAACCCTAAACATTAAACTATGGCACTGGGATCCAGGTGTGAACACCACCTAAACCCTAAACCCCAAAGTTTAAACTATGGCACTGAGATCCAGGTGTGAACTCCACCTAAACCCTAAACTCTTAACTTAAAACTATGACACTGAGATCCAGATGTGAACTCCAGGTGTGAACTCCACCTAAACCCTTAACCCGAAACTTTAAACTATGGCACTGAGATCCAGGTGTGAACTCCGCCTAAACCTTTAACCCTCAACTTTAAACTGTGGCACTGAGATCCAGGTGTGAACTCCACCTAAACCCTAAACCCCACACTTTAAACTATGGCACTGAGATCCAGGTGTGAACTCCAGGTGTGAACTCCACCTAACCCCTAAACTCTAAACTATGGCACTAAGATCCAGGTGTGAACTCCAGGTGTTAACTCTACATGGCACTGAGATCCACGGAAGTGAAGTTTTTACAGTCAAGCAGAGCATCACATCTCATGCATGGGATCCCCTGAGATACTCTTGAGGAGTATTGAGATGTACTGATATTCAGAGCAATATTGAGGTATACCGAGATCTAATGATACATACTGAGATGGACCAAGATCGGCTTGGATCTCTTATGCCTGCCGGGGTAGCTAACGTACAGCAATGCCGATGGGGCACTCTCAAACGCCTGCCTTGATGACCGCTTCCTTGCGTCCTGATTGCCTCATTGCTTACAGGATATAAGGAAGTGGACATCAGGGGGCTTCTTTGTGGGGCCCCTGGCATGCATTGCTATTGCCATTCCTTGTTACCGTACGTGTTCTGGCAAACGATTTCCCTCATTTTTCTCCGACCCCTGCCACACCTCTTGTTTTAATGCACATTGAAGCATTTGAGATTGCCTCAACAGGAGCCACCTGTCATGATCCAAAACTGGACACACACACCTCCACACTTCAACCAGCCACTCACCCGACATCTCTGGCACATCCAGGAAGTATGCCACTTGTTCCTCCCTGCAGGGGAGATCAGCGTCGCGATCCAGCGACCCTGGGTCCTGGTGGCCTCCTGTGATGGGGAGGCCAGCATGGAGCAAGACACTGGGTTGATATCCTTGGGGTCTGCCGAGGATCTAGTTGCCGCAGGGAGGCTGCTGCGTTTAAATCGGGATCCGCTTTCCTGCGAGGACAGGCAGCCTGGTGGAGGAGGCAGAGGCCAATGCGATGCAGGTGGTGTGGTGTGGGGGATGCCGTGCGGTAACTTGGCTCATGAGGCGTTGGTAGCATGGGCCACGCTAGCTTCGTTGGTACTAGCATGCCTCTTCGTCGGAAGGGCGATCGTGCTGGCTGATCTTGACTGGACAGCCTTGTGCAATTCGGGGACGTGAGCCAGTGTCTATTTTTCCGGCTACGCGGCCACCTTCAGAAAGCCGCCCGCAGGGGTCAGGAGCCCGACTGGGACCCAACCTAGACCGGCCGGCGGCCGGCGACCCAAGCAGCAGACCTGGCAACACCTGGGGCCTCTGGCGGGAGGTCGGGTTGTAGCTGAGATGAAGCTGAGTCGCGAAAAAAGAAACACTGACGTCAGCACACACACGCTTTCCAGGGCTATGGATAGATTCAGCCCTGCGGCTGCAACAGCTTAGGTACGCAGGCTGTGCCATGATGTGCCTGCATCATCATGCTTCACACGCGAAGGGGAAGAATGGCGCTTCAGCGTTGCCTTGACTGAGTTGATGCCGGAGCATTGCAGAATAGCTCCATGATAGTCGGTACTGTCGCAGAAAATAATGCAGTGTTGCCAAGATTTGAATTCAATAAGTACATAGGGCCTTGGTACCAGGGTCTGAACTGGATATTACACTAGCGGTGAAAAAACAGTACCGTACATGGTGATGCACAAGAACAGGTTATCTCCACTGGCCATGGACTCACCTTTCAAATATTTTTCTGACATGTATCTGCATACGATACCAGAAACTTATTCGCATCCCTGTTGCAGAAAACACTGCAGTCTGGGCTATCCGCCGGTACAAGCTTGGTCCCCATCCGCCCAGTTGTGGCTGCCAAGCAATCGGATAATACACAGATGAAACAATAAAGCACATAAAGACTAGATATTGACATGAGGGTGGCCACGGGGATGTAATTGTAGCCCTTGGGGCATATGGTGATGTCCTGAACCTCAAACACAGTACCATACACGTTATACTTCTTTGACTCCTTATTTCAGTACTATGGTGTTCAACGCTTTCACAGGCTGAATTTATCACTCATTCATTCACGCCAACACTGCCTGCTTATCTCGTTATGAACCTAATTCGGGGTCATTGACGACGATCACAAAATCACTGAACACTACGTGAACACGGTCACGCAGATAAGCCTTGTAGGTAACTTCATTCTTTCATTCAAATGAAGTAGGCATCTCGAGGCTGTATGTGGTCACGGACTCAGGCTGCAATGAATGCACCTCCAATTCAACTGTGCTTTTAGTTTATAACAGTGCATACCCGCTGGGTCCTGCTGAACGCTCGGCCACGTGGGGCTGGTGGGAATGACTAGGCTCAATAGAACTGTGCTTTTATTGCAACCATGTCTGCATGTCCAACTAGCTTGTATAAATATATACTTGGATCCATCTGCCCCCAATGTTGATCTCAAGATTTATGGAGCCATGATGGGATTCAGGATCGGGCAAAGACCAGGTCACACCCCGGGTCACACAAGAAAAGATGTATCAAAAGAGGGCCAGCAAAGAAACCTGAGAAACGGTACTTCTACGAAGTTGTCCAATCAGCTTGACACATTTGGGCGATCGAAGGTGCCAACATGCTGCAGCTGCTTCAATAAGACTGACAGCATTACCCATGACAAATCCGAAAACCATACAAGAAATCGCACAACTGTCACGATGTAAATATTCTGGGGATTATCTGCAATTATGAAGATGACAGCCGTTTCTTTCCTGCACCGCTATGTCCTCCGTGAAGCAAAGACTATCACATGAGTACATAACTACAGGTACGGTAATAAAGAGCGGGAAAATATCAAAACACTTTTTGAGACCCTTGCTTAAGAGCCGATTCACACCTAGTTCAGTTCGTCGAGTTCGGTTCGGTTCAGTTCGTCAGTTTGGCGAGTGGCGACTGGTTTCGCAACCTGCGTTCTCACCTAATTCACATCAGAAAAACTAAACCTTGCGGCAGTCGCATGCTTAGACGTCAGCTTATGCAGTGAAGTGGCCATGAAAGCAACATACAACAACAGACAATACAGCACGGGCTAGCATGACAGCATGGTCGTCATTGCCATGCAGATCTGATGAGCACATCGGATATTCGGATGGCATGTCGTCCTCAGCCGACTCAACCCCATCCTCAGGGTGGGACAATTGGAGATATTCAATCAAACAACACATTCCTTTACTGCTGTGCCTTCTCATTCGGCATGACGTTCCTAGCAGGCTGTTTGATGCGCCCTTGCCTCGTAGTTGGGGTCTGATTGCTGCCGACAACCTTTATGGCAACGAGCAGTTGGAGATATAGAAAGAACTACAGTTGAGGAAGCTGTCATTTGAAAATCAGGGTGCGGTATGTAGACCACAGCGAGCAATGCCGACAAATCGTGACGAAACTTACGAAACCAGCCAACCTTGCGAAACCAGCGAACTGAAACTGGTGGTCCGAGACCGGTTTCAGTTGGCGTGGTTTCGTCGAACTGAACCGAACTGAAACCACGCGAAACCATGCGAAACCGATCGATGGGAATCAGGTGTGAATCCGCTCTAAGATAAGAAAAGACTCATAATTCTTTGTATGAAGTCTTTACTCAATGAAAGACCATGGTCGCAGAACCTCATCAATGGCACGATTTTTGTATGAGACATGGAGCTTTTGGCAAAAAGCAACACAAAAATGCCTGCTCAACTTGCACTTGGCTTGAAACAAGGTAAACGTGCCGGCTTATCACATTGGGCGGGATCGCAAAATCTGTTAACAGGTGTGACCGCACCTGCTAAAAGATGTGACCTCACCCGTGAACTACGCCCCTCACTGATTGGCAGTGCAGTAAGCATCTAGGCAAACGATATACCTCTTCTTAGTCGCTCAAAATTCTTGGCAGGAAGCCAATGGCAAAGGGCAAACAACCAGGCCCTGACCATCTTGCTTCTGCTTAGAAAGAAGAAGAAAATCAGTCGTGGCATATCACAGGGGGGGGGCTAAAATCTGTCACGTGGTGGATGTCGTGCTTGTGCATAGCATCCCGCACTGCCAAAAAGAGAAGCAAGCGTTTAACCAAATAGCTTAAGATTTAATAGCAACACTCAATCTGAGGTCAAATATGAGCCCACGCCGAGCCTTGGGCTTCTCTAGAGCTGTATGTTTTGGTATTGCTGGCCTGACCACTACAGCTGCTGTGCCAAAAGTCAAGTAAGGGACCCTTTCTAGATGGTGCCCAGCTGCGCTGCTGTTGACTCGAGCTCGCCGTGCAATCGATCCGCCACCTGCATGGGAATTCCGCTGTGTGTCCCCTCCTCCTCATGCAGGCGGTCAAGCTGCTGGCCGGGAGGGATTAACCTCAGGCCCACCATAGCCTCATCTTGCAGCTGCAGGCCCGGGTGTCCGTCAAGAGAGCCGGCATGCACGGCTGGACGGGATGCGGGTAGCATCCTCTTTGGGATACTGCCATCACTCCGAAAGCACAGCGACTGCTGCTCGACAGCCGCATCGCAGGCTGCGTCCAGGTGCACGTCGCCCGCCGAGCCCGCAACACGCTCCCGGAAGGACGCGCGAATCGCGGAGAGGGCAAAGCGTCGCGTGGAGGACCGAGAGGCAGTGGCGCGTTCGCCTCCCTGGCCTGCCAGAGCTACACTCGACGAAACTGGGCTGCGGGAATCTCCTCCACCCAAACTGTCCCTGTCCTGAGAGCGCGCGCTCACCGTCAATTGCGACCCGCGAATGACGGAGGATTGCAGGCTGCCGCCATCAGCCGAACTCGAGTCTCCGGCCCTGCTAGAGTTCACTTGCAGCAGCCTGCCACTTCGTTCTTGACCTGCGCCCAAGTTTGACATCTGTGGCTTGAACACACTTTGCTCCGACCCCGTTGAAGATGAGACTTCGTTGCTGATCCGGACTCCCAGCCGCTTCATGGCACTGATTGGAAGCCCAACGACCTCGACTTCTCCGTTTGCGTAAAAGTTCACCGTGTCGAGGCGGACGGGCAGCAGGTCCTCCATACCCATGGAGAGCCGTGGGGAGCCGCGTTGTGCTGATGCCCTCGTGGACCCATCCGGAGAGAGAGCATCTTGAGTGGATTGTCTCTCAAGTGAGTTCATGATCCCCTCCCCTTCATGCCTGGCTCTCAGGCGTGAGGCTGTGGTCATGCTTTGGTGCCGAAGGGCGTTGTAGGCATGCATGTGTTCAGACACTTCTTCAGACTCGGGCTCTGAGGCCCGGGCGAACGTGCTCGAGTTGGGCCTGCCCGGCGAGTTTTCGTAGGAATGTTGTGTTGACATTGGTGTGCGGCTCGAGGTTGGCAGATTGAAGTTTATTCGAGGCTGAGTGTTGGACGGTGACTGTTCAGAGGGTAAACAAACGCAGCAGACATTTCAAGGGATGTAATGGCATATGATGAGCTTAGAAAAGTGGTACTGTACAAACAAGCCCAACATGTGTCTCACATGAGCTTGAGCGGTCGCTCCAATGCTCACCTGTAAGGAATTGCGTAACATGGCTGCAGGTGCTGGCTTGGCCATGGCTGCAGATGGGCTTGAGAATTGAACCATGTAGCGCTGAGCGGCCAGGCTGACAATGTCAAGCTTGTCTCTGTTGGAGGAAGGCTTCAAAACGGGTAGCCTTCCAGAAAATTCACTTTCGGGGCTGGTCACGATGTTTTCCTGTTGCTGCTTGGAATGAAGAGCTGCATGCAGTGGTAAAGTCACACTGCTTATCCTCTGATCTATCAGGACTAGCAGAATAGGGTCGTTTTGAGGTTATTTCACGCTTGTCAAGCTAGCATCCGTAGTAAACTATCCCGGAGGGAAGCGCCACCTGCAGAGGCAGTGGCACTTGTATGGTGTACTGATAAGAGGACCCTGCAGCTGATTTGGGTGAGCCGTGAGACACTTTTACTTGCTCCTGAACTGGGCGACTAACGTGTGGTAGATCCTGTACAGTGTCATTGAAAGGTGTGTATCCACATGTGGAGGTTGCACAAGCTTTAATATATATAAATGCTACATATACCTGAATTACAGAACATTGATGGTGCGTAAGAGGGCGCTACGGCTGAGATTACTCTTTCTCGTGCCAACGCCTGGTACCTAACGCATGGTTGTTTTTGCACTCATGCGGAAAATTGCTACAAAATGATTTTTGTTGCCGGGACAGCGTGTGGGAACCCAAGGAGAATTATCTAGAGATTAAGGGGTCAATGCTACACCTTTCGTGTGAGCCAGAGGTGCCTCTGTTAGTCTGTTGTGAGCAACATAACACAAAAAAACAGACCAGGCAAAAATCTGCGTCTGACGGTAGTTGAACCCCCGGTCATTTCTGTAGACTCTTAGCAGGCTGTCCCTACGCTCAAACCCTCACTGTTTCGGCCGTCAGGGGCCCAAGCAAACTTCTAGGGACGACCTACAAGGACCAATCTTCGACATTCCACAGCATTCCACTATAGTGTTAGACGATTGTTTGATGAGAGAATCTCTGGCAAGACCTCTCGATACTGGAGGATTCTGCCACACATAAATTTGAATTTGCGTTTTGCCCTGAAAACACGTGCCCACTTGCCACCTCACCGTTTCGTCGACACTTGGCCATTTCTTTAGCAAACAGTTTTGAACATGCGCAACGATGACAACAATCAATTGACCTAGACAGATCATCAAATGGCTCACGGATGAAGAAATGCCGAGCCAGAATGTAGGGGGGCGAGGTGCCACTCAGATAGTGGGTGCGACGCCCCGGACATGTCGGATGGACTGGGCTGGCAGAGTTTCTTTTGGCAGGGGGCGCTCAGCTTGCGTCAGCTTGCGTTCACGCAAGCCAGAGGTGCCTGAGGGTTCAGGGGGGCGCCCGGCTTGCGTTCACGCACGCCAGAGGTGTCTGAGGGTTCAGGGGGCGCCCGGCTTGCGTTCACGTAAGCCAGAGGTGCCTGAGGGTCCAGGGGGGCACATGCAGATTTCCCATCAGCTCACTGACATCAATATGGCGGTCATAAGGAAAGCTGGAGGGCCACCCGGCATGCGTGTACCGCATGTCAGGGATGCGAAGACTGACCCCCGTGCTTATCTGGGCGGGTTAGTTGGGGCAGGCAGGGCAGAGAATAGGTACATTTTCTGATAGTCACTCTATATCCAATGGACTAGGCATGTACGGCCACCTGCCATTCTGCCATCAATGACAGGCCCGTTTAAGTTTAGCAAGATACCAAGAATCGATGTTATGTCTGTAGAAGCAGCCGAACTGAGGCAGGGAACTTCAACCTTCGTCTCCGAACTGCCTAACCGACGGACATTCCGTCGGTTTTTCGGTTGAAACATCAGTTGCTTCGGATTTTTATTGCTATTCGCATTCCCTTACGTAAGCAAAGGCTAGGGGGGGTGCCAGTGAGAAGTTTGTGGGAACCAGTTGACAAGCCACTAGGAAGCCACTGGGAAGCTAGGGAGAAGCTAGGGAGAAGCTAGGGAGAAGCCGGGAAACGCTGTGGTATAAAGAAGAGAAGGTTATGTTAGTGCAAGTTGTGAGAGCGCAACACCATGATGCCACAAGACCAGAACAAGAAGGCAGTGGACCTGCTGCGGGTGCTACGCAAGTACGCGATGCCTAAAGACTCAAAAGGTAGGCAGACGCACACCACGATGTCGCCTGGCGGGAAATATGATGCACCGTGGGCAGATGCTTCTGTCGAGTTTAATATTGCATACCGGGCGGCGTTGGAGGCCGGTATGAGGTCGCTGCACATCACGGAGCGGCCGGACCCAAAGAGGATGCCTCTGCTGGTTGATCTGGACTTCAGGTGGCCAACGTCGCAGCGGAGGTATGATCTTGAAATAGTGGAGGATTTTCTGAGGGGATATGTCAAGGCGCTGAGGACGCTAAGCGATGTACCAGAGGAAGACTTCTTGGACTCGTATGTTCTGGAAAAGCCGGGGCCAAGGCCGGGGAAGCTGCCAGTGACGGCTACAGCCACGCCGTACTGGAAGGATGGGGTGCACATTATATGCCCCAGGAATGTCACATCAGCTACGCTGCAAAGGAAGGTGAGGGAGACGTTTCTGGCTGATGATGAGAACGAGGGCTTTTTGAGGGACTCACGGAGATTACGGCTGAGGAAGCCTACGACGAGGCGGTGTTGGGGAGAAACAACTGGCTGATGTATGGGAGCCGAAAGCCGGAGGGGGATCCAGACCCATGGCGGGCCACAGGGAAGGTGCGGATATCCTACGGGGGGGTAACCCTGGCTTGGGAGAAGCCGGTGCTTGAGACGGTGGGTGAGCTGGCAGGTCTGCTCAGCGTCCGGCGCCCACTTGCTATGCCGGAGCTGCGGGAGGTGGTGATGAGGGAGGTGTCAGGGAAGGTTGAGGTTGGGAGCACCAAACTGTATCAGCATTTCAGCAAAAAAGTGGTAGACGAGGGCTGCGAGGGACGGCAGGATGTGACCGAGTCGTCAATCGTATATCAAGAGATGCCTGAGGAGGTTATGGAAGCTGTGGAAAGAATGGTGTCGTGCTTCGGGTGTGCGACGGCCGACAACTATGACAAGTGGATTCGTGTCGGCATATTCCTGAAGTCCTTGCTGGGGGGGGGCAGGTGCCGTGCCACGGAGGGCAGGCTTGCATCGTTGTTCCACACGTTTTCAAAGAAGAGCAGCAAGTATTCTGAGGAAGAGACCTGCATGAGGAAGTGGGAGGGACTGCCAGGAAGCTGCGCCGAGGCAGGAGAACAAAAAGTGACCATGGGGACAATGATCCACTATTTGGGCGAGTGCGGTGTAAGGGAGCTGCTCAAGGAGGAGGATATCAGGAAGATCAATGATCACGTGGCAGGTCCGAGGGGGGGCACCATGGACACTACTAGGCCAACAGATAGAGGGGGATATGGCGCTCTTCCGAGCTCTATCGGAAGGATTCCCGGAGTTAGGCTTGCATGCTGCGACTTTTTGTGTCAGGCAGAGGACAACGGAGAGGGTGGAGTTCATGGATGCAGAGATAGACGGGACGATTGAGGCAACTTTCCACCGGTATATGTGGCAAGTCCACGGGGGAATAAGCCAGAGTTCATTTGTTTATTTAACCGTGTTGAGGCGTAGACACAATGTCTGACTTGCACACTAACATATGTTAGGGACAGCCGGCTAAGAACAATCTACAGTAATGACCGGTGTTCAACTCCCGCCAGACGCTAGCTTTTGCCTGGTCTGTTTTTTTGTGTTATGTTGCTCACAACAGAGGCACCTCTGGCTCACACGAACGGTGTCGCATTGACCCCCAATTTCTAGATAATTCTCCTTGGGTTCCCACACGCTGTCCCGGCAACAAAAATCATTTTGTAGCAATTTTCCGCATGAGTGCAAAAACAACCATGCGTTAGGTACCAGGCGTTGGCACGAGAAAGAGTAATCTCAGCCGTAGCGCCCTCTTACGCACCATCAATGTTCTGTAATTCAGGCATATGTAGCATTTATATATATTAAAGCTTGTGCAACCTCCACATGTGGATACACACCTTTCAATGACACTGTACAGGATCTACCACACGTTAGTCGCCCAGTTCAGGAGCAAGTAAAAGTGTCTCACGGCTCACCCAAATCAGCTGCAGGGTCCTCTTATCAGTACACCATACAAGTGCCACTGCCTCTGCAGGTGGCGCTTCCCTCCGGGATAGTTTACTACGGATGCTAGCTTGACAAGCGTGAAATAACCTCAAAACGACCCTATTCTGCTAGTCCTCATAGATCAGAGGATGAGCAGTGTGACTTTACCACTGCATGCAGCTCTTTATTCCAAGCAGCAACAGGAAAACATCGTGACCAGCCCCGAAAGTGAATTTTCTGGAAGGCTACCCGTTTTGAAGCCTTCCTCCAACAGAGACAAGCTTGACATTGTCAGCCTGGCCGCTCAGCGCTACATGGTTCAATTCTCAAGCCCATCTGCAGCCATGGCCAAGCCAGCACCTGCAGCCATGTCACGCAATTCCTTACAGGTGAGCATTGGAGCGGCCGCTCAAGCTCATGTGAGACACATGTTGGGCTTTTTGTACAGTACTACTTTTCTAAGCTCATCATATGCCATTACATCCCTTGAAATGTCTGCTGCGTTTCGTTTACCCTCTGAACAGTCACCGTCCAACACTCAGCCTCGAATAAACTTCAATCTGCCAACCTCGAGCCGCACACCAATGTCAACACAACATTCCTACGAAAACTCGCCGGGCAGGCCCAACTCGAGCACGTTCGCCCGGGCCTCAGAGCCCGAGTCTGAAGAAGTGTCTGAACACATGCATGCCTACAACGCCCTTCGGCACCAAAGCATGACCACAGCCTCACGCCTGAGAACCAGGCATGAAGGGGAGGGGATCATGAACTCACTTGAGAGACAATCCACTCAAGATGCTCTCTCTCCGGATAGGTCCACGAGGGCATCAGCACAACGCGGCTCCCCACGGCTCTCCATGGGTATGGAGGACCTGCTGCCCGTCCGCCTCGACACGGTGAACTTTTACGCAAACGGAGAAGTCGAGGTCGTTGGGCTTCCAATCAGTGCCATGCATGAAGCGGCTGGGAGTCCGGATCAGCAACGAAGTCTCATCTTCAACGGGGTCGGAGCAAAGTGTATTCAAGCCACAGATGTCAAACTTGGGCGCAGGTCAAGAACGAAGTGGCAGGCTGCTGCAAGTGAACTCTAGCAGGGCCGGAGACTCGAGTTCGGCTGATGGCGGCAGCCTGCAATCCTCCGTCATTCGCGGGTCGCAATTGACGGTGAGCGCGCGCTCTCAGGACAGGGACAGTTTGGGTGGAGGAGATTCCCGCAGCCCAGTTTCGTCGGGTGTAGCTCTGGCAGGCCAGGGAGGCGAACGCGCCACTGCCTCTCGGTCCTCCACGCGACGCTTTGCCCTCTCCGCGATTCGCGCGTCCTTCCGGGAGCGTGTTGCGGGCTCGGCGGGCGACGTGCACCTGGACGCAGCCTGCGATGCGGCTGTCGAGCAGCAGTCGCTGTGCTTTCGGAGTGATGGCAGTATCCCAAAGAGGATGCTACCCGCATCCCGTCCAGCCGTGCATGCCGGCTCTCTTGACGGACACCCGGGCCTGCAGCTGCAAGATGAGGCTATGGTGGGCCTGAGGTTAATCCCTCCCGGCCAGCAGCTTGACCGCCTGCATGAGGAGGAGGGGACACACAGCGGAATTCCCATGCAGGTGGCGGATCGATTGCACGGCGAGCTCGAGTCAACAGCAGCGCAGCTGGGCACCATCTAGAAAGGGTCCCTTACTTGACTTTTGGCACAGCAGCTGTAGTGGTCAGGCCAGCAGTACCAAAACATACAGCTCTAGAGAAGCCCAAGGCTCGGCGTGGGCTCATATTTGACCTCAGATTGAGTGTTGCTATTAAATCTTAAGCTATTTGGTTAAACGCTTGCTTCTCTTTTTGGCAGTGCGGGGTGCTATGCACAAGCACGACATCCACCACGTGACAGATTTTAGCCCCCCCCCCCCTGTGATATGCCATGACTGATTTTCTTCTGTCTCCAGCCTCACACAGCCCTGGCGCCGGAACGCAAGTGTCGGGGAGGTCAGCCTGTATGAGAGGACTCCAGCCTCACACAGAGCTCTGGCGCCGGGACGCAAGCGTTAGAGAGCTCAGCCTGTGTGTGAGGACTCCAGCCTCACATAGAGCCCTGGCGCCGGGACGCAAGCGTCGGAGAGCTCAGCCTGTGTGTGAGGACTCCAGCCTCATACAGAGCCCTGGCGCCGGGACGCAAGCATCGGGGAGCTCAGCCTGTATGTGAGGACTCCAGCCTCACACAGAGCCCTGGCGCCGGGACGCAAGCGTCGGAGAGCTCAGCCTGCTCCAGAAGGCACAGCCTGTGTCGGGACTCAGACTGTACACCGCGCCTTGCGTCGGGACGCACAGCATGTGTCAGAACTCAGGTTGCTCAATCAGCCTTGCGTCATGACGCACAGCCTGCGTCGGGACTCAGGCTGTGCACCGAGCCTTGCGTCAGGAAGCACAGCCTGCGTCGGGACTCAGGCTGTGCACCGAGCCTTGCGTCAGGAAGCACAGCCTGCGTCGGGACTCAGGCTGTGCACTGAGCCTTGCATCGGGACGCACAGCATGTGTCAGAACTCAGGCTGTGCACTGAGCCTTGCATCGGGACGCACAGCATGTGTCAGAACTCAGGTTGCTCAATCAGCCTTGCGTCATGACGCACAGCCTGCGTCGGGACTCAGGCTGTGCACCGAGCCTTGCGTCAGGAAGCACAGCCTGTGTGTCAGGACGGACTCAGGCGGCACACTGAGCCTTGCGTCGGGACGCACAGCTTGTGTGTGAGGACTCAGGCAGCGCACCGAGCCTTGCGTCAGGACGCACAAAAGTGGCTGCACTCCCCCGATCCCCCCCGACTCCCCCACACCTGTTGTTGCTGCTTCGGTGGCCGTGCTTGACGGTGTCTGGCTGCCCTCCTTAACAGCAGGGAACTGTTTGCAGTCGTGCAGCATCACCAGAGACGGAGCCATGAGTGCGCCGGTAACGGCTCAGCGGTGGTGGCAGAGCAGGCCTCCACGCGGCCGGAGCAGTGAGGCCCATCAGACACAGCTTGTGGGTTGGGATGGCCATGCCCGTGGAGATGCGCCACAGGTCGGCGCCATGTGCAACTCGAGGCCGGGGGTCAGCAAGGTGGACTGAGGGATTGGACAGGGTTTAGATTTGTCACAACTAAGGGTTTAGGCCTGGAGTGAGAAGACCTGGCCCAGGGATGCACCAATAGGGGAAACGCATGTGAAGAAGTGGCGAGCAGCATAGAGGGCCAGGGATCAGCGAGGGCCTCGTCAGCACCTCATCCTACATCCCTCTCTTTTACCTCCACACCGCCCTCAGAATGCCAATGAGTAAAAGCCCATGCGCACTCCCCCCGTCCCCCTGCCTCGATCATGCCGCCCTGCTCCCGCCCCCAGAACACCAGCCACAGATACCAACATGCTCGCCCCTCTACCTGACCTCCTGCCTGCCCTGCCCTGCCTGCCCCGCCCTGCCTTGCCTGCCCCTCCCCCCCTCCAGGGAAGCAGCCACTACAACACACTTCCTTGCTGTCCTCCTGTACCTGCATCAAGGCCCAGAAGCCCAGGCTGATAAGCGTCCCCCCCTGCCACACCTGCGCTACCGCCCCAGCAGCCCGCCCCAGAACACCTTCCCCAGCTACTCTGACCTACCCGTCTTTCTGCCTGCCTGCCTGCCCTGACTACCCCCCTGCCTCAATCATGCTGTCAAACTCCCTCCCCCCTCAGAAAAGTAGCCCCTACAACATGCTCTCTCGCTGTACCTGAGCCTGCAGAGGCCCAGAAGCTCTGGCTGATGAGGCCCCCCATGAGCACTCACCGAGGCCCCCAGAAGCCCAGGCTGACAAGACCCCCCCCCAACCTGCACTACCACCCAAGCAGCCCGCCCTTCAAACACGCTGCCGCATTCCCCCACACGCATGCCCGCGCCCCTTCACAAGCCTTTTCTAACCCCACAAGACCCACAGGCGCTAATAGGCCCGAGAAGCCCCTCCCCCCCCCCCCCCCCACACACATAACACATTCACCCACACCTGCCTCCGCAGCACGCCACCCCCTGTGCGGCTGACCTCGCAGCCGAGGCTGACCTGGCCCGCAACCTCCCCCCCCCACACATGCACGCACACGGTCGCCGCTCCGCCCGCGGCGTCCTTACTGCCCCCCCCCCTGTGAGGACTCGCCTTGAAGCCCATGCTGAAACCGAGGTTGCTGAGCCCCGAGAAGCCCGCGCTGTCCACCGCGCGCAGCAGGAAGGAGCTGTGGCCGCGCGGAGGCTTGCGGCGCCTCGCGCGCACCTCGCAGCCGGGTGGCTCCGTGCCGTCCACGCCGGCGGCACCGCCCTGAGGCAGCCAGCCTGAGCAGGCGCACAGGGGTGGCATGTCCGCGAGCTGCCCGCAGGAGGGCTTGGAGACGATCTCGTCCTCGCTGCTCTTGACGAACGCATCGAGCACATTCTGCGGGGAGGGGGAGAGCGGTGCGTGTGTGTTGCGGGCAGGAGGGGGTGCGCACTGCGCAGCGGCAGCGCGTGTGGTGGGGTGGGGGAGAATGTGCGTGTGTTGTGTGTGGGGGGGAGGGGGTGCGCAGCGGCAGCTGTTCTTGACGGACGCCTGCGGCACATTCTGCGGGGGAGGCGGCAGTGTAAAAATGAAAAGAAACAAAAACTGAAGAGCTTCAAAAACATATTTTACAGCCATAACTGGTGTCAATCGTGTGTGGCGGCGGTGGGGGGTGCACAGCGGCAGCTGTGGGAGCATTGGTGGGCATTTTACATGATACTAGTCGCTGTCACTGGACCCGGCGCCGCCGCTGTCACCGGTATGGGCCTCTGTCACCTCAACCTTTCCTGGCGCGGGCACGGGATGGGCCGCGGTTGCCGCCACTTCCACCGCTGCCTTGTTAGTCGGGGTCTCAGGATGGGTAGAGTGGCATGAGCGCCGTCTGGTCCATGCCGGCCTCAATTGTGCTGGCGTTATCGAGCTCGGGCTCCTCTGGCTGCGCTAGAGTGGCGCAGGGGGGTGAGGATGGTCAGCAGTGCGGGGCCAGAAGTGTCTGCCTCTCGCAGCAGGAGTAAAGGGGGGAAGGGCGGGGTGCGCGGGTGCAGGTGGGCGAGGACGCAGAGCGCCTCACAGTGGGGAGACGGCAGCCAGCCAGCGTGCATTCTGGCGCAAGATGACGACGTGCAGCACACTTGCTCGACAGAAACTGACACCAACTGAAGCGCAGGAATCACCCGCCTGAAGCTGCCCTCTGGCACCTGGCTGGCGGCCGCGGGGCCAACAGGTCTAGCCAACCTGATGCACTCCTTGCATTCTCAGTCATAGGTTATCAAGCATAGGGTTCCCTGAGGTGGCCGCGGGCAGCCCCGATCATAGATTCATAGGCAGTTCTGACCATAAGGAGCGAAGTCAGGAGCAACCCCAGCACCTCATGCACATGCTTTCCCTCCCCTCTCCAAGTGGGGCCCCTCAAGAGTGCCTGCCCCCAGCTGCCCCCCTCCGTCTCCACCTCCCCCCCCTCTTCCCCAAGTATCTACATGTGCATGTCAAATCGCCAGCGCCTGCAGGAGCTCTTGTGAACAACTCAATATCCTTGAACGTGCTCAGTGGGGCAGAGACGCGGTACACGAGCAGCTACTCGGGGCCCTTAAGCCACATGTTGACGGCTGTCACCTGCGAGTGCAAGCAGAAAACAGCAGGTTGCGGGAGTTCAGGATGACTAATTAAGACTGGGAAAAGAGAAACGGTGGTGGCATGGCGTGCGCGCTACCTGAGAGGCAAGAAATACTAAGCCTGAGAGGCAGGCCCCATGGCATTCACGTCGAACCTCTTCAGCACAGACAGGCTGTGCGTGCCAGCCATGGGAGGGGGGCAAGCAAGCAAGTGCTCGGGTCTGGCTGGTCGCCCATACGCGGTGGTGGTTTGAGGAGTTGAGCTTACTGGTTTGAGTCAGAGGATGTGGACACAGCGGTGACAAATGCATCAGGCTAGCTCCTTGGCACCCCTCTCACCAAGCCTCACCCCCTTCTTCCTCCGGTGAACAGCTATGATCTGCCCCCTCCCTCCCTCCTCCCAAACAGTTTCCCAAAAAAAAATGGCGGTCCCCCCTGTCTCCACCCTTCCACTCTGTAAGTGGTCTATGCCTGCTCCTCCTTGAAGTAGGTGGCCCACCCCTTTCGATAGGAGGCCCATGGAATGATATACAATTGAATATTCGAAAATCCAAATAAAAACCTCGAGCTGGGGCACGACGTTGAGAGCTCTCCCCCCTCATTGCGCAGGAGCTGTCCGGCTTCCTGCATCTATGGTATGAGCTCTGGTCACCCTCAGGTGACACGAGCCTCACGAGACACATTGTAAGCCGCTAAGTCGTTCCCAGGCCAGAAGCTGTCAGCATAAAGTTAAGTATGTTATCCTGTCACGGCACAAGCCTCATCGTCCCCTGCCTGCCTGCCAAACCCCCTTCACAGAGGGCGCAGCTTCTCCTCCCTTTGTCATACCAGGGTGGTGCAGGCGCTCACCATCAGCTCGGACTCTGTCTTCCTTGCCCCCGGCTCGCGGACTTAGCCTCCGCTTCGGCTGCCTGCGCCTGGGCGCCTAGGCGGCGCCGTCCCTCACGCGCCACTCGCTGTCAGCCAGGAGCAGCACTTCAGCCGTGGACGCCGGGGTGCTCTGCACACATTGACGTGCGGCCGCCGCACGGTCAAAATTCAGTTTGGCAAGCAAGAAGGCCCTCGGACGCGCCGCCAGTGAGCTTTTTAAGGAGCGCCGCAGCCCTCCCCATGCCAGAGTGGCAAACCACGCAGGCGGACAGCTAGCAGGCTAGCAGACGAGTCACAGCTCAGTCTGGCACCTCGGCTACGGGGTCAGAGCGCGGCAGAACCACGTTGGTTGGTGCCTGAGCCCGCCGCCGCAGCAGGTAACAGCACCACTTGCGCAAAGTTGGAGGCCCCATGCGTCAGAAACGCAGACTTATGTGCCCTCTGACCTGCCTTCCCTCCAAGGCATGGCGATTAATGGTATGCGTTCTCCTCCTGCTCCTCGCATTCGAAACAAGGAGGGACACACAGGGCAGAAAACTTATCTGCTCCGAAAAAGTGTCCACATAAATGTGGGAAATAATTATTTTATTTCGCTAGTGAGTCCCACTTGGCCTAAAACCGGGCATTCCTTGAATGCCACGATTTTCGTTTCCTTTCTTTCTTTCTTAGACTTGACACCCCCCTGCTGTATTCCATAATCCACCTGAATAGGTTTCCTTTCTTTCTAGTCACATTTATATTCGCCTTCGGTCATGGTCCTCTTCCATTCTAGTGGGTATTGGCTGTTCTTTTTGGACACGCATGCGGCCGCGTGGATCAATTCGCAGATCATCTCGATTTCTACGAATGCAGGCACCTCGAGGAGCAGTTTTTCTGTCTTCTAGGTTTTGCGTTCTCTGAGGTGCGGGTCGTTGAGAGGGATATCCTCGACTCCGCACCATTTCGCATTCCGAGACTGCAGCTGTGTTGGGTAACGACCAGCCAATTTGCCTTTTCACTTTCACCATGCTTCTACGTCCCATGCTTCTACGTCCCACAGATGGAGATCCTTGTTGAAGACACGGATGGCAGGACTTTAGTCAGGTACCGAGCAGGAGATGCACCTACGGCTGGTGACGCCACCGAAGCCGCAGCAGCAGCGGCTGGACCAGGAGTGCTCACAGACAAAGATGGCTTCAGCATCGCCCGGACAACGGTGCTCGATGCCACCAACGGACCGTTCCAGGGGCGTCCAAGTGCAGGTTCGTCCCCATGCTGCCATACGCCTTCCGGTGTGGCTGGCCGCGCGCGCACGGGGCATGCCGAAGGGTAGCTGAACTGTAGCTGAACTAAAGCCCATCTGACGGGCACCATGCGGCCTCTGCCCTCATGCCTGTCCCTCCCATGCGTGCGTGGTCAGAGCCGAGAACAGGCATGACTCACGCCCATCCCTCCCATGCTACCGCCCGTCTCTTTTGCCCCACACCTGCCCCATCCCCCCGCATTTGGAGCCCCGCGGATGAGTGCGCGACTGCGTGCAGCAGCCAGCGCCCCCGCTTTCCGTGCCATGCCGCTCGCCTGCCCCTCCCATGTGAACTCGCATGCTGCATGTTGCCTTGCCGGCATGGATCCAACAAGCCTGATGCCATGCGTACATAGCTGCATTTTCACACCTGGGGATGCATCGGGGTCCCTCCTCGGGCCGCCTTGGAGCACCCCCATGCAGGCCATGGCATATTCAGCAGGCCGCCCCGCATGCTGAACAAGGCATGGGGGACCTGGGTACCGCCCCCCCCTTGAGGGTCGGTGCATGGGTGGTAGGGAGTCAACCCTGAGGCCCTGCATGGACCTCGTGGTCAACTGTGAGGCCTGGCATGGACCTGGGGGTCAATCCTGAGGTCCTGCATGGACCTGGGGGTCAACCTTGAGGCCCTGCGTGGACCTGGGGGTCAACCCTGAGGCCATGCATTGACCTGGGAATCAACCGTGAGGCCCTGCATGGACCTGGGGTTCAACCCTGAGGCCCTGCATGGACCTGGGGTCACAGCCCTGAGGCCCTGCGTAGCACCTGGGCTGTACAACCCAGGAGCGGCGGGGCTGTTTGCTGCCGCCAAAGGGTAGGGTGCACGCCCGCCCCTCCCATGTGCACTCGCATGCTGCATGTTGCCTCGCCGGCACGCAATGCCTCGCTTTGTGCATCCAACAAGCCTTATGCCATGCGTACAGAACTGCATTTCCACGCCTGGGGGTGCATGGGGGACCCTCCTCCTGCCGCCCTGGACCACCCCCATGCATGCCATGTGTCACGCGGCCCCCCCTTCACAGCAGGTGCTGTCACTAGCCCCCTGCAGGGCAGGTGCTGTCACACGCCTGTCCCAGGGGTGTGTGGGACTCAGTCCCCGCATGGTCTCATAAGAGCCCTGAACTCCATGCATGTCCTTCCGCCCCCAACCTGCCCCATCCCCCCGCATTTGGAACCCCCGCGCCCTCTGAGGGATGCACACGAACCTCCCTGCATGGACCTGGGGATGCAGTGAGTGCTCGCAGCTGAAATGTGAGCTCATGCATGGGGTGCTGTCGCACGCCTCCCAGGGGGGGGGTGGGACTGCCCAATCAGTCCCCGCATGGTCTCCCAAGAGCCCCGGCATGGGCGAATGAACTCCATGCATGTGCTGCCATGCGCCATCAAGTGTGGCTGGCCGCGCTCGCACGGGGCCTGTCGAAGGGTAGCTGAACTGCAGCATGCCAGCCGTTTTGTCCCCATGCTGCCAGCTTTCGCACCACCTGAGCACGCCCCCTGAGGCGCATGCACCCATGTAACCTACTGCCTGACTTTGCTATTTAATTATTTCCTGACATTTTGTTTGCTCGTGATTACAGCGGCAGCGGTGCAGCCGGCGTCAGGTGGGCATAGGGAGGGGATCTAGTGTGGGGCGGGAGGGGTGGGGTCCGTTTCACTGTTGTGAGCTATTGAACACACTGGGCCCCGGCACTCAAGCGACGTCCATTGTGGCCGCTAACAACAGGTTAATTATTTTTTGCAGAGCATTGGCAGAAATCCCTGCCTCTCTCAAACTGCTGCACCTCACTGGGGGCGCTGGGCTGGCTGAGGGGCAGGTAGCTAAAGGAGCTGCTCTTTCGGGAGTGGCATGCCCCTCAGTTGTTCAAGAGATCTTCACCCCACAATCTGATGTCTTCCCTATGTCTGCCATAAAGTGTGTCTTCCTTGTTTTGAATATAATACAAACAAGCCTTTCCCTTGCCTTTATGTACCACTCGCTGTCCGCTGCGCCTTCGACCACTTCTTCTGCAACACCGTCCACTTCAACATCTACCTCGCCATCTACCACACCATCTACCACACCCTCAACCACGCCAACATCACCTACTGATCCATCCATTCTCTCGACCATCCTGCAGGTGAGGGGGAGGGAGGTGGGTTTTCTCAGTAGTTTCTTGGTATCTCTGGTACCGTGTCTCCCCCCATCCTGTCCTTCTCCAGCCTTATACCTGAACTCACACAGGGGCAGGTGGGCTCTAGGGTGTGGGGTCGGGAGGGTTCGGGAGGATGCACCGCACCAAGGATGACCCAGCCACCAGGACCTGGCACAGTGGCGCCATGTATTGTAGCGGCCACATATGAAGCTAAAAGTGTAGGCAAGTGGCGCCTCATTTTCCCCCTCCAATTATATGGCATATTTGGCAGGCCGCCCCGCGGCCGACAATGATTGGGGCTACACGGGAGGGACAGGTGTGGAGGAAGGGGTAGATCCTCAACCAAGTGTGACCCATCAAGGCCGGGACAGGGACCTGGCTGGCGCACTGGCCGTGTGCCCCAGCGAAGGCGGCTTCCTGGCAGCTCCCTAGCCTTGCCCCACCCCATGCACACCGTGCGGGGTGCGTGATAGCCAGACCACCTTTGGCAGGCCTTGAGTGTCTGACTGCGTGCAGCAGCCCCTCTTTCCATGCCCGGCCGCGCCTGACCGCCCTCAGCCCTCCTACCCCCCTGGCTGCCCTCCTGCTTATATATATACGCCTGATACCTGTCCGCACATGAGGCCAGCCTATGCTCAACCCGCCTGGTCACCTCTGGAGCCGCTTGGTCACATCTGGAGGCCGGACTGTCGCCGACAAATAGCTGACAAGTAGCTGAACCTTGCTACAAGAACCGTTTGGGGCAGCGGGGGGGGGGTCAGCCAGATTTTTCGTTTTTTCAGGATTTTTTGTATCTTTTTTTCTGGCCATGAGTTTGACATGGGAATGGCACTGTTGGATCAACGCGAGCAGCCGTTTGCCATGCTTTAGGGGGGCGTGCATGAAGGTGTGCCCCCATGGCAGGCTTGCCAGTACTATCAGTTGAAATTCGGGCACACCGAGGGGAGTGGGAAGACACAAATGCAATGGGAGCAGAATCCAGAGCATCCAGAACATGTAGCAAACCGTTTTGGATGACAAGCTAGTTCTAGAAGCTCAGTCTTCCCATTTCTGGGGTCATTTTACCCAGAGTGAATGGCGAGGAGCTCGATATCTGGTTTCCTGATTTATTATGTTAACTGGATGCATGCGAGAAATCTAATTATACAGGCAGATAGGTGTTGGCATGCTCATCAATATACACCCCTCACACACTCCAAAAAATTAAATGCTGACTGAGATATTTAAATTTTATTGGGTTTCGGGGCGCGGGGGGGGGGGTCCGGCCCAAACAGATTTCAGGAATTTTGATGATGGGGTCTGGAGATGTTTTTTTGCCCCCCCCCCTCGTTTTTTTGCTACAGGAGTTCTTGAAGCAAGGCCCTCGCCTTCTGTTCATGCCGCCATGGACGGAAGTTGAGCTTCTCAAGGCAGCTAAGTTCATGTACCCGCTCCTGACAACGGACCAAGTCAGCGCAAAATATCGCCAGCTTGGAGGAGTTGCGCGAGGCGTTCTCGGCTTGGCATCCCTGACCGTTTCAGTGGACCCGCTCAACGAGCTGCATTCTGCCATCCGTAAGGTCTCCGTGGACGAGGTGCGCAGTCCCCCCCATGCAGGCCCATGCAGTCCCCCCATGCAGGCCCATGCAGGCCCCCCATGCAGGCCCATGCATTCCCCCCCATGCAGGCCCCCCATACAGGCCCATGCAGGCCCATGCATCCCCACATGCAGGCCCACAGAGTCCCCCCATGCAGGCCCCCCATGCATGCCTCCCATGCAGCCCCACCCATGCAGGCCCATGCAGCCCCACCCATGCAGGCCCATGCATTCCCCTCCATGCAGGCCCCTGCAGGCCCCTGCAGGCCCCCCATGCAGGCCCATGCATTCCCCCCCATGCGGGCCCATGCAGGCCCCCCTTGTAGGTCCATGCAGGACCCCCTTGTAGGTCCATGCAGGCCCCCCATGCAGGCCCATGCAAGCCCCTCATGCAGGCGGATGGAGTTCCCTATGCAGGCCATTAGAGTCCCCAAGCCCCTGGAAAGTCCCCAAGCTGCAAGTACATGCTTTCCCACCGGATTCTTCCTGCGTGTAGGCACTCGACTATGCGCAGAGAGATGCCAGCGAGGGGCTGGATGACACGTGCAGCCGAATTTACCACTTCCATGTGGACGGCAATTTCAAGTCACAGGGCCTCAGATTCGCATCGCCGTATGTAGAATGTCTGCTCCGATCCAAGGTGATCCTTGGGGGGTGAGGGAGAGGGCACACGCCCGAGGGAAATATGGCTTGTCAGTAGAGGCCGGGCAGTTGCCAGGCAAGAAGGTCTGAGGGCGTGAGGTTGTACGGTCTGTAACGGGGGCGTGAGAGGGGGTTGAGAGGAAAGTGAGGAGAGCTGGGCATGAGGAAGAGGAGTCAGGTAGGGGGGCAGGGATGTCACGGCCAGTCGGCCGTGGAGTTCACCGCATGCTCGCCCCTAGATGGCCAGTACGGCTGATGTTGCACGCTTTCCAGCCCACTATAATTAATTTAGTGCGGAGCGCGGGTGCTACTGGGTAGGTACCGAGAAGCTGCTATGGCTGCCCGGCTGTGACATCCCTGGCTGGCACTCCAGGGCCCACCTGCACCCTGGCATTCCCCCCTAGCCTGCCCATGGCCCACCTGCACCCTGACAGTCTTCCCTTCGGTAGAGGGGTAAGATGGAGGGGAGAAGGGTTCCCTTAAGGAAGGGGATCGAGGCTTTGAGGGCGTCTGGAATTAGGGAACAGAAATGCAGAGCAGAATGGGTACGAGTAGGTTTGTTCCCCGTCAAATATGAGTCCTATTATATGATACAAGCCCAGGCCCTCGCTCGTTCCCCCTTTCCCTCCTCCTCAGCCCTCCTCCTCAGCCCTCCATCCCTAACCACGGCCCCCGTGCCCAGCCCTCCCAAACTCTGCCTCTTGCCCAGCCATCCTTTGCCCCCTTCCTCTCTCCTCTCCTGCTTCAGGTACCACACAGGCAGGCAGGCAGTTATCGCGGGTACCGCACAGGCAGGCAGTACATGTGGGTGCTACACCGACAGACACAGGCAGTACACATGTGTACCGCACAGGCAGGCAGGCAATTCCGGCAGTATGGTGTCCCCCCTCTCACTTGCCCCCTCTCTCCTCTCTTGCTGCAGGTGCAATTGCTGGTGCAGAGTCTGGGTGTGGCCTGCCTGCTCAACGCCTTCCAGAGCAGTTCGGTGATGTCTGGTCTCCTCTTCGAGGAGTGGGCTCACGCACAGCTGTCTCAAGGCATCGGCAACTATGAAATGAGAAGCCTCAACGCAGAATCACCTGTCATCACCAAGCTCCCCCCATGGCACCCCCTGGCTATCCATCTCTTCCAGGACGACGAGCTGGCTGGCAAGGTCGCAGCCAACAAGGCGATGCCTGGCTCCCCCCCTCAATATCTGCGGCCGGCGAACCCGCGGTTCCCCGCCGTGGACTCGATCCTCCTACCCAACACCGTTTTCCAGATGACCGTGTCGGGGCACAAGCCCGCCCCGGATTTCAACAACCTGGTCGCCACACTGGAGAAAGGCGGACCTATGGCTTGCATCAACATGGTGTATGTCGTGCCGGCCGACAATGCTGCCACCTTCACGGCTGGCAAGTGTCAGACGATGGGCGTGAAGCAGTGGGTGCTGGGCCTGCAGCCCGCGTAGCGAAAGCACAATTTCCTCTCAGAAATCCTCGCCTTCGCCTATTCTTTCTGTCAATGCCCTGATCTGCTGTGGACATTAGTCCTAATTGACACCGCTGACTCTGTGAGCAATAAATTCATGATTATTTCTGTCAATATTCGGGATAAATTGTCGAACATTTGAATTTGAGGTCTGCGCTATGAGATCGTCGGCCATGTAGTTGAAGAACTGGACCTCGAGGCCATATATGCTCATTTGACGTACAAAAATCTGACCTCATATAGGGAGCACGCAGGTGGTGGGCTGCTTTTGAGTTTTTATTATGATCCCAGACTTCTGCTGTGGACTGCTGCCAGGTTTCTAGGCATGAGCTGATGGATGAGTGCGAGCTGGATCGGGGCCAATTGAACAGTTTCCTCGGAGGAGACGATCATCGGGGGGAAGCTTTCAATACACAGATCTGAACTTTTTTTGGTCATTGATGCGTGCGTGGGGTGTTGATTGGTTTAATGACATGTACCGTCGGAACAAGGAGATTTGCGCTAATTGGATGTGTGAAAGTGATGAGGGGTTAAGGAGCCGTGCTGCTAGTGAAATGAGCGATGAGGGCCCTAGCTCCGAAAACTTACTTCACACGTGCCGGCCGAAGGCAGCAATTCTGTTGAGTGCCTCTGCTTTCCCCATAATGGGGTGCATTCAGCGTCCGTCACGGGATATAACCTGAAGCTTCGTGGTGAATTTATTCTGTTCGGTTGCTGGTCCCATTTGCAGGACTATGTGTACATGTTTAGACCCGCGTGGGGCTGGTAGGGAACGTCCGACGGAACGGTGTGAAGGTTAGAGAAGTAAGGATAAAAACCGGTCAACTTGGAATGGAAAGCCCAGGTATATGAATTGTCATCTTTGTTGAACACGATTATTTTGTTATACGCTGCCACCTACCGTACCAGCACCGGTATCACACTAATCACACCCATGCCCTCTCAACCGGTGCTCCAAACTTGTAGCCGTGGCGAACGTATCCAGCTCACTTGAACAGTCTAAAACAAACATTCGAAAGCACATTGCTATGGCCAACGCCTAGTGGCGACAAGTACAAATTGAAAATCAAGGATGCAGACGTCCGCCTGGAAGCTGCAAGGTCGTGGACCGGCCGTGATGTTTACTAGTACACTTACAAGGCGAGGGTAAATCGAGGTACCACGGTAGCTTGCCTTGTGTCAAGGTAAGGAAAAACGACCATGGTTGCTAGGATGGCTCCCCCCATGCTGTATCGTAGTGACTTGGGTCCTGTCTAGTGACGTCGGTCCTGCTTGACTTTAGTCATGTCGGTGACTTCGGTCGTGCCTGCTCAACAATGGTGGCCTTTCCGACTCGATGGTGCCTAAGGCTGTGTTTCCACTGGCGATTTTGGATTCCTTAATCGGGGTTGGTTGAAATGCAGTTGGTCGCGAAGAATTCCTTAATCCGTTTGGTGTTTCCACTGAAATCGGACTGGAACCAACGAAGAAATGCTACAGCCAGCTGTAGCGCTGCCCCAACAGGATCCAGATCGGACCTGAAATGGAACGAATCCTCTTGCATGGCGACATCAAGCGGTCGAAAGTCTGCACAATGGTGCAACATGCCATAGCAATTGCGCCACATGCTTACACGACTAAGCTTTTGCGCAAATCCAGAAGGAAACTACTCAAACGCGGGAAACTAGTCCGTTCGCGTTGTAAAACACAGGCATGCATGGTGCGCTGCCGCCATCCATTATGCACCGATTACGCACTGATGATGCACCTTTGCGATCTCCGCACCACAAGTGCCGCCTCTGGTTTCTATCTGACAAGTAAAATAGCGGCGATACGATTCAAAGATATTTAGCGTTGTGAGCGCATAGTGACCAAGTAGGCAACCAACTTTCGGATTAAGCTAATCCTGGTCCTCGACGAGGATTAAGCTATTCTTTTTTCGGAGGCTTAATCCGTCCTTAATCCGCGTCGGTTGCCGTCGGTTGCCTCCTCCAGCGTCCTTAATCCGAGTCGGTTGGATGAGGAATCGCCAGTGGAAACACGGTCTAAGGTGGGGATTCCCGCGCGTGGGGGGATACGTCGTGGGTCAGCAACGTGTGGAAATCCCCACGACGGGTCCACCGCGGTGACGTGTCCCACTCGATGGCGCCATGCGTGGGGATTCCCGTTTGGGGGGACACTTCTCGGGCGAGCAACGTGTGTGAATCCCCACGACGGGTCCACCGCAGTGGCTTTTCCCACTCGATGGTACCCTGCGTGGGAATTCCCGTGTGGGAGTGCAGTAGTGGGTTATCCCACTGGGTGGTGACAATCCCCAATGGGTAACCCCACGTCGGGTCTGCCCATGGACTGCACCCCACGCACAGTTTCCCCGACGCATGGCCGCAATAGTAGGTTTGGTCGTGCGTCCTTTCGTTTTCCTAGTCATTTTTAGGCACACCTTTTATTACAGTCTCCCATAAAGGAGATCCCTAATAACAGCACATTTCTGATTAGGACCTGGGGAAAAACGTGTACGACGGTCTTCTGGTCTTCGGGAGGTTTCTGCAAACACCCCGGAGCCAGACACCGGAACGTGAGGCCGCGTAATCTTGCGTGGTTCAGGGTTAAATGCGATATTGCCGAAAGTGTGCCTATATGTTATCTGCGCTGTTGCTACTGCTTCTGCTGCTGTTGATGATGATCATCATTGGGATGATTCGCTCGCGCAGTGAGGCCGAGGCGGCCCGCGGCCTTCCTGCATGGCTGCCCCCATCACTACCGCTCGATAAGTTCATGGGAAGAAAAATGCGGCGATTAATGTTCATAAACAAAAGCTATTCGAAGGTCTGAAAACTCTCCGGGGATTTTGGAATTTCCGAGGAGGGGGGAGGTCCCCGAAAAATAATCGTGGGGATCTTTGCCACCTTCCCCGGGTTTCTTTTGGTGTATTTTCTTTTCTTGAACCTTTCGCTCTTTTTCAGGGTTGTTTTCTTTCGGGTGCGAACAACCATCGCGTGTCAATGCGATAACACACGGTCTGCAACAACTTTTTCTGCCACCGGCAGGTATCGAACTCGCGACCTCGGTATCGTCGGTGCTAGGCTGTAAGCGCCTGACACCAGTACGGCATTAGTCACGGACGATTACGCTGGGTGGGTGGCGGGCGAGAGGTGTCATCGCCGCGCGGCCAAAAAGCTTTTCGAATACATATCGCCTACACCCGACGTTGGGTACAATGGAATCGCATTGCTTATGCGCTGCTTTTGATCGAGGCCGCGCTTGCGGCGGAAGACTGCGTTGCAACCCAGGCCGTGCATGCCGAGCGTCGTGACTCGTGTCGGTATGTAGCATGGGTGGTTGGCCGGCGAGAGATGTCATCGGCCCCCAATTCGCAGCGACTGCAATAACTTTTCGAATACATATCGCCTACACCCGACGTTGAGTGCATTAGAATCACATTGTCAATGCGCACCTGTTGATCGCCTGCCCGGTGCCTGCTGAGCGTCGTGAGCCGTCCAGGCCGGAATAGTAGGTTCTGTTGCGCGTGTTTTCTCTTTTCTTTTTTAGTCACTTTTTTTTTCTAGGCACACTTTTTTTACAGTCTCCAATAGAAATCCCTGTAAAAAAAAACGTAATGTACGACTCTTTGTGGTCTTAAGGGCCCGGAGATTTTCCGGGGTCAAGCGCAATATGCTAGAACAAAAGAACCTCAAATTCTGGGCTATATCGCAGTCCTTGAGCAAGTTGTAATGTGCCTGCCATGAAACAGAATATAAGTGTCTATTGTTTAGAGTAAAGCATAGAAAGGGGGGGGTCTGAGTCACACCCACCATAACCCACAACATGAAGATTCCTGCCAAGGTGGCTCCTGGGACGAAGGAGAAGAAGTCGTCGCTGGGCTTCCATCCTCAAAAAGCACCCAAGACTTGACAATGCAGAACGTGTATCCTAACATAACTGTTGTCCCCCAGAACAAGACGATGGCAGAGAGGTAGATGTTCCCATCCCTCTTGAAGTGCAGGCACGAGTATATGCGGTATATCAAAATGTCAGTGCACACGGGGCCATCCGCTTCCCCTACGTTTCCAGTGATACAATGAGAAGGGGGCAGGCGCTTCATCACAGACTCACAGGGGCCACCCAAGTAGGACATCACCACCAGGTAAATGAGGGTTGCCGCAAGGCGGGGGCCCTTCTCCAGCACGGCCCAGAGGGTTGCGCGTCGCTCGGGCCAAGTAAGGTACGTTAGGCGAAATCCTGCAGAAATGCGCCACATGTAAGAGCCACTTACTTTTCCACCAATTATTCTTCAGGACACGAAAGATGACAACAAGCGGCATAACGATGCAGAAATGCGCCACATGTAAGAGCCACTTACTTTTCCACCAATTCTTCTTCAGGACACGAAAGATGACAACAAGCGGCACAACGATGACGGGAAGGATAGAACATAACCAGAAGAGACCACATGTCGAGTGTCTCCACAGCACCAACCCCAAGAGCAGAACGGCGATGCCCTGGGCGAGTGCTGTGCAAAAACGTCATTTGGCCTTTTTGTCTGTAGGCATCTAGGAGGAGAAGATAGCGGGAGGTGAGGGTTAGATAGAAGGTTAACATGGTACGCTCTAATCCTTCAAAAATAACCACTCACGAGGGAGAGCGTGCACCAAAAGTCCATGAAGGCCGCTCCAAGGAGGGCTGCAAGACGTACAAGCAACAAGCATGTGAGGAGGAGGGGACAATGATGTTATGGCAAAGAAGGACTCACTTTGGGTGCGGCAGTTTGTGGTCGGCTCCGGCAGATTGCTTCTGCCAGCGTCTGTGTAACATCAGTGTCTTGTTAGCACGCCGGCAAGGGGCCTAGCCTGAGACACACCGGCAGAGAGACCCACCCAAACCCGGAATGCCCCCGCCCCACCCCATGGACTGGTGACCCAAGGCCAGCTCAACATGCAACATGCGAGTGCACATGGGAGAGGCCCTCCCAACACCCACATGCTGCCATCAATAATAGATGTTGAACCGTGGTCACACACATAGTCCAATTTTGCCCCTCCCCATTCTCCTGACCCTCCGTTGGAGCCGCAGGCTTTCCGCAACAGAATGTTGGGGTCGGTGACAGATGGCTACACAACAGGCTCGACAGACGCCACTCAACCCCCCCGCCTCCTCAAGCGCCCACCTGCCGCCGCCAGAGAAGCCGATACCGCTCCCGTTGCTGCAGCAGTGAGCACCACAGGTAATATCTCTTAGAAACTATTAGATACCGGGAAAGCAAAATCAAAATATTGCAGAAACACATTCTCAGTGCATCGGGGGGAGCCGGCGGTACATGGCGAGGGGAGTGAGGGTGATCAGGCGCTGCGCTGTCCCATGCCGACGGCCTGCCAAATATGGCCTCGTCGCAAACAATTGAACAACAGCAGGTGAGAGGGGTGTCCCTCTCACCAAAAGAGTAGGGCTCGGGGAGCGCACGGGTCAACAACAGTACGGAGCGCAGGGTGGAGAGCGAGTTGTTGCGGCCCCCGGCTGGTGGCCCAAGCAACATGCCTGGCCACATTTAGGGCGTCTAGCTAGAGGCCGGAGTGTAGCTAAAATGTAGCTTAAGGTCACTAAAAGAAACATTGCGTGGGTCGCACGGAGCATGCATGCTCATATGGTGCCACTGGCTGAGCACTTGGTCCCGCCTTCCACTGTCAACAACGTGCGACTTGGCACATTTTGGGCCAGGCACATGCAGGAGGAATGCGGGGCACACCACTACGGCAAATTGGGCACATAAAGGCCTGTCATTTTAAATCCCTTCGCCACTGTGCAATGGGGCGTGGGCGTGGAGGGGTGCAAGGCGAGAGGAGCACTCCCTGCCGTCAGCATGACACAACATGCAAATGTCTCAGGAGATAAGAAAATAAAGACAAAGCAAGGCTAATTGCATGCATGCTCCCAAGGGGCAAGAGCACACCCACTTGCCATTGAGTTCAACCAGTACCATGCCACTGGCGTACATGGCATGTAGCACAACGTTGCGCACCTGCCACTTGCTCCTGCGCTCTCTTGATTGCAGCTCGCTGCTGCGTATTCAGGCCAAGCACCTCCAGGGGGTCCAACTTGGCAAATGAACCAGTCGCCGAATGTAGGCAATTGAAGCCCGCATCTGTCAGGAGGCCAACGATGGCTTCGACACTGTCTTCGTCCTCATCGTCGACGTTTAGGAGTGCCTGCCTAATCGAAGTCATAAATACCTGGAAGGCAAGATAAATGGCATCGTTCAGGCTTCGTTGCACTGACAAGCTCTGGATAGTTCATCAAATCTAAATAGTCGAACTCGGAGCATCACCCAATTCATTCATATTGGCCTGTCATTGCAAGAAGCCTAGCTTCCACAGGTGACAAGATTTGCACAAGACATCTACCGCATCGCTAGGCCTTGCTAAGAAGCAGCCAGGCGCAATAGTGAGGTAGTCGACGCTACGGTCAAAAGCCAGAAGGAAGCAAAAGAAAGCATGCAGAGCTTTATCTCACCTCTCAGTCCTGGGGTCGTGCGAGTTGAAAAACACTGCTTAGTTCTGGTTTTTATGCCCAGCTATTACTATGTCCAGCTATTACAAGCCGCGCTACACACGGAAATGCAATGCAAATGTTTCGGTATCAAGTTTAGTCTCAAGGCACCGAATCCTTTGGATACTGTCAAAAGCAGAGGGTCAGAAGCCTGCGGTTACCTAAACAATTAGGTGGAAATACTTTCGCTACGTAGTGAAGGATGGAACACAAGTGTGAGAGGCTAAAAACCAGGGAGGGGGGGACAATCAGACAACGGGGCTTTTTCACTGTACCCTTGGGGTACGAGCCCGGGAGCAACATTTCGGCAGAGCATCCAGCTTTCTTAGTTGCGCAAACTGGTGTAAAAAATCTCGCATCGGTTTGGAATCTTCAGGCGCTGTCTCCCACTTTTTCTGGTCATCTTGGATAGAGCGCAACTAAGTTTCGAGGGCACGCACGAGCGGGTCTTCAGCGATCGTAGAAGGTAATGTATGCTCTATGTATAAAGAGTATTTCTTTGGGTCTGCGAAAGTCGCATATTTTTTCGTGCCAGATTCCCGGTGTCTCGGTCGACGCAAAGCAAACACTCCGCAGAACGACCTGACGTCCCGGGGCGTCCCAGGGCATCCTGGCATGCAAGACGTGCATCCCGTATCCTGGGTGGCGTACCAGGCCTGGGATGCCCTCCTGGGATGCTTGCTACTGATGGTGATGGAAGCATAATTTCAGCCTTCTGAGCTGCTGTGCACGTTCCCAACGTATTATTATATTATAATATGTGCGTGCACGCCTTGTGCATGCAAGGGGACTGTACTTTTACCACGTCACTGTGAACATCCCAGGGTGCCATCCTAGGTGTCATCCTAGGTGTCATCCCGACAGACCGAAGCTACACCCCTTGACCTACACCCCCCACCCCGATGCCCTTTGAACTCGCGGCTTTCACCAGCGCTCACATTACATCGCTATATTTTTCGAATGTGCACTGTTTCTTTGCCTGAAGAGCATACGTTGGCCATATCGCCGTGAAGCATCCCAGGCGCCATCCTGGTGTCATCCCGACAAGCCGAAGCTACACCCCCCGACCTACACCCCCGACTGGGGCAGGTGTAACTTTTGAATCGGTGGCTTCCCTTTAACTTTATTTCAAATTGGCGCTCTTATGTAACAATGGCAGGTGATTGTTTCAGTGAGCACGTGAAGTGGTTGCCCATCGCAAATGCGCTGGCCCACTCGACCTCTGCAAACATGGATTCTCTGTTGCTAGTGCGTGTGAAGGATGCGCGTGGAGCTGACAAACGGGGAAGTGGTGGGAAGGAGCTGTGAACGAATTGAGGAACAAAGCATCCATTGGAGCGATCCTCCCTCACACCATGGCCCAGCTCCCTCCCATTCAGCTCCCTCACCTCCCTCATCTTCGTCATGTCATTCCCCTCCTCCCTCTTCTTTTGCCTCTCCCTCACACCCTCTAGCACTTGCCGCTGCTGATGCGAACACCGGCATGCATCATGAGCCTATCCTGGCTATGCGCATCGGCCGCATGGGCCTCGTAAGGGATGAACACGCTCAATTCCGGCTTCCATGCACAGCCAAGACCATGCAGCAGCTACGCCTCCCTCCTTTATGAGGGGACAGGGACACAGAATCCAGCATCAAAGGACCTTGAACCTGTATAGATTTTATCTTTTGCAGCGTAGGTGCCGCCTTGGGCTGGTGATAAAGACCTTGGTATGGCATCTGATGCTCCGGCACTATTCGAACCTAGACTGGTTTTCTTTTTGCAGCGTACTGTAGGTGCCGCCTCGGGCTGGGGTTAAAATACCTTTGTCTGGCACCTGATCCTCCGGCACCATAGGGCCTTCAACCTATATTGGTTTTCGTTTTTGCAACATCGGTGCCGCATCACGTGTTAAAGAACCTTGGTATGGCACCTGATCCTCTGGCACCATAAGACCTTCCACCAAGATTGGTTTTATTGTTTGCAGCGTAGGTGCCGCCTCGGGCTCATGTTAAAGGACCTTGGTATGGCACCTAATCCTCCGGCACCATAAGACCTTCAACCTATATCGGTTTTCTGTTTAGCAGCGCAAGTGCCGCATCATGCTGGTGTTAAAGGACCTTGGTCTGGCAACTGATCCTCCGGCACCGTAAGACCTTAAGCCTATATTGATTTCTTTTGCAGCGTAGGTGACGCCTCATGCTGGTGTTAAAGGACCCTGGTATGGCACCTGATCCTCTGGGCTCTGACACCATAAGACCTTCCACCTAGATTGAATGTATTGTTTGCAGCGTAGGTGCCGCCTCAGGCTCGCGTGAAAGGACCTTGGTATGGCACCTAATCCTCCGGCACAATAGGACGTTCAACCTTTATTTATTTATTTGTTCGCATCGTAGGTGCCGCCTCGGGCTGGTGTTAAAGGACCTTGCTCTGGCACCTGATGCTCCGGCACCATAGGACCTTTAACCTCGACTGATTTTATTTTTTGCAGCGTAGGTGCCGCACCGGGCTGGTGTTAAAGGACCTTGCCCCGGCACCTGATGTGGCCTGTGTTGATTTCACTAAGGCCTATGACTGTGTGCCACAAGAGCAGATTTGGCAGCACCTGTCTGAGCGGCTTTACATGCTTTCATGCTTGTTACGCGCTGTGCAAGCGCTCTACAAAGGTGCAATGTACACGCTCACAGCCGGCCATAAAAGCACTGGCCCTGTGCCTTGCACCCGCGGTATCAAGCAGGGCTGCCCACTCAGCCCCCTCCTTTTCAGTCTCTATATCTGCCGGGCATGATCGCAGCCCAGTGCCCTGCTGAGAGCATTATGCTGGGGGCGGGGCGACGACTCAGGTACCCCTTATATGAGGATGATCTCACCCTGCTAGCAAGCAGCCCAGCAGGGCTGCAGCGCATGCTAGATGCCCTGCATGAATATGCGGCGGTCAAGCAGCTCCACGTCAACGTGCGCTCGAACTTAAGGCTGCGGCTCGGCGCCATCAGCACGGCTGACACTCGAAGACGGCGCAACGGTCAGCAACGTGACAGACGGTGCTGCCAACGATGATGGGTTAGGGGAGACGGCGAGCATGTGGAGGATGCGTTGCATGCATGTTGCCAATGCCCCAGCGTGCTACATCAACTTAGAGAGCAAGGATGGGCAGGTCCTCCGAACGGTGCTAGAGACATCTTCCACTTGTACAGGGGAACACCTCCTTTTTTTCCTGCCCCTGGTGTTAGTTTCGGTCTTTCCTCCCAATCCTATAGTTAGGCGCCCACGCGGCCGAGCCTTTTTGAGCAGGGCCTAGAGGTGTAACGTCATTGGTCTGATGCTCCGGCGCCATAGGACCTTCCACCTAGATCGGTTTTCTTTTTTGCAGCATAGGTGCTGCTAGGGGAAGGTTCCGCGGTCAGGTGCGTGACACCCGGGCCTATGACTATGCCCATTATGGGCTGCCTTGGAGTGACAATATCTGCCGGATTTTATTGCATCCTTCAGATTGGTGACATGCGGCCTGAACGTGTACCGGTAGCGGCTAGGAAAACAATCCACAGCCATTTTTTTACTGGCTGAGCACGCATGCAACTGTCCTAGACAAACATGAGACCTAATTGTTTAACTAGCAAGCATTAGCCTAGGCTGAGACGCATGACATACCTGCAGTTTGGTGACATAGCATGCGGATGAAACACATACGGTAGCGGCTAAAAAAAAATCGCAGCCATTACAGTACTAGTAGAGCGTGCAGGCAGCTCAACAAGGGAATCACGAAACCATGTTTTAATAGCAGATATCTGCATTAGACAAGGTTGAGAACTGAGACGCTTGACAGACCTTGCATGAGGATGACATCAGCCAGTATGCATGGTAACAGTGCGGTATTTTGAGTAGCAGCTTGCTTATGTTCGGTGGTGGCCACCATAGATGCAACTTGTGTGCACGTATCGTAGCTTCGACACAGACGCACAGCGCGGTCACTATAGGAGCAGCTGACACGCTGCGGCAGCCATACCCAATATTTTTCGTCCTATCTCAATGCTGTGACTGGACGAATGAATCATATTACCAGTGTCAACTTGAACTTGAAAGGAAAAGAAAGGAGTAAGCAATTAAGCACTGTCGCCCCTTTGTTCGTATTTAAAGCCCACACCTGGCCGCACGCTCCCACACATACCGCTGCGTCTCTGGGTCGTTGATTTGACTTCCTGGAGCATAGCTACATATTTTGACAGCAGTTCAATACATTATTTTGTTCTACATACTCCACGCCCTTAGTTAATTATAAAGCTCAACCGACGCTGACGAGGGCCAGAATTAGACCACGCACGGCGAAGATGTGAAAAGGCCACGACCGCTTGGATGGCTGCGTTGATGCTGCGACCAACAGAAGATACGCAAAGACAGCGGGGCATATGCCTTTGGCAAGCAGCGAAATGGTGAGAGAGCCATTGCGTCTTGTTCTTTGGAGGCGTAGATAAGACAGGATCCAGTTTTGGAGAGCCTTGTCTTGTTATTCACATTGTTGGCCATTGTTTTCAGGATCTTCCATCCGCTGGCGGTTCATTGCCCTACGGTGCCTCTACTGCTGACGCGAAGATATGGGCGTCAAAGGCTTCTGGATCTCAACTTTGCGAGAAGATCAAGGACATCGTAAGGTGATATCGTTTTTGATCAGAAATGTATCTAGACTCTGGATATGACCCGTCTAGCAACCTGTCAGACCTTCTTGCCATCCTAGGCATGAGGATGAAAATGCTTTTTACACCCCTGACTGTAACATGGAACCGTAATTTCTGCAGGTGCCTCAGATGCAGCAACTATGGTGAAGGCTGTAGCCGCCCTCTGCAGAAAGTTGGCAGCGAATGAATGAATGCACCAAACCCTGGACTGCTCATCAAGCTTGCTGAGGTAAGCTATGTTGAACACATCATTGTGATTGAATGACAAATCGTGAAAGCAATGCATGTGCCTCATTAAACTAATCTATGTCTTCCTTTTCTGCACCTCAGGAGATGGGCGCCATCATAAGAGAGCATGAGGCGGTGCCATGTCGAGGAAAATATGCATGGGAACAAGAATATTGCCAAGGTACTAATCAGCTTGGCAGGTGTCTATGCGCATGCATGGATACTGTTTCTGTGTATTATGAAGAATGCTGACACACATGCTTTCTTTTCTAGGTGGAAATGGTGTATGAAACCAAGAAGCTCAAGGTCAGTGGCTCGGTGCATGTGAATGGGGTTTTGCAGTGGTGATGCACAATTATTTCTTGCTAACAGAACTTTGGCCATTTCCGATGCACAAATACATTGTTTTCATGTGCATGCATTGATATCCTGTGCAAACTCTGAGATATACTTTTGTCTTGCTTGCTAAGGTGGTGGTGGAAAAGCCTGCCAAGGGGAGGAAGGCTGTGAAGAAGAAGGCGTCAGTCTCGCCATTAGCCGGTAGCCAAACCAATGGCCCGGTTGCAAACGGCATCTTGTTAGCTTCCAACGTAGCTGAATCAGACTCATATCATGATGCCTCAAAATTTCTTCATCTGTTGTGTGCATGTATTGTTACTTTCTTTCTACTCGGACAGTTGGGCGCCCACGCGGTGCCTTTTTGAGCAGGGCTTGAGGTGTAACATGATTAATATACTGTCCATTAGGTAGAACATCTATACTAGTAGAATTGTGAAGATGATAGGTTGCTTTAAGGCAGCCCCAAATTGTAAATACGCAATTGGTTGCAAAGCATCCCATGACTGTCCCAAGCTACCTAATATGCTTATTGACAAGATTATGGGACATCCCAGCAGCCGTCCCAGTATTCATCCTAGCATGCATCCCAACTGACGTCTCAGTGCCAGGATGCATCCCAGCTGACGTCCCAGTATGCGTCCTAGCTCTCACACCGGCATGCATCATGGCGGACGTCTCCACAGGCATCCTAGACTTCATCCCAGCACGCATCCTGTGCGCATGTGGGATGCGTCCCAGGCTCATCCCAGATGGGATGAGCCTGAGACGCGTCCCACGTCCCACTGCGGGACGTGTCTGAGACGCGTCCATGGACAAAATGAAATATAGGAGACGTTCCAGAGGCATCCCAGGCAGGCGTCCCAGGTAGGACGTGGGATGCCTCTGGGACGGCCTGGGACGAGTGGTCCTTTTGCGGAGTGAAAGCAATGCAATTTGTTTCTTGAACACACTTCCATGTTCGTTCTTTCTCCAGAGGGTATGCTTTGGGGAATTTCAATGGCTAGGTCTTGTCCTCCCAAGCCATCCATGTTTATATCCACCCAGCAGGCAGGCAGTGGACTGCTGAGAGCACGTCGTTCAATTGGGATGCAGTCAGGGCATGGGCAAGTAAGTTGCAGTCGTTCACGTCATGTTTATGTCAGTTCCACTCCGTTTCCCAACCTGTTGCCTGAGGTCCCTACGTCACTGCATGCATGGTTGGAGGCTGCAAAATGCCGTGCATTGTGATAATGTTTGCAGACCTATTGGCGGCCGCCACGATGGACGGCGCCTGTGCGTTGAGTCCCCGTGAGTCCTGCATCTCACAACAGGCATCATACGGGCCTCTCCCAGCCCTAGGGTTTAGGGGAGCAGGTGGATATTTAGGGTTTAAAGGAGCAGGTGGGTGTATAGGGATTAAGGATCAGGTGGATAATCATGGCCTGGGGGAGCAGGTGGATATTTATGGTTTAGGGGCGCAGGTGGATATGTAGGGTTTAGGGGAGCAGGTGGATATTTAGGGTTTAGGGGAGCAGGTGGATATTTAGGGTTTAGGGGAGCAGGTGGATATTTAGGGTTTAGGAGAGCAGGTGGATCTTTAGGGTTTAGGGGAGTAGGTGGAGGTTTAGGGTTTAGGGGAAAGGAACTGTATGCCAAGTTGTGGTGTGACACTGTGATGGGCTGCTCTTGGTCTGAGAACTGCCCAGCGGCACACAGAGGGTGATGGAGAGGCTCGCATAAATTGCGGGCGTCCACAACTCATAATGTTTGCGTAAACTGGGGGCGGCAGATTTGCCACAAATGTTATGCATACCTCCATGGGTGAAACAACTCCCGGATTGAGGCTTTTCTGCTGAATTTTCTACCGAGCTGGCAACAACAGCAAGGGCGCAGCTGGGCAATGTCAGGTTACACGTACATGATGTGCAGGTGGGGGAGGTGGGGATGGGGGATGCGAGGCAATGTGATGGTGGGGTGATGGGACTGCGTTTTCTTGGGAAAAGTTGCGGTTTGATTGCGGGATGCCTCTTGTGCATGACGCTGGGTCTCGAGAAGTGGCGCCACGGACATTTAACAGTTGTACCAGGGCAGGCATGGGTGGGGGGCTCTGGCTTTTTTTGAGGACGTGGTTGACTTAGTTGAGGGCTAGTTTGCTGTCTTTTTACGCCTCACTTGGGACGGCCTCTTTCCCATTTGTCTCTCTCTTGCTGTCAGAGGCGGGGATCCTTCGCTCTGCCCTTCCGTTTTCTGGAGGGGTGTTTTTCTTCGCCCTTTGTGCTCCTCTGTCTTTCTTCTCACTCCTTTTCTCTCATCCAGACAGGATGCAGGCTAGGGTGAGAGGTACTGGTTTTGTGCAACTTGTAGTCGAGCTTTATGAAGGCTAGTCTCTTAAGGGCAGGGGATACGGTTTGCCCGACCTTGTGTTCTGTTGTTTGGTGGGTGAAGTTCCTTTCCTTTCTTTCCTCTTGTGCCTTCTCCCTTGACTTTCCTAGCTGACTTCTTGTTTGCCGTCGTGGCCGAACACCATTTCAGCATGGCCCAGAGGAGTGACGCCATTAACATATTGGTTGCAAGAGTTTACACAATGCGCTCCCTTCGCACCTCCCCTGCTTCGACATCCCGCTCAACTGCCACATGATTGTTGGCTTGAAAAAGCACAAGAAAAAAGGCGGACACTGAAGAAGGTGGCGAAAATACAAGGAGGACATCGTACCTCACCCCTGTACTGCCCCTGTACCTGTACTGCCCGTAACCCCGACCCATTCCTTACAGGCCATCATTTCCGGCCTCCGTGAGTCAGTCAAGGACTTCACAGCTCAGGATGGAGTGCAAGACATCTCGTGAATGCCGTATTATGTGTTCCTTATTCATTATTATTTAATTGTATTCCTTCTGTTAGCTCAACCGTAGTCCTGTCCAGTAGATCTAGGCAGTCCTTTCCAGTAGATCTAGGCTGTCATGGCCAGTAGATCTGAAGTGGGATTAGGGATGGAAAAAGGTAAATGCGCATATCATAGCATTTTTTGTCAAGGGACGGAACCCAGATGCAAACAAATCCCGTGGAATGTGGATGTAGGTTAATGGATTGGTTAGTGTAAGTTTAGTTTCATATCATATTGCTTGAATTTTCACGCGAGACAGGTCTGTGTGAATTCACATGCGCACCAGACCACATGCGTGCAAGGGCCGCGGCGACCACTAGGACCATGGGGACCAAACCTAGATCGGCGTACGGCATGTGGCCTTAGCAGCAGGGCCTGTCTATTCCTGGCAGGCCCTGTTTAAGCAGCTGAAGGATGTTAAGTAGCTGAATAGTAGCTGAATAATAACAAGAAATGCTAATTCATGCCAGAGGGGAAACAATGCAAATCACGGTGCATAATAACGATGTATGCGCAGGTTCTGTCTGTGTGGCATTTTGAATGATTTATTTGGTACAACCAAAAGTGTCATTACCTAACCAAAGTGCGCCTTGAACGCCGATTCGGTTTGCAACGGAAAGAATTCATCATTTTCCATTGCCGCACATCTGAACCCCCGCATTGCCGAATTCATTGTTTGGTTCCCCCGCTTTGTTTACAACTTCTGTCGTAGCCAGAAACCACTCAAACGATCCCGGACCACCTGGAGGCTGCCGCAGGGTGGTAAATGGCCACCCCTGGGACACTAACTGGGCTGAAGCCCTCATTGGCCTGAAGCCAGTGGCCCAAGCTGCAGCCAGTATGGCTTTCTTTTGCTGGGGCTTCTCAAGGTGTAAGACCGGCCGCCCAACCCTAAAAGCCTGAGATGCAAACACATGAAACAGCCCGGGTTTTTGCACAGCGGTAGCCAGTATGGCTTGTCGCACCGCAGTTGAAGTGGACAAGAGGTTATCAAATAGATGAAAATGGGGCGTCTTGCGACACATCAGAACCTGTCCCATACCAAGCAATCGGCCATTATCGCAGTAGCCGGTATGGCTTGTCGCACGGCAAGCCCTGCAGGTTGACGCTGGGCAACCTGGACTGTTTTCAAGTGTAGCTGGAGCTCCCTGAAATAATCACTCATCACACGCTCCCCCTTTGCCCTTGATTCCAATTGCCCGTCAGGTCCAAAGATGTGCTGGAGCTCATGTTGATCACACAAGTAACCACTTTTAAACACTTTGAACCCCTCAACACTAAAACGGTAGAGGCATGACTTATGCTTGTCTGAATCCTGAGGGACGAACCACCTTCGATTTTGATCCATACTTGTCCGTCTGGTGTCCATACTTGTCCGTCTGGTGTCCATACTTGGCCGTCGGTCCGCCGCGTTCCTCACACACCCCACAGATGCATTTACCCGGACCCTCGCCGCACTGATATAACATGGCCAGCAGGCTCCTAGCAAGTTGTGCTTGCGTGCATGTTATCGCTTGTGTTGACCAGCTTCAGTGTGAAGGGTTCAGGGTTGAGCACTAAACCCTAAATATGCACTTACTGGGCCCGTCCTCTCAGTACTTTGACATGCTGCGGGATGTCGGCAGCTCCATCCACCCCTCCACCCTCTTCCTGCCGCACTCCCCGGCAGGCATCAACGACATCAACTCGCAGATCAGGTAGGCTCGAGATGAAGCCACGTCTTCTCAGGACTGTTGTTTTTGTTTTGTACTTTAGATCAGGTAGGCTTGAGAAGATGCATCCACATCTCAGGATTGTTGTGTTTAAGCTGTGTTCATTATTCAGGTTTCCATCTAAGGTCCAGGAGGTGGGTCTTCCAGCCCAGAAAAAGAAAGACTTGCACACTTCAGAGGATGGAAAGACCTCGGGGAGAGACAGAGGCCCCATAACACTCGGGCCAACCGCTGCGGGTGCTGCATCTGTGCGAATGTCCAACCAGAAAGTGGAATGCCTGCACGTCTCATGAGCATGTTTACTAGGACCCAGATGTGTTATGTCATTAATCTGTGCGACTGTGCAAGGTTCCAGAGGTCCCGTCAGCCCACACCTGGTGAAGTTTTTGGTGAAGGTTTTACAGTCCAACGGGGCATCACATTTGATGCATGGGACATGTGCCCGTAAACCGGTACAGGCACTAAATACGCTAGGACAGCGAGCGAAAACCAGTGACCCCCCTGGGCAAGCAACCAACACACAACCACTGAGCAGTAGCGTGGGAATGAACCCCATAGTGCAGAAGATTAGCCCCAGCCGTAGAACATGACGTGGGTGCAAAAGAGTTCGGTTGGACGCCTCCTAGGAAAATTAAGAAGGAAAGAAGAAGATCCAAGTGAAATTGTATAAGTCTGTGTAAAGACTGTGTGATGCGTGAGCGACACTTCAATGAGGTTAAGTTTTTAGGGATCTCCTTCATGGGAGACTGTAAAAAAAGTGTGCCTAGAAAAAAAAAGTGACTAAAAAAAAAAAAAAAAAAAAAAAAGACGCGCAGCAGAACCTACTATGCCGGCCTGGACGGCTCACGACGCTCAGCAGGCACCGGGCAGGCGATCAAAAGATGCGCATTGACATTGTGATTCTAATGCACTCAACGTCGAGTGTAGGCGATACGTATTCGAAAAGTTATTGCAGTCGCTGCGAATTGGGGGCCGATGACATCTCTCGCCGGCCAACCACCCATGCTACATACCGAAACGAGTGGCGACGCTCGGCATGTACGGCCTGGGTGGCAACGCAGTGTTATGCCGCAAGTGCGGCCTCGATTGAAAGCATTGCATTAGCAATGTGGTTATATTTTACTCAACGTCGGGTGTAGGCGATGTGTATTTGTGAAGCTTTTTGGCCGCGCAGCGATGACACCTCTCGCCCGCCACCCACCCAATCGACCGTGACTAATGCCGTACTGGTGTCAGTCGCTTACAGCCTAGCACCGACAATGCTGATCAAGCGGAGGTCGCGAGTTCGATACCTGCTGGTGTTAGCCGATGGTTGTTCGCACCCGAAAGAAAACAACCCTGAAAAAGAGCGAAGGGTTCAAGAAAAGTAAAGACACCAAAAGAAACCCGGGAAAGGTGGCAAAGATCCCCACGATTTTTTTTTTAATTGTGAACTGGGTGAGGCACTACGTGTTGCGTAACTTAAGTGAGTAAAGTGTTTAAAAATTGTGAACTGAGTTGTATAAATCAGTTGACCTGACCATAACCTGAAATTGTATGTGTGTTTCTCACTTGTGTGAAATTACTCCCTTTACTCCCTTCTGAACAGTTGGGCGCCCACGCGGCCGAGCTTCGAGCGGGCCCAGAGGGGTAACTTTATTGACTTGTGTGAAATTGTTTGTGTGTTTCTCACTTGTGTGAAATTGTATGTGTGTTTCTCACTTGTATGAAATTGTATGTGTGTTTCTCACTTGTGTGAAATTGTTTGTGTGTGTGTCATCCCTGCAGGGATGCAATGCTTGAGGCCAACGTGGCGAGGCAGCTTTAAACTGCCACGCGGTAGCGGTACCTGTCAGTTGAAAACTGCTAGCTGTAAATGAACTGCCAGACGGGACCTGCCAGATGCAAGGGACTTGAGGGCTGCCGACTTGGGGCTCATACTGCTTCAGCATGGCTTTGGCCCTAGCCTGAGCCATAAATCTGCGGCATCACAGCCGATGGCTGTGGAGGGCTTTTTTTATTACCCTTAACCCTATTTTGCAAGAGCCGCCAGCCCAAGATTGGTCAATGCTGGGTCCCAATTTTGGACCAGTCGCTGATCAGCGGTCACACCAAGATAATGTAGCACGCAATAAAAAAAGATAAACGTTGGCTCTCTTTTGGCATGAAATGTTTGATGCCCAATTTGGGACCAATTCCTGACTGGCGGCCACGCCAAGCTAGTGTAGCGCACCTAAAATACTCCACAAATAAACATTGGTTGTATGTGGCATGAAATCAATGTTGCCCCCTGATTTGGATTACTAATGATGTTACACCCTGGGTTCCTGATTTGCATGCATAATGTACTGTTAATGTAGAATGGAAATGTATCGCACAAACTTTCAACAATTTGTCTTTTTATTGACTGGCAGACGCAGAGGACTTTTATGTTGTTTTGTTTGTCCGCACCAGTTGTCACCAAGGGAGTGTTTCTTGCAGAGTGCTTCAGCTTGGCTTTCGTTCTTGTCTGAGCTACATATCTGCTGCATCACGGCCCATGGCTGTGAAGGGCTGTATTTTCACCCTTAACCCCATTTTTCAAGATCGGTCAATATTTAGTTCCAATTTGGGACCAATAGCTGACCGGCGGCCACACCAAGGTGGTGTCGCACACAAAAAATCAAACATTGGTTCTCTTTGGCATGAGATGTCGCCTCTGATCAGCATCTTCATGATGTACTGTAATTAACCCTCCTTTTATGCCTTCACGTTCGACTTTCCTAGCTGTCTTTCTGTTTTCCGACGTGGCCGAGCTTCATCTCAGCACTGCCCAGAGGTGTAGTGTCATTTACTAACCCTAGGATCCTGATTTAAGTCATATAAACTCATTATGGAAATATATTGCACACACATCTAAAAGGGGTAGCACACTTTGCCCCTAGGCCGTGCTGGAGGGGCTCTGCCGTGTGGGCGTCCAGCTCCCTCGTGGGAAGAGAAAGGAACTACTGCAGTAGGCAACATCATGAACGCAAGCTCAATAATGTGCCTTGTTCAGCCCGGATGCGTGCACAGAAACAAAAAATGCTTGGTTTCCTCATTTCCTGAAGTATGCACTGTTCTAAACTTGGTATACCACCTTCAAACATCCATGCAACTACCCGTGTCCAACCTTGAAAGTTGATGACGTTAGTTACACTTACCGGTACATGCTTGCTTCGCTCTACAATCAGGGCAGCAGGCCATCAGCACATGCCTTTGGCTCAGCAGACATCATTTATACGGGTATAACCGATACCGGTATACGAAATAGACAAAACAGGTCAGATAACGCCCCCGCCCCCGAATCGTTCGTCCCAGGCAGTCACCATGTATGCCAGGCTGACGACACAGCAAGCATAAACTGTTTCAAGCATGCCCGATAAATCACCGATGACGATTCAGCAGGCTGCACAACTCAATTGTGATGCTCTACTGGACCACCCGGGCTGTATGTTTTGTGTTTTTTTTTAGCTTCTCAGGTTCCTGGTCGAGGGCGGCCGGTCTAACACCTTGTCAGGTCACAGCAAAAGAAAAACATCTTGTACGCCAGCCTACGTCGGACCTTGCGGGCACGGGGCAGACGCGTGACTTGACGTTTGACAGGTCGGTAGCTTCCAGTCGGGTGGAGGGGGCCGGGGCTTCCGACACGTCAGCCAGCACCCCCCCCCGAACGAACGACCCACCACCGACGTCAGGAACATGAACATCGCAACATGCAAACAAAGTAATCGAACGCGGCCGGCCCTAGCTGGAGAAGGGGAATCATCGTTTTAACCGATCCACATATTGGTATACCGGTAGACAAGAGTCTTGGACCAACCTTGTTGTAAGGATCAACTGGATGCCTGGATGCCCCTCCACCCCAGCCCCACGCGGCCGAGCTTTTTTTGAGCAGGGCTCAGAGGTGTAACGTCATTGACCCCTGCCCCTCTCCCTCCGCCACCCCTTCTCCCTCTACACAACTGCCCCTCCCAAGGCTCAGTCCGTAAGACGCCACAATTAAGTAATAATAAGTGATGAGCCGTGGTGATGAGCAACATAGGTTGCGCAAATTGCAGATAAATACAACTTTCTGACATGATCATGATTAGCTCCAAACTTCGGGGCTAATCATTGCTACTAGTGAACAGGTTGTGCATATGCATGCAATATATAATTTAAAGAGTATGACCCAATTTGACGAAGAAACAATCCCCTCTCCTGCCACAAAGAACACAGGCCCAGAGGGAAAACATGCACATATTTCCCAGAGGGCCCGCACCTTTTCCCAACAAACTAATATTGTACTCCGACGGTGGACTGGCAGGGCATACAATTGTAGTGCCAAACTCTGCTACAGCCGGGTAGTTGGGCGACCCCAGTGCCACTGGCTGGGTGTGAATAAGCCCCAAAGTCGCTCATAGATTCATGATGCATCCGGTAAGTGTCATCCATCACGCCTATGAACGACCTTCGGCATTGCCTCCACCGGTGGTATCCCTGCCCGTGTCCTGGCCGAGGGCCGCGTTTCAACAGTACCAACCCTGTTGAGGCAGGGGGGAGGAGAGGAGTTGCCTTGGGGGGTAGCGATGTGACAAATGACATTTCGTAATTATTGCCTGCAACAGCCCGATGTGCAAATTCAATAAAACGGTGACAGCTCCTACTCCCCCTTGTGGTCCGGGGGAGTCCATGATAGCCCGCCCAAGGGGCAATCAACAATCCTGGTGACCCCCCACACGGCTACATACCTGCCATACGTCCCACAGAAGACGCTGATGCCACCGTCGGCAGCCCCCTGCCACCCAGTCCACCGCCAGAAGGGCCAGTGTCACCACCGCCGCTCGCGCCCACCTGTGGTTCACGATTGATCCGGTCAGCCATCAGCCAAACCTGAGCAGCCCCCATTGTGCCTCTCCCACCTCTTAGCTCCCCCAAGCAAGAACCATACCCACTTTTGATGCGCTCAAAGACTTTTTCACCCCGCCTGCCTCATCAGGCCTAGGCAATACCTGAGAGGCTGCTGCCACCGGTGGGGTCCTGCCCTCATCCTGGCCGAAGGCCTGCGTCAGGGTCCCAGCCGGCAAGACGTAACCGCCTACAGAGTGAGGGGCAACAATGCTTCACCTACGGGGTTACGAGGTTCTGATTTCATAGCGAGGAGGTGGCGCTAGAGATGCCGAGGGGTCCACACCTCTCAATACCCTCCTAACCAGGTCCACACCTCTCAATACCTTCCTGACCAGGTCCACACCTCTCAATACCCTTGTGACCAGGTCCAGCTCTCCCCTAGGGCCAACGCACAAGCAAAGAGATGACAACACAAGGGGTCCACCATACCACATGAACCCTCACAAAGCAAGTACGCTCTCGTTGGCTGTCTCTGTAGAGTCTGCTGTGCAAGCTATGTATATGGCGGACGATGTGTGTTGTAGATGGGAGGGGGAGTTGCGGGCAGGGGCATATACAGGTGGAGCCACTTCCGGCGGCCTTTCGTTCACATCCTCAGCGACAAAACTCCAGGTTCATTCGAGTCCCCGTCCCCACCACTGACGTGGATCCACTTACTGGGCTGGGAGGCTTGCGCACAAAGACATCAAGAGGAGGCATGTTGACGGGAATGACACTGTTTAGCAAGGGGGGAGGAGAGGACTTGCCTTAGAGGGTAGCGATGTGACAAATTACATTTCGTAATTATTGCCTGCAACAGCCCGTTCTGCAAATTCAATATAATAGACGGCGACAGCTCCTACTCCCCCTTGCGGTCCGGGGGATTCCATGATAGCCCGCCCAAGGGGCAATCAACAATCCTGGTGACCCCCCACACGGCTACATACCTGCCACGTCCCACAGAAGACGCTGATGCCACCGTCGGCAGCCCCCTGCCACCCAGTCCACCGCCAGAAGGGCCAGTGTCACCACCGCCGCTCGCGCCCACCTGTGGTTCACGATTCATCCGGTCAGCCATCAGCCAAACCTGAGCAGCCCCCATTGTGCCTCTCCCACCTCTTAGCTCCCCCAAGCAAGAACCATACCCACTTTTGATGCGCTCAAAGACTATTTCACCCCGCCTGCCTCATCAGGCCTAGGCAATACCTGAGAGGCTGCTGCCACCGGTCGGGTCCTGCCCACATCCTGGCCGAAGGCCTGCGTCAGGGTCCCAGCCGGCAAGGAGGTAACCGCCTACAGAGTGAGGGGCAACAATGCTTCACCTACGGGGTTACGAGGTTCTGATTTCATAGCAAGGCAGGAGGTGGCGCTAGAGATGCCGAGGGGTCCACCAATTCTTCTTCAGGACACGAAAGATGACAACAAGCGGCATAATGATGCAGAAATGCGCCACATGTAAGAGCCACTTACTTTTCCACCGATTCTTCTTCAGGACACGAAAGATGACAACAAGCGGCACAACGATGACGGGAAGGATAGAACATAACCAGAAGAGACCACCTGTCGAGTGTCTCCACAGCACCAACCCCAAGAGCAGAACGGCGATGCCCTGGGCGAGTGCTGTGCAAAAACGTCATTTGGCCTTTTTGTCTGAAGGCATCTAGGAGGAGAAGATAGCGGGAGGTGAGGGTAAGATACAAGGTTAACATGGTACGCTCTAATCCTTCAAAAATAACCACTCACGAGGGAGAGCGTGCACCAAAAGTCCATGAAGGCCGCTCCAAGGAGGGCTGCAAGACGTACAAGCAACAAGCATGTGAGGAGGAGGGGACAATGATGTAATGGCAAAGAAGGATTCACTTTGGGTGCGGCAGTTTGTGGTCGGCTCCGGCAGATTGCTTCTGCCAGCGTCTGCGTAACATCAGTGTCTTGTTAGCACGCCGGCAAGGGGCCTAGCCTGAGACACACCGGCAGAGAGACCCACCCGAAACCCAGAATGCCCCGCCCCACCCCGGGGACTGGTGACCCAAGGCCAGCTCAACATGCAACATGCGAGTGCACATGGGAGAGGCCCTCCCAACACCCACATGCTGCCATCAATAATAGATGTTGAACCGTGGTAACACACATAGTCCAATTTTGCCCCTCCCCATTCTCCTGACCCTCCGCTGGAGCCGCAGCCTTTCCGCAACGGAATGTTGGGGTCGGTGACAGATGGCTACACAACAGGCTCGACAGACGCCACTCAACCCCCCCGCCTCCTCAAGCGCCCACCTGCCGCCGCCAGAGAAGCCGATACCGCTCCCGTTGCTGCAGCAATGAGCACCACAGGTAATATCTCTTAGAAACCCTGCCAAGAGAGTCTCTTCCAATGCCTGGACTGCCCTTCTTCGAACGTGACGAGAATCTTGACCCCATACATACAGGAGGTGATCTGTAACTAGTCAAAACGAAAGAAAAACAAAAACTGCCGCTTGGGCCCCACAGATCCGCGCATGCACCTACAGATGTATGCCCTCTCCTCCATTTCTGTTGAATTGCAATGACAGGGCATGACTCACCTGCAGCAACTTCCCTCTTTTCATGCAAACTGTGCAAGGCCCGGCCGATGACATGCGGGACACTCAAGGCCGACAGGGTCTCCACGTCCAACCCAATAAGCTCATCGGCACTCCTGTACCCCTGATGCAGAAGGTTGGTCAGCACATCATCCATGCAGCGTGCTGACATCTCGGGGCCGAAGAGCTCCCCCAACGAAGCCCGGAAATCTGTCAGCCCTTGGATTTCTGCAGGGTCTTCCTGGATCTGGGGAAGTGGGGAATGGAGGAAGGGATTCATCCCTCTCAATGACGCGAGCTATCAAGTTGAGCATGCATGCGCTTAGGCTAAGACAGATTACCCCCACGACCATCCAGGTCCTTACCTCTGGGCTGCTTAGGCGTGTAGCGAGGCCTACAAAGCAGCAAGATAGCTTGTTAGCTCAATGCACAGAGTGGCGGAGACGTTCCCTCCAGTAGTGAGAGGCAGGGTGGTGAAAGACTATTGCAAGTTTACATGTTGGGCAGCCGTTAGGTATCGGGAGAGAGGGAGCACAGAGCAGGCGGTTAAAAGGGTGTCGTATTAAGGGTGGGTCATGTAGGTAAAGGGACACGAGCAGCTTCAGCCGGGAGTTCATGATGAAAGTTCATGATGAAAGTTTGCAAATTCCCTAATCATATACTAATTAAGCTAGGACTCAACAGCAGATGTCCTGGTAATTCAACCTAGAAGACTGGCCTCAACCCCTTCGGCATGCCCCGTGCGCACACAACCAGCAACTCTGGATGGCGCATGGCAGCACATGCGTGTAGTTAATCCGCCCATGCCGGGGCTCTAGGAAGACCATGCGGAGACTTATCGGGCAGTCCCACCCACCCCGGGGAGGCATGCGACAGCACCTGCCGTGCCAGAGCACCCCATGCATGAGCTCACACTTCAGTTGCGTGCACCCCCTCAACTCCAGGTCTATGCAGGGAGGTTTGTGTGCATCCCTCAGAGGGCGTGGGGGTTCCAAATGCAGGGGGATGGGGCAGGCTGGGGGGCGGCAGCATGCATGGAGTCAGAGACACTTTGTGGGATGTCCCTTGGAATCTTCATTGAAATCTTCTGCAAATTGACATCATCAAGATAATAGAAGGCCATCAGCCATCCATGTTTCAGTCAGTCAAATATGTAGGATACTGTATACATGTTGAAATTAGTGAATCTCAATGAAAGGCAGATTCATGCAGCTATGCCTCAAGTAATTAGACCTTGCCACAAGTAATTTCAGAGAATGCTGCTTTATTTTTATTTGCCGCTATTGCCTTACGTGCCATTCCTGTCATTATGTTGTTTAACATCATTGTTTCCCATCCTTACTTGCTGTTAGCAGGGGCCCGGGGTTCATGCGGCAGCTCGGATGCTCGGATGGTGCTCTTCTGGAAGAAAACCAAGATGGCACATGGCTAAGCAAGCTGTATGTCTAGGTACAGCTGGTATTGTAATTTAATATTTGAGAGCCTTGCGGTAACATTTAAGATTCTAGTGCCTGAAAATGCCGGATGGAGTGGACGTCTGTCAGAAATCTGTGAATATGGAGCTGAGTGATTTCCATTATTACACTTGCTGTAGAAGTCAGCTCTGAGTGAGAGTCAACCTCGAACTTACTTATAGATATACTGGACTGGAAGGACAGGTTTGTCAGGTTCGGACTTGACTCGGTGCGTACTGGACGCTTGTAGGCCTGGAAGAGCGATGAAGCTCAACGGATACTCAAAAGTAGTCCAGCCAGGAAGTGAACCTTGTTTTATAGAGTGTTCCATCTCTGTAACCTGATAAATTGGGTCTTATCTTGACCAGATGATTCGAGAAGGATTACGCACAGGAAACGTCTGGAGGAGACGATCTTAGATGTGTGAGGATAAGAGCGTCATACTCAACCACCAGAGCTCCAAGAAACGCCATTGACACTACCAACTCTGCCGCCCGCTCGGACAACACTGCCTCCTTCGCGCACAAATGCAGCCCCCCTAACCGAGGTCACATTCCCCGACTCACCTAGATGTGCCATCAAAGGTAGGACTAACAAAGGGCAGGAGAAGACGCATGATATTGAGAGAACAAAACAAAATAAGATGGCTCCCAAAGGATACGTACGTAAGCTCAAAAAAAAGCAAACCAAGCGCAACAATGCCCTACCGCACACAACGGAAGGAAAGAAACCGAAAAAACTGTCACAGGCCCTCATTTTATCATATATCACTACCGCAATCACTGACACGCCCAAACCAGCTAAGCAAAACACAAGGGTGAAACAGATCTTGAAGAACAGGCTTGACCAAGAAAATGCAAGCCTACCACGCCAACCAAGTGCTCCACCCCACGGAGAAGATCAAACAGCCTGCCAACCGGCTACGTTGCGCATGATCACAGCCAATGTCCAGGGTGCTTACACTGCAAAGTATGACATAGAAATGACCATCCAGCAGCATAACCCAGATATCCTCGTACTCACCGAGACAAACATGCTCCCCAAGCGGAAAAAGGCCAGATGGTTGCAAGAAGCCCTACAGGGGTATCAATACTGGGCGTGTACACACAGCGAACAAGGCAGAGGCTTGCGAGGGGTCATCATTGCCATCAAGGAACACATTGCAGTGTTAGGCAAGGCCACCCGAACAGAAGGCGACAATTGCAATGGGAGAATTCTGAACGTTGCCATCCACCTGCCCCACTCCAGGCCCATCAACATCACCGGGGTCTATGCGCCGGCAGGTTGCTCGCCAGAGGAGGAGACAGAGAGACTAAAAATGTACAGCATACTCACGGAAAGCATGCAAGAAACACAAAACTGCAACCCTTCTTGCCATATTATGCTAGGCGACTGGAATGCAACGCTGCTTGAAGGTGACAGGAGCAGCGGACACACCTACCACAAGGATGAGACACACAGAAAATTTGTTGAAGCAGTTGAACTTTCACCCCTAGAAATGAGCCTTAGCCCTCGAGGCCACACCTACACCCACCTAAACAGCACTAGTGAGTCCCAGACGACCAGCAGAATTGACGATATTCTCACAAACCTGGATATGGGCATCATCAAAAGTAAGACCAACGTCCTCCAAATAGGAACCCAATCAGATCACACACCCCTGCTAGGCATCATTGAACTGAGAAACACAGGGATTTTCATCCCCACCATAAAAAACCAGCCCACACGCCCCTCCACCCGGGTCCTGGTCCGCCCTATCAGCCTCACCGACAAGACAGCCTTCGCCAACAAAATCTCCACCTTCTCAGAGGGTATCGCCGGTGAGACTCGAGACCTACACCAGAAAATGCAGCTGGTAATTAAAGAAGATATCCAGCCGTACTTCGACAGAATTGAGTCCGAAGACGGGAAGACAAGCAATCGCCTACCCATTATTCAGGGACAACATGCGGCGGTAAAAGTGAATGAGCTAAGTGAACAACTGTTGAGTGCTCTACAGAAGACACAAGCGATCGCCTTACAGACATGCGAGTGCAAAAACACTAACCCCTCTGGCACCCACCTCCGCTCACGGGTTTTGTCCCGAAAAAGAGTAATGTTATGCAAGCACTTTCATGCCAGTCATGAGATTAGAAATGAAGTCCGCAATACTGCTACTGACACAACTACAGGGATGCAAGAAATCATAGCTAACCAAACTGATCTCCCCAGCGGTATGGAGAAGAGACTGAACAAAGCCACAACCTTGGAGACAAACGTGGGCATGAATAATGGGCAGATCCTCTCACAAGTCATCAGAGGCATTAGGTCCGAGATCCGGACCATGGACAAGGAACAGGACAAGCAAAATCTCGACCAAGCGATCAAAGCTACCAGAGACCTCATTAACAAGAAACCAAAGATGGCGAACAGGAACATCTTCAAGAAACCAACCTCCGGAACCAACTACAAAGCCCTTCTGGACCCGGCCACAAACCAAATCACTGACGACCCCAAGAAAATGATTACAATTGTCGAGGAACATTTCACCAAATTGCTGACCCCATGTGCCCCCAAGAGCGGCAAATACCACCCTCATGAGGTCACTCGGCAGTATCCATGGACAAAGGGCCCTGATAAATTTACCTTGGAAACGCTGGCAACCCGTCTCCCAAACCGAACATGGTTGCACAAAATAATCCAGCAATCCTCAGTATTTGAAGAATGCCTGCACACCCTAAGTGATGGGAAATCACCGGGACCAGATGGGATCGTGAATGAACTGCTAAAAATGATGACCTACGAGTTCAAGGAGTGCATGCACATGCTCATGATCATTATGTGGGCAACCGGTGTGACCCCAGACGAATGGAAACAAAGCACTACACAATTGTTGGAGAAGGCGCCGGACGGAACCTTGATAGATAAGAAGAGGCCTATCGGGATGCTAAATGCCCTATACAAACTCTGGACGAGGCTCCAAACAAGGGCTATGTCCGACTACGCTGAAAAACACCTGCTTCTGAGCTCTACCCAAAAGGGGTTCAGGACAAAAGCCAGCACCATGGACCAACTTCAGATGCTAGTCATGGCGCTCGAAGATGCGCGACACACCGGCCAGAATATCTATAACCTACAAGTCGACTTCTCATCAGCCTTTAACATGATGGATCACGACATTCTCCTCATGATCATGTATGACCTAGGGTTCCCTACAGATGCGGTAGATGCAGTTAAAAACCTGTACATGGGGGCAACAACCCAGGTCCGATGGGGCACAGAGCTCACTGGAAAGATCCCCATGGGGCGGGGCAGCATACAGGGGGACACTCTGTCACCCCTCCTTTTCCTCATCTACATTGAACCACTGCTCCGGTGGGCCCAAGTCGGGGCCAGGGGCTACATGTTTGGATGCATAGATGACATTAACGCTCGCATGGAGCACTCACTCAGCAATGCAGCCTATGCAGACGACTTGTCAATGCTGACAAGTAAACTGTCGGACCTGCACGTACAAGCAGAGAAACTTAGTCTCTACTCCGACTTTGCGAAAATGAAGGTCAACACTGGGAAAACTCTAGTATCAGGTGTCCTTTATCAAAACATCCGCACAGGACTATATGGGAACAAGGATGCTCTGGTGCAAATAAGAAGACAACTAGAAAACCAGATAGTGGTCCAAGGACAATATGTGCAACACCTTCCCCCCATAGATCCCTTCAGATACCTCGGTGCAGAGCTCACGATGACACTAGACTGGAAGTTCCAGCACCAAAACTTGATAAAGAAGGCAAGGCAAAAGATTGAGGAGCTGCAAGCCTCACATGCCACTCCAAGACAAATTAAACATATCATTGAGACAACTATCAAGCCCTCAATCTCAAACACCTTTGGGATAACCCCATGCACGGGAGCTGACCTTCAGATTCTAGACAGCATCATGGCCACAGCCGTCAAGAAGGCGTACGGACTGTGGAGATGTGCCAACTCAGCTACCGTACACCAAGATGTCGCGTCCTTTGGGCTGGGGTGTGCATCCCTGGCGACAGAATACGCAAAGAAGAATGCAGAACTGCTCATCACATCCCTACGCGATGAAGGACGCATGGGCACAGTCACTCGAAGTCTCATGGAGAAGCAGCTCAAATACATGGGCGGGTGCCCCACAGGGTTTAAAGACACCCAACAGGCTAAGCATTGCATGCGGCTCAGACAACTGTCCCATATCACAGATAATGACCTGGTCATCATGAAAAGCAATGTGCAACAATTCACTGCACATACCCCGGAACTCGCCCAAGCGCTAGAACAGCTTAACCCTGCCACTGCTGCCCTCCCTGCCACAGACCCCCTCAATGCGTACACCCTGCTTCAACCCTTGTTTCACCTGGGGATCACTCACCTAGCAGACCTGACGGAACAGGGAGGCAAGCACGTGATGGATGGGAGAGGCCTGAGAAACAGATACGGGAGAAATGTCAAAGACAAGCACATCATAGCCTTAAACAGACTCTCAGTCATGGCAAACAACGGACCGGGTGCAGACAGAGATCTTAGAGACATGATACGAAAAAGAAACACGGTGTTGAGCCTCCCAAAGGATCAAAGAGAGATACACGAGGGAAACATGTACATCACTGCTATAGCAAGAAACCCCATGCCAACGGGAACCATGTTTCAGGCTTCCCTTCACCCCGACCAGACACTGATCACCCAGTATATATCTGAATACCAAGGACATCGGCATTCCAAAAGCAACAGAGAGACCGGGAGACCTCGCTGATACCCCAGACCCCACACAGCAACAAGAGGGCACAGCAAACCTGACTGGACAGCAAGGCAGCAAGAAGAAACAGCACTGGCGCAAGGACCCTACCCTCCATAGAGACAAGAAAAGACAAGGATGCTCGTCAACTACGAGCCTACGGAAAGAGATTGCGGCCCCATGCAGAAAGTGCCAGATAACAGGAACATGCCTATGTACCAGACATGACTACAAAAGGAAGGAGGCAGAGCGCATTTTTGCATTTGCCGCAAGCAAAATATCAGAAGGAGAAAGGGCGGCAACAGTCATACAAGAGATGTATGGGCACACCAACCAAGTAGCAGCCATCACAGGCTGGAGGATGGTCACAGAGCCAAGCAAAGGACGCCACCAAAAAGGAAAAGACAGAATCAAGCAAATTCAATACCAAATCACCTGGCACCCAAGCATCATCGATGAATGGGCCATCCCATACCACAGCATGGCAGGGTACACACCAGAGAAGATAGAGGCTTCTTGCCGGAAGACTCTTGGACTTGGTCAAGACCTGCATGCCCATGATTGGGCAGGTGTTGCAGCATGCGAATGTTGCTGGAACCCACATAGCCTGCAGTACGATGACGTATCGGGATGCTATGATGACATCATCACATGCGACGTATGCTACAAGTACTATCATGTCCAATGCCTAGGCCAACCAGTGGACTGGAGACCCAGCGAAGACAAATGGACATGCCCGGCGTGTACACATGCAACTAGCACCACACAAGTGGAGGGGCTGGTTAAAGTCACATGGGAGCCTAGCTGGGAACCTGAAGAGATGCTCCTTACCGAAGAAAACACGGCCGCCCTCCTACGACAATGGATCTCTGAAAACCACGACCAGCCACCTGCGAGGACCTCCGAAGGCACCATGCTAGATAGGCACCTGTCTAACATGGCCCGACAAGGGTTTCACCAAAATCACAGCGATTGGGATACCACCCTGGGAGACAATATCCGGGAAATGATAACCTTCGACATGGAGCCAATTAACCCGCAACTGGACATCCATGCTGTGACGGGAGAGTGTAAAATCGAAGTGAGAGAGTTTGAGACATGGAACCCTAAGAGTACCAACCAAATCACGACTACAGAGATGGCATGCGTGTACAAGGGGAACGGCCGGTGCGTCGGGACAATCGCCAAAGACAGACTCGTCACCCTCAGAAGATTGTATGAACAGGCTGCATATGAAGGCATCCATGCTAAAATGATGCCTCCCCCATCCTCCTTTGAAGAGGAAGTGGTTGACCTCATCATCAGACACAAGGAGGGGACAAAGACACAGACCAAACAAATACAAGACAATTTCAGCATCCCACCACAATTCAGAGCGTTGATAGACACGCACTTTGGCATCTCCAAGGAACGGTTTTCTAGCCCCCTCCAAGTTCGAGATCACGCCACCACCTATTGGAGTATATTCCCGAGGGACCAGGCCTTCCAAGCACAAACAAATGCCTTCCAACACAGGTGGACAGGGTACTCACATGCCTTCCCAAACCGGGACGAACCATCCCTCGAGAAAGCAGTCCGATGGGCGGTGTGGTCTGCAGAAATGACCAGGGAACCGACAGCTACTGTCTTGTACCTGCCCAGGGGGATGAAGTCGTCAGGCAAACCCTCATACCAAAAGTGGTTGGACAAATATCCGCAATACTGTACAAGAATAGCCAGCACCAAGAGCTCCCCTTTCCCCTTGTGGAAAGAGGAGAGTTGGACGCAAGGAGCAACCCCGCCACCCATGCACAAATGCCACATGGACATAATCGTTGTGTGGAACAAAGAAGCCCAGTCCGAGCAAATCGGGTGGAAACAGGATCTTCTCATCAGACTGCTCCGCACAACCCTCGCACATGTAGAAAAACACCCACAAGCCGGGGCCACCCCCCTGCTAACCGCAACATGGACCCGACCTCCTCCCCCATTTGGGTATAGGGTGGAAGAAGATCAAGGAGAGCAGAACCATGCCCAACCCATGATAGGATCACGCTCCTTCCAACAATCTCCAAGGGACACAGAAATCCCTAGCGCAACAAATGCAGACCCAATGGACGCATGCAATTACCTGGAGTGGTTCCAAGAAAACAGCGCGCTGAAGCACAATTGGAGGGAGATAGCCTACACCGATGGCAGTTGCATTGAAATCAGCCTTAAAGATGGCAGGAAAGCTCAACTAACTGGCGCTGGCCTCCACATCCCGAGCGCCACCGCCGATCAACAAGACACCACCATTAACCCGGCCGGACAGCGCCACCTCCTTGTACCAAATCCGCAAAGCCATCCGATCCCCCATGTCTCTCACCTACCACAAGCACAGAGACCTCCTCCAGCATATCGTGGGCCAACTCCAGCTCATGGCGTGCAAAGGCAAAATAGTCGAATTCCATAAAGTGAAAGCCCATAACGGGGATATCGGAAACGAGAAAGCCGACGGGGTTGCAAAACGGGCAGCCACTCTAAGGGGAGAATGCGATCTGACCGTACCTGTGAGCTCCGAACCCTCGCAGTACGATTCTTTCTGGCTTTTCACAAAACCTAAGGAAGAGGACCCTATTCAGGGTGAGCCGCAAGGATTAGAAGATCTGAAGGGTGCCCTGAAGACGCACATTCACGAGCGCCAAAAGCTGGGTCGATCCAACATCGATAGCGTATACTTTCAAGGGTGGCAACGGTTGCAATCGATTGCTGATGGGGCCCTCAGCAACAGTTTCTTTAACCACCCAGGAGTCACTCTGGCGGAGAAGAAAACAGCCCTTCGATGGCGACATGGATGCCTTAATAACAAGGTGGCTTTCAGGTGGGGCAAAAGTACCACGGACAAATGCCCCTTGTGTGGAGAGCATGACAGTGCAGGCCATATCACAGGCGCATGCAGGCACCCCGAAATGCAAAAGATGTACATAGAGCGCCACCATGGCACAGGAAGGATTTTGCTGAGGGCTGTATCGAAAGGCAGCATGGGAGGGGACATCGTCATGGCAGACCTGGGGACGGCCGAGAAGTGTGAGAGAGCAGGAGCACCAGCCATGCTGATGAATAAAGTCCCCTCGTACTTAATCCCCCACGCTGAGGCACCAGCACTTGGAGCCGTCCAAATGAAAACGAAAATGCAGCCTGACATGTTGTTGATGCAAACGACAGGACAAAAGAAGGACGTTATAGTCCACATTGGGGAATTTAAGTATTGCAGAGACACTGAGCATGGGGACCAATTAAAAGCCTGCTTAAACCAGCACACGGATCTCGTTGAGCTACTGATCTTGAACGGGCACCAACGAAACAACATTAAAGTTATTCCAATCTTGATTGGCACCTCGGGCACTATTTATAATAAGCACACAATTGAAGCCATGATGTCTCTAGGGATCACTGCGTTCCATGCTAAGAAATGCGCCCAGAAAATGCATGTCCATTCGATAAAACTCTTGCACAGCATAGTACAAACCAGACGCAGACTCGAATATTTTTCAGCCACAAAGCCTGCCACTGGGCCAATAAAGCACACCCATAAGAGAAAACCACCGTGAGGAAGTTGTTTCTTTCTTTTTGCCTCATGGTAACGGCGCGGATGTGGCTACGGCCCCAAGCTGCGCTGTTTCCTTAACCTCCACGCCCTTATAGGGCGTAGCTTTCTTTCTTTCTTTCTTCACCAAGATGATGGGTCGGAACATGGTTTGTACAGCCCTAGGTACTCCCTGGGCCACCTGCCGGAAGCCGGCCCAGATTTGATATGAATCAGCGGCCCATTGGTGGCCGCAGCACGTCCCAGCAAAACTAAAGTGGTCCGGTATGCGCTTATCATATTACTTACATACCGTAAGACGTCTTTGACTCCGCTCGTAATTAAATAATTATTGGGGTGCGCGGACATGCTGCGCGGTAACTTTGATAATTAAATCTCCGCTGCGCGGAGCGTCAGTCAGGTGCCCAAACAATTATTTTGGGGGTGCGCGGTATGAATTAAAACAGCAATTTTTACAAAACTTCGCGCGCTAGCGCGCGACTGTTTGATTTGACATTTGTCGAGTGATCCTTACGCCAATCCCCGTTGCGAAGCTCGATCCTGGAGGCAGAGACGGGTGCTGACGACTGCTGACATTTCGGGGCATCAGAAAGTAGAAAGACTACTCCTCCGCCGAAGCAGGAGGCGTGAGAACCACTCGATCCACAGCAGTTCATCCAAGTTGGTAGGGTAGCCCGCTCACGACGTTCTGCGGGGCACATTTAACGAAGTGCCAGACGTTTTCCCCGCTCACACCTGGAGCACGGTAAATTAGCATTGACAGAATTCGAACCGCAGACATCAGGGTGGACTGCCAATTAGCGTAGTACCACTGAGCCCCTCGGGCCCCAATAGCCACACGTTTCCTGATGCCAGGAACCGGCGGAGGAGGAGGATGACGACTACGGTATGCGGAGTATTGCTGACCGTGTGCTATACTGCTATCACTGCTAGCATCAAACGAAGTTTTTACTGAGTTTGACTGTACTGGCTGAAAGTGCAGCGCGGACGGAAAGTTAAATTATTCTCAGAGATGCGCCATGTGAAATTAATTTACCTGCTGTGCGGGCGTCAAATTAAATTAAAAAGAAATCGCTGCGCGACCATTTTTAAATTCTTTTTGGGTGCGCGACCATAAATAAATTCTTTTTTTTGGGGTTGCGCGGAGTCTAAGGCGGAGTCTTAGGGTTAACAGCTCTTGTCTGAAGTACAAGGAGCCTGTTTGTGAGTAGAAGGACACCTCTCTAAGGCGCCTTTACCGGAGATTACGGAGTTTACCATATTGGCGCGTTTACTGCTTTATGGTGCGACAGCTGTCACGGTATATTACGGTATACGTGCCAGAACCGTTTAGGCCGCAGTTTGCGACCGCGGAGACTTCGCAGCTTCCCAGAGGTGTCTCCTTATTTGAACTGGAACCTAGAAGTTACGCTCTGCTTGGCGTCCTCTGGGCGCCCAGAGCAATACCGATTTTTCTCTAAAGCGTGTAGCGGCCCTACACCTACGGTGGAGGGGCCGCGGCGTAACTCCTAGAGCTCAATTAGGGTCCCAGACGGTAAGGGGCCCCAAAAGAGCCCTCCACTTTGTGGAGGAACATTTTTGGTAATCCCGCGAATTAAATATGGGTCCTGACCGGTAGAGGCGCTACGCGCACCAAGAATAGAATGGGGGTTCCCGGACGTTAAGGTACTTGGTTATTAGGCTTTGTGGAGGCTGAAGGATGTTTTACAATACGTTTTTTTTGTCTAATTCAATAGCTCGTACACGTTTTATATTAGCACAGAAAGGTGATATAAATTTACCCGTCTTAAGTCATCTTATCTTATTATTTATGGCAGGGGCAGTATCGGCTCATCATGAAAAGGATAATTACCAATATATAGTATACAGTTTAGTTAATGTTCAAAAAGTTTATTCTTATTTTGACAAATACGGTATATTGAGGAATTTAAGGGTATTAAAAAAATCAGTTACTTAAAATTCAAAGATTTAAATCTTGTACTAGAACAGAAACAACATTTAGACCCATTGAAACGTGGTTTATTAACTCAAATGGCTAATGAAATAAATGGGATTTCTAGGAAACAAAAATAGATCAACTAGGAAAACAGGATTTGTTTTATTAAATAATGTATATTTAATAGAGAAGTTAATTAAGTAGGTGCGTATTTTAATTAATACGAAAACCCGCTTACGCTAGGGGTTTAGCTTTCCCGTACTCTGAATTTAGGGTTTGCCGATTCAATATCTTTCTCGGCAATGGCCAAACTAGTTACTTCGTCCCTTTCAAAAGGACAGACCGCTTCTGTAACAAGCCCCGGCCATCATCCAAGTGCATGAGACCTATGGTGTTCCAAAACGTCAGTACCTTCAGCGAGTCAAGACTACCTCAGCCTCCGCTGAGATAGCAGGAGAGACCAAGACCTCAGTTGAGGATCGAGATCACTGCAGAACAGAAGTACGCAGTCTGCGATCTCGTATACTAACCGCGTGTGACGCGGTAAGTGCCCTTTACATAGCCTAGCTGGATTGCGACCAGACGGCCAGAAGGCCTGGACCAATCCTAGCTATTTCCTGACATACAAAGACAAATTGAGAAGCTGAACTCGTTGAGCACTCGCAGCCAGTGAGTAGTCACGAAGTCTGCCCGTAGGCGCCCATCACTGTCGTGAGGGAGAAATCCGCCACGGACCTGAAGCGCACATCGCGAGTGAAGTAGTAGGGGCGGTACCCACGAGACAGGGACACCCAGACTTTCCCCTAGGCAGAGAGACTTCCTGCTAGGGCTGAACCTTACAGTAGCCAGTTAACAGCTCTTGTCTGAAGTACAAGGAGCCTGTTTGTGCGTAGAAGGACACCTCTCTAAGGCGCCTTTACCGGAGATTACGGAGCTTACCATATTGGCGCGTTTACTGCTTTATGGTGCGACACAGGAGTCATGTGTCCCCTCAGACCTCCTCATCTCCAGCATGGCAGCAGAGCTTTGTGCTCTTTCAGACCTCCACACATGCAACAAGGTGTCACAGTAGTTCCAGGCTCCCTCAGACCTCCTCACCTCCAGAAAGGCTGTGCTGTCCCTCACTCTGACATCCTCGCCTCCAGCAAGGCGGCACCTGTTTTTTGGTTCAATTTACCCACAAATACTGGCGGCACAAGCTGCAATCCAGAGGACATTCCCTTTAATTTTTAGGATGTTACATATCATAGCTGTACTGCACCTGGAAGTCAAATGTGTTTGTTGTATTGTGGAAGGGAGTCTCTGTTCTGGTCATGTATGCGGGTATAGGTATCACAAGTATTTGTGTTTTTCCCATCAGTGATTAGAGGGCAGTAGGAAGTGGGGTGCGCTTGAGTCTGAGCATGTGAGGTCTGCGGTAAACCAGGGCGCATCAGGTTCGGTAGTAGCATCGGTGCCTGTCTGTGAGGGGAGACAAGGCCTAAAGAGGAATGTAGGAGAAGGTGAGGGAATCGTCCGTGGGTTGACTTTTCTCTATTCCTCATCTGTGGTAGTCTTCCTTGGTAGTTCTTTGGCAGTCAAAAACACTGTCCTCGCGTCTAATGGTAAATCAATCCCCAAATTGCCGGTTCCTGCTCTATATAAAATGGAGGATGGATATTCATTGAATGTCCGTTGGCTGAAGAGGAAGCACCAGAAAAGGCCCTTCCCAGCGGAATGGTGGCAGACATCCTTGGGGTAGTATTCTATGGAAGAACATGCCCGACCTTAACAATGCCTAACCATGCATGAAGCGTGACTACGGCAAGGAAGCAAAGAGTTAATGCATGAAGCGTTACTACGGTTAGGAGGCAAAGAGTTAATGCAAGAAGCGTTACTACGGTAAGGAAACATAGCGTTCGTGAGGTCCGCTGGTACTCGAGTTCCGGGGGGCTCCAGGGTGCGCGCCCTTCGGACAAAACGCAAGTCACTCATCCCACCACCAAGATCCATATTTATTCCTGTCATGGTCGCCGCTTTCTCTTCTTCTTGTGCTCAACCCACTTGTTTTGAGCCATCTTCACGTCATCTGGGTTGGGCGCGAGGCGCTCTACAGGGGCGAGGAATGCGAGGAGGGTGAACATGCCACAACACACAACCGCGCTGCCCGATCAGAACTTGAAGTAGGACCAACTAGTAGAGAGACTTGCTGGGTGAGCAACGTCACACCAACTAGGCCACGATCAAGGCATTGATGCAGAAGGAACGGGGCCACTACCAAACACCCATGCTTCACTCACCGGGCAGCTTCTCGCATGCCTCCTTCAGCCACGGGTGAGACAGCAGATCGTCCAAACTCTTCTTATGCCCCAAGAGGTGCTCTAGGAAGTCCTGCCCGTCTGAGTCCAGCTTCCACAGCTTTGCAGACACGGACAGCCGCAGCATGAGGCCTGCCGAGTAGATGTCGCTGGATCTTGTGTACTTGCCCTCTACGAGCGTGCCAGCCCGCCCCTCCATCCCCTTCTCCTCCCAAGCTTTCCACGCGTTCACATCCATCGTCGGAGCCTGCACCCAGAAAACGCAGCAACATCAATCCTTGAGCAACATCCATGCACCCTTGCTCCTTTCGCCGCACGCGCAAATATACCGTGAAACATAGAGGACGTACCACCAACGCTGCTCGCATGTTCTATACTATGGCTCTCATGGCACCTTTCACACAGACACACACACAGGCAGCTTATGCCTCTGGTCCCATCATCCCCCTGTTTTATGTGGAGCAAGGCCAAGACACCTGTAAGGTTGCTGATGAAATTCCTCTCACCTTGCCCTCCCGCGCCACTGTCTCAAGGTCAATCAGCTTGTAATAGTAGATCCAAGCCGAGGAATCCGGTTCGCGGTGGACGCAGCGCAACACGTTGGGCCAGCGGATGTCGCGGTGGACCAGCCCTTTCTTCGTCTCTTGGTCGAGGCAGCCATGGAGCGCCTGGAGGGCCCTCAGAACGCAGAGCATGCATGTCTGGGTCTCCTCTTCGGAAAGGTTTCCAACATCCACGAGGCGGCCGACGCTGGCGGCGTTCAGCTGGTGGCGGGAAGCGCAACATGGCATTGCGTGATCACAAAGGAGAGGTGTTTGACGCATAGGCTACCCTGAGGGGGTCATATGCATGCAAGACGGGATCCCTGTCCATGACAAGCATGGTCCTTTATTACCCCCCCCCCCTTCCCCCCTCAGCCCCCTATATCAGGCCCGACCAAGCCCGTGGCCATGTCTGTGCCGTGTAAGATCACCACACTCCTGTCCCAGCCTGCAGCCCCATGTTGTACGCATGCACATACTTTTCTGCCCTATTTGTGTTTCCCAACCTCCCTTCCTCCCACTTCCCCCAGCCCCCTGCCTCAGGCCCAAGTCCGTGGCTCCCTCACACGTCCCCTCACCCCTCTGCCTCAGGCCAGCCCAATCTCAGCGGCCTTGTGTGTGCCGATTGTGATCACCATCCTCCCATCCACGTCCCCTCCCCCTTCAGCCCAGTATTTGAAGCCCGACCATAAACTGCAGCCCTATCGTTGCAGCAAATCTTTCTGCCCCTCTGTCGATTCCATGCCAACATCTTGAATACCCACCCCCCCTTGCCTCAGGCTAACGTGGCTACTTCCAATGCAACCGATCGCGTTCCTCAGCACTCACCTCGGCCCAGTAAACGTTCATCCCTGATGTAGAGTCGCATTGATTGTTCCATTTCCGGACGACATCGGTTTGGTGTAGGTCTGGAATCTCTCCAAGCAGCTGCGGCAAGTACAGGCAGCCCAGTCCTGCCCCGTACGCTTCCTGTTGAAGGCACACAAAGGGGGGACACACTCAAGAGGCCATTTGTATGGAGTAACTTCCCTGCCATTCACACTCTTGAAGTTGAGGAGCTGGCAACTAGCGGGCAGCAAAGGAGAGCCTTCCAGCCAACTTGCACGTGTCAGGAGCAAGAGCAAACACACTTTCTACCCACAAACTGTCTTGTGAATCATGGCCATAGTTACCTGCAGGTCTGACAGGTCTACACCGACAGACGCCGCAAAGGTCTGGAACGCGTGTATCTCCTTGCGGACGAAATCCTTCTCAACGACGATGACGGTGTGCTGCAGAGGAGAAGATACACATCATCAAATCCACTGCATCACTAGAGTGCTCTTGCAATCTCCAGAAACATGAATATAAAAATGTAAGGGAGGCAGCTACACATGCGGAACCCCACATGTGCCACAACACAAACTCTCGCTCCTCCTAGGCTATCTTCACTTTTCAACCTAATCCTAGCCCAAATCATGTCACCCCGCCGGTCATACCTCTGGGCGCTCGATGGGCTCCCACATGCCGGCCAACTCGCTCGCGGAGGGCCCCTTCGCGCGCAGCTGGCGGAGCAGCCTGGTCAGCTGCGCCAAGGCGCCGCACACCAGCACGGCGTGGAGTGGGTCGTCGGTCTCATACGGCACCCCACACATGATCACCTGCACAGCGTGACGAGCACAACCACAAAGTTTACACGAGTTGGATCCAGTTTGCAGCTTCTTTGCTGGGGCACAACAATACATGCACTCGTGGGGTGGGGTGGGGGTCACACAGAAACTGCCAGCAGGTCAACATTCGCCCCACAAGAGAGTTCATGAACACGCTCGTTAAACAAGCCGCTTCAAAACTGTTATGGCGGATCGTATGCCACATGCCTTCCACACAAGACACACATCAAAGCATGTCGATTCTTGCAAAGCGTCATACCTGGCCGGTGGCCCCGTCGCAATAGCCGAACTGCAGTTGGCGGCCGGCGCACGCCATGACGACGATGAACGGGGTCCTGTCGAACAGTAGAGGATTCTGAGGTTTCTTGAGCTTCCTTGTCAGGTCCTTGATGGCCTCTTGCAGGCTGGCCACCTTGTCCTCGTTGTGGAGCAACAACACCTTGTCCACCACCAGGGCCCCATCAGGCCGGAGGGCGCCCTGCATGACAGGCTGTGGAAATCAAACGTATGTGTGAGGTCTGTATTATATACCTGGTATGGGATTCTCAACATGTAGTGTTGGCTGTGTAACGGTAAACACAGAAGTAAGATGCGCCTTTCCCAACATCAATCAAGTTGTCTGCCTGACCTGAAAAACAACAAGGCGCTATGTTTGCACTGCCCACTCCAGTGCACAGCCTGAAGCCATGTGGTCTCATCTATCAAGTTCTCGAAGTTACTGGAAAAGTGCCGGAGGCTTGGGTCAAATAAATTGTGGCACGGAATCGCACCAGAGAGGCCACGGTTGCCTTCCGCTTGGATCCAGATTTCGAAGAAGAGGCGCTGGCCTGTACTCTCGTCGCTTCTTGTGTAGAGTTGTTGGATAGCTGCTTCAGGGTGCCTAGCTTCTTGACCAAACGCTCGTTGAGCAGCTCGACCACGTCCAGCAGCGGCATGGATGTGCGCCCCGTCACATGAACCTCAGATGCGATGCCTACAGTGAGTGAAGGCGGCGGTGACCTTTGTATTCAGCGACCTGCGTCGTCCCATGATGGGTAGTTGCGACGCCAGACAAATGCATCAAGAGTGCATAAAGAGGCGTGAGCCCTCCCACGCTAGCCAGAAAGTACAACAGCTATATATGTGCACCACCACTAATAACAGGGCAAAAGGAGCAGAGACCTGCGGCACAGAATACCGTGGTGTTTGATACTGTGGTCCTACCAAGGGGCTTTGAGATGTGGGACACGAGGAAGTCTCCCAACTTCGAGGTGAGACTGTTGCAATCGGCGGCGACCAAGTAGTCCTTGAGGGCGGGGTGGGCCTCGGTGAGCATCTTGAAGTGGTCCCCGGGCACCGGTATGGGGAAGTGCTGATCCGGCTGAAGGACCTTGTGTAGCTTGTCAGCGCAGTCGGGCAGGTCGCCTAGCAGATCTTCCTCGATGTGCATGATCCACTTGCCAAACGCCTCATGTTTACCCCCTGCAGTAGGAGGCACACAAGCATGGAGTCAACCGAAGAGTTAAGACAATACGAATAGGACGGACTTCAAGAAGGTGTCGGGCTGGGATGCACCGATATGGAACAGCAAGAGGGAACAGCCTCCGGCAGCTTCCGCACAGCCATGCCTCACGGCCCACCACCCAAGCGTCGAGGAACTTCCTTTTGCCCTCCTGCCCCCTCCACTCATTGGAGGCCTGGACCCTGACAGCAGCATTGCCTGTGTTAGCCCTATGGGAGACGGCCAACGCACGCCTCTCGATTTGTTGGACCCGGTCAAGGATGGGTTTGGCTGCTGGACTTGTAAGCATGGCAGGTGCTTCTTGTTGCTGCTATGCTTCTGGCTGTGTCAGCTGTTCTTCTGGCTGCTGCACCTCTGGTTCTACTTGCTGTTCTGCTCCTGTTGGCTGTCCCACTGGTGTCCTTGCTTGCTGCTGTGGCTGCTGTTCTTCTGCCTCCACCCTGGCCTTTTTCTTGGGGGGGCTGCCCATTTTGGGCCGGCCTCCGTCATCGCTAATCCGCACTAGATTTGCGCGGACGTTCGTGTAATTTGCCGCTGCAGCAAACAAGCTCAAAATTCCGACTTGGACTCGGGGACGACTAACGTGCTCTTGCCTTTCCAGCTCAAAAGCTTTGGTAATTTCGAATCCAGGGTCCTCATCAGTATCAGACATAGCTACTAATGTTTTATGCTCCTTCGCGATTCCGAATTTTCAGTTCGTTCGAGTCAAACCTGGTGACAAAACCCTGAAAAGTGGGCGTCGCGCCTTCGGCGCGCCGAGTTCCCACGTCGATTGGCTAGGCCAACATCGCAAAAAACGACACACTTTTGAATGGCCATGGAATCGCCATATGGCGCTCAATAGCCCAATAGGAAAACAATGCTCAACCCCCCCGCCTCCTCAAGCGCCCACCTGCCGCCGCCAGAGAAGCCGATGCCGCTCCCGTTGCTGCAGCAGTGAGCACCACAGGTTATATCTCTTAGAAACTATTAGATACCGGGAAAGCAAAATCAAAATATTGCAGAAACACATTCTCAGTGCATCGGGGGGAGCCGGCGGTACATGGCGAGGGGAGTGAGGGTGGTCAGGCGGTGCGCTGCCCCATGACGGCCTGCCATATATGGCCTTGTCGCAAACAATTGAACAACAGCAGGTTAGAGGGTGTCTCCCTGACCAGGTCCCTGCTGTCAGACAGCTTCCTGCCAGGTCCCTGACCAGGTCCCTGCTGCCAGGCAGCTTCCTGTCAGGTCCCTGACCAGGTCCCTGCTGCCAGGCAGCTTCCTGTCAGGTCCCTGACCAGGTTCCTGCTGCCAGACAGCTTCCTGTCAGGTCCCTGACCAGGTTCCTGCTGCCAGACAGCTTCCTGTCAGGTCCCTGACCAGGTTCCTGCTGCCAGACAGCTTCCTGTCAGGTCCCTGACCAGGTTCCTGCTGCCAGACAGCTTCCTGTCAGGTCCCTGACCAGCTCCCTGCTGCCAGACAGCTTCCTGACAGGTCCCTGACCAGGTCCCTGCTGCCAGGAGGGGAACGGCCTCCGGCAGTAAAAAGCCCATGCATCTCGGGGCATGGTGTACGCACACAATGCACACATGGCTGGGCGGGACGGGGGGCCACAAGGGCGTGACAAACTACCAGGCAGGTAGGCTTCAATCTGGAAACAACCTCCACCCCTGACCGCTGGGCGCTGAACGGCAATGAAGGGTTCACCCCCCTGTGTGCTTGGTACAACCTAGGGGCCGTACAATTCTAGGGGCGGGATAACTTGGGGGCGGTACAAACTCAGACGACGTGTATATAAAGTAAGTCCGGCATACCAATTTACTGATTTTGGGGGGGGGTGATGCAGCATGCAGGCAGTGCATAAGGGAGAAACAGGGCGTCACATGGAGCAACGGGCGTCAACAAGGCGTCAACAAGGGGCAACATGGAGCATGCTCGCACGGCCATACAGGGCCAGTGGCCCACAAGAAAAAAGTGTTTTAGGGCTATAATTGAGTCATGGGGGGGAGCAATCTGGGATCTGGAAGGAAGCTAGCAGGGCCTGTTGTACTGCCGAAGCAAGTGCTGCACTGGGGCCAGCATGAGTCATTTAGAAGAAGACAAAATGGAAATTATACACTATGGGCAGCAAGCACTGTGCTTCATAGGCACTGGAGGCTTTTTATAAGATCTACCTCCACACACAGCCCCGGAAGGTGGGGGGTCACAGCCAGAGGCCAGAGTGGTAGCTGAATTCTGTGTGCCCAAATGACCTTAGGGCCCACCCCCCAGTGCAGCTACAGGGCAGCTACCTTCCGGCTTCCGGACTAAGGCCTATGCACTGCCAGCCATCCTGTGCCCGCAAGCTGGGAGCAGGACACGAGGCGCAGCTCTGTACGCATGCATAAGGCTTGTTGGATGCACAATGCGTGGCATTGCGTGCCGGAAAGGCAGCATGCAGCGCGCAAGTTCACATGGGAGGGGCGGCCCTGCGGCGTGGCGCGGAAAGAGGGGCTGGCTGCTGCGCGCAGTCGCGCACTCATCCGCTAGCTAAGGAAACCCCATGCAGCTGTGAGGGCAGTTGGTAGCTCTTTTTGTTACGCATTGGGACAGGGCTCGCAGGGCCTGCTGCCCTGCTGCCTGCGGGATAGTCTGGCCCATGACGGCCCCATGCAGGACACAGGCAGGACTTTTGGAGGACCCATGCAGGACACAACAGAGGGGGGAGGATAGCAAAATAAAGAACTTCACTACCCACTCCATTGCACATGCATGCCTCATGGCCACAAAATTGGGACAAGGAAGACATGAACCTTGCCCCATGCAGGACCTATTGGAAAGCATGCAGGACCCCATGTAGGACCCTACCTGAGGTGATCTGCACAAAGAACGGTGCCTCCTTCGAGCCGCGGTTGGGGGCGTACTCCGCAATGTCCTGAATGGTTGAGTTGAGTCCAAATGAAGCGAAATCCTCGCCAGCTGCAAATATCTTGACATCGATGGTGTCTAGGCTCATGTCATGGCCGAAACGCTTGGCCACTGACGACAGAGTGGGCGGGTTGAAGAAGCAGTGGCTTGTTCTCCCATCATCAGGAGAGAACCAAATCATTGCCATCCTGCATGGCGGCATGGGGTCAACGTCATCATGGCTCGAAAGAGCTTCACGCGGCCGCAAAGCTAAAGATGAGTGACATTCCTGGTAGTATATCCCATGAAGAGCATCCAGGAAGAGACATCAGCAGGTAAACGTGACTCATGCATCCTGGCTGGCTTCTTGCACCTTATTTCGAATATTCTCGAAGCCGTAGCGTCAGTCGTTCGTTCAGCATAATGAATGAAAAAACACATGCAAGTCTTCTAATAACGTCGCCCAATTCGCATTTCCAAGGCCTCTCCTTGCAAGGTCTTGTCTCCAAAAGCCATGAAGTCTCCTAATTCCCACAAGTGAGCGGGTCTAATTTTGTGGGAACCAAGAGGCCGCAGGGCTTGGAACTTCTGAGGACATTGCCAAAGAAAGGACCTTGGCCGGGCGCAAGTTAGTCGACGCTACATGTTCGTCGAATTTAAGAAAGCACATACAGGGAATCTACAGCAGTCACCTGGTTGGGAGAAGCAAGCAAGCGAAAGCACATGCAGAATTCAGCTAATACCCAATCACTCAGAGTCCCCTTCACCTGCATGCTTCTTCCCAGCGTGATTCTTTATTGAGATTCTGGGATTCTTGTCTTGATGTGACGGTTTTTTGGGACTCCTAGCCTTGAAGTTCGAAGCGAAGCAACCTTGTTGTTGATCTATTTAGCAGAAAGCATAAAAGAATGTAAAGTGACTCTAGAAAAGAAAAGAAAAGAGAACGCCGATGCGGCGTGGATTTTGGGAAGTACAGGTTGACGAGACGCCCAAGCCCCGGTCTGTATACCCTTAAAGGGAGAAAGGGGCTATGGCGGGTCAGTGAGAACAGGGGGAGATGCTGGACGGCAGTCGGGTGGACTGTTTTCAAGGTAACGGCGAAGTCGATGAATGGAATAGGCAGATTGGACAGTGTGAACTGCTAGTTGTGTGAGCAGTGGGGGGACGTTGAAGGGTGTGATACCAAGGACTGTAAAGAGGTGCATGATATCTTTATAGAAAATGCCAGAGCAACCAATGATGACGAGGTGAACATAGGGGTAGAGGATGTCTTTAGCAGGGGGGGGTAACATATATGTATGAGGGTGGGGGGAAGGAATGTGGAGAGGGTCTATAACAGGTGTAGTGAGGTTCCATCCTGCGGAGCGAAGCAATTGTACTAACTGTGCATGTTGTGTGGATTTGTGGGACAGGCAGAATTGTAGATTGGAGGTAAACCCGAGCTCAATAACATGGATGGTACAACGGTGTTGGAGGTCAAGAAGGAAGGCAGGGTCGGCAAGCCGGGCGGGAGGATAACTGTGGAGATCGGCAATGGTAAGGCCTTCAATTAAGAGGAGATCAGGACGAAGGCGGCAGAGTGTGGCAGGGGGGACAGCGGGAAGCATCCATTGCGGGATACGGGTGTCATAGACTCCTGGTGGGAGGGATGTAGCGGGTGTGGCATCCATAATTGTGAACATTCCACTCTTTGTGCCTCTGTGGAGGGAACGTTGGATGAGGCAGAGGGCCTTGTTGTGTCGGGAGATATAAGAGGCCTGCATACGGGGATGCCTGCATCTTCCAAACATGTGTCCCTGTGTGTCAGAAGTAGCGTCAGGTGGGCCAGTAGGAGGTGGTGTACATATGGGGCAAAGGCCATCGGTAAACGAGCGCACTTGTTTTGTAGGGAATACGGAAGAGAAGTGCCCAGTTCATCGCAGTTCATCGCAGTTCATCGCAGTTCATCGAAAAGGATAAGGGGGAAAGTGAGTGGGGCAAGTGGGAGAGGGGTAGGCGGGGTAGTGTGCGTGTGTAGGTGGGAGGCTACAGAGAATCCAGCGGGGTGTTGCCATTTCGCATGCGAACCGGGAAGTTGGGATTGGCGCCGGGTGGGTGGGTGTGGACGGTGGGCAGGTGTGGTGCCAGGTGGGTGTCCATGTCCAGATAGTGTGTGCACATTGGAATCGACTGGAGCAGTGGGAGGTGGGTCAGGGTAGAAGCGAGCGAGGCCCTCTGTGTTACCAATGACAAGAAGTTGTAGTGGCCATTTGGGAGTGCCGTATGTTGGTTGGGTTGCTGTGTAGATGTGTGCCAAGTGGTCCGGGGCTGAAAAGCGAAAGTTGGGGTCGGTATGAAGAGTCAGAACATGAACCATATTGGCATGGGAGGTCCAATTCATGAAAGATGAGTTCTTCCAAACTGGGGTAAGGATAATAGTGCATGTGGGTACCGTAGTCATGCTGGCGGATGAGACGGCCCAACGGATTGCCTTTGTGATTGTTTTCATCTTGAAGTCTGGATGAACGAACGAGCTGCCGGTCCAAGGTGTGGAGTATGCATTATGGAGAGCCCCAAAAAGACAATCGTGATGGTGGGTGGTATAGTATGTGCGTGCATGGTAGGAGACGTCGAGAGGAGATGCAAAACGGTGGAGATGGGTGGACATGTTATCTGAGAGCACTTGCATCATGGGTTCCGGGAGACACCAAGTCGTGTTAGGCGCGGTTCCTGTTTTGTGCTTGGTATGAATGGGGTATCGGGCAAGAAGGGAAGCAAGATCTTGCTCGAAGGAACCCTCAGAGTGGGCGAGGTGTAGGGCAGGAAGGGTAAGTTTCGTATGATCATAGCATGCACGAAGCCAGTGCAGGCGGCGGGCAGGGATGCAACCAACAAGAGTGCCATTTGGGCGGTATAGGTAGGCATAGTGACATTGCCATGGAAGGGGTTGCGGATCAGAGGCAGGGGCGGAAGGTAAGGGGGGAGGGTGTAACGGGCCGGAAGAGGGTGAGTGGAGTCCAATCTGGATAGTGAAGGAATGTGGTGGTATGATGTCGAAGTCGGGATGGACAGGATTTATGTTAAAGGAGACGTGTTGGTCGATGCATGAGTGATCTTGGTTCGCAGAGGATGGGACCCATTGGGTGCGGGGATGGGGATTTGTGGAGCGTAAACGCCAGAGCCCTTGACGTTGGAGGTTTGTGAGGTCAAGGGGACGAGTAGGGGAAGGAGGAAGCAAGGGACAGGCGGGGTCCGTATGTGGGTGTGCTTGGTCTGGTAATGTCCGCTTACGTGAGAGTGATGTACGGTTTAAGGGAGGGTGGTGTGGGGTAGAGGAACGATAGGGTGGACGAGACGAACGGTTGATCCAACAATCCTGAGCGAGTCGTGGGGGTGCATAGACGGGGGGGGGGCGGGGGAGGGGGGCATGAGAGGTCTAGAATGTAGTCATGATGATGAGGGAGTGGGGGACCTGGGGGTGCAGCCAGGTCCAGGACAAACAATGTGGGAGGAGGGATGTGGGGCAAGGTGGAAGGGACAGGGGGAGGAGAGGGAGGGGGGCATGAAAGGTCGAGAATGTAGTTGGGATGGTGGGGGAGTAGGGGGCATGGTGTTGTGCCCAAGTGTAGGACAAAGGGAGCATGAGGAAGGGGTGGGCTAGAGGGAAGGCCTGGGTTGGGAAAGAGCTCTGGAGCGCGGGTATGAGTACTACGGGGGATAGTGGGACGGGCGCGCTTTGAAGTTGCTTGAGGGCGTGGGGAGAAGCATTGGGGGAGGAGACCAAGGGCCTGGTCGGCACTGGGAGCAGACGCGATGTGGGGGAGGGTGGTCGAGACAACCTGAGGGAGTTGGGAGAAGTCATGGGCGATCGTGATGTGGCGCTGATGGAGGGGGAGTGCAGAAAAGCGCGTGTAGCTGAGGGCTTGGTCAGAGGGATGCCCATTAAGGAGCAGGGTGATACGGTTGAGCGAGACTTGGGCCTGTTGTATCCAACGACGGCGCGCTTTACCTTTGAATGTTGCAGACAGGTACGTGGATGGCTGGAAGGTAGAAATGTGAGGTCCAGTCATGACGGTAAGTGGTTCCAAGGACGTGATGCCCAGACGACAAAGAGGATGGAGTAGTTCTGGAGTGATGAGGAGGGAGGAACTCTGTGGTGTTGGAGTGTAGGGAGGAATAGGCATAAATGGCAGGGTAGTGTCAGGTGGAGGAGGTGTGGGTGAGAGGATGTGGGTCAGTTGTCGCCACATGGCATTGCCGAGGAGTTCTTGAACTCCAGAGGTAATAGGGGAAGGGCCTGATGAGCAACGATGGAGAGCAAGTTGAGCATGGTGCATGAGGGAAAGTTGACGCATGGGGAGCGGTAACGAGTGAAAAGTTCTAGTGGGTCGCACAAGCGACGTGAGGGGGAGTTGTCCATGAGTGTCCAGTTGTTGGTTCAAAACGCCAGAAGTGAGGGTTCCGAGGGAACCTTCATCGTTCAGGGCTCGGGTGAGGGTAAGGGCGGAAATCTGGGTGTAATCTGTCAGGAGGGAGGTGAGGCCAACACCCCCCCGATTTGTGGGTGTGAGTATAAGGGCGGTGGGGTAGGAGTGGCCAAGATTCATGCAAATGCGGAGGACTCTGGCAAGCAGGGTATCGAGTATCCGTATATCCACTTCTGAGAAAGGTGCAATGGATAGGGAATGCGTAATTTTAGGGCGAAGGACCCTGTTGATGATCATGAGAATGTGTTGGGGGGCGACATCGGCCATGATGAGGCTGCGTGATTTCGCCTGGATAGTGGCAGTGATGGCATCGAGATGATCTTTAAAGCTGAGAATGAAGGGTGTTGATGTAAACACCAAGGTATTTGTAAGATTTTGAGGGAGGGAAGAATGGAAAGGGGATGCCGTTCACAAAAAAAAAATTGTGTAGTTGGGCATGAAGGAGGGCGGTTTGCTCGGCAATAGTGTGGGCCAATCCTGTAAGAGCTGCATGGTGAGCCGCCCCTGTAAGTGCACATTTGGAAGCGTTGAGCGTTAGACCTGCCCATGTGCAATAAGCAGTGAGTTTGTGAAGTTGATGAAGGAGGCGAACGTGAGAATGCGAGAGAAGGGCCATATCATCAGCAAAGGCGAGGGTGGAGAGAGTGAGGGCACAAGGGTGTTTCATGCCTAGGGGGATAGCACATGAGGGGGTGAAGCCATGGCCACCAGTGTTGCACCATCTGAGACAAGGTTCCATGTAGATATTGAAAACCAGGGGAGACAGAGTGTCCCCCTGAATGGTGCCTCGACCCACAGGGATAGGATGAGTAGCAAGACCTGAAGACCGCTGGAGAATGATACGGGTAGAGGCATTAGTGTAGATGCCTTTGATGACATCGACAGAATCTTCAGGGTATCCTAGGGTATCCATAATACGGTAGAGCTTGTCATGGTTTATGGTGTTGAATGCGTTAGTGAGGTCCACATAGGCAATGTAGATATTGCGGTTGGATGCTTGGGCATCCTCTAGAAGATGTACAAGACGTTGCAGATGGCGAGAGGTGTTATGTTTAGCTCGGAACCCTTCTTGGGAAGGACTGAGTATGCAGTGGTCCTCAGAAAATTCAGATATGACAGTACTGACAAAACGAGTCCAAAGTTTGTAGATAGTGTTGTGCATGCCAATGGGTCGTTTATTTGTCAGGATAGAGGGGTCGTCCTTTTTATGGAGAAGAGTGGTATGTGAGACTTTCCATGTGTCTGGGGTAGAGCCAGTGACCCACATGAGGATAAGGAGGTTACGTATGGAGGACTTGAATGAAGATGGCATGATGCGAAGGAGTTCATTGGGGACACCGTCTGGGCCTGGCTTTTTATTGTTGGATAATTTGTGGAGGACACGATGAAAGAGGTGTGTTCGGGTGACATATGGAAGCAGGGTAGAAGTTGGTGTGGAGTGGGATTTGGCAGGCGTGTCAAGAGTGAATGCATCAATTGCGCCTGTGGCCGCCCAAGGAAAGGGATCATGGGTAGGGAGGGAGGGGTCATGCGCCCATTCTCTGCCGAAGTGGGATTCAGTGTATTGAACCATGTCCGTTGGGTCAGTAAGAAGGTGTTGGGTGGTTGTATTACGGACTGAGGTGATTTCGGAAGATACGGTGTCTGTGGAATCCTGGAAGATGATGTTGTGGGCCTTACGGGGGGAAGTGAAGAGAAGGCGTGTCAGACGTCGTCGGTGGGTATTGCGTTCACTATGTGGCTTAGTGGTGTTTCGGATGCGCCTCCGGGTGGAGCGTATGTGCGCGTCGCATGTGTGGATCCAGTTGGACCAGGTAGCATGGGGGTCAGGGCCATCGGAATCAGGGAGAGAAGGGAGCAGGTCGACCAAGTTACCACGGTGAGGGGTGTTGTGGCAATGTGGATGACGGGCATTTATTTGACCAAGGCAAGTTTCAGACTCTAGTGCAAGGAGGAGCCGGGCACGTGTGGCAAAGTGGGGGTCGGTATTAGGATGGACGGCGGTGGGGAACTCTGGAGAATTTAGCAGGCGCATGAGGAAACGTCGTGCAAAGAAGAGGACAGTGATGGTATGCAAACGGGCGGATATTTTCTTCTGGACAGTTCTTGGGAGGTAGCATTGTCGGGGGCGGGCTTGGCCACAAGGGTTTGGAGGGGCAACAGTTCTGGTTGGGCAACACTGTTTCATGATCAACAAGGCCGCATCGAGGAGATCTGTGTGGGAGGAGGCGAGCGATGGGATGTCAAGCTGAAGGTCTTTGATTATCTGTTTACATGCTGTCCAAGGGATGGAGGGGCGGGTGCCACAAGAGGTCCGAGGTACATCTTGGTATATGCGGTCTAAGAGGTGGGTGCTGTGTGCCAATAGGGAGTCACACGCTGTGGATAGATTGGTGTTCAGTTTTTGGCGTGTAATATCTAGGTTGGGTTTGGGTATGGGCTGTTTAATTTCAGTGGGACGAGCAATTGGGGCAGGTGGACAGGGGTTGGGTGTAGTGGTCTGATGAAGGAGAGGTTGGGACGGGGAAGATGGGACTGGAGACCTGAGGATCGGAAGCATAGCCTTGGGGCAGGTAATACGGAGTGGCAGGTGATCCGAGAAATATTGGCAAAAGGTAGGGACATGGCATGTCACGTCTGCCATACTTGTGTAAGTAGAGCGGGGGAGGTTGGTAGAGAGGAGGATATCATCGATCATAGATGGCCTGCACTGTGAGTTGTGGGGGTAATGGGTAGAGTGCTGAGTAGAGGAAGCATTGATGGGGGTGAGGTTGCTGGCATGGAGGAAAGAGCTGAAGCCAGGGTGCATGACAGGGCCTAGATGATGATTAAAGTCTCCGCCAATGATAAAGAAGTGTGAGACTGGGTCATGGGTAGCGATTTGGGATGCAATGTAGTCCATGCATGCAGCTTTGAGGATGGCATGGCCGAGGGGCATGTAGATACTTAGAACATGGAGGACCATATTATTGGCCATGGGCAGGGAAACATGTATGCAGTAGCCTGTGAGGCTGGTAGGGATCGTTTGGCGTTTGAATAGAGGGTGCTGGGTGTATGTTTTTTGTATTGCTAGGAGAACTCCACCTGGTGCAGAAGCTCCTGGCCGGCATCGAGAGAGGTCCGTGGAGTTGGGTAAGCTGCTGAAAAAAAGAGCGTAGGACGCGAAAATCGAGCAAGTTTTACGAAGCTGAGTATGCTGGGATGAAAATATGTGTGTTTCCTGTCCAAAGAGAAAGTGTGGGCATTCGGAATTGACGAGGTCGGACAGGTCTCGTAAGTTAGAACGTAGTCCTTGGTGATTAAAAGTAGTGAAAGAAATGGATTTGGAATCTTGGAATGTGGAGCCTGACTGAAGCGGGGGGGTCTTGGCCGAGGAAAAGGAGTGCAAAGTACATGATCGCGATGTCGGAGGAGCAATGCGAAGCGCTGTGCTGTTTGGAGCGGCGATGGTGCGGAGCGGAGAAGGAGCAGTACAAGGTGATTTTGGTGATGGGTGGGGGATTGGAGCTTGGGGGACTGGTGTCACTGCTGGGAGGTGCATGGGTGGTGCACCCTCCACGTCAATGTCAATGATGGTGGCATATTCGGGTGGGGTAGGAGTGGCGTGCGAGGGACGAAAGTGCGAGGCCTCAAGGCAGGCTTCTAACGTGGTACTTGGGACCAGGGCAAAGACACTGCATGCTAGAGTGCGAAGGAGGGTAAGGTTATAGTGACCGTCAGGCCCGACAATGGTGGAGCGTGTGGGGTCATCAGGGTCAAGCCAAATCCAGGCTCCGTTGTACTTGAGGAGGGTAGATGCGTGCCCATATCCAGCCAGCTCTGTGGTGTGAACAACAAAGCCAGGGTAGGCCAAACCGTGGGACTGTTGCATGGAAATGAGAGCCATGTCTAGATCATGTATGGTGAGCTGGGAGAGGTGGGCAAGGTTAGTGGGGGTTACTATGGGAGTAGATCTGTCCATGATGCGCGTCTTATTGAGATGTTGGGTTTCATGTAGCCAGAAGGAGAAGAGAGCGTCAGAAAAATTTCCTCGTGACGGGTCGTAGTAGTTTTCAGGATGGAGCCAGAGGCGCTTGTGGTGTGGATATTTAGGTAGGCGGCTTTGTTGAGTGCACCACGCAGAGATTTGAGTGCATGTAGTGGAGGCGTATTGTACAAGGTTGTTGTATGCATGAAGTTGGCAGTATTGGGCCACTTGACGCTCGAAGTAAAGACCAATAGGCAGGATATGGGGGGTGGTAGGTGAGCATTGTAAGGCATGGGTTTCAGAGATGCCTCCGATCGGGGGGCAACGGAAAGAAGGAGAAATATTTGTAGGTCTAGGAGATAGAGGAGGGTGTTGGAGCAAGGAGATGTGGTAGGAAAGGAGACGGAGTACGGAAGGATCTGTTTTTTTTCTATGTGTTAGACGTGCTAAAAGACGCTTAGCCTTACTCAGTAGGAACCGCTGATAATGACGGTGGGGGGTGTAGCATTTTGTTATCTTTATGATCCAGAGAGATTGTAGCCATTGTTTTGTTGTGGAGCGAGTGGTAGGTTTGGGGGATATGTGGGCTGGAGGTAGAGGAAGATGAGCTGAGGGCGGAAGTGTATGTCTGGCCTGAAGGACAGCGGGGATCGGGATAGCGGGTGTAGGTTGTGAGGCATGGGGTGAGGTTAATGGAGACGGTGGGTAGTTCCCGAGCGATGGATTACAAGGGTGGGGGAGGCATAAAATATGATGTATAATCAGTGTACTGCATAGGAAACTGATAGAAAGAAAGAATAGAAAGAAAGAATGAATACGCCTGAGCGTGGCTTGAGGAATACGGGATTTTAAATGCCGTACACCGGGAGACAAAAAAAACTGGTGGTTAAGGAGGGTCGTCAAGGGGTACCGGACAATAATGGACAGGGGAGTTTTCCAGATGGCGACGCTGACGAAGGATGTTTATATGGCAGCGTATGGTACGCTTCGTGAGATGGCTGAGGACGGAGGAGATGTCGTGTTTGGAGGCACCGAGCATGATGAGGATTTATCGGCAGGACGAAAGAGGAAGCCTGCGGTTCCCAGAAGGATGATATGTGTATGAGAAGAAGGCGGGGAAGGATGAGGGGGGGGATGGGCACGGTCGGCGAAGGATCAGGGGGAAGGGCAGGATGGAGAACGGGTGCCGATGAAACTGTCCAACCATTATGTTTGAGGAGAAGAATAAGTTGTTAATGTTGTTCTGATTTACGGGCATGGCATTGTTCGGAAGAAAATTCGGAGGTGTAACCGACTTCAACTACGTGTACAGTGCAAGTCCTCTGGAGCCGAGACATAGTTTGTGAGCTAGAGAGTTGACCAGCGCGGTAACGACGAAGGAATTCGGAATGTGGGAGACCTTGGACAATAAGCAAATCCGGTCGCAGTTTGTCACAGTAATCAAAGGTGTCAGGGAAAGTGGGGGGTCGTCGGGGCACTAGCCAACGTGGAAGACGGGTGTCTACTGTGAGACTGAAACCCCGACTGAAATGTTCCACTCATGTGTGAAGGTCGGTAAATAAATCCACACGATGTATCCATATACTGATTAGCACGCTCTGGTTCCAGGGGCAGGTGGAGTGGCTGCAACGCCTAGCTGGAGGACGCAGAGCTGTTATAGGGGCGCGAGGCCCTGGACTCAGCGAGGATTGCTAGCAGCTCATTTATGAGGGAATCAATGAGTGAGAGTAAGCAGGAAGTTGTGTCATGCTGAGGCACACGAGGCTGCTCCGATGTTCAGGAGGTATATAAAGGGCGCATGGGACTGCTGGCGTGAGGGTGCATGGGGCTGAGATGAGGGCGTGCATGGCTCCTGGACTCGGCCACGATTGCTAGCAATGCCTGATGACCAGGGCACCAGGCCACCCTTTGCATCACGTTCGTATCCTCTAATCTCTCTTATCTCAAGAAGGGCACAACGGTTTCAGAGATGCTGTCTGGCGCAGCCCGAACCTGATCTTAATGCGTTCTCGTGACCTGAGCCCCTGTCTCTGCCATACAATACTGGAAGTCTTGAAATGTGTCGAAATTGCTCTCTGGCGGCGCGCCCGAGGACCTGCCGGTCAAGCAGATCTCCGACCTTCCGCCGCCATTCAAAACCACGGCGTCCATGGCTCAAGTGCTGGCTGGCGCGAGCGCATGAGGGAGGGCGCCGGCGCATGTGGCCGAAGCTGAAGCCAAGTCCGCGAGCTATGGCCCTAGCCTGGCTGACACGAGAGCTGGCGGTGAGTGAGTGTGTGCATCCCTCCTATATAAATGACAGGGGGGTTGGCGAGTAAAAAAGGGGCAAAGAGGTATGTGCCAAGAAAGCATGCAGCATACTCTATGCAATGGCGTAAGTTTCAGCTTATGGCCTGAACACGTTTTCTGGAGCAGGAAAATATACGGCTGCCCTCATAGCCTCTGTGGCTGTCCTGCACCGCACCGCATCAATATTATAGCAGAATCGGTTCAGGAATGCGAAGGAGCAGGAGGAGAGGGCATCGAGAATGTATCGCCATGCCTTGGAGGTACAACAGGTCAGACGGCACACAGGTCTGCGTTGAGACGCATGGGGCCTCCACCTCTGCGCAAGTGATGCCGTCGGCGCTGTTACCTGCTGCCTCGCGGCTGCGGTGACGGGCTCGGACACCAAGGTGGTTCTGCCCGACGCTGCCCTCTGACCCTGCAGCCGAGGTGCCAGACTGGGCTATGGAGTCGTCTGCAAGCCTGCTAGCTAGCTGTCCGCCTGCATGGTCTGCCACTCTGGCATGGGGAGAGGTGCGGCACTCCTTAAAAAGCTCACTGGCGGCGTGTGCGAGTGCTTTCTTGCCAAGCTGATTTTGACCGTGCGGCGGCGGCGCTTCAATGTGTGCAGGGCACCCCGGCTTCCACCGCTGAAGTGGTGCTGCTGGCTGACGGGGGTGGCACATGAGGGATGGCGTCACAGGCGTAGGCAGCCGAAGAGGAGGCTAAATCCAAATCCACGAGACGCGGCGCTGCCGTTGAGGCGAGGAAGACACAGGCCGGGCTGATGGTGAGTGTTGGCAGCAAACCTGGTATGACATGTGTGGGGAGAAGCTGTGCGTCGTCTGATAAGGGGGTTTGGCAGGCTGGAAGGGGCAACGAGGCTTGTGCCGGAAAGGATAACATACTTAACTTTATGCCATGACAGCTTATGGCATGGGAACAACTCAGCGGCTCACGCGGTGTGGTCGAAAGGCTCGGATCACCTGTGGGTGACCAGAGCTCATGGCATAGATGTAGGAAGCCGGACAGCTCCTGCGCAATGAGAAAAGAGAGCTCTCAACCTCGTGCCCCGGCTCGAGGCTTTTTGTTTGGATTGTCCAATATTCCATAGTCTTATAATTTATTACATGGGGTCCTCCACCCTCCTATCGAAAGGGGTGGGATGCCCACTTCAAGGAGGAGCAGACATAGACCGCTAACAGCGCGGAAGGGTGGAGACAGGGGGGATTGCCACAAGATTTGAGGGGATTTTGTTTGGGAGGAGAGGGGAGGGAGGGGGGCAGATCTGAGCTGCTCACTGGAGGAAGAGGGAGCCTTGTACCATGGCATACATGTGGACAGCCATGTAGCATGGCGTGTATGCAGGCAGCCATGTAGCATAGCGTGTATGCAGGCAGCCATGTAGCATGGCGTGTATGTAGGCAGCCATGTAGCATGGCGTGCATGTATAGATATAGAGGCCGTATTAGACGCATGAATGAGGTTTGGACCACATGTTCATTGTTCCTGCCTACTTTGCTACTTTCCGCAGCGTCATCACAACTAAGGAGGGTTGCACGGAGGCATCTTGTGACACCAAACGTGATTCCAGATGTGAGCTCATTCAGAGGCCTTATGAGGGTGACCAAAGCCAACATTGCCGGTATTTCAAAGATGTTACAGGGCCTCTGGGCCGGCCCTGCTCAAGAAGGCTCGGCCGCGTGGGCGCCCAACTGTTCATTACTGGTATGTTGATAACGGTAATAATGGTGCAAAACTGTTGGGCCCTGCTGAACGCTCAGCTGCGTGGGGTTGGTAGGGAATGACTACGCTCAATTCTAGCTACCAAGCATGGCCAGGATCATGGTGTAGGAATACCACTCTGTACTGTGAAGGGAGCAGGGACATGGAAACAGGCGATCTAGACAGGGGGAGAGAGAAGATCGTGTAGCGGGTTCAATCGTCAGGCTGCTGCCACCGGTGGGGTCCAGCCCTCATCCTGGCCGAAGGCCGGCGTCAGGATCCCAGCCGGCAAGGAGGTAACCGCCTACAGAGTGAGGGGCAACAATGCTTCACCTACGGGGTTACGAGGTTCTGATTTCATAGTGAGGCAGGAGGTGGTGCTAGAGATGCCGAGGGGTCCACACCCCTGAAAACCCTCCTAACCAGGTCCACACCTCTCAATACCTTCCTGACAAGGTCCACACCTCTCAATACCCTTGTGACCAGGTCTAGCTCTCCCCTAGGGCCAACGCACAAGCTAAGAGATGACAACACAAGGGGTCCACCATACCACATGAACCCTCACAATGCAAGTACGCTCTCGTTGGCTGTCTCTGTAGAGTCTGCTGTGCAAGCTATGTATATGGAGGTTGTTGTGTGTTGTAAATAGGAGGGGGAGTTGCGGGCAGGGGCATATACAGGTGGAGCCCCTTCCGGCGGCCTTTCGTTCACATCCTCAGCGACAAAACTCCAGGTTCATCGGAGTCCCCGTCCCCACCACTGACGTGGATCCACTTACTGGGCTGGGTGGCTTGTTCACAAGGACATCACGATGAGGCATGTTGACGGAAACGACACTGTTGAGCAAGAGGGGAGGAGAGGAGTTGCCTTGGAGGGTAACGATGTGACAAATGACATTTCGTGATTATTGCCTGCAACAGCCCGTTGTGCAAATTCAATATAATAGACGGCGACAGCTCCTACTCCCCCTTGCGGTCCGTGGGACTCCATGATAGCCCGCCCAAGGGGCAATTAACAATCCTGGGGACCCATCACTCGGCTACATACCTGCCACGTCCCACAGAAGACGCTGATGCCACCGTCGGCAGCCCCCTGCCACCCGGTCCACTGCCAGAAGGGCCAGTGTCACCACCGCCGCTCGCGCCCACCTGTGGTTCACGATAGATCCGGTCAGCCATCAGCCAAACCTGAGCAGCCCTCATTGTGCCTCTCCCACCTCTTAGCTCCCCCAAGCAAGAACCATACCCACTTTTGATGCGCTCAAAGACTTTTTCACCCCGCCTGCCTCATCAGGCCTAGGCAGTACCTGAGAGGCTGGTGCCACCGGTGGGGTCCTGCCCTCATCCTGGCCGAAGGCCTGCGTCAGGGTCCCAGCCGGCAAGGAGGTAACCGCCTACAGAGTGAGGGGCAACAATGCTTCACCTACGGGGTTACGAGGTTCTGATTTCATAGTGAGGCAGGAGGTGGTGCTAGAGATGCCGAGGGGTCCACACCTCTCAATACCCTCCTAACCAGGTCCGCACCTCTCAATAACTTCCTGACCAGGTCCACACCTCTCAATACCCTTGTGACCAGGTCTAGCTCTCCCCTAGGGCCAACGCACAAGCTAAGAGATGACAACACAAGGGGTCCACCATACCACATGAACCCTCACAATGCAAGTACGCTCTCGTTGGCTATCTCTGTAGAGTCTGCTGTGCAAGCTATGTATATGGAGGTTGTTGTGTGTTGTAAATAGGAGGGGGAGTTGCGGGCAGGGGCATATAAAGGTGGAGCCCCTTCCGGCGGCCTTTCGTTCACATCCTCAGCGACAAAACTCCAGGTTCATCGGAGTCCCCGTCCCCACCACTGACGTGGATCCACTTACTGGGCTGGGTGGCTTGTTCACAAGGACATCACGATGAGGCATGTTGACGGAAACGACACTGTTGAGCAAGAGGGGAGGAGAGGAGTTGCCTTGGAGGGTAACGATGTGACAAATGACATTTCGTGATTATTGCCTGCAACAGCCCGTTGTGCAAATTCAATATAATAGACGGCGACAGCTCCTACTCCCCCTTGCGGTCCGTGGGACTCCATGATAGCCCGCCCAAGGGGCAATTAACAATCCTGGGGACCCATCACTCGGCTACATACCTGCCACGTCCCACAGAAGACGCTGATGCCACCGTCGGCAGCCCCCTGCCACCCGGTCCACTGCCAGAAGGGCCAGTGTCACCACCGCCGCTCGCGCCCACCTGTGGTTCACGATAGATCCGGTCAGCCATCAGCCAAACCTGAGCAGCCCTCATTGTGCCTCTTCCACCTCTTAGCTCCCCCAAGCAAGAACCATACCCACTTTTGATGCGCTCAAAGACTATTTCACCCCGCCTGCCTCATCAGGCCTAGGCAGTACCTGAGAGGCTGCTGCCACCGGTGGGGTCCTGCCCTCATCCTGGCCGAAAGCCTGCGTCAGGGTCCCAGCCGGCAAGGAGGTAACCGCCTACAGAGTGAGGGGCAACAATGCTTCACCTACGGGGTTACGAGGTTCTGATTTCATAGTGAGGCAGGAGGTGGTGCTAAAGATGCCGAGGGGTCCACACCTCTCAATACCCTCCTAACCAGGTCCACACCTCTCAATACCTTCCTGACCAGGTCCACACCTCTCAATACCCTTGTGACCGGGTCCAGCTCTCCCCTAGGGCCAACGAACAAGCAAAGAGATGACAACACAAGGGGTCCACCATACCACATGAACCCTCACAATGCAAGTACGCTTTCGTTGGCCACATTTCACAGTTTTATGTAACCATCACTTTATGTTTGTGATGCAGCCTTGTATCCCCCACTGCCGCCGAATCCATGCGCGCCTTTGGCTAGTGTTTTGGGACAAGAAGTGTGTTGTCCCATAGCACTAGGCAAAAGAGGCGAATTGAATCGGCTCGAGTCTGTCGCACAAAGTCAGGTGAGGCATGAGGCCGGCCAAGTTGATGGTCGGTTTTCGGCATCTGGAGGGGATGAAGAGGCATGGAATTTTGAAGATCAGATGTTGCAGCCTACTTAGTTGCATAGCATGAGGGAAAGCCTAGTAGTCATACTTCTCTGTCTAGCTTGCAACACCACCCGTCTCACATCTGAGGGGGGCCCAGTGTCATAGAAGATGGGTAGTCGCTCATCTTGCCGACCAAACAATGTCTTCCCGAGTGAGCGCCAACAAATGACAATAAGTTGCCAGAGCAGGATCAACAGTGAGAAGAGGGATAGCAGGGCCAGAACAGTCGTCTCTCCCGCTTGCTCAGTGTCGTCCAGCCATATGCTAGAACAGAGGAACCTCACATTCTGGGCTTCATCGCCAACACCAATTCTTCTTCAGGACACGAAAGATGACAACAAGCGGCATAATGATGCAGAAATGCGCCACATGTAAGAGCCACTTACTTTTCCACCAATTCTTCTTCAGGACACGAAAGATGACAACAAGCGGCACAACGATGACGGGAAGGATAGAACATAACCAGAAGAGACCACCTGTCGAGTGTCTCCACAGCACCAACCCCAAGAGCAGAACGGCGATGCCCTGGGCGAGTGCTGTGCAAAAACGTCATTTGGCCTTTTTGTCTGTAGGCATCTAGGAGGAGAAGATAGCGGGAGGTGAGGGTTAGATAGAAGGTTAACATGGTACTCTCTACTCCTTCAAAAACAACCACTCACGAGGGAGAGCGTGCACCAAAAGTCCATGAAGGCCGCTCCAAGGAGGGCTGCAAGACGTACAAGCAACAAGCATGTGAGGAGGAGGGGACAATGATGTTATGGCAAAGAAGGACTCACTTTGGGTGCGGCAGTTTGTGGTCGGCTCCGGCAGATTGCTTCTGCCAGCGTCTGCGTAACATCAGTGTCTTGTTAGCACGCCGGCAAGGGGCCTAGCCTGAGACACACCGGCAGAGAGACCCACCCGAAACCCGGAATGCCCCGCCCCACCCCGGGGACTGGTGACCCAAGGCCAGCTCAACATGCAACATGCGAGTGCACATGGGAGAGGCCCTCCCAACACCCACATGCTGCCATCAATAATAGATGTTGAACCGTGGTAACACACATAGTCCAATTTTGCCCCTCCCCATTCTCCTGACCCTCCGCTGGAGCCGCAGGCTTTCCGCAACAGAATGTTGGGGTCGGTGACAGATGGCTACACAACAGGCTCGACAGACGCCACTCAACCCCCCCGCCTCCTCAAGCGCCCACCTGCCGCCGCCAGAGAAGCCGATACTGCTCCTGTTGCTGCAGCGATGAGAACCACAGGTAATATCTCTCAGAAACCCTGCCAAGAGAGTCCCTTCCAATGCCTGGACTGCCCTTCTTCGAACATGACGAGAATCTTGACCCCATACATACAGGAGGTGATCTGTAACTAGTCAAAACGAAAGAAAAACAAAAACTGCCGCTTGGGCCCCACAGATCCGCGCATGCACCTACAGATGTATGCCCTCTCCTCCATTTCTGTTGAATTGCAATGACAGGGCATGACTCACCTGCAGCAACTTCCCTCTTTTCATGCAAACTGTGCAAGGCCCTGCCGATGACATGCGGGACACTCAAGGCCGACAGGGTCTCCACGTCCAACCCAATAAGCTCATCGGCACTCCTGTACCCCTCATGCAGAAGGTTGGTCAGCACATCATCCCTGCAGCGTGCTGACATCTCGGGGCCGAAGAGCTCCCCCAACGAAGCCCGGAAATCTGTCAGCCCTTGGATTTCTGCAGGGTCTTCCTGGATCTGGGGAAGTGGGGAATGGAGGAAGGGATTCATCCCTCTCAATAACGCGAGCTATCAAGTTGAGCATGCATGCGCTTAGGCTAAGACAGATTACCCCCATGACCATCCAGGTCCTTACCTCTGGGCTGCTTAGGCGTGTAGCGAGGCCTACAAAGCAGCAAGATAGCTTGTTAGCTCAATGCACAAAACGTGGCGGAGACGTTCCCTCCAGTAGTGAGAGGCAGGGTGGTGAAAGACTATTGCAAGTTTACATGTTGGGCAGCCGTTAGGTATCGGGAGAGAGGGAGCACAGAGCAGGCATTTAAAAGGGTGTCGTATTAAGGGTGGGTCATGTAGGTAAAGGGACACGAGCAGCTTCAGCCGGGAGTTCATGATGAAAGTTCATGATGAAAGTTTGCAAATTCCCTAATCATATACTAATTAAGCTAGGACTCAACAGCAGATGTCCTGGTAATTCAACCTAGAAGACTGGCCTCAACCCCTTCGGCATGCCCCGTGTGCACACAACCAGCCACTCTGGATGGCGCATGGCAGCACATGCATGTAGTTAATCCGCCCATGCCGGGGCTCTTGGAGGACCATGCGGAGACTAATTGGGCAGTCCCACCCACCCCGGGGAGGCGTGCGACAGCACCTGCCGTGCCAGAGCACCCCATGCATGAGCTCACACTTCAGTTGCGTGCACCCCCTCAACCCCAGGTCTATGCAGGGAGGTTCGTGTACATCCCTCAGAGGGCGTGGGGGTTCCAAATGCAGGGGGATGGGGCAGGTTGGGGGGCGGCAGCATGCATGGAGTTCGGGGCTCTTGTGAGACCATGCGGGGACTGAGTCCCACCCATCCCGGAGACAGGCGTGTGACATGCAAAACGACGGCCGGAGGCTGAGCTAAATGCAGTTCAGTTCTGTGCAGGCCCTAAGGGGCGAGCCGCCACCAGGCAGGCACAACACACACCTGGCGCACTCCTACTCGGGGCTCCCAATGCGGGGGGATGGAGCAGGTGTGGGGCAAAGAGACGGGCGGTAGCATAGAATCGATAGTCATGAGAGCCCATGCATGTCCATGTGGTTACATCATTGAGTTCTCACCAGACTTGCGCTGAATATTGCTAGCATGCGCGACGTGGTGAACTCCCAGCCCCTGCAGCGCCTCCACGTTGCAAGCTGCCAGCTCCTGTACAGGAGCGGGACGAGGGACCATGAAGGAACACTGGGCAGAAGGGGGGCTCCTCCATCTGCACCAGTCCTTGCTGCTAATCTAGACTCACGTCTGAAGAACGGATCTCTGCTTCCCAGAGAACCTGCCCATATCTTCCGCCGTAGCCCTGCTGGAGGTCGTCTAGGAACTCTATGAGGCTCAGTGCAGTATCAAATAAGACCATCCTGCGCATCGGAAGGAAATGCATATGCAGCAGTTAGGACGATTGATACGCACGTGGCGTCACCCAATTTGCAATGTCCTAATTTAGACATTTAATCCAGAAGCATAATAATAAGCAATCCTGGGTCCCACAGGTGAGGGCAAAAGGAAAGGAAAGGAAGGAACTCCGTTTAAGGAAAGGAAGAAACTCCGTTTAAGGCAAGGCTGGAATATGGAAACACTGGGGCTTCTACTCTGTATCCCACCTGTCAAAGATTGCAGTCCTTGGTGGAAGATAGGCAAGATCCCAGGACACAGAAACAAAGAAGTTTAACGACTTTTCAGAACTGTGTTCCACACATACAAGGTGTGGAACTTACACTATTTTCAGTAAATAGGAATATAGGATTCATCACATGTTTCGCGATTTACCGCATATATTTCTCTCAGAAGCTTGAGTTCGAATGAGCAGGGGGGCCTGCTTTGCCATGCGACGGCGCATGAGGCTGCATCGCTCTTCTGTAGGTGTGTCATGGGGTGCATGGGGCTTGATTCCGCTTCAAGGTCCAGTGGCAGGCGGAGGGGCTGCCACCGGACCACACCTCGCTGGAGTGACGGTGTCATTGGCTTACGGACTGAGCGATGATCTCAAGAGTGCGCGTGACCTGAGGGTGCGTGCTCTCGGCATCCCTTGTCTCCGTTGTGTGAGGACCACTCACGGCTTGTTTTGTCCCAGCCGCGGTAGGCAGCTATTTATGAGCGTTGGCCAGTTGTCTTTACCTAAACTGCAGTTGCATCTCAGTGGGCCAACCTTTCCACAAGATCCTTTGCCAGCAGATGCCTTTCGTGAAGGTAAGAAATATAGCCTAGGGAATTAGATTTGGTTGAACTTGGCGGTTGCTCCCTCTGACTGGAGCTCCTGGGGAGGGGTCTGGTAGCGGCAGCGGCTTGTGTTTCCGGTTGGGGACAGAAGGCGGCAGATGGTGAAGCTCCTTGCGACGGTGGAGCCCTTGGAAGCAGGGTGCAGGTGTGTCCGGGGGGAGGGCGTTTGTTAGCGGCAGCACATGCCTCTTCTGCGGGCAGGGAAGAGGCGGGGGCATTTGAGGCAGCCGATGGTGCAGCTCTTTGCGATTGTGCAGGTATACAGCAACAGAATATCCCAGCAGGGAGGAGGAGGAGAGGGGGGTATCACTGATAGTGAGAAGATGTCTGCCAGGCCGCCATTGTCTGTCCTTCCCTCATTTCAATTGTTGCGGGTCGAAGGAAGCAGGCCTAAATGAGAAAATAAGAAAGCAATTTGCTTCCCTGTCATCGACCCCACCACCCCTGCATGCGCCCCTGCATGCGCCCCTGCCCCTGCCCCTGCCTTCCCACCTTACAGCTTTCACCTACCCTTGCCCCTGCTTTGAGCCGCAGATCCCGCTTAGCTTCCGCCCGCTGTAGCGCAAGGCCGCCGCCGGGAGGTCCTAGTCATGGTCGAGTCTAGGGTTTCGTTTGTTAGGGTTTCGTACAACCGGCAAATACTGTGCCATGCATGGCTGCTAGGGTGATGGGGACACGGAGATGGAGTACGGCCGAGTCTTCTGGATACATCTCCAAGGGAGGTTATGGGGTGGGGAAGCTAGCTGTCTGTGGCTTCAAATTTGCACGAGATACTACAAGCAGCTGCTCGGCCAGGGGCAGTAGCATTACGTGGGTGCCTTGCATGAAGGACTCAACTGGTTTGCGTGCCAGTATCGGCTTCCATCCCAGCTGCATCGTGGCCATATACATCTAGCCGGGCAGCAGCTCTCATGTATTGAACTCCTAAGCACGTGACGAGGATAGGCCGAAGGACAGCCGCTACTCTGGTGTGTGCGTTTGCATCATCTCAGCTGAGGAGCAACCTTCCTGCACGGTGGGGGATGGCAGCAGGGAAGCAGCATCTCCTGACCGACCTTGCTGCATAGGTCGGGGCCTAGCCGGTGCAATTGCAAGCCAAGCGGCAATGAAGTAGAGCAGCGAGTCAAAATTGCGACATCAACATCAGCATTTCTTGTAGTGCGCACCATGCCACCATACAACCTTAATTAAAGAGGCTGCTTGCCATCACTGGGTCGATGGAGACTGAACCTTGCCCGGCCTACGGTTGGCGGACAGTAGAGTTTGCTGCACCCGGATTCCCCAAACGCTTCCCATGATTGGTAGCTGAGTGGTAGCTGAAGCACCCGGAAATAAGCAGTGTAAGCTGGCCAATGCCACACCGCCATCCGGGGACACATCCATACATCATGTAGCACATTGATGAGTTTTATGCAAAATGTATCCGGTAGAATCTGTTTGTAAAACGAGTTCCTTGCATGGGACGGACCGCCATGCTTAAGCTGACAGTGAGCTGATTGACGGACCAGCATGCAGTCTAAGCATCGAGCCAGGCTGATTCTCTGACATGCAGTAACCTCCTCACGACATCTTCTGCCCTATAGAGCTATGCCTCCTTCATTCTGTCCATGCCGCGTGGCAAATAGCCCCATACCGATTCCCATAAACAGCACTAATTGCCTGAAATGGGTTGTTGCACCTCCCTGGTTGCAGCCATTGCAATCTACATCTCAATCCATGCCTGATGGAGCATTATCGTAAGCCTAGGCTGTTTGAGGGTGCATGCTTGCCATGCAATCTATCATGGCCAGCATGGACGAATTCATGTAATCCTTGCACAAGTTGCGTGTCCCCTTTCTTTCAAAGCACGTCAGGTCGCCCTTCCCTTCCTCGCTCGACGTGAACACGCCAGGCTCTGAGGGACCGCCTCATGCACGCTTTGCCGCACCATGCCATATGCCACATGCCACCATGGTAAATGCCCTATGCCACCATGCCTGCATGCCACATGCTCCTCTGTCAGAAAATCTCGAAGCTTGGCAAGAACCTCCGACTGAGTCGGCACAAAATCAAAAGCCTTGCCCATCATCTGGTTTGACGGGGGCTTTCGCTCACTGTGGAGGATGGACCCTCACCCAGTGGGCACCGTGAGAACTCGACGTGTGCCGTAAGGCAGCAAGTGGGGTGCAAGCAGCATCAGAGATCTAATGAAGTACAGATGTGAGATGGGCTTGCCGTTTTGGTATGCTACTGAAATGCCCTAGGTGTCCAAAGTGTTTTCCTGGTGATGTACACAGGTTCACATACACAACTGCCAGGCTCATAGTGTGGCAATGCTGGTATTGTGTATGGTTCCGGTGATAAGCTTCACCCCGAGGCCAGCTCCATGACCCCGCCTAATGCCGCACCTCTAAGACCCTCACCACACAGGCTGCAAGCCAGGTCAGCTCTACCCACTGGGCCACTACACCTGGGGCGCTGGTTGTTGCTCCATGGTGCGAGCCTCCAAGGTCCCCAGACTTCCCAGTTTCCACCACCCCATCAAGCAAATACTGATATCACGCAGAAAGTGATTATGGCAGGGAAGTCCCTGTCCCTAAACAAGCCGTCCCTGCTGCACAGGCTTAAACATTTGGACTTTGTGCCCGTGGCAGACCTACCCGACGGGGCTATCCTGTCTTGGGCGGCAACCTTGGCCCATGCTTGGCCGATAAATTGATATTAATAGAATGATAGGGTAAGGTGACTGTTCCTCACAGATGGCAGTCCCCCGTAATCTGTGGCCACCTTCCCTATACTTTTGCTTGCACGAGACCCGCGTGTCCACAAAGTTTAGGGTTTAAATGAAAGCACATGGACCCACGTACACACAGTTGGGCCCCTTAAGCATACACGGGACCCACGTGTCCATAATAGCGGGTAAAACAGATGTGAACGTTCACGCTGAAACTGAAGGACAGGGGCAGGAACAAGGATTTCTAAGTATTACAGTCCAGCGAAGCATCACAAATTCACAAACGGATGCTTGGGACAAGTGCCCACATGCCGATAATAGCAAAAAATAAACTAGGACAACAAAGAGTGCGAAACACCCGTGAACCACCTGTGCAGAGGGATACCAGTATACAGGTCGAGTCCAAGGGAACCAAGCAAAAATAAAGACCCCCCCCTTGGACAGGACAGGAAACTGCAATTCGCAAAATATGACGAAAGAGGCTAGGCCCCAGCATGGACCCTTCTGTCACCTTTCCACTGAATTGCAACAATCCCCGGATAAATCAGCTAAGGACACCCAAAGGAGGGGAAATGAATGGGATAACCTGCCTTATCAAACAAGGCAGAGGGTTAATAAATCTTGGGGCACCGCCTTAAAGGTGCAGGTCAATGACGTGGCACCTCGGGGCTCAAAGTTCAGAGCGGTGCCTACCCACTGGACCATGCTGAACGCTTCGCCGCGTGGGGCTGGTAGGGAATGAGCAAGCTCACTTCCAGCTACCATGCACAGCCAGGGCCTTGGTGCTGTCATGCCCTCTCCTATGTGAGGGGGCAGGAGCATGGAACCCGGCAAACCCCTGGCCTCATAGTGTAGGTGTACTGTAAATGGTGTGGTTTATTTGAAGTTCAGAGGAGCATCATATTTCATGCATGGAAGCGGGGCCCGAAAAAGGGAGACCACTACAAAAAACTAGGACAGGCAGCCAGATAAATCTTTGCCCCCCTGAGCTTTCCTTCGGCAAACAACCATCCTGCGGGGTAGGTATGAACCCCGTGATGCGGCAGATTAGCCATAGCAAGGAAACGTGACATGGGCACACCAGTAAATTAACTGCCCACCCCATACCAAACTAGCGTCAGGCTAGTGTTTTTGGGAAGAGTGTGCGGCAATGGTGCCCCCCAAACAGTTACCTTGAAGCCAACGCAGCTAAAAACATCGAGGCTCGTGAGACTGTGATTCAAGTCAATGAAACACGGAACCCTTTGAGCAGCTTCCACGACCAACGCCCCCCCTCAATCCCATTCCTCTGCCAAAATGATCAGCTTGTCTTCAGCCTCAAACTCCATCTGCTGCTGGGCATGCGGGGCCAACACCTGCCTCCACCGGATGCCGCTCCCCTTCGTAAACCCCAGGGCTGTGTAGCTAAGCAGCCGTGCTGCCTCTGTCACCTACAGATACGGGCGGAACGCAACAGCCTCCTTTAGGAAAGGTTTAATGTTTTAGGGTATGGGGTTTAGACAGAGCATGGAGGTGCAAGACATCCACAAGCTCATGCACAAACCTTTCTGCGGCACATTCCAATATCCCACCTCTGAAATGTGGTCCAATCTCCACTGTCGAAGCCCAGCCTTACAGGCCATGCACAAGCGCATGCGCATGTTTCCCCATGCAACACATATCCCACCTCAGCAAACGTGGCCCAATCTCCAATATTGAAGCCCAGCCTCATAGGCCATGCACAAGCGCATGCGCATGGTTCCCCATGCAACACATATCCCACCTCAGTAAACGTGGCCCAATCTCCAACATTGAAGCCCAGCCTCATAGGCCATGCACAAGCGCATGCGCATGGTTCCCCATGCAACACATATCCCACCTCAGTAAACGTGGCCCAATCTCCAACATTGAAGCCCAGCCTCACGGGCCATGCACAAGCGCATGCGCATGGTTCCCCGTGCAACACATATCCCACCTCAGTAAACGCGGCCCGATCTCCAACATTGAAGCCCAGCCTCATAGGCCATGCACAAGCGCATGCGCATGGTTCCCCATGCAACACATATCCCACCTCAGTAAACGTGGCCCAATCTCCAACATTGAAGCCCAGCCTCACGGGCCATGCACAAGCGCATGCGCATGGTTCCCCGTGCAACACATATCCCACCTCAGTAAACGTGGCCCAATCTCCAACATTGAAGCCCAGCCTCATAGGCCATGCACAAGCGCATGCGCATGGTTCCCCATGCAACACATATCCCACCTCAGCAGACGTGGCCCAATCTCCATCATTGAAGCCCAGCCTCATAGGCCATGCACAAGCGCATGCGCATGGTTCCCCATGCAACACATATCCCACCTCAGTAAACGTGGCCCAATCTCCAACATTGAAGCCCAGCCTCATAGGCCATGCACAAGCGCATGCGCATGGTTCCCCATGCAACACATATCCCACCTCAGTAAACGTGGCCCAATCTCCAACATTGAAGCCCAGCCTCATAGGCCATGCACAAGCGCATGCGCATGGTTCCCCATGCAACACATATCCCACCTCAGTAAACGTGGCCCAATCTCCAACATTGAAGCCCAGCCTCATAGGCCATGCACAAGCGCATGCGCATGGTTCCCCGTGCAACACATATCCCACCTCAGTAAACGTGGCCCAATCTCCAACATTGAAGCCCAGCCTCATAGGCCATGCACAAGCGCATGCGCATGGTTCCCCATGCAACACATATCCCACCTCAGTAAACGTGGCCCAATCTCCAACATTGAAGCCCAGCCTCACGGGCCATGCACAAGCGCATGCGCATGGTTCCCCGTGCAACACATATCCCACCTCAGTAAACGCGGCCCGATCTCCAACATTGAAGCCCAGCCTCACGGGCCATGCACAAGCGCATGCGCATGGTTCCCCATGCAACACATATCCCACCTCAGCAAACGCGGCCCGATCTCCAACATTGAAGCCCAGCCTCACAGGCTCTACGATGTACAGCTCCATGCCCTCGCTGTTCACAAGTAGCTCCTGAACCAGCTGCATGTAATCGGGTTGCCACGCAGTCTGCCCCAGGACATAGGTAAGGGGCGGGGCAGGGTGAGAAGGAAGTCAGGTTGAGTCAAGGGTGAGCGATCGGGGCAATTACAGGGCACAGGTCCTAATCGACTTGAGAGACCCCATACAAGGGGAAAGCTTGAAAAGTACAGTACCCAGTGCTGTGCCATTGCACTGTAATTCAGGAATCGTGAAAGTAATTGCGGTCCTTTACTGGTTACAGTAGCTAAATTCGCTTTCAAATTACGGTGACCAAAACTCAGCTATGTTATTCAGCCACCGTAAGGACTGTAGTCGGCACAGCACTGACAGTACCCCATACAGGGGCTAAGCCTGGAAAACAATATTTAAAACATATAATCAGCTTGAGATGCAACCTGAAGATAAGTTTTCTTTGTATGCGGTACCAGCACCAGATTCCAGTACCCATAATTCATTTTGCAATTTCGTAACTTGTACAGGAATGATACAATATACCCCATACCTGCGTTAGGACTGCAGAGGTTATATTCTGGGGGAGGAGGAGTTCATACGTGATGCTGCAGGTGGACATCTTCTCAAAAAAACGACGGACTATCTTCTTGGTGTTGTTCGACGTCACCTTGGCCACGACGTGCACCTGGACAACCAGAGCGCGAGCATCAATATTTGTATAAGTGTACGCCAAAACACCTGAGGGTAGTCGCCATAGTTTAGGGTTTAGGGTTCAGCAACATTTCTATAAGTGTGCGCCAAATCACCTGAAGGTGGGCGCCCTAGTTTAGGGTTTAGGGTTCAGAAACATCTCTATAAGTGCGCGCCAAAACACATGAAGGTGGCTGCCAGGTAGCCGCTGGGCGGCCACTAAAAATGGCTGATGAGGACAGAACATGACCAGCTTATGGACGGTGGCTCAATTAACAGGGCTTGCTGCACCAGGGTGATGACTGGCACCCCTGCACAGCATGGACGCCCAACAGGGATCAAGACCCCCTGCACCCCCACATTTCGAATCCGAGCTTGGACACCTACCCCTGGGACAAGACATGCAAACTCCGCAAGCTGGGTATTTGTCAAAGCACTTTCAAATGTGGCTACCATTGCCTTCAGATGATCAATCCTTAACCCTAAATCCCTTTGCCCGGCAGCTTAACCCGCCAGCGCCCCCGACTTGCCTACAACTGCCACGAGCTTTGTGGATAGCACTCAAACGCGCCTCTTGGACCCACTATTAATTCAAGCGCCCTGCCTCTACACTTCCTCTACACTTCATCTACAGTTCAGCTACATTACCCCCAGGCCTCAGGCTGCAAGCCCTGCTGTATAGACCATTCGCCGCTGAAAGTTTGGTCCCCCTCCGCCACGGGCAGCTCAAGGTTTGGTCACCATCGGCCCAGCCATGGCTGCCAGACAGACCCATGAGAGGTCGCCTCATGCAGGGTTTAGGGTTTAGCGGCCGCTAAACCCTAAACCCTGCGTACTCAAGTCGTAAGACAGCTTACAGCGCCGCAGCACCGAATCTGTCCTGCCTACACACTCTCCCCAGTCACCTTCCGGTCAGCTTCCAGGGCCAGGCTCTGAATCAGGAACAACCCGGAGATGAGCTGGGCGTCAGAGAAAGGGTACGAGGCCCTGGCAGGCAGGCCCAGCACCACCACGTCGGCCTCCTGAACTCCCGCCGCACGCATGGCCTCCTCACAAAATGGATTACGGAACACCTGTGGGACATGTCAGGTCAGGGCTTGGGGTCGACTAACTTGGGCATTAGGGTGCAGGGTTCAATGGTCAGGGTTTCTACTATTTCAGGTATAGGTTTGACTACTAAGGACAGTAGGGTTCAGGGTACTCGGTTCACTGGTCAAGGGGTCAGGGTTTCACTAGTTCAGGTATAGGGTTGAGTACTAAGGACAGTAGGGTTCAGGGTTCAGGGTTAATTGGCCAAGTGGCCAGGGTTTCACTAGTTAAGGTAAAGGGTTGAGTACTAAGGACAGTAGGGTTCAGGGTGCACTTCCAAATCCTGGGTTGGTTATTTAATGAACACTGCTACCCCCAAAATGTATCATAAAGCATCCGTACACAAGCATCTGAGCATCTGACCAAGAGTAACGTGTGCCACCCTCTGGCCCTAATACTTCCAAGCCTGCACGCCTACTATGAGCTGTCAGGGAGCCTAACCTCAAACCTTGAATTAAATTAAGGCACACCCATTCTAAATTGTAAATTTACCCCCAGCCCTGGATTAAACCCGATTCCAATGCTAGGCCTTTCACCACAGGCACCTGAAAGGTGAACTCAGCATTCCCCACAGTGAACTGGATTCCAAGCTGCTCGGCTGCCTTGGACTTGAGCCGCCTGAGGGAGTGCCCATGGACGAAGCCTAGCCTTTCAGCTCGGGCGGGGGAGCCGGCGGCGCCCGCAACATCATCCTTGCCTCCCGCCCTCAGCCGAGCCGGCCTCTGATCCAGGCCTCTACCGGTGCTCACAAGGACGCAGCCGCTCGCCGCAGCACCGAGCAGCGGGCCAGGCTCAGCGTTATGGGGGCTGTCGGGATCGCAGGCCTCACACTCGCATCCCGCCTCGGCGGCGGCGGCGGCGGCGGTGGCTGGCGACGAGTCGTCATCGCCGTCACGCTTTACAAGCTCCAGCAGATTATCAGCCAAAAACTTCACGGACTGGAAAGAACCCAGCCCGCGGGACATGCGGCTCAGGGTTGGCCCCACAATGGGGCCAAAGAGACTTCCAGTCGAGGTGGCGGCCTGCGCGGCGCTGAGAGGCGACGCCAAGCCGGCCGCCGGGACGCTCGCTATCTTCAAGATGGTGGACGAGCTCAGGAGCGCGCTGAGGTCCTGGCTGTTCATACGGCTGTGGCCGTGCGAGGGGGTCGTGGAGGACGCCAGGGGCGTGGCCGCCCCGGACGGATTGCGTGTCATGCGCTGCATGGTTGCCTGCAGCCGTGCATCCCCCCAACCGCCCGAGCTGTTGTCCTGTCGCTTGCTTGCCGCCGCACGGGCGCTGCTCCGCGTTAAAGTTCTCTGCAGGCGCTCCCGAAGCTCCTCAGGAAGCCGATCCACAACCACAGTCACCTGATGGCCATGAGGTGAGATTCACGAGCGGCGTTTTGTGCAGTTTCCCGGCGCAGCAGTGCAAAATCCTGGGCAGAGTTTTTAGGGTCGAGGCTTAGGGTGAAGGGTTGAACTCTAAATTGAAGCAGAATCAGGTGGCAGCATCATTGCTCCCCTCAAAAGGGTTAAAAGGGCATCATAGCCAGACTCGGCATAGTCAACCAAACATGGATTTGGCATGCCGGCATATTCCAATCAATAACCAAAGCTTGGTAATTGATTTGAAACTGCTCTATCGCATGCTACTCGTATTCACATTATAAATCGAAGTTTCATGCAACGGCCCATGCATGCCAAATTGCCAGCCCCCTCCTATCATTTCCAATGCTTACATGCCACATGTGTCACCCTCCCTGCTGGCTCAATCCTCCAATGCCACTTCCCTTGACAAAGCTGCATCAAAGGGCTGTATGACACATTTCCCCCTCCCTCCCTCCCTGCCTCCTTCCCTCTTGCCCGGGACCCTCCCCCCCCCTCCCTCCCTCTTGCCTGCCCCCCCCCCCCTCTTTTCCTCCCTCTTGCCTGCCCCCCCCCCTCTCTTCCTCCCTCCCTCCCCCCCTCTCTTCCTCCCTCCCTCCCACCCACTTGCCTGGGCCCCTCCCCCCTCTCTTCCTCTTTCCCTCCCTCCCACTTGCCTGGGTCCCTCCCTCCCCCTTCTCTTCCTCCTTCCCTGCCTCCCACTTGCCTGGGTCCCTCCCCCCCTCTCTTCCTCCTTCCCTCCCTCCCACTTGACTGGGTCCCTCCCTCCCCCCCTCTCTTCCTCCTTCCCTCCCTCCCACTTTTCTGGGTCCCTCCCTCCCCCCTCTTGCCTGGGTCCCTCCTTTCCCCCCTCCCCCCCTCCCTGGCTCCCTTCCTCGCTGTCTCCCTCCCACTTGCCTGGGTCCCTGCAGGACTGAACTCTGAGAACCCAGCAACCAGTTCTCCCACTTGCTCCGGCACCCAGCCAATGACGCTTATCTTCTTGCCCTTTGCTGAGGAGCTGTCAGGATTGAGACTCCCAAGCCGGGCCTGAGCCGAAGCCTGCGCTGTGCTTTGCGTCACTTGCAGGCATTTCCTCTCATTCGATGGTTGGCTGTTGGCTGCGAGAGTGCGGGCAATTTATCGACACGATCAGCAGAGCGGCAGAGCCCTCCTCACTCTTTTCCACCCTCATCCTCACCCTCCTTTTGTGCACATCCTCATCCTCACTGCTTCCCGCCCTCCTGGCCCACTCTCATCACTGTTGGCTTTGAGGGTGCTTCAGCTACAGTACAGCTACATCATGGTATGCGGCTGTGGGGGCTTGATGCATTAGACCCTGCTGCATTGGCCAGCAGCCACCGGCTGGCCAAGGTTTGATACTCATTGGCCCAGTGGTGGACACCCTACAGCCTGCCAAATGGGGTCTGGTGCGCAAAAAACTAAACCCAATCCCAGTCAAGCAGCATATGAAGCTCCGAGTCACCAAGGTCAGACTTTGGTAATCTTGTGTGCCCCAAGCAGAGGGGGTCTCGAGCATCCCAAGAACAGGTCCCTGACAGACACCTCACCGTTCAAGAACACCAAGCGATCCCCTTCGTGACCATGTCGAAATCTTCTGGATTGAGGTGCAGCTGCTGATCAAACCTGGTAGCAAATCATTGAGGTGCAGCTGCTGATCAAACCTGGTAGCAAAGCAAAATGCGGCAAGAGGTCCGTGAATTGTAACTGCATAGAATCGCGGGGTCGTTCATGTGGTGCCGCCTGTGTGGGCTGGTCGAGCGCATCGCTTTGTTTGTCCCTCGCCCTTCTTCCCACCGTTTAGAGTGTATACTTCACACTTTTCCTCATCTCAACATAATAGATGCCATCACATTGATATACTGAAAGAATCGTCAATGTTTAGAGCTCCCGCCTGCTCACATCGGCTTGTCTGCAAAACTGCATCGAGGGTTCCTTCTGCTCATGCAGGCTTTTCTGCAATCCTGCGCTCAGGGTCCTACCTGATCACAAAGCCATGTGTGACCGCTCCAGGAAACCTCCACCTCACATAGGCTTTTCTGCAATCCTGCGTTCAGGTCCCACCTGCTCACAAAGCCGCATGTGACCGCTCCAGGGAACCTTCGTCTCACATATCCAAATTTGCCGGAGCTCGACGCCATCTCCGCAAACTCGAAGTCAACGGGCATTCTGTGACTCAGCACGGTCTCATAAATCAAACTCATCCCGGGCTGGATGGAGCTTTGAGCAACAAGCCTGAGCAGCAGGGGGCAGGACGCAACATACAAACAAAGCACTGAAAATATATATAATACTGGTTTTATTTAGCCTAGGGCACCGCAGGACAAAAATGAGCAGGAGGGGGCTGGGACATAATATACGAACCAAGAGCTGTGGGTAACACCCTTGCTGTAATTTCAAACTGACAAAGCCATGTCTAGGGGACAGTAGGAAACAAAGTAGTAAATGAGTGCATGACCCTGTTGCATGCTCCAGACTCCGCATCAGGTCCACCCGACCCTTCCTCCCCACCCACCCCACCTGCCCCCGTCCCTTTGCACCTGCTCCCCTCCCACCATGCCGGCCCCTTCCTCATGCACCCCACCCACCCAACCTGCCCCCCTCCCACCATGCCTGCCTCCTCCTCATGCACCCAACCTCCTCACCGGTCCACAATACTCTGTTCCGAAAGGCGCACGACGTGCATCCCGCCAACAGAGCTGTCCCCCTCTCGCTTAGCCGCAAACAGATCTTGCACCAGGTCCACACTATGCTCATTATCCGACAGCTCATTGGGGACCTGTTTCAAGGTAGTGCGGCGTCAGGGGAGTCCAGTCAATCTGAATGCGGTTCAGCATTTGCTCTGATTAAGTTAAGCGCCTGCAAGGTTCATACCGTCTGATGCGGTGCAAGATAATTGTGGGGACTGTTATCATTACCTGTACTGTAGGAGGGGTATTGGTTAAGGTCTGTTATGGGTCCAATACTCCAATGGGTACGCAGTCAGTTGATAGCCCTGACCTCGACCCTAACTGTCAAGCTCCACTCACCTGCACAATCAAAGGCTGCTTGTGGAAGTGCTCCAAGGTGGTCAGCGCAGCCACGGTGATGGCCTTGAGTGTCTCGGCCCTAGCAGCATTGACCGCCCCATCGGGATACAGCAAGATGATGATGCTGGCGTCTGAAGCACAAACCAGGGCCAGGTGGTCGCTCCGAAAGGGCATGCCCCTTCTGCAGCGGACCTGCAGGCCCACGTTGCCTCGCCCCGCGCTGCTGGTCCCCAGCTTCGCAACGGCTGCATCAATCATGTCCTTGTCCTCATCAGCGAGGACCACAATCGGCTTTCGGTGCTTGGCGCGCAGCAGCTGTTTGATCATGGCAGGTCCCTGGCTGTTCCAATTCAGGATGAGGATGTGATCCTTGACTTCCAGTTGCGGCCGGCCATGCCGCAGCTTCAGCACCTATGTGTGAGGAGGGGAGCGCGGTAGGGCATGGAGGAAGCTTGAGATGATGGCTGAGGAGGAAAAGGTGTTAAACAGAGATACTCCCCACTCCCCAGGAGATACCGTTTCCTCTTTTATTTAGAGGAAACAGTGTCTCCAGGGGTAGCAAAAATTAACACAGACAAGCAAAAAAAGTCGGAGAATGAGGCCTTCAGATTGTGGCTAACAGCTGGACGTACATAACGGCCGAATGCATGCATGTATGCATGCATGCACGCCCGCCCTGACAAGTAGCTGTCTCAAAACAGGCCGCCTGCCATGCGCCATGCGCCTCCCCCAAGGCCACAAGTTGTTGCCAGTCACCTGGACGGTGACCTCCTCTCCAACCATACCAATGAGGACAGCAAAAACGACGAGGCCGAGGAGATAGATGATGTTGAGGACGATTGAGGCAACAATCTCGTCATCGTCGATGGCACTGGAGCCAGGAGCGTCGAGCAGCACTGAGTACACTCTGAAAAATGCAGAACCCCACGTTCTTCTGTTTCCAGACGCGACCTTGTAGAAGAAAGCTCCGACGGAGATGTTGAGCGAGCTGATGGCCACGATGGCGAAGCCATGGACGCGCACGTCAGCAACATTGACAGTGGAAAGCCAGCGCTGAAAGAAAACGCTGGCATCTGATCGGCTAATGAAGTAGGCCAATGCCATCGCCAGGATAGCCGCGGCTGGGCTGAGGAAAAAGACGTAGGTTGAGTGCCACCAGACCACGTTTTCCAACGAACACCATTCCAAATTCAGTTTGTCACAGCTCACTTCGGCCATTTAGTCCTGCAGCTGGGATAGACTGACCTGCCTAGCTGCCACACTCCATCATATATTTTCCTCCGACGCACCAAGGGAGCGCGGAGGGTGCCATACTGTCAAGTGTCTGTTACGGCACACGGGCCTACCTGCAGTCAGGTCGGTTGGCGGTTTCTGTCGGTGACGTCAGCAACATGGGCTGTGAATACCCAAGGAATCATGGCATTTGCGACTGCTCACGACGTGATTGTGCGTGTGTATCAGTGATCATACCTGCATCCCCGGCCATTTTGTGGACATTCTTCGCGATCAACAAATCCCGACCTCAACTTCCTCACCCCGTTTCGGCAAGCCCTCATCAGGACATCGACCTCACAGAGCCCGCACCGTATATTATTCAGAGACCTATACGATCACTGTGCCTAGAATTTACATACACTAGGTTTCCAGGAGGAGCCCTCTTCATTGGCCATGCAGCAGGCTGTTCGCACGACTGTTCAAACATTAGGTGAGCCCTCATGTGTAGCCTCGATATATGGTAGTGAATCATCTAATATAATGTATCCACTACCTCAGATCGCTGGGCTAAGCAGCAAGCCACATACGTAGAGAAGGAAGGCTACAGGCCTGTACAGCTTATCCTAGAAATCTTGCAACCGGGACCCCTCAACGTGAGCGCTTCATTATCCAGCTTAAGTTCCATGCAGCAGTTCCAGGTTATACATCCATGTAATGAACCAGCCTGAATGGTGAAGCATCCATGCAATCCCATTCCCTCACCCCTTTGCATGCATGCCACGATGCAACACAGGGCAACGCTGGGCAGTGGGAGCAAGAAAAACGCCAAAACGCCCAGAATTCGGTAGAATCAGCAATCCATTCCTGGAGAGCTTACAACAATGAGAGTACAAAGTGATTTGAATGCAGGAGCTCGTAGGCAGGGCATGAGCTGCCGGTCTGTTCCTGCTCGCATCTCTGGCGGGAGAGGACATGCTGTTTGCAAGGCTAAATCAGAGCCAAAAGCAGGTCTGTCTATTCAAAGCGTCATGAAATATGGTGTCCGCCTTCGAGATTCAAACAAGGGCAGCCCTGATGACAGCGTGCATGTGGTGGATCGCCGAGGCTTCATGGCCACGGTTGGTGGCTTGGCTGGAGGTGAGCTCTGAGGTCCCTGCTGGCAGTTCGAACATTTTCCAATCCATGTTGGTCCAAATGCGTATGTGGGCACAAGCTTCCTCGATCCTGGACAATACTGATTGGTGCATCCTGCCAGTATTGGATGCACAGCATGCCAGGCCACCTTTGGCAGGCCACTGGGCAGCAATCACTGGGACGATGGGGACCAAACCCTTGACAGTCCTATGGCCGGCAGCCAATGCAGCTGGTATGCCTGCACCAGGTTGGCTGTAGGCCACGAGCCCATGATGCGGCTGAATTGTCCCTGTCAGTCGGGTAGCCTATGAAGGAAGGGTTCCCAAACAAGAATAAGATAGTCTTGCAAAATCTTCAGAATCTTAGTTTCGAAAACTTTTTACAGCCAGCTGCACCAACCGCCTGTCTTCTGATGATATGGACCCCTTTTTGTTCAGGCTGCCTGATTGAGTCAGGCCCCGTGGGCGCTGAAGAAGCAGCAGGGGGTGCTGAAAAGCTAGCAGAGGCCCCCCTGATGAAGCGGGCCTTGATGGCGGATGAGATGATCAATCCAGGGGCGTCCGCCATGTTCAGCAGGCCAGGGCAGATCTACTTCCCAAGGTGTGATATTCTAGACAAGGCTGCAGGGGTCAAAGAGTGGTCGACAGAGCAGGGCAACCAGCCAGGCGCCTAAATGCTTCAGGGGCCACTGCAAGAAAAATACTGGAAAAATAGGGGGAGGAATTTTAAAATACAAGAAACACATACTGGAAATACATCATTACACTATTCTGCTTACCAAAAACAAACCCTTTTGTTTTGCCCAAGGTGGCCCGCTTTTTCTTTTTCACATCAGACTTAAACCTCCCCAAAGGCAGTTTGGGGGCAGGTCGTGTCAATGGAAGACCCTCTGCTGATTCCCAGGTGGCTGTTTGGGCAGTGGGGCGTCACAGGCCAATTGGCATCTTTCCGCATGCCGCTGGGATCACGCTTTGTGGACCCCTCTCTGGCTGTGGCGTTCGCGGCATCAGGGGACGTTAATTACACGCTGCGCTTCTTCTCAACTCTCCCGGACACTTTCGAGAACCAGGCAAGCGGGGCAGTGCCACTGATCTGTATGACTAGCAGTACCCATATAATGTATATTCGTATATACGTTAGGATGAAGTACGGTATACAGCGATATATGCCACAAGATCAATGATCTACCTGATCATGTGTTCTTGTGACTGGACCGGGAAAGCGGGGCGTTTCCACTGCTGTGCCTGATCATGCAACTTGACCCTGGGCCTCTGCTCCGAATGAATGGTGGCGGGCAGTATGTATGTTCTGTGCAGGTCAGGGCCTATGGCCCCTAGGTGTCTCCGTCCTGCGGTTTGCTCTCTGTGAGCTCAGAGATAGCTCGCATTGCACTTGATATCATATTGTCACCAGGCTGCCCTAGGAAGGCTGCTGGGCAGCTCCAGGGTCCTGTTTAAATTGTAGCGCGCAGCTTGGTGGGGGGGAGAGCCAGGGTCCTGTTTGAAAATGTAGGGCACACTCCGCGCAGCCTGGTGGTGAGGGGGGGTGGGGGGCCAGGGGCATGTTTGAATTGTAGCGCGCACTCTGGGCGGATGGGGACAAAACCCTGACTGGCCTATACGACATGGCGGGTAAAGCAGCAGGGCATGAAGTTGCTATGTAGCTGGAAAGCACTATCAAAGGAACGTTGTATGCCGTGTCTCTCTCCTGTTGCAGATGCGGGTGATTCTGGGGTCTCTGCCTGAGGATGCTATCATCCAGGACCGAGCCTACAACGTGGGGCAGGTGCTGGACACCCTGGCAGGCACGGCGGTCACCGGGTCTGTGCAGTTTGACCCGTTTGAGAGCCCGGACAGGGCCAGCGTTGCACTCAAGGGCACACTTCCCTTTATGGGCCTGCTACGTCCGAGTGCGCTGGAAATGAGCATGACAAACCTGTGAGTTCCCCAGGGGGAGATGGATCAATCCCTGTTGGGTGCTTTAGTTAGCTTTAGCAGAGCCGGAAAGTCGAAAAGTGGCACGACGATTACATTCGGATCAGTACGATAAATTGACCATTTCAACTCCGATCAATGTGAGAAATTGTGCCAAGTATGACAATTGCTGAAGACGCAGTGTAAAAGATTTTATAGCACCTGTTACCCGGCGAGCCCTCCTTTGTGTGGATTCTCGTGTTATGTTCACAGATCAGGACAGCTGCGCATGTTCAGGCATAACGCACATAATGGGCTAACTAATGCAAGGTGTGGATAGGCGTGCGCCACGCCAGGGAAGCAGTTTGTTTTAGGATTTGGAAAATACAATCTCTGGTATTCCTTTGCAGGTCGAGGCTCTGATTTTGAGAGCACAGCAGGTTTTGGTCCTCTTGCACTCCTGGCTGCTGCATTGATGCATGCAAACGCCGAAATATCATTTTGCCCCCATGAAAGAGCCCCACCCAAGATTGTGTGTGAAGAAGCCATGCTTAAAACGGAAATCCTAGGGAAATAATTATGTTTCATGGAAACTGATTCAAGTGGTGTACCTTTCCATGAGGGCCTCCAACCTCGCCTGTGTCTTGGTCCTTGGCATGAGAGAACCATGAGATTTTGCAATCTTGTGCAATGTGTGGTCAGGAAAACTGAAGACTCCTCTGGAGAGCTTGGAGAGGCCTTCACCACATCAGAGCTGATACGCCTGGCTATTCCCGGGGCGGGATCAACGGTTGCTAAGGAGTTTGAGGTAAGGCTGTGTGAGGATTTGAAAGGATAGTCATGCATTTGGAAACCGACATGGCTATAGCCACAGCCACGCCTGGTTCGGAAAGTACTGCTAGGATTTGCAAGGATATTCTGATGTTTTGAACTAGACGTGGTTATGGCCACAGCCGCGTCTAATTCGTTAAGTGCAATGATGAGCACCTGCTATAATGAAAATTGGGCCGAAATAATGCCAGCCCGCAGCACCAGCTTCATAATAGCTGCTTGGGAGAGTGCGCATCAGGATCCAAAGCAGGGCCGGTCCTATCACCACAGGCAGCAGGCCATAAGGTGAGCACCTTCAGTGGCTTGCTATCTTTGTTGAGTTGCACGCTGTGCCAACATGTGCCTGGCAACCCTGCTGAATGAGGACAGAGCGGAAAAGTGGACAATCTCCACTCTGCTCTGCTGACAATTCACTTAACATCGTTACTCAAATGTTCAGCTACAGCTCAGCTACCTACCGGTGTCTGCTGGCCGGAGGCCTGATTCATGTCCTGCCATGCTGCCTGGTCTGCCGGCTGCAAGCCGGTCCCAAGTATGGTCCCCATGCGGCTTTTCGCGGCCGACAGGCAGCCGGCCGAAGGTGGCCTCGTCGCCGCCACAATTCTACCTCCTGCCTCCTCCCCACTCCGGCGTCCCCCTCTGTTTCCCCCTCTGCGCAGCTCCTCAACGTTTACACGCTGCAAGGGAAAGGGCGTGTGGCGCTCCGACAGCGCGTGGTCCTCTATGCAGATCCTGACAGCAGCTTGTCCAGGGAGGCCCGAGGACGAGCTGTCGCTGTATTGGATCTGGACCTGAGGCTAAAGAGGGACCCGGTGCCCTCGGATGCTCCCCATGGGGCCATGGCTTGCGTAGCCACGCCCAAGGATGCTATCCAGTGCCTGTAGGAGCCTTTAGTTAGGCGCCCACGCGGCCGAGCCTTCTTAAGCAGGGCCCAGAGGTGTAACGTCATTCACAGTGCCTGTAGGAGCAGGGAGATGGGGAGAGACTGCAGGAACCTGTGCGTTGGGCAGGTCGTCCCGGATTGTATGAAGCATGCAACACACCCTATGGGCATTTTAACCTGGTTTGAGAAAGTCTGGAGTGGGGGGATGGACTCACAAAGCCTTCATTCGCGAAATGCACCCCCTGCTATGAAGGTCGTAAGTAAGGTTCTTGTCGATGGTTGCTGGAGCATCAGGGGGGGCTGCAGCAGCGACGATTTAATCCATGGTTCAGCACGCCTGTCAAGGCACATATTTTGCAGACGAGGACAACGAGTGGCAAGCACGGCAGGTGACTGCGTGGCCAGTCTCTAATTTCCTAGCCAACGTGGCGGCCTCCTGAAGAAAATATAAAAATTCTGTTGGTCGAAAATCCTCTAAACATTTCAATTTGAACCGTCCCTATGTCGCTGGATTTTGAATTCTGAATTAAGAAGGCATTTGTTGCTCTCATCCTAGCTCGCACTGATGAGTGAGGCTCTAAATGTTGTACTCCCTATGTGAAGGTATGGTTGAGGGCTCTACAGTTTTGCTGGTATCGGCTTGGTGTGAGATCCAGGACCTTGCCAAGCAATGGACAATTCAGGCCGCATGTTACAGAGCCAGATGTATTATGCTCCTTCAAGAATATACCGGTAACGAATGTTTTCCGTGGCTAAAACTGGCTAAGATCACCGGAGGTACACGAGGGTTCCCAGAACCATGTATCTGCTTCAAGCAGGAACACCTCGGACATTGTCTGGTTCCCGAAATCGACGGTGTACTTAATGGGTGCATGAGAGCACGATGGAAGGAATCATAGTTTTATTGGTTGAGGGAATTCACCACCATGAAAAAGCAGCCAAGTGTTAAAACCAAGGCGGACAGGGAGCGTGCCTGGAAAATATAAAATCTAGTGCCTTGAGGCGTGTGCAATCCAGGGCAGGTGTCCAGGCAAGGGTTGAGGTTGAAGGCAGGCATACCGTATATAAACCAAAATTCAAAAGAACAACCTGAGGGACAGTCTTGCGACGATGGGCGTCTCCTAAATCACAGACTTGAAGGAATACCGAGGAATAGAGCAGACATGATGTCCTGATGGTATATAAAGCCTTGAACATAAATCAATATAATGGAGGAGAATACACGTGCGGTAAATAAATATTAAGAGATGGCTCCCCTACGCAGTTGCCAAGGTGTCAATCAACGAGAGGAAAATAATAGTGCCATTGCCGGATAGGGCACCACGGAGCACCAAATCAGGTCACCAGAGGGCAGAGCGCAATATCAGGTCACGAAAAGGGAGCGCGCTTAACCTCATATGATACATTGGATGTTAGGCAGCTAGGCCTGTTGCATTTGATCCTGCATCTGCGCCCGTGGGCTGGGAACTGGCTTGCTCGCAGCCGCCGCTGCTGCTTGCCACTCGCCAACGTTGCAAATGACAGAGCCATGCGCGCGCAACTCGCCGCTTGCCAACGCCGCTGCCAGGAGCCTGGTAGGGGAGGCGAGCCCGTCGTCGCCCCCGCCCACCCCTTTGCTGACATCTACCTTGGAGGGGGGTCCCTGCGGCTTGGTTGCCGCAGTCCGCTGTTTCTGCAGCTGCTGCTGCTCCTTGAATGTCTTGTGCGCCTGCATTTTCTGGTTGAGCTGCTGGTGCATCTGCTGTAGCATGGACCTCGTGGGAGGACCAGAAACAGCTGCGGAGCGCGGCAGCGCCGGCGATGGCGGGCCGCCATGGAACATCCGCTGAGAAATCGGAAGCTTGAAGCCAGCAGGCGGGGTGGCAGGCGAGGCAGCTGAGGGAGTCCCGCTGTTGTTGCTGCCACCGCCGCTGCTGTCGTTGATCTCTGCCATGAGCAATTGCAGGCGTTGAGGAATCAGACACGGCTTGCTGATGGGGGCCGCCGGGGCCTTGACGGGACGCGCGGCGCCAGCAGCGACCCCACTCGCGTCGGTCACCTGAGCCTGCGTGTCACCCTTGGGGCGGAGCAGGCTGAGCGGGGCGGCGATGCGTGCGCCCTGAAGAAGGGCCATCTGGACGGGCAGCGCCGCCGAGAGCCTGCTAGTCGCGGCCTGTTGCGGCAGCTTGAGCTGCTGCTTTTGCGTTTTTTCGCCAGCGGGAAGGCGCACGCTGCGGCGCGTGGAGGCAGTCGAGATCCATGTGTGCTGCCACATGCTGTAGACGCTGGGGCGGTCCGCGGCGTCCTTCCTCAACGAGCGGGAAATGAAGTCCTTGGCGTCGTCAGACATGCTGGGGGGATATTTGGGGGTCCTGCTCTTGATCAGGTCCTCGGTTCCCGTCCGCGACTTATCGTAAAAGGGCGGGTACCCGACAATGAGCTCGTACGTGAGGACGCCAACGGCCCAGGAGTCAACCGTGTCACTGCACAAAATGAGCGTGGGGAAGGGGGGGAGATTCTGTTGCGGACACTGTCGAGGGGGGATCCTCAAAGGGGATAGCAGGACAGCATATTAATTGCAGCACACAAAACATTGCCGTCAGCATACAAACTCCCCATGCGTATTTGTCAGCGCATGTCTTGAATGTATTGTAACCTTTTAAAACCCGGAAATTGTTCTCCTGGACTACCTCGCCGCATGGCTTCAGTTTAATCGTCGCTTGGCTCTGCTTCTCACCTGTACATCAGCTTGTTGTCCAGCTTGTTCTCATCGGGCTTAGACTTGAATGGGCAGCGCAGCACCTCAGGCGCCTGCAGTGCAGAACAAACAGGATACGGAGGCTTAATAGGGCAGTAGGGCAACAGACAAAAAACACAGCACGGCCAGAATACGAGCTGCTGCATCTCTAGGAGGGATGAAGCCTTGGTCTGCCCTCCCCCCGCCCTCTCCCTTACCCTCCCTTTTCCATCCCCACCCTTCCACCTCCCTTCTCCATCCCTTCTCCACCCTTGTCCCTCCCTTCTCCCCCCACTTCCATATCCCTTCCCCTCCCTTCCCTCTTTCTTTCCCTCCCTCCTCCCCCCCTTCCATTTCCCTGTGTTTCTCACCATGTAGTCTAGCGTGCCAGCCCGGGTGACAGGACACTCATTCCTCTTGTCGATGGCCAGGCCAAAGTCGCCCAGCTTGAGCACCATGCCCTTGGTGAACAAGATGTTCTCAGGCTGCAGAGGAGGGGGGACAGGGGCAGAGTTAAGGACAGAGAACTCAAGGAAACGTTTATATTCAAGGTAGTCTGCACATGGCATCCAGGCTGACGAGCAACTCAAGGGTCTGGGTTTGCCTCTACAGCCAAAACTTGCAGCTCGCATGGCAGATTTTCTGGCAGCTCATTCCAGTGCACTGCCCCCCCCCCCTCTTCCCCCCTGATGCCCTAGGCTTGATGTCCCTGTTGATGATTGAATGGATCCCTCCTCCGACCCCCCCTCCTCTCCTCATGCCCTACCTTGATGTCCCTGTGGATGATCCCCTTGGAGTGCAGATAGTGAAGCACTCGGAGGAATGGGTCCAGCACCAGCTGAATGGCCAGGCGCTCGGTCAGGCGGCCACCATACTTGTGCAATACAGTGAACAGGTCTGCTCCATCAGCATACTCCTAAAAGGGGGAGAGGCAGGCGGCGGAGGGTGAGAGGGTGAGAAAGGGGCAGTGAGAGAGTTGGATCATGATGGGAGGAAGGTGTGCGGCATGAAGAGAGGCGGTACATAAGGTCACAAGAGGTGTGGCAGTGAGAGGTGGTGAGAGAGGCTGGTCACAAGTAGGGGGTGGGTGCAACTCTGGGGAAAGGATACAGCCCCCGCCCAAACAGCAACAAACAATACTAGCCTATTGAATAACACTCGCGAACGTCGCGGCGGGCGAGAGACGAGTTATAGATTGGGATTGATTGTGAGATAGACACTTGCCGGGATGAGTTCAAGTCCCCACTCACCTGCACCATGACCACCTTGTCGCCCTCCTGGAACGCAGCGTGCATCGTGATGATGTTCTCGTGCTGCACGCTGCTGTGCAAGTGGACCTCGCGGTAGATCTGGTACTTGTACAGGTCACACACCGATCCCAGAGTGTACACCTTGAGCACAACCACAGCGGAAGAGGACTTGCAGACAGCTTTGAACACAGTGGAGGCATAGCCTGCAGGGGGCACAGCAGCGGGGAGGGAGTTCAGGGTGGAGGTGGGGGACAGCAGCAGCGGGTGGGCTCGGTGCAAAGGCGGCAACGGCAGGGAGGGTAGCAGCCTAGCAGGGAGGGTAGCAGCCTAGCAGGGAGGGTAGCAGCCTAGCTGGGAGGGTAGCAGCCTAGCAGGGAGGGTAGCAGCATAGCAGGTATTCTGCCCGATTCCCACTCTACTCAAATCTAAAAGGGTCATAGGGTGAGAGAGACGTTTTGCTCAGGTGCCAACGTACGTAGTCCAATGGGCACCTTGAAGAGAGCCCTGAGTCTCTGACCCCCCAGTGAACATCCCACAATGCCCGGCACCTCTCAGTCTCTCACCCTTATACAACTGTTCGGTGACCACATAGTCATTGAGGCACCAGGAGCTTCGCTGCATGCGTGGCGGCATGGCCGTAGCCAGCGCCAGCATCTCAGTGGGGTAGTTGGGCGAGCCGGGCTCGGGCTCTGTGCGCGAAAGAGGCAGCGAGCACTCGCGGGCTGCAGACAGCAGCTTCCCTAGTGCGCTGTACACAGTCATGGGTGAAGCAGCCGGGAGCAGGGACGCAATGGGGAATACGGGGTAGGGGGCCTGGGCGGCGCGGGCTGCGAGATTTGCTACGCAGACGGAGGCGGCGGAGATGGGAGTCACGGATCGCGGGGTGGTGGGGGTTGATGGCGGCCTCTTGGTAGAGGAGCCGCTGCGCAGAAGGGGCGACAGCAGGTCGCCAATCTTTCGGGAGATGCACGATGAGGTGGCGTACGGGGAGCAGTCTGCTGAGGGCTCAGCAGCCGCCGCTGCCTTGGTGGGCTCGGGTTTCGCTGGGGATGGCCTGGGGGGACCTGCAATAAAGCAGGGCGGGATCTGCGGATTAGACATACTCTGACAGTGAGCCTAGGAGCTTCTGATGGCTCCCTGGACGTGCTTTGGTGTGGACACATCCATGTAAGCCGTGTTCGGCCACCAGCACCACAGACATTTCCTGCATGGCGGCCTGGTTTTAGCTGTGTGACGCAGCAGGGCACATGCCCACCTCGCACAGTAGGTTATTAGAGGCTTCTGAGATCTTACTGATGGTACACATTGTTTTAAAATTCAACGGACCTATCCCCAAACCTCTGGTGAGGCCCTGCGAAGCAAGGTCCTGTGGGTTCCATCTCCTGTCTGCTTTCCCTGCAGCTGCTCACCAGCGAGAGGCGAGCTGCTGGAATCGAGCTGGAGCAGCATCAGGGCCTCCGTGGATGAGGCATCCGAAGGAACTGACGTCCTGGACTCTGCGAAAGCAGTGACATGTTAACCTCAGACATCGGCTAAGCTTCGTCTGACGCTTGACACCATTGCGGGACAGCAAATGCACGAGCCAAGTGTGAGCAGGGCAGCTCATGAGACTGAAATGCTGCAGGATTGAACATTCTCTTCATTTGCCTCTCTCCGTACCTGTTGAGGACACAGATGATTGATGCATGGCGATGGCGAACAGGTCGATCGAAGGTGGCAATGGAGCAGCGGCCTGTTCGGGTGAGGAGCACAGCGCAAGGCTTAAGGAAGGATGTTGGATGCGGCACATGACGTACGACAAGTGGACGATAGCTCATGCTTGTGATGCATTCATCTTCATCATGCTCGGGTGGTCACAGCTTCCTGGATTCAGGTGCTAGATGTCCCCTCACGGCCCGCCTGATGGGGACATGGCGCCGACTGTCAAGACATTCCGGGCAGATACACCGGCTCTCAAAAATGCGTCCACAGCACACTCGTGTCTCTTCATGTGGCATGCTCTCTACATCAACGAGCGAGTCACCCACTTCTTCACACCCTCTGTCGCGAAGCGCCCGCCAATCAAGCATTTCGAGGCCCTGACATCGCCCCGAGGCCCATGATAAGAACATCGACACAAATTGGCGTATGCGTGTACCTGTCGTGCTATCAATGCCACACTCGCTACCACGACTTTTGCGATACGTGTTTGTACGGACATGCATCCAGCGCATGCTTGCCATGCACTTCTTGTGAGAGTCTGACAGCCCTACCTTGTTGGGTATGATCGTGTGTAGGCGTCACGAGGATATCTTGTGGTACCTGATGTAAGCTACTGCGGCTAGCGGCAGTGAATTCCTTCGCTGGGCTTAGGGAGTGCAAGCACAGGCTCTTGTGTAGGGGTATACAGAGCTAGTACGATCCCGGTAGGCTCGAATTCGAAGTACCAGCTATTAACAAGTGGTCCTCAGCAAGAAAATCCTGTTCGTGATAGAATAATGCTGCAAAAAGCTCTCCATATTGAGGGAGACGCCCACCGCGCCCGTAGCTGGGTCATTGTACATCACGAAAAATGTGAACATGCTCGACGCATGCGAAGCATGTAAGTTCGCATTTGGGATTTGCGGGCGGGCGGTGACACCACGAATGCGGTCAGGGGGAGTCATTAAGAATGTTAAGACATTCATCCGCATTTGACTTTCAGACCCTGATATGTCTCCATAGACGAGCATGTAGCATCGACGTGCCGGACTGCTAGTCTGTTAATACTACCTGTCCACTGCGACCTTAGTCGATCGAATACTAGTAATAGCTTGCAGATGCTACTACAGAGGCCGAGGCGGAATGATTCTGCGGTGGTGGTACTCGTACCGGCGAATGCATAACTACCTCACATCTAAGGAATAACCCTGGTGCGGTACCAGTGCACCATGCCATGCACCATGTCGCTGTTTGCAAGCTCATTTTATATGTTGATGTGGACTAAAGGGTCACCAGCTATCCAGGAGATGGATCCCTGAGCACTGTGAGAGACCCATCATGTCACTCTGGGTCATCCTCCACCCTCATGCAATCATGCATGGAGTCTCATGTCAACAGTGGGGCAGGTGGGCACTCATAGATGGTGGCGAAGTCAAGCCATCCCAGCTGTTTCAGAAGCAAGCCTCTGGTTATCTGATGTCAGCAATTATGCATGACATGTCCGGGCTACTGGTGGCACTGCTAAATGCTTGACTGGTAGTGATACTGCAGGGTCGCTGCAGGTCCCTCGTGACAGCTAGCCCAGGGAGCGAACTAGCCCACTACTTTTTCTGTAGCTGTTCCACGGACTGAATATCTTCAGTGCCCTGACTACACTGCTAGGACCTGTGCAATGCATCAACGGTGCAGCTCTGCTGGAAGTAACAATCATTGGAAATCACCCTAAAAGGCTCAAAATTGGCTGTCACAATGACCTAAACAAACATATTATAACATCAGTACTGTACACTCACACGCACAGAAGCTATCACAGTTAATCCCACGACAAGATTGCCTCTGGTCTCATCAACTCTCATGCCCCTTTCGGTCCAAAAAGGAACCCAAGCCATCAAGGCAGTTGAGCCATGGAATAGTTGAAAATATCGATGCCTCACCACAGCTAGAAGTTCCAGAAACGACCTTGAAAAAACCCCGCAAATCCAGACTGAGTTCTGCTCTTTCTCAGGTCTCACCAATCTCTCACAAACACTCTAGCCATGGCTTATCACTCCAGTCCCAGCGTCACGATGTTGGTTCAATAACCAGCATGGCTGGTTTGTACCTAGGGAGTGCCTCCCTCTTGGCAGCGCCCACATTGTAGAAAACAGCAGACGGTCAATCCTGTTCAGAGCCTGGTGGAGGGCCCATGTAGTTTGCTTTTAGAAGCGACTCCAGCTGCTGGTTCAAAATCCATCGACCAGTGGGCTGGACTTCAAGCCTGAGGACACAAAGATAGATACATTGCGCGTCAAGTGTCAAGCTGTGCATCATGCGACACACTGTACATCACGTGGTATTTTGTACATCAGGTGACACTCTTACATCAGGTGAGACAAGTTGTCATGAGACAATGGCAGATGCCAAACTAAGTGGCACACGGAGATTCATGCCCAGAATATTTAGAGGCAAGCAGGAGCTCTTGCGGCATTCAAAGCATCAACATCTTACACAGTCTCATTCCATTGCACCAGGTGTGAAGCACAGCTTGCAGTAGCATGTGACACAAACCACGAGAAACATATCAGTGCAAGCCAGCCAAAGTCAATCACTAGCATCGCAAAGACTGCAAAGCACAGATCAGCCCACCCCTCGAGGCTTCTTATCAACACTCCAGACCCCCCCACCCCCCCACTCCCACCCCCACATACTTGTTATGTTCTCTCACGTATTTGCCCTGCTTCAGCTTGAACTGGACGGAGACACACGTGACCACGTAGCCTGACCCCTCCACCTCTATCATCTCGCCGTTGTGAGTGAGCGGCGGCAGCGAGTAAATCCCCAGGGACCGAGGCGGCGGCGTTGCCACACTTATTTCAAAGAGGCCAGGTGCCCTGCATTAGACGGGTGACAGGCAGTGCTCCTTTTGGGGGGTCTCAGCTACATGTCAGCTACACTCCAGCCTCTGGCCGGCTGCCCCATTTGTGGCCAGCCATTCTGCGTATGCCACCAGGCATAGGCCGGTCCAGGTTTGGTCCCAATCGGGACTTCAGTGGCCACGCGAGCTGCTGTAGGTGGATTAGTAGCCGAAAAAAGAAACACTAGTGACGGGGAGATGAAGGAGAGATGAAGGCCGTGGGAGCCTGGTGGGGTAACAAGAATCTATGCTGGAGCTTCCCCCGACAGACCATTGGCCGTGAAGCTAGGCCCAGGTCTCAAAACAGGGTGCACTTGACATAAACACAGACAAGCACTGCAAGCTGGTTCAGCAACACTCGCCTAGTATCTATCGTCCCACCCCATGCGGCATTACACCATGGATGTGCCTCACTAGACCGAACGAGGCGGCATGCAAGTAGAGGCTGCATGAACCACCCGAGGCCCTTTCCATGCCGATTCAAATATAGTGTTACATGGGTAAGGACAACTTGCTCTGCACTGCAGCTACAAAAACTCTACCCCCAACTTTGTACCACTTGAGTTCCTACCTCTCACAGCATGAACTCTGCAGTTGCTCACCTGGCCTTCCCCCCTTTCCCGCCCTTTGATAGTCGCTTTCCAGAGTTGCTACTGTTCTGGCCGCTGCTACTGGCCGAGCCACTGCCGCTGCTTGCCGAACACTAAAAGCCACCCAGCAGAGAACCCTGGTCAGAAATAATGCTGAAGACTTTTGCATTAATTACCCCGCGACTTGCCTCGACTAACAGTTTTGGTCTGGACAGGCAAGTTCGGTGGCTGTGGTGCACCTGGGTCCAGCAGGCCATGGGCCGAGTCATAGCTGTAATCATGCTGGCTCCAAGACACCTCGAATGAGCTTAATATGAAGGCTAAAAGCATCGACGACGGGACAGGTACCAGGGAATCTGAGATGGCAACGGCCCGCGTGGCACCTGCAAAATATCCTTAAAACCCTGACGTGCCAGGCCCTGAGGGTTCGTGCAGGACAGTGGATTGTCTGCCCGTGTTAAAAAAAAAGGAAAGGAAGGAACTCCGTTTTAAGGCGTGGATTTGAGGATGGCAGAGTGTGCTCACAGACTAGCCGCACTTAAGCGATCGCCTCTCGAGTTAATTAGGAGAGCTTAATAGATTATCCTTCTCATCATCGTCAAGTTTCATTGGCCCATACGCACAGGGGGAATCTGCATACGCATGCACATACGTCTGCAGGTGTACGTCATTCATTCCGTACTTTCTCAAAAGTCATGAGTCTAGCTCCTCTGCTCTGTTCGGAACGTATCATTAATGCAGTATTCAAAATATGGAAGCCAGCGTTCTGAAACGGATACCCTGTCAGTTCACATGGAGGCTCAATTGCCGTATTTTTAATGCATGATTCTATCATTTTGAAAAGCGTTTCCAGCGCATCCTCTATTTGGCACAGGCATATTCCATATATCCATAGCTTTCATTGTCATGAGATACGTTCCATTCATACATGTAGCCAGGAAAACCTGTTGTTGCTTGCCTTCTGTACTTAGTTTACCCAGGTAATTACCCAGTCATCAGAACCAGCAGCTTGCCGTGCACAAGCGAAGGGGAGAAGCTATTTTTGTTTCACCGTCCATGGGATGCGTAGAGGCGTATGGGGCCCATGCCCATAACAACAAATGAACATTGCCATGATCTCGAGTACGGTAGAGCAAGCTTTTTAGCCGGAATGCAAAACCATGCATTTGTTTGTTTAGTTCAGCCGAGCATGATGTTAGTGAATTCGACAGCTGCCCGCAAACAGGTTTTGGCACTAAATGAACGAGGACAGAAGAATAAACGCCTTCTCCCCCTCCTCCCCCCTCTGGACTAGCTACCACGCAGCCACTGACTACCATAGTGGCGTGAGAAGAACCCCCGTCGTGCAGGAGACAAGCCCCAATCAAAATAAGACCCCCATCAACAATATCCGCAGCAGCCGGCTGGTATCACCCAAGAGTCAAACTTACCGCAAACATACTCTACCACACATTCAAAGAGATCTGCGGCGACCTACCGCGCCTGGTTCCAGTCCAGGGCAGGTGCCGTGCTGGCGCAAGCCCAGAGCCGCACTAGTCAGAGGGAGTGTGCTTGTGTGCGCACCAATTTGCGACTACGGCTTGGCGCGATCAGCACTGCTGATACCAGAGGACGACGCAACGGTCAGCGGCAACAAGCACGCTGCTGCCAGCGGTGTTGGGCAGGGGGGGATAGCGAGGAGGTAGAGGATGCACTGCATGTGTGCTTCCAGTGCCCTAGTGTCAGGGAGCAGTTACGGGAGCGGGGGTGGGCAGGTCCTCAGGGCGCTGCCACTAACTTCCACCAGTTGTACCAGGCTGAGCATGGGTGGGACGCACTTGCTTTTGTGGACTGTGCTGTGGGCATTATTGAGGGTTAGTCGCCGGGGTTTCTGAGCCCGATGTCGTTGGCCTTTCCGGCCTTCTCTTTTGGCCTTTTTGTTGTTGTTGTAGTTGTTTGCCCCCTTTTAAGTTTCTTCTCTTCTCCCTTCTGATCAGTGGAGCGCCCTCACGGCCAAGCAGGGGTGGGATACGCTTGCTTTCCAGGACTTTTGTTTTCTTAGAGGCTTTGTTGAGGGGTAGTCTCTAGTGGAACTCAGGTGTTGGACTTGGTCTGCTTAGCCTTCCCGGCCTCTCCTTTTGTTCCTTTCCCCCACTCATCCTTTTAGTGCCTCCTTAACTCCCTTCTGAACAGTTGGGCACCCAAGCGGCCGAGCTTTGGGCGGGCCCAGAGGTAGTGTAACGTTATTGACTTCTGGGTACCGTAACCAGGGGGCACCAATGAATAGTGGCTACCATTTGTACAAATCTGGTGGTAGCTACACCATTGGGTAGGTTGCATGATGAGGATGGTTCCTCACGAAACATATATACTTGTGTATTTTTCTGCCCCTTTCACATAGGCGCCCGCGCGGCCAAGTCTTTTTGAGCAGGGCCCAGAGGTGTAACGTCATTGACATTCAAAGAGAGCCAGTGCCAGTGGCACAGCCTGGCATACAAATGAGACAGTGCCCTGTGACCCAGTTTTCAGACGTCAATATTTGTATCCCATGTACAGGCTCAAGCTTCAATCACTGCCTGGGCCTCTTCCACACGTCTACCGCCACACATGTTCATGACATGTTTGAGCATGGCCCAGAGGTGTAAGGGCATCAACATCGTAATGGTGTGACCCCATTGGCCCTGTTGGAAAGGCTCGGCCGCACATATCATCGCATGTGCAAGCTGTAAATCGGAGGATTGAAGTGAAGCTGCGCTCGGATAAGATATGTTCACATCCCAGTCGTTTACGCAAGGCACCTGCTTTCCAGGCGGCTTGGGTCACCCACGCAGAAATAAAGGGAACTTTGCACCGAGAGGTCTCCGGGAACAGTGTGGCATGGGCTGGGGCCGCATCCGCTCCATTATCATACCTCATAAAGGTTGGGCAATTCAAATGTCCCATGCATCAGGTGCGTAACGTCATACACATGCCCCATGCATCAAATGTGATGCTCTGTTGGACTGTACAAATTTCACAGTCGTGACGGTCTGCCTCGTTCCAATGTCACATGAATTCTACGGCTCTGCAGTCAGAATATCAAAAACGATTTACTGCGCAACAGACTCTCTTTCAGTACACCCGCCGAGTCCCTGTTCTGGTGTTAGAGCCCAACTCTGTAGCTGATGCATGAACAAGCCTGAAACAAGCGGGTTGTGTGGAAAGACAAGAGGAATATATATCCTATATTTTCTTTTCTTCCAACGAGAAAGTTGGGCGCCCCCGCGGCCTAGCCTTTTTTGAGCAGGCCCAGAGGTGTAACGTCATTAACATATCCTAAGCAATCCCTAATTTCAGCATGGCCCAGAGGTGTAACGTCATTAACCTATCATTAGCAATCCCTTCATCCCTGATCATTGAGCAGCAAGTCGTGGACCCTCTTATTCTCCAGCTCGATCAGCTTCGGCCTCCTTAAGGCCGTGTACTGCCTGAAGAAATCGTCAAAAGTGCCGAAAATGCGGCGCTGCTCTGCCTCGAGGTCTGCCGGTACAGCCTCATTCTCGTTGTTCAGCCTCTCATCCAGATGGCCGTTGTGGTCCATCACCATGGCCTGGACGCCATGCTCCGACGCAAGGGCCACGGCGCGCTCCTCTACATCCGAGCCCCCGCCGCGCCGAGCGTGGAGGATGTTATCGCTGCCGGCGGGCGCTGCTGCAGCGGGCAGTGGGGCTTGAGCGGGCGGCTGAGCTTGAGCGGACGGCGATGAGCCTGCTGGAGCCAGGCTTGTATCCCTGCGTATTGAGCAGGCACTCAGAAAGCTCAGTTTGGCAGACATCTCTCCATCTCCATCCGCATTCAAAAGTAATGTTAAACAAGCTTTTAGCGGTCTCGCACCCCTCTCGCAGACAGGCGCCTCGATGGAAAAACGGAAAGCCCATTGATTGATCAGCAAGCATCGAAAGGGAGTCCAGCTTAGGCTTCAACGCCATCGGAATGTAATAAAATACACCAGGCTGAGCAAATGGCAATTGGCAACTGGCTGGGCAATTGGCAATGGGCAGTTATGTGCAGATATGCCCACCGCTCATACACGTCATGAATCATAATGCATTACTGACCAAGTGTCCGGGCTGCTTTGCAAGAGGTGCACTCTCTCTGTCACAAATACCCGTGCTCTTTCACCTACAAAACTCACTTCATCATGGCAGTGGTTGCTTCCTTGGCGGCTCCTGCTGCCGCGGCTGCCGCTGTTGCCGCTGCTGCCGCAGCCTGCTGCACTCCGCCGCTGCCACCGGGGATGGCCTGCGGCATGGCCTGCTCAGCTGGAGGGGACAACATGCCGCCATCCCCTTGCGGTGCGCACACAGCACGCTGATGCGCCTCCTGCCTCCTGTCAAGCTCTTTTTCCTTTGCTTTCTCCCGGATCCTTCCCCTGTCCCTCTCCCTTTCTCTCTCCCTTTCTCTCTCCTTGTCCCTGTCCCTCTCCCTTTCTCTGTCCTTTTCCCTCTCCCCGCCCCTCCTGTCCCCTCTTTCCCTGTCCCGGTCCTTGCCACCGTCCCTCTCCCTCTCCCCGCCCCTCCTTTCCCCTCGTTCCCTATCCCTATCGTCCCTGACACTGTCGCGGCTGGACCGGCGATCCTGGTTGCGATCCTTGCTCCTACTCCTGCTGCGTTTCAACGCGCCGCCGTCATCACGAGCGCGCCCACCGCCCGCATCCTTATACACCCGGCTGGCCCTGTCCGCCATCGAGGCGCCACCGCCGTCACTTTTCCGCCCGCTGCCGGGCGTAGCTCCCGCCGGGGTGTCAGGCGACGGGCCTGCCAGGTGGCTGCCAGCATCCCCTGGCGACGGCAGGACAGCAGGCGCAGCACTGCCTGTCCAAGGCCCTCTGTCCTCGCTCCCCTGGTCGCCCAGCTCAGGAACAACCAGACGCAGTGAGCGGGCAGGTGGTCCAGCAGCTGCCGGCTGCTTCGGCACTTTGGGGGAGACCTCCGGGGTGGAGTCTTTGGCCGCCGCGGCAAGCGATGACGTGGGCGATAAGGCGGGGATCACGGGGCCCGTCAAAGCAGGCAGCTTGGAAATCCTGTACATAGCAGTGGCCGCGGCAATAGCAGGGTCAGCGTCATCATCAGCAGCAACGACATCATCATCAGCAGCAGCAAGAGCAGCAGGACCCAGAGTTGCCTGTACTGCCGAGTGCCGACCCAGTACGGCCTGTTCTGCTGACCCATAGCTGCATGTACTGCCGACCCATAGTTGCATGTACTGCGGGCCCAGAGCTGCCTGTCCGGCCCAACCAGAGCTGTCTGTAATGCTGACACAGGGCTACCTGTACTGCCGACCCAGAGCTGCCTGTACTGCGGACCCAGAGCTAAATGTACTGCCAGCTCAGAGCTGCATGTACAGCCAATCCAGAGCTATCAGTACTGCCGACCCACTGCTGTCTATACTGCCGACCCACTGCTGTCTGTACTGCTGAACCAGAGCTGCTTGTACTGCAAATCCAGAGCTGCCTGTACTGCCTACCAAGTGCTGCTTGTACTGCCCACATGATACTGTCTGTACTTCCCACCCAGATCTACATGTACGAATAATGCTGTCCTGGGGGCCTCGCTCACCAGTGCTGTGCAATCGCGCCGTAAGTCAGGAATCGTGTCATTCAATACGGTCCTATACTGGAAACATGTTGCTGAATTTTCCTCCAAATTATGGTGACTGAAACTAGCCTACACAATTCAACCCCCGTCAGGACCGCATTGATTCCCCTAGCTTCTGTTTAATCATACCTCAAGCATGTTCATCCTGTCCTCCCATTGTAATTTCCAAACGACCATAACCTTCCTCGCTTAATAAAAGACTGGACCGGCACTGCCACTCACCCCTCCTCAAGCTGCATATCATCCTCCAGGCTCTCAGGCGCGCTGGCAGTGGGGGCAGGGGCAGCAATGCCACCCAGAGTAGGCTCGGCAACCGCGCCTCCCAGAGAAGGCGCGGGTGCCGCGGGTGCCCCAGGGGCGGGCTGTATCCCCAGCTCCTGCTCCGCCTTCTGCGCCTCATCCTTGACAACCTGCTTGATAGCTACAGGCACAGGGCCGGCCTGCTCCACCTGCACGGCGTCAGCTGCTGCGCCAACATGTCCTAGAGACTTGGACAGCTGCAGCTGCTGCTGCTCCTGCTGCTTCTGCTGCTGTAACTTCTGTTCCTGCTGCGTCTGCGCCAGCTGCTGCTGCTGCTGTTGTAGCTGCTGCTCCGGCTGCGTCTGCATTGCCTGCTGCTGCAGCTCGTTGTTACTGGGTAGTGGTGCACTGGTGGCGGAGACAGAGGGCTCCTGGTGCTGCAGGGGCTGCAGTTGCGATGGCTGTACCTGCTGCTGCTGCTGCTGTTGCATGGGCTGTACGTATTGCTGTTGCATGGGCTGTTGCTGCATATGCTGGTGCATGGGCTGTTGCTGCATAGGCTGTTGCATGGGCTGTTGCTGCATGGGCTGTTGCTGGTGCTGTTGCATGGGTTGTTGCTGCTGTTGCGTTGGCTGCAGGACAACTGCCTCCTGGTGCGCTTGCCCCTGCAGCTCGCAGTACTGATACCACCACTTGAGCCCGTAGCTGCGGGTGACCACCTCCTTTTTGTTCAGGTTCCGCAGAGAGACCAGGAAGGGCAGCGGGACGCCCTGGACACTGATGACAACCACCTGGGTTTGGGGTTTAGGGTTAAGGGACGACACTGATGACGATCACCCAGGCGGGGGCACGAGATTCAAGGACGGGTACAGTTTCAGCATCGTCAAGTATTCTGATTGGGTAAGCCTTGCACGATTCAACGCCGATGACAATCACCTGGCCTGGAGGCACGATATTGAAAGGGGGCGAGGCAGGGAGTGAGGCTTAGGCATACAATCAAGTGTCATGTTTGGGTAAGCATTGCAATGTTCTGTTTGCAAGCCTTGTCTTGTTCTCTTCTTCTCTTAGTATTGTCAAGTACTGTGCTTGTCAGCCTTGTATTCTGTTTGAGTAAGCCTTGCACTGTTCACCGCATGCTGCAATGCCGACGTGCACCCCTGCTTCGTCGAGAACCGGCACAGGTATAATGATTCTCTCCAGGCTGTCTTGTGGCAAGCCACAGAAGAGCGTGCAAGGAATACCGGACGCTCCATTGGTGATCACTGCTGTAAAGAGTGTCGCCACCTCTGCCAGCTGCAACCCTCTGCAACATTGTCCTACCAGTATACTGCCAGTCTACCCCTATCTCCCCCTCCCCCTCCTCCCCCCTCCTCCTCCCCCTCACTCTCCTCCTCTCCCTCCTACCCCCCCCCCCCCTCCTCCTCCCCCCCCTCCCCCTCTCCCTCCTCCCCCTCTCCCTCCCCCTCCCCAGCACCACGCACCACTGAGTTGGGCCTCTCATCATCCTTAATCTTTGGCCACTTGTCTGTGTCTGACACGTTTTCAACCTGCTTCTTCGCTGTGAATTTGTCAGTGTAGGTCTCAACGAACTTCTTGGGATCCTTGCTGGCATCCTCAACAAGCTGAGCCTCGTTCCCGTATCCCAGGCCCGACAGAATGAATTCCACCGTCTCCTCCTCCTCATCATCCTCAGCATTGCCGGCGTCGGCTGCCTTTCCATCTTAAGGAGGGAAGGGTGCAGGGGGGGGGCTTGACGTGAGATCCGCCCTCAGCTCGAGCATGGCAACTAGCTAGGGCAGAGGAGGATTAGGGGCAGCTGGTGGTACCGGTATGTGTAACACTGGTGGCAAGTTTTGCTCGCTAGCTAGGCCACTGCCGCAGCCAAAACAATCTGGTGGCATATTTTGCTCGCTAGATGGGCGGCTGCCGCAGCTAAAAAACCCTAGTTGTATGTTTTTTTAGGCACCTGGGTAGCGGCGGCAGGTAGCGGCAGCCGCAGCTACCCAGGCAACGAGCAAAACATGCCACCCCTGTGGATCCATCCATACCTGCTTCTGGTTCCTTTTCATACATAATCACCCACTGCACATTTCTTGTTAACGCACGTTAACAGCAGGGGGGGCACAGCCTACAGAAGTCAAACAGGCATGTTGGTGTACCACAGCTGCAGCCCCCATGCTCACTCTTTTGGAATTCAGGGTTTCTACCTGTCCTGACCAGGAGCTGAGAAGCTCAGCCCTGGAAGACCTGTCCTCCCCAGGCATGTTGATTTACCATAGCTGAACCCCCACGCTCATTGTTTTGGAATTCAGGGCTTCTACCTGTCCTGACCAGGAGCTGGGCAGCCCAGCCCTGGAAGACATATCTTGCACATCCCAGATGAAGGAAAGAGGTTGAGAGGGGAGGCCCCAATAAAGCATGGCTAAGGCACCCTAAGACCAGGCCAGAAATAGCCTGCTGTGACCGTGCAAAGGCGGGATTGATCTGCTGCAGATGACTGACAAATCGAGGGCGAGAGGCTCAAGGAAAGCAGGGCTAGGAACCCATAGACAAACTGAGTCACCAATTTGCTAGGGTTAAGGGTTTAAACCCTGAAGCATGAATACCCTAAAACCCTGAACCCTAAACTAGGCCGTACATGGAAGGAAATGCCAGACACGCCTGGCTCTAGGAGACTCCTCAGGACCTGCAGGAGCCTCCCTATGCCGTCTCCCTAAACCGTTTCCCTAAACCGTAACTGACAAAACTTCATTCACTTAATAACTGAGCCCTAACCTGAACCCTCAACCCTTACCCTCCGGCAGGTACAGTGACAGTGCCTGGCTGTAGCGGTGCACGTCCAGCTGCCACTTGGCAAGCCCGCAACCGGGCCTATTTGCCTGCCAAGCCACGCTGGCCTGCCATCCAGCCTCCCCTCGCAGGTTGTCCCCTTCCCCTGAGTCCAGCATCAAGTAGCCCCCCAGGGGCAGCAGGGCCACGTTGCCCAGACACATCTGTGGGGGAAGGAGTGTGTCAGCAGGGCCAGGGTGCCAAGACACATCTGGGGGGGAGGGAATGTGACAGCAGGGCCAGGGTGCCAAGACACATCTTGGGGGGAGGGAAGTGTGACAGCAGGGCCAGGGTGCCAAGACACATCTGTGGGGGAGGGAAGTGTGTCAGCAGGGCCAGGGTGCCAAGACACATCTGGGGGGGGGGGAAGTGTGACAGCAGGGCCAGGGTGCCAAGACACATCTGTGGGGGAGGGAAGTGTGTCAGCAGGGCCAGGGTGCCAAGACACATCTGGGGGGGGGGGAAGTGTGACAGCAGGGCCAGGGTGCCAAGACACATCTGGGGGGGGGGAGGGAAGTGTGTCAGTAGGGCCAGGGTGCCAAGACACATCTGGGGGGGGAGGGAAGTGTGTCAGCAGGGCCAGGGTGCCAAGACACATCTGGGGGGGGGGGAAGTGTGTCAGTAGGGCCAGGGTGCCAAGACACATCTGGGGGGGAGGGAAGTGTGTCAGTAGGGCCAGGGTGCCAAGAAACATCTGGGGGGGGGGGGGGGGAAGTGTGTCAGCAGGGCCAGGGTGCCAAGACACATCTTGGGGGGAGGGAAGTGTGTCAGTAGGGCCAGGGTGCCAAGACACATCTGGGGGGAGGGAAGTGTGTCAGTTGGGCCAGGGTGCCAAGACACATCTGGGGGTGAGGGAAGTGTGTCAGTAGGGCCAGGGTGCCAAGACACATCTTGGGGGGAGGGAAGTGTGTCAGTAGGGCCAGGGTGCCAAGACACATCTGGGGGGGGGGGAGTGTGTCAGCAGGGCCAGGGTGCCAAGACACACCTTGGGGGGGGAGGGAAGTGTGTCAGCAGGGCCAGGGTGCCAAGACACATCTGGGGGGGGGGGGGGGGGGAAGTGTGTCAGCAGGGCCAGGGTGCCAAGACACATCTGGGGGGGGAGTTAAGTGTGTCAGCAGGGCCAGGGTGCCAAGACACATCTGGTAGGGGGGGGGGGGGGAAGTGTGACAGCAGGGCCAGGGTGCCAAGACACATCTGGGGGTGGGGGGGGGGGGGGTGTCAGCGGGGCCAGGGTGCCAAGACACATCTGGGGGGGGGGGGGAAGTGTGTCAGTAGGGCCAGGGTGCCAAGACACGTCTGGTGGGGAGGGAAGTGTGTCAGTAGGGCCAGGGTGCCAAGAAACATCTGGGGGGGGGGAAGTGTGTCAGCAGGGCCAGGGTGCCAAGACACATCTTGGGGGGAGGGAAGTGTGTCAGTAGGGCCAGGGTGCCAAGACACATCTGGGGGGAGGGAAGTGTGTCAGTAGGGCCAGGGTGCCAAGACACATCTGGGGGTGAGGGAAGTGTGTCAGTAGGGCCAGGGTGCCAAGACACATCTTGGGGGGAGGGAAGTGTGTCAGTAGGGCCAGGGTGCCAAGACACATCTGGGGGGGGGGAAGTGTGTCAGCAGGGCCAGGGTGCCAAGACACACCTTGGGGGGGGAGGGAAGTGTGTCAGCAGGGCCAGGGTGCCAAGACACATCTGGGGGGGGGGGGAAGTGTGTCAGCAGGGCCAGGGTGCCAAGACACATCTGGGGGGGAGTTAAGTGTGTCAGCAGGGCCAGGGTGCCAAGACACATCTGGTAGGGGGGGGGGGGGGAAGTGTGACAGCAGGGCCAGGGTGCCAAGACACATCTGGAGGGGGGGGGGGGAAGTGTGTCAGCAGGGCCAGGGTGCCAAGACACATCTGGGGGGGGGGGGAGTGTGTCAGTAGGGCCAGGGTGCCAAGACACATCTGGGGGGGAGGGGAGTGTGTCAGTAGGGCCAGGGTGCCAAGACACATCTGGGGGGGGGGGAAGGAGTGAGTCAGCAGGGCCAGGGTGCCAAGACACATCTGGGGGGGGGGGGAGTGTGACAGCAGGGCCAGGGTGCCAAGACACATCTGGGGGGGGGGGGGGAAGTGTGACAGCAGGGCCAGGGTGCCAAGACACATCTGGGGGGGGGGGAAGTGAGTCAGCAGGGCCAGGGTGCCAAGACACATCTGGGGGGGGGAAGGAGTGAGTCAGCAGGGCCAGGGTGCCAAGACACATCTGGGGGGGGAGGGAAGTGTGACAGCAGGGCCAGGGTGCCAAGACACATCTGGGGGGGGGGGGGAAGTGTGTCAGTAGGGCCAGGGTGCCAAGACACATCTGGGGGGGGGGGAAGTGTGACAGTAGGGCCAGGGTGCCAAGACACATCTTGGGGGGAGGAGGAAGTGTGTCAGCAGGGCCAAATTCTCCAGACACATCTGTGCGTGTGGGAGGGAAGTGTTACAAGGTTGATGCAACCACCCACTGTTTTTTTGTGTGACCAGGCAGACTGAAACGGAGGGAAACCAGCGATAAGAACCAAAACATCAACTTGTAACATAGAGACACGCCGCAAGCTTAAGGAGCACCTGCACAGAGAGAAACGGGAGAACACAGGATTAACACACACAGCAGAACCCAAACCAGGAGGCAACAGACAAGACAACTGAACACATAACAAAATAGGCAGGAGAGGGGGAGGGGAAGTGTGGCCGATAGGTTTTTATTTTGTATTATATGCGCGGAGCAGGGTCTCTCAGCCTGCTAAGCCTGGGAGGTGAATGGAGGGGGGAAATCCATTAACAGCCGGCCTCCAAAGGTGTACAGCGAGGAGGGGCCATTGAGAGGATCTCAGCCAAGCAGAGAAGCCCGAATAGCTTTAGGTGAAGCCTCACCGCGAGACTGACACGTAAAGCATGGGCACACAGGTACGACTGAGATTAAACAGGCAGATGTTAGTTTCATCCAGCCCCCCCCCCCTCACACACACACATTCACACATGCGCCCACCTACCATATCGCCGCTGAGCGTGGCGGGAGGCTGTCAAACTTTTGAACGCAGCGTATATCTGCCATCCATCGCGATTCCCAAATCAGCACACCCTCGAAAACATCGCCGACTCAGCATTTGCGGCGCTGCAAAACGGGCTGTGCATCTTGAACACACCACTTTGAAAAACATGGTTCCCCTCATGGACAGTTTTTTGTTTGGAGGGGGGAGGATATTCAGGATTTCCTGAACATTCCCCAAACCATGAACTACATTAAGAGTATAGCTGACAGCTGCAAGCTCGACAGCACTCAGCATCGAAGCATCCTTAAACATATGATATCACAGGGGTGGACTCAAGACCTGCTCTGCCTGGCTGCTGAAAACCTGCTCAGCCTTTCTTCTCCCAGCCTTTCTCGCATGGCAGTAGGGAAGCTGCACCACACCTGCTTCTTAGAAGCTTCAGGGAAGCTGCACCACATTTGATTATAAGAAGCTTCGGGGAAGCTGTCCCACACCTGCTTCAGAAAAGCTTCCGGGAAGCTGCACCACACCTGCTCCAGCTACTGTGCTGCTTCACCGAAAGCTAATGTAGAAGTACGCTGCAATAAACCTGCTCCAGAGAAGCTGCATGGAAGCTGTTATGCACCTGCTCCAGAGAAGCTGCATAGAAGCTGCAACACACCTGCTCCAGAGAAGCTGCATGGAAGCTGTGACACACCTGCTTCACAGAGACCCGTCCGGGCTTCTGCGCCGTGCCATGGAGCCCGGCCCTAGAATCGACCTCCAGCCTCAAAGGCTCCGAAACGTGTTCCTCGCATTCCAAGATGCTGTAGTCCTCATAGTTGTTCAGGTCCCAGGTGGAAATGCCCAGGGCCACCTTGACCTGCGAAGAGGATACGGAACGGAGGGTGGCTGCGCTGAAGGAGGAAGAGGGAGGTCCGAGGTGGAGATACCCTGGGCCACCTTGACCTGCGAAGAGGATACGGAACGGAGGGGGTCCTGCGCTCAAGTGGGAGAGGGGAGGTCCCAGGTGGAGATACCCTGGGCCACCTTGACCTGCGAAGAGGATACGGAACGCAGGGGGTCCTGCGCTCAAGTGGGAGAGGGGAGGTCCCAGGTGGAGATACCCAGGGCCACCTTGACCTGCGAAGAGGACCCAGCACGGGGCTGAAGAAGGAGGAGGGAGGTCCCAGGTGGAGATACCCAGGGCCACCTTGACCTGCGAAGAGGATACGGAACGGAGGGGGTCCTGCGCTCAAGTGGGAGAAGGGAGGTCCCAGGTGGAGATACCCAGGGCCACCTTGACCTGCGAAGAGGATACGGAACGGAGGGGGTCCTGCGCTCAAGTGGGAGAAGGGAGGTCCCAGGTGGAGATACCCAGGGCCACCTTGACCTGCGAAGAGGACCCAGCACGGGGCTGAAGAAGGAGGAGGGAGGTCCCAGGTGGAGATATCGTAGCTAAAATCCTGCTTCTTTATGACCTAGGATCCAAGGCCCAGGCACAGCTAACCATGATGTGTTGGGCCTCCGGCGGTTGGCCTGTTCAGGTTAATCCTGCCTACAGCGCCTGCGGGACCGCCAAATCGGGCCTATGGCGCCTGCGGGCCTGCCGAATGTGGCATGGTTGCCAAAAATAAAATGCCAGTGTGTGTGTGTGCGGGGGGTCTGTGACAGGTCCCAGTATGAAAGGGGAACCCAGGAGTGGGAAGGGCATCCGTGCTGTGCGAGTACGCCGTACTTCAGCAATCCGGTACGTAATTTCAGCCCCTCACTACAAATATCTCGTAAAAATATATCGTGAAAATATCTCATTAATATAGCTGAACTTGCCGTGAGAATACTCAGCTACGTAATTCCACCACCGCAAGGACCTAAATCGGCACAGCACTGGGGGCAAGCTCAAGGCTCCACATCCAATGCTCTGGCGCATCCAGGTAGGCAGGCCGCCTCACATGGGCCGCTGCAAGACAAGATAGCCTCCTAGCCCTCTGAGCCATCTCACGCGATGGATTATAGATAGCCATGTCACCCATGCTCTGCACACCTTTGACGAACAGACCCTGCATGCTTCAGTCGGTATGAACAGGCCAGCTGACCTGATATTCCTTTAGGGCCCTAGACCCTGACCCCTAAACCTGATATTTGTTTAGGGCCCTAGACCCTAAACCCTTAACCTGATACCCAGTAAGTGATAACACACAGCCTCTGACGCAATAATTTCTGCCCCTCAGAAAAATAGATGACAGACCTCTTAACAGTGCAGTGCAATTGTGCCGTAGTTCAGAAATCGTGTAGGTACTTGCAGTCCCTTATTGGTAAGAGTAGCTGAAATTGCCTTGAAACAACTGTGACTGAAACTCAGCTACGTAATTCAGCCACCGTAGTGGCCATGATCGGCACAGCACTGCCCCTAAACCCTCTCAGGGGATCAGGCAGAGCCCCTGGCAGAATACCTTGTTAGCAAACTCCACTCGTTCGCCCGCATCCTGAACTGCGTTGCGCACTTCGCCCACGTAGCTCTTAGACTCGAGTGGCTGGCACTCCTGTCTCTCGATGTGGACCTGAACATCGGAGGCGGTGCAGGTCGCGAGGCAAGCATCGTGAGGCAGATGCAGAGCCCGCGCGCACAAGAGAGAGCGGGGCCACTAGGTCTTCTGGTAGGTAATGTATATTATAGGGTGACGAGCTTGATCTGCCCAGCCCACCTCATCGCCCTGCACCTGGGCGGTAGCGCAATCAACGCAGAGCCACAATCACTCATCATCACTCTTATGCAGCTCGTCATTACTCATCGTTACTCATCAAAGCATCACTGCTGGTACTCTTCATCGCTGATAAACAGTGTGGCCGGCCTGCAAGCGCGTAGCAGAGCAGAGGAGCGGGTGCGGGGACCCCCCCTCCCTCCCTGGAACTTCCAAAGACTCCGGAGAGTTTTGTGCCTTCGAAAGACTTTTGTTAATGCGAGCCTTCCCGCGCCCGCACACTTACGCAGTCCGCATCTGACAGCTTCTTGCCTTTGCAGGCGGCCCTCCAGGTCTCGTGCGCCTTGCGCATGCGCCGCATCACAGCGGGGCTGGCCGTGATGCGATTCAGCAGGCGGCCCTCGCCTGGTAGCAGCGCCGGAAGCGCAGCGACTTTCACGTTAGGAGAGGGATCCAAGAAGCCTGCGCCATACACGGCCTGGGAGGAGGCCTGGGGCAGGGGGTGCGCGTTGGCGTGCGGGAGGGGGGTCTGGCTCTGGGGCTGCCTCGGGGCTAGGAGGCTGGGTAGGGGAGAGACCGGCCGCTCCATCGCAATGGGGACCGGTGGCACTGGGGCTGCTGGCTGATCCTGCAAGGACACTCCTCTTGACTGAACTTCAGGAGGTGAGATAAACGGCTGCTGCTGCTGCTGTGGCTGCTGCTGTTGCAGCTGCTGAAAATCGGGGGCAGAGCCATACGTGTGCAGCTGCTGGTGCTGCATCTGTTGAAACATCTGCTGCTGCAGCAGCGGCATGCCGCCAAAATTCTGCGGGGCTCCATACATCATTTGCTGTGAATCCTGAGGCCAGCTGGCTGTGGAACCCAAGGGCATCATCCCAGGGATTTGCCCTGCTCCCATGCCTCTCGCATCTCCACCATATGGGGGCATGCCCATGGGCTGCATGTGACCTGGAAACATTTGATTTGGGTAGTACATTCCTCCTTGCGCCATCATCCCATAGGCAGGCTGCCCAAACGCATTGTTGCCAGCTGGTTGCATGCCGCCGAAAACGTATGGGTGCTGCTGCTGCTGCTGCTGCTGTGAGGCCATGGCATGTTGCTGCTGCAGTTGGGTAGCAGAAAGGGGTACTGGACCTGGCTGTGACACACTGGACTGCAAAGGCGCCGGGACCTGTCGCTGCTCTTCTTCATGGACGAGCTCTTGGCCGCTGGGAGGCTTTTTTTTCTTTGGCTTAAGAGAAGGAACTTGTGCTTGATCCATGCTGCTGGCTTCGAGTTAAGGAAGGAGCACAGCAGGACAAGGAAGACGTCAAGTTTCCGGGCGGAACAGGCCCGAAAATATGATCTATGTGTCGTTCGTGCGCCCACGATTCAGAGCTGCCTTGCCGAAATCCTGTATTTCATTTGCCTGTATGCGCTGTGCACACGCGGATTTCGCAAAAGTTCGGGAGCGGTCATGGTCACCCGTACACAGTTGGTGAAGTGTGGAGGACGCTGTTGAGTCGGGGCGCTTTCCTAAAATCGTCTTCAAGGCCATCGGACACGTGTGACCCACTGGAATTAAGAGTGGCTTGGAACAGAGTTCTCAGAAAACTGGCCCTGCCTACAACGCTAGGCTAAGCCAGTCTTTGTCCTGACCCCGCCCCAATACACTGGCCCATGTCAGCTGACCCTCCCATGCCACCCTCGACGGCGTCTCAGATGATGGTCCCCTTCCTGAGCGCATGGCTATTTTGTCAAATCCATCCTCTCATTCTCCCTCGCTTTTTGCTCCATGGCTCGCTTCTTCCTACATGCAGCATAAAGAGGGGTGACAGTGTGACACCACCAATCTCCTATAAGTAAAATGTTTCATGTATAGGTAGTCACCAACATCTACCAGTACTCCGGTAATACCTTCCCATGGTTGTGCTCCCTCACCTTTCTTGCGCATCCACATTATGTAGTGTGCCCTGACGACATAACGTGGTGCCTTGAGCCTCCGCTTCCCCGCCGGCACCAAACTGCCCGGCAAGAACATATCTTCTCTGTGGGGCAGGTGAACCCCGACCCTTGCCGGCCCTCCCATGAGGCATCCATGTTTTTCTGAGACCTCCCACACACCCTCTCTCTCCAAAGACACGAAACTCCGACCATGATCCGCACACCAGGGCAAAAGCCCTGAACCGCCAAGATGTCCTCATCCTCGGTTTGGTCTCCTTAAGGCACTTGAGAAAATAATATTTGCACCCAATCCCTTTTCAACTAGGAAACCTTACGGAACCGCTCTGTCGCAGTCATCCAACCAAACATGACGTTGGAGAGCCCACAGGCAGGGGTGGGAGGCCCTAGCTTTCTGCAACTTGTACCGGTAGCTGGACTTTTCGAAGGCTCATCTCTTCAGGGGCAAGGGATACGTTTGCCGGACCTTTGTGTTTTTGTTCTTGTTGTTTGGTAGGTTAACTTGCTATCCTTTCTTTCCTCTTCTGCCTCCTCCCTTGACTTTCCTAGCTGACTTTTTGTTTGCCGACGTGGCCGAGCTTCATTTCAGCATGGCCCAGAGGTGTAACGTTAATACGTTATTAGTTTATAGCGGATCCTTTAAACAAAGCCATACTCACAACACCAAAGTCAGATCACGTCTAAAACATGGGATAAAAAAGGGGGGGAAGTGGTAACTCCCCGAGGCCCCGACATCACCCCTAGCCATTTCCTCCTCCCGAGGTGCTATGGCCACCCAGAACACCCAGAGGCATACTCCTTAACCTGTGTCTGTAGACCCCCCCAAAGCCGATCATTGTCCTCCAACCTATCAGCTCTAGCTATCAAGGGCGGGCGGCTCCCGGTGCAGCGTGCTAGCCCCTCTGAGGCACCATGTGAGCCCCCAAGTCAATGACATAACACTATAACTGTATAACACCTCTGGGCCCTGCTCAAGAATGCTTGGCCGCATGTGAGCTTCCAAGTGTGGCCTTATGTGTGGCGCAGCGAACCTGCAAGCCTCTGGGCCCCTGTGGCAGGGGTTGTACGGGCACGGCGTCACGTTGTGCTGCTGCCGAGCGGGCGCCGGGAAGAAGCCGCGGACATGCTGTTGCTGCTGCTGCCTAGAAGCTTGTTGCTTCTGCTGCACTCTCCCACTCAGCTGCGCCCCCTGGGCAAACAGACTGGCCATCTGCGTCCTGACCGCGTCATCCTCTGCCACCCAAATAATATCGCGGAACTCCGTCACCGCAACCTCCAAGGTGGGGGCTCCCCTCATCACCGGGACCACCTGCCTCCTGGTCATGCTCAGGGTAGGCCCCCAGCTCTCCAGCAGCTCTTCCAGCACCGTAACTGACGCCCTGCCGAAATCTGACGGTTGGATCTGCAGATACGTGTCGTACATGCTGTCAGGCAGCTAAGATAAGGCGGCCCGCGCTGACTCCTTCGTTGCATGGCTCTAGGCTTCCATCTTCCAGATGAAGGTAGCAAAGACGTTGTTGCACGCCCCATGGCCTCTGCCAGCCCCTCCGTTGAGACCTGGACATGGTATACAAGGTCGTTGTATGCGTGTCTGACCTCATGCAAAACAACAGCCTCCTGCATGGCAGCCCTAACCTCGGCCTCCTTCCCAACCGCCAGGTCCTGGGCCTTGACCTCCCGCTTGGCCATGTAGACCTCATGTCGCGGGCTACTCAGGGTTGGCTGATCTGCCATGCGTTGGAGGCCCCCTCGCTGCTCCTTCATCATCTGGTCGCAGAGCTCCTCTCGCAGCCGCGCCTGCCTCTCCCACTCCTTCAGCTTCATCATCTGCCCACTCCTGTCTGTCCGCCCATGCGACCGGTACATCACCAGTCTCTAGCATCTTCCTGAAGTCCTGGTGTGACAGCTGGACAACCTCTAAGCTTCTATCAGATCCGATACACTCCCACACAGCCATCTCCATCGGCAGCTTCCTAACAGCATCTCCTTTCCGTTTGCACTACTCCTCATAGCCTTGATCTCCTACCTCAAACTAGGTCTCATCGTCCTAGTTTGTCGTACCTCAAACACCAACGTCATGATCCGCTCTCGGTACCTACATGAAAGGGGAGGCAAACAGAGAGGTAAAAATAGGAGGTTCCCCATATAGTATAAACCATCCACTATAAATATGCTAGACCCCTGCCCTGCCCTGCCCTGCCCTGCCCTGCCCTGCCCTGCCCTGCCCTGCCCTGCCCTGCCCTGCCCTGCCCTGCCCTGCCCTGCCCTGCCCTGCCCTGCCCTGCCCTGCCCTGCCCTGCCCTGCCCTGCCCTGCCCTGCCCTGCCCTGCCCTGCCCTGCCCTGCCCTGCCCTGCCCTGCCCTGCCCTGCCCTGCCCTGCCCTGCCCTGCCCTGCCCTGCCCTGCCCTGCCCTGCCCTGCCCTGCCCTGCCCTGCCCTGCCCTGCCCTGCCCTGCCCTGCCCTGCCCTGCCCTGCCCTGCCCTGCCCTGCCCTGCCCTGCCCTGCCCTGCCCTGCCCTGCCCTGCCCTGCCCTGCCCTGCCCTGCCCTGCCCTGCCCTGCCCTGCCCTGCCCTGCCCTGCCCTGCCCTGCCCTGCCCTGCCCTGCCCTGCCCTGCCCTGCCCTGCCCTGCCCTGCCCTGCCCTGCCCTGCCCTGCCCTGCCCTGCCCTGCCCTGCCCTGCCCTGCCCTGCCCTGCCCTGCCCTGCCCTGCCCTGCCCTGCCCTGCCCTGCCCTGCCCTGCCCTGCCCTGCCCTGCCCTGCCCTGCCCTGCCCTGCCCTGCCCTGCCCTGCCCTGCCCTGCCCTGCCCTGCCCTGCCCTGCCCTGCCCTGCCCTGCCCTGCCCTGCCCTGCCCTGCCCTGCCCTGCCCTGCCCTGCCCTGCCCTGCCCTGCCCTGCCCTGCCCTGCCCTGCCCTGCCCTGCCCTGCCCTGCCCTGCCCTGCCCTGCCCTGCCCTGCCCTGCCCTGCCCTGCCCTGCCCTGCCCTGCCCTGCCCTGCCCTGCCCTGCCCTGCCCTGCCCTGCCCTGCCCTGCCCTGCCCTGCCCTGCCCTGCCCTGCCCTGCCCTGCCCTGCCCTGCCCTGCCCTGCCCTGCCCTGCCCTGCCCTGCCCTGCCCTGCCCTGCCCTGCCCTGCCCTGCCCTGCCCTGCCCTGCCCTGCCCTGCCCTGCCCTGCCCTGCCCTGCCCTGCCCTGCCCTGCCCTGCCCTGCCCTGCCCTGCCCTGCCCTGCCCTGCCCTGCCCTGCCCTGCCCTGCCCTGCCCTGCCCTGCCCTGCCCTGCCCTGCCCTGCCCTGCCCTGCCCTGCCCTGCCCTGCCCTGCCCTGCCCTGCCCTGCCCTGCCCTGCCCTGCCCTGCCCTGCCCTGCCCTGCCCTGCCCTGCCCTGCCCTGCCCTGCCCTGCCCTGCCCTGCCCTGCCCTGCCCTGCCCTGCCCTGCCCTGCCCTGCCCTGCCCTGCCCTGCCCTGCCCTGCCCTGCCCTGCCCTGCCCTGCCCTGCCCTGCCCTGCCCTGCCCTGCCCTGCCCTGCCCTGCCCTGCCCTGCCCTGCCCTGCCCTGCCCTGCCCTGCCCTGCCCTGCCCTGCCCTGCCCTGCCCTGCCCTGCCCTGCCCTGCCCTGCCCTGCCCTGCCCTGCCCTGCCCTGCCCTGCCCTGCCCTGCCCTGCCCTGCCCTGCCCTGCCCTGCCCTGCCCTGCCCTGCCCTGCCCTGCCCTGCCCTGCCCTGCCCTGCCCTGCCCTGCCCTGCCCTGCCCTGCCCTGCCCTGCCCTGCCCTGCCCTGCCCTGCCCTGCCCTGCCCTGCCCTGCCCTGCCCTGCCCTGCCCTGCCCTGCCCTGCCCTGCCCTGCCCTGCCCTGCCCTGCCCTGCCCTGCCCTGCCCTGCCCTGCCCTGCCCTGCCCTGCCCTGCCCTGCCCTGCCCTGCCCTGCCCTGCCCTGCCCTGCCCTGCCCTGCCCTGCCCTGCCCTGCCCTGCCCTGCCCTGCCCTGCCCTGCCCTGCCCTGCCCTGCCCTGCCCTGCCCTGCCCTGCCCTGCCCTGCCCTGCCCTGCCCTGCCCTGCCCTGCCCTGCCCTGCCCTGCCCTGCCCTGCCCTGCCCTGCCCTGCCCTGCCCTGCCCTGCCCTGCCCTGCCCTGCCCTGCCCTGCCCTGCCCTGCCCTGCCCTGCCCTGCCCTGCCCTGCCCTGCCCTGCCCTGCCCTGCCCTGCCCTGCCCTGCCCTGCCCTGCCCTGCCCTGCCCTGCCCTGCCCTGCCCTGCCCTGCCCTGCCCTGCCCTGCCCTGCCCTGCCCTGCCCTGCCCTGCCCTGCCCTGCCCTGCCCTGCCCTGCCCTGCCCTGCCCTGCCCTGCCCTGCCCTGCCCTGCCCTGCCCTGCCCTGCCCTGCCCTGCCCTGCCCTGCCCTGCCCTGCCCTGCCCTGCCCTGCCCTGCCCTGCCCTGCCCTGCCCTGCCCTGCCCTGCCCTGCCCTGCCCTGCCCTGCCCTGCCCTGCCCTGCCCTGCCCTGCCATGCCATGCCATGCCATGCCATGCCATGCCATGCCATGCCATGCCATGCCATGCCATGCCATGCCATGCCATGCCATGCCATGCCTAGTCCAGCCTTGCCCAACCTTTAGCCCCAGCCGAGCCCACTAGTCTAGCCAGCCTAGCGCTATCTGGCCCATATCATGGCAATGCATGGACCATCAGAGGTTATGGTACCATTCATTTCCCATGGCTAGTGTACATGAGGAGCTGCACGCATTATTTTCCATGCTGAGGTAGTGGGCATGTGGGTCTTACCAGTCACACAAACATATACCATATGGGAGCTGCAGATCCACCCGTTGCAACGAGGTTGGTGGCAGCATATTCTCTGCTTCTACAATGCAGCGGTCGCACCAGCAGCACAGCAAGACAGACCCCTCATGGCGGCTGCCATGGCGGCTGACATGCAGCTCGCTGTCACACAGCATCAAAGGGCGCAGCTGGTTTAGGTAATTGCTTAGTGCCTTGCTTGGAGGACCTGGAGCAGGGAGTACCTATACCCAAACCGAGTCAGGCAGCGACTGATTTGCAGCCTCTTCCCGTAACGGAGGTGCTGGCGCTAGTGGACGCAGCCTACGAGGGGGTGCAGCTGGAGGTCACCAGGGATGCCAGAGACCCAGCCTTCGAGCATAGGTCTGCGGCCGCCTACGGCGCCTGGTTTCAGCCTACGGCGGGCGCTTGGGGCAGGCAAGGAGCCGCACCAGCAACAGGGAGTGTGCTTGTGCACAAAGTAAAGGCTGTGGCTCGGCGCAATTATCACGGCCGACACTTGGGGTAAGGCGCAGCGGTCAACAGCGTGACACCCGGGCAAGGACAGCGAGCATGTAGAGGCCGCATTACATGCTTGCTTCCTGGTGCCTCCTTTTTGGTTGAGCACTAATTTCCTGTTTTTCCTTTCTCCTTTCCCCCCTTTCTGACAGTGGGACGCCCTCGCGGCCGAGTCTTTTGAGCATGGCCCAGTCTTCTTTAGCGTGCGGTAGGTGGATTGGGGATAAGAACTTTTTGTTTTGTTTTGACGGGGTCTCTTTCCTCTCTCTTTAGTTTACAACCTTGCTGTTGGACGCCGACGTGGCCGAGCTTTGCAGCATGGCCCAGTGGTGTAACGTCATTGACATGCTTGCTTCCAATGCCCCAGCGTGCAAGATCACCTTAAGGAGCGTTGATGGGCAGGACCCCCAGACGGTTCTACAGACTTCCACGCTTTGTACCAGGGCAGGCTAGGGTGGGATGCTCTGGCTTTGGTGGAGGATGTGGTAGCTTTCGTTGAGGCTTAGTCGTCTCAGAGGCCGGGGCTTACTTTTTCTTCGTTGTCCTGGTGTGTTGCTTTCTTTTTTCCGCCTTTGCTTGTTAAGGGCTAGGATCTGGACGGGCTGGGGATTCTTCAGACTTCTTTTCCTTTTGGGGCTGGTCTTTTCCTTCTCCGTTTTCCGTCTGCTCCTTTCCTCTAGCCTTAAGTTTATTTCCCTCCCGACTGGACAGTTGGGCGCCCACGCGGCCGAGCCTTTTCAGCATGGCCCAGCGGTGTAATGTCATTGAACCTCAAAGACAAGGCCCACGCACCAGCAAACCTTAGGGTCTCGACGACAAACAAACCCTAACAACCTAACATGCAGAGGCTAACAGAGTTTTACATGTTGTATTAAGGTAGGAATGGGTGGGAATGTGGGATGCCCGAAATGCATGCACCGTTTGTTCAGGATGTGGTCTAATTTGTCTAGGGCTAGGCTCTGAAGGGGTAGGGATTATGAATTCCATTTGTTTTCGCCCTGTCTTCTGCCCCTATTTTCTGTTGCTTCCAATCAGACAACTTGACGCCCACAGGGCCAAGCCTTTATTTGTTGGCAGGTTGTTGTCACAAAGGCTGGTCCCAGAGTTGCAATTTCAGTAATGAACATGTCATAGATTTGCTTTGCCTCCCCCCAGGTACGTAAGAAATCAGAATTCATTTCATGCTGCATTCAGATCAGAATTTCGACTCCGAAACCGAGGGGGGGGGGCAAAAACAAAAAAAATTGACCCCATCCCCTTTTTGTAGAGCTTAATGAGAGCGTTCTATACCTGTTTTTAAAATGTTTTTAAACCCTGGGGGGTGGAAGATATGGGGGGCAAAGTTGGGGGTGGGTGGGTGGGTGGTCCCCCCCAAAATCATTTTTTTTCAAATTCGTATCTTTTTTCCGGAGGTCTGTTGAGGCTGGCAGCGGCACCTGTGTGTTCTCCTTGCCAACATGAGTCAATTTACATCCTAAAATGTTGCTTGAATTACAACATGACCCCCTGCCCCCCCACACTGAGGGTTTGGCTCCATTGGACACCCCCCGAAACCAGCTGAATCATTCTTAGTTGACTTTTGGCATGTCATCATCTAACGAATTGAAATATACCAGAAGAATCGCCTTAGCGGGCTGATGAAAAAACAAACCTTACTTGCCCTGTAATGTTAAATTTTGACTGCGATATTTGAATTTAAATGGGTTCCGGAGGCGGGGGGGGGGGGGGGTAGGCTCGTTGGGTGCTCGTCTTTGGGTGGGGGGATGGGGTCCCTGGCTTTTTTTTGTTCACGACGCAGAAAGATCAACATCTTAAGGAGAGTGGTAAGAGTCTCCCACCGCTAAGTCCATTACCTTCAAGTAGAGCATCCAAGCATTGTTGGACATGGAGCAGCCTCTGGCGATCAGGATATGTATACCCTCGCCGCCCAAAACGTGTCAATGACGTTACACCTCTGGGCCCTGCTAAAAATGGCTCAGCCGCGTGGGCGTCCCCCTAAACGTGTGCAACCTACTGCTCTCCCTTCCAAGGACCTGTGCAACTCGTCAAGCCTCCTCCTTTTGAAACACGATCACAAGGAGTTGCAACATGAGTTCATCAGAGTGCCCAAAGTCGTACTGCTGCACCAGGTCCATCAGGTCTTCCTTGGCCATTGTAACGCAAGGCGGGCGGCAGTACGCCTTCACCAACATGCGCATCACCTCCATCGCCAGCTCCGGCTGCCCCGCGAGCATCGCAGCCGCGCAAAGCCGCACGTTCATGCAAAGCGAGCTCAGCCGCCGCGGCGGCGTACCCTCCAGAGGGACGTCGATGCGTGCCATGTGCTGGAAAAGCTTGAGCGCGCTGCCAGCATGCCCTGACGTCATTTCTGCGCACGCCTCCATCTCCAGCAGCCGGAGCAGGCTGGCCTGGGAGGCATCGGGGAGAGCCTCCAGCTGAGTGTGTATGATGCGCCTCGTCTCCTTGCCACAGGAGCACGTAACAGAAAGGAGGAGAGGAGGGGTTTAAAAACACTGCTTTGTGCTATATATTTGTAAATTAAGGATTAAGGGGTTTAGGGTTTAAGGTGAAAGGTTCAGGGGTTCTGCCTTCAGTGTTCAGAGCTGATCTCACCTCCTGTTCTTGGGCATGGCACGCTGAATTGCAGCTTTGTATGACAACCCCTTCTTGGCGGCCAGCTCATACCCCATCAGGAAGGCAGCCTCAATCTCGGACTCCATGGCCGCAACCTCGGGGCGGGCACGGCCGAGGATGCAGCGGGGGTAGTCACAAGCGAACCCTCGCCCACCGTTCCATCTACCCAGGGTCGCCACGCGCTCCTGGAAGGGCCTGGAGTTGGGGGCATCGTCGCAAGGGCAGCAACAGTGGGGCCAGGGTGGCATGTCACAGAGTGGGTCAGAGGCTTAAACCACTGGAGAGGCCTCAAGTCGCTGGGATGGGGCGTGGATCAATGCTTATCTTTTTGTGTTCCAAGCCACCTTCAGCAGTCCACCGGGCGGCCACCACTGGACTTATGGGGACCACACCTTGAACGGCCCACGGCTGATGGACCAAGCAGCAGGGGGTGCTGCACCGGGCTCCAACCGTCAATGGCCGTGATGTAGATGGATTGTGGCTGAATCTGCCTAAATAAACAATGGCATGGATCGAGGAAGACACCCATGTCCGGCCAAGCATGGGACATGACAGCTATTATGAAGCAGAAGCATTGGGGGTGGGACAGGAATAAGGAGGTGCCACAGGGAGGGGTGGGATGAGGGGTGGGATAAGGGGTGGGATAAGGGGTGGGATAAGGAGTGGGATAAGGGGTTAGATGAGGGGTGAGATGAGGGGTGGGATAAGGGGTGGGATAAGGGGTGGGATAAGGGGTGGTATGAGGGATGAGGGGTGGGATGAGGGATAAGGGGTGGGATAAGGGGTGGGATAAGGGGTGGGATAAGGAGTGGGATAAGGGGTGGGATAAGGGGTGAGATGAGGGGTGGGATAAGGGGTGGGATGAGGGGTGGGATAAGGGGTGGTATGAGGGATGAGGGGTGGGATGAGGGGTGGGATAAGGGGTGGGATAAGGGGTGGGATAAGGGGTGGGATAAGGGGTGAGATGAGGGGTGGGATAAGGGGTGGGATAAGGGGTGGGATAAGGGGTGGTATGAGGGATGAGGGGTGGGATGAGGGATAAGGGGTGGGATAAGGGGTGGGATAAGGGGTGGGATAAGGAGTGGGATAAGGGGTGGGATAAGGGGTGAGATGAGGGGTGGGATAAGGGGTGGGATGAGGGGTGGGATAAGGGGTGGTATGAGGGATGAGGGGTGGGATGAGGGGTGGGATAAGGGGTGGGATAAGGGGTGGGATAAGGGGTGGGATAAGGGGTGAGATGAGGGGTGGGATAAGGGGTGGGATAAGGGGTGGGATAAGGGGTGGTATGAGGGATGAGGGGTGGGATGAGGGATAAGGGGTGGGATAAGGGGTGGGATAAGGGGTGGGATGAGGGGTGGGATAAGGGGTGGGATAAGGGGTGGTATGAGGGATGAGGGGTGGGATGAGGGATAAGGGGTGAGATGAGGGGTGGGATAAGGGGTGGGATAAGGGGTGAGATGAGGGGTGGGATAAGGGGTGGGATAAGGGGTGGGATAAGGGGTGGGATGATGGGTGGGATAAGGAGTGGGATAAGGGGTGGGATAAGGGGTGAGATGAGGGGTGTGATAAGGGGTGAGATAAGGGGTGGGATGATGGGTGGGATAAGGGGTGGGATAAGGGGTGGGATAAGGGGTGGGATAAGGGGTGGGATAAGGGGTGGGATAAGGGGTGGGATAAGGAGTGGGATAAGGGGTGGGATAAGGGGTGAGATGAGGGGTGGGATAAGGGGTGGGATAAGGGGTGGGATAAGGGGTGATATGAGGGATGAGGGGTGGGATGAGGGGTGGGATAAGGGGTGGGATAAGGGGTGGGATAAGGGGTGGGATGAGGGGTGGGATAAGGGGTGGGATAAGGGGTGGGATGAGGGGTGGGATAAGGGGTGGGATAAGGGGTGGGATAAGGGGTGGGATAAGGGGTGAGATGAGGGGTGGGATAAGGGGTGGGATAAGGGGTGGGATAAGGGGTGGTATGAGGGATGAGGGGTGGGATAAGGGGTGGGATAAGGGGTGGGATAAGGGGTGGGATGATGGGGTGGGATAAGGGGTGGGATTAGGGGTGAGATGAGGGGTGGGATAAGGGGTGGGATAAGGGGTGGGATGATGGGTGGGATAAGGGGTGGGATAAGGGGTGGGATAAGGGGTGGGATAAGGGGTGGGATAAGGGGTGGGATAAGGGGTGGGATAAGGGGTGGTATGAGGGATAAGGGGTGGGATAAGGGTTGGGATAAGGGGTGGTATGAGGGATAAGGGGTGGGATGAGGGATGAAGGGTGGGATGAGGGGTGGGTTAAGGGGTGGGATAAGGGGTGGGATAAGGAGGTGCCACAGGGTGGGATTTTCGAGCCTTGCGCCTGCAGGAAAAGGATGGGCAGGGCAGAGACACAAGTGGATGGAGCAGCAGTGGAAGGTGATGCACGGGTGGCGGCGGCACAGTGCAGCCGGTGCACGGCCCTTAACTTTTGAAGAGGCAAAACGTATGTTACAAAACATCAGAAAAGGGTACATGAAAATTCAGGGTTGGTTCGTGAGCAGGCTTTGTTTTACACACAGGGGGGTTTAGGGTTGACTTTTTAAGGGTTCGGACCTAAGGGTTCAGGATTTGTGTGTGTCTGTGTGAATAGTACCATACTGCTGGTCTTCGTTACTAGTGAGCGAGGCACGATGGCAAACACGGCTTATTCGGGTCAGGTTGGCTTTCCCCCGTTTCAGGCGCGGGCGATGACAAAAGCAGCAGTTGGGGGAGCAGCTGCGCAGAGGACGTAGCAAGGCGATCAGGAACCATGAACACTCAAACGCCTACGATGCAAAATAAAACACAACCTCAGCCAAGGCAGGCGTGCTGTGGCAGCACTATTTAATTTTAGGCCACAGCTGTATACCAGCTGCATAGCTGGCACACAGCAAATGGCTTGCGAGATGTGGTCATGGAGGCCTGATGCTGCAAACCCTGCGGCTGCCTGGGCCCCCATCAACCCAGTGCCGCGGGTTTCCCCCTGGTTCAATCTGCCTGGCCCTTTCGAAAAAGGCTGTGGGTGGTTGCATAAACTGTGTAACAACAACCCAATGGTAGTTGCCCATCCCAGCGGCCCGCAGAAGGTGGTTTGGATGGACCACAATTCAGCAAACCCTGCCTGTTGTTAACAGAACAAACAGGTGTACTCGTTCACTTATTAGCACAGTGTTCTTATCAAAGAAACACGGTTTAGGACCGATATTTTGAAGTACGGCAACATGCTCCCGGATATAAACTCGACGAAAGTGGCTATCGGGTGCCAGAATCGACGCTCAAGAAGTAAACGACTAGACCTGCTGAGTATTATTCAAGAATCAAGATTCTTCAGAAAAGGTTGTTAGTATTTTGAGAGGGTGACCCCAAGCCATTTAACCCATTAAAGGCCAGTTACAAATCCCCCAAAACTGCTAAAATGGCTTAAATTCACGATGCAACACATCAAAAACAAACGAGCACTACTAATCTACTATGCTTGCCAGTGGCAGAACAGCAAACGGCGGTTTCACATACTGTATACCGGTTACAATACTGTGTACGAAAAAGTAAAAAGCCCCCCCCCAAGGGGAGATCCCCCTTTTGCTCAATGTGGGTCCCAACAGATACCGACGCTAAGCGCCACTTTTATAATACCCAGAATGGTTCAGTTATCCTGCATGAACGTACAACCACCTGTAACCGATAGACCAACACCCAACATATCTGTGGTTCAGCAGCGAGGGTTGCATCCACAAGGCAGTCCCTTTGTCCTGTCGGCGGTCCCACTCGGTCCGTGACTCCCACTCCTCCAATTCTTTAAGCGAAGCATGCCGGCCCAGCTGCCTGGACCAGCGCAACCCCTTCAGTGTCGTCTGGAGCTCGTCGTCGATATCAAACCAACTGCACGTTGAGGGTTCATGGTTATGGTTCAAGTTTGTTTTGCACTGAAGCGAGTTTCCTAGTAGTGCAGCAGCAAGGCCTCAAATTAGGGGACAGCTTCATGGCAGAGAGGTCAACTGGTTATTTCAGACTGAGAACAAGCATATATATCAAGATCTGGATGGAGTACCGCACTGCCAGTGCACTGCCAGCGGTGCAATATTCCTTTCCAGTCTCCAGTTTGACAATGAAGGAGATACATAAGAAAAATGAGATCTGAACTTGCTTGTTGCTGATGATGCGCTGGATGCGTGGCACATGCACTCTGCTGTTGTCCACCACGCTGTCCGGCTCGTACTAGCCTGGACCGCCGCTCAGGGAGTAGAGCTTTGCACCTAGCTCTGGGCGCTGGATCAACAGCCTGATTAATAGGGGCAGAGGGTCAACCTGCACCGGGAAGCAAGCTGGAGAGAAATAAAATAAGTGGGGAAAAAGGCTCATGTGATGTCTGCACTGGCCAGCATGAGGTGACAGGAAGGTCATTCAAATCTACAGAAAGGAGGGGAAACCAAAATATAGCAGCAGCAGCCCAACCTGCACAAAGAGCGCTGGACAGCAGAGGAGACCAATAAAAAACTAGAGAAAGCCCCCTGTTGCCCCTTAGTTCCCCTTCGTGCGTTGGGATTCAGAGGCGCTGCTTCGAGTGTTATTGCAGAAGGTGAACATCTGCGCTATGACAACTGAAAATAATTGCGGCTCTGCTTTCCGGTTATTCCCTGCTCTGGTGTCCTGGGATGGTTTTGATCAGTTGTGTGTCTCTTTTTCTTCTCTCGAGTCTTGATATCCCTGTCCCGTCTCCATGGTCTGACTTCCCCTCCTTGCCATGTGCTACTTCTGTAAGTGCCTTCTTGGTTCCTCAGACCCCCCATGTTCCTCTGCCTCGGTAGTTTCCAGTTATCCTTTAATACCACACAGCTTGAGTTTTCGAATTCATTTTAGGGCGCACACGATCCACGGACCCCTCTCAATAGATAATTATGAGCAAACCGGAATGTGAAGTACGGCATCTGGTATTTCCCTTGTCCTGCATGAGACCATGAAGGGTGGGCTGATGCCATGCAGAGGTACCTGCCATGCAGAGGTACCTGCCATGCAGAGGTACCTGCCATGCAGAGGTACCTGCCATGCAGAGGTACCTGCCATGCAGAGGTACCTGCCATGCAGAGGTACCTGCCATGCAGAGGTACCTGAGAGTTTCTGTCCACATGTCTCCTTCAAGGACATGAGGTGATCCTTGCCCTCGCCGTGAGCAATGACAAATGCCCACGACACCATGACCAGGGCACCCGCGGGCCGCAGGGAGCGGGCGACGATGCCACGCCCCTTGGGAGAGCCGCACCCACCGCCACCGCTGCCCTCACCACTGCCACCGCCGTCACCGCTGCCTCCCCTCCCCTGACAGAGTCAACCAGACAGATCTCCCGAGATTCAAATGACGTGTGTCGCCTCAAGAGCCTGCAGGGTGCAGGACAAGCATGGCTGCATCCTGCGCTTCCTTCCTTGCCGCATCTTGTTTGGCGGCTGTGACGCCCTCCCGGGCAGCCAGTGCCTGCTAAGGCTGATGCAACTGCGTCAAGGGCCTCCTGTGGTCTCTGAAGCATCAGCAGCGAGAGTGCACGGTGGTATCTGTGTGCAAGGCAAGGGGATAATTCACTTCTCAAGGGCAAGATATCCAAAGAAACCCCAAACCTTAAACCCTAAACCCTGTTATACTTCTGTTGTTTTTATGTTATCAATCCTAAGAGCAAATGGCGGTGCCTGTGAGTAAGGCAAGGGAGTAAAATATCACTCCACTACTTGAGGACAACGCAGTGGATAGATCATGGTGCCACCCAACTACTCAAGGGCAAGGCAGGGGGGCACCCAACCACTTAACCACTCAAGGGCTAGGAATCCAAATCAACCCAGAAGCCTCAGCCCTGAACCCTGCAGTACGGTAGGCAGTTGCCTTGGTTTAGGCCATTATATTTCTGCACCTGCTTGAACAAAAAGGAATACTGATGAGAGCTGTGCTGTTCCCCTTCTTTTATAAAAGAAGCATCTGGGACTACACACCATGCGGCACCGATCCATGTCATGGAGTGTTTTAATCCAGAAATGAATTAAGGTTTATTGTTTGACCAGGTCAACATAGATTCCCTGGTTTCACACGTTCACCTACATTTTCGTTTGGAGCCAGATTGGAAGGATCCAAGTAACGGCATCTTGCTCACTGAGGGGTATGCGATAACGACTGATGTGGGGCGGAATCGGATGGAATCGGGCGGAGTATAGCAGTGCATGGGCAGTTAAACAATGAAAACATCCTGTGACCTGTGGGGATCAATGAATACTTACTTGTATCTTCCTATCAATAGGGGTGCGGGTAGGCTACCGTATTATAACCTAAAGTACTTTCGTAGGTTACCGCTTCCGTCATTACCGAAGTCACACTCTCGCTTTGTTATCCCATCATCTTCAAGGGCTCACAAATAGCGTGTGCGTTAAGCATTGGCTGCTTGAAGGGGAACTGAACTTGAGTTTCAGTAGTTTTGCGGCATTTACAAAAACGCTGCGCGCTAGCACGGAACGGGTTGGTTCAACACTCTGTCGGTAGTACCAACTACTGGCATTATATAGTGGTAATAGTCAACCATGCAGCAGTCTCAAGCTGCCTAGCCATGGACATCATCAAGTAGACAACCAAAGTAAGGGCAAAGGCGGGGACGAGGGCAGGGCCGTGTGGGGGGGGGGGCGTGAGATGGGGGGGCAGCAACACCGGAGACCCCCTCAACAGTGCCTGTAGCAAAGAGGGGCCGGGGCGGGACTCCAGGGACTGGCAGGGGGAGGGACAGGGCTGCAGAGGTGACGCGTGTTGAGTCTGAATCTGAGGCAGTAGATTCTGAGGCCGATGAGGAGAGAGGCTGGGAGAGGGATAAGGCGGGGGACATATCCGAGGGGGAGAAATCTGAGGGGAAGAGCCAAGATAAGCCGCACATGCCGGTCACTCATGCTGTCGAATACACAGCTGTCACACTGCGGCAGTGGTGGCTGATGCTGACTGTCTTTTCAATGGCAGATTGGCTTATTTTGGATACAAACCTCTGACAAAAAACGAGGCAAATAAAATCAACTATAATTTATTTTCGGGCTTTAAGGGCTTCAAGGGCTTAAATAAATACAAGAAAACGAATTGGTCTGTATTTAACAAATGATATGTTTCAGCCTTTATGAAGATCTACGTTGATGAAATGAAAGTGTGACTTCGGTACATAATACGGTAAATCCATTCACCTGCATTTTTTCAGAAGCTCGGCAAGTGCAGAGGCTATCTCAGAGGCTACCTCAGAGGCAGGTAAGGAGCATCCCGGTGTGTCTGCAGACGCCACCTTGGCAGCAGCAGCAGCAGTCTTTTCATAGTTACAGATGTCGCAGCCAGCAAAAGCTCTCCGTCCGACAGCCAGAGCTAGCTCAGCATCTGCCAGTGCATCCGCCCACTTCTGTTGGCGCCCGAGTGCAGCCGCCCAGTTGCAGAGCAGGCGAACGGACAGCACGGCCTCCTTTATGAAACCTGCATCCCTAACAGGCTAACACCTGTCTCCTTTCCGCCCTCTGGCTCCTTCACGGCGGCATCCTCCTTCATGGCCCCGTCCACCTTCATATCCCTGTCCACTTTCGTGACCCCTACCCCCTTACTGTCACATTTGTTACACTTTTGTTGCTGCGGCAGCGGCAGCTGCTGAGGCAGTGTCTGCTCCTGCTGCTGTAGCTTTGGGTTCAAAGTACGCAGCGCCAACGTATACAAGCGTACCGCCTCGCTGTCCTTCCCGCCCCGGCGGAAAGCAGCGTTCGTGCGCTCACACACCTCATCGGCCTTTTTAAGTCGCTGCTGCCGCTGCTGCTGACTCTGTTGTTGCTGCTGCTGCTGCTGCTGTGCGGAGTGCCCGCCCTTTTCCCCCTCCTTCTCTTCCATACTTTTCTCTCCCGCAGTGTTGTTGCTCTAGCTGTTGCAGCTGCAGCTGCCGCCTGCTGATGTTGCAGCTCTAAACCCAGCAGCTGTTCCACCACAGCGGGCCTCCTCCCAACTCTGCCTGTCTTCATACAAGATGATGGCCTGAGGGGAGGCATCAAGCGGAAGGGCCTATGTTCAGGGGGTGAGGTTCTGGGGTACAGGATTAAGGGTCTAAGGGCCTAGGGTTAGGGTTTGAGGGTTTGAGGTTAGGGTTCAGGGTTTAAGGGACGGATAGGACGCCTGAGCATGCATAAAATGGAGTCGGAGGCGACGAGCAAGTGATTCTTACGACAGGTCTTCACGTTCCAGAGAACGACACCCCCGAACTGAAATATTAAATATGCCGTACTTTGACTTCGATAAATAACGAAAAAGGCACGCCCTGCAGGGACGTTGTGAGAATCAAGAAGGCAGTTGTGCGGCATGGGCCAAGGCTGCGTCCGCACCACGTCATTCAGTAATTCATTCATGCATTTTCCTCAGGTACTTTGTTCAGGTATTTAATCAGAGATTTTCCTCAGGCACATTTTCCTCAGGCACATTTTACTCTGGCACCTTCCTCAGGGATTGCATTCAGGCATATTACGCAGGCATTTTATTCAGGCATTTTATTCAGGCATTTTACTCAGGCATATTACTCAGGCATTTTACCCAGACATTTTATTCAGGCATTTTATTCAGGCCTTTCACTCAGGCATTTTACGCAGGCATTTTATTCAGGTATTTTATTCAGGCCTTTTACGCAGGCCTTTTACGCAGGCCTTTTACGCAGGCCTTTTACTCAGGCATTTTACGCAGGCATTTTACGCAGGCCTTTTACTCAGGCATTTTACGCAGGCCTTTTACTCAGGCATTTTACTCAGGCATTTACGCAGGCCTTTTACTCAGGCCTTTTATGCAGGCATTTTACGCAGGCATTTTATTCAGGCGTTTTATTCCGGTATTTTACTCAGGCATTTTCCTCAGGTACTTTATTCAGGCATTCACGCAGGCTTTTACGCAGGCATTTTACGAAGGCATTTTGTTCAGGCATTATATTCAGACATTAAATTCATGTATTTTACTCAGACATAGATTCACACATTTAATTCAGGCTTTGATTGACCTGTATGCCTGGCAGGCAACGCCTGCCATCTGATCAAACCAATGGCATATTGCTTGCAACTGTTTGTTTTGTCTGTTACCAAAACATCTTTGTCTGCTGTATAGTCCTTTGATACAACTGTCTATTGTAGACTGCCTCTAGCCAGTCTCATACTATTTTTTGCACATTACCTTGTGAACATTTCCTATTCCTATTAAAACATATTGCCTCCTCCCTTGCGATTGTAATATCCAGAAGGACTAGGTTCCCAGCAGGAGGTCACCATCTTGGACGGCCTATCTATAGCCAGCGATACCGGTGGCCCAAACAACAGGGCTCTCTGCACCTACCCCCAACAGGTTGTGATGTAGCTGAGTTATTGCTGAATGTGTAGCTGGATTGCAGCTGGATTGTAACCTAATGAAGCAGCTTACCCGGGGGTTATCACAACGGAGGACCAGGTACCCAGTGGCTGGGTCGTCCCGGGCATGCCTCATATATGGATGCAGCACAGCCAAGTAAGATCCCAGAGGCAGCATAGCCTGCATGATGCAAGTGTGGAGTTCGTAATATCAGTATTGACTATTGAGTGCATCATTTGTTTGCATGCTGACTAATATTTATGATTTAAAAATTGGAAACTAAACTATTTACAACCTCGTTTACAACAACATCAAAAATGTAAAAGTGTGCCGGCAATCAAAAAGCACGTATTTTTATTTAATCCCCCCCCCTGCAACAACGTAAATTAAGAGGGGAGGCAAAGCTTGCTCACAGGAAGCTTGGGCAGTCTTCATTTTCACCTCTGGGTCCTCATCTGCCATCACGTAGTTGTAGAGGTCCAGCTCCATGCCATCCCCATTGGTGTCCTGGATGAAGATGGTGGTGCCGACGGCGCGGTACGCTCTGCACAGGGAGCGCAGCCAGGAGCCTCCGAAAGCCTTTTAGCTTGCTAGCAAATAATGAAAGACTTTTGTGCTGACAATCGGTCATGCTAAGGTTCTACTAGCAAATAGATAATCTCCCCATACTAACACAGTAATACTTGATATCCTTGTACCCGTACTATATACTTTAAAAAACCCATTTTAGACGATGGCCATGTTCCCCTGCTCACTGACCCAATAAACCATTGAGGGCAGGCCCCGGCTCAGTGACCCAGTATATCATTTAGGGCAGGCCCCTGCTTACTGTCCCAATAAACCATTGAGGGCAGGCCCCTGCTTACTGACCCAATAAACCATTGAGGGCAGGCCCCTGCTTACTGTCCCAATAAACCATTGAGGGTTCTGCAAGTATGTGATGACATGTGAGGCTGAGGGTCTGCAGCTGGGTGATGGCAGGTGTGGCTGGGGTTCTGCATCTGTGTGATGGCAGGTGAGGCTGAGGGTCTGCAGCTGGGTGATGGCAGGTGTGGCTGGGGTTCTGCATCTGTGTGATGGCAGGTGAGGCTGAGGGTCTGCAACAGGGTGATGGCAGGTGTGGCTGGGGTTCTGCAAGTATGTGATGACATGTGAGGCTGAGGGTCTGCAGCTGGGTGATGGCAGGTGTGGCTGGGGTTCTGCAAGTATGTGATGACAGGTGAGGCTGAGGGTATGCAGCTGGGTGATGGGATGTGTGGCTGGGGTTCTGCATCTGTGTGATGGCAGGTGAGGCTGAGGGCCTGCAGCTGGGTGATGGCAGGTGTGGCTGGGGTTCTGCATCTGTGTGATGGCAGGTGAGGCTGAGGGCCTGCAGCTGGGTGATGGCAGGTGAGGCTGGGGTTCTGCATCTGTGTGATGGCAGGTGAGGCTGAGGGCCTGCAACTGGGTGATGGACCCTGGGAATTATTGGGTACCTGCTTGTGTCGAAGGGATGATGGCGCCCTCCTTGCGCCGTGGCCTCCACTCCCACTTCGCTCATCTCTCCTAGCTCCCGAGCCACCGCAAACATCTGAAAGGGGGGGAGAGGCATTGCTGAAGGCCTGCAGCTGGGTGATGGCAGGTGTGGCTGGGGTTCTGCAAATGTGTGACAGCAGGTGAGGCTGAGGGTCTGCAGCTGGGTGATGGCAGGTGTGGCTGGGGGTCTGCATCTGTGTGATGGCAGGTGAGGCTGAGGGTCTGCAGCTGGGTGATGGCAGGTGAGGCTGAGGGTCTGCAGCTGGGTGATGGCAGGTGTGGCTGGAATTCTGCAAATTTGTGATGGCAGGTGAGCCAGAGGGTCTGCAGCTGGGTGATGGCATGTGAGGCTGGGGTTCTGCAAGTATGTGATGACAGGTGTAGTTAAGGGTATGCAGCTGGGTGATGGCATGTGTGGCTGGGGTTCTGCATCTGTGTGAAGGCAGGTGAGGCTGAGGGCCTGCATCTGGGTGATGGCAGGTGTGGCTGGGGTTCTGCATCTGTATGATGGCAGGTGAGGCTGATGGTCTGCATCTGGGTGATGGCAGGTGTGGCTGGGGTTCTGCAAATTTGTGATGGCAGGTGAGGCTGAGGGCCTGCAGCTGGGTGATGGCAGGTGTGGCTGGGGTTCTGCATCTGTGTGATGGCAGGTGAGGCTGAGGGTCTGCAGCTGGATGATGGCAGGTGTGGCTGGGGTTCTGCAAGTATGTGATGACAGGTGAGGCTGAGGGTCTGCAGCTGGGTGATGGCAGGTGTGGCTGGGGTTCTGCAAATTTGTGATGGCAGGTGAGGCTGAGGGTCTGCAGCTGGGTGATGGCAGGTGTGGCTGGGGTTCTGCAAATTTGTGATGGCAGGTGAGGCTGAGGGTCTGCAGCTGGGTGATGGCATGTGAGGCTGGGGTTCTGCTTCTGTGCAATGGCAGGTGAGGCTGAGGGTCTGCAACTAGATGATGGCAGGTGTGGCTGGGGTTCTGCAAGTATGTGATGACAGGTGAGGCTGAGGGTCTGCAGCTGGGTGATGGCAGGTGTGGCTGGGGTTCTGCAAATTTGTGATGGCAGGTGAGGCTGAGGGTCTGCAGCTGGGTGATGGCAGGTGTGGCTGGGGTTCTGCAAATTTGTGATGGCAGGTGAGGCTGAGGGTATGCAGCTGGGTGATGGCAGGTGTTGCTGGGGTTCTGCAAGTATGTGATGACATGTGAGGCTGAGGGTCTGCAGCTGGGTGATGGCAGGTGTGGCTGGGGTTCTGCATCTGTGTGATGGCAGGTGAGGCTGAGGGTCTGCAGCTGGGTGATGGCAGGTGTGGCTGGGGTTCTGCATCTGTGTGATGGCAGGTGAGGCTGAGGGTCTGCAGCTGGGTGATGGCAGGTATGGCTGGGGTTCTGCAAGAATGTGATGACATGTGAGGCTGAGGGTCTGCAGCTGGGTGATGGCAGGTGTGGCTGGGGTTCTGCAAATGTGTGATGGCAGGTGAGGCTGAGGGTCTGCAGCTGGGTGATGGCATGTGAGGCTGGGGTTCTGCATCTGTGTGATGGCAGGTGAGGCTGAGGGTCTGCAGCTGGGTGATGGGAGGTGTGGCTGGGGTTCTGCAAATGTGTGATGGCAGGTGAGGCTGAGGGTCTGCAGCTGGGTGATGGCAGGTGTGGCTGGGGTTCTGCAAATTTGTGATAGCAGGTGAGGCTGAGGGTCTGCAGCTGGGTGATGGCATGTGAGGCTGGGGTTCTGCATCTGTGTGAAGGCAGGTGAGGCTGAGGGCATGCAGCTGGGTGATGGCATGTGTGGCTGGGGTTCTGCATGTATTTGATGACATGTGAGGCTGAGGGTCTGCAGCTGGGTGATGGCAGGTGTGGCTGGGGTTCTGCAAGTATGTGATGACATGTGAGGCTGAGGGCCTGCAGCTGGGTGATGGCAGGTGTGGCTGGGGTTCTGCATCAGTGTGATGGAAGGTGAGGCTGAGGGTCTGCAGCTGGGTGATGGCAGGTGTGGCTGGGGTTCTGCAAGAATGTGATGACATGTGAGGCTGAGGGTCTGCAGCTGGGTGATGGCAGGTGTGGCTGGGGTTCTGCAAATGTGTGATGGCAGGTGAGGCTGAGGGTCTGCAGCTGGGTGATGGCAGGTGTGGCTGGGGTTCTGCAAGTATGTGATGACATGTGAGGCTGAGGGTCTGCAGCTGGGTGATGGCAGGTGTGGCTGGGGTTCTGCATCTGTGTGATGGCAGGTGAGGCTGAGGGTCTGCAGCTGGGTGATGGCAGGTGTGGCTGGGGTTCTGCATCTGTGTGATGGCAGGTGAGGCTGAGGGTCTGCAACAGGGTGATGGCAGGTGTGGCTGGGGTTCTGCAAGTATGTGATGACATGTGAGGCTGAGGGTCAGCAACAGGGCGTATGCTTTTGTGTTTTGGTGCACACAAGCTTACCGTTGCGGCTCGGTGCGGTTAGCACGGCTGACACCAGAGGACGGCGCAGCGGTCATCAGCATTGCATGACTGTGTGCCCCAGGGGCAGCTTTGACAGCATCCATCTGAGCACCTTCATACGCCATCAGGCCTGTTGTGCGCCGTCCAAGCGCTTTAAATAGGTGCAGTCTACACTCTACAGTCTACACGCTCACAGACGGCCATATTAGCACTGCCCCTGTTCCTTGCACCAGAGGTATCAAGCAGGGTTGCGGGTAACCCTCTCAGCCCCCTGCCCTTGAGCCTCTACATCAGCAACCTGCGGGTATTTTTGCAGCCAGCGCCCCCCGTGGTGGGATGTGGTACAGAAAGCGTATACTGAGCTGCGATCATTGTCGCTGAGCGGTGCCCCGGGACCGGAGCGCAAGACAGCCAGGCAGCGGTACAAGATGTACAATTTCATTAGCCAACTTTATATTAATGCTGGATCAACTTAGGGGGCGGGGAGGTCCTCCGAACAGTGTTAGAGACTTCTTCTAGTTGTTCCGGGGCAGGCTTGGGTGGGATCTCTTGGCTTTTGTGGAAGACGTGGTAGATATCGTGGAGGCGGAGACGCTTTTCAGAGGCTGCAACTTCCTCCGTCTTTCTTTTCCAGCCTTTTGTCTGCCCCTTCACTCTATTTTCCACTTTTCCTCCTTTTTCCTGACCCCTGGCGTTTGTTTCGTTCTTTCCCCCAAACCCGTAAGTTAGGCGCCCACGCGGCCGAGCCTTTTTGAGCAGGGCCCAGAGGTGTAACGTCATGGACCTATGAACCCTGCTAAGAAATAAAGGCCGGCCACGTCAACAAAAAAAGCTTCTGGGGAAAAAGAGAGGGCAAGGGTTATAAGGTATACTCGTGTAAGAGGTTGCACTATGGTCCTGGCTTCTTTTTTGCTGTGCGTGATCGCTGGGATTGTGCTTGCTCATCCCCTACCAGCCCCATGCAGCCAAGCGTTCAGCAGGCCCCAGCAGGTATGCACTATGTACCGTCCGAAAACCTCGGCAAGGAGCCAGTGCCGCGCTACACCCTCCTGAACCAATGCGTTCCCTTCATATTTGTACTTCAAATCCAATCATCCTTGGGCACACTACTTACAACTCACCACTCTCGGACATACTCCTTACGACTACTATTGCAGTCTCTGCCAACGAATACGCGTTCTTAAATAAAAGACGTGAAGCGGATGCACCAGCCACAGTCTCGGTAGTAGGGCAGATCACGGACTACAACAAAAATGCAACAAAACAAATGATGCATTACCTCTCCTGCGCATCCTCCCCTGAGCCTCATAACTCTCCCGACTAGACAGTTGGACACTCATGCGTCTGAGCCTGTCAATCAGGGCCCAGAGGTGAAACGTCCTTCACAAATTCCTGTCCTACATTGAAGGCCAAATGCAGTCAGTGACTAACGCATGGCATGATGCTCAGGTAAATTGCCAATCACACACAAGCATCCCACATTCCCACACACCCCATTTGCTGGGCTTGGGAAAAAGGGGCAGTTGTTCACACCCTTACCTGCTCTCTCATTATTTCCCAGGGAAACTAAGACAGCAGCCCTACTGACCTCGGCCAGCAAGTCTACCAAACATAGCATACCGCACAGGCCTTCACAGTTGGGTACAGCGAAGGGTAAAAGAAGTCCAGCCTAGCATCACGTCTGGTGCATGGGACAGGTGCCCACAACCCTGCTTCAGCAAAAACGACTTGCAAACAGCAAACCCCCAAAAGGCTGGCAACCAGGCGGCCCCCTCCAAAGGCCCTGGACCTCCTGACAGCAAACAATCTTGCTGTTGGTTGCCCAGGCTTTGAGCGTCCCCTGAAGCCGGATACTGGGTGGCCCGCCATGGATCCACAGCGACCATACCCATGTCCAGAATATCACATCACGTCATCAGCCGCGGCTGAGCCTTTTTGAGCAGAGCCCAGAGGTGCAAGGTGACATTGACTTAACCAGCCATCAACATCCATAAAAAACAACCCCGTGCAGCCTTCCAGCTTTTCAATTGCACGAACTAAGGGGTCACTTGGGCGCCCCGAAATCATATACCCTCTCCAGTATTTATCCAGCCAGTGAGGGGACTCGGCGCAATGGCCGGCCAGCTCCCACCAGCAAGGGCCCAGACTGTATTTTCACGGCAGGCTCAACGTCAGGTGCAGGAAGCCATCCAGCCGCTCAATGTTGTCTGGTGGGAGCAGCAGCTGCAGCGTGGCCAGTACGACTAACCCCGTGGCGGCCATGATGCATACAATCAATACGGCTTCGCGGAACCTGGGCACGGCAGACGCAGGGCAGGTGGAGGCCAAAGGTCTTCAACCGATGCATTCAGTAACCACTGCTGCTTTGGAATCGACTGCCCACCAAGGCTGCATACAGATCTTGGTGCCGTATCAAACAGGAGGGCCACAGCGATCCCTTTCCTCATGATGCCAGGCTCAGCTGCGGTGCAAGAACTTGGCGAGGAATCAAGCATTCCACAACTGTGAAGTTTTGTGTGAAGCTTTTACAGTCCAGCGGGGCATCACATTTGATGCATGGGACTTGTGCCCGTAAACCGGTACAGGCACTAAATAGGACGCTAGCGAGCGAAAATCAGTGACCCCCCTGGGCAAGCAACCAACACACAACCACCGAGCAGTAGCGTGGGAATGAACCCCACTAAGCAATTCAAGATTCTGGAATAAAACCCGGTACAAATTGAGGATGAGGTGTGGGTGTGTGTGAGCGCAAAAGGGTGGGGGGGGAATACAAGTTGTGAACAACTTAGGTTGCTCTGTGCAGCATCTCACCAAAATCCGCTGATGTTGAGCCCAATGAGATATAAACAAATCTGGTCACTGAATGAGCTAAAGGCCAAAAAGGGGGGACTGGTAGCCATGGGGGAGGGTGGAGGGTCTCACCCACAACCAATTTGAAGACACTGCAGGCGTTTCGTTGGAAACTTAATCGAGAGGACAATTATGTGGCGGATAGCTGCCTTCCCATGTTAAACACGGTCTATTGGCGTCATCAGGTACGGCATGCTTGAACATCAGCCCGGTAGCCCACCCCATTCGAAACCCAGAAACCAACGTTTCTGACATACCGTAGATTTCCTTTGCCTTCCCTCATTCTTAACGTTGTATGGTGGCGAGGGATGCATGGATTTACTAATTATCCATTGTCGACGCCAGTTTTCAGTCGAAAATTCAGAGGTTTTGTCGACAGTTTGCCCTGAGGGCAGCTTTAAATGAAATACAATTCGATGCCCGAGGGAAGGTCAATAAAGCCTACGGTAATGGCAACCAAGGCATCTGCCAACCTGAAATGCAAGTCCAAGTCACATCAGGTGCCTCTACACCAACAGCATCCAACCTAAATCGCCACAAAATACACACTTACCCATCCTGCACCCAAACCGCTCGGCCCACCTGTCTGCGCCTGGGTTGCTTTTGCCTGAAACAATGACCCTTCACCACTCAGCCACCTGCCTGCGCCTAGGTTATTTTTCCTAAACCACAAAACTGAAACACTCGGCCTACCTGTCTTATGTCTGGGATTATTTTGCCTTCACCCTCGACCCTAAACCGCTCGGTCTACCTGTCTTCTCCTGGCTTGCTTTTGCCCAAACCCTAAGCTCTAACTGCTAGGCCAACCTGTCTGCACCAGGTTGTTGTTGCCTAAACCATTAACCTCTCTGTCTACCAGTCTTCACCTGCGTTGCTATTGCCTGAACTCTTCACCTCAAATTACCCATCCTACCTCACTACCTGTCTGCGCCAGGGTTGTTTCCACCGAAACCCTATACCGCTTGGCCTACCTGTCTGTGTCTGGGTTGCTTTCACCTAAACCCTACACCCTGCACCGCTCGGCCCACCTGTCAGCGCCAGGCCCGTTTGTTGACCATCCTCCCCACTCCCCGAGGTGCGTGCAGTAAAAGGCACGCCAGATGGTCATGACACCCAGCACGCCTGCCGCTGTTGCAAAAGGCTCGCCCACCCCAGAGGCCGCCAAGGGCATCTTGTAGAACCAGCCATCGTCGCCAACCTGCAGGTCACTCAGGAGGACAAGGCCTATCAGTGCTTGCGGGGCACAGGTACAGTTCAGCTACAGTAAAGTGACCTAGCGGCCTCCAAAGAGAGATGATACAATCACTGCTGGACCTAAAGTATTGTGTTCATTGGGATTATGGCAGCCTTCATGCGAGAAACAATTTGTGCATCAACGTGGACCACCACAAGAGGCCGTACCGTCATCCTGCACAAGGAGGCCTTGTGGCCAAAACAAAATGCAGTCGCCTAGCAGCTCTCAGCCCTCAGAACTCATAACAGAGGTAACCAACCCTGACGTGGAACTCATCTGCCTACCCTCAATTTTGAATTCAACGATTGAATTTGAATCATCAGGATATATCCTCGGAAACGCAATTTAGGGTCCAGACCAGGTTCAGACCTCCCCCCTCTTCAGCCCTTGCCCACCAGTGCCTGGCTCTCTGCAGCCGTGGAGATGACCAGCTGTGCGGCAACCACCTGCATGATTGAAATCCGCACCGCATGTTGAGGGAGCAAGGAAGGGGTCAGGGCATATACCCTACAATCATGCACAATGGCACAGAGCATGGCGACTACCGGTGATAGAGCTGCAATGCCTGAAAATAAAACAGCATGATCACTACTGTGCTCATCACTGCTCCATCCGCTGCGCTCTGTCCTGCCCAACCAACTCCCAACCCACAATACTGCGCTTTGAGGTTCCAAAAGCTGCTTGAAGCTGACCACTGCCCCGCCAGTCTATCCCCCCTTATGGCTCACCACATCTGGGGCCTCTGTCGGGGAGCCAGATTATATGTAGCAGTGTCACAAAAAAGGAGCACAACCATAGCACTGGGTCAAGACCCTCTTCCATTCCTATGACCTCACCGGCATCGACACTAGCCAAGTCAGGGAGGTCTTTCGCAATGTTGATGGTAGGTCGGCGTTCTCTGCGCTGCGGTAACCGCCGACGAGGATGCTTGCTGCAACCCACGATGCGACGAGCATGCAGCCAAACCCGACAAACTCTACGAATCTGAGAAAATCAGCAAGAGCAAAAGGTTTAGCAGCTGACTCTAAGGGATCATTCTTTCTCTCTCCCTCTCTCTGCCCCCCCCGAAAGAGAAAAGGAGCAGACATAGAAAGCTCACCCGCTGACAAGTGAAAGCGGCAGGCAAGCACTAGGACATGTGGGGGCAGTGGCAAGGGACAGCAGGGATGATAAATGAGGAAACGAGCACCACCATGTGGATAGTTTGAAGCTTGCATGGCCATAGAGGCGAGAAATAGTGGCATGCCGCTTGCGCGGAAAAGAGTGAAGCTAGGAAAACTCACCTGATGGGGTTGAAGCCAAGGGGAGCTAGCCAACCTGCAAACATTGCAGGGGTGACACATGTGACATGCACATGGAAAGAGGAATGCACGCAGTCAACGGGTATCAGGTCTTCTGGCTCGTTTATGCGGACTGCAGCAGGCAGGTTTGCTCGTCAAAGGTGTGCTCAGCATGGCTATGATATATGCAGTTGTCAATGTTGCTGCAAGGTCTGGGACATTGGGAGTATCAATAGCCGCTACAACAGGGACATGTCATGCACTGGGTCTAGGTATCTGACCCCTGTACCTGGGAAAGAGGCAGACATAACAACGGACGAGATCTGTTTGTACAGTGAAAAGCAGGTGAGGACCAGCGCGTCCCCAGTCAGCAGCTCCTTGTTGCTGATCGACGAGGAGCGCATGAGCAGCAGGCGTGGCTGGCGCGCCGTGACAGCCAAGCGACGGGTAACGATCGCTCCATGGCTGCTACGGAACTGTGGCCTGACAGGCCTGCAGCCTAGAGGCGCACAACTGCAGCGCGCCAAATGGCGGGCTAAGCTGCTGCCGGAAGAGGAAATGAGCATCGCGTTGCTGCAGCGGTTGAATTTGGCGTACCCCGAGGCAAGCCAGCTACATGTTCCTGATGGTTAACGGAAAGGCATCGGTAATAGGGGCTCTTACTTCAAACGTGGCAATTTTAGGGTTATACTCTGAAAAAATGCACCTGAAGTTGAAAACCCTGATCGTCTGGCATACTATGTGATGTCCAATACCGTATTTACCTTGGCTTGCAGCTGTTTCAAACTGGGTACATGGCACATAATGTGGGTTACGACCATGGTAGTGAACAGCTGATCTATACTGTTTCCGATTTGTTTGTTAGTGACGACCGGCATGTGGCCCACGGCGTCTGTTGCTGTCATTTTTTCTAATTGGACCATGGAGGAGGTTTCAGGACGCCAGGGATACCCTTGATATGGTACCCCCGTTGCGCACTGAAAACTGTGCGTCCTGCCGAGACTATAACTGAAACAAATCTGGAACCTGACCCTCTTCTTGGAAGGATTCAGATCACTAAGTCGTTACAACTTAAAGGACACCTGACAAAAGTAAAATTTGTAATGTATCCATGGGAGGCAGCCAGCCTCAAAGATGAGGCTCCGATATCCGACAAGTTGCAACGCATGCATCCGCTCAACTCAACTTCTGTTGACACTCTCGTCAACAGTACTGCCACAGTGCTCTTCATCACTGACAGGGTAAAGTGTTATGTCGCCATTCAGAGCTTTCCAGCCCAAGCGCGCTCCTGAAGATCTTCAGAACTCCTATGCCATCACCTGCAGGTGGTGGGTACATGATCAGGTCAAAAACGTTACATCTCTGGGCCCGCTCAAAGCTCGGCCGCGTGGGCGCCCAACTGAAGGGAGATAAGGGAGAAGGGAGAAAAGGGAGAAAAGAAGAAACTAAAAGGAAGAGGGGGGAAAGGAACAAAAGGAGAGGCCGGGAAGGCAAAGAAGGCCAAGTCCGACACCTGAGTTCCACTAGAGAGAAGCCCTGAAAAGCCTCATCATGTACTTAAAAAAGTACATGATGAGGTATTATCAAATCGAGAAACGACGAGGCGGCATGGAGCACAAACTACAGACCAAAACACATGTAACTGGATTCACGTCCAGCGTTCCCAGCGCCAAGGGTGCGCGTATGATCTCGTAGTAAGGACATGCAGTTCAGGACTTCAATGAAACATAGCCCCCCACTGATGCTTCATTCCTTAAGCATGGCCTTTCCTAGATTATTGCACAGCTTGTCCTGCCCTCCCTGCAGCCTGAGCTTTTCCTTACCTTAGACTTGGGAGCCTTGGACGCCTTGATGCCAGCGATGGCCTCTGCGTATGAGGGGGTCTTGAACACGGCTGAGCCGGCAACCAGTGCGTTGGCACCAGCCTCAATAACCTGGAAGGCGAGTGAAAGCAGGAGGACGTTTGGTCTTTTTACTTGGAGAGCAAATACGGGGGGGAAACCATTCAAGACATACCGGTGATGTTTTCAGGATGATGCATGCCATTCATCCGAGTATGACAAAAATGCATCCCTTAATATTTCTTTACCACACGTACGAACAACTCGTAGAAACTACATACCCGGACCACCCAGTGGACACAGTGTCATCCTAGTATTGCACCATCCAACAGCGCCAAGCCATCCCATCACACTTTTGTCCTGATTCATATGGCAAAGGCTGTGCAGCAGCTGTGACATTCAGCCCGCTGCGAGCTATCAACTGCATTTATATCTCTGTTCAAAAGAAAACCCAGTAACAAACAGACTCAGGAACAAACAGAGGCCCTAGCATCAACTGCTCTGCATTCCAGAGCGGCTGAGCGCCCCCCTCTTGTTACCCATCCAATACCGTAGACGTTATTTTGACTTCATATGAGGCAATTAATCTGAGTTACCTCAAAACCGTGGAGCTAAAACAAGTTTTTGTTAAGCCACAGGGGCCATGAATATTTGAAGGTTAATCAATAATCAGCGAAGCCTCTTTCATGGAAACTAGCACTTCGCTTAGCGAGAGTAGGCGTAGCAGCTGTAGGGGTAGGTGGGATCGCGCAGAGCATGACAATTGTTTTGGGTACTGTTGTTGGAAAGCGAGGGGATTTTGTACGGGATCGGTACAGGCGAAAAATCCAGATTCAGTAATTAAGTTGAGCTGCAAGAAACTGAACTTATTAATTAACCATGCACCTGTCTCCCCCCCCCAAAGGTTGCGCGGCACAATTCAACCATGCACCTGTCTCCCCCCCCATAGGTTGCGCGGCACAATTCAACCATGCACCTGTCTGCCCCCCCATAGGCTGCGTGTTAGTCCACGCAAGCCAATAAGCATTAAACGGTGTGGAGGCAAAGGACGTCTTCGGTACCCTTTTAGCGTTCAAGTGTCGGACACCTTCAATCCCTATTTATATTCCGTGTTCTGCTCGAGAGGACTTGGGTAGCTCCTCAGTGGAGACAGAAAGACCTAGCATTCTCTGTTCCCTGCTACAGACTGCCCCCCCCATTATTCTCATGCATCACCTTGTAGGCGTTCTCGGGGGTGACACCTCCGTCAACCTCGATCCAGGGGTTGACACCCTGAATGCAGTACATACAAGACAGACCGGTCAAGACTGATAGTATAGATTTGACTCATACGATAGTGCACATCTCCATGATGACTTCTGTGAGAGGCGTCTCGATGACTCATACCAGAGTGCACCTTCTAGTGATGACTCATGCAAGAGTGCACCTTTCCATGCTGACTCAAACGAGAGTCCACCTCTTCATGATGACCCACAGGAGAGTGCACCTCTCAATAAAGCGCCGTAGGCCGTACACCAGCAAAGCTTAAGGCTGCCAAAGGTTCATTTGATCTTTTGGTACTTTGAAGAGCGAGAATCAATGATGACATCCTTGACATGGAGACTGTTTACCCCATGGAGATCCATGCATGAAGGCACAAATACTAGATAACAGATAACAGCGTGTCTCAAAGTTATAATCCCTCTCATGGAACAGCAAGCACAGTAAATTAGGAAAAGGAGACGGCAGGTTCTGAAGGAGCAAGCGATCAGTGTACAGCTTGTGTCTCTGCATTTTAATTTAAATGTACCGTCAGAAGCTCACATGGAACAAGACATCATGAAGTTACATGCAAAAGGCAACTAATGCGCATGGGGGCGACAGCAGCCCTGCTTCACCCTGTGCGTTAACGTCACCCAGGTTTTTTGACCCATTCCTGCCCCCTCACCCTCTCATTGCACATAGCCTTGAGCTCCTTGATCTTCCGCACTTGGCTCTCAATGAACTTCTGGCCTCCGAAGCCGGGGTTCACTGACATGATGAGCACAAGGTCCACGAAGTCCAGGACGTACTCAATGGTGGACAGGGAGGTGCCAGGGTTGAGCACAACTCCAGCCTGGCAGCCTAGCTCCTTGATCTGCAGGGCGGATTGTAAACCAGGGTCAAAACCAGTCTATTTAAGGGTGGGTGCTTCCGAGCCGGCAGGGACAGGCAACATCGAACCCCGTGCTTGGGCCATGTATGAGCATGGGGCAAGTATAAGGGCTCCTCCTCGGATCCGGCTATACACACTCTTCAGTGCATATAGGTTTGCGAAAGGTTGAGAGACAGCAGCTTAGGGTGGGATGGAAGAAAGAGGGGGTCGGGAGTCAAGAGGCAGCGTACCAGGTTGATGGTCCTGTGCAGGTGGATGGTGGACTGCTGCTCAGCGTGTACAGAGATGATGTCGGCACCGGCCTTGGCGAAGTCGGCGACGCGGAGCTCGGGCTCCACGATCATCTGCGAGGCGTATCAGAAGGTGGACACACTCGCAAACCATTTACCATTTTAACGTAGAATCGCAGCGAAGTCGAACTGATGAATGGGCTCGCTGCATGGCGCTGCATGGCCTGAGCTTGCCCTCAGTGTCTACGTGCAAACTGAGGATGCATGTTTTCCGCGACACGTACCAGGTGGCAATCGAGGACCTTGTCGGTGGTGGGGCGGATGGCATCAACAATCATGGGCCCAATGGTGATGTTGGGTACGAAGCGTCCATCCTGCAGTGAAAAACAGAATATTAGCTGTGGACAACTGTTCAGGTGGACACGTCGGAACGCCTACTACCCCGTCCTACCAGGATTCCAGGATAAGGCCCATGAAGTTCTTAGCTTACCATGACGTCGATGTGAACCCAATCGCACCCAGCCTTGTCAATGGCCCTGATCTGTTTCATGAAAGAAGCGATGGGTGAGTCACAGGGCTCAACAAGACCGACGCCTTTTGACATCTTACCTCCTCTCCTAGACGAGAGAAATCCGCGGACAGGATAGATGGAGACACGATAATGTCGGTCTTCTTCTGGATCACACGACTGGCCCCTGCCATCACAGTCATGTTGCGCCGGGACACGGCCGCAGAGCGAACTGACTTGGCGGACAGGTTCTTCATTTGGAGGGCCATTTTGACGAGATGTAGGGGAAATGTAAATGTGAGCGCCCGGAGTCGGAGAAACGTGCAAACTCTCGGCTGGAGAAAAATCGCACATGGACCCTAGGTCTCAGACAGGTTAGCAACTGAACACGTTCGGTTAAGGGGTGGACAGTATCTATTTGTATTCCTCGAGTACTTATGCATCAGTACCCGAATGCTGTCCTTAAAAAAGTCCAGGATTCCGTATCACGGATCCACGCATGCATTTTACATGGCATACATATACACAGTGTGTCCCATCTCGGTTGATGGCAGTGTCATGCAAGCTTAGGACTGGTAGTTCAGGAACTCAGGAAGGTCACAACGAAGGTGCAATGCATGGACTGAGATGCACCCCGCTTCAAGTGGGCATGCTTGATTGCTTGGCCTGCAGATTCTCTCGTGGCACCACGTGCTCTGCTTAGCTTAGCTTATTCATCCTTACTCGGGGGCCATGATCCAACACACCGGGGGAGGTAGGAGGTATCGACCTCACTTATTAAAAACGTACTTTTACTCTCCAACGTTTCAGTCAATTGACATGGCATTATATACGTGCCAACGTTCGCAAGTAAGTGACGTCATTTTCCTAAGTCCATCATCTTTAACTAAAGAGGAGCGCATGCCATTAAATACATGCATTACCTGTTATTTATCGACCTCGATTCCGATCGTACCAAGTGCCCAGAGGGCCTCCGTGGAGGCGGGGGTGTTGTAGGCGAGGGTGGACTAATCGCTGCTGCAGCCCATCCTATCTGAAGCTGCAAGTCCTCCTTTTGCTGGTATGAAGCGTGCCTAAACCTTCGCCTACTACAAGAGCATTCACTGCATTTTGGTGTGCAGTTTCAGCCTATATGCACAGCATTCAACCAGCGAACACAGCATCCCACCCTTTTGAGCAGCATCTTGCATGCATGCGCAGCCTCCACCAACACTGACAGCCCCCGAATGCATGCCCAGCCCCCCGCATGCATGCACGTTACCCCGCCCGCTTGCATGCACTACCCCCCACGTAGCCGCGCTCGCGACCCTCCACCTGCATTCTCAGCTCCTTCCCACATGCAAACACCCCGCCCGCATACACACTACCCCCCGCTTGCACACATAGCCGCCTGCCAATATCGCAGCATCTCTCGTGAATATATGCTAGAGAACCCAGCCAAGGATCCACGAGTCATGAACAGCTTCACTGGCCGCAGTTCACGGGGGGATCTGGTCCGCATCTACGAGAATCTTGGCGATGATTTCACTACGTGCTTCATGACAGAGGAGCGGCTCACGACTCACAGCTGCTCTGCAAAGAAGTGTGGCCAGACATGCGGCCATATCTCGTGGGGGGACCAGAAACTGCCTGACATGACATGTGGCGTCTTCATGTTGGGTGGACTGCCGAAGGTCAAGCTACCTACCGGTATGCACCGTGCTTCAATCCCGGCCGGGCGTATTGAGGCAGATGGATCGGAGTTCGCCTTGCTGAGGTAGTTTGCCCTGGGCTATACTGTAAATTCGCCAAGCTTTTCTATAAACAGGGGCAAATGTACATCACGAGTGGATTTGTACAGAGCATGCCATGGATCGAGCCTTTGTAACGTATCAATTTCTCTTTCCCTTACTCCGCTTAGGAACAACCCCATGCGCTGCTTCACGTATGAGGTCATGTGTGACTGGTCAGCGCAATGTATCGGCTGGTGGAATCTAGGGTATGCTATATCTGTTTATTTTAGGGAGCCTCTGTTTTGATTCAGATACGGCCTAGAGATCCACGTGCATTAAGCCCTGTTTTGCCCGGGCCACCGGCCGTAGGATGGGCAAGGGTTGGCACATTGCATCTGCTCCATTTGCTCAGTTCTATCATTCATGCCCCTCGAAGGTATCACATAGTGCCTATGGCAGGCTCCATAGAGGTAATAGAGGTAAATGCGGCCGTTGTTGCTAAAGCGAAGCAACGCTTGCTCAACAACGAGTCGCCACTCTTATAACGTGCCACGCTTGACGTCATCATGCAGCAATATGATGGTATCACAATTGGCTTTCACCAGGACCGGTGTTGCATTGCGGCCCCTTGTTTGGACTTTGGCTTTGGCAGATCTTGAGGCGTAGCTTGTTTTGGGGTCAAGCTTCAAGGACATATGCTTTGTCCATGACCATTGCCACTGTATATCACGGCTAGCCTTGGTGCAAGACAGCAACTACTATGCTGGTATCTCTGAGGAGAAGCTTGATGACTTGAGGGCTGCTTTCGCTGGGATGCGCAGCGACCGCTCCGGGCATTCACTACAACTAATCAGGAGTTTGGAGAGCAACTGCAGATATATGTCCCATTCAGAGGGAGAAGGAGTCAGGGGAGCGCTTCTTTGTGAAGTGACAAAAAAATCCAGCCTGTCTTCAGTTGTCTATGCTTGGCTCATATTTCCGCCAATATTGAGGTTTCCGACATATAATATTAAGTGGTTTTTAACTTGACTCGACAACCTTACCCAGTGAAAGTGGCTTGGCAACATGATCCCTCAATGGCTTCATGGCATAACAGTATGACAAGGATCCACACTCAAGATTTCAACCTCCAATCCAGCTTGGGTCTCCTAGAGTGACATGTTGGGGGTGCATCAGTGTATTTATGATTTCAGTCTACAGCCTTGCTTTGGTATCCTAGAGTGGCATGCATGGGGGGCATCAGCATAATTAAGATTTCAGTCTAAAGCCATGCCTGGGTTTAGGAGAGTAGCATGCATGGGGGGCATAGTTGACACAAATTAGATTTCAGTTTAACCCCGTGCTTGGGTCTCCTTGAGTGGCATGTCTGGGGCGCATCATCATGATTTGGATTCCAGTCGAAAGTCGTGCTGGGGTTTCCTAGAGTGGCATGCATGGCTGTGGCTCATCAACAGAATTAAGATTTCAGTGTAAAGCCTTGCTCACGCCTCCTAGAGGCTAGAGTGGCATGCCTGGGGCGCATCAGCATAATTAAGATTTCAGCCGTAAGCCATGCTTGGGTCTCCTAGGGTGGCATACCTCGGGCGCATCAACATAATTAAGATTCCAGTCTAAGACCATGGTTGGGTCTCCCAGAGTGGCATACCTGGGATGGGCGCATCAACATAATTAAGATTTCAGTATAAAGCCTTGCTCACGTCTCCTAGAGTGTCGGGGCAACGTCCCAACATCGCCAATTGCGACATGCGCCAATTGCGACAATTGCGAGCGTAGTAGTAGGCGCGTACTAGCTAACCAGCTCCTGCCACATAGTTGATGCAGTGTGTTGGCGCATGATGACATGCAGATCATCAACTAGTCGTCCTGGCAGCTGCACCTGTCGTTGTAAGGATTTGGCGTGGTGCTACTGCTGCCTGTTGCTGGCTCACTACAGAGCAGCAAGGAACGCACCACGTTCATCCGCGCACGCTCCGGCCGACATGACTGACCTCCAGATATGGAGGCAGGCCGAACGAACGCGTCCGCAGCGTCCTTTCCACGAGGCGGCTTTAACTGCGTCATTCAGCACGGGCAGCGATACCGCTCCGGGTAAGCAGCGATACCGCTCCGGGTAAGCAGCGATTTTCTCTCACTTGCCCTTGCTGTAACTATAGGGAATTTAAGCATGCATGGCGGTCTGGCGGAACGAAGGGGAAACTCAGATGACGATGGTGCCTGCCGATCCATTATTATGGAATGATGTATATTGAAGCAGGGCATTATAGTGTATAATGCCCTTACTTGTAGTAGCTTGTCTTGACAGTAGCTCAGAGCGGAGAGGGGGAATCGGGGAATCCGGAGAGTGGCAGCCTCTTGCTTGTTACAAAGGTCGACAGAGGTCCAATAGATTAATCCAATAACAATCTGATAGTACATACGCGCACGTCGCAATTGGCAATGCTATGCTGGGACGTTGCCCCGAGCGGTCCCGCTCGACATACAGTAGCATCATCTGCAGCAGCAGCAAGAGCTATTCGCTTCATCGCGGAGTGACGGTGGGCCAGGACAGCCAGGCCGCCTCTCAGCAAACTCGGAGCTATGGGGGGTTCCACATATAGCACTTCTAAGCTGTTTTGCACTTCATCACCCCAAGCCCCCGCAGAACACCATACCGTTATACACATCACCATAGTTTTGGTCATATTTGGTTTTTTCTGAGTTGATTGTTTTTGTAAACCCGGAATTTGCTTTTGAACACGGTTGGTTTGTTATGGCTGGTTTTCTTTCTTTTTACCTGCAACTAATGGTTTTATTAATCACACGTTTGGTTTTATTAAATAACCCATTTATGGGCTTACACGTGGGTTCCTCCTGAAAAGTCCATAAACAAGGCCCGCAACTTTGTATGCTCTCCAGATTTTAAAGAAATGTATTAACTATCCAGAAAATATATTCCCGTGTGAAGCATAGCGTAACGTAAGGGATATTAGGGGGGTAAAATGTGTATGTAGGTAGGTAGGTAGGTTGTTGGCTGAATGAGTAAAAAATAAAATCTTCTCAAATTGTATTGAAATGTATGCAATCGATCATGCACGTAATGCGTGATGTATTCACCGTGCCAAAAGTATTAAAAGTGTGAATTCTGACTTTTCGCCCGAAAATCTGTTAAAATGCTCATGTTTTACGTAGGCTGCGCTTACCAGTTTCGCTTATTTTCGCAGGGTCACTGACAAGTTTTTCGGTAGCTTTTCGTCAGTCTTTCGCATAGCTATCGCGATGTTGTTCGGTAGCGATGGTATTGGCGATAGATCCGGTATCCTTCGCCTTGTCAGTCCGTCGCAAAGCGTCAGCGATGATCTTGTCCGGTAGCGATGTGTTTCGGTAGCCTTTCGATAGCATTTCGTGAGTCCTTTGCAAAGTGTCAGCGATGTTGTTTGGTAGCGTTGTTTTTCGGTAGCCTTTCGGTAGCATTTCGTGAGTCTTTTGCAAATCGTTAGAGATGTTGTTCCGATTTTCTCAAGTGTCAGATTTTCCGTATTAATAGGCTTCAATTTTCAGCATGTCGTTAGGGGAAAGTGGAAAGCCCAGGGGTGAAGTGGAAAGCTCTGGGGTGAAGTGGGCAAGAGGGCCATGAGTCCGGTACGTGTGAGTGTCACCGACCCAATGACGGGATGGCAATGAAGTGCGCAACCGACCCCCGGGAGGGCCGGGACGTGTGTCACCGACCCAATGACAGGTGGCCAAGATGGGATCATGCACTACCGACCCCCGGGAGGGCCGGGACCTGTGTCTCCGACCCAATGACGGGATGGCTAGGACGTGCACCACCGACCCCCGGGAGGGCCGGGACGTGTGTCTCCGACCCAATGACGGGATGGCTAGCTAGGACGTGCACCACGGACCCCCGGGAGGGCCGGGACGTGTATCACCGACCCAATGACGGGATGGCCAAGATGGGAGCGTGCACCACCGACCCCCTGGAGGGCCGGGACGTGTGTCTCCGACCCAATGACGGGATGGCTAGGACGTGCACCACCGACTCCCGGGAGGGTCGGGAGGTGTGTCACCGACCCAATGACGGGATGGCCGAGATGGGATCGTGCACCACCGACCCCCTGGAGGGCCGGGACGTGTGTCTCCGACCCAATGACGGGATGGCTAGGACGTGCAGTCGTGCACCACCGACCCCTGGGAGGGCCGGGACGTGTGTCACCGACCCAATGACGGGATGGCTAATTGGCTAGGTCGTGCACCACCGACCCCCAGGAGGGCCGGGACGTGTGTCACCGACCCAATGGCGGGATGTAGGGATGGCCAAGACGTGCACCACCGACCCCCGGGACTGAGGGCCGGGACGTGTGTCACACTCGGCATACACACATAGTCACACACACTTGCTTGCAATCACATTTCCAAACCCTTCACACGGGACTTGCGACAAAGGAGCCCACCTTATATGATGGAGTTACGACTAAATACCTACTGTAGCCTTTGCCTTTGCTTTATCGATTGCCTTAAACAATTTTAACTGCCTCCCCATTGTAAATGGAGATTGATTCGCTATGACAGAGAATAGGCGCACAAATGCGGCTGAAAACCTCAATGTACCCCAGGTTTGTATGGTTAATTTATTGTTTTGTACCTGAAACTATTTGTTTGTATGATTGGCTTGACTTAAAAGCATCGTAAAAAACAATTCCGATAAAGATAACGGTAGTCCGGAACTCCTTGAATGGCCGCCAAGGCGCGCGCTCGGAAAAAAAATATGATCCCGAAATATGATCCCGAAAATATGGTCCTATGACGAAGGCCTTCAACTTTTACAACTCTCGGAGAGCTTCGATGCGGAGAGCGTCACGTTTACCTGCATTGACTGACATCTGCCACAGTGTGCGTGGCCAAGCACTGAGGGGTCACATATTGATGGCCGGTAGTAATCCCGTACATGAAGGTCACACTAAAATTGCGTCCGTTTTCTTATTTAATTGCACTCAAGGCCATGTTGGGCAAGTCGCTCGGCATGCATCACTCGGCCGACCAAAATATGGTTGGCCCAAGCAACATGAATTGTTGCACTAGGCGCCTAGGTGGTCCAAGCCCCACCGGCCCTAGGCAATGGTGTAGTTGTACTGAAGCTTAATGCGAGGGGGGGACGAAAAAATGACACCCCCATCCGTCATCAAACAAACGTTTAACGAACCCTGGCTGACCCCCCTTCCGCCTCCGGAACCTAGTAAAACCTTTATTTCTCAGTTACAATTACAAATTTTGAAGGGGGAGAGGGGTTACTTCCAATCAGCTACGCCGAGCGCTTCTAAAGGTATCGCTAAATTGAATTGGTTCACAAATGTCAAATTTACATATCTTGTCGCATCTACCTCTTTCAGCTCCTGATCGTGGTGTCGTGATGATGTGAAGGGTCGGCACCTCCAATGTCGCAATGATACCCGGAGAAGGGGAGGCTGACATTGCAAAGGGGATAACCTCGTGGGCTGGTACCTTGAGCATGACAACGACTTTATCACCCCGCGCTGAGGACGCCATGATGAGCCTCACTCCGACGTCTAAAGTAATTCAAGTGCATGAGCACCCCTGCCACTACAACTGTTTCCATAATGAACTGCTCCGGCATCAATTAGTTCACCCACGTTAGTTGTAGTATGTACAAGCCCCCTTGCTTCAACTGTAGGGACATGGAGCATGTCTACTCTGAGCACTGCCATGACTGACACACTGCATTGCGCCGCTAGCCATGCATGACAATATGGCGGGATTCCAACTTCGTGATGTCCGGCCTGCCAGAGGGTGGTCTGGGGAGGACTGTGCGGCTCTGGTGTGTGAGACAGTGTGCATGCTCGTGGGTATGACAATCAATGTCAGTAGCGCCTTTCGGATGGGCAAGCCGGATCGATCCCAGTGACACGTCAATGCGGAAGATCAATGAAGATCCGCTTGGACAATCGCAACAAGGCCGAGAGCATTATGTATGGGAGGATTCAGTTGGCAGGCAAGCAAAGGGTGTCACCATCTGGGATGATATGTCCCGTGCACTCAGAGTTGTTGCCATTTTGGCATGGCGTGAGCTGTGGCCCAAGTTCCAGCTTGCTAAGGAGATGAAGTTGAGGGCGTTTTTCACGCGTGCTCGGCTCTTTGTTGATGGGGTGGAGGTGGCCGCAAGAGTTTTTGCTTTCATTTGTCAGTTTAAGGGGGAGCCTTGACCTTATGGGATGACTATCACCTTGATTAGCACAAGTCCTATCTCTGGCCTCCATATGTTTGTATCATCGTTTCTAAATTACTAATTTAAGATTGACATGGCTCAAGTGTAGAAGTTTGACATACTCATATCAATGATTGATACACACAGTTCACACTTTTAGACACTTAACTCACCGACGTACGGGCCATACAGTTTCACACCTAGTTCACACATTTTAAAACACTTAAACTCACTGAAGTTTCGCTCACGCATCACACAGCTATTTCACATACCTATTTCTCTCAAACTTTCTGTTCCTTCTCAATTTTCCTAGGAGGCGTCCAACCGAACTATTTTGCACCCACATCATGTTTTATGGCTGCGGCTAATGTTCTGCACTATGGGGTTCATTCCCACGCTACTGTTCGGTGATTGTGTGCTTCTTGCTTGCCAGGGGGGTCACTGGTTTTCGCTCGCTGTCCTAGCTTATTTAGTGCCTGTACCGATTTACGGGAACAAGTCCCATGCATCAAATGTGATGCCCCGTTGGACTGTAAAAACTTCACAGAACTTCACTTCACTCTTGCATGAGATTTACACTGCGAATGGATCGCGCAGCCCAAAGGTAGACAGGTTACTGCCCCGGAGGTGAAGGAGTAATCGGACTACGAAAAGGGTCTATGAATTTAAGACCTTATAACATAACTCACAATGAGGTGTATCGTGATTGACAAAACTCACATATTGCAACCATATATCATAACAACTGCTGGTATTGTATGCCTGCTTCATGGCTAAAGAATGGGCATACAAACAATACTTTTTTTGTCTGCAAAATCGGCCCTTCTGCCATTCTAAATATTTTTTGTGCAATCATCAGGTGACAGCACATGCCGCTTATATATTTCGTGTCTTGTAAAATGGTCCACGTGGCATCGAGATCCGGGACCGCCCCTACCACTCCAAAAGCAGTGCCACCCAGGTGCCACCCATGTTGCCCCCAGCCTGGCAAAGTTTGAATTTCCGAAACGTTCTCGACGCGCAACCATTTCAGTTGCTCTTCTGGTTTTGAGTTCGCACATGCCATTCAAGCACGTCGAAAATCCTTCGCACAAACGAAAGCAAGGCGCGTCGGTACACTGGACCTGAAAGGTCTTACTTTCGCTACAGGTCACCGAATCGATCGCTGACTAGCCTTGGTCAGCTAAAAACAATCCGAGTATTTGTTTTATAGCCACGCATGTTCGCTAGGAAAGAAAGAAAGAAAACGCCTGAGCGTGGCTTGAGGAATACGGGATTTTAAATGCCGTACACCGGATCTAGGATGCAAATTACAATGGGCCCAATTCCACCTGTGTCCGGAACTCGAAAAATAGTGCCAGCTAGACAAAAGTCAATTCCACTAGTGTTCGGGATCGTGTTCGGGATCCTGCCCACCCATTATCCGTACCCGGCGAGGCATGATTTTTGCATCGTGCCCAGGGGGGTCGATGCAAAACTCAAGCCTCGCCGGGTACGGATAAGCGTGACAGCGAGGCGTGGCTCCATTTCATCACTTGATTATCACTCTCAGTCGCGCGCGTAATTCGTTTCATTCATCTCGTTCAATTTACCTCTCTTTCTCCACGGTCTCTTTCGTCATGGCTGACAATCCGTCTGACGGCGGCAAAGATCTTGCAGGCGCCTTTGCAGAGATCAGCGCGCGCATGGAGTGGCGCAAAGAGCACCACAAAGAGCAAAGCGCACAGAGCAGTGAACAGCGCAAAGAACAGCGCAAAGAACAGCGCAAAGAACAGAGCAAAGTTCAGAGCAGGCAAAGAATAGAGCAAAGAACAGCGCAAAGAACAGCGCAAAGAACAGAGCAAAGAACAGAGCAGGCAAAGAACAGAGCAACGAACAGAGCAAAGAACAGCGCAAAGAACAGAGCAAAGAACAGAGCAAAGAACAGAGCAAAGAACAGCGCAAAGAACAGCGCAAAGTGCTACGCAAAGACAAGAGCAGCTCAAGGAACTAAGATCAGCACAAAGATCAGCGCGCAGAGGAGCGCAAAGAGCACCGCAAATAGCAATGATCAGCGCAAACGAGAAAGGAAAACACAAGAGCAGTGCCTAGCAGCACAAAAAGCACAGAGGCTTGTTGACAGGCTGTGGTGTAAAGAGATTTGGTTTCGCCCGTACCCGAACATCTCGCGTGCTCAAGTTGAATTGTATTTGCTGTATTCCCCAGCCCTCTGTTTCCAACCAGAAAAACTGACACAGGGATTAATCCCGGCGAGGCGCAGGTGGAATTGGGCCCAATATTACATGCTTCGACGAAATTTCCCGCCCCGGAACCGTTGGTTGCCCCCCCTGGTGTACGGCATTTCAAATGTCGTATTCCTCAAGCCACGCTCAGGCGTTTTCTTTCTATCTTTCTATTTTACAACGATAACTCTGAAATGAGTTTTATTTTTCAATTCCATATTTGCAGAAGTAAGAGCAGCTGTGAAGTAGGTTGGGAGCTAGTGTGTTTCAAGGAGGGTCGCTCGATACATGGTCGCGTCGACCTTTCCGAACCTTTTAGATTGATGGAATTTCTAATCTCTCGCTAAATTTATGCAGAGCTTTGGAGAAGAACCTTTGTGGCAAGTCTGTACAGGGGCAAGGTGAGATTTGAGGGATAGAAAGGAATAGGAAGGAGATTTCTCAATGACTTAGGCTCTGCTTCTACAATGAAGTTCTTGCCACGAATTGGGTGACGTTGCGCGTTCGAGTCATCGCGTAATAGCAAAAAAGCTTCTATCACTTTTGTGTTGTGCTTGGCCTTCCTTCTCATTGTTCATTCCTCTTGCTGCCTTCGCCTGTTTCGCGACCTCCATTTGTAAGATCCTTACAAACGTTTCCAGCATTTGCAAGTCTCCTTGGTTACCTTAGTTTTCTCCCATGTGGAACCATGCAGCACTGGTTCTCTTCGAGAATGCATGTGCACAGTTTTCGCAGGTCTTCTGAGGACTAACCAATCGGATCTGGAAATCTGCTCTGAGCTTTGTGCATGCCTCACTGCTCTGCAGGCATCATGGCCTACGACGACGCCAACTGGACGACACTGCTTGATGCTCTAGACCTGACGTCGGCGGAGCGCGATGATGCCGCCTTGCTTCTAGCTGACAATACTGTGGCCTATCGCCAAGGCTTGCTGGGACGGGCAAAGGAGGCCAACGCACGCGTCATTCGCAAAGCTCTTGCGCAGGGTGGGTTCCTCCGCCCTTTACCGCCATATGATACTGTGAGTGCATGCCCTGCTTTGTGGGTGCTGCCCGGTGGCCAGCCCTGCATGGCCTCGCCCCCTGAGGGCGACTGCATATAGTAGCTAGTGCCCCGCTTTCCGTGACCTGCACGCCCGCCCCTCCCATGCTTGGGTGTGGGCCGAGTGCCCGGCTACAGGCGCCGCATGGCCATCCATGTGGCTCCATTGGCTGAGAGCTGCACCCTGCTTCAATTATTTCCCTGCATGGGCTCCTAAGATCCCCAACACCCCCCCTGACCTCTCGCTCTCCACTGCTGCTCCCCCCCCCCCTGCCTCTCGCCCAAACTAGCGACCCATGCAGGGGCCCATACAGCCTTCTACCTTGCTTTGCTATTTTGATTATTTCCTGACGAGTTGTTTTGCTCTTGATTGCAGCGGCGGTGGTGCAGGCAGCGGCGGCGGCAGGTGGGCGTGGGGAGGGGATCTAGGGTGGGGCGGGAGGGGTGGGGACCATGTCAGTCTGTAGTGAGCTGTGGGAACCTCCGGGACCCGGCACTCAGGCGCCGTCCATTTTGGCTGTTCATGGGAAACGCATGGCGGGCTGCACATAGCATACCCCCTCGCCCAGTGATGCAAGATACCCTGCCAGCCGCACTAGGGGGCCCTTAATCATTTGTGGCGGTGTTTTGAATGACCGCCGTCTTCTACGAGTTGTGTGCAGGCCTCCCCGCGGCTGCAAAAGCCAGTTAGGCGCGAAACCTAGACACACTGGCCGGAGGCCCTAGAAGCATGCCTGGCCACATCGGCGGAAGGCCAGAGTTTAGCTGTCAAGTAACTGAACCTCCCGTACAAAGAATTGGTGAGGCCGTGCCAGCTTCATTCCTGGGAGGGGCACGCACAGGCCCCCCCCCCCCATACCTTTCCTGCATTTTTTCTCGTCAAAAGTCGTCAAATTTATCTTCCCTTCTGCATTTTGCATTTTTCATCTCTCAGCCGTAAGGTTATCAATTTTTGCGAAGCACTGGCAGACATCCTGGCCTCTCGCAAACTGCCGCCGGGCTCACACTCACCCCCTTCCGCCTCACTGCACCTTCAAGCGCTTGCTACCCGCATGCTGCCAATCCAACGCCCTGTACTTCTGGCTCCCCCCCGAGAATGTTTCCTAAAAGGTTAGCCTTGCTTTGTCTTTATTTTCTTATCTCCTGAGACATTTGCATGTTGTGTCATGCTGACTGCAGGGAGTGCTCCTCTCGCCTTGCACCCCTCCATGCCCACGCCTCATTGCACAGTGGCGAAGGGATTCAAAATGACAGGCCTTTATGTGCCCAATTTGCCGCAGTGGTGTGCCCCGCTTTCCTCCTGCATGTGCCTGGCCCAAAATGTGCCAAGTCGCACGTTGTTGACAGTGGAAGGCGGGACCAAGTGCTCAGCCAGTGGCACCATATGAGCAGGCATTCCGTGCGACCCACGCAATGTTTCTTTTAGTGACCTTCAGCTACATTTTAGCTACACTCCGGCCTCTAGCTAGACGCCCTAAATGTGGCCAGGCATGTTGCTTGGGCCACCAGCCGGGGGCCGCAACAACTCGCTCTCCACCCTGCGCTCCGTACTGTTGTTGACCCGTGCGCTCCCCGGGCCCTACTCTTTTGGTGAGAGGGACACCCTCTAACCTGCTGTTGTTCAATTGTTTGCGACAAGGCCATATATGGCAGGCCGTCATGGGGCAGCGCACCGCCTGACCACCCTCACTCCCCTCGCCATGTACCGCCGGCTCCCCCCGATGCACTGAGAATGTGTTTCTGCAATATTTTGATTTTGCTTTCCCGGTATCTAATAGTTTCTAAGAGATATAACCTGTGGTGCTCACTGCTGCAGCAACGGGAGCGGCATCGGCTTCTCTGGCGGCGGCAGGTGGGCGCTTGAGGAGGCGGGGGGGTTGAGCATTGTTTTCCTATTGGGCTATTGAGCGCCATATGGCGATTCCATGGCCATTCAAAAGTGAGTCGTTTTTTGCGATGTTGGCCTAGCCAATCGACGTGGGAACTCGGCGCGCCGAAGGCGCGACGCCCACTTTTCAGGGTTTTGTCACCAGGTTTGACTCGAACGAACTGAAAATTCGGAATCGCGAAGGAGCATAAAACATTAGTAGCTATGTCTGATACTGATGAGGACCCTGGATTCGAAATTACCAAAGCTTTTGAGCTGGAAAGGCAAGAGCACGTTAGTCGTCCCCGAGTCCAAGTCGGAATTTTGAGCTTGTTTGCTGCAGCGGCAAATTACACGAACGTCCGCGCAAATCTAGTGCGGATTAGCGATGACGGAGGCCGGCCCAAAATGGGCAGCCCCCCCAAGAAAAAGGCCAGGGTGGAGGCAGAAGAACAGCAGCCACAGCAGCAAGCAAGGACACCAGTGGGACAGCCAACAGGAGCAGAACAGCAAGTAGAACCAGAGGTGCAGCAGCCAGAAGAACAGCTGACACAGCCAGAAGCATAGCAGCAACAAGAAGCACCTGCCATGCTTACAAGTCCAGCAGCCAAACCCATCCTTGACCGGGTCCAACAAATCGAGAGGCGTGCGTTGGCCGTCTCCCATAGGGCTAACACATGCAATGCTGCTGTCAGGGTCCAGGCCTCCAATGAGTGGAGGGGGCAGGAGGGCAAAAGGAAGTTCCTCGACGCTTGGGTGGTGGGCCGTGAGGCATGGCTGTGCGGAAGCTGCCGGAGGCTGTTCCCTCTTGCTGTTCCATATCGGTGCATCCCAGCCCGACACCTTCTTGAAGTCCGTCCTATTCGTATTGTCTTAACTCTTCGGTTGACTCCATGCTTGTGTGCCTCCTACTGCAGGGGGTAAACATGAGGCGTTTGGCAAGTGGATCATGCACATCGAGGAAGATCTGCTAGGCGACCTGCCCGACTGCGCTGACAAGCTACACAAGGTCCTTCAGCCGGATCAGCACTTCCCCATACCGGTGCCCGGGGACCACTTCAAGATGCTCACCGAGGCCCACCCCGCCCTCAAGGACTACTTGGTCGCCGCCGATTGCAACTGTCTCACCTCGAAGTTGGGAGACTTCCTCGTGTCCCACATCTCAAAGCCCCTTGGTAGGACCACAGTATCAAACACCACGGTATTCTGTGCCGCAGGTCTCTGCTCCTTTTGCCCTGTTATTAGTGGTGGTGCACATATATAGCTGTTGTACTTTCTGGCTAGCGTGGGAGGGCTCACGCCTCTTTATGCACTCTTGATGCATTTGTCTGGCGTCGCAACTACCCATCATGGGACGACGCAGGTCGCTGAATACAAAGGTCACCGCCGCCTTCACTCACTGTAGGCATCGCATCTGAGGTTCATGTGACGGGGCGCACATCCATGCCGCTGCTGGACGTGGTCGAGCTGCTCAACGAGCGTTTGGTCAAGAAGCTAGGCACCCTGAAGCAGCTATCCAACAACTCTACACAAGAAGCGACGAGAGTACAGGCCAGCGCCTCTTCTTCGAAATCTGGATCCAAGCGGAAGGCAACCGTGGCCTCTCTGGTGCGATTCCGTGCCACAATTTATTTGACCCAAGCCTCCGGCACTTTTCCAGTAACTTCGAGAACTTGATAGATGAGACCACATGGCTTCAGGCTGTGCACTGGAGTGGGCAGTGCAAACATAGCGCCTTGTTGTTTTTCAGGTCAGGCAGACAACTTGATTGATGTTGGGAAAGGCGCATCTTACTTCTGTGTTTACCGTTACACAGCCAACACTACATGTTGAGAATCCCATACCAGGTATATAATACAGACCTCACACATACGTTTGATTTCCACAGCCTGTCATGCAGGGCGCCCTCCGGCCTGATGGGGCCCTGGTGGTGGACAAGGTGTTGTTGCTCCACAACGAGGACAAGGTGGCCAGCCTGCAAGAGGCCATCAAGGATCTGACAAGGAAGCTCAAGAAACCTCAGAATCCTCTACTGTTCGACAGGACCCCGTTCATCGTCGTCATGGCGTGCGCCGGCCGCCAACTGCAGTTCGGCTATTGCGACGGGGCCACCGGCCAGGTATGACGCTTTGCAAGAATCGACATGCTTTGATGTGTGTCTTGTGTGGAAGGCATGTGGCATACGATCCGCCATAACAGTTTTGAAGCGGCTTGTTTAACGAGCGTGTTCATGAACTCTCTTGTGGGGCGAATGTTGACCTGCTGGCAGTTTCTGTGTGACCCCCACCCCACCCCACGAGTGCATGTATTGTTGTGCCCCAGCAAAGAAGCTGCAAACTGGATCCAACTCGTGTAAACTTTGTGGTTGTGCTCGTCACGCTGTGCAGGTGATCATGTGTGGGGTGCCGTATGAGACCGACGACCCACTCCACGCCGTGCTGGTGTGCGGCGCCTTGGCGCAGCTGACCAGGCTGCTCCGCCAGCTGCGCGCGAAGGGGCCCTCCGCGAGCGAGTTGGCCGGCATGTGGGAGCCCATCGAGCGCCCAGAGGTATGACCGGCGGGGTGACATGATTTGGGCTAGGATTAGGTTGAAAAGTGAAGATAGCCTAGGAGGAGCGAGAGTTTGTGTTGTGGCACATGTGGGGTTCCGCATGTGTAGCTGCCTCCCTTAAATTTTTATATTCATGTTCCCGGAGATTGCAAGACACTCTAGTGATGCAGTGGATTTGATGATGTGTATCTTCTCTTATGCAGCACACCGTCATCGTCGTTGAGAAGGATTTCGTCCGCAAGGAGATACACGCGTTCCAGACCTTTGCGGCGTCTGTCGGTGTAGACCTGTCAGACCTGCAGGTAACTATGGCCATGATTCACAAGACAGTTTGTGGGTAGAAAGTGTGTTTGCTCTTGCTCCTGACACGTGCAAGTTGGCTGGAAGGCTCTCCTTTGCTGCCCGCTAGTTGCCAGCTCCTCAACTTCAAGGGTGTGAATGGCAGGGAAGTTACTCCATACAAATGGCCTCTTGAGTGTGTCCCCCCTCTGTGTGCCTTCAACAGGAAGCGTACGGGGCAGGACTGGGCTGCCTGTACTTGCCGCAGCTGCTTGGAGAGATTCCAGACCTACACCACACCGATGTCGTCCGGAAATGGAACAATCAATGCGACTCTACATCAGGGATGAACGTTTACTGGGCCGAGGTGAGTGCTGAGGAACGCGATCGGTTGCATTGGAAGTAGCCACGTTAGCCTGAGGCAAGGGGGGGTGGGTATTCAAGATGTTGGCATGGAATCGACAGAGGGGCAGAAAGATTTGCTGCAACGATAGGGCTGCAGTTTATGGTCGGGCTTCAAATACTAGGCTGAAGGGGGAGGGGACGTGGATGGGAGGATGGTGATCACAATCGGCACACACAAGGCTGCTGAGATTGGGCTGGCCTGAGGCAGAGGGGTGAGGGGACGTGTGAGGGAGCCACGGACTTGGGCCTGAGGCAGGGGGCTGGGGGAAGTGGGAGGAAGGGAGGTTGGGAAACACAAATAGGGCAGAAAAGTATGTGCATGCGTACAACATGGGGCTGCAGGCTGGGACAGGAGTGTGGTGATCTTACACGGCACAGACATGGCCACGGGCTTGGTCGGGCCTGATATAGGGGGCTGAGGGGGGAAGGGGGGGGGGGTAATAAAGGACCATGCTTGTCATGGACAGGGAATCCCGTCTTGCATGCATATGACCCCCTCAGGGTAGCCTATGCGTCAAACACCTCTCCTTTGTGATCACGCAATGCCATGCTGCGCTTCCCGCCACCAGCTGAACGCCGCCAGCGTCGGCCGCCTCGTGGATGTTGGAAACCTTTCCGAAGAGGAGACCCAGACATGCATGCTCTGCGTTCTGAGGGCCCTCCAGGCGCTCCATGGCTGCCTCGACCAAGAGACGAAGAAAGGGCTGGTCCACCGCGACATCCGCTGGCCCAACGTGTTGCGCTGCGTCCACCGCGAACCGGATTCCTCGGCTTGGATCTACTATTACAAGCTGATTGACCTTGAGACAGTGGCGCGGGAGGGCAAGGTGAGAGGAATTTCATCAGCAACCTTACAGGTATCTTGGCCTTGCTCCACATAAAACAGGGGGATGATGGGACCAGAGGCATAAGCTGCCTGTGTGTGTGTCTGTGTGAAAGGTGCCATGAGAGCCATAGTATAGAACATGCGAGCAGCGTTGGTGGTACGTCCTCTATGTTTCACGGTATATTTGCGCGTGCGGCGAAAGGAGCAAGGGTGCATGGATGTTGCTCAAGGATTGATGTTGCTGCGTTTTCTGGGTGCAGGCTCCGACGATGGATGTGAACGCGTGGAAAGCTTGGGAGGAGAAGGGGATGGAGGGGCGGGCTGGCACGCTCGTAGAGGGCAAGTACACAAGATCCAGCGACATCTACTCGGCAGGCCTCATGCTGCGGCTGTCCGTGTCTGCAAAGCTGTGGAAGCTGGACTCAGACGGGCAGGACTTCCTAGAGCACCTCTTGGGGCATAAGAAGAGTTTGGACGATCTGCTGTCTCACCCGTGGCTGAAGGAGGCATGCGAGAAGCTGCCCGGTGAGTGAAGCATGGGTGTTTGGTAGTGGCCCCGTTCCTTCTGCATCAATGCATTGATCGTGGCCTAGTTGGTGTGACGTTGCTCACCCAGCAAGTCTCTCTACTAGTTGGTCCTACTTCAAGTTCTGATCGGGCAGCGCGGTTGTGTGTTGTGGCATGTTCACCCTCCTCGCATTCCTCGCCCCTGTAGAGCGCCTCGCGCCCAACCCAGATGACGTGAAGATGGCTCAAAACAAGTGGGTTGAGCACAAGAAGAAGAGAAAGCGGGGACCATTACAGGAATAAATATGGATCTTGGTGGTGGGATGAGTGACTTGCGTTTTGTCTGAAGGGCGCGCACCCTGGAGCCCCCCGGAACTCGAGTACCAGCGGACCTCACGAACGCTATGTTTCCTTACTGTAGTAACGCTTCTTGCATTAACTCTTTGCCTCCTAACCGTAGTAACGCTTCATGCATTTACTCTTTGCTTCCTTGCCGTAGTCACGCTTCATGCATGGTTAGGCATTGTTAAGGTCGGGCATGTTCTTCCATAGAATACTACCCCAAGGATGTCTGCCACCATTCCGCTGGGAAGGGCCTTTTCTGGTGCTTCCTCTTCAGCCAACGGACATTTAATGAATATCCATCCTCCATTTTATATAGAGCAAGAACCGGCAATTTGGGGATTGATTTACCATAAGACGCGAGGACAGGGTTTTTGACTGCCAAAGAACTACCAAGGAAGACTACCACAGATGAGGAATAGAGAAAAGTCAACCCACGGACGATTCCCTCACCTTCTCCTACATTCCTCTCTAGGCCTTGTCTCCCCTCACAGACAGGCACCGTAGAGTTGATACGACCATCCTCCCGGCATCCTGTTGCCCAAGTAGACCGCAGCCTCATCGCGCTCTCGCCAAACTCCAGGCATAGCGATCCGGACCACCTCAACGCTTCCAGCACCGCCCGAGGCGGTCCCGGCTAGCTCAACCGCATTACTTCCGGCACAGCCTGAGGTGGTCCCGGCAAGACAATCCCCTTCCTCTTCCCCGTCTTCAGCGTGTCCTTCTTCTTCCACCCTCAACAGGGCCACCGCCATTGGCGGCTCCCATCACCCTTCCTGCCTTCTTTTGCTTAGCAGGCCGCAGCTGGTAACCTGTCACGGCGGCCACTGGTTCCTCCAGTTCCGCCGCAACATCACGTCGTGCAGCACCAGTAGCGTCAGCTCCAGCAGTCCTGCATTGCTCACAAATCCAGTAACAGCAGGGACAGTAGTAAGCCGTGGTACCAAACAGTACTTGCGAGTGCCTCGACCACAGCTCCCACACAGAATCATTTTCTTAGCATTATCAGGCAACAGACATCTCTGGCAAGGGAAATCTGGTGCTGGCATTTGCCATCTTTTTAATGGGGGTAAGAGTCCCTCTATGGCAGGTGACATGGTGAGCATTTAATAGCGTTCTCAGCCACAGTCACCCCATTGCGATCAACCAGGACAATGACTCCACTTGGTCGTACATCAAACACTCAAAGCACGTAAGGTCTTGCAGTGGAGTGCAGCCGGTTCTCATCCCGCACATAAACAAACTGCCCCTCAGTATACTTAGCTATTGATGGGAGGTAACCACCACTACGGAGCCTTGCGTAACGCAGGGTATCTCGCTGTTGAGCCACCAGAAGATTCTGGCCGACCATCACGCAGTTCTTGGCTAGCAAATCAGAACGGAACAGTACAAGTTCAGCAGCAGCATCCACATCCAAGTAATCCACTGCCTGATCCCCATTCAACCTTTCCATGATAGCGGGAGGGATGACTGGTTCACAGGAAAACAGCAGCTGGTAGGGACTCATCAAGGTGCTGGCATGCTTGTGTCTCGGTACCCGAGTGCTATCCATGGCACATACATGTCTCATGTTCTGCACAGTCACATAAGCTTCTCATGATCAGGAGACTTGTATGCATACTTGAGCATTCTGCGCAGTATGACAGTAGCTCATGCAACAATTGGTATGCTAGCCTTGACAGACCTCATATGGCCCTAGGTTCGGCAGCGAGGGCCTGAGCTGAATAGAAAAGATCATCGTGGCTTTAGCAATCAGTGGCGCGAAGCCAGCGCCGATTGCTAGGATGATCTTCCTTCCCCCCCCCAGCTCAGAGCACAAAGCAACGAAGCTGAAGATGAGAAGGAGCTAGCTATGGCAGCACAGATCTATACCAAACCAGTAAATGACAGCAAAGCATGAATCGTCCGGGGGGGGGGAAATCTTGACAATGCACGATAGAAACACCAGGGGTCGGGTGGGCACGGAATGACCCTGATAAACAGCAGGTGGCGTGCTATGCTGTTGGTACCAACATTATCAAGAGAGACAGAATTTCTCAATCAGGCTGCTGAACCCAAGTATGAATCAAGAATCTCACAGATTCAGTACATGTTAAGCGCTGAACCATGTTGTACAGAATTAAATAACAGTCAGAAAATGCTTTTGCATGACAAATGCTCATCTTTGATTCTCAGCAAGGTCAACAAACTGTATATGCTCAAACTGTGCAAGTTCCAGCTGGTGAACGGAAGTCAAATGGAGATAACGCACATTCTGCACAGCATACCATGAGTGCAACCCATGCAACCTGCTTCAACCAGGTGCTGCTCAGGGATGGTAAGCCATTGAACTGGACATCTGCTGGCAGAGGGAACAAAGCATGTTATGTCAGGCAGCGAACTCATGCGACCAATCAGAAGCAGCGAGAAATATAGCAGTAGATTTGACGACTGGTTTTTAAATGTGTCAAGAAATCAGACGATGGTTTGGTGGCTGTGACGCTACCAGTTATCTTGCCTTTGCAAGCAAGGGATGGCCAAACAAGGCATAGCACAACCATAGCCTGCTTTTCAAAAAGGTCAGGCCACTTCTGAATGCTGATTACGGTGTTCGATTTTATTTGTAAAAGGTGACATGTACTGCTGTGAAGGTAGCAGATGCATGCGGCTCGGGTTTTCTTCATGAAGTGAAAATTGTACACATTAACATAGTTACCCATTTAAAATCTGATTCACAGATCTGCAGGTCAGGATCTGATCCAAAATTAGCAGGTCAGGCTTTGGAATTCATGACATGAGCATGTTGATCTGGATTTTCAATATCTGCATTGAAGTGATTGCAATTTTAAAAATTGCAGTTTATAACATGCGATTTTAAGGTCTGCAGCATTATCTCTGCATGTTTTAGGATCTGCATTTCTAGATCTGCAGACTGTACATCTGCTGTGAAGAGATTTTTTTTAAAGAGTTGCAGTTTGACTTCTTCAAGATCTGTAACCCTAGATCTACAGGTTGTACATCTGCAGGTGAAGAGCTGCATGTTTTAGGATGTACAGTTTCAGGATCTGCTGATTGCACAAATGCAGCAAAAGTGATATCAAGCTGAAACTGAAATCCCACTACTTGCGCTGTAAGAAATGCTGCACCATCTGGAATTGTGCACAATGGCAGTGCAAGGCATGCAATCACGATAATTAAATCAAGAGATGCCGGGCAAAGGTTTGGTACTGAGCCTCTCGGGTGAAATGGAAGAGGTATAGATAAAACCTAGGACACACCCATCAAGGTTTTAGTGAGCTTAAGGGTGCACATAGAAAATCAACCAAGACAGGCAGACTATCGTCTAGGGGTTGAGCCAGTTAGGCCAACTGTTCGGGTACATCGCCCCATCAGGTAAAGGGGTGATAGGGACATGCACGCAGCCAAGGTAAAAGAAGACAAGCAGAACTGTTGTTCTCTTGGCTATGTTACCAGGCAGATGACGACTAGTAGATGTCCCTCCAACGTTGTCCTTATGAGCGGCGCCAGCACAGACACCCTCTTTGAAGTCATGGTCTTCATGTACATCAGTGACGACGCTAGGGGCAGCTCCAGCGGCAGCGCTGATGGTGGCGCTGGCCGCTTTTAGAAGCTGTTGCCACCGTAGGCAACTGAAGCATTCGCGGCTCCGGCAGCGGCAGCTTTGGCCCTTGGGCCTTTCCACACGTGGCTGTCCAGATCCTGGTTTAAGTCCTCGTGGCCGGCTGCCCGGCGTTTGGCTTTCCGCTGCTTCTTCAGCCGCTTGCGTGCCTTGCGCTGCTCCCACTCCTCTTCGCTGAGCGGTGGCTTGGGCGCCCTCACTAGAGGAGGTACCTCGTCACCACCGGACGTCCGGGCCCCATGCCTGCCCTGAGGCATATGCACTGGCCCTTCAGTCAGGCTCCTTCGGCCGGCCGGGTTTTCACCTCTGCCGTCGTTGGAGCCTTAGGCGCCGCCAGTTGCCTTACGCCTAATTAAAGACGCGGCTTGACGGCGCCCACCTTGCATCCTGCCCGCAGCCGCTTGTCTTCTCATGATTGGATGATTGGCGGCGGCTCTCTTGCTGCCGCATGATGGCTGTGGTGGTGGCTCAGAGTGACGAAGTCCTTGAGGCCATCCATGGCATTTCCGCCAGCTTCAGCGGGAACCGCCTGTCATATGCAGCAGTTCAACACAAATTAAGCCACTATGCGGCTGAACTCATGACAGCCCATCTTCCCCCCCAACCTGAGGCAAAAGCAGGGGTCGAAGGTTGAGAAGGGGCTGTCTAAAATTCTGGTGTAGAAAGCCATGGGAATAAAAAATAAAATCCAATGAAGGCGCCTTATAGGCGGAGGCCAGCTGGCAGCTATGTGTTGCATGTGTGTACTGGCAGATATGTACTGCAGAAATGTACATCAGACATATACAACAGATATGCACTACAGAAATGTACTGGCTAGCTTAAACAGCAGATGTGTGTTGCATGAACACCATGCATGAGGTACAGCTGTTGTATTGCATGTGTAACATGTGTACCGTACGGTATGAATATCAATAGTGGCCACGTACAACATGCAAGTCCTGGCAAGCATGTACAGCAGTGTACTGCATGATTTGTACTGGCAGATGTGTACAACACAGCAATCAGTTGATGCACGATCGGATAGATGCATTCATCAAGCTCAGGGCGGAATCACGAAATTAAATTGCAATGAACCATTTTGTCCATTCAGTATTGGATTGAGTTCAAAGCGAAGCGTCCCTCAAGACAGCCATGACCGAACCCACATACCTTGAGGTGATCATCAAGGCTTCCATCAAAACAAGTAAAGAACTTTTACCTGAGGTTCATGTTACTCCGGTCTGTCTTGGTCAGGCTGGCCTGCCCGTCAAGCTGGCCGCAAGCACCTTGGGTCGGGGCACACAATGGGGAACGCTGCTTGCAGCTGTCAGTCAGCATGGGCAGGGCAGAGCACGGGATGGTCTGGCCTCGGTCACTAGCGGCCTGACCAGTGTCAGCCCACATCTGCCGAATCTCCCACTCCCCAATCACATGAGTCTGCACAAAATGGTGTGCATCAGACACAGCCTGATCCTCCAGCTCAATTGGCTTGGGTGGGTCCTTGTTGAGGGGGCCCATCTCTAAAACAATCTCATTCTGCTCTCGACCATGACTCTCAAAGAGCGGGTCTCGTCTCCGGAACCTTGGCTCAGCTTCCAGAGATCTTGTGGGGGTCCCCCCCCCAGTTGTGATGGGAGTTTTAGGAATCGTCCCCAGAAACTGGCCCAAGGTCGACAACAATGACTCTTTACCTGGCGAGGTGCTCATGAACTGACTGGCCGCATGGCTTATTTCAGACTACGGACTGGATGGCCTGATCAACTCACATGTGTAAGAGACTGGAAGTATAGTGTGGTCCTCTACATGCCCGTCCTCGGTCTCCTCATGCGACATGGAAGCAGAGGACAAGTGCACATGGCACTGCATAGGCTGCGCACCTTCTGGCAAGCTTGCATGGCTCTGCATGGGCTGCTCACCTTCATTGCTCACTGTGGTATGGAATGACTGCGACACAACATGCCATGTGGAGCGATTACCTTGTGTATGGGGCTCTTCGTCACTAACTTCTTCACTCGTGCTTCCCACAGACCCATCACCTTCTGGTTCTTCCGACACAAACGCCATACCTTGCATCCGAGGCACTGCGTCCTCGTACCGTCCAGACTGTGGGTAGACAGGTGAGGTGTGCACGGGTCCAGACGACCTGGAAGGGACTTGCGGCGGCGACGGCGGCGGCGGATATGATGATCCAGATTCCACACCGTGACCTTCTCTCCTCACAGATGCATCCTGAACAAACGCATTGGAAGTAGAAACAGAGGCGGCAGCAGCGACAGGCACGAATGCTGGGATGTCCGCAACAGGCACATGCACTGGTGCACTCTGCGCCATGGGCTCATGCACCGCAAAAGGCATTGACACGTGCACAGCAGGGGAAAGTTCAGGTGCTCTCTGGGGCGCGGCTACTGACGTAGCAGACCCAGACTGAGACCCACCCCCGACATCAGTTACAACACTCTGTTCTGCAAGCCGAGTAACTTGCGTCATCTTAGATGGTGTCCCAGTGGAAGCATACTTGCGACTCTCCTTCTTGAGGTACATATACACAGGGTTGTCATATTGCAGTTCCACTTCTTTCCCTGTTTCCACGTCTATGAATTTCTTTGGAACATGGACAGGTGACGCAATCAGGGCTTCTTTAATAGCTTCGTTCCTCTCATCTTCCATAGGAGCAATGGTCTTCAGCGTCTCGTCATATTCCTCATAACTGCATGATTGTCTGCGTTCCAGAGCTGACATCGCCTGATCAACAATACCTTGCTTGAGCCTTAGCTTCTCCATGCAAGCTTTTCTTGCTGGTCCAGCCCTTTCATACATCTCCTGCCACAAGGGCTTGAGTTGCACGGACGGAACTGGAGGATCAGACGAGGTTCCAGCAACTGACGCTCCAACTGGCGCAACCTTTGCTGCTAGAGCACCCCTTGTGTTCTTAGCAACACTATCCTTTTCAATCTCTGGAGCGACTTTGGGCACTTCTACAGCCCCTATCCCGCTCATCTTCACCGTTTTATCGATCTTGGAACGAACGATTTCAGCCACAGACGATTAGAGGTGATCCTAATCGGACTTTTTCTTTCTTAAACAAGTACTAATAAACTCTTACATAGGTTACATTAGGAGCTTCTCGATCCACTGCTGTAACTCAGTGAAATCAGCTCGATATCAGGTGATAGCTCTTGCTACTTCACCTGGACTTCTTCGATACTGTTGACAAGATCTCGTAAAGCCTCGACTCCTGAGGTACTTCTAGACTTCTTGGGACGACCTTGGGCGATTGTGGCCGTTGATCTGCTGTGGTGAGTCGCTTGCTTGGCGACTTCTGGTGACTGAAGATATCTCTGATGAATCAGATGGTCGACTTGGAGCCAAAGGAAAGGCTGTAGGTTGGAGATGTGATTGTGGGTTGGTGGTAATATCCAGCTGTAAGGCTGGAGATATGCCTTGTTAAGAGGCATGAATAACTCTAATTGCTGCAGATAGTCGACTGCTGGCCTAGATGCACTGCCAGCTTCGTATCATGAGACTTGTTGATGCTTATAGGGTCGCTGTTGGCCTAGCTGCTCTGCCAGTTTCCCCTTAGTAAGACTTGGATTGACGATTAACTTGCAGATCGATAATCAGGAACAACAGCTGGAAACGTTAAGAGTCTATTGAAGGCCGTGAGATCAAGTAAGAAAGACAAAGTAAAGGACCCAGTTCGGGATCCTCTAAGACGGCAACCACACTTGTTCAGGTTCACACATAACTTCCAACCGAAAAAGCAGTTGGCGCAGTCAAACGCGCGGTGCAGTCATACGTCGTGACACTGCATCTTGCTCTTTAATTGCCGAGTAGTGACCCTGATAAACCCCATGTGGCGTGCTCTGTTGTCGGTATCGATAGGATCAAGAGGGACAGGATTTTTTTAAGCATGCTGCCCACCCATGAATAAAATAGGAATCTCACAGATTCAGCACTCAGCAGACGTTTAGCGCTGAACCATGCTGTACCATGCTGTACACATGTAAACAACAGTCAGAGAATTATTTAACTTCCGCACCTTCAATTATCAGCAAGACAACAAAATTGATGTGCTCCTTGTCAAACTGTGCGGGTGTCAGCTGGTAAACCAAGCTGGGCACCTGTTGGCAAAGGGAACAAAGCATTTTCTGTAAGGAAGCGAACGCACATGTGTCCTAACAAAAGCAGCGTGAAATGTAGCAGTTGTCTCAGACGAGGCAGCATTAGATGATTCAACAAAATAAGATGCTAATTCAGGAGCTGCGACACTACCAGTTATCTGGCACTCGTGCAAGCAAGAGAAAGTTAAACAAGGCAGCACACGACATGGCCTGGTTTTGAAAATAAAAGGCCAGGTCACATCTGAATGCTGATCACGGTGATTGACTGTCGTAACATGTGACATGTACTGCTGTGAAGGTGGCAGATGCATGAGATGCGGTACATGTAATCTTCATCAATTAAATGTTTTGAAACACCTAAGTGATTTCCAATTTAAATTCGGACTCAAGATCTGCAGGCCGGGATCTGATCCAAATTCAGCAGGTCAGGTTCTGGAACTCATGACATAAAACATTTGGATCTGGATTTTCAAGATTTGCAATTACATGACTGCAATTTTAAGCGTTGCAGTTTACGACCTGCAATTTTATGATCTGCTGCATTACCTCTGCTTGCTTTATGATCTAAAGGTTTTAGATCTGCAATTTTATATCTGCAGACTCTACATCTGCATGTGAATAGCTGCAATTGTGAAAGCCGCATGGAATGTCTAGCAATCTAAGATCTGCAACCCAAGATGTGCAGGTTGTACATCTGCATGTGATGAGCTGCATGCTGTAGATCTGTGTGCTTTAGGATATGCAGTTTAAGGATCTGCAGATTGCACAGTTGCAGCAAAGCGCTATTAAGCCGACACATACATTTTGCTACTTGCGTTGAAAGATATACTGTGACACCATGCATTGTACGCATAAGCAGTACAAGGCATACAGTCATGATAATTAAATCAGGGTAACTCTGACAAAGGTTTGGTACTGAAACCCTCGGGTTAAAATGGGAGAGATATCAATAAAAGCTACCGTAGGATACACACATCGGGATGTCAGTGAGCTCAAGGGGGCTCATAGGAAAATCAACCAAGTGAGGCAGACTATCGTACTTCAATTCCGTACCAGACATGACGTAGAGGTACATTTCCAGAAATAGGCATGTTGATACCGGTGTAGCCGCCGGTGTCAACATAGTTTGGCTCTCCCTCATCGGAAGAGAAGAGGTCAATATAGATGGTTGCTGGAAGAGATGCCGATGCCGATGCAGGTTCAGTTAATTAGGTCAACTGCTTGGGTACACAACCCCATCATGTGAAGGAATGATAGGACCGTGTATGCAGCCAAGGCAAGAAAAACCAAAGTAGAATTGTTCAGATGTGGCTTCAGATGTGGGGACATCACGGGTTCAGATGTGGGTTCAGATGTGGGGGCATCAAGGGTTCAGATGGGGGTTCAGATGTGAATTCAGATATGGGAGGCATCAATGGTGCAGATGACCTCAAGCAACTCTTGGAAATTGGGGGGGAACGAAGGGCAACGGTCCGGACGTACGGTAAGCGAATTAAGGGCCTAGCAATAAAATAGTCAAGGGCGTAGCAATATAATAGTTTTGAAATGGGAACTCACTTGTTTCTCTATCCAGCACATTGGCCATGAGCCAAGGGAAGTTGCACTGCCTGACGAGCTTGATCAGCTGTTGTGTCCCAAAGTCTAGGTCATGGTTCCCGACACATGCATCATGCACGCCGATGGCATTCAGCACAGGTGGCATGTGAGCTCCGAGCGCGATTGTTGACAGCAAAGATGGGTTGAAGGCATCACCGGAGAAGACGACCGAAGGGTGGCTTGGTCGCCATGCAAGGACTTCACCTACCGGCAGGGAAGGGGATTCAAAATGGACGGGAACGGAAAATCGTACAAGTAATTAGGGAAATCGTACTAGAACGCAGGCCTCATATGGACCTGATCAGCATGATCAATCGATGCTCAGCATATGAATGTCTCACTGTATGCGCCAGTCGCGCTGCTCCCCCCGCTCCCGTTTTCGAAGGCTACCCTCCCAAACTCTTAATTACTGACTGAAAACTGGCGTTGACAATCAATAAGTAGTATATTCATGGATCCCTCAACCCCAAGCAACGGTAATTATGAGGGACGACAAAGCAAATCTCCTGCAGGTGACAAGATGCTGTTGCGCATGTAGACCTCTTGGGGAGTTGTGTATACCAATTGTACGAGGGCGTCCAGAATAAAAGTCTCAGTGTACCGTACCGGAATATGGTACTTGTTTGCCTAAATCTCTCGGCCATGCTTGCTCCAGGACCTGTGTGTGGGCGGGTGGCGGGTTTGCTATGTCACGATGCATTCCAGCCACTGTTTATGGTGCACAAATCAGCTTCAATTCAGCTACATGACGGCCCCATGCTAAGGGGGGCTTGGTATTGCATGCACGGTGCTGGAGCTGCCGGCCCTAGGCCGGTCATGATTCGGCCCCTCCATTGGCCCAGTGGTGGCTGCCCAACAGCCTCCCAAAGGCGGTCTGGTGTAGCCTAAAAGAAACACGGAATCAAGCGTCTTGTAAGCTTCCAGGATACAAGTCTCAAAGTACCATTTATTTTTACCTAAATTACTTTTACCTAAATTATTTTTACCTACATTTTACCTAAATTACTTCCTACCTACATTATATTTGCTCCAAGACCTGTGTTTGGCAGGTTCGTAACGCGATAAGGCATGCCGGCGTCTCTTATGCTTCCAGGATGAGAGGGATGTCCGAGCCCTCTCATGCTCGTGTGATTAAAAACCACGGTTGATCTCCTGCTCTTGCTCATGTGTGATTCTACTCTGCACTGCTGCAGGAAACGAAAGGGTTACTCAGGTGTGGGGTCATGCCAGGGCAAGATGACTAGAATCCAGCGCAACAGGTCATGCCTTGGCATAATCACTGGAATTCAATCCAGGGCAACTGTGGCTGGGGTACTCGGGGTACAGGGCAGCTAGATGTACATCCGCATTGGAGGCTATCAGCTACGTCGGAAATCACTTGGTCTCTCGATAATCAAACGGTGTTTATTTTGTTCAATGCGCACCAAGCCAACTTTTGGGGTGGCTGCCGGTCAGCCACCACTGGGTCGATGAGGGGACCTACCTCGACTGGCCTACTGACGGTGCCACGCTGGCCCACCAGGCCGGGCATCTCCTCTGAGGACCCTGTCACCACGAAACAACAGCGCTGAGTCAGGGAGGCGCCAAGGCACTGAGTGGGGATGGCCGGACACGGCTGCTGCGGACGCTTGGGCAGATGATGTTCCTGTGGGCCACTGCCGAGCACGACAGTGGCCGCATAGGACCTGCTCTGAGCCGCAGGTGTGGGCGGAGCATGCGCAGCAGGCGGGGGCTGCTTTTTCTTTTGCTTGGACTTAACAAAGTGGGAGGCAGGCCGCCCAACCCTGGAAAACCTGAGACGCTAACACAGAAAGAGCAGCCCGGGTGCGCATGGGGCCCTCGTCGGCAGCTAAGAGAAGGCGGGAGAGCCCCAATGGCTCCAGTTGGGTGTGGACTGAGGACCGAAAGTTCGGACTCTGGATGCTAGATTTGGGGACGGCCCCGAGGATCGGACACTGTACAGAGACGCACCCTTACTTTGCTCTTTGTCTCCCTACATCGCATCTATTGCGAAATATATACATGAATGTTTGTGAAGACTAAATCGTGACGAATCTGGAAATTCCGAGGTGGGATGCTTTCTTGTCAGGGATAGCTTTCTGACTCCTGATTGTGCTGTGGGAATGCTTGTTTGTCAGACTAACTGGCCCCTGTGCTTCCTTCTGGCTTTCGACCGTTGCGTCGTAAAGGTTGCGTCGAACACTTGCATATTATATTGGAATGGACATTTTGCTTGCACTTATAGCTCTGGATAATTCGACGAGTTATCTGTTTCGCAACCTATTTGCGAAGTCCTTACCAGCAGAAGTATCCAGCCCTGTTGTCTACTGGTTCCCAATTGTGAGAGACTTGCTCACCTATGGAAACCAGGACTTTCTACGGCTCTGCTGTTCTGGACGAAGACCTTGCAATGGATAGGCGAAGGACAGTGCGAATTGACGAACGCGGCGAGGTCGAGCATATCGAGTAGAGCGTATCCTGGTCTGAGGGAGAGATTATGGTTCAGCCTCTCTTCCCAATCTCATCTGTAGTCACATGGTTGCACTGTTGTATGTGATGACCACTGCAGAAGGCAATGGCCCAAGACTATAGGGCTGTAGTGCGAAGTCTCCCCGACAACGGCCATGGAGGGTTCAGCGATGAAGAAAAGGAGGCAGCCATTGTGAACCTCAACAGCAAGTCCGAAGTGGAGGCTGGAAGGATTATTGCATATCTGGCGGACTTCAACACGCCTGAAATGGGGAAAATCAAACAAGTCTGGGCTTTGCTGAACTCTGGTGAGTGCTTACTGTGGCCGCGGTATGCCGCACATTGTGCATCCGGAAAGCCTTTGGCTTGCATCGTGGGTGCTTTTCATGTGGCCTGCCCATGAAGGAGCTGCTTTGTGGCCTGCCTTGAGGCGTGAGTGCTGCCCGGGATGCTGCCCTACTTTGTTAGTGCTGCACGGGAGACTGGGGGGACTATCCTATTACCGAGCCCACACGCTGCCCTCCTGTCATACTGCTTGCAGGCCCCACCCACCCACCCCCCACCCCCCTACTGCCCGCAGCGCACCTGTGGGTTCCAGGTGGGGGTGCGTGCGGAGGACACATGACGGAGTGATATCTTCGGACGTCCCCACACCATTCCCTGCATTCCTCTGCCACGTGCCTTCTGCCGGATGCCATGATCCATTATGGGAGCAGCCTCAGCTGGTGCCATGCCCCGTCATGCCTCGGGCAAGGCTTAGACTTATGCCATGCTTGCGTATGGGAGGAGGCCATGCCAGGTTGCAGGACAATCGACACCCTTGAGCACCCCCATGCAGGTCATGTGTCATGCGCCCCCCCTTCACGGTAGTTGCTGTCACATGCCCCCCCTGCAAGGCAGGTGCTGACATGCCTGTCCCCGGGGTGGGTGGGACTGCCCAATCAGTCCCCGCATGGTCTCCCAAGAGCCCCGGAATGGGCGAAGTAAAAAAACTCAATGAATGTGCAGCCATTCGCCATCCAGTGTGGCTGGCAGCGCTTGCACGAGGCCTGCAGAAGGGTAGCTCAACTGTAGCCGAGGGTAGCTGGATGGTAGCTGAACTGTAGCCCATCTGAACTAGCACCATGGGCCTGACAGGTAGTGGCCAGCATCCTACAGTGGTGCGCCCCGCTGTCGCGCCACTCTCCCCTGCTGTTTTCCTTTTTTTCTTCCACAAGGCCATATTCGGCAGTCTGCCCCGCGTGTTGACCGGCCTAAGGAGCGTGGCCGGCAAGAAGGGTACAGGCAGTAAACCCCACTGCCACCCTGGTGGATGCGGTGGGGCAGTGCATTGTGGATGGTGTTTCAGCGCATGGCAGATGGTGGGGAAAAGCATGGTGGGGCTGCACACTAGCACGCTAGCCCTGTCCATGGGTTGTGAAACGCACCTGTGTTTCTCCCATTGCTGCCCTCATGCATGTTGTGCCCCAATGCACCCCCATGCGCCCCCTCCAAAGCTGCCGCCGGGCCCACATGCCCTGGAGCATGACACTGTTAGGTAGTGGCCAACAACAGGTCTGCAGGAAGGCGGCTGCATGCCGCCTTGGAGCTTGCATGACTCTGCATGGTACATCCCTCCCAGCCCCCTAGCAGTTCTCCAGCCCCTCCTTGCCCTCAGAGGAGTGCAAGGTGGGGCTGCGCACAGACGCGTGGCCCAATCGCCGGGGTGGGGTAGCGCACTTGTGGTTCCCCCATTGTTGCCCTCTCTCATGCTGCAGCCCCCCCACGCTAGTCCCCTGCCGTGGCCAAGACACACCTCCCTACATTGCTATGGAGCCCCCCCCCCCTGCCCCGGAGCGCAGTGCCTGCTGCCCATGAGGTGTCTGCTACACCACTTTTCGATATTTGCTCATTTCCTGACGAATCATCTGGTGCTTGTTGCCTGCAGCGGCGGCGGCGGGAGCAGCAGCGGGGACATCGGGGACAGGTGCGGAGGAACGGGTGCATCCTGAACCATGTGTGACCCATCGAGACCGGGACTGGGACCTGGCGCACATACCGTAGTCCCTTGCCTGGCCGATCCTCAATCTGTGCGCACTTAGATTTCATTGAAGCCCGCGTGCCCCGCTCGCGCTTGTTTCGGTGCAAATGAGGCTAGGGTAGGGGGCCCAAGGTCCCTTGAACAGGGCTTCTGGCTTGTGAGCTGCTCTACATCTACACTGTGGCCCCCGGCCAGAGGCCCCATGTGCGGCAAGGCATGCTGCCTGGCCTCCAGCCTGTGCTCTTGGGGTACTTGCTGCTAGTCAGCAGCCCTGGCCATGAACGGCTGCGTGCGCCCTGCGCTCCCTATGCTCATTCAGAGGCCTATTATAGGGGAGGTAACAACAGGTCTGCATGAAGGCGGCCGCATGCCGCCCTGGAGCTTGCCAGACCCTGCAGGGTACATCCCTCCCAGCCCCCTAGCAGTTCGCCAGCCCCTCCTTGCCCACAGAGGAGTGCAAGGTGGGGCTGCGCACAGACGCGTAGCCCAGTCCCGGGGTGGGGCAGCGCACCCCCCTGAGACTCATGCGTTCAAACCGCCTGCACCCCCCCTGCGAGTGCCCTGCCTCACGCCAACCCCTCCCTACTGGTGCCGCCATCCCAGCTGAGCAACATTCCGCTGCGACTCACAGGGATCGCAGGGCTGAGAGCTGCACCCCGCTTTGAATGTCCCCCCGCATGGGCTCCCAAGAACCCCAGCACTCCCCCTTATTTCACAACCTCAACTGCTACCCCTTCCCTGCCTCGCCCACACGACCCATGCACATGTGCATGCGGCCCATGCAGCTGGGCACAGATAACCTACTGCCTGGCTTTGCTATTTTAATTATTTCCTGACATTTTGTTTGCTCGTGATTGCAGCGGAAGCGGTGCAGCCGGCGGCAGCAATGAAAGGTGGGCGTAGGGAGGGGATCTAGGGTGAGGCAGAAGGGTGGGGTCCGTTTCACTGTTGTGAGCTATGGAACACGCTTGGCCCCTGCACTCAAGCGACGTCCACTGTAGCCGCTAAAAAACAGTGCGGTAGGCAAGTAGGGGCAGGGTCCCCGGGCCCCCTTCTTTAAATTTTGGCGCTATTTGGAGGGATCGCCGTCCTCACAAGTTGTCGGCAGGCCTCCCCGCGGCCGCTTAAGGCCAGTTAGGCCCCAAACCTAGATCGGCCACCGTCATGAGGCCCTAGCAGCATGGCCACAGTTTGGGCCGGAGGCTGGAGTGTAGCTGCCAAGTTGCTGACCTTAATTTATAAAAACTGCTGAAGGACCCCTTCTTCTCCTGCCGTCGTGGCCCCCTAGGTTGCCGCCCTGAGCGCCTGAGCACCTTCCAACCCTCATGGCTGCCCTTTTTGCCCCACTTGGCCCTCCAGCTTTTAACCGCCTGCTCTGTGCTCCCTCTCTCCCGATACCTAACGGCTGCCCAACATGTAAACTTGCAATAGTCTTTCACCACCCTGCCTCTCACTACTGGAGGGAACGTCTCCGCCACTCTGTGCATTGAGCTAACAAGCTATCTTGCTGCTTTGTAGGCCTCGCTACACGCCTAAGCAGCCCAGAGGTAAGGACCTGGATGGTCATGGGGGTAATCTGTCTTAGCCTAAGTGCATGCATGCTCAACTTGATAGCTCGCGTTATTGAGAGGGATGAATCCCTTCCTCCATTCCCCACTTCCCCAGATCCAGGAAGACCCTGCAGAAATCCAAGGGCTGACAGATTTCCGGGCTTCGTTGGGGGAGCTCTTCGGCCCCGAGATGTCAGCACGCTGCAGGGATGATGTGCTGACCAACCTTCTGCATGAGGGGTACAGGAGTGCCGATGAGCTTATTGGGTTGGACGTGGAGACCCTGTCGGCCTTGAGTGTCCCGCATGTCATCGGCCGGGCCTTGCACAGTTTGCATGAAAAGAGGGAAGTTGCTGCAGGTGAGTCATGCCCTGTCATTGCAATTCAACAGAAATGGAGGAGAGGGCATACATCTGTAGGTGCATGCGCGGATCTGTGGGGCCCAAGCGGCAGTTTTTGTTTTTCTTTCGTTTTGACTAGTTACAGATCACCTCCTGTATGTATGGGGTCAAGATTCTCGTCATGTTCGAAGAAGGGCAGTCCAGGCATTGGAAGGGACTCTCTTGGCAGGGTTTCTAAGAGATATTACCTGTGGTGCTCATTGCTGCAGCAACGGGAGCGGTATCGGCTTCTCTGGCGGCGGCAGGTGGGCGCTTGAGGAGGCGGGGGGGTTGAGTGGCGTCTGTCGAGCCTGTTGTGTAGCCATCTGTCACCGACCCCAACATTCCGTTGCGGAAAGCCTGCGGCTCCAGCGGAGGGTCAGGAGAATGGGGAGGGGCAAAATTGGACTATGTGTATTACCACGGTTCAACATCTATTATGGATGGAAGCATGTGGGTGTTGGGAGGGCCTCTCCCATGTGCACTCGCATGTTGCATGATGAGCTGGCCTTGGGTCACCAGTCCCCGGGGTGGGGCGGGGGCATTCCGGGTTTTGGGTGGGTCTCTCTGCCTGTGTGTCTCAGGCTAGGCCCCTTGCCAACGTGCTAACAAGACACTGATGTTACGCAGACGCTGGCAGAAGCAATCTGCCGGAGCCGACCACAAACTGCCGCACCCAAAGTGAGTCCTTCTTTGCCATTACATCATTGTCCCCTCCTCCTCACATGCTTGTTGCTTGTACGTCTTGCAGCCCTCCTTGGAGCGGCCTTCATGGACTTTTGGTGCACGCTCTCCCTCGTGAGTGGTTATTTTTGAAGGAGTAGAGCGTACCATGTTAACCTTCTATCTAACCCTCACCTCCCGCTATCTTCTCCTCCTAGATGCCTACAGACAAAAAATCCAAATGACGCTTTTGCACAGCACTCGCCCAGGGCATCGCCGTTCTGCTCTTGGGGTTGGTGCTGTGGAGATTCTCGCCAGGTGGTCTCTTCTGGTTATATTCTATCCTTTCCGTCATCGTTGTGCCGCTTGCTGTCATCTTTCGTGTCCTGAAGAAGAATTGGTGGAAAAGTAAGTGGCTCTTACATGTGGCGCATTTCTGCATCGTTATGCCGCTTGTTGTCATTTCGTGTCCTGAAGAAGAATTGGTGGAAAAGTAAGTGGCTCTTACATGTGGCGCATTTCTGCAGGATTTCGCCTGACGTACCTTACTTGGTGGGAGCGATGGGCAGCCCTCTGGGCCGCGCTGAAGAAGGGCCCCCGCCTTGCGGCAGCCCTCATTTACGTGGTGGTGATGTCCTGTTTTGGGTGGCCCCTGTGAGTCTGTGATGAAGCGCCTGCCTCCTCCTCATTGTATCACTGGAAACGTAGGGGAAGCGGATGGCCCCGTGTGCACTGACATTTTGATATACCGCAGATACTCGTGCCTGCACTTCAAGAGGAATGGGAACATCTACCTCGCTGCCATCGTCTTGTTCTGGGGGATAACACTCATGTTAGGATACACGATCTGCATTGTCGTCTTGGGTGCTTTTGGAGGATGGAAGCCCAGCGACGACTTCTTCTCCTTCGTCCCAGGAGCCACCTTGGCAGGAATCTTCATGTTGTGGTTTATGGTGGGTGTGACTCAGACCCCCCCCTTTCTTTGCTTTACTCTAAACAAAAAACTCTTATATTCTGTTTCATGGCAGGCACTTTACAACTTGCACACAGACTGCGATGAAGCCCAGAATGTGAGGTTCTTCTGTTCTAGCATATGGCTGGACGACACTGCGCGAGCGGGAGAGACGACTGTTCTGGCCCTGCTATCCCTCTTCCCACTGTTGATTCTGATCTGGCAACTTATTGTCATTTGTTGGCGCTCACTCTGGAAGACGTTGTTTGGTCGGCAAGATGAGCGACTACCCATCTTCTATGACACTGGGCCCCCCTCAGATGTGAGACGGGTGGTGTTGCAAGCTAGACAGAGAAGTATGACTACTAGGCTATCCCTCATGCTATGCAACTAAGTAGGCTTCAAAATTCCATGCCTCTTCATCCCCTCCAGATGCCGAAAACCGACCATCAACTTGGCCGGCCTCATGCCTCACCTGACTTTGTGCGACAGACTCGAGCCGATTCAATTCGCCTCTTTTGCCTAGTGCTATGGGACAACACACTTCTTGTCCCAAAACACTAGCCAAAGGCGCGCATGGATTCGGCGGCAGTGGGGGATACAAGGCTGCATGACAAACATAAAGTGATGGTTACATAGAACTGTGAAATGTGGCCAACGAGAGCGTACTTGCATTGTGAGGGTTCATGTGGTATGGTGGACCCCTTGTGTTGTCATCTCTTTGCTTGTGCGTTGGCCCTAGGGGAGAGCTGGACCCGGTCACAAGGGTATTGAGAGGTGTGGACCTGGTCAGGAAGGTATTGAGAGGTGTGGACCTGGTTAGGAGGGTATTGAGAGGTGTGGACCCCTCGGCATCTCTAGCACCACCTCCTGCCTCACTATGAAATCAGAACCTCGTAACCCCGTAGGTGAAGCATTGTTGCCCCTCACTCTGTAGGCGGTTACCTCCTGCCGGCTGGGACCCTGACGCAGGCCTTCGGCCAGGATGAGGGCAGGACCCCACCGGTGGCAGCAGCCTCTCAGGTACTGCCTAGGCCTGATGAGGCAGGCGGGGTGAAAAAGTCTTTGAGCGCATCAAAAGTGGGTATGGTTCTTGCTTGGGGGAGCTAAGAGGTGGGAGAGGCACAATGAGGGCTGCTCAGGTTTGGCTGATGGCTGACCGGATCTATCGTGAACCACAGGTGGGCGCGAGCGGCGGTGGTGACACTGGCCCTTCTGGCAGTGGACCGGGTGGCAGGGGGCTGCCGACGGTGGCATCAGCGTCTTCTGTGGGACGTGGCAGGTATGTAGCCGAGTGATGGGTCCCCAGGATTGTTAATTGCCCCTTGGGCGGGCTATCATGGAGTCCCACGGACCGCAAGGGGGGGTAGGAGCTGTCACCATCTATTCTATTGAATTTGCACAACGGGCTGTTGCAGGCAATAATCACGAAATGTCATTTGTCACATCGTTACCCTCCAAGGCAACTCCTCTCCTCCCCTCTTGCTCAACAGTGTCGTTTCCGTCAACATGCCTCATCGTGATGTCCTTGTGCACAAGCCACCCAGCCCAGTAAGTGGATCCACGTCAGTGGTGGGGACGGGGACTCCGATGAACCTGGAGTTTTGTCGCTGAGGATGTGAACGAAAGGCCGCCGGAAGGGGCTCCACCTTTATATGCCCCTGCCCGCAACTCCCCCTCCTATTTACAACACACAACAACCTCCATATACATAGCTTGCACAGCAGACTCTACAGAGACAGCCAACGAGAGCGTACTTGCATTGTGAGGGTTCATGTGGTATGGTGGACCCCTTGTGTTGTCATCTCTTAGCTTGTGCGTTGGCCCTAGGGGAGAGCTAGACCTGGTCACAAGGGTATTGAGAGGTGTGGACCTGGTCAGGAAGGTATTGAGAGGTGCGGACCTGGTTAGGAGGGTATTGAGAGGTGTGGACCCCTCGGCATCTCTAGCACCACCTCCTGCCTCACTATGAAATCAGAACCTCGGAACCCCGTAGGTGAAGCATTGTTGCCCCTCACTCTGTAGGCGGTTACCTCCTTGCCGGCTGGGACCCTGACGCCGGCCTTCGGCCAGGATGAGGGCAGGACCCCACCGGTGGCAGCAGCCTCTCAGGTACTGCCTAGGCCTGATGAGGCAGGCGGGGTGAAAAAGTCTTTGAGCGCATCAAAAGTGGGTATGGTTCTTGCTTGGGGGAGCTAAGAGGTGGGAGAGGCACAATGAGGGCTGCTCAGGTTTGGCTGATGGCTGACCGGATCTATCGTGAACCACAGGTGGGCGCGAGCGGCGGTGGTGACACTGGCCCTTCTGGCAGTGGACCGGGTGGCAGGGGGCTGCCGACGGTGGCATCAGCGTCTTCTGTGGGACGTGGCAGGTATGTAGCCGAGTGATGGGTCCCCAGGATTGTTAATTGCCCCTTGGGCGGGCTATCATGGAGTCCCACGGACCGCAAGGGGGGGTAGGAGCTGTCACCATCTATTCTATTGAATTTGCAGAACGGGCTGTTGCAGGCAATAATCACGAAATGTCATTTGTCACATCGTTACCCTCCAAGGCAACTCCTCTCCTCCCCTCTTGCTCAACAGTGTCGTTTCCGTCAACATGCCTCATCGTGATGTCCTTGTGCACAAGCCACCCAGCCCAGTAAGTGGATCCACGTCAGTGGTGGGGACGGGGACTCCGATGAACCTGGAGTTTTGTCGCTGAGGATGTGAACGAAAGGCCGCCGGAAGGGGCTCCACCTGTATATGCCCCTGCCCGCAACTCCCCCTCCTATTTACAACACACAACAACCTCCATATACATAGCTTGCACAGCAGACTCTACAGAGACAGCCAACGAGAGCGTACTTGCATTGTGAGGGTTCATGTGGTATGGTGGACCCCTTGTGTTGTCATCTCTTAGCTTGTGCGTTGGCCCTAGGGGAGAGCTAGACCTGGTCACAAGGGTATTGAGAGGTGTGGACCTGGTCAGGAAGGTATTGAGAGGTGCGGACCTGGTTAGGAGGGTATTGAGAGGTGTGGACCCCTCGGCATCTCTAGCACCACCTCCTGCCTCACTATGAAATCAGAACCTCGTAACCCCGTAGGTGAAGCATTGTTGCCCCTCACTCTGTAGGCGGTTACCTCCTTGCCGGCTGGGATCCTGACGCCGGCCTTCGGCCAGGATGAGGGCAGGACCCCACCGGTGGCAGCAGCCTCTCAAGTACTGCCTAGGCCTGATGAGGCAGGCGGGGTGAAAAAGTCTTTGAGCGCATCAAAAGTGGGTATGGTTCTTGCTTGGGGGAGCTAAGAGGTGGGAGAGGCACAATGAGGGCTGCTCAGGTTTGGCTGATGGCTGACCGGATCTATCGTGAACCACAGGTGGGCGCGAGCGGCGGTGGTGACACTGGCCCTTCTGGCAGTGGACCGGGTGGCAGGGGGCTGCCGACGGTGGCATCAGCGTCTTCTGTGGGACGTGGCAGGTATGTAGCCGAGTGATGGGTCCCCAGGATTGTTAATTGCCCCTTGGGCGGGCTATCATGGAGTCCCACGGACCGCAAGGGGGGGTAGGAGCTGTCACCATCTATTCTATTGAATTTGCACAACGGGCTGTTGCAGGCAATAATCACGAAATGTCATTTGTCACATCGTTACCCTCCAAGGCAACTCCTCTCCTCCCCTCTTGCTCAACAGTGTCGTTTCCGTAAACATGCCTCATCGTGATGTCCTTGTGCACAAGCCACCCAGCCCAGTAAGTGGATCCACGTCAGTGGTGGGGACGGGGACTCCGATGAACCTGGAGTTTTGTCGCTGAGGATGTGAACGAAAGGCCGCCGGAAGGGGCTCCACCTGTATATGCCCCTGCCCGCAACTCCCCCTCCTATTTACAACACACAACAACCTCCATATACATAGCTTGCACAGCAGACTGTACAGAGACAGCCAACGAGAGCGTACTTGCATTGTGAGGGTTCATGTGGTATGGTGGACCCCTTGTGTTGTCATCTCTTAGCTTGTGCGTTGGCCCTAGGGGAGAGCTAGACCTGGTCACAAGGGTATTGAGAGGTGTGGACCTGGTCAGGAAGGTATTGAGAGGTGTGGACCTGGTTAGGAGGGTTTTCAGGGGTGTGGACCCCTCGGCATCTCTAGCACCACCTCCTGCCTCACTATGAAATCAGAACCTCGTAACCCCGTAGGTGAAGCATTGTTGCCCCTCACTCTGTAGGCGGTTACCTCCTTGCCGGCTGGGATCCTGACGCCGGCCTTCGGCCAGGATGAGGGCAGGACCCCACCGGTGGCAGCAGCCTCTCAAGTACTGCCTAGGCCTGATGAGGCAGGCGGGGTGAAAAAGTCTTTGAGCGCATCAAAAGTGGGTATGGTTCTTGCTTGGGGGAGCTAAGAGGTGGGAGAGGCACAATGAGGGCTGCTCAGGTTTGGCTGATGGCTGACCGGATCTATCGTGAACCACAAGTGGGCGCGAGCGGCGGTGGTGACACTGGCCCTTCTGGCAGTGGACCGGGTGGCAGGGGGCTGCCGACGGTGGCATCAGCGTCTTCTGTGGGACGTGGCAGGTATGTAGCCGAGTGGGGGGTCCCCAGGATTGTTAATTGCCCCTTGGGCGGGCTATCATGGAGTCCCACGGACCGCAAGGGGGGGTAGGAGCTGTCACCATCTATTCTATTGAATTTGCACAACGGGCTGTTGCAGGCAATAATCACGAAATGTCATTTGTCACATCGTTACCCTCCAAGGCAACTCCTCTCCTCCCCTCTTGCTCAACAGTGTCGTTTCCGTCAACATGCCTCATCGTGATGTCCTTGTGCACAAGCCACCCAGCCCAGTAAGTGGATCCACGTCAGTGGTGGGGACGGGGACTCCGATGAACCTGGAGTTTTGTCGCTGAGGATGTGAACGAAAGGCCGCCGGAAGGGGCTCCACCTGTATATGCCCCTGCCCGCAACTCCCCCTCCTATTTACAACACACAACAACCTCCATATACATAGCTTGCACAGCAGACTCTACAGAGACAGCCAACGAGAGCGTACTTGCATTGTGAGGGTTCATGTGGTATGGTGGACCCCTTGTGTTGTCATCTCTTAGCTTGTGCGTTGGCCCTAGGGGAGAGCTAGACCTGGTCACAAGGGTATTGAGAGGTGTGGACCTGGTCAGGAAGGTATTGAGAGGTGTGGACCTGGTTAGGAGGGTTTTCAGGGGTGTGGACCCCTCGGCATCTCTAGCACCACCTCCTGCCTCACTATGAAATCAGAACCTCGTAACCCCGTAGGTGAAGCATTGTTGCCCCTCACTCTGTAGGCGGTTACCTCCTTGCCGGCTGGGATCCTGACGCCGGCCTTCGGCCAGGATGAGGGCAGGACCCCACCGGTGGCAGCAGCCTCTCAAGTACTGCCTAGGCCTGATGAGGCAGGCGGGGTGAAAAAGTCTTTGAGCGCATCAAAAGTGGGTATGGTTCTTGCTTGGGGGAGCTAAGAGGTGGGAGAGGCACAATGAGGGCTGCTCAGGTTTGGCTGATGGCTGACCGGATCTATCGTGAACCACAGGTGGGCGCGAGCGGCGGTGGTGACACTGGCCCTTCTGGCAGTGGACCGGGTGGCAGGGGGCTGCCGACGGTGGCATCAGCGTCTTCTGTGGGACGTGGCAGGTATGTAGCCGAGTGATGGGTCCCCAGGATTGTTAATTGCCCCTTGGGCGGGCTATCATGGAGTCCCACGGACCGCAAGGGGGGGTAGGAGCTGTCACCATCTATTCTATTGAATTTGCAAATCAGGCTGTTGCAGGCAATAATTACGAAATGTCATATGTCACATCGCTACCCCCCAAGGCAACTCCTCTCCTCCCCCCTGCCTCAACAGGGTTGGTACTGTTGAAACGCGGCCCTCGGCCAGGACACGGGCAGGGATACCACCGGTGGAGGCAATGCCGAAGGTCGTTCATAGGCGTGATGGATGACACTTACCGGATGCATCATGAATCTATGAGCGACTTTGGGGCTTATTCACACCCAATCAGTGGCACTGGGGTCGCCCAGCTACCCGGCTGTAGCAGAGTTTGGCACTACAATTGTATGCCCTGCCAGTCCACCGTCGGAGTACAATATTAGTTTGTTGGGAAAAGGTGCGGGCCCTCTGGGAAATATGTGCATGTTTTCCCTCTGGGCCTGTGTTCTTTGTGGCAGGAGAGGGGATTGGTTCTTCGTCAAATGGGGGCATACCCTTTAAGTTATATATTGCATGCATATACACAACTTGTTCACTAGGAGCAATCATGAGCCTCGAAGTTTGGAGCTATGATCATGTCAGAAAGTTGTATTTATCTGCAATTTGCGCAACCTATGTTGCTCATCACCACGGCTCATCACTTATTATTACTTAATTGTGGCGTCTTACGGACTGAGCCTTGGGAGGGGCAGTTGTGTAGAGGGAGAAGGGGTGGCGGAGGGAGAGGGGCAGGGTCAATGACATTACACCTCTGAGCCCTGCTCAAAAAAGGCTCGGCCGCGTGGGGCAGGGGTGGAGGGGCATCCAGGCATCCAGTTGATCCTTACAACAAGGTTGGTCCAAGACTCTTGTCTACCGGTATACCACTATGTGGATCGGTTAAAACGATGATTCCCCTTCTCCAGCTAGGGCCGGCCGCGTTCGATTACTTTTTTTGCATGTTGCGATGTTCATGTTCCTGACGTCGGTGGTGGGTCGTTCGTTCGGGGGGAGGTGCTGGCTGACGTGTCGGAAGCCCCGGCCCCCTCCACCCGACTGGAAGCTACCGACCTGTCAAACGTCAAGTCACGCGTCTGCCCCGTGCCCGCAAGGTCCGACGTAGGCTGGCATACAAGATGTTTTTCTTTTGCTGTGACCTGACAAGGTGTTAGACCGGTCGCCCTCGACCAGGAACCTGAGAAGCTAGCACAAAACATACAGCCCGGGTGGTCCAGTAGAGCATCACAATTGAGTTGTGCAGCCTGCTGAATCGTCATCGGTGATTTATCGGGCATGCTTGAAACAGTTTATGCTTGCTGTGTCGTCAGCCTGGCATACATGGTGACTGCCTGGGACGAACGATTCGGGGGCGGGGGCGTTATCTGACCTGTTTTGTCTATTTCGTATACCGGTATCGGTTATACCCGTATAAATGATGTCTGCTGAGCCAAAGGCATGTGCTGTTGGCCTGCTGCCCTGATTGTAGAGCGAAGCAAGCATGTACCGGTAAGTGTAACTAACGTCATCAACTTTCAAGGTTGGACACGGGTAGTTGCATGGATGTTTGAAGGTGGTATATCAAGTTTAGAACAGTGCATACTTCAGGAAATGAGGAAACCAAGCATTGTTTGTTTCTGTGCACGCATCCGAGCTGAACAAGGCTCATTATTGAGCTTGCGTTCATGATGTTGCCTACTGCAGTAGTTACTTTCTCTTCCCACGAGGGAGCTGGACGCCCACACGGCAGAGCCCCTCCAGCACGGCCTAGGGGCAAAGTGTGCTACCCCTTTTAGAAGTGTGTGCAATATATTTCCATAATGAGTTTATATGATTCAAATCAGGATCCTAGGGTTAGTAAATGACACTACACCTCTGGGCAGTGCTGAGATGAAGCTCGGCCACGTCGGAAAACAGAAAGACAGCTAGGAAAGTCGAACGAGAAGGCATAAAAGGAGGGTTAATTACAGTACATCATGCTGATCAGAGGCGACATCTCATGCCAATGAGAACCAATGTTTGATTTTTTGTGTGCGACACCACCTTGGTGTGGCCGCCGGTCAGCGATTGGTCCCAAATTGGAACCAAATATTGACCGATCTTGAAAAATGGGGATAAGGGTGAAAATACAGCCCTTCACAGCCATGGGCCGTGATGCAGCAGATATGTAGCTCAGACTAGAACGAAAGCCAAGCTGAAGCACTTTGCAAGAAACACTCCCTTGGTGACAACTGGTGCGGACAAACAAAGTCCTCTGCACCTGACAGTCAATAAAAAGACAAATTGTTGAAAGTTTGTGCGATACATTTCCATTCTACATTAACAGTACATTATGCATGCAAATCAGGAACCCAGGGTGTAACATCATTAGTAATCCAAATCAGGGGGCAACATTGATTTCATGCCACATACAACCAATGTTTATTTGTGGAGTATTTTAGGTGCGCTACACTAGCTTGGCGTGGCCGCCAGTCAGGAATTGGTCCCAAATTGGGCATCAAACATTTCATGCCAAAAGAGTGCCAACGTTTATCTATTTTTATTGCGTGCTACATTACCTTGGTGTGGCCGCTGATCAGCGATTGGTCCAAAATTGGGACCCAAAATTGACCAATCTTGGGCTGGCGTCTCTTGCAAAATAGGGTTAAGGGTAATAAAAAAAAGCCCTCCACAGCCATCGGCTGTGATGCCGCAGATTTATGGCTCAGGCTAGGGCCAAAGCCATGCTGAAGCAGTATGAGCCCCAAGTCGGCAGCCCTCGAGTCGCTTGCATCTGGCAGGTCCCGTCTGGCAGTTCATTTACAGCTAGCAGTTTTCAACTGACAGGTACCGGTACCGCGTGGCAGTTTAAAGCTGCCTCGCCACGTTGGCCTCAAGCATTGCATCCCTGCAGGGATGACACACACACAAACAATTTGTCACGGTATATTGCAGTATACGTGACAGAACCGTTTAGACCGCAGTTAGCGATCTCGGTGACTCCGCAGCTTCTCTGCGGAGTCTCCGGATTTGAGCTGAGACCTAGAAACCCGCTTACGCCGGGAGATTTGACAGGTTCTACCGTACTCTGAATTGGGCCTGCCGGGTCCCTGTATCCCGGCAGTTGCTCTAGCTAGTTACTTCGTCCCTTTCTAAAGGACAGACCTCTATTTGTAACAAGCACCGGCCGTCTTCGAGACCTACAGCTTACACTTAAGTCAGTACCTTAATCCGAGTCAAGCCTAGCTCAGCATCTGCTGATCTAGCTGGAGACTAGTACCCCAGTAAGAGAAACGAGAAGCTGCAGAAGAAGAAGTACGCAGCCTACGTCCCGACCATCTCTCCGCGTGTTACGCGGTAAGTGCCCTTGACATAGCCCAGCTGGATCGCGACCAGACGGCCAGAAGGCCTATGCCCCATAAGTCAATTGCTATGTACACAAATAACCAATCAGCTGCTTAACTCGAAGAGCACTCGCAGCCAGTGTATAGCCACTGAGCCTGCCCGTAGGCGTCCGTCACTGCCGTGAGGAAAGAAGTCCGCCACGGACCTGAAGCGCACCTCGCGTGTCCTTTAGAAAGGGACGAAGTAGATCTAGCCTGATCAGCCTGATTTGCCAGTTCCTGCTAAAGGTGCTTGTGCAACGAATTGGAAATTTGTTTGCATGCAAACGACCTTGGATAGCATTTGACCTGCACTTTTGCTGTGGTAATCTCCAGAGAGAGATTGCCAAGTTAAACTCTGAGAATCACTGAGTGTGGCAGCTTAAGTGTTGAGTCCAGAAGTGACTTGAAGATCTGGCTGAGGATTTATACACCCAGCAGATAATTGCCTGTGTGACTGCAAATTGAGATCAGGTGGATCCAATTTCTCATCATTGACAGAAGTAAACTTGTGGATAGAACATCCAAGGTTGAAATCGTGTGGGTGTGCCAAAGGATCCCCGCAGGAACGCGGAGCTGAGCGGACACCAACGAAAGGCAACATCCACGCAGGGCGTGTGACATCCACGCGAACGTGAGACATCTAGAAGCAGCCCTACTAGCAAGGTGGGAAGAGCTGAAAGGGCGAAGGAGGATTCCGCCAGATTGAAACTAGGGAACAGAAGCGGGAAGGCGAGGTCTTTCCTGCATAGTGCTTTCCCTGCCAGCCGATCTTGACTTGCAAAGTCCTCACCAGATTGCAGTAGGAACAAGGGGGCAGAAGCCTAGCGTTAGCAGATCTTGTAGAGGGTGTTGCCAGCACGCTTGCAGGACCGTGCGGTTCGTTAATTGCCTGTAGAATGACAGATGTAGATCTCAACCCCGATAGGCACCAGCACCCTGACGCCCAACGGAGAAGTGGGCGTCTGAGGGGGCTGGAGCCGGGCGTAAACCTGTTGGAAGCCAGTGATGAGTTGGCTGCAGAAGCACTAGTGGTGGCGGAGAAGCTGGCAGGGCCAGTGGAACCGCCCGCTGGGCACTGCAAGGTGCCAGAACCGGGTCGCGTACCGCCCAGAGAGGCAGGGGCGCAGGCAGACGGCTCAGCCCTGGTGACGCGTAAAGGCATCGGCCGAGGGGGTCCAGTGCCCGCCGATTTCAGGGGCAGCCTGGAATTCGAGCAGTGGCAGACTCAGGCTGGAACACCAGAGCTGATCTTGGATCAAGCAACAGAAGTATCCCAGAGCTGTGACACGCAGCAGAACTGCGAACCCAAGGCCACACCTCAGCAGAATCCGCCCAGGGCGGCCAGGGTCGCGCAATGGGTCACAGACGAACCCATTCAGACGGATCAAAGGGCCAAGGAAGCCGCAGCACCAAGAGGGGTTGCAGGCTGTGATAAAACCTGCACAGACAAACCCAGTCAGCCGGATCAAAGGGCCGAGGAAGCCGCAGCACCAAAAGGGGTTGCAAGCTGCGATAAAACCTGCACAGACAAGCCTCGAATGAAAGCAGAGGAAGATGGGGACAGGAATGTACCTGCAGGGGTCAAACACGAGGAAGATGAGCCCCAACCAGCAGAGGGCAGGTATAGCTCGCAGGCGGGCAAGGAACGGGAGAAACCAGCAGAGCCGGTGGGGAAGCCTTGGGCTGATATAATAGCCGAGGAAGAACAGCCAGACCTAGTTCAGGAAGAGCGGATGCAGCAGCCTAAAGCAGGACTGCGTCCCGTACTGCAGCCACAGCCGCGCAAGGCACCGGTTAGAGGAGGGGCTGGATCCACAGTCTTTGGCACACCGCTGTCCAGTTTTCCACCCAGCGTGAACAGACCTGTGCAAATATCCAAGGAGGGATCTAGCAGCCAGACGCAGAGAGAGCCAGAGCACCCCGGGATTGGGGGAGTAATGGGCGGCAATGAGGAGTCAGAAGGGCCGATCGGTTGGGCAGGAATGTTGCAGTGGGCAACAGACCTGTGGAAGCAAGTTTGCTCCAGGACGTTCTTGCGTTTCCAGGACCAGGTCACAGCCATTGAGGTGTTCAAGGCCCATCATCTGCGGGGATGGGCAACAAAGGCCTTGTTGGGTATCCCCCACACAGGGCAGGACAGGGCGACGCTGTTAGCCGCCCTTGGACAGGTATCCAAGGGAAGGGCGGGACACGAAGCAGCCAAGGCTGTTAAAGCCTTTGCAGATGAATGGTGCAACGAGGTAACAGGAGACCAGGAGGAACCTGGATCCGAGCCAGACGATGAGGAGGACCAGGCATGGGAAGGATTCGTAACAGCAGTACAGCGGCCGGAAGAGCTCAGGGAGGTGCAAAGGTGGCAACAACAGGCAAGAGCCGCGCCAAACCCAGCACTCAGATCAGAGACCTACGAAGTCAGCAGCGAGCCAAGCCTCAGAGGGCGACCAAGGGGAAGAGAAGTACCCAGAGCCAGCAGTCCAGCCGCCAGCGAAAGGGCAGAGTTGACTAGCCAATCGCTCGCCAGGATGGCTGAGCATGGCACAGCCACACGCAGAGCAAACAGACAAGAGTCTTATGCGTTGCTGCGCATAGTCGAGGACAAAGAAAACACATGCCAGGAAACCCAGGTGGATTACATCAAGGAATTCCTGAGGAACAGGCAGGCGGGCACAGCAAGTGGAATCAGGAGAAATGAGTCTGCAGGCAGCGCACGGAGCCGTGGCCCAAGGATACAGGAAGTCAGAGAGGAAACGCAGTCTGATTCCTATGCCAGGAATTACACAGGCGGAACGCAGCCAGGGGGGCAAGGCCAGGAGCAGCCCAGAGGGCCGGCATACAACAGAGAGCAGCCCAACCGGCATAGCCAGGAGCAGCCCAGAGGGCATGCAGATGGCAGGGAACTGCCAAGCCAGCAAAGCCAGGAGCAACCCAGGGGATCAGCGGAACACAGCAGAGGGGTGAGGCAGGAACGGCAAGACCAGGAGCTGCCCAGAGGACAGGCAGGGCCGGGCACAGCGCAGTCTTGGAAGCCTGGCTCTGACAGCAGGCCAGGCAGAAACGAATCAGGACAACTACCACCCGAGGGAAGTAGAAGCTCTGCAGGAAGGGCAGGCAGGCAGCTATCACGAGAAGATCGGGATCAGGAGGAGGATTTTTACAGACAATGCAGATACCATTCAGGCCGCAGCCTATCAAGGGGCGGTGGTGGAGGATCTAGGTCAAGGTCAGCATCCGTTGATTCGGGACCAGGAGGAGCAGACAGGCGCAGGCCAGGGGCCAGGCAGGAGTCCAGCGACCAGGAAATGAGGAGGCTTGAGAGGGAGCAGGCAAGGGTGAACCTGCAGCTGCAGCAGCAGATGATCCTGCAGCTGGCAGGGGTAGCCAAATTCACCAAAATCCCAGCCATCCAAGGCAACGTGCCAGTGTTGGATATGTCGCACCCAGGCGCAGTTGCAGCCAGGAAATATTGCCAGGCATGTGGATATTGGGGATCGCACAACAGGCTGGCGCTGTCAGATGACCCGCCAGCGCTGGCTGTGGTGGCCGGAGAAATAGCTGGGTCGTGCCAGTCGCCATCAGCCATGACGATGTTGGTGAAATCACTGGTCAAGCTATGGGACAGCAAGCCGGCTAGCGTGGGGCCACTGATGGTAGCCATCAGGGCGGCGCCCCATGCAGGAGGCAGGGCTGCCAGAGAGGCAGAAAGGATAAGGGGGATGTGGGTACCCCCAGCAGAGGAGCAGTGTTGCGAGGCCTCACTGCTAACCTTGTGGATCAAAGTGGTTCAGACAGAGGTGGGAAAGCCAACCTCGGATGAGAGGACAGCCATTTCCAACCTCAGGCTGGGGGTGAAGACCACTCTTGACCCTGACGTCAAGCCAGAGGAGACGGTGGAAGCATTTGCTCACAGAGTGCTGTCAACAGCAGAGTTGCTGCAGATCTCAAGGGATGCAGTGGACCACTTTGGCAGGAGGCACTCGGTCTCGCATCTGTTCCATGACGGACTTCCAGCGCTTGCTAAGGCCAAACTGAGCAAGTTTGTCATGACCGTCCCAGGGTACCTCAGCATGACAGACGAAGATCAGATTGCAGTTCTCACACAGCAGGTGGTGCTGTGGGAGAAATTTGCCTTGGAAATGGGGGATCTAGGAGGCGCAAGCCTCAAACAGATGGCTGGTGGGCCTGGCCAGGGGGAGGCGCAGTCCAACAGAACGAGAAGAGAGAGAACAGTACAGTGGGAGATGCGGGCACGCCTTGAAGGGGCAGGGAATCCCGCAGGAGCAGCAGCTGCCCAGCAACAGAGGAACGACAAACCCAGAGGAGTTACCTGGGCAGATCATTCAGGAGCACCAAATTACAGCGCAGAAAGCGCTGCAGGGGCTGTCAAGGCATGCTACCAGTGTGGTAGCACGGCGCACCTGGCTAGGGATTGCAGGGCACCCAGACCCAGGGATGAGCGCAGGCCACCGCCACTTGCTACCGACATAACAGCTGGGCAGTCCAGGCCGCAGCAGCAGCAGTACCCGCTCCCGCCAAGGCCGCAGCAGGGTCAGCCTGTAGGCAGACCGTACGAGCGGAATCAGAACAACAGGCAGTACCAACGGCCGGGACCTGGCCAGGGGGGCCAGACTCAGCAAGCAGCACACGTGTCTCACCTCAGCAGCCCAACAGGGCAAGCCGAGCCAGAGGGCTGGCAACAGACTATGGCAGAGATGCTCAGCGAGTCTGTAGCACTCATGACGCAGGTTGGGCTAGTGCCCAAACCCGCAGGATTCAAGCAGGCGGCTCACAACGCTCGTCCTAGGTCATTTTTGCCAGAACCTTGTCCGGAGGAGGAACTTGAGCAAAGGCTCGGGGAACCTGCCTCCAGGAAGGGGGCAAAGAGGCTGGTTTTGAGCAAATTAGCTGACGATATGTCTGACATCCGACTGCAGGTGTTCAAGTTGAACGAGAGGCTGACGGCGCTGTCATTCACCACTATGCCCATGGGTTCAGACGACCACAGGGGTAAGGCCAATAAGGGCAGGCAGGAAAGCAAGGTTGTCACAGCTGCACCAAGGCTGCAGTATTTTAAGAATGACAGAAGCAACCTGGAGCAGTGTGTAGGGCTGATGGTCAAAGGGAAAGTCCTGGTAGCCCAGAAGGCTCTCATGGACTCAGCATGCTCCTGTCATGTGATCACAGTCAACATTGCTGAACAGTTAGTCGCCATGGGGGCAGAACTGATCCGGACGGATGAGAAGATCCGTACGACAGACAATGCAGGGGCGGACCTGTATGGTGTGCTGTTCATTTACGTAGTGTACGGATATGGGGGACCCAATGCCATTATGGAACCTACGGTGGTCAGGGTCGTTAAGACGCCACCCGATGCATACGAACACTTGGTGGGGAACCCAGAATTTCTCAAGTACAATGGGGTTTTGGAGGCAGCAGGAAGGCTGACCTTGCGCCCCAGAGATGGTCCCCAAACAGTACGAGGGGTCAGGGACCTGACGCTGCCGCTGGTCCTAGCATCCCCAGCTGGGGGGTACCAGGCAGCAGCAGTTGCATGGGCAGGAATCCAGTGTGGATTTGCAGAACGTGAAGGGTGGCCCGCGGCCAGAGTAGAGGAAGAACATGAGCCGCTCTTACAGCATGCCATGGCCACACACGCAGGTGCCGCCATGAGGACAGACCAGAAGGTGGGACAGAGTCGCGGAACAGCCGCAGGTGCAGGCAGGAGCACCGCAGATGCGAGCAGGAACAGCCGTGAGGACCCACAGGAGACAGCTCCCAGGCCGCGCCAGGGCAAGCAAGCGCAGGCCGCAGCGCCCAGGGGGGTCAAGGAGGAGGCCAGGGCCGCGGCGCCACAGCCAGGCCAGGCAGCAGCACAGGCAGAGGCCAGTGCTGGGGTAGCAATGGCGCTCAAGGCAGATGCAAAGTCGCCACACCAAAAGGAGATCATCAGGAGGTGCTTAGAAGTGAGCCCACGCCACCCGTGTGTCTTGTGTGGAGAAACGGGCCCGCACTCACCAGAGGCGTGTGACCAGAAAATCCGGAAGATACTGCAGAAGCCTGTGGCGGGTCCCGCAGCCCAGGGGACATCACCTGGAGCCAAAAGGCGGGTGGACTTCGGAGGAGCTGCAGCAGCAAGAGCTGCACCAGCAGGGTCAGTCAGGACCTTGGAGGCGCAGGCAGCTGGCAGCAAGGAGGAGAGTGAGGAACCAGAGGAGTCAGAGGAGGACGAGGTCCAAGAAAGAAAGCCCAGTTCAAAGTACATGCATGTGCTGAAGCTGCAGCACACAGTGGAGCTGCTGCAGCAGGACGTCAAGGCAAGGGAAGAGCTGCTGTACCGCCAGGCGGCTGCAACGATTGAATACCTGAGGTTGCAGCAGGTCAGGTGGACAGGCCTCGAGGACGCCAACATACGGCTTACGGAGGTACAACAGCAGTACATCTTGCGTGCAGACCAGCTGCGAGCGCTGTACGCCAACCTGGGGAACCAGCAGGCAGGAGGGCCGCTGCAGTCCACAATCCCAGGTGACCCGTTGCTAGCAGAGCAATTGGGAGCCATTTTTCAATCCGCGATCGAGCTCGTGGAGGAGGAAGAGGTTGTGAGCCAGGAACAGCCGCAGGAACAGGAGCAGCTAGCCACTGGTCAGCAAGGACCAGGGGGCAGTGGCATAGCCAGGCAGGCCAGTGGGGAGCAGCAAGTGCAGCGCAGGGGATCATCCCCAGACGGCGCAATCCACACAGATACCAGAGAGCGCAGCAGGAGTGCGCAGAGGACCCGCAGTGTCGAGCGGTGTGGGACGGCACCTACACCGGAGGCGCGAACCCAGCGGCCAAACCGTCTTGGTAGCTTCGATCGGCCTAGCAGCGGGAGGCAGCAGTCACCAGGCAGGGACCGCGGGAGCCAGCCCAGGGGCAGGTCGCAATAAAGGGGCACAGGTCAACACGCCAGGCCGTACCAGCAAGAAGGCAGAATGCAGGATAGAAGAGGAACCCCCGGCCAGAGCCCGCCGGGCGGGGCCCAGGCAGGACGCAGCTGGATGGGAGGGCAGAGGAATGTCCTCGGACCCCACGATGGGGGAGTGTGCTTCAACTGTCAGAGGCCCGGACACTTCGCTAACGCGTGCCCAGAGCAAGGGGAGGCCAGGCAGCCAGGTGGCAGCAGCCAATCGCGAGCAGCACTAGGCTCGGAGCGAAGCTGGGGAGTCAGGGGGCCTGGCAGGAGCCAGGATGCCCCAGAAGACGCCATGAGGCGAGCCTATGAGGCCGCCAAGGAAGTTTCCTTTGAGGACTGGAAGAGACAGCAGGAGGCAGGCGGCCCGAGTGACCTGCCAGGCCCGCCGGGATGGACGGGGCCGGCCGGACAATCTTACAACTCCAGGTGGGTCAGCCAGGAGAGGCACACTTGCATGATGTCTGTCCATGAGGGGTTTGGGCAGGATGCAGAGACTCCAGCTGAGGGCACCCCAGCCGCAGCAATGCCGTTCACCTTCCAGGTGGTGCCAGAGGGGCAGGTGGCCCGGCAAATGCATCACTGGCAGTTGGTGGTAGAGGCACTGGCCATGAACCACTACGGTACTCGACCCGCAGGGTCAGCCAGATCCATGCCCCATGCCATGTGGTTCCTCAGGAACCTCCAGCAAAGGGGATGCCCGGCCCCATGTGAAGGATGGCCCGGCATTCTCCAGCAGTTCCTCACCAAGGAATGGGACATCTATGATGCCCAGATGGACGAGTTTGAGAGGATAGTGCAGGAGGCAGGACCCCAGCACAGGGTAGATGAGGGGGAAATCAGTGCAGAAGGGGACAGCTCCAGTGACTCAGAAGAAGGCCATGAGCCTCAAGTCCCTGTACCAGTGCGTGAGGAAGAAGCTGCCGTGCTTTGCCCAGGTACCCCGGAGGGCAACGCGGACACAGGCGGCGAGGTAGCGGGAGCAGCCGCTGGAACCCGGATTGGGGTCAGCCGGCAGGATCACCGCCCAGGATCCAAGGGGGCAGCAGCTTTGAGTCCAGAGGACAACACGGCTGGGGCCGTTAGGACCCATCACAGCACCTCTTCTCAATCCAGCGCTGTCAGATGGGAAGAGGAGGACAGAGGGCTGCAGCGCAGCCGCAGCAGGGGCGAGAGGCCAGCTGCAGGGAATGAGGATTTCCAATTCCCCCAGGCCGGTACAAGGCGCCGGGGCAGGTCGGGCAGCAGAGGATGGGTTCCCCTTGCGCCAGAACCGCCGCGACTGCCAGAGAGCAGGCGCTTCGTTCAATGGTACCGCCTGGGAGAAGACATGCCAGAGGCGGCGTCTTCAGGGGCTATGATCACTCTGCCTGCACAGTCCAAAGATGGGCTTTGTAGGTTGCAGAACCACAGGCTCCTGGAGGGCAGGTCGCACACGTGTGTCAACATTGCAGCAGCCATGCAGGCAGTGGCCAGAATGATCTTTCCGTGGGACGCAGTGACAGCAATCCTGCTGAGTGCAGCACTCAAGGGGTTCATTCAGCCCAGCACAGGGATGGAGGCTTATATGCAGAGGGGATGGTCACAGCACCCCAGCTACGCATACTGCGTTACCGAGATGGTGGGCCTAGCCGTCAAAGAGGGCATCACAGCAGTGGCAGCAGCCGACAGGGCGCACCCAGACGTGCCGGATAGCACGCGCACCGAGGGGATGTGGCAGGGCGCGCAGCCCGGGTTCATGCGCACGCCGTGGGCAGAGGACTGCGTCCATCAGTTAATGGAGCATTCTGACCTCAGAAACCGCGCTTTCTACGTGCCAATACAGGCCTTAGGAGGGCGTGGAGGGGGTGACATGTCCGAGGTTGGAACCTACGGCGGGGCAGGGCTGTGCCACCCCGATAGGCCACGGCGGTGCGAGGCCACCGTTGAGGCATCAGTCACCATCCCCAGGACGGTCGCAGGGCAAGCTGTACCATGGGGAGTGGAGCCTGGGGAAGCCAGGGCGGCCATCCCGGTTCGGCAGCTGGTAACTTACTACCACGAGGAGATGGAAGAGGGGGAAATGCCTGTGTCAGGAGCATGGATACACATGCATGCGTGGCGGGATGATCTGCCAGTCTTCCTGTTCGCAAGGTGCGAAGGGAACGTCGCAATCACCAAGTGCGCATCAGTCGACGAGGCAGAGCTCCACGCGCACACGCACGCCAGGGGAGCAGACCCAGCAACATGGACAGTCATGCTCATGGCGCTGCAGCGGGTTCTGCTTCCAGGACAGCTGTCGGCAGCCATGCGGCATGTCTGGGGCGTGGACGATCAGTGGGCGCCGCTGGACGTGACTGACTGCCCCACATGGCCATATGGGGCCGAGAGGTCGCCAGCGGATGGACCCATGTGGGAAGACGAGGAGGAGTTCGCGCGCTCGCCGTTCGCAGTGGAGCGGTTGGAAGCATGCGTGCAACAGTGGGTGCGTTGGGAGAGAAGAGCTTGGCGCGACAACAGGGCCAGCAGCACGGAACCTTTTTGGCAGGCAAACAGCGTGACAGTACAGCTGTGGAGGCAGGCGCACCCGGCGGGGGTGCGCACGCTGCACCCCTTATTCCGAGGAGCGGGATCAGATACCTACATGGAGGAACTGGAGGAGCTGCGGACTCAGCCAGTGCTGGGACGCTGGATCCTGGGCAGGTGGGGTGCCCGCTATTGGGATCCTGCTGCTGACAGCGACGGACCCATCCAGGACACGTACGAGCCAACAGAGCAGGGCCATGTCGCCTTCGTCACCACCCTCGGGGCAACAGCAACCTCTTGGGAGTGGCTGGAGCCCATGGAGGACATGGAGGTGGCAGCCCTGGAGGCTGAGACCGGGGATCGGGCGGATACCGGCAGACCACTTGCAGGGGACCTGGACAGCAGGAAGCCGTGGTCCAGCAGTGAGCCCCTCCCCAGCCATGGGGGCAGGGGGCTGCTAGGGGAGGATAATGAAGACCCTTCGGAAGGGCCACCATCACTGGTGCAGGATTCAGAGTCGGAGGATGAGTGGGGCGCTGACAGATGCCCGCGCCCGGCAAGGATCAGCCTCACAAGAGCTGATGCCAGGGATGCAGATGAGATGGAAGAGCCGCCCAACACAGGCCCTGGACCAGGGAGTCCAGTGTGGGGCCGCGAGGAGGACTTGTTACAGCTACGACAGGAGTGGATGCGCGAGGTTGCTCAGGAGCAAGCAGCCATGGAAGAGCGCAGAACCAGGAGAGCCGAGATAGAACGCAGCAGCAAGGTCGCGCTGGAGGAGAGGGCACACAGGGTCGCAGTCGGGGTGAACCCAAGGCAGGCAGCAGACCAGTGCGCTGGCGAGCCCAAGGGGGCAGCAGCAGGCAAGGCGAGCAGCATGGGCCCGGGGGACGCCCAGATCATCCCGCCAGCACCAGCAGCAGCAAGGGAGCCTTGGGGCGATCCAGCAGCATACAGCACGGAGCGCTGGGTAGCAGTGCTCAGGCACTTCGTGGATGAGCTAGACGTGCTAAGAAGGCAGGAAATGGGGCAGCAAGAGGCAAGCCAGGAGGCTAGCCTAGTTTTCAGGCTCAGAATGCTGCCTCGGCCCGACCCGGACCCCAGGATGGGCAGTTACAGCAGGGCGGTCATGGAGCTACAGGAAGAGCTCGCAGAGAGAATATCAGCCCTCTACACGAGGAGAGAAGAAGGAGCGGACACCCAACAGCCGTCGGGCAGCCGCAGCAGCCAAACCCAAACCAGCAGGGGCGAGGACCTCGCGAGGAGGGTTGTCGACGCGCAGGACACCGTACGACGGGGCTGTGGGCAAAAGGAGCCCGCAGGTGCAGGCAGCAGCAAGGCTGTGCAGCGCGCCACTCACAGGCAGGAGCGGCTGGCACAGTGCAGCACAAGACAGATTCCAGGAGCAGGGCCAGAAAGGGCCAGTGCGGTTTGGGCTGACACTGCCCAGTTGCAAGGGAAAAGTTCAAAGAAGTCCAGGCGACGCGCAGGAAAGGCTCAGAGGGCGGCCGCGGACAGGAACCGTGGCAGCAGACCAGGATTGGACTGCCCAGCCCTGCCACTCAGGGTCAGCCAGATAGACCTGGAGATCACGTGGGCCAGAGGACAGCAGCCGCCAGCGCAGGACGCAGAGCCACGCGTTCAGCCCGCAGAACAGTTACCGCAGCAACCCACGAGGAAGATGACAGCGTGCAGAGGCCTCCTCACCTGTACAGCAATTAAAGGGATCCTTACGGGGGCGCTCCAGCTGATACTGGTGTTGCTCCTACTGTCAGTGTGTGTGCCAGGGGCGCAAGCTACCGGGCAGGGTGTGAGAGGAGGAGGATTTACAGCAGGCCAAGGTGCTTTTGTGTCGGGAAAGGAGGCAGCAGCAAAGCTGTCGTCTGGATGGTTGCGCCCACCGGCAGTCAGCTCCATGGGGGACGCCAGCAGGAGAGGTGCCAGCAGCCAGCAAGAGAGATGGCACAGCGGCAACACCACTGGCAAGGAAGAGCTGCCCGCGGTGGATGACCCGCAGGCAGCTGATATGATCGACATGTTCCAACCGGGAGGAGTAGTGGAGCCGCCCGCAGAGTACGTCAAAACCAAGGAGGGGTGGCTGCTGGGCCAGCATCCCGACTTCACTGCGGAACAGCAGGAGAGCCTGGAGCAAAGCCTCAGGGATCGCCAAGGAGCTTTCGCTTACTCCATGGAGGATCTACCAGGCTACTGCGGCACGCAGGGTGAGTTTACACTGGCTTTAGAAGACGAGGTCAGTTCGTGCTTTCAGAAGTCCAGGGACATGCCGCCGCCAAAAGCTGCCATTTTTAAAGAAAAGTGCCAGCCAATGATACAGGCAGGTATCATTGTCAAAGTACCGCAGGGGGGGCCTATCAAGTTTGCGGCCAACTCAGTAGTAGCAGCCAAGAAGAGCGCTGAGACTGGGGAGTGGACTGACCACCGGATAGCGCACGATATGCGCAGGTTAAACCTGCGTACAGCTAAGCAGGAGTTTGCAATCCCCAGGATGGAGACTATTTTTCAGAACCTGGGCACTGCCAAGATATTCAGCAAGGTTGATCTCCGGTCAGGGTTCATGCAGATCCCTATAAAGGTCGAGGACCAGCCTAAGACAGCTTTCTGGATGGGACCAGAGCTTTGGATGTACACAAAGCTCAACTTCGGTCTGCGCAATGGACCCCCCTTCTTTCAGCGTATGATGGAAGAGGAGATTGCCAGGGCAGGCCTGAGTGCGTTCTGTGTGGCATTCATTGACGATCTGCTGGTGTACAGTGACACACCGGCAGAACACATCAGGCATGTGGAGCTGATGTTAGACATGCTCCACAGTGTAGGATTAAGGGCGCACCCCGACAAGTCCCTGTTTGGGTGTGCAACGGTAGAGTACCTGGGGCACAATGTGTCGGCCCAGGGGCTCACGCCGCACGCGGCCAAGATAGCAGCGGTTATGGCGCTGCCAGAGCCCGCATCGGTGAAGAACATTCAGGAGGTCATGGGATTCCTGAACTTCTACCGGTGCTACGTCCCGGATTTCTCGAAAAAGGCGGCATGCATCAACGCATTGCTGGTCCAGGGGGTCCCGTTTGTGTGGGGGCCAGAGCAGTCGCAGGCGTTCCAGTTGATTAAGACAGAGATGTGCGAGGGCGGGAGAGTCCTGCGCAGACCAGATTACAGTGGGACGGGGCCAGACGGCAAGGGGCCGCCACGGCCGTTCTTATTGTACACAGATTTTTCTAAGCAAGGCATCGGCGCCGTGCTGGGGCAGTGTGATGACAGTGGGAGGGAGTATATGGTGGCATGCACATCCAGATCCCTGAACAAGAGCGAGAGGAACTATTCCTCGTTCCAGGGGGAGATGCTGGCAGCAGTGTATGCAGCACGCACATACCGCCACATGCTGTTTGGATGCAAGGTGCATCTCATCACTGACCATGAGCCGCTCACTTACCTCATGGACAATCAGACGTTGGTGGGCCAGCACGCTAGGTGGGCTCTCATGCTCCAAGAGCTGGACATTACCATTGTCCACCGCTCAGGAGCATGCCACCAGAATGCGGACATCCCGTCCAGATCTCCACTCCCATCCTCAGCTGACCGCACGGGGGCCAGGCTTGATACAGCCGCCCCCGAGCCAGCAGTCACGGGGGATACCAGTGGGAAACAGGTAGCTTTGCTCACGGGGTTGGGCAGAGTGAACCAGTGGCATGCAGACCAGATAGTGCGCATGGCGCAGGAGGGCAGAAGGGGAATACAGATGTTGCGAGCTGCAGAGGCAGCTTGCGTGACAGCGCCGGTGGGGCAGGAGATATCCTCTGCCGCCACTGACGACGATGAGCAGGCACAGCCTGTCAGTACAGCTGAACAGGCGTTCAGCAACAGGGAGCGAGCCAGGACAATGATCAGCAATGTTCTTGCTGACCTGCCTCGGGTGACGCCCCCTCATTCCCTTGCAGGCCTGGATACGGCTTGCCTGTCGAGTGGGGCTGTGCGGGCCATGGAGACCGAAGGAGTTGTCCTTTTCGAGCCTTTTGGAGGTATGTGTTCAGGGCTGGAAATGGTCCTCAGGGCAGGTATTCCAGTGGTGCAGTACTTGTATGCTGATATCAGTGAGGAGGTCAGAGAGATCGCAGGGGGTCGCCTTTTGCAGTTGCACAAGAGATTCCCCCAGTTGCTTCCGGTCAGAGCGTTTGATAAGGCTTTCAGAGCGTTGCCGCAGGATGTGTATGCCATTACGGTAGAGCACCTCAAGGAGGCGGGTGCCCAGGAGGGGCGCCAGTGGTTCATGGTAGCAGGCTGGGAGTGCCAGGACCTTTCGTCCGCTGGCAAGGGGCGTGGGCTCGCGGGGGAGAGAAGCAAGTCTTTCTTCCCGTTAGTCAAGCTGTTGGGTACTCTCCAGTTCCTGCAGGGCCCTAGGCCGCCTGCGTACCTGATTGAGAATGTAGCAATGCAGTTGAACCAGAAGAGTGTGAAGGCCAGTGTGGAGGCTTTTCAGGAAGTGTGCAGAATTCTGGGGAAACCGGCGTTGTTTGACGCAGCGCAGGTGGGATCCTACGCCCACCGCACCCGCAACTATTGGGGAAATATTGCCCCTGCAGCAGATATTGAGTTTGTGATTCGTGCGTCAACCAGACCCCACGGGGGGATTGTAGACGACATTCTGGACAAGGGCAGCAAGGCCCAAGTGGTATCATGTCCGGACAATGGGGGGTACCGCATCAATGTCACAGGGCAGCCCAGGAGGGTGCTGCCATGTTTGATGGCCACGCCCTCATCATATTCTTTTCGGAACGGGCAAAATGGGATGGTGTACAGACCCATGGGGGACTTGCAGGAGCCCAATGCAAACGAGCGTGAGCGGGCCATGGGGTACGCTGTGGGATCCACATTGCCACGCCCAGATTTCCCTGAGGCAGCCAGACGGGCAGCCTTGGGCAGGTGCATGGATTCATGGGCACTAAGTGCATGGCTCAATGTGGCACTTGAGTGTGCTAAAATCATGCCAGCAGAATTGACACGCAGGGCAAAGCTGCCAGGCCAGGACAGGGACCCAGTACTGGGGGCGACGTTAATGTCCAGCCACTATGCCCTTGCTACCGCAGGAAACGCGTGCTCTGGCAGCGGAGAAGCGGCCGCGTCATACAGACAGTGCTTGGGAGAGTCGGCCGCGGCAGATTGGGCCGACGCGGCACAGGAACCAGGTGGGAACACACCTGAGGAACAAGTTAGTGTGGGAATCACAGTCACCAGGGACAAAGAGGGTGAGAAGGACCAGCCAGGTTGCCCTGCAGGACCGTCGGCTAGGGTCGATGTGTGGGCAGATGCGCCCGTCTTGAGGTTTCTCCGTGAGAAGACTTACGTTCAGGGAACAGAGCTAGGAGAACAGACCAGAATACAGCGCAGAGCAGCGCCATTCCAGTGGGAATCAGAAAGGGGAGGAGTCCTGATGAGGCTCATGCCGGATGGTAGACGTTGTGTGGTGCCCAGGCCAGAGGACAGGCTAGCAGTAATCCAGACAGCGCACGCAGGTACGGGCCATTTTGGCAGCCACCGCACAGCTTTCATGGTCATGCAGCAGCATTGGTGGCGGGGGCTTCGAGCAGCCGTCAAGAAGGCTGTGCAGGAATGCGGTGTGTGTGACAGGGCCAGGGCGTCCACGTTCAATCACATACAGCCCAACCTGCACCCGCTACCCATTGAGGGGTTGTTTTTCAGGTGGGGAGTGGACCTGTGTGGTCCATTCACGACCACTTCCAGGGGAAATCGTTTTGTGATGGTGTGTGTGGAGCATTACTCCAAATGGGTGGAGTTGATCCCCATCCCAAGCAAGGCGTCCGATGTGACGGCCTTGGCATTCTTTCAAAATGTTGTGGCACGATTCGGGGGATGCGCAGAGGTGGTGACGGACCAGGGAACAGAGTTCCAGGGTGAATTTCAGGACATGTTGTTGGACTGCTTCATTGACCACCGCACCACTTCTGCCAATCACCCCCAGGCAGACGGGCTTTCAGAGAGGGCTGTCCAGACCCTCAAGGCAGGCCTGCGCAAGTGCTGCGAGGAAGGCAGCAGCGACGAGTCCTGGGACAAGATGGTGCCCTGGGTAGCCCTGGGCTTCCGATGCTCGCCGCAGCAGGCTACGCGCATGGCGCCGTACGAGGTGCTGTTCGGACAGAGACCCACCTTCCCCTCCAGAGTGGGGGCGGACCTCTGGAGTACAGCCAAGGTGGCAACAGCAGAGGAGGCGGCAGACCTGCTCTTGGCCAGAGTGGCCAGGATCAAGGAGGCACTGCCAGTCGCGGGTTGGCACATGGACTGCTTGGTACCAGTGCTCGAGGAGGTGCCTGAGGGCGAGTGGGTGTGCCCACACTGCACACCGGATGACAAGGGAGCGGGGCCCGCTGCAGCGGCAGGGCCTACCACAGAGGAGCGCAGTTTACAGGTCCAGGGGCGACCGAGCCCAGCAGCCAGAGCGGCCGCCAGGACAGCTCAGGAGGCCGACGTCATGGACAGGCCTGAGGTGGAAGTCATGGCCACCAACCCAGCAACAAGACAGATGGAGCGGGGCATCGCAAGACCAATGGCGAACGGGCTGTATGACATCTCGTACACCACTGGCCGGGGAGAGGCCAATGTCACCCCGAGAGCAGTTACAAGAAGGGCCAAGGTGGCCAAAGAAGCAGCACGGGAGGAAGAGGAGTCAGCCCTCGAGGAGCTTACCGAGACCTGAAACCCGGGCCATAGGGGCAAGGTCAATGAGCGCGTGACGCCACCCACGCCGTAACCGGCAAGGAGCGGGCAGGCGCCTACAGAGCAGAAATGCAGAAGCAGCGCAGCTTGTCCTAGTACCCGGTAGGCAATGGGCCGACAGCCATCGGACCAAAGACGGAAGATGCAGGAGTAGAGTTACGGCAGCTTGATGAAAATTTGTTCTCAAATACCATAGCAGCAGGGCTTTGGTGGTACATATGTTATGAAGATGATGAGCAAGGAGAATTAGTCAACTCGGGCAATGATTACACAGCAGGGGGCGGATCACGCTGCTACGGCGCACATTTCCTGTGGCCTTTGAAGACCAGGCGGCTATGGCGCAGTGGGGCGAGAGCAGCGGTTGTTCTTAGCTTGACCTGATAGCTTTGAAATTTCTCTGTTTGCTAGCCAGTAGTGGGCTGAACAGCTTGAATATGTAGGGTTCTGCGCATCGCGCTTCAGCTAAACTCGGTTGATTTTTTATTTCCCTGATTGCAGATTGCTTGAACCAGGCAGATTGTAGAAGGCCTGAACCAGGCGGATTTGTAGAAGGCCTGAACCAGGCGGATTTGTAGAAGGCCTGAACCAGGCGGATTTGTAGAAGGCCTGAACCAGGCGGATTTGTAGGAGGCCAGAGCCTGGCATATTTGCAGATGATGACTTGAGCTTCTACGTACATATTTTTCCAGAAGTTTATTTCAGTACCACCCCTTTTTCCGGCTCCCCGCGCATGCCTGGAGGGCTTAACGCTGGGGAGCGGGGGGCGAGTAAAGTAGTAGGGGCGGTACCCACGAGACGGAGACTTCTATGCAGAGACATCCAGTTAGGACCTTCCAGTTACAGTTATCTAGTTGACACACTCTTGTCTGAAGTACAAGGAGCATGAGTGTACGGTGATGTACCGTGTTTGTGAGTAGAGGACACCTCTCTAAGGTGTCCTGACCGGAGTTTACGGTATTTACCATAGTATTGCAGTTACTGCTTTATGGTGCGACAGCTGTCACGGTATATTGCAGTATACGTGACAGAACCGTTTAGACCGCAGTTAGCGATCTCGGTGACTCCGCAGCTTCTCTGCGGAGTCTCCGGATTTGAGCTGAGACCTAGAAACCCGCTTACGCCGGGAGATTTGACAGGTTCTACCGTACTCTGAATTGGGCCTGCCGGGTCCCTGTATCCCGGCAGTTGCTCTAGCTAGTTACTTCGTCCCTTTCTAAAGGACAGACCTCTATTTGTAACAAGCACCGGCCGTCTTCGAGACCTACAGCTTACACTTAAGTCAGTACCTTAATCCGAGTCAAGCCTAGCTCAGCATCTGCTGATCTAGCTGGAGACTAGTACCCCAGTAAGAGAAACGAGAAGCTGCAGAAGAAGAAGTACGCAGCCTACGTCCCGACCATCTCTCCGCGTGTTACGCGGTAAGTGCCCTTGACATAGCCCAGCTGGATCGCGACCAGACGGCCAGAAGGCCTATGCCCCATAAGTCAATTGCTATGTACACAAATAACCAATCAGCTGCTTAACTCGAAGAGCACTCGCAGCCAGTGTATAGCCACTGAGCCTGCCCGTAGGCGTCCGTCACTGCCGTGAGGAAAGAAGTCCGCCACGGACCTGAAGCGCACCTCGCGAGTAAAGTAGTAGGGGCGGTACCCACGAGACGGAGACTTCTATGCAGAGACATCCAGTTAGGACCTTCCAGTTACAGTTATCTAGTTGACACACTCTTGTCTGAAGTACAAGGAGCATGAGTGTACGGTGATGTACCGTGTTTGTGAGTAGAGGACACCTCTCTAAGGTGTCCTGACCGGAGTTTACGGTATTTACCATAGTATTGCAGTTACTGCTTTATGGTGCGACAAATTTCACAGAAGTGAGAAACACACATACAATTTCATACAAGTGAGAAACACACATACAATTTCACACAAGTGAGAAACACACAAACAATTTCACACAAGTCAATAACGTTACCCCTCTGGGCCCGCTCGAAGCTCGGCCGCGTGGGCGCCCAACTGTTCAGAAGGGAGTAAAGGGAGTATTTCACACAAGTGAGAAACACACATACAATTTCAGGTTATGGTCAGGTCAACTGATTTATACAACTCAGTTCACAATTTTTAAACACTTTACTCACTTAAGTTACGCAACACGTAGTGCCTCACCCAGTTCACAATTAAAAAAAAAACTTAATCTCATTGAAGTGTCGCTCACGCATCACACAGTCTTTACACAGACTTCTACAATTTCACTTGGATCTTCTTCTTTCCTTCTTAATTTTCCTAGGAGGCCTCCAACCGAACTCTTTTGCACCCACGTCATGTTCTATGGCTGGGGCTAATCTTCTGCACTATGGAGTTCATTCCCACGCTACTGCTCAGTGGTTGTGTGTTGGTTGCTTGCCCAGGGGGGTCACTGGTTTTCGCTCGCTGTCCTAGCGTATTTAGTGCCTGTACCGGTTTACGGGCACATGTCCCATGCATCAAATGTGATGCCCCGTTGGACTGTAAAAACTTCACCAAAAACTTCACCAGGTGTGGGCTGACGGGACCTCTGGAACCTTGCACAGTCGCACAGATTAATGACATAACACATCTGGGTCCTAGTAAACATGCTCATGAGCCGTGCAGGCATTCCACTTTCTGGTTGGACATTCGCACAGATGCAGCACCCGCAGCGGTTGGCCCGAGTGTTATGGGGCCTCTGTCTCTCCCCGAGCTCTTTCCATCCTCTGAAGTGTGCAAGTCTTTCTTTTTCTGGGCTGGAAGACCCACCTCCTGGACCTTAGATGGAAACCTGAATAATGAACACAGCTTAAACACAACAATCCTGAGATGTGGATGCATCTTCTCAAGCCTACCTGATCTAAAGTACAAAACAAAAACAACAGTCCTGAGAAGACGTGGCTTCATCTCGAGCCTACCTGATCTGCGAGCTGATGTCGTTGATGCCTGCCGGGGAGTGCGGCAGGAAGAGGGTGGAGGGGTGGATGGAGCTGCCGACATCCCGCAGCATGTCAAAGTACTGAGAGGACGGGCCCAGTAAGTGCATATTTAGGGTTTAGTGCTCAACCCTGAACCCTTCACACTGAAGCTGGTCAACACAAGCGATAACATGCACGCAAGCACAACTTGCTAGGAGCCTGCTGGCCATGTTATATCAGTACGGCGAGGGTCCGGGTAAATGCATCTGTGGGGTGTGTGAGGAACGCGGCGGACCGACGGCGAAGTATGGACACCAGACGGACAAGTATGGATCAAAATCGAAGGTGGTTCGTCCCTCACTATTCAGACAAGCATAAGCCATGCTTCTACCGTTTTAGTGTTGAGGGGTTCAAAGTGTTTAAAAGTGGTTACTTGTGTGATCAACATGAGCTCCAGCACATCTTTGGAGCTGGCGGGCAATTGGAATCAAGGGCAAAGGGGGAGCGTGTGATGAGTGATTATTTCAGGGAGCTTCAGCTACACTTGAAAACAGTCCAGGTTGCCCAGCGTCAACCTGCAGGGCTTGCCGTGCGACAAGCCATACCGGCTACTGCGATAATGGCCGATTGCTTGGTATGGGACAGGTTCTGATGTGTCGCAAGACGCCCCATTTTCATCTATTTGATAACCTCTTGTCCACTTCAACTGCGGTGCGACAAGCCATACTGGCTACCGCTGTGCAAAAACCCGGGCTGTTTCATGTGTTTGCATCCCAGGCTTTTAGGGTTGGGCGGCCGGTCTCACACCTTGTTAAGCCCCAGCAAAAGAGAACCATACTGGCTGCAGCTTGGGCCACTGGCTTCAGGCCAATGAGGGCTTCAGCCCAGTTAGTGTCCCAGGGGTGGCCATTTACCACCCTGCGGCAGCCTCAAGGTGGTCCGGGATGGTTTGAGTGGTTTCTGGCTACGACAGAAGTTGTAAACAAAGCGGGGGAACCAAACAATGAATTCGGCAATGCGGGGGTTCAGATGTGCGGCAATGGAAAATGACAAATTCTTTCCGGTTGCAAACCGAATCGGCGTTCAAGGCGCACTTTGGTTAGGTAATGACACTTTTGGTTGTACCAAATAAATCATTCAAAATGCCACACAAACAGAACCTGCGCATACATCGTTATTATGCACCGTGATTTGCATTGTTTCCCCTCTGGCATGAATTAACATTTCTTGTTACCGTATTACCGGTATTCAGCTACTACCGGTATTCAGCTACTTAACATCCTTCAGCTGCTTAAACAGGGCCTGCCAGGAATAGACAGGCCCTGCTGCTAAGGCCACATGCCGTACGCCGATCTAGGTTTGGTCCCCATGGTCCTAGTGGTCGCCGCGGACCTTGCACGCATGTGGTCTGGTGCGCATGTGAATTCACACAGACCTGTCTCGCGTGAAAAATTCAAGCAATATGATATGAAACTAAACTTACACTAACCAATCCATTAACCTACATCCACATTCCACGGGATTTGTTTGCATCTGGGTTCCGTCCCTTGACCAAAAATGCTATGATATGCGCATTTACCTTTTTCCATCCCTAATCCCACTTCAGATCTACTGGCCATGACAGCCTAGATCTACTGGAAAGGACTGCCTAGATCTACTGGACAGGACTACGGTTGAGCTAACAGAAGGAATACAATTAAATAATAATGAATAAGGAACACATAATACGGCATTCACGAGATGTCTTGCACTCCATCCTGAGCTGTGAAGTCCTTGACTGACTCACGGAGGCCGGAAATGATGGCCTGTAAGGAATGGGTCGGGGTTACGGGCAGTACAGGTACAGGGGCAGTACAGGGGCGAGGTACGATGTCCTCCTTGTATTTTCGCCAACTTCTTCAGTGTCCGCCTTTTTTCTTGTGCTTTTTCAAGCCAACAATCATGTGGCAGTTGAGCGGGATGTCGAAGCAGGGGAGGTGCGAAGGGAGCGCATTGTGTAAACTCTTGCAACCAATATGTTAATGGCGTCACTCCTCTGGGCCATGCTGAAATGGTGTTCGGCCACGACGGCAAACAAGAAGTCAGCTAGGAAAGTCAAGGGAGAAGGCACAAGAGGAAAGAAAGGAAAGGAACTTCACCCACCAAACAACAGAACACAAGGCCGGGCAAACCGTATCCCCTGCCCTTAAGAGACTAGCCTTCATAAAGCTCGACTACAAGTTGCACAAAACCAGGGCCTCTCACCCTAGCCTGCATCCTGTCTGGATGAGAGAAAAGGAGTGAGAAGAAAGACAGAGGAGCACAAAGGGCGAAGAAAAACACCCCTCCAGAAAACGGAAGGGCAGAGCGAAGGATCCCCGCCTCTGACAGCAAGAGAGAGACAAATGGGAAAGAGCCCGTCCCAAGTGAGGCGTAAAAAGACAGCAAGCTAGCCCTCAACTAAGTCAACCACGTCCTCAAAAAAAGCCAGAGCCCCCCACCCATGCCTGCCCTGGTACAACTGTTAAATGTCCGTGGCGCCACTTCTCGAGACCCAGCGTCATGCACAAGAGGCATCCCGCAATCAAACCGCAACTTTTCCCAAGAAAACGCAGTCCCATCACCCCACCATCACATTGCCTCGCATCCCCCATCCCCACCTCCCCCACCTGCACATCATGTACGTGTAACCTGACATTGCCCAGCTGCGCCCTTGCTGTTGTTGCCAGCTCGGTAGAAAATTCAGCAGAAAAGCCTCAATCCGGGAGTTGTTTCGCCCATGGAGGTATGCATAACATTTGTGGCAAATCTGCCGCCCCCAGTTTACGCAAACATTATGAGTTGTGGACGCCCGCAATTTATGCGAGCCTCTCCATCACCCTCTGTGTGCCGCTGGGCAGTTCTCAGACCAAGAGCAGCCCATCACAGTATCACACCACAACTTGGCATACAGTTCCTTTCCCCTAAACCCTAAACCTCCACCTACTCCCCTAAACCCTAAAGATCCACCTGCTCTCCTAAACCCTAAATATCCACCTGCTCCCCTAAACCCTAAATATCCACCTGCTCCCCTAAACCCTAATATCCACCTGCTCCCCTAAACCCTAAATATCCACCTGCGCCCCTAAACCATAAATATCCACCTGCTCCCCTAGGCCATGATTATCCACCTGATCCTTAATCCCTATACACCCACCTGCTCCTTTAAACCCTAAATATCCACCTGCTCCCCTAAACCCTAGGGCTGGGAGAGGCCCGTATGATGCCTGTTGTGAGATGCAGGACTCACGGGGACTCAACGCACAGGCGCCGTCCATCGTGGCGGCCACCAATAGGTCTGCAAACATTATCACAATGCACGGCATTTTGCAGCCTCCAACCATGCATGCAGTGATGTAGGGACCTCAGGCAACAGGTTGGGAAACGGAGAGGAACTGACATAAACATGACGTGAACGACTGCAACTTACTTGCCCATGCCCTGACTGCATCCCAATTGAACGACGTGCTCTCAGCAGTCCACTGCCTGCCTGCTGGGTGGATATAAACATGGATGGCTTGGGAGGACAAGACCTAGCCATTGAAATTCCCCAAAGCATACCCTCTGGAGAAAGAACGAACATGGAAGTGTGTTCAAGAAAAAAATTGCATTGCTTTGCTTTGCGTCGACCGAGACACCAGGAATCTGGCACGAAAAAATATGCGACTTTCGCAGACCCAAAGAAATACTCTTTAGACATAGAGCATACATTACCTTCTACGATCGCTGAAGACCCGCTCGTGCGTGCCCTCGAAACTTAGTTGCGCTCTATCCAAGATGACCAGAAAAAGTGGGAGACAGCGCCTGAAGATTCCAACGCGATGCGAGATTTGTTTACACCAGTTTGCGCAACTAAGAAAGCTGGATGCTCTGCCGAAATGTTGCTCCCGGGCTCGTACCCCAAGGGTACAGTGAAAAAGCCCCGTTGTCTGATTGTCCCCCCCTCCCTGGGTTTTAGCCTCTCACACTTGTGTTCCATCCTTCACTACGTAGCGAAATTATTTCCTCCTAATTGTTTAGGTAACCGCAGGCTTCTGACCCTCTGCTTTTGACAGTATTCAAAGGATTCGGTGCCTTGAGACTAAACTTGATACCGAAACATTTGCATTGCATTTCCGTGTGTAGCGCGGCTTGTAATAGCTGGACATAGTAATAGCTGGGCATAAAAACCAGAAGCAGTGTTTTTCAACTCAGGACGCACGACCCCAGGACTGAGAGGTGAGATAAAGCTCTGCATGCTTTCTTTTGCTTCCTTCTGGCTTTTGACCGTAGCGTCTAACTCACTATTGCGCCTGGCTGCTTCTTAGCAAGGCCTAGCGATGCGGTAGATGTCTTGTGCAAATCTTGTCACCTGTGTAAGCTAGGCTTCTTGCAATGACAGGCCAATATGAATGAATTGGGTGATGCTCCGAGTTCGAGTATTTAGATTTGATGAACTATCCAGAGCTTGTCAGTGCAACGAAGCCTGAACGATTCCATTTATCTTGCCTTCCAGGTATTTATGACTTCGATTAGGCAGGCACTCCTAAACGTCGACGATGAGGACGACGACAGTGTCGAAGCCATCGTTGGCCTCCTGACAGATGCGGGCTTCAATTGCCTACATTCGGCGACTGGTTCATTTGCCAAGTTGGACCCCCTGGAGGTGCTTGGCCTGAATACGCAGCAGCGAGCTGCAATCAAGAGAGCGCAGGAGCAAGTGCCAGGTGCGCAACGGTCCCTGCGCTACATGCCATGTACGCCAGTGGCATGGTACTGGTTGAACTCAATGGCAAGTGGGTGTGCTCTTGCCCCTTGGGAGCATGCATGCAATTAGCCTTGCTTTGTCTTTATTTTCTTATCTCCTGAGACATTTGCATGTTGTGTCATGCTGACTGCAGGGAGTGCTCCTCTCGCCTTGCACCCCTCCACGCCCACGCCCCATTGCACAGTGGCAAAGGGATTTAAAATGACAGGCCTTCATGTGCCCAATTTGCCGTAGTGGTGTGCCCCGCTTTCCTCCTCCATGTGCCTGGCCCAAAATGTGCCAAGTCGCACGTTGTTGACAGTGGAAGGCGGGACCAAGTGCTCAGCCAGTGGCACCATATGAGCATGCATGCTCCGTGCGACCCACGCAATGTTTCTTTTAGTGACCTTCAGCTACATTTTAGCTACACTCCGGCCTCTAGCTGGACGCCCTAAATGTGGCCAGGCATGTTGCTTGGGCCACCAGCCGGGGGCCGCAACAACTCGCTCTCCACCCTGCGCTCCGTACTGTTGTTGACCCGTGCGCTCCCCGAGCCCTACTCTTTTGGTGAGAGGGACACCCCTCTCACCTGCTGTTGTTCAATTGTTTGCGACGAGGCCATATTTGGCAGGCCGTCGGCATGGGGCAGCGCAGCGCCTGATCACCCTCACTGCCCTCGCCATGTACCGCCGGCTCCCCCCGATGCACTGAGAATGTGTTTCTGCAATATTTTGATTTTGCTTTCCCGGTATCTAATAGTTTCTAAGAGATATTACCTGTGGTGCTCACTGCTGCAGCAACGGGAGCGGCATCTCTGGCGGCGGCAGGTGGGCGCTTGAGGAGGCGGGGGGGTTGAGTGGCGTCTGTCGAGCCTGTTGTGTAGCCATCTGTCACCGACCCCAACATTCTGTTGCGGAAAGCCTGCGGCTCCAGCGGAGGGTCAGGAGAATGGGGAGGGGCAAAATTGGACTATGTGTGTTACCACGGTTCAACATCTATTATTGATGGCAGCATGTGGGTGTTGGGAGGGCCTCTCCCATGTGCACTCGCATGTTGCATGTTGAGCTGGCCTTGGGTCACCAGTCCCCGGGGTGGGGCGGGGGCATTCCGGGTTTCGGGTGGGTCTCTCTGCCTGTGTGTCTCAGGCTAGGCCCCTTGCCGGCGTGCTAACAAGACACTGATGTTACGCAGACGCTGGCAGAAGCAATCTGCCAGAGCCGACCACAAACTGCCGCACCCAAAGTGAGTCCTTCTTTGCCATTACATCATTGTCCCCTCCTCCTCACATGCTTGTTGCTTGTACGTCTTGCAGCCCTCCTTGGAGCGGCCTTCATGGACTTTTGGTGCACGCTCTCCCTCGTGAGTGGTTATTTTTGAAGGATTAGAGCGTACCATGTTAACCTTGTATCTACCCCTCACCTCCCGCTATCTTCTCCTCCTAGATGCCTACAGACAAAAAGGCCAAATGACGTTTTTGCACAGCACTCGCCCAGGGCATCGCCGTTCTGCTCTTGGGGTTGGTGCTGTGGAGACACTCGCCAGGTGGTCTCTTCTGGTTATGTTCTATCCTTCCCGTCATCGTTGTGCCGCTTGTTGTCATCTTTCGTGTCCTGAAGAAGAATTGGTGGAAAAGAAAGTAAGTGGCTCTTACATGTGGCGCATTTCTGCATCGTTATGCCGCTTGTTGTCATCTTTCGTGTCCTGAAGAAGAATTGGTGGACCCCTCGGCATCTCTAGCGCCACCTCCTGCCTTGCTATGCAATCAGAACCTCGTAAGTCGTAACCCCGTAGGTGAAGCATTGTTGCCCCTCCCTCTGTAGGCGGTTACCTCCTTGCCGGCTGGGACCCTGACGCAGGCCTTCGGCCAGGATGTGGGCAGGACCCGACCGGTGGCAGCAGCCTCTCAGGTATTGCCTAGGCCTGATGAGGCAGGCGGGGTGAAATAGTCTTTGAGCGCATCAAAAGTGGGTATGGTTCTTGCTTGGGGGAGCTAAGAGGTGGGAGAGGCACAATGGGGGCTGCTCAGGTTTGGCTGATGGCTGACCGGATCAATCGTGAACCACAGGTGGGCACGAGCGGCGGTGGTGACACTGGCCCTTCTGGCAGTGGACCGGGTGGCAGGGGGCTGCCGACGGTGGCATCAGCGTCTTCTGTGGGACGTATGGCAGGTATGTAGCCGTGTGGGGGGTCACCAGGATTGTTGATTGCCCCTTGGGCGGGCTATCATGGACTCCCCCGGACCGCAAGGGGGGGTAGGAGCTGTCACCATCTATTCTATTGAATTTGCACAACGGGCTGTTGCAGGCAATAATTACGAAATGTCATTTGTCACATCGCTACCCCCCAAGGCAACTCCTCTCCTCCCCCCTGCCTGAACAGGGTTGGTACTGTTGAAACGCGGCCCTCGGCCAGGACACGGGCAGGGATACCACCGGTGGAGGCAATGCCGAAGGTCGTTCATAGGCGTGATGGATGACACTTACCGGATGCATCATGAATCTATGAGCGACTTTGGGGCTTATTCACACCCAGCCAGTGGCACTGGGGTCGCCCAGCTACCCGGCTGTAGCAGAGTTTGGCACTACAATTGTATGCCCTGCCAGTCCACCGTCGGAGTACAATATTAGTTTGTTGGGAAAAGGTGCGGGCCCTCTGGGAAATATGTGCATGTTTTCCCTCTGGGCCTGTGTTCTTTGTGGCAGGAGAGGGGATTGTTTCTTCGTCAAATTGGGTCATACTCTTTAAATTATATATTGCATGCATATGCACAACCTGTTCACTAGTAGCAATGATTAGCCCCGAAGTTTGGAGCTTTGCCTTGATCATGTCAGAAAGTTGTATTTATCTGCAATTTGCGCAACCTGTGTTGCTCATCACCACGGCTCATCACTTATTATTTCTTAATTGTGGCGTCTTACGGACTGAGCCTTGGGAGGGGCAGTTGTGTAGAGGGAGAAGGGGTGGCGGAGGGAGAGGGGTAGGGGTCAATGACGTTACCCCTCTGGGCCCTGCTCAAAAAAGGCCCGGCCGCGTGGGGCACGGGTGGTGGGGCATCCAGGCATCCAGTTGATCCTACAACAAGGTTGGTCCAAGACTCTTGTCTACCGGTATACCAATATGTGGATCGGTTAAAACGACGAATCCTCTTCTCCAGCTAGGGCCGGCCGCGGGCCGGCCTGCTGATGGTGGCTTCAAAGGCGAAAAAATAAACAATGTTGGCCATGTACGCTGTCCGTGCTGTTAACCCTAACCCTGGCCACATGCAGCCTTTATTTCTCGTGGCTCGTCTACATTTCATCTACGCACTGGCCTTTCGGCCGGAGACCCCAGGTGTGGATAGCCATGCTGCTTGTGTCACCGGCCACAGGGCTTTTGACTGTTGTCCCCAGTGCGGGCTAGGGTTGCCTTCTCTTCCTCCTCCCCCACCTGGATTTGGATCGAAATTGATCCCAACAATGCCTGGCACGTCATACCATGCCCCCATTTACGTTTTCACGGTTTTGGGTTGCACCTTGAATACCAGCAACCTGGCGGGCGCTCGCCTCTCTAACGTCGGCCTCGCCGCGCTGAGCGCCCAGATCACGACCATCAGCTGAAGTTAGCTGCTACCCTAGCGCCATAAAAATTAAACCAACAAGGATGTCACAGTATATTGCAGTATACGTGACAGAACCGTATTGCCGCTGATCGCGGCCACGGATCTTCTGCATCTGCCCTGCGGAGTCCCCGATTCTAGATCTTAAGCCCAGCTTCCTACACTCGGGACAGTCGTGTTTACCGTACGGTACTCAGTAATTAGGACATGCCGGGACCTTTGAATCCCGGCGTGCACTATTGTTTCTACTTCGTCCCTTTTAAGAGGACAGACCTCTAACTGTAAACAGCACCGGCCAGTATCAAGGGATATGTCAAGTGAAGCCCCCACACTTCTGCCTCATGTCCACACATCAGCAGCCTAGCCTGAGCATTGTACTCTTTCTAAGCGTTATCCGGGCCTGCCGGACACTCACCGCTGTCTTTTATCTTGCAGCTATGATGACCTTTCATTCTCAGAGTTGCTACCCCTCGCTGTAATCACTGACGTTAGCCAGTCTACAGAGAGCAAGCATTTAAGCTACAGAGCGCGATAAGCCCGAGCCTCCAGCTTGACAGAGGCCAAAGCACATCACGCGCCTCAAGCTATCCGCAAGGCTGCCAGTCGGCATTCCGCTCTCATAGAGTCCCGTGCAACATCTTCACCGAGATCTCGCCTACCCGCCTTCGTTGGCAGAGCACCCATTGTGGAGCTGCCCCAGCAACAGCAACAAGTGGGTACAGGGGAGTGACATGCAGGCAGGGTGTGTGTGGGGGGGGGCAACACGGCCAATTCGACCTTGCGAGCAGGAGATGCTCCAACGGGGGAGGGTGCATGGGGGGGGAGGGGCTGGGTTGAGGCTGGCAGGGCCGGGTACGGGAGCATGAAGATCGATTCGACTATGGAATGTTGGGAGCAGGAGGAGATGCTCCAACGTGGGGCGACAACATCCGCATTGGGGCTCCAGCAACAAGTGGGTGGACGGGAGTGGGATGCTGACAGGGTAGGTTATGTGAGTCGGAGGTTCAAGACCTGAGTCGACCCCAAATGATTGAACCTTGGGTGCATGACTGGAGAACCTTTAAAGGGGAGGGCATTGGGGCGCCAATGGTGGGGGGTGCTTGTTTTTATTCGAGGGGCGGGGCACCGGTAGTCTAGCGTTTGTAAGCCTGTATAAATTCATCTCAAAAACCCTGAACCCTTAACACCTTGCCCTGAACCCTCATCCCTTAACCCTTATTCCCCCACCGGGGTATGCCTTTTTGGAGGTTAACCCTAGCAGACTTACAAATCTGTTGCATACCAGGTGTTGCGTTGCCTAACATAGGGCCCTCTCTCCTTCACCCTCACCCTTGCGCATGCACTGACATTATCCCCTCGTCATCCCCTTGCTTGTTTCTTGACATCTGGCCCACTGGCCCTCCCACCAGTCCTCGCCTTGACAGTCACCACCTCATCTTCACCTTACCCTCGCCCTCGCCCCCAACCACCCCACCCGTCAGCCCCGCGGGGCCTCCCTGTCCCCCGCGCCCCCTCCCCCTCCCCCTCCCCCTGTCCCGCTGTCCCCACCCCTCTCCTCTTTGCCCTGGTCCTAACATTCTGCCCTCTCGCCTTGCAGGGCCTCCGAATCCCACCCCCTGTGTTTCAGATTTCAAACGCTTTCCCACTGTTTCCCCTTCCGCATAGGTCCACCCACACCGGCGGTCCCCGAGGGGCTGCACCTTGCCCTGGAGCTGCTGGCCCCCATTCAGGAGGGGTACCGGCACACGTGCATGTACCGCTGCAAGGCGGCGCTGGAGGCCTATGCAAGGTGGGAGAGTGCCTTGGCAGGATGAGGCACGGGGGGTGGGATGGCATCAGGGGAAGGGTTGGAAGGGCACCAGGGGTAAGGGATGGCATGTGTCTGTACTGCTGCATGGCGGCACTAGGGGGAGAGGGGTGGGAGGGCACCAGGGGGGGCAGGGGGTGGAAGGGCACCAGGGGAGCAGAGGGTGGAAGGGCACCAGGGGGCATGGGGTGGAAGGGCACCAGGGGGGCAGGGGGTGGAAGGGCACCAGGGGGAAGAGGGGGTGGAAGGGCACCAGGGGGGAGAGGGGGTGGAAGGGTACCAGGGGGGAGAGGGGGTGGAAGGGCACCAGGGGGGAGAGGGGGTGGAAGCCAGGTCACTAGGGGGGCAGGGGGTGGGAGGGCACCAGGGGGGGAGAGGGTGGAAGGGCACCAGGGGGGCAGGGGGTGGAAGGGCACCAAGTGGGCAGGGGGTGGAAGGGCACCAGGGGGTGGAAGGGCACCAGGGGGGAGAGGGGGTGGAAGGGTACCAGGGGGGCAGGGGGTGGAAGGGCACCATGGGGGCAGGGGGTGGAAGGGCACCAGGAGGGGGGGTGGAAGGGTATCAGGGGGGAGGGGGTGGAAGGGCACCAGGGGGGGAGGGGGTGGAAGGTTACCAGGGGGGCAGGGGGTGGAAGGGCACCAGGGGGAGATGGGGTGGAAGGGCACCAGGGGGGCAGGGGGTGGAAGGGCACCAGGGGGGCAGGGGTGGAAGGGTACCATGGGGGCAGGGGGTGGAACTTGGAAGGGCACCAGGGGGGGAGGGGGTGGAAGGGCAACATGGGGAGAGGGGGTGGAAGGGCACCATGGGGGCAGGGGGTGGAAGGGCACCATGGGGGAGGGGGTGGAAGGGTACCATGGGGGCATGGGGTGGAAGGGCACCAGGGGGGGAGGGGGTGGAAGGGTACCAGGGGGGCAGGGGGTGGAAGGGCGCCAGGGGGGGAGGGCGTGGAAGGGCACCAGAGGGGAGAGGGGGTGGAAGGGCACCAGGGAGGCAGGGGGTGGAAGGGCACCAGAGGGGAGAGGGGATGGAAGAGTACCAGGGGGGCAGGGGGTGGAAGGGCACCAGGGGGGGAGGGGGTGGAAGGGCACCAGGGGGGCAGGGGGTGGAAGGGCACCTGGGGGGGAGGGGGTGGAAGGGCACCATGGGGTGGAAGGGCACCAGGGGGGCAGGGGGTGGAAGGGCACCAGGGGGTGGAAGGGCACCAGGGGGGGAGGGGGTGGCAGGGCACCAGGGCACCAAGTTCACCTGGGCCTAAGCAGCTCACCTACCGTCTGGTTGGGGTCTCTACCTCAGAAGATAAACGGGTGTTTTTCAAGTGCTGAAAAGGGCAGCAATATGAAGTACCGGTAGCAAGACAGCCCTAGTGAAAGAGGCTACTTGGGCGCCCCAGGCGCGCGGGTACCACCCCTACCACTTTACTCACGCGATGGTTGCTTCAGGTCTGTGGCACCTCTTCCTCACACTGTGATGGACGCCCTCGGGCGGACTCACTCAACAACTACGTACTTGTTGGCCGCGAATTCGAGCTCGTCTAAAGCTGTGAGACTGGAGTGATGTAATGACAGGCAAAGTATGACTCTTGGATACGCAGGCCCGTGATCCGTCGCTCAGGTTCATCCTCACTACTGGATATTGGCGCAAACGACTCTGGCCGTGCGTTATGGGCTGCCTGTTTGAACTCTTCAGGTATGGGTCCCAACCCTACCTGCGTAATCAACGCTACAGATTCGCTCAGCATTTCAGCCATGGTCTGCGGCCACCCTTCCGGCTCAGCCTTCGCTGACGGGCTGGATAGGTGGGACACATACACCGCCTGCTGGCCTTGTCCCCCTTGTCCCTGCCCGTGCTCTGGTATGACCTGCCGCCCTGGTTCCTTTCATGGGACCTGCCTGCAGCATGCCCTTGCTGCGGCCTCGGCGGCTGCGAGAGCAGCTGCGGCGGCGGCCTGGCCTGCCCCGTTGCGATATCCGTGGCTAGGGGTGTAGGCAGGCGCTCTTGCCTCCCACTCGTTTGCCCTGTCTCTTCTGCCTCTACCCGTCTGGGGTTCCCCTTGATCTCTGATCGATCCTTCGCCTGTCGCAGGCTTGTGATCTGTGCCCACCAAGTCCTCCATTCCTAGGGTGAACTGCTCCCACAACACCACTTGCTGCATCATCACAGTGATATCACTACTACTCAAACCCCCTGTTTTGGTAGGTAGGTGGGGTCAAAACTGGTAGGTTTTCTTACCGATTTTGCTCCTCATCTGTCATGCGCAAATACGCAGGCACCGTAATGCTACAGCTTGGCCCTGATGGCCCATGGCAGCCCTTTGTAAAACATGTGCAAGACCGAGTGCCTTCTGCCAAAGTGGTCTACCGCGTCTCTGGAGATCTGCAACAAGTCTGTTGTAGAGAGCACCATGTGCACGAATGCCTCTACTGTCTCTTCCGGCATGACGTCTGAATTCAAGGTGGTCCTCACTCCCAGCTTAAGGTTGGTGATCGCTGATCTCTCATCCGCGGTTGGCTTCCCCACCTCCTCCTTGACCACCCTGATCCAGAGTGTAAGGAGGGAGGCCTCACATCACCTTTCCTCTGCCGGTACTGCAAACTGGTCCTGGATCCTTTCCACCTCCTTAGCAGCTCTGTCCCCCACGTGTGGCGCTGCCCTTATGGCCACCATCAAAGGCCCAACACTGGCGGGCTTGTCATTCCACAGCATGGCCAGGGATCTCAGAGCATGGCCAATTTGGCCATGGCTGAGGGCGGCTGGCAGGACCCAGCGATTTCCCCTGCCACCACGGCCAGCGCCGGCGGTTCATCTGACAAAGCCAGCCGGTTGTGCGACCCCCAATAGCCACACACATGGCAGTATCTCCTGACCGCGACAGCCCCCGGCTGAGCCATATGTATCCAGCACATGCACATTGCCTTGGATGGCTGGGATCCTGGTGAACCTGGTCAACTCTGCCAGATGCAAGATCATATGCTTCTGCATCTGTAGGTTCGCCTCCGCCTGTTCCACATCCAACCACTTTTTCCTTTGCTTCATCGACTCCCGCCTGGCCCCTGATCCACGCCCGTCAGATCCACATGCTCCTGACTTGTCTGGGCTGGTGTCTGACCCCGATCCTCGCTACCGCCTCATGCTTGCTGCGGCTGCCATGGTGTTGGGTGTCTCTGCAGTTTGCCCCTCTCTGGGACTGTCCGCCCCCAGACGGCCGCCTGCTTGCCGCGCTTCTGGAGCCCCTGCTCCCTTCTGGGTGTGGCTGATCCGCTCCTTCCCAAGCTTTCAAAGCCCTCAATGTAATCAAAAAGTATCAGGGAGGCTGGGAATCAGCGGCCTGCATATGGCGCTTCTCCCTCATCCGGCGTCATATGCACGGCCTTCTCACGCTAGCTTCCTGCCGGCACCGCGGGTAGCCGCACTGCACGCCCTTGGACACCCTTCCTAGGGCCGCCAGCAACTAATGTTGCCCTGTCCTGCCCCGTGTGTGGGATCCCCATCATGGCCTTTGTCGCCCACTCTGTCAGGTGATGGCTCCTGAACTCCTCGATGGCCCTCACTGATCATTCAGGTGGAAAAAATACATGGTGCTCACCTTCCTCCACATGCTTGCTGCCCAGTAGGAATCCCTTCCACCGGATAGGCTGCGGATCTTCCTATATCCTTTCATCCAGATCCATCCGCCTCGCAGTCCCTGAATACTCTGGCTCCCTGGTCCCTTCCTCCCGGCTCCCAGACTCGGCCTGACGGCCTCCACGCTGGGTTACCGTACTGTCAGTCTCATTTGGTTTTTTTGCTTTTGGTTTCATTTTCAAAATGTAATTTACGGTATTGATTGTTGTCACGAGTTGGTTTGCCCTGATTGTTTTTTAATCGAGTTTGGTTTCACCCTAAAAAGCACTCAAACATTTGGTTTCAGATAAAAACGGCCGGAAGGAAGCACATGCCCTTCCCCTAGCAAACATAAACAACGGAGGGGGGCTGTTGCAGCCTTGCCCCTGCGTCAGCGAAGGCGCCGATGCTGCGCTTCTGCTTGCTAGAACTGATGGGAGGGACGGCCCGCCTCTGCTCGGCGATGGTATCGATGTCACTGGCAGCCAGATCGATCACCTCACGAGCATGCCGTTCGTTTAACTCATCCATGCCAGGGTAGTCAGCAGAGTCCTCAAAATGTGGCTCCCCGTTCGAATCGTCATTGATGTCCGGATCCGCATCTGAGGCTGCGATCAGGGCTTCTGCTTCTAATAGTGCTGCTGCTGCTGCCATTCTCTTTTCCCTTTGCGCTAGCTGATGAGCCGGTGAGAATAGGGACGATATCTTCATATGCTTGCCCACCGAGCAACCATGCCGTCCCTTGCGGGCTAGGGAAACTTGTACAATATCACCCATAGCAATGGTAATACGCGACTTGCAAAGCCAAGTAAAGACATGCTGCAAATGGCGCGAAACGCCTATTTTCACACTTTTTCGTACACATTCGTTTTTTTGCGATTGTCACGGGTTGGTTCGGCCTATTGAACGCTTAAATACGATTGTCAGCAGTGGTTACAATTTGGGAAACCATAATTGACACCAAATGAGAATGACAGTACGGTATTAAAGAACCCGTACAGACTGCCCGTCTGGCTGACACCTCTCTTCTCCTCGCCCCAAGGTCCCTCCCTGGATCCTTGCACAGGCTTGCTTGCACTAGAAGGGAACATGGACAGGGGCGTCCCATACACAGTGGGCCCGCTTTCCTCCCTTACTGGGGCGCGGCGCGGCTTTGTCTGCTTCCGTTGATGCGCCCCTGCTCTCGGCGGCAACCCTGCAGGTGCCCGCACCTCCTCCCCGGGGTCTGGTGGCTCTTTCTCAAGCGCCAGGTCCGCCCATGGCGTTTTTCCTGTTGGCAACGTGGACCCCTTCCTCTGGGCCTGTAATTCCTCGTACCCCCGCGGGGCCTGCCGAGTCACACCCGGCCTAGGCGCCTCTTTCTCTTTTTCTGCTTCAAGCAGAAGCCCTTCGTGTGTTTTTGTTTGCTTGTCTCAGACTGCTCTTGAATTCAGTCTGTGCTTTCCTGCATTCGACGAACCCTCAGCATCGACCAACGCCTTGTCCTCTGTTTTTTTTAAAGATTCTCCAAGATTGTTGCCTCTTGGTCCCCTGGTGAGATGGTTGTGTCTCTCCTCTCTTTAGCTGACAGGTCCGGCTTATTCGACTATTATTAGCGTGGCCTATTTCGCAGCCTGCTTGGACCTCCATAGAGTTCCTAGCCCTTGCTGTCTCTTAGCTCATTGGATATCCTCGACTCGTAACATATTTCACGATTGCCCATGGTATCCACTTGTAGGAGCTCAAATAACTGACTAGTCGTGTGTGAGTCCCCTGTTTCCCAAGGAAGTCTCGTGATTAAACTTCTCACTTGTGGGTACCAGGAAGCTGCAAGGGTCGGTCTGGAGTGGGAATCTTGAAAGAGGATAGAGCGAATTAGACGACGCTGCAGAATAGAAAATCTTGAGTCGAATGAGCTAAACCTGGTCACTCTAAAACTCCGGGGTTCTGACATATTGCGGCAGGCTCGCGTTGGCAAGAGGCAAGAGTTACTATTTCAATGCGTCCGCAAAAGCGGAAACCATCCATTTTAGTACTCTGTCCTGTATGTAACCCCATGTGCACAGTTTGATCATGCAAGCACAAATTCAATAAGGCATGCAGTGCGCCAAATGACTGATCATCAGCCCATATTGCGAGGTGGGGCCAGCCTCACCTGTCACTTCTCACCCTACCCCCCATTCATCCTCTGTGCATGTAGAATGGAGGCTCGAGCTGCCCTGCGTACTCTGCTGGAGATAAGCCTAAATGATGCACAGCTCGATGCCCTGCTGGCAAACGGCATGGGGAACGAGCGCGGCTTACGAGGGATGTGCAAATTGCACGACACACTGGCCATGCTAACCCTGCTCGGACAAGAGCCTTACAACATTGTAATCGGCGATGCGGCGCAGATTGTCTTTAAGTTCAAGCCAGGTAGGCGCAGTGAGAAAGGAGGGGTGCTAGCAGGGGGTAACTTGTTTCGGATTTACAACATGCCGAAGGGTAGCTTAACTGTAGCTGAACTGCATCGTGTCCATGCATGGAGGTAGCGCATGCAGTGTGCACCATCTGATACTCAACTGATGCATGCCGCATGCAGTGTGCATCACCTGGTGCTCAGGTGAAGCCTGCTTCACGCAGTGCGCTACATGGTGTGGCAGCGCGAGTGGTGCCGCACGTTGTTGCTTGGGCTAGCAATGTGGAGCATGGCGTTGTTCCCATGCTGCGACCGTGCCCCACACGCGCGGCTGCATTCGCTACGCGCTGCTTACGCTGTTCAGGGAGACATCCGTCCCCCCCCTGCAATTATTCTTTGGGGGATCGCTGCTGTCCCCCATGATTATATTTGCACAAAGCAGCTAGTGCGGTGGCCAGGGGTACAGGGTGGCAGCCAGGGAGGCAGGAGGGCGAGTCAGGGGGCAGCCCTATCATCCGCTTCGAAATGTTTTCCCGTATGGGCTCACAAGATCCCTAGTATACATACCAAGCTGCCAATCTAGATTACCTTTCTGATTGTGTTTGGCTTGCTGTGGCTGTCTCATGGACATCCCGTGTGTGGTCAAGCATGCTGCCCATGTCTCGGCCGGAGGACCGGTTGGGCAGCAGGGCCAGGTGGGTTGGGCGGGAGGGACAGGTGTGGAGCCAGGAAGGGGTGCCTAACCCCTCCCTGCTGCCGCCCCTCGGCTGAGCAAGATACCCTGCCAGCCGCACTAGGGGGCCCTTAATCATTTGTGGCGGTGTTTTGAATGACCGCCGTTTTCTACGAGTTGTGTGCAGGCCTCCCCGCGGCTGCAAAAGCCAGTTAGGCGCGAAACCTAGACACACTGGCCGGAGGCCCTAGAAGCATGCTTGGCCACATCGGCGGAAGGCCAGAGTTTAGCTGTCAAGTAACTGAACCTCCCGTACAAAGAATTGGTGAGGCCGTGCTAGCTTCTTTCCTGAGGGGGGCATGCACAGGCCCCCCCCCCCCATACCTTTCCTGCATTTTTTCTTGTCAAAAGTCGTCAAATTTATCTTCCCTTCTGCATTTTACATTTTTCATCTCTCAGCCGTAAGGTTATCCATTTTTGCGAAGCACTGGCAGACATCCCGGCCTCTCGCAAACTGCCGCCGGGCTCACACTCACCCCCCTCCACCCTACGCCTCATGACACGAACGAACTGTGGTTTGCATTGGACCTCACCCAGTCTTTGAAGGAACACATGTCCCGACACTGCCCACTGCACACTGTGGCACATGGGCTTGCCCTTTAGTGGTATTCGCAACATCCTCAAATCTCGCAACAATACTTTGTGGACCGCATCTGCAGCCATGCATATGAGCCCATACAAAACAGCTGTAGGCACGCGCACCACCACCCACTGTCCCATCTGCTCACATCCCAACGATACCCCAGGCCACCTCCTGGGCGGTCGTACTCATTCCTCCATGTCCGCCTCATACATAGCTCGGCACAACCGAGCTGTCTGCCTCATCCTGACAGCAATTTGCCCCGGTTTATTAATCAAGACCACATTTTTCGACCCGTACATATCGTCGCGTACGGCACCACGGTAGAATAAAGAGCAAATTTTTCGACCTGTACAAACCGACAGGCAACCGACCGGGTGTCACTGGTGCCATATGCCCAGATATCGATCTCCCTTAAAAACGTACTTTTACTCTCCAATGTTTCAGTCAAATGACATGGGGTCCGAACGTATGGGCTGGGGCAAACTTTTCCAACTGGAAAAGTTTGGAAAAGTTCAAGTTTTCCACTGAGGCAGCCCCGACTTTTCCGATTGGCGCTGTCTGTCGCTATGGCGGACGCGCAAGAAACATGTTTCGCTATCAAATTTAAGATCTTCACAGCTGGTTTCCCCCCAACTGCGTAAACGCATTCTTTCTCCTGCATTTGACGAGAGGCAACACGGCTCTGTACTCCTGCCTGGTCACAACTCGTTTGAGAAAGAGTTCGGGCTGCAGCTGCTGAAGGGGACTCTGATGATTTAATCGATTCCTTGACGACCCTGCTGCTCGTGGCGCCCCATTTACGATTGCGCTTCAGGTCCGCAGTCGCTCCGTCCCTCCTGTCACTGTCCCGGGATTTCCTTACCGTTTCTGCGCAACCTACCTGCTACTGCAGGTGCATTTCCATTCCAATGCTGCTTAAGTTGACAATGGCAATGCCCATGGGCCATGCCCATGCCCCATGTATCCATAATCACTCCCAACCTGGCCATGCACAGCCTCTCATACCTGGCCATGAAGAGCTTCTCCCCACCTGACCATGCACAGTCTCTCCCACTAGACCATGCATAGACTCTCCCCACCTGGCCATGCACAGCCTCTCCCCACCTGACCATGCACAGTTGCACAGTCTCTCCCACCTGGCCATGCATAGCCTCTCCCCACATGGCCATGTACAGACACTCCCACATGGCCATGCAGAGCCTCTCCTACCCTGACCTTGCACAATTGCACAGCCTCTCCCACCTGGCCATGCATAGCCTCTCCCCACCTGGTCATGCACAGACATTCTCACATGGCCATGCACAGCCTCTCCCCACCTGGCCATGCACAGACACTCCCGCCTGGCCATGCACAAACACTCCCACCTGGCCATGCACAGCCTCACCCCACCGGGCCATGCAGAGCCTCTCCCTACTTGGCCGTGCACAGCCTCTCCCACCTGGCCATGCATAGCCCCACCCCACCAGGCCATGCACAGCCTCTCCCACCTGACCATGCAATGCCTCTCCCACCTGGCACTGCAGAGCCTCTCTACACTTGGCCATGCAGAGTCTCTCCCCACCTGATCATGCGCAGCCTCTCCCATCTGACCATGCCCATCATCCCCTACCTGGCCATGCAGAGTCTCTCCCCACCTGACCATGCACTGCCTCTCACACATGGCCATTGAGAGCATCTCCCCACATGGCCATGCACAGCCTCTCATACTTGGCCATGCATAGCCTCTCCCCACCTGACCATGCACAGCCTCTCCCACCTGGCCATGCAGAGCCTCTCCCCACATGGCCATGCATAGACAAGCCCACCTTGCCATGCAGAGCCTCACCCCACCTGGCCATGCACAGCCTCCCCACATGGATGTGCACAGCATCTCCCACCTGGCCATGCACAGCCTCTCCCACATGTCTTGCACAATTGCACAGCCTCTCCCCACTTAGCCATGCAGAGCCTCTCCCCACTTGTCCATTCAGAGCCTCTCATACCTGGCCATGCAGAGCCTCTCCCCACCTGGCCATGCACAGCCTCTCCCCACTTAGCCATGCAGAGCCTCTCCCCACTTGTCCATTCAGTGCCTCTCATACCTGGCCATGCAGAGCCTCTCCCCACCTGGCCATGCACAGCCTCTCTCCACTTAGCCATGCAGAGCCTCTCCCCACTTGTCCATTCAGAGCCTCTCATACCTGGCCATGCAGAGCCTCTCCCCACCTGGCCATGCAGAGCCTCTCCCCACCTGGCCATGCACAGCCTCTCCCCACTTAGCCATGCAGAGCCTCTCCCCACTTGTCCATTCAGAGCCTCTCATACCTGGCCATTCAGAGCCTCTCCCCACTTAGCCATGCACAGCCTCTCCCCACTTAGCCATGCAGAGCCTCTCCCCACTTGTCCATTCAGAGCCTCTCATACCTGGCCATGCACAGCCTCTCCCCACTTAGCCATGCAGAGCCTCTCCCCACTTGTCCATTCAGAGCCTCTCATACCTGGCCATGCAGAGCCTCTCCCCACCTGGCCATGCACAGCCTCTCCCCACTTAGCCATGCAGAGCCTCTCCCCACTTGTCCATTCAGAGCCTCTCATACCTGGCCATTCAGAGCCTCTCCCCACCTGGCCATGCACAGCCTCTCCCCACTTGTCCATGCATAGCCTTTCCCCTCATGGCCATGCACAACCTCTCCCCACCTGGCCATGCAGAGCCTCTCCCTACCTGGCCATGCAGAGCCTCTCCCCACCTGGCCATGCACAGCCTCTCCCACATGGCCATGCACAGCCTCTCCCCACTTGGCCATGCACAGGCTAAGCACGAAGCCTTAAGCACTGATCTTTGAGCACTAAGCCTTCGTCACAAAGCTGTAAGCACTGAGCACTGAACCCTTAGCACTGAGCCATAAGCTCTAAGCATGAAGCCATACGCACTGAGCCCTAAGCACGAAGCTTTAAGCACTGACCCATGAGCCCTAGGCACCAAGCTTTAAGCACTGATCCATGAGGCCTAAGCATTGAGCCCTAAGCACGAAGCCTCAAGCACTGAGCCCTAAGCTTCAAGCAAGAAGCATTAAACCACGATGTGGATTACATTCTGCCCCCCCCTAGTCCCCTTAAGACTGCAACCATGTCATGCAATGGGGATGACATGTGTTATAGCTGTACTTGTGTTGTGTTGTGACTGTGATGTAATGCAGATGTGATGTGCTGAAGATGTAATGTGTTGTAGCTATGTTGTAACCGTGTGGGTGCTCTGGTTTACTCACTTGTCACCATGCCACCCACACGGTGATTTGATTAGACCTAACCTTCTGGTCACGTTTTACATGTTGTCATCAAGCTCATTTTGATTGGCACCCAGAGGCTCTGAAGATGTCTGTGGTACTTTGAAGATGGAGGTAGTGATGCTCTGAGGGGGGCAATGAGGCTTTGATGATGAGGGAGGGGTGCTATGATGGGACAGGGTGGCGCTGATGATGGGGGGCAGAGTGCCTCCTTTGAGGGACAGTGGTGATCTGATGGTGGGGCTTGTTTTTAGACTCCTCCTGAGGGTTCGCAGGGGTGACGAAGTCACCTGGACGAAAGTGGGGGGGGGCAACAATTTTGTCTGGACAGTATGGGGTAATGTATGGACAAGATGGGATGATCATGTATGATGGTATATTTAATTTCTGAGAACATTGACCGTTCGGGGCAGGCGCCAGGCCAAAGCAGTCGTGAAATTTGCTTGTCTGTGTTTTCAAAGCACGTGTGGAAAGGTGTGGAGTTGCCCAAGCGTCCACTGAAAATAGGTTGCCCCAGCCGGCTTTTCCTCTACTTTTCCACGCAGAGTTGCCCCAGCCTACTTTACCAAACCCTGACATGGCATTATTTGCCAACGTTGGCAAGTGAGTGACGTCATTTTTTCCTAAGTCCGTCATCTTTGAAAAGGAGCGCATACCATTAAATACTTGCATTACTTGTTATTTATCGACCTCGATTCCGATCGTACCAAGTGCCCAGAGGGCCTCCATGGAAGCGAGAGTGTTGCAGGCGAGGGTGGACTAATCGCTGCTGCAGCCCATCCTGGGGCGCGATAATCTTAAGCTGCAGGTACTACTTTTACTGGTATGAAGCGTGCCTGAACCTCTGCCTGCTACAAGAGCATTAACTGCATTTTGGTGTGCAGTTTCGGCCCACATGCTCAGCATTGAGCCAGCTAACACATCATCCCACCCTTTTGGGCAACATCTTGCATGCATGTGCAGCATCCACCAGTAATGGCAGCCCCCGAATGCATGCCCAGCCCCCCGCATGCATGCACGGTACCTCGCCCGCTTGCTCTGATGGACTGTAAAAACTTCACAAAACTTCACCGCTTGCATGCACAGCTCCCACCCACATACACTCTGCCTAAATGCACACACCCATGCCCACATGCACAGCATCCCGCCTGCTTGCGGAGCGTCCCACACGCCTATGCATTCCTTGCCTGCACATGTCCATGCATGCATTCACAGCACGTAGCCGCGCTCGCGACCCTCCACCTGCATTCTCAGCTCCTTCCCACATGCAAACACCCCGCCCTTATGCACACTACCCCCGCTTGCACGCACAGCCGCCTGGCGCCTGCCAATATACTCTGCACCTCGCCCTCATAAACGGTCTTTCAACCACATGAGCCATCCCCTATCCGTGTAAACAGTCCACACCCCCATGCACATTTCCCGCACGCCCGCACGGCCCCCCAGTCCCCCATCGGCTTTCACTGTTACCCACCCATAGACACAGCCCGTATGCACAGGCCCCCACTTGTATGTACTGTTACCCCCATCCGCTGGTACTGCCCCCCATCCCCATTCACATTCCGCATTCTGCAGACCCCCACTTGTATGCAATGTTATCCCCATCCGCCCGGCGCCCGCACGGTCCCCCATCCCCCATCTGCATACACTGTTATCCACCCATAGGCACTGCCCGTATGCACAGGCCTTTATCTGTATGCGCAAGTCCCGCCCAAATGGGCGGCTCTCCGCCCGTATGCGCAGCCCCACGCTTGCACGCACAGCCCCCCACCCGCATTCCCAACCCGTAAGCTATGCGCCTTGCCAACATATTCACACAGTCCTCCACCCGCATTAATTGTTAACAGCGCCCTGCCGTATGTGTAGCTCTCCATTTGCATTTACTGCCCTACGACCGTTTGTTTGTACAGCTTGTCCGGATGTACAGCCCCCGTCCGTATGCGCACAGCCCGTATGCATATTGCATAGACCATGGCCAGCATGCACATACCCTAGCCTGCATGCACATGCATGGGTCACTGCATTTGGGCGGGGAATGTGCATTCGGGCGGGAATGTGCATCACAGCAACCCGTCCTCATGTGCAACGCATGCCGGCATGCTCATGCCCCTGCTCGAAGCTGTTAGCGAGGCAGAAGGTTGTGAGGCAGACCCTTTAGAAACAGCAAGCCATGTTGTACATTTATTCATTAGCCGAGACGGGTGCAAGCTCCATTGGGAGCTTGCATTTGAATGTGTTACGGATATGCGAGCGGCTAGCGGAGTTCTTGCGGTATGTGGGTGTGCCATTCAGAGAACCAGCTTCTATCATGGCCACCCCAGCTGCCCCTACAGCCCATGTAGCCCCTGCAGCCCCAGCAGCCTTCCTCCCCCAGGTTCATCTGAAGAGAGCATGTCCGCATCAGTCCAGGAGGCAGCTCTTTACATTGGCAATAGCCCAGAAATCTTGATAGCTTTTGTGCAGCCTTTGGGCCTAGATGGAAGGAATTTGGCATGGGCCATCTACCAGACTACCCCCTAGGAGTGGAGTCAACCAAGTTCGCAGTGGGTGTCATTGCGCGCGTCATGATGCGCAACCAACTTGCTCAGTCGGGTCTCATTCCCACCTTGTATTTTGTATTTTGCACCCTAGACATGCCACTCTAGGAGACCCGAGGAGGTCTCTAGACTGAAATCTTAATTATGCTGATGCGCCTCAGGCATGCCACTCTAGGAGACCCAAGCAGGGCTTAATACTGAACCTTAATTATGCTGATGCGCCCTAGACATGCCACTCTAGGAGACCCAAGCAGGGCTCAATACTGAACATTAATTATGCGGATGCGCCCCAGGCATGCCACTCCAGGAGACCCAAGCAGGGCTCAATACTGAACCTTAATTATGCGGATGCGCCCCAAACATGCCACTCTAGGAAACCCAAGCATGGCTCAATACTGAACCTTAAGCATGCTGATGCGCCCTAGACATGCCACTTTAGGAGACCCAAGCAGGGTCTTAGACTGGAATCTTAATTATGCTGATGCGCCCCAGGCATGCCACTCTAGGAGACCCAAGCAAGGCTCAATACTGAACCTTAATTATGCGGATGCGCTCTAGACATGCCACTCTAGGAGACCCAAGCAGGGCTCAATACTGAACCTTAAGCATGTTGATGCGCTCTAGACATGCCACTCTAGGAGACGTGAGCATTGCTGTAGACTGAGCCTTAATTATGTTGATGAGCCTCAAGCATGCCACTCGGGGAATCCCAAGCACGGGGTTAAACTGAAATATAATTTGTGTGGATGCCCCTAGGCTTGCCACTCTAGGAGACCCAAGCTGGGCTGTAGACTGGCATCATAAATGCACTGATGCACCATTGCACCCCCTGCATGTCACTCTAGAAGACCCAAGCTGGGTTGAAGGTTGAAATCTTGAGTGTGGATCCCTGTGATACTGTCATGCCATTGAGGGATACTGTTGCTAAGCCACTTTCACTGGGTAAGGCTGTTGAGTCAAGTTCAAAACCACTGTATATTACATGACGGAAACCTCAATATTGGCGGAAAGACGAGCCAAGCATAGACAACGGAGGACAGGCTGAAGTTTTTTTTGTCACTTCGCAAAGAAGCGCTCCCCTGACTCCTTCTCCCTCTGAACTGTGTTCATGTGGTGCACACAGTACCGCACACACAGAAGGAAAACAATATGAGACATGTATCCGCAGTTGCTCTCCAAACTCCTGATTAGTTTTGGTGAATGCCCGGAGCGGTCGCTGCGCATCCTAGCGAAAGCAGCCCTCAAGTCATCAAGCTTCTCCTCAGAGATACCAGCAGAGTAGCTGCTGTCTTGCACGAGGGCTGCCGTGATATACGGTGGCTATGGTCCTGGACAAAGCATCTGTCCTTGAAGCTTGACCCAAAAACAAGCGGCGCCTCAAGATCTGCCAAACAAGGGGCCGCGATGCAACACCGGTCACTGTGGTGAAAGCCAATTGTGATACCATCATACAGCTGCATGATGACGTCAAGCGTGGCACGCCGAACGAGCGGCGACTCGTTGCTGAGCAAGCGCTGCTTTGTTGTTGCAACAACGGCCGCAGTGACCTCTATGGAGCCTGTCATAGGCACTATGTGATACCTTCGAAGGGCAAGAATGGTAGAACTGAGCAAATGGAGCATGTGCAATGTGCCAAACCTTGACCATCGTACGGCCGGGGGCCCGGACAAAACAGGGCTTGATGCACGTGGATCCCCGGGCCTCAGCTGAATCACAGTAGAGGCTCCTTAAAACAAACACGTGTAGCATACCCTGGGTTGCACCTTTTTGTTTGCATGTGGCAGTTCAGGATATCTGACTGACCTGAGCAGCAAGTTGCGGTAGAAGTTCCATCAGCCGATACATTGCGCTGACCAGTCACACATGACCTCATACGAGAAGAAGCACATGGGGCTGTACCTAAGCGGGGTAAGGGGAAGAGAAAGTGATACATTAAAAAGGCTTGATCCATGGCATGCTCTGTTTAAATCCACTCGTGATGTACATTTGCCCCTGTTTATAGAAAAGCTTGGGGTTAGCGAATTTACAGTCTAGCCCAAGGCAAACTTACCTCAGCAAGGAGAACTCTGATCCATCTGCCTCGAAACGCCCAGGCGGGATTAAAGCACGGTGCATATGGGTATGCAACTTGACTTTCAGCAGTCCACCCAACCTGAAGACGCCACATGTCATGTCAGGCAGCTTCTGATCCCCCCACGAGATATGGCCGCATGTCTGGCCACACCTCTTTGCAGAGCAGTTGTGAGTCGTTAGCCCCTCCTCTGTCATGGATCACGCAGTGAAATCATCGCCGGTATTCTCGCAGATGCGGACCAGATCCCCCCGTGAACTGCAGCCAGTGAGAATGTTCATGACTCGTGCATCCTTGGCTGGGTTCTCTAGCATACAGTCACGAGAGATGCTGCAATATTGGCAGGCGGGGGGTAGTGCGTATGCGGGCGGAGTGTTTCCAAGTGGAAAGGAGCTAAGAATGCAGGTGGAGGGTCGCGAGCGCGGCTACGTGATGTGAATGCAAGCGAGGACCTGTGCATGCAAGGAATGCGCATGCGTGTGGGGCGCTCTGCAAGCAGGCGGGATGCTGTGTCGGGCGGGGTGTTTGCATGTGGGCAGGGGTGTGTGCATGTAGGCAGTGTGCATGTGGGTTGGAGCTGTGCATGCAAGCGGTGCGCATGCGGCCGGGGGTAGTCCGGTAGTGCATGCAAGCGGGCGGGGTAACGTGCATGCATGCGGGGGCTGGGCATGCATTCGGGGGCTGCCAGTGCTGGTGGAAGCTGCGCATGCATGTAAGATGTTGCCCAAAAGGGTGGGATGCTGTGTTCGCTGGCTCAATGCTGTGCATGTGGGCTGAAACTGCTCACCAAAATGCAGTGAATGCTCTTGTAGTAGGCGAAGGGTCAGGCACACTTCATACCAGTAAAAGTAGTACCTGCAGCTTTAGATAATCGCTCCTCATCAGGATGGGCTGCAGCAGCGATTACGGTAGTCCACCCTCGCCTGCAACACCCCCGCTTCCATGGAGGCCCTCTGGGCACTTGGTACGATCGGAATCGAGGTCTATAAATAACAAGTAATGCAAGTATTTAATGGCATGTGCTCCTCTTCAAAGATGACGGACTTAAAAAAAAATGACGTCACTCATTTGCCAACGTTGGCAAATAATGCCATGTCATTTGACTGAAACGTTGGAGAGTAAATGTATGCTTTCGGGTGCTGCGCCCCCGGCCCCCCCTTTTCCATTTGTTTTGCAGCACCGTATGGATCTTAAAGCTTACTTTCATACGGTCAACATCCATACAGTCAACATCCATACGGTGTATGCTTACGGATACACGTATGAACATCACTGCTCTAGCCCCCCCTACCAGATCGTCTACCGACGTGCACATTCCACCCCCTCCTCCTGACCCGCCACCTTACCATACACATACTATCCTTCTGGGCACCTCAGGGTTTCTCTTTCGCCCTGCTGATAAAATCCTCAGTATGCTCGGTGTCTCCAAACACGGCATCTCATCAGTCCTTAGCCGTCTCATGCGACATACCATTCGCTGTCATGTTAACCTCTTGCGTTTACGTTGTCAACTGGAAAATTCCCATTCCCATTATTGCCCTGTCCCCCTTGACGACCCTCCTTAACCAACTTAATTACTGTTTCCCGGTGTACGGCAGGGGGGTGGCAACCAGCGGTTCCGGGGCGGGAAATTTTGTCAAAGCGTGCAATTTGCAAATTGGAAGCTAGGAAATGAAAGATCTTATTAATTGAAGCTTGTCTGAGCCAGGCTTGAGCCAGGCGAAGGTCGATTTGGTGCCCTCGATATGGCGCGTCCGAACTAGGCTGTCATACGACCTCGAGGCCACGTTTGCCAGTTCGTAGCCTTACATTATACCTAACTATTTCACCCTACCAAATCAGTTCAGCGAGTGATCACTAATTCACGGACAGCTGGCCTGTGCCTGGGACGTAAGGTCGCAGAACTTTTGAGTCCGCTACTTTCACCACTTGGAATTCAAAACACTCGAAACGTGGATTATATTCGAGCTTAGATGTAAGAGTGCGATAGGTTGCAGCGGGTGCTTGCGTCTTCAAGCGGGCCTACCAGTTGACCCAGCACAGCCAGAGGGAGTAGCTGGCCAAGGGAGCAGCCCTCTAGGTTAATGAGCCCAATGGCAAACAAATGGAGGACACCGAGATAATTATATAACAAGGGAGATAATCTGCTAGATCCAGTGGACTGCAGTTCTCGCCCTGCCATTTCCTCTAGCACCTGCCTGAAGATACCGGTATCATGGCGCAGAATGACGCATGGCCGGCTTAACCCCAGCTCGCACAGCAGATGCAACAGTTCACTCATACGTATGACCGGCTTGCCCAGCATGGGAAGCCAGTTCAGCTGCATGGCAACTGTCATGTGTTGTTGTTGCTCCGGCTTCTGCTATTGTTGGTGATGCTGCAGCTAGTGCGGTAGCCGGTGAAAAAACGGCCGCATGTCCAGAGGTAGACCCCCCGCGGGTGCACCTGCAGCACCTCAATATTCCTTTATTGTTCTGGTTGCTGCTTTTGCTCCGGCTGTTGCTGCTGCTACTCCTGCTGCTGCTACTGCTGTTTTTGTTACTGCTCCTGCTGTCCCTATCGTGCTACTTCTGATGATCTTGCTGCATACGTTAGAACCGCAGCTGCATTCAGGAGTAGCTTGACCATTGCAAGCTTGTGCTGCCCATGCACGGCTGCATCATTCCCATGCTTCCTGATCCTTGGAGATAACTGCCTGCGTGACGCACCTTAACTGTGGATCCCCGGCTACGTGCAAAAGCGCAAACTCAGCGAGCTCCTCGAGGGGCATGCGCTGGGGATCGCACTAGCTGACATAGAGGCGAGGCTGTCGCTGTTTTTGTTGTTGTTGCTGCTAATGCTGCTGATGCTTTTGCTGTCGCTGCTGGTGCTCCGGCTCATTCAGCTAAAACAGCAGCTGCCTCTCCAGACACAGTCCCCCATGCAGTTGCTGCTGCAGCACCACAATTTCCTGTGTGTGCTCTGGCTGCTGCTTTGCCTCCGTTTGTTGCTGCTACTGCTGTTGCTGCTGCTGCTCCGGCTCATTCAGCTGACCAGGCTCATCAGGTTCATCCGTATTAGCTAATTGGTGTTCTAACGATTGCAGTGCAGATGTGTAGATAAGGGAGGGTTTGATATCAATTGAGTTGAATCTGTTGAATTGGGGCATTTCTGAGGGCCAGGTTTTCAAATTTGTAGGGGTGAAGGGTTTCAAAAACAGCTTTCCCTTCAATGGGCCTTACAACATGTCTTAAATTTTGCGTAGGGCCCCTGATGTTGGCTATCGATTGCACAAATACAATATTGGATGCCCTTCCCAAATAAAAAGTTAGAGTCCAAGACATGATCGGTACATTTCAAATGTACCGCACAGTCCATGAGGTTTTGCTGGACTTCCTGCCAGCAGCATCCCTTCATGGGATGTCTACGGGATCTGGTTTTAATACATGCTATTTGTTATGATGCATACCGTAACGACTGTATTTGCCGCGAGGAATGCAACGGTGTAATCTGGCCTCAATCTTTTGCTAGGAATTATCAAGGTGTGAGACCAGACGCCCAACCCTATAAACCTTAGACGCTTACACGAAAAACAGCCCGAGTGCGTTAGGGGCCCTCGTCGACAGCTGAGTAAAGGTGAGCAGGAACAGGAAAGGCAAACAACCAACAAGTACTCACACGGCTGCATTAACTCATGCGTAAACAGTTCAATTAAGCTCTAAGAAAACTGCCACCCCGCCTTGACACCCCTCTAGCTAAAGCACGCTACCAGAATCCCACCCGAAAGCTGCCGCAAACGTCTCCACCAAAACCGAAAAAGATACGGTACCCAACCTACGGAAGGAGGCAAGAGCTGACAGGGAGCCAGAAAGGGAGCTGTTTGGACTCTAAGAGAGCAAAGTACTGATTAGAACCCTTAGGCATACCCCCCACCCACAAAGACACACTCAACACAAAACTAGCAGCCAGCCAAAAGGTCCAAATACCGCAAGGCCCGCACAACACGAAGGAAAAACAGCGAAGACAAGCGCACCCGAAACCAGGGACTTAGTCACTTAGGGGGAAAGGAGGGGTACAGCAGCCCAAAGGTGCAAGTGTAAATTCAAAGCATAAAGGGATGCCTCCCGGGGGCAGCCGGCGCCTACCGGCAGACGTTGAATTTCCTCTTGGTCACCATGTTGGTGGCACACCAGCCTGGCCCTGTGGGACTGGACTCAATCTGGTGTCTGAAAAACAAAGAATGTTCAGTTGTTTCCAGAGGTGATTTCTCGGTAAATTTTCTGGTAATTGCCCACCCGGTAATTGCCTAAACGATATACGGTATCCCAGTACCAGTACCGGTATATCCATCCTTGTCTTCCACACTTTCCAGTGCTTGATCGCTCTCGCCAGTTACAGCCATCCATCCAGGTGGCCGACTTGAATTGTGCTCTTGGCTCTGGCAACTTGCACATGTCGATGAGTCCACTTCTCCATTTTTTCGTGGTCAGCCTCAAAAATGCAGGAGGGCGTCGAGAAATGGAGCTATGCCATCGATTTAACGTTGGAGAAGTAGACCTAGCTGGCAGTGAGGTCCTGTTGAAATGCTTCTGCTTTCCCTTGGGGCCCGAATCAGTGGCCCCGAAGGAGTACATGGCGTCCGAGGTAAGGCGTCATGACTGGGAAACCCCTCTGGGCTTTGCCGAACTCAAAGGCTGTCGCATGCATCCCCGTGACTGCTCCCAGACGTCAGAACGGATGCCTCGATTGAGTCGAGCCATCATGTTTCCAACGGTCCCAACGACTTCGCCACGCCCGCACGCAGGAGTATACATTCACCCTCACGCATGGTGATGGCAAGAGGTTTCAGGGTTTCTGCAGGAAGTTCTTGCCACCGGCTCCCCGGGTGGGACCGAAGCTGAGATATCCCCAGGTGCGGGGGGACGAGGGGCAGGATTGTCCGAGGGGGGTCCCAATGTTCCTTTCTCTGGCTGTCAGTTCGTCTTCGGGGAGCTGTTGCGCGCATCAGCTTAAGTTCTGACACGGAACTTTGACTAGCCCAAGACTGGTGGCCTAAGCTGCATGGCTGGCTGCGCATGGGGCCTCTGCCGACGGCTGCAGGGTGGCCGAGCCACAAAACATGGGCATGGTGGGAAGGGGGCCCCCAAGATCTGCATGGTGGAGCAGGTGTGCTCGGGTGCACATGCAGATGCCCGCACATCCAGCACTGATCTTGGTGGGTCCCACTTGACCACACAACGGGGCATCGGGTATCTGCGCCCTCATGGCATCAGGTGCCTTGCAGGCGATTACCCGTGAGTGATGCACACCTCTGGCAAAAGTGAAACCTCTAGCATGGTGTGCACTGCGGGTATAATGTACACTTCTGCACTCGCCTGCCGCGCAGGTCATGTGCATCATCTCAGATTACCCTTGGTGCAGCTTTTATTTCAAGGTGGGCCGGTGGGGGAAGGGAGCATGCCTTGAAGGGAGGTGGGGGGCATGCCTGGTGGAGGAAAGGGGCATGTCTGGTGAAGCTTTTACATCAAGGTGTGAGGGGGGGCATGCCTGGTGGGATAAAGGGCATGTCTCGGAGAGGGAGAAAATGTGCCTGGTGGAGGGAAGGAGCATGCCTGGTGCAGCTTTTACATCAAGGTGTGAGGGAGGGGCATGTCTGGGAGAGGGAGAATGCATGCCTGTTGGAGGGAGGATGCATGCCTGGTGTAGAGAGAAGGCATGCCTGATGCAGCTTTTACATCAAGGTGTGAGGGAGGGCATGTCTGGTGGGGTGAGGGGCATGTCTCGGAGAGGGAGAATGCATGCCTGTTGGAGGGAGGATGCATGCCTGGTGTAGGGAGAAGGCATGCCTAGTGCAGCTTTTACATCAAGGTGTGAGGGAGGGCATGTCTGGTGGGATAAGGGGCGTGTCTGGGAGAGGGAGAATGCATGCCTGTTGGAGGGAGGATGCATGCCTGGTGTAGGGAGAAGGCATGCCTGGTGCAGCTTTTACATCAAGGTGTGAGGGAGGGCATGTCTGGTGGGATAAGGGGCATGTCTCGGAGAGGGAGAATGCATGCCTGTTGGAGGGAGGATGCATGCCTGGTGTAGGGAGAAGGCATGCCTGATGCAGCTTTTACATCAAGGTGTGAGGGAGGGCATGTCTGGTGGGGTGAGGGGCATGTCTCGGAGAGGGAGAATGCATGCCTGGTGGAGGGAGTGGCTGACCCATGATGCAAAAGGTACGTAACATTTATTACTAAATTGACCAAGCTTAAGTTTGATCGCTTCTATCACTGTACTGTGAAAGCAGTAAATTGCTGTATAAATATACGACAGTATCAGTTACCTGGAGTTACCTAACATTTTTTTTAGTTAGACTCGCGCATTACGCACCCGTACGTTAATCTATTTAACTCGCATGTCAATAAATCCTAAACGCCGCATTACTGCTCAGCCAGGGGGCAGGGGGCATGTCTGGTGCAGCTATTACTTGAAGGGGGCATGCATCCATGCACACATGCAGGCGCAGCCGCTGTAGCCGAGGGCAGGCCTGGGAACGGCGTATGCCCTCTGCAAACCCTAGTTGTGTATATCCTAGCTCTGTGGACCCTGGCTCTGCATACGGTGGCGGGTGCAGTGTACTTGACTGTGCATAGAGCAGAGGGGAAACACATCTGTGAGTGCAGCCTTAAGGTACAAGCTAGGCCAGAAACAGTTGGATGTACAACAGGTGGGATTCTACGAGTTCATTGCGGGGAAAGACGCAGCTGTGCTCAGGTCAGATGCATGCAGCACAGGACCCTATCAGCACAGCTGAATTCGGGGCCTCTCCTGTACCACTTCACACCTTCAATGCCGAGCAATATTTTTTCATGCATGCCGGCGCATGGGTCTGCGTGTGACCTCCATGCAGCACCTTGCCATGCGCCAGCCCTCTGGTTTTGAGCTGTAATGAGACTTGAGACTAAGAGACTAATGAGAGTGTTTATGATTTAAAATCGATACTTACTTTTATGGGAGTCCATGGTGTGAAAAAGAGTGAACGTGGGCACTCGCTTTCGGCAAGCCAAATTCTCTTGGCGAGTGGCTAGGCTGAAATCATTAGTCCGACATGCTTTCAACTCGCCCTAATGGTCGGCATTGGCTACCACTTACCTAATACAGAAATACCCGCTCTACATCAGTCAGGCACAACAATCCTCTTCCCGTCCCGTCCACTTCCTGCCCCGTCCATTCCCCGCCCGTCACTCCCTGCCGCGTCCACTCCCTGCCCCGTCCATTCCCCGTCCCGTCCAGTCCTGGCACTTTTCCCTCTACGTTCCATTCGCACTCTCTCGATGCACCGCAGGTCCTGCAGGTTCTGGAGCAGCTGCTGCGGGCTGAGGACGGCGCGCTTACGTCGGACGCTAGGGAGCTCTCCAGGAGCTCCCATGCTCGGACCTTCCTGGACAGTCTCAGTGCTGAGCTGGGGAAGGACCCGGCATCGGGGGAGATCATAAAGTGAGGCTCAAGGGGATGGGTTAGTGAATAAAGTGTGGGCAGTGGTAGAGTGCCATGGCATTATCAAAGTCGTAGGGCCGCAGAATGTGGAGGGGAATTAAGATAGAAATAGGGGAAGATAGCCGATGTACCCACAGTGCTGAACCTAGCCATGCCCTGCTAGACGCTTAGCAGCCAGGCCCTTGAACCGTGTACCCTTGGACCGTGTACCCTTGAATCTGATTTGCCTGCCTCTGCTTCTGCCTTGGCTTTCCTTTCTCCCCCTTCTTTCCCTAAATTCCATTCAGTCTAGCTCCGGCCTCTTTCTTGTCATCCCATGAGCCTGTGGTCGATAATGATAATAGTGAGGCGGCGGTCCCACCAGATCCCGGCTTCTGATCAGGCTCTGTATACGCTACGAGGCAGTAAATTGGAGTGGCCTGCTCCTCACTGATTTGTGGGCCCACTTCAGGGGGGCCATGAGTCAGGGAGTATCAGGCCACTTCAGCTTGAAGGCAGAAAATTGGCAGCAATCCCTTAGTCACGCCCACTCCAGCTAAAAGGCTGGGATTTGGCGGCAAATTGGGGCTGCCAGTCGAGCTGCCAGTTACCGGTATCTGCGAGCGAGCTGCCCTTGTCCCACGCTTGCCAGGCCAGACCAAGGCGCCACAGCAGGGCGGATAGGAGGCAGTCCAGTTGAGAGGCACTTGCAAGGAGGCGACTGCTGCCTCCCTACCGCTCGATACTGTGTTTGTATTTTAACCTTCTCTGCTTATCCACACATCCGCGGAACATGCCCCCTATCCTAAGGCCCCATACTCTGCCTGTCCCACCCCCCATATGGCGCCCAGCTCCTGCCTGCCTGCCTCCTTCCCTGTAGTAAGCTTTCTGGCATCTTATTTATTATGGAAGTGTGATACCGGGAAAATAAATAAATATTGTCGGTACGGGTGTTTGCTGAGGGCCTGTTGGCCTCTAGGATCGTGGTGCCTGAGAGTCGTCGGCTGGGTACCGTACAACCGGATAGGGTTCGCGCACCCTGTTTGGTATATTTCATCCGAATCACCGCAAGGGCGATAGACACATCACTCTGTGCCGCGCGGCGGCGGAATTTTGGAAAGCATTGTTTTTTTCGTCCGCCTGGATTTTACTGGATTGTTGATTCCATGCACACCGCCCGTGACTGCCTGGTCTGCGCAGCTGGTTTTTGAATTAATTTCAAACCGTGCAGCTCGTCCGCGTTCCCCCCCCCAAAGAAATAATTAACGGTGGAGTCAAACTGGTTATACGGTATGGGTCAATCATCTAAAACCCACAGCTTCCTCTGCCTGCCTGCCTCCTGCCCCTCCAGGATCCTTTTGCCAAAGAGTGGTCTGTCGGGTGTGAGTCCACCTCGGACCCTCAACAGCGTCTTCTGTGCCATCAGTGGCATAAACTGGTGAGAGAGACCTTGGGAGTAAAGGGGTGCCAGGGGAGGGGGGGGCAGGGGACGGGAGGAGGCAAGGGAGGAGGAGACATTGGGGGTAAAAGGGTGCCAGGGGAGGGGGGGGCAGAGGAGGGTAGGAGGCGAGGGAGGAGGGAGACATTACGGGTGAAGGAATGCTAGGGTTGGATGGGGTAGGGAGCGAGGGAGGAGGGAGACCTAAATTGTAAAGTGGGGGGGCAGGAGAGGGGAGGAGGCGGGGGAGGAGGGAGACCTTAAGGGTGAAGGTATGCCAGAAGGGGGTGGGGCAGGAGGCGAGGGAGGAGGGAGACCTTAAGGGTGAAGGTATGCGAGAGGGAGGGGGGGGGGGGGGTCGCTTTCACAGTGGCTGGAAGTGCTGAGCTGGTGTTGGGTGAGAGACACCCTGGGTTGTCTGTTGGGTGGGTCTGGCTGAGGGCCAGGTTTCACAACAGTGGGAGTACTGAGCTGGCTGGCTGGCTTATTTAGTGCTCCACCCTCCCCAGACATCTCCATCCCTGCATCGACCCCCGCCGTGTCCCACAGGTCTGAGGAACAGCTCCAGCTCCAAGTGCCCCTAGACTGTGGCAATGGTCGGTGGAACTGCGGCTTGTCCCTGGCACGCCTGCTGTGGCACGTGCCGGTGGGGGCCATGCTTACGCTCATCGCGTCGATGCTGCTTGAGCGGCGGATCATATTCGTGGGGCAGTCCAGAGACACAGTCACTGCGGCAGTGCAAGCGGCAGCGGCCCTGCTGTACCCCTTTCAGTGAGTGCTGCCGGTAATGTATAGGATACCTGAGAACAGGGAAAGAATCAGGCCTTGCAGGTTGTTCGATGCCATGGGCTACTTGTGCTGCATGTTACTGGGATGCCCCATCATGGGCCGTCTTTGCATGGGCATGAGCTGCTTGGGCATGGGCTGCACCGGGATGGGCCGCATGGTCAGGAGCTCTACCAGCATGAGCTGCAGGTTCATGGACTCCACCTGACTGCAACACCTGCATGGGCTGCTTGGGCTGCTTGGGCATGGGCCACACCAGCATGGGCAGCATGTGCATGAGCTGTTTGGGCATGGGCCACACCAGGATGGGCAGCATGTGCATGAGCTGCATAGGCATGGGCCGCACCAGGTCGGGCTGCATGGGCATGGGCAACACCAATAGGGGGTGCATGTACATAGGCTGCCCCATCATGAGTTGCAATACCTTAATTGCATGGCTGTACGAGCATGGGCTGCACCAGGATAGGCTGCATGGGCATGGACCACAACAAGATGGGCTGCATGGGCATGGGCTGCATACCAGGATGGGCCGCATGTGCATGGGCTGCACCAATAGGGTCTGCATGTGCATGGATTGCGCCAGCATGGGCAGCATGCGCATGGGCTGCACGAGGAAGCGCCTGCCTCCCGTACATAGCTGTTCCCGACCGCGCCTCTGCGCAGGTGGCATCACATATATCTGCCACTCCTCCCCAAGCAGCTCCAGGACTACCTGACTGCGCCCATGCCCTTCATGGTCGGCATGCCCGCTCAAATGCTGCCAGCACTGAAGCGCCTCTCGGTGGACGAGGTCACCATTATAGACCTGGACCTAGGTGCGTCAGGCCGGGCGTGTTGGGGGGAGGTGGGGGCGGAGTGATAGCTAGCAGGGGTTGAGCTTAGGAGCTGCTAGCACTGAAACGCCTCTCAAAGTCCAGGTTTGGTCCCAATCAGGCCTTTGGCGCCTGCGGGGCTGCCTGTCAAGGGTACATTTGTAGCCGGAAGGAGGCACACTGGTGCGCTGGGGGCCTGGTGCCGTGGAGAGTGTTGCGAGAACCCTGGGGTGAGCGAGGCCATGGGGGTGAATGGTCTAGACCTAGGTGCTGGGGCTTCGGTGCATGGACCAATGTGGGAGAGGCCATGGGGGCTGAAGGGTCTGAACCTTTTTGCATGGACATAAGTACATCGGCCAAGGTTGGAGAGATAATGGGAGTGATAAAAAGATACACCGCCTCCCAGAACTCTGGTGTGCAAGAAAGGCACACAAACGTCTTGACCGAGGTGCATGGGCTGAAGTGCATGCCGGTGGGACGTGAGCTGTCCAGCAGGAACGGACTTGTGACGTTATGGTGTGCTCTGTCATATGCTCGTGCGCGGCATTGTTCATCCCCTGGGTCTCCATTTGTAGATTGTCAAAAACAACTGCCAGTGTGAGTCAGGAAAGGTAGACAAGGCAGCACCTGTGTCAATGATGCACGCGGCAGGCACCCTCTGGTTATTTCTTGCCCTCTGGCCCTTAGAGGGGGTAATTTAAACAATTTGGGTGGGATTTTTTTTGAAAGGACGAACTGTGGCCCTGTTCACCACTCCTTACCCCCCCCCCTCGTTGACGCGCTCTACTTGAAGGCCTGAACCCTCAACCCTGTGTGGCGCACAGGCAAGTGCGACCCGGCCTTCAACTCTGCTCGAGATGACTCCCTGCAGCTGCCTTGGCGGGACCAGCTGGAGGCTGCTCTCACCTCTGCGTACGGCAACCTGAAGAGCCCGACAGAGTACGAAAGCAGCCCGCTCATTGCAGGCAAGTGTGCTCCGCCTAGAAAGCCTCAACCTTGGAGCTGTGGGATTGGGGTAGGCCGAGTAAGTCGGGGTGGCCCACTCGGGCCGGTTCGGATGACTGTGATTGAGTGGGAGTGGGAGGCGGAGGCGATTTTCGAGGGGGGCGCCAGATTTCACAGCGCTCCATGCCTTCACCTCAGGGCTTGGGCATGGGCATGGGCATGGGCTCAGCACATGGGGTGTCATCAGGGCTTGGGCATGGGCATGGGCTCAGCACATGGGGTGTCATTAGGGCTTGGGCATGGGCATGGGCTCAGCACATGGGGTGTCATCAGGGCTTGGGCATGGGCATGGGCTCAGCACATGGGGTGTCATCAGGGCTTGGGCATGGGCATGGGCTCAGCACATGGGGTGTCATCAGGGCCATCAGGTAGCTGGTTATTTGGAAGGGTGGGGAGACGGCTAGTAGGCTGCCTTCCCCCCGCATGCTCAGCACTGTGCATTTTAGAGTGCCTCTGCTACAATTCAGGTACAATACAGGTACAATTCAGGTACATCTCGATTTTCCAGCCTCTGAGACTACATTTCAGGTGCAATTGAGGTATAATTCAGGTACAATTCAGGTTCAACTCGATTTTTCAGCTGAGAGGGCCTGGTATAGAAAGCCCTGATCTCCTCGTGCGACTGGCAAATTAGTTTTGGATAAGTTTTGGACCCAGTGCACCCGACGTAATGGCAAGGGTGGCTGGCCCACACTAAATTCAAACACCAACTGCTGCTCAGGCATCATGCAAGAATACTTCCTGAAGCTCATGTGGTTTAGTCCGCACTAAAGCAAACACTAACTGCTTCTCAGGCATCATGCAAGAATACTTCCTGAAGCTCATGTGGTCTGGCCCGCACTAAAACAAGCACCAACTGTTTCTCAGGCATCATGCAAGAATACTTCCTGAAGCTCATGTGGTCTGGCCCGCACTAAATCATGCACCAACTGTTGCTCAGGCATCATGCAAGAATACTTCCTGAAGCTCATGTGGTCTGGCCCGCACTAAATCATGCACCAACTGTTGCTCAGGCATCATGCAAGAATACTTCCTGAAGCTCATGTGGTCTGGCCCGCACTAAATCATGCACCAACTGTTGCTCAGGCATCATGCAAGAATACTTACTGAAGCTCATGTGGTCTGGCCCGCACTAAATCATGCACCAACTGTTGCTCAGGCATAATGCAAGAATACTTCCTGAAGCTCATGGGCCACTACCGGAGTTGCATCCACGAGGACCCGCCTGTCTCGCGATCGGCGCATCTGGCTGGCGGCGCCGCGATGTTCGCCGCGGGGGGGCCGGACGTGCGGCGACCGTCGTCGACCGCGCCGTCGTCGCCTGCATCGAAGAGCCCGACTGGCGGGCGCGGCGGGAATCTGAACGATGACAACGCCCTCAAGGGCCACGGCATGATGTTCGACCACGCTGAGTTCATGGCTTTCCACAGGTGTGAACTTGTGTTTGCGGGTAGAAAATCTCTGGTAGGAGAGCCTTTCAATTTGTTAAAAGAGAGCATGGGAGGCTCGACTTTTTGCTAGGATAGGCGGAGGTGGTAGCCTTCCAGAGGTGCTCAGTTTGTTTTATTTGCCTATTCAAAATGAAACCCAGGTAGGAGCCCTTCCCAAATGATGAAACAGCCGGTTCATTCTTCACACAAGAGTTCACGGCCCTCCACAGGCGTGCTGATGGTTCTACTTGGCAACAGAAAGACAGCCCCTGCTTTGAATATTGCCTGAATGAAAAAACAGTGTATGCCGCTAAGAATTTGGACGTTAACAGCCCCTTTGGATCTGTCCTCACATCAGGGAAGGGCCGGGGGTAAGTCAAGTAGCCTTCTTTTGCCGGGCATTTTTTTTTACCGGCGACGGCGTCCCTTCCCTTCCTCGCATGGTTCTTTAAAGAAACTCCACATGCGTGAGCAGGTTAGGATTTAGACCAAAATGAGCTGGTCAGGGGAGCAGACGACCTGCTCCTCCATGTCCACTGTCTGGGCATCAGTTAGGGCAGCATTTAGTCAGGGCTGCAGATGACCTGCTCCACCATGTCCACTAAGCCCCTCCCTCATTCCTTCCTCTTCCCCGCCACCTGCTGATTGGTTCAAAGAGAAGGTGCGGAACCTTCAACTGTCAACCCGCCCCCTGATCTCAGTTTAAATGCGGAGGCCGGTAACCCTGACCCTGCCCCCCAGACCCCTCTTTCCGAATCAATAAGAGGGCCCGGCCCCTCCTAACGCTGCTCAGCCACAGCCAGATGTTTAAGCTCCCTTCAGTCCCCCCCACCCCCCACCCCCATCCGCCCCCACGCTGTCAGATTCAATTAGATGGTCCAGACCTTCGTAAGGCTGCCCAGCCACAACCAGATGATTGAGTCCCCTTCATCCCCCCCCCTATCCGCCCCCTGCATTCAGATTCAATGAGAAGGCCCAGACCTTCTTATCATTGTTCCGTCACAGCCAGATGGTTGAGTTCCCTCCCCCCCCCCCCCCCCCCCCCCTATCCACCCCTCGCATTCAGATTCAATGAGAAGGCCCGGACCTTCTTATCCTTGTTCAGTCACAGCTAGATGTTTGAGTCCCCTTCATTCCCCCCCCCTATCCGCTCCCCGCTTTCAGATTCAATGAGAAGGCCCGGACCTTCTTATCGTTGTTCCGTCACAGCCAGATGTTTGAAGTGTTCGTCCAGGAGAGGCTCCTGCTGGCCACCAAGGGGTATAAGACGGAGGATGCGTTTGAGCACAGGCTGGTCGGGTGAGCAGGAGGCTGGGAGGAAGGAATCAGGGTGGGGGGGGGGGCAGGGGGGGGGGCAAGGGGGGGCAGGGGAGGCTGGAATGAGGGGCAGGTGTGGGGGGGGGGGCGGATGGGAGGATGGAATGAGGGGCAAGGGGGGCGGGTAGTGAGGAAGGTGGTCTTCATCTTTAGCCTTTGGGGCTTAGGTTTTAGGTGTGTGATGGCAGAGTAGAAGATAAGTGGGTTTGAAGGTGGGGTCCAGGGCATTGTTGCAGCCCTGGGGTCCAGGGCCATGTTGCAGTCTTGGTGCGCATGTCCACTCAGCACTCAGCTTGAGCCACCTTCAGGTGACGGATGAGACAAATGAAAGAGGGTGAACAGGTGGGTGAAAGGATGGGACTATGTGAAGGGAGAGGGAAGAACAGGACGAAGAGGGGAAATAGGGGGGGCAATGGAAAAAGGAAGGGAAGGAGACGGGCTTGTGCAGCTAGGACATGGTTAGTTTGAATCGCCCATGCAACATCTTGTATAATCTCCTGCATGGTCGGTATTGCCCATGCAACATCTTGTATAATCTCCTGCATGGTCGGTATCGCCCATGCAACATCTTGTAGAATCTCCTGCATGGTCGGTATCGCCCATGCAACATCTTGTATAATCTCCTGCATGGTCGGTACCGCCCATGCAACATCTTGTATAATCTCCTGCATGGTCGGTACCGCCCATGCAACATCTTGTATAATCTCCTGCATGGTCGGTACCGCCCATGCAACATCTTGTAGAATCTCCTGCATGGTCGGTATCGCCCATGCAACATCTTGTAGAATCTCCTGCATGGTCGGTATCGCCCATGCAACATCTTGTAGAATCTCCAGCATGGTCGGTATCGCCCATGCAACATCTTGTAGAATCTCCTGCATGGTCGGTACCGCCCATGCAACATCTTGTATAATCTCCTGCATGGTTGGTACCGCCCATGTAAAGTCTTGTACTCCACCCCTTTGCTTGGGGCCCCCTGTTCCTTTTTCTCGGGACCCCCAGAGCTCCCTAGAGATGTGCTTAGGGGGACGTTGTGATATGCGCCTGACCATGGTTGGGGCAAATCCGCTGAGTGGCCAAGACTGAGCCAATGGGGGCAAAACCATGTCCGGCTTACGGCCACTGGGCCAGCTGGCTTCGAGCTTGCCGCATCCACCGTCCCGCCTCCCCGCCGGCGCTGTACAATTGCGCCCTTATGCAGAAATCGTTCAAGTAGCTGAATTTGCCCTGAAATTACGGTGACTGGAACTCAGCTACACAATTCAGCCACCGCAAGGACCATAATTGGCCCAGCACTGCTCTCCCCCCCCCCCCTGTTCCCTTGGATCCCATGTACCTGCCAAGCTGGGACGAGTTGAGAAAAGGCATTAGAAGCATGAGATCTTCCTCGCCTCCTCACTGCCAGCAAACCTGCCCCCGTGAATGTTAATGACGTTGCACCTGCCCATGTGAATGTAAATGACGTTACACCTCTGTCCCCGTAAATGTTAATGACGTTACACCTCTGCCCCTGTGAATGTGCACCTCCCTGCTGTCTCGCCTCATGTCGGTGTCACGAACAGGTACCTAGAACGGAAACGCGCCTCTCACTCCTTGGACCGCAACTTGGCCCACTTGTCACAACGGTTGCCCACCCCATCTGCGAGCAGCCAGTCCAAGTGGTCGGCAATGTTGAAAAGGCACCGGAGGTGAGGGCCGGAGGGACACACGGGCGTTACCCTTCAAAGTGCAGGCAGGGCAGGCAGCGGTGTAGGCCAGGACACAGGTCCTAGCACCATAACACGGGTGCCAGCACTAGTGCACGGTTGCTAGCACCAGGACATGGTGGCTAGCACCCAAACACGGTGGGGTGGCTAGTACCAAAACACGGTGGCTAGCACCAGTGCATGAGCGTTCCCACAAGTGCAGGCAGGGCAGGCGGCGGTGCAGACTAGTGGAATGGAGGGGCACATGCGAAAAGTTGGGAAAGGGGAGTCAATGATGGCGGGGGGGTGGGAGGCGAGCTACCATATGACTTTTTGTGCTGGGTGTGAAGGGCCATGAGTCTCCATACATTGTTCACACGTACATGCCCCTTCCTCCGGGGCCTCATTGCTCTGGCCCCTTCACGGCCCCCGGGGTTTACCACTCTGGGGTATTAGCCTTTTTCTTAATATACAAAATACATTAAATATCATCTCCTTGCATGTTGCCGTAGCCCCACGTCACCACGTGGCATGCCCCTGTCGCTGACTGTGTTGCGCCTGATGTGCTCTGTGTTGCAGATCCGACAGCTATGAGGCTGCGGCTGCTGCGGCCAAGATGGACGACCCGCTGGACAACCCTATGCGGTGGATCACAACAGATCCGGCACACCTGAGTGAGTCTGAGGGCTGCAGTACAGGGAGTGGAACCTAAGATATATGCAGGGCAGTACAGGGTGTGGAACCCAAAATACAGGGCAGTACAGGGCAGTACAGGGTGTGGAACCCAAAATACAGGGCAGTACAGGGCATTACAGGGTGTGGAACCCAAAATACAGGGCAGTACAGGGCATTATAGGGAGTGGAACCCAAAATACAGGGCAGTACAGGGAGTGGAACCCAAAATACAGGGCAGTACAGGGCATTACAGGGAGTGGAACCCAAAATACAGGGCAGTACAGGGCAGTACAGGGAGTGGAACCCAAAATACAGGGCAGTACAGGGCATTACAGGGAGTGGAACCCAAAATACAGGGCAGTACAGGGCAGTACAGGGAGTGGAACCCAAAATACAGGGCAGTACAGGTCTGTTCAGGGAGTGGAACCCAAAATACAGGGCAGTACAGGGCATTACAAGGAGTGGAACCCAAAATACAGGGCAGTACAGGGCGTGGAACCCAAAATACAGGGCAGTACAGGGAGTGGTACCCAAAATACAGGGCAGTACAGGGAGTGGAACCCAAAATACAGGGCATTACAGGGCATTACAGGGAGTGGAACCCAAAATACAGGGCAGTACAGGGCATTACAGGGAGTGGAACCCAAAATACAGGGCATTACAGGGTGTGGAACCCAAAATACAGGGCAGTACAGGGCATTACAGGGTGTGGAACCCAAAATACAGGGCAGTACAGGGCAGTACAGGGTGTGGAACCCAAAATACAGGGCAGTACAGGGCATTACAGGGAGTGGAACCCAAAATACAGGGCAGTACAGGGCATTACAGGGAGTGGAACCCAAAATACAGGGCATTACAGGGAGTGGAACCCAAAATACAGGGCAGTACAGGGAGTGGAACCCAAAATACAGGGCAGTACAGGGCATTACAGGGAGTGGAGCCCAAAATACAGGGCAGTACAGGGCAGTACAGGGAGTGGAACCCAAAATACAGGGCAGTACAGGGAGTGGAACCCAAAATACAGGGCAGTACAGGGCATTACAGGGAGTGGAACCCAAAATACAGGGCAGTACAGGGCATTACAGGGAGTGGAACCCAAAATACAGGGCAGTACAGGGCATTACAGGGAGTGGAACCTCAAATACAGGGCAGTACAGGGCATTACAGGGAGTGGAACCCAAAATACAGGGCAGTACAGGGAGTGGAACCCAAAATACAGGGCAGTACAGGGGAGTACAGGGAGTGGAACCCAAAATACAGGGCAGTACAGAGAGTGGGACCCAAAATACAGGGCAGTACAGGGCATTACAGGGAGTGGAACCCAAAATACAGGGCAGTACAGGGCATTACAGGGAGTGGAACCCAAAATACAGGGCAGTTTAGGGCATTACAGGGAGTGGAACCCAAAATACAGGGCAGTACAGGGCATTACAGGGAGTGGAACCCAAAATACAGGGCAGTACAGGGCATTACAGGGAGTGGAACCCAAAATACAGGGCATTACAGGGAGTGGAACCCAAAATACAGGGCAGTACAGGGCATTACAGGGAGTGGAACCCAAAATACAGGGCAGTACAGGGAGTGGAACCCAAAATACAGGGCAGTACAGGGCATTACAGGGAGTGGAACCCAAAATACAGGGCATTACAGGGAGTGGAACCCAAAATACAGGGCAGTACAGGGCATTACAGGGAGTGGAACCCAAAATACAGGGCAGTACAGGGAGTGGTACCCAAAATACAGGGCAGTACAAGGAGTGGAACCCAAAATACAGGGCATTACAGGGAGTGGAACCCAAAATACAGGGCATTACAGGGAGTGGAACCCAAAATACAGGGCAGTACAGGGCATTACAGGGAGTGGAACCCAAAATGCAGGGCAGTACAGGGCATTACAGGGAGTGGAACCCAAAATACAGGGCAGTACAGGGCATTACATGGAGTGGAACCCAAAATACAGGGCAGTACAGGGAGTGGAACCCAAAATACAGGGCAGTACAGGGCAGTTCAGGGAGTGGAACCCAAAATACAGGGCAGTACAGGGCATTACAAGGAGTGGAACCCAAAATACAGGGCAGTACAGGGCGTGGAACCCAAAATACAGGGCAGTACAGGGAGTGGTACCCAAAATACAGGGCAGTACAGGGAGTGGAACCCAAAATACAGGGCATTACAGGGCATTACAGGGAGTGGAACCCAAAATACAGGGTAGTACAGGGCATTACAGGTAGTGGAACCCAAAATACAGGGCAGTACAGGGCATTACAGGAAGTGGAACCCAAAATACAGGGCATTACAGGGAGTGGAACCCAAAATACAGGGCAGTGCAGGGAGTGGAACCCAAAATACAGGGCATTACAGGGAGTGGAATCCAAAATACAGGGCAGTACAGGGAGTGGAACCCAAAATACAGGGCAGTACAGGGAGTGGAACCCAAAATACAGGGCAGTACAGGGAGTGGAACCCAAAATACAGGGCAGTACAGGGAGTGGAACCCAAAATACAGGGCAGTACAGGGAGTGGAACCCAAAATACAGGGCAGTACAGGGAGTGGAACCCAAAATACAGGGCAGTACAGGGCATTACAGGGAGTGGAACCCAAAATACAGGGCAGTACAGGGAGTGGGACCCAAAATACAGGGCAGTATAGGGAGTGGAACCCAAAATACAGGGCATAACAGGGAGTGGAACCCAAAATACAGGGCAGTACAGGGAGTGGAACCCAAAATACAGGGCAGTACAGGGAGTGGAACCCAAAATACAGGGCAGTGCAGGGCATTACAGGGAGTGGAACCCGAAATACAGGGCAGTACAGGGAGTGGAACCCAAAATACAGGGCAGTACAGGGCAGTACAGGGAGTGGAACCCAAAATACAGGGCAATGCAGGGCATTACAGGGAGTGGAACCCAAAATACAGGGCAGTGCAGGGCATTACAGGGAGTGGAACCCAAAATACAGGGCATTACAGGGCATTACAGGGAGTGGAACCCAAAATACAGGGCAGTACAGGGCATTACAGGGAGTGGAACCTCAAATACAGGGCAGTACAGGGCATTATAGGGAGTGGAACCCAAAATACAGGGCAGTACAGGGCATTACAGGGAGTGGAACCCAAAATACAGGGCAGTACAGGGCATTACAGGGAGTGGAACCCAAAATACAGAACAGTAAATGGCATTACAGGGAGTGGAACCCAAAATACAGGGCAGTACAGGGCATTACAGGGAGTGGAACCTCAAATACAGGGCATTAAAGGGAGTGGAACCCAAAATACAGGGCATTACAGGGCATTACATGGAGTGGAACCCAAAATACAGGGCAGTACAGGGCATTATAGGGAGTGGAACCCAAAATACAGGGCAGTACAGGGCATTACAGGGAGTGGAACCCAAAATATAGGGCAGTGCAGGGCATTACAGGGAGTGGAACCCAAAATACAAGGCAGTACAGGGCAGTACAAGGAGTGGAACCCAAAATACAGGGCAGTACAGGGCATTACAGGGAGTGGAACCTCAAATACAGGGCATTACAGGGAGTGGAACCCAAAATACAGGGCAGTACAGGGCATTACAGGGAGTGGAACCCAAAATACAGGGCAGTACAGGGCATTATAGGGAGTGGAACCCAAAATACAGGGCAGTACAGGGCATTACAGGGAGTGGAACCCAAAATACAGGGCAGTACAGGGCATTACAGGGAGTGGAACCTAAGATATGTGAACTCTTAACATGATCCTAAACATGGTGCCTTCAACCCCTTGATGCTTGCATATGAGAGCTTTGGGGTCGGCTGTGGGTAAGATGCTGCGGGAATTTTGGGAAGGGGCTCTGGGGCTGTGAATCTGATGCTGTTGGGGGGGGGCCTAATTCAGGATTTAGGGCCTCCTGTGCTGCCTGGATCTAGCTGCAGATCTCTGGACAGGGTGTTAAAAGGAATGTATTGACTGACCTTGAGTACCTGCCTCTGCCCAGGCACTCCCCACTCCCAGGTCAACCCTGCGAGTTTCTTCGAAGAGGAGGACAATCGGGGCGACTACCAGCGGGGAGCGGGGGTGCAGATGCAGGCGCAAGGTAGGTGTGGAGAGGGGGGGGGGGGGGGTGAGGCATGTGATTATGAACGTGCTTGTAAGAGATACATGCAGGTGTCAGGTAGGGATGGGGCCATGGGGGGGGTGAGGCATGCCGCATGTGACTACGAACGTGCCTGTTAGAGATACATGCAGGCGTCAGGTAGGGATGGGGCCATGGAGGGGTGAGGCATGCCGCATGTGATTATGAACGTGTTTGTTACAGATACATGCAGGTGTCAGGTAGGGATGGGGCCATGGAGGGGTGAGGCATGCCGCATGTGATTATGAACGTGTTTGTTACAGATACATGCAGGTGTCAGGTAGGGATGGGGCCATGGGGGGGGTGAGGCATGCCGCATGTGACTACGAACGTGCCTGTTAGAGATACATGCAGGCGTCAGGTAGGGATGGGGCCATGGAGGGGTGAGGCATGCCGCATGTGATTATGAACGTGTTTGTTACAGATACATGCAGGTGTCAGGTAGGGATGGGGCCATGGAGGGGTGAGGCATGCCGCATGTGATTATGAACGTGTTTGTTACAGATACATGCAGGTGTCAGGTAGGGATGGGGCCATGGAGGGGTGAGGCATGCCGCATGTGATTATGAACGTGTTTGTTACAGATACATGCATGTGTCAGGTAGGGATGGGGCCATGGGGGGGTGAGGCATGCCGCATGTGACTACGAACGTGCTTGTTAGAGATACATGCAGGCCTCAGGTAGGGATGGGGCCAAGGGGGGTGAGGCATGCCGTTGAACGTGCTTGTCAGAGATACACGCAGGTGTCAAGTAGGGATTGAGCCATGGGGGGGGAGGCATGTGACAATGCACGTGCATGTTAGTTAAAGATGTAGGCGTCAGGTAGGGGTTGAGATGGGTGGAGGGGTGGGCGTCGCATGTGAGTGCATGTAAGTTGTCCAAGCAGGTCCCTTGCAACTTTTGATGTCCCTTTGGTGACTTTCGGCGCCCGAGGGCCAGGTGCAAAACGTGAAACTGAACGTCCTGGTGGGCGCGGTGAGAGGTGATGGCTAGGCTTCCTTCATATGATTCATATCCTTTTGGCTTGTCCACACGCGCGCCTGTGCTCCCTTGGCCTCAAGGGCCGTCTTGGCCACCTGCCTGCCCTCGTGACCTTGACCCTAAACCCTGAACCCTGGTTGACCCCAGGCAAGCCTCTGCCCTTCCTTGGAGACCTGCAAGGCCTGGGCAACCCCGCGGCAGACTTGCGGACGCAGAGCATGGCTGTGACGTCTTCCAGGCAGCTGCAGCAGCAGCAGCAAAACCACGCAACCGAGGTAGGCCACCATCAAGAAGGAAAACAAATATGCCCCCCCCCCCGTGCCCTGAGTGAGCCCTAGTGGTGAGCCCTAGTGGTGAGGCCTTTTCACGAGTGAGCCCTAGAGGTGTGCAGGTGAAGGGAACAGGACAGACTAGGGTCGGAGCCACTTACGCGCCGTTACTTTAGGATAACGGAGGGGAACTGGCCCAGTGGTACAACGCTGGTGTAATCCATACCCAAAGGTTGAGGGATCGAATCCGCCACACGATCTTCTCTCTCCCCCCGACTAGAGCACCGGGTTCCATGTTCCTGCCCCCTCACATAGGAGGTTGGCATGGCTGCACCATGGCCCAGGCTGTGCATGGTAGCTGGAATTGAGCCTAGTCATTCCCTACCAGGCCCACGTGGCCGATCGTTCAGCAGGGCCCAGCGGTTATGCACTGTTCCAAACTAAAGGGTTGAAGGTACATGCACTGTGCAGTATAACTCGGTTGCTGCTTGTGGAAGAGAGCCTGCTGGGTCAAAACGCAGGTACCTTGCCGGGTTCAGCCTCTAAAGGGATGTTGAACTTGGTTTTGTACGATCTGCGCTGCAATGTGCACTTGATTTCGGGTACTGATCAGGCCCAGCGGCGGCACTTTTAAATATTGAAGGCGTGAAAACCTCGTTTCCTGCAGAGCCCGCCGAAACTAGCCCGATCGTCAGTGCCCCCCGCGTCAGAGGAGCTGACAGACGTCTCCGGTGCCTCCAAGAAGGGCGCCATTATCTCCAGTCTGCAAGCCGGGGCGCGGCACTACGGGGAAATGACGTCGATGATGAAAGGGCTGTGGACGGATGCGAAAGCCAAGGTGGGCGGCGGATCCAGCGCAGGGGGCGGAGCGTACGCGAGGCCTGGGTCTGCAGAGCCTGGGTCTGAGGAGCCGGCCGCGTCGTCTTCTAGGCCTCAGCAGGGGAGACCCGCGGACAGGTCCGACACTTCAGGCGGCCCCGCGCACCCTGGCGAGGAGCAGCGGCCGGGCAGGAGCCGCGGCAACGAGGGCGCAGCTGGGACGAGGCCTGGCGCAGGCACGGGTGCCGACGCAAGTGCCGCGTCTAGCCGGCAGGCCTCCGGCGATGGCAGGACCAACAGTGGGCTGCGGCTCGGGTCGCATACCGCAGCTGGGCCTGCCCCGAGTTTATTGGATGCTGCGAGCGCTCGCCTGAAGCAGCCGCCGGCGCCCACCCGGCCGTTGCAGGTATGCTGTGATCAGGGGGTGGGAAGCCACGAGGGTTTGACTCAGGCAAATCCGGCCGTTGCAGGTATGCTGTGATAGCAGAATGGTAATGGCACGGAAGCGGCCTAGGCCCATGCCGCGCTGTTTCCTTAACCCTCACACCCCTGCGGGGCGTAGTTTCCTTTATTTCTTTCTGTGATAGCCGAGGGGAGTGTTTCGTCGGTCTGTCCCGCCTAGATCGCACCTCTTCTGGTGACAGGGTGTCAGTCCGATCCAGATGCACTGCAGCCAGCTGGCGGACACGGCTTGTTTACGTTGCCGCTAATGCTGCCCAGTGGTGACATGCTATGACCGACGCGGGTTTTCACCAATCCATGTGTGGGAATAGCTGTGCTTCTGAGGATTCGTTGGGGTTTGATTCTCATTTTTCAGGATGGGCATGTCATGGTTGAGGGTCAGGCATATGATGTGGTGTGCACTGGTCTATAAGAGCAAGTGGCAGACCCACATCATATGGCATCATGGACCGTTGATTTTTGAAATCCCTTGCCTACAAAAACTGCGGTGTGCTGATATATGATACTTGATATGAAGAGATATGTCCACATTTTGTTGCCTGCAGATAAATCTGTTGAGCATGCCTAGTATGACATCCTTGCCAGATGTGGAGGTCGTTGCAACAACGTCGTCCACAGAAGCTGCCACGGCTGACGCTGCGAGCGCAACCGAAGCGCTGACGCTGGGGAAGGCAGGGGCGCCAGGTCCTGCGAGTATGGCCGGCAATGGGTCATGGGACCCCTTCGGGTTAACGTTCACCAAGCCTGCCGCAAAGGACTGACGAGAGCAAGTGCAGCGCTCCTCTCCCATGCGCGTGATAGCATGGAGGCTGCATTCAGCCGCCTGCCCTCCCTCGTATCTAGGGCGGTTGGTGCAGGAGTAGCATCCTGCATTCACCCCCTCTTGACTGGCGGCCGGCTTGCCCTGACGAGGATTGCAAAGCATTTGTCTGCGGTGACCATGGATGTGCATGGGTGCATGGTGACTGATAGTGCATGGTGATTGGGTGCATGGATGTGCATGGGTGCAGTCTGGGGCATATGCTGCTGCTGGCATCCCCCAGGCTGCACCGATGGACTAGCCCCACTGCATCAGCCTGCCTGCCACCGCAGGTGAAGGCTGTGTGGAACCTCTCAAAAGGAAGCATCGGTGAGCTTTATTTTCTTGCCTGGTCTGTTGCTCCTCTGTCGTATGAGAGCATGGAGGCATAGGAAGCTTTTACCATCGTTATCCTTGCTGTTTCTGTTGGCTGCTGTTACAGGAGGCTACCGTGATTGTCGACTTAACTTCGCAGCTGTTTCCCAGTGCCCCGTACACCCCGCAGGAACAGTGTCATACTGTCATGTGAATTGTGCATTTGAATAGAGACTGAGTCTCGGCTTGTGACCAACTTCCTTTTCCTTTTACCCCATCACATTCTCATGTACGGCAATGAATGTTGATATCAGGCCGGATCTAGCCGCAAGTCCCCACAAGTTTGGAGCATTTCTTCCCAGGGACAGCTTTTATTGTTGCCCCCTGGTAGAGATGTTTGCTGCCCTGGGTTGGGCTACTAGACAAGCCCCATGGGGCAGTAGGAAGGCCCAAATTCGAGGGTTTAGGTTTCTTGACCGGTCGGTGACACAGACACAACACCTCGGGGCCCTGCTCAAACAACATCTCGACCGCGTTTCTTGACCGATGCCGATCCTTACTTGATGGACTGTATGATTCTTTGGCAACTTGCACCCTAAATCCCAGCACTCGCACTACATGTATTTCCGGCGTCGCGAGGAGCATGTCTGCCGCGTTGTTGCAGCCCATGTAGCCCGAGGTGGAATTCTCAGCCTCCATGAAGAAAGGGCCCCATTGCCCTCTTGAGCGTTGATCTTGCTAGTTCAGCAGGGAGGAGGGGCAGATACGGCATATTAATCCCAGAAAATGAGGAAACCTCTCGTTCAACCTGGACAACATGCCTTTGCAGTGTGAACATTTGAAGTAAATATGACAGCCTGAGGTGAAGTTTGAATGGGGACATATCGAACATGATTTGAACTACAGCATAAACGCCCCACGGCCGAGATCACTGACCTAAGAGCCGTGCAACAGGCAGATGAGGAGAGTACACCTGTTGGCTGCAGCTCAGCGCCGTCAACAGAGGACGGCGTAGCGGTCAGCAGCGTGACAGACGGTGCTGCCAGTGATATTGGTCTAGGGGAGACGGAGAGCATGTGGAGGACGCGCTGCAAGCATGCTTTCAATTCCCCAGCGTGCTGGATCAACTTCGGGAGCGGGGATGGGCAGGTGCTCTGCATGGTGCCAGAGACTTCTTCGAGTTGTATACTCGTACTGAGGCTGGCTTAGGTGGGATGCCCTGGCTTTTGTGGAAGATGTCGTAGACAGCAGTGAGGCGTAGATATTTTCAGTGACAGGAACTTCCTTTGTCTTTCTTTCTTTTGCAATTTTGCAATTCAGCAATTCACAGGGGCGAGTCTTAGAATGGTCAGGCTAGTAATACTGGTTGGCGTTTTACTCATTGACAATCCCCATTTGTGGACGGGCTGGTCTGCCCGTCACGCTGGTCGCGGGCACCCTGGCTCAGGGCACGCAATGGGGAAAACTGCTCACAGCGGTCAGTCAGCCTGGGTAGGGCAGAGCATGGGATGGTCTGGCCACGCTCACTAGCGGCCTGGCCTGTGTCAGCCCACATCTGCCGAATCTCCCACTCCCCAATCACAGGTGCCATCGCAAAATAGGGTGCATTAGGCACAGCCTGATCTTCCAACTCACATGGCTCGGGTGGGTCCTCGATGACGAGGCCCGGCTCTATAACTGTCTCATACAACTCTTCACCCTGACTCTCAAACAGAGGGTCTCGTCTCATGAGCCTTGGCTCAGCTGCCAGAGATCTTGTGGGGATCCCCCCCACAGTTGTGATTGGCACCTCACCTTGGGTGCGCAGGCCATGCAGCGTTGTGGCTAGATCCTCCCGTGACCCTCGTAATCCCCAGAACAATTCAGTGCTTACCGGGTTTCTGTCAGCGGGGGATCCAAAATCTGCCTCGGGGATTTGCACACTTCCACCCGGATCATGCTGATGGGAACCTCGGTCAAGAGTCAAACTCACGTCAGTCGTGTTGCCCATGCCCACCCCAAACATTCCCTTCACCTTCTTTGTCAGAATTGACCAGACTTTAGGGGACTCGTCGTCGGGGATGAAGGCAGAGGAACGTGCCGTACCAGCTCCGGAACCAATCTCTGGACCCTCGCACCTTGGGTCGAGGGTGTATTCCCTCATGGGCATTGCCTCCGGGGAGCATGCATTGGGTGAGGCATACTCTAGGGGCTGTGGTGACATTGACAGCCGAGATCCCATGGGAGTTTTAGGCACTGTCCCTAGAAACTGGCCCAAGGTCGACAACGATGACTCTTTACCTCGAGGGGTGCTCAGTGACTGACCAGCCGCATGGCTTACAGACACCGGACTGGATGGCCTGAGCAACTCACACGTGTAAGAGACCGGAAGCATGGTGTGGTCCTCTACATGCCCGTCCTCGGTCTCCTCATGGAGCATAGACGCTGAAGACATGTTTGCATTACTCTGCATGAGCAACTCACCTTCATGCAACCTTGCATGGGCTTGCATGGGGTGTTCACTCTCATCGCCCGCCGCAGTGTAGTACACCGACTGTGACGCAGATGGTCCTTCAGACTGCTTACCTTGCATCTTGGGTCCTCCGATGGTGACCTCCTCAACTACACTGCCCCCCAGCCCGTCACCTTCGGCTAGGTTTTCTGACACAGGCGTTAGACCAGGCGCCTTTGACGAATGCTCTTCGTACCGTCCGTTGCGAAGATAGACGCCGCTAGGAGGAACGAGCACGTAGTTGGGATGCTCAGGGGCAGCCGCCCACGTCTGCAACGCCTGGGGCGAGGGGATACCGGTGCCGGCGAAAGGTGGCTGTGATGCCACTCGCTGACGCTCAGACTCTGACGGCGCAACCTGGACAGGTGCAGCAGGGACAGGGGCGGCGACAGCAGCGGGCACAAAAGCAGGAACTGCTTGCACATGCACAACAAAAGGGGCTGTAGGAGCAGTCCTCTGAGCAGCTTTCAGCAACTGCTCAGGGGCTGTAACAGAATCAGCTGAGCTAGCTTTTGAGGACGCACTTGCATAATCCTCAGCCATCCTGGTGGCTGGTTGAGAGACTTTGGACGGTGTGCCCCTATCTTTGAACACACTTTTGAAGTGGCGATAAACCGGGTTGGTCACTGCTACCATCTCATCCTCCTGAGTAGCCTTACGCGTCATCACTATCTGCTTTGTCACTGGGGACTTGGCCATCCCTTTTCGGATTGCATCATGCCACGCCTCCTGCAGCACATCCTTTGCCTCTTTCTCGACCTGATAGTCTCTGGCCCTGTCTGCGCCCTCGGGGATCGCTTCCTTTGTTCTAAGAGCATTCTTGTATGCTGCTTTCGTGGCGTCTTCCTCCATCAAACATTGTTGCTCTAATGGCGTCGCCTCCTTCAGCAATGCAGTCAATTTGGACTTGCCTCTCATGCTGCCCATGCTGCTCTGTCTACTGATTGGCCTACTGCTTGCGTCACTTTGATCCAACCGCATAGCCAGCACACTTGATTGCAGATTTACAAGCTCTGATGAAGAACATGCAGCCTCTACTGCTACTCTCCTGGCTGTGGCGGCAGCCCCGACTCACTGCTGTAACTCAGTGATAGTCAGCTCGATAACATGTGATAGTGCTACTCTACTCACCTGGACTTTCTCGATGTTGTTGACAGAATTCACTAGGCCTCGACTTCCTGAGGTGTATGTGACTACTGGGACGATCTTGGGACGATTGTGGTCGAAGATCTGATGGTGATGAGTCACTGCTGGGTGACTACTTTGAAATGAAGAGTTTTCTGATTGCTCAGATGGTCGACTTAGTTGTAGCCTTAGGAAAGACTGTATGGACGGTTTGGGATGGGTGTTAGGGTTGAAATACAGAGCCAGCTGCTCTGTTGATATGCCTTTGTTAAGGGCAAGCAAACAATACTGCAGGAGAGTCTCGATTGATACACTACCAATGGTCGACTCTGAAGGCAAATAGACAATACCGTAGCTGAAGATCCGATTCTGATTCACTATCAGGGTCGGCTCAAGAGACTTTTGGTACCGGAAAATGACGATTAACTTGCGAAGGTATGATAACAGGGCTCGATTGTCTCGGCTGTGAATTACCGTAAGAAAGGAAAAGTAACGAATCAGAACTGGGATTCGTCTTAGAAAACTGCCACACTGATTCAAGTTCACACAAACTGCAGGTACTAACTGCTGACTCCCAACCGAAAAACAGTTGGCGCGGTCAAATGCACGTCAAATGCACGTCATACGTCGTGACACCTTGTCCTTGTTTCGTTCTTTCCTCTCCCTACCCTTTAGTTAGGCGCCCACGTGGCCGAGTCTTTTTGAGCACGGCCTTGAAATGTTACGTCATTGACCTGTTGGACACGACATGATTTGTGCACTGTGAACCAGTGTTGTCGGCAGGCCCGTTCCACTCCCAACACGTGCTCGCGCCCGTGACACGACAATTTCCCTGGTCAGTTGCCTCCACTTCTGTCAGAGGACTCCTGCCATAGCTCCTTGATTCCTGCCACTCGATATCAAACGATCACTCTGCTAAGTCCATACAATCCTCACTAACGCTCGCCAATCACGCTGTCCGATGATCTTGTCCAATCCTCGTCCAATTGCCCATCCACCCCTGGATACCGGTACCAGCCAATCAGCTTGCAAAGGTCGTATTATCTGTGGCAATCTGGATCATGTGGAAGCCGTGGTCTGTGCTGCGGCTCTGGCATCCTTGTCTACAGACACAAGGTACTCGTCATGATTACGACATGGGTTACCACCGGTAATGGCTTGCGCCTTACGGGATCAGGAATGACCTTGATTGTGGGTATCTTCCTTTTCGGTATCAAGAAATGCTGCTCACTGCCCACTACTCACCGTTCAAGCCTGCGATCTCCTGAGAATATCTTCACAGCGAAGCTACTGCTTGATTTCTGTACTTTTTGAACATTTGGAAATGATTGCGCTTGGCAATGCGCTTGGCTTCATAATTCGTCTTTATTATTTGCACAATTGAACACCTGTCCAGGTACTGTTTTGATTCCTCTTTTGAAGAAACGTTGGGGGCTAAATCTTCGATCGTCGAGCGTTCTTCTTCAGACTCCACGATTTCAGGAGGGCAGCTTCTAAATGATCACGGTGATCTTCGTGTGCGCCATGGCGCATGGAGCCCTGCCAAGCCCCTCGGCTTCTGGAACCGCTCAGACTCGTCTCTGTTGTCCTACGACTCCTACACCGGCAACAAACATAGCAGCACGGATTCAGCCTATTGCGGACCGGGTTTAAAGACAAGAGGATCTAGCTGTGCCCTCGAAGCTCTGGAGGCGGAGAATGGAGGTCAGTCTGGTGGGGCAAGTCCACGGCCCCCCTGGCCTGGCTCTGCCCCTGGCTCTGCTCCTGATGGTGAAAATATGTCCATGCTGAGCCCGGACTGCTGCCTGAAGAGTGATTTTGAGCTACTGCAGTGCAATCCATTCAGCAGGTTCCGCATGCACTCGGCAAGCAGGTCTCTGGTGGGGGATTGTGAATCGCTAGCGCGTCCTGTCGCCACGGTGTGCGTGGAGGCTTGCCTTGCCGAAGGGTTTGGCAAGCATCATTTCAAAGGGATGTATGAGGCGCTTGATGTATTGGTCGAGCTGGACATCCGCCACCCTAGTCTGGACCGGAAGGTCCGGGGAGCTTCAACCCTCAAGCACTTGCTGCAGCACCCCTTGGCCACCCAAAGCAGCTGCCCATCAGCTTGACAATATGCCGCTTCCCAATAGCCGAGCTTTTTGTTTTCTGTTGCATGGAGACCTGGAGGAGTAAACTGGACGAAATGCTGATGAATGCAAATGCCTTCTTGGACTTTTTTAGGCCCTGGATGGGGTTCTGACAGGTTTGCATAATCATTGAGGCAAGAGATCAATTGGGATGTCGCAAACTCGATCAAATTTATTTATACTGCAACTGTTGGCATGTGTCATGTATTCCTTTCTGAACATCAGATATGGCAAATTGACAGCTGCCTGTTGTTCAAGATCACTGTAGCCATTTCCATTACCTGCAGACACAACAGGTGCTCCGCAGAGGAGTAACCTAGGGCCTGTTGTACTTGACCACTTGGCTGGCTACTAAGATTTTATTACATGATGATAGATCACCTTCTTTTTTAGGTGGAGTGCCTGCCATTTTAGATTTTTCTTTTGGCCGGCGGTGTGGAGGGATGCACGAAAACATTAGAACTCCCTGCTAGAGAATTTTAGAATTTGACATCAATACCAGCTCTTCATTCTTCTTCATACATGCACGACTTCCTTTTTTTGCATGGCAGGTAGGGTTGAATTTGTGTGGTAACTTGACATCATTTTGCAGGCTTCAGCAAGGAGATCCTTCACCTCCGTAATTTCAGCTCCTTAACTTTATATTATCTTCTTTCAAGTTTGAGATAGTCGATGCAGAGGTGAAAAACAATGTTGGCGAGCAGTTGGTTGATTCTGATGTGCTTGTATGCTGATGCCCAAAGCAATATCAGCATACACTTAATGAAACATTTTAATGGTTAGTTTCCTTCATGGCTGATGACAATGATGATCCTCGGCTCGGAATTATAATCGTTCACTGATGCCAATTATTCTCTACATGTTTAAGATTGTTTCGACTTTTTAGGAACCTATGGCTTTTCCAGTTTTCAGTAGTGCGCCTGGCAAACCGTATTTTGAGCGATTAACGTGATGTGAGGGAGAGTTTCTGGTTGAACCTGAGCAACCCAAATACTATATTTTCGGTGGCGAGGTGTAAGATGGGGTCACATTTAGATGAAATGTTGTGATATGGATTTATGATGACAAGCCTCGCAGTGATAGGCTGAGGAAATGCCACCATCGTAAATGCAAGGAAGATGTGATGCACATGATGTACTTTTCGTTTCACACAGACTTTTGCTTGCGGTGACATAAACTAGTCTAAATTTCGAAATGGATGAGGATGGGGCCATGAAACAGCATATGAATGGATACTCGGTGTTTGCCTCGGAGTTTTTGGAACCCATGCCAATGGTCAGTGCTTTGGTTGCTTTCCTGACGAGGACACTGCATTTTCGTTTTCCGGCCTAGTTTGATGTGCCCAAACTGGATTTCAAGCATCTGTCCCATGCACCAGGCTGGGTGCCGTAGCGGGAATTGATGCGGTTTGAAGATTGCAGTAGCCTGTCATGTGCATAGTGGAGCACGTAGGCATGTTCTTCGGTTTACATTTCCTATGCATACGTAATGGTGCCCTACAGACCACAGTATTGTAAATCTCACGACCTGAAAAACGGTGGTTTGGTAACAACCTCAGGCTCAATGCATATAACACCAGAGCCCACCATCTGATGCCCGCGGTGACCGGCACAAAATGCAAAGGGCTAAGCGTCAGCCTGCTTTTAGCCCTTTCCGTGTTGGGGCTTGTCAGGCCAGTTCTATAGATGCAGCCTGCCTTTGGGGGGTAGGTGTCTTCAACACGTAGGTTACACATGATATCCATAAACAACGGATTAGAAGCTCATTTAAGATCTGTTTAAGAAAGCCAAACAGCCAAGTTAATGAAAGACAAACATCTACGCAACGGAAAACCGAAAGCATGTGGAGAGAAACAGCCTTACAAACTACCTGATACCAGGCTGATACATATCCAAGAGCTAGAGCTTAAAAGACCATGCATAAAGGATTAAAACACAACATTCCTATCCACCGCAAAGTAGCAAGATATGGCACATGCCAAGCCGGATTGTCAGATCAACTGGGTAGCTCAATAATCGATACATCCCCCCCTCCAAAAAGTATAGCTAGGTTCTGCGACCATGATCCGCTGCATGCCCATAAGCAAGTAATGAGGATGGAAATGCAGCACACGGAAAGAAAGCTCCTTCCTCACTTACCACTGCAAGCTTACCAGTAAGTGGTTACGGATAACGCAGCAAGATGATAAAACAGCCTTTCAAAGTACTGGCTGGATACCCCCATTAGCATGTGGCTAGGAAGGCCACGCAACTTGATCATGAGGCACGGCCGCAAATTATTTGCAAGGAAACATCCAGACAAACCCATCATTCATCAATGCTCTGTCTGAAGCAAGGTGAGATTTTATGGAATGAGACTCATTCTCTGTCTGCGCATCAAGAGCGTCGTGCGGAGTTGCTTCCACCTCCATCTGCAAAGAAAGAAAGAGAGACTACTCCTCCGCCGAAGCAGGAGACGTGAGACCGCTCAACCCACAGCAGTTCTATCCTACCAAGGATAGCCCGCTCACGACATTCTGCGGGGCACATTCAACGAAGCGCCAGGCGTTTTCCCCGCTTACACCTGGAACACGGTTTGAAATGAACCTTGGCAGGGTTCGTACCGCATACCTCAGGATGAGCTCCATATGCAAATACCGTTGATCAGACCGTTGGTCCCCAAACGACGATTCATAAAGTGGTACACCCTGAGCAAGTGTAAACAAGGACACCCTCGCACTCAAAGCAGACCTTATACCAGAGATATAACTTGATGATATGAATACGTTGAGCAGTCGTCTGATGCAGGGAGACGTATGATGATTATGAGCGAGTGCGTGTCGACAAACGACGTAGCCAGGTGGGCCAGCCAAGGGGGCTAGCCCCGCCCGGCCCTTTTAGTTATTTTGGAGATTTGTAATTCGTAACACGGTCACTCGGAAAAATATTGTGGGATTGAATGCTGCACCTTGACGTGTATAATAATTTCCATCTCCTGACACGTAGCTTGGTCGCTGACGGCTCGACATGAATTCGCCGGCCTGGTTGGACGTTCCGCAGGAGAGGAGCTGGAAATGCAGGCAAACCAGCCAAATTCCCATCTCAATGAACAAAGCTCAATTTGAAAATTAAAAGAATGCAGCGAGCGAGAAATTAAAAGAATGCAGCAGCGAGATAAGCAGTGAAAATTTTGTCAAGCTGGAGAGAGGAGATTAACAGCCTGTTTCTGATTGACTGCGGAACTCCTCCGCAGGCCCTGTCGTACAGAAACGGGGTCTGTGGAACTGCTCCGCAGGCCTTTAGAAGACCCACGTGCGGCCTTTTTTCCGAGGACCCCCCCCCCTCCTCGGAACTTCCACAGTCTGCGGAAAGATTTTCGGCAGTCGAACTTATATTAATTATCTACTAGAATCGCCATATTTTTCTGCTCATGGCCGTATCGGGAGGTGGTCGTGTGAGCACCCCTGGACATGGGCCGCGTCAGGCCGCGCCTTTCATGAAGCACAGCGAGCGAATCAGCAGATGCAACAGAGCAGGTATAAATGCGGCATGGTGTCGAGCAGGACTTAGTCGACTCGAAAGAATAGGAAATAGACACCAAAGCGATTCAAAATCGGCAGCCATGTGTACGACCTATGCCCTGGACAACCACGCTCCGCAAAGTCCAATCAGAAACGACCTCTGCGGAACTCTTCCGCAGGCCATTAGACCGTCGTACATTTTTTTTTGTCCGCAGTCAATCAGAAACAGGCTGTAAAATGGATTTTGAATCCGACACTTCTGGTACATCGGGTGGTAGGTTGAGGCCATACGATTGCCGTACGGGCGTAAACCGGGCGTAAACGTTTACGTGCGGGACCAGATGCAGTTGGGTTGGGATCTTGGGAAGGTGTGCTGAGTCAACACTGCTGACTGGACCAGAGGCAGGATCTGTACAGGGCAACTGATAGCTGTATGTTGACAAGTTTAGAATAGTGCATACCCGCTGGCCCCTCCTAAGCGCTCGGCCACGTGGGCCTGGTAGGGAATGACTAGGCTCATTTCCAGCTACCATGCACAGCCTGGGCCATGGCGCAGCCATGCCATCCTCCTATGTGAGGGGGCAGGAACATTGAATCCGGCGCTCTAGTCGGGGGGAGAGAGAAGATCTTGTGGCGGGTTCGATCCCTCAACCTCTGGGTATGCTGACAAGTAATCAGAGGTGCTGAAGCGCAGAACGGAAAACGGCAGAGCAGTCGGGTACGTGACTTTTCAGAGGGCAGGTGCAAGTGCGGATGGGGTCACCTGGACCCCATGCAAATCACCTTGCCATGGTGCACGATTTCAAAGCATTTGTCACAGTTCTATCGCTGGCCAAGTGCGTGTTGGTAATGATGCGCGTCGAATTGCGCATAGAGAAGCGAAGTTGCAGCTGTTGCGTGAGGGCAAGAGGGGAAAGGAACAAAAAGAGGAAGAGAGACAAACAAGAACACAAATATCCCTCTCCGTAAAAAAAAGGCAGCGTCCCTATTGAGTCAGGTCCTATTGAGTCAGGCCCAGGTGAGCAAGTGGAAATTAAAGAGAGGAGAGAAAGCAACAGAGGGACAAATGGGGAAAGTCCCTTGCCCCAGGCCCCCCCAAAGGAAACGAAATCCATGGTAGTCTGTGAAGTTTCCGTTTTCTTTTAGTAGTGCACGTATGGCACACATGCCACCTCTGGGGGCCGCCGGACGACCATAACTCGACCCATGGGAACCAAAATTGAACTGGCCTGCGGCTACTGGCCTGTGTAGGAGGGCTTGATGCACCAGGCCCCCTCGGCCACATGCTGTGATGTAGCTGAATTGTAGCTTATGAGCACTCAAATAAACAGCGGTGCAGCAAGGGCAATTGATGGGGTGGCAAAGGGCGTGGATGGGTCCAGAATTGAAGCACCAATATCTGATTTCGTGCGCACATGGCCATCCTTGGCAGGCAGCTGGGCTTCCACCACTAGCCAATGGAGATAAATCCTTGAGCTGCCAGGGGCTGGTGGCCCATGCAAAAGGGCTTGCTTCACCCAGCTAACCCGGCAGTAAGTTGTTCTGTAACAGAACTGCCGCATTGTGGCTTAAGTGCATTAAAACAGGTAGTGTTGAGCATGTGCGGTAGATATTGGAAGGAGTCCTTGTATGGAAATGCGAGCGTCGTGTCGTGTAGGTGGGGTGCTCCTCCCTGATGTGCACTTGATATGCTCCTGACAACTTAAATCTCGGCAACATCTGGGATGGAGACGAGTTGCGGTTGTATGCGGTGCACGCAAATGAGCCCTTCTCCTGCTCGGGCGAACGCTAGCTGTCGCATGACAATTGAGTCGATGAGGGGAATGTACCACATGGGCATATGGCCGGTGCCATTTGGTGGTGCTAACAAATAATACGATGGGAGCATGTTTTTTTCACGAGAGCAATATCATGCCATGGTCACAGGGTTCACTGCCGGGTTAGCCTAGCTGGCCGGTGTGTACTTTGGGAGCGACACACAGGTACAATGCCAGGGATGCTGATTTGGCAGCAGGGACAGCGACAGATTCAGGCTCCGATGAAGTGGCTGCACCCATTCGTGATACCGGAGGATGCCGAACAGAAAAGAGTGGGCTGGGCGGTGGGCAAGTGTAGCGGCACAAGACGGGGTCGCGTCGCGGAAATGAATGTTATAGAAATGTTGTCGAAACCTTGATGAATATGAGGGGCTGATTGCGCTGGTGAGTTCAAATGTGTTCCCGCGGTAAGGAATGTCGCCAAAGCCGCAGCCGCAGCCAAAGACTTGGATCTGGAACGAACTGAAATGGAAAGTGCGGAAAAGTGTGAGAAGTTCAGAACTTTCAGGAAACAGTCTCTGGTCACTAATACCGCCGCACCCGAGAGTTCGTTCATATATATTCTATTCGCCTTCCAGCAGATAACTGCACCTTCACCAGCACTTGACATAAGTTCTGCAACACTCAAGATCTTCTGAGTTTCTTCTAGAAAGAAGCCGCCAGAATGTCAGCACCTGGTACGCCATTATGTTGAAGCATCCCTTACGGACACCCATACTGCAAATTGCTCCTTACGAGCAGCACGCTATTTGGTCGCATGCGGCGTACTGTCGAAACCCGTCATGTGGGGGGTGCTGTCAAGCTGCCCCCGTCCACCGCAATGCCTGCACCTGTGTTCTGCCCCCTCACACGCTTGTATTTTCTCTTTTCCCGCAGCCATCGGTATTGATTTGGGGACTACCTACAGGTGGGAAAACCCACCACTACGCTCTGATGTCGATGTTGAGAATTTTTTAAGTCTCATTCGCTGACATACACCACCCTTCTTTGCATGCAGCTGTGTGGGAGTTTGGCAAAACGGTGAGTTCCGGATGACGGCTGTCTATCCGCACAGGTTCCGTGGTCGTCTTGGTCAGTTATTAAACAGTTTTCTTTCCTCTCAGATCGTGTTGAGATTATTGCCAATGACCAAGGCAACCGCACCACGCCTTCATATGTCGGCTTCACCGACAGTGAGCGCCTAATCGGCGACGCTGCCAAGAACCAGGTGGGGCATCTGTGCATGCCGGTCTGCGTTTTCAATCTCGTCACAGTACTTTTCTCGAGCTAATCTCTCGTTTTCCTCATGCAGGTGGCCATGAACCCCATCAACACTGGTGAGTGCAAGTCCCTTTGCAACTGACCAGTCCCTCAACTCCTAACCTCCCTTGCGGCATGCTAACAACCTGCACCTCCTCTCCCCCACAGTCTTCGACGCCAAGCGCCTGATCGGCCGCAAGTTCCAGGACCAGACTGTCCAGAATGATGTGAAGCTGTGGCCCTTCAAGGTTCGCCCCGGCGCCCATGACATCCCTGAGATTGTCGGTGAGTTGATGGAACCCGAACCTTACCTGCAGTACTACTTTGTCACACACCCTTGGTTCTAAACCTCATGGCACCTCTTTTGTTGTGTCTGGACTGGTAAGAGCCCAGGTATCTTATCCACTGAAAATTGAAAGGAATGCGCCTGCATTAACACGTACCCTGCCTGCCCTCTTTCAGTTATGTACAAGGGTGAGGAGAAGATCTTCAAGGCTGAGGAGATCTCTTCCATGGTCCTGATCAAGATGAAGGAGACTGCACAGAGCTTCCTCGGAGGTGACAAGGAGGTCAAGCGCGCCGTCGTCACTGTCCCCGCTTACTTCAATGACTCCCAGAGGCAGGCCACCAAGGATGCTGGCGCCATTGCTGGCCTCGAGGTGCTCCGCATCATTAACGAGCCCACTGCTGCTGCCATTGCCTACGGACTGGACAAGAAGGGCGAGTGAGTGCACTGGTCAGACATGTCAACAACACAGAACAGTCATTTGAAACCCTCTGTTTCTTATCAAGACAGCCTGAATTTGACTGTAGGATATAGTGGCCATGACTGGCTGTGGTTTCTGGTGCAGGGAACGGTGCTGAAATCCTTTTTATGTATTTTCCCCGACAGGACTGTTGGAGAGCGTAACGTGCTCATCTTCGACCTGGGCGGCGGCACCTTTGGTAGGTACCCTGGCCTTGGGCACAATTGCTGTCCTGCTTGCAACTTCCCCTTAATATCCTAGCCAGATCTTCCTCACCCTTGCCTCATGCAGCTCTTGTAACTGCATGCGTCTTTTGATACTGCCTACCCATTTCCGAAGGAGTGAAACCAATCTTATATTACATTCACCACTCTTCCTTATACAACACCTCACTACTACTGCCCCTGCATCCTTCAGATGTCTCTCTCCTGACCATTGAGGAGGGTATCTTCGAGGTGAAGGCCACTGCTGGTGACACCCACTTGGGGGGTGAGGACTTCGACGAGCGCCTGGTCAATCACTTTGCCTCCGAGTTCACCCGCAAGCACAAGAAGGACTTGAAGTCGTCTGCCCGTGCCCTGCGCAGGTAGGAAAAGCAGGTTGCATTAGCATTTTAATTTGAACCCTGGTACTGAACTCTGATGGCGGAGAATGAGTCACACTTGACCTCTCTCAACTGCCAGTTTGGGCTCTTCCATGACAAATGACAGCCTCAATGGCACACTATGTGCACAGCTCTACTGTGCTCAACTTGGTGTCAAAAGCAGCCTATTCCAACTTCATTGCTTTCCTGCGCAGGCTGCGAACTGCTTGCGAGCGCGCCAAGCGCACGCTTTCATCCACTGCTCAGACCACCATTGAGCTGGACTCCCTGTTCGAGGGTGTGGACTTCGCCTCCTCCATCACTCGCGCCCGCTTTGAGGAGCTTAACATGGACCTGTTCCGCAAGTGCATGGAGCCTGTCGAGAAGTGCCTGCGGGACTCCAAGATGGACAAGTCTGCTGTCCACGAGGTTGTGCTGGTCGGTGGCTCCACCCGTATCCCCAAGGTCCAGCAGCTGCTGCAGGACTTCTTCAACGGAAAGGAGCTTAACAGGAGCATCAACCCCGATGAGGCTGTTGCCTACGGCGCCGCCGTCCAGGCTGCGATTCTGACTGGCGAGGGTGGCGAGAAGGTGCAGGACCTGCTGCTGCTGGACGTCACGCCCCTGTCACTGGGACTTGAGACCGCTGGAGGTGTCATGGTACGTAAATTAAATGATGAATAGCATTTGTGAATGCCAGGATTCAGTTATAAGACACAGCCCTACTCTTCTGAAAATGTGGCTGGCATAAATCACGATGCACTGGTCTGTTAGCACACCTGGATTTTTCTGCTGACCTCACCTTGCCTCGTGTTTTCTTTGAACTGAACTTGGTGGATTTTGAGGTAGCTTGACCAATTGTTATGAATATGGACTTGTTGATTCATTGTTTTCTCATTCTTCCCTTCTCCCTCAGTAGCTGCATGCAATTTCTAAGTTGCCTCCCCCCCCTCCCTCCCCCTGCAGACCACCCTCATTCCTCGCAACACCACCATCCCCACCAAGAAGGAGCAGGTGTTCTCAACATACTCCGACAACCAGCCTGGTGTGCTGATCCAGGTGTTTGAGGGTGAGTGTTGATGAGGTCTCCCATGGCCAAAGTGGTACTTGATTATGCACGCTACATCACCCCGTCTGAGGTCATGACATGAGTGAAGCAGAATATGCGACAACAGTAGCTGGGTTCAATATGTTGTGAACTGCTTCTGGTTAATCTTTATTTCACCACTTTTTGTTTTGATACTCTTCGGGGAAGGAATTGAGGGGTTCAGGTTACTACAGGTTACTACTTCACAGGAATACGTCCTGATGTGTTTGATATCAGGAAGGACTTGACTCGCTTCACTTTCCATATTGCAGGCGAGCGTGCACGCACAAAAGACAACAACCAGCTCGGAAAGTTCGAGCTCACTGGCATCCCCCCTGCACCCCGCGGCGTGCCCCAGATCAATGTCGTGTTTGACATTGATGCCAACGGAATCCTGAACGTGTCTGCTGAGGACAAGGCCACCTCCATCAAGAACAAGATCACCATCACCAACGACAAGGGCCGCCTGTCCAAGGACGAAATTGAGCGTATGGTCCAGGTGGGTCAATGTTGCACTGAAGAGGGACCTCATCTTCATTTCATTCATATTTGAACTGACAGGGCAGTTTGAAGGGGATTTTCAAGGACTGGCTCAAAAGTCGGACTGTTGCCACAATCTTTGCCACGGTCGTGAATCTCAGCTGTCTGATATGGATTTTCTGGTGTGTTCTTCAGGAAGCGGAGAAGTACAAGGATGATGATGAGCAGCTGAAGAAGAAGATTGAGGCAAAGAACGGTGTTGAGAACTACGCGTACAACATGCGCAACACCATCCGCGAGGAGAAGGTTGCGGCGCAATTGAGCAGCAGCGACAAGGAGACAATCCAGAAGGCGCTCGATGAGACGATTGAGTGGATTGAGGCCAACCAAATGGCAGAGGTGAGCATTTTGCTCCAATTCAATCGAACTGTGATTTGTCAGGGATGCATGTTTATGTCCGAGAATAGAGAGGGTGAATGTGGACACCTACTTATTTAACAGTTCAGCGAATAATCCAGGGCTGTCTGTTGATACTCTCGCCGGATGTTCCCCATCAGGCCTTGCAAGTTTGTATTCTGAGCCTTTTCCTTTGCCCTACCAGGTTGAGGAGTTTGAGCACAAGCTGAAGGAGCTAGAAGGCATCTGCAGCCCAATTGTCACAAAGATGTACCAGGGTGGTGGTGGTGCACCCGCCGCCGCACCCTCCGCTGGAGGTGGTGGTGGCCCTAAGATCGAGGAGGTCGACTAATTTTGTTTCTTAGGCGATTTCTGGCAGGATTAGCATGGCGTTGGTTATGATATGATGACTGGCTAAGTTAGATATAAACGGTTGGTTTTTCGAACATTGTGAACGGACATGTCAATGACATTACACCATTATGAAAGGACATGTGCATAGCTCTGTCACTAGCTTATGATAGTATTTATGCCGGCTATTTTACTGGTAATACTGTTAAAGAATTGTTCTCCTGAATCAATCACTTTCTCTGGACCAGTGATAAAGAAATGGTTACCTAGCAAACAATGTCCACGTCACACCTCTGGGCCTTTTTTGCCTTAAACAGGTCCGGCCGCGCGAGCGCCTAATTTAAGGGTTCGTAGGAAAGAACGAATCAAACACCAGGGACAGGGAAAATGGAGGTAATAAAGCGATAGGGCAGGCTAAAGGCGTAGAATGAGCCCTAATAATGGTTGGAGTATCAAAACCTTACGAACATGGGGTTATGAAAGTTGCTTACAACAGGACTGATGCAAGTACCTGAACCTCGTGTAGCAAAAACTTTCACCCCCCTGAACCCAATTCTAGACGTGGTCATCACGTGTGGCCAGGGACAAATGAGAGTTCTGATTGTACCCTATCCATACCTACCACTATATCCACATCAATGAAGCCTTTCGCGGCCAAGGGCAAGGCTGCATGCCATAGGTATTCTGTCGCTTCTGACTTTCATATCAAACTACAGGCTCGTGCATGCCCATTACCATGGCTCTGGTACCTCTGCACCACCTGAGCCTCATACATGCAAGGCCTGTCTAGTATGGCATACTTCAGGCTGCCTTTCTCCTTGTGTTCGTCTCCTTCTTTCCCTCTTACCTTAAGTTCTTTTCTTCCACCGGGACAATTGGGCGCCCACGCGGTCGAGCCTTTTTGAGCAGGGCCCAGAGGTGTAATGTCCTTGACACGCAAGGCCTGCAACCCCTTCGATGCGGCTGCAGCCCAAGCGCAACGAGTGCTCTGCCTTCCGCCCGCCCATGCCACGCAGCTGCCAGCCCTACTTGCCACCCCGCCTGAGAGGGGCAAGGGTACTTCGGGCTGACTTTTCCTTTTTGGGAGGATACTTCTTTCCTTTGTGTTTTTCTCCTTTTCCCCACTTTTTCCTCCTTTCTATTATCCTGCCCCCTTGTCTTGTTTCCATCTTTCCTCCCAACTCTTTTTAGTTAGGTGCCCACGCGGCCGAGCCTTTTTGAGCAGGGCCCAGAGGTGTAACGTCATTGACTTGCCACCCCGCCTTACACTACCTGCTGCCCCACGCAGTGTACTGCTTGCTTCAATCCAACAATAATGTGCTCCAACAAACCTTCTGCCATTTATTTGCTTCTTTCAATTCGTTTTTGCTGACTGCAGCGGCGGCGCCGACTGTGGGAGGCGCAGGTGGGCACTAGGGCGGCGGGGAGGAGGGATTGGGTAGTGGTATGACCTCTGATCCTGCCGGGTGGATGGCTGACTTGTCGGGATGGATAGCGAGAGAGGAGGCGAGGGAGTCATGGCTCTGGCCATGTCTGGCCTCAAGGGCACTGGTTGACCTGTTCGGCCAAGCCTATTTGAGCAGGGCCCAGAGGTCAATGACGTTACACCTCTGGGCCCTGCTTAAAAAGGCTCGGCCGCGTGGGCGCCTAACTAAAAAGAGTTGGGAGGAAAGATGGAAATAACACAAGGGGAAAGGACAAAGAAAGGAGGGAAAAGTGTGTAAGAGGGAAAGAAGGAGAAGAACACCAAGGAAAGAAATACCCCCCCAAAAGGAAAAGGCAGCCCGAAGTACCCTTGCCCCTCTCAAACCTATTCCCCAAGAAGGCAAATAAAAGCAACAAAACAGGGCCCAGAGTTGTAACTGTATTGACTAGTTGGCCTGGCCACATTTATTATGGAAGAAAATGGGTTCTTTTATCTTTCATTGTATGATGGAAAGAAATAATCATTTTAAAATCCTGCTAAACATTTCGTCTCCCCCTCGGCCTCCCCAGTCATTTTCTAGGCGGTGCGCAATCAAACTCTTTTGCACCCACGTCATGTTTATGGCTGGGGCTTATCTTCTGCACTCTGGGGTTCATTCCCACGCCACTGCTTATGGTTGTATTAGTAACTGGCCAGGGGGGTCAATGGTTTTCAATGGCTGCCGTAGCGTACCAAGTGCCCGTACCGGTTGGCGGGCGCATGTGCCATGCATCAAAGGTGATGCTCTGGCGCTGCAATGTTATCTTCCAAGCTTTATGTACCAGGATTACGGCGGAAGGAGTCGCTGATTCCGGTTAGTCCTTTGACAATATAAGTCCTGGTCAAGACTAAAGCAAGTCCTGATGAAGAAGAAAATAAGTGGACGAGAGAAGCTCGAGTCAAGACCAGAGACAAGCACCAGTCCAAAGCAAGGACGGAGGGACGTCAAGTCAGCAGCGTTGTATCCAGGATTGATATCATGTTTTGATGTTGTAATTTGCCTGTCAAGATCTACAATTCCAAAATCGGGGAGTCCAGATCTGTGCAGAATAGCCGAAGGCTGGCATGACTGCTGCATGAAGCTTTACCTTACCAAGAGGTCTCTGAGTCTCTGATATGCACTTATATAACATCTCTGATACCATACTCATTAATCATTACCGCACTTCCTTAATAGATAGTGAGTCTCACGTTGGGGATCACACTATTTCGCTATATCTACTGAAGTATCACGCGGAACCCAAACCTGGAGCTACTATCGCCAAGGGGGGACAGACCATTATAAGGCGGTGCCAAGTTACGTATCAAAACAAAATCAAAGGGATGCACACTGACTGACACCAAATCAGTGACACACTGGTAATCGCAAAATAAAACTTGAGATGCATTGAGTCAATGACGTTACACCTCTAGGCCCTGCTCAAAAAGAGGCTTGAGATGCAATGAGTGTCATGGACAAGGACGTGAGAGACTCACGGTGAGAAAATGACGAAGCAGCCTGAAGCCCTTAGTAGAACACATGAATGCAACCGGATACTGGATGACCTGACAGTAATTTTGTGATTTTGTTCATTAACCATGGCAACATCACATTTGTTGCTTGAGCCAGGTGCCTGCAAACCGATTTGAGCAGTACGTTAACTAGGAGAGTGGGGGAAAAAACGCCGCCCGTGGGCAAGCAGCAGACACGCAAACAAGGGCTGATGTGGTAGAAATCACCCACTCAGTGCAGCAACAGAGAATGCTAGCATGGTGCAAGACCCGCATGTCCCCCTGAAAATGAACAATGCATCAAGATCAGGGTTGTGCATTTTACTGTCCTGGCTATATTAAGGTGCCACGCTACACCACAAATTACAGCAGACACGGCAAATTTGTCATTTCTCCGTTTTACGGCATGTCATCGTTTCGTATTCCAGCGGCAGGCACCGTATTACGCAGACCCAAGCCCTTTTTCACTGCAAAATCGCTGAACCCTGATGAAGATGGTACACCGTCAGACCAATACAGCACACCATTTCTCAGAAGTTAAGAACTATAAACCCTAAACCCATGGCAGTGCTCTAGGGTAGTGACATCATGCAGGGCCTGTCCTTGGATTCAAATAAAACACACATGCATCAATCCTCAGTCCAGTCCTCGCTGTCCAATGCGTGGGAGAGTAGGCAGGCCCGGAAGACGACACTTCCTGCCACAGATCCATTATTAGACACATTGCTTTTCCTCATCGAGTTCTGCCACCGCATGGGCGATTGAGACTCCATGGACGAGCGCCGGTCCATGAACACAGCCCTCAAGCCCGAGGCAGCTGGGGGGGGCGACTGAGCGCCAGGGGAAGAGCGATAGCCGCCTCCGCCGGAGACCGCCCGTGAGATATCGTGAGCATCCACAATCACCAGGGCGGGCAACACGATAGTATCCCCGTTTGCCCCGACCGCCGTGAGCTCGGCGGTTCCGGCGAGCGGGACCCAGTCGGCTTGAGGGACGAAGGAAGAGGAGAACGGCTCGGTCGACTCCGGGGACGAGTAAGCTCTCGGCCACGTGGCTTTCATCATCGACGCGAAGGACGCGGCGTCGCCGAGGCCGTCCGTGGGCGACCGAACGTGAGCGCCCCCGGCCGAGGGGCTGCTGAATCTAGAGGCTGACCTCAGGCCCAACGCCGCCTGCTGCTGCCAACCCGGTGGCGTGCAACCGGACCGCAACGGTCGGATCCTGTAGTCCGGCATCGGGAGATCCAACGCAAAGGCTTCGAACCCCTCACAGGGAGTGGATAGTGTCGGGGAAGAAGCTGGACCTGGTATGTCGCCTAAGCCAGCTTCCGCAGAGTAATGCGGGTCTACATACGTGGCCGCCTCGGGCTCAGCCCAGGTTCCATGGTTGACTGCGGCAAAAGCAGCGCAGACTGGTGGCAAGGGGTCAGGTTGCACTGTCACGCTGGCACTGCCGCTGCCGACAACCCTCAACGGAGTGGTGAAGCCATCCATGTCAGGGAACAGCGGGGAGTAGGGCACCCCACTACTCTGATCGGGCCTGTGCTCGGCCCCAGATGACGCCGCAGATCTAGAGGAGATCGGTATTTTTGCTCTGTCGTCGGAGCTCGATTGGAGCTGCTCTTGGACAGCAGATGAGGTGGTGGGTCGGGGCTGATGCCAGCCCACAGGAGGAGCTGGAGGGGTAGCAGGAGCAGCACCAGACTCCGCAAACACCGCAGTAGCGAGCCTCTCCACTGCGGGTACAATCCATGCGGCGTCAGCCGCTGAGGCAATCACAGCCGCCGCCGCAGCAGCATGCGCACCAACCAATCTCTCGGGCACTTGAGGCGCTGAAGCGCTTGCGCCCCGATCGTACACCCGCTGCTCAGCTGCCACAGTCTCATCCACACCTCTCGACAGAGAGGCCGCCGACGCCGCTGCGGCGATCTCCACCATGAGCCGCAACTTGGCGATCGTCGAGGCAGCTGCAGCGGCCACAGTACGAGCAGACGGGTTCTGCCCGGCTGCTGCTGCAGCCCGCTGGCCCGCTGCCCCCGCGGTTTCCGCTGCTGCAACTCTTATATGCCATGGCTGGCCTGTTGCGGAGCTGGCAGCAACGGCCTTGACCATAGCTTCAAGCTTTGCAATGGTTGCGGCAACAGCCGCGGCAACATCTTCTGACCCAGGATGTGGTGTTGCAGCAGCAGAGGCCCCTACGGTGGTCTTAACATGCAGAAATGCACCGACGGAAGCTGCACCGTCTGCCTCATATGGGAATACCCGCCTTGCTACGACAGCCTCCTGCTCCTCAGCCCTGAGCAGTACATCAGCTGCTACATCCTCAGCCTCAGCCTTCGGCGCTTTAGCCTGCTCTACCGTCAGCCGAGCCATGGTGGGAGCAACAACAGTAGCTTCCTCATGAGACCTTTTCGCCCGTGTCGTGTCGGTCTCAAGTTGGGCCCAGAGGCATACAGATGCAGCTGCAGCGCGGCCTGCCTCTGCCTGGACAGCTGCCATGCGGCCTGCCTCTGCCTCGTCAGCTGCCATGCGGCCTGCCTCTGCCTCGTCAGCTGCGGCGCGGCTTGCCTCTGCCTGGTCAGCTGCCATGCGCCCTGCCTCTGTCTCATCAGCTGCCATGCGGCCTGCCTCTGCCTCGTCAGCTGTCATGCGGCCTGCCTCTGCCTGGTCAGCTGCCATGCGGCCTGCCTCTGCCTCGTCAGCAGCCATGCGGCCTGCCTCTGCCTCGTCAGCTGCCATGCGGCCTGCCTCTGCCTGGTCAGCTGCCATGCGGCCTGCCTCTGCCTCGTCAGCTGCCATGCGGCCTGCCTCTGCCTCATCAGCTCTGAACTGCGCCATGGCTGCTGCCTCCGCTGCCTCCTCCTCCTCCTCTTCCTCCTCCAAGACGAGATGCGCAGCCCGGTCGTGATCATCAGAGTCAGCCTCGGTAGCGGCTAGGCCAGCTTCCCTCGGCATTGGAGCAGTAGCAGTGGCAGATTCACCATTCAGCACCAGCTCGGCAGCGGCCTCATCGATGCATCCCAGAGTGGCAACAGCTTCAGAGGTCTCTTGTTGGGTCCCAAGCGGTTTAAAGGAAGCCACAGGAAGCTGGGGGAAGTTGCAGGAAGATGCAGGGGCAGCCCTCACGGCATTAGCAGCTTCAGCCCCAATCCCAATCTCAGTCTCAGTAGCTTCCGCCTCCGCCGCCGCAGCTGCTGCTGCTGTCATCTCAGCCTCCACCAGCTGCTCCAAAACAGCGGTGAAGGCATCACCCCCATCCTCCGCCTGCCTGCCAGGAAGGGATGCAGCCTCAGCAGCCTCAGCCTGAGCAGAATCCTCAGCGTCAGCGTCAGCCTGAGCAGAATCTTCTAGCTGGGCGGAAACGGCAGTCGAAGCGGCATCATGTTCTTCCGCCTGTCTGCCAGGAAGGGCTGCAGCCTCAGCAGCCTCAGCCTCAGCCTCATCATCATCAGCAGCATTCAGCTGGGCAGAAAGAGCGGACCTAGCGGCATCAAGTTTCCCCACTTGCTTGCTCGTAAGCTCTGCAGCCTCCGCAGCAGCCTCAGCCACCGTAGCAGTAGCAACAGCAGCCTCAGCAGCCTCAGCAGCAGCAGTAACAGCAATAACAGCAGCAGCAGCGGCAGCAGCAGCAGCAGCAGCAGCCTCAGCAGCAGTAGTAGCGGCAGTAGCAACAGCAGCCTCAGCAGCAGCCTCAGCAGCAGCCTCAGCAGCAGTAGCAACAGCAACAGCAGCAGCAGCAGCAGCAGCAGCAGCAGCAGCAACAACAGCAGCTGCAGCAACAGCAGCCTCAGCAGCAGTGGCAGTAGCCTCAGCAGCAGTAGCCTCATTGCTGAGCTCAGCTGCACCCCCCGCCCCACCTGCTGGCTTCAATTGCACAACGGCCGCCACGTTGTCCAGCTGATAAGAAACGGGCTCTGCAGCCTCAGTAGCGGCCGCAGCAGCCTCATCGCTGACCTCAGCCACACCAGCGGCCTCCCCTGCTGGCTTCAATTGCGCACCGGCTGCAGCGGTGACCACCGGATAAGAAACAGGCTCTGCAGCCTCAGGCGCGGCCTCAGCATCCGCAACAGCCGCAGCAGCCTCATTGCTGACCTCAGCCACACCAGCGGCCTCCCCTGCTGGCTTCAATCGCGCACCGGGCGCAGCGGTGACCATCAGATAAGAAACAGGCTCTGCAGCCTCAGGCACGGCCGCCACCGCAGCAGCTATAGGACCCTCTATGTCACTGGGCTGATCTGCTGAGGCAGATGCCTGTTCAGCCAGAAACCCCTCCCGGAGCTCAACTGGCTTTAGAGAATCATCGGGATTGCTCAGGTGCCCTGAGGGCTGTGAGACAGCCAGGGCGATTGCAGCACGCTCGGCTGCTGCTGTAAGGTGCGCACTGGCAGCACCCGCCTCCTGCCCGTCAATCAAGCTTTTGTCCTGACGTGCCTGAGGCCGCAGACCGGCAGCGGCCGCCCCCTGCCCGTCTAAGCTTGCATCCTGTTCGGTCGAGAGCTGCGCACCGGCAGCAGCCGCCTCCCACGCAGCCGTATGGCTGGCCAAACAGCTTGTTTCCTGCTCGGCCGGGAGGTGTGTCAAGGCTGCGGCCGCATCGGCTACTACCTCCTGCTCAGCTGGCAGGTGCTGTGCGATCAACTCTCGTCCACCCACCCACTGAGCCGCGCTGCCCGCTGCAGGGCCTGCCAGTCCTACCTCTCTCCGACGAAGGGCAAACGGTGCGGCTGAGGCCGGGGGGGGACATTCGAAATCGGACAGCAGTTGAAGGGTCACTGTAGCCTGTTGGGCAGCACCAGGCGGATCGCCGCAAGGCGCTGCAACAGCGGCCTCCTCATCAACCCCACATTCGGAATCTCCAGCGCAGGACGCACGAGGCTTCCATTCAGCAGTAGAAGATTCACGGGGGCTCTCCACCGCAGCTGGTGCATGAGGGGCCGCATGGCTTTCTAGTGCAGCTGGCGCATGGGGTGCTGCATGGCTCTCAGAGACTGCTGGTGCATAGGGTGCCGCATGGCTCTCAGAGACTGCTGGTGCATGGGGGGCTGCATGGCTCTCAGAGACTGCTGGTGTATGGGGGGCCGCATGGCTCTCAGAGGCCGCTGGGCTGGCTCTTTCAACACGGTCAGCTGACTCCATGTCTGCTTTGTACTGCTTGAGATGGTCCAGCTCAGCCTGAAGCTGCAGTACAGCCAGCTCCAGCTGTTGTCCCATGTCCAAAGGGATGAGCGAATCCAACGCCCCGACGCCGCACTCCAGACGCGGTGCTTGGGCCGCAAGTCCGCTGTCTTGCTTCTCCATCTAGCAGTGACACAGGCAGATGGTTGTGCAGGCGGTTGGGCGGGCGGTTGGGCAGGCGGTTGGGCAGGCGGTTGGGCGGGCGGTTGGGCAGGCGGTTGGGCGGGCGGTTGGGCAGGCGGTTGGGCAGGCGGTTGGGCAGGTGGTTGGACAGGCCGTTGGGCAGTCATGCAGGCAAACGGTTGGGCAGGCGGTTGGGCAGGCGGTTGGGCGGGCGATTGGGCAGGCGGTTGGGCAGTCACGCAGGCAGACGGTTGGGCAGGGCGAGCAGAGGAAAACAGAAGGGTGCAAAAAGCAAAGAAATTCACAACTAACAGGCAGGGGAACCTGAGCACTTTGAAACACTGGTATCAGCACGTATGGTACACCATGCCTTAGCTGATTGTTTTTCTGTTTTTTACAGATAAATGAGCATGTCACTAAAGTACCCTTAAAGAAGCCGCAAGAACCCTAAAAGACCCTCACCATGTCCCTAACCCTCAGCATGTCACAAAAGCACCCTTAACAGACGAAAGAACCCATAAGAACCCTGAACAAATAGCATGCCACTTAAAGAATCCTTGAAGGTCGAAACCCTTGCCAGGCTATCATGCCATCAGTTACCGGTATGCACATTTCACACCGGTGGTTAGGTACAAATTAAAATTCTGCCCATGCGTGAAAACACAAGTGTGAGCGCCGTGCAACCTGCCCCAACACACATTGCTTTCAGCTTGCTCCATACAACGTGTCGTGAGGACGATGCAGCTCAGCATGCTGGATCATGTCGGCAACAAGTGAAGTGCTTCTACCCAGTTGAACCCGCAACAGCATCGGCTCACGTTGCCAATATATAATATTTTTTAATTACCTGGAGAGGACAAGCCTTCTCGGCCTGTGTGGCTCTGTAGGGCAGGCCTTCCATGGAGGCGCCCGACAGTGAGACGCGAATTATGGTGGTGGGGGCAAAAGCAGTGGGGGCTGTGGGGACAGCAGACGGAGTGGCCACGTTAGCGGCAGCAGAGATGCGCGCTACGGCAGTGGCAGCTGAGGTAGTGGTAGCTGTGGGGACAGCAGACGGAGTGACCACGGCAGCAGCAGCAGCAGCAGCAGTGGGAGTGACCATGGCAGCAGCAGCAGTAGCAGAGGGAGTGATAGCCACAGGGATAGCAGAGGGAGCGGCCGTGGCGGCAGCAGGATTGAGAGCAGTAGCCACAGGGACAGCAGAGGGAGCCTCCACGGCAGCAGCAGCGGCAGTAGCAGAGGGGGCAACAGCCCCAGGGACAGCAGAGGGAGCGGCCGTGGCAAGATCAGCAGAGGGAGCAGCAGCCACAAGGACAGCAGGGGGAATGGCAGCTGTAGGGACAGCAAGGGACGTGCTCCCCTTGACATGACCATCAATAGCACCGGGGGGATGCAACAGCGCTGCGGAATCCAGCAAAGCATCGACTGGATCGCCTGGAGGAGTGGCCGGAGCATGAGAGAGAGTCTGAGGCACAGCTGCCGGAGAGCTGTGCGCTGCGGGCATGCTGTCTGCTGGCGGCTGCAGAGCCTCCACACATATAGCTGCTGCAGCAGCGGCAGCCAGTCGAGCATGGCACGCATCATCAAGAAATGGGGCAAATCGGCCAGGCGTTTGTCGACTAGCGGGTCCTCGTCCCCTGTCTATCGGGTTGTCCACCGAAGGAACGTCTTTAGAGGTGGGAGAGGAGGCTACCAATGCAGGGGCAGAGAATTGAGCAGAAGTGAGCTGTAGTAGCTTCTGCTCCCGCTGCTGTTGCTGCTGCTCCTGCACCCTACCGGCCACAAGCTGCTCAAGGATCTGTCCCCTGAGAACTGGAGAGAGGGAGTTGAGCTTCCGTAGCAACAGGCCCACAATCGCCCGTGGTAGCTCCGGGCTGATGGGCGTGAGCTCCGGAGCAGACGGCTTGCAGGGCGGATGCGCAGGCGATTCGGTGGCTACCAGGCACGGTGCTGGAGGCGCTGCTGGGGCTGCTCGCCTCGCGGCAGTCAGAGCGGTGGGACTGGCGTTGGGTGCTGAGGCAGCTGCGCCGCCGGGGCCGCCTGGCGGCGGCGCCGCCAGGCTCCCCTCCGCGGCGGCTGCCGCCGAGGGCGCGGTACGAGCGACTTGGGGCACTGCCAGGGGGGTGATGCTGGGGTCCGCCATGGTGAAGAGCTCCGCAGCAGAAACCTCTTCCGCATCAATGACACGGACGCTGGGCGCTGTGCGTGCGGTACGAGCGCCTTGAGGCTCTGCCAGTGGGGAGGTGTTGGGGTCCTCTGTGGGCCAAAGCCTGTCAGCAGGAATCCCAGCATCGATTGCACAGGCCTTCACTCCCCTGAGCACAAAAACAAGAGGGGAAGGGAGGGAGGGAGGTAGTGTTGGCTTAAGTTCGGGTTTGGGGTTCAGAGTATGGTGCAGGTGCTGAGGCAACTCCTGGTAGCCTCATTATGACAAGTGAGCAATGTTTTTTCCCCGGCCACAAGTCCAATTTTGGCAGGCTGCCCAGCGGCCGCCAAAGGCCCAGTTAGGACCACATTTGACCGGCCTACATTGGTTGCCAAAGCAGCAAGGCTGGCCACAAATGGGGCCTCCGGCCAGCGGCCGAAGTGCAGCTGACATGTAGATGAGTCACGAAAAAAGAAACACTGCACGTGTGGACTGCAAGCCCGGACCGTCCCACACTTACCCTGGACTGGCCAGGCAAACTCTGGTTGCAGGCACTTGGTGGTCGGCTCCCAGATTGGCGTCGGGGTTGGACTCCATCTGGCTCTGTGAAGCTCCTCGCAGGTCCTCAGCCAGCGCGCCCAGATCAAAGTGGCTGAACACAGTGTTTCCACCGAGCCTGGAGCCGGCTAGGAGGCTTAGGTTGATTGCCGAAGTAGCCGGGACGTCGGAGGCCTCCCGAGACGTCACCTCTGGGCCGTGCAGAGCCGGCGCCGGCGGGCCAGGCGCAGCTTCTGCCGCGCCAGCGACGTTTGTGAGGGAGGCTCCTCCGCTCCTTGCGGCCCCGGGATCTGGGTTGGTAGCCAGTGCAAGCGCGGGCAGCGTCCCTGGATCGTTCCCGGGCCTTTGCGTCCGAGGGCCCTGGCTGTGCCCGTTCAGACCTGGGCTGCGCTCGCTCAGCATCTTTGAGAGCTTGGAAACCTCTGGCTTTGCGGAGGAGCCCCCCACAGCCGGCAGAGCGCTGGTGAAAGCATGAGGCATCGTACACGAGCCCGTCGCACCTGCCACCCTGCTGCTCGCCCCTGCCTTCTGAGCGGAAGTGGGGACCGCTCCCCTGACTGGAACGGGCGCTGAGGGGCCGGTGGGATGCTGTGATCGCTGGGGCTGAGCTGGCTGCAGGGATACGCGGGGTGACTGAGACTGTTGAAGTGAAGGCTTCTGAGGAGCTGACAGAGCGGGTAGGCCGGAGAAGCTGGATACCTCCTCCCTCCTGGGTCCTGCTGCATGGTGGGCTGCAAGCGGGGCAGCATCAGGGGCATGCCTGAGGGCCGCGCTGCCAGCAGGAGCAGGTTCATGCCTGAGGGACGCACTGCTGACAGTCACAGGGGCATGCCTGAGGGCCGCGCTGCCAGCAGGAGCAGGTTCATGCCTGAGGGACGCACTGCTGACAGTCACGGGGGCATGCCTGAGGGGCGCACTGCTGGCAGCCGGGAAGTCATGGTGGGGACGGTCGGACAATGACGCGGAGGGTGTTGGTTGTCGGCTGTCTATAGCTGCTGAGCTACTTTCCGGGGAGTCATTTGCGGCAGCTGGCTTGATTCTAGGGCCCTCGATCACGGTGGAGAGCGTTGAGTTAGGGGCAGGCAAGGCCACTGGTTGAAGCAGGCCCTGGTCATAGGCAGGCTCCGGAGTCTCAGCCACAAATCCTGAGCATTGAGGGGTGGAGAATCAAGGAGGGGAAACTTGAACACCAGGCACGACACCTGTACAAGGAAGGGAGACCATATGGAACTAATTCCTGACACCGTACGGTACGCAGAGCCTGGTCAATAGGGAAGTGTGCCAAATCAGACAGTAGAGCAGCCTTCTCCTGTGCCTTTTCCGTGTGCCTTTTCCTCAGCCTTTTCCTGCACCTGTTTTTCTGTGCCTTTTCCGGTGCCTTTTCCTGTTTTCTTCTGCCTATCCCCTGTTTTCCTGTGCCTTTCCCTGTTCCTGTGCCCTGTTCCTTGTTTTCCTGTGCCTGTTGTCCTGTGCCTTTTTCCAGTGCTTCTTAGCGGCAGTGGTGGTCGGGAAGGGGGTAGTTTGTTTGGGGGGGGGAGGGGGGTAAGGGCAGCAGCTCTCCTAGAATGAGGGGCAATAATGGACCGTCCTGTCCGACAATCAGCGCCCTGTGCTGACAGCCTGGCATCTTGCCCCAACCCCACCTTCCCCAGCCCCCAAACAACCTCAGCCCTCTTTTCCTGCTAGGCAAACTCTCCAGGGGAATCCAAATTGATCAGTCACGAAAAAACATTCAGAGTTGCATGGAGGAGATTGCCAGGGGCTAGGGGCTTGGAGAGGCAAAAGGCGATGAGAGCCAAAGGTGGGATGCCGTGATGTCGTGGCACTAGGCGATAACAGGCACTAGGCCAGGAGAGGCACTTGGCATGATGACTGATGAGTCACTAGGTGTGATACCGGTAGGCAATAGTCGTGGTGACGTACACTGGCCACGCCACTCACCACAATCAGCTCCATCAGGCTCCTCGGTGCTGGCCTGATGGACCGGCTTAAGGATTTCAACGCTGATCCTACGCTGCAGGCCCTTGGCGCGGCCAAAGCCGGAATCCGAGCGGCCAGGGCCGCTACCTAGGTCGATGCTGCCGCGCGCTTGCAACATCTTGGACACTTTCTTGGCCATGCTCTTGGAAGAGAAGTCCATGGTCTGCACCGCTCCGGCCTCCTCATCAGCCGGGTCCTGTTCAGGCAGCAGCCACAGAGAGGATCAGCACCAGACAGGCCCATGCTTCTAGGCCAGCGTTTCTTATTTCGAGACACAGCTACACATCAGCTACAACCCGGCTTCCCGCCAGAGGCCCCAGGTGTGGCCAGCCATGCTGCTGGGGCCGCCAGCCGTAGGTCGGTCCAGGTTTGGTCCCAATCGGGCCGCTAACGGCAGCGGGACGGCCTGCTGATGGTGACCTCGTAGCTGAAAAAAGAAACACAGTTATAGACAGGCCCCAGCTGCCACCTAGGTACATAGGCCCCTGCTGCTCGAATGGCAGCAACCTGCATAAGCCTTAGGCTGTGATCTAACTGCGCCTTCATCTCAGCCTGTACTCGGCTTAAAGGAGGATGAGCAATGCAGCAAGCAGCAACATGGCAAGCAGCAACATGGTAACATTGCTCACAACAACATAACTCTCAGCAACACCGCAACATGGCACGCAACAATACCGCAACATTGCACACAGCAATATGGCACGCAACAACACCGCAACATGGCAAGCAGCAACACCGCCACATGGCACAACAACATAACACACAGCAACATGGCACGCAAGCCACGCAGCAACGACGTAACATTGACCAAAGCAACATTACACAACAACGTAACATGCAGCAACGTAGCACGCACCTGACCCCCGTGACTGCCTGAGACAACCGAGGACTGTCGAGACAGACTGAAGCTCCCACTGCCCAAAGCCTTCTTAAACGTGTCGATGAACCTTTGGCCAATGTTGGATGCACTGGTGGGGCTCTGGGCTGTAGGGCTGAGGGCAGCAGAGGACACACAAAACTTCTGGAAAATGCTTTGAGGAAGCTTAGACGTGTTGATGAACCTTTTGCCAAGGCTGGATGCACTGGTGGGGCTCTGGGCTGCAGGGCTTGAAGGGCTGAGGGGAGCAGAGGACACAGAAAACCTCTGTGAAATGAAGGGTGACGAGGCAAAAGGGTAGCACAGGACACACACAACTTCTGGTAAGCTGCGGGTAGCGCAGAGAACACAGGAAACTTCTGGGAAATGGTTTTAGGAAGCTGAGGGTGATGAGGTAAAGCGTGACAGACGAGGCGGAATATAGGGCCCCCCTCCCCCCTCTGCCCCCCCTTTTGGGGGGGAGCAGGGGGCGTAACCCCCTCGCGCTCAATTTGGGGTCCCAATAGGTTGAGGCGCTTTGCGCCATTGCCTGTTGGGACCCCAGGTTGAGTGCAAACACTGTCAAGGCGAGAGTTGGCACTCAAAGTGGCTGCGGTGGCACAGACAAAATTGATTGTGGCTTATGCCGCACTCAAAAGTGGTGAGCACCCAGATGAGCAGTCACCTCTGGTGCCGGCAGGCTATCCAAGTTTCAGAAAAGAAAGACCGTCTCTCATGCATCGGGCTCTATTATGCTTTGCAGTCCAAAACGACGAAGCCCTGATTTGGAATGCCACAGTCCTGCTAGACCAACTGGCAGGCCCCACTATGTAGCAAGCATTCTTTGGTTTGAGGTTCGCTCTGCCCGGCCTTTTCAAAAAAGGCAGTGGGTGACAGCGTAAAGTTTGAAACAAAACAACACATTCTCCTGCCGTCTCACAAGATATAGTCGCTGTCGCCCCTGGCCAGGGAGGTGCTGTATTCATCTGCGTCCCTCGTCGGTGACCTCACAATGCCGCCCGCCCCGGGAGAGCAGCTGAGCCCCTTCGCCCGGAGTGTAGACGGGGAGCTTGCAGCCTTGTCAGGAAGTGGGGTGCGCTTGGTTGATGCCAGGAGGCCGGGAGACAGGAGCCCCGAAGATTTCTTCCGGGCATGGCCGGGGCTACCGGGAGAGGGCTTGCCCGCCATGCGGCCCGCAGATGATCTGGGAGGGTTCCCCCAAGGGAGGTTACATGGGTGAGAGCAGGGAACCTTTGAGGGGACCGCCGGGCGGCCATTACAGGGCCCCTGGGGATGGAAGCTTGACCAGCTTACAGCCGGTGACCAGGGCCTACTGCACCAGGCCCCCACGGCCAGCGGCCGGGATGTAGCTGACTTGCAGCTGCAGCAAAATAAAATAAAGAGTGGAGTTGTACCCAGGAGGAGGAGAAGGGAATGATGAGAGCTGTTCACCTAATGATGCTCTGCACCCTCAAGGAGCCATGCGCCACAGAGTGGCATCCCGGCATATGGTTAGGCATCAGCTGGCATTAATCAGTATCAGTGCTCAATGGTGGTGGACGAGGTGGTTTAGGGTTTATGGCTAAGGGCTTGGGTTTAGGGTTAAGGACTTGGGGTTAGGATGCAGGGCTTGGTGTTCAGGGTTAAGGTTTACCTGTATCGGTGCGCAACGGTGGTGGACGAGGGGGGTCATCCCACTGCCAAAGAGAGAGGCTCGGAAATGGTCTAGGCGGAAAACACATTGTCCATCCTACCAGTCGGGTTCAGCATAGGGTTCAGGGTTAAGAGTTTAGGGTAAAGGGTTTAGGCCTACATCCTAGACAGTGGATTGTGAACCTGGCCTTGCCCAGGCCTTTGCTTTACACAGCGAGGATAGGATGAACACAAAGGGAGGTTAATGCTTTAAGACTTAAACAGGTTCCTGTAGGGCAAAGGGAACTTGGCTGGTATGTTCAAAAATATGGCTATCGCATGCGATGCGGAAGGCAGAGGTTCCCAGCCGGCTCACCCCCTTTCAGGACTATGCCAGTGCATACCCTAGGCTAGTACACACCTGTTTGCGACAAGCGCAATGCTGGAGCTGGGTACGTACGTGATGTCCCCCCCCGCCGAGTCCGACTGATCCTCATCGGCGGCCTGGCTGCTGTAGCCCTGATTCAGCCACTCGATGCTGTTCCTCGCGGCGCTGCGAGTGCTGCCGGAAGGTGAAGCGCGCCCTGAGGAGGTGTTAGGAGCCAAGGAGCCCGACTGGATGCCTCGTCTCGCCTCGCAGGCAGCTAGAGCAGACGAAAACGGATCTGCCGAGATCTTGTCGGTGGGTGAGGAGCAGCGTTGTGAGGTCACGCCAGCCGCCGCCAGCCTCGGGAAAGACACCTGGGACGTCTCAGGGCCTGTGTTCTTTTCCTACAGGACCACAGCACAGTTTATTTAATTTAAATGAGAAAATATAAGTTTATTTGGTACCGCACCATATATTTGATTTGCCTTCCCTTGGGCATAAACAATTAAACACGATTTCTTTTAACGCTGCCCTCAGGGCAAACTGTCGGCAAAACTATTAATTTTCGACTGAAACTTGGCATCGACAATCGATGATCAGTAAATGCATGGATTCCTCACCTCAAACAACATTTTTTGTGAGGGAAGGCAAAGCAAATCTACGAGTACGGTACCACACTTCATTTTTTTTAATTTATAGCCGATTTTGTGTTAATATATATATATATATATACATATTCATTTTTTAAAGACTTTTATGAAAAGGCACGGGTGACACGTGCATGTAGCTTAAAGACACAGCCAGCCTGTTATTTCTAGTGACTCCGCTATATATCAGCTACACTCTGGCCTTCATCCGGAGACCCCAGGTGTGGCCAGCCATGCTGCTTGGGCTGCCGTTGGCCCTCCGGCCCAGGCTTGGTCCCAATCATTACTGGGCGGCCGCGGGGTGGCCCGAAAGAAATGGCTTTTTGTGGCTGGAAAAAACACCGTGTCACACTGCACTGGATTCTAATAGGCTTCCTGTCTGGAAAGGCCTCTCTACCAGGTCCATACCTAAGGCTAGGGAACGGCATAGATCCACATCGTTTTATATGACCTAGATCTCCGCTTAGTATCTGCGTTTTACTCACTGGATGTGCACCAGTCGCCGGGCATGGGTTCTCCGGCAGGGACGACGCCACTGAGCCTTTGCAGCTCAGTGCAGGGGCCTCGCAGGCAGCATGAGGAGAGGAGGTGGACGCGGCTGCGCTACCAACACCCGCCGACAGATGCGCCAATAATGCCTCAGGCCCGAGCTCGACGCGTCTGAGGCTCAAGCTCCGCCTGATACGTTGGTCCAGGGAGACGGGCTGCTCGAGCGGGAGGCCGGCGCTTGCCGGCAAGCCCGTGGTAGGAGGGCTCTCCCGCGAGTTCGCCTGGAGGATATAGGCAGGGGGGCAGCATGCTGCCATTGTGCCGTTTGAAACAAAATGATTTGTCTCTCGTTTCAACCGGAACTGGTACCGGACTACCGGTACGTGATAGGCGAGAAGCATGGCAGGTGTATCGTCCAGGGTGATGCATCATATGGGCCGCCTCAAAGCCCCATGTCCCATGCATGCACCTCATGGACCGTTGAGAATTTTGTTATGAATTACTGGTACCGGCGAGGGTACGGTACATTTTAATTCTATTATTCACAATTTATAAATCCCTACCGTATTTCTCAAGATTTGTGGAAATACTTTATTTTCACTCACCGTTCGGTTTGCCTGATCGGCTATATGGAAACCCAGTGCACACCTGCTGGGTTCAGAAAATCTGTTCATTGGACATCCCAGCCTGTACCTCTGCTTCACCACCCTGGCATCTACCGACCTGCATTTGAAAGTCTGGTTCAAAACACAATGAGCTCCCCCCCCCCAGCTTGCACTTGAAGCACAGCCGCACGGTACCTCACACTCACCACCTGGCTGTATAGAAGCATGTTCACAGATGCAACAAGCTGATGCTCCGACTCTGACGACGACCCAAGAGCATTGGCCTGCTGCCTGTGAGGGCTGCTGCTGTGACCGGAGCCTGTGGCAGTACCCATGCCGCCATGCTGCTCCTCCTGTTGTTTTTGTTGTCGTTGCTGCTGTTGTTGCTCCTGCTCTTGCTGATGCTTTTTTTCTTGAATCTGCTGCTTCAGCATCCCGAGCTCCTCCCTCAGCTTGAACAGCTCCTCATTCGATTCTGATGAGAGTGAAGGCTGCCGCTGCCTGCTCTGCGAAAGCGTTTTGCCCGTTAAAGGAGGAGTGACGGATGGGGACCCAGGGGCTGCCCGGCGCACTACCAGCCTGCCGGCAAGATCAGGCACTGGCTGGCCTTGCTCAGGCAGTATGAGGGCCATCCCTGGGTCCAGCAGAGAAGAGGATCGAGAGCAGGCTGGCCCTGGGCAATGTGGCAAGGGTGTATCTTGTGCCATGGTCACCGTGGGGAATTCTCTGAAAGGCTTGTGCGCCGCTGGGACGTGCCGGCTGCTGTCGCTGCTGACACCTTTGCTTCTGCCTGGATCGGAGGGGACCTCCAGGGCCGCCATGGCCTGAGACGCGAAGCGAGTGGTAAGGCTGATAGCGGCGGGCACCTGGGGCCTGCCGGCAGACGTGGATGATTTGGTGGATGACACACTGCTTAAGCCGCCTCTGACTCCCTTTGGGGCGGGCGCGTAAGCAGCAGTCTCAGCTCTGGCTGAATCCACTGAAGGTGCGCTAAAAGGGCTGACTTTCGCCCTGAGCGCCGAAGACGTGGGACAGAGGAACAGGCATGGGGCAGGTCAGTGGCCCGCCTTAATGCTCATGCCGTGGATGGAGAGGGCTTTGCTGTGTTGGATATCTGCAGCAGGCTTCTACATGATTTGGAAAAAGTTGGCAATAATGCTGTACTTTGTACAGGCGCTGGGGGTAAGGGTTGGGGTCCCGTGGCCTTCCATGCAAGCCTCTGGACTTCCCATGCAGCCACTGCCCAGGCCATGGGAAAACTCTCGAACTTCCGTCGGATATCCCTCGCTCTTTTTTAAGTCAACTGCTAGCGCTTGTTATCCTCGAGTTATTTGCAAAAATGAACATGCTCCGAAGGGATCGGCTCCGTCAAAACCCGACACCGAAAGGGACACGATCCCACAGGTTGCGGCAAAAAGACTTACGGCGCCTCCGCCTCTCGTGTCGATGCCTCTCCGGTCTCTGGGTGGTAGTACCCGAACCTGCGGATCGTGTTCATCGACATCAGGGGGCACGAGGCTTGTGATGTCGTAAGAGGCTAGCGCCCTGTCGTTGCTTTATGACGCACTCTTCTTCCTTGGCATCCTTGCCCCAGAGCTTGAGATACTTCATTGTGTAGGCAGTTTAGGCACTGATCTTGGCGCTCGCACAGCTTGTGCATTAAATTCAGGTAGCCTGATAGGCTTTGATGCCATATCTAAGGTCAGTTAGTAATTACTGTATCGATAATTGTTGCACGACCCTTGAGCCGCAAGCGCAAAATAAGTGGATGCATGCAACACCGAACTGCTGCAAACCCATGTACCGGTAATGCCGTACAACGACATGTAGCATTTTTCACGATCGGGTTGCATCCACGCCTCATCGGCGTCACGGTGATCGGCGGTCTCTTTTCTTTTCTTTTCTTCGCATGATGCAGTATGCACAGGTCCAAGTGTACCTCTACATATGTTCATGACATCTCGACTACACAGGCCTGCTGCTTCAGTAACTAGCTTCTTGTTAAATGATGCTCTCTTGCACATAGGCCAAGGGAACGAAGGAGTCGAGGTGGCCCCTCGCCTTCAGGTGGCACCCACTGTGACTGCATTTTGTCCCCGATTTGTCCCCGGTTTTCGTTTTTAGGTCAGTTTCAAACTTCTTGTGACTAATAATGAGGTGCCTGTCCTTCTCCAAGTCTCCATGCACACTTTTCTTTCTTTCTTCAGCCTTGCAGTTGTCTCATTATGATCTCAAGCAGCTTGGGCTATCCTCAAAGGTACCCAGGCAATCCTTTGGCAAGCCCAGCAAAACCTTAAACAGCCAGACACCGGTACGAGACAAGATCATAGCAATTACGGTAGGAATTCCGACTCATTCTCTGATAATCGTTGTCCCCATCTCGCATTCTCCAGCTGCCAGTATTTCACAAAATACTGGTCTATGCAGTGGTGTAGTAATACAGCGAGTACCGTGTTTTACCGTGCAATATTAATTGGCCTGCACGGAATAAGAAGTAGTTGATTAATTTATCATTGAAGGGTCGCGGATTAACTTTGTAATTAAAATCTGGAAATTTCGCGTGTGAGTACCGTTACCGTACAAGTGCTCCACACTCTCCTTTCACGGTACCGGAATTCTTATCGTCATGATCAGTGCCTTCCCACCTTCACCTGCAGTTGTTGCGCCTAATCTCGCTAGCGAAGCGCCAGCTGTTCATTAAAGAGGCTCTGCAGATTGACATTAAACTATTGATGGCCCCAGCGGCGTAATGAAACCTACATTTTGGCCCCGCAGTTAAAAACCTGTAATAAATTGCCTGAGGCCAAGAAAAGCTTTAAACAACATCTTAAACAAAAAAACGAACAACCCCTGGCTAACCCTCCCCCCTGCCTCAAGAACCTAGGCTAACCATAATTTCTCTGTAACAAACAATAATTTTGGAGGGCGGGGAGAGGGGTCAATTCCAACCATCCAGCTCTACCGCGTGCTTCTAATGGTGACACTTAATGCAGCTGGTTCACGAATGTCAAAAGGTATGTCTCGTCACATCTGCCTCCATCAGCTACTGACTAGGGTGGGCAAGATGCCATCAAGGGTCGACACCTCGGATACCGCTATGATACCCGGAGAGTGGGAGGCTGACATTGCAAAGGGAATGACCTTGTGGGCCGGCACCTTGAGGGGGACATCAATTTAACCACCCTTTAGTCGCTAAGGATACTACTGCCATCAGCCTCACTTCGTCTGGAGTTTTTCAAGCACATGAGCACCCCTGCCACTACAGCTGCCTCCAACATGAGCTGCTCCGGCCTCAATTCGCCCACGCTGTATATGCCCCCTTACTTAAGCTGGAGGGGGGACACTTGGGCGCCCACGTGGCCGAGCCTTTTGAGCAGGGCCCAGAGGTGTTATGTCATTGACTTAAGCTGTAGGGACCTGGAGCATGTATGCAACCACTGGTGTACTGCTTGAAGAATGGGCATACCAACAACAGTGGTTTCGGTGGCGGAGTTGCCCCTTCTGCCAAAATGGATGTCTAGGGGATCTGGTTTTGTTACATGCTATATTTTATGATGCAAATCGACAGCATTTCCTGCGCGGATTGCAACGGTGTAGCTCTCGTCTCAATCTGGTGTCTTAACAAAGATATTACGGTATGTCATATTATGTCAAGTAAATTTTCTGTAAACAACTTTTTTCTTGTGACTTCCTCCCCCTGGCCGATTTTGCCCGAATTTCGCCTCCCAATTTCCAACCCCCTTGAGCTAGCCTTGAGCCCAAAATAAATCGAGACCAGATTTGGAATATTTTCATGAAGCTCTACGACTTGATGATGGGGTACATTTTTCGTCTTCTTCTGCCCCCCCCTTGCACGCTCCTTCAAAAATATTAGACAATTCGTTCATCAGTAAAGGAATGAGCTGTATAGCTGTCTCATGAACAGGTATAATCACTGGCAGAGGATCTCAGTCTTTAGGAGGACCAAAGGTTCTGCCAGCCAGAAAGCGCCGTCAGGAAGTTTAAAAACTACGGTACACGGACGATGACTCTGGAGGAGGTCCATGTCCCTCAGTCATCCAGTCTAGGAGGTGCATCCCATAATCACCACAATTAATCGACGCAAGGCAGGTCATAGGCTCCTGGCTGACACGTCTTTAGAGAATTGGAGAGGCAAAGGAGCCCCCTAAAGGGGGTCAGCCCACCACCCACCGCCCTCATCCCTCATGTGTCGGAAACCTGACTCGCACCTGACGGCCACACTTGGGTGGACCTCACTGCAATTTGATGGTCGTCAGTAGACAATTGATTCAGGCCAGGGTGATTCAGGCCTTTTTGATCTTCTTACATGCGCACGATTGTCTTAACTGGTTGATCTGAGCATTTCAAAGTCCGGGCTGGCAACTACGTAGCGTATTCACATTTTATTTTAGCGCAGCAGTCCCTGTTACTGGGGCGAAGGAGTAAGCCCGGGTACATTGGCACACTTTTGCACCGGGCGACTTGCGAATGGCAGAGCCAGAGGCTGGCTCTGACACTGCTATTCAAGTCTGCGTCAGGGTACGCCAAACTGGCATATAAGCGTGCTTGATGAGACTGCTTCGAAGAGGGCTTTGCTATGCCTGACTTCTCATTTCCGTGCATGGCCATGTCGTTGCATACACACAAGCGATATTTATGTCAATCCTCTCTCAGGTTCGGCCATTGAATAATCGCGAGAGGGACGAGGGTCATCGAACCTGCGTTGTTCTGGATGACGAGACGAAGCAAGTTGTGCTTACGGTACGACTCTGATGCACGGCGTTGGGAACACCATGTGACGTCAAGGCACGGCGTGGATTCTTCTTTCCTCCTTTCTGACGCTGCTTTCTATGCCAGGCCGTGGACAAGAACACGCTGCTCCAGCTGCGGGGCTCATCAGCGAAAGGCTATGCATTTGATCGTCGGTATGACCAAAATGACGTCTCAGACATGATCTATGATGATGCCATTGCCCAGCTGGTGGAGAAAGTGTTCAAGGTAACATATGGGCGGTGTTGTGCACCATGCATGCATCCACTGCTGCGCTAATGCGGGTTTCGGGAACCCCTTCAGGGTTACAACGGAACAGTCATGGCATACGGCCAGACTGGCAGCGGGAAGACACACACCATGTCGGGCGGCATCGGCATCCATGCAAAGATGGAAGAAGGTAAGTATGGTGCCCTCCCATGCACTGCATGACTGCATGACTCATGCAGGGTCCAATCGTCTGATGTGTTGATGACGATGCTGCCTTTTCGTGGAGGTGGAGTTAGATCATATGAGCTTGGCCTCTACAAATGAAGTACTGTTGTGTAAAGAAAACCTTGGGCATCCTGACTGACTGACAGGAATCACGAAGTCTGGGATGGTGGCCTGGCTCCCGACAGCCTTACGAAATGTGTGCTTTCCACGCAGGCATCACCCCGAGAGTCATTCGACACGTCTTCTCGATTTTGGAGGGTCTGAACAAGCGCGCCAAGCTTGGGGAGAAAGTCGGGGTGGGAAAGAGTCCGCTGCAGGGCTTGTTGCAATAACACCATGCTGCTAGCGCTCCTGGGGCCTGTCGCCATGCACATCATCACCAACAGACTGGATTTGCCTCTCATGATCATGAACCTCGTGCGCCTGAACTGCTGGGTTACACAATGGACGACCTCGTTACCTGCCCATGCCTGCTCTGCATTGGCGCGCAGATCACTGCTTATGCCCTCGAGTTGTACAATGAGGACCTGCTTGACCTGTCGATGAAAAGCGGCCGAGGCGAGGAGGCTGGGAGGGGGTGGGACTCGGGCAAGAGCGGCGGTGGCGGCCTCAAGCTAACGGAGCGGCCTGTTGGCAAGGAGGGGCGGGTGGTCCCAGAGGTAGGCATGGCATGGGCGCATGGCATAGCATGGCAGGGCTTCAAGCTGCACCAAGACGCAGCACTGCATGAAGGTTGAGGCGGCTGGGGGCTCCCCATCATGCCACCAATGTTTTGTTTTTGGCTTGCTCTACCTTTCCCTGGCCTCCCAGTTCACACTCCCTGCAACTTTCGAAAACGGCTACTGAGTGCGCACGCCTACATGTTGACACAGCAACAGCTAATGCTGGAAGCAGCTTTCCTTGAGCAGCAGCTAAGGCGGAGCTGGGGCAATCGGGTACCACGTTTTGCAGGCATGCTAGTGCTGTTATGTTTGCACATCAGCTGTGTGTGTGTGGGGATTTCCTTCAGCAGCATGTGAAGCCTCCATTCAGCAGCACTTGGGGCCGAGCCGAGGCATTTGGGTACCACGTCTGCTTGCACGCTAGTGCTGTTTTGTATACACTTCAGCAGCACTCAAGGTGCATCTTATAAGAGGCCATCGGGGCCTGGGACAGAAAGCCTTGGTGCTTGGTTCATTGTCCCCTTAGGCCAGTGGTAGCTGCCTAGTAGCTACCCCGAAGTGGCTTGGTGTGCAGTGTGCACTGAAAACAGTCCTGCCTGCAAGCCTACCCAGGTGGCGGGTGTGAAGGAGGTCAAGTATGAAATGCCTGGTGCACACTGGACATAACACTGCATGGCGGCCTGCCTGCAACCACTGGTGGTAGATGCGGATGTGGTCAAGCTTGAAAACCACACAGAACGCTGCATGCCTGCTGCCACAGGTGGTGGGAGTCAAGGAGGTCAAGTGTGAAAGTCACACTAAACATAGCACCGCATGGCGCATGCCTGCTGCCACAGGTGGTGGGAGTCAAGGAGGTCAAGTGTGAAAGTCACACTAAACGTAACACCGCATGGCGCATGCCTGCTGCCACAGGTGGTGGGAGTCAAGGAGGTCAAGTGTGAAACTGCGGAGGACCTCAGGAAATTCTACGACGAATGCATGGAGAACCGCAGCACAACCAGCACCAAGCTCAACGACAGGTACGGGCTGGGGACCGTGCGGCTATATTGTGACAGCCAGGAGGACGGGCGGTCACGACTGTATAGCACATGAGCCAAGCTGAGATTACGAGGCTGTATTGAGAACGGTTGGGGGGTTTCTGTCTCACAATAGTGGGTTATGAAAGGGAGGACATGTTTGTTGTTGTATCGTACGGTGGATTTTCCCCCTGGAAGCCTCTCTAGTATGAAAGTGGGAGGCAGACAGTACTACCTGTATACATGGAAGGTTAGTCCCACAGCTCACTCCGTCACCAGTGTGGAGTCGTCCCTTTGACCACGCCTTGTTTTCAACAGTGTGGATTCGTCCCTTGACCTTGTTACACCGCACTGCCAAACCTGAAGGGTTGAGGAGGCAGCCGAGGGCCCTTTGGGCTCGCATGGCGCGACAAGGAATGATTGCCCCCAACACCTTGTGAATGCGCATTTCATTAAGGTTCCAACTGGCTCAGGTTCCAACTGGCACGGGATCAGGAAGCTGATATGAAGGAGTTGCCCCCTGTTGACCCTGCAGGTCGTCGCGCTCACATGCCATATTCACGTTGACGGTCCACCGCACGGTTGTTGAAGTTATGAATGAGGTGGGGGGGGATATGGCTTGAAATGATGAATAGGGTGGGGGTTATGGGTTGAAGTTAGGAATGAGGTGGGGGGGGATATGGCTTGAACTAATGAATAGGGTGGGGGCTGTGGGTTCATGTAATAAATTGGGTGGGGGCTGTGGGGGGAGCATTGTAAGCCTGAGCTTCAGTGTCAGGGGCTGCTGCAGTGTCCGTATCATCACTGGAGGGTGTATGGACTGAAGAGGGAGAGACTTGCTGGTCCACCCATTCCCCGGTTTGCTCTGCCTGGTCCTTTCGAAAGAGGTGGGGTGGATGCGTCAGCTTTATAACAACAACTTCCACATTCGTTATCATAGGTCTTGGTATCTTGTGTCACAATTAACGCCTTAAGACAGATGATGAGGAGCACTTGCGTTTTCCCCCTCCAAACCTTCTAAAACAGTGGGGGCTGACATGAGGGCTGAGGTCCCAAGACCTTGCATGAGATGCGCATGGGTGACTGCATGGGCGCAAGGCCCTCCTCCATTCCTTCAAAACAGGTCGGGGATGACATGAGGGCAAAGGTCCTCACACATACATATGGGGCGCCTATGTGTGACCGGCTGACTGCATGGCCCTCCTCCATTCCTTCAAAACAGGTCGGGGATGAGATGAGGGCAAAGGTCCTCACACATGCATATGGGGCGCCTATGTGTGACCGGCTGACTGCATGGCCCTCCTCCATTCCTTCAAAACAGGTCGGGGATGACATGAGGGCAAAGGTCCTCACACATGCATATGGGGCGCCTGTGTGTGACCGGCTGACTGCATGGCCCTCCTCCATTCCTTCAAAACAGGTCGGGGATGACATGAGGGCAAAGGTCCGTACCAGCGAGTTCACAAGCAAGCTGCACCTTGTCGACCTGGCAGGTGGGGGAGGCGGAAGGGTGCATGCCATGGGATCTCGTGTATTGGGCAGGATTCTTGATTCAAAACAACTAACGCTTGCTTGATTTCCGATTGGAAGGTTTGTGCGGACGTGGGGACCTGGATGAGTGGATGGTGACTGCCTAGAGTAAGGATGTGTAAGGATGCGCAAAAGGTAGTTGAAGCGTAGTCTCCTTTCAGCATCGCGATACCTCTTGGTGTAGTGGCTTTGCACCTAGTGTGGAAAGGGATATGGATGGGGACTGTGGCAATGCCTTAAGGTTGCAGCATGGAAGAGGCAGCCCCCAATAAGACCTGTCCCCACACATGTGCGAACAGGCAGTGAGCGCGTCAAGCGCAGCGGAGTCATTGGCAAGGAGCTGAAGGAGGCAGCCGCCAAAAACAAAACCTGCCCCCCCACCACACATGTGTGAACAGGCAGTGAGCGCGTCAAGCGCAGTGGAGTCATTGGCAAGGAGCTGAAGGAGGCGGCCAACATCAACGGCGGGCTGCTGGTACTGGGCAATGTCATTGTGGCGTTGTCTGGGGAAGCAGAGGGGAAGAAGAGAGGGCACGTGCCCTATAGGTGGGGGGAGGATTGTCGGAGCAGTATCCCAGATTCCCAGATGTGCTTTTTCCACCGTTCCTCCCCTGATACCTGACAAATTACCTTTGATGGCCCCTGCTGATTGAATCCTGAGACCCCTATCATTTAGAGCCCTGATGCCCCCGGGATCCAAACCTAGGATCCACCTTGGATCCGTCTGAATGATACAATTTTTGACAACCCTGGACCCCGGATCTGAATACCTCGTGCAGGTCCCTGAAAGCTGCCCTGTAGATTGACCCCGGATCCAGCCCTGGGATTTACTTTAGATCTGCCTGAATGATACAGATTTTAAACCCTGGACCCTGGAGGGGAATGCCTGTAGCAGATGCCTGAAAACTACCCTGTAGATTGACCCTGGATGTGGCCCTGGGATCCACCGTGGTTCCTGCTTCATCCAGTTTGTTTTGAACCTCAACCTCAAACCCTGGACCTCGTACCGGGATTCATATCTTTAGCCCTGAAACCCTGGACCTTGTACTGGGATACATATTTTGAACCCTGGACCTCGTATCGGGATGCCTCTTGTTGGCCCTCAAACCTGACGTGCCTCCTGTATGGAATGCTTCCCTGCAGGGACTCCAAACTGACGCGGCTGTTGCAGGACTCCCTGGGGGGTAACTCCCTCACCGTCCTCATCAGCTGCATCAGCCCCAGCGAGAGCGACTTTGAGGAGACCAATAACACACTCAAGTGGGTGCGGGCTGATGAAGGGACCACCCAGTCGCTGCATTGGGTGGGCTGAGGGGCTGACGGGCTGTGGGAGGGGCTAAGCGGACCCAAGCAGAACCAAGCAGGCAACGCAGAACCAAGCACACTCAGGCAAACCCAAGGGACCCGGGCAGGCCGCTTGTGGCCCCAAACCCGCACCCGGGTGGGGTAACCTGGGCTAATTGAGTCCCAGCTGATCAGACCCCCCGCCCCGCTGAGGCCATGGGCTGTCGGAGGCCGCAGGCTGATGGGCTGAAGCTGGTGGGCCCTGGCCTGATAGGCTGGGGGCTGTGAGGCCTCATGGAAATATTGGAGCAGGTAAGCTGAGGGCATGCCGTGTTGTTCCTGTTTGCACTGCCTAGCCCTTGACCAAGCAGGGGTGTGCTTAGACGTTGGAAAACAAAACTGCACAAGTATCGTAGTGATGCATGGCGTGTTTGGTCTTTGGCTTGTCACCAGTCGGCCCTGGAGCAGCACGCTCCTTCCCGCCCTCGCCCCCCCCCGCCCTGTATACCTCAGCATGCACTTTTAAGCCCCTATCCCCTCCCACATGCGGACACCCGCCCACCTGACCAAGTATGCTGCATCTTGACATTGTATGCCGGGATTCGCGACGCATCGTCGATTTCAAACGGATTTAATTTGATTTCGAATTCATGACTTTTATCAGGTATGCCAACCGGGCTTGCCACATCAAAAACACGCCTCTGCCCAACAAGTTCACAACCCTAGAGGAGGACCTGCTGCCCTCGCTACCCATGGCGGGTGCCGGCGGACTGGGCATGATGCAGCTGCAGGTATGTGAAGGGCAGGGGGTGAAAGTCATGCACATGAACCCTGAACCCTAGCGGAAGACCTGTTGCTCTCGCAGCCCATGTCGGGAGCCGGAGGGCTGGGCATGACGCAGCGGGAGGAGGAGGGAGGGTGGGACTGTGGTTCAGGCTGAGTGTGCCCGACCTACTCAGCAGTAGACGGGCACATTCAGCCTGAACCACAAGCTAAATGTGCCCGAGCTACTGCTCTTATATCTATTTGCTACATGTACAAACGGTGGGGAATCATCGCTAACTGAAGTTCATAAGTGTCCATCGCCCTTGTACATCTCCCCTTTTGAAATATGGCATGCACCAACCACCCATCCTGGTGTCAACATCTGCGCCGCAAAATCTGGCTGCTTTCAGTCGAGGGGTTATAGCTTCCCCCTCTACATTGTCGGCATGAGAATCCGATGCAAGTGTCACTCACCTTCTACTACGCCCTTTTGTCTCAGCCTGCGCGCCCACTGCCCCCTTCCCTCATAGGGTTGAGGGTTTACAAATATTAGCCTTAAACTCTCAGCCTAAAAACCTAAAGCCTGACCCCCCAGCCTGTGCGCCCACCGCCCTTTTCCCTTAAAGGCTTGAGGGTTTACAATCCCAAACCCTCAGCATGCGCGCCCACCGCGCCCTTCCCCCTTAAGGGTTAAGGGTTGAAAAGCCTTAAACCGAAACCCTCAGCCTGCGTGCCCACCCAGCCCTCTTAAAGGTTGGAGGGTTAACAAATCTGAAGCCTCAACCTGTGCGCCCACCGCCCCCTTCCCTTCAGGGGTTGAGGGTCTTAAAATCTTAACCCTCAGCCTGTGCGCCCACTGCCCCCTTCCCTCATGGCAGGCTTTGCTGGAGGATCACGAGCGGCTCAAGGAAAACCGTGAGCGCAAGGAAAAGGAAAAGGCGGAGAAGGAGGCAGGGAGGATGGCGCTCTTGCAGGTACGGAGAGGGAAAAGGTGGTGAAGAAAGCGAAGAAGATGGCCCTGTGACAGGAAAAAGGAGAGAGGGACCTAACTTGTCTCTTCGGCAGGTGGCAACGCTTCAAGAGACGTCAGGCTGACAGCTTGAATAAAGAAAGAATGAATAAACAATAGGCACTGAGGCATGGATGAAGGACGCCACCTTACCGCAATGATCATTGTATTTAAAGGAATGCCCTTACGGCATGCTGCAATACCGGTAGTTTGAAAGGGGTGGGCCCGAATGATGGAGGAGAATTCCCTTGACTGCCATTCGGATGCCTTTCTCTGAGGTAGGGCGCTGGCCTACTCCTTGCCTACAGCTTGCGTTCCTAGACACCGGCACACTTCGCCATCCGCCTGAGCAGTGGGTAGCATGCAGCTGCCCTGCCTGAGGTCCCTGGGGTTGCTCGAGGCGCCTCACCTGAGACCCCCTGTGTTGCTGCCCCCATCCGGTGCTGACCCCCTCCGTTGCTGACCCCGTCCGGTGCTGGGGCTGCCCGATGCGCTGTGTCAGTGTGTCTATACTGATCTGTACACCTCAATGCACTGTGCCCCGACTGTCGTTGTTACAACGTGAACGAATCCACCCACAGCCCTTTGCGAAAGGGCCAGGCAGAGCGAACCGGGGGGAAACCAGCGACAAGAACCAAAACATAACCTAAAGCACTCCCCCACTGTTTTTATCTGTCTTTCCATTGGCCTGTAAGAGGGAGGAAATCAACAAGCCCTGTATGCGCTTGTGCCTCATTGTAATGCGATAAAACTTTGAGGCGCCTGTTGCGTTCTGACTGCAGCCTGCTCTGCCTGGGCAGCAGCCATTACAGATCATAAGGGGGGGGGTGATGATCCCTGCTTGTCTTGACTGTCCATCAGCCCATGTCGGATGATGAGGAGCCCTCACCATCCAGCATGGCCATGGTACTGAGGGGTGATGATGACGACACCTGCTCTGCCTGCCTGTCTGTAGGCACATCCAGCTTGGCCTACGGTACCAAGGGGTGATGATGACGCCTGCTCTGCCTGCCTGTCTGTAGGCACATCCAGCTTGGCCTACGGTACCAAGGGGTGATGATGACGCCTGCTCTGCCTGCCTGTCTGTAGGCCATGAAGGATGATGAGGTCAAGAGACCCGGATTCCAGCGCCTGCGCTCCTCCCAGTACGATGTGCTGCGAAGACAGCTTGCAGTCGGCGGCACCAACATCCCTTCCAACCAGGTGAGCAGCTGAGTGGGGGTCCGTGCAGGTAGCTTGTACCATGATTTGCGTCTTAAAAGGTAAGCGGCTGTGTGGCGGTCAGTGGATGGTGGTAGCTTGTACCTTAATTTGCGTCTTAACAGGCGAGCAACTGATTGGGGGTCAGTGGATAGAGGTAGATTGTACCTCAATTTCCGTCTTAAAAGGTAAGTGGCTGTGTGGAGGTCAGTGGATATAAGTAGATGGTACCTTTCCTTTTGTCTTTATAGGAGGGTGGCTGTGTGGCGGTCAGTGGATGGAAGTAGATGGTACCTTCATTTCCGTCTTGAAAGGTGTGCGGCTGAGTGGGGGTCTGTGGATATAAGTAGATTGTACCTTAATGATCACGGCGAGACGATCACTTACGATCACGTATGATCACGGCGAGACGACCACTTACGATTAATTACGATCACGTATGATCACACTTCCTTGCGGCAACTCTGACCCTCTCAATGATGAATAATGCTTTGCATGTCACCTGGTGGCTGTTTGTTCAAACATTCATCAAAAATCCAGGTGGAAACAAAAACATTAGGCGATTGCATTACGCCTGTCCCTAAGAATTATAGGGTACGCCATGGAGCATACTGCTGTTCTGATTTTCTGTTCAAGGCATTTCAGCGGAGGTGCGTGATGATTCTGATCGTTGAGAGTTGAGGGTTGCCGCTCATGCAGCCATGCGGCTGCAGAGGTGGCCACTGAAACTGTGTAGCCAGAAGCCATGCCGGTCAAGCTGCTGCTGCTGCTGACGTTCCTACTTTCTTGCATTCCAATCACACACTCTGCCCACATGTGCCCCTGAAGCAAGAGCTCTGTCGTTTCTCCTCCACCATCATGTCATAGGTGACCACACCCTCAAGGGCTTCCTGGCGCATGCGTGAGGGTTTAGGCTTAAAACAAACCCCTGAACCCTGAACCCGAGGCTCATGTCTCCTCCCCAGGTCAAAGGTGACCACAGCCTCAAGGGCTTTCTGGCGCATGCGTGAGGTTTTAGGGTTTAAACGAACCCCTGAACCCTGAACCCTAAATCCGTTTCTCCTCCACCATCAGGTCATAGGTGATGACACCCTCAAGGGCTTTGGGCGCATGCGCATGGCGCAAAGCACGGAGTCCCCAGGCACGTCGCTTGGCGGCGCCACACCTGTACGCCGTGTCATCAAAGGTGAGCATCCGTAGCTCGCACTTGTCGTGCGGGACAGTGGAGGCTGCCCCATGCATCGTGCCTTCTGGGCCAAAGGAAAACAGTCCATGCATCGTGCGGGACAGTGGAGGCTACCCCATGCATCGTGCGGGACAGTGGAGGCTACCCCATACATCATGCGGGACAGTGGAGGCTGCCCCTTGCATCCTGCGGGACAGTGGAGGCTGCCCCATGCATCGTGCGGGACAGTGGAGGCTGCCCCATGCATTGTGCGGGACAGTGGAGGCTGCCCCATGCATCCTGCGGGACGGTGGAGGCTGCCCCATGCATCCTGCGGGACAGTGGAGGCTGCCCCATGCATCGTGCGGGACAGTGGAGGCTGCCCCATGCATCGTGCGGGACAGTGGAGGCTGCCCCATGCATCGTGCGGGACAGTGGAGGCTGCCCCATGCATCGTACGGGACAGTGGAGGCTGCCCCATGCATCGTGCGGGACAGTGGAGGCTGCCCCATGCATCGTGCGGGACAGTGGAGGCTGCCCCATGCATGGTGCGGGACAGTGGAGGCTGCCCCATGCATCGTGCGGGACAGTGGAGGCTGCCCCATGCATCGTGCGGGACAGTGGAGGCTGCCCCATGCATCGTGCGGGACAGTGGAGGCTGCCCCATGCATCGTGCGGGACAGTGGAGGCTGCCCCATGCATCGTGCGGGACAGTGGAGGCTGCCCCATGCATCGTGCGGGACAGTGGAGGCTGCCCCATGCATCGTGCGGGACAGTGGAGGCTACCCCATACATCATGCGGGACAGTGGAGGCTGCCCCATGCATCGTGCGGGACAGTGGAGGCTGCCCCATGCATCGTGCGGGACAGTGGAGGCTGCCCCATGCATCGTGCGGGACAGTGGAGGCTGCCCCATGCATCGTGCGGGACAGTGGAGGCTGCCCCATGCATCGTGCGGGACAGTGGAGGCTGCCCCATGCATCGTGCGGGACAGTGGAGGCTGCCCCATGCATCCTGCGGGACAGTTGAGGCTGCCCCATGCATCCTGCGGGACAGTGGAGGCTGCCCCATGCATCGTGCGGGACAGTGGAGGCTGCCCCATGCATCCTGCGGGACAGTGGAGGCTGCCCCATGCATCGTGCGGGACAGTGGAGGCTGCCCCATGCATCGTGCGGGACAGTGGAGGCTGCCCCATGCATCCTGCGGGACTGTGGAGGCTGCCCCATGCATCCTGCGGGACAGTGGAGGCTGCCCCATGCATCGTGCGGGACTGTGGAGGCTGCCCCATGCATCGTGCGGGACTGTGGAGGCTGCCCCATGCATCGTGCGGGACTGTGGAGGCTGCCCCATGCATCGTGCGGGACTGTGGAGGCTGCCCCATGCATCGTGCGGGACTGTGGAGGCTGCCCCATGCATCGTGCGGGACTGTGGAGGCTGCCCCATGCATCGTGCGGGACTGTGGAGGCTGCCCCATGCATCGTGCGGGACTGTGGAGGCTGCCCCATGCATCGTGCGGGACAGTGGAGGCTGCCCCATGCATCGTGCGGGACAGTGGAGGCTGCCCCATGCATCGTGCGGGACAGTGGAGGCTGCCCCATGCATCGTGCGGGACAGTGGAGGCTGCCCCATGCATCGTGCGGGACTGTGGAGGCTGCCCCATGCATCGTGCGGGACAGTGGAGGCTGCCCCATGCATCGTGCGGGACTGTGGAGGCTGCCCCATGCATCGTGCAGGACTGTGGAGGCTGCCCCATGCATCGTGCGGGACAGTGGAGGCTGCCCCATGCATCCTGCGGGACAGTGGAGGCTGCCCCATGCATCGTGCGGGACAGTGGAGGCTGCCCCATGCATCGTGCGGGACTGTGGAGGCTGCCCCATGCATCGTGCGGGACTGTGGAGGCTGCCCCATGCATCCTGCGGGACAGTGGAGGCTGCCCCATGCATCGTGCGGGACAGTGGAGGCTGCCCCATGCATCGTGCGGGACAGTGGAGGCTGCCCCATGCATCGTGCGGGACAGTGGAGGCTGCCCCATGCATCGTGCGGGACAGTGGAGGCTGCCCCATGCATCGTGCGGGACAGTGGAGGCTGCCCCATGCATCGTGCGGGACAGTGGAGGCTACCCCATGCATCGTGCGGGACAGTGGAGGCTGCCCCATGCATCCTGCGGGACTGTGGAGGCTGCCCCATGCATCGTGCGGGACAGTGGAGGCTGCCCCATGCATCGTGCGGGACAGTGGAGGCTGCCCATGCATCGTGCGGGACAGTGGAGGCTGCCCCATGCATCCTGCGGGACAGTGGAGGCTGCCCCATGCATCCTGCGGGACAGTGGAGGCTGCCCCATGCATCGTGCGGGACAGTGGAAGCTGCCCATGCATCGTGCGGGACAGTGGAGGCTGCCCCATGCATCGTGCGGGACAGTGGAGGCTGCCCATGCATCCTGCGGGACTGTGGAGGCTGCCCCATGCATCCTGCGGGACAGTGGAGGCTGCCCCATGCATCGTGCGGGACTGTGGAGGCTGCCCCATGCATCCTGCGGGACTGTGGAGGCTGCCCCATGCATCGTGCGGGACAGTGGAGGCTGCCCCATGCATCGTGCGGGACAGTGGAGGCTGCCCCATGCATCGTGCGGGACAGTGGAGGCTGCCCTATGCATCCTGCGGGACAGTGGAGGCTGCCCTATGCATCCTGCGGGACAGTGGAGGCTGCCCCATGCATCCTGCGGGACAGTGGAGGCTGCCCTATGCATCCTGCGGGACAGTGGAGGCTGCCCCATGCATCCTGCGGGACAGTGGAGGCTGCCCCATGCATCCTGCGGGACAGTGGAGGCTGCCCCATGCATTGTGCGGGACGGTGGAGGCTGCCCCATGCATCGTGCGGGACAGGGGAGGCTCGGATTAGACCCGAGGGTGTTGAGACGGCTTCCCATCCTTTGACAGCGCAATTTGGCCAGCTGCGGGCGCAATGTGGCCAGCTGCGGGCAGTTGCTCTGCCTTCTAGGCCGAAGGAAAGCAGGCCATGCATCGTGTGTGGACGTGTGGAATCTGCCACTGTTAGGCCAGCCCCCCGGAGGGCACTGCCCCCTCTGCTTGCATGGGCACCCACCTCCTGGGCCCCCCAACTCCTGGGCCCCCGACATCTGGGCCCATTTTGTTCCGCGCCTGTCTCCTGGACCCCCGAATCCTGTCCTTGCTCCCACCCTGTCTCGCAGTGAAGAAGCGCTCCACCAAGGCCGCCGCCGCCAAGGCGCTTCCGCCCGGCGCCAGCTTCCAGGACTGGCTGGCGGCGCAGTTGACAGACGACGCAGCAGGCGCCAACGGCAGCCAGGCGTCAGGGTCGACGTACGAGGATGGTGTGGAGGAAGAGGAGGAGTTGTACGAGCAGGTTAGACAGGGGGGGACCAGGGTCTGACGTGGAGGAGGAGGAGTTGTAAGAGTAGGTAGAGCAGGGGGGGGGGTTCAAGGAGGGCGTGGAGGAGGAGAGGAGGAGTTGTAAGAGTAGGTAGAGCAGGGGGGGGGGGTTAAGGAGGGCGTGGAGGAGGAGAGGAGGAGTTGTAAGAGTAGGTAGAGCAGGGGGGGATGGTCAGGGAAGGCGTTGTGAGGCTCGAGCCCAACTGCATGCCTTGAGGACAGGCACTGTTTCTTTCTTTGTTGATCAGCTACTTTTCAGCTACCGTCAGCCGGAAGCCCCATGCTGCTTGGGCCAGTGGCTGAATGTTGCTCAAGGTTTGGCCCCAATAGGGCTTCAAGCGGTCGACGGCCCGCTGAAATGGTTTTAAGGGGCCTTTGGCAAGCAGGCGGCCCGCTGAAAATAAACTTGGTGGGAGAGAACCCTGGACAGGAACTGCAGTGGTTGGAGTGTGACTGTGGTGACCCCTCTCATAATTTGTGGCTCACTAGGTATCCCAGCCCCTTTTCCTGGGATTTTTTTAGGATTCCCGGACACTTCTATTTCTTGACTGCGTGTTAATCTGGTACTGAACCCCTAAACCCTAAACCCTGCCCCCCCCCCCCGAGCAGGGCGTGGAAGGGGAGGAGGGAGAGTTCATCCTGGAGGATGAGGATGGCTACCCGATTGTTGAGGATGAGGATGGTGTGGCTGGGATCATCGAAGACGACGATGCTGCCGCTGCGTGCATTATCGAGGATGACGACCCGGTGGTGGCGGCGGCGGACGAGGCCGCGACGGCAGCAGCAGCAGCAGACGGGAAAAGCAAGTTCCGACGGGGTGCAGTAGCGCGGACCACAGGTGGGAGGGGGGGGAAACCTGGTTGGAGATGGAGGGTTGATTGTTCCGGACCTTTTACATCACCTAGCATCTGCGTTGCTTTGCTGGAACGTATTCTGGCAGAGGCCAATGCCCAGTGCTGCTTTGCAGGTGGGCAAGCATGCTGTGGCCGTTTTGAAAGTAGCCTGTATCAGGAGTTATAAATCGGTCTCTCCTGGTTGAGGCTAATTACGCTGTCTCTCATGGTAGAGTTTCTTCTGCTGTTCATTTTCTGCTGATTTTGCTAACATCGAGAGGAGCCATGGAAGAAAACCACTGAGAGTTTGGGTGAAGCAGCAAAGGGCTAGAGGTTCTGCACCTAGTAAAAAGCAATGCTAGACGTCGGAACTGAGAGGGTTTAAGCGATTGTTTAAAGCCTTGACCCTGATGCTAGTGACCAGCATTGAATGGCGGTTTCTATCGGTGTGGGGTTGTATCCTGAATTCTGATATGCATGAAGTGTGATTGTGTGGGACATGGGGAGGCGGATGGTCTGAGAACAAGGCTTCACCTGCAGGTTGATACTGCCTAGATACTGCTCTGTCCCCTCCCTCCTACCGACCCGATTCCTCCTACCAACTCACTTGCTCAAACCTCCCCCAATCCTCTTACCAACCCAATTCCTGCCGCCTGCCCTCTTACCCTTCTTCCTATCGACCCTATTCCTCCTGCCTGCCCCCCCCCCCCTTCCTGCCTGCCCTCCCCCCTTCGTCCTATCGACCCTATTCCTCCCACCCACCCACTTCCTCCCACCTCCCCCATTCCTCCTACCCACCCGATCTCTCCCGCCTGCCCCCCCCCCCCCCCCTGTTGACGGCTGTCCTCCCCTGCTTGTGTGAATGTTTGACCTCAGTGGAGTCGGAGAGTGTCTTGATGGAAAGCCCGAGGTTGGAGGAGGAGGGCGTGCTGATGGACAGCCCAAGGCTGGAGGAGGAGGAGGAGGAGGAGCCGGACGTGTACGATCCAATCCAAGGTGTGCCCGCCTCAAGGATGTGTCCACACGCTACCCTGATGTTCACACTTTCGTCACAGCTTCAGCTGGCTTGCAGTGCTGTACATCTGTACAGCCTTAGACTCAGTAGCATCATCCAGGGAAGCGACATAGAGGCACAAAGCCACGCCTTGGCATTCAACCTGTCCCACCCCACCCTCCACCCACGATACCTGTAGGAGTGATGGGCGGTGCAGGCCTGTGATGAGGGGCGGCCTTGTGAGACGGCCTTGAACCGCTCAGCCCCACCCTGCACCCCAGCCAATATGGGAGTGATGGGCGGTGCAGGCCTGTGATGAGGGGCGTTCAAGCGGGGCGCCCTTGAACCGCTCAGCCCCACCAGGCTTGCATGCATCTTCGCCATTCTCCACGTCCGTTGCTAGCTGCGTCGTTCTCCTCATGCTCGTCTTGTCACACACGCCTCCACCCCTGCAGATGATGCATCCCCCAAGCTGCTGCCCCGTTTCTGCGCAGACCTGACATGTGTGCTGGCGGTGTCTGGTTTTTACTTGCCTTCCCCCCTCTCTCCCTCCTCTCTCCTTGCAGACGATGCCACCCCCAAGCTGCTGGCCCGTTTCCGTGTGAACCAGAAGGACGTGTTGGCGGTTTTCAAGGCCATCAGCAAGGAGGACTTCCAGGATGTGGTGGGGCTCCTGCCTCAGGGGACACCGCTGCCTGCCTCAGACAAGATGACCTACCTGCTGGCCAGGCTCGAGGTAAGTGTGGGGGGTAGGGTACTTCCAAAATGTGGTGGGGTTGTTCGCTGAGGGTAAAACCCCCGTCTGCCTCAGCCAGACAAATGACAGGACTGCTTGCTGGGTAACTGATGTCTTCAGTGTCATGACATCCGCCTGATTTAGCCGAGGATTTTTCTGACCTGCCTGCCTCATGATGTTCTTCGCAGTCTGGTTCCGGAGCATCCGACATCACCAGCTCCCTTGCGCGAGTGGCGGCCGGAGAGGCGACGATGAACAATGCGGTGGGGCCGGCGGTGGGCTGCCTTATGGCCACGTTCGGGACCAACATGATATCTTCGTGCATCTTCGAATTCCAAGACCCGGAGGACCTCTCGTGAGTTGACAGGCTGTGAGGGAGAGAGGGAGGACTGTTGGGGGAGAGGGGGAAAGCTGTGGGGGGGAGAGTGAGGGAAGGGTATGTGGGAAAGTGTGGAGAATCTGGGGGGGGGAGGGAGGGCTGTGGGAGAGGGAGGGGAATGTGGCAGAGGGAGGGCTGTGAGAGCAAGAGGGGATGGTGGGAGAGGGAGAGGGAAGACATTGCTGTTTGTACAGCTCCAATCATTGCTGAACAAGGGTCAGGACCCACGCCGTTGTCACGGCTCTGAGCAAAAGCAGAACACGACTTTTATAAATTCAGGGTTAGGCTATGACACCGGAAAAAAGGGACTCGGGTGTGACGTAGGACGGTTTGTTACGCAGGAAAATAGTAATATTCTGACTGAAGGAACGTAAAAACGTCTCTTGACCCTTATATAAAATGAAGCCCCTGCCGTACGATTGTACATTGTCCAACTTGTATATATATTTGTACGCACGAGGGATGTATATGCGCCACATGGTTTTGTCAGTATGGCGAATCCCTAGTATGCGCCACGTGGTTCTGTCTCTCTTTCAGTTATTACGGTGTGGAGGAACGCATCGAGCTGTGGGGGCTCCAGATCCCACACAACAGCGCGCGGCCGCAGCTTGAGGAGGTTGCTGGCGAGGAGGGCGAGGGCGACAAGGCGGGCGATAAGCCCAAGGCTGAGGTTATCACGTGGACCTCGGTGGACCGCCTCAACATGTCCATCGGCCTGTTGTATGCCCTCAGCAACCTGGCAACCGACCAGGGCATCAGGTGGGGATGGTCGTTGGGGGAAGAAGGAAGGGCAGGGTTAAGGGGACGAACGAGGGCACATGGGTTTTGGGAAGTTGCATTGAATTACAATTGTTTTAATTGTTTTTCATGTTTGCCTGCATGTGCTGGAAATGGGGGTTGGTGGTTGAACTTGAGTGCAGCATGAGCCATGGCTTGCTCTGTGGAACCATGACTGGGAATCAGCCGCCAGTGGTAAAAGCTGTGCATGCACGTATGAAGATGTCGTCCCTGTCATGTGTTGAGCTCATTGCTCCTGGGTGTGACCGAAGGTAATCTAAACAAAACGGTGTGTGCCTGTGCACATGCCGCACCGGGAACACCATCATGTGCCCCTGTGCTCCCCCTCATCCTGTTGCCCCTGTCCCTGCCCACACCCAGGGGCTTTACTTCTCCCAAATTCACTGCTGGGCGCCGACGCATGGCATTGAGCCTTTTTCACTCGGGCCCCAAGGTGTCACGTCATTGACCCCTCCTCTTGCCCCCCACCCTCCTGCCTGTGCCTCTCCGCCTCGCAGCTGCGGCTTCTGCGTGCCACGGCCGCAGCTGCTCAAGCGCTGGCTGCAAGCCGGGGTGCGCATGAAACAGATCACCACCCCGCTCAAGCTCATCTACCCGCCCTCGGCACACGACTACGAATACTACAAGGCATCCACCGTCGCCTACTTCATGATTGAGGAGGTCAAGGAGGCGCTCATCAAAGTGCTGTCAATGGTGGACTAGGGGTGTTAGTATTACATACATATCTCAGCACGGCCGAGCCTTGGATCCGGGCCCAAAGCCGTACCGGCATTGACATATCTCACCGCGGTCGAGCTTTTGAGCCGGGCCCAGTGGCATACCGGCAGTGAGATGTTTCAACGCGGCCCAGCTTTGGAGCTGGGCCCAGGTGTGTAACGGCATGTGGACATGTTTCAATTTGGCCGAGAGCCTTTTATAAGCAGATTCCGGTTGTGCCACGTCATTAACTCATATCAACTGAGACTGGAGCGCCTCGAGGACTGAAGAGTTGCAGGGGGCATTTATCATGGGGCCATGGATAGTGTGGATGGTGGCGTGCGAATGGCAGGGGAACTCGTGCCTTGGATCTGGCTTTTCTTGATTTATACGCATACAGGTGTATATTTTATAATTATGGTGGGCACGTAGCTTGTGGCACCAATGAGCGCTGGAGATGTTTTACCGCTTCTGAAAACCCGCCCTGTCGGATCTTGTAAAAGTGAAAGCGAGGCCATTCTTCTCACATGTTTCACATGCCCTTATCGGGAATCCGAAGGTTAACAGTCTGTACAGAGTGGGGACTGCTGATGTGACATGAGAGAGCACGTCAAAAGTTTTTGTAGTTTCAGGTTTCAAAGCGGGGGGGCAATGTCCTCACCTGGAGACTTTGAGCAAGATGGCCGCCAACTCTACCCGACTGGCTGTTAAGCTACATCATTGTTGCCTCCCCTCCCCTCCAATCACACCCACCTGCCGGTTGTAGCGCAATACCCTATATTCGAAATCCGGCTGATTGACCCTTGTGAAATAGTTCCTTATGGATGTGGCAGGTTGTAGCGCACAAGGTTTCCTTGGCCAGCGTCCATGGGGACGGGCAGTCAGCCAGACAGACAAGGAGAGACTCTGTGGGGCCTAGAGCCGCCCAGGGGGGCTGTGCCGAAAAACACTCAAACTGCCAAGAAACGCACATAACGAATGTGGCATTTGAGCCTCCGCCCCCTGCTCACAACAGTACGGCCGCCAAGGAAAATCAACTTAGTCAAACCGGTATTAGTAACTGCAACCTCCAGTACGGATGTACAGTTTCGACAGGACTGCAGATACTGAGACCTAAGGAGACTAACACGCCAGGCAACTAAATGCCCTGCACTGACTGTGAATGCCAGAAGTCAACTGTGACAGGTCCCCAAAGTCGAGATCCTGCAGGCAGATAGGGGGAGGGAGCCATAGCTCGGAATATAAAATCTCCCAAAACAAACTTGCAACCAGAAAGAATCGACGCCTCTGGCCTGCCGGGGGTGGGCGTGGCCTAAGGGAGGGCGAATTTGAATATTAATTATCCCCCTAGGTACGCTATTTACTTCCAACAATAACAGCAGCAACAGGAGCAGCAGGGTTCCACCTCAGTAACGGCCAGGCCTCAATCCCAGTACTTGATGAGGCCGTCCCAGCCGCATGTGGCCACCTTTGAGCTCTCCATTGGGTTCCACGCCGCTCCAATGCACACGCCGTCGTGCGCCTTGATGGTGCGCACCACGCGGCGAGGGTTGCTCCACTCCCAGAAGAAGCACCGGCCCTCAGAGTCGCCCGACATGATAAATCGGTTGTCCGGCGAGAAATTGACCTGGCAGGCATAGCCGGCGGTGTTGTGGCCCTTGAACGTCTTGTTCTTGAGGTGCTTGAAGCGATCCTTGGCGGCATACGTGATTATCTGGGAAAGCAGGTAGAGATTGTAATTTTTTCCCATCAGAAAAGTGCATGATCATCTGGGAAGGCAGGGAGAGATCGTTATGCCATTTTAAGAAGGCGTGCGTGTTAATCTGGAAAGTAGAGAGAAACCATTATTTCGACAGAAACCTTCAATCAGGTTAACATCAATGGGCGATTTGCAGTCTCAGACCACCCTGTGGCACATCTTGACTTGAGTCAGCGTCTCTTGTTTGTTAAGTGTATCTACAGATGTAGAAGTGGGAGCAGAGCAATGAGAAAAAAACAAAGAAAACAACCCAGATTGTGTCGCCCGATGGGCTGAAAAACGATTGGGTTACGGGCCTACAAACAGGACGCAACATAAGAATATGCTAGAAATGGCACCCTTCATCCCTTTTCAACGGCAAAGAAGAGAAGTCAAAACACAAAGGATGTGATGAGGTGACGTGGGGTGGGGTGGGGATTGAAAAGCCAATGAGTGCTGAGTTCAGGGTTCTACACCACTTGTTTGCACACGGGCAAACAAACCCACATCCCGAGGGGGAGGCACACCTACCCTAGTACCCTTATGGATATCCTTCACCGCATCCACATCCTTAAAAAACAGTCACAACAATTTCAAACGCAGGACATCCACGCCTTGGAAAGCTTTTACCTGGTTATCCAGCGAGTGCCTGGTTCTACACACCTAGTTTACATAGGGGCTCATGTTCTCTAGGGGTGAAGAGAACCCTCATTCTCTTCATGAGGGTTCATGACATAACATGAACCCCTAGAGAACATAGGTAGGAGCACACATCCAGAGGGGGAGGTCTACACTGTCTTATTTTCCATAATAACGGTAAGCATTTCAGAATGCTCGTATTTAAAAACCCTCTTCAAGTGTTGCCGGGAAAGCTTACCTGGTTGTCCAGGCTTTGCATGAGAAGGAACTTGTTGTCGGGTGAGCTCGTCACCGCTGGCAGCGAATGCATGGACGGGTCCGCAATGTACTTGATCTAAACAGGACACCAAGGGAGGGAGGGAGGACAACAAATTAGCAGAGGACGGTGCATCAAAACTCTGCAACAGTTTGTTAGGCAATGTGATGTTCTGCACTTCTGCGGCAAACGGACCTATTAGGCGTACCGGGGAGGCAGTCAGTTATTCAGGATGCTGACATCAACAGGAGCAAACAACATCCTAGGATGAATGGTATCCCGGGGATAAAGAAAGACCAGAATACAAGCACTGTATAGTGCCAGTGGCATCCAATGTATGCAAGGCGTACGTGTCATCCCATCCAGATCCGGGCGGGGTTAAACACCTGACCTACAAAAAAAAAACATGCTAATTGTACCGTACATGCATGGTAGTATACGGTAGTACCATTTATACCCATATACAACAGAAACACTCCACCTCACCTGACCTAGAACAAAACAACATACGAATTGTACCGTACCAGCACGCTGCAACCGGTAATGACAAACATAACGATGTACAACAGCAACAACTGACCTACAACAAAACAACATAATAGGTGTACCGCACGCTGTATCTGGTACTAACATACGATAATGACATTTGGACCCAGGTACAACGGCAACACTCCGCCTCACCTGACCTACAAGGAAACAAAACAGCAACACTCCGCCTCACCTGACCTACAAGGAAACAAAACAGCAACACTCCGCCTCACCTGACCTACAAGGAAACAAAACAGCAAATGTACCATACGCTGTACCTGGTAATATTGTTATCAAGACGAATGTACAACCTCTCCCCCCTCCCTCTCACCTGCACCGGGATACCAAACTCCCACATGCGGATAGACTTGTCATCTGACGTTGTGACAAAGCGCTGGCCACCCTCGATGAACGTCACCGTGTTGACCGCACCCAGGTGGTAGTTGTACTCCTGATGAGGAGCAGAGCAGCAGAGGTGTGTCCGGGGCAGGTTGGATCAAGAGTGGGTCAGAGGCGGGTGGGAGAGCAGGAGGTGGTCAGGGGCATGTGGGAGCAGAAGGTAGCCAGGGGGCAGTTTAATGTATAGTGTGGTCAGGGGCAAGGTGCAGCAAAGAGTAGTCAGGGGCGGGTTAAATGAAAAGTCGGCCAGAGATGGAGTAAAAGGCAGGGGGCCGGTGGGAGTAGATAGTGGGGCAGGAGGTACTTGTACTCCTGATGAGTAGCAGAGCAGCAGGGGGGTCCCGGGTTGGAGCAGAGAGTGGTCCGGGGCAGGTTGGATCAAAAGTCAGTCAGAGGCAGGTGGGAGTACAAGGTAGTGAAGGGGCGAGTAGGATAAGAATGCCCAGTAGCCCCCAGGCCGCCTGCCCCCCAACCCCATCGAAGCCCCCCGACAGCCCAAAGCCCCCATCCCAACCCCCACCTGCACCATGTGCCCGGTGTCTTTGTCCAGCTGGTAGATCTTCTTCGCCGCCAGTAGCCCCGCGGAAACAGAGCGCCTGCCCCCCAACTCTTGTCTAAGCCCCCGACAGCCCCCATCCCACCCCGCACCTGCACCGTGTCCCCGCCCGGTTTCTATGTCAAACTGGTAGAATCTAAGCCCCTGACAGCCCCCATCCCACCCCGCACCTGCACCGTGTCCCCGCCCAGTGTCTATGTCAAACTGGTAGATCTTCTTGTCTGCCAGTAGCCCAAATGGACAGGCCGCCTGCCCCCCAACCCCATTCAAGCCGACAGCCCCCATCCCACTCCGCACCTGCACTGTGTCCCCGGTGTCAATGTCAAACTGGTAGATCTTCTTGTCGCTGCAGCCGGCCATAAGCACGTTCTGCTTGCCGTCATCAGGGTGTAGTGTCACACAGTAGTACACCTGAGGAGCATGTAACAGGAGGAGAGTCAGGGCAGGGCCATGAGGGCCATTGTGTATGTGTATGTGTATGTGTGTGTGTGCATCGTCACACAGCAGTACACCTGACGAGCATGTGTGAGGAGGGGCATTAGCGCAGGGCCGTGAGGGCGACTGTGTGTGTGTGTGTGTTTGCGAGTGTGTGCAGCTTTATGCAGTAGTACACCTTAGAAGCATGTGTGAGGAGGAGAGTCAGGGCAGGGCCATGCGGGGAGGGCAAGTGTGTGTGTGCAGCGTCACCCAGTAGTTCGCATAAGGGGCATGAGCAGGGCAGTCCTGCAGGGGAGTGTGTGTGTGCGTGTGTGTGTGTGTGTGTGTGTGTGCAGCGTCACACAAATACAAGCCTGAGAAGCTAGTGCAAGTAGAAGAATGAACAGGAAAGAGATGAGGGGCAGGCTTTACGGTTTAGGGTTAACAAATTTGAACTCTGAACCCTAAACGAAGTGCAAGTAAGAGGATGAGCAGGGAAGGGTTTAAAGCGAAGGCTGCAGGGAATGCAAGTGCAGGGGAAGGGGAGCGTTGGCTGATGACGATGAATGACATACCCAGGGTTGACATTGGGTTACGGAGGCAGCTGAGGCACCCCTTTTTGGCAGAATCACGGGGTAAAACAGCCACGGGAACAAACACATGCCTAGGAAGAAAAAGTCCCTTAACAGAACATTTTTCGGTAGGTGACAGCCAAGCAACCCGCCGCTCCCCCTGCAGGGCTTTCCACCATACGCACCTGCTTGCATTAAATAGTGAGCTAAATCTATACACTTACCCAAGCTAAGTCCTGCGTGGCACCTGAGAGGGCCCATAGTACCACCAAATTTGCCCTTCCTGGTCTCAGTCCCCCATCTGCCCCCCCCACACAACCTTGGCTCCTATACCCTGCCACCTCCCCCGCCCCACACACACCCTTAGCCCCTACAACCAGCCCCCCCCGCACCTTGCCCGTGTTGAAGGTGCGTATAATGGCCCCTGTTTCCGTGTCCCAGACCCTGATGTTCTTGTCGTAACCTGTGCTGATCATCCGCCGACCGTCGTTGCTGAAAGTAACATCACGCACACCCTGCAGAGGGTTTAGGGTTTTAGGGTTCAGGGTTAACGTCACACACACCATGCAGAGGTTTTAGGGTTCAGGGTTAACATCTCGCACGCATTGCACAGGGTTGAGGGGTAAGAGTACTAGGGTTTGCATCACACACACCCTGAATACAGAAAAAACAGCCTCCCACATGAGCTCAAAGGGGGCAGCACAGCGCAGCACATGAATACAAGCAAAACAGCCCCCCCTTGATCTCAAACAGCGCAGCAAATCACCCCATGCAAAAACAGCCTCACCCCTCGTCAGAAGCACAACAGGCAGTGCAGACAATTTTAATATGCATCAAGGTTTTTGAACTTCTGTGACCACAACGGCTGAGGGCTGGAGCAAGGCGGAGATGTCAGGGCGGTGACTGTGGCAAGCTAGAATTAATTCCATCTTCAAGCCCTCAATTGATGTCCCTAATAAAACCCCCTACCCCCCCCTGCCCCCTCCAAGATAGGGGTGCACAGGGCCCCCTTGCAAGGCCTTGAGATGTCAGAACCGGGACTGTGGCACGGGGGATAACCATACCCAGGCCCCCCTTGCATGATTTGCTGAAGTACCTTGGTGGGACAGACACACGTGAAGTATGAATCCCCCTCCCACATTCCTTATGTGATCGCGTCACAGATCCCCTTTCACAGCCCCACCACCCCGCTACAATTCTATCTTCAGCGGACCGCTCCTGGGCCGCAGAAGACCTGATTCGGCCCAAACTTGACAAGCCCAAGCAGCATGGGCCAAGCAGCATGGCCGGCAGCTCTCGGGGCCTCCGGCCGAAGGATGCAGCTGACCTGTAGCTAGGAACTGCAACATAGCCGCACAAACAACATGACACACATTAGTGTCGGCTGCTCACCTTTGAATGTCCGAGGTACGTCCTCATGCACTTGTTGGATCCATACACATCCCAGATCTTGACCTTCCCGTCCAGGCCCGCGGACAACAGCAGGTGGCCAGTGCCCGGGAAGAAGCGGATGGCGTTGACCCCCTTGGTGTGGCCGCTCCAGGTGTGGACCCAGCGCTTAGGCAAGTAGGCATACTCGCTCTCACACTTCTTGTCCTTGGGACCCTCGAGCCACGAGCGGCCTGTAGGGGAGAAGAGAGGAACAGGGGATGGGAGATGAGGGGAGCAAGTGCAATAGGGGGCAATGAGAGGAGGAAAGCAATTGAGGGGATGAGGGGCAAGGGTGCTACGCGGGGATAAGGGGGAGGGGGGGCAGTGTATGGAGGGATGAGGACAGTAAAGCAGCCAGGGGTGTAGGGAAGCAAAAGCACTAGGAGTGTATGAGGGGACTAGGGAACATCCGCACATGTGTTTTTCACACCAAGAGGAAAGGTGTCTGCTTGTCCATGGTCTTGCAGCACTAGGAGGGTATGAAGGGGGCTAGGGCACATATCTTGTTCACACCAAGAGGGGAGGAGCCTGCTTGTCCACTGGCTTGCAGCACCATTACCGTCATAAGGCCCCATGCATTGGGGATTCGAGGGGAGCACGAGGGGAGCAGCCGCTTATCTTGAATGCCTCCGTGGTTTCTTACCTCTCTGGTAGAAGCCCTAGACTTCTTTGGAGGTGTCTCAATCCTTAACCTGCCTTCATAGTCCGTGATGGCTTCTGAACCCTGAACCCTACACCCCAAACCCTATCTTTGCCTAGATAGGCCTTCACGCTTCTTTCCATAACCTTTTAATCTGGACCCACCTTCAAAGTCCTCAGTGGTTTCTTAACCCAGAGCCCTATCCACACTATGACAGTCTTCCGTGGCTCTTTCGAAACTCAGAACACAAGACACACTTTGAAAGTCCTCGGTGGTTTCTAAACGCTGAACCCTATCCACACTTTGATAGCCCTTTGTGGCTTTTTTGAAACCCAGACCACTGGACGCACCTTGATAGTCCTTGGTCGTCTCTGCCTTCCCATGCCAGATACTGGAGGGTCCCTTCGCGTCCACCGAGCCGGTGCCTGATGCCGCCTCGGCCTTCTCCGCATCCAGCTTGGCCATGTACTCCTTCTGCTCCTCCGTGAGCTCCGAAACCTGATGTACAACAGGACGATGGGGGCAGGGGTGGTGGGGCAGGAATTCAATCATGCGACTATGCGAGAGCATGAGAATATGGCGACATGCACCTGCCCCCATGTTCGTGTGTGGCTGTATTCTCCCCCCTCTCCCCTACCTTCAAACCCTCAACCAAGCCCATCTCATGAGGACATATAACATTGCCCTGAGAGTTTGGCACCTCTGTTTCTTTTAGGGTGCTTCGGCTACACTACAGCTACATCGCGGCGTGTAGCCTGGGCGGCCTGGTGCAGCATGCCAAGCTTTTTGGACCACCACCTATATGCTCATATGCTGATCAAGGTTTGGGTACCATTGGCCCAGAGTTCGCCGCCGAAGGTGCTCTGGTGCACACTTCAATAAATACTGCCACACAAAATGCCATTCATGAGTCATGACTCAAATACGTAGACAATTTGATGACGTCAATTCATGGCCTCCGTAACCCCGTAATTGACACTCCAGCAATTAATGCACCTCATGTAACAGGAACTGGCTCTCCAGCCTACCCCACAATCAAGGTTTTGTTAATAACGCTGAGGAGCCACTGGCTGTATGAAATGCGGCGACATGAAATTGCTCAGCAGCCCTTGGCTCACCTCGGCAACTTAATTTGACCAGGGTTGTATGACATGCGGCGGCATGTTATGCTCAGCAGCCGTTGGCTCACCTCAGCCACTTTGCTGGACCAGGGCTGTCGCTGCCCCAGAGAATACGGGACAGAGTTGTCCGTCTCTTTCATCAGCTCTGCCTTCCGGGCAGCTTCTGCTTTCTTCTCAGACGTGGTCTTCCGCCTTACCACCACACACAAGCACAGAGAGTTACACGAGGCAGCTGCATGGGAACCCATTATATGGAAGTTTGAATCAGTTGTTTAGGAACACATGGTATGACGTGCAGTGCTGTGCAATTGCGCCGTGATTCAGTATTTGTGTAATTACGGTCCCTTGCGGGTATAAGTAGCTAAATTTGCCGTGAAATTACAATGACTGAAATCCAGCTCTGCAACTCAGCTACCGTAGAGACCGTAATTGGCACAGCACTGATGAGATGGCTGTGTCCTTGGGGATGTTGACATGTCCATGAAGGCTCGGCCATCACAGGCAGCACAGCGTTTGATGGAATAGGACAGGAACAAGTTGTCAAAAACAGAACACCCCCACCACCCCAGGAGCGGCAGTCACCTCTTGACCAACTCGTCAGTCTCTGAAGCTTGACTAGGCTGACCGACTTTCCCAACCAGCCCTCCACCGCCAGGTGCGTGTGCATATCCGTGGGCGTGGAAGGTGTTGTACTGCTCCTCAAAAACGTAAGAGTGCATATGTATGTCCTGCGCAGACAGATGGGCAGCAGCAGCTGGTTGCAGATCGTACAAGATTTAAACGGATGCATTAGTTTTGAAAATACAAATTAAGTAGATAAAAGAGACGAGCTACAGTATACGATGGACACAGAGGTGTGTCCTAGACCGGGCCGTACCTCCACATGCCCTGCAAAGTGGTTCTTCATGCCTGCCGCCAACCCATCCTTTTGAAAAGGGTGCGCCGGCCCTGCAACGGTCGCACCAGGCAATGCGTTTGTAGTCCCTCAGGCTAAAATCCAGGAGGTGTGAATGTAGGATGCATGCCCAGGTGGGCGGTTCGGCAGCCATTTCATCACTTGCGAGGAGTGCTTAACATGATCCTCACCGACTATTGGCGCATGCAGGTCTTGATACGGTAAATTATACATGACCTTCCGTGCAGCGGGATCTGCGCATGGGGAGGGCACGGTATGGACATATAAGGAGGACAGGGTGGATGTGTTCAATGGCAATGGTAATATCTTAACACATGTCCAAGATATACTCCGGGGTGTCACACCTTGAAGTCTCCGAAGCTCAGACGCAGAGACTGGCATGTTGTCATATAGCACTATGCCCCGAGTGTCGACCTGCATGGAGGGGGCATCAACAAACGGTTCGCATGGCAGTCGTGGACACACAGCAGGGATAACACTGGATTTGGCCGTTGTGTGTCGGCATGACATCGAATCAGCACCTCTGGAGCCGTAGAGACGTTGACACTAGGACGTGTTGGCACTGCTTCCTCCTCTTCCTCTGACGCCTCCTCCCTGTGACCGTCGTTCCTTTTATAATTTAAATTTGCCGCATTTTTGTGCGTTGATGTCTCACCCATACTGCGCGATCAGATCGTCCATGCGACAGCACTGCTCCCTCGGCTGCTGCTTTCCAGAGTTCCCAGTTCTTGTGAAAGTGTGGAAATTAAGAAAGAGCGAAACCGATTTAATTCGCAGTTTCCCTTTGGGCAATTTGCCGATACCAAACTTGTCAGCCCTGAAGGCCGGAAAAGCGTGAACTGTCGTATTCATGGGTATGGACCCCGTATGGACCTGCACAACGCACTCGGCTGTATGGCCTGGAAAGCCTGCAATTTGGGAAGCCTGCAATTTGGAAAGCTTGCAAGATAACGATACACTTGCTTTAGGCTACCTCCAGCACCTCAAGGCTTCCGTAAATAACCCTTACCTTATCTGGTCTCACATCCACTGCCACTGCCTTGCTTAGTCGTTCACAACATAATGTCTGAACGTGCGGGTGATGTGCTCGTAAATGGGTCGGTCACAGGAAGATGTGAGGACACACCCACTACCACAACCAGCTCTCCAGCTTTCGAGACGCAGGAGACGAGAACAGATCCAGTGGATCTGTCGTTAATGATAAAATGGACGACTGGTGCTGGAACTGCTGCTAAAACAAAAGTGAACCGGCTCTCGCTCAAGGAGTTGGACAGCATGGACAAACTCGGAGGTCTGGCCAAAGGACTCATGGATCGAGCGTTCCCCGAAGATGCGCGACCTGAATATATCACGAACGAGCAGTATTACCGTTGGACTCCCGAAGAGTCATGGTGAGTGCATGGCCTGGCCCAGACCTCTCCCAGTGATCAATGCCAAACAAAGGAATAAACAGCTTGCCATGTCCAAGACCTTTCTAATATTTTGCTCCATGCAGCCTGTCCTACCCTCTTGACGTTACGAAGACCGAGTTTAAGCTCGTAGCCTCATATTGTGGCTGGGAGTATGTGGTCGTGTGCCACGAGTTGGGGCGAGATCTCGCGGAATCCGAGGCTACTCTGCGAAAACTTTTTGTCACAGTGAGTCAGTCCTTTAGTTTCCATAAGCAGGCATGACATCCTCATGATCTAACTGGGAATGCCAGTCGAGCATTGGCTGACCGCTTACCCGTTCCTTGCAGGTGGTGGAGTTTGAGAGCGTAGCTGTTGTCATGGGAAACCTTGGAATCCGTGTATCTCTGGTGGCGTACCCTGTGGTCTGTGTGCAGAAGGTGAGCTGCAAGATGAACCCGCAATCTGCTCTCTGGTTCATGTATCTTGCACTCCTTTCAAATTCGGCGTGAACGTTTATGTGGGAAACTGGGGTGATTTCGAGCCTCCTTATGTCTGCCCCGTGAATGGATCCACGTGCCCTGCGTAGGCATGCCCTGCGTCCTAACCTCAATGAATTAAATGAATTCCCTCAAAATGGATGCAGTGCTTCCTGGATGACTTGAAGGTTCAACTACAGACCAACCCGAACTTCAAAGGCATTTTGTCATGAGGGTGCTGGGTACAACAGTCAGCAAAGGCATTTTCTCTTTATGATGCTTGGCATGAGAGTCGTTTAAGGCGCATTGTCATGAGAATGCTCAGTATGAGAGTCAACCTGCTTTTGCTCAAGATAACATAAAGACTGCCCTTTCAACCCTAATCCATGAACATTATTTGCGTGTGCATCTCTATGTTTCAGTATTAATGTTCAGGGTTCCGATAATGTTTGAGCATAGTACCGGTATTTGAAAATAATCTGCATGTAGGTATCGTTACTATGCATCATCCGTACATCGCATGAAGGCATTCCTTCTCCTCTTCTGTATTTTACCAGTAGTTCCATAGAAACCGGTAGCTTTAGTTTGTATTATGAATTGACGAGCTCAATATTTTGCCCAAGAGTGCTGGGCCAAGTTTTAGTTTCCTCTTCAACACTCTCTTGATGGATCTCGGTGTGTCGCAAACTTTTCTGAGGTGGTGTGTGATGAGTGGGTAACGGTATCTGAGTGAGTGTCTGTAATATGTTTGTGGTCTCACAGGGGTCAAGACGCGACACCCCCAGGGCTCAGCCGCATTTCAAGGATGATTAGGAAAGTTATCTTGGGTGAAGGGTAACGGTCAGATTGCAAGCTGGGTTCTCCCTAAATTCAAATCTGTAGAACCTTGACTGCCTAGATCCAAGCACTAGGATTTCAAGTGCTACGATAAAATACATTAGTACGTCGCAACACTTTTACAAGCATGGTACCCTAGCAGATTCCCATATGCAGGTCTGCATGTGGGCGTCGAGCCAGACTGACACTATCGGTACACATGTCCCAAAATGATGCTCTGCAGGACTGAAAATTTTCTCAAAATCTTAATTCCTTGCAGAAACCGACAAGACCCACCAAGGCCGTGTCCTCCATCTAGAAAGGCATCAAGCTGCATTGCACGACATTCACCAGCAGAAACTGTGTTTGTAATGTGCAGCGCTTGCAACCACAAGCATCAGCCCCAAAACCCTAAACCATACACAAAAACTGTGCTTGTAATGTGCTCCGCTTGCAACAACAGGTATGAGCCCCAAAACGGACTTGACCACTGAGGCTGCATCCTCAACCTACAGCAACATCAAGCTGCTTGGCTGCCATCGCTAGGCATGCACCTGTCATTCTGTCAATGACATTATACCTCTGGGCCCTGATCAAAAAGGCTCGGCAGCGCGGGCGCCTAACTAAACGGGGCAGAAAAAAAAGGAAATAAAGTGAAGACATGCAACTCTGCCTGTCACATGACGACGACAGGCATCAGCCCACACAACTTCCCTTTCACAAGTAAAGAACGGACCTAAACCACCTCAGCCGTGTCCTCAATCGAAAGCGGCATCAAGCTACTTGGCTGTCAGCGCTGGACATGCACCTGCGCTTGTACTGTGACGCGCTTGCAGCCACGGGCATGACCCCACCCCAGGTCCCATCCCTCCGTGCCTCCCATTCGCCAAGTGCGGACCTATTGGACCACATGTTGGTGATGTGCATGAGGGAGGCACACTCCGCCAGCACCGCGTTCCTGCCCCAGTCGTCCTGCTCTGCAGGCGGGTCGGTTTCTTGGAGGCATTTGTGGATGCTGCACACCACCACACTTCCAGACACACCGCGGGGACTGAGGAGTAGCTTCTCCTCGATTTCAGGCCCTACCAAGGTGTATGTTTGCAGCGGACTGCACTCCAACGTCTGGACGGCGTCCTGTAGGAACTCACATTTATGAATTGTAGTTGAGTATTTTGAAGGCTCGTCTCTTCAAGGGCAGGGGATACGGTTTACCTGGTCTTTCTGTTTTTGTTCTTGTTGTTTGGTGGGTGAACATGCTATCCTTTCTTTCCTCTTGTGCCTTCTGCCTTGACTTCTTTAGCTGGCTTTTTGTTTGCCAACGTGGCCGAGCTTCATTTCCGCATATGGCCCAGAGGTGTAGCGTCATGAGCACATTAACGAATGCCAAGGGGGGGTGGGGGGGGGGCTTCAGAAAAGGTGATGCATTTTTTAGAAAATGAGGCCTACCCGGTAGGTTTAGGATCAGTGTGTCACCCGCGTTGACCAATGCTGAATTGCCAGCGTCACGGTTTCTGGTAAAGAGCGACCAGTTTCAGTTCACATGCCTGTAGCTAGAGGGCCAGCCAGAGGTAAAAATCACTGAGGGACTGAGCAGTGAGCACTGAGCCGAGGATGTTGATTTTACAATCAGACCTTCTCAGGCAGAGGCGAATGGCTCACCTGCCAGAGGGTGAGCTCCGCAACAAGCTGAGGAGATGAGCCTCCTTCGCAGGGCAGGGACAAGGTGCTACCGACCTCAAATCGCTGCAGGGTCAAAACGGACCATTGGGGGTCTCCCCTGGGCCTGCAGTGGGCCATGCAGCGGCTGCTGCCGAGCAGCGGCTGAACGGTTGTTAACGGAGGCTGCAGGGAGGGATGCCGGGCACTGTCAAGGACAAGGCCTTTGAGAAAATGGAACATACCTAAATATGATGATTAACGAATGGCAGCGTAAGTCTCATGCGGCTGCCATTCCCCAAAGCAGAATCTGCTGCTCGTGAGACAACGAGCTGAGTGCGTCAGGGAGCGCAGCAGAAAGAAGAGCCTGTCTGCACTTGGTTTTCCCAGCTAGCATGTTACTATTTGATCAACCTGCCCGCCTGGCACCGCAGGAGGCAAGGGGAACAGCCCTGGCACACCAGGACAAGACCTGCCTACCTGCAGGACAGCAAGCCAAGCATCCTGAGGCCTCAGCATCAACTCGCCAACCAAGTGCTCCCCCCGTGGAGCGCATGGGGGTGGGAGGGGGGTTGGGCGCAAAACAAGGCAGGGCGGAGTGGCAGAAACAAACGGCATGCCGCCCCGAAGATCACCTGCAAGGCGAGGAACTCATCCGCAACACCCAGCAGCAAAGCGGTATCCCTCAGCTCCCTCAAGGCCATGAGTGCGTGATTGTTAACCAGTCGGTGGTCCAAGGCGTCTGTGTACCCGCCCTGTGCAAGGGGGGGGCGGTTCTGCTGCCTGCCTCAGCTCCCTCAAGGCCATGAGTGCGTGATTGTTAACCAGTCGGTGGTCCAGGGCGTCTGTGTACTACCCCTGTGCAAGGGGGGGGCGGTACAGCTGCCTGCCTCAGCTCCCTCAAGGCCATGAGTGCGTGATTGTTAACCAGTGGGTGGTCCAGGGCGTCTGTGTACTACCCCTGTGCAAGGGGGGGGCGGTACAGCTGCCTGCCTCAGCTCCCTCAAGGCCATGAGTGTGTGATTGTTAACCAGTCGGTGGTCCAGGGCGTCCGTGTACCCCTGTACAAGGGGGGGGGGGCGGTACAGCACCCTGCCTCAGCTCCCTCAAGGCCATGAGTGCGTGATTGTTAACCAGTCGGTGGTCCAGGGCGTCCGTGTACCCCTGTACAAGGGGGGCGGGGGGGCGGTACAGCTGCCTGCCTCAGCTCCCTCAAGGCCATGAGTGCGTGATTGTTAACCAGTCGGTGGTCCAGGGCGTCCGTGTACCCCTGTACAAGGGGGGGGGGGCGGTACAGCTGCCTGCCTCAGCTCCCTCAAGGCCATGAGTGCGTGATTGTTAACCAGTCGGTGGTCCAGGGCGTTTGTGTACCCCTGTACAAGGGGGGGGGGCGGTACAGCTGCCTGCCTCAGCTCCCTCAAGGCCATGAGTGCGTGATTGTTAACCAGTCGGTGGTCCAGGGCGTCCGTGTACCCCTGTACAAGGGGGGGGGGGGCGGTACAGCTGCCTGCCTCAGCTCCCTCAAGGCCATGAGTGCGTGATTGTTAACCAGTCGGTGGTCCAGGGCGTTTGTGTACCCCTGTACAAGGGGGGGGGGCGGTACAGCTGCCTGCCTCAGCTCCCTCAAGGCCATGAGTGCGTGATTGTTAACCAGTCGGCGGTCCAGGGCGTCCGTGTACCCCTGTACAAGGGGGGGGGGGTACAGCTGCCTGCCTCAGCTCTCTCAAGGCCATGAGTGCGTGATTGTTAACCAGTCGGTGGTCCAGGGCGTCTGTGTACCCCTGTGCAAGGGGGGGGGGCGGTACAGCTGCCTGCCTCAGCTCCCTCAAGGCCATGAGTGCGTGATTGTTAACCAGTCGGTGGTCCAGGGCGTCCGTGTACCCCTGTACAAGGGGGGCGGGGGGCGGTACAGCTGCCTGCCTCAGCTCCCTCAAGGCCAGAAGTACGTGATTGTTAACCAGTCGGTGGTCCAGGGCGTCTGTGTACCCCTGTGCAAGGGGGGGGGGCGGTACAGCTGCCTGCCTCAGCTCCCTCAAGGCCAGGTGTGCGTGATTGTTAACCAGTGGGTGGTCCAGGGCGTCTGTGTACCCCTGTGCAAGGGGGGGGCGGTACAGCTGCCTGCCTCAGCTCCCTCAAGGCCAGGAGTGCGTGATTGTTAACCAGCTGGTGGTCCAGGGCTTCTGAGTGCCCCTGTGCAAGGGGGGGCGGTATTGCAATGCTTGTGAGAGAGCAATCCATGGGGTCAGAAAAAGGCCTTGCGGGATAGATAGATGCCGCTACAGGACTCAGACTAGATTGTCAGATTGAGCCCAGGTAGGATGAGTCAGAGGGACCTGCACACCGGCACTGCCCTGGCAGTTATCTATCAGACCTAGAGTTCAGGAGGTGTTGCTAGGCATTGCCAGGTACGGCAGAGTAGGCAGATGGCATACGTATACATATATATAGCAACGCGCCAAGTCAATAAGGCATGCAGATGGCCTGCCTGCCTTCTTCACCTAGTAATCAAGTAGCTTCTTATATTATAGAGGCTTAAACACGAGTGGGCGACAGATCGGGACAGCAGCAACCACACCGCAAGCAGCTTCGGCTTCAGAAAACTTCGCTAAGCCTATGATCAAGGAGGATGCACCACGCCTTGCTGCTATGCTGTGCATTACTGAGGCTGCTGCTATGCTGAGCATTAATGAGGCTGAGACACCGCACTGCACTGTTATGCTCAGTATTGATGAGGCTGAGACACACCCTGCAATTCCACTCATCAACAATGAGGCTGAGACACACCCTGCTATTTCACTCATCAACAATGAGGCTGAGACACACCCTGCTATGCCACTCATCAACAATGAGGCTGAGGCACACCCTGCTATGCCACTCATCAACAATGAGGCTGAGACACACCCTGCTATGCCACTCATCAACAATGAGGCTGAGGCACACCCTGCTATGCCACTCATCAACAATGAGGCTGAGACACACCCTGCTATTTCACTCATCAACAATGAGGCTGAGACACACCCTGCTATTCCACTCATCAACAATGAGGCTGAGACACACCCTGCTATGCCACTCATCAACAATGAGGCTGAGGCACACCCTGCTATGCCACTCATCAACAATGAGGCTGAGACACACCCTGCTATTTCACTCATCAACAATGAGGCTGAGACACACCCAGCTATTCCACTCATCAACAATGAGGCTGAGGCACACCCTGCTATGCCACTCATCAACAATGAGGCTGAGACACACCCTGCTATTCCACTCATCAACAATGAGGCTGAGGCACACCCTGCTATGCCACTCATCAACAATGAGGCTGAGACACACCCTGCTATGCCACTCATCAACAATGAGGCTGAGGCACACCCTGCGATTCCATTCAGAACTAGGGAGGCTGAGACGCAACTTGTTTTGCATTCAGCACCCGGAGGGCTGGGTCACAACTTGACGTTCAAACAATTGTTGAGGTTTTATACAGTTTCGCAAGATGTTTGTAGAGACATTGCAGAACCGTATAAACCCTCAACAGGAGGGCTGGGACACACCTTGCTGTTGTGATTGTTGAACTTGTCCCACATGATGATGACCAGCCTGCTCTCCTCGATGAGCCGGCTGGCCTCCTGATCCATGCTGAGTGCTCGGATGAGGTACAGGGAGGCATAAACTAGAGCCCCGCTGAATCCCACCTGGGCACCAGCACCAATGCCACACACAAAATAGTTATGAGGTACGGGGAGGCATACACCCGAGCCTCTCTAAATCTCTCTTGGGCACCACTTAAATTTTGATTCAAGTGCACACCAGACCACCCTTGGCAGGCCCTGGGCTGCCACCACTAATGGAAACAAACAGCACTGAGGGCAACACCACACAAAAACAGTTTCAGTGCAACGCCACTCCAAAAACAGTGATGAGGGGAACGCCATGCAAAAAACAGTTATGAGGGCAACGTCACACAAAAAAACAGGTTAAGGGAAAACACCACACACACACAAAATACAGAGGGCAACACCTCACACACAAAAAGTGATGAGGGCAATGTTGCACAAGAAACAGGTATGAGGGGAGCACCACACAAAAAACAGGACTGGGGGCAATGCCACGCAAAAGATTAAAGCCCTCTGGAACCTCAACAGGTAGGGCTAAAAATTGTGCTGCTGAGTGCTGACTGACATGCAAATCTGGCTCTTAGACTCTCCGCATGAATTTGAAGGTCTGAAGGGACACTCACCAGCATGCATTGTTTCCTTCTGACATTCTTACTCTTCCTGGCGTTATTACTCTGTCATGTGTTATTATTCCTCCTGACAGTGTCACTCTTCCTGTCTTAATTACTCTTCCATATGTTATTCCTCTTCCTGGCGTTATTACTCTGTCTTGTGTTATTATTTTTCCTGGCGTTGTTACTCTTCCTGTCTTAATTACTCTTCCCCATGTTATTACTCTTCCAGGCGTTGATTGGTCCCCTGAAGTTAACATTACACCTCCTGCCTCTCACCTGAGCGTGATACCTGACAGAGTGCATCAGCACGGCCGCAAAGCGGGGCGTCAGCTGGACGTTTCGAAACGGAGCTATCAGGAGCCACACGGCAGGCCCACCCCCCTCCTTGTCAGCCTGTGCCTGCTCTGCCCGCCTCAGCAGCAGGCCCACTCGCGTTGGAACCTTCTCGAGGCACACTAGTTGAGAGTGCGACCAATGCTGCACAGGAACCTGCACAGCATGAATACACATTAGGCCAATAGAGTGATTCATTGCCCGCCACTTGATATCACTCCCTACCACTTGCAGACTAGAGCACACTAGTTGAGAGTACAAGCAATGCTGCACAGGAATCTGCGCAACATGAATCGAGATTGGGCCATTGGGGGAATCGTTTCTGTATGCGCCAGACGTACCTGGCGTCCTCTGGGCAGCCCGGTTTTTACAAGCACGCTTCAGCTACAATTCAGTCACCAGTGCATCACGGCTACAGCCGTAAACCAGGCCTGTTGCAGCAAGCCCTACGGCATGGGCCCTCGGTTGTTCAACTACTGAACCCTGACCCCTAAAACCTAAGCCCTCGGCTGTTCAAGTTTCGCTCCCCGTCGGTCCTGCAGTGGCCACCTACTGCGCACTGAACATAATGCTGGTGGGCAGTATTCATTTTTCCGGCTGCGAGTCCATCTTTGACAGGTCGCTCCACGGCCGCCAAAGGCCCGATTGGGACCAAACCTGGACCAGCCTATGAGTGGTGGCCAAAGCATAGGCACAGGCACAGGCATGATTGCACAGCTGGCAACAAAGCCAGAGTCTGGAGTGTAGCTGACATGTAGCTGAGTCACAAGAACAAAAATGCTGGTGGGCAGCACCTGTGGTGCCCCCAGGCAGAGCTGCTCGCTCCCAAGCTGCCCTAGGAATGGCCCTTTCACAGGCCATCATATAAATGCTGGGAGATATCTTGCGAGCCAGTGAGTGATATCCCTCTTCGCCCTCCAAAAAATATAACCCAGGCAACCTTTTCAGGCCCTGTACAGCATGGTCGTTCTTTAAGGGTTATTGACCTACAATTCAGCTACTTTGCCGTCTGCAGCCAGGAGGGCCTGGCGCAGCAAGCCCTGCTGCTTGGGCTACCGGACATAGGCCAGCAAAGGTTTGGTCCCTGTTGGCTTATTCATGGCTGCCCAATGGCTTGTCAAAGGTGGTCTAGCTATCGATGGCGAGATGGCACTTAAATGAACTATGGTGGCAGGAGGATGCCACCCCTGTGGTGGATTCAGTCCCCAACAGATTCCACGAACAAGGCAAGAAGCAATGCAATCTTGCATACTCCAACATAGCAGGAAGCACTGGAAGCTTGCATACTCCAACATAGCAGGAAGCACTGGAAGCTTGCATTCAGAACAACATTGCAAGATGCACTGGAAGCTTGCATTCAGAACAACATTGCAAGATGCACTGGAAGCTTGCATTTAACAGCACTGCTGACCTCCAGGTAGGCCACCGCGCCCCTGAATGTTGCCGTGAAGGGAACAGGAAGGAGATAGCCGCCTTCAGAGCCCTGCCAAGCTCTGTCGTCAACAACGGCGTCTTGACTCATGCCTGTCACGTGGTCTTTGAAGCTGACCGGGAACCGCCACCTGTCCATGATGTCCTTGGGCTGGCTCAACACTCCGCCCCACCCTCGGTCTGTGACAGCGCTCTTGGCAAGCCCCTCGGCAAAAAAAAAGCCCTTGACGACCGTGTCCTCGGTCCCCACGACTATTCTGATGAACGCATGGAGCATGACATGCTGGAAGCTGCTTTTCTTGTGAGGGATGATTCCTGGCAAGGTCACGTGGATGATCCCGAGCTGCTCGGAGGTCGTGAAGCCTCTTTCTAATTCGAGGCTCGCCGACGGGCCGAGGATCAGGGCCGCTAGCAGAAGCAGCGCTGGTAGGAGTAACAGGGTTCTCTTCTCATCTCGGATCATGAACGAGCACAAAAACTATCGCGATACATGGACCCTTTTCAAATATTGACAGCGCTGTCAGCGTGGCGTTGATAAATCCTTGAGTGGGTCGGTTAATCAGTTACTAGGTCGGCAGCTGCCTGAAGTCAGTCATGGCAGAACCCTTGTCCCACCTCAAGCCCTAGCACCAATCCTGGCGCCAGCCAACCCCAGCCCTAGCCCCAGCCTCAATCCCAGCCCAGGCCCGACTCAGCACCAGCCAAACCACCAGCTCCAGCGCTTTAACCAGTCCCATACCCATGTCCTTTTTGTTACTTGAGCTGAAAGCGAGTGCTACTTGTCGGTCAATCGGTCTTTGGCGGGGTCTTTGATAGGGATCCAATGACCTTGCCCACCCACGCCAGACATCCCAAGTCGACAGGGCTGCATGTAACCAGGATGGCAGGATTATTCTGGCGGGCCCTGTTCACTCCTGAGCTCTCGACCATGCACGGTAACTTAGCCTGCTTCTATCCAATCAGACATAACGGCGCATTTGTCTTAGGATCACGAGGAACCTTGCTATGCCTGCCTCTGGGGCTTACGCTTCCACCCAGGCACCCTGCTTACTTCCACCTACAAGAATGAAGCGTGTGTACCGTACAGGTAATCGTTGGCCATGCGGACAGTCCCCACAAACAGGATGCCAGTATTTGAAGTTTATAAGCTTTCCATTGATTGCATGAGGCACTAAATGATCACTTTCACGCGATGTGAAGGAAAATTTATGGTCCAGATTTAGCTGACCTAACATTTGCTTTTTAGTGTCACAGTACTTATATCAGATGGGGTCGCATTGGCTGAATGATGATACAGGGCGTTTTGAAACAACTTCCGTGCCTGGCAATGCAAGTTTTTGAATATGCTCAAATCTTGAACGCAGGGAGGATGACGCTCACATGATTTACAGCCCATTGTACGGATTCACTACTTGAGTTTAAACTTGATTTATATCATGTTCTAATGGAAGTGGCCATGAAGCAGTAACTGGTGGAGGATGGCACGAACTTATATACCCCAGTAATGCACAATTTTGTGAATCTACCTTTCGGAGGAAAATGGGTTCCTTGAGCTTTCAATGTACTGCAAAAGGAGATTCGTCTGATAAAACCGCCAAACATTGAAGCATTTCCCCAATTGTGTAGGCAACTCAACTCAGCTGACATTGATCATCATTTAAATCCTCTGCAACCTCGTCATACTTTATGATTGGGGCTTGTCTAGTTATCTTCCGCACTACCGGTGTCGGGCTCCTACGCTACTGGTCAGTGGTTGTGTGCTGGTTGCATGCTCAGAGGTTTCACTATTTTCTTGCTCACGGACCCTTTCAAGGAAGTGCTCGTACCGTTCGCATGCACCTGTCCCGTGCATCAAATGTGATACTCCGTTTAAATGTGCAATTTTGACTTAAAACTGAAGGTCCACCGCATCACAGGAATCGGCATTCAGAACCTTGATGTAACTAAAACAATAAGTAGTGAAAAATCAAGCCAAACGAAATTGTCGAGGCTTGGATGGACACAAAAAGCTCATACCCGTACACTGCAAAAATACATTACTTTTTCTCACTAGCAACTATCAGACTTTCAGGGCAAGGTACACAACGCAAGAACTTGTATCACGCATATCGGTGTGTACCGGTAATCAACTAATCACCAGCACATCCAGATTTACTGGTCTGGGGAATTATCTGGAGGACCCACATCCTAGACAGGTGGAAATGCTGAATTTCCCCCACCCCGAAAAAACTGGCTGAATAGTACAGCATCCGATGTTCTGCAGTTCTACTCCCTGCGCATCACCACCTGCCACACCAATACCTGCGACACCACTAACTTTTAAAGCTCCCCAAATCGTGACCCAATGAAGGCAACCAGTCAGCACAAATGTATCAACATGATTATGATCACACGTAATTAATGTCTACAGACCTAACAGTCGACTTCACAAAAAATAAGCCAACCGAGCTCAACACACCCACAGGAATGAACGATTTAATAAATTGTTAAGCTTTGCAGCCAAGCAGGCTGTAAAGGGCCCTAATGTTTCGCTTCCTGTCTTCTCACAACCGAAGCAGCTGAGCCCGCCTGCAGGCCCGATGCAAGCCAGCTCAGTCGACGTTCTCTGAGGTGCCCTAGGGCAGAGCCCCAGACGGCTTCAGGGTGGAAACGGAGGGCCAAGTGCTTGGGGTCCGACTGCCGGGGTCTGTGCAGGTTCTTCACATGAGCCTGTGGAACATTTTGGGTGGGAAAATAGTATTTTGAAAAAATACGGAACAAACCTTGAAACTGCAATTGCTTAGGGCACAGAGCAAGCTGGCTCTAAGGTTGAAAAACATAGTAATTCTTTGTCAAGCAATTGCTTTCATGTTGGCAGTTGGAGCGTCTGCTATGACTGGCCTATGAGTTCCTGGCCCAGAGCATGCGGAGCCGAACGATCCAGAAATCCAGAAATCGGTCAGTAACAAACACAGTTCACGACGCGGTTGATGACGCTGGTGGGATCTTACCAGCAGCATACAGGCAGGATCCAGCTGAGAGGGGACATTGTGAGGCTTGTACGACTTTGCGGTATGCACAAAGAAGTGTTCCACGGCGTCCGGGATGACCATGGTCTTTGGGCCGGGGGGGTGATCCATGTCAATCAGCTTGTACCTATTAGGGGAGAGAATAGGTGATTCATGTCAATCAATTTGTATCCTATGAGGGGACAGAATGGGTGATGGATGGCTTTCAATTTGTATCTTATGAGGGGAGTGAACGGGTGATGGATGTCAATCTGGGTGAATCGTAAATACCCTCAACCGTCTCAAGTCTCAACCCCTAAATGATGAGTGGAATGAAAGGGTGATCAATGTCAATCAGGGTGTGTCTGACAGGATGAAAGGGAGCCGAAAGCGGAGGGGCGTTGTGGCCCGGAGCTGAAAAGGTGCGAGCAGTCGGCTGTGATTGCGCAGACCCTGGAAACCTGTCCTCAAAGATCTGCCTTAAGCCCTGATCAGTCTCAGCGCAGTTTGAGTGGAGGTACTAGGACTGTGCTTGAAACTCTCCACATCACTCTCAAAATAGTAAACAACATCAACCCTCTAACCTCCCTAAATTACGAGACTGCTTGGTGCTGAGTTCAACCTTGGACCTCGGTGGAGAGCAATCCTACCTGCACACCTAATCACCCAGGCATGGAGCATCAGAGCTGCACTCACTGGAAAATCGGATGGTCGGAGCTGCTTGACAGCCAGAGTGGCAGCTCTCCTCGGGTCCTGTTGGGCCAATCCTCCGCAATCACGTGGTTGCGACTGATCTCCAGGTTGGAGACCGGCTCGTTGGGTGGGTTGCACTCACGCACCATGTCGAAAACGGTGGAGGGCATGGGCCGCATGGAGACCAACTGGGCAGCAAGCAAAAGGCAGGGAAGGCGGTAAGCGCGGTCTGCATGATGCTGGCAATGCCTCAAGCCCAACTGCCCTGGCTGGGCTGCATGACCCTGGCAATACCTCAAGCCCAACTGCCCTGGTTGGGCTGCATGACCCTGGCAATACCTCAAGCCCAACTGCCCTGGTTGGGCTGCATGATGCTGGCTGTACCTCAAGCCCAACTGCCCTGGTTGGGCTGCATGATGCTGGCCGTACCTCAAGCCCAACTGCCCTGGTTGGGCTGCATGATGCTGGCTGTACCTCAAGCCCAACTGCCCTGGTTGGGCTGCATGATGCTGGCCGTACCTCAAGCCCAACTGCCCTGGTTGGGCTGCATGATGCTGGCCGTACCTCAAGCCCAACTGCCCTGGTTGGGCTGCATGATGCTGGCACCAAGCAACCTACCTTTCTCCTCCAGCACCCTCCCCTGTTTAAGCCAAGCTGACTCCTGTTACACTCAGTCTAACTCCTCTGATGCCATGCTTCACTCCTCCAACACCCTACCCCCTATAATGCCAAGCCCCCTCCTATTACACTCAGTCTAACTCCTCTGATGCCATGCTTCACTCCGTGCTCCCATTGCTCACCCCCACTTACGTATTCATCGAGGTCTAGCATGGCCAAGAACGTGTTCTCGCCCAGGTGTGCCATCACAGCATGGTTGTAGACCAGCCGCTGGTCCCAGTACGGCGCTCCGGGGCGTGTCTGAACTGCATCCCAGCGGACAAGCCGGAGCATGCCCTGGCGAAGCCACTTTGCAACAAGGGCTGATGAGAGGAGGGCGTCCAGATGTCTAGGTCGGACGTACAAAAGATATCTACATGCAGGTCAGGGCCGTTTTTGTTTGTTTGGAGTTATAGGGGGGGTGGATGCAATGATGGAAGAAGAGGGGTCAATGGACAAATGACCCATTGCGGCACGAATTAACGCTGGCTGCAAGCGTGGAACGACCCTATGACAGGAGCCAGTCACGCACCTGGTGCGTGTGGCAGCAGGGGATGATAAAAAGTTGGGGAAGAAGGGGAGATAAACTAGCAATACAGGCGATTCGATGGAAATTGCATGTATAACCACTTCCAGGCAATGTCAATCGAGTAAAAGGCGCACCATGACCCTTATCTGGATCCAGATTCGCACCTGGTGAACCCAAGCATGGCGTAGTGCTGAATATGGCGGCTCAGGAGTCCGGTAGAGGCGGCACTGATATCCCACAGAGGATGAACAACCACCACGGCCCGGGTGGGCAGTAGCCTCTCTGAGCCGATGGGTGGCGGCTCGCCATGCTCTGGGTCCAGCAAACGGCTCCGGGGCCGTGAAAGTGGCCGGAACACACACTTTTTGCCGTGCCCTCCGTCCAGAGCTGTGACGACGTACTCCAAGCTCTCAGACGGCAAGGGGGTGAAGGTGACGTTGCCCGGGGATGTGAAGGGCATGATGTTGTCAAAGAGGGGGAAGCGCATGGAGCCCCATAGCGGCCACGAGCCAATGACGTCCCGCCCATGCACTTGACGCAATGCCAGCTCTGGTTCCAGGTAGATGCTGCTCTGTGGGGTGTTGGGCTGGGGCTTCGCGGGTTGCGATGTGAGTTCAGGCTGACTGGCGGATTGCGGCACCGGCACCTCCACCAAGAAGGTGGCTTTGATGGTGACATTTCCGCTGTCTCTCGAAAGCATGTGCTTGAGGAAAACATGGAGTTGGAATGATGTCGTATTTGTCAATCCCTCGAGGCTTGGGAAGTCAGCCCTATGCATGGTCATGGTGCATTGCCAAACACCCATGTCCCTTGCTTCCATGTATGGAATTGGTAGTCTTGCACCGTTACCAGGTCTGGCGCTAGAATATTGCCTCTCTATTTGCATTGCTGACCTTTCTGCAGGGTGCTTTGCATGGACATTATCCGACGACACCACCGCGAGAAGGAAACCGAAGACGAGGACAATTAGCGTCCTGGCCAGAGAAAAAAGGGCATACATCACTAGGATTGCCGCCCTCTCCCTCAGCCTTCAATGACACAATTTAAATATATTTATCACAGAAATACATCTCGAAAGATTGCGTTAGCTGCTGTATGCCTCTGATCGAGGAACGGAGCGGAGCGGAGGCATAAGCAGCTGTCACGAGCGGTCACGAGCACGATTCGCAGTCCGCGATTCAAATTATGAAACGGGGCGCGCTGATCTGCATGCCGAACGGTATATATCGATGCAGCCCAACGGCTTCTCCTTTTGGTGCACCTGTTATATCGGAAAGCAGAGATAAAGTCTCTTGTCATTTCTGCGGGTGCATTGTCCGTCCCCGTTACTGAAGAGTTTCAGAAATGTCAAGGACACTCTCCAACCCCTCACCTGCTTCAACCGCCCTCCTCTTGCCCTAGTAAACAATTAAAATAATCCAGCCACACGCTTTATTCATCATACGGTACACTGGTGTTATCAAGGCTCTAATCAGTGGACACTTGTTTTGCTGGGACTTCTCAAGTGTTTGACTTCCAGCCCAGCCCAGGCTCTGGAATTGCTCTGGACACCAACTGAGAGGCCACAATGACACAAACTTCCTGGGTGCCCTACTGCCCTTGTGGCCTCATTGTTGGACTGACAGAGTGGAAGCGTGGAAACAGAGGCGTGAAAACTGCGAGGAGAGGCGTTTCAGCACTCCGCAGGTCAATGCATTGCACCTCTGGGCCTTGCTTGACCGAAAGGGTGCCCAACAGTGAAGTCTGGAGAAGTAAAGTAAAGGGGAAAAGTTAAGAAAAAAGAGGAACATGAAGGAGGAAAAATATCTCTCCCCCCAAAAGGAAAACCCCGTCAGTTGGCTGAGGGGTATGGCAAATTTAAATTCCAGGCACGAATTCCTGACAAATTCGTTTCTTAAAAAGACATAGATGAGGAATAACCATGGAATTCATGAGCTCTCCGAGGGTTTCTTTACAGAAAGGGACATCACAAGTTAGCAAGCCATTCTTCCCCTAGGCTTGCATCCACTGGAGTCAGTGCTTGCCCACTGGGGATTTAAATTCCAGGCACGAATTCCTGACAAATTCGTTTCTTAAAAAGACATAGATGAGGAATAACCATGGAATTCATGAGCTCTCCGAGGGTTTCTTTACAGAAAGGGACATCACAAGTTAGCAAGCCATTCTTCCCCTAGGCTTGCAACCACTGGAGTCAGTGCTTGCCCACTGGGGATGGTCATGGTCCCCTGGTCATGATTTGGTGGCTGATCATACAAACATTTTAAGCTCTTTCACACTCCCCCTGATTTCACACTATTCCATCCTCCGAAAAGCAGGTCAATCCACATTCCGCCGAGTGGCAACACATAAAATCATATCCCGGTTTAACTCATTCATCAGCTTTGAACTCCCCTGCCCTTCGAATTGAAGGGCAATTGTGTCTTAAACTCATGACAGCTTTGAAATCCGTTCAAAAGATTTTGGACAACATACCGGTATGGAAGATACCCAGAGAGACATCAAGCCCATCTCGGAAGACCAATCTGCATGCCCATGGGGACTCACTTTGGGAGGTATCATCAAACATCTTTAGTACCTCAATGCCTACTACTTGTCTTCCTCTCACCTGTCTGCACGGACCGTGGGCCCCAAATTAGCAGTCCATCTTCTGTTCAGTTGATGGCAGGTGAGGATCCTGCCCTCATCCTGGAGGCCACATCTTGTCAGGCTTTCCATTCGGCAGGCAGGCAGGCACTCAGGCAGACAGGCAGGCAGGCCTGTACCGTGTCACCTTTGTCCAACTGTGGTGGCCTCAGGTACATGTAGCAGAGATGCAGTAGGCTTCAAAAGATAGAAACGGTAAGCAATTAATATTCAGTGAGATGACACTGTTATCAGGGGTGCCCCCCCGAGTATTACAGCGATGATTTGTGCATACCATGCGCCAGCATAACTGCTAATGATAGCGCAACTTACTGTGCAAAGCTGTTACACACAATCTCAATCACAGTCTCATGGGTCAAAGGCTTGCATTCTGGACAGGGTGATGCAGGCGGTGGTTTGCAAGTGAGTTCGGAGAAATCATGATAGATCTGCACCAATTTGAGAAGACGTTGGCCTTCATAGGCATATTGGAACCCTCAGTGTGAGGCCTGGAAGCCTCATTAAGGACTCCATTGTGCCTTTCAGGCTTGGAATCCTCCCGATCCTGCTCATTGCTTGGATGCCTCCATGGGAGAGGGATGGGATCCTCGTCGAGAGGGCATGGTGGCATGCGTGCGCTGTGCGCATGGGACCATCGACATATACCGTCACATGGCTGACATGAGTAGGTGAGTACCCGTGATATTCTCCCTCTCGTGTATGATAATTGTTTGTTGGTGTTTGTAGATGTTGGATTCGTTTACGAATTGTCCTTGCAGTGTTTGACATTGTGAGTCTGTGCACAGTGAATGGCAATCCATCATAGCAGGCGCTCTGTCAGCTCCTCCACTCAGCACTTCTCTCGCGCCTTCACGTCTTAACTGGGCTTTCTTCATGTCGCGAACTTGCCAACGCTTACATGCCTCCCGGCTTGTTCCGGAAAAAGGGTCATCCGATTTCCTGATCCGAGGTGATTTGGATGAGGGAGTTAGATTGATGACGAAGAAAGGGATAACGAAAGCGTTTAAAGCGTTGCTTTCGAGTGCACGCCCTGTGTATCTGATCCTCCGTCTGAGCCTGGGGATCACTCGGCCGGCCCAACCCTTCAGCGGAACCCTGACTCTTGTCTCGCATCTCCTAATGCCAGGACGAAGCATCCACCATCTCTCGCTCTTCAAACATGACAACTCTAACGATCTTATTCTCTGGTCCTCCAGGTAACGATCTGTCGAAGTAGAGGACAGATCTCTCAGAAATGCAGTACGGAGTGTTGTCTGCAGGGTCAGGTTGTCTGTTGCCGTAGGTGTCCATCTTAATGCCACATTACGCCTCGTATCCTTTGCAAAGCTCTGGCATGAAAGTTTCAATGTAAGCAGTTTATCATCAACAACCCATTGCCCATGCTTCGCAGAACAGCATGTCAAGGTCAGTGCCACTCCCATGGCCAAACTGCTCTCCCTGCTGGAGCAAGCCTGCGCCAAGATGAAGCCAGCATTGGACCCCAGCCTCTGCCAGCTGATCCTCCACGAGGGCCGCAACAAGCGCGTCCTAGACCTGCAGACAACATACCGCTTTGCGAATATTCCCTCAAATGCGAAAGTTGAGATTCTGAAAGGTGGGGAGGGGCATGGGATGTCAAGAAAGCCATTTGTAGCAGTTGTATGTGGGAGGGCGGGGCGTGTGCATTTGATCTTTGCAGATTTGGGGCTAGGGTCGTTATTTGAATTTCAAAGACTTCCACCTGGTTTATAAAAGCCGCATGGTTATCATGGCGCGCCCGCCTTAGCTCCATGAACTGATTTCAGGTATCCAAATTCAATGGTCTCTTGGCTCCAAAGGGAGTATGGGCATCAGCACTCACCATGATTCATTGGCTGAGTTTCCAGTTTTCTTCGTCGGCTCATTTTGGTGTCCTTCGCCAGCTCATTCTTATCTTTTGTGCAGGTTTCGTTTGTTTGTGGGTTTGTCCCTCGCAGCTGCTTCCTGGTTCTTTGTGTCAGGTCAATATGTGAGCAGTTTGCACTGCTTGGCCTTCAAGACCTAAACTATAGGGTGGATGAATCATAGCAGCATCAGCTACACCTGAATGCTCTTCCTACAAGCAGCGTGCTGATCTGTCTGCCCCTGCTGCACTGCCAGGCGCTGCTCCCGTACAAGCGCCTGCCGCTCCGATTGAAACAACAACGCCGGCAGCCTCCTGCGATGTGGGTAACTGTGCACTGCAAAACTGATTGCTGCCCTATCCTCCCTGCGTGAAACATTCGAACAAGAGATTTCCAACATCCCCACCCGCTTCATGAAAGTCATGACGCCGCCTGGGTCATTCCTCTGCAGTCTTTCAATGTTAATCAACAACAGCTCGCTGCATTGATATCAGAGTCTATTATAGTGTGCAACATGCCACTTAGGTCAGACCATTGGACAACAACCCCTGGGTCATGGAGGACCGGACTTAAACCGGCCCACAGCCAGTGGACAGGGGGTTTGCTGCCCCAGGCCCCAACGTCCGTAGGCCTTGATGTAGCTGAATTGTAGCTGGAGCACCCTGACCAAACCGCGGTGGCCATCGCAGGTGCCCCATCAAGAGATGCAGGCAGCTGTCCCCCCAGAGCCGCAACCAGTAGAGGAGCCGACGTCGGAAACAGAGTCGGAGCCGGATGCGTCATCGGCGCTACCAGCGGCCCCTGCCTCTTCCGGGCCGAGCTCGCATTGGCAAGCTCTCGGTGTAGACAGGGAGATTGCGGTCTTCACAAAGAATGCGCTGGACGACGCCGTGTTCCAGGCAGCCGCGCTCGCCGGGTGAGCCATCGGCCATGGGGGCAGATCCTGGTGCGTGTTTCACTTCCAGCCTGTAACGTTGTCCATGTCGGTGGTTGTAACTCCCAGCATGATCAGTCATCTGCAGTGCCATAGCACAAGGCCGGGCTTCGGCGTTTTCTTTTTTTTGCTTCAAGGTTTATCAGGTCAGGCCTTGTGACACAACAGCTGCCCGGCTGTCGCTTAGAGGGTTGCAGTGTATAGGATGGAGGGAGCAATGTCAGCCTGGCCCGTGACTTTCCACCCGCGGCATTATCTGGCTTTTTTAATTGTCATGGCGCCTATACAGCCTTCATCCAATAGCCTCTACAGTCCTTCAGTCTTTGAGTCAAGATCACTCAAGTCTCATTTGATTTGTTTGTTACAGCTTAAATGCGGCCACCCAAAGTTTTGTACGGAGGGTTCCTACAGTGCCCCCTTTTGTCCAAGAATTACCATCATGAATGCATCAGGCTGCATGACGCTCCATGAGGCTGCATGATACGCATGGGGCCCATGCAGCATCAGGTGGCTGTCAAAGCGGTCAGGCCCTGGCGCGGCCCTGGCGTGGGCAGGCCCTGGTGCTCAGGGTTCAGGATCTGCTGAGTTCTGCTCTGCGGCAGGGACCTGTCGTACAAGCCTGACATCTTCCATGACTGGCGCTAGGACATTATTTCTAGGGTTTATGGCAGGCACTAGGGCTAAGGATTTTGTCTCCAGGGTTTACTAACCTTCCCTGCTGTGTCACAGGCACATGTCAGACCTGTCCGGCCTTTTTTATGACTGTCACTAGGGCTTACAAGTTTTGTGACCAGGGTTTTGTGTCCAGGGTTTTCTACCCTTCCCTGTGGTGTCACAGGGACGTGTCTGATTTGCTGGATGAGTTCTATGACTGAGTTCTGACAGGCGCTTGCGTCCAGGGTTTGTGTCCAAGGTTTGCTAACCTTCCCTGGAGTGTCACAGGGACGCCATGGATGTGCCGGATAACTTCTATGACGTGACTCCCGAGGACCTGGCGGTACTCAGGCGCGACGTGGATGCTAGGAAGAAGGTAAGAGCCCGGGGAAAAGGGTGAGAGCCCGGGGGGAAAGTGCGAGCTTGGGGAAAAGGGTAAGAGCCCAGGGAAAGGGTGAGAGCCCGGGGGGAAAGGGCGAGTGCCCGCGGAAAAGAGTGAGAGCCTGGGAAAAGTGTGAGAGTCTGGAGGGAAGAGTGGGGGTCTAGGGGAAAGAGTGAGAGCCTGAGGAAAGGGTGAGAGCCCGGGAAACGGCCCATGTGACGGTCCACACACGATTCACACAGCCGCTGCCCTTTTGACACCTCCCTGGCCGCAGGACGAGGGCATGCTCAAAACGCGCGCCTTGCGTGAGGCCGCAGAGCGCAGGCAGGCTGCAGCCTACGGCCCCATACCCGTGCGGGTCCACTTCCCAGACAACGTCATTGTGCAAGCAGCTTTCTCGGCGCTAGAGCCCTTGGCCAAGCTGCAGGTGGGGATGGGTGCCTCAAGTTGCCCTTGTCTTTTCATGTAATCATGTTGCCTGTGGATGGACATTGGCCGTGCTCCACCCCCTGGACTGTGTGCGCCACTATCATTTTTTCTGCTCGAGTCGTTGCCTGCCCATGTCTGCCCATGGCGATGTTTGTAGCATGCATACTCACTGGCTTCCCTAGCACGGTAATACTGCAATGAAGCATTCCAGTGATGTTGTAGTGCTGTACCGATATCACTCAGCTAGAGGTCGTTGTTAGGTTCATCATTCCGTATTTGTGAGATGCACTGCCAAAGGTGAGCGCCTCAAGGCCTGTTTCCTGTCCTTGTCGCCTGCAGGCCCTGGTCAGCAGCCTCCTCTGCTCCGACCTCCTCAAGCCCGGTGCTTTCTACCTCTTCACAACGCCACCAAAGCAGGTGACGATATTGTGTTTTGCTTTCTTGCGTGAAGCACTGGATGCAAGTGCATCTCTTGTGTGGTTTAGTTCTGCTCTTGCGGTACCCACCTGTCCAGGAAGTCTATCTCTTGCCTTTGAATGGAAAGCGTACACCCCCTACTCCTCATCCCAGTTACAGCATGCCAAAACAAAAAGTAAGAGCAGCGTCTAAACAATACCGAGCAGGCCTTTCCAAATATCTAGATAAGCATTCCCTCCGACAAGGTGACCCCCCTGACTCTTCAACGCTCTACATGGGAGGGGACTCAGAAGCCAGGATATGCTGTGTTTTCCTGAAGGTGCCCTCTCTATCGAAAGTGATCAATACATAGCTACGCCGTGAAGCTGTGTTAAAGGATAGACACGCCTTAGCAGTTGCCCCCTGTCTCATGTCTTCTCTCAATTTGAGTCGTACGTATCCAGTGTGCATTCTAGCCTCCTTGGCCCTCTGCATGCCCTACCTGCAGATTATTCGGGACCTAGACCTCACGTTCTTCAAGGCCCAGCTCGTACCGGCAGCTCACATCTACGTGCATGCAGTGGAGGGCAAAGGTGGGAACCTGCATCTGTCGGTGACGATGCCGTCCTATACCCCTGCTGCTGCTATCTCTGATACTAGTAGTGCCATATAACAAATGCGGCAAGACTGCAGTACTGCATGCTTTTGAAGTATCGGCAAATTTAGATTTCAGGTTCAACGCCTGCTCTCCCGCTCAGATGATTTCCAGGGGCTGCTGCTCCTGCTGCTGTGCCTTTGCAGTGCTAGAGGCAAATATGAATTAGGGACGTCTGATCCAACTCTAGTGATGCCTTTCACCTCTGAGGCTGACCTCCTGCACCTATTGCTATGCAGTGCCCGAGGGCTTCTCTGGGCCCTTCCTACGGCCTCCGATCCAGGCCCTGCTGCAGAGTGTGGTGAGCCTCACAGAGGCCCTCCCGGGGCAGGCGCCCCTCAAGCCACCTGAGCAGCAGCAGCAGGCTCAGGGGATGGGGGCACCGGCAGAAGGGGCGCAGGCAGCTTCGGCTATGGAGGGCGTGGAGGCAGCTGGAGGGAGTGCTCAGGGGGCGGCACCGGCTGCTCCTAGGTACACAGCATCGGGTTCCAAGGTTCCGAAATGGCTGAAGATGGGCAAATGAGGCCCTCTGGCTCTGCCCGGTGATGCTTCTGATGGTTTCAGTGGAGTTCTGCTGCGCGCTGTTCTTTGGGGGCAAGGTTTGCAGACGTTTGAGACTAGCAGAGTTAACATTTTTTGAATTTGTAGTTGGACACCTGGTTGAACTCTTCATTTGTTCTCAGGTATTTCAGCAGCACCAACGGGGATGATATTTCAACCAAACTTGTCAATGACGTTACACCTCTGGGCCATACCCAGAGGTTGGGGGGTTCGAACCCGCCACACCATATTCTCTCTCCCCCCGCCTAGAGCTCCGGGTTCCATGTTCCTGCCCCTTCACTTAGGAGGATGGCATGGCATGGTAGCTGGAATTGAGCCTAGTCATTCCCTGCCAGCCCCATGTGGCCGAGCGTTCAGCAGGGCCCAGCGGGTCAATGACATGACACCTCTGGGCCCTGCTCAAAAAAAGACTCGACCGCGCGGGCGCCCACTGCCCCCTTGGAAGAAAAGAAACTTAAGGTAAGCAGGAAAGAAGGAGAAGAACACAAAGGAAAGAAATATCCCCCCCAAAAGGAAAAGGCAGCCCGAAGTTTCCTTGCCCCTTTCAAGCCTATTCCTCAAGAAGGCAAGGAGAGCAACAAAACTAGGCCTCAACAAAGCGCGTGACGTCCTCAACAAAAGTCAGAGCCTCCCATCCAAGCCTACCCCGGTACAACAGTTGAAAGTCTGTGGCGCCCTCTGGGGGGCCTGCCTGACCTCTCTCCCTTAGCCTCTCCTTTGCCCTAGGGCACTGGAAGTAGACATGCAGCGCATCCTCTACAAACTCGCCATCTCCCATTGCCCGACACCGTTGGTAGCACCATCCGTCACGCTGCTGATCGCTGCGCCGTCCTCGAGTGTCAGCCGTGTTGACACGTACTGTGCACGCAAGCCCACTCCCTTCGACTGGTACGGCCCCTGGCCTGCGCCAGCACGGCGCCCGCTGTCGACTGAAACCAGGTGCGGTAGGCGGCCGCAGACCTGTGTTCAGTGCCAGAATCTCTGGGGTCCCCTCTGCCAGCCGCGCCCGCTCGTATGCAGCATCAACTAGCGCTAGCACCTCTGGACCAGGTAGCGGCTGCAGGTTAGTCGCTGTCTGACGCAGTTTGGGGCCCAGCGGGTATGCACCGTTCTAAACTGTAAGACACTATTACACACATGATTTCGTTTGAGGCTGGCGCATGGAGGGGAGGCCCCTTGACCTAGGCGCGTGGAGTGAAATGATGATGAATTTTATCTGGTTCTCAGAGGCCTTGCCAACAGGCCTTGAGCACAAATAAGACCGTGGATCCAAGGAGGTGGTTGGCTGCTCTGGAATGACACCTTGGGATAGGCATGAGTCAGGTAAGACGTCATCTGGATCAGGATCGCTTGTTTCGTGCGATTGGAAGAGTTGAAAGAGCCTTCACATACTCATTTACAGAGGAGAAGCCAGACCTCGCCTCGCACAATTGGCGAGTCCGTTATTTTGAGTCCCGTCATGTTGAAGCGTGGATGAAGACCAACACATGAAGACATTCGCGTGGGCATTTCCCACGGAGATCCAGTGGATCATCGCAGCAAGTATCAGTGCGTGCATCTGATATTCGGCATTGCTGATGGCTGCATGGTGCCTAGTTGAACTCATATGATGTTTCGGGTTCCACCCGCCGATCAGGTGGCTCACGTGGGTGGTAGGTGGAGGAAAGGCGACCCTCTTCTCTCGTAATCTTCGGTGCACGCAACAATATTTCTCATTCCAGAGCTGGTCCTACCAGTTGCGCTCGTAGTTTCTGGGGCTGGTAGCTGTCCAGCCTCCATAACCCGATGAATCTACACAATCCGATCAACATTGAGATAAGCACATGCATTTTATTGTCACCTGGTTTGCTATGCGGACTGTTCAAATTGCTGAGGTGCCCTAGAGTCCACACTACCTGAAACACGCTGTGGTCACACTCACACATTCGAGGGCCACACGCCAAAACGTCTTCCAGCCGCACACACACTTCCGAGAAACCTCGAAAATTCCTTGGCTTGATAGAAGACTTTTAATTTGAACAGCTTCCCGAAGCAGCGTGGTGGACCTTGGATCGAAGAGGGCACATGGCCAGGTTCTGGGATACGGGCGAGGCTTGCATCTTACTCGCTGCATTTCTGCTTGCGCTATGCTCCGTATTTATCAAGGTGGGCAGGATGTACCTCTCGTCGATGGCGCTCATTCCCGAACCAATTATAGCCTCTGATAGTCTGATAGCTGGCCCCGAGCCCGCTCCATCGGGAGCCTCAGCCCCACAACGGCAGCCCTAGCGTTCATACTCTTAATTTCCATGCGCCACTGGTGTTGCAGCTGGAACAGTCAGCCCCACGCGTCAGCCCGGCGAGCTCACTAGGTAGCCTACTAGCCAGTAGTCCCACCCCTAACTGCCCAACTAGCCATTGTTTTGTCACTAGAAAGCAGCAGTAGCAGGACCGTAACCACTGGTGCCGTCTGCTGCTTTCTAAAGCCGATGCATTGTATCGCGTGATTGGCTCATCGCCCTGCACCTCCAGGCTGGCTGCCTCGATGATTGATGTGATTGATGTGCGAACGTTTGGAGGCAGGCACTGTGGCACACCCGTGATCGAAAGACGGGCCCGCCGATTGCGACGAGCAAGCACTCGTTATGTTGCCTTAGGACTTTATGAGGCAGTTCATGAGGGCTAAGGCCCCAGCCATCATGGATACCGGTAACACAAGTTTGTAGGGTATTTCAGATTTCCCAGCTACAATCCAGGTCCAAAAACGGTACGTGTCCAGAATGGTATGGACGTATGGTCCATCAGGTGATCAGACCTTGACTGGCCAACATTTTCGCCCTGGCCCTGCTTGTTAGGCCACGGCCTATTAGCCCATCAAGGTTTGTTCCCTATCAGCCCAGGGATGGATGCCAGCAGCCTGCAAATGGTGATCTGGTGCGTCCTAAGCACTGATGGGGCACGGACTGCAGTGATGGCTGGTGGCTGATTGTTAATCATGGCTGCTGGGATGGATGCTTTTCCTGGCATATTACAGTGCTGCTGCCTGCTATCTGACGATTGGGTTGTGCTGCATTTTTCTAACAATTTGTTACCGTAAGTCTTGAAGGCGCAAACCGTATCGAATTTAAGTAATCTTTGAAATTTATATTAGACCCTGTAAAAATGATGAATTGTAGAGAACTATGCTATTGCAGAAAATTCCCAACCTCCGACCAACAGGGATTATTTTGGGGGGCGTTTTAAAATAATTTGGGTTACTAAAAGTAGCATGTCCTTCCTGTTAAAGAAGAGTCCGCCGCAGGCTTTTTTTATTTGACATTGACATTTTCCCCATCCCAATTGATTTCATCGTTTTTGGGTGCCGCGTGACTGAACCTCGGCTTCGCCGAATTAGTTGTTTGGTAACGCCTCACCATCACCACAAACCAATAAATGAATCCCTGCCTACCAGCAGCCCTGAGCTGTTGTCTCCAGTCAGCATCCCGTGCACCCCCCCCCTAATGACCCGCCTCCCATGTCCTGAATGCGCAGCTTACAAGCCTCGACATGACGGTCCTGGAAGCATGTGCCCTATCCTCCGGCGGCTGCGTCGTCTGCCTTTTTCTCCTCTCAAGCCTGACCCCGGGGCCGTCCTCCCTGCTGCCCAAGAGCTGGAAAGTGGGGCGCCTGGTGGCTATCCGGGGATGCTGCGGGGCCCTCACGCACATCTGCTACTACACAGCCGTGGATCTGACGGGCGTGCGGGACGCCACAGCCTTGGTGAGGAGTGAAGAGTGAGGGCCCACGCCTTTCTTCACCCTGAACGGACTGATAACCGTTTTAATGCACGTAAGCTGCAATTTAGCTGCACAAGGAGCGTCGGTCTGGTGTAGCAAGCCCTCATGCCCAGGCCAGTGGCCGTAGGCCGGTCAAGATTTTATCCCAATGAGCCCCTACTGGTAGCTGCCCAGTGGCTGCCCCCCAAGGTGGTCCGGTATGCTCTCATATATTGAACGGAGGAGCTGTCATGAGCCTCTACCAGTGACAGGTTTGCGTATGTCCCAAGTGCACATCCTGAATAATTCCAGATGAGACTCGGCCTTCGACCAAAACAAACTTTGACCCTCTTCTCTAGCTCGCTGGACGCATCCTTGCTCCCCCATGCCCTGCTACTTTTCAGTTCTTCACAACGCCGCTGTTTGCGATCCTGTTGGAGTGCATCATGGTGCGGCGGCTTCCGGGCCTGCTCTCCGCCGTCGGCGCCGTCATCACAGCCCTCGGCGCCACCATGATCTCGCAGATGGTCTTCTGCCTGGTATTCCAGAGCACGGTCCTGGGCAGAGATTTCTGCCCGATCGCTAGCGCAGACCTGCCTTCCAGGCTGGACTCGTGGCGGGGCGCGCAGCTCGCCAGCTGGTTCACATCCCCGCTGCTGGACAGTGTGGGTGCAGTGGGCGCGCTCGCCGGTTCTGATGGGTTGAGTGCCTCTGTCAATGACAGGCTCGAGATCGTGGGACTCTGCATGGCGGTGATTGCGGCGTTTTCGAACGCGGTCGCCTTCGTTGCAGTGCGGCGCCTCAATGGTGCCATGTCGGCCAGCGGGCTCACCTTTTGGTGAGTGCCAGTGTTTATTTAAGTGGGTAAGGGACGACCTTTGCTGGGCCGCCCCGCGGCCACCACTGGGCCGATTCACACCAAACCTGGACCGGCCGGTGGCCCAGGCAACAGGGCTGGCCGAACTGGGGGCTTGTGGCCGGGGGCCACAGTGTAGCTGAACTTTAACTGATAGTGGTATACCACTCACTAAAAAAGGCACTGGTGAGGGCCCTGAAGAGAAATGCCATAGCTGATTCTGTCTAACCGCTTGGGCCTTTGCAAGGCGGCCCAGATTCGACCGTGGGGACGCTCATGTGGCGGGAGTCCTGCTACTCATGCCTTCTCTTCACACATTGCAATTTTGGCAGATGCGAGAAGTATCCCATACTTAGGGCATGGACAGCAAGGAGCTGTTGAGATTATCCCATTGACAGATATGGGGCCGACTGTGTTTTGGGCATACTAATTAATGGAAAGCATCCCTTTCCTGACCTAATTAGTAAACTAGTAACATGCCAGAGCATTGGCGTCCGGTCTCTTCTTTCTGCCCTTGCAGTATAATCGAATGGTCTCTCCTCTCTGCCCTTGAAGCACTGTCCAACAGTCTGTTCCCTGTTCCCTCGCAGCACTATCTGAAGTCTCATCTTTCTGCTCTTGCAGCATTATCTAATAGTCTCTCCCCTCCACCCTTTCAGCTTTGTCCAACAGTCTGTTCCTTGCACCATTGCAACCGCTCCCAGGCACCACTTCTCTGTCACCCTGACAGCATGCTCTTCGCAGCTCTTGCTTCTGCTCCCCGCCGCTGCCGCCGCCTACCTGCCGGTGGTGCCGGTAGCCTTCGGCATGCCCACCCCCAAGAATGCCTGGCTGGTGTTCGGTGTCTTCGTCACACAGCTCATCGCTGTGAACCTGCTCAATAGGGGCTACACCATCACAGCAACCACGAGAGGCACATCGATTCATGTCACCCAGGTACCGTAGATTTCATTTGCCTTCCCTCGGGCATCTAAACAAAAATCTTGTAGTGCTGCCCTCAGGGCAAACTGTTGACAAAAACTCATAATTTTCAACTGAAAACGGGCGCAACAATTGATAATTAGCCAAGCCGTGGATCCCACAACCCTAAACAGCGGTAATTCTGAGGGAAGGCAACGAAAATCTACTGTGGTGAAGATGAAGACACTAGTGTTTACTGGAAAGGGTATTGGAACCTTCATTCTACCATAACTCCAGTTACAGGATTTCGAAAGCTAAGTTTTACCCAGAAGCCGAAGCGAAGCCTCGGTGCAGGTGGTGGTGGTGGGGGGGGAGCGGGGGGCGACCTTCAAGACATCAGTAGCAATTTAGTGTGAACATGACCACCTGTGGGGGGCCGACGGGCGGCCACGACTAGGCCGACTGGGGACCAAACCTTGACCTGCCTACGGCCGTGGCCAGTGGCTCAAGCAAGAGGGTCCCACCAGCCCCCCTTGGGACACAATCTGTGCTGCAGCCAAAGTGTAGCTGAAGCAGTAGAAAATAAAAAGTTTGAGTTTGAAGGGCATTACACAAGCTGATGCAACTGTAGCATGCTCGGACTGCTGTTTATTGTCTGATACCGTAACGGTAACATTGAAGGGGAGGTATTGCGGACAGAGCACATTAACAGCTCACATCTGTTTGATATCTCTGGTGTGGCCTGTCAGGCAGCCCTATGCTTTTTAGCATATGTTCTTTATCCGACACCCTGATGCCCTGATAATGCTCTTTCGAGCAGCTCCTGCCCTCCCGCTTACCGCTGCCTGTACGTTTTTTGCAGGTTGTGTTCTCTTTCATGCTGGACTACTTGGTTCTTGGACACATGCTCGGAGTGCCCAGCATGGTGGGTGCGTCTTTCATCATTGCTGGAGTTCTGATCCTAGCGTCTGAGTCACTTCCCAAGCCAGTCGATGAAGCCAGCCTGATACCTGAGGCGTGGAAGAACATAGAGGGGGAGGAGTCGAGGGAGCCCCTGCTGCATGCCTCGGATGAGGTTGAGAGAGGTATGGTTTAGTTGGTTTAGTTCACTCTTTTTTACACGATTAATAGTTTATATATATGAATTCCGTCCGTTGTTAGTTTTAATGCCAATTGTTAGTCTGATCGCCAATACTTTGTGATGAGCCAAAGCTCAAATTGTGTTACGTTTATATAACAGTGCATGCCGGCTAGGCCCTGATGATCCGTCGACTGCGTGGGGCTGGTAGGGAGTGAGCACTAAGCTCAATTATAAGTGTGTCATGTGAGTGGCCTAGATAGGCAGGTGAAGATGTTGTGACTGCACATCGTCTCTTTATACCTTTTCTGCACAGTCATGTAGATGATGTCTGGCATAGACGTCTGGCTGGCAGCAGCGATGGAGTTGAAACCAATAATTTTATTAGACAGATATGTATCTGTGCTTTTTCCAAACATTTGACTGAAGACAACATTTAATTGCAGAGAGAAGAGAGAGACTTGTTTCATTTGGTATATTCTTGCCCCCAGTTAATGAGTCCTCTGTTTATAATACCGGTGTATGAAGACATGACGTGCTTTGCCACTTTGGCCAAGCGTGTCTACCGGTGTCATTGTATAAAAAGAAATAATGTAATTTGAGCTGAAGGTGGAGTCATACTGTATCAGAAGGTGACACGAATGTTGTCAAGGAATCACGGAAGTCACGTGAGTCACGTCATCGAGTGACTTCCGAGAGCCAGGTGCTGCGGTTGACCCCCGGTGGGCTGGTAAGGCCAGTGAGGCTTATGAACAGGTGGCGCACCATGATTTGATGCCTGCAATCTGCAACATGATGGGCGATTAGATTCCATGCAATAATATCTGGCACCGAGTCCCTACCAGTAATCAAAAATATTTTCATCAGCCCCTGACATTTCACATGCCTTGCTGGGAGAGGAACCGGCAAGTAGTATGAAGACCCACTTGATGTGTGGAAAGGATCCTCTTCATGAGAAGGGGTCTAGCATAATCCCAGAGGATACAGGCTCCACCCCCACGAGATGCATGCTAGCCAGAGAACCGAGTGACATCACACATCTGAGACTGTCTAACAATTGGAATACATGTGGAACTTAATTATGCGCGCTGTGTACACCCTAATTCGTGACCAATGATGTCACACACAGGATCATGCGGTGGCCGTTGCCTTGTGTTACTGGATGCATGCTGCCTCGGCATGTCACGCAGTTTTACTCTCGGTTTTACTATCGAAAAATGTCTCCATCGAATAATAACACTTAGGTACTGTCAGGACTGGAATCACACGACACACAAATACCCCGTTGTTTGATAGGCTGGTCTGTAGCTTCTGGGGGGAAATAATTATATAAAGGCTGGTCTGGGGAAATCAGTGTACAATTTTAGATTCAGATGACAAAATTAAGGTTAAGCAGTAACACTGGAAAACAGAGGGTACCGGTAAGTGGTAGTTCAGGTGCCTTATTACCAAGAAAATGTGTTCTCCTGTCTTGGGTGATCCCATGTCATGCAGACATGCAGCTTGTCTCAACATACATGATGCAAGGCGGTCAGGCAAGCGTGGAATCCACACTTTTTCACACTGTGCATCAGTCCACAGAAGCGGACGCATTCGTGCGATAAAGTCGAATCAAGGGACAACAGGCTTTCAATTTTATACGAGGAGTATTCTCATATTGTCGCCAGGTACAAGCTCACACTCACGTACCGGTACCCGCCCTCACCTGTGACATCACTCTCCGTGCGGTACCAAGAGCGATGGCAGAGCGCAGCAAGCCGAACATCCTTATCACTGGAACCCCAGGAACTGGAAAGACAAGCCTCTGTGAACAGCTGGCACGAGACACGGGGTTCCGACACATCAACATCGGTGATTGGGTGAAAGAGAAGAATCTGCACAGCGGGTGGGACGAAGAGTTCGAATGCTTCACTCTGGATGACGACAAGGTATCATTTAATTTCCGCGCCGTCAGGGAACGGCTGCCGTATCCGTACCCGGCACCGCTTGCACCCAACTAACAAACGGTGACTGTCAGGTTTGCGATGCCATGGAGGAGGTGGTGGAGGAGGGAGGCTGCATTGTGGACCACCATGGTTGCGACATGTTTCCAGAGAGGTGAGGGGTCCTGCCATGCGTGGGGGTCATACCAGACCCATGCTGCTGTCAGGGTGTCACGACGTATAACAGCACCGTGCGTTTGTCTTCTATTCTTTTTGCTTGGTGCACCCATTCCATAGGGTGCACCCCTTGCCGCGACAAGGGCTCTGCCATGCAGGCACACAAACAGCTCCTTTTTCATGGCCATGCACAGACACGCATGTCATCCATGCATGACCTCTAAAACTTCCCAAATTGAATTAAATTCGAATAGCTTCTTTCAGGACAACATCCCAACCAGAGATATGGGCTTTGGTACTAGTGTTTAGAACAGTGCATACCCGCTGGGCCCTTTGATTCTATTGTTGGCGTTGATGTGATCCATTTGTGGGCAAGGCGAGCGAACACCTGTGACATTTACGGATGATTGCTGAGTACTAAAACATGCCTGCTTGAGCTGGAACGTTGGCCAGGTTTATTTTAGCTTGTGCCAGGCCGCCTGAAGGGGGCCTCCTGGCTTCCGCTGGCCAATTGCAACCAAACCTTGCCCGGCCTATGGTCGGTGGCCTGAGCAGTAGGGCTTGCTAGAACAGGCCGCCGCCGCATTGTGCCATGATGTGATGGAAATGTAGCTCAATTGCAGCTGAATCGTGTTGAAAATCCTGAAATGATCAGTGTCCTAGTCACCAGGGTTACGTCGGTTGGTTAACCTCAACAGCTGTGGTGATGTCCTTGAGAAATGGGCAAGCATTTCAACATTTTGTAAATGCCGCGTTGCATGTCGATGACGATACACCTCAGGGCCCTGCTCATGATGGCTGGGCCGCATGGGCGCCCAACTATTCAGATAGAGGTCAGGCTCAGGCTCAGCCACACATCACCACATGGACACTTGGGTGGCTCCCGAAAGAGCCTTTAATTGATAAAACGGTGCCGACTACGCAAATCTGGTAGATTACCCCAAAAGGAATCCAGTACATTATCGATCATCACTTGGTAGTGTGTTTGGGGGGAGTAGGTGGTGGGCCTCCTCCCACCACCAAGCACTTTCCCACTCATCCGTCAGGTACTGGATGGCATAATGGTGCCTTCGATAATTACAGCGCGCTATACCAGATTGTAACACGACACCTTAAACAATAAACACTGCTTGTGATGTTCAACAAAAACGTTGCTTGAGATGTTCAACAATGAACGTTGCTTGTGATGTTCAACAATGAACGTTGCTTGTGATTTCCCTGCAGGTGGTTTGACCTGGTCATCGTACTGCAAACGGAAAACAGTGTCCTGTTTGACCGGCTACAAAGAAGGTGGGCTCAACTATAACACTGTATTGTCTTTGTTGATACGTCTCTTATATGGTCACTTTTCATGTACAGGCTTCTCAAGAGTGGCATGCCAAAAATTTCACCAATTCAGAGTGGCATGCCTGAAGTTTTACTTGTGAAATCTAAGACAGCTTGAAACCACCAGATAGTCAGTGGGGCCTGAGACTGCCCTGATTGCATAGCCATTGCGAGTGGTCTCATATCCTTCATCCTCCCTCCTTCGCCCAGAGGCTATAGTGAAAAGAAGATTCGAGAGAACCTGGAGTGTGAGATCATGATGGTCGTCGCTGAAGAGGCGATGGAGAGCTACAAGTGAGTAGGCTGCGGGAATGCGTGTCCCTCATTGAGGGCTCAGAGGGGGCTAGGGATTCTCTCGACTTTGGTTCCTTTTGGGGTGGGCTTTTGATATTTTTTCGTTCTCCTTTATTTTCCTCTTTGCCCAGCCCTTTGCCTACTCTTCTCCCTCCCAACCAGACGGTTGGGCACCCACGCGGCTGTGCCTTTTTAAGCAAGGGAACAGAGGTGTTAAAGGTGTAACGTCATTGACTCATCAAGGGCTGCTGAAGCCAAGCATTGAAGCTGAGAATAAGATCAAGTAATTATGAACAACGCTTCCACCCAAGAAGCCACTTAAGCAGGTTCCATAGCATGAGCAATGCAATGCATCCTCAACTAATTTCCAAGTTTCCTTTGTTTACTGGTGCACATTTTTACATCACATTTTAGCAAAAAGTTGGAGCAGTCCCTCCCCTCCCTTCATCACCCCTGGAGGATACCCTCCTCTCGCATCTTCACCACTGGCAGATGTTTTTGTCTCAATTGTACCTGCATGCATCGTTTTTCAGGGAGGAGATTGTGAGGAATCTTCCCAGCAACACTCCTGAGGATATGGAGAAAAACGTGCAGCAGCTGACTGATTGGGTCAAGGCAAACACATGACGCAGTGGCGGCTGCTAGCTGCTGACTGGGCATGGTGCTGGCTCAAAGGGCCGCAGCCAGAAGGTTGCTCTTGAGCTCCGACTCAAAACATTAGTTGCCACAAACTGCTTTGAATGTGCTTCAACCTGTGATACGGCATTGTTTGTGATGGCTGTTGAGCATTCAAGCTTCAAATGTGTTGCTCCGCTGGACTGAAAAACTTCACAAAGAAACGTCACATTCGAGCTTACCATGCTCAGCATCCCCGTGGAGGGATGTGCAATGAGAAGGCAAATGGCATTCGATCAAAAGAGATCTTACCATCAATGTTGGTGGTTTGAGTGGAGGGAGTAGGTGGTGGGCTTCCTCCCAACACCAAGGGATGGTCGATAATGTACTGGATTCCGTTTGGGGTGGCCTACCAGATTGACGCAGTCTGCACCGTTTTCGCGTTTGATGGGTTACTGTTATTATTTATTCACTCGTTGAACCCGAGCCATCTTAAAAGTGCTCGTGGATGCGATCAACTGCGCCTGCTGTCGAACAACGTAATGCTATTTTATAGGTGTGCCAACGATTAGACATTAAGTGTAAATGAGGAGGCTGTTCATGCTACTGTTAAGATCAGTGCATACCCACTGGGCCCTGCTGAATGCTCGGCCGCGTGGGGAATGACTAAGCCCTATTCCAGCTACCATGCACAGCCTGGGCCATGGTGCAGCCATACCATAATCTTATGTGAGGAATACGGAACCCGGCGGTCTAGACTGGGAGAGAGAGAGAGGATCGTTTGGCGGGTTGAATCTCTCAACCTTTGGGTTCATTCGACTGCAGCAGCTGTCGACCTGTGCTTCCCTGCCCTGGCTCCCAATCTCACCAGCTGAACATGCGCCTTCACTGGCTAGCAGCCTTGAAGAACATTCGCTCGGTATTGTTGAAAATCTGGGTGGCTAGGAGCTGAATGTCCTCGCCTCTGTGCCCCGCAACAACCTCCAGCACCTGCCATTTGATGGGAGAGGGTGAAGAGAGTAAAGGGTAAGCAGGATGGAGCGGAGGGATATTATAGGATAGTGAGAGTGGTGAGCATTGGAGCAAAGAGGGAGGGTAAACAGAGCGGAAGGTGAAGTTAAGTTATTACAGTCCAGCAGAGCATCACACTTGATGCATGGGACATGTGCCCGTAAACCGGCACAGGCACTTGATACACTAGGACAGTAAGCGAGAACCAGCAAGCCCCCTGGGCAAGCAACTAGCACACAACCACAAGAGAGTAGCGTGGGAATGAACCCCATAGTGCAGAAGATAAGCCCCAGCCATAAAACATGACGTGGGTGCAAAAGAGTTCGATCGAGCACCTCCTAGCAAATTAGGGGGTAGACGGAAGATTGAGCAGCGTTTTGAGATATTTCTCTCTTTTCATCATACACTGAAGGATAAAGGAAGCCATTTTCTTCAAAAAAACAGATGCAGAATCCTCTGCATTTAGATTGCCCCACACTCCATTTGCGTACCGTTTCAGGGCCGCATCCTCGTCGGCTAGAAAATTGTGGAAAGTAAGATGAATTGATAACGAAGGTCTGTATAAAACGGGCAGTAAATCATGTGAAGCTCATCCTCCTGTCATTCAAGATTGCAACATCTACAAATCCTCTCACTACGAGGCACACAGGGTTTCTCAAAGCGCCCGTCTCGACATTCAGCCAATGCGACCCCATCCGATACCGGGCAACAGCAAAACTAATATTAGGCCTGCTTAAATTGTACCAGAAAGTCTCCTTCACATCACGCTTAGTTTGGAACCACTTGGAGAACGTAAACAACTTGAACCCCGGGCGTTCAGGAGTCAGGAGTCGCACGTTCGGACAGGGCCGTACGTGGCATATCCCTGGAGATTTTGGAAAGCCATCGATCCCTAGCTGAATTCAGAATGACCTCAGCATCCAGAGGGTATTGACATGAGCAGTAAATAAATCAATGCTCAGAGTCATCAAAGACAAAAAAGCGGCCCAACAAAGTGAAGTACCAGCCTTGGCCAAATCACAACTTTCCTGCATAGCCAGTCTCACAAGGTCATCGTCAGGCCTCAGATTAATTATATTCCAGAACCTCAGGGCCTGCTGAAAAGTACTCATAAAAGGGGTTCACGGTGCAGTTCACTCATGAGAACATATTCGGCCACAGACTTGCGAAGACCCAGACACTGCCTAAGGAAACCCTAGTGAATTACCTCCAAATCTCTGGAGAAACTAGTACCTGTCAAGCCGTAAGCGAAGCAGTGTGGGGTGAAGGATACGGTAGGAAGAGTGGTGAGCAGGGGATCAAAGAGGGAGGGTTCATAGAGTGAGGCAGGGGCAGACAGAAAGCGACGCCACACCGCCCCCTAGTTTAGAACAGTGCATTACCGCTGGGTACTGCTGAACGCCACCCCCCCCAGGGGCACCCCATGGACAACAGCTGTAAGACCATACAACAAAAGAGAGCCGCCAGGCTTCGAAGGATGGGTTGTGCAGTATGACCAGGCAGCAGAAACGCCTCACTCGACAGGTTTTCGCATCCCAATAGCTGGCAGAAAAAAACAGGACCAAACTCCACACGCTGGACCTGCGGTCATCCTCTGTATCAGGGACACAGTTATCACCAGTGCTTCTTTTAGTGGACACCTGACCACCCGTAGGGGGCGACAGGCGGCCACCACTGGGCCAATTGGAATTCAGTTTGACAGACCTATGGTTGGTGGCCCGAGCAGCAGGACTTGCTGCCCCAGGCCCCCACGGCCGTAGGCCGTGATGTAGCTGAATTGTAGCTGAAGCGCGCTAAAAGAAACACAGCTTATCACTTGACAACCATGGAATCCTAGGTTCTTTGCCAGCTTCCAAACCCTGAACCTGCTCTCAACCCTGAACTACACATTTTGAATTTTCAATGTGATCCTCCAGCATCAGTGTACACAGACTGAGTCATGCCACCAGATACCAACCTGCTCGTCCCAGCCATGAACAGCCTGCAGTTGTGTTTGACCCTCCTAACCCTAAAACGACCCCCCCTGATCCTAGGACACCTACCTGCAGCAAGTTACTCGGCTCATTCCTGCCCTTGACCTGCAGCGTAGAGACGTGCTTCTTCTTATCCTTGGCTTCAAAGCTAGTCTTGACGTATTGCTTTCCTGCGCGCATCATGATCAAACCTGAGGCCCGACAGCAAGGGTGAGGCTGCCTGGCCAGCTGCCTGATACACAACTACACGCAATGTCCTGCTGGTCCATGGTACACTGAATCAGAACAAGTGAAAGAAATATATGTACCGCGCAGTTTGTTCAAGAATTGGAACTCAAATTTGGAGGAGATGAATTCGGCATGCCGTCTTGTGCACAAAATTCATTTGCTAGCGTCAAAAATATTCTGGGGTACAAACTGAACATGCAAGTCCCATGCGGTATGCGGCCATATAAATATGCTGTCTCCTGCATAATTTGTTTGCGAGCAGGAAGATTCTGGAGCACAAAATGCACACGCAAGTCCCATCCTGTCCCGTTCCATGAATGCCCCATGGAACGCAGTCCCACAACAGTACCGCAGCAACCCCGCAACAACCCTGCAACAATCCTGCAGCAATCGCGCAGCAATCCCACAATAATCCCACAGTAATCCCACAGTCATGCTCAAGCTACAGGGACACCCCCCTCTGATAATCTGGACCCTGCTTCTGCCTCTGCTGAAATTCTCAGGTGGACGCAGAGACTGAGCCTGGAGAGGGACAGTGACAAGGGTGCTGCTAGGCTTTACACGGCCGTATAGTGCACACACTCAAAACTTTACAAAATCTACCAATCCATATGCGTGCGGTCTGTAACGTACAACGGGGACATCGTGTGGGCACCTCTAGGGCTTTGAGGACAAGGTCTCAACAGAAAAAAAATCATTGAAAGACTCTGGCCAGGCCACCAGATGCAATCAGATGACATTAATGGTGTGTTTTTAAGGGTGGGTCACACTCTGTCTTGGGCGTCACGCTGTGCGTCACGCTGGAGTGTGAGGCGTGTCCTGAGTTTTGAAAGCTGCCTTGTGGACAGTATGGCGCATCTCTCGCTTGTCACCACTGGTCAGCCACACTCGCCATGCATGAAGCTTGCCCGACTGTTATGGACATGAAGAGTGCACATGGCAAGGAGAGTGAGGACATCGAAAAAACTTCAGAACTTCGATGAAACAAGAGCCAGTTCGCCTCCTTTCCCGGGCTGCTTCTGCAGCACCCCCCTACCCGCGTGTGTGCTCCGGATGTCGCACCAGGGGCAGTCCGTCTCGATCATGAGTCTGTCTGAGGGCACGCAGGCCATGACCTCAAGGTTGGGCTGGGTCTTGAGGCTACAGCCCTGGAAAATAAAGGGGTGGGGGCATAAAGGAGGGGGGGGGCATCAGTGTGTATTTTAGTGTGCGTCAGGGGGGAGCATGAAGGAGGGGGGGGGGGCATGGGGGGAGCATGAAGGGGGGGGGGGGGGGCTGGGTCTTGAGGCTACAGCCCTGGGAAATGAAGGGGGGGGGGGCATGAAGAAGGTGGGGTGGAGCATGGGTGGAGCATGAAGGGTGGTGGGGGGGGGGGAACAAAAAGGTAGGGGTGTGTTGATGCACCAGTGTGTATTTTAGTGTGCGTCAGGGGGGAGCATGAAGGAAGGGGGGGGGGGCATGAGGAAAGCTTAAAATGGGGGGGGGGGGGGCGGTATAAGGGAGGACATCAGTGCCTATTTAAGTGTCTCAGGCCACCTACAGGCTAGAGCGTGCTGTAAGGCAGCCAGCACAGGGCGATGCGGATGAAACTGGTAGTATACGGTTGGTGGACGAAGCAGCGGAGCTTGATGCTGTCGGAACTCTCAGCCACAGGCTATTCCTCTCTAAACCTTAAACCCAGGCCCATGCGTAGCTGAATTGTAGCCGGACACCCTAAACTATAGTGGGGGGAGCACACGGGCAAGGGAGGGCAGCAGACCCTTTTTCAGCAAAGCAACAATGGGGTACAGCAGAATGGGAAATGAAATTGCAGAAATACAGGGTAGAACGATGGAGCTCTTTGGCCCTTGCGGCCAGCGCTGGTTCTCTTCCCCCCAAAACGCTAAATCCTGTCATTTTGGCTGCCACGTGGCTTTCACTGTGGCAGTTGTGGTGGTTGTGCATCATGCGGTTACGGCAATACGGCCCCCTCTGCTAACCTCCCACACTTATGTTCAGGATAGTGAGCTTGTCCAGCTGCAGCTTTAGCCGTCTTACATTAATCCCAATGCTCAGGTTGCCCAGCTGTAGCACTTGCTGCAGCTCCTCCTTGCTGCCATCGAAGGAATGCACCACTCCGCCCACAAAGTCTGCATCATGCTCCACCACGAGCTTCATGAAATCACTGCAGGCCGCACGTAAGTGCAGGAACCTGTCCAAGAGGAGAGTGAGTGGGCAAGTAAGTGGGTGGGCAGGACAAGGGGGGAGGCAGGGGAGGTAAGCAGGAGAGTGGGTGTGCAAGTGCATAGGTGAGCAGGAAAAAGGAGAGGCAGGGGAGGGTGGGGGGCCAAGTGAGTGGGTGGGCAAGTGAATGAGTGGACAAGAGAAGGGGGTGGGCAGGGGAGGGGGTAGGCAGCAGAGGGGGTGGGCATGTAAGTGGATGGGCAAGTGAATAGGTGGAAAGGAGCAGGGTGGGAAGGGGGGGGTGTGTGCAGGAGAGGGGGTGGCCAGGAACCTGTTAGGAGGTAGACAGGGAGGGGGGACTGAGGGGGCGAGGGAATGGCAAGAAGGGGAGCACAGGAGAGGGGAGACGGAGGTTGGGTTGGCAAAAGAGGGAGGGGGGGGGTCGGGAATCGAAGGGGGGAAAGGAGACAATATGCTGCCCTGAGTTGTTGCATAATTTGAGAGGCATTTTGACAGCATGATGCACGCTATAAAGAAAGGCTGTGCCTCCTACAAAAAGATAGAGGTAAGAGGAGCAGCACAGGAAGAATAATAGCCCACATGAAAGAGTCGCTGCTTCCCAAGCTGGCTGACATTGAATCCACTTTGATTTCTCTCAACAAAACCGAGTCCCTCGTCTGAATTATGGAGAGGCACTCACATGGGCAGGCCGGATGACTTGGCCAGGCGGAACTGCAGAGAAAAATACTTGAGCTGCGTCGCCTCATCGCAAAAGTGTAGCCTGTCGTAATCTGCCAAGCAAGGAGGGACTGGGATGAGGGGACGGCTGACCAAGATATGGTTGGACGGGCTATGCAGCTGTGCAGTAGCTGTATTGCTGTACCTTACGCTGACGGGCAGAGGTCTTACAGCGATCAGCTCAGATAGGGTTTGGGTTTCAAGTAACCTGCCCGACAAGGAGGATGGCTGACTGACTGAGGGAACGGCTGGCCAATATACGGTTGGACGGGCTATGCAGCTGTGATTTAGCTGCACCTCATGCAGACGGGCAGATGTCTAACAGAAATCAGCTCAGATAAGATTTGGGTTTCAATTCATCTGCCAGACAAGTAGGATGACTGGGATGAGGAGACGGCTGACCAAGATACGGCTGGACGGGCTAAGCAGCTGTGCAGTAGCTGTACCTTATGCAGGCGGGCAGATGTCATACATACATCAGCTAAGATAGGGTTTGGGTTTTCGTCAAGCAACATGAATCCTAGCCACCCCCTGCACTCCCCATTGCAGTGGCCTTGCCGGCAGATGATGGCGGTTTAAGATAGATGCATAAGCACCGCCCCAAGCACGCAAGGGTTCCCAGAAAGGATTGCGCGTGTTGGGGCATGGGTTTGAGGTTTTGTGATCCAGGGTTTGCTGAAGGGACATGGCACGTGCCTTACTAGTCGCCAATCCCACCGAGTCCACATTCTCCAACCGCGACCACTTTGCCCAGGTCCTGACCCTCCTGCAGTACAGCCTCCAGATCCCTCATGTACTGCTCCGGTCCCCCGGGGTGGGCCTCGAACTCTCCACACCTGGTCGGGTGCACCCCGACTGTGCAGAAGAGGCGCACTGCGTGCACGGTGGGCAGGTTGAGTGCGTGAGGACAGGTACGGCTGTGTGGAGCGAAAGGAGCCGGCAAGCCTATGGTGCACTGAAACCAGAGTGACAGGGGTAGGTTAATGGGATCCTAAACCTTAAACCTAAACCCTAAGCTTGGCAGTTTGTGAGGAAGCTCTGAGCTTGTCATTGAAGGTGCATGGAAAGGGTGCTGGGCCTGTGTGGCGGTGCTGTGTGCATTGAAATTGCTTTCGCATGCATGCTGTTCCTCTAGGGTGCACGCACCGTCTTGCTTGGCCAGATCTAGCGCAGATCTAGATTCGGACAGAGATCCAGCGGTGATGATGATCTTCGCCACACCTGCAGCACCATGCAAAAACAGGGGTGGGCACGCTGAGTAGCACATGAACACACGAGTTTGAAAACTTGAGCACTTCCAGCGAACGACCGGATGCACTGCACAGGAATGCACATCAGGGCTGCATGCCAGGTCTTCTCTTTTGATTAGCAGCATTATTTTCTGCTGGCGCAGCCTGCCGCTGCTGCAAGCCCTGCTTTGCTTGGGCCCCTACTACTGGCCGAAAGCCGGTCCTAGTTGAATTCTACTGGTCCCAGTGGTGGCAAGCCAATGAACCTTCGAAAGTGGCCTAGTGTTAAGTATGCCGTGGTCGCCAGCAAATTTTAATATTATCAGAGTTTGTTGCTGCTTAAATATCATAGTTTTTATCAGTTTTTTTTCCTCTCGATTTTATGATTGGTTGCCCCTCTACCAATTTATTCTGTGAGCAACATCTTCAAACTTTTTTTGTTACTCCCTTGTGTATGATCAGGACATTGAAATCGGACTGTGACCACGGTCATCAGCTATGGAGAACATGCATCATGGCACTGAAGTTGAGAGGATTTTCTGGGACACGTACCTGCCTGCCAGCTGCGGTCAAGCACTGCCGCCAGGTCTGGGGAGTGGTAGGTCTTATCATTGTAGTTCCCAGAGTACATAGAGTCCATCAGGTTCGCCCCAATGTCAATCATGATGAGACGGCCTCCCCCTGGGCCCCCCTTGTATGCATGGCTCTCGCTCATGGCGACCGAGGAGCGGCGCCCAACGGCAGGTGTACAGATTGGACGACGCTGGCAGAGTCTTCTAATTACCCATGAAGACGCCTTTATCATGGATAATGTCAGGGATGACTCTTCGCGGTCGTGGTGAGATCGGGAAAGGGCGGACGTACGGATCCCCTCCACGGATCTCCTATCATCCTTCAATAATTGGCATCACTCCAATTGCTGGCGCGCCTGGCAGTCGCAATTGTATGAGCTCTCAAGTCGGCATTCCATTCATTGCCTCAACCATTTCGATCATGCGCCCCGAGAATGCTTCGGCGATTGTGTGTAGAGGAAGACCGTAGCTCTGCCTGCTGGGTCGTCTTTTAGGTGAAGGGCTTGTATCGGCTCTTGATTTGAAGTTCGAGAATGCACGTGTAAGGCTCAGTATCGCTCCCGGAATGAGCCCACGGCCGTCTAGGCTGCTGCTACTCCCCATGCTCGAATCTCAGTGCATTTGTGATTTGGTTGGGCCAGCCATGGGACAGTGCCATGTAGCCTCTTCAGAGTTATCTTAGATACATCATGCTATCAATTACAATTGAGGCTGCAGTAGCTGCACACCTCAACCACAAAAAAAATCTCCAACAAAAATGAACACTCCCCTCGCACCACCCACCCTCTGCTCCATGAGATTTTCTGTGTGAAGGTTTTACAGTCCAGCAGAGTTTCACATTTGTTGCATGGGACATGTCCTAGCGTGACCGTACACTGGTGCAGGCACGCTAGGACAGCGATCGAAAACCAGTGACCCCCTGGGCCAGCAACTAACACACAACCACAAGACTGTGGAGTGGGAATGAACCCCATCAATTCCTGAGCCCACCCTAGTTGTGACCGAACTGTAAAAAATCGAAGCATCAGAATACGATACAGGTTTATTACCGGTATTACAAGTTTTGAAAGTCCCTACCTGGTAGCTGACTGTTCCCACAAAGCCCCAGGCGGCTCAAATTCAACGATGAACACGTAATCAAGTAAATGATATCATCAAATCACTGCATGTCACACCAAACAGGAGCCCACACGCATCACCTCCTCCATTTCTCATAAGAACCTTCAGCCTATTGGCCCCATGCTATTTGAAGATTAAGGTCACATGCGCCACTGGATGCCCCATATTCCTGCTGAGACGTTAAACCATTAAAATAAACATAAGGCGACGCAGTCCACATCGGTGGGAGTGGTTTTGCTAGTGTGCATGTGTCTATTCTGTGTAGTATCCGCAGACAATTCGTCTTTCCACCAAGGGCAATGCAACATCATCACTCTACTGGTCGTTGACCATGACGGTGTTTGGGCTCCCCCATTAGCGATGTACAAGGCAAGAATCCCAAACGCAGGGACGCCACAGCCTCTCTAAGATGTCGCATGTGGTGTGGTTGACCTTTGGGGCAAAGTAGAGCTGCGGCATCACACAACAAGAAAACACGGTCAAATGCATACAAGTCAGAGGCACCGCCGGGCAAGGAGACTACCTGAGCTCATACAAATGCGGAAGTTCCAGAGCATACAGCAATACAACATACTTGTGTGCATGGCCACAGCCTGGTCATAACAAAATAAGTCAGAACTCACAATTACAGTCATTAAGGGTCTTACTTCAACAGCATGGTGACGTGGAAGTGTCTCAAGCACGTCTTGTTACTCAGGAGTAATCTTCAGAGGATTAATCTCGCCCTTCTCTTGCGAATGGCGCATCTGCCCTTGCGGCGCTCCTGAGACTCTGTCTGGTCTTCATCCCTCCTGCTGAATGTGTCCTGCACAATCCGCTTCTCCACACTCGCCATGCCGCCCATGCGCCCATGCCGGCTGAAAAGGTGGGAGCATGCAGACATGGAGATTAGGGGTAGCCACAATTACCCTTGTGGGCAAAACAGATATGGTGGGCATGAACATGAGGTCTTCAAGGTTCAGCCTCTGTCACAATGTAGCTGATGCTATTGTCGTGCTCATGCTAGGTTCCAAGTAGATCGGCCACCTCAGTGCCATTTGTGAGCTTAATGCAATGCACAGCCGATCATGAAATCCTGCAGCTTGCAGCCCCTCAAGCATAAAGATTGGATGGAAGGGAAGGACCTGGCTAGCATATGAGATATTCTCATGACGAGATATGTGGATCCATGGCCTGCTCAAAAAGATACAAAATATTCCCTGTCTTGCCCAGCTGGCAGAGGCAATGTTGAAATGCAAAACAACACGGGGCCCATTGGCCCACCTCTGACCACCTCTGACCACCTGCAAGGCACATGGACTGGCAAACACAACACCTAAGTAGGGACACTTTAAATCCAACCAATGCAGCATGGGGGCCCATCAACCCCATCTGAAAATGAACTTGACAACTGACAGCTCACCCCCAAGAGACAAAGCCCCTCCCATCAAGTCAAGGGAATTGAAGGGGTCACTTGGCTACCAGTTCCACAGCTAGCTTCAGTCAAGGAACAGCCGAAGCAGAAACAAAGAGGAGCAAAACAGCATTCTGGACTGTTAGGGTATTTAAAGTAACTTCTGTACCGTTTTGTGGCTAGATCTAGATCAGCGATAGTAACGTCAAGCATCCGTGCTTGCTACAAACAAGCCTCTAAATAGAAAGTTAAGGGCGAGACGGGACGTCAGTGGATGGCACTGAGACGTAAGGACAAACGTGCCTAACTGCCTACCCTGAGTCATGGAGTTCAAGTTGAGGGGGGTGCGTGGCTCTACCAAGGCCTAAACCAAGCTATGGGAAGGCCATGTGAGCATATGGTGCAAGCGAGGGCAACTGCTTATGCATGTGAGAGCCGACTTTATTTCTGCTCCTGCAAGCATGCAAGTTGTGTTTTCGCGCATGCCCCCCCATGTCGGTAAAATACCTGCCTCTTGTAGAGCTGAAATCCCCCTGAGCCTCTGACAAACATCAGACAGCCCCACTTGTACCCAGAAAGGATCATCAGCGGCAGTGATTTTATTTTAGTGCGCACCGGAGTTGATATGCTGATGGGCGGCCAGCACAGGCCCATGGGGACCAGACTTTGAACGGCTTTTGGCTTCTGGCCTAAGCAGCTGGTCTTGGTACACCAGCTGACTAGCCCCTCACGGACGCAGTCCTGGAGGCGGCTTAAAAGTGCACCTGACATGCCCTAAAATAAACAGTGTGCGGCACTGCGGCACCTACCTGCCCAAGCTGTAGTGGGCCTCTACGACGGCCATGGACATCAGGATGGGCTTGCCGTTAGGAGGCACTCCACTTAGCATCATTGTTCAAGGGGCTGGCTCCCAATTCCGCTGCCTCCGATAGATCTGCGTAGGGGTCGGCTTTGGGGGAAAGGGCCTCAGAGGTCCCAGCCAAAGCCCCAATGCCTGCTCTGGCTGCAGTAGTTGCAGATCTGGGTAAAGAATCTGCCGGTCTTGTCGCAGCAGAACTGGTCACTGGTACCTCCTCATTAGGGGAGCGCATGGGCAAGCTTGCATTGAACTCAGGTGGGACAGCCACGAGGGGGGGCTGGAGGGCAACCAGGCGGGTGGCGTAAAAGGTGGCTGATCCACGCTGCCGTTTGAACCAAAGCATGTTGTAGGTGGCGACGGAGACGAACATGATCGACACGAGCAGAAACGATACGTTGCGTGGCGGTGAACTTCATGCCGCACGGTAGCTGCTGCAAGGCTCGACCAAGAAATTGTTGAAGTCGTTAGCTTGAGAGTCAGCTTATGTACAGTGTTATTGACAGTGGGCAAGAATTGTAGGAAGAGTGCACGATGCACGCGCCGTTTGGAAAAGATCACAGACAACCTTCGCTGACAGACCGGGGTTTGGTTAAGTAGGCTCAGTACTACTCGAACCCCCTGTTTTAGTCAGTAGAAAACCTACCACTTTCAAGGCGAACGCAACACTTGGACAAAGCTCCTATAATGAATGATTTTGGTAGGTGAATCGGTAGTACTTTTGGTAGGTCCAATCGATAAAACGCGACATCTACTGATTTGCATTCTGGTCAAACTTATTTCGGTAGGCACAGAACCTACCGAAATAGGTACTTCTCGGCTACCAATTTGGCCCTGATTGGCCTACCGATTCCTCTATTGTCGCTACCATATTTGCCGTGTTTAAGTACCATATTTGATATCGGGGCAAAGATTTCGTCCTTTTCTAGTTTTCTGTAGGTCATAGTTTTGCCCAGTACAGTTTGGGTAGGTTTCACTGCCCGGTTGCACTGCACGCGCGCGCGACTGTCAGCACATTTTTAACCTGAGCGTGCAGCTATTTATAGCTGTAGCGGTATAGGAAAATATCATGCAACAAGGTGTTCTTGTCGGCTGTCGCATCGGTGCCTTCACTTTTTGGTCGCCACATCAGCACTGATCTTGACGGGCCCAGGGGTTGCACAATCTGTCAAAATGACACTTTTTGCACTAACGTGGCACTAATGCACTATGGCACTAACGTGACACTAATGTACTATGGCAGGCGTTGACATTGTAGGGATGTTCCAGCACCGAGGCCAGCGGCCCAGCGACCAGCAACCGTTTGCATCATATTTTCTAAACTGTAGCCCTGCTCTAAATCGCTGCGCGCTCAGGTTTAAAAGGTGATGACACGTCGCGTGCGCGTGCAACCGACCCAACTGCATTGGGCAAAACAGTGACCAATTGAAAAGGACGAAATCCTTGCCCCGATATCATATTTGGCTTGTTTAGGTACACACACACTTTCCGTTCCAGACCGACTTCCTTCCATCGTGCCATAGCACGACCTCGAAACATGTCATTTACATACCCATTCGTATCGTTGCTTGGCCTCAACCTTCGGAACCTGCAGCATCTGCTCGAATCCAAACCCGAGACCCAGCTTTCGAACCCGATTCGACAAATCGAATCACATTGAATATGGACAAGTAATCAGAGGTGCTGCTGCGCAACACAAAAACGGCAGAACAGTCGGGGATGTGACTTTTCAGAGGGCAGGCGCAGCCAGGTGCGAACGGGGTCACCTGGACCCCATGCAAACCCCCTCGCCATGTTGCAGGATGTCAAAATATTTGTCACAACTCTATCGCTGGGTAAGTGCGTGTTTTTAATGATGCGTATCGAATTGCGCATAGAGAAGCGAAGCCACAGGTGTCGGCCTGTCGCGTGACACCAGGGGACAGCGTGACGACACCTCACGTCATCCGCTGTGAGATCCAGCCTTGGTAGCTGAGTTTCTCAAGTTTCCGGGACGTTCCAGAAACATCGGGCTGACAGACAGACAGACTGACTGACAGACTAACTGACTGATGGATACGGGGTGACTCTGGGGGCTTGTCCCCCGTGACCTTCGGCCGCCCGGGGGGGCTCTGCCGAAAAATTCCACCTAAACCCTGTGCCGTACCAGCACTTGGGCCCGTGTCTTCCCTCTCTCTGCCAATCACCCTGCACGGCGTCCGGCATTCAAACCCTAAACAGCTCTGACGCCTTCCGCTATCATGCCATCCTTTGTAATGCACTTGCATGGCTCCTGAGTCCCTGCTGAGTGTGCATGTGATTGTGCAGCATGGCATCCGGCATTCAAACCCTGAACAGCTCTGACGCCCTCCGCTATCATGCCATCCTTTGTAATGCATTTGCATGGCTCCTGAGTCCCTGCTGAGTGTGCATGTGATTGTGCAGCATGGCATCCGGCATTCAAACCCTGAACAGCTCTGACGCCCTCCTCTATCATGCCATCCTTTGTAATGCACTTGCATGGCTCCTGAATCCCTGCTGAGTGTGCATGTGATTGTGGGGAGCATGGCATCCGGCATTCAAACCCTGAACGGCTCTGACGCCCTCAGCTATCATGCCATCCTTTGTAATACACTTGCATTGCTCCTGAGTCCCTGCTGAGTGTGCATGTGCAACAGTGCCATGGTTGGTGGCTATGTAGCCTGCTGGTGCAACGGCCGAACAGCTTCCTTAATCCACGCTTCAGAGCATATTTTTTAATCTATTGATCATGTGCAACGCTATGCAGTTCTATACCAACCAGTGCCCAACCTGCTCCCTTACCTACCCTTTGTTATTACAAATATCACGGCTCTCAGTGGCTGGCCAACTTATGTTCTTGAATCTAACCGCTACCCGCAGCTGTCCGTCAGAGACATCAGGCCGCCCCCCCACCAGCAAACCTGAAGAACAAGTCAGTCTCTTCCACTCTACAAGTGCTCCCAACCATCGTCGACTGGATCATCTCCTGGTAATTCAGGTACAAAACAGCCGGTCAGGCATATCTGATCATAGCCAGATCATTTAGAGCTCACCATCCTTGAGAGATAAAAGCATCAGGGGATGCGCAGATTACAGCACTGCTGCCCATGGTGTCCAGGTCAATCCGTGGTATGCCGTTCATGGTGGGTGTGTCTGATGCATCCGCACAGTCACAGAGTGGCTGCCGGTATGGCCTTGCTTTCCGAGGACTGTCTGCTACTTATCTATTACCCCATCTTCAGCTCCTCTGCTGTCTTTTTCCGGACTTTGCTCCCATTTCCAACTTTGATGCCGCCTGGACTGAGGAGGGGTGGAGGCATCATTTCGTGCACAAGCCTTGTGTCGGCTACCGGCTGCTGGGCGGTGCTTATTTAGTGTGCATCAGACCCCCATTGGCTGATGCAGATCAATCGTTGACCAGCCTTTAGCCGGTGGCCAGTGCAGCAGGATGTGCTGCACCAGGCCAGCAGGCTCTCCTAGCCGTTGGCCGTGATGTAGCTGAATTGGAGCTAAAGCACCCTTCGATTGTTACTGGCTGGGGCCTCCTATGTTTTACTTTAGCTCAGGGCTTGCGGCCAAGACTAAGATGAAGATTTCGTGCCAGTTGACCATCACATGATGACATGACTGTCATGCGAGACATCCATTATTGTTTGTGCACCTGATGCAGGCTGCTGGACGGCCGCCACTGGCCGATGGGGACCAAATGTTGACCATCCTAACTTGAGTGGTACAAGCAGCAGGGCATGCTGCACCAGGCCGCCACGGCCCTGGGTAATGTTGTAGCTTATTTGTCGCTGAGTCACCCTAAAATGCGCAGTTGCAGGTAATTTGGTCACGACATGCATGCAACACCCCAGTCCCACTTCGCTTGAGCTCTTACGAACCGCTGAGCAAGCTTTGAAATATGTGAGTTGTGCATAACACCCCAAAAGTAGTCCGCTGCCAAGCGCGAACTAGCCACATCGTCATTTGTCTTCAGCCTAAGAGAGAGCGGAGGGGTAGCATGATGGCTAATGAGTTGCAGCGAAGGCGTGCTGGTAGAACAATGAGGATGTATTCATGTACCTGCGATGCTTACGATGGATGCATTCCTGTCTAGACTTGTAGGAGCCCTGGTGCAGTATGGCCGCTCAAGTCAGTGGATTGGCTTGGGTGAGGTGCCCATCTGAGAGGGCAGAAGGCGTACATTTTGGTGCGTTGCATTGTCTCACAAGTCACAGATCTAGTTTATAAGGCAAGGGACAGACACTTTTTAAAACGGGATCTGAAACTCTGAGAGCGCAACAGATGCCCCCACATTGCTCTTGCTGCGGCAAACTCAGGGACAGTGTCAGGTGGAAAGGTGGCCGTTGTGGGCATTGCTCTGAGTGATCCTTACCCCAGTAGGTGATGCACCAAGGCTAGGAGCTGGGGGTTCCGTGTTAAAGCTTCTTAATGAGCTTCATCACGGCTCAATGCGAGGTTTGTTGTTGCACACCCCTGGTTGAACATGCCAAGTTAAGTTGTGAAGTTTTTACTGTCCAGCAGAGCATCACATTTGATGCATGGGACAGGTACCTGTACACCGGTACGAGCTCCAGAGAAGAAAGTCCAGGGTCAATGACATAACACCTCTGGGCCCTGCTCAAAAAGGCTCGGCCGCGTGGGCGCCCAACTGTCCCGTTGGAGGAAAATGAACTGAAGGTAAGAGGGAATGAAGGAGAAAAACACAAAGGAGAAAGAAATACCCCCCCCAAAAGGAAAAGGCAGCTCGAAGTATCTTTGCCCCTCTCAAGTTTCAACCCCAGGATCTCTTTATATCTTGTTATCTGTCCTAGTTAATTTGCATGCTTGAACCTGTTCAGGGTTTGTCTCCATTTGGAGGGGGGGTATTCAGGGTTTCCACCTGTCCTTTGGATTACTTTGTGGATTCAGAGTTTCAACCTATCTAGGAGATGAGCCCCACAGCCCTGGGAGAGCAAAGCTTACTAATCTTAGGGAAAAAACGAGTGAGAGGAGACAGAGCCCTCTAAAGCTCGGATCAACCACAAACCCACTGCTTCTATACATGGTAGGGCATTCTGCTGCAAGTTAAGTTTGTGCGCACACAAGCACAATCCCTTCGGCTGATGCGGCCCCTGGCCTGCGCCCGCCGTAGGCTGGAACCAGGTGCGGTAGGCGGCTGCAGACCTGTGTTCAGTGGTACGCTCTCTGGGGTCCCCTCTGCCAGCTGCATCCAGCTGCGCCCGCTCGTATGCTGCATCAACTAACGCTAGTACCTCTGTGACAGGTAGCGGCTGTAGGTCGGTCGCTGTCTGACGCAGTTTGGGGACGGCTGATCTCAGCTCCAGCTCCTCCAATGCACCTAGCAAATCACTACACCAATAGCGCCCTCCGGTGCCCTGCCTGACAGCGAGCTGCATGTCCGCTGCCGTTGCTGCCGCTACGAGTGGACTGTCTTGCTGTGCTGCTGGTGTTCTTGCTGCGTTGTAGAAGCGAAGTCAATGACGTTACACCTCTGCGCCCTGCTCAAAAAGGCTCGGCCACATGGGCGCCTAACTACAGGGAAGTACATGCCACCACCAACTTCGCTGTAATGATTGGATCTGCATGATGCTGTTGATTCTTCCACACGGATTTCACATGTTCATGGCGATCAAGGCTTGCGCTTTGACCTCAATGGCCGTGAAGGAAGATTGGCTGACGAGGGCTGTGAAGGGTGTGTGTGTGCAAGGACCATTCATCTCGCACCCGTGGCCATGACATATTGACATGGATCAGTAGTCTGAAGTTCGAAATCGGATGCAGACCACCAATGGGCCATTATCTCAACATCCAAATCATGGTCTCATGTTGGTCTTTAACCTGAACTACCAGCACTTTCTGCAAGCTGTTGGACTGCTAGTTTCACTAGCTGTCGCTGCTGTTCCCTCACCTGAGTTCCCAGCCTTGTTAGGCTGCCCAAGCAAGCTGCCTGGATGGGTGCGTGGTCGGACATGGCGGAAGCGTCGCTTGGGCAGTAACGGAGGGCGTCGTCGTCGATGTACGAGACTACTTACAACACTCCCACCTCCCTGCAACCTTCCAGCTGCTGGGCGCAGACGTCCCCACCTTCATTGCACGGCTGTGTCCCATCCTGATATGAAAGTACGCCAGGTTTGTCAAGGGATGCATGCCTCCACTTTCTCTTTGGCATTTCGTTATTAATGCCCTGCTGTTCCTCTCTTTCGAGCGACCTACTTGTGTAAGCTTCGCGGAAATGTCGCTGATATAAATTCAACTACCGGTACCACGAGCGTCGACTGACGCACGCACGGTTTCGAAGGTCGACTCCTTGTCTCCTTGACACCGTTGGCTCCTCGCCTCCTCGGTGACAAGACGTGCCTGGCTAGTTTACAAATTCCACGCGAGCATAATCGCCAGCAGGAATATTGGTAATGCGTGCCAGTAGATTTGGTAATATCTCCGCTGCGGCCTCGTAATGGCAAGCAAGTAACGTAAGGTAAGGCTGGTGCCGGTATGGCGGTATGAGGTGGCAGCTGAGTGAGGCAGGAGCGAATAACTCATTGAATGAGCCGGATGGGGTAGAAAATAGGGACGGGAATGGAGCCAAATGACTTGAATGTCGAAGCAATGGAAGAAATCCTGAATGTATCCACATCTCCTAGAAGGTATGCAGTATTCCCTGCTCATCATGCATCCCAGATGCATTCCCAGAAGGTACAACTAAGCACAACTTAGGCTCCTGTCACATCTGTGAATCCGAATCTTGCTCCCTGCCATGCCCCTCTAATTGTTTGAAATACTCCCTCAGGCGTACATCACCAGCAAGTGTGCGCTTGACTGGTCAAGAGGGACCATTTTTAAACAAGTTTTCTTGAACTATCTACGTGGCAACTGAAAGCATGCCGCCGCTGCGGGCCATTTTCTGCTGCCAGCCTTGGGCATTGCTACAAAGCACCAGCAGCAGCGGTGGCAAGAAGAGGCGCCGTCGTCTCACGCCTCTCAACTTGCTCCTGGTCCTCTTTCATCTCCACATCTGCATCCAACAAGTGTCCACTCTACCACCTCCCTCTCTTCCCCCACCACCGCCCACACAGTTTGTAGACACTGATGCCTGCATGGGCCCACTTCAATCGACAGATGGGGGCACTGCAGGCACCCTCATCTACTCAGCCATATTTTTTTCGTTGACAGGATTCAGCCCAACTAATCCGCAATATTACATGACATGGCACACAATCAACTTCACTGTCACAAATGGCGGCGTCACCACAAACTTCGCTTCGTCCCTCATTGGTGGCCGCGGCTTTGTCAACCTTTTCACATCTGCAACATCAACCAACAACACTTGTTCCACGAGCCTGAATGGGGATGTCTGGAACTCGTATGACGTCATCGATAGCTCTGGAAACACGTTCCTAGCTGCAGCTACCCTCCCCGTACCCTCGGGTGGCTTCTCAGCCAGTTTCTCAACCTCTGCCACATGGTGTGGACGCATTTCATCCCCCAGCCACATCACCATGCGCTTCTTCACGTCTATGTACCCCAAAAATTGCAGCCTGTACACCAACGTTGTGGCCTGTGAGGACCCAAAACTGAATGGCAAGGTCGGCAACAATGCAGGCTCTCCAGAAGATTGCGAACCCTACGTATTAAAAGGTGCAGTTAGCGGTAGTACCGCGACTAGCTCAACATCTTGGTCTTCCACAATCTCACCACCACTTATGCCCCCTACACCCCCCTCACCTCCCCCACTGCCCCCTTCCCCCTCCCCTCCTCCTTCACCCTCTCCCCCTTCTCCCCCCACACCCTCACCTCCTCCCTCTTCGCATCCCCCATCTTTCCCCCCCCCTTCACCTCATCCCTCCCCCTCTCCCCCCTCTCCTCCTTCTCTTCCACCCCCCTCACCTCCTCCCTCACCCTCTCCACTATCTCCACCATCTCCTTTGTCACCACCTAACTCCCCATCTCCCCCCTCACCCTGTCCCCCTCCAGCTCCTTCTCTCCCTCCTCCCCCCTCCCTCTCCCATCCTCCTTCACTATCTCCCCTTCCCCCCTCATCCCCTTCACCTTCTCCCTCTCCCCCCTCTGCTCCGTCTCCCTTGCCTCCTCTTTCTCCCTCTCCTTCTTCCCCACCACCCTCATCACCTCCCCCCTCTCCCTCCCCTTCACCTTTTCCTTCTCCCTTCCCCCCATTCTCCCTCCCCTCAACAAGTCCTCATTTGCCCTTTCCCCCTTCTCCCCTCTTTCCCTCACTATATCCTCCTTCTCCCTTCCCCCCTTTCTCCCTCCCCTCAACATCTCCTCCTTCCCCTTCTCCCCCTTCTCCCCTCTTTCCCTCACTATATCCTCCTTCTCCCTTCCCCCCTTTCTCCCTCCCCTCAACAAGTCCTCCTTTGCCCTTTCCCCCTTCTCCCCTCTTTCCCTCACTATATCCTCCTTCTCCCTTCCCCCCTTTCTCCCTCCCCTCAACATCTCCTCCTTCCCCCTCTCCCCCTTCTCCCCTCCTTTCCTCCCTATCTCCTGCTTCCCCCTTCTCCCCTTCTCCCCTTCTTCCCTCCACTCCTCCTTTGCCCTCTCCATCTTCTCCTCGCCTCCCCTTACTATCTCCACCTTCGCCCTTTCCCCCTCCTCCCCTCCTTCCCTCCACTCCTCCTTTGCCCTCTCCACCTTCTCCTCGCCTCCCCTTACTATCTCCACATTTGCCCTTTCCCCCTCCTCCCCTCCTTCCCTCCACTCCTCCTTTGCCCTCTCCCCCTTCTCCTCTCCTCCCCTTACTATCGCCTCCTTCCCCCTTTCCCCCTCCTCCCCTCCCCTCCCCCGCCCCCCTTCCATTAACCTCTCCCACGTTTAGCCCCCTTCCCTCAGCGCCTCCTTCTCCTCCGTCTCTTTCATCCCCCTCCCCCGCTTCCTCTCCCTTTCCCCCATCTCTCCTGCCCCCCTCACCTTCTCCCTCTCCCTCTCACCTGTCTCTTCCACCCCTCCCCCCTTATGCTTCTCCCTTTCCTCCGTCTCTTCCCCCCCCCTTACCACCAATCTCTCCCTTTCCTCCGTCGCTTCACCCCCCCTTACCACCGATCTCTCCCTTTCCTCCGTCTCCATATGTCAGGTTTATTGTTACAAACCTGAACGGAGTTTCATCGACTGAAATGTATGCTAATGGGAGCACTCTCCTGTCCATGTACGACAAAACTATAGCAATGTACTTACTGCTGGACGGCACGGAGGAGGCTAGTGTGAGTATATGGTAGTTGTTGCCATGCTTGCATCTTGCGCCAGCGCCTGTAGAAGTGTGAATGTGAATGTGCCCCCCTTGTTAGGGGGCGATATGAGCCTGTGTGTGAAACATACGTCTGCCTCCACGTAGGCTGATCAACAAAATCACTGAACACCCGCATTTAAGAGGCTTCCCGATGGGGTGTTTTGAATGCAGGTACAAAACATAGTGCTGAAAGATGTCGACTCCTCCTTGCCAGACGGGACGTCAGGATCACGCAGATCTAGATCTTTGGCCGAAAGCAGGTTCTGGCGTCGAAGCCTGTCAGCCAGCAGTGCCGATTCCTTGCTGCTGGTCAGTGCTGTCACCCTGGCTCCTGGTGCACTGGCTTCGGCGGCATCCAGTTCTCTGCAGGCAGGCATTGCTTCAGGTGTGTTCCGTTGTTATGCTGCAGGGTATGGGCATGCATGCGACAAGTAGGCGGAGTTAAAACGATTGCTTATTGAAAAAACTTGTGTCCAGAGGTGTCATGAGGTGCAATTGAGCGTCCCCTATATTGTCCCATTGATTGGTTGTCCAAGACCCAAACCAACGATGCTTGTTTCACCCGTCAGCTCTCAAGATGTGGTTGCATGGCAGGGGAGTGCAGCGCCAGAGCAGGGACACAAATTACGAGTTTGTGAAGCACTCCTATATTATTCCTGATATGGTGTGGAATTGTGGATGTAGTCTTGGCCAAGGACACGCTGCATTCTTAACCCTCACACCTAGGTGGGGCGTAGTTGTCTTTGTTTGTTTGCATTTGAAGGGAGCCCAGGAGAAGCCTGGAAAGATGCGCCACACACTGCTAGCATCATGAGCATATCAGGCATGTGATTGATTCAGCTATTCTCCACCCTGAACCAGTTAGGCTTGGACTGTATCACTCACAATCCCTCTTGTGTGCATCACTCAAAATCCCTTGTGTGCATCACTCACAGTCGCTCTTGTCCATGCATCCCTCTTAATCCATATTGTCTGCATCACTCTTAATCCATATCGCATGCATTACTCTTAATTTCTGTTCCATACATCACTCGTAAACCATATTACATGCATCACTCTTATCCATATCGCATGCATTACTCTTAATCCCTCTTCCCTGCATCACTTTTAATCCCTCTCGACTATTGTGCTCATATGTGCAGGCCAGTTGGTGACCGACCTGGTTGCTGGAGGCATGCCTCAGTCGCTGAGCATTGTAACAATGGTCATGCAGAGCAGTTACGGGGATCTGTCGCCCCCCGGAGGTGTGTCTGTGACTGCCGGTAGCATCGATAGCAGCAGCGGCCCTGGAGCCATGTCCAAGGCACCTGACAGCTCTGGATCATCAGGCAGTGCTATCGGTGCCATGGCCATTGGTCTCATATGCAGCGGGGTGGCTGTCTTTGCAGTGTTGGCCGTCATTGGCATACGAAGGTGAGACACACAAGCACAGGAGAGATTGTGGGGTCGTATCAGACAGCTATGCTCAAAATCGTACATGTATTGTCGTACTGCCCAACTGGTCGGTGCGCACTTAGACAGGCCCCCTGAGTTCCCATTTACCAGCTTATGCAAATCAACAATACTAAAATTGCTCTGTGAGTCCGTGTTGTTAAATGTCCATGTTGGCCATGTGCGCAGGATGCAGAAAAGCACCTCGGACAAGAGCAGGAACTCAGCTCAGGTGCGGGTCTGCCACTCAGCACAGTGATCGGCCATCTCCAGATTTTCAGATATTTAGATGTCCTTACTTGCAGGCGTGCTTGCTGTGGATGGGTGGTGAGCAATAGGTAAAGCGGTAAATCAGCAATTGATAAAAGGCAATGGGGCTTGCTTTGGGCTAGGAATGCAGAACATTGCATGCCTACACAATCTCAGATTTGATCTCAGATCTCAGATGCAGAACATTGCATTGAGATTTGATCTGCAGTGTCGGTTCTGGTCTTGCATGCTTCATTTGCTGACCCTCATGCTCCCGCCTCGCCATTATTTGCAAGACTGCTTCACCCCTCCCCGCAGAATGGTCGGATCAGCAGCATGGTGCAACGTGCGGCCCAGCGACACAACTGGAGCGAGTCCAGGGTAGCCATGGTCAACCGCTTGCTGAGGGTGAGACGCTAGGGGCAGATAACGAAACAAAAGGAGATTCAGGAATGTTTGGTGTTGATTCAAGGCTTGGGTGCTCGGCATCCCTCTGACGAGGTTCAGTCCCTCTTGCCTTAGGCCATTAGCCTCCGACAGGGGAGGGCAAACCTTTTGTTGTGTTTCAGGAGGACCTCTTCCCTCTCCTGTGCTGGCTGGGGCAGGATATCCTAACGCCTCCTTTGCTTTTTGTGCAGGGTTCGGCGAATGTAAGGGGCAACCTCAATCGCAGCAAGAGTGGTCCTGAGGGAAGTGGGCTCGGACCGTCCGACAAAGAGGTGGGTGCCTGGGTTGAGAAGAAAGGATATGAGGCTACAGGGGGGTCAGGGGGGTTCCTCAACCCCACACTAAACGTTGTGCTGCAATGTATATTTCAGCGTGCTTCAGATACAGCCCAGCCTGCAGACTTTTGCTTGGGCCATCGGCTATGGGACACTAAGATAGTCCAGGTTGGGTCCAGCATCAGCCCAGTGGCAGCTGACCTGCACCCCCCTGAAGGTTGTCTAGTGCGCATTGAAATCGACATTGGCGCACTTGCCTATATCTGACTTAGGATGTGTCCCACTCTTGCATCTCCAGGCTGATCTCGTCCTCACGGATCTAGCGGATGTGCCAATGGATCCTGCACATCAACTGCCAGGTCAGCAGGCGTTGCCAGAGGAGGCATGGCATCTCGAGCTTCTAGAAATCAAACCCCAAAGGCAACACCTCAGCAGTAACGGCAAGGACCTCCCTGCGGCTGCAAATGGGATTGAGGATGGGTCTGCCTCAGAGCTGCCTGCCCCTACTTTTAGCTACACCCGGTTGAATCCTCTTACTCCCGGACTCCCGGGCAGCTTCAGCGGCAGCAGCAGTGGCAGTGCTGGTGATGGAGGCAGTGTCAGCATGGGCCATAACGTCATGATTGCATCAGGGGGCTCCTCCTGGGCAGCTGCTATCTTGCCGGAGCAAGTGGTAAAGCAGGTGAAGAGAGGAGGTATCAAGAGGTCTGCCGACTCAGCCCCCATGCACCCCATCATCATGGGCGATGGCTCAGAGGTCTCGGAAGGTGACCCGCAACTTAAGGTCCAGCCCCGTGTCACATGGTATGACAGATGCCCAGACGCTACCGAGGCCAAGGAGGCAGACTTGAAGGCAGGCGGGCTGCGGGCCTTGGTAAGTGAACCACAAGGGATTTCACTGTCAGAAATAGTGAAATAGGCCTGTTCATAAAAACAAGCATTTTGTACACATACGCTCATTGGCCATCATGGTTGAGCGTACAATTTACTTGCAAAGTTAAATGCCTAGTCACTGAGGTTGACAGTGAATACAAACAAGCAGCTGACCACCCTTCACTGTGCGCATATCCACCATTCACTGTGCTCACGCTCACTTTCCTCTGTGCTCACTATCAGAGGCAGCAGGTTTCAGAGATTAAAGCAGCTACTGCTGGCAAGGTGGCCTTAAGCAGTTCTGGCAGGACCCGTTTGGCGCCAAGCACTGAGCGCAATGATGATGGCCTGTGGTCAGCACTGGGGTCGCTCAAGCAAGGTCAGAGGCATCAAGGAGGCCTCAACAATGTGCCATGGTCTGCCTCAAGATCACGGCCAACTGTCAAGCCTCAATCTGGATCTTGCCTTGGATCTGGATCTGGATCTGCTGTTCCTATCGGAGCTCAAGACGATTGGCAACTTACTGGGCTGTGGTTATTGGTGAGTGTTTGCGCATTCATCCATGTGCATTAACGACTGGCAAAGACCTTTACCGATTCTTGGGTACAGGCCTAGGTTTCCAGATTCCCATCTATTTGCGACTGTCTAGCAAAGCTACGGTCTCTGCAAGAACACACGGACTGTCCTCGGTGCTGGAAAGGGGCAGTTAGAATGTCCTTGACCAGATTGTCCTCCTTTTCTGACGGCACGCCAGTGGATCTTCAACATCAATGCAAATATATAGTTTTCATCTGAGTGGAGTGGGCACCTGAGATCTGGACTTGATGCATGCAGAGGAACCGTCTGAGAGAGCGTCACAGCGTCAGTGGAGGCGCACTCAGTGGCCAGATATCTCCTCTGCAAGGCCCTCCACTAGCAGCGTCCCCGCCAGGATCCGGATCCAAAAGCAAGACGAGCGCCTGGCCAAAGGTGAGGCAGGCATGAAGGGATTGAAGGGCTCAGCTGAAAGGGTATCCTAGGAGCCTCCACCCGGAGATATTGCTTACAATCCCCTGAAGGAAATGCAGGCAGGCAAATGCAAAGAGCAAGACTAAGGCCATAGATCCTGGGCGTACATGCATGCATATCATGATCCAGTCATGAGAGCTGCTGTAATGCTGTGCCATGCCCTGAAGACTGCCCCTGCTGTCACAAACAGGTCACACGCAGCGTCACAGACCCAGGCTCTGCACCCTCTGACTGCAAGAAGCCAATGGAAGCACCTCCACTTTCTACTGCATTAAACATCCTAGACCAGCCACACACAGAGCAAAGCTTCCCAAAGGCCGAGGTTAATGCACCAGGGCAGCGCCTGCAACATCGGCTAACCATCAGCGCACATCAAAAAGAGCTGAATGGTGGGTCGGGGCATGAGGCTCATCCCACTGTGAAGGAGGTGGCCAGTAGCATGTCCAGCAGTATCCTGAAAGCGTTGAACAGCTTTCGCTTTGGTCGGCAGACAGGACCTTCCGGTGGATTGATCGCACGGAAGGCACAGCTTGCGACTGAGGATTCCCCACCCCAGTGGTGCCAGCCCGCCACATCGGATAAATCGCTGCACGGGCCGAGGCTGCCTGTGAGGCGAATGACGCATAGGGCCTCCTGCCCTGATCTGAAGGAGCAAGGCAGGCAGCTGTTGCAAAGCTGTTCCGACGATGGGCGCGGCGGGCCCCTTGCCGCTGGCAGGCTCATGTGCGATGCACACTGCCTGTCGATGCCTCTGGTGGAAACTCGTGCTGCGATGCTTGAGCCTGTGCCCTCCTGGCATGCGGCTCATCTGCCCCAGCCTACGCAATGCAAAAGCCCGGTGGTGCATTATGCCCAGCACGGAGAGTGTGGTCCTGTGCGGGAAGGCAAGCTATATCACTGCGGCTCCGGGCAGCTGCCTGGTAGCTTCCCAATGGAACCTTAGCTTTATTTCCTTCCTGAGATTTCTATTTGCACAACAGAAAGAGGCTCTTATGACCTGCTGCAAGCTGACTCTGATGATGAACCTGGATTGAAATTTATTTCTGGATCTAACCGAAAAGAGCAAATGAACGATCTATGTTTATGTATAACTGCACTAAATGCATCTGAGAGGGATGTTTTTTTGAATTCTTAAGAGCGATCTTCAACTTTTTCGGCATAGCCCCCCCGGGCGGGGGGTAATAGTGTCTTCTGTAGGGGGAAAAACGTGGAAGTAGGGGGAAAGTAGGCATCTCGCGCAGCGCGCAGCGCTGCGCCCGCTATTAATGTAACTACTTATTTGGGTGAAGGCGCACCTCTGGGTGAAGTTGCGGCCAGCGGTCTCCCTTGTGGAGGAAGTAGCCTGCACCAGCCCGTCGAATTTCAGTGGACAGCGAGGAAAGGAAAGCAAAATTATAGTAGGTATATTATACACTTCAATATTCCATTCCATTCTGGTCACTAGTCGACCAAAACTTGGTGCACAGTAGTCATGGCACACTGGCACACCTCTCACTGTCTCACACTTCTCTGAGCATGCACAAAATCAGCAAGCACACAAAAAAGAGCAAGCCCCATAGTGTCATATAAGAGGCAAACAATAATTAGAATGCCATAAGTTGGCACCCACCAGCATCCAACACCATGCAAAGATGCACTGTCATACTCATGCGGCATCATAACAAGATGAGGACAAGGTAATTAAATAATGCAAGGATACAATTGCTCAGTCTCATCAGGGGTCTCATTACACGTATGAAGCTTCTACTCTACTCTAGGCTTCTTGCCGTTAACGAAGGCCTGGTATGCCTGGCATGTGACCCGGTGCTTGCTGAGAACCAGACTATCCTGGCCAGGCTTCCAGCCACAACGGCATGACTTGGGTCCCTGGCCCTGCTTGCTGGGCCTCTCTAGGTTCGCCCTGCTGGGGTGTGCCGGGCGGGATCCTGGATCAGGCTGTTGGCTAGGCTCCAGGTTCTCTCCCTTCCTCTTGGTGCTGGCCTTGGCAGCCACCATCATGTGCCCAATAGCAGAAATGACATACTGCACAACAGGAGAGACCACATGTGGGGCAAGTGCAGTGGAAGACAGAGCCTCCATCATGCCAGCTGTCCCCCTCCGGCTCAACTCCTTCGCAACTGTTCGGTCAAATGCTGCAAGCTGCTTTTCAGTCTTGGGGTTCAGGGCATTGCCTTGCTGCCCGGCAATCTGAGGAACTTGCAAGGCGTTGATGACCTCCTAATTGTACTCCCAATACAGCAACAACCAACTGCTTTGTCGGTTTGTTCCCCTATGGTCATGAGGAGTTGGTAAGGTGGAAATGGGAGGGCTGATTATTGCATGTTACCGCAGTACCGCACTGTTTAAGAATGAATGCCCTGAACATGTCAGCATGGGAGTATAAGGGTTTGGCCTTCGAAATCAATTACTGGAATGAGCAGTCAAGAGTGCATGATGGCCTTAATAACCCGTCATGGGCGTAATAACTGTCAAGCATTGAAAGTTTTGAAGCAAAACAGTAATCTCTTAGCCCAAGCATGGAGTTCAAAACAGTTATCTCAATAGTTATATTAAGCATGGAGTTCAAAAACGACTAGATCTGGAATATTAGCTCTAGGCAGGAAGCATTTTGCATGCACTATGGACATTCTGAATTATGTAAAATCAAATCGTAAGGACCAAGTACAAAACCGTTATCCCCCCTGGCAACCTGGCCTACAAGAAGGGATGCACTGTTGTTTCATCAGTATACCTCTCCTCAGAGTTGATATCCAACTTGAATTGCACTTCCTCCCAAATTACTTCAAACATCTGGTTAAAATCACCCCTCCCACCCCTTCCTGGTCAGCACGCTGTTGATGCCAGCAAATGTGATGACATGACAGAGGTGGTGCAACATGCTTGCCAATAACAGCTGATGCTCCGCATGGTGCCCTGACAGAGAGCATGCATGCAATGACCATGTGTCAAGGGTACCCGGACATGGAGCATGCATATATGTGTTTTATGTGCTCGGACAGGGCATGCAATGCAGGTGTCTGTGTTAAGGGTGCCCTAGCAAGTTTAGAATAGTGCATACCCGCTGGGCCCTGCTGAACGCTCGGCCACGTGGGGCTGGTAGGGAATGACTAGGCTCAATTCCAGGTACCATGCACAGCCTGGGCCATGGTGCAGCCATGCCATCCTCCTATGTGAGGGGGCAGGAACATGGAACCCGGCGCTCTAGGCGGGGGGGGAGAGAGGATCGTGTGGCAGGTACGATCTCTCAACCTCTGGGTATGGATGCCACCAGCGTTATACCACTGGACCATTTCCCCCGTAGCAAGTAGCATGCAGTGCATGTGGGTGTGTATATGTGTTAGGTGTGCTCTGACAGGGAGCATGCATATCATGTGTGCGTGTTAAGGGTACCCTAGCAAGTAGCATGCAATGCAGATGTGTGTGCGTGTGTTAGGTGTGCTCTGACAGGGAGCATGCATAGCATGGGTGCGTGTTGAGGGTGCCCTAGCAAGTAGCATGCAATGCAGATGTGTGTGTGTGTGTGTTAGGTATGATCTGACAGGGAGCATGCATAGCATGTGTGCGTGTTAAGGGTGCCCTAGCGAGTAGCGTGCAATGCAGATGTGTGTGTGTGTTAGGTATGATCTGACAGGGAGCATGCATAGCATGTGTGCGTGTTGAGGGTGCCCTAGCAAGTAGCGTGCAATGCAGATGTGTGTGTGTTAGGTATGATCTGAAAGGGAGCATGCATAGCATGGGTGCGTGTTGAGGGTGCCCTAGCAAGTAGCGTGCAATGCAGATGTGTGTGTGTGTGTGTTAGGTATGATCTGACAGGGAGCATGCATAGCATGGGTGCGTGTTGAGGGTGCCCTAGCAAGTAGCATGCAATGCAGATGTGTGTGTGTTAGGTATGATCTGACAGGGAGCATGCATAGCATGTGTGCGTGTTGAGGGTGCCCTAGCGAGTAGCATGCAGTGCATGTGTGTGTGTTAGGTGTGCTCTGACAGGGAGCATGCAGATGTGTGTGTGTGTGTGTTAGGTGTGCTCCGACAGGAAGCATGCATATTAGGTGTGTGTGTGTGTGTGTGTTAGGTTTGACAGGGAGCGTATATTGTACGGATCTTGGTGAACTCATGCAGTCATCAGATTAGCTACCGTTGTCTGATTAAAGATTTCCAGCCCCTAGACTGGCCCCAGCAGACGCTAAGTGGACTAGAGACGCATTGAGCCTGGCTGCTAGGGGGCCCATAAGACGGAGCTTACAAGTCAGGGTCCAGAGTCCCCCCCCCTCCACGTCATTCTTTACATAAACCGGTTGTCGCCTGGGCCTTCATGACATGAATATGAGGATGATCACAAGTTCATGAGACAGGGCAGTATCAGCGGCCCCATGCCTTCCATGACTCCACATGAACCACAGACAGACTGCGGATTCTGAGCCGCAGAGGTTTCAACGGCAAAAAAGGATTGACGTAGGCTGGGTGGATCCATAAATACCAGATCAGGGGTATAGATATACAGAGGCAGCAGGCTGATGTCATGGTACAATTCTTCGACCTGGCCTTTTTGAGAAATACTCCTACGCGAATGCGCATACGCTGCACCCCCCCTGGCTGCAACACAGGCATTGCATCCATGCAACGCATCATGCATCAAATGTGATGCCCTGGACTGCAAAACCTCCATAAGCATCCCTCACTGCGTGCGCAGCAGCCTCTCCAAGATCGGCATGCACATGCCCACGGCCTCTTTGTCAGCAACCAGCTTCGTCAGTTGCGCCAGGTCAGCGACAAGACCTGGGTAGCTTGAGTACTTGGAAGTGCGGTCAAAACGCCGGTAGAGCCGGACAGCTTCCCGCCGCACCTGTATTGGGGCGCAGGAGCAGTGTTGTGTTCGAGCTATACCCCCACTTTTTTTACAGATCATGTGCCCCCCACTCATTTCACGAATCTGATCGGCCCCCCACTCTTTTGGTACCACACAGGCTGGGACACCTGCCCCCTTCCTTTCCAATACAGTAGATTTGCTTCGCCTTCCCTCATAATTAACGTTGCTTGGGGTTGAGGAATCCATAATTATCATAATGATTGATTGTTGACGCAAGATTTCAGTCGGAAATTATGAGTTTTTTTGTCGACAGTCTGCCCTGAGGGCAGCATTAAAACAACGTTTCTTGATGCCCGAGGGTAGGCAAATCAAGCCTACGGTGGGTTTTCCTCAGTTATATTTAGTTTTCCATTTCTCCAGCTCGTATGCCTCCTTATTTCCACACGTGCAGTGAGCAGTTTGAGAAAGCAGGAGGTCCTGTTTAAATCTGAAGGTTTCAGATGTGGCACATGCCTATGGCTCCCAGAGAGCTGTATGCCCTTTGGGGTTTAGGGTTTAGGGTTCCTCCCCGTGCCATGCCCATGGCTCCCAGAGCACTATGCGCCCCTCTGCCCATGCAAGACATACCTTGCCCTACCTTGGCAAGATGATACAGCACATGTCCCTCAGCAATAGCTACGGCCTTGGACTCTTGAGACCCGCCTCCGCCTCCGCCGCTGCTCCTGCTTCTGCCCTCCTGCACCTGCCTGCTCCCCAGGTTCTGGAGAGCGCGCTGCAAGCCCGTCCCCGCAAGCCGCAACAGCACCGTCTGGCTCTTGATGTCAGGCGCACGCGGCGTCAAAAATCTGAGGGGCGAAGCAGCCATGGCAAGTCAATAAGCTTCATTCATATCAGCTTGAATAGATGGAGCAGGGACCTTGCAGAGAGCCTAGTATCGCCTGTTATCATGCGCCTATTGTCGTGGATCCAGGTGGCATGCAAAAGATATTCGACCAACCTCCCCTCAAAATTAACGTTGCTGAGGGGTCAGGGAATCATTCGAAATACGAATTCTCCTTTGTCATCACCAGGTTTACTCAGAAATCTAGAGTTCTTGTCCAAGTTTTGGGCCGAGGGAAGCTAAAGAGCTGTGTTCAAACCTGTGGGAAGGCAATTCAAATCTATGGTACCGTAGATTTAACTTGCCTTCCCTAAAAAATCCCGTTGTTTGGGATCACCAAATTCACTAACACACACAGATAAACACAGTGTTTATTTTTCCTGCCTCAGGTTCATGTCAGGTACATTATAGCCTCTGGCCGGAGGCCCCGCTTGTTGCCAGCCACGCTACTTCGGCCAACACTCATAGGCCGGTCCAGGTTTGGTCCCAATCCGGCCTTAGGCAGCCGTGGGGCGACCCGTACAAGTTGGCTTTGCAGCCCAAGTAAAAAAAGGTTGATCAAAATACCTTCACTTCAAGTTCAAAAATTATGTTTGCATACATTGCAGGACCTGAACTTTCTGGACAGCAACTTGAAGAAATGTAAAAAATATGAATGCGCGCCCTGAAAATTGTACCTGACGAGTGACGAAAACATGGCCCACGTGATGGCCAGGCCTGGCACCGCTGCCACCACGCTGAGGCTCAGCTCGCTGGCCTTCAGGATCTGGTCCAGCTTCAGCATAGCTGCCTCTGTGTCCAGCTTCAGTCGCTGCACCTGCGGGACAACCAATCAGCAATTATGGGAGAGGCAGTGGGTATGAGAGGGGAAGCGGGCCGAAGTGCCCATCTTCTTCCAATCAAAGCTCTTCCTAGCGGCCAATCCTCCCCTCCTCCCCCCTCGGCCTCCCCCCTTCCCTCTCCCCCCGTTTACCCCTTTCAGTCGTTTATGGCCCGATATGTTCTTATGAGGTAGTTCAAGTTATGTTTGCACCACCCACCCATCCACCCCACCACCCACTAAGACCCAGTCTGTGCCCCCTCTCTTCCCTGCAGCATATTTGAATTTTCATGTACGGGTAGTGCTCATGTCTAATTTGTGAATAGATCGTAGGCGATCTGCTCCTGTATGGGTCTTGCGAGGTCTCCCAACAACAGGTTCCTCAGCGGCCTCCTCAGCTCCGCCTCAGAGCATACTTGCACTTTCAAATTGTGTTCTTGTCGAATTGTAAATATCTTTGAGGTGATCCGCTCCAGGGGATTCGCACCTGAATGAGCATGGCTCGTGCGAGGTCTCCCAACAACAGGTTCCTAAGCGGGCTCCTCAGCTCTGCCTCATAGCTATCCATCACGAGCTGCATCCCAGTGGCCGCGCTCACTCCCACGGCGACACCGTCGACAGCCGGCAGGCCAGACACCTCCGCCAGGCCAGAGGAGGAGGGCAGGGCGGTCATCGGCCAGGTCACATGGCTCGCCGCGCCACCCGCCGGGCGCTTGTCCTCCTCGAAAGACTCCAGCATCCGCGTGAGGGCTTTCACATCGGCCTCGTACTCCTGTTGAGTAAAGTGTGGGGCTTTGAATCCGGGGTCACTAAGGACCGTCTGCTTAGGACCATGTGTAACGCCTTAAAGTAGTATAGAGTCGGCTGAAGAATCCTACAACATATGTGGCACCGTCAAAAGGCCGACCATCGTGACTGTAAATCGCCCAACACTGATTGGGTAGCAAGCAAGGTGCAGGGGGGGGGGCAAGGTGCAGGGGGGGGGGGCAAGGTGAAGGGGGGGGGGCAAGGTGCAGGGGGGGGGCAAGGTGCAGGGGGGGGGCAAGGTGCAGGGGGGGGGCAAGGTGCAGGGGGGGGGCAAGGTGCAGGGGGGGGGGCAAGGGGTCCGTTTCAGGCCTGGCGAGACCATGGCACACATGCACCCCCAGCATGCGCCATTTGCAGCAAACATATGAATACATCTGAGCAAAATATGACTTGAAAAGCCCTACAACAGTACCACACAGTGTTCCAACATGCCATGGGTTAAGGGTTCAGGGTACCTAACTCGCTGTGTTGCAAGCGAGACATGTCAAGCGAGAGCAGATCGCTGGGCCTCATCAGGGGTTGCTCCTCCTGGCAGGGCTGTGATTTATTTGATGAATTTACTACCAGCCGAACAGAGTGTTGCTTAATCACCAAAACAAACGACAACGTAGCGGCAGCGAGCTGAAGCCATGCATGACTGAACCAGCTCGGGGCAAATAAATAATTTCCCCCTGTGCATCAATAGTCCATGGCCAGAGGTCCATGGCTAGTGTCCTTGTAAACTGCACCCCTTGGGGTTAAAGGGTTTAAACCCTTAACCCTATTGTTTCAGAGTCAAACCTGTAACCTGTGACCCTAGTGTTAAAAGGTCTAAGCCCTTAACCTTAGTGTACCAGGGTCTTCACACTAAAAGTTAAACACAAGCGTTGAAAGGTCTAAACCCTAAACCCTAAACAAGGCCAGGAATCCCATACAAAGAAACTTGGACTACTTTCAGATCTTGAGCAGTAGAGGAGGGAGTAAACCCAGTAAGTACCCGTAGATCACCCTGGTATATAACATTCCCATGACTCACATCTATTGAAACAAAGCAAGGCCTCTCCCTGAAAGTCCGGAACAGCTCGCTCCTGATGTTGGTCACAGGCTCCACCACATGGGCCTGCCAGGCGTTCGTCACCGCATCTACACCCAGCTTGAACCAGCTGCGGCAGGTGGGCAGCGGGCAGAGCTAAGGCATTAGAGCCAATCTGCAGGCAGAGATCAGCGGGCCGCGGGCAGACCTCAGGCATGGGAGCCAATCTGCGGGTGGGCCGCGGGCAGAGCTCGGGCATGAGGGCCAATCTGTGGGTGGGCCGCGGGCAGAGCTCGGGCATGGGAGCCAATCTGCGGGTGGGCCGCGGGCAGAGCTCAGGCATGGGAGCCAATCTGCGGGTGGGCAGCAGGCAGAGCTCAGGCATGGGGGCCAATCTGCAGGTGGGCAGCGGGCAGAGCTCAGGCATGGGAGCCAATCTGCGGGTGGGCAGCGGGCAGAGCTCAGGCATGGGAACCAATCTGCGATTGGGCAGCGGGCAGAGCTCAGACATGGGGGCCAATCTGCGGGTGGGCCGCGGGCAGAACTCAGGCATGGGAGCCAATCTGATCTGTGGGCCGCTGCAGGTTCCTGAAGTTATCCTGAGCCCTGCACGCAAAAAAGAATCCTGAAGAAGGAGCTGCGGACCGAGAACAAAATAAAACAAGCGACTGCATCTTCCGCCGCACTGGCCCTCCTGGTTTGCCGGCTGCTCACTCGTTCAAGTCGTCACTGCCCATAAAGCTGCTGTGCCTCAGCAGGAACTGCACGCCCCAGGCCGCCACAGCGCCCTTCACGCAGTACGATAGCCAGTTCCGCTGCAGCTTGTTGGGCATGGCCAGCCACGACGGCAGGTGCACCAGCGGCCCGGCTGTCAGTGCCGCCGACCGAGCCGCCCGCAGCGCGTGGGCGGCTGAGCTGGAGCCTTGGCTGTCCGACCCGCCGGCCGGGTGGTACAGCAGGGCAGTGGCTTCACGGTCTGGTGTCGAACATGAGCCTAGCTCAGACAGGGCCGCGGCGGCAGCGGCATTCACCTGCTCCTCGACCGTCCCTGACAAGGGAGAGGGGAGGGAGGGAGGGCAGGGGGGGTCCAACATGTTCCAAAGGGAGGGAGGGAGGGAAGGGGGGTGGGGGCAACATGTGCCGGAGGGGGAGTGAGGGAGGGCAGAGGGGGTCCAACGTATGCCGGTCGACCATCTGGTGCAATGAGTCTGAGCATGCATGAACCCAGATATCCATGCGATATAGTCATGCATGCTAATGTCGATATAGGGTTATATTTTAGGCATGCGTGCTGATGTCCATGCAGACACTGCTACAGTCTAGCATATGCATGTCCATGCAGACATTCACTTTTCCCTGCATTCACACATGTATTCACTTTTCCCTGCATTCACACATGTATTCTCTTTTCCCTGCATTCACACATGTATTCACTTTTCCCTGCATTCACACATGTATTCTCTTTTCCCTGCATTCACACATGTATTTTCTTTTCCATGCATTCACACATGTATTCTCTTTTCCCTGCATTCACACATGCATTCTCTTTTCCCTGCATTCACACAACGTCGCAGTCACGCTTGCATGCAGGTGTTTGTGCTCGTGCGGATGCTCTCATGCTCAAGCACACTCACACCATATCCACACATCCTCACACTACATCGTTGGCCAATGCTCTCACGCTTGCTCATGCACACAAATTCCAACTTGTCCATGCACGCTAGCATGATGTGAAAGCCAGCAGCCATTTCAGCAAGGTTACAAATAAAACACAATCACTCATGTGTCCGATACATCTCAGCATCACCTCACATGTATAATGTACAGTACAGCCAGGGCAGCCCAGTTTCCCATGACCCACAATGCATACGGTGCTAACAAAACAGTTTTACTTGTGGATTTATCTCTCCACCCACCCATGAGTGGGCTGCTGGTACCACAGCTCTCCGGGACCCGGTGCAGCCTCAGCCCCGGCGCTGACTCATACAGGCCATCCAGAGCGCCCTTCACGGCAGACGCACAGGTAGCTGCACCATTGGTGGCAGCCTGTGCGGGGACGTTAGATTCAAGAGCTTAGGTATCTTGTAGGTTGAGCCATAGCAGAAAATTGCAGCAGCCTGTTTAGGGAGGTGGGATGCAAGTGTGCCTTTTAACCCCGAACCCATATACGTAGTTGGTTTAAAGGGCCTGTCAGATCAAGCCTTCATCTCAATTGGCTGCAGCCTGCGCAATGACGTTGGGTTTAAGGGCTTATTAGATTTAGCTACTGGTAAGATGTGCAGCAGCCTGCGCATGGAAGCGGGATTTAAGGGTGCCTTGTAATCCCAAGCAAACATGCAAACCTTGGATGAAAGGGGTTGCTAGATGATGCCTTCACTGAAATATGCAGCAGCCTGCGCAAGGGACGTTGAAAGATAAGGCTTGCTATATAAAGTGCGTTCAAATTTGCAGCAGCCTGCTCATGGAAGCGGGATCCAAAGGTGCCTTGAAATCCCAAACCACATGCAGCCCTAACTTGTAGTTGGATGGACGGGATTGCTAGATCAGGCCTTTGCTACAATTAGCAGCATGCGCAGGGACGTTGGAATAATAGGACTTCCTATACAGAGCATGTTCAAATTTGCAGCAGCTTGCTCAGGTCATTGGAATTCAGGGGTGCCTTATTTGAATCCCAAACCCTCATTTGCAGCAGCTAATTGAGGGGAGTGAAATTCAGGAGTGCCTTGTTTGAACCCATTAACCGAATTTATATTTGCCTGTGCACAGTGTGCAGAGATGTGGGATGTGACGAGGGCTTGCTGACATTGCAACTTCATGACCGCATATGAAATGCCGCTTGGTATTTCACACAAGGGTCGAGACTAGGGTTGAGACTAGGGTTGAGACTAGGGTTGAGACTAGGGTGGAGACTAGGGTGGACACTCTGGTGAGACCACATATTAATACACCACCTCGATTTTACCTTCATTACTGCCTATGGAATTCTCGGTATTAGAAACTAGGGTTGAGGCTAGGGTCGAGACTAGGGTCGAGGCGAGGGTCGAGACTAGGGTCGAGACTAGGGTTGAGACTAGGATTGAGACTAGGGTTGAGACTAGGATTGAGACTAGGGTGGACACTTTGATAAGACCACTCATCAAGACATGACCTCGGAAGCGCTGCGCCGACCCGCCCGCCCTTGAACACATGCAAATGACACCATGCCTGACATAACGCTAGGCCGAAAAAGCCTATTGCTGCTGATCCCCTTCATAAATGTCAAGGATCCCCACACAGCCACAGACACTGCCAGAACACGACCCTGTCCCACCTCGCCACCCTTCTTTTCCCCTGGCAGCCCCTCGTGATGTCTCAGATTCAGGACCCCTAAACGGTCCCTCAGTGGACAATAAAAGACCCCTAAATGGTCCCTCATCACCTGTAGAGTCTCCGGATTGCTGTCCACCATGTTGGGAGCTGTCTTCAGCTTGGCCAGCAGCTGGGCGTGTGACGGGTGTCCCCTCAGCTCCGTGTCGGAATACATGTCCAGCAGGGGCGGAGAGGCGTGCTGCATCCTGAGGGAGGCTGTGTAGCACAAGGGAGAGGTTTAGGGTTCATGATTGATGGTTTATGGCTTAGGGTTTGACAGTTTATAGGGGGCAAGGGGGGACAAGGTTGTGGATGAAGCGTGCATCATGAGGGAGGCTGGACAACACAAAGAGTTTAGGGTTTAGGGTTAACAGTTTATGGGGGTGAGGGGGGACAAAGTGCGTGGATGAGGCGTGCTGAATCCTGAGGGAGGCTGTGTAGTACAAAGGGTTTAGGGTTCATGATTCACGGTTAAGGGTTTAAGGGGGCAAGGGGGCGAGGGGAAACAAGGTTGTGGACGAAGCGTGCTACATCCGGAAGGAGGCTACGCAGTACAAAGAAGATGAGTGGAGCAGGGGAGAATAAGGTTGGGAAAAGTGGGGGACGGGGTTGGGGATAAGCGCATGACAACAGGGGGGAGGTTATGCAGCGCCAAGTCGAGAGGAGACTCAAATGAGTTGGTGGGAACGAGGTTGGGACAAGGTGGGAGAGAGGTTGCGTAAGAAGCATTTGGATACAGGAGGGAGGATCACAGAGGAAAGCTAGGGCTGGCACCCTTTACCCTGGACTGATCCTATGGACCCGTCATCTCAGCTCACCCATGTCATGGTGTTCCCCATCACCAAATCTCGGACCCCTGAATCCCACTGCGGGTGCCCCCCAGATCTCCAGGCAGGGGGGCTTGGCCACCACCTACCTTCCATGCGGCTTCGCCGCGGCCTTGGCACATTCCCACGGTATTCAAACTTTGGGCACCTAAAAAACCAAACACTCGAAACGGAAGGAAAAAAGACTGCCTTCAACCCCCCTCCTTTCCATCTCCGTCCTCTCCTCCCTCCTCTCACCTGCCGCCTGGTACACCTTGGCAAGGGCTGCAGCCAGGTGCCCTTGCAGCTCCCTCAGCACCAGCACCTAACACGGGGATAGATAGTGGAGGGGGGGGGCTTACATTGGGTAAGTGTGACCAGGGGATGGTGTGCCCGGGAGGAAGTGTGACCACAAGGGTGGTGTGGCCAGGGGGTGGTGTGACCAGGGGGTTGGTGTGACCGATTTAGTGCCCTTGCAGCTCCCCTAGCACCAGCGCCTGATTCAGGCAATGGAGGGGGCTTTATCGACAGGGCTGGCCCTTTCGAAAAAAGCTGGAAAAGAGAACTTGGCAAATTTGTGGGAAACTCAAGTAAACAAAATTTCCATGGGCGGAATATGAGCGGTTGCATTGGCAATGTAAGAAAAACAACAGGAAGAAAAACAACTCCCAAAAATAAGACCCTCAATATCCTCACCACACCTCGATACCCGCCCCACACCTCTTGACATAGCTTGACAACACATTTTGTCACACATCAACAAACCTGACAGCATTCACACCGCCACACCTCCCCCCCCCCCTGCATTCCTTGTGCCACCTCCACACCCCTTTCACACCCCTCATACCACATCCACACATCCTTGACATCCCTCACACCACCTCCACACACCCTTCATATCCCTCATACCACCTCCAAAACCCCCATACCACCTCCACACACCCTTCGACCGCCTCACCCGGTGCTGGATCTTGTTCGTCGCACTCCTCATAATGGCCTCAGGCCCAGCTCCAATAGCCGCGGACACCTCGCCGTCGCCGCCCTTCCCTCGCAACAGCCACGGCCGCATCGCAGCCACGAGGTCGCGGGCAAACGCACCAGGCCCCATGGACAGCAGGTGGAACCTCGTGTGGGAGCCCTCACAACCCTGGTCTAGCAGACGCTGCCAGAAGCGCAGGTGACCGGAGACGGTGTGGAGGTCGTGGAGGAGGCTGCACAGCACAGGGGCAGACGCGCATTGCGTCTTGCATGCATGTACACACAGCATGCATGGAAAGCTGCCCTTGAGGGTCTGAGACGCTCAAGGGTAGGTCACTGAGCGTGCTTGAGCTGAAATGAAGTTGAGCCTGTCGTGGACTTAGATCCCCATTTGTCTCAGGGAAGGGTCTTCTGCCCTGCCAAGTGCCAGCCTTCAAAAGGTGGTCTGGCGTGCACGAAGAATAGGACGCAGGGAAAAACCTTTTGAAAAGCGTGATCTTTTGAATCAAAGGAGGCACAAGATCACAGGCCAAAGATGCCCTTTGATTATAAATCAAAGGGGGCATTCGATCCCCATCCTGGCTGGGGAATGAGGGGCAAGGAAAGCAAGATAGCAAGGGTCCGATAGCCAGGGTTGGCCTCTCCTAGGAAATCAGACCACTCCAAGGCCATCCTTGGTATCACGTGAATGTGTGACATTCGGTATGAGAGCTGCACTGCTCCCCATTCAGTTGTACGCTCAAGGATTTTGCACAGCTGGCCTTCCTCTCTACCACCTCGGCAGTACAGTCGTACAGATCATAAATTGAATTTGCAGAGACATGTAAGGGCCTATTTGTTCAGGCATTATCCACGGCCGAACAGGTGACTTCCATAATCCAGGCCCCAGGGTGCATTATTTATTTATTTACTTTCAGGCGAGAAGCAGAGCATGCAGAGGCAGCGCAAGGGCCGTGCTGGCCGGCCTCTCTCGCCCTTGCACCGGTCGACTTCAATGTGCCCGATTCAGTTGTGCACACACACGGATTTTGCACAGGTAACTTTTTTTCTCTACCCCCTCGCCCCCCTCGCACCGGTCAGCCGCCGCTTGGGCCGCCTGTAATGCCTGTAGCCAGAGCAGTGGGGCACGGGCCAGCTGTGGCTCCGGAGCCGGCTCCTGCAAAGGCATGACATGGTTTTGGAGTGGAAGACTGACGACAATTCCCGGTGAAAGAGGTGGCTGATGATACTTGCCAGCGGGGGCGTGCTGGGCATGTCCCTACACTCTACATGGGTACAAATTACGAAGTCTGATGTTAGGAACCACCGCATCTACAAGCGAGTTGCTTCATAAATAAGTACTTCAAGACTCTGCTGTCTCTGATGCATCAGGAAGGCCTCACACCTACTGATTGTGTTAACATGCTTCTGCTACAATTCAGCTACACATCACGGCTAACAGCTGAGGTACTTGGTGGACAGAGCACCACAGATCCAGCGACCATCCGGCCGGTCAAAGTTCTGTCCCCATTGGCCCGCAAATGGCCACCTGGCGGCCCCCCACAGGTGGTTTGGTGCACGCTGTCGTAGACACTGTCAGCACGGCCTGCTAGTGCTTTCTGCCAGGTGTCTGCCAAAGTCTCAATGAATTGTAGAACACTGAGCGTTAACGAAATACGTGTATATAGTATTGCCACAAACGAATACGGTATGAAGCCGTCTTGCGTCTGAGCCTGAACCCAGAAAGGAGCGAGGAGTGTGCATGTACTTGGCGTGCACTTGTGTGAACTACGTATGTTGGACTCCTCGTCAACAGACGTAGCGACAGCTGGTCTCACACCGGTCAGTTCGGTGCTGCGATAGCCCTGAGGCAGACCTCAGCTACTTTCAACTACTGGTCACGTCTGTATGGCGGACCATGTGAGGCTTGCCATCTGCTAATGCTGTCTCCCAGGAACGTCAAATCCTCACTTACTTTTCGAATTGCAGGCGGGGAAGGGATAAGGCATTGCCTTATTCCCATCTTTCCCGTTTCCAGCAGGCTAGCGGTGGGCTGGTCAGAACTTGTACCAGGAACAGCTGTGAGGGAGCCAGACAGCTGTGCAGCATTCAGCCCCAACCTGCCTGACCTGCACAATCCCTTCCCGCCTGACCCATACAGTCCTGCCCTGCCTGGCCTGTGCAAGCCCTCACTGGCTGACCAACCTCATCGCCATGCAGGCTGGACAGGGCATCCTGCAGCGTGAACAAGATGGCCTGGGCCTCTGCCGCATCCACACCCCCAACAGCCAGAGACAGCTCCAGACGCCATCGCTGAGTGGCAGCCAGCTGCGCATTGCGAAACAGCTGTGCAGTTAGCCATCTAGTTATCTGTCATGGGGCATCTCGATTGAAGGGGCAAGGGGTCATGGAGCGGTCATCAAGGGGTAGTCATGAGGCAGCTCGAGCAGTCCTCATAGGATAACTGGAGGCGAAGGCTCGCTTCACGTATGCACCATGGCAGTGCAAGCATAGCAGAGCTAGTTTGACGAGGAATCGGAAATTCGCTCCGCCTGGCATCCTCACGTGCAAGCGAGCCACGACAGCAGCAGTCGTGTCTCTCACAGACTTAAGGCTCTTTTCAAATGACGACATGGGCGATCACGGACCGCGAGTTATCGTCTGTGCAAGGATCGGTCCTCACTCTTCACGGCCGAACCGAACCTCACCGAGCCTGATGTATTGATGTGCTTATGTTACGTGAATAGTGTGGACGACAGGGCCCGACCGCAAGCAAAAGTATGACGCAATGCGCAGCGAGCGATCAATGGCTGTTGCCGCCATTACCGCGCTCACCCAGGCGCGCCTCAGCCCGGCAGGAGAAGCTACCACTGGGGTAAAGTTAACATCTGGACCCTTCAGTTTTTATTCAGTTCTTGCCCAGTTTCTACAGCCAAATTGTAGGGAGGAAACTGTAGGAGGGGGGGGTCAGTTTGTGACGAAGGGCTGGCTGACAGGATGGGCGTAGCCGGGGCAGCTGAAAAGCTCTCGCAACACCACAACATCGGGGGGTGCTTGGGTCGCTACATCCGGGGATAGGGGCTGCTGCTGCGGGCTCTCGGGTGAAGCCTCAGCAGCAGGACCAGCAGCTGTTGCAAGAGCGAGAGGCTCGGCGGCAGCCGCAGGCTCGACAGCAGCATCAGCAGCAGCAGCAGTCGGAGCAACAGGAGTTACAGAGGAGTATCCTAATGTGATTGTGCGCTGTCGCTTCGTCGAGTTCTGCTCGGCCAGCTTCTCAGCTCCTCTCTTGCACTCTTTCCCCTGTTGGTGATTCCTTAGGGCCACTGGGTCGTCAGTGAATTTTTAGACCTTCAGGCAATGCTCACAGCAGGTCGTCATTACTTAATTTATAGCAACTACCAATGCAGCTACACCGCGTGCGTCGATAATGGGTGTTCGCACAACGGTGCATGTGGTTTCGGAGCGATGGCACCCCCCATGCCGAAATTGCATGCCATGAGGGGTCTCGTAATCTGCGTGGAATGTTGTATGATGCATATCTGTAGCAAATGATATTAGGAATGCAACGGTGTAGCTATCGTCTCAATCTGATGTTTAAAAAGAAAAAAATCGAGGGGGGGCAGAAATAAACGCAGGGCCCCCATCCTCCCTAATTCTCGTATAAAACGCGTCCGTTTGACATGGGATTTGCACCTAAGGAATTTTTAGAGGGTATCTCGGCTTAATGAAAAAAAGCAAACGTTTTTTGGGCTTAACCCCCCCCCTCTTTGTTTGACGTGCGTTGACCGGGTACTTAACGTTGACCATGCACATGTGGTCGTTGTAAAGCCCTGGCACTACCCCATGCAGTGAAATCTTCATATCATGCAAATTCTCAGGGTTGAGATGTTATTTGCAAAATTAGCTTTTGTGAAATCTACGAAAACCTCATTGTTTGGCTCTCTGTACCTCAGCCACCGTTGGGCCAAAAAGTATTTTAAGACCAGATATGGAAAGCTCTCGTAAAGCTCTACAACTTTCGAGGATGGAGTGTTTCCAGTTGTCTCCCCCCACCCTCCACCCCCCACCCCTCGCCTCTCGCTAAATTTTTAAGAAATGTTTTTACCCCCCTCCCCCACCCCACTTTGTCCCTCCATATCTCCCAGCCCCCGGGGCCAAAACAATTTAAGACCAGAAATGGAAAGCTCTCGTCAAACTCTACAATTCTCGAGGATGGGGTGTATTCTGATTATTTGCCCCCCCCCCCCCCCTCGCAATTTACAACAAAATTCCAAGCCGTGCATTATCCTCCTAATTACACTCCTTTTAATTCTGTGAACCACAATTTATGCGCAAGTCCATTCCAGAAAGGTGTAGTAATCAAGAATTTTCTATACCTTCAAAATTGCAATGGCCAAACAAATAAATCAGGATTTAGAGAACGCCTGCAAACATGCAAATTCACACATCAGACAGCCATGTCGAACCCGGGGTGTGAAAGCACTCTCTAGGCAAAATAAATCAAATTCCAACAAGCGCCAATCTGACGCAGTGTCCATGCTGACACTATCACCATTTCGCTCCGAATGGGAAGGTTGGCAAGATTTCACGATCAGTCTAGATGTTATAATAAGATTTAATCGGACTCAAGGCAGGCCTATCAACAAACACGATAAAGTAACCTTGTTCGACATGGTTTATTGAAATTGCAGACAAGGGTGCGCCACAAGTGATAATTAAATGGGTTCGGTGTTTTGAGTTTCGACAGCAACTAACAAGGTTCCAGGATTAAGGTCAAAATCGTAGCCGTATTCCAGGCTTTGGCCATCATGGGAGGCTTCCTAAATCCACTTACCATCCTGGCGTGGAAATAACTATTTGTTGGTAAAACATCATGACGAATTACTTAGTTATCTCTCCATAGAACAAACACGCTCGGAACTAAACTTGAAACGTCCAATGCAGCGCATGTGTACTGATGCGCTCACTCTGCCAGCGAGCGCATCATCATGGTATGCTGCCGGGATCTATGAAACTGTGATGTGGTTCAAGTTCTGCTAGTGTTGCAGCACTTGTTCTAAATTGATTGCTGTCTGCTTGCCTACAGAACATCAAGTGCTCTAATGCTCTGCATTGCTTGCCGTTTTTGTGCCTGATTGGCAGCATCCACGATCTGCCGTTCCCTGCTCGCTAGCTGTATTTCTGCCAGCCTGGTAGCCGGGTTGCAGCATCTACCGTGGTACCTTGCAGACCTTGCTGTCATTGTGCATGTTTTGCAGCCCTTGCTGTGCACTATTTCTCCCTTGTTGGTCGTTGATTATTGATGAACATGTGCCTTGCGCTGCTTGACTGTCTTGTAAGAAGGCCCACCATTGCAGCATGGGATGTCACATGCATGAGTGGAGTCCCTAGAGGGCGTTTTTTTATTTAGTCGGCTTTGCTCTTGTTGCCCGCTTGTTACTTCGCCATTGAACTGTGCAGAACCCTGCTACAGTGCTGGGGCGAATCTGGAGCGTGTCCGATTTCCAAATCAATGCCCATGCCGATTGCACTGTTTACCGAGGCACGTTCTGCTTGCTTGACAGCACTTGTCGTGCATTACTTGCAGTCTTCCTGCATCTGTCGTGCACTGCTTCTCGCATTTGTGCCAACCGAGTTCTTGCTTCGCCATTCAAATGTGTATAACCCCGTGACAGCTTGGACCTTCCTCTGTTTGTCAGTCTCCGGCATAGCATTCGTAGGCACTTTCTTATGTTTTGTAATAGCCTGGCCCTCAATTACACGTCTGGCTGCCTGGGGATTTCGCGGCAGGTCAGTCTGCAGGTCGAATGAGATCAGTGTAGTTGAGGCTGTGCGTGGCAAATGAGAAGCAGTAGCGCGGAAGGAGAGAATCCTAGAGTCGCTAAATAAAGGCGAACGATGAAGTGAGGAAGGAGAACTTTGGTCTCAAATGAGGTGATAGGTACGGGGTGCGTGGGTCCCTAACGCCTAGAAACTGCCGCGGAATCCCTACCGTTCCTTACTTCTAGAAAGTCTCTCGGGTATTAAATTAAGTTGCCTGCCACTGATGCCGAATTGCAGCACAGGAATTCAAACGCCTGATTCAAATGGAGCAAACCGTCGCCATCACGCACCGTTGACGGTAACTACAATTGATGGTGATGCGCGAGGGGATGGTCGACAGGCAAACTCGTCTTCAAGAACCTGTGACAAAGCAACACATCATATTTGCCAGATAACAGGAAAACCGATAGCAGCACCAATCGCAGCGCCTTGAATAATTTGAACATGAAAAGAGATCATGCTGGACCCTTGCCTCCTCAAACCTAGAGTCATACGGTACGACCTGTCTCAGCCAAATCAAGACTTTCAGCCATGCCCAATCTGCAACAAAAACCCTCTGGCCCGCACATGATTGAGTCTAATCTCAGATCACAGGTTCCATTCGCACTCGATCGCATCATCCGCACTCATCCTTATCGGCAGGTCAGATATAGATGGGCACAACCTTAAACAAACAATTACGTCTGAATCCCAAATGCAATGTCAGCAGGCAGGCCCAAGGCCTCAGTCGTATTCCGAGTTTCAAGTGCATCCTGAGAATCAGATTGTGTCAAGTTTCATTATTGCAAACGTAAGTCCTTTCAATACAGGCTTTTCACTCCGGCAAACAAAGTCACCTTCTCGCCTCGCTTCTCGCACCTCTTCTCCTTTCTAGCCTTCCCTAACGAGGTGTGGCGCAAAACTGTGGCGCCATCAGTTCTTAAAATGCCAGCTTTTGCCAGGGGCGTCCACTACAGTCCTAGATTCCTGTCCCAAATCTTGGCATTCATCTCCACGACCACGAGGTCTATGGTGACCCCCACTAGCGTTGCAACCGCCGCGAACATCCAGTAGCGCTCCACAACACTCAGGGGCCATCTGAGCTGGTTCGCCCGTCAAGTACTGGCAGCAGCAGCAGGGGAAATGAAATCAGAAAATCTATTGTTCGTTTTAGGGCGCTTCAGCTACAGTTCAGCAGCATCAGAGCCTACTGCCAAGGGGGCCTGGTGCAGCAAGCCCAGATGCTTGGTCCACCTTCTGTAGGCCGGTCACAGTTTGGTCACCATCAGCCCAATTGTGGCTGCCCAGCAGCCTGCCAACAGTGGTATTTTGCACACTAACATACATGAACACCGGCAGGGTCTTTTAACAGCCTCGACACGAGGGAGCCATTCAGCTGAATCTGACCTAGGGCGATGTGATGATGTAGCTCATTAAAGCGGATGAAGTCAAAGCTGGTACGAGCTGGGGCTGGCTTGGCTCACTCCACCACATCTGTACGATATACCGTAAAACCGCCAGGTAGATAGACTTCGCTCAAAAGTAACTAATGATTGGGGTGCTGGTTTTACGGTATTCACATACCGGTATTCAAATTGTAACAAGTTCCCCGTGCATTAGAAAAGCTAGAGTTGGGCCTCTGACAGCGGTGCTGAAATTCAGCTGATGGAAGATATAAGCTTTGGCTTCTTAACAAATAAAAAGTCCCGCTTTCAAAATCTGTGACTGATTGTCACCTACAAGATGTCAGTGTCTAGGAAGTAGGCAGCGATGTGAGCATTCCTCAGGTCCTTATCAATCAACTGTCCACCTACAATCATATTCGTCCTCCCTCTCACCATGCTCAGGAAGTTGTTCCATGCGTTTCCCACGCCCCAGGCCAGCGTGACGGTGACGCTCTTCACATGTTTCTCTAGGAATTCGAAGTTTGCCACAACAGCTGCTTGTGTCAATGGTAGTCTGAATGGCAAGACTGGAAGGCCTCTAAGTGAGGACGCAAGCTGTCGAAATCGGATCAACTTTGAAACACAATCTCCTTCTGATAGCCGGCACCAAATGGTATATGCAGGATTTCCACCGCCGAGGGACAACTAGGGAACACACAGATCTGTACCCTTGTTTCATTCAATGAAACATGATTGCTTTCATATGGTGCGTACAGCATGCATGCTGGGCTCAACCATTAGATTCCACTAGCTGAACTCAAGCCGGCAAGTCAAATGTTTGTTTGTTCAAACAGGATTCTGGGTGCTCTCCTCTTGGCTTTCATACCAGCTCTGATGCCTTACAGCAAGCTGGTCCCATGTGCCTTTTGTGGCATCCTCGGGATAATTCAAAAATGAATAGCTGAATCACGGCCCCGGATTTAGTTAGGATGTCCCCTACCTTGTCTGCTGGATCAGGGTTCAAGACGATCGCGCGCAGCTCACGAGACTTCATGTACATCTGGTTGAAATAACCCTCCTGCCAGTGTGAGGAATGCAGGAGATAGAGAGATACAACAGCAAATACAGATTAACAGCCAAAAGGGCAGGAGGCATGGCGACACAGAGCAAACATATGTGACGAATATACTAAGCAAGAAACATGGATGATTATGGAAAACAATGCCTGAATGAAGACGGCCATGATCATCATGGCCCCGCACATGATATGCCACATTCAAGAATGAAATATTCAGGCTGGATGAACATGAGACACTCACTTGGACACTTCTTGGTTGCAGTACTGCCACTGGTGATGAGTGGAGTGCGAGGCCGCAGGCTCAGATGTCCCAGTCCTGTCGTGTCTATGATGCTGGGACAGATAACAGCTTGCTGGAGGCGGCCTCTGCGATTGGAACAATTACATTCTTCTGGTACCTGAGGACCAAGCACGGCATTGAATCAGAATGGCGAGGGACAAGCGCTCAGTCTAAGAGAGCAAAGGACAAGTGCCCAGCTTAAGAGCGGCAAGGGTAGGAGGCACGTGACCTAAAATTAGCAAGGGAAGGAAACACTCAGCCTAAGAGTGGCAAGGGAGGCACTCAGTCTAAGAGAGCAAAGGGAGCACTCAGCCTGAGTGTGACAAGGGAAACACCCAGTCTAAGAAAGCAAAGGACATGCACTCAGTCTAAAAGAGCAAAATAAGCAATCAGCCTGAGAGGGCAAAGGACAAGCACTCAACCAGAAAGTGGCCAGGGAGGGAAGCACTCAGCCTATTTTGTGACAAGGGAAGCACCTAGCCTATCAGTAGTGGCAAACTAAGAGGAGTGGCAAACAACTAAAGCACTCTGAGTGCGTAAGAGAAGCCTGTCACAATGCACATCACACATTTCCCTGTAATATACTGTCGGGTACCAGTATTTTAAACTTCAGAAATCAATGGAATTGACACATACAACAGATTTTGCAACATTTAAACATCTGCCTGCCTTCTATCTCTTGATCTCCCACCCACCAAAGCAACGCGCTCCCGCCCGGTGGCTTGGAGGCCATTCCTTTTGCCAAAGCCGTCGTGGAGGGGCCGCCGTCCTCCGCATCAGCCCCCCCCCCAAAATACTGGCCGCCGCCGCCTTCTGCGATTGAATCTGCCACATCCTGCAGGAACATCCCCGCTGCGGAGGCAAGCCTCAAGGCCTGTTCCGGCAACAAGCAGCACATGAGGGTTGAAAGAGCCAGGGTTCAGGGGTCAGGGTTTGAAAGAGTCAGGGACAAGGGTAGTGGGCCCAGGCTGGTCAGGGAGTACTCGGCAATGAAGCCAGAGACCAGCAAAGCACATGTTTAGGGTTCTGGGTTAAAACTTAAACCCTAAGCTAGACATGCACATCAGAGGCAAGGACAAACAGAAGGGTCCAGGCCTGGTTTGAATCAGTGGCAAACTTACGCGGCGTGTGCCTCTTTGGCTTGACCCCTGAGCAAGAAACATATTTCAAGGTGCATGAATGTACAGGCATTTAAGAATGAAACAAACAGAGGGTTAACACACCCTCGCAAAAAGTGATTGGTTGTAGTCTGAGGAACTCCCACAGCCCATAAAGGCCATGAGCAGAAGTAACTCCCACCGCCCACTAGCATAAGCAACTCCCACAGCCCATAAGCATAAAGAACTCCCAACGCCCTTAAGCATTAGTAACTCCCACAGTCCATTAGCATAAGTAACTCCCACAGCTCATTACTCGTAGTGACTCCCACAGCCCATTATCATAAGTAATTCCCACAGCCCATTACCATAAGTAACTCCCACAGCCCATTAGCATAAGTAACTCCCACAGTCCATTAGCATAAGTAACTCCCACAGCTAATTACTCTTAGTGGCTCCCACAGCCCATTATCGTCAGTAACTCCCACGGCCCATTACCATAAGTAACTCCCACAGCCCATTAGCATTAGTAACTCCCACAGCCCATTAGCATAAGTAACTCCCACAGCCCATTACTCTTAGTGACTCCCACAGCCCATTATCGTAAGTAACCCCCACAGCCCATAAGCATAAGTAACTCCCACAGCCCATTAGTCTTAGTGACTCCCACAGCCGATCCTACCAGCCATGCGTACAATGCAATCCTCTTGTCATAGATTGCGTCCAAGCTGGTCGCTACGTTGAACGACTGCGCCACTGCGCCCACCTACGCATAGTGAAATGTAGCTCTTAAATGTTCATCAAAATGCACCATCTTTGAGTTTTGGTTGAAGTCACAAAAGCAAAAGCTCTAATAGAATGCTGAGACAAAAGATTGCGTGCCATATTTCCAAACCCGGATGTGGTATTTTGTTGTGCATCATGGGGTGTCTGACTGACATGACGGCCAAGCTTAGGAAGGGACAACACAATAAAACGAAACACTGTTCGCTTCAAGGTTTGAAGCATCGAGCCGGCATCAATTATTTTAGATAGCAAGCTGGGGAACCCGAGCTGCCCATTTCAATGGGCCTCCAGAGGCCGCTTCCTTGCTCACCAAGATGAGACCGTGTGAGGTCGTATCAAGGGTTTAGGGTTAAGGGTTTAGTTTTTTTTTTGCTCACCAAGGTGAGGCCGTGTGAGGTCGTATCAAGGGCCAGCTGGAAGGTCTCTCTGGCAGGATCCTCTAAGCCCGGCAGGTTGGTTGGCAGGAGAGGGGCGATGAAGCAGGGCCTGTGGGCCTCTGCTAAATCGGCAAGGAATCGGTAAGTGAGGTTACCAATCAAGGTCGACAGATCTTGGCATGCCTTGGTATGAAAAATCACGAAGAACAACAGGGTGATGGGAGGGCTGCACTTCCTCAACCTACCCTCCTCGACTAAATCCCACACCCATGGCCATGTGACCCGGTAAATTGCCGCCAACCTTAAAGAAGAGAGGTCATCAATCAAGGTATTCAAATCTAGGCATGCCTTGGTATGAAAACAACAAACAAACACAACAGAGAGGGATGCACTTCCTCAACCTATCCTCCTCGATTAAATCCCACACGCATTGCCACGCGAGTACACAGCCCAGTGGATTGCCGCCAGCGTGCAACCCACCTCCTACTGCGGCGCGCTTTGAATTGACGGATAGGATTTGTCGAAACCCCAGCAAGGAGAAGCAGACTACAAGCACGTAGACGCAGAACACCCACCTCGCCCACAGCTCTTGGTGCACCTTCAGGGAGTGAGGGGAAAGCGAGGAAGGCATGCAAACATCTGAGAAGGAAAGGAAAGCTACGCCCCTTGATGGGCGTGAGAGTTAAGGAAGCAACGCAGATGTGAACACGTGGTAGCAGTTACTGATACTGTGTGGGGCCTTGGCTGCAATTCAGGTGCATCACGGCCTACGGCCTGTGGCCCAAGCAGCATGTCTTGCTGCACTCCCCCCCCCACCCACCCACCCCATGCTGCTTGGGCCACAGCCACCGACCGGTATATCTTTGGTCCTCATGGGCCCCACGGTGGCTGCCAGAGTAGGCAACAAAGGTGGCCTGATGCTTTATCAAGTACACATTCATCCCAGCATGACAAAACTACGTTATTACACACACAAGAGTGGCTAGCGGGTCGCTTTTGCTGCCCAAGTACTCTGCTTTCCTTACCTCCGGCGCCAACATGGCAAACGTCATCTCTGCAGCTCTCTCCCAAGAAACTGCGACAACGAAGCCGATGTTCAAAGTAATGGAGAACCGAAGCTGGTCGTATTGCTCCCGCTTCCCTTGTGCTTTGAGCCTGACAAGCAGAAATGTGAAATCTCAACGGTCCAATCTTTGGACAGTAGTTGATGTCTGGGCCACTGAGAGCCATATGGACAGTTTAAAACCCTATCATTTCCGTCGTCTTGCTGGACTTCAATTCCACTTATCTTCCGTTATATTACTCTTCAAGTACGAACCGTGTGACTCACTTGTTCAGAGAATGCAAGGGCCCTCTGCCGCTGTCCCCGGCCACCACCAAGACACAACAGAAGAGAGTGACCATCAGCACACCAATCCACATAGAGAGGATGGAGGACGTGTCTAAACACCCCTATGTGATAAAGGCAGACAGGTAAGCAGGCTGGTTGGCAGGTAGAGAGATCAGCTCTTGCAGCTGAGAATTCGCAAGATCAAGGACAAGCTGGCTCCAGGCAGGTACGCAGGCAGGCAGGCAGGTTAGCAGGCAGACAGATCAGCTCTTGCAGCTGAGAATTCGCAAGCTGATGGACAAGCTGGATCCAGGCAGGCACGTAAGTAGGCAGGTTAATAAATCAGCGCTTGCAGCTGAGAATTCACAAGCTCATGGACCAGCTAGATCCAAGCAGGTAGGCAGGCAGACAGGTAGGCAGGCAGGTAGACAGGCAGGTAGGTGGGCAGGCAGGTAGGCAGGCAGGCAGAGAGATCAGCTCTTCCAGCAAATTAACAAGCTCATGCACCAGCTATATCCCAGCATTCCACTCATAGCCAGAAAGGTTTGCAAGCTCCCAGCGCAGATCAATTTGACGATCTCAGGGAGTTGCGTCACATTTCCGTTATCGGTACAGCACATGAAAGGGTGGAGGCCACCGGTGTCCACATCAATGTTTAGGGCGATGAAGAATGAGCAGGAAATTATGAAGTAGAACTTTAAGGATTTGGACACCGGTAGCATGTCAGCCTTCGATGTGATTCAAACATGCTGACACACGAATTTCAGGGCGCGATCCCTCAAGAAATGTTACATGCTGGGATTTGATGAGCATGCTTGCGGAATTTAATTTATTCTCACACATTATGTAGTTCCAATATTTCTATCCATCAGTCACATTGCAAACTTTAGATGACGATACTTATTACTCAGCGAAAGCACACAAACACTACTGGCTCCTTCGCTGGGCGCTCAACATCCCTGTCCCTGATTTTTGCCATCAGCGTGCATCGTTGCAGTACGTGAAGCCCACCATCAAAGACACCGCCCAGCTGAACATGACTGCGTATGTCCCCGCTGATATACAGAAGCCACATGCTGTCACAACTGCGATGTACTACCTGATCAAAGCAAGGTAGCACGGTATGGTCAGTCAGCATATCATATTCATATCGATGGAGCGTTGACTATGCTTGTGTTGTGGCATTCTCGCGTGTTGATTCCGTATCTGGAATGTCCACATACTGATACGAGGGAATTTGGAGCTCCAAAGCCAAACCTCCCATGTTCACCCCTTGATAAGTCTGTCAAAAATACGACCTATATCGGACGATATGATATGATATGATGGCCCAAAAACTATCGTGCTAACTTGGATCAAAGGCGGGAGTGCATGTGATGCAAAGGGTGTCTTGATATTTCCGGTCTTGGATAAGCAGAGACAAACCTGAACTTGGACGCTGCCGAATGTCCAGTGCCTGATGCCTTCAAGAGCCCTGCGTGCTTCTCCTTCGTACCCAGAAGCCATTGCACCATAGACAGCAAGATCCCCCGTCCAAAGTCCCATGATGATACCTTGTCTCAAGGAGAAGTGGTCTGGCCGCATGATTGGTTTCCCTGCCACTCCAACTGTGACCATCAAAGCTCTTAGCCACTGTAAGAGAACAAAAGTGACGTCACTCTCTCCGAACCTACACTGTCAGCCGAGACGAAATGAAATGACCAGGGATAGAACGCAGGCTTACCGAAACGGCTGCTATAAAACAACCAGTATGGTTCAAAGCCACTAGCGTCTTCTGCAGGACCCGCAATTCCATCCCGGCCATCTTGGGTCCCAACAGTTGCCTCGGTTTTGTCATCTTCCATCGCAGGGTTGGGATGTTTAGTTGGCAATCTGGACACAATTTATGTCGTTTTGAAGTATTGTGATGACAACGGTCTGGGGCGATGACGAGGATCGGGAGGGAACAGGTTTCTGAAGTATATACCATGCAACACAACAAAAGAGACGACAGGGGTCAAGCTACCTGCGTGACTTGAAATATGCGTTGGCTACTGAACACGTGTGAAAGGCGTGTCAAGTTTCCCGAGTGTGGAGTTCCCGAGTGTTGAACTCTGAGTATGAACCGAGTCAATAACGTATTAACGTTACACCTCTGGGCCCGCTCAAAGCTCGGCCGCGTGGCCGCCCAACTGTTCAGAAGGGAGTGAAGAAGCAACTAAAAGGAAGAGAGGGGGAAAGGAACAAAATGAAGCGAGTAGGGACTGCGGCCTGCGGGCAGCCCAAATCAAAGTGTGATGCGACAGTCATTCGCCTGTAGCTTAATGCATTGCGCCTTACTTATCTAGTCAAGCTGCATCTCGGACGTAGTTGAGTTCGAGGACTTGGTGACAATTCAATACGAAGTTCTCAAGTTCACTGTGTCTCGCGGGTGGCCCCTGGTCTGCTGACTCAGCTCAGGCCTTGCACAGGATACACCCTGCACCCACCCGTCCTGCACCCTTGTTTAAGAAAAAGCGGTTTAAAAAGAAAGCTGCGGCTGGGAAGATCATCATCTTCAATATAATCTTTCTTGTGGCCAAGCACCGCATATGTGTGGCACATACGGTATGTAGACAGCCGGGTTTAGTCACACTGGCTTGGCTAAGGTCCGTATTGGCCTAGTTTATTATTATTATTATTATTATTATTATTTGCCTTATTTATTATTGGCCATACCCATGCCTTGAGAAAGGTAGATGACAGTTTCAAGTGTGACACATTTACCACACGTTCATTTCGATAACGGTGGCGGATGAGAAATGAATTGTCTTATGTTCATCTTCTTTTATTAGGGATCTCCTTCATGGGAGACTATAAAAAAAGTGTGCCTAGAAAAAAAAAGTGTCTAAAAAAAAAGAAAAAAAGGTGGGGATCTTTGCCACCTTCCCCGGGTTTCTTTTTGTGTCTTTTCTTTTTCTTGAACCCTTCGCACTTTTTACGGGTTGAACATCCATCGACGTGTCAGTGCAATAACGCACGGTCTGCAATAATTATTTCTGCAACCAGCAGGTATCGAACTCGCGACCTTCGCTTAGTCAGTCTCGTCAGAAGCTATAAGCGGCTGACACCTGTATGGCATTGCCAATGCGCATCTTTCCATCGCCTGCACGGTGCCTGCTGAGCGTCGTGAGCCGTCCAGGCCGGCATAGTAGGTTCTGTTGCGCGTTTTTGTCGATTTTTTTTAGTCACTGTTTTTTTCTAGGCACACTTTTTTTACAGTCTTCCATGAAGGAGATCCCTAAAAAAAATCGTGGGGATCTTTGCCACCTCACCCGGGTTTCTTTTGGTGTAATTTCTTTTCTTGAACCCTTCGCTCTTTTCAGGGTTGTTTTCTTTCGGGTGCGAACAACCATAGGCGTGTCAGTGCGATAACGCACGGTCTGCAACAACTTTTTCTGCCACCGGCAGGTATCGAACTCGCGACCTCCGCTTCATCAGTATCGCCAGAGCTAGGCTGTAAGCGACTGACACCAGTACGGCATTAGTCACGGACGATTACGTTGGGTGGGTGGCGGGCGAGAGGTGTCATCGCCGCGCGGCCAAAAAGCTTTTCGAATACACATCACCTACACCCGACGTTGGGTACAATCGAATCGCATTGCTAATGCGCTGCTTTTGATCGAGGCTGCGTTTGCGGTAGAACACTTCGTGGCGACCCACCCCTGGCCTGTGCCCGCTGAGCGTCGTGAGCCGTCCAGGCCGGCATAGAAGTTTCTCTTGCGCGTTTTTTTTTTTTTTTTAGTCACTTTTTTTTTCTAGGCACACTTTTTTTACAGTCTCCCATAAAGGAGATCCCTAAAAAAGACGGTCACCAAACCTACTATGCCGAAGCGACGGCTCACGACGCTCCGCAGGCACAGGCCAGGGGTGGTTTGCAACGAAGTGTTCTGCCGCAAGCGCGAACTCGATGAAAAGAAGCGCACTAGCAATGCGAATCTATTGCTCTCAACGACGGCTGTAGGTGATATGTATTCGGAAAGCTTTTGGGCCGCGCGGCGATGACACCTCTCGCCCGCCACCCACCCAACGTAATCGTCCGTCACTAATTCCGTACTGGTGTCAGTCGCATGCAGCAACGGCAATGCTGCCAAGCGGAGGTCGCGAGTTCGATACCTGCCGGTGGCAGAAAAAGTTGTTGTATACCGTGCGTTATCGCACTGACACACCGATGGTTGTTCGCACCCGAAAGAAAACAACCCAGAAAAAGAGCGAAGGGTTCAAGAAAAGTATAGACACCAACAGAAACCCGGGGAAGGTGGCAAAGATCCCCACGACTTTTTGCTGGACTACCGGTAGCCTTTAGTAGCTTGTAAAATGCTGCATCATCCAAGCCTGACCAGATATAGACAACAGTCAAAATGTCCCGAAAGATTGAGCGTGGTCTCCACCGCACATGAATAAATTAAATATTAGCCTGTCGGGTCGGATCCTTAACCCCTGCCATAACTTGAGTGTCAGCGCGGTCTTAAAGCCTACCACTCGGGCGCTCCCGGGGGGCAACCCTGGTCTGCCATTCTGTGACAGCTTGTGAAGGGCTGTCACTGCCAGCTGAACCTGATTTGTCGAGGGACCTGCTTTGCTGCCTTGCACCCGCTTGCGCACTTGCACGTTCGTCAGAGAAGCGGCTGCAGCTTCAGCAACGGCAGCCTGGATACGTGCCTTGCTCAGAATCGCTAGCATGAAGAGCTGTTGTTGCACATGTTGCTGTGGCGCAGACACTTTTGGTGGTTGCGGGGCTAGTTGCAACTTCTGGAACTGTCGGCGTTATAATTTGATATTACAGTCCAGCCCCGCCTGGCAGTGTATCTTGCAAAGCTGGCAGGACTGGCACTCGGGCACCTTAGTGTTGCAAGCGGCTTCTAGGCAAGAAACGGGTTTCCCGCGTGGTGAGGTACCATACCGAGTGGTGCCACCAGGTACCTTAGTTCCTTGGAGCTAGGGAATTCTCCTCCTCACCAGCGTCGAATACCCATCTGCGTGCAGGCGGAAGGGGAACTGCGGGCACTCCAGACAGCTGAAAAGAGAGCTGGAGGGTGCCAGCATCAATGATTCAATTGACCATGACCATCCCCGTTTTGGGGTTTTGGCATGGTACACGAAACGGGGCCAGTAGTAACATCCTGGATCGTAGGGATGTATACTTCAGCCATCTTGTCGCCACTGGGCTCGGACAAGATGCACAAGCGAATGCACTCACACAAGACCGTCTGGCGGAGGCTAGTTGCGCTATTGGAGAGGAGCACTAATCGATTAAACGCGAGCGTGGTGGTGCTCAGCAAAAATGCCGCAGACTTGCGGGTTCGAATCAGCCTCATCGCCGCGCTGAGCCTCTTGACGACACTGTTCGGCGCAGTGGCGTATTCACGCGTCACAGATACCCCCATGTTGAGCTCACTGTTTCACATGTATGCCGTGCTGTATGCGGTGCCAGGATCGACAGTGACGCAAGAGCGTACGCTCTTAGCAACAGTCGTCGTGAACGTCGTCTTCCTGATCGGGCTCCTCGTTTTCGCTGTTCTCTTGGGTATGATCGGCGAGGAGGTCGCAACGCAGGTTATGAACCTGCGCAGTGGCAAGGGCGCTATCAGGATCCAGGGCCACATGTGAGTGCATAGGAAGCAAGGGAACTTGCTGGGTGGGTGGGCCCAGCGATGATAAAGTCCCATGGTGCCACATGAGCGTCGCACGCCCTTGCTGCGCCGCCCCTTCCCATGCTACCCGTTCACACCTTCATGCACGTTCCTTGCTGCCCCTTATGCTGCCCCTCCATTCCCCCATGCTGCCGACTGGTGTCCATGACAGTGTGTGTGTGCCTAACCCCTCAAGGGTGGCCGCAACAGGGCCAATGGGCGCACCAGGCCCCTCGGCGGATGGCCATGATGTAGCTCAACTGTAGCTGAATCACATACTGAGATGGGCTGCCCACTGTAACCAAACATGCAAGCCCTTGCCACTCGCCATGCTGCGCTTCCCCTTCGCCATGCATGCCCTTGCCACTCGCCATGCTGCGCTTCCCCTTCGCCATGCACGCCCTTGCCACTCGCCATGCTGCGCTTCCCCTTCACCATGCCTCCGCATCACATCCCTATGCCTCCACTGCACCCTTGTTGCCCGCTACTCCCCACTGACCCTCTGCTGCTCGCGCGATACTCCCCCCGCAGCCTGCTGCTCAACTGGAACTCCAGCACACTAGACATCATCAGCCAGCTTGCGCACGCCCAGCAGATTCCAAAGCACCCCTTCCACAACCGCCCTCTGGTGCTGCTAGCGCCCAAAGACAGGGATGAGATGGAGAGAGAGCTGGCGGAACTGCGCACAAAGCCCGGGCTAAGGCTGGAGATACACTTGCGCACTGGCCACGTAAGATGAGGGTGGATGTGTCCCGCATTGTTTTTGGCTGTGCGAAACTGCGAACCTGCCCACCCGGGCTGAGATACACTTACGCACTGGCCATGTAAGAAGAGTGTGAATCGCTGCCGCTTATCTTTTGCAGTGCAAACCTGCCCATCCGGGCTGAGGCTGTAGAGTGGAGATACATTTCTGCACTGGCCATGTAAGAAAAGTGTGGATCGGTGCCGCATTGATATTCTGTGTGTGTGCGCATCTGACCTCCTCTGGGGAACCGCCAGGCAGCCACCACTGGGCTGATAGGGATCTAACCTTGACCGGTCCATGGTCGGTTGCCTAACTAGCAGAGCTTGCTGCACCTAGCCACCTTGGCCGTCGGCCCTGATGCAGCGAACTTGCAGATGAAGTGCCCTGCCCTGAACAGTGATTTCTGGAGTCCCTGCACTGCTGCCATTGGCCTGAGATTGTGCTCTGCCGTGGGCCAGGAATGGAGAACTTGTTGGGAACCTGGATGAGGGGCTCAGGCAGGTGTCCTGAAGTCATTAGGAGGTGGGGAGGGCATGGGCAGGTGTTCTGAGCCAGTGATTGAGAACTCATTGGGATGTGGGGGGAGCCACGGGCAGGTGCCCTGAGCCAGTGATTGAGAACTCATTGGGATGTGGGGGGAGCCACGGGCAGGTGCCCTGAGCCAGTGATTGAGAACTCATTGGGATGTGGGGGGAGCCACGGGCAGGTGCCCTGAGCCAGTGATTGAGAACTCATTGGGATGTGGGGGGAGCCACGGGCAGGTGCCCTGAGCCAGTGATTGAGAACTCATTGGGATGTGGGGGGAGCCACGGGCAGGTGCCCTGAGCCAGTGATTGAGAACTCATTGGGATGTGGGGGGAGCCACGGGCAGGTGCCCTGAGCCAGTGATTGAGAACTCATTGGGATGTGGGGGGAGCCACGGGCAGGTGCCCTGAGCCAGTGATTGAGAACTCATTGGGATGTGGGGGGAGCCACGGGCAGGTGCCATGAGCCAGTGATTGAGAACTCATTGGGATGTGGGGGGAGCCACGGGCAGGTGCCATGAGCCAGTGATTGAGAACTCATTGGGATGTGGGGGGAGCCACGGGCAGGTGCCATGAGCCAGTGATTGAGAACTCATTGGGATGTGGGGGGAGCCACAGGCAGGTGCCATGAGCCAGTGATTGAGAACTCATTGGGATGTGGGGGGAGCCACGGGCAGGTGCCCTGAGCCAGTGATTGAGAACTCATTGGGATGTGGGGGGAGCCACGGGCAGGTGCCCTGAGCCAGTGATTGAGAACTCATTGGGATGTGGGGGGAGCCACGGGCAGGTGCCCTGAGCCAGTGATTGAGAACTCATTGGGATGTGGGGGGAGCCACGGGCAGGTGCCATGAGCCAGTGATTGAGAACTCATTGGGATGTGGGGGGAGCCACGGGCAGGTGCCATGAGCCAGTGATTGAGAACTCATTGGGATGTGGGAGGAGCCACGGGCAGGTGCCATGAGCCAGTGATTGAGAACTCATTGGGATGTGGGGGGAGCCACGGGCAGGTGCCATGAGCCAGTGATTGAGAACTCATTGGGATGTGGGGGAAGCCACGGGCAGGTGCCCTGAGCCAGTGATTGAGAACTCATTGGGATGTGGGGGGAGCCACGGGCAGGTGCCATGAGCCAGTGATTGAGAACTCATTGGGATGTGGGGGAAGCCACGGGCAGGTGCCCTGAGCCAGTGATTGAGAACTCATTGGGATGTGGGGGGAGCCACGGGCAGGTGCCCTGTGCCAGTGATTGAGAACTCATTGGGATGTGGGGGGAGCCACGGGCAGGTGCCCTGAGCCAGTGATTGAGAACTCATTGGGATGTGGGGGGAGCCACGGGCAGGTGCCCTGAGCCAGTGATTGAGAACTCATTGGGATGTGGGGGGAGCCACGGGCAGGTGCCCTGAGCCAGTGATTGAGAACTCATTGGGATGTGGGGGGAGCCACGGGCAGGTGCCATGAGCCAGTGATTGAGAACTCATTGGGATGTGGGGGGAGCCACGGGCAGGTGCCATGAGCCAGTGATTGAGAACTCATTGGGATGTGGGGGGAGCCACAGGCAGGTGCCCTGAGCCAGTGATTGAGAACTCATTGGGATGTGGGGGGAGCCACGGGCAGGTGCCATGAGCCAGTGATTAAGAACTCATTGGGATGTGGGGGGAGCCACAGGCAGGTGCCATGAGCCAGTGATTGAGAACTCATTGGGATGTGGGGGGAGCCACGGGCAGGTGCCATGAGCCAGTGATTGAGAACTCATTGGGATGTGGGGGGAGCCACGGGCAGGTGCCATGAGCCAGTGATTGAGAACTCATTGGAATGTGGGGGAAGCCACGGGCAGGTGCCCTGAGCCAGTGATTGAGAACTCATTGGGATGTGGGGGGAGCCATGGGCAGGTGCCATGAGCCAGTGATTGAGAACTCATTGGGATGTGGGGGGAGCCACGGGCAGGTGCCCTGAGCCAGTGATTGAGAAATCATTGGGATGTGGGGGGAGCCACGGGCAGGTGCCCTGAGCCAGTGATTGAGAACTCATTGGGATGTGGGGGGAGCCACGGGCAGGTGCCATGAGCCAGTGATTGAGAACTCATTGGGATGTGGGGAAGCCACGGGCAGGTGCCCTGAGCCAGTGATTGAGAACTCATTGGGATGTGGGGGGAGCCACGGGCAGGTGCCCTGAGCCAGTGATTGAGAACTCATTGGGATGTGGGGGGAGCCACGGGCAGGTGCCATGAGCCAGTGATTGAGAACTCATTGGGATGTGGGGGAAGCCACGGGCAGGTGCCCTGAGCCAGTGATTGAGAACTCATTGGGATGTGGGGGAAGCCACGGGCAGGTGCCCTGAGCCAGTGATTGAGAACTCATTGGGATGTGGGGGGAGCCACGGGCAGGTGCCATGAGCCAGTGATTGAGAACTCATTGGGATGTGGGGGGAGCCACGGGCAGGTGCCCTGAGCCAGTGATTGAGAACTCATTGGGATGTGGGGGGAGCCACGGGCAGGTGCCATGAGCCAGTGATTGAGAACTCATTGGGATGTGGGGGAAGCCACGGGCAGGTGCCCTGAGCCAGTGATTGAGAACTCATTGGGATGTGGGGGGAGCCACGGGCAGGTGCCATGAGCCAGTGATTGAGAACTCATTGGGATGTGGGGGGAGCCACGGGCAGGTGCCCTGAGCCAGTGATTGAGAACTCATTGGGATGTGGGGGGAGCCACGGGCAGGTGCCCTGAGCCAGTGATTGAGAACTCATTGGGATGTGGGGGGAGCCACGGGCAGGTGCCATGAGCCAGTGATTGAGAACTCATTGGGATGTGGGGGGAGCCACGGGCAGGTGCCATGAGCCAGTGATTGAGAACTCATTGGGATGTGGGGGAAGCCACGGGCAGGTGCCCTGAGCCAGTGATTGAGAACTCATTGGGATGTGGGGGGAGCCACGGGCAGGTGCCCTGAGCCAGTGATTGAGAACTCATTGGGATGTGGGGGGAGCCACGGGCAGGTGCCCTGAGCCAGTGATTGAGAACTCATTGGGATGTGGGGGGAGCCACGGGCAGGTGCCCTGAGCCAGTGATTGAGAACTCATTGGGATGTGGGGGGAGCCACGGGCAGGTGCCCTGAGCCAGTGATTGAGAACTCATTGGGATGTGGGGGGAGCCACGGGCAGGTGCCATGAGCCAGTGATTGAGAACTCATTGGGATGTGGGGGAAGCCACGGGCAGGTGCCCTGAGCCAGTGATTGAGAACTCATTGGGATGTGGGGGGAGCCACGGGCAGGTGCCCTGAGCCAGTGATTGAGAACTCATTGGGATGTGGGGGGAAGCCACGGGCAGGTGCCCTGAGCCAGTGATTGAGAACTCATTGGGATGTGGGGGGAGCCACAAGCAGGTGCCATGAGCCAGTGATTGAGAACTCATTGGGATGTGGGGGGAGCCACGGGCAGGTGCCATGAGCCAGTGATTGAGAACTCATTGGGATGTGGGGGAAGCCACGGGCAGGTGCCCTGAGCCAGTGATTGAGAACTCATTGGGATGTGGGGGGAGCCACGGGCAGGTGCCCTGAGCCAGTGATTGAGAACTCATTGGGATGTGGGGGGAGCCACGGGCAGGTGCCCTGAGCCAGTGATTGAGAACTCATTGGGATGTGGGGGGAGCCACGGGCAGGTGCCCTGAGCCAGTGATTGAGAACTCATTGGGATGTGGGGGGAGCCACGGGCAGGTGCCATGAGCCAGTGATTGAGAACTCATTGGGATGTGGGGGAAGCCACGGGCAGGTGCCTTGAGCCGGCTCTTTGGGACCTCGTTGCGAGGCTAGAGAGGGCTGGGGTAGGTGTCCGGTTGGGACGGTGTCTGGGTATTTTTAGTGTCAACCCCCACTGTGTACAGCGAACCCCTCATGTCCATGTAAATATAAATATTGAAATAAAGAAAAAACGAGCAGGGGCCAATACCACATGCCTTTTTTTCTTTCTTTTTCAGTGGCTTGATTTGATCCATCAGTGGTTTGTGCTTCCCGAAGAACCAGTGCTGGGAATGCTCTTGGCACATGGTGGATGCGGGCGTGACCGACGGTCACATGGCTGCATGATGACACGGTGGATTTTGTTTTACTGATGTTCACGAAGTTACTTGGTTGACCCTGAAGGGTCTGTCGGGTAATGCGGGTGTGACGCACCGCAGGCGGCGGCGCTCCTGCAGGAACGGTGATGAGGGTTGAGTGATTTCCCTGCATTCCCCGAATTCCTGACTTGCTATCGTCCCTGCTGTCGTATGGCTGCCAAAAGATACGCATTGGGTCTGTGCTGTTCCTGCAAATGTGTATGCACTATGCAGACACTTTGAAGGCATGGTGGCCGTCCCAGTGCTTTGGCCGAACGGGTGGCTACCTTAATCCACTACAAGGCTTATGCTTCATTTATTTCATGTCTTGATTATTTATTCAGTATGATGCAGCAGAGCAGGCATGCGAGGGCTGACGTCCTGAGTCTCTGTTGCCTCTCCTCGCAGCCCTACCAGGTGGAGGACCTCATGCTGGTTTCTGCAGAGCACGCCGCCTACAGTTTGCTCATGTACCCGGACGAGGCCGAGGTGCTGCTGAGTCAGCAGGGAGATGGCCGAGACAAGCAGGAGGATCTCGACCTGCTGAAGAGCGACGTGGAGGCACTGAACGCCATGACAGTAGCCGCGCTCAGCACCTTTGAGACGTTCTCCAGGCAGAACCTGGTGGTGCAGGTAAGGTGTGGAGCATGGGTATGGGCATGGAGTGAGTGCATGTGCATGGAGTGCAATCTGTCTTGCATGGTAGCCCGCCTGGTGCAAGGCGGAACGTATGGCTTCCTTACTTCACGCCTCAAAGCGGCGTTCTCCATCTGTATTTACTCATGAGGCAGAACCTGGTGGTGCAGGTGGGGGATGGGACACTGGGTGAAGGAAGAGAGAAAGAAAGATATACACCCTGGGGCGTGGATTAAGGAAGGCACCCGCTCAGCTGTAGCACTGGGTAACCTACCATCTAGCTTTGTGTGCGGCTTGCCAGCACCCGGGAATACCAGAGGTTTGCCATCTCCCATCCACGGAGATAGATACATCTCGTAGGTCCAGAGGTTCAACATTTTGCCCCTTCGTGGGATTGCAACAACCGCGATCACCGGGAGTCGGACCTCGGTCAGTTGCATGGACACAACAGTGGACGACCTGCCTGGTGGCCCCTGTACCACTTCAACATTAGGGGGGGATTAGGGACGTGACAGTGAGGCAGGAGATGGTGGAGGAGGTGAGGGGTGGGGCGTGGAGTGCAGGGGCATGAAGTTAGGTAGAAGCTGGTGCTAGGACATGCAATGAGCAGGACCGGGTGGTGCAGGTGGGTTATGCCACGAGAGATGTTCTCCTCGAAATTGTTGGTGCTGGTTAGAAGGGCTGCTTTGACTTGGAGCAGGGACATCAGGGACATCAGATGAGAGTAGCCTGGAGGCCCCAGCTGCTTAAGCTGAGGGGCCATGTGCCAAGAGGGCTAGGGCAAAGGACTTCCTTGGTTTAGGGATCAGATGTGGTCCCTGGCTGGCAATCTGATTGGCTAAAAAAACCTGTTGTTAACCTCGTTGATTCCTGTAGTTTGAACAAAAACAGGAGTTGTATCTTCTGTTCTTTGGGGCGGCAGGTATTGCAATTTTGAATCTGGAGCAAAGAATTGGGTGCTCTTCCACGCAGGTTCGTTTTGCCGTCCTTGAGCATCTGAAGCAGCTGGAGGTGGTCCACCAGCTGCTCTCCACATCTGGGCGAGGCATCCAGATCTGCCGGCTACCAGAGAACAGTGTGGTGGACAGGTGGGTGTTAGGGACGGCATGGGGCAGTGTTTACTTTGTTCGTGACTCAGCTGCATGTCAGCTAGACTCGGGCCGCTGGCCACAGGCTCCATTTGTGGCCAGCCTTGCTGCTCTGGTCACAAGACGTAGGCCGGTCCGGCTTTGGGCCTAATTGACCTTTGGCAGCCGCGGAGCGATTTGTCCAAGGTGGAATTGTAGACTAAAAAATAAACTCTGGCACGGGCACTGCTGCAAGACTGTGTGGTGGACTGGTGGGTGGGAGGGACGGCATGGGGCACTGCCAGAGTACTGTGTGGTTGAGTTCTTGCGGTTGAAGACAGGTAGGTTGGATGGACATTATGGGGTGCTGCTGCAGGAAATTGAAGTTGACGTGTCAGGGCAGGCGGGTGGGATGGAGGGCATGAAGTACTGCCGGAGGACTGTGTGGATAATCGGACACGGCAGGTGAGTGGGTTGAAGGGGCGGGACGGGACAGATGGTGGGGGGGCTGGGTGGGCTGGTCTGAAGGGACCGGGCAGGACAGATGAGTGGGCTGGGCTGAAGGGGGGGACCAGATAAGACAAGTAAGGGCGAGAAGGACTGGACGGGCCAAGATTGGACATGTAAGTGGGCTGGACGGCATGTCAGGGGATTTCAGTTCAATGTGACTCCCCTTGTCACCTGGCAGCTGTTTGGATTGCTCAGTGTCTGTTGTTCATTAACACGCTGCCTGTCAGCATCGAGCAGTGTTGGTCAACATGCTGCCAGACAGCAGAGTGAAGTGTCGGTCAAGCTGCTGTCAGCCACGCATCAGCTCGCGAGGGTTTCACCGCGGTCATCGAGGTTGCTTGCTCTCTGTTTCAGCGTGATCTGAAGCATGCGCCCTGCTCCCCCTCCCCCCCTTAATGATGCACGGAGCCCCCCCCCTTTTGAGGTTTACAACTGTAGCGTACCCCCCGCCCCCTTAATGATGCACGGAGCCTTCTCCTGAGGCCGACAAAGTAAGCCCCCCCCTTCCCCCCTTAATGATGCACGGAGCCCCCCCCTCCTCCTGAGGTCCACAACTGGAGCATACCCCCCGACCCATTACGACAACCCTAACACTTGCGCTCTCCCCCCCCCACATTTTGAGACAACCCTCAGGTTGATAGCTCAAAGTGCCCTGCAGCCTGGCGTGCTCCAGCTTTTTCAGACGATCATGTCTTTCGAGGAGGATGTAGGCGTCAGGTAGGGTGGTCTACATCGCCTGAGGATAATGTATAAATGGCGTAGGCAAGAAGAAAATGGGGCCAGGCACGGTGGCATTAATCACTTCCAGAGAATGTCATATTGGAGGAGAAAGTGGATGACGGACAAGATTGCGCGCACTGCCTTTGGATTATGTCATATTCGAGAAGGCAGTGGTAAGTTGGCACACAGTTGCTTCAGGATGAAGTCGTATTGGGGCAGAATATGGTTGACTAAACCCTAAACCCTAAACTAGGATTAAGTCATATAGAAGCAGAAGGTGGTTGACTAAACCCTTAACTAGGATTAGTCATATTTGAGCAGAAGGTGGTTGACTGTGGAGGTTGTTCGCATCGCTTCAGGATGTTGTTGTTTTCGATGAAAAGAGGGGTCAGGGAACGTTGCATGCTTCACTTAAGAAGTATGTCAAATTGGAGCAGAACGTTGGTGACAATGAAGGTCATAGTGGTTGAGTTGCTACCGCTCCGCAGGTGGACGGTGGTGCCCGACAACAGGAACAACGCGGGGGACAAGACATGGAGCTTTGGGGAGCTGAGGCGACGCTTCCTCGCCTGCATGCCAATAGGTGTGAGCCGGGCTGCATACCAACAGGCGCAAGCTGGGGTCATGCGTATCTGTCATTGCATGCACGCAGCACGGTAGACCTGTTCCTACCTGGTTTCTGCCTGGTTGAAGAACTTGAAACCTGAATGCTCTTCGCCAAATGCCCTTGGTCTTGAGCGGGGAGCCTGTTTAATGTCTTGTCCACAGCACAGCATACCTATCTGTTTCTTCCCGCCCAATATGTTTGAATTTGAATTTCGATGTTGAACGTTGTGCACCAAATGCCCTTGAGCATGGAGCCTGTTTACTGTCTTGTCCGCAGGCTACGTCGGCGCGGACGATCGTCAAGTTCATCTTAACCCCGAAGACAGGTCCTGCGTGAACCCTGGGGATCGGATGCTGGTTTTGCAGTACGGTGAGGATCTACATCTGGATGAGTAAGCGGGCTGGGCTAGCAGGGCGGGCAGGCAGGGCGGGCTAGAAGAGCAGGCAAGCAGGACAGGCTGACCGGCTGGCCAATGCCTGTGTTAGAGCACGCACCACTGCAGCCAGCTCTCAGTGCAGTCCAGCATTGTCTGTGCCTCTGTTTCATTATTGTCATGACATGGAAAGCTGGGTGAGTAGTCTCCGGACGACCCTGTTGGGCGTGACCCTTGTACTGGTGCTCTTCGTGATGCTTTCCGACCCAAATCTCACTGTTGTTTGGCCCCCGCCCGCGCACCTCCGCCACCCTAGGCAGCCAAGGATCCACTGTGGTGATTAGCAGTGATCAAGGGATGTACAAGGAGGCCCATTTGTTCTTCTTGATGCTCTCCCACCTGAACCTGACTGTTGTCTGGCCCCCGCCCGCGCGCCCAGCCACCCCAGGCAGCCAAGGATCGACCGTGGTGATCAGCGGGGATCAAGGAGTGTATGCGGAGGCCCATTTGTTCTTCTTTATGCTCTCCCACCCGAACCTGACTGTTGTCTGGCCCCGCCCGCGCGCCACCGCCACCCCAGGCAGCCAAGGATCCACCGTGGTGATGAGCTGGGATCAAGGGGTGTATGCTGAGGCCCATATGCTCTTCTTGATGCTCTCCCACCCGAACCTGGCCATTGTTTGGCCCCCGCCCGCGCGCCACCGCCACCCCAGGCAGCCAAGGATCCACCGTGGTGATGAGCTGGGATCAAGGGGTGCACAAGGAGGCCCATTTGCTCTTCTTGATGCTCTCCCACCCGAACCTGACCATTGTTTGCCCCCCGCCCGCGCGCCACCGCCACCCCAGGCAGCCAAGGATCCACCGTGGTGATGAGCTGGGATCAAGGGGTGTACAAGGAGGCCCATTTGCTCTTCTTGATGCTCTCCCACCCGAACCTGACCATTGTTTGGCCCCCGCCCGCGCGCCACCGCCACCCCAGGCAGCCAAGGATCCGCTGTGGTGATGAGCGGAGACCAAGGGGTGTATGCAGAGGCCTCTGTCTTGGGTGCCATCCGAGCCTCCGGGCTATCCACTGTAGAACCTCCCCCAATCAACATCATCGTAGCCGGCTGGCCGCACAATGAGCTGGAGGACCTGGTCTCCGGCTTTGAGAACTTTGCACCGCCCGGCACGAAAGTGAGCACCAGTGTTTCTTTTTCGTGACTCGCAGTGCATGTCAGCTTCATTACGGCCTCTGGACGGAGGCCTTGTTTCGTGGTCAGGCATGCTGCTTTAGCCACTATTCGTTGGCTGGTCAAGGTTTGTTCCCAAGCGGACCTTTGGCGGCCGCGGGGCGGCCTGCCAGAAGGTCTAGGAAGGTGGACTTAGCAGGAAAATGAACACTGGTTAGCACGGTGCCCTGCCGACTCGTCGGCCCTGTGCATGTACAGGGCGGTTTGCTCTGTGTGTGCAATGCTTGGTGCGTGTGACGGGCAACGAGCAGCCTGCTGTGCCGATAAAACATCTTGCGCTGTATGTGCTTTTGGCACCGCTTACAGCCGATCCTCTGTCGCGCCTGAAGACGAGGCTCAATACCAAGCAGGTTGTTCATTCTGTTGTGCGTTGCTGCAGGTGATAATGGTGTGATGGAGGAGGCCTCTTTAGCCCTGGTCGGTCATTTTCCTGCCTAATAGTTGTAACACGTCAAGAGGCACGTTTTGGCCTGTGTCAGCCGCTCTGGTTTAGGGTTTGGGATGTAGGTTTTAGGGTGAAGGGTTTGGTCTGTCCCTGGTCAGTCGTTATCCTACCTAGTAGTAGTAACATGTCAAGAGGCACTGTGCTTTGTGTAGCCCTGTTCGCTTTCACAATTGCATTGTCCTCGATGTCCTTTTGCCGTAGATCATGTTTTGGCCCCGTGTCAGTCTCTATCCTGCCTAGTCGTCACTCTGTCAAGAGGCAGTGTCCGCGTGCTTTGTATAGCCTTGTATGCTTTGACCATTGCATCGTCCTCTATGTCCTCTTGCCGTAGATCACGTTCCTACTCAGAAAGATGCCGGAGGAGCTCCCCGAGGCGGATGATGCCTTGGAGATGAAATACATTGTGAGGTTGGGGCGTGCTTCGTTGTGTTGCCCGGAGGGAGGGAAGAGGAGGGAGGGAGGGCCCAACGAGCAACCCCACCCATCCTCGGAAGATCTCCACGTCACCCCCCCCTGCCCTCATCTTTCCCCCACCCCCAACCCGGAGGGGGCAAGGGAGGGAGGGCCCGACGAGGAAATGATGCGTGTGCGGGGGCGTCGTGCCTGTTTGGGTGCACTGGGTGGAGGCTCTTGTAGTGTGTGTTAAAAATGCTTGGCAATGCTGGGCATTGCTGGAAAAGTTCCTACCGGTAGTGGGTTTTGAGTGTCAGGTAGAGTAGGTAGAGAGATAGGGCCTTAGGGCTTTTAATACCCAAAGTGTGGAACCCTGAGTGGCATGTTGGGATGATCCCTGACCATGCTGCCGAAAATGAGCCGAGGAGCGTCTGCTGCCGCAGGTGGTGGACAATCCCCTCTGGGCCAAAATGTTAGAACGGTGCGCACCCGCTGGTCCCTGCTGAATGCTCGGCTGCGTGGGGCTGATCGGGAAGTAGGGAATTACAGCTACTATGCACAGCCAGGACCATGGTGCAGCCATGCAACCCACGTATGTGAGGGGGGCAGGACCATGGAACCTGGCGATCTAGACTCGTATGTGTGACCCTGATGCAGGTGGTGGACGATCCCCTCAGTGCTGAATCGCTGCTGGAGGCAGACATTGATCATGTGGATGCGGTGGTGCTGGGCTGCTCGACCGCCCTGAAATACCCGGACAACGACGCGCTGGTAAGGGGTCGACTGTCCTGTCCTTGGTTACCGTAAGACTGCCAGTAAACTTGTCTCGTGACGATAGATTGGTGGAAGAAGAGTATTCGCAGCAGGGACAATGGAATAGTGGAGTAAGAGTATATGGACAACGACACGCTGGTGAGGGGCCAGCTGGCCTGTCCTAGATACCGTAAATGTGATAGGGTTGGGTAATCCTGTGTCGTGCTTTTATGACTCTTGGATTATAACGGTTTTCGACTGATACCACGGTACCTGTACCGTATCAGCAGCCGGAAGGGGGGGGAGGGATGGCTTATCTGTAATTACAGCTTGTTTGTAATTCTCTGATCCTGCCTCATACGAGGACTCGGTTGCCGATGCGTTGGTGAGGGGTCACGTGTTCCGTCCCGGGGAGCTGGAACATTGCCGATATACCTGTTTGTATTTTTGAGACAAAGAATTGTATCCTTGATCCTGCCTGATGTGAGGACCAGGATGACGACGAATGTCTTGGAGGGGCCAACGCACGCGCGCCAGGCCTGGAGTGTTTCGGATGTGCTATTACCTTTTTTCTTTGGCTGTGCTTTGTCTCACTCGTCGGCTCCCTGATTCCTTGGGCTTTTGGAAAGCGCATTCCGTGCCGGCTGGTCAGTGAGGTGGCGCGAGATAGGGATGGAGTGGTGGCGCAGAAGTATGTGCAGCACGAAAAAAGATGGTACCGTGAACCGAATAGGGTTTGCGACTTCTCCCACCCCTGATTTCAATATTTTAGTAAATCGTCCGCGCAGCAAAAGAATGAAGGCACGTGTCCGCGCAGCGCTTTTACCGCGCAGCAGCCATTTTGGGCAAATAGTTTTATTTCCTGAGTGCGCAGCTACAAACAAACTAACTTCGCGCATGGCAAATAGCCACTACGTACTATCAACACAATTGAAAACATCGCTTGGGGACTAAACGAACATTACATATTGTCGAGCTCACAACCCTTGCCTTGTCGTTGGGTGTCAAGGCCGAAGAATAGCAGACATGTGATCTTTGGTACGTGACATTAGTCCGCACACCCCTACAATATTTGTTTTGTTCTGTGACTGACAAGTTGACGCCACATGAACTCTTGAATTGTTGCTACCGCGCATGCTGTTCGCGCACCCCCCAAAATAATTTGAAAGTGGAATGAAACCGGTTCTACGGTAGTGGAATAGGAATATCTGCAGCACGGAAGACAGAGTGGTGGAGTAGGAATATTTGCAGCACAACACTGTTTATTTCTGAGCCCTTCAAATCCAATTCGGGTGCATGATGGCCTGCAGCTGAGTGTCCCTGTTAAAGTTAACCCTGCTGCCCAGGCCACTGGCTATAGGCTGGTCAAGGTGGGACCAGTGTTCAAGGTTTGGGCCCCATTGGCCCAGTGGTGGCTACCAGGCAGCCCCCCTCATGTAGTCTGATATGCAAGGACAATATCACGGGAGCCGGGTGATCTGATACTGTAGACGCAGACCAACTTCAACGGAGTTCGATTTCTTAAACGTTTGTTGCCCCTTCTTGACAAATTTCCAAGTCCATAATTTTTCACGCTTGATTTCGTTGCCCCCTTCATAATTAGCATAACATTGAAATTGTTTATTTGCGACAGTATTAGATAAGTGCACTATTTTGCATCCATCAGCCCCAGCCCCCTCTCAAATCTGGCATACGTAAGTAGCAAGTGTTTGCTCACCCTTCCTACCTGCCTGTCTGTCTGTGGCCCTAATCACCGCCCCTACCCATCTCCTTGCCGCCCTCCTGGCAACAGATTGTGTCCAAGATCTACGAGATCCAACAGCTCTTGGAAAGTATGAACAGAGTCATCCACATCGTCGCCAAGACCTCCTCAACAGGCACCCTTGAGGTAATGAGGGTGGGCTGATAGCTTGGTCGCCTCCTTTCATCATAAGGCCTCTCTCTTGAGGTAAAAGTGAGGGTGGGCCGACAGACGTGTCGCTTTCTTTCATCCGATTGTTCTTAGGTCATGAGGGTCGGCTGGCAGCTTTGTTGCTTCCTTTCATCTTCATGTTAAGTTGCAACCCTGGCCTCGTGACTCGTCATTATAAACTGGCAACCATTTTGAGCTCATCATTAGCCTATACCTGGGTACCCCTGCCTAAACGGTTTTGGGTTTACCCTAAACCCTGCCTATATACATAATGCCTCTTTCTGGATGCCTGTGTGACTGTTTGAATGATCAGCTAAGGAGTGAGAACTGTCCACTCTGAACATCATGGACAACCCATGGTCATTGCGAGTTGCATGATTTGTGAAACTGCAGTCCCCCTACCTGCCCCCGACACACCGACCGCCTGCCCCCACTCCTGTCCCCGTCACCCCCCTCCTGCCCCCGCCACAAAGCCCCGTCTGCCCCCCCCCCCCCCCCCCCCCACACACACACACACACTCCTGCCCCGGTCACCCCCCCTCCTGCCCCGCCACAAAGCCCCGTCTGCCCTCCCCCCCCCCCCACTCCTGCCCCCGTCACCCCCCCCCCCTGCCCCCCCCCCCCCCCTCCACACACACACTCGTGCCCCCGTCACCCCCCCTACTGCCCCCGCCACAAAGCCCCGCCTGCCCCCCCCCCCCACTCCTGCCCCCGTCACCCCCCCTCCTGCCCCCGCCACACAGCCCCGCCTGCCCCCCCCCCCCCCATCACCCCCCCTCCTGCCCCCGTCACCCCCCCTCCTGCCCTCGCCACAAAGCCCCGCCTGCCCCCCCTTCCGTCACCCCCCCTCCTGCCCCCGTCACCCCCCCTCCTGCCCTTGTCACACTCCTCTCCTGGATCCGCAGATAGCTGAAGCATCATTCAAGAAGCTTCCAAAGCAGGCCGTCACGTTTGAGCTGGTCACCACGAACAGCCTGGCTTCGGCGATGCTGGTACAAGTGCGTCACATTGTGTGTGTATGTGTGTGTCTGTGTGTGTGTATGTGATACATGGGGGGGGATACGCCTCACGGGTGTGTGTGAGGGGTATGGAAACTGTGCGACATGGGTCGAGGCCGCGTTCGCCCCGTTAACTTCCTAGTATACAAAGAGGTCCGGATGACATAAAATTGAATACCAATACTCGTTTTTATTCTTGTTGAGCTGACTTTTTTCATTTCCATTTTTTGACGACATCAGAATGAATACCTGTACTCGATTTCATTTTTGTTGAGCACCATATCCGCATGGCTTACTGAACTTCCGTCCGCAACCAGTAGTCTGTGCACCAAGGTTCAAACAGAGACATCCTGCAGACCGGGGGAGCATGTGTCTCTATCAGGCTTTTACTTGGTTTCCGCACGCACTACGGTACACCTCGTCAATGAATAGACCGATGTATGCCCTGCATGCACCTCACCATGTCAACAAAATGAGCATCTGGCCCTCATCTGATCCTAATCTGGCCCTGATGTGGCCCTGATCTGATCCCGATCCGATTCCAATCAGGCCCTCATCTGGCCCTGATCTGATCCCCCGTTGCAGGTGGCCAGCCAGCCGGACATGTTCCAAGTCTGTAATGAGCTCATGATCATTGCTGACGGCAACGAGATCTACATCGTGGAGATAGGCCAGCTGGGCTTCAAAATAGGTCGGTCAAGGACTGGAGGTTTGCCGTTGTGCCCGCTGCCTAGTCCAATCAAAGATGACGTGTCAGATTGGTTTCCTGATAGGGGCGCCCTCGGATGATGGTTAGGTGTGATGTGTAGTGTGATGTGCAAATGGTCTGGCAGGTTTGAAAACTGCCTGTTCCAATTCGTCGGGGAAACTGTGCGTGGGTGTACCCACGGCCACCCAGTGGGGATGCCACCCGACAACTGTGGGTTCCCCCACGTGGGTCCACCCCCCTCCCGCGTGGGTGTACGCGTGGGGTACACCATTGGGTGAACACGCGTGGGTGTCGCCACGGTGGGCGGACCCGCGTGGTGTAACCCAGATGTGTGACCCCGCATGGGTGACCGCGACGATGGAACCCCGCGTGGGTAGACCCACGCGCACCCCCGCGTGGGTATACCCAAGGGGTACACCATTGGGAGAACACGCGTGGGTGTCGCCACGGTGGGCGGACCCGCGTGGTGTAACCCAGATGTGTGACCCCGCATGGGTGACCGCGACGGAGAATCAAGCCCAAGAAAATGTGCTTATATTTAAATGTGCCTACATACCCCATGGGCACAAATTTAAAGAAACAAGGTTCCGAGCCTTGCCATGTTGTGCGGTGCTGTGCCATGCCATCTGCCAATGTGACCCATGCTGTGCATCCAATGCGGTGTGCGTTCCTGAACCATTGTTTTCACTGATGTAGTCCGTCGCTCTGCGACTTAAGCTGGGGCTTGTTATGGGGCCAGAGCATGGGTTGTGGCGACCTTGAAAACGAAATTGTGCAGCCCTGTCGGTGCTGGTGGGCTTTCCAGTTGGTGGGCTGGTGGGCTGGTGGACTTTCCGGTAGATGGGCTGGTGGGCTTGCTGGTGGGCTGGTGTTCTACCGGTGGAATGGGATTTGCTGGTTTGTGACAAGGCAAGTATTTCCGTTATGCCACATATATTTTGAACGGCTGTCCTTTCTCCGTTGCAGGTCAAACAGTCACGATTGCGGAGATCTATGAAACTGCGAAGCTGATGGAGATGACCCTCATTGGCCTGGCCAGGGGGCGGGTCATGAAGCAGATGTTGGCGCCGCTCGCTGACATGGAAATAACAATCATGGAGCTCGATAAGATCATCGTGGTTGCCGACCTCGTGAACTAGCGGTCTGTTGCCCTCTTTCTTTTGACCGTGACATGGGTCTAGATCCCACATTGCACCTTTCAAGGTTTGCGCAAACTGCCATATTGTAGCACATTTTTTATTTATTGATCGTTACGTGATACATATTTCGCACACTCAGCAGCACAGTGCTTGTGTTTTCAGACAGCTGACTCGGTACTCGTTTATTAAGGTTGACAACCTGGAAATGAGCAAGATGAACAGGATGCTGCGATTTAGACTGGGGGGCAGGGGATGTGTATCACACGCCATATACCGGTACTGCATTTCTTCCACTGACCATCGCTGCGAGTTTTATTTCCAGTGCTGTGCGTGGTTCCTTACGGTTCGTGAAATTACGGTTTGCGGTGACGGTGCAATCTGCGCGAAATTTACCAGGACCGTCCAGATTGCACCGCAATTACTGCAAGTTGCTTTCGGCGTAACCACTGACGAAACCCTGGTTACGCACCGCAAATGGGGTTTTCGGCTCGGAACCTACCCGCCAATTGACGAAAAGTCGTGACACGTTAACGTGGAAGTTGTTCTGATCTTCACGATATCTTCCTATGAGGTGACGCACAACGATCCGAAACTTCCCACCTTAGAAAATGAATGACTGATGTCCCCAAAAGACGGAAATCTGCTAGAACGTGCTTGCGGTCTAGATTACAGCTCGCTCTTAATTGCGTGCAAGCTAAAAAGCCTTACTTGCGCGCAATTACGTGTTACGCCGTAATTGACCGTAATTACTTACACAAAATCGGATTACGGCGTAATCGCACAGCCTTACATGCTTCCGGCCGCATGAGGATGGATGGGGCTTCGCAGCAGAACCATATCGGCACGTTGATGTCTGAGTATATGAAGGGAGAGATGTCGGTGTCAATTAAGACTGAGATGTGTGCCCCTCCCATGTTTCCGTGTGCGAGTACTGACTTTGACAAGCAAGCTGTCAGCTGTGTCCGTGAACGCCTCTTCACATACAGTTCAAAATGATCTCATGATATATACCCATACGGTGGCCATGGCAGCCGATCGGTTGATCACGGGTAGGGATGATGAGTACTGAGTGTCTGAGTAACAGCCCGTTTCTGATTGACTGCGGAGATAAAAAATGTACGGTGGTTATATGGCCTGCGGAAGAGTTCCGCAGAGGTCGTTTCTGATGGACCCCTGCGGAGCGTGGGTAGTGTCCATGGGAAAGGTCGTACAAATAGGCACATAGCTGCCGATTTTGAATCGCTTTGGTGTCGACCTCCTATTATTTCGGGTCGATTGAGTCCAGCTCGACACGATGCCACATTTCTACCTGCTTTGCTGCATCTGCTGATTCGCTCGCTGTGCTTCATGAAAGCAAAGGCGCGGCCTGACGCGGCCCATGTCCAGGGTCACTCACACGACCACCACCCGATACGGCCATGATGGACAGAAAAATATGGCTATTCTACCATGGAATTAATATCAGTTCGAAGGCCTAAAAGCTTTCCGCAGACCCTGGAAGTTCCCAGGAGGGGGTGGGGGGTCCTGGGAGAAAAGGCCGCACGTGGGTCTTGTAAAGGCCTGCGGAGCAGTTCCGCAGACCCCGCTTCTGTACGACATGGTATGCGGAGGAGTTCCGCAGTCAATCGGAAACGGGCTGTAAGAGCACCATGCGGTCCATGTCTCATTTTCATTCCCACCTTTCAGGTTTCATAACCGGCTGCAGCCGCGGCTGTGTAGGTAATGGACTGTCCGATCGGTTAGCGGTTTACAATAATGCTGCGGTCGAGGTCAGGCCTCGGTGATTATATATCCCAGACCTGACCGCACAACGACATTGTGTTGGGGGAAATGTGTGGGTTCTACGGGACTTTTCTGGCATGTGTCGCGTACCTTTCAAGATTTGTAAACTGACAAGCGAGACGGCTGCTCCATCAGCTTACACAATTTTACTGAATTCTTCGAAAATGTCGTCAGTTCCGGAGCCCATTACCTGCCATTAGTCCTCGCAGTTCTCACATGGCCGCATCTCTTACCTCAAAATGATCTGACAACATGTCTTTCGATCCCTGGGTGGACCCAAACCTCTTGTTTTGCCATGGCTGTTTTTCACCACTTCCGTTAATACGACATCATGGAATCGGCATGGAGAAAGTCCCTTCAGAGTTTATGGCCTTGATGATGATGGCAGATTTAACTGGCTTCGTTGCACCATAGCAAACATACAAGATGGCACTCAGTCCATAGATGGCAAGCTCAGCCACGTCTGCCGTCATCTCTTTCAGAATGGCACCAATGAGAGACCTGTCGCACCATAAAGCAGTAACTGCAATACTATGGTAAATACCGTAAACTCCGGTCAGGACACCTTAGAGAGGTGTCCTCTACTCACAAACACGGTACATCACCGTACACTCATGCTCCTTGTACTTCAGACAAGAGTGTGTCAACAAGATAACTGTATCTGGAAGTCCCTAACTGGATATCTCTGCCTGGAAGTCTCCGTCTCGTGGGTACCGCCCCTACTACTTTACTCGCGAGGTGCGCTTCAGGTCCGTGGCGGACTTCTTTCCTCACTGCAGTGACGGACGCCTACGGGCAGGCTCAGTGACTACTCACTGGCTGCGAGTGCTCTTCGAGTTAAGCAGCTAGGTGGATATTGTGTATATATAGCAACAGACTTTGGGGGCATAGGCCTTCTGGCCGTCTGGTCGCGATCCAGCTGGGCTATGTTAAGGACACTTACCGCGTAACACGCGGAGAGACGGACGGGACGAGGCTGCGTACTTCTTCTTCTGCAGAGTCTCGGTTCTCTTACTGGGGTACTTGTCTCCAGCTAGATCAGCGGTGGCTGAGCTAGGCTTGACTCGAGTTAAGGTACTGACTTATATGGAAGCTGCTGGTCTCAAAGACTGCCGGTGCTTGTTACAAATAGAGGTCTGTCCTTTAGAAAGGGACGAAGTAACTAGCCAAGGCAATTGCCGGGATACAGGGACCCGGCAGGCCCAGTTCAGAGTACGGTAGAACCTGTCAAACTAATCCTGCGTAAGCGGGTTTCTAGGTCTCAGCTCAAATCCGGAGACTCCGCAGAGAAGCTGCGGAGTCACCGATGACGCTAACTGCGGTCTAAACGGTTCTGTCACGTATACTGTAATATACTGTGACAGCTGTCGCACCATAAAGCAGTAACTGCAATACTATGGTAAATACCGTAAACTCCGGTCAGGACACCTTAGAGAGGTGTCCTCTACTCACAAACACGGTACATCACCGTACACTCATGCTCCTTGTACTTCAGACAAGAGTGTGTCAACAAGATAACTGTATCTGGAAGTCCCTAACTGGATATCTCTGCCTGGAAGTCTCCGTCTCGTGGGTACCGCCCCTACTACTTTACTCGCCCCCCGCTCCCCAGCGTTAAGCCCTCCAGGCATGCGCGGGGAGCCGGAAAAAGGGGTGGTACTGAAATAAACTTCTGGAAAAATATGTACGTAGAAGCTCAAATCATCATCTGCAAATATGCCTGGTTCAGGCCTTCTATAATTCTGCCTGGTTCAGGCCTTCTACAAATCTGCCTGGTTCGGGCCTTCGAAAATCTGCCTGGTTCAGGCCTTCTTCAAATCAGAAAATAAAAAAAATCAACCGAGTTTCAGCTGAAGCGCAATGCGCAGAACCCTACAAACTCAAGCTGTTCAGCCCACTACTGGCTAGCAAACAGTGAAATTTCAAAGTTATCAGGTCAAGCTAAGAACAACCGCTGCTCTCGCCCCACTGCGCCATAGCCGCCTGGTCTTTAAAGGCCACAGAAAATGTGCGCCGTAGCAGCGTGATCTGCCCCCTGCTGTGCTATAATTGCTCGAGTTGACTAATTCTCCTCGCTCATCATTTTCATAACTTATGTACTACTGTAGCCTTGCTGCCACGTTATTTGAGAAACAAATTTTCATTAAGCTGCCGTAACTCTACTCCTGCATCTTCCGTTTTCGGTCCGCTGGCTGCCGGCCCGCTGCCTACTGGGTACTAGGACAAGCCGCACTGCGTCTGCATTTCTGCTCTGTAGGTGCCTGCCCGCTCCTTGCCAGCTACGGCGTGGGTGACGTCACGTGCTCAGCGGCCCTGCCGCTCCGGGCTTCAGGTCCCGGTAAAATCCTCAAGGGCTGACTCCTCTTCCTCCCTTGCTGCTTCTTTGGCCACCTTGGCCCTTCTTGTAACTGCTCTCGGGGTGACATTGGCCTCTCCCCGGCCAGTGGTGTACGAGATGTCATACAACCCGTTCGCCATTGGTCTTGCGATGCCCCGCTCCATTTGCCTTGTTGCTGGGTTGGTGGCCATGACTTCCACCTCAGGCCTGTCCATGACGTCGGCCTCCTGGGCTGTCCTGGCAGCCGCTCTGGCCGCTGGGCTCGGTCGCCCCTGGACCTGTAAACTGCGCTCCACTGTGGGGGGCCCTGCTACTGCAGCGGGCCCAGCTCCCTTGTCTTCCGGCGTGCAGTGTGGGCACAACCACTCGCCCTCAGGCACCTCCTCGAGTACTGGTACCAAGCAGTCCATGTGCCAACCTGTATTGCAGGCATCACACAAAAGCATCACCTCTCCGCGATCGGGCAGCTGGCACACCTCGCATGACAGGCTGTTATTGGGTCTGGTTCCACTGAAATCAACCACTCCCCTGAGGTTGGGCAAGTGGCATGGAGAACAATTGACTGCATTCTCTGTAACTGTTAGGCCATCTGCCCCTTCCAGCACCAAAGTTCCCGTCGCCCCCAGTGTTTTTACCCTGAGGATCTCAGGCCTGGCCTTGGGATCGAGGCTGCGTCGCTCTGACGAATACTTCACATACACGTAATCTCCCTCTGCAAAACGCCTGACCTGGGGGACATACCCTCCCCCACGAATGCGTGCATATCGCAGCTTGTCGCGGTGCTGCGCAATTTTTAGATGCTCACCCGCGACTGGCAGTGCCTCTTTGATCCTGGCCACTCTGGCCAAAAGCAGGTCTGCTGCCTCCTCTGCCGTTGCCACCTTGGCTGTGCTCCAGAGGTCCGCTCCCACTCTGGAGGGGAAGGTAGGTCTCTGTCCAAACAGCACCTCGTACGGCGCCATGCGCGTGGCCTGCTGCGGCGAGCATCGGAAGCCAAGGGCTACCCAGGGCACCATCTTGTCCCAGGACTCGTCGCTGCTGCCCTCCTCGCAGCACTTGCGCAGGCCTGCCTTGAGGGTCTGGACAGCCCTCTCCGAAAGCCCGTCTGCCTGGGGGTGGTTGGCAGAAGTGGTGCGATGGTCAATGAAGCAGTCCAACAACATGTCCTGAAATTCACCCTGGAACTCTGTTCCCTGGTCTGTCACCACCTCTGCGCATCCCCCGAATCGTGCAACAACATTTTGAAAGAATGCCAAGGCCGTCACATCAGACGCCTTGCTTGGAATGGGGATCAACTCCACCCATTTGGAGTAATGCTCCACACACACCATCACAAACCGATTTCCCCTGGAAGTGGTCGTGAATGGACCACACAGGTCCACCCCCCACCGGAAAAACAACCCCTCAATGGGTAGCGGGTGCAGGTTGGGCTGTATGTGATTGAACGTGGATGCCCTGGCCCTGTCACACACACCGCATTCCTGCACCGCCTTCTTGACTGCTGCTCGAAGCCCCCGCCACCAATGCTGCTGCATGACCATGAAAGCCGTGCGGTGGCTGCCGAAATGGCCCGTACCTGCATGCGCTGTCTGGATCACTGCTAGCCTGTCTTCTGGCCTGGGCACCACACAACGTCTACCATCAGGCATGAGTCTCAGCAGGATTCCTCCCCTCTCTGATTCCCACTGGAATGGCGCTGCTCTGCGCTGTATTCTAGTCTGTTCTCCTAGCTCTGTTCCCTGGACATAAGTCTTTTCACGGAGAAACCTCAAGACGGGCTCATCTGCCCACACATCAACCCTAGCCGACGGTCCTGCAGGACAACCTGGCTGGTCCTTCTCACTCTCTATTTCCCTGGTTACTCTGATTTCAACATCAACTTGTGCCTCAGACGCGTTCCCACCTGGTTCCTGTGCCGCGTCGGCCCAGTCTGCCGCGGCCGATTCTCCCAGGCACTGTCTGTATGACGCGGCCGCTTCCCCGCTGCCAGAGCACGCGTTTCCTGCAGTAGCAAGGGCATAGTGGCTGGACATTAAAGTCGCCCCCAGCACTGGGTCCCTGTCCTGGCCTGGCAGCTTTGCCCTGCGCGTCAATTCTGCTGGCATGATCTTAGCACACTCGAGTGCCACATTGAGCCATGCACTGAGTGCCCATGAATCCATGCACCTGCCCAAGGCTGCCCGTCTGGCTGCCTCTGGGAAGTCTGGGCGCGGCAATGTGGACCCCACAGCGTACCCCATGGCGCGCTCACGCTCGTTTGCGTTGGGCTCCTGCAAGTCCCCCATGGGCCTGTACACCATCCCATTTTGCCCGTTCCGGAAAGCATATGATGAGGGCGTGGCCATCAAACACGGCAGCACCTTCCTGGGTTGCCCTGTGACATTGATGCGGTACCCCCCATTGTCCGGACATGATACTACCTGGGCCTTGCTGCCCTTGTCCAGAATGTCGTCTACAATCCCCTCGTGGGGTCTGGTCGACGCACGAATCACAAATTCAATATCTGCTGCGGGGGCAATATTCCCCCAATAGTTGCGGGTGCGGTGGGCGTAAGACCCCACCTGCGCTGCGTCAAACAACGCCGGTGTCCCTAGAATCCTGCACACTTCCTGAAAAGCCTCAACACTGGCCTTCTCACTCTTCTGATTCAATTGCATTGCTACATTCTCAATCAGGTACGCTGGCGGCCTAGGTCCCTGCAGGAACTGCAGAGTACCCAACAGCTTGACTAACGGGAAGAAAGACTTGCTTCTCTCTCCCGCGAGCCCCCGCCCCTTGCCAGCTGACGAAAGGTCCTGGCACTCCCAGCCTGCTACCATGAACCACTGGCGCCCCTCCTGGGCACCCGCCTCCTTGAGGTGTTCTGCCGTAATGGCATACACATCTTGCGGCAACGCTCTGAAAGCCTTATCAAACGCTCTGACCGGAAGCAACTGGGGGAATCTCTTGTGCAACTGCAACAGGCGACCCCCTGCGATCTCTCTGACTTCCTCACTGATATCTGCATACAAGTACTGCACTACTGGGATACCTGCCCTGAGTACCATTTCCAGCCCTGAGCACATACCTCCAAAAGGCTCGAAGAGGACGACTCCTTCGGTCTCCATGGCCCGCACAGCCCCACTTGACAGGCAAGCTGTATCCAGGCCCTGCGTGCCGCAGTAGCCTGGTAGATCCTCCATGGAGTAAGCGAATGCTCCTTGGCGATCCCTGAGGCTCTGCTCCAGGCTCTCCTGCTGCTCCGCAGTGAAGTCGGGGTGCCTGCCCAGCAGCCATCCCTCCTTGGTCTTGACGTACTCTGCAGGTGGCTCCACTACTCCCCCCGGCTGGAACATGTCGATCACCACAGCCGCCTGCGGGTCGTCCTCCGCGGGCAGCTCCTCCTCGCCAGTGGTGTTGCCGTTGTGCCATCTCTCCTGCTGGCTGCATGCGCCCCTCCCGCCGGTGTCCCTCATGGAGCTGACAGCCGGTGGGCGCAACCATCCAGACGACAGCTTTGCTGCTGCCTCCCTGCCAGAAACAAAAGCACCTTGGCCTGCTGTAAATCCTCCTCCTCGCACTCCCTGCCCGGTAGCTCGCGCCCCCGGCACACACACCGACAGCAGAAGCCACACCAGTATCAGCTGGAGCGCCCCCGTAAGGATCCCTTTAATTGCTGTACAGGTGAGGAGTCCTCTGCACGCTGTCGTCTTCCTCATGGGTTGCTGTGGTAACTGTTCTGCGGGCTGAACGCCTGGCTCTGCAATCTGCGCTGGCGGCTGCTGTCCTCTGGCCCACGTGATCTCCAGGTCTACCTGGCTGACCCTGAGTGGCAGGGCTGGGCAGTCCAATCCTGGTCTGCTGCCTCGGTTCCTGTCCGCGGCCGCCCTCTGCGCCTTTCCTGCGCGTCTCCTGGCCTTCTTAGACTTCTTTCCTTGCAACTTGGCAGTGTCAGCCCAAATTGCACTGGCCCTTTCTGGCCCTGCTCCTGGGATCTGTCTTGTGCTGCACTGTGCCATTCTCTCCTGCCTGTGGTTGGCGCGCTGCACAGCCTTACTGCTGCCTGCACCCGCGAGCTCATCCTGCCCACAGCCCCGTCGTATGGTGTCCTGCGCGCCGGCAACCCTGCTGGCGAGGTCCTCGCCCCTGCCGGTTTGGGCTTGTCTGCTGCGGCTGTCCGCCGGCTGTTGGGTGTCCGCTCCTTCTGCCCTCCCCGTGTAGAGGGCTGATACTCTCTCCGTCAGCTCCTCTCGTAGCTCCCTGACCGCCCTGCTGTAACCTCCCATCCTGGGGTCCGGATCGGGCTGTGGTAGCATTTTAAGTCGAAACAGCAGGCTAGCCTCCTGGCCCGCCTCTTGCTGCCCCATTTCCTGCCTTCGTAGCACGTCCAGCTGATCGACAAAGTTCCTGAGCACTGCAACCCAGCGTCCCGTGCTGTACGCCGCTGGGTCACCCCAAGGCCCCTGTGCCGCTGTCTGTGCTGGCTGGCTGATCTGGGGATATCCCGGGCGCCCGTTGCTCTTCTTGTCTGCTGCTGCCCCCTCGGGCCTGCGAGTGTGCTGGTCTGCTGCCTGCTGAAGGCTGATCCCCGCTGTGACCTGGTTTGCCTCTTCCTCCAGTGTGATTCCGTTACCAAGCTCTATAGCGGCCCTCCTGCTTCTGCGCTCTTTCATTGCTGCCTGCTCCTGAAAGATGCCGCGCATCCACGCGCGCCTCAGCTGTGGCAGCTCTCCCACCATGCCGTACCTTGGACTTCCTGGTCCTGGGCCGCTGTCTGCTGGCACGTAGTTGCCCTCTGCATCCCGAGCCTCTGCTCTGGTGACGCTATCCTGGTCCGAGGGCCTGGCTCCTGCCTCGTGCCACTCCTCATCTGACTCGGTGATCTCAACCAGTGGTGGTGGGCCCTCTGAAACGTTGTCGCTGAGCTCTGGGATCCTGCTGTCTGAGTCCTCCGTGGGCGGTGTGCTGACACTGTCCAGGGGCGCCTGGGGCTCTGCCCGTCCCCTAGGCTCAGCCTTCAGTGCTGATACCCCCAAGTCGTCCACATACTCCAGCAGCTCCCATGAGGCTGCTGCCGCCCCAAATGTTACAAATGCCACCTGGGTCCATTCCGGCTCCTCATCCTGGACAGGGCCGTCGGTGGCTGCCGCTGGCTCCTCTGCATCGGCGCCTCGCCTGCCCACCGGCCCATGTCCCCTACTCGGCTGGTTCCTCAAGTCCTCCAACTCCTCCTTGATGCCTACTTCCCCTGCTCCTCTGAACAGAGGGTGCAGCGTGCGCACCCCTGCTGGGTGCGCTTGTCTCCACAACTGCGTCGTTATGACGTCAGCCTGCCAATAGGGCAGCACGCTGCTGGCCCTGTTGTCGTGCCACGCCCTCCGCTCCTGACGCACCCACTGGTGCACATATGCTGCCAGGCGTTCTACTGCGAACGGCGAGCTCGCCAGCTCTTCCTCTCCTTCCCACATGGCTCCTGATGCTGGCGACTGCTGGGGTCCGTAAGGCCATGTTGGACAGGCTGTTACCTCTGTAGGCGCCCACTGATCCTCTACGCCCCACACATGCCGCATGGCCGCTGATCGCTGTCCTGGGAGCAGGACCCTCTGCAGCGCCATTAGCATGAGCGTCCACACTGTCGGGTCTGCTCCCCTAGCGTAGGTATAGGCATGGAACTCCGCCTCGTCTACTGACGCGCACTTAGTGACTGCCACGTCCTGCTGGTGCCTTGCAAACAGGTAGACGGGCATATCATCGTGAGTCGCGTGCATGTGGATCCATGCCGATGAAACGGGCAACTCCTCATCAGCCATCTCCTCATAGTAGTAAGTTACTAGCTGCTGGACTGGAATGGCTGCCCTGGCGTCCCCTGGCGCTGGCCCCCACGGCACTGCTTGTCCTGCGACCGTCCTGGGGATGACGATGGACGCCTCTATGGTCGCCTCACACCGCCCTGGCCTGCCTGGGTGACACAGCCCTGCCCTCACTGGGGCCTGCTCTGTTGTTTCCACAAATCTCTCGAACTCGCCCATGGCTTGGACTGGCACATAAAATGCGCGGTCTCTGAGGGCTGGGTGCCCCATCAGCTCACGGACACAATCCATCGCCCACGGTGTGCGCATGAATCCTGGCTGCGCGCCCTGCCACATCCCCTCGGCTGGCGCAATGTCTGGCATGTCCGGGTGCGCCCAGCATTCTGCATCCACCGCTGTGATGCCTGCTGCAATGGCGAGACTCACCATCTCGCTAACGCAGTGTGCATAGATGGGGTGCCGCGACCATCCCCTCTGCATGTAATCTGCTATATTTGTGCTGGGCAGGATGTATCCTTTGAGCGCAGCGCCCAGCATGACAGCTGTCACTGCGTCCCACGGGAAAATCATCCTGGCAACTGCCTGCATGGCTGCTGCCCTGTCAACACATGTCTGCTCTCCGCCGTCCAGGAGCCTATGGTTCTGCAACCGACATGGCCCGTCCCTGCACTCCCCTGGCATAGTCAGCATGGCCCCGGAGGTGGACGCCTCTGGCATCTCTTCCCCCAGGCGGAAGTACTGCACAAAGGGCTCGCCTGCTGGCAGCGACTGCGGGAACGGCTGTATGTAGATGCGTTCTCTGCTGTAGGACCTGTCTCTGCTGAAGGACTGGTCAAGCTGCCTGTCCTCGCCCCTTGCGTCAGACCTCCCTTCCCTCTCGCTGCCGTGCTGTGTCTCTCCGTCCTCGTCGATTCCTCCCCAAGCATTGCACCGAGAGCTAGTGCCTTTATGGGTCCTAACGGGCCCCGCCCGAGCGTCCAGCTGGCTCCCTGCTGCGGTCCCTCTGGCCGCTGGGAGTCGCGACCCCGCTCTGTGTGGCTCCTCTGTCTCGGCGGCTGCTCCCGCTACCCCTCTGCCTGTGTCTTGATTGCCCTCCGGGGTACCTGGACATAACACGCCAAACTCTCTTTCATGCAAGGGCGAGGGTTCCTGAGGCTCATATCTGCCTGCTGAAAGGTTGGATCCTGAATCGGTATCCCACCCGTCTACGTCGTGCTGGGGTACTGCCTCCCGCTCGCGTCTCTCAAACTCATCCCACTGCTCATCATACTTGTCCCATTCCCTGTCTAGGAACCTCTGCATCAGATTTGGCCATCCTACACACGGAGCTGGGCACCCCCTCCTCTGGAGATCCTTCAAGAACTCCAACGCATGTGCTACGGATCTGGCCGACCCTGCAGGCATAGTCCCATAATGGTTCATGGCTAACGCCTCTACAGCCATCGCCCAGTGGTTTACCTGACTGGCTACCTGCCCTTCTGGCACCCTCTGAGGGGCCACCTGAACTGGTCCTGCCTGACTGACCTCAGCCTGGTAGGCATCTCTGTCCTGGCTAATTTCCATGTGGCCTGTCATGAAGCACGTGTGGCCTCCTGCCCCCTCCCACCTTGGTTGCTCGCCCTCCGGTGGTTCCTGTCGCGCTGGCGGTTCTGGCCACGCGCTGGGGCCTGCTGCCCCCTGCTGGAAGTCCCTTGCACTGGGAGTTCCCATGGCAGTATCGAAGGTCCTGCGCCTGCTCTCCATGGGCATCCCCTGGCCCCTGCCTGGGCCCCAGGTTCCATAGCCCCGCGCTGGGCCTGCAGGTGCCCCTGGCCTGTCGCCTGTCAGCCCGGCCTGCTCCGGGTTGGTGCACTCGTTGGCAAAGTGCCCCGGCTGATTGCACTTGAAGCACAATCCACCATGGCGCGGTCCCAGGTGACGCCTAGGCTCTGCCGCCCCGCTGCCCTCTGCCAGGGTTCTGTTTGTCGGCCCGGGGCCTGGGCCTCTCTGGTGCTCCTGCCCCTGCCTGTAAGGCCTGGCAACCTCAGCATGGTGCCGTTCCCTGGATCTGCCCCTGGGCTGGTCCCTGCATGGTGACCGCTGTCTGCGGTCCCTGCTCCTTTCCTCGCTGTTGCTGCGCCTCCCTGCGCCCTGCCGCTGGGTCCTGGCTGCCGGCGTTGGCACCGCCCCTTGGCGCTCCTCACTGATGGCCCTTTGCGCGCTTCTGCTGCGCCGTCGTAGCCTTCTGTCCCCTGAGCCGCTCTCGTCGCTGCTAGAAGGACTGCGCTTCTTCGGCTCCTCCATGCCGGAATGCTCGCTGTCCACGTCTCGTAGCGGGGACGGAGTCGCCAACATTGCCCTGACGCACCCCGCCAACTCTGGGTCTGTTTCGAATGGGAGCGGCTGCCCGTGGTTTGGCGGGCCCCCCAAGTGCTGTAGTCCCAGGGCCTCCTGCAGCCCGTTCAGCTCATCTGCCCGCAGGATGTACTCTCGCTGGACCGTTGTCATGACCTGCTGACCATCCGTGATGACCTTCCACCCGGCCAGCTGGCCTTTCAGGTAATCCACAATTTCCGCTGACTGCTTCCACATTTGCCGCTCTCTCCATCTCAGAGCCTTTTTCAGCCCGTTAACTTGCCCTGCCAGCCTGTTGATTTGCCTGTCTTGTGAGCTGGTCCCTGGCTCTGGAACCTTCTCTACGCTGCGATCTTCCTCCTCCTCTGCTTCCTGCGCCTCATCTTCGCTGTTGCTGGCTGATTGCGCGGGGGCCCTTGCCGCCCCTGGCTTTCCTTGCCACTGCTGCTGTTGCGCCTGCCTACCCTTGCCGTTGCTGGCCTGCTGCACTCTAGGCCCTGCCACCTGCGGTTGCTTTTGCAGCTGCTGCTGTTGCTGCTGCTGCTCTCCCCTGCTGCGCGTTGAAGTTGCCTGTGCAGCTCTATCGGTTGCAGCTGTGCCGTATCCCCTCCTCTGCGCTGCAGGCGGCCCTGCCTGCACCGCAGGCGCTGTTTCGGGTGTCCGCGAAAAGTCCTGAATCCTCCTCTCACACTCCTCCACCGCGTGCTTGTCTGGTTTTCCGCACAAGGCGCACGGGTAGGCGGGGCATGCTGGCATGAAGTCCCTGACCGCCCTCTTCTCAACGTCAGAGAGTTCCGCGGCTCTGCGCGCTCTTGCCATTTCCTCTGCGGTTGGTGTGGCGGTCTCTTCCACTGCTGCTTCGACTGGCACCAGCCTGCGCCTTTGTAGCCTGGGGTTTGGCTCGCTGCTGGGTCCTGCGCCCTGTTCGGCCCTCATAGCGGTACCTGCGCGTGTGGCCATGGAATGCTGTAAGAGCGGTTCGTGCTCTGTTTCAACTGTTGCAGCTGGCCACCCCTCTCTTTCTGCGAATCCACACTGAATTCCTGCCCATGCCACTGCTGCTGCCTGGTACCCCCCTGCCGGAGATGCCCGCAGTAGTGGCAGCGTAAGGTCCTTGACCCCTTGCACTCTCTGTGGGCCCTCTCTGGGCCGTAAGGTCAGCCTTCCTGCTGCCTCTAAGACCCCGTTATACTTGAGGAACTCTGGGTTCCCTACCAAGTGCTCATATGCATCCGGTGGTGTCTTAACGACCCTGACCACCGTGGGCTCCATAATGGCATTGGGCCCTCCGTATCCATACACCACATAAATGAACAGTACTCCATACAGATCTGCCCCTGCATTGTCTGTGGTACGAATCTTCTCGTCTGTACGCACCAGCTCCGCCCCCATGGCAACTAATTGCTCTGCAATATTGACAGTGATGACATGGCACGTGCATGCGGAGTCCATGAGTGCTTTCTGAGCCACCAGGACCTTCCCATTGACCATAAGTCCCACACACTGCTCCAGGTTGCTTCTGTCATTTTTGAAATACTGCAGCTTGGGTGCAGCCGTCACCGTTCTACCCTCTGGCCTGGTGTTACTAGTCTCACCCCTGTGGCCGGTGTTGTCTCCTCCCATGGGCATCGTGGTGAACGACAGCGCTGAGAGCCGCTCGTTCAACTTGAACACCTGTAGGCGGATGTCAGACATATCGTCAGCTAGTTTACTCAATACCAGCCTCTTTGCTCCCTTCCTGGAGGGTTGTACCGTGAATCCTGGTACTGGTTCCTCCTCCTGCAAAGGTTCTGGCAAAAACGACTTAGGACGGGCGTTATGAACTGCCTGCTTGAAACCTGCAGGCTTGGGTACCAGCCCAACCTGCGTCATGAGTGCTACGGACTCGCTGAGCATCTCTGCCATGGTCTGGTGCCATCCCTCTGGCTCAGCCTGCCCCGTTGCATTGCTGAGATGCGACACGTGGGCTGCTTGCTGCGCCTGACCTCCCTGGCCAGGCCCAGGCCTAGGATACTGTCTGTTGTTCTGATTCCTGTCATACGGCCTGCCTGCCGCCTGTCCCTGCTGCGGCCTTGGCGGCAGGGGATACTGCTGTTGCTGCGGATACTGCTGTTGCTGCGGATACTGCTGTTGCGGCTGTCTGGCCGGTCCAGGTGTGATGTCTGTAACCAGGGGCATAGGTCTGCGCTCATCCCTGGCCCTGGGCGCCCTGCAATCCCTGGCTAGGTGCGACGTACTACCGCACTGGTAGCATGCCTTGGCTGCGCTTGAGCCACCCTCAGCGTTGTAATTTGCCGCCCCTGCTTGGTCCACCCAGGTAACTCCTCTGGGTTTACCATCCATCCGCGCCTGTGGTACTGCTGCTGAGCCTGTGGGGTGCACAATTCCATCAAGGCGTGTTCGCATCTCCCACTGTCCTGCTCTCTCTCTCCTGCCCCTGTTGGGCTGTGCCTCTCCCTGGCCAGGCCCGCTGTTGGTTATCTGCCTGAAGCCGGTACCTCCCAGGTCACCCATTTCCAGGGCAAACCTCTCCCACAGCACCACCTGCTGCGTGAGTACTGCGATTTGGTCTTCATCGCTCATGCTGAGATACCCTGGCACCGTCATAACGAACTTGCTCAGCTTGGCTCTAGCAACCGCTGGGAGTCCGTCATGGAACATGCGCGAGACCGAGTGGCCTCTGCCGAAGTGATCTACTGCATCCCTTGAGATCTGCAGCAACTCTGCCGTTGTCAGTACTCTGTGAGCAAATGCTTCCACCGTCTCCTCTGGCTTGACGTCCGGGTTTAGAGTAGTTTTTACTCCTAGCCTGAGGTTGGTGATGGCCGTCCTCTCCTCTGAAGTTGGCTTTCCCACCTCCTCCTGGACCACCCTGATCCACAACGTGAGTAGCGAAGCTTCGCAACCCTGCTGCTCCGCTGGGGCTATCCACTGCTGTCCGATCCGCTCCACCTCTCTGGCAATTCTGTTTCCTGCGTGGGGCGCTGCCCTGATGGCTGCCATCAGCGGCCTCATGCTGGCAGGCTTGCTGTCCCACAGCTTGACCAGCGACTTGATCAGCAACGTCATAGCTGACGGCGACTGGCATGATCCAGCTATTTCACCTGCCACCACGGCCAATGCTGGTTGGTCATCTGACATTGCCAACCTGTTGTGCGATCCCCAGTACCCACACGCCTGGCAATACTTTCTGGCTGCAACCGCTCCTGGGTGTGACATATCCAGGACTGGTACGTTGCCTTGGATGGCTGGGATCTTGGCTACCTTGGCTACCCCTGCCAGCTGCAATACCATCTGTTGCTGCAGCTGCAGGTTCACCCTCGCCTGCTCCCGATCGAGCCTTTTCATTTCCTGGTCGCTGGACTCCTGTCTGGCTCCCGGCCTGCGTCTGTCCGCTCCCCCTGGTCCCGAATCTACTGACCCTGACCGCGACCTAGGTCCTCCACTGCCGCCCCTCGATGGGCTGCGGCCTGAATGATACCTGTCATGTCTGTTATAATCCTCATCATGATCGTGAGCGTCTCGTGATGGCTGTCTGCCCGCTCTGCCTGCCGAGCCTCTACTTCCTTCGGGTGGCGGTCGTTCTGGTTCGCTTCTGCTTGGTCTGCTGTCAGATCCAGGTCTCCAAGGCTGTGCTCTACCGGGCTCTGCCTGTCCCCTGGGCAGCTCCTGGTCTTGCCATTCCTGCCGCACACCTCTGCTGCGTTCCGCTGGTCCCCTTAATTGCTCCTGGCTCTGCTGGCTTGGCTGTTCCCTGCCCTCTGCCTGTCCTCTGGGCGGCTCTTGGCTATGCTGGTGAGGTTGTTCCCTGGAGTATGCCTGCCCCCTGGGCGGCTCCCGGCTCTGCCGACCTGGCTGCGTCCCGCCTGTGTAATTCCTGGCGTAGGAATCAGACTGTGTTTCCTCTTTGGCCTCCTGTATTTTTGGGCCACTGCTCTGTGCGCTGCCTGCAGGCTCATTCCTCCTAGCTCCTCTTGCCGCGCCTGGCTGCCTGTTCCTCAGGAATTCCTTGATGTAATCCACCTGGGTTTCCTGGTATGCGTTCTCTTTGTCCTCGACTATGCGCAGCAACTCATAAGACTCTTGCCTGCTTGCTCTGCGTGTCGCTGTGCTTTGCTCTGCCATTCTGGCAAGTGATTGGCTAGTCAATTCCGCCCTTTCGCTGGCGGCTGGACTGCTGGCTCTGGGTGCTTCCCTGCCCCTTGGCCGTCCTCTGAGGCTGGGCTCGCTGCTGACCTCGAAGGCTGCAGATCTGAGTGTTGGTGTTGGCGCGGCTCCTGCCTGCTGCTGCCACCTTTGCACCTCCCTGATCCCCTCAGGCCGCTGCATCCCTGTTTCAAATCCTTCCCACACCTGGTCCTCCTCATCCTCTGGCTCTGACCCAGGTTCCTCCTGGTCTCCTGTGACCTCTTTGCACCATTCGTCTGCGAAGGCTTTAAGAGCCCTGGCTGCTTCGTGTCCCGTCCTTCCCTTGGATACCTGTCCAAGGGCGGCTAACAGTAGCGCCCTGTCCAGACCTGTGTGGGGGATACCCAACATGGCCTTTGTTGCCCATCCCCGCAGATGATGGGCCTTGAACTCCTCAATGGCTGTGACCTGGTCCTGGAAATGCAAGAACGTCCTGGAGCACACTTGCTTCCACAGGTCTGTTGCCCACTGCACAATTCCTGCCCAACCGATCGGCCCTTCTACCTCCTCATTTCCGCACGCGACTCCCCCGGTCTCCGAGCGCTCTGGCTCTCTCTGCCTCTGGCTGCCAGATCCCTCCTTGGACGTCTGCGCAGGTCTGTTCACGCTGGGTGGAAAACTGGACAGCGGTGTGCCGAAGACTGTGGATCCAGCTCCTCTTCTAACCAGTGCCTTGCGCGGCTGCAGCTGCTGCACGGGACGCAGTTCTGCTGTAGTCTGCTGCCCCTGCTTTTCCTGAACTGGGTCTGGCTGTTCTTCCTCGGATAGATCAGCCCAAGGCTTCCCTACCGGCTCAGCTGGTTTCTCCCTGTCCTTGCCTGCCTGCGAGCTCTGTCTGCCTGCTGCTGGCTGTGGCTCATCTTCCTCGTGTTTGACCTCTGCAGGCACAATCCTGGCCCCATCTCCCTCCGTCTTTATTCGAGGTTTGACTTCGCAGGTCTTATGACAGCCTGCAAACTTGTCTGAAGCTGCGGCTACTTCTGCCCTTAGACCCGATTGGCTGGGATCTTTTTCAACCTGCTGTGTAACACTTGCCACCCTGGGCAGGCTCTGCTGCGGCTCGGCCTCAGGTGCACTGCTCTGTCGCGTGTCACAGCTCTGGGATGCTTCCGTTGCTTGATCCAAGATCAACTCTGGGGTTCCCGCTTGAGTCTGCCCCTGCTCGAAATTCAGACAGCTGTCGGAACCAGCGGGCAACGGACCCCCTCGACCAATGCCTTTTCGTGTTACTAGTACTGCACCATCTGCTTGCGCCCCTGCCCCTCTGGGTGGTACACGGTCTGGCTCACGTACCCTGCAATCCTCTGCAGGCGGTTCTACTGGCTCTGACAGCTTTTCCGCTATCAACAGGGCCTCTGCCACAATCTCAGCACTAGCATTTTTTAGGTCTATTCCCGGCTCCAGCCCCCTCAGACGCCCACTCCTCCGTTGGACGTCAGGGTGCTGGTGCCTATCGGGGTTTAGATCTATGCCTGTCATCTCTACAGGCATTTTACGAACCGCACTGTTCTGCAGGCGTGCTGGCGACACCCCCTACAAAACCTGCTAACGTTTAGGCTTCTGCCCCTTATCCTTACTGCAACCTGGTGAGGATCTGCTAGTCAAGGCTGGACGGCAGGTACAGCAATTTTGCGCGATAGGCCTTGCCCTCTGCTTTTATGCTCACTAATATTTTTATCTGGCGGAATCCTCCTTCGCCCTTTTTAGCCCCTTCCCACCTTTGCTGGCTGGGCTGCCTCTAGCTGGCGCACGTCCCCTGCGGATGTCTGCCTCCTGGCGGATCTTGCGCTGTGTCAGTTCCTCTCTGACGCCTGCGGGGATCCTTTGGTACACCACAAAATTTTAACCTTGGATGATCTGTCAACAAGTTTACTTCTGTCAATGATGAATGATTGGATCCACCTGATCTCAATCTGCAGTCATACAGGAATTATCTGCTGGGTGTATAAATCCGCAGCCAGATCCTCAAGCCTCTCCTGGACTCAACACTAAGTTGCCACTCTTAGTGATTCTCAGGGCTTAACTTGGCACTCTCTATGGAGATTACCACAGCAAAGTGCAATTCATATGCTGTCCAAGGTTGTTTGCATACAAACAAAATTCCAATCTCGCTGCACAAGCACCTTTAGCAGGAATTGGCAAATCAGGCTGATCAGGCTAGATCCACTTCGTCCCTTTCTAAAGGACACGCGAGGTGCGCTTCAGGTCCGTGGCGGACTTCTTTCCTCACTGCAGTGACGGACGCCTACGGGCAGGCTCAGTGACTACTCACTGGCTGCGAGTGCTCTTCGAGTTAAGCAGCTAGGTGGATATTGTGTATATATAGCAACAGACTTTGGGGGCATAGGCCTTCTGGCCGTCTGGTCGCGATCCAGCTGGGCTATGTTAAGGACACTTACCGCGTAACACGCGGAGAGACGGACGGGACGAGGCTGCGTACTTCTTCTTCTGCAGAGTCTCGGTTCTCTTACTGGGGTACTTGTCTCCAGCTAGATCAGCGGTGGCTGAGCTAGGCTTGACTCGAGTTAAGGTACTGACTTATATGGAAGCTGCTGGTCTCAAAGACTGCCGGTGCTTGTTACAAATAGAGGTCTGTCCTTTAGAAAGGGACGAAGTAACTAGCCAAGGCAATTGCCGGGATACAGGGACCCGGCAGGCCCAGTTCAGAGTACGGTAGAACCTGTCAAACTAATCCTGCGTAAGCGGGTTTCTAGGTCTCAGCTCAAATCCGGAGACTCCGCAGAGAAGCTGCGGAGTCACCGATGACGCTAACTGCGGTCTAAACGGTTCTGTCACGTATACTGTAATATACTGTGACAGACCAGTCGGCCTCGTTGATTAACACGTGCACCCCGCTTTCGTAGGCCGAAATGGAGAAAAGGGACACAGAAGCTTACAGAAGAATTCTAGCTGAGAAAACAGAAGGATAAGTGTTCTCCATGCATCAAAGCCATGGATCTTGCACGCTAACTTCATGGCAGCATGCCAATATGCCACTTCCAACATGAAACAGGAAGGGGACTTTGTCATGACGTATGACTGCACCGTGCGTTCGACCGCGCCAACCGCTTTTCGGTTGGAATTTATGTGTGAACTTGAAGAAGTGTGTGTGCCTACTTATAGGATCCCGATTTGGGTCCCACTTACTCTTTCTTTCTTACTGCGATTTCACAGCCTTCAATAGACTCTTGACGTTTCCAGCCATTGTTCATGAATATTGCCTTTGCAAGTAAATCGTCACTTCAAGTCTTACTAAGGGGAATCTGACATATCATCTAGGCCAACAACGACCCTAAAGCATCAACAACTAAGTCTCCAGATACAAAGCTGGTAGAGCATTTAGGCCAACAGTCGACTATCAGCAGCAACTCGAGTTATTTTTGCTTCTTTACAAGGCATATCTCCAGCCCGACATCTGGATATTACCACACGACCACTCCTCCAATCTAAAGCCTTCCTTAGGGTGCACCCCCTTGCCGCGACAACTTTGAAGATGGAAATGAGAGCCCGGCATCATAGTTTGGTTTCAGGGGGGCAATGCCGCGGGACAATACCTTCACATAGGACAAGTAATCAGAGGTGCTGCTGCGCAGCACAAAAAACGGCAGAGCAGTCGGGTATGTGACTTTTCAGAGGGCAGGCGCAGGTAGGTGCGGATGGGGTCATCACCTGGACCCCATGCAAGCCCCCTCGCCATGTTGAAGGATTTCAAAATATTTGTCACAACTCTATCGCTGGCCATGTGCGTGCTGTTGATGATGCGTTTCGAATTGCGCATAGAGAAGCGAAGCTGCAGCTGTCGGCCTGTCGCGTGACACCAGGGGACTGCGTGACGACACCGTCATCCGCTGTTATGTACAGATACCCGAGTGACTGAAAGGAACGGAAAGGGATAGGGTTTGGGTTTTCAGTTGAGTTCACTGGGAAATCGGTTACCAACCGCCAAAGTGGGACCTGTTTTGAAAGGCTCGTTCTTCGCGGTCGCCCCACTGTTTCGAGTCATGTTTTGTTCCAATGGCGTATCTCGTGGCTCCCGACCTTATGACAGTGCACTGCGACGGAGGCGCGCAGAGTGGATCAAACGCGCCGTACTTTCTTGGACATGCTATTTGCGGGGGTTTGCGGTGGAAAATGGTGCCGAATTCAGAAACAGGCCACCGCGTTGCTTCGTATTGGGCGCTAAGTCGTTTCCATGTCCGTATGCGATGTTTATGCTCGTGACGGGGCAGCCAAGGCCTCGGCCACGTTGGTTTTCGCCCTTGTCAACCGAAAGCTCATACTGCACAGTACATGTTGTGCACTTGCGTTGCGCTGCTTTAAGCGCAAACTCGTTGAACAGCTTAGCCGTGATGACAGGGCTGCTCGCATTCATCCGTATCGCTGCAGCCTGCGGCTGACTAGTTTTCGAACTTGCAGGATGACAGTTCACTGCAGGACATGCGAAAGACCATCGTAGGGACTATCGTGCAGCTTTGCGTTAGGCGCAAACACGTTTTGTCTGTAAGGTTTGGCAGTGCTGGCAGAATTGCTTGCCTTCCTCAGATTCCCGTGTATGAAGTGCGATGACATTTCGACAGAGCGTCCGGTGCCATGCACCACCTGTCATCCTGACAGGCTGACACACCACAACTGCAGCAGCTTAACCAGAAACAGATATGCACTCTCACAGGTCAACAGATTGGCACCTCCCACTGTTTTGATTGAGGTGTGGGACCTGCTGCTCAGGACTGGTCAGCTGCTAGGACAGCTGAGGGACTCAAGCTGGCATGGTTGCAATGTGCCTTGCAGAACACATGCAGCAAGCGCATGCTGGGTGATATGTGTTCGCATGAGTGGGCAATCTACAAGCTCAGAAATGGCCATAAAGAACTTGGCCCACGCCTTGCACCAAAGGCATCAAGCTGGGCTGCACGCTGGGCCCCAGAATCAGAGAAGGAGCATAGTAGGCCAGTAGGTCACTGTTGTTCAGGGAATGTCAGATGTCAGAAGAATGTTGTTGCCCATCTGTACTGTGTTCACTGAACACCACTTCCAGCAGCAACTAGGCACACTTGCACAAGCAGTAGTACCCAACATGCACAGGCAACACCTACAACCCCACCGCACAAGCAACACACACAACACACACATCACCAGCACCACTCATCATTCAACCAACAAAGTAACACCATCTCCCAAATATTCAGAACGCAAACAGAGGCGGGGACAAACTCAGAAAATAGGACAGCCTAGCACACCGCAGCAGGTTTCAGGGCAGACACGTCACTCGGGGGCTGCGCCATAGGCACAGCTTTTACAAATATATGTGAGATCCAGCCTTGGTAGCTGAGTTTCTCATTTCTGCACCTCGGCCTTTGAGGTCTGACAGGAATAACCTTAATAAATACAGACGGTTGATTTCCGTTGTAGCGCATACAGTTTCAGGGACGGATGTTCCAGAAACATCGGGCTGACGGACGGACGGATACGGGGTGACTCTGCTGAGGGCTTCGCCCCCGCCACCTTCGGCCGCCCGGGGGGGCTCTGCCGAAAATTTGCCCAATCTTGGTCAGGCATGTATCAGCTACTAAGTCGGCCTCTTAGCTGGACTGCAACTGCGAGCGCCCCGTTGACGACTGGGGACAACCTCTCAACACACGCTGCCATTTGTGCTTGTAATATATGGCAGATGATGGGACGGAAAAGGTGACATAAGATAGCCATGGCTAATCACTAAGTCACACTAGTTACCATTGATGAGGCTCAACAAGATAAAAACGGAGCACAAGTTAAAAATATCCAATCAGCATGCTACAAACGTCAGTATTCCTACACGCGGCATGTTGGATGAAGCGTGCATTAGCGGTTGTCCTGTAAAATTTCATGATGCATGGCAAGTTGTTGCGTGGTCTGCTGTTGTTGTTGATGATGCAACGCTAGGCCCGTTGTTGTCGTTGTTGTTGTCGTGGCTGCATGAGAGGCAGTGGTGCCCTCTGAGTTGGAGGTCTCATCTTGGCTACTTGAGCTACAACGTGTGACGTGTATGGGCACAAGAGAGTAATGCAGTGGTGCCCCTAAGGACACTGCCCTGCAACAACAGAAGCAAAAAGCAGCTGTAGCAGCAACAACATCAGAGGTAGCAATAACAGAAGCAATCGTAGCATATGTAGCAGCAACAACAGCAACAGCAACAACAACAACAACATCAACTGTAGTAGCATCAACAGCAGAAGCAACATAGGCAACATGTGTAGTAGCAACAGCAGAAGCAACAGAAACAGCAGCAACAACAGCAACAACATCAGCAGCAGCAACAGCAGCAACAACAAAAGTAGCAGCAACATTAACAACAGTGACAAAACGCCTCATGGCTTAGGCTTGCAAGATTGCAATCAGATCCATCTCTGTCCGCACTCTATCAGCATGGTCTGTCCTCCATGCTCCTTGTTTGCGTTGCTAGAGTTGAGACATAGCACCATTGGCCCAATTTTGGTTCGCCGCACTTTTTGCAGAGGTACATGCTTCGGACTAATACATTTGGCCTCGTACATCTGGGGACTGGTTCATGCAGAGTCACCACAAACCCTGAGCCACTGGGTCCCGTTTCTCCCTAAGTCTTGACAAGTGACCTCCACCACGGGAAGTGTGGCGGGATATTGCTACCTTGAAAGCGCGGTTCAATGTTTCAAGGAATGTTGATCCCGCGTCATGCAAGGACACGTCCTGGTTTGGGGAGTACGCCATTAGAGGCTCCTTAACGTGGCCTCATAGGATGTGGTTATACACTTTCCAGCCGTGCGCTGCTGCTGCTGCCTCATGTTCTCCACCCTATGCTGATGTGGGACAGTATGGCTTGGTGATCCAGGTGTTTATGATTGTTGCGTACTGCTGGATAGAGGATTGAATGCATAAGTGATGTGTTGTGTCAGGCTGGCTCGAGGTAGACCGATGATGGTCAACATAAACGCTAGGAGATCCCAAGCCCGGTCAATGACTGGGTACAATTTCCAGCCACGCACGCCGCAGTCGTACAACCTCTGAATATTGATTGCCCTGGTACCTAGTGATGGGCCGTTCTAGTTTGAGATGTGCCATCATTGAGAGGAGGTCCTCCTTGCAGCCTATCTGGGATGCCAGGTCACTAGCGTAAGAAAACTGGTTGTTCACCACATTGAGCTTCATGTGCGGGGGATCCATCCGGTATTCAAGGAACACCTTAGCTGGACGAACCCTGCATAATTAAGTATATTTTTTTTTGAAATTTGAAGAGTGTGGTGCAAATAAAATGCAGGAATTGTTAAGCATAGATTATCTAAGAACTTGATTGTTTATAAAACTGTCCACTCAAAGTAATGTTTTCTTTACACACTGGAGTTGATGAAGCTATTTTTTGTGATTGGATCATTCACGCTGCTTAAAGCACCGAGCTCAACCATGAAACATTTCAGATCTTGGTCATTATTCAGGGCTGTCGTGTCGGCAATCTCTCTAGTGCCATTCACTAGATGCTGATTACCAGAGCGCCAATTCTCCGCATTCCCGCTTTTTCCCTCACGGTGAACTGGTGATTGCTTGCCTGCAACATCAACTGGCTTTTTTTTCAGTGCAGACAGGGATACGTGATACCCTGGCCAACGTGGCCATTTGCATCAGCAGCAAATTTAAAATCTGCCGACATCACAAACGCAAGATGCACGTGTCGGCCATCAACTTCGATGCTGGTTAAAGGCATCCCCTCACTAGTCAGGAACAGCTCCTCCAAAGCCTCGAAGATTGCATGAACTACCTAAGAAGTCTCAGGCGCATTGATGATGGCCAGAGTGCGGGCTGCTCCACGACTCCCCCCATAAGCATTATTATGGCCATCAAGGTAAATGGAGTGGATGGAAAATTGCTCCACGAGTCACGACGCCTTTGTGGTATTTGATCTGGAAATTATCACCGCCTCCCTTGAATGTTATACACGACACATCTGGGTGCTGAGAAATAAATGCCCGCGCCTGCTCCCTCAACATGCCACGCAAGTCTCCCAGGATCCACCCATCTGGCTTGCTGCAGGTGTCAGAATCCTGCTGATCATGGGTTGCGGCAGCAGTGGCAGCGGTAGTACCAGCAGCAGCAGCAGCAGCAGCAGCAGCAGCAGCAACAGGATCCTGCTGATCAGGGGTGGCGGCAGCAGCAGTAGCTTTCAGGGACAAGCATTTTTCATCTTCCTCTGTCTGCATGACAACTTCCGGACATGGGAGTAGCAGCGGCAACTGCCTGCTGCTTGGCCAGGCTGCTAGGCAAGAACAAAGGCTTCAGGCCAGCCGGCAGAAGCCGATGTCCCTCCTCCTCCAGGTCTGACATGGGAGGCAGGCTGTTGGGAAACAGCATTCGAGTAATCTAATACGACTTCTGGCTCAGCTTGGTTTGTTGCATAAAGGAAATTGCCTGTGCTGCTGATAACATCTGGGATCCACATATGAGGACTGCCTTTGCAAGGGGATCATTTGAAACAAGCAAGTTTCACTAGGGTGGCATTAGTTCAGAACATTCTCCATCAGCAGACGAACACCTTCTGAAGAGGTCCTAGGTGCCCTAGGGGGCAGGACTCTTATATCTAGACAGGGACTCACTGGTACTAGAACGTGGAGGGAGGTCCGGGACGGTGTTGAGGGTAGACGAGTAGACGGAGAGGTTGACTGAGGGGGGACTAGGTGCTCACGAGGGGAGACTTGCTGGAGACTAGAGATTTGATAGTGGGACAGTCAGGTATTGAGCCTGATGGATTGATCTCGTCTGAGACTTCCCGATGCCTAGCAGAGCTCGCTTATATGGAAGGTGCAGGGTTTAACCCGTGAGGGTTCTGGTCTGGGCTTGCCAGACGTCCCTGCAGCTTCCGTAGCGGTGCGGAAGCACCGATAACGTAAGCCAGGTCGCGTCAGCGCTGGTAATTCTGGGGTACTGGTTGGATGACCATTACATACCTCCCCCCTAGGCTGCGTGCCGAGCGCGGTGGAAGGTAAATGTCAGTGAACTGGAACCTGGAATGTTGCAGTATTTAATTAATTAAATCTCAAACATGAAATCTGGAACAAGTTATCTTGGGACTGGTTCTGCTAGAGTACATGATTGTCCGCTGGAAAAGTTAACTCAAGTCTGGATCTAGATTGAATTCTAACGAGAAGTGAAATCTGAGCAGCTTGCCAGGCTGGGCAGTATCGGTTCTCAACGGAATTCAAGACAAGGTTCAGAAAAAAAATCTGACTGGTCTGGTTTAGAGTTAGGTCTCGATCTGGGACTAGGGGTATGGACCTTGATTACTGGACTGGTGCTGGTTACTCAAAAAGGTTTTGAGCGTCAAGGAGTAATTCAGGAGTCAGGTTTTTGAGTGGCTCCCATGAATTGTGAGTGTCATCGTAACCAAGCCATTTGATTAGGACCTGCTTGACTCGCTTTTTGCCGACTCGTCGAATGCGATGTGACAAGAGCGACTCGACTTGGTATAATGGTAAACCATCCACGACTTGAGGCTCGACAGGTACTGGGTTTGAACTGGTACTGGGCTTGAACTGTCGTAAGAGTGACACGTGAAAGACTGGGTGAACTCGAGTGTAATTCTCGGGTAGTTGCAACCTAGCAGCATTGCCACCAGAAGTTAAACTCAGGATTGTCACTGGGCCGATATACTTGGGATGAAGTTTCTTAACTCCGGTCTGGAACTTGAAGTTTCTTGTTGACAGGAGAACTTGGTCACCTGCTTGAAAAGTGTGAGGTGCTCGGAAGCGCGTGTCAGCGTACGACGACTGGCGATCCTGCGCAGCTCGTAATAGCTTTTGAACTTGAACTAGAGTGTCATCCAGGTCACTGAAGACTGAATCAAGAGCTGGAATTTGCTTGTCTGGAATGTCGATTGACAAAGGGGTATACGGGTTGCGTCCACAGTTCAGGTAGAACGGGGTGTGCCTGGTCGTACTGGTCTTGGCATTGTTAATGGACATAGCAACAACTGGTAGGAGTTCTTCCCAAGTGACATGGTTTCCATCAATGAAATGCCTCAGCACTTCTTCGACGACTCGATTCATTCGCTCTGTTTGACCATCTGTTTGGGGGTGGAAAGCAGTTGAAAATCTGGGCTGTACACCAAGGCGGTGACACATGGTCTTCCAGAATGACGAAGTGAATCGTACATCTCTGTCAGAAATGATGTTTCTAGGAAAACCGTGATGCTGGAATACATGAGAGATGAAAACTCGAGCAACATCCTCAGATGTGCTAGATTTCCTGACTGGGGCTAGACAAACAAACTTGGTAAGCTTGTCCACAATGACCATGATGCCATCATGACCACTGGCTGACTGGGGCAGGTCAAACACAAAGTCCATGGTGACAGTGTGCCATCTGGAATCAGGGATTTCTAGTGGCTGGTTTAGACCAAAGGGTCTCTTGTTTGCAGACTTGTTCCTCTGGCATGAGGCACATGATGAGACATACTGTTGTACATCTGCCTGGATTGAGGGCCACCAAAATTGGCGTTTGATGTGGTCCAGTGTTGTCTTCCAATTGAAATGTCCTGCAAGGGGTGAATCATGGTGGTCTCGAATGACTTCTTGTCGAAGTGCTACTGGGATAATGACTAGGCCTGCATGAGACCAGTAGCCATTGCTAAAGGACCATTCTCGAGTTTTACTGGAATGCTTGAATTCTGGGTCAATGCTAGACTCATTCTTGATTCTTTGCATGAAATCTGGGCATGACTCGTTAACTGTGATTGCAAATAGCATTGCAGCATGGGCAGGTCCCTGGTGTGGCAATCTGGACAGGGAATCAGCTGGGTTGGTAGCACCTGGTCGGTACTTCACAGTGAACTCGAATCGTGAGAGAAACTCACTCCACCTTGCTTGCCTACGTGACAGGGTGGGCTGTTTCGAGAAAAATGTCAAGGGGTTGTGGTCAGTAACAATGTTTAAGCCTTGACCGCCTTCTAGATAGCATCGCCACTCATGGAGTGCCTTGATAATGCCCAGGAGTTCTTGTTCGCCAGTAGTGTAATTGCGCTCGGCAGGTGAGAATTTGGCAGAGAAGTACGCGACTGGTCGACCCTGTTGCGTCAGCACTGCACCACATCCAGTGATGGAGGCATCAGAGACAAGTTCATATGGCTGGTCTGGATCTGGATATGCAAGGACTGGTGGTGAAGCTAGTGCTTCCTTGATAGCTTGAAAAGCCAGCAGAGCATCAGCTCCTCCTGTGAACTGGACTGTTTTCTTGGTCAAATGGTACAAGGGTGCTGCCAGCCTGGAGAGGTTCGGGATGAATTTGCGAAAGTAATTGGCAAGGCCTAGAAACTGCAACACACCTGTCGCACTGGTCGGGAATTCCCACTCGGTAAGTGTTCGAATCTTGTCTGGATCGGCAGCGACTCCCTCTTTCGAAAGAATGTGCCCTAGATACTTGACTTGAGCTTGCAAAAATTTGCACTTTGAAAATTTGACCTGCAGTCCGGATTCTCGTATTTTGTCAAACACCTGTCGTAAGTGCTGCAAGTGTTGCTCGGGTGACTGGGACAGGATCATGATGTCATCAATGTAAATGAGGACGAATGCTAGATTAGCAAAGATCTTATTCACAGTGCTCTGGTATTGACTGGGCGCCAGGGCAGTTACAGCCGATCGGCGGCCGACCAGAATGGCCAGAAAATAAATATGGCCGATCGCCCCGCTAGGGGCGACTCGGCGATGGCCGAAAGTAAAAGAAGGGGGGGGTTCGGCCGAAGGCCGAATCTGAGGTGGGGGTTCGGTCGAAAGCAGGCCATATTAGGCGTCTTTGAATTCGCGTGCGGATGCCATTGGTGAAGACTCAACAGCAATCGAACTATCGAAGGCTGTCCCCACGACCAGGCCCACGCTTTCCATTTCAAAATCGGCGGTGAAGCGACCACAACAACAGATGTGCGACTCGCGCAACCATGCCAACGGAATTTCGGGAGCTTTCTTGACGGAAATGTTGCTTGGTTCAATGCCTTCTTGTGATAAAACTTTGCAGTTCAACGGCCATGTGTCGACGAAGGCATGACTGAATTTTGAATTTATTGGAACACGCACAAATTCCGTACACACAAAACAGCTCACGGCGTATTTGAATGTTAGCGGAGAACGTCAAGATATAGAGCAAACGACATGCTACACGCAGGTTTACACCGCCGAAAACAGTGTGGGCCTGGTCGTGGGGACAGCCAGTATAAGTGTCCACCAGGTCAAAGAAAAAACAGATCGATTCGGCAGAATAATGAAAACAAAAAAATATTACGGCCGACCAAATTTGGACGGCAGTTCGGCCGGCCAGCCGGCCGGCCGACCGAACTGCCGAAGGCCGTTCGGCTTCGGCCGAGTAGAATTTTAAGGTCCGTAACTGCCCTGCTGGGCGCGTTCGAAAGACCCATTGGCAGGCAGCGCCATGCATAATGGCCGAAGGGTGTAGCAAAAGCTGTCTTGGGCTGGTCTTCCTCAGAAATTAGCAGTTGGTGAAAGCCACCTGCCATGTCTAGACAAGAGAAACATGAGGCTCCTCGAGCTGCATCTAGAAGATCATCGATCTTGGGTAGTGGGTAGCGTAGTTTGACAGTGAGTTCATTCAAGGCTCGGTAATCAAGGCAGAACCTAAGTCCTCCATTTGGTTTCTTGATGAACAAGACTGGGGCTCCATAAGGAGAATTGACAGGGGTGATGATTCCTTTGTCAAGTAGCTCGGCAACCTGTTTCTTGAGTTCCTCGGACTCGGCTGGAGAGAGACGAAAGTTCCTGCGAAAAGGTGGTTTAGCACCAGCGACCAGATCGATCGTGTGCTCTAGAGGTGGGACTTTCGCTCCGCCGGCTCGACGGGTTTCCGAAAAAATGTCCTTGTACTCGTCGATCAGCGAAGTAATCGCTGAACGCTGGTCTGGGTGCACATGGTTCATGTTTGCAAGTTTTTCTCGACTGGTTTTCTGGTCTGGTTCTCCTTCTGGATTTGGTACTGGTTGTAACTCCTCGTCTGGGTCGCTAGCATGTGGTGTCAGCACAGCTATAAAGGCTCGGTGGCGACCAGACTTGAGAAACCTGGCAGCGAGGCCAGCTGGGATTTGATCGGTCTTCGTATGATTACGGCATGGTCGGGATTCGTCTTCAGCGTCACACTGTCCAGCGTTATTGGCATGGGTTGGATCGGCTGGGCTAGAAGTGGTCTTCACAGCATGAGTAACCTGTACTGCACCTGTGCCACGTAAAACACACGTTTTCAAGATCTCATGAACGACCCCGTCAGTGATGGTCATGAGGCTAGACTGGTCGGGGCTGTACTGCAAATTACAAGAGTGTGTTTTCATGAAGTCCTCCCCAATGATGACATCAATGGTATGGAGAAACGCTGGGAGGATGTGAACTGTAGCTTCAAAGTCAGTCCGGCCGAACGTAACAGTGAGACTCGCAGAACCTAGGACAGTACAGTCTCGGCCAGCCGCAGTGGCCACTGCTCGATATTTACTTGAACGAATCTGGAGTCCGAGTTTCTTGGCAAGTTTGGCTCCCATGAAACATGAGGATGCCCCCGAATCAAATAGACACTTGAGGTTTTTGCCATGTGCTTGGCCGTGGTAGGTTGCTGCTAGGGGCTGGTCATCACCATCTTGGTGATTTCCATCTTGTTTTACATCCTTGTCTTGACTTGTATGCAATATCTGGGCTCGATCATCAACTTGTATCTGGGCTAGAACTCGACACTGGGCTGTTTCTCTTGTATCAGCTGGGATTACAAAGGCAAGAACTGGTGAGGGTTTCATTCCCTTATTCATAGCGGTACCAAGCGCTGAACTAGACTCGAATTTCTTGACTAGGAAAGAGTGATGGAGTAGCTGTTGTAATCCTGCTGCTTGTCTGGAGGAAACTAGAAGACAGGAACTGGTGTTGGGTCTGCTGCTCAAATAAAGCCTGGCTTGGCTTCTGGTTTTTGCAACATAAATCTGGTGTTTCTCAGGAGAGCTGGAGTGAATGAGTGGAAGCGTGCAGGTACAATTCAAGTGTTTGTTACAAATCACTCGATCATACGTCAGGAAGCTAGAGTTCATCAAGTCAGACACATTGTTCTCAACTGCGGTGCACACATGACATCTGGAGACAGGAGGGGGACCCGGGCATACCTCCTGCAAAATTTCCTACTGGGAAGGAGGCTTGTTTTCCTTCTTTTCAGGACAGTTCTTGGCTTGGTGGCAACCTGCCCGGCAGTACCAGCACAGGTTGTACTCGTTCAACGACTGCTTGGCAGCGCTGCTCAGTGCACCCACGTGCTTGTAGTACGGGCAGGACTCGAACGGGGTTTTGAAGTTCTTGGCCTCCTTTGCGGAGCTGGTCTGGGCACTGGGCTCGTTCTTCCTCTTCGGAAGGGACTCGGTGTGCGCCAGCCGAGCGCGTCGCGGTTGCTGGAAGTCCTGTGTTTTGGCAGGGTACTCGAGTTTGTGCACTGGTCTGGTATCTGGGCGGTAGCTGGGTCTGGTCACTGGGGTGTAACTGGATCTGGATACTGGGGTGTAGCTGGATCAGGGTACTGGTACGAAACAGGCACGTGCACTGGTCATTCGCAGGTCCTCGACATATGCGAATTTCATGAGGTTTGGCAGGGATTGCCAGGTGTTTCCATCCTTGTCTAGAATGCAGCGTTGTTTCAGGGATGGATCCATGCCTGATAGGTAATGGACGCACAAGGTTGCTTGAGATTCGTCGGGCAAGAGTCTGGTCACGTTCAGGAATTGCTGGGAGTACTGGGAGGCTGACTGGGAACCCAGGGTGATCATACGACCGACTAGTTGTTCGCGGGCAATGTCAACCGCTGAACGTACCTCGCCGGACACGAAGTTCGTGAGGGCCAGGATGAACTCGTTTTGCTCGAACAGCATGTGGGACTCGATGTAGTTCATTAAGAACTCCTTGACCTCTGGATCGTCGATAAAGACAGACATGTCCTCGGGGTAGCGGTGACCGTTCTCGAGCAGCCAGCGCCTGAGCTCCTCGAAGCTCATCGCGATTAATCTCGGCTTGTTCTTGCACTGCTGGAAGAACGGCTTGTTCATCCGGCCTGGTGCAGGCAAGGCTGGGGGACGACGACGATAGTCAGTCTCGCGTCTGACAGGTACTGGGATTTGAACTTGGGTGGGAACACTGGTAACAGGATTCCCGACAGGACGAACGGCAGGAGTAACAACAGGCTGGGCTGGGACAGCAGTTGAACCTAGTCTGGTAAAAAGTGACTGCAAGAGTTGCAATTCACCTTGCTTGAGTTGTTTCTTGAATTGCTCGAACATCTCGTCCTGCGAGTAGGACGAGGTATGCTGGGCTGGTAGAGGGTCCGTGCTGCAGCCAGCGACGCAAGGTGTGATCAAGACTCGAGGGTTGGCTACCGCTGCGTAAGTTGCAGGTGCCGGAACGTTCTCGGAAGCCACAGCGATGGGCTGGAGAGCTGGTCTCGGTGCAGCTACCGCAACTGGGACAGGGGCTTGTGCTGGTGCTGGTACTGGTGCTGGTGCTGGGACTGGTACTGGTGCTGGTGCTGGTACTGGTGCTGGTGCGGCAGCGACCATGTCGGGAACGACAATGGCGGGAAGCTGGACAGGAGCTGGGTTGTCAACTTGCAGGTTGTTCACTGCGCGTTTGGATTTGTTTCGTTTAGCGACCATTAGATTGTGAACGACTGCGAAAGTTCAGTAATCAGGAAGCTTATGACTGGTCTGGACTGGAGGGTTCGGAATTCAAACCGTCGGAGTCGAACAACTCAAGTTACGACACTTACTGGAATCAGTCAACGCAACAAGTGCGTGCCTGGGACTCGGGACAAGGGCTGGAAATCCGTCGGCTCCGCCGAGCTTGTCAGACCAGTAGTAAATACTGTCGAGTTGCTCTGGGGTTGGCCCTGATCCGGACACTGGACTGGGGTCGGTACTGGAATTCGAATAGTTTTAACCCTGACAGGTCTAAGGGACGCGACTGCCCAGCACGCGTGTCTCAAAACTCTTTCGAGCCGACGGCAGGGTTCTGTCAATGAAACTGCGACAGGATCGAACCGATAAGGCTCTGGAACCACTGAAGAGGTTCTAGGTGCCCTAGGGGGCAGGACTCTTATATCTAGACAGGGACTCACTGGTACTAGAACGTGGAGGGAGGTCCGGGACGGTGTTGAGGGTAGACGAGTAGACGGAGAGGTTGACTGAGGGGGGACTAGGTGCTCACGAGGGGAGACTTGCTGGAGACTAGAGATTTGATAGTGGGACAGTCAGGTATTGAGCCTGATGGATTGATCTCGTCTGAGTCTTCCCGATGCCTAGCAGAGCTCGCTTATATGGGAGGTGCAGGGTTTAACCCGTGAGGGTTCTGGTCTGGGCTTGCCAGACGTCCCTGCAGCTTCCGTAGCGGTGCGGAAGCACCGATAACGTAAGCCAGGTCGCGTCAGCGCTGGTAATTCTGGGGTACTGGTTGGATGACCATTACACCTTCCTTAGGATTCCTTTTCAGAATCTGCGCCACCTGGCCCATAAGATCCCCGCCACACATAATCTCACATCGCTGGGTGTACTGGGTGCGGGCGCTGATGGCTGTCGATCTCTGAGCTCCCCAGATGCCTTCAGCTTCCGGACCTTCCTCGGAGGATCCGGATCAAGCACGCACGTTGCAACCATACCAAGTTGCGTTACGTGTGATCAGTGTCCTGGAAAGGGTCCGACCCTTAGGGTAGCGGAATGGTAGATGAGCCGTGAAGAATGAGAGACGTGATGGGGTTCAGCTGCAGTCCACAATGTTGTGTGCCGTGTTCCGGCTTGTGTAGATTAACGGTTGTGTGACTCGTAGGAGGTGTAGGGCCTTTGTTTTGTGTGAGGCTAGGTTCGTTTGTGGCCGTGCCTAGGTGTCGTGTACTCTTGCAGTGACATTGACGTACTCTCACTGATTTGTGCCTTGAAGGCTGAAGCTGGATTACAGCGTTTGATTTTGTCCGCGCGCGATTTTGTCCGCGCCCGCGCGCGCCCGCCCGCCCGCCCGCACGCACGTACGCGCACGAGCGTACGTGCACGAACGCACGAACGCACGAACGCACGCTGCGCGCACGCACACACACACACACAAGGATTTGTCAGGACCCTTGATCCTACCTAGATATGAGTATGCTCCTCCTCCCATGTTCAGGGTAAAGAAAAACCCGTAAACCCTAACCTTAAACTCTACCTTGATATGTGCACGCTCCTCTTACACTGTTCAGGGTTTGGAAAACCCTTAACCCGTGAACCCTAAAACCTACCTTGACATGCGCACTCCCCTCCCCTCCCCCCCTGTTCTCCCTTGACTCAGCTGCGCCCAACGGTGGCATCTGGACGCGATCTCTGCACGGCTGACGCTGGCGCCGCGGCTGCCTATGGGGGCGGACGAGCCGCGGCGATGGCCGCCGCGCTGCGCTTTGCGGGCGGCCACGCGGTTCGTTTCTCGCACGGAGCGCTGGTCAAGGGGATGGCGGCCTGCCTGGCGGCCACAGGCAGCACAGCGTCGCCTTCAACGGCGGCTTCCCGCCGCGGGGAAAGGGGGGGGGGAGAAGGAGGTGCAGAGGGGGCAGGCAAGCAGGGGGATAAGGTGGGCCTCATCAGCCGACGCTCCTGCCCGCTCAGCCTCCTGGGCAGCTGTTGTTGACTACGTCGCGCGAGCCTGCGCGCAGCTTAGGTATAAGGTGTGGGCCCTCGACCTCGAGGAGTCGGCTTGCGTGGTGTCCGCCTGCACCAGGTGCGCACATGTCGACCTGCCGCTACTGGACGCCCTCGCTAAGAGGCTGGCCGACGGCATCCGAGCGGAAGGGACAGGCTGGCTCGCCGTGCACGACGCTGGAGGGCCAGCGCTGCGGGAGGCGGCTCCCTCGTCTACATTTCCAGACAATGCGGCGGTGGCTGCGGCGGCAGGGCGCGCTGCCAGCAGCCAGCCGTTGCATGTGTCCACGAGTGCCACCGTCAAGTCTGCTGAGTTTCTGTTGCAGATCCTGCAGGTGAGCTGTTCATGCAATCCTAGGGGTATACCAACAAGAGGGTTTCTATGTTGCTGTCCTATAAAGCAAGTATGCATCATTTGCCAATGCACCCGCCACCTTAGTCTGATCTGACAAAATAAACAGCCACCAAATGGCACCGGTATTACGGGATGAATGCCTCTGCGGGAAATCCACTATTGCTGAATCTTTCATGTTTGGTGACTCATCAATCTGCTTCCATTGCCACCCTTATCTGTTATTTCTTTGCTTTTGGCAGCAGAGGACGCCGAGGCGACACCAGCTGATGCACCTACACTTCTTGATGATGCCATTAAGCCAGACTACCTGCAAATACCGCAAGCCCACTCTACCACAGGTTAGTTAGGTAACGCTAACTAAAAATCTTCAAGAGGGTGTCAGGCATTTTCGATGCAGATGCCCCCTGCTGTTATGACAGCCCATTTGCGTGAATCTCAAACAATTTTCAAATGAATGCTGAGGTCTATGTCAGGTCTGGGATAATCACTTGAGGCCTGTGACATGGGTGATTATCCCCAGTCCTGACCTCGACCTCAGCATTTAAAATCGGTAAGTGACTCGGGCAGTCTATTACGTGTCGTATTTTTATATTCCACCCACTCCAGGCAACATGAAGTCTGCACAAGATGCTGGATCTGTGGCCATCCCACAGACTGCGCCGCCAACGCTGCCAGCCGCCTCAGGCAGCTCTGGGCTCGCAGTGGATCAAGTGCATCTGCGAACGCCTCCGTAAAACAGGACCACACGCAAGTGCGGACTTTTTCCAAATATGCCAGGGATGTGCTTGCCTTGCCGATCTGCGAGGAAACAATGCTAGAAAGGCAGTGCTTCGAGAAACTGGCTCTGATTCCTTCTAGAATCAGCAACCCCAGACCCGTTGCAGACAACATTTACCACTGTTGCGTGTCTCAGGAGGAGATATTGGCATATTGCATTGCCTACTACTGCATTGGGAAGTCTCTCTGATGACAGGATTCAAGCCACGGGATCATGCCGTCAGTATCCAACATTGCCTTACGGGTGGAACTTGGGGGAAACAATCCCCAGCCCCAGCCCCAGCCCCAGCCCTGAACCTGACCTCAGCTGCTGACTGATTCAGGCAGGCTATGACCTTACACATAATTTGCTTTGTATTGCTTACTTGTCTGCCTCTTTTAAGATACCGATGTATCATGTATGTAGCATGCTGACCTTAATGGATCCAGATATCATGTATGCCTCATGTCACTGATTAATCACTGACCCACTGTCCCTGACTGTGTAAATGATGTAAAGGGGAATACACTTTGCATGTCCCAGATTACCTCTTTATAATCAGTCGATTATATTGCAAGTAACTTGAAAATAATGCATCCGGCATGCACAAACGTACTCACTATCTTTTTGAGGACAGATTATAAAATCAGTTTGCGGTCGGCGTGGGACGGCCTAGCTTATGGTGTAAGCCCCCCTAAAGCGTATGAGGAACTCCCACATAACTATGTATTCGGATTTCGGAGGCACTCTAAACAATAATATTTGCCACGTCCCCATGTCAGTGCGTGGTCAACGAGCACCCCCCTTTGTCTACCCCTGAAAGAGCCATGCAGTAAAGTCAGCTTCTCAACATCTTCTGCACATCGTAAACTGAACCACCCCTCTGAACTCTCTTATCCCATCCCGTCCCTCATTGGTGTCCCTTCACGCCAGTTTCTCCGGCGCCAGGCCATGAAACCTAACCGCCCCATCCTGGCCGCACGTCAGCACCCCGTCCTGCAAGCACACGACGCTGCTGATGGGCGCCCCAGTGATCCCGCTCGGCTTGTGCCTGCGCCCGCCCGGCAGCGCCTGCGCCTCGTGGTGGCCCATGCCCTCAAACACCTTGCTGATCAGGACCAGCGGGTTCTTGGACGCCGTGTAGTGCACCTTGTCCATCGCGCTGACCACGCGGCCGGACTGAATGTCCACCACCAGCATGCTGCCGTCCTTGGAGCCAGACACCAAGAGCTGCTGCAGCGGCATCGACGAGAGCGAGAAGGCGGCACCGGGCAGCGGGGCGGCGCCGCCGCCCGAGCCCCCGTGGCGGGAGCTGCTGCCCCCCGACGGCATCTGAACCATGACGCGGGTCGTCGGCGCAGTGGAGGTTCCGGAGGCCCAGCAGGAGACGGAGGTGACTGGGCCGTGGTGTGCGCGCGGCAGGCTCCACAACGGGGCGCGGGAGCTGAGCATGCGCAAGTCCAGCGCGGTGAGGTCGCCTGCAGGGGGAAACAAAATGAAACAATCATAAAACACAAAGGGTTGGGGCCTTGAGGCTTAAGGGGTGGGCCATGTTCCCCCACCCATCTGCTCCATCCCTGCCCTAAACCCTAAAAACACATGCCCTGGAAGCCTTAACCCTTAACCCACCTGCACATAACCCTAAACCCACCTGCTTCATTCCCGTACACCAAACCCTGAACCCCAAGCCCACCTGCTTCATCCCCAAACACCAAACCCTGAACCCCAAGCCCACCTGCTTCATCCTCAAACACCAAACCCTGAACCCAAGCCCACCTGCTTCATCCCCAAACACCAAACCCTGAACCCCAAGCCCATCTGCTTCATCCTCAAACACCAAACCCTGAACCCTAAGCCCACCTGCTTCATCCCCAAACACCAAACCCTGAACCCCAAGCCCACCTGCTTCATCCTCAAACACCAAACCCTGAACCCCAAGCCCACCTGCTTCATCCTCAAACACCAAACCCTGAACCCCAAGCCCACCTGCTTCATCCTCAAACACCAAACCCTGAACCCCAAGCCCACCTGCTTCATCCCCAAACACCAAACCCTGAACCCCAAGCCCACCTGCTTCAGCCCCAAACACCAAACCCTGAACCCCAAGCCCACCTGCTTCATCCTCAAACACCAAACCCTGAACCCCAAGCCCATCTGCTTCATCCCCAAACACCAAATCCTGAACCCTAAGCCCACCTGCTTCATCCCCAAACACCAGCAGCGGCCCTGAGGGTGCATGGACCACCGTGAGCGCGGTGGGGTCCGCCTTGCGCCCCCTGAGCTCGGCCACCAGGCTGCTGCCAGGCGGGCTCAGCGTGTCCCACCAGTTGAGGGTCCCTCCGCGTTCCCCGCGCCCACACGCCACCAGCTGGCTGCCTTCGTCACTGAGCAGGGCGATGTCGTGGCCGCGCTTATGAAGGCACTGAGGGTGTGTGTGTGTGTGGAGGGGGGGCGTTCAATAAGACGGTTCACGATGACATCAATATTCCAGACCCGAGGGAAGGCTTCAGGACTCAAACCCACAGGCATATCCAAGCCACTCTCTCTCTCACATGGTTCGTCCAGTCTGCGTAGCCGATGCCGTGGGAAGGCAACAGTACTCAGAACCCACAACCCTCTTCAAGCCACATCTTCCCCTCTCACATGGTTTGTCCAGTCTGCGTAGCCGATGCCGTGAGATCCGACGCGATCCTGTCTCCACACCGCCACCAGCCCCCCCTCGCCCAGGCCGGCAAAGTGAGATCCAGTGCGGCTGTACCGGAGCGCCACGGCGGTCTCCCAGTGAGGGGCCTGGTCACAAAGAGCACACCAGGGTTCAGGGGGACGCATTGTAAATAAAAAAACCTTACGCCCGGAGGCATGGATTCAGGGCGTTTACCCGTTCCACCTTAGCACTGGGTAGGGAACCTCAGGAGGACTCCTTATTGTGACACATTTATACATAATTATAAAAATGAATATGATTTGTCATGAAAGCCAAGTAGACTCCTGAGACTTTTGCTGTTTTTGTTGGAAGGCCGGAGCAGGTCCGGAAACATAGGTGGCATTTTTCTTTTATTTTCTCGAGGGATAGATCCTTGAGCGCAGATGATGTGCGATATATCTGGTAGCAGGTCTCACCAGCACCAGATCCGGTAGCAGTTGCCTTGCGCTGTTGGTGGGCGCGTGTGCCGCTGACTCCAGAAGCGGGAGGTAGGTGGCTCTGGAGCTGGTCTCGCCATGCTTCCAAAGGAACACGTGATCGCTGCTGGAGCCTAAACGAAACGAGGGGCAGAGAGGACAGGGTGTGTGGGGGTGGGGGTGACTCAGTGGGAGAGGGAGGGGGGCTTGATTGGGAGAGGGGGGGCTGAGTGGGAGAGGGAGGGGGGGGGGGGGGGGGCTGAGTGGGAGAGAGAGGGGGGAGGGAGGGGAGAGGAAGGGGGGAGTACCCATAAGAGAGCAGGTGCAGAGGCCTTCCCAGCCACCCCCCACACTTCCCCACACTTCCCCCCATACCTCCCGCACCCTTACCTGACAGGAAGAGGTCCCGCTACAGGTGGGCAGTGACAGCCACTCCTTGAATGAGGGTCACGAAGGCTGCGCTCAACCCGATAGGCCATCAGAGAGCAAGAAGACTGGCCTTCCCAGTAGCTCCCCCACACTCCCCCCCCATTGTTTCCCCATCACCCCCCCACGCTTACCTGACAGGAAGAGGTCGCGCTCCGGGTGGGCCGTGACGGCCACTGCTTGCGTGTGGGATGCGGAGGCCGAGGGTCCTGTGTTCTCGCGGACGCCGTCGTTGGCCATCACCGCCCAAGGGTCAGGAGTCCACCTGGCCGGGAAAGAGGAGAAGGGGGAATGCCCCGTAGGTTTTCTTAGCCGACCCCAATGATGAAACAATCCGTTCTTTCAACGCTGCCTTATTAGCCTTCCCCAAGGATATGAAACAAACATGTCTTTCATCGCTGCCCTCAGAGCGATTTTTCACCCACAACGCTCCATTTCCGACTGAAGACTAACGTCGACGTTTGATAAAAAGGAATTTACACAGCGTCCCTTGGCCCCAAACCACAATCATTCTGAGGAGGGAGACAAAGCACATCTACAGTGTGGTTCCGTCACGAATGTGTGTTCCTTCCATTCTGGGCAAAAAAATGCAACATACAGGAGCACGAAGGGGGACCAGGCACAGCACCTGGTTCATGGACGACTCCAGTGACCGTGCTGACCACACAAAATCATTTCGACGCTACCGGTACTTATCGAGAAGTTGCTTCCTTAATCTTCTTCTAGTCATGAAGGGCACCATTCCCTTGACTTGAACACCCCCCGCGCATCCTGCACCCTGTTGCGTGTAGCCTCGCACGCTGTCCATGTCTCCCTGACTCCCTCTCCCTCTTCATGCGCCCCTCTGCCTGACCCCTCATCCTGCCCCCCTCCCCTCTCTCACCGAACGTGATCCAAGACCTGCTGCATGAGGCCGAGAAACAGCGAGGAGGGCGACTGCTGCATCTCCTGCGGCTGTGGGCGGCCCGCGTTGCTAGGAGCGTTCAAACCTCCCCAGAGAAGACCACTATGACCTGCGGGGGCACAAAGGGGGCAGAGCTTTGTTGCCGGGGTATTCAAACCGCCCGGAAGAGTCCCCTGGGATATGCAGGCGCAGGCGCAGGGGAGGGGGGGAGATCGCAGGGGGGACGGCCCGCGTTCTGGGAGCGTTCAATGAAAAAACGTCGGCAACACGCATCCCTGAGGCATTGATTGAAAAAAAACCTCACACTACCTCAAAGACCTAGCTCCCATCCAGCAAGAAACCGCGCTATTTCCCAGCAGCAAAATAAAGGTTTACTGGTTGGGGAGTTTTGGTAGCCCACTGCTAAACCAAGTTCTATACTGTTCTGACCTGGCTGATCCAGGCCTCCCCACATGCACCAGGCGCGCACCCGTGACCACTGCAAACGGCCTGCCGTGACCGTCCGGAGTGATCAGCCCGCTGGAGGCCGCCGCGCGGCACTTGTCGCCGTCGATGCCAATCACCTCGAGCGCGTCCTCGAACAGGCCGTCGTAATAGTGCGCCGCAGCCGCCGCAGACATCGCAGCCGAGGACGCGGAGGAGGCACCGCCCGAGCTGGTCCGGCTGGGCATGCCCCCGCCCGGTCCGGTCGGGCTGAAGCGCGGGCCAGACGCAGGGAACGCACTCCCGCCGGTATTACCCGAGGTCCGCGGGCTGCGACCGCCCAAGGAGTTCCTCGGTGACGCCGCCGCGAGCGCTGCGGTGGCAGCGGCCCAGCCCCCTGTGCCCGCCATCTGGTGCACATGCAGCCCGTCTTCCATGACAGTCATGGGGTAGCCGCTGCTGCCGGCCGGCGACGTCGGCGGGGTCATCCCCGCGCCCCCGAGCGCCCAGGCCTGCCGCAGCTTCACCGGAGGGAGCAGCGCCTGCCGGTCCGCCGCGGCCGTGCGTCGCGCGTGCGCGTCCAGCGCCTCTAGCACCACCTCCGGGCTGCAGGCCAGGCCCGACGACCGCAGCTGCTCCAGCCGGACCGCCGCCGAAGCGCGCCACGAAGGTTGCACCGCCTGGAGCTCGTTGTCCTCCCAGGCACCTGGCAGCTGCGCCAGCGGGGCCCAACACTGCACCAGCAACCTGTCGCAAAGTCTCGTCAGAGGCTCAGCCCCGGAACCGACGCTAGAGGCATTCTGGTCGACACCGCTGTTGCTGCCCAGGCCGCTGACCAGCAGCTTGTGTGCCACGTGGAGGGCCTCTATGGCCATGGCCGGCAGGCCCGCTGCCTCCAGCTGCGCCGATGTGTCAAGGGCCAGTCGCACCACATCCGCCGGGAGGCAGGATGGGACAGGCCTGCATGCAGCAGAAGTAGAAAAGGGTTCCGCAACAATTCAGCCTAGAGGCGGGATCGGCCTGGCCTGCAAACAGCATTCGATTTTCAAACTTCTTCCACACCCCTTCACACTCCATCCACACTCCTCCACGCTCCTCCACACTCCCTACAGAAAAAACACCGTCCATGCAACCGATGGTCCTTCAGAGACCCTTTGTTCCTTCACCAGATCGTCAACTGCCCACATGATTCAACACCCAGACCCCTGACAACCAAAGCCTGTGCCCCCCCCCAAAAAAGAGCCAACTTGCTGTTGTTTCAAAGTGAACGCAACCACCCACTGCCTTTTGCGAAAGGGCCAGGCAGAGCGAACCGGGGGGGGAAAGTAGCCACAAAACCAAAACCTAATACCCGCAACACGGGGCAGAAACCAAATCAAAGCAGCACAAACACAGAGAAAACGGGCGAACACTTCAAAAACGGAGGACAGAACCGGAGGCTAGGGGACAACAGACAGGACAACTGAAAACAGAAATAGAAGGCCGAGGGGGAAAGTGTGAACCAAACAACTTGAGTTGACAAGGCCATGCAGATAGCAAGTTGAGCTATGCAAAACACAAGTTGTGACCAGCAAGCACGATGAATGCCAGAGAATCCAGGGCAAACGCTAAACAAGTGAAGGCAAGCAAGTCCTAATAGTTTGTTTCTGCGCGCACGCCACTAACAGCACTGCCTGCCCCCCTCAACAGCCCACTTGTTTTTTTGCACGCAGCACTCACCCCCAATGCCTGCCCCCCCCCTCGACAGCGGACAGGTTTATGCTTCCTCGCCCACACCACTATTGCCATCAATGCCTGCACCCTTTCTCACAAAGCCAACTTGTGTCATAACCCACAACATCGGCCTTCATACCCGGCGTCCCCCTCACAGCACCCGTCCCTCCTCTCCCCCATGCGCGGCGCTGCGGCACTGTAAATCTCATTATTGGGGGCAAAACAATATCCTTTTGAGTGCCACAGTGATGATATCACCCCCCCCTCAACAATATAATTACGCAGCGGGAGGCACCCCCCTGACCGCCTCTCCAAGCTAAACCCATGCACACCTTCCAGACAGGTGGTGCAGCCCGCTTAGCACAAAGTCGAGGGCAAAAGGATCCCCCTCGGCAGCCATCCCATCCCGCACGCCCAGGGGCTTGATGAGGTCCTGCAAGGCGGCCTGGGGCCTGCCAGTGGCCCAGTACAGGGCCGCAACGGCACACGGATCCCCGCAGCGCCTAGCCAGGGGTATCAAGTCCTGAAGTACAAGCAGGGAAGAAAGAGTGAGAGAGAGTGACCACAGTACAGCAACAGGAGGTCACACAACATGCATTAGAAATATACAAGCTGTAACCCATCACACAAAGGTAGTGACGATACACACGTTGCAATCCCACACTTATTTGTGTGGCCCTGGACCTGTTAGTGTGACCATGCACTTGTTTGTGTGACCCCTCACTCGTTTGTGTGACCCTGCCCACGTTTTTGTGACCCCTTACACGTTTGTGTGACCCTGCACCTGTTTTTGTGCCCATGCTTTCATGTGTATGACCTTATGCCCATTTGTGTGACCTTGCACCCATCTTTGTGACTGTGCACACGTTTGTGTGATCTGCTGAGACACCCTTTTCGTGTGACCCGCCAGCCTCCGATGTGACCCTGGCCGCACCTGATCCACCAGCCTCTGACAGCATGGCCCACCCGGCCCCTCCAGCAGCCGGGCCACCAAAAGGGCCAGCTGAGGATCTGCCCGCTCGTGAGCGAGGACTCCAACGGCGTCCCAGATCTGCCCCGCCAGAATGAAGAAGCCGGCGGCCATTTCATACCTGAGGGACACACATGTTCACACGTATTCACACACTGCCCGGCCAGGGTGAACAAGCCAGCACAACCATTTCATACTGGGGAGGCACGAAAGGATGTAGGGTCACACAAATTCACACTTCCACACTTCTATGAAGGTCCACATATCTTGTCAGAGCATCGAAACAGACAGCGCTGACCACGCGCTGTGCTTGAATATAGCATACCTGTTTCCATGACACAAGTCAACCGCCTCCCTTTGGGCAGAAGCTGGGCAGCAACCGCCGGGCCGGTGGGGACACGATCGTGGACCGTTCCACAACCGGTGGCCCAGGCGGCAAGGCTTGATGCACCAGGCCTCCCTGGCCTCAAGCCAGAAGCCGCTGAATATAAGCTGGAGTGCTGGATAGAAGCTGAGCGAAAGCTGAATATAAGCTGAATAGAATATGGGCAGAAGCTGCATATAAGCTAAATCACCCAGAAATAAATAGCTGTTGTTTTACAGCACCGACAACCTGTATGATGATCAGCAGATTCCGTCACACATGGCGGGTGGGGGCTCTTTGTCCCGAGTGCAAAAGCCCGCCATATAAATGACATTAAGCCAGGTGTGCGCATGGAAGGGCTCAGGGTTTGAACTCAATCCTAAACCTTAACCCTGAACGAGTGCCAGCTGTGCACTTCCAAGAGTTCAGGGTTTAGATTAAATCCAGCCCCCAACCCTGAACTGGCGCCAGCTGTGCAAATCCAAGGGTTCTGGGTTGGGACTCCACCCTTAACCTGAACTAGGGTCAGCTGTGCAAATCCAAGGCTTATGGTTGATCGGCTCCCTTCAAGTGCAGAAGAAAGGGTACGGCAAAAGTTCTATACACTGGAAGCGAGCAAAATGTACAGCATTTGCCGTACCATGATCACATACGGCAAGTTCACAGAACGTTTAAGGTCGGGCGAGCGTCAAAGGTTGGACGCGCATGAAGGCTAGACCATACAGAGGATGCAAACGCCCGATCCCTTCTCTAGCTCACCAAGCATATTTTAGACTTCACCCTTAACCTCAACCCTCAACCAGCGCCAGCTGTGCACATCCAAGGGTTGATAGTTTAACCTTCACCCTATACCTCAACCCTCAACCAGCGCCAGCTGTGCGCACCTGTTACCATTCTAAAAACCTCTTGGTAGAACCATGACTAGATTCGGTTGAAAATTCTGGATCCTTGGGTCTATGTAAGGACACTACATCATTCAAGTGCGAGGAGAAGGAAGGAGGCCGTCGTACCATATCTGGCATCGCACAAAATGGAGGGGCTCCTGTCTGCCTGCCTGCAGAAGCCTCAGCCTGCCCACACTCAAAAACTCAATCACGAGCCCTTCCCACACCTCTAGAGCCTGGACCTGGCCCTGCCCCACCCTCCCTCACCTGTGCTGCCCTAGCAGCGCAAAGGCGTTCTTGGCGGCCGCGTTGCGGTTGTCTTCCGAGCGGAAGTCCCGCTGCAGGAAGTCCGCCAGCTTGACGCTGCTGGCCTGCAGTGAGAGAGAGGGGGGGGGGGCTCTGATTTGGCTCTTGTCTCGGGTCCCCCCCCGGTTCTATTTGCCTTGCTCTGCCCTCCAATCTCCAACTGACCCAACCGCCAGTCACTCCGTCAACCCGTCGAGCAATTTCGAACATTTGAAACCCACCTGTCGGAACAGGTTCTGGAGCACCACCCGCTTCCCCAGGGCCAGGTACATCAGCAGGCACTCGTGAGGGTCGCGGTACTTAGCAAACTGCGCCCGCGCCAGCGCCTCAGCCTGCGCGCGCGCCTCGCCGTCGTTCAGCAGCCACAGTCCCGCGCCGGCGCGGCGCATGCGCGGCCACGACATAGCGCCGGTCCGAAGGCCTGCACGCGCGGCAAGCGGGCGGAGGGGCGGAGCTTGAGGGCTAAGCGACAGGCAGTCGACACTAGGTCCAGCTGAGGGGGGGACTGGTGTCTCAGGGTTCAAGGTTTAGAATACAGGGTTTAGGGTTAGGGCTAGGGGGGAGCGACGTCTGAGGGTTTAGCCAGGCCAGCTGCGTCCGAGGAGGCCGGTGGAGCAACGCATGGGGCCATGACGTGTCACTCTGCAACGATCCTGCACTCTTGGCACAGGGTGCCGCTTAAGGGCCGTACAGAACGGCAATCCACACTGCTCACACTATGTCCATATTTCGTTCATTCGTTCATGTCCGATCAAATGAGGGGTAACACCCTTACAGATAGCCCATGACTAGTAGAGGGCAGGCTTGGCCAGGTCTGCTCTCATGGCAAGGAACTGCATGCAGACCCATCAATCGGCAGCCCATACAGTGTCCATACCGTCCGCACTCTGTGTCCACACCGTCCATACTGTCCTCACGCTGTACAACCTAACAAGCGGCAGAACAGGCCGACGGCCTCCGTGACGTCACTGGGCAGTCCTCACTATTGCGTCCACACTGTCCATACTCCGTCCAACAAAAGCAGCGGCACAAAAACGAGCTGTCGGTCTTGGTGACGTGACAGGGCAATCCACACAAAAATGGCGGGAACATAAATTATAATCTTTCGGCAGGCCTGAAATGAGCCGAAGGTAAAAAGGGCAGTTTCGGCGGCAGTCGAAACTAAATTAAGACGACGTTGGCTGCAGCCGAAAAATTTGAAAGGGTATTCTGTTTGCCTAGTCCACACACTTTCCGGCGATTTCTTGGTGACGTCACAGGGCAGTCCACACACAGTACGGCGATTACTGATAGCGTCGGAAAGTAGCCACACCAGCCGCGTTGTGGGAGACCGGCCCTCTGGGTAGGACGCAGCAGTCTCAAGGGGTGAGGCGCCTTATGCCGGGTAGCCATCAACTACCACCATTGTTTGAGAGTGTGACTTTCACACTTGTTCACTCTATTTCACACTCACGTACCCAGGAGACGGGGCTCATGACATGTACCTACCAAAAGACTCCCCCAGGCACTTCCAAACTCTTCCTTCCATACTCTTTCACACTCACGAACCCAGGAGGTGGGGCATATGACAGGTATCTGTCAAATGACCCCTAGGGTCTGACAAGTGCCTCCCCAAGCACTTTTGATGATGCCTCCCACGCATCCCACCCCGTCAAGACCTCAACTTCACTGATTCCAGACCCAACACCCCTTGGACACCTGGTGCCCCTGGTCTGGGTTTAGGGCTTAGGGTACACCTAACCCCTTAACCCTGCGCTACCGTAGACTTGCTTTGCCTTACCTCATAATTAACGTTTTTTGGGGTTGAGGGATTCATGAAATTAAGAGTTTGGGAGGATAACTTTCCCTGAGGGCAGCGTAAAAATAAGTCATTTTTTCATACCTGAGGGAAGGCAAATCAAATATTCGGTACTCTGCTGTGGGTTAAGGGTTTAGGGTGTAGGGTACACCTAACCCCTTGACCCCTGTGCTACCCTGGTCTGCCTCACCTTGTCCCCCCCCCCCCCCCGTAACTAATTACACGGGTCCAACACTCCAACAGCACCTCTCCTTGATCCGCCCACGGACAACCACATTCACTCACCTCAGTGGTAAGCCCATCCCTCCGCCGGCCTTCCCCGAGCCTAAACTGCCCTGCTACCTCTCCTCCTCCCACTCCTCCTCTCCCCACACTCCCCCCTGCTGCCCCCGCCGCTCAAGCTCCTCTCCCTCTCCCTCTCCCTCACCCACTCATGCCACCCTTCCTCGCCTCATCCCTCTCCCGCCACCCTCACAAACTACCTTTCTTCTCCCCCTCCCGCTCCCTCACCCGCCATCCCCTCACCTGCAGCCGCCGTGGATTGCGCCACGCTCTTGAACCCCTTCGCATCCGGTGAGACCCGCTCCTCATCATCCTGCGGCCGTGCCTCCACGTGACTCATGGCCGCTGCCATCAGGGCCCCTTGGCAGCTGGAGGCTGCCGCCCACAGCACGGTCCGCATGTCTAGGCTGGGCATGAACCTCAGAGTGCTGAGCCATGAGGGCTTTGCCCGGTCTGCAGGGTTAAGGAAAAAGTGTCAGGGGAGGTGGTGGGTAGGAAATGTGGTTGGCGGGAGGGGAGAGGGTTGGGAGGGAAGGTGGGTGGGAGGGGTCCCTAACCCCTCTGCAGTGCCCTTGATCCTGAACCATCAGCATGCATCAGGATCTTATAACCTAAACCCTTAACCCTGCGTTACCTATGTAACAAAAACCCTTAACACACATCATGGTCCTTCACCCTTCCCCAAAACACGCATCTCGGCCATTCACCCTAAAACCTAAACGCGCATCAAGGCCCTCCACCCTAAACCCTAAGCACTCATCACGGCCTTTCACCCTTCACCCTAAACTCTAAACACGCATCAGGGACCAGATCAGGAATTTAAAAGTAATAATACTCGGTAAACCCTGAACCTGAAACTACTGACTCAAAAAAAGACTTCTCTGACACACTCTAAGGCTTACCCTTGATACCCCCCATCGCATGCGCCTCGGGGGCGAGATCCCCGAGGCTGGCGAACGACAGCAGCGCCAGGCCCAGGGCTGAGCCAGGCCTGCGTCCGCCCGCCGCAAGCGAGGGCGCCGCCGCGCCGCCGGTCCTCCAGCGCCGGTCCGCATTTGCCCGGCCCTGCGTCCGCCGCTTGCTGCCGTGGCCCTCCGGCGGCGGCGGAGACGGCTGCCGCGAGGGCGCACCGCCGGATGTGGGTCTTGCCCCGTTCTCCGTGTGCGGCGCCCCTCCGCCCGCTGCCGCTTCGGCCGCTGTTGCGATCGAGGCCGGGGGCGCCCCGGGCGTGTCCAGTTGGGAGGATTTGGCAGACCTCGTCACAATGACCGACCTGGGGAGCAAACAGGTATACAACTCGAACGGTTTAGTTGTTTCAGTTAGTTACTTTGGGTCAGGGTGGGCCGATTGGGTCCGTTGGATCAGCGAGGGCCAGCAGGGTCATCTGCCACAGGGTGGGCCAGCTGGGTCAATTGGGTCAGTTAGGTTACTTAGTCCAGTTTAGCCAGTTTAGGGGTATATCGCTTCAGTTAGTTCAGATGGTTCAGTAGTTCAGTTGCTTCAGTTAGTTCAGTTGGTTCAGGTGGGAGACCTCCACCATTTGCCCCCTGGCAACCCGCCCCCTTGCCCCCCCATCTTGCGTGAGGAGGAGGGTGTCTAACCCCTCCCCCCAACCCGTACCGCCACACATGTGCATAGCAAGAGGCCATCGCTGTTACCTCATTTAGGGTTCAGTATTCAGGGTTTTCGGTTTAGGGTGCACCGCCCCCCCCCTTTACCTTAACAGGTGTGCATCCCGAGAGGCCGTTGCTGCTGCCTTCTCTCGCTCTCCCTTGTTGCCCTCATGCCTCAGAAAGAGAGTGCCCCCCCCCCCCCCTTTTGACCCCCTTACCCCTTACCCACCCAGCCCGCTTGCCTGAGGAGGATGCCTCCTCCCCATACCTGAACAGGTATGATACCTGAGAGGCTCTAAACCCTGAGCCCTGAACCCCTACCGGAACAGCTGTGCACCCTGAGAGGCCCTAAACCTTTAGCCTTTAACCCCTACCAGAACAGCTGTGCACCTTGAGAGGCCCTGATCCTTTAACCTTTAACCCTGAACCCCTACCGGAATAGCTGTGCTCCCTGAGAGGCTCTAAACCCTTGACTTGTAACCCTGAACCCTAAACCTCTGCCAGAACAGCTGTGCACCTTGAGAGGCCCATAACCCTAAACCCTTTAACCCTACCTGAACAGGTGTGCTCCCTGTGACGCCGTCGCTGCTGCCTTCTCCCGCTCCTCCGCATTGCTGATCTTCCTATCTTGATCTGCTGCAACTCGCAGAGAGGCGAGGAACGCACGCGCTTGCATGTCCATCTGAGCCGTCACGTCACTCCCCCCATAGCCACCAGGGGCAGCCTGGCACACAGGCAGGGAGGAAGGCACATGCACTCGGTTAGCAGAGAGGCGAGGAACGAATGCACCTGCATATCCATCTGAGCCCTCACGTCACTCCCTTCATAACCGCCAGGAGCAGCCCCCCTCCCTGCCTCCTTCCATGCCCCCTCTCCCTGCCCCAATCTCTGCCTCCCTCCCTGCCCTTCCTCCCTGCCCCTGCCCTGCCCCCCTTCCCTACCCCCCCTCCCTACCCACCCTCCCTACCCACCCTCCCTACCCACCCTCCCTACCCCCCTCCCTAATACCCCTCCCTGCCCCCCTCCCACCTGGCCTGAATCAGACTGTGACCTGGACAGTGCTTGGGCCAGCTGACTCAGCTGTTGGGCCTGTCCCAGACTGAGACCCAGAAGCGACAAAAGCTGCCTGGAAAGTGCCTCTTTGCCAGCATTGGGGTCCTCACGCAGATAAGACGGAAGGAGCGAGGCAGCGTCCATCTCAGCAACATTCGGCTCCTTGACGGCATCAGCAGACTCGTCCTGATTGGAGATGAACACAAAGTAGGGTTAAGGGTTGTGGGGTTTAGGATAAAACACTGAACCCTTGGCGGCATCAGCAGACCCACTATAATTGGAGCAGAACAAACAGTAGGGTTTAGGGCTTTTGGGGTTAAGCGTTTAACACTAAACCCTTGGCAGCTTCATGAGCCTCGTCCTGAGGGAGGCAGAGCAGAAGAGGGAGTGAAGTGATAGGTAGGGGGAGCGTGGTGGGGCGCAGGAAATGGACTGAGATGTGTGGGGTGAGGGAAGTCCAGTGAGGGGTGAGGGAGTCGAGTGAGGGGAGTGAGACGTGGGTCAAGGTTTGAATGGAGGGCGCTCTGTGAAGGGTTGGGTGCAATGTGTGTGGATCAAGGGGTTTCGGGGGGCAATTGGTGAGAGGAGGGTCTTAGAGCAGCATGCTAGGTTTCAAGGCTCGTGGGTCCAATTCCTCCAAGTGGAGGGTTACGGAGCAGAGTGCAGGCAAGGGGGGGGGGGGGGGGTAACCTCATACCTTAATGTTGAGAAGCTTCTTCAGCTCCTGCACTTCCTCGGGAAGCAGCAGCAGCTCGGACAGCCGCGGGTCGGCGAGGGGCTCCACCACTCGAGGGAACAGAAGCAGCGCCTGCCCCACAGCATCTGCTGCTGCTGTGGGGGCGGATTGATCAGGTGAAGGGAAGGACGGTGCAGGGGCTGGACATGGCCCAGCAGAGGAGGAGGTGGCGGCGGGGTCAGGCCAGGTAGCTCCGGCGGGGGAAGCAGGCGCGGGCGTGGCGGCAGCGCCCCCACCGAAGCCAAACATGCTCAGGAGCCCGCCGGATCCCCGCGTGGTTGCTGAGGCTGCAGTGGTGCTCGGGCGCTGCTGGTCCGAGTGGGGGCTCTGATGTATAGAGGCTCCTCCGAGGCCGAAAGCCGACATGTCGAGCATGCCCGAGGCTAGCTGGTCGTGGGCTGGCGGTGGCGGGGCGGCGGGGGGAGGGCGCGGGCCGGCAGGAGGGCGCGGGGGGTCAGCGTGTGGAAAGCCGAATGCGGACATGTCGAGCATGCCCGAGGCCATCGGGTCGTTTGCTTGAGGCACATGAGGGACAGGCCTTGGATGTGGGGCGACCCCGCTGGAAAAAACAAACACCGACATGTCCAGCATGCCGGATGCCATAGGGTCGTTTCCTGTCGGCGCAGGAGCAGCGGAACGAGCACGTGGGGCGGGCCCGCTCGGGAAGCCAAAGGCTGACATGTCCAGCATACCGGAAGACATAGGGTCAGAGGCCGGCACAAACGCAGCGGGTGAGAGAGCATCATAGTCCTCCTCGTCGTCATCTGCCGCCGCCCCGCCGAATCCAAACACCGACATGTCCAGCATGCCGGAGGCCATCGGGTCGCTTGCCGGGGCGCTCATCTTCTTCAGCGGCGTACTCCGCGCTCCGCTCTGCTGGTCCCTGCCGGAGCCGCCGCCGCCAAAGCCGCCGCCGCCTGAAATCCCAAACGAAGACATGTCCAGCATGCCGGTGTCATACGGCTGCGCGGCGGCCGAAGCCGGCGGGCGCTGGCTTTCCGGCTGGGCAGCAAACATGGACGATAGCGGCCGCATCGGCATCCCGTCATCTACCCTCGGCCGCGGCGCGCCGGGAAGCGGCGGCAGGGCGGCAGATGGGAAGGAGAAGGCGTCTACGGCGGTCCCGTTGGAGCGAACGGGATTTGAAGAGAACACGCCGCCCTCCGCGGCTGACGGTGCGGATGAGGGGATGGGCGCCTGCAGCATCTGGATCAGCCCCGCGAGGCCTTTGGAGCAGGCCAGGGTGGCGGAGGGGCCACCGGCGTCGCCTGCCGCGCTGCCGGCGGCCAGGGAGGCTAAGAGGCTCCAGGGATCAGCCAGTTTGAATGCAGCTTGCTTCAGGTGGGGGTCGCTGCCCTGAGGGGGAGAGATAGTGGAGGGGGGGGGGCGGGCAGGGGGGCTGTTTGGATTTTACACTTTTAAACGGGGTGAGGCCGACCTCCGCGCGGCCGAGATCCCAAACTGTAGATCTGTGATCTCAGATCTCAAACAGTAGACTTGAAAACGGAGAGCTGGTTTGGTTCCAGCAAAGTAAATATTTAAAGGGATGGGCAGGCAGGCAGACAGGCAGGCAGGCAGACAGGCAGGCAGGCAGGCAGACAGGCAGGCAGGCAAGAGATCATAGGGAAGAACATATCTCAGGACCGACCTTGAAGAGGTTGGACGATCGCTAGGATTAAACCGGAAACAAAACTTATCGTACATTTGATTTGCCTTCCCTGGGGCATGAAAAACGATTCACTTTCATGCTGTCCTCAGGGCAGGTTTTCGACCAAAACTCTTATTTTCTGACTGAAAACTAGCGTCGACAATTTACAATTAGTATATTGATGGATCCCTCAACCCCGAACAACAGAAGGCAAGGCAAATCTACGTGAGAGGTACAAAATACATAAGTAAAAATAAATTGTGGAAAACGTAACGCATTGTATGCCGAATACAAGATGTCACATTGGCAGTGTAGCTCATACCAATCCCCATGTTCAACACTCAGGGAGTGTATGTGCGGGAGATTGGGAGGGTTAAGGGTTTAGGGTTAAGGATTTAGCCTAAACCCTAAACCCTCCCCATGCGGGCGATCGGTAGGCAGTCGGTCCGACCAGCTGGTTGGTATGTGAAGTCCGAGTGTCGGGGTCGCCATGCATGGTAGTGCTAAGCCCAGTCCATAACAGCTGGAAAGAGGGGGCTGTAGACCATCCCCGTCCTTAATCCCTAATTGGCAGGCCCACCTGCATTGAAATATCAGATGTTTCACACATTCAACTGCATACCATTCCCATCCTCAGAATCCCCTAGCTGGCGCTGGCAGGCCCACCTGCATTCAGGTCTTAGCTGCTTCACACTTTCAACTACACATCATGTCCATCCTCAAAATCCTCTGACAGAGGCCCCCAACCCTTGAAATTCCACACTTCCACACTATCACACTTTCACCTGCACATAATCTCCGTCCTCGACCCTCTTGGCCACATCCCGCATCCACACCAGCAGCTGCCGCATCCCCGTGCACGCGTCAGCCAGCTGACCCTTGGCCATCAGAGCGGCCAGAGTCAGCGGGTGGTGCACAGGCAGGCCGCCCGACAGCTGCAGCGACAGCGCAGGGACCGACAGCGGCGGAGGGGCGGGGCTTGCGGTGGCGGCGGCATTGCTGAACGGCGTTGCCTGTGAGGGCGAGAGATCGTCTGCCGGTGCGGGGTCCAGGAGGTTGGAGAGCACCGTGATGTGTCTACCTGCGCATCCGGGGGGGAGCGCTGAGTAAGCGGCTGGGCGGGGGGAGGGCAAGGGGAGAGAGCAGGGAGGAGGGGGGAGCTGGCAGCAGGTTGGAAAGGACTGTAATTTGTGGACCTGCACATCCAGGGGGGCGATGTGTCAGTCAGCAGCTGGGGGAGGGTAAGATGAGGGGAGAGGGGAGGGGGAGGGGGGAGGAGAGAACAAGGGGGCAGGGGGGTCTGGCAGCAGGTTGAAGAGGACCATGATGTGTCGACCTACACAACCAGGGGGGACGTTGGGTCAGTCAGCAGCTGGGGGAGGGTAAGATGAGAGAAGAGGGTAGGGGGAGGGGGGAGGAGAGAACAAGGGGGCAGGGGGGTCTGGCGGCAGGTTGGAGAGGACCATGATGTGTCGACCTAGACAACCAGGGGGGACGTTGGGTCAGTCAGCAGCTGGGGGAGGGTAAGATGAGGGGAGAGGGTAGGGGGAGGGGGGAGGAGAGAACAAGGGGGCAGGGGGGTCTGGCAGCAGGTTGAAGAGGACCATGATGTGTCGACCTAGACAACCAGGGTGGACGTTGGGTCAGTCAGCAGCTGGGGGAGGGTAAGATGAGGGGAGAGGGTAGGGGGAGGGGGGAGGAGAGAACAAGGGGGCAGGGGGGTCTGGCAGCAGGTTGAAGAGGACCATGATGTGTCGACCTAGACAACCAGGGGGGACGTTGGGTCAGTCAGCAGCTGGGGGAGGGTAAGATGAGAGAAGAGGGTAGGGGGAGGGGGGAGGAGAGAACAAGGGGGCAGGGGGGTCTGGCAGCAGGTTGGAGAGGACCATGATGTGTCGACCTAGACAACCAGGGGGGACGTTGGGTCAGTCAGCAGCTGGGGGAGGGTAAGATGAGAGAAGAGGGTAGGGGGAGGGGGGAGGAGAGAACAAGGGGGCAGGGGGGTCTGGCAGCAGGTTGGAGAGGACCATGATGTGTCGACCTAGACAACCAGGGGGGACGTTGGGTCAGTCAGCAGCTGGGGGAGGGTAAGATGAGAGAAGAGGGTAGGGGGAGGGGGGAGGAGAGAACAAGGGGGCAGGGGGGTCTGGCAGCAGGTTGGAGAGGACCATGATGTGTCAACCTACACAACCAGGGGGGACGTTGGGTCAGTCAGCAGCTGGGGGAGGGTAAGATGAGAGAAGAGGGTAGGGGGAGGGGGGAGGGGAGAACAAGGGGGCAGGGGGGTCTGGCAGCAGGTTGGAGAGGACCATGATGTGTCGACCTACACAACCAGGGGGGACGTTGGGTCAGTCAGCAGCTGGGGGAGGGTAAGATGAGAGAAGAGGGTAGGGGGAGGGGGGAGGAGAGAACAAGGGGGCAGGGGGGTCTGGCAGCAGGTTGGAGAGGACCATGATGTGTCGACCTACACAACCAGGGGGGACGTTGGGTCAGTCAGCAGCTGGGGGAGGGTAAGATGAGAGAAGAGGGTAGGGGGAGGGGGGAGGAGAGAACAAGGGGGCAGGGGGGTCTGGCAGCAGGTTGGACAGCACCGTAATGTGTCGACCTACACAACCAGGGGGGACGTTGTGTCAGTCAGCGGATGGGGGTGGGTAGGACAAGAGGAGAGAGCAAGGGGGAGGGGGGAGCGGGGACGAGTGGGCAGGGGGGGAGCCAGACAGGTTGGAGAGCACCATCATGTGTCCAACTGCTCATCCGGGGAGACGTTGTGTCAGTCAGCAAACGGAGTGAGTAAGATGAGGGGAGAGTGCAGGGGTGCAAGGGGGGAGGGCAAGGGGGCAGGCAGTAGTGGGAGAGAGCAAGGGAAAGGCAGGGGGGGAGAGCAAGGGGGTTAGGGGAGAGGGGGCAAGGTGATAGGCTGCCGGGTAGCAGGGCAACATGACTTTTGGTCAGGTAAGCTGTGGAGGGTTGGGATGATAGCAAATCAAATGTTTGCACGCATGTGCACATATCCAGCCATATGGAATGCAATAGACTTTAGTATGCATACACATTCACACAAAGCCAAACACATTCACACACCCTTGCATGCACCATCCATCCACCCGTCCACCCATCCACACAACCTCACACACACCCAGCAACCCACCTGCCTTAGGTAGAGCTATGTGCATGGTTTCTATCCTATACAACGGCGTCACACGTTCTCCAATAATCCAATATCCAAATGCCGCTGACGAGATTTACTAGCACCAGAAGTTGACATCATCAACACAGATTTACAAGGAAGATTTACAAAGCAGTCTCATACCCCCTGCTGATAGGAATCATACGGTCACAAAAATAGAATTCATTATGAATACAGGTGAGTGTCGTAAGGGACAGCGTTAGATTCTAACGCGTTAGAGGGTTTCAGGGTTTGACATGACGGGTCGCAGTGAGCATATGAGCAGGGGTATCAAGCAATACATGTCACTCACTGCCTAGACACCGACAAAAAGGAAATCATCATGTGACATCCAGGCTTGCTCCAACCTCCCAATAAAGGAGCAGGGGTATCTCAACCAACACATGCCACTACATAACTGCTCAACTGAATAACTGCTTTACTGCTTATGCACAGATAAGAAGAAACATCATGCTATATCCAGTTTTTCAGCCTCACAAAGCAATAAGTAATGGGCGGGGGGGGGGGGGGGGCATTGCCATATCAAGCATATATAATCATATATAATCATATATAATCATATATAATCATATAATCATATCATAAATTGCCCATCCACCTAGGCACCAACTCACAGGCCTGTTACCCCCCCCCCCCCCCCCCACACACACACACACACACACATCCACCCAATCATCCATCCACCCACCCGCTGCCACCAGGAGAGTACCGCTAGCCAGGCCTGCCAGGGCAACAGGCCGGCAAGCTGCTCCACAATGCTGCGCGACTGGCAGCCAAGTGCCCACGCGGTGATGTGCGTACAGCAGGATCAGGCCTGGGGGGGAGGGGCAAGGGGGGAAGCTGCATGGACAAGGGTCAGGGGGGCAGGGGCATGGGGGACGGAGGGGGGGCAAGGGGGCAGCTGCATGGGCTGAGGGGGGCAAGGGGGGCAGCCGAAGGGCTAGGGAAGGTAACAGGTCTGGATGGGAGGGGTTAAGGGGACAGCTGCATGATCTGGGGGGTGAAACGGCAGGCCTGGAGGGGAGGAGGGGGGGCAAGGGGTGCAGCTGCATGGGCAGGGGCTGGGTGGTGGGGCAAGGGGGGAAGCATCATGGGCGGTGGGGGGGGAAAGGCCACAACGACTACACAGCAAAATGACGAGACCGAACACCTTGAAATGGTTTAACTTGAAGAGGATACAATTTTTCTTGTGGTAAAGCTCTGCAAAGCCCCAGGTCCACAGAGAGGAAGGTTAAAGGTGGGACACATATGCGTTACCCTCATCCCCTGTCCGTCTTAGTTTTTCACCGGAGCGGGCTGCTCTGAGCTGTTGACAATCCTACTTTACCCTGGACCCTGACCCGATGGCAGTCGTACTAAACCCTAAACCCTTACCTGATAAAAGTCCTACTAAATCCTTAACCCTGACCTGATGACATTATCACTTAACCCTGAACCCTGACCTGATGACATTATCACTAAACCCTAAACCCTGACCTGATGACATTATCACTTAACCCTGAACCCTGACCTGATGACATAAGCACTTAACCCTAAACCCCGACCTGATGACATCAGTACTAAACCCTCAACCCTGACCTGAAGACAGCCCGACGGCCAGCACAGGGTGCACGCCACTCCCCGTTAGCCACGCCAGGCAGCAGACGCAGTCTTCCAACGGCAGCTCGGCGTCCAGCTGCAGCCCCTCCTCCAACCCGCGCCCGGCAGCCGCCCCCGCTCCTACCGCGACGCACGGGCGGATGCGCGGCCTCCAAATGTAAACCGCGTCCTCGGCTCCAGCGGGTCCGAACGTGACGGCAGCCGCTACCAGACCACTGGAAGCGTGCCCTGCAACCTCCACGACCACCCCCTGGTCTGGGCCGCCACCATCTGCATTGGCCGCCCCCGCTGAGTTGCAGGGGTATTCCTGCAACAGCACCGGCCCGGTCTTGGCCGTCAGGCCCCAGCGCTGCATCACGCCACGCGCCGTGCCGGCCAGCATCAGCGTCTGCGCGCCGGAACCGCCTCCTTCGGCGGGCCGGCAGCAGGTCACTCCAGCGCCCTGGCCCGCCTCGGCAGAACCCTTGCGGTGAGTCAGCACCTTCCATCCCCCGGCGGGCAATGCGTGCCCCGGAACTGCCACGTTGGTGCGGCCCACCGGGCCGCCTCCCGCCGGCGGCTCCCCGGCCTCGATCGTCCACTGCTGCCAGAGGTGGCCTACAGAGCCCACCAGCGGCGGCCCGCCAACGTCCTGGCCAGCACCCTCGCCGGCATCCTGGCCGCTCATCAAAGCCAGCAGCAGAACTTGGTGGCGGCAGCTGCCGCCTGCCGTGCCGGCAGGTCCAGGCGCCGGTGGGCACGCCGCCTGCAGCGACATGGGCGGGCCTGCACCCGTGTCCACCTCCAACACGCAGCCGGTAACAACAGCATGCCAGGGAGCGCCCCCGAGGACAATTTCGTGGAGGGCTGCCGGCCGGGCGCGCAGCAGCGGCGGCAGAAGCAACGCAAACACCCTGATAGCGCCGCCAAACGCGGCGGCCAGATGGTGGGCGCGGGCCGGCGCGGCATGAGCGTCGATGTGGTCGGAGGGGGAGACTTCGGGAGGCATGCTGGCGGCGGCGGCGGCGTGGTGGCGTGCTGAAGGTTGGGGCAGCCAAGCCGCGGCTGCGATTCCGATGGTTAGGTTGGACAGGCTGCGGGCCAAAGGCGAGGAACCGCTGGATGCCTTCAGGGGGAGGAGCTCCACCGGAGAGAGGCACCTGCAGACCGAGTTTTCAGAGAAAAGCCTGTTAAGGTTAAGGGTTAATCCTACTTTAGGGTTTGGGGTTAAGCCTAGTTTAGAGTGTAGGGATTGAGCCTGGTTTGGGGATAAGGAATTAAGCCTAGTGTCGGGTTTAGGGTTAAGCCTAGGTTAGGGTTTAGACTAGTTCAGGGTGTAGTGCTTAGCCTAGTTTAGGGTTAAGTTCAACGGAGAGGCGCTCCACTGAGGGGGACACCTAGAATAGGGTGCAGCGGCATGTGCTGCAACAAGGTAAACAGGGTTCAGAACATCCTGACCACTAAACCCTAAACACGGTCCATGGAGGGCAGGTTTCAGCAGCGTGTGGAGCAGCAGGTTCAACAGGGTTCAGAAGATCCTGAACCCTAATCACGAACCATGGAAGATAGGTTGCAGAAGCAGGTGGATCAGCAGGCACAACAAGGTCCAGAGAGCGATCGGAGAGCGATCTCCTAGCGATATATTCATGCAGGACGTCGGGCCATACCCTACTGAGCCCCCCCCCCCTCCCGGCAATTCCTCTGACCATCCCCTGGTCAGTGTTGTTTTGAGTGGTACCGGACCACCTTTAATGGGTAATGCTGCGGCCACCCCTGGGCCGATTGACACCAAACCCGGTGGCCTTGGCAGCAGGGCTGGCAGAGCCAGGGGCTGGTGGCCGTAGGCCACAGTGTAGGTGAAATGTAGCTGAAGGTGCTGCAGTAACCACAGCAAAAAACACTCACCACAGGCTGAGGCGGCCTTGCTGATCGAGCGCCAATGCCAGATCTAGATCCGGGTGCACGTCCAGGGCCTGCAGCTTGTCCGCCGCGCCCACCAGCAGCTGCTCGCAGATGCTCTTGACCAGGATTCCGGTCGTGGGGGGCGTCCAGGTGGTGCTGGACTCGGCATCCTACACACGCACAGACACAGGGAAAACATAATTTCTACGGCACCGCAGATCAATGTGGTGAATCTCACTAATAATGCACCCGTCTCTCGAGGGGGGCGTCCAGGTGCTGCTGGACACAGCATCCTGCGCACGCACAGTCACACGGGGGGGGGGGGGGGAGGGGAATCCTTAAGGTACCATACCGTGACATACATTTGGTAATCAATTTGATCATGCACCCGCCCGTCCAGGGGAGCGTCCAGTTGCCGCTGCATGCAACATCCTGCACACAGACAAACAGAACAAAAACTTCCCTGATTAAATTTGGGAAATCATGAAGCTTCTATATAGTACCTGCCCATTGTGCGGGGCGTCCAGGTGGTGCTGGTATGTGCATCTTACACACGCACATTCACACGGAAAGACTCGAATATTACGTTGGTGACCAAGCCCAACAAAGTCGGAACAAAAGGGGTGACCTTCAACTCACCTAGGTAATGCTGGCCAATAAAGTCGAGATAGAAGAGTTGCCGCCCCATATTTGCCATCTCTCCTTGATGATCTTGCTCAGCAGAGTCGCAATATAGAGGTTGGTCCCCCCCCCCCCCCCCCCCAGTTGCCTCATATCACCCTGGTCATTGTGGCTACCAGAATATAAACAAGGGGAGTGCCTCTCCCTGGACGGTGGCCGCCAAGAGGTACCTCACATTAAGCTGCCGACACTAACGCTTGCCTCACCAGGTTCATGGTGGCCACCAAGGGGTACCTCAACTTGATGACTGAGGCCACTAGGGGATACCTCACCTTAAAGTGAAAGTGGCCACCAAGGTCGGAATGAAGGGGGCGCTTCAGCCCACCATGATGATGCGGCCACTAGGTGATACCTTACCTTTAAGTGAGGGTAGCCACCAAGGTCGGAATGAAGGGGGCGCTTCAGCCCACCATGATGATGCGGCCACTAGGGGATACCTCACCTTAAAGTGAGGGTAGCCACCAAGGTCGGAATGAAGGGGGCGCTTCAGCCCACCATGATGATGCGGCCACTAGGGGATACCTCACCTTAAAGTGAGGGTAGCCACCAAGGTCAGAATGAAGGGGGCGCTTCAGCCCACCATGATGATGCGGCCACTAGGAGATACCTCACCTTAAAGTGAGGGTAGCCACCAAGGTCAGAATGAAGGGGGTGCTTCAGCCCACCATGATGATGCGGCCACTAGGGGATACCTCACCTTAAAGTGAGGGTAGCCACCAAGGTCGGAATGAAGGGGGCGCTTCAGCCCACCATGATGATGCGGCCACTAGGGGATACCTCACCTTAAAGTGAGGGTAGCCACCAAGGTCGGAATGAAGGGGGTGCTTCAGCCCACCATGATGATGCGGCCACTAGGAGATACCTCACCTTAAAGTGAGGGTAGCCACCAAGGTCGGAATGAAGGGGGCGCTTCAGCCCACCATGATGATGCGGCCACTAGGGGATACCTCACCTTAAAGTGAAAGTGGCCACCAAGGTCGGAATGAAGGGGGCGCTTCAGCCCACCATGATGATGCGGCCACTAGGGGATACCTCACCTTAAAGTGAGGGTAGCCACCAAGGTCAGAATGAAGGGAGCGCTTCAGCCCACCATGATGATGCGGCCACTAGGTGATACCTCACCTTAAAGTGAGGGTAGCCACCAAGGTCGGAATGAAGGGGGCGCTTCAGCCCACCATGATGATGCGACCGCTAGGGGATACTTCACCTTCAAGTGAGGGTAGCCACCAAGGTCAGAATGAAGGGGGCGCTTCAGCCCACCATGATGATGCGGCCACTAGGTGATACCTCACCTTAAAGTGAGGGTAGCCACCAAGGTCGGAATGAAGGGGGCGCTTCAGCCCACCATGATGATGCGACCGCTAGGGGATACTTCACCTTCAAGTGAGGGTAGCCACCAAGGTCAGAATGAAGGGGGCGCTTCAGCCCACCATGATGATGCGGCCACTAGGGGATACCTCACCTTAAAGTGAGGGTAGCCACCAAGGTCAGAATGAAGGGGGCGCTTCAGCCCACCATGATGATGCGGCCACTAGGGGATACCTCACCTTAAAGTGAGGGTAGCCACCAAGGTCGGAATGAAGGGGGCGCTTCAGCCCACCATGATGATGCGGCCACTAGGGGATACCTCACCTTAAAGTGAGGGTAGCCACCAAGGTCGGAATGAAGGGGGCGCTTCAGCCCACCATGATGATGCGGCCACTAGGGGATACCTCACCTTAAAGTGAGGGTAGCCACCAAGGTCAGAATGAAGGGGGCTCTTCAGCCCACCATGATGATGCGGCCACTAGGGGATACCTCACCTTAAAGTGAGGGTAGCCACCAAGGTCAGAATGAAGGGGGCGCTTCAGCCCACCATGATGATGCGGCCACTAGGGGATACCTCACCTTAAAGTGAGGGTAGCCACCAAGGTCGGAATGAAGGGGGCGCTTCAGCCCACCATGATGATGCGGCCACTAGGGGATACCTCACCTTAAAGTGAGGGTAGCCACCAAGGTCAGAATGAAGGGGGCGCTTCAGCCCACCATGATGATGCGGCCACTAGGGGATACCTCACCTTAAAGTGAGGGTAGCCACCAAGGTCAGAATGAAGGGGGCTCTTCAGCCCACCATGATGATGCGGCCACTAGGGGATACCTCACCTTAAAGTGAGGGTAGCCACCAAGGTCAGAATGAAGGGGGCGCTTCAGCCCACCATGATGATGCGGCCACTAGGGGATACCTCACCTTAAAGTGAGGGTAGCCACCAAGGTCGGAATGAAGGGGGCGCTTCAGCCCACCATGATGATGCGGCCACTAGGGGATACCTCACCTTAAAGTGAGGGTAGCCACCAAGGTCGGAATGAAGGGGGCGCTTCAGCCCACCATGATGATGCGGCCACTAGGGGATACCTCACCTTAAAGTGAGGGTAGCCACCAAGGTCGGAATGAAGGGGGCGCTTCAGCCCACCATGATGATGCGGCCACTAGGGGATACCTCACCTTAAAGTGAGGGTAGCCACCAAGGTCGGAATGAAGGGGGCGCTTCAGCCCACCATGATGATGCGGCCACTAGGGGATACCTCACCTTAAAGTGAGGGTAGCCACCAAGGTCGGAATGAAGGGGGCGCTTCAGCCCACCATGATGATGCGGCCACTAACGGTGGCCTCACCATGGTGATGCGGCCACTTACGGTTGCCTCACCTTGCTGAAGGTGGCCATTAGAGGTGGCCGCACCTGGCCACCTGTTTGATGGTGGCCACCAAGGGGTACCTCACCTTAATGACTGCGGCCACTTAGGCTTGCCTCACCTTCGTGATGCTGAACACCTGGGTCGAAAGAAAGGGGGCGCCTCAGCTCACCATGATGATGCGGCCACTTAGGGTTGCCTTGGTGACGGTGGCCACCTCCAGGGCCCGGGCCACCTGTTTGATGGTGGCCTCCAAGGGATACGTCACCTTGATGACTGCCGACACTAACGCTTGCCTTACCTTGGTGATGGTGGCCACCTCCAGGGCCCGGGCCTCAGCATGGCCGCCGTCGCCCACCATGAACGAGTCAATTATGTTGATCACCTGCAGCGGTGGGGAACGGGACGCGGCGCCATAGCCACGCTGGGCGGAAACAAAAGCAGGCATAGGCCTCAGTTTGACAGTATCTACCATGGTGACAGCAATAACAACTCACGGACTCAGCAATGACAGCAGCCTGTGTGCAGCGAATCCGCTCCATACATGCTCCTCTAAGCACGAGCCCCTAAGCACATGCCTCAATATATATCCGTCCTTGCATGGTCAACCATGTGTGACCCTCCATGCATTAACCTTTATGCATGACCCTCCATGCATGACGCTCCATGTATGACGGTATGACGCTCCATGCATGACCCTCCATGCATGAACCTCCATGTATGACGCTCCATGCATGACCCTCCATGCATGACCCTCCATGTATGACCCACCATGTATGACGGTATGATCCTCCATGCATGACCCTCCATATATGAACCTCCATGTATGACGCTTCATGCATGACCCTCCATGCATGACCCTCCATGTATGACGGTATGATCCTCCATGTATGACCCTCCATGTATGAAGGTATGACGCTCCATGCATGAACCACCATGCATGAACCTCCATGCATGAACCTCCATGCATGAACCTCCATGCATGAACCTCCATGTATGACGCTCCATGCATGACCCTCCATGCATGACCCTCCATGTATGACCCTCCATGTATGAAGGTATGACGCTCCATGCATGACCCTCCATGTGTGACCCTCCATGCATAACGGTATAAACCTCCATGTATGAACCTCCACGCATGACCCTCCATGCACTACCCTTCCTGCTCTCACCGGCACTCCGTCTGGATATACCACATAGGCCGCGAGTCCCAACGCGGGTTTTGTAGCTCCCATGAGCTCCGCCGGCAAGATCCACGACAGATCCGGCGCCGCCACCATCGGCCCCCCTGACGCCACAGCCGCACGGCCATCTTGCCGCACACGCATCGCTCCCGGGCCCACGCTCACTGCGCCCTGGCCCGAGGAGGAGGAGTTTGAGGCTGAAGGCCGCAAGCTGAAGCTAGGGGATCCCTTGCCGCCGTGGCCGGAAGGCGAGAGCGCCGCGCTGAGGCCGGGCACGTGGCGCCGACCGCTGGGGCTGCTGACGCTGCTGACGGGGCCGGCCGAGCCGCAGCGCCCCCAAAGAATGGCCTTAGGCGCGCTGGTTTTTGAGGATGAGGAGCCGCCACGCGGCAGGCCGCTCAGCACAACGCCTGACAGGCTGTCAATTGCCCACAGGCACAGTTGCTCATCCAGCTGGCCTGGGGGTAGCAAGGGGGAGGGTTTTGGGCGGTGTTACTAGGAGGGGATTCAGTAAAACCCTGTGTCCCTGTGTTCAGTATCTCCCTGTATTAGGGTGGGGGCAGTATCTCCCTGTATTAGGAGGGGGCAATTACTCCCCGTACAAGGGGAGGTTAGTAACTCCCCGTACCGTTATTAGGGGGGGGCAGTTACTCCCTGTATTAGGGGAGGTTAGTAACTCCCCGTACAAGGGGAGGTTAGTAACTCCCCGTACAAGGGGAGGTTAGTAACTCCCCGTACAAGGGGAGGTTAGTAACTCCCCGTACCGTTATTAGGAGGTGGCAGTTACTACCTGTATTAGGGGAGGGAGCAGTAGCAGAGGGTGTGAAGGATTGCAGGAGTGGGGTGTGAAGTGCGTGCAGGGCGCTGTTCTTAGAGGGGGCGTGGGGAGCGCTGCCCAGGGGTTGGCATCAGCTAAAAAGTGGCCAAGAGGATTATTTGTATTGGCACAGAAGTAATCTTTTAAGGGCGCGCCACGTGTCCCATACTCAATTTGCATTCCAAACTTCGAGAGTTTGTGACTGGTTGTTATCCTTGTTTGGTTGTGTTTCATAGCATTCCTTCAGCGGGAATTATTTGCACGGCAACAATCTACGAGCCATGTCGTACCGTGCAACGTCTAAATAAACGCAGGCGAGCATGTGCGGGGGAGGACACTTCCCTGGGGGCTTCAAAGGCAGTGTCAGAACAAGATAAGGGCTTACATTGCAGGTATTGAGGTTCAAAAGGTGATGCGGCCTGGAGGAGGCTGCCTGCCCCCCCCCCTCACCTGATTTCCCTGCGCTCTAATGCCCCACCAGGCCACCACCCACCCCGTCCCACCCCACCCCACATTAACCCCACACTAAACCCACGCCCACCCCACCCCTCATCTGGCTGCCCCACCCCTCACCTCATTCCCCCGCGCTTGAATGCCCCACCAGGCCACCACCCACTCTGCCCCACCCCACCCCACACCCACCCCACACCCAACTCCCCCACCCCACAACCAACCCACACCCAACTCCCCCACCTCACAACCACCCAACACCCACCCCACCCCCACCCCACCCCACGCCCACCCCACACCCACCCCACACCCACCCCACACCCACCCTACGCCCACCCCACCCCTCACCTGGCTGGTCACTGGGCACCGCAATGCTTGCCACCACCCAGTGCACCTTGGAGCTCAGTATCTCATCTGCGGCGCGACCCAGCAGCGCCCCCACAGCCGCCGCGCCGGCCGCCTCATCGGTGTGACGCCTGCGGCCGTGCGGATGCGGTAGCGGCTTGGCCCAACACGCCCTCAGGCCCGGGAGCAGCCCGGGCGACAGACCCATGACCGGCGGCTCGATCACCAGCGTCAAGCAGTACTGGCTCATGGACATGCCCGGCACGGACACGTTCGAGGCGCCCGGGAACAAGTCACGCATCACCACCTCAACCCAGATTCGGACAGACCAGTCGGCGCCCACGGTCATCAGGGCAAGGCTGGGGCACTGGGGGGTGTCGTACTCCTTGTTCTGGTGCGGCGGCGCCCCCGTAGCAGCGGGCGCACTCGCGTGGCAGGAGGTGGAGGAGGCGGAGGCCAGCGCCGGGCTCCATTGCATGCTCTGCAGTTTCACTGGGTGGCGGATGACTTCCGCGCCGACGTTGTTCAGCGCCAGCTGCGAGGCGCGGCTCATGCTCGGCGGTTTCGGAGGCTGGGGAGGCTCCACGGCGGCCGGGGCGGCAGCAGAAGGCTTCCCGCCCGCTCCGGGCGCAGCTGCTGGTGCTGAGGCCGGGGCCGGGGCCGGCGCAGCCGGCAGTGGCAGCGGCGGTGGCGGCCACCAGATGGTGACTCTGTGCTGCCCAGACTTGTCAGAGCGGGGAGCGGTTGCGCAAGGGTGCATCGTGTCCAGCCCGGCGGCAGCGATCACATGCGGGGTGTCGCTACAAACGCTCCATGCCTGCTCTATCTCAACGTCAGGGTAGCCACCGTAGAGCACGTGCTGGCTATCTATGCCAGATACCACCATGCGGAGCATCACCACGTTGTGCGCGGCGTCAGCTAGCAGCAGGCCACACCCCGCGTAGGTCCAGTCCAGAGCAAGGATTGGGTGACTCAGCGGCCGGCGGGACATGAGGTGGTAGCAGCTGCTTGGCAGCGCCGGGGGCTGGATGGCAACTGCCACGTGTGGCTGTTGCGCATGCGGCGTCGCAGGCGTGCCCGGGGTGCTGGTCCCGAGCTTGCTGTCAGACTCCCCTCTCAGGAAGTTGTGGATCGAGAAGATGTACAGGTGCTGCTGCGTGGCTGCGGCAAGCAGGTGAGCGGGCCCCCCTCCCCATGCAACGAGGTGGAACACTTCTTCCTCGGCATCCTCTTGCAGGAGCTTGTCCAAGATCAGCGAGGGCGCAAATTGCCCATGCAGGGTCTGCCGCTGGCCACAGCCCAGGTTGGCCATGCTGGAGGAGGAACTGTCGCAAATGGCCTGCAGGGAATTACGAATGGCAGCACTGGGTCGCAACACTGACACCTAAAACTACCGAGCGTGGAAGCGATGGCCCATCGTGGCCTCGTACCTTGCTGACAATGAGCGTGCCATCACCTAGGCCGTAGGCGATGAAGCTCGACCCTGGTAGGGACTCGGATTGGAATGAACAGACATTGCTCGTGGGCGGGCCTGTCGTCCGGCTGAAAGTGCGCAAGCATGGCAGATCCTGCACGGTACCTCCAGGTGCCATATCAATCACGTTATGTAAGTCTTGTAATACCGTATATAGTCGGATTGAGGCCCGAAACTGTCATTTTTAATGGTCATCTAAGCAGAACTCCTGCAACTGAAACATCGTTCGCGATCCAACTTCACACTTTTTAGTTTTTACACACTCTGAAACATTCGGGGCGTTCAAAAAATTTAAAATTCGAGGAAGCCCAGTCCCCTCTAACCTGCCCCCCTAACTGTTTGCATGTTACAATCAATCAGCATATCCGCCTCCTCAATAACTCGTGCCATGCTCAGCTGGACAGCCAAGGCGGCGTATGCATTAGTACAAACCGGTATGTACGGTATAGGAACGCAGATCCTCCTACCAACTTGTCCTCCCGTGCATTCATGATGGTACATTGCATCAACAACTCCCATCGAAACCATCTCCCCCTCCTAACTACCCCAGTGCTGACTGTTGACCGCAACCTCAGTCCTCAGCATCCAGGCTCCTAAGACTGCTGCCTGCTGGAGGATGGTGACTCGGTTGAATCCCCCATTTCCCTACCACTGGTGTGCATTCACCTCGCCACCAACCCCTCTCCTCTTGCACTGCGCCCATGTCACAACAGAACCTCCAAACCAGTCAATGACATTACACCTCTGGGCCATGCTGAAAAGGCTCGGCCGTCTGGGCACCCGACCTCCCAACAAGTCTGTTGCCGCGTTTATTTGCACAGTTCCCGTTGCCGTGATGCGCTCGCCTCCACAATCATCAATAAGGGTACCCTCCAATCTCCTCGTGATTGCCCTGCTTTCGCTTCCATGTGCAAATCTCAGTCAGATTCGCTCCTCCTACCCCAGCCTTGCCCTTGGAAGATCCCCAGAGCAGGGGAAAGCAATTGGGATGCTACTGGCAGGGCGGGTTCTTGTGCCATCACTCGGGGCTAGTAGAGGATCAGTAGCACAGCAGCGGAAATCTTGGGGGTTCACAAGTGGCGTGTGCCTCACTACCAGGTAGCCAGCACTCGCCATCTTGGGGGGAATCTCAAGCTCCATTTCCACGAGGAAGGCAGTCAACAGCAGGCACCCCAGGCAGCTCTGAGAAGGCAGTCCGTTGCGTACGGATAGTCGGCGGTAGGCAGCACAAGAAAGATCTGAATAAATCATGTGAATCAGCGAGAGGCAGATCTTCATGACTCATGCAATTCGGCGTTAGGCAGCTCTTTCAAGGCAAGCAGCAGCGGGCAGCTCTACTTGCACCCTGAGGGAGCTGCAGATTCAGCCGTTACAGCGCAGTTGGTGGCAGCATGTACTTCGATTTTACAACGCCGCGGTCGCACCAGCAGCATAGCAAGACAGCCCACTCATGGCCACAGCCATGGCGGCGGACATGGAGCTCGCTGTCAGACAGGGCACCGGAGGGCACAATTGGTGCAGGGAATTGCTAGGTGCTTTGGAGGGGCTGGAGCTGGGATCAGCCGTCCCCAGACTGCGTCAGACAGCGACTGCCCTGCAGCCGCTACCTGTCCCAGAGGTGCTAGCGCTATTTGATGCAGGATACGAGCGGGTGCAGGTAGATGCAGCTGGCAGAGGGGACTCCAGAGACCCTGCCACTGAACACAGGTCTACGGCCGCCTACCTCACTTGGCTTCAGTCTACAGCGGGCGCTTTGCTGGCGCAGGCGAGGGGCCGCACCAGTCGAAGGGACTGTGTTTGCGTGCACACGAACTTAAGGCTGCGGCTTGGCGCCGTCAGCACGGCTGACACTCGAGGACGGCACAGCGGTCAGCTGCGTGACGGACGGTGCTGCCAATGGTGTTGGGTAAGAGGAGATGGCGAGCATGTGGAGGATGCGCTGCATGTATGCTTCCAGTTCCCTAATGTGAAGGAGAGGCTTAGGAAGAGAGGTTGGGCAGGCCACCCGGAGGGCGCCACAGACTTTCAACAGATGTACCGGGGCAGGCTTGGATGGGAGGCTCAGACTGTTGTTGAGGACATCGTACGCATTCTTGAGGCCTAGTTTTGTTGCTTTCCTAAGCCTTCTTGGGGAAAAGGCTTGAGGGGGGCAAAGATACTTCGGGCTACCTTTTCCCTTTGGGGGGGGGGGTATTTCTTTCTCCTTTGTGTTCTTCTCCCTCTTTCCATAAGTTTATTTTCTCCCAATGGGACAGTTGGCGCCCATGCGGCCATGCCTTTTTGAGCAGGGCCCAGAGGTGTAATGTCATTGCTGACTTGCACCCTGTTAATGATGTTACGCCTCTGGGCCCTGTAATGATACGAGGCATGCATTTGCCTTGATTCTCGGTGGCTGAGTGCCGAAGTAGGGAGCAGGCCATGCGGCACACCCGGGCAATATCTTCCGATTGGGTATTTGCAGGGGTCAACTGTAAACGGAGAGTGAGGCAGCTAGTCCTTAGGCTGTAGGTCAATGACATTACACCTCAGGGCCATGCCAAAAGGCTTGGCCGTGTGGGCGCCCGGCTGTCAGGTTGGTAGGAAAAGAAACTTCAGGCTAGAAGAGAAAGGAAAGGAACAGACGAAAAAGGAGAAGGCAAAGAGCATCCCCAACAGGAAAGGAAGTCTTAAGAAACCCGCGTCCAGCTGGGTTGTTTGTGAAGCACACAATTAACATCAGCAACCACATTTCTCAGCTACTCGATGCTCACATCAGGCGGCCGGCCACACACCTTCTGAAGTCCAAGCAACCCAAGCTGCGTGAAAATTCCTCAGGTAATACAACAAATTCCCAATGGAATGGAGACCAAAATCCTCGGGGAATAAAAACTCTAACGGAGTAGGAACCAAAATTCCCGAGGGAGTAAAGAGGAGCACCACTGTATATAAAACAAGGGACGCATGCTACCCAATTGGACTTTTTTACTCCAGAGGTATTCCATGGGTATCACCTGCTACGAGTTTCATCGCTATTCTTGACTCCCGGCGCACCCCATGCACATCCCATCCAGTCTTAACCCAAATCTCAGTCGAGTCTTTCAAGGTAAGATTCACGATCCATGATCAGTCAATAGCGGATGCCTTCAGGCAGGATCCAATTTCCCCACACCCATCACATACAGTCTGAACTATACTCTAGTCTTTCATGGTCAGTTTCGTGATCCATCATCAGTGAGAGTTAATTCTTTCAGGCAGATTACGATCCCTTCCCCCCCACATACAGCCTGTGCTTGACCAAGGGCAGGTTCTCCTTCAACCAGCAAACGCCTCTGCTGCGTGGGGGCGGGGACTGGGCTGCTAGTGCCTTGTTCAGGGAGTGGGGGCAGGCTTGACGAGTCCAGCCACCCAAGGCACTGCAGATGGGGCATGCCAGGGTGCAGTGGAGGGTCAGGCACTTTGAGTGGGATAGACATGGGCAACACTGACAGCCAGTGATGCACATATCAGGGGCAACACAGACAACTGGCGCGCGATGGTTGAGGAGGCAGTGCCTTGGAGCAGAGGGTCAGGCACAGCTAGTGGAAATGTCAGGGGCAGCACCCATCGCTGGCGCGCGAGGGTTGAGGAGGCAGTGCCTTGGAGCAGAGGGTCAGGCACAGCTAGTGGAAATGTCAGGGGCAGCACCCATCGCTGGCGCGCGAGGGTTGAGGAGGCAGTGCCTTGGAGCAGAGGGTCAGGCACAGCTAGTGGAAATGTCAGGGGCAGCACCCATCGCTGGCGCGCGAGGGTTGAGGAGGCAGTGCCTTGGAGCAGAGGGTCAGGCACAGCTAGTGGAAATGTCAGGGGCAGCACCCATCGCTGGCGCGCGAGGGTTGAGGAGGCAGTGCCTTGGAGCAGAGGGTCAGGCACAGCTAGTGGAAATGTCAGGGGCAGCACCCATCGCTGGCGCGCGAGGGTTGAGGAGGCAGTGCCTTGGAGCAGAGGGTCAGGCACAGCTAGTGGAAACGTCAGGGGCAGCACCCATCGCTGGCGCGCGAGGGTTGAGGAGGCAGTGCCTTGGAGCAGAGGGTCAGGCACAGCTAGTGGAAACGTCAGGGGCAGCACCCATCGCTGGCGCGCGAGGGTTGAGGAGGCAGTGCATTAGAGCAGAGGAGGCCCATTAAGTTGAGAAAGTGGAGCACTAGGCACCATCGCTGGCGCACGTGGCAGATGCAGCAGGGCAGGAGACACGGACGATAAAAGAAGGCGAGGTCACATATTTGATATCAATATATCATCAGACGTCACGACTGTGGCAGGGCAAGTCAGTAACATCTGAGTCTGGTGCAGTAAGCTTATGACAATACAAGGTTCGGCACACGCGCTAGACCGCTAATGCTGCCTCACCCATCTCTGGTGACGACTTGTGATGGCCTCTGAACTCCTCCGTGAACTTTCCTCGGTGATTCACAATCTGTCAGCAGCAAGGCAACGCCATGTCCCATGCTTCGGTGTCATTGGGCAAGTGCCTCAATCCCAGTCTTTGGACATATGAATGCGTCCACTCATTCAGCAGCAACCATTGAAAACGAATCTCTGATATCACAAACGTGGTGGAGAGACAGCGAGCATCCATCTTTGGACACGAGACAAACCGTCAGACAGGTCATGAGGGGAGCAAGATTTGCACGCATATCATCCGCACAATTTCCAAGCTGCATTCCACCCCTGCTTGTTTCCACATATCACCTTCCCCGCCCTCTCACCAGGTTTGAGGTGCCTCGATCCGTGTTGCCATCCCATGTGGCCTGGTACTTGAGCCAGCAGTCACCTGCGCAAGGCAGTGGCCACCGGTTCAACATCCGAAATTTTGAAAATTCAGATTTGTACTGTCCATGCTGCCTGGTACTTGAGCCAGCAGTCACCTACGCGAGGTAGTGGCCACTGGCTCAAAATTTACATTAAAATTCAAAATACGACCCTTTGGGTTCAAATTCTGCCCACTAGGCTTTCACGCGTCCCTGGGGCACTGTTGTGTGCAGGGGGCCGGTGTCCGCCAACCCAGCAGCTTCTAGGGTGGGCGCATACCATATACCCTGATGCTCCATACGCCATTCATACCGCCAGCTTCTGGAAGCCAGGGTCAGCCGGACAGCTGGACACATCCAATCAGTAAAACTGCTGGTATTGATCTCCACACATTCATATAATCATATTTCCGGTGCTGTGAGCACCCGGGCCCGGGCCCCGTGTACATAGTTTAACAGTCTCCAATTTCACTGATCTTTTCAATATTCCCCCCTGGCCGCATGCCCCTTCCAGCCGCCACACCTGTCTTATGCAGCGTGCCCCCCTCTATAGCCCCCTCTAGGCAGCATGCCCCCCTCTCTAGCCCCCTCAAGGCCGCATGTCCCCTTCCAGCCGCCACACCTGTCTTATGCAGCGTGCCCCCCTCTATAGCCCCCTCTAGGCAGCATGCCCCCCTCTCTAGCCCCCTCAAGGCCGCATGCCCCCTTCCAGCCGCCAAGCCTGTCTTATGCAGCGTGCCCCCCTCTATAGCCCCCTCTAGGCTGCGTGCCCCCCTCTATAGTCCCCTCTAGGCTGCGTGCCCCCCTCTAGCCCCCTCTAGGCTGCGTGCCCCCCTCTAGCCCCCTCAAGGCCGCATGCCCCCTTCCAGCCGCCACACCTGTCTTATTCAGCGTGCCCCCTATAGCCCCCTCTAGGCTGCGTGCCCCCCTCTAAAGCTTCCTCTAGGCAGCGTGCCCCCCTCTATAGCCCCCTCTAGGCTGCGTGCCCCCCTCTAGCCCCCTCAAGGCCGCATGCTCCCCTCCAGCCCCCACACCTGTCTTGTGCTCGTGGATGTCCATTGTCCAGCAAACGCCACTGGGGTGGCCTGCAGGCCGGATGGGAGAAAGAATGGAATGATGCCTGGGACTGTAATACAGCAGAGCAAACACCGCTTACGTTCCTGCATGCTGCCTACTGCCCAGCAAATGTTCCTGCCCAGTCCTGCCTTTGGCCCTCCTACCCAGCTTTTGCGCCTACTTGCTGCCCTGCTGCGCCACAGAGGCGGGGCAAGAAAAAAGGAACATCAACATCAACGGCCTTGTCACGCTTCCTAATCCACCTTCAAACTGAAGAAAGCATCGGAGATTTCGTGAGTGTATTGCCAGCCCAGCCTCAAAATATAGGCCGCATACAAGATCCCGTGAAATTTCCCAAAGCAGCCACAAGAAAACCCCCTGTTATTTGCTTGCATTGTGAAACAGTGTGGCAGGATTTCTTGACACCCGGCCTTACTGCACCAGACCCAGATGTTACTGACATGCCTTGCCACTGACATGCCTAGCCCATGCCCCCCCCCCCCCGGTGACTCCCGGCCTTACTTCACCAGACCCAGATGTTACTGACATGCCTTGCCACTGACATGCCTAGCCCATGCCCCCCACCCCCGGTGACTCCCAGCCTTACTGCACCAGACCCAGATGTTACTGACATGCCTTGCCACTGACATGCCTAGCCCATGCCCCCCACCCCCGGTGACTCCCAGCCTTACTGCACCAGACCCAGATGTTACTGACATGCCTTGCCACTGACATGCCTAGCCCATGCCCCCCCCCCCGGTGACTCCCGGCCTTACTGCACCAGACCCAGATGTTACTGACATGCCTTGCCACTGACATGCCTAGCCCATGCCCCCCCCCCTCGGTGACTCCCGGCCTTACTGCACCAGACCCAGATGTTACTGACATGCCTTGCTACTAACATGCCTAGCCCATGCCCCCCCCCAGTGACTCCCAGCCTTACCGCACCAGACCCAGATGTTACAGCCATGAGGCACATCACTCCTTGGCTTGAACTCCTTGCACATGCGGCAGCACTCAGCAGCTGACCTCGCGGTGTTCCCCAGGCCCCACTGGACTGCGTAGCCCTCTGCGCATCCAGCGGGACACCAGCAAGGGGGACACGTGCACAAAAAGAGATGATGGAGCGCATGAAGCTTCTCATCGGCAAGCCACCCGTGGTCAAACTGGGATGAAAAGTTTTGACCCGCCTAATGACCTGTGTGGCCTGAGCAGCAGGCACCTTGCTGCACCAGGCCCCCTCGGTCGCAGGGCGTGATGCAGCAGAATTATTGCTGAGGCATGCAAAAATATTAGTGATGTCATGCATGCACCACAAGACAAACCGCATGAGAAGTCAGCTAGGGCACGCAACTGGTTGAGGCTACACTACGACATCCCGCAATTTGACATGAGGCGGAAGGATGACGCATCATGCTTCCCTTCGAAATCAAGAGTGTTGCAAAGTCAGCAGATAAATGCATGTTAAGTTGCACCACTTCCGGTACCGGTGTTTAGATTTTTTCTTCAGTTGAAATTTCCTTAAATTTAGATGCCGGTACTCTGGTACTGACGCAGTTACCGTACCTTGGGGGAGCATTGATGGATATGCACATCGCCCCTACCATAGTCTGCATGCATTTCAGGGCTGCAATCATCGGGGATAGGCTCGTCCAAGATCTGCACAATCACACGGTGAGCAAAAATACGAAAAATTGTTGGGGTACATGATATAAGAAGAATATACAGATACATAGACCTGGACATACACCTGCCCACTTGCCTTGCCCTGCATATCCCCGTGCCCCTGTTCGCCCTCCCTACTGCCAAAGGAGGCCTGGCGATGGAGACCACCCCAGGGTGAGAGACAGACATGCTCACCTCCACTGTTTCGTTCAATCGGTTCACAATGGTCGTGATAACTCTAGAGGAAGATCCAGCTTTGAACGGCGTGGGGATGATGGCGGGTGCTTGGGTGAGGGTGGCTTGAATGACCGGCGTCGCTTGGGGTCCCAGAGATGGCGAGGCACTAGGATCGGCAGGCTGACAATTTAAAATAATTCAGGTCAATTATCTTGCCTGGAATTGAAGGGCGTACAGGTATGTTGTCTGGAAGAAATGGGAGCTTGTGTGAAAGTAGAATTCTCTTTGCCAGGAATGGATTGTAGCAAGCATGAGCATGGAGGGAATCGTGTATGAATGTGTGGAGACTGGTGAGATTTTCTGTTTAGGTATGGAAGAGAGCGAGTGCGACCCTAAACTAGGCTGCATGCTGCATGGACTTCAGGTGTGTTCTAGAGGGTCAGCTCCGCTGTCGGGATTCCGTCATACATGCAGTACCTGGAAGTTGCTTCTCAAGATAATGGAGGCAGCTGCGGAAGAAGTTCAAGTGAAAGGGCTTGTTCAGTTCGGGGTGCATGCAGATAAAGAAAAACATGCAATCGTCACGTGGACCCTGCACGGACGGAGGGTTCGGCAGTGAACGCGCTCACCAAGCAAAGAGTTTCTGATGTCCTCTGACGAATAGAAGATGCCTAGGATCAGGCAAACACCGAAACTGAGGAAGGCTACCAAGTATATGGGTCTTCTGTTTGGAGGCACGAGCATTGTGCCGAAAATACGAGACTGTGAACAGTTGGTCACTAAAAATGAAGATGCTTCACATGCGTGCTAAAGGCAGTCGCGGGCGTAGAGATACTGATCAGGATCCGAAGACCTTTGGAAGATCCGCCACGTCCTCCGTGCACACCATGCCAATAAAGTGTGACCATGGCAGGCATGAGGCATGCCAGTATGGCCTAATTCCACGTGGGCGCTCGCCGGAACATGTTACGGTCGCAGCATATCTGATTGGGCGTGGCTACAGCCACGCTGGCCGAAAACACTGGATATGAAATTCCACTGATTGGGCCCTAAGCAACACGAGGATGCACACCCAAAAGTCCCAAACCCTTGACGTAACCGACAGAACATAATTGCTAGCTTCCAAACCTCAGTGGACAGTGTCAACGGCCTTTCAAACTGGTCTGAGCTGGACATTTGTATTTGTGTGATACTTTATAGGGAAGCAATAGCTACGTCGTCAATTTCACAAAAATGGCCTTACGAACGCTGTGGATTTTTATGTTGGTCGCGTGCCTCAGTGCACTAGATTTCTCCGGCGCCCAACTGAAGGCCGGATCCTTGTCCTCTACGCCGCAGACGCCTGTAATATCATCGTCGCTGAAATGGAGGCACAAGGCTTCATTGACTGCGCACTTGAAAGCCTCTGACGGCTTATGGGTGGATTCAAAAGATCTGGGGGTTCAAAGCTGCGAGCTCAATTTGGACGGCAGCGCCTTCGACGTGCTCGAGGGGGTTTACGAAGACAAATTGTTGCTTCGGATTTACATCAAGTACTCATACTTCAACAGCGTTGCGACGTTCAAGGCATTCGCATCCGTCGAGCCACTCGGACCGATTCGAAAACAACGTCAGGAGCATGACGTCCGCTTCGACCCCATGCTCCTGTTTTTCACTAAGGATAACAGAACGGCCTTCCCCCTGCTGGGAAAGCTTACCTTCCCCATCGTAAGTTTCCCGCCAGCCTCACTCGCACCGGACCCGGCGAAACTGGCCCAGCACCTCCTGCATGGCTGCATGGTCGCCCTGGACAAGGGTTTGCTCCTACGATGGTAACGGAGCGGTCGCGGCATCAGCCCATGCCCCATTGTTTCCTTATCCATTGCGCCTGTAGGGTGCTGTTTCTGTTCTGCATATGGACCTACCTGCATGGTGGCCCTGGACCATAAGACCTTCCCTTGCCCCTACGTTGCCGCCCATGCTGTCGCACCTGCTCTCCATCAAAAGCCTCACTTCTAAAAATTGCAAACCCTTGCTCCCTATGCTGGACCCAGCTGTCGCATGCTCCCCATTAAATTTCACATTTCTCACAAGAATCATCTCACCACTCCCCTGCTACCCTGTCGGCCCCTCACACTCACTTAAAATGCCAAGCACAACAGCCCCGATCAAATGTCTCACCTCTCTAAATTTCGAAACCATCAATATGATTCCTCCGCTGCACTGCCGACGTTTTTGATAAACGCATTCACGCGTTGTGTTGCACACCAGCCGATCAACTTTCCTCCTCCTCTGATGCAGGTCCCATCAGCCACCGCTGCCACATTCCCCCTCAGTGCCGAGATTGAGCTGGGCGACACTGACAGCCAGCCTCACGAGTACTGGATCACCTCGTTTGCCGCCAACAGCAGCTGCCTGATCAGGCCCGTCCTGTCGCCAAACGTTCTGGACCACAGGGGCGTGGGCATTCCAAGCGACAAGGATGCTGCGCAGGTGATGGGCTGGAGACATACAGGGGTTCACACTCCTTGACAGTTTGTTACACGCCTCCCAGCCTGAAGGCAGGGCGGGGCCAACAGTTACGTCTTAGCTACATAACAATTTACCTTAAGGTAATTCATTTACAACTCATCATCATCTACTCAGCTACATCACTGCTTATTTTTTGGTGATTCAGTTACGGTACAACTCAGCTACATCACGGTGCATTTCAGGGTGATTCAATCACAACTCAGCTACATCACTGCTTATCTTTGGGTGATTTAGTAACATCTCAGCTACATCAAAGTGCAATTTGGGGTGATCCAATAAAACTCAGCTACATCGCATTCAATTTTAGGGTGATTCAGTTGCAACTCAGCTTCATCACTGTTTCTCTTTGGGTACCGTATTTCATTTACAGCTCAGCTACATCAATTCTAAATTCAGGGTTATGGAGTAACAACTCAGCTGCATCACAGCCTAAGGTTCAGGGGCCTGGTGCAGGTAACCCTGCTGCTTAATCCACCGAATGGCCGCTGGCCATTCAACCTTCGGTCCCTGTTGACCCAGTGGACGCTGCACAGCAGCTTATCGAAGTGGGTCTGACGGGCACTCCAGATGCTCTGGCCTGCATCCCTGGGGGACCTAGCTGATATCTGCACTCTCATCATCCAGTGGTTCTAGAGTTCAGGGTGCCCAAACTGCCTGGCGCTTTGCCGTTCTTAGGCGGCTGCGGGGCATTCCTCGCGCACTTTACCCCTGGCGCTGTCAATGCATCGTTCCGATGGAAAACGGTATCATTGTATGCTGCATTAACCCTCAACCCTTAACCCTTATCTCTAAACCCTTAACTCTAAGCTGCATATCCATTCATTGACGTCCTCGTCCTTAATTGATCCCTTTCCTTACCGTGCCTCCCAGCGTCAGGCTTAGGTCTGGGTTCGGGGTACGTACGGTCAGCAACGTACCGCAGCTTTGCTTTGCCTCCCTCCAGTACGAAACAACGAGTTGTTTTTATGCTGCCCTCAGATAAAATTATCCACCAAACCTCTAAATTTCTGACTGAAAACTGGCGATGCCAATGAATAATTAGTATCTTCATGGATCCCTCAAAACCCCAAACAATGTTAATTATGAGGGAAGGCAAAGCAAATATACGGTATCCAGTTGGGGATTAAAATCCTCTTGGGTGTGACGTCCACTGAGGGTGCACGTCCTCTCTGAGTGTGCATATCAGAACCTGACAAGGCACATTCGTACAGGGCAGCCTACACAGTTTATTTTACAGTATTTCAGCCATACTTTGGCCACACTTCAGCCACACCTCAGCCATACTTCAGCCACACTTCAGCCATACTTCAACCATACTTCAGCCATACTTCAGCCATTCTTCAGCCATACTTCAGCCATACTTCAGCCATACGTCAGCCATACGTCAGCCATACTTCAGCCACACTTCAGCCATACGTCAGCCATACGTCAGCCATACGTCAGCCATACTTCAGCCATACTTCAGCCATACTTCCGCCATACTTCAGCCATTCTTCAGCCATACTTCAGCCATACTTCAGCCATACTTCAACCATACGTCAGCCATACTTCAGCCATACTTCAGCCATTCTTCAGCCATTCTTCAGCCATACTTCAGCCATACTTCAGCCATACTTCAGCCATACTTCAGCCATCATTCAGCCATACTTCAGCCATAATTCAGCCATAATTCAGCCATTTTTCGGCCTGCAGCTGGGGAGGGTGAGGGGGCAGATATGGTGCATCAAGCCCTGCTGCGTGCACCTCATGCTGAGGCCGGTCAAGGGCTGGTCCCCGTCGGCCCAGCGTTAACTGCCCCGCTGCCAGCTCAAGCAGCTACACCATGTACCAAAATGAACAATGGCTGACTGACGCCGAGACCGCTGCTTACTTCGACAGGCAGGCCCGCCAGGTGGCGGACATTGTGAAGAACACCTCTTACATTGTGCAGAATGTCATTTTGTTGGACACTGATAGGCTGATGCTCTGCCCCAAACCGACTAGCGAGAAAGAGTGATGAGTCCCTTTCAAAAAATGCAGAATGATGCCAGCCTTCATGGAAGCGGCGCGGAAGAGGCCTCAGCCCATGCCACGTTGGTTTCTGAATCCTCCCCCGCCAAGGGGCCTGTCACTAGGGGGATCGGACTAGTCCCCCGACACCCCCCGGCTTATAATGCGACCCCATGGTTGGCGCCTGAGCACACGGAAGAACCGACTGGCGTCCAGGATTCAAGCCATTGAATACAAAATGGAACATCCTTTACAAATTCGGCTTGCTGGACACCCTCAGCCTGAATCTGTGATTCCCCCAGGCCCCCCAGGAGGCGGACATCGTGATGAACCCCTTTACTATGCGCAAGATACCGGCTTGTTGGCCCCCCAGGTGGCTGACATTGTGACACATTTCGTTTCTTATGGGCAGAATACCGGCTTGTTGAAAACTGAGAGGCTGGTCCTTCACCCCCCAACAGGCCCCTGAGGAGGCATACATTGTGATGAGTCCCTTCTACAACGTGCAGAATGTGCAGCACCTGGGGAAAGTGGACCAGTTTGCCTTGCTGAACATCAGCAAGTTCACGTTATTGAATATCAACAAGTTTGGGATGCTGCTGGATCGACACATTCAAGTAAGAATACATACAGATTGCAGCTCCTGACGAAGCCTTGTCATGTCATTTGAAGGATCTCCGCTTTGAGGCTCAAACTTCAGGGTGTGGCCTCTCACCCTTAACCCTGATGGCTCTCACCCTAAACCCTATGCTAGCTTCCCCCCCAGTACTTGATGCTGGGTTGTGCCTGATAGCTCTGAGCCTGTGTTGCACCTAGGGTTTAGGGTTACATGCTGAACCCTAAGCCTTAACCCTACACTAGTGCTTGATGCTGGGTTGTGCCTGATAGCTCTGAGCCCGTGTTGCACCTAGGGTTTAGGGTCACATGCTTCACACTAAGCCTTAACCCTAAGCCTTAACCCTACACTAGTGCTTGATGCTGGGTTGTGCCTGATAGCTCTGAGCCTGTGTTGCACCTAGGGTTTAGGGTTACATGCTGAACCCTAAGCCTTAACCCTACACTAGTGCTTGATGCTGGGCTGTGCCTGATAGCTCTGAGCCTGTGTTGCACCTAGGGTTTAGGGTTACATGCTTAACCCTAAGCCTTAACCCTACACTAGTGATTGATGCTGGGTTGTGCCTGATAGCTCTGAGCCTGTGTTGCACCTAGGGTTTAGGGTTACATGCTTAACCCTAAGCCTTAACCCTACACTAGTGCTTGATGCTGGGTTGTGCCTGATAGCTCTGAGCCTGTGTTGCACCTAGGGTTTAGGGTTACATGCTTAACCCTAAGCCTTAACCCTACACTAGTGCTTGATGCTGGGTTGTGCCTGATAGCTCTGAGCCTGTGTTGCACCTAGGGTTTAGGGTTACATGCTAAACCCTAAACCTTAACCCTACACTAGTGCTTGATGCTGGGTTGTGCCTGATTGCTCTGAGCCCTTTGAGTTTGTGATGCACCCTCTGCTTCTCCTGATAGGTCGTGATCATACAGCAACCCTAAACCCTTAACCCGCTCCTCTATCAGTGCCTGATGCTGGGGTGCACCCCATGACTCCGAGCCTTCTGCTGTATTACACTCAACAGCTCCTACCCTAAGCCGCACCTGCCCTGCCCAGCATTGGGATACAAATTGGTCCGCGTTGATGAAGATATTCCATTGAGATACCTTCATAAAGCTTCGCTGTGACCCTGTGTTACAGTACATGTCTAGGATCAGGCAATCACGGGAACTGAAGAAATGTGTGGATGGGAGGACACTTATGAAAAGTGTGGGGGGCAGGGGGTCACTGATGAAATCCGATCCTGGGTCGCACCTGCCCTGCCCAGCATTGGCATACGTTCATATAGCTTCTCTCTGACCCTGTATTGCACTTTCCACCCTGCAGTGGCATACCTCCCTGGGCTTCTCCAGATATATCGTGTACATGCGCGCCATAGACATCACAGATTTCACAGCGCAGCCCGCCATCAGCGACTGGATCGCCAAGGGGGTGCTCATCATTGTGCTTTGGGAGGTGGGTGGCTCAGGGGAGGGGCAGGGGAGGGGGAGGTTTGGAGGCGGGTGGATGAAAGGTGCAGGGGAGGTCAGGTTGGGACTGGATAAGGTAACTTGCATCAGCAACTGGATGGCCCGGGGGTGCTGATAATTTCGCTTTAGGGGTGGGTGGCAGATGGGTTGTGGGGGAGGGGAGGGCAGGGTTGGAGTAGACAATACAGCCTTGCAGCAGCAACTGGATTGCCTGGGGGATGCTGATCATTGTGATTTGAGAGGCGGGTGGCAGATGGGTTGTGGGGGAGGGGAGGGGAGGGGAGGTTTGGAGTGGACAGCACAGCCTTGCATCGGCGACTGGATTGCCTGAAGGGTGGTGTTCATGGTGTTGTCACGGTTGGGTAGCTGACGGGGGTTGCTGCGGGGGAGATCTGAGGGACATGCGTCTTTGGATCTTACTCTCGTGCCCTGTATTGCCCTGTATTGCCATGTATTGCCCTGTATTGCCCTGTATTGCCCTGTAGTGCCCTCTGTATGATTGACAGCTTGCTCCACCGCCTGGCCACATGAGGCTGCCCCTCACCCCCACAGTGCAGAGCGTCCCTGCTCACCCAGCGATCCGCCTGCATTGCCCTTGATGATTGACTTCCTGCTCCGTTTTCTGAGGCTGTTTGCTCCCCTTTCCCCCCACGGTGTAGAGCATCCCTGCCCATCCCACACTCAGCCTGTACGACCAGCGCATTGTGTACAGCCATGCCATGCTCGCCTTCACGGGGATCCACTCCTACGTGGTCATGGCTGATCTGGATGAGTGAGTTGCGGGGGGGACATGGAGCTCGCTGGGTTTTAAGCGGGGCGCTGCTTGGCCAAAAAAGTGTCACCGTTTTGAAAAGAGGCCCCTGGAGATCATTGATTTAAATTGTTAGATGTCCGGGGGCTCAGGATCATTGGTTTATTTCTCAGATGCCTTGTCAGCCTCCCCCCCCCCCCAAAAAACAAGACACCAAATCTACAGGGCTGTCGATTTGTTGTATCTTTGGGGGAGTTTGGCAGGGCATGTCTAGTCACCGCTTTGCCGTTGACATGTAGAGGCACCGGATACCGCCAAGTCATGAAGAAGCGAGGCATGCTCCCACCTGGGGGGAGCCGCCCCTCGAGTGAGGCATGCTCCCACCTGGGGGGAGCCGCCCCTCGAGTGAGGCATGCTCCCACCTGGGGGGGAGCCGCCCCTCGAGTGAGGCATGCTCCCACCTGGGGGGAATCCGCCCCTCGAGTGAGAGCCTAATTTCCAAGACAGAAATAAAGAAATAAATTGAAGAGGGGGGGGGGAAGTGAGGGCCTCATTTCCAACCCTTAGTATCATGTGGGTCTCATTTTCCTCCCCAGGAGAAAATCACGTCGATACTCATATATTTGGAATGCTTACCAGGAGTGGCAATCTCTTTCAGTTTGATTTTCTGGCACCGTGCGCTTTTGGAAGCTTTCAGAGGTAGCCTCAGCCTCAGTCACCTCAACGCATCGTCACTGCCTGGCAGGCAGCTCCACCCTCGTGTCTCCCCGCCAGGCAAAGTTCCTCTTCTTTTTTTTGCCTTACAAATCTTCTCTTGTATCTCCGCTTGGAGATTCCACTATCACATTTTACTCCATGGTAGGAACCTGACTGCCAATTAGCTACCTACGCTGATTGTCCTTGGCGGATCCTGCCTTGCGGCTTAGCGCTAGTTTAATCTTCCTGGGACCCAAATTAAATTATAGGTGGAGGGCCGGGGCGGGCGTTTTTCTTATTTAGCTTCACCCCCTATGTATCTGGCAGCTTCCTGACAGTTTCTCCTCTCGCTGTTGCCTGACAGATCCTATTTTGTACCTCTGCATGGAAGATCCTGATAGCTTCACCTCCTGGTACCTTCCCATTAGCTTCCCTCATATCTCTGCCTGACAGCTTCCTGACAGCTTCTCCTCTCACTGTTGCCTGACAGATGCTCTTTTACGGTCCCTTGTTGGTAATTACGGTCCCTTGTTGGTAATTACGGTCCCTTGTTGGTAAAAGTAGCTGAATTGCCTTGAAATGACGTAACTGAAACTCAGCTACGTAATTCAGCCACCGTGAGGACAGTAATTGGCACAGCACTGGTACATGTGCCACCCGGAGCTGACGGGCCTTCCCCCATCGCCTTTCAAGTGTCGAGAACGGTGCATACCCGCTGGGCCTTGCTGAATGCTCGGCCGCGTGGGGCTGGTAGGGGATGCGCAAGCTCATTTCTAGCCACCATACACACCCAGGACCATGGTGCAGCCATGCCACCCTCCTATGTGCGGTGTGCAGGAACAACGAGCTCGGAAATCTATGGACAGGGGGAGAGGGAGGATCATTTTGCGGGTTCGATTCCTCGACCATTCAATGATTGGGGTATGGTGTAATGCTGCCTGTTTCACCCTCTCACTGATTTTGATTGGGATGCTTAATGCTTTGCCTTGAGGTTTGCGTGATCAGATAATAATCACGCCCCGTAATATTTTGTGACCGCAGGTACATCATGTCCATGCGGAACGACCTGAAGACCTTCCAGGTGGGTCTGCTGCCATAGTGTATGGTCCAGGGTTTAGCATTAACCTGAACCTTACACCCTTCAACCCCACACCTAAACCTGATATGGAACGACGCGAAGACCTTCCAGGTGGGTATGCTGCCAGGGTGCAGGGTAAAGGGTTTAGCTTGAACCCCGACCCTTGATCCTCACACCCTAAGCCTGAACCTCATACGGAACGAGTTGGAGACTTTCCACATAGGGTTTAGGGTCAGAACCCTAAACCCTAAACTAGAAGGAGTGGAAGACTTTCCAGGTGGGTCTTCTGCCATGGGCCCTCATCGCCTGTAAAGTGAAAGCTCGCCCTGAGACGCCCTGAGGCATAGATTAAGGAAGCAAGCTGCTGCATATGTTGATATATACCCTCATCTACTGTTCTGTGACGACTTGGACGCCCGGAGGCCTGGATTCAGATTAAGGAGGCAACATGCCGCCAATGGACTCCCCCACTGCCCTCCCCCCCCCCCCTGCTACTTGATCCCCTCAGGAAATGGTTGTCGAGTGCACCAGCCACGAGCGGGAAGATGACACCACCGACATGCCCGTGAACCTGCAAATGCCGCGGTACAACAGCCTGGCAAAAGGCTTCCACCGCCTCGCCCCCGAGGTGGACATGTGGCTGACGCAGGAGGGCGAGGTAGCACACCCGCTCCTGCGCTACAGCCTGGTCAACAGGGCGCGGCCACCGGCTAACAAGAGCGTTGTGAGGCCAGAGGTGCGGGACAGGTTGTGTGTGTGTGGGGGGGGGTGTACAGTTTAGAGCTTACTTAACCCTATACCCTAACAAGAGTGTTGTGAGGCCAGAGGTGCGGGGCAGGTTGTGTGTGTGTGGGGGGGTACAGTTTAGGGCTTACTTAACCCTATCCCCTAACAAAAGCGTTGTGAGGCCAGAGGTGCGGGACAGGTTGTGTGTGGGGGGGGGATGCACAGTTTAGGGTTTACTGAACCCTATGCCCAAACTTTGTGAGACCTGAATTGCAGCGCGGGTGTAATGGGTGTGTGATGAAAGGGTTCACTAAACCTTCAACCTGAAACCCTCAACTGTAAACCCTTAACCTTCAGCCCTATTGGCGTGGAGCCAGAGGTGTGGGGCGGTGTGCAGCTGGACAAAGAAGAAGACGAGAGGGGGCTTTGCAATACCAATTAATAGACGTTAGGTTCAGCATACCAATAATTGACAAGGGGGCACCAGTTACCTGAGGCACGGAGCTATTGCGGGCTTCTGGCTGGGGGAGGTATGCAAGAATGCTACCAAACCTGAGACGCAGACCTGTGGTGTGCTGCTGTCTGAGGGAGGTGTGTGAACGTGCTGGTATGAAGCTGGTGATGCACTCGCCATTTATTAGAATACGAAGATCAGAACAGAAGGGATGCGTTGCACGACGGGCTCATCTCAGAGGGAGCACTGCGCGCTCACACGGAGAGGGAGCACTGAACGCTCACCTGGGCAAATATCTCATAATTTACATTTCGTCACCCGCCCGTTTTGTGCCAAGAGGCCCGTGGGGGCGCAGGATCTGTACCTCTGAAGCGTTACGGGCAGGGGATGCAGATGCATTCAACGAACCTGCTACCTGCAGACGCGGTTTGCGTGTTCAAGCGCCGTCTAGCGCTTTATGTTGGCACCCACTGGCTTGCGGTACTGGCACCTGACCCCAGCATATGTGGATCCGCCTTGCGACAGCTGCTTGAGCGCCACACCATTCACCATGGGTGGGGCTGCCCTCCCTGCCCAACTCGATGTCACATTTTGAGAGCATGGATTTACCGTATGGACATGTTTCACTCATTCGCCCTACCTTCAGGTCATCCACCCCGTATATTTCAGTTGCACTACAAGCTACCTCAACCTAAACCCTACACCCTGTTGACAAGCTTTGCATGCCCTCATTATTAATGGTGTTTGGGGAATGCGGGAGCGATCCATGAAAATACTACTGAATGTTTTTTAGACGCTACCGTAGTTCTAAGCCGAAAATCGAAAGTTCTGGTATACCGGTAATTCGCATTTCAAGGGTAGCATTCAGATAATGAATTAATTAATGCCCCCGCGGGAGGGTTATGCGAATATGCGTTGAATTTCGACATTGCTTTATTTCTCCCTTCCCCATTCCTTTCCATCCCCCCCCCCCTTAGTACATTTAACCTTGATAATTTATTCGTTTTATCCGCCCCCCCTCCCCCTGTAGTTCATTCACACATACTTCACACACTATGCCTCTCAGTACATCGGCTATAAGAGCAGTGTCCCGGCGCCCAAGTGCCTCTTCGTGCTGCACTTGAAAAGCATCTTCCGCAAACGTGATGCAGCAGACAGCAGCGGCAGTGCTCTGAGGTGGGAGGAGTGTGCCACATAAATGCCATGTGATTTGATGTGCATGACACAGTAGAACAGCAGCGGCAGTGCTCTGAGGTGGGAAGAGGAGGAGTGTGCCACACACTTGTGTGCCACACGTTTGCATGTATGCCCTGCAATTCGATGTGTGCGACGCAGCCGACAGCAGCAGAAGCGCTCTGAGGTGGGAGAAGTTTACCACATGCCAACAGATGCGCATGCGGTGTGATTAATTGTGCACAGCGTAGCGGTGAGCAGCGACGTTGCGCCGCGGTGGGAGAAGCGTGCTGTGTGCATGCATGCATATTGGTGTGCATGACGCAGCGTGCAGCAGCGGCAGCGCACTTGGGTGAGAGATTGGGAGGAGTGTGCCGGAGGCATGCATGCGTTGTTATATGATGTGCATGATGCAGCAGACAGCAGCAGCAGCACACTGAGACGGGAGGAGTGTGCCATTTGCGTGTGTGTGTGCATGTGTGTCTGACGTGCAGGAGGTGAGGTGATGGGACGGGTGGCTTGAAAATCGAAATATGCCCAGCATGCCTTGCTTGAAAACTGAGATATGCCCATAGCATGCCATGCGTGAAAACCTAGGTATACCTTGCATGCCATGCGTGAAAACCTAGGTATACCTTGCATGCCATGCGTGAAAACCTAGGTACACCTTGCATGCCATGCGTGAAAACCTAGGTATACCTTGCATGCCATGCGTGAAAACCTAGGTACACCTTGCATGCCATGCGTGAAAACCTAGGTATACCTTGCATGCCATGCGTGAAAACCAGACCGAGCCCAGCCCTGGCAGGTCCGTTACTCACAGGCGCAGGCGCAGCTTTTGGCCCGAGCTGCGCCGACCCCTTAACCATCACGCCCTAAGTGCAGGTACCAGCTGAACTTCGATCTCACTCTCTTGAAAACAAATGGTCGAGTGGCGCGTCAGTACGTCACTGGTGGCACCCTTGCCCAAAAGGTTGAGGGATCTAACCCCGCCAATCGATCCTGTCTCTCACCCTGTTTAGATCGCCGAGCTCCATGTTCCTGCCCCCCTCACATGGGAGGGGGGCATGGCTGCAGCGCTGCGCCATGGTCTTGGCTGTGCATGGTAGCTGGAATTGAGCTTGTACACCCCCCACCAGCCCCATATGGCTGAGCGTTCAGCAGGGCCCGGCGGGTATGCACCGCTGTAAACGTCTTTCTCACACACCTCCCGTGCATTCTGCTGGCATCCAGGCTGCTGGGCTTTGAGGAGGATGCGGAGCTGGAAGCTGCCTTGAAGCTGCGCGGCTCCAGGCTGTACCAACAGCCGGTTGCAGCAGTCCAGTCGGAGGAGTGAAGCCATCAGGGATATGTTGGTGAGCGGCAGGTTGAGCTGCTCCCTCGCCCGCGCCCAGGCGTCTCGTTGTTGCCGTTCGGCAGGCCGCTGCATATTATCACGTCAAGCTGCTCCCTCGCCGGCGACCAGGCGCCTCTCCTTTGCCGGTGGAAGGGCCGCTGCGCATGACGGTGTCAAGCTTCTACCTCACCTGCAACCAGGCGATTCATCATTGTGGGTTGGTAGCCCACTACGCATGACCATGTCAAGCTGCTCCCTCGCCTGCATCCCTGCATCTTCACCAATGGATGCAGGACGGCCAAGGTTTCAACTTTGAGCAAGGCTTTTAGGATTGAAAACCAGCCCGTACATCAGTCTAAGGATCGGGCCACTGTCATGGGCGCACGTCACTGCATCATCACCAATGCAGGGCGGCAGCTCACTGCCCGTGGCCATGCATCGCGCGTGTTGGTCCGGGCCAGTGAGCAGCTGGTATTGCCAGCAGAGATTCCGATCGCCCCAATTGAGCTGGCCAATGTTTCAACAGGGCTTTTAGGATTGGAAATCAGTCCGTGCATCAGTCTAAGGATCAAGGCCACTGTTGTGGGCGCACATCACTGTCCCATCATGCATTAGATTCACAGTCAAAGACTTCACACCTCTGGGCCCTGCTCAAACGCTTGGCCGTGTGGGCGCTTAACAGAAAAGTTGGGAGAAGGAATTAGATTCACAGTAATAATAGTACATAAGCCTTCCTGGACATTTCTTCCTGGATTTTTCCGATATGGCATTTTTAAATACTTGTCGTCCTCCAATTCCTCCTCACCAATTCGGTTGAAATCATTCCAACGTCATGCTTATAATCGCTTGCTTCTTTATTCTTGCACATCAAAATATTTGGCTTGGTGCCTCAAATTGAAGGCCCTTGGCTGTGTGTATAGACACGTAAAATAATTCGTTTCCCACCTTCATTTTCTCAGCTTTTTGATGTTCGGCGCACGGATCAGTATATGATGGAAAGTCCTTTGAAGTTAACAGCCTGCGTCGGAAAGATTGCACTGTGGGGGGGCCCACGCATTCCACGGCGGGGACCCGGACCGGACCGGCGCGCGGGTAACGCCAGTAAGAGCACTTTTCCCCCACGCGTTTATCCACGGGATGTCCGCCACGTGGGGTAACCGTGTGTGGTATCTCCATCGTAGAACTCCCAGATGGGTATCACCGAGTTGTCACTAAGTGAGCATCACTGGGACATAACATCATTAAAACATGTGTCTGTCAGGCATTGTTCAACGATGCCAAGAATAACAGCCAACAAAAACATTATCTGATACCCTAGCCACTATCCTGGTCCTGATCGGTGGTTCACTGACTCAATCCGCCAAGCACTTTTCAACGAACCCCGAATATACCGGTAGTTACATTTCAGAAGGCATGTGAGGTCTACTTCCACAAAGTTACTTCCAGAGCTACCAGCAGGGCGATCCACTAAGACCGCATGGAGAGACACTGAAGAGGGCAGACAGACACGCCACGCACTTAAGAACGGTGCACACCCGCTGGGCCCTGCTAAACGCTTGGCTGCGCGGCGCTGATAGGGGAAAAGCAACCTCAATTCCAGCTACCGTGTGCAGCCAGAACCATGCAGCCATGCCACCCTCATAAGTGGGAGGGGGGCAGGCCTCAAAGTATCTCTGCCTGAGGCGCTGTCAGTGGGAACGGGCCTACATGCGACTTCCGACACCATGGCATTTGAACCATGGCCGACAGCTGCTCGGCAGCCAGGCTGAGGGCCAGCTGGACCTGCTGCTGCTCGGGTCCATCTAAAGCCAGTACCGCCATGGCCGGCGGCGGGCCTGCCGGCATGTCATCAACGGGAAGCAGCGCGCCCGCCATGGCCAGCTCGCGGATGCGAAGCGTTGTTGAGGCAAGGCGCGCGGTTGCCGCGCGCGCTCTCGTCGCGGCGTTCTGCGTCCAGTATCAGGGGGTGGCGTGCGTCAAGATGAAATGAAACAAGGACTCCAGGAAGAGTCTGCCCAAATCCAAAGTCTGGATGTCTGCCATGCCGTTTGCCTTTTTTGGGCCACTCCAAGTACACAGCCCAAGGTGAATTTATATATATTTTCAGAGCATCACACTTGCTTTCAGAGCTTCACACTTGCTTTCAGAGCATCACAATTGATGCATGAGCCACGTGCCCGAAAACCGGTGCGAGCAAGCAAAAAGTGCATAGTATCTGACAAAATAAATTCCTCCGCACAAGAACATGTTGCAGAAGGAGACGCGGATATAATGACGACTGTGATCAAAGAGACCCAAGGTGCTGCCCATTAAGCAATCAACGGCATTTACTGAGACAGTTGATGCTGTGGGCTGGGAGGCCAACTGTCACTGCCCAAAGCTTGACCCTCGCCAGGCCCGACCCTGGAGAAGACAGCGACCCGAGCTGGTAGCGGGTATATAAAGCCCTAAGCAACTCCTCACCGCGGGAAATGGACTATGAAGAAAATGGGAATGTGAAATGGGTGGGCGTCTGCTTAGGGTTTAGGGTTAAGGGTTAAGGAAACGGGCGAGCGTCTGTTTGCGCACCTTTTGAGAGGCACTCGTCTCCTGCTTGGAGGGGGCTGCGCCGGACTCCGACATGCTCAGCTGCCCGCGGTACCTACAAGGGCCACGTGGAGGGTGCGTTGTAACTCACAAACAACAATGCAGGAGGCAGTAGATCATGGGGCCCGGGGCAGCCGTGCCGGTGTCAGTTGGTTGGTAGCGTGTGTCAGTTGGTTGGTAGCATGTGTCAGTTGGTTGTTAGTGGTGTCAGTTGGTTGGTAGCGTGTGTCAGTTGGTTGGTAGCATGTGTCAGTTGGTTGGTAGTGGTGTCAGTTGGTTGGTAGCGTGTGTCAGTTGGTTGGTAGTGGTGTCAGTTGGTTGGTAGCGTGTGTCAGTTGGTTGGTAGCATGTGTCAGTTGGTTGGTAGTGATGTCAGTTGGTTGGTAGTGTGTGTCAGTTGGTTGGTAGCATGTGTCAGTTGGTTGGTAGCGTGTGTCAGTTGGTTGGTAGTGGTGTCAGTTGGTTGGTAGCGTGTGTCAGTTGGTTGGTAGCGGTGTCAGTTGGTTGGTAGCGGTGTCAGTTAGTTGGTAGCGGTAGCGGTTCCGAAAAGGCAGCGGTAGCGATGTCAGTGAAGGGTTTAGGGTTTAACCCTTAGCCCTAAGCAATTCTAATAAAGGCAGCGGTAGCGGTGTCAGGTCAGGCAGCTGTGCATGTATCGGTATCAGCAGAGGTGCCGGTAGCGGTGCCAGCAGCGGCAGACGGAGGTGAGGGTTCAGCAGATGACGAGCTTGGGTAACAAGGGGGGAGAGTCATTGACTGCCTCAGGGCCAGAGGGTTTGGGGTTTAGGGCCAGAGGGTTTAGGGTTAAGCAGATCAAGAGCTTCAGTCCCATGGGGGGACGGTCATTGAGGGCCTGCGGGCTAGAGGTGCACGCTTCACAGGGGGCCCCAAGATCACCATAACAGGGTATGGGTATGGGTATGGATATAGGTACGAGCTGCATTGCCACTAGGACATCTTGCACACGATGCCATAGTGGCAGTGCAGCTCGCGCCTATTCCCATTCCCTGACACATCAGGACATAGCCATTATTTGCCAGCACCTGTGCAGAGAGGAGAGGGGGGAGTGCACTTCTGAACCGAGTCTCTTCTGCCCATTGCCCGTATCAATAAAGGATCAATCCCGGGCGGGCCGTGTTTGGGAGCCAAATTGCTCCCCTGCCAATCCACGACTGCCGAAAATTGAGCGTTCGGGGTGAGATATGGGTTTGAGAGATGCCACTCTCTGTACGTCTAAATCTTGCTTAAAACATTGAACACAAATAAAGGCCTGGTTCCAAACCAATAATCACATGCTTAAAAGTAAATAGTTGCTGCAAGGTATTTCTATCACAACATTTCTCCCCCAATCCCCCAATCCACACCATTGTAAGGTCCTTGGATCCATCAATGTCTCTGAGATGGATGTGGCCTCCAGCTGCAGCTTAAGCAGCTTGGCATGATGCTTCTGACGCCTGAAGCCACAACAAATACGCATGGGGCTCAGCAGGAGGAAAAGAAACTGTAGAAAAAAATCAAGGAGAAAAGTGCAACAGGCGAGGAATATAACAAGAGAAGAATACAGCAGAACATTATAGCAAGAGATGCAACGGCAGGAAAAAAATCAAAGCAGGCAAACACAACATCAGGATCAGAAAACAGCGGGAGAAGAATAAAGCAGGAGAAGAACAAAGCAGGAGAAGAATAAAGCAGGAGAAGATTAAACAGGAGAAGAACAAAGCAGGAGAAGAACAAAGCAGGAGAAGAACAAAGCAGGAGAAGAATAAAGCAGGAGAAGAATAAAGCAGGAGAAGAACAAAGCAGGAGAAGAACAAAGCAGGAGAAGAACAAAGCAGGAAAAGAATAAAGCAGGAGAAGAACAAAGCAGGAGAAGAACAAAGCAGGAGAAGAACAAAGCAGGAGAAGAATAAAGCAGGAGAAGAACAAAGCAGGAGAAGAACAAAGCAGGAGAAGAATAAAGCAGGAGAAGAACAAAGCAGGAGAAGAACAAAGCAGGAGAAGAATTAAGCAGGAGAAGAACAAAGGAGGAGAAGGACAAAGCAGGAGAAGGACAAAGCAGGAGAAGAACAAAGCAGGAGAAGAATAAAGCAGGAGAAGAACAAAGCAGGAGAAGAATAAAGCAGGAGAAGAACAAAGCAGGAGAAGAATAAAGCAGGAGAAGAACAAAGGAGGAGAAGGACAAAGCAGGAGAAGAATAATGCAGGAGAAGAACACAGCAGAACAATATAGCAGTTTACCACAATGAACAGTCTCGCGATGTGCACTGCTGGCATCAGATGCGGAGCCCACAGGGGGGTCGGGGATCCTTGCCTTGCCTTGGTCAGGCAACAGGCCTGCAACATTTCTGTGCTGCCAATGAATCCAACGTGGTTCTGGGATCCTTGCCTTGCCTCAGGCAGACAACAGCCATGCAACAATCTTGTGCCGCTTAAATCCTAGCAGCAGCCGCCTCCAGGCGCAAAAAACTGACGATCAAACACGAGGTGGCAAGCTAGTGGCTGCCAGATCCCCCCTGTCCGTCGTCATTCCTTGGATTGCAACCGAAGTGTGCCGTTAGAAAGCTTCTGGACGTGAAATGGCACCTCTGTTGGTTTGGCCGGCAGTTAGTATCCTGTAGCGATAGCGGAGCAGCAACTGCACCCAGCAAGCGAAAGTGTCCGCAACAGCGGCCAGCCTGTGCTGCCGCACCCCCCCCCCTCTGCATGCACGCACTTCTAAACAAGAGGCTTCGCCTTGGGTGGGTCCAGCAGCGGAAGCGGGGCGGGAGATGCAACCAGCCTGCGAAAGTGCCAGCAACAGCGTCCAGCCTGTGCTGCCAGCACCCTAAACCCTTAACCATAAACCCTACCCTCACTTTTGAACGTGTGGTGGCACCTCCGGCGGGGCTGGCGGTTCCTCTCGCTGCAGTAGCGGGGCTGGGGCGGCAGGGGGGCCGCCCATGCCGCCGCCCCCTTCATCCTTCATAGAGCTCCTGAAGGAAGGCGGACCTGGGCGCTGGGACCTGTTGTCACCATCATCTTGCTCCCTGAAAAAACATAGAGAAAAATACTTAGGAGGGGAATACTCAAAAGACTGGCGAGAAACACATCGTGTAACGTGCTCAACCGTCATCCTTTACATAGCTACTGAAGGAAGTCTGACCCCGCGCGCCGGGACCTGTCGTGGCCATAAGCAGGCTCACTGCGAAAACGCATAGGGGTGTCGAGATGCACAACAGTAGATCTTTGAAAGAGTTCAATGGAACACCACACAAGAGCATTGGACAAAAGGCAGGTAAAAGTGGAGGACAAACGGTACGCAACAGATGTAAGAAGTGTCATCCCTAAAATCTGTCCTTAATTTATGTTTAATGCAGTACGTGCGTACTCCGTATATTACCACACCATGTCTTATGCGCCAGAGATCTCTGATGTGCGCCTTCGATTGCTCCAGGGACTGAGATATCAGAAATCTTGACATTGATGCCTAGTTTAGGGATGAGGATTTACAGTTTAGGGTGCTGCAACACGAAGGCCTAGTTTATGGTTCAGGCTTGAGGGTTTTGGCTCTGCAACATGAAAGCCCAGCAATTGATAACACAGCATGCTTGGCATCAGTGTTCATAATCATGGATGTTTCATACCTCCACCAGGCACAGCTAACAAGCAGCCCATCCACACTTTCGATATTCACGGGGGCGGTACTTGCGGTACAAGACAAACACGGAAGACTGTGGCTGATCCTCACCACTGAGCAACTGATCAAGGCGCAGCACATGTTGGCAATCTAGCTGGCGCCGTCTGCACAGACCAGGAATCAGGCTGGTCCCGCCTAGGCCTTCACCTTCCTAGACATGCCGACCCTTTTCGTGGCCTCCCATTCTTTCGATTCATCCCCCCCCACCCCCACGCTCCTTACCCATGCCTCAGGTAGGCGGGGGCAGACCAAATCTCTTGTCTCTCTCCCCCATCCCCCTCCACACTCCTTACCCGTGTCTGAAGGAAGGTGGGGGCAGACCAGGTCCCCCAGACGGCCCGTCCCCGTGGTCATCCCGCATCGAGCCTGGAATAGCAGGGTGGGATGGACAGATGTTGGAGTCACTATGGCAAGCCGCCCGCGGGCCTGCGAAAGAGGTTGTTGCGGCAACACTGCCGCCCGCGAGTTGCGGTCGCTGTACTGACGCCTACGAGGTCACCCTCAACAGAGGTTGCCGTCACTTGCAGGCGCCAACGGTCCAGCAAACAGGGGGTTTGGGTCGCTGCGCTAGCGCCTACGGGCCTGCAACAGATGTTGGGGTCACTACGGCAAGCCGCCTGTGGGCTTGCACCAGTGGTTGGGAGCCTTGTGAAAAAACGGCTGATCACAGGCCTGCAATTAGTTAGCAATTGCTGAGCTGGCGCCTGTGGAACTGCATCAGAGGTTGCAATCACTAGGGCAAGCCGCCTGTGGGCTTGCACCTGAGGTTGGGGCCACTGTGAAGACACGGCCAGCCACAGGCCTGTAACACAAGTTGCGATTGCTGTGCTAGCGCCTGCGGGCCTGCAGCAGATATTGGGATTACTTCGGCAAGCCACCTGTGGGCCTGCAACAGAGGTTGCAGTCCCTGCAACAAACGGCCGCCTATAGGCCTGCAACAGAGGTTGGGGTCACAACGGTAAGCCACCTGTGGGCCTGCAACAGAGGTTGCAGTCCCTGCAACAAACGGCCGCCTGTAGGCCTGCAACAGAGGTTGCAGTCCCTGCAACAAACGGCCGCCTATAGGCCTGCAACAGAGGTTGGGGTCACAACGGCAAGCCACCTGTGGGCCAGCAACAGAGGTTGGGGTCACAACGGCAAGCCACCTGTGGGCCTGCAACAGAGGTTGCAGTCCCTGCAACAAACGACCGCCTATAGGCCTGCAACAGAGGTTGGGGTCACAACGGCAAGCCACCTGTGGGCCTGCAACAGAGGTTGTGTTCCCTGCAACAAACGGCCGCCTAAAGGCCTGCAACAGAGGTTGCGACTTTTGTGCTGGCGTACACGGGCCTGCAACAGAGGTTAGGGTCGCTTCGGCAAGCCACCTGCGGGCCTGCAAAGAGGTTGCCCTTGCTCTGCCGGCGCTCGGGGGCTGACCTGACAGGGGTCATAGGCAAGCCCATGGGAGGGCACCAGCGCAAACAGAGGGTTTGGCTGGCAAAGCCACGGAAGAATCATGAAAGGGCTTAACATCAGATGACTCACATGACATGCAGAACACAAGTTGTATTATCTGTCGCATGGCAAACACGTGTGTGGCAGTGCTTTTACAACAATGCACGGCTGAAAGTGTGCATCGTTCAGGACAGTCCTCCTCGTGGCTGCTGCACAGCATTCGGTCACTTTTCTTCTCCAGGAAAGTGGCGGCTCATCCCTCCCCCCCCCCCCCCCCCTCTCATCTCTGCCACCGAAGCGTCCACCGCCCTGCCTGCTGATCCAGGGTACACCCCACCCTCTATTGCGCCTTCTGCGCCCCTCACCCCACCCCTCTCTCACCTCAGCCTCCGCCAAGCATCCTCCTCCCCGCACGCCAAACCCTCTATTGCGCCTTCTGCGCCCCTCACCCCCCCCCCACCCCTCTCTCACCTCCGCCACCACCGGCCCCTCACACCCCCCCTTCTTTCACCTCTGCCACCGCCGAGCAACCTACGCCCCGCCCACACCCCACCCTCTATTGCACCTTCTGCGCCCTCACCCCCCCTCACCCCACCCCTCTCTCACCTCGGCCACTGCCCATCATTTTCCACCCCGCCCGTCGCTCCAGGGTCCACCCCATCCTCTATTGCGCCTTCTTCGCCCCTTCCCCCCACCCCACCTGCCTCTCTCACCTCTGCCTCCGCCAACCATTCTCCTCCCCGCCCTCAGAAACCCTATATTGCGCCTTCTACCCCCTTCACCCCCCCCCCCCTCTCACCCCCCCCCCCCCCTTACTTGCAATTTCTGCGTCCCTCACCCCTCAGCCCCGCCCCCTCTCTCACCTCTGCCACCGAAACGTCCACCGCCTCGCCCGCCGCTCCACGGCCCGCCGCCGCCGCCGCCACCAAAAGACCCCCCGAAGTTACCGCCCCTGCCACCTCCAAACTGCCCTCCCCCGCGCCCTCCCCCAAAGCTGCCGCCGCCGCCACCACCACCGCCGCCGGTGCTTCCGCCCGGACTGATCCAGTCTCCCCCCGACATCAAGTGAGGGGGCATGGAGCCAGGGGCATCGAATGCAGGCAGCCGCGACCCCCGCGGGCTGACGGGGCGCTCACGGCCATGCGGACTGTCTGCACAGGAGAGTGAGGGGAAGGATGAGCTGTGGACAGGGTGTGGCACGCGGCTGGTAGGACAGGCAAAGTCTGGAAGCAGTACAAGCATGCCGGCCTCCAGCGTCTTTGAAATGGGACAGGGCACAAGCTGTGCGCATGCACCAAAGGTTGTCACAAATGACAAGGTCTGATGCCTGCTCGTAGCTTGCGCCCGGTCCCGTGAAACAGATTGCGACATTGTTCAAGGCAGAGTCCGCGCCTGCATTAGGGTTTGAGCATGGTACCCCTTGATGAGTGTGAGGTAAATTTCGGTCACAAGAATTACATCTGGTCCCAGGATGGTAAGGGTACCCTCCCCCCCGCAAACGTGTGTGTGTGGGGGGGGGGTGGAGGGGCCTTTTTGAAGCTCTCATGAGGGCGACATCACAACCTACCCACACCCGCAGGTGGACATATCACCCCCTCCTGGCCGCCCCCATGGAAAGCACATCGCCTCCTCGTGGCTGCTGGCATGGACAGCACTGACAGCCTCAAACCCCAAACAGCATTGTCCCTCATTAGTTCCTTCCATGGCCAGCGGTCAAAACTTGGAGACCAACCGTGTGCCAGCACAGAGCATTGCTGACGCCCTAGGGAAAACTAGTAGGCCCACAAGTGTGGAAACAAAAATAAAACAAGTGTGGAGAGAAGTATGAAGACACGGTTCCCCGACCTGCTCGCTCGTAGTCGTCCCGAGTCCGGCCCCGCAAGCTGTCACGATCCTCGCGGTGCGGGCGCTGCGGCTCCCTTTCCCGCTCCCGCCCACCCTGTCAGCGTGCATCATGAAGGAGAAGGGGAGGGTCAATCCTGGACATCAGCGCGACCCCCATGCCATCAAACGGCAGTTGGAGGGGACGGTTAAATAGCAGTTGGGCTGAATCCTCAGACCTGTTGGACACCCTAAACAGGTAGGGTGGGCAACCGCACACAGGTTCCCGGAAGGGACGACCAGGCCAGCCTGCATACCGCGCACCACACACGGGGACCGCGCATCACACATGGGGGCACCGCACACCACACACAAGGGGACCACGCACCACACACTGAGGGACCTAGCCGCTCACGAGCACCGGATCATAGGTGCAGAACCCAAACCTGATCCTGAACCAGACCCCCCGCAAGGCAGGATATCTGATTCATACCAGCTTCATACCTGCTCCATACCTGCTCCATACCTGATCCTGCTGGGCAGCATGAGGCAAGCCTCGGCGCCAGGCACCTGATCCTGCTGCAAGGCAAGCCCAGCCTGCACCAGATCCTGTGAACCCGCTCATCCTGCACCTCATCCGGCTGATTAGCCCAGGCTCTGCACCTGATCCCGCTGATCCTACTGCAAGGCAAGCCCAGGCTCTGCACCTGATCGATTGAATCTACAGATCCTGCACCTTATCCCGTTGATTACGGTAGTCCGGCCCTGCACCTGATCCCGCTTATCCTACTGCAAGGCAAGCCCAGGCCCTGCACCTGATCCCGCTGATCCTGCTGCAAGGCAAGCCCAGGCTCTGCACCTGATCCAACTGAACAGCATAAGGCAGGCCCCTCACACACCTGATCCTGCTGATCCTAGTCAGTCAAGATCCTGCACCTGCTCCCGCTGATCCTGCAGTCATAGTCAGCACAAGGCAGGCCCCTCTCGCACCTGGTCCCGCAGGTCCATGCCCGACTTGTCGGATACTGAGTCCGTGTCCTTCCCGCGGGATGATGGCAGCCGCCCTGACGGCTTCTCCGACTTCTCCCTCTCTCCCCGCTCCTTGACAGAGGAGCTGCGGGGCTTTTCCCGCTCCTTGTCCCGCTCCTTCTCCCGCCCGCTGTCCCGCTCCTTGTCCCGCCCACCGTCCCGCTCCTTGTCCCGCCCGCTGTCCTTGCCGCTGCGGCCCTCGTCTCTGCACTCCTGCTCATCGCTCCTGCGTCGCCGGTTCTCACCCAACCGGACGGCATCAGGCTCGCGCGTGCCGCCCCGCTCATCCAGCCGGCTGCCGACTTCTTCTCGCTTGCTCCAAGCTGACGGTGAGCCAACGCCCTCCTCGACCTTGACCTTACTCCTGCCATGCACGCATCAAACAGATGTGCCATACGCCAGTGAGGGGGCTGGCGTATGTAGGTCATTGAAAAGTGAACAGGCAGGTTGTGGTGAAGAGGTGGATCCAGTGCGTGGTCCCAGTCTGCCTAGATTTGCAGTGCATGGTCCCAGTCTGCCTAGCTCTGCAGTGTGATGTCCCAGTCTACATAGATCTGCAGCACATAGTCCCAGCCATCCAATGGAATTCTCACCCTGCGCCCTTCTCCTCTTTGATTCGCTTCCGTTCCTCCCTCTTATCCTCCTTTTTCTCCTCCTTCTTGTCCTCCTTCTTCTCGTCCTTCTTGCTTTCCCGTTTGTCCTCCTTCTTGTCCTCCCTGCGGGCCTCCCTCTTCTCCTCCTTGCGGTCACTGCTCTTCTTGTCTTCGCGGCGGCTCTTGCTCTCCTTATCCCTCTTGCCACCTGTCGTTTCAGTGTCTCCATCACCACCTTTGGTGGCCGCGCTTCCTGTGGGCGCCTCCTTAGGCTTAATAGGGTCCCAGACTATCGCCGGACGCTTTCGAGCTGCGTGATGAGACCAGGGCCGTCATGGTTTAATTGTGTGCCAGAAAACAGGTGTTGAACGAACAGCATGCACGCCATGCAGGAAGGCGTGACTTATGCATACAGCATGCGACCATGCAAGTGACATCCATCGGCAATTGCAGCCTATCCTTTCACAGGTTGGCGACTGAATGCAACAAGTGCTTAATCCGAACAGCATGCATGCCATGCAGGAAGGCGTGACTTACACATGCAGCATGCAACCATGCAAGTGACACCCATGGGCAGGGACAGCCTATCTTAGCACAGGCTTGCGGCTGAAGGCTAAAGGCATCAATAACTATTTTCGAACAGCATGCACGCCATGCAGGAAGGCGTGACTTACACATGCAGCATGAGACCATGCAAGTGACATTCATCGGCAGGGGCAGTCTATCTTTGCATAGGCATGCAACTGAATGCATCAAGAGCAACATCTCACTCACGTCGGCTGTCATCATCATCGTCACGATCTCGTTCGCCTGGATGAGGCGCGTCATCCCTCTTGCGGTCTCTTTGTGCACGATCTGATTGGTCCTCAGGCCTGCAAATATATGTTAGCAATTGGTTTGTTAACAGTGTCGACAGGCGCACGGCGCGAGAGGGCGTTCTACATGCAATCGACTCGCCTGGAGATGCGTTTCTTTAGCTCCGGGGGCAGGTTTATGACATCTGCGTACAGCAATAACCGTTCTTTGAACGCTGATTGAAGGTATCGCCGGGGAAGGTTGATGGTAATGACAGAGGGTCTGCCAGGGTCATACCTTCGCCTGCCGAGAGCCTGGAAAATATATCCTTCCTATTGTCCGACATTAGGGTGACTGCTCCAATTGCGCGTCGCTGCAAGGTAGTAAGAGGAGATGGTTAGTTTGTTTTATGACTTGCCCTCTGGCACGAAGCTTGGGCATGCCATGCATTTTAACCTACAGGTAGTCCGGTATCCTACCTTAGACCGCTATTCCCTTTGGAAATAAACTCGAGGCAGCAGGGAGTGTCAAGTGATGCCCAACCCAGTGAGCTAACGTTTGATTTCACAATAGCATGTACATTGCCAGCTAACTAATCCTCCCATTCCAGCCTTCCTCCATCAGGAATCAATACCGTATACGTAATACCTTTCCTGATTGAGGTAACAGCAGGGCTTTTCACTGCAGCATAAGTTTGACTCAGCACTTATTGGAGAACATACCCGAGTGCCTCAAGAAGAAAATTAAATGAAAGAGAACGCCGATGCGGCGTGGATTTGGGGAAACACAGGTTGATGAGACACCCAAGCCCCTGTCCTCTGCCCCTGTCTGTATACCCTTGAAGGGGAAAAAGGAGAATGGCGGGTCAGTAAGAACAGGGGGAGATGCAGAGCACACATGGTAGCCCACCAGTTAAAAATGGAATCCAGTATAAGGTCGATGATACGTTTTTTAGTGGGGAGAGCCCCCCACAGACTCCCCCCCAAACACACTATAACTGATTGGGGGCTCGCTTCTGCTTGTATGCCTTTTTACGGACGGGCCACCATTTCCGCACAGTCACCGACACATGGAGCTGTCGCGGGATTAATTGAGTGGTAAGCATCATATTTCTGTTAACGAATACTGGTATATCTCCCAGGCCTAGCCAATTTATGACGCTTACTAATTAATCCCGCGACAGCTCCATGCGGTCGCTCCCAGTCTCTCATCACAGCCTTTTTCTATGACAGTGGTGGATGAGCACGTCAATTTTGTGCGCCATGCCTTCCGCCGGGCGGTTGCACATTTCTGGTATTTTCTGCAAGACTTTGTGTCTCTGGCTTCAGTCCCCTTTAAATGGAAAAAGGTGCCCCCATCCCATGATTCCCATCCCGTCATTGCTGTGAACACTGTCTGGGAATAGGGTGAGCAAATAGCCTTGCAGCCCAACTTGCCGCCTTGGGATGGTCTGACGGCACTTAATTGGTGTTGCTTTTATTAAGCCGGCTCCGATCTTTGGGCAGTGTGCTTGCTGTTGTAGTCTCTGTCCCGGTTTAAGTGTGACTTAAAGACGCGTCTGATGCTTAAGCTCTAAGTACTTTCTTTGGGCAAGGTTTTTTTTCTAGGCTTGACACTACATGTTTGAGTGCTAGACTTTTCCCTTTTTTCTTGGCTTTCCTTCATTGAGGTGATCTCTCTTTTCCTCTTAGTAGAGTTCTCCCTTCCCTTCAGGTAATTTTTGCTCTCTCACTCTCTCTTCTGAGGCTCATTCGACCTGAGCTGGACCAGCTCTACGTGTTTTCGGTTTGTCTGTCTGGGATCTGGCTCTCCAAATCTAGCTTTTGGGATAGCGGCTGCTCTGCGGCCAGCCCCCCGTTGTAGAAAAAACAAAAGGTTGAGCATTCAGCATGGCCCAGTGGATACACCCCTGCTTCTAAACATACCTCTGGGGGCGGCAGGCGAAAGACACTTGAGGCACGCACACCAGTCCAACGGAATCAAGAAGTGTGCAATCGGTATGCAATGAAGCTAGATGCACGTGCGTAGTTTAGTTCTTATCTCCCATCTGAAGAGCTGGGCGCCCTCGCGGCGACCGAGCCTTCTTGAGCAGGGCCCAGACGTATGACGGCATTGAGTAGTTTGGACCGAGCGGGCGTCCCAGGTAGGACGTGGGATGCCTATGGGACGGCCTGGGACGAGTGGTCCTTTTGCGGAGTGGAGCATGGATGAGCGCCGACTCTGTCCTAAATCACCAGAGTCAATCACGCGTCAAGCTCCATTCAATCACCTTCTACATAAATATCCATACATATCCAGAAAGATCTCATCGCACGAAATCTAAGACCACCTACAGGTTAACAAATCCTTCCTCAATAACGGTACGAAGGCCAGGAAATTCGAAAAAGCACGAGGCACTCCAGCCACAACAAGGAGGAATGTCGCAAAGCCAAAACGATGTGACGGAGATTCTCCTTGGCATTATTCAATGACCCACCCCCCCTCCCTCAGTCCTCAATCTGGGTGATTGGATCCGGCAGCTGCTGGTGTCTCATAGCATCTAAAGGGAGCAGTCGCGGTCCACGACTGTCGTGGATAAGTACTAGTAATCGACCAGCGATCCACGACTTGCCATCCACGACCAGCGATCCACGACGGATGATCTGCGACCGGATGGCAGTAGAGACTCCCCCTCCCAAGCATGTCTTGCGTGCATGTGTTGCGTGCATGCTACACCATCCCCCCCCTTACCACCACCGCCACACTCCCTCCCTTATGTTCTGCATGCATGCTACACCACCGCCCCCCTCCCTCTCTGATGCGCTGCCTGCATGCTGCACCACCGCCCGCATCCCTCCCTGATGCGTTGCATGCATGCTGCACCAGCACCCGCATCCCTCCCTAATGCGCTGCATGCATGCTGCACTATTCACCGCATCCCTCCCTAATGCGCTGCATGCATGCTGCACCACCGCCCGCATCCCTCGCTAACGCGCTGCATGCATGCTGCACTACCCCCCGCATCCCTCCCTAATGCGCTGCCTGCATGCTGCACCACCGCCCGCATCCCACCCTAACGCGCAACATGAGTGCATGCATGATGCACCACCGCGCGCATCCCTCCCTGATGCGCTGCATGCATGCTGCACCACTGCCCGCAATCCACCCTAATGCGTTGCATGCATGCTGCACCACCGCCCCCCTTTCTCCCTGATGCGCTGCATGCATGCTGCACCACCGCCCCCCTTTCTCCCTGATGCGCTGCTTGCATGCTGCACCACCACGCGCATGCATTATGCACCACTGCCGGCATCCCTCCCTCATGCGTTGCATGCATGCTGCACCACCACGCGCATCCCACCCTAATGCGCTGCCGGCATATTGCTCCACCGCCCCCCTTCCACTATAACGCGCTGCCGGATCTGAATCAAGGACAACAGAGCGGGTCACTGAATTCAAAGTTCCATGAAGGCCGTTCTTAATTTTGTATGCTCGCCTGACTAGATGGGCTCCATTGCTACATGGTTGATCTGTGGATCTCTAACCGGATCTGAATCAAGTACAAATCACCTGGAACTTCGGCAGGGCCAGGAGGAAAGTCATCTAAGCTACTCCGAAGAGAGGTCGCTGAATAATAAGCTTCATGCATGCCGTTCTTAATTTTGTGTACATGCCTGTGTAGATAGCCTCGATCGCTACCACATTGAGCTGCGGATTTCTAACTGGATCTGAATCAAGTACATAACACCTAAACGTTGACATGGCCTAAAGGTACATATAGTATATACCAACATGATAAGTCAAACCATGTGGACAATCCTGAAGTATGTTTAGCTCAATCGGAACCAATGTCATCATGCACAGCACGAGCCTCATAAACACTTCTGCCAGACCACTCACTCATGGAATAGCTAGACAAAGAGGCCACCCTTGAAACATGCATCCCTAGAGATGCATCATCTACCGAGTGCTCTGGCACTTCCAGAAGTGGCACCCACACCTCATGAGCTTCAGCCAGCAAATTCCTATACACATCGACCACATTCACTAATACTTGCATGCCATCACAAAACGCCTGAATTGCACCAAGTGACTGAAGGTGGCCTGAGAACTGGCACGGAAGCATTGCAGAGACCTCATCAAGCACATCAGGGACCCTTGCATACAGGACATGGTTGGATAACCTGACATGCAGCTCTCGATGTTGCTCTATGGCCTTCATACGAGCTGAGATGTACTGGTTGAAGGCTTCACGAGCATCGAACGCCTCCCTCCCCAAGACGAGTCCCTCCTCGGCCACGCGCTCATACGCTTGCGCATCGCTCCAAGGACTTCAGTTGTTTCTGCTCCTCCCGCACGCCACACTGCGTGTGCATGTGAACGGATGCTTGCAACCACCGAGCCTCAGCTAAGCCCTTCCTCAACTTTAGCATCGGTTGACACATGTAGTAGTGCTTCCTCTCACGCTCAAGAAAACAACGCCCCACAGGGGCGTGAGGGTAAAGGAAATATAGCGGCATGTGGAGCAAGGGGGGGGGGGGAGAGGGGTCAGGTAGGGCAGGTCCAGGGGAGTTGCTGTGTTACTCGTGCATGCACACAGCCCCGATGATACCTAAAAGCATGGATGAGGAATCTGTACTACTTATACAATTCACACACTTGGCAGAATCTTTATATCATCATCCATGCATGATAATACCAGCTAGGAATGTTAGGCATGTTCTGCACTCTTGATTCCTACATCATGTCCATCAAGAACAACTCACCCAACTCCTCGTAGAAGGCCGACCTTCCACTGTGAATTCTACCCCCCCCTTGTAGCACTAGTCCTGATTTGTAGGAGTGCTCGTAGCACTCCTACACTGTAGCACATTTCAGTACCGTATTTAATTGCTACAAAGATGAGAGCAGTGTAGCACCGCTATGGACTGTAGGAGTCCTACAGCTTGTAGGAGTTTCCCTTTGTAGGTATCCTACAAACCGTAGCACACAAATAATTGTGCACAAGTGTTCGTACCTGCCGGTGGGAATGCATAGGTTTGATGAACAGTCTGTGGGTTTTACTGAAAGGCAGTTCGATGCTCATCTGGTAGGCATCGTGCATGTTCTGCTGGTGTATCATTGATAACGAAGTTGTTGCAATGGGTCTTGTCGAGGGTCTTGTACGGATTTGTGCGTATTTGGGGAGGCAGCCGATAAGAAGCCTCGGCTACCACACTACTGGATATTTTTTGGTAACACCATGGGAGTTACAAGTAGCCAATCAGAATTCACCCACGCTATACATTTTGCTAGATAGAATACACACATGCTGAAGCGTGTCCAGGATTTCAAGTTCTTGGGCATCATTCAGCACGCGAGCGGAAGCATGAGGAAGGCCATGTAAGGTGGAGAGGTGCCTTTCGACACCGCATTGCACTGTGTCCGCCGCAGGGCCGCCAAGGTGCACCTCAGGCATCATCTGCCTACACGCATCCGGTTGGCGTCTGTCTATGCAGCGCCTGCGGCCAACTACGGTGATGTTGTGAGGGCCACCGATCACCTTAGGCCGCGGCATTGCCTCAGGAGCAAGATGCAGTCCAACTTCCTCCAACATCTGCGCCAGGCAGCAAGGCTACCTCCGTCCGCAGCCAGTAGGGGGGTCCTGAGGGAGCTGCAGATGTAGCCGATACATCGAAGTTGTTGACAGCATGTACTTTGCTTCTACATCGCGGCGGTTGCACCAGCAGCACAACACACTCATAGCGACAGCCATGGCGGCCGACATGCAGCTCGCTGTCAGACAGTGCTCTGGAGGGCGCAATTGGTGCAATGATTTGCTAGGTGTCTTGCTGGGGATAGGGCTGGGATCAGCCGATCCCAAATTTACAAATTGCATCAGACAGCAACTGGCCTACTGCTACTGCCTGTCAGAGGGGTGCTAGCGCTAGTTCGTGCATCATACGAGAGGGCGCAACTGGATGCAGTTGGCAGAGGGGACCCCAAGATCCTGCTATTGAACACAGCTCTGCGGCCGCCTACCGCACCTGTTTTCAGTCTACAGAGGGCGCTATGCTGGCGCAAGCCAGGCGCACCAGCCGAAAGGATTGTGCTTGCGTGTGCACGAACTTAAGGTTGCGGATTGGTGCCGTCAACTCGGCTGACACTAGAGGACGGCGCAGTGGCCAGCAGCGTTACAGACGGTGCTGCCTGCGATGTTGGGCTAGGGAGACGGCCATGTAGAGGACACGCTGCACGCTTGTTTTCAATGCCCCAGCGTACATGATCAACTTAGAGAGGTGGGACGTGTCCTCCGAACGGTGCTAGAGACGTTTTAGAGTTGTACCGGGGCAGGCTTGGGTGGGATTCCCTGGCCTTTGTGGACAACGTGGTAGATATCATTTTTCCAGACATTGACACACAATATGTTAAACGGGCAGGATGACATTAAGGCAAATTTTACCGGAAGGCATTTTGCAGGTGTAAGTTACCGGTAGCGGCAGTGCATGAGTCAATGACACAACTGACATAATACCTCTGGGCCCTGCTCAAGAAGGCTCGGCCGCGTGGGCGCCCAACTGTCTCGTTAGGAGAAGATATTAGGAATTTGAGGTTAGAGGTGAATGCACGAAGGAGAAGGAAAATACTCCCCCAAAAGGAAAAGGCAGCCCAAAGTATCCCTGCCCGTTTCATAAGTATGTGTTCCTCGTATAAGCCGCGTGCAAATGAGACAAAGCCCTATGCTATTATAAATAAAATGTTAGCAAAAGCCACGGTATCAAAAGATAACAACGCCAGCCTAGGCTTCATGCACAAGCAAAAAGGAGCCACACCCAAGCCAAAACACTGCCCCATGCCAAGGATGTTTTAGTTATTCAGCAGAAGCAAGTTCCAAAACAAGCTCCTCATATAGCCCTCACTCTCTGTTCTTTCACTTCCTGTTTAGTCTTGCTGTCAACTTGCCCAAGCTACTGTGCACCATGTTGCATGGATCTTATCTGTTCAACCCGGTGTACTTAATCAACAACCCATGGGCCGGCCGCATCACCGCAGCTTATTACGGCCAGCGTTCACTCTCTAGTCCTTCACTTCATGTCTAGGGTCACAGTGTACTGTAGAGGTCACAGTGAGCTGCATGTGGGGAGGCTGGTGGCAGAGAAGGTCAGAGAGTGCTGGGGGGAGGGGGGACAGGTTGCAGAAAATGTAACAGTGTACTGGGCCCGCCCCCCTTCCACTATAACACGCTGCCGGATCTGAATCAAGGACAACAGAGCAGGTCACTGAATTCAAAGTTCCATGCAGGCCGTTCTTAGTGTTGTATGTACACCCGACTAGATAGGCTCCATCGCTACCACATTGAGCTGTGGATCTCTAACCGATCTGAATCAAGTACAAATTACCTACAAATCTCTAGTCCAGTCCAGTCCCCATCAGAGCCCTTCTGACGCCTGTCTGATCATCACTGCTGGGTAACTGAAGGCTCGCCCGCCACTAGAGCATGCCTGTCCATCCCCGTGTCAGCAAAATGCAATTACAACCACACCAGCACACGACATGATTAAGGAAAAGTCTGCAACGATGTGAATATGACCACGCTGCCTTGGGTGGAACCGGTGCAGGATGCCGTATAAGAGGCAAGAGTGGGAGATATGTAAGACGACCCGCCGCCCCCTCTTACGCCTAGGCCACCGTCCCCTCCCGAGTACCCGCCACCCCCGCCGTACCCCACGCCCGAATATCCGCTCCCCCCTCCTCCAAAACCCCCATTAGCCCCCCCTAGTCCAATGCCACCAGCCCCTCCCGAGATCAGCGATGCGCCCCCTGCTCCTTGGGACCCGAAATCATTCTCTCCGCTGCTGTTGAGGCCTCCCCCACCGGAACCGTCAGTACCGGCACTTACGATGCCTCCCTGCCCTAGGCCAGAGGTCTTAAGGGAGCAAGATCCTGTGGTTGCAAACTGGGTGAGGGAGGCATAGCAACCGCAAATTGCACCGCCTCCTCCGCCGGCAATGAGCAGATTGTCGCCACCGCCAGAAATCTCCACCCAGGAAGCGCCGCCGCCGCCCGCATCATCTGCTTCAGTCCCACACTGCCCAACCATCACAGCCAGGGTGGTGCCAGAAGACAGGGAGAAGTCCGCCTGAACTACAGCACCATTGCCGTAGTAGGAGGCACCGCCCGAAGCGCCTGAAGCGACAATTGTGTAGAGTCCGCCTGTATTGACAGTGAACAATTGAACTCCGGACGTCGTGCTCACGTAGGTGACGATGCTGCCTGACAGGGTAGCGTACTCAGTGGTGCATTGGCCTTCTGTGGGGCCGGTGGGGCCGGTCTGGCCACATGCAGTCATGGTCACAGCACCAGCTGGGAAGGTGGGTTGGGGCGGGCAGGTGGGTGGGGTCACACAGGGGGACAGAGAGGCTGGAGGGGAAGGAGATGGTGGAGGGGGCGGAGTGGGGGAAGGAGGAGGCGGGGAGGGGGAAGGAGGAGGAGGGCTCGGCGATGGGGGACGAGGGGGCAGGGGAGGAGAGGGGGGGGAAGGGCTAAAGATGAAGGTGGGAGGGTGGGGAGGGGAAGGTGGAGGGGCAGGAGGAAAGGGAGGGGAGGGTTGAGGTGGGATGGGCGACGGCTGTGGAGGCAATGGGGGAGGAAAAGGAGGGGGCTCTGGCGATGGTGGTGGAGGGGGGAGTGGAGTGGGGGGGGCGGGAGGAAGTGGAGAAGGAGGAGAGGGGGGGGGCGGCAAGGGGAGGAATGGGGGGGAAGGTTTGCCTGACGGTCCTATCTGTGGAGGGACCGGGCTAGGTGGGGGGGGAGGTGAAAACAAAGATCCAGGAGGGTTTGTAGGTGGTGAGGGTGGGGTGGAGGGTGGGAGCGGTGAAGGCGGAGAGGGAGGTGGCGGAGAAGGGCTCGAAGCTGATGAGGCGCAGCAGGATGCCAATGAGGAGGCAGCGATGCGGGAGGCTGAGGCGGCGGAGGCGGCGGAGGAAGGGTAAATAGAATTAGGCCTCGAAGACCTGGCAGGCCACCTCCAGCGTTGATGCGGGAGGTGGAGGCGGCTGAGGCGGCAAAGTAGGGGTAAATAGAATCAGGCCTTGAAGACCCGGCAGGCCACCTCCGGCGTTGATGCGGAAGGCGGAAGCGGCTGAGGCGGCGGCAGAGGGGTCCATCGAATCAGGCCTCAAAGACCCGGCTTTATGTGGGAGGCGTCAAAGAGGGGGGCGTGTAGGTGGCAGCAGAGGCTTCCTCGAGTCAGGCCTTCAAGACCTGGCAGGCCACCTCCGGCGTCGATGCGGGAGGCGGAGGCGGCGGCAGAGTGGCTGGTCGAATCAGGCCTCAAAGACCCGGCTCGATGCGGGATGCGTCATAGCAGGTGGTGACGGCGGCAGAGGCGATGGTAGAATCAGGGCCTCGAAGACCCAGCTCGATGCGGGAGGCGTCATAGCGGGTGGTGGCGGCGGTAGAGGTGTTGGTCGAATCAGGGCCTCGAAGACCCGGCAGGCCAACTCGGGCTCGAGCTCTTCGATGAGGGCGTTTTAGATTTTCAAATGTGTTCAATGTGCCTTGCTTGGATGCCCTCTTGAGATTATCGATCGAATTCACCCGACTGACAACTGACGGCCCTGCTGGGGGCGTGTGAAGGCCTTTCTGAAGGCCATGCTGGGTGCCATGCTGGGGGTGCGGAAAGGGCTTTTTAGAAGGCCATGCTGAGGGCCATGCTGGGGGCGTGCAAATGGCCTTTCAGGCCATGCTAGGCCATGCTGAGGGCCATGCTGAAGGCCATGCTGAGGGCCCTGCAGGGGGCGTGCGAAGGGCTTTTTAGAAGGTCATGCTAGGGGCGCGCGAAGGGCCCTTCTGAAGGCCATGCTGAGGGCGTGCTAAGGGCCGTCCCGATCTAATGCCAATATTCATGTGTGATCTATGGATCCGGTCGCAGAGCCGCAGAGAATTTTGTGGACACGTATTTGAGTGTTGTGAGGCTGCAGCAATGATGGCAAACAAGGCCTATATAAAGAGCTGGTATCAATTAACGCTTTGAATACAAGTAAATGGTGGTAAATCTATTGATCTGTTGGTGGATCTATGGATATGTTGGTGGATCTTTGGATCTGTTGGTGGATCTTAATTTGTGTCTCCTTAGTGACCCCGCCCGCTAGGCTGATTGACAGGTGCTTTGTTTGCACCCGTCCTTGAAGTTTGCGTTTAAATCACCGTTTATTATCCTAGATTAGTTGCCATTCGGCATGATGTAACGGCCGGCATGCTCCGCGAGCGTTGCTCGGGTCCGTTTAAGTCATTTGAGTAGTAACAGTTACATCCAGTTAATTTCGATGTATGATTCTGGATACGAAGTTTAGTACCAGTACACAAATTATGAGGTCCGCCCCTGCGCTGTGAAGTTTTGTGAAGTTTTCACAGTCCAACGGGGCATCACGTTTGATGCATGGGACTTGTGCCCGTAAACCGGTACATGCACTAAATATGCTAGGACAGCGAGCGAAAACCATTGACCCCCCTGGGCAAGCAACCAACACACAACCACTGAGCAGTAGCGTGGGAATGAACCCCATAGTGCAGAAGATTAGCCCCAGCCATAGAACATGACGTGGGTGCAAAAGAGTTCGGTTGGACGCGCTATTTCTACGGCCGCGTGTTTCCTAGCAGAATGTCCACAAGGGCACCAGTACTTCTTCCCCCCTCTAACCTAGAGATTATTTAGTGTTGCAAACAGGTTGCGCGCCTATCTGGGATTCGTTCCTTTGTCAATGGCCCGTGGCTGCGCGAAAGTAGCTAGCCAGGGATGTCACTCCTTTCACGTTCCAACGGGACGAGTTCACTTTCTTTAAACAGGGCTCAGAGGTGTTATGTCATTAACTTTCCAACCAGACCATTGAACGCCGGCGCGGCCGAGTCTTGTGAACAGGGCCCACAGATCAATGACGTTACACCTTTGGGCCCTGCTAAAACAATCCTCGGCCACATGGGCGCCCAACCGAAAGGCGCACAGGTGTAATATCGCTGACTCGTTTTCTGGCTCAGTCCTAGTTTGTGAAGAGCCCGAGCCGGATTGAAGCATCCATACCGACCCAAACGTACATTTAAATGGTCCGTTACTTGGGCAGCATATCAGAATTCACTTGTCCCTTTCCTAGCTGACTTTTTGTAGCCGACGTGGCCGAGCCTTGTTTAAGCAGGGGCCAGAGGTGTGATGTTATTAACATGTCCTCTGCCTCACAGACTATTTTGAGGGTGTCTCAGCTACAATCCAGCTACATCACGGGGTGGCCGGGGTCAGCAAAATAGGGGGGGCGAATATTTCACAGATAGTTGGAATGTCGATTGGGGGGGAAATACTACAGAACCTTCTTAGCAGGTGCACGGCAGCGCGATCATCATACATATTCGTTGAAACAATGTGTAAGGAGGGAAGAAATTCAAGTTTCTCGGAGGTTGGGACTTAGGGGCCGTCGGCAATGCTCCTGCCAGGGGTGCTAGCTGAGGACTGCTTAGATAGTTCTTCGTAGGGGGGCTCGAGATCGGGAGAAGCAGGGTATGTTCAGTTAACAGTGCGGTCTCCACGGTTTAGGGCAGATGGCCAGATGGTTCATATTTAAACAGGATCCAAGAAGTAACAGCTGAAAACATCGCCCAACACTGAACACACTCAGCCTATGAAGTTCGATAACTTTTTTTTTGATGCAGGGCATCACATTCGGCCTAGCCCAAACCTCCCAAGCCTAAGCCGCCTTCTTGCTTGCTGCCTGGCCCTCCTCCTCGGTTTCTTCCACACAGTCCAGTACAGCATCACATTCGGCCTAGCCCAAACCTCCCAAGCCTAAGCCGCCTTCTTGCTTGCTGCCTGGCCCTCCTCCTCGGTTTCTTCCACACAGTCCAGTACAGCATCACATTCGGCCTAGCCCAAACCTCCCAAGCCTAAGCCGCCTTCTTGCTCGCTGCCTGGCCCTCCTCCTCGGACTCTTCCACACAGTCCAGCATCATCCCAGTGCTCACGCGAGCCAGGTCGCCACCACCTCCCACCAAGGGCGCACTCTGAGCGGCGGCTGCAAACACAGGGATAGGCGGTAGGGTTTTTAGGTATGAGGGCGCACTCTAATCTCGGACAGCTGCAAACACAGGGTTTAAGGTTGAGGGACTGAGGGCAAACTCTGGACGGCGGCTTCAAACACAGGGTTGGGACTTCAGGTTGAGGGTTGAGGGTTTAAGTTTTGATGGCGCACTCCGAGCAGCAGCTGCTACCAAAGGGTCAGGGGTTATGGGGCTGGGTCAGCTTTGGGGTCTGAAGGCAAACTCTGAGCAGCAGCTGCAAACAAAGGGTCAGGGGTTATGGGGCTGGGTCAGCTTTGGGGTCTGAAGGCAACTCTGAGCAGCAGCTGCAAGCAAAGGGTCAGGGGTTATGGGTCTGGGTCAGCTTTGGGGTCTGAAGGCAAACTCTGAGCAGCAGCTGCAAACAAAGGGTCAGGGGTTATGGGGCTGGGTCAGCTTTGGGGTCTGAAGGCAAACTCTGAGCAGCAGCTGCAAACAAAGGGTCAGGGGTTATGGGGCTGGGTCAGCTTTGGGGTCTGAAGGCAAACTCTGAGCAGCAGCTGCAAACAAAGGGTCAGGGGTTATGAGGCTGGGTCAGCTTTGGGGTCTGAAGGCAAACTCTGAGCAGCAGCTGCAAACAAAGGGTCAGGGGTTATGGGGCTGGGTCAGCTTTGGGGTCTGAAGGCAAACTCTGAGCAGCAGCTGCAAGCAAAGGGTCAGGGGTTATGGGGCTGGGTCAGCTTTGGGGTCTGAAGGCAAACTCTGAGCAGCAGCTGCAAACAAAGGGTCAGGGGTTATGGGGCTGGGTCAGCTTTGGGGTCTGAAGGCAAACTCTGAGCAGCAGCTGCAAACAAAGGGTCAGGGGTTATGGGGCTGGGTCAGCTTTGGGGTCTGAAGGCAAACTCTGAGCAGCAGCTGCAAACAAAGGGTCAGGGGTTATGGGGCTGGGTCAGCTTTGGGGTCTGAAGGCAAACTCTGAGCAGCAGCTGCAAACAAAGGGTCAGGGGTTATGGGGCTGGGTCAGCTTTGGGGTCTGAAGGCAAACTCTGAGCAGCAGCTGCAAACAAAGGGTCAGGGGTTATGGGGCTGGGTCAGCTTTGGGGTCTGAAGGCAAACTCTGAGCAGCAGCTGCAAACAAAGGGTCAGGGGTTATGGGGCTGGGTCAGCTTTGGGGTCTGAAGGCAAACTCTGAGCAGCAGCTGCAAACAAAGGGTCAGGGGTTATGGGGCTGGGTCAGCTTTGGGGTCTGAAGGCAAACTCTGAGCAGCAGCTGCAAACAAAGGGTCAGGGGTTATGGGGCTGGGTCAGCTTTGGGGTCTGAAGGCAAACTCTGAGCAGCAGCTGCAGACAAAGGGTCAGGGGTTATGGGGCTGGGTCAGCTTTGGGGTCTGAAGGCAACTCTGAGCAGCAGCTGCAAGCAAAGGGTCAGGGGTTATGGGTCTGGGTCAGCTTTGGGGTCTGAAGGCAAACTCTGAGCAGCAGCTGCAAACAAAGGGTCAGGGGTTATGGGGCTGGGTCAGCTTTGGGGTCTGAAGGCAAACTCTGAGCAGCAGCTGCAAACACAGGGTCAGGGGTTATGGGTCTGGGTCAGCTTTGGGGTCTGAAGGCAAACTCTGAGCAGCAGCTGCAAACAAAGGGTCAGGGGTTATGAGGCTGGGTCAGCTTTGGGGTCTGAAGGCAAACTCTGAGCAGCAGCTGCAAACAAAGGGTCAGGGGTTATGGGGCTGGGTCAGCTTTGGGGTCTGAAGGCAAACTCTGAGCAGCAGCTGCAAACAAAGGGTCAGGGGTTATGGGGCTGGGTCAGCTTTGGGGTCTGAAGGCAAACTCTGAGCAGCAGCTGCAAACAAAGGGTCAGGGGTTATGGGGCTGGGTCAGCTTTGGGGTCTGAAGGCAAACTCTGAGCAGCAGCTGCAAACAAAGGGTCAGGGGTTATGGGGCTGGGTCAGCTTTGGGGTCTGAAGGCAAACTCTGAGCAGCAGCTGCAAACAAAGGGTCAGGGGTTATGGGGCTGGGTCAGCTTTGGGGTCTGAAGGCAAACTCTGAGCAGCAGCTGCAAACAAAGGGTCAGGGGTTATGGGGCTGGGTCAGCTTTGGGGTCTGAAGGCAAACTCTGAGCAGCAGCTGCAAACAAAGGGTCAGGGGTTATGGGGCTGGGTCAGCTTTGGGGTCTGAAGGCAACTCTGAGCAGCAGCTGCAAGCAAAGGGTCAGGGGTTATGGGTCTGGGTCAGCTTTGGGGTCTGAAGGCAAACTCTGAGCAGCAGCTGCAAACAAAGGGTCAGGGGTTATGGGGCTGGGTCAGCTTTGGGGTCTGAAGGCAAACTCTGAGCAGCAGCTGCAAACAAAGGGTCAGGGGTTATGGGGCTGGGTCAGCTTTGGGGTCTGAAGGCAAACTCTGAGCAGCAGCTGCAAACAAAGGGTCAGGGGTTATGGGGCTGGGTCAGCTTTGGGGTCTGAAGGCAAACTCTGAGCAGCAGCTGCAAACAAAGGGTCAGGGGTTATGGGGCTGGGTCAGCTTTGGGGTCTGAAGGCAAACTCTGAGCAGCAGCTGCAAACAAAGGGTCAGGGGTTATGGGGCTGGGTCAGCTTTGGGGTCTGAAGGCAAACTCTGAGCAGCAGCTGCAAACAAAGGGTCAGGGGTTATGGGGCTGGGTCAGCTTTGGGGTCTGAAGGCAAACTCTGAGCAGCAGCTGCAAACAAAGGGTCAGGGGTTATGGGGCTGGGTCAGCTTTGGGGTCTGAAGGCAAACTCTGAGCAGCAGCTGCAAACAAAGGGTCAGGGGTTATGGGTCTGGGTCAGCTTTGGGGTCTGAAGGCAAACTCTGAGCAGCAGCTGCAAACAAAGGGTCAGGGGTTATGGGGCTGGGTCAGCTTTGGGGTCTGAAGGCAAACTCTGAGTAGCGGCTTCAGGAAAACAAATATATTGATGACAAACTCTAACAGGGCTCTGTTCACTCCCGGGGACACAGGCAGTCAATTCGGGTCACCTGCAGCAAGGCCAGCACACTGGAGCACAACTACAGGGTTAAAGGTGTATAATATAGGGTTTAGGGTTTCATCCTTAACCCTAAACCCTTGACCCACTCGGGCCGTAATATGCATCCCGGTGTGAAAGCTACTCACCACCTGGATCAGCATGCATACCAGCAGGGCGCGGCGAACCCCCCTTCTCTCCCACTGTAACTCCAGCAGCTGCTCCCGCTCCGCTTCCCTGTGGCTGCTCTCCCTCAACCACCTTGACAACCGCCAGCGGGCATGCCAGGCTGTGTGCCAGCCTGGCGGAAACTGAACCCAAGCCCACCATGGACAGGAGGCTGCTGCGCCACGAGGAAATACCCCGGCTGCATGAAAAGGGTGGGGGTCACTTAGCCAGCGACACGTAGAGGAGTGACAAATACATGGAGTGATGCATACACGAGCGGTTACACTTGCAGGCACCTCAAACAAACAAATAAAAAATACTCGTGTCTTAAGCATAGTCGTGCTTTGCTTTCCGTCCATTGCTTATGTTGCTGAGGGGTGAGGGACAAGCTAGGATAGGCAGGGGAGACAACCCAAGAAAACAAACGATTAAACGTCCGTCTAAGGCTAGGATATCGCACAAGAATCGAGGCTCCAAAGCTCTCATCCTTTGACCCTGCCCCCACCCCCCAACCCCGCCCCCACCCACCTCCCCACCACCACCAAGTCAATGTGCTTATCCTTAGCATACGCGCACATCGCATCGCCGACGCCAGCGTTGCCTGATAGGAGGGAAGGAGGAGAGGGTCGGGTAAGAGGAAGGAAGGGAGGAAGGGATCGGGGAGGAGGGACTGGGGAGGAGGGATCGGGGAGGAGGAAGGAGGGATCAGGGTTGCCTGATAGGAGGGAAGGAAGAGAGGGTCGGGGAGGAGGAAGGAAGGGATCAGGGTTGCCTGATAGGAGGGAAGGAAGAGAGGGTCGGGGAGGAGGAAGGAAGGAATCAGGGTTGCCTGATAGGAGGGAAGGAAGAGAGGGTCGGGGAGGAGGAGGGAAGGGAGGAAGGGATCAGGGTTGCCTGATAGGAGGGAAGGAGGAGTGGGTCGGGGAGGAGGAAGGAGGGGATCAGGGTTGCCTGATAGGAGGGAATCTGGGTTTCAAGGTTCAGGTTTCAAGGTTGAGGGTTCATACCGGGTGATGACAATTAATATACAGGTTGATTGAATGGTCCATATGAAAGCATCGCCGACGCCGGCGTTGCCTGATAGGTGGGGAGGAGGAGGAGGAGGAGGAGGAGGAGGAGGAGGAGGAGGAGGAGGATGAGGATGAGGATGAGGATGAGGATGATCAGGGTTCAACTTTCAAGGTTGAGGGTTAATACCGGGTTAATACAAATAATTCGCAGGGTGGTTGAATGTTCCTGATCAAAGCCACAAGCGTTGCCTGTTAGGAGAGTGTTGGTTCAAGTTATAACGTTGAGGTTTTTATATGCAAATAATTGCACAGGGTGATTAAATGGTCCATATCAAAGCCTCAGGTTCATTGATGCTACGAAGTTAAAGCCACAAGTTGATTATTCGTCCTAATGTCGCCAGCGTTGCCTGGTAGGGGGGGGGAGGAGAGGATCAGGATTCAAGGGCGAGGATGAATATGAAAACAATTCCACAGGGTCAGTGTCAAAGCCACAAGGTGATTACTAGTCAAAGTAAAAGTAAAAGACCTGAACCCTGAACCCTAAACCCTAAACGGCCCAGAGGCAGCTGGATGCTTTTTTGATAAGTAGTGAAATACGGTACATCCATGCTTGACTGATAACTACGCCCATCGCACGTGGATTCAGGAAGTCGGGTCATTTGATTGAAAAGACAGCCATGCTGATAAACACGCACAGCGGGCATGGATTGAGGATGCAGCCGAATGTGGCCAAAGCATGAGGCCCTAATAAGTCTCTCGCGCCAGACGCAGCAACACCGGTGCACGGAGAAAGACACTTCATAAAAACGTCCTCCGGGGCGAACCTCGGAAAGAACAGCAGGCGGGTTTGTGCCTTGAGCTTGAACTTGAATGCTAGTTTGTTTGTTCACTTAATTGGTTTGTTTGTTAAGGAAAGGAAACGAGCTGCATTTTTCAAGCAGGGAGGTATATTTTGGAAAACGTATGGGAGATATATTTTCTTCTTTAATAAGGAGATGAGCTCAATCCCGCATGCAGGGTGTCTATTTTGGAAACGAAACGAGAATATATTTCCTTGTTTAAGAAAGGAAAACAGCTGCATCCCAGGGGGGGTCTATTTTGGAAAACGCCAGGAAGTTATTATATTGTTTACGGAAGGAAAGGAGCTACATCCCGCAAGCAGGGGGGATGCAGCTACATCCCGCAAGCAGGGGGGTCTATTTCCAGTGTGTGGCCTCTCTTCTCTCACCGCTCTCGGGGCGGAGCACCCCAGCGATGGTCTTGGTGCGCAGGACGCCATGATGGTGGGCTCGCTCCACAGCCCTGGTAAGCAGAAAGAGGGGTGGGGGGGGGGGAGGTGATTAAGTGATGTGTTATCTGGTATAAGGTGGGTGGGGCTAGCCTGTACATCGAAGGAGAGAGGGGAGGGGGGGAGTGGAATATTATTCAATAATCTAAGGGGACGCCATGATGGTGGGCATGCGCCACAGCCCTGGTAGGCAGAGAGGGAAGGGGGGGGGAGGGGGGGTCAGAAGGGTATGGGGGGGGTGAAATAGTGATACATAATCTAAGCTAAACCACACAGGACTAAACAGCGGCTCGTGAAGATAGAGGAGTGCACTGGCAGAGCTGTCGTAGAGGGCTCACTATGCCCTAACGATGGTGGTACAAAATTCAGTGATTTTCCGTGACTCAGCTACATGTCAGGTACCTCCCGGCCTATGGCCGGAGACTGCATTTGTGGCCAACCATGTTTGCGGCCAGCCATACTGGGTTTAGTCCCAATCAGGCCTTCGGCAGCCGCGGGGTGGCCTGCTGAAGGTGGCCTCGTAGCCAAAAAAAGAAACCCTAGAACAGATAAATAAACGAATTCAGCTGCTTCCACTTCTAAAGGACTCGAAAATAAATTAGATTTTGTTACTTCATTCACCTCGCCACCACCTTGTATAGGCTTTAGGGTCAAAGGTAAGGGTTTAGGGTTCAAATTCAAAAAGTCAGTTTGAATTCTTTGTTCATTTACCTCGCCACCACCTCGTGAGCCTCCTTCACGCCGTCGGCATCCTCCTCGCCGTTCTGCTGCTTCACAGCCGCGTTAACGGCGGCCGTTTCGTCCAAGATCTGGTAGTACTGAGGTAAAGTTGTGAAGGTCAGATTAAAACAGGGCCTGGAATAAAAACAAACGCAATGGATATAAACCAGTGCTTATAAATCTGTATTTTTACAAAAAACGCAACGGACATACCAGTATCGATAAATCGGCACTGGTAATAAACACAGTGGATATACCAGTATCGATAAATCGGCACTGGTAATAAACACAGTGGATATACCAGTATCGATAAATCGGCACTGGTAATAAACACAGTGGATATACCAGTATCGATAAATCGGCACTGGTAATAAACACAGTGGATATACCAGTATCGATAAATCGGCACTGGTAATAAACACAATGGATATACCAGTATCGATAAATCGGCACTGGTAATAAACACAGTGGATATACCAGTATCGATAAATCGGCACTGGTAATAAACACAGTGGATATACCAGTATCGATAAATCGGCACTGGTAATAAACACAGTGGATATACCAGTATCGATAAATCGGCACTGGTAATAAACACAATGGATATACCAGTATCGATAAATCGGCACTAGTAATAAACACAGTGGATATACCAATATCGATAAATCGGCACTGGTAATAAACACAGTGGATATACCAGTATCGATAAATCGGCACTGGTAATAAACACAATGGATATACCAGTATCGATAATCGGCACTGGTAATAAACACAGTGGATATACCAGTATCGATAAATCGGCACTGGTAATAAACACAGTGGATATACCAGTATCGATAAATCAGCACTGGTAATAAACACAGTGGATATACCAGTACAGATCAATCGGCACTGGTAATAAACACAGTGGATATACCAGTACAGATCAATCGTCACTGGTAATAAACACAGTGGATATACCAGTATCGATAAATCGGCACTGGTAATAAACACAATGGATATACCAGTACAGATCAATCGTCACTGGTAATAAACACAGTGTATATACCAGTACAGATCAATCGTCACTGGTAATAAACACAGTGGATATACCAGTATCGATAAATCGGCACTGGTAATAAACACAGTGGATATACCAGTACAGATCAATCGTCACTGGTAATAAACACAGTGGATATACCAGTACAGATCAATCGTCACTAGTAGTAAACACAGTGGATATACCAGTATCGATAAATCGGCACTGGTAATAAACACAGTGGATATACCAGTACAGATCAATCGTCACTGGTAATAAACATAGTGGATATACCAGTATCGATAAATCGGCACTGGTAATAAACACAGTGGATATACCAGTATCGATAAATCGGCACTGGTAATAAACACAGTGGATATACCAGTACAGATCAATCGTCACTGGTAATAAACACAGTTTATATACCAGTACAGATCAATCGGCACTGGTAATAAACACAGTGGATATACCAGTATCGATAAATCGGCACTGGTAATAAACACAGTGGATATACCAGTATCGATAAATCGGCACTGGTAATAAACACAGTGGATATACCAGTACAGATCAATCGTCACTGGTAATAAACACAGTGTATATACCAGTACAGATCAATCGTCAACGGTAAATCAAACCGGTTCCAGTAATGAAAACAAACGAGTTATAATGCACTGATCGTACTACCAATTCTGACGCAGCCACGTGACAGCCATCAAGAACGGCAAACAAACGGCACGTCAGTGTCCTGGTAACTACCTGGATGCTGTCAAACAGCTACCATGTAGCTTCTTACAAGGATACCTGAAGGAAAGCAAACAACAGCGCATCAGCTATCTGGAATCTACCTGGAAGCTATATATAGAATCTACCTGGCAACTATCTGGAATCTACCTGTAAGCTATATGGAATATACCTGGAAGCTATCTGGAATCTACCTGGAAGCTATCTGGATCTACCTGGAAGCTATGGATCAGCACATCAGCTTCCTGGTAGCTATCTGGAAGCAATCAACCAGTTGCAGTTCCTTACCGAAAATAGTTTCCTTGCCGAAAATTAAACAAAAGGGCATCGGCTACCTGGAAGCTAACAAGCAGCTATCATGCAGCTCCCTATCAGCTTCCTTGCACCCAAAGGCCAGACACGGAACAAAGTCGCAGTGAATGGGCGCATCATGAGATGGGGAAGCTACCATTCAGCTGCCAAGCAGCTACTCACCAGCTTCCAAGCCAGATTTTGAATGCCGCTCACACTTACCGGTAGGGCGGGGGACATGGCCACCGTCACGAGGTGCAGCATGTCATGGGGAAGGAGGACGTTCTCCAGGCACCAAATCAGTGCGTGCTCAGAGTGGGGCGAGTCGTCCGTTGCGACCAAGACGCGTTTGGGGGCCTGCAGAAAAAATAAAAATATACTGTTGTTCCTCGTTCCAAGCTTTTTGCATCCAGCACCATACGAACTTCCTTTAGTGCCAGGTCAGGCCATGGGGGGATATGAGTCGCCTAAAAAAAATACACTGGGACGCTCTTTGCTTCTTTCAGACCAGACGTGGTAAAAACACCTCTCTCACCCGTCGCACCTGTCTCCCAGCAGAGGCGCATCCTAAACTGTCCTTCAAGCACCTCTCTCACCCGTCGCACCTGTCTCCCAGCAGAGGCGCATCTTAAACTGTCCTTCAAGCACCTCTCTCACCCGTCGCACCTGTCTCCCAGCAGAGGCGCATCCTAAACTGTCCTTCAAGCACCTCTCTCACTCGTCACTCCTGTCTCCCAGCAGAGGCGCATCATCAACTGTCCTTCAAGCACCTCTCTCACCCGTCGCACCTGTCTCCCAGCAGAGGCGCATCATCAACTGTCCTTCAATCACCTCTCTCACCCGTCGCACCTGTCTCCCAGCAGAGGCGCATCATCAACTGCCCCGGGTCTTGCAGGGGATGACTGGAGTGCCATTACCTCCCTTCAAACGGCAAGCTTGCAAATGGGTGCGTGTTGTCCCCCTCCGCTGATCAACACACCTATGGTGCATCAGCACCTCTCTCACCCCTCACACCTGTCTCCCAGTCTCCTGAAACCCCAGCGCATCCCCCTGGGTCTCCTGGGATGCCTTCTCATGAGAGTTGAGGTTTGATGGACGCCTCTCATCCCCCAACCCCCAACCCTCATCTCACACTCCGGGGTAGAGGGCGGCGGCGCCTCCTCTACTGCCCTATACGCGGCCCCCCCTTGGATTTCTAGGATGACGGGGCCGCAGGATTCAGTCGAAACTGGATCCGGTTTCCGAATCGTTCCAACCCTCATCTCACGTACCAGGGTAGAGGGCGGTGGTGTGGCCTCGGCTGCCATCATACCTTAACCCTCACCCCTCATCTTGCTGAAATCACCCCTCACCCCTCACCCCTCAACCCTAATCTCACGTACCGGGATAGAGAGTGGGGGTGTGGCCTCGGCTGCAAGATGCAGGTCCGATGGGACATCTCCACTCTTGACCACCAGCACCGGCAGCTTGGAGTGATGGAGACAGTAGTCACTGAAGTGTGGGATAAAAGGAAGCGAGATAAGAGTGAGACAAAAATGCAGCGGACAGGGGGCGAGAATCAGAGTGAAGAGTGACCATCACCTCATGTCTCCCTCTAATGGGTGATGGTTCCTGAAGAGTGACCGTCTCCTCATGCCTCACTCTACCAGGTGTTGCCTCCTGAAGAGTGACCGTCTCCTCATGGCTCACTCTAACAGGTGTTGCCTCCTGAAGAGTGACCATCTCATCATGCCTCACTCAATTGCATATCGAGTGGTGCAGGATGCAACGGAGTGAGGCATGAGTGTAGGGAGGCCAAGAGTGAAAGATGCTTGCGCAGCGACTGGCATCTCTAAGAGGTGCACTTATCTGGGTAGGGTTTAGGGTTAAGGATGAACAGCACTAAACCCTTAACTAGAGAGACGCTTGTGCGGAGACTGGCAGCTCTAAGAGGTGCGCTTAACCAGGCCAGGGTTTAGGGTGTGGGGTTAAGGGTATAAAAACCTAAACCCTGCTCTAGAGAGAGGCTAGTGCTGAAACTGGCAGCTCTGCGAGGTGCATTGATTCAGCTTTGGGTTTGGGGCTCAGGATAAGCAACCCTAAACTAGAGACAACAATTGTGCGGAGACTGGCAGCTCTGAGGGGTGCAGTCATCCCGGCTCAGGGTTTACCATGGGGGCTACCATGGGGGTTAGGATAAGCAATACAAACCTAAAGAGACGCTTGTGCGGAGACTGGCAGCGCTGAGAGGAGCAGTCATTCGGCGCAACAGATTGGGACAACATGGGAGAGGCATCAATGCTTTGGAATCCCAGACCAACACCCACAGGGTTTAGGGTCTAGGGTTTAGGGTTAGCAGGCTGTTAACTCCAGATCTCACCCGGCTTACTCCCTTAAGACCTAGAGCCAGCCCTGCTACCACCCTAAGGCCTCCCTGCCCCTGTCGTTCAGCCCAACCACAGCTTCTTGGCAGCTTCTACACAGCTTCCAAACAGCGTCCGTCCAGGCCTCACCACATCAACTTCACCCCATTTGAAACCCTTATCTCCCTTTCTCTCAACCTACCAGACCCCAGTCAAACCATGTCCTGGACGCGCATCGTCACCTGCATGCATCCAGCAGTTTCCACACAGCTTCCACCCTACACCATATAACTTGAAGGATACCAGCCCAACGGTGACCACGTGGCTCAGGAAACCACGCCCTGGTTGCCCAATTCCTTCAAGTGGACACCTAACAGCTTCCACACATCTTCCACGCAGCTTCCATGCAGCTTCCACACAGCTTCCATGCAGCTCACCTGACCGACCCCAGCCCCACCATGCCCATGAGGGCTGTCTTGATGGCGCCCATACCCCGGTTTCCCAACACAGTCACGTTGACATTCAGCTTCCGGGCAGCTTCCACCAGGGACTCCCCGGCGCCGCTGGCCCCGCCGAGGGACGGAAGCACGTGGAGGTGCAGGTTCTCGTGGGGCACCTGGTGGGTAAGGGTTACGGGATGATTAGGGCGCCTTATGTATCAGGTTGGGGTTCAGGATTAAGGACCAACTCGGGTTTAACTATTCAATAGGGTGGGGTGAACACCAAACCCTAAACCTTAAACAATATTTTTAGGGTAGGGTTTTTGAGGAATGATTAGGGGATGATTAGGGTTTTTTAAGGGGATAATTAGGGCGCCTTATGTTTCAGGTTTAAGTTCAGGATTATCAAAGTTAAAGATTAACGAGGTTTGGGATTGAGGATCCATTAGGATAAGGGTTTAGGATAAATCCAGGGTCAAATATGTGTGAGGGTTTAGGGTTACGGATTTGCACGGTTAAGGTTTAGAATAAACTCGGGGTTTATTATTTGTTAGGGTTTAGGGTTAAGGGTTTAGGGTTTAGGGTGAGCACCATGTGGGCGTGCAGGTTCTCATCAGAAACCCAGGTAAAGGAGAGGTCTTAGGGTTCTGGATGGGGAGGGCTAGGTTCTGTACGGTACTCAAGTCCAGATCAGGGTTCAAGAAGGATTGAACGTCAGGTGATGGACGTATAATAGTTAGGAAAATTTGAACGTCAGGTGATGGGCGTATAATAGTTAGGAAAATTTGAACGTCAGGTAATGGGCGTATAATAGTTTGACTCCCTCTGCACAGTCAAAACACAACTCTTTATTTTGCATGATAAGTCGATGGCAAGTAAAAATACTCTCTGTGGGCTCCGCCAATGTATTGTTATGTGAGGAGGCATGCTATGTCATATAAAGAAGATAACGGACAAATCTGATTTCCATTAGTCAGAAATGTGAAGGGTTCGCCAGATGCATTAGCCCCTGCTCATTTTGCTCGCCTGTACAAGCGACATAACTCCATGATCAATCGTCACAACTCAAGGATCGCTGTTTCCCCCCCATAACTCAGCTACACGCCAGCTAAACTCCAGCCTCTGGCCAGAGGCCCCATTTGTTACTCAGCTACATATCAGCTACACTCCAGTCTCTAGCCAGAGGCCCCTTCTGTAACTCGGCTCCATGTCAGCTACACTCCAGCCTCTGGCCAGAGGCCCCCTCTGTAACTCGGCTCCATGTCAGCTACACTCCAGCCTCTGGCCAGAGGCCCCTTCTGTAACTCGGCTCCATGTCAGCTACACTCCAGTCTCTGGCCAGAGGCCCCTTCTGTAACTCGGCTCCATGTCAGCTACACTCCAGTCTCTAGCCAGAGGCCCCTTCTGTAACTCGGCTCCATGTCAGCTACACTCCAGTCTCTAGCCAGAGGCCCCTTCTATAACTCGGCTCCATGTCAGCTACACTCCAGTCTCTAGCCAGAGGCCCCTTCTGTAACTCGGCTCCATGTCAGCTACATTCCAGCCTCTGGCCAGAGACCCCATTCGTAACTCGGCTCCATGTCAGCTACACTCCAGCCTCTGGCCAGAGGCCCCTTCTGTAACTCGGCTCCATGTCAGCTACACTCCAGTCTCTAGCCAGAGGCCCCTTCTGTAACTCGGCTCCATGTCAGCTACATTCCAGTCTCTAGCCAGAGGCCCCTTCTGTAACTCGGCTCCATGTCAGCTACACTCCAGTCTCTAGCCAGAGGCCCCTTCTGTAACTCGGCTCCATGTCAGCTACACTCCAGTCTCTAGCCAGAGGCCCCTTCTGTAACTCGGCTCCATGTCAGCTACACTCCAGTCTCTGGCCAGAGGCCCCTTCTGTAACTCGGCTCCATGTCAGCTACACTCCAGTCTCTAGCCAGAGGCCCCTTCTGTAACTCGGCTCCATGTCAGCTACACTCCAGTCTCTAGCCAGAGGCCCCTTCTGTAACTCAGCTCCATGTCAGCTACATTCCAGCCTCTGGCCAGAGGCCCCATTCGTAATTCGGCTCCATGTCAGCTACACTCCAGTCTCTAGCCAGAGGCCCCTTCTGTAACTCGGCTCCATGTCAGCTACACTCCAGCCCCCGGGCAGAGGCCCCTTCTGTAACTCGGCTCCATGTCAGCTACACTCCAGTCTCTAGCCAGAGGCCCCTTCTGTAACTCGGCTCCATGTCAGCTACATTCCAGCCTCTGGCCAGAGGCCCCATTCGTAACTCGGCTCCATGTCAGCTACACTCCAGTCTCTAGCCAGAGGCCCCATTTGTAACTCGGCTCCATGTCAGCTACATTCCAGCCTCTGGCCAGAGGCCCCATTTGTAACTCGGCTCCATGTCAGCTACACTCCAGCCTCTGGCCAGAGGCCTCATTCGTAACTGAGGTACATGCGTCAGATACCGTGGAACCGCTTAGGGTCTGCGCACACCCCAAAAAGATTTTTTTTTTGTCGCACAGCCACAAATAATTAAAAATCGGGCGCGCAGCGGCGAATTTTTAATTTCATTTAACGTCGCGCAGCAGGTGAATTAATTAATGCCGCGCATCACTGAAATTAATTTAAATTTTCTTCCACACAGCACTTTCAGCCAGTACAGTTAACTCAGTTAAAGCCCACGTTTGATTATAGCAAGGATAGATAGGACACGGTCAGCAATCCTCAGCATAGTCGTCATCCTCCTCCTCCGCCGGTTCCTTGCCACAGAAAAAAGGGGGTAGGTGGGGCCCCGAAACGTCAGCAGTCGTCAGCACTAGTCTCTGCCTCCAGGATCGAGCTTCGCTACGGGGAAGGATCACTCCACGGATGTCGAATGAAACAGTCGCGCGCGAGTGTGATTTTTTTTGACATTTGCTGTTTTGTATTCGTAGCGCGCACCCCCAAAATAGTGGCTCGGACACCTGACTGACACTCCGTGCACCAGCGCTTTTTTAATTAATATTAGCGCACAGCCATGTCCGCGCATCCCAATAATTAATTAATTATGAATCAAGTATAGGGAGTTTTACGGTACACTCCAGCCTGTGACCAGAGGCCCCATTTTTGGCTAGCTTTTGTCGGTTGCTCCTCAAATAAGATTAACTGACTCTAAACAAATAGAACTGACAAACGCAAGTTAGACAAAATCACTTTGCAATCCTCCCTAAACCCTCAACCCTGCCCCCCTCACCTTGTCATTCTCCATAAATCCCTTATAATCATCCATTAAACCCTAGCCCCCTTCACCTTATAATCCCCCATTAAACCCTAGCCCCCTTCACCTAATAATCCACCATTAAACCCCAGCCCCCTTTCACCTTATAATCCCCCATTAAACCCTAGCCCCTTTCAACTTATAATCCTCCATTAAACCCTAGCCCCCTTCACCTTATAATCCTCCATTAAACCCTAGCCCCCTTCACCTTATAATCCTCCATTAAACCCTAGCCCCCTTCACCTAATAATCCACCATTAAACCCTAGCCCCCTTCACCTTATAATCCTCCATTGAACCCTAGCCCCTTTCACCTTATAATCCTCCATTAAACCCTAGCCACTTTCACCTTATAATCCTCCATTAAACCCCAGCCCCCTTTCACCTTATAATCCTCCATTAAACCCCAGCCCCCTTTCACCTTATAATCCCCCATTAAACCCTAGCCCCTTTCAACTTATAATCCTCCATTAAACCCTAGCCCCCTTCACCTTATAATCCTCCATTAAACCCTAGCCCCCTTCACCTTATAATCCTCCATTAAACCCTAGCCCCCTTCACCTTATAATCCTCCATTAAAACCCCAGCCCCCTTCACCTTATAATCCTACATTAAACCCTAGCCCCCTTCACCTTATAATCCTCCATTAAACCCTAGCCCCCTTCACCTTATAATCCTCCATTAAACCCTTTGCTATCTTCTGGAGGAGGCTGCGTGCCCTTTCTGCTTCCGCCTCTTGCTGCACATGCATCTGACTCTGGATGGCCCCAATTGCAGCAGCCGAGGAAAAGGGAGTGCCTGAATTCACAGGGGAGGGGGCAGGGGGGCAGGGGAGGGCTGCGTGTGTGTGCGCGCGTGAGTGTGGCGGTGGGGGTGTTTGGTGGGATGCGTGGTGGAGTGTGTGGTGGTTTGTGTGGTGGGATGCGTGGTGGAGTGTGTGGTGGTGAGGGGTGCATCTGACCTTGGGTGGCGCCAAATGCTGTGTGTGTGTGCGCGCGTGTGCGTGGCAGTGGGGGTGCTTAATGGGATGCGTGGTGGAGTGTGTGGTGGAGTGTGTGTGGTGGTTTGTGTGGTGGGGTGTGTGGTGGAGTGTGTGGTGGTTTGTGTGGTGGTTTGTGTGGTGGAGTGTGTGGTGGGATGCGTGGTGGAGTGTGTGGTGGAGTGTGTGGTGGAGTGTATGGTGGGATGCGTGGTGTAATGTGTGGTGGAGTGTGTGGTGGAGTGTGTTGTGGGATGCGTGGTGTAGTGTGTGGTGGGGTGTGTGGTGGGGTGTGTGGTGGAGTGTGTGGTGGGGTGTGTGGTGGAGTGTGTGGTGGAATGCGTGGTGGAGTGTGTGGTGGAGTGTGTGGTGGGATGCGTGGTGGAGTGTGTGGTGGAGTGTGTGGTGGGGTGTGTGGTGGAGTGTGTGGTGGTTTGTGTGGTGGGGTGTGTGGTGGAGTGTGTGGTGGGATGCGTGTTGGAGTGTATGGTGGAGTGTGTGGTGGGATGTTTGGTGGAGTGTGTGGTGGGATGCGTGTTGGAGTGTGTGGTGGAGTGTGTGGTGGCGTGTGTGGTGGAGTGTGTGGTGGGGTGTGTGGTGGAGTGTGTGGTGGAGCGTTTGGTGGAGTGTTTGGTGGAGTATGTGGTGGGTTGTGTGGTGGTTTGTGTGGTTGAGTGTGTGGTGGGATGCGTGGTGGAGTGTGTGCTGGAGGGTGTGGTGGGATGCGTGGTGGAGTGTGTGGTGGGGTTTTTTCTGGAGTGTGTGGTGAGATGCGTGGTGGCGTGTGTGGTGGAGTGTGTGGTGGGGTGTTTGGTGGAGTGTGTGGTGGGATGCGTGGTGGGATGTGTGGTGGAGTGTGTGGTGGTTTGTGTGGTGGAGTGTGTGGTGGGGTGTTTGGTGGGATGCGTGGTGGGATGCGTGGTGGAGTGTGTGGTGGAGTGTGTGGTGGAGTGTGTGGTGGGGTGTTTGGTGGAGTGTGTGCTGGAGTGTGTGGTGGGATGCATGGTGGAGTGTGTGGTGGTTTGTGTGGTGGGGTGAGTGGTGGAGTGTGTGCTGGAGTGTGTGGTGGGATGCGTGGTGGAGTGTGTTTTGGAGTGTGTGGTGGAGTGTGTGGTGGTTTGTGTGGTGGGGTGTGTGGTGGAGTGTGTGGTGGAGTGTGTGGTGGAGTGTGTGGTGGTTTGTGTGGTGGGGTGTGTGGTGGAGTGTGTGGTGGTGTGTGTGGTGGGGTGTGTGGTGGAGTGTGTGGTGGAGTGTGTGGTGGAGTGTGTGGTGGTTTGTGTGGTGGAGTGTGTGGTTGGGTGTGTGGTGGAGTGTATGGTGGTTTGTGTGGTAGGGTGTGTGGTGGTTTGTGTGGTGGGGTGTTTGGTGGAGTGTGTGGTGGAGTGTGTGGTGGGATGCGTGGTGGAGTGTGTGGTGGAGTGTGTGGTGGAGTGTGTGGTGGGGTGTGTGGTGGAGTGTGTGGTGGAGTGTGTGGTGGAGTGTGTGGTGGTTTGTGTGGTGGTTTGTGTGGTGGGGTGTGTGGTGGAGTGTGTGGTGGGATGCGTGGTGGAGTGTGTGGTGGAGTGTGTGGTGGTTTGTGTGGTGGTTTGTGTGGTGGGGTGTGTGGTGGAGTGTGTGGTGGGGTGTGTGGTGGGGTGTGTGGTGGAGTGTGTGGTGGAGTGTGTGGTGGAGTGTGTGGTGGGGTGTGTGGTGGAGTGTGTGGTGGTTTGTGTGGTGGTATGTGTGGTGGAGTGTGTGGTGGTTTGTGTGGTGGGGTGTTTGGTGGAGTGTGTGGTGGGATGCGTGGAGTGTGTGGTGGAGTGTGTGGTGGGATGCGTGGTGGAGTGTGTGGTGGTTTGTGTGGTGGGGTGTGTGGTGGAGTGTGTGGTGGGATGCGTGGTGGAGTGTGTGGTGGTTTGTGTGGTGGTATGTGTGGTGGAGTGTGTGGTGGTGTGTGTGGTGGGGTGTGTGGTGGAGTGTGTGGTGGAGTGTGTGGTGGGATGCATGGTGGAGTGTGTGGTGGAGTGTGTGGTGGGATGCGTGGTGGAGTGTGTGGTGGAGTGTGTGGTGAGATGCGTGGTGGAGTGTTTGGTGGTTTGTGTGGTGAAGTGTTTGGTGGAGTGTGTGGTGTAGTGTGTGGTGGTATGCGTGGTGGAGTGTAGTGTGGTTTGTGTGGTGGAGTGTTTGGTGGAGTGTGTGGTGGAGTGTGTGGTGGAGTGTGTGGTGGAGTGTGTGGTGGTATGCGTGGTGGAGTGTGTGGTGGTATGCGTGGTGGAGTGTGTGGTGGTATGCGTGGTGGAGTGTAGTGTGGTTTGTGTGGTGACGTGTTCGGCGGAGTGTGTAGTGTAGTGTGTGGTGGTATGTGTGGTGGAGTGTAGTGTGGTTTGTGTGGTGGGGTGTTTGGTGGAGTGTGTGATGGAGTGTGTGGTGGAGTGTGTGGTGGTATGCGTGGTGGAGTGTGTGGTGGTATGCGTGGTGGAGTGTGTGGTGGTATGCGTGGTGGAGTGTGTGGTGGAGTGTGTGGTGGAGTGTGTGGTAGAGTGTGTGGTGGTTTGTGTGGTGGGATGCGTGGTGGGATGCGTGGTGGGGTGTTTGGTGGAGTGTGTGGTGGTGATGGGTGCATCTGACCTTGGGTGGCACTAAAGGCAGCGGCCGAGGAAAGGGGGACACCTGCGCAGCCGTAGAGGTGCAAATAAAAGTAAAAGCCTTCTGATTCGGGGATGGCACGCACCAGAAGCAGCGAACATAAAGAAGGTGTATAAGAGTAGGAGTTAGCTACTCCTAGGGGATTCCTACTCTTACGCACTGTCTTCAGATGAGCAGAGTTTGCTTTTTCGTGAATCAGCTACATGTCAGCTACAAGCCAGCTACACTTTAACCTCAGGCCGGAAAACCCATTTGCGGCCAGCTATGCAGCTTTGGCCACCGTTGTAGGCCGGTCCAGGTTTGGTCCCGATCGGGCCATTTGGCGGCCGCGGGACAGCCGGCTGCAAGTAGGCATGTAGCCTAAAAAATGAAGTATTGTAGGAGAGTGGGAAAGTGGAGGGGGCCAATGAGCGAGCAGGGAGGGTATATGCATGGAAAGGGGATGGGCAAGGTAGGGGGAAGAATGATTAAGTGTGGGAGGAGCACCCGAGTATGGGAGAGAAGCTGAGAAAAGAGGGGAGAGGTAGGGGGAGGAATGATGAAGTGTGGGAGGAGCACCGGAGTATGGGAGAGGAGCTGAGAAAAGAGGGGATAGGTAGGGGGAGGAATGATTAAGTGTGGGAGGAGCACCGGAGTATGGGAGAGAAGCTGAGAAAAAAGGGGAGAGGTAGGGGGAGGAATGATGAAGTGTGGGAGGAGCACCGGAGTATGGGAGAGGAGCTGAGAAAAGAGGGGGAGAGGTAGGGGGAGGAATGATTAAGTGTGGGAGGAGCACCGGAGTATGGGAGAAGAGCTGAGAAAAGAGGGGAGAGGTAGGGGGAGGAATGATGAAGTGTGGGAGGAGCACCGGAGTATGGGAGAGGAGCTGAGAAAAGAGGGGAGAGGTAGGGGGAGGAATGATGAAGTGTGGGAGGAGCACCCGAGTATGGGAGAGAAGCTGAGAAAAGAGGGGAGAGGTAGGGGGAGGAATGATGAAGTGTGGGGGGAGCACCGGAGTATGGGAGAGAAGCTGAGAAAAGAGGGGGAGAGGTAGGGGGAGGAATGATTAAGTGTGGGAGGAGCACCGGAGTATGGGAGAGAAGCTGAGAAAAGAGGGGAGAGGTAGGGGGAGGAATGATGAAGTGTGGGAGGAGCACCGGAGTATGGGAGAGAAGCTGAGAAAAGAGGGGAGAGGTAGGGGGAGGGGGGACATGAAGTGCCGCAGCTATCAATCTAAAAGGGAGTGTTGATAGGCAGTGCTTATTTGTGTGACTCAGCTACATGTCAGCTACAATCCGGCCTCCCCCCAGAGGCCCCAAGTGTGGCCCACCATGCTGCTTGGGTCGCTGGTCTCTGGCCAGTCTAATTTTGGTCCCAAGCAGGCCTCTGATGGCCGCAGGGTGGCATGCTGAAGACGGCCGCGTAGCTGCAAAATAAACTCAAATAAATCCAGCCATACCTTTTCGCTTCCCCATTCCGCCGAATCCCTCCTATCCTTTACTGAGAGGAGGGGTTAGTCGGAATGGGGAGACGAAGAGGGACGGCTGGGCAGAAGAAGAGCCAGTGTTCAATTTTGTGATTCCTTACCTGGCAAAGCCGGTACAAATAGTGGGAGGCAGTACAGCATCGCTTACCTGGCAAAGCTGGTACAAAAGGGAAAGAGGCAGTACAGCATTGCTTACCTGACAAACCTGGTACAAAAGGGAAAGATGCAGTACAGCATTGCCTACCTGGCATAGCTGGTACTGCGGGGGATGGCAGTACAGTCGCCAGGTGGATCTGGTCGGTAGTGACGGGGCGGCGCACCACATTCTGAGTGACAGGAAAGTTGGGGTGGGGGTGGGAGTGGGGAGTGGGGATGGAGGGAAATGGGGGGTGCGGTGGGAGTGGGGGTGGGGGTGGGGGTAGGGGTTGAGGTTGCGGTGGGGGTGGGGGTGAGGAGTGGGGAGTGGGGAGTGGGGATGGGGGGAGGTGGGGGGTAGGGGTGGGGTTAGGGGTGGGGGTGGGGGTAGAAAGTGCGGATGGGGGTGGGGTGGGGTGGGGTTGAGGTTGGGGTTGGGGGAAAGTGGGGGTTAGGGACAAGCAGGGAAGATTCAGGGGGCATATATCATAAAAGCTGGCAAAACCTGGACAACATAGGAAACATGCAGTATTGGGCGATTACGCCGTAAGAGGGACTCGGGTGTAAGAAATACAGTGCATTGACACTGCAAACCCTAAACCACCGTATATGTAAAGCTGTTGCGGTTTTCCGAACCGTACAAGTGTGGGGCCCCTCCTGTGTGAACATGAGGCTCAGGATCGACTCGGCAGCCAGAGACCATGGCTAATCAGGTGACAAAACGAAGCGTGAGGTGCCAAGCCTAATTCAGCAGGGTTTTAGAGGCTACACAACGAAAAGAGGAGGCATCAGAAAACCGGAAATCCAGCCGGGGACCCGGCTCATTAAGCCCAGGTCTTGGCCGAGGGTTGTGATTTTACGGTTTTGCGTTTTTTGCCCGTAATTTTACAGTTATACTCTTACGACTTTACGTTTTTTCGGTTTAATGCCTCTGAGATGACTGAGATTTACTGTATCCAAAATCACCGCAATTATGCCGTCAGTGAAATCTGGCAATTGACACCGTTAAAGAAAACTGTAATTACACTACAACCTAAAATCATTGCGTACAGGGTGTGTGTAGGGGGAGGTGGGGTGGGGGGGCATGAAAAGGGGGAGGTGGGGTGGGGGGGCATGAAAACAAGCCATGTCTAGCTAGATTGTGGTTTGCGTAAGGAGAACTCTATCCATATGCCACTTCTGCATACTGCATTCTGGTGTGAAGCAAACAGTCGTGCATTTCGTGTATTTCGTGTACCGTAGAACCACTTAGACTCCGCGAACCCCCCCCCAAAAGATTTGTTTTCCCGTCGCGCACCCCAAAAAGAATTTAAAAAACGGTCGCGCACCGACGAAATTTTAATTTAATTTAACGTCGCGCAGCAGGTAATTTAATTTAACATCACGCATCACTAGAAATAATTAAAATTTCCTTCCGCGCAGCACTTTCAGCCAGTACAGTAAAACTAAGTTAAAACCTCGTTTGATGCTAGCAAGGAAAGTACACGGTCAGCAATCCTCAGCATAGTCGTCATCCTCCTCCTCCGCCGTTTCCTTGCCTCAGGAAACGTGTGGCTGTTGAAGCCCCGAAACGTCAGTAGTTGTTTGGGCACCTGACTGACGCTCCGCGCAGCAGCGATTTTGGAATTAATATTAGCGCACAGCCATGTCTGCGCACCTCAATGATTATTCAATTACGAGCGGAGTCAAAGCGGTATTTCGTGTATTTGGGGGGCTCAGATTGGCAATAGTCTCTGAGAATCAGTTTGAGACTACAGTATCATCACTGCCTGTTTATAAAGAGTTGGGTGAAAACGTCCGTCAGAAAAGTATGCGCTTTAAACTGCGGTCATCCCACTCCTCATGCTTGCACATGCAGTTCACAATTCAGTTGAGGGTCCTTGCCCTCAGAAAGTGTAACCAGTGTCAAGGGGGCCGGTTTTGGAGCAAAACTAAATCTGCCAGCCCTGAACCGCAGACGACTCGCAAGTTTTCAAAGGGGACAATCTGACGGTTTGGAGCGCAGTGAAAAGCCCAATAGCCGCTGGCCAAAGGGATGCTCCAGGGTAACGGGGAGCATCAGAAGCTAAAGCGGAGGTTAGGGTGGGTGGGTTCGAAAGTAAGAGGAACTTCAAGCTCAGACGTAGAGGAAAAACTTTTTCAACTGAAGGTCTTTCACGAGCTTAGCTCCTTTACACCCCACATAGGGGTTTAGGGTTACGATCGAGTATTTCCACTCTTTAAGCCCCCCAAATCCTTCAAGTGTGTGCATTACTATGCTCTAACCTTGCTCATTTCGTGCATTTCGTGCATTTCGTGCATTTCGTGTATTTTGTATACAAGTACCATATCTGATGGGGGCGTATGTGCCTGGAGAAGGGCCCTGTTGGCAGGCATTATTAGACTTTCCTCACAATTAATTATTTATTAGCCTGCGCAGACATGGCTGTGTGCTGATGATAATTCAAAAATCGCCTGGGTTGAAGTCAGCTTTTTGGTCGTAATTGTTGCGTAAAGTGTCAGTCAGGTGTCTGTTGTAATTGCTGCGGCGTTGAATTAAATTATGTGTACAAACTGTATCGTTGCGCGGCCGTTTTTTTAATAAATTTTGCTGCGCCTCGAAAAAATCACCTTATTTTGCTGTGCGGACCCTACGTCATTTTACAGTACTGGCAAGCGCATTTCCCCCCTGCTGGTTGATAGGGGAAGTTTTAACCCTACACCTTAAAGCCCAGAACTCTGAAACCCCTCTGATTGATATTTGACATCTAAATCCTACACCCTTAACACATAAATCCCTGCCAGTTCGCAGTGGACATCTCCACCCTAAAACCCCAAACTCTAAATCCTTGCTGGTTAGAATCCTGGCTGGACATCCATACCCTTAACCCCAAAATCCTGTTGGTTAACAGCAGACGCCTAAATCCTTAACCCTTAACCCTGCTGGTTTACAGTGGACGTCTAAACCCTAAACCCTGCAGGTTACAGAGGGTATCTACACGCTAAACCCTGAAACTCTTCTGGTTGATAGGGGATGTCTACTGACGAGCGGACACGCGGTAGGGACACAACAAGTTCAAGAAGCCTCTGAATGGGAGATCGGGACGCACAGGGATGGCGCGCTGAGCATGCCACCCTTTACCCTGAACCCTGAGCATGGCACCTACACCCTTTACCATGAATGGAAGAGGGGTCAGAGCACTCAGGTAGGTGTGGGCGTGCATGGTTGGGCGTACATGGGAGGGCGTCCATGGGAGGGCATGCATGGGAGGGCGTACATGGGAGGGCGTACATGGGAGGGCACACATGTGAGGGCATGCATGGGAGGGCATACATGGGAGGGCGTACATGGGAGGGCTTGCATGGGAGGGCTTGCATGGGAGGGCATGCATGGGTGGGCGTACATGGGAGGGCATGCACGGGTGGGCGTGCATGGGTGGGCGTACATGGGAGGACATGCAAGGGATGGCGCACATGGGAGGGCATGCATGGGCGGGCTTACATGGGAGGGCGTGCATGGGAGGGCATGCATGGGAGGGCATGCATATGTGGGTGTACATGGAAGGGCATGCAAGGGTGGGCGTGCAGGGGAGGGCGTATATGGGAGGGCGTACATAGGAGGGCGTACAAGGGAGGGCGTACATGGGAGGGTGTGCATAGGAGGGCATGCATGGGATGGCGTACATAGGTGGGAATGTACGTTCAAGGGAAATGATCCTTGATACCTCTTCGGCCCCCCCTCCCCTCTAAGAGAATCGGGAGACTGAGGGACGAGCGTGTGTGCATACATGGATGTGTGCCTATGCCTGTGCCTGTGCGTGTGCCTGCCCATAACTTGACATCACCACATCCCCCACCCTAAACCATGTTGGAGTCCCCACCCTAGACCCACATCCTCATGGTCCCCCCCCCTCATCCCCCCACCCTAACCCTTGGTCCCCCCTTATCCCCACCACCCTAACCCTCGATCCCCCCAGATCGCATATGGCCTCACCCTCAGTGCAAAGTCGATGGCCACACTGCAGTGAAGTGAATGGTCCACCCCCAATAACACCTTACGAACCATGACGTGGGCCTGCAGGATTCAGGAAGGGGGGGGGGGGATAAGATGTATAATACAGATGTTAAAGGGGATGTGCAGCTAGTGCAGCAACACTGATTGAAGACATAATCGCTAGAAGCGGCTGGTAGACCAATATATGCTCCCAGGCCTCCTGGGGGATTTGATGACATGTGATGTGACGGACGAACATGTCATCATCCTGAAATAAAGAAAGCATTGCCTAAATGCTTGACCCGGGTCTGCGAAGGGTGAAGAGGTCCATGGTTTGCTGCTTCTGCATGGTGAAGGGTCGGGACTGGGGGTTCTGGATAATCACCTACCTTCAAAGCCAATAGGGTAGTGGTTCAGAGGGTTTTGGATTCTTGTTCAGGGTTGGAGGTTGGGTTTAGTAAAATAAGGAACAAAGAGGGGCCGGTAGCCATGCAACAGAAAGCAATAAAGCCGTATGCCGCACGTGGGCTGTGGGCTCATTGGGTGCTCAGGGAAACAGCACAGCCTAGGTCGAGGATGCAGGAGTGCCGTTTATATTTCAACAGTTCGTGCGCACACCGCCATGATCAGTTTTTTGCACGACCTGTGCATTAGCATAACAGGAGAGCTGCTCCCTCCCTTGTCCCCTCCCTAGGGGTGAGCATGACCCATTGAATGCATGGGCCCGAAAAATGAGCTGTTATCTTCATGCATGGCCCTAGCGAAAGACCAGCAGTCTCGAAATAAAGAGAGCGGGGCCCCTGGTAGGGAAGGTACGGTACAGGAAAGATCGCAGAATGGGCGGAAGCCATGCGCACGCCGCTGCCATTGATAAAAACAACAGGGGAAGTAACAGGGGAAGTAACAGCCTGGGAAGTAACAACATGGGAAGTAATTGGGGATGTAACAGCCTTGGAAGTAACAGTGGAAGTGTCAGGGGAAGGAGCAGTGGAAGTGTCAGGGGAATGAACAGGGGAAGCGACAGGGAAAGTAACAGAGGAAGTAACAGCCTGGGAATTAACAGGGGCAGTAACAGGGGAAGTAACAAGGGAAGTAACAAGGGGAAGTAACAGGGGAAGGAACAGGGGAAGGAACAAGGGAAGTAACAAGGGGAAGTAACAGGGGAAGTGAAAGGGGAAGTAACAGGGGAAGTAACAGCCTGGGAAGTAACAGGGGAAGTGACAGGGGAAGTAACAAGGGAAGTGACAAGGGGAAATAACAGGGGAACTAACAAGGGGAAGTAACAAGGGGAGGTAACAGGGGCAGTAACAGGGGAAGTAACAAGGGAAGTAACAAGGGGAAGTAACAGCCTGGGAAGTAACAGCCTGGGAAGTAACAGGGGAAGTGACAGCCTGGGAAGTAACAGCATGGGAAGTAACAGCCTGGTAGGTAACAGCCTGGGAAGTGACAGGGGAAGGAACAGGGGAAGTGAAAGGGGAAGTAAGCCACGGTGGCCTGCTACAACTGCTTTGTTTGGCTATCTAGCAGGATGTAAGGATGAGTGGTGGATCCTGTGTTGGGTCTTTGGGGAGCCCAAGCCCACCCCCCAAGCTGTATGCCAATTGCTCGTAGGTGTGCTCCATGCTGTAAAGCATGGTCCATAATTTACTGGCCCCGAACCCTAAAAAATCAGTGGTGGCCACGAAGCATGAGCTTCTCGTGAACTGCTGGAGTCATGGAGTGGGAGCGCCCTGCTTCTGCTCCTCTACCTCCCTAGGGGCAGCCACAGCCTTTGAGTATGGAGATAAGTTCAACAGAAAAATACCTAGGGTGTAAACGCATGAAGAGGCCCAAGTTTTTTTCGACAAGAAGTAGTACCGGTAGTCCCGTACTTGCCACCACTCCAACGTCAGTCCAGTTGATAATGACGACAGGGTTTTAAGAGTGTATCAACACCAGCTCTGACCCCTCGGTTTTCAGGTCAATGCAAGAGGCGTAACAGGAAAATAATTAACATTTATGATGTCACGATCTGCGGTGGCATCGAGACAGTAGCGGGTGATGAATTAGGGTTCAAGGGCGGGGATGAGGTAAAAACATTACACCTCTGGGCCCGCTCAAAGCTCGGCCGCGTGGGCGCCCAACTGTTCAGAAGGGAGAAAATAAGACACTGGTAGGAAGAGGGGGGGGCAGGGACAAATGGAGAGGCCGGGAAGGCAGAGAAGACCAAGTCCGGCACCTGAGTTCCACTAGAGAGAAGCCCTCAACAAAGCCGCTGAGAAAAGAAAAGTCCACAAAAGCAAGCGTATCCCACCCCTGTTTGGCCGTGAGGGCGCCCCACCTCCGTCCCCCCCGGGGAGGAGGCGTACCGAGCAGTGACGACGCTTTGCTGACGTGGCTTCATACATGCCACCACAAGCAAGCGTGCAGCTCGTATGGGTGCCCATGTGGTATCTTTGAAACTGACGGATTCTCTCAGGTGTCAAGGCTCAGGATGCTATGCTGGAGAGGCTTTATGCTGTTCAATCTGACGACGATGACTCGGATCCGGCTTCAGTTCAATGCATGGGACGTGATAGGTGAATTGCTCTGCTCGTGCGTTCCGTAGATGATGCCCGGGTGCTATTTTGATATACGCAAGCGCGTACCCAGGCAGCTACATGCATCACTCACTGTTAACAAAACGAACGTGCTGAGTTCGAGGCCGTGCGTTCCGACGTCCGACACCGAGTACCGTGGTAGATCAGTCGGCTGTTCTCGAAGATGAGTTGCTATGCGTTCAGGTAATTTGTGTCAAAGTTTCCGTAGTTTGGAATCAAAGTCGAGCGATCGTGGCTGGGTTGACTTGTAGCGTGTGCGCATGATGCATCACGAACGTCACCTTCACGGTATCGGGGCTCGATTGGATCACGCCCAAAAGGACGAACTTCTCCATACCTGAGATATTTAAGCCGCAGAGTCACCATCAAAATCGTACCGTGCAGGGGGTACCGTGTTATACCGTTTTGCAAACCATGATCATTCATGCTTTCGATATCATTCCTGTCTGGCGATTATTGCTCAGATTCAAGCATGCATGCGGACATCGCTCAATGACACTGACCGAGTTCTTCGTTTTAGTTGAACACTGAGTGGCAGTTGGTTCCGGAACTCCTAAATATCATATCGCGAGGTTCCGAAACAATAGTCTTAATCAACACCCGACTCAACACTCACTAGCCATTTATTTCCTCAGCCATTTGTGTGTCCCTTAACTTTGTTGACCCTTTTTAGTTCCAGCTTTTCATGACCAGGCAACTGATGTCACGACGTATGGGTGCCTTATATAGCTTCTCGGTTTCGGATCCCACTAATCCCACGTAGATTCTGGTAAAACAAGATGCAGTCCAGCCTGCTTCAGCACTTGCGCTGGGCTACGGGCTACCCGCCTCAGCCGCCAGCTGGGGGGTCCTGAAAGAGCTGCAGATCCAGCCATTACAGCGAGACTGGTGGACCCATATCCTCCGCCTCTACAATGCAGCGGTGGCACCGGCAGCTCAGCAAGATAGCCCTCTAATTTCTGAGCCATGGCAGCAGATATGCAGCTGGCATTCAGCCAGGGCACTCGAGGATGCACTTGATGCTCTGATCTGCTGGGTGCATAGGAGGAACTAACTAAAGCGAAAAGCAGCCGCCCCCAAATTCGTGAGGCAGCAGCTTACCTATCTACAACGCCTACCCGTCACAAAGATGTTGGCCCTCGTTGACGCAGCCTACGAGCAGGCACAGGTGGACACAAGCGGCGGGGAGGACCCCAGGGACCCTACCACTGAGCACAGGTATGCGGCGACCTACCATACCTGGTTTCGGTGCCCACACTGACCTTCCCCTGGCCCTGTATTAAAACAATGAAGGCCGGGTGGGTACATCTGGATCCTTCCAATGTGCCAATAGCGCATCAACCACTGTGATGTCCCCTTCATTTACTGACCTCTGCCCTGGCAACACCCTCCAAGTCCTAGGCAGGGCGAGTTGCATGAAGGCCCACACTGCGGGGGTCACACCCTCGAGCCACCTCATCAGTGTGCAAGATTGCCTCCTTTACATCTTTGCACTTACCTATGGCACTTAAGCTAGGCGCCCACGCGGCCCCATTGCCTATGCGCCCACGTGGCCGAGCTTTTTTAAGTAGAGCCCAGAGGTTTAACTACATTATTGACTTGGCTATGGCCTGTCAGCCCCCATTACGCACAATGATCCACACTGGCTTGCTGTCGTCTGAGACGTGCATGTGGATCCAGGCTCTAATGCTCTATCCACCCTGTATGCGACGTGCATGTGGATCCAGGCTTTAATGCTCTATCCACCCTGTCTGCGACGTGCATGTGGATCCAGGCACTAATGCTCTATCCACCCTGTCTGTGACGTGCATGTGGATCCAGGCTCTAATGCTCTATCCACCCTGTCTGAGACGTGCATGTGGATCCATGCTCTAATGCTCTATCCACCCTGTTTGCGACGTGCATGTGGATCCATGCTCTAATGCTCTATCCACCCTGTTTGCGACGTGCATGTGGATCCATGCTCTAATGCTCTATCCACCCTGTCTGCGACGTGCATGTGGATCCATGCTCTAATGCTCTATCCACCCTGTCTGAGACGTGCATGTGGATCCAGGCTCTAATGATCTATACACCCTGTCTGCGACGTGCATGTGGATCCAGGCTCTAATGATCTATACACCCTGTCTGCGACGTGCATGTGGATCCAGGCTCTAATGCTCTATCCACCCTGTCTGCGACGTGCATGTGGATCCATGCTCTAATGCTCTATCCACCCTGTCTGAGACGTGCATGTGGATCCAGGCTCTAATGCTCTATCCACCCTGTCTGAGACGTGCATGTGGATCCAGGCTCTAATGCTCTATCCACTCTGTTTGCGACGTGCATGTGGATCCAGGCTCTAATGCTCTATCCACCTTGTCTGAGACGTGCATGTGGATCCATGCTCTAATGCTCTATCCACCCTGTCTGCGACGTGCATGTGGATCCAGGCTCTAATGCTCTATCCGCCCTGTCTGCGACGTGCATGTGGATCTAGGCTCTAATGCTCTATCCACACTGTCTGAGACGTGCATGTGGATCCATGCTCTAATGCTCTATCCACCCTGTCTGCGACGTGCATGTGGATCTATGCTCTATTGCTCTATCCACCCTGTATGAGACGTGCATGTGGATCTAGGCTCTAATGCTCTATCCACCCTGTCTGAGACGTGCATGTGGTTCCAGGCTGTAATGCTCTATACATCCTGTCTGCGACGTGCATGTAGATCCAGGCTCTAATGCTCTATCCACCCTGTCTGCGTCGTGTATGTGGATCCAGGCTCTAAAGCTCTATCCACCCTGTCTGAGACGTGCATGTGGATCCAGGCTCTAATGCTCTATCCACCCTGTCTGCGACGTGCATATGGATCCAGGCTCTAATGCTCTATCCACCCTGTCTGAGACGTGCATGTGGATCCCGGCTCTAATGCTCTATCCACCCTGTCTGCGACGTGCATGTGGATCCAGGCTCTAATGCTCTATCCACCCTGTATGCGACGTGCATGTGGATCCAGGCTCTAATGCTCTATCCACCCTGTCTGAGACGTGCATGTGGATCCAGGCTCTAATGATCTATCCACCCTGTTTGCGACGTGCATGTGGATCCATGCTCTAATGCTCTATCCACCCTGTTTGCGACGTGCATGTGGATCCATGCTCTAATGCTCTATCCACCCTGTCTGAGACGTGCATGTGGATCCAGGCTCTAATGCTCTATCCACCCTGTCTGCGACGTGCATGTGGATCCAGGCTCTAATGCTCTATCCACCCTGTCTGAGACGTGCATGTGGATCCAGGCTCTAATGCTCTATCCACCCTTCCTGAGACGTGCATGTGGATCCAGGCTCTAATGCTCTATCCACTCTGTCTGCGACGTGCATGTGGATCCAGGCTCTAATGCTCTATCCACCTTGTCTGAGACGTGCATGTGGATCCATGCTCTAATGCTCTATCCACCCTGTCTGCGACGTGCATGTGGATCCAGGCTCTAATGCTCTATCCGCCCTGTCTGCGACGTGCATGTGGATCTAGGCTCTAATGCTCTATCCACACTGTCTGAGACGTGCATGTGGATCCATGCTCTAATGCTCTATCCACCCTGTCTGCGACGTGCATGTGGATCTATGCTCTATTGCTCTATCCACCCTGTATGAGACGTGCATGTGGATCTAGGCTCTAATGCTCTATCCACCCTGTCTGAGACGTGCATGTGGTTCCAGGCTGTAATGCTCTATACATCCTGTCTGCGACGTGCATGTAGATCCAGGCTCTAATGCTCTATCCACCCTGTCTGCGTCGTGTATGTGGATCCAGGCTTTAATGCTCTATCCACCCTGTCTGAGACGTGCATGTGGATCCATGCTCTAATGCTCTATCCACCCTGTCTGCGACGTGCATATGGATCCAGGCTCTAATGCTCTATCCACCCTGTCTGAGACGTGCATGTGGATCCAGGCTCTAATGCTCTATCCACCCTGTCTGCGACGTGCATGTGGATCCAGGCTCTAATGCTCTATCCACCCTGTCTGAGACGTGCATGTGGATCCAGGCTCTAATGCTCTATCCACCCTTCCTGAGACGTGCATGTGGATCCAGGCTCTAATGCTCTATCCACTCTGTCTGCGACGTGCATGTGGATCCAGGCTCTAATGCTCTATCCACCCTGTATGCGACGTGCATGTGGATCCAGGCTCTAATGCTCTATCCACCCTGTCTGAGACGTGCATGTGGATCCAGGCTCTAATGATCTATCCACTCTGTCAGCGACGTGCATGTGGATCCAGGCTGTAATGCTCTATCCACCCTGTCTGAGACGTGCATGTGGATCTAGGCTCTAATGCTCTATCCACCCTGTCTGAGACGTGCATGTGGTTCCATGCTGTAATGCTCTATACATCCTGTCTGCGACGTGCATGTGGATCCAGGCTCTAATGCTCTATCCACCCTGTCTGCGTCGTGTATGTGGATCCAGGCTCTAAAGCTCTATCCACCCTGTCTGAGACGTGCATGTGGATCCAGGCTCTAATGCTCTATCCACCCTGTCTGAGACGTGCATGTGGATCCCGGCTCTAATGCTCTATCCACCCTGTCTGCGACGTGCATGTGGATCCAGGCTCTAATGCTCTATCCACCCTGTCTGCGACGTGCATGTGGATCCATGCTCTAATGCTCTATCCACTCTGTCTGCGACGTGCATGTGGTTCCAGGCTCTAATGCTCTATCCACCCTGTTTGCGACGTGCATGTGGATCTATGCTCTAATGCTCTATCCACCCTGTCTGCGACGTGCATGTGGATCCATGCTCTAATGCTCTATCCACCCTGTTTGCGACGTGCATGTGGATCCAGGCTCTAATGCTCTATCCACCCTGTCTGAGACGTGCATGTGGATCCAGGCTCTAATGCTCTATCCACTCTGTCTGCGACGTGCATGTGGATCCATGCTCTAATGCTCTATCCACCTTGTCTGAGACGTGCATGTGGATCCATGCTCTAATGCTCTATCCACCCTGTCTGCGACGTGCATGTGGATCCAGGCTCTAATGCTCTATCCGCCCTGTCTGAGACGTGCATGTGGATCTATGCTCTAATGCTCTATCCACCTTGTCTGCGACGTGCATGTGGATCTAGGCTCTAATGCTCTATCCACCCTGTCTGAGACGTGCATGTGGTTCCATGCTGTAATGCTCTATACATCCTGTCTGCGACGTGCATGTGGATCCAGGCTCTAATGCTCTATCCACCCTGTCTGCGTCGTGTATGTGGATCCAGGCTCTAAAGCTCTATCCACCCTGTCTGAGACGTGCATGTGGATCCAGGCTCTAATGCTCTATCCACCCTGTCTGAGACGTGCATGTGGATCTAGGCTCTAATGCTCTATCCACCCTGTCTGCGACGTGCATGTGGATCCAGGCTCTAATGCTCTATCCACCCTGTCTGCGACGTGCATGTGGATCCATGCTCTAATGCTCTATCCACTCTGTCTGCGACGTGCATGTGGTTCCAGGCTCTAATGCTCTATCCACCCTGTTTGCGACGTGCATGTGGATCTATGCTCTAATGCTCTATCCACCCTGTCTGCGACGTGCATGTGGATCCATGCTCTAATGCTCTATCCACCCTGTTTGCGACGTGCATGTGGATCCAGGCTCTAATGCTCTATCCACCCTGTCTGAGACGTGCATGTGGATCCAGGCTCTAATGCTCTATCCACTCTGTCTGCGACGTGCATGTGGATCCAGGCTCTAATGCTCTATCCACCTTGTCTGAGACGTGCATGTGGATCCATGCTCTAATGCTCTATCCACCCTGTCTGCGACGTGCATGTGGATCCAGGCTCTAATGCTCTATCCGCCCTGTCTGAGACGTGCATGTGGATCTATGCTCTAAAGCTCTATCCACCTTGTCTGCGACGTGCATGTGGATCTAGGCTCTAATGCTCTATCCACCCTGTCTGAGACGTGCATGTGGTTCCAGGCTGTAATGCTCTATACATCCTGTCTGCGACGTGCATGTGGATCCATGCTCTAATGCTCTATCCACCCTGTCTGCGACGTGCATGTGGATCCAGGCTTTAATGCTCTATCCACCCTGTCTGCGACGTGCATGTGGATCCAGGCACTAATGCTCTATCCACCCTGTCTGTGACGTGCATATGGATCCAGGCTCTAATGCTCTATCCACCCTGTCTGAGACGTGCATGTGGATCCCGGCTCTAATGCTCTATCCACCCTGTCTGCGACGTGCATGTGGATCCAGGCTCTAATGCTCTATCCACCCTGTCTGCGACGTGCATGTGGATCCATGCTCTAATGCTCTATCCACCCTGTCTGCGACGTGCATGTGGATCCATGCTCTAATGCTCTATCTACCCTGTCTGCGACGTGCATGGGGATCCAGGCTTTAATGCTCTATCCACCTTGTCTGCGACGTGCATGTGGATCCAGGCACTAATGCTCTATCCACCCTGTCTGTGACGTGCATGTGGATCCAGGCTCTAATGCTCTATCCACCCTGTCTGAGACGTGCATGTGGATCCATGCTCTAATGCTCTATCCACCCTGTTTGCGACGTGCATGTGGATCCATGCTCTAATGCTCTATCCACCCTGTTTGCGACGTGCATGTGGATCCATGCTCTAATGCTCTATCCACCCTGTCTGCGACGTGCATGTGGATCCAGGCTCTAATGCTCTATCCACCCTGTCTGAGACGTGCATGTGGATCCATGCTCTAATGCTCTATCCACTCTGTCTGCGACGTGCATGTGGATCCAGGCTCTAATGCTCTATCCACCTTGTCTGCGACGTGCATGTGGATCCATGCTCTAATGCTCTATCCACTCTGTCTGCGACGTGCATGTGGTTCCAGGCTCTAATGCTCTATCCACCCTGTTTGCGACGTGCATGTGGATCTATGCTCTAATGCTCTATCCACCCTGTCTGCGACGTGCATGTGGATCCATGCTCTAATGCTCTATCCACCCTGTCTGCGACGTGCATGTGGATCCAGGCTCTAATGCTCTATCCACCCTGTCTGAGACGTGCATGTGGATCCAGGCTCTAATGCTCTATCCACTCTGTCTGCGACGTGCATGTGGATCCAGGCTCTAATGCTCTATCCACCTTGTCTGAGACGTGCATGTGGATCCATGCTCTAATGCTCTATCCACCCGGTCTGCGACGTGCATGTGGATCCAGGCTCTAATGCTCTATCCGCCCTGTCTGAGACGTGCATGTGGATCTATGCTCTAATGCTCTATCCACCTTGTCTGCGACGTGCATGTGGATCTAGGCTCTAATGCTCTATCCACCCTGTCTGAGACGTGCATGTGGTTCCATGCTGTAATGCTCTATACATCCTGTCTGAGACGTGCATGTGGATCCATGCTCTAATGCTCTATCCACCCGGTCTGCGACGTGCATGTGGATCCAGGCTCTAATGCTCTATCCGCCCTGTCTGAGACGTGCATGTGGATCTATGCTCTAATGCTCTATCCACCTTGTCTGCGACGTGCATGTGGATCTAGGCTCTAATGCTCTATCCACCCTGTCTGAGACGTGCATGTGGTTCCAGGCTGTAATGCTCTATACATCCTGTCTGCGACGTGCATGTGGATCCATGCTCTAATGCTCTATCCACCCTGTCTGCGTCGTGTATGTGGATCCAGGCTCTAAAGCTCTATCCACCCTGTCTGAGACGTGCATGTGGATCCAGGCTCTAATGCTCTATCCACCCTGTCTGCGACGTGCATATGGATCCAGGCTCTAATGCTCTATCCACCCTGTCTGAGACGTGCATGTGGATCCCGGCTCTAATGCTCTATCCACCCTGTCTGCGACGTGCATGTGGATCCAGGCTCTAATGCTCTATCCACCCTGTTTGCGACGTGCATGTGGATCCATGCTCTAATGCTCTATCCACCCTGTCTGCGACGTGCATGTGGATCCAGGCTCTAATGCTCTATCCACCCTGTCTGCGACGTGCATGTGGATCCAGGCTTTAATGCTCTATCCACCCTGTCTGCGACGTGCATGTGGATCCAGGCTCTAATGCTCTATCCACCCTGTCTGTGACGTGCATGTGGATCCAGGCTCTAATGCTCTATCCACCCTGTCTGAGACGTGCATGTGGATCCATGCTCTAATGCTCTATCCACCCTGTTTGCGACGTGCATGTGGATCCATGCTCTAATGCTCTATCCACCCTGTTTGCGACGTGCATGTGGATCCACGCTCTAATGCTCTATCCACCCTGTCTGCGACGTGCATGTGGATCCAGGCTCTAATGCTCTATCCACCCTGTCTGAGACGTGCATGTGGATCCAGGCTCTAATGCTCTATCCACTCTGTCTGCGACGTGCATGTGGATCCAGGCTCTAATGCTCTATCCACCTTGTCTGAGACGTGCATGTGGATCCATGCTCTAATGCTCTATCCACCCTGTCTGAGACGTGCATGTGGATCCAGGCTCTAATGCTCTATCCACCTTGTCTGAGACGTGCATGTGGATCCATGCTCTAATGCTCTATCCACCCGGTCTGCGACGTGCATGTGGATCCAGGCTCTAATGCTCTATCCGCCCTGTCTGAGACGTGCATGTGGATCTATGCTCTAATGCTCTATCCACCTTGTCTGCGACGTGCATGTGGATCTAGGCTCTAATGCTCTATCCACCCTGTCTGAGACGTGCATGTGGTTCCATGCTGTAATGCTCTATACATCCTGTCTGAGACGTGCATGTGGATCCATGCTCTAATGCTCTATCCACCCGGTCTGCGACGTGCATGTGGATCCAGGCTCTAATGCTCTATCCGCCCTGTCTGCGACGTGCATGTGCATCCATGCTCTAATGCTCTATCCACCCTGTCTACGACGTGCATGTGGATCCAGGCTCTAATGCTCTATCCACCCTGTCTGCGACGTGCATGTGGATCCATGCTCTAATGCTCTATCCACCCTTTCTAACACGTGCATGTGGATCCAGGCTCTAATGCTCTATCCACCCTGTCTGCGACGTGCATGTGGATCCATGCTCTAATGCTCTATCCACCCTGTCTGCGACGTGCATGTGGATCCAGGCTCTAATGCTCTATCCACCCTGTCTGCGACGTGCATGTGGATCCAAGCTGTAATGCTCTATCCACTCTGTCTGCGACGTGCATGTGGATCCAGGCTCTAATGCTCTATCCACCTTGTCTGCGACGTGCATGTGGATCCAGGCTCTAATGCTCTATCCACCCTGTCTACGACGTGCATGTGGATCCAGGCTCTAAAGCTCTATCCACCCTGTCTGCGACGTGCATGTGGATCTAGGCTCTAATGCTCTATCCACCCTGTCTAAGACGTGCATGTGGATCCAGGCTCTAATGCTCTATCCACCCTGTCTGCGACGTGCATGTGGATCTATGCTCTAATGCTCTATCCACCCTGTATGAGCCGTGCATGTGGATCCAGGCTGTAATGCTCTATCCACCCTGTCTGAGACGTGCATGTGGTTCCAGGCTCTAATGCTCTATACATCATGTCTGCGACGTGCATGTGGATCCAGGCTCTAATGCTCTATCCACCCTGTCTGCGTCGTGTATGTGGATCCATGCTCTAAAGCTCTATCCACCCTGTCTGAGACGTGCATGTGGATCCAGGCTGTAAAGCTCTTTCCACCTTGTCTGCGACGTGCATATGGATCCAGGCTCTAATGCTCTATCCACCCTGTCTGAGACGTGCATGTGGATCCCGGCTCTAATGCTCTATCCACCTTGTCTGCGACGTGCATGTGGATCCAGGCTCTAATGCTCTATCCACCCTGTCTGCGACGTGCATGTGGATCCAGGCTCTAATGCTCTATCCACTCTGTCTGCGACGTGCATGTGGATCCAGGCTCTAATGCTCTATCCACCCTGTTTGCGACGTGCATGTGGATCTATGCTCTAATGCTCTATCCACCCTGTATGCGACGTGCATGTGGATCCAGGCTCTAATGCTCTATCCACCCTGTTTGTGACGTGCATGTGGATCTATGCTCTAATGCTCTATCCACCCTGTCTGCGACGTGCATGTGGATCCAGGCTCTAATGCTCTATCCACCCTGTCTAAGACGTGCATGTGGATCCAGGCTCTAATGATCTATCCACCCTGTCTGAGACGTGCATGTGGATCCAAGCTCTAATGCTCTATCCACCCTGTCTGCGACGTGCATGTGGATCCAGGCTCTAATGCTCTATCCACCCGGTTTGCGACGTGCATGTGGATCTATGCTCTAATGCTCTATCCACCCTGTATGCGACATGCATGTGGATCCCGGCTCTAATGCTCTATCCACCCTGTCTGCGGCGTGCATATGGATCTATGCTCTAATGCTCTATCCACCCTGTATGCCACGTGCATGTGGATCCAGGCTCTAATGCTCTATCCACTCTGTCTGAGACGTGCATGTGGATCCAGGCTGTAATGCTCTATCCACCCTGTCTGCGACGTGCATGTGGATCCAGGCTCTAATGCTCTATCCACTCTGTCTGCGACGTGCATGTGCATCCATGCTCTAATGCTCTATCCACCCTGTCTACGACGTGCATGTGGATCCAGGCTCTAATGCTCTATCCACCCTGTCTGCGACGTGCATGTGGATCTAGGCTCTAATGATCTATCCACCCTGTCTGAGACGTGCATGTGGATCTAGGCTCTAATGCTCTATCCACCCTGTCTGCGACGTGCATGTGGATCCAGGCTCTAATGCTCTATCCACCCTGTATGCGACGTGCATATGGATGCAGGCTCTAATGCTCTATCCACCCTGTATGCGACGTGCATGTGGATCCATGCTCTAATGCTCTATCCACCCTGTCTGCGACGTGCATATGGATCCAGGCTCTAATGCTCTATCCACCCTGTCTGCGACGTGCATGTGGATCCAGGCTCTAATGCTCTATCCACTCTGTCTGCGACGTGCATGTGGATCCAGGCTGTAATGCTCTATCCACCCTGTCTAAGACGTGCATGTGGATCCAGGCTCTAATGCTCTATCCACTCTGTCTGCGACGTGCATGTGCATCCAGGCTCTAATGCTCTATCCACCCTGTCTACGACGTGCATGTGGATCCAGGCTCTAATGCTCTATCCACCCTGTCTTTTATGTGCATGTGGATCCAGGCTCTAATGATCTATCCACCCTGTCTGAGACGTGCATGTGGATCCAGGCTCTAATGCTCTATCCACCCTGTCTGCGACGTGCATGTGGATCCAGGCTCTAATGCTCTATCCACCCTGTCTGCGACGTGCATGTGGATCCAGGCTCTAATGCTCTATCCACCCTGTCTGAGACGTGCATGTGCATCTAGGCTCTAATGCTCTATCCACCCTGTCTACGACGTGCATGTGGATCCAGGCTCTAATGCTCTATCCACCCTGTCTGCGACGTGCATGTGGATCCAGGCTCTAATGATCTATCCACCCTGTCTGCGACGTGCATGTGGATCCAGGCTCTAATGCTCTATCCACTCTGTCTGAGACGTGCATGTGCATCCAGGCTCTAATGCTCTATCCACCCTGTATGCGACGTGCATGTGGATCAAGGCTCTAATGCTCTATCCACCCTGTTTGTGACGTGCATGTGGATCTATGCTCTAATGCTCTATCCACCTTGTCTGCAACGTGCATGTGGATCCAGGCTCTAATGCTCTATCCACCCTGTTTGCGACGTGCATATGGATCCAGGCTCTAATGCTCTATCCACCCTGTCTGCGACGTGCATGTGGATCCAGGCTCTAATGCTCTATCCACCCTGTCTAAGACGTGCATGTGGATCCAGGCTCTAATGATCTATCCACCCTGTCTGAGACGTGCATGTGGATCCAGGCTCTAATGCTCTATCCACCCTGTCTGCGACGTGCATGTGGATCCAGGCTCTAATGCTCTATCCACCCTGTATGCGACGTGCATGTGGATCCCGGCTCTAATGCTCTATCCACCCTGTCTGCGGCGTGCATATGGATCTATGCTCTAATGCTCTATCCACCCTGTATGCCACGTGCATGTGGATCCAGGCTCTAATGCTCTATCCACTCTGTCTGCGACGTGCATGTGGATCCAGGCTGTAATGCTCTATCCACCCTGTCTGCGACGTGCATGTGGATCCAGGCTCTAATGCTCTATCCACTCTGTCTGCGACGTGCATGTGCATCCATGCTCTAATGCTCTATCCACCCTGTCTACGACGTGCATGTGGATCCAGGCTCTAATGCTCTATCCACCCTGTCTGCGACGTGCATGTGGATCTAGGCTCTAATGATCTATCCACCCTGTCTGAGACGTGCATGTGGATCCAGGCTCTAATGCTCTATCCACCCTGTCTGCGACGTGCATGTGGATCCAGGCTCTAATGCTCTATCCACCCTGTATGCGACGTGCATATGGATGCAGGCTCTAATGCTCTATCCACCCTGTATGCGACGTGCATGTGGATCCATGCTCTAATGCTCTATCCACCCTGTCTGCGACGTGCATATGGATCCAGGCTCTAATGCTCTATCCACCCTGTATGCGACGTGCATGTGGATCCAGGCTCTAATGCTCTATCCACTCTGTCTGCGACGTGCATGTGGATCCAGGCTGTAATGCTCTATCCACCCTGTCTAAGACGTGCATGTGGATCCAGGCTCTAATGCTCTATCCACTCTGTCTGCGACGTGCATGTGCATCCAGGCTCTAATGCTCTATCCACCCTGTCTACGACGTGCATGTGGATCCAGGCTCTAATGCTCTATCCACCCTGTCTTTTATGTGCATGTGGATCCAGGCTCTAATGATCTATCCACCCTGTCTGAGACGTGCATGTGGATCCAGGCTCTAATGCTCTATCCACCCTGTCTGCGACGTGCATGTGGATCCAGGCTCTAATGCTCTATCCACCCTGTCTGAGACGTGCATGTGCATCTAGGCTCTAATGCTCTATCCACCCTGTCTGAGACGTGCATGTGGATCCAGGCTCTAATGCTCTAACCACCCTGTCTGAGACGTGCATGTGGATCCAGGCTCTAATGCTCTATCCACCCTGTCTACGACGTGCATGTGGATCCAGGCTCTAATGCTCTATCCACCCTGTCTGCGACGTGCATGTGGATCCAGGCTCTAATGATCTATCCACCCTGTCTGCGACGTGCATGTGGATCCAGGCTCTAATGCTCTAACCACCCTGTCTGAGACGTGCATGTGGATCCCGGCTCTAATGCTCTATCCACCTTGTCTGCGACGTGCATGTGGATCCAGGCTCTAATGCTCTATCCACCCTGTCTGCGACGTGCATGTGGATCCATGCTCTAATGCTCTATCCACTCTGTCTGCGACGTGCATGTGGATCCAGGCTCTAATGCTCTATCCACCCTGTTTGCGACGTGCATGTGGATCTATGCTCTAATGCTCTATCCACCCTGTATGCGACGTGCATGTGGATCAAGGCTCTAATGCTCTATCCACCCTGTTTGTGACGTGCATGTGGATCTATGCTCTAATGCTCTATCCACCCTGTCTGCGACGTGCATGTGGATCCAGGCTCTAATGCTCTATCCACCCTGTCTAAGACGTGCATGTGGATCCAGGCTCTAATGATCTATCCACCCTGTCTGAGACGTGCATGTGGATCCAGGCTCTAATGCTCTATCCACCCTGTCTGCGACGTGCATGTGGATCCAGGCTCTAATGCTCTATCCACCCTGTCTGCGACGTGCATATGGATCCAGGCTCTAATGCTCTATCCACCCTGTATGCGACGTGCATGTGGATCCAGGCTCTAATGCTCTATCCACCCTGTCTGCGGCGTGCATATGGATCCAGGCTCTAATGCTCTATCCACCCTGTATGCTACGTGTATGTGGATCCAGGCTCTAATGCTCTATCCACTCTGTCTGCGACGTGCATGTGGATCCAGGCTGTAATGCTCTATCCACCCTGTCTGCGACGTGCATGTGGATCCAAGCTCTAATGCTCTATCCACTCTGTCTGCGACGTGCATGTGCATCCATGCTCTAATGCTCTATCCACCCTGTCTACGACGTGCATGTGGATCCAGGCTCTAATGCTCTATCCACCCTGTCTGCGACGTGCATGTGGATCTAGGCTCTAATGATCTATCCACCCTGTCTGAGACGTGCATGTGGATCCAGGCTCTAATGCTCTATCCACCCTGTCTGCGACGTGCATGTGGATCCAGGCTCTAATGCTCTATCCACCCTGTCTGCGACGTGCATGTGGATCCAGGCTCTAATGCTCTATCCACCCTGTCTGCGACGTGCATGTGGATCCAGGCTCTAATGCTCTATCCACCCTGTCTGCGACGTGCATGTGGATCCAGGCTCTAATGCTCTATCCACCCTGTATGCGACGTGCATGTGGATCCAGGCTCTAATGCTCTATCCACTCTGTCTGCGACGTGCATGTGGATCTAGGCTCTAATGCTCTATCCACCCTGTCTAAGACGTGCATGTGGATCCAGGCTCTAATGCTCTATCCACCCTGTCTTTTATGTGCATGTGGATCCAGGCTGTAATGCTCTATCCACCCTGTCTGCGACGTGCATGTGGATCCAGGCTCTAATGATCTATCCACCCTGTCTGAGACGTGCATGTGGATCCAGGCTCTAATGCTCTATCCACCCTGTCTGCGACGTGCATGTGGATCCAGGCTCTAATGCTCTATCCACCCTGTCTGCGACGTGCATATGGATCCAGGCTCTAATGCTCTATCCACCCTGTATGCGACGTGCATGTGGATCCCGGCTCTAATGCTCTATCCACCCTGTCTGCGGCGTGCATATGGATCCAGGCTCTAATGCTCTATCCACCCTGTATGCTACGTGCATGTGGATCCAGGCTCTAATGCTCTATCCACTCTGTCTGCGACGTGCATGTGGATCCAGGCTGTAATGCTCTATCCACCCTGTCTGCGACGTGCATGTGGATCCAAGCTCTAATGCTCTATCCACTCTGTCTGCGACGTGCATGTGCATCCATGCTCTAATGCTCTATCCACCCTGTCTACGACGTGCATGTGGATCCAGGCTCTAATGCTCTATCCACCCTGTCTGCGACGTGCATGTGGATCTAGGCTCTAATGATCTATCCACCCTGTCTGAGACGTGCATGTGGATCCAGGCTCTAATGCTCTATCCACCCTGTCTGCGACGTGCATGTGGATCCAGGCTCTAATGCTCTATCCACCCTGTATGCGACGTGCATATGGATGCAGGCTCTAATGCTCTATCCACCCTGTATGCGACGTGCATGTGGATCCATGCTCTAATGCTCTATCCACCCTGTCTGCGACGTGCATATGGATCCAGGCTCTAATGCTCTATCCACCCTGTATGCGACGTGCATGTGGATCCAGGCTCTAATGCTCTATCCACTCTGTCTGCGACGTGCATGTGGATCCAGGCTGTAATGCTCTATCCACCCTGTCTAAGACGTGCATGTGGATCCAGGCTCTAATGCTCTATCCACTCTGTCTGCGACGTGCATGTGCATCCAGGCTCTAATGCTCTATCCACCCTGTCTACGACGTGCATGTGGATCCAGGCTCTAATGCTCTATCCACCCTGTCTTTTATGTGCATGTGGATCCAGGCTCTAATGATCTATCCACCCTGTCTGAGACGTGCATGTGGATCTAGGCTCTAATGCTCTATCCACCCTGTCTGCGACGTGCATGTGGATCCAGGCTCTAATGCTCTATCCACCCTGTCTGCGGCGTGCATGTGGATCCAGGCTCTAATGCTCTATCCACCCTGTCTGAGACGTGCATGTGCATCTAGGCTCTAATGCTCTATCCACCCTGTCTACGACGTGCATGTGGATCCAGGCTCTAATGCTCTATCCACCCTGTCTGCGACGTGCATGTGGATCCAGGCTCTAATGCTCTATCCACCCTGTCTGCGACGTGCATGTGGATCCAGACTCTAATGCTCTAACCACCCTGTCTGCGACGTGCATGTGGATCCAGGCTCTAATGCTCTATCCACCCTGTCTGCGACGTGCATATGGATCCAGGCTCTAATGCTCTATCCACCCTGTCTGCGACGTACATGTGGATCCAGGCTCTAATGCTCTATCCACTCTGTCTGCGACGTGCATGTGGATCTAGGCTCTAATGCTCTATCCACCCTGTCTAAGACGTGCATGTGGATCCAGGCTCTAATGCTCTATCCACCCTGTCTTTTATGTGCATGTGGATCCAGGCTCTAATGCTCTATCCACCCTGTCTGCGACGTGCATGTGGATCCAGGCTCTAATGCTCTATCCACCTTGTCTGAGACGTGCATGTGGTTCCATGCTCTAATGCTCTATACACCCTGTCTGCGACGTGCATGTGGATCCAGGCTCTAATGCTCTATCCACCCTGTCTGAGACGTGCATGTGGATCCAGGCTCTAATGCTCTATACACCTTGTTTGCGACGTGCATGTGGATCCAGGCTCTAATGCTCTATCCACCCTGTTTGCGACGTGCATGTGGATCCAGGCTCTAATGCTCTATCCACCCTGTCTGCGACGTGCATGTGGATCCAGGCTCTAATGCTCTATCCACCCTGTCTGCGACGTGCATGTGGATCCAGGCTCTAATGCTCTATCCACCCTGTCTGCGACGTGCATGTGCATCCATGCTCTAATGCTCTATCCACCCTGTCTACGACGTGCATGTGGATCCAGGCTCTAATGCTCTATCCACCCTGTCTGCGACGTGCATGTGGATCCAGGCTCTAATGCTCTATCCACCCTGTCTGAGACGTGCATGTGGATCCAGGCTGTAATGCTCTATCCACCCTGTATGCCACGTGCATGTGGATCCAGGCTCTAATGCTCTATCCACCCTGTCTGCGACGTGCATATGGATCCAGGCTCTAATGCTCTATCCACCCTGTCTGCGACGTGCATGTGGATCCAGGCTCTAATGCTCTATCCACTCTGTCTGCGACGTGCATGTGGATCCAGGCTCTAATGCTCTATCCACCCTGTCTGCGACGTGCATGTGGATCCAGGCTCTAATGCTCTATCCACTCTGTCTGCGACGTGCATGTGCATCCAGGCTCTAATGCTCTATCCACCCTGTCTACGACGTGCATGTGGATCCAAGCTCTAATGCTCTATCCACCCTGTCTGCGACGTGCATGTGGATCCAGGCTCTAATGCTCTATCCACTCTGTCTGCAACGTGCATGTGCATCCAGGCTCTAATGCTCTATCCACTCTGTCTACGACGTGCATGTGGATCCAGGCTCTAATGCTCTATCCACCCTGTCTGCGACGTGCATGTGGATCCAGGCTCTAATGATCTATCCACCCTGTCTGCGACGTGCATGTGGATCCAGGCTCTAATGCTCTATCCACCCTGTCTGCGACGTGCATATGGATCCAGGCTCTAATGCTCTATCCACCCTGTATGCGACGTGCATGTGGATCCAGGCTCTAATGCTCTATCCACCCTGTCTAAGACGTGCATGTGGATCCAGGCTCTAATGCTCTATCCACCCTGTCTTTTATGTGCATGTGGATCCATGCTGTAATGCTCTATCCACCCTGTCTGCGACGTGCATGTGGATCCAGGCTCTAATGCTCTATCCACCTTGTCTGAGACGTGCATGTGGTTCCAGGCTCTAATGCTCTATACACCCTGTCTGCGACGTGCATGTGGATCCAGGCTCTAATGCTCTATCCACCCTGTCTGAGACGTGCATGTGGTTCCAGGCTCTAATGCTCTATACACCCTATTTGCGACGTGCATGTGGATCCAGGCTCTAATGCTCTATCCACCCTGTTTGCGACGTGCATGTGGATCCAGGCTCTAATGCTCTATCCACCCTGTCTGCGACGTGCATGTGGATCCAGGCTCTAATGCTCTATCCACCCTGTCTGCGACGTGCATGTGGATCCAAGCTGTAATGCTCTATCCACCCTGTCTGCGACGTGCATGTGGATCCAGGCTCTAATGCTCTATCCACCCTGTCTGCGACGTGCATGTGGATCCAGGCTCTAATGCTCTATCCACCCTGTCTGAGACGTGCATGTGGTTCCAGGCTCTAATGCTCTATCCACCCTGTCTGCGACGTGCATGTGGATCCAGGCTCTAATGCTCTATCCACTCTGTCTGCGACGTGCATGTGGATCCAGGCTGTAATGCTCTATCCACCCTGTCTGCGACGTGCATGTGGATCCAGGCTCTAATGCTCTATCCACTCTGTCTGCGACGTGCATGTGCATCCAGGCTCTAATGCTCTATCCACCCTGTCTACGACGTGCATGTGGATCCAAGCTCTAATGCTCTATCCACCCTGTCTGCGACGTGCATGTGGATCCAGGCTCTAATGCTCTATCCACTCTGTCTGCAACGTGCATGTGCATCCAGGCTCTAATGCTCTATCCACTCTGTCTACGACGTGCATGTGGATCCAGGCTCTAATGCTCTATCCACCCTGTCTGCGACGTGCATGTGGATCCAGGCTCTAATGCTCTATCCACCCTGTCTGCGACGTGCATGTGGATCCAGGCTCTAATGCTCTATCCACCCTGTCTGCGACGTGCATGTGGATCCAGGCTCTAATGCTCTATCCACCCTGTCTGCGACGTGCATATGGATCCAGGCTCTAATGCTCTATCCACCCTGTATGCGACGTGCATGTGGATCCAGGCTCTAATGCTCTATCCACTCTGTCTGCGACGTGCATGTGGATCTAGGCTCTAATGCTCTATCCACCCTGTCTAAGACGTGCATGTGGATCCAGGCTCTAATGCTCTATCCACCCTGTCTTTTATGTGCATGTGGATCCATGCTGTAATGCTCTATCCACCCTGTCTGCGACGTGCATGTGGATCCAGGCTCTAATGCTCTATCCACCTTGTCTGAGACGTGCATGTGGTTCCAGGCTCTAATGCTCTATACACCCTGTCTGCGACGTGCATGTGGATCCAGGCTCTAATGCTCTATCCACCCTGTCTGAGACGTGCATGTGGTTCCAGGCTCTAATGCTCTATACACCCTATTTGCGACGTGCATGTGGATCCAGGCTCTAATGCTCTATCCACCCTGTTTGCGACGTGCATGTGGATCCAGGCTCTAATGCTCTATCCACCCTGTCTGCGACGTGCATGTGGATCCAGGCTCTAATGCTCTATCCACCCTGTCTGCGACGTGCATGTGGATCCAAGCTGTAATGCTCTATCCACCCTGTCTGCGACGTGCATGTGGATCCAGGCTCTAATGCTCTATCCACCCTGTCTGCGACGTGCATGTGGATCCAGGCTCTAATGCTCTATCCACCCTGTCTGAGACGTGCATGTGGTTCCAGGCTCTAATGCTCTATCCACCCTGTCTGCGACGTGCATGTGGATCCAAGCTCTAATGCTCTATCCACTCTGTCTGCGACGTGCATGTGGATCCAGGCTGTAATGCTCTATCCACCCTGTTTGCGACGTGCATGTGGATCCAGGCTCTAATGCTCTATCCACCCTGTCTGCGACGTGCATGTGGATCCAGGCTGTAATGCTCTATCCACCCTGTCTAAGACGTGCATGTGGATCCAAGCTGTAATGCTCTATCCACCCTGTCTGCGACGTGCATGTGGATCCAGGCTCTAATGCTCTATCCACCCTGTCTGCGACGTGCATGTGGATCCAGGCTCTAATGCTCTATCCACCCTGTCTGAGACGTGCATGTGGTTCCAGGCTCTAATGCTCTATCCACCCTGTCTGCGACGTGCATGTGGATCCAAGCTCTAATGCTCTATCCACTCTGTCTGCGACGTGCATGTGGATCCAGGCTGTAATGCTCTATCCACCCTGTTTGCGACGTGCATGTGGATCCATGCTCTAATGCTCTATCCACCCTGTCTGCGACGTGCATGTGGATCCAGGCTCTAATGCTCTATCCACCCTGTCTGCGACGTGCATGTGGATCCAGGCTCTAATGCTCTATCCACCCTGTCTGCGACGTGCATGTGGATCCAGGCTCTAATGCTCTATCCACCCTGTCTGCGACGTGCATATGGATCCAGGCTCTAATGCTCTATCCACCCTGTATGCGACGTGCATGTGGATCCAGGCTCTAATGCTCTATCCACTCTGTCTGCGAAGTGCATGTGGTTCCAGGCTCTAATGCTCTATCCACCCTGTCTAAGACGTGCATGTGGATCCAGGCTCTAATGCTCTATCCACCCTGTCTTTTATGTGCATGTGGATCCAGGCTGTAATGCTCTATCCACCCTGTCTGCGACGTGCATGTGGATCCAGGCTCTAATGCTCTATCCACCTTGTCTGAGACGTGCATGTGGTTCCAGGCTCTAATGCTCTATACACCCTGTCTGCGACGTGCATGTGGATCCAAGCTCTAATGCTCTATCCACTCTGTCTGCGACGTGCATGTGGATCCATGCTGTAATGCTCTATCCACCCTGTTTGCGACGTGCATGTGGATCCAGGCTCTAATGCTCTATCCACCCTGTTTGCGACGTGCATGTGGATCCAGGCTCTAATGCTCTATCCACCCTGTCTGCGACGTGCATGTGGATCCAGGCTCTAATGCTCTATCCACCCTGTCTGCGACGTGCATGTGGATCCAAGCTGTAATGCTCTATCCACCCTGTCTGCGACGTGCATGTGGATCCAGGCTCTAATGCTCTATCCACCCTGTCTGCGACGTGCATGTGGATCCAGGCTGTAATGCTCTATCCACCCTGTCTGCGACGTGCATGTGGTTCCAGGCTCTAATGCTCTATCCACCCTGTCTGCGACGTGCATGTGGATCCAAGCTCTAATGCTCTATCCACTCTGTCTGCGACGTGTATGTGGATCCAGGCTGTAATGCTCTATCCACCCTGTTTGCGACGTGCATGTGGATCCAGGCTCTAATGCTCTATCCACCCTGTCTGCGACGTGCATGTGGATCCAGGCTCTAATGCTCTATCCACCCTGTCTGCGACGTGCATGTGGATCCAAGCTTTAAGGCTCTATCCACCCTGTCTGCGACGTGCATGTGGATCCAGGCTCTAATGCTCTATCCACCCTGTCTGCGACGTGCATGTGGATCCAGGCTCTAATGCTCTATCCACCCTGTCTGAGACGTGCATGTGGTTCCAGGCTCTAATGCTCTATCCACCCTGTCTGCGACGTGCATGTGGATCCAAGCTCTAATGCTCTATCCACTCTGTCTGCGACGTGCATGTGGATCCAGGCTGTAATGCTCTATCCACCCTGTTTGCGACGTGCATGTGGATCCATGCTCTAATGCTCTATCCACCCTGTCTGCGACGTGCATGTGGATCCAGGCTCTAATGCTCTATCCACCCTGTCTGCGACGTGCATGTGGATCCAGGCTCTAATGCTCTATCCACCCTGTCTGCGACGTGCATGTGGATCCAGGCTCTAATGATCTATCCACCCTGTCTAAGACGTGCATGTGGATCCAGGCTCTAATGCTCTATCCACCCTGTCTGCGACGTGCATGTGCATCCATGCTCTAATGCTCTATCCACCCTGTCTGCGACGTGCATGTGGATCCAGGCTCTAATGCTCTATCCACTATGTCTGCGACGTGCATGTGCATCCAGGCTCTAATGCTCTATCCACCCTGTCTGCGACGTGAATGTGGATCCAGGCTCTAATGCTCTATCCACCCTGTCTGCGACGTGCATGTGGATCCAGGCTCTAATGCTCTATCCACCCTGTCTGCGACGTGCATGTGGATCCAGGCTCTAATGCTCTATCCACCCTGTCTGCGACGTGCATGTGGATCCAGGCTGTAATGCTCTATCCACCCTGTCTGCGACGTGCATATGGATCCAGGCTCTAATGCTCTATCCACCCTGTATGCGACGTGCATGTGGATCCAGGCTGTAATGCTCTATCCACTCTGTCTGCGACGTGCATGTGGATCTAGGCTCTAATGCTCTATCCACCCTGTCTAAGACGTGCATGTGGATCCCGGCTCTAATGCTCTATCCACCCTGTCTTTTATGTGCATGTGGATTCAGGCTCTAATGCTCTATCCACCCTGTCTGCGACGTGCATGTGGATCCAGGCTCTAATGCTCTATCCACCTTGTCTGAGACGTGCATGTGGTTCCAGGCTCTAATGCTCTATACACCCTGTCTGCGACGTGCATGTGGATCCAGGCTCTAATGCTCTATCCACCCTGTCTGCGACGTGCATGTGGATCCAGGCTCTAATGATCTATCCACCGTGTCTAAGACGTGCATGTGGATCCATGCTCTAATGCTCTATCCACTCTGTCTGCGACGTGCATGTGCATCCATGCTCTAATGCTCTATCCACCCTGTCTGCGACGTGCATGTGGATCCATGCTCTAATGCTCTATCCACTCTGTCTGAGACGTGCATGTGCATCCAGGCTCTAATGCTCTATCCACCCTGTCTACGACGTGCATGTGGATCCAGGCTCTAATGCTCTATCCACCCTGTCTGCGACGTGCATGTGGATCCAGGCTCTAATGCTCTATCCACCCTGTCTGCGACGTGCATGTGGATCCAGGCTCTAATGCTCTATCCACCCTGTCTGCGACGTGCATGTGGATCCAGGCTCTAATGCTCTATCCACCCTGTCTGCGACGTGCATGTGGATCCAGGCTCTAATGCTCTATCCACCCTGTCTGCGACGTGCATGTGGATCCAGGCTCTAATGCTCTATCCACTCTGTCTGCGACGTGCATGTGGATCCAGGCTGTAATGCTCTATCCACCCTGTCTAAGACGTGCATGTGGATCCAGGCTCTAATGCTCTATCCACCCTGTCTTTTATGTGCATGTGGATCCAGGCTCTAATGCTCTATCCACCCTGTCTGCGACGTGCATGTGGATCCAGGCTCTAATGCTCTATCCACCTTGTCTGAGACGTGCATGTGGTTCCAGGCTCTAATGCTCTATACACCCTGTCTGCGACGTGCATGTGGATCTAGGCTCTAATGCTCTATACACCCTGTTTGCGACGTGCATGTGGATCCAGGCTCTAATGCTCTATCCACCCTGTTTGCGACGTGCATGTGGATCCAGGCTCTAATGCTCTATCCACCCTGTCTGCGACGTGCATGTGGATCCAGGCTCTAATGCTCTATCCACCCTGTCTGCGACGTGCATGTGGATCCAGGCTCTAATGCTCTATCCACCCTGTCTGCGACGTGCATGTGGATCCAAGCTCTAATGCTCTATCCACTCTGTCTGCGACGTGTATGTGGATCCAGGCTGTAATGCTCTATCCACCCTGTTTGCGACGTGCATGTGGATCCAGGCTCTAATGCTCTATCCACCCTGTCTGCGACGTGCATGTGGATCCAGGCTCTAATGCTCTATCCACCCTGTCTGCGACGTGCATGTGGATCCAAGCTTTAAGGCTCTATCCACCCTGTCTGCGACGTGCATGTGGATCCAGGCTCTAATGCTCTATCCACCCTGTCTGCGACGTGCATGTGGATCCAGGCTCTAATGCTCTATCCACCCTGTCTGAGACGTGCATGTGGTTCCAGGCTCTAATGCTCTATCCACCCTGTCTGCGACGTGCATGTGGATCCAAGCTCTAATGCTCTATCCACCCTGTCTGCGACGTGCATGTGGATCCAGGCTGTAATGCTCTATCCACCCTGTTTGCGACGTGCATGTGGATCCATGCTCTAATGCTCTATCCACCCTGTCTGCGACGTGCATGTGGATCCAGGCTCTAATGCTCTATCCACCCTGTCTGCGACGTGCATGTGGATCCAGGCTCTAATGCTCTATCCACCCTGTCTGCGACGTGCATGTGGATCCAGGCTCTAATGATCTATCCACCCTGTCTAAGACGTGCATGTGGATCCAGGCTCTAATGCTCTATCCACCCTGTCTGCGACGTGCATGTGCATCCATGCTCTAATGCTCTATCCACCCTGTCTGCGACGTGCATGTGGATCCAGGCTCTAATGCTCTATCCACTATGTCTGCGACGTGCATGTGCATCCAGGCTCTAATGCTCTATCCACCCTGTCTGCGACGTGAATGTGGATCCAGGCTCTAATGCTCTATCCACCCTGTCTGCGACGTGCATGTGGATCCAGGCTCTAATGCTCTATCCACCCTGTCTGCGACGTGCATGTGGATCCAGGCTCTAATGCTCTATCCACCCTGTCTGCGACGTGCATGTGGATCCAGGCTGTAATGCTCTATCCACCCTGTCTGCGACGTGCATATGGATCCAGGCTCTAATGCTCTATCCACCCTGTATGCGACGTGCATGTGGATCCAGGCTCTAATGCTCTATCCACTCTGTCTGCGACGTGCATGTGGATCTAGGCTCTAATGCTCTATCCACCCTGTCTAAGACGTGCATGTGGATCCCGGCTCTAATGCTCTATCCACCCTGTCTTTTATGTGCATGTGGATTCAGGCTCTAATGCTCTATCCACCCTGTCTGCGACGTGCATGTGGATCCAGGCTCTAATGCTCTATCCACCTTGTCTGAGACGTGCATGTGGTTCCAGGCTCTAATGCTCTATACACCCTGTCTGCGACGTGCATGTGGATCCAGGCTCTAATGCTCTATCCACCCTGTCTGCGACGTGCATGTGGATCCAGGCTCTAATGATCTATCCACCGTGTCTAAGACGTGCATGTGGATCCATGCTCTAATGCTCTATCCACTCTGTCTGCGACGTGCATGTGCATCCATGCTCTAATGCTCTATCCACCCTGTCTGCGACGTGCATGTGGATCCATGCTCTAATGCTCTATCCACTCTGTCTGAGACGTGCATGTGCATCCAGGCTCTAATGCTCTATCCACCCTGTCTACGACGTGAATGTGGATCCAGGCTCTAATGCTCTATCCACCCTGTCTGCGACGTGCATGTGGATCCAGGCTCTAATGCTCTATCCACCCTGTCTGCGACGTGCATGTGGATCCAGGCTCTAATGATCTATCCACCCTGTCTGCGACGTGCATGTGGATCCAGGCTCTAATGCTCTATCCACCCTGTCTGCGACGTGCATATGGATCCAGGCTCTAATGCTCTATCCACCCTGTATGCGACGTGCATGTGGATCCAGGCTCTAATGCTCTATCCACTCTGTCTGCGACGTGCATGTGGATCCAGGCTGTAATGCTCTATCCACCCTGTCTAAGACGTGCATGTGGATCCAGGCTCTAATGCTCTATCCACCCTGTCTTTTATGTGCATGTGGATCCAGGCTCTAATGCTCTATCCACCCTGTCTGCGACGTGCATGTGGATCCAGGCTCTAATGCTCTATCCACCTTGTCTGAGACGTGCATGTGGTTCCAGGCTCTAATGCTCTATACACCCTGTCTGCGACGTGCATGTGGATCTAGGCTCTAATGCTCTATACACCCTGTTTGCGACGTGCATGTGGATCCAGGCTCTAATGCTCTATCCACCCTGTCTGCGACGTGCATGTGGATCCAGGCTCTAATGCTCTATCCACCCTGTCTGCGACGTGCATGTGGATCCAGGCTCTAATGCTCTATCCACCCTGTCTGCGACGTGCATGTGGATCCAGGCTCTAATGCTCTATCCACCCTGTCTGCGACGTGCATGTGGATCCAGGCTCTAATGCTCTATCCACCCTGTCTGCGACGTGCATGTGGATCCAGGCTCTAATGCTCTATCCACCCTGTCTGAGACGTGCATGTGGATCCAGGCTCTAATGCTCTATCCACCCTGTCTGCGACGTGCATGTGGATCCAGGCTCTAATGCTCTATCCACTCTGTCTGCGACGTGCATGTGGATCCAGGCTCTAATGCTCTATCCACCCTGTCTGCGACGTGCATGTGGATCCAGGCTCTAATGCTCTATCCACCCTGTCTGCGACGTGCATGTGGATCCTGGCTGTAATGCTCTATCCACCCTGTCTTTTATGTGCATGTGGATCCAGGCTCTAATGCTCTATCCACCCTGTCTGCGACGTGCATGTGGATCCAGGCTCTAATGCTCTATCCACCTTGTCTGAGACGTGCATGTGGTTCCAGGCTCTAATGATCTATCCACCCTGTTTGCGACGTGCATGTGGATCCAGGCTCTAATGCTCTATCCACCCTGTCTGCGACGTGCATGTGGATCCAGGCTCTAATGCTCTATCCACCCTGTCTTTTATGTGCATGTGGATCCAGGCTCTAATGCTCTATCCACCCTGTCTGCGACGTGCATGTGGATCCAGGCTCTAATGCTCTATCCACCCTGTCTGCGACGTGCATGTGGATCCAGGCTCTAATGCTCTATCCACCCTGTCTGCGACGTGCATGTGGATCCAGGCTCTAATGCTCTATCCACCCTGTCTGCGACGTGCATGTGGATCCAGGCTCTAATGCTCTATCCACCCTGTCTGAGACGTGCATGTGGATCCAGGCTCTAATGCTCTATCCACCCTGTCTGAGACGTGCATGTGGTTCCAGGCTCTAATGCTCTATCCACCCTGTCTGCGACGTGCATGTGGATCCAGGCTCTAATGCTCTATCCACTCTGTCTGCGACGTGCATGTGGATCCAGGCTCTAATGCTCTATCCACCCTGTCTGCGACGTGCATGTGGATCCAGGCTCTAATGCTCTATCCACCCTGTCTGCGACGTGCATGTGGATCCAGGCTCTAATGCTCTATCCACCCTGTCTGCGACGTGCATATGGATCCAGGCTCTAATGCTCTATCCACCCTGTATGCGACGTGCATGTGGATCCAGGCTCTAATGCTCTATCCACTCTGTCTGCGACGTGCATGTGGATCCAGGCTGTAATGCTCTATCCACCCTGTCTGCGACGTGCATGTGGATCCAGGCTCTAATGCTCTATCCACCCTGTCTGAGACGTGCATGTGGATCCAAGCTGTAATGCTCTATCCACCCTGTCTGCGACGTGCATGTGGATCCAGGCTCTAATGCTCTATCCACCCTGTCTGAGACATGCATGTGGATCCGGGCTCTAATGCTCTATCAACTCTGTCTGAGACGTGCATGTGGATCCAAGCTCTAATGCTCTATCCACCCTGTCTGCGACGTGCATGTGGATCCCGGCTCTAATGCTCTATCCACCCTGTCTAAGACGTGCATGTGGATCCAGGCTCTAATGCTCTATCCACCCTGTATGCGACGTGCATGTGGATCCATGCTCTAATGCTCTATCCACCCTGTCTGCGACGTGCATGTGGATCCAGGCTCTAATGCTCTATCCACCCTGTCTGAGACGTGCATGTGGATCCAGGCTCTAATGCTCTATCCACCCTGTCTGAGACGTGCATGTGGATCCATGCTCTAATGCTCTATCCACCCTGTCTGCGACGTGCATATGGATCCAGGCTCTAATGCTCTATCCACCCTGTCTGCGACGTGCATGTGGATCCAGGCTCTAATGCTCTATCCACCCTGTTTACGACGTGCATGTGCATCCAGGCTGTAATGCTCTATCCACCCTGTCTGCGACGTGCATGTGGATCCAGGCTCTAATGCTCTTTCCACCCTGTCTTTTATGTGCATGTGGATCCAGGCTGTAATGCTCTATCCACCCTGTCTGCGACGTGCATGTGGATCCAGGCTCTAATGCTCTATCCACCTTGTCTGAGACGTGCATGTGGATCCATGCTCTAATGCTCTATCCACCCTGTCTGAGACGTGCATGTGGATCCAGGCTGTAATGCTCTATCCACCCTGTCTGCGACGTGCATGTGGATCTAGGCTGTAATGCTCTATCCACCCTGTCTGCGACGTGCATGTGGATCCAGGCTCTAATGCTCTATCCACCCTGTCTGCGACGTGCATGTGGATCTAGGCTGTAATGCTCTATCCACCCTGTCTGCGACGTGCATGTGGATCCAGGCTTTAATGCTCTATCCACCCTGTCTGCGACGTGCATGTGGATCCAGACTGTAATGCTCTATCCACCCTGTCTGCGACGTGCATGTGGATCCAGGCTCTAATGCTCTATCCACCCTGTCTGCGACGTGCATGTGGATCCATGCTCTAATGCTCTATCCACCCTGTCTGCGACGTGCATGTGGATCCATGCTCTAATGCTCTATCCACCCTGTCTGCGACGTGCATGTGGATCCATGCTCTAATGCTCTATCCACCCTGTCTGCGACGTGCATGTGGATCCAGACTCTAATGCTCTATCCACCCTGTCTGAGACGTGCATGTGGATCCCGGCTCTAATGCTCTATCCACCCTGTCTGCGACGTGCATGTGGATCCAGGCTCTAATGCTCTATCCACCCTGTCTACGACGTGCATGTGCATCCAGGCTGTAATGCTCTATCCACCCTGTCTGCGACGTGCATGTGGATCCATGCTCTAATGCTCTTTCCACCCTGTCTTTTATGTGCATGTGGATCCAGGCTGTAATGCTCTATCCACCCTGTCTGCGACGTGCATGTGGATCCAGGCTCTAATGCTCTATCCACCTTGTCTGAGACGTGCATGTGGATCCATGCTCTAATGCTCTATCCACCCTGTCTGAGACGTGCATGTGGATCCAGGTTGTAATGCTCTATCCACCCTGTATGCGACGTGCATGTGGATCCAGGCTCTAATGCTCTATCCACCCTGTTTGCGACGTGCATGTGGATCCAGGCTCTAATGCTCTATCCACCCTGTCGGCGACGTGCATGTGGATCCATGCTCTAATGCTCTATCCACCCTGTCTGCGACGTGCATGTGGATCCATGCTCTATTGCTCTATCCACCCTGTCTGCGACGTGCATGTGGATCCAGACTCTAATGCTCTATCCACCCTGTCTGAGACGTGCATGTGGATCCCGGCTCTAATGCTCTATCCACCCTGTCTGCGACGTGCATGTGGATCCAGACTGTAATGCTCTATCCACCCTGTCTGCGACGTGCATGTGGATCCAGGCTCTAATGCTCTATCCACCCTGTCTGCGACGTGCATGTGGATCCAGGCTCTAATGCTCTATCCACCCTGTCTGCGACGTGCATGTGGATCCAGGCTCTAATGCTCTATCCACCCTGTCTGCGACGTGCATGTGGATCCATGCTCTAATGCTCTTTCCACCCTGTCTTTTATGTGCATGTGGATCCAGGCTGTAATGCTCTATCCACCCTGTCTGCGACGTGCATGTGGATCCAGGCTCTAATGCTCTATCCACCCTGTCTGCGACGTGCATGTGGATCCAGGCTCTAATGCTCTATCCACCCTGTCTGCGACGTGCATGTGGATCCAGGCTCTAATGCTCTATCCACCCTGTCTGCGACGTGCATGTGGATCCAGGCTCTAATGCTCTATCCACCCTGTCTGCGACGTGCATGTGGATCCATGCTCTAATGCTCTTTCCACCCTGTCTTTTATGTGCATGTGGATCCAGGCTGTAATGCTCTATCCACCCTGTCTGCGACGTGCATGTGGATCCAGGCTCTAATGCTCTATCCACCTTGTCTGAGACGTGCATGTGGATCCATGCTCTAATGCTCTATCCACCCTGTCTGCGACGTGCATGTGGATCCAGGCTCTAATGCTCTATCCACCCTGTCTGCGACGTGCATGTGGATCCAGGCTCTAATGCTCTATCCACCCTGTTTGCGACGTGCATGTGGATCCAGGCTCTAATGCTCTATCCACCCTGTCTGCGACGTGCATGTGGATCCAGGCTCTAATGCTCTATCCACCCTGTTCGCGACGTGCATGTGGATCCCGGCTCTAATGCTCTATCCACCTTGTCTGAGACGTGCATGTGGATCCATGCTCTAATGCTCTATCCACCCTGTCTGAGACGTGCATGTGGATCCATGCTCTAATGCTCTATCCACCCTGTTCGCGACGTGCATGTGGATCCAGGCTCTAATGCTCTATCCACCCTGTCTGCGACGTGCATGTGGATCCAGGCTCTAATGCTCTATCCACCCTGTCTGCGACGTGCATGTGGATCCAGGCTCTAATGCTCTATCCACCCTGTCTGCGACGTGCATGTGGATCCAGGCTCTAATGCTCTATCCACCCTGTATGAGACGTGCATGTGGATCCAGGCTCTAATGCTCTATCCACCCTGTCTGCGACGTGCATGTGGATCCAGGCTGTAATGCTCTATCCACCCTGTCTGCGACGTGCATGTGGATCTATGCTCTAATGCTCTATCCACCCTGTCTGCGACGTGCATGTGGATCCAGGCTCTAATGCTCTATCCACCCTGACTGAGACGTGCATGTGGATCCATGCTCTAATGCTCTATCCACCCTGTCTGAGACGTGCATGTGGTTCCAGGCTCTAATGCTCTATCCACCCTGTTTGCGACGTGCATGTGGATCCATGCTCTAATGCTCTATCCACCCTGTCTGCGACGTGCATGTGGATCCAGGCTCTAATGCTCTATCCACCCTGTCTGAGACGTGCATGTGGATCCAGGCTCTAATGCTCTATCCACCCTGTCTGCGACGTGCATGTGGATCCAGGCTCTAATGCTCTATCCACCTTGTCTGAGACGTGCATGTGGATCCATGCTCTAATGCTCTATCCACCCTGTCTGCGACGTGCATGTGGATCCAGGCTGTAATGCTCTATCCACCCTGTCTGAGACGTGCATGTGGATCCAGGCTCTAATGCTCTATCCACCCTGTTTGCGACGTGCATGTGGTTCCAGGCTCTAATGCTCTATCCACCCTGTTTGCGACGTGCATGTGCATCCAGGCTCTAATGCTCTATCCACCCTGTCTGCGACGTGCATGTGGATCCAGACTCTAATGCTCTATCCACCCTGTCTGCGACGTGCATGTGGATCCAGGCTCTAATGCTCTATCCACCCTGTCTGCGACGTGCATGTGGATCCAGGCTCTAATGCTCTATCCACCCTGTCTGCGACGTGCATGTGGATCCAGGCTCTAATGCTCTATCCACCCTGTCTTTTATGTGCATGTGGATCCAGGCTGTAATGCTCTATCCACCCTGTCTGCGACGTGTATGTGGATCCAGGCTCTAATGCTCTATCCACCCTGTCTGCGACGTGCATGTGGATCCCGGCTCTAATGCTCTATCCACCCTGTCTGAGACGTGCATGTGGATCCATGCTCTAATGCTCTATCCACCCTGTCTGCGACGTGCATGTGGATCCAGGCTTTAATGCTCTATCCACCCTGTCTGCGACGTGCATGTGGATCCAGGCTTTAATGCTCTATCCACCCTGTCTGCGACGTGCATGTGGATCCAGACTGTAATGCTCTATCCACCCTGTCTGAGACGTGCATGTGGATCCAGGCTCTAATGCTCTATCCACCCTGTCTGAGACGTGCATGTGGATCCAGGCTCTAATGATCTATCCACCCTGTCTGAGACGTGCATGTGGATCCAGGCTCTAATGCTCTATCCACCCTGTCTGCGACGTGCATGTGGATCCAGGCTCTAATGCTCTATCCACCCTGTCTGCGACGTGCATGTGGATCCAGGCTCTAATGCTCTATCCACCCTGTCTGAGACGTGCATGTGGATCCAGGCTCTAATGATCTATCCACCTTGTCTGCGACGTGCATGTGGATCCAGGCTCTAATGCTCTATCCACCCTGTCTGCGACGTGCATGTGGATCCAGGCTCTAATGCTCTATCCACCCTGTCTGAGACGTGCATGTGGATCCAGGCTCTAATGCTCTATCCACCTTGTCTGCAACGTGCATGTGGATCCAGGCTCTAATGCTCTATCCACCCTGTCTGCGACGTGCATGTGGATCCAGACTCTAATGCTCTATCCACCCTGTCTGCGACGTGCATGTGGATCCAGGCTCTAATGCTCTATCCACCCTGTCTGCGACGTGCATGTGGATCCAGGCTCTAATGCTCTATCCACCCTGTCTGCGACGTGCATGTGGATCCAGGCTCTAATGCTCTATCCACCCTGTCTGAGACGTGCATGTGGATCCAGGCTCTAATGCTCTATCCACCTTGTCTGCAACGTGCATGTGGATCCAGGCTCTAATGCTCTATCCACCCTGTCTGCGACGTGCATGTGGATCCAGGCTTTAATGCTCTATCCACCCTGTCTGCGACGTGCATGTGGATCCAGGCTCTAATGCTCTATCCACCCTGTCTGCGACGTGCATGTGGATCCAGGCTCTAATGCTCTATCCACCCTGTCTGCGACGTGCATGTGGATCCATGCTCTAATGCTCTATCCACCCTGTCTGCGACGTGCATGTGGATCTAGGTTGTAATGCTCTATCCATCCTGTCTGCGACGTGCATGTGGATCCAGGCTCTAATGCTCTATCCACCCTGTCTGCCGACCCTGGTGCTTGGTACTCATCACCCTCTGGATAGTGAGACACGATCGATTTAACAGGCAGGCGTAGCCTGGCGTTCAGTCTGATTTCAACCCAAGGCACTGCCTGGTATGCCTGGCCCTCTAATACCCTAGGGCGCCCCTGAGTGGCTACGCACACCTCTTCTATCAGCCCATCGCGGGTGGAATAGCCATGCGCTGTCATACACCCCATGATCGACCCCTCCAGTGGCTGCAGACACTGCCCGTGCTGCACTAGTTGGCATGTAGTAGGTGATATCTTCTAGATCCCTGTGTTCTGCTGATACCTCCACGCAACTAACTGCCCATGGGCGCGCCATAAATCCCTCTCCCGCTGATCGCATCCACCCTCGGCTCTGGCTTAGTAAGTACGGCCGGCACTTAAAATCACACTCGTCCCAGGCCTCTTCTTCTGTGGCCGTTACCCCCTCCTGCACTGCTAGCCTGACCACTTCTTCCAGACATCGGCAAAATAGGATGAGGATTCCAACGGTAGGGACATGACCTGCGCCAGATCGTCCATAGGGAGCAAGATCAGGCTGAGCGATGCCGACAGCAGCACGACCATGGCTACACCCCATGGGAAGACTTCCCCGGCTACTCTTTGCTTGGCTGCTGCCTTAATGTAACAAATCCATGGATCCTGCACTAAAGCTTTGCAGCCTGCAAACCCCGTCTACAGGAGATTCTGGCATCAAGCAAAAGCATTGCATGGCCAGCCTCTGGGAAGCCTGCCACACTGCTATACCATTGGACAAACGTCGTCGCTCCTGTTGGCACCGTCTCAGTGAAAGCCTTCCATTGGCCTGAGCCTACGCCCCCCCTAGGAGACAACTGGCTACTATGCCCGTCCTCAGCCCCGCCCGGCCTGGCCCCCGCACCAGCCTTCCTAGTAGCGCTACGGGCTAACTCCATCCCTCACCCCCCGCATGCGGGCGGCCCCCTCCATGCTGGGGTGTTGCCACACCCCTAGGGCACTAGTACCATGCTCCAGGTGCAGCCCAAGGACCCTGATGCCCCTGGCCACCGCCCGGCTCGAATCCCCCGGCCTGCCACCCGTGTCTTGGCGGCCCCGGGTAAAGTACCTCACAGGCATCCCTTGGACCAAACTGGCCTGGGTCGAGGGCTCCTCCCGCTCCAGAGTACATGGGCGGGTCACAGGGGGAGTCAGAGATTGTGAAGCCTCACTGTCCGTGCTAGGTTCACTTCCACCGAACTCTGGGTCTCACGGATCTGGGTCCCACGGATCTGGGATCCCCGGATCTGGGCTCCACGGATCATAACCCCCTGGCTCGAACCCCTCCTCGGAAGCACTGGATTCATGGTGCTCATGCTTTTGACTATTGCCTGCCCTTCCTGGCTATGCTAGAACTCATGCAACCGCTTATTCCACTCTTCGTCCGGGGCTGGTGCGCCTGACATCTGCAGCCCTCTCATCTGCAGACTTCCCTAGCATGCGCGGCGGAGCACGAAGCCCCACAAGACCGAGTGCCATCGTGATTTGACGCTATTGCCTCAAAGGCCATGCACAAATCCTTGGGCTGAGTGAGAACTGTCCCTTCCTGTATCCTTTTGCACTTTAACTGCCCTCGGCCTGTCCTAAGGTTTCCCTAATTTCTACGCTATCGGCCGAGGACATGTCGGTTTTCTTGATAGTGCCCTTGCCGACGTCGTTTGGAGTGCTTGTCATCTCCACATTTTTCGCTGCCATGTTGACCATGCTGTTCTATCCCGTTGCTCTCATCTTCAAGGTCGCCATCAACCACTTGATGAACTGTGGGTCGCGGCCTTGCTGATCGGACATGCCGGTTACGCAAATCGGGAACCGCTTCGCTGGCTCAACCGCTGTCACAGCTGCGATGATGCAGTCGTACGCTCCCTCCCTGATGAGGTGGAGGGGAAGCATGCTGCCTGTAGCATTGAGAGTCTCCTCGTAGCTCCATGGAGTCCCTCCCCTGCATGCCTTGCTGCCGGACACTCAAGACGTCCAGTGCTCGCAGCATGGGCTCCACCACGCATCATTGTCTCCTCAAAGATTTGGATGACCGGCCAGGCCTTGCATTGGCTTGCTAGATTGCTGAGGGCTGCTTTTTCCATCTCTGTGTGCACACATCCCATGTCTTTTTGTGCTTTGCTCAACCCGATCTCAGCTTCAGTCCATGCTGCCTCCGCCTCTACCATGGCGGCTTCCCTAAGTCCCCCTGAGGTTTGACCCGCCGTCCCAACCTAGTTCACACTAGCAGTACATACCAACTGCTATTTATAGTAATCTCTCTAGGAACTGCCTCGATCGACCTGGTGTGTTGCTACATCGTCAAGTGTTGTAATCAGCTTGTCATACACGGTTAATTGAGGCATGTTGGGGTATCATTTGAATCCGAATGGCAGTTGGATGCAAAAAACTGCCCCGTTGGGTACCAAACATGTGGCGGCTGAGCCTGAAAAGTGGCCAAACACCGGTTAAGGTAGGGCCCTTAGTGGTTATAAGTGGGGCATATATAGACGGAGGCATCACCACCATCCCTGGGTCATTTGGCCAATCCAACATGCAGATATGGCCTTCCATGTGGCCCACATCAGGGCTGTCTTTGATGGATTGGAATTCCACGTGACGGTTGTTGGGCAAGTCGAGGGGGAGATAGAGTCGCGTGTTCCGGTCGACAGCGAGCTGACGGCTGGTGTGGTCAGGAGTTGGTCGGCTTGTTTCAACGGAGGGTCGGCGAGTTCTCGTTGTGCGAGCGAGCGAGCGTGGTGTTGACGCGTCGATGATCATAATACCGTAGTTTGTGGCATCGATGATCATGATGACTAGTACAGTGCTCGCAGTGCATGTTAAGAACGGGGCATACCCGGAGGGCATTGCTGAACGCTCGGCCGCATGGGGCTGGTAGGCCTACCAGCGCACTCTCACCAGCGCACTCTGACCTCCTCCGCCAGCAGTCTCCCCTCCCCGCCCCCAAATGTTTTAGATGGGCCCTAGTGGCCCACTTGCTCTATAGATTTTGGTTTAACTCTTTAATTCCCCTTCTATAGCCCCCACACCCATTTCCTTACTTTCATCATTCCCTCCATCCCCTAAAACACCATCTCCATGTCCTTTGTCCAATGAACCTCCACCCTACGAGTGTGGCTTTGCCTCCCTTATAAAACAAGGATTGCTAAAAAGTTAAATGAGGGACATCATGTCGATTGACTGGATTGTTTGCTAATTGTTTGCCCCATTTGTTTCAACTTGGCTCACTTGGCATTTTTGTAAGGGCTGGACAATAAATGGCAGGTTTTGAGATCTTTGGTAGGGGACTAGGCAAGAAATGGTAGGTGCAAGCCAATTCTGGTAGGTCGGGGAATCATAGCCCTAATTTTTGGTAAGTTGGCTGAAATCGGTAGGAAAACCTACCAGTTTTGACACCACCTACCTACCAAAACAGGGGGTTTGAGTAGTAGTGAGGGCATGAGCAAGCTCAATTTCTGGTAGACCATCCTCTGCCTGCCTACATTATTTCAAAGCCTGTTCTACGTACGCACGCTTTATGTCATCGTCTGACGCAGACTTGGTCAGCCCTAACGTCGAATAAGGGTCCTTTGCCGTCAGGGACACAGGATACGGCCCGTATGGGCCAAAAATCCCGTAACGTAGCGTATCGTAACGTAACGTATCGTTACGGTCCACTACGGTGCACCGACTGAAAATCCGCACTTCTTGAGTATGTGTGGAATGACCGCGCTGAGATTCCACACAGCGACACGACCATCGCTAGTGATAAGCCCAGCAGCAACTCGTGCATTGCACATTTGCAGCGATGTATCGCGCAAAAAATATGTTAATACTTCACAATGGCATTGAGAGTTTGTGAGCACAGAGTGTAGGGAACAGACGCAAGTCATGTTCGGACAGTCCGTTCGAAATTTCGCGGATAATGCACCCGTTTAACGCTTGGGGATCCTTCATTCGTCTCTTATGTTTACCTTCCGATGAACTAGCACTTCAGGAGCTCACGGAATTGAAGCCTGCAGCTCAGCTGCTTCGCTAGTCAGATGTAACAGATCATGAGGGGGGAGAGTGAGACTTGAGAGGAACTGACTCAAGTACCGGTAATCAAGTGAGAGAGGATGTTCTAGTGCTTATACAGACTGGGTGAAATTATGAGTTAAATATCCATCATTGCCCGGATGATTGTCTGCTTAAACTAGCATTCTGCATGGTCAATCTGCATGCATACATGGACACATGGTGACCCTAAGGAGTTACTTGGGGGCCATGCAAGATTGCATGGGGGCTGGCATGCAGCCATGCACGCCGGTTTGGGCCATGGCACCTCCACCTCAAATGTGGGATTTGGGGGGGGGGAGGTCGTATTGAATCCCGCCCGCATCGGGCCAAAGGCCCGTACCGTACTGTAACGTATCGTAACGTAACGTGATACCGTAACCCGTTCCCTGTGTCCCTGTTTGCCGTGACATATGCTGCACAAGCCAGGAGGAGGAGCGATATGTATGCTAACCCCCATCCACCCATATCTTCTGATGAAACGACCTGTCCTCAAGGTGGGGCCTACAGGTATAATTATATGGAGGATGCTAGTGGAGTTGAGGTTCACACATGCCTCCCACTCCTGATGGGGCATGGTGTGCAGAGCCTGGCACCATTAGGCCGCCACGTGGATGATAAACAAGCCGATGGTTTGACCAGGCATCGATGATACGAACAGGGAGTGGCATTCAGTCGTGTGCGGAGCTGCTTGCAAGGTATCGATCGTGTCGAGTCATCGATGTCACCCTCCTTTGCTCCGACCCTCTGAATCTAGGTTGCAGCTTGAAACTGTCATCTATATTGATGGGCTATATGATAATGTGCTTACTGCCCCGTACTTGCAGTCTAAGGAGACAGCCACCACCGCTGCCGCCGCTGCTGCTGATCCCGCTGCTCCTGTCCCGCCATCCGCGGCTCCTTTATTTCAGGGCAATGCCGCATGGCTTGCTTCACAGAGGTCTGCTGCCGAATGGGGTGCTCCGGTAGCAGAGATGGATTCGGATGTTGCGCGCACAGACGTTGCCTCTTCATCGTCCCGCTTGAGAGCAGCTGTATCCCACCTTGAGGTTGCTGCGGCAACGGCTGCTGCTGCTGCTGCTGCCCCAACATCCGCGGCCACTGCTGCAGGTCAGGGCACCGCTGCGTGGTTTGCCTTGCAGAGGTCTGCTGCAGACTGGGTCACTCTGTTGGTTGAGATGGACCCTGCACGCATTCCACCCAAGGACACCGCCTATCCACCTCCTCTAGGGAAGCCTGCAACGGCCAACCTGGCTCATGCCGTAGCGGCCTTGGGCAGCAAGGGTGCGCGTGTTCGCGGGAGATCTCTGCCAGTGATCCCAGGACGGCTGCACGCTAATCTCCTAGATCTCGGATCGACACTGTCCACAGATCTCCAGCGCAGAAGTCGACAGGACAAGGGTGACGTCGGACAGGATCAGGTTTCAGGGCCGGAAACTCAGCTGGCTGTAGAGCCAGCAGCGCAGCAGCCGCCCACAGCCGTGGGGCCGGCAGAGGTCTTGGAGGCGTTGGAGGCTGTGGCACCTTCGCAAAGCACACAGCTGCTTCAGCTACAGGCCAGGGGTCAGGAGCTTGAAGGCAGGCTCCTTCAGGTGAGCATGGGGGCTCTAAGACCTCGTCCAAAATGAATGCTGAACATGTTCTGGACCGTTTGTTCTGGACGGTTTGTACTGGACCGTTTGTTCTGGACCGTTTGTTCTGGACGGTTTGTTCTGAACGGTTTGTTCTGGACGGTTTGTACTGGACCGTTTGTGATGAACCGTTTGTTCTGAACCGTTTGTTCTGGACGGTTTGTTCTGGACGGTTTGTTCTGGACCGTTTGTTCTGGACCGTTTGTTCTGGACCGTTTGTTCTGAACCGTTTGTTCTGGACCGTTTGTGATGAACCGTTTGTTCTGAACCGTTTGTTCTGGACCGTTTGTTCTGGACCGTTTGTTCTGGACCGTTTGTTCTGGACCGTTTGTTCTGGACCGTTTGTTCTGGACCGTTTGTTCTGGACCGTTTGTTCTGGACGGTTTGTTCTGGACGGTTTGTTCTGGACCGTTTGTTCTGGACCGTTTGTTCTGGACCGTTTGTTCTGGACCGTTTGTTCTGGACCGTTTGTTCTGGACCGTTTGTTCTGGACGGTTTGTTCTGGACCGTTTGTTCTGGACGGTTTGTTCTGGACCGTTTGTTCTGGACCGTTTGTTCTGGACCGTTTGTTCTGGACCGTTTGTTCTGGACCGTTTTTTCTGGACGGTTGGTCTGGACCGTTTGTTCTGGACGGTTTGTTCTGGACGGTTTGTTCTGGACCGTTTGTTCTGGACCGTTTGTCCTGGACCGTTTGTCCTGGACCGTTTGTTCTGAACCGTTTGTTCTGGACCGTTTGTTCTGGACGGTTTGTTCTGAACCGTTTGTTCTGGACGGTTTGTTCTGGACGGTTTGTTCTGGACGGTTTGTTCTGGACCGTTTGTTCTGGACCGTTTGTTCTGGACCGTTTGTTCTGGACGGTTTGTTCTGGACAGTCTTTTGACTCCTCCGGCATCTGTGGCATCTCTCTCGGTGTTTAGCATGTAGGCGCTGCTTCCAAGCTTCGGTTGGCAATGTTAGCAGCACGTGCTGTATATGAAATATTCCGAGGAGCGCCTCTTGTTGATGTTTAGAGTTTTCTGGGGCCTCCTTAAGTTCCTATGAAAATGGCGGGGCTGTATTGTGCAATAAGGATGCCATGTTGTCATGTTTTGACGGGAAGTATGACTCCCCCGGCACTCGTCAGTATTGATAGTATGCATCAATCATGAATCGCGGCTGAACCCTAAATGGACAAGTGTTATTACCAGGGCGTGGGACGGAGTAATCACAGCATTGGGTCTGGGCAATGATTGCTCTCCTTCTTGCTCTCCACCGGTTCATTACGCACTGCTGCTGTTGCTGATGTGTTTTGTTCTTGTTTCAGGAGCTAGCCTGGTCGAGTCTGCAGGAGGTGGCGCTGGTGCTCCTGGCGTTGGAAAGTGTGAACATGCAGCTGTCGGCAGGTGACAGCCGTGCGGGAGGGGGGGGGGGGGGTAGGGGAGCGGGGATGGAGGGGAGGGAAGGGGGGGGAGGGGAGACAGGGAAGGGGAGGAGGGTGTGGAGGGGAGGAGGAAGGGGATAAGGGATGGAGAGGAGGGGCGGGGGGGAGGGAAGGGGGGAGGTGAGGTTGGAGGATAGGGAATGAGGAGGGTGGGAGGAAGAGATGGGAGATGGGGGGGAAGGGAGGGGAGAGATCGAAGGAGAGGAGGGTTAAGGGTTTAGGGTTTACACACGCACACGCGCACACGCACGCAGAGGAAGCAGGCAAGCAGGGGGATTGGGCGGGCCGTGCGGGGGCTCGGGCGCGACTCACAAACCTGCCAGGAGGACGCTCATCAGCCGACGCCCCTGCCCGCTCAGCCTCCTGGGCAGCCGTTGTTGACTACGTTGCGTGAGCCTGCGTGCAGCTTAGGTATGAGGTGTGGGCCCTCGACCTCGAGGAGTCGGCTTGCGTGGTGTCTGCCTGTGCCAGGTGCGCACATGTCGACCCGCCGCTACTGGACGCCCTCGCTAAGAGGCTGGCCGACGGCATTCGAGCGGAAGGGACAGGCTGGCTCGCCGGGCTCGCCGTGCACGACGCTGGAGGGCCAGCGATGCGGGAGGCGGCCCCCTCGTCTGCGTCTCCAGATAATGTGGCGGTGGCTGCGGCGGCAGGGCGCGCTGCCAGCAACCAGCCGTTGCATGTGTCCACGAGTGCCACGGTCAAGTCTGCTGAGTTTCTGTTGCAGATCCTGCAGGTGATCTGTTCATGCAATCATTGGGGTATACCAACAAGAGGGTGAGGCCGGGACTGTTGTTAACTGTATCTTAAGGTACTAAGCAGTGCAAGTGTTTCTTTTTTCCGGCTACAAGCCTGCCGTCGGGAGGCTGCCCTGCGGCCGCCAAAGGCCGGATTGAGACCAAACCTGGACCGGCCTGCGGCTGGTGGCCAAAGCAGCATACTTGGCCGCAAATGGGGCCTCCGGCCAGAAACTCGAGGTTAGCTGACATGTCGGTGAGTCACGAAAAAAGAACGCTGAGTGGTGTACGTGCAGTAGTGTAGGGTTGAAGGTTTGGGTAAAGGGTTTAGGGTACCGCACTTGATTTGTAGGCGCACTTCGGGTGCACCAGATTAACTTTGAATATGACAGGACACTGGGAGGCCACCACTGGGCTCATGGGGACCATGCCTTGACCGGCCTACGGCTGATGGCCCAACAGCCTTGCTACACCAAGTCCCCCAGCCCGCCAGCCCGCTCATGGGGACCATGCCTTGACCTACGGCCGATGGCCCAATTGGGCTGGCTGCATCAAGCCCCCCAAGCCGCCACACCGGGATATGAAGTTGGGTACCAAAATTGGACCAGCCTGCGGCCTGTGGCCCATGCAAGCCCTCTAAGTTGTTATACTGGGATGTAGTTGCGGGTGTAGCAGAAGCAACCTTCAAAATATGTTGGCTAAGATAGCGCCAATTGGGTCCGGAACAGGGGGGGATGAGGAAGGAGTGGAGAGGGGAGGGGGGGAAGGAAGCTTCCATTTTAGTTGAGAGTGAGGTGAGTATGGGTGAAGCAGGCCCATGGTAGCTCACCTAGTGCAACGGCCGAACAGGTGGATTCCTTTATCCACGCCTCAGGGCGTATTGTTTATTTATCTAAGAAGCTGGCCCCAGCGGCCCGGCCGCAATTTTATTTGTTGCTGGTCGCCTTATGAGACTGGGTCCCCAAAAACCTCTTCAGTGATTTCCATGCTTGCTTGTAAATAAGTTCCCATCCTCTTGGTCATTTCCCCATGGTGAAATTTCCTCCATAATTCGCGATGAAGCTTTGTGCCATGCGCACTCCTGCGCCATGCTGCCTCATGCACTTGGTTCACATCAGTCATGCGAAACAGAGGTACCCTTGTACAGTCGCAAGAGGGCTAGTGTTGGGCCTGAGTGTTATGGGGGCTCTATCTCTTCCCCTTCACCTATTTTCCTTCCTCTGGGATATGCAAGGGTTGGGGTACCCACCTCCTGGACAGGTGGAAACCCTGAATACCCCACCCCAAGAGGGTTAAGGGATTAGGGTCCCCCCCCACACACAAATGCTGCCTCATGCAGGGCTATGACACACTGGGCCAAAGGTCCGAGCTGCTCCAGCAAGCTGCAGCAGAGGCCTTTGTCGGGCCCATTCCCGCGTCGGGCCCACGGCCCACTCCCGCCCCCGTCAAACGCTGAGATTGGCATGATGAAGACCTGTATGAAATCCTCCCCGGGGCCAGTGGTCTCGTTGCAATGCCCGCCCCGCCGCCGCTGCTGCACTGCTTTACACCGCGGCAACTGGTGGAGGTCGTGTCGGTGTTCAGCCCTCCAGAAGTTGCAGCGCCGAGCAGAGTCAAGGCTGCAGGTTTCAAGGCAAGAGGCGCCCCCTAGGCTAAGGGCCTGCCGGCGGATGCTGCCTGGGGAGCAGTGCCTGAGTTGCAGATCCCACCTGTGGGGGGGTCTGCGTCTGTCCTCGCTCCCGCTTCCTCTTCAGAAGAAACAGCAGAGGGAGCTGCCCGGAAGCTGCCCCAGCCGCCGCCACTGTGGCGACGCCGCCTTCTGGCGGTCGCGATGGACCGCCTGGTGGAGGAGATGGCGGCGGCGGGTATGGACCCGCGGGACTGGTTCGCAGCGCAGCAGCAGCAGCGCGGGATCGGAGAGCGGGCAGATGCGCCGTCACCGGCGCCCGAGCGCTCCGCAACCAGCGCAGACGCGTCCTTGGCATCACCGACCCCGGCCGCGTCCCCGTTCTTGCTGCACACGAAGGCGGCCGCGGGTGGGGCGGGCGTTGAGGAGCACAGCGGCAGCGGCTTTGGGGGCGAAGACGTGGGCGGTGGCTGGCTGGCTGCTCTACGTGGCACCTGAGCCTTCTCAGTCAAGGCCTGGCCCGCCCACCCTACGGCCCCTACTCAATGCAGGTTCGTTACTGCAATTACTGATATTGGTATGGCACATGCTTCCAGAGTGGAGGGGTTGAAAGCAATTGGCGGCCACCCTACAGCCTCTCCTCAATGCAGGTTCGTTATTGCATATACTGATACTGGTATGCAGGTATGCTACATCCTTCCATAGGAGCGGGTTAAAGAGGAATTAGCTGCGTACCCTGCGGCTCCTACTCAGGTTCGTTACTGCATGTACTGATATAAGGAATTTGTATATCGTTGTATTTGGAATATATTTGTAAATATACCGTAAGGAATCGGTGTCCGTATCCTTGGTAAATCCTTGTAAATATTAGGACACCGATTCCTCATATTTTGAATATCCTTGTAAATGTAAGGAATGGGTGTCCTTCTATTTGGAATACCCCCCAAAAGATTGGCAACTACTGCCGTGCTCACAGGGTGGCCACCTGCTGACTGCCTCCGAAGGCGTCCATCTGGCTGAAGTCCTGCCCCGTTCAGGCGCAGAGCACGCTGCGCTGTTCACACAAATCGTATCGCTCTCTGCCTCCGCACCAACGACATACCTCGGCCCCCGAGAGCTCGCGTCGATGCTCCGCGCCGCGGAGACGATGAGCCGGGTGGGCGGGTGGGCGGGTGGGCGGGCGGCGGCGGCGAGGGTGACATCGACAGGAGCGTCTCCCTGCTGCTGGCGCTGGCTCCCAAGGTGCTGTCCAGCCCTGCGAGCCTGGTTGCGGATCCGGAGACCCTGTTGGTGCTGGTAGAGGCCTGCAGAAAGCTCCGAGTCGGGCGCAGGCAGCAGATGGCGCCGGCAGGGCTGTGATTGCCCTGCCCTGCCCTGCCCTGCCCTGCCCTGCCCTGCCCTGCCCTGCCCTGCCCTGCCCTGCCCTGCCCTGCCCTGCCCTGCCCTGCCCTGCCCTGCCCTGCCCTGCCCTGCCCTGCCCTGCCCTGCCCTGCCTTGCCCTGCTCTGCCTTGTCCTGCCCTGCCCTGCCCTGCCCTGCCCTGTCCTGCCCTGCCCTACCCTGTCCTACCCTGCCCTACCCTGCCCTGCCCTGCCCTACCCTGCCCTGCCCTGCCCTGCTCTGCCCTGCCCTGCCCTGCCCTGCCCTGCCCTGCCCTGCCCTGCCCTGCCCTGCCCTGCCCTGCCCTGCCCTGCCCTGCCCTGCCCTGCCCTGCCCTGCCCTGCCCTGCCCTGCCCTGCCCTGCCCTGCCCTGCCCTGCCCTGCCCTGCCCTGCCTTGCCCTGCCCTGCCCTGCCCTGCCCTGCCCTGCCCTGCCCTGCCCTGCCCTGCCCTGCCCTGCCCTGCCCTGCCCTGCCCTGCCCTGCCCTGCCCTGCCCTGCCCTGCCCTGCCCTGCCCTGCCCTGCCCTGCCCTGCCCTGCCCTGCCCTGCCCTGCCCTGCCCTGCCCTGCCCTGCCCTGCCCTGCCCTGCTCTGCCCTGCTCTGCCCTGCCCTGTCTCGCCCTGCCCTGCCCTGTCTCGCCCTGCCCTGCCCTGTCTCGCCCTGCCCTGCCCTGCCCTGCCCTGCCCTGCCCTGCCCTGCCCTGCCCTGCCCTGCCCTGCCCTGCCCTGCCCTGCCCTGCCCTGCCCTGCCTTGCCCTGCCCTGCCCTACCCTGCCCTGCCCTGCCCTGCCCTGCCTTGCCCTGCCTTGCCCTGTCCTGTCCTGCCCTGCCCTACCCTGTCCTACCCTGCCCTGCCCTGCCCTGCCCTGCCCTGCTCTGCCCTGCTCTGCCCTGCCCTGCCCTGTCTCGCCCTGCCCTGCCCTGTCTCGCCCTGCCCTGCCCTGTCTCGCCCTGCCCTGCCCTGCCCTGCCCTGCCCTGCCCTGCCCTGCCCTGCCCTGCCCTGCCCTGCCCTGCCCTGCCCTGCCCTGCCCTGCCCTGCCCTGCCCTGCCCTGCCCTGCCCTGCCCTGCCCTGCCCTGCCCTGCCCTGCCCTGCCCTGCCCTGCCCTGCCCTGCCCTGCCCTGCCCTGCCCTGCCCTGCCCTGCCCTGCCCTGCCCTGCCCTGCTCTGTCCTGTCCTGTCCTGTCCTGTGGTGGTCTTTTGGCTGCTCGTGCCTGCCACAAAGTGAAGCTTGCTGATTCCCTACTTGCAGATGCCCGCATACACGTTGAGGACCAGGGGGTGATTTGGAGAGGCTGCCTCACGTACCGCTCTCTCACCCTCACCCTCCTCGCCCCAGGACACAGGCTGCACCTTCATCCCTGGGTAGGTAAATGGAAACTTCTTCCGGTCAGTGAAGAGGATGTGGCTCCAGTCCCTTCCCTTGCTGGCCTTGCAGAAGTCCAGCCGCTTATGTCGAGTTGACCCCGAAAGCTGCTTCCTAGGCGCACCCCGCAGAGCCCCATGGGAGCATATGAGGCCCTGAAATGCAATAATTGTAGGGATGCCAATTTTGTGCTCTCGAGTAGCCATGCCTTATTTCGCTTTGCGTGGGTGTTGTACTTTCCTAGGGCACGCCCACCATGTGTGTGCATGGTCCGGGTCCCACAGATGATGTTCAAGACCTGCGAGCTTTTCTTCCGGGCACAGGGCGGGTCAGATGTATCGACACGTTTTAGGGGTACTGAGGTTTGACCCGCCGTCCCAACCTGGTTCACACTAGCAGTACCAACTGCCATTTGAAGTAATCTCTCTAGGAACTGCCTCGATCGACCTGGTGTGTTGCTACATCGTCAAGTGTTGTAATCAGCTTGTCATACACGGTTTATTGAGGCATGCTGGGGTATCATTTGAATCCGAATGGCAGTTGGATGCAAAAAACTGTCCCGTTGGGTACCAAACTCGCGGCGGCTGAGCCTGAAAAGTGGCCAAAAACCGGCTAAGGTAGAGCCTTAAGTTGGTGTAGGTAAGGCATAGACGGAGGCATCGCCACCATCCCTGGGTCATTTGGTCAATCCAACATGCAGATATGGCCTTCCATGTGGCCCACATCAGGGCTGTCTTTGATGGATTGGAATTCACTCCAAACCTGTATGATTGCTATGATGTCTGGCGATTCAGAGAGCCTGAGAGAAGCTCATTAAGACTGCCCCCCCAATTTGTGCACCATTCCCCACTCCCGAGGCTGCAAATTTGGGGCAAAGGTGGCTTGTCAGGAAGCCATGCCCCTTGCCCCATGCAGCCCCTCAGCCATGCAAGCTCCCATATCACTGCCACTGAGTTCCAGAATGCCTTAAGTCAGGTATCCACTCTTTATTCACACATCTTGATGTTCATGTCCTTTATTCCAGGCCCCCCTTCTTATCTGAGCTGAGCCAGCCAGATCTGCCGAGGACTGGTTTTGCGAGAGGATGGAAACAAACAGCACTGGTGGTTTCAGAGCCAGAACCCTAGGCTTTACATCAGGTTATACTTCAGCTATGGAGGCCAGCATTGCAATATAACATTGAAGCAGGGCAGTATAGACAATAATGCCCTTACTTGTATCTCGTATCTGTCAATGCTGAGAGAGGAAGCGGAGACCGGGAGTCGGGAACACGGTGGAGAATCGCTGGTTACATCCTGATACAATCGGTAAAGGGTTTAGGGTTTAGTCTATGACAAATCAGAATTACTACCACGCATGGTAGAGTCATGGGCACAGTCATAGTGTCATGGCTAGCGTGTCACTAGTCATGGCAACTAAAGTAATCACAGAACTTCGGAAGGAAGGTACTTAAAACAAACACACACGGAAACGAGCTTCGATCCGCACAGAGTAATATGCGATTAGTACTAGCATGACTAAAAGCATAGCTTCCTAGCTACCATCTCTGACAAAAGCATTAGCATGGCACTTGCTAGGTGCCAGCTCTGTTACAAACATCCTCAAAAAATCAGGTCACTTTTGCGAATATGACCACGCTGCCTTGGGTGGAACCGGTGCAGGTTGCCACATTAGAGGCAAGAGTGGGAGATATGTAAGACGACCCGCCGCCCCCATGTCGGCTTCCAGAACCGTCCCCTCCCGAGTACCCGCCACCCCCGCCGTACGACGCACTAAATCCGTTCCCACCACCTCCAAAACCCCCGAAACCAAGCATTCCAGAGCCACCATACCCTCCCGACATCAGTGATACGCCCCCTGATCCTGGGATCCCATTAGCATCGCTTCCGCTGCTGTTGAGGCCTCCCCCACCGGAACCAACGCCACTTGCAATGCCTCCCAGCCCTAGGTCAGAGGTCTTAGGGGAGCACAATTCTGTGGTCGCAAACTGGGTGAGGGAGGCATAGCAGCCGCAAATTGCACCGCCTCCTCCGCCGGCAATGAGCAGAGTGTCACCGCCAAAAATCTGCACCCAGGAAGCGCCGCCGCCGCCCACTTCATTTATAGAAGACCCACACTGCCCAACCATCACAGCCAGGGTGGTGCCAGAAGTCAGGGAGAAGTCCGCCTGAACTACAGCACCATTGCCGAAGTAGGAGGCACCGCCCGAAGCGCCTGAAGCGACAATTGTGTAGCGTCCGCTTGCAATGACAGTGAAAAATTGGTTTCCGGTCGTCGAGGTCAGGTAGGTGACGATGCTGCTTGACAGGTTAGCGTAATGAGTGAAGCATTGGTCTGCTGTGGGGCCGATGGGGCCGGCCTGGCCACATGTAGTCATGGTCACAGCATCGGCCGGGAAGGAGGGTTGGGGCAGGCAAGTGGGTGGGGTCTCACAGGGGGCTGGAGGGGAAGGAGAGGGGGGAGGCGGGGAGGGGGAAGGAGAAGGAGGGCTCGGCGATGGGGGCAGGGGGGGGGAGGGGTGGGGAGAGGGGGGGGAAGGATTTGGAGGGCTAAAGATGAAGGTGGGAGGGTGGGGAGGGGAAGGTGGAGGGGCAGGAGGAAAGGGAGGGGAGGGTTGAGGTGGGATGGGCGACGGCTGTGGAGGCAATGGGGGAGGAGAAGGAGGGGGCTCTGGCGATGGTGGTGGAGGGGGGAGTGGAGTGGGGGGGGCGGGAAGAAGTGGAGAAGGAGGAGAGGGGGGGAGCGGCATGGGGAGGAATGGGGGGGGAAGGTTTGCTTGACGGTATCTGTGGAGGGACCGGGATAGGTGGGGGGGGAGGTGAAAATAAAAATCCAGGAGGGTTCGGAGGTGGTGAGGGTGGGGTGGAGGGTGGGAGCGGTGAAGGCGGAGAGGGAGGTGGCGGAGAAGGAGGAAATTGAGCAATTCGCTGGCCAAACATAGACGACTTGCGGTTGCTGTCCTTAGGATTGAAAGCATCGTTGGGCCACTTGCCAAACCAGGATGTGTATGTCCAAAAGGTTATGGGGAGGCAGGTGGTAAAAGTGGTGCAATGTTCTTTTTCCCAGAAAAGAACAGGGTTCATTGATGGGATTCTCTGAAAGAAGAGAAGGCTGCCGGACATGCCCAGGGAGACGCAGGCATGGAACTCAACGATCACATAGTCGGTTCCTCTTATGCCGGGGAAAAAGGTGCTGGCCGACGGCCATCCACCAGGGTAGATGGCGCGGATGAAGATGGGGGCAGAGGGGATGTTGATTGGGCTGGAGGGCACTTCAAACAGCTGGGCAAAGGCGTCCCGGGCATCGACCATAAAGTCAGCCATGATGTTGGTGTTGACGTTGATGGAGGCGTAGCTGACGTTGAAAGTCACCATGAAGGCCATGGTGGTGTTCTGCACTTGCGCCGAGATACCTGACGGTCAAGAGTGGGCATGGCAAGAAGATGAGTAAGATGAGGGAACGAGGAGGTTGGCACATCATTCAAAGTAGTCAGCAGGTGTAGTAGGGGGCTCTCTGACATAATTGGCAGCCAACATGTACAATAGGGGGCCATGTGATATAACTGATGGGGCTGTTTGTCGGAGAAAGTGGTAGATATTTGGTAGGAGGGCATACATGCACGTACACTCTATAGTTACTAGGTGCCCAGAGCCTTTTTGAGCAGGGCCCAGAGGTGTAATGTCATTGACATGATGCACGTACACTGCATGTATGAGGTGTGACTTTGGCCAGACTGCTGGGTCTACTAGGTCTACTGGATCGATGGGTCGAAGATGACTAAGAGGTCGGTCAGACTGCGTCACGTTTGGGGTTGCGACAGGAAAAAGTGATACGCGACACACTGGCCCAAACGCGAAACGCAACGTGTCCAAACGCCAAACGCAGACGCGGAGGGGGGGGGGGCGTTTCGCGTTTGAGATTTTTCATGAATTCCAGCTAGGGATCGCCTATACCTAGGGATTCGTTAAACATCACGGGGGATTACAAACCACACGTAGTTCTTACTTCTTACTTATAGTAAAGAAGACCAGGTCATATCTGAGGTCTGCTTGCTTTTCTTGCACTAGCAAGCGTATGCCGACGCTCTGATGAGCTCAGTCTTTTCAAGCACTAGGCTGTGATGGTATGCTCACTTGAAGTGTGGACGAGGAGCACGTCGCGCGTCCCATTGAGGTCGAGGCCACGAGGCGGGGAGGGCGGGGCTGGGGCACGAGAGGGAACACCGACGACAGCACTGGCATCACCAAACGTTGTTAACAGAAGAAGAAGCGGGGCGACGAGAGAGAAGAGGTGTCGGTCCCTCGAGGTGATGCAACGCTGCAGTATTGGCATTGGCTCACGCTCACCGGCTTGGCTCAAGAGGTCGTAGAACCTAAGGGGGACAAGAGACTTGTCAGTAAGGAACTCAACGGTAAGGGACTCTTTAGTACGGGACTCATAAGTACGTCACTGGTAATGTTCCAATGGGTGACGGCGGCGCATATTTTTAGACGGAAAAAGTGTCCAAGCATTGTAATCTCAGTGATAATAATGTACAACGTCTCGCCTGGCGGTTTGACAGCACGTTTCCGATTGAGGACCCCGGAACAAACGTGTACGACGGTCTTCTGGTCTTCGGGAGATTTCCGGGGAGGGTGTTTCTGCAAACACCCCGGAGCCACACACCGGAACATGAGGCCGCGTAATCTTGCGTGGTTCAGGGTTTACTGCGATATTGCCGAATGTGTGCCTATATGTTATCTGCGCTGTTGCTGCTGCTTCTGCTTCTGCTGCTGGGATAGGGATGACTCGCTCGCGGAGTGACCAAGGCCGAGGCGGCCCGCGGCCTTTCTGCAGGGCCGCCCCCATCACTACCGCCCGATAAGTTCATGGGAAGAAAAATGCGGCGATTCATATTTATAAACAAAAGCTATTCGAAGGCCTGAAAACTGTCCGGGGTCTTTGGAATTTCCGGGGAGGGGGGGGTCCCCGGAAAAACAAGAGACGTACTGTAAAACTCTTGGTGGTCTAAAGGCTCCGGAGATTTTCCGGGGTCTAGTGTTTCAGCTCAAAACACACCGGAAACACCCCGGAAAGTTTCCGGGGTGCAATCAGAAACATGCTGTGAATCACCAATGCAGAGTCGTTGTACCTGGCCAGTGTTGACCCGATACGACTGTTGCGACGGCGATTTTCAAAATGTGCACGAACCACGTCACTAACTGTCAAACTGCTCAACCTAGAAATGCTTTGGCACGCATGCTGAACAAGGCAATATATTGACAGTTGGCACCGATATCAGCATCGTGCTGAGGCAACTCCACTGGCAGCAGTGGTGCTGCACTGCACCAAAAACGTATGCCGACATACAGCCGGGCATACAGTTAGCGAGGATTTAAGCACGGGGGCGACGTGGCAAGGCGTATCGATTATGACTCATTGGTTGGAACATGGGCGGCGATACGGTACCGTACTGCCCGCAGAGCGCAGCGACAATTTGCGTCCCCAACAGTCCAACCAGAGAGTCTCTGAGTCCAACACTAGCTCGTCACCTAGCCCACGCGTATTTCATACACGGAAAAATGTCAAAACTGCGTCGTAAGGGAAGACTGCTTCTTACGTGTATGCCTATATGCCTACATTTCCAGTGCATTGTGTGCATATTTTTTGTCTTGTTTTGTCGAGTCGTGTTTGTGTGTGTAACGAGTGCAGGCGTGCCGCCGTGGGAGTCGTTGGGCGTGTGCTGGGGCGCAGTGTAGCGCGTGTGCCTGTCGTAATATAATGGGTGTGACTCACGTGACGGTTGTTGGGCAAGTAGAGGGGGAGAGTCGCGTGTTCCGGTCGAAAGCGAGCTGACGGCTGGTGTGGTCAGGAGCTGGTCGGCTTGTGTCAACGGAGGGTCGGCGAGTTCTCGTTGTGCGAGCGAGCGAGCGTGGTGTTGACGCGTCGATGATCATAATAGTTTGTGGCATCGATGATCATGATGACTAGTACAGTGCTCGCAGTGCATGTTAAGAACGGGGCATACCCGGAGGGAATTGCTGAACGCTCGGCCGCATGGGGCTGGTAGGGCATGAGCAAGCTCAATTTCTGGTAGACCATCCTCTGCCTGCCTACATTATTTCAAAGCCTGTTCTACGTACGCACGCTTTATGTCATCGTCTGACGCAGACTTGGTCAGCCCTAACGTCGAATAAGGGTCCTTTGCCGTGACATGTGCTGCACAAGCCATGAGGAGGAGCGATATGTATGCTAACCCCCATCCACCCATATCTTCTGATGAAACGACCTGTCCGCAAGGTAGGGCCTACATGTATAATTATATGTAGGATGCTAGTGGAGTTGAGGTTCACACATGCCTCCCACTCCTGATCATATATCGATCTCCCTTAAAAACGTACTTTTACTCTCCAACGTTTCAGTCAAATGACATGGCATTATTTGCCAACGTTGGCAAGTGAGTGACGTCATTTTTTCCTAAGTCCGTCATCTTTGAAGAGGAGCGCATGCCATTAAATGCTTGCATTACTTGTTATTTATCGACCTCGATTCCGATCGTACCAAGTGCCCAGAGGGCCTCCATGGAAGCGACAGTGTTGCAGGCGAGGGTGGACTAATCGCTGCTGCAGCCCATCCTGAGGCGCGATTATCAAAAGCTGCAGGTCTTACTTTTACTGAAGCGTGCCTGAACCTTTGCCTACTACAAGAGCATTCACTGCAATTTGGTGTGCAGTTTCGGCCCACATGCACAACATTGAGCCAGCTAACACAGCATCCCACCCTTTTGGGCAGCATCTTGCATGCATGCGCAGCTTCCACTAGTACTGACAGCCCCCGAATGCATGCCCAGCCCCCCGCATGCATGCACGGTACCCCGCCCGCTTGCTCTGATGGACTGTAAAAACTTCACAAAACTTCACCACTTGCATGCACAGCTCCCACCCACATACACTATGCCTACATGCACACACCCATGCCCACATGCACAGCATCCTGCCTGCTTGCGGAGCGCCCCACACGCCTACGCATTCCTTGCATGCACATGTCCATGCCTGCATTCACAGCACATAGCCACGCTCGCGACCCCCCACCTGCATTCTTAGCTCCTTCCCACATGCAAACACCCCGCCCGCATGCACACTACCCCCGCTTGCACGCACAGCCGCCCGGCGCCTGCCAATATGCTCTGCACCTCGCCCTCATAAACGGTCCTTCAACCTCATGAGCCAACCCCTACCCGTGTACACAGTCCACACCCCCATGCACATTTCCCGCACGCCCGCACGGCCTCCCAGTCCCCCATCGACTTTCACTGTTACCCACCCATAGACACAGCCCGTATGCACAGCCCCCACTTGTATGTACTGTTACTCCCATCCGCTGGTACTGCCCCCCATCCCCATTCACATTCCGTATTCTGCAGACCCCCACCTGTATGCAATGTTACCCCCACCCGCCCGCACGGTCCCCCATCCCCCATCTGCATACACTGTTATCCACCCATAGGCACTGCCCGTATGCACTTGCCCTTATCTGTATGCGCAAGTCCCGCCCAAATGGGCGGCTCTCCGCCCGTATGCGCAGCCCCACACTTGCACGCACAACCCCCTTGCTCGAAGCGGTTAGCAAGGCAGAAGGTTGTGAGGCAGACCCTTTAGAAACAGCAAGCCATGTTGTACATTTATTCATTAGCTGAGACGGGTGCAAGCTCCATTGGGAGCTTGCATTTGAATGTGTTACGGATATGCGAGCGGCTAGCGGAGTTGATAGCTTTTGTGCAGCCTTTGGGCCTAGATGGAAGGAATTTGGCATGGGCCATCTACCAGACTACCCCCTAGGAGTGGAGTCGACCAAGTTCGCAGTGGGTGTCATTGCGCGCGTCATGATGCGCAACCAACCTGCTCAGTCGGGTCTCATTCCCACCTTTTATTTTGTATTTTATAAGCGGCTTCACTATGCAGACTATATTGCCTGGCCATGCCCTTTGTTTCATGATGTTTGAGGTACCTTCATTTTGCTTGATACGCACGAGACATGCCTCTCAAGTAGGCTTTGATGAGCGGGGCTTCTGACTGAAATATTGGCATCCTGCTTTCCCCTCAAAAATTGTATAGTTCAGGATTCATGTGACGGTATTACGGCTTCAGACTTATTTCATCACAATTACGCTGATTTGCCCCAGGTATGCCACTCTAGGAGACCCAAGCATGGCTGAATACTGAAATTTTAATTATGCTGATGCACCCTAGACATGCCACTGTAGGACACCCGAGGAGGTCTCTAGACTGAAATCTTAATTATGCTGATGCGCCCCAGGTATGCACCATAGGAGACGTGAGCAAGGCTTTAGACTGAAATCTTAATTATATTGATGCACCCCAGGCATGCCACTCTAGGAGACCCAAGCATGGCTCCATACTGAACCTTACTTATGCTGATGCGCCCTAGACATGCCACTCTAGGAGACCCAAGCATGGTCTTAGACTTGAATCTTAATTATGCTGATGTGCCCCAGGCATGTCACTCTAGGAGACCCAAGCAGGGCTCAATACTGAACCTTAATTATGCGGATGCGCCCTAGACATGCCACTCTAGGAGACCCAAGCATGGCTCAATACTGAACCTTAAACATGCTGATGCGCCCTAGACATGTCACTTTAGGAGACCCAAGCAGGGTCTTAGACTGGAATCTTCATTATGCTGATGCGCCCTAGACATGCCACTCTAGGAGACGTGAGCAATGTTGTAGACTGCAATCTTAATTATGTTGATGAGCCACAAGCATGCCACTCGAGGAATCCCAAGCAGGGGGGTCAACTGAAATCTAATTTGTGTCGATGCCCTTAGGCTTGCCACTCTAGGAGAACCAAGCTGGGCTGTAGACTGGAATCATAAATGCACTGATGCACCCCCAGCATGTCACTCTAGAAGACCCAAGCTGGGTTGAAGGTTGAAATCTTGAGTGTGGATCCCTGTGATACTGTTATGCCATTGAGGGATACTGTTGCTAATCCACTTTCACTGGGTAAGGCTGTTGAGTCAAGTTCAAAACCACTGTATATTACATGACGGAAACCTCAATATTGGCGGAAATACGAGCCAAGCATAGAAAACTGAAGACAGGCTGAAGTTTTTTTGTCACTTCGCAAAGAAGCGTTCCCCTGACTCCTTCTCCCTCTGAACTGTGTTGATGTGGTGCACACAGTATCGCATGCACAGAAGGAAAACAATATGAGACATGTATCCGCAGTTGCTCTCCAAACTCCTAATTAGTTTTGGTGAATGCCCGGAGCGGTCGCTACGCATCCTAGCGAAAGCAGCCCTCAAGTCATCAAGCTTCTCCTCAGAGATACCAACAGAGTAGCTGCTGTCTTGCACGAGGGCTAGCTGTGATATACGGTGGCTATGGTCATGGACAAAGCATCTGTCCTTGAAGCTTGACCCCAAAGCAAGCGGCGCCTCAAGATCTGCCAAACAAGGGGCCGCGATGCAACACTGGTCATGGTGAAAGCCAATTGTGATACCATCATACTGCTGCATGATGACGTCAAGCGTGGCACGCCGAAAGAGCGGCGACTCGTTGCTGAGCAAGCGCTGCTTCGCTGTTGCAACAACGGCCGCAGTGACCTCTATGGAGCCTGTCATAGGCACTATGTGATACCTTCGAAGGGCATGAATGGTAGAACTGAGCAAATGGAGCAGGTGCAATGTGCCAAACATTGACCATCCTACGGCCGGTGGCCCGGGCAAAACAGGGCTTGATGCACGTGGATCCCCGGGCCTTAGCCGAATCACAGTAGAGGCTCCCTAAAATAAATACGTGTAGCATTCCCTGGGTTGCACCTTTTTGTTTGCAAGTGGCAGTTCAGGATATCTGACTGACCTGAGCAGCAAGTTGCGGTAGAAGTTCCATCAGCCGATACATTGCCCTGACCAGTCACACATGACCTCATACGAGAAGAAGCACATGGGGCTGTACCTAAGCGGGGTAAGGGAAAGAGAAAGTGATACATTACAAAGGCTTGATCCATGGCATGCTCTGTTTAAATCCACTCGTGATGTACATTTGCCCCTGTTTATAGAGTAGCTTCGGGTTAGCGAATTTACAGTCTAGCCCAGGGCAAATTTACATCAGCAAGGAGAACTCTGATCCATCTGCCTCGAAACGCCCAGGCGGGATTAAAGCACGGTGCATACGGGTATGCAACTTGACCTTAAGCAGTCCACCCAACCTGAAGATGCCACATGTCATGTCAGGCAGCTTCTGGTCCCCCCACGAGATATGGCCGCATGTCTGGCCACACCTCATTGCAGAGCAGCTGTGAGTCGTTAGCCCCTCCTCTGTCATGGATCACGCAGTGAAATCATCGCCGGTATTCTCGCAGATGCGGACCAGATCCCCCGGTGAACTGCAGCCAGTGAGAATGTTCATGACTCGTGGATCCTTGGCTGGGTTCTCTAGCATACAGTCACGAGAGATGCTGCAATATTGGCAGGCGGGGGTTAGTGCGTATGCCGGCGGGGTGTTTGCATGTGGGAAGGAGCTAAGAATGCAGGTGGAGGGTCGCGAGCGCGGCTACGTGATGTGAATGCAAGCGAGGACCTGTGCATGCAAGGAATGCGCATGCGTGTGGGGCGCTCTGCAAGCAGGCGGGATGCTGTGCATGTGGGCAGGGGTGTGTGCATGTAGGCAGTGTGCATGTGGGTGGGAGCTGTGCATGCAAGCAGTGCGCATGCGGCCGTGGGGTAGTCCGGTAGTGCATGCAAGCGGGCGGGGTAACGTGCATGCATGCGGGGGGCTTGGCATACATTCGGGGGCTGCCAGTGCTGGTGGAAGCTGCGCATGCATGTAAGATGTTGCTCCAAAAGGGTGGGATGCTGTTTTCGCTGGCTCAATGCTGTGCATGTGGGCTGAAACTGCACACCAAAATGCAGTGAATGCTCTTGTAGTAGGCGAAGGTTCAGGCACGCTTCAAACCAGTAAAAGTAGTACCTGCAGCTTTAGATAATCGCTCCTCATCTGGATGGGCTGCAGCAGCGACCCTCGCCTGCAACACCCCCGCTTCCATGGAGGCCCTCTGGGCACTTGGTACGATCGGAATCGAGGTCAATAAATAACAAGTAATGCAAATATTTAATGGCATGCGCTCCACTTCAAAGATGACGGATTTAGGAAAAAATGACGTCACTCAATTGCCAACGTTGGCAAATAATGCCATGTCATTTGACTGAAACGTTGGAGAGTAAAAGTACGTTTTTAAGGGAGATCGATACCTCCTCCTGATGGGGCATGGTGTGCAGAGCCTGGCACCATTAGGCCGCCACGTGGATGATAAACAAGCCGATGGTTTGACCAGGCATCGATGATACGAACAGGGATTGGCATTCAGTCGTGTGCGGAGCTGCTAGGTATCGATCGTGTCGAGTCATCGATGTCACCCTCCTTTGCTCCGACCCTCTGAATCTAGGCTGCAGCTTGAAACTGTCATCTATATTGATGGGCTATATGATAATGTGCTAAGGAGACAGCCACCACCGCTGCCGCCGCTGCTGCTGATCCCGCTGCTCCTGTCCCACCATCCGCGGCTCCTTTATTTCAGGGCAATGCCGCATGGCTTGCTTCACAGAGGTCTGCTGCCGAATGGGGTGCTTCGGTAGCAGAGATGGATTCGGATGCTGCGCGCACAGACGTTGCCTCTTCATCGTCCCGTTTGAGAGCAGCTGTATCCCACCTTGAGGTTGCTGCGGCAACGGCTGCTGCTGCTGCTGCTGCCCCAACATCCGCGGCCACTGCTGCAGGTCAGGGCACCGCGGCGTGGTTTGCCTTGCAGAGGTCTGCTGCAGACTGGGTCACTCTGTTGGCTGAGATGGACCCTGCACGCATTCCACCAAGGACACTGCCTATCCACCTCCTCTAGGGAAGCCAGCAACGGCCAACCTGGCTCATGCCGTAGCGGCCTTGGGCAGCAAGGGTGCGCGTGTTCGCGGGAGATCTCTGCCAGTGATCCCAGGACGGCTGCACGCTAAGCCAGCAGCCTCGTCGCTGCTGACGTCCCTCTCATCTATCCGCTTGAGCGGCGTCGGTACCCCAGGGGCCCTAGACTCCGAGGCAACCCAGCTCCTAGATCTCGGATCGACACTGTCCACAGGTCTCCGGCGCAGAAGTCGACAGGACAAGGGTGCCGTCGGACAGGATCAGGTTTCAGGGCCGGAAACTCAGCTGGCTGTAGAGCCAGCAGCGCAGCAGCCGCCCACAGCCGTGGGGCCGGCAGAGGACTTGGAGGCGTTGGAGGCTGTGGCACCTTCGCAAAGCGCACAGCTGCTCCAGCTACAGGCCAGGGGTCAGGAGCTTGAAGGCAGGCTCCTTCAGGTGAGCGTGGGGGCTCTTAGACCTCGTCCAAAGGGAATGCTGAACATGTTCTGGACCGTTTGTTCTGGACCGTTTGTTCTGGACGGTTTGTTCTGAACCGTTTGTTCTGGACAGTTTGTTCTGAACCGTTTGTTCTGGACGGTTTGTTCTGGACGGTTTGTTCTGGACCATTTGTTCTGGACCGTTTGTTCTGGACCGTTTGTCCTGGACCGTTTGTCCTGGACCGTTTGTTCTGAACCGTTTGTTCTGGACCGTTGTTCTGGACCGTTTGTTCTGGACCGTTTGTTCTGGACGGTTTGTTCTGGACCGTTTGTTCTGGACCATTTGTTCTGGACGGTTTGTTCTGGACGGTTTCTTCTGGACCGTTTGTTCTGGACCGTTTGTTCTGGACAGTCTTTTGACTCCTCCGGCATCTGTGGCATCTCTCTCGGCGTTTAGCATGCAGGCGCTGCTTCCAAGCTTCGGTTGGCAATGTTAGCAGCACGTGCTGTGTATGAAATATTCCGAGGAGCGCCTCTTTTTGATGTTTAGAGTTTTCTGGGGCCTCCTTAAGTTCCTATGAAAATGGCGGGGCTGTATTGTGCAACAAGGATGCCATGTTGTCATGTTTTGACGGGAAGTATGACTCTCCCGGCACTCGTCAGTTTTGATAGTATGCATAAATCATGAATCGCGGCTGGACCCTAATTGGACAAGTGTTACCAGGGTGTGGGACGGAGTAATCACAGCATTGGGTCTGGGCAATGATTGCTCTTCTCCTTGCTCTCCACCGGTTCATTACGCACGGGGGGGTAGGGGAGCGGGGATGGAGGGGAGGGAAGGGGGGGGAGGGGAGACAGGGAAGGGGAGGAGGGTGTGGAGGGGAGGAGGAAGGGGATAAGGGATGGAGAGGAGGGGCGGGGGGGAGGGAAGGGGGGAGGTGAGGTTGGAGGATAGGGAATGAGGAGGGAGGGAGGAAGAGATGGGAGATGGGGGGGAGGGGAGGGGAGAGATCGAAGGAGAGGAGGGTTTAGGGTTTAGGGTTTACACGCGCACACGCGCACACGCACGCAGAGGGGGCAGGCAAGCAGGGGGATTGGGCGGGCCGTGCGGGGGCTCGGGCGCGACTCACAAACCTGCCAGGAGGACGCTCATCAGCCGACGCCCCTGCCCGCTCAGCCTTCTGGGCAGCCGTTGTTGACTACGTCGCGCGAGCCTGCGTGCAGCTTAGGTATGAGGTGTGGGCCCTCGACCTCGAGGAGTCGGCTTGCGTGGTGTTCGCCTGTGCCAGGTGCGCACATGTCGACCCGCCGCTACTGGACGCCCTCGCTAAGAGGCTGGCCGACGGCATCCGAGCGGAAGGGACAGGCTGGCTCGCCGGGCTCGCCGTGCACGACGCTGGAGGGCCAGCGATGCGGGAGGCGGCCCCCTCGTCTGCGTTTCCAGACAATGCGGCGGTGGCTGCGGCGGCAGGGCGCGCTGCCAGCAACCAGCCGTTGCATGTGTCCACGAGTGCCACGGTCAAGTCTGCTGAGTTTCTGTTGCAGATCCTGCAGGTGATCTGTTCATGCAATCATTGGGGTATACCAACAAGAGGGTGAGGCCGGGACTGTTGTTAACTGTATCTTAAGGTACTAAGCAGTGCAAGTGTTTCTTTTTTCCGGCTACAAGCCTGCCGTCGGGAGGCTGCCCTGCCGCCGCCAAAGGCCGGATTGAGACCAAACCTGGACCGGCCTGCGGCTGGTGGCCAAAGCAGCATACTTGGCCGCAAATGGGGCCTCCGGCCAGAAACTCGAGGTTAGCTGACATGTCGGTGAGTCACGAAAAAAGAACGCTGAGTGGTGTACGTGCAGCAGTGAAGGGTTGAGGGTTTGGGTAAAGGGTTTAGGGTACCGCACTTGATTTGTAGGCGCACTTCGGGTGCACCAGATTAGCTTTGAATATGACAGGACGCTGGGAGGCCACCACTGGGCTCATGGGGACCATGCCTTGACCGGCCTACGGCTGATGGCCCAACCGAGCTTGCTGCATCAAGCCCCCCAAGCCGCCACACCGGGATATGAAGTTGGGTACCAAAATTGGACCAGCCTGCGGCCTGTGGCCCATGCAAGCCCTCTAAGTTGTTATACTGGGATGTAGTTGCGGGTGTGGCTGAAGCAACCTTCAAAATACGTTGGCTAAGGTAGCGCCGATTGGGTCCGGAACAGGGGGGGATGAGGAAGGAGTGGAGAGGGGAGGGGGGGAAGGAAGCTTCCATTTTAGTTGAGAGTGAGGTGAGTATGGGTGAAGCAGGCCCATGGTTGCTCACCTAGTGCAACGGCCGAACAGGTGGCTTCCTTTATCCACGCCTCAGGGCGTATTGTTTATTTATCTAAGAAGCTGGCCCCAGCGGCCCGGCCGCAATTTTATTTGTTGCTGGTCGCCTTATGAGACTGGGTCCCCAAAAACCTCTTCAGTGATTTCCATGCTTGCTTGTAAATAAGTTCCCATCCTCTTGGTTATTTCCCCATTGTGAAATTTCCTCCATAATTTGCGATGAAGCTTTGTGCCATGCACACTCCTGCGCCATGCTGCCTCATGCACTTGGTTCACGTCAGTCATGCGAAACAGAGGTACCCTTGTACAGTCGCAAGAGGGCTAGTGTTGGGCCTGAGTGTTATGGGGGCTCTATCTCCTCCCCTTCACCTATTTTCCTTCCTCTGGGATATGCAAGGGTTGGGGTACCCACCTCCTGGACAGGTGGAAACCCTGAATACCCCACCCCAAGAGGGTTAAGGGTTTAGGGTCCCCCCTCACACACAAATGCTGCCTCATGCAGGGCTATGACACACTGGGCCAAAGGTCCGAGCTGCTCCAGCAAGCTGCAGCAGAGGCCTTTGTCGGGCCCATTCCCGCGTCGGGCCCACGGCCCACTCCCGCCCCCGTCAAACGCTGAGATTGGCATGATGAGGACCTGTATGAAATCCTCCCCGGGGCCAGTGGTCTCGTTGCAATGCCCGCCCCGCCGCCACTGCTGCACTGCTTTACACCGCGGCAACTGGTGGAGGTCGTGTCGGTGTTCAGCCCTCCAGAAGTTGCAGCGCCGAGCAGAGTCAAGGCTGCAGGTTTCAAGGCAAGAGGCGCCCCCTAGGCTAAGGGCCTGCCGGCGGATGCTGCCTGGGGAGCAGTGCCTGAGTTGCAGATCCCACCTGTGGGGGGTCTGCGTCTGCCCTCGCTCCCGCTTCCTCTTCAGAAGAAACAGCAGAGGGAGCTGCCCGGAAGCTGCCCCAGCCGCCGCCACTGTGGCGACGCCGCCTTCTGGCGGTCGCGATGGACCGCCTGGTGGAGGAGATGTCGGCGGCGGGTATGGACCCGCGGGACTGGTTCGCAGCGCAGCAGCAGCAGCAGCAGCGCGGGATCGGAGAGCGGGCAGATGCGCCGTCACCGGCGCCCGAGCGCTCCGCAACCAGCGCAGACGCGTCCTTGGCATCACCGACCCCGGCCGCGTCCCCGTTCTTGCTGCACACGGAGGCGGCCGCAGGTGGGGCGGGCGTTGAGGAGCACAGCGGCAGCGCCTTTGGGGGCGAAGACGTGGGCGGTGGCTGCTCTACTTGGCACCTGAGCCTTCTCAGTCAAGGCCTGGCCCGCCCACCCTACGGCCCCTACTCAATGCAGGTTCGTTACTGCAATGACTGTTATTGGTATGGCACATGCTTCCAGAGTGGAGGGGTTGAAAGCAATTGGCCGCCCACCCTACAGCCTCTCCTCAATGCAGGTTCGTTATTGCATATACTGATACTGGTATGCAGGTATGCTACATCCTTCCTCAGGAGCGGGTTAAAGAGGAATTAGCTGCCCACCCTGCGGCTCTTACTCAGGTTCGTTTCTGCATGTACTGATATAAGGAATGGGTATATCGTTGTCTTTGGAATATATTTGTAAATATACCGTAGGGAATCGGTGTCTGTATCCTTGGTAAATCCTTGTAAATATTAGGACACCGATTCCTCATATTTTGAATATCCTTGTAAATGTAAGGAATGGGTGTCCTTCTATTTGGAATACCCCCCAAAAGATTGGCAACTACTGCTGTGCTCACAGGGTGGCCACCTGCTGACTGCCTCCGAAGGCGTTCATCTGGCTGAAGTCCTGTCCCGTTCAGGCGCAGAGCACGCGGCGCTGTTCACACAAATCGTATCGCTCTCTGCCTCCGCGCCAACGACAGACCTCGGCCCCCGAGAGCTCGCGTCGATGCTCCGCGCCGCGGAGAAGATGAGCCGGGTGGGCGGGGCGGCGGGCGGCGGCGGCGAGGGTGACATCGACAGGAGCGTCTCCCTGCTGCTGGCGCTGGCCCCCAAGGTGCTGTCCAGTCCTGCGAGCCTGGTGGCGGATCCGGAGACCCTGTTGGTGCTGGTAGAGGCCTGCAGAAAGCTCCAAGTCGGGCGCAGGCAGCAGATGGCGCCGGCAGGGCTGTGATTGCCCTGCCCTGCCCTGCCCTGCCCTGCCCTGCCCTGCCCTGCCCTGCCCTGCCCTGCCCTGCCCTGCCCTGCCCTGCCCTGCCCTGCCCTGCCCTGCCCTGCCCTGCCCTGCCCTGCCCTGCCCTGCCCTGCCCTGCCCTGCCCTGCCCTGCCCTGCCCTGCCCTGCCCTTCCCTTCCCTTCCCTTCCCTTCCCTTCCCTGCCCTTCCCTTCCCTTCCCTTCCCTTCCCTTCCCTTCCCTGCCCTGCCCTGCCCTGCCCTTCCCTGCCCTTCCCTGCCCTGCCCTGCCCTGCCCTGCCCCGCCCCGCCCCGCCCCGCCCCGCCCCGCCCGCCCTGCCCTGCCCTGCCCTGCCCTGCCCTGCCCTGCCCTGCCCTGCCCTGCCCTGCCCTGCCCTGCCCTGCCCTGCCCTGCCCTGCCCTGCCCTGCCCTGCCCTGCCCTGCCCTGCCCTGCCCTGCCCTGCCCTGCCCTGCCCTGCCCTGCCCTGCCCTGCCCTGCCCTGCCCTGCCCTGCCCTGCCCTGCCCTGCCCTGCCCTGCCCTGCCCTGCCCTGCCCTGCCCTGCCCTGCCCTGCCCTGCCCTGCCCTGCCCTGCCCTGCCCTGCCCTGCCCTGCCCTGCCCTGCCCTGCCCTGCCCTGCCCTGCCCTGCCCTGCCCTGCCCTGCCCTGCCCTGCCCTGCCCTGCCCTGCCCTGCCCTGCCCTGCCCTGCCCTGCCCTGCCCTGCCCTGCCCTGCCCTGCCCTGCCCTGCCCTTCCCTGCCCTTCCCTGCCCTTCCCTGCCCTTCCCTGCCCTTCCCTGCCCTTCCCTGCCCTTCCCTGCCCTTCCCTGCCCTTCCCTGCCCTTCCCTGCCCTTCCCTGCCCTTCCCTGCCCTTCCCTGCCCTTCCCTGCCCTTCCCTGCCCTTCCCTGCCCTTCCCTGCCCTTCCCTGCCCTTCCCTGCCCTTCCCTGCCCTTCCCTGCCCTTCCCTGCCCTTCCCTGCCCTTCCCTTCCCTGCCCTTCCCTGCCCTTCCCTGCCCTTCCCTGCCCTGCCCTGCCCTGCCCTGCCCTGCCCTGCCCTGCCCTGCCCTGCCCTGCCCTGCCCTGCCCTGCCCTGCCCTGCCCTGCCCTGCCCTGCCCTGCCCTGCCCTGCCCTGCCCTGCCCTGCCCTGCCCTGCCCTGCCCTGCCCTGCCCTGCCCTGCCCTGCCCTGCCCTGCCCTGCCCTGCCCTGCCCTGCCCTGCCCTGCCCTGCCCTGCCCTGCCCTGCCCTGCCCTGCCCTGCCCTGCCCTGCCCTGCCCTGCCCTGCCCTGCCCTGCCCTGCCCTGCCCTGCCCTGCCCTGCCCTGCCCTGCCCTGCCCTGCCCTGCCCTGCCCTGCCCTGCCCTGCCCTGCCCTGCCCTGCCCTGCCCTGCCCTGCCCTGCCCTGCCCTGCCCTGCCCTGCCCTGCCCTGCCCTGCCCTGCCCTGCCCTGCCCTGCCCTGCCCTGCCCTGCCCTGCCCTGCCCTGCCCTGCCCTGCCCTGCCCTGCCCTGCCCTGCCCTGCCCTGCCCTGCCCTGCCCTGCCCTGCCCTGCCCTGCCCTGCCCTGCCCTGCCCTGCCCTGCCCTGCCCTTCCCTGCCCTTCCCTGCCCTTCCCTGCCCTTCCCTGCCCTTCCCTGCCCTTCCCTGCCCTTCCCTGCCCTTCCCTGCCCTTCCCTGCCCTTCCCTGCCCTTCCCTGCCCTTCCCTGCCCTTCCCTGCCCTTCCCTGCCCTTCCCTGCCCTTCCCTGCCCTTCCCTGCCCTTCCCTGCCCTGCCCTGCCCTTCCCTGCCCTTCCCTGCCCTTCCCTGCCCTTCCCTGCCCTTCCCTGCCCTGCCCTGCCCTGCCCTGCCCTGCCCTGCCCTGCCCTGCCCTGCCCTGCCCTGCCCTGCCCTGCCCTGCCCTGCCCTGCCCTGCCCTGCCCTGCCCTGCCCTGCCCTGCCCTGCCCTGCCCTGCCCTGCCCTGCCCTGCCCTGCCCTGCCCTGCCCTGCCCTGCCCTGCCCTGCCCTGCCCTGCCCTGCCCTGCCCTGCCCTGCCCTGCCCTGCCCTGCCCTGCCCTGCCCTGCCCTGCCCTGCCCTGCCCTGCCCTGCCCTGCCCTGCCCTGCCCTGCCCTGCCCTGCCCTGCCCTGCCCTGCCCTGCCCTGCCCTGCCCTGCCCTGCCCTGCCCTGCCCTGCCCTGCCCTGCCCTGCCCTGCCCTGCCCTGCCCTGCCCTGCCCTGCCCTGCCCTGCCCTGCCCTGCCCTGCCCTGCCCTGCCCTGCCCTGCCCTGCCCTGCCCTGCCCTGCCCTGCCCTGCCCTGCCCTGCCCTGCCCTGCCCTGCCCTGCCCTGCCCTGCCCTGCCCTGCCCTGCCCTGCCCTGCCCTGCCCTGCCCTGCCCTGCCCTGCCCTGCCCTGCCCTGCCCTGCCCTGCCCTGCCCTGCCCTGCCCTGCCCTGCCCTGCCCTGCCCTGCCCTGCCCTGCCCTGCCCTGCCCTGCCCTGCCCTGCCCTGCCCTGCCCTGCCCTGCCCTGCCCTGCCCTGCCCTGCCCTGCCCTGCCCTGCCCTGCCCTGCCCTGCCCTGCCCTGCCCTGCCCTGCCCTGCCCTGCCCTGCCCTGCCCTGCCCTGCCCTGCCCTGCCCTGCCCTGCCCTGCCCTGCCCTGCCCTGCCCTGCCCTGCCCTGCCCTGCCCTGCCCTGCCCTGCCCTGCCCTGCCCTGCCCTGCCCTGCCCTGCCCTGCCCTGCCCTGCCCTGCCCTGCCCTGCCCTGCCCTGCCCTGCCCTGCCCTGCCCTGCCCTGCCCTGCCCTGCCCTGCCCTGCCCTGCCCTGCCCTGCCCTGCCCTGCCCTGCCCTGCCCTGCCCTGCCCTGCCCTGCCCTGCCCTGCCCTGCCCTGCCCTGCCCTGCCCTGCCCTGCCCTGCCCTGCCCTGCCCTGCCCTGCCCTGCCCTGCCCTGCCCTGCCCTGCCCTGCCCTGCCCTGCCCTGCCCTGCCCTGCCCTGCCCTGCCCTGCCCTGCCCTGCCCTGCCCTGCCCTGCCCTGCCCTGCCCTGCCCTGCCCTGCCCTGCCCTGCCCTGCCCTGCCCTGCCCTGCCCTGCCCTGCCCTGCCCTGCCCTGCCCTGCCCTGCCCTGCCCTGCCCTGCCCTGCCCTGCCCTGCCCTGCCCTGCCCTGCCCTGCCCTGCCCTGCCCTGCCCTGCCCTGCCCTGCCCTGCCCTGCCCTGCCCTGCCCTGCCCTGCCCTGCCCTGCCCTGCCCTGCCCTGCCCTGCCCTGCCCTGCCCTGCCCTGCCCTGCCCTGCCCTGCCCTGCCCTGCCCTGCCCTGCCCTGCCCTGCCCTGCCCTGCCCTGCCCTGCCCTGCCCTGCCCTGCCCTGCCCTGCCCTGCCCTGCCCTGCCCTGCCCTGCCCTGCCCTGCCCTGCCCTGCCCTGCCCTGCTCTGCCCTGTCCTGTCCTGTCCTGTCCTGTTCTGTCCTGTCCTGTCCTGGTCTTCTGGCTGCTCGTGCCTGCCACAAAGTGAAGCTTGCTGATTCCCCACTTGCAGATACCCGCGTACACGTTGAGGACCAGGGGGTGATTTGGAGAGGCTTCCTCACGTACCGCTCTCTCACCCTCACCCTCCACGCCCCAGGACACAGGCTGCACCTTCACCCCTGGTTAGGTAAATAGAAACTTCTTCCGGTCAGTGAAGAGGATGTGGCTCCAGTCCCTTCCCTTGCTGGCCTTGCAGAAGTCCAGCCGCTTATGTCGAGTTGACCCCGAAAGCTGCTTCCTAGGCGCACCCTGTAGAACCCTCGATTATTTTTCCAATCTCCGATGCGTGCCTCCGGGCTGCTCGACTGACTGTCTTCTTCCCCACTGGCCTGGTGACCAAGCCTATTGTCCCAAGCTCATGTGCAACTGGTTTTGTACCACCATGCTGGTTGCTCAGCAGCAGGTCATAGGCCCGGGCCTCCGCCTCTGGGATGAGGATCCTCTTCTTGTCGGACTTTGGCGCGACGTGGACAGCTCCGGAATCTTTATATCGCTGCACCCAGTGCTCCACAACCCTGTCGGATAGTCCAAGTTGCCTAGCTGTCTTGGAGATGTCGTGGTTCTCATTCCACCTCGTTATGATAGCCCAACGGAGTTCCTCAGAGGTGAGCCCCATGGGAGCTTATGAGGCCCTGAAATGCAATAATTTTAGGGATGCCAATTTTTGTCATGCTGAACTAGTGCACCGTGCGTATTATTGGCTTATCTTTTCTTGAACTAAGGATCTCTGCTGTTGAACTCTGTTTGTGAAACTGTTGTCACAGTCACACTTCTGTGCTTGCTCTGATTGTCTGTGAAGTGTGTTGTTCACACTTCTATTGTCTCCCAAAGTGGCTGTTTTGTCTCTTGCAGCCACTATTTCTTTCTTACTTGAAGCCCTGATTTCGTAATCACCCTTTAATCTGAAGTTACATAGTCACTCCTCATCGAGCAAGCACAAACACTGCTCACTTTATTCCAGCAAGCACAAACACTGCTCGAATATCGATCCATCATACAGAACAAGCACCAACACTGTTCGACCCTTCAGTCTAAGCAAGCACAAACACTGCTTAGTCTTGGAGGTCTTCTCTTGATATTTCGGCCCTTATCAGGCATTCTCCAGCCTTCCAGCTGGTTTACCACCACCAACTCCATCAACACTTCATCAACAGCCAGTCCAGAGGCTCCAAGTCGACTCCTTGATAGATCATCAAACGAGTATCCCCATCTGAAGATCGCCTACAAGCGACTCCCCACTGAAGATCATCGTACCCTGTCATCAGTGTACTACAACTTCGACTGTTACTACAGTCACCTTCGGAAGGGTCGACCCATCAGGCAATCTTGTCAACAGTAGAGAATAGTCAGGTAAGTAGTCCAGGGGATACTTATCTTAAATACATCGCCTGATCCCCAGGTTTACAGCTGGGGATTCGAGTCTCAACAGCAGTGATCAGGAATCTGTCATATTCCTGAAGTCACAGCACTTTTCTAACTGAAAGGGGGTTACTCCTATTTTAGTTCTTTTCACTGAAGCTATTGCGCAGTCATTTGCTTGCGCAGCCATTAGCCCCGACATTTTGTGCTCTCGAGTAGCCATGCCTTATTTCGCTTTGCATGGGTGTTGTACTTCCCTAGGGCACGCCCACCATGTGTGTGCATGGTCCGGGTCCCACTGATGATGTTCAAGACCTGCGAGCTTCTCTTCCGGGTACAGGGCGGGTCAGATGTATCGACACGTTTTAGGGGTACTGAGGTTTAACCCGCCGTCCCAACCTGGTTCACACTAGCAGTACCAACTGCCATTTGAAGTAATCTCTCTAGGAACTGCCTCGATCGACCTGGTGTGTTGCTACATCGTCAAGTGTTGTAATCAGCTTGTCATACACGGTTTATTGAGGCATGTTGGGGTATCATTTGAATCCGAATGGCAGTTGGATGCAAAAAACTGCCCCGTTGGGTACCAAACTTGCGGCGGCTGAGCCTGAAAAGTGGCCAAAAACCGGCCAAGGTAGAGCCTTAAGTTGGTGTAGGTAAGGCATAGACGGAGGCATCGCCACCATCCCTGGGTCATTTGGCCAATCCAACATGCAGATATGGCCTTCCATGTGGCCCACATCAGGGCTGTCTTTGATGGATTGGAATTCACTCCAAACATGTCTGATTGCTATGATGTCTGGCGATTCAGAGAGCCTGAGAGAAGCTCATTAAGACTGCCCACCCAATTTGTGCACCATTCCCCACTCCCGAGGCTGCAAATTTGGGGCAAAGGTGGCTTGTCAGGAAGCCATGCCCCTTGCCCCATGCAGCCCCTCAGCCATGCAAGCTCACATATCATTGCCACTGAGTTCCAGAATGCCTTAAGTCAGGTATCCACTCTGTATTCACACATCTTGATGTTCATGTCCTTTATTCCAGGCCCCCCTTCTTATCTGAGCTGAGCCAGCCAGATCTGCCGAGGACTGGTTTTGCGAGAGGATGGAAACAAACAACACTGGTGGTTTCAGAGCCAGAACCCTAGGCTTTACATCAGGTTATACTTCAGCTATGGAGGCCAGCATTGCAATATAACATTGAAGCAGGGCAGTATAGACAATAATGCCCTTACTTGTATCTCGTATCTGTCAATGCTGAGAGAGGAAGCGGAGACCGGGAGTCGGGAACACGGTGGAGAATCGCTGGTTACATCCTGATACAATCGGTAAAGGGTTTAGGGTCTAGTCTATGACAAATCTGAATTACTACCACGCATAGTAGAGTCATGGGCACGGTCATTGTGTCATGGCTAGCGTGTCACTAGTCATGGCAACTAAAGTAATCACATAACTTCGGAAGGAAGGTACTTAAAACAAACACACACGGAAACGAGCTTCAATCCGCACAGAGTAATATGCGATTAGTACTAGCATGACTAAAAGCATAGCTTCCTAGCTACCATCTCTGACAAGCATTAGCATGGCACTTGCTAGGTGCCAGCTCTGTTACAAACATCCTCAAAAAATTAGTTCACTTTTGCGAATATGACCACGCTGCCTTGGGTGGAACCGGTGCAGGTTGCCACATTAGAGGCAAGATTGGGAGATATGTAAGACGACCCGCCGCCCCCATGTCGGCTTCCAGAACCGTCCCCTCCCGAGTACCCGCCACCCCCGCCGTACGACGCACTAAATCCGTTCCCACCACCTCCAAAACCCCCAAAACCAAACATTCCAGAGCCACCAAACCCTCCCGACATCAGTGATACGCCCCCTCCTCCTTGGATCCCGACAGCATCGCCTCCGCTGCTGTTGAGGCCTCCCCCACCGGAACCACCGCCACTTGCGATGCCTCCCAGCCCTAGGTCAGAGGTCTTAAGGGAGCACAATTCTGTGGTCGCAAACTGGGTGAGGGAGGCATAGCAGCCGCAAATTGCACCGCCTCCTCCGCCGGCAATGAGCAGATTGTCACCGCCATTAATCTGCACCCATGAAGCGCCGCCGCCGCCCACTTCAGCTATAGTATTTATAGGAGACCCACACTGCCCAACTATCACAGCCAGGGTGGTTTCAGAAGACAGGTAGAAGTCCGCCTGAACTACAGCACCATTGCCGTAGTAGGAGGCACCGCCCGAAGCGCCTGAAGCGACAATTGTGTAGCGTCCGCTTGCCATGACATTGAAAAATTGGACTCCGTTCGACGAGGTACGGTAGGTGACGATGCTGCTTGACAGGGTAGCGTAATGAGTGAAGCATTGGTCTGCTGTGGGGCCGATGGGGCCGGCCTGGCCACATGTAGTCATGGTCACAACATCGGCTGGGAAGGAGGGTTGGGGCAGGCAAGTGGGTGGGGTCTCACAGGGGGACAGAGGGGCTGGAGGGGAAGGAGAGGGGAGAGGCGGGGAGGGGGAAGGAGAGGGGGGAAGCGGGGAGGGGGAAGGAGGAGGAGGGGAGGGGGAAGGAGGAGGAGGGGAGGGGGAAGGAGGAGGAGGGCTCGGCGATGGGGGTAGGGGGGGGGAGGGGAGGGGAGAGGGGGGGGAAGGATTTGGAGGGCTAAAGATGAAGGTGGGAGGGTGGGGAGGGGAAGGTGGAGGGACAGGAGGAAAGGGAGGGGAGGGTTGAGGTGGGATGGGCGACGGCTGTGGAGGCAATGGGGGAGGAGAAGGAGGGGGCTCTGGCGATGGTGGTGGAGGGGGGAGTGGAGTGGGGGGGGCGGGAAGAAGTGGAGAAGGAGGAGAGGGGGGGAGCAGCATGGGGAGGAAGGGGGGGGAAGGTTTGCTTGACGGTATCTGTGGAGGGACCGGGATAGGTGGGGGGGGAGGTGAAAACAAAAATCCAGGAGGGTTCGGAGGTGGTGAGGGTGGGGTGGAGGGTGGGAGCGGTGAAGGCGGAGAGGGAGGTGGCGGAGAAGGAGGAAATTGAGCAATTCGCTGGCCAAACATAGACGACTTGCGGTTGCTGTCCTTAGGATTGAAAGCATCGTTGGGCCACCACTTGCCAAACCAGGATGTGTATGTCCAAAAGGTTATGGGGAGGCAGGTGGTAAAAGTGGTGCAATGTTCTTTTTCCCAGAAAAGAACAGGGTTCATTGATGGGATTCTCTGAAAGAAGAGAAGGCTGCCGGACATGCCTAGGGAGACGCAAGCATGGAACTCAACGATCACATAGTCGGTTCCTCTTATGCCGGGGAAAAAGGTGCTGGCCGACGGCCATCCACCAGGGTAGATGGCGCGGATGAAGATGGGGGCAGAGGGGATGTTGATTGGGCTGGAGGGCACTTCGAACAGCTGGGCAAAGGCGTCCCGGGCATCGACCATAAAGTCAGCCATGATGTTGGCGCTGGCGTTGATGGAGGCGTAGCTGACGTTGAAAGTCACCATGAAGGCCATGGTGGTGTTCTGCACTTGCGCCGAGATACCTGACGGTCAAGAGTGGGCATGGCAAGAAGATGAGTAAGATGAGGGAACGAGGAGGTTGGCACATCATTCAAAGTAGTCAGCAGGTGTAGTAGGGGGCTCTCTGACATAATTGGCAGCCAACATGTACAATAGGGGGCCATGTGATATAACTGATGGGGCTGTTTGTCGGAGAAAGTGGTAGATATTTGGTAGGAGGGCATACATGCACGTACACTCTATAGTTACTAGGTGCCCAGAGCCTTTTTGAGCAGGGCCCAGAGGTGTAATGTCATTGACATGATGCACGTACACTGCATGTATGAGGTGTGACTTTGGCCAGACTGCTGGGTCTACTAGGTCTACGGTATCGATGGGTCGAAGATGACTAAGAGGTCGGTCAGACTGCGTCACGTTTGGGGTTGCGACAGGAAAAAGTGATGCGCGACACACTGGCCCAAACGCGAAACGCAACGTGTCCAAACGCCAAACGCAGACGCGGAGGGGGGGAGGGGGGGCGTTTCGCGTTTGAGATTTTTCATGAATTCCAGCTAGGGATCGCCTATACCTAGGGATTCGGTAAGCATCACGGGGGATTACAAACCACACGTAGTTCTTAGTTCTTACTTATAATAAAGAAGACCAGGTCATGTCTAAGGTCTGCTTGCTTTTCTTGCACTAGCAAGCGTATGCCGACGCTCTGATGAGCTCAGTCTTTTCGAGCACTAGGCTGTGATGGTATGCTCACTTGAAGTTTGGACGAGGAGCACGTCGCGCGTCCCATTGAGGTCGAGGCCACGAGGCGGGGAGGGCGGGGCTGGGGCACGAGAGGGAACGCCGACGACAGCACTGGCGCCACCAAACGTTGTTAACAGAAGAAGAAGCGGGGCGACGAGAGAGAAGAGGTGTCGGCCCCTCGAGGTGATGCAACGCTGCAGTATTGGCATTGGCTCACGCTCACCGGCTTGGCTCAAGAGGTCGTAGAACTTGAGGGGGACAAGAGACTTGTCAGTAACAGTCTATTTCTGATTGACTGCGGAGAAAAAAATGTACGACGGTCTAATGGCCTGCGGAAGGGTTCCGCAGAGGTCGTTTCTGATTGGACCCTGCGGAACGAGACCGTGCAGGCTGTAAGGAACTCAACGGTAAGGGACTCTTAAGTACGGGACTCATAAGTACGTCACTGGTAATGTTCCAATAGGTGACGGCGGCGCATATTTTAGACGGAAAAAGTGTCCAAGCAGTGTAACTCAGTGATAATAATGTACAACGCCTCGCCTGGCGGTTTGAATCACCAAGGCAGAGTCGTTGTACCTGGCCAGTGCTGACCCGATACTACTGGGGCGCGTTCACGTTGAGAAGTCAATATCGATATGCGGACGATTTGGTGTGGACGATATTGTGGTGTGGATGCGCTCGTATTGAGCTCATATCGACCGCATATTGAAGTGTGGTTCTATGTGCGAAACTTTGCGATAGCCAGCTCACTGCCAGATCATTGCCGCTCATTGCTGCTCTATTCCTCTATTCCTCGACACTGGTCGTCCTCAATCAAGCAGGTGAGGGTCAGGCCAGTCTGCGAAAGTCGGTCAGAGGCGAGAATTTCAAAGCCAGGTCCTGAGGACCTAATGAATACCCTACCATGCCTTTTGAGCTGCCAGCACATGGCCGGTCCAGATTTGGCCCCGATTTGGGTTTTTGAGGCTTCAGATTGGGCCTCCGAGGTGTGGCCTCTGAGCCGGAGAAAGAGGCACCAAACATGGTGGACCTGCCAAAGGTTAATCTCAAAATTGGACATGACGACGGAGGCAGCGTAGGAAGCGAAGGGAGCTGAAATGTTGGTGACGACTGACACGCTGGCAATATTGAGCTAAAAACTTGGGTCGAGGGCAAGTTTTTGGATATGACGAATCGAAGTCAAATTGAGTCCATATCGATTCGATATCGAGGCCATATCGAGGTGTGGCCGAAAATATTCACACAAAAGTCGTCGGTTACCAGCCATATCGCGCCCATATCGTCCAACGTGAACGCGCCCCTGTTGCGACGGCGATTTTCAAAATGTGCACGAACCACGTAACTAACTGCCAAACTGCTCAACCTAGAAATGCTTTGGCGGCACGCATGCTGAACAAGGCAATATATTGACAGTTGGCACCGATTATCAGCATCGTGCTGAGGCAACTCCATTGGCAGCAGTGGTGCTGCACTGCACCAAAAACGTATGCCGACATACAGCCGGGCATACAGTTAGCGAGGATTTAAGCACGGGGGCGACGTGGCAAGGCGTATCGATTATGACTCATTGGTTGGAACATGGACGGCGATACGGTACCGTACTGCCCGCAGAGCGCAGCGACAATTCGCGTCCCCAACAGTCCAACCAGAGAGTCTCTGAGTCCAACACTAGCTCGTCACCTAGCCCACGCGTATTTCATACACGGAAAAATATAAGATTTGCGTTAGCTAGCTTATATGATTCCAACTACAACAAAAAACGTCGCTAACTTGGTGTAATTTGGCAGCTTCCGGTACGGCAGAATGTGTCATCCTGCGTCATCCTGAACATGAGAGGCCACGATGTGCCTGAAGAGTACTACAATGCGTCCTGGGCCGTCAGTACAGTGACCCTAGGCATCATTGGAACGCTCCATGTGATAACGTTGGCCTCGATGCTAACCGAAGCGGCGTTTGACTGACGTGGCATTGGAAGGCACAATGACATGAGGTTATTTCAGTGCTAGCCCTGCCTCGAGATTGTAGCGAAACGTCGTGGACATGAAGATCCTCGTAGTTGACGAGATGCAATCTGTCTTCGACGAGTAGGATGCGTCCAAGATTCGGTGCAGTCAGAAGGCATAAAAACACGCCTGGCACCTGGCATGCAGATTGCTTTTACTTTTTATTTCCTGACAACAAAACGGCGTGTGTGTAATCTGTATCACTTGACAGTGGCAGCGATATGAGCAACACAAACTTTTCATATGGCTCTGTTTCGAGCAAGCGGGGTGCCCCGGAAGGAGAGTGTGGCCAACCGAGTTCAGGCTCGTCAAAGCAAGCGGCACCAGCAGGTTAGTCCTACCAGCAGTGCGTTGCTCTCCCAGCCTAATGTTGTATTCGTGTATTGTTTTATTGGGCCACCACTTGTCGCCAAACCAGGATGTGTATGTCCAAAAGGTTATGGGGAGGCAGGTGGTAAAAGTGGCGCAGTGTTCTTTTTCCCAGAAAAGGACAGGGTTCATTGAAGGGATTCTCTGAAAGAAGAGGGGGCTGCCGGACATGCCCATGGAGACGCAGGCATGGAACTCAACGATCACATAGTCGGTTCCTCTTATGCCGGGGAAAAAGGTGCTGGCCGACGGCCATCCACCAGGGTAGATGGCGCGGATGAAGATGGGGGCAGAGGGGATGTTGATTGGGCTGGAGGGCACTTCGAACAGCTGGGCAAAGGCGTCCCGGGCATCGACCATAAAGTCAGCCATGATGTTAGCGCTGGCGTTGATGGAGGCGTAGCTGACGGTGAAAGTCACCATGAAGGCCATGGTGGTGTTCTGCACTAGCGCCGAGATACCTGGCGGTCAAGAGTGGGCATGGCGAGAAATTTGGAAGATGAGTGAACGAGGAGGTTGGCACAACATTCAAAGTAGTCAGCAAGTAGAGTAGGTGGCTCTCTGACATAATTGGCAGCCAACATGTACAACACGGGGCTATGTGATATACCGTTGTCACGGACGTGTTTCGTTATTGCTTAAAAAGTCGCAATTTTGGCGATTTTTTGGATTCGTTGCCCCTTAACATGAAAAATTCCAGTCAAAAACATTTTCACGACTGATTTCGTTGCTCCTTGAAGAACGATCAAAATAACGAAATACGTCCGTGACTACGGTAACTGATGGGGCTGTTTGTTGGAGAAAGTGGTAGGTATATGGTAGGAGGGCATACATGCACGTACACTCTTTAGTTAGGTGCCCAGAGCCTTTTTAAGCAGGGCCCAGAGGTGTAATGTCATTGACATAATGCTCGTACACGGCATGTATGAGGTGTGACTTTGGCCAGACTGCTGGGTCTACTAGGTCTATTGGATCGATAGGTTGAAGATGACTAAGAGGTCGGTCAGACTGCGTTACGTTTGGGGTTGCGTCAGGAAAAAGTGATAACGCGACGCCAGCCACACTGCCCCAAACGCAAAACGCAACGTGTCCAAACGCAGACGCGGAGGGGGGGGGACGTTTCGCGTTTGAGATGTTTCATGAATTCCAGCTTAAGCTTGATCTTTAGATGGCCACGAACAATAAATATGTTACAATATGAGGAAATATCAACCCCGAGTCGCTGGGAGATGGAATTCGCACAAAAATATACCATGTCGTGCCCTGACGTCGTCTTGCCCTGCCGTCTTGCCCAAACGCACTGTGACCAGGCAGTTTCGCGTCAGATCAGACGCGAAATCCAGACGCCACCCAGACGATACTGTCAAACGCAACCTCAAGCGTAACGCAGTCTGACCGACCTCTAACGTGCCCTACAGTTAACGTATAATAAGGAAGATCCCACTGGAGTCACCCGAACGATTGGTAAAACCTGCCTCTCGGCGTGAAATGCCGTAGCTGGTCGTGAGGTACAGTCCAATGAATGATTGATCCACAATTGCACTGCCACGGGGAAGAATGCGCGTGCGTGGCCTGTACATACAGGAAGGTCTGTCCCCTAGTACTAGGGATCGCCTATACCTAGGGATTCGTCAAACATCACGAGGCATTACACACCACACGTAGTTCTTACTTCTTACTTATAATAAAGAAGGCCAGGTCATATCTAAGGTCTGCTTGCTTTTCTTGCACTAGCAAGCGTATGCCGACGCTCTGATGAGCTCAGTCTTCTCAAGCACTAGGCGGTGATGGTATGCTCACTTGAAGTTTGGAAGAGGAGCACGTCGCGCGTCCCATTGAGGTCGAGACCACGAGGCGGGGAGGGCGGGGCTGGGGCACGAGAGGGAACGCCGAAGACAGCACTGGCGCCACCAAACGTTGTTAACAGAAGAAGAAGCGGGGCGACGAGAGAGAAGAGGTGTCGGCCCCTCGAGGTGATGCAACGCTGCAGTATTGGCATTGGCTCACGCTCACCGGCTTGGCTCAAGATGTCGTAGGACCCAAGGGGGATAAGAAACTCTTGAGTAAGAAACTCATCTGTAAGGGACTCTTAAGTACGGGACTCATAAGTACGTCACTGGTAATGTTCCAATAGGTGACGGCGGTGCATATTTTTTTGACGGAAAAATTGTCCAAGCAGTGTAATCTCACAGCCCGTTTCTGATTGGTGGAGGAAACAAGTGTGGATGAAAAATGCGAAAGCTTTCGAAAGTTCCTCCGAAAGTTCCTCCACCCCTGTTCCACGAGGCGTGAGATGGAGGAAGAATGGCGAAGAGTGGAGTTCTGGACGGGAGATCTTCGCAGCGCTCTTTCCTGCCGCCTATATCATTTCTTTAGTGCATTCTTCCCTGCAGTGTATTTCATATATACATATCGTGCATGGCGGATGCACTTGTGACACGTCGTATCAGGCCTGAGCTGTCGAAGCTCTCATGCCTCAGGTTATTGAGACACCTGCAGTGCATAAGAGGATGGAGGGCTCAGATTTCAGGTACCAGCATGTAAAGTTGTAAACGTACTCTGGACACATGCGTCTTCCAGCAGTTCCTTGTGTCTGTCATGGAAATTGGAAACAGACTTTCAGAGGTCCAGAAAAATATTATACTAAACTGTGAGAGGCACCTACCTCCTATACTTCAGTCGGACGACTTCAGCGCAGCAGTTATACTTGCAGGATACCGTCTTCACGGCGTGCTTGAGCACTACATCACTCTGAATAGCTTTGAATGTAGTATTTTGCCCATGGTTAATTTCAAGAATGCGCTTGCAATGCCTGCGGACGGCTCCATTGACATTGTCGACAGCACCACAGAATGCGATCTTTGGGACAACAAGCATTTTCAATTGTTCGTGACTTCCTGCTTTCCTGGCGATTCTGTGATTCTTTCCAGAGCTTTTAGATACATGATTATATGTGGCAGACGTGTGGCTGCTTCTGTAAGCTTATCACCTAATCATCGTGTTGTCGCCTGTCCGGCACTTAGTTTCGTCCACACTTCAACCACACCGTGGTCAAATGTTCATACAGCAATCAGCAGGAGCCCATGACTGATACTCTGGGGACGCACTTGTCAACTATATATTGAGGCATGCCTGTTAATGCACTAGACGGGACGATATTAGAGGTCTTCTACGCAAGATGAAAAAGAAAAGAAAAGAAAAGAGAACGCCGATGCGGCGTGGATTTTGGGAAGTACAGGTTGACGAGACGCCCAAGCCCCGGTCTGTATACCCTTAAAGGGAGAAAGGGGCTATGGCGGGTCAGTGAGAACAGGGGGAGATGCTGGACGGCAGTCGGGTGGACTGTTTTCAAGGTAACGGCGAAGTCGATGAATGGAATAGGCAGATTGGACAGTGTGAATTGCTAGTTGTTTGAGCAGTGGGGGGACGTTGAAGGGTGTGATACCAAGGACTGGAAAGAGGTGCATGATATCTTTATAGAAAATGCCAGAGCAACCAATGATGACGAGGTGAACATAGGGGTAGAGGATGTCTTTAGCAGTGGGGGGGTAACAGATATGTAAGAGGGTGGGGGGCAGGAATGTGGAGAGGGTCTATAACAGGTGTAGTGAGGTTCCATCCTGCGGAGCGAAGCAATTGTACTAACTGTGCATGTTGTGTGGATTTGTGGGACAGGCAGAATTGTAGATTGGAGGTAAACCCGAGCTCAATAACATGGATGGTACAACGGTGTTGGAGGTCAAGAAGGAAGGCAGGGTCGGCAAGCCGGGCGGGAGGATAACTGTGGAGATCGGCAATGGTAAGGCCTTCAATTAAGAGGAGATCAGGACGAAGGCGGCAGAGTGTGGCAGGGGGGACAGCGGGAAGCATCCATTGCGGGATACGGGTGTCATAGACTCCTGGTGGGAGGGATGTAGCGGGTGTGGCATCCATAATTGTGAACATTCCACTCTTTGTGCCTCTGTGGAGGGAACGTTGGATGAGGCAGAGGGCCTTGTTGTGTCGGGAGATATAAGAGGCCTGCATACGGGGATGCCTGCATCTTCCAAACATGTGTCCCTGTGTGTCAGAAGTAGCGTCAAGTGGGCCAGTAGGAGGTGGTGTACATATGGGGCAAAGGCCATCGGTAAACGAGCGCACTGTTGTTTTGTAGGGAATACGGAAGAGAAGTGCCCGTTTAGCTGTCCATAAGAGGTTGGCTCGCATACGGAGGATGCAGCGCTTCAGAGAAAAGTGGCAAGCAGAAGACTGCCACATGTGATTGTTATACAAGGGTAAAGAGTGGGCATTTTCTTCGATTATGCGGGTATAAGTAGCACAAGATATGGTGGTGTCACCGTCCGTAACGTGAGGGCAAGAAGAGTGAAGGTGTGCCTTGATAGAGGAGGTGAGGTCAGAAGTGAACCAAGGGGTGTCGTTTGTATCCGTTTGAGTATCGTCTTGGGGTAGGCAAGGCCAAGCTGGGGGGGAAGCCATGTACTGGTTGTTGATATGGGAAAGGTTAAATGTACAAGTGCTGGGTGCGTCCAAGGCTCGTGTTGCCCCAATGTCAGCAAGTTCATTGCCGATAATACCAATATGTGATTTCACCTTCTGGATGAGCGTTGGTAGGCCTATGTTGGCCCGTGAAAGGAGTAGGCGGCGGATGGCCAGGAGAAGCGGTGCATGCTTGTCCTCAAGGAGATCATGTGGGTAAAAGACAGCTTTCTGTATGAGGTACATGCTGCAAAGACTGTCAGTGAAGATAGTAAGGGAAGGGGCAATGGTCAAGGCGGGGCCAGAAGGTGTATGGGCATGATCGAGGGCTGCATGAATGCCTCCAAGTTCAGCCCTGGTGATAGTGTTCGTTTCACATTTTCCAGTAGGGTTGACTGTATGGGTGGAGCCATCGACAGTGAAGTAAAAGGCAGCCCCTATCAAGTTATTGCCGGCGTCATCCTGTATACAAGCTCCGTATGTGTAGTATGCCGGAAGCAACGGCCAAGCAAGTGGATAGGTAGGGGGGTAGAGAGATCGGAGTTCATCGAAAAGGATAAGGGGGAAAGTGAGTGGGGCAAGTGGGAGAGGGGTAGGCGGGGTAGTGTGCGTGTGTAGGTGGGAGGCTACAGAGAATCCAGCGGGGTGTTGCCATTTCGCATGCGAACCGGGAAGTTGGGATTGGCGCCGGGTGGGTGGGTGTGGACGGTGGGCAGGTGTGGTACCAGGTGGGTGTCCATGTCCAGATAGTGTGTGCACATTGGAATCGACTGGAGCAGTGGGAGGTGGGTCAGGGTAGAAGCGAGCGAGGCCCTCTGTGTTACCAATGACAAGAAGTTGTAGTGGCCATTTGGGAGTGCCGTATGTTGGTTGGGTTGCTGTGTAGATGTGTGCCAAGTGGTCCGGGGCTGAAAAGCGAAAGTTGGGGTCGGTATGAAGAGTCAGAACATGAACCATATTGGCATGGGAGGTCCAATTCATGAAAGATGAGTTCTTCCAAACTGGGGTAAGGATAATAGTGCATGTGGGTACCGTAGTCATGCTGGCGGATGAGACGGCCCAACGGATTGCCTTTGTGATTGTTTTTATCTTGAAGTCTGGATGAACGAACGAGCTGCCGGTCCAAGGTGTGGAGTACGCATTATGGAGAGCCCCAAAAAGACAATCGTGATGGTGGGTGGTATAGTATGTGCGTGCATGGTAGGAGACGTCGAGAGGAGAAGCAAAACGGTGGAGATGGGTGGACATGGTATCTGAGAGCACTTGCATCATGGGTTCCGGGAGACACCAAGTCGTGTTAGGCGCGGTTCCTGTTTTGTGCTTGGTATGAATGGGGTATCGGGCAAGAAGGGAAGCAAGATCTTGCTCGAAGGAACCCTCAGAGTGGGCGAGGTGTAGGGCAGGAAGGGTAAGTTTCGTATGATCATAGCATGCACGAAGCCAGTGCAGGCGGCGGGCAGGGATGCAACCAACAAGAGTGCCATTTGGGCGGTATAGGTAGGCATAGTGACATTGCCATGGAAGGGGTTGCGGATCAGAGGCAGGGGCGGAAGGTAAGGGGGGAGGGTGTAACGGGCCGGAAGAGGGTGAGTGGAGTCCAATCTGGATAGTGAAGGAATGTGGTGGTATGAGCAACATCCTGGTTGAGCAACATCCTGGCCGAGCATGGGAAAGTAGTGCAAAAGTACGTGCGATCACCAGCTGGCTTCCCAATTTAAAATCCTCTACGGTGAGCTGGTGGTACATAACATTGTGCAGCTTCCCATCGCTGCATAGTTGGAGTCCCTGCAGGTCAGAAACCTAAGCGGAACATAGTTCCTGACTTGCGGTCTAGATTATAGCTCTTTTTTAATTGCATGCAAGCTAAAAAGCTTTACTTGCGCGCAATTACGCGTTACGCCGTAATTGACCGTAATTACTTACACAAAAAATGGATTACGGCGTAATCGCACAGCACTGGTCAGGGTACCCGGAGTAACCTTACGACAGGGAAGCTGTGCCAATGACACTTTTCTAGCAGCAACGACCGCATGTGACGAGTGACATTTTGAATCGCAGCTGTCATTGTCGCTGTCACTTGCCGAACGCGTGTCGCATTGCTTTAGCGATATATAGCTATTAACAGCGAATAGACATGCGACTGACATCGAGCCAAATCAGTATTGATCGACGAGCCAGACCAGGCATTCCTGGCAGTGACGAGTGTGAACACAGTTTGAATCCCAACTGTCAGCTGTAGCAGGCACGCTCCCTAGCAGTCATCGCTGTTCACACTCTGACACACGGTAGCAGTAAGTAGCTATCTACGCCAGCGATGTAGATGTCAACATTACTACAACGAGATCGCGGTTACGAGCGAGGGCCAGCGAGGACTGGTTGATGTCGGTCGGTTGCTGGTCAGTTTGTACATCTTTTTTGTCGTCTTTAATCTACAGTGTAGCCGTACACTGACGACTTGTACATCTTTTTTGTCGTCTTGAATAATAGGCCGGGGCAAAGAATGCGTTCCTCCACCCTTTCGAAAGTTCCTCCACCCGTTCCTCCACACCCGTTCATCCACACCTGTTCCGCGAGATCGGGTGGAGGAAAAGTTACTCCACGGAGGAAACAAGTGCATCCACCAAGCAGAAACGGGCTGTTAGGCCCTAAGGGGGATAAGAGACTCACAAGTAAGAAACTCATCAGTAAGGGACTCATAAGTATGGGACCCATAAGTAAGGAACTTATGTCTCAGTGATAATACAGTCAGGTCTCCCGTAACTTTTCCATACCAAAAGGGGGGGGGGGGGATTCTGTACCGGTACCAAAAGGGGGGGTGTTCTGTCATATTGCATATCGACTCTTACGCTGCGAATTGTATAGCATAATTCTAACCAACATGTTTAAATAATTTACATGGATCCATTTAAGCTCAAACGCGCACGCGGTAAAGTGACTGCCCCTAGTTCCTCGGACAAGCAGCCGCTTCCCTCGATACCGGAGCACAAGTTTCTGAGACCAATAGTAAGGCCCCGACCCGTAGCAGGCGTACATCAAAGCCTGGAGTGCTTGGCGTTGACGATGACATCAGTGGCGGTGATGCGGACGCCTACGAACCTGGCGATGGCCCTTCCTCAAGTCACACACACTGGACTGAGAGGCAACGTAGGCGAGATGCGCGGTTTCGGCAAGGGCAGAGAGGGCTACAGAACACCTACGCACAGAACCAGCCACTTGCTTCGCATTTCTTCGACATCGACCAGAAGCAGCAACTTCGCCTGCTTCAGGGGAGACTGGACACAGCTTGGCAGCTGCACAAGTGTCCAACATCACGTGATCAGCCTGCAGGAGCCAGCCAGAGCCCAGCTGAGGACGACTTCTACCCTCAGCCCCCCATGCATGTCAGATACTTCAGCCTCACCTGCTCTGGCAGCCTCAACATCCCTGAGTGGCAGTGCGCATGCTGCCAGCAGAGATTCACTCCATGCCCCTCAGTGTTGGGCTGCTTTCCCAGCAGTCCAAGCGCGCCGTCCACGTGGTACGACCTGAGGCTTCTTCAACTGTATGAGCAGCTGGGAATCTCAGAGGGCCTCTCTGGCACAGGTATGCTGAATAGGACCACACCTCAAACACTAGTATGCATGGTGTTGCTCACCTGCTTGCTCAATGCCTATTTACAGGGTTCCTTCAGGGCCTTCACCATGTGCAGCAATTTTGGAACGAGCAGGACTATCCAGACAGACCCATCCAGTCAGACAGCTTTCACTCAACCATGAGCGAATATTTCGCTGTTATGGTTGACTTGGATTCGCTGCGCAACCTGGGGATTGAGACAGACCAAGGTCCTTTCTGTCACTGCCCCATCTGCTGTGCGCATCCGGAAGGTTCGATATTTTACTGTCGTACCTCTGTTCAGTTCATGTTTTATATCCTGTTTTCCATGCAGATCCCAAGGATGGTGACTACGTCAGGTCGCTTGCCTCTGATGCTGTCACTAAGGTCAATCACTTCAAAAACTGCGGTATGTCAACTAGGGACTTGGAACCACGCATGAATTCCTTCTACGGTGCCGCAAATGCTGAGGTTCGGGACCTGCATGGAAATCAACAGCTAAACCTGAACAGCTTTGTGGCGGCCCCGCCTACAGCTGCAGCCCCGCCAACAGTTGCAGCCCCACCGACAGCTGCAGCCCCACCTACAGCTGCAGCCCCGCCAACAGCTGCAGCCCCACCTACAGCTGCAGCCCCGCCAACAGCTGCAGCTTATGGCGCTGGTGACGACGGCGACTGCGACACATCACTGCGTTGCGCACGCCCAGTAGCCCCTCCTGCAATTGGACCCTGCGACATTATTGGCCTCATTGGTGCTGTCTGCATACACTGCATTCCCTTGCTCGGCTCCTTCATCGATATGTTTACCCACGAGCAATTTGTCTTCTATCTCATCATGCTGAAGCACCTCCTCAGCTACCCTGGAGTGCGCATCAGAGATGTGTATGTCGACTTTGCCTGCCGCCTTGGGATCACATGGACGCGGTTTGTGACCAACCAGGGTTCTAATCTTCCAAACGCTTGTTCTCAGATTCGGTTGCTTGTCAACTGGATGCACGGAAGCTCACACGCTTTGTCCTGCCAACTACAGAACAGCGGCAGGTACATGACGGGTGCAGGCCGGAAGGTTGGGGAGAACAGTGAACAGCTTTGGAGCCTCACCAAGGTCAGTCTCAAATTCTTTGTTGAGTGAGAATGAGTTAAAACGTAACTTTTCTTTATTTCACAGCCGTTATCAAGCCTCGTCCGCTACATGACGCATGCGCACCGCCGTGACTTCATAGAGGCAGCCTTGGCTCTCATCTCTAGGGAGAAGTTGTGGACTCTTGTGGATTTGTTGATCAGACGGTACAACCACACGCTCAAACTTAAAGGTAGGTGGGAGCGAAGAGCTCTTCATCCGAATTGTCCATAAACCCCCATTTTTGTGCAGGGCAGTACACCACTGAGAGAAACGAGATTGTTGCAGCTGCAGCTGCTGCTGGTGTCACTGACATCGAGCAAGCACGGCAGCATTTTGTGTCGTCCACGGTACTTGAGCAATCAACGGTGGCTCAGCATCCCTATGCATGGCAGGCAAGTTCAGAGTGAAAGAAACTGCAAGGCACCCAACTTAATTTAACAAGATTTCATGTATTCTATCCAAGTGGACTATGTGCGGCTCCTGCGGTTGCTGGATTGTCATAAGCTCCTCGTCTCTTCTGGCACTCGGATAGCAGCTGTCTCTTCTGCCTCCGCTGCGGCCTTGATGGCGAGAGCTAGCAGCGAGAAAGCGAACAAGAAGGTCAACGACCAGCTGGCATCACTAGAAGTGGTTGCACTGAGCAGGGTCATAATATGCATCGTGACAAAGACTTGGTATTCTAACTTTGGGTCTGTATTAATATATGGAGGACACCTTGCTATTGTATTAATTATTACTGTATTGTAATTGTAATTGTACCGGGTCAGACAGCCTTAGCCCCAAACTCACAGTCCGATAGCCTTAGCCCCTGTCTCACAGCCCAACAGCCTTAGCCCCTGTCTCACAGCCCGACAGCCTTAGCCCCAGTCTCACAGCCCGACAGCCTTAGCCCCTGTCTCACAGCCCGACAGCCTTAGCCCCAGTCTCACAGCCTTAGCCCCAGTCTCACAGCCTGACAGCCTTAGCCCCAGTCTCACAGCCCGACAGCCTTAGCCCCAGTCTCCCAGCCCTAGCGCCAATCTCACAGCCCGACAGCCTTAGCCCCAGTCTCACAGCCTTAGCCCCAGACTCACAGCCCGACAGCCTTAGCCCCAGTCTCCCAGCCCTAGCCCCAGTCTCACAGCCCGACAGCCTTAGCCCCTGTCTCACAGCCCAACAGCCTTAGCCCCCGTCTCACAACCCAACACCCTTAGCCCCTGTATCCCAGACCAACAGCCTTAGCCCCAGTCTCACAGCCCGACAGCCTTAGCCCCAATCTCACAACCCGACAGCCTTAGCCCCAGTCTCCCAGCCCGACAGCCTTAGCCCCTGTCTCACAGCCCGACAGCCTTAGCCCCAGTCTCACAGCCTTAGCCCTAGTCTCACAGCCCGACAGCCTTAGCCCTAGTCTCACAGCCCGACAGCCTTAGCCCCAGTCTCACAGCCCAACAGCCTTAGCCCCAGTCTCACAGCCCGACAGCCTTAGACCCAGTCTCATAGCCTTAGCCTCAGTCTCACCGCCCAACAACCCTCCCTTCACTTTATTTCCCACTGCACATCCCTTTTTTCCCTGCCCCCTTTTGTTCGTTTCGTTCGTTCCTACCAACCCTTCACTTCGGCGCGCATGTGGCCGAGCCTTTTTAAGCAGGGCCAAGAGGTTTAACGTCATTGGCCTTACAATCTTGAAATCTGGCAGCATTCAATGCATCTACTGATACCAGGCCCTAAAAGCCTGCCGTAAGCGGGGTGCGCGGAGGGAAAGTAAGGGGAAAGGGCCCCCAACTGAAATTGTCTGAAATGAAACAAAAATGGCAGAGTCAGCTTAGCAGTTCCTCTGAAATCCATATCAAACCTTATAATCTTGAAATCTGGCAACATTCAATGCATCTACTAATACCAGGCCCTAAAAGCCAGCCGTAAGCGGCGTGCACGGAGGGAAAGTAAGGGGAAAGGGCCCCCAATCTGAAATTGTCTGAAATGCAACAAAAATGGCAGAGTCAGCTTAGCAGCTCCTCTGAAATCCATATCAAACCTTATAATCTTGAAATCTGGCAACATTCAATGCATCTACTGATACCAGGCCCTAAAAGCCAGCCGTAAGCGGCGTGCGCGGGGGGAAAGTAAGGGGAAAGGGCCCCAAACTGAAATTGTCTGACATGCAACAAAAATGGCAGAGTCAGCTTAGCAGCCCCTCTGAAATCCATATCAAACCTTATAATCTTGAAATCTGGCAACATTCAATGCATCTACTGATACCAGGCCCTAAAAGCCAGCCGTAAGCGGCGTGCACGGGGGGAAAGTAAGGGGAAAGGGCCCCCAATCTGAAATTGTCTGAAATGCAACAAAAATGGCAGAGTCAGCTTAGCAGCTCCTCTGAAATCCATATCAAACCTTATAATCTTGAAATCTGGCAACATTCAATGCATCTACTGATACCAGGCCCTAAAAGCCAGCCGTAAGCGGCGTGCGCGGAGGGAAAGTAAGGGGAAAGGGCCCCCAAACTGAAATTGTCTGACATGCAACAAAAATGGCAGAGTCAGCTTAGCAGCCCCTCTGAAATCCATATCAAACCTTATAATCTTGAAATCTGGCAACATTCAATGCATCTACTGATACCAGGCCCTAAAAGCCAGCCGTAAGCGGCGTGCACGGGGGGAAAGTAAGGGGAAAGGGCCCCCAATCTGAAATTGTCTGAAATGCAACAAAAATGGCAGAGTCAGCTTAGCAGCTCCTCTGAAATCCATATCAAACCTTATAATCTTGAAATCTGGCAACAATCAATGCATCTACTGATACCAGGCCCTAAAAGCCAGCCGTAAGCGGCGTGCGCGGAGGGAAAGTAAGGGGAAAGGGCCCCCAAACTGAAATTGTCTGAAATGCAACAAAAATGGCAGAGTCAGCTTAGCAGCTCCTCTGAAATCCATATCAAACCTTGTAATCTTGAAATCTGGCAACATTCAATGCATCTACTGATACCAGGCCCTAAAAGTCAGCCGTAAGCGGGGTTCGCGGGGGGAAAGTAAGGGGAAAGGGCCCCAAACTGAAGTTGTCTGAAATGCAACAAAATGGCAGAATTAACCAGGGGCATTCCTGGCCATCGCTGCATGCAAGGTCCTCCTAGTTGCCTTTTTTGATTTTGGCATACGGTCGTAGAATGTCTCCATTGCATGTTTATCTCCAGAATCGACAGCATCGAGTGCTTGCTGTTCTAGAATCCTCCCTGCCATCTCCTGCAAGAACGGATGGAAAGTTAAGGCATAGGGCTGGATGATCCACAACTCGTGTTCACTTTAGGGGCAAGCCACCACTAGGCAAGTTGAGATCAGGACGGTGACCCAATCAACATGACTTCATGAATGTGAGATTACTACGTCAGTACGTCACACATTTAAGAGTCGTACACATCACCAAACTAACCTTCACAATAGGAATGGCTCTTGGAGGCCTGCCTTTGAGGGCCCTTGTGACCACAAGTGAGGTGCACGACCTCAATCTCTGGAGGAACTTCTCAGTGGGCACGAAAGACTTCTTGCGCTTGGCATCGCGTAGGGAGCACGTGCGCTCCTTGTTCACACGGGTGAAGCTTAAGTCGGCTGAGCGGGGCTGAGATGAGCTGGGCTGAGTTGGATTCAGTTGGGCAGAGTTGGGCTGGGCTCCATCTCGTCCCCTGTCTCCTCCATTGTCGCTGCCTCCTCTGCCAGCTAGTGGAGATGTTAGTCCTACCCCTGGCTCTTTCCTCCTCCTCAACCATGTCTGGCTGTTCGTGACGACTTGATTGCCTGTGGGCAGAGGACTCTCTGCTCCTCCTCCCCTCCCATGCTCCTCCTCCCCTCCCCACGACATGCTTGGGCTGGCTGTGACAGGCTTGACTAGAAGCTCATCTCCATCTCCATGTGCCATGCCACTCTCCTCAGTCTCACAGCTGCTTCCATCCTTGGTTCCAACATGTTTCCACTGAACAGCTCATTCCTTACCGGGTTCTCATCGGCGGGGAATCCAATATATGTTTTGGGGATTTGCATGCTTCCACCCGGGTCATACTGATGGGAACCTCGGTAAGGGGTCTGACTCACGTCAGTGGTGTTGTCCATGCCCCCCCCAAGCAATCCCTTCACCTTTTGTGCCAGAAAAGACCAGCCATCAGGAGACTCGTTGTCGGGGATGGAGGCAGAGCAACGTGCCGTACCAGCTCCGGATCCAATCTCTTGACCCTCTCCTGGGACCCGGCATGCACCCACCTGAAGTTGCACACCGTTTACTGGTGTTGGTGGCGCTGCGGTGAGGGCTTGCCCCGCTTCCTGCGGGAAGCCTTCCCACCCCTGGTGATGATGGCCACGGGGAGGGTCTTCCCCTGACTGAGCGCTACCAAAACCCAGGTACTGCTGTGCATGCTGTACTGGCTGTTCCTCCAGCACCACTACTGGTGGTGGCGTGCGTCCCAGATGCACACGTCCTAGCATGTCTCGCAACAGGTCCCTCATTTCACCAATGGTGACGACGTCGTTGGCCTCGGAAGCAACGTGAACAACGGCTAAGCGCTGGTCCATGTTCAACTGCTTACCTTGATAACCAGCGGGGTCCTGCCGCCCCGTTTCCTTGTCAAAGACAGCCCCACCTGGGGGTCCCCATGATTGCATAGCCTCACCTGACACCACGCTCACGAACAAGGGGTTGGGGGTACACTCAGGAGCAACCATGTCAGCCGACGGGCGTGACGCCGTGGGTGTCGCATGCTTCACCTCATGCTCGAAGCCTTCGGGTACATGGACAGCGACGGCTGAGTTGATCCGGTAAGCTACGTTACCGGACTGATGAAATCCAGCCATCATTGGGGACTCTTGCAAGGTCATTGCTGGGAGGGAAGTCTGATCCCCACCAGGCACGGGTGCAACCTGGACCGGTGCAGGTACAGGTGACGAACGTGCGCTGCAGCAATCGTCTTGTGCATCAAGGTATGCAGGGTTATCGACTAGCTGGTCAAACCGCTGCAGGCCCTCGTGATGAGTCCGGGTCACCTTCAAAGGGGTCAATGCCAGTCTCATATCCGCACTACGGATCAGGTAATCCCTCACCTCTCTCTCAGTGCGCTGCACTTCTTTTTCATCCGCAGCTTCCTGCTCGGCCTGCGCCTCGGCCGCACGCAGCACTGCATCAAGGCGACACATTTCGCGCTGACGCTGCTGGACTTGTTCGGCATGGAGTGCTTCCGCGGTAGCCAGTTTCCTTGCCTGAGCCTTTGACCTCATGTAAGCTTGGTTAGCTAGCAAGGCCTGATCCTGGGCTAGCGACTGCCGAATGCGTTGCTCTGACTCACTGGGAGGCTTAGCCTCCTGTACTGGGGGCTCCCTTCCTGCATCAGCGGACGCATCCCTGGTAAGCTTACTCCTCACTTCGGCCTCATGAGGGTTCAGGCTGTCGGCGCTCCTGTCTTTCTCAGCCCTGGTATTGCACTCCAACTTTTGCTGGTGGGTTTCAACGGCCTGCATGGCCTTGTTCTTGTCAGACTCCTCTTTTTCTCTCTGAGCAGCTGTGAGCTTGAGATTAACTACAGGCTTGGAAGGAATCGGGTCCTCCTGCCCCCTCTTTCCCTGGAATGAATCGGGATTCATTCCAGGGATTGAACACGAAACTAGGGTCTGTCACTGATATCGCTCACTTTTCGGCCTCAGGAAGCGATTCGGCTCCTTATTCCCGGTTTTTCCTCGCCAGCAGGTTCGAAGCGATGCGAACCTGGATTCTTCTCTTCTTATTGGAGTGCTAAGTGCCCTTTATAGGAGTTAACTAGCGTGTGCAGGAGCGATAAACTGCTGGCAGACAGTTTATCCTCGACTAATCCTCGGGTTACTGCACTAACCTTTGATGATTCCTCTCTTACTGTTGACAAAAGTAGCGAAGTGAACTCGTTCCTGCTGGGTCTAGTTGTACTGAAGCCGACTGTTGACAGTAGGAAATGGTGTGGAACGGACTTGAGAGACGATCCAGCCGAAGTGATGAGAAAGTAGGAGCCGAAGAGGCGACTCTTTGATGAGGAGGATCGGCTGCTGGTGCAGTAAATCGACTTGGTAGCCAGAAAAGGCCTGAGTAGCAGCTCACAGTGTCGAATTATAGCCTAGAGATAGAACTGTTGAAGCTCACAGTGTAGGGTATAATCGAGAGATAGAGCTGAGATGGATGGAGTAGAGAAGCTGACGCTAGAGATCACGAATAAGTGTAGTGGTTAACTAGAGATAATCGATCAGTGTAACGATCAGGGCCTGTTACTGAATGATGTGGTCTAGGAGAAATAGGATCAGTGTAGTGTAAACTAGAGATCTCCTATTAGTGCAGTGTCCTGGCCTTGATAAGAGGCCGAAATATCACAGTTGGACGTTAATCCCAGAACAGTTTACAGATAGCAGGGTGATTCAACTTCGGTATGTTACTTGAGTAAGAAGAGAAGAATGCCTGGAGTTAGCCAGGCATCTTCTAAGTACCACAAACAGACGAAATCCGAAACCAAAAAGCGGTACAAGCCACCCATACGTGCGGTGCACCCATACGTCGTGACAAAATCATGCATAACGTCTATATTAAATCGTCCATACCGGTAATGTCTATAACGATAATTTGGCCCGCACTCCCTCTAGGAGTAATAAGTAACAATACCCGAGTGATTGAAAGGAACGAAAAGGGATAGGGTTTGGGTTTTCAGTTGGTTTCACTGGGACATCGGTTCCCAACCGCCAAAGTGGCCGCATTTTTGAAAGGCTCGTTCTTCGCAGTCGCCCCAGTGTTTCGAGTCGTTTTTTGTTCTACTGGCGTATCTCGTGGCTCCTCACCTTATAACAGTGCACTGCAACGAAGGCGCGCGAAGTGGATCGAACAAGCCGTACTTTCTTGGGCATGCTATTTTGAGGGGTTAGTTTGCGTTGAAAAGTAGTGCCGAATTCAGAATCAGGCCATGGCGTTGCTTTGTGTTGGGCGCAACGTCGCTTGCATGCCTGTTAGCAATGTATATGTATGCTCGTGGCGGGGCAGCCACGGTCCCGGCCACGTTGGTTTTGGAATTTGTTCACCGAATGTTCGTACTGCACAGTACGTGACGTGCACTGGCGTTGCGCAGTTGCGCTGCTTTGAGCGCAAACTCGTTCAACAGGCAAGCCGTGATGACAGGGCTGCTCGCGGTGATCCGTATCGCTGCAGCCAGTGGCTGACTAGTTTTCGAACTTGCAGGATGACAGTTGACACTGCAGAACATGCTTGTGAAAGGCCATCGTAGGGACTAACGTGCAGCTTTGTTGTAGGCGCAAGCTCGTTTTACGTGCAAGTTATGGCAGTGTTGGCAGTATTGATTGACTGTTTCAGTTTCCCGTGAAACTGAATTGCGAGTCTGCGACGACGTTTGTACATAATGTATGACCAGCAAGGTAGCACAATCCGGATACGCTTCTGCTCCGGTCCGCTCCGCTCCGCTTCGATACGGCGGGCTCGGAGTATCAGTACTTTGCAGTCAAAAACTTGTTGTAGACACATTCTGGCTTACATACTAGCATACAAAGACATGAAGATGGTTGCAGGCCAGCATACAGCCCCCATGCATGCCCAGATGCCCCCCCTACTGACCCCAAAGTGACCATGCATCCATGCATGCATGCATATTAGTTAGGACTTGGACCATGCAAAATGCTGTGGCAAAACAGCCAATGATTGATGCAGTCCCCAACTCCTGAACTGTCCAAACAACCCCAGTTTTGGGGTGCCATGAATTTGGCGACTTTGGCTCAGGGTTCCCCGGGTGAAGGCTGGGTTTTCTAAGCTCGTAAAGTGCTGATGAATTGCTGATAGATCTGACGATTCTAATATGGCTCGGATACCGTTTAGTAGGCGCATACGCGTTTCGTTGTTTTCGGAGTTCGTTGTGCCTTAATAAAACAGCCGACTGATTGATCGCAGACATCTTTCCCAGTCCCTGTGTTGCTATGGGCTTAAGGCTTCGTCATACCGGAGCCAGACAACTTTAGCTTGATTGCATTGCTTGCAACGCCATCGCGTATTGGAAGACAACTTGTACGGGTCAGAGAAAGGTTTAGCGTTTTCCCGAGGTTGTTAACGAGTCTGTCTGGAACGTCAGCGATGTCGTCCTCAGTTCTATCAGACATGTTGTGTATACGTACTATTGCGTGGTTGCTGAAGCCGCCCCCAAAGGCGTCTAAGCAGCTCGTGTGCAGGGGTTGCATGGCCTGTCATGTCGCCCGGAAGGGCTGCAAAAAAGTTCATGCATGGTGAGCCGGATCGGAGCAGTATTGCCGTATCCGGAGCGGAGCAGCGATCTGCTCCGGATACGAAACAGGTTTTTGCCCCGGTCTATTATTCAAGAGCCCATTTTGATGTACAATTCTTTCGCGTACGGCACCATATTAGATTAAAGAGCCCATTTTGATGTACAAACCGACAGCAACCGACGCGTTGTCAGCCAGTCATCGCTGGCCAACGCTCGTCACCACGACCTCGTATGAATACGAACATCAACATCGCTGGTGTGTTTAGCTACTGTTAGGTATCACATCATATCGAGTGGAACAACGAGAGGAAACCGTGAGCCAGAGAGTGAACAGCGATGACTGCCAGGATGCGACGAATGTGAAGTCGAAACGTCGGGATGCGACGAATGTGAAGTCGAATCGTCGTCGTCATCAGGCGTTGCAGCTCCCGTCAAATTTGAATCAGTTTGATATCTCCCGCCACGCGAGGCGCATAAATACCAGCTATTCATCGCAGAGGACCAAGACGTGCTAATTAAGCGCAACGCGTAGTTCCCCACTGGGCCAGTCTACCCCCCGCCTGCTTATCCGCTCAGTTCTCTGTATAGGCCTCCTTCACTCCTCTAGCCTCCCGCTCGGTAGCCCCGTCCTCCATTGCTCCCTTCTGCCCATGTCAACCCCTCCAGTCGGCGGCTCCAGGAAGATGCGTTTTTGCTAGGTTCGTACATGGCCGAGGTGTTCGACCTGGCACATATGTGTCCCGTTTGCGGTTTAGTTTATCTCGGTCACGAAGTCAGCGAAGATCGCATGAAACACCTACCGTATTCAATTATCAAATCGCCGAAGGTCCGCTTGATGATTACCCCGCTGTCCGAGAGTTCCCGTGGAACAAAAAATGGGTTAGAACTAAAATTATTCGTGGAGCGTCCTCTGTCTTTTTGTGCACTGATTGTCATGCTAAAAACAATAAATGGTCCCAGTTTATCACTGGAATAGAGCATGCCATGACATCTCTGCTGTCGAAACTCGAGTTTAGTCAGCTTGCCCAGTTGGGCTTCCTAGCACTCCACATAAACTTCGGTACACAAACTGCAGCATGGGCGTATGCTCGATCTGTGGGACCCACCTTTGCCTAATCTCTAGACAGCGGCTTCCTTGGCCCCTTTGTTAATATGAACACACCAATTGTTGACCAAAATGCTGTCCAAGCCCTGCATGCGTACTTGAAGCTGAACCAGCCTTTGTATTCCAAGTTTAGAACCTTGTATGAAACCAGCCAATCTGCTCACCCCAATATCTTGGCTGCAGCTGTCCCAGCTATTGCACTTGCCCGTGACCGAGCTGTAGTTGATGTTGCTGTAGACGGAATCCAGTATGGCAATGGCCATTAATCATAATGTGCACTTGATGGTAGTGATCCCAGGTACAACAGGAACTACGTTCGTCCCAGTTCCTGTCATGGGTAGTGTCATAGCTTCTGATGGTACTTCTTCCCATGTGCATCTATACTCTGATGATCCTTCTGACCTCCCGATAGAGGCCTGTCTGTTTCCTTACCTGTTCCCCATAATTGCAGGCCACACCCTGGGCAAAGGTGCGTGGCGAGTTGCACTGCTCTCTGTGTTAACATCTAAAATCAAAGTTGATTACATCAGTTACCTTGCCCACTGCAGGGCAATGGCTGTCACAGTTTACACTAAATCCTGGTTGGACACTTTTGTCTTGTCAAATGAAGATGACTGAGGCACATCCGGCATAAAGAAAAAAATTCTTTTAACCTGTCTAAAAATGTCAAGGATACATTGAAGCTGTCTTCTGATGATGCTGCAGGGATAAAGAAGGCTATGCCTGCTGATATTCCCGGATATGCTGGATATTTTTTTGACTGGCTGCAGAAATGTAAGGCTCTTGTTGAGTACTTTGATTGCCTGCCTGATTTCTTCTGTACCCTTACCACCAACGAGTTCGACTGGAAAGAGGTCAGTGAGCTAAATAAAATGATAGCTGCCTCAGTGAGCTGCAGCCCAGAGTTAAATGGACATATCGTAGCTTAAAAAATAAACCTGCTTACTAAAGCTCCATCTGAAGTCAATAGGTTGTTTGCCTTGCGACTTCAGTGGTTTCTCAATCGACACCTTGGCAAGCGAGACAGTTCCATCTTCGAGAAGGTAAAGTACTGGGTTTGTAAGATCGAGTTCCAGTCTCGAGGCTCAGCCCATGCACACATTGCTATATGGATGACTGAACGTGATGATGTTGAGCTGTTAAACAATGAAATCACTGCTGTTGTGCCTGACCTGAACATGTACCCTGAGTGCGCTAAGCCATTCTGGAAGCGTGTGTATCATTTGGTTATGACCTGTATGCTGCACGATTGTAAGAAGCACAATGGAGCTTGCAAGAATGACCAAGGTATGTGCACCAAAGGTTTCCCTGAACCCATAACTAAAAAAGCCTTCCTTTGCCCTATTATGGATCGCTGGCGCTACCCTCGCCGCTCCAAGGCTGACCAGTTCATTGTGAACTACCACCCTGGCCTGCTTCTCCAGTGGGGTGGACACTGCCACCTCCAGAGAGCTAGTGCAACTGTCTGGATAAAATACCTAATGAAATACTTGGTGAAGGTTGATACACATGGTAAGTGCAACCTCACTGTTGATAACAAGGCAGCCTTTGGACTCCCTGAAGAGGTAAGTGCTGGAGTGGTGGCTGCATCTGCTGCTTGTGTCCACACTCGTATCATAACAACTCCTGAAGCTGCCTGGAACCTACAAAAATTTGACTTTGTCCTTCACCCTGGCACACACAAGTTTGTGCATTTCAACATTAAATCCCCAACTGCCCAGTTTTTTAAACGAGCCATGCAAAGAGCTGATACAACTCCCATGGTGGAGAAGTATTTTGCTCGGCCCGCTGCCATGGCAGATCTAAAACTTGAAGAATATTTCCGCAAATATGAGGTTCACACTGCCTCATCTGCCAAAGCCTTAGGTAAGGACCGTGTTAGGCACATTGATAAAAATGGCATGACTGTTGTATTGGTTTCCTCACCCACTGTCCCTGTCATTTGTACCTACTTCCCCCAAGCAGGTGAAAACTTCTGGTACAACGAGTTGTTCCGAGCTAAACCCCAGTCCTCACACCATGAAATGTTAAACCCTGTGATTGATGGTGTGCGAAAAATAAATAAAACTAAGGGTTGGCAGGAGTCTGCAGTCCTGCATAATGTGTAGAGCACAGACGCAGAGCTGCAGACCTATGTCAAGGAAGGTAGGAGATTTCAGTGGGAGGATTGGCAAGTAAAAAATGCTGTGTCTTTCATTGAGAGTGAGGGCCCCATTCAAGCCTCCAAGAATATCATAGCTGACCCTGCAACTGCAATGGAAGGTGATGATATTGCCCCATCAATGAATTCTGATGCCCCCTAATTTAGCTGTCCCTTATTTTCCTGCCTGCGCATACGTGTCAATTTCCTGTCAATTTACCAAACCTCATTATTTGCCTCCTTATTCACCCTGCCTTATTTATCTGTGATTTACCTACTTATTCACCATGCCCCTTGATTTACCTGTCCATTCATGCTCAGGCTGTACAATTTTGGAGGCCAAGGAGATGATAAGTGACCACATCGTGGTGCAGGGTGTGCAGAACAAGCCTCTCAACCTCTTACGAAGGCGGCTGGGTGATAAGTTTGTTATGCCTGCAAGCAAGGCTGCAGCCTCAGCCCTTATTTCGAGTATGACAGTCTCAGCTGCCTCCGTTGCACAGGACAAGCTTGCAACTGCAGCCCAGCTGAAGTACATCCTCGGTCTCCTCCAAGGCTTAAACAAAGGTACAGCTCAGGTCAGGCATGCCCTTTGTGACTCACACATTGCAATTGAGCTACAATTAGCTAAGAGGCTAGGCCTATCATGCTTATGCAGCACATATAGGTCAAGCATTTTCAAATTGCTTCTCATTCGTGCAGCCCACTATGTTGCTCCCGCCTTTGCCCCCTTTGATGCACTTGCAAGCATGATCTTTTGCACTTTCATCTCCATTTTCATGTTTTGGCCTGTTGTGGTCTTTGCTCTCACATGCCTGTTAGGTGCACTCCACTTTTCAATTTTCTTTTTCCAGATTGTAATATATCTCCTTCCCACAAACCCACGTCCATTTTTGATCATGTGATTCTGTTAATTACGACATTTACATCAATGCAGGCCGTGTACGACAGCTTTGTGGACAGTGATCCAACCACCGCCCAAGCACAGCAGCTGATTACACAGTTGAAGCAAAAGGCTGATAAGAACAAAGCTGCTAGGAACCGTAGCTAGGGTCAGAGATGTTTTTTAGTCTAGCTGTTACATTCTGACATGTTTCGCAGTAAACCTTGGCAGTGAACTAGTGTTTGGCAGTGAACCTTAACAGTGAACTAGTGTTTGACAGTGAACCTTAACAGTGAACTAGTGTTTGACAGTGAACCTTGGCAGTGAACTAGTGTTTGGCAGTAAACCTTGGCAGTGAACTAGTGCTTCACAGTGAACCTTGGCTGTGAACTTGTGTCTGACAGTGATCTTGCAGTCTCCTTTTGTAATCGTCATGAATGCAGCCAAACACCTGTATCACCACATCTTCCAGTCCACACAAAGTCAGATTCCCATACAAAGGTTTATACCCATTTGCACTAGCTGTAATAGAACCGGGGCCTATAACCACTCACTACACGTTGTGATGCCGTATTGTGCTACCTTGATGACCAGGCATGGCACTGGCCAGTGCCATGCACGCACCAACTAAGTCATCCAGACACACCATAACTGCATCAGCTTAAGCTTAAAACAATATGTAATTCACAGGTCAACAGATCGGCGCCTTTGTCTGTTCTGATTCAGGCTTAGGACATGTTGCTCAAGTGCTCAGAACTGGTCAGCTGCTGTGTTCGGTGTGCAATCAGGCTGTTGCGGTGTGCACGCTGCACAATATGTGTAAACGCGGTGCTTTTGGCACAGCCCCAGTGTGACGTGTATGCCTTGAAAACTGTTGAGGGTGATGGTGTTGCTCTGTTGGTTGCATGTTGGGAGTTGCTGCCTTGCTGGCGATGCGTGTCTTGCTTGTGCGGCGGTGTAGCGTGTTGTAGGTGTTGTGCATGTTTGGTATATGTAAAAGCTGTGCCTTTGGCGCAGCCCACGAGTGACATGTGTGCCTTGCCAACTGTTCAGCTGTCCTAACTTGTGTGTCATACTGTCATCAGATGGCAGCAGTTGCCAAGTTTGTTACTACATGTCAGATCAGAACTAAGCAACTGGATGGGCCTACACGCATACGCAGTAGTACCCTACATGAGGGTTGTGTTTTAAGGGTGCAAGGTTTATCACACCACATAGACAACAACCAATGCCACTACCTAGGCCCTTCAGAGTTCAGATAGCCACCCATTTTCAACCAGGCCGCATCCCTTACATCCCTATGTGCCAGCAGTCCAGAAAACATCTCATACCTCAGCCACAGGGCTCCTACGATATAGCCACACTTCACAAAGCACGAGCCCAACCACTACACTCGGGGGCTGCGCCAACTAAAGGCACAGCTTTTACATATATGGCATGCAGGTCAATTGATGGGATGAAGAAGCAAAGGGCAGCTGGCGGAGGGGGTGCTTAAGCAACGCCAACGGGACAAAGCAGAGCTTGGCTAGGGGCTTGGTGCAGCTCACCCTGCTACTTGGGCCACCGGCCGCAGGGCGGTAAAGGATGTTGTTACGAAGTTGATGCAACCACCCACAGCGTTTTATGCGGTCGCTCCCAGTCTATCATCACAGCCTTTTTCTCTGACAGTGGTGGATGAACACGTCATTTTGTGCACCGTGCCTCCCACCGGGCTGAAGCACATTTCTGGTATTTCTGCAAGACTTTGTGTCTCTGGCTTCAGTCCCCTTTGGATGGCAAAATGTGCCCCATCCCATGATTACCAATCTGCCATTGCTGTGAACACTGTCTGGGAATAGGGTGATGAGCATAACGCCTTGCAGCCCAACTTGCCGCCTTGGGATGGTCTGACGGCACATAATTGGTGTTGCTTTTATTAAGCCGGCTCCGATCTTTGCCTGTAGGGCTGTGTGCTTGCTGTCGTAGTCTCTGTCCCAGTTTAGGTGCGACTTGAAGACGCGCTTGGTGCTTATGCTGTAAGTACTTTCTTTGGGCAAGGTCTTCTATGCTTAACATTGCATGTTTGAGTGCCAGACTGTTCCTTTTTTCTTGGCTTTCCTTCATTGAGGTGATATCTTCATTCCTTCTAGTTGAGTTCTCCCTTGCCTTCAGGTAATTTTTGCTCACTCACTCTCTCTTTTGAGGCTCATTCGACCTGAGCTGGACCAGCTCTACGTTTTTTAGGTTTGTCTGATTGGGATCTGGCTCTCCAAATCTGGCTTTTGGGATAACGGCTGCTCAGCGGTCAGCCCCCCCTTGCAAAAAAGTCAAGCGGCTGAGCATCCAGCATGGCCCAGTGGATACACCCCTGGTTCTAAACACACCTCTGGGGGCGGTAGGCGAAAGACACTTGAGGCACGCTCACCAGTCCAACGAATCAAGAAGTGTGCAATCGGTATGCAATGAAGCCAGATGCACGTAGTTTAGTTCTAATCTCCCATCTGAAGAGTTGGGCGCCCTGGCGGCGACCGAGCCTTCTCGAGCAGGGCCCAGACGTTTAACGGCATTGAGTAGTTTGGACCGAGCATGGATGAGCGCCGAGTCTGTCCTTAATCACCAGAGTCAATCACGCGTCAAGCTCCATTCAATCACCTTCTACATAAATATCCATAAATATCCAGAAAGATCTCATCGCACGAAATCTAACACCACCTACAGGTCAAAAAATCCTTCCTCAATACGAAGGCCAGGAAATTCGAAAAAGCACGAGGCACTCCAGCCACAACAAGGAGGAATGTCGCAAAGTCAAAACGATGTGACAGAGGTTCTCCTTGGCATTCAATGACCCCCCCCCCGTCCCTCAGTCCTCAATCTGGGTGATTGGATCCTGCAGCTGCTGGTGTCTCATGGCCTGTTGCCTCCGGCCCTGCGGCAGCTGCATCTGTGGGTCCCCCAGGGGCCGTGCCGTCAGGATGCACATTCCTGCAACGCAGTGAGCAGCTTGTAGTGGTGACTGGTGACGAGTCGTAACCAAAGTGGTACCAAGCAAATAATTTGTGAAGCCGAGGTTCAGGTGTGCGGTAATGAAAAACGAAGAAAAAAAACAAATTATAATTGGGGGATTTTTGCCGCCTGCTACGAGCTCCTCACAAAAAATCTTCGCCAACCTCGCTGCTTCCTGTAACCGAACACAATTCCGTATGCCACTAAAATATCCCAGGAAGTGAGAGAAGAGGATTAGCAGAAGTGCGTTCAAGAGAGTTAAATCATGCATAACGTCTATATTGAATCGTCCATACCGGTAATGTCTATAACGATAATTTGGCCCTCTCTCCCTCTAGGAGTAATAAGTAACAGCGTTTGGTCCCCATCGGCCCAGCGGTGGCCAGGTGCACACTAAAACAGACCACTTCCCCCCCGCCACTCCATGGGACGAAATCATGTGTAGCAGCGGCAACACCGCCGGAAAGAGGGCCTTCACTATAGGCAGCAAAACATCCAGCCCCCAAAGGACTCAAATGAATGTTACGACTCTGCCCTCTCACTGGTACCAAACGCGGTGCATCAGCAAGAGCACAGCCAAGACGACTGTGCAACATTACATCCTGCCTCTCTGATGTGCCTCAGGGTAACGGCATGGATGTGGCTACGGCCCCAAGCTGCGCTGTTTCCTTCACCCCCACGCCGTAATTGGGCGTACCTTTCTTTCTTTCTTACATCCTGACTCTGAAGTGCCCCAAATGAGCACCGTGTGGCAGGAGCACTGCTAGTCAACTCGCCTCATTAGTACCAAACAAGGTGAAGCAGGAAGGATAGCACTGTCAGGACAAGATCATTCTCTGGACGATATGATATCTTGCCCCTGAAGACACTGCATGCATGACATGGCAATGCTCACTCACGGGTACCTGCTGGTACCAAACCTCCTTCACTGAATAACGTTTTACCCAGCCCCCGAAGAGCCCCCACCTGAACCACATGACTCTGCGACCAACTCACTGGTACCAAACGAGGTGCATCAGCGACAGCAACGCCAAGATGACCGCCGTCGAAAGCATCTGCAGCGAGGACTCGCCCAAGCCCGAACCAGACATGAGGCCGGAGGTGCTGCGTATCCAGCGGAGCCACGAGGCCAGCTTCGAAACCGCGTACTCGGTCGCGGTGGGTCGGTCATCCACCTCCAGCAGCGGCGGCATCCCGCCCTGGGGCGAAAGGGAGGGGCAAGGGAGGTTCAGGAATGGCGGTGCAGCACCGACGGGCTCTTAAGTCTGGGGCAGTCAGACGAGACCCACTGACAGCTAGCCCACCCATGCCGTGGTGGGACCTCTAGCCCGCCACACGTCTCACCCACAAATGTTGCGCCTGGCTGGCAGCGGTGGACCTGTTCATGAATCACGATCTTTTTTTGAACTGGAATGCTTTACAAACAGGCAAATACAGCAAAAGGGCGCACAAACTGGGAGGGGCTGTGGGTTACTGAGGTCAAGCTACGCGAGGCAAGCTCCGCACCTGAGGTGTGCGGTGAATGGGCGTAATTTTAACTATAGTGCTTGATACACCATACAGGCAATTGCAAGTACAGGGCATGCAAGGGGCTGTGGGTCATGGAGTTCAACCTACATGAGGTGAGTGCAGGACCAGTGGCGTGCGGTGCATAGATGCATTTTCGAATCTGGGATGCCTCGTAAACAAGCAATTGCAGCTACAGGGCCTGCAAGGGGCACTGAGTAAGGGAGGGCAAGCTACAGGAGACGAGCGCATCACACTCGCTTAGAGGTAAATCTTCACCCTATACCGGTACCCTGACGGAGTTCAAGCTGCGGGAGGCAAGCGCAGCTTTAGGTTTGGGATAAGGTTAACCCATCACCTAAGACCCTACACCCTGACGGAGGTCAAGCTACAGGAGGCGAGCGCAGCACTACGCTAGGGTTTACCCTTTACCCTTAACCTTAAAATCTAAACCCTGACAGGGGTCAACCTGCGGGAGGCGAGCGCATCACCTGAGGCATGCGGTGCATGGTCGTCACATCCTCGCCACCCTCCTCGTCGACGCTCCGCCGGCCCCCGTGCGACGAGCCCAGCGCGATCGACTCCTCGTGGCACTGCGCCACCCACTCAGCCGCCTGGCGGATCTGGGCCTCGCCCAGGTTCGGATCCGACATGTCGATCGTCAGCAGCTGAGCGTGGTAGTACGTGGGCGGGCGTCGCGAGGAGGTTTTACCGACTGCGGGCATCGACAGAGGTGATGCAGACATTTAAACAAAGGCCACATGCCCTCCATCCAAGCCCAGCAGGCGATAGGTCGATGTAGTGCCAGCCCACGATGCCATCAGCGCCGAGGGTAATCATGAACAGTAGGAAAGCCGCATCATCATAATAGAATACACATCATAAAATATTACGCAATACCGTAGATTTGATTTGCCTTCCCTCGGGTATGAAAACATGTTTTCCTTCAATGCTGTCCTCAAGGCAAACTTTCGACCAAAACTCTTATTTTCTGACTGTAATCTGGCGTCAACAATCGGTCATTAATGATTGTGTGGATCCCTCAACCCCAAACAACGTTAATTATGAGGGAAGGCAAAGCAAATATACAGTAATACGCTCCATTGTAATACCAGCCCACTGTGCCATCAACGCTAAGGATACGCAAGAGCTCTCAGACAGCCGCATCAGCATAAGACGCACATTATAGCTATCAGTGGAGGTGCACCAGCTTCCACTTTGCCGCAGGGTTGTTGTCACCAATCTCAGACCATATATCAACACATGGCTCGATGGTGATCCACCGAATTTCTCGCAAATTTCTACCAGTTTCTGGTACCAGTCCCGGCGCATGATTTGCATTTAGATGGCTTCCTTCACGCACGCCTCCAGCTGTGTGAATTTCCATTCTTTCTAAATATCACGGATACTGGTGCTTGATCGGAACATCCCTGCATCAGATTCAGTCATCGTAGATTAAAATAGCCTCCCCAGCATCCCTAGAAAACAACTTATTATATCAAGCCCCGCAACCTTTTTTCACTGTTTATTAGGCCTTGCAGAGAATTTCCCATCGTTGACCGGTCTTAGTTCACGCACCGCCTGATTCCAACTGATTCTAGCCGATTCGCCCAGCGTCGCTATCGCGCGCCCCCATAATTACTTACCGTAGTGATACCATGATTTGGTGATACCAATTGGTTATTGGAATAACCAATTGTATCACCATGTAAAATGCTGCGACAATCAATAACCAACTTAAATCACCGCGATTTAACCGCCCAAACCCTCGGAAACCCTCGAAATTTGCGTTAAGCCAGGATAGCCGCGAAAATTTCTCTAGTAGATATATATTGCGATGGAGGGCCCCAGCGGTGGACCAGGTCCACGTCCAGGTGCTGCTAGCTCACTACTAAGGCCTCCTGCGAGGCAGCGTAACCTTTTCGATTTCATGCCCCGGGTTCTTCCGGGGCAGCCTAGTGCTTCCACGCAATCCGTCAGGCTAGATCCAGGTACAGCGACAAAAGGAAGAGAGGCTCTTGGAGACGCAGCGCAGGGCTCAATTTCGACCCACACTCGGGAGCTGCAAAGCGCCCTCGCATCCTGTCGGCGCTCCGGCAAGCGATGAGCAGGTTCGCAGTTAATGTCCGGGCAGCGCTCGCCAGCCTACTGGATCAGGAGCCAGTGCGACTGTCTCTGAACCTGGGCAAACGCCGGCGCGGGCCTTACAATGATAGAGGCAGCAGCAGGCCGCCTAGATCAGGGGTTGCAGAGGCTGGCTGCGGCTGTTGCTGCAAGCAAGTCCACGGGGTGCAGCAAGTGCAGGTGGTCTGCAAAGGGCTGTGGATCCTGCCGAGGATGACAGTGTTTATGGACCCCTGAGTTTGAATGGACCCCTGAGTTTGAATGGACCCCTGAGTTTGATTGGACCCTTGAGTTTGATTGGACCCCTGAGGTTGAATGAACCCCTGAGTTTGAACCTAAGCTGGCGATGTAAAAAAAATGAATAACCAATTTAAATCACTGTCGAAAATGCGGCCAAATCCCATTAACCAATTTGTTATCACCATTTTTTATTTTCCATCGATTTTCTTCAACCAATATCATCGTATCACCAAATCATCGTATCACTACGGTACCTTGTAGTTCGCACGGCCTATCCCGCACCCCTTGTACACTATATTTTTGCGGGAAGGCCAAGCTAATCTACCGTTTCATTCATTATTCTTGCTATACATTGTGATGTAAAAACACTCGAAGGAAAAAAATATATCACATGGCGACGCCATGACCAAATAAGGACCACCAGCCTACGCACCAGCCTACAACGAGCCTACAACATCCCCAGCTAACAGGTGGCATTGCCGCCAACCCCAACAGGACTGCTGCAGCTCACCACTAGGGCGGTAGGCCAGGAGCTTCATCGGCAGAGCTTTCCGCGCTGGGCGCTGAAGCAGCCGCTCGGCAATCAGCTGCCACCGGGGGAAACCGCACGATCTGTCTGCCCCAAAATGGTACCTGTGAAAAAAGACAAGGGGCGGGCAGCTCACAGGGTGCAGCCGGGTGTGGCAGGGTCAGGGCAGCGCCTAGGCGGCGGGGCCGGCTGTGACAGGGTCAGCAGGTTAGCACGATCCATCTGCCCCAAAGTGGTACCTGTGACATCAGGTAAGGGGACGGGGGAATCCACAGGGAGCAGTGGAGTGAGGCGGGACGGACAGCACACAGGATGCAGGGGGATGAGGCGGGACGGACAGCACACAGGATGCAGGGGGATGAGGCGGGACGGACAGCACACAGGATGCAGGGGGATGAGGCGGGACGGACAGCACACAGGATGCAGGGGAGTGAGGCGGGACGGACAGCACACAGGATGCAGGGGGATGAGGCGGGACGGACAGCACACAGGATGCAGGGGAGTGAGGCGGGACGGACAGCACACAGGATGCAGGGGGATGAGGCGGGACGGACAGCACACAGGATGCAGGGGGATGAGGCGGGACGGACAGCACACAGGATGCAGGGGAGTGAGGCGGGACGGACAGCACACAGGATGCAGGGGAGTGAGGCGGGACGGACAGCACACAGGATGCAGGGGGATGAGGCGGGACGGACAGCACACAGGATGCAGGGGGATGAGGGTACGAGGCAGGGCAGGCAGCTCACAGGCCGGCAGTGAAAGGGGCGTCAGGTTAGCAAGATCCATCCGCCTCAAAATGGTACATTTGACAACAGGTGAGGGGCAGGGGCAACTCGCAGGGTGCAGGGGGGCAAAGGGGCGAGGGTATGAGGTGGGGCAGGCAGCTCACTGGCCGGCTGTGACAGGAATGGCAGCCCCTAAGCAGGGCCGGCTGTGACAGGGGCGGCAGCCCCTAAGCGAGCCGGCTGTGAAAGGGGCGGCAGCCGCTAAGCAGGGCCGGCTGTGAAAGGAGCGGCGGCCGCTAAGCAGGGCCGGCTGTGACAGGGGCAGCAGCCCCTAAGCAGGGCCGGCTGTAGCCCACGTTAAGCCCCCATGGTCACCCAGAGATCTTGGCAGGACACACAGTTCAGGTTTAAACGGTTTCTCTGGTTATGAGCACGAAAACATGTTTTTGTTTTCACCATCCACTTTCTACAAGTGGTACCCACAAACAGATATAAACAGCAACTCACACACCTTACCACACACCGTCTGGGCCGGCCTACGAATGGTGGCCAAAGTAGCATGGCGGGCCTCAAATGGGGCCTCCGGCCAGAGGCCGGTGTGTAGCTGACATGTAGCAGAGTCACAACAAAAGAAACACTACACACCGTTTCCGCCCCGTACGCCTACTTGCAGAACGGCTGCTGAGTCGCCGCGTCCATCCACGTGACCCTCAGCTTCCCCGCCTCCATCGCCTTGAATGCTGACGCCATGGCCGCGCCCGGCAACCGCCGCGACCAAATCACCTCCTGCAGGCGCAGCATCGCCGCACGGCCAGCCTCCTGCAAAGGCCCGCGCTGCGGGGAGACGGCCACCACGCACAGGTCGGCGCCGGAGCCGGCGCCGCCTCCCAGACCTATGACACAGCCCAAGGGCACCTGCGTTGCTGGACGAAGGGCCGGTAGCGACTGCCACATCAGGCCCCGGGCCTCCACCTCCCGTCCTAACTCAGAGCCTGCGCCCTTGCCGAGCGGAAGCACCTAAAGAGGATGGGCATTCAAAGAGTCACAAGTGGTTGCTCAGGTGGTGGCTCAGGCGGTTCAGGAGTGGCCAAGCTATGGAGAGGCGCGGATTGGTTGTTTAGGGTTAAGAATCAACCTTTGGTGTGTGCCTTTTGCATGGTATTTGGGTGATCAGGTTTGAGCCAAGGTAGGTGAGTAGGGTTGAGAGCACGAGGAAAGGAGATTGGTATCAACAGGTAGGGAGGTGTCAATCTTTATTTTTAAACCTATTTACCTGCCTACCTACCTGCCTACCTACCTTTCGATAAGTAGGTAGGCAGGTCAATGGGTTTGAGAAAAAATAGGTCAGGGAGAGGTCCCAAGGTCAACGTGTTAGGCAAGTTCGCACATTTGAGAGCGAAGATGGAAAGGTTTGCACAATCCCACCCACCCACCCCGGACACTAGGCCAGGTCCACAACATAACGCCTACTCACCCTCCCACTCACCTTGGGCGCCAGGCAAGGTACACAAAAGAACGCCCACCCACCCTCCCACCCACCCACCTCGGGCACATTCCAAGGTCCACACAACAAAAACCACCCACCCACCCACCCACAAAGAGGAAGGACCACACAATAACACGCACACACCCACCTCAGGCAATGTCCCGGGCCCTCGAAAGAACACGACGAAGGGTGCCGGCGGCAGGCCGTCAACTTTCAACCGCGCCCGCCATGCCTCCGCGTCCGCCTCCTGGTACGCCACCCGGACCACGTGCATCATGGACAGATGTTTCTTGACCAGCATGCGCAGCGGTAGGCTGCCCTGCTCAGAGAAAAGCCAGCAAAACGCGTGACAGGTCAGCAACAGGTCTACGCCACACATGACAGGTGAGATCCACACAAGATAGGTCACATCCAAACACTGACGGGTCAGCGACAGGTCAAAGCCACACTTGACAGGTGAGCAAAAATCCACAGCGTCTTGTCAGAAACAGGGCTCAGGAAGAGGGCTGTCAAGAGGTGAGCCTTTTCACTCCTAACTAGGCCGCAGATGCGTATTTCTAAAATCATGAATACGGAGACAGACCACCTCAAGCATCTCTGGTTTCCACATACTTCACTAGATCCGTCTCTTATCTCCAGCTGCTCACCTGCCCCTTGCTCTAGCCAGAAGCCAGCACCACCACTAGCTTTGCTAGAGCCCTCTCCCACATCCAGCCCGGGCTAGAGCCCACTCACCTGCCCCTCCCTTTTCCCGAATGCCAGCACCACCACTTGCTTTACTAGAGCCCTGTCCCAGCTTCAGCCCGGGATAGAGCCCACTCACCTGCCCCTCCCTTTTCCCGAATGCCAGCACCACCACTTGCTTTACTAGAGCCCTGTCCCAGCTTCAGCCCGGGATAGAGCCCACCCACCTGCCCCTCACTCTTCCCGAATGCCAGCACCACTGCTTCCTTTGCTAGAGCCCTCTCCCAGCTCCAACCCGGGATAGAGCCCGCGCACCTGCCCCTCAATCTTCCCAAATGCCAGCACCACTGCTTCCTTTGCTAGAGCCCTCTCCCAGGTCCAGCCCGGGATAGAGCCCGTTCACCTGCCCCTCGCTCTAGATGGAAGCCAGCACCACCACTTCCTTTGCTAGAGCCCTCTCCCAGGTCCAGCCCGGGATAGAGCCCGCTCACCTGCCCCTTGCTCTAGATGGAAGCCAGCACCACCACTTATGCTAGAGCCCTCTCCCAGCTCCAGCCCGGGATAGAGCCCGCTCACCTGCCCCTCACTCTTGCCGAATGCCAGCACCACCACTTTCAGCGGAGAGACGTTCCCCAACAGGATGTCCAGGCTGCCCAGGGACAGGGACGGCACCGGGTCCAGGTTCATCAGGCCCTCAGCTACAAACTCCTGTAGCTGAGGTATAGTGATCTGGCCGTGGTACCTGCAGGAGGGGTTGCGGGATATGGCGTGGGACAGGGCCAAGGAGGGGATACAACGGTGGTCATGTTAGATGGGGTGAGAGGGAGACGGATCAGGGTTAGTGAAGTTTTTACAGTCCAACAGAGCATCACACTTGATGCATGGGACATGTGCCTGTAAACCGGGGGGAGACAGGAAATTTGGCAAAGTTTTGAGATGATTCTTTCTTTTCATCATACACTGAAAGATAAAAGAACCAAATTTCTTCCAGAACACATATGCAGAATCCGCTGCATTTGGTTCAGGGTTTAGGGTTAAGGTTTATCCCTACTTAACCCTAACCATAAACCCTAAGGATCTAGCTTTATCCCTACTAACCCGAACCCAAACCCTAAAGGTGGTCATATGAGATGTGGTGAGAGGGAGACGGAACAGGGTTTAGACCCCCTACTAAAACATTAACTAAGCCCTTACTCCTAAAGGAGACGGAACAGGGTTTAGACCCCCTACTAAACCCTTAACTGAACTCTGACTTCTTAAGAGAGCAGAACAGGGTTTAGACCCCCTACTCATCCCTAGACTAAACCGTAACCCCTAAAGGAGGCGGAACCATGGCCTGAGCTAGACACACGGTAGGAAAAAACCTCGATGCGACGCCCATGAGTCCTGCCGACTTCTAAACTTCTTATACTGAGTTTGGATTTTCACCTGCATGGTTGCCGGTGAAACGTGTGGTGAAGGAGGGTTTAGTGCCTTACCACTTTCGGCCTTCCGTCACACAACCATGCAGGTGATAAATACCAGCCTCCAACACCCTCTGTGTGAGGGGCAGACAATGGTGAGAGCCTCCCATCTTGATCCGAAAAGGATTCAAGGATTGAGTTGCATCTCAGGCTCCCCCCCCCCTCATACCTCCCTCCCTTAGCTCAAGGGGGGAGCTTAGCCCTAAACCCTTAACCCAAACCTCATCAATGCACAGGTGACAAAAAAACGCAGCCTCCCCCCTTGCCACCCACATGCAAGGAACAGGTTGAACAGAGTGTGCACCTGCAACCCTGCCCGGATAACGAATCTGCGACGATTGGCTGCCTCTCCCTCCCCACTCTTATGCACCAAGCCAGATGAGTCCACTGGACTATTGCCCCCTGTCCGGGCGGGTTCTCCCGTTATAATTGGCTGCCCCCTTCTTCCCACCCTTATGCACCAAGCAAGTTGAGCACATTTGATTGCAATATTGCCCCCTGTCCAGGCGGGTTTTCCCGTTATAATTGGCTGCCCCTCACCCCTCCACTCCCCACCCATATGCACCAAGCAAGTTGAGCACATTTGATTGCAATTCTCCAAACCGACCTCTTCATGCACGAAAACTCGCGGCAGGTGGGCGACACTCCAACGACCACAGGAAGGGACTCGTAGCTGATGGGATGCCAGCCAGCTATGCCTTGGTTCAGCCTGTCGTACAACAAGGACAACAGCAGCAGGTGGGTGGGACTCATGCAGGCGTAGCTGATGGGATGCCAGCCAGCTATGCCTTGGTTCAGCCTATTGTACAACAAGGGCAACAGCGGCAGGTGGGTGAAGCTTGTGTGAACATTGGGAGGGACTCATGCAGGCGTAGCTATGGGATGCCAGCCAGCTATGCCTTGGTACAGCCTGTCGTACAACAAGGACAACAGCGGCAGGTGGGTCAAGCTTGTGTGAACATTGGGAGGGACTCATGCAGGCGTTGCTGATGGAATGCCAGCCAGCTATGGTTCAGCCTGTTGTACAATAAGGGCAACAGCGGCAGGTGGGTGACACTTGGCCCCTACTGCTACTTCCACGGCAGTGAGCGAGGCGTGAGGAGGCGTTCCGCCCCTCACCTCCTACCCTTCTGCATTGCCCCAGCATTCGCTTGTGCAGACTAGGCCTTCACAGCACCCTTGCACAGCTACCGTTGCACGAGACCCATCTTGCAGCTTCACAGGAGGAAAGTGTGAGCCTGGTCATCCCACCAGACATGAAATGAAATAGCGCCCGAGCATCAGCCTGCGCCTGAGCCCCGGCCCCGAGGGTGATCCATTCAAACTCATGCAAAAAAGCCGAGCAAGGCGTGCAGACTCACCAATGTGCATGTCAACACAAAGTGCTGAAAACGTCCACACTACCTCATGCAGCCAGGCCCATGCACACAAACCCAAGCCATGCGTGCCAGCACCGACAAACAAGCGGCCACCAACGCAAGGACACCAAGTCATGGACAAACCTAGCCTGACACATAGCCACAAGAAACACCAATTTGCAGAAAATCATGAACACCATCTCATGCCGCTGCACCCCTGCACTGTGATCCCCTAGTTAAGGATGAAGGCTTTATCCTATTCCCCAACCCTGAACCCTACTGCTCACTACCAGTGGATCTTTCAGTGCCATCAATAATTGTTAGACTGGATCAATACTGGTGAAGGAATGCTTAAGAAGGCTGCCGCAGACGGCTGAAAGGAAACGCCGCGCCCGTGCACAGATGCTTCTAGATAGAGTCTTCCAATCGATCTGCCCCATGCACCTGCACTCCAAGTCTCTAATATAGGGTTAAGGCTATACCCTCAACCCTACACCGACACCTCAACTTATGCTCTACACTCTCCAGTGTACCAGATGCCTCTGGGTGAAGGGTTTACCCTACACCCACACCTCAACATGCACTTTAAATCTCCAGTATAGGATTTAGGCTATACCCGCAACCCTAACCCCTCACCTCAACTGCTGCTCACCACTCAGCAGTACACCAGATGCCTCTGGGTTGAGGTTTTACCCTACACCCTCACCTCAACTGCTGCTCACCACTCACCAGTGCACCAGATGTCTTTGGGACTTCCAATGGATCCGCCCCATGCGCGCCCACTCCTGCCCGCTGCCTGTCCCAGCCATGGACTTGAACAGCGCCTCCCAGACCGGCATGGCCGACCGGCTCTCTAAGCTCTCTTCGGACCAGAGCTAGGCAAAGAAGGAGGGAGGCAAGCGGTGCGGGGGTAAGGGAAATGGGGGAGGGATAATGGGCGGGGGGAGGGGGGAAGGGGAATGGAGGATGGAGGGATATTGGGCGGGGGGAGGCCGGGGTATGTACGGGGGTATAGGCTGTATGGTCGGGGGTAAGGGCAGTTGGGACTGGGATAATGAGCGATGGGGGGCGGGGATTATATTGGCATTTGGGGCGGTATGGTCGGGGGTAAGGGCCGTGGGGGGGGGGGTAATAAGCGATTAGGGGCGGGGGTCTGGGCCATTGGGACGGGATCATGGGCAATGGGGGCGGGGTGGTCACCACTCCCCGTCTACAGGGGCCTCACCAGGCTGGGCCAGGGCTGGTGGCTGGTGGCTGGTGAACACATGAAGCTGAGGTCTTCAAACAAATCCAAAATACGGCATGATTAGGAGAAAATTTAGCCCATTAAATTCCTGTCTCTGGCCACCCCATCCAGGATGAGCCAAGGCTGGTGACTGGTGGCTGGTGAACGCGTGGTGCTGGAAGTCTCCAAACAAATCCGGGATACCATAAGGAAAATAAAGTTATTCACCAGGACTTCAACCTCTAAATTCCTCCTGTCCCGCAATCCTACCAGGATGAGCCAGGCTTGTGGCTGGAGAGAACACGCAGTGCTGGGAGTCTTCAAACGAATCCGGATTACCAAAGGAGAACTAGAAAACTGACCGAGACTCCAACCACCCGCCTCCCAGTCCCACCAGTATGAGCCAGGGCTTGTGGTTGGTAAAAACGTGGTGCTGGAAGTTTGAGGAGGTCAGCGTGACGGTCTCTGAGGGCAGGACAGTGTCCGGGTCGGGTTCCTGGTGGTGCCAGTGGTGGTGCTGCTGGCCCCACTGCTGCTGCTGGTGCTGACCTTGGTGCCTGGGAGCAAGCAGCAAGGCAGCTGGGATCAGCATCAAAGGTATCATCAACATGGTGCCAGTGGTGGTGCTGCTGGCCCCACTGCTGCTGCTGCTGCTGACCTTGGTGCCTGGGGGCAATCAGCAAGGCAGCTGGGATCAGCATCAAAGGTATCATCAACATGGTGTCAGTGGTGGTGCTGCTGGCCCCACTGCTGCTGCTGCTGCTGCTGCTGACCTTGGTGCCTGGGGGTAATCAGCAAGGCAGCTGGGATCAGCCTAACAATCAGGCTATAGTAAACATAGTAGAATGATGAAAGGGTGGGGATTACAGCCCTGCCCAGTACCCTGCCCTATACCCTGCCCTGTCCATGACCCTGCTGTACACCCTGCCTTAATCTGTGGCTTGGACTTCCTTACCCTATCCGCAATGCTGCTCTTAACCCTGCCCTACACCCTGTCAACAACCTTGCATTACTCCGTAACTTGCCCTGCCCTACCCACAGCCTTCCTGTCTGCCCTGCCCACAACACTGCTCTTAAACCAGCCCCACCCACAACCCTGCCTGCCTCTGTACCTTGCCCTGCCCACAACCCTGCCCTCTGCCTTATTCTGTAGCTTGCCCTGTCCACTACCCTTGCCAGCTGTCATTGTCAAGGGGATGCTGCTGCAGGATAGTGGAAGGCATTGCTGGTGGCAGTTAAGTCCTTGTCTCGAAACACGACAAGAGGCGGGGAGAGACCAGGCATAGAGCACAGTAGAAATAGGGATAAACTCCTGCCGTTTCACTCCCCCCCCCCCTCCCCCTCTACTTGATTAATTCAACGCTTGGAGAATGAACCACTTCCTCATTCATTTTTACATCCGATGCTTGCTTCAGCTCTATTCCCCTCTCCTACCTTGACTGGTGTCCAAATCCCTGCCAGTAGAGAGCCGGGGCAAAAGCATCATAAGGGGGAGAAGGAGTTAATTAGGAAAGAAGAGAGGCAGAGAAGCTGACTAGCAGGTGCAGTTGCCATGGCCTTCGTACTTGAGTGGACCACATCATCAATTTCAGATGGCACCATGTGAGTCGTGACACATGCACCTGTCTGGATAATAATGGTGCGCTTGCATGGCAGTTTGCGGCATGGAATGCGACGTCAAGGTGGTATCATCGCCTGCTTACAAGCTCCGTATTTTCATCGTGGCACGCGCATTGAACTCGATCATACCGTGCGTTTGCATGGCAGGAAGTAGCAGCATGCCAACCCTGACAACCATGCCCTGGTCTGCCATCACAGGAGCAGCATGTTCATTTCCATGCCACAGGCAGGCGCATAGCGGCTACCATGCAACGGGCGCCATGCATTGTTGCATGGCAGCGGCATGCGAGGCAAGCTGCTACATACTATGAGACGAAACAAGGCTGCGCGAAACAACACCAGCTAGGACTGCCCCTGTTTTCCCAGTGGCAGGAAGCACACTCACCCCTCCTCCTAGATCATGCTGCCGTCTCTTTTGAGGGTCCCCCAGAATCTCATACGCCTGCTGAAGCTCCACGAACCTCTCCTTTCCCTTGGGGTTCTGAGAGGTAGGTAATGCGGGTCAAGAGGCGGGATGGTGACGAGGGCGCAAGATCGCCGGAGACCATTATCTGTCTGCCTACTTTATCGGGATGGTATTTCAAAGCCTGTTTTCTGTACGCGCGCTTGATGTCATCGTCTGACGCAGACTTGGTCAGCCCTAACGTCGAATAAGGGTCCTTTGCCGCGACATGGGCTACACAAGCCAAGAGGAGGAGCGATATGCATGCCAACCCCCATCCGCCCATATCTTCCGATGACACTGCCTGTCCTCGAGGTAGGGCATAAAGGTATAATTATATGGGGGACGCAAGTGGAGTTGAGGTTCATACCTGCCCCCCACGCCTGATGGGGCATGTTGTGGAGAGCTAGGCACCATTAGGCTGCCACGAAGATGATGAACAAGCCGATGATTTATCAGACGTCGATGATAAGAACATGGTGCGGCATTCAGTCGTGTGCGGAGCTGCTTGCAAGGTATCGATCGTGTCGCGTCATCGATGTCACTCTCCATTGCTCCGACCCTCTGAATCTAGGCCTCAGCTTGAAACTATCTAGATTGATGGGCTACATGATTATTTGCTCACTGCCCCATATTGCAACTCAGCGTTTGTATGTCCCTACCGCCAACCATGCAGGGTTGCATGCCAGGCGAGAATGTCTTGTTGCCTCTCATCAGATGCCAAGTTGAAAGACACATATGGGCGCCCCTCCTCGACAAGTAGGACTCATGTACCAGTGTCCTCCACCATCAGCCTCAGCGCATGGGCGCCCGTCGGGCCCTCTGCGAGTCATGGTCACCATGCGTCCCCGCATGGCGCCGAACCTCGGGCTTCGCTTGGCAGCATGCATGCCCATGCATCTGGGCACAGATTTTACAGCAGATCGATTCCAGGTCAAGACGAGCCAGACATGCCTCCAGCCCCTTCCAAGGAGACAGCCACCACCGTTGCCGCCGCCGCTACTGATCCCACTGCTCCTGTCCTGCCGTCCGGGACTCCTTTATTTCAGGGCAATGCCGCATGGCTCGCTTCACAGAAGTCTGCTGCCGAGTGGGGCGCTTCGTTAGCTGAGATGGACGCTGCACGCACAGACATTGCCTCTTCATCGTCCCGTGGGAGAGGAGCGATATCCCACCTTGAGATTGCTGCGGCAACGGCTGCTGCTGCTGCTCCAACATCCGCAGCCTCTGCTGTAGGCCAAGGCACCACTGCGTGGTTTGCCTTGCAGAGGTCTGCTGCAGACTGGGTCACTCCGTTGGCTAAGATGGACTCTGCACGCACGGCCGCCGCCTCTCCATCTCCCCAAGGGACGGCAGCAACGGCCAACCTGGCCCATGCTGTGGCGGCCGCTGGCAGCAAGGGCATGCGTGTTTGCGGGAGACCTCCGCCGTTAATCCCAAGACGGCTTGGTGCTGAGCATCGCTGCTCACATCCCTTTCACCTCTCCGCTTGAGCGGTGTCGGCTGTCTGAGGCAACCCAGCTCCTAGATCTCGGATCCACACTGGCCACAGATATCGATATTCAGCTTAAAATTCATCAGCACAAGGGCGCCGTCAGTCAGGATCAGGCTTCGGGGCCGGATATTCTGCTGGCCTTATAGCCAGCGGCGCAGCAGCAGCCCATAGAGGTCCTGGGGGTGTTGGAGGCTGTGGCACCTTCCCAAAGCACGCAGCTGCTTCAGCTACAGGCCAGGGGTCAGGAGCTCGAAGGCAGGCTCCTTCAGGTGAGTGTGGGGGCTCTCTGACCTCGTCCAAGAGGAATACCAAACCTGTCCTGAACTGTGGGTTCTGGACCGTTTGTTCTGCACTGTCTGGACTGTCCGCTCTGTTGATATGTGCACGCTCCTCTTCCCCATTCAAGGATTATGAAAAACTTGAACTCTGAACCCTAAACCCTAAACCCTTCCTTGATATGCGCACTCACCTCCCCCCCCTCCTGTTCTCTCTTTTCCTCAGCTGTGCCTACACGTAGCGTCTGGACGTGATCTTTGTGCGGCAGATGCTGGCGACGTGGCTTCCCAACCAAGCACTTCTACCCCTGGTAAGCTCCCTGGCTATCCTCGAATACCGGAATGCGGAGCTGATGGACCATCTCGCGACGCTGCTGGGCAGCAGGATGAACAATATGTTGACGCCCCGGTGTCTGCTGGCTGTGGCTAGGAGCTATGCACAGCTAGGTCACATGCACCGGCATCTGGGGCATAGGCTGGCCAAGCGGGGCACTCGCCGGGATGTGTACGGGCGAGCCCTGGGTAGCATAGACTTTCTTACTTTTAGGGACGCATGTTGCGAGTTGGCCTGCCACGGATTACTGCTTACTGCTGGCGCACTAACTTATGGCTGCGACTCGGAGCAGCCGGCACAGCTGATAATAGAGGACGGCGCAGCGACCAGCAGTGTGAGACACGCAATCAGCCCATCCTTGCATGTATGGCCCCGATAAGATAGTACTGAAGCGTGTCCAGGATTTCAAGTTCTTGGGCATCATTCAGCACGAGAGCGGCAGCATGAGGAAGGCAATGCAAGGTAGAGAGGTGCCTTTCGCTACCGCGTTGCACCCTGTCCGCCGCATGGCCGATAAGGTGCACCTCAGGCATCATCTGCCTACACGCATTCGGTTGGCGTCTGTCTATGCAGCGCCTGCGGCCAACTACGGTGATGTGGTGTGGGCCATCGAACACCTCAGGCCGCGGCATTGCCTTAAGAGCAAGATGCAGTCCATCTTCCTCCAGCATCTGCGCCAGGCTGCAGGGCTACCTCCGTCCGCTGCGAGTTTGGGAGTCATGAGGGAGCTGCAGATCCAGCCGTTACAGCGCAGTTCGTGGCAGCATGTACTTCGCTTCTACAACGCAGCGGTCGCACCAGCAGCACAGCAAGACAGCCCACTCATGGTGGCAGCCATGGCGGCCGACATGCAGCTCGCTGTCAGGCAGGGCACCGGAGGGCGCAATTGGTGCAGTGATTGGCTAGGTGCCTTGCTAGAGCTGTAGCTGGGATCAGCCGATCCCAAACTGCGTCAGACAGCAATTGACTTACAGCCGGTGCCTGTCAGAGAGGTGCTAGCGCTAGTTGAAGCAGCATACAAGCGGGCGCAGCTGGATGCCGCTGGCAGAGGGGACCCCAGAGATCCTGCCACTGAACACAGCTCTGCGGCCACCTACCGCACCGGGTTTCAGTCTACGGCGGGCGCCGTGCTAGCGCAGGCCAGGGGCCGCACCAGACGAAAGGAGTGTGCTTGCGTGCGCACGAATTTACGGCTGCAGCTCGGCGCCGTCAGCACGGCTGACACTAGAGGACGGCGCAGTGGTCAGCATCGTGACAGGCGGTGCTGCCTGCGATGTTGGGCTAGGGGAGACGGCGACCATGTGGAGGACGCACTTCATGCTTGCTTTCAATGCCCCGACGTGCATGATCAACTTAGAGAGCGGGGATGGGCAGGTCCTCCGAACGGTGCTAGAGACTTTTTGGAGTTATACCCGGGCAGGCTTGGGTGGGATGCCCTGGCCTTTGTGGACGACGTGGTGGATATTGTTGAGGCGTAGACTTTTTCAGAGGTTGGAATTCCTTTGTATTTTGTGTTTTCCAGCCTTTTGTTTTGTCCCTTCACTGTTCCCCCCTTTCTTTTGTCCTGCCCTCTTCTGTGTTTCTTTCCAACTTTCCTCCCAACTCCTTAGTTAGGCGCCCACGCGGCCAAGCCTTATTTGAGCAGGGCCCAGATGTGTATCGTCATTGACACACTACTGCCAACGGTCCTGGGCTGAGGGAAACCGCCAACATGTGGCGGATGCGCTGCATGTCTGCTTTCAGAGCCCTAGTGTGAAAGAAAGTCTGAGGGCGAGAGGTTGGACAGGCCCCCCCAAGGGCCCCACAGAACTCAAGCAGTACCAGGGCAGGCATGGGTCGGAGGCTCTGGCTTTTGTTGAGAACGTGGTAGACTGTGGTGAGGGCTAGTCTGCTGTCTTCTTTTTTCCTGTTTAACGTCCTCTTAGAGCGAGCGTATGCTGGATCTGCTGGCGGGAACTTGGCATGATCAGAAGGCGCCGCTGAAAAGCTGGTTCCCGGTTTCAGAGGAAGCGGACCCGTTCGGGTACGCCTGAAACAATGAAGCTGTGAAGTAGGCAAAAGAACCAGCAATTATTTGAACCCATGTCCAAATTCTCACTCAAAACCGGCGTTGACAATCGAGAAACAGTATATTCATGGAACCCTACCTCAACCCCAAACAACGTTAATTACGAGGGAAGGCAAAGCCAATCTACGGTAACGTATGAGTTTCTTTGAAGTAGGCAAAATAACCAACAATTCCTTGAATGAAACGCAGGACGAAGATGGAAGCAGCATTTCGTATTGGGCAGCACAACGCATGTGAGGAAGCAAGCCTCCTCACTGCTGGGAAACTGAAGGCTCGCCCGCCACTAGAGCATGCCAGTCCATCCCCGTGTCAGCAAAATGCAATCACTGCCACACCAGCACACGACATGAGATGATTAAGAAGAATGCACCGAATGTGAATATGACCACGCTGCAGTTGGGTGGAACCGCCGGTGCAGGTTGCCTCATGAGAGGCAAGAGTGGGAGATAAGTAAGACGACCCGCCGCCCCCATCTGCGTTTTTGCCACCGTCCCCTCCCGAGTACCCGCCACCCCCGCCGTACGACCTGCCCGAATATCCGCTCCCCCCTCCTCCGAAACCCCCATGAGCCCCCCTAGTCCAATGCCACCAGCCCCTCCCGAGATCAGCGATGCGCCCCCTGCTCCTGAGCTCCCGAGATCATTGGCTCCGCTGCTGTTGAGGCCTCCCCCACCGGAACCGAAAGAAGGGGTACCTAGGCTACCTCCCAGCCCTAGGCCAGAGGTCTTAAGGGAGCACAATCCTGTGGTCGCAAACTTGGTGAGGGAGGCATAGCAGCTGCAGATTGCACCGCCTCCTCCGCCGGCAATGAGCAGATTGTCGCCACCGCCAGAAATCTCCACCCAGGAAGCGCCGCCGCCGCCGCCCGAACCACTCACAAAAGTCCCACTCTGCCCAACCATCACAGCCAGGGTGGTACCAGAATACAGGGAGAAGTCCGCCAGAACTACAGCACCATTGCCGTAGTAGGAGGCACCGCCCGATGCGCCTGAAGCGACAATTGTGTAGAGTCCGCCTGCATTGACAGTGAACAATTGGACTCCGGACGTCGTGCTCACGTAGGTGACGATGCTGCTTGACAGGGTAGCGTACTGAGTGGTGCATTGGCCTTCTGTGGGGCCGGTGGGGCCGGTCTGGCCACATGCAGTCATGGTCACAGCATCGGCTGGGAAGGTGGGTTGGGGCGGGCAGGTGGGTGGGGTCACACAGGTGGACAGAGAGGCTGGAGGGGAAGGAGAGGGAGGATAAAGATGAAGGTGGGAGGGTGGGGAGGGGAAGGTGGAGGGGCAGGAGGAAAGGGAGGGGAGGGTTGAGGTGGGATGGGCGACGGCTGTGGAGGCAATGGGGGAGGAGAAGGAGGGGGCTCTGGCGATGGTGGTGGAGGGGGAAGTGGAGTGGGGGGGGCGGGAGGAAGTGGAGAAGGAGGAGAGGGGGAGGGCGGCAAGGGGAGTAAGGGGGGGAAGGTTTGCCTGACGGTATCTGTGGAGGGACCGGGCTAGGTGGGGGGGGAGGTGAAAACAAAAATCCAGGAGGGTTTGGAGGTGGTGAGGGTGGGGTGGAGGGTGGGAGCGGTGAAGGCGGAGAGGGAGGTGGCGGAGAAGGAGGAAGTTGAGCAATCCTCTGGCCAAACATAGACGACTTGCGGTTGCTGTCCTTAGGATTGAAAGCTTCGTTGGGCCACCACTTGTCGCCAAACCAGGATGTGTATGTCCAAAAGGTTATGGGGAGGCAGGTGGTAAAAGTGGTGCAGTGTTCTTTTTCCCAGAAAAGAACAAGGTTCATTGATGGGATTCTCTGAAAGAAGAGCAGGCTGCCGGACATGCCCAGGGAGACGCAGGCATGGAACTCAACGATCACATAGTCGGTTCTTCTTATGCCGGGGAAAAAGGTGCTGGCCGACGGCCATCCGCCAGGGTAGATGGCGCGGATGAAGATGGGGGCAGAGGGGATGTTGATTGGGCTGGAGGGCACTTCGAACAGCTGGGCAAAGGCGTCCCGGGCATCGACCATAAAGCCAGCCATGATGTTGGCGCTGGCGTTGATGGAGGCGTAGCTGACGTTGAAAGTCACCATGAAGGCCATGGTGGTGTTCTGCACTTGCGCCGAGATACCTGACGGTCAAGAGTGGTCATGGCAAGAAGATGAGTAAGATGAGTGAACGAGGAGGTTGGCACAACATCCAAAGTAGTCAGCAGGTATAGTAGGGGGCTCTCTGACATAATTGGCAGCCAACATGTTCAACACGGGGCTATGTGATATAACTGATGGGGCTGTTTGTCGGAGAAAGTGGTGGATGTTTGGTATGAAGGCATACATGCACGTACACTCTTTAGTTAGGTGCCCAGAGCCTTTTTGAGCAGGGCCAGAGGTGTAATGTCATTGCCATGCACGTACACGGCATGTAAGAAAGAAAGAAAACTACGCCCCGTGGGGGGCGTGAGAGTTAAGGAAACAGCGCAGCCTGGGCCGAAGCCACATCCACGCCGTTACCGTGAGAAAAAGAAGGCACATCATAATTGATTACGGCGGCTTGCGGTTCTAATTAATTTATTCACTGATTTTAGCAAGTCCAGTGGGGCAGTATTCAATTCTTCGCCTGGTCTGCACGATGCTATGTAGGTATTTAATAGCTTGCACAAGCATTTTCTGTGCACATTTTTTTCATGGTAGGTGGACAAGCCCAATTGTTGCATGCTCTGAAGGGTGTGCTCGAGATAGACTGTGCCTGACGTCCCGATTAAGACGGGGACAAGCTTGATATTGCATTGCCTATATCCACTTTGCATGAGTTTCTCAATGAGGAGGGCATGCTGGTTTTTGCAAGCTACAAGCTGGGTTTCTTGTAGGGTATCTCTGGAGTATTTAAACCCAATGACATAAATGGTGGTGTCTGCTTTGTTAGCTTTGTGTTGGACAAGCATGATGTTGGGTTGCAGCTTCTTTTTCTCCCCAGGCTCCGTATTGAGCCCTAGTAAGTGAACATGTCTTTCGGGACCCCGTTGCACGACATTACAGGTGCGCCTGCCTTCATTTTCACATTTGTGTGCTGATCCAAGGTCAGCCATTACGAGGTCTACCCCCATGCTGCCCTTCGAAATGGCCCTTAGCAATATCCGTCCAGTGTGGTGGTGCCGTTCAGTGTACATTTCCCCATTTCTGGGTGTTGGCATCCCCCGGTATGTATGAGGTGTGACTGGCTTTGGCCAGACTGCTGGGTCTACTAGGTCTACTGGGGTCGAAGATAACTAAGAGGTCGGTCAGACTGCGTTACGTTTGGGGTTGCGTCAGGAAAAAATGATAACGCTACGCCGGTCACACTGGCCCAAACGCTAAACGCAACGTGTCCAAAGGCCAAACGCAGACGCGGAGGGGGGGGGGACGTTTCGCGTTTGAGATTTTTTCATGAATTCCAGCTTAAGCTTGATCTTTAGCTGGACACGAACAATATATATGTTACAATATAAGGAAATACCAACCCCGAGTCGCTGGGAAATGGAATTCGCACAAAAATGTACCATGTCGTGCCCTGATGTCTTGCCCTGCCGTCTTGCCCAAACGCAGTGTGACCGGGCAGTTTCGCGTCAGATCAGACGCAAAATCCAGACGCGACCCAGACGCTACTGTCAAACGCAACCTCAAACTTAATGCAGTCTGACCGACCTCTAACGTGCCCTTCAGATAATGTATAATAAGGAACTTCCTTGAAGATCCTACTGGAGTCACCCGAACGATTGGTAAAATAAACCTGCCTCTCGGCGTGAAATGCCGTAGCTGGTCGTGAGGTACAGTCGAATGATTGATCCACAATTGCAATGACACGGGGAAGAATGCGCGTGCGTGTCTTGTACATACAGGAAGGTCTGTCCCCTAGTAGGTTGCGGGTGCACAGGCCCTCTCTCGAGAGGCGATCGCTTAAGTGCGGCTAGTCTGTGAGCACACTTTGCCATCCTCAAATCCACGCCTTAAAACGGAGTTCCTTCCCTTCCTTTCCTTTCCTTACTAGGGATCGCCTATATATACCTAGGGATTCGTTAAACATCGCGAGGGATTACAAAACATACGTAGTTCTTACTTCTTACTTATAATAAAGAAGACCAGGTCATATCTAGGCCTGCTTGCTTTTCTTGCACTAGCAAGCGTATGCCGACGCTCTGATGAGCTCAGTCTTCTCAAGCACTAGGCTGTGATGGTATGCTCACTTGAAGTTTGGACGAGGAGCACGTCCCGCGTCCCATTGAGGTCGAGACCACGAGGCGGGGAGGGCGGGGCTGGGGCACGAGAGGGAACGCCGACGACAGCACTGGCGCCACCAAACGTTGTTAACAGAAGAAGATGCGGGGCGACGAGAGGGAAGAGGTGTCGGCCCCTCGAGGTGATGCAACGCTGCAGTATTGGCATTGGCTCACGTTCACCGGCTGAGGTAGTAGGACCCAGCGAACGCCGATCCATTGGCTGTGTCTTTAATAGAAATGTCTCGCTCAACAGGGGATAGGGCGCAGGGCTGCAAAACATGTTAACCCTTCGTACCAGTGCCCTTCGTACAATGACTGGCGCCCCAACCAACTAACTCTGGCTGGTCTTCGAGTCCTCAGCTGATCGGGGCCTGCCAATTCCGCCCCCCCCACAGTCTTGCGGGAGATGATCCCATGAATATCGAATCAATTGCCCGTCGCACACTATTTAGCAAACAACCAGATCGAGCAGTTTTCCTTGTGAAACGGTCATGGCTGCTGAATAAAATATTGAGTGGGACAGCTGTGGTGAAGGAACCAGTCTCTGGGAAAACCCATATTTCCAAGGATATACTAGGTGCGTATAACAACAGGGATCCTAGCAAGGTAGCACTAATCACGTTCAAGGAGGGCTGGAATGGGCCCATGCAGCAAATGGTCATGCGCGGTGGATGTTGTCGAACCATAAAGCAGTAACTGCAATACTATGGTAAATACCGTGAACTCCGGTCAGGGCGCCTTAGAGAGGCGTCCTCTACTCACAAATACGGTACAGCACCTTACACACAGGTTCCTTGTACTACATACAAGAGCTGTTAACAGGATAACTGTAAGGCACAGCCCTAGTAGGAGAGTCTTCCTGCCTAGGGCCTGTCTGGGTGTCCCTGTCTCGTGGGTACCGCCCCTACTACATTACTCGCCCCCCGCTCCCCAGCGTTAAGCCCTCCAGGCATGCGCGGGGAGCCGGAAAAGGGGTGGTACTGAAAGAATCTTCTAGAAATATGTACACTCAGAAGCCCAAATCGTCTCAGCAAATCCGCCTGGTTCAGGCCGTCTCCAAAAGGAAATCCCACTGAGTCTCAGCTGCCTACTGCGCACGATCCCACAAATCTTAGCTGTTCACCCAAATCATGGCTAGCTAACAGAGTCATCTCAGAAGTCATCAGGCCGGGCTAGGAATAACCGCTGCTCTCGCCCCACTGCGCCATAGACACCTGGTCTTCAAGGCCACAGGAAATGTGCGCCGTAGCAGCGGGATCCTGCCCCCCGCTGTGTTATCATCACACAAATTGACTCATTATCTTCATCCATCGCCTCCAGCGTATGTACTACCGCAGCCTTGCTGCTACGGTTCGTTAGAAACAAATTTTAACATGCCGCTGCTGTAGCATCCGTACCAATCTTGCATTTCCAGCCTTCGGCCCGCTGGCCGCCGGCCCACTGCCTGCCGGGTACTAGGACAAGCCGCGCTGCGCCTGAAGGTGTCTTCCGCTACGCAGGCGCCTGCCCGCTCCTTGCCGGTTACAACGTGGGTGCCGTCAAGTGCTCAGCGGCCTTGCCGCTCTGGGCTTGGCTTAACCATAGCCCCGTCCTCCGTATGCCCCTCTAGGGCTGACTCCTCCTCTTTGTTGGAAGCCTAGCGCCACCTTGGCCCATCTATGGACCGCTCGCGGGGTGACATTGGCCTCTCTTCATCCAAGGAATATCTTCCGCCAAAAAGTCTCTTCCTCCAAGAAGCCTCTCGCGCCTCTTCCTCCTCTTCCGTCCCTTCCTCCTCTTCCATCTCATTCTCCTCTTCTGCCGCAGGCCTGTGATCTGTGACCAACAGGTCCCCCATTTCCAGGGCGAACTTCTCCCACAGCACCACCTGCTGCGTCAGCACTGTGATCTGCTCCTCATCGGTCATGCACAAGTACCCTGGCACAGTGATCACGAACGTGCTCAGCTTGACCCTGGTGGCCACTGGCAGCCCCTCATAGAACATGTGCGAGACCGAGTGCCTTCTGCCAAAGTAGTCCACCGCATCCCTGGAGATATGCAGCAACTCTGCTGTGGACAGGACTCTGTGCGCAAACGCCTCCACTGTCTCCTCTGGCTTGACCTCTGGATCCAAGGTGGTCTTGACTCCCAGCTTGAGGTTGGTGATCGCGGATCTCTCATCCGAGGTCGGGTTCCCCACCATCTCCTTTACCACCCTGATCCACAGGGTAAGCAGGGAAACCTCACATCACTGCTCCTCTGCTGGAGCGGCCCACTGCCCCCTGATCCTTTCCATCTCCTTGGTGGCCCTGTCCCCTGCGTGGGGCGCTGCCCTGATGGCCACCATCAACGGCCCCACACTGGCAGGCTTGTTGTTCCACAACCTGGCCAGGGATCGCACGAGCATGGCCATGGCCGAGGGTGACTGGCAGGATCCAACAATTTCCCCTGCCACCACGGCTAGCGCCGGCGGTTCATCGGACAACGCCAGCCGGTTGTGCGACCCCCAATACCCGCATGCCTGGCAGTACTTCCTGACCGCGACAGCTCCGGGCTGGGCCATATCCAACACAGGCACGTTGCCTTGGATGGTCGGGATCTTGGTGAACCTGGTCACACCAGTCAGCTGCAGGACCATCTGCTTCTGCAGATGCAGGCTCACCTCCGCCTGCTTCATATCCAACCTCTTTTTCTTTCGCTTCATTGACTCCCGCCTGGCCCCTGGCCCGCGCCTGTCAGATCCACCTGATCCGGACTCGTCTGAACTGGAGTCTGATCCAGATCCGCCACTGTCGCCCCCTGGTGGACTGCGACTGTGCTGGTACTGGCTGTTTCTGCGGCCAGCCCCATCCTGGGCTTGTCCACCCCCTGACGACTGTCTACCAGCCCCGCCCGCGGAGCCTCTGCTCCTCTCGGGTGGCGGCTGATCAGCCGCATTTCTGCTTTTTCTCTCCTCTGGGCCAGACTCCCGAGGCTGTGTTCCTCTGCCGGATTCTGCTTGCCCCCTGGGCGGTTTCTGGCTTGGCCCGCCTGGCTGTGTTCTCCTGCCGTATTCTGCCTGCCCCCTGGGCGGCTCCTGGCTTTGCCAGTTTGGCTGTTCCCTGCCGTCTGCCTGCCCCTTGGGCGGCTCCTGGCTCTGCCAGCTTGGCTGTTCCCTTCCGTCTGCCTGCCCCCTGGGCGGCTCCTGACTCTGCCAGCTTGGCTGTTCCCTGCCGTCTGCCTGCCCCCTGGACGGCTCTTGGCTCTGCCATCGCGGCTCTGTTCCTCTGCCGTACTCCTGCCCCCTGGGCGGCTCCTGGCTCTGCCAGCTTGGCTGTTCCCTGCCGTCTGCCTGCCCCTGGACGGCTCTTGGCTCTGCCATCGCGGCTCTGTTCCTCTGCCGTACTCCTGCCCCCTGGGCGGCTCCTAGCTCGGCCTGCCTGGCTGTGTCCCGCCTGTGTAATTCCTGGCCCAGGGATCTGACAGCACCTCCTCTCTGGCCTCTCTAGACCATGGGGTGGGCGCGGCCCTTGCCTGCTGCTGCCACCTTTGGACCTCCCTGAGCTCCTCTGGTTGCTGCACAGCTGTTTCAAAACCTTCCCACTCTTGATCCTCCTCTTCTTCATCCTCGGGTTCAGATCCAGGTTCCTCCTGATCTCCCTTCACCCCATTGCTCCACTCATCTGCGAAGGCCTTAACGGCCAGGGCTGCCTCGCGTCCTGCTCCTCCCTTGGACGCCTGTCCAAGGGCGGCCAACAGCGTCGCCCTGTCCTGCCCCGTGTGTGGAATCCCCATCATGGCCTTCGTTGCCCACTCCCTCAGATGATGGGCCCTGAATTCTTCAATGGCCTTCACCTGATCGCTGAAGTGGGAGAAATACCTGGAGCAAACTTGCTTCCACATGTTCGCCGCCCACTGCAGAATCCCCCTCCAGCCGATCGGCTTCAGATCCTCCTCAATCAGCTCCTCTAGATCTGCCACCTTCACCGCCCTGGAGTGCTCTGACTCTCTGGGGCCTTCCTCCTGTGCCCACGCTGGATTGTTGAAAAATCCATACAGGCTGCCCCCTCGGCTGCCGCCTCTCTTCACTTGCCCGCTAGATCCCTCCTTGGATCTCTGCACAGGCCTGCCCACACTGGGGGGAAACCTGGACAGGGGTGTTCCATACACCGTGGACCCTACCACCCTCCTGACTGGATTGCGGCGTGGCCTCAGCTGCCTCCTCGGATGCAGCCCTGCCCTCAGCTGCGGCCCCTTTTGCACTTGCACCTCTGGAATGGGATCTGACAGCTCTTCTTCCGACATCAGGTCAGCCCACGGCTTTCCCACCGGCACAGCCGCCCTTTTGCTCTGGATCCGCGGTTCATCGCTCTCCTGCGAAACCTGCCCGGCCATCGCTGGTTTGGCTCCTGCCCCCTCGCGCGTGACCTCTGCAGGTCCGCACCTGGCCACACTCACCTCTGCTTTCACCAGCGGCTCGCCTGCCCTGACCTTGCCACGGCCTGCAAGCCCCTCTGGGCCTGCGGCAACATCCGCCCTTTGGTCACTTTGGCTGGACTCCTCCTTGACCCGCTGCGCAGTCCTTGCCCCCCTGGGCGGATTCTGCTGCACAACGGCGTCTGGACCACAGTCCCGCCCCGTATCACCGCTCTGGGATACCTCAGCTGCTGGATCCAAGATCAGCTCTGGGGTTCCTCCCCCTTGCGTCGGCCACTGCTCAGCTCCCAGGCCCTTCCTGGGATCCGCGAGCACCGGGCCCCCTCGGCCAATTCCTTTTTGTGTCACTTGGACTCGCACCGTGTCATCAGCCAGCTTCCCTTCCTCCGCGGACAGGGAGCGGTCTTGCACTGGCACCTTGCGCGCGCCTGCGGCCGGATCTGCTGGCCCGGCCAGCTTCACCGCAATCTGCATTGCTTCCTCTGCAATCACTGCATCACTGGCCTCAGCCGGGTCCTCACCCGGCTCCAGCCCCCTCTGGATGTTGGCATCCATGAGGTGCTCACATGCCCTGTCGCTGTGCTCGCACTCGAACCCGCAGAACATACATACTCCTCCGGTGTTACGCCTCATGGCCTGACGCATGGCATTGCGGATGTCCATCGGCTGCTGACGGGCAGCTGTTGCGCGATCCTCCCAGATCCTGGCCAGCTCCACATCTGCAGGCACCGCAGCATGGATGGCTACCAGGCACACATTCCTGCTGCTGCTGTCGTCCACGGGTGCTGGCACCGGAGACCTACTGCTCCTAGCTGCTTCCACGTCACTGTCAGCTGCCCTGCCTGCCACTGCCTGGCTGGACCTGCTGCAGCCGTCTGGGCCGAGACTCAGGCTAGGGCTGGCTTGACCCACTGGCCCACACTGCTCTGCTGAGCGGAAGCCCTCCTGTCTGGGAAATCTGGGCGCGCACCCATGCTGCAGCTGTGGCTGTGCTTCTTCTTTCACCTCGTGGCCGGCCAGCTCAGCCATGTGCCCACTGGGTAGTGCCACGTGCCACGCAACCATGGCTGTGTGCTGCAGCTGCTGCTCTTCCTCCTCCTCGCCTTGTGGCAGCAGCGTCTGCAGTTTCTTTGCCAAGCGACGCTTCATCATCCTCAGCTGCCTGGTCATTCTCATCTGCCAGGCCATCCTTGGCTGCCTGGCCATCCACAGCTGACTGGCCATTCCTTTGAGCTTCTGCCGGTACCAGTTCACCTTTTCCCTCAGCATGGATATGGAGATATCCAGCTCCATTGGCCCCTCAGGGTTCTCTGCCGCAACAGGCTTGGGTGAGTGTCCTCTGGGTTCCCCATGGGCACTGCCCTGGCTGGTTGGGCTTGTTTCCCTTGTGCCCGGGATCGCCTGCCTTGCCCCTTCAGTTGGACCATGCACGGCCAACCCCTCTGGCAGGTTGCCTGCCTGCCCCCCCTTCAGTCATGAGGCGTCGACCTGGGACTGGCTAGGGCCGTCGGCAGCTGCAGGCACACCTGCCACACCCTTGGGCGCCCCCAGCCATATAATGGCCTGCTGGGCCGCCCCTGGTTCCGGTGTTGGCACATGGCCCCCTTCTGGAGCTGCTGCCACCGGTGGTGTGACAGGCCCATCCTCTTCTGGCTGGTGCATCTGCACCAGCACCGGCGCCTGCCTGTGCACGTGGTCCTCAATTTCCCTTGATCCTGCTGGTTCCTCGGCCACCTGCTGGTTCAGCTTCTGCTCCCACGAATGCAGTTGGCCCGGCTCGCAGCCACCGGCCACCACAGGTGTCACAGGAGCTGTCTCCCTCTGCAAGCACAGCCGCGACGCCTGCACCTGCAGTTGGCCTGGCTCGCAGCCACCGGCCACCACAGGTGTCACAGGGGCTGCCTCCCTCTGCAAGCACAGCTGCGGCGCCTGCACCTGCAGTTGGCCTGGCTCGCAGCCACCAGCCACCACAGGTGTCACAGGAGCTGCCACCCTCTGCAAGCACAGCCGCGACGCCTGCACCTGCAGTTGGCCTGGCTCGCAGCCACCGGCCACCACAGGTGTCACAGGGGCTGCCTGCCTCTGCAAGCACAGCCGCGGCGCCTGCACCTGCAGTTGGCCTGGCTCGCAGCCACCGGCCACCACAGTTTGATCCTCCTGATCCTGTTTATCCTGCTCTGGGGCGACCCCGAACCTCGCATAATCCTCAGCCTCGCTAGCCCTGCGCGGGCCAGGCCTGTGCTCAGCCCTTCCTGCCAGATCACAGCTGATCAGGTGCATCTGCTCGCTAGCTACCGGGCTATCCCGCCTGGGTGGACAGGCACTTCCTGCCTGAAAACAGCTGATCAGGTGCAGCTGCTCGCTAGCTACCGGGCTATCCCGCCTGGATGGACAGGCACTTCCTGCCTGAAAACAGCTGATCAGGTGCAGCTGCTCGCTAGCTACCGGGCTATCCCGCCTGGGTGGAAAGGCCCTCCCCCGGGCCTGCTGTTGGTCCCTGGGACTTGGCTCACTGTCACTGCTGAGGATATCAAACATGGACCAGCCGTTGGGGGACACCTGATTACCTGGCTGCTCCATACACCTGGTCAGTGCCTCCAAGGGTGCGCGCTGCTTGGGCACAGCCAGACTGCTTAACCCCGCCTGCTCTGCGTCACACACACTTTTCCACACTCCAGTGGCCCACTGCCCTAGCCTGTTCCACCCTATTGGCTGAGCCAGATCCTCCTTCCTTTTTACTGGGGGCCATTCCGCAGTGGCGGCTTTTGCTCCACCCACCGCCTGCAGATCTGCAGGTTTCCTGATCACCTGACTTCCACCACGGGGCATCGTCCCGTTCTCCTTTTTAACGCACTGCCCAGCACTTGCCACTCTCATCAGCCTCTTCTGCGTCGCGTATTCTGGCCCACTGCCTAGGTCTCTGGCTCCCCCGCACTCTGCTGCCCCCTCTGGGGCTGCCGAGGTGCCTGCCCCTTGATCACCGTGATCGGGCTCGTTCTTGACTCATTGCGCGGCCCCTGCCCCACTGGGCAAGTCCTGCTCTGGTGCGCCTTCTGGACCACTGTCCCGATCTGCGCCACTGGTCTGCGACACCTCAACGGCCGGGTCCAATGTCAGCTCAGGGGTTCTTCCTCCCTGTCCTAACCACTGCGCATATTCCAGGCCTTGCCTTGGAATATCCAGGGTTGATTGGGGCACTGGCCCACCTCGGCTCATCCCTTTGTGCGACACTTCAGCGCCCACAGTGCCATCAGCCTGCCCAACGTCCTTGGGCCAAGCTTGATCTGCACTGGGCACCTTGCACCCCAAAGCTGCAGGATCCTCGATCCCTGCTAGCCCGCGGGAAATACGCATCGCTTCTCCCTCAAGCGCCATCTGCTGCTCTGAGTCCAGGCCCTGCCTTTCTGAGGGCTTGCTAGACAGGTCTGGTTGACAGGCAATTATAGCTCAAGGACAGGCAATCCGAATCTTTCTATTTGCTCAACAATATCTGGTGCTAGGCGGAATTCTCCTTCGCCCGTACCAGCTTTCTTTCTCCCAACTTTCTCCCAGCTTTCACTGCGATCCTGGACAGCGATCCTGGACAGCGATCCTTCACAGCGATCGGGTGCGGCTGCTGCCAGCTACCGGGCGATCCTGGACAGCGATCCTGGACAGTGACCTGCACAGCGATCCTTCACAGCAATCCGCTAAACTCCTGCGGATCTCCTCGGCGCACGTCACGCCGCTGCTCAGACTGTCTTGCATGCACACAGTTCTGGGCCACTGAAATCTCAGCCTCAGCAGTCCATTGATCACTGATCCGCCGATCCACTTCTGTTAACACTTTTGTTTTCACAATCAAGTGGTCCAACCTTAACCACTGACCAAATGCACAGGGAATCAAGCTGGGTTTATAACTCCACAACTGGATCTTCGAGCCTCTCCCCAAGGCTCTTCACAGCCGGGGTTTGCAAGATCTAATTTGGCACGAAAAGCCCAAGCAGAATGCAGCGACAGAGGTGCTTTTTCAAGCTGTCCAAGGCGAACAATTCAAAAAAATATTCCAGGTCAGACAAGCTTAGCTTCCCTCAGCGAGGAACTAGTTGGCAAGCAGCTGATCAGGCTGCAATACCACTTTTGTCCCTTTTGAAGGACACTGAGAGCGGGGATGCTCGGGGTTGCGAAGGAACGGCGACGGAGGTGACTTTGTCCGTGGGTTTTGTCGCCGGGCGGACTCAGCTGGAAGCTGGTACGCCGAGAGCTCCTGGTCGGCTTTGCGCCTCCTGGTCTATTTAGGTGAATATCTGCTTGGGACTGCTTGCCTGATTAGTCGTCTCAGATGGACGAGTAGTCAGGGATCGGCACCGTAGGTCGCGTGCTCTTCAGGGCGAGCGCCGTAGATCGCGTCGGCTGGGTATGACCAGTGATCTGGATGGGGCTCGCTTGTCACTTGCTTATGCTATCACCACTTTCCGTGGTGCTAGACTTGACTGAAGTGTAAGGTACTGACTTAGTGGCGAGCAAGGACTAGTATCCGTGAGAGCTAGGCCTATACTCTTTACACCAAAGGCCTGTCCTTCAAAAGGGACAAAAGTAAGTAGCAAGCTGGCACGCCGGGATTCAAAGGTCCCGGCATGCCCTAATTACTGAGTACGGTAGAATCTGCTACACTTCACTCTTGAGCGGGATTCTGGGTTCCAGATCAGATCAGGAGACTCCGCAGGGAAGCTGCGGAGGCTCCGCGGCCGCTAACAGCGGCCTAAACGGTTCTGTCACGTTTACTGTAATATACTGTGACAATGTGGACATCGTCTCACCAAGGTTTGCGTCGTCTATAAGGGAGAAGGGTAACCCCAGGTCAGGCTATCTGTCAGCTGCAGCGGGTACGCAGTCTGGCGGGATGGCCTACGACAGCGACGGCTGCCCCCAACTCCCCGGTGTGCCAGCAGCGGTCAGGCCAGGATTTGACATATGGGTCTCATTTGTCTGCTCTGCTCCCATTGACGGCTGCAGCAGTGGAATTGAGATAGGCTTGATGCTTCAGGACATGCTGCAGCTGGTGACAGCAGATGGTTACATTGTGGGTGGCTGCGACAGCCCTTGGCGCGTTCCCAACGCTAGCTGCTGCCAAAAGAGAACTGCCTAGGCCGGTCTGTTGTAAGTTAAATAGCCACAACCATTGGTGTGTCACCCTGTGATGCTAGCTGGATGGAAGAAAGTATATCCGCTACCATAGTGCTCCATTCATCTCCCCTTGCCCTCCCCACCACAGGCTAAGAGCACTCTGTCCACCTCCGACGCCTTTGCGTGCGTGTGCCTGTCGTAATAGGATGGGTGTGACCCACGTGACGGTCGTTGGGCGAGTCGAGGGGGAGAGGCGCGTGTTCCAGTCGACAGCGAGCTGACGGCTGGTGTGGTCAGGAGCTGGTCGGCTTGTGTCAACGGAGGGTCGGCGAGGTCTCGTTGTGCGAGCGAGCGAGCGTGGTATTGACGCGTCGATGATCATAATAGTTTGTGGCATCGATGATCATGATGACTAGTACAGTGCTCGCAGTGCATGTTAAGAACGGGGCATACCCGGAGGGCATTGCTGAACGCTCGGCCGCATGGGGCTGGTAGGGCATGAGCAAGCTCAATTTCTGGTAGACCATCCTCTGTCTGCCTGCATTATTTCAAAGCCTGTTCTACGTACGCATGCTTTATGTCATCGTCTGACGCAGACTTGGTCAGCCCTAACGTCGAATAAGGGTCCTTTGCCGTGACATATGCTGCACAAGCCATGAGGAGGAGCGATATGTATGCTAACCCCCATCCGCCATAGCTTCTGATGAAACGATCTGTCCGCAAGGTAGGGCCTAAAAGTATAATTATATGGAGGATGCTAGTGGAGTTGAGGTTCACACATGCCTCCCACTCCTGATGGGGCATGGTGTGCAGAGCCTAGCACCATTAGGCCGCCACGTGGATGATAAACAAGCCGATGGTTTGACCAGGCATCGATGATACGAACAGGGAGTGGCATTCAGTCGTGTGCGGAGCTGCTTGCAAGGTATCGATCGTGTCGAGTCATCGATGTCACCCTCCTTTGCTCCGACCCTCTGAATCTAGGCTGCAGCTTGAAACTGTCATCTATATTGATGGGCTATATGATCATGTGCTCACTGCCCCGTACTTGCAACTCAGCGTTTGTATGTCCCTCCCAACCATGCAGGGTTGCATGCCAGGCGAGAACGTCTTGTCGCCTCCCATCAGATGCCAAGTTGCAAGACGCAGATGGGTGCCCCTGTTCGACAAGTAGGACTCATTTACCGGTGTCCTACACCGCCAGCCTGAGCGCCTGGGCGCCCGTTGGGCCCTCTGCGAGTCATGGTCACCATGCGTCCCCGCATGGCGCCGAACCTCGGGCTGCGCATGGCAGCATGCTTGCCCATGCATCTGGGCACAGATTTTACAGCAGCTCGAGTCCAGGTCAAGACGAGCCGGGCATGCCTCCAGCCCTGTCTAAGGAGACAGCCACCACCGCTGCTGCCGCCGCTGCTGCTGATCCCGCTGCTCCTGTCCCGCCATCCGCGGCTCCTTTATTTCAGGGCAATGCCGCATGGCTTGCTTCACAGAGGTCTGCTGCCGAATGGGGTGCTTCGGTAGCAGAGATGGATTCGGATGCTGCGTACACAGACGTTGCCTCGTCATCGTCCCGTTGGAGAGCAGCTGTATCCCACCTTAAGGTTGCTGCGGCAACGGCTGCTGCTGCTGCTGCTGCCCCAACATCTGCGGCCACTGCTGCAGGTCAGGGCACCGCTGCGTGGTTTACCCTGCAGAGGTCTGCTGCAGACTGGGTCACTCCGTTGGCTGACATGGACCCTGCACGCATTCCACGCAAGGACACCGCCTATCCACCTCCTCTAGGGAAGCCAGCAACGGCCGACCTGGCTCATGCCCTAGCGGCCTTGGGCAGCAAGGGTGCGCGTGTTCGCGGGAGATCTGTGCCAGTGATCCCAGGACGGCTGCACGCTAAGCCAGCAGCCTCGTCGCTGCTGACGTCCCTCTCACCTATCCGCTTGAGCGGCGTCGGTACCTCAGGGGCCCTAGAGTCCGAGGCGACCCAGCTCCTAGATCTCGGATCGACACTGTCCACAGATCTCCGGCGCAGAAGTCGACAGGACAAGAGTGCCGTCGGACAGGATCAGGTTTTGGGGCCAGAAACTCAGCTGGCTGTAGAGCCAGCAGCGCAGCAGCCGCCCACAGCCGTGGGGCCGGCAGAGGTCTTGGAGGCGTTAGAGGCTGTGGCACCTTCGCAAAGCGCACAGCTGCTTCAGCTACAGGCCAGGGGTCAGGAGCTCGAAGGCAGGCTCCTTCAGGTGAGCGTGGGGGCTCTTAGACCTCGTCCAAAGGGAATGCTGAACATGTTCTGGACCGTTTGTTCTTGACGGTTTGTTCTGGACCGTTTGTTCTGGACCGTTTGTTCTGGACGGTTTATTCTGAAACGTTTGTTCTGGACGGTTTGTTCTGGACGGTTTGTTGTGGACGGTTTGTTCTGAACCGTTTGTTCTGGACCATTTGTTCTGGACCATTTGTTCAGGACGGTTTGTTCTGGACCGTTTGTTCTGGACCGTTTGTTCTGGACCGTTTGTTCTGGACCGTTTGTTCTGGACCGTTTATTCTGAAACGTTTGTTCTGGACGGTTTGTTCTGGACGGTTTGTTGTGGACGGTTTGTTCTGAACCGTTTGTTCTGGACCATTTGTTCTGGACCGTTTGTTCTGGACCATTTGTTCTGGACGGTTTGTTCTGGACCGTTTGTTCTGGACCGTTTGTTCTGGACCGTTTGTTCTGGACCGTTTGTTCTGGACGGTTTATTCTGAAACGTTTGTTCTGGACGGTTTGTTCTGGACGGTTTGTTGTGGACGGTTTGTTCTGAACCGTTTGTTCTGGACCATTTGTTCTGGACCGTTTGTTCTGGACCGTTTGTTCTGGACCGTTTGTTCTGGACCGTTTGTTCTGGACCGTTTGTTGTGGACGGTTTGTTCTGAACCGTTTGTTCTGGACCGTTTGTTCTGGACGGTTTGTTGTGGACGGTTTGTTCTGAACCGTTTGTTCTGGACCGTTTGTTGTGGACCGTTTGTTCTGGACCGTTTGTTCTGGACCGTTTGTTGTGGACCGTTTGTTCTGGACCGTTTGTTCTGGACCGTTTGTTCTGGACGGTTTGTTGTGGACGGTTTGTTCTGAACCGTTTGTTCTGGACCATTTGTTCTGGACCGTTTGTTCTGGACCGTTTGTTCTGGACAGTTTGTTCTGGACGGTTTGTTGTGGACGGTTTGTTCTGGACCGTTTGTTCTGGACCGTTTGTTCTGGACCGTTTGTTCTGGACCGTTTGTTCTGGACCGTTTGTCCTGGACCGTTTGTTCTGGACGGTTTGTTCTGGATAGTCTTTTGACTCCTCCGGCATCTGTGGCATCTCTCTTGGTGTTTAGCATGCAGGCGCTGCTAACATCGGTTGGCAATGTTAGCAGCACGTGCTCTATATGAAAGAGTTTTCTGGGGCCTCCTTAAGTTCCTATGAAAATGGCGGGGCTGTATTGTGCAACAAGGATGCCATGTTGTCATGTTTTGATGGTAAGTATGTCTCTTCCGGCACTCGTCAGTATTGATAGTATGCATCGATCATGAATCGCGGCTGAACCCTAAATGGACAAGTGTTACCAGGGCGTGGGACGGAGTAATCACAGCATTGGGTCTGGGCAATGATTGCTCTCGTCCTTGCTCTCCACCGGTTCATTACGCACTGCTGCTGTTGCTGATATGTTTTGTTCTTGTTTCAGGAGCTAGCCTGGTCGAGTCTGCAGGAGGTGGCGCTGGTGCTCCTGGCATTGGAAAGTGTGAACTTGCAGCTGTCGGCAGGTGACAGCCGTGCGGGAGGGGGGGGGAGGTAGGGGAGCGGGGATGGAGGGGAGGGAAGGGGGGGGAGGAGAGACAGGGAAGGGGAGGAGGGTGTGGAGGGGAGGAGGAAGGGGATAAGGGATGGAGGGGCGGGGGGAAGGGAAGGGGGGAGGGTAGGGGGGAGTTGACGTTGGAGGATAGGGAATGAGGAGGGAGGGAGAAAGAGAGGCGAGATGGGGTGGAGGGGAGGGGAGGGGAGAGATTGAAGGAGAGGAGGGGAGGAGGGGAACGGATAAGGGCGTCAGCAGTTACCCTTGTGGCTTTGGTCCCTAACATCTGTTCTAGGTCAAATATTACCCCTGACCTGGGTATCCTACAAGCGCCACATTCATTTTGGCTGTGGGGAGTTCGAGAGGGGACGAACGAATGGAAAAGGGGCGAGAGAATGGGCCAGGAGAAGGAGGGGGAGGGAGGGAGGGAGGGAGGGAGGGAGGGAGGGAGGAAGGAGAAGGAGAAAGGGCTACGAGGAAGGAGAAGTAAATAAGGGGATGCAAGCTGGGCTTGGGTCATCTTCAGGCTGGATTTGAATGACACTGATGTAACATAAAAAAGGGCTGACAAAGCCTGCCCTCCGCTCATACCAGATGTCCATGTACTTCATACTTGCCCTCGCACTTTCCTCTTGCCAAACGATCTTCTCTTCCCCCCTGTCTAGATCTCCGGGTTCCATAGTCCTGCCCCCCTCGCATAGGAGGGGGGCATGGCTGCACCATGGTCCTGGCTGCGCATGGTAGCTGGAATTGAGCATAGTCATTCCCTACCAGCCCCATGCGGCCGAGCATTCAGCAGGGCCCAGCGGGTATGCACTGTTCTAAATCTTGTCTCTGGACTTGACTGACACTGATGCAACACAAGGGAAAGGCTGACGAGGCCTGCCCTCTTCACATGCCATTTGTCCATATCCTTCATACTTGCCCTGATACTTGCCTCTGGACTTGAATGATAATGATGCAACACAAGAAAGGACAATCGAAGCCTGCACTCGTCACATACCATAATTATAACACCTTCACTTGCCCTCACTTTTGCCCTCACACTTGCCCTCACTCTTGGCTACGGACTCGAATTATGGACGTGCGACACAAGAAAAGGGCTGACAAAGCCTGCCCTTGTCACATGCCATATGTCTAAATCCTTCACTTGATCTCACACTTGCCTTCACACTTGCCTCTGGACTAAAATAACATACGTGAAAGACAAGAAAAGGGCTGATAAACTCTGCCCTCTTCACATACCATACTTAGTGCTGCAAAACAGTAATTGACAGTTGCCTTCGTACACTCCTCGCCTGGTGCAGCCCTCCGGACCCTTAACCCGCAATGCTGCCGTCTCATCCATCTCGCCTGTATTGCCGTTGATATATTTGTAACACGACATGCCGCCAGATCGAAGGTATTCTGGTACCTTTGTCACCCGAGAGGGTGTTTAGGGTTCAGGTTAACATCACCCAAGGCACCCTAGATCTGGTTGATCCGGATCGCAGGTACCAGTACCCTGTATGGACCTTTGACAACCGAGAGGTTGTTTATGGTTCAGGTTAGCTTCACCCTAGATCTGGTAAATCCGGCGGCCAAGCTCCACCTAAAAATTATGCGACCCGCGCTCCCGCCCCTCAGTCTGCAATCTATGTCTCCCTCCTCCTTGCAGGCGCCTGGCAAGCCGTGTCCCGCCACCTCAGCCGCAACGACTGCGCCGCAGTGCTCAGCCTGAAGGACGGTCACCGGGGTCTCTCGGCAAGCGGCAGCAGCGTCATCGGGGCCGGCGGGGAAGCGGGGATATCTGCCGGCGAGGCGTCGCTCGGCGGCGGACGGCCCTTCCTGGACCTCGAGGAGTTCACGCCCGTCAATGATGCGGACGGCATCGGCGGCGGCGGCGGTTCTCGCGGTGTGACGGATGGTCTGGCGCTCGCAGAGGCCACGGTGCATGGCAGCAACAGCTCCAGCGCCCTCCGCTTGTTGACGTTGGTGCCGGTGGCCAGCCTGCAGGCGGGCCCGGGGTCGCTCGTCAATGCCCTGGTGGATGTGGCGACGAGAGACCTGAGCGAGGTGCCGCATTATGATGTCGCCAGCTTTGCCGTCGTGCTTGCCAAGCTGGGGTGAGTTAGATGACGAACTACGACGTTGCAAGCCGGCTGCCGTGCTAGCCATGCTGGGTTGAGTGCACTGTGAAGTGGGAGGCCTTCGTTCCGCAGGAATTGGTACGAGTAGGAGTTGGTGCGAGTGACTGCAAACCCTCTTTAGAAAGGAAGGAATGAAATAGAGAAGAAGAGCACGAATGCGGCGTGGATTCGGGGAAGTACTGCTGACTACATGTGTACCGTACGTTTATGGATTTGTCCGATGGCATGCCCTCTACAAATGGTACTTCAATATGCGCACGCACGCACATCTCCTACAGTTAAGGATTTAGATTTATAGTAACCCTTAACCCTTAACTTCATATGCGCATGCTTTTCTTCCCTTCTTCCCCAGTTCACAGTTTTGGAAAACCCTAAACCCTAAACCCTAAACCCTACCATTTGCATTCACCTCCTCCCATGTTCAGGGTTAAGAAATCCCCCAAAACCACCTTGACATGCACACTCACCCCCCCCCTCCCCCACTGTTCTCCCTTTCCTCAGCTGCGCCCAACGGTGGCATCTGGACGCGATCTCTGCGCGGCTGATGCTGGCGCCGCGGCTGCCCAACAAAGTACTCCTACCCCTGGTAAGCTCCCTGGCTATCCTCGACTACCGGAACGCGGAGCTGATGGACCACCTCGCGACGCTCTTGGTCGACAGGATGGACAGCCTGTCGACGCCCCGGTGTCTGTTGGCTGTGGCTGGGAGCTATGCACAGCTGGACCACTCGCACCGGCATCTGGGGCATGTGCTGGCCAAGCGCATGCTGCAGCTCGCGCCGCACTGGGACGCGGACCAGGCCGAGAATGTTGTGTGCCTGTCCGGGGCGCTCGCCGGTATGGGTGCAGACGAACCGCGGGCGACGGCCGCCGCGCTGCGCTTTGCGGGCGGCCACGCGGTTCGTTTGTCGCCCGGAGCGCTGGTCAAGGGGATGGCGGCATGCCTGGCGGCCACAGGCAGCACGGCGTCGCCTTCAGCGGCGGCTTCCCGCCGCAGGGAAAGGGGGGGGGGAGAAGGAGGTGCAGAGGGGGCAGGCAAGCAGGGAGATTGGGCGGGCCGTGCGGGGGCTCGGGCGCGACTCACAAACCTGCCAGGAGATCGCTCATCAGCCGACGCCCCTGCCCGCTCAGCCTCCTGGGCAGCCGTTGTTGACTACGTCGCGCGAGCCTGCGTGCAGCTTAGGTATGAGGTGTGGGCCCTCGACCTCGAGGAGTCGGCTTGCGTGGTGTCCGCCTGCGCCAGGTGCGCACATGTCGACCAGCCGCTACTGGACGCCCTCGCTAAGAGGCTGGCCGACGGCATCCGAGCGGAAGGGACAGGCTGGCTCGCCGGGCTCGCCGTGCACGACGCTGGGGGGCCAGCGCTGCGGGAGGCGGCCCCCTCGTCTGCGTCTCCAGACAATGCGGCGGAGGCTGCGGCGGCAGGGCGCGCTACCAGCAGCCAGCCGTTGCATGTGTCCACGAGTGCCACGGTCAAGTCTGCTGAGTTTCTGTTGCAGATCCTGCAGGTGAGCTGTTTGTGCAATCCTGGGGGTGTACCAACAAGAGGGTGAGGCCGGGACTGTTGTTAACCGTATCTTAAGGTACGAATCAATGCAAGTGTTTTTTTCCCGGCTACAAGCCCGCCGTCGGGAGTCTGCCCTGCGGCCGCCAAAGGCCCGATTGAGACCAAACCTGGACCGGCCTGCGGCTGGTGGCCAAAGCAGCATACCTGGCCGCAAATGGGGCCTCGGGCCAGAGACTCGAGGTTAGCTGACATGTCGCTGAGTCACGAAAAAAGAACGCTGAGTGGTGTACGTGCAGCAGTGTAGGGTTGAGGGTTTGGGTAAAGGGTTTAGGGTACCGCACTTGATTTGTAGGCGCACTTCGTGTGTACCAGATTAACTTTGAATATGACAGGACACTGGGAGGCCACCACTGGGCTCATGGGGACCATGCCTTGACCGGCCTACAGCTGATGGCCCAACAGCCTTGCTACACCAAGCCCCCCAGCCCGCCAGCACGCTCATGGGGACCATGCCTTGACCTACGGCTGATGGCCCAACCGGGCTTGCTGCATCAAGCCCCCCAAGCTGCCACACCGGGATATGAAGTTGGGTACCAAAATTGGACCAGCCTGCGGCCTGTGGCCCATGCAAGCCCTCTAAGTTGTTATACTGGGATGTAGTTGCGGGTGTGGCTGAAGCAACCTTCAAAATACGTTGGCTAAGGTAGCGCCGATTGGGTCCGGAACAGGGGGGGATGAGGAAGGAGTGGAGAGGGGTAGGGGAAGGAAGCTTCCATTTTGGTTGAGAGTGAGGTGAGTATGGGTGATGCCGGCCCATGGTAGCTCACCTAGTGCAACGGCCGAACGGGTGGCTTCCTTTGTCCACGCCTCAGGGCGTATCGTTTATTTATCTAAGAAGCTGGCCCCAGCGGCCCGGCCTCATATTTTCTTGTTGCTGGGCGCCTTATGAGACTGGGTCCCCCCAAAGCTCTTCAGTGATTTCCATGCTTGCTTGTAAATAAGTTCCCATCCTCTTGGTTATTTCCCCATGGTGAAATTTCCTCCATAATTCGCGATGAAGCTTTGTGCCATGCGCACTCCTGCGCCATGCTGCCTCATGCACTTGGTTCACGTCAGTCATGCGAAACAGAGGTACCCCACCTTGTACAGTCGCAAGAGGGCTAGTGTTGGGCCTGAGTGTTATGGGGGCTCTATCTCTTCCCCTTAACCTCTTTTCCTTCCTCTGGGATGTGCAAGGGTTGGGGTACCCACCTCCTGGACAGGTGGAAACCCTGAATACCCCACCCCAAGAGGGTTAAGGGTTAAGGGTCCCCACACACACACAAATGCTGCCTCATGCAGGGCTATGACACACTGGGCCAAAGGTCCGAGCTGCTCCAGCAAGCTGCAGCAGAGGCCCTTGTCGGGCCCATTCCCGTGTCGGGCCCACGGCCCACTCCCGCCCCCGTCAAACGCCGAGATTGGCATGATGAGGACCTGTATGAAATCCTCCCCGGGGCCAGTGGTCTCGTTGCAATGCCCGCCCCGCCGCCGCTGCTGCACTGCTTTACGCCGCGGCAACTGGTGGAGGTCGTGTCGGTGTTCAGCCCTCCGGAAGTTGCAGCACCAAGCAGAGTCAAGGCTGCAGGTTTCAAGGCAAGAGGCGCCCCCTCGGCTAAGGGCCTGCCGGCGGATGCTGCCTGGGGAGCAGTGCCTGAGTTGCAGATCCCACCTGTGGGGGGGTCTGCGTCTGTCCTCGCTCCCGCTTCCTCTTCAGAAGAAACGACTAAGGGAGCTGCCTGGAAGCTGCCCCAACCGCCGCCGCTGTGGCGACGCCGCCTTCTGGCGGTGGCGATGGACCGCCTGGCGGAGGAGATGGCGGCGGCGGGTATGGACCCGCGGGACTGGTTCGCGGCGCAGCAGCAGCAGCAGCAGCGCGGGATCGGAGAGCGGGCAGATGCGCCGTCACCGGCGCCCGAGCGCTCCGCAACCAGCGTAGACGCGTCCTTGGCATCACCGACCCCGGCCGCGTCCCCGTTCTTGCTGCACACGGAGGCGGCAGCGGGTGGGGCGGGTGTTGAGGAGCACAGCGGCAGCGGCTTTGGGGGCGAAGACGTGGGCGGTGGCTGCTCTACTTGGCACCTGAGCCTTCTCAGTCAAGGCCTGGCCCGCCCACCCTACGGCCCCTACTCAATGCAGGTTCGTTACTGCAATTACTGATATTGGTATGGCACATGCTTCCAGAGTGGAGGGTTCGAAAGCAATTGGCCGCCCACCCTACAGCCTCTCCTCAATGCAGGTTCGTTATTGCATATACTGGTACTGGTATGCAGGTATGCTACATCCTTCCATAGGAGCGGGTTAAAGAGGAATTAGCTGCGCACCCTGCGGCTCCTACTCAGGTTCGTTACTGCATGTACTGATATAAGGAATCGGCATATCGTTGTATTTGGAATATATTTGTAAATAAACCGTAAGGAATCGGTGTCCGTATACTTGGTAAATCCTTGTAATATAAGGACACCGATTCCTCATATTTTGAATATCCTTGTAAATGTAAGAAATTGGTGTTCTTCTATTTGGAATACCCCCAAAAGATTGGCAACTACTGCTGTGCTCGCAGGGTGGCCACCTGCTGACTGCCTCCGAAGGCGTCCATCTGGCTGAAGTCCTGTCACGTTCAGGCGCAGAGCATGCGGCGCTGTTCACACAAATTGTATCGCTCTCTGCCTCCGCGCCAACGACAGACCTCGGCCCCCGAGAGCTCGCGTCGATGCTCCGCGCCGCGGAGAAGATGAGCCGGGCGGGCGGGGTGGCGGGCGGCGTCGTCGACAGGAGCGTCTCCCTGCTGCTGGCGCTGGCTCCCAAGGTGCTGTCCAGCCCTGCGAGCCTGGTGGCGGATCCGGAGACCCTGTTGGTGCTGGTAGAGGCCTGCAGAGAGCTCCGAGTTGGGAGCGGGCAGCAGACGGCGCCGGCAGGGCAGGGTGCGGGCGGCGGCGGTGGCGGCGGCGGTGGCGGAAGCCCCCCCGGTGACGGCTTCGCAGTTCATGTAGGAGCCGCGCCAGCTGTCGCTGACAGTGCCAAAGGCAGTCTTTCCTCCTTCTCCTCCTCCTCCTCCCCCTCCTCCTCCTTTCAGCCGTTGGAATTTGGGGCTGAGATCCTCCCGCCCGAGGCTGTCAGCATGGTCAAAGGCAGCGGCGAGGGGGCGCTCTCCTGGCGGGCGGCGGCGGCAGCGCGCGTCGCGGCCCGGGCGCCGCGCATGCCGCCGCCGCAGCTGATCAAGCTTCTGGTCGCGATCGCAGGCGCAGGCGAGCCCGTGTCCCGTCAAGCCGTCACGGAGGGCGAGCAGCAGCACCTGGATAAGCTGACTGCGGCCTGTTCTGAGGTGCTGGCGAGGTGGGAGAGGAGGGCTGGTGGGTAGAAGGGGGGGGTGCAGGGTAGGGTGAATTCTGAGAGAAGGACAGGTAGGCGAGCGGGAAGGCGGGTGGTGGAGGTTAGGGCTGGTTGGTTGGCTGTGGAGGGGGGGTCGGCCATTTGAACTGACAGGTAGGCTGGAAGGAAGGACAGGTAGGACAGGTAGGCTGGAAGGAAGGACATGTAGGCTGGAGGGAAGGACAGGTAGGACAGGTAGGCTGGAAGGAAGGACAGGTAGGACAGGTAGGCTGGGAGGAAGGACATGTAGTCTGGAGGGAAGGACAGGTAGGAAGGTAGAGGGGAGATGCCGTAGGGGATGGGGGGTACCTAGACAAGGTGCGTGCCACGCACCTTGCCTAGCCCCTTAACGCACTGCGTGGAGGTGTCTCTTAATGAGACAACATGGCACTGAAATCCCATCTTGTCAAAACATTTCCCAGGTGCAATGCTTTGGAGCCTGTGTTTCTCCCTTCCACCTGCTTACCCACTTGCCCACTTGCCCACCTAATGTTAACCCTGCTCCGAAGCCCTGGCATGAAACTCTGACCTGAGACCCTGACCTGAAACCCGGCACCGAAACCCTGGCCTGAAACCCTGGCCTGAAACCCTAAGCCTCTAAACCCTGGCCTGCAAACTTGACCTGAAACCCTGAACCCTGACCTGAAACCCTAAACCGTAACCCCTGGGCCTGAAAACCTGACCTGAAACCCTGAACCCTGACCTGAAATCCTCTGAATCTATTAACCCTGACTTATAACCCTAAACCCTGCCCTGAAACACTTAATCCTGACCCTAAAACCTGACCTGAATCAACTCAGACCCAAAACCCTTAACCCTAAACGCTCAACCCTGACCTGACACCCTAAACCCAAAGGGTGAGCTGGGCCTCAGAACATGCATGCGGTATGCCCTGAGGATCGGGACCTCAGGACAAAGGCAGCAACTAGGGTCCCATACCGGCAGTACCGGTACCGGTATGCACTGATTTCCAGACGGGCAGTACCGGTAGTACCAGTACTGGTATGCACTTATATCCCGTACCGGCAATACCAGTAATGGTATGTACTTGTTTCTGGTGTAGAAAGGGAATCAAGGACCCCTCCCCTGCGGCGCAGCTGATGGGCCGGTCGAGACTTTCCCTCAATCAGATTGTAAACCTATGGCCGCGCCAGTGGCCACCCTGCTTGCAACAGCCGTTTCTTCGGCGAGCGACGTAAATGACGTTGAAGCTGCCCTGCCCTGCCCTGCCCTGCCCTGCCCTGCCCTGCCCTGCCCTGCCCTGCCCTGCCCTGCCCTGCCCTGCCCTGCCCTGCCCTGCCCTGCCCTGCCCTGCCCTGCCCTGCCCTGCCCTGCCCTGCCCTGCCCTGCCCTGCCCTGCCCTGCCCTGCCCTGCCCTGCCCTGCCCTGCCCTGCCCTGCCCTGCCCTGCCCTGCCCTGCCCTGCCCTGCCCTGCCCTGCCCTGCCCTGCCCTGCCCTGCCCTGCCCTGCCCTGCCCTGCCCTGCCCTGCCCTGCCCTGCCCTGCCCTGCCCTGCCCTGCCCTGCCCTGCCCTGCCCTGCCCTGCCCTGCCCTGCCCTGTCCTGTCCTACCCTGTCCTGCCCTGCTCTGCCCTGCCCTGCCCTGTCCTGCCCTGCCCTGCCCTACCCTGTCCTGCCTTGCCCTGTCCTGCCCCTGCCCTACACTGTCCTGCCATGCCATGCCATGCCATGCCCTACCCTGCCCTGCCCTGCCCTGCCCTGCCCTACACTGTCCCGCCCTACCCTGCCCTGCCCTACACTGTCCTGCCCTGTCCTACCCTGCCCTGTCCTGCCCTGCCCTACCCTGCCCTGCCCTGTCTCGCCCTGCCCTGCCCTGCCCTGTCCTGCTCTGCTCTCCCCTGCCCTGCCCTGCCCTGCCCTGCCCTGCCCTGTCCTGTCCTGCTCTGCTCTCCCCTGCCCTGTCCTGTCCTGCCCTGCCCTGTCCTGCCCTGTCCTGCCCTACATTGTCCTGCCCTGCCCTGCCCTGTCCTGCCCTACCGTGTCCTGCCCTGCTCTGCTCTCCCCTGCCCTACCCTGTCCTGCCCTGCCCTGCCCTGCCCTGCCCTGCCCTGCCCTGCCCTGCCCTGCCCTGCCCTGCCCTGCCCTGCCCTGCCCTGCCCTGCCCTGCCCTGCCCTGCCCTGCTCTGCCCTGCCCCGTCCTGACCTGAACTGACCTGATGATCCAATGCATGTCCCTGGATCCAATGCATGTCCCTAGATCCACTACTCCAGATCCTGTTTCAACCACCTGATGTCATCCCTGCCCTGAGGTCCCCACCCCAATGCATGTCCCCAGGTCTACCCTAAACCCTAAACCCTAAACCCCAAAGCATGTTCCCAGGTCTGCCCTGAACCCTTAACCCAAACCCATCTTCCCAGGTCTATCAATCCGGAGCCTCTAGACAACGACCAATGGCCTTCTGCCGTCATCGCTTTGAGCTCGCTTGGTCATAGAAACAGGTGTGTGGGTATCCGTTCAAACCCTTCACCCTTTACTAGGTGTGGTCATAGAAACAGGTGCGTGGATGTTTGTTCAAACCCTTCACCCTAAACTAGGTTTGGTCATTGAAACAGGTGCGTGGGTATTCGTTCAAACATGAAGGTTTTGGTGCATCAAGCCTTGTTTCAGAAAATAATTCTGGCCAGCCACAGCAAGGATAAGATGGCTGAAGGGAAGGGGATTTTCGCTTGTGTAATGAATCGATTCTCTTTGCCTAAACTCTTGTGATTCATGTGCCTTATTGTTTGGGACACCGGTGCATCGAAGTATTCATTTCCCATCGTTGACGCCAGTTTTCACTCGGAAATTGAGGGCGCGTCTCATCAAGTCTTGTCAAAAAAAGGGTAAATAGTAAGTAGTCTGTGGTTGAAAATGGAAATTAAGCAGTTCAAGTCTATGGCTCATGTTACATGGCCTCCTTGCTCCCCCCTCACCCCCTTCTGCCCCACCCCTCTCTTCCCCCTCCTGCCCCACCCCTTCTGCCCCCCCCCCCGTTTCCCCACCCCTCCTCCCCCTTTTCTGCCCCCACCCCCTTCACCTCTCTCCCGACCCCCACCCCCCCCCACTGCATCAACCTCACTCCCCTCATGCCCAGGCTGACATTCATCGCCCTTGCTGAACGAGCGCTGGACCCCGGCAGTGCGCTGAGGATGAACTCCTGGTCGGGGGAGCAGCTGCTGGCTGTCTTTGAGGCATATGCCGCAGCTGGGGCCTGCCACAGGCAGCTCATGGGGGCCCTATCAAGGTGTGCTCATGCAAATCCCACAGAGCAGCCAGTCGATTCTGCAGGGTGGGGAGAGTTGTCATCAGACCATGCTCAAGCCATGCTGGGGAGGTATCATCAGGCCATGCACAAGCCATGCACAAGCCATGCACAAGCCATGCACATGGGGAAGTCTCGACCCAAAGTTTTTTTGCGCCCTTGGCTCAAAGCAGCTTTTGCTCATGTTCTTAAGGCTGCTGAATTCAACGGCAGCTGTTGCTGAGGTACCGCTCCAAATTGACAGAGACTGGGTGGTCTGCTCCCAGTTTGCTCGGCCTGGCCCTTTCGCAAAAGGCTGTGGGTGGTTACGTCAACTTTGCAACAACAACAACAGATACCAGGCCGTCTAGATGGTGCCTCCAAGCCTCCTCATTACAGGTCTTACTCGATAGCAGAATCGACGCTAGATATAGCCACCAGCCCCCTGACCACCTTAACCCTAAACCCTATAGCAACCAGCCCTTGACCACATTAACCCTAAACCCTAAACCCTTTAGTCACCAGCCCCCTGACCACCTAAAACCTCAACCTTAAATCCTTAACCCTGTAGTCACCAGCCCCCTGACCACCTAAAACCTCAACCCTAAACCCTTAACCCTTAAGTCACCAGCCCCCTGACCAGCTTTTGAGCTTTGTTTTCAATCTCGGAGGCTGTGAGGGTTGTCTTCATGTTGTGGCATCAGTGGCACATTGATCCAGCAACGGAAAGTGCTTGCTGGCTAGGTCACTGAGCACTGCTGGGGGTGAAGGGTTAAGAATTAAGGCTGCCTTTCCGTTTCTGACTTGTTTTAGGTCCTTGGCATCAATGAGGCATGGGTCGTATTGTATGCCGATCACTGCATACCGTATGTGGATGGAGCATATCCAGGCCTACATCTTAACTATGCAAAAACAACCAGACTTTTATGTTCAGGCGAACCTTTGGAGGGCTAGGGGTCATCCCGGCCACCGCCCCCCCCCTGTTTTGGGGGACTGGCCTGCCCTCCAAGGTGACTGGCTTCTTTCTGGAGCAGGCCGAGCAAGAGGCGGGTGCACTGGAGCCGACCTCACCTCAACCCCTCTCGACCTGACTCTGCTTCCAGCCCTTGATGCTGCATGCGGGAGGTATACAGCTGGAGCACGTCGTTCGGTCGGCGAATGCACTGGAGCTGACCTCACCTCAACCCCTCTTGACCTGACTCTGCTTCAGGTCCTTGATGCTGCATGCGGGAGGCATGCGGCTGGAGCAGGTCGTGCGGGTGGCGGATGCACTCGAGCTGACCTCAACTTAAGCCCTCTCACCCTATGCCACTGCTCCAGGTCCTTGACGCTGCACACGAGGGACTGGCCTGCCCTCCAAGGTGACTGGCTTCTTTCTTGAGCAGGCCGTGCAAGAGGCGGGTGCACTGGAGCTGACCTCACCTCAACCCCTCTCGACCTGACTCTGCTTCAAGCCCTTGATGCTGCATGTGGGAGGCATACGGCTGGAGCAGGTCGTGCCGGCGGCGAATGCACTGGAGCTGACCTCACTCACCTAAACCCGTCTCACCCTACTGCACTGCTCCAGGTCCTTGCTGCTGCATACGGGGAGCATGCAGCCGGAACAGGTCGTGCGAGCGGCGAACGCGCTTGCAGACCTCACTTTCGCCCAGGCAGCGCAACCCATCAGCGGTGCTCGCCATGACCCTGCTGGCGGCGGTAGGGGAGCAGGCGGCGGGGGAAGTGATGGCGAGGGCGGGAGCGCCTCACACTCGCCTTGGTCTCTTCAGCTGCACCGCGCCCTGGCTCTTAGAGCTCACGAGGAGAAAAGCAGCTACTCCCTGGCACAGCTGATGGGGCTGGCGCAGGCATCGCTGAGGGCGGGGACATTCCACACGCTGCTATTCAGAGATGTGGTGGAAAGGTGCGCGATGGAGTGATGGGTTATGGGAGTGGTGGATGGGGGAGGGGGGGGTAGGGGGGAGAAGGAAGAAGTGACACCTGTCTCAATCTTAGGGGCTGCAGCGTCTTCTCTTGCTTGGAAAGGGGAGCTAGGGTGCTTGCAGGCGGCAGGTGATCGAAGTGTGATTTACGTTTGTGTGACCTAAAGGTGTGACCACCGAGGTGTGACCATAGCTTGGCCACACTGATCCTCATAACCAGTAACGACCTCCCAGCTTGAAGCCAACCCGTGTTACTCTACTGCACAAGAATAGAAGCGTCCATGCTGCTTAACAATCCTTACAGTTAAGCTTAGTTATCCAGTTGAGATTTATTTATGAAGAAATAAATAATACGCCCGGCGAGGCGTGGATTGATGTATCTTGCTTTTTAATTTACCATTGCATGTCCTCTCCACTTGATCCACGCTCCCCTCTTAGGTACCTAGAGGCGCATCTGAGCCCCCAATCCGCACTGGACCTGGCGGACATACACACCCTGTCCATGGCGCTCTCGCTAACACGCGGCAGCAGCAACGACATGAGCGGCGGCAACAGCAGCAAGATGCAGTCAGAGCTGCACGACTTCAGTGGTAAGCTGAGGGAGTTGGCGCTGCGGGCGATGCAGCAGCAGCAGCAGGAGCAGCAGCAGCATTTGGAGCCGGGCCCAGAGCAGGGGCTGAGCGTTAGGACGCTTGCTGAGCTGTTTTGGGCGTTAAGCGTCACGAGCAGCCCGCGGAGACCACGGGACACTCCGCAGCAAGCGCAGCTGTGGCTGGTGCTGTGTACCGAGCTGGCGACCGGGGTGACCACCTTGCCGGTTGGAGTGAAGCGAAGGCTGGCAGAGGCGATTGGCGCCGGCGGATGCGGCGAGGGCAGCGGGCCACTTCTCGAGGCTCTGGCTAATGACGTGCAAGAGGCCATGAGGCTTAGCTCGTACAACTCACGCGCGCGGAAGGCAGCCGTGCCTCGCCCCACAGCGTCCCCGGAACCTTCCAAGGGCAATCATAATGACATATCCAAAGAGGACGTTGAGCAGGCTGACACTGTGGGTGTCTTTATCAAGCGGGTCACGGCGGGCAAGGCCTCAGAGGACTTGTACTGCGCCAGCGTGGCGTCCGCGTACCTCTCTGCGGGCGGCAGCAGCGAGGCCTTCATGAAGGCTATTTCGCGGCACAGCCTGGAGCGCACGGGTTGGGCTGGTACAGCCCCGGCATCGGTGGCCAGTGATGCATCACACCCTGGAGTCAGCCTGGTTAAAGGGCCGGAGCTGGCTCTGCTGATACACTCGCTGTCCCTAGTCCTGGTCGGCCTGCTCTCTGATACTGGCAGGGAGGGGTCTGCCGCCTCGGAACAGGCAGCTTCCACGCAGCTTCCTGGAGAGCCGCAAGCAGGTGGTGCGCAGGGGGGGGTGGAGGAGGGGCTCGCCTCCATGGCTGTGGCTGCGGCTGCTGCGCTAGCGACGGTGAGCCCAGGCTTCACCGGTGCTCTCGCCTCATGCACCAAGACCGTTGAGTTGGAGACAGCTGTGGCAGCATTTCTGCTCATACGTGACGGTCTGGAGCGGCAACAAGGCTCCACATGCGGCTTCCCCCCCTCAGAGCAGCTTGATGAGGCTGTGCATGCATGTGATAGAGCGGCAAAGGCAGCCAGCGCTCGACTGAGAGGCCTGCAAACAGGCAGGGAAGGGTACCGAAAGCCGTTGAAAAACTACCACAAGCTTGGGTTTATTTGAATATTTATTCGTCAGTGTCTTATGGGTTGTGAAGTGTGTAGACAATCGAGTAGTGACTGGTGAGTGCACATGTCCCATGCATCAAATGCTTTGTTGGACTGTCAAAACTTCAGAAAACTTCACAACGGAGAAGTGATTCCACTGTGTCACATTGGATGTATAAGACATGTCAATGACGTTGCACCTCTGGGCCCTGCTTAAAAAGGCTGGGCCGCGTGGGCGTCGAAATACCGAGGGCAGGAAAAAAGAAAAGGGGGGGGGGGAATTTAAGGGACAGACAAAAGGCTGGAAAAGAACATGAGACATGTGCCCGTGAACCAGTTCAAGCATGCTACTAACTAGGACATCGCGCTTGAGAGATGTGACGACGAGGTAAACTTTCTTTCCTTTCTTTCCTATTGTGCCTTCTCCCTTGAATTTCGTAGCTGCCTTGACGTGGCCCAGCTTCATTTAAGCAGGGCCCAGAGGTGTGACGTCATTTACTAGGACAGCAAGTTCCTGTGGGCTGGGAACCAGCACACAGCCACAGACCTAGGGCGTGGGGATGACCCCTTAAGTACAAGGTGAGCCCCAATCTCGACACACTGAATGTGTAGCTGGGGAAGATGGCAAGTTGCCTTGCCTCCTGGAGGGCCCAACTGCCGCCCACCATGTCTCTCAGCTGGTCCTGAAGTATGCTCTATGAGTCCACGTCGTGGACAGCCTTGAGCCCGAACCCACAATTGTTTTGCTAATGTCCCTTTCTGCTTGACAGCCTAGCAGTACAATCACATGAGACCGTAAATTTCCAATGTCCGTACATGGTATCCTTCTGTATTTCACATAGTTACTGAGTTAGTAAGTTATGGGCCATCTGAATCAGGGCACATCAGGATAAATCATGACACATCAGGGTACAAGAGGGTAAATCATGACACATCAGGGTACAAGAGGGTAAATCATGACACATCAGGGTACATCTGAGTGAAAGTTTGCAAAGTTTTCACAGAGTACATCAAGATAAATCAGAGTACCGTAATATTTGTCTCATTTCGTTTTTTATATTTCATTTTTATAATTCATTTGGGCCTAAATGCTGCTTAAATTAAAAACTGACCAATTCGTTTTCCACATTCATCTGCCCTCTAAGTCCCATCAATAAACAACAACAAATTAATTTGCCTCTTTTCGCAGCCAATCAAAAACATAAAAGAGTTGTTCGGCATCGGCCACTACTGCTGCGATGTTATGCGTGTTGTGTGTTGGACCGCCTGCACGCCCAGCGTGAACTGCTTATATGAGGAGGCCTCAACTACCCGGACTCAGGATCCCCCTCCTCATCACCTTCACCAGCCTCAGGATTTGCTGCAGCACCATATAGCACATGCTAGTGGGTGCGTGTGGCGATGCTTCGCCATGCATGCTAGGTGGGGGGGGCAGGATGCTGCAGCGTGCATGCAGGGTATGCCAGTGGGCATCCGGGATTGTCCTTGTGATGTCCCAGCAAACGAAAAATGCACAGCCGCATCAAGCCACTCTGCATGGGGGAAGCCGTGCGTTGGTGTCTGCTGCTGTGAAGTTTGTGAAGTTTTTAGAGTCCAACGGGGCATCACATTTGATGGTCTGCTGCTGCTGCCCGGTCTGCTGCTGCTCAAGACCGTTGCGTATGAGCAGGAATGCTCCCACGGCTGTCTCCAACTCAACGGTCTCGGTGCACGAGGTGAAAGAACCAGTCGCTAGCGCACCAGCCGCAGCCACGGTCATGCATGGAGACGAGCCCCTCCTCCTTACCAGCTGAGATATGCACTGCAATCTCCCTTTGCCCAACACCCTTGGCAGCAGCGTCTCTCATCAGCAGCATCCTGAGCGTGGAATGGGAAACTCGATGTCATGCGCTAGGTGCCAGCCCATAAGGTCATCCCCTTTGCAATGTCAGCCTCCCCTTCTCCGGGTATCATTGCGATGAGCGAGGTGTCGACCCTCGATGTCACCTTCAGGTGCCTGCTAGCCTAGTTGGTGGGGGTCCCTGGTCAGCTTCCACCAGCTTCATGCCATGGCTTAAGCATGCCAGCTGAGTTCCTGTACATAGGCTATGATGCCAAGCCATGGCTACTTTGCGATGACACCCCCCGGCAGTTGGAGGGTCTTCAGCAAGAGCATGGACCATCAGTAGTTGGGGCCGTGCAGACGGTGTGTAAGGTGCATGGTGCAAGGTGCATGGGTACATTTCCGCAGACGATGTGCAAGGTGCATGGTGCATCCATGTGGCCAGGGGGAAGACGGTATAATTATCAGCAATGTGGCGCAACATGCAGCTTGGAGCCAAGTGGTGTTGAGGCATGCGGCTTCTTTGGCGTTGTGTCGTTGTGTGTGGAGAGAGGGCATCAGGCCAGCGCAAAACGGACATGGGCAGACCGACAGAGGCTCTAACTCTAGCACGCTATCAGTGAAGTCCCTTTGCCCCCTACACTACAAGATGCCATATGCTGCTGTTGAGAAGGGATGTCGCCGATCCATGTACCAACAGAGTAACAGACCAGTGGCTTGGTCCTCTGCATGAGCATCACGGCTACCATCCGCCCTTGTGCAAGGTAGCACGATATGGTATTTTGGGCCATCATATCATATCATATCATATCGTCCGATATTGTATTTTTGACAGACCGTATGAATGGGTTAACATGGGAGGTTTGGCTTCGGAGCTCGAAATTCACTCGTATCAGTATGTGGACTTTCGGTGTACGGCATTTAAAATCCCGTATTCCTCAAGCCACGCTCAGGCGTTTTCTTTCTTTCCAGATACGGAATCAACAAGCGAGAATGCCACAACACAAGCATAGTCAACGCTCCATCGATATGAATATGATATGCTGACTTACCATATCGTGCTACCTTGCCCTTAAGTGTGGAGCTATCACTTCCTATATCACATGGAGTAAGCCCACCCTGGTCGGGATTCGGGTGCTGGCGGAGGCAGATATGCCGTCAGCAATGAGGAGTTTGAGGGGGGCTGATCCATTAGCCTCACACCTGCTGGAGTACTTCAAGTGTATGAGCACCCTGTGATTACAGCTGATTACAGCCCCTACCATGACCTGCTCCGGTGCCAACTCGCCCACGCTGTACATGCCCACTTAAACCGTAGGGACCTGGAGCATGTCTGCCCTGAGCATTGCCGTACCGTTACATGAGAAGAGCACTGAAAATGGACCGCACAGCACGAAGGTTGACAGGTCGTGCCAACCAGTTGCTGCCACAGACGTGTTGGTCTTGGCCATGCCGGACAACCGCTTCAACCAACAGCTAGTGCTTGTGGTTGCAAAGCTATGCCCCCACCCCCTTGTCAAAATTGCATGCCATGAGGGGTGTGGTTTTCTTAGTGGAACATTAGATGGTGCAAGTCGACAGCAAATGACGTAAGGCCATGCAGCGGTGAAGCTATGATCTCAATCTGATGTTAACACAAAATATATGCGGCAGGACATGTTCACTTTCATGGCCACGACCAATTCGAATTACAGTTTGGTCGGATGTGACGACGCTCTTTAGACAAAGCCCATCAGCCCTCCAATTGGACCAATCATTGTTGATTGCTCCACACAAGTAGTCAAATGAGAGCTGACTGTCCTCCTTACAATATACAAGAATGAAACAATGGTCCAGCACTGCGATGGGTCGAATGCCCGGTGCATGAAGAAATATACAGATAACAACATGGATGATTCCGTCAAATATTAAGGCTGGGAAAACCCAGCTCAGTCACTCAGGCCCAACATGCTATGTCTGCAAGTCTCTCCAGTTCAACACACACAGACGGTCCAATGCATTTTTGAACGCCCCACAGACTGTCAAAACTCTGAACCATACTAAAACCGCCGCGCATATGGCCCCCCCCCCCACGGCGCCTACTAACCCGTAAGTCCCGTGGAATGCTAAACGTGTGCGCCACCCTGCCACCAACCGACCCCCTACCCATACTATGAGCTGTAGCACTAGAGGATGCTTCGTCCTAGGAAGCCGCGATCGGCCCGGACAGGTTTGCTCCAGGGCAGCGCGGACTCTGCCCTCTGCTGCGGAGGGGGCGGTGCAGCCACAGCCTGCAGGCAGTGCAGGTGGGATGCCATCAATGCAAGCAGGCAGGCCATGGTGTATTAGGTGCTGGGGCTAGGCTGAGTGCTAGGCGATGAGGGCACAAGTCCTATTCAGCGCTTCATTGCCCCCCCCTTCATGCTGCAGAATTTCGAAATGAGAGTTGGCCCGCCATTTTGTACCTGAGGTTGCTCTTTGGGTGCCACGACCCTCTTGCTGCCTTTGATGAATAGCTGTTCCTCGAAGCTCTGGCTGAAACCTGCGGGACGTAGTAGGAAACAAGAGGGACGGTAAAACTGAGGCACTTATGGGACACAAAGGGTACCCCATTCCCTCATTGCCCCACACCTAATTGTCTCGCTGCACCTCCTCCTTTCAGCCCAGGGATCTGACCGTCATACTGTAAACCAGCTAGACTTCGCTCAAGATTAATTAATGATTGGGGTGCGCGGACCTGGATGCGCGCTAATATTTATAAAAAAATGCTGCTGCGCGGAGTGTCAGCCAGGTGAAATAGATGTTATCGTACCGTACCTGATGCGCTGCATTACATCAAATAATCTCACACCCACCTGTTGCGATGATGGTGACGTGGATCTCGCCGTTATACTGATCATCCACCACCGCTCCAAAGATGATGTTGCAGGAGGGGTCGGCCAGGCTTGTGACCACCTCAGACACCCGGTTCACTTCTTGCAACGTCAGGTCGCTGCCTCCAGTGATGTTGAAGACGATGCCTGCAGAGGCAAGCGGAGGTGAAAGCCAATTGAGTTGTTTGGAGTCCCCTATTACCGTAGATTTGATTTGCCTTCCCTTAAGCATCAAAACACGATTTCTTTTAATGCTGTCCTCAGGGCAAACTGTGGACGCAAACTATCAATTTCCTACAGAAAACTGGCGTTGGCAATCGACAATTAGTAAATCCATGGATCCCTTGACCCCAAACAACGTAAATTACAAGGGATGGCAAAGCAAATCTATGGTAGGCATATTTGATTCATACAAACAATTGTTTCTTGTTCCTAGCTTTTGCATCCACCTGTGGCACGCTCAATGGACCTCTGGATCAGCGGCGCCGCAGTGGCCGCCAGCGCTGCTTGCTCCGCTCGGTCCGGCCCTGTGGCCGAGCCAACGCCCAACATGGCCGTGCCCGCATTCGACATGATGGCCTTGATGTCGGCAAAGTCCACATTGATGAGACCCGGAACAGTAATGATGTCGGAGATACCCTGAGAGGGCAGCAGCGGCAGCAGGTCAGGGAGAAGAGTTGGGCAAAGGATGCACAGGCATGGACCAGGGCATGTGTTGGTAAGTAGTAGGGGTCAAGGGGGGCCGCAGAAGGGCACAGTGATGACGTCGGAGATACCCTGAGAGGGCAGCAGCGGCAGCAGGTCAGGGAGAAGAGTTGGGCAAAGGATGCAGAGGCAGGGACCAGGGCATGTGTTGGTAAGTAGTAGGGGTCAAGGGGGGCCGCAGAAGGGCATAGTGATGATGTCGGAGATACCCTGAGAAAGCAGCAGGTCAGGGTCGAGCGAGGGCACGGCAAAGATGCAGAGGCTGAGACGAGGGAACTTGTTCGTCAGCAGAGGCATCGGCAGGGGAGTCAAGGAGGACTGAAAGACGGCTCTATGGCTGCTCTGTTAAGCACGGTGCATACCCGCTGGGCCCTGCTGAACGCTTGGCAACGTGGGGCTGGTAGGGAATGACTAGGCTCAATTCCAGCTACCATGCACAGCCTGGGCCATGGTGCAGCCATGCCATCCTCCTATGTGAGGGGCAGGATCATGGATGCTGCCCTGTGCAACCGTGTCTGACATGCACGTCATGGCCTGCCTCTAAGCTGTCATGTGCATGGCAGGGCTGCGGTAGTGCATGCGGTACCCTCACATGATGCATGCACCTGCCACCTGTCCACTGCATCACGACATGTTGCATCCCCTACGCGGCTCACCTGCACGCCCTGCCTCAGCACATCGTCTGCGAGCGCGAAGGCATCTTGCAGAGCCGTGCGTTCCGTCGCAACATCCAGAAGCCTAATGATCAAGGGGCGCAGCGTCATATTCATATCCTTGGGGCAACACTGATCAGCTGTGCTGTTATAAGATTCTTGATGACTCCAGTATTGCTAAGATGATATAGCATTCCCATAGCCCCAGATACAATAGCCTTGCTGAGGACGCCCTGGTCTTGCGAATAGACCCATGATGAGTAGGTGGGGAAATCACAAAAATATAAATTCATACAAATGCAAGTTGTCAGCTGAGGTTTATTCAAGGCCTTACCTGTCGTTGGGGATGACAATGACAGAATCGACATTTTGGCGTAGCCCCTCGATGCCCTCCACTGCCTGGGTACCTCGGCGGCGACCCTCAAATCCGAAAGGGTATGTCACGACAGCCACTGTCAGGATGCCTGCATGGCGTGACGGGCGTGAGGGTGGTGGACAAGTAGGCAGGGGAGGGGAAGCAAGATGAGGCATGCATGGAGGGATGGGAAAAGGGAGGAAAGTGTTGCTGTTGCAGCGTCCACTTGTCCGACCCATAGCCTAGTTTAAAAAACGTCCGGGCAGGGCGAATGGGAACAAATATGCAGTGACAAGCAAGATGAACAGCTTTCCACTGATTTAGTTTCAAAAGCTGAAGAGTGTCCTGTTCAACAGTTCACCTAATGGACAACAAGGCAGAGGGGCATCCTGTGTTGTTTGGTGCATCGCGTTTAAGGAACTGTGGCTGCATGCCAGGTTTTCTGTGATGAATAATGTCAATTGTCTGGCTCACCCATTTCCTTAGAAATCTTGGCAACGATGGGTGCAGCTCCAGTGCCAGTGCCGCCCCCCATTCCCGCTGTGATGAAAACAAGGTCAGCGCCCTGTTGCATCAGGTGCAGGTCGAGAAGTGTGTGAGCGCATTCATATGTATGAAGGGGTGGTCACATCCTATTCCCGTTGTGATGAGCTTTCATCAACATATCATGGCAAGTATGGTTGGAGACAGTGCATTATAATTTAAGAGGTGATCGTCCTCACCTGAAGGTAAAAGGAAAATATTTTCTTTAAAGCATATGCACTGATCATAAACGACAAACGAAGAGGATGGCGAGGGCTGTTGGGACAGCATTCCGTAATGGAGCTTTGTGCCTTAAACTGGCTGCATGGAGTATCCTTTTTGAGAGACTCGGATTGTGTCTTGTGGGCATGAAGAACACGCCCTGCTGCCTGACCATAGAAGTGTGGAGTGCAGGAGCTCCATTTAGTTCTCACCTGCAGCATTTTCCGCAGCGCTTCTTCGGACTCCACGGCTGCCTGCTGACCCAGATTCGGGTTGCCCCCACAGCCAAGCCCTCGTGTGAGCGCAGTGCCCATTTGGACCTTGTTCGGGGCGGCGTGCTGAGCCAGCGCCTGGGAGTCCGTATTCACGGCCCAGAATTCGACACCCTGCACGCAAAGGACCTCATTGAAATACCTCGTCGCAATATCTGGCTTATAGCTTTGCTATGATCACTCGTTCAAATCCTTTGACATGGCTGCATACTGTCAACGGCCTTCTCCACATGGACCATAGCCAATTTGAATTTGTGACACCCGTGCCCAGTGAATTATGAGCAAAATCAACCCAGATTTTAGTGTATAGATGTCAGTCCCCTACTTGAAGGCCGCTTGCGATCATCCTGTTCAACGCGTTGCCACCTCCACCACCGACGCCGATGACCTTGATGCTAGCCTCACCACCAACGGGCTTGTAGGAAGAAGGCTGGTAACCAGAGCTGTGTACCATCATATATGGCAGCACCTTCTTCGCGCCTTGGCTGAGGGGCGTGGCCGAAGAACGGTTCCTGTTGGGTGCGACCCGCTGCAGGCATTGTCCCAGGCCTGCTTGCTTCATATTTTGCTGTGCAATCCGATGTGGAGAGATAAGAAGAGAGTGCGCATGACCTGATGCTGCTATCCTGCGCTCGGGTGCGGTCCTGTTCTTGAACTGCTGCATTTTGAACGTAAACTGTGTGTGCTGCTAATCAAGATGCTATTATTCGCAAGGTATTTAATTTAGCCCTAACACCTTTAAAATTACGTGCGCTTCGCTGCGATCTCAAAGAAGGAACTGTGCAAATTCAAATTTGGAGCCCGGCCAGACCCTGAACTATCGACCCCGAGCGCGAGCGTGAGTGAGATATACAGAGAAAGCAACCGGTTGTCGGGTAGCAGTTTAGACAGCAAACGCAATCATATTGATCAAATATCAGTACGTTATGTCGGCCTGGAATTTATAGCAGAAGACAATCCCTCTTCATGGACTCTGGACCCGCTCGAAGTATTTCCGACTAGACTACCGGTACTGCCTCGAGGGGCGCCCGAGGACATGAAGTCGGGGTCATTCAATCCGGACTACCACGTCCGCCCCAATGTATTTACATGGTCGCCACAGGTAGCATGCGGTGGAATTCCGCTAGCCATGTGCCAGTACCTCCTGTCCACAATGCCGACCAGAGGCTCTGCCCCCGCTCCAGGCATACAGCGAACGCCAGGAGGTGCAGGGGAGGCGGAAGGAAGCGCAGAAGAGCTTCTCTGCGGCCAAGGTGATACATGCAGTCAGTTTGACCCATGCAATTACATTCATGGCTGCATGGGATACATGGCGGGTAACACATACAAGCTAATTTGCGTCCAAGGTGGTAGCTGCTGTCAGCATGAATCTTGTTGTTGTTACAAAGTTGACGCAAACACCCACAGCCTTTTGCGAGAGGGCCAGGCAGAGTGAACCAGGAGGAGACCAGGGGAAAAACCCGAGACAGACACGGAAATCTTGCTAATGGCTGCATAGATGCGTGGGTGCATGGGCGGGACTCCATGGGGGGCACAAAACAGTTCTCACAGCCGGCGAGGCACTGGCGTTGAGATATTTTCCGCCTTGAGATTTGAAGCCTCATTCGAATTTCAAACGTCATGGTGTGGATGCAATGCCTTAGCCAATATTTTTTCCATGAATGTGCTACCTCTGAAGCCTCTGAAGCACAAACCCTGCTCAAAACGGCGTACCAAATCTCACATATCTGCATGATTCTCTATCCCTTCTCACCTCAACCCTCATGTTCGAAGATACATCTCTATCCTAAACAGCAAGTCCTCTGCCACCTGTCCCTATCCTGAGCCCTTATTCATATCCTCCTGTCCCTTACATCTTCCTGTCCCTGACCCTCCTGAACCCCCTGACACTCTCCCTTCCATGTCCCTGATACTCTCCTGTACCTGACACCCTCCTGTCCTTATCCTCCTGCCCATGACACACTCCTGCCCTTATCCTCCTGTCCCTGACACACTCCCGTCCTTATCCTCCTGCCCCTGACACACTCCTGCCCTTATCCTCCTGCCCCTGACACAATCCTGCCCTTATCCTCCTGTCCCTGACACACTCCTGTCCTTATCCTCCTGTCCCTGACACACTCCTGTCCTTATCCTCCTGTCCCTGACACACTCCTGTCCTTATCCTCCTGCCCCTGACACACTCCTGTCCCTATCCTCCTGCCCCTGACACACTCCTGTCCTTATCCTCCTGTCCCTGACACACTCCTGTCCCTATCCTCCTGTCCCTGACACACTCCTGTCCTTATCCTCCTGCCCCTGACACACTCCTGTCCTTATCCTCCTGTCCCTGACACACTCCTGCCCCTATCCTCCTGCCCCTGACACACTCCTGTCCATATCCTCCTGTCCCTGACACACTCCTGTCCCTATCCTCCTGTCCCTGACACACTCCTGTCCTTATCCTCCTGCCCCTGACACACTCCTGTCCCTATCCTCCTGTCCCTGACACACTCCTGTCCTTATCCTCCTGCCCCTGACACACTCCTGTCCTTATCCTCCTGTCCCTGACACACTCCTGTCCCTATCCTCATGCCACTGACACCCTCATGCCCTGACTCCACTTTACCCCATTGCGCAGCGCCTCATAGAGTCCGGAGACTTCCAAGCCGCTGAGGCAGCGATTGAGGTGGCAGTCGTGTCTTGGCCTGACAACCCCAACTACCACCTGGCCATGGCGGAGTGCATTGCAAACTTTATGAAGGACCCGGAGAGATCACTGCCGTGGTGAGTGGTCAGGAGTGGGTGGAGGGAGGTGACACGGTCTTAAGCATTTGAAGTGGGAGCTCTGTCACAGGTGGTGGGGAGTGGGGAGTGGGTGATGGGGAGTGGGTGATGGGGAGTGGGTGGTGGGGAGTGGGTGATGGGGAGTGGGTGGTGGGGAGTGGGTGGTGGGGAGTGGGTGGTGGGGAGTGGGTGATGGGGAGTGAGTGGTGGGGAGTGGGTGGTGGGGAGTGGGCGATGGGGGAGTGGGGACTGGGTGATGGGGAGTGGGTGATGGGGAGTGGGTGATGGGGAGTGGGCGATGGGGAGTGGGGAGTGAGTGGTTGGGAGTGAGTGGTGAAGAGTGGGTGGTGGGGAGTGAGTGGTGGGGAGTAGGTGGTGGGGAGTGGGTGGTGGGGAGTGGGTGGTGGGGAGTGAGTGGTGGGGAGTGGGTGGTGGGGACTGGGTGGTGGGGAGTGGGTGATGGGGAGTGGGCGATGGGGGAGTGGGGACTGGGTGATGGGGAGTGGGTGATGGGGAGTGGGCGATGGGGAGTGGGGAGTGAGTGGATGGGAGAGAGTGTGGAGAGTGGGTGGTGGGGAGTGGGTGGTGGGGAGTAGGTGGTGGGGAGTGGGTGGTGTGGAGTGGGTGGCGGGGAGTGGGTGGTGGGGAGTGGGGAGTTGGTGGTGGGGAGTGGGTGGTGGGGAGTGGGTGATGGAGAGTGGGTGGTGGGGATGGGGTGTGGGTGATGGGGAGTGGGTGATGGGAAGTGAGTGGTGGGGAGTGGATGGTGGGCAGTGTGTGGGGGGGGTGTGGGTGGTGGGGAATGGGTGGTGGGGAGTGGGTGGTGGGGAGTGGGTGATGGGGGGTGGGTGGTGAGGAGTGGTGAGGAGCGGGGAGTGAGTGGTGGGGGTTGGGGAGTAGGTGGTGGTGAGTGAGTGATGGAGAGTGGGTGGTGGGGTGTGGGGAGTGGGTGGTGGGGAGTGAGTGGTGGGGAGTGAGTGGTGGGGAGTGAGTGGCGGGTGGTGGGGAGTGGATGGTGGGGAGTGGGTGGTGGGTGGTGGGGAGCGGACAGTTGTTACAACGGTTATGCAACCACCCACAGCCAAGGACAGTGGGGAGTGGGTGATGAGGAGTCAGTTTTTGGGATTGGGGAATGAGTGGTGGGTAGTAAGCGGTGGTGAGCAGGTGATGGAGCCCACCACCCATTTAAGCACCACCCACAACCCATTCACAACCACTCACTACCCACCATCCACTACCCAGCACCTATTCCCACCGCACATTCCCCATCATTTACTGTGGTATGTTGGAATGGTGGGGAGCGGGCGATGGGGAGGAGTATCGAAAGAAAGATAGTGTCATAAAGAAGGGAAATATCTATAAAGGGGGGAATGACAAAGAAAAATGACATGGGTGGTAAGGAGTCAGTGATGGGCAGTGAGTGGTGGTGAGCGTGTGATCAGGGAGGGGGCTGAGTGGATGTCCGGGAGTGGATGTTCGGGAGTGAATGGTGGGGAGCGGGTGGTGGGGAGAGGATAGTGGATGGTGGGGAGTGGGGAGTGGGTGGTAAGGAGTCAGTGATGGGCAGTGAGTGGCAGTGAGTGTGTGATTGGGAGGGGGGTGAGTGGATGGTCGGTAGCGGGTCGTAGGTTGTGGATAGTGGGGAATGGGTGATGGGGCTTGCCATGATCAGGTTTAAAGAGCCAGATGAATCTCTCCCTGTATGCTTGCCTGCAGGTTTGAGCAGGCGATCGAAATGCATGACTGTCACAAGTTCCGCACATCCCGCGTGCGGACACTGGCCACGCTGGGGTACCTGGACGATGCGTTGCAGGACGTGCAGTCCGTGCTGATGGCAGATCCACGGGTAGGGACATGGGTTTGTATCAGGGTTTGTGGGCGAGGGTGTGGAGAATGGTATGAACAAGTGTATTGACACAAGCATGGAAAAGGTGTGGACATGGGTATGGAAAAGGGTGTGGAGACAGGTACGGAAAAGGGTGTGGACACGGGTATGGAAAATCGTATTTAAAATCTTGCAGACAAGGGCATGCACATGGGTATGGGCTTGCCTTTCTCATCAACATGGAGCAGCATATCAGCAAGAGGGGGGGTGGGGAGGGGGGGGGCATTAGTGCTGACCCGGGGGAGGTGCAGGGTGGGCAGGGGCACTAGTGCTCTCCCGAGGGGTCGCTTGAGTGTTCACACTTTACACCGCCATGCAGAACGGACCCTGCCTCCGCATGCGTGCGCTCCTCTACATGCGCATGGGTCAGTTTGCCGACGCCGTGTTCGACTTCACTTCTGCCATAGCGCCTCTCAAGGAGGCCGGAGAGCCCATCGTGGAGTGCCTGTTCAACCGAGCCTACTGCCACAGGTGATGGAGGGAGGAGGATGTGGCGGTATGGCAACATGAGGGAGAGGGGTGAGGCATGTGTGTTCGACTCCCCTGCAGCGATCATGCCGATTGAGGAGGCTGGAGAGTCCGGGGTGTTGTGCCGAGGCTGGACTTGTAGCGGTCAAAATCTGGACAGCAGCTGCAGGAGGGTATTGGGGTGCTACATAGGCAGTGTGGGTTTAAGGGTTTCTAGACCCTAAACCCTAAAGCCTAGAACCCTAAACACTAAACACTAAACTAGGTATCGATGTGGTCCAAAATTAGACAGCAGCTGCAGGAGGGTATTGGTGAGCTACATAGACAGTGTGGGTTTTAGGGTTTCTAGAACCTAAACTCTTAAACCCTAAACCCTAACTTGGTATCGGTGTGCTATACAGGCGGTGTGGGAGAAGCCACTCGAGAAGAGAGGGGAAAATTGAGCTCCCTTCACCCTGAGGCCTGTGTTCAGGGGTTAGGGTTTCTTCCCCCCTGAACCCTACACCCTTAACCCACCTTGTGGAGTGTGTTTCCTCGGAGGTGGCGTGTGTTTAGGGTTTAGGGTTTAGGGTGTCTGTCCCCTAAACCCTATACCCTAAACCCTCCCCACACCCTGAGGCATGTGTTTAGGGTTTAAATCCTAGAGCCTTAACCCTAAACCAACTACGACGGAAGTGTTTCCTTGGAGGTGGCTGGTGGCGCGTGTCTCTGCAAATGCAAAGATACTACATGCTTTTCTTGTGAGGTTATGCATAAAAAGGCCGCCGTTTTGACCCCCCATGGAAAACCTGGCGTAGTCATTACGCATATAAGTAAGACAGGCTTCTTGGGGGTGACGGCTGTTTAGGGTTTAGGGATTAGGGTTTAGGCTTTGTGATGGGTGGCAGGTGTATCTGTGAGAGCCAAAGGAAGAGCGCAGTTTAGTGCTGGCCTCCCATTCAGGCCTTGCATGCGCCTCTGCTCGGTCCACACCTCCCCGATACAAATTTTCCCCATTACGAATTCGAATTCCCCGGGCGTCAACTTTTGGACCTGTTGTTTTCTCACAGGATGCAGCTGCACGTGACGGAGGCCCTGAAGGATTTCGAGCAGGCCATGGTCCTGGCACCCTCCAATATGACCGTCCGGGTGCTGCTGGGTTGCACCTACATCATTAAGAAGAGGTGAGGCGAGATGCGCGAACAATATGGGCAAATGTGCATTCTTAGGAATTAATTTCTTTGAGCAGGCGATGATCCTGGCACCCTCCATCACGACTGCTGGGTTGCACCTACGTTATTAAGGGATTTAAGGAGAGGCGACGCGGGACGCGCTTGCCGCGCTGCCCGGGCGTTGCCTCAAGATATGAATCGGGCAAGATGTGAAAACACCGTTTTGTATTAAAAAGTAACAAATTTGGGGGCTGAGGCTATGGTTAGTCTGGCACCTGGAACTCCTACCCCAATTTGTCATTGAGAAGAGATGAGGCGGGGTGCAATGACGAGGCGTTTGCTCAAAACACAATAACCGTATAACTGGTTTCACTTCGCGTTTAATTAAACACATTTTGGGGTGCTCGGACCAGGGCGCATCAGGGGCGAACGGCCCGTCAGTCAGTCAGCCCGTCAGTCAATCAGCCCGTCAGTCAGCCAGTCAGTCAGTCAGTCAGTATGTTACAAATTTGCAGCTGCACGTGCGTAGAGTGATGTATGCTTTGCCTGCGCAGTGATTCTGATACAATTCCAAAAGAGTGGTGCATGAACCCTATCCGGTTCTACGATACGAAATGTTTAAACTTCGGGTCGTTTTTAATCGTTATAGGGACAAGGGGATCAATGCCTCTGCCTCAGGCCTTCCCGGTACCGGTCATTAGTCCTGGATATTCCCGTGTTCAACCTCCCGTCCGCCCCCCCCCCCCCCCCAACCAATCTCCTATCCTGTTGCTGCTCCTTCTTCTCCATTTTCTTTCCCCCAAACTTGAGAGCCTCACCAGAGCTTTGCTTCCTTAAGCTTTACTTTTGCTGCTCAGGTTCAAAGACGCCCTGAACATGTTTTCCTCCCAAGCGGATGAGGCGCCCGACAGCTGCGCAGGCCCCGGCAATGTCGCCATCACGCTGTACCTCATGGTGATGTCAGAGGCACTGGCAGCTCAACAAAGTGAGGGAAAAGGGACAGTGACGGGGCCGGAGGTGCACAATGCAGGAGGGGTGGGAGGACAGGAGGGCAGGAGAGGCGGGGAGGCAGGAGAGGCAGAGGAGCAAGGGGGCAAGTGTTTCAGTTATGTCGCCATCACGCTGTACCTCATGGTGATGTCAGAGGCACTGGCAGCTCAACAAAGTGAGGGCAAAGGGACATAGACGGGGCCGGAGGTGCACAATGCAGGAGGGGTGGGAGGACAGGAGGGCAGGAGAGGCGGGGAGGCAGGAGAGGCAGAGGAGCAAGGAGGCAAGTGTTTTAGTTATGTTGCCATCACGCTGTACCTCATGGTGATGTCAGAGGCACTGGCATCTCAACAAAGTGAGGGCAAAGGGACAGTGACGGGGCCGGAGGTGCACAATGCAGGAGGGGTGGGAGGGCAGGAAAGGCGGGGAGGCAGGAGAGGCAGAGGAGCAAGGGGGCAAGTGTTTTAGTTATGTTGCCATCACGCTGTACCTCATGGTGATGTCAGAGGCACTGGCAGCTCAACAAAGTGAGGGCAAAGGGACATAGACGGGACCAGAGGTGCACAATGCAGGAGGGGTGGGAGGACAGGAGGGCAGGAGAGGCGGGGAGGCAGGAGAGGCAGAGGAGCAAGGGGGCAAGCGTTTCAGTTATGTTGCCATCACGCTGTACCTCATGGTGATGTCAGAGGCACTGGCAGCTCAACAAAGTGGGGGCAAAGGGACATAGACGGGGCCAGAGGTGCACAATGCAGGAGGGGTGGGAGGGGCAGGGAGGCAGGAGAGGCGGGGAGGCAGGAGAGGCAGAGGAGCAAGGGGGCAAGTGTTTTAGTTATGTTGCCATCACGCTGTACCTCATGGTGATGTCAGAGGCACTGGCAGCTCAACAAAGTGAGGGCAAAGGGACAGTGACGGGGCCGGAGGTGCACAATGCAGGAGGGGTGGGAGGACAGGAGGGCAGGAGAGGCGGGGAGGCAGGAGAGGCAGAGGAGCAAGGGGGCAAGTGTTTTAGTTATGTTGCCATCACGCTGTACCACATGGTGATGTCAGAGGCACTGGCAGCTCAACAAAGTGAGGGCAAAGGGACATAGACGGGGCCAGAGGTGCACAATGCAGGAGGGGTGGGAGGGGCAGGGGGGCAGGAGAGGCAGGGGGGCAGGAGGGACAGATGTTTTAGTTATGTCGTCGTCACCCTTCACCTCATTGTCAAGTTAGAGTTGCTAGCAGCACAATAGAGTGAGGAAAAGCGTTTACTGTCGGGACGGGAGATCAAGAGGGCAGGAGGGGCAGGAGTGGGGGGCAGGAGGGGCAGAGGGCAGGAGGGGCAGGAGTGGAGGGCAGGAGGGGCAGAGGGCAGGAGGGGCAGAGGGCAGGAGGGGCAGAGGGCAGGAGGGGCAGAGGGCAGGAGGGGCAGAGGGCAGGAGGGGCAGAGGGCAGGAGGGGCAGAGGGCAGGAGGGGCAGGAGTGGGGGGGCAGGAGGGGCAGAGGGCAGGAGGGGCAGAGGGCAGGAGGGGCAGGAGTGGGGGGCAGGAGGGGCAGAGGGCAGGAGGGGCAGGAGTGGAGGGCAGGAGGGGCAGAGGGCAGGAGGGGCAGGAGTGGGGGGCAGGAGGGGCAGAGGGCAGGAGGGGCAGAGGGCAGGAGGGGCAGGAGTGGGGGGGCAGGAGGGGCAGAGGGCAGGAGGGGCAGAGGGCAGGAGGGGCAGAGGGCAGGAATTATAATGTTATTCTTTGTACAGCACATGCCGCGGGGGAGGAATGGGGGGGGGCTGACAGCTGGCCGTGGGGCGGTTTTGGTCAACTGGTGGCACTGTTTGAGAGGTCCTGTTGTGTACGGTTATTTAGCTTCCTTCTGTTCTGGCGTTTATGTTTGCCAACGCTTCCTGGCCCTTTTGAAGAAAGCACTTGGATGGGTGCAAGCAATGCATGCAAGGACTCACGTGTTTTTCAAAGCTTAAAGGCCGTGGGTGCTTAGTGTAGATGCTGTGATTGAGTTTATTAAAGCTTGGAAAAATTATTCGAGATTGGACATGGAATACAATGTAAGGCAATGGCAGTGGAAATCAACGAAAGGCAATTATAGGATTTCCTTTGGATCAAGAGTGTGTTTTGTCGACCCTTTGCAGGTGACAAGGCCGCGGTCAACAGGCAACTCAGGCAGGACCTGGCGACCTCAGCAAGTGAGTGTTTGCTGCTCGCCATGATGGATGTTGCAAGCATCACTTGTTGCAACACCTACATGTACAGCCTCACCTCTTGCAACACCGCGCATTGCACTGTCACCCATGGAGTGTTGACTGTCTGTGATAATGGATGTTGCAAGCTTCGATTGTTGCAACACCTAGCTAAGCAGCCCCGCTTCTTGCAACACCACGCATTGCAAAATCAATGGCATCAATACCTTTGAGTGCTGGTTGCCTGTGATGATTGGATGCTGCAAAACAACACTCACTGCCACATCACTCACTGAGTTTTGGCTGCGTTGGGTATGGATGTTGCAATCGTCACTCATTGCAGTACCTGTCATTGCAACACCACTCACTGCCACGTCACTCGCTTGATATAGTGCTGGCTGGCTGGGATGGTGGTTGATGCAATCATCACTCAGGGCAACACCTGCCTTCTTATTTGCTTCGTCCAGCCTCCTGTCCATGTATCCTGATCACGCTTGAGCCGCCAATGCGGTGTAATAAGGAACTAGCAGGTTCTCAAACGAATCAAATGGATGGGGGGCACTTGAAGTAACTCCAGCACATGCAAATAGGGTCCCCTCTGTCCATAGCCCCCTGTCCATAGCCCTCAAATATTAGGAAGTTACATTTTCTCCCTCCCACACCAGGAAGTTACATTTTGTCACTCCCACGCGCTCCGGCTTTTCCGTGCCGCCTTGCCACCTCAAGCTCGGAAGCCTTGCCCTCCTCCTTCCTCAAGAACTGTGTATCAGTCGTCAGCCCTTCTGGCCAGCAAGGTCAAGCACATGTCCCCCACATACTCCGGCTGATTCATGCTGTCTGATGTCCTCAAAACCTAAAATCTGAACCCCTGCCCTCTGCCTTGGCATTGTCAGCTCTTCTGGCCAGCAAGGTCAGGCACATGTTCCCCAAACACATACCGGCTTTTGTGTGCTGCTTGATGTCCCAAAAACTTGAACCTTAACCCCTGTCCACTGCCAATGTCTTGCCAGCCCTTCTGCCAGCAAGGTCAGGCCCATGTCCCACACACACGCATGGCTGTTTCTTGCTGCGTTATTTCCCCCCACAATTAAATCATAACGCCTGCCCTCTGCCTATGTATTGCCAGCTCTTCTGGCCAGCAAGGTCACGCCCATGTCCCCCACACGTGCACCGGCTATTTCATGCTGCCTGATGACCTCAAAACCTGAAATCTTAAAGCCTGCCCTCTGCCTATGTATTGCCAGCTCTTCTGGCCAGCAAGGTCACGCCCATGTCCCCCACACGTGCACCGGCTATTTCATGCTGCCTGATGACCTCAAAACCTGAAATCATAACGCCTGCCCTCTGCCTATGTATTGCCAGCTCTTCTGGCCAGCAAGGTCACGCCCATGTCCCCCACACGTGCACCGGCTATTTCATGCTGCCTGATGACCTCAAAACTTGAAATCTTAACGCCTGCCCTCTGCCTATGTATTGCCAGCTCTTCTGGCCAGCAAGGGCACGCCCATGTCCCCCACACGCGCACCGGCTGTTTCATGCTGCCTGATGACCTCAAAACCTGCAATCTTAACGCCTGCCCTCTGCCATTGTATTGCCAGCTCTTCTGGCCAGCAAGATGAAATCCAGGTCATCCTCCCGCACGGCCTTGGATTTCGATCATCCCGCTGGCGAGGTGGCCGCTCAAGAGCCTGATGATGCGGACCTTTCTGATGAGGATGAGGACGAGAGCGCAGGGCCCTCCTCAATAACTGCTAAACGCAGCAATGAGAATGTCAAGCAATGGGCTATAGAGTGAGATGGGAGGGAGGCCATGGAGGGGGGGAGGGGAGAAAGGGAGGGACGTGGAGCTAGGAGGGGGGGGGGGTAGATGGAGGAAGGGGGGAGGAGGGAGGAAGAAGTGTAGGAGGGAGATAAGAAGGGGGGAAGTGAGGGAGGGAGGAGGGACGGGGGGAGTCAGGAAGGGGAGAGGGAGGGATGAAGGAAGGAGGGAGGGATGAAGGAATGAGGGAGGGATGAAGGAAGGAGGGAGGGATGAAGGAAGGAGGGAGGGATGAAGGAAGGAGGGAGGGATGAAGGAAGGAGGGAGGGATGAAGGAAGGAGGGAGGGATGAAGGAAGGAGGGAGGGATGAAGGAAGGAGGGAGGGATGAAGGAAGGAGGGAGGGATGAAGGAAGGAGGGAGGGATGAAGGAAGGAGGGAGGGATGAAGGAAGGAGGGAGGGATGAAGGAAGGAGGGAGGGATGAAGGAAGGAGGGAGGGATGAAGGAAGGAGGGAGGGATGAAGGAATGAGGGAGGGATGAAGGAATGAGGGAGGGATGAAGGAAGGAGGGAGGGATGAAGGAAGGAGGGAGGGATGAAGGAAGGAGGGAGGGATGAAGGAAGGAGGGAGGGATGAAGGAAGGAGGGAGGGATGAAGGAAGGAGGGAGGGATGAAGGAATGAGGGAGGGATGAAGGAAGGAGGGAGGGATGAAGGAAGGAGGGAGGGATGAAGGAAGGAGGGAGGGAGGGAGGGATGAAGGAAGGAGGGAGGGATGAAGGAAGGAGGGAGGGATGAAGGAAGGAGGGAGGGATGAAGGAAGGAGGGAGGGATGAAGGAAGAAGGGAGACAGGAAGGGGTATTACTCTCCGCATCGAGTAATCGCCGAGCACCTCAACCAAAGTCCTTGACATATGCTCGGAGGGGATGAAAGAGGGAGCGATGGAGGAAGGAGGGAGTGAAGGTGGTAGTATGATTGGAGGCATGGCTTGATATCCAGCTCGGTGATTGACCGGGGGCCAATTCCCGCCGCTGCCCCCTGACTGCACCGTCCCCCCTATTATCTCCCCTCAGTATTGTCCAAGGGGGGTCTTGTACATCCTTGTCATGTACCGTACATCTTGTACTGCATCTACCCGTCCTGTACATCCTTGTCATGTACCGTACATGTTGTACTGCATCTACCCGTCATGTACATCCTTGTCATGTACCGTACATCTTGTACTGCATCTACCCGTCCTATATATCCTTGTCAGTACCATACCATGTCCTATGACATCCCTCCTATGACGTCTCTCCTGTTGCCTCCCCTCAGTATAGTGCAAGGGGGTGCTCACTCGCTGTCCCCGGATGACCCCTTGGCTCTTCCCCGCATCGCAATGTTGGAGCGGGCGCTGGATCTGCTGAACCACGCGTGCGCCGCCTATGAGAGGCTGGAGGAGACCGGGGGCGCGCCGGCACACACGGGCGACAGCGGGGGCACGAGCGGTGAGAGACAGGCTGAGATAGTTGTGAAGGAGGGCCAGCACACACGGGTGACAGCGGGGGCACGAGCGATGAGGGACCGGGTGAGGTGGCGGAGAGGGACGGGCAGGGGTGGTGGTGCGGGACGGGCCAGCACACACGGGTGATGGCGGGGGCACGAGCGGTGAGGGGTGGGCAGGAGCAGCGGGAGGGCTAGGGTAGTGGTGAAGGAGGGCCAGCACACACGGGTGACAGCGGGGGCAGGAGCGGTGAGGAACGGGCAGGGGTAACGGTGAGGCAGGGCCAGCACACACGAGTGTCGGCGGGGGCACGAGGGGTGAGGGGTGGGCAGGGGCAGCGGTGAGGGCTGGGGTGGCGAAGGAGGGACCAGTTTTCATTGGGGAGAGCGGGGCAGAGCAGTAAAGGGGGGGCAGGGGCAGCGGTGAGGGCTGGGGTGGCGAAGGAGGGACTAAATCTCATTGGGGAGAGCGGGGGCAGAGCGGTGAGGGGGGGGCAGGGGCAGCGGTGAGGGCTGGGGTGGCGAAGGAGGGCCTAATCTCATTGGGGAGAGCGGGGGCAGAGCGGTGAGGGGGGGGCAGGGGCAGCGGTGAGGGCTGGGGTGGCGAAGGAGGGACCAAAGCTCATTGGGGAGAGCGGGGGCAGAGCGGTGAGGGGGGGCAGGGGCAGCGGTGAGGGCTGGGGTGGCAAAGGAGGGACCAAATCTCATTGGGGAGAGCGGGGGTAGAGCAGTGAGGGGGGGGCAGCGGTGAGGGCTGGGGTGGCGAGGGAGGACCAGTTGTTATTGGGGAGAGCGGGGGCAGAGCGGTGAGGGAGGGGCAGGGGCAGCGGTGAGGGCTGGGGTGGCGAAGGAGGGACCAGTTCTCATTGGGGAGAGCGGGGGTAGAGCGGTGAGGGGGGGGCAGGGGCAGCGGTGAGGGCTGGGGTGGCGAAGGAGGGACCAAATCTCATTGGGGAGAGCGGGGCAGAGCGGTGAGGGGCGGGCAGGGGTAGCAGTGAGGGCTGGGCAGGGGCAGCGGTGAGGGCTGGGGTAGTGATGATGGAGGAAGGGGGAATCGGATCTCTCAGGGGAGAGCGGGGGCAGAGCGGTGAGGGGCAGGCAGGGGTAGCGGTGAGGCTGGGCAGGGTTCATGTGGTGAGGGGGGGCAGGGACAGCGGTCAGGGCCGGGCCGGCACTCTCAGGGGACAGCATGGGCACCAGGGGCGCGGGACGGGTTTAAGAGTAGGGGCTGAGGTTAGGGATGGGCTAGCACATTGGGGGACATCAGGAGAACCAGGGGTGAGGGATGGGCATGATTAGGTACGGTGAGGCCAGGCGGAACACGTGATGTGGGACAGGCAGGGGTGGCGGTGAGGGAGGCAGGGGGGAGGCAGGGCATATGCAGTGAGGGACGGGCTGGGGTGGCGGTCAGAGAGGGGCTGGCACACTTGGGGGACCCCCCTCGCCACCCAGCCCCTGCTCTGCAGATCCTGCTCTGCAGATCCTGCTCTGCAGATCCTGCTCTGCAGGTGTGAGTTTCCCCCATACCTCCCCCATTGCCGCATAGTCCACGCCCTGCAGGTGGGTGATGAGGGGGACGCCATGGACGGCCTTCTGCTCATTCTCAAACCGGAGGCGCGCGTGCCGGGTTCCCCTGCAGTACATGACAAGGATGTTCAAGATGGGGAGATGCAGTACAACAGGTGCGGTACATGACAATGAACTGAAACTGAAACTGGACATTCACTTCCCTGGTTGAGGGGCCTGCTCCACCAACCCAATCCCTACCCTATACCGAATCCTCTTTGAGTACCCTTTGAGTACCTGGGCCTGGTCCACTTGGCACTGGGGCAAAAAATAAGGATTTCAAGGGAGTTTGGCTGTCCTGCCCTGTCCTCCCCTCCTCTCCTCTAACCAGCCCCTGTCTTGGTACCGGGGCCTGGTCCACTTGGCACTAGGGCGATTGGGATCAGAAAATAAGGATTTCAAGGGAGTTTGGCTGTCCTGCCCTGTCCTCCCCTCCTCTCCTCTAACCAGCCCCTGTCTTGGTACCGGGGCCTGGTCCACTTGGCACTGGGGCGATTGGGGCAAAAAATAAGGATTTCAAGGCAGTTTGGCTGTCCTGCCCTGTCCTCCCCTCCTCTCCTCTAACCAGCCCCTGTCTTGGTACCGGGGCCTGGTCCACTTGGCACTAGGGCGATTGGGACCAGAAAATAAGGATTTCAAGGGAGTTTGGCTGTCCTGCCCTGTCCTCCCCTCCTCTCCTCTAACCAGCCCCTGTCTTGGTACCGGGGCCTGGTCCACTTGGCACTAGGGCGATTGGGACCAGAAAATAAGGACTTCAAGGCAGTTTGGCTGTCCTGCCCTGTCCACCCCTCCTCTCCTCTAACCAGCCCCTGTCTTGGTACCGGGGCCTGGTCCACTTGGCACTAGGGCGATTGAGGCAAAAAATAAGGATTTCAAGGGAGTTTGGCTACCCTGCCCTGTCCTCCCCTCCTCTCCTCTAACCAGCCCCTGTCTTGGTACCGGGGCCTGGTCCACTTGGCACTAGGGCGTTTGGGGCAAAAAATAAGGATTTCAAGGGAGTTTGGCTATCCTGCCCTGTCCTCCCCTCCTCTCCTCTAACCAGCCCCTGTCTTGGTACCGGGGCCTGGTCCACTTGGCACTAGGGCGATTGGGACCAGAAAATAAGGATTTCAAGGGAGTTTGGCTGTCCTGCCCTGTCCTCCCCTCCTCTCCTCTAACCAGCCCCTGTCTTGGTACCGGGGCCTGGTCCACTTGGCACTAGGGCGATTGGGACCAGAAAATAAGGACTTCAAGGGAGTTTGGCTATCCTGCCCTGTCCTCCCCTCCTCTCCTCTAACCTGCCCCTGTCTTGGTACCGGGGCCTGGTCCACTTGGCACTAGGGCGATTGGGACCAGAAAATAAGGACTTCAAGGGAGTTTGGCTGTCCTGCCCTGTCCTCCCCTCCTCTCCTCTAACCAGCCCCTGTCTTGGTACCGGGGCCTGGTCCACTTGGCACTAGGGCGATTGGGACCAGAAAATAAGGACTTCAAGGCAGTTTGGCTATCCTGCCCTGTCCTCCCCTCCTCTCCTCTAACCAGCCCCTGTCTTGGTACCGGGGCCTGGTCCACTTGGCACTAGGGCGATTGGGACCAGAAAATAAGGACTTCAAGGGAGTTTGGCTGTCCTGCCCTGTCCTCCCCTCCTCTCCTCTAACCAGCCCCTGTCTTGGTACCGGGGCCTGGTCCACTTGGCACTAGGGCGATTGGGACCAGAAGATAAGGACTTCAAGGGAGTTTGGCTGTCCTGCCCTGTCCTCCCCTCCTCTCCTCTAACCAGCCCCTGTCTTGGTACCGGGGCCTGGTCCACTTGGCACTAGGGCGATTGGGACCAGAAAATAAGGATTTCAAGGGAGTTTGGCTGTCCTGCCCTGTCCTCCCCTCCTCTCCTCTAACCAGCCCCTGTCTTGGTACCGGGGCCTGGTCCACTTGGCACTAGGGCGATTGGGACCAGAAAATAAGGACTTCAAGGGAGTTTGGCTGTCCTGCCCTGTCCTCCCCTCCTCTCCTCTAACCAGCCCCTGTCTTGGTACCGGGGCCTGGTCCACTTGGCACTAGGGCGATTGGGACCAGAAAATAAGGACTTCTAGGGAGTTTGGCTATCCTGCCCTGTCCTCCCCTCCTCTCCTCTAACCAGCCCCTGTCTTGGTACCGGGGCCTGGTCCACTTGGCACTAGGGCGATTGGGACCAGAAAATAAGGATTTCAAGGGAGTTTGGCTATCCTGCCCTGTCCTCCCCTCCTCTCCTCTAACCAGCCCCTGTCTTGGTACCGGGGCCTGGTCCACTTGGCACTAGGGCGATTGGGACCAGAAAATAAGGATTTCAAGGGAGTTTGGCTGTCCTGCCCTGTCCTCCCCTCCTCTCCTCTAACCAGCCCCTGTCTTGGTACCGGGGCCTGGTCCACTTGGCACTAGGGCGATTGGGACCAGAAAATAAGGACTTCAAGGCAGTTTGGCTGTCCTGCCCTGTCCACCCCTCCTCTCCTCTAACCAGCCCCTGTCTTGGTACCGGGGCCTGGTCCACTTGGCACTAGGGCGATTGAGGCAAAAAATAAGGATTTCAAGGGAGTTTGGCTACCCTGCCCTGTCCTCCCCTCCTCTCCTCTAACCAGCCCCTGTCTTGGTACCGGGGCCTGGTCCACTTGGCACTAGGGCGTTTGGGGCAAAAAATAAGGATTTCAAGGGAGTTTGGCTATCCTGCCCTGTCCTCCCCTCCTCTCCTCTAACCAGCCCCTGTCTTGGTACCGGGGCCTGGTCCACTTGGCACTAGGGCGATTGGGACCAGAAAATAAGGATTTCAAGGGAGTTTGGCTGTCCTGCCCTGTCCTCCCCTCCTCTCCTCTAACCAGCCCCTGTCTTGGTACCGGGGCCTGGTCCACTTGGCACTAGGGCGATTGGGACCAGAAAATAAGGACTTCAAGGGAGTTTGGCTATCCTGCCCTGTCCTCCCCTCCTCTCCTCTAACCTGCCCCTGTCTTGGTACCGGGGCCTGGTCCACTTGGCACTAGGGCGATTGGGACCAGAAAATAAGGACTTCAAGGGAGTTTGGCTGTCCTGCCCTGTCCTCCCCTCCTCTCCTCTAACCAGCCCCTGTCTTGGTACCGGGGCCTGGTCCACTTGGCACTAGGGCGATTGGGACCAGAAAATAAGGACTTCAAGGCAGTTTGGCTATCCTGCCCTGTCCTCCCCTCCTCTCCTCTAACCAGCCCCTGTCTTGGTACCGGGGCCTGGTCCACTTGGCACTAGGGCGATTGGGACCAGAAAATAAGGACTTCAAGGGAGTTTGGCTGTCCTGCCCTGTCCTCCCCTCCTCTCCTCTAACCAGCCCCTGTCTTGGTACCGGGGCCTGGTCCACTTGGCACTAGGGCGATTGGGACCAGAAGATAAGGACTTCAAGGGAGTTTGGCTGTCCTGCCCTGTCCTCCCCTCCTCTCCTCTAACCAGCCCCTGTCTTGGTACCGGGGCCTGGTCCACTTGGCACTAGGGCGATTGGGACCAGAAAATAAGGATTTCAAGGGAGTTTGGCTGTCCTGCCCTGTCCTCCCCTCCTCTCCTCTAACCAGCCCCTGTCTTGGTACCGGGGCCTGGTCCACTTGGCACTAGGGCGATTGGGACCAGAAAATAAGGACTTCAAGGGAGTTTGGCTGTCCTGCCCTGTCCTCCCCTCCTCTCCTCTAACCAGCCCCTGTCTTGGTACCGGGGCCTGGTCCACTTGGCACTAGGGCGATTGGGACCAGAAAATAAGGACTTCTAGGGAGTTTGGCTATCCTGCCCTGTCCTCCCCTCCTCTCCTCTAACCAGCCCCTGTCTTGGTACCGGGGCCTGGTCCACTTGGCACTAGGGCGATTGGGACCAGAAAATAAGGATTTCAAGGGAGTTTGGCTATCCTGCCCTGTCCTCCCCTCCTCTCCTCTAACCAGCCCCTGTCTTGGTACCGGGGCCTGGTCCACTTGGCACTAGGGCGATTGGGACCAGAAAATAAGGATTTCAAGGGAGTTTGGCTGTCCTGCCCTGTCCTCCCCTCCTCTCCTCTAACCAGCCCCTGTCTTGGTACCGGGGCCTGGTCCACTTGGCACTAGGGCGATTGGGACCAGAAAATAAGGACTTCAAGGCAGTTTGGCTGTCCTGCCCTGTCCACCCCTCCTCTCCTCTAACCAGCCCCTGTCTTGGTACCGGGGCCTGGTCCACTTGGCACTAGGGCGATTGAGGCAAAAAATAAGGATTTCAAGGGAGTTTGGCTACCCTGCCCTGTCCTCCCCTCCTCTCCTCTAACCAGCCCCTGTCTTGGTACCGGGGCCTGGTCCACTTGGCACTAGGGCGTTTGGGGCAAAAAATAAGGATTTCAAGGGAGTTTGGCTATCCTGCCCTGTCCTCCCCTCCTCTCCTCTAACCAGCCCCTGTCTTGGTACCGGGGCCTGGTCCACTTGGCACTAGGGCGATTGGGACCAGAAAATAAGGATTTCAAGGGAGTTTGGCTGTCCTGCCCTGTCCTCCCCTCCTCTCCTCTAACCAGCCCCTGTCTTGGTACCGGGGCCTGGTCCACTTGGCACTAGGGCGATTGGGACCAGAAAATAAGGACTTCAAGGGAGTTTGGCTATCCTGCCCTGTCCTCCCCTCCTCTCCTCTAACCTGCCCCTGTCTTGGTACCGGGGCCTGGTCCACTTGGCACTAGGGCGATTGGGACCAGAAAATAAGGACTTCAAGGGAGTTTGGCTGTCCTGCCCTGTCCTCCCCTCCTCTCCTCTAACCAGCCCCTGTCTTGGTACCGGGGCCTGGTCCACTTGGCACTAGGGCGATTGGGACCAGAAAATAAGGACTTCAAGGCAGTTTGGCTATCCTGCCCTGTCCTCCCCTCCTCTCCTCTAACCAGCCCCTGTCTTGGTACCGGGGCCTGGTCCACTTGGCACTAGGGCGATTGGGACCAGAAAATAAGGACTTCAAGGGAGTTTGGCTGTCCTGCCCTGTCCTCCCCTCCTCTCCTCTAACCAGCCCCTGTCTTGGTACCGGGGCCTGGTCCACTTGGCACTAGGGCGATTGGGACCAGAAGATAAGGACTTCAAGGGAGTTTGGCTGTCCTGCCCTGTCCTCCCCTCCTCTCCTCTAACCAGCCCCTGTCTTGGTACCGGGGCCTGGTCCACTTGGCACTAGGGCGATTGGGACCAGAAAATAAGGATTTCAAGGGAGTTTGGCTGTCCTGCCCTGTCCTCCCCTCCTCTCCTCTAACCAGCCCCTGTCTTGGTACCGGGGCCTGGTCCACTTGGCACTAGGGCGATTGGGACCAGAAAATAAGGACTTCAAGGGAGTTTGGCTGTCCTGCCCTGTCCTCCCCTCCTCTCCTCTAACCAGCCCCTGTCTTGGTACCGGGGCCTGGTCCACTTGGCACTAGGGCGATTGGGACCAGAAAATAAGGACTTCTAGGGAGTTTGGCTATCCTGCCCTGTCCTCCCCTCCTCTCCTCTAACCAGCCCCTGTCTTGGTACCGGGGCCTGGTCCACTTGGCACTAGGGCGATTGGGACCAGAAAATAAGGATTTCAAGGGAGTTTGGCTATCCTGCCCTGTCCTCCCCTCCTCTCCTCTAACCAGCCCCTGTCTTGGTACCGGGGCCTGGTCCACTTGGCACTAGGGCGATTGGGACCAGAAAATAAGGACTTCAAGGGAGTTTGGCTGTCCTGCCCTGTCCTCCCCTCCTCTCCTCTAACCAGCCCCTGTCTTGGTACCGGGGCCTGGTCCACTTGGCACTAGGGCGATTGGGATCAGAAAATAAGGACTTCAAGGCAGTTTGGCTGTCCTGCCCTGTCCTCCCCTCCTCTCCTCTAACCAGCCCCTGTCTTGGTACCGGGGCCTGGTCCACTTGGCACTAGGGCGATTGGGACCAGAAAATAAGGACTTCAAGGGAGTTTGGCTATCCTGCCCTGTCCTCCCCTCCTCTCCTCTAACCAGCCCCTGTCTTGGTACCGGGGCCTGGTCCACTTGGCACTAGGGCGATTGGGACCAGAAAATAAGGACTTCAAGGGAGTTTGGCTGTCCTGCCCTGTCCTCCCCTCCTCTCCTCTAACCAGCCCCTGTCTTGGTACCGGGGCCTGGTCCACTTGGCACTAGGGCGATTGGGACCAGAAAATAAGGATTTCAAGGCAGTTTGGCTGTCCTGCCCTGTCCTCCCCTCCTCTCCTCTAACCAGCCTCTGTCTTGGTACCGGGGCCTGGTCCACTTGGCACTCGGGCGATTGGGACCAGAAAATAAGGACTTCAAGGGAGTTTGGCTGTCCTGCCCTGTCCTCCCCTCCTCTCCTCTAACCAGCCCCTGTCTTGGTACCGGGGCCTGGTCCACTTGGCACTAGGGCGATTGGGACCAGAAAATAAGGACTTCAAGGGAGTTTGGCTGTCCTGCCCTGTCCTCCCCTCCTCTCCTCTAACCAGCCCCTGTCTTGGTACCGGGGCCTGGTCCACTTGGCACTAGGGCGATTGGGACCAGAAAATAAGGACTTCAAGGCAGTTTGGCTGTCCTGCCCTGTCCTCCCCTCCTCTCCTCTAACCAGCCCCTGTCTTCGTACCGGGGCTTGGTCCACTTGGCACTAGGGCGATTGGGATCAGAAAATAAGGACTTCAAGGCAGTTTGGCTGTCCTGCCCTGTCCTCCCCTCCTCTCCTCTAACCAGCCCCTGTCTTGTTACCGGGGCCTGGTCCACTTGGCACTAGGGCGATTGGGATCAGAAAATAAGGACTTCAAGGGAGTTTGGCTGTCCTGCCCTGTCCTCCCCTCCTCTCCTCTAACCAGCCCCTGTCTTGGTACCGGGGCCTGGTCCACTTGGCACTAGGGCGATTGGGACCAGAAAATAAGGACTTCAAGGCAGTTTGGCTGTCCTGCCCTGTCCTCCCCTCCTCTCCTCTAACCAGCCTCTGTCTTGGTACCGGGGCCTGGTCCACTTGGCACTAGGGCGATTGGGACCAGAAAATAAGGATTTCAAGGGAGTTTGGCTGTCCTGCCCTGTCCTCCCCTCCTCTCCTCTAACCAGCCCCTGTCTTGGTACCGGGGCCTGGTCCACTTGGCACTAGGGCGATTGGGACCAGAAAATAAGGATTTCAAGGCAGTTTGGCTGTCCTGCCCTGTCCTCCCCTCCTCTCCTCTAACCAGCCCCTGTCTTGGTACACTTAGCATTGGGGTAGCTGGGACCGGCAGAGGAGGATTGCAGGCCGTCGCTAAACCGTACCCTACCCCTACCCTAAACCCTTAACCCTACCCTGACCCCTATTTGAGTGCAGAGGCCTGGTTCACCTGGCACTGGGGCAGTTGGGACCTGCAGAGGAGGATTTTAAGGCGGCCCTCCACGCCAACGCTTCACACGCCCACTTTCCACACTATCGTGCCGTCGTGCATGCGCGCAAGGGGGAGCTGCAACAAGCAGTGAGTGGGGGAGGGGGGGCAGTGAGTGGGAGGGGGTGGTGAGTGGATGGAGTGCAGTTGAGTGGGAGGGGGGGGGGGTGGATATAGTGCAGTGAGGGGGGGGTGAGTGTGGTGAGTGGGATGAGTGAGTGCAGTGAGTGGGAGTGGAGTGGTGCGTTGATGGTGGGAGGGGGGTGAGAGGGGAGTGGTGAGTGGATGGTGTGAGGGGAGTGGGATGGGAGTGGTGAGTGGGCGGGGAGTGGTGAGTTGATGGTGGTAGGGGTGAGGAGTGGGTGTGGGGGGGGGGTGAGTGGGTCAAGTGCAGTGAGTGGGAGGGGAGTGGTGAGTGGGTGTAGTGCAGTGTGTGTGTGGGGGGGGGGATGCGAGGTGAGTGGGAGGGGAGTGGTGAGTGGATGGTGGGAGGTGAGTGGGAGGGGAGTGATGCGTGGATGGTGTGAGGGGAGTGGGAGGGGTGAGTGGGTGGCGTGCAGTGAGTGGGAGGGTAGGAGTGCGTCAATGGAGTGCTATCACCTGGGACATCATATATTGGGGGATATACTTGTATACACTTGGTAATGAGAAGATTCCTTAGTTTAGGTTCCAGGGTTCAATTGCAAAAGTTAAGCTGATACCCACAGGTGAGATGTGCCCCCAGTCTGTCTCCTCACCCTCTCGCCCCTTGCTGCCTGCCCCCTGCTGCCTGCCCCCTCTCCCCCTCCTGCATAACCCCTCCACCCCTTCCAACCCTCCTCGTGCACCCTAAACCCCAAACCCTACAACCCTCACCTCCTCCTGCCCCTCCTTGTGTACCCTACACCTTAAACCCTCACATCCTCCTACCCCTCTTTGTGCACCCTAAACCCTAAACCCTTAACCCGCACCTCCTCCTACCCCTCCTTGCGCACCCTAAACCCTAAACCCTGAACCCTCACCTCATCCTATTCCTCCTCGTACACCCTAAATCCTAAATCCGTAACCCTCACCTCCTCCAACCCCTTCTTGTGCACCTTAAACCCCCACCTCCTCCTAACCCTGCTGCTGTTTGCAGATGGATTGGAACCTGCAGGCATTGTCGCGCAACCCGCTGTACTTCCCCGCTCTCCACCACCTGGGTCTAGGTGAGGCAGGCCAGCAACGCCACACTTCATAAGCCCTAAACCCTAAACCCCAATGCCACCTTTCATAAGCCCTAAACCCTAATGCCACACTTCATAAGCCCTAAGCCCTAATGTCACACTTCATAAGCGCGTCGCATGACCATTTTGATGAGTAGTCACGCTCTAAGCCCACTGTCTCATGATATATTTCATGAACACTCGCGCTCTAAGCCCACCTGGGTCTAGGTGAGGCTGGGAAGCATTGCCACACTTCATTAACCCGTCTTTTTTGTCATTTTTATGAGTACTCACCCTTGTATCCCACGTCGTGCCATCTTTGGTGAGAACGCAGGCTGTAAGCCCGTCTCATGCCATCTTTGATGAGTACTGATGCTCAAAACCTCCTTGTGCCATCTTTGATAAGTGCTCATGCTGTAAGCACGCCTTGTGCCATCTTTGATGAGTGCTCATGCTGTAAGCACGCCTTGTGCCATCTTTGATGAGTGCTCATGCTGTAAGCACGCCTTGTGCCATCTTTGATGATTATTCTCGCTTACGTCCACCTCATGCCATATTTGTTGAATACTCACGCTCGAAGCCCGTCTCAAGCCATCTTTGGGGACACTCCATCATTATGCCCGCTGCATGCCGTATTTTTACGAGTTCTCACGCTCTAAGCCCCATTTTCCATCCTTGTGGACACTCACACTCCAATCCCACCTCATGCCATATTTGGTGAGTACTCACGCTCTAAGCCCGTCTCAAGCCATATGTAGAGGCACTCACTGTTTAAGCCCGCCACATGCCATATTTAGTACTCAAGCTCTAAGCCCACATTATACCATCCTTACTGACATCACGCTCTAAGCCCGTCACATGCCATACCTTTACGAGTACTCACGCTATAAGCCCTCCTAATTGACGCGCTCCTCTGCCCTTGGCAGTGCTGCACCTCATGGGGCGCAACGCAGAGGCATCTGGACGCCTGGAGACGGCCCTGAATATGCAGAAACGCAACTGGGCTGTGTTGGAGGCACGAGGGCGGGTCCTGCAGGTGGGAGACAGGATCCTCCCCTGCACCGCTTGCCCCCCTCGACCTTATTCAGGCGTCCGATCACACTCGTTGCTTGCCCCCTTATTCAGGATCAGCCCGATCACACGGCCTGCTTGGTCTTTCCCATACTTGAATATACAGGAGTTGGATAGGCAGGAGGAAGCTATCAGGAACCTGGAGAGCACCCTACAGTTCTTAGATCCAGCTCACCTTCCCTGCTTGGCCTTTCCCATACTTGAATATACAGGAGTTGTATAGGCAGGAGGAAGCTATCAGGAACCTGGAGAGCACCCTGCAGTTCTTAGATCCAGCTCACCTTCCCTGCTTGGCCTTTCCCATACTTGAATATACAGGAGTTGGATAGGCAGGAGGAAGCTATCAGGAACCTGGAGAGCACCCTGCAGTTCTTAGATCCAGCTCACCTTCCCTGCTTGGCCTTTCCCATACTTGAATATACAGGAGTTGGATAGGCAGGAGGAAGCTATCAGGAACCTGGAGAGCACCCTGCAGTTCTTAGATCCAGCTCACCTTCCCTGCTTGGCCTTTCCCATACTTGAATATACAGGAGTTGGATAGGCAGGAGGAAGCTATCAGGAACCTGGAGAGCACCCTACAGTTGTAAGATCCAGCTCACCTTCCCTGCTTGGCCTTTCCCATATTTGAATATTGAGTAGCTAGGTGGGCAGGAGGAAGCTATCAGGAACCTGGAGAGCACCCTGCAGTTCTTAGATCCAGCTCACCTTCCCTGCTTGTTCTCCCCCATGTTTGAATATACAGGAGCTGGATAGGCAGGAGGAAGCTATCAGGAACCTGGAGAGTGCCCTGCAGTTCCTGGATCCAGACGAGCCGCCATCGGTGTCGGCTAGGCTGCATTACGCCATTGCCCAGGTGGAGGGGAGGGGAGGGTAGGTTGGGGGGCAGGGAGGTGAAGAGTGGGAGTCACCTAAACGATTGGTAAAACCTCACGGCGTGAAATGCTGTATCTGGTCGTGAGGGAAATTGCAAAAGATTACTGAGGTACCGTCGAGTGATTGATCTGCAATTGCAACGACACGTGGAAGAATGCGCGTATCCAGTACGGGAAGGTCTGTCCTTATGGATCGCCTATACCTAGCTTAATAAGCACGAAGGATTGGAAACCACACGTAGTTCTTACTTCTTACTCGAAGAGTGGGGGACGTCTAAGGGCAGGGACATGGGAGGGGAGGGGAGGGAAGGGAGGTGGAGGGGAGGGGAGGTGGAGGGGCAGGGGGGTGAAGAGGTGGGGAGGACTTAGGGCAGGGAGGTGGAGGGGCAGAGATGTCGCGGTCGCCACAGTGAGCACTTGAAATCCTGAAGCCTGAATCCGGGCCTCTGGCCTCGATGGACATGAAGATTTTTGGCACCTCAATCCAGGCATGTGGCCACTGAACATTTGGATTTTTGACACATTCAATTCTGATTTGTGAAGTAGTTCCTCAGCCCTGGATGCAGATTGCACCGACTGCATGGGTTTTGGGGTGGGTTAAACCATAAACCCTGAAACCTGGATTCAGCTTTCACCCACTGCGTGGTTTGAGCCCACCCAAGGCCGGAGCCACCTCAGGCTACCCCATCAAGCTGGCATCCGATTGTCTGTTATTGAACCCGATGGCTGCTTGTTGGACCTGCCATTGCCCGTCTACCCCGACCCGGTGGCCTGCCATCCACTTGCAGCTGTCCTTGCGAGGTGGCCGCTTCATAGGGCTGACCCGATGGCGATTTCATAGGGCTGACCCGGTGGCTCCTCATCCACTTGCCTCTGTCCTAGCGAGGTGGTCATTTCCTTGTGCTGACCCGATTGGCCTGTCATCCACTTGCCTTAGTCTTTATGCAATGGTCGCTTCATAGGGCTGACCTGATGACGATTTCATCGGGCTCACCTGATTGGCCTGCCATCTCTCCGCAGGGGGCTGTCGCCACACACCAGCCGGAGCTGCTCCGGAGCTCCCTGAGACAGGCCCGGCTCAACGGTCAGGTGCGTTAAGGGAGGGGGGTGATGTATGGTGGACGGGGGATGATGTGCATTGAAGGAGGGGATATTGGAGGAGAGCTCCCTGAGACGAGCTCGGTTGAACGGTCAGATTTGGTGGAAATGATGTACACCGAGTAGACTCACTGTACCTCATTGGGGATTATGAGGTACAGAGGGGGGAAATGATTTACACTGAGTAGACTCACCGTCCCTCATGGTAAGATACAGAGAGGGGGGCATGATGTGCAGTGGGGGGGATGAGCTGTGAAGCTTTGTGGCAAGCTCCGAGCTGCTCTGAAGCATCCTCAGACGGGATGTACAGTGACCGAACTACCGTACCTCATGGGGGGGAGTATGAGGTATAGTGTGAGGGGTTGATGTACATTGATCGAACTCACTGTACCTCATTGGGGAGTATGAGGTATAGTGAGGGGGGATGATGTACATTGATCAAACTCACTGTACTTCATTGGAGGGAGTATGAGGTACAGTGAGGAGGGATGATGTACATTGATCAAACTCATCTATTATATTCCCTGACTCACCTGCTCCCTCTCTCCCATCGCCCCCATCAATCAATTCCTCCCACCCTGACCCGTAGGACGCCGCCTCTATGTACTACCTCCCACCTCTTGCCTCACACCTCCCCCACGCGTGTATGACCTCAGCCATTGTGTTCCCTGACTCACCTGCTCCCTCCCTCCCATCACCCTCATCAATTAATTTCTGTCATCGCGACCTGTAGGACGCCACCTCTGTGTACAACCTCCCCCCTCTGAACTCATCTATCTCATACAGCTCCCCTCCATCACCCCATCAATCCATTTCTCTCACCCTGACCCGTAGGACGCCGCCTCTGTGTACAACCTGCGTGGCCTGCTGGCGCACCGGGAGAAGAAGACGGACAAGGCCGTCATATACCTCACACGGGCGATACGACTGGCACCAGAGGAGGCGAGGTGGGGCACGCAGGGCATGGGCAGAATCAGGGGGCACTGCTGTCAGTTCTATCGGGCACAGCTAATAGTTCCATTGATGGATACTTGCGGGGGAGCATGCGGACAAGGCCGTCATATGCCTCACACGGGCGATACGACTGGCGCCAGAGGAGGCGAGGTGGGGCACGCAGGGCATGGGCAGAATCAGGGGGCACTGCTGTCAGTTCTATCGGGCACAGCTGATAGTTCCATTGATGGATACTTGCGGGGGAGCATGCGGACAAGGCCGTCATATGCCTCACACGGGCGATACGACTGGCGCCAGAGGAGGCGAGGTGGGGCACGCAGGGCATGGGCAGAATCAGGGGGCACTGCTGTCAGTTCTATCGGGCACAGCTGATAGTTCCATTGATGGATACTTGCGGGGGAGCATGCGGACAAGGCCGTCATATGCCTCACACGGGCGATACGACTGGCGCCAGAGGAGGCGAGGTGGGGCACGCAGGGCATGGGCAGAATCAGGGGGCACTGCTGTCAGTTCTATCGGGCACAGCTGATAGTTCCATTGATGGATACTTGCGGGGGAGCATGCGGACAAGGCCGTCATATGCCTCACACGGGCGATACGACTGGCGCCAGAGGAGGCGAGGTGGGGCACGCAGGGCATGGGCAGAATCAGGGGGCACTGCTGTCAGTTCTATCGGGCACAGCTGATAGTTCCATTGATGGATACTTGCGGGGGAGCATGCGGACAAGGCCGTCATATGCCTCACACGGGCGATACGACTGGCGCCAGAGGAGGCGAGGTGGGGCACGCAGGGCATGGGCAGAATCAGGGGGCACTGCTGTCAGTTCTATCGGGCACAGCTGATAGTTCCATTGATGGATACTTGCGGGGGAGCATGCGGACAAGGCCGTCATATGCCTCACACGGGTGATACGACTGGCGCCAGAGGAGGCGAGGTGGGGCGGGCAGGGCATCGGTAGAATCAGGGGGCACTGCTGTCAGTTCCATCGACTGTTATTTGCGGTGGAGCCTGTGGATTGATGTAACGATCCCAGCAATGCCTTCCCGATTCTTATATTTTTCAATTACTTTAATTACATTTATAATTGATTTTGAAAATACGGCGGCATGCATATGCCACCAATCACGTTCCCATCCACTGAGGGCATAAGAGGATTTCAGGGGTCACCTGCTCACCTCCCCTGTCTTAAGGCTCCTTTTTGATGGCAGCCGGGTTCACAGGGAGCGCACACACCCTCTCATACCCAGCCTTCCTGCCCGTCTGCCTGCGTGTCTGCCTGCATGCATGCATGCATGCCCGCCTGCCTGACTACCTGCCTGCCTGCCTGCCCGCCTGCCTGACTACCTGCCTGCCTGCCCGCCTGCCTGCCTGCACACTGGATTTTTCTGACTCTAGCCAGGTGCACGGCTGCACGCGTTGCGATAGGGCGCTTCTCTCCCCTGCTTGCCTGCCTATCTGCCTACCTACCTGCCTGCCTGCCTGCTCCTCTCACTCAAACCTACCTACCTGCCTGCCTGTCTGCCTACAGGTTCCTTTTCGACCACGGCCGGGGGCACATGGAGGGCAAGGGCGTGTGTCTCCCCTGCCTGCCTGCCTGCCTGCCTGCCTGCCTGCCTGCCTGCCTGCCTGCCTGCCTGCCTGCCTGCCTGCCTGCCTGCCTGCCTGCCTGCCTGCCTGCCTGCCTGCCTGCCTGCCTGCCTGCCTGCCTGCCTGCCTGTCTGCCTGCTTGCCTGCCTGCCTGCCTGTCTGCCTGTCTGCCTGCCTGCCTGCCTGCCTGCCTGCCTGTCTGCCTGCATGTCTGCCTGCATGTCTGCCTATGTACCTACCTAACTGCCTTAGTGTAACTAACTAACCACCTTTCCCTCTTTTAACCGTTCCTGCCCGGCGATCTGCCTGCAGGTTCCTATTCGACCGTAGCCAGGTGCACATGGAGCGCAAGGACTTTCCCGCAGCGGTCTATGACATGTCCCAGGCACTGAGCCTGCTGCCGGCGTGCGCCTCGCTACACTTCCACAGGTGAGTCCAGTCCAGGAGGAAAGACTCGGATGATGTGGCGAGGTGAGGCCAGTCCAGGAGGAAAGACTCCGATGATGCAGCGAGGTGAGTCCAGTCCAGGAGGAAAGACTCGGATGAAGCGGCGAGGTGAGGCCAGTCCAGGTGTCCTAGTTTATTTTGTGCTCGTACCGGTTTACGGGCACCTGTCCCAAAACTTCACAACAGATTTTACAGTCCAGGTGGAAAGACTCGGATGCAGCGGGCAGTAATCGGGTAGCAGGACGTGACTAGGATATGAAGTGATCTTCAGATGTGAGACCAGTCCAGTTGTCCTTGTGCTTGTACCGGTTTGCGGGCACCTGTCCCATGCATCAAATCTGATGCTCCGCTGGACTGCAAAAACTTCACAAAACTCCACAGTCCAGGAGTAAAGGCTAGGATGAAAGGGATAATGAATTGATAGGGGTTTATTAATTTACATTAATTTACATTAATTTACATTAATTTACATTAATTTACATTAATTTACATACAGGATTGTTCATGTACAGGGGTTTGCGGATTAAACGATGAACTGTAAGGTTTTGGGGTCCAGGGGGTTCAGTCGTGTACCCTGACCTCTCCATGTATTGTGCATTTGCGCCTGTTGCCGGCATGTGCCTCGTTCCACTGCCTGTGGTGAAGATAACAGGATTAAAGAGGGAGAGGGAGGGGGGTACAGGCTCAGCCGCAAACCCTCAAATCCTTGAACCCTCAACCCCCTCCTTGCTGACTCATCTGCTGCTGCTGCTGCTGCTGACTCGTCTGCTGCTGCTGCTACTTCTGCTGCTGCTGTTACTTCTGCTGTTACTTCTGCTGCTGCTCCTGCTGACGCTGCTGCTACTTCTACTGCTGCTGTTACTTCTGCTGCTGCTCCTGCTGATGCTGCTGCTACTTCTGCTGTTACTTCTGCTGCTGCTCCTGCTGACGCTGCTGCTACTTCTACTTCTGCTGTTACTTCTGCTGCTGCTCCTGCTGATGCTGCTGCTACATATGCTTCTGCTGTTACTTCTGCTGTTACTTCTGCTGCTGCTCCTGCTGATGCTGCTGCTACATCTGCTTCCGCTGTTACTTCTGCTGTTACTTCTGCTGCTGCTCCTGCTGATGCTGCTTCTGCTTCTGCTTCAGCCGCTTACTCGTCCGCTGCTTCTGTTTTTCAGGGCGATGGCTTACTATGCCCTCAGAGATGACGAGGCTGCGCTCAAGGTGGGTCCGTGCCGGGCGAGACGTATTTCTGACTCTGGTAGTCTGGTGTGGGCATGCATGTCAATGATGTTACTCCTCTGGCAGCGATGTGGCTCCGGTTCAGGCTGCGCTGTTTCCTCAACTCCCACACCTCCCATGGGGCTTAGCTTTCTTTCACTATTCCCTCCCCCCAAACAAAAAAGGAACGCACAATGTCTAAGCTGGCAATGGCTCGGGCCTCGGGAAGAAAGAAAAAAATCTACGCCCCATTAGGGCGTGGAGGTCAAGGGAACAGCGCAGCTTGAGGCTGTAGCCACATCTGAAGGGCCTGAGGACAAGCTGGCGCCTGAACTGCAACAGCTGCCTGGAATTTAGTCAAGCTGAAACCTGTTTTCACATAACTACTAAAGAGTTGCGCTCAAATCTCCTGTGGCGGACAACTTTGTTAAGTCAATCATTCATCCCATCATTCAATACCAGTACGGCAGTACCGTATTGTTACTCCAATTTTCTTTTCGCCACGGCATTTACGAGGGTACGAATAACCATTATATTTAAGATTGCGTCACTTTAAGGGCAACGAATCATCAACGTGAAAACGCCGTCAAATTGTCAAAAAAAATCGCGTGCTGGCGTGTGACTGGTCGATTCGATATCTGTTCTCTGATATTTGCAAGATTCGGATCAAATTTTCCAGCACTAAGCTAGTGGTGACTCAGATGAGCCCTGGCTAGTAGGACAGGTCAGGTCAGCGAGCCTCCTCCTCTTGAGGCCCGGTTTGGCACCCCACCGCCAACCCCTGTGACTCATGTGCGTGCATCATTTTTGTTTTTGTGAGAGGCCAGCTCTGACCTGCCCCCTTACCCCCCTACAGGGCTTTGAGAGGGCGTGCGTGCTGATGCAGCAGGCAGGGGAGACGGTGCTCCGGATGGATCCACTCCTCTGGGAAGGCTCCAAGATCATCGAGGGCGTCCCCATGCCACCAGACCTCACTGTATCTCTGTGGTAGGTGTGGAGAGGGCAGCAGCCAATAGTGTGGAGTGTGAATTGTGAACTGTTGGGAGGGCTCCAAGGTCATCGAGGGCGTCCCCATGCCACCGGACTTCACGGTGTCCCTGTGGTAAGTGTGGAAAGGGCAGCAGTGTGAAGTGTTGAGTGTGGGGAAGGCAGCAGCGAACTGTGTGGAGTGTGAAGTGTGGGGAGGGCAGCAGCCAACAGTGTGGAGTGTGATGTAGCTGACATGCAACTGACATGTAGCTGAGTCACGAGAACATAAATTCAAACAGTGTGACCCCTGGCCTGCCTCAGGTACCACCTCGGGTGCGCCCAGGCACGACTGAGCAGCTTCCAGGCAGCTTCTTTGGCACTGGGCACTGCCGCAACTTTGCTGCCTGGCCACCCCGCCATCATCCACGAGCTGGCCAAGTGTGACCAGGTTAGAAAGTGTGGGGATGTACTGGGCACTGCTTCGTCCTTCTGTGGGTACCGATGCAGCCCCTGAAACATGATAGCGTCCATCCCCTGTACGGAGTCCTGCCCGGCTATCTTCTCCTGCAGCTTTTCTAGTTTCGTGACTCAGCTACGCGTCAGCTACACCCTTGCCTCTTTTCAGAGGCCCCTTTTCTGGCCAGCCTAGCACCTTTGGCCACCAGTTGTAGTCCTGTCCAGGTTTGGAACCAATCGGGTCTGTGGCAGGCCCCTGGGCGGCCTGCCGCAGGCGCGAACTTGTCGCCGAAAAAAGAAACACTTCCTTTCCAGGCTGTCCTCCTCTTTGCTGCGATGCTTACAAAAAGCCTCTCAGCTGTTCCGTTCCTATGCCTGGTCCCGGCTGTTCCCCCCGGCAGGCCAACGGCCAGTACGAGAAGGCGTTGCTCGGCTTCAACCGCGTGCTTGTGCTTCAGCCCCGCAACACCAACGCCATGTTCAGACGGGGCCTCGCCTGCAAGAGCCTGGGACGCTACGAGCAAGCGGCTGCGGATGTGCAACAGGCGCAGACGTGGGAGCCAGCCAACGCAGCACTCAGGGTGCCACTCTGTGAGTATACCTGCTGTCAGAACCTAGAAACTTGTCAGTGGTTCCAAATTCCTTAGACCCGCTTGCCAGCGGATGTGCAGCAGGCGCAGGGCCAAGTGGCCGAGCCTTTAGATCAGAGCCAAAAGGTGTACCGTCATTAACTTTTCCTCGTTTCCATGCAGCGTCAGAAAGGGTGGTCGACCTCTGCCAGCCCGGGAGCGAGGCCATCATCTTGTTCAAGTTTTGAGTTGATGACGAGGCAATCAGGAGGCAATCATCTTTTTCAAGCTTCAAAGAGGCAAGGGTGTGTCAATCCTGTTGTTCTAGTGTTGAAGAGGCAAAGATATGTAAAATTGCAAATTTTGCGACGTTAACAGTAGGGAAGATAAGCGCATGCCATTCCAGGCATCATATGTGACGTGCCACAGGACTGCAACGACTGCCCTTCTACATGTTTTACAGTCCATCCGGTAACGTTATCGACCGTCCGGTGCAGAAAGACAGACATGCGTCTGTGAGTTGACTATCATCGTTTATATATCTAACCGAACCCAGTGAAATAATATGCCCATGACTTTGGACATTTTTTGCTATACCGGTATGGCCGTATGGGTGTGGTGGGCACAGATTGGTCGGGTCGATGACGTTGCACCTCTTGGCCCGGCTCAAAAGACTCGGCTGCACAGGCGCCCTATGATTGGCAGGGTACCCCCTGCTCTGTTCTTCTCCCTCTTTCCGTCTCACCCACTTTTTCCTCCTTTTTTTTGTCCTGCCCCCTTGTGTTGCTTCCATCTTTCCTCCCAACTCTTTTTAGTTAGGCACCCACGCGGCCAAGCCTTTTTGAGCAGGGCCCAGAGGTGTAATGTCATTGACCCTGCTCTGTTCTGCAGTGTCAGGGAGCAGTAACGGGAACGGGGTTGAGCAGGTCCCCCGGACGGTGCCACACACTTCCACCAGCTGTACCAGGCCGAGCAGGGGTGCGGGATGCGCTTGCTTTTGTGGACGCTGTTGTAGGCATTGTTGAGGGCTAGCTCCTAGAGGGGCTGATGTGTCGGACTTGTTTGCCTTTCCGGCCTTTCCTTTTGTTCCTTGTCCCCCCTCATCCTATTAGTTTCTTCTTTTCTCCCATCTGAACAGTTGGGCTCCCACGCGGCCGAGCCTTCTTGAGCATGGCCCAGAGGTGTAACGTCATTGACCCTGTTCTGTTCTGCCCGTCAAATGTGCAGCAGCGAGGGCAGGGAGGGAGGTGATTAATACTGGTTATATAAATTCGCTAGGCGTTGCCACAAGTGGAGGTAGGAAATGACCTGATGGAGATGACAAATTGCAACCTGGCTTGCTATTGCCATGTTGTAGTTTGGCGTGGCAAGGAAGCAGTGCAGGTCAATGACGTTACACCTCTGGGCCCTGCTCAAAAAAGTCGGCCGTGTGGGCGCCTAACTTAAGGGTTGGGGGACAAGAATGAAACAATCACAAGGTGGCAGGAGGGGAATGCGAGGAAAAGGCAGTGCAGGTGTAAGCACGTGGTTCTGTGCGCCGATGAAGGCAAGCGAACAACTTTGGTCCAGGAAATGCTGACAACGTAGTAGCAGTTGGGATGGCCCACTTACGGCAGTACAAGTACCATATGCACCCACCAAACGGTCTCCTCTCTCCCCGTCTACATCGCCGGGTTCCAGGTTCCTGCCCCCTCACATAGGAGGGGGGCATGGCTGCACCATAGTCCTGGCTGTGCATGGTAGCGGAAATTGAGTTAACTCATCACCTACCCAGCCTTCTGTCTGCCCCTCCACTTATTCTCATTTTTTGTCCTGACCCCATTTTTTGTTCTTTTTCCCCAACTAATTCGTTGGGCGCTCACGCGGCTGTTCCTTTCTGAGCAGGGCCTAGAGGTCATTGACATAACACCTCTGGGCCCAGCTCAAAAAGGCTCGGCCGCGTGGGTGTCCAATTGTCCCGTTGGAAGGAAAGAAAAGAAACTTAGGGGAAGAGGGAAAGAGGGAGAAGAAAGGAGAGAAATACCCCCCAAAAGGAAAAGGCATCCCGAAGTATCCTTGCCCCTGTCAAGCCTATTCCCCAAGAAGGTAAAGAAAATAAACAAAATTAGGCCTCAATACAGCGTACGACGACCTCAACTAAAGTCAGAGCCTCCCATCCAAGCCTGCCCCGGTACAACTGTTGAAAGTCTGTGGCACCCTCCGTGGGGCCTGCCCAACCTTTCTCCCTATGCCTCTCCTTCACGCTAGGGCACTGGAAGCAGACATGCAGCGCATCCTCGCCATCTCCCCCAACACCGTTGGCAGCACCGTCCGTCACGCTGCCGACCGCTGCTCCGTCCTCGTGTGTCAGCCGTGCTGACAGCGCTGAGCCGCAACCTTAGCGTTCGTGCGCACGCAAGCACACTCCCTTAGACTGGTGCGGCCCCTGGCCTGCGCCAGCAAGCGCCCGTCAAAGACTGAAACCAGGTGCGGTAGGCGGCCGCAGACCTGTGTTCAGTGACAGGATCTCTGGGGTCCCCTCTACCAGCTGCATCTAGCTGCGCCCGCTCGTATGCTGCATCAACTAGCGCTGTCACCTCTGGAACAGGTAGCGGCTGCAGGTCAGTCGCTGTCTGACGCAGTTTGGGGACGGTTGATCCCAGCTCCAGCTCCCCAAAGCACCTAGCAATCCACTGCACCAAATGCGCCCTCCTGTGCCCTACCTGACAGCGAGCTGCATGTCGGCCGCCATGGCTGCGGCCATGAGTGGGCTGTCTTGCTGTGCTGCTGGTGCGACCGCAGCGTTGTAGAAGCGAAGTACATGCTGCCACCAACTTCGCTGTAACGGCTGGATCTGCAGCTCCCTCATGACCCCCCAACTGGCGGTGGACGGAGGTAGCCTTGTAGCATGGCGCAGATGCTGGTGGAAGATGGACTGCATCTTGCTCTGACAAATCCGCGGCCTGAGGTGATGGGTGGCCCACACCTCATCACCGTAGTTGGGTGTTATGGCATTGACGCGCATGTGCGCATGAAGTAGTTCCTATCTGCACATCTGAAGACCTTGGGTATATGTCTAGAACATCTCTCAACTTTCCACGTGTTGCTTCACCCTTCAGCTTCCTTGATGATTTTTACAGACGTCGCCAGGGCTGGTTCAATCAGGGCTGCTGTTTACCGTCAATAACATCTTGGAACTATCGTCACATTCATGACAGTATGAGTCTTTTTCAATGCCCTTACGAATTTTTGTACCACAGTCCCGTAATGTATTCACTTCACTCGATTCACCACAGTTTGTTACCGATTTCAGCAAAACAAAGCCAGATCCACACTTGTACTGCACAATGTGAAGATGAGTTGCAGGATTCATTACAAACTACCTAGTCATATGTTTCAACTGTTCGGAAATGTTTGGACAGTGCCTTGCCTACTAACAGTCGCTTTGGATCAGGAACAGACTTCGGTTGTTGTAAACAGGCCGGTTCAAAAGCGATGCATTAAGTACTACAGACAAAATGGAGGAATTTTATGAAATTCTATTAGTAATAGACTACTCAATAGAGAGCTACAGACTCATACATGCCGGCTTCGCTGACTGATTGTGATAATGCATCCAGACAATCCAAGCAGAAACTGCAGACCACCTAACAAACCGGTGATGGGAAAATTAGCTTGAGGGACAAACCACATGCGAGTGACCACTCCACCCGTCAGCCCAAGTAAATATTTAGTCCTGGGCGTTCGGGCTTCGAGACGGTAAGGCATGGTCGAGTAACATCCCTACCACTACACCATCACAAGGTTGCGGCAGACCCAGCCCTCGAAGGGCGTGCATCGAAACTGTCAGCCGGCGCACATCAGCGGCATTGCAGACGACAGCGAGTGAAACTCAGACTTGACAAATGCCATGGGCCCCTGCCATCTTGACGTGTCCTGTGCACTGACTGACTTCTGCGGGGATGAGGCAGTGCGCCACTGGTCCAGGGCGCGCCATGCACTACTCCTCACAGTCCTTGCTCCTCTTGTCAGCAGCAAGCGTATGCTCAGCAAGGCCTGTAAAAAGGAGAGAGGGGCAAATAATTAGGTGGGCCAACAGCCAAGTGCATTGCTTCAGAGGGGAGACAAGGGCAGAGGGCATTTTTGCAGGTGGAGCCGACAAAGCCAGCTAGGAGGCTCAGTTGCAGTGTTTTCTTGCATATGAGCACGGCCAAATTGGAGTTGGAAAATGCCGCACCTTCAGCATTGCGTCACACGCTGAGTGGTGGGAGCCCTGCGATCCGATTGAATGCAGCACATGGGCCAGCAAGGCCAGGGGCACCGCTGAGGCAAGGAGCGTAGCCTGGTCGCCCGGGGAGAGCGCAACTAACAGTAGCAGCAAAGTAGATATAAATACAAGCACAGCAGGCTCGGCACTGTAGTTGCTCTTCTTCCCCGGATTCCCAGGCAACGCTCCTTGAGCTGCAGCAGCGCTGCCTGACGCCAGCTGGCCGCGTAGCAAGCTGTTTTCTCTGGAGAGCTGCTCGAGCATGGCGCGCAGGCGCTTGTTATCTCCATCCATGCTGGCCAGCTTGCCCTCCAGCTCAGTCCACTGCACCTTCTTGCGCTCACGCGAACGGGCAGCAGTAACACGATTCTTTGCCAGTCTTCTTTGACGCCGACGCTCGCCTGGGTCAGAGATTGGCCGCCAATCAACGTCTGGCGCCTGAAAGCAGGTGGGAGTAGGGCGCAAGGTCAAGCAGTAAATAGGTCACGGAACCTCGTCCATAAAAGGTAGCGTCGCTTCAGGATACGTGTATCGGAAAAAGTACACATCTCGTGGTGACAGAAATGACAGGTGCAAGGAGTGTCCAACAACCGCCCAATGTCAAATCCTTCTCACCTTGCGCTTGTTCGTCTTGGAACCATCCTGAAAGACAGCACCCTCGTCAGTTTCATTGCTAGCATCGGAATCGTCGTCCTCTTCGTCGCTCGAGCTGGAACAGACGTGAGAGAAAGCTTGTGCAGACTTCAAAAGATCTTCGAACTTCACTTCTGAGGGCGAGACTTCTGTTGTGACTAAACGAACTACAAAAAGGAGGGAGGACATGGACAATTAGGAGCTTTAAACAAGTATTAGCTTCAAACTGGTGGAGCATCGGGGAACACGGACCGAATGTCAAAGATACACAATTCGTTGGGGAACAAGTGTGGCTTCTCACCTGGGCCTTTCTTTCTTGTTGGGGGTCCACAGCAGCGGGCCACCGCGAGCTCGACAGGTTCCCCCGCTTGGATGACAAAGTGGCTCATACTGGAAGAAGGCGGTGACGGGGTGTAGCTTGTGGATACAGAAGTGGGTGTGCTCTCAGACTCCATTGGTGAAGGCTCAGCAGCGTTCAGCGGGAAGTCATCGTATAGAAAGCTCAGGAAGTTTGTATTGTCATCCGCAAGCCAATCCAAGTCGTAAGGAAGAGAGGAGAATAAATCGGTATCAGGGAAGACGTCTTCGGGACAGGGCGACATGGCGGAAGGTAGCAGGATGATGGGACAGGGCGCTTGCTACTGCTTTGGACAGAGGAAACAATATGGCACAGCACAAACAAGACACAAATATTAATAGGGATTTACAAATAATAGTAAATGTTAAAATGATAGCAAACGCTCGGCCTGGTTTAAAAATTGTGAAAACCCCCGAAACCTCTTGATCCGGGCGAAGGTATCTTGGAAGCACCAAGGAACCTGCAACGTTGTCCCATCTTTTGTCACCGCCCTCCAACCCGCAGATCATGAAGCTGTTAGAGTCGTTTGTAGGCAATGTTCATAAATCCCCAACAGAAGCCCTTGATACCGCATTGTATGCATGTACTTCTCTGCTTGGCCGGAAGGTCTCCATCGATGCTCACCGCAGAAGGGCCTCAGTCCAGGACCTGGCACCAGGGCGGTGACATCTTCTAATGGGGTTGATCCAGGGGTCGATCCCATGCTGGCCTTGTCCAACGTCGTAGGTCTAAACCAGGAGTGACCCAAGACAACAAAAAATGCGATTCCTCATCTGGTCCCACAAAAAGCTTCAGGCGATACTGTAAGCTGAACACTTGCGTCGATTCCGCCCTGGTTCCGAATTCATATTCAAAAGTATTTACATTGTACCATTCGCAGTTTAGCAAGGATGACGAGGGTTACAACTAGGAGGGCAAGTCGCAGCCCAGCTATTAATGACGCATCACATGCGGGCCTCCAACATATCTGCCACATGGTTGTAGAAGACAGCGAAGTCTCGGTCATGGTCGCGCATGGCTTGGCGGAGGATGGGTGTGTGCTCTGCTGCCACGAAATTCAGCACCGCGTTGTGGCCAATGACGGCATGCTCTGCCTCGCCTGCGGGGTTCAGGTTCGAGATTTGTATCAGATATCAACACCAGAACAGGCTGCCATGTTGCCACTTCAGAGCCCAATGTGACTAAACCCAGAGCCAGCAGCCCAAGCAGCACCCTTACCGTCTGGGACCCAAATTGGGTGAACACCGCCCTGCTCCTCACACTAGGTGAGGGCTGGGCCTCTTGCGCACGCCCTGCCTGACACAGACCGGGTTGTAAGCGCCCTCACGTCCATGCATCCATCCACCCATGCAGCCCTGCATCGAACGTCACTTCAAGACGTGACATGCCCCGAGCAATCATACAAATATTTGAATGGTCTTGCATAACACAAGGGGCAGAGTGCAGCCCACCCAGCCTCTAAGCAGCTTTCAATACCATGGCCACAACCTGGTCGCCGCCCTCACAGTCCTGCGTGATAGACTCTCCTGAAAAAGTTTAATGTGGTTTGTTACCTCCGTTACATCCATTTACGGCACCCTGGTTCTTGTTTTCAGCGCTGAAGCAAGTGCCATAGCCACAAAGCGGTCAACCCCATTCCTCTCACCCTCAGCATGGACCTCCAGGAAGACCCAGTCGACCTTCTTCCCCAGGGCAGAGAAGATCCGCGTGTCCAGGGCGCGGAAGCTGTCCAGCATCCACGTCTTCTCGTAGTCTGCCAGGTACTCAATGGCCAAGTTGTAACCCAGGGCATAGCTTGCCTGTACCAGGGGAGGGTGGGCCAGGCAATGTGTTCAGGTAATCCAGGAAAAGTCTGACCAGGACACAGAAGCGTGGGCCTGTACCAGGGAAGGGTGGTCCAGGCAACCAAGGCAGTCAAGGCAAAGTCTGACCAGGACACAGACGTGTGGGCCTGTACCAGAGAAGGGTGGGCCAGGGAATGCATCAAGGCCAAGAATGGACCATTTGGCGCTACAGACCACCATGACAGGCTGCTGGTCAGCCAGTACTAGGCCATTGGGGATTGGGTATAAAGCCTGTACCGGCCGTAGCAAGGTGGCCCGAGCAGCAGGGCTTGCAGCACCAGGCCCCCCTGGGTAGCAGCTGCGATGTAGCAGAATTGTACCTGAAGCACCCAACAAAATAAACACAACTGCGCAGCACAGCTGCATATTCCAGGTGATGGGGCGCTTCCCCGAGATAATATACAGTACTAGCCGGACTACGAAGACTCCGGGGCCTACGGCCAAAAACTACGAAGCCAGAGAACATCCATACATGATGTTTTTCATCCGGCGTCGCCAGAAGGCCCTCCAGGTTTTCCCCGGATTCTTTTTTCTTCGGCCAAAAGCCCCCGGTGACCAGCCGGTTTGTTTACCCTACTTCTGTCTCTGAGGCAGGCATGGAAGTCACATACATTACTCAGAGATGCATCATCTGACAGTCTGGAGCCCTCACCTATCCACGGCTGCCTCTCACCATTTTCTTTTAGCTTCAGGTCTTGCATCTTCTTAGAGACTTTCCCAACATAAAGAGGCACCTCGTCTGACATTCCGGAGCCCTCACCTGTGCCACCGGCTCTGCGTAGGCCCCGCTGCCTCCAGTCGTGATGTCGCGGGACATCTGGCTCCACATGGCCTCAGCGGCCTCGGGGCGCACACCTCTCGCCATCAGGTCCTCCAACGGGTACCCAAACATGGAGGCGAAGAAGTCCGCAAACAGCTCACGGTGGGTCTTCACTAAGCAAGGGAAATGATTACAAAGGGGGGGGGGGAGATCTAATGGGTTGGATGACTTCATTGAGAGCCAGGGAGGGATAACAAAGGAAATGATTACAAAGGGGGGGGAGAGATCAATGGGTTGGTTGTCTTCATTGAGAGCCAAGGAGGGATAACAAAGGAAATGATTACAAAGGGGGGGGGGGAGAGATCAATGGGTTGGATGTCTTCATTGAGAGCCAAGGAGGGATAACAAAGGAAATGATTACAAAGGGGGGGGAGAGATCAAATGGGTTGGATGTCTTCATTGAGAGCCAAGGAGGGATAACAAAGGGAATGATTACAAAGGGGGGGGGAGAGATCTAATGGGTTGGATGTCTTCATTGAGAGCCAGGGAGGGATAAGAAAGGAAATGATCACAAAGGGGGGGGGAGAGATCAAATGGGTTGGATGTCTTCATTGAGAGCCAAGGAGGGATAACAAAGGAAATGGTTACAAAGGGGGGGGAGAGATCAATGGGTTGGATGTCTTCATTGAGAGCCAAGGAGGGATAACAATGGAAATGATTACAAAGGGGGGGGAGAGATCAAATGGGTTGGTTGTCTTCATTGAGAGCCAGGGAGGGATAACAAAGGAAATGATTACAAAGGGGGGGGGGGGGAATCAATGGGTTGGTTGTCTTCATTGAGAGCCAGGGAGGGATAACTAAGGAAATGATTACAAAGGGGGGGGAGAGATCAATGGGTTGGTTGTCTCCATTGAGAGCCAGGGAGGGATAACAAAGGAAATGATTACAAAGGGGGGGGGAGAGATCAATGGGTTGGTTGTCTTCATTGAGAGCCAAGGAGGGATAACAAAGGGAAACAATTCCGAAGGGGGGGAGGTCAAATGGGCTGGACATTGGGACCATAAAATCAGTCCTATTCTACAGTCTATATAGATGGTTTACTCCATGGGGGGAACAAGAAGTAAGAACTACGTGTGGTTTCCAATCCTTCGTGATGTTTGACGAATCCCTAGGTATAGGCGATCCCTAAGGACAACCTTCCCGTACGGGATACGCGCATTCTTCCCCGTGTCATTGCAATTGTGGATCAATCGCTCGGCGGTACCTCAGTAATCTTTTGCGATTTCCCTCACGACCAGCTACGGCATTTCACGCCGAGAGGTTTTACCAATCGTTCAGGCGGGGGGAACACAGATCCCACAGCATCGTTACGTCATGATGCTCTTGTCATCTCTTACCCATGGTATCTTAAATTTCTATTAAAAGGAATGAAGGAAGTGGCAGGATAAGGGGCCTGTCACCTTGAGGTTGGACCTGTCCCCCTGCTTATCATGCAAGCTATGTTTCCAATGGCTGTTACGAAGATATCTGGGGAACTGGTCCGACCCCCTAGGTGACAGGCCCCTTGCCAGGAAGGGGGAAACGGCATGGCTGTGTCTGCCATGCCTTTACAGCGAATTCAGAAAACATGGCTGCATCATCATACCCTCCCCGGGGGACGGGCTCTTCCGCCGGGGTAAGGGTTAAGGGTGTAGGGTCTAACCCTAAAGACAACTCTTACGCTGGGTTCAGGGTTCAGGGTTTAGGGTCTAACCCGGAGGACGGGCTCTTACGCTGGGTTTAGGGTTAAGTATTCTAGGTCTAACCCAAAGGACAGGCTCTTACGCTGGGGCTGTCCGTTGTGCATGCCGTACTCTCCTGCCAAGGGCTGGATCAGGTTCTTCAGGGCAAGGTCACGACGCACGTAATCTGAGGTTCCGATCGTGCGCTGCACCTGTATAGATCAGCGGACCACACAGCAATGAATTTCTTGATAAAAGCCAGCAGCCGCATCAAGCCCAGGCGGATAATTGCGCTGAGGAGGAACACACAGAGATGAGTCTATTGATGATAGCCAGCAGCCACATACAGCCTAATCGGACAATTGCGCTGAGGACCACACAGCGATGAGCCTACTGGTGTAAGCCGGCAGCCGCATGAAGCTCAGTCGGATCATTGCGATAAGGATCAAGACTTTTAATTCAGGCCGCCAGAGCAGTCACCAGAAAAGTAGCAACATGCCACATCAGGAAGCACATGCAGTCATGCACTCCTCGGGGGCTTGGGGCCCGCCATGACGGTTGGCCTCTCCCTACTCTCATTAGGGTTTGCAGTGTGAGTGACTCAATATCCGTAACTCAGTCACATGTCACGACACTTTGGCCTCCAGCCAAAGGCCCTGGATGAGGGCAGCTGGGGCTGACAGCTGAGGGCCACCCCCAAGTTTCATCCCATATGGACGTTAAGCGGCCGCTTGGGCGGCCTGGCCATCGTGGTCGGGAAAAAACCGAGCTGCACGCACGTACCATGAGCAGGCAAGAGGTGAAGGCAGGGTTGAACGACTCGAGGTTGTAGCAGAGCTCCACAAAGACAGGTGTCAGCACCGCCTCTGTTGGTTGGGAGGGCAGGGAGCGCCTTTTAGGATAGAGCATGGACACCCTCAGTGGACAGAGGCAGGTATTCTCAGGTATTCCAGGGGTTGGAAAGCAAGGAAGGTGCAAAGACACACAGACTGGCCCAGGGGTGGGTAGCGCTGGGAGGTATGCATGCAAAGCTGACGTGGAGAAAGGGGAGACGCCAGAAGGTATGCATTCCTTCCAGGAGGCGAGGCAAACTCAAGGGCAGGGATACCTGCGACTGGTGCTCAGGAGCCAAACGCTGCCTCGTCATGCCGCATGCATGCATCATGCACTGGCCAACCGCTGCCTCGTCATGCCGCATGCAGCTACATGCACTGGCCATGGATGAAATGCTTTTGCTTACCCCATTTGTCTGCCGGGATACTCCTCAGGTTGTCGTTGAACCTCCGCAAAGCAGCCATAGAAGCGCCCTGGTCAAGCTCGGCCTACGATCACGCGAGCGAGAGGAACAGGTTGCGTACCGGGATGCTGACGATGCAGATGCATGACATCGTTATCGCCATAACAACCCTCAACAAGCAAGCGCACCTCCAAGCCGACGACCTGCTCCTTGCTGATCAACTGTGGCAGACCAGCCCTGCGGCTCTGCTCATCTACGATGGGTGAGATCATAAACCCTTGTAAGCCATCGGAAGTCGGTGCACGTGGTTTGGACGCGCCCATCGCATGCAATCACAATCGCTTACTTGGTCCGAACATGCTGATTTCCCGCTGCTCCATGACAGGTGCAGCAGCTTGCATTGCGACCTGGCGGGCCTGGGACATAGAGACGGCGGGATCAAGGACTGGCCACACACTTTACATACTCCCCAACATTGATCAGGATTGGCTCAATATAGCTGGATTGTTTGGATGCTAACCTTGACAACCCTGCTGGGACGGGAGCATGTGACCACAGAGCGAGAGCAGGCAGGGCTGCTGCGTCCATGGATGTTCACAAATGACTTGTTAGCAAGCATGTTTGCCATTTGAAATACAGAGGAGATTGGCAATGCGATGGACTGGCAATAGGATAGGGTCAGAGAGGGTCACGTCCTCTGTTACACGTACCAGCTGTGCGTACGTCAACAGTGGGAAATAAGACGTCACTCCATAACATCTCACTCCATTCGGCTCTTCTTGGCGATCACTTACGCTAAACTAGCATACATGTATTGTTCAAGGGTGTCTTGAAATTGGCATGACCTTTCAAAGGGCCGAGCAGGGGCTGCCAGTACCCCCGTTCCGCGATTTAAAACCATCCACATATTCACATGCATGTGCAGCAAGGAGGCCAAGCCAGAGAGAGGGAGGCAGCTGCCCGGTCCTTAGACAGGGTGCATTCCCCTCACGCTGATGTGGCCTCTGCTCTGTCTTCCGTTAGCTGCACGCCGTGCTGAATTAGGAACCGGAGCATACGCAGCTGCCGCCGCAGCAGCAGCAGCAGCAGCAACAACAGCAGCAACAGCAGCAGCAGCTGGAACAATTGCCGCTTATGGCTGCACGCATGTCCAAGTTGGAGGCCCATGAGCAGTAGCCATAGACGTCAGTCGGAAGTACCCATGGGGCATCCCAGACATGGGTACAACAGGGATTCAGCTGGCAGCCCGCTCCTGCCAGCCTTCAGACGCCGTCCAATACCCCGCCTCCGCATCCGCCTCCGCCCCCGCCCCCGCCCCTGTCCCCCACCTCGCAGCAGCCGGGACAGGGCCGGGCAGCTTGGGCTGGTCGGGCCCCGCCTAGGGATGGACCGGAAAGGCCGCTTCCTCAGCGGCAGGGAAACGTATTGGCCGGGGGGCAGAAGCATGCCGTGGCAGTTTAAGGTTAGCCACCCTCAACTGCAACGGCTTGCGCGGCTCTGACATAAGAGCCGCAGTCCAGGGCGCATCCACCCCCAAGGTGGACGCCTTAACTCGGCTTCATTAGGTGCCATCATATAGTGGCTCTTCAAGACGTCCCCGGCATCGACGAGGCAGCAATGCCGCAGCTTCTAGCACCCACCCATTGTTTCATTTGGACCCAGCAGCGGTCGGGCAAGGGACAGGGGGTAGCCTTCGTGGTGGCCTCCAACATCTTAGCGGTCTGCAGTTTGCACAGCACCTCAAGTCATGGGGGATTGGCCTGGCTGGCATTCAGTGGACCGCTCTTCAGCAGCCCGGGAATGATCTTCCTGGCATGTGTATACTTGCCACCGGTAGTAGGGCAGAATCATGATGCTGGGGAGTTTCAGCTTCGTCTCGAGGAGCTGCAGCAACGTACGAAGCAGCTTGGCAAGCGCGGCACCTGCATCTGGGCAGGGGACTTCAATGTGGATGTTTGGCACGGCAGCGCGCTCCCGGATGGCGGTGCAGACCATGCTTTTGCCGCAGGCTCGGTTGTTTCTCAACTCTGCGGCAGCCACAGGATGCTCCTGCTCACAGGCCGCAAGGGAGACTAAGGGACCGCAACCTTTCTAGCGGTTACTGCTCGGTCTCGCATTGATCACATCGCAATGCACCATACCCTGTGGCGGCAGGTGGAGAACAGCGGGGTGCTACCCACTGGATCGGATCTCTCAGATCATCGGCAGGTTGCGGCAATGCTCAAGCCTCCGGCAGACAGCGGAATGGATGTGGGGGGAGGAGTAACGGCGCGGATGTGGCTTCGGCCCAGGCTGCGCTGTTTCCTTTACTCTCACGCCCCTCACGGAGCGTCGCTTTCATTCTTCTTTCTTTCTTTCTTTCTTTCTTTCTTTCTTTCTTTCTTTCTTTCTTTCTTTCTTTCTTTCTTTCTTTCTTTCTTTCTTTCTTTCTTTCTTTCTTTCTTTCTTTCTTTCTTTCTTTCTTTCTTTCTTTCTTTCTTTCTGAGGGGAGGACAGCCTGGCGTTGGCAATCCAGCAGGCAGCAATTGGATGATCCTGACATGGAGAGCTGATAAGGCAGGCATTTACAGCTGCGCGCTGGCCCGCGATGAGCCATTGCGGCAGGTGACGACGAGGCAGCGTCAGATGCGCTCTCGGCCGCAGTTTGGAACGTTGCTTGGCTGAGGGACACAGCCGACATGTGGAGGATGCGCTGCATCTGTGCTTTCAGTGCCCTAGCGTGAAGGAGTGGCTGATGACGAGAGGTTGGGCCGTCCCCCTGGAGGGCGCCACAGACTTTCAGCAGTTGTACCAGGGCAGGCATGGGTGGGAGGCTCTGGCTTTTGTTGAGGACGTGGTGGAATTTGTTGAGGGCTAGTTTGCTGTATTTATTTTGCCTCCTTGGGGACTGGCTCTTTCCCTTTTTGTCTCTCTTGCTTTCAGGGGCAAGGATCCTTCAGGCCGCCCTTCTGTTTTCTGGGGGGGGGGTCAATGACGTTACACCTCTGGGCCCTGCTCTAAAAAGGCTCGGCCGCGTGGGCGCCTAAGTAAAAGGGGCAGAAAAAAGAAAGGAAACGGGGTATAAAAATGAAGGGACAGACAAAAGGCTGGAAAGGAAAGGCAAAGGAGGTTCCAGTCTCTGAGAACGTCTGCGTCTCAAAGATTTCCACCACGTCTAGGGAGGGGGTTCTTTGTCCTTTGTGCTCCTCTCTGTCTTTCCTCTTGCCTTAAGTTTCTTTCCTCTTCCCTCCCATCAAGACAGAAAAAAGGAAAGCCCACAGGCGGGGTTAGGAGGCCCTGCCTTTTGTTGAACTTGTACTTGAGTTTTTTTAAGGCCAGTCTCTTCAAGGGCAGGGGATACGGTTAACCTGACATTTTTGCTGCTGTTCTTGTTGTTTGGCAGGTGAACTCGCTCTCCTTTCTTTCCTCTTATGCCTTCTACCTTGTGTTTCCTAGCTCACTTTTTGTTTGCCGACGTGGCCGAGCTTCATTTCAGCAGGGCCCATAGGTGTAACGTCATGAACCTCACAGAGCAGGGCCCACTGTCAGAGGTGTAACATGATAAGCATTGGAGGGTGGTATGGCTGCACCATTGATTTACTACCTGTGACTGTTAGCTGGAATTGAGCTTGCTCATCCCGTACTAGCGCAACTCGGCCCAGCGTTCAGTAGGGCCCAAAGGGTACACACCTTCCTAAACTCACGATAATAACTGTAGCCATCGCGACATGTGCTTACGGTACTTGGTCAATGACGTTACACCTCTGGGCCCTGGTAAAAAAGGCTCGGCTGCGTGGGCGCCTAAGTTTAAGGGGTGAAAAAAAAAGGAAAAGGGGTAAAAAAGTGAAGGGACAGACAAAGGCTAGAAAGGAAGGACAAAGGATGTTGCTAACTTGGTTCCGACGCTTTTCCATAAACATTCGTTGACACCAAGGAGCCAAGCTTAACTCCGGTGTCAACGGCATTACACCTCTGGGCCATGCTGAAAAGGATCGGCTGCATGGGCGCCCGACTGTCTCGTCGGGAGGAAAATGAACTTAAGGCCAGTGGGGAAAGGAAAGGAACAGATGGAAGAAGGAGAAGGAAAAGACCATCCAACGATATAATGCAGATCTGAAGAATCCCCAGCCCGTCCAGATGCTAGCCCTCGACAAAGAGGAAAGAAAGAAGCAAACCCATGAGATCCTCTGATGTGTCGGTGCATTTAAAATGGATGGACATTGCTTGCTAACGAAGAGGCTTGAAGGGCCAGGATGAGTTCGTTTGAAAAGCTCAGCTGCTCACTGTTAATTTAATTCCTACTTTTAATGGGCTTTAGTGCCCCAAAGTTTGTTGAGAATCTCAGTCTCAATGGATAGATGACAATGAAGCCCTGCAGTTCTAATCAGCATGTCTGCCAGACAACCAATATGGGTATCAGGGCCACCTTCCCGCAATGACACGCACAAAAGTCCGTCTGACATAGGGCGTATTTTAGGGCAATGACTTTAGGACAATGATTTTAGGGCAACCTCTGGGCCATGCTCAAAAGGCTCGGCCGCATGGGCGCCCGACTGTCTGGTCAGTTGGTCAGAAAAAAACAAGGGAAATGCGAGGGAAAAGGGGAAAATAAGTGTAAGAAAAAAAAAGGCTGAAAAAACGTCGGTCATCGTCCTCTGAAAACGTCTACGCCGCAACTGTATCTGCCACCATGGGTTATCTTCACTGCTGTTGCCACAGTGGTCTAGTGTGAGAACACCATCCATGGTCTCACCGTTGGCAGAAAGCACCGCCAGGCAGTCAGATGATCACAGCATAGCATCCAGAAGGAGCCATGACATCCAATCTTTGGGCACGCGGATAAAGGACAGCTTTGCTCCGGGTCGTGTTAACCCACTCTCACATGGTGTGGAATTGCAAATGTCTACCTTTCTCTTGGTGTTTTATGCCCCACCTGGATGGGCTTCACTGCATTTTCTAGCATTGTTCTTGAACGTGGGAGAATGACGCGGCCCTGCTCTGCCAGTGTTTGCCAATACTAGCTAGTGCTTTCAAATCGCATCATGAGGGGACTGTCTAATGAGAAATATCACTTCTGCAAGGTTGTTTGGTCCTGCCGTAACTTTGTTACATAGTAAGGAGCCTAACACAAAATGTTATCACTTGGGAAGATCATCTTCGTCCAAACGTCTTCATTATTCTGCAGATAACAAAGCCTGCACCGGGGGGGCCTGCACATTGTAACATGGAAAGATCCAAGCATAATAATTAAGCAAGAAAACATCTGAAAGGGTACCACTGGCAGTTTTCATGAGGCCATTCATCCCCAATGCATTATCCATGCATCGTGGTCCCTGATTAGATCTCATGACTGCATACACCATACTCGATTGACCGCCCAGCCCACTGAAGCTCAGAGGCAAAGTAATGCTGGAATGCTATGTCAATCAAGGTAGCATGATCAGGCACGATGATGCTTAATAAAGCACAGGCTTAGCCGGATTGAAGTACCAAGATGGCACAAAACCGCACAAGTTAAGCCGCATTGTGCCATGTCTGAATAGATGTTCATGCAAGCTTGCCTCACCTTGAACCTGTTTAGCTGCCCTCCAGCTGAGCAGCTGTGCCGGTGCTATCCCTCGTCCGGGGTATTGTCACGCTGCCAGTCGCGCTAGCTGTCCTTTGCCCTTACCGGTAGCCTGGATTTAAATCAGTTGAAACCAGCCCAGAGTAGGTCTATCTTGCTGTGCTGAAACCTGCGTCCCGTGGGAGGTCATGATCAAGCAGTTTGTTGGACAATGAGACGATGGCCAGCATACCGGTACTCATCCATGCATGGCGAGACGACAAACCCGTCTCTCTGCATGACATCAAGAAACAACAATGCCTTTCAGCCCTGTCCTTGATATGTTTTCCTGCCTCAGGCTCTATCCAAATTTTGATTTCCTCAAATCAAAAAGCAACAATGCCTTTCAGCCCCAGTCATGCATTCCTGCCTCAGGCTCGGGTCAAACAAAAATTCCTCAGATCAAACTCAAAGGCCGGTCAGGAGACGAATAAGAATCCAGGGGTGTACCATAACAATGAACAACTAGAGATTGAGAAAACGGCGTAGAGTGCATTGAGGATTAAAGGCGTCATCGATCATCGTGATCAGTTCGCAAATGTATGGAAGCCGGTACGGTTTCCCTCCACGTCCTCGTCCCGACATTGCTGGCTTGCTGCTGGATAGGTGACGCGCTGTCGTAGCTGCTTAAGAGTTTGTCGTCATAGACGTCCGAAGAGACTTGAAATTTAAATAACATTCTTCCTAAGCTCAGTCTACCTGGCATTTTCGAGGTTTTCCAATTACCATGCCCGGAGTCGGATGTCCGGTCACATCTTCCGAGATCTGACGGGAAGCTGGACACTGCATAGGGATTGCGCGGAAGCCCTTGTTCGAGATGCTGTGCTGACTCGTTAGCTGCGCCTGCTTCTGGGCGAGCGGAGACCCACATTCCTAAAGACACATAAGGGACTAAAGGCGCCCAGGCCTGGACAACCAGACTCGCACGGCACATCAAGTTTAGGAGAGTGGAAGGAATTCCGCGCTGCTGCCATGACTCATGCGCCAGCAGCAGGCGAGGATCATGCAGCAGCTGCCCAGCTGCATGGAGATGACAATGACCCGCACGTTGCCATGCTGGACGAGGAGCCGCCCCCTCTCCTGATGGACGATGAAGATGAAGATGACGACGAAGGCGACTGGCAGCTGCCAGTTCCCGAGTACTGGCCGGAGATGCTGGGCGAACGTCGCTGGGGGGCGGAGGCAGCTGCAGGTGCTGGGGCAGGCGCGGCGGGGCGGCGACCAGGCGTAGCCCCTCCCGAGGAGGATGACCAAGAGGATGAAGAGGTGTGTGACAGAATAATAGCCCACCCTTTGTAAGAGCCTGCACGCATGCGTGGTCTGTGTTCTGCATTGTTGTCCAGCCTGGCGCGTGTCAGGACTGGGCAGGGCAGGTTTTGCCGGTGGCAGGGCTACCTTGGTGATATGGCAGACTGCAGAGCAGAGTAGACAGCAGGGCAGATCGCAGGCCAGATAGTCAAGCAGTTGATAGGGCAGAATGCGTGGCGGGTGGCAGGGTAGGATAGGAGGCATGGCATGGAAGGTGGCAGGTGACAGGGCAGGTGGTAGGACGTGGCAGGGCATGCGGCAGAGCATGTGGCAGGGCAGGTGACAGGGCAAAGGGGGCAGGACAGGTGGCAGAGCATGTGGCAGGTTAGGAGGCAGGGCAGGTGGCAGGGCAAGCCATGACATGACGCAGGGCATGTGGCAGGACATGCCAGGGCAGGTGACAGGACGGGACAGGATAGGGCTGTGCAGGTCAGGTGGCGGAGGAGACAGCATGGTAGGTCAGGTGACAGGGCAAGGCAGGATGGCATGGTACTATGGCAGTGTGTGGTGGTGGGGTAGGTGACAGGGCAAGGCAGGGCGGCATGGTACTATGGCAGTGTATGGTGGTGGGGCAGGTGACAGGGGCCAAAGGGCGGCATGCACGTGTGTGATGGTGGGGCAGGTTGCTTGGCAGTAGTCCCCACTGAAGAAGGCTGACATGGATACTTAAAGTGTGATCTCCCCTTGCAGCTTTGAATTATCATCTGCCCTCCCTGTGCATGCCACCTTTTCCTCGAGTGGCTATATAATTCATCGTCCCTCCTACACACATAACACATAACACATAACACACAACACATTGCACATACACATTACACAGGAGCACGCTTATAGAACAAGCCGTGAATGCAGCGTGTTGAAGATTTAATTCATAATTTCCCTGCCCTGATCACAGCTTGACAAGCTCTGCGCACAAAGTGTCTGATACATGCAATCTTGTATGCAGCATAGGGAGGATTGAATGATTCGCTTCTCCCCATATAGCACGCGCAGACACCAACAAGACAAAGGTTGCATGCAGCATGTGTAAGATTTCGTTCGAAGTAGCCCCCCCCCCACGCAGCATGCAGGAACTACGACAAAGAAAACGTGTATGCAGCATGGGGAGGATTTAATTCTCATTAGCCCTCCCCCCATTCACAGAAACTAACAGAACGAACCGTGTATGCAGCATGTGGAGGATTTAATTCTCATAAGCCCTCCCCCCATTCACAGAAACTAACAGAACGAACCGTGTATGAAGCATGTGGAGGATTTAACTCGTAGTTGCCCTCCCCTCCCCCCCCACACACAAACCAACAAAACAAACTGTTCATGCAGCATGTGGAGGATTTGATTCTAAGCAGCCCTCTCCCCCCATCACACACACAGCTCCCCACCCAAAGCCCCACACACAAAGCTCACCCCCATCACACACAAAGCTCCCCACCCAAAGCCCCACACACAAAGCTCCCGCCCATCACGCACAAAGCTCCCCACCCCAAGCCCCACACACAAAGCTCCCCACCCAAAGCCCCACACACAAAGCTCCCCCCCATCACACACAAAGCTCCCCACCCAAAGCCCCACACACAAAGCTCCCGCCCATCACGCACAAAGCTCCCCACCCAAAGCCCCACACACAAAGCTCCCGCCCATTACGCACAAAGCTCCCCACCCAAAGCCCCACACACAAAGCTCTCCCCCATCACACACAAAGCTCCCCACCCAGAGCCCTACACACAAAGCTCACCCCCATCACACACAAAGCTCCCCACCCAAAGCCCCACACATAAAGCTCCCCACCCAAAGCCCCACACACAAAGCTCCCGCCCATCACGCACAAAGCTCCCCACCCCAAGCCCCACACACAAAGCTCCCGCCCATCACGCACAAAGCTCCCCACCCAAAGCCCCACACACAAAGCTCCCGCCCATCACGCACAAAGCTCCCCACCCAAAGCCCCACACACAAAGCTCCCGCCCATCACGCACAAAGCTCCCCACCCAAAGCCCCACACACAAAGCTCCCGCCCATCACGCACAAAGCTCCCCACCCAAAGCCCTACACACAAAGCTCACCCCCATCACACACAAAGCTCCCCACCCAAAGCCCCACACATAAAGCTCCCCACCCAAAGCCCCACACACAAAGCTCCCGCCCATCACGCACAAAGCTCCCCACCCCAAGCCCCACACACAAAGCTCCGGCCCATCACGCACAAAGCTCCCCACCCAAAGCCCCACACACAAAGCTCCCGCCCATCACGCACAAAGCTCCCCACCCAAAGCCCCACACACAAAGCTCCCGCCCATCACGCACAAAGCTCCCCACCCAAAGCCCCACACACAAAGCTCCCCCCCATCACACACAAAGCTCCCCACCCAAAGCCCCACACACAAAGCTCCCGCCCATCACGCACAAAGCTCCCCACCCAAAGCCCCACACACAAAGCTCCCGCCCATTACGCACAAAGCTCCCCACCCAAAGCCCCACACACAAAGCTCTCCCCCATCACACACAAAGCTCCCCACCCAAAGCCCTACACACAAAGCTCACCCCCATCACACACAAAGCTCCCCACCCAAAGCCCCACACATAAAGCTCCCCACCCAAAGCCCCACACACAAAGCTCCCGCCCATCACGCACAAAGCTCCCCACCCCAAGCCCCACACACAAAGCTCCCCACCCAAAGCCCCACACACAAAGCTCCCCACCCAAAGCCCCACACACAAAGCTCCCGCCCATCACGCACAAAGCTCCCCACCCAAAGCCCCACACACAAAGCTCCCCACCCAAAGCCCTACACACAAAGCTCCCGCCCATCACGCTAAAAGCTCCCCTCCCAAAGCGCCATACACAAAGCTCCTCACCCAAAGCCCCACACACAAAGCTCCCCACCCAAAGCCCCATACACAAAGCTCCCGCCCATCACGCACAAAGCTCCCCACCCAAAGCCCCACACACAAAGCTCCCGCCCATCACGCAAAAAGCTCCCTACCCAAAGCCCCCCACACAAAGCTCCCCACCCAAAGCCCCACACACAAAGCTCCCGCCATCACGCTAAAATCTCTACTCCCAAAGCCCCACACACAAAGCTCCCCACCCAAAGCCCCACAAACAAAGCTCCCGCCCATCACGCACAAAGCTCCCCACCCACAGCCCCACACACAAAGCTCCCCACACAAAGCCCCACACACAAAGTTCCCGCCCATCACGCTAAAAGCTCCCCACCCAAAGCCCCACACACAAAGCTCCCCACCCATTGCCCCATACACAAAGCTTTCCCTCATCACACACAAAGCTCCCCACCCATTGCCCCACACACAAAGCTTTCTCCCATCACACACAAACCTCCCCACCCAAAGCCCCACACACAAAGCTCCCCACCCAAAGCCCCACACACAAATTGACAAAATGAACTGTTTTTGCAGCACGTGGAGGATTTAAGTCGTAGTTACCCTCCCCCTCCTCACACACACTTACCAACAAACCGAACCGTTTATGCAGCATGTGGAGGGTTTAATTATTTATAGTTGCCCTCTCCCCCCCCCCCCCCCGCACACAAAGCCCCCCCCACAAAGGTCCCCACCGAAAGCCCCACACAGAGCCCCCCACACAAAGGTCCCCACACAAAGCCCCCCACACAAAACTATGTGTGTATGTAGCTTGTGGAGGATTGGATTCTTAGTAGCCCTCCCCCACACACTAACCAACGAAACGAACTGTGTACGGCATGCAGCTTGTGGAGGATTTCACCGACGATGAAACCTCCGAGGAAGTCCAAGACACGACAGCGGAGCAGCTGAGAGCAGGCAAAGATATACAAGGTGGGAGATAAAAGCGATATTCATTATGGAGGGAGGACCGTAGATTTGCTTTGCCTTCCCTCATAATTAACGTTGCTTTGAGTTTGAGGTATCCATGAATACTGGTATACTAATGATCGATTGTCAACGCAATATTTCAGTCTGGAATTTAAGAGTCTTTATCGAAAGTTTGTCCTAGGGAGGGCATCCTCATTGAGACAAATCATGTTTTCATACCAGAGGGCAGGCAAAGCAAAGCTACGGTAGAGGGAGTGGATTGGAGGTATATATATATATACTGATGGCAGGCTTGCGACAACCTTCAGCTGTCTGTCTCATGCAGCTGGCAGGCATTTCAATATTTCAAAGGGACGATCTGCTCCCTGCATAAAGCAAGCATTCGATGAACTACTGCTGTCTGTCCCCCCTACCTGTCAGGCATTTTATGGGGCTATCTGCTCCCTGCATAAAGCAAGCATTCGATAAACTACTGCTGTCTGTCCCCCCTACCTGTCAGGCATACCATGGGACGATCTGCTCCCTGCATAAAGCAAGCATTCGATGCTCTACTGCTGTCTGTCCCCCCTACCTGTCAGGCATTTTATGGGGCTATCTGCTCCCTGCATAAAGCAAGCATTGGATAAACTACTGCTGTCTGTCCCCCCTACCTGTCAGGCATTTCATGGGGCTATCTGCTCCCTGCACAAAGCAAGCATTCGATGCTCTACTGCTGTCTGTCCCCCCTACCTGTCAGGCATTCCATGGGGCTATCTGCTCCCTGCACAAAGCAAGCATTCGATGAACTACTGCTGTCTGTCCCCCCTACCTGCCAGGCATTTCATGGGACTATCTGCTCCCTGCATAAAGCAAGCATTCGATAAACTACTGCTGTCTGTCCCCCCTACCTGTCAGGCATACCATGGGACTATCTGCTCCCTGCACAAAGCAAGCATTCAATGAACTACTGCTATCTCTCCCCCCTACCTGTCAGGCATTCCATGGGGCTATCTGCTCCCTGCACAAAGCAAGCATTCGATGAACTACTGCTGTCTGTCCCCCCTACCTGTCAAGCATTCCATGGGGCTATCTGCTCCCTGCATAAAGCAAGCATTCGATGAACTACTGCTGTCTGTCCCCCCTACCTGTCAGGCATTCCATGGGGCTATCTGCTCCCTGCACAAAGCAAGCATTCGATGAACTACTGCTGTCTGTCCCCCCTACCTGTCAGGCATTTTATGGGGCTATCTGCTCCCTGCATAAAGCAAGCATTCGATAAACTACTGCTGTCTGTCCCCCCTACCTGTCAGGCATACCATGGGACGATCTGCTCCCTGCATAAAGCAAGCATTCGATGCTCTACTGCTGTCTGTCCCCCCTACCTGTCAGGCATTTTATGGGGCTATCTGCTCCCTGCATAAAGCAAGCATTGGATAAACTACTGCTGTCTGTCCCCCCTACCTGTCAGGCATTTCATGGGGCTATCTGCTCCCTGCACAAAGCAAGCATTCGATGCTCTACTGCTGTCTGTCCCCCCTACCTGTCAGGCATTCCATGGGGCTATCTGCTCCCTGCACAAAGCAAGCATTCGATGAACTACTGCTGTCTGTCCCCCCTACCTGCCAGGCATTTCATGGGACTATCTGCTCCCTGCATAAAGCAAGCATTCGATAAACTACTGCTGTCTGTCCCCCCTACCTGTCAGGCATACCATGGGACTATCTGCTCCCTGCACAAAGCAAGCATTCAATGAACTACTGCTATCTCTCCCCCCTACCTGTCAGGCATTCCATGGGGCTATCTGCTCCCTGCACAAAGCAAGCATTCGATGAACTACTGCTGTCTGTCCCCCCTACCTGTCAAGCATTCCATGGGGCTATCTGCTCCCTGCATAAAGCAAGCATTCGATGAACTACTGCTGTCTGTCCCCCCTACCTGTCAGGCATTCCATGGGGCTATCTGCTCCCTGCACAAAGCAAGCATTCGATGAACTACTGCTGTCTGTCCCCCCTACCTGTCAGGCATTTCATGGGGCTATCTGCTCCCTGCACAAAGCAAGCATTCAATGAACTACTGCTATCTGTACCCCCTACCTGTCAGGCATTTCATGGGGCTATCTGCTCCCTGCACAAAGCAAGCATTCGATGAACTACTGCTGTCTGTCCCCCCTACCTGTCAGGCATTCCATGGGGCTATCTGCTCCCTGCATAAAGCAAGCATTAGATGAACTACTGCTGTCTGTCCCCTACCTGTCAGGCATTCCATGGGGCTATCTGCTCCCTGCATAAAGCTGGCATTCCGTGGGACCATCTCCCTACCAGAACCTGTCCCCTGAACACGGCAGACATGCCATGAACGATTTGCTCCCTGCATCTGGCAGGCTTTTTATGGGATTATTTATTTAGGGGTTAGGGCTATGTCAAGCAACCTAATCTGCCCTCTGCACCCAGCAGGCATTCCATGCCATGGGACCGGTTGCAGTCCAGGGTTTAGGGTGAAGGGAACCCAATCTCACGACCAGTATCTGTCCCATGCAGCCTGCAGGCATTACATGAACGATCTGCTCCCTGCACCCGGCAGAGTTTATGGTCCAGGGTCCAGGGAACCTAATCGCACTACCAGTATCTTGTCCCATGCAGCCTGCAGGCATTACATGAACGATCTGCTCCCTGCACCCGGCAGAGTTTATGGTCCAGGGTCCAGGGAACCTAATCGCACTACCAGTATCTTGTCCCATGCAGCCTGCAGGCATTACATGAACGATCTGCTCCCTGCACCCGGCAGAGTTTATGGTCCAGGGTCCAGGGAACCTAATCGCACTGCCAGTATCTTGTCCCATGCAGCCGGCAGGCATTACATGAACGATCTGCTCTCTCTGCACGCTGTTGCCGCCCCCCCCTGGAGTAGCCATACAGCCGACAGGCATAACATGACCCCCCTGCTCTCTCTGCACGCTGCCGCCGCCCCCAGAGTAGCCATGTCCGACGATTTGGCCCAAATGGGTGGTTTCCTCATCCACACACTTGTTTGCGCATCTATTGACTCGTCTATTCATCTAATTACTCGTTTATTTTATCATTTTATCGTTTATTTATCGCACACGCTGCTCCCGACAGGCATTCCGTGGGACCGGTTGCAGTTCAGCCGCGAGCACTACCGGGCCATGCGGCTGCGCTCGTACCCCAACTACAACAATGTACTGCCTGAGGACCTGGCGGAGTTCCACGATGAGATCCTGGCCTTGGCGCGGCCGCGGGCGCCCGTCAGCAACGGCCGGAATTTTGATTTCACGAGGAACAGCCGGAAAGTCCAGTCCACCATCGTGCACTTCCAGGTGAGTCTTCTGAGGGGTATGGTTTTGGGTTAAGGGTTAAAGGTTTAGGTTTAAAAGGTCTACCCTAAACCCTAAACCCTAGAAAGTCCAGTCTACCATTGTGCACTTCCAGGCGAGTCTGCAGAGGGGTGTTGTTTTGGGTCAAAGTTTATAGGTTTTAAGGTTTTCCCTTAACCCTGAACCCTAAACCCTAAACCCTAGGAAGTCCAGTCCACCATCGTGCACTTCCAACTGGGTCTGCAAAGGGGGTGTAGGTTACGCTTTTGGGTTGAAGGTTTGAGGTTTTAAGGTTTTCCCTTAACCCGTAACCCTCAACCCTAGAAAGGCCAGTCCAACATCGTGCACTTCCAGGTGAGCCTGCAGAGGGTTCGATGAAGCCGAGTGTGGGTTTAGCCCCTGGGGACACACAAAAACGACCCGTGTTGCTTTAAGCGTTCTTCAGCTACAGATCAGCTACAATTGAGCTGCATCATGACACGCCCTGCGACTGGGGATGTCCCTAGTTTGTCACACCCTGTTGCTTGGGCCACCGGCTATTGGTCGGGTTTAGAACAGTGTACATTCTCCCTTTTCAGTTGTGAAGCCTGGTCTGGCCCGCCTTTTGCAATGACGTGTTTGTGGGTCACCCCACGTCCACACCCCATCCACACTTCGTCCACACCCCAAGTGCTTCACACCCTGCCTTCCCTCCCTCATGCTGTTACATAAGCTAGCCTGGGCCACCTCCCGCAATGATTTGTATGCGCCCACACCCCTAAGCTGTTCACACTCCCCCCCTGCAATTACGCAACCTGGTCTGGGCCACCTCCCGGAATGACGTGTTTGTGTCCACACCCCTTACCGGTCCACACTTCATTCCCCATCCCCCCTCCCCCCCTGCAGTCACGCAACCTGGTCTTGGCCACCTCCCGCAATGACGTGTTTGTGTTCACACTCCTGGTTGGTTCTCACTATATCCCCCGTTCACACCTCTGAGTGGTTCACACTTTCTCCCCCCTCCCCCCTCCCCCCTGCAGTTACGTAACCTCGTGTGGGCCACCTTCCGCAATAATGTGTTCACACTTCATTCCCCGTCCACACCTGAGTGGTTAACACTTCCCCCTCCCCCCTCCCCCCTGTGCAGTTACGTAACCTGGTCTGGGCCACCTCGCGCAATGACGTGTTTGTGGTGCACGAGAACTGCGTGGAGCATTGGAACCCCGCCACGCGCGTGCTGACTCCAGTGCTGGACCTGTCCGGGGGGCAACACACCCGCAGGCTGCCCGGCGTAGGCTCCATTCAGGCAAGAGGGGCGCATTTCCCCCCCTTTTTGTGTTGTTGGGGAGGGTTGGGGGGGTATTCACTATTCAGGGTTGCCACCTGTCTGGGGGGCAGCATGCCCGCAGGCCGTCCGGTGTGGGCTCCATTCAGGCCAGAGGGGCGTATATGTTTTTTGGGGGGGGGGAGTAGGGTTTGGGGGGGGGGAGTAGGGTTTGGGGGGGGGGAGTAGGGTTTGGGGGGGGGGGAGTAGGGTTTGGGGGGGGGGGAGTAGGGTTTGGGGTATTCAGGGCTGCCACCTGAATGGGGGGCGAGGGGCAAAAGGAAAGAGGGCTACGCCCCGTGAGGGGCGTGAGAGTTAAGGAAACAGCGCAGCCTGGGCCGAAGCCACAAAAGCCTTGGGGCACTCTTGTCTAGTTGTCTGTGATGATTTTTTGCAACCAGCTTTGCTCAACACCATGTGCATCAATAATGATAAAGGCGGGGTTGCTCCCTCCCCCTCACTTGCCTCTGAGCTCAACACCATGTGCATCAATAATGATAAAGGCGGGGTTGCGCCCTCCCCCTCCCTTGCCTCTGAGCTCAACACCAGGTGCATCAAAAACGATAAAGGCGGGGTTGCTCCCTCCCCCTCACTTGCCTCTGAGCTCAACACCAGGTGCATCAAAAATGAAAAAGGCGGGGTTGCTCCCTCCCCCTCACTTGCCTCTGAGCTCAACACCAGGTGCATCAATAATGAGTAAGGCGGGGTTGCGCCCTCCCCCTCCCTTGCCTCTGAGCTCAACACCAGGTGCATCAATAATGATAAAGGCGGGGTTGCTCCCTCCCCCTCCCTTGCCTCTGAGCTCAACACCATGTGCATCAAAAATGAAAAAGGCGGGGTTGCTCCCTCCCCCTCACTTGCCTCTGAGCTCAACACCAGGTGCATCAAAAATGAAAAAAGCGGGGTTGCTCCCTCCCCCTCACTTGCCTCTGAGCTCAACACCAGGTGCATCAAAAACGATAAAGGCGGGGTTGCTCCCTCCCCCTCCCTTGCCTCTGAGCTCAACACCATGTGCATCAAAAACGGTAAAGGCGGGGTTGCTCCCTCCCCCTCACTTGCCTCTGAGCTCAACACCAGGTGCATCAAAAATGAAAAAGGCGGGGTTGCTCCCTCCCCCTCACTTGCCTCTGAGCTCAACACCATGTGCATCAAAAACGATTAAGGCGGGGTTGCTCCCTCCCCCTCACTTGCCTCTGAGCTCAACACCATGTGCATCAAAAACGATAAAGGCGGGGTTGCTCCCTCCCCCTCCCATGCCTCTGAGCTCAACACCATGTGCATCAATAACGATAAAGGCGGGGTTGCGCCCTCCCCCTCCCTTGCCTCTGAGCTCAACACCATGTGCATCAAAAACGATAAAGGCGGGGTTGCTCCCTCCCCCTCCCATGCCTCTGAGCTCAACACCATGTGCATCAAAAACGATAAAGGCGGGGTTGTTCCATCCCCCTCCCATGCCTCTGAGCTCAACACCATGTGCATCAATAACGATAAAGGCGGGGTTGCTCCCTCCCCCTCCCATGCCTCTGAGCTCAACACCAGGTGATTCAAAAACGATAAAGGCGGGGTTGTTCCTCCCCCTCACTTGCCTCTGAGCTCAACACCAGGTGCATCAAAAACGATAAAGGCGGGGTTGCTCCCTCCCCCTCCCTTGCCTCTGAGCTCAACACCATGTGCATCAAAAACGGTAAAGGCGGGGTTGCTCCCTCCCCCTCACTTGCCTCTGAGCTCAACACCAGGTGCATCAAAAATGAAAAAGGCGGGGTTGCTCCCTCCCCCTCACTTGCCTCTGAGCTCAACACCATGTGCATCAAAAACGATTAAGGCGGGGTTGCTCCCTCCCCCTCACTTGCCTCTGAGCTCAACACCATGTGCATCAAAAACGATAAAGGCGGGGTTGCTCCCTCCCCCTCCCATGCCTCTGAGCTCAACACCATGTGCATCAATAACGATAAAGGCGGGGTTGCGCCCTCCCCCTCCCTTGCCTCTGAGCTCAACACCATGTGCATCAAAAACGATAAAGGCGGGGTTGCTCCCTCCCCCTCCCATGCCTCTGAGCTCAACACCATGTGCATCAAAAACGATAAAGGCGGGGTTGCTCCCTCCCCCTCCCATGCCTCTGAGCTCAACACCATGTGCATCAATAACGATAAAGGCGGGGTTGCGCCCTCCCCCTCCCTTGCCTCTGAGCTCAACACCATGTGCATCAAAAACGATAAAGGCGGGGTTGCTCCCTCCCCCTCCCATGCCTCTGAGCTCAACACCATGTGCATCAAAAACGATAAAGGCGGGGTTGTTCCATCCCCCTCCCATGCCTCTGAGCTCAACACCATGTGCATCAATAACGATAAAGGCGGGGTTGCTCCCTCCCCCTCCCATGCCTCTGAGCTCAACACCAGGTGATTCAAAAACGATAAAGGCGGGGTTGTTCCTCCCCCTCACTTGCCTCTGAGCTCAACACCAGGTGCATCAAAAACGATAAAGGCGGGGTTGCTCCCTCCCCCTCCCTTGCCTCTGAGCTCAACACCATGTGCATCAAAAACGGTAAAGGCGGGGTTGCTCCCTCCCCCTCACTTGCCTCTGAGCTCAACACCAGGTGCATCAAAAATGAAAAAGGCGGGGTAGCTCCCTCCCCCTCACTTGCCTCTGAGCTCAACACCATGTGCATCAAAAACGATTAAGGCGGGGTTGCTCCCTCCCCCTCACTTGCCTCTGAGCTCAACACCATGTGCATCAAAAACGATAAAGGCGGGGTTGCTCCCTCCCCCTCCCATGCCTCTGAGCTCAACACCATGTGCATCAATAACGATAAAGGCGGGGTTGCGCCCTCCCCCTCCCTTGCCTCTGAGCTCAACACCATGTGCATCAAAAACGATAAAGGCGGGGTTGCTCCCTCCCCCTCCCATGCCTCTGAGCTCAACACCATGTGCATCAAAAACGATAAAGGCGGGGTTGTTCCCTCCCCCTCCCATGCCTCTGAGCTCAACACCATGTGCATCAATAACGATAAAGGCGGGGTTGCTCCCTCCCCCTCCCATGCCTCTGAGCTCAACACCAGGTGATTCAAAAACGATAAAGGCGGGGTTGTTCCTCCCCCTCACTTGCCTCTGAGCTCAACACCAGGTGCATCAAAAACGATAAAGGCGGGGTTGCTCCCTCCCCCTCCCTTGCCTCTGAGCTCAACACCATGTGCATCAAAAACGGTAAAGGCGGGGTTGCTCCCTCCCCCTCACTTGCCTCTGAGCTCAACACCAGGTGCATCAAAAATGAAAAAGGCGGGGTTGCTCCCTCCCCCTCACTTGCCTCTGAGCTCAACACCATGTGCATCAAAAACGATAAAGGCGGGGTTGCTCCCTCCCCCTCCCTTGCCTCTGAGCTCAACACCATGTGCATCAAAAACGATAAAGGCGGGGTTGCTCCCTCCCCCTCCCATGCCTCTGAGCTCAACACCATGTGCATCAATAACGATAAAGGCGGGGTTGCGCCCTCCCCCTCCCTTGCCTCTGAGCTCAACACCATGTGCATCAAAAACGATAAAGGCGGGGTTGCTCCCTCCCCCTCCCATGCCTCTGAGCTCAACACCATGTGCATCAAAAACGATAAAGGCGGGGTTGTTCCCTCCCCCTCCCATGCCTCTGAGCTCAACACCATGTGCATCAATAACGATAAAGGCGGGGTTGCTCCCTCCCCCTCCCTTGCCTCTGAGCTCAACACCAGGTGATTCAAAAACGATAAAGGCGGGGTTGTTCCTCCCCCTCACTTGCCTCTGAGCTCAACACCAGGTGATTCAAAATGAAAAAGGCGGGGTTGCTCCCTCCCCCTCACTTGCCTCTGAGCTCTACACCATGTGCATCAAAAACGATAAAGGCGGGGTTGCTCCCTCCCCTTCCCATTCCTCTGAGCTCAACACCATGTGCAACAAAAATGATAAAAGGCGGGGTTGTTCCCTCCCCCTCACTTGCCTCTGAGCTCAACACCAGGTGCATCAATAACGATAAAGGCGGGGTTGCTCCCTCCCCCTCACTTGCCTCTGAGCTCAACACCATGTGCATCAAAAGCGATAAAGGCGGGGTTCCTCCCTCCCCCTCCCTTGCCTCTGAGCTCGGCATGCGCATGGTGCACCATGTGCGTCTGTGACGCTGATTGCAGGATTGCTCCCTCTTTATGCCTTGCCCCTCAGTTCAACACTATGTGCGCATGGTCACCACCCGCAGCCCAAACCCTTACACTCAACCCTGAACGTTCAAAACTTTAAACTCCTTGGCCTTCCCCCCAAAGCGTCGAATGGCCTGGACCTTCTAAAGAAAATCATCAACCATGGTGTGCATGGTGCACATGGTGCGCATGGTGCACATGGTGCACTATGTGCGTCAATGACAACAATCGCGGGATTGCTCCCTCCAGTGTTCTTTTTTTTCGTGGCTCAGCTACATGTCAGCTGCACTCTGGCCCTTGGCCGGAGGCCTCATTCCTGGCCAGCATTGCGGCTTTGGTAACCACCAGTTGCAGGCCAGTCCAGGTTTGGTCCGAAGCAGGCCTTTGGCTGCCGCTGGGCGGCCTGCCGAAATTGAACTTGTAACCGTAAAAAATGAAGCACTGGGTTTCCCTCCTTCCACCCTGCCCTCTCAGGTCAGCACCATGTGTGTCAAGGCGGGCTTGCTGGCGGTCGGGGGGTTTCACGGGGAGCTTGTGTGCGTCCGCATGAACGACATGTCAGCGGCTTTCTCGGGTCGTGTGACGCGCAGGTGGGAGGAGACCGGCTGGCCTGGCCTAGCTTGACCTAGCCTGGCCTAGCCTGGCCTAGCCTGGCCTGGCCTGGCCTAGCTTGGCCTGGTTTAGCCTAGCCTGGCCAGGCCTGGCCTAGCTTGACCTAGCCTGGCCCGGCCTGGCCTAGCCTGGCCTGGTTTAGCCTAGCCTGGCCAGGCCTGGCCTAGCTTGACCTAGCCTGACCTGACCTGGCGTGGCTTGACCTAGCCTGGCCTGGTTTGGCCTAGCCTGGCCAGGCCTGGCCTAGCTTGACCTAGCCTGACCTAGCCTAGCTTGACCTAGCCTAGCCTAGCCTAGCCTAGCCTGGCCTAGCCTGACCTAGCCTAGCCTAGCCTAGCCTAGCCTAGCCTGGCCTAGCCTAGCCTAGCTTGACCTAGCCTAGCCTAGCCTAGCCTAGCCTAGCCTAGCCTAGCCTGGCCTAGCCTAGCCTAGCTTGACCTAGCCTGGCCTAGCCTGGCCTAGCCTAGCCTAGCCTAGCCTAGCCTAGCCTAGCTTGACCTAGCCTAGCCTAGCCTAGCCTAGCCTAGCCTAGCCTAGCCTAGCCTAGCCTAGCCTAGCCTAGCCTAGCCTAGCTTGACCTAGCCTAGCCTAGCCTAGCTTGGCCTAGCCTAGCCTAGCCTAGCCTAGCCTAGCCTAGCCTAGCCTAGCCTAGCCTAGCCTAGCCTGGCCTAGCACACATCTACAGTTTCCTAAAAAGTTGTTGAACACCGGCATGAAGTGAAAATGTTGAAGATGGGAATAGTGTGTCTTGTCTAATAGTACATACAAATAATCCACAGGAAATCGTATTAAATGCCTACGGTATCGTAGTGTACAGGTAAAAATATTTAAATACCAAATTCGAATTTAATTAAATGCACCGAATGTATAACTGAAAGAGTAACGTATCAAGAGTAACCTGCCTCATTGGCGTGAATACCCCTGTCTGTTAACAAAAGGTACATGGTGTTGGCTTTTGAGTACCAAGCCCCTTGTTGGCTTTTGAGTACCAAGCCCCTTGTTGGCTTTTGAGTGCCAAGCCCCTTGTTGGCTTTTGAGTGCCAAGCCCCTTGTTGGCTTTTGAGTACCAAGTCCCTTGTTGGCTTTTGAGTACCAAGCCCCTTGTTGGCTTTTGAGTACCAAGCCCCTTGTTGGCTTTTGAGTGCCAAGCCCCTTGTTGGCTTTTGAGTGCCAAGCCCTTTGTTGGCTTTGAGTACCAAGCCCTTTGTTGGCTTTTGAGTACCAAGCCCCTTGTTGGCTTTTAGTACCAAGCCCCTTGTTGGCTTTTGAGTACCAAGCCCTTTGTTGGCTTTGAGTACCAAGCCCCTTGTTGGCTTTGAGTACCAAGCCCCTTGTTGGCTTTTGAGTACCAAGTCCCTTGTTGGCTTTTGAGTACCAAGCCCTTTGTTGGCTTTGAGTACCAAGCCCTTTGTTGGCTTTGAGTACCAAGCCCCTTGTTGGCTTTTGAGTACCAAGCCCTTTGTTGGCTTTGAGTACCAAGCCCTTTGTTGGCTTTTGAGTACCAAGCCCCTTGTTGGCTTTTGAGTACCAAGCCCCTTGTTGGCTTTTGAGTACCAAGCCCTTTGTTGGCTTTGAGTACCAAGCCCTTTGTTGGCTTTTGAGTGCCAAGCCCCTTGTTGGCTTTTGAGTATCAAGTCCCTTGTTGGCTTTTGAGTACCAAGCCCCTTGTTGGCTTTTGAGTACCAAGCCCCTTGTTGGCTTTTGAGTGCCAAGCCCCTTGTTGGCTTTTGAGTACCAAGCCCTTTGTTGGCTTTGAGTACCAAGCCCCTTGTTGGCTTTTGAGTACCAAGCCCTTTGTTGGCTTTGAGTACCAAGCCCCTTGTTGGCTTTGAGTACCAAGCCCTTTGTTGGCTTTGAGTACCAAGCCCCTTGTTGGCTTTGAGTACCAAGCCCCTTGTTGGCTTTGAGTACCAAGTCCTTTGTTGGCTTTTGAGTACCAAGCCCTTTGTTGGCTTTGAGTACCAAGCCCCTTGTTGGCTTTGAGTGCCAAGCCCCTTGTTGGCTTTTGAGTACCAAGCCCTTTGTTGGCTTTGAGTACCAAGCCCCTTGTTGGCTTTTGAGTACCAAGCCCTTTGTTGGCTTTTGAGTACCAAGCCCTTTGTTGGCTTTGAGTACCAAGCCCTTTGTTGGCTTTGAGTACCAAGCCCCTTGTTGGCTTTGAGTACCAAGCCCTTTGTTGGCTTTGAGTACCAAGCCCCTTGTTGGCTTTGAGTACCAAGCCCTTTGTTGGCTTTGAGTACCAAGCCCCTTGTTGGCTTTGAGTACCAAGCCCTTTGTTGGCTTTGAGTACCAAGCCCTTTGTTGGCTTTTGAGTACCAAGCCCTTTGTTGGCTTTGAGTACCAAGCCCTTTGTTGGCTTTGAGTACCAAGTCCCTTGTTGGCTTTGAGTACCAAGTCCCTTGTTGGCTTTTGAGTACCAAGTCCCTTGTTGGCTTTGAGTACCAAGCCCTTTGTTGGCTTTGAGTACCAAGCCCTTTGTTGGCTTTGAGTACCAAGCCCCTTGTTGGCTTTGAGTACCAAGCCCTTTGTTGGCTTTGAGTATTAAGCCATTTGTGGGCTTTAAGTACCAAGTCCCTTGTTGGCTTTTGAGTACCAAGTCCCTTGTTGGCTTTGAGTACCAAGTCCCTTGTTGGCTTTTGAGTACCAAGTCCCTTGTTGGCTTTGAGTACCAAGCCCTTTGTTGGCTTTGAGTACCAAGCCCTTTGTTGGCTTTGAGTACCAAGCCCCTTGTTGGCTTTGAGTACCAAGCCCTTTGTTGGCTTTGAGTACCAAGCCCTTTGTTGGCTTTAAGTACCAAGTCCCTTGTTGGCTTTTGAGTACCAAGTCCCTTGTTGGCTTTTGAGTACCAAGTCCCTTGTTGGCTTTTGAGTACCAAGTCCCTTGTTGGCTTTTGAGTACCAAGTCCCTTGTTGGCTTTTAAGTACCAAGTCCCTTGTTGGCTTTTAAGTACCAAGTCCCTTGTTGGCTTTTGAGTACCAAGTCCCTTGTTGGCTTTGAGTACCAAGTCCCTTGTTGGCTTTTAAGTACCAAGTCCCTTGTTGGCTTTTGAGTACCAAGTCCCTTGTTGGCTTTTGAGTACCAAGTCCTTTGTTGGCTTTGAGTACCAAGCCCCTTGTTGGCTTTGAGTACCAAGTCCTTTGTTGGCTTTGAGTACCAAGCCCTTTGTTGGCTTTGAGTACCAAGCCCCTTGTTGGCTTTGAGTACCAAGCCCCTTGTTGGCTTTTAAGTACCAAGTCCCTTGTTGGCTTTTGAGTACCAAGTCCCTTGTTGGCTTTTGAGTACCAAGTCCTTTGTTGGCTTTGAGTACCAAGCCCCTTGTTGGCTTTGAGTACCAAGTCCTTTGTTGGCTTTGAGTACCAAGCCCTTTGTTGGCTTTGAGTACCAAGCCCTTTGTTGGCTTTGAGTACCAAGCCCCTTGTTGGCTTTTGAGTACCAAGCCCTTTGTTGGCTTTGAGTACCAAGCCCTTTGTTGGCTTTGAGTGCCAAGCCCCTTGTTGGCTTTGAGTACCAAGTCCCTTGTTGGCTTTGAGTACCAAGCCCCTTGTTGGCTTTGAGTACCAAGCCCCTTGTTGGCTTTGAGTACCAAGCCCCTTGTTGGCTTTGAGTACCAAGCCCCTTGTTGGCTTTAAGTACCAAGTCCCTTGTTGGCTTTAAGTACCAAGTCCCTTGTTGGCTTTGAGTACCAAGCCCCTTGTTGGCTTTGAGTACCAAGCCCCTTGTTGGCTTTGAGTACCAAGCCCCTTGTTGGCTTTGAGTACCAAGCCCCTTGTTGGCTTTAAGTACCAAGTCCCTTGTTGGCTTTGAGTACCAAGCCCCTTGTTGGCTTTTGAGTACCAAGCCCCTTGTTGGCTTTTGAGTACCAAGCCCCTTGTTGGCTTTGAGTACCAAGTCCCTTGTTGGAAGGCACTCTGACAGCACATGATGGCACCTGTCTGCTCTGTTACCCGCCGTTTGCTCGCTCTCTTGCAGTGACATTGGCATTTTAAACTGGATCGAAATATCTAACGCACACTGTTTAAAGGTACTTAATTTGTAATATCTTTCTGCCTCGAGCCCCTTCTTGGAAAGCACTCAGTCAGCACATGATGGCACCTGCCTGCTCCGTAACCCGCCGTTTGTACGCTCTCTTGCAGTGACATCGGCATTTTAAACTGGGTCGAAATATCTAACGCACACTGTATAAAGGTACTTAATTTGTGATATCTTTCTGCCCCGAGCCCCTTGTTGGAAGGCAATCAGTCAGCACATGACGGCACCTGCCTGCTCCGTAACCCGCCCTTTGATAACTCTCCTTTGCCGCAGTGACAATGGCATCACAAACGGGATCGAAATATGCGACACGGTGCGCGGCCATGGCACCTGCCTGCTAGCTTCCAACAATGACTGCGTACTGCGGCTGTTCTCGTGAGTATGCGGGACGCCCGCCGGGCCAGTGCTCGTAAACCACCTGCCAGCTGTACCAGTGGGCTGCAGCGTAAACTATTTATGCTTGATGCCTTAGAATAGGGTATAGGGTTACGACCTCGGAACCCTAAATTTTAAGCCCATGAATCAATGACGTGTGATGCCTTAGTTATAATTTCAGAGCTTAGGGTTAAGACCCCTGAACCCTAAAACACCAAGCCATGGATTAGTGACGCGTCGTGCCTTAGTTTAGGGTTGAGGGTTTATAAACCTTAAGCCCATGAATCATTGATGTGTGATGCCTTAGTTTAGGGTTGCAGGTTTAGACCCCCTAACCCCTCAACCCTTAACCCTTGATCGATTGATGCGTGTAGCCTTGGACTTGTTGTACGGATGTACGCTGCTACATTGTGCCACCCCTCGCGCCTCCAGCACTGTTGTCCTGCAAATGATGCTTTGGAGGCCAATATGCATGATGGTGTCAGGCTCCACGGGCCTCGACGATCATTTTCAAGCGCCGGAGCCTCAGAGGATGTGTTGCCTGCGCCGCTTGGGGCATGTTCCCATAATGTTACCCTATAGAAAGAAAGAAACAAAACTACGGCCCGCAGGGGCGTGAGGGTTGAGGAAACAGTGCGGCGTGGGCCTAGGCCGCGTCTGCGCCTGTTCGAGATGTTCCCATAACAACCACCTGCACCACTCGAGCTCCTATTGGACCGGTAGGGTCCAGTCAGCATCAGGGTTCCCATAAGGTTTATGGTTTTGGGTTTATTAGGTTGCTATGCCCTAATCCCTGAACCCTGAAGCCTATTGGACCAGTAGGGTCCTGCCAGCATAATGGATGAGGGTTTAGGCTTCTAAACCCTAAATCTTGAACCCTGCTGGACTGGTTAGCCAGCTGCCAGCAGAAGTGCCCTTCCTACTGGGTTATGGTTGAGGTTGATCAACTCATAAGTCCTAATCCCTATTTGACCGGTTGCATCCTGCAAGGCAGTAGCGCCCTTCCTACTGGGTTATGGTTGAGGTTGATCAACCCTTAAGTCCCAAACCCTAATCGACCGGTTGCATCCTGTAAGGCAGCAGCGCCATTCCTACTGGATTCTGGTTTACAAACCCTAAACCCTTAACCCCATTTGACCAGTTGCATCCTGCAAGGCAGCAGTGTCCATCTTACTGGATCCCGGTTTGTGGTTTTAGGTGTAAAAGGTCCCTACACCCTTAACCCTATAAACCCTATCGTGTCATATCTTTGTATCCTTCGACCTACTGCATGATATGGCGCAGGCCGTATCGTGCAGTATTGCGCCGTATCGCGCCATATCGTGCCGTATCGTGTCATGTTGTGTCGTATCTTTGTATCCTGCTATCTACTGCACGATATGGCACAGGACGTATCGTGCTACCATGGCCTGAGGTGGGCGGCACTGAGCCATATCTCGAAACACACAAAGATTTGGGTAGTGTGAACTTGCATCCCTCATTTAATACCTGAGATCTCATCGTACCCTGTTCTCTACCTGTTACTACAGCCACCAATCGCCCGTCTCTAGCCATTCCTCGCCCCCTCACTCCCCTCCCCAACCCCCCACACACCTTCATACTCGACCCCTCACTCCCCCCCACCCACCCACACCTTCATACTTGACCCCTCTCCCTCCCTCCCCCACACACACCTTCATACTTGCCCCCTCACTTTCCTGCCCCACCCCACCCACACCTTCATACTTGACCCCTCACTCCCCTGCCCCACCCACCCACACCTTCATACTCGACCCTTCACCTCCCCCACCCACCCTCACCTTCATACTTGACCCCTCTCCCTCCCCCTCCCCACCCACACCTTCATACTTGACCCCTCCCCCCCCCTCCCCCCCACCCACACCTTCATACTTGACCCCTCACTCCGCCTCCCCCCCCAACCTCCTAGTGCTGAGACGTTCCAGGTGGCCACCCAGGTGGAGTTCCCCTGGGCCGTCAATTACGCCGTGACGCGACCGGGCGGAGACTCCCTGGCCGCTGTGGTGGGGGACACCGAGGAGGCGCAGCTGGTGGATCTCAATGATGGCGGGGCAGTGGTGAGAGGGACGGGCGGAGGGGGGTAAAGGGACAAACATAGTGGACTTGGGAGAGAGGTGGATGGGCGGAGACTCCGTGGCTGCGGTGGTGGGGGACACCGAGGAGGCGCAGCTGGTGGACCTTAATGATGGCGGGGCAGTAGTGAGAGGGACCGGCGGAGGGGGGTAAAGGGACAAACATAGTGGACTTGGGAGAGAGGTGGATGGGCGGAGACTCCGTGGCTGCGGTGGTGGGGGACACCGAGGAGGCGCAGCTGGTGGATCTCAATGATGGCGGGGCAGTGGTGAGAGGGACGGGCGGAGGGGGGTAAAGGGACAAACATAGTGGACTTGGGAGAGAGGTGGATAGGCGGAGACTCCGTGGCTGCGGTGGTAGGGGACACCGAGGAGGTGCAGCTGGTGGATCTTAATGATGGCGGGGCAGTGGTGAGCGGGACGGGTAGTGGTGAGGGGGATGGGGTCCCGGGCTGGAGCACACGTACATGATGGCGGGGTAGTGGTGAGCAGGACGGGTAGTGGTGAGGGGGATGGGGTCCCGGGCTGGAGCACATGTACATGATGGCGGGGCAGTGGTGAGCAGGACGGGTAGTGGTGAGGGGGATGGGGTCCCGGGCTGGGGCACACGTACATGATGGCGGGGAAGTGGTGAGCAGGACGGGTAGTGGTGAGAGCAGCCATGGGACGGTCGAGAATCTCATCAAGGATGGGTGGTCCTCAGTGCCCCGGTCACTCTCCCCAGTGGCACGGTCACTCTCCCATGTGGCCTGGTCACTCTCCCCAGTGGCCTGGCCACTCTTCCCAGTGGCACAGTCACTCTCTCGAGTGGCACAATCACTCTCTTCCGTGGCCTGGCCACTCTCCCCAGTGGCTTGGTCACTCTCCCCAGTGGCACGGTCACTCTCCCCTGTGGCCTGGTCACTCTCCCCACTGGCCCGGCCACTCTCCCCAGTGGCCCGGCCACTCTCCCCAGTGGCCCGGCCACTCTTCCCAGTGGCACAGTCACTCTCTCGAGTGGCACGATCACTCTCCCTTGTGGCCTGGCCACTCTCTTCAGTGGCCCGATCACTCTCCAGTGGCCCAGTCACTCTCCCCAGTGGCCCGGTCACTCTCCCCAGCGGCCCGGTCACTCCCCAGCGGCCTTCCAAAGGTCTTGTTGGGTGTGGCCTAATGTTAAGTTTTGATGTCAACTGCCGGGCCTGTGTGTCTTGTGTGGACCGAAATAAATTATAGTGCCAAGCCTGTGCGCTGTGACCTGGAGGCAGCACCTGACCCTGTGCTGCTGGTTGGCATCGGCCCGATGACGACTGCCCAACGGCCTGCCACAGGCCGTGTCTTGGTGTGGACAGAAATGAATTCTAGTGCCAAGCCTGTGCGCTGTGACCTGGAGGCAGCACCTAACTGACACAGTGCTGCTGGTTCGCATCGGCCCGGTGACGATTGCCGAACGGCCTTTCAAAGTTTGTGTCTTGGTGTGGACAGAAATGAATTCTAGTGCCAAGCCTTTGCGCTGTGACCTGGAGGCAGCACCTAACTGACACAGTGCTGCTGGTTCGCATCGGCCTGGTCATCACTGCCTAGCGGCCTGTCAAAGGCCATGTCTTTGGTGTGGACTGAAATGAATACTAGTGCCAAGCGTGTTTGCTGACCTGGAGGCAGCTCTTGACCCCGTGATGGTCCCCAGCGGCCTGATGACGAACCTCCAGCGGCCTGCCAAAGCTCTGTTGTGGACTGGATTAAATACTGGAGGATTGGTGGTATAGTGCCAACTGCCAGGCCTGTGCGCTGACCTGGAGGCAGTACCTGACGCAGTGCTGCTGGTCCCAACGCGCAGGTGGCCACGCTCAAGGCGCATCGCGATTACTCGTTTGCTGTTGCGTGGCACCCCGACGGCTACCTCCTGGCTACTGGTAGGGGGGTGGTAAGGGTTAAGGGTGTAAGGCACCCCGACGGCTACCTCCTGGCAACTGGTAGGGGGTATAGCACTCTGTTTATAATGTTGTATATAAAATAGACAATTGAAGTGGGGTCCACCTGACAAGAGGTAGGGAGGGGGGGGGGGTAGGGTTCAGGGTTTAGGGTTCAGGTCCTTCCCCCCCTCCCTCCCCCCTCTGCCTCCTTGCCCTCTCCCCCTCCTCCTCGCCTTCTCCACCCCCGCTCCTCGCCCTCTCCACCCCAGCCTTCTCACCCTCCTCCTCACCCTCCCCCTCTCCCTCCTCCCCCTCTCCCTCCTCCTCCCCCACCCAGGCAACCTAGTTTGCATTATTCAAACACCCTCCCCTTCCCCCTCCCCTCCCAGGCAACCTGGTTTTCATTATTTGACCCCCCTCCCCCTTCCCCTCCCCATCCCCATCCTCCTACTCCTCCCCCTCCTACTCCCCATCCTCTTCTTCCTCCTCCTCCCCCTCTCCCTCCTCCTCCCCCTCTCCCTCCTCTCCCCCTCTCCCTCCTCCTCCCCTCCCCCTCCCCCTCCCCATCCTCCTCCTCCTCCTCCTCCCCCTCCTCCTCCTCCTCCCCCTCCTCCTCCCCATCCTCTTCTCCCTCCTCCTCCCCCTCTCCCTCCTCCTCCCCTTCCCCCCCCCCTCCCAGGCAACATAGTTTCATTATTTAACACCCTCTTCTCCCTCTCCCTCCTCCTCCCCCTCTCCCTCCTCCTCCCCCTCTCCCTCCTCCTCCCCTTCCCCCCCCCCTCCCAGGCAACATAGTTTCATTATTGAACACCCTCTTCTCCCTCTCCCTCCTTCTCCCCCTCCCTCTCCATCCCCCACCCAGGCAACTTAGTTTGCATTATGTTAACACACCCCCTCTCCTCCTCTTCCACCTCCCCCCTCACCCTCGTCCTCCCCCTACCCCCACCCCCCTACCCCCCTACCCCCTCCCAGGCAACCAAGACACGACTGCGGCTGTGTGGGACATCCGCATGGCCTCTGCCGGGCCCGTGGCCAGGCTGGTGGGACACATGGGTGCGGTGCGCTCCGTTCGTTTCTCGGCCGACGGGCGCTTCCTGGCCATGGCAGAGCCGGCAGACTTCGTCCACATCTATGATGTCAAGGCGGGCTACAAGCAGGCAAGTGGGGGAGGGAGCAATGGCTGCCACGCAGGACTCATGGTGACACATAGTGAATCGCGACACATCGATGGTGTGAAGGCTTTCTTCAAGGCGGCAAGTATGTGTGTGGGGGGGGGCAGTAGCTGCCACGGAGGACACGTTGTGAGTTGTGACACATTACGCACTGATGATGTGAAGGCCAGCTATAAGCAGGCCAGTGGGGGGGACCCAGTTTAGGCTTAAGGGTTTAGGGTCAATGATGCAAACCCTGAACCAGTGGCAGCTTAGCTGATCGGTGTTGCAAGGTGAGGGCAACCAATGCAGCAACCTCCTTCAGCATGCAGCGCAGCGATGCCTGGCATCGTACGCTGCTCACCATGCATAGCCTTTTTTGTAACGTTATGGTGCACAGCGTTGTAAGGTTGGAGGGAGCGCAGGTTTTCTTGGCTGGCATATACCGAAGCTTGGAATCATCGTGCGCTCCCTCAGACAACTGCCTCGAATCTGTGAGGGAGGTGTTCATCGGTGTTGGGGGCCCAGTGGTTATCTGTTTGGCTTCGCGGCCTCCTTGCACAGGCCGCCCTGCGGCCACCAAAGGCCTGATTGGGACCAAACCTGCACTTGCGATTGGCGGCCAACGCAGCAGGGCTGGCCATAAATGGGGCCTATGGCCGGAGGCCGGAGTGTAGCTGACACGTAGCTGAGTGACAAAAAAGAAACAATGGGCATGGAGGGTGTGGGCAAAATGAGTCTGGCTTGCCTGTACATGAATATGGTGCATTCATCAGGAAACGATTGTTTTGACTCGCGGGGGCAAGCTGCCGGTATCCAATACAGCCTGCAGGAGATTCGAATTATCTTCCCTCGAAATTGAATTTGTTTGGGGGTGAGGGACTCATTAACTCCTAATGCTCGATTGACAATGCCAGCTTCAGTCTAGAATCTAGAGTTTGTGTCTATGTATCCCTTGGCCCGAACAAAGCTTTGAAAATGAAAACAAACAATTGTGTACCCGAGGGACGGCAATTCAAATCTATGGTACGTAAGAAGCTAAGCGCTGCCTCTCTAAATTCGTGCTACTGGTCTGCAAACCTGATACGTTTCCATCGTTTTTTTATTGTGCGTTGTTATCTAATGCTGCACCAGAAGTGCGATGAAGTTGTTCTGCCTGTTCACAAGGGCAGATCCAACTGCCATCCAACTGCCATCCCTGGTAAAAGAATGCGGCTGAGAAAATCCCTTTTACGAGATCTGGTTCCAGCCTCCAGCTTTCTCTGAACGGCATTTCCACTGCCAGATGCACGCAAAGGAGTCGGGTTCGTGTCTCGAGCGCACATGAGGAGATGAGCACTGCATGCCTTGACGACTTCGGCGAAACAGGGCTTGAATCTGGAGCGTCACGGTGCAAGTTGAATCCCTGTGTGTGCTGGTCTCTGGAAATGTCGTGGACGCGGCCGCAGCCAAAGTTGCGCTGTTTCCTTGGCCTTTGCATTCCTCAAGGGCATACATAGCTTCATTTCCCTCTAGTGCTGGTTTCACAGGCTCTGCCGTAAACACGACTTACATGACCTACTGAGTGCAGGGTCAGGAGATTGGCCTGTTTGGAGAGATTGCTTCAAACTGGCCGATCGCCTGAATAGCCTTCAGCCCACATCTGGAGACCTTCATAACCCAATGCGGTGTTGCTGCTGAGTGCAGGTTCAGGAAATTGATCTGCTTGGAGAGATTATTGGCATAGCCTTCACCCCACATGCGGACACCTTCTCAGATTATAACCCAACGCGATGTTGCTGCCGAGCGCAGGTTCAGGAGATCGACCTGTTTGGAGAGATCGCTGGCATAGCCTTCACGCCACATGTGGACACCTTCTTTGTGGGCGTGGCCGACCTCACGTACAGCTCGCTGCTTGAGTACCAGCGGCACCACTAGCCAGCTGTACCAGCGGCACCATCGGCTGGAAAGGGATGACCAAGCTCGATTCCAGCTACCGTGCACCGCCATGACCATGGTGCATCCATGCCCCTCCCCATGTCAATGACGTTACATCTCTGGGCTCTGCTCAAAAAGGCTCGGCCGCGAGGGCGCCTTACTGAAGGGTTGGAAGAAAAGAACGAAACAAACACCAGGGGTCAGGAAAAAAAGGAAGAAAAGTGGGGGCTCTCCCCATGTGCAACTCGCTGCTCGAAGACCGTCAGCCGTCTGGGAGGAAAAGGCATTAGTTGCAGGACCTGCAAGGCTCATGCTTCTTCCTTTTTGCATGCCAGAATACGTCACCCAGGAGGTGTTGGTGGTTTGATTCCCTTGTGAGTTTCTGAGCATTCACCCTAGCCATTAAGGACACTTTCGTACACTTTCGCTGCTGTCTCCCACATAAATTGAACCGATCCTTAGTTGAGCAGGGCCCAGAGGTGTAACGTCATTGACTTGTAAATTGAACCCTTTAGACCCTCTTCACTCGTGCCTGCAACCAAGTCCCAGACGGTCGAGGCGCTTTTCCGCCTTTTCCGCCTAGGACCCGAATTGAGCTCTTGCGGCGGGTTTTGGGTCCCCAAGAGTCCCAAGCTCACAATTTGGCGGCCCCGCCCAGACTTTATTTGACTACCCAGTTGATTCAGCTGATCGTTTCAATCGGGGAGGTTTGCAATTTTGCCTCAATACGGCAGTGTGTGATTGTTACTTTTGTTATTGGGAAAGCTTGCCCCGGGCATAAATGAAGTTTTTGAAAGCCAAACCCGCAGTTAACAGTCTGAACGACAGCAGAAAGAAACATGGAGATTCAATCTCACCCGAGGAAATTGGGGGGTTGGTTTGGGGTTTCCACTTTCCACCTGTCTAGGAGCCGGAGCCCCTAACATTGTACTAGATAAACGAGGTAGAGGAGTTAGTACCCGCATGACACACCGGCCAGCCGTTAGCCCATTGATGTGATCTTCTAGATCCTCTGAAAGTGGCCGACCTTTGAGCAGCTGTGATCCGTAGAAAAGTCCTGGAAAATCAGCCCGACATCACTTTTGAGGATCTGATTATGCCAGCCATAATCTCTCAAGTTAATGACGTTACACCTCTTGTCCCTGCTTTAAGAAAACTCGGCCACGTTGGCAAACATTACGTCAGCTATGAAATGCAAGGGAGAAGGCTGAAGAGGGAAGAAAGGGAAGACGTTTCAGCTTCAAAAAACAACAACAGCAACAACAAAAAGGTCAGGCAAACCTTTATCTTTCAAGTGAAGGCTGACACATTCGATTTCACACGGTGATGGCCCAGAGATGTAACGTCATTGGCACGTTGATGGAGTTTGGCAGCCGCTTAGCAACGCAACGCCAACAGCCAGCCCATGTGTGCATGTACGGCCCTGATCGCGCCGCGCTGAAGCATGTCTAAGAATTCATGTGCTTGGGCATCATTCAGCACGAAGCGGCAACTTGAAGAGGGCCATGCAAGGTAGAGAAGCGCCTTTGGCTGCCGCGCTACACCGCGTTCGCTGCATGGCCGCCAAGCTACGCCTAAGGCACCATCCATCAACACGCATCAGGTTGGAAGCTGCTTACGCAGTGCCTGTGGCCAACTAGGGTGATGTGGTGTGGGCCACCAGCTGCGCACCTCCGGCCGCGGCAATGTCGTAACAACAAGATGCAGTCCAGCCTGCTTCAGCACTTGCACCCTGCTGCGGGGCGACCCGTATCAGCCGCCAGCTGGGCGGTCCTGATAGAGCTGCAGATCAAGCCATTAAAGCGAGACTGGTGGACCCATATCCACCGCCTTTACAATGCAGCGGTGGCACCGGCTTTACAGCAAGACACCCCGACTGCACCTTCCTACCTACAAATCGCCCAAAACTTTTTCGACCCCCAAATCATATGGTACATTGCACACCAAAAAGCCATTTATTTCTAATACGCGAAACAGGCCGTGCCACACAGGTACGCAAGGCCGGATTCACACTTGTCCAAAACCCCCCAAATGTATTTCAAATACATTTTAATGTTGTTTGGATCCTGTATTGCAGAGTTTGACTTGCTACTAGCTAAAGAGTCAATGGCTTCTTCCTCTCCGGGTAAATGTTCTTGATCATGTCGTTCTTTGGGGAGGAATAAATTGTCCATATCCACTACATCCATGAGCATGCTATACAAGTTGTGAGTGTACAACCGTGATTGTTAGTTCTTGACGACCTGTTTTTATGGTAATCTATGAAACTGTCAATGTCATTGACGACCTGTTTTTATGGTTATCTATGAAACTGTCAATGTCATTGACGACCTGTTTCTATGGTAATCTATGAAACTGTCAATGTCATTGACGACCTGTTTTTATGGTTATCTATGAAACTGTCAATGTCATTGACGACCTGTTTTTATGGTTATCTATGAAACTGTCAATGTCATTGACGACCTGTTTCTATGGTAATCTATGAAACTGTCAATGTCATTGACGACCTGTTTTTATGGTTATCTATGAAACTGTCAATGTCATTGACGACCTGTTTTTATGGTTATCTATGAAACTGTCAATGTCATTGACGACCTGTTTTTATGGTTATCTATGAAACTGTCAATGTCATTGACGACCTGTTTTTATGGTAATCTATGAAACTGTCAATGTCAGCTACAACTGCATACACAAGCTTCATAGTGTGATCCATTATGTGCCTACCGATTTTAGACTTTCCCTTAACGTGAATCGTCAGTTCAAAATCCCTTCGTCGGATAATTGTAGTTTTGTTCCCATTATAAAATTTGGTACGAAAGTTAATATCGGATTCGCTGTTTTCAACCTCTTGGTTGTTGCTAACCAACCGATTTGTAGGTAGGCACCTTCTGACTTACGATGCCATGTCCTCCATGTCCTGGAATGCTTTGGTCTGATCTTAATTGAAAAATGAAGTGGATATGGAGATGATAAACACACAATATATTTGTATTTTTGACACAAACGAGAGCCCCAACCCTGCTCCAAGGTTTCCGCTTGGGATCCAAATTGGGTGCAAATGAACCGCCCTGCCATTTTTCTGCCTACAAGAGACTAAGAGAGTCTCCTTGCACGCATTTTCCATGGGTGATTCCATACGTATTGCATACAGGCGTTTAGCTAAAACCACAGCATTCGCAATTTCTATGGATGAGGCATAAGCCACAAAGTTGGTGCTCGTTTGTCTTCGCTGATCATGGACTGGCGCAAGAGTCATGCAATGGGCATTTTTGATGATGTCGTCACTACGCTATCCTATGTCACCCATGGCGAAAATTTGAGCAGCGAGGCTCCGGACTCATCTCATCACTGGAGACCATAAAAGGGTGGGATGGGGCAACTTCTGCCACCTAGAGGGTACATAGGCTAGAGACACAGTTATGATGAAAATAAACAGGCCGTTGTCTTCGTGAGAAAATTATGAAAATGCAATATACCCAATTGACCAACCGCTGCATGAGCTGGTATAGCTCAGTGGCAGAGCGGCGCACTTGTAATGCGCAGGTCCTTGGTTCAAACCCGAGTCCCAGCATCATTTTCTTGGCAATGCGTTCACGATGCTCTTGTACAGGGCGGGTCAGATGTCTGTACACGTTTTAGGGGTACTGAGGTTTGACCCGCCGTCCCAACCTGGTGCACACTAGCAGTACCAACTGCCATTTGAGGTAATCTCTCTAGGAACTGCGTCGATCGACCTGGTGTGTTGCTACATCGCCAAGCGCTGTAATCAGCTTGCCATACACGGTTTATTGAGGCCTGTTGGGGTATCATTTGAATCCGAATGGCAGTTGGATGCCAAAAACTGCCCCGTTGGATACCAAACTTGCGGCAGCTGAGCCTGAAAAGTGGCCAAAAACCGGTTAAGGTAAAGCCTAGGTGGCCCATACACGGAGGCATTGCCACCATCCCTGGGTCATTTGGCCAATCCAGCATGCAGATATGGCCTTCCATGTGGCCCACATCAGGGCTGTCTTTCATGGATTGGAATTCACTCCAAACCTGTCTGATTGCTATGATGTCTGGTGATTCAGAGAGCCTGAATGTAGCTCATTAAGACTGCCCACCCAATTTGTACACTATTCCCCACTCCCGAGGCTGCAAATTTGGGGCAAAGGTGGCTTGTCAGGAAGCCATGCCCCTTGCCCCATGCAGCCCCTCAGCCATGCAAGCTTCCATATCACTGCCACTGAGTTCCAGAATGCCTGAAGTCAGGTATCCACTCTTTATTCACACATCTTGATTTTCATATCCTTTATTCCAGGCCCCCCTTCTTATCTCAGCTGAGCCAGGCAGCCAGCCAGATCTGCTGAGGACTGGTTTTGCGAGAGGATGGAAAAAAACAGCACTGGTGGTTTCAGAGCCACAACCCTAGGCTTAACATCAGGTAATACTTCAGCAATGGAGGCCAGCACTGCAATATAACATCCTCAAAAAATTAGAGGCAGGCCCCTCAGCATGGCCAAGTTATCTCAAAACATAAATTTATTGGAGTTGGTGATTCTGTCAAGTGGACTCCTTAAGCCCATTGTGTTTGCGTTTGATTATCTCAAGGGACAGTTGGTGCCTACCAGTATTAGTGCACTGCTAGCAATCAGGTTGGAGCACAGTCAATGTGTAACTGATATCAAGTCATGACCTAACCTCCTTGCACTGCTGGGCCTGTCCACGTTTTTACGATACATATGACCCGCCCTGAACGTAGACCGCTGCGCTCATGATTGCACTTGATGCAATATCTTCAGGTACCGTGTCCTGTGTCGCGGCTTGCGACCGGACATGGCATGGCATGCACAAGCGCATTGCCCCTGGCCCATTTTCATGCCTTTACTACGTGGAATCTGCTGGAAACGCTCAATCAAGGACTCAGGTTGTTTTTTACATGAGCGGCAGTTTGACATGCCTTGTACTGCCTTGTCTTATTGCCTTCTGTTTCCCCCTTACATATTTGTAGACTGGCCTATGACCACACTCAAGAGGAAAATCAACATTGTGGAAGGTTTATGAGATCATGCCACGCAAGATATCGGAGGGAAACATGCGCAAACAGTCAGTGATGTGGAGGCGCCGGAAACGAACTTGAGGCCCTGCATCCTAGTCGTGTAATGTGCTATGAGACCAAGTGACGTAAGACTTGATCCAGGGGACTAAATCAATGCACGGAATATTGTATTACCGGTATTGTATTTTGGCCTCCGGATACCGTAAAACCACTTGGGGTCCGCGCAGGCAAACAAAATGTTCTTTATTTTTTCGTCAGGCAGCCAAACATAATTAAAAAAAGGCCGCGTGGCTCCGACATTTTAATTTAATTTAACCCCGCGCAGCAGGTAACTACATTTAACGTCGCGCATCACTTCAAAAATTATAAACTTCCGTCTGCGCATCACTTTCAGCCAGTACAGTACAACTCAGTTAAAAGTATAAGCCCTCGTTTGATGCTAGGAAGGATAGTACACGGTCAGCAATTCTCAGCAAAGTCGTCATCCTCCTCCTCCGCCGGTTTCTGGCCTCAGGAAACGTGTGGCTGTTGGGGCCCCGAAACGTCAGCAGTCGTCAGCACCCGTCTCTGCCGTTCAGCAGGTATGCACTGTTCTAAACCCGTCTCTGCCCCCATGATCGAGCTTCTCTACGGAACTGGTTTAAGGATCACTCGACGGATGTCAAATCAAACAGTCGCGCGCTAGCGCGCGGATTTTTACATATCTGCTGTTTTTAATTCTCAGCGCTCACCCCCAAAATAGTTGTTTGGGCACCTGACTGAAACTCCGCGCAGTGGCCAATCTTAAATTATTATTAACGCGCACCCGTGGTCGTGCATGCCAATAATTATTTGAGTACGAGCAAAGTCTTTGTGGTTCTACGGTACAGTGTTTTTGCAATAGGAATCTGGAGTACATACTGTAGGTGTACTCCAGACTCCTACTGCAAGAACACTGATGTAAGGAATGCATACCGGTATTTTTTGGTAGAGCCCCCCCGGGCGGCCAAAAGTCGCGGAGGCGAAGCCCCAAGATAGAGTCACCCCGTATCCGTCAGTCAGTCAGTCAGTCAGTTTGTCCGGCAGCCCGATGTTTCTGGAACGTCCCGGAAACTTTACGCGCTACAGCGCAAATCAATTGACTGTATTTATAAAGTTTATTCCTGTCAGACCTCAAAGGCCAAGGTGCAGAAATGAGAAACTCAGGTACCAAGGCTGAATCTCACAGCGGATGACACAGCGGATGATCACAGCGGATGATCACAGAGGTGTCACGCGACATCTGCAACTTCGCTTCTCTATACGCAATTTGATACGCATAATCAACAACACGCACTCAGCCAGCGATAGAGTTGTGACACACATTTTGAAATCCTACAACATGGCGAGGGGGTTTGCGTGGGGTCCAGGTGACCCCGTCCGCACCTGCGCCAGCCCTTTGAAAAGTCACCTACCCGACTGCTCTGCCGTTTTTCGTGCTCGGTCCGCCCTAGAGTACCGAACCTGCGATATTCAATACGTTGACGCAGACGTGCACCGCTGACGTGGCTGTTTCCATGCAAAATCACGCGCGGAGATTCCGGACCAGGGGGGTCCGGACTTTATATATGGCCGGCGCCACTGGGCAAATGGGGACTGACACCGGCCCGTTCAGCGGCGACCGGTGGCTCAAGCAGCAGCAGGGCTAGCTGCACCAGGCCACCACGGCCGCGTAGGTCAATGACGTTACACCACTGGGCCATGCTGCAAAGGCTCGGCCGCGTCGGCGTCCAACAGCAAGGTTGGAAACTAAAGAGACAGAGAGAGGAAAGAGACCCCCTCAAAAACAAAACAAAAATCCGAATCCCCAATCCAACTACCGGAAGCTAAAGACGTCTGGGCCATGCTCAAAAGACTCGACCGCGTAGGTGGTGATGTAACTGGTTTGTAACCAACGCACCCTAACTTCGCCCTAACACAAAAGGTGCACCAAGGAGGGCAGCCAGATTGGATGGATTGGATGTCAACCCACTGGCATGCAAGAATGCGCGGCTGAGAGGAGGCAGGATCACCTGCCACCCTTACACTGCAGCAGATACTGCCTCCACATTCGTAAAACCTGTTTAGAACAACGCATACCCGCTGGGCCCTGCTGGACGCTCGGCCACGCGGGGCTGGTAGGGAATGACTAGGCTCAATTCCAGCTACCATGCACAGCCTGGGCCATGTTGCAGCCATCCCATCCTCGTAAAACCTGTGAACCATGGCCAGACAAGTTCAGAACAAGCGGTCATGGTTGGCGGTCTGGAGAGTGCCTCGGTCAAGTCGTCCCATGTGCCTTATAAATACCCACATGCAGCCAAACCTATTCCCAGAAAGGGCTGCCTCTCTTTGGGGGGGGGGACATTCTCCTTTGTGTTCTTCTCCTTCTTTCCCTCTTACCTTCAGTTTATATTTTCTTCCAACGAAACAGTTGGGCGCCCACGAGGCCGAGCCTTTTTGAGCAGGGCCCAGAGGTGTAATGTCATTGACAGTTTGACACATTTGGTTTGCGGCCAACTACGGAGAAAAAGTCAACACACGGTCAGTCAAGAGAAGCACTGGAAGGCGCACCTGGAGTCGTGAACTGCCAGAGGTCAATGACGTTACACCTCTGGGCCCTGCTCAAATAGGCTCGGCCGCGTGGGCGCCTAAGTAAAAAGAGTTGGGAGGTAAGATGGAAACAACACAAGGGGGCAGGACAAAAGAAAGGAGGGAAAAGTGGGCAAGAGGGAAAGAGGGAGAAGAACACAAAAGAAAGCAACCCCCCCCCCCCCCCCCCCCCCAAAGTAAAAGGCAGCCAGAGGTGTAATGTCATTGACAGAAAGGGCTCATGCTCAGCTGAGAAGAGGGTGCCTGATGAAGGTGATTCGAAACGCCGAATAAGTACCCACATGCGGTTAAACGTCTTCACCACAAAATCGCATATGCTGATTGCTTAATGCACGGTGCAGAGTTTTGGCCTAGTTCGTCCCAAATTCGTCCCAGTGCTTTTAAATGAAGGCGGGTCTCTCCGCTCAGCGACAAGCAGGTTGAAGGGCACCGGTCCCAGGCACCGAAGGTGATGCTTCGTTGAAGCTGCAACGCAACCCTTGATCCAGTGAGTCTGCATTCCAGTGCTAATCACATCACACCTGTGGGCCATGCTCGGCCGCATAGGCACTTGACTGTCTGGTCTTTACTTCGGGCTGCTTTTTCCTTGGGGGGGGTAGTTCTTTCCTTTCTTCTCCTTCTTTCCCTCTTACCGTAACTTCAGTTTCTTTTCTTCCAACGAGACAGTTGGGCGAATGGGCGCCCACGCGGCCGAGCCGTTTTGAGCAGGGCCCAGAGGTGTAATGTCATTGACTGTCTGGTCTAAAGGAAGATAAAGTAGAGAATGGAGGATAGGGGAGAAAGGAAAGTGTATGCGCCAGTCTGGGCCCTGCTAAAAAAGGCCCAGCCGCTAGAGAGACGAATACATATGCGTACTGTGTCCTATAGTTTGAATGGGGGGACACCATAGCTCTCTTAGCTGGGCGCCCACGCGGTGCACCCTCCCCAGCAGAGGCAGAAGGAGCAACAGCCGCAGCAACAGCATATGTAACCACAGCCACAACAGCAGCAACAGCAGCAGCAGCAGCAGCAGCATGCGCCGCCGCAGCGTAAGCAGCAGCTGCCGCAGAGTGCGCAGCTGCCGCTGCCGCCGCCGCCGCAACAACAGCAGCAGCAGCAGCAGCAGCAGCAGGCAGCAGCTGGAACAATTGCCGCGCATGGCTGCACGCATGACCGAGCTGGAGGCCCGCATGGCTCAACTAGAGGCCATTAGCAGCCGCCACCGACGTCAGCCAGATGAACCCACGCGGCACCCTGGGCATGGGCGCAAAAGCCGATTCAGCTGGCAGCGCGCTCCTGCCAGCGTTCAGATGCCGTCAAACACCCCGCCCCCGCCTCCGCCACCGCCTCTGCCTCCGCCTCCACCTCCGCCCCCGCCCCCGCCCCCACCCCCGCAGCAGATGGGCCAGGGATGGGCAGCTCGGACTGGGCACAGCCGGCAAAGAGATGGGCAGGCACAGCCAGCCCCACGGCCGCCTCCTCGGCCGCCGGGAAACGCTTAGGCCGGACAGCCGAGGCAGTTTGAGGTTAGCCACCCTCAATTGCAACGGGTTGCGCGGCTCTGACATCAGAGCCGCAGTCCAGGGTGCCACCACTCCCAAGGTGGACGCCCTACTCGGCCTTATACATCATGAGATAGTGGCCTTGTAGGAAGTTGCCGGTATAGACGAGGCGGCGATGCAGCAGCTGCTGTCACCCAGCCACAGTCTGTTCTGGGCCCAGCAGCAGTCAGGCAAGGGACAGGGTGTTGCTTTTGTGGTGGCCAGCAACATTTCGGGGCTCTGCACCCTGAACAGCTAGAACAGCACCTTTAACCACGGGGGACTGGTGTGGCTAGAATGCAGCGGACGACTTTTTAGCAGCCCTCATCCTACTTTCCTGGCATGTATTTAATTGCCCCCCATAGGGCAGAATCACGATGCCGGGGAGTTTGAGCAGCGTCTAGAGGAGTTGCAGCAAGAGACGGAGCAGCTCAGTTTGCGAGGCTCTTGCATTAGGGCGGACGACTTCAGTGCGGACGTGTGGCATGGCAGTGAGCTCCCGGACGGCGGTGCGGACCTTGCATGGGCAATCCAACATGCACCTGAGATGCACACGCACCGGGCGCTCCGCGGTGAGCCGCCCAGAATGCTTAGACCGCAGGCTCGGATGCTGCTCAACGCAGCGGCGGCCTTCAGGATGCTGCTGCTCACGGGCCGCAAGGGTGACCAAGGAGACGCATCTTTCCTTGCAGCTACTGGCCGGTCCCGCGTTGACCACATTGCGGTGCCATGTAGCATGTGGAGGCATGTGGAGGTGAGCGGGGTGCTTCCCACCCAACCGGACCTCTCGGATTATCGTCCGGTTGCGGCGACCTTTCAACCTCCAGTAGATAGCGGCATCGACGTGGGGGGAGGTCAGCCTGATGCTGACCAGCCAGCAGGAAGCTACCGAACCATCTTGAGCTGGACAGCTGATAAGGCGCACATTTACAGCGCCGCGCTAGCCCGCGATGAGCAGGGCCTATAGCGTTTCAGCCTGCTGGCCATTAATTGCAGGAGCTGACGACGAGGCAGCCGCAGCGGCGCTCACTGCTGTGATTTGGTCTGCGGCCGAAGCTGCTGGCATGACGCGCACTCCGCGGCCCCATGCCCAGCGTGGGCAGCATCAGCGCCCCCCCTGGTGGGATGCGGAGGTTCAGAGCGCCTATGCTGCGCTGCGAGCGAGGTTGCTTTGCAGTGCCCAGGGCCCAGAGCGCAAGGCAGCCAGGCAGCGCTACAAGTCCACAGCACGACGACGTCGCCGCTATTACACGCGCCATATGGCAGCGGCTATAGCTGACAGGCTGCAGCGTGGCGATTGCAACGTCTACCGGGAGCAGCTGCAAGAGAGGCGGCAGACCTGCCCCACCACGGCTGTCTCCTCCCTGAAGTGGGAGGCACACCTGCGACAGCAATTCACCGCCACAGTGCCCCCCTCTCCTGCGGCGCCACAGGCAAACTTGCCCCCTACCACTGCTCAGCCGGAGGACCTCGGCGTGTCAGCTGAGCAGCTTGCCTCTTGCTTCGCAAGGGCTTTCTCCCGCATGCGCATACACACCGCGGCGGGCCTAGACGGTCAGGCGGCACCCTTTATCAAGTTGGCTATGGTAGAGGACGATTCAGAGGGGGAGCAACGGAACGTGCTGAGGGATCTGCTGCAATACTGGTTCACTGCCATGGCGGTGCGGGGGGGAATGCCTAATGCCTGTCAGCCAGTCAGGATTCAGCCTGTTTACAAGAAGGGCGACCCCCTTGATCCCGGTAATTACCGGCCCATCGCCATCACTAGCGTGCTGTACCGGCTGTATGCCAGCATGCTCACTGCCATCACTGATGAGTGGGCACGATTTCACGGCCACGTCCCTCCTGAGACGTTTGGTTTTCAACAGCGCCGTAGCACGCTCCAGGCTGCTTTCCTCCTCAGGCATGCAGTCCATACTCAACGGGCAGCTGCAGGCCGTGGCAAGCTGCATGAGTGTGGCCTTTGTGGACTTCACAAAAGCCTATGACAGCGTACCCCAGGAGCAGCTGTGGCGGCATGTATGCGAGCATCTTCACATGCATGCATGCTTGTTACGCGCGGTGCAAGCGCTTTATGCCGGTGCGGTTTACACGCTCACTGACGGCCACAAGCGCACTGGTCATGTGCCTTGCACCATGCATCAAGCAGGGCTGCCCCTTGAGCCTGCTGCTCTTTAGCCTTTACCTCAGTGACCTGCCGGCCATGCTCGCAGCCAAGTGCCCGGCAGAGAGCATTGAGATGCAGGCGGGGCGACAGCTTCGCTGCCTGCTGTATGCGGATGACCTCTCCTTGCTAGCTCGCACCCCAGCAGGGCTGCAACGCATGCTTGATGCCTTGCATGAATATGCGGCACATAAACAGCTTCAGGTCAATGTCAGGAAGACAGAGGTCATGGAGTTTGGCAGCCGCTTAGCAGCGCAGCGCCGACAGCCAGCCCATGTTTGCGTTTACGGCCCTGGCCGTGCCGTGTTGATGCGTGTCCAATAATTCAAGTTCTTGGGCATCCCTCAGCACGAAAGCGGCGGCATGGAGGGCAGAGAGGCGCCTTTGGCTGCCGCGCTGCACCGTGTTCGCCGCATGGCAGCCAAGGTGGGCCTAAGGCGCCAACTTCCAACCCACATCAGGTTAGTTGGCAGATGTGTACGCAGCGCATGCGGCCAACTACGGCGACGTGGTGTGGGCCACCAGCCACCTTCGGCCGCGGCAATGTCTCTCCAGCAAAATGCAGTCCAGCCTGCTTTAGCACCTACGCCAGGGTGCGGGGCTACCTGCATCAGCCGCCAGTTGGGGAGTCCTGAGAGAGCTGCAGCTCCAGCCACTACAACGAGACTGGTGGACCCATATCCTCTGCTTTTACAATGCAGCGGTGGCACCGGCGGCACAGCAATACAGCCCTGTCATGGCTCAAGCCATGGCAGCAGATATGCAGCTTGCAGTCAGCCAGGGCACTGGCGGACGCACCTGGTGCTCTGATCTGCTGGGTGCATTAGAGGAGCTGGAGCGGGAGGAAGCCACCCCCACCTTACGCGAGGCAGCAGCTGCCCTACAGCGCCTACCCGTCACAGAGGTGTTGGCATTCGTTGACGCAGCCTAGGAGCAAGCACGGCTGGACGCAAGCGGCGGTGGGGACCCCAGGGACCCTACCACCGAGCACAGATCTGCGGCGACCTACCGCGCCTGGTTCCAGTCCACGGCGGGTGCCGTGCTGGCGCAAGCCAAGAGCCGCACTAGCCTGAGGGAGTGTGCTTGTGTGCGCATAAATTTGCGACTGCGGCTTGGCGCGATCAGCACTGCTAATACCAGAGGATGGCGCAACGGTCAGCGGTGAGAGGTACGCTGCTGCCAGCGGTGTTGGGCACGGGGGGATAGCGAGCAGGTGGAGGATGCGCTACATGTGTGCTTCCAGTGCCCTAGTGTCAGGGAGCAGTTACGGGAGCGGGAATGGGCAGGTCCTCCGGGCGCTGCCACTTGCTTCCACCAGTTGTACCAGGCTGAGCAGGGGTGGGATGCACTTGCTTTTGTGTACTGTGCTGTGGGCATTGTTGAGGGTAAGTCTCTAGGGATTCTGAGGCGCCGGTGAAGTTTTGTGAATTTGTTACAGTCCAACAGAGCATCACAATGTCGTTTTCCTTTCCGGCCTTCTCTTTTGTTCCTTTTTGTTGTTGTTGTTGTTGTTGTTGATGTTTGCCCCCTTTTTCGTTTCTTCTCTTCTCCCTTCTGATCAGTGGGGCGCCCTCGCGGCCAAGCAGGGGTGGGATACGCTTGCTTTTGTGAACTTTTATTTTCTTAGAGGCTTTGTTGAGGGCTGGTCTCAGTGGAACTCAGGTGTTTGCCCCGGTCTATTATTCAAGAGCCCATATTTTGACCCGTACATAACGTCGCGTACGGCATCATACTAGATTAAAGAGCCCGTTTTTCGACCCGTACAAACCGACAGGCAACCGACCAGGCGTCACAGGTGCCAAATCGTCGCCACAGCCTCGCAGGAATGTTTTAGCCTCTCCATCGCAGGCGTAATGGGCTGCTTCTAAACCTCGTAACTGATTGAGTGGAACAGCGAAAGAAAACAGTGAGTCAGCGAGTCAGAAAGACCCTGCCAGGTCGGCGAGGTCGGTTACCGCTGACAGCTGAGTTCAAATGTTCACACGTTCACACGTCTCCAGTGTCGGAGCGCGAGGAATCTGAAGTCGCCATCGTCGTCGTAATCGGGCGTTGCTGTCGAAGTTGCGGGAAATTTAAATCAGTACCAACGTCGTCGTAATCGAGCGTTGCCGTCGAAGTTGCGGGAATTTTAAATGAGTATGAAATTTCCCGCCACACGAAGCGCATAAAGGCCAGCTACTCCTCCCAGGAATCAAGAAGTGCTTGTTAAGCGCAACTCAATACCGTCTGTTACCCAGTCCTCCGTGCTTCCCCTTCTGTTCCCCTGTCCTCGTCCCCAATCCTCCGTCTTTCCTCAGTCATCCCATCCTCCGTCTTTCCCCAGTCATCCCTTTATAGACAAGGGTTGGGGACTCACTCCTGAGCATCGCAATGCTGGTGGTGCATCACCTCACTTCAAAGCATCGCTACTTTGGGAGGGATGAGGGTTTAGAGACAAGGGTTGGGTACTCACTCCTGAGCATCGAAACGCTGGTGGTGCATAACCTCACTTCAAAGCATCGCTACTTAAAGGGGATGAGGGTTTAGAGACAAGGGTTGGGGACTCACTCCTGAGTATCGCAATGCTGGTGGTGCATCACCTCACTTAAAAGCATCGCTACTTTGGGAGGGATGAGGGTTTAGAGACAAGGGTTGGGGACTCACTCCTGAGCATCGCAATGCTGGTGGTGCGTGCATCACCTCACTTCAAAGCATCGCTACTTTGGGAGGGATGAGGGTTTAGGGATCAGCGCTCGGTACTCACTCCTGAGCATATATCTACAATTATTTGGGTGCAGGGTTTAGAGACAAGGGTTGGGGACTCACTCCTGAGCATCGCAATGCTGGTGGTGTACCTCCGGCTGCTGCAGATGACCTTACCACGATAACGCGCCCGCACCTATACAGCACAGCACATCACTCTTCGGTGTACGGTATTACACATGTTGGCATGCTGTATTCCTCATGCCGTGCTCTGACATCACAAATCACTCCTCGGTGTACGGTGTTTGTACGGAGAGACGGGCTGATGAAATGCTGAATTTGTACGGAGAGACGGGCTGAGGAAATGCGAAGTTTGTACGGGGAGACGGGCTGAGTAAATGCGGAATTTGTACGGGGAGACGGGCTGAAGAAATGCAAAGTTTGTACAGGGAGACGGGCTGATGAAATGCGGAATTTGTATGGGGAGACGGGCTGATGAAATGCTGAATTTGCATGGGGAGACGGGCTGAGGAAATGCGGAAGTTGTACGGGGAGACGGGCTGAGGAAATGCAGAAGTTGTACGTGGAGACGGGCTGAGGAGATGCGAAGTTTGTACGGGAAGACGGGTTGATGAAATGCGGAATTTGTACGGAGAGACGGGCAGAGGAAATGCGGATTTTGTACGGGGAGACGGGTTGAGGAAATGCTGAATTTGTATGGGGAGACGGGCTGAGGAATGTGGAATTTGCATGGGGAGACGGGCTGAGGAAATGCGAAGTTTGTGCGGGGAGACGGGCTGTGGAAAGGCGAAATTTGCACGGGTGACGGGCTGATGAAATGCTGAATTTGCACGGGAGATGGGCTGAGGAAATGCGAAGTTTGTATGGGGAGACGAGCTGAGGAAATACGGATTTTGTACGGAGAGACGGGCTGAGGAAATGTAACGTTTGTACGGGAGACGGGCTGATGAAATGCTGAATTTGTACGGGAGACGGGCTGAGGAAATGCGGAATTTGTACGGGAGACGGGCTGAGGAAATGCGGAATTTGTACGGGAGACGGGCTGAGGAAATGCGGAATTTTTACGGGGAGACGGGCTGAGAAAATGCAACGTTTGTACGAGAGACGGGCTGATGAAATGCTGAATTTGTACGGGAGACGGGCTGAGGAAATGCGAAGTTTGTATGGGGAGACGAGCTGAGGAAATACGGATTTTGTACGGGGAGACGGGCTGAGGAAAGGCGAAGTTTGTACGGGGAGACGGGCTGATGAAATGCTGAATTTGTACGGGAGACGGGCTGAGGAAATGCGAAGTTTGTATGGGGAGACGAGCTGACGAAATACGGATTTTGTACGGAGAGACGGGCTGAGGAAATGCAACGTTTGTACGGGAGACGGGCTGATGAAATGCAGAATTTGTACGGGAGACGGGCTGAGGAAATGCGGAATTTGTACGGGAGACGAGCTGAGGAAATGCGGAATTTGTACGGGAGACGGGCTGAGGAAATGCGGAATTTGTACGGGGAGACGGGCTGATGAAATGCTGAATTTGTACGGGAGACGGGCTGATGAAATGCGAAGTTTGTACGGGAGACAGGCTGAGGAAATGCGGAATTTGTACGGGGAGACGGGCTGAGAAAATGCGGAATTTGTACGGGGAGACGGGATGATGAAATGCGGAATTTGTACGTGAGACGGGCTGATGAAATGCGAAGTTTGTACGGGAGACGGGCTGATGAAATGCGGAATTTGTACGGGAGACGGGCTGATGAAATGCTGAATTTGTACGTGGAGCCGGGCTGATGAAATGCGGAATTTGTATGGGGAGACGGGCTGAGGAAATTCGAAATTTGCATGAGGAGACGGGCTGATGAAATGCGGGATTTGTATGGGGAGACGGGCTGAGGAAATGCGAAGTTTGTACGAAGAGACGCCGGGCTGATGAAATGCTGAAGTTGTACGGGGAGACGGGTGATGAAATGCGGAATTTGTATGTGGAGACGGGCTGATGAAATGCGGAATTTGTATGGTGAGACGGGCTGATGAAATGCGAAGTTTGTACTGAGAGACGGGCTGATGAAATGCTGAATTTGTACGGGGAGACCGGCTGAGGAAATGAGAAGTTTGTATGGGGAGACAAGCTGATGAAATGCGGAAATTTGCATGGGGAGACGGGCTGAGGAAATGCGAAGTTTGTACGGAGAGACGGGCTGATGAAATGCTGAACTTGTACGGGGAGACAGGCTGATGAAATGCGGAATTTGTACGTGGAGACGGGCTGAGGAAATGCAAAGTTTGTACGGGGAGACGGGCTGATGAAATGCGGAATTTGTACATGGAGACGGGCTGATGAAATGCGGAATTTGTACGGGGAGACGGGCTGAGGAAATGCAAAGTTTGTACGGGGAGACGGGCTGATGAAATGCGGAATTTGTACGTGGAGACGGGCTGAGGAAATGCAAAGTTTGTACGGGGAGACGGGCTGATGAAATGCGGAATTTGTATGTGGAGACGGGCTGATGAAATGCGGAATTTGTATGGGGAGACGGGCTGAGGAAATGCAAAGTTTGTACTGAGAGACGGGCTGATGAAATGCTGAATTTGTACGGGGAGACGGGCTGAGGAAAGGCGAAGTTTGCACGGGAAACGGGCTGACGAAATGCTGAATTTGTACGGGAGACGGGCTGAGGAAATGCGAAGTTTGTATGGGGAGACGAGCTGAGGAAATACGGATTATGTACGGGGAGACGGGCTGAGGAAATGCAACGTTTGTACGGGAGACGGGCTGATGAAATGCTGAATTTGTACGGGAGACGTGCTGAGGAAGTGCGGAATTTGTACGGGAGACGGGCTGAGGAAATGCGGAATTTGTACGGGAGACGGGCTGAGAAAATGCGGAATTTGTACGGAGAGACGGGATGATGAAATTCGGAATTTGTACGTGAAACGGGCTGATGAAATGCGAAGTTTGTACGGGAGACGGGCTGATGAAATGCGGAATTTGTACGGGAGACGGGCTGATGAAATGCGGAATTTGTACGTGGAGACGGGCTGATGAAATGCTGAACTTGTACGGGGAGACGGGCTGAGGAAATTCGAAATTTGTATGAGGAGACGGGCTGATGAAATGCGGAATTTGTATGGGGAGACGGGCTGAGGAAATGCGAAGTTTGTACGAAGAGACGCCGGGCTGATGAAATGCTGAAGTTGTACGGGGAGACGGCTGATGAAATGCGGAATTTGTATGTGGAGACGGGCTGATGAAATGCGGAATTTGTATGGTGAGACGGGCTGATGAAATGCGAAGTTTGTACTGAGAGACGGGCTGATGAAATGCTGAATTTGCACGGGAGACGGGCTGAGGAAATGCGAAGTTTGTATGGGGAGACGAGCTGAGGAAATACGGATTTTGTACGGAGAGACGGGCTGAGGAAATGTAACGTTTGTACGGGAGACGGGCTGATGAAATGCTGAATTTGTACGGGAGACGGGCTGAGGAAATGCGGAATTTGTACGGGAGACGGGCTGAGGAAATGCGGAATTTGTACGGGAGACGGGCTGAGGAAATGCGGAATTTTTACGGGGAGACGGGCTGAGAAAATGCAACGTTTGTACGAGAGACGGGCTGATGAAATGCTGAATTTGTACGGGAGACGGGCTGAGGAAATGCGAAGTTTGTATGGGGAGACGAGCTGAGGAAATACGGATTTTGTACGGGGAGACGGGCTGAGGAAAGGCGAAGTTTGTACGGGGAGACGGGCTGATGAAATGCTGAATTTGTACGGGAGACGGGCTGAGGAAATGCGAAGTTTGTATGGGGAGACGAGCTGACGAAATACGGATTTTGTACGGAGAGACGGGCTGAGGAAATGCAACGTTTGTACGGGAGACGGGCTGATGAAATGCAGAATTTGTACGGGAGACGGGCTGAGGAAATGCGGAATTTGTACGGGAGACGAGCTGAGGAAATGCGGAATTTGTACGGGAGACGGGCTGAGGAAATGCGGAATTTGTACGGGGAGACGGGCTGATGAAATGCTGAATTTGTACGGGAGACGGGCTGATGAAATGCGAAGTTTGTACGGGAGACAGGCTGAGGAAATGCGGAATTTGTACGGGGAGACGGGCTGAGAAAATGCGGAATTTGTACGGGGAGACGGGATGATGAAATGCGGAATTTGTACGTGAGACGGGCTGATGAAATGCGAAGTTTGTGCGGGAGACGGGCTGATGAAATGCGGAATTTGTACGGGAGACGGGCTGATGAAATGCTGAATTTGTACGTGGAGCCGGGCTGATGAAATGCGGAATTTGTATGGGGAGACGGGCTGAGGAAATTCGAAATTTGCATGAGGAGACGGGCTGATGAAATGCGGGATTTGTATGGGGAGACGGGCTGAGGAAATGCGAAGTTTGTACGAAGAGACGCCGGGCTGATGAAATGCTGAAGTTGTACGGGGAGACGGCTGATGAAATGCGGAATTTGTATGTGGAGACGGGCTGATAAAATGCGGAATTTGTATGGTGAGACGGGCTGATGAAATGCGAAGTTTGTACTGAGAGACGGGCTGATGAAATGCTGAATTTGTACGGGGAGACCGGCTGAGGAAATGAGAAGTTTGTATGGGGAGACAAGCTGATGAAATGCGGAAATTGGCATGGGGAGACGGGCTGAGGAAATGCGAAGTTTGTACGGAGAGACGGGCTGATGAAATGCTGAACTTGTACGGGGAGACAGGCTGATGAAATGCGGAATTTGTACGTGGAGACGGGCTGAGGAAATGCAAAGTTTGTACGGGGAGACGGGCTGATGAAATGCGGAATTTGTACATGGAGACGGGCTGATGAAATGCGGAATTTGTACGGGGAGACGGGCTGAGGAAATGCAAAGTTTGTACGGGGAGACGGGCTGATGAAATGCGGAATTTGTACGTGGAGACGGGCTGAGGAAATGCAAAGTTTGTACGGGGAGACGGGCTGATGAAATGCGGAATTTGTATGTGGAGACGGGCTGATGAAATGCGGAATTTGTATGGGGAGACGGGCTGAGGAAATGCGAAGTTTGTACTGAGAGACGGGCTGATGAAATGCTGAATTTGTACGGGGAGACGGGCTGAGGAAAGGCGAAGTTTGCACGGGAGACGGGCTGACGAAATGCTGAATTTGTACGGGAGACGGGCTGAGGAAATGCGAAGTTTGTATGGGGAGACGAGCTGAGGAAATACGGATTATGTACGGGGAGACGGGCTGAGGAAATGCAACGTTTGTACGGGAGACGGGCTGATGAAATGCTGAATTTGTACGGGAGACGTGCTGAGGAAATGCGGAATTTGTACGGGAGACGGGCTGAGGAAATGCGGAATTTGTACGGGAGACGGGCTGAGAAAATGCGGAATTTGTACGGGGAGACGGGATGATGAAATTCGGAATTTGTACGTGAAACGGGCTGATGAAATGCGAAGTTTGTACGGGAGACGGGCTGATGAAATGCGGAATTTGTACGGGAGACGGGCTGATGAAATGCGGAATTTGTACGTGGAGACGGGCTGATGAAATGCTGAACTTGTACGGGGAGACGGGCTGAGGAAATTCGAAATTTGTATGAGGAGACGGGCTGATGAAATGCGGAATTTGTATGGGGAGACGGGCTGAGGAAATGCGAAGTTTGTACGGAGAGACGCCGGGCTGATGAAATGCTGAAGTTGTACGGGGAGACGGGCTGACGAAATTCGAAATTTGTACGTGGAGACGGGCTGATGAAATGCGGAATTTGTATGGTGAGACGGGCTGATGAAATGCGAAGTTTGTACTGAGAGACGGGCTGATGAAATGCTGAATTTGTACGGGGAGACCGGCTGAGGAATTGAGAAGTTTGTATGGGGAGACAAGCTGATGAAATGCGGAAATTTGCATGGGGAGACGGGCTGAGGAAATGCGAAGTTTGTACGGAGAGACGGGCTGATGAAATGCTGAACTTGTACGGGGAGACAGGCTGATGAAATGCGGAATTTGTACGTGGAGACGGGCTGAGGAAAGGCAAAGTTTGTACGGGGAGACGGGCTGATGAAATGCAGAATTTGTACGTGGAGACGGGCTGATGAAATGCGGAATTTGTATGGGGAGACGGGCTGAGGAAATGCAAAGTTTGTACTGAGAGACGGGCTGATGAAATGCTGAATTTGTACGGGGAGACAAGCTGATGAAATGCGGAATTTGTACGGGGAGACGGGCTGAGGAAAGGCGAAGTTTGCACGGAGAGACGGGCTGATGAAATGCTGAATTTGTACGGGGAGACGGGCTGAGGAAAGGCGAAGTTTGTATGGGGAGACGAGCTGATGAAATGCGGAATTTGTACGGGGAGACGGGCTGATGAAATGCGGAATTTGTATGGGGAGACGGGCTGAGGAAATGCGGATTTTGTATGGGGAGACGAGCTGAGGATATGCGGAATTTGTACGGAGAGACGGGCTGATGAAATGCTGAATTTGTACGGGGAGACGGGCTGATGAAATGCTGAATTTGTACGGGGAGACGGGCTGAGCAAATGCGAAGTTTGTACGGAGAGACGCCGGGCTGAGGGAATGCGGAATTTGTATGGGGAGACGGGCTGAGGAAATGCGGAATTTGTATGGGGAGACGGGCTGAGGAAATGCGGAATTTGTATGGGTAGACGGGCTGATGAAATGCGGAATTTATACGGGAAGACGGGCTGCTGATATGCGGAATTTGTACGGAGAGACGGGCTGAGGAAATGCGGATTTTGTAATGGGAAACGGGCTGAGGGAATGCGGAATTTGTAAGGGGAGACGGGCTGATGAAATGCGGAATTTGTACGGGGAAACGGGCAGATGAAATGCGGAATTTGTATGGGGAGACGGGGTGAGGAAATGCGGATTTTGTATGGGGAGACGAGCTGAGGATATGCGGAATTTGTACGTGGTGACGGGCTGATGAAATGCGGAATTTGTATGGGGAGACGGGCTGTGGAAATGCGAAGTTTGTACTGAGAGACGGGCTGATGAAATGCTGAATTTGTACGGGGAGACGGGCTGAGGAAAGGCGAAGTTTGCACGGGAGACGGGCTGACGAAATGTTGAATTTGTACGGGAGACGGGCTGAGGAAATGCGAAGTTTGTATGGGGAGACGAGCTGAGGAAATACGGATTATGTACGGGGAGACGGGCTGAGGAAATGCAACGTTTGTACGGGAGACGGGCTGATGAAATGCTGAATTTGTACGGGAGACGGGCTGAGGAAATGCGGAATTTGTACGGGAGACGGGCTGAGGAAATGCGGAATTTGTACGGGGAGACGGGCTGAGAAAATGCGGAATTTGTACAGGGAGACGGGATGATGAAATGCGGAATTTGTACGTGTGACGGGCTGATGAAATGCGAAGTTTGTACGGAGAGACAGGCTGATGAAATGCGAAATTTGTACGGGAGACGGGCTGATGAAATGCTGAATTTGTACGTGGAGACGGGCTGATGAAATGCTGAATTTGTACGGAGAGACGGGCTGAGGAAATTCGAAATTTGTATGAGGAGACGGGCTGATGAAATGCGGAATTTGTATGGGGAGACGGGCTGAGGAAATGCGGAGTTTGTAAGGAGAGACGCCGGGCTGATGAAATGCTGAACTTGTACGGGGAGACGGGCTGATGAAATGCGGAATTTGTACGTGGAGACGGGCTGATGAAATGCGGAATTTGTATGGGGAGACGGGCTGAGGAAATGCGATGTTTGTACTGAGAGACGGGCTGATGAAATGCTGAATTTGTACGGGGAGACCGGCTGAGGAAATGAGAAGTTTGTATGGGGAGACGGGCGGATGAAATGCGGAAATTTGCATGGGTAGACGGGCTGAGGAAATGCGAAGTTTGTACGGAGAGACGGGCTGATGAAATGCTGAACTTGTACGGGGAGACAGGCTGATGAAATGCGGAATTTGTACGTGGAGACGGGCTGAGGAAATGCAAAGTTTGTACGGGGAGACGGGCTGATGAAATGCGGAATTTGTACGTGGAGACGGGCTGATGAAATGCGGAATTTGTATGGGGAGACGGGCTGAGGAAATGCGAAGTTTGTACGGAGAGACGGGCTGATGAAATGCTGAATTTGTACGGGGAGACGGGCTGAGGAAAGGCGAAGTTTGCACGGGAGACGGGCTGACGAAATGCGGAAATTTGTATGGGGAGACGGGCTGAGGAAATGCGAAGTTTGTACGGAGAGACGGGCTGAGGAAATGCGGAATTTGTACGTGGAGACGGGCTGAGGAAATGCGAAGTATGTACGGGGAGACGGGCTAAGGAAATGCGGAATTTGTATGGGGAGACGGGCTGATGAAATGTGGAATTTGTACGGGGAGACGGGCTGAGGAAATGCGAAGTTTGTACGGGGAGACGGGCTGATGAAATGCGGAATTTATACGGAGAGACGGGCTGAGGAAATGCGAATTTATACGGGGAGACGGGCTGAGAAAATGCGGAATTTGTATGGGTAGACGGGCTGATGAAATGCGGAATTTATACGGGAAGACGGGCTGCTGATATGCGGAATTTGTACGGAGAGACGGGCTGAGGAAATGCGGATTTTGTACGGGGAAACGGGCTGAGGGAATGCGGAATTAGTATGGTGAGACGGGCTGATGAAATGCGGAATTTGTACGGGGAGACGGGCTGATGAAATGCGGAATTTGTATGGGGAGACGGGCTGAGGAAATGCGGATTTTGTATGGGGAGACGAGCTGAGGATATGCGGAATTTGTACGGAGAGACGGGCTGAGGAAATGCGGAATTTGTACGGGGAGACGGGCTGATGAAATGCTGAATTTGTACGGGGAGACGGGCTGAGCAAATGCGAAGTTTGTACGGAGAGACGCCGGGCTGAGGGAATGCGGAATTTGTATGGGGAGACGGGCTGAGGAAATGCGGAATTTGTATGGGGAGACGGGCTGAGGAAATGCGGAATTTGTATGGGTAGACGGGCTGATGAAATGCGGAATTTATACGGGAAGACGGGCTGCTGATTTGCGGAATTTGTACGGAGAGACGGGCTGAGGAAATGCGGATTTTGTACGGGGAAACGGGCTGAGGGAATGCGGAATTTGTAAGGGGAGACGGGCTGATGAAATGCGGAATTTGTACGGGGAAACGGGCAGATGAAATGCGGAATTTGTATGGGGAGACGGGCTGAGGAAATGCGGATTTTGTATGGGGAGACGAGCTGAGGATATGCGGAATTTGTACGTGGTGACGGGCTGATGAAATGCGGAATTTGTATGGGGAGACGGGCTGTGGAAATGCGAAGTTTGTACTGAGAGACGGGCTGATGAAATGCTGAATTTGTACGGGGAGACGGGCTGAGGAAAGGCGAAGTTTGCACGGGAGACGGGCTGACGAAATGCTGAATTTGTACGGGAGACGGGCTGAGGAAATGCGAAGTTTGTATGGGGAGACGAGCTGAGGAAATACGGATTATGTACGGGGAGACGGGCTGAGGAAATGCAACGTTTGTACGGGAGACGGGCTGATGAAATGCTGAATTTGTACGGGAGACGGGCTGAGGAAATGCGGAATTTGTACGGGAGACGGGCTGAGGAAATGCGGAATTTGTACGGGGAGACGGGCTGAGAAAATGCGGAATTTGTACGGGGAGACGGGATAATGAAATGCGGAATTTGTACGTGAGACGGGCTGATGAAATGCGAAGTTTGTACGGAGAGACAGGCTGATGAAATGCGAAATTTGTACGGGAGACGGGCTGATGAAATGCTGAATTTGTACGTGGAGACGGGCTGATGAAATGCTGAATTTGTACGGAGAGACGGGCTGAGGAAATGCTGAATTTGTACGGGGAGACGGGCTGATGAAATGCTGAACTTGTACGGGGAGACAGGCTGATGAAATGCGGAATTTGTACGTGGAGACGGGCTGAGGAAATGCAAAGTTTGTACGGGGAGACGGGCTGATGAAATGCGGAATTTGTACGTGGAGACGGGCTGATGAAATGCGGAATTTGTATGGGGAGACGTGCTGAGGAAATGCGAAGTTTGTACGGAGAGACGGGCTGATGAAATGCTGAATTTGTACGGGGAGACGGGCTGAGGAAAGGCGAAGTTTGCACGGGAGACGGGCTGACGAAATGCGGAAATTTGTATGGGGAGACGGGCTGAGGAAATGCGAAGTTTGTACGGAGAGACGGGCTGAGGAAATGCGGAATTTGTACGTGGAGACGGGCTGAGGAAATGCGAAGTATGTACGGGGAGACGGGCTAAGGAAATGCGGAATTTGTATGGGGAGACGGGCTGATGAAATGTGGAATTTGTACGGGGAGACGGGCTGAGGAAATGCGAAGTTTGTACGGGGAGACGGGCTGATGAAATGCGGAATTTATACGGAGAGACGGGCTGAGGAAATGCGAATTTATACGGGGAGACGGGCTGAGAAAATGCGGAATTTGTATGGGTAGACGGGCTGATGAAATGCGGAATTTATACGGGAAGACGGGCTGCTGATATGCGGAATTTGTACGGAGAGACGGGCTGAGGAAATGCGGATTTTGTACGGGGAAACGGGCTGAGGGAATGCGGAATTAGTATGGGGAGACGGGCTGATGAAATGCGGAATTTGTACGGGGAGACGGGCTGATGAAATGCGGAATTTGTATGGGGAGACGGGCTGAGGAAATGCGGATTTTGTATGGGGAGACGAGCTGAGGATATGCGGAATTTGTACGGAGAGACGGGCTGAGGAAATGCGGAATTTGTACGGGGAGACGGGCTGATGAAATGCTGAATTTGTACGGGGAGACGGGCTGAGCAAATGCGAAGTTTGTACGGAGAGACGCCGGGCTGAGGGAATGCGGAATTTGTATGGGGAGACGGGCTGAGGAAATGCGGAATTTGTATGGGGAGACGGGCTGAGGAAATGCGGAATTTGTATGGGTAGACGGGCTGATGAAATGCGGAATTTATACGGGAAGACGGGCTGCTGATTTGCGGAATTTGTACGGAGAGACGGGCTGAGGAAATGCGGATTTTGTACGGGGAAACGGGCTGAGGGAATGCGGAATTTGTAAGGGGAGACGGGCTGATGAAATGCGGAATTTGTACGGGGAAACGGGCAGATGAAATGCGGAATTTGTATGGGGAGACGGGCTGAGGAAATGCGGATTTTGTATGGGGAGACGAGCTGAGGATATGCGGAATTTGTACGTGGTGACGGGCTGATGAAATGCGGAATTTGTATGGGGAGACGGGCTGTGGAAATGCGAAGTTTGTACTGAGAGACGGGCTGATGAAATGCTGAATTTGTACGGGGAGACGGGCTGAGGAAAGGCGAAGTTTGCACGGGAGACGGGCTGACGAAATGCTGAATTTGTACGGGAGACGGGCTGAGGAAATGCGAAGTTTGTATGGGGAGACGAGCTGAGGAAATACGGATTATGTACGGGGAGACGGGCTGAGGAAATGCAACGTTTGTACGGGAGACGGGCTGATGAAATGCTGAATTTGTACGGGAGACGGGCTGAGGAAATGCGGAATTTGTACGGGAGACGGGCTGAGGAAATGCGGAATTTGTACGGGGAGACGGGCTGAGAAAATGCGGAATTTGTACGGGGAGACGGGATAATGAAATGCGGAATTTGTACGTGAGACGGGCTGATGAAATGCGAAGTTTGTACGGAGAGACAGGCTGATGAAATGCGAAATTTGTACGGGAGACGGGCTGATGAAATGCTGAATTTGTACGTGGAGACGGGCTGATGAAATGCTGAATTTGTACGGAGAGACGGGCTGAGGAAATGCTGAATTTGTACGGGGAGACGGGCTGATGAAATGCTGAACTTGTACGGGGAGACAGGCTGATGAAATGCGGAATTTGTACGTGGAGACGGGCTGAGGAAATGCAAAGTTTGTACGGGGAGACGGGCTGATGAAATGCGGAATTTGTACGTGGAGACGGGCTGATGAAATGCGGAATTTGTATGGGGAGACGGGCTGAGGAAATGCGAAGTTTGTACGGAGAGACGGGCTGATGAAATGCTGAATTTGTACGGGGAGACGGGCTGAGGAAAGGCGAAGTTTGCACGGGAGACGGGCTGACGAAATGCTGAATTTGTACGGGAGACGGGCTGAGGAAATGCGAAGTTTGTATGGGGAGACGAGCTGAGGAAATACGGATTATGTACGGGGAGACGGGCTGAGGAAATGCAACGTTTGTACGGGAGACGGGCTGATGAAATGCTGAATTTGTACGGGAGACGGGCTGAGGAAATGCGGAATTTGTACGGGAGACGGGCTGAGGAAATGCGGAATTTGTACGGGGAGACGGGCTGAGAAAATGCGGAATTTGTACGGGGAGACGGGATAATGAAATGCGGAATTTGTACGTGAGACGGGCTGATGAAATGCGAAGTTTGTACGGAGAGACAGGCTGATGAAATGCGAAATTTGTACGGGAGACGGGCTGATGAAATGCTGAATTTGTACGTGGAGACGGGCTGATGAAATGCTGAATTTGTACGGAGAGACGGGCTGAGGAAATGCTGAATTTGTACGGGGAGACGGGCTGATGAAATGCTGAACTTGTACGGGGAGACAGGCTGATGAAATGCGGAATTTGTACGTGGAGACGGGCTGAGGAAATGCAAAGTTTGTACGGGGAGACGGGCTGATGAAATGCGGAATTTGTACGTGGAGACGGGCTGATGAAATGCGGAATTTGTACGGGGAGACGGGCTGAGGAAATGCAAAGTTTGTACGGGGAGACGGGCTGAGGAAAGGCGAAGTTTGCACGGGAGACGGGCTGCCGAAATGCGGAAATTTGTATGGGGAGACGGGCTGAGGAAATGCGAAGTTTGTACGGAGAGACGGGCTGAGGAAATGCGGAATTTGTACGTGGAGACGGGCTGAGGAAATGCGAAGTATGTACGGGGAGACGGGCTAAGGAAATGCGGAATTTGTATGGGGAGACGGGCTGATGAAATGTGGAATTTGTACGGGGAGACGGGCTGAGGAAATGCGAAGTTTGTACGGGGAGACGGGCTGATGAAATGCGGAATTTATACGGAGAGACGGGCTGAGGAAATGCGAATTTATACGGGGAGACGGGCTGAGAAAATGCGGAATTTGTATGGGTAGACGGGCTGATGAAATGCGGAATTTATACGGGAAGACGGGCTGCTGATATGCGGAATTTGTACGGAGAGACGGGCTGAGGAAATGCGGATTTTGTACGGGGAAACGGGCTGAGGGAATGCGGAATTTGTATGGGGAGACGGGCTGATGAAATGCGGAATTTGTACGGGGAGACGGGCTGATGAAATGCGGAATTTGTATGGGGAGACGGGCTGAGGAAATGCGGATTTTGTATGGGGAGACGAGCTGAGGATATGCGGAATTTGTACGGAGAGACGGGCTGAGGAAATGCGGAATTTGTACGGGGAGACGGGCTGATGAAATGCTGAATTTGTACGGGGAGACGGGCTGAGCAAATGCGAAGTTTGTACGGAGAGACGCCGGGCTGAGGGAATGCGGAATTTGTATGGGGAGACGGGCTGAGGAAATGCGGAATTTGTATGGGGAGACGGGCTGAGGAAATGCGGAATATGTATGGGTAGACGGGCTGATGAAATGCGGAATTTATACGGGAAGACGGGCTGCTGATATGCGGAATTTGTACGGAGAGACGGGCTGAGGAAATGCGGATATTGTACGGGGAGACGGGCTGATGAAATGCGGAATTTGTACGGGGAGACGGGCTGATGAAATGCGGAATTTGTACGGGGAAACGGGCAGATGAAATGCGGAATTTGTATGGGGAGACGGGCTGAGGAAATGCGGATTTTGTATGGGGAGACGAGCTGAGGATATGCGGAATTTGTACGTGGTGACGGGCTGATGAAATGCGGAATTTGTATGGGGAGACGGGCTGTGGAAATGCGAAGTTTGTACTGAGAGACGTGCTTATGAAATGCTGAATTTGTACGGGGAGACGGGCTGAGGAAAGGCGAAGTTTGCACGGGAGACGGGATGACGAAATGCTGAATTTGTACGGGAGACGGGCTGTGGAAATGCGAAGTTTGTATGGGGAGACGAGCTGAGGAAATACGGATTATGTACGGGGAGACGGGCTGAGGAAATGCAACGTTTGTACGGGAGACGGGCTGATGAAATGCTGAATTTGTACGGGAGACGGGCTGAGGAAATGCGGAATTTGTACGGGAGACGGGCTGAGGAAATGCGGAATTTGTACGGGGAGACGGGCTGAGATAATGCGGAATTTGTACGGGGAGACGGGATAATGAAATGCGGAATTTGTACGTGAGACGGGCTGATGAAATGCGAAGTTTGTACGGAGAGACAGGCTGATGAAATGCGAAATTTGTACGGGAGACGGGCTGATGAAATGCTGAATTTGTACGTGGAGACGGGCTGATGAAATGCTGAATTTGTACGGAGAGACGGGCTGAGGAAATTCGAAATTTGTATGAGGAGACGGGCTGATGAAATGCGGAATTTGTATGGGGAGACGGGCTGAGGAAATGCGGAGTTTGTAAGGAGAGACGCCGGGCTGATGAAATGCTGAACTTGTACGGGGAGACGGGCTGATGAAATGCGGAATTTGTACGTGGAGACGGGCTGATGAAATGCGGAATTTGTATAAGGAGACGGGCTGAGGAAATGCGATGTTTGTACTGAGAGACGGGCTGATGAAATGCTGAATTTGTACGGGGAGACCGGCCGAGGAAATGAGAAGTTTGTATGGGGAGACGGGCGGATGAAATGCGGAAATTTGCATGGGTAGACGGGCTGAGGAAATGCGAAGTTTGTACGGAGAGACGGGCTGATGAAATGCTGAACTTGTACGGGGAGACAGGCTGATGAAATGCGGAATTTGTACGTGGAGACGGGCTGAGGAAATGCAAAGTTTGTACGGGGAGACGGGCTGATGAAATGCGGAATTTGTACGTGGAGACGGGCTGATGAAATGCGGAATTTGTATGGGGAGACGGGCTGAGGAAATGCGAAGTTTGTACGGAGAGACGGGCTGATGAAATGCTGAATTTGTACGGGGAGACGGGCTGAGGAAAGGCGAAGTTTGCACGGGAGACGGGCTGACGAAATGCGGAAATTTGTATGGGGAGACGGGCTGAGGAAATGCGAAGTTTGTACGGAGAGACGGGCTGAGGAAATGCGGAATTTGTACGTGGAGACGGGCTGAGGAAATGCGAAGTATGTACGGGGAGACGGGCTAAGGAAATGCGGAATTTGTATGGGGAGACGGGCTGATGAAATGTGGAATTTGTACGGGGAGACGGGCTGAGGAAATGCGAAGTTTGTACGGGGAGACGGGCTGATGAAATGCGGAATTTATACGGAGAGACGGGCTGAGGAAATGCGAATTTATACGGGGAGACGGGCTGAGAAAATGCGGAATTTGTATGGGTAGACGGGCTGATGAAATGCGGAATTTATACGGGAAGACGGGCTGCTGATATGCGGAATTTGTACGGAGAGACGGGCTGAGGAAATGCGGATTTTGTACGGGGAAACGGGCTGAGGGAATGCGGAATTTGTATGGGGAGACGGGCTGATGAAATGCGGAATTTGTACGGGGAGACGGGCTGATGAAATGCGGAATTTGTATGGGGAGACGGGCTGAGGAAATGCGGATTTTGTATGGGGAGACGAGCTGAGGATATGCGGAATTTGTACGGAGAGACGGGCTGAGGAAATGCGGAATTTGTACGGGGAGACGGGCTGATGAAATGCTGAATTTGTACGGGGAGACGGGCTGAGCAAATGCGAAGTTTGTACGGAGAGACGCCGGGCTGAGGGAATGCGGAATTTGTATGGGGAGACGGGCTGAGGAAATGCGGAATTTGTACAGGGAGACGGGCTGATGAAATGCGGAATTTGTATGGGGAGACGGGCTGAGAATATGCGGATTTTGTATGGGGAGACGAGCTGAGGAAATGCGGAATTTGTACGGAGAGACGGGCTGAGGAAATGCGGAATTTGTACGGGGAGACGGGCTGATGAAATGCTGAATTTGTACGGGGAGACGGGCCGATGAAATGCGATGTTCGTACGGAGAGACGCCGGGCTGATGAAATGCGGAATTTGTTCGGGGAGACGGGTGGATGAAATGCGGAATTTGTACGTGGTGACGGGCTGATGAAATGCGGAATTTGTATGGGGAGACGGGCTGTGGAAATGCGAAGTTTGTACTGAGAGACGGGCTGATGAAATGCTGAATTTGTACGTGGAGACGGGCTGAGGAAAGGCGAAGATTGCACGGGAGACGGGCTGACGAAATGCTGAATTTGTACGGGAGACGGGCTGAGGAAATGCGAAGTTTGTATGGGGAGACGAGCTGAGGAAATACGGATTATGTACGGGGAGACGGGCTGAGGAAATGCAACGTTTGTACGGGAGACGGGCTGATGAAATGCTGAATTTGTACGGGAGACGGGCTGAGGAAATGCGGAATTTGTGCGGGAGACGGGCTGAGGAAATGTGGAATTTGTACGGGGAGACGGGCTGAGAACATGCGGAATTTGTACGGGGAGACGGGATGATGAAATGCGGAATTTGTACGTGAGACGGGCTGATGAAATGCGAAGTTTGTACGGAGAGACAGGCTGATGAAATGCGAAATTTGTACGGGAGACGGGCTGATGAAATGCTGAATTTGTACGTGGAGACGGGCTGATGAAATGCTGAACTTGTACGGAGAGACGGGCTGAGAAAATTCGAAATTTGTATGAGGAGACGGGCTGATGAAATGCGGAATTTGTATGGGGAGACGGGCTGAGGAAATGCGGAGTTTGTAAGGAGAGACGCCGGGCTGATGAAATGCTGAACTTGTATGGGGAGACGGGCTGATGAAATGCGGAATTTGTACGTGGAGACGGGCTGATGAAATGCCGAATTTGTATGGGGAGACGGGCTGAGGAAATGCGAAGTTTGTACTGAGAGACGGGCTGATGAAATGCTGAATTTGTATGGGGAGACCGGCTGAGGAAATGAGAAGTTTGTATGGGGAGACGGGCGGATGAAATGCGGAAATTTGCATGGTGAGACGGGCTGAGGAAATGCGAAGTTTGTACGGAGAGACGGGCTGATGAAATGCTGAACTTGTACGGGGAGATAGGCTGATGAAATGCGGAATTTGTACGTGGAGACGGGCTGAGGAAATGCAAAGTTTGTACGGGGAGACGGGCTGATGAAATGCGGAATTTGTACGTGGAGACGGGCTGATGAAATGCGGAATTTGTATGGGGAGACGGGCTGAGGAAATGCGAAGTTTGTACGGAGAGACGGGCTGATGAAATGCTGAATTTGTACGGGGAGACGGGCTGAGGAAAGGCGAAGTTTGCACGGGAGACGGGCTGACGAAATGCGGAAATTTGTATGGGGAGACGGGCTGAGGAAATGCGAAGTTTGTACGGAGAGACGGGCTGAGGAAATGCGGAATTTGTACGTGGAGACGGGCTGAGGAAATGCGAAGTATGTACGGGGAGACGGGCTAAGGAAATGCGGAATTTGTATGGGGAGACGGGCTGATGAAATGTGGAATTTGTACGGGGAGACGGGCTGAGGAAATGCGAAGTTTGTACGGGGAGACGGGCTGATGTAATGCGGAATTTATACGGAGAGACGGGCTGAGGAAATGCGAATTTATACGGGGAGACGGGCTGAGAAAATGCGGAATTTGTATGGGTAGACGGGCTGATGAAATGCGGAATTTATACGGGAAGACGGGTTGCTGATATGCGGAATTTGTACGGAGAGACGGGCTGAGGAAATGCGGATTTTGTACGGGGAAACGGGCTGAAGGAATGCGGAATTTGTATGGGGAGACGGGCTGATGAAATGCGGAATTTGTACGGGGAGACAGGCTGATGAAATGCGGAATTTGTATGGGGAGACGGGCTGAGGAAATGCGGATTTTGTACGGAGAGACGGGCTGAGGAAATGCGGATTTTGTACGGGGAAACGGGCTGAAGGAATGCGGAATTTGTATGGGGAGACGGGCTGATGAAATGCGGAATTTGTACGGGGAGACGGGCTGAGGAAATGCGGAATTTGTACGGGGAGACGGGCTGATGAAATGCTGAATTTGTACGGGGAGACGGGCTGAGCAAATGCGAAGTTTGTACGGAGAGACGCCGGGCTGATGAAATGCTGAATTTGTTCGGGGAGACGGGTGGATGAAATGCGGAATTTGTACGTGGAGACGGGCTGATGAAATTCGGAATTTGTATGGGGAGACGGGCTGAGGAAATGCAAAGTTTGTACGGAGAGACGGGCTGATGAAATGCTGAATTTGTACGGGGAGACGGGCTGAGTAAATGCGAAATTTGTACGTGGAGACGGGCTGATGAAATGCGGAATTTGTATGGGGAGACGGGCTGATGAAATGCGAAGTATGTACGGGGAGACGGGCTGATGGAATGCGGATTTTGTAAGTGAATACGGGCTGAGGAAATGCGAAGTTTGTACGGGGAGAGGGGCTGGTGAAATGCGGATTTTGTATGGGGAGACGGGCTGTTGAAATGCGGAATTTGTATGGGGAGACGGGCTGAGGAAATGCGAAGTTTGTACGGGAAGACAGGCTGATGAAATGCAGAATTTGTACGGGCAGACGGGCTGAAGAAATGCGAAATTTGTACGGAGAGACGGGCTGAGGAAATGCGAAATTTGTACGGGGAGACGGGCTGAGGAAATGCGGAATTTGTACGGGGAGACGGGCTGGTGAAATGCGGAATTTGTTCGGGGAGACGGGCTGAGCAAATGCGAAGTTTGTACGGAGAGACGCCGGGCTGAGGAAATGCAAAGTTTGTACGGGGAGACGGGCTGATGAAATGCGGAATTTGTACGTGGAGACGGGCTGATGAAATGCGGAATTTGTATGGGGAGACGGGCTGAGGAAATGCGAAGTTTGTACAGAGAGACGGGCTGATGAAATGCTGAATTTGTACGGGGAGACGGGCTGAGGAAAGGCGAAGTTTGCACGGGAGACGGGCTGACGAAATGCGGAAATTTGTATGGGGAGACGGGCTGAGGAAATGCGAAGTTTGTACGGAGAGACGGGCTGAGGAAATGCGGAATTTGTACGTGGAGACGGGCTGAGGAAATGCGAAGTATGTACGGGGAGACGGGCTAAGGAAATGCGGAATTTGTATGGGGAGACGGGCTGATGAAATGTGGAATTTGTACGGGGAGACGGGCTGAGGAAATGCGAAGTTTGTACGGGGAGACGGGCTGATGTAATGCGGAATTTATACGGAGAGACGGGCTGAGGAAATGCGAATTTATACGGGGAGACGGGCTGAGAAAATGCGGAATTTGTATGGGTAGACGGGCTGATGAAATGCGGAATTTATACGGGAAGACGGGTTGCTGATATGCGGAATTTGTACGGAGAGACGGGCTGAGGAAATGCGGATTTTGTACGGGGAAACGGGCTGAAGGAATGCGGAATTTGTATGGGGAGACGGGCTGATGAAATGCGGAATTTGTACGGGGAGACGGGCTGATGAAATGCGGAATTTGTATGGGGAGACGGGCTGAGGAAATGCGGATTTTGTATGGAGAGACGGGCTGAGGAAATGCGGATTTTGTACGGGGAAACGGGCTGAAGGAATGCGGAATTTGTATGGGGAGACGGGCTGATGAAATGCGGAATTTGTACGGGGAGACGGGCTGAGGAAATGCGGAATTTGTACGGGGAGACGGGCTGAGGAAATGCGGAATTTGTACAGGGAGACGGGCTGAGCAAATGCGAAGTTTGTACGGAGAGACGCCGGGCTGATGAAATGCTGAATTTGTTCGGGGAGACGGGTGGATGAAATGCGGAATTTGTACGTGGAGACGGGCTGATGAAATTCGGAATTTGTATGGGGAGACGGGCTGAGGAAATGCAAAGTTTGTACGGAGAGACGGGCTGATGAAATGCTGAATTTGTACGGGGAGACGGGCTGAGTAAATGCGAAATTTGTACGTGGAGACGGGCTGATGAAATGCGGAATTTGTATGGGGAGACGGGCTGATGAAATGCGAAGTATGTACGGGGAGACGGGCTGATGGAATGCGGATTTTGTAAGTGAATACGGGCTGAGGAAATGCGAAGTTTGTACGGGGAGAGGGGCTGGTGAAATGCGGATTTTGTATGGGGAGACGGGCTGTTGAAATGCGGAATTTGTATGGGGAGACGGGCTGAGGAAATGCGAAGTTTGTACGGGAAGACAGGCTGATGAAATGCAGAATTTGTACGGGCAGACGGGCTGAAGAAATGCGAAATTTGTACGGAGAGACGGGCTGAGGAAATGCGAAATTTGTACGGGGAGACGGGCTGAGGAAATGCGGAATTTGTACGGGGAGACGGGCTGGTGAAATGCGGAATTTGTTCGGAGAGATGGGCTGAGGAATTGCGGATTTTTGAAGGGGAGACAGGCTGAGGAAATGCGGAATTTGTACGGAAAGACGGGCTGAGGAAATGCGGAATTTGTACAAGGAGACGGGCTGATGAAATGCGGAATTTGTATGGGGAGACGGTCTGATGAAATGCGGAATTTGTATGGGGAGACGGGCTGAGGAAATGCGAAGTTTGTACGGGATGACGGGCTGTTGAAATGCTGAATTTGTACGGGCAGACGGGCTGAGGAAATGCGTAATTTGTACGGAGAGACGGGCTGATGAAATGCGGAATTCGTATGGGGAGACGGGCTGAGGAAATGCGAAGTTTGTACGGGAGACGGGCTGAGGAAATGCAGAATTTGTACGGGGAGACGGGCTGATGAAATGCGGAATTTGTATGGGGAGACGTGCTGAGGAAACGCGGAATTTGTATGGGGAGACGGGCTGATGAATGCGGAATTCGTATGGGGAGACGCCGGAAACAGCTGAATCGCATGCATCGCAGGAGGCGTCACGGCGGTGTCTGCTGACGTGTCCGGAAGGACTGAGGAGGGCATAGAGGAATCTTCCATGTTCACTGAGTGGGACGCTTTGCTGGGATTATTGCTCTTTTAAATTTCCAGCGCGTGGGTTATTCGTTCGAGCCGGAGGCTACGTCGCATGTTCGGACCGAACGGAGTCCGAACTTCCGAGGGTTGCGATGCACCTTGGAAATATAATGAGGGCACCAAGCTAGGTCGCATGTTCAAGTACTCGAGGCTGCGGAGAAAAATGCCTCTCTGTATCTGTCCACCTTGTTCTTGCAGTTGCTCGACGTAGCATAGAGGTCGGGGTATGGGACGCCAAATGTAGACTTGGCACGATAAACGGCAACCATATGTAGAGGTTGTGACTGCGTGGTGGATTATATTGTAATATAGCATATGCTGGTTACGAAGATTCAGAGCGAGCGGTAGAGCCATGACAATTATTTACGTACACAGCCCAGCTTGCGACAACGACCGCGATGACCCATCCGTCTGATCACTTGTCAATGAAGAAATGGCTTGTTATATGTCATGCGGGTTTTGAGCTTTGGGGGCTTCGCCCATGACCCCTTGCCCCCCCAGCGCGGCTTCGCCGTGCCACGGAGTGGTAAAAAGTCACCCAATGCCGTAGAACCGGTTAAAGTCCGCGTTTAATTCTTTATTTGTCGGGTGCGCGAACTGCGGTAAAAAGAATCAAACAATCTTGTTGCGTGGACTTGGTACCGTTAGTCACAGGCCTAAGAAAATATTTGGAGGGGTGCGCGCTTGCGCGGACTACTTACCGGTACCAAATATCATAATTATGTTAATCATTGGCATAACATAACGCCGACTACATGCCTTGGTCGCGTGTTTCCTGGAAGAGGAAGAGGCCGACTGCCCTGACCTGAACAGCCCTGCGCCACACTGCGCCCTATTGTGATGGTATGGCGTCTACGGTCCTGTAAAAGCGACGCGACTACCGTAGAACCACTTAGACTCCTATCAAAAATAAGATCGATCGAAAGAAAATAGGTAGGCGCTAAGATAGCTGAAATAGTAGATTTAGATTTTAGAGGATGCATGGAAATGTACGTTAGGAATGCCTGACCCCATAAGAGCCGACTTGAATGGTTGATTGGTTGGTGCTCAAGGAAGGGAGAAATGATAAATGTATGAAAGGAAAATTAAGACAAGCCAAAGGAACTCAAGTTTTGAATAGAAGGGGGAAACAGGACTCTGGAAGACTCCAGGAGTACGGTGTCGAGTTGTGGACAAAATGGGAGATTGGGAGAGCGAGGTCAGAATGTCAGAGAGGACATTTGTGTGTGTGGGGGGGGAAGAGACCACAGTGAGTTGGGTAAGCTGACATTAGCGGATAATTGGTGAATGGAAGGGAATGAGGGGAGCGGTTGGAGAAAGGGACAGCTCGGCAGTCGGCACAAGACCCAAGGGACAATGCCCAAGGGATGGACAGTTGGGGGGGGGTCCGGGGGGCCGGGTAGCATGAGTGTGGGCCCCTGGTGTGGGGCACCGGCATTGCCGGGAGTGGAGACTGAGGAGATGAGGAACGGCGGTGTAGGAGGCTTTACGGGTCATAGAATCGGAAGGAACAATCACCCGACCAGAGACATGGTCCAGTGGTAAAACACTACAACGCTGGTGGCAATGTGGCATCCATACCCAGAAGTTGGGGGATCGAACACGCCACACAATCTTCTCTCTCCCCCCAACTAGAGCGCCGGGTTCCATGTTCCTGCCCCCTCAAATAGGAGGATGGCATGGCTGCACCATGGCCGAGGCTGTGCATGGTAGCTGGAATTGAGCCTAGTCATTCCCTACCAGCCCCACGTGGCCGAGCTTCAGCAGGGCCCAGCGGGTATGCACTGTTCTAAACCCGACTTGATACCGGTAGAAGCCCTAGCTCGGTTGCAGGATCTGTTTTTTACGTCGTAGGGCAGCCTACCTCAGATTCTAAGTTATGGCCTCACGCGAAGGCAAAAGGCATAACGTTGAAATCATTTAATTCGCCCTGGCTGCCCCTCCTTGCTTCCCAGATCGAAAAGGAGTTCCCCATGATTCTGCCGATCAAGGAATCGCTCATCAAGTACGTGTTCGAGCCCAATGCTAAGCAGGTGAGCAATGGAGGGATGCGAAAATGAATTTGAATGGGCTCTCCTGCCTGGTTAAAGATTCAACACCACTAAACGGAGAATAAGTAAAGGCTCAAGGTAATACAGAGAGGCACACAAAGGGCAAAGAAAACACCCCTCTAGAAAACACCCCTCTAGGAAACACCCCTCTAGAAAACACCACTCTAGACGGGCTGAGGAAATGCGGAATTTGTACGGGGAGACGGGCTGAGGAAATGCAGAATTTGTACGGGGAGAGGGGCTGATGAAATGCGCAATTTGTACGGGTGACGGGCTGAGGAAATGCGAAGTTTGTACGGGAGACGGGCTGATGAAATGCGGAATTTGTATGGGGAGACGGGCTGAGGAAATGCGAAATGTGTACGGAGAGACGCCGGGCTGATGAAATGCGGAATTTGTATGGGGAGACGTGCTGAGGAAATGCGAAGTTTGTACGGAGAGACGGGCTGATGAAATGCTGAATTTGTACGGGGAGACGGGCTGAGGAAATGCGAAGTTTGTACGGGGAGACGGGCTATTGAAATGCGGAATTTGTTTGGGGAGACGGGCTGAGGAAATGCGAAGTTTGTACGGAGAGACGGGCTGATGAAATGCTGAACTTGTACGGGGAGACGGGCTGATGAAATGCGGGATTTGTATGGGGAGACGGGCTGAGGAAATGCGAAGTTTGTACAGAGAGACGGGCTGATGAAAATTGAAATGCTGAACTTGTACGGGGAGACGGGCTGAGGAAATGCGGAATTTGTACGGAGAGACGGGCTGATGAAATGCGGAATTCGTATGGGGAGACGGGCTGAGGAAATGCGGAATTTGTACGGGGAGACGGGCTGAGGAAATGCGGAATTTGTATGGGGAGACGGGCTGAGGAAATGCGAAATTTGTACGGAGAGACGCCGGGCTGATGAAATGCGGAATTTGTATGGGGAGACGGGCTGAGGAAATGCGAAGTTTGTACGGAGAGACGGGCTGATGAAATGCTGAATTTGTACGGGGAGACGGGCTGAGGAAATGCGAAGTTTGTACGGAGAGACGGGCTATTGAAATGCGGAATTTGTTTGGGGAGACGGGCTGAGAAAATGCGAAGTTTGTACGGAGAGACGGGCTGATGAAATGCTGAACTTGTACGGGGAGACGGGCTGATGAAATGCGGAATTTGTATGGGGAGACGGGCTGAGGAAATGCGAAGTTTGTACAGAGAGACGGGCTGATGAAAATTGAAATGCTGAACTTGTACGGGGAGACGGGCTGATGAAATGCGGAATTTGTACGGGAGACGGGCTGATGAAATGCGGAATTTGTATGGGGAGACGGGCTGAGGAAATGCGGAATTTGTCCGGGGAGACGGGCTGAGGAAATGCTGAATTTGTATGGGTAGACGGGCTGAGGAAATGCTGAATTTGTACGGGGAGACGGGCTGAGGAAATGCGGAATTTGTATGGGGAGACGGGCTGAGGAAATGCGGAATTTGTACGGGAAGACAGGCTGTTGAAATGCTGAATTTGTACGGGCAGACGGGCTGAGGAAATGCGTAATTTGTACAGAGAGACGGGCTGATGAAATGCGGAATTCGAATGGGGAGACGGGCTGAGGAAATGCGAAGTTTGTACGGGGAGACGGGCTGAGGAAATGCAGAATTTGTACGGGGAGACGGGCTGATGAAATGCGGAATTTGTATGGGGAGACGGGCTGAGGAAATGCGAAGTTTGTACGGGGAGACGGGCTATTGAAATGCGGAATTCGTTTGGGGAGACGGGCTGAGGAAATGCGAAGTTTGTACGGAGAGACGGGCTGATGAAATGCTGAACTTGTACGGGTAGACGGGCTGATGAAATGCGGGATTTGTATGGGGAGACGGGCTGAGGAAATGCGAAGTTTGTACAGAGAGACGGGCTGATGAAAATTGAAATGCTGAACTTGTACGGGGAGACGGGCTGATGAAATGCGGAATTTGTACGGGAGACGGGCTGATGAAATGCGGAATTTGTATGGGGAGACGGGCTGAGGAAATGCGGAATTTGTACGGGGAGACGGGCTGAGGAAATGCGGAATTTGTATGGGTAGACGGGCTGATGAAATGCTGAATTTGTACGGGGAGACGGGCTGAGGAAATGCGGAATTTGTATGGGGAGACGGGCTGAGGAAATGCGGAATTTGTACGGGAAGACGGGCTGTGGAAATGCGTAATTTGTACGGAGAGACGGGCTGATGAAATGCGGAATTCGTATGGGGAGACGGGCTGAGGAAATGCGGAATTTGTACGGGGAGACGGGCTGAGGAAATGCGGAATTTGTATGGGGAGACGGGCTGAGGAAATGTGAAATTTGTACGGAGAGACGCCGGGCTGATGAAATGCGGAATTTGTATGGGGAGACGGGCTGAGGAAATGCGAAGTTTGTACGGAGAGACGGGCTGATGAAATGCTGAATTTGTACGGGGAGACGGGCTGAGGAAATGCGAAGTTTGTACGGAGAGACGGGCTATTGAAATGCGGAATTTGTTTGGGGAGACAGGCTGAGGAAATGCGAAGTTTGTACGGAGAGACGGGCTGATGAAATGCTGAACTTGTACGGGGAGACGGGCTGATGAAATGCGGAATTTGTATGGGGAGACGGGCTGAGGAAATGCGAAGTTTGTACAGAGAGACGGGCTGATGAAAATTGAAATGCTGAACTTGTACGGGGAGACGGGCTGATGAAATGCGGAATTTGTACGGGAGACGGGCTGATGAAATGCGGAATTTGTATGGGGAGACGGGCTGAGGAAATGCGGAATTTGTACGGGGAGACGGGCTGAGGAAATGCGGAATTTGTATGGGTAGACGGGCTGAGGAAATGCTGAATTTGTACGGGGAGACGGGCTGAGGAAATGCGGAATTTGTACGGGAAGACAGGCTGTTGAAATGCTGAATTTGTATGGGCAGACGGGCTGAGGAAATGCGTAATTTGTACGGAGAGACGGGCTGATGAAATGCGGAATTCGTATGGGGAGACGGGCTGAGGAAATGCGAATTTTGTACGAGGAGACGGGCTGAGGAAATGCAGAATTTGTACGGGGAGACGGGCTGATGACATGCGGAATTTGTATGGGGAGACGTGCTGAGGAAACGCGGAATTTGTTTGCGGAGACGGGCTGATGAAATGCGGAATTCGTATGGGGAGACGCCGGAAACAGCTGAATCGCATGCATCGCAGGAGATGTCACGGCGGTGTCTGCTGACGTGTCCGGAAGGACTGAGGAGGGCATAGGGTTCCGAGGGTTGCGATGCACCTTGGAAATATAATGAGGGCACCAAGCTAGGTCGCATGTTCAAGTACTCGAGGCTGCGGAGAAAAATGCCTCTCTGTATCTGTCCACCTTGTTCTTGCAGTTGCTCGACGTAGCATAGAGGTCGGGGTATGGGACGCCAAATGTAGACTTGGCACGATAAACGGCAACCATCATGTAGAGGTTGTGACTGCGTGGTGGATTATATTGTAATATAGCATATGCTGGTTACGAAGATTCAGAGCGAGCGGTAGAGCCATGACAATTATTTACGTACACAGCCCAGCTTGCGACAACGACCGCGATGACCCATCCGTCTGATCACTTGTCAATGAAGAAATGGCTTGTTATATGTCATGCGGGTTTTGAGCTTTGGGGGCTTCGCCCATGACCCCTTGCCCCCCCAGCGCGGCTTCGCCGTGCCACGGAGTGGTAAAAAATCACCCAATGCCGTAGAACCGATTAAAGTCCGCGTTTAATTCTTTATTTGTCGGGTGCGCGAACTGCGGTAAAAAGAATCAAACAATCTTGTTGCGTGGACTTGGTACCGTTAGTCACAGGCCTAAGAAAATATTTGGAGGGGTGCGCGCTTGCGCGGACTACTTACCGGTACCAAATATCATAATTATGTTAATCATTGGCATAACATAACGCCGACTACATGCCTTGGTCGCGTGTTTCCTGGAAGAGGAAGAGGCCGACTGCCCTGACCTGAACAGCCCTACGCCACACTGCGCCCTATTGTACCTATTGTGATGGTATGGCGTCTACGGTCCTGTAAAAGCGACGCGACTACCGTAGAACCACTTAGACTCCTATCAAAAATAAGATTGATCGAAAGAAATAGGTAGGCGCTAAGATAGCTGAAATAGTAGATTTAGATTTTAGAGGATGCATGGAAATGTACGTCAGGAATGCCTGACCCCATAAGAGCCGACTTGAATGGTTGATTGGTTGGTGCTCAAGGAAGGGAGAAATGATAAATGTATGAGAGGAAAATTAAGACAAGCCAAAGGAACTCAAGTTTTGAATAGAAGGGGGAAACAGGACTCTGGAAGACCCCAGGAGTACGGTGTCGAGTTGTGGACAAATGGGAGATTGGGAGAGCGAGGTCAGAATGTCAGAGAGGACATTTGTGTGTGTGGGGGGGGAAGAGACCACAGTGAGTTGGGTAAGCTGACATTAGCGGATAATTGGTGAATGGAAGGGAATGAGGGGAGCGGTTGGAGAAAGGGACAGCTCGGCAGTCGGCACAAGACCCAAGGGACACTGCCCAAGGGATGGACAGTTGGGGGGGGGTCCGGGGGGCCAGGTAGCATGAGTGTGGGCCCCTGGTGTGGGGCACCGGCATTGCCGGGAGTGGAGACTGAGGAGATGAGGAACGGCGGTGTAGGAGGCTTTACGGGTCATAGAATCGGAAGGAACAATCACCCGACCAGAGACATGGTCCAGTGGTAAAACACTACAACGCTGGTGGCAATGTGGCATCCATACCCAGAAGTTGGGGGATCGAACACGCCACACAATCTTCTCTCTCCCCCCAACTAGAGCGCCGGGTTCCATGTTCCTGCCCCCTCAAATAGGAGGATGGCATGGCTGCACCATGGCCCAGGCTGTGCATGGTAGCTGGAATTGAGCCTAGTCATTCCCTACCAGCCCCACGTGGCCGAGCTTCAGCAGGGCCCAGCGGGTATGCACTGTTCTAAACCCGACTTGATACCGGTAGAAGCCCTAGCTCGGTTGCAGGATCTGTTTTTTACGTCGTAGGGCAGCCTACCTCAGATTCCAAGTTATGGCCTCACGCGAAGGCAAAAGGCATAACGTTGATATCATTTAATTCGCCCTGGCTGCCCCTCCTTGCTTCCCAGATCGAAAAGGAGTTCCCCATGATTCTGCCGATCAAGGAATCGCTCATCAAGTACGTGTTCGAGCCCAATGCTAAGCAGGTGAGCAATGGAGGGATGCGAAAATGAATTTGAATGGGCTCTCCTGCCTGGTTAAAGATTCAACACCACTAAACGGAGAGTAAGTAAAAGCTCAAGGTAATACAGAGCGGCACACAAAGGGCAAAGAAAACACCCCTCTAGAAAACACCCCTCAAGGAAACACCCCTCTAGAAAACACCCCTCTAGACGGGCTGAGGAAATGCGGAATTTGTACGGGGAGACGGGCTGAGGAAATGCAGAATTTGTACGGGGAAAGGGGCTGATGAAATGCGCAATTTGTACGGGTGACGGGCTGAGGAAATGCGAAGTTTGTACGGGAGACGGGCTGATGAAATGCTGAATTTGTACGGGAGACGGGCTGATGAAATGCGGACTTTGTACGGGAGACGGGCTGAGGAAATGCGGAATTTGTACGGGAGACGGGCTGATGAAATGCGGAATTTGTATGGGGAGACGGGCTGAGGAAATGCGAAATTTGTACGAGGAGACGGGCTGATGAACTGCGGAATTTGTACGGGGACACGGGCTGAGGAAATGCGGAATTTGTATGGGGAGACGGGCTGAGGAAATTCGAAGTTTGTACGGAGAGACGGGCTGATGAAATGCTGAATTTGTCCGGGGAGACGGGCTGAGGAAATGCGAAGTTTGTACGGGGAGACGGGCTATTGAAATGCGGAATTTGTTTGGGGAGACGGGCTGATGAAATGCGAAGTTTGTACGGGAAGACGGGCTGTTGAAATGCTGAATTTGTACGGGCAGACGGGCTGAGGAAATGCGTAATTTGTACGGAGAGACGGGCTGATGAAATGCGGAATTCGTATGGGGAGACGGGCTGAGGAAATGCGAAGTTTGTACGGGGAGGCGGGCTGAGGAAATGCAGAATTTGTACGGGGAGACGGGCTGATGAAATGCGGAATTTGTATGGGGAGACGTGCTGAGGAAACGCGGAATTTGTATGGGGAGACGGGCTGATGAAATGCGGAATTCGTATGGGGAGACGCCGGAAACAGCTGAATCGCATGCATCGCAGGAGGCGTCACGGCGGTGTCTGCTGACGTGTCCGGAAGGACTGAGGAGGGCATAGAGGAATCTTCCATGTTCACTGAGTGGGACGCTTTGCTGGGATTATTGCTCTTTTAAATTTCCAGCGCGTGGGTTATTCGTTCGAGCCGGAGGCTACGTCGCATGTTCGGACCGAACGGAGTCCGAACTTCCGAGGGTTGCGATGCACCTTGGAAATATAATGAGGGCACCAAGCTAGGTCGCATGTTCAAGTACTCGAGGCTGCGGAGAAAAATGCCTCTCTGTATCTGTCCACCTTGTTCTTGCAGTTGCTCGACGTAGCATAGAGGTCGGGGTATGGGACGCCAAATGTAGACTTGGCACGATAAACGGCAACCATCATGTAGAGGTTGTGACTGCGTGGTGGATTATATTGTAATATAGCATATGCTGGTTACGAAGATTCAGAGCGAGCGGTAGAGCCATGACAATTATTTACGTACACGCCCAGCTTGCGACAACGACCGCGATGACCCATCCGTCTGATCACTTGTCAATGAAGAAATGGCTTGTTATATGTCATGCGGGTTTTGAGCTTTGGGGGCTTCGCCCATGACCCCTTGCCCCCCCAGCGCGGCTTCGCCGTGCCACGGAGTGGTAAAAAGTCACCCAATGCCGTAGAACCGGTTAAAGTCCGCGTTTAATTCTTTATTTGTCGGGTGCGCGAACTGCGGTAAAAAGAATCAAACAATCTTGTTGCGTGGACTTGGTACCGTTAGTCACAGGCCTAAGAAAATATTTGGAGGGGTGCGCGCTTGCGCGGACTACTTACCGGTACCAAATATCATAATTATGTTAATCATTGGCATAACATAACGCCGACTACATGCCTTGGTCGCGTGTTTCCTGGAAGAGGAAGAGGCCGACTGCCCTGACCTGAACAGCCCTGCGCCACACTGCGCCCTATTGTGATGGTATGGCGTCTACGGTCCTGTAAAAGCGACGCGACTACCGTAGAACCACTTAGACTCCTATCAAAAATAAGAACGATTGAAAGAAAATAGGTAGGCGCTAAGATAGCTGAAATAGTAGATTTAGATTTTAGAGGATGCATGGAAATGTACGTTAGGAATGCCTGACCCCATAAGAGCCGACTTGAATGGTTGATTGGTTGGTGCTCAAGGAAGGGAGAAATGATAAATGTATGAAAGGAAAATTAAGACAAGCCAAAGGAACTCAAGTTTTGAATAGAAGGGGGAAACAGGACTCTGGAAGACCTCAGGAGTACGGTGTCGAGTTGTGGACAAATGGGAGATTGGGAGAGCGAGGTCAGAATGTCAGAGAGGACATTTGTGTGTGTGGGGGGCGAAGAGACCACAGTGAGTTGGGTAAGCTGACATTAGCAAATAATTGGTGAATGGAAGGGAATGAGGGAAGCAGTTGGAGAAAGGGACAGCTCGGCAGTCGGCACAAGACCCAAGGGACACTGCCCAAGGGATGGACAGTTGGGGGGGGGTCCGGGGGGCCGGGTAGCATGAGTGTGGGCCCCTGGTGTGGGGCACCGGCATTGCCGGGAGTGGAGACTGAGGAGATGAGGAACGGCGGTGTAGGAGGCTTTACGGGTCATAGAATCGGAAGGAACAATCACCCGACCAGAGACATGGTCCAGTGGTAAAACACTACAACGCTGGTGGCAATGTGGCATCCATACCCAGAGGTTGGGGGATCGAACCCGCCACACAATCTTCTCTCTCCCCCCAACTAGAGCGCCGGGTTCCTTGTTCCTGCCCCCTCACATAGGAGGATGGCATGGCTGCACCATGGCCCAGGCTGTGCATGGTAGGCTGGTAGCTGGAATTGAGCCTAGTCATTCCCTACCAGCCCCACGTGGCCGAGCTTCAGCAGGGCCCAGCGGGTATGCACTGTTCTAAACCCGACCAGCAATTCGACCAGCACTGCATTGATGGGAGTTGGATCTGACAGGCCTCAACGGACATGTCCGCGGACACCTGTCAACCAACGTCGTACCTGTCTACGTCGACGTTCAATCATGAATTCAATTCAAGACACGGGTTTTTCTTTTGGGGTATAGGGTGTCCATCATTTCTTATTTTACGGATTTGTTGTAGACTGAGTGGTCTTTCCCTTTTCTTATAAATGTCTGCCGAGCCTGTGTTTCTTATTTTCGGAAAGTCTGGATGGCTAGGCGGACTCCTCGGGGATCTGCTGAAGGAGCAAGGCGCAAAGTTTGAATTTGCAACGGCACGAATTGAAGACAGGGCTGCAGTCATTCAGGATATCGAGAGGGTCAGTCTTCATCTCGTACGCATCAATCCGTTCCGACTCAGATTTTAAAAGGTGTTCTTGCCAACTTTAGGTTAAGCCGACTCATGTGCTGAGCGCGGCTGGAGTGACCGGAAGGCCGAATGTAGATTGGTGCGAGACGCACAAGGTGCGCCCCAGATCCAAGGTTAATTAATTTGTGTTTGAGCTCGCGGGCAGCGGTCGATCATGTCGGGTTGCGCTGGATCTGTTCTCAGGTGGACACTATTCGCGCGAACGTTATCGGCTGCCTGAACTTGGCCGATATCTGCATGCAACGGGAGATCCACATGACCTACTACGGCACTGGCTGCATCTTCCACTACGATGAAGGGCACCCAATCGGGGGCGCTGGATTCACAGAGGATGACAAGCCCAACTTCACTGGCTCCTACTACTCCCACACAAAGGTGATTTATGCTGTCATGGCTGGAGTAGAGCCCTGCAACTTCAGGTCCTGTTTCGCGACGCCATGCCATGCTGCATATGACCCAACTCCATCATACCTACATCAGCAACTTCTCTCCCTTCACCATCAGCACCTGACACCCTGCATGGCTTCCTCCCCCCCGCTCCCTTCATCTGTCAACCCTCCCCTATGCACCAGGCCATGGTCGAGAACATGCTCAAGGAGTACCCCAACGTCCTCACCCTCCGCGTCCGCATGCCGATCGTCCCTAGCCTCGTGTACCCGCGCAACTTCATCACAAAGATCATCAAGTACGACAAGGTCGTGGACATTCCCAACTCCATGACGGTGTTGGATGAGCTCCTGCCCTACTCCATTGAGATGGTCAGTAGGGACAAAGTCCATGCTTGGTTTCAGGCTCCAACATGTGACCTTCATGCTTGGCTGCAGGCTCTAGCATGTGGCTTCAGGCTTGGCTTCAGGCGCTTTGCATATAACTATGATAAAAAATTCTCTGACATGCTGAGAACCAATAATGCAGCAGAGGATCAGTTGATGGCCATGGCTTGTCTGTCCCCTGGCCAATTGATGGCCATCGCCCTGTCTGTCCCCTCGCCAATTGATGGCCAACACCACGCCTGTCCCCACGGGCTGTAAGTCCTTTGCCCTGAAGCTTCGTAGTGAAACCTGTGTAAGTGCCTTATTAGCTGTGCCCCCCCCTCCTGACTGCTGACTTAGTAGCATGTGTGGCTGCGATTCAGATCCCTCTTGCCCCTGCCTGCTGTCCCTCTTCACAGGCCAAGAGGAAGCTGACCGGCATCATGAATTTCACAAACCCGGGAGTGGTCAGCCATAACGAGGTTGGTACAAGCTGGCCGTTCACCGTAGGGGGGTACCGTTGCACATGTTGTTTTTTGCACTTCCCCCCCTCCACACACATCACCGTGCTTCCAACACTTACCATCCACACACACACTGACACACACCACCGTGTTTTTGCCGGCCCACGAGCAGATCCTCCAGATGTACAAGGACTACATTGACCCTGAGTTCACCTGGTCCAACTTCTCCATCGAGGAGCAGGCCAAGGTCATTGTGGCGCCACGCTCTAACAACCTGCTGGACACAAAGAGGGTGAGGCGCCTGGTGGTGTTCGGCTGGGATGAGGCGTCTTGTGGTGTTCGGCTGGGTGGCCAAGGCCAAGGCTGGGACGAGGTGCCTTGTGGTGTTCAGCTGGGTGGCCAGGACCACGCCGCTACGTTTGAATACTACATGCATGCCATCAGGACGGGTATCCTGGGCCATGCCGTGGGGGCCTCCCATAATCCGGTACAAATCCCCCCCTGTCAGCCGTGAACGCAACCTCTCATATTGTGGAACATGAAGCATCAATCCTGGTTCCCTGTAGCTGGCCGTCATTTATCCGTGGGTTAGCCGTATTTCCGTAAACCGCCTGTTTCCAGCAGCAGTTGTGCTTGTTAATAAGTTGAGCAGTTCGGGGCGCGGTGTGTTGTGTTTTTCTGCAAGTCAGGGTGGGAACGCTTCATGGGAACTCGGAAGCAGGTGAGAACAGGCCCCTCATGTTCCTGTGCAGACACAGGTGCAAAATTGTAAGGTTCCTTTGTCTGTCTAGTCCTCATGTGACGACTGATGATGTCTGAAGATGCTCTATAGAGCTCCATAATGAACCGTGACTCTTGCTGCTCCTCCTGGCCACCTAGATACCTCCTCCCTGGCATTTTGCTGCCCATTGGTATGAACTGAAGTGTGTCTCTGGCTGCTCTGCCTCGATGCTCAGATGCCTCCTTGCCGTCTGTAACGTTGAATGGACTTTGATACCGGTAGAAGCCCTAGCTCGGATGCAGGATCTGTTTTTTACGTTGTAGGGCAGCCTACCTCAGATTCTAATTTATGGCCTCACGCGAATGCAAAAGGCATGACGTTGATATCATTTAATTCGCCCTGGCTGCCCCCCCTTGCTTCCCAGATCGAAAAGGAGTTCCCCATGATTCTGCCGATCAAGGAATCGCTCATCAAGTACGTGTTCGAGCCCAATGCTAAGCAGGTGAGCAATGGAGGGATGCGAAAATGAATTTGAATGGGCTCTCCTGCCTGGTGAATGATTCTACACCTCTAAAAGGAGAGAAAGTAACGGCTCAAGGTAATACAGAGAGGCACACAAAGGGCAAAGAAAACACCCCTCTAGAAAACGGAAAGGCAGATTGAAGCCTCTCTTGCCTGGTGAAGTCCTACCCGCTTGAGCTGCCTGTTGATGCTGGGCACATGAGAGGGCCATGTTCTAGAGCAGAAGAGCAGCCAGCCAATTCCTGGGAGAGGTGTATGAGTGTGGACCATTGTCTGCCTTGGAGGTGTTATCATTGCCTGTTTTGTCAATGACATGACACCTCTGGGACAGGCTGAAAAGGCTTGTCTGGTTTGGAGGAAAAGATAGGAAAGGCTAGAGGAGGCAGGAAAGGAACCGACGCCTTGCCTGCTTTGTGACGTAGGGTGTGAAACATGTCCATGGTCAGAAATCCAGAGCTGAGCTCACGCAAGGCCTTCAGGAGCTCGCCGTTCAATTTTCACGATGCTAACATAAAGCTTGAAGTGCCTTGATTGGCATGATTGTCTTTTGATCCCGTCCCTCCCTCAATGCCCCCTTCCTCACACTGCAGAAAGCGGAGGTCCGGGCCGCAGTCAAGGAGATGCGCGGGCGATAGGAGCACCTCGTTGCCCCAGGAGGGGCCTAAGGGAGGCTGCCTCGTTTTTTTGTCTCCCCCACTTGTCCGAACGGAGGGGCTGCAGTGCCATGTACCCTTTTTTTGCGAACGAGGAGCCATGACTCTTTTTTGATGCCCCGTCACTATGTCGCTGTCTGGCTTGAGGTGCCCCGGGATACATGCTTGCCATGTGACTTGTCAATGACATCACACATTTGGGCCATGTGACCTGTCAATGACATTACACATTTGGGCCATGTGACCTGTGCCAGATGGAGGTGGGTATAATACGACCCTGTTCTCAACGTTCATTTGATGAACACCATGTTGTTATATAACTATACCGGTAGTGCATGTATAAATGAAACCCAATGCGGAAGTTATATGTCTTCACCTCGATTGTTGACAACACGTATCAGTACTATGGAGGCTCCGATTGGCCAATGACATACGGACGTTACACCTCAGGGCCCTGCTCATTAAGGCTCAGCCGCGAGGGCGCCCAGCTGCCTGGTGTAATTGCTGACCCCTGCAATTATACCATCTCTGCCACAAGGGTGAAGCCTTTCGGAATGCCTGCAAGGGTCAACAGCAGACATAAGGTCGTCGATTATGATGAATGGGAGGAAATATCGCGTTCCTGCGAGTCAGATTGGGCGCTGGGCCAGAGGTGTCATGCAAGACTTGGCAGGAGGGGGTACACACCGCTGACAAGCAGTAGTAGTGCAGCCATGTATCGTGCATGGGCGTTCCTTGGGATCAAAGCCAGCGCATCAAACGTCAACACAAGTGATTGCTTCTTGCTCCCCAGTGTGATAGGCAAACGGTGTTCAATGGCGCATGCAAAAGCTCCAACCAGGCACCGTGTAATTTATTACTGTGTATATGATGATGCAAGGGGTAGCCCTATGCGCCTGTTCTGTGGCAAATACAGCTTTTTTAGCCCAGAGCATGGGGGGGGGGTCACCAGGTAATCGCAGCCAAGGCCTTTCCGAGCAGGGCCCAGAGGTGGCCGTCACAGACCAGGCAAGCGCAGCTGCAGTCCTGATTCACGCTGGTTTCCCTTGGGGCCATGCCTCACCCTTGTCGTCCCGCTTGACCCCTTGCTCCTCCTCCAGCAGCACCAGCCTCATGCCAGCCTCAGCCACGGCCGTGACCACCTCCCCTAGAGTCCACCTCCTCAGCAACACCTGCTCAATAAGGTTAAGGGTACAGGGTGAACTGGTGAAGGCTTGTTACTCAGCTACATCTTAGCTACACTTCAGCTGCCGGGCGGAGGCCCTGTCTGTGGCCAGCCTTGCTGCTCTTGCCACCAGTCGTAGGCGGGTCCAGGTTTGGGCTTAGTCGGGCCTTAAGCGGCCGCGGGGCGGCCTGCCTAAGTTGGACTTGTAGCCGAAAAAATAAATGCTGTCCCCCACCTGCTCTGGTCCTTGTTGCCGCAGCTCCGTGTCCTCTGGTGAGAACTTGCTGTACGCCACATCCATGCCCGACAGGCCTGCAAGGGTCAGGCAAGTGAGAAGGCGGGCAGCGAAGCTCCACAAGAGAAAGAGGGTCCAGGCGGAGATCAGGGCAAGCATTGATTCACGCGCCACAAGAGAAGTGGGTTTCTTCTACAAGAGAAAGAGGGTGAAAGAGGATTCACGCGCCACAAGAGAAAGAGCTGACATCGATTCGTGGCTCACAGGAGAGTGAGAGGTGGGGGTGAGGTCAGGGCGGGTGGGAACTCCTTGTTAGTCGCACCCATGCCAGCCAGGCCTGCAAGAGTCAGGGCTGAGACTATAACTGACAACCCTCAAGCATGGATTCAACCATTTGGCTTGGGCTTTACCCCATTTTCACCTGGATCCTAACACCCAACCCTGAATTAAATCGATTTACGCTCCGCATGGGAATGAGAGGCGGGGCTGGCGCAAACATCCTGTTGGCCACATCTTTGCCAGACAATTTATGCCAGACATAGATGTGGCCAACAATTTATGACCTGCATCTATGTCTGCATATTTATTTCAGGCCTGCAAGGGTGAGGAGTGTGATCAGGTCTTGCATCGATACACACTTCTCAGCAGAATGAGAGGCGGGACCGGCCGAGCTGTTGCTGCCAGCAGGAGTAGGAGCTGCCAGGACTGCAAGGGGAGGTCCAAGACCAGGGCTGGCGCTGATTGACTTCACTCCCCAGCAGGAATGAGGGCCGGATCCAGAGGAATGAGGGCCGGAGCCAGAGGAATGAGGGCCGGAGGTACACGTGCGGATGTGGCTTCGGCCTAATCTGCGCTGCTTCCTTACCTCTCACGCTGCCCATGGGGCGTAGCTTTCTTCCTTTCGTGATGGCCGGGGCATCCGTCCCCACCACACAGGGGTCATGGATCAAGGCCATGGTGCAGTCTTCCTTTAAGTGCCCAGAAGACTGCTGCATGGCTGCTGCATGGCAGCTGCATGGCTGCTGCCTGTTACACCCCTTGGCCCCCAAGCACTACACACATCAATACATATTATGTGTTAAGTAACAGCTCGGCCAGACCAACTTTTCCCTGAGTGAATACCTTAAATCCCCCCCCCCCCCTCCCCCCCAGCAGGCACATGTAACAGGACAGCCGTTAGGCGCACTTGCTAGTGCAAAAACAAAGGCTGATAACGAGGTCGGCCTATCGGCTGTCCTGTTACAGCACACAATCGCCATCTCCTCAAAGCTTCCCACCCTGATCAAAGTAACAGCTCGGCCAAATCCACTTTTCCCTGAGTGAATCCCCTAAATGCCCCCCCTCCCCCCCCTCCTCAAGCTGCCCCCCCCCCCCAGCAGGCACACAACCGCCATCTCCTCACAGCAACTCACCCTGATCAAAGTAGTCTCCCCCCACCGAATGCTTCTTCCCCTTGGATGAAACGAGCTTTGTGCTCAGCGGGTGGAAGTCCCGCAGAATGAATCGCCCGCCCGCCCCGCCACGTTGCACGTCGTCCCGCAAGACGTCCCCGCTGGCCGGCAGGGCGCCCCGCCCCGCCTGCAAGGCCCACTCCGTCCCTGGCCCGGCAGCTCCCACGCCTCCGGCTGGCCGCAACAGTCCCGCCACGACAGCCATCAACGGGCGTAGGTCGACAAAGTAGTGCTGCAAGGGTAGCATGAGTGGGACCTGTATTATGGTTCAGGTTCAAGGCTTCAGATTTAAGGTTTAGGGCCTATCGGTTGCCTTCTATGACCGTTGATGGGTCATATACCAGGCTGCTTCATTTTACTCAGCGCCTCCCGACGAGGACCAAAGAATGCATGCAGGAGTTTATGCTACAGGGTTCCTCAAAACACAGAACAACACAGAACAACACAGAACAACACAGAACAACACAGATCAACACAGAACAACAAAGAACAACACAGAACAACACAGAACAACACAGAACAACACAGAACAACACAGAACAACACAGAACAACACAAAACAACACAACATAGGACACACAGCATAAGTGCACCACGGAAATTAAAGCACGACAGCACACATGAAAAGCTACTTCTCGACACAAACTATACGCCGCATGACAGCACAAAATAAACTGGCACAGCGTCCCGCATCGCGAGCTGCTTCCCAGAACACAGTGAAGTACGCATGAGTGCACTACAATAGAAACCCTAAACTGGCACAACGGCACACATCGGAAGCTGCTCCCAACTTGTGTGAACGCCCATGGTCTCGCACACCCAAAGGTCCACACCCACCAGTATGCCCATCTCCATGACCACAGCATGGAACGCGCCCTGCAGCCGCCTACCCTCTCGAAGGCCTGGATGCTCGCCCTCACTGAGCAGGGACAAGACATCACACACGTGGTACTCCAGATCCACACCTGCAGCAGCATGTGGCAGTCATCCACACCATTGTCCACACACGTTCACACAGTGTTGAGTGAAGATACATCATACCACACAGACTGGCCTCTCACCCTCACTGAGCAGGGACAAGACATCACTCATGTGGTACTCCAGATCCACACCTGCAGCAGCATGTGGCAGTCATCCACACAATTGTCCACACACTTTCACACATTGTTGAGTGAATATACATCATACCACACAGACTGGCCTCGTGCCCTCACTGAGCAGGGACAAGACATCACTCATGTGGGACTCCAGATCCACACCTGCGGCAGCGGGTAGCAGCACACATCAGTATCGAGTGAATAAATAAATAATACGCACCGAGGCGTGATCAGACATCACACACGTGATACACCAGAACAACACCTAATGCCCCCCCCTGACCTGATGCCCCTCCCCCTGACCTGCTGCCCCCCCCCCTGACCTGCTGCCCCCCCCCCCTGACCTGCTGCCCCCCCCCCTGACCTACTGCCCCCCCCCTGCCCTGCTGCCCTGCCCCTGCCCTGCTGCCCCCCCCCGACCTGCCCCCCCCCCCCCCCCCCCCCTCCTGACCTGCTGCCCTACCCTGACCTGCTGCCGCCCCCCCTGACCTGCTGCCCCCCCCTGACCTGCTGCCCCCCCCCCCCCCCCCCTGACCTGCTTCCCCCCCTGACCTGACCTGCTGCCCCCCCCTGACCTGCTGCCCCCCCCTGACCTGCCCCCCCCTGACCTGACCTGCTGCCCCCCCTGACCTGACCTGCTGCCCCCCCCACTGACCTGCCGCCCTCCCCCTGACCTGCTGCCCCCCCCTGACCTGACTTGCTGCCCCCCCCTGACCTGACCTGCTGCCCCCCCTGACCTGACCTGCTGCCCCCCCCCCCCCCCCCCCTGACCTGCTGCCCCCCCCTGACCTGACTTGCTGCTCCCCCCTGACCTGACTTGCTGCTCCCCCCTGACCTGCTGCCCCCCCCTGACCTGACTTGCTGCTCCCCCCTGACCTGACCTGCTGCCCCCACCCTGACCTGACTTGCTGCCCCCCCCTGACCTGCTGCCCCCCCCTGACCTGACTTGCTGCCCCCCCCTGACCTGACCTGCTGCCCCCCCCTGACCTGACCTGCTGCCCCCCCCTGACCTGACCTGCTGCCCCCCCCCCTGACCTGCTGCCCCCTCCTGACCTGACCTGCTGCCCCCCCCTGACCTGACCTGCTGCCCCCCCCACTGACCTGCCGCCCCCCCCCTGACCTGCTGCCCCCCCCTGGCCTGACCTGCTACCCCCCCCTGACCTGACCTGCTGCCCCCCCCTGACTTGACTTGCTGCCCCCCCCTGACCTGACCTGCTGCCCCCCCCCTGACCTGATCTGCTGCCTCCCCCTGACCTGCCCCCCCCTCCCCCTGACCTGCTGCCCCCCCCTGACCTGACCCGCTGCCCCCCCCCCCCTGACCTGCTGCCCCCCCCTGACCTGACCTGCTGCCCCCCCCTGACCTGACCTGCTGCCCCCCCCCCCTGACCTGCCGCCCCCCCCCCTGACCTGCTGCCCCCCCCCTGACCTGACTTGCTGCCCCCCCCTGACCTGACCTGCTGCCCCCCCCTGACCTGACCTGCTGCCCCCCCCCCCCCCCCTGACTTGACTTGCTGCCCCCCCCAGACCTGACCTGCTGCCCCCCCCTGACCTGACCTGCTGCCCCCCCCCCCCCCCCCCCTGACTTGACTTGCTGCCCCCCCCCTGACCTGACCTGCTGCCCCCCCCCTGACCTGACTTGCTGCTCCCCCCTGACCTGCTGCCCCCCCCTGACCTGACCTGCTGCCCCCACCCTGACCTGACTTGCTGCCCCCCCCTGACCTGCTGCCCCCCCCTGACCTGACCTGCTGCCCCCCCCCTGACCTGACCTGCTGCCCCCCCCTGACTTGACTTGCTGCCCCCCCCTGACCTGACCTGCTGCCCTCCCCTGACCTGACCTGCTGCCCCCCCCCTGACCTGACCTGCTGCCCCCCCCTGACCTGACCTGCTGCCCCCCCTGACCTGACCTGCTGCCCCCCCATGACCTGACCTGCTGCCCCCCCCTGACCTGACCTGTTGCCCCCCCCCTGACCTGCTGCCCCCCCCCTGACCTGACCTGCTGCCCCCCCCCCCTGACCTGCTGCCCCCCCCTGACCTGACCTGCTGCCCCCCCCTGACCTGACCTGCTGCCCCCCCCCCCTGACCTGACCTGCTGCCCCCCCCCCCCCCCCCCCCCTGACCTGACCTGCTGCCCCCCCCTGACCTGACTTGCTGCCCCCCCCTGACCTGACCTGCTGCCCCCCCCTGACCTGACCTGCTGCCCCCCCCCCCCCCCCTGACCTGACCTGCTGCCCCCCCCTGACCTGACCTGCTGCCCCCCCCCCTGACCTGCTGCCCCCTCCTGACCTGACCTGCTGCCCCCCCCTGACCTGACCTGCTGCCCCCCCCACTGACCTGCCGCCCCCCCCCTGACCTGCTGCCCCCCCCTGGCCTGACCTGCTACCCCCCCCTGACCTGACCTGCTGCCCCCCCCTGACTTGACTTGCTGCCCCCCCCTGACCTGACCTGCTGCCCCCCCCCTGACCTGATCTGCTGCCTCCCCCTGACCTGCCCCCCCCTCCCCCTGACCTGCTGCCCCCCCCTGACCTGACCCGCTGCCCCCCCCTGACCTGATCTGCTGCCCCCCCCCCCCCCCCCCTGACCTGCTGCCCCCCCCCTGACCTGCTGCCCCCCCCACTGACCTGCTGCCCCCCCCACTGACCTGCTGCCCCCCCCACTGACCTGCTGCCCCCCCCTGACCTGACCGGTTGCCCCCCCCACTGACCTGCTGCCCCCCCCACTGACCTGCTGCCCCCCCCACTGACCTGCTGCCCCCCCCCCCCCCCACTGACCTGCTGCCGCCCCCCCTGACCTGCTGCCTCCCCCTGACCTGACCTGTTGCCCCCCCCACTGACCTGCTGCCCCCCCACTGACCTGCTGCCCCCCCCACTGACCTGCTGCCCCCCCCACTGACCTGCTGCCCCCCCCACTGACCTGCTGCCCCCCCCTGACCTGACCTGTTGCCCCCCCCACTGACCTGCTGCCCCCCCCTCTGACCTGCTGCCCCCCCCCCTGACCTGCTGCCCCCCCCCCTGACCTGCTGCCCCCCCCACTGACCTGCTGCCCCCCCCCCCTGACCTGCTGCCCCCCCCCCTGACCTGCTGCCCCCCCCCTGACCTGCTGCGCCCCCCCTGAGTTGCTGCCCCCCCCCTGAGTTGCTGCCCCCCCCTGACCTGACCTGCTGCCCCCCCCTGACCTGACCTGCTGCCCCCCCCCCTGACCTGCTGCCCCCCCCTGACCTGACCTGCTGCTGCCCCCCCCTGACCTGCTGCCCCCCCCTGACCTGACCTGCTGCCCCCCCCACTGACCTGCTGCCCCCCCCTGACCTGACCTGCTGCCCCCCCCCTGACCTGCTGCCCCCCCCTGACCTGACCTGCTGCCCCCCCCCCTGACCTGCTGCCCCCCCCCACTGACCTGCTGCCCCCCCCCACTGACCTGCTGCCCCCCCCCACTGACCTGCTGCCCCCCCAGCATGTGGCAGTCCATATTTGTGTTGCGTGATAAGACAATCACAACCTGGCCTCTTGCCCCAAGTGTTGAATTTGTGAGTGATGAGACAAGACACATCACACACGCAGCCTGGCCTATCGCCGCAAGTGCTGATTTTCGAGTGATATGTCCCAGTGTTGGCTGCGCAGCAGTCCCGCAAATTGGGTCCAACACGAACTTAAACAAAACTGATGGCTGGCAGTTGCAAAAATAGAGATTGGTGGAAATAAATTGCAATCTGCGTCCAGGAACGCGCGTCTGCAATAAAAATTGAATGGCTGGTGCAAATAAGGAGAGCATCCCAATTGTATCTGGGGTCACACATCTGCCAGTATATTTTTGCTTGGACTTAAAAAGGTGTAAGGCCGGCCGCCCAACCCTAGACCTGAGATGCTTACACAAAAAAACAGCCCGGGTGCGCAAGGGGCCCTCGTCGTCAGCTGAGAAAAGGCGAGCAGGAACAGGGAAGGCAAACGGCCAACAAACACTCACACGGTCGGTATGGCATCTTGTTAGCCGGCATCCATCGGCGAGCACTACGAGGCAACCCCCCTTTTCTGAATAGCTTCGGAAACCAGGCACCTGAACCAGGCACCTGAACCAGGCACCTGAACCAGGCACCTGAACCAGGCACCTGAACCAGGCACCTGAACCAGGCACCTGAACCAGGCACCTGAACCAGGTACCTGAACCAGGCACCTGAACCAGGCACCGGAACCAGACACCGGAACCAGGCACCAGAACCAGGCACTGAAAAGAGTGTGGCAAGGTGCAGAAGCTGAGCTGTTCCAGACCTGGAGAACATGGCAATTCATTTACGGTATATTTGATTTGCCTTCCCTAGGGCATCAAAAATGATTTATTTGATGACCCTCAGGGGAAACTGTCGACGGAAACCCTTCGTTTCTCAGAGATTTGCATTCCCTCGGACATAAACATGACTTATTATTTAATGTCCTCACGGTTTGGCCCTCCGGGTTGTGCCCTCAGGGCAAATTGTCGACCTAAACCCTAATTTCCGACTGAAGACCATCGATACGAATTTAATCCATGGATCCCCAAACACTCAAGAACGTGTATTACGAGGGAAGGCAAAGCAATTCATGGAATCCTAGCTTGCATGTGCTGCAATCCAGCATAGCACCCACCACTTCTTCTGGTCCGTTGGGCGTCCAATAATCACCCTGAACCCATATTTATATTTTAATTTAAAACCATACTTAATCGGTACCGTACCGTCAGTCTAATCTGGTTTTCGGTGTCATTTCAAACACGCAATTGAAGGTATTGATTGCCACGAGTTGGTTTGCCCAGAATTTGTGGCCATAAGCAAACCCTAAACCATAAATGACACCAAATGAGAATGACAGTACGGTATTCAAATTTGAATATCATATTCAAACTTAAATGTTATTAATGAAATGTCATCACCCCTACCATTACTAGGAATCCCGGATTCTCAGCAGCAGCGCACCTGCTGCCACCGCCAGCTCATTTGCGTAGCGCGCATTGCCTGGAGGGCAGGACACCGTCGAGGGCAGGGATGAGTGAGAGTGAAGATAAATGGCAGCTTCCAAACCGAGAGGCAGCACAGCTATACTTGAAAAAACATTCACATAGATTGGAGTGGGTAAGCCTTTTGAAATCCCTTCAAAAAGAAAAGGAATGCCAATACTTTTGGAAATGCTCTAAAACAGAGAAGCCACGTTAATCCTCTTGAGACACCTTTCGAAAATTGGCAACCCAAATGTGTTTCCTCACACCGCTCGATCATCAGCAGCTTCAGAACCTCGACCCCCCCCCGGGCGCTCAATTTAGGGCATTTAAAGGCATTTAGGGCATTTCGGTGCAACCCACCCGCACCATCTTCTCACGTGTGTCACCTCATACCACTGCATCACCCGCACTATCAGGACTTGCCCCCCTCACCCCCTGGCGCTCAACTCGGGTTTCCAAAGGCATATAGGCGCAACCTGTCCCATGCATCAAATGTGATGCCCCGCTGTACTGTAAAAACTTCAAAAACTTCAACCTCCAATGCACTCGCACCATCTCCTCACCTGTGTCTCCTCATACATCTTCGTACCATTAGGACTTGCCCCCACCCCCTGCCCTCAATTCGGGTCTCAAATGCCATTTAGGCGCAACGCACCCGCACCATCTTTTCACCTGTGTCTCCTCATACCACTATATTACTCGCACCATCAGGACTTGGGCCCTCCCCCACGGCCTTCCACACACACCCTTCCCCCACCAGCCACGGCCTTCCACACACACCCTTCCCCCACCAGCCACGGCCTTCCACACACACCCTTCCCCCACCAGCCACGGCCTTCCACACACACCCTTCCCCCACCAGCCACGGCCTTCCACACACACCCTTCCCCCACCAGCCACGGCCTTCCACACACACCCTTCCCCAAGCAGCCATGACCTTCCACACACACTCTTCCCCAACCAGCCACGGCCTTCCACACACACCCTTCCCCCACCAGCCACGGCCTTCCACACACACCCTTTCCCCATCAGCCACGGCCTTCCACACACACCCTTCCCCCACCAGCCACGGCCTTCCACACACACCCTTCCCCACCAGCCACGGCCTTCCACACACACCCTTCCCCCACCAGCCACGGCCTTCCACACACACTCTTCCCCAACCAGCCACGGCCTTCCACACACACCCTTCCCCCACCAGCCACGGCCTTCCACACACACCCTTCCCCCATCAGCCACGGCCTTCCACACACACCCTTCCCCCACCAGCCACGGCCTTCCACACACACTCTTCCCCCACCAGCCACGGCCTTCCACACACACTCTTCCCCAACCAGCCACGGCCTTCCACACACACCCTTCCCCCACCAGCCACGGCCTGCCACACACACTCTTCCCCAACCAGCCACGGCCTTCCACACACACCCTTCCCCCACCAGCCACAGCCTTCCACACACACCCTTCCCCCACCAGCCACGGCCTTCCACACACACCCTTCCCCCACCAGCCACGGCCTTCCACACACACCCTTCCCCCACCAGCCACGGCCTTCCACACACACCCTTCCCCCACCAGCCACGGCCTTCCACACACACCCTTCCCCAAGCAGCCATGACCTTCCACACACACTCTTCCCCAACCAGCCATGGCCTGCCACACACACCCTTCCCCCACCAGCCACGGCCTTCCACACACACCCTTCCCCACCAGCCACGGCCTTCCACACACACCCTTCCCCCACCAGCCACGGCCTTCCACACACACCCTTCCCCCACCAGCCACGGCCTTCCACACACACCCTTCCCCAACCAGCCACGGCCTTACACACACACCCTTCCCCCACCAGCCACGGCCTTCCACACACACCCTTCCCCCACCAGCCACGGCCTTCCACACACACCCTTCCCCCATCAGCCACGGCCTTCCACACACACCCTTCCCCCACCAGCCACGGCCTTCCACACACACTCTTCCCCCACCAGCCACGGCCTTCCACACACACTCTTCCCCAACCAGCCACGGCCTTCCACACACACCCTTCCCCCACCAGCCACGGCCTGCCACACACACTCTTCCCCAACCAGCCACGGCCTTCCACACACACCCTTCCCCCACCAGCCACAGCCTTCCACACACACCCTTCCCCCACCAGCCACGGCCTTCCACACACACCCTTCCCCCACCAGCCACGGCCTTCCACGCACCCTCCGAAATGTCCACCACTGTCGGTCGGATCCCCATCCCCAGTGCCATGGCCACCGCTTTGCTCCCGTGACTCCCCATCAGGTTGGCCACCCTGACGCCGCCGGGCCCGGTGCCTGCGCCCACATCCCGCAGCATCTGCTGCAGATGCGGCTCCAGAGGCCCCAAGGTGCGGCTGGGATCTGCAGCTATGCGTGCAGCAGCAACCTATATCGCAGGGTTCAGGGTTAAGAGCTTATGTTTAGGGTTAAGGTTTAGGGCTAGTGCTTAGGGTGAAGGTTTAGGGCTAGTGCTTAGGGTTGATGTTTAGGGCTAGTGCTTAGGGTTGATGTTTAGGGCTAGTGCTTAGGGTTGATGTTTAGGGCTAGTGCTTAGGGTTGATGTTTAGGGCTAGTGCTTAGGGTTGATGTTAAGGGCTAGTGCTTAGGGTTGATGTTTAGGGCTAGGCTTAGGGTTAAGTTTGAGGGTTGAGGGTTAAGAGGCCCCAGGGAGCAACTTGGATGCGCAGCCATAAAGCTGCAGCCCTACAATAGGTTAAGGGTTTCACTGGTTTTGCCCAGTTAGGGTTAAGGGTTAAGGGTGAAGGGATATACTCGATTTGCCGGACTTAAACCTTTCCTTCTTCTCACCCAGCTCCTCTATTTTCTGAACGCCCGCAGCCAAAAGGGGCCTTGAATGTCTCGAGCACATCAAGCGCAATTTTGGCCGAAGGAACTCTAGGCTGCTCACTTGAGCACAGGGCCTACTTGCTGGCCACCTCCATAGCTGACAAGACCATGTCCCCATGAGGCTCTTCAGCATAAAAAGAAAACGGCTCAACCAGCATTTTTACCCGCATGAGCCAGTCCACAGTGACAACATCAAGACTGCTTCACGGACGTGTCTTGACAAGCCTGTGGCACTGAAACCACTCCATGCAAGCAATGGTTTAACACGCGTAAGCGAGTGCACAGTGACAACATCAAGACCAGCCGTGTCTTGATGAGCTAATTTATATTGAAACCACTCCCCACATCAGCGGTGTGCACAACCAAGGCAAAGCAGCAGCATACAAGCTTGGCCATGTGTGTGTGTGCATGTGAGGGGGTAGATGGGAAAACTGAAGGACAGTCCAGGGATAAGGGTTAAAACCCTTAACCCTAGACCCTAAACGTGGGGACAGTCCAGGGTTTAGGGTTTGAACCCTTAACCCTAATCTTGAGGACAGTCCAGGCCCACACCCAAACCATAGAGACATGAACAGTTAATACAGCGAAGTCACTCTTAGTAGTCTACAAGCTTGACTATGTGTGTGCGGGGGGGCGAGGGATGATCTCAGTGGTGACAGCTGCTGCACCCTCCGAAGGTGCTTGAATATCCTAGCAGCCTCCTGAACGTTTTCGACTTGGCATCTGCGCACTTGTCCTCCCACCCCCCCTCCCCGTCGTACAACGCTTTCGCGGTGGGGGGAAGGTGGGTATTAACTGTGGGACAGTCCAGGCCCACACACCCCCACCGCAGAGATGCCGCCGCGAAACAAATGAGGATGAGCGGTAACGTAGCTCATCACTAAATCAAACTCAGCCAGGACCCCAATTCTGGTGCAAGCATCCTGCTCTTAGGGAAGTGCGAGATCCGCTCAGTGACCTCACCGTCCTAATGAAGAGCGCAAATCTCCTCAAAACCCTAAACCCTAAACCCTGAAACCTAAAGCCTTAACCATCCTAATAGAGAGCGCAAATCTCTTCAAAATCAAATGGATGCTTATAAGTTAAAACATGGGGCAGGTCATCGACCCCCTTGAGGCCCCCAGAGAGCCCGTGGCTCCCCTCGATCACCTTCGGGCACATTGATGATAGCCAGTGCTAGGTCCGGACGGGTTGCTACCTTAATCAATGCCGGTAACAGTGCGGATGTGGCTTCGGCCCAGGCTGCGCTGTTTCCTTAACTCTCACACCCCCCCACAGGGCGTAGCTTTCTTTCTTTATTTCAATGCCGCAAGGTGATTACCAGCAATTTTCGAATTTACTTATTCACAATTTTACTTTGGAGCAGTGCTAGGGCAAATCAATGGTAGCTTAACCAGGGCAAGGGCCGGAAGGGTAGCTTCCTTCATCAATACCATCATCAATCACCAAGGTGATGCCGAAAGGTGATGCCGAAAGGTGATGACCGGTACCAGGGGCCAGTACCGGTAATTTACTGATGAACATATTTGCATTAATCAACTTTCTTTGGTTTATAATCCCCGGTGGGCTTACTGGTATATGACACTGAGAAGCAACTCACCCTGTGACGTTTTTGTTAAGTTCGTTCAGTCCAACAGAGCATTACATCTGATGCATGGGACATGTACCCCTAAACCGGTACAGGCACTAAATACGTAAGGACAGCCAGCAAAAACCAGCAAGCGAAAACCCTACACCCTACACCAGCGAGCCAAAACCCTACACCCTACACCAGCGAGCGAAAGGTTTGCGGTTGGAGCCCCACAAAAAAATAATTTATCGTGTTCCAGATTTAAGCGGGGAAAACGTCTGGCCCTTCGTAGGAAGTGACTCGCAGAATGTCGTAAGCGGGCTATCCAGCGGGATATAACTGCTATGGGTGGAGCGGTACCTCATGCCAATCTCATACCTCCTGCTTCGGCAGTGCGCCTAGTTGTTTTTCCTTTGGACCAGTGCCTGGGCCATATCAAGGTAGCCAAATCCAGTGCTAGGGCCGGAAGGGTGGTTGCCTGAACCAATGCCTCCAGGTGATCCATTTACTTATTTAGTTCTGGTACCGTAGTGTCAGTCCAAATTCGTTTTATGGATCGTTTTCAAGAAAGCGAATGGTTTATTTCGCTGATTATTTGTACCGAAACGAAAAAAACGAATATTTTCCGCCCCAAACCCTAAAAATATCGCCAACACAGAGTGCAACACCGCTCAACGCACATGCAGCTTTTGCACTCGGTCTTCCTATCAAAATGCAGCAAGTATGAAAATGCAGCTTTCTTTCGCCGAGTCACCTTGTGGGGCGAAGGCAAGACGCGTGCTTGCACCTGATGTGACGCCCAGAGCGAAAATGAATCGATAAAACGAACAATAAAACGAACAGCGTGACTGACAGAAAAGAAGGTTTCAGAACGAAAAACGAACTCAGAATAACGAATTAGGACTGACACTACCGTACTTACCGGTTTATAAATTTAAGAGCCAAAAGTGATCTCACCTGAGGGCTTCCAAAACGAGCGCACCACGCCGGGTAGGTTGTGTCCTGTCCGCCCCACGCACGATTGTTGTGTGACCCAACCTGCGCCTGCGCGCGAAAACGGCAGCATACAACAGCACTGAGCTCACAGGCAGACAACACCTCCACATGTCCCCATAGATCTCCACAGATCTCCACAGATCCCCATAGATCTACATTCATATTTACATATCTCCACAGCTCCCTAATCCCTATAGATCTACATTGATCTTAACATATCTCCACAGATCTCCATACATATCCAAAGGGTGCCACAAATCTCCACAGATCCCCATAGGTCCCCGCACATCTTCACACATATCCACACATATCTACATATCTCTACAGATCTCCTCAGCATCGATGATCAAGTCTGCCTATGAAGCAGGCAGGCGGAGCACCACTCATCGCAAAACTGGCTGGCGCTTTAGGCCTACTGACCTGACTGGCCTGGCTGGCTCTACAGGCCTACTGACCTGACTGGCCTGGCTGGCTCTACAGGCCTACTGACCTAACTGGCCTGGCTGACTCTACAGGCCTACTGACCTGACTGGCTCTACAGGCCTGACTGACCTGGCTGGCCTGACTGGCTCTACAGGCCTACTGACATAACTGGCCTGGCTGGCTCTACAGGCCTACTGACCTGACTGGCCTGGCTGGCTCTACAGGCCTACTGACCTGACTTGCCTGTCTGACTCTACAAGCCTACTGACCTGATTGGCCTGGCTGGCTCTACATGCCTGCTGACCTGACTGGCATGGCTGGCTCTACAGGCCTACTGACCTAACTGGCCTGGCTGACTCTACAGGCCTACTGACCTGACTGACCTGACTGGCCTGACTGGCTCTACAGGCCTACTCACCTGACTGGCCTGGCTGGCTCTACATGCCTACTGTCTTGACTGGCCTGGCTGACTCTACAGGCCTACTGACCTGACTGGCCTGGCTGACTCTACAGGCCTACTGACGTGACTGGCCTGGCTGACTCTACAGGCCTACTGACCTGACTGGCCTGGCTGGCTCTACAGGCCTACTGACCTGACTGGCCTGGCTGACTGTACAGGCCTACTGACCTGACTGACCTGGCTGGCTCTACAGGCCTACTGACCTGACTGGCCTGGCTGGCTCTACAGGCCTACTGACCTGACTGGCCTGGCTGGCTCTACAGGCCTACTGGCCTGACTGGCCTGGCTGGCTCTACAGGCCTACTGACCTGACTGGCCTGGCTGGCTCTACATGCCTACTGACCTGACTGGCCTGGCTGGCTCTACAGGCCTACTGACCTGACTGGCCTGGCTGGCCCTACATGCCTACTGACCTGACTGGCCTGGCTGGCTCTACATGCCTACTGACCTGACTGGCCTGGCTGACTCTACAGGCCTAATGACCTGGCTGGCCTGGCTGGCTCTACAGGCCTACTGACCTGACTGGCCTGGCTGGCTCTACTGACCTGACTGACCTGGCTGGCCTCACTGGCTCTACATGCCTACTGACCTGACTGGCCTGGCTGGCTCTACATGCCTACTGACCTGACTGGCCTGGCTGGCTCTACAGGCCTACTGACCTGACTGGCCTGGCTGGCTCTATATGCCTACTGACCTGACTGGCCTGGCTGGCTCTACAGGCCTACTGACCTGACTGGCCTGGCTGGCTCTACATGCCTTATGACCTGACTGGCCTGGCTGGCTCTACAGGCCTACTGACCTGACTGGCCTGGCTGGCTCTACAGGCCTAATGACCTGACTGGCCTGGCTGGCTCTACAGGCCTACTGACATGACTGGCCTGGCTGGCTCTACAGGCCTACTGACCTGACTGGCCTGGCTGGCTCTACAGGCCTACTGACCTGACTGGCCTGGCTGGCTCTACATGCCTACTGACCTGACTGACCTGGCTGGCCCTACATGCCTACTGACCTGACTTGCCTGCCTGGCTCTACAGGCCTACTGACCTGACTGGCCTGGCTGACTCTACAGGCCTACTGACCTAACTGGCCTGGCTGGCTCTACATGCCTACTGGCCTGACTGGCCTGGCTGGCTCTACAGGCCTACTCACCTGACTGGCCTGGCTGGCTCTACATGCATACTGACCTGACTGGCCTGGCTGACTCTACATGCCTACTGACCTGACTGGCCTGGCTGGCTCTACATGCATACTGACCTGACTTGCCTGCCTGGCTCTACAGGCCTACTGACCTGACTGGCCTGGCTGGCTCTACATGCCTACTGACCTGACTGGCCTGGCTGGCTCTACAGGCCTACTGACCTGACTGGCCTGGCTGGCTCTACAGGCCTACTGACCTGACTGGCCTGGCTGGCTCTACAGGCCTACTGACCTGACTGGCCTGGCTGGCTCTACATGCCTACTGACCTGACTGGCCTGGCTGGCTCTACAGGCCTACTGACCTAACTGGCCTGGCTGGCTCTACAGGCCTACTGACCTGACTGGCCTGGCTGGCTCTACATGCCTACTCACCTGACTGGCCTGGCTGGCTCTACATGCATACTGACCTGACTGGCCTGGCTGACTCTACATGCCTACTGACCTGACTGGCCTGGCTGGCTCTACATGCATACTGACCTGACTGGCCTGGCTGACTGTACAGGCCTACTGACCTGACTGACCTGGCTGGCTCTACAGGCCTACTGACCTGACTGGCCTGGCTGGCTCTACAGGCCTACTGACCTGACTGGCCTGGCTGGCTCTACAGGCCTACTGGCCTGACTGGCCTGGCTGGCTCTACAGGCCTACTGACCTGACTGGCCTGGCTGGCTCTACATGCCTACTGACCTGACTGGCCTGGCTGGCTCTACAGGCCTACTGACCTGACTGGCCTGGCTGGCCCTACATGCCTACTGACCTGACTGGCCTGGCTGGCTCTACATGCCTACTGACCTGACTGGCCTGGCTGACTCTACAGGCCTAATGACCTGGCTGGCCTGGCTGGCTCTACAGGCCTACTGACCTGACTGGCCTGGCTGGCTCTACTGACCTGACTGACCTGGCTGGCCTCACTGGCTCTACATGCCTACTGACCTGACTGGCCTGGCTGGCTCTACATGCCTACTGACCTGACTGGCCTGGCTGGCTCTACAGGCCTACTGACCTGACTGGCCTGGCTGGCTCTATATGCCTACTGACCTGACTGGCCTGGCTGGCTCTACAGGCCTACTGACCTGACTGGCCTGGCTGGCTCTACATGCCTTATGACCTGACTGGCCTGGCTGGCTCTACAGGCCTACTGACCTGACTGGCCTGGCTGGCTCTACAGGCCTAATGACCTGACTGGCCTGGCTGGCTCTACAGGCCTACTGACATGACTGGCCTGGCTGGCTCTACAGGCCTACTGACCTGACTGGCCTGGCTGGCTCTACAGGCCTACTGACCTGACTGGCCTGGCTGGCTCTACATGCCTACTGACCTGACTGACCTGGCTGGCCCTACATGCCTACTGACCTGACTTGCCTGCCTGGCTCTACAGGCCTACTGACCTGACTGGCCTGGCTGACTCTACAGGCCTACTGACCTAACTGGCCTGGCTGGCTCTACATGCCTACTGGCCTGACTGGCCTGGCTGGCTCTACAGGCCTACTCACCTGACTGGCCTGGCTGGCTCTACATGCATACTGACCTGACTGGCCTGGCTGACTCTACATGCCTACTGACCTGACTGGCCTGGCTGGCTCTACATGCATACTGACCTGACTTGCCTGCCTGGCTCTACAGGCCTACTGACCTGACTGGCCTGGCTGGCTCTACATGCCTACTGACCTGACTGGCCTGGCTGGCTCTACAGGCCTACTGACCTGACTGGCCTGGCTGGCTCTACAGGCCTACTGACCTGACTGGCCTGGCTGGCTCTACAGGCCTACTGACCTGACTGGCCTGGCTGGCTCTACATGCCTACTGACCTGACTGGCCTGGCTGGCTCTACAGGCCTACTGACCTAACTGGCCTGGCTGGCTCTACAGGCCTACTGACCTGACTGGCCTGGCTGGCTCTACATGCCTACTGACCTGACTGGCCTGACTGGCTCTACATGCATACTGACCTGACTGGCCTGGCTGGCTCTACAGGCCTACTGACCTGACTGGCCTGGCTGACTCTACAGGCCTACTGACCTGACTGTCCTGGCTGGCTCTACAGGCCTACTCACCTGACTGGCCTGGCTGGCTGACTCTACAGGCCTTTAAGGCCCAGGCTGCTTCTACTAAGGCCTTAAAGAGCCTAGGTCGCTACTGATCGGGCCTTATAGACTGAGGCCTCTCCTAGCCTGGCTGGCTGAATCTACAGGCCTTGAAGACCTAGGCCTCTCTTATGCAGGCCAACTAGACCCAAGCTTCTACTGGCCTGTCTGGCTGAATCTGAAGGCATTCTAATACTTTTTTACGCCTAGGCCCTCCCACACAGCAGGAGGGATCGAGGAGGAAAAGGCTGTGAACAACCGAGCATGCGCAGGCAGAGCCCCAACAAGCGCTGCATTTCTCATTTGGCCTTCCCTTGCATTTCCCATTTGGCCTTCCCTTGCATTTCCCATTTGGTCTTCCCTTGCATTTCTCATTTGGCCCTCCCTTATATTTCTCATTTGGCCTTCCCTTGCATTTCCCATTTGGCCTTCCCTTGCATTTCCCATTTGGTCTTCCCTTGCATTTCTCATTTGGCCCTCCCTTATATTTCCCATTTGGCCTTCCCTTGCATTTCCCATTTGGCCTTCCCTTGCATTTCCCATTTGGCCTTCCCTTGCATTTCTCATTTGGCCTTCCCTTGCATTTCCCATTTGGCCTTCCCTTGCATTTCCCATTTGGCCTTCCCTTGCATTTCCCATTTGGCCCTCCCTTGCATTTCCCATTTGGCCTTCCCTTGCATTTCCCATTTGGTCTTCCCTGCCAGCACCTGGATGTGTTCAAGCCTCTCTGTGATGAGCCTGGCCAGCTCAGGGTCGCACAGGCGCTCCGACGCAGCGACTGGCGCTCGGACGGGCTCGCGTTCTCCTCCGCCGCCGCTGCCAGCGAGCTGATCGAGTCCTGACGCACTCGCGTGCGCTCCTTGCCTCCTGCTGCCCATGCCGCCGCTGCCGTCGCCCCCTCTGCTGCCACCTGATGGGCCTGCCATCGCCCACGCCGCCTCTGGCAGCCCGGCCAGGGCTATCGCTGAGGGCTTGCCCAGGGCCTGCCTTTGCAAGGCGTAGAGGGAGCGGGCCCAGGCCTCGACAGTGGGGGCGCTGCTCGAAGGCCGCTGCCCTTCCCGGCCCCAGTCTGATGAAGGCTGATCCAATGCCAGCCGTTGCTGCTGCTGCATTTGTTGCTGCTGCTGCCGCTGCTGGTGTTGTTGTCGCTGCTGCTGCTGCAGCTCCTCAGGAAGCAGTGATCCCTGTGTGGACCAGAATGGCGCCGACGAGGCATCCCCTGGCGACCTCAGTAACACGGCCTGACGCAAGTAGGTGAGCAGGGGCACGCTCGCAATTTTGGAACAGTCTTGTGACAGCTTTGCAACAGTTCTGTAACCGTTTTATAATACGGATTGACGCAAGCAGGTGGGCATGGGGGCATGTTCACAGTTTTGTTCGTTTGTGAATCATGATCGGGTGCAACTGAATACCGTGTTGTTGAATACCACTGTACAAATGAATATTGTGTGGTTGAAGTATGTGTTGGGGTGGGCACTGGCAGGTGGGGACAGCTCACTTCGGGCACGCGCCATGGAGCACCAGACCATCCAAATCAGAGTGCAATGGGACACTAGACCATCCAGACTAGGGTTAAGGGTTTAGGGTTAAGGGTTAAGCGCAATGGAACACCGGAACATCAAGATCAGAGAGCTGTCAATTCCTGGGAATCCATGTAGAAGCTGGTGCAATGGAGGAGAACCCTTGGGTAAAGGGTTTTATAGTTCAGGGTTTACAGTGTAGGGGGGTTAAGGATTTAGGGTCCAGACCAGTGTACAGACAGTACCTGGGAATCCATGTAGAAGCTGGTACAATGCAGGGGACCCCATAATGTGGAGCATGACGATCTATTGAGATCTTGTGCCAGGAAAATCAAGAGTTGGAAGCGCTGCCTGTGCATCGGATGCACCCCCTTCTCCTGATGCTGTTCAGAAAGTGCTGCCTTGTGCAGGGGATACAAACTTTCCCTGACCATGCAATACCTTGAACTGTGCCAGGAAAGGAAAGAGCTGGCAGCCCTTCCTGGGACATCTTTTTCTCCTGATGCTGAGCAGAAAGTGCTGCCTTGTGCAGGGGATACAAACTTTCCCCGGCCATGCCATACCGTGGGCTGTGCCAGGAAAGGAAAGAGCTTCCCCGGCCATGCCGTGGAATCGTGCAGCAAATCCTTGTTGTCCCTCATCAGGTGGCGGAAAATCTTCACCACAAACGGGTCACAGCCACCACCTTAACCTGGCACACTGCCCAGCTCCACCCCCACCATTTTCCCCACCTCCACCTCTTCCCCATCTCCACCTCTTCCCCATCTCCCCCACTCCCCCACCTCCACCTCACCCGTATGCAGTACGGGTCTGCTGCCACCACCCCCACCTCTCCCCCACCCCCGACCTCTCCACCACCTGTATGCGGTACGGATCTGCTGCCACCACCCCCACCTCTCCCCCACCACCACCTCACCTGTTTGCGGTACAGATCTGCTGCCACCACCCCCACCTCTCCCCCACCACCACCTCACACGTATAAGGTACAGGTCGGATGCCACCACCCCCACCTCTCCCCCACCTCCACCTCACACGAATGCGGTACGGATCTGCTGCCACCACCCCCACCTCTCCCCCACCTCCAACTCACCCGTATGCGGTACAGATCTGCTGGCACCACCCCCACCTCTCCCCCACCTCCAACTCACCCATATGCAGTACGGATCTGCTGCCCCCCCCCCCACGTCTCCCACATTTGTATGCGGTACGGATCTGCTGCCACCACCCCCCACCTCTCCCCCACCTGTATACGGTACGGGTCTGCTGCCACCACCCCCACCTCTCCCCCACCTCCACCTCTTCCGTATGCGGTTCGGATCTGCTGCCACCACCCCCACCTCTCCCCCACCTCCACGTCACACGTATACGGTACGGGTCTGCTGCAACCATCCCCACCTCTCCCCCACCTCCACCCCACCCGTATGCGGTACAGATCTGCTGCCACCACCCCCACCTCTCCCCCACCTCCACCTTACCCGTATGCGGTTTGGATCTGCTGCCACCATCCCCACCTCTCCCCCACCTCCACCTCACCCGAATGCGGTTCAGATCTGCTGCCACCACCCCCACCTCTCCCCCACCTCCACGTCACCCGTATACGGTACGGTTCTGCTGCCACCATCCCCACCTGTCCCCCACCTCCACCCCACCCGTATGCGGTACAGATCTGCTGCCACCACCCCCACCTCTCCCCCACCTCCACGTCACCCGTATACGGTACGGGTCTGCTGCCACCATCCCCACCTCTCCCCCACCTCCACCTCACCCGTATGCGGTACGGGTCTGCTGCCACCACCCCCACCTCTCCCCCACCTCCACGTCACCCGTATGCGGTTTGGATCTGCAGCCACCACCCCCACCTCTCCCCCACCTCCACCTCACTTGTATGCGGTTCGGATCTGCTGCCACCCCCCCCACCTCGCCCCCACCTCCACATCACCCGCATACGGTACGGGTCTGCTGCCACCATCCCCACCTCTCCCCCACCTCCACCCCACCCGTATGCGGTACAGATCTGCTGCCACCATCCCCACCTCTCCCCCACCTCCACCTCACCCGTATGCGGTTCGGATCTGCTGCCACCACCCTCACCTCTCCCCCACCTCAACCACACCCGTATGCGGTACGGGTCTGCTGCCACCACCCCCCACCTCTCCCCCACCTCCACCCCACCTGTATGCGGTACAGATCTGCTGCCACCATCCCCACCTCTCCCCCACCTCCACCTCACACGTATGCGGTTCCGATCTGCTGCCACCATCCCCACCTGTCCCCCACCTCCACCTCACCCATATACGGTACGGGTCTGCTGCCACCACCCCCACCTCTCTCCCACCTCTACGTCACCCGTATGCGGTTCGGATCTGCTGCCACCATCCCCACCTCTCCCCCACCTCCACCTCACCCGTATGTGGTTCGGATCTGCTGCCACCATCCCCACCTCTCCCCCACCTGCACCTCACCCGCATGCGGTACGGGTCTGCTGCCACCATCCCCACCTGTCCCCCACCTCCACCTCACCCGTATGCGGTTCGGATCTGCTGCCACCATCCCCACCTCTCCCCCACCTCCACCTTACCCGTATGCGGTTCGGATCTGCTGCCACCATCCCCACCTCTCCCCCACCTCCACCTCACCCGCATGCGGTACGGATCTGCTGCCACCATCCCCACCTCTCCCCGACCTCCACCCTACCCGTATGCGGTACGGATCTGCTGCCACCACCCCCACCTCTTCTCCACCTCCACCCCACCCGTATGCGGTACAGATCTGCTGCCACCATCCCCACCTCTCCCCCACCTTCACCTCACCCGTACGCGGTACGGGTCTGCTGCCACCACCATCCCCTGCTGGCACCAAATCAGGATCTGACATCCTGATGGGGAATGGTAAGTTCTGAACCAGGAGCTGCTGTGGTGCTGCTGCAGCTCGAGGGTGGTGCGGGCCCACCCGCCAGGCAGGGCGCCCGGGGCGGCGGGGGCGGACGCAGCGGAGAAGGCGGAGTGAATGACGGCCATCTGGTCCTGAAGGTGGATCAGCAGCACAGGCAGATGAAGTTGTTGGTTTGATTGGTTTGATACACATCTGTTACTTTGTTACACTGTTGCAACGTAAATTTTAACATATCTCATATGCCTCGTTTGCCTCCTTTTGCCTGTCCCCTGTCCCCCGTCCCCTATTGCCTGTGGCCTGTGGCCTATCCCCTCCCTCCCTCCCTCCCAGCATTCAGAAGGGGGGACCTCCCCTCTCTTTGCATACCGCTACGTCATTTTTTTGTGCAAGCACCATCTGGTGCCTTTGATCTGGTTCTGCTTACGGACTCTGCCATGCAGCTGTAGGAGGTTCTGCCATGCAGCTGTAGGAGGTTCTGCCATGCAGCTGTAGGAGGGTCTGCCATGCAGCTGTAGGAGGTTCTGCCATGCAGCTGTAGGAGGTTCTGCCATGCAGCTGTAGGAGGGTCTGCCATGCAGCTGTAGGAGGTTCTGCCATGCAGCTGTAGGAGCTTCTGCCATGCAGCTGTAGGAGGTTCTGCCATGCAGCTGTAGGAGGTTCTGCCATGCAGCTGTAGGAGGTTCTGCTATGCAAGGAGGCGGATATCATATGATATACCCCCATGCACATATACGGTATGGAGAGGCGTATAGTACGATGTAATGCGCCAGGCCTGCTGGCCCGTGCGTGGGCGCCTGGGTGGGTAGCGCACCAAGGTGTGGGGGGCTGTTCAAATTCGAATTGATAGGATATAATATACCTAGGCATCGGCAATATACTTTACATGCCCCGCCAATGTAAAGTATATCATATATACATCATATACATAGTATATAAAGTCAGAAAAATGTGGCCTAAAGTTACAAAACAAAAATTGAGGTGTGGATTCAGCTCAATCAGGGCATTCAGAATCTGCAGCTAACTCGTCCCATCTAAGAGCTAAAGCTAAAGCTAAATCTAGGAAAGCTGAATCCTCGAAACATAATAACACTCAATTTGTTTGACGCGGTTTGCGAGTTCGCAATATGGGGCAGGTCTGTTCAAGTAGTTCAGTTGAAGTACCTCTACATGTTCACTAGGCATACATTTGAGACCTATAGCATGATTGTTTGTAAGGTCTCAAGTCGGAGTAATAGGTTAGAGAAACCTCCTCGTGCTGAACCTCCTTGACCTAACCGTCGTCATAGTTCGCCTTAACATAAATCAGCTTTTCAGCCCGCGCGATGCCTAGGCGAGAGCGGCTATTGGCGTAAATCTGCCCCCATGCTGACCAGTTCCGATCCGCTGCGCAGGTGGTCACATGGATAGACAGCAGCCTCCTGGCAGTCACAGAGATTCCTTAAGTGCATTTGCCTGCCATTGACACACTCTGACAGGTTCCCCCAGTGCCATGGTGACATGCCTGATACTGAAATGCTTCACATGCTATGAAATGCTTTCCTCCCAGCCTACTGTCTTGTGCACCTGATCTGTACCCAGACGAACTTGACGTGCATGATTGTGTCTCATGGCTCCGGTTTCCTGGACACTTGCACCGACATCAGGCTCCCACTCGTTTTCTAAGTGCATTTGCCTGCCATTGTCGAGAAGGATACATTATTTTCCAGGCCACACGATTATTATTAGACTATAGAATCGGACGAGAACGCCTGCGCTTGTCTCACAAGCAGCCGAAAGTAGCTGAAATGCCGTATTTCCACGTTTTCAGTTGCGACATTCGGGATTTCCCGACTTGATATCAAGTATTTTGGATACGCCGAATGCGAATATATATCATATCATGTATAATATACTTTATATAATATATAGTATGATATCATATTGCCGATGCCTAAGTATACCGTAGTATCAATCCGATTCAGTTTTATTGATCGTTTTTCAAGAAAACGAATGGCTGATTTAAACGGCTAATATCGACGGAAGCGAGAAAATTAACAAAAAGACGAATGTTTTGACCCAAACCAAGAAAAATCGCATCGCAATGAAGGGCGCCGTATATGTCGCAGACACGCTCCTTTCACATATAAATACTGTCGTTATGAGCGAAAAACATTCTTATTTTGCTATAGCGAAGGCACGGGCTGCTCTGGCACATGTTTGCCGTTGTAGTGGTTCTGGAGCAAAAATGAACCAGCAAACGTAACAAATCCAGCCTCCGATCAGAAAAATAAACCACTGAAACAGATTTGTGATTTTGTAAATTTGAAAGTTCAAAAAAAAACGAATTCAATATGAAACGAAATTTGACTGATACCACGGTACGGAATTATTGGGCTATTATATACATACGGTTTACCGTAAATATCAGTCTGATTTCGTTTTATTGATCGTTTTCCGGAAAACAAATGGTTGATTACCACCATGATATGTACCATAGGACGAAATCGAACAAAAAAAATGAACATTTTAGCCAAAACCCTGTAAAAAACGCCACACAAAGAATAGCACCGTTCATGTCGCAGACACCCTCCTCTCGCATCGAAATGCTGTCGTTATGAGCAATAGACAGTATACTTTTTCTGAGTCATTTGCTAGAGCGAAGGCTCGGGCTGTTCTAAAAAGCGAACTAGTGATCACCGTTTACAGTAGTCCTGAAGCAAAAACGAACCAGTGATCGTAAAAAATTCCAGCCTCCGATCAGAAAAAGGAACCACTGAAACGAAACCGTGATTTTTTTAATTAGAAGGTTTCCAAACAAAAAGCGATTTCAATAGAAAACAAAAATTGACTGATACAACGGGACTGTATAATCCTATTGATCATAATATGTACAATACCGGCATATGTATATTATTTATATGTATATATTATTTATATTATATGCAACGGTACACCGCAGTTTACCGGATGAACCTGTGGAGGCGTATATTTGTGAAGTAGTGCGGCAGCCAGGCTGTCTCTCCCCCAGTCGACTCCTCACCCATTGAACAAAGACCTCCTCCCCTCCCTCCCTCCCTGCATTCAGCAGGAGAACCTCCCTCCCTCCTTTCCCTCTCCAGTCCACTCCTCACCCATTGAACCAGGATCTCTACCAGCAGCCGGGTCCCCTCCACTCCCTCCACGCCTTGCACCAGCGCCCCCGCCCGACCCAGCAGGCAATGCTCGGCCCCGGCTGCGGCCACCAGCCGAACCGCGTCGGCCACAGCTCCTAGGGCGGCCGCAGCGGGGCGGAGAAACAGCCCTGGCTGACCTCCCGTCTGCACGGGCCCACTCGCTCCGCGCTTGTGCTCAGCTCTGCCGGGATGTGGACTCCTGCTGGACACCGCGGTGGGCCGGCGCCCTGTGGCGGCTGCCTGGGGACTCGGGCCACCGACGCGAGCGGGCTGCGGCTGGGGCTGGGGAGGGGCTGCGCCCGCCATCCTGTTTTCTTTCCCCCTTTTTTCAGAGTCGGGACTGCTGCCCGTTAGAGGGCCACCGTGGCGGCTGTTGTGGCTGGGAAGGTATGAGGATTCTACGCTTGGGGAGCTGGCAGACCGACTGGCTTTGGTGGCTGCTGACTGTACTGGGACTTGCCTCCATGCCAGGTTAGTAGCAGTACAGGATTTTTTAATGTGACCGCATGGTGGACGCTTGGCGCTGTGATGGTAAACTCTAGCTTGCATGGCGCAGCACCCTGGAGGCATGCAGTCCAGGTGTGTGAACTGTGCCACTAGGCTGACGTTTCTTGCGGCGTAGCCTTACAGCAAGTTAACATCACTCGGTCTAACGGATGAGGTAACGGACTCGGTATCAGCTGTGACACCTAAACTGCCACGAACTGTTTTCCATGCGACGGGGAAAGTGTGGAGGCCGGACAAGGCAGAGTTCATAGGCTTGAGCCCCTCAAGCACCGGGCTCTGAACAAAACCTCCAACATCCACCAACCCACTGCAACCCAAACAAGTCACATGAACTGTTCATCAGCCGTCCGAGGCTCAACGCGAGGCGCGACCGCGCCTCTTCGTAGCACCACACGGATTGGACGGAGGCCTTTGGTGAGAGAGCACGGCGAGGCGCAGACCTGGCGCAGTTTGACATTATTTGATATCAGCTAAGACCAGAAGAATCATACTCCGGTGCGCAACGCCCCGCAGGCTGTTTACGCCTCTAAATGCGCGACCTGCGGTCTGGAGGGGATCGAGGGCGGTTGCGTCGAGGGACGCATCAAGGGCGGGCTGGCATCCTTACCCGGATTCGGTTGGTTTCCCATCAAGGTTTACCGACCATGCCCGAAGCTGAACGAAGCAGGGATGGAGTACATCAGGTGCAGTCCGGTCCAGTGCCCCCTCTTGTCCCTCTTGCATGGCACATGCATTTCAGGACAAACCGTGGCCTCTTTGATTGACACTCGCTAAGAGGGCGAGAAATGAATGTATATGAATTCCCTCGGGAGCTAGAGAATTGAAAGAACTACGCAGCTCAAGGTCAAGCCACGTTGATAGCGTTCCCACTGCGCATGGCCATCATTACATGTAATGGGTCCCTCTGTGCGTAGCGATAATCATCTCATGTGATAGTATTCCCACAGTGGAGCATAGCCATTACCTGACCCAAAGATTAGCCGTCATGCACGTATTGTATGGGTCATGGGCACACTTGGCCCCTGACCCATACGATATGTCACATGTGCGTGATGGGTAATTGAATAGATTTCTCCCCTCCTCCAGCTTTGTCTGCCTGGTCCTTCTGAAAGGGGCCACTGGGCCGTTGCGTAGCAATACAACAACAAATGATCCAGACCTCAGTCTAGCTCACTGTTGCGAACGTGCAGAGCTTGCTGACCTGTAGCTGGACTGTAGGCATGCCCCGATATAAGCTGTAGCTGGACTGAAGGCATGCCCCGATTTAAACTGCAGCTGAACTGAAGGCATGCCTTGAAAACAGGTGCACTGGGGAGCTAGGTTGTAGCAGATATGTCCCTGGGTTGTAGCTGATATGCAGCTGGGTTGTAGCTGATATGAAGCTGTGTTGTAGCTGATATGTAGCTGGGTTGTAGCAGATATGAAGCTGGGTTGTAGCTGATATGTAGCTGGGTTGTAGCTGATATGTAGCAGATATGTAGCTGGGTTGTAGCTGATATGTAGCTGGGTTGTAGCAGATATGCAGCTGGGTTGTAGCAGATATGTAGCTGGGTTGTAGCTGATATGTAGCTGGGTTGTAGCAGATATGTAGCTGGGTTGTAGCTGATATGTAGCTGGGTTGTAGCAGATATGCAGCTGGGTTGTAGCAGATATGTAGCTGGGTTGTAGCTGATATGTAGCTGGGTTGTAGCTGATATGTAGCTGGGTTGTAGCAGATATGTAGCTGGGTTGTAGCAGATATGTAGCTGGGTTGTAGCAGATATGTAGCTGGGTTGTAGCTGATATGTAGCTGGGTTGTAGCAGACATGTAGCTGGGTTGTAGCTGATATGTAGCTGGGTTGTAGCAGATATGTAGCTGGGTTGTAGCTGATATGTAGCTGGGTTGTAGCAGATATGTAGCTGGGATGTAGCTGGGATGTAGCTGATATGTAGCTGGGTTGTAGCAGATATGTAGCTGGGTTGTAGCAGACATGTAGCTGGGTTGTAGCAGATATGTAGCTAGGTTGTAGCTGATATGTAGCTGGGTTGTAGCTGGGTTGTAGCAGATATATAGCTGGGTTGTAGCTGATATGTAGCTGGGTGGTAGCTGATATGTAGCTGGGTTGTAGCTGTTATGTAGCTGGGTTGTAGCAGATATGTAGCTGGGTTGTAGCTGATATGTAGCTGGGTTGTAGCTGATTTGTAGCTGGGTTGTAGCTGATTTGTAGTTGGGTTGTAGCAGATACGTAGCTGGGTTGTAGCTGATATGTAGCTGGGTTGTAGCAGATACGTAGCTGGGTTGTAGCTGATATGTAGCTGGGTTGTAGCTGATATGTAGCTGGGTTGTAGCTGATATGTAGCTTGGTTGTAGCTGTTATGTAGCTGGGTTGTAGCAGATATGTAGCTGGGTTGTAGCTGATATGTACCTGGGTTGTAGCTGATTTGTAGCTGGGTTATAGCTGATATGTAGCTGGGTTGTAGCTGATATGTAGCTGGGTTGTAGCAGATATGTAGCTGGGTTGTAGCTGATTTGTAGTTGGGTTGTAGCTGATATGTAGCTGGGTTGTAGCTGATATGTAGCTGGGTTGCAAAAAAAGAAACACTGCTCTGGGACCCAAGCCATTGAACTGGAACCCAAGTCAGTGTTGCATGCAGTCAGTGTTTCGCCCCCCATAAATGGCCTCAGGCGACAAACACGAGCTGTTTGAAGCAGTTATAACTTGAAATGCCTGTAAAGAGGACCACGAGAATGACATGTGGTTGGTTGCACTGGCCATGTCTTCGATTGCGCCCTGGGTCGGTGATGTTGGCTATGACATGAAAGGCGTTTGCTTACCAGGCTTCTTAGCTGATACTTGGCTGATACGTAGCTGATACGTAGCTGATACGTAGCTGATCAAAAAAATTGGAAGTCTAATGCACTAGTTTTCCCTTTTGCCATTATTTTAATAGCCTTTGTGCCGTTGGGCTGCTGGCAGGCCTAACAGACCCCTGAACACCTGAAGAACTGTAAGGTTGCGTCACCCGCCAGCCTGGCCAGGAATCGCTCACTGACCCCCCTCTCGTCTTCTTTCCATGCCTGCACGCAGGAAGGGTCAGGCGACCAATGATGTCCTATTCGGAGGGGTTTCGCTAGGGAAGGCAGGGGTGGCGACGCTGGATGAGATGAAAAGGCAGGCTGAGAAGGGCATCAAGGTGGACTAAGAGATTTCACGTGTGCAGCTCTGGCAACAGTGGACAGATACTGCGGTCCTGTCTGGTTTCTAAATGGCAGAGCCAGTGGCAGGTCTGATCGAAATGACAGTTATGGTTTTTGAATGGCAGGGATGTGGCAGATCTGATTTTTAAATGGCAGGTCGATGCAAGCAGAAGGGGCTGAGTGGGTCCAAGTGACCGCTGTGACCAGCATGGTCTCTTCTTGGGGTTTTGAATTGCAGTTGCCCTGGTGTGTGTGACAGTTAGCCGGAGGGCTTGAGTGGATGGCCTATGTTTGACTGTGAAACAAGGCATGGACACATCGTTCAAGGGCTCTTGCTCTTCACCAACTACACCAACACCACTCAGAGAGTCAGAGCATGCTACAGTAACCTTGGCTGGCCTGGCACGGGCAGAGCTGGCTTCTGAGTGGCTAGTTCCCGAAGTCCGCTCTTCCACGTGCAAGTGCTCTTGCTCTTATCACAATTCGCAAAGCCACTATCTACGGTAATCTTGCCATCTGGATACCTGATGATTATGCACCTCTCAGAGGTACTAGACAGCGCTACTTTTTCGTATTGCTAGCTGCTTGAACCTGGAAGTAAAGGCTCACAACGGAGGCATTGGGAATGAGATGTCTGACGAAGTGGCCAACCGAGCTGCAAAATCGAGAGGCAATTGCAATATATCAGTGCTCGGCGCTCCGGAACTGTCATAATACGGCTCGTACTGGCCTTTCGCAAAGGGCCCAATTCCACCTGCGCCTCGCCGGGATTAATCCCGGTGTCAGTTTTTCTGGTTGGAAACAGAGGGCTGGGGAATACAGCAAATGCAATTCCACTTGAGCACGCGAGATGTTCGGGTACGGGCGAAACCAAATCTCTTTACATTACAGCCTGTCAACCAGCCTCTGTGCTTTTTGTGCTGCTAGGCGCTGCTCTTGTATTTTCTTTTCTCGTTTGCGCTGATCTTTGCTCTTTGCGGTGCTCTTTGCGCTCCTCTGCGCTGATCTTTGTTCCTTGAGCTGCTCTTGTCTTTGCGTAGCACTTTGCGCTGTTCTTTGCGCTGTTCTTTGCTCTGTTCTTTGCTCTGTTCTTTGCTCTGTTCTTTGCGCTGTTCTTTGCTCTGTTCTTTGCTCTGTTCTATGCCTGCTCTGTTCTTTGCTCTGTTCTTTGCTCTGTTCTTTGCTCTGTTCTTTGCTCTGTTCTTTGCTCTGTTCTTTGCGCTGTTCTTTGCGCTGTTCTTTGCGCTGTTCACTGCTCTGTGCGCTTTGCTCTTTGTGGTGCTCTTTGCGCCACTCCATGCGCGCGCTGATCTCTGCAAAGGCGCCTGCAAGATCTTTGCCGCCGTCAGACGGATTGTCAGCCATGACGAAAGAGACCGTGGAGAAAGAGAGGTAAATTGAACGAGATGAATGAAACGAATTACGCGCGCGACTGAGAGTGATAATCAAGTGATGAAATGGAGCCACGCCTCGCTGTCACGCTTATCCGTACCCGGCGAGGCTTGAGTTTTGCATCGACCCCCCTGGGCACGATGCAAAAATCATGCCTCGCCGGGTACGGATAATGGGTGGGCAGGATCCCGAACACGATCCCGAACACTAGTGGAATTGACTTTTGTCTAGCTGGCACTATTTTTCGAGTTCCGGACACAGGTGGAATTGGGCCCAAAGCCAACGATACCCAGTGTACGGCATTTAAAATCCCGTATTCCTCAAGCCGCGCTCAGGCGTTTTCTTTCTTCCCAGCGGAGAAGAGGAGGAGAGCGAGACAGACCCCGAGCCGCGAGGACTAGAAAATCTGACTGCCAGTGGTGACCTGAAATCGCACATGCACGAGAGGTAAAATCTACGCAAATCCAACACCGATAGTGTGTACTTCCATGGCTGCTGGCAGAGGCTTAAGACTTCCACAGAGGGGACCCTCAACTACAGCTTCATGACGGACCCCGCTGTCTCGATGGCAGAGAAGTAAACAGTCCTCAGATGGAGACACGGATGCCTGAGCAACAAACTCGGCTTCAGGTGGGGCAAATGCGACACTGACAAATGCCCTCTTTGCGGGGAACACGACATTGCTGGGCATATCACTCGATATTGCAGAAACCTGGAAATGCAAAAGATGTACATTGAGAGACACCATGGAACAGGCAATATCCTCCTTAGAGCCATAGCCAAAGGTAGTATGGGAGGAGACTTGGTCAGGGCTGACCCGGGGACTGCCGAAGAGTATGCCATGGCCGGAGCGTCCGCCCTAGTACCAACAAACAGAGTGCCCAAGGACCTGCTACCCCAGATCCAACCAGCAACAACAACCTCCGGCCCAAAACACGAAGAGAAAATGCAACCTGATAATTCAAACAGGCACCCCCCCACACACACACGATGGCAACGCTTCCATACTCTCAACCTAGCACCGTATACATGCACCCACGTATGGAGTGAGAGACACTGTCTGGCAGCTATGTCAAAATAGGGGGGAGGGGAGGGAGGGGGCCGGGGCTGTGCACATGTTTAAGACTGGGTATCATGTTGTATGCGTCTGTAGTTTCTGTGCACCCTTATTTGCTTGTCACCCACAACTAGTCTCAACATGCCGACCCCCGTACCCCCCTCCCCTATCTCTTTCTTGTATCCAGGCAAGCACTAAATATATCCACCGATCCAATCCACCTACACTAATGGTAACGGCGAGGACGCGGCCTAGGCCCATGCCGCGCTGTTTCCTCAACCCTCACGCCCCTGCAGGGTGTAGTTTTCTTTATTTCTTTGCACTATGGCACGGCTTCAATGCGCCCCAATACTGATGAGCCCCAATTCGTTCACCTGGTTTCTCCGTACCCTACCCCGTCTCCCGCTAAGTATAACGCTTCAGCTTTTAATTCCACTCTCTGTCGGCCCCTTATAGAGCAGTCTATTATCACAGTAGCTGCCTGACTTATACACCACATCCCTCCTCATACGCCCTTCGTTCCCTGCTTGCACTGAATAGCCCGTACAAACCCCACACACACGATGGCAATGCTGCATGGCATCTACCTGACAAGTCATGACTTATTGACCGGCCAGGTCTCCCCTTTTCCCAACACCCCCCATGATGGAAAGCATGATGTTATGTCGAAATCTCGAATATCAACCCCTGGCGGCCACTCATATTGTCTACCCCATTTTAGAGCGGTCTCTTATCACATAATATGCTGACGAATACTATTGTGATGCCTCTCCGGCCATTTGGATTCCCAGGTAAGTACATCAATACCACCTTACCCACCTCCTCCACCATCACGACTACCACCACCGTACCCTCCATCACCACCACCAGGTGAGCTGAGTCTGTTGCTATGGTCAGTGGCATTGGGCCTTTATCCCGGTGCTTTCAAATTTACTGCCTCTAGCTACTCTAGCTCAGGCCAGCACCTCCTCACCTTCAATTTGGCGATCACCGGCATGCCATGATTCGACAACGTTATTATCGACGACCTGTTATTTACTCTACACCTGCCCCGCACAGTCAGACTGACTGTCCGTTGCACCACCAGATTCTTGTGCATCATTCATTGTCAACACTAATGCAGATCTATGCAGATCTACAAACCCTGATTGCAGGGTGCCCATATCAATTGTCATATAATTGAATTTTGCCTAGCCCCCTGCTTTGCCCCTTGCCCTCAGCCTCTTGCAAGTTTTTCAAAACCAACTCTACGAGCACTACTGTGTATGCCACATACGGCTCCAACGCGGCAACCACATGTTTGGCTTGCCAAAGTGCTTGTTTGCTAGACAAACCTTGCAATGTGTATACCTGGGGAGAAGGAAGCATGATCAGCTACATCGTTGTGAACTGTGGTGAGCTGCTGCGGCCAATGATATGATACATGCTTTTGGTGTTGTGCATTTTTAAGCAATGTGAAATTTCGAAATTCTCAACTACCTACCATACCTTACTCCGTGCCATGCTTTTGTACGCCTCCACCCAGCCCCTCTGCCCCAACCCACAAATGAGTGAGAAAGGGATCAGGAATATGGTGAAGGCTATGTACATATTTTATTTAGAGGTTGTAAACGGGCATCCTGCTTTCCCCCCCTTTCCCTTCACTACTTCACCCACTGCTGGCTTGCCATGCATGCCCCCTTTAGCCCCCCACCCCACCCCTCCCTTTTTGCGCATCTTACTCAAGCTATTAATCTATCCACCTACCTCTTTCATTTGATCTGATTCCCATCTCCATGCGTTACCATGATGTTGCAATTGAGTCTGATCTGTTTTACGGCATGGTGGTGATTTGCATTTTGATTTGCCTGTCCTTCACCACACAATCAGTCCCTTGCATGAATAGTATATTTAAACCCCCGTACATATACCCATTTGAAGAAACCATCGTCACCTTACCCACTGGCTACCACCCTCCCTATGTTTATCACCACCAACACCACATGCGAGACTGTCTGTGGCTATATCTGTGGTCGGTGGTGAAATGCAAGGCTCTCCCGCTTGCCCTTTTGCCCCAGTGGTGACCTGGTATGTCTTCTCTTGCATCACTGGATGGGAATGTTTACTTGCAATGACTTATTTGCATACCTGTCCTGCTCCCCCCACCCTCATGTTTGCCTCCCACGCATGTCACCTCTCTATATGATCAATGTCTTTGAGCCTCTTGCCATGTCCACCCATCCAACCTCCCATTGCCAGCCCCCTAGGCTATCCTCCCCCATGACCTGCCCTTACTACTGTGTCCTACGGTATGGTACGACATCATCATCCGCAAATGTGTCAGTTACCTGAAAATTGACTTTTCATGGCATTCTGTTTTCCCCTTGCCTTAAGCTCCTCAGTGCAAGTTTTTCAAAAGCAACTCTACGAGCTCTGTGTATGCCACCGATGGTTCCATCACAGCAACCACGTATTTGGCTTGCCGAAGTGCTTGTTTGCAAGACAAACCTTGCAATTTGTACACTTGGGGTGAAGGAAGCATGATCAGCTACGACGTTGTGAGCTGTGGTGAGCCGCGGCCAATGATATGATACTTGCTTTTGGTGTTGTGCTTTTAAACAATTTGATTTTTTAACCACCATGACATACTCATTTGCCATGCTTTTGTATGCCTCCACCCATCCCAGCCCCTCTGCCACAACCCACAAATGAGGAAGAGATAAGGAATATGGTTAAGGCTACGTGCATATTTTTTTTAGAGGTTATAAGTAAACGGACATCATGCTCTTTCCCCCCCTTCCCTTCACCCACAACATGACTGGCATTTGTGTTCCCCTTATCTCCCCACCCCACCCCTCCCCTCTCGCACATCGTATTCAAGCTCTTTATCTAGTATCCACCCATCTCTTTTTATTGATCTGGTCTCATCCCCATTCCCATGAGTTGTCATGTTGCAATCTCTATTGTCAACCTCCTTTTGTCAACCTCCTTTTAGAGCGGTTTGTTGTCACATTTATGTGCATGCAATCACACCAAAGTTGCATGAACATACATTTACTGAAGCAGGTACCAATCATATGTCACCATAGTGCGCTTCTAAAAGCCGTCCTATCAATGTTATTTCAGTGAATGGTGTAGAATACTTATCGCATGGCCTTGCCTAGAGCGGTTGAGGGAACCAACCGGGATGTCTCAGTCTCCGCAATCCTTCGCATGCAATCACACCATTGCATGGACAGAGATTTACTGAAGCAGGTACCAATCACACATCACCATTTAGCGCTTTCAAAAGCCGGCCTATGTTATCTATCTCAGTGAATGGTGTAGAATGCTTAACGCGTGGCCTTGCCTAGAGCGGTTGAGGGAACTAACCGGGATGCCTCAGTCTCCGCAATACTTCGCATGCAATCACACCATTGCATGAACAGACATTTACCGAAGCAGGTACCAATCACATATCACCATTGCGCGCTTTCAAAAGCCGGCCTAAGTTATCTCAGTGAATGGTGTATAATGCTTATCGCGTGGCCATGCCTAGAGCGGTTGAGGGAACCAACCGGGATGCCTCAGTCTCCCGCAATCCTTCGCATGCAATCACACCATTGCATGAACATACATTTATCGAGACATATACCATGCATATATCACCATGGCGTGCTTTTAAAAGCCGGCCTATGTTATCTCATTGAATGGTGTAGAATGCTTATCGCGTGGCCATGCCTAGAGCGGTTGAGGGAACCAACCGGGATGCCTCAGTCTCCGCAATCCTTCGCATGCAATCACACCATTGCATGGACAGAGATTTACTGAAGCAGGTACCAATCACATATCACCATTTCGCGCTTTCAAAAGCCGGCCTCTGTTATCTATCTCAGTGAATGGTGTAGAATGTTGATCGCGTGGCCTTGCCTAGAGCGGTTGAGGGAACTAACCGGGATGCCTCAGTCTCCGCAATCCTTCGCCTGCAATCACACCATTGCATGGACAGAGATTTACTGAAGCATGTACCAATCACATATCACCATTTAGCGCTTTCAAAAGCCGGCCTATGATATCTATCTTAGTGAATGGTGTAGAATGCTTAACGCGTGGCCATGCCTAGAGCGGTTGAGGGAACCAACCGGGATGCCTCAGTCTCCGCAATCCTTAGCATGCAATCACACCATTGCATGAACAGACATTTGCTGAAGCAGGTACCAATCACATATCACCATTGCGCGCTTTCAAAAGCCGGCCTATGTTATCTCAGTGAATGGTGTATAATGCTTATCGCATGGCCATACCTATAGTGAAGGGATGAACCACCTGGGATGCCAGTCTATCTCCCGAAACCATGTCATGCAATCACACCATTGCATGACCATGCAATTATCGAGGCTGATGTTACGCTAATATCATCACTGCCGGAGCACATTGAATGGCTAGCCAATGTTTTTCTCAGTGAATGGTGCACAACGCTTATCGCATGGCCAATTGGCCATACCTAAAGCGAACGAAGGGGTGAACCACCCATCATGCCTCTGACCTGCAGCTGTCTCATGCAATTACACCATTGCATGACTAGGCAATTATCGAGGCTGATGTAAAGCGTATACCACCTGTACGCTTGCATGGTATGATAAGTGGTTGCCTTCGTAATTGCGCTCATTCATTTCAGGTGGCCCCTTATTCAGGTGCCCCTCATTCATTTCAGGTGGCCCCCAAAGCGTTGGCGACAGAAAGCATCCGAAACGAAAGTAAATATATGATCCACATGTTTGCAACCATCACATTAAGATATATCCTCATTCGGGAGAGGACTGTTTGTGGCCATTTGTGCCGCGCGGCACAAACCCCGACCAGGTTTCATCCACATTGTTTCACACAAATAACGTATAATGAAAGTGAAATAGCCATATCACCTAAACTTTGTTAACTTCGCAAATCTTCACATCCAAATGGAAGCTCACGTGGGGGGCACTGCGCTTTCTCCATATCAACTGACCACTGACGTCACACCTGGCTTGGTTGGGAATGATCGCGTTGTCACTGACCTGGGTCAAAATATGGTTTCTTGTGCGTGACTGACGCCCACGCCTACAACGCGCCAAGACCAGAGGCGGAGACAGCCATACGCAGGTAAGTTGTCGTGTATCGACAAAGGACTGACTGATCGACTGACCGTGGATACGAATTGTGCATGGAGTTTGACCTGTCTGGTAGTATTCCGAAGTAGTCAATGATTGAAGACAGCTCTCCATAATTATTCGGTCATTTACTTGACAGATTCTACCGTACTCTGAATTGGGCCTGCCGGGTCCCTGTATCCCGGCAATTGCCCAAACTAGTTACTTCGTCCCTTTCTAAAGGACAGACCTCTAATGTAATCAGCACCGGCCGTCATCTTCGTATGAGACCTACAGCTTTCACATAAGTCAGTACCTTAACCCGAGTCAAGACTAGCTCAGCCTCAGCTGAGATAGCTGGAGACAAGTACCCCAGTAAGAGAGCCGAGACCCTGCAGAAGAAGAAGTACGCAGTCTACGTCCCGTCACCCTCACCGCGAGTCGCGCGGTAAGTGCCCCTAAACATAGCCCAGCTCGCCCAGACGGCCAGAAGGCCTACGCTACCATAGTCTATTGCTATACATACAAATATCCAGCTCAGCTGCTTAACTCGCTGAGCACTCGCAGCCAGTGAAGAGTCACTGAGCCTGCCCGTAGGCGTCCGTCACTGACGTGAGGAAAGAAGTCCGCCACGGACCTGAAGCGCACATCGCGTGTCCTTTAGAAAGGGACGAAGTGGATTTAGCCTGATCAGCTTGATTTGCCAATTCCTGCTAAAGGTGCTTGTGCAGCGGATTTGGAATTTTGTTTGCATGCAAACGACCTTGGACAACGTTTGAACTGCACTTTGTTGTGGTAATCTCCAGAGAGAGATTGCCAAGTTAAACCCTGAGAATCACTGAGCGTGGCATCTTAGTGTTGAGTCCAGGAGTGGCTTGAAGATCTGGCTGTGGATTTATACACCCAGCAGATTATTACCTGGGTGACTGCGGATTGTGATCGGGTGGATCCAATCCTTCAGCATTGACAGAAGTGAACTTGTGGATAGAACACCCAAGTTTGAAATCTTGTGGGTGTGCCAAAGGATCCCCGCAGGGACGCAGAGCTGAGCGGACACTACGCAAGAGGCTACATCCACGCAGGGCGTGTGACATCCACGCAGGACGGGAAACATTTAGAAGCAGCCCGGCCAGCAAGGTGGGAAGAATTGAAAGGGCGAAGGAGGATTCCGCCAGATTGAAATTAGTGAGCAGAAAAGCAGGAAGGAGAACCCTTTCCTGCATATTGCTGTACCTGCCGTCCGATCTTGACTTGCAAGCCCTCACCAGATTGCAGTAGGAACAAGGGGGCAGAAGCCTAAGCGTTAGCAGATCCTGTAGGGGGTGCCGCCAGCACGCTTGCCGGACCGTGCGGTTCGTAAATTGCCTGTAGAAATGACAGACGTAGATCAAAATCCCGATAGGCACCAGCACCCTGACGCCCAACGGAGAACGCCAGAGCTGATTTTGGATCAAGCAACGGAAGTGTCCCAGAGCTGCAGACACAAGGCAGAACTGTGATCCTGAAGCCACGCCCCAGCAGAATCCGCCCGGGGTGGCAAGGGTTGCGCAACGGGTCAAAGACGAACCCAGCCAGCCGGATCAAAGGGCCGAGGTAGCCGCAACACCAAGGGGGGTTGCAGGCCGTGATAAAACCTGCCCAGACAAGCCACGAATGAAAGCAGAGGAAATGGAGGCCAGGAGTGTGCCTGCAGGGGTCAAACGCGAGGGAGCTGAGGCCGCTGTCCAGGTTTCCGCCCAGAGTGGGCAGACCTGTGCAAAAATCCAAGGAGGGATCTAGCAGCCAGATGCAAAGAAACGACAGCCACAAGGAAATCCTGCGAGTTTTTTTTTCACAATCCAGCAAGAGCGCAGGATACCAGCCCTAGAGAGCCAGAGCGCTCCGGGACTGGGGGAGTAGTGTGCAGCAATGAGGAGTCTGAAGGACAGATGCAACCGATCGGTTGGGCAGGAATTTTGCAGTGGGCAACAGACCTGTGGAAGCAAGTTTAATCCAGGACGTTCTTGCATTTCCAGGACCAGGTCACAGCCATTGAGGAGTTCAAGGCCCATCATCTGAGGGGATGGGCAACAAAGGCCATGATGGGTATTCCCCACACAGGGCGGGACAGGGCGACGCTGTTAGCCGCCCTTGGACAGGCATCCAAGGGAAGGGCGGGACGCGAAGCAGCCCTGGCTGTTAAGGCCTTCGCAGACGAATGGTGCAATGAGGTAACAGGAAATCAGGTGGAACCTGGATCCGAGCCAGAAGATGAGGAGGACCAGGCATGGGAAGGATTTGAAACAGCAGTGCAGCGGCCGGAGGAGCTCAGGGAGGTGCAAAGGTGGCAGCAGCAGGCAAGAGCCGCGCCAACCCCAACACTCAGATCTGAGGTCTTCGAGATCAGCAGCGAGCCAAGCCTCAGAGGGCGGCCAAGGGGCAGGGAAGCGCCCAGAGCCAGCAGCCCAGCAGCCAGCGAAAGGGCGGAGTTAACTAGCCGATCACTTGCCAGGATGGCAGAGCAAGGCATAGCGACATGCAGAGCAAACAGGCAAGAATCGTACGCATTACTACGCATAGTCGAGGACAAAGAAAACACAGGCCAGGAAACCCAGGTGGATTACATCGAGGAATTCCTGAGGAACAGGCAGGCGTGCACAGCGAGTGGAACCAGGAGGGATGAGCATGCAGGCAGTGTGCGAAGCAGTGGTCCAAGAATGCTGGAAGCCAGAGAGGAAACGCAGTCTGATTCCTATGTCAAGAATTACACAGGCGGGACGCAGCCAGGATGGCAGAGCCAGGAGCCGCCCAGGGGGCAGGCATACAGCAGAGAACAGCCAAGCCGGCATAGCCAGGAGCCGCCCAGGGGGCAGGCAGAGGGCAGGGAACAGCCAAGCCAGCAAAGCCAGGAACAACCCAGGGGACCAGCGGAACACAGCAGAGTGACGCAGCAGGATTGGCTGGACCAGGAGCTGCCCAGGGGACAGGCAGAGCCCGGCAGAGCACAGTCTGGGAGGCCTGGCTCTGACAGCAGACCAGGCAGAAGCGAAGCAGAACGGCCGCCACCCGATGGGAGTAGAAGCTCTGCAGGAAGAGCAGGCAGACAGCCATCGCGAGAAGATCATGATCAGGAGGAAGATTATTACAGACGCGACAGATACCATTCAGGCCGCAGTCCATCGAGGGGCGGTGGTCGGGGATCTGGGTCGCGGTCAGAATCGGTAGATTCGGGATCAGGAGGAGCGGACAGGCGCAGGCCGGGAGCCAGGCAGGATTCCAGCGACCAGGAAATGAAAAGGCTCGATAGGGAGCAGGCAAGGGTGAGCCTACAGCTGCAGCAACAGATGGTCATGCAGCTGGCAGGGGTAGCCAAATTCACCAAGATCCCGGCCATCCAAGGCAACGTGCCGGTATTGGATATGTCGCACCCAGGCGCGGTTGCAGCCAGGAAATATTGCCAGGCGTGTGGATATTGGGGATCGCACAACAGGCTGGCGCTGTCAGATGACCCGCCAGCGCTGGCTGTGGTGGCCGGAGAAATATCTGGGTCGTGCCAGTCGCCATCAGCTATGACGATGCTCGTGAAATCATTGGTCAAGCTATGGGACAGCAAACCGGCTAGCGTGGGGCCGCTGATGGTAGCCATCAGGGCGGCGCCTCATGCAGGAGACAGGGCTGCCAGAGAAGCAGAAAGGATCAGGGGGCTGTGGATTGCCCCAGCAGAGGAGCAGTGTTGCGAAGCCTCGCTGCTAACCTTGTGGATCAAGGTAGTTCAAGCAGAAGTGGGGAAGCCAACCTCAGATGAGAATCAGAATTCTCATCACTGACCATGAGCCGCTCACGTACCTCATGGACAATCAGACTTCTCCAGTTGGGGAAGCCAACCTCAGATGAGAATCAGAAGAGCCGCGATAGAGCGCGATAGCGAGATCACACTAGAGGAGGAGGCGCACCAAGCCGCAGTGGGGGTCAGCCCGCGGCATGCAGCATACCAGTACGCTTTCCATCCCAAGGAGGCAGCAGCAGGCGAGGCGGGCAGCAGGCGCCCAGGGGACGCCCAGATCAGCCCGCCAGTGCAAGCAGCAGCAAGGGAGCCCTGGGGTGACCCGGCATCATACAGTACGGGGTGCTGGATGGCAGTGCTCAGGAACTTCGTGGATCAGCTGGGTGTGCTAAGAAGGAGGGAAATGGGGCAGCAAGAGGCAGGCCATGAGGCTAGCCTGTTTTTCCGACTCAGAATGCTGCCACAGCCCGATCCGAACCCCAGGATGGGAGGTTACAGCAGGGCGGTCAGGGATCTACAGGAGGAGCTGACAGAGAGGATATCAGCCCTTGGGACAGCAAGGGCCAGTGCAAGTGCTGCACAGCAGACCACAGGCAGTCACAGCAGCCAGGCCCCAGGCGTGCAGCAGTCCAAGCCAGGGGATAGGGCCGGCGGAGCAGCTACCGCAGAAAACAGCCACAGCATCAGCTGGCCGGCAGTCCAAGCAAGACAAGTGGCCAATGAAAGGAGAGGCATAAGACAGTGCGGCGGACCAGCAAGGGCTGCGCGCGCAGGAGTCAGCGAGGGTGGGCAGCACACCACCCGGGGGCAGGAGCATCAGGCGCGAGACAGCATGGGACACGCCCCAGAAGCACGGCCAGACAGGCCCGGAGCAGCGTGGGCTGACACAGCCGAGTTGTAGGGGAAAAATTCAAAGAAGGCTAGGCGACGTGCAGGGAAGGCGCAGAGGGCAGCCGCGGACAGGAACCGTGGCAACAGACATGGAATGGACTGCCCAGTCCTACCACTCAGAATCAGCCAGGTCGACCTGGAGATCACGTGGGCCAGAGGGCAGCTGAGGCCAGCGCAGAGTGCAGAGCCATGCGTACAGCCCACAGAGTACCCGCCGCAGAAACCCACGTGGTAGATGCCAGCTTGCAGAGGACTCCTGACCTGTACAGCGTTTAAGGGGATTCTTGCGGGGACGCTCCAGCTGATACTGGTGTGGCTCCTGTTGTCGGTGTGTGTGCCAGGGGCGCGAGCCACCGAGCAGGGAGTACGAGGAGGAGGATTCACAGCAAGCCAGGGGGCTTTTGTGTCCGGTCAAGAGGCAGCTGCGAAGTTGTCATCTGAATGGTTGCGCCCGCCAGCAGTCAGCCCCATGGGGGGTACCAGCAGGAGGGGTGCCGGCAGCCAGCAGGAGAGCTGGCAGCGCAGCAACAACACTGGCAGGGAAGAGCCGCCCGCGGAGGACGACCTGCAGGCGGCTGAGATGATCGACATGTTCCAGCCGGGGGGAGTAGTGGAGCCGCCCGCGGAGTACGTCAAAACCAAGGAGGGGTGGCTGCTGGGCCAGCACCCCGACTTCACTGCTGAACAGCAGGAGAGCCTTGAGCAGAGCCTCAGGGATCGCCAAGGAGCGTTCGCTTACTCAATGGAGGATCTACCAGGCTACTGCGGCACGCAGGGTGAGTTTACGCTGGCTTTAGAAGGCGAGGTCAGTTCGTGCTTTCAAAAGTCCAGGGACATGCCGCCTCCCAAAGCAGCCATTTTTAAAGAAAAATGCCAGCCAATGATACAGGCAGGTATCATCGTCAAAGTACCCCAGGGGGGGCCTATCAAGTTTGCGGCCAACTCGGTAGTAGCAGCTAAAAAAAGTGCTGAGACTGGCGAGTGGACTGACCACCGGATAGCGCACGATATGCGCAGGTTAAACCTGCGTACGGCTAAGCAGAAGTTTGCCATCCCCAGAATGGTAACTATTTTTCAGAACCTGGGTGCGGCCAAGATATTCAGCAAGGTGGATCTTAGGTTAGGGTTCATGCAGATCCCGATCAAGGCTGAGGACCAGCCTAAGACGGCTTTCTGGATGGGACCTGAGCTTTGGATGTACACAAAGCTCAACTTCGGTCTGCGCAATGGGCCTCCCTTCTTTCAGCGTATGATGGAAGAGGAGATTGCCAGGGCAGGCCTGAGTGCGTTCTGCGTGGCATTCATTGATGACCTACTGGTGTACAGTGATACACCGGCAGAACACATCAGGCATGTGGAGCTGATGTTGGACATGCTCCACAGTGTAGGATTAAGGGCGCACCCCGACAAGTCCCTGTTTGGGTGTGCGACGGTAGAGTACCTGGGTCACAATGTGTCGGCCCAGGGGCTCACGCCGCACGCAGCTAAGATAGCAGGGGTTATGGCGTTGCTAGAGCCCACATCGGTGAAGAACATTCAGGAGGTCATGGGATTCTTCAATTTCTACCGGTGCTACGTCCCGGACTTCTCGAAAAAGGCGGCATGCATCAACGCATTGCTGGTCAAGGGGGTCCCGTTTGTGTGGGGGCCAGAGCAGTCGCAGGCGTTCCAGTTGATCAAAACAGAGATGTGCGAGGGCGGAAGAGTCCTGCGCAGACCAGATTACAGTGGGACAGGGCCAGACGGCAAGGGGCCGCCAAGGCCGTTCTTATTGTACACAGATTTCTCTAAGCAGGGCATAGGCGCCGTGCTAGGGCAGTGTGACGACAGCGGGCGGGAGTATATGGTGGCATGCACGTCCAGATCCCTGAACAAGAGCGAGAGGAACTATTCCTCGTTCCAGGGGGAGATGCTGGCCGCAGTGTATGCAGCACGCACATACCGCCACATGCTGTTTGGGTGCAAGGTGCATCTCACCACTGACCATGAGCCGCTCACGTACCTCATGGACAATCAGACGTTGGTGGGCCAGCACGCTAGGTGGGCTCTCATGCTCCAAGAGGGTTGCTGGAACCCACACAGCCTGCAGTACGATGACGCTTCGGGATGTTATGACGACATCATCACATGCGACGTATGCTACAAGTACTACCATGTCCAATGCCTAGGCCAACCAGTGAACTGGAGACCCAGCCAAGGCAAATGGACATGCCCGGCGTGTACACATGCAACTAGCACCACACAAGTGGAGGGGCTGGTTAAAGTCACATGGAAGCCTAGCTGGGAACCCGAAGAGATGCTCCTTACCGAAGAAAACACGGCCGCCCTCCTACGACAATGGATCTCTGAAAACCACGACCAGCCACCAGCGAGGACCTCCGAAGGCACCATGCTAGATAGGCATTTGTCTAACATGGCCCGACAAGGGTTTCACCAAAATCACAGCAATTGGGATACCACACTGGGAGAAAATATCCGGGAAATGATAACCTTCGATATGGAGCCAATCAACCCGCAACTGGACATCCATGCTCTGTCAGGAGAGTGTAAAATCGAAGTGAGAGAGTTTGAGACATGGAACCCTAAGAGTACCAGCCAAATCACGACTACGGAGATGGCATGCGTGTACAAGGGGAACGGCCGGTGCGTTGGGACAATCGCCAAAGACAGACTCGTCACCCTCAGAAGATTGTATGAACAGGCTGCAGATGAAGGCATCCATGCTAAAATGATGCCTCCCCCATCCTCCTTTGAAGAGGAAGTGGTTGACCTCATCATCAGACACAAGGAGGGGACAAAGACACAGACTAAACAAATACAGGACAATTTCAGCATCCCACCACAGTTCAGAGCGTTGATAGACACGCACTTTGGTGTCTCCAAGGAACGGTTCTCTAGCCCCCTCCAAGTTAAAGACCACGCCACGACCTATTGGAGTATTCACCCTAGGGACCAGGCCTTCCAAGCACAAACAAATGCCTTCCAGCACAGGTGGACCGGGTACTCACATGCCTTCCCAAACCGGGACGAACCATCCCTCGAGAAAGCAGTCCGATGGGCAGTATGGTCTGCAGATATGACCAGGGATCCGACAGCTACTGTCTTGTACCTGCCCAGGGGGATTAAGTCGTCAGGCAACCCCCATACCAAAAGTGGTTGGACAAATTTCCGAATTATTGTACAAGAATAGCCAGCACCAAGAGCTCCCCTTTCCCCCTGTGGAAAGAGGAGAGCTGGACGCAAGGAGCAACCCCGTCACCCATGCACAAATGCCACATGGACATAATCGTTGTGTGGAACAAAGAAGCCCAGTCCGAGCAAATCGGGTGGAAACAGGACCTTCTCATCAGACTGCTCCACACAACCCTCGCACATGTAGAAAAACACCCGCAAGCCAGGGCCAACCCCCTGCTAACCGCAACATGGACCCAGCCTCCTCCCCCATGTGGGGATAGGGTGGAAGAAGGTCAAGGAGAGCAGAGCCAGGCCCAGCCTATGATAGGATCATGCACCTTCCAACGATCTCCAAGGGACACTGACATCCCTAGAGCAATGGAGGTAGTAGACTTAGTGGACGCATGCAATTGCCTCGAGTGGTTCCAAGAAAACATCGCGTTAAAGCACAACTGGAGGGAGATAGCCTACACTGATGGCAGCTGCATTGAAACCAGCCTCAAAGAAGGCAGGAAAGTCCAGCTAACTGGCGCTGGCCTCCACATACCGAACGCCACTGCCGATCAACAAGACATCACCATTAACCCGGCTGGAGAAGGTCCCACAAACACCATAAACAGAGCCGAGCTGGCAGGAATCTATGGAGCCCTAGTAAAAGAACAGACCAAAATAGCTGTTGACAGCGCCACATCCTTGTACCAAATCCGAAAAGCTATCCGATCCCCCATGTCTCTCACCTACCACAAGCACAGAGACCTCCTCCAACATATCGTGGGCCAACTCCAGCTCATGGCGTCCCAAGGAAAAATAGTCGAATTCCATAAGGTGAAGGCCCACAACGGAGATATCGGAAACGAGAAAGCCGACGGGGTCGCTAAACGGGCAGCCACTCAAAAGGGGGAATGCGATCTGACCGTTCCAGTGAGCTCCGAACCCTCACAGTACGGCTCTTTCTGGCTTTTCACAAAACCTGACGAAGAGGACCCCAATTATCTACTTGACCAATCACTCATCGATTCCCACCTCGTCATCCATACCTCACCAGTTCACCCCGATTACGACATCCTCCCACCCCTCTCCTTCACAATCCAAATTGGACTCCGTTATCCTACCACACACACACCCTTCCCTATGCCGACCCTCTCCACCTCTATGGCCCAGACTCATCTCGATAGGGCATTTGTCTACCGACCCAATGGCACCTACGTTGGTCACATTCCTGTCCGCCGCCTACTCTGGCTACGGGCGTGTTATGACCGCATCCGTACCACACACCCAATTGACTTCGCACGCCTCACTGACGGGTCCTTCGCACACGATCTTGCCTCCTTACTCCTCCGTTACCGCCTCTCCAATACCTCTCCCCAACGCCCCAACATTACCTCACGCACCGGCAAACATTCACCACTACTCCCCCCCCCTGCCATCAATGCCAACTGGGTCACTCCTGCCAGCCTCCACACTGATATCTCTGCTATCATGCCTCTCACGGTCCACCGTTTCTCTTCACCCCTTTCTGTCCCGTTCTCAGCCCTCCAATATTCCTCACTTCGTGAGAAAGACTGCTTATTTGGGGCTCACTATCAACCTTATTCCACCCCTTGGACAGGCACCTCCTTGGTTGAGCCTCCTTTTTCTGGTCCTGCACTACTCAAGGCTATCCGATGGTCGTTGGCATCACTTCAAAAACAACCCCACATACCTACATCGACCTTCATCGTCGTTCCCAATTGGAAACATGCCAAATTCATGACCCTCCTTAACTCAGGCCATCGCCATATCTCTTACACCAACCTCCACCACACCCATTTACCTTTTCTTCCCCCCGACCATCTCACTCCGGCCGATATTGCTAACGCAGGCATGCCGAAATTTGACCTTCTCCTCCTCCTCATCTCCAACACTCTTGGGGACACAACCCGTACTTTCCCATATATTGCTCCCACTTTGGCCCCGGGCTCCTCCCACCCTTCTCGCTACTTGCTCCCTCCCGGTTTTGGCCAGGCAAATCTCCTTCCTCAGCCCACCACATTCCTTGCACCTCCACCCTCAGCCCAGCCAAGCCCGACAACCCCTCCTCCCTACGCCCCCTCCTACCCCCTCCGTTGGCACGATATACCGGCATATTACACCGATGGCTCGGCCCTATCTACACCTGGCAAAGGCACAGCCACGGGTGCAGCCTTCTATTGTACTCAAGACACCACTACCTACACAGTCCACCCCGATGGCCGGGCTGAAACCAACACTATTACACGGGCTGAGCTTGCTGGCATCCATGCTGCCTTCACTCATGCAGCCATACACCACACCGGTGATCTTACCATTTTCTCCGACTCCTTGGTTTCTCTCTATGATACGCAGAAGGCCCTTCGCTACCCACACACTCTGCTTGAATGTAAGCACGCCCCCCTTCTCCTCGACATTCGTGCTCTCATCCTTACCAGGCTACGCCTCCGCCACCATTTTCACCTGTACAAGGTCAAATCTCACATCGGCATCATTGGCAATGAACTCGCAGATAAGGGTGCTGCACTCGCCCTCCAATCCCCCGAACATTGCGACTACACATGCACCTCAGATGTCCAACACTTCGCACACCTACCTGCATGGCCATGCCTCCCTCCCCCCCATGACACGGACGAACCGTGGTTTGCATCAGACCTTACCCATTCTTTGAAGGAACACATGTACCGCACCTGCCCCCTTCTCACAGATGGTCCTACTTCTCCCCCTCTGCCCTTGCGCTACGTCCGCATGCAAGTCCTCGTTGCCTCTGCCCTTGCCTCCTACCTCCCCATCTTATGGCACATGGGTCTGCCCTTTAGTGGTATTCGCAACATCCTCAAATCGCGCACCAATACCCTGTGGACTGCATCTACAGCCATGCATATGAACCGCCCTTACAAAACAGCTGTAGGCACTCGCACCACCCCCCACTGTCCCATATGCTCCCATCCCAATGATACCCCTGGCCATCTTTTAGGCGGTTGTGCTCATTCCTCCATGTCCGCCTCGTACATTGCTCGACACAACCGAGCTGTATGCATCATCCAAACTGCTATTGCTAATGGCTCCCTAGGCTCCTCTTTTACTATCATGGATGCCACTTCCCGTGCTAACCTCCCCTTCGGGGTCTATGACACCCGTCTTCCACGCTGGCTAGTACCCCGACGACCCCCCACTTTCCCAGACACCTTTGATTACTGTGACAAACTGCGACCGGATTTGCTTATTGTCCAAGGTCTCCCACATTCCGAGTTCCTTCGTCTTTCCCGCGCTGGTCAACTCTCTAGCTCACAAACTATGTCTCGGCTCCAGAGGACTTGCACTTTACACGTTGTTGAAGTCGGTTACACCTCCGAATTTTCTTTCGAACAGTGTCATGCCCGTAAATCAGAACAACATTTACAACTTATCCTTCTCCTCAAACATAATGGTTGGACAGTTTCCTTGGCACCCGTTCTCCATCCTGCCCTTCCAACTGATCCTTCGCCGACCGTGCCCATCTCCCCCCCTCATCCTTCCCCGCCTTCTTCTCATACACATATCATCCTTCTGGGCACCGCAGGCTTCCTCTTTCGTCCTGCCGATAAAATCCTCAGCATGCTCGGTATCTCCAAACACGACATCTCCTCCGTCCTCAGCCGTCTCACGAAGCATACCATACGCTGCCATATAAACATCCTTCGTCAGCGTCGCCATCTGGAAAACTCCCCTGCCCATTATTGTCCGGTACCCCTTGACGATCCTCCTTAACCACAAAGTTTTTTGTCTCCCGGTGTACGGCATTTCAAATCCCGTATTCCTCAAGCCACGCTCAGGCGTTTTCTTTCTTTCTTTCTTTCTAGCCAGGGAGAGCTGCAAGGATTAGAGGATCTGAAGGGTGCCTTGAAGACACACATTCACGAGCGCCAAAAGCTGGGCCGATCCAACATCCATAGCGTATACTTTCAAGGGTGGCAACGGTTGCACTCGATTGCTGATGGGACCCTCAGCAACAGTTTCTTTAACCACCCAGGAGTCACTCTGGCGGAGAAGAAAACAGCCCTTCGATGGCGACATGGATGCCTTTGGAACAACAAGGTGGCTTTCAGGTGGGGCAAAAGTACCACGGACAAATGCCCCTTGTGTGGTGAGCACGACAGTGCAGGCCATATCACGGGCGCATGCAGGCACCCCGAAATGCAAAAGATGTACATAGAGCGCCACCATGGCACAGGAAGGTTTTTGCTGAGGGCTGTATCGAAAGGCAGCATGGGAGGGGACATAGTCATGGCAGACCTGGGGACAGCCGAGAAGTGTGAGAGAGCAGGAGCACCAGCTATGTTGATGAATAAAGTCCCCTCGTACTTAATCCCCCACGCTGCGGCGCCAGCACTTGGAGCCGTCCAAATGAAAACGAAAATGCAGCCCGACATGTTGTTGATGCAAACGACAGGACAAAAGAAGGACTTTGTCATAGTCCACATTAGGGAATTTAAGTATTGCAGAGACACTGAGCATGGGGACCAGTTAAAAGCGTGCTTAAACCATCACACTGACCTCGTTGAGCTACTGATCCTGTACGGGCACCAACGAAACAATATAAAAATTATTCCAATCTTGATCGGCACATCGGGCACTATTTATATTAAGCACACAATTGAAGCCATGATGTCTCTAGGGATCACCGCGTTCCATGCCAAGAAATGCGCCCAGAAAATGCATGTCCATTCGATAAAACTCTTGCATAGCATAGTACAAACCAGACGCAGACTCGAATATTTTTCCGCCACAAAGCCGGTCACTGGGCCAATAAAGCACACCCATAAGAGAAAACCACCGTGAGGAAGTTGCTTCTTTCTTTCTTGCCTCAAGGTAACGGCGCGGATGTGGCTACGGCCCCAAGCTGCGTTGTTTCCTTAACTTCCACGCCCTAATAGGGCGTAGCTTTCTTTCTTTCTTGCTCCAAGAGCTGGACATTACCATTGTCCACCGCTCAGGAGCATGCCACCAGAATGCGGACATCCCGTCCAGATCGCCACTCCCATCCTCAGCTGACCGCACGGGGGCCAGGCTTGATACAGCCGCTCCCGAGCCAGCAGTCAAGGAGGAGGCAAATGGGAAGGAGGTAGCTTTGCTCACGGGGTTGGGCAGAGTGAACCAGTGGCATGCAGACCAGATGGTGCGCATGGCGCAGGAGGGCAGAAGGAGAGTACAGATGTTGCGAGCTGCAGAGGCAGCTTACGTGACAGCGCCGGTGGGGCAGGAGATATCCTCTGCCGCCACTGACGATGATGAGCTGGCGCAGCCTGTCAGTACGGCAGAACAGGCGTTCAGCAACAGGGAGCGGGCCAGGACAATGATCAGTGATGTTCTTGCTGACCTGCCTCGGGTAACGCCCCCTCATTTACATGCAGGCCTGGACACAGCTTGCCTGTCGAGTGGGGTTGTGCGAGCCATGGAGACCGAGGGAGTCGTCCTTTTCGAGCCCTTTGGAGGAAACGCGTGCTCTGGCACCGGAGAAGCGGCCGCGTCATACAGGCAGTGCCTGGGAGAATCGGCTGCGGCAGACTGGGCCGACGCGGCACAGGAACCAGGCAGACGGGCTATCAGAGAGGGCTGTCTAGACCCTCAAGGCAGGCCTGCGCAAGTGCTGCGAGGAGGGCAGCAGCGACGAGTCCTGGGACAAGATGGTGCCTTGCGTGGCCCTAGGCCTCCGGTGCTCGCCGCAGCAGGCCACGCGCATGGCGCCGTACGAGGTGCTGTTCGGGCAGAGACCCACCTTTCCCTCCAGAGTGGGGGCGGACCTCTGGAACACAGCCAAGGTGGCAACAGCAGAAGAGGCAGCAGACCTGCTCTTGGCCAGAGTGGCCAGGATCAAAGAGGCGCTGCCAGTCGCGGGTTGGCACATGGATTGCTTGGCGCCAGTACTCGAGAAGGTGCTAGAGGGCGAGTGGTTGTGCCCAAAATGCACACCTGAGGACAAGGGAGCTGGGCCCGCTGCAACAGCAGGGCCCGCTACAGAAGATCGCAGTTTGCAGGCCCAGGGGCGGCCGAGCCCAGCAGCCAGAGCGGCTGCCAGGACAGCCCAAGAGGCCAACGTCATGGACAGGCCTGAGGTGGAAGTCATGGCCACCAACCCCGCAACCAGGCAAATGGAGCGGGGCATCGCAAGACCAATGGCGAACGGATTGTACGACATCTCGTACACCACTGGCCGGGGAGAGGTACGACATCTCGTACACCCCGAGAGCAGTTACAAGAAGGGCTAAGGTGGCCAAGGAAGCAGCAAGGGAAGAAGAGGAGTCAGCCCTCGAGGAGCTTACCGAGACCTGAGGCCGAGCCCAGAGCGGCAAGGCCGCTGAGCACGTGACGTCACCCACGCCGTAACTGGCAAGGAGCGGGCAGACGCCTACAGAGCAGAAAATGCAGACGCAGCGCGGCTTGTCCTAGTACCCGGCAGGCAGTGGGCCGGCAGCCAGCGGACCGAAGACGGAAGATGCAGGATTGGAGTTAACGCTATCGCTGCAGCATAGTGAAATTTGTTTCTCATACCATAGCAGCAAGGCTACGGTAGTACATATGTTATGAAGATGATGAGCGAGGAGAATTAGTCAACTCGGGCAATGATACCACAATAGGGGGCGGATCACGTTGCAACGGCGCACATTTCCTGTGGCCATTGAAGACCAGGCGGCTATGGCGCAGTGGGGCGAGAGCAGCGATTGTTCTTAGCTTGACCTGATAACTTTGAAATTTCTCTGTTTGCTAGCCAGTAGTGGGCTGAACAGCTTGGATCTGTAGGATTCTGCGCATTGCGCTTCAGCTGAGACTCGGTGGATTTTTTTTAGTTCTGATTGAAGAAGGCCTGAACCAAGCAGATTGTCTTACACGATTTGAGCTTCTACGTACATATTGTTTCAGAAGTTTTTTCAGTACCACCCCTTTTCCGGCTCCCCGCGCATGCCTGGAGGGCTTAACGCTGGGGAGCGGGGGGCGAGTAAAGTAGTAGGGTCGGTACCCACGAGACGGAGACTTCCAGGCGGAGACATCCAGTTAGGGACTTCCAGTTACAATTATCTTGTTAACAAGCTCTTGTCTGTAGTACAAGGAGCATGAGTGTACGGTGATGTACCGTATTTGTGAGTAGAGGACACCTCTAAGGTATCCTGACCGGAGTTCACGGTATTTACCATAGTATCGCAGTTACTGCTTTATGGTGCGACAGCTGTCACAGTATATTACCGTATACGTGACAGAACCGCGTAGACCACGGTCGGCGGCCTCGGGGCCTCCGCAGCTTATCTGCGGAGTCTCCGGATTTGAACTGAGACCTAGAAACCCGCTTACGCAAGATAAGTTTGACAGATTCTACCGTACGCTGAATTGGGCCTGCCGGGTCCCTGTATCCCGGCAATTGCCCAAACTAGTTACTTCGTCCCTTTCTAAAGGACAGACCTCTATTGTAATCAGTACCGGCCGTCATCTTCGTATGAGACCTACAGCTTTCACATAAGTCAGTACCTTAACCCGAGTCAAGACTAGCTCAGCCTCAGCTGAGATAGCTGGAGACAAGTACCCCAGTAAGAGAGTCGAGACCCTGCAGAAGAAGAAGTACGCAGTCTACGTCCCGTCACCCTCACCGCGAGTCGCGCGGTAAGTGCCCACTACTGGAAATGCGCAGTAGGAAAACCTTTGTATTACCATGGTTTACATCAATGGTAAAAACTTCCGTTACCATGGTAACAGAGTTACGTTGGTAACCAAGGCATTACATATGTAAATTTACTACGGACGAAGGCTCTGTCGGTTTACATCAGTTTTTCCGTGATATTCGACCATGGTATTGTAACCAATGTCAAGCTACAAAGCTTCCGAGTTTGTTATCTAACCAAGCGTTTACTGCGTTTTTACTTATGTACTTTTACTGAGCTCCTACTAAGCTTGTACAATGGTCATCCTACTGAGTTTTCACCAGGCCTTTACCAAGGTCATCCTACTGAAGTTTTACCAATGTCGCACCATAAAGCAGTAAACGCGCCAATATGGTAAACTCCGTAATCTCCGGTAAAGGCGCCTTATAGAGGTGCCCTTCTACTCACAAACAGGCTCCTTGTACTTCAGACAAGAGCTGTTAACTGGCTACTGTAAGGTTCAGCCCTAGCAGGAAGTCTCTCTGCCTAGGGGTAAGTCTGGGTGCCCCTGTCTCGTGGGTACCGCCCCTACTACTTCACTCGCGTTGTGCGCTTCAGGTCCGTGGCGGACTTCTCCCTCACGAAAGTGATGGGCGCCTACGGGCAGACTTCGTGACTACTCACTGGCTGCGGGTGCTCAACGAGTTAAGCTGCTAGATTTGTATTTGTATGTCAGGCAATAGCAAGGGTTGGCGCAGGCCTTCAGGCTGTCTGGTCGCGAACCAGCTAGGCAATCAGGTGCACTTACCGCGTCACACGCGGTGAGGGTACGGGTTCGTAGACTGCGAACTACCGGTTCTGCAGGGATCTCGTTCCTCAACTGAGGTCTTGTTCTCTTGCTATCTCAGCGGACGCTGAGGTAGTCTTGACTTGTTTGTAGGTACTGACTTAAGGAACATTTCGGGGCTCACGCACTGGGTGACGGCCGTAGCTTGTTACAGAAGAGGTCTGTCCTTTTGAAAGGGACGAAGTAACTAGTTTAGGCAATTGCCGGGATACAGGGACCCGGCAGGCCCAATTCAAAGTACGGGACAGCTAAACCCCTGGCGTAAGCGGGTTTCTAGGTTCCTATTCAAATAAGGAGGATCCGCAGGGAAGCTGCGGAGCCTCCGAGGTCGCAAACTGCGGCCTAAACGGTTTTGGCACGTATACCGTAATATACCGTGACAGCTGTCGCACCATAAAGCAGTAAACGCGCCAATATGGTAAAATCCGTAATCTCCGGTAAAGGCGCCTTAGAGAGGTGCCCTTCTACTCACAAACAGGCTCCTTGTACTTCAGACAAGAGCTGTTAACTGGCTACTGTAAGGTTCAGCCCTAGCAGGAAGTCTCTCTGCCTAGGGGTAAGTCTGGGTGCCCCTGTCTCGTGGGTACCGCCCCTACTACTTCACTCGCCCCCCCGCTCCTCAGCGTTAAGCCTATCGGGCATGCGCTGGGAGCCGGAAAAAGGAGTCGGTACTGTTAGGAAGAAATTTCTGGCAATATGAACAACTCAGAAGATCAAAGTATCAAAGCAAATCTGCCTGGTTCAGGCCTTCTACACGCATCTGCCTGGTTCAGGCCTTCTACACGCATCTGCCTGGTTCAGGCCTTCTACACAAATCTGCCTGGTTCAGGCCGTCCATACGCATCTGCCTGGTTCAGGCTTCCTTCAAGGCAAAAATTCACCTAATCTCTGCAAGCAATGCGCACATACTGCTCGTCATTCTAAGCATCTCAGTTGCTCATCACCAAACTTGGCTGTTAATGAGAATCATCAGGCCAGGCTAAGTATAACCGCTGCTCTCGCCCCACTGCGCCATAGACGCCTGGTATTTTAAGGCCACAGGAAATGTGTGCCGCAGCAGCGGCTTCTGCCTCCTTGGTTACTATCACTACTCCACAAAATCAAGTCTTGTTGTCCACGCTCCAGCATATGTACTACCGCAGCCTTGCTGCTGCGGCTCTGGAGAAACAAATTTTCATAACCCGTTGCTGCTCTAGGTCTTGTCGCCACCTATCAGAAACTGCCTCACAAGACAAGCTGTTATTGGGCCTTGCCCCACTAAAATCGACCACCCCTCGGAGGTTGGGCAAGTGGCATGGGGAGCAGTTGACAGCGTTCTCTGTCACTGTCAAACCGTCTGCTCCCTCCAACACCAGTGTGCTCCCAGCCTTTTAACTCTCAGGATCTCTGGCCTAGCCTTAGGATCCAGGCTCCGGCGCTCCGATGAATATCTGACATATACGTAATCGCCTTCTGCGAAACGTCTGATCTGGGGGACATATCCTCCCCCCCTGATCCTTGCATAGCGCAGCTTATCGCGGTGCTGTGCGATCTTTAGGTGCTCACCCGCAACTGGCAGCGCCTCTTTGATCCTCGCCACTCTGGCCAGGAGCAGGTCCGCTGCCTCCTCTGCTGTTGCCACCTTGGCGGTGCTCCATAGGTCCGCCCCCACTCTGGAGGGGAACGTGGGTCTCTGCCCAAAAAGAACCTCGTATGGCGCCATGCGCGTGGCCTGCTGCGGCGAGCAGCGGAAGCCCAGCGCCACCCATGGTACCATCTTGTCCCAGGAATCGTCGCTGCTGCCCTCCTGGCAGCACTTGCGCAGTCCTGTCTTGAGAGTCTGGACTGCCCTTTCGGACAGCCCGTCTGCCTGGGGGTGATTGGCAGAAGTGGTGCGGTGATCAATAAAGCAATCCAGTAACATGTCCTGGAATTCTCCCTGGAACTCTGTCCCCTGGTCCGTCACCACCTCTGCGCAGCCCCCGAAACGTGCTACCACATTCTGGAAAAAAGCCAAGGCCGTCACATCCGACGCCTTGCTTGGAATGGGGATTAACTCCACCCATTTGGAGTAATGCTCCACACACACCATCACAAATCGATTGCCCTTGGGCGTGGTGGTGAATGGTCCACACAGATCCACTCCCCACCGAAAAAACAACCCCTCGATGGGCAGCGGATGCAGGTCGGGCTGTATGTGATTGAATGTGGACGCCCTGGCCCGATCACACACACCACACTCCTGCACCACCTTCCTGACTGCTGCCCTGAGCCCCCTCCACCAGTGCTGCTGCATGACCATGAAAGCTGTGCGGTGGCTGCCAAAATGGCCCGTACCAGCATGGGCCTCCTGGATCACTGCCAGCCTGTCCTCTGGCCTGGGTACTACACATCGTCTTCCGTCAGGCATAAGCCGTATCAACACTCCTCCCCTCTCTGATTCCCACAGAAAAGGAGCGGCTCTGCGCTGTACCCTTGCCTGCTCTCCTAGCTCCGTTCCTGGAGCGTGTATTTTCTCACGTAGGAATCTCAACACTGGCGCATCTGACCACACGTCCACCTTGGCTGGGGTCCCTGCCCCGAACCCAGGTGGATCACATTCTCCCCCACCGTCAGCGCTCTCAACACTGCCAACATCTGCTTTGGCCACAGGTGTATTCCCACCTGGTTTTTGCGCTGCATCTGCCCAATCTGCCGCAGCTGATTCTCCCAGGCACTGCCTGTACGTCGCTGCCACCTCCCCACTGCCAGAGCATGCGTTTCCTGCGGTAGCAAGGGCGTAGTGGCTGGACATTAAAGTGGCACCAAGCGCCGGATCCCTGTCCTGGCCTGGCAACCTTGCTCTGCGCACCATTTCACCCGGTAATATTTTGGCACACTCAAGTGCCACATTGAAGAATTGCACTCAATGCCCACGAATCCATGCACCTGCCCAAGGCTGCCCTCCTGGCAGCCTCTGGGAAGTCTGGTCGCGGCAACGTGGATCCTACAGCATACCCCATGGCACGTTCACGTTCATTTGCATTGGGCTCCTGCAGGTCCCCCATGGGCCTGTACACCATCCCATTCTGCCCATTCCTGAAAGAATATGATGCGGGAGTCGCCATCAAGCAGGGCAGCACCCTCCTGGGCTGTCCTGTCACATTGATGCGATACCCTCCATTGTCTGGACAGGCGACCACCTGGGCCCTGCTGCCCTTGTCCAGAATATCATCCACGACCCCCTCATGGGGCCTGACCGAAGCGCAAATCACAAACTCGATATCCTCAGACGGGGCTATGTTCCCCCAGTAGTTGCGGGTACGGTGGGCGTAAGACCCCACTTGTGCCGCATCAAACAGTGCAGGCGTCCCCAGGACCCTACACATTTCATTGAACCCGTCTAACCTGGCCTTGGTGCTCCTCTGATTCAGCTGCATCGCAACATTCTCAATCAGGTATGCGGGCGGTCTGGACAATTGCAGGACCTGCAAAGTGCCCAACAACTTGACCAGCGGGAAGAAGGACTTGCTTCGTTCCCCCGCCAGCCCGCGCCCCTTGCCTGCCGAGGAGAGGTCCTGACACTCCCATCCAGCCACCATAAACCACTGGCGCCCATCCTGGGCGCCTGCTCCCTGGAGGTGCTCTGCCGTAATGGCGTACACATCCTGGGGTAGCGCTCTGAACACATCCTCAAACGCTTTCACTGGAAGCAGCTGGGGAAATCGCTTGTGCAACTGCACCAAACGCCCCCCAGCAATCTCCCTCACTTCTTCGCTGATATCCGCATACAAATATCGAACCACTGGAATTCCTGCTTTGAGCACCATTTCCAGCCCAGAGCACATACCTCCAAAGGGCTCGAAGAGGACCACCCCTTCTTTCTCCATGGTCCGCACAGCCTGTACCGGCAGGCACGCCGTGTCCACCCCTGCGTGTGCGTGAGGCGGTGCAACCCGGGGCAGGTCAGACAGTACATCGCTGATCATTGTCCTGGCTCTGTCTCGGCCACTGAACGCCTGCTCTGCCGTACTGACAGGCTGAGCCTGCTCATCATCCTCAGTGGCGGCAGAGGATATCTCCTGCCTCTGCAGCCCGCAACAGTTTCACTCCCCTTCGTCCTTCCTGTGCCATACGGACCAACTGGTCGGCATGCCACTGGTTCACCCTGCTCATCCCTGTGAGCATGGCTACCTGCCTCCCACTCTCCTCCCCCTTGACCGCCGGCTCTGATGCAACCGCATCTAGCCTGTGCGGTCAGCGGAGGACGGGAGAGGCGACCTGGACGGAATGTCCGCATTCTGGTGGCATGCTCCAGAGCGGTGGACAATGGTAATTTCCAGCTCCTGGAGCATGAGTGCCCACCTAGCGTGCTGGCCCACTAGCGTCTGGTTGTCCATGAGGTAGGTCAGTGGCTCATGGTCAGTGATGAGGTGCACCTTGCACCCAAACATCATGTGACGGTATGTGCGTGCGGCATATACTGCAGCCAGCATCTCCCCCTGAAACGAGGAGTAGTTCTTCTCACTCTTGTTCAAGGATCTGGACGTGCATGCAACCATATATTCCCGACCGCTGTCATCGCACTGCCCTAGCACTGCTCCAATACCCTGCTTAGAGAAGTCGGTGTACAGCAAGAAGGGCCTTGGCGGTCCTTTGCCATCTGGCCCCGTTCCACTGTAATCCGGTCTGCGCAGGACCCTACCGCCCTCGCACATCTCTGTTTTGATCAGCTGGAACGCCTGCGACTGCTCTGGCCCCCACACAAACGGGACCCCCTTGACCAGCAATGCATTGATGCATGCTGCCTTCTTGGAGAAATCCGGAATGTAGCAGCGGTAGAAGTTCAGGAAGCCCATGACTTCCTGAATGTTCTTCACCGTTGCGGGCTCAGGCAGCGCCATAACCGCTGCAATTTTAGCTGCATGTGGCGTGAGACCCCGGGCCGACACGTTGTGACCCAGGTATTCCACCGTCGCACACCCAAACAACGACTTGTCGAGATGTGCCCTCAACCCGACATTGTGGAGCATGTCCAGCATGAGCTCCACATGCTTGATGTGCTCTGCTGGTGTATCACTGTACACCAGCAGATCATCAATGAAAGCCACACAAAAGGAACTCAGGCCCGCTCTGGCGATCTCCTCTTCCATCATTCTCTGGAAGAAAGGAGGCCCATTGCGCAGCCCAAAAATTGAGCTTGGTGTACATCCACAGCTCAGGTCCCATCCAGAATGCCGTCTTAGGCTGGTCCTCAGCTTTGATCGGTATCTGCATGAACCCCGACCTGAGGTCCACCTTACTGAATATCTTGGCCGTACCCAGGTTCTGAAAAATTGTTTCCATCCTGGGGATGGCAAACTCCTGCTTAGCCGTTCGCAGGTTCAACCTGCGCATATCGTGCGCTATGCGGTGATCAGTCCACTCGCCAGTCTCAGCACTCTTCTTGGCCGCAACCACAGAGTTGGCTGCAAAGTTGATGGGACCCCCTTGGGGCACCTTCACAATGATACCTGCCTGTATCATCGGCTGGCACTTCTCTTTAAAGATGGCAGCCTTTGGAGGCGGCATGTCCCGCGACTTCTGAAAGCACGAGCTGACCTCGTCTTCCAAAGCCAATGTAAACTCACCATGCGTGCCGCAGTAGCCTAGCAGGTCTTCCATGGAGTAAGCGAATGCTCCCTGGCGGTCCCTGAGGCTCCGCTCGAGGGACGCCTGTTGCTCCTCCGTGAAGTCAGGGTGCTTGCCCAGCAGCCATCCTTCTTCAGTCTTGAAATATTCCGAAGGTGGTTCAACCACACCTCCTGGCTGGAACATGTCGATCATCTCTGCTGCCTGCGGGTCGTCCTCCGCAGCTGGTATTTCCCCCTCGGTGCTGCTGTTGCGCTGCCATTCCTCCTGCTGACTGTAGGCGCCCCCTGCCCCGCTGGCACCCCCCAAAGAGATGACAGCCGGCGGGCGCAACCAGCCTGACGTAAGCTTTGCTGCAGCCTCCTGGCTGGACACAAAAGCACCCTGGCTGGCTGTAAATCCCCCTCCTCGGACACCCTGCCCAGTGGCCCTTGCACCCGGGATGCATGCTGACAGCAGGAGCCACACCAGCAACAGCTGGAATGCACCCGTAAGCACTCCCTTGAATGCTGTACAGTTCAAGAGTCCCTTGCATGCTGGCGGCTGCCGCCCAGCAGGCGGCTGTTGCCCTGCTGGCTGCGCCACTAAAGGTTCTGCAGGTGGCCCTGGCCGCAACTGCTCTGTGGCCCATGTGATCTCCAGCTCCACCCGGCTGATCCTGCCTGGCTGGCAAGGGCAATCCTTGCCCGGCCTGCTGCCACGATCCCTGTCTGCAGCCTTCCCTTGCGCATTCCTTGCGCGGCGCCTAGCCTTTTTTGACTTCTTCCCCTGAAGCTCGGCTGTTTCCGTCCAGGCTGCGTCTGCCCCTACTGGCCGCGCCTCTGACTGATATCCCTTGCAGCGCTTGGCTTGCTGCTCCTGCCCGCTGGCTGGATGCGGCCCTCCGCTGGTGCTAGGCCCTCTGCAGCCTTCTGCCTTGTCTGCAGGCAACTGCCGCCTTCTGATGGCTCCCAAGGGCGTGTCCCCCTCTGGGCAGTCCTTGGTCTGGTGGCCGCTCTGGGCGCAGATGAGACACCTGCCTTCCCTCTCCACTGGGACTGGACAGGTGTGATAGTCGTGCCCACGCTTGCCGCATCGCAGGCACGGCTCCCCGGTAGCTGACCCTTGGCCCCAGGCTGGGTGCACCAAGTCACTGCATTTATGGCATGCCCACACTCCTCCGCGGGTGCTGCCGATGCCCTGAGTGCCGGCACACGCCCCGCAGGCTGTACCGCCACACTTGCAGCACTTCCTGCCGGTCCCTTCCTCTAAGCTGACCATGCAGCCCAGGCACCGCTGGGGCATGTCTGCGACAGTTCTGCTCGGTGGCTCACGGCTGACTGCGCTGCCGCTGGCTAGGCTGCAAGCTCCACGGGCTGCACCTCCGTCCTGGCTCTCTGGCCTGGGTGGGTGCCGCGCTGGTGCCTGGCTGCTGGTGGGTCCTACCCGGCCCATGCCGCCTGCCGCTGCCTGTGCATCCCTGTCGCCCTGCTCATCGCCTGAGCTAGCGCTGTCTGTTTCTGCACCCCGCCTGCACATATGCCAGGGGAGATTGCTTGGTCGCCACAACACCCCCTGCCCTTCTCGGGTGCTAACCCTTTCTGCAAGCTGGCGTTTTACCACCCTCAGGTTGAGGCAAATATCATCGGCGTACACCAGAGCCGCCTGCTCTGGTCCCCTGCCGCTGGCCCACTTGGCCGCGCCTCTGAGTTGGTGCAATCTGCGAGCCAACCCCGTTTGCAACTGTCTGATGGCTGCTTGCCACCCCACTTCCAGCAAACCCGCTCCCTCCAGGAGCCCATTCATCATGCTCAAGTGTTCTACTATGGTTCCGGTATCGTCCTCTTCAGGCTCTACCGCTGTCCCCTCAGCTTTCCTCAGCTGGTATTCCAGGATATGCCTGACAACCCGCAGCCCTTCCAGCTGCCTGTCCGACTGCGCTCCGGCCTCGTCCAAGCCTTCCCCTGCTGATGAGTCTCCGTCACTCCGCTCCTCAAGGCAAGTCCGCCAAAGCGCGGTGACCTCCGGCGCCACCTCGCCTATGACTGCGAGCATACTGCCGCCCAGTTCCTTCTCCAGGTCTTCCAACGCCTGGTTGTACTTCCACATCCTGGGATCTGGACTCTGCCATGGCAACACTCTGATTTTGAACCACAGGCTGGACTCTGCCACGGCTGCGCTGCTGTTGACCAGCTCCTGGCCTGCCTCATGCAGGCCCATCTCCTCCCTCCTCTGCTGATCAAGCTGTTCTACACAACTCTTCAAGGCAGACTTCCAGCGCTGAGTGCTGTACAAGGCTGGGTCCCCCCAAGGGTCCCTCGCCACTGGTTGCACCGGCTCATTCACTTGTCTGTCCCTTGAGCTGTTGCTGTTGGCCCTGCCATCCGCTGTTACCCAGGAAGCTGCCATGGGCGGGACCGCAGCCTGCCGCCGGTTCTTCCTCAATGCCGGCAGGCGCTCCCCTAGCTCAACCTCCCACTCGCGGTTGCGCCTTGTGTCCTCAATGGCGGCTCTCTCCCAACTTCCATTGCTCATCCACTGCTGCTGCAGCTGCTCCATTGACTCCTCGAAGCTCTGCTCTGGACTCTCCGGTCCTGGGCATGCTGAGGCTGACTCCCCCGACACGTCTGCACACCTGGCCACTGGCCATCCGATGCTGACCATGCCCACAGGCCGCTGGGAGCTGCTTGCTCCATACTCCCCATCCGACTCTGCGTCAGCCACCAGCGGTGGCAACCCCTCCAAGGGGTCTTCGCTCTCCCCACCTAGTAGGCTCATGTCCCACAGGCCGGGATCCTCCCCCTCACGGAACCCCTGGTTCCTGTCGGCAGGGTGTCCTGCTACCAATCTGCGTTCGCTGTTGTCCCTCAGAACACTGGTTCCGCCGCAGCTACCCGAGGGCGTCCGGGGCTCCGCCCGGTCCCTGGTTGCCGCTGACGGTGCTGCCAATTCCAGCTCCTGGTCAATTGTTTCTAGCCACTCCCACTCTGATGCCGTTGCACCTAGTGTAGTGACGAAAGCCGCCTGAAACGGCGCAAACGGCCCTGGCTGCTCTGAAGACTCTTGGGACCCGTCGCTACTGTCCGGGTTGGGATCCCACCTGCGGGCACCCCACCTGCCCATCCTCCATTGACCCAGCGCTGGCTGGTCCCTCAGCTCCATCAGCTCTTCCTCGTAGGTTCCTGATCCCATTCCTCGGAACAAGGGATGCAGCGTGCGCACCCCTGCTGGGTGCGCCTGCTTCCACAGCTGCACCGTCACGGCGTTAGCCTGTCAGTGTGGCGTCACGCTGCTGGCCCTGTCCTCCTGCCAGGCTTTCCTCTCCTTGCGCACCCACTGCTGCACGCAGTCCTCCAACCATTCTAGCGCGAACGGCGAGCGCGCCAGCTCAAACTCCTCTTCCCACATGGATCCGCTGTTGGACGCTGGTCTCGCCCCGTATGGCCATGTGGGGCATTCAAACTCCGCAGGCGCCCACTGCGCTCCCACGCTCCACACCTCCTGCATGGCTGCCGACATCTGTCCAGGCAGCATGGTCCTTTGCAGCACCATCATCATGATGGTCCACACTGCTGGATCTGCACCCCTGGCGTACTCGTGTGCGTGGAATTCTGCTTCCTCTACATTGGCACATCTGATAATGGCTACGTTCCCCTCGCTCCTTGCAAAGAAGAACACCGGCATGTCATTCCTGGAGGCGTGCATGTGGATCCACGCCTCTGACACCGGGATCTCTTCCTCCTGCACCTCCTCATAGTAGTATGACACGGCCCGCTGCACTGGGATGGCTGCCCTGGCGTCCCCCGGCGCCAATCCCCATGGCACAGCCTGGCCTGCTACCACCCTGGGTATGAAGATGACTGCCTCGATGCTGTCCTCAATTCTCCTGGGCTTGCCCCCATGGCAGAGCCCCGCGCCGTCGTAGGTTCCCTCAGCCGCCTCACGGCTCCTCCCATACGTCCCTGCAGCCACTGCCTGCACGGGCACGTAAAAGGCGCTCTCCCTCAGGCTGGGGTGTCCCAGCAAGCTGTGGGCGCAGTGCTGCGCCCAAGGCGCACTCATGAATCCCAGCTGCGCTCCTTGCCACACACCGTCGGTGCGCACGCTGTCGGGCACCTCCCATCGTGCCATGTCCGCAACGTTCACCGCTGTTATTCCCTCTTGGCACACCAGGCGCACGGCTCTGTCTACGCATTGTAACCAGACGGGATGCCGCCACTCTCGCTGCATCAACTCAGCCATCGCTGTGCTGGGCTTGATGTACCCCTTGAGAGCTACGATCAGCAGCACTGCCGTAACTGCATCCCATGGGAACACCAGCCTGGCGACTGCCTGCATGGCTGCCTGCCTATTGACGCACACTACCTCACGGCTAGGCAGCAGCCTGTGGTTCTGGATCCTGCAGATCCCATCCTGGTCATCCTCTGGTACTGTGAGCATCGCTTCAGTAGCCGCTGACCCTGGCAGCTCGTCTCCCAAGCGATACCACTGCACGAAGCTCCTGCCCTCTGGCTGGCCCGGCGGCATAGGCCTGGGCTGGGCATGCTCCCTGTCGCTGGCTTGGTTGCGGTGGTCCTCACCGTCCTGGCCATACGCTGTATCCTCGTCCCTTCCGGCGGGCCACCTGTCGCTAACACCCCTGCTGGGCGGGCCACTGGCCGCCTCCCCCCATCCTCCAGGGTTGTACCTGGAGGTGGTGCAGCAGTGGTTTCTAACGGGTTCCGTGCCACCCGAGCTCCTCGTTGCGGCTTCCTGAGCCTCTCGGTGGCGACCAGTCCTGCTGACTGACCCCTGAGCCCTGGCGGCTGCCTCGTTTGCCGCGCTTCCGATATGCAGCGGTACCTCCGGGGTGCCTGGGCATGGTAACACAGACCCTTGGTCAGGCATGGGAGTGTCCTCCCGTGAATCTGACCCCCTATCGGAGCTGGCGGAGCCATCCTCACTCGGACTGGCCTCCCCCTCCTCATCATTGTGCTGGTGCATCTCAGCATGTGCTCCCCTGTTGGCTGCATTCATATTATCATGGTGATCTGACTGCTCCTTTATCAGAAATCTCTGCAACATGTTGGGCCAATCCTCACAAGGGGCTGGGCACCCCCTGCTCTGGAGGTCCCTCATGACCCACCCTGCATGGTGGATGGACCTGGCTGATCCTGCGGGCATAGTGCCGTAATGGTTCATAGCCAGCGACTCCATCACCACCTTCCAGTGGTGCTTCTGAAGGGGCACCTGCCCTTCGAGCACCCACTGGGTATCCCCCGGTACCTCTGCCACCTGGTTGATCTGAACCTGGGCTGTGCCGGCGGTCTGATCAACCCCCCCATGGATCGATACCAGGCACGTGTGCCTTGCGAGACCCTCCCACCTGGGCGCCGCTTGCATCACTGTGCCCTGTCGGCCTGGTGGTCCCGGCAGCCCGCTCTGGCTTGCAGCAGCCTTCTGCGCCTTCCACTCCTCGAAGGAGGTACGCTGCTCGGCCTCGTAGGCCCTCCTTAACCTGTCCTCTGGACCCTCCAGGCTGTGGCCTGGTCCCTCAGCCTTCACACCCCTCTCTGGGCCGGCTGGGACCCTAGGCTTGTCCAAGCGGCCGCTGCTGCCCGCCATCACCGGCCTCCAGTCTGGGCATGCGCTGGCGAAGTGCCCTGGCTGATGGCACTTGAAACACACTCCTCCATCTCGGGGTCCCAGGTGGGCCGGCTTGGCTATCCGTCCCTGTCCAGCCGCGGCCCTGCCCGGTGGACTTCGGTCAGCTGCCCTCCTCCTGTCTTGTTCTTGGTCGCCTTTCTTGAACGATCTGGCCAGGCTCCCTGAGCCTCGCTCTAGGGAGCGGCCTCGGGGCATGCTGCCCCTCTGCTCTGGTCCTGGGCTCTCCTTCCTCGCGTGGATACGCCTGTCGCTGTCCCCCTCACTCGGGGACCTGCGCCACCTGCCCTTGGCCTGTACATCGGCCGGGCTGCTATCTCCTGTGTTGTGCTCCGTCAGCTGGCTCTTGACCCCTGGCGTGGGAGTCACCGCCTGGTGCTCCCTCACCTGCCCTCTCTGGGCGCTCCTGCTGCGCTCCCTGGGAGCCTTGTCCTCGGCCTCAGCTGCTGCCTCTGTCCCCCTCCGCTCCCTGCGGGCATCGGGACTAGCCATCTGAGTTCTGTTGGCGCCCCCTGAGTTGTTTAGCCCAGGGTCCCTCTGCTTTGCTTCCGCTGGTATTGCCGTGCTGGGGGGCTCGACTTCCCCTTCCAGGTCGCTATCCCACGGGGATGCGGGCACAAACGCCTCCTGGATGCTGGCTGCCAGCTCCGGGTCCACTTGCACCCGGTTTTGCGGCCTCCCCGCCTGCAGGTCCCCAATGGCCTGATACAGGCCTGGCAGTTGGTCTGCCCGCAGAACATACTCCTTCTGTACGTCTGTCATGACGCTGTCCACTGACTTGATGTCATCCCACCTTGCCATCTGCAAGCGCAGGTACTGCACAAAAGCCGCGCTCTGTTGGTACAGCTGTACCTCCATGTCTTTCAACGCCTTCTGCGCGAACCGCTGCTGGGAGTGCAGCCTATCCAACTCTTTGGATGCCCTGCTGCGCAGCGCCCCCTGGGGTTCCGCCTCCCTTTCGATGTCTTCCTCCTCCTCCTCATCCTTACTGCCAGACTGGCCCTGGCTGGGATCTGCTTCGCCACCCTGGGCTGCTGCGCCCTGCTCTGCGACTTCCACCTCCGGGGCGACAACCTTGTCAGCCTTCCGGGTACCTGGAGCTGGCCTGCCCCTGCAGACCTCTTGCTGCATGGATTTTGGCGCCTCTGCTCGCAGCCCTGACTTGCTGAGGTCCAGAACCCTGCTGTCACAGCACTCCGCTGTGTGCCACCCCTTTGCCCCGCACAAGGTGCACGGGTTCTCCTCGCTGGGTGTATTGTTCCTCCTCAGGAACTCCTTCCTTACTACCGGCATGGTTGCTGCCAGGTGTGCTCTGCGGATGTTCTCCGCCATCTCTGCCGCGGCCTCCGCCTGCAGCTGTGCACGGCTTTGAGGTTCCTCCGCCTGTCTGCGCTCACGCCTCTCCTGAGGCGGCGTTGTTGCGGGTCCTTTCGGCACCTCCATGTGCAGCCTCTGGGTGCCCCGCGCCTGCTGCGGCTTGCTGTCTTGCAGGGACGCCTCGTGAGGCTCTCCATAGTTTGCTGAAGCCTTCATGGCTGCACCTGCACGGTGGGCCATGGCATGTTGTAAGAGGGGTTCATGCTCGTCCTCGATACTGGCCGCAGGCCATCCTCCCCTTTCGGCGAATCCGCACTGGATCCCTGCCCACGCCACGGCTGCTGCCTGGTATCCCCCCACTGGGGATGCCAGCTCCAGCGGCAGCGTAAGGTCCCTGGACCCGCGCGCCCCCTGGGCACCCTCTCTGGGGCGTAAGGTCAGCCTTCCTGCTGCCTCGAGGACTCCATCATATTTGAGAAACTCAGGGTTCCCCACCAGATGTTCATATGCGTCAGGCGGCGTCTTCACCACACGGACCACTGTGGGCTCCATGATGGCGTTAGGCCCACCGTAACCATACACCACATAAATAAACAGGATACCATACAGGTCTGCTCCTGCATTGTCCGTGGTACGGATCTTCTCATCCGTACGCACCAGCTCAGCGCCCATGGCCACTAGCTGTTCAGCAATGTTCACTGTGATAACATGGCAGGAGCAAGCAGAGTCCATCAGTGCTTTCTGAGCCACGAGGACCTTGCCCTTCACCATGAGACCCACACACTGCTCCAGGTTGCTCCTGTCGTTTCGGAAGTACTGCAGCTGTGGCGCTGCTGGCACCACCCTGCTCTCTTGTCTGCCCCTACTGGCCTCACCACGCTGGTCGGTTCCCATGGGTAAGGTAGCGCAAGAGAGCGACGACAACCTCTCGTTCAGCTTGAGCACCTGCAGGCGGATATCAATCATATCGTCAGCCAATCTGCTCAACACCAGCCTCTTTTCTCCCTTCCTGGAGGCAGGTTCCCTGAGGCTCTGCCCAGGTTCCTCCTCCCTGAAAGGTTCTGGCAAGAATGACTTAGGGCGGGCATTGTGAACTGCCTGTTTAAATTCCACAGGCCTGGGCATCAGCCCAACCTGCGTCATTAGAGCCACCGACTCGCTGAGCATCTCAGCCATCGTCTGGTGCCACCCCTCAGGCTCAGCCTGCCCTGTTGGGCTGGTCAGGTGCGACACATGTGCCGCCTGTTGCGCCTGACCACCCTGGCCTGGCCCTGGCCTTGGATACGGCCTGTTGCTCTGGTTCCGATCATACGGCCTGCCAGCCGCCTGTCCCTGCGGCGGCCTGGGCGGTAGAGGATACTGCTGCGGCGGCGGTCTGGCCTGCCCAGTTGTTATGTCTGTAGCTAGCGGCGCTGGCCTGCGCTCATCCCTGCGCTCATCTCTGCGTTCATCCCTGGCCCTGGGTACTCTGCAGTCCCTGGCCAGGTGCGCTGTGCTCCCACACTGGTAACACGCCTTGGGTACCCCCATAGCGCTCCCTGCGCTGTTGTGCTGCGCTGCGGGTTGGTCTGCCCAGGAAACTCCTCTGGGTTTACCCTCACTCCGCTGTGGCTGTGCTGCAACTGGGCCTGCGGGGATCACTGCCCCGTCCAGGCGAGCCCGCATCTCCCACTGTCCAGTCCGCTCTCTCCTTCCTTTGTTGTACTGCGCCTCGCCCTGGCCAAGTCCACTGCTGGCCACCTGCCTCAGGCTTGCTCCTCCTAGGTCCCCCATTTCCAGGGCGAACTTCTCCCACAGCACCACCTGCTGAGTCAGCACTGTGATCTGGTCTTCATCCGTCATACTCAGGTACCCTGGCACTGTGACGACGAACTCGCTGAGCTTTGCTTTTGTAGCTGCTGGCAGCCCGTCATGAAACATGTGCGAGACTGAGTGTCGCCTGCCAAAGTGGTCCACTGCATCCCTCGAGATCTGCAGCAACTGCGCTGTTGACAGCACTCTGTGAGCAAACGCCTCCACAGTCTCCTCTGACTTAACTTCCGGATCAAGAGTGGTCTTCACTCCCAACCTGAGGTTGGAGATAGCTGTCCTCTCCTCTGAGGTTGGCTTCCCCACCTCCGCCTGCACCACCCTGATCCACGGGGTGAGCAGCGATGTCTCTTGGCACTGCTCCCCCACTGGGGCAGTCCACAGATCCCTGATCTTGTCCACCTCTCTGGCAGCCCTTTCTCCTGCGTGGGGCGCTGCCCTGATGGCCGACATCAGCGGCCCCACACACGCAGGCTTGCTGTCCCACAGCTTGACCAGTGACTTCACCAGCATAGCCATAGCTGATGGCGATTGGCACGATCCTGTAATCTCCCCTGCTACCACAGCCAGTGCTGGCGGTTCATCTGACAGCGCCAGTCTGTTGTGTGAACCCCAGTAGCCACAAGCTTAGCAATACGTCATGGCTGCAACCGCGCCCGGGTGCGACATGTCCAGCACCGGCACATGGCCTTGGATAGTGGGAATCTTGGCAAATTTGGCAACGCCTACCAACTGCGAGATCATCTGCTGCTGCAGCTGTAGATTGTTCCTTGCCTGCTCCCACTCGAGCCTTCTTATTTCCAGGGCATCTGACTCTCGCCTGGCCCCTGGCCCGCGCCTGTCTGCTCTATTTGACCCTGGATCCTCTGATCCAGAGTGTGATCCAGATCCATCTCCGCCGCCCCCTGATGGGTTGCGATCCTGCTGGTATCCGTTGTGTCTGTTATCTGGCTCCTCCTGAGCATGGTTCTCTCCAGACGGTCGTCTGCCTGCCCTGCCTGCGGAGTCTCTGCTTCCTGCACGTGGCGACCACCCCGCCTCACTTCTATTTTGCTGCTCCACAGGTCTGGATCTCCAAGGCTGTGCTCCTTTGTCCGATTCTGCCTGCCCCCTGGGTGGCCCCTGGTTTTGCCAACTTTGCTGCGCTGATCCGTTGTTTCCAGCCTGCCCCCTGGGCGGCTCCTGGCCCTGCCAGTTTTGCTGCGCTGATTCGCTGTTTCCAGCCTGCCCCCTGGGCGGCTCCTGGCCCTGCCAGTTTTGCTGCGCTGATTCGCTGTTTCCAGCCTGCCCCCTGGGCGGCTCCTGGCCCTGCCAGTTTTGCTGCACTGATTCGCTGTTTCCAGCCTGCCCCATGGGCGGCTCCTGGCCCTGCCAGTTTCGCTGATCCGCGCCGTCTGCCTGCTCCCTGGGCAGCTCCTGGCTGTATCCACCTGGTTGTTCCGTACTGCCTGCCTGCCCCCTGGGCGGCGCCTGGTACTGCCTGCCTGGCTGTGTTCCACCAGTATAGTCTCTGGCGTAGGAGTCTGATCGCGTCTCCTCCCTGGCCTCCTGCCTTCTGGGTCCGCTGTTCCTGGTGCTGCCTGCAGGTTCAACTTCCTGCAGGGTCCCCCTTGCTGGTCCCACTTGTCTGTTCCTCAAGAACTTCTCGATGTGGTCCACTTGCACCTCTTGGCAAATATTCTCCTTGCCCTCCACTATGCGCAGCAGCGCATATGACTCCTGTCTGCTGGCTCTGCACGTGTCTACGCCTTGCTCTGCCATCCTGGCGAGCGATCGGCTAGTCAGCTCTGCCCTTTCACTGGCAGCTGGACTGCTGGCCCTGGGCGCTTCCCCGCCTCTTGGCCGCCCCCTGAGGCTCGGCTCACTGCTGATCTCAAAAACTTCTGATCTGGGTATCGGCGTTGGCGCGGCCCTTGCCTGCTGCTGCCACCTTTGAACCTCTCTGAGTTCCTCAGGCCGCTGCACCACTGTTTCAAATCCTTCCCAATCTTGATTCTCCTCGTCCTCAGGCTCAGATCCAGGTTCCTCCTGATCTCCTGTCACGCCGTTACACCATTCGTCTGCGAAGGTCTTAACAGCCAGGGCCGCTTCGTGCTCCGCCCCTCCCTTGGACACCTGTCCAAGGGCGGCTAACAACGTCGCCCTGTCCTGGCCTGTATGGGGGATACCCATCATGGCCTTTGTCGCCCACTCCCTCAGGTGATGGACCTTGAACTCCTCAATTGCTGTGACCTGGTCACTGAAATGAGCAAACGTCCTAGAGCAAATCTGCTTCCACAGGTGCGTTGCCCACAGCAAGATTCTTGCCCAGCCAAACGGCTGCAGCTGTTCCTCTATTGCCTCTTCCACCTTCACCACAGTCCTGGCTCTGGATCTCTCTGGATCTCCTGAGCTTTCCTCCTGTGCCCAAGCTGGGTTGTGGAAGAATCCATACATGCTGTCCTTCTTGCTGGTGCCTGTCCGGACCCTGCTGCCCGCTTCTGCCTTGGCTCGCTGCGCCGGTTTACCCACACTGGGTGGAAACCTTGACAGTGGTGTCCCGTAGGCCGTGGAACCCGCTCCCCTTCTAAACAGCATTCTGCGATGTCGCAGCTGCTGCCTCATCCCTTCCTTGGACCGCTGCACCCTTTCCTCCTGGGCTGGATCTGACATCTCCTCCTCGGATATCAGGTCAACCCAAGGCTTTCCCACCGGCACCGCTGAATTTTTAACTGCTGCCAGCGGCTCTGCACTGTCCTGCCAAGTCTGCCTGGTCACCGCTGGCTGGGCACCTGCCCCCTCGCGCTTGACCGCTGCAGGCACTTGCCTGCTTCCCATGTCCTTTCCACCGGGCTGTAATTTGTCATGGCCTGCTAGCCCCTCTGGGTCTGCAGCGCTCTCTGAACTGTGTTCCGGCTGGCAGGGCTCTACCAATACTCGCTGCGCAACTCTCGTCCCCTTGGACGGAATCTGTTGCGGAGCGGCATCTGGTTCGCTGTCACGTCGTATGCCGCTGCTCTGGGGCACCTCAGCCACCTGATCCAAGATCAGATCCGGGGTTCCCGCCTGCGTCGGACCCTGCTCAAATTCCAGGCTGCTCCTGGAATCAGCAGGCAGTGGGCCTCCTCGCCCAATGCCTGTCCTTGTTACACACACAGCGCCACCGCCCAACATTCCTGCCGCTCCGGGCAGGAAGTGGTCAGGTCCTGTCACCTTGCAGGCCCGTGCGGCCGGATCCACTGGCCCTGCCAGTTTCTCCGCCATCCGCAGGGCTTCCTCTGCAATCAGTGAATCAGCCACCTCTATCAGGTCTGCACCTGGCTCCAGCCCCCGTACTCGCCCGCTGCGGCGCTGGACTTCGGGGTGCTGGTGCCTATCAGGATGCAGGTTAATCTCTGCCATTCCTACAGGCAATTTATACGATCCACACGATTCTGCAATGTGCTGGCAACACCAAAACAGGATCTGCTAAAGCTCAGGCTTCTGCCTCTTGCACCTACTGCAGCCTGGTGAGGACTTGCCAGTCAGGTCAAGTTGACAGGTACAGCAAAAAACAGGACAAGTCTCTGCCTTCCTGCTTTTTCTTGCTAATAATCAAAATCCGGCGGAATCCTCCGTCACCTTCAGCTCTTCCCACCTCTTTCTGGCTGGGTGGCTTGTTGCTCGGTACCCGCTCTGCTCTGCGGTCCTGCGGGGATGCTTTGGCCCACCAAGAAAAAATTTAACCTTGGATCTTCTATCCACAAGTTAACTTCTGTCAATGATGACAGATTGGATCCACCTGATCACAATCTTCAATCACACAGGTACAAATTGCTGGGTGTATAAATCCGCAGCCAATTCTTCAAGCCTCTCCTGGACCCAGCACTGTGTTGCCACACACAGTGATTCACAGGGCTTAACTTGGCAATCTCTCTCTGGAGATTACCTCAGCCAAATTGCAGTTCAAGCGCCCAATTCCAGGCAGTTTGCTGACAGGCAAAATTCAAATTTTCGCAGCACAAACACCTTCTGCAGGAACTGGCAAATCAGGCTGATCAGGCTCAATCTACTTCGTCCCTTTCAAAAGGACACGCGTTGTGCGCTTCAGGTCCGTGGCGGACTTCTCCCTCACGACAGTGATGGGCGCCTACGGGCAGACTTCGTGACTACTCACTGGCTGCGGGTGCTCAATGAGTTAAGCTGCTAGATTTGTATTTGTATGTCAGGCAATAGCAAGGGTTGGCGCAGGCCTTCAGGCTGTCTGGTCGCGAACCAGCTAGGCAATCAGGTGCACTTACCGCGTCACACGCGGTGAGGGTACGGGATCGTAGACTGCGAACTACTTGTTCGGCAGGGATCTCGTTCCTCAACTGAGGTCTTGTTCTCTTGCTATCTCAGCGGAAGCTGAGGTAGTCTTGACTTGTTGTAGGTACTGACTTAAGGTACAACCCGGGTCTCACGCACTGGGTGACGGCCGTAGCTTGTTACAGAAGAGGTCTGTCCTTTTGAAAGGGACGAAGTAACTAGTTTAGGCAATTGCCGGGATACAGGGACCCGGCAGGCCCAATTCAAAGTACGGGACAGCTAAACCCCTGGCGTAAGCGGGTTTCTAGGTTCCTATTCAAATAAGGAGGATCCGCAGGGAAGCTGCGGAGCCTCCGAGGTCGCAAACTGCGGCCTAAACGGTTTTGGCACGTATACCGCAATATACCGTGACACCAAGGTCATCCTACTGAGTTTTTACCAGGCCTTTACCAAGGTCATCCTACTGAGTTTTTACCAGGCCTTAACCAAGGTCATCTTACTGAGTTTTTACCAGGCCTTAACCAAGGTCATCCTACTGAGTTTTTACCAGGCCTTTACCAAGGTCATCCTACTGACTTCTTACTAGGTTGGCCTAATGAGAGAAGCAGTACTAGTAATGCACCGTTGCATTATAGTTGTGATACACTATTCATCTGTTGTTGTACTACGCGCGTGTTATTGGCAATGAGATTACACCTTGCCCACGAAGGCTTGGCCGCATGGGCGCCGAAGTGTCAGACTGTGCGGAAATAATATTGAATGCAAAGGGGGAATGGAAGAAAACAACATAAATAAAAAGGAAAGACCCACCACCCCACCCTAAAAGCCCTCTTCAAGTCAAAAGGAAAGGGAGGGGCAAAATTGAAATACCCCTCAAATGAATGCTAGCAAGATACGGGTTATCATTTGCAGATTGTCTGATTAATAAATAAAAAATGGACACACATAGCCAACACAATTAGCTGCACTACGTCAGCTCCGTATCTCAAAAAAATTAGCGTGTGCGCTTCTTCGTACACATTGTGATGCCTGGCCATGATATTCATGATGCTCTTCGAAGCTTCCACCCATGTGGATGAACACCTGGAGATTTTGGGGTCGAAGCAAAAAATCAGCACATAGAGCACATTTCTTTTAACCTACAAGTCATAAACAATTCAGCCAGCCGGTTCGTAGATGGCCATTTAGGAAAACTCACCGACGCTTCAATGGACGGTAGTTGCGCGAAAATCAAGGTGACAATGACAATGGTAGAGGCCCCGTAATGTGTTCTGTTTCTCAGAGTGTGTGCCTGTGGAAAGTACAGAGCCACGGTGTTAAGCTTTGGTCTGGATACATGACTGGTCCCAAACAAAGCAAACATGCAGATCCCCAAGCTTACCTGGAAATAGTGTGCTACTGGGATGACGCTGTACTTGACAGCCTTTAGCTAGAGATCACCATGTCCGACCACTGCTGGCCGATGGTGAAGCAAGCATAAGAACAAACCATTATACATCGCAATTGCTTTGGTACCTGCATTATTTCAGCGCGGCTAAATTTTTAGATGCATTAAATGTGGTCATGGCCAAAGTGCTGATGGCCATATGTGGTCGCTGGAGAGATTCAAGAGGACATTATAAGGCGGACCATCGTGCTATCCTAGTGAGCAATGTTGTACAAGGATGTAACGAGCTTGACCACGCGCATCGTATTAGATGCTTGTGGCATGCAAGCTGCATGGCAGATAGGCATGTCTTGGCATGTAATCTATGCCTTATGACTGATACACTTTTGTGAGGCAGGCTGCATGGCGAATACGCTTGAAGCATGCATTGTGCAATGTGCATGGCGAATTGGCAGGTGCCCTTGTGGCAGGTAAGCTGCTAGCGGACAGGCGCGTCACCATAGCGGCGTGCATGCATGCATCAAGGGGATTCAAGGCTGGTGAGCTGCATGGCTGGTACACTTGTGGCAGGCAAGTTGTCATACCGTATGCATGTACTCCACTTACCAGAACGGAAGACTAACATGCTTTCATGCAGTCGATGGCTCAATTCCTCGCTGACATTTATTGCTAATGTGCTTGTCTCTGCTCGATTTCTCGCTGACGTTTGACGCCAACGTGCTAGCCTGTAAACTTCAGCGAGGAAAAGAGCAGATATTTGGCATCAGCGGATGTTGTCTTCAATTTGCAAGCCACGGTAACCCTTCCCCATGATAGAAGTCCGAGTCAAAGTCAGTAACCGAACCCAAGACTGCTCGACGGATTCAAGCTTTCCACACGAAGCGAATTTAAGATAAGAAGCGATTATGACTGATTTCCGACGCTACTTCTCTCATGGGATTTCCGGTAAAGCATGCCCGAACTCGAAAGCACTAAGCATGAGGTTGTACGGCCTGACTCGCTTCAGAACCATCAGAAATAAAAAATCGTGGGGAACTTTGCCACCTTTACCGGGCTTCTTTTGGTGTATTTTCTTTTCCTGAACCCTTCGCTCTTTTTCAGGGTTGTTTTCTTTCGGGTGCGAACAACCATCGGCGTGTCAGTGCGATAACGCACGGTATGCAACAACTTTTTCTGCCACCGGCAGATATCGAACTCGCGACCTCCGCTTGATCAGTATTGTCGGTGCTAGGCTGCAAGCGACTGACACCAGTACGGCATGAGTCACGGACGATTGGGTGGGTGGCGGGCGACAAATGTCATCGCCGCGCGGCCGAAAAGCTGCTCGAATACATATCGCCTACAGCCGACGTTGGGTGCAATGGAATTGCATTGCTTATGCGCTGCTTTTGATCGAGGCCGCGCTTGCGGCAGAACACGTCGTGGCAACCCACCCCTGGCCTGTGCCTGCGGAGCGTCGTGAGCCGTTGCTTCGGCATAGTAGGTTTGGTGACCGTGTTTTTTTTTAGGGATCTCCTTTATGGGAGACTGTAAAAAAAGTGTGCCCAGAAAAAAAATCGTGGGGATCTTTGGCACCTTTCCCGGGTTTTTTTGGTGTATTTACTTTTCTTCAACCTTTCGCTCTTTTTCAGGGTTGTTTTCTTTCGGGTGCGAACAACCATCGGCGTGTCAGTGCGATAACGCACGGTATGCAACAACATTTTCTGCCACCAGCAGGTATCGAACTCGCGACCTCCGCTTGATCAGCATCGTCGGTGCTAGGCTGTAAGCGACTGACACCAGTACGGCATTAGTCACGGACGATTGGGTGGGTGGCGGGCGAGAGGTGTCATCGCCGCGCGGCCAAAAAGCTTCACGAATACACATCGCCTTCACCCGACGTTGAGCACAATATAACCACATTGCTAATGCGCTGCTTTTGATCGAGGCCGCACTTGCGGCATAACACTGCGTTGCAACCCAGGCCTTGCATGCCGAGCGTCGCCACTCGTTTCGGTATGTAACATGGGTTGTTAGCCGGCGAGAGATGTCATCGGCCCCCAATTCGCAGCGACTGCAATAACTTTTCGAATACATATCGCCTACACTCGACGTTGAGTGCATTAGAATCACAATGTCAATGCGCATCTTTTGATCGCCTGCCCGGTGCCTGCTGAGCGTCGTGAGCTGTCCAGGCCGGCATAGTAGGTTCTGCTGACCGTCTTTTTTTTTTTTTTTTTTTTTTTTTAGTCACTTTTTTTTTCTAGGCACACTTTTTTTACAGTCTCCCATGAAGGAGATCCCTAAAAGAGTGACTAAAAAAAAAAAAAAAAAAAAAAAAAAAAACCCGCAAGAGAAACTTCTATGTCGAAGCGACGGCTCACGACGCTCCGCAGGCACAGGCCAGGGGTGGGTTGCCACGACGTGTTCTGCCGCAAGCGCGGCCTCGATCAAAAGCAGCGCATAAGCAATGCAATTCCATTGCACCCAACGTCGGCTGTAGGCGATATGTATTCGAGCAGCTTTTCGGCCGCGCGGCGATGACATTTGTCGCCCGCCACCCACCCAACGTAATCGTCCGTGACTCATGCCGTACTGGTGTCAGTCGCTTACAGCCTAGCATCGACGATACTGTCAAGCGGAGGTCGCGAGTTCGATATCTGCCGGTGACAGAAAAAGTTGTTGCATACCGTGCGTTATCGCACTGACACGCCGATGGTTGTTCGCACCCGAAAGAAAACAACCCTGAAAAAGAGCGAAGGGTTCAAGAAAATAAAAGACACCAAAAGAAACCCGGGGCAGGTGCCAAAGATCCCCACGATTTTTTTTTTTTTAGTCACTTTTTTTTTCTAGGTCAAACTTTTTTACAGTCTCCCATGAAGGAGATCCCTAAAAACATTCGAAACACATACCGTCAACTTCTTGGCTCGCTCAGGCCTTTCAATACCTTTCATTTCTTGCAATCGCCTGCCATCAAATAAATTGTCAGGGTGGAATGAGCAATCATTTGTGGCGCTACTCTTACGATCAGGTGCATGCTTGGCTTTGTTTCAAGCTACTAGTGCAAGCTTGCATTCATGATGCACACTGACATTAATGATTTGGGTTCGTTAGAGTATCGCAATGCCCAGTATTGATCTCAAGTTTGCTTCCTTGTCCACACGCAGGAACTATCAAAAGAGTACCGAGCTGCTCATCCGGAATCTTACATTTAATGGCTGTGCCGCGAGATTGTTCAACATTTCAAGACCGTCGCTCGCCTGCAAGCAATCGCTTCCTTGGCACAACAAGAGGCGACTGAGGCCTACACAATCGATATTTTCGAAGATTGCAGTACTTCTGCACATTCTGGCTTGCACTACATGAGCTTTGCATTACAGCAACGGCGCCGCACCCAATGCCGGCATGAACTGCCCCCACGCTGCAACATTGCCGCACCCACTGACATGCTCTGCCACCACGCTGCAATAATGATTTTTAAGGGGTCGGTCAGATTATCGCGTTTGGTGGGTTGCGTTTGACATTCATAATCGTAAATAGCCTATCAGACGATACGGGCGCAGTTGATTCCATTCAAACATACTAATGTTGTATCCAAACGCTAACCCCCCCCCCCCCCACCCTGCGTTTCGCGTCTGCGTTTGCGTTTGGAAGTCCAAACGCAACCTCAAACGCAACGCAGTCTGACCTACCCCTAAGTCCGGCATGCACATGTTTTGAGCAATATCCTGGCACGCCCATGTATTTGAGGCTGGATATCCCGGCATGGTTGGGGCTGGTAAAGGCTCATGCTTGTTGTTGTCTGCTTTGGCACCTTCTTTTTAAAAAGTACCCTGGCTGAACAAGCCCTCACTACCATGCACTACATGAATACTGTAATACATCTGCACTTTCTGGCTTGCACTACATGAGCTTTGCACTACCGCAACAACGCCACACCCACTGCTGGCCAGAACAGCTCCTACGCCGCAACACTGCCGCACCCCCTGGCATGCTCTGCCACCATGCTGCAATAATGATTTTTAAGTCCGGCATGCACATGTTTTGAGCAATATCCTGGCACGCCCATGTAGTTGAGGCTGGATATCCCGGCACGCCCATGTATTTGAGGCTGGATATCCTGGCACGCCTATGGGTTGCGGCTGGCTTTCCGGCACGCCCATGGGTTGGGGCTGGTATTCCGGCACGAACATGGGTTGGGGCTGGTTTCCCGGCACGCACATGGGTTGGGGCTGGTAAAGGCTCATGCTTGTTGTTGTCTGCTTTGGCACCTTTTTAAAAGAGTCCATGGCTGAACAGGCCCTCACTACCATGCACGGCATGAATACTGCAATACATCTGCACTTTCTGGCTTGCACTACATGAGCTTTGCACTACCGCAACAGCGCCACACCCACTGCTGGCCAGAACAGCTCCTACGCTGCAACATTGCCGCACCCACTGGCATGCTCTGCCACCATGCTGCAATAATGATGCAACCACTGGCGTGTATTGCCTTTAATGTGCAACATCGCCTCCACCCACCACATCAACCAGCCCCACCTCCATCATCCACATCAACGAGCCCTAACTCCACCCACCACCTCAACCAGCCCCACCTCCACCCACCACATCAAACTGTCCCCTCTCCCACCAACGCACTTTGACCTCCTCCGCTACCATGCCCCCCTCCCCCCAGCACGAGGCTTATGCCCGCGTATATATGTAGTATAGGGTTTTGTCTCATTACTTGCACGAGGTCATTGGGTCATGACACAATCATTAACTGGAATCAGGTTTGATTGTGGCATCAGCTTTTCTGCTTACGCACTACTTACCGGAAATATAATACCGGTAAAATCTTGCCGAAATGGCATATTGGTGAATCTAACATCTTGTGTGAATTGTATCCGGAAACATTCATGCATACAAACTAACCTTGTGGTAAGGAATGTTTCTGGCAAGGGAGAAAGGAAATAAATAATGGAACAAGAAGGGCAGGGGAACTATCGGTTACTTAGTAATGTGCGGCCGACTTCTTAATTTTACCTTGGTTACTTAGTCTGGGCGGGCGCATAGGTGTAACGATATTGACCTTGGTTACTTAGTAACGTCAACCTAGACATGTAACGTTGGTTACGAAGTTGCTTACGGCCAGCCTAGTCATCTTACATTGGTAACTAGGTAACATACGGCCTACCTAGTAATATCACATAGGTTGCTAAGTAACTTTCGGGCGACAAGGTAATTTTACATGGGTAACTAAGTAACTTCCGGCCAACCCAGTAATGTTACATAGACTAACGTTGGTAACATCATGGTAATTCCTCTTACCAAGAGATAACAATGGTAACTTGACAAACGTAGAAACATACCATGGTTAACATTGGTACCACCATGGTAGCACCTTAGCCAGCCATGTAAATTAACCAAGTTGGGCATTTACCATGGTAAACCATGGTGTTACTGTGAAATTTCCAGTAGTGAAATTTCCGGTAGTCCTTAACATAGCCCAGCTGGATCGCGCCCAGACGGCCAGAAGGCCTACGCTACCATAGTCTATTGCTATACATGTCACAGTATATTACCGTATATGTGACAGAACCATTTGAGCCGCCGTTAGCGGCCGCGGAGCCTCCGCAGCCTCTCTGCGGAGTCTCCTGATTTGAACTGAGACCTAGAAACCCGCTTACGCAGGGTGATTTAGCATAATCTGTACTCTGAATTGGGCCTGCCGGGTCCCTGTATCCCGGCAATTGCCTAAACTAGTTACTTCGTCCCTTTCTAAAGGACAGACCTCTTATGTAACAAGCTCCGGCCGGCATCCAATGCATGAGGCCTGAGGTGTTCATAACGTCAGTACCTATATCAAGTCAAGACTAGCTCAGCCTCAGCTGAACTACCTGGAGACAAATACCTCAGTAGTGAACCGAGACCCTGCAGAAGAAGAAGTACGTAGTCAACCTCCCGGCTACCTCACCGCGTGTTGCGCGGTAAGTGCCCTTAACATAGCCCAGCTGGATCGCGCCCAGACGGCCAGAAGGCCTACGCTACCATACGTCTATTGCTATACATACAAATATCCAGCTCTAATGCTTAACTCGCTGAGCACTCGCAGCCAGTGAAGAGTCACTGAGCCTGCCCGTAGGCGTCCGTCACTGCCGTGAGGAAAGAAGTCCGCCACGGACCTGAAGCGCACATCGCGTGTCCTTTAGAAAGGGACGAAGTGGATTTAGCCTGATCAGCTTGATTCGCCAATTCCTGCTAAAGGTGCTTGTGCAGCGGAATTGGAATTTTGTTTGCATGCGAACGACCTTGGACAGCGTTTGAACTGCACTTTGCTGTGGTAATCTCCAGAGAGAGATTGCCAAGTTAAACCCTGAGAATCGCTGAGCGTAGCAGCTTAGTGTTGAGTCCAGGAGTGGCTTGAAGATCTGGCTGTGGATTTATACACCCAGCAGATAATTACCTGTGTGACTGCAGATTGTGATCAGGTGGATCCAATCTTTCATCATTGACAGAAGTGAACTTGTGGATAGAACATCCAAGTTTGAAATCTTGTGGGTGTGCCAAAGGATCCCCGCAGGGACGCAGAGCTGAGCGGACACTACGCAAGAGGCTACATCCACGCAGGGCGTGTGACATCCACGCAGGACGTGAGACATCTAGAAGCCCAGCCAGCAAGGTGGGAAGAACTGAAAAGGCGAAGGAGGATTCCGCCAGATTGAAATTAGTGAGCAGAAAAGCAGGAAGGCAAGGCCTATCCTGCATATTGCTGTACCTGCCATCTGATCTTGATTCGCAAGCCCTCACCAGATTGCAGTAGGAACAAGGGGGCAGAAGCCTAAAGTTAGCAGATCCTGTAGGGGGTGTCGCCAGCACGCTTGCAGGACTGTGCGGTTCGTAAATTGCCTGTAGGAATGACAGACGTAGATCTAAATCCCGATAGGCACCAGCACCCTGACGCCCAACGGAGAAGTGGGCGTCTGAGGGGGCTGGAGCCGGGTGTAAACCTGATGGAAGCTAGTGAGGAGCTGGCTGCAGAAGCTCTGTTGGTGGCGGCGAAGCTGGCAGGGCCAGTGGGACCGCCCGCAGGAGACAGCAAGGTGCCAGAACCGGGCCGCGTACCGCCCAGAGAGGCAGGGGCGCAGGCAGACGGCTCAGCACTAGTGTCGCACAAAGGGATCAGCCGAGGTGGGCCAGTGCCCCAATCAACCCTGGATATTCCAAGGCAAGGCCTGGAATATGCGCAGTGGTTGAGACAGGGAGGAAGAACCCCTGAGCTGACATTGGACCCGGCCGTTGAGGTGTCGCAGACCAATGGCGCAAATCGGGACAGTGGTCCAGAAGGCGCACCAGAGCAGGACTTGCCCAGTGGGGCAGGGGCCGCGCAACGAGTCAAGAACGAGCCCGATCACGGTGATCAAGGGGCAGGCACCTCGGCAGCCCCAGAGGGGGCAGCAGAGTGCGGGAGAGCAAGAGACCTAGGCAGCGGGCCAGAATACGCGACGCAGAAGAGGCTAATGAGAGTGGCAAGTAGTGCTGTACAGTGCGTTAAAAAGGAGAACGTGACGATGCCCCGTGGTGGAAGTCAGGTAATCAGGAAACCTGCAGATCTGCAGGCGGTGGGTGGAGCACAAGCCGCCACTGCGGAATGGCCCCCAGTAAAAAGGAAGGAGGATCTGGCTCAGCCAAGAGGGTGGAACAGGCTAGGGCAGTGGGCCACTGGAGTGTGGAAAAGTGTGTGTGACGCAGAGCAGGCGGGGTTAAGCAGTGCCCCAGCAGCGCGCACCCTTAGAGGCATTGACCAGGTGTGAGGAGCAGCCAAATAATCAGGTGTCCCCCAACGGCTGGTCCATGTTTGATATCCTCAGCAGTGACAGTGAGCCAAGTCCCAGGCACCTGATCAACTGTATTACGGCAGAGAGTGCCAGCCCACCCAGGCAGGATAGCCCGGTAGCTAGCGAGCAGCTGCACCTGATCAACTGTGTTCCGATAGGGAATGCTTTTTCACCCAAACCAGTGACCGGTGGCTGCGAGCCAAGCCAACTGCAGGTGCAGGCGTCACGGCTGGGTTTGCAGAGAGAGGCGGTTCCTGTGACACCTGTAGGGATCGGTGGCTCCGAGCCAAGCCAACTGCAGGTGCAGGCGCCACGGCTGTGTTTGCAGAAGGAGGCAGTTCCTGTGAAAACTGTGGTGGCCGGTGGCTGTGAGCCAGACCAACTGCAGGTGCAGGCATCACGGCTGTGTTTGCAGAGAGAGGCGGTTCTTGTAACACCTGTAGGGATCGGTGGCTGCGAGCCATGCCAACTGCAGGTGCAGGCGTCACGGCTGGGTTTGCAGAGAGAGGCAGTTCATGTGACACCTGTAGGGATCGGTGGCTGTGAGCCAAGTCAACTGCAGGTGCATGCGTCACGGCTGTGTTTTCAGATGGAGGACGTTCATGTGACACCTGTGGTGGCCGGTGGCTGTGAGCCAGGCCAACTGCAGTTGCAGGCGTCACGACGGTGCTTGCAGAGGGAGGCAATTCATGTGACACCTGTAGGGATCGGTGGCTGTGAGCCAGGCCAACTGCAGGTGCAGGCGTCACGTTTGTGTTTGTCGAGGGAGGCAGCCCATGTGACACCTGTGGTGGCCGGCGGCTGCGAGCCGGACCAACTGCATCCGTGGGAGCAGAAGCTGACCCAAAAGGTGGCTGAGGAACCAGTTGGCCCAAGTGAGGTTGAGGACCACGAGCACAGGCAGGCGCCGGTGCTGGTGCAGATGCACCAGCCAGAAGAAGATAAGCCTGTCACACCACCAATGGCAGCAGCTCCAGGAGGGGTCCAGGTGCCAATATCAGAACCAGGGGCGGCCCAGCAGGCCAGCAAACAGCTGGAGGCGGCAGAGAATCCTGAGGGGTCAGAGGAGCAGGGGATCTCCATACCCATGCTGAGGGAAAAGGTGAACTGGTACCAGCAGAAGCTCAAAGGAATGGCCAGGCAGCTGTGGATGGCCAGGCAGCCAGGGATTGCCTGGCAGATGAGAATGACCAGGCAGCTGAGGATGATGAAGCGTCGCTTGGCAAAGAAACTGCAGACGCTGTTGCCACAAGACAGGGCAGCTGACAGTGACGTGGATGAAGCTAGGAGCAGCAGGTCTCCGGTGCCAGCACCCGTGAACAACAGCAGCAGCAGGAATGTGTGCCTGGTAGCATTCCCTGCTGCGGTGCCTGCAGATGTGGAGCTGGCCAGGCTCTGGGAGGATTGCGCAACAGGTGACCGTCAGCAGCAGATGAACACCCGCAATGCCATGCGTCAGGCCATGAGGTATTACCCCGGAAGAGTATGCATGTTCTGCGGGTTCGAGTGCGAGCACAGCGACAGTGCATGTGAGCACCTCATGGATGCCAACATCCAGAGGGGGCTGGAGCCGGGTGAGGACCCGGCTGAGGCCAGTGTTGCAGAGATCAAGCGCGAGGGAGCTGAGATCAAGCCTGCTGTGACCAGGCAGGCCCCGCAGAGCAGCAAAGAACCACAGGAAAAGTCAGCTGTACCGGTGGGAAAGCCGTGGGCTGACCTAATATCTGAGAAAGAGCTGCCTGATCCGATACAAGAAGAGAAGGGGCGGCAGCCAGTGACAGGGCTGTGCCCAAGGCAGCCAATGCGACCACGCAGGGTGCCGGTTAAAAGAGGGGCGGGATCCACAGTCTACGGGACGCCGCTGTCCAAGTTTACGCCCAGTGTGGGCAGACCTGTGCAGACACCCAAGGAGGGATCTAGCAGCCAGATGCGAGCAGGCGGCAGCCACAAGGAAATCCTGCGCGGATTTTATCAAGGTACAGCACAGGCGCAGGATACCAGACCTAGAGAGCCAGAGCGCTCCAGGGCCGTGGATGTGGTGAGCGGCGAAGGGGAGCCAGAGAAGCAGATGCAGCCATTCGGTTGGGCAGGACTTTTGCAGTGGGCAACAAACCTGTGGAAGGAAGTGTGCTCCAGGACATTCGCGCAGCTCAAGGATCAAGTCACAGCCATTGAGGAGTTCAAATCCCATCATCTGCGGGGATGGGCAACAAAGGCCATGTTGGGTATCCCCCACACAGGGCAGGACAGGGCAACGCTGTTAGCCGCCCTTGGACAGGTGTCCAAGGGAAGGGCGGGTCGCGAAGCAGCCCTGGCTGTTAAGGCCTTCGCAGACGAGTGGTGCAACGAGGTAACAGGAAATCAGGTGGAACCTGGATCCGAGCCAGAAGAGGAGGAGGACCAGGCATGGGAAGGATTTGAAACAGCAGTGCAACGGCCAGAGGAGCTCAGGGAGGTGCAAAGGTGGCAGCAGCAGGCAAGAGCCGCGCCAACCCCAACACTCAGATCTGAGGTTTGTGAGGTCAGCAGCGAGCCAAGCCTCAGGGGGCGGCCAAGGGGCAGGGAAGAGCCCAGGGCCAGTAGCCCAGCCGCCAGCGAAAGGGCGGAGTTGACTAGCCGATCGCTGGCCAGGATGGCTGTGCAAGGCGTAGCAACGCGCAGAGCAAACAGGCAAGAGTCTTGTGCACTCCTGCGCATAATCGAGGACAAAGAGAACACAGGCCAGGAAACCCAGGTGGATTACATCGAAGAATTCCTGAGGAAAAGGCAAGAGGGCGCAGCAAGAGGAACACAACATGACGAGCCTGCAGGCAGTGTGCGCAGCAGTGGACCAAGAAGGCAGGAAACCAGAGGGGAAACGCAATCTGATTCCTACGTCAGGAATTACACAGGAGGGAAACAGCCAAGCTGGCAGAGCCAGGAGCCGCCCAGGGGGCAGGCAGACGGCAGGGAACAGCCAAACTGGCAGAGCCAAGAGCCGCCCAGGGGGCCGGCAGAATACGGCAGGAGGACACAGCCAGGCGAGCCAAGCCAGAAGCCGCCCAGGGGGCAGGCAGAATCCGGCAGAGGATCACAGCCTCGGGAGTCTGGCCCAGAGGAGAGAAAAAGCAGAGATGAGGCTGATCAGCCGCCACCCGAGAGGAGCAGAGGCTCCGCGAGCGGGGCCGGCAGACAGTCGTCCGGGGGCGGACAAGCCCAGGATGGGGCTGGCCGCAGAAACAGCCAGTACCAGCCCATCAGGGGGCGACAGTAGCGGATCTGGATCAAACTCCAGTTTAGACGAGTCGGGGTCAGGTGGAGCGGACAGGCGCGGGCCAAGGGCCAGGCGGGAGTCCAGCGACCAGGAAATGAAGAGGCTCGATAGGGAGCAGACAAGGATGAACATGCAGCTGCTGCAGCAGATGGTCCTGCAGCTGGCAGGGGTGGCCAAATATACCAAAATCCCAGCTATCCAAGGCAACGTGCCGGTGTTGGATATGTCACACCCGGGCGCGGTTGCAGCCAAGAAATATTGCCTAGCGTGTGGCTATTGGGGATCACACAACAGACTGGCGCTGTCGGATGAACCACCGGCGCTGGCCGTGGTGGCAGGGGAAATTGTTGGATCCTGCCAGTCACCCTCGGCCATGGCCATGCTCGTGCGATCCCTGGCCAGGTTGTGGAACAACAAGCCTGACAGTGTGGGGCCGTTGATGGTGGCCATCAGGGCAGCGCCCCATGCAGGGGACAGGGCCACCAAGGAGGTGGAAATGATCAGGGGGCAGTGGGCCGCTCCAGCAGAGGAGCAGTGCTGTGCGGTTTCCCTGCTTACCCTGTGGATCAGGGTGGTAAAGGAGGAGGTGGGGAAGCCGACCTCGGATGAGAGATCCGCGATCACCAACCTCAAGCTGGGAGTCAAAACAACCTTGGATCCAGAGGTCAAGCCAGAGGAGACAGTGGAGGCGTTTGCGCACAGAGTACTGTCCATAGCAGAGCTGCTGCAGATGTCGAGGGATGCAGTGGACTACTTTGGCAGAAGGCACTCGGTCTCGCACATGTTCTATGAGGGGCTGCCAGTGGCCACCAGGGTCAAGCTGAGCAAGTTCGTGATCACTGTGCCAGGGTACTTGTGCATGACCGATGAGGAGCAGTTCACTGTGCTGACGCAGCAGGTGGTGTTGTGGGAGAAGTTCGCCCTGGAAATGGGGGACCTGATGGTCACAGATCACAGGCCTACGGCAGAAGAGGAGAATGAGATGGAAGAGGCAGAAGAGGAGAATGAGATGGAAGAGGAGGAAGAGGCGGATGAGGAGGAGGAGGCGCGAGAGGCTTCTTGGAGGGAGAGACTTTTTGGAGAAAGATATTCCTTGGATGAAGAGAAGCCAATGTCACCCAGCGAGCGGTCCATAGATGGGCCAAGGTGGCGCTAGGCTTCCAACAAAGAGGAGGAGTCAGCCCTTGCGGAGCTTACCGAGACCTGAGGCCGAGCCCAGAGCGGCAAGGCCACTGAGCACGTGACGTTACCCACGCCGTAACTGGCAAGGAGCGGGCAGGCGCCTACAGAGCAGAAAATGCAGGCGCAGCGCGGCTTGTCCTAGTACCCGGCAGGCAGTGGGCCGGCAGCCAGCGGACCGAAGACGGAAGATGCAGGATTGGAGTTAAAGCTATCGCAGCAACATAGTGAAAATTTGTTTCTCAAACACCGTAGCAGCAAGGCTACGGTAGTACATATGTTATGAAGCTGATGAGCGAGGAGAATTAGTCAACTCGGGCGATGATAACACAGTAGGGGGCGGATCACGCTGCTACGGCGCACATTTCCTGTGGCCATTGAAGACCAGGCGGCTATGGCGCAGTGGGGCGAGAGCAGCGGTTGTTCTTAGCTTAACCTGATAACTTCGAAAATTTCTCTGTTTGCTAGCCAGTAGTGGGCTGAACAGCCTGGATTTGTAGGATTCTGCGCAGTGCGCTTCAGCTGAGACTCTGTGGATTTTTTCTTTTGAAGAAGGCATGGACCAGGCAGATTTGCTAAGACGATTTGAGCTTCTACGTACATATTTTCCAGAAGTTTAAAGATTCTGGTTTCTGATGATTTCTGATGGTTTCTGATGGTTGCTGAGGGTTTTTGATGGGTTCTGACCCTTTATTGCCTGCAACCCAGCCTGACACTGGTGACGGTACCGGATTCTGTGTGCCCCGATCAGGCCGGAGAGAGATCAGGGTCCCAGAACCGTGGGTGGACCTAGGGTCCGCCACGGGTTTCAGTGATTTTTTCTTTGATGAATTTCCTTGTGTGGATGTCCTGCAGCACATTTCCTGCAGTGGATTTTCTTCAGGGAATTATTTTTACCGACTGGCTGGATTGCAGTCAGATGTTTAGGAGGCTTCAGTGTTAGGGAACTGACAAGTTCTGGGCGTACAGATTTTGCCAGAAGTTTTTTCAGTACCGACCCCTTTTTCCGGCTCCCAGCGCATGCCCGATAGGCTTAACGCTGAGGAGCGGGGGGGCGAGTGAAGTAGTAGGGGCGGTACCCACAAGACAGGGACACCCAGACATTACCCCTAGGCAGAGAGACTTCCTGCTAGGGCCGAACCTTACAGTAGCCAGTTAACAGCTCTTGTCTGAAGTACAAGGAGTCTGTGTGTACGGTAATGCACCGTGTTTATGAGTAGAAAGACACTTCTCTAAGGCGCCTTTACCGGAGATTCCGGAGTTTACCATATTGGCACGTTTACTGCTTTATGGTGCGACAGCTGTCACAGTATATTACCGTATACGTGACAGAACCGTTTGAGCCGCCGTTAGCGGCCGCGGAGCCTCCGCAGCTTCTCTGCGGAGTCTCCTGATTTGAACTGAGACCTAGAAACCCGCTTACGCAGGGTGATTTAGCATAATCTGTACTCTGAATTGGGCCTGCCGGGTCCCTGTATCCTGGCAATTGCCTAAACTAGTTACTTCGTCCCTTTCTAAAGGACAGACCTCTTATGTAACAAGCTCCGGCCGGCATCCAATGCATGAGGCCTGAGGTGTTCATAACGTCAGTACCTATATCAAGTCAAGACTAGCTCAGCCTCAGCTGAACTACCTGGAGACAAGTACCTCAGTAGTGAACCGAGACCCTGCAGAAGAAGAAGTACGCAGTCAACCTCCCGGCTACCTCACCGCGTGTTCCGCGGTAAGTGCCCTTAACATAGCCCAGCTGGATCGCGCCCAGACGGCCAGAAGGCCTACGCTACCATACGTCTATTGCTATACATACAAATATCCAGCTCTACTGCTTAACTCGCTGAGCACTCGCAGCCAGTGAAGAGTCACTGAGCCTGCCCGTAGGCGTCCGTCACTGCCGTGAGGAAAGAAGTCCGCCACGGACCTGAAGCGCACATCGCGAGTGAAGTAGTAGGGGCGGTACCCACAAGACAGGGACACCCAGACATTACCCCTAGGCAGAGAGACTTCCTGCTAGGGCCGAACCTTACAGTAGCCAGTTAACAGCTCTTGTATGAAGTACAAGGAGTCTGTGTGTACGGTAATGTACCGTGTTTATGAGTAGAAGGACACTTCTCTAAGGCGCCTTTACCGGAGATTCCGGAGTTTACCATATTGGCACGTTTACTGCTTTATGGTGCGACATACATACAAATATCCAGCTCAGCTGCTTAACTCGCTGAGCACTCGCAGCCAGTGAAGAGTCACTGAGCCTGCCCGTAGGCGTCCGTCACTGACGTGAGGAAAGAAGTCCGCCACGGACCTGAAGCGCACATCGCGTAGTAAAGTAGTAGGGGCGGTACCCACGAGACGGAGACTTCCAGGCGGAGACATCCAGTTAGGGACTTCCAGTTACAGTTATCTTGTTAACAAGCTCTTGTCTGTAGTACAAGGAGCATGAGTGTACGGTGATGTACCGTATTTGTGAGTAAAGGACACCTCTCTAAGGTATCCTGACCGGAGTTTACGGTATTTACCATATTGCAGTTACTGCAGTATTGCAGTTACTGCTTTATGGTGCGACATAAATCCTTGTAAATATTAGGACCGATTCCTCATATTACGAATATCTTTGTAAATGCAAGGAATCGGTGCCCTGCCCTGCCCTGCCCTGCCCTGCCCTGCCCTGCCCTGCCCTGCCCTGCCCTGCCCTGCCCTGCCCTGCCCTGCCCTGCCCTGCCCTGCCCTGCCCTGCCCTGCCCTGCCCTGCCCTGCCCTGCCCTGCCCTGCCCTGCCCTGCCCTGCCCTGCCCTGCCCTGCCCTGCCCTGCCCTGCCCTGCCCTGCCCTGCCCTGCCCTGCCCTGCCCTGCCCTGCCCTGCCCTGCCCTGCCCTGCCCTGCCCTGCCCTGCCCTGCCCTGCCCTGCCCTGCCCTGCCCTGCCCTGCCCTGCCCTGCCCTGCCCTGCCCTGCCCTGCCCTGCCCTGCCCTGCCCTGCCCTGCCCTGCCCTGCCCTGCCCTGCCCTGCCCTGCCCTGCCCTGCCCTGCCCTGCCCTGCCCTGCCCTGCCCTGCCCTGCCCTGCCCTGCCCTGCCCTGCCCTGCCCTGCCCTGCCCTGCCCTGCCCTGCCCTGCCCTGCCCTGCCCTGCCCTGCCCTGCCCTGCCCTGCCCTGCCCTGCCCTGCCCTGCCCTGCCCTGCCCTGCCCTGCCCTGCCCTGCCCTGCCCTGCCCTGCCCTGCCCTGCCCTGCCCTGCCCTGCCCTGCCCTGCCCTGCCCTGCCCTGCCCTGCCCTGCCCTGCCCTGCCCTGCCCTGCCCTGCCCTGCCCTGCCCTGCCCTGCCCTGCCCTGCCCTGCCCTGCCCTGCCCTGCCCTGCCCTGCCCTGCCCTGCCCTGCCCTGCCCTGCCCTGCCCTGCCCTGCCCTGCCCTGCCCTGCCCTGCCCTGCCCTGCCCTGCCCTGCCCTGCCCTGCCCTGCCCTGCCCTGCCCTGCCCTGCCCTGCCCTGCCCTGCCCTGCCCTGCCCTGCCCTGCCCTGCCCTGCCCTGCCCTGCCCTGCCCTGCCCTGCCCTGCCCTGCCCTGCCCTGCCCTGCCCTGCCCTGCCCTGCCCTGCCCTGCCCTGCCCTGCCCTGCCCTGCCCTGCCCTGCCCTGCCCTGCCCTGCCCTGCCCTGCCCTGCCCTGCCCTGCCCTGCCCTGCCCTGCCCTGCCCTGCCCTGCCCTGCCCTGCCCTGCCCTGCCCTGCCCTGCCCTGCCCTGCCCTGCCCTGCCCTGCCCTGCCCTGCCCTGCCCTGCCCTGCCCTGCCCTGCCCTGCCCTGCCCTGCCCTGCCCTGCCCTGCCCTGCCCTGCCCTGCCCTGCCCTGCCCTGCCCTGCCCTGCCCTGCCCTGCCCTGCCCTGCCCTGCCCTGCCCTGCCCTGCCCTGCCCTGCCCTGCCCTGCCCTGCCCTGCCCTGCTCTGCCCTGTCCTGCCATGTGTTGGTCTTCTGGCTGCTGGTGCCTGTCAGAAAGTGAAGCTTGCTGATTCCCCACTGGCAGATGCCCGCGTACACGTTGAGGACCTGGGGGTGATTTGGAGAGGCTGCCTCACTTACCGCTCTCTCACCCTCACCCTCCACGCCCCAGGACATAGGCTGCACCCCTGGGTAGGTAAATGGAAACTTCTTCCGGTCGGTGAACAGGACGTGGCTCCAGTCCCTTCCCTTGCTGGCTTTGCAGAAGTACAGCCGCTTATGTCGAGTTGACCCTGAAAGCTGCTTCCTAGGCGCACCCCGCAGAACCCTCAATTTTTTTCTAATCTCCGATGCGTGCCTCCGGGCTGCTCGACTGACTGTCTTCTTCCCCACTGGCCTGGTGACCAAGCCTATTGTCCCAAGCTCTTGTGCAACTGGTTTTGCACCACCATGCTGGTTGCTCAGCAGCAAGTCATAGGCCCGGGACTCCGCCTCTGGGATGAGGATCCTCTTCTTGCCGGACTTTGGAGTGACGTGGACAGCTCCGGAATCTTTATATCGTTGCACCCAGTGCTCCACAACCCTGTCGGATAGTCCAAGCTGCCTAGCTGTCTTGGAGATGTTGTGGTTCTCATTCCACCTCGTTATGATAGCCCAACGGAGTTCTTCAGAGGTGAGCCCCATGGGAGCATATGAGGCCCTGAAATGCAATAATTTTAGGGATGCAAATTTTGTGCTCTCGAGTAGCCATGCCTTATGGCTACGCTTTGCGTGGGTGTTGTACTTCCCTAGGGCACGCCCACCATGTGTGTGCATGGTCCGGGTCCCACTGATGATGTTCAAGACCTGCGAGCTTTTCTTCCGGGTACAGGGCGGGTCAGATGTATCGACACGTTTTAGGGGTACTGAGGTTTGACCCGCCGTCCCACCTGGTTCACACTAGCAGTACCAACTGCCATTTAAAGTAATCTCTCTAGGAACTGCCTCGATCGACCTGGTGTGTAGCTACATCGTCAAGTGTTGTAATCAGCTTGTCATACACGGTTTATTGAGGCATGTTGGGGTATCATTTGAATCCGAATGGCAGTTGGATGCAAAAACCCGCTTGAGAGCAGCTGTATCCCACCTTGAGGTTGCTGCGGCAACGGCTGCTGCTGCTGCTGCTGCCCCAACATCCGCGGCCACTGCTGCAGGTCAGGGCACCGCTGCGTGGTTTGCCTTGCAGAGGTCTGCTGCAGACTGGGTCACTCTGTTGGCTGAGATGGACCATGCACGCATTCCACCCAAGGACACTGCCTATCCACCTCCTCTAGGGAAGCCAGCAATGGCCAACCTGGCTCATGCCGTAGCGGCCTTGGGCAGCAAGGGTGCGCGTGTTCGCGGGAGATCTCTGCCAGTGATCCCAGGACGGCTGCACGCTAAGCCAGCAGCCTCGTCGCTGCTGACGTCCCTCTCATCTATCCGCTTGAGCGGCGTTGGTACCCCAGGGGCCCTAGACTCCGAGGCGACCCAGCTCCTAGATCTCGGATCGACACTGTCCACAGATCTTCGGCGCAGAAGTCGACAGGACAAGGGTGCCGTCGGACAGGATCAGGTTTCAGGGCCGGAAACTCAGCTGGGTGTAGAGCCAGCAGCGCAGCAGCCGCCCACAGCCGTGGGGCCGGCAGAGGTCTTGGAGGCGTTGGAGGCTGTGGCACCTTCGCAAAGCGCAGAGCGGAGTACAGTCGACAGTAGACCGTGTAGACCGTAGATCTCCCTCCGTGAAGCAACACTATGCCTGGGCATCTGGGCAGATGGCCATGTTCTCCACATAAAGGTTTCCTCCCGCGACTCATGCCTGCCTTGCCTTCCTCTGCCTTTCTCCTTCTATCTGTTCCCTCGGGTATCCATGTGAACATTATTGTCCCACATGATTGTGAAAGAATTTGCCCTTGATACTTCAATGTTGAATGAATACAATCCTTGTTTGTGGCTTCTACAATGGTTTGACTACAAGACCGTTGGGACTGCCAGTGGCAAAGGAAGGCACGACGCTTTGGGCGGATTACAACAGAGCGCCATAAAGGTCTCTGAGACTCGCGAGGTATAATTCTCGTATGCTTATGCCTCCTGACTGTCACTCATGCTCCACTGCTACGCTTCCAATATTTGTTTCATCAGCAATTGTAAGCACTTATGTGTGCATGATAAGTTAGTTATTGACATGTGTACTATTTTGTGCATACCGTAATACTGGCTGCACTTCCCTTAATTTTGTATCCTACCTCTTACTTGTCACCACAGGAGATAAACACACCCGTAAGGACACTTTACATTAACATCATGGCAGCAAGTCTCAGCCAAGAGTCTAACTCACTGGGGCACTCAGCTACTCGTCGGATCCCGAGCGGGTTGATCAGTTCTTCTAGCAGCCTTTGAGCAATGCTGAGCTTTCTGATTGAGTAGTATTGTGATTTCTGATTGAGAAGTGTGCGTATCTCCACGATTGCATAACTTGAGGACACCTTGGAATCACTATTTTGGCAGCACAATGGCTACAACAACTTTCCATTGCTGCTCATTTTTGCTGTTTTCTGTCGCTGCTTGTTATGCAGCTTGAAAAGAGGAAAGAATTTCTACAATAATTTAATTATGGAACAATAGTATAGAAACAAATCGAGGCAGCCATGAATGGGTGGACACACAAAAGGAAATCCTTGGAATGGAAACAAAACAATGTAGCCCCAAATGGGTGGACACACATACGCTTGCTAGTGCAAGAAAAGCCCCCCCCCCCCCCCCCCCGCGTCTGCGTTTGGCGTTTGGACACGTTGCGTTTCGCGTTTGGGCCAGTGTGTCGCGTATCACTTTTTCCTGTCGCAACCCCAAACGTGACGCAGTCTGACCGACCTCTTAGTCATCTTCGATCCAGTAGACCTAGTAGACCTAGTAGACCCAGCAGCTGGCCAAAGTCACACCTCATACATGCAGTGTACATGCATCATGTTAATGACATTACACCTCTGGGCCATGCTCAAAAAGGCTCTGGGCACCTAGTAACTAAAGAGTGTACGTGCATGTATGCCCTCCTACCAAATATCTACCACTCACTTTCTCCGACAAACAGCCCCATCAGTTATATCACATAGCCCCTTGTTGTACATGTTGGCTGCCAATTATGTCAGAGAGCCCCCTACTACACATGGCTGCTGACTACTTTGAATGCTGTGCCAACCTCCTCGTTCCCTCATCTTACTCATCTTCTTGCCATGCCCACTCTTGACCGTTAGGTATCTCGGCGCAAGTGCAGAACACCACCATGGCCTTCATGGTGACTTTCAACGTCAGCTACGCTTCCATCATCGCCAGCGCCAACATCATGGCTGACTTTATGGTCGATGCCCGGGACGCCTTTGCCCAGCTGTTCGAAGTGCCCTCGAGCCCAATCAACATCCCCTCTGCCCCCATCTTCATCCGCGCCATCTACCCTGGTGGATGGCCGTCGGCCAGCAACTTTTTCCCCGGCACAAGAGGAACCGACTATGTGATAGTTGAGTTCCATGCCTGCGTCTCCCTGGGCATGTCCGGCAGCCTTCTCTTCTTTCAGAGATCCCCATCAATGAACCCTGTTCTTTTCTGGGAAAAAGAAGACTGCGCCACTTTTACCACCTGCCTCCCCATAACCTTTTGGACATACACATCCTGGTTTGGCGACAAGTGGTGGCCCAACGATGCTTTCAATCCTAAGGACAGCAACCGCAAGTCGTCTATGTTTGGCCAGCGAATTGCTCAATTTCCTCCTTCTCCGCCACCTCCCTCTCCGCCTTCACCGCTCCCACCCTCCACCCCACCCTCACCACCTCCGAACCCTCCTGGATTTTTGTTTTCACCTCCCCCACCACCTATCCCGGTCCCTCCACAGATACCGTCAAGCAAACCTTCCCCCCCCTTCCTCCCCATGCCGCTCCCCCCCTCTCCTCCTTCTCCACTTCTTCCCGCCCCCCCCACTTCACTCCCCCCTCCACCACCATCGCCAGAGCCCCCTCCTTCTCCTCCCCCATTGCCTCCACAGCCGTCGCCCATCCCACCTCAACCCTCCCCTCCCTTTCCTCCTGTCCCTCCACCTTCCCCTTCCCACCCTCCCACCTTCATCTTAAGCCCTCCAAATCCTTCCCCCCCCTCTCCCCAACCCTCCCCCCCCCCTGCCCCCATCGCCGAGCCCTCCTCCTCCTTCCCCCTCCCCGCCTCCCCCCTCTCCTTCCCCCTCCCCGCCTTCCCCCTCTCCTTCCCCCCCCCTGCCCCCATCGCCGAGCCCTCCTCCTCCTTCCCCCTCCCCGCCTCCCCCCTCTCCTCCCCCCTCCCCGCCTTCCCCCTCTCCTTCCCCCTCCCTGCCCCCATCGCCGAGCCCTCCTCCTCCTTCCCCCTCCCCGCCTCCCCCCTCTCCTTCCCCCTCCCCGCCTCCCCCCTCTCCTTCCCCCTCCCCGCCTTCCCCCTCTCCTTCCCCTCCCCGCCTTCCCCCTCTCCTTCCCCTCCAGCCCCCTGTGGGACCCCACCCACTTGCCTGCCCCAAACCTCCTTCCCAGCTGATGCTGTGACCATGACTGCATGTGGCCAGACCGGCATGACCGGCCCCACAAGGGGCCAATGCACTACTCATTACACTAACCTGTCAAGCAGCATAGTCACCTACTGGTACTCGTCGAACGGAAGCCAATTATTCAATGTCATTGCAAGCGGACGCTACACAATTGTCGCTTCAGGCGCTTCGGGCGGTGCCTCCTACTACGGCAATGGTGCTGTAGTTCAGGCGGACTTCTACCTGTCTTCTGGCACCACCCTGGTTGTGATGGTTGGGCAGCGTGGGTCTTCTGAAACTGAAGTGGGCGGCGGCGGCGCTTCATGGGTGCATATTTTTGGCAGTGACAGTCTGCTCATTGCCGGCGGAGGAGGCGGTGGAATTTGCGGCTGCTATGCCTCCCTCACCCAGTCTGCGACCACAGAACTGTGCTCCCTTAAGACCTCTGACCTAACGCTGGGAGGCATCGCAAGTGGCGGTGGTTCCGGTGGGGGAGGCCTCTACAGCAGCGGAGGCGATGCTATCGGGATCCTAGGAGGAGGGGGCGCAATACTGAATCTTGGAGGGCATGGTGGCTCTGGAAAGTATGGTTTCGGGGGTTTTGGAGGTGGTGGGGACGGATTTGGTACGTCGTACGGCGGGGGTGGCGGGTATTTGGGAGGGGACGGTTCTGAAAGCCGACATGGGGGCGGCGGGTCGTCTTACATATCTCCCAATCTTGCCTCTAATGTGGCAACCTGCACCGGTTCCACCCAAGGCAGCGTGGTCATATTCGCAAAAGTGAACTAATTTCTTGAGGATGTTTGTAACAGAGCTGGCACCTAGCAAGTGCCATGCTAACTAATGCTTGTCAGAGATGGTAGCTAGGAAGCTATGCTTTTAGTCATGCTAGTACTAATCGCATATTACTATGTGCGGATTGAAGCTCGTTTCCGTGTGTGTTTGTTTTAAGTACCTTCCTTCCGAAGTTATGTGATTACTTTAGTTGCCATGACTAGTGACACGCTAGCCATGACACTATGAATGTGCCCATGACTCTACTATGCGTGGTAGTAATTCTGATTTGTCACATACTAGGGCATGCCTTGTCTGCCATGTCTTCTTATTCTGAGACTCTGTTGATTCGTGATCTTATTGTATGCCGACTCTGTTGCTTTACCGATTGTATCAAGATGTAATTAGCGATTCTCCACCGTGTTCCCGACTCCCGGTCTCCGCTTCCTCTCTCAGCATTGACAGATAAGAGATACAAGTAAGGGCATTATTGTCTATACTGCCCTGCATCAATGTTATATTGCAATGCTGGCCTCCATAGCTGAAGTATTACCTGATGTAAAGCCTAGGGTTCTGGCTCTGAAACCACCAGTGTTGTTTGTTTCCATCCTCTCGCAAAACCAGTCCTCGGCAGATCTGACTGGCTCAGCTCAGATAAGAAGGGGGGCCTGGAATAAAGGACATGAACATCAAGATGTGTGAATAAAGAGTGGATCCCTGACTTCTTCTCGGCATTCTGGAACTCAGTGGCAGTGATATGGGAGCTTGCATGGCTGAGGGGCTGCATGGGGCAAGGGGCATGGCTTCCTGACAAGCCACCTTTGCCCCAAATTTGCAGCCTCGGGAGTGGGGAATGGTGCACAAATTGGGTGGGCAGTCTTAATGAGCTTCTCTCAGGCTCTCTGAATCGCCAGACATCATAGCAATCAGGCAGGTTTGGAGTAAATTCCAATCCATCAAAGACAGCCCTGATGTGGGCCACATGGAAGGCCATATCTGCATGTTGGATTGGCCAAATGACCCAGGGATGACGGCGATGCCTCCGTCTATGCCTTACCTACACCAACTTAAGGCTCTACCTTGGCCGGATTTTGGCCACTTTTCAGGCTTAGCCGCCGCAAGTTTTGTACCCAACGGGCAGTTTTTTGCATCCAATTGCCATTCGGATTCAAATGATACCCCAACATGCCTCAATAAACCGTGTATGACAAGCTGATTACAACACTTGACGATGTAGCAACACACCAGGTCGATCGAGGCAGTTCCTAGAGAGATTACTTTAAATGGCAGTTGGTACTGCTAGTGTGAACCAGGTGGGACGGCGGGTCAAACCTCAGTACCCCTAAAACGTGTAGATACATCTGACCCGCCCTGTACCCGGAAGAAAAGCTCGCAGGTCTTGAACATCATCAGTGTGACCCGGACCATGCACACACATGGTGGGCGTGCCCTAGGGAAGTACAACACCTACGCAAAGCGAAATAAGGCATGGCTACTCGAGAGCACAAAATTGGCATCCCTAAAATTATTGCATTTCAGGGCCTCATATGCTCCCATGGGGCTCTGCGGGGTGCGCCTAGGAAGCAGCTTTCGGGGTCAACTCGACATAAGCGGCTAGACTTCTGCAAAGCCAGCAAGGGAAGGGACTGGAGCCACATCCTCTTCACTGACCGGAAGAAGTTTCCATTTACCTACCCAGGGGTGAAGGTGCAGCCTGTGTCCTGGGGCGAGGAGGGTGAGGGTGAGAGAGCGGTACGTGAGGAAGCCTCTCCAAATCACCCCCTGGTCCTCAACGTGTATGCGGGCATCTGCAAGTAGGGAATCAGCAAGCTTCACTTTGTGGCAGGCACGAGCAGCCAGAAGACCACCACAGGACAGGACAGGACAGGACAGATCAGGGCAGGGCAGGGCAGGGCAAGGCAGGGCAGGGCAGGGCAGGGCAGGGCAAGGCAGGGCAGGGCAGGGCAGGGCAGGGCAGGGCAGGGCAGGGCAGGGCAGGGCAGGGCAGGGCAGGGCAGGGCAGGGCAGGGCAGGGCAGGGCAGGGCAGGGCAGGGCAGGGCAGGGCAGGGCAGGGCAGGGCAGGGCAGGGCAGGGCAGGGCAGGGCAGGGCAGGGCAGGGCAGGGCAGGGCAGGGCAGGGCAGGGCAGGGCAGGGCAGGGCAGGGCAGGGCAGGGCAGGGCAGGGCAGGGCAGGGCAGGGCAGGGCAGGGCAGGGCAGGGCAGGGCAGGGCAGGGCAGGGCAGGGCAGGGCAGGGCAGGGCAGGGCAGGGCAGGGCAGGGCAGGGCAGGGCAGGGCAGGGCAGGGCAGGGCAGGGCAGGGCAGGGCAGGGCAGGGCAGGGCAGGGCAGGGCAGGGCAGGGCAGGGCAGGGCAGGGCAGGGCAGGGCAGGGCAGGGCAGGGCAGGGCAGGGCAGGGCAGGGCAGGGCAGGGCAGGGCAGGGCAGGGCAGGGCAGGGCAGGGCAGGGCAGGGCAGGGCAGGGCAGGGCAGGGCAGGGCAGGGCAGGGCAGGGCAGGGCAGGGCAGGGCAGGGCAGGGCAGGGCAGGGCAGGGCAGGGCAGGGCAGGGCAGGGCAGGGCAGGGCAGGGCAGGGCAGGGCAGGGCAGGGCAGGGCAGGGCAGGGCAGGGCAGGGCAGGGCAGGGCAGGGCAATGACAGCCCTGCCGGCGCCATCTGCTGCCTGCGCCCGACTCGGAGCTTTCTGCAGGCCTCTACCAGCACCAACGGGGTCTCCGGATCCGCCACCAGGCTCGCAGGGCTGGACAGCACCTTGGGAGCCAGCGCCAGCAGCAGGGAGATGCTCCTGTCGATGTCACCCTGCCTCGCCGCCGCCGCCCGCCCACCCGCCCACCCGGCTCATCGTCTCCGCGTCGCGGAGCATCGACGCGAGCTCTCGGGGGCCGAGGTCTGTCGTTGGTGCGGAGGCAGAGAGCGATACGATTTGTGTGAACAGCGCTGCGTGCTCTGCGCCTGAACGGGACAGGACTTCAGCCAGATGGACGCCTTCGGAGGCAGTCAGCAGGTGGCCTCCCTGCAAGCACAGCAGTAGTTGCCAATCTTTTGGGGGGTATTCCAAATAGAAGGACACCCATTCCTTACATTTACAAGGATATTCAAAATATGAGGAATCGGTGTCCTAATATTTACAAGGATTTACCAAGGATACGGACACCCATTCCTTACGGTATATTTACAAATATATTCCAAATACAACGATATACCGATTCCTTATATCAGTACATGCAGTAACGAACCTGAGTAGGAGCCGCAGGGTGCGCAGCTAATTCCTCTTTAACCCGCTCCTATGGAAGGATGTAGCATACCTGCATACCAGTATCAGGATATGCAATAACGAACCTGCATTGAGGAGAGGCTGTAGGGTGGCCGCCAATTGCTTTCAACCCCTCCACTCTGGAAGCATGTGCCATACCAATATCAGTAATTGCAGTAACGAACCTGCATTGTAGGGGCCGTGGGGTGGGCGGGCCAGGCCTTGACTGAGAAGGCTCAGGTGCCACGTAGAGCAGCCACCGCCCATGTCTTCGCCCCCAAAGCCGCTGCCGCTGTGCTCCTCAACGCCCGCCCCACCTGCGGCCGCCTCCGTGTGCATCAAGAACGGGGACGCGGCCGGGGTCGGTGATGCCAAGGACGCGTCTGCGCTGGTTGCGGAGCGCTCGGGCGCCGGTGACGGCGCATCTGCCCGCTCTCCGATCCCGCGCTGCTGCTGCTGCTGCGCTGCGAACCAGTCCCGCGGGTCCATACCCGCCGCCGCCATCTCCTCCACCAGGCGGTCCATCGCGACCGCCAGAAGGCGGCGTCGCCACAGTGGCAGCGGTTGGGGCAGCTTCCGGGCAGCTCCCTTAGTCGTTTCTTCTGAAGAGGAAGCGGGAGCGAGGACAGACGCAGACCCCCCCACAGGTGGGATCTGCAACTCAGGCACTGCTCCCCAGGCAGCATCCGCCGGCAGGCCCTTAGCCTAGGGGGCACCTCTTACCTTGAAACCTGCAGCCTTGACTCTGCTCGGCGCTGCAACTTCTGGAGGGCTGAACACCGACACGACCTCCACCAGTTGCCGCGGTGTAAAGCAGTGCAGCAGCGGCGGCGGGGCGGGCATCGCAACGAGACCACTGGCCCCGGGGAGGATTCATACAGGTCCTCATCATGCCAATCTCAGCGTTTGACGGGGGCGGGAGTGGGCCGTGGGCCCGATGCGGGAACGGGCCCGACAAAGGCCTCTGCTGCAGCTTGCTGGAGCAGCTCGGACCTTTGGCCCAGTGTGTCATAGCCCTGCATGAGGCAGCATTTGTGTGTGGGGGGGGACCCTAAACCCTTAACCCTCTTGGGGTGGGGTATTCAGGGTTTCCACCTGTCCAGGAGGTGGGTACCCCAACCCTTGCATATCCCAGAGGAAGGAAAAGAGGTTAAGGGGAAGAGATAGAGCCCCCATAACACTCAGGCCCAACACTAGCCCTCTTGCGACTGTACAAGGTGGGGTACCTCTGTTTCGCATGACTGACGTGAACCAAGTGCATGAGGCAGCATGGCGCAGGAGTGCGCATGGCACAAAGCTTCATCGCGAATTATGGAGGAAATTTCACCATGGGGAAATAACCAAGAGGATGGTAACTTATTTACAAGCAAGCATGGAAATCACTGAAGAGATTTTGGGGGACCCAGTCTCATAAGGCGCCCAGCAACAAATATAATTTGCGGCCGGGCCGCTGGGGCCAGCTTCTTAGATAAATTAACGATACGCCCTGAGGCGTGGATAAAGGAAGCCACCTGTTCGGCAGTTGAACTAGGTGAGCTACCATGGGCCTGCTTCACCCATACTCACCTCACTCTCAACCAAAATGGAAGCTTCCTTCCCCCCTCCCCTCTCCACTCCTTCCTCATCCCCCCCTGTTCCAGACCCAATCGGCGCTACCTTAGCCAATGTATTTTGAAGGTTGCTTCAGCCACACCCGCAACTACATCCCAGTATAACAACTTGGAGGGCTTGCATGGGCCACAGGCCGCAGGCTGGTCCAATTTTGGTACCCAACTTCATATCCCGGTGTGGCGGCTTGGGGGGCTTGATGCAGCAAGCTCGGTTGGGACATCAGCCGTAGGCCGGTCAAGGCATGGTCCCCATGAGCCCAGTGGTGGCCTCCCAGTGTCCTGCCATATTCAAAGTTAATCTGGTGCACCCGAAGTGCGCCTACAAATCAAGTGCGGTACCCTAAACCCTTTACCCAAACCCTCAACCCTACACTACTGCACGTACACCACTCAGCGTTCTTTTTTCGTGACTCAGCGACATGTCAGCTAACCTCGAGTTTCTGGCCGGAGGCCCCATTTGCGGCCAAGTATGCTGCTTTGGCCACCAGCCGCAGGCCGGTCCAGGTTTGGTCTCAATCCGGCCTTTGGCGGCCGCAGGGCAGCCTCCCGACGGCAGGCTTGTAGCCGGAAAAAAGAAACACTTGCACTGCTTAGTACCTTAAGATACAATTAACAACAGTCCCGGCCTCACCCTCTTGTTGGTATACCCCAATGATTGCATGAACAGATCACCTGCAGGATCTGCAACAGAAACTCAGCAGACTTGACCGTGGCACTCGTGGACACATGCAACGGCTGGTTGCTGGCAACGCGCCCTGCCGCCGCAGCCACCGCCGCATTGTCTGGAGACGCAGACGAGGGGGCCGCCTCCCGCATCGCTGGCCCTCCAGCGTCGTGCACGGCGAGCCTGGCGAGCCAGCCTGTCCCTTCCGCTCGGATGCCGTCGGCCAGCCTCTTAGCGAGGGCGTCCAGTAGCGGCGGGTCGACATGTGCGCACCTGGCACAGGCAGACACCACGCAAGCCGACTCCTCGAGGTCGAGGGCCCACACCTCATACCTAAGCCGCACGCAGGCTCGCGCGACGTAGTCAACAACGGCTGCCCAGGAGGCTGAGCGGGCAGGGGCGTCGGCTGATGAGCGTCCTCCTGGCAGGTTTGTGAGTCGCGCCCGAGCCCCCGCACGGCCCGCCCAATCCCCCTGCTTGCCTGCTTCCTCTGCGTGCGTGTTCGCGTGTGCGTGTGTAAACCCTAAACCCTAAACCCTCCTCTCCTTCGATCTCTCCCCTCCCCTCCCCCCATCTCCCATCTCTTCCTCCCTCCCTCCTCATTCCCTATCCTCCAACCTCACCTCCCCCCTTCCCTCCCCCCGCCCCTCCTCTCCATCCCTTATCCCCTTCCTCCTCCCCTCCACACCCTCCTCCCCTTCCCTGTCTCCCCTCCCCCCCCCTTCCCTCCCCTCCATCCCCGCTCCCCTACCCCCCCCCCCCCCCTCCCGCACGGCTGTCACCTGCCGACAGCTGCAAGTTCACACTTTCCAACGCCAGGAGCACCCGCGCCACCTCCTGCAGACTCGACCAGGCTAGCTCCTGAAACAAGAACAAAACACATCAGCAACAGCAGCAGTGCGTAATGAACCGGTGGAGAGCAAGGAGAAGAGCAATCATTGCCCAGACCCAATGCTGTGATTACTCCGTCCCACACCCTGGTAACACTTGTCCATTTAGGGTTCAGCCGCGATTCATGATTGATGCATACTATCAATACAGACGAGTGCCGGGGGAGTCATACTTCCCATCAAAACATGACAACATGGCATCCTTGTTGCACAATGCAGCCCCGCCATTTTCATAGGAACTTAAGGAGGCCCCAGAAAACTCTAAACATCAACAAGAGGCGCTCCTCGGAATATTTCATATACAGCACGTGCTGCTAACATTGCCAACCGAAGCTTGGAAGCAGCGCCTGCATGCTAAACACCGAGAGAGATGCCACAGATGCCGGAGGAGTCAAAAGACTGTCCAGAACAAACCGTCCAGAACAAACGGTCCAGAACAAACGGTCCAGAACAAACGGTCCAGAACAAACCGTCCAGAACAAACCGTCCAGAACAAACGGTCCAGAACAAACGGTCCGAAACAAACATGTTCAGCATGCCCTTTGGACGAGGTCTAAGAGCCCCCACGCTCACCTGAAGGAGCCTGCCTTCAAGCTCCTGACCCCTGGCCTGTAGCTGAAGCAGCTGTGCGCTTTGCGAAGGTGCCACAGCCTCCAACGCCTCCAAGACCTCTGCCGGCCCCACGGCTGTGGGCGGCTGCTGCGCTGCTGGCTCTACACCCAGCTGAGTTTCCGGCCCTGAAACCTGATCCTGTCCGACGGCACCCTTGTCCTGTCGACTTCTGCGCCGGAGATCTGTGGACAGTGTCGATCCGAGATCTAGGAGCTGGGTCGCCTCGGAGTCTAGGGCCCCTGGGGTACCGACGCCGCTCAAGCGGATAGATGAGAGGGACGTCAGCAGCGACGAGGCTGCTGGCTTAGCGTGCAGCCGTCCTGGGATCACTGGCAGAGATCTCCCACGAACACGCGCACCCTTGCTGCCCAAGGCCGCTACGGCATGAGCCAGGTTGGCCATTGCTGGCTTCCCTAGAGGAGGTGGATAGGCGGTGTCCTTGCGTGGAATGCGTGCAGGGTCCATCTCAGCCAACAGAGTGACCCAGTCTGCAGCAGACCTCTGCAAGGCAAACCACGCAGCGGTGCCCTGACCTGCAGCAGTGGCCACGGATGTTGGGGCAGCAGCAGCAGCAGCAGCCGTTGCCGCAGCAACCTCAAGGTGGGATACAGCTGCTCTCAAGCGGGACGATGACGAGGCAACGTCTGTGCGCGCAGCATCCGAATCCATCTCTCTCCGAAGCACCCCATTCGGCAGCAGACCTCTGTGAAGCAAGCCATGCGGCATTGCCCTGAAATAAAGGAGCTGCGGATGGCGGGACAGGAGCAGCGGGATCAGCAGCAGCGGCGGCAGCGGTGGTGGCTGTCTCCTTAGACTGCAAGTACGGGGCAGTAAGCACATTATCATATAGCCCATCAATATAGATGACAGTTTCAAGCTGCAGCCTAGATTCAGAGGGTCGGAGCAAAGGAGGGTGACATCGATGACTCGACACGATCGATACCTTGCAAGCAGCTCCGCACACGACTGAATGTCACTCCCTTTTCGTATCATCGATGCCTGGTCAAACCATCGGCTTGTTTATCATCCACGTGGCGGCCTAATGGTGCCAGGCTCTGCACACCATGCCCCATCAGGAGTGGGAGGCATGTGTGAACCTCAACTCCACTAGCATCCTCCATATAATTATACCTGTAGGCCCCACCTTGAGGACAGGCTTCGCTCCTCCTCATGGCTTGTGCAGCATATGTCACGGCAAAGGACCCTTATTCGACGTTAGGGCTGACCAAGTCTGCGTCAGACGATGACATAAAGCGTGCGTACGTGGAACAGGCTTTGAAATAATGTAGGCAGGCAGAGGATGGTCTACCAGAAATTGAGCTTGCTCATGCCCTACCAGCCCCATGCGGCCGAGCGTTCAGCAATGCCCTCCGGGCATGCCCCGTTCTTAACATGCACTGCGAGCACTGTACTAGTCATCATGATCATCGATGCCACAAACTATTATGATCATCAATGCGTCAACACCACGCTCGCTCGCTCGCACAACGAGAACTCGCCGACCCTCCGTTGACGCAAGCCGACCAGCTCCTGACCACACCAGCCGTCAGCTCGCTGTCGACCGGAACACGCGACTCTCCCCCTCGACTTGCCCAACAACCGTCACGTGGGTCACACCCATTATATTACGACAGGCACACGCGCTACACTGTGCCCCAGCACAGGCCCAACGACTCCCACGACGGCACACCTGCACTCGTTACACACAAACACGACTCGACAAAACAAAAAAAAGGGTGGGGATCTTTGCCACCTTCCCCGGGCTTCTTTTTGTGTCTTTACAAAAAAAATATGGGGATCTTTGCCACCTGGGAGGTTAATGTTTTGAAGGCTTGAAGTAGGTTATGGCAGGTCCCCACCTGCTTACAACACACAGCCTTGCACGCGCTGTTCTTGCAGAGTTTGGCTGCAGTTGCCTTTATCGGACCTGCAGAAATGACGCAGATGGCGCCTTGGAAGTGCAGCATATCAGCGTCCACGCCGTGCTCAGTGCAGGCCGGCCCAACCGCCTTGCTGCAAGCAGGTTGGCACGCATTATTGCGGCAACGCTGTTATGCATCCTTGCCCAGAGAGTCTGCGCAGATGACACAGGGTACAGCTGATTGAAGGACACGATGATGCCTGCAGGGCTGACCCACCTCCTCGCCGCTGGCAATCCTGCATGCACCGCTTTTGCACTTTTTCCTTTCTGTCACCTTCACAGGTCCTGCACAAATGACGCACGCTGCAGGCGCCTTCTCCTGCTCCGCAATCACGACACCATGTTGCTTGCACGAAGGCCCCACCCGCATGCAGCACTAAAAGTTGCAGGCGCCATTCAAGCAGCGATGCACCGCCTCGATGCCAAGCTCCTCTTTGCACACCACGCATGAAGCCTGCCCTTCGCCCTCCTCACCGCTGACGCCGTGCGGACAGCAGGCTGTATCTGTGGCCTGGCAGCAGGCCATGTTGCAGGTGCTGTTGGCACATGCCATGCCTGCCACACTGCCCAGGGTAGCATCACAGACAGCGCAGCGAGCCTGTTGCTCACCCGCCTCTCCCAGGACTCGATGCAAAGTGCAGGCCATCCCCATTTTCCTGCAGCACGCAGGCTTGCAGGCCCTGCTGCTACAGCGTGCCAGTGCTTTCACGCCCAATTCCTTGCCGCATGTAATGCACATGGGAGGTGCACCAACCTCCCATGTGCATTGCTTGTGGCAAGACTGGCCGTATATTTCACAGCACTCGTCCTGACAGCAGCGGTTCAAGCACTTCAGGGCTTCGACATAGCTGATGGGCTGGTCGCAAGCTTGACATCTTACAGACCTGGATTTTTGAGGCTGCTCCGTTCTACCCTGTGAACAGCATGCATAGCATGTCAATGATTATCGAATTGCCTGTGCGATGTAGGTGTTCCACATGTTCAGCGTCCTACGATTTTACGCACCGAAAATCCCGGTTGCGCGTCGTCGTTAACTTGTTCGAATTTTCTAGCTCTGCCCATTCATGCCCTCTTCATGCACACAGGGTAAGATGTATGGATCAAGCAGAGTCGGTAACACGTTATGAAGAAGGAATTGTAATTTATTTAAGCAAGTTGCGGAGAATTGACACTCACACACATTGTGTCGCGGCCTCCTCTAAGTATCATGTGTACAGCATGTGACTTCCTGGGTGGGTGCTTTGAATTCGTGGCTGATCACCACGTGTAATGGTGGCTATAGGCCCCGGTTATATTTACGGCTATGGGGGGGGGGACACTTTGTATTGGTGGGTCCGACCTGGTATGAACGCAGTATTTCTGACGTGGCTTCATTTACATGGCTTCATTCAGACTTGTCTCATTTCAGATTTCAAAAAACTAGCTGCGTAAGCCACTCTCAAAACCACCGGATTCCGCCATGCACCACATGCACTATGTATAAAACTTGGAGAGGCTGCCCATCTGGGACTGTGCAGGGGGTGGGGGCCTGGGGGGCGCACCCATGGGGAGACCAACACACGCAATTCAGCATTTCTTGCAATGCAAAGGGCTGAATGTGCGTGTTGGGGTGATGTACTGCTGTGCCTGCCGGGGCTGAATTTGCAAGCGGTGGTGCTGAGCAGCGGGGGCTGAATGTGCAAGCATGGGTGTTGTGTTCATGGTCAGGGGCTGAGAATGCATGGGGATGGCCGCGAATGAGGGCAGGGGCTGTGAATTCGCGCTATGAGCTGTGCATTGAAACAACGTGGATGCACACGGGGTGTTGGGCATATGGGCAGGGGAGTGTGCATGCAGGCACTGTGCATGTGGGCAGGAGATGTGCATGCATGTGGTGCGCATGCGGGCGGGGCGTGTGAGGGCGGGATCATGTGCATGCCTTGCAGTGCTCCAGATTCGGGCAGAAGTTGCAAATACATGTCAAATTCTGCATAAGTGTGGGATGTTTTATTTGTTGGCTGAAAGCTGTGCATGTGGGCTGGAATTGCACTCCAAAATGCTGTGAATGTGCTTATACGGTAGGGGGCAAAGGTTCAGGCACGCTTCATACCACTAAAACCAGTGATTGTCAGTTTTCTTGCAGGCAAGCTGGTTGAACTGCAACTAAGACATCATATTTGTCAGGGCATGCCCAATATCAGTTACGGTATCACAGTGACCACTTCTTGTTTGGGTATGACAATCAATGCATACGACAAATGATGTGGCACATCGGATGGGTTTGGTGTGTACCCATTTTTGTTCCATGGGACGGAACTCGTGACAGGCGGGATAATGTATTCTAGTAGCAGCGACTGCCAGTGACGAGTGTGGACATTTTGAATCACAGCTGTCATCGCTAGTCACTTGCGTATTGACATAGCGTATTGACATGCGACCGTGGACGCGACGAGCAATATATATTAAAAGCGTATTCACAAGCGATTGTGAGCAGCGACGAGCCAGAGCAGCATCGGCTGGCAGTGCCGAGTGTGAAAAGTGTGAACACAGTTTGAATCTCAGCTGTCAGCTGTAGCAGGCACGCTCCCTGGCATTCATCGCTGTTCACTCTCTGACTCACAGTTTCCCCTCGCTTTTCCACTCGACAAGAAATGAGAGGTATCAGCAGCTAAATACACCAGGGATGTAGATGTTGACATTACTACGAGGTCGTGGTGACGAGCGAGGGCCAGCGGGGACAGGTTGACGACGGTCGGTTGCTGGTCGGTTTGTACATCTTTTTTATGTCTTTAATCTACTGTGTTGCCGTACACCGACGACTTGTACATCTTTTTTATGTCTTGAATAATAGACCGGGGCAACAACAGTGCCGCCAATGTGACAAAGGCCTCATTCCTTGAGTGTAACAAAATGACAAGTTGCAGTCGCAGTCCTACACATTATGCCATACGCTGATTCTATTCATGAAAGTCGCACTTGCGCTTGCGGAAGCATGCAATGCGTCGTGAGCCGCCGCTTCGGCATAGTAGGTTTGGTGACCGTCTTTGTGCTTTTTTTAGTCACTTTTTAGGGATCTCCTTCATGGGAAACTGTAAAAAAAGTGTGCCTAGAAAAAAAAAGTGACTAAAAAAAAAAAAAAAACGCGCAGCAGAACCTACTATGCCGGCCTGGACAGCTCACGACGCTCAGCAGGCACCGGGCAGGCGATCAAAAGATGCGCATTGGCATTGTGATTCTAATGCACTCAACGTCGAGTGTAGGCGATATGTATTCGAAAAGTTATTGCAGTCGCTGCGAATTGGGGGCCGATGACATCTCTCGCCGGCCAACCACCCATGCTACATACCGAAACGAGTGGCGACGCTCGGCATGCACGGCCTGGGTGGCAACGCACTGTTATGCCGCAAGTGCGGCCTCGATTGAAAGCAGCGCATTAGCAATGTGGTTATATTTTACTCAACGTCGGGTGTAGGCGATGTGTATTCGTGAAGCTTTTTGGCCGCGCAGCGATGACACCTCTCGCCCGCTACCCACCCAATCGACCGTGACTAATGCCGTACTGGTGTCAGTCGCTTACAGCCTAGCACCGACGATGCTGATCAAGCGGAGGTCGCGAGTTCGATACCTGCTGGTGTTAGCCGAAGGTTGTTCGCACCCGAAAGAAAACAACCCTGAAGAAGAGCGAAGGGTTCAAGAAAAGTAAAGACACGAAAAGAAACCCGGGAAAGGTGGCAAGAATCCCCACGATTTTTTAGGGATCTCCTTTATGGGAGACTGTAAAAAAAGTGTGCCTAGAAAAAAAAAGTGACTAAAAAAAAAAAAAAAAAAAATCGTGGGGATCTTTGGCACCTTTCCCGTGTTTCTTTTGGTGTATTTACTTTTATTCAACCCTTCGCTCTTTTTCAACCCTTCGCTCTTTTTCAGGGTTGTTTTCTTTCGGGTGCGAACAACCATCGGCGTGTCAGTGCGATAACGCACGGTATGCAACAACTTTTTCTAACACCAGCAGGTATCGAACTCGCCACCTCCGCTTAATCAGCATCGTCGGTGCTAGGCTGTATGCGACTGACACCTGTACGGCATTAGTCACGGTCGATTGGGTGGGTGGCGGGCGAGAGGTGTCATCGCCGTGCGGCCAAAAAACTTCACGAATACACATCGCCTACACCCGACGTTGAGTAAAATATAACCACATTGCTAATGCGCTGCATTCAATCGAGGCCGCACTTTCGGCATAACACTGCGTTGCCACCCAGGCCGTGCATGCCGAGCGTCGCCACTCGTTTCGGTATGTAGCATGGGTGGTTGGCCGGCGAGAGATGTCATCGGCCCCCAATTCGCAGCGACTGCAATAACTTTTCGAATACATATCGCCTACACTCGACGTTGAGTGCATTAGAATCACAATGTCAATGCGCATCTTTTGATCGCCTGCCCGGTGCCTGCTGAGCGTCGTGAGCCGTCCAGGCCGGCATAGTAGGTTCTGCTGCGCGTGTTTTTTTTTTTTTTTTTTTTTTTTTTAGTCACTTTTTTTTTCTAGGCACACTTTTTTTACAGTCTCCCATGAAGGAGATCCCTAAAAAACAAACACGCGCAAGAGAAACTTCTATGCCGAAGCGACGGCTCACGACGCTCCGCAGGCACAGGCCAGGGGTGGGTTGCCACGAAGTGTTCTACCGCAAGCGCGGCCTCGATCAAAAGCAGCGCATTAGCAATGCGATTCTATTGCACCCAACGTCGGGTGTAGGCGACATGAATTCGAAAAGCTTTTTGGCCGCGCGGCGATGACATTTCTCGCCCGCCACCCACCCGACGTAATCGTCTGTGACTAATGCCGTACTGGTGTCAGTCGCTTACAGCCTAGCATCGACGATACTGTCAAGCGGAGGTCGCGAGTTCGATACCTGCCGGTGGCAGAAAAAAATGTTGCATACCGTGCGTTATCGCACTGACACGCCGATGGTTGTTCGCACCCGAAAGAAAACAACCCTGAAAAAGAGCGAAGGGTTCAAGAAAATAAAAGACACCAAAAGAAACCCGGGGCAGGTGCCAAAGATCCCCACGATTTTTTAAGTCTCCCATGAAGGAGATCCCTAAAAATACGGTCACCAAACCTACTATTCCGAAGCGACGGCTATCGACGCTCCGCAGGTACATGCCAGGGGTGGGTTGCCACGAAGTGTTCTACCGCAAGCGCGGCCTCGATGAAGAGCAGCGTGTTAGCAATGCGATTCGATTGTACCCAACGTCGGGTTTAGGCGATATGTGTTCGAAAAGCTTTTGGGCCGCGCGGCGATGACACCTCTCGCCCGCCACCCACCCAGCGTACTCGTCCGTGAGTAATGCGTTACTGGTGTCCGTCGCTTTCAGCCTAGCACCGATGGTACTGATCAAGCGGAGGTCGCGAGTTCGATACCTGCCGGTGACAGACAAAGTTGTTGCATACCGTGCGTTATCGCACTGACACGCCGATGGTTGTTCGCACCCGAAAGAAAACAACCCTGAAAAAGAGCGAAGGGTTCAAGAAAAGTAAAGACACAAAAGAAACCCGGGGAAGATGGCAAACATCCCCACGTTTTTGTTTAGTCTTTTTTTTTTCTAGGCACACTTTCTTTACAGTATCCCATGAAGGAGATCCCTAAAGATGCACAACGTGCACTTGAAATGTAGGCATATAGTCATACACACGTAAGAAGCAGTCATCCCTTACGACGCAGTTTTGACATTTTCCCGTGTATGAAATACGCGTGGGCTAGGGGACGAGCTAGTGTTGGACTCAGAGACTCTCTGGTTGGACTGTTGGGGACGCGAATTGTCGCTGCGCTCTGTGGGCAGTACGGTACCGTATCGCCGCCCATGTTCCAACCAATGAGTCATAATCGATACGCCTTGCCACGTCGCCCCCGTGCTTAAATCCTCGTTAACTGTATGCCCGGTTGTATGTCGGCATACGTTTTTGGTATTGGGTGAGCACTGTCCAGGTACAACGACTCTGCCTTGGTGATTCAAACCGCCAGGCGAGGTGTTGTACATTATTATCACTGAGATTACACTGCTTGGTCACTTTTTCTGTCCAAAAATATGCGCCGCCGTCACCTATTGGAACAGTACCAGTGACGTACTTATGAGTCCCGTACTTAAGAGTCCCTTACCGTGGAGTTCCTTACTGACAAGTCTCTTAATTCCCTTAGGTTCTACGACCTCTTGAGCCAAGCCGGTGAGCGTGAGCCAATGCCAATACTGCAGCGTTGCATCACCTCGAGGGGCCGACACCTCTTCTCTCTCGTCGCCCCGCTTCTTCTTCTGTTAACAACGTTTGGTGGTGCCAGTGTTGTCGTCGGCGTTCCCTCTCGTGCCCCAGCCCCGCCCTCCCCGCCTCGTGGCCTCGACCTCAATGGGACGCGCGACGTGCTCCTCGTCCAAACTTCAAGTGAGCATACCATCACAGCCTAGTGCTTGAAAATACTGAGCTCATCAGAGCGTCGGCATACGCTTGCTAGTGCAAGAAAAGCCCCCCCCCCCCCCCCCCCGCGTCTGCGTTTGGCGTTTGGACACGTTGCGTTTCGCGTTTGGGCCAGTGTGTCGCGTATCACTTTTTCCTGTCGCAACCCCAAACGTGACGCAGTCTGACCGACCTCTTAGTCATCTTCGATCCAGTAGACCTAGTAGACCTAGTAGACCCAGCAGTTGGCCAAAGTCACACCTCATACATGCAGTGTACATGCATCATGTTAATGACATTACACCTCTGGGCCCTGCTCAAAAAGGCTCTGGGCACCTAGTAACTAAAGAGTGTACGTGCATGTATGCCCTCCTGCCAAATATCTACCACTTTCTCCGACAAACAGCCCCACCAGTTATATCACATAGCCCCCTATTGTACATGTTGGCTGCCAATTATGTCAGAGAGCCCCCTACTACACCTGCTGACTACTTTGAATGATGTGCCTCGTTCCCTCATCTTACTCATCTTTTTGCCATGCCCACTCTTGACCGTCAGGTATCTCGGCGCAAGTGCAGAACACCACCATGGCCTTCATGGTGACTTTCAACGTCAGCTACGCCTCCATCAACGCCAGCGCCAACATCATGGCTGACTTTATGGTCGATGCCCGGGACGCCTTTGCCCAGCTGTTCGAAGTGCCCTCCAGCCCAATCAACATCCCCTCTGCCCCCATCTTCATCCACGCCATCTACCCTGGTGGATGGCCGTCGGCCAGCACATTTTCCCCCGGCATAAGAGGAACCGACTATGTGATAGTTGAGTTCCATGGCTGCGTCTCCCTGGGCATGTCCGGCAGCCTTCTCTTCTTTCAGAGATCCCCATCAATGAACCCTGTTCTTTTCTGGGAAAAAGATCACTGCACCACTTTTATCACCTGCCTCCCCATAACCTTTTGGACATACACATCCTGGTTTGGCGACAAGTGGTGGCCCAACGATGCTTTCAATCCTAAGGACAGCAACCGCAAGTCGTCTATGTTTGGCCAGCGAATTGCTCAATTTCCTCCTTCTCCGCCACCTCCCTCTCCGCCTTCACCGCTCCCACCCTCCACCCCACCCTCACCACCTCCGAACCCTCCTGGATTTTTGTTTTCACCTCCCCCACCACCTATCCCGGTCCCTCCACAGATACCGTCAAGCAAACCTTCCCTCCCCTTCCTCCCCATGCCGCTCCCCCCCTCTCCTCCTTCTCCACTTCTTCCCGCCCCCCCCACTCCACTCCCCCCTCCACCACCATCGCCAGAGCCCCCTCCTTCTCCTCCCCCATTGCCTCCACAGCCGTCGCCCATCCCACCTCAACCCTCCCCTCCCTTTCCTCCTGCCCCTCCACCTTCCCCTCCCCACCCTCCCACCTTCATCTTTAGCCCTCCAAATCCTTCCCCCCCCTCTCCCCAACCCTCCCCCCCCCTGCCCCCATCGCCGAGCCCTCCTCCTCCCCCCTCCCCGCCTCCCCCCTCTCCTTCCCCTCCAGCCCCTCTGTCCCCATGTGAGATCCTACCCACTTGCCTGGCCCAACCCTCCTTCCCAGACCATGCTGTGACCATGACTGCATGTGGCCAGATCGGCCCCACCGGCCCCACATTAGAACAATGCACCACTGAGTACGCTCTTCTGACAAGCAGCATCGTCACCTACCAAAACTCGTCGGAAGGAATCCAATTTTTCAAGGTCATTGCAAGCGGAAACTACACAATTGTCACTTCAGGCGCTAAGGGCGGTGCCTCCAACAACGCCAATGGTGCTATAGTTCAGGCGGACTTCTACCTGCTTTCTGACACCATCCTGGCTGTGATGGTTGGGCAGTATGGGTCTGCTGGATCTGTGGGCGGCGGCGGCGCTTCCTTGGTGCAGATTTTTGGCGGTGACACTCTGCTCATTGCCGGCGGAGGAGGCGGTGGAAGCTGCGGCTGCTATGCCTCCCTCACCCAGTTTGCGACCACAGAATTGTGCTTCCCTAAGACCTCTGACCTAGGGCGGGGAGGCATCGCAAGTGGCTGTGGTTCCGGTGGGGGAGGCCTCAACAGCAGCGGAGTCGATGGTGACGGGTCCCAAGGATCAGGGGGCGTATCACTGGTGTCGGGAGGGTCTGGTGGCTCTGATAGTCATGGTTTTGGGGGTTTTGGGGGTTTTGGAGGTGGTGGCAATGGATGTGCCAATGGGTCGTGCGGCGGGGGTGGCGGGTACTCGGGAGTGGACGGTTCTAATTCTACATACCAACATGGGGGCGGCGGGTCGTCTTACATATTTCCCGCTGGTGCCTCTAATGTGGCAACCTGCACCGGTTCTACCCTAGGCAGCGTGGTCATATTCGCAAGTGCGCCCTAATTTTTTGAGGATGTTATATTGCAATGCTGGCCTCCATAGCTGAAGTATTACCTGATGTAAAGCCTAGGGTTCTGGCTCTGAAACCACCGGTGCTGTTTTTTCCATCCTCTCGCAAAACCAGTCCTCGGCAGATCTGGCTGGCTCAGCTCAGATAAGAAGGGGGGCCTGGAATAAAGGACATGAACATCAAGATGTGTGAATAAAGAGTGGACACCTGACTTGAGGCATTCTGGAACTCAGTGGCAGTGATATTGGAGCTTGCATGACTGAGGGGCTGCATGGGGCAAGGGGCATGGCTTCCTGACAAGCCACCTTTGCCCCAAATTTGCAGCCTCGGGAGTGGGGAATGGTGCTCAAATTGGGTGGGCAGTCTTAATGAGCTACTCTCAGGCTCTCTGAATCACCAGACATCATAGCAATCAGACAGGTTTGGAGTGAATTCCAATCCATCAAAGACAGCCCTGATGTGGGCCACATGGAAGGCCATGTCTGCATGTCGGATTGGCCAAATGACCCAGGGATGGGGGCGATGCCTCCGTCTAGGGGGACATGGGGAAGCCGCCATGGTAGAGGCGGAGGCAGCATGGACTGAAGCTGAGATCGGGTTGAGCAAAGCACAAAAAGACATGGGATGTGTGCACACAGAGATGGAAAAAGCAGCCCTCAGCAATCTAGCAAGCCAATTGTCGCACCATAAAGCAGTAACCGTGCCAAAATGGTGGAAGCTGTCAGTACTGCCTTAGAGAGGCTCAGACTACTCACAACTATGGTTCAACACATGTACACACGTGCGCCTTGTACTACACTGCGGAGGTACAAGGGCTGTTAAGGGGAAACTAGGTACCGCGTACCGTATAAGAGGGAAAGTTGGCCTACCCGGGCGACCCTAGCGGTGGGTGCCGCCTCTACTTTTACTCGCCCCCCGCTCCTCAAGAAACGCACACCGGGCGTGCGTGGGGGGCCGGACTAGGGGTGGTACTGAAACTGGAATCGGAAAATATGTACTCTCAGAACTGGTCAGTTCCTTAACACGAAAGCCTCCTAAACATCTGACTGCAATCCAGCCAGTCGGAAGAAAATCCCCTGAAGAAAATTCGCTGCAGGAAATGTGCTGCAGGACATCCACACAAGGAAATTCACCAAAGAAAAATCCACTGAACCCCGTGGCGAACCCTAGGTCCACCCACGGCTCTGCACACTCGACAAAGGTCTCTGGGAACCTGATCTCTCTTCGGCCTGATCAGGGCACACAGAATCCGGTACCGTCACCAGTGTCATGCTTGGTTGCAGTCAACAAAGGGTCTGAACCCATCAGAAACCCTCAGCAACCATCAGAAACCATCAGAACCACAGAATCCATTAGAACCTGATCTGAGCTCATCAGAAACTCTTCAGAAGTCATCAGAAGTACGGAACCCATCAGAAACCATCAGAAGTCATCAAAAGTACGGAACCCATCAGAAACCATCAGCAACCTGGCATGAGCTCATCAGAAACTACCGAATCTACAACGGGGCGCATCAGAACGAACGGAATCTTTAGCGGAGCTCATCCGGTCCTACAGAATCTTCAAGTTCTTCAACACTCAGCCCCTCATTCAGGTACACAGGTCCTGCAGAACACCCGCTGCTCTCGCCCCACTGCGCCGTTGACACCTGGACATATGCCACATGAGATGCGTGCATTAGCAGCGGTGCCTCTCCTAAACTTTCCCCTTCAGGCGGCTGGCCCTTTGGCGGGCTCTACTCCAAAGGCAATTGTCATGCAATTCTACTACTTGAATCAGCGCTGTAGCCTCCGTCACTATGTACTCCTTTGGCTCGCTGCTCCTGCTTACTACGGTATAACGGGGAACTAAGCTGTTTACTTGGGGACAAGGCTACGTCATGCTGGCCGTTGGCCCACTGCCTGCTGCCTACTAGTGCCTGTCGTGACGCCTTGGGCTATTCCCTGAGGGCCGGCACCGGCTCGTTCTTCCAGGTAAAGTGCGGGTTCCGTCACGTGCTCAGCGCATACTGCCGTTCGAGGGGGTTTCTATCCCTCCCTGTCCTTCCTGGCTGTCTGCCCCTTGTCGGCTGTCTCTTCTTCTGCTCTTGCTGCGTCTATGGCCGCGTTAGCCCTTCGCTGGACCGCCTTGGGAGTGATGTTGGCCTCTCCCCTGCCCGTGGTGTATGAGATGTCGTACAGCCCGTTGGGCATGGGTCTGGCGATGCCCCGCTCCATTTGCTTAGTGGCTGGGTTGGTGGCCATGACCTCCACTTCTGGCTTGTCCATTGCCCCAGCTTCCAGGGCTGCTCTGGCTGCTGCCCTGGCCGCCCTGGGCGCCTCCTCGCGGTGGGCTGGGCTGCTGGGCATCGCCCCTGCGGTTGGGTCCTCTTCTCGGCCCGGCCCAGGTTCTGACTTGCACTTGGGGCACATCCAGTCGCCCTCGGGTATTGCAGACAGCGCTGGCGTGAGGCAGTCCATGTGCCAGCCGGTGTTGCAGGCGTCACACAGGAGCATGACCTCCCCTCGGTCGGGGAGGCGGCAGACTTCGCACGACAGGCTGATGTTGGGCCTGGTGGTGCCGAAATCCACCTTGCCTTTCAGGTTGGGGAGGTGGCATGGGGAGCAATTGACTGCGCTCCCGTTACGGTCAGGCCATCGGCTCCCTCCAACACCAGCGCCCCCGTCTCCCCCAGCCGCTGCCCCCGCAGGATTTCTGGCATGGCCTTGGGGTCGAGGCTGCGCCGCTCTGAAGCGTACTGAACGTACACGTAGTCCCCTACGGTGAACCGCCTGACTTGGGGGACATATCCCCCTCCGCGGATCCTGGCGTAGCGCAACTTGTCCAGGTGCTGTTCAATCTTGAGGTGCTCGCCCGCGACCGGGAGGGCCTTCTTGATCCTGGCCACTCTGGCGAGGAGCAAGTCTGCTGCCTCCTCCACCGTTGCTACCCGCGCTGTGCTCCATAGGTCCGCTCCGACCTTGGAGGGGAACACCGGCTTCTGCCCATACAGTACTTCGTAGGGTGCCATGCGCGTGGCCTGCTGAGGCGAGCACCGGAAGCCCAGTGCTACCCACGGGACCATCCTGTCCCATGAGTCGTCGCTGCTCCCCTCCCCGCAGCACTTGCGTAGGCCCGTCTTGAGGGTCTGGACGACCCTTTCGGACAGCCCATCCGCCTGGGGGTGGTTGGCAGAGGTGGTGCGATGGTCAATGAAACAATCCAGCAACATGTCCTGGAATTCTCCCTGGAACTCGGTCCCTTGATCGGTGACTACTTCTGCGCATCCCCCAAACCGTGCGACCACGTTTTGGAAGGCCAAGGCCGTCACGTCGGACGCCTTGCTGGGGATAGGGATCAGTTCTACCCACTTGGAGTAGTGATCCACACACACCATGACATATCGGTTTCCTCTAGGCGTGGTGGTGAACGGACCGCACAGATCCACACCCCAGCGGAAAAATAAACCCTCGATAGGGAGTGGGTGTAGGCCGGGCTGCGTGTGATTGAACGTGGACGCCCTGGCCTTGTCGCACACCCCGCACTCATGGACAGCCTTTCTGACTGCTGCCCGAAGTCCTCTCCACCAGTGCTGTTGCAAGATCATGAAGGCCATGCGGTGGCTGCCGAAATGGCCTGTGCTAGTGTGTGCTTCCTTGATCACTGCCTGCTTGTCCTCGGGCATGGGGACTACACACCGCCGCCCGTCTGGCATCAGCCTCATCAGCACGCCCCCCCTCTCTGGTTCCCACTGGAAAGGGGCAGCTCTACGCTGCACCCTGGCCTGTTCTCCTGTCTCTGCCCCAGGGGGATGCACTTTCAGGTGGAGGTATTGCAGGACTGGCTCGTCTGTCCACACGTCCACCCGGGCTGCAGGCCCGGCTGCGCACCCTGGTGGGTCCATGACTTCCCCTGCGTCGTCAGGAGTGAACCGGACGGGATCTGGTCCTGGATCTGGCTGCCCACCTGGTTCCTGGGCGGCATCCGCCCAGTCTGCTGCTGCAGACCCCCCCAGGCACTGCCGATACGTTGCTGCCACCTCCCCCTCGCCTGAGCATGCTTCGCCTGCAGTAGCGAGGGCGCAATGTGTGGACGTCAGGGTCATACCGATAGCAGGGTCGTGCTCTGGGCCTGGTAAACGGGCCCTGCGAGCCAGCTCCTTTAGGGTGATCTTGGCCACCTCAAGTGCTACGGTGAGCCAAGCCTCGAGGGCCCAAGCATCCATGCACCTGCCCAAGGCGGCCCTCCTATCCTTCTCAGGAAAGTCTGGGCGAGGCGGAGTGGACCCAACTGCGTACCTCATGGCTCTCTCCCTCTCGTTGGCGTTTGGCTCCTGCAGGTCCCCCAAAGGCCTGAACACCAGGCCAATCTGTCCGTTTTTTAAATGCGTAGGATGCGGGGGTGGCCATGAGGCAGGGCAGCGCCCTCCTTGGTTGTCTGGACACGTTGATGCGGTACCCTCCGTTATCGGGGCAGGCCACGACCTGGGCCCTACTACCCTCGTCCAGAATGTCATCCACAATACCGTCGTGTGGCCTATGTGATGCCTGGATAACAAACTCAATGTCTGCAGCTGGTGCCAGGTTGCCCCAGTAGTTGCGCGTGCGGTAGGCATAGGAGCCCACTTAAGCCGCATCAAAAAGGGATGGCCTGCCTAGAATCCTGCACACTTCGCTGAAAGCCTCTACGCTAGCCTTCTTGCTCCTCTGATTTAACTGCATAGCGACATTCTCAATCAGGTATGCCTGGGCTTGGCCTTCTGCAGGATCTGCAAAGAGCCGAGCAGCCGGATGAGCGGGAAGAAAGACTTGCTCCGGTCCACTTCGAGCCCCTTGCCCTTGCCGGCGGACGACAAGTCGTGGCATTCCCATCCGGCCACCATAAACCACTGGCGACCCTGCTGGGCCCCAGCTTCTATGAAGTGTTGGGCAGTAATGTAGTACACGTCCTGGGGCAGTGTCCTGAACGCCCCCTTGAAGGCCGGCGCTGGGAACAGCAGCGGTTACTGCCTGTGCAGCTGCACCAGCCTGCCTCCCGCGATCTCCCGCATGGTGGCACTGGTGTCTGCATACAGATACTGTGTGACTGGGATGCCTGCCCTAAGCACCATCTCAAGCCCAGAGCACATGCCTCCGAAGGGCTCGAACAGGACCACTCCCTCCTTTTCCAGGGCGTGCACCGCCTCTATCGGTAAGCAAGCCGTATCGACCCCTGCGTGGAGGTGGGCCGGGGTCGAGCGGGGCAGGTCTGTCAGCACATTGTTGATCAAGGACCTGGCCCTGGCCCTGCTATTGAAAGCTCTTTCTGCAGTACTGACAGGCTGTGCCTGCTCGTCGTCCTCATCCTTTGCGCTGGAGATGGCCTGGCCGCACGGGGCCATTGTACATGCAGTTTCGGCGGCTCGCAGCCGGCGCACCCCCGTCTGCCCTCCTGTGCTAGGCGAACCACATGATCTGCGTGCCACTGGTTCACCCTGCCCAGGCCAGTGAGCATAGCGACCTGCAACCCGCTGGCAACCCCACTCGGGTCCTGTGGCTCGGGGGCGACTACATCTAGCCGCGCCCTTGTGCGGTCATCAGAGGACGGGAGGGGTGACCTAGACGGGATATCTGCGTTCTGGTGGCAAGCCCCTGACCGGTGGACAATGGTAATGTCAAGTTCTTGGAGCATGAGCGCCCAACGGGCGTGCTGCCCCACCAGGGCCTGATTATCCATGAGGTAGGTGAGGGGTTCGTGGTCCGTGACCAAATGCACCTTGCACCCAAAGAGCATATGGCGGTATGTGCGGGCGGCGTACACTGCGGCAAGCATTTCCCCCTGGAACGACGAGTAGTTCTTCTCGTTTTGTTCAGGGAACGGGAGGTGCAGGCTACCATGTACTCCCTGCCGCTGTCGTCACACTGCCCCAGCACCGCCCCTATGCCCTGTTTAGAGAAGTCGGTGTGCAGCAGGAACGGCCTTGGTGGCCCCAGGCCATCAGGCCCCGTTCCGCTGTAGTCCGGCCTGCGCAGCACCCTGCCGCCCTCGCACATCTCAGTTTTGATCAGCTGAAACGCCTGGGCCTGCTCGGGGCCCCACACAAACGGGACCCCCTTGACAAGCATGGCGTTGATGCATGCGGCCTTTTTGGAGAAATCCGGGATGTAGCACCGGTAGAAGTTCAGGAATCCCATGACCTCCTGAATGTTTTTGAACGATGCGGGTTCAGGCAGGGCTATGACCGCCGCTATTTTGGCTGCGTGCGGTGTGAGCCCTTGGGCCGAGACGTTGTGGCCGAGGTACTCAACCGTAGCACACCCAAACAGGGACTTGTCAGGGTGTGCTCTCAGCCCCACCCCGTGGAGCATGTCCAGCATGAGTTCCACATGCCTGATGTGCTCTGGCGATCTCTTCTTCCATCATACGCTGGAAGAAGGGAGGCCTGTTGCGCAGCCCAAAGTTCAACTTCGTGTACATCCAGAGTTCTGGGCCCATCCAAAAAGCTGTTTTAGGCTGGTCCTCGACCTTGATGGGGATCTGCATGAATCCTGGCCTCAGTTCCACCTTGCTAAACACTTTAGCTGTGCCTAGGTTCTGAAAGATAGTCTCCATCCTGGGGATGGCAAACTCCTGCTTGGCAGTGTGGAGGTTCATCCTCCTCATGTCATGCGCAATGCGGTGGTCTGACCACAGGCCCGTCTCGGCACACTTCTTGGCCGCTACGACCGAGTTGTCCGCAAACTTGATGGGCCCTCCCTAGGGGACCCTGACAATGATGCCGGCCTCAATCATGGGCTGGCACTTCTCTTTGAAGATGGCGGCTTTAGGGGGCGGCATATCCCTGGCTTTCTGAAAGCACGAGATGTGCTCATCCTCTAGGGCCAGCGTAAACTCACCCTGTGCCCCGCAGTAGCCTGGTAGTCCCAGCATGGAGTAGGCGAACGCCCCTTGGCGGTCCCGCATGCTCTGCTCCAGCTGCTCCTGCTGCTCGCTGGTGAAGTCAGGATGCTTCCCGAGCAGCCACCCCTCCTTAGTCTTGACGTACTCGGAGGGTGCGTCCACCACCCCGCCGGGCTGGAACATGTCGATGACGCCCCCTGTCAGCGGCTCCCCTGCTACCGCAAGCGGCCCGGCACTGGAGGTGCCTTGGTCCCGAGTGCCGTGCTGGCGGTTGGGCCGAGTGGCGGGCATATCCACCGGCGGACGCAGCCATCCTGGCTCCAGCTTGGCCGCTGCTTCCCTGCTGCACACGAATGCCCCTTGCCCTGCCGTGAAGCCTCCTCCTCTCACGCCTCGTCCGCTGGCATGCGCCCCTGGGAGGCAGGAGAGTAGGAGCCACACCAGCGCCAGGTGGCAGAGGCACGCCAAGAGTCCTCTGAAGGCTGTGCAGGGTGGGAGGCATCTGCATGCTGGCTGCTGTCTGGGGCTGGGTTGCGGCCCTGTAGGGGCTGGCGTTGTTGGCACGGTAGGCGGGCCCTGGCCTTCCGGCCCCTCTCTCCAGGAGATTTCCAGCTCCACTTGGCTGATCTTGGTGGGTGGCGTTGGGCACCTTGTGTTGCTGCTGACGTCTATGTCTGCTGCTGTCCTGCGCCGCTGGCGCAAGCGGGTCCTAATGTTCTTTGCCCTTCGCGATGCGGCGGCCCTGATCCTTGCGTAATCCGCTGCCATGGCTTCTCCGCTGCTGGCTGGGATTTGACGCCCTCCTGCTGCGGCCGGGCTTGCGTCGCCCGCGGCGGATCCGTGAGTGCTCCCCTGGCTGACGGTTTGGGCTCTGACGCTGCCACTGCACCTGGCCGCGCTGCGCGGTTGTCTGCCCAGCTGGTGAGGCTGGAGCATTGTCCGCTAGATGGCCTGGAAGGTCCACATGCTGGTTATTTCCGGAACCCTCCACTCCACTGGCCAGTTGTCCAGCGGCCCGCCGTCCTCTGGCCACCGCCCTTCGTCATTGGCTTTGGTGAGTTCTGCCCCGATGGACAGGATCTGGGCGCACTGGATGGCGTGCATGGATGGCTGCAGGGGCTGGTCGTCTGTTTCCCTGAACCATTCCCTGAATGGTAAGGGGCGTTGCTCCCCCCGCCTAGCCCGGCTGGCCTCATCCCTCCTTCGCGCCTCGATGGCTTGCCGCACCTCGGAGACGGTGGCCCTGCCGTGGGTTGCCCTGAACACCACTTCCCTTTCGCTGGGCATGGCTTCCTGCGCGCTGCACCACCACCGAACCCCGAGCTTGGAGTCTTCCTCCATCTGCCATTGTCTGATGAAGCCCAGCGACTGGTTTCGCTCAGGGCATGCCTCGGACAGGTGCCCTTGATGGTAGCAGATGGCGCATCTGCCCTCTCGCACTCTTGGTGCGGGGCAGGCGTGGTAGTCGTGCCCCTTTTTTCCGCATCGCTCGCACGGCTCGTCGTGGACGGCGCCGTGGCCCCATGCTGGAGGTACCGCATCGCTGCAGCCGCAGCAGGCCCACACCCATCACCGGCTACCACCGACGCCAGGCTCGTCCATGCAGGTGCTGCAGGCTGTGGCGTGGCACGGGCAGCATCTTCTGCTGGGCTGACCTGCTGGGCCCAGGCTCTCTCCACATCCCAAGCAGCTGGGCTGCACGGTCCTGGGGATCACGCAGAACTGGCACACCCTGGCTGCCACTGTCCGCGGGGTCCTCATGCACAGGTCGTGCCACGCTGTTCCGCATGCGTCGCACCAGACCATGCGCTCTTCTGCGCGGGCCTGGTCGCATCCTGCGCAAGGCTTGGTGCCCCTTGGGCTGGAGCTGGCGGTCCCGCTTGGGCGGCCCGAAACCCCGCTGATGCCCTCGCGGGGCTGGCCTTGGCTGCCCGCTCCTTGCTCCCTTTCTGGTACTGGCAGCTGGGCCGAAGCGTGCTCCGGGCAGGTCCTCGTTCCGTTGGCTGTCCCGAAGCTGGCGTGCCGCGGGACCCCTGGTGGCTCCATGCTCGCCCCCCCTGCTGGGCCCTCCAGCGGCTGGGCAGGTGCTGCGCCGTGCCTCTCGCTGATGTGGGCCCGCAGTCGGACTTGGAACGCCTGCCGTAGCTCCTCAACTGCTTGGTTGCGCCCCTGCATCCTGGGGTCGGGGTCTGGCTCCGGGATCATGCGCAGCCTAAAACGCAGGCTGAGCTCGATGCGGCTACTCCTGGTCTCGGCCACGTCCTGATGGACCGTCCACGGTGCCTCTTCCTCAAGCCGCTGCCTGTCTCGCTGGGCAACGAATTGTCTTAACTCGTCAGCCCACTGCTCCTTGCAGAGGTCCTCCCCCGCCGTTGCATGGGGCGCGCTGGCTCCCCCATGGCCGGGGTGGCTGTCCTCGCTGCTGGTTTCGATGAGTCCCCTGCTCCAGCTGGGTGCGGTGGCCGCGTGGGGCCTTGGGGCTGTTGGGGCTCTGGGCTCTCTTCTGGGCCCTGGCCCCGCTGGTCGTCCCCCTGCGCAGGGGTAGCTGCGGCTGCGGGGAGTTCTTCAGCCGTTGCCGTTGTCTCTGCTGGGGGGCCTGGCTGCGCTGCTACGGCTGCTGGTTCCTCCTCGGAATCTGAGTCGGGCAGCAGCTGTGGCAGTCCTGCCAGGCTGACCTCCTCGTCTGTATCGGGCCAATCCACTTCGTAGTTGCCCCCCCTCGGGGAGGTGAAGAAAGCTTGTTCCCCGCCTCCGAGTGGCATGTCTAGGGTGGCCCCATCGGAGCTGTGGGCGCTGCCAGGGCTGGCAACCTCCCTGAATGCCCCCCAACGCCCCCGCGGTGGCTCCTGGCGGTTCTCGATACCCAGATCCAGCAGCCCCGTCAGGTCCCGCAGGGCTGCGTCGTAATTCTCGCCGCGGAACAGGGGGTGGAGCGTGACCGCCCCTGCTGGGTGTCTTTGCCACCACAGGCGGACCGTGGCTTCTAGGGCGGACCAGTGGGGAAGCAGGGCGGATGGTATGCCGTTGTAGTAGGCTGCTTGCTCCACCTGCAACCACTGTTTCAGGCAGCTCTGAAGCCTGCCCTGAGCGAAGGCTGAGAGAGTCAGGGCCTGCTCGCGTCTCCACGCTGTCATGCCCGCCTCCGGCGTGCAGCGCGGAGACGTACGTGGGGCAGTTGATCTGCTTCTGGGGTGCCCACAGCTTGTCCACTATCTCGATGTGTTTGACTGTTGCTGATCTCTGCTCGGGCAGCAATGTCCTGCTGAGGACCATCGTTATGATGGCCCATACCGCTGGGTCCGCCCCTCTGAAGATGTAATTCACATGCCTCTCCGCTATGTCCACGGTGGGGCATCTGAAACTCTGCACCTGGGTGGCTGTTTTGAAGAAGAGCCACACGGGCTGGTCGTCTCGACTGGCGTGCATGTGGACCCATGCCCGTGGCACGGGGCTCGGCTGATCGCTTTGCTCCTCCAGGTCTTCATGGTAGTAGGCCACTGCCCGCCCCACTGGGATAGCTTCCCTGGCATCTCCTGGCGCGTACCCCCATGTTACCGCCTGACCCATGACCTCTCTGGCGATGTCCTGCCCCCTCTCGACGACTACGGGGCATTGGCGAGGTGTCCCTGGGTGGATGACCCCGGCCCCGTCGTACCCGCTGTGGTCCCTCAGTGCCGCCAGGGCAACCGCCTGCCTGGCTGCGGCTTGCGTGGGCACGCAGAAGGCATGGTTGGCCAGGAACGGGTGTTGCGCGAGGTTCATGACGCAGCACTCTGCCCATGGCGTCCTCATGAACCCGTCATGGGCGTGCTGCCACATGCCGCAAGCGCGGGCGGCGTCGGGAACTGCTGTGCTGGTCCTGATCTGCACCTCGACCGCTGCGACTCCCTCTTTGGCCACACAGTCCGGGAGCTCACAGACGCTGTACGCGTAGAGTGGGTGCACCCACGCGGTACCCATGAACTCCTCCATGGCCGTGCTGGGCCGGATGCAACCCTTAAGGGCCGCTGTCAGGATCCCCGCTGTGACTGCGTCCCAAGGGAAGACCAGCCTTGCGACTGCTTGCAGCGCGGCCTGCTTGTTGACACAGATCACCTCCCCTCGCGGTATGCACCAGAGGTTTTGCAACATGCACAGACCGTCCGCGCACTGGCCCGGGAGGGTGATCATGGCCTCGGTGGTGGCTGCTGCTGGCATGTCGGTGCCTGCCGGGTACCATTGCACGAAGCTCTTCCCGGGCCAGGGGTCGCCGGGTCCTGGTCCTGGTGCGTTTAGGGCCCCTTCGTCCTCTGCAGCATCGAGGCCGCTGTCGCTCCAGCTGTCTGGGTCACGCGGCCCCTCTGGATCGCCCCACTCCTCTCTCTCGCTGGGTGCGTCCACCTTCATCCATGTGCTCTCCAGCGGGCCCCCCTCTGTCCTGCAGCTGCGGCTGCCACTGGCTGCGGCTGGGAGGCGGCTGCTGATGCTCCCCGTGGCCTCCTGGGCCAGCAATAGGGGGCTGCTACCACTTCCCTCCTCGTAAGCTGCGGCCCTTGGCCCTGTGTCGGGCTCCCCTGCCTCTGGGGTACCTGGGCACGACACGTCGGGGGGGGTAGTCAGGGCCTCGGGGAAGGTCATCTGGCCCCCCCTCATGTCCAGGGGCCTCCCCTGACGGCTCGGGGCCGTGGCTGTAGGAGCCTTCCTCGGAGTCGCTGCGGCCCTGGCCCTCCCTGGCCCTGAGGTCATGTAGGTAATTGGCGAGCAAGGCGAGCCATCCCTCCTACGGGGCTGGCGCTCCCATGCGCCTCAGGTAGTCCACGAGCTCCAGGGCGTGGGCTGTGCTTTTAGGGGAGTCTATAGGCATGGTCAGAAGGTCGTTGGTGGCTATTGCCTCAACTGCCAACCTCCAATGGTGGATTTGCTGGGGCACTTCTCCTTCATGCGCCTCAGCGGTCATCCGCTCTGGGTCTGACCCTGGCTCAGACTCGTAACCCTCGTGAGGGGCCAATGGTTGCCGCGCCTGCTCTTCCTGCCCCTCTAGGTATGTGTCATCCCACTCCTGTTCAAACCAGGTGTCATGCTCGTCGAACCCTGGGTCGTGCCCCCTGGGGATGGTGGCGAAGCACCCATGTGTTCCTTTGCCAGCCCACCTGAATTCTTCTGGCGGTCCTGGCAGATGGTCTGGGGGTGGGGTGCCTGCCTGCCTGGCTGCCCACACGTCGAATAGCTCGTCCTTGGCTGCCTCGAACAGGTCGCGGAGGCGGATTCGCTGCTGGCTGCTGCTAGGCGGCTCCTCCTGCCTGAAGCTGCTGTGCCCTGGGCCGTCCGGGGCTTGCGCCCGGCTTTCGCCCCTGCTGCTGGGCCGCCAGGGCTGCGCCTGGTTGCACTCGTAGGCGAGGTGGCCAATTCCCCCGCACTTGTAGCATGCGCTCTTCTGAGGTGCGAGGGTCCTGTCGGTCCTGCCCTGGGCAGAGACCTCCAGTGGCGTCCACCTGATCCGCTTGTACTCCCCTGGCTCCTCGGCTGTTGATCTCCATTCTCTAACGGGGCTTCGGGCCAGGCCTTGCCTGATGGGGCTCCTGGTTCTGCCCTGCGGCCAACGCTCGCCATGGGGGCTGCGGGCGGCCTCCCTGGCCCTGTGCCCTCCGCTTCTGCCCTCGTGCCCCCTGCTGATATGGCGGGGTGCCATACCGGGCGTGACAGGGCTGCTGCTGCTCGGCTTCCTCAGCCTTTCCCCTAGCTCCGCTGCTTGATGCCTGCTGTGGGGGTTCAGCAGTCTTCTCTGCTGTAGGCTGCGGCTGCTCTGCTTCCCCGGCCTCTCCGCTGCTAGCTGCCCTCTGGACCTCACTGGGGTTAAGTGGGTATGGCTCTGGGGCTGCTTCTGTGCTTTTGTACTCCTCCATGTACTTCCTTTTGAGCACGTTGACCTCGGCGATCCACCTGTCGCACTCGCTCTTCCACCGGGATAGCTCCTTCTCTGCGGCCCCGTCAGCCACAGCCCGGGACTGCGCCATCTTGAAGAAGTATATGTCTGCCTCCCTGCTGGCAATCTTCTGCTTGGCCGAGGTCCTGATGGCCCGGCTCGGTACCTGGACCCGAGCCTCCAGGCTGCTGATGGTTGCATCCCTGGGGTCGTCCTGGACTGCCTGCGACTCAGTTTCCGAGTCGGTACCTTCCTCGTCGCTGGAGCCGGTGTCCCGCGTGTGCGCAGCTCGGGGGCCTGGATGGCAGCTGCCCCTGCTGTCCGAGGCTTCGCCCTGGCCAGGCTCGTTCTCCAGGAGCTCCCTAAGCCGCTGCTCGCATTCCTGGTCTGTATGCGATCTGCGCAAACCGCAGTACGCGCAGGGGCCGTCCTGGTGCTTTCGCATGGCACTCCTGACCGCCTGTCGGGCGGTGTGCTCCTGCTCCATGGCTATCATTGCCCTCTCCCGCGCGGCCACGGGGGGGCCCATGGCTGTGCCGCCCTTGTCCCCGCTGGTGGGCCGGCCCCCGGTACCCCTGGTACCGTCCTGGCCCGCTGGCGTAGGGTGAGCCTGGGCAGTGGCCTCTGGGCCGGCCTCTGGCTCTGCAGCAGCGGCGGCCCCCCTTTGTCCTGTCTGCTGGCACGCCTCCTCAGCGTCTGCGCCGCGGTTCTTCTTGACCTTGGCCTGCCTGGCTCCCTTTGGTGCCGCCGAAGGTGCCTCTGTTGCAGGCAGACGAACGACGCGGTTTGCAACGACGGTGGTTTGCGTCAGGGGGTTGCCTCCTGTACCTGTCACCATGGCACATTGCGGGGTTAAATCTGGGTTCTCCACATCCCAATCTGCTGGCCACTCCTCAGGCACCCAAGCGGGGTCATCCAGGCCGGCCCACGCTGCTGCTGCCGCCTGGTTGCCCCCCGCTGGGGAGGCATGCTCTAGCGGCAGGATCAGCATGTCAGCTCCACCCCGAGGGAACAGGGTTAAGCGCCCTGCTGCCTCTAGGATTCCCCCATACTTGAGGAATTCAGGGTTCCCCACCAGGTGATCAAACGCGTCAGGGGGCGTCTTGACCACCCTGACCGCTGCTTTCTCCACGATCGCGTTCGGGCCTCCGTACCCGTACACGACATAGATGAATAGGATCCCGTGCAGGCTAGCTCCTGCATTATCGGTTGTCCCGATTTTTTCGTCCGTCAGGACCAGCTTGGCCCCCATGGCTACCAGCTTCTCGGCTATGTTGACTGTGATGACATGGCATGAACATGCCGAGTCCATCAGTGCCTTCTGGGCCACTAGCACCTTCCCTTTCACCATGAGGCCTACGCACTGGCTGTAGTCGCGCCTGTTGTTTGTGAAGTATTGCAGCTTGGGGCTGAAGGTGATTGTACGACCCTGGCCTATCCAGCCCGGCTCACCGCGGACGGGCGTGACTCCCATTGGCATGGTGGTGTGCGCCAGTGTCGTAAGCCGCTCGTTAATGTAGACCACCTGCGCACAGACATCGCACAAGCCGTCAGCTAGTCGTCTTAGGGCAAGCCGTTTCGCTCCTTTCCTGGAAGCGTGTTCAATAACCAACGGCTCCTTCTCCTCTTCACTGCTAGATGAGGGTATAAAGGACCGAGGCCTGGCGTTGTGGGCGGCCTGCTTGTATTCTCCAGGCCTGGGCGCCAGCCCGACATGCGTCAGCAACGCCACGGACTCGCTGAGCATTTCGGACACTGTTTGGTGCCACCCATCCGGCTCAGCAAGCGCTGAGTGGCCCGAGAAGTGGGACATATGAGCTGACTGCTGGCCATGCCCTGTCTGCCCCTGCGGCGGCCTCTGGGGTTGTCTGCCGCCTTGGTGTCTGTCATAGGTCCTGCTGACAGGTTGCCCCTGCGGTCTTGGTGGCAGTTGGTACTGCTGCTGTCGCGGCCTGGCCTGCCCCGTGGCAATGTCGGTGGCCAGGGGAGTTGGGCGGCGCTCGTCTCTAGCCCTGGGAGTCTTTCAGTCCCTTGCCAGCTGGTCCAGGCTGCCGCATTGGAAGCAGGCCTTGGGGGCGCCCCCAGTGCTGTGGGCGCTGGTCGTCAAGGCTGTGGCTTGGTCGGCCCACGTGACGCCCTTGGCCCTGCCTGCCTTCCTGGCGGGCTGGTTGCTGTTCTGGTAAGGCGCAACTCCTGGCCCATCCCCTCTAGACCGGGCTTCCCACTGGCTGGGCCTATCTCGTCTGCCGCCACCTGCCTGCTGCTCCCCCTGGCTCCGCTGCTGGTGGTCTCCCGGTCCTTGCCTGGTGTCCATGGCAGCTAGGTCCCCCATTTCCAGGGCGAACCTCTCCCACAGCAGCACCGTCTGCGTCAGGACCTCCACCTGGCCCTCGTCTGTCATGTGCAAGTACCCTGGCACGGTCATGATAAATGCTGTTAGTTTCACTCTGACTGCTCCCGGCAGTCCTTTGTAGAACATGTGGGCCACCGAATGCCTCCTGCCAAAGTGGTCCACTGCGTCTCTGGAGATTTGCAGCAGCTCTGCTGTGGACATGATCCTGTGGGCGAATGCCTCCACGGTTTCCTCCGGCTTGACGCCTGGGTCCAAGGTGGTTTTGACACCCAGCTTGAGTCCGGCAACCGCTGCCCTCTCGTCTGAGGTTGGCTTTCCCACCTCCTTTTGGATCACCCTGATCCACAGGGTGAGCAGGGATACCTCGCTGGGTGGCCCGACTGCCGGGGCCGTCCACGCCTCCTGGATCCGCTCGACCTCCCGGGAGGCTTTGTCTCCTTGGGGTGCTGATCGTATGGCGACCACCAGCGGCCCCACGCAGGCTGGCTTGGCTGTCCACATGCCCACCAATGAGCGGACCAACAGAGCCATGGCTGAGGGTGACTGGCACGATCCCGCAATTTCTCCTGCCACCACTGCCAGGGCTGGCGGCTCGTCAGATAAATCCAGGCGGTTGTGCGAGCCCCACGAGCTGCAGGCCTGGCAGTATTGCCTGGCTGCGACTGACCCTGGCTGGGACATGTCCAGCACTGGCACGTTGCCCTGGATAGTGGGGATCCTGGTGAACCGTTTTCCCCCTGCCAGCTGCATGATCATCTGTTTCTGCAGCTGTATGTGCGTCTCCGCCTGCTCCAGGGCTATCCTTTTCCCTTTTGTCTCATGGATTCCCTGCTGGAGCCTGGGCGGCGGCCCTCCGCGTCCTCCGAGTCTGATTTGCTGGGATCTGAGCCAGATCCGCCGCCGCCGCTCTTGGCCTGCGCTGGTCCCGTTGGTCTCTGCGGTCTGCACTCCGCTGGGACTGCCCGCCCCCATATGGTCTCTCGCTTGCCATGCTTCTGGGGCGGCTGCCGCACTCCGAAGGCTGCATCGCTGGGTCCGGGTGCCTATCCTCGTCTGACTCCGCCTGCCTGCTGGGCTGGTAACTGCCGTGCCTGCTGGGTTGCGTTCCACCAGTGTACTCCCTTGCTTCGGAAGCGGACAGGCCGTTGTCCCTGCTTTCCTGCCTTTGCTGGCAGCCTCCCCCGGTGGGGCCTGCTGGATTGATTTCCTGCAAAATCTGCCTTCCTTGGCTGTGGCCTTGGCTCTTTCTCTCCGGCCTGCCTTGCGAATGTGCTGCTCGTCCCCGTAGGAACTCAGCAATGTGGTCCACCTGGCCCTCTTGGCCGCTGTGTTCCGTATGATCCACGATGCGCAGCAGGTCGTGGGATTCCTGCCTGCTGGCCCTTCTTGGCACCGAGCCCTGCTGCAAGCTGGTTGTCCTTGGCTGCTCGCTGGCCGCTGGGCTGCTGGGTCTGGCCCTGCGCCCTACGTCCAGTCGCTGGTTCCGGAGACTGTGCTCACTGCTGGCCTCCAGGCGCTCCCACCTGGCTTGGCTTGCAGCTGGTGCGGTTCCTTCTGACTGTTCCTGCCATCTTCGCACCTCCATGCGGTCGTCTGGCTGCAGTCTGGATGCCTCGAACCCTTCCCACTCCTCGAGCTCCCCTTGCTCCGATTCGGGCTCTTCCTGATCCCCTGCCGTGCCTTTGCACCACTCATCGGCGAAGGCTTTGACAGCTAGGGCCGCCTCTGGCCCTGCTGCTCCCCTGGACACCCTGCGTAGGGCTGCCAGCAGCGTTGCCCTGTCCTGCCCCGTGTGGGGGATGCCCATAAGGGCCTTTGTCGCCCATTCCGCCAGGTGGTGGCTTTGGAACTCCTCGATGGCCTGGGTCTGATCACTGAGGTGGGCGAAGCACCTGGAGCACACCTGCTGCCACAGCCGTGCTGCCCATTGCATGACGTCTGCCCACCCGATTGGTAGGAGCTCTCTTGGCTGTTCCGCCGGACCTGGCTGGCTTACGCTCCCCGAGCGTTCTCCCTCTGCCGGGCGCCGTTCCCCCTGGATAGGCGTCCACTCCGGGTTGTTGAAGTACCCGTAAAGGCTGCCAGCCTGGCCACTGTCCTTCTTTTCCTTGCTGTCGCCTTCGGCTACGGCCTCTTGCCTTTGCCTGTCTGCGCTAGCGGGGAACCTGGACTGGGGTGTGCCGTATGTCGATGCTTCTCTTGCTTCCTCTGTTGGGATACGGGGCGGCCTCGCCTGTTTCATCCTGTGCAGATCTGGCCTAGGCGGGATTCCCCTTGGCGCCTGTATTCCCCCGCGCGGATCTGGCGGCTCCACCTTGGCGGCTAGGTCAGCCCGTGGCTGCCCTACCGAGGCGGCCTGCGCGGTTGTGGCTTGTGGGTTGCCGCGTTTCTGCAGCTCCCGCAGTCCCACCATAGTTTCTGATGACTCCCCTTGGGACTGATGGAAGGCAGAGAGAAAGCCACGGCAGCTGTCATACTCCTGGGCAGAGGGCCCCCGCTAAAGTTCCACACCTTCCCCACACCCTGTTCATACCAGCCACTGCCACCTCCACATCCCGCATGTCGACCCCGCTATCAGAATCTGGAGTACGGGAGTCCCCACACAAATTTCACACCTTCCCCACACCCTGTTCATACCAGCCACTGCCTCATCAGCGTCCCGCGTGTCGGCCTGGCTGTCATTGTTCCGTGTCCGGGGTCCCCACACAAATTTCACACCTTCCCCACACCCTGTTCATACCAGCCACTGCCTCATCAACGTCCCGCATGTCGGCTTGGCTGTCATTGTTCCGTGTCCGGGGTCCCCACTCAAATTTCACACCTTCCCCACACCCCATTCACACCTGCCACTGCCTCGTCCACGTCCCGCGTGTCAGCCCGGCTGTCGAACTTCGGAGTGCGAGGGTCGACCCAACGCAGCGGCGTCTCCTGCTGAAGGGTCTGCACCCAGCGGATGGGCGCCACTTCGTGCATGTTCTTGCGGGCCAGGCCAGCTGCTCGCAATATGTCTTTGGCCTGAACGGGGTGTGGATGCAGGTACGAACGGGTTTGAAAAGTGCGGATAAGTGTGACTCAGGGGCCGATCGGATCGACTTGGTTTACGCTTTTGCGGCGGAACGGTGTTTCGAAACAGGTGTGGACTGGGTTTGGAATTACCGAATACCGAATTACCGTGAGCGCTGGTTGGAAATGTGTGAACGGAGTTTGGGCAGTGCGCGAGCCCTTGCTGTAGGGGTGGATTGGCGCCGACGCATTCATGTCCTCGCGGGCAAGGCCAGCCGGTCTGAGTACCGGTATGAGCAGGAGGGGGTGATACGGTATACATGTACCGTAAAACTATGTTCATAAATCTGCGTTTCATTCATTATTATTGGTGGTGCGCGGATTGGTGCGCGGAGTAGTGTTTGCGGCATCAAATAGAGCGTCAGCTGGGCCTTCAGGCAAGGTGGTGTGCTTGTCACACTTCCCCCACCACATTTCCACATTCCCACACTTTCCACATTTCCACACATTGCGTCAAGATTTCAGTGTCCCCCTCCTAACCCTCACAAGCCCATCCTGACTACCGTGTCAGCCGGCCCTAGCCTGCGGGGGCTGATAGACACCTTTCAGCCGGTCGCTATCCGCCGCGGTCGCCATCAGTTTGTAGTGACATTCGGAATTCACTTATATTACCAGGAGAGTCAGTCTGTGGTCAAAGCGCACGCCCTGGGCGCCGGAATTTTCCAGATTTCATTCGTTTATATTTCGTTCATGTATTACCGTACTGTATATTTTGTTTCATAGCATATCACAGCCCTGGAGTGAGGACTGCTAGACTGCTACGCTTGCCACACTCCCCCTCACACTTTCCACACCTTTCCAAACTCACCTCTTCTGACTTCCCCAGCGCAAAGAGCGTGTGGGCCAGGCCTTAGGTGATGGTGTTGTGCTCGCCCCCCTTCACACTTTCCACTAATTTCCACACCTCGCCACACTCACCTCACCCGACTTCCCAACGCATGGAGCGTGTGGGCCAGGCCTTGTGTGATGGTGTTGTGCTTGCCCCCTCCACACTTTCCACACATTTCCACACCTTTTCACACTCACCTCCCCCGACTTCCCCAGGGCACAGAGCGTGTCGGCCAGGCCTTGTGTAATGGTGTTGTGCTCGTCCCCCATCACACTTTCCACACCTTTCCACACCTCGCCACACTCACCTCCCCCGACTTCCCCAAGGCACAGAGCGTGTCGGCCAGGCCTTGTGTGATGGTGTTGTGCTCATCCCCCTTCACACTTTCCACAACTTTCCACACCTCGTGTCCATGGCAGCTAGGTCCCCCATTTCCAGGGCGATCCTCTCCCACAGCAGCACCGTCTGCGTCAGGACCTCCACCTGGCCCTCGTCTGTCATGTGCAAGTACCCTGGCACGGTCATGATAAATGCTGTTAGTTTCACTCTGACTGCTCCCGGCAGTCCTTTGTAGAACATGTGGGCCACCGAATGCCTCCTGCCAAAGTGGTCCACTGCGTCTCTGGAGATTTGCAGCAGCTCTGCTGTGGACATGATCCTGTGGGCGAATGCCTCCACGGTTTCCTCCGGCTTGACGCCTGGGTCCAAGGTGGTTTTGACACCCAGCTTGAGTCCGGCAACCGCTGCCCTCTCGTCTGAGGTTGGCTTGCCCACCTCCTTTTGGATCACCCTGATCCACAGGGTGAGCAGGGATACCTCGCTGGGTGGCCCGACTGCCGGGGCCGTCCACGCCTCCTGGATCCGCTCGACCTCCCGGGAGGCTTTGTCTCCTTGGGGTGCTGATCGTATGGCGACCACCAGCGGCCCCACGCAGGCTGGCTTGGCTGTCCACATGCCCACCAATGAGCGGACCAACAGAGCCATGGCTGAGGGTGACTGGCACGATCCCGCAATTTCTCCTGCCACCACTGCCAGGGCTGGCGGCTCGTCAGATAAATCCAGGCGGTTGTGCGAGCCCCACGAGCTGCAGGCCTGGCAGTATTGCCTGGCTGCGACTGACCCTGGCTGGGACATGTCCAGCACTGGCACGTTGCCCTGGATAGTGGGGATCCTGGTGAACCGTTTTCCCCCTGCCAGCTGCATGATCATCTGTTTCTGCAGCTGTATGTGCGTCTCCGCCTGCTCCAGGGCTATCCTTTTCCCTTTTGTCTCATGGATTCCCTGCTGGAGCCTGGGCGGCGGCCCTCCGCGTCCTCCGAGTCTGATTTGCTGGGATCTGAGCCAGATCCGCCGCCGCCGCTCTTGGCCTGCGCTGGTCCCGTTGGTCTCTGCGGTCTGCACTCCGCTGGGACTGCCCGCCCCCATATGGTCTCTCGCTTGCCATGCTTCTGGGGCGGCTGCCGCCCTCCGAAGGCTGCATCGCTGGGTCCGGGTGCCTATCCTCGTCTAACTCCGCCTGCCTGCTGGGCTGGTAACTGCCGTGCCTGCTGGGTTGCGTCCCACCAGTGTACGCCCTTGCTTCGGAAGCGGACATGCCGTTGTCCCTGCTTTCCTGCCTTTGCTGGCAGCCTCCCCCGGTGGGGCCTGCTGGATTGATTTCCTGCAAAATCTGCCTTCCCTGGCTGTGGCCTTGGCTCCTTCTCTCCGGCCTGCCTTGCGCATGTGCTGCTCGTCCCCGCAGGAACTCAGCAATGTGGTCCACCTGGCCCTCTTGGCCGCTGTGTTCCGTATGATCCACGATGCGAAACAGGTCGTGGGATTCCTGCCTGCTGGCCCTTCTTGGCACCGAGCCCTGCTGCAAGCTGGTTGTCCTTGGCTGCTCGCTGGCCGCTGGGCTGCTGGGTCTGGCCCTGCGCCCTACGTCCAGTCGCTGGTTCCGGAGACTGTGCTCACTGCTGGCCTCCAGGCGCTCCCACCTGGCTTGGCTTGCAGCTGGTGCGGTTCCTTCTGACTGTTCCTGCCATCTTCGCACCTCCATGCGGTCGTCTGGCTGCAGTCTGGATGCCTCGAACCCTTCCCACTCCTCGAGCTCCCCTTGCTCCGATTCGGGCTCTTCCTGATCCCCTGCCGTGCCTTTGCACCACTCATCGGCAAAGGCTTTGACAGCTAGGGCCGCCTCTGGCCCTGCTGCTCCCCTGGACACCCTGCGTAGGGCTGCCAGCAGCGTTGCCATGTCCTGCCCCGTGTGGGGGATGCCCATAAGGGCCTTTGTCGCCCATTCCGCCAGGTGGTGGCTTTGGAACTCCTCGATGGCCTGGGTCTGATCACTGAGGTGGGCGAAGCACCTGGAGCACACCTGCTGCCACAGCCGTGCTGCCCATTGCATGACGTCTGCCCACCCGATTGGTAGGAGCTCTCTTGGCTGTTCCGCCGGACCTGGCTGGTTTACGCTCCCCGAGCGTTCTCCCTCTGCCGGGCGCCGTTCCCCCTGGATAGGCGTCCACTCCGGGTTGTTGAAGTACCCGTAAAGGCTGCCAGCCTGGCCACTGTCCTTCTTTTTCTTGCTGTCGCCTTCGGCTACGGCCTCTTGCCTTTGCCTGCCTGCGCTAGCGGGGAACCTGGACTGGGGTGTGCCGTATGTCGATGCTTCTCTTGCTTCCTCTGTTGGGATACGGGGCGGCCTCGCTTGTTTCATCCTGTGCAGATCTGGCCTAGGCGGGATTCCCCTTGGCGCCTGTATTCCCCCGCGCGGATCTGGCGGCTCCACCTTGGCGGCTAGGTCAGCCCGTGGCTGCCCTACCGAGGCGGCCTGCGCGGTTGTGGCTTGTGGGTTGCCGCGTTTCTGCAGCTCCCGGAGTCCCACCATAGTTTCTGATGACTCCCCTTGGGACTGATGTTCACTGGATCTTGTCCGCTCCATCTTGACCACTGCCGACTGGACCATCCCCCTGACCACTGCGGGCTCATGCTGGGGCTCCTTGGCTTCCTTCTGGTCTGGCGCCGGGTGGTGCGGCTCAGCCTCGACTCCTTCCCCTCCTGCTTCTACAGGCAGGTCATCCGGAGGTCGCGCTGGCCCGCCACCCTCTCCAACACCACTGGTCTGAGACCTCACAGTGGGTGGCTCCGAGGTCGGGTCCAGGGACTCATCGCCGGGAACTGGCCATCGCTCCTCCTCCTGGCTCAGCCCAGGTGGGGTGCACGCGATGCCGCCTCGTCCGATGCCCCTGCTTGTCACTTCAACGTGCACCGTACCCGCATCCAAGGTTTGGGAACTGTCGGCCCCTAGGGCCTTGTTTTCCCCTATCCCCGCATATTCACCCCCCGACAATCCAAGGGAAATCTGCATAGCCTCTTCGGCTACATCTGCATTTATGGGTGTCATGGGGTCATCCCCTGGCTCCATCCCTCTCACTCGCGCACTGCGTCTTGCAGTATCTGGGTGCTGGTGGCTGTTAGGATCTACAACTGCGTCCTGCATTGTACTATTGATGCTGAACAACTGTGCCAGCTCGACTGTGTGGGCTCACAACAACTGGTCACTAGCTCAAAGCTTGCTTCCGTTCTCTTCTACCTTCTGCAGGCTGGTTAGGCTTCGCTAGAAAGGTCAAGCACGGGTAAATTTCTAATGGGTCTGGCGGGTATTTTCAACTTCTAGGTTGCTGGTCTCGTCCGCTATTCCTTCCGCTTTGCAGCGCAGCTTCCTCCTCAGGCTCCGCAGGGTCCGCTTGAGCTGCGATCTGCAGCTTTCGGTGATTCCTGCGCAGAGTCTCGGGTTGCCGCTTTTAAACTAGGATCCCGGATCCTTGCTCACTTCCGTCAACACGTGGGTTGTGCAGTTTACCACAAATGCATGCTAGGTGCACAGGCAATATCAGCTGGGTTTATAGCTCCACAGCCTGTTCTTCAAGCTACGTCAGCTTCTGGGTTGCCACGCCCAGCGCAAGCAGGAATTGACTTGGGTTCTATGGAGAATCCTCTGCTCAGTGATTTTTTTTTAGCTGTCCAAGGCAGATCCGCTGTCTTCAAAAAGAAAGTTCAATTCCACAACACATGCACCTTTAGCAGGATTCTTTGGATCAGGCTGATCAGGCTAGACCCACTTCGTTCCTTTTAAGTGGACACGTGATTGGTGCTTCGGGTCCGTGGCGGACTTCTTCCCCACTGAGTGGCGGACGCCTACGGGCGGACTCAGCGCCTACACGCTGGCCGCGAATGCGCAGCGCGTTAAGCTGTGGCTGGAATTTCTAGGTGACCGACACGGTGCTGACCGCTTGTAGAGCTAAGACGAATGGTCTGACGGGTCGCGAACCCTGCATGTCGTTATGAGTCACTTACCGCACGTTGCGGGCGAAGACGTGGCCGTAGACTGCGGACGTAGTCCCAGGTCGGGCCGGGCTTCGGGTTGGGAGCTCTCGTGCTTGCTAAATCTGCTGGGTCGCTGATCTAGGCTTGACTGTTAGAATGGTACTGGCTTTGTTGCTCTTCACTGGGTAGGTCTCCGAGATCTACCCGGTGCTGTTTATAAATAGAGGCCTGTCCACTTAAAAGGAACGAAGTGAGGGACAATGGGCAAGCCGGGATACAATGTCCCGGCAAGCCCTTATTAGTAAGGTACGGGAAATCCTGGCCTCGATCTTCCCGAAAGTGGGAAGTCGGGCGTTTAACCCTAAAAAGGGGGTTCCGCAGGGAAGCTGCGGAGTCTACGGGGCCGCGTCAGCGGCCCCTACGGTTTTGGCACGTATACTGCATTATACCGTGACACAATGCAAGGCCTGGCCGGTCATCCAAATATTTGAGGAGACAATGGTGGTGGAGCCCATGCTGCGAGCACTGGACGTCTTGAGTGTCCGGCAGCAAGGCATGCATGGGAGGGACTCCATGGAGCTCCGAGGAGACTCTCAATGCTACACGCAGCATGCTTCCCCTCCACCTCATCAGGGAGGGAGCGTACGACTGCATCATCGCAGCTGTGACAGCGGTTGAGCCAGCTAAGTGGTTCCCGATTTGCGTAACCGGCATGTCCGATCAGCAAGGCCGCGACCCACAGTTCATCAAGTGGTTGATGGCGACCTTGAAGATGAGAGCAACGGGAGAGAACAGCATGGTCAACATGGCAGCGAAAAATGTGGAGATGACAAGCACTCTAAACGACGTCGGCAATGGCACTATCAAGGAAACTGGCATGTCCTCGGCCGATAGCGTAGAAATTAGGGAAACCTTAGGACAGGCCGAGGGCAGTTAAAGTGCAAAAGGATACAGGAAGGGACAGTTCTCACTCAGCCCAAGGATTTGTGCATGGCCTTTGAGGCAATAGCGTCAAATCACAATGGCACTCGGTCTTGTGGGGCTTCGTGCTCCGCCGCGCATGCTAGGGAATTCATGAGAGGGCTGCAGATGACAGGCGCACCAGCCCCGGACGAAGAGTGGAATAAGCGGTTGCATGAGTTGTAGCATAGCCAGGAAGGGCAGGCAATAGTCAAAAGCATGAGCACCATGAATCCAGTGCTTCCGAGGAGGGGTTCGAGCCAGGGGGTTATGATCCGTGGAGCCCAGATCCGGGGATCCCAGATCCGTGGGACCCAGATCCGTGAGACCCAGAGTTCGGTGGAAGTGAACCTAGAACGGACAGTGAGGCTTCACAATCTCTGACTCCCCCTTTGACCCGCCCATGTACTCTGGAGCGGGAGGAGACCTCGACCCAGGCCAGTTTGGTCCAAGGGATGCTTGTGAGGTACTTTACCCGGGGCCGCCAAGACACGGGTGGCAGGCCGGGGGATTCGAGCCGGGCGGCGGCCAGGGGCATCAGGGTCCTTGGGCTGCACCCGGAGCATGGTACTAGCGCCCTAGGGGTGTGGCAACACCCCAGCATGGAGGGGGCCGCCCGCATGCGGGGGGTGAGGGATGGAGTTAGCCCGTAGCGCTACTAGGAAGGCTGGTGCGGGGGCCAGGCCGGGCGGGGCTGAGGACGGGCATAGTAGCCAGTTGTCTCCTAGGGGGGGCGTAGGCTCAGGCCTATGGAAGGCTTTCACTGAGACGGTGCCAACAGGAGCGACGACGTTTGTCCAATGGTATAGCAGTGTGGCAGGCTTCCCAGAGGCTGGCCATGCAATGCTTTTGCTTGATGCCAGAATCTCTTGTAGACGGGGTTTGCAGGCTGCAAAGCTTTTGTGCAGGATCCATGGATTTGTTACATTAAGGCAGCAGCCAAGCAAAGAGTAGCCGGGGAAGTCTTCCCGTGGGATGTAGCCACGGTCGTGCTGCTGTCGGCATCGCTCAGCCTGATCTTGCTCCATATGGACGATCTGGCGCAGGTCATGTCCCTACCGTTGGAATCCTCATCCTATTTTGCCGATGTCTGGAAGAAGTGGTCAGGCTAGCAGTGCAGGAGGGGGTCACGGCCACAGAAGAAGAGGCCTGGGACGAGTGTGATTTTAAGTGCCGGCCGTACTTACTAAGCCAGAGCCGAGGGTGGATGCGATCAGCGGGAGAGGGATTTATGGCGCGCCCATGGGCAGTTAGTTGCGTGGAGGTATCAGCATAACACAGGGATCTAGAAGATATCACCTACTACATGCCAACTAGTGCAGCACGGGCAGTGTCTGCAGCCACTGGAGGGGTCGATCATGGGGTGTATGACAGCGCATGGCTATTCCACCCGCGATGGGCCAAGGATGATAGAAGAGGTGTGCGTAGCCACTCAGCCAGGGGCGCCCTAGGGTATTAGAGGGCCAGGCATACCAGGCAGTGCCTTGGGTTGAAATCAGACTGAACGCCAGGCTACGCCTGCCTGTTAAATCGATCGTGTCTCACTATCCAGAGGGTGATGGGTACCAAGCACCAAGGTCGGCAGACAGGGTGGATAGAGCATTAGAGCCTGGATCCACATGCACGTCTCAGACAGGGTGGATAGAGCATTACAGCCTGGATCCACATGCACGTCGCAGATAGGGTGGATAGAGCATTAGAGCCTGGATCCACATGCACGTCGCAAACAGAGTGGATAGAGCATTAGAGCCTGGATCCACATGCACGTCGCAGATAGGGTGGATAGAGCATTAGAGCCTGGATCCACATGCACGTCTTAGACAGGGTGGATAGAGCATTAGAGCCTGGATCCACATGCACGTCGCAGACAGAGTGGATAGAGCATCAGAGCCTGGATCCACATGCACGTCTCAGACAGGGTGGATAGAGCATTAGAGCCTGGATCCACATGCACGTCGCAGACAGGGTGGATAGAGCATTAGAGCCCGGATCCACATGCACGTCTCAGACAGGGTGGATAGAGCATTAGAGCCTGGATCCACATGCACGTCTCAGACAGGGTGGATAGAGCATTAGAGCCTGGATCCACATGCACGTCGCAGACAGGGTGGATAGAGCATTAGAGCCTGGATCCACATGCACGTCTCCGACAGGGTGGATAGAGCATTAGAGCCTGGATCCACATGCACGTCTCAGACAGGGTGGATAGAGCATTAGAGCCTGGATCCACATGCACGTCTCAGACGACAGCAAGCCAGTTTGGATCATTGTGCGTAACGGGAGCTGACAGGCCATAGCCAAGTCAATAATGTAGTTACACCTCTGGGCTCTACTTAAAAAAGCTCGGCCACGTGGGCGCCTAGGCAATGGGGCCGCGTGGGCGCCTAGCTTAAGTGCCATAGGTAAGTGCAAATATGTAAAGGAGGCAATCCTGCACACTGATGAGATGGCTCGAGGGTGTGACCCCCGCAGTGTGGGCCTTCATGCAACTCGCCCTGACTAGGACTTGGAGGGTGCTGCCAGGGCAGAGGTCAGTAAATGAAGGGGACATCACAGTGGTTGATGCGCTATTGGCACATTGGAAGGATCCAGATGTACCCACGTGGCCTTCATTGTTTTAATACAGGGCCAGGGGAAGGTCAATGTGGGCACCGAAACCAGGTATGGTAGGTCGCCGCATACCTGTGCTCAGTGCTAGGTTCCCTGGGGTCCTCCCCGCCGCTTGTGTCCACCTGTGCCTGCTCGTAGGCTGCGTCAACGAGGGCCAACATCTTTGTGACGGGTAGGCGTTGTAGATAGGTAAGCTGCTGCCTCACGAATTTGGGGGCGGCTGCTTTTCGCTTTAGTTAGTTCCTCCTATGCACCCAGCAGATCAGAGCACAAGTGCATCCTCGAGTGCCCTGGCTGAATGCCAGCTGCATATCTGCTGCCATGGCTCAGAAATTAGAGGGCTGTCTTGCTGCGCTGCCGGTGCCACCGCTGCATTGTAGAGGCGGAGGATATGGGTCCACCAGTCTCGCTGTAATGGCTGGATCTGCAGCTCTTTCAGGACCCCCCAGCTGGCGGCTGAGGCGGGTAGCCCGTAGCCCAGCGCAAGTGCTGAAGCAGGCTGGACTACATCTTGTTTTACCAGAATCTACGTGGGATTAGTGGGATCCGAAACCGAGAACTAAGCTAGACAAGGCACCCATACGTCGTGGCATCAGTTGCCTGGTCATGAAAAGCTGGAACTAAAAAGGGTCAACAAAGTAAAGGGACACACAAATGGCTGAGGAAATAAATGGCTAGTGAGTGTTGAGTCGGGTGTTGATTAAGACTGGTGTTTTGGAACCTCGCGATATGATATTTAGGAGTTCCGGAACCAACTGCCACTCAGTGTTCAACTAAAACGAAGAACTCGGTCAGTGTCGAATTTTCTTTCGAACAATGCCATGCCCGTAAGTCAGAACAACATTTAAATCTTATCCTTCTCCTCAAACATAATGGTTGGACAGTTTCATTGGCACCCGTTCTCCATCCTGCCCTTTCCCCTGATCCTTCGCCGACCGTGCCCTTCCCCCCCCTCATCCTTCCCCGCCTTCTTCTCATACACATATCATCCTTCTGGGCACGACATCTCCTCCGTCCTCAGCCGTCTCACGAAGCATACCATACGCTGCCATATAAACATCCTTCGTCAGCGACGCCATCTGGAAAACTCCCCTGCCCATTATTGTCCGATACCCCTTGACGACCCTCCTAAACCACCAGGTTTTGTCTCCCGGTGTACGGCATTTAAAATCCCGTATTCCTCAAGCCACGCTCAGGCGTTTTCTTTCTTTCTTTCATTGAGCGATGTCCGCATGCTTGAATCTGAGCAATAATCGCCAGACAGGAATGATATCGAAAGCATGAACGAATGATCATGGTTTGCAAAACGGTATAGCACGGTACCCCCTGCACGGTACGATTTCGATGGTGACTCTGCGGCTTAAATATCTCAGGTATGGAGAAGTTCGTCCTTTTGGGCGTGATCCTATCGAGCCCCGATACCGTGAAGGTGACGTTCATGATGCATCTTGCGCATACGCTACAAGTCAACACTGGCGGCATGCACGGCACATGGTCGAGGGTTCGAAACTGTCGTTCGGCCATGCCATTTGGCCCTCACTCTCCGGAGGGACTTAAAAGACCCCTCTTCGTGCTCAGCAAGGAGAGTTTGACTAGTAGCGACAGGGTCCCGAGTGCACCACTTGGTGTGCGAATCGGTTGGTGAATAAAAAGGGACCCCATAACCATAGGTTGCGGGTGCACAGGCCCTCTCTCGAGAGGCGATCGCTTAAGTGCGGCTAGTCTGTGAGCACACTTTGTCATCCTCAAATCCACGCCTTAAAACGGAGTTCCTTCCTTTCCTTTTCCAACCCAGCCGCGATCGCTCGACTTTGATTCCAAACTACGGAAACTTTGACACAAATTGCCTGAACGCATAGCAACCCATCTTCGAGGACAGCCGACTGATCTACCACGGCACTCGGTGTCGGACGTCGGAACGCACGGCCTCGAACTCAACACGTTCGTTTTGTTAACAGTGAGTGATGCATGTAGCTGCCTGGGTACGCGCTTGCGTATATCAAAATAGCACCCGGGCATCATCTACGGAACGCACGAGCAGAGCAATTCACCTATCACGTCCCATGCATTGAACTGAAGCCGGATCCGAGTCATCGTCGTCAGATTGAACAGCATAAAGCCTCTCCAGCATAGCATCCTGAGCCTTGACACCTGAGAGAATCCGTCAGTTTCAAAGATACCACATGGGCACCCATACGAGCTGCACGCTTGCTTGTGGTGGCATGTATGAAGCCACGTCAGCAACTAAAGCGTCGTCACTGCTCGGTACGCCTCCTCCCCGGGGGGGATGGAGGTGGGGCGCCCTCACGGCCAAACAGGGGTGGGATACGCTTGCTTTTGTGGACTTTTCTTTTCTCAGGGGCTTTGTTGATGAGGGCTTCTCTCTAGTGGAACTCAGGTGCCGGACTTGGTCTTCTCTGCCTTCCCGGCCTCTCCATTTGTCCCTGCCCCCCCCTCTTCCTACCAGTGTCTTATTTTCTCCCTTCTGAACAGTTGGAGTGGGCGGCCATGCGGCCGAGCTTTGAGCGGGCCCAGAGGTGTAATGTTTTTACCTCCTCCCCGCCCTTGAACCCTAATTCATCACCCGCTACTGTCTCGATGCCACCGCAGATCGTGACATCATAAATGTTAATTATTTTCCTGTTACGCCTCTTGCATTGACCTGAAAACCGAGGGGTCAGAGCTGGTGTTGATACACTCTTAAAACCCTGTCGTCATTATCAATTGGACTGACGTTGGAGTGGTGGCAAGTACGGTACTGGCTACCGGTACTACTTCTTGTCGAAAAAAACTTGGGCCTCTTGCTTCATGCGTTTACACCCTAGGTATTTTTCTGTTGAACTAATCTCCAAACTCAAAGGCTGTGGCTGCCCCTAGGGAGGTAGAGGAGCAGAAGCAGGGCGCTCCCACTCCATGACTCCAGCAGTCCACGAGAAGCTCATGCTTCGTGGCCACCACTGATTTTTTAGGGTTCGGGGCCAGTAAATTATGGACCATGCTTTACAGCATGGAGCACACCTACGAGCAATTGGCATACAGCTTGGGGGTGGGCTTGGGCTCCCCAAAGACCCAACACAGGATCCACCACTCATCCTTACATCCTGCTAGATAGCCAAACAAAGCAGTTGTAGCAGGCCACCGTGGCTTACTTCCCCTTTCACTTCCCCTGTTCCTTCCCAGGCTGTCACTCCCCAGGCTGTTACTTACCAAGGCTGTTACTTCCCATGCTGTTACTTCCCTTGTTACTTCCCCTGTTACTGCCCCTGTTACCTCCCCTTGTTACTTCCCCTTGTTACTTCCCCTGTTATTTCCCCTTGTCACTTCCCTTGTTACTTCCCCAGTCACTTCCCCTGTTACTTCCCAGGCTGTTACTTCCCCTTGTTACTTCCCCTTGTTACCTCCCCTTGTTACTTCCCCTTGTTACTTCCCCTGTTATTTCCCCTTGTCACTTCCCTTGTTACTTCCCCAGTCACTTCCCCTGTTACTTCCCAGGCTGTTACTTCCCCTTGTTACTTCCCTTGTTACTTCCCCAGTCACTTCCCCTGTTACTGCCCCTGTTGCTTCCCCTTGTTACTTCCCTTGTTACTTCCCCTGTTACTGCCCCTGTTGCTTCCCCTTGATACTTCCCTTGTTACTTCCCCTGTTACTGCCCCTGTTGCTTCCCCTTGATACTTCCCTTGTTACTTCCCCTGTTACTGCCCCTGTTGCTTCCCCTTGATACTTCCCTTGTTACTTCCCCTGTTACTGCCCCTGTTAATTCCCCTGACACTTCCACTGCTCCTCCCCTGACACTTCCACTGTTACTTCCAAGGCTGTTACATCCCCAATTACTTCCCATGTTGTTACTTCCCAGGCTGTTACTTCCCCTGTTGTTTTTATCAATGGCAGCGGCGTGCGCATGGCTTCCGCCCATTCTGCGATCTTTCCTGTACCGTACCTTCCCTACCAGGGGCCCCGCTCTCTTTATTTCGAGACTGCTGGTCTTTCGCTAGGGCCATGCATGAAGATAGCAGCTCATTTTTCGGGCCCATGCATTCAATGGGTCATGCTCACCCCTAGGGAGGGGACAAGGGAGGGAGCAGCTCTCCTGTTATGCTAATGCACAGGTCGTGCAAAAACTGATCATGGCGGTGTGCGCACGAACTGTTGAAATATAAACGGCACTCCTGCATCCTCGACCTAGGCTGTGCTGTTTCCCTGAGCACCCAATGAGCCCACAGCCCACGTGCGGCATACGGCTTTATTGCTTTCTGTTGCATGGCTACCGGCCCCTCTTTGTTCCTTATTTTACTAAACCCAACCTCCAACCCTGAACAAGAATCCAAAGCCCTCTAAACCACTACCCTATTGGCTTTGAAGGTAGGTGATTATCCAGAACCCCCAGTCCCGACCCTTCACCATGCAGAAGCAGCAAACCATGGACCTCTTAACCCTTCGCAGACCCGGGTCAAGCATTTAGGCAACGCTTTCTTTATTTCAGGATGATGACATGCTCGTCCGCCACATCACATGTCATCAAATCCCCCAGGAGGCCTGGGAGCATATATTGGTCTACCAGCCGCTTCTAGCGATTATGTCTTCAATCAGTGATGCTGCACTAGCTGCACATCCCCTTTAACATCTGTATTATACATCTTATCCCCCCCCCCCCCCTTCCTGAATCCTGCAGGCCCACGTCATGGTTCGTAAGGTGTTATTGGGGGTGGACCATTCACTTCACTGCAGTGTGGCCATCGACTTTGCACTGAGGGTGAGGCCATATGCGATCTGGGGGGATCGAGGGTTAGGGTGGGGGGGATAAGGGGGGACCGAGGGTTAGGGTGGGGGGATGAGGGGGGGGGGCATGAGGATGCCATCCCTTGCATGTCCTCCCATGTACGCCCACCCATGCACGCCCACCCGTGCACGCCCTCCCATGTACGCCCACCCATGCATGCCCTCCCATGCAAGCCCTCCCATGTATGCCCTCCCATGTATGCCCTCCCATGCATGCCCTCACATGTATGCCCTCCCATGTTCGCTCTCCCATGTACGCCCTCCCATGTTCGCCCTCCCATGTACGCCCTCCCATGAAAGCCCTCCCATGCATGCCCTCCCATGCAAGCCCTCCCATGTATGCCCTCCCATGTACGCCCTCCCATGCATGCCCTCACATGCATGCCCTCCCATGTTCGCCCTCCCATGTACGCCCTCCCATGCAAGCCCTCACATGTATGCCCTCCCATGTACGCCCACCCATGCATGCCCTCCCATGCAAGCCCTCCCATGTATGCCCTCCCATGTATGCCCTCCCATGCATGCCCTCACATGTGTGCCCTCCCATGTACGCCCTCCCATGTACGCCCTCCCATGAAAGCCCTCCCATGTACGCCCTCCCATGCATGCCCTCCCATGGACGCCCTCCCATGTACGCCCAACCATGCACGCCCACACCTACCTGAGTGCTCTGACCCCTCTTCCATTCAGGGTACAGGGTGTAGGTGCCATGCTAAGGGTTCAGGGTAAAGGGTGGCATGCTCAGCGCGCCATCCCTGTGCGTCCCGATCTCCCATTCAGAGGCTTCTTGAACTTGATGTGTCCCTACCGCGTGTCCGCTGGTCAGTAGACATCCACTATCAACCAGAAGAGTTTCAGGGTTTAGCGTGTAGATACCCTCTGTAACCTGCAGGGTTTAGGGTTTAGACGTCCACTGAACCAGGGTTAAGGGTTAAGGGTTAAGGATTTAGGCGTCTGCTGTTAACCAACAGGATTTTGGGGTTAAGGGTGTGGATGTCCAGCCAGGATTCAAACCAGCAAGGATTCAGAGTTTGGGGTTTTAGGGTGGAGATGTCCACTGCGAACTGGCAAGGATTTATGTGTGAAGGGTGTAGGGTTTAGATGTTAAATATCAATCAGAGGGGTTTCAGGGTTCTGGGCTTAAAGGTGTAGGTTCAAAACTTCCCCTATCAACCAGCAGGGGGGAAGTGCGCTTGCCAGTACTGTAAAATGACCTAGGGTCCGCGCAGCAAAACAAGGTGATTTTTTCGAGGGGCCGCAAAAAACAATTAAAAAACGGCCGCGCAACGATACAATTTTTGCACTTAAATTAATTCAACGCCGCGTAGCAATTACAACAGACACCTGACTGACACTTTACGCAACAATTACGACCAAAAAGCTGACTTCAACCCAGGCGATTTTTGAATTATCATCAGCACACAGCCATGTCTGCGCAGGCTAATAAATAATTAATTGTGAGGAAAGTCTAATAATGCCTGCCAACAGGGCCCTTCTCCAGGCACATACGCCCCCATCAGATATGGTACTTGTATACAAAATACACGAAATGCACGAAATGCACGAAATTAGCAAGGTTAGAGCATAGTAATGCACAAACTTGAAGGATTTGGGGGGCTTAAAGAGTGGAAATACTCGATCGTAACCCTAAACCCCTATATGGGGTGTAAAGGAGTTAAGCTCGTGAAAGACCTTCAGTTGGAAAAGTTTTTCCTCTACGTCTGAGCTTGCAGTTCCTCTTACTTTCGAACCCACCCACCCTAACCTCCGCTTTAGCTTCTGATGCTCCCCGTTACCCTGGAGCACCCCTTTGGCCAGCAGCTATTGGGCTTTTCACTGCGCTCCAAACCGTCAGTTTGTCCCCTTTGAAAACTTGCGAGTCGTCTGCAGTTCAGTGCTAGCAGATTTAGTTTTGCTCCAAAACCGGCCCCCCCGACACTGGTTACACTTTCTGAGGGCAGGACCCTCTACTAAACTGTGAACTGCATGTGCAAGCTTGAGGAGTGGGATGACCGCAGTTTAAAGCGCAGACTTTTCTGACGGACGTTTCCACCCAACTCTTTACAAACAGGCAGTGATGATACTGTAGTCTCAAACCGATTCTATCTTGGAGGCTATCGCCAATCTGAGCCCCCCAAATACACGAAATAACGCTTTGACTCCGCTCGTAATTAAATAATTATTGAGATGTGCGGACATGGGTGCGCGCTAATATTAATTCCAAAATCGCCGCTGCACGGAGCGTCAGTCAGGTGCCCAAACAACTACTGACGTTTCTGGGCTTCAACAGCCACACGTTTCCTGAGGCTAGGAAACGGCGGAGGAGGAGGATGACGACTATGCTGAGGATTGCTGACCGTGTACTTTCCTTGCTAGCATCAAACGGGGTTTTAACTAAGTTTTACTGTACTGTCTGAAAGTGCTGCGCGGAAGGAACTTTAAATTATTTATAGTGATGCGCGATGTTAAATTAAATTACCTGCAGCGCGACGTTAAATTAAATTAAAATTTTGTCAGTGCGCGACCGTTTTTTAAATTCTTTTTGGGGTGCGCGACGGGACAAATAATCTTTTTGGGGGGGGGGGTCGCGGAGTCTAAGTGGTTCTACGGTACACGAAATACACGAAATGCACGACTGTTTGCTTCACACCAGAATGCAGTATGCAGAAGTGGCATATGTATAGAGTTCTCCTTACGCAAACCACAATGAGCTAGACATGGCTTGTTTTCATGCCCCCCCACCCCACCTCCCCCTTTTCATGCCCCCCCACCCCACCTCCCCCTACACACACCCTGTACGCAATGATTTTAGGTTGTAGTGTAATTTTCTTTAACGGTGTCAATTGCCAGATTTCACTGACGGCATAATTGCGGTGATTTTGGATACAGTAAATCTCAGTCATCTCAGAGGCATTAAACCGAAAAAACGTAAAGTCGTAAGAGTATAACTGTAAAATTACGGGCAAAAAACACAAAACCGTAAAATCACAACCCTCGGCCAAGACCTGGGCTTAATGAGCCGGGTCCCCGGCTGGATTTCCGGTTTTCTGATGCCTCCTCTTTTCGTTGTGTAGCCTCTAAAACCCTGCTGAATTAGGCTTGGCACCTCACGCTTCGTTTTGTCACCTGATTAGCCATGGTCTCTGGCTGCCGAGTCGATCCCGAGCCTCATGTTCACACAGGAGGGGCCCCACACTTGTACGGTTCGAAAAAACGCAACAGCTTTACATATACGGTGGTTTAGGGTTTGCAGTGTCAATGCACTGTATTTCTTACACCCGAGTCCCTCTTACGGCGTAATCGCCCAATACTGCATGTTTCCTATGTTGTCCAGATTTTGCCAGCCTTTTATGATATATGCCCCCTGAATCTTCCCTGCTTGTCCCTAACCCCCACTTTCCCCCAACCCCAACCCCAACCCCACCCCACCCCACCCCCATCCGCACTTTCTACCCCCAACCCCAACCCCAACCCCACCCCACCCCAACCCCATCCGCACTTTCTACCCCCAACCCCAACCCCAACCCCACCCCATCCCACCCCCATCCGCACTTTCTACCCCCAACCCCAACCCCAACCCCACCCCACCCCACCCCGATCCGCACTTTCTACCCCCAACCCCAACCCCAACCCCACCCCACCCCACCCCCATCCGCACTTTCTACCCCCAACCCCAACCTCAACCCCACCCCACCCCACCCCCATCCGCACTTTCTACCCCCAACCCCAACCCCAACCCCAACCCCACCCCACCCCCATCCGCACTTTCTACCCCCAACCCCAACCCCAACTCCACCCCACCCCACCCCACCCCCATCCGCACTTTCTACCCCCAACCCCAGCCCCAACCCCACCCCACCCCACCCCCATCCGCACTTTCTACCCCCAACCCCAACCTCAACCCCACCCCACCCCACCCCCATCCGCACTTTCTACCCCCAACCCCAACCCCCCAGTCCCCCCACCCCAACCCCATCCGCACTTTCTACCCCCAACCCCAACCTCAACCCCACCCCACCCCACCCCCATCCGCACTTTCTACCCCCAACCCCAACCCCAACCCCACCCCACCCCACCCCCATCCGCACTTTCTACCCCCAACCCCAACCCCAACCCCACCCCACCCCACCCCCATCCGCACTTTCTACCCCCAACCCCAACCCCAACCCCACCCCACCCCACCCCCATCCGCACTTTCTACCCCCAACCCCAACCCCAACCCCACCCCACCCCACCCCCAACCGCACTTTCTAACCCCAACCCCAACCCCAACCCCACCCCACCCCACCCCCATCCGCACTTTCTACCCCCAACCTTAACCTCAACCCCACCCCACCCCACCCCCATCCGCACTTTCTACCCCCAACCCCAACCCCAACTCCACCCCACCCCACCCCACCCCCATCCGCACTTTCTACCCCCAACCCCAGCCCCAACCCCACCCCATCCCACCCCCATCCGCACTTTCTACCCCCAACCCCAACCTCAACCCCACCCCACCCCACCCCCATCCGCACTTTCTACCCCCAACCCCAACCCCCCAGTCCCCCCACCCCACCCCCATCCGCACTTTCTACCCCCAACCCCAACCTCAACCCCACCCCACCCCACCCCCATCCGCACTTTCTACCCCCAACCCCAACCCCAACCCCACCCCACCCCACCCCCATCCGCACTTTCTACCCCCAACCCCAACCCCAACCCCACCCCACCCCACCCCACCCCCATCCGCACTTTCTACCCCCAACCCCAACCCCAACCCCAACCCCACCCCACCCCCATCCGCACTTTCTACCCCCAACCCCAACCCCAACCCCAACCCCACCCCACCCCACCCCCATCCGCACTTTCTACCCCCAACCCCAACCCCAACCCCACCCCACCCCACCCCCATCCGCACTCTTTCTACCCCCAACCCCAACCCCAACCCCAACCCCACCCCACCCCACCCCCATCCGCACTTTCTACCCCCAACCCCAACCCCAACCCCACCCCACCCCACCCCCATCCGCACTTTCTACCCCCAACCCCAACCCCAACCCCAACCCCACCCCACCCCACCCCCATCCGCACTTTCTACCCCCAACCCCAACCCCAACCCCACCCCACCCCCATCCGCACTTTCTACCCCCAACCCCAACCCCAACCCCACCCCACCCCACCCCCATCCGCACTTTCTACCCCCAACCCCAACCTCAACCCCACCCCACCCCACCCCCATCCGCACTCTTTCTACCCCCAACCCCAACCCCAACCCCAACCCCACCCCACCCCACCCCCATCCGCACTTTCTACCCCCAACCCCAACCCCAACCCCACCCCACCCCACCCCCATCCGCACTTTCTACCCCCAACCCCAACCCCAACCCCACCCCACCCCACCCCCATCCGCACTTTCTACCCCCAACCCCAACCCCAACCCCACCCCACCCCACCCCCATCCGCACTTTCTACCCCCAACCCCAACCCCAACCCCACCCCACCCCACCCCCATCCGCACTTTCTACCCCCAACCCCAACCCCAACCCCACCCCACCCCACCCCCATCCGCACTTTCTACCCCCAACCCCAACCTCAACCCCACCCCACCCCACCCCCATCCGCACTTTCTACCCCCAACCCCAACCCCAACCCCACCCCACCCCACCCCCATCCGCACTTTCTACCCCCAACCCCAACCCCAACCCCACCCCACCCCCATCCGCACTTTCTACCCCCAACCCCAACCCCAACCCCACCCCACCCCACCCCCATCCGCACTTTCTACCCCCAACCCCAACCTCAAACCCACCCCACCCCACCCCCATCCGCACTTTCTACCCCCAACCCCAACCCCAACCCCACCCCTACCCCCCACCTCCCCCCATCCCCACTCCCCACTCCCCACTCCTCATACCCACCCCCAACGCAACCTCAACCCCTACCCCCACCCCCACCCCCACTCCCACCGCACCCCCCATTTTCCTCCATCCCCACTCCCCACTCCCACCCCACCCCAACTTTCCTGTCTCTCAGAATGTGGTGCGCCGCCCCGTCACTACCGACCAGATCCACCTGGCGACTGTACTGCCATCCCCCGCAGTACCAGCTATGCCAGGTAAGCAATGCTGTACTGCCTCCCCATTTTGTACCGGCTTTGCCAGGTAAGGAATCACACAATTGAACACTGGCTCTTCTTCTGCCCAGCCGTCCCTCTTCGTCTCCCCATTCCGACTAACCCCTCCTCTCAGTAAAGGATAGGAGGGATTCGGCGGAATGGGGAAGCGAAAAGGTATGGCTGGATTTATTTGAGTTTATTTTGCAGCTACGCGGCCGCCTTCAGCATGCCACCCTGCGGCCATCAGAGGCCTGCTTGGGACCAAAATTAGACTGGCCAGAGGCCAGCGACCCAAGCAGCATGGTGGGCCACACCTGGGGCCTCTGGGGGGAGGCCGGATTGTAGCTGACACGTAGCTGAGTCATATAAATAAGCAATGCCTATCAACACTCCCTTTTAGATTGATAGCTGCGGCTCTTCGTGCCCCCCCTCCCCCTACCTTTCCCCTCTTTTCTCAGCTTCTCTCCCATACTCCGGTGCTCCTTCCACACTTAATCATTCCTCCCCCTACCTCTCCCCCTCTTTTCTCAGCTTCTCTCCCATACTCCGGTGCTCCTCCCACACTTAATCATTCCTCCCCCTACCTCTCCTCTTTTTTCTCAGCTTCTCTCCCATACTCTGGTGCTCCTCCCACACTTCATCATTCCTCCCCCTACCTCTCCCCTCTTTTCTCAGCTTCTCTCCCATACTCTGGTGCTCCTCCCACACTTCATCATTCCTCCCCCTACCTCTCCCCTCATTTCTCAGCTTCTCTCCCATACTCCGGTGCTCCTCCCACACTTCAACATTCCTCCCCCTACCTCTTCCCTCTTTTCTCAGCTTCTCTCCCATACTCCGGTGCTCCTCCCACACTTAATCATTCCCCCCCCTACCTCTCCCCTCTTTTCTCAGCTTCTCTCCCATACTCCGGTGCTCCTCCCACACTTCATCATTCCTCCCCCTACCTCTCCCCTCTTTTCTCAGCTCCTCTCCCATACTCCGGTGCTCCTCCCACACTTAATCATTCCTCCCCCTACCTCTCCCCTCTTTTCTCAGCTCCTCTCCCATACTCCGGTGCTCCTCCCACACTTAATCATTCCTCCCCCTACCTTGCCCATCCCCTTTCCATATACCCCCCCTGCTCGCTCATTGGCCCCCTCCACTTTCCCACTCTCCTACAATACTTCATTTTTAGGCTACATGCCTACTTGCAGCAGGCTGTCCCGCGGCCGCCAAATGGCCCGATCGGGACCAAACCTGAACCGGCCTACAACAGTGGCCAAAGCTGCGTAGCTGGCCGCAAATGGGTTTTCCGGCCTGAGGTTAAAGTGTAGCTGGCTTGAAGCTGACATGTAGCTGAGTCACGAAAAAGCAAACTCTGCTCATCTGGAGACAGTGCGTAAGAGTAGGAATCCCCTAGGAGTAGCAAACTCCTACTCTTATACACTTTCTTTATGTTCGCTGCTTTTGGTGCGTGCCATCCCCGAATCAAAAGGCTTTTACTTTTATTTTCACCTCTACGGCTGTGCAGGAGTCCCCCTCTCCTCGGCCGCTGCCTTTAGCGCCACCCAAGGTCAGATGCACCCCTCACCACCGCACACTCCACCAAACACTCCACCACGCATCCCACCACACACTCCACCGCACACTCCAGCAAACACCCCACCACACAAACCACCACACACTCCACCACGCATCCCACCACACACTCCAGCAAACACCCGACCACACAAACCACCACACACTCCACCACGCATCCCACCACACACTCCACCGCACACTCCAGCAAACACCCGACCACACAAACCACCACACACTCCACCACGCATCCCACCACACACTCCACCACACACTCCAGCAAACACCCCACCACACAAACCACCACACACTCCACCACGCATCCCACCACACACTCCACCGCACACTCCAGCAAACACCCCACCACACAAACCACCACACACTCCACCACGCATCCCACCACACACTCCACCGCACACTCCAGCAAACACCCCACCACACAAACCACCACACACTCCACCACGCATCCCACCACACACTCCAGCAAACACCCGACCACACAAACCACCACACACTCCACCACGCATCCCACCACACACTCCACCGCACACTCCAGCAAACACCCGACCACACAAACCACCACACACTCCACCACGCATCCCACCACACACTCCACCACACACTCCAGCAAACACCCCACCACACAAACCACCACACACTCCACCACGCATCCCACCAAGCACCACCACTGCCACGCACACACGCGCACATACACGCAGCCTTTGGCGCCAACCAAGGTCAGATGCACCCCTCACCACCACACACTCCACCACGCATCCCACCACACAAACCACCACACACTCCACCACGCATCCCACCAAGCACTCCCACTGCCACACTCACGCGCGCACACACACGCAGCCCTCCCCTGCCCCCCTGCCCCCTCCCCTGTGAATTCAGGCGCTCCCTTTTCCTCGGCTGCTGCAATTGGGGCCATCCAGAGTCAGATGCATGTGCAGCAAGAGGCGGAAGCAGAAAGGGCACGCAGCCTCCTCCAGAAGATAGCAAAGGGTTTAATGGAGGATTATAAGGTGAAGGGGGCTAGGGTTTAATGGAGGATTATAAGGTGAAGGGGGCTAGGGTTTAATGGAGGATTATAAGGTGAAGGGGGCTAGGGTTTAATGGAGGATTATAAGGTGAAGGGGGCTAGGGTTTAATGGAGGATTATAAGGTGAAGGGGTTAGGGGTTAATGGAGGATTATAAGGTGAAGGTGGCTAGGGTTAATGGAGGATTATTAGGGGAAAGGGGGCTAGGGGTTTAATGGAGGATTATAAGGTGAAAGAGGCTAGGGTTTAATGGAGGAGTATAAGGTGAAAGGGGCTAGGGTTTAATGGAGGATTAAAGGGTGAAAGGGGGCTAGGGTTTAATGGATGATTATAAGGTGGAAGAGGGCTAGGGTTTAATGGATGATTATAAGGTGAAAGGGGCTAGGGTTTAATGGAGGATTATAAGGTGAAAGGGGCTAGGGTTTAATGGAGGATTATAAGGTGAAAGGGGCTAGGGTTTAATGGAGGATTATAAGGTGAAGGGGGCTAGGGTTTAATGGAGGATTAAAGGGTGAAAGGGGGTTAGGGTTTAATGGAGGATTATTAGGTGAAAGGGGGCTAGGGTTTAATGGAGGATTATAAGGTGAGCAGCTATTCTTTTTTAGACTCAGGTTCACGTCAGCTACAATCTGATCTACGGCCAGAGGCCCCAGGTGTGGCAAGCCATGCTGCTTGGGCCGCTTGCTGCCGGCCGGTCCAGGCTCGGCCCCAAGCGGACCCTGGTAGGCCGTGGGGCGGCCCGGAAAAGATGGCCTTATAGCAGAAAAAAGAAACACTGAAGGTGAGGGGGGTAGGGTTGTGAATTAAGGGTTTTGGGTTCAGGGTTGATTGAGGTTTTGAAGGTGGGGGGGTGTTATGGTTTAGGGTTTTATGGAGAATGACAAGGTGAGGGGGGTAGGGTTGAGAGTTTAGGGAGGATTGCAAAGTGATTTTGCCCAACTTGCGTTTGTCAGTTCTATTTGTTTAGAGTCAGTTTACCTTATTTGAGGAGCAACCGACAAAAGCTAGCCACAAATGGGGCCTCTGGTCACAGGCTGGAGTGTACCGTAAAACTTCCTATACTTGATTCATAATTAATTAATTATTGGGATGCGCGGACATGGCTGTGCGCTAATATTAATTAAAAAATCGCTGGTGCACGGAGTGTCAGTCAGGTGTCTGAGCCACTATTTTGGGGGTGCGCGCTACGAATACAAAACAGCAAATGTCAAAAAAAATCACACTCGCGCGCGACTGTTTCATTCGACATCCGTGGAGTGATCCTTCCCCTTAGCGAAGCTCGATCCTGGAGGCAGAGACTAGTGCTGACGACTGCTGACGTTTCGGGGCCCCACCTACCCCTTTTTTTCTGTGGCAAGGAACCGGCGGAGGAGGAGGATGACGACTATGCTGAGGATTGCTGACCGTGTACTATCTATCCTTGCTATAATCAAACGTGGGCTTTAACTGAGTTAACTGTACTGGCTGAAAATGCTGTGTGGAAGAAAATTTAAATTAATTTCAGTGATGCGCGGCGTTAATTAATTCACCTGCTGCGCGACGTTAAATGAAATCAACATTTCGCCGCTGCGCGACCGATTTTTAATTATTTGCGGCTGTGCGACGAAAAAAATAATCTTTTTGGGGGGTGCGCAGACCCTAAGCGGTTCCACGGTATCTGACGTACCTCAGTTACGAATGAGGCCTCTGGCCAGAGGCTGGAGTGTAGCTGACATGGAGCCGAGTTACAGAAGGGGCCTCTGGCTAGAGACTGGAGTGTAGCTGACATGGAGCCGAGTTACAGAAGGGGCCTCTGGCTAGAGACTGGAGTGTAGCTGACATGGAGCCGAGTTACAGAAGGGGCCTCTGGCTAGAGGCTGGAGTGTAGCTGACATGGAGCCGAGTTACAGAAGGGGCCTCTGGCTAGAGACTGGAGTGTAGCTGACATGGAGCCGAGTTACAGAAGGGGCCTCTGGCCAGAGACTGGAGTGTAGCTGACATGGAGCCGAGTTACAGAAGGGGCCTCTGGCCAGAGGCTGGAGTGTAGCTGACATGGAGCCGAGTTACAGAAGGGGCCTCTGGCCAGAGGCTGGAGTGTAGCTGACATGGAGCTGAGTTACAGAAGGGGCCTCTGGCTAGAGACTGGAGTGTAGCTGATATGTAGCAGAGTAACAAATGGGGCCTCTGGCCAGAGGCTGGAGTTTAGCTGGCGTGTAGCTGAGTTATGAGGGGAAAACAGCGATCCTTGAGCTGTGACGATTGATCATGGAGTTATGTCGCTTGTACAGGCGAGCAAAATGAGCAGGGGCTAATGCATCTGTCGAACCCTTTACATTTCTGACTAATGGAAATCAGATTTGTCCGTTATCTTCTTTATATGACATAGCATGCCTCCTCACATAACAATACATTGGCGGAGCCCACAGAGAGTATTTTTACTTGCCATCGACTTATCATGCAAAATAAAGAGTTGTGTTCTGACTGTGCAGGGGAAGTCAAACTATTATACGCCCATCACCTGACGTTCAAATATTCCTAACTATTATACGCCCATCACCTGACGTTCAAATTTTCCTAACTATTATACGCCCATCACCTGACGTTCAATCCTTCTTGAACCCTGATCTGGACTTGAGTACCGTACAGAACCTAGCCCTCCCCATCCAGAACCCTAAGACCTCTCCCCTACCCGGGTTTCTGATGAGAACCTGCACGCCCACATGGTGCTCACCCTAAACCCTAAACCCTTAACCCTAAACCCTAACAAATAATAAACCCCGAGTTTATTCTAAACCTTAACCGTGCAAATCCGTAACCCTAAACCCTCACACATATTTAACCCTGGATTCATCCTAAACCCTTATCCTAATGGATCCTCAATCCCAAACCTCGGTAATCCTTAACTTTGATAATCCTGAACTTCAACCTGAAACATAAGGCGCCCTAATTATCCCCTTAAAAAAACCTAATCATCCCCTAATCATTCCTCAAAAACCCTACCCTAAAAATATTGTTTAAGGTTTAGGGTTTGGTGTTCACCCCACCCTATTGAATAGTTAAACCCGAGTTGGTCCTTAATCCTGAACCCCAACCTGATACATAAGGCGCCCTAATCATCCCGTAACCCTTACCCACCAGGTGCCCCATGAGAACCTGCACCTCCACGTGCTTCCGTCCCTCGGCGGGGCCAGCGGCGCCGGGGAGTCCCTGGTGGAAGCTGCCCGGAAGCTGAACGTCAACGTGACTGTGTTGGGAAACCGGGGTATGGGCGCCATCAAGACAGCCCTCATGGGCATGGTGGGGCTGGGGTCGGTCAGGTGAGCTGCATAGAAGCTGTGTGGAAGCTGCATGGAAGCTGTGTGGAAGATGTGTGGAAGCTGTTAGGTGTCCACTTGAAGGAGTTGGGCAACCAGGGCGTGGTTTCCAGAGCCACGTGGTCACCGTTGGGCTGGTATCCTTCAAGTTATATGGCGTAGGGTGGAAGCTGTGTGGAAACTGCTGGGTGCATGCAGGTGACGATGCGCGTCCAGGACATGGTTTGACTGGGGTCTGGTAGGTTGAGAGAAAGGGAGATAAGGGTTTCCATTGGGGTGAAGTTGATGTGGTGAGGCCTGGACGGGCGCTGTTTGGAAGCTGTGTAGAAGCTGCCAAGAAGCTGTGGTTGGGCTGAACGACAGGGGCAGGGAGGCCTTAGGGTGGTAGCAGGGCTGGCTCTAGGTCTTAAGGGAGTAAGCCGGGTGAGATCTGGAGTTAACAGCCTGCTAACCCTAAACCCTAGACCCTAAACCCTGTGGGTGTTGGTCTGGGATTCCAAAGCATTGATGCCTCTCCCATGTTGTCCCAATCTGTTGCGCCGATTGACTGCTCCTCTCAGCGCTGCCAGTCTCCGCACAAGCGTCTCTCTAGGTTTGTATTGCTTATCCTAACCCCCATGGTAGCCCCCATGGTAAACCCTGAGCCGGGATGACTGCACCCCTCAGAGCTGCCAGTCTCCGCACAATTGTTGTCTCTAGTTTAGGGTTGCTTATCCTAAGCCCCAAACCCAAAGCTGAATCAATGCACCTCGCAGAGCTGCCAGTTTCAGCACTAGCCTCTCTCTAGAGCAGGGTTTAGGTTTTTATACCCTTAACCCCACACCCTGAACCCTGGCCTGGTTAAGCGCACCTCTTAGAGCTGCCAGTCTCCGCACAAGCGTCTCTCTAGTTAAGGGTTTAGTGCTGTTCATCCTTAACCCTAAACCCTACCCAGATAAGTGCACCTCTTAGAGATGCCAGTCGCTGCGCAAGCATCTTTCACTCTTGGCCTCCCTACACTCATGCCTCACTCCGTTGCATCCTGCACCACTCGATATGCAATTGAGTGAGGCATGATGAGATGGTCACTCTTCAGGAGGCAACACCTGTTAGAGTGAGCCATGAGGAGACGGTCACTCTTCAGGAGGCAACACCTGGTAGAGTGAGGCATGAGGAGACGGTCACTCTTCAGGAACCATCACCCATTAGAGGGAGACATGAGGTGGTGGTCACTCTTCACTCTGATTCTCGCCCCCTGTCCGCTGCACTGTTGTCTCACTCTTATCTCGCTTCCTTTCATCCCACACTTCAGTGACTACTGTCTCCATCACTCCAAGCTGCCGGTGCTGGTGGTCAAGAGTGGAGATGTCCCATCGGACCTGCATCTTGCAGCCGAGGCCACACCCCCACTCTCTATCCCGGTACGTGAGATTAGGGTTGAGGGGTGAGGGGTGAGGGGTGATTTCAGCAAGATGAGGGGTGAGGGTTAAGGTATGATGGCAGCCGAGGCCACACCACCGCCCTCTACCCTGGTACGTGAGATGAGGGTTGGAACGATTCGGAAACCGGATCCAGTTTCGACTGAATCCTGCGGCCCCGTCATCCTAGAAATCCAAGGGGGGGCCGCGTATAGGGCAGTAGAGGAGGCGCCGCCGCCCTCTACCCCGGAGTGTGAGATGAGGGTTGGGGGTTGGGGGATGAGAGGCGTCCATCAAACCTCAACTCTCATGAGAAGGCATCCCGGGAGACCCAGGGGGACGCGCTGGGGTTTCAGGAGACTGGGAGACAGGTGTGAGGGGTGAGAGAGGTGCTGATGCACCATAGGTGTGTTGATCAGCGGAGGGGGACAACACGCACCCATTTGCAAGCTTGCCGTTTGGAGGGAGGTAATAGCACTCCAGTCATCCCCTGCAAGACTCGGGGCAGTTGATGATGCGCCTCTGCTGGGAGACAGGTGCGACGGGTGAGAGAGGTGATTGAAGGACAGTTGATGATGCGTTTCTGCTGGGAGACAGGTGCGACGGGTGTGAGAGGTGATTGAAGGACAGTTGATGATGCGCCTCTGCTGGGAGACAGGTGCGACGGGTGAGAGAGGTGCTTGAAGGACAGTTGATGATGCGCCTCTGCTGGGAGACAGGTGCGACGGGTGAGAGAGGTGATTGAAGGACAGTTTAGGATGCGCCTCTGCTGGGAGACAGGTGCGACGGGTGAGAGAGGTGATTGAAGGACAGTTGATGATGCGCCTCTGCTGGAAGACAGGTGCGACGGGTGAGAGAGGTGATTGAAGGACAGTTGATGATGCGCCTCTGCTGGGAGACAGGTGCGACGGGTGAGAGAGGTGATTGAAGGACAGTTGATGATGCACCTCTGCTGGGAGACAGGTGCGACGGGTGAGAGAGGTGATTGAAGGACAGTTGATGATGCGCCTCTGCTGGGAGACAGGTGCGACGGGTGAGACAGGTGCTTGAAGGACAGTTGATGATGCGCCTCTGCTGGGAGACAGGAGTGACGGGTGAGAGAGGTGATTGAAGGACAGTTGATGATGCGCCTCTGCTGGGAGACAGGTGCGACGGGTGAGAGAGGTGATTGAAGGACAGTTGATGATGCGCCTCTGCTGGGAGACAGGTGCGACGGGTGAGAGAGGTGATTGAAGGACAGTTGATGATGCGCCTCTGCTGGGAGACAGGTGCGACGGGTGAGAGAGGTGCTTTTTACCACGTCTGGTCTGAAAGAAGCAAAGAGCGTCCCAGTGTATTTTTTTAGGCTACTCATATCCCCCCATGGCCTGACCTGGCACTTAAGGAAGTTCGCATGGTGCTGGATGCAAAAAGCTTGGGACGAGGAACAACAGTATATTTTTATTTTTTCTGCAGGCCCCCAAACGCGTCTTGGTCGCAACGGACGACTCGCCCCACTCTGAGCAAGCACTGATTTGGTGCCTGGAGAACGTCCTCCTTCCCCATGACATGCTGCACCTCGTGACGGTGGCCATGTCCCCCGCCCTACCGGTAAGTGTGAGCGGCATTCAAAATCTGGCTTGGAAGCTGGTATGTAGCTGCTTGGCAGCTGAATGGTAGCTTCCCCATCTCATGATGCGCCCATTCACTGCGGCTTTGTTCCGTGTCTGACCTTTGGGTGCAAGGAAGCTGATAGGAAGCTGCATGATAGCTGCTTGATAGCTTCCAGGTAGCCGATGCCCTTTTGTTTAATTTTTAGGCAAGGAAACTATTTTCGGTAAGGAACTGCAACTGGTTGATTGCTTCCAGATAGCTACCAGGAAGCTGATGTGCTGATCCATAGCTTCCAGGTAGATCCAGATAGCTTCCAGGTAGATTCCAGATAGCTTCCAGGTATATTCCATATAGCTTACAGGTAGATTCCAGATAGCTTCCAGGTAGATTCTATATAGCTTCCAGGTAGATTCCAGATAGCTGATGCGCTGTTGTTTGCTTTCCTTCAGGTATCCTTATAAGAAGCTACATGGTAGCTGTTTGACAGCATCCAGGTAGTTACCAGGAAGCTGATGTGCTGTCTGATAGCTTCTAGTTACCTACCAGGAAACTGACGTGCCGTTTGTTTGCCGTTCTTGATGGCTGTCACGTGGCTGCGTCAGAACTGGTAGTGCGATCAGTGCATTATAACTCGTTTGTTTTCATTACTGGAACCGGTTTGATTTACCGTTGCCGATTGATCTGTGCTGGTATATCCACTGTGTTTATTACCAGTGCCGATTTATCGATACTGGTATGTCCGTTGCGTTTTTTGCACCATTACAGATTTATCGGCACTGGTATATCCATTGCGTTTGTTTTTATTCCAGGCCTTGTTTTAATCTGACCTTCACAACTTTCCCCTCAGTACTACCAGATCTTGGACGAAACGGCCGCCGTTAACGCGGCTGTGAAGCAGCAGAACGGCGAGGAGGACGCCGACGGCGTGAAGGAGGCCCACGAGGTGGTGGCGAGGTAAATGAACAAATAATTCAAACTGACTTTTTGACTTTGAACCCTAAACCCTTACCTTTGACCCTAAAGCCTATACAAGGTGGTGGCGAGGTGAATGAAGTAACAAAATCTAATTTATTTTCGAGTGCTTTAGAAGTGGAAGCAGCTGAATTCGTTTATTTATCTGTTCTAGGTTTTTTTTTTTGGCTACGAGGCCACCTTCAGCAGGCCACCCCGCGGCTGCCGAAGGCCTGATTGGGACTAAACCCAGTATGGCTGGCCGCAAACATGGTTGGCCACAAATGCAGTCTCCGGCCATAGGCCGGGAGGTACCTGACATGTAGCTGAGTCACGGAAAATCACTGAATTTTGTACCACCATCGTTAGGGCATAGTGAGCCCTCTACGACAGCTCTGCCAGTGCACTCCTCTATCTTCACGAGCCGCTGTTTAGTCCTGTGTGGTTTAGCTTAGATTATGTATCACTATTTCACCCCCCCCATACCCTTCTGACCCCCCCTCCCCCCCCCTTCCCTCTCTGCCTACCAGGGCTGTGGCGCATGCCCACCATCATGGCGTCCCCTTAGATTATTGAATAATATTCCACTTCCCCCCTCCCCTCTCTCCTTCGATGTACAGGCTAGCCCCACCCACCTTATACCAGATAACACATCACTTAATCACCTCCCCCCCCCCCTCCCCTCTTTCTGCTTACCAGGGCTGTGGAGCGAGCCCACCATCATGGCGTCCTGCGCACCAAGACCATCGCTGGGGTGCTCCGCCCCGAGAGCGGTGAGAGAAGAGAGGCCACACACTGGAAATAGACCCCCCTGCTTGCGGGATGTAGCTGCATCCCCCCTGCTTGCGGGATGTAGCTCCTTTCCTTCCGTAAACAATAGACCCCCCTGCTTGCGGGATGTAGCTCCTTTCCTTCCGTAAACAATATAATAACTTCCTGGCGTTTTCCAAAATAGACCCCCCCAGGGATGCAGCTGTTTTCCTTTCTTAAACAAGGAAATATATTCTCGTTTCGTTTCCAAAATAGACACCCTGCATGCGGGATTGAGCTCATCTCCTTATTAAAGAAGAAAATATATCTCCCATACGTTTTCCAAAATATACCTCCCTGCTTGAAAAATGCAGCTCGTTTCCTTTCCTTAACACACAAACCAATTAAGTGACCAAACAAACCAGCATTCAAGTTCAAGCTCAAGGCACAAACCCGCCTGCTGTTCTTTCCGAGGTTCGCCCCGGAGAACGTTTTTATGACGTGCCTTTCTCCGTGCACCGGTGTTGCTGCGTCTGGCGCGAGAGACTTATTAGGGCCTCATGCTTTGGCCACATTCGGCTGCATCCTCAATCCATGCCCGCTGTGTGTGTTTATCAGCATGGCTGCCTTTTCACTCAAATGACCCGACTTCCTGAATCCACGTGCGATGGGCGTAGTTATCAGTCAAGCATGGATGTACCGTATTTCACTACTTATCAAAAAAGCATCCAGCTGCCTCAGGGCCGTTTAGGGTTTAGGGTTCAGGGTTCAGGTCTTTTACTTTTACTTTGACTAGTTATCACCTTGTGGCTTTGACACTGACCCTGTGGAATTGTTTTCATATTCATCCTCGCCCTTGAATCCTGATCCTCTCCTCCCCCCCCCTACCAGGCAACGCTGGCGACATTAGGACGAATAATCAACTTGTGGCTTTAACTTCGTAGCATCAATGAACCTGAGGCTTTGATATGGACCATTTAATCACCCTGTGCAATTATTTGCATATAAAAACCTCAACGTTATAACTTGAACCAACACTCTCCTAACAAGCAACGCTTGTGGCTTTGATCAGGAACATTCAACCACCCTGTGAATTATTTGTATTAACCCGGTATTAACCCTCAACCTTGAAACTTGAACCCTGATCATCCTCATCCTCCTCCTCCTCCTCCTCCTCCTCCTCCTCCTCCTCCTCCCCACCTATCAGGCAACGCCGGCGTCGGCGATGCTTTCATATGGACCATTCAATCAACCTGTATATTAATTGTCATCACCCGGTATGAACCCTCAACCTTGAAACCTGAACCTTGAAACCCAGATTCCCTCCTATCAGGCAACCCTGATCCCCTCCTTCCTCCTCCCCGACCCACTCCTCCTTCCCTCCTATCAGGCAACCCTGATCCCTTCCTCCCTTCCCTCCTCCTCCCCGACCCTCTCTTCCTTCCCTCCTATCAGGCAACCCTGATCCCTTCCTTCCTCCTCCCTGACCCTCTCTTCCTTCCCTCCTATCAGGCAACCCTGATCCCTTCCTTCCTCCTCCCCGACCCTCCCTTCCTTCCCTCCTTTCAGGCAACCCTGATCCCTTCCTTCCTCCTCCCCGACCCTCTCCTCCTTCCCTCCTATCAGGCAACCCTGATCCCTTCCTTCTTCCTCCCCGACCCTCTCTTCCTTCCCTCCTATCAGGCAACCCTGATCCCTTCCTTCCTCCTCCCCGACCCTCTCCTCCTTCCCTCCTATCAGGCAACCCTGATCCCTTCCTTCCTCCTCCCCGACCCTCTCTTTCTTCCCTCCTATCAGGCAACCCTGATCCCTTCCTTCCTCCTCCCCGACCCTCTCTTCCTTCCCTCCTATCAGGCAACCCTGATCCCTTCCTTCCTCCTCCCCGACCCTCTCTTCCTTCCCTCCTATCAGGCAACCCTGATCCCTTCCTTCCTCCTCCCCGATCCCTCCTCCCCAGTCCCTCCTCCCCGATCCCTTCCTCCCTTCCTTCCTCTTACCCGACCCTCTCCTCCTTCCCTCCTATCAGGCAACGCTGGCGTCGGCGATGCGATGTGCGCGTATGCTAAGGATAAGCACATTGACTTGGTGGTGGTGGGGAGGTGGGTGGGGGCGGGGTTGGGGGGTGGGGGCAGGGTCAAAGGATGAGAGCTTCGGAGCCTCGATTCTTGTGCGATATCCTAGCCTTAGACGGACGTTTAATCGTTTGTTTTCTTGGGTTGTCTCCCCTGCCTATCCTAGCTTGTCCCTCACCCCTCAGCAACATCAGCAATGGACGGAAAGCAAAGCACGACTATGCTTAAGACACGAGTATTTTTTTATTTGTTTGTTTGAGGTGCCTGCAAGTGTGACCGCTCGTGTATGCATCACTCCATGTATTTGTCACTCCTCTACGTGTCGCTGGCTAAGTGACCCCCACCCTTTTCATGCAGCCGGGGTATTTCCTCGTGGCGCAGCAGCCTCCTGTCCATGGTGGGCTTGGGTTCAGTTTCCGCCAGGCTGGCACACAGCCTGGCATGCCCGCTGGCGGTTGTCAAGGTGGTTGAGGGAGAGCAGCCACAGGGAAGCGGAGCGGGAGCAGCTGCTGGAGTTACAGTGGGAGAGAAGGGGGGTTCGCCGCGCCCTGCTGGTATGCCTGCTGATCCAGGTGGTGAGTAGCTGCTGGAGTAACAGTGGGAGAGAAGGGGGGTTCGCCGCGCCCTGCTGGTATGCCTGCTGATCCAGGTGGTGAGTAGCTGCTGGAGTTACAGTGGGAGAGAAGGGGGGTTCGCCGCGCCCTGCTGGTATGCCTGCTGATCCAGGTGGTGAGTAGCTGCTGGAGTTACAGTGGGAGAGAAGGGGGGTTCGCCGCGCCCTGCTGGTATGCCTGCTGATCCAGGTGGTGAGTAGCTGCTGGAGTTACAGTGGGAGAGAAGGGGCGTTCGCCGCGCCCTGCTGGTATGCCTGCTGATCCAGGTGGTGAGTAGCTGCTGGAGTTACAGTGGGAGAGAAGGGGCGTTCGCCGCGCCCTGCTGGTATGCCTGCTGATCCAGGTGGTGAGTAGCTGCTGGAGTTACAGTGGGAGAGAAGGGGGGTTCGCCGCGCCCTGCTGGTATGCCTGCTGATCCAGGTGGTGAGTAGCTGCTGGAGTAACAGTGGGAGAGAAGGGGCGTTCGCCGCGCCCTGCTGGTATGCCTGCTGATCCAGGTGGTGAGTAGCTGCTGGAGTTACAGTGGGAGAGAAGGGGGGTTCGCCGCGCCCTGCTGGTATGCATGCTGATCCAGGTGGTGAGTAGCTGCTGGAGTTACAGTGGGAGAGAAGGGGGGTTCGCCGCGCCCTGCTGGTATGCCTGCTGATCCAGGTGGTGAGTAGCTGCTGGAGTTACAGTGGGAGAGAAGGGGGGTTCGCCGCGCCCTGCTGGTATGCCTGCTGATCCAGGTGGTGAGTAGCTTTCACACCGGGATGCATATTACGGCCCGAGTGGGTCAAGGGTTTAGGGTTAAGGTTGAAACCCTAAACCCTATATTCTACACCCTTAACCCTGCAGTTGTGCTCCAGTGTGCTGGCCTTGCTGCAGGTGACCCGAATTGACTGCCTGTGTCCCCGGGAGTGAACAGAGCCCTGTTTGAGTTTGTCATCAATATATTTGTTTTCCTGAAGCCGCTACTCAGAGTTTGCCTTCAGACCCCAAAGCTGACCCAGCCCCATAACCCCTGACCCTTTGCTTGCAGCTGCTGCTCGGAGTGCGCCATCAGACCCCAAAGCTGACCCAGCCCCATAACCCCTGACCCTTTGCTTGCAGCTGCTGCTCGGAGTGCGCCACCAAAACTTTAACCCTCAACACTAAACCATGTGTTTGAAACCGCTGCTCAGAGTGCGCCATCAGACCCTAAACCCAAACCCCGTGTATGAAGCCGCTGCTCGGAGTGCGCCATCAGACCCTCAACCCTCAACCCTCAACCTGAACTCCCAACCCTGTTTGAAGCCGCCGTCCAGAGTTTGCCCTCAGTCCCTCAACCTTAAACCCTGTGTTTGCAGCTGTCCGAGATTAGAGTGCGCCCTCATACCTATAATCCCTACCGCCTATCCCTGTGTTTGCAGCCGCCGCTCAGAGTGCGCCCTCGGCGGGAGGTGGTGGCGACCTGGCTCGCGTGAGCACTGGGATGATGCTGGACTGTGTGGAAGAGTCCGAGGAGGAGGGCCAGGCAGCGAGCAAGAAGGCGGCTTAGGCTTGGGAGGTTTGGGCTAGGCCGAATGTGATGCTCTACTGGACTGTGTGGAAAAGTCCGAGGAGGAGGGCCAGGCAGCAAGCAAGAAGGCGGCTTAGGCTTGGGCAGCTTGGGCTAGGCCGAATGTGATGCGCTGCATCAAAAAAAAGTTCTCGAAATTCATAGGCTGAGTGTGTTCAGTGTTGGGCGATGTACGGTTGTGTACAGTTTTTAGCTTTTCAGTGCTTGTACCGGTGTACTGGCACATGTCGCATGCATCAAATATGATGCTGTGTTGGACTGAAAAAAAGTTCACGGCCAATTTGTTTCCTTTCTTGTGGTGTAATGCGCTGTATTACGTTACACCTGAGTCACATGGCCCAGAGGTGTAACGTCATTGCCTTGACACCCAAGTCTCATTCACGGTACTGGTCGTATTCCTGATGAGTGAATGTCACGGCAACATGATGATGAGGATGGAGCTTTCGATACTTTGTCAGTTGTGTTGTTTTGGTACTCTGATGTTTCCAGCTGTTACTTCTTGGTGCTGATATTTCCAGCTCTTACTTCTTGGTGTTGATGTTTTAGCTGTTACTTATTGGTGCTGATGTTTCCAGCTGTTACTTATTGGTGTTTATATTTCCAGCTGTTACTTCTTGGTGTTGATGTTTCCAGCTGTTACTTCTTGGTGCAGATGTTTCCAGCTGTTACTTCTTGGTGCTGATATTTCCAGCTGTTACTTCTTGGATCCCGTTTAAATATGAACCATCTGGCCATCTGCCCTAAACCGTGGAGACCGCACTGTTTACTGAACATACCCTGCTTCTCCCGATCTCGAGCCCCCCTACGAAGAACTAGCTAAGCAATTCTCAGCTAGCACCCCTGGCAGGAGCATTGCCGACGGCCCTTAAGTCCCAACCTCCGAGAAACTTGAATTTCTTCCCTCCTTACACATTGTTTTCAACGAATATGTATGATGATCGCGCTGCCGTGCACCTGCTAAGAAGCGTCTGTAGTATTTCCCCCCCAATCGACATTCCAACTATCTGTGAAATATTCGCCCCCCCTATTTTGCTGACCCCGGCCACCCCGTGATGTAGCTGGATTGTAGCTGAGACACCCTCAAAATAGTCTGTGAGGCAGAGGAAATTAATAACATTAAAATTAATAACATCACACCTCTGGCCCCTGCTTAAACAAGGCTCGGCCACGTCGGCTACAAAAAGTCAGCTAGGAAAGGGACAAGTGAATTCTGATATGCTGCCCACGTAACGGACCATTTAAATGTACGTTTGGGTCGGTAAGGATGCTTCAATCCGGCTCGGGCTCTTCACAAACTAGGACTGAGCCAGAAAACGAGTCAGCGATATTACACCTGTGCGCCTTTCAGTCGGGCGCCCATGTGGCCGAGGATTGTTTTAGCAGGGCCCAAAGGTGTAACGTCATTGACCTGTGGGCCCTGTTCACAAGACTCGGCCGCGCCGGCGTTCAATGGTCTGGTTGGAAAGTTAATGACATAACACCTCTGAGCCCTGTTTAAAGAAAGTGAACTCGTCCCGTTGGAACGTGAAAGGAGTGATATCCCTGGCTAGCTACTTTCGCGCAGCCACGGGCCATTGACAAAGGAACGAATCCCAGATATGCGCGCAACCTGTTTGCAACACTAAATAATCTCTAGGTTAGAGGGGGGAAGAAGTACTGGTGCCCTTGTGGACATTCTGCTAGGAAACACGCGGCCGTAGAAATAGCGCGTCCAACAGAACTCTTTTGCACCCACGTCATGTTCTATGGCTGGGGCTAATCTTCTGCACTATGGGGTTCATTCCCACGCTACTGCTCAGTGGTTGTGTGTTGGTTGCTTGCCCAGGGGGGTCAATGGTTTTCGCTCGCTGTCCTAGCATATTTAGTGCATGTACCGGTTTACGGGCACAAGTCCCATGCATCAAACGTGATGCCCCGTTGGACTGTGAAAACTTCACAAAACTTCACAGCGCAGGGGCGGACCTCATAATTTGTGTACTGGTACTTAACTTCGTATCCAGAATCATACATCGAAATTAACTGGATGTAACTGTTACTACTCAAATGACTTAAACGGACCCGAGCAACGCTCGCGGAGCATGCCGGCCGTTACATCATGCCGAATGGCAACTAATCTAGGATAATAAACGGTGATTTAAACGCAAACTTCAAGGACGGATGCAAACAAAGCACCTGTCAATCAGCCTAGCGGGCGGGGTCACTAAGGAGACACAAATTAAGATCCACCAACAGATCCAAAGATCCACCAACATATCCATAGATCCACCAACAGATCAATAGATTGACCACCATTTACTTGTATTCAAAGCGTTAATTGATACCAGCTCTTTATATAGGCCTTGTTTGCCATCATTGCTGCAGCCTCACAACACTCAAATACGTGTCCACAAAATTCTCTGCGGCTCTGCGACCGGATCCATAGATCACACATGAATATTGGCATTAGATCGGGACGGCCCTTAGCACGCCCTCAGCATGGCCTTCAGAAGGGCCCTTCGCGCGCCCCTAGCATGACCTTCTAAAAAGCCCTTCGCACGCCCCCTGCAGGGCCCTCAGCATGGCCTTCAGCATGGCCCTCAGCATGGCCTAGCATGGCCTGAAAGGCCATTTGCACGCCCCCAGCATGGCCCTCAGCATGGCCTTCTAAAAAGCCCTTTCCGCACCCCCAGCATGGCACCCAGCATGGCCTTCAGAAAGGCCTTCACACGCCCCCAGCAGGGCCGTCAGTTGTCAGTCGGGTGAATTCGATCGATAATCTCGAGAGGGCATCCAAGCAAGGCACATTGAACACATTTGAAAATCTAAAACGCCCTCATCGAAGAGCTCGAGCCCGAGTTGGCCTGCCGGGTCTTCGAGGCCCTGATTCGACCAACACCTCTACCGCCGCCACCACCCGCTATGACGCCTCCCGCATCGAGCTGGGTCTTCGAGGCCCTGATTCGACCAACACCTCTACCGCCGCCACCACCCGCTATGACGCCTCCCGCATCGAGCTGGGTCTTCGAGGCCCTGATTCGACCAACACCTCTGCCGCCGTCACCACCCGCTATGACGCCTCCCGCATCGAGCTGGGTCTTCGAGGCCCTGATTCGACCAACACCTCTACCGCCGTCACCACCCGCTATGACGCCTCCCGCATCGAGCTGGGTCTTTGAGGCCCTGATTCGACCATCGCCTCTGCCGCCGTCACCACCCGCTATGACGCCTCCCGCATCGAGCTGGGTCTTCGAGGCCCTGATTCGACCAACACCTCTGCCGCCGTCACCACCCGCTATGACGCCTCCCGCATCGAGCTGGGTCTTTGAGGCCCTGATTCGACCATCGCCTCTGCCGCCGTCACCACCCGCTATGACGCCTCCCGCATCGAGCTGGGTCTTCGAGGCCCTGATTCGACCAACACCTCTGCCGCCGTCACCACCCGCTATGACGCCTCCCGCATCGAGCTGGGTCTTTGAGGCCCTGATTCGACCATCGCCTCTGCCGCCGTCACCACCCGCTATGACGCCTCCCGCATCGAGCTGGGTCTTCGAGGCCCTGATTCGACCAACACCTCTGCCGCCGTCACCACCCGCTATGACGCCTCCCGCATCGAGCTGGGTCTTTGAGGCCCTGATTCGACCAGCCCCTCTGCCGCCGTCACCACCCGCTATGACGCCTCCCGCATCGAGCTGGGTCTTTGAGGCCCTGATTCGACCATCGCCTCTGCCGCCGTCACCACCCGCTATGACGCCTCCCGCATCGAGCTGGGTCTTCGAGGCCCTGATTCGACCAACACCTCTGCCGCCGTCACCACCCGCTATGACGCCTCCCGCATCGAGCTGGGTCTTTGAGGCCCTGATTCGACCATCGCCTCTGCCGCCGTCACCACCCGCTATGACGCCTCCCGCATCGAGCTGGGTCTTTGAGGCCCTGATTCGACCAACACCTCTACCGCCGTCACCACCCGCTATGACGCCTCCCGCATCGAGCTGGGTCTTTGAGGCCCTGATTCGACCAACACCTCTGCCGCCGTCACCACCCGCTATGACGCCTCCCGCATCGAGCTGGGTCTTTGAGGCCCTGATTCGACCAACACCTCTACCGCCGTCACCACCCGCTATGACGCCTCCCGCATCGAGCCGGGTCTTTGAGGCCCTGATTCGACCATCGCCTCTGCCGCCGTCACCACCCGCTATGACGCCTCCCGCATCGAGCTGGGTCTTTGAGGCCCTGATTCGACCAACACCTCTACCGCCGTCACCACCCGCTATGACGCCTCCCGCATCGAGCTGGGTCTTTGAGGCCCTGATTCGACCATCGCCTCTGCCGCCGTCACCACCCGCTATGACGCCTCCCGCATCGAGCTGGGTTTTCGAGGCCCTGATTTAACCAACACCTCTGCCGCCGTCACCACCCGCTATGACGCCTCCCGCATCGAGCTGGGTCTTTGAGGCCCTGATTCGACCATCGCCTCTGCCGCCGTCACCACCCGCTATGACGCCTCCCGCATCGAGCTGGGTCTTCGAGGCCCTGATTCGACCAACACCTCTGCCGCCGTCACCACCCGCTATGACGCCTCCCGCATCGAGCTGGGTCTTTGAGGCCCTGATTCGACCATCGCCTCTGCCGCCGTCACCACCCGCTATGACGCCTCCCGCATCGAGCTGGGTCTTTGAGGCCCTGATTCGACCAACACCTCTACCGCCGTCACCACCCGCTATGACGCCTCCCGCATCGAGCTGGGTCTTTGAGGCCCTGATTCGACCAACACCTCTGCCGCCGTCACCACCCGCTATGACGCCTCCCGCATCGAGCTGGGTCTTTGAGGCCCTGATTCGACCAACACCTCTACCGCCGTCACCACCCGCTATGACGCCTCCCGCATCGAGCCGGGTCTTTGAGGCCCTGATTCGACCATCGCCTCTGCCGCCGTCACCACCCGCTATGACGCCTCCCGCATCGAGCTGGGTCTTTGAGGCCCTGATTCGACCAACACCTCTACCGCCGTCACCACCCGCTATGACGCCTCCCGCATCGAGCTGGGTCTTTGAGGCCCTGATTCGACCATCGCCTCTGCCGCCGTCACCACCCGCTATGACGCCTCCCGCATCGAGCTGGGTTTTCGAGGCCCTGATTTAACCAACACCTCTGCCGCCGTCACCACCCGCTATGACGCCTCCCGCATCGAGCTGGGTCTTTGAGGCCCTGATTCGACCATCGCCTCTGCCTCCGTCACCACCTGCTATGACGCCTCCCGCATCGAGCTGGGTCTTCGAGGCCCTGATTCGACCATCGCCTCTGCCGCCGTCACCACCCGCTATGACGCCTCCCGCATCGAGCCGGGTCTTTGACGCCTGATTCGACCAGCCCCTCTGCCGCTGCCTCCGCCTCCCGCATCAACGCCGGAGGTGGCCTGCCAGGTCTTGAAGGCCTGACTTGAGGAAGCCTCTGCTGCCACCTACACGCCCCCCTCTTTGACGCCTCCCACATAAAGCCGGGTCTTTGAGGCCTGATTCGATGGACCCCTCTGCCGCCGCCTCAGCCGCTTCCGCCTTCCGCATCAACGCCGGAGGTGGCCTGCCGGGTCTTCAAGGCCTGATTCTATTTACCCCTACTTTGCCGCCTCAGCCGCCTCCACCTCCCGCATCAACGCTGGAGGTGGCCTGCCAGGTCTTCGAGGCCTAATTCTATTTACCCTTCCTCCGCCGCCTCCGCCGCCTCAGCCTCCCGCATCGCTGCCTCCTCATTAGCATCCTGCTGCGCCTCATCAGCTTCGAGCCCTATGTCTATTTACCCCTCCGCCGCCATCTCTGCCGCCTCGGCTGCCTCTTCCGCCTCGGCCTCCGCAGCATCCTGCTGCGCCTCGTCAGCTTCGCGCTTCGCATCGAGGAAGTTGGACACCCGCTTGTTGTACCACCTGCGGGAAACGCGCGAAGGGGGCAGCGGGGGAGATCTATAAAACAAACATGGACGAAATAATTACAATCATACGGTACGTAATGATAAAACAAATATATAAATAATTATTATCCTACGGTACGTAATGATAAAAAAAATTATAAAGAATTATTATCATACGGTACGTAATGTAAAACAAATATTAAAATAATTATTATCATACGGTACGTAATGATAAAACAAATATAAAAATACAGGTTTCCATATGGTATGCAATAGATGATAGCATGCCAGACTAATAGCTGATCTTACAGCCACCAAAACCCTCAACCCGTAACCCTATACCCTGATTGGTCAGCCACCAAAACCCTCAACCCGTAACCCTATACCCTGATTGGTCAGCCACCAAAACCCCCAACCCGTAACCCTATACCCTGATTGGTCAGCCACCAAAACCCCCAACCCGTAACCCTATACCCTGATTGGTCAGCCACCAAAGCCCTCAACCCGTAACCCTAGACCCTGTGTGGTCAGCCACCAACACCCTCAACCCGTAACCCTAGACCCTGATTGGTCAGCCACCAAAGCCCTCAACCCGTAACCCTAGACCCTGATTGGTCAGCCACCAAAGCCCTCAACCCGTAACCCTGGACCCTGTGTGGTCAGGCACCAAAACCCTCAACCCGTTACCCTAGACCCTGTGTGGTCAGGCACCAACACCCTCAACCCGTAACCCTAGACCCTGTGTGGTCAGCCACCAGCCGCCTCGTGGTCAGGCACCAACACCCTAAACCCGTAACCCGTTACCCTAGACCCTGTGTGGTCAGGCACCAAACCCTCAACCCGTAACCCTAGACCCTGATTGGTCAGCCACCAAAACCCTCAACCCGTAACCCTAGACCCTGATTGGTCAGCCACCAACACCCTCAACCCGTTACCCTAGACCCTGATTGGTCAGCCACCAAAGCCCTCAACCCGTTACCCTAGACCCTGTGTGGTCAGGCACCAACACCCTCAACCCGTAACCCTAGACCCTGTGTGGTCAGGCACCAAAACCCTAAACCCGCAACCCTATACCCTGTGTGGTCAGGCACCAACACCCTCAACCCGTAACCCTAGACCCTGTGTGGTCAGGCACCAAAACCCTAAACCCGTAACCCTATACCCTGTGTGGTGCAGGCACCAACACCCTCAACCCGTTACCCTATACCCTGTGTGGTCAGGCACCAACACCCTCAACCCGTTACCCTATACCCTGTGTGGTGCAGGCACCAACACCCTCAACCCGTAACCCTATACCCTGTGTGGTCAGGCACCAACACCCCCAACCCGTAACCCTAGACCCTGTGTGGTCAGCCACCAGAGCCCTCAACCCGTTACCCTAGACCCTGTGTGGTCAGGCACCAAAACCCTCAACCCGTTACCCTAGACCCTGATTGGTCAGCCACCAAAGCCCTCAACCCGTAACCCTAGACCCTGTGTGGTGCAGCCACCAACACCCTCAACCCGTTACCCTAGACCCTGATTGGTCAGCCATTAAAACCCTCAACCCGTAACCCTAGACCCTGTGTGGTCAGGCACCAACACCCTCAACCCGTAACCCTAGACCCTGTGTGGTCAGCCACCAACACCCTCAACCCGTAACCCTAGACCCTGTGTGGTCAGCCACCAAAACCCTCAACCCGTAACCCTAGACCCTGTGTGGTCAGCCACCAAAACCCTCAACCCGTAACCCTAGACCCTGTGTGGTCAGGCACCAACACCCCCAACCCGTAACCCTAGACCCTGTGTGGTCAGCCACCAGCCGCCTCGTGGTCAGCCACCAGCCGCCTCGTGGTCACAGCCTCCACGGGCCACAAATATGCGCCTTGACACACACTGGCATTTTCTGTTCATGCTCGCATCTTGCACACTCGAGTATCCTATTTTTGTATATTCGAATACCTTATTGTATGGTGCAAGCTCTCCCTGTTGCTCCCTAAAGCCCTAACCCCCCCCGGACGCTAAAGACCTTAATCCCCCCGGACCCTACAGACCTTAACCTCCCCGGACCCTAAAGCCCTTAACCACGCCGGACCCAAAAGCCCTTAACCCCCCCGGACCCAAAAGACCTTAATCCCCCCGGACCCAAAAGCCCTTAATCCCCCCGGACCCTAAAGCCCTTAACCCCCCCGGACCCTAAAGCCCTTAACCTCCCCGGACCCTTAAGCCCTTAACCTCCCCGGACCCTAAAGCCCTTAACCACGCCGGACCCAAAAGCCCTTAACCCCCCCGGACCCAAAAGACCTTAATCCCCCCGGACCCAAAAGCCCTTAACCCCCCCGGACCCTAAAGCCCTTAACCCCCCCGGACCCTAAAGCCCTTAACCTCCCCGGACCCTAAAGCCCTTAACCCCCCCGGACCCTAAAGCCCTTAACCCCCCCGAACCCTAAAGACCTTAACCCCCCCGGACCCTAAAGCCCTTAACCCCCCCGGACCCTAAAGACCTTAACCCCCCCGGACCCTAAAGCCCTTAGCCCCCCCGGACCCTAAAGCCCTTAGCCCCCCCGGACCCTAAAGCCCTTAACCCCCCCGGACCCTAAAGCCCTGAACCCCCCCGGACCCTAAAGCCCTTAGCCCCCCCGGACCCTAAAGCCCTAAACCCCCCCGGACCCTAAAGCCCTTAACCCCCCCGGACCCTAAAGCCCTTACCCCCCCCAGACCCTAAAGCCCTTAACCCCCCCAGACCCTAAAGCCCTTACCCCCCCCGGACCCTAAAGCCCTAACCCCCCCCAGACCCTAAAGCCCTTAACCCCCCCGAACCCTAAAGCCCTTATCCCCCGGACCCTACAGCCCTTAACCCCCCCGGACCCTAAACGATTACCCCCCTGGACCCTAAACGATTACCCCCCCGAATCCTAAACGATGACCCCCCCAAACCCTAAACGACCCCCCCCCCCGAACCCTAAACGATTACCCCCCCGAACCCTAAATGATTACCCCCCCGAACTCTAAACGATTACCCCCCCGAACCCTAAACGATTACCCCCCCGGTTAAAGCCCTTGACCCTACAAATTCATATACCTTCTTTTACAATGCTGTTCCTCCCTATTCCCAACCTCGCACTATCAACCCTAACCACCTTAACCCTAAACCTTTGCCCTACATCTTAGATTGAACACCCTGCACCTTAACCCTACACCTTAACCCTACCCCTAAACATCAAAAGCTTACACCTTAACCCTACACCTTAACCATATACCTTAACCCTGTACCTAAACCCTATACCTTATATTAAATACCTTTAACCTGAACCCTAAAAACGCACCTCCGATATGACACTGGCATTTTCTGCTTCTGCGCCACCCGCTTCTCCACCTCGGCCTTGTGTGGCTTAACTGCGGCGGCCTTGACGGCCAGCGTCGAGGCCACGGCAGCTGCTGCAAGTACAAGGTATGAACATGAATGCAGGGGAAGTGTGGCAAGGTGTGGACAGGTGTGGGGCAGTTTGAAGAAGGGTACTCAGGGCGGCCTTAACAGCCAGGGTCGAGCCCATGGCAGCAACAGCAAATATGTGTGGACTAGAATGTAGAGGAAGCGTGACAGAGTGTGAACATCAATGCTGATGAAGTGTGATATGGTGTGAACATGTGTGAAATGGTTTAGCAGAGGTTTGCTTGAGGCAGCCTTGACGGCCAGGGTTGAGGCCACGGTAGCGGCTACAAATAGGTGTGAACAGGAATGCAGGTTAAGTGTGACGGGGTGTAAACATGTGTGGGGAGGTTTGGAGGGGGTTCCTCAGGGCCGCATTGGAAGGCAGAGAGAAAGCCACGGCAGCTGTCATACTCCTGGGCAAAAGGCCCCCACTAAAGTTCCACACCTTCCCCACACCCTGTTCATACCAGCCACTGCCACCTCCACATCCCGTGTGTCGGCCTGGCTGTCATTGTTCCGTGTCCGGGGTCCCCACACAAATTTCACACCTTCCCACACCCTGTTCATACCAGCCACTGCCTCATCAGCGTCCCGCGTGTCGGCCTGGCTGTCATTGTTCCGTGTCCGGGGTACCCACACAAATTTCACACCTTCCCCACACCCTGTTCATACCAGCCACTGCCTCATCAACATCCCGCGTGTCGGCTTGGCTGTCATTGTTCCGTGTCTGGGGTCCCCACTCAAATTTCACACCTTCCCCAAACCCTGTTCATACCAGCCACTGCCTCATCAACGTCCCGCGTGTCGGCCTGGCTGTCATTGTTCCGTGTCCGGGGTCCCCACTCAAATTTCACACCTTCCCCACACCCCATTCACACCTGCCACCGCCTCGTCCACGTCCCGCGTGTCGGCCCGGCTGTCGAACTTCGGAGTGCGAGGGTCGACCCAACGCAGCGGCGTCTCCTGCTGAAGGGTCTGCACCCAGCGGATGGGCGCCACTTCGTGGATGTTCTTGCGGGCCAGGCCGGCTGCTCGCAACACGTCTTTGGCCTGAACGGGGTGTGAATGCAGGTACAAACGGGTTTGAAAAGTGCGGATAAGTGTGACTCAGGGGCCGATCGGATCGACTTGGTTCACGCTTTTGCGGCAGAACGGTGTTTCGAAACAGGTGTGGACTGGGTTTGGAATTACCGAATTAGTCGTGAGCGCTGGTTGGAAATGTGTGAACGGAGTTTGGGCAGTGCGCGAGCCCTTGCTGTAGGGGTGGATTGGCACCGACGCATTCATGTCCTCGCGGGCAAGGCCAGCCGGTCTGAGTACCGGTATGAGCAGGAGGGGGTGATTCCGTACACACAAATATATGTACATATACGGTAAACCGTAAACCGTAAAACTATGTATATAAATCTGCGTTTAATTCATTATTTTTGGTGGTGCGCGGATTGGTGCGCGGAGTAGTGTTTGCGGCATCAAATAGAGCGTCAGCTGGGCCTTCAGGCAAGGTGGTGTGCTTGTCACACTTCCCCCACCACATTTCCACATTCCCACACTTTCCACATTTCCACACATCGCGTCAAGATTTCAGTGTCCCCCTCCTTACCCTCACAAGCCCATCCTGACTACCGTGTCAGCCGGCCCTAGCCTGCGGGGGCTGATAGACACCTTTCAGCCGGTCGCCATCCGCCGCGGTCGCCATCAGTTTGTAGTGGCATTCGGAATTAATTGCTTGAATTCGTTGCTATTACCAGGAGAGTCAGTCTGTGGTCAAAGCGCACGCCCTGGGCGCCGGAATTTTCCAGATTTTCGTTCATGTATTACCGTACTGTATATTTTGTTTCATATCACAGCCCTGGAGTGAGGACTGCTAGACTGCTACGCTTGCCACACTCCCCCCTCACACTTTCCACTAATTTCCACACTCACCTCTCCCGACTTCCGACTCACCTTTCCACACCTCGCCACACTCACCTCTCCCGACTTCCCCAGTGCATAGAGCGTGTCGGCCAGGCCTTGTGTGTTGGTGTTGTGCTCGTCCCCCTTCACACTTTCCACACCTTTCCACACCTCGCCACACTCACCTCTCCTGACTTCCCCAGTGCGTAGAGCGTGCCGGCCAGGCCTTGTGTGATGGTGTTGTGCTTGTCCCACTTCACACTTTCCACACCTTTCCACACCACGCCACACTCACCTCTCCCGACTTCCCCAGCGCATAGAGCGTGTCGGCCAGGCCTTGTGCAATGGTAATGTGCCTGTCGTTCGGGTTCACCAGCTTGGCAATTGACCAGGCTTGCTTGTACAGGCTCTCCGAGAACTGCAGTTCACACAGGCGGTACATTCGGTATATGCAGTACAAGAAGTGCATGCGGTACAATTGATGCATGCAATGTGAGGTACCTCCCCTCCCATCTCCCCCATTGCCCCCTCCCCCATCTCCCCATTCCCCCCACCTCCCATCCCATCTCCCCCACTCACCCAAAGCTTATAATTGTTGTATTCACTGTTATTGTATTACCATCGATCAAGTTGCATTCCAGCAACCCAAGGGAAACGGCTTTTTATATCAAGCCCCACACCCGTTTTCCATTGTTTATTAAGTCTTGCGTGCGCGGAGGATTTCATGGTTCACTAGTTCACACACTGCCTGATTCCAACCGATTATAACCGAGTATAACCGATTCCGCCCAGCGTCCTTATCATGCACCATTGCACCCCCAGCATTACTGAATCAATAGCTCAGATTTTCGCGCACCCCTCGTAAACTTGTGTGGGAAAGCAAACCTAATCTACCACGGCATTTATTTCTGATGATTGCTCCCACAGCAATGCTCATTAACCTCCGCCTCAGGGCTTGTAATTGTTTTATTTACGGTTACCGGCATTTATTTATTTATTACTTCCCAGGTGCATTTTATTTATTTATACATTTATTTATTACATCCCTGTTATATTTTATTCATTTATTTATTACATCCCTGTTATATTTTATTCATTTATTTATTACATCCCTGTTGTATTTTATTTATTTATTAGATCCGCCAGCATCACCTGCAGCGTCTCCAGGGACTCTATCTTGAGGGCCTCCTGCATCGCCTCTGCAGCGGTCTCTCTTTGCTTCCGGACCAGGGCCTCCAGATGGAGCTGGGAGTTATAACATGTTTGAGGGAAGGGGGTTACATGTAACCGCTCAGCAATGGCAAGGAGTTACAACATTCAGTATAAAAATGGGGTCGCAATTGGGGGCATACTTGGTCAGGAAATGACGGAATGTATGTTAAATGCGATATGGTGGGTTGTCTGTATCTTATCTTAATCCCTTATCCTGACAATCAATAGCATGCATTACACATCACACTCCCCTTGCCGACTCCACACTTCACAGTCCAGCATTGCATCAAAGGTGGCAACTCAGCCACGCACCATCATGGTTCAACATCACAATGTGTGTCAGTATGTGCAAACGTCACTCTTTTCACATCCATATCATACACCACACTGTATGTGCCAACGTCACCCTTCTCGCATCGACATCATATGTCACACTTCTCACACCTGCATGCCCTTGGTGAGTGACGATCCGCTGCCCAACCGCTCCTTGAAAGTCGTGTAGGCACGCGCCTGATACTGGGCCACCTGTGGACATAAGTGTGGAGTGTGTGAAGGGTGTGAAGGTGTGACGTGTGAAAATGATGGAAATAAGCACTCCATGCGCCTGCAATCCATTTCACACCGTGTACAGCCACACCACGTGTCCACACCTTTTTAAACATGCTGTCGCGTGTAGCCAGGAAACTGGAGATGAACTTGAGGCTTCGCATCTGATCCAGTCTGCGGTACAGGCAGTACACACACATTGTTAGAGCTCCCTACGGTACAGGCAGTACACACACATTGTTAGAGGTCCCTACGGTACAGGCAGTACACACACATTGTTAGAGCTCCCTACGGTACAGGCAGTACACACACATTGTTAGAGCTCCCTACGGTACAGGCAGTACACACACATTGTTAGAGCTCCCTACGGTACAGGCAGTACACACACATTGTTAGAGCTCCCTACGGTACAGGCAGTACACACACATTGTTAGAGCTCCCTACATTTCATGCAGTACACACTCAACATCAAGCATGCCTGTAGTCCAGGCCGTACAGCCGCCGTGTCAGACCAGTCTGCTATGAATACTGCATTGTGCGATATGCATGCAAACAACCCAAAGTACATACTACTACATACCTTGATGTACATGCAACACACACAAAAAGTACATACTACTACATACCTTGATGTACATGCAACACACACAAAATTACATACTACTACATACCTTGATGTACATGCAACACACACAAACAGTACATACTACTACATACCTTGATGTACATGCAACAAACACAAAAGTACATACTACTACATACCTTGATGTACATGCAACAAACACATCAATCAAACATCCGTCGGTTTGAGGCTTTCAAGTCATGACCTTCAAAGTCAGGGTTTTCCTTGCTGCCAATTGCAATGCCAACAACACCCTTACATGGTAAATATCTATGCAGGATCCATGACTCTAGATCGATGGATATATGCCAGATCTATACCGGATCTGTGTCTGATCTGTCGGATCCATGCCAGCTGTACCCACTTCCTGAGGTTGAGCAGGTTCGTCCCGATGGCCAGGATGCGCTCTTCATCCTTGTCAGCTTCCTTGTGACGCCTCATGCGCCGCCGCACGTCCGCCAGCCTGGCATGATGGGCGTTTGGTAAAAAGAGTGATATGTGTCTACGATGAAGAGTGCTATGTATCTACGCCATGTCCTGCTAGGCATTTTCCAGCATGGCACGATGTGTGGCTGATAACAAATGCTGTACATGTGTAAGGAGAAGGGTGATTAACCTTGCCCCAGCAGGACAGCAAAGTGTGAGTGTTACACTTTAATGGCCGTGCATTACACTTCTCACCTTCCGAGCGCCTCAAGCGTGGCCACGTTGTCGGGTCCATACCATCGAAGACGCGTGCGGTACACATCCACCAGTACTGCCTCTGCTTCGATCATCCGATTTTCCTCTACGAGGATCTGAAGCAGCAGGTGTGGGAGCAAAAGTGTGCAGCCATGTTTAAAAAAGAACATACAGCATGACTGAAAATTTGATAAGAGAAGGCAAAGCAAACACAATGATTTCCGTTCAGTTTTTTCCACACCTTCGCCAGAACCTGTTCACACTGTCCATACCTCAGACTGCAGTATTCGAGTCTCCAGAGTCAATGGGTGGCTGGCTCCGAGCAGGTGTGTTCGAATCGTTAGCGCCCGCTCCATCATCTGACTGGTGTGGTCCTGACCCTCAGAGTACGTTGTGTGATGGCTGCACAAAGTGTGAATGGTGTTGAATGGTGTTGAAACACAGTGTGGGACAGTGTGGTTGTTTAAGCACATGAAGGTCGATAGGGCACAGCATCTATGGCAGGCTCTGTCCTGCCCCTGGGTATTGCATTTGGGAAAATCCGTCTGGCCCTACGTGCATGGTGAGGAATCAGCAACAACTGGCGCTTGGTATGACCAGGGGGTATGACTTTTTCAAGCCCACTAGAAAGAAAGAAAGCTATGCCCCGTGGGAGGCGTGAGATTTAAGGAAACAGCATAGCCGGGGCCGATGCCACATCTGCGCCGCTACCGTTTCATGCCCATACACATTTACGTTCATACCTGCACAGGGCTATGGCATGGAGGTAGGCTGCACAAGTCCTACAAGTCCAGGGCTGTTCACACCTACCCGTAAGGAATAAAAGTGTGAATTCTTCATGCATACCCAGGGCGTGGTAGAGCAGGCCGCGGGCGGTGGACTGTCATCATCCTGTTGATCCAGTACTGTTCACATCTTAAGCATAATGAATTAAACGCATATTCAAATCAGTGTTACGGCAGTATTACTTGTGTATACCTACAGTTACGTTGAAGTGTGAATTGTTCATACACACACAGTGTCAGGGCGTGGTATCACTGAAGCAGGCAGCTTTCCAAGCCCCTCCATGCCCAACACCGTTCATTCCTCCATCCATCTTTGACATTCATACTTTGATGTGAACTGTCCAACCCCACACATATAGTGTGTATCGATCATACCTGCACAGCGCCAGCGCGTGGTAGCAGGTAGCGGCAGGCAGGCCCTCCGCATTCTCGATGAGCAGTACGGCATCCAGCGCCTGACACACGCGGCCTTGGGACTCGTCGTACAGATGCTGTGAGAGGAAGAGTGAGATTTAAGTGTGGAGATGAGTGAGACGGACAGTGGGGGGAACCAGGGGGACATTCAGTGACACGTTGTACGATGAAGGAAGATCTGCACTTACTCACACCTGAAATAAATAAATAAATAATGATATATGCCCTGAGGCGTGGATTAAGGACGATTTTTTGTCCACACTTACTCACACTTGCACACACAACCGATTGCACCGCCAGCTAGCTAGCACGCGACCCTATCGCATCCTGTCAAGCTTTGAAAGAAAGAAAGGAAACTATGCCGGACAGGGGCGTGAGGGTTGAGGACACAGCCGAGGCCTCGTCCGCGCCGTTACCAAAATTTGTAAACCCTCGTACACACTTGCCCCACACTGATCATGGCCAGTTGCATGCACTCAACACCACATTCACACTTCCCCAAAACCCCCACCCATGTTCACACCTGCACCGCACTGATCATGGCCAGCTGCATACATTCCACACATCAATCACACATACCCACACCTTCCACCCCCGTTCATACCTGTACCGCACTGATCATGGCCAATTGCATGCATGCCGCAATCTTGGCTCTCACGAGTGGGGCAGAGTGCTCCCCGAGGGCAGGCGGAGGCAGGCCCACCGGGGCATCCATCATCTTGCGACTCAGCATCTCCGCCTGCGTGGGTGTACCGCCACGGTGGTGTCATGTACCGCAACGGTGGTGTGGTGTGCAGTCGTGAGACGGATGGGTGAACAGAGTAATCATTGGATGATGGGTGTGACGTGTGGGGAAGGCAAGGCAGATTCCTTAACAAATCACACATTTCAACGTGTTCAGCGTCCACACTCTTCATATTAATTCACACTTGTCAGCAGTCCGTCCTCTCCAGAACCTGAACTTCAACCAGGACCATCATGCAATCAAAGTAGTCATCCCAGGCACAGTTAATTGCGGTCATACTTTTTTGCCAGTCGCTTCACACATCCCATTTTAATTCACACCTTTGTGTAGTTCTTCCCTTCAAGCACCATGACCTCAGCTAGGGCCATCATGCAATCAAAGTAGTCCTCGTTGAGCTCCTTGCTCATCATCATAGTGGCATACATCTGTGAAGGGTGGCGGATGGGGACAGGTGTGGCGGTTGGGGAACTATTGTAGCGGTTATGGACAGTTGGTGGACAGTTGTGGCAGTTGAGGAATGTTTTTATCGTTTGGGGAACAGTGGGGCGAGGTGGAAGAGATTCAAAGATTCAAATATTCAAAAATTGCCCTGTTCAACCCCATGTGTGTGTGTGTGGGGGGGGGGGGGAGGTATTCAATTTCAAAGATTCAAAAGGGCCCCATTCAACCCCAGTGAAACCCTCAACCCCAGGTGGGTGGACGCCACCCATCTGGGGGTGACGTCGGGGCAGAGGAGATTCAAATTCGAACGGAGTCACAACTCCCCCTGCCATCCACGCAACCACCCACGCAACCACCCACGCAGCCACCCACGCAACCACCAACACAACCACCCACGCAACCACCCACGCAGCCACCCACGCAACCACCCACGCAACCACCCACGCAACCACCCACACAACCACCAACACAACCACCCACGCAACCACCCACGCAGCCACCCACGCAACCACCCACGCAACCACCCACGCAACCACCCACGCAACCACCTACACAACCACCCACGAAACCACCCACGAAACCACCCACGCAACCACCCACACAACCACCCACGCAACCACCCACACAACCACCCACGCAACCACCCACGCAACCATTCACGCAGATAACAAATGAGCTCTGTCAGCTTATTCAGCACCCCCTTCCCCAGCATTGAAGAGACCTTTCTCGCATTGATGCTCTCCAATCGGGGCTTTGAGCTTTTACGCTGTAATTCAAGAGCCGTGTAATAGTACTGGCGGTCCCTCCCTCTGGTATTATTTTTTGCCTGGACATAACGTTGACTGAAACTCAGCTTTGCACAATTCAGCTATATGCATAATTCAGCTTTGCGTAAGTCAGCCACCGTAAGGACCGTTATCAACACAGCACAGAACCCAACAACAGATCGCAATCCAACCCGTGCCCAAAACTTGGCTCCGTGCAACACCCACGCCCGAGTGTGCGCATCCTTTCCAGGGCGGGGAAGGGTTTGGGGCACTTTAGGCGTCCGCACCTCCCACACTTCCACACCTGCAGTTTGTGCTCTGCGTCGCCGACCGCCCCGCGCTCCCTTGCAATGAATCCCGCCATCAGCAGGTACCCCGCCTCGTCACGCGTGTGCAGGTCACGCTTGTTCAGCTGATGAAAGGTGTGGAACGTGTGAGGGGGGTCAGCACAGTGTGATAAGTGTGGCACAGTAAACCATCAGCAGGTATCCCGCCTCATCACTTGTCTGCAGGTCACGCTTGTTCAGCTGAAGGGAGGTGTGAACACGTGTGAGGGGGTCTACACGGTGTGATAAGTGTGACACCGCATGCCATCAGCAGCTACCCTGCCTCGTCACGTGTGTGTGGGTCACGCTTGCTCAGCTGATGAAAGGTGTGGACAAGTTTGAGGGGGGTCAGCACAGTGTGATAAGGGTGACACGACATGCCATCAGCAGGTACCCCATCTCACCATGTATGTGCAGGTTACCCTCTGAACCCTGCCCACCCTATCCCCTCTTCCTTACCCTGACTCCTAAACCCCAAACCCTGCTCACCTTGTCCATATGATGCTTGATCTGCTTCACTGCCTCCTCCGCCTCGCCAAACCGGCAGGAAATGTACATCAGCATGGCGTGGCTGTAAGTGGGAGCATAGTGTGAACGTGTGTGATAAGTGGTGTGGCAATGTGTGAACATGCATATCCTCCGCCTCGCCAAACCGGCAGGAGATACACATCAGCATGGCATGGCTGCAAGTGGGAGCAACCTGTGAACATGTGTGATAAACGGTGTGACAATGTGTGAACATGCATATTGTCCGCCTCGCCGAACTGGCAGGAGATACACATGAGCATGGCATGGCTGCAAGTGGGAGCATAGTGTGAACATGTGTGATAAACGGTGTGACAATGTGTGAACATGCATATTGTCCGCCTCGCCAAACCGGCAGGAGATACACATCAGCATGGCATGGCTGCAAGTGGGAGCATACTGTGAACATGTGTGATAAACGGTGTGACAATGTGTGAACATGCATATTGTCCGCCTCGCCGAACTGGCAGGAGATACACATGAGCATGGCGTGGCTGTAAGTGGGAGCATAGTGTGAACGTGTGTGATAAGTGGTGTGGCAATGTGTGAACATGCATATCCTCCGCCTCGCCGAACCGGCAGGAGATACACATCAGCATGGCATGGCTGCAAGTGGGAGCATACTGTGAACATGTGTGATAAACGGTGTGACAATGTGTGAACATGCATATTGTCCGCCTCGCCGAACTGGCAGGAGATACACATGAGCATGGCATGGCTGCAAGTGGGAGCATAGTGTGAACATGTGTGATAAACGGTGTGACAATGTGTGAACATGCATATTGTCCGCCTCGCCGAACCGGCACGAGACGTACATCAGCATGGCGTGGCTGCAAGTGGGAGCATAGTGTGAACATGTGTGATAAGCGGTGTGGCCAGGTGTGGCCATGCATATCCTCCACCTCGTCGACCTGGTAAGAAATGCACATCGGCATGGAGCGGAAGCAAGTATGGACTCAGTGTGGACATGTGTGTGACCATTTGCACTGTCAGTTGTTGTGTGAAAACACCCATTTAGGGCTATGCGTCATCGTCGCATCATATCAAACCAAATGTCCTTTCATACTTGGGCACTCCACACCATGCTTAAACTTATTCCACACTCCGCTCCGTCCTTATTCCACACTCCACTCTATCCTTGTTCCACACTCCGCTCCATCCTTTTTCCACACTCACGCTCTGGAGGATTCAAAGAACCTGCGCGGCTGCCCTCTGGCCAGCAGCTCCATGTGTCGCATGTCCGCCTTGGTGCCTGCCATGAGAGATTCCTGCAACAGGGTACACGTGAAACCGCGGAAATCAGAGATCTCTGGTGGCAATCAGAGATATCTGGTGGCAATCAGAGATATCTGGTCATCTGATGGAATTCAGAGGCTTCTGTCGAAAATCAGGGACCTCTGGTGGAAATCAGAGACCTCTGGTGGGAATGAGAGATTCTTGGTTGAAATCCTGCTTCGTTGTAGATAAATAAAATAAAATAAAACAAATAAATAAATGATACGCCCTGAGGCGTGGATTAAGGAAGCCACCCGTTCGGCTGCAGCACTAGGTGAGCATGCATGCATGCAACAATTACGTTGTAAAGAATAACAGTGCCTGGTTTACATGCCACCCCAATATAGCAATGTGTCTTTCACCCCAAACATATAATTATTGCCTTTACATGCCAGCAATTCTAACTCTTCGATGTTTAGTTTTGTGAAAATCATCCACCCCATGGCCTGCCCTCGGGTATATATTTATGTACTGCAACTAACCAGCGGGCACGTTTCCCCCCAAACTCCCAATACGTTAATGAAATCCGGCGTCCATCGGTAATTAGTATAGGAATGTGTCTTTCACCCTAAACGTATAATTATTAAGAGCTAGATGGCAGGTTACCCAGTGCTACGGCGGAACATGTGCCTTCCTTAATCCACGCCTGGAAGGTATTTTCCTTCCACTTGTTCTTTTTTTCTTAAGTGTGCCGTCATCGCGGAGATACAGCCTGGGCCTAGGCAACCGATCCACCTTTCCCCTGAGTGACGCTGGCGGCTGGCCTGCTGCGTGAATTTTGAATTTGGGATTTTGAACCCCTTTTTCAACTGCTCTTTCCAGCCTTCCCCAACCGACCTTCACTTTGAGGATGAAGGATTTCAAGCTGCTGTCCCCGGAGGACCTTTTCATTTGAATTTGAATTGTGAACGCCTTTTTCAACTGCTCTTTCCAGCCTTCCCCAACCGACGTTCACTTTGAGGATGAAGGATTTCAAGCTGCTGTCCCCGGAGGACCTTTTCATTTGAATTTGAATTATGAACGCCTTTTTCAACTGCTATTTCCAGCCTTCCCCAACCGACGTTCACTTTGAGGATGAAGGATGTCAAGCTGCTGTCCCCGAAGGACCTTTGAATTTGAATGTGAATTGTGAACGCCTTCTTCAACTGCTCTTTCCAGCCTTCCCCAACCGACCTTCACTTTGAGGATGAAGGATGTCAAGCTGCTGTCCCCGAAGGACCTTTGAATTTGAATGTGAATTGTGAACGCCTTCTTCAACTGCTCTTTCCAGCCTTCCCCAACCGACCTTCACTTTGAGGATGAAGGATGTCAAGCTGCTGTCCCCGGAGGACCTTTGGAGCTCGCGCACAAGCACCGCGCGATCCGATTCTCTGCAAGCAGGAGGGATGATTGTATTATATGTATAACCATGACATGCGAAGTATTCCCGTTTATACATTGATGCAATATTTATTTTTGTACACTGACACTGGTGTATAGTTTGATTAGTTCATGCATTGCCAGACATGAAGTGCGGTCCAGTTCCCTATACCTCATACCGGTACCCAATACTTAATACCTAAACCCTAATACGTACCACAATACCTTCCTTATACCACGTACGTACTGCCAGTAATGAAAATGGACGGGAGAAGCTCCGTACATGCCCCCCAGCTGAAATGCACTGCCCCTCCGTGCAGGACATTATAAAAAGTAACCCAGAGTCTAACACCGGTATGATTAAATGATCAAGATGATGAAATGATGAATACCAGTCTGATAAATTATGAATATGATAAAAGTTACATGTATGAGGAAGTTATAAACAACTGATGAGCAACCAACACATGGTTTGCATACACACAGAAGCATATCTGCAAAATATCTTAAAATATATGAAAAATGAATCATTGAAACCTGGTGCATTTCTTTCGTGACCGTGCCAGTAAATACATAAATTTCAAAGGAAGCCATGCCCTGCGCGATGGAAATTAAAGCTTCGCGATATTTTTTTATATCTTTTTGGGGGGGAAGGCTGACAACGACAAAACAGTCCAGGTAGTGGACGTATTTTTTTGTCGCTGTGACGGTAAATACTTACCGTAATTAAAAAGGAAAACTTCAACTAACAAAAAATAAACCATTCCCCGTCAACCTTCAACCCGAAACCCACCTGCGAGACTTAGCAGCCTCCACGGACATTGCGGTGAAGGGGTGGGACATCCCGCTGCAGGACAGGCTGTGGCGAGGAAAAGGGAGGAGCAAATAGTTGAGATAAATGGAGTGGTTAAAGAGGCAGTGGGGGTCTCAGGGACAAGATCCCGTTGTGTGACAGGCTGGAGCAAAGAAGGGAGGGTGGGGAGGGTAAGAGTGAGTCACCTGATCTCGAGGTTAAGATCCAAGGCTAGATCCAAGGCAAGGTCCAAGGCAAGATCCAAGGCTAGATCCAAGGCTAGATCCATGGCAAGATCTAAGGCGAACCGGGATACCAGGATTGGAAATTGGACTGAAGTGGGGAGGACGGCACAGGTTGTGAGGGCGAGTCCCTTGGTCTCGGGTCCCGAGGCATGATCCATGCCAATATTAAGGAATGATCTCAAGGCCAGCAAAGACGCCAGCATTTCGAGGACAGGAAAAGGGGAGAGGAGGGACGACGGCGGGAAGAGTAAACATAATTACACAGGCCTTGGTGACTGAAGGGTGACTGAAGGGTGTGGAAGGTGTGGAACACGACAGGGGAATTCCTTAGGGAGGAGATGAGGGCAAGAGAGGGCTTCCGACACAGGCTTCTGGCCGCATCAATACTCGGGGTCAGGCGCACAAGTCCCGGTGATCGTTGCCATCCGGGGCGAAGGTGAGTCCTGCCGCAACCCCAGGGGCCATCATCCCTAACTTCAACTTCAACTCTAAACCTAAACCCTTAACATAAAACCTAAATACTAATCCATTGGCAGTATGTCCAGGCGGGGTTAGGCGCTTGGAAGAAGGGGCCGTTGATCAGTGCTATGAATACCCTGACCCCTTCACCCCCCCCCCCCCTTCACCCCTGACACCCCCCCCTTCACCACCCCTCTCACCCTAACCCCCTATCACTATCCCCCCCCCCCTTCACCCCCCCCTTCACCCCCCCCTTCACCCCCCCTTCACCCCCCCTTCACCCCCCGTTCACTCCCCCCCCCCCCCCCCCCCTTCACCCCCCTTCACCCCCTCTCACCCCCCCCCCCCTTCACCCCCTCTTACCCCCCCCCCCCCCCCTTCACCCAGCCCCTTCACCCAGCCCCTTCACCCCCTCTCGCATCCCCCCACCCCACCTCACCCTTCGCACCCCAACCTCACCTCACCTCACCTCACCCCACCCCACCCCACCTCACCTCACCTCACCCCACCCCACCCCACCCCACCCCACCTTACCTCACCTCAACCTTCACCTCAACCTTCACCTCAACCTTCACCTCACCTCACCTCACCTCCCCTCTCCCCTCTCCCCTCTCCCCTCTCCCCTCTCCCCACCTCTCCCCACCTCACCCCACCTCACCCCACCTCACCCCACCTCACCCCACCTCACCCCACCTCACCCCACCTCACCTCACCTCACCTCACCTCACCTCACCCCACCTCACCCCACCTCACCCCACCCCAACCCCACCTCATCCAACCCCACCTCACCCCTCACCCCGTCACCCCTCACCTCCGTCACCCCTCACCCCCACACCTACCAGACGGGCAGCACTACCAGACGGGGCTTAGCTCCCGTGTAAAAGGAGGGACCCTGGTCGCTAGATCCAACTGTGAAGGTCAACGGGTTGCCGCTTGGCCCACATGCGCCTGAAGGGCACCAGGCGGTGCACAAGTGTGGGGCAGTACAGTGAAAAATGGGAGACCCCGACCGCTGAATCTAGCAGTAAAATTCAGTGGGAGGGGCGGTACACAAGTGGATGGGGGGCGGTAATTAATCAGCCCCCCACCTCTTTTGCACCCACATCATATTTTACAACCAGGGCTCATCTCCTGCACTATGCGGTTCGTTCACATGCTACTGCTCTGTGGTTGAGAGTTGGCTGCTTGCCTTGATCTGAAAATGCTTTATGCATTGGCAGTGTATTCATGTCCAGGGCTGTGCAGCTTGAGACCGTTGTTGCAGTGAGATACACATTGGCCACCTGCCCCCGCCCTATGATACCCCCCCGGCAGTCTGTGCCAACGGCAAGGTGTCGAAACATCCAGTCGCGCGCTGGCGCACGTTTTTTCTTCTTTTCAACGCAACGGAACTGAAGTTCGTGTCCCCTTTTAAGCGCATAACAAAAAGTAAAACTCCATTTCGTCAGCCCTTCAAAACGCTGAAACGAAACGAGACAAACATTACGGTAGGTGGGGTAAAGATGAACTAGGTCGGCTCCAGGGACAGGATACGGGCAACTTCGTGTATTACCATATTCGTGTCTTACCATATTCGTGTATTACCATATTCGTGTCTTACCATATTCGTGTCTTACCATATTCGTGTATTACCATATTCGTGTATTACCATATTCGTGTATTACCATATTCGTGTACTACCATATTCGTGTATTACCATATTCGTGTATTACCATATTCGTGTATTACCATATTCGTGTATTACCATATTCGTGTATTACCATATTATGTATCCTGCGTCCAAGGTCGACCCATTTAGATTCATCTGCCCCCCCCCCCCCACACACACACCTGTGGCAAAGTACAAAGGCTGTGGGTGGTTGCGTCAGCTTTGTAACGACAACAACACAACGGAGCCCCCCCACACACACACACACACCTGTGGCAAGGGACAGAAGGGAGCCCCCCCCCCCACACACACACACACACCTGTGGCAAGGGACAGAAGGGAGCCCCCTCTCCCCCCCCCACACACACACCTGTGGCAAGGGACAGAAGGGAGCCCCCCCCCCCCACACACACACACCTGTGGCAAGGGACAGAAGGGAGCCCCCTCTCCCCCCCCCCCACACACACCTGTGGCAAGGGACAGAAGGGAGCCCCCCCCTCCCCCCACACACACACACATGTGGCAAGGGACAGAAGGGACCCCCCCACACACACACACCTGTGGCAAGGGACAGAAGGGAGCCCCCTCCACACACACGCACCTGTGACAAGGGACAGAAGGGAGCCCCCCCCCCACACAAACGCACCTGTGGCAAGGGACAAAAGGCCCCCCCCCCACACACACGCACATGTGGCAAGGGACAAAAGGCCCCCCCCCCCCCCCACACACACACACCTGTGGCAAGCGACAAAAGCCCCCCCCCACACACACACACACCTGTGGCAAGGGACAAAAGCCCCCCCCCCCCCCACACACACACACACCTGTGACAAGGGACAAAAGGGAGCGTGCCCCCCACCCCCCCACACACACCTGTGGTTGCCGCTATCCAGAGCTCGTACAGCGGCCACATGCGTTGGAAGATCACGCCTTCACGATCCACAACGAAAAGCACCTGCAGAGCACATTGTTACATCCAGTCACATGTAGTTACATGCAGGTACATGCAGTTACTTGTGGTTACATGGGGTTACATGGTTATAAAGAGATAAACAAGGCTGGGGCAACTCAGTGAGTGGTGTTCTCATAACTTGCATGTCCTGGGTGAGTAAAAACCGTTCATTTATGTGTGTATCTGACAGTTACGCTCCAGAGAAGTCACATTCCAGGGGAGTTACATTCAATTGGAGTTACATTATATTTGAGTTACATTCCAGTGGAGTTACATCCCAGTGGAATGTAATTCCAGTGGGGTAACATTCCAGTGGAGTTACATTCCAGTGGAGTTACATTCCAGTGGAGTTACATTCCAGTGGAGTTACATTCCAGTGGAGCTACATTCCAGTGGAGTTACATTCCAGTGGAGTTACATTCCAGGGGATTTACATTCCAGTGGAGTTACATTCCAGGGGAGTTACATTCCAGTGGAGTTACAGGACAGTGGAGTAACAGGCCAGCGGAGTTACATTCCATTGGGGTTACATTACTGCGGCGTTAGAATTTCGTCTCCATGCGTTGCGTGTCCTAAAACACACAAACATACACGAATATATCCCCCCCCCACATTTCTTGGTCACAATGTCCACACTGTCTCCACAGTGTGTGAACAGTATGAACGTACTCACACCTGGTGCGCTGTCGCCAGAACGTCCCGTATGCTGCCTAGGTCAGTCTCGCTGATTGTGTGAGTGTCTCCCCGGTGCAGGTTGGTGCAGAACGTGTCAATCCACACAAACACGTTCTCGGGGATTTGACTGGAGGGGAAAGTGTGAGGCAGGGGGGGGGGGGGGGAGTGTGAGGGGACACGGCAGTGTGGGTGGAAGTGTGAGTGCAAATGTGGGCGTAGTGTGAGTGTCGCTTCAGCTCAGGTTAACCTACAAGATTAATTTACGCAACTAGGTCCCAGGGTGGATTGCTTTGCTTGGACTTAACAACGTGTGTGAGGCCGGCCGCCAAAGTGTGAGGCCGGCTGTCAAAGTGTGAGGCAAGCCGCTCAAGTGTGAGGCCGGCCGTCAAAGTGTGAGGCGGGCTGCCAAAGTGTGAGGCCGGCCGTCAAAGTGTGAGGCAAGCCGCCTACGTGTGAGGCCGGCCGTCGAAGTGGTGTGAGGCCGGCCGGCAAAGTGTGAGGCCGGCTGCCAAAGTGTGAAGGTAGGCCGCCAAAGTGTGTTGGCGTCTCGCTTTTCAAGGGTTGGGTGGCCGGCCCAGTTTTTAGGTTCCCGTCTTCAGGGTGAACTTTCCCTGGCCATTTCACCCACCTTCGGCGGCTTAACACGATAGTATGGACCTCACTCTGCAGTCCCGACCTTTTATCCCATTCCTCCCCCAGATCTTCTCGCGCCTCCCAGCCCCCCCTTCCTCCCCCTCCCCCCCACCACACGCCCTCAAACCAAACACTCACCCCCCTACACACCTCTGCTCATTCCTCACTCCTCCCCTCCTTCCCCCCCATCTCCCCCCCCTCCACTCACTTGCACCCCTCAAAGTGCATCTTGAGCGTAGAGAGCAGCGCGTGAAACTCCATGTGGCTGGAGTGAATGACATAAGCATCCGGCACGCCAACAGCCTTCTCATCCACTGTGTCAATATACCTACACATGGACAGGGTTTAGGGTTTAGGGTTAGGATTTAGGGTTCAGGTATTAGGGTTCAAGTTGAAGGGAGGGTTGGGGGCTAGGGTATGTGAGTACATGTTAGGATGAGGATGAAACGTTTAGGGTTTAGGGTTAACAGGGATTCAGCTCCCGAGAAGCAGGCTTCCTCTCACATGCACTCCATGTCCATGATGGGTGCCCCCTCCCCCACTTCTTGTAACGATCCTAATAAACTAAGAGGACGTTAATTCCACCTGGATCCTTTGGTGTAAATGGTAAGAACGCTCCCCTTCTCCTGCACACCATGCCCCCCCGTGGACCCAATGCCCATATCTCTGATCTTTACCACACCCCTGCTCCCTGCTCCTCCTGTTTACCCTGGCCTTCCCCCATGCCCCCACCACCCCTCCCCACATCACCTCTATCCCTGCCCCTCTCCCTGCTCCTCCTCTTTCCCCTGGCCTTCCCCCCTGCACACCCTACCCCCACCCCACATCCCCCCCTCTCCCCCAATTTCCCCGCCCACCTGCATCTCTTTTCCAGAGTGAGTGGCATCACAAACCTCTTCGCCACGGTCACCACCGACATATCTCCTGGCAGGCCCGTGCCAAACCGCAAGATCTCAGACAAACGGATCCCCATCACGCTGACCTGGCAGCATGAAGGAAAGGATCCAGGGGTTCAGGGTTCAGCAAACATCAGGGTTCAGCAAACATCAGGGTTCAGCAAACATCAGGGTTCAGCAAACATCAGGGTTCAGCAAACATCAGGGTTCATGGACAATGGGTCGAGGAGGAGAGGTGAGATGTGACGAGTGGGAGGTCATTCGTTTTGATTGAGGAATGAAGGTCCCATATTCAAATGTAAGGGGCGGGGTGAGAGATGACTGAATACGTGTGAGGCGTGAGGGGTGAGAGGTAAGGGGTTAGGGGTGTACGGCAGAGAATGGGCAATTAGCAGCACCAGCCTGCAGTGTCCACCATTCAACCCCTCCCCAATCCACCCATCTTCCAATCACCACAAAATCTCCGATATTTGCCATACGCCCTCCATCATTCTCCCTTCAATATTAACCCTCCATCACTCAATCTCCATCAGTCATTCCCCCCCACCATTCACTCCCCACCATTCACTATCCGCCAGTCATCCCCACCATTCACTCCACACCATTCACTACATATACAGTCACCCCACACCATTCACTCACAACCATTCACTCTCAATACAACCATCCCACACCATTCACTATCCACCTTTACTCTATATGCAGTCACCCCTCACCATTCACCCACACCATTCACTCTATATGTGCAGTCACCCCACACCATTCACTCTCCACCACTCACTCTATATGCAGCCACCCCAAACCATTCACTCCCACCATTCACTCTATTTGTGCAGCCACCCCCACCATTCACTCCCCACCATTCACTATATATGCAGTCACCCCACACCATTCAGTCTATATGCAGTCACCCCACACCATTCACTCCCACCACTCACTCTACATGCAGTCAGCCCCACCATTCACTCCCCACCATTCACTCTCAATGCATTCACCACACACCATTCACTCCCCACCATTCACTCTATATGCAGCCACCCCACACCACTCACTCTCCACCAGTCACTATATATACCGCCACTCCCCACCATTCACTCTCTGTGCAGTCACCCCACACCAATTCACTCTCCACCATTCCCTATATATGCAGCCACCCCACACCAATTCACTCTCCACCATTCCCTATATATGCAGTCACCCCACACCATTCACTCCCCATCATTCCCTATATATGCAGTCACCCAACACCAATTCACTCTCCACCATTCCCTATATATGCAGTCACCCAACACCATTCACTCTCCACCATTCCCTATATGTGCAGTCACCCCACACCATTCACTCTCCACCATTCCCTATATATGCAGTCACCCCACACCAATTCACTCTCCACCATTCCCTATATATGCAGTCACCCAACACCATTCACTCTCCACCATTCCCTATATATGCAGTCACCCCACACCATTCACTCCCCACCATTCCCTATATATGCAGTCACCCAACACCATTCACTCTCCACCATTCCATATATATGCAGTCACCCCACACCATTCACTCTCCACCATTCCCTATGTATGCAGCCACCCAACACCATTCACTCTCCACCATTCCATATATATGCAGTCACCCCACACCAATTCACTCTCCACCATTTCCTATATATGCAGTCACCCCACACCATTCACCCCGCACCATTCCCTACATATGCAGTCACCCCACACCATTCACCCCACACCATTCACTCTCCACCATTCCCTATATATGCAGTCACTCCACACCATTCCCTATATATGCAGTCACCCCACATCATTCCATATATATGCAGTCACCCCACACCATTCACTCCCCACCATTCGATTCTATATGCAGTCACCCCACACCAATTCACTCTCCACCATTCCCTATATATGCAGTCACCCCACACCATTCACCCCCCACCATTCACTCTCCACCATTCCCTATATATGCAGTCACCCCACACCATTCACCCCGCACCATTCACTCTCCACCATTCACTCTCTGTGCAGTCACTCACACCATTCACTCCCCACCATTCACTCACTGTGCAGTCACCCCACACCATTCACTATCAGCCATTCACTCAATGTGCAGTCACCCCACACCATTCACTATCCACCATTCACTCACGGTGCATTCACCCCATACCATTCAGTGCCCACCATTCACTCGTTGTGCAGCCATCCAACACCATGCACTCCCCACCATTCACTCGATGTGCAGTCACCCCATACCATTCACTCTCCACCATTCAATATCTAATAAACCCCATTCAATGACACCTTTCACCCCCCCCCCCCCCCCCCCCCCATTCACCCTGTGACCTCCATTCTGAACCCTTCACCGTCCTACTTCCGTCCTCCCCCCACTCCTCCCCCCCCATTCTCCCCTGAACCTCCACCCTCCACCCTTCAGGTTTCACCCTATAACCTCCATTCTGAACCCTCCACCATCACCCTTCTGTCCTCCGCCCCCACCCCCCACCCCCCCACTTTTCAACCTTCACACTCTTCCCTCCATTACTCCCTCCTTCCCCCCCACCCCCCTACCCCCCTTCCCCTTTTTCTCCCCCCTTCAACCTTCAACCTTCAACACTCACCTGGTGACTGGCTGTTGTCCGCGTCATGTTGTGGCTGGTGGAGTTGGTATGCGTGGAGTGTGAGGAACTAGAAATGCCTGGCGAAGCGCCAATGGGCGCCAGTTGGTTCATACCCATATGTGTGGCAATGGCCAGCAGCTCCTCCTCTGAGAGGCCACGGGGGGGTCGAATACAAAGTGTGTGTCAGGTTTGGAAATGTATGGACACGGGTGTGAAAGAGTGTGGCAATGGCCAGCAGCTCCTCCTCTGAGAGGCCACGGGGGGGTCACATACAAAGTGTGTGTCAGGTTTGGGAATGTATGGACACGGGTGTGAAAGAGTGTGGCGGATTATATTGCACAAGCCCTGAACCTGAACACTCTCCTTGAGCATCATATTCCCACCATGTACATCCTCGACACAAGATGCTCACCCCATCTAAACCCTTACCTGGTTTAGCCCCCCTGGGGTCTAGACCCCAAGCCCCCAAAAGGTAACAAGAAACCCTGTCTGAACCTTGGCCCTGTAAACTCTCCCCTTCTCCAAAACAAAAAAGTTTTCCCTCCTTGAAGCCCTGCTGAACATGGTAAAGACCTGCACCCTCCTGCTGGCCCATGTACAACCCCTTGTACTGCCCATCCCTTGTACCTCGGGGGCGGTACAGACGGCGATCAGACTGCAACGGCACTCCCCCTGGTCCGATCCTGCTGCTTTCTTGGGACGACCTTCAGTGTGAGGGTGTGAACAAAGTATGGACCTCGCAGTATGAATATAGCATGTTTTGAACAGTATGAACGGCGTAAAAAGTACGAACTGCACGGGAAGGTCACGTTTGTGCGCAGGAAAGTATGGACAGGTACGTAGGAAAACATTTTGATGTTAGTTACCAGAGAGGAGAAAGGAAGGGTTTAGGGTTGAGGGTTGACAGTTGATAGTTGAGGGCTGAGAGTTGAGGGTTGAGGGTTGAGGGATGAGAGTTGAGGGTTGAGTATTGAGTACTGAGTATTGAGGGTTGAGGGTTGAGGGTTGACAGTTGAGGGTTCAGGGTTCTCAGCAATGGGGTTTGATAGAGCTATGAAGACCACTTCAGTGCAGAACACAACGGCAGAGGTAACGTGCGTAAATTCGTAAGGATGTACACACGATCGACGTTCAAGTACGTGCAGTATGAACTAAAAGGATGAACATGGTATATGGTATTAACATGGTATGAACACCTTGCCCGGACTAGGGGCAAGACCAAACTCCACAGTATGAACACCTGGCATAAATGAGATTCAGTGTGGAATACAAAATGCAATGTATACAATTATGGAGAGTGACCTACAGAGTGTAAACGTGTTTAAGTGTGGAATTGTGGCATGTATTATGTTCATACCCACCTTGACACAGCTGGCGGCCGCACGATGGGTGACAGCAGCAGCGGGGATGCCGGGGCGCTTCGAAGAGTAGACTGCGGGGTCGGGGTTTAGAAGGAGGAGGGATGGACGTGTGTGTGTGTGGGGGGGGGGGTGAGTGGGGGAGTGAGTGGTGGGATGGATGAGTGAGTGGTGGCGTGAGCTGGGGAGGAGAAGAGGAGGGAAGGCTGGCTTCGTGTTTAAGGAGAAGGAGGAGAGGGGGGGTAGGAAGATGGGGGGTAGGAAGAAGGGGGGTAGGAAAAAGGGGGGTAGGATAAAGGGGGGTAGGAAGAAGGGGGGTAGGAAGAAGGGGGGTAGGAAGAAGGGGGGTAGGAAGAAGAGGGGTAGGAAGAAGGGGGGTAGGAAGAAGGGGGGTAGGATGAAGGGGGGTAGGAAGAAGGGGGGTAGGAAGAAGGGGGGTAGGAAGAAGGGGGGTAGGAAGAAGGGGGGTAGGAAGAAGGGGGGTAGGAAGAAGGGGGGTAGGAAGAAGGGGGGTAGGAAGAAGGGGGGTAGGAAGAAGGGGGGTAGGAAGAAGGGGGGTAGGAAGAAGGGGGTGTTTTACACTAAAGAAAACAATGGGGTCGCTAGAATGTTGTCGAAATAGCTATCTTAGGCTGATTAGGGTTATCTGGATTTGGGTTCATGGTTCATGATTCATGGTTCATGATTCATGGTTCATGGTTCATGGTTTAGGAAGAGGGTGCAGGAATGCCGTGGCACAGCGGCAGGGCAGACTGACCGCCCAAATATCTGGGAGACAAGACCTGATGCTATTCCACTGCGTCTCAGGGGGTTTATTTAGCTTGTGCTCACGGTTGATTGTTTTTCGATTTCACACAGTACACCCGGTGACCAGTGGAAGAGGAATAAGAGTGGTAATGGGAGGGGGGGCTCCCACACCTCATGCACAACCTAACACATGCATTTCCTCTCTCCCACACACACTTATGACGTGCAGCACAACAGCGCGTCACGCACATGTCCCACACTTTACGTGACATGTCCACACCTGTTCACACTGCCTGACGTATCCCCGCTTACGAGCAAGAAGCCGCCTTTGTACATAATTGCCTGCGTGCCTCGAACTGTACCACCACGCAAGAATTAACGAATGTGTGGCCACATATGTTCACACCCTGGCATTTCACACTTCCATCAAGAAAGCCGTCCTTCTTGAGCGTGCTTCCAGCATACCTTATACTGCACAAGCTGTGGCACACAAAATCCACACTGTGCATCTCCACACATGTTCACACCCTGAAGCTCCAAACTTACATCCAGGAAGCCACCGTCGGCCGCGAGGGTTCTTCGGAAGTCCGGCAGAACAGAGGTGGAGGAGCGGACAGACAGGGCACTCTGGGACAGAGGGAAAGAGCATTATTTATAAGAGTGATGTGTGACCGAGTGTGGAGGCAGGACAGAGGTGGAGCAGCGGACAGACAGGGCACGCTGGAGCAGAGGGACAGAGCGACGCGTCATTCATAAGATCAACGCGTGACCAAGTGTGACGCCAAAAGCCTGTGGATGGAGCAGACAAAACGAGTAATGTGGTTTTCACAAGTGTGATGTGTGACTGAGTGTGACGCCGAGAGTACACGTGGTGGCGAGGGCTGAGAGAGCAAAGTGTGAGTCTGTTGGCGCGTCCCTGCTCTCCTGCTGAACCCCACTCAAAGCCCTGACCATCTTATTGCGCGGAATCAGGGGGGGGGTAGCAGTGCAATGCCCCTGCCTATCCCCCTCCCCTTGCTCTCCCCTCCTTTCCTTCCTCGATCCCCCTCTGCCCTCTCCCCACTCCCCTCTCCCCGTTCCCCTCCCCCACTCCCCCTCCAATGCCGCACCACAAGGCCTACCATGCCCCCGTAGCTGACTGCTCCGCAAAGGGCTGCTGGACCGTTGGCCGGGTCTTGAGGGGGGAGGATCAGATCCTCGCGGCCGGACTGCATCACGCTGTCCGGGCCAAGCAGGCCGCTGGCAAACTGCGCCAGGCTGTGAAACAGGCAGGCGGAAATGTGAGGGATGCATACCGTATCTGCAGACATAATCTCCGTGTTGCAAGAGGTCGCAAGGAGGTAGCGAAATCGAGTGCGGGAGTTTTTTTCAATGGATGTTTTAAAGTCCTCACGGGGCAAGGAATGAGGATAAATATCGACAACGTGCACTATTTGAGCAACAACGAGATCTCAACACTTTGACTGCTGTTGGGGACCTCAACACTTTGACTTATGTTGGGAACCTCAACTCTTTGACTGCTGTTGGGGACCTCAACTCTTTGACTTATGTTGGGAACCTCAACTCTTTGACTTATGTTGGGAACCTCAACTCTTTGACTTATGTTGGGAACCTCGGTATATGACCAAGAGGGATGCACCCCAATGGCTTGACTCCTAGATGCATTGGATCTATTGGATCTATCGGATCTACTGGTCGGTTGGATCTATCGGACCTCTCACTTTTTCCGTAACAGGTTCTGGTGGATGGGCGCGTGGTCGTGGGCCCCCGACCGGGTGCTAGCGATCTGGAAGGAGGGGAAAAGAGCAGAGGGGGGGAGCCGGGCAGGGTTAATATTTAAATTGTGCGTATGGGAGTGATCTGAAGGGAGGGGAGAGGAGCAGGGGGGGGGGCAGCGGAGCAGGGTCAACATTTAAATTTTGCGTATGCTCTGGCAACTCAAATCTCAAATCCCTGGCTCGCTACATCTACCCAGCTGTTCCAGTAACAGATATATACTAATATATATACTTGACATACAGCTGGCAAGTAGCTGCGGTGCCCATTCGTGATACAATTTGCCCCACCTCCAGGAAATGATATATTCATATATATATATATATATATATATACAGCGGTACAGCGGTACGACTGAACAGTACCTGCGGTACCCATCCGAGTTAAACAACTTTCCCCACCTCAAGGAAGCGTCCGCCGCCATTACCACTGATCTCCCGAAGCGGCGATGCATTCTGCGACCATACAATGTGTGAAGACACGTGTGAGGTGTGGAAGACAGCAATGGCATGAGGGGTCGAAAGTGAAGATGTAGATGTCTTGAGGTATGAAAGTTGTGAGAGGTGTGAGAAGCATGAACAATAAGGTGAAGACCTCCTCCCAGCTTGCTCAAATGCCCTCAGTTGCCCTCCTCTACCCCCCTCTGCCCCCCTCTACCCCCTCTTCTAAACCCTCAACCCTCAACCCCTTGCACCTGTTGTTGAAACGGCGACAAAAATAAGTGCACGCCCGCCAGGTCACCGCTAACCCCTTGTGAAATACGATTTGGTTTCAATTTCTCCGCCGCCTGGTGCCCCACGGACGGGGAGCGCAACAAGCCCGGTCGAATTGAAGGCAGCTGGCCGGACGAGGGCGGGGAGGGCAGGACCTCGTTGGAGACGAAGGCGGACGTGAAGGCGGCGTGGAGATCTCGGTCGGTGTGGGGATGGAGCGGTTGCAGGAGGGAGGCGACGTTGCCAGCGAGGCTAAAGCGGGAGATGGCCTGGGGGCAGATGGGGTGACAATTTGAAGGGTGGTAATAAGAAGAGGTAATAATTATAATGATACCGTAATGGAAATTAATAAGGGTATTAATAATGATAAGGGGTACTAACAATAATAATAATAATAATAAGGGATACTACCGTAGTCACGGACGTATTTCGCTGTTTTGATCGTTCTTCAGGGAGCAAGGAAATCGACAGTGAAAATGTTTTTGACTGAAATTTTTCACGTGAAGGGGCAACGAATAAAAAAAAACGCCAAAACAGCGACTTGTTAAGCAATAACGAAATTCGAAACAACGAAACACGTCCGTAACTACGGTATTAATAATAAGAAGAAGAAGAATGGTAATAATAATAAATGCAGATGTTTGCTTTTTGATGGTTCCTGGTATGCCTGGTCTGTCCAAGGATCGGTAACATCAAAAGAGAATGCCATCGGACTTAACACGCGAAACCGTGCCGCGGAAAAAAAGAAGGAAACTGATTCTCCGAGAATCAGAGTTCCAGAATTCTACGGAATTTTAGCACATGCTTGTCCATAAGATGTTTTAACAGCAACCCTTCTTGTTTGGGTTTCAGGGTTCAGTGTTTAGGGCGTAGGGTTAAGGGTAAAGGGTTTGGGATTTTTAGGGTAAAGGTTCAGGGTTTGGGGTTTAGGGTTGGGGTTTTTCATAAGATGCTGTAACAGGATTATGGCGCCCCAAAATCAACCCTGAACATCTCTTGAATCAAACACTCTGGTAACTCCCAGAAGAGAGGGGTGCAATGAGAGGTTCCACGCAGAGGGGGGGGGTGCCTGGGTGGGGTAATGAAATGAGAGGTTACATGCTTAGGTTCCGTAGCTCAATTAGTAGGACATCATTCTGCTAAGAATGGGGATGTGGGTTCGAATCTCACTGGAGCTACCTGAGTGACTGGTAAAACCTCTCGGCGATATGTGTGCGTTTACGTACGCGCCGTAGCCAGTCATGAGGGAAATCGCAAATTAAAAGAGGTACCGACGAGTGACTGATCCACAGTTACTATAACTCGGGGGAGGGTGCGCGTATCCCGTACGGGCAGGTTTACCTACGGGTCACCTGTACCTAAGGATCCGTTAAATTCACGAACGATAGGAAACGACACGTAGTTCTTACTTCTTACTTGCTTAAGGGGGAGGGGAAGGGGCCTGTCACTAGGGGGGTCGAACTAGTCCCCCGACACCCCCCTGGCTTATAATGCAACCCCATGGTTGGCGCCTTAGCACACGGAAGAATCGACTGGCGTCCAGGACTTGGGCCATTTAATATAAATGGAACATTGTTTTTTTTCTGGTCGATTCTTCGTTGTGCAAAGGCGCCAACCGGGCACCGTAAGCCCCTGTTCGGGGGACCAGTCTGACCCCCCTATTGACCAGCCCCTTGGAAGGGGGGGGGAATCCCAAGTCTTTAGTTCCTTTTCAGTTCCTAGTTTTTAATTCCTGTCAGTTCCTAGATTTTAATTCCTTTCAGTTTTTATTTCCTTTTAGTTCATGCATTCCTCAACTCCCTTTTAAATCCCTTTTAAATCCCTGCAATGTTATAGTTGTTAGTTAGTTCACATGACGAGGGGGAGGGGAGGGGAGGGGAAGGGTAGGGCACTCGTCTGTTGCGACATCCACAGCTGTCATCATGGTGATAATTTCGGTTACAGCCGGGAGGTTACAATCAGGAGGTTACAATCAGGAGGTTACAATCAGGAGGTTACAATCAAGAGGTTACAATCAAGAGGTTACAATCAAGAGGTTACAATCAGGAGGTTACAATCAAGAGGTTACAATCAGGAGGTTACAATCAAGAGGTTACAATCAGGAGGTTACAATCAGGAGGTTACAATCAGGAGGTTGCAATCAGGAGGTTACAATCAAGAGGTTACAATCAAGAGGTCACAATCAAGAGGTTACTCAAGAGGTTACAATCAAGAGGTTACAATCAAGAGGTTACAATCAAGAGGTTACAATCAAGAGGTTACAATCAAGAGGTTACAATCAAGAGGTTACAATCAAGAGGTTACAATCAAGAGGTTACAATCAAGAGGTTACAATCAAGAGGTTACAATCAAGAGGTTACAATCAAGAGGTTACACTCAACTTTTTCACGGGGTTTGCGTTTTGACGCCATGTATGGGGCCGGCACATTTTCAGATGCCCGCAATTTATTAAATCCCTGAACTTGACCTAAACTTGACATGACCAGGCATTCAGCTACCTCCCAGGTGCCGCACAGTGACCATCAGCTACCATTCATCAGCTACCATTCATCAGCTACCATTCATCAGCTACCATTCATCCGCTACCATTCATCAGCTACCACTCATCCGCTACCACTCATCCGCTACCACTCATCAGCTACCACTAATCAGCTACCACTCATCAGCTACCAACCAGCTACCCCACGGCTACCACTCGCCTACCACTCGGCTACCACTCAGCAACCGCTCAGCCACCCCTGTTCACCATAAGATGCTGCTGCATGGGAACAGAAAGGGAGCTCGGTGCTGGGTAGGTGTGAGGCAGGTTACGCGTTGTGGGCTGCAGCTGGGAGGCGGGCAAGCTGCCAATCAGCTGCTGAGCAGGAGATGGGTTGATGGATTGCAACAAGAGGGCAAGATGATGCGGCATCCTGAAATTGGAGGAAGAGGGCACAATTGGGGGTTAGAGGGGCAGATGGTGACGGCACCGACGCGGCCTAGGCCCATGCCGCACTGTTTCCTCAAACCTCACGCCCCTGCGGCGTAGCTCCCATGCGGCGTAGCTTTCTTTCTTTCTGGAGTGGCAGCGTTTTGCGAAAGGGAGGGCGCTGCGTCGAATCGGGAGGTTTCATGAGATCGTCTGTGGGTAGAGCCAGTGACCCATTTAGAATTTAGGATTTAGGGTTCAGGGTTTAGGGGGAGGAGCAGAGTGACTGTGAAATGAAGGGCGCTGCATCGACTCGGGAGGTGTCATGAGGTTGTCTGTGAACAGAGCAAGTTACACATTGAAGGGGAGGAGGAGCAGAGCGACGGTGAAAGGGAAGGCGCTGCATCGGCTGGGGGGGCAGGGGTGATGAGGTGATTTGCGAGTGGATCATGGGGCACATGAAGCGTGGGGAGCCCCGCATGGACAGAGAGGGTGCTGCAGCACCCGCCGGGGAGGTGATGAGGCAGATTTTTTCTAAAAGGGGGCATGGACAGAGGGTGCTGCAGCACCCGCCGGGGAGGTGATGAGGCAGATTTCTTCTAAAAGGGGGCATGGACAGAGGGTGCTGCAGCACCCGCCGGGGAGGTGATGAGGCAGATTTCTTCTAAAAGGGGGCATGGACAGAGGGGCGGCGTGTCCGGGAAAGGGAGGGAGCACAGTAGCGCGGATTCTAAACTGCAAATTATTTAAACACTGGAAAGAGGCTGACCATCACGCCACTGTAATCACTGGTCAACACTGGTCAACACTGCTCAACACTGGTCAACACTGGTCATGTGATGGTAAGCGGCGCGGACGAGACCTCGGTCCAGACTGCTGCACCGCTACCTTCCACTTCCCTCCGGGATGCGGCCTCCATTCTTTTTCGGCTCTCTTGAGCGGTGGCGACAAACGGCAAGGCCGAGGAAGGGAACTCTAAACCCTTAAGCCGAAACCCTTAACCCTGAACTAGGCCGGGGAAGGGAACTCACAAACAGCACCGCCAGCTACACTCCGTCTACTCGGAAACAAAGGTCTCCCCTGGGTAGCCAACAGACGGGGCATCGAAAGAACCCCCAACATCCCCTAGCCACCACCCAGCTGCCACCCAGCTGCCACCCGGCTGCCACCCAGCCGCCACCCAGCTGCCACCCAGCTGCCACCCAGCTACCACACAGCTACCTCGACATACAGTGGACTCCCCTGGAATGACGCTGGGCAGGGCATCAAAAGAACCCCCAACATTCACCAGCCGTCACCCAGCTACCACACAGCTACCACCCAGCTGCCACTTAGCTACCACCCAGTTACCTTGACGTACAGTGGACTCCCCTGGAATGACACTGGGCAAGGCATCAAAAGAACCCCCAACATTCCCCAGCTACCCATCAGTTAGCCACTAAGCCACCACCCAGCTACTCCACAGCTACCACCCAGCTACCTGGGCAGTCTCGTCCCTCTTGGAGAGATCGGAGGGGAGGGAATCAGGTCGAAAACCCCGTCCAAGGGCGGCAGCGGGGACTGGGGGCACACGGAGGTGGACGACGACAGCGACGGCAGCGGTTCAGAGGCGCTCATCGAGGAGGCGGAGGGGGGGGATGTTAGTTGCTGCTCTCTTTCTTGGTGCTTCATTTTTGAAGGGAAGATCAGTTGGAACCCTGTGGGGTGAGGGGAGGGGGGAGAAGAACAGGGTGGGGAGAGGCGAGGGGGAAGAGGAGCAGGGTGGGGAGGGGGAGGGGTGTATGTTGTTGCCTTCCGTCTTGGTGCTGATTTTGTGAGGGGAAGACAAGTCAGAACCCTGTGGGGTGAGGGGAAAGAGGACAGGAGCAGGGTGGGAGGGGGGGGGGAGGTCAAAACCGGGGGAGAACCGTCATCTCGTGCATCCTTCCTACTGCCCCCTCCTCCCTCATCTCATGTATCTCCCCTACTGCCCCCTCCCCTCACTCATCTAATGAATCCTCTCTACTGCCCCCCCCCCCCCCCCCCCCCCCTCTCCCTCGTCTCATGCATCCTCCCCACTACCCCCCCCCCCCCTCCCTCATCTCATGCATCCTCTCTACTGCCCACCCCCCCCTCCCTCATCTCATGCATCCTCTCTACTGCCCACCCCTCCCTCCCTCATCTCATGCATCCTCCCTACTACACCCCCCCCCCTCCCTCATCTCATGCATCCTCCCTACTACCCCCCCCCCCCTCATCTCATGCATCTTCTCTACTGCCCCCCCCCCCCCTCCCTCATCTCGTGTATCCTCCCTACTGCCCACCCCCCCCTCCCTCATCTCATGCATCTTCTCTACTGCCCCCCCCCCCCCCCTCTCCCTCGTCTCATGTATGCTCCATGCTGTCCCCCTCCCCCATGCCATGCCTCGCCATACCATGTCTCAGCAATCCCATGCCTCCCCCCCCTCAGACTCACCTCTCAGGCTCTCACCCCTCTCACCCCCTGCATCCCTCCCATGCACCCCTTTATCCTCCATGCCTGCCTCTTCCCTCTCACCCCTAGCACGTCCACCTCATGCACTTACCTCCCCACATGCCTGCCTCCGCCCCTTTTCCCCTTTCATGCCCACGCCCCCATGCAACCCCTTTCCCCCTTGCTGCCTCCATCCCTCTTCCCCTTACATGCCTCCGCCCCCATGCACCCCCCATCTCCCTCACCCCTACCATGTATCCCCCCCCCCCACCCTCCACTGAACCTCCCATATCTTCACCCCTGTACTCCCCATCATGTACCCCCACCACCCATGTACCTCCTGTATCTCCACCCCTGTACTCCCCAATATGCCCCCCCCCTCCCTCCACTGAACCTCCCATATCTTCACCCCTGTACTCCCCCTCATGCCCCCCCCCCACCCATGAACCTCCCGTATCTCCACCCCTCTTCTCCCCCTCATGCCCCTCCCCCACCAAGCACCCCCCACCCTCCCCGCCTGCCATTCCCTTCTTGCCCCACACATGCCGATTTCATGCTCTTACCTCCCCCCATGTCTACCCCCGCCCCTGCCCCCCCCCATATGGCTTATCAATATGGCTATATGTCACCCCTGATGTCACCTAGGGGTCAGCAAGGGACGCTTGGCAAGGCTTAGGGGACTAAGATGGGGTACGCTCTTTGTGTCAAAGAATCGACGATAGGAGCTTCTAGGAGCTTGTTGTTTTACTTGGCATAGCCAGTGCTTGATATTTGAATGTATCACAACAAGCTGGGACTAATGAAAGGCCAACATACTCATAGCACGGCAACGAATCCAATGGCACAAGTTTTTGTCGCATATGCGTTGCGTGGCTGGAGATTCACACTTCCTCCCATACCACTGTTGCCCCCCCCCACACACACACACACTCACAGACACACAGATTCACACCCCTGCACCCCACCCACACACCGTGTGACCGTGCCTGTCTCTTCCCCTCTCACCACTCTCTTCAGTCTTCCCCTCTCACCAACCACTACTCTCCCCACTCTTCCCCTCTCACCATTCTCCCCACTCTTCCCCTCTCACCACTCCCCACCCTCCCCACTCTTCCCCTATCACCACTCCCACTCCGCCCACTCCACCCCACCCACACACCGTGTGACGGTGCCTGTCTCTTCCCCTCTCACCACTCCAATGGTCCCCTCATGAGCACAGCACACACACAACTGAGCACCCCCTGGACACCCCCTTGAGCACAGCACACACCCTGTGCCTGCCTCCCCCCCTCTCCTCCCTCTCACCCCCCCCCCCCTTCCTCCTCCTCTTAGCCTCAACGTCTTCTGCCACCGCGCTCATGCTGCCCACCCCATGCACCTCCATCCATACAAGTTGCCCTTCTCCCCCTCTCATGCCCCGCCCCCTCCCATGCATCACCACACCATACCTCCATGCCCCCTCCCATGCATCACCACACCATACCTCCATGCCCCCTCCCATGCATCACCACATCATACCTCCATGCCCCCTCCCATGCATCACCACACCATACCTCCATGCCCCCTCCCATGCATCACCACATCATACCTCCATGCCTTCCACCACTTCTCTCATGCCACCCATCATCCATGTCGGCCTTCTCCCCCTTTCATCTAACACCATACCTCCATGCCCCCTCCCATGCATCACCACACCATACCTCCATGCCCCCTCCCATGCATCACCGCACCGTACCTCCATGCTTGTGCTCACGTCACTCATGCTGCACACCATGACGTCCCTCCACAATACCTGCCTCCTCCCCTCTCACCCCTCGTTTTGCATCAGGGGTTCGAGGTGTCGGTCGTTAGGGCCGTGGTCCGCACGACGCGATTAACACTTGTACTTAAGGTGGATGTTTCTCGTTCAGATTGTCCTGGGGTCGGGGTGACGGGGCCAAATGCGGATGGATGACAAACTCCGCTTCACGACACAGGGGTCATCATTCCCGGGTCGCCTCGTGCCTCGCGAATCAAGAGGTCGCCGCTGCGGCTCCTGCTTCTGCTGCTGAAGCAACTACTACTATTGGTGGTGCTGCTGCTGCTGTTGCCTCAAATGCACCTCGCCTTTCTTTACCCGCCGTACAAGGTGAGCGCCCGTTCGAAGTGGCAAGGATGGGGGACGGAAGAGGAGAATGATGGGCCAGGATGCAAGTGGGTCATATATGCGTGATTTTAGTTGCGCTTTCCAAATGGGGAAGCCGGGAGGCGAAGGAGGAGGGTGGAAAGAAGAAGAAAAGGAAAGAGAACGCCGATGCGGCGTGGATTTTGGGAAGTACAGGTTGACGAGACGCCCAAGCCCCGGTCTGGATACCCTTTAAGGGGGAAAGGGTTATGGCGGGTCAGTTACAACAGGGGGAGATGCAGGCCGGCAGTCGGCTGGACTGTTTTCAGAAAGAATGAAAGAAATACTACTTCTCCGTCAAAGCTTTTCTAATCAGGGTGATGACCCTGCCGTAGTGAAAGGCTCTAGCACACATAGCCAGGTGATTTGCCTGAAGCATGTTCCGCTGCTGGTTCTAAAGTTGAAAAAGCTGCTTCTCATGCCCCTTCGATTGTTCGTGGGCCCGGATCGCATTATTCGGAGTTCCGCCAACTGAGGCGCCGACGTGATTGCACCCTTTGCAACGCCATTGATTTGTATTCACGACCGTCTTAAATAAAGCCTAGGTCCTCGAGCCACACATGTGGCAATTCGCCGTCTTCAAAGTAATTGGTATGGAAAGTTTTTGTGTTCGGCATTTAAATCCCGTATTCCTCAAGCCAATCTCAGGCGTTTTCTTTCTTTCTTTCTTTTTGTGCCTGACCCCTTCGTAGACTTCCATACGTCAACACTGTGGCCCCTAGTAACTTTGTCTGCCTAGTCCGCCATTATTTAACCACGTGAGGACTTAGAGGACATTTTTGTCTGAAAGTCGTGTGGCACCCAAAACCCATGGTTCATCACGGTCCTGGTTCTCCAAAATTCCCTGTTTCATCACGAATCGTGATATATCACGGACTAAAATATTCACTGGTTCAGACCCTACCAAAAGACTTTTCTGCGGATCCATTGGAAAAATTCCACCTGAAAATCCTGAAGCAGGCAGCGACATAGTAGTGAATCATAGGCACTGATTGCAGGCACTGACTGCATGCACTACTCTCATGCGCTGAGCTCATGATACATCTTGATGCGGTTCGTAGGATAGCTTCATACCTACATGGCTACCCCTTCACCATATTAATCGGCCTTACTGAGCCCAAGCACAAAATTCAAAAACAGCTCTTAGTTGTGGTGTTCCTCGTCCAGTTGAGAGCAGGAGAGCAGACTAAAAAAAAGAAAAAAAAGAGAGAAGAGAAGAGAACGCCGACGCGGCCTGGATTTTGTGGGAAGTACAGGTTGACGAGACGCCCAAGCCATGGTATGTATGCCCTTGAAGAGGAAAAGGAACTATGGCGGATAAGTGAGATTTGAGAACAGGGGGAGATGCAAGCAAGCGGGCAGTCGGGTGGAATGTTTTCAAGCAAACGTCGGAGACGATCGATGGAAAAGGCAGACTAAACAGTGTGAACTGCTAGTTGTTTAAGAAGTGGGGGGACATGGAGGGGTAGGATACCAACTACCAAGGACTGGAAAGAGGCGCATGATATCTTCATAGAAAATGCCAGAGCAACCAATGCATGATGACGAGGTGGACATATATAGGGTGCGGGAAGAGGAGTCCGGTAGCAAGGGGTGGTAACATGCACTACATGCACGGGAAAATGTGCCATGCATGGTGGGGGGCAGAAGGAGGGAGAGGGTCCATGATAGGTGTAGAGAGTGTCCATCCAGCAGCACGCAACAATTGTGTCTGTTTGTTTGTACCAATTCTGTTTGTTTTGTGGATTTGTCAGTGGGAAAGGCAGAATTGAAGATTGGAGGTAAACCCAAGCTCAAGAATGTGGATAGTACAAAGGTGTTGGAGGTGAAGCAAGAAGGAAGGCTCGGTTGGTAAGCCGGGCGGGAAGATAACTGTGGAGACCGGCAATGGTAAGGCCTTCAACTAAGAGGAGATCCGGATGAAGGCGGCAGAGTGTGGCAGGGGGGACAGCGGGAAGCATCCATTGCGGTATACGGGTGTATCAGTGTTATGTCCGTACGTCGTCGTCAGTTGTCACCTGGTGGAGTGGTGGGAGAGAGGCAGCTAGCCGTACTAGCTAGCCGGCGTTAGTTGCATCCATAATTGTGAACATAATAACACTGTGTTAACTGTGTGTGCCTTTGAGGGAACGTTGGATGTGGCGGAGGGCCATGTTGCTAGTGTCGGCCTGCATTTACTATACGGGGATGCACGGTATTAGTTGCACTGATGTAGTAGATGTAGGCATCTACCAAACATGTGTCCATGAGTGTCAGAGGTAGTGTCAGGAGGGCCAGTAGTAGGAGGTGGTGTACATATAATGGGGCAAAAGCCGCAAAGGCCATCGGTAAAAGAGCGGACTGTTAGGGAATACGGAAGAGTGAGAAAGGCACTTTAAACACTTAAACTGTCCATATACAAGAGTTTGGCGCGCATACGAAGGACTGATGCGGCACGCACGTCAGAGAAAAATGGCAAGCATAAGAGTGCCACATACATCCGATTGTTATACAGGCCAGGCAGGGGCAAACCGGTGGCATTTTTTCGATCAGATTGGGGTGCGATTATAAGTTTGCGTTTCGGTGTAGGTGCCAACCTCCCTGGGACATATCGGTACCGCTGTATGTGTACCGCTGTAAAACAATCCTTCGTGGCCCCTGACCGCCTGGGGGCCGCCCCCCTCTCCTCCTTAGAAACCGATATCCCCCGCGGCCAACCTTCCTATCTTCATCCCACAAGCTGTGTCGTCCCCTAATCCCTACTCATCTCTGGTTCTCCTCCAAGCCTTGCCTACATTATCATTGTTTTGTTTTGACACCAAAGTGTCCGTCCCTCTATAAACACCGCTTTCACACACGACACACAAGCGGTATACACGCGCACGAGGAAATCTCCAGTACTCCCCATTTGCCGGGAAATCCATTGATTGGGACTCGAGGATCGGCTGCAGCTGCTGCCCGTCACGCCTGTCTTCGATAACATCTTACCTGCGGTCGCTTACCTCTTGAGCACCCGCCCACGCTAGAAGACATCCGCCACATAGGGCAAATCAGCACTACCGTATCTACACCTTTTCTGCATCGAGTCTTTATTTTGTTGCGATGGCTCCCACCTGGCAACCGACTGGCACTGGCACCGGCACCGGTCTTGACAACGACATTCGGGCAGGGACAGTTCGTCCAAGCATGGGAGTGAACCCGCTGCTCACGAAAGCGGAGCTGGGGCAGGTGAGGTTTCCGAAGAAGCATACGGCACAGGGAGGTCGACGATGTAGCAATTTGCGCTCGGACATGCGCGCATTTCGAAGAACCACTTCGTATGTGCATGTCGAGAAGAAGAGGTCGGTGTCTTCGATGATCAAGCAGTGGAACCCACAGACAGGGAGAGATTGCGATCACGTCGAGGCTGTTGCGGCAATAATATCGAAGTGTTGCGGCAATCACGTCTGTACTGTGTCCATGCTCCTCGGGCATTTGCTTTGCTATACACATGTTCGCGTTCTACCTTCATAGGGCGAGTCCCCTGTCCATGGGACCATACCCCCTCCTACTGTACCTCCCATGCCCCTCTCGGGCCCATCCCACCCATGCCCATGTCCCATGTTGTTACAAAGTTGACGCAGCCACCCACTGGCTTTGGCGAAAGGGCCAGGCAGAGCGGAACCAGGGGGAAACAAGCCCATGTCCATGCCCCCAGTTTCTCCGTTCGTTCCCTCCCATTCCTGCCTGTCCTCTACACATGCCCCTCTGCCCATGCCGCTCTGCCCATCGCCCTCCAATCGTGACCAACCCCTCTGCCCTCACCTGACCCCCTGCCTGCTCCCATATCACCATTGCTCACACAAACGAGTATAACCGTGTGACCCCCACATCCAACGTTCACCAAGTGTGACCCCCCACTCCCCACGTGCAACAAGCTTGACCCCAGCAAGTGTGACTCCCCTCGAACTACAAGTTGGACCCCAACAAGCATTCACACACCTTGGTCCAGGACCACCACTTTAGGGCAAAACCCAAGTTGGAGGTTCTCTCATTGGCCCCACCCAGCCCCCCTCCCCCATGCCTCCCTATTTCCCTGCAGGTCAAGCGCATCCTGTTCAACCAGCCGCCCTCCGAACACGTGTTTGGGTTCCAGCCTACCCAGGACCCCGAAGGGGCACGCGAGATCACCATGCTCTGGAAGGATGGCTCCAACACCGCAGGTAGGAGGATCACACTCGTTGCATGTGGGGTCACACTTGTTGCGGGCAGGCGATCACACTTGCTGCACATGGGGTGGGCTGTAGGCGATTGCGCGTATTGCGTGTGCGGAAGGTAGTCGCTGCCCCATCCAAGGCCATGATTCCTGACCGACTGACCTTCCTCCACGGGCGCCCCCCCGCACCACCCCACAAGGCCTTGCGGACTCAGTTTCACGCCCACACTTTTCCCATTCATACACACTAATTCACACCCCTGGCTCCCAAAATGCAAGTCGAAAATCTGAAAAGTACAAGACTGCCTCCACCCTCTCCCAGTGGCCAATGGAGGCGGACCCATCCAACAGGACTTCACGAAGATGAACAAGCTGGCGGCAATCAGGTGAGGGTTGAGGTTCAGGGTTCATGGAATTGTTCAAGGGTTGAGGTTTAGAACGAAGATGAACAAGCTGGCGGCAATCAGGGGAGGGTTCAGGTTCAAGGGTTGAGGTTTAGCTCAAAGATGAATAGACTGGCAGCAAGCAGGGGAGGGATGGCGGACTGGGGGTCGCGTTCGGGGTCAAGGGGTTTAGGGGTTCCGAGTTAAGATGAACAAACTGGCAGCAACAAGGCGAGCGAGGCCGGGAGGGGTCGTAGAGGGCTTGTAAGCTTGTAAGGGGGCTTGAAACCTGGTTGACATGAAGGGCCTACATGTAGATGGTGCCCGGTGTTCAAGCCCCCTTGCAAGATGGCTTGTCAAGAAGGTATTAGGAAGTCGGCCGGGGTCGGACAGTGTTGACGGTTGAGGGTTGAAGGACTGAGCGCTGTTGCCTGTGACAACTGGCGGCAATGATGGAACGAGTAGGAGTGAGGGCTCGCGATTGGGTTGGTGAAGCAACGTAGATTGGATGATTGGCGTCAATGAGGGAAGGGGTCGCAATTTGGGGGGTGAGCGACGCAGATTAAATAACTGGCGGCGATGATGCATCGTAGGGTGAGATTGGAAGCACCGTTGTCATCTTTAGCCTTTGTACACCGCCCCTAAGCTATTAATTAAAATTTCTGCGCGGCTTCTCAATTCACCGCGCGGGTCGATTATAATTTAAAGGACTTTTGCGCAGCGCCAAGGCAACCTGCCTTGCAGCACCTGTTAGCCAGAAAGTTTTGTTTTCGCCAAACGCAAAATTTGCGCGCACAATATCGGGTTTTCGAATGAATTGAAGGGCGCAGCAGTTCCACGCAGGCCATTCAACTATCCATTTAAGGCTTAAGGGTACTATGGTATTGGATTATGATTAGGGTTTAGGGTTTGGCTGTACGTGATTATGATTGGGGCTAAGGGTTTAACTGTACGGGATTCTGATTGGGGGGGGCGATGTCTTTGACACTCGAGTTTTAATTGTTTCCATGAAGAAGATGGCTGCAAGCCGGCAAAGAAAACCCCCTGCCCCCGGACACTGACCCCCACATAGAAGCTTATCTGCCTATTCTGCGGAGTGACCACAGCTTTTCCTCCTCAACCACCTTAACCTCCTCAACCACCATAACCTCCTCAACCACCTTAACCTCCTCAACCACCATAACCTCCTCAACCACCTTACACTCCTCAGCCACCATAACCTCCTCAACCCCCTGACCGCCCTATTTTCAGCGGCGTGACCACGGCGCGCGAGCTACCGCAGTTCCGGAGCACCCACCCAGTGACTGTGAAGAAGGGGCCTGCCGCCTCGTATATGAAAAAGGCGGGGCAGGCCACTTCCACACTGCCCTCAGACTCCAACCCCAGACACACGTACGGCATGCCCGGCACCCACCGGATCGCCCAGGTAGGAGAGGGCGGGCGGGGCGGGGTTAGGGGCTAAGAAGGAGTTTAGGGTTTAGGACACGTACGGCATGCCCGGCACCCACCGGATGGCCCAGGTAGGAGAGGGCGGGCGGGGCGGGGTTAGGGGCTAAGAAGGAGTTTAGGGTTAAGGACACGTACGGCATGCCCGGCACACACCGGATCGCCCAGGTAGGAGAGGGTGGGCGGGCGGTGTTAGGGGTTAAGCAGGGGTTCAGGGTTTAGGACACATGTACGGCATGCCCGGCACACCCCAGATCGCTCAGGTATGAGAGGGCGGGCGGGCGGGGGTTGGGGGTTAAGCAGGGGTTCAGGGTTTAGGACACATGTACGGCAAGAAGAAGATGAAGCTCTTTTTTTTCAAGGCTTTAGATATCCAGGCTTTGTTTCAAAATTTGCGTGCAGCCAAGCATGTCCCACCGGTGCCCTTGCGGGACCAGCAGTTGTCGCCTGACGCGCCCAGCGCCCGAATTTAGCCTTCAATTTGGATCTGGATCTGGATCTGCCTCCCTCCTCCTTCCAGGTGATCCGAGACCAGGGACCAGTGGAGCCAGCCATGAAGCATCTCGTACAGGGTGCCTTCCAGGTGAGCTGGATGTAGCTGAATGTAGCTGATGTTGGGGCAGGATGTAGCTAAATGTAGCTGATGGCGGGGCATGATGCAGCTGAATATAGCTGAATATAAATTAGCTATGTAGCACCGCCTTACAGGTGAGCTGGATGTAGCTGAACGTAGCTGATGGTGGGGCAGGCTGTAGCTGAATGTAGCTGAGAGGAGTACAGGGTGTAGCTGAGACGGGGGGCGGAGGTAGGCTGAGTGCATTCGAGAGAGGACAACTCAGTGGCTGGCCACCATTTATCCCCCTGACCAATCCTTGCGGTTATGGAACACCCTTTGAATTCTGCCGACCCCTTTCTTGCCCTCTACCCTCTCTCAACCCTTATCCAACCGCTAACCGACTTTCAACTTACTTTCCGCCTCAGGACGAGTGGCTGACCACCAACCTGAGCAAGGAGAGCAGCGTTGCTGCCGCCGGCCGCTCCGCCGCCTATGTCCCCCCGGTCCCCACTCGCGCCGCCATAGGCCACGCGATCGGTGCACAACAGAAATACCTCCAGGTAAGGTTGAAGTTTTAGGGCTCAAGGTTAGGTGGTTGAGGTGCAACGGGAGTAACATCATTGGGACCCCCTGCTGCGGTAGGGTATAGACTGTCTTGACCCAAACCCTGAATCCTTCAGGCGTCGACCCCTTCACACCTGTTCTCACACCCCCACCTCTTCCTGGGTATGTAAGCTGCCTTTGTGTATTCCTGTCCCTCATTTCTACCGCGTAACAGCGTCTCCAGTTCTACTTCTCAGTCTCCTCACACCGCTTCCTTCCCTCGTGCGCGTTGTAATCGTTGTGACCGTTCAGTAAGCTATGTATCAGAGATGAGCTGTTCAAAGGACAAGCATCCGCCACATATACGAATGTGTTAATGATGTTACACCTCTGGGCCCTGCTTACATAAAGCTCGGCCATGTCGGCAAACATAAAGTCAGCCAGGAAAGTCAAGGGAGAAGGCACAAGAGGAAAGAAAGGAACGACAGTACCCGAATGTGTGAACCCTCTTGAACCCAAGCCTCAGGATAGGCCGCAGGGCTGTTTCAGTGCATGCTGTCATACAAAACATCATTCCCCTCAGTTTCTTCTCTTGCTCACTTGGTGCCTGATCTGAACCTGGATTTGGATCTGAATGAATCTGGATCTGGATCTGACTGCAGAAGGAGGATGCCGGTGAAGAGTGGAAGATGAGCAAGTTCCAGACAGTGCCGTCTCGCGTCACCGCCTACATGAACGGGACCCACAACAACAGCAACACCCAGAAAAGCAACACCCATGCATCAGGTGCGCACAAAAGGGCATGCATGCATGCGCATGCATCCTGCCGCTTCACATTCATGCACATACGTACGCACGCATTCAGCTCCCCGAGCATGCATGAATCCTGCGGCTCTCCTCGTATGCATGCATGCACGCAGTCAGGTCACCTTGCACACATGCATGCAAGCATCATGCAGCTCTCCTTGCATGAAGGCACGCATGCATGCATGCAGCCAGGTCCCCATGCACACATGCATGCACGCAGTCTGGTCCCCATGCGCACACGCACGCGAGCATCATGAAGCTCCCAGTGCACACGGGCATGCATCATGCAGCTCCCCATGCACACATGACGCGCACCGCCCTGACTGGCCCTGTGGACTGGGACTTCCTGGGGGGCAGCAGCGACCAGATCCAGATATATACACAAAACCAGATATAGATCCAGACACACCCACTGATCCCCCAAGCCTTCAGAACCATGATGTCCATCCAACATTAGCTGATCTCCATGGTTCACAGTTGGTCGAGTTGCTGAACCCCTTTTTCCTTGGTTGAGTTGCTGAACCCCTTTTTCCTTGGTTGAGTTGCTGAACCCCTTTTTCCTTGGTCGAGTTGCTGAACCCCTTTTCCTTGGTTGAGTTGCTGAACCCCTTTTTCCTTGGTCGAGTTGCTGAACCCCTTTTTCCTTGGTTGAGTTGCTGAACCCCTATTTCTTTGGTTGAGTTGCTGAACCCCTTTTTCTCCACCCTTCTCCCCTTGCTGCCCGAGAAGCTACGAGACCTCACACGGTGGACCAGCAACATATGCCGCAGCAGCAGCAGCAGGGCCGCATGCCGACCCCGCCGCAGTTCGAGGCGCCGCCCATGGTGCAGGGTTACTCAGAGGAATAGAGCGGAGACGATGAGGGCACTAGGGGCTGGAAAAATCAACTCTGAAAAGATGACGATCTTCGTTTCCTCCTCCTCCTCCTCCTCCTCCTTACTCACCCGCTACTAGCAGCACTCTATTCGGTGCGGTTCAATGACATCACACCTCTTGGCCCTGCCCCCCAAAAGCTTGGCCACGTGGGCGCCTAGTATTCGGTTTCAGAGGCGGTGTGGCGCATCACCCGTGAGGGATCCCAGGATTTGTGTGCATCGCATTTCCCCTGCTTCCCTTCCCTGCTGTGATTGGTAGATAGATATAGGATGGACCGCCGAGCCACTGGCGGCAGAGGTGACCAGGATGGGTACCTCTTTGCCTGCACCCCTTGCAACTGCTGCAGGAAGACGTCAGGGCTGGGAGGGGGCGTTTACATTTTGCCTTTCACTTGGCCTTTATTTGTGGTCAAAGAAATGTGGGTCTGCCTGAATTTGTACCCTGCGTGGAAGTAGAGAAATAAGACACGAAATTTAAAGCATTGGAGATAGGACCGTCTGCGGCAATATCAGGCGCACAAGAGCGTGCGTCTCTGCGATTTTTCCGGCGAATGGCGCCATGGCGGTCCCAGTCACCCGAAAGGCATGTAACACGAACACCACAACATCAAAAGGACAAGTAGTTATTTAGTCACTTGTTACCCCTCATCATCGTCATCTTGGGTGACTTCCAGCTCCTAGCTCCATCCACATGCATGAGGATAGCATACCGTATCAATGACATATCCCCTCCGGGCCATGATGGAAAGGCTTGGCCGCGCGGACGCCTGACTGTCTGGTCGGGAGGAAATACACTACAGGCTAGAAACGGTGCCACGGACCTGCACCAGCTGTACCAGACCGGGCATGGGTGGGATGCACTTGCTTTTGTGGATAATGTTGTTGGTTTGCTCTAGGGTTTGCTGAGGGCTAGTACTAGAGGAGCTCAGGTGTCAGACTTGTTTACCTTCCCAGCCTCTCCTTTTTTTCTTTTTTCTCTTCCCTTTTTCTTTCAGTTTCTTCTTTTTTTCTCCCATCTGAACAATTGGGCGCCCACACGGACGAGCCTTCTTGTGCTTGGCCCAGAGGTGTGACGTCATTGACTTCGGGCTAGGAGAAGGAAATGGAACATACGTAAAAAGGAGAAGGAAAAGGCCATCCCAAAAAGTAAAGGGAGTCTGAGGAATGCCCAGCCCGTCAGATCCTAGCCCTCCGCAATGAGGAAACGAATAAACCTACCAGGTCACTGGTTAGGAACACCAAGAAAAAGGGAAACAAAGTTAGGGGACACACGAATAGCTAGGCGGAGGACCGGCAGCTTTCCGCTCTCATAATGCTCCCCGCTGAGGACATGGCGAAGTTCTTCGGGCGAGCGCGCATCCTAGCTACCGATCTGCGGGCTTCCGGCTACATGCTCGACCATGTGAGTCTAACGCACATCATTTTCAGAGCGCAGTCAGAGGCGTGCAATCAGTGAATCAGACGAGCAACCAGCAGATAAGGACTATCATAGACCTCTAAAAGCCACGGTTCCTAGCAACTTTGTTCTTATCAGCCTTTTGCTTCAACTCTGTAATAAGCTGCTGGGCTTGCTTGGGCTGTGGTTGAATCACTGTCCACAAATCGGTTGTACGCAGCCTACAGTGGATTAAATGTCTGAATTAACGGAATCGCATGATCAAAAATGGACGTGGGTTTGAGGGAATAAAGTACAACAACATATGTAGAAAGACAACTTGAAAGTGGAGAGCAACAAGCAAACATGTGAGTAAACTTCAAAATAGGCCACATCATCAAAATGGAAAATCAAAATCGAGACCGTAATGGCCAAGATCATGTTTGCAAGTGAATCCAAGCGGGGCAACATTGTGGGATGCACGAATGAGATGCAATTGCACCATTCTTGAACAATGCTTACTGCATAAGGATGATAGGCCAGTTAGCTAGTTGAAGCTCAATTGCAAATGTGTCAGAAAGCGCGTGCCTGACCTGAGCTGTACCCTTGTTCAAGCCTTGGAGGAGGCCGAGGATGTACTCCAGCTGGGCTGTAGCTTCAGGTTTATCTTGTGCAGCAGAGGCGACTGAGACTGTCATACCGTAGAACCGGTTTATATCCGCGTGAAATTACGGTGCATACGGTAGTGTTCGCGCACCCCCAAAAATAATTCAAGAATTCATGCTGCGCGAACTTGGTAGTCATTGGCCAGAAATCTATTTGAGGGGGTGCGCGGACTAATTTCCGGTACACAATTTAAAAACATCAGCATTACTAGCGCTACTGCCGACTATCTAGCAAGGCTGTTCAGTTCAGGGCAGTTGGCCTCTTCTTCTGCCGGAAAACACACGACCAAGGCCTGTCGTCGGCGGTATTTGCCATACGCGAAGTTGGTTTGTTTGTAGCTGCGCGGACCTTTATTACTAAGATCCTCAGGAAATAATAGTTTTTGCACAAAATGGCTGTTGCGCGGTAAATACGCTGCGCGGACACATAGCTTATCTTGCTGCGCGGACAATTTGCTAAAATGCTCTAATCCGGGTTGCGCGAACCCTATCCGGTTCTACGGTACTCGACGTAAGGGCTAAGGCTGCAGCCTTGCTTGGGGGCATAACAAGCCTGTCGCCCAACCGTCTTCGTATGATGGCGAGTTGTGCCTCCATAGGGGGGACGTCATCTGACTTGTTCAGCACACCCTGCTCCACGATTTGGTCACTTATCAGCTCCTTGGCCTCCAAAATTGTAACACCTAACACCTAGGCATAAACGGGCAGGTAAATGGGCTGTTAAGCAGGTTACTGAGCAGAAAATTGAGCAAGTAAATCAAGGCTTTTTTATTAACAGATAATTGAATAAGTGCATTTATTTCAGGAGCTGCTAATTCACAGTAAAATTGGCAGGTAAATTAGGGGGCATGGTAACTTGGCAGGTAAATTAAGGAGCACGTTAAATTAACAGGTAAATTAGCGGGCAGGGTACATTTGCAGGTAAATTAGCAGGTAAATTAAGAGGGAGTAAATTGACAGGTAAATTTGCACGAAATTGGCTGGACAGGGCAGGAAAATAAGGGGCAGATAAACTACCATTATTCCAATATTCACCTGGTGGCAACGTCAGACCAATGTGTGTGCCTTGAGGCGCTGTCTCCCAGAAGCTGGCCTGGAGCCCTCATGACACAGCTTGGCATTATTGGCAAGGCATTGAACGCATCCTTAGTTCTTCTGATCGATAATAAGATCTCTGGCTTGGGCGCAGGTGAAGCCAGCTATGTCTGCTGGCAAGACGCTCGTCTCGTTGAGCCAGTTTAATTCTCAGCTTAGGCTTGTAGGGTCTTCTAGGGCTTCTAGGGCTCCGGGTCGAACTCTGCGACATCTTCAGCTCACGGCCTGGGTTACCTGGGTATTGATTAATTAGCACGTCTTGATCATCTGCGATGAACAGCTGGCCTTTATGCGCCTCGCGTGGCGGAAATTTTCGTACTGATTCAAATTGGGTGGAAGCAGCAACGCCCGATGACGACGACGATTTCGACTTCACATTCCTCGCGTCATCCCGACGCCTGGAAAATGTGTTGCTGACTCGTTGGCTCGCTGTTTTCCCTCGTTGTTCCACGCAATGGGATACGAGTGTTAGGAACGTCCCATTACACTGCGCTGTATAGGCTAAAATATGCATGCGATGACGTGGCTACGAGTGCATACTCACAGGGACGCGGGCGGGCCGCGGGCATTGACCAGTATCGCTGGCAGTGCCGAGTGTGAAGAGTGTGAACACAGTTTGAATCCCAGCTGTCAGCAGTAACAGGCACGCTCCCTGGCAGTCATCGCTGTTCACTCTCTGACTCACGGTTTCATCTCGCTGTTCCACTCGATATGATATGTTAGCTACTAGCAGCTTACCACACCAGCGATGTAGATGTAAACATTACTACGAAGTTGTGGTGACGAGCGTTGGCCAGCGATGACTGGTTGACGACGTGTCGGTTGCTGTCGGTTTTTACTTCAAAATGGGCTATTAAATCTACTGTGTTGCCGTGCGCGATGATTTGTACATCAAATGGGCTCTTGAATAATAGACCGGGGCAATAAGGAACATCACACACCTGTTGACAGAGACACACCAGAGAATGGTGTTCCTCGGGGTGTTCCTGTTTAGCAGAGAACCCGTATAGAAAGTGTGAACATATACACACATTAAGTCAGATACCGAGAGTACATTAACTACCTTAGCAGTGTCTGCATGTAGCTGACCGAACCCAGATCTGCCAACAGACGGTTTGTCTGACCTTGTTGTTGCTATTCTTGTTGTTTGGAAGCAAGGTGAACTTTCTTTCCTTTCTTTTCTCTTGTGCCTCCTCCCTTGACTTACCTAGCTGGCTTAATGATTGCCGACGTGGCCGAGCTTTATTTAAGCATGGCTCAGAGGTGGGTGTAACGTCATTAACATCCTCCACAAAAGTCAGAGTATCTCACCCTAGCTTGCCCTCGTTCAAAGCGTGGAAGTCTGGAGCACCATCTGGGGGGCATGCCCATCCCCGCTTCCTTAGGTGATCTTGCATGCTGGGGCCTTAGAAGCAAGCACACATATGTTCGATGGCTGGGTCTGTGGGATCCCGTAGGCCTATAACTTCCAGCTGCGTCCTCTCGTAACCTTTTTCCACTAGCGCCACCACCTTTGTTACGGGTAAAGGCTTAAGAGCATTCGCTGTCCGTCTAAATCAGTATGGGGACGGCTGCTCCCAGCTCCAGGTCAGTCCTCCAAGGCACTAAACATTTCCTTACACCGGTTGCGCCCTTAAATGCTTTGCATGACAGCGAGCTGCAAGTCAGCCGCCATGGTTATATGCTATCTAATGATGTCAGAGTAAATGAGTAATGGAGGGAGCCTAGCAAAATAATATTCCTGACACTGTCGTCTTTATTTTGCCTCCTTGGGGACTCTCCCTTTCCCTGTTTGTCTATCTCTTGCCATCTCTCCTCTTTGCAGCTTTTAGGGCTAGGATCGCCAGGGACAGGGATCCTTCGGCCCGCCTTTGCCTTTTCTGGAGGGGGTGTTTTTCTTGTCCTTTGTGCTCCTCTCTGTCTTTTCTTTTGCATTTAGTCCCTTTCCTTCTTCCTTCCAACGATACAGTTGGGAGCTCAGTAGCTCACGAGGCTGAGCCTTTTTGAGCAGGGCCCAAAGGTGTGACGTCATTGACTGTCATCCGTACAACGAGCGGGGGAGGACACAGAACCACTGTGAGCCACCAAGCGGGGGAGGACAAAACTACTATGAGCCAAGGAACCGAAGAGGACAGAACCTCTATGAGCCACCATGCGGGCGAGGACAGAACTACTATGAGCCAAGGAACCCAAGAGGACATAACCAGTATCAGCAAGGGAGTGGGGGATCTGGGGAGTACATAATCATTCAGCATGGCCCAGAGGTGTAACGTCATTAACCATTCAGCATGGTTGCATTATTGCGGAATGCGGACCCGCTGGGGCTTGCTACGCTCGGCTGTACATAACCGTTGTGAGGCAAACTTCCATTTAATCCCCTTCCCTCTCACTTCAACGTCCTTCTTCTCCTCCTCCTCCCCCATGAAAGTACCCACCCCTTCAAATCATCCCCCCTTCGGCGTGAAAACGCCACCGGCACCAGCAGCCCCCTTCGAACGTGCATGTTTATTTTCCATCCTCCTCGGCATGGGAATGGCGTATGAGGGACTGTCCCTTCCTCCTGGTAAAAAAAAGGTAATCCCCCCTCTGTCTCGGCATGGAAATGGCTAAGGAGGGCCTGCCCCTCCTTCCTGGTAAAATATAGGGTAATTCTTCTTCCTCCTCCTCGGCTTGGTAATTAATCCTTTCATCCTCGGCGTGCCAGGGCTGCGGCCACCAGCCGCTGCATGACCTCCAGCTGCTGACCAACTTCCACCCGATATTGTGCCGGAACGCCTTCCAGGCCCAGGTCACCATCCACCATGAACTGTTGACCATCTGCAAGTGTGAGAGCAAAGAGTAAGCAGCAGTGATCACGTGTAATATGTGTAGTATGTGTAATATGTGTTATGGGGCCCGGGGGGGTCTTTCCATGCCCAGGTTGCCACACAACACACAATGCTGGCATTCGATCACTTGAGATGTAGGCGTAAGAACCTGTGATGCATTATGATACTGTGATGAATGAATAATATGATGACCGCAGGCCGCTAGGCGGGAGTGCTGGTGTGGGCGGTACCAACAAACTGACCGTAGGTGGTGATCATGATCGCATCGTCTGTCGCAGACGCAGCCCCCCTCCCTCTTCCGCTGCCGCCTCCAGCTCCCACGCCGGTCCGTCCCAGAGTGCGAGTCGTGAGGGAGAATCCTGTTGGGTGGCAAATTGGCAAAATCAGGTTGAGGGCAATAATGGCACAACAAAGGTGTCTGGCAGCACTGGGGCGAAGGTTGGAGGGTACGAGTCGAGAGGCGATGTGTGAAACTGTCTGGAGGCGATGAGGCCATGTTTAGTTGGATGGCAAAGAAAGAGCACAGCCAAGGTACCTGGCGGCACCGGCATGGGGGAAGGGAAGAAACTAGGACCCAGGTCAGAAGAGGAATATAGGGAGCTCCTTAGATACTAGGGTTTAGGATTTAGGGTTTAGGGAGAGCTCCTCAGATACTTAGGTGGGAATGGGGAGGGGGACAAGCCTATGCATCCGAATGTGCCAGCCGTAGATTGACATCGCCTTCCCTCGGGTATAAATTATTTTTACTTTCAATACTGCCCTCGAGGACAAATAAAGACCACGCTCCTTTGATTTCCGACTGAAACTGGCGTCAACGATCGATGATTGGCATTTGTAAGTGTACATCCCTCACCCCTGAACAGCGGCGCTCGTGAGGGAAGGCAAAGAATGTCTACAGCATTTAGCCCCTACCAGTCAGACGTGATGTGCCCGGAAACCCTAAACCCTAAACCCTACCAGCCAGACGTGAGGTGCCCGGAAACCCTAAACCCTACCAGTCAGACGTGAGGTACCCGGAGTCCGTCCCGCCCCTACTCCTGCTCCACCGCCACCTTCAGCAGCAGATGTGAGGGCAGCCGGAGTGGCCAGGAGCGACCTGTGGAGAACGTTAGCAACGGCAGCAGCAGGGAATGAGGAGGGAGAGGGGGGTGGCAGTGGGTGCGTTTGTAGTGGAGCAACTTCATAAACACAGAGGCAGTAGCAGTGACAGCAGCGAATGAGGAGGGAGAGGAGGGTGGCAGTGGGTGAGTTTGTAGTCGAGCAACCTCATGAACAAAAAGGCTGTAGCAGTGGCAGCAGGGAATGAGGAGGGAGAGGAGGGTGGCAGAAGGTGGGTGTGTAGTGGAGCAACCTCATGAACACAGAGGCAGTAGCAGCAGCAGGGGGTGAAGAGGGAGAGGGGGGTGGCAGTAGATGGGTGTGTAGTGGAGCAACCTCATGAACACAGAGGCAGTAGCAGCAGCAGCAGGGGGTGAAGAGGGAAAGGAGGGTGGCAGTAGGTGAGTGTGTAGTGGAGCAACCTCATGAAGACAGAGGCAGTAGCAGCAGCAGCACGGGGTGCAGAGGGAGAGGATGGTGGCCGTGGGAGACACAGTGGGTGGGTGGGAGACAGGATAGTGGAGCAACCTTATGAACACATCGGCAACAGCAGTAGCAGCAGCAGTAGCACCAGCAGCAGCAGGGGGTGAGGAGTGTAGCGGTGGGAGGGTGGGCAGTGGAGCAACATTATGGGCAGCAGTGACAGCAGCGGCAGGAGCAATAGTTGCAACAGCTTCGGCATCAATACCAGCAATAGCGTCAGCATGGGCACATTGGGCAGCAGCAGCAGAAGCAGTTGGGGCGAGGAGGGTGGCAGTCAGAGGGGGAGCGGGTGGGTGAGCAGTGGAGTGACCTCGTGAGAAGAGGCAGAAGCAGCAGTAGCAGCAGCAGGGGGTGAGGAGGGTGGGGAGGGACGGTGGGAGGCATAGTGGGTGGGTGGGTGAGTAGTGGAGCATCCTTATTGGCAGAGCATCAGCAGCAGAGCAGCAGCAGCAGCAGTAGCATCAGCAGCAACAGCAGCAGTATAGCAGTAGCATCATCAGCAACAACAGCAACAACAGCAGTAGCAGTAGCATCAAAAGCAACAACAGCAACGACAACATAAGTTGCAGTAGCTGCAGGGGCAACAGCTTCGACATCAAACCAGCATCAGCGTTAGCATGGGCACATTGGGCAACAGCAGCAGCAGCAGCAGTGGGGGCGAGGAGGTTGTCATTGGGAGGCGGAGCGGGTTGGTGGAGGAGTGTGTGGCAGCCCGGTGGCAGAGGGCGACCACATCCAGGCATCCAGCCTGCCCCTAAGGTGGCACATGGGGGAAACCAGGGTGTAGTTTTTCCCCAGGCCGGAGGGGTACCAGGGTGTGGCGGTCAGACCGTCCAGAGAGCAGAGCGGGTTGGGAGAGGAGTGAAGTTCAATGGCAAAGGGAATAAGTGCACCACATTGTCGCTTAACCCCAAGCAGCAGAGACGGAATGGACCCCCTTCACCCCTAAACTGGACCCTAACCCCCTAAACTGGACCCCCCAAACCCCTAACCTGGACCCCTAAACCCCAAACTGGACCCTTAACCTCCTAAACTGGACCCCTAAACCCCTAAACTGGACCCTTAAACCCCTAGACTGGACCCCTGAACCCCCAAACTGGACCCCTAAACCCCTAAACTGGTCCCCATAAACCCCTAAACTGGACCCATAAACCCCTAACCTAGACCTCTAAACCCCTAAACTGGACCCCCTAACCCCCAAACTGGACCTCTTCACCCCAATACTGGACCCCTTAACCCCCAAACTGGACCCATCAACCCCTAAACTGGACCCCTAAACCCCTACATTGGACCCCTTCACCCCTAAACTGGACCTCTAAACCCCAATACTGGACCCCTTAACCCCTAAACTGGACCCATTAACCCCTAAATTGGACCCTTAAACCCATACACTGGACCCCGTAACCCCTAAACTGGACCCCCTCACCCCAATACTGGACCCCTAAACCCCTAAACTGGGCCCCTTTACTCCTAATCTGGACACCTTCACCCTCAATCTGGACACCTTCACCCCTAAACTGGACCCCTAAACCCCTAAACTGGACCTATAAACCCCTAAACTGGACCCATTAACCCCTAAACTGGACCCCTGAACCCCTTAACTGGACCCCTAAACTCCTAAACCGGTCCCCTAAACCCCTAAACTGGGCCCCTTTACCCCTAATCTGGACACCTTCACCCCTAATCTGTACACCTTCACCCCTAAGCTGGACACCTTTGTCCATAAACTGGACCCCTTAACCCCTAATGGTCCCCTAAACCCTATATAGCAGAGACTGAATGGACCCTTAGGACCCCATAATAATGGGGCCTGGAATACCCATGAACCCTGGGAGGCACAGAGGTGAATCGCCCCTGAACCCTAACCCTGAGAGGCACAGAGGTGAATCGCCCCTGAACCCTAACCCTGTTCCTTCAACCCACTTGGTGGATGCTGTGTTGGCAACGGAGCGGTTGTTGCGGTTGTTGCGGCCAGCAACAGGGGTTGATGCTGATCAGGGGGAGAAAGGCAGGAAGTGTGAATGGTGGTGTAAGTGGTGGCCTGGTGGGTGGTGCGACTGGCAGTGGGTGGGGGTGCATCCGTGATGAAAACGGCCATACATGTTTTGCATGGATAATTGAACGTCGGCATCAGTCAGTGGTGGTGGCTTCACATGGACAACCGACATGTATATGTGCGTGTGTGTGTGTTTTGAGTATGTGTGGGGGGGTGAAGGGTCTAGGGGGGTGAGCGGTCGGTGGTGGCTGCATGTACGCATGATTGGTGGGGTGAAAGGTGATATCTTCATCCCCACTGTGCCACTCACCTGCACATGCAGCCACACGCTGCTCTCCTCCTCGGCTCACACGGCCCCTGCTGGGGACAGCGGGAGCAGCGGCCATGGCCGTGGCAGTAGCAACGGCCGCATCGGGAGCGACAGCAGTGGCAGTGGCAGGGGGAGAGACGTCTGTTGTTGCTGCTGCTTCTGCATTGTCACGTTCTGCTGCTGCCACCTCATCTGCCACCTCAGCAGCTGAGGTGGCAGTAGGGGCCAGCAGCCTGGCCAGTCTAGCCAGGGCAGGTCCCAGGGTGGATGCATCCACCTCCTCGGGGTTAAGGTCCAACAGGGCAGTCACGGGTGTCTCACGGAGCTGCGAGATGTGTGAGAAAGCATGGGCATGTGTGAATTAGGTATGCAAACAAAAATAGACGGGAGAGGTTAGGGGGGAGCTGCTGCACACAAAGGATGGTGGCCAAGTGTCTAAGGGGGTGTCAGCCGTGCATGGAGTCAGTCAGTCAGAGTCAGTCACACTCCTTTGTATGTTGCAGCAAGCCAGCAACCCATGCAGCTGATTCAACGTACGGTATGCCATTATGCATCCCATGCACTTTGTAGGACTCATGCAGGCCATGCAGCTGATTCGGCATACAGTGTGCAATTATGCTCCCTGTACAGCTCATGCAGCCCATGCAGCTACTGATGATGATGCAGCCCATGCAGCCCACCTTCTTGCCCATGCGGAGCAGCTGTTCGTCGAATCCTGATCGCATCTCGGCGGCGGCGGCCCTTGCTTTGGCCATCAGCTCTTGACACAGAGACTGGACTGAAATCGGGTTTTGGGGGTATGGGGGTCAGGGTGAAATTTGAGTCACTCACTCATACGCATACACCCATACTCGCCCACCCACACAATCTCGCAAATGAAACCTCGCCATGAGCGTCCACCGTAAAAGGCATCTGGTCTGCATGCCCGTGCTCATGCTCATTGACTGCTCATGTCTCAACTTGAATGCACATGCACATGATTTTGCCCATGCCAATGTCCACATGCTCATGCTGATTCTCACAACCGACCCCTGAACAAAAAAATGCCAAGGCCCCCACAAACTACGCCAGCACCCCTAAAAATGTATGCCGAGCACGTCGATCGTGAGTACTTCATGTCACTGCCCCTACCTCAGCTCGTGTCCATATGCTTCTGTCCATGCACAGGATCACCTTCTTCAGGTCAGACAGGAATACCCCCTAGTGACAATCACACCATGCGCACTGGCCGTGAGCAGTACATGTCCATACCTACATCTCCACACATTCACATCCTGCTCATGTTTATTATTGTGTCCATGCCCACCTCCCCCCCCCACACACAACTGCACCATGCATGCCAATCTTCAGCCAGGCATATCCGTGTTCCCTTGCTTAATCCCCCATGCACATGCTCATACACAAGCGCCTGCTCATGCACATGCACATCCCTACGCACAAACAGTCGTTGCTGACAATCAGTCGTACCATGCACGTCGATCGTGAGCAGCTTCTTATTGAGCAGGGTTTGGTTTGCATCCTCGGACACCAGGTCCTCTGACTGGGTTACGTCCTCTGGGATGCATTGCAGCTGCTGTGACCTTGCTGCAGCTGCCGCTAGTTTGGACGAGGCGGCATTGCTGCTGGCTTTGCGCTTGTTGCTGCTGCGGGGGGGCATGTCTGAGAGCCCGGTGCCCTCTTATGCGGTCTTGGGTTAGGAATGCGGCGGTGGTAGATGAGACGAGGCGATAAAGAGTAGCAGCTTATTTAGGGCAAGTAATGCTTAGATTCGCAAACTGGCGAATTGGTGCTTCTCGAAAAGCTGCGAAACGAAACTGTTGTGGCAGGCTGTATATTTTTCCCGACTGTCTTGTGCTTTCGCTGTTTGGTAGAAGCTGACGCTAAATTCCCTGATGCAGCTGCTGCACAAAATTCAAATTGTCCGCACGAGGCAGGGGGCACGAGGCGCACGAGGTGTGGACCTGGCAGAGGCAAAATTCAAATTCCTTGACAGCCATTGAGCAGCAACGCCAGCAGATCACTGTGCCTGCCGCTTCTGCGGCCCACTTATAACTTATTTATTTTCTTATGATGTCCTGCCTGCAGTAGCACGTTCTGTGCAACTTCCCTCCTGGAACCTCACAAAACCTTTCGCGTCCGATGTCCATTTGCCGATAATAACAGCGTATCTTCCGAAACATCGCAATGCAGGGCGCCCAACAAATCGCTAGATTTAAATTGGGCCTCAAACAGGTTGCAAAGCAAGCCCCTTACGAAAGCGCTGCAGTTCGCCACGTCAAGGAGCTGCAACATGCTTACGACCCCGACCCTGCTCCACCAGCAGCCCATAGTGCGCCAACACCATCCGCTGTGGAACAACAAGCACCGCGAGCAGTGGCAGCGGCAACAGCAGCAGCAGCCAAGGAGGCCCCTCTATGCTTGGCAGATCCTCTTGGGGCCAGGCTGCTAGCTAATGCAAAGCAGGACGCTGCGCGGAAGGCTGCCAATGATGAGCACTCCTCCCCAGGCAGACTGCATGGCAAAAGGGGCAACCAGGCCTCGGGTCGAGGCCACTGTGAGCTCAAACGACGGACACTAGAGTCTGCTATAGGCCTCTTCTCCCGCAACAGCTCCAAGTCGTCAATCGCCATGCACCCCCCAAAGCCCTCGTTCGTGCCAGACCCTATCGCTGCACAGCCAGGCAAACAGTCTAAAGCAGCCAGGAGGCACAGAGCTCCAGTGGCTGACGATGGCGCACAGCACATTAGGGGGCACAAGAAAGCAGCTGTCCTAAACAGGCCACTGTTGCAGCAGCAGAGCCGGCAGCAGAAGACGACAGCGCACAAAACATGCCTAGGGTTGGACGGCTGCAGCTCTCCTGCGCAGTGCAGCTTTGAGAGAGGTTGCAGTGCAAATGAAGTAGAGTCCCATGAATCTGATGCAGCGCTACCGAGCGATCTGGAGGGACGGTGCCATGGACTGAGCGGACACGCTGAAAGGGCGGGGGCTGCTATTCCCATCGCAGCTGCTGCTGCTTCATCAAAAGCAGCACCGGCTGTAGGGGCCGGTCAGCAACGGGGCCTGCTGCAAAGCACTGCAGTGCCCATCACATGCCCCGTCAGTTCTGGACAAGCAAGGGCAGCAGCTGGGGCTGATAATGTTGCGACAGGCGATGCAGCTCCTCCCTCCCATACCGGCCTGATGCATCTCAGCGACCCACTGGCGCGCCTTGAGCAGGCCCGCAGCCGGGTCATGCAGCTAGTTCAGCAGCATCTCGGTCTACAGGCCACAACTGCTCTTGCTGAACCCTCCGATCAGCAGAAACAGCGTCAGGAACAGCCACAGCGAATCCCTTTTGTCAGACAGCCACCGCCTGATCCACTGTCAGGCAAGCCAACAAACTTTCAGCTGCAGCAGCAGCACTATCTACAGCAGAGGCATGCTCACGGCCCTTCTTCACGGGGCAATCCCGCAGCAACTTCCTTGACGCCTAGTTTTCGCCAACACCACCATAATGGCTTCCACTCAGGCTCCCCGCCCCAGCAGTCATCTGACGCGACAGGGCTTACAGATCCATCCCTGGGTAGGTTCTGGAGGGCCATCCGGAACGTCTCGCCACCCTCGAGGTTGAGCACGCCCCGCCCGAGCCTCTGTCAGGGACAGACGCCCGGCCCTGCCTTGAGGAAGCCCCTGGGGGATGAGGGGCCTGTGACGGGGTTCTGGCTGCAAGGGATGGAGCGGGAGGTACCGCACAATGCCTCCCACCCGCAGCAGCAGCAGGAGCATGATGAGCCTGTGATGAGGTCACCAAGCTGGGTCTCTGGTGGGCTTCAGCTGCAGCCGTCATCTTGGATAAATGAGATGGAACAGGAGGGATCATGCACTGAGCCCCATTGGCAGCACCAGCGGCAGCAAGAGGGGCTGGGCACTGGGCTACACAGGCAGCAGCACCAGCAGAGGCAGCAGCTGCATCAGTATTGCCAGTCTGTCATGCATGAGCTGGATCAAGACCTAATCGATAAAGATGAATCCATGCTGCTAGATCTGGGGCTGCCGCGGCCGCAGCATCTTCTACGGTCAGTCTGCATGCTTTATATTCTGCATTTGGGGGTTACGTGACTGCATTTTGTTTTGCTGGCAGGACAGCAGGTCCAAGGGGACCATAGGTACTTTTCTTGTTTGCTGCCCTAGTTACGCATTGCTTAATTCGGCTTGCAGGCACCTATCCCATGCAGCAAATGTAACATATGTGCCATGCATCAAATGTGACACCTGCCTCATGCATCAAATGTGACATCTGTCCCATGCATCAAATGTGACATCTGTCCCATGCATCAAATGCGACACCTGCCCCATGCATCAAATGTGGCACCTTTCCCATGCATCTAATGTGATGCTTCCAGGAACTGAAAAGCAATCCACAAACAATGCACAGGTCTGCGCAGAAGGCAGCTGGGTACCCGTCTCAGGTTGTAATGGACGCTCTGGAGCTAGAGGGTGGGTCAAGCGGCGGAAGACTGAACTCTGGCTGGAGGTGTTCTCCCCGCACCGGAGGGGTGATGGATTCACTGGAGGGCTTTGGAGGGGGGGGCGATGGGGAGCAGTGGGAGATGAGCAGGAGGCGCCCCACCCTCGACGGGATGTTCCAGTCTCCGGAGCTCATGGACTGGGGTGCTGGAGGGCAGCTGGGTGTTGGGCATCCCGGCCCAGGCGGGGTGATTGAAACTCTGGAGCGTCGGGACAGGGAAGATGGAGGTCAGCTGAACACTGGGCGCGAGTGTCCCAGCCCAGGCGGGATGTTCCAGTCTCCGGAGCTCAGGGACTGGGGTGCAAGAGGGCAGATGGATGTTGGGAGCGAGCGTCCCGGCCCGGGCGGGGTGATTCAATCTCTGGAGCGTCAGGACTGGGGTGCTGGAGGGAAGCTGAATGCTGGGCGTGATTGTTCCAGCCCAGGCGGGATGGTCCAGTCTCCGGACCTCGTGGATTGGGCGGATGGAGGGCAGCTGAATACTGGGCGCGGGCGTCCCAGCCCAGGCGGGGTGATTGAATCTCTGGAGCGCCAAGACTGGGAGGATGGAGGGCAGCTGAATACTGGGCGCGTTTGTCACAGCGGAGGCGGGGTGATTGAAAACTCGTTTTAAAATAAATGCCCATGTTTTTTGCAGCTCAGATATGCAGCTAGGAAAGGGAACTTCCGCGAGTACCACGTCTTACACCGATGTCCATACTATTAGTTATGGAGCCAATCTGATAAGTCAGCTACTGCCTGCCGGGGGTGGGCGTGGCCAGGGGGGGTGAGGGACTTCATGGGAAGGGTTTGGAGGCTGGGAGCTGCCCGAGGTCTCCTGGCTGGTGGTGTTGGGGACCCATTTCAGAGCTGTTTGGCATTACGGCAAGGATATGTCTTCTATAAAACTCGGTGAGCGCAAGCACTCTTGCACGGCCATTCATGTGCTGCAAAACAACCCCTTGCAGTATCCCCCTACGTGAGTCCCCTGAAAAACTGTTGGGAATACGTACCTGAATGGGAACCACTCGCCCAAGTGATATGAGATTGTATGTGCATGCTTTTCCTTGCCACTGCTTTTCCTTTCCTGTCAATGAATGTGGAATTAACTGGCAAATATTATGACTGGTACCGGTGAAGAAATTAATGGACCAAAGGTTGTGAGGTCTGCCACTAAAGAGAACATGGGTTACCACTAGTAACTTGTTTTCAAAGGAACTTCGTATTCTACCATCCTGTAAAAATGACATGCGAGTAGTTGGCTGATTACCAAACATGCATGGCCGTCATCATTCGAGAAACGTGTTCACGGTATGACAGGGCAGTCTAGTTCACCCAAACCACAAAATCCCAATTATGTCACACGTCAAACCTAGCACTTGTTTATGCCCTGAAGCTTCCTACAACGGGTGGCTGGCATGCCTGGGTACTCATCTGAATCCCCTCTCCATAGGCCTCGACTGGTAAACTGCCAAGCTTGAGATTAATGTAACTCGACTGATGGCGGCATGGGGCCTATATATCATGGGATCACTTGAAGATATGAGAACACGCGCTCAGTCATGGATGCATAACAAGCAGGTCTACAGCTCATTCGGCCTCCCCGAGACTTCCCCGTCATCCCCCCTTTGCCAGTGCCACAGCCCTGTCTTCAGCCAACTCACCGTGCCAGCCAGCACGGAGGGGGTAGTACTGGTTTCGAACAGCCATAGTTCAGCAAGTAGCTGGATGAATGCAAGTCGGCTGAGGACAATCTAGGCCTCAAACCAGTTTTCTCGTGCTTACTTTCTCCGGAGATACAGAGATAGGAAAGGGTACAGTTCCAAAGTATAGGAGGCCTGGAGGATGCAGTGAGATTGAAGAAGTAAACGGGCCAGAGATGACGCCGTTTCCCCACCGCCGTCTCTCAGGCCTATGGATCAACATGCATGCATCATGCATGTGGCCATGACAGTGGTACAGTGCTGTGCAAAATCTCGGAGGGGAGAAATAAACAGTGTGTTTGAAAGAAAGAAAGATTCCATTGAGGCATCCGATTCTGACAAGAGAAACACTTTTCAATTCCTCTTGCCAAATGCTTGTCCACCCATCTCGGCCATGACAGTCAAAAATCGAAACAGCTGTCAAGGGTTCTGGGGCCTGCCTGGAGGCATCGTCAGGTGTTCCGGCACCAACCCTGGTATGCTGCAACCCCTGCTGCCACCAAGCACTTCCTCCTGTCCCTTTCCCTTCCCTGTCCCTTGCTCAACCCGTTCAATGCTGTAAAGGCATCACCGTTGGCTTGTTTGAGCGCAATGTGGTCTCCTTCGAATATTTTCCTCTCGATCGTTTTAATCCTTCTGACGCAATGCTGCGCTGCATCTTGGGAGACTATCCATAAGCAATCGCCGCAAGCTGCAGGTAGCCTGACTCAGCCCTCTATTCGGTACGGGCACGGCGCTGAGCGCCACAACGATAAGCTGATTATGACGCTCGGCTACTTTTATGATCGAGATCGGGGTTTCGCAACCTGGATGTCCGACACATGGGAAATGGACATGATGCCACCGTACACCTGGCAGAGAGTGGACGCTGGCATCTCCCAGGAGCATGCACAAAGCGCTTACAGCGGTGGACGGGCACCGCATGGGCCGGCCGGCCGCTTTGGCCACAGCACCGCTGTCCACAATGACAGCTTGTACCTGTACGGCGGCCATGATGGGGGCATCAGCCGCCACGGCCGACAGAACTACGAGCCCGGGTACGACTTCGACGAGCTCTGGAGCTTCTCAGTCCCCGCACGCTCATGGCGCCTGCATGCGTCCCCTGCCGAGGGCCCCGGCAAGCGCTACCTCCATGCGTCCACTGTCATCGGAGACCAGCTGCTGATTTACGGAGGGCTGTCTGAGGGCCAGGGAGACGTCTGGTCTTTCGGCCTGAAGACCGGCGCATGGCAACGCATGTCCGGAGAGGTCACGCGACTGGATGACGGCCCGGGCCGCAGGGTTGGTCACTCCATCACCGCTGTTGACCACCCTGCTGGCGCCGGCTCTGTTGCAGCTCGCACGCAGGGCTTCTTGCTGACCGGAGGCAGGTACATAGACACAGACGGCTCGAGCGCACTAGACAGCGCGCTGTTCTTCTTCGACCTGGCGGACCGGGCATGGCGCCGCGTCAGCATTGCCGCCGGATCCGCCTCCCCATCGGGCCGCAAGTACCATGCAGAGGCAAGCGCCTGGGTTCGTGTCTCTGACGACGGCACTCCCATCTCCATCCTACCCGATTTAACCGGCGCTAAGACGGGCGGCACTTGGTCCGACTGGCTGTCAGGCAAGCCGGCCAAGGCTGCCGCTCCTGAAGACGTTGCTGCCGCCAGGTACATCCATGTGACCGTCATGGCCGGCGGCACGATAACGACGCCGGGCCTGACATGCACGGGAGAAGCCTGGCTGGCCACGCTAGACTGCGGCGCGACAGAGGCGACGTGGCAGCGCCTGCCTGACCTGGTGACCCCTGTGTATGACGCCCGGGGCGCCGCATCCTCCACATCCGGATCCTTCTTCATGTTCGGCGGGCATTTCTGCAGCGAGACCAAGGTCCGTTGTGCGCCGCATGCGTTACTGAGGCTCTGATTGACACGGAGCTCGCTATTAGTGCTGTTGGCTCATATCCAGTTGCGGGGTTGCGGGGTGAGGTTCATTGCATGGTGGCACAGAGGTAGGTGCCGCGAGTCTGCAACCCGTATCCTGTATATATTTTCCAGCTCTGAGACACTCTCTGCTGTTCCATTAACAGGGGGACGCTCCCTTCTACTACACCAATGCCGTCACGAAGCTCAACCTGATAAACGCTGGCATCAAGCTGCCGGCGGGTTCGTGCCACGTAAATGCCACGGGCCTGCCGCTGCAACGCGGTCAGGGTGAGGCAGCCATGGGGCCACAGGAGCTGTGAGCCGGGCCTGCCGCTTTGGAGCTATGAGCCACAGGAGTCACAAGCTGGGCCTGCCGTGGGCCTGCCGCTGTAGCGCAGTCAGGGTGAGGCAGGCCCAGCTCATGGGGCCATAGGAGCTATGAGCTGGGCCTGCCGCTGTGGAGCTATGAGTTGGGCCTGCCGCTGTAGCGCGGTCAGGTCGAGGCAGGCCCAGCTCATGGGGCCATAGGAGCTTTGAGCTGGGCCTGCCGCTGTGGAGCTATGAGTTGGGCCTGCCGCTGTAGCGCGGTCAGGGCGAGGCAGCCATGGGGTCACAGGAGCTGTGATCTGCTCTAACCATGGCTGCACAATTATGCTCAACCTGTGCCGTCTCTTGCTGCCTTAGCACTGCAAATCCGGCTTAACGGAAGCCATATAGTGCTTCCCTGGTGGTGCAGTCTGGCTTGACCTGTGCCGTACCGTGTTACATCGTGCTACCTTGGCTCCAACCAGCACCAGCATCAGCGCACCAAATTTCGAATGCCTTCGCTCGCGCTCGAGAAGGCTTATATATGTCGTTATCTTGCTAGATCTTGCTAGATCTTGCACGAGAAGGCTTGGCATGTCGTGATCTTGCTGGAATAATCATAGATGCCACCGATCAAGATGGCCAGTAGGCTGTGATGGCCCCCTAGCTAGACAGGCTTCTTGATGCTAAGGAGATGAATCAGTTGACTGGCTCACATGTGGAAAGCTTTTGTGGACTTTTCTTTTCTCAGAGGCTTTGTTGTGGGCTAGTCTCTAGTGGAACTCAGGTGTCGAACTTGGTCTTCACTGCCTTCCCGGCCTCTCCTTTTGTTCCTTTCCCCCCCTCTTCCTTTCAGTGTCTTATTTTCTCCCTTCTGAACAGTTGGGCGCCCATGCGGCCGAGCTTTGAGCGGGCCCAGAGGTGTAACGTCATTGACATGTGGAAAGCATGTGTATGTAGGGCTTCGCCATAGCTTTGAATTCCTGCTTTAATCTTGGGCTGGAATGATAGAATCTCACCATTGGCCTTGCTTCATTGCTTCAATAATTCCTCCAGTGTGTTGTGTCCTGTTTTTGCTTTTGAATCTCTGCTTTCGCATAACCTGGAATGACAGTGTCTCTTTATTGCCTCACTTCACTCCCTCACTAGTAGCTCCAGTGTTGGAGTGTGATGTGTCCCGTTTTTGCTTATATGACTCCCTGCTTTTAACATGGACAGGGCTCACAGAGTCTCTAGATTGTCACTCTCCAGCTTTTGCCCGAAATTTACTCCATCGCATCACCAAGACCTTCTGTGTTGTTTGTGGGGCTGGCATTCACCAGTCTAGTGCCTGGTCGACTCTTTGCGCGCAGGCCGCCTCTAGGGCCTGGAGGTTTTGGAGATCCTTCTTAGCTTCCGTGGAGATGCGGGGTGTGGTACAACAGTCCAAAATATAGCCAGGAAGGCCCATCTGCACAATATTACACACGGCACAGATTGCATGGTGGCCCAGACAGTGATTAGTCAAATGCATGTGATGAGACAACTGTCACCCTCGGCCAGTCACCAGAATGTGCCAAAGTCGAGAAACTTCCATGCTTAACATCGTGTCACGCTGCTGTATAAGAGCTCGTTGCTTTAGAGGAAATGTCCAACTGTAGTGCCAACGTCTCGCACCCGGCACACTTGGTCATGACAAAACGTGGTTGCTTCTCCAAGTGGGACATGCATTCACAATGATCAGGCGCCAAGGCGGGGTGAGTCCAGTAGAATCCAGCCATAGCCTAGGCAAAACCCCGAACCCCCACGTTCCGTACATTCACTTCCGATGATCAAGCCGGTTGCGCGATTTGACTGCCCTTAAAAATGGCTGACGCTTATGGATATCCAGGACGGTCCCTAACTGGTAAGTACACTGCCCGCTGTTTTTTGTATTTGTCCTCATCTCATCGTTTGTTTCATAGGTGACCCTCGTGACAGAGACGATCGCAGCGGTAAAAGAGACGGTGACAAACCAGACCGCGGGGGTCGACGGGATGGAGGCGGGAGGGACAGCGGCCGCGATGGGGGCCGGGACAGCGGGCGAGATCGTGACAAGCGAAGGGGGGATGACAGGGGGGACCGCAGGAGATCTCGATCAAGGTCGAAGTCTCGCAGATCAAGAAGCAGGTCGGAAAGCCCACCTCCGGGACCCAGGAAGAACAGGAAGACCAAATTCGACATCTTACCGGCAGGTAATGCTATCGCTGTCTTCAAATCACGAGAGGGAGATACGAGTTGACCCGCAATCTCACCCTGTCTCCCTTTTGTACCACTCTTGGTGCCCTGCAGGCATGACACCCGAGACAGCAGCGGCCCTCGCGCCCTCGCTTATTGCAGCAGCATCTCAGCCACAGGCAGCAGCGGCCCCCTCCATGCCCTCATTCCCAGGTCCTCCCCCTATGATGGGAGGCATGGGTGGCATGGGAGGCATGGGTGGCGGAGGTAAGAGCACCCCCGCAAACTAGCCATACTTGCGGACGCATGCGACATCACTGACCCATCATGCCCTGCCACTTATCTTCATGGCAGATGTTTTGACAGTTATTTCCATAGAGAAACCATGGTTTGCATGGACATTCTGCGGGGCATGGGTCCCTGATCGCGGCCGGGCATAAGGCATCAAGCAAGCATGCATTCGTCATGGGGCTGCCCTAGCTGCTTACCACTGTATTTCATGGCAGCTGTTGCACCTGGTGCAACCATCCCTATTCTGCAAATATGCCATGTCTAGAATGAACTGCATGGCATATCCATTTCAAAAAGAAGCCATGCCTATGATGAACTGTATGGCTTGCCTCCCTGGCTGCATTGGGGCATGGAACATAAATATCCCTGCACGCATGCACAAGTCATAGGATGGCCCCTACTGCTCATCACTCGCTTCCCTCTTACCCCATCGCTCCCGAGTGCAGGCTTTGGCATGTCCTCCAACGCGCCTCCGTCTCAGCAGGCGACCCGCCATGCAAGGCGTGTGTATGTGGGTGGCCTGCCCCCGACAGCGAATGAGCAGTCCATCGCAACGTTTTTCAGCCATGCTCTAGCTGCTGTGGGAGGCAATACTGCAGGGCCAGGTAAGAACCTGGGTGCTGGAACAGTGAAGCGTGAGGGTGCAAGCTCCCTTTCGCCCCGGCTGCTGGAAAGCAGTCTGTTGGAGGCGACCTGTTTTAGAGACTTGGGTGATGGCATAGTAGAGCATCCTGATACATGCCCCTCATGCCTTGGCTTCTCCCATGCATAGTGCGATGGCAACATGGGCGCACTTCGGCTGCATGTGTGGACTCATATCAAGCTTCTCAGAGGCATATTTTGTGGTGGGACCTGGCCCGCTGCTTGCAGCCATTGCTATGCTGTCCTTCTGGGTGCGAAGCTCTGCACACTGCCACTCGCTGGCCCCCAGTCTAATGCTATTTCAGACATCTTTGTGTCTTGAGTGCGGTTGTATAAGGGCATACTGGCGCGTGCAGATCCGTGAAAAGCGCGTGACAACCTCATGCCCCCCTCCTGCTCTTCTCTTTGCAGGCAATGCCGTGGTCAACGTCTATATTAACAGGGAGAAGAACTTCTCGTTTGTCGAGTTCCGCACAGGTGAGGGTGTGGCAGCATTTCGCGTCATTCAATGCATGAAATCGTCTGCCCTCAGACGAGGTCATGTGCAGCCAACCAAGATTCTGTCATTTTTTGGCTAGCTCATGAACGGCTAGCGGTGAAGTTTTTTTGCCTTGCATTCATTTGCCGATTGCTGTCCTGCAATCAACCTTCCCTAAGGCTTCACATTTGCTTCTCTCTGTTGCTGCTTCTAAGGCCCTTTTTGACCCCCCTCCCTTGCTTTCCTTCTTGCCTCCTCCTTCTTTTCTCTTTCCTCCTTTCGCGTGCAGCTTTGCGCAGGCTGGCAGGCCCCTCACCTGATGAAGGCGCCCTAGGCTTTGCACTGGCCGCTGCTCTTTCCAGCCCCTTGCTACAAGAAGCCACACTCTTTCCCCAGCTCTGTGCCTCTTGTTCCGGCTCTTGCGCGCCCCCCCTCCCTCTGGCGGTTTCAAACCAGCGGCCCCTAAATTCCAGCTGGGTGCAGCCCTTTCCCCTCTCGCCACCTCACAGCACCCCAGTCACTGTGGCTGGCCCCCTAGTCACAGCACCCCAGTCACTGTGGCTGGCCTCCACTCCCCACACGTTTATCCCCCAGCACCCCGTCTCTGACCCCACCCCCTTACCCAGACCCGTCCAAGCCACAGTACCCCACACTGTGGCTGCCCTCCACTCCCCACTCGTTTGTCTCCCTTGAAGCCCTCCCGCCCCACAACCTGAAACCCAAAACCCCAACAGTCGAGGAGACCTCCAACGCCATGGCCCTCGACGGCATCATGTTTGAGGGGGTGAGCGTCCGAGTGCGAAGACCCAATGACTACAACCCGGCGGCGGCAGTCGGGCTGGGTCCCAGCGGGCCAAACCCAAACCTCAACCTGGCAGCCATCGGGCTCGGTGCTGGCGGCGGCGGCGGCGGCGGTGGTGGCGGCGGCGGCATGACGACGGCGGGCGGCGCGGACCAGGCGGAGCGCATCTTTGTGGGTGGCTTGCCTTACTACCTGACGGAGGAGCAGTGCCGGGAGCTGTTGGGCAGCTTCGGAGCCATCAAATCCTTCGACTTGGTCAAGGACCGGGACACGGGCACAAGCAAAGGGTGAGTGGGGGGGCTGGGAGGCAGCTGAACACAACTGAAGCGTGACAGAGGTAATGGACATGTGCAAGGAGAGGTCTTCTCATGAGCAGGAGTCTCCCCCCCAAAGTTCAAGTTAATAAAAGTTCATATAGGAGTGCAGACCGGGCCGGGACGGGACCAGACGGACCAGGCCGGGACTGTACCGGGCCCTAGGGGGGTACATGGGTTGTGAAGAGGATTGTCACTTGTTGGATGGCGATGAAGGAATGATGGAGGTGGGCTGAACAGGTGTCTGTTGTAGCTGAGACTCAGAGATCCTGTCTTGACCCACGCCCTCAGGGCATATGATTTATTCATGTGCAGCAGAGAGCCGGCTATGCGTGGGTTGAGGCGCATGGGGCTCACTAAATGAGTGGGCTGGGGTTGCATGGCTGGACTGGGGTTGCATGCCTGGGCTGGGGTTGCATGGCTGGGCTGAGGTTGCATGGCTGGGATAAGGTTGCATGGCTGGGATGAGGTTGCATGGCTGGGCTGGGGTTGCATGGCTGGGCTGGGGTTGCATGGCTGGGCTGGGGTTGCATGCCTGGGCTGAGGTTGCTTGGCTGGGATAAGGTTGCATGGCTGGGATGAGGTTGCATGGCTGGGCTGGGGTTGCATGGCTGGGCTGGGGTTGCATGGCTGGGCTGGGGTTGCATGGCTGGGCTGAGGTTGCTTGGCTGGGATGAGGTTGCATGGCTGGGATGAGGTTGCATGGCTGGGTTGAGGTTGCTTGGCTGGGATGAGGTTGCATGGCTGGGATGGGGTTGCATGGCTGGGATGAGGTTGCATGGCTTGGATGAGGTTGCATGGCTGGGATGAAGTTGCATGGCTGGGCTGGGGTTGCATGGCTGGGATGAGGTTGCTTGGCTGGGATGAGGTTGCATGGCTGGGCTGGGGTTGCATGGCTGGGCTGGGGTTGCATGGCTGGGCTGAGGTTGCTTGGCTGGGATAAGGTTGCATGGCTGGGATGAGGTTGCATGGCTGGGCTGGGGTTGCATGGCTGGGCTGGGGTTGCATGGCTGGGCTGGGGTTGCATGGCTGGGCTGAGGTTGCTTGGCTGGGATGAGGTTGCATGGCTGGGATGAGGTTGCATGGCTGGGTTGAGGTTGCTTGGCTGGGATGGGGTTGCATGGCTGGGCTGAGGTTGCATGGCTGGGCTGAGGTTGCATGGCTGGGCTGGGGTTGCATGGCTGGGATGAGGTTGCATGGCTGGGCTGGGGTTGCATGGCTGGGTTGAGGTTGCATGGCTGGGATGGGGTTGCATGGCTGGGATGAGGTTGCATGGCTGGGCTGAGGTCCACGGCTGGGCTGAGGTTACATGGCTGTGCTGAGGTGACATGGCTGGGCCTGATGTCGCACTTGGTCTTGCCTGAATACATAACGTTATTCTTGCATGTCTGGGTGGAGCTGCTGGCTGTTTGCCTGGGTTGGGGAGTTGTTGTTGTTGTTGTAAGGGATGAGCTGCACAGCTGCACATCGAGTACCAGCGGTTGAAAGCCCAATCTGACCTTGTCCCTCTCTTAATCCAGGTACGGTTTTGTCGTTTACAGCGACCCGAACGTCACGGACATTGCTTGCGCTGGCCTCAATGGGCTCAAGATGGGTGATCGGACGCTGACTGTACGCCGTGCAGCAGAGGTGAGCACTGAGAGCAGCAGAAGCAGGTGCAGCTCTAACCAGGGTGTGTGTTGAATTTCCTTCAGTAGCAGAAGCAGGTGCAGCACTAACAAGGGTGTGTGTTGAATTTCCTTCGGTAGCAGAAGCAGGTGCAGCACTAACAAGGGTGTGTGTTGAATTTCCTTCAGTAGCAGAAGCAGGTGCAGCACTAACAAGGGTGTGTGTTGAATTTCCTTCTGCAGCAGAAGCAGGTGCAGCACTAACAAGGGTGTGTGTTGAATTTCCTTCTACAGCAGAAGCAGGTGCAGCACAACCAGGGTGTGTGTTGAAACTGTAGCAGAAGCAGGTGCTGCACAACCAGGGTGTGTGTTAAATTTCCTTCTGTAGCAGAAGCAGGTGCAGCACTAACAAGGGTGTGTGTTAAATTTCCTTCTGTAGCAGAAGCAGGTGCAGCACTAACAAGGGTGTGTGTTAAATTTCCTTCGGTAGCAGAAGCAGGTGCAGCACAACCAGGGTGTGTGTTGCATTTCATTCAGTAGCAGCAGCAGGTGCAGCACAACCAGGGTGTGTGTTAAAGTTCCTTCGGTAGCAGCAGCAGCAGCACTTCCTGAGCACTGAGGAGCAGAAGGGTTAAGGGTATAGGAGCACCTGCAGTACAGCAAGGGTGTGTGTTGAGTTTCCTTCGGTAGCAGCAGCAGCAGCACTTCCTGAGCACTGAGAGCAGCAGAAGCAGCTGCAGCACAACAAGGGTGTGCTTTGAGTCTCTTCCATACAGCAGCAGTAGTCACCTGGCGCATATACGGTCACCTGGCACAAGCATGCCTGGGTCTACTGAGTGCTATACCGAAAACTGCTTGCAAAAGTGTGCGCAGAATGGGGTGGGGTGGCAAGGGGAGCAAGGTCCCGTCAACATGGACAGTCTTTCAGGCCATACCTGTAACGACACGGATTTGAATCCCCCCCCCATTATTTCTACTCCAGGGTGCCGGTGGACTGGGAGGTGTGGCGGGTGCGCCCATGCCCGTCTTCTCAGCCGTCCCCGCGAGCGCAGCTGCCATGGCCGCGGCAGCCGCAGCCGCCGTCAGCGGCGTGTCGTTCCCCGGCTTTGCAGGGGCAGGGCCTGCCATCCCCGGCGCGACGCGCATTGTGCTGCTGTCTGACGCGGTGACGCTCGAGGAAATCTCGATTGAGGACGAGTACAACGACATTCTGGAGGTGGGCGTTGGCAGTGTTTTCTATTTGGGGGGCCTCCGACCATCACAATATAGCGGATAAATTCAGCCTTACTGAAGGAAGTCCGGGTTTTGCCTGCATTCTGATGACCTGGTGCACTGACCAGTGCACATGTTAGTGCGTAACAATTTGACTGCTGTAGGCTGCTGGGCAGCCACCCCTGCGCTGACGTGGACGCATCTGGTCCGCATGGGCCCAGATCTTGAACGGCTTACGGCTGCACAGGCAGCAGGGCTTGCTGCACCAGGCCCGTACGCTGTGACGTGCCTCTTTGACCTGCGGCTCAGTCACCCTGAAACAAAATGTGGCACGGATGTCTTCGTATGTGATGGCATCTTGACCTGATGCCTTGACCTGATGTCTTTGTCTGATGCTTTCACTTGGTAGCCTCAGGTGATATGGCATATCACCTGAATCACCCTGAAACAAACTGTGGCGCTGATGTCTTCATCTGATGTCCCCATCTCGCAGGACATGCGCGACGAGTGCGGCAAGCATGGTCCGGTGGAGAACATCCTCATCCCTCGACCCACGCCCGGCCTGGCCAACCCGCCGGGCCTGGCCAAGGTCATCATAGCATTCGAAGACATGAACGGAGCGGTCAAGGCGCGCAACGCTATGCACGGCCGGCGCTTTGCCGGGCGGACCGTCACGGCGAGCTTCCTCTCCGAGGAGATGTACGCTGCTGGCCAGTTTGACCTTCCGGGATTCGCCTGATTGACACATGTGACGCCTTCCCCGCTCTCACGCTCCGTATCCAGCTGCTCGCACCCTCGCTCCGTGCAGGACGCCACCCGGCTCCCTTGATCGATGGCCGGACCACCTGGGTTGTGCTTTAGGAGCCAATTCAAAGGAAAAACATGGCCAGGGCGACAAAGAGGCGTACATCCCAAGACCTAGACCTGGTGAAAGGTCATGGCTAGATTCATGGGTGAGGAGCCCGAAACCATTAAGTACAGAACCTTGGTGGAGGAGCCTTGGCTGTGGTGCCTTGTGCATGATGACGTGCTGGGGGGGAGTTTTTTTATTGCCTCAAGATATTGTAACGCTCTGATGACAGAAACCCCAGGTGCAGTTGTTCCTAGTCACCCAGTGCAGTGCCTGGAGGACGCACTTCAGGGCCCAGGGCGATGTGCTGACCTAGCTTGATGCACGTGAGATGAACTGATCGGTCGGGAACTGGGGAGCTGCAGTGGTCAAACGAGCGGAGCGTCTTTCGAGCCAATGACAATCAGCTCGTCAGTGCGCTTCTAATGGTGTCGATGGATGTAGCTAGTTCACAAATGTTTAGCGGTGTAACAAAAGAATATACCATTGCTCTTGCTACCACCTGCCAGCTACCTATCCTCACTAGAGACCGCGAGGCTCCAGAAACGAGAGGACTCACGCATGAGTGGCATCAAAATAGCATCTAACTTTAGCGTGCTGATGTGCTGCTTCAGAAGCTTGGTCTTGCTTCTTGGCGAGCTCCTTCTCCACCACCACCCTTGAACTCCTCAGCGCTGATGGCATATCTCGTCACATCTGCCTCCGTCACTCCTGACCTGGGTGGGCTGACTCCATGTGATCTAGGAGGTCATAACTCCACACATAAGGGCGGATGGTACCCGCGATGCTTCACAGAGGTGTTGGCACTTGTTGACGCAGCCTACGAGCAAGCACGGCTGGACGCAAGCGGCGGTGGGGACCCTACCACCGAGCACAGATCTGCGGCAACCTACCGCGCCTGGTTCCAGTCCTGGGCAGGTGCCGAGCTGGCGCAAGCCCAGAGCCGCACTAGTCAGAGGGAGTGTGCTTGTGTGCGCACCAATTTGCGACTGCGGCTTGGTGCGATCAGCACTGCTGATACCAGAGGACGGCGCAACGGTCAGCGGCGACAAGCACGCTGCTGCCAGCGGTGTTGGGCAGGGGGGGATAGCGAGGAGGTAGAGGATGCGCTGTATGTGTGCTTCCAGTGCCCTAGTGTCAGGGAGTCAGTTACGGGAGCGGGGGTGGGCAGGTCCTCCGGGCGCTGCCACTCACTTCCAGAAGTTGTACCAGGCTGAGCATGGTTGGGACGCACTTGCTTTTGTGGACTGTGCTGTGGGCATTATTGACTATTGAGGGTTAGTCTCCGGGGTTTCTGAGGCCGATGTCGTTGGCCTTTCCGGCCTTCTCTTTTGGCCTTTTGTTGTTGTTGTTGTTGTTGTCGTTGTTGTTTGCCCCCTTTTTAGTTTCTTCTCTTCTCCCTTCTGATCAGTGGAGCGCCCAAGAGCTTTCCTGGACTTTTCTTTTCTTAGAGGCTTTGTTGAGGGGTAGTCTCTAGTGGAACTCAGGTGTTGGACTTGGTCTGCTTAGCCTTCCCGTCCTCTCCTTTTGTTCCTTTCCCCCTCTCTTCCTTTTAGTGCCTCCTTAACTCCCTTCTGAACAGTTGGGCGCCCACGCGGCCGAGCTTTGAGCGGGCCCAGAGGTGTAACGTTATTGACCCGCGATGCTTCTGCAGATGGTGCAAGCCATTGGTCTGCTGGTGCAAGGATTGGTGGCAGAACCCCGCTGGTGCCAAGCTACAGGCTGCCCCACATTGGCGCAGCAAGATGTGCGCTCCGACGTGCAACCGCATAGCTGATAGCTTGGTTATCGTCCCACAGCCATGCACCTTGTACACCGTCGGCGCATCCCCAGCTACTGAAGTACTGATGGTCCATATTCTTGTTGAACATCCTCCGACTCTTAGGGGTTGTCATCGCAAAGTGGCCAGGGCTTGGCATCATCGCCGCTGTACGGGAAGTAAGCCGACATGCTCAAGCTGTGGCTGGAAGCTGGTGGAAGCTGACCAAGGACCCCCACCAGCTGGGCTAGAAGGCTCGGCGACAGCCGCATGCTCGGCAGCAGCAGCAGCAGCAGCAGGAGCTGAGGGAGTGGCAGGAGTAGTAGTGGAGTATAATGATGTGATTGTGCGCTGTCGCTTCGTCGAGTTCTCCTTGGCCAGCTTCTCAGCTCCTCTCTTGCACTCTTTCCCTTGTTGGTTATTCCCTAGGGCCACTGGGTTGTCTGTGAAGTTTGAGACCTTCAAACAATGCTCACGGCAGGTTGTCATTGCTTAATTCATAGCAACTACCAATGCAGCTTCACCGTGTGAGTCCATAATGAGTGTACGCACAAAGGTGCATGTGGTCCCTGAGCCATGACACCCCCCCATACCCAAATTGCATGCCAAAAGGGGTCTGGTATTCTGTGTGGAATTTTATGATGCATATCTGTAGCAAATGACAGTAGGAATGCAACGGTGTAGGTATCGTCTCAATCTGATGTTTAAAAAAATCTAAAATTCCACAAAATGCCTTTTTTTCTTTTACCCCCCCCCCCCACTTTGACCCTCCATATATCCCAGCCCCCTGGCCCAAAAACAATTTTAAGACCAGATATGGAAAGCTCTCGTCAAGTTCTATTCAGTTGTTTTTTGCCCCCCCCCCTCGTCTGCTACGGTAGTTAAAATACAGACATGGCCTCAATTTTGGCATGGGTACCTGACAAGACTCCCTGACACAGGGTCCAAAGCAATTCAGAACGGTGCATACCAGCTACTGCTGAACCCAAAGCAGGGAGGCCTGCTGTTGCTGCTGCCCCTCTATCCTCATCAGGGAATCATAGATGCAATGCTCTCTGATGCAATGCTGACCTGCATGCGCTACACAGGTGCGGGTTTGAATGTATAGAATTGTGGATCGTCGGTAAATTTGGAACACTGGAGCAGTCAGTGGTTGGGCTCTTCGTCGTGATCTGAGCGATTTGGGCGCCCATCAGGGAGCTTTGATTGTGAAGATTGGGTAGCCCTCCCCGTCCCTGCGCCCGCCCAAGCCACGAGCTCACAACGGGCCAGGGGATTATATACCAGGCGCTGACTGACTGACACCGTGGGATATCCCGATGAAATAATCTGGACAGGAAGGCGGGGAAGAAGCCGGCGCAGGATTGTCAGCTGCGACAAGCGTGCGTAATTACATACTAGGGGTTCAAATAGGATGCGGCGTGCTTACGTTTGATTTCGGGTATCCTGAATACGCTCTCACCCCATCCTCACAAACACATCCGGGCTCTGCCCCAACCAATGAATGGCATGCGGGGACGACCGACCACGGTCTCAATAGTACGTCATACCTGGGTGGGCCTTCGTCTCAACACATTTCGATGTTTTGGCAACACGAGGTGAAGTCACATAGTACTTTGAACATTTGAGCCATGTCACGTACCAGCTAAGCGCGCAGTCCATGTCCTAGCGCACGCACATGGTCGCACCTACCCCCTTGGAGCAGCCAGCTGTGGAGAAAGCGGGATGTGGCACCCTGGGGCAGCAAACTCAGGGACATTCGAGATTCCGAGCCGTGTATGTTCTCATGGGGTGGGTAATGCATGCTGCTTAGAGTGCCAGGTCTGCGATTGAAGTGCCTGCTGCGTCTCGACGCTAACTCACCGCTTTCGACAATATATGATGTCACCTCGGCCTGGATTTCCTGCTACGATTGTCGCCGCTCTCCGCCTGCTCATGAATGCCTCTCGATTCTCTGGAACAGATGCGGCATCGTTTCCTTCCTGTCGATCGCACTGGCCCTGGTCGCCAATGGTGACCCTGACGCCACAGCGCTCTACCACTCGAGTGTAGGTCCTTCTCCATCTTGCTCATGCGCTTCACAAAAGTGACTCAGTAATCTCATCCCTTGTTTACGTTCCTTCTCCTGCATCCTCGGGCAGCGTGAAAGCTTAGGGGGGGACTGATGCTCCATTGACAGTCTCCTGCAGCCACACCTCCACTCGTCATTAAATCCCGAGAGCACAACGTGCAGCTGTGCCCCTCCCTCACTGTACCTTCCTCCATCAGGTCGATCCCGCCGTGTACTTGGCTGCAACCTACTGCTTCTTCACATCGTTCGCCCTCAATTGCCTCACGCTGCTGTTTGAACGGGAGTCGCAAAAGTGCCACTTCATTGTGCTGGGAGGTGTGTAGCTGCCTCTGCTGTTGGGCCTGAAAGCGTCATGTGCACGAAGCAGGGAACAAGAAGCTACCAGGAGGCGAGGGTCCCCTGGCTATGCATGGGGCAGTAATCTGGCATGGGCGCCCATGTCCAGCTTATGGAATTCCCATGGCATGGATGCAAGCCTCACAGATGGCCACAAGAGCCCTCTTTACTTGGGACTGGTCGGGCTACATGCCCAGTGCAGTCTCTATTTTAACGCGCTTTAGATCACCTGTGGGGGGCTGTAGTACGGCGACCATCAGACTGGTAGATACTGTACGACATTCGTTAAGACCGGACTATGGCCAGCGACCACAGCAGCAGGGTTTGCTGCACCAAGCCCTGCCAGGTGGCGGCTGGGTTGCTGCTGAAGTGCGCTAAAATTAACACAGCCGCTGAGCCCTCGGGGTTGGGTGAATTCCTGGGGCTGGGTGAAGTCCTGGGGATGCCTCTGCCAAGTCCAACTCAGCATGGACGGCTACTTATCCCCTGACATAGCAAGATGAAACCCTGGTGACTGATGCTGTGCAGATTGGATCATACCCCAAGCATACCATAACATGTTAAAGCATACCATGGGCAGGGGCAGGGTGTGGCAAGTGCACCCCATGTTGTAGGCACTGCCCACAGCCCACCAAACAGCATGGGCTTGCTTTGTTTTAGTTGCTCATGTTTCATGCAAAGCTGGTGTGCTGCATGCATAGGCGGTGCTCCATGCATAGGGTGTGCTGCATGCATAGGATGTGCTGCATACATAGGGTGTGCTGCATGCATAGTGTGTGCTGAATGCATAGGGTGTGCTCCATGCATAGGATGTGTTGCATGTATTGGGTGTGCTCCATGCATAGGATGTGCTGCATGCATAGGGTGTGCTGCATGCATAGGATGTGCTGCATACATAGGGTGTGCTCCTTGCATAGTGTGTGCTGCATGCATAGGGTGTGCTGCATGCATAGGATGTGCTGCATACATAGGGTGTGCTGCATGCATAGGGTGTGCTGCATGCATAGGGTGTGCTGCATGCATAGGGTGTGTTGCATGCATAGGGTGTGTTGCATGCATAGGGTGTGTTGCATGCATAGGGTGTGTTGCATGCATAGGGTGTGCTGCATGCATAGGGTGTGCTGCATGCATAGGGTGTGCTGCATGCATAGGGTGTGTTGCATGCATAGGGTGTGCTGCATGCATAGGGTGTGTTGCATGCATAGGGTGTGCTGCATGCATAGGGTGTGCTCCATGCATAGAGTGTGCTGCATGCATAGCGTGTGCTCCTTGCATGGGTGTGCTGCATGCATAGGATGTGTTGCATGCATAGGGTGTGCTGCATGCATAGCGAGTGCTCCTTGCATGGGTGTGCTGCATGCATAGGATGTGTTGCATGCATAGAGCTGGTATAGTGGTATGTATATGCTGCATGCATAGGGTGTGTTGCATGCATAGAGCAGGTTATGTATCACGCAGACCTGTTGTGCTGCATGCAAAGGGTGTGCTGCATGCCATGCCTGCCCTAGCAGGGCTTATGGACAGAGGGCCGGGGGGCCTGAGCTTTTGTGCTGCATGCATAGGGTGTGCCGCATGCACAGGGTGCACGCCTGCCTGCCATAGCAGGGCTTATGGACAGAGGGCCGGGGGGCTTGTTCTCATGTGCCAGCTTGATGGCTAGAAGTGCGTGTGAGATAGCATGCCCGAACACCTTTCTACGCATGTGTATGAGCCCTTGCCTATGCATGCGCTTGATCTCTTACCTGCACATGTGCGTGTGCTCTTGCCTGCACATGCGCATGAGGACTTCTGCATGGGCATCAGCACTTGCCTATGCATGCGCTGTCTACCCATGGACATGAGCACTTGCCCATGCGCATGAACGCTTGTAAATGCTTGGACATGAGCACTTGCCTATGCATGCGCATGAACGCTTGTAAATGCATTGACATGAGCACTTGCCTATGCATGCGCTGTCTAGCATGGACATGAGCACTTGCCTATGCATGCGCATGAACGCTTGTCTACGCATGCGCAATTGCGTACTTGTCTACGTGTGTGAATGTGCTTTTGTCTACACTTGCTACCGTAGCCGCTCTCTCTGACGCTCCCGCGCCTGTCCCCCTTGCCCCATGCTCCCTTGCCGCACGCAGCCTACATTCAGCTGCTGGCAGGCGCTTGTGACCTGGTCTCCTATTTAGGGGCGGCGCCCATCCTGGCTACATGGATGTCCACCGGCTTCCACCCGCTTCGCATGATCATGTGGCTGCACACGACGCCGGCCATGGTTTTCTTGCTTGGCACCATGTCTGGGTATGACGCCGGCAAGGCGAGTTGTTGTTTAGGGTTAAGGGTTTAGGGCAACCACCCACAGCCTTTTAGCCGGCAAGTGGCCGATGTTTGTCCTCCTGCTTTCGAGTCCACCCTCAGCGGGCCTCATGGGGCCGCCAAGGAAGAAGGGAAGAAGCACGTTCCCGCAGGGGCGTGAGGGTTCACGAAACAGTGCGGCATGGGCCGAGGCTGCGTCTGCGCTGCAACCTAGGGAGTGGATAAAGGTGTCCCTCCATCTTTTGCCGCCAAAGGCCCGCGATTGGGACCAAACATTGACTGGCCTAGCACCGTGGCTAAAAAGCTTTGCATTCCTTGCATGAGGCCTTTGGCTGGAGGCCAGAAGGTAGCTGAAACGTGTATCTGAACTGCAGCGGCGCCATGATTCAGAGCGAAATTCTGCAAGTGGCCCTATCCTTGCAGGGGGATCTGGGACGAGATTGTGTGCTGGGTCAGATGGATGTGTTGGCATGGGCTTGGCTCACACATATTGGGTGACCTGTAGGGATAAGAAGGAGCTCACTTGGTGTACGTTTGTGTACATATCTCATAAGTGTAACTTGGTGTATATAACTTGGTGTAACTTAGCGTTTAGACCCGCAGGGATAAAAAACGAGCTAATTTCGTGTCACTTAGTACAACTTACTGTATAATAATATACTGTGTCAGCAGGTATCCTGCTCACTTCAGCTTCTGCTCACCACAACGCCCCTTTTCAGCAGCAGCGTCCGTCTTTCCACCCCCTGGGCTTCTGGCCCTCGGCTGACAGCCATCCCCCATCTCTCCTCGACACAGGTCAACTTGGCGATGGCAGCCGATGTCGCGATGATTTTGACTGGGTTTCTCGGCGATCTGATCCTGAACGTTCCCCTTTCAGGTGCGCCCTCCACCTGTAGGGTTTATGGTTTAGGTTTGTCAGGTGCGCCCTCCACCTGTAGGGTTTATGGTTTAGGTTTGTCAGGTGCGCCCTCCACCTGTAGGGTTTATGGTTTAAGTTTATCGGGTGCGCCCTCCACCTGTAGGGTTTAGGGTTGTCAGGTGCGGCCTCCACCTGTACGGTTTAGGGTTTAGGGTTGTCAGGTGCGCCCTCCACCTGTACGGTTTAGGGTTTAGGTTTGTCAGGTGCGCCCTCCACCTGTACGGTTTAGGGTTTAGGGTTGTCAGGTGCGCCCTCCACCTGTACGGTTTAGGGTTGAGGGTTTGTCAGGTGCGCCCTCCACCTGTTCGGTTTAGGGTTTAGGGTTGTCAGGTGCGCCCTCCACCTGTACGGTTTAGGGTTTAGGGTTGTCAGGTGCGCCCTCCACCTGTACGGTTTAGGGTTGAGGGTTCGTCAGATGCGCCCTCCACCTGATGGGTTTGGCTTTGTCAGATGCGCCCTCCACCTTAAAAGGGTCAAGTTGCGGACAACCTGCTCTTATAGTACCATCCTGAAGAGGCTCTCCTCGTTGAAAGCTCTGCACTAAAAGATCTGCTTCTGCCGCTGCTTAGAGTGTAATGTTTGTTTGGTCTTTTCGAATTGCACCAGGTCGCAAACAGTCTGCCCGGATAGGACTATCCTAAAGAGGCTCCACCCGCCTGGCACCCCACACTGACCGGGGCCCTCATCGCACCACTCTCCAGTCCAGTCATGGCAAACAAAGGCATGCATTAACGTTGTTAACAAGAAGAAACACCTAATGCAGCGGCCTGACAGGTGGCTTCTTTAATCCATGCCCCACGGTGTATTGATTAATTAATTTATTTATAACAACATGACACAAATAGGATGTGCATGGTCCTGACCTGACCTTGCACCCTGCGTGGTGTGAACTGCTCGCAGTATTCTTCACACTTTCATCCTTCTGCTGCTTTCCCATCGTGATGTACATGCTGTGGAACATGTTCGAAATGTGAGTGGGGAAATCAAGTATGGAGGACCAACCGCCGTTTAAAGTCCCGGGCATTGGTTAGAATGACTGGCTGATATGCTGCATATATGATAGAATAATTTATAGAGGGCTGGCTGACACGCTGCCGGCAGCACATGACAGTACAACAGAAGGACTGGGTGATACTCTATGAGGAGAACTGGCTGACACGCTGCCAGCAGTACACAGCAGTACAGCAGAAGGGCTGGCTGATTCTCCATTAGGAGGGCTGGCTGATTCTCCATAGGGGGGGGGGGCTGATACACTGCCAGCTGTACATACATTGGCCTAGCTGATGTCCTGCCCAGAGCCACGCCCCCCTCCTCCCCAGGTCGAGTGACGAGACCTGGCTCGCAAAGTGATGGAACAGGCTTATCTTGCCCCTGTCCATGCCCATGACCCTGCCCCTTCCCTCCTCCCTCCACGATTCATTTGCAGAGGGCTGTCTTAGGAAGTGATGGAACAGGCTTATCTTGCCCTTGCCCATGCCCATGACCCTGCCCCTGCCCTCCTCCCCCCACAATTCTTGGCAGAGGGCTGTCTTAGGAAGTGATGGAACAGGCTTATCTTGCCCTTGCCCATGCCCATGCCCATGACCCTGCCCCTGCCCTCCTCCCCCCACGATTCATTTGCAGAGGGCTGTCTTAGGAAGTGATGGAACAGGCTTATCTTGCCCCTGTCCATGCCCATGACCCTTCCCCTGCCCTCCTCCTCCCACAATTATTTGCAGAGGCATATTGTGCCCACGATTCTTGGCTGAGGGTTGTCTTAGGAAGTGATGGAACAGGCTTATCTTGCCCCTGTCCATGCCCATGACCCTGCCCCTGCCCTCCTCCTCCCACAATTATTTGCAGAGGCATATTGTGCCCACGATTCTTGGCTGAGGGTTGTCTTAGGAAGTGATGGAACAGGCTTATCTTGCCCCTGTCCATGCCCATGACCCTACCCCTTCCCTCCTCCCTCCACGATTCATTTGCAGAGGGCTGTCTTAGGAAGTGATGGAACAGGCTTATCTTGCCCTTGCCCATGCCCATGACCCTGCCCCTGCCCTCCTCCCCCCACAATTCTTGGCAGAGGGCTGTCTTAGGAAGTGATGGAACAGGCTTATCTTGCCCTTGCCCATGCCCATGACCCTGCCCCTGCCCTGCTCCCTCCACGATTCATTTGCAGAGGGCTGTCTTAGGAAGTGATGGAACAGGCTTATCTTGCCCTTGCCCATGCCCATGACCCTGCCCCTGCCCTCCTCCCCCCACAATTCTTGGCAGAGGGCTGTCTTAGGAAGTGATGGAACAGGCTTATCTTGCCCTTGCCCATGCCCATGACCCTGCCCCTGCCCTGCTCCCTCCACGATTCATTTGCAGAGGGCTGTCTTAGGAAGTGATGGAACAGGCTTATCTTGCCCTTGCCCATGCTCATGTCCCTGATGACCATGACCATACCCACATCCACACCCCTGCCCTCCCCCCACGATTCATTTGCAGAGGGCTGTCTCATGAAGTGACGGAAGGGAAGAAGGCCAATCTATACGTGCTGCGCATGTACACAATGGTGAGAGGAGGGACGCTACTGGATCGCTTCACGGGGGATCTGTCTTTCCTCCCTTTGAGCTCAATCTCTGCTTTGTCTAGTGCGCTTTTGTTCAGCGGACGCGCCTTCCCAGGCAAGGCATCTCTTATCATCTGGTAAGGCCTCTCCCCAACAGGATTCGGGTTCAGGGTTGAACCCTTAACCCTTAACCCTACACCCTGTATGGTAAGGCCTCTCCCGATCAGGATTGTGAGGCCTGCATGGTGCCTTCGTGGTCTTTTCCAAAACATTTCTGAACATGCACTGGCCACTCTCGGATGCAAGCCCGTGCCCGTTGGACGCCACCCTCGCGCCCCTAGCATTTGCAAGCTTTCACGAAAACTGCAAGACATGCGCTGCGCTGGCTGGTGCTGCGCTGGCTGGTGCTGCGCTGGCTGGTGCTGCGCTGGTGGGGCTGCGCTGGATGGCGCTGCGCTGGATGGTGCTGCGCTGGATGGTGCTGCGCTGGATGGTGCTGCGCTGGATGGTGCTGCGCTGGATGGTGCTGCGCTGGATGGTGCTGCGCTGGCTGGCGCTGCGCTGGCTGGTGCTGCGCTGGCTGGTGCTGCGCTGGCTGGTGCTGCGCTGGCTGGTGCTGCGCTGGCTGGTGCTGCGCTGGCTGGTGCTGCGCTGGATGGTGCTGCGCTGGATGGTGCTGCGCTGGATGGTGCTGCGCTGGATGGTGCTGCACTGGATGGTGCTGCGCTGGATGGTGCTGCGCTGGCAGCCCAAGTTTGTCTTGTGTTCCAGTTGCTATCGCATGTTTGTGCAAGGGCTTTGCACTTTCGCCCTTGTTCCTGCCACTGGGCCTTGCTTTGAATCAAACTGCAGGGCTTTCATTTTTTTAGGGCGTTCGATTGACGCTCAGCTTTTGACCCCTGCCCCAAGGAGCTCCTTTCTATTCACCACTCCATTCTCACCCTTCCAAGCTTTGCTTAGACCCCTGCCCCAAGCAGCCGTACCCTGTTCACCCCACTTGAACCCTTTGACGCTTGGCGTTGGACCCTGTCACAAGCACCCTGCTTACCCCCCTCACACTCCTTGCCTGTCCCATCCCTTACTAGGTGTTTTGGACCTCCTTTCCCATCCTGTGGCTGTTTGGGAGGCTGGGTGTGATGAGCTTGCAATCAGAGGAGCTGCTGTGGACGCTTTGCGATCTGTTAGGTGACTTTGGGAAGGGCTTTGGGATTCCGAGGAAGGGAAGGCAGATGGGAGGACCGAGGGAGGACCGAAATAAAAAAGTGGGATGTGTAGGACAAGAATGGAGGAATGCGGGAGGGAGGAAAAAGGAAGCAGGAGGGAGGGAGGCAGGAAGGGAGGAAGAAAGGGGGGAGGGAGGGAGGAAAAGGGAAGCATGAGGGAGGGAGGGAGGAAAAGGGAAGCAGGAGGGAGGGAGGGAGGAAAAGGGAAGCAGGAGGGAGGGAGGGAGGAAAAGGGAAGCAGGAGGGAGGGAGGGAGGAAAAGGGAAGCAGGAGGGAGGGAGGCAGGAAGGGAGGAAGAAAGGGGGGGAAGGCATGGGAGGTAAAAAGGAACAAATGAAGGAAACCACTGCTTGTCTGGACTTGATCCGTGACCTTGTAGAGACTGCCTAGTGTTCAAGCGCTGCAAACTGCGCCCTCCCCCTCCTCTGGGTGGCTGAGTCACATACTGCCCCCCCCCCCCCTCTGGGTGGCTGACTTACATACTGCCCCCCCCCCCTCTGGGTGGCTGACTTACACGCTGCCCCCCCCCCTCTGAGTGGCTGCGGTACATGCTGCCTTAACCCTAAACCCTAAACCCTCAAGCATAAACCCTGTACCATGCACCCTAATCCACAGGCAAGATCATTTTCAGCAGCTCTCTGCTGTACGGTAACTTCATGGCCATGGAGCAACGGCGCTTCCTTGCAATGGGTGTGGTGGAGGAGGGGAACAGGTGAGGCCTCCAGATCTAGGTCTGGACCTAGGGTGCATGAGCTCAGGTTCAGATCTAGCCTGTGAGGTCATGGTTCGCGCTTCCTCGCAATGGGTGTGGTGAAGGAGGGGAACAGGTGAGATGCCTTGGGGCCTTGAGGAAAATGTTGAGTGGAATCGAGATCGAGATCTAGGTAGTATATACTCGAGATCTATATCTGGATCTAGAGTACAAGAGCGCAGGTTCAGATCTTGCCTGTAAGGTCATGGTCTCGGTTTCCTTGCAATGGGTGTGGTGCAGGAGGGGATCAGGTGAGACCTTGGTGCCTTGAGGGATATGTTAAGTGGAATGTGAGATCCAGGTACCGTAGTGTTTACTCGAGATCTATATCTGGATCTAGAGTACAAGAGCGCAGGTTCAGATCCTGTTCAGGATCTAGGTGTGGGGACGTGGGTCACCGCGCAAGGTTCACCTGCTGGCCCATGCGCGCACCCTGGGTAAGTGTCATGGCCTGCCTCCACTTGTCAGGCGACTCCCCCTCCTCCCCCCACCCCCCCCCTCTTGGTTTTGTTCACCCTGAGAGGATCCAGGTGTGGGAAGAGGTACCCGGCAAAAGTGTCATGGCCTGCCTCCACTTGTCAGGCGACTCCGCCTCCTCCCCCCACCCCCCCTCTTGGTTTTGTTCACCCTGAGAGGATCCAGGTGTGGGAAGAGGTACCCGGCAAAAGTGTCATGGCCTGCCTCCACTTGTCAGGCGACTCCCCCTCCTCCCCCCACCCCCCCTCTTGGTTTTGTTCACCCTGAGAGGATCCAGGTGTGGGAAGAGGTACCTGGCTAAAGTGTCATGGCCTGCCTCCACTTGTCAGGCGACTCCCCCTCCTCCCCCCACCCCCCCTCTTGGTTTTGTTCACCCTGAGAGGATCCAGGTGTGGGAAGAGGTACCTGGCTAAAGTGTCATGGCCTGCCTCCACTTGTCAGGCGACTCCCCCTCCTCCCCCCACCCCCCCCCTCTTGGTTTTGTTCACCCTGAGAGGATCCAGGTGTGGGAAGAGGTACCCGGCAAAAGTGTCATGGCCTGCCTCCACTTGTCAGGCGACTCCCCCTCCTCCCCCCACCGCCCCCTCTTGGTTTTGTTCACCCTGAGAGGATCCAGGTGTGGGAAGAGGTACCCGGCAAAAGTGTCATGGCCTGCCTCCACTTGTCAGGCGACTCCCCCTCCTCCCCCCACCCCCCCCCCTCTTGGTTTTGTTCACCCTGAGAGGATCCAGGTGTGGGAAGAGGTACCTGGCTAAAGTGTCATGGCCTGCCTCCACTTGTCAGGCGACTCCCCCTCCTCCCCCCACCGCCCCCTCTTGGTTTTGTTCACCCTGAGAGGATCCAGGTGTGGGAAGAGGTACCTGGCAAAAGTGTCATGGCCTGCCTCCACTTGTCAGGCGACTCCCCCTCCTCCCCCCACCCCCCCCTCTTGGTTTTGTTCACCCTGAGAGGATCCAGGTGTGGGAAGAGGTACCCGGCAAAAGTGTCATGGCCTGCCTCCACTTGTCAGGCGACTCCGCCTCCTCCCCCCACCCCCCCTCTTGGTTTTGTTCACCCTGAGAGGATCCAGGTGTGGGAAGAGGTACCCGGCAAAAGTGTCATGGCCTGCCTCCACTTGTCAGGCGACTCCCCCTCCTCCCCCCACCCCCCCTCTTGGTTTTGTTCACCCTGAGAGGATCCAGGTGTGGGAAGAGGTACCTGGCTAAAGTGTCATGGCCTGCCTCCACTTGTCAGGCGACTCCCCCTCCTCCCCCCACCCCCCCTCTTGGTTTTGTTCACCCTGAGAGGATCCAGGTGTGGGAAGAGGTACCTGGCTAAAGTGTCATGGCCTGCCTCCACTTGTCAGGCGACTCCCCCTCCTCCCCCCACCCCCCCCCTCTTGGTTTTGTTCACCCTGAGAGGATCCAGGTGTGGGAAGAGGTACCCGGCAAAAGTGTCATGGCCTGCCTCCACTTGTCAGGCGACTCCCCCTCCTCCCCCCACCGCCCCCTCTTGGTTTTGTTCACCCTGAGAGGATCCAGGTGTGGGAAGAGGTACCCGGCAAAAGTGTCATGGCCTGCCTCCACTTGTCAGGCGACTCCCCCTCCTCCCCCCACCCCCCCCCTCTTGGTTTTGTTCACCCTGAGAGGATCCAGGTGTGGGAAGAGGTACCTGGCAAAAGTGTCATGGCCTGCCTCCACTTGTCAGGCGACTCCCCCTCCTCCCCCCACCCCCCCTCTTGGTTTTGTTCACCCTGAGAGGATCCAGGTGTGGGAAGAGGTACCTGGCTAAAGTGTCATGGCCTGCCTCCACTTGTCAGGCGACTCCCCCTCCTCCCCCCACCCCCCCTCTTGGTTTTGTTCACCCTGAGAGGATCCAGGTGTGGGAAGAGGTACCCGGCAAAAGTGTCATGGCCTGCCTCCACTTGTCAGGCGACTCCCCCTCCTCCCCCCACCCCCCCTCTTGGTTTTGTTCACCCTGAGAGGATCCAGGTGTGGGAAGAGGTACCTGGCTAAAGTGTCATGGCCTGCCTCCACTTGTCAGGCGACTCCCCCTCCTCCCCCCACCCCCCCCCTCTTGGTTTTGTTCACCCTGAGAGGATCCAGGTGTGGGAAGAGGTACCTGGCTAAAGGGTCATGGCCTGCCTCCACTCGTCAGACGCCTCCCCGCCTCTCCCTCCTCCCCCTCTTACACCTCCTCCTGCCCCCTCCCCCCCCCCCCCCCCCTCCTCCCCCTCCTTCCCCTCTTCCCCCTCTTCCCCCTCTTCCCCCTCTTCCCCCTCTTTCCCTTCTCTCCCCCCCACTCAACCTCCCCCCCCTCCTCCCCCCCTCCTCCCCCTCTTCTCCCTCTTCCCCCTCTTCCTCTTCCTCCCCCCACCCCCCCCCCTCTTCCACCCACCCCCTTCCGCCCTCTTGGTTTTGTCCACCCACAGGATCCAGGTGATCAAGGAGCTGAAAGACCTCATTGACCAGAAGGAGCGCTTCATGTCCAGCATATCGCACGAGCTGCGCACCCCGCTCAATGGCATCATTGGGCTGTCGGACGCCCTGATCATAGGCAGCTGCGGGGACATCAACGACAGCGCGTTGAAGACGGTCGCCACCATCAAGACCAGCGGGTCGAGGCTGCTCAACCTCGTGAACGAAATCCTTGACGCGGCGGCCATGCGCAGGGTGCGTGCCTTTTGTGTGGCGTTACCAAGCGCTGTTTCCCCCCCTTTTTGTGTGGTGTGCCATGCGCAGGATGCATGCCTTTTTGTGTGGTGTGCCATGCGCAGGATGCATGCCTTTTTGTGTGGTGTGCCATGCGCAGTATACCCTCTTGCATGTCGGTGCCATGCGCATGGTGCGAGCTTGTCTCTGTCGCAGTGGTTCTGGAGCATGGTGCCTGGTAGCCCAAACCGTCAACCCTGCACCGCTCCCACTCTCCTGCCTTTCCTCAAATAGGAGAAGCTGTTGTACCAAACCCTAAAACCTGCACTGCCGACCCTCACTCTCCTGCACTTCCTAAAATAGGGGATGCTGTTGTACAGAGCCCTCGACACGCATCGTTCAACCCACTCGCCTGCCCTTCCTAAACTAGGAAAAGCTGATATCCCAAGCCCTCAACCCTATCCTGCCAAATCTCACTCTCCCTCCCTCCTCCCTCTCCCTCCCTCCTCACTCTCCTTCCCTCCCTCCTCCCTCTCCCTCCCTCCTCACTCTCCTTCCCTCCCTCCTCACTCTCTCTCCCTCCTCACTCTCCCTCCCTCCTCACTCTCCTTCCCTCCCTCCTCACTCTCCCTCCCTCCTCACTCTCCCTCCCTCCCCACTCTCCTTCCCTCCCTCCTCACTCTCCCTCCCTCCTCACTCTCCTTCCCTCCCTCCTCACTCTCTCTCCCTCCTCACTCTCTCTCCCTCCTCACTCTCTCTCCCTCCTCACTCTCTCTCCCTCCTCACTCTCTCTCCCTCCTCACTCTCTCTCCCTCCTCACTCTCTCCCTCCTCACTCTCTCCCTCCTCACTCTCTCTCCCTCCTCACTCCTTCCTCCTCACTCTCCTTCCCTCCCTCCTCACTCTCCCTCCCTCCTCACTCCTTCATCCTCACTCTCTCCCTCCTCACTCTCCCTCCCTCCTCACTCTCTCCCTCCTCACTCTCCCTCCCTCCTCATTCTCCTTCCCTCCCTCCTCACTCTCCCTCCCTCCTCACTCCTTCCTCCTCACTCTCTCCCTCCTCACTTTCTCCTGCCTCACTCTCTCCCTCCTCACTCTCCTTCCCTCCCTCCTCACTCTCCCTCCCTCCTCACTCCTTCCTCCTCACTCACTCTCTCCCTCCCTCCTCACTCTCTCTCCCTCCTCACTCTCTCCCTCCTCACTCTCCTTCCCTCCCTCCTCACTCTCCTTCCCTCCCTCCTCACTCTCCCTCCCTCCTCACTCTCCCTCCCTCCTCACTCTCCTTCCCTTCCTCCTCACTCTCTCTCCCTCCTCACTCTCTCTCCCTCCTCACTCTCTCCCTCCTCACTCTCTCCCTCCTCACTCTCCCTCCCTCCTCACTCCTTCCTCCTCACTCTCCTTCCCTCCCTCCTCCCTCTCCCTCCCTCCTCACTCCTTCCTCCTCACTCTCTCCCTCCTCACTCTCTCCCTCCTCACTCTCTCCCTCCTCACCCTCTCCCTCCTCACTCTCCCTCCCTCCTCACTCTCCTTCCCTCCCTCCTCACTCTCCCTCCCTCCTCACTCTCTCTCCCTCCTCACTCTCCTTCCCTTCCTCCTCACTCTCTCTCCCTCCTCACTCTCTCTCCCTCCCCACTCTCTCTCCCTCCTCACTCTCTCTCCCTCCTCACTCTCTCTCCCTCCTCACTCTCTCTCCCTCCTCACTCTCTCCCTCCTCACTCTCCCTCCCTCCTCACTCACTCCTTCCTCCTCACTCTCCTTCCCTCCCTCCTCCCTCTCCCTCCCTCCTCACTCCTTCCTCCTCACTCTCTCCCTCCTCACTCTCCCTCCCTCCTCACTCTCTCCTGCCTCACTCTCTCCCTCCTCACTCTCCTTCCCTCCCTCCTCACTCTCCCTCCCTCCTCACTCCTTCCTCCTCACTCACTCTCTCCCCCCCTCCTCACTCTCTCTCCCTCCTCACTCTCTCCCTCCTCACTCTCCTTCCCTCCCTCCTCACTCTCTCTCCCTCCCTCCTCACTCTCCTTCCCTCCCTCCTCACTCTCCCTCCCTCCCCACTCTCCCTCCCTCCTCACTCTCCTTCCCTTCCTCCTCACTCTCTCTCCCTCCTCACTCTCTCTCCCTCCTCACTCGCTCCCTCCTCACTCTCCCTCCCTCCTCACTCTCCCTCCCTCCTCACTCCTTCCTCCTCACTCTCCTTCCCTCCCTCCTCCCTCTCCCTCCCTCCTCACTCTCTCTCCCTCCTCACTCTCTCCCTCCTCACTCCTTCCTCCTCACTCTCTCCCTCCTCACTCTCCCTCCCTCCTCACTCTCTCCCTCCTCACTCTCCCTCCCTCCTCACTCTCCTTCCCTCCCTCCTCACTCCTTCCTCCTCACTCTCTCCCTACTCACTTTCTCCTGCCTCACTCTCTCCCTCCTCACTCTCCTTCCCTCCCTCCCTTGGAATCTCTCTCCCTCCTCACTCTCCTTCCCTCCCTCCTCACTCTCCCTCCCTCCTCACTCCTTCCTCCTCACTCACTCTCTTACTCCCTCCTCACTCTCTCTCCCTCCTCACTCTATCCCTCCTCACTCTCCTTCCCTCCCTCCTCACTCTCCCTCCCTCCTCACTCCTTCCTCCTCACTCACTCTCTTACTCCCTCCTCACTCTCTCTCCCTCCTCACTCTCTCCCTCCTCACTCTCCTTCCCTCCCTCCTCACTCTCCCTGCCTCCTCACTCCTTCCTCCTCACTCTCTCCCTCCTCACTCTCTCCCTCCTCACTCTCCTTCCCTCCCTCCCTTGGTTTCTCTCTCCCTCCTCACTTTCCTGCCCCACCTCGCGCAGGGCAAGCTGGTGGTAAAGATGGAACGCGTGGAGCTGGCAAAGCTGGTGGACGACGTGGTGGATTTGTGCGCCCCGTTGGTGAGGAGAGGGAGCGGGCGGGCAGGCCCAAGGGGTGATATTCGGATTCGTAATCGAAATTTTGTGAAGTGTGAACGCCTGTTTTGCGGCAATCCCGTCCCTGGCTTTAGGACGAGTTCTTGCCTGGTGGTGGCCTGAGCGGCTGCCAGCGTTGCCTGTCGGGATCCAGGTTCGCGTTGATGCGACGCAGCAAGGCGTGTTCCCCCTATGTTTCCAACGGGCTTCCCTGGGCCCGGTTAGGGCCCAATCCGAATCAAAACAACAAAGCCTGATTTCCCCGCTTGTTGTCAGTGGGCTGCCCTGGGGCCGTTGAAGGCCCAAGCAGAGTCAAAGCCATGAGGCCTGTTCCCCATATGTTTAGGCAGGCTACCCTGGGGCTGTTACAGGTCTAGTTTAGGGTAAAGGGGGTTAGGTTTTAGGGGTTTTGAAACCAAACCTTGACTAGCCTACTAAAACAGGGCGAAGCAGCAGCATGGCTTGATGCGCATGGTTCTAGCTGAAGTCAGGCCGAGCTTTGGCTGAACCACATTAAGATGTTCAAGTGGACACTCACCCGCCCCACTCACCCCATCCTTCCAGGCGTGTAACGGCGTCCTGAACCCTTAACCCTGAACCCTTTCAGGCGCGTAACGGCGCCCTAAATCCTTAACCCCTAACCCTTTCAGACACTTAACGGCGTCCTAAATCATTACAGGCGTGTAACGGCGTCCTTAACCCTTAACCCTAAACCCTTAACCCTACATCCTTCCAGGCGCGTAACGGTGTCCCGAACTCAAACCCTCAACCCTAAATCCTTTCAGGCACGTAATGGCGTCCGGCTGCAGAACAACGTCCCTGCCGGGCTCCCGATCCTGGTCGGCGACCCGGGCCGCATCGTCCAAATCTTCCACAACCTCGTCGGCAACTCGTGCAAGTTCACGCACGCCGGCAAGATCTGGGTGGAGGCGAGGAGCAAGCAGGACGCCCCCGACGAGATCGAGGTCTCTGTACACGACCAGGGGATCGGGATCCCCGCAGCCAAGTTTGACGGAATCTTCCAGGCGTTTGAGCAGGTGGGTGCCAACAAGTAGTCATGTATGCTTGTGTGTGTGTGTGAAGTTGTGTGCCAAGTTTGACGGGACCTTCCAGGCTTTGTAGGAGGTGGTTGCTTGTGTGGGTGCGAACGGGCATGCTTGTGGGGTTTTTAGTGGTTGCCAACAAATAGTCATGTGTGCTTGTGTGTGTGTGTGTGTGTGAAGTTGTGTGCCAAGTTTGACGGGGTCTTCCAGGCGTTTTAGCAGGTAGGCGTTTGAACCGGTGTGCATGCGTGCGTGCATGTGCGTGTGTGGACAGGCATGCTTGTGGGGGTGCGGACGGGCATGCTTGTGTGTGTTTTAGTGGGTGCCAACAAGTAGTCATGTATGCTTGTGTGTGTGTGTGTGTGTGTGTGTGTGTGTGTGTGTAAAGTTGTGTGACAAGTTTGAAGGGATCTTTCAGGCGTTTGAGCAGGTGGGTGTTTGCGTGGGTGTGGACAGGCATGCTTGCGTGGGTGTGGACAGGCATGCTTGTGTGGGTGTGGACAGGCATGCTTGCGTGGGTGTGGACAGGCATGCTTGTGTGGGTGTGGACAGGCATGCTTGTGTGGGTGCGGACAGGCATGCTTGTGTGGGTGTGGACAGGCATGCTTGTGTGGGTGTGGACAGGCATGCTTGCGTGGGTGTGGACAGGCATGCTTGCGTGGGTGTGGACAGGCATGCTTGCGTGGGTGTGGACAGGCATGCTTGTGTGGGTGTGGACAGGCATGCTTGCGAGGGTGTGGACAGGCATGCTTGTGTGGGTGTGGACAGGCATGCTTGTGTGGGTGTGGACAGGCATGCTTGTGTGGGTGCGGACAGGCATGCTTGTGTGGGTGTGGACAGGCATGCTTGTGTGGGTGCGGACAGGCATGCTTGTGTGGGTGTGGACAGGCATGCTTGTGTGGGTGTGGACAGGCATGCTTGTGTGGGTGTGGACAGGCATGCTTGTGTGGGTGTGGACAGGCATGCTTGTGTGGGTGTGGACAGGCATGCTTGTGTGGGTGTGGACAGGCATGCTTGTGTGGGTGTGGACAGGCATGCTTGTGTATCTTAGTAAGTGTCAGCATGTAGTCATGTATGCTTGTGTATTGTAGTGAATGTCAACAGGGAGTCATGTATGCTTGTGTGTGTGTTTGATGTAGTGTGCCAAGTTTGATGGAATATTTCAGGCTTTTGACTAGGTGCATCTTTGCGTGTGTGTGAACAGGCCTGCTCATGTGGGTCGGTAGGCGTGAACTGAGAAAAGGTAGTAATGTATCTGTAGATAAACAGAGTTGTGCCAATCGATTTCGACGTGCCTTTTTTAATTTACTGCTACCTGTTTTCAATAATGCTTTATTTTGAAGTCAGGTACCGGTTATGGTAAATCATATAACAGCGCCTGCCCCCACCATCACCCCATCTGCACCATCCCCCTTCCCCCAGAGCCTGTTAATATGAGCTCTAAAAACATGTGCTCTGTTCTTTGATTGCACATTCGCTGTCCCCCAGGTTGATATTGGCACTACACGTAAGTACGGCGGTACCGGCCTGGGCCTGAACCTGTTATTATAAGCACTACAAACATGTACTCAGTGCTTTGATTGCACATTGGCTGTCCCCCAGGTTGATATTGGCACTACACGTAAGTACGGCGGTACCGGCCTGGGCCTGAACCTGTTATTATAAGCACTACAAACATGTACTCAGTGCTTTGATTGCACATTGGCTGTCCCCCAGGTTGATATGAGCACTACACGCAAGTACGGTGGTACCGGCCTGGGCCTGAACCTCGTCAAGCAGCTGGTGGAGGCACACGGGAGCAACATTGCGGTCCAAAGCGATATGGGCAGGGGCTCAACGTTCAGCTTTTCCCTGAAGGTGTGGAGGGGTGCAAAGGGGTTTATGCCTCTGAAGGTGTGGAGGGGTGTGAGGGGGTTTATGCCTCTGAAGGTGTGGAGGGGTGCAAAGGGGTTTATGCCTCTGAAGGTGTGGAGGGGTGTGAAGGGGTTAAGGTCTCTGAAGGTGTGGAGGGGTGCAAAGGGGTTTAGGTCTCTGAAGGTGTGGAGGGGTGCAAAGGGGTTTATGCCTCTGAAGGTGTGGAGGGGTGTGAAGGGGTTTAGGTCTCTGAAGGTGTGGAGGGGTGCAAAGGGGTTTAGGTCTCTGAAGGTGTGGAGGGGTGCAAAGGGGTTTATGCCTCTGAAGGTGTGGAGGGGTGTGAAGGGGTTTAGGCCTCTGAAGGTGTGGTAGGGTGCAAAGGGGTTTAGGTCTCTGAAGGTGTGGAGGGGTGCAAAGGGGTTTAGGTCTCTGAAGGTGTGGAGGGGTGTGAAGGGGTTTATGCCTCTGAAGGTGTGGAGGGGTGCAAAGGGGTTTAGGTCTCTGAAGGTGTGGAGGGGTGTGAAGGGGTTTATGCCTCTGAAGGTGTGGAGGGGTGCAAAGGGGTTTATGCCTCTGAAGGTGTGGAGGGGTGCAAAGGGGTTTATGCCTCTGAAGGTGTGGAGGGGTGTGAAGGGGTTTAGGCCTCTGAAGGTGTGGTGGGGTGCAAAGGGGTTTAGGTCTCTGAAGGTGTGGAGGGGTGTGAAGGGGTTTATGCCTCTGAAGGTGTGGAGGGGTGTGAAGGGGTTTATGCCTCTGAAGGTGTGGAGGGGTGCAAAGGGGTTTATGCCTCTGAAGGTGTGGAGGGGTGCAAAGGGGTTTAGGTCTCTGAAGGTGTGGAGGGGCGCAAAGGGGTTTATCCCTCTGAAGGTGTGGAGGGGTGTGAAGGGGTTTAGGCCTCTGAAGGTGTAAAGGGGTGTGAAGGGGTTAAGGCCTCTGAAGGTGTGGAGGGGTGCAAAGGGGTTTAGGTCTCTGAAGGTGTGGAGGGGTGTGAAGGGGTTTATGCCTCTGAAGGTGTGGAGGGGTGTGAAGGGGGCTGATACCTCTGAAGGTGGGGGGAGTGGAGTTAAGGGGGCTGATGCCTCTGAAGGTGGGGGGGGAGTGGAGTTAAGGGGGCTGATGCCTCTGAAGGTGGGGGGGAGTGGAGTTAAGGGGGCTGATGCCTCTGAAGGTGGGGGGGGGAGTGGAGTTAAGGGGGCTGATGCCTCTGAAGGTGGGGGGGGAGTGGAGTTAAGGGGGCTGATGCCTCTGAAGGTGGGGGGGAAAGGAGTTAAGGGGGCTGATGCCTCTGAAGGTGGGGGGGGGGAGTTAAGGGGGCTGATGCCTCTGAAGGTGGGGGGGGGGGGTGGAGTTAAGGGGGCTGATGCCTCTGAAGGTGGGGGGGGAGTGGAGTTAAGGGGGCTGATGCCTCTGAAGGTGGGGGGGGGTGGAGTTAAGGGGGCTGATGCCTCTGAAGGTGGGGGGGAGTGGAGTTAAGGGGACTGATGCCTCTGAAGGTGGGGGGGGAGTGGAGTTAAGGGGGCTGATGCCTCTGAAGGTGGGGGGAGAGTGGAGTTAAGGGGACTAATGCCTCTGAAGGTGGGGGGGGAGTGGAGTTAAGGGGGCTGATGCCTCTGAAGGTGGGGGGGGGGTGGAGTTAAGGGGGCTGATGCCTCTGAAGGTGGGGGGGGAGTGGAGTTAAGGGGGCTGATGCCTCTGAAGGTGGGGGGGGGGTGGAGTTAAGGGGGCTGATGCCTCTGAAGGTGGGGGGGAGTGGAGTTAAGGGGGCTGATGCCTCTGAAGGTGGGGGGAGAGTGGAGTTAAGGGGACTAATGCCTCTGAAGGTGGGGGGGGAGTGGAGTTAAGGGGGCTGATGCCTCTGAAGGTGGGGGGGGTGGAGTTAAGGGGGCTGATGCCTCTGAAGGTGGGGGGGAGTGGAGTTAAGGGGGCTGATGCCTCTGAAGGTGGGGGGGAGTGGAGTTAAGGGGGCTGATGCCTCTGAAGGTGGGGGGGGTGGAGTTAAGGGGGCTGATGCCTCTGAAGGTGGGGGGGGGTGGAGTTAAGGGGGGCAAATGTCTCCGAAGGTGTGGGGGGGGGGTGAGTGGTGTGAAGGGGTGTGAAGGGACTGAGGCCTCTGAAGTTGAGGGTGTGTGAAAAGTATGGAGGTGTGAGGAAGGTGGTGAGGCCTTTGAAGGGGTGTGTGCGTGAGAGTGGTGTGAACAGGGTGCGAAGGGGTGTTAGGCCTGTGGTGGCGAGGGGGGATGAGATGTGTGGAGGGGGTGTGAATGGGGGCTGAGGCCTCGGAAGGTATGTGTGTGTGTGTGTGTGTGTGTGTGTGTGTGTGTGTGTGTGTGTGTGTGTGTGTGTGTGTATGAAGGGGGGAGGAGGCTGAATCCTCAGAAACTTGAGGGTTGTGAATGGTGTTAATATAGGTGAGGCCTCTGTAGGTGTGAATTTGCCAGTGGTGTGAAGGGGCTAAGGTGCTGAGTCACCCTGTCCCCCTCTTTCCCCTCTTATCTGACATGCCGCACCCTGCCCTTCTATGCCCCCTGTCCTGACCTGCCCCACCCACACTCTCCTGACCACAGATTTGGGACGACGCGGAGCAGGCCCAGCGGCGAAGGTCCGCCTCGATAGACCTCCCGCAGCCGGTCGACCCTTTTGCCGAGCTGCTCCGCCAGCGCAGCAACAGCATGACGCGCAGGAGCTCCTTCTCGGAGGGCTACTCGGTCAATATCCACGCCCGGAAGGCGGGCGGCGGCGGTGGCGCCAACGGAGCTGAGGAGATCCACAACCCCGTCCTCGAAGCTGGTAGCATCAGTAAGGTGGCGGCGGTGGAGGGTCTCCGGACCGCCGCGAGGGGCTCTTCGGGCCCGACGTCTGTCAAGAGCGACGGGGCGCGCGGCGTGGCGAGCTCCAAGAGCTGCCTGGGGCCGTCTGCCAAAAGACCTGTGCGCCGGAAGGGCGGATCGAAAGGCACGGCTGAGACGCGGCTGAGGGTGCTCAGCGTGGATGACGACCCGGTCAACCAGATGGTGGTGCAGACGCTGCTGGCGCCGGAGGGCTACGAGGTGAGACCTGGCTTGACGTTCAGTGTCTCGGATTGAAATACATTGCTGGTTAGTGTCAATGGTTTGTGTCAATGGTTTGAAGACCATGTTAGGGCATTCATTGGGGTGAAATTCCTGTGTTATCATGTTTTGGGGTTATCATGTTTTGGGGTCGAAAGTATGGGGTCAATATTGTAAGGTCAATGTAAGTGATGTCGGTGGAAGTGTGAATATTATTATTGGGCCCATGTTTGGAAGGCCTAGGAGGTAATTCGTATGATTGAAGCCAGTTTATCTGCTTGACAAACTTCGAGGCCTCAACCCTGCTAGCGAAGCCATCACAGCGAAGCCCTAAGCCCTGAGCCCTAAGCCCTTAGCCTTAAGCCCTAAGCCTCAAAGCCAACTTTCCGCATACCCGTGCTCCCCCAGATCCTTCAAGCCATGGATGGCCAGGAGGCGTTGGACCTGTTGGCCTCTGAGGAGCAGATGCCGGATGTCATCCTTCTAGACGTGATGATGCCGGGGATGAGCGGATATGAGGTACGAGGGGATGAGCGGATGAGCTGAATCAAGGTACGGCTGTATAAGGGGATAAGCGGTTGTGAGGGATGAGGGGATATGAGATACGGCTGTATAAGGGGATAAGCGGTTGTAAGGGATGAGGGGATATGAGATACGGCTGTATAAGGGGATAAGCGGTTGTGAGGGATGAGGGGATATGAGATACGGCTGTACAAGTGGATGAGCGGTTGTGAGGGATGAGGGGATATGAGATACGGCTGTACAGGGGGATGAGCGGTTGTGAGGGATGAGGGGATATGAGATACGGCTGTACAAGGGGATAAGCGGTTGTGAGGGATGAGGGGATATGAGATACGGCTGTACAAGGGGATGAGCGGTTGTGAGGGATGAGGGGATATGAGATACGGCTGTATAAGTGGATGAGCGGTTGTGAGGGATGAGGGGATATGAGATACGGCTGTATAAGTGGATGAGTGGTTGTGAGGGATGAGGGGATATGAGATACGGCTGTACAAGTGGATGAGCGGTTGTGAGGGATGAGGGGATATGAGATACGGCTGTACAAGGGGATGAGCGGTTGTGAGGGATGAGGGGATATGAGATACGGCTGTACAAGGGGATAAGCGGTTGTGAGGGATGAGGGGATATGAGATACGGCTGTACAAGGGGATGAGCGGTTGTGAGGGATGAGGGGATATGAGATACGGCTGTATAATTGGATGAGCGGTTGTGAGGGATGAGGGGATATGAGATACGGCTGTATAAGTGGATGAGTGGTTGTGAGGGATGAGGGGATATGAGATACGGCTGTACAAGGGGATGAGCGGTTGTGAGGGATGAGGGGATATGAGATACGGCTGTACAAGTGGATGAGCGGTTGTGAGGGATGAGGGGATATGAGATACGGCTGTACAAGGGGATGAGCGGTTGTGAGGGATGAGGGGATATGAGATACGGCTGTACAAGGGGATGAGCGGTTGTGAGGGATGAGGGGATATGAGATACGGCTGTATAATTGGATGAGCGGTTGTGAGGGATGAGGGGATATGAGATACGGCTGTATAAGTGGATGAGTGGTTGTGAGGGATGAGGGGATATGAGATACGGCTGTACAAGGGGATGAGCGGTTGTGAGGGATGAGGGGATATGAGATACGGCTGTACAAGGGGATGAGCGGTTGTGAGGGATGAGGGGATATGAGATACGGCTGTACAAGGGGATGAGCGGTTGTGAGGGATGAGGGGATATGAGATACGGCTGTACAAGGGGATAAGCGGTTGTGAGGGATGAGGGGATATGAGATACGGCTGTACAAGGGGATGAGCGGTTGTGAGGGATGAGGGGATATGAGATACGGCTGTACAAGGGGATGAGCGGTTGTGAGGGATGAGGGGATATGAGATACGGCTGTACAGGGGGATGAGCGGTTGTGAGGGATGAGGGGATATGAGATACGGCTGTACAAGGGGATAAGCGGTTGTGAGGGATGAGGGGATATGAGATACGGCTGTACAAGGGGATGAGCGGTTGTGAGGGATGAGGGGATATGAGATACGGCTGTATAATTGGATGAGCGGTTGTGAGGGATGAGGGGATATGAGATACGGCTGTATAAGTGGATGAGTGGTTGTGAGGGATGAGGGGATATGAGATACGGCTGTACAAGGGGATGAGCGGTTGTGAGGGATGAGGGGATATGAGATACGGCTGTACAAGGGGATAAGCGGTTGTGAGGGATGAGGGGATATGAGATACGGCTGTACAAGGGGATGAGCGGTTGTGAGGGATGAGGGGATATGAGATACGGCTGTATAAGTGGATGAGCGGTTGTGAGGGATGAGGGGATATGAGATACGGCTGTATAAGTGGATGAGTGGTTGTGAGGGATGAGGGGATATGAGATACGGCTGTACAAGGGGATGAGCGGTTGTGAGGGATGAGGGGATATGAGATACGGCTGTACAAGGGGATGAGCGGTTGTGAGGGATGAGGGGATATGAGATACGGCTGTACAAGGGGATAAGCGGTTGTGAGGGATGAGGGGATATGAGATACGGCTGTACAAGGGGATGAGCGGTTGTGAGGGATGAGGGGATATGAGATACGGCTGTATAATTGGATGAGCGGTTGTGAGGGATGAGGGGATATGAGATACGGCTGTATAAGTGGATGAGTGGTTGTGAGGGATGAGGGGATATGAGATACGGCTGTACAAGGGGATGAGCGGTTGTGAGGGATGAGGGGATATGAGATACGGCTGTACAAGGGGATGAGCGGTTGTGAGGGATGAGGGGATATGAGATACGGCTGTACAAGGGGATGAGCGGTTGTGAGGGATGAGGGGATATGAGATACGGCTGTACAAGGGGATAAGCGGTTGTGAGGGATGAGGGGATATGAGATACGGCTGTACAAGGGGATGAGCGGTTGTGAGGGATGAGGGGATATGAGATACGGCTGTACAAGGGGATGAGCGGTTGTGAGGGATGCGGGGATATGAGATACGGCTGTACAGGGGGATGAGCGGTTGTGAGGGATGAGGGGATATGAGGTACGGCTGTACAAGGGGATGAGCGGTTGTGAGGGATGAGGGGATATGAGATATGGCTGTACAAGGGGATGAGCGGTTGTGAGGGATGAGGGGATATGAGATACGGCTGTACAGGGGGATGAGCGGTTGTGAGGGATGAGGGGATATGAGGTACGGCTGTACAAGGGGATGAGCGGTTGTGAGGGATGAGGGGATATGAGATATGGCTGTACAAGGGGATGAGCGGTTGTGAGGGATGAGGGGATATGAGGTACGGCTGTACAAGGGGATGAGCGGTTGTGAGGGATGAGGGGATATGAGATATGGCTGTACAAGGGGATAAGCGATTGTGAGGGATGAGGGGATGTGAGATACGGCTGTACAAGGGGATGAGCGGTTGTGAGGGATGAGGGGATATGAGGTACGGCTGTACAAGGGGATGAGCGGATGCAACTCTGTTCTAAGGAAGGAGTGGTTTTACGAGTGACTTCAGGATGAGTGGATCAGTCTGATGAGGATCAGATGCCGGATGTCATGATCTTGCTGGATGTGGGGATCAGGTTGAGGTTCTCCCTCCCTCCCTCCCTCCCTCCCTCCCTCCCTTCGGCTGTCCCTCCCTACAAGACTTGCCTTTAATGACTGTCAGCCCTGCCTGTCCTAGATGAGGCTTTAAATCCTTTCCACATGATGGAGGATGATCAGCTACCTCCCTACATCCCTGCGCCCATTCGCCCAGGTCTGCCGCAAGATCCACACCAGCCCCTAAACACGTTTCTCACATTATGTCCACACTTCAGGTCTGCCGCAGGATCCACGAATTGTATCCCTTGAGCTGCATCCCGATCATCATGGTCAGCGCCAAGAGCAAGGAGGAGAACATCGTGGAGGGGCTGGTGGCCGGGAGTAATGACTACCTCGTGAAGCCCTTTGGAAGGTGACAGGGGGGAGGGACGTGGGGGAGGGGGGGGTCGCTTGGGAGGGCAGGGGCTTGAGAGGGCAGGCCAAGCTGCGTGAAGCATACATGTGTGTTTGTTGTGGAGGTTGTTACACGCATTATCTTTTTCTCCAGTCTCCACACTTATCTTGCCCCCACACCACCTCCACACTGGCGGACAGGAGTTCCTCACCCGCATCGGAGCACACCAGCCTCTTTCCACGCATCCTTTACATGTTTTACGACAATGTTTGTTTCCACACCTTTCCACACTTCCTCCACCCTGTCAGGCTGTGTGACATCCTGCCAGGAGATCCTGACACACGCATTCACTCTCTCAGTCTCCAGCCTTCACACTTGTGTCGCCCCCACACCACCTCCACTCTGGCAGGCAGGAGATCCTCGCCCGCATTCAAGCACACCTGCGCTTCAGAGACGCCACCTATCACGCAGGGGAGCTAGCCGGTGAGTATGAGCACTTAAAGTCTCCAACGAAAAGTTGGCACTAGGCTGAGATGGCCATGCATCCACCCATTGGTAAGCATGACAGTGCTGCCCCGTAGAGCTCCCAGTATGCTTCGTGTGGCAATGACGCACATTGGTAAGGTCCTGGCTTCTGAAATTGAAGCCACAGCCTTACCAGCCCGCCAGTCTGCCCTTGCACAGCTTGATCTCTCTAGCCTTCCTACCAGGGACATCCGCCATGCACAAAGGATCCCATGCGCCATGCTGGCCGAGCCCTGCAAAAGGATTCCATGCGCCATGCTGGCCGAGCCCTGCCTCCCTGCCTTCCAACCACGTGCGCTGTCCCATGCCTCATGTCTCCCCGCCATCAGAGCACCTGCGCTTTGCCATGCCTCTGTCTCCCCGCCTTAAAACTGCATGCGCTCTACTATGCCGCTGCCTCTCCGTCTAGTGTCCAACATTTAATGGTAGATGTACCATCCGGTTTAATTTTACGCTAAACCCATGCTAATGGAGCTAGTTTATTTTTCACTGTATAATATTTTACATGTTTTACGTGGAATCTATTGTAGCAGTGTCTCGCACGCACTTGCGCTGTCCCATGCCTCTAGTCTATCCGCCTCTTCTGGCCTTGCTGAACCCTTTCAAGCCTGTTGTTTCGACCTTGACCACCCCTTGGGGCTCTGTGCTGCAGGTTTAGGATTAAGTCTAGTCCCTCTTGCCTTGGAGGCACGTGCACCTCGCTATGTCTATTGTCCACCTGCTTCTTCTCGCCGAAGATCTTGTTCGCCTCGTATTTTTGGCCTTGCCGAACCCTGTCTAGTGTCCACCTGCTGTTCTTGACCTTACCGACTTCTCGGGGGCTCTGTGCTGAAGGGGACAGCCTGATGTCCCTGCATGCTGCAAGGTCGCTGTACCCTGCCTCTTGTGCACCCGCCCCTTCTGAATCCTTGGGGTAAACCTTGGGACTCGGTGCTGCAGGCGAAGGGGACAGCCTAATGTCCCTGCATTGGCGGCAACTGTGCTTCACCCTGCCTCATGTCCACCTACCTCTTTACCTTGCTGACTTCCCGGGGGGCCCTGTGTCGTAGGTGAAGGGGACAGCCTCGTCTTTCGACACCGCTCGGTGCCCACCCAGCTGGCCACGTACCTCGACATGCCGTGCCGGGTGCAGTACAGCTTGCCAATCAGTGTCAAGTCGCAGATAGAGAACACGAGCGTGCAGACTAATCAGCTGGTGAGTGTGAACTGGGTGTGGGCGTGGGCGTGGGAGGGGGGGGAGCAAGGGAGGGCTCAATAGGGTTTGGTTGGGTTGCGGATTGTTGTGCGGCCTACGGGGGGCAAGGACTTACGGGATTTGTGCTTGTGAGTCACTTGGATTCTAGGGGAGGGACACGAGTGAAAACTGGCATGCATGCCTCCGGCATGCCATCTGAGGGTATCAGGCTCTGTGATAGGCTTGCGGTTTTGCTCAACAGGGGCCTCTTGATTGATTCAGTAGTGGGGGGGGGCAACCGTTTAACGACTGTTACACTCATGCTACGCTGAGAAATCAGACTGCTGGGGCCGACTGCCGAGCAGCCGCTGTCCCAAAAGCTAGATCTGGAGGGCCAGATTCCAGACAAGGATACCGAAAAACTCCAGGTCCAGCCCAGATCAGATAAATCTTGGAAATAACGGGGACACGAAAGGAAAGCGGTCTTTTGTATTCCTATACCTTGAAAATCGTGACCGCACATGGCCTCTTCATAGCTCAGTTGGTAGAGCACTGGACTGTAATCGGTCTCTCCATGACAAGTGCTGTTATCCAGGTGTCCCCAGTTCGATCCTGGGTGAGGAGAAATTTTTCTCCCCGGAACTCTTTTTCGCATCACAAAAAGGCATCAGCGTGCGCACATGTTTTCCCCCACAATATATTTCGACCAGGATTCGAATACCGTAAAGGACACTCATGAAGCATATCCTGCTTGCTGCCTTGCAGTCGGATGTGAGGGATTGCATTACATAAAATGCCTGGAACATGCTGCTTGACTGTGTGCCCAGTGCCCACACCCCTGCAAATAAGAACTATGGAGCAGCTTCAACCCTGTTTGAAAAATTGTTCTGCTCAAGTCTGTGGCCTTGGTATGAGCGCACTGAGAAATCCTGCACAGCGCGCACAGAGAAATTGTGCTCACATGGAGCCTGGAACATGCTGCACCAGAGAGTGCTCACAAGGATTCCTCAGTATGGCCACGATGTTCCCTTCATTGTTGCGCCCCCCCTCCCCCCCCTCAGGCTCAGCTTGACGAGAGCGTATGGTGGAAGGGGACGGGCGTATTTGACTGCCAGACAGAGGGGCAAGTTTTGCCGTTCGACGGCGTTTTAAATGCCTGTTTCAGATGTACAAAAAGCTGTCATTCATCGAGGCCCAGACCTCCAAGCTGCCTGTGCCCACACCCTAAACCCTAAACCCTGTCGCCTGCACTGCATGTACCTGCTGCAGATGTACAAAAAGCTGTCAATCATCGTGACCGAAAAATAAACCTGCCTGTGTCTTAACCCTTCACCCTCAACCCTGCCCTCTGTTGCCTGCACTGCCTGTACCTGTTTCAGATGTACGAACAGCTGTCAATCATCGTGGCCCAGACCTCCAACCTGCCTGTGTCATAACCCTTCACCCTGAACCCTGCCCTCAGTCACCTGCACTGCATGTACCTGCCGCAGATGTACAAAAAGCTGTAAAAACCATCATCGTGGCCCAGACCTCCAATCTGCCTGTGCCCACACCCTTCACCCTGAACCCTGCCCTCTGTTGCCTGCACTGCCTGTACCTTTTCCAGATGTACGAACAGCTGTCAATCATCGTGGCCCAGATTTCCAACCTGGACAGTATGGTCAAGGTCATGTCCTCAGATGTCCTACTGGGGGCCCTGGCCAGGTGAAACAGCCTAAGCTATGTTATTATATTATACGGTATGCATATTATATGGATATGATATGGATATATGATATGGAGATGATGATATTAATATGATACTGTACATTTGCTTTGCCTCATTGTTAACATTGTTTGGGGTTGAGGGATCCATGAATTTCCTGATTGTTGACGCCAGTTTTCAGTCGACTATTAAGAGTTTTGTCAACAGTTTGCCCTGAGGGAAGGAGCATTGAAAGGTGTCGATGCTCAAGGGAAGGCAAATCATATCTACAGGATTGATATGACATGGTATGGTGCAGGGATGCCTTGGTGGCGCTGGGCCCGGTGAGGCTCTGCGCTGAGGTGGCGGTGGTGGATGACAAGGCGCGAGTAAATGTGAAAAATTCAAACTCAAATTTGAATATTGGTGTTCGTGGATGTTGGACATACCTTAAGCCTAATTTGTTATTTTGATTTCACGTTTTCAGTTCACGTACACAAAGTGTCCATTCCCGTTCATGGGTTGAACATGCCATGCCCTGAAGTTGCCCGGGGGCTCCTAGGGCTGAGCAGACATGCCCTGCTGTGTGTGTGCTGAGCTGGCATCCCCCCGCTGTGCTGCAGCCTGTACATCTACATCGACGACCTGCTGTCAAAGTACAAGTGTTACCTTGTTGACTGCGTGGAGGGACGGATCGTTATTGCCGCGGGGCTGTCGGGGGAGTTGCCTCGGGAGCAGGTGCGTGGCGGGACAGGGGGGTACAGGGGGGTGGAATGGGGTACAGAGGGGTAGTAAGAGTGCTGCTGGTGTAGGGAGTCGCCTCGGAGTAGGTGCGGGGCGGGGTAGATGGGGTACGGAACGGGGGTGGAAGGCGGGTTGTGGCAGGGCAGGGTGGATGTGGGTGCGGGAGGAGGACCAAGGCGGTTGTGAGGGGTGGATAGTGCTGATGGTCCGGGATGGCGCCTTGGCAGCGTATGTTAGGCGGATGCAGGTCGGTGGCTTTGTGGGTGGTGCAAGGTGGGGAGTGTGCGGTGGGGCGTGGATGCAGGGCGTGGGGGGTTGGGGCATGCTGATGCATGACGGTGGAGCAAGGTGTGAGGGGAGTGTGCAGGCGGTTCGGGGCGAATGTGGGGCAGGAAAGCGAGGCGTGGGAGGGACGGGGAGGGGTAGGGCGGGGCGGGCCGGTGACGCATGGTGGTGGTAGGGGGGGGGGTAGGGCGGAAGTGGTGTGGAGATGTAAGGTGTGGGGGGGGAGGGGGCCAGGGGGGGGAGGGGGGGGGGTCTTTTGGTCCGGGGATATTCTCTGTGAGCAGGTGTGGGGCGGGTAGGTGCAGGGCATGGTGGGTGCGGGGTGGAGGGGGGATTAACGAGGGGCCTGACGACACCCTAGATTGAAGCCCTCCTCTCCGTATGGCGGAACGGTGCGCATTCGTTTGCGCTGCGTCCCGCGGCAAACGGTCATGTCTCTTCTTTTTTGCCGAGCTCGTGGCTCCGTAGGCCTCAGTCAGTCGCTACGGTGACCGGGGTAGGGAACAATGAGAAAGAATGAAAGCTTCGCCCTGTGGGGGGCGTGAGGTTTGAGGAAACAGTGAAGCCTGGGCTGAAGCCACATCTGCGCCGTTACCGTGAAGTAAGTATTAAATGCATCCCCTCCTCTGTCCATGCTCCTTCCTGTGCAATGTTTGGGCCTTCGAATCTAGGTCGCACCAGAGGGCTCAATGCAGCACGCTTCTGCGCAGGATTAGCTATACAGCCCAGTACAGCACGATACGGCACAGGATTCCCGGTAGCCGGATCGCACTGCCATGCACCAGGTAGCATGATACGGCGCAATACAGCACGATACAGCACTGGATTAGCCGGATTGTACTACCAAGGTGGCAAGATACGCCATGCGTTTTAGGTTTAGGGTTTGTGGCAAGATACGCCATGCGTTTTAGGTTTAGGGTTTGTGGCAAGATACGTCATGCGTTTTAGGTTTAGGGTTTGTGGCAAGATACGCCATGCGTTTTAGGTTTAGGGTTTGTGGCAAGATACGCCATGCGTTTCGCCGATGATGCTGCCATGCTCGGAGATGAGTCAATCGGTCCCCCTTTGATGTTTTTCTTGTGTGCAGATTTCCAACGCGCTCTCCTTCTCCCGTGAGCTGCTCTCCAGCTCTGCCCAGATTGAGGTCTGTGAGGGTAAGACCATGGAGCTGTCAATCGGCATCCACACAGGGGCCACACAGGTGGGTGGTGTGGAGTGTGGACGTCGGGTGGGCCCAGTTGCCACCTGAGAAACAGCTGTCCATTGGCATCCACACTGGGGCAATGCAGGTGTGGGTGACAGTTTACAAGAAGCTGTCGGTCAACATCCACACTGGGGCAATGCAGGTGGGTGGTGTGGATATAGGCAGGCCCAGAAGCCACTTCATAGGGAGCTGTCTGTTGGCATCCACACAGGGGCCACACAGTTAGGGTTGGTGTGGGCATGGGCAGGCCCAGCATGCAAACCAGGGTGACAGCTGTGGAGGAGCTGTGCGTCGGCATCCATGCACACGGACCATGCAGGTGTGGTTGGGGAAGAGGTTGGTGATCCCTGCTTACTTCTTAAGGAATTCAAATTGTATATCGATCAAATTGTATGTCGATCAAATTGTATGCCGTTCAGTATCCTCCAAGCTGTCTGTTGGCGACTACACACGTCGTCGCAGGTGTGGACGTGGGTGTGGACATGGGTGTGCAGGTTGGTGAACCCTGCATGTACTTGCGTACATGACTCTGGCGACTGAGGTGTGCCTGGTCCCGCTTAGAACGTACACAACCAGATATAGTGCAAGATCTACTGCCTGGTATGAGATCTGGCTTGAGATCATGATTGCGCCAATTCTGTGAACCTTATATTTTCGGGCTCCAGACGCGGCTTCACATCTTTCTACCCCTGCATGCGAAGCTGCCTGGCATGGCGTCAAGCAACCTGGAATCACTCCACCCCTACCTCCTCCCTCCCTCCAGGGCGTGATCGTGGGTGTCAACCACCCAGTCATGTACTTCCTGGGGAACCTACCGGACACGGCGTCACGGCTGCAGGCGACTTGCCCCTCCAATTGTATCCATGTCAGCTCGAGGCTGAAGGAGGCATCAGGTGAGGGGGGGGGCAGGGCATGGCTGCAGGCCACATGCCTCTCCAACTGTCTTCATGTCAGCTCGAGGCTGAAGGAGGCATCAGGTGAGTAAGGGGGGGGGGGAGGGGCATGGCTGCAGGCAACTCGTCCCTCCAACTGCATCCATGCCAGATGGAGACTGAAGCAGACATCAGGTGAAGGGGGGGGGGAGGGGTATTGTTGCAGGCAACCTGCCCCTCCAACTACATCCATGCCCCCCCCCCGACATGTCCCTCCAACTACATCCATGCCCCCCTCCCCCGACATGCCCCTCCAACTACATCCATGCCCCCCCGCCCCGACATGTCCCTCCAACTACATCCATGCCCCCCCCCCGACATGCCCCTCCAACTACATCCATGCCCCCCCCCCCGACATGCCCCTCCAACTACATCCATGCCCCCCCCCCCGACATGTCCCTCCAACTACATCCATGCCCCCCCCCCCGACATGCCCCTCCAACTACATCCATGCCCCCCCCCCCCGACATGCCCCTCCAACTACATCCATGCCCCCTCCCCCGACATGTCCCTCCAACTACATCCATGCCCCCCCCCCCGACATGCCCCTCCAACTACATCCATGCCCCCTCCCCCGACATGCCCCTCCAACTACATCCATGCCCCCCCCCCCGACATGTCCCTCCAACTACATCCATGCCCCCCCCCCCCGACATGTCCCTCCAACTGCATCCATGCCCCCCCCCCCCGACATGTCCCTCCAACTACATCCATGCCCCCCCCCCCCGACATGTCCCTCCAACTACATCCATGCCCCCCCCCCCCGACATGCCCCTCCAACTACATCCATGCCCCCCCCCCCGACATGTCCCTCCAACTGCATCCATGCCCCCCCCCCCCGACATGCCCCTCCAACTACATCCATGCCCCCCCCCCCGACATGTCCCTCCAACTGCATCCATGCCCCCCCCCCCCGACATGTCCCTCCAACTACATCCATGCCCCCTCCCCCGACATGTCCCTCCAACTACATCCATGCCCCCCCCCCCGACATGTCCCTCTAACTACATCCATGCCCCCCCCCCCCGACATGTCCCTCCAACTGCATCCATGCCCCCCCCCCCCGACATGCCCCTCCAACTACATCCATGCCCCCCCCCCCGACATGTCCCTCCAACTACATCCATGCCCCCCCCCCCGACATGCCCCTCCAACTACATCCATGCCCCCGCCCCCGACATGTCCCTCCAACTACATCCATGCCCCCGCCCCCGACATGCCCCTCCAACTACATCCATGCCCCCGCCCCCGACATGCCCCTCCAACTGCATCCATGCCCCCCCCCCCCGACATGCCCCTCCAACTACATCCATGCCCCCCCCCCCCCCGACATGCCCATCCATGTCAGACAGTGTAGGCCCATGGTCCAGGACAGGAGCTCTCGTCACGACTGCCGCAGGCACAACACTGCGCCCTGCGGGGAAGCAGAGCACACGCATGATGAATCCCACGCTCCCCTCATGAGAAGGAAATGTCCGACGAATTCATTTGCAGAGTCTCTCCATCGCAATCAGTGAACAACCCCAAACCCCAAACCCTGAACTCTCAAACCTTAACTTTGTTTCTTTACCGTAAACAGTGAACGGCCCTAAACCCTGAACCCAAAACTAGGTCTCTTTACCATAATCAGTGAACAACCTTCAACCCTAGCCACAAATTGGAAACCCTAGTCTAGGTCTCTTTACCGCAGTCAGTGAACAACTGTTGTCAGAGGAAGCGTCTGAGCTTGAGATAAATGAAGGTGCACCGCAGTGAATCGATGCAAAGCAACAAATCACCCTTGCCCTGGTGGACTGTGTGTGCAAAGGCTGACCAGGACACTCTTCGTCTCCCCCCTTTCCCTCCCCTTTCCCTCCCCTTTCCCTCCCCCTTTCCCTCCCCTTTCCCTCCCCTTTCCCTCCCCTTTCCCTCCCCCTTTCCCTCCCCCTTTCCCTCCCCCTTTCCCTCCCCCTTTCCCTCCCCCTTTCCCTCCCCCTTTCCCTCCCCCTTTCCCTCCCCCTTTCCCTCCCCCTTTCCCTCCCCTTTCCCTCCCCTTTCCCTCCCCTTTCCCTCCCCTTTCCCTCCCCCTTTCCCTCCCCCTTTCCCTCCTCCTTTCCCTCCCCCTTTCCCTCTCCCTTTCCCTCCCCTCCTCCCCCTTTCCCTCCCCCTTTCCCTCCCCTTTCTCTCCCCTTTCCCTCCCCCTTTCCCTCCCCCTTTCCCTCCCCCTTTCCCTCCCCCTTTCCCTCCCCCTTTCCCTCCCCCCTTTCCCTCCCCCTTTCCCTCTCCCTTTCCCTCCCCCTTTCCTTCCCCTTTCCCTCCCCTTTCCCTCCCCCTTTCCCTCCCCTTTCCCTCCCCTTTCCCTCCCCTTTCCCTCCCCTTTCCCTCCCCCTTTCCCTCCCACTTCCCTTCCCCCACTTCCCTTCCCCCACTTCCCTTCCCCCACTTCCCTTCCCCCACTTCCCTCCCCCCCTTTCCCCCCCACTTCCCTCCCCCACTTTCCTCCCCTTTCCCTCTCCTTTCCCCCCCCCCTCTCCCCCCCCCCTTTCCCTCCCCCTTTCCCCCCCTTTCCCTCCCCTTTCCCTCCCCTTTCCCTCCCCCTTTCCCTCCCACTTCCCTCCCCTTTCCCTCCCACTTCCCTCCCACTTCCCTCCCCTTTCCCTCCCACTTCCCTCCTACTTCCCTCCCCCCCCCGCCCCCTTTCCCTCCCACTTTTCGTCTCCCCCTCAGGCTGCCCGACCTGTTTGTCCCCGCACTGAGCAGCCCCTTGCACAGCAAGACGCATCTCCTCAAAGATTGGCCTCAACATGTTTGTTTCTCCCCCCACTCGCGCAGACTGTCCCGACCTGTTTGTCCCCGCGCTGAGCAGCCCCCTGCACAGACTCATCTCCTCAAAGAGTGGCCTCAACATGTTTGTTTCTCCCCCCCCTCGCGCAGGCTGTCCCGACCTGTTTGTCCCCGCGCTTAGAAGCCCCCTGCACAGACCCATGTCCTGAAAGAGTGGCCTCAACATGATTGTTTCTCCCACCCCTCGCGCAGGCTGTCCCGACCTGTTTGTCCCCGCCCTGAGCAGCCCCCTGCATGGAAAGACCTATCTCCTCAAGGACGGCGCCGGGGAAGGGGCTGGCGCACTAGTGGCTAGCCAATATGACCGGTAAGGCAAAACATTTAAGGAATCCAATATTACCTGTGAGGCCGCGTCAGGTACAGGGCAAAATACCTATATCTTCTCAATGACGGCTCAGGGGATGGGGCTGGTGCTGTAGTTGCTATAGCCAATGTGATCCATCATGACATGTAGGATGCAAAGGGAAGGTTAAGACCAATCTCCTCAATGGCTCCTCAGGGGAAGGGGCAGGATCGCAGGTGGCCAGCTAATATGACAGGTGAGGCAGTGCGTTCAAAGATCCATCATGACATATACGTTGCGTAGGGAAGGTTAAGACCAATCTCCTCAATGACAGCTGAGGGGAAGGGGCAGGAGCGCAGGTGGCCAGCCAACATGACAGGTGAGGCAGTACGCTCAAAGATCCAATGAAACCTAAGCCCCCCCTCCCTCTCAAAAGCTCACCAGCCTCCTCCTCCCGCCCCCCCATGCACGTACATGCCTAAGCACCCTTTTGGCCCCATTGAGCTCCCCCCTCACCCCTCAACGACCTCCCCACACTCTGCCCCACTCAATAGCTTCCCTGCCTCTTCCTCCCTGCCCCGCCCCCCCATGAAGGTACATGACTAAACATCCCTTTGGCCCCATTGACACGTCTGCACCGCGCCTGCGGCCGGTCCAGCTGGCCCTCATGACGCTGGTGGGCTCTGAGCCAGGCATCCTTCTGGAGCTGCTGACGCTCATGCAGGGCAACGACAGACGCAAGTCAAAGGAAACAAGCCCGCTGCTGCACGTGAGGGGGGGGGGGGGGAATGAACGCAAGAATAAACCCCAAGAGGAGCGCAAAGATGAGTGCAAAAACAAAACCCCATAAATATATGCAAAACAATAAGTGCTATATTCAGCATAAAAGCAGCTTGTTGCCTCGATCTTGTGGGGCAAGCGCAGTAGGGCACTGTAGCTTCAGGCTCCAACGAGGTGTCAAGTCGTTTAGAGGGGGATATGGGGATACTGTTTCAACACGTGATCAGAACAAGAGATCGACCACCTCCACCTGCCTTGATTTAGGGACCCTTCCTGTGCATAGGGTCCCTAAATCCTTTACCCTCCCCCTTCCTGTGCATAGGGTCCCTAAATCCTTTACCCTCCCCCTCCTGTGCATAGGGTCCCTAAATCCTTTACCCTCCCCCCTTCCTGTGCGTAGGGTCCCTAAATCCTTTACCCTCCCCCTTCCTGTGCATAGGGTCCCTAAATCCTTTACCCTCCCCCTTCCTGTGCATAGGGTCCCTAAGTCCTTTACCCTCCCCCTTCATGTGCATAGGGTCCCTAAATCGTTTACCCTCCCCCCTCCTGTGCATAGGGTCCCTAAATCCTTTACCCTCCCCCCTCCTGTGCATAGGGTCCCTAAGTCCTTTACCCTCCCCCTTCATGTGCATAGGGTCCCTAAATCGTTTACCCTCCCCCCTCATGTGCATAGGGTCCCTAAATCGTTTACCCTCCCCCCTTCCTGTGCGTAGGGTCCCTAAATCCTTTACCCTCCCCCTTCCTGTGCATAGGGTCCCTAAATCCTTTACCCTCCCCCTTCCTGTGCGTAGGGTCCCTAAATCCTTTACCCTCCCCCTTCCTGTGCGTAGGGTCCCTAAATCCTTTACCCTCCCCCTCCTGTGCATAGGGTCCCTAAATCGTTTACCCTCCCCCCTTCCTGTGCATAGGGTCCCTAAATCCTTTACCCTCCCCCTTCCTGTGCGTAGGGTCCCTAAATCCTTTACCCTCCCCCCTTCCTGTGCGTAGGGTCCCTAAATCCTTTACCCTCCCCCTTCCTGTGCGTAGGGTCCCTAAATCCTTTACCCTCCCCCTTCCTGTGCGTAGGGTCCCTAAATCCTTTACCCTCCCCCTCCTGTGCGTAGGGTCCCTAAATCCTTTACCCTCCCCCTTCCTGTGCGTAGGGTCCCTAAATCCTTTACCCTCCCCCTTCCTGTGCATAGGGTCCCTAAATCCTTTACCCTCCCCCCTTCCTGTGCATAGGGTCCCTAAATCCTTTACCCTCCCCCCTTCCTGTGCGTAGGGTCCCTAAATCCTTTACCCTCCCCCCCTCCTGTGCATAGGGTCCCTAAATCCTTTACCCTCCCCCCCTCCTGTGCATAGGGTCCCTAAATCCTTTACCCTCCCCCTTCCTGTGCATAGGGTCCCTAAATCCCTTACCCTCCCCCCTCCTGTGCATAGGGTCCCTAAATCCTTTACCCTCCCCCCTCCTGTGCGTAGGGTCCCTAAATCCTTTACCCTCCCCCTTCCTGTGCATAGGGTCCCTAAATCCTTTACCCTCCCCCCTCCTGTGCATAGGGTCCCTAAATCCTTTACCCTCCCCCTCCTGTGCATAGGTTCCCTAAATCCTTTACCCTCCCCCTCCTGTGCATAGGGTCCCTAAATCCTTTACCCTCCCCCCTCCTGTGCATAGGGTCCCTAAATCCTTTACCCTCCCCCTCCTGTGCATAGGGTCCCTAAATCCTTTACCCTCCCCCCTCCTGTGCATAGGGTCCCTAAATCCTTTACCCTCCCCCCTCCTGTGCATAGGGTCCCTAAATCCTTTACCCTCCCCCCTCCTGTGCGTAGGGTCCCTAAATCCTTTACCCTCCCCCTCCTGTGCATAGGGTCCCTAAATCCTTTACCCTCCCCCCTCCTGTGCATAGGGTCCCTAAATCCTTTACCCTCCCCCTCCTGTGCATAGGGTCTGTAACCCTAAAACCTAGACCCTTGGCCATTCACCCTTAACTTATGTACACAGGGTCCCTGAGTGCTTAGCACTTCATGCCTGTGCACAGAGTCCATAACCCTGACCCTGAGCCCACATTGTGCAGGGTACCCACACCTGACCCTGAGCCCCCTCTGTGCAGGGTACCCACACCTGACCCTGAGCCCCCTCTGTGCAGGGTACCCACACCTGACCCTGAGCCCCCTTTGTGCAGGGTACCCACACCTAACCCTGAGCCCCCTTTGTGTAGGGTACCCACACCTAACCCTGAGCCCCCTTTGTGTAGGTTACCCACACCTAACCCTGAGCCCCCTTTGTGTAGGGTACCCACACCTATCCCTGAGCCCCCTCTGTGCAGGGTACCCACACCTAACCCTTTGCCCCATTTGTGTAGGGTACCCACACCTAACCCTGAGCCCCCTCTGTGCAGGGTACCCACACCTAACCCTGAGCCCCCTTTGTGTAGGTTACCCACACCTAACCCTGAGCCCCCTTTGTGTAGGGTACCCACACCTATCCCTGAGCCCCCTCTGTGCAGGGTACCCACACCTAACCCTTTGCCCCATTTGTGTAGGGTACCCACACCTAACCCTGAGCCCCCTTTGTGCAGGGTACCCACACCTAACCCTGAGCCCCCTTTGTGTAGGGTACCCACACCTAACCCTGAGCCCCCTCTGTGCAGGGTACCCACACCTAACCCTGAGCCCCCTTTGTGTAGGGTACCCACACCTAACCCTGAGCCCCCTCTGTGCAGGGTACCCACACCTAACCCTGAGCCCCCTTTGTGTAGGGTACCCACACCTAACCCTGAGCCCCCTCTGTGCAGGGTACCCACACCCAACCCTGAGCCCCCTCTGTGCAGGGTACCCACACCTAACCCTGAGCCCCCTCTGTGCAGGGTACCCACACCTAACCCTGAGCCCCCTTTGTGTAGGGTACCCACACCTAACCCTGAGCCCCCTCTGTGCATAGGGTCCCTAAATCCTTTACCCTCCCCCTTCCTGTGCATAGGGTCCCTAAATCCTTTACCCTCCCCCTCCTGTGCATAGGGTCCCTAAATCGTTTACCCTCCCCCCTTCCTGTGCATAGGGTCCCTAAATCCTTTACCCTCCCCCTCCTGTGCATAGGGTCCCTAAATCCTTTACCCTCCCCCCTTCCTGTGCGTAGGGTCCCTAAATCCTTTACCCTCCCCCTTCCTGTGCATAGGGTCCCTAAATCCTTTACCCTCCCCCTTCCTGTGCATAGGGTCCCTAAGTCCTTTACCCTCCCCCTTCATGTGCATAGGGTCCCTAAATCGTTTACCCTCCCCCCTCCTGTGCATAGGGTCCCTAAATCCTTTACCCTCCCCCCTCCTGTGCATAGGGTCCCTAAATCCTTTACCCTCCCCCCTCCTGTGCATAGGGTCCCTAAATCCTTTACCCTCCCCCCTCCTGTGCGTAGGGTCCCTAAATCCTTTACCCTCCCCCTCCTGTGCATAGGGTCCCTAAATCCTTTACCCTCCCCCCTCCTGTGCATAGGGTCCCTAAATCCTTTACCCTCCCCCTCCTGTGCATAGGGTCTGTAACCCTAAAACCTAGACCCTTGGCCATTCACCCTTAACTTATGTACACAGGGTCCCTGAGTGCTTAGCACTTCATGCCTGTGCACAGAGTCCATAACCCTGACCCTGAGCCCACATTGTGCAGGGTACCCACACCTGACCCTGAGCCCCCTCTGTGCAGGGTACCCACACCTGACCCTGAGCCCCCTCTGTGCAGGGTACCCACACCTGACCCTGAGCCCCCTTTGTGCAGGGTACCCACACCTAACCCTGAGCCCCCTTTGTGTAGGGTACCCACACCTAACCCTGAGCCCCCTTTGTGTAGGTTACCCACACCTAACCCTGAGCCCCCTTTGTGTAGGGTACCCACACCTATCCCTGAGCCCCCTCTGTGCAGGGTACCCACACCTAACCCTTTGCCCCATTTGTGTAGGGTACCCACACCTAACCCTGAGCCCCCTCTGTGCAGGGTACCCACACCTAACCCTGAGCCCCCTTTGTGTAGGTTACCCACACCTAACCCTGAGCCCCCTTTGTGTAGGGTACCCACACCTATCCCTGAGCCCCCTCTGTGCAGGGTACCCACACCTAACCCTTTGCCCCATTTGTGTAGGGTACCCACACCTAACCCTGAGCCCCCTTTGTGCAGGGTACCCACACCTAACCCTGAGCCCCCTTTGTGTAGGGTACCCACACCTAACCCTGAGCCCCCTCTGTGCAGGGTACCCACACCTAACCCTGAGCCCCCTTTGTGTAGGGTACCCACACCTAACCCTGAGCCCCCTCTGTGCAGGGTACCCACACCTAACCCTGAGCCCCCTTTGTGTAGGGTACCCACACCTAACCCTGAGCCCCCTCTGTGCAGGGTACCCACACCCAACCCTGAGCCCCCTCTGTGCAGGGTACCCACACCTAACCCTGAGCCCCCTCTGTGCAGGGTACCCACACCTAACCCTGAGCCCCCTTTGTGTAGGGTACCCACACCTAACCCTGAGCCCCCTCTGTGCATAGGGTCCCTAAATCCTTTACCCTCCCCCTTCCTGTGCATAGGGTCCCTAAATCCTTTACCCTCCCCCTCCTGTGCATAGGGTCCCTAAATCGTTTACCCTCCCCCCTTCCTGTGCATAGGGTCCCTAAATCCTTTACCCTCCCCCTCCTGTGCATAGGGTCCCTAAATCCTTTACCCTCCCCCCTTCCTGTGCGTAGGGTCCCTAAATCCTTTACCCTCCCCCTTCCTGTGCATAGGGTCCCTAAATCCTTTACCCTCCCCCTTCCTGTGCATAGGGTCCCTAAGTCCTTTACCCTCCCCCTTCATGTGCATAGGGTCCCTAAATCGTTTACCCTCCCCCCTCCTGTGCATAGGGTCCCTAAATCCTTTACCCTCCCCCCTCCTGTGCATAGGGTCCCTAAATCCTTTACCCTCCCCCTTCCTGTGCGTAGGGTCCCTAAATCCTTTACCCTCCCCCTTCCTGTGCGTAGGGTCCCTAAATCCTTTACCCTCCCCCTTCCTGTGCATAGGGTCCCTAAATCGTTTACCCTCCCCCCTTCCTGTGCGTAGGGTCCCTAAATCCTTTACCCTCCCCCTTCCTGTGCATAGGGTCCCTAAATCCTTTACCCTCCCCCTTCCTGTGCGTAGGGTCCCTAAATCCTTTACCCTCCCCCTTCCTGTGCGTAGGGTCCCTAAATCCTTTACCCTCCCCCTCCTGTGCATAGGGTCCCTAAATCGTTTACCCTCCCCCCTTCCTGTGCATAGGGTCCCTAAATCCTTTACCCTCCCCCTTCCTGTGCGTAGGGTCCCTAAATCCTTTACCCTCCCCCCTTCCTGTGCGTAGGGTCCCTAAATCCTTTACCCTCCCCCTTCCTGTGCGTAGGGTCCCTAAATCCTTTACCCTCCCCCTTCCTGTGCGTAGGGTCCCTAAATCCTTTACCCTCCCCCTTCCTGTGCGTAGGGTCCCTAAATCCTTTACCCTCCCCCTTCCTGTGCATAGGGTCCCTAAATCCTTTACCCTCCCCCCTTCCTGTGCATAGGGTCCCTAAATCCTTTACCCTCCCCCCTTCCTGTGCGTAGGGTCCCTAAATCCTTTACCCTCCCCCCCTCCTGTGCATAGGGTCCCTAAATCCTTTACCCTCCCCCCCTCCTGTGCATAGGGTCCCTAAATCCTTTACCCTCCCCCTTCCTGTGCATAGGGTCCCTAAATCCCTTACCCTCCCCCCTCCTGTGCATAGGGTCCCTAAATCCTTTACCCTCCCCCCTCCTGTGCGTAGGGTCCCTAAATCCTTTACCCTCCCCCTTCCTGTGCATAGGGTCCCTAAATCCTTTACCCTCCCCCCTCCTGTGCATAGGGTCCCTAAATCCTTTACCCTCCCCCTCCTGTGCATAGGTTCCCTAAATCCTTTACCCTCCCCCTCCTGTGCATAGGGTCCCTAAATCCTTTACCCTCCCCCCTCCTGTGCATAGGGTCCCTAAATCCTTTACCCTCCCCCTCCTGTGCATAGGGTCCCTAAATCCTTTACCCTCCCCCCTCCTGTGCATAGGGTCCCTAAATCCCTTACCCTCCCCCCTCCTGTGCATAGGGTCCCTAAATCCTTTACCCTCCCCCTTCCTGTGCGTAGGGTCCCTAAATCCTTTACCCTCCCCCTTCCTGTGCGTAGGGTCCCTAAATCCTTTACCCTCCCCCCTCCTGTGCATAGGGTCCCTAAATCCTTTACCCTCCCCCTTCCTGTGCATAGGGTCCCTAAATCCCTTACCCTCCCCCCTCCTGTGCATAGGGTCCCTAAATCCTTTACCCTCCCCCCTCCTGTGCATAGGGTCCCTAAATCCTTTACCCTCCCCCCTCCTGTGCGTAGGGTCCCTAAATCCTTTACCCTCCCCCTCCTGTGCATAGGGTCCCTAAATCCTTTACCCTCCCCCCTCCTGTGCATAGGGTCCCTAAATCCTTTACCCTCCCCCTCCTGTGCATAGGGTCTGTAACCCTAAAACCTAGACCCTTGGCCATTCACCCTTAACTTATGTACACAGGGTCCCTGAGTGCTTAGCACTTCATGCCTGTGCACAGAGTCCATAACCCTGACCCTGAGCCCACATTGTGCAGGGTACCCACACCTGACCCTGAGCCCCCTCTGTGCAGGGTACCCACACCTGACCCTGAGCCCCCTCTGTGCAGGGTACCCACACCTGACCCTGAGCCCCCTTTGTGCAGGGTACCCACACCTAACCCTGAGCCCCCTTTGTGTAGGGTACCCACACCTAACCCTGAGCCCCCTTTGTGTAGGTTACCCACACCTAACCCTGAGCCCCCTTTGTGTAGGGTACCCACACCTATCCCTGAGCCCCCTCTGTGCAGGGTACCCACACCTAACCCTTTGCCCCATTTGTGTAGGGTACCCACACCTAACCCTGAGCCCCCTCTGTGCAGGGTACCCACACCTAACCCTGAGCCCCCTTTGTGTAGGTTACCCACACCTAACCCTGAGCCCCCTTTGTGTAGGGTACCCACACCTATCCCTGAGCCCCCTCTGTGCAGGGTACCCACACCTAACCCTTTGCCCCATTTGTGTAGGGTACCCACACCTAACCCTGAGCCCCCTTTGTGCAGGGTACCCACACCTAACCCTGAGCCCCCTTTGTGTAGGGTACCCACACCTAACCCTGAGCCCCCTCTGTGCAGGGTACCCACACCTAACCCTGAGCCCCCTTTGTGTAGGGTACCCACACCTAACCCTGAGCCCCCTCTGTGCAGGGTACCCACACCTAACCCTGAGCCCCCTTTGTGTAGGGTACCCACACCTAACCCTGAGCCCCCTCTGTGCAGGGTACCCACACCCAACCCTGAGCCCCCTCTGTGCAGGGTACCCACACCTAACCCTGAGCCCCCTCTGTGCAGGGTACCCACACCTAACCCTGAGCCCCCTTTGTGTAGGGTACCCACACCTAACCCTGAGCCCCCTCTGTGCAGGGTACCCACACCTAACCCTGAGCCCCCTTTGTGTAGGGTACCCACACCTAACCCTGAGCCCCCTCTGTGCAGGGTACCCACACCTAACCCTGAGCCCCCTCTGTGCAGGGTACCCACACCTAGCCCTGAGCCCCCTCTGTGCAGGGTACCCACACCTAACCCTGAGCCCCCTTTGTGTAGGGTACCCACACCTAACCCTGAGCCCCCTCTGTGCAGGGTACCCACACCTAACCCTGAGCCCCCTTTGTGTAGGGTACCCACACCTAACCCTGAGCCCTTTGTGTAGGGTACCCACACCTAACCTTGAGCCCTTTGTGTAGGGTACCCACACCTAACCTTGACCCCTTTGTGTAGGGTACCCACACCTAACCTTGACCCCTTTGTGTAGGGTACCCACACCTAACCTTGACCCCTTTGTGTAGGGTACCCACACCTAACCCTGAGCCCTTTGTGTAGGGTACCCACACCTAACCTTGACCCCTTTGTGTAGGGTACCCACACCTAACCTTGACCCCTTTGTGTAGGGTACCCACACCTAACCTTGACCCCTTTGTGTAGGGTACCCACACCTAACCTTGACCCCTTTGTGTAGGGTACCCACACCTAACCTTGACCCTGACCCATCTGTGTACAGGTCCCTCCTGAGCGGCAGGTGTCCTCCTTCAGCACCACCTCTGCGGGCAGCACCTTGGTGGCGGTGCTGCAGCACGACAAGGAGCTCCTAGAGAGGCAGCTGGAGGACGTGTCCAATGAGTGTGCACGTCTGCAGGTGAGGGCGGCAACAGAGGGGGGAGGGCAAGAGGTGGCGGATGTGGCTTGTGTTGAAAACGGTGCATACCCGCTGGGCCCTGCTGAACGCTCGGCCGCTTAGGGCTGGTAGGGGATGAGCAACGTCAAGTCCTGCAACCATACACAGCCAGGACCGTGGTGCAGGCAAGCCACCCTCATACATGCAAAGGGGACAAGACCTTTGGACCCGTTGATGTAGATATAGGGGGAGAGGGAGGATCGTTCGGCAGGTTCGATCCAAGATTGCCCCCCCCTGCCCCCCCTCTGCTTGGGGCACCCCCAAAGGGGAGGACCTCAAGCAGTACGAGGTTTTTTGCATGGTCGATCCCCCAACGTTGGATGGTGGATCCGTGCACACCAGGCGAATAGACGACCCTTCCAAACTTTTCGGCTGCAGCCAAAGTCGCCTAAATTTAGCTTTGGCTGAAATGGTAGAAACCACCTTGGTATTGAATTGTCTCCCACTCCTTGGCATTGAATTATTCCCCACTCCTCGGCATTGATTCCTTTCACGCCCCAACCTCTTGGTATTCAATTGTTTCCCACTCCCGCTGCCACTCAGACCACGGTAGACACCATGGAGCTCGAGCTCATCGATAAGGTGCAGCTGTCAGGTCGGGCCGAGGCTGCCCGCGCCGAGACCTCGCAGATGCGCAACCGTGCCGAGCGCGCCGAGATGGAGCTGATTACCGCGCACGCCGAGCGCACCGAGTTGATGGATCACCTGGAGCTGGTCGAGCAGCAGCTGGCCGAGGAACAGGGCCGCTTTGACGTTGCGGCAGCCGTCGCAGTCAAGCAGAAGCAGCACCAGCAGCTGCAGGTGACGCGGGCGGGGGGCGGGAGGCGGGCCGTCACGCGCGGGCCAAGCCACCTCGGGATCTCGAGCAGCTCCCGCAGCTCACTGCCCATGTCGGTATTGCCACGTCGCACGCCCTCTTCAGGTCAGCTTGTGCAACTGCCGGACCGCATCTCTCCGAGTGGCAGCGCGAGTCTGCTGGGTAGCAGCAGCAGGAATGCGTCGGAGAGTGGGTCGGTGTACGAGATGCGGCTGGCCGCCCGCTTCGGGCTGCACAAGCGCAGTAGCTCATCCATGTCGACGAGTTGCCCCAAATGTGAGGGTGAGGGACCTGGTGAGGCGGGGGCAGGGAGGAAGGGTTGACAGTTTAGTATTGTATGGGGGGATAACTGATCTCTCTAAAATGTTCCAATATTGACCTAACTGATATGTTGCTTTCAAATAATGCTATGTTAAATTCTTAGACATTAATCCACGTTTCACGGTAACCTGTTGTTTGCAAAAAAATCGAAAATGGCCTCTCCCCCCCTGTAATCCAGGCCACTTGACGATGCGTGGACTCCTGGAGGAGCTGGGGCTGGAGGCGCTGGTCCCCCGCTTTGAGGCAGAGGAGGTGACGCCCAGCATGCTGGCCAGCCTAGATGACAATGCGTTGCGGTCGCTGGGAGTGGTGACGCTAGGGGGCAGGATCAAGCTCCGAGCGGCGACGGTCTACATCCACAGCTCTGGTGAACCTTGAGCCACACGGACGTTGGGTGCCATGCAGTCAGGTTGCTATGCACATGGTTGAAGGTGTTGCGGCGCGGAGCGCGGCGGAGAAGGCGTGCGTAGTTCAGGCGACAAGGGACGCACAGGTTTCGCTCACTTTTTTCACATGCGCGCGTTGGTACATGCACTTTTTCGATGGTGGACATTGCATTACTCTCTAATTGGTTGGTGTTATGTGTGATGCTCATTGAAGATAATTTGGGAGGCCCATGGTTGATCGCTGGTATCAAGGCACATAGTGATCTGGTCCCCACCAAGTTGTTAATCATGCTGACCGTGGTTTAAACACCCCCGTGAGTTTACACGCGTAGGGCGCTGCAATTAGGGTGGGTTGCGAGACAGATTGAACGGGTGGTTTTCGATATTTTTTCGTTTTAAGCATTTTAAACTGCGTTCGCTGGAAATTTGGGGTTGAGAAAGGTCTGAAGATTGTGGGCGTTGTGTCGCAGCAGGGCCGATCTCTGGATGGGTGTGTGTGTTCTCGAGATGTCATCTGCCGGTCCCATGATGAACCCCGTGTCGTCCCATGACCCCCAAACGCACCACAAGAAGAGAGCCACGTCGTATCTGTACTTCAAACCTATGGTGGGCGGTATCATGCCTCATTCAGGAGGGGACCACACTTACATGCATGGGCGCCCACGCGGCCGAGCTTTGAGCGGGCCCAGAAGTGTAACGTTATTGACTTACATGCATGGGCCCAGAGGTGTAATGCCATTGACTTAAATGCATGGCCTATGACAGCGTGCCACAAGAGCAGCTGTGGCTACATATGTCAGAGCATCTTCAATGCCTTCATGCCCGTTACGGGCTGTGTAAGCGCTCTATGAGGGCGCAGTCTACACGCTCACAGATGGCCTACAAGAACTGTCCCTGTGCCTTGCGCCAGAGGCATCAAACAGGGCTGCGCTCTGAGCCCCTTGCTCTTCAGCCTTACCATCAGCGACCTGCCGGATCTGATCGCTGCCAAGTGCCCGGCACAGGGAATTGTGCTGGAGGCAGGACGACCATGAACTCTCCCTACGAGCTGGCAGCTCGGCAGGGCTGCAACGCATGCTAGATGCCATGCATGACTATGCAGCGGCGAAACAGCTCGAGGCCAACGTCAGCAAGAGAGAGATCTTAAGAGTTCGGTAGCCGCTCAGCAGCGCAAGGCTAGCAACTAGCCCATATATGCGTGTTTGGCCCCGATAAAACAGTGCTGAAGCGTGTCCAAGAATTCAAGTTCTTGTGCATTATTCAGCACGAGAGCGGTAGCATGCAGAAGGCCATGCAAGGAAGAGAGGCGCCTCCGGCTGCTGCGCTGCAGCGTGTCCGTCCTATGGCAGCCAAGGTGCGCCTAAGGCATCATTTGCCTACTCGCATCCGGCTAGCGGCCACATACGCAGCGCATGCAGCCAACTACGGGGATGTGGTGTGGGTCACCGCCCACCAGTCACCTCCGACCGCAACACTATCTCCAGAGCAAGCTGCAGTCCAGCTTTCTACAACACCTGCGTCAGGCAGAGGGGCTCCCTGCGTCAGCGGCCAGTTGGGGATCGAGTCCTAAGGGACCTACAGATCCAACCGTTACAGCGAGGCTTGTGGCGCCATGTCCATCGCTTCTACAATGCAGCGGTAGCACTGGCAGCACATGAAGACAGCCCACTCATGGCGGCAACCATGGCAGCTGATATGCATTGTTGCAGCGAACTGCTAGGTGCCTTAGAGGAGCTTGAGCGGCGAGTAGCCGTCCCCAGACTGCGTCAGGCAGCGGCTGACGTACAACGTCTCCCCGTCGCAAAGGTGCTAGCGCTAGTGGACGCTGCCTATGAGCGGGCGCAGATGGAGTTCGTCGGCCAGGAAGACCGTAGGGACCCCGCCACCAAACACAGGTCTGCGGCAGCTTGCCACGCCTGGTTTTAGCCTACAGCAGGCGCACGCCAGGAACCGCACTAGCGAAAGGGCGTGCGCTTGTGTGTGCACTAACTCAAGGCTGCGACTCGGAGCGGCCAGCACAGCTGATAATAGAGGATGGCGCAGCGATCAGCAGCGTGGCACATGCTACTCCCAACGGTGCTGGGCTGAGGGACACAGCCAACATGTGGAGGATGCGCTGCATGTGTGCTTTCAGTGCCCTAGTGTGAAAGAGAGGCTGAGGGCAAGAGGATCGGCCGGCTCCCAATGGGCCGCACGGCCGGCCCCCAATGGGCGCCACGCACTTTCAGCAGTCGCACCAGGGCAGGCATGGGTGGGAGGCTCTAGCTTTTGTTGAGGACGTGGTAGACTTTGTTCAGGGCTAGCCCGATGGGGGGCAGAAAAACTGGATATCTGTCATCCTCGAATGTTATAGAGCTCGACGAGAGCTTTCCATATCTGGTCTTAAAATTGTTTTAGGCCCAAGGGACTGGGAGATATGGAGGGGAAAAGTGGGGGGGGGGGACGGGGTAAAACAAATGCGCTTTTTGGAAAATTTTGCATATTTATTTTAAACATCAGTTGTTGAGACGATAGTTACACCGTTGCATTCTTTATGTCGTTTGCTTCAGATATGCATCATAGAACAATCCACACAGAATACTAGACCCCTCTTGGCATGCAATTTTGGCATGGGGGGTGTCATGGCTCCGGAACCACATGCACCGTTGTGCGCACACCCATTATAGAATCACACGGTGTAGCTGCATTGGTAGTTGCCATGAATTAAGCAATGACAACCTGCTGTGAGCATTGTTTGAAAGTCTTAAAATCCACCGAGAACCCAGTGGCCCTTTGGAATCACCAACAGGGGAAAGAGTGCAAGAGAGGAGCTGAGAAGCTGGCCAAGAAGAACTCGACGAAGCGACAGCGCACACTTACATCATTATACTCCTCTGTTACTCCTGGTTCTCTTTTAGCTCTTGCTCCGGCTGCTGCTGCTGCCGCCGAGCCTCTCGCTTTTGCAGCAGCTGCTGATCCTGCTGTTGAGGCTTCACCCAAGAGCCCGCAGCAGCAGTGCCTATCTCCAAATGTAGCGACCCAAGCAAACCCCGATGTTGTGGTTTTGCGAGAGGTCTCTAGCTTTCCAGGTTTCTTGAGCCTCATGGTGTCTGGCATTGATAGATAGCTGGCAGGTGGCAGCTAGAGCAATGGTATATTATTTTGTTTCCCCGCTTGGCATTTGTGAATCATCGACATGTATCGACACCATTAGAAGCACACTGGCGAGCTGATTGAAATTGACCCCGCTCCCTTCCTGAAATTCTGATTTTGACTGAGAAATTAATGTTTTACTAGGTTCCGGAGACGGGGGGGGGCAGGGGTCGTTTCACATTTTTGACGATGGGGTATTTGACTTTTTTCTCAAGTTCTTAAGCTTTCTCTCCCCCCCCTAGGGATAGTCTGCTGTCTTTTTTCATCCTCCCTGGGGACTGGCTCTTTCTCTTTTTGTCTTTCTCATGCCCACGCGGGCGAGCCTATTAGAGTTGGGCCCAGAGGTCAATAACGTTACACTCTGACTTACACCTCTGGGCCTGCTCAAAGCTCGGCCGCGTGGGCGCCCAACTGTTCAAAAGGGAGAAAGAATAAACTGAAAGGAAGAGGGGGGGAAAGGAACAAAAGGAGAGGCCGGGAAAGCGAAGAAGACCAAGTCCGACACCCAAGTGAGCAGGGCCCAGAGGTGTAACGTCATTGACCTGTCTGGCTCGCTCGGCTAGAAGTGCGCGTAACCTACGGTGCACTAGCCGGCCCGCGAAGCCGGCCATGCATGCAAGTAATCCAGGGATAGAAGATTCACTTAGAACCCAGCCGGCGCTTAGCCAGGAAACCGACCTCGCCCTATGTGCGGCTCCCTGACGAGGAGAGAAGTCTCGTGCAGACCTTACCACCCGTTTGTCACCCCGTGCAGACCTTAGCACCCGTTTGTCACCCCGTGCAGACCTTAACACCCGTTTGTCACCCCGTGCAGACCTTAGCACCCGTTTGTCACCCCGTGCAGACCTTAACACCCGTTTGTCACCCCGTGCAGACCTTAGCACCCGTTTGTCACCCCGTGCAGACCTTAACACCCGTTTGTCACCCCGTGCAGACCTTAGCTCCCGTTTGTCACCCCGTGCAGACCTTAGCACCCGTTTGTCACCCCGTGCAGACCTTAACACCCGTTTGTCACCCCGTGCAGACCTTAGCACCCGTTTGTCACCCCGTGCAGACCTTAGCACCCGTTTGTCACCCCGCAAAAAGAGTGAAGAAGCAGGGGGTGAAGAAGCTGGGGGTATCCTGGAGACGAGCAGTCTAGTTCAGCCTAACCAGTTGAAGCAGTACCTGAACAGCAGCTGTCTTGCTAACTACACGGTGTGTACAGTTAGCGTGCCGTACCTTTGTAGATGCTGTACAAAGTACCTTACAGAGTAAGAGGCAGTGATCCAGTTGTGAATGACAGGTGCCTAAACCCTTTCTTGGTTTACCATAGTATCACGTTTACCGTTCTATGGTGTGACGTGGGCACCATGTCTCATTCATTCGTTGGGGGAGGTTATCATCCTTTGATGCCGCACGTTGGGGGAGGTTATCATCCTATGAAGCCGTACGTTGAGTTGCTGATTGATGTTGACACCCAGGACCAGGCTCACAAACCCGAACTCTTTTTGTACACAGATTGCGAGTTTATTACATCTCGTTGGCATAAAGAAGGCTGAAGCGTGACAATATTCCGCCTTTCAGAGCAACCCAAAGCAAGTACCCAGGCATAGCAGACCAAATATAGAAACAAGCACGCACATACGCATGCATCTGTTCAGAAGCCAGACGTCAATTCTGGCACCTCCAGAGTTAAGTGCCGTAAAGTCCTGGATCAGCCCCATGCACCTGACTGCTTTATACATTGCCATCATCTGGCGCCCACGCGGCCGAGCCTTTTTGAGCATGGCCCAGAGGTGTAACGTCATTGACATTGCCATCATCCGCACCATGGCCCAGGCTGTGCATGGTAGCTGGAATTGAGACTAGTCCTTCCCTACCAGCCCCACGGGGCCGAGCGTTCAGCAGGGCTCAGTGGGTATGCACTGTTCTAAACCTTGCCACCAGCTAGCAGTATTCAGTCACCAGGAAGGAGAAGCCAGACAAGGGCGCCAGAGACGGCGCCCTTGTCTCCTGTCCCCGTAGCACGAATTGGGAAATATTCCCCCACATCTACAATCATGATTCAGTTTGAAAAGGAGACGTTACCTTCACATGTCCCATGCATCAAGTGGGATGCTCTGTTGGACTGTAAAAACTTCACAGTCCACCAACACCCGACCCTGGAATTGATTCGCATGCCTTACGTCAACAGACAAGCCCACACACACGGACGAACGGACAAGCTGCATACCAAGATGGGGAAAGAATTGTACTGACATCTACAAGACAACATGGGCACATACCTTCACAGACCTTTTACACCCCTTTTAGACTGAACGCTCGGACAAAGACCCCGCCCCAACGGGCCGCTTGCACATGCCCCAGGTCATAGACTGCCCCCTGAGGCCTTCGGTCACAGGCTACCTCCTCCCCCCCCCTCATCCTGCCCCGCCTATATCACCCGCCTAGTCATCCAGCAGGATCCTCAGCCCCTCTTCGTCCACAAATACCCGGTAAACGCTCAGTGACTGTAAACAGGCAAGGCCTGCCCACTCTTTTGACTGGAAACAAACGGGCCCCCCTGCCCAGTCTCCAAGGTCCATCAACAGTTTTAGTGAGAGGGGTCAATTGATGAGGATGAAGGGGGGATTCCTGTGATTTCCATGCTGGTGACGCCCAGGTCACAGGCTGCCCCCTCCCCCCCCTTCCCCTGCCTCTGAGGTCGATCAACATTTTCAGGGGGACGGGGTGATTGATGGGGATGAAGGGGGAGATTCCTGTGATTTCCAATGGGCCGTCCTAGATGGAGTCATCAAGCGGAGACCTCAGCCCCTCTTCGTCCACGTCCCCGGTAAACGCCCGCAGCTTGAAGCGCGCGCCCATGCTGGTGACGCCTAGGTTGCGCAATGTTTCATCGTCAATTAGGGGCAGCATGTCCGGGGTGATGTCCTCTGTGGAGGGGAGGAGGGGGGAGGCGGGGGGAGCATGAGAGAGTGGGAGTGGGAGGGTCTAGGCGGGAGGGGAGGTGGGAGGTGGGGGTAGGGGTGACGTCCTCTGTGGAGGGCGGGGGGAGGAGTGGGGAGGCGGGGCAGGGAGCATGAGAGAGGAGAGGGGGAGGAGGGAGGGGAGAGAGTGGAGGGGGTGGGGTGAGTCGAGACAGGGAGCATGAGATATAGGGAGGGGGAGACATAACGGGTTGCAATGTGCCTCTTGTCAATGAGGGGTGACGTATCCAGAGTGGTTAGGTGATGGCCTCTGTGGGAGGCGGGAGAGTGGTGGAGGGTGAGACACCCACACCCACATGTGAGCTTCAACTGCTCATTTAACGCTCGCGTTTCAGCAACAAACCATGAGCCCAATGCCGTTTCAGCAACAAACCATGAGCCCAATGCCATGGAACCGTAAGGGCCCTTGAACTTTAAGCCCTATAACCTCAACCCTTATGGTTTCGTTTCTGGGAGGCCCCCAAGCCCGAGCTCATGTACATGGTCATCAGCATCAGAGGAGCATCTCATGATGTGTAGGGTTTAGGGTTTTAGGGTTTAGGGTTTAGGTTCTGAGTTTACCAGCACCCTAGTCATGTAGAAGTGCTGGTGCTCTATCACACATATCAATGTCCTCAATCCGTGTCTTAACCCAAGACAAACTCATGCAGGCTGGAAAACAGTATGAAACATGTCTTAACCCAAGACAAACTCATGCAGGCTGGAAAACAGTATGAAACATGTCTTAACCCAAGACAAACTCATGCAGGCTGGAAAACAGTATGAAACATGTCTTAACCCAAGACAAACTCATGCAGGCTGGAAAACAGTATGAAACATGTCTTAACCCAAGACAAACTCATGCAGGCTGGAAAACAGTATGAAACATGTCTTAACCCAAGACAAACTCATGCAGGCTGGAAAACAGTATGAAACATGTCTTAACCCAAGACAAACTCATGCAGGCTGGAAAACAGTATGAAACGTGTCTTTACAGAGGCCTCATTCTTGCAGGCACTCGGGACTTGAGTATTCTGTATTTAGCTATTCAGAACTAGCGGGATTGAACTACTGGTTCATGACGGCCCAATTACCGGGTTTTTCCCCCTCAATTCTTTTAATTTTTATACACTAGTTCCTTTTTAGCCCCCAATGCTTTTCAGCCCCTGTAATTCCCTATCTCCTGCAGCCCACCTGCCAGGAGCCACACTTTCAGCCCCCATCTATTTCAGACCTGCCCCTCCCCTGCAGCCCACATTCCAGGAGCCACACTTTCAGCCCCCCATCTACTTCAGACCTGCCCCTCCCCTGCAGCCCACCTGCCAGGAGCCACACTTTCAGCCCCCCATCCATTTCAGACCTGCCCCTTCCCTGCAACCCACCTGCCGGGAGCCACGCTTTCAGCCCCCCATCCATTTCAGACCTGCCCCTTCCCTGCAGCCCACCTGCCGGGAGCCACACTTTCAGCCCCCCATCCATTTCAAACCTGCCCCTCCCCTGCAGCCCACCTGCCAGGAGCCACACTTTCAGCCCCCCATCTACTTCAGACCTGCCCCTCCCCTGCAGCCCACCTGCCAGGAGCCACACTTTCGGCCCTCCATCCATTCCAGACCTGCCCCTCCCCTGCAGCCCACCTGCCAGGAACCGCGCCTTTAAGTGCCCCAGCCCCAACTCATCCAGCAGCATATCCATCGGTGTCAGCTCCATCTCGCTGCCGCTCCCAATCTGCATCATGGGCGAGCCAACCTGCTGATTTCAGATTTCAGATTTCAGATTTCAGATTCTAAAAATCCATCTTGCTGCGAGCCAACCTGCAGATTTCAAATTTCAAATTCTAAAAATCCATCTTGCTGCGAGCCAACCTGCAGATTTCAAATTTCAAATTCTAAATATCCATCTTGCTGCGAGCCAACCTGCAGATTATAAATTTCAAATTCTAAAAATCCATCTTGCTGCGAGCCAACCTGCAGATTTCAGATTTCAAATTCTAAAAATCCATCTTGCTGCGAGCCAACCTACAGATTTCAAGTTAGCACTTCTTCCTTGAAAGAGAAAGAAATAAAGCTGCACGCCCTGTGGGGGGCGTGAGAGTTAAGGAAACAGCGCAGCCTGGGCCTTGAAACATTTCACCTCCATAGGTGGTGGGGTGAGAGGGGGTGGGGTGGTGGGGTGAGAGGGGGTGGGGTGGGGGAAGCCAAAGGAAATATAAAAGACACCCACAAGATATCTGGGAAGCAGATCCCCACAACTTGACACTGGCATGATGGCATCATCAGCGAGCCGACCTGTGCATTTTCTTTTAGCATACAGTATTTTTACAGGGTGTGCAGTATAGATTTGAACAGCCTTCTCTCAAACTAACGATGTTTAGGGGGTGAGGGATTCATACAACTACTAATTATGGAACGCTTCAGTAGGAAATCAATAAATTTTGTCCGATTCCTCCCCGAGATAGAAGGAATACTGAACTCATGCCAGAAGGCAGGCAATTATAACTTACGGTTTTGTATGTTATAGCAATTATGGACTATGATTCGGTTTGAGGTTTTGGGTTTTGGTATCGAGACCTTCCGATTCTTCTCTGCGCTAGGCAGATACGCCCGTCCTTTGAGACATACCGCCATTATCAGAAACATTATAGAGGCCGTGCACGTTTGGGCAGTCGTGCTTGTGCTCGTCACAAGCTTTGCAGCCAACTACCAACTACCAACTACCAAAACCTCCAACCAAAACATAATCCTTATTAGCTATAACAAAGAAAATACGCTCATTGGCATGCCCACCTGCTCGCGCGACGACACTCGGAAGAAGGATCCGCCGTATCGCGACGAGGCGCGGGTCCCGCTGGCGCCACCTCCAACCTGCGCCGTGCCGCCCGCCCCCGCCACCTGAAGCCCCATGGCCGCTAGGCTCTGCATGCTACTTTCAGCCTGTCGAGTCATGGACTCAAGAAGCAGCTTGGTAGTTCTGCAAACAGCAGGAGGGATAGGGGGACGTCAGCAGCAGGAGCAGCAGCAGCAGCATGAGCAGCAGCAAGGGTAGGAGGGATGGGGGGACCTCAGCAGCAGCAGCATGATGTCAGCCACCAAGGCACCAATGGAAGGCTAAAACGAACCTCGTTCGCTGATGGGAGGCCCAATTATTTTTTTGACAGGGAGAGTCCTTGATACTTGAGTGCCAGTCCCCCTCCCAGCCGCCAGGATTCAGGGTTAAGGATTTCGGGTTTAGGATTTCCCTGAATCCCTTACCCCTTGACTGCCAGTCCCCCTACTAACTGCCCCCCCCCCCCCTTCCCCCTCTTCATCCCTGGCCCACCCTCATCCTCCCAGCGCCCCCTCTACCCTCCCAGCGCACCCCTCCACCAGCCTCCCTCCAACCCCTCCCCCATGCCCCCCTCCCCCTCCCTATCTTGCCTGAGCTCGGCCAGGAGGGCCAGGCGTTCACGCTGCATGGTCAGGAGCTGCTCCTCCGCAGCATCCAGCTGCTGCTCCACCTCAACAGACTGCGCCAACAACCGGGGCAAGGACATGGATGGGGAGGTCAGCATACCAACATCCCCACACCCATGACAGGGGCAGTCGGTGAAGGGTGGTGAGCAAAGCAATAGACAGCGCCAGCGACTGGGGCAAGAACTGAGTCAGAAGGGGAGGGCAGCACACCAACATCCCCACACCCATGACAGGGGCAGTCGGTGAAGGGTGGTGAGCAAACCTATAGACAGCGCCAGCGACCGGGGCAAGAACAGAGTCAGAAGGGGAGGGCAGCATACCAACAGCCCGAAACCAAGGACAGGGTCCAGTATAAGTGCAGCCGGCGAAGAGTGGTGAGCAAACCAATTGAATGCGCCTACAGCCTCGCAGCTCACAACTCGCTGCGCCCCCACCGAAAATCAATTTTACAGGGAATCACATATCTGCACTACTTGACGAACAGCCTGGGAGTTGTTGCATGCACTGTGACACGAGCAGCCCTCCTCGCGCGCGAGATGCTCTGCTCCGATCCCTATTTTGAGATAAGTTGATGCCCTGCCTCCTCCGCCGCCCTGCCTCTCACAGCTTCATCCCTCTCCTCCCCCCCCGCCTCTCCGTCGTCATCGCTCTCTCTCCCCCCACTCCTTCTCCCCACCTACATCACCCGCACCCCCCCCTCCGTCCCCCACCTGCCTATCCCCTACCCTCCCCCCCTCCTCCCCCTTCCTGCATCAAGAGCACACCCTCCTCCTCCCCCCCTCCTGCATCAACCGCACACCCTCATCGCCCCCCCTGCTCCTCCTCCCCTTCCTCCCCCTCTCCTCCCCCCCTCCTACATCAATAGCACACCCATCCCTTCCCCACCATCCCTCCCCCCTCCTCCCCCTCCTCCCCCCCCTTCCTCCCCACCTGCATCACGCGCTCTTCCAGATCCTCAATCTGCAGTTCCAGGAGGGCGTTGCGCTGCTCAATTTCGGCAACAGCCGCCGCCGCCGAGGAGGAGGCAGCAGCTGGGTCCGCTGAGGCAGCAGCAGCAGCCAGCGGTGCCGACTTGGCGGCAGCGAGCGGCGCTGCCTGCTTGGCGGCGGCAGCTACCTGCTCCTCCAAGCTGTCCACTAGCACCTACGAGGAGAAGAAAGCAGTACCGCATTGGTAGACCATTCACACCTGACCTGCAGTACATAGGCCACGACATTCACACCTGACCTGCAGTAGCAGCATAGGCCACAACATTCACACGTCACCTGGCTCGGGTAATCCGAGGTAGCATTGGTCACACAATCCACACATCACCTGTGGCTGCATTTGCCACACTATTCACACGTCACTAGCAACTGCATCGGTCACACCATCCACTAATCACCAGCAACTGCATCGGTCACACCATCCACACGTCACTAGCAACTGCATCGGTCACACCATCCACACGTCACTAGCAACTGCATCGGTCACACCATCCACACGTCACCAGCAACCGCATTGGCCACACCATTCACACATCACTTGCGACCATAAATATCACACAATTCACCCATCAACTGCAACCACATTGGCCATTCACACCATTCACACGTCACATTCACACGTGCAACTGCATTGGCCACACTAATCACACCTTGCTTGCAACCGCATTGGCAGTGGAGGGGCACAGATAGGAAAATCACCCATTGCCTGATCAAGCGCAGCCGCCAGCGCCGTACCTGCAGGCTTTCACTCTCCTCCCCCTTATGAACCGTGTGACCCTCGTCCCAGCAAGCGCAGCCGCCAGCACCATTACCTGCAGGCGTTCACACTCCTCCGAAACCTCCTCCAGCTGTCGCTCCAGCATGGCTTTCTCCTTCCCCAGCATGCTCATAAGCTCCTGGGACTCGGCAGGTTCATGCTGACCTGGCGCATGGGACACGGCCGTGCCTTGCTGACCTGGCGCCTGCGAAATGGCCGTGCCGTGCTGACCTAGCGCCTGCGGCCTGGCAGGGTCGTGCTGACCTGGCGCCGACTGGGCAGCTGCTCCGCCGGGCAAGACTGACGACGACGACGGCGACGGAGCTGCGTGAAAAAAACTTGTTCACGCTCCTCAAAAATAGAAATAAAATGTGCACATCAAAGAGATGAATATAATAATGTAACAGCATCACTTAAATATAATAATATAACGGCATTATTTTAATATAATAATATAACGGCATAATTTTGAGAGACTTTCCTTTATCTGCAGAGCCTTGGATAACACCACAGTGGGCGTCCAAAATTCAAAATGTGGGCCTCAAAAAAGGAAAAGAAAAAACTGGTGGCATATTTTGTTCCAAGCTTTGGAAATGACTGTCTGAGCTGCTGCTGCGAGGCAGTGAGGGATGAACTAGGCATGACAGCGTTCTGACCCCCACCCTCCTTATAACTGAAGGCTCCATAAATCAAATATTTAGCTGCTGCTCTGAGGCAGTGGGGGAAGAGCTGGACATGACGGCAATTTGACCCCCATCCCCCCACCCCTCCATTATTTAATGCTTCAGAAATTAAATGTTTAGCTGCTGCTGCGAGGCAGTGGGGGGGGGGGGGACCTGGGCATGATGGTATATTGGCATCTGGTGGGAGCCAGCGGGAGAACCGAGCATTGCTCCATTGTTAATAGCGAGCGGCCTAATCTTTTTGTTGTATCTGGTGGGAGCCAGCGGGAGAGCCAGGACACCGATGACATTGCTTCATCACTTCGTAGCGAGCGGCCTGTAATTCTAATTTACGGCCGCGCTCTTATTTATTAATTAATTAATTAATTATTAATTTATTTAATAATTATTTATTTATTAATTTAGGGTCTTGGGTGTTTCAAGCACTTGATTACAATTTATAGCTCTGAAGGTCACTGTGTTGCACTGCCCCTGAAGACCACCTGCTGCTGCTGCACTGCTGCTGGGGGCCTGTGAGGGGGATGTGGACACCCAACGAGCGGCCTTTCGTTACTTAGAGTTTCCTTTATTATTCAAGCTCTGAACTTCATTATTTCCAGTCAACCGTTTTTAGCTCATTACTATGTGTAGCTAAAGAAGTCACCTGTTGCACTGCTGCTGGAAGCCGGTGTGGGAATGTGAACACCAACGAGGTCCACCACCAACTGAGGGTCCAGCTGTCAAAACAGAGCAAAGTGTGAAGGAAATGGAGAGTGGAGTGAGGTGAGTGAAGTGGGTGGGGGTGGAAGGAGGATGGGAGGGGGTGAGTTGAGGGGAGGGGGGGGGGGTGAGTGTAGGGAGTGTGTGGATGGGGTGAGTTGAGGGGGGGGGTGAGTGTAGGGAGTGTGTGTAGGGGGTGAGTTGAGGGGGGGAGGGAGTGGATGTAGTGTGAGGAATGGGTGGAGGGGCTGAGTGGATCGGTTATGTGGATGTGTATGAGTGGAGGGATGGGGTGAAGGGGTGAGTGGGGGGGGGTATAATCGGGAGCGACTGTTAGGATGAGTGTAGTGGGTGGAGGGGGTGAGTGGAGGGTATGAGCGGAGGGAGTGTGTGGATGGGATGAGCGTATGGGATTGAATGGATTAAGTGTGTGGAAGTGTTGAGTGGAGTGGGTGGAGTGGGTGAATGGATGGAGTTTGTGGATGGGGGTGAGTGGGTGTGGGTGTGTGTAGTGAGGTGGACGGAAGGGGTGGGTGGAGGGGTGAGTGAAGGGGTACATGGATGTGGGTGGAGGGGAGTGAGTAGAGTGGGTGGGTGGAGGGGAAGAGTGGATAAAGTCTGTGTGTGGGAGGGGAGGGATGAGCGGAGGAAGTGTGTTGATGCCCTGATGAGGTGCATGGATGCAGGAGAGAGGATGTGCGTGCGTGGAGGGGGTGCGTGGAGGGGGGGGAGAGTGTGCATGGAGGGGGTGGAGAGTGTGCATGGAGGGAGTGGATATGTGGAGGGGGTGAGTGGAGGGAGTGGGTGCGTGGAGGGGGTGGAGAGTGCGCATGGAGGGAGTGGGTGGAGGGTGTGAGTGGAGGGAGTGGGTGGAGAGTGTGCGTGGAAGGAGTGGGTGTAGGGTGTGAGTGGAGGGAGTGGGTGGAGAGTGTGCGTGAAGGGAGTGGGTGTAGGGTGTGACTGGAGGGAGTGGGTGAGTGGAGGGTGTGAGTGGAGGGAGTGGGTGGAGAGTGTGCGTGGAGGGAGTGGGTGGAGGGAGTGATTGGGGGAGTGGGTGGGTGGATGGGGTGAGTGGAGGGAGTGGGTGGGTGGATGGGGTGAGTGGAGGGAGTGGGTGTGTGTATGGTGTGAGTGGAGGGAGTCGGTGGGTGGAGGGTGTGAGTGGAGGGAGTGGGTGGAGAGTGTGCGTGGAGGGAGTAAGTGGAGGGTGTGAGTGGAGGGAGTGGGTGGGTGGAGGGGGTGGAGAGTGTGCGTGGATGTGGGTGAGAGGAGGGACTGGGTGGAGGGAGTGATTGGATGGGGCTAAATGGAAGGTGTGAGTGTAAGGGTGGGTGGAGGGGGGGGGGTAAGTGGATGGGTGAGTGGAGGGGCTGTGTGGAGGGTGTGCGTGAAGGGAGTACGGTGTTCATGATTAAGGAGGGGTTAATGAGCGGATGAGTAGATGGGATGATTGTAGGGTGTGTGTGGTCGGGTGAGTGGAGGGGGAAATCGAGGGAGTAAAAGGGAACGAGTGTGTGAGTCCGGGGGGGGGGTAGGGGATGGAGAGGGTGAGTGGAGGGGGAAATCGAGGGAGTAAAAAGGGAACGAGTGTGTGAGTCCGGGGGGGGTAGGGGATGGAGAGGGTGAGTGGAGGGGGAAATCGAGGGAGTGAAAAGGGAACGAGTGTGTGAGTCTGGGGGGGGTAGGGGATGGAGAGGGCCCCCAACAAGCCCCCCCCCACTAGCCCCCCTACCAGCCCCCCCACTAGCCCCCCCACTAGCCCCCCTACCAGCCCCCCTACCAGCCCCCCCCACTAGCCCCCCTACCAGCCCCCCCCGCTAGCCCCCCCCCCACTTGCCCCCCTACCAGCCCCCCCACTAGCCCCCCTACCAGCCCCCCTACCAGCCCCTCCACTAACCCCCCTACCAGCCCCCCCACTAGCCCCCCTACCAGCCCCCCCCCCACTAGCCCCCCTACCAGCCCCCCTACCAGCCCCCCAACTAGCCCCCTACCAGCCCCCCTACCAGCCCCTCCAATAACCCCCCTACAAGCCCCCCAACTAGCCCCCCTACCCCCCCCCCCCCCCCCACTAGCCCCCCCACCCCCACCCCCTACCAGCCCCCCTACCAGCCCCCCTACCAGCCCCCCTACCAGCCCCCCTACCAGCCCCCCCACCAGCCCCCCTACCAGCCCCCCTACCAGCCCCCCTACCAGCCCCCCTACCAGCCCCCCCACCAGCCCCCCTACCAGCCCCCCTACCAGCCCCCCCCCCCACTAGCCCCCCTACCAGCTCCCCTTCCAGCCCCCCCACTAGCCCCCCTACCAGCCCCCCTACCAGCACCCCTACCAGCCCCCCCAATGCAACATGCCCAGTATTTGGGAGAAACCTTTGCTCCCCCCCCCCGAAAAACACACATACACCAGGACTCGCCCTCCCACCACCAGGACCCCAGAGCAACATGCATTTTTTGGGAAAACCCATGTCCCTCCCAATCTCAAACACAAACTCCAGTTCCCACACCCCCCTACCATTCCCTGCCACCACCACCAGCCCCCCTACCAGCCCCCCCCCTACCCCTCCCCACCACCACTAGAAGCCCCCCCCCCCCCTCCTCACACACACAACCACCAGCCCCCCCCCCCTCCCCCTCCCTCCCCCCACCACCAGCCCCCCCACACCCCCCACACAAACACACCAGCCCCCCCCCCACCACCCCTCCTTCCCACCACCACAAGCTCCCCTCTCCCCCCCCCCTGTACCCCTCCCTCCCACCACCAGGGCCCGCACCTGGACCATCATTTGGAGTGCCAGCTGCACCGGTCGGAGCCGGGTGGCGTTCACGTTGGCCAGACCAAACGGCCGCTCTTTCCGATACCTGAGCAGGGGGCAGGGCAAATTGGGGGCAGGTGAGAGGGGGGCAAGAGAGGAGGGGGAGGGGTGGAGAGAGGGGTGGAGAGAGGGGGGGTGAGAGGGGGGGAGAGAGGGGGGGAGAGAGGGGGAAGTGAGAGGGAGGCGAGAGAGGAGGGGAGAGAGGAGGGGAGAGAGGAGGGGGGCAGGCATGTAGAGCTGAGCGAGTAGAAGTTTGGGAGAGAGAGTAAGGGGGGAGAGGTGTGGAAAGATGTTCTGGGTAGGGATGCTTAGGGACAAGGGGGTGTACAAGGGGGTGTACAAGGGGGTGTACAAGGGGGTGTACAAGGGGGTGTACAAGGGGGTGTACAAGGGGGTGTACAAGGGGGTGTACAAGGGGGTGTACAAGGGGGTGGACAAGGGGGTGGACAAGGGGGTGGACAAGGGGGTGGACAAGGGGGTGGACAAGGGGGTGGACAAGGGGGTGGACAAGGGGGTGGACAAGGGGGTGGACAAGGGGGTGGACAAGGGGGTGGACAAGGGGGTGGACAAGGGGGTGGACAAGGGGGTGGACAAGGGGGTGGACAAGGGGGTGGACAAGGGGGGGGATATCAGGGTGGACAAGGGGGTGTACAAGGGGGTGTACAAGGGGGTGGGCAAGGGGGTGGACAAGGGGGTGGACAAGGGGGTGGACAAGGGGGTGGACAAGGGGGTGGACAAGGGGGTGGACAAGGGGGTGTACAAGGGGGTGTACAAGGGGGTGTACAAGGGGGTGTACAAGGGGGTGTACAAGGGGGTGTACAAGGGGGTGTACAAGGGGGTGTACAAGGGGGTGTACAAGGGGGTGGACAAGGGGGTGGACAAGGGGGTGGACAAGGGGGTGGACAAGGGGGTGTACAAGGGGGTGGACAAGGGGGTGGACAAGGGGGTGGACAAGGGGGTGTACAAGGGGGTGTACAAGGGGGTGTACAAGGGGGTGTACAAGGGGGTGTACAAGGGGGTGTACAAGGGGGTGTACAAGGGGGTGTACAAGGGGGTGTACAAGGGGGTGTACAAGGGGGTGTACAAGGGGGTGTACAAGGGGGTGGACAAGGGAGTGTACAAGGGAGTGGACAAGGGGGTGGACAAGGGGGTGGACAAGGGGGTGGACAAGGGGGTGGACAAGGGGGTGGACAAGGGGGTGGACAAGGGGGTGGACAAGGGGGTGGACAAGGGAGTGGACAAAGGGGGTGGACAAGGGGGTGGACAAGGGGGTGGACAAGGGGGTGGACAAGGGGGTGGACAAGGGGGTGGACAAGGGGGTGGACAAGGGGGTGGACAAGGGGGTGGACAAGGGGGTGGACAAGGGGGTGGACAAGGGGGTGGACAAGGGGGTGGACAAGGGAGTGGACAAGGGGGTGGACAAGGGGGTGGACAAGGGGGTGGACAAGGGGGTGGACAAGGGGGTGGACAAGGGGGTGGACAAGGGGGTGGACAAGGGGGTGGACAAGGGGGTGGACAAGGGGGTGGACAAGGGGGTGGACAAGGGGGTGGACAAGGGGGTGGACAAGGAGGTGGACAAGGGGGTGGACAAGGGGGTGGACAAGGGGGTGGACAAGGGGGTGGACAAGGGGGTGGACAAGGGGGTGGACAAGGGGGTGGACAAGGGGGTGGACAAGGGGGTGGACAAGGGGGTGGACAAGGGGGTGGACAAGGGGGTGGACAAGGGGGTGGACAAGGGGGTGGACAAGGGGGTGGACAAGGGGGTGGACAAGGGGGTGGACAAGGGGGTGGACAAGGGGGTGGACAAGGGGGTGGACAAGGGGGTGGACAAGGGGGTGGACAAGGGGGTGGACAAGGGGGTGGACAAGGGGGTGGACAAGGGGGTGGACAAGGGGGTGGACAAGGGGGTGGACAAGGGGGTGGACAAGGGGGTGTACAAGGGGGTGTACAAGGGGGTGGACAAGGGGGTGGACAAGGAGGTGGAAAAGGGGGTGGACAAGGGGGTGGACAAGGGGGTGGGCAAGGGGGTGGGCAAGGGGGTGGACAAGGGGGTGGACAAGGGGGTGGACAAGGGGGTGGACAAGGGGGTGGGCAAGGGGGTGGACAAGGGGGTGGACAAGGGGGTGGATAAGGGGGTGGACAAGGGGGTGGACAAGGGGGTGGACAAGGGGGGGGACAGGGCCAACGTCCGCCACCTGCAGGCCGGCCAGCCTGCAGGCCTGGCCGGCATCCGGTTTCCGATCCTCTACTTACGAGACACACGAGCACTGCCAAGAAGCCTGAAATCTACCTATCATATTAATAGACAGCACATTTAATTTAATTGTAATATACCGTAAAAATACATTAATACATTAATACAGTTCTTGCAGTAATTAATCTACATATCCCGCCCTTGCAAGTCGCCAACTCCACAAAATACTTCTATCGCCACGACGAGATTCAGCGCTACACATACCGTGTGTATCTATACCCACCTCGAACATAGACAAGTCCAAACGCATCTGGCCTGAGAACCCTTCCAGAATACCACCTCGCAACAAGAGCCTTATGACAAGTATGACACGGACAATATCTTGCACAAAGCATCTTGCCCACAATATCTTGCACAATGCATCTTGCCCACAATATCTTGCACAAAGCATCTTGCCCACAATATCTTGCACAAAGCATCTTGCCCACAATATCTTGCACAAAGCATCTTGCCCACAATATCTTGCACAAAGCATCTTGCCCACAATATCTTGCACAATGCATCTTGCCCACAATATCTTGCACAAAGCATCTTGCCCACAATATCTTGCACAATGCATCTTGCCCACAATATCTTGCACAAAGCATCTTGCCCACAATATCTTGCACAAAGCATCTTGCCCACAATATCTTGCACAAAGCATCTTGCCCACAATATCTTGCACAAAGCATCTTGCCCACAATATCTTGCACAATGCATCTTGCCCACAATATCTTGCACAATGCATCTTGCCCACAATATCTTGCACAAAGCATCTTGCCCACAATATCTTGCACAAAGCATCTTGCCCACAATATCTTGCACAAAGCATCTTGCCCACAATATCTTGCACAAAGCATCTTGCCCACAATATCTTGCACAAAGCATCTTGCCCACAATATCTTGCACAAAGCATCTTGCCCACAATATCTTGCACAAAGCATCTTGCCCACAATATCTTGCACAAAGCATCTTGCCCACAATATCTTGCACAAAGCATCTTGCCCACAATATCTTGCACAAAGCATCTTGCCCACAATATCTTGCACAAAGCATCTTGCCCACAATATCTTGCACAAAGCATCTTGCCCACAATATCTTGCACAAAGCATCTTGCCCACAATATCTTGCACAAAGCATCTTGCCCACAATATCTTGCACAAAGCATCTTGCCCACAATATCTTGCACAAAGCATCTTGCCCACAATATCTTGCACAAAGCATCTTGCCCACCATATCTTGCACAAAGCATCTTGCCCACAATATCTTGCACAATGCATCTTGCCCCAATATCTTGCACAAAGCATCTTGCCCACAATATCTTGCACAAAGCATCTTGGCCCACAATATCTTGCACAAAGCATCTTGCCCACATATCTTGCACAATAGCATCTTGCCCACAATATCTTGCACAAAGCATCTTGCCCACATATCTTGCACAAAGCATCTTGCCCACAATATCTTGCACAAAGCATCTTGCCCACATATCTTGCACAATGCATCTTGCCCACAATATCTTGCCACAGAAGCATCTTGCCCACAATATCTTGCACAAAGGCATCTGCCCACAATATCTTGCACAAAGCATCTTGCCCACAATATCTTGCACAAGGCATCTTGCCCACAATATCTTGCACAAAGCATCTTGCCCACAATATCTTGCACAAAGCATCTTGCCCACAATATCTTGCACAAAGCATCTTGCCCACAATATCTTGCACAAAGCATCTTGCCCACAATATCTTGCACAATGCATCTTGCCCACAATATCTTGCACAAAGCATCTTGCCCACAATATCTTGCACAAATGCATCTTGCCCACAATATCTTGCACAAAGCATCTTGCCCACAATATCTTGCACAAAGCATCTTGCCCACAATATCTTGCACAAAGCATCTTGCCCACAATATCTTGCACAAAGCATCTTGCCCACAATATCTTGCACAATGCATCTTGCCCACAATATCTTGCACAAAGCATCTTGCCCACAATATCTTGCACAAAGCATCTTGCCCACAATATCTTGCACAAAGCATCTTGCCCACAATATCTTGCACAAAGCATCTTGCCCACAATATCTTGCACAAAGCATCTTGCCCACAATATCTTGCACAAAGCATCTTGCCCACAATATCTTGCACAAAGCATCTTGCCCACAATATCTTGCACAAAGCATCTTGCCCACAATATCTTGCACAAAGCATCTTGCCCACAATATCTTGCACAAAGCATCTTGCCCACAATATCTTGCACAAAGCATCTTGCCCACAATATCTTGCACAAAGCATCTTGCCCACAATATCTTGCACAAATGCATCTTGCCCACAATATCTTGCACAAAGCATCTTGCCCACAATATCTTGCACAAAGCATCTTGCCCACAATATCTTGCACAAAGCATCTTGCCCACAATATCTTGCACAAAGCATCTTGCCCACAATATCTTGCACAAAGCATCTTGCCCACAATATCTTGCACAAAGCATCTTGCCCACAATATCTTGCACAATGCATCTTGCCCACAATATCTTGCACAAAGCATTCTTGCCCACAATATCCTTGCACAAATGCATTCTTGCCCACAATATCTTGCACAAAGCATCTTTTCCCACAATATCTTGCACAAAGCATCTTGCCCACAATATCTTGCACAAGCATCTTGCCCACAATATCTTGCACCAAAGCATCTTGCCCACAATATCTTGCACAAAGCATCTTGCCCACAATATCTTGCACAATGCATCTTGCCCACAATATCTTGCACAAGCATCTTTGCCCACAATATCTTGCACAAAGCATCTTGCCCACAATATCTTGCACAATGCATCTTGCCCACAATATCTTGCACAAATGCATCTTGCCCACAATATCTTGCACAAAGCATCTTGCCCACAATATCTTGCACAAAGCATCTTGCCCACAATATCTTGCACAAGCATCTTGCCCACAATATCTTGCACAATGCATCTTGCCCACAATATCTTGCACAAAGCATCTTGCTCACAATATCTTGCACAAAGCATCTTGCCCACAATATCTTGCACAAAGCATCTTGCCCACAATATCTTGCACAATGCATCTTGCCCACAATATCTTGCACAATGCATCTTGCCCACAATATCTTGCACAAAGCATCTTGCCCACAATATCTTGCACAAAGCATCTTGCCCACAATATCTTGCACAATGCATCTTGCCCACAATATCTTGCACAATGCATCTTGCCCACAATATCTTGCACAAAGCATCTTGCCCACAATATCTTGCACAAAGCATCTTGCCCACAATATCTTGCACAAAGCATCTTGCCCACAATATCTTGCACAAAGCATCTTGCCCACAATATCTTGCACAAAGCATCTTGCCCACAATATCTTGCACAAAGCATCTTGCCCACAATATCTTGCACAAAGCATCTTGCCCACAATATCTTGCACAAAGCATCTTGCCCACAATATCTTGCACAAAGCATCTTGCCCACAATATCTTGCACAAAGCATCTTGCCCACAATATCTTGCACAAAGCATCTTGCCCACAATATCTTGCACAAAGCATCTTGCCCACAATATCTTGCACAAAGCATCTTGCCCACAATATCTTGCACAAAGCATCTTGCCCACAATATCTTGCCCACAATATCTTGCCCACAATATCTTGCACAATGCATCTTGCCCACAATATCTTGCACAATGCATCTTGCCCACAATATCTTGCACAATGCATCTTGCCCACAATATCTTGCACAAAGCATCTTGCCCACAATATCTTGCACAAAGCATCTTGCCCACAATATCTTGCACAAAGCATCTTGCCCACAATATCTTGCACAATGCATCTTGCCCACAATATCTTGCACAATGCATCTTGCCCACAATATCTTGCACAAAGCATCTTGCCCACAATATCTTGCACAATGCATCTTGCCCACAATATCTTGCACAAAGCATCTTGCCCACAATATCTTGCACAAAGCATCTTGCCCACAATATCTTGCACAAAGCATCTTGCCCACAATATCTTGCACAAAGCATCTTGCCCACAATATCTTGCACAATGCATCTTGCCCACAATATCTTGCACAAAGCATCTTGCCCACAATATCTTGCACAAAGCATCTTGCCCACAATATCTTGCACAAAGCATCTTGCCCACAATATCTTGCCCACAATATCTTGCCCACAATATCTTGCACAATGCATCTTGCCCACAATATCTTGCCCACAATATCTTGCCCACAATATCTTGCACAATGCATCTTGCCCACAATATCTTGCACAATGCATCTTGCCCACAATATCTTGCACAAAGCATCTTGCCCACAATATCTTGCACAAAGCATCTTGCCCACAATATCTTGCACAAAGCATCTTGCCCACAATATCTTGCACAAAGCATCTTGCCCACAATATCTTGCACAAAGCATCTTGCCCACAATATCTTGCACAATGCATCTTGCCCACAATATCTTGCACAAAGCATCTTGCCCACAATATCTTGCACAAAGCATCTTGCCCACAATATCTTGCACAAAGCATCTTGCCCACAATATCTTGCACAAAGCATCTTGCCCACAATATCTTGCCCACAATATCTTGCCCACAATATCTTGCACAATGCATCTTGCCCACAATATCTTGCCCACAATATCTTGCCCACAATATCTTGCCCACAATATCTTGCCCACAATATCTTGCCCACAATATATCTTGCCCACAATATCTTGCCCACAATATATCTTGCCCACAATATCTTGCCCACAATATCTTGCCCGCAATATCTTGCACAGTATATCTTGCCCACAATATCTTGCAAAAAACATTGTGCACCGCACCCGGCCAGAATCCCCTCGGCCATGTCGACGCCCTCCTCCCAGTTTCCGTCCCGAAGCAGGTAGGTCAGGCCCAGGCCATCCAGGGCCGCCGTCTCGACAAACATTGCTGGCTCGTCTGCAAAGGAGGGAATGGACAAATTCACACCCAAGGCGGCGCATGGGAGCAGGATCACCAGCAGCAGCCAAGTACAGGAGTGATCATGGCAAGCAGGGGAGGAGGGCAGTGATGTGTCAGAACAAACATCGCAGGCTCGTCTGCAGGGGAGGAAATGGACACATTAACGCTCAAGGCGGCGGCATACAGACAGGAGGGAGGCAAAATATCACCACCAGCAGCCAGGCAGAGGAGAGACCACGACAACAGCGCAGGCTCGTTTGCAGGGGAGGAAATGAACAAATCCACACTCAGGATGGCAGCAAAGGCGGCGTGGGGAGCAGGATCACCATAAGCAGCCAGACAGGGAAGATATCACGGCAAGCAGGGGAGGAGGGCAGTGATGTGGCAGGCTCGTCTACAACATTAGAAAAAATTTAAGAGAATTTTAAACATTCCAAGATGGCGGCACTCGGGCTGAAGGGAGGCCAAGGACCACCACCATCCAGGCACGTCAGGGATCACGGCAACCTCACAGGCTTGTCTGCAGGGGAGCATAGGCGGCGCAAGGATCATCATTCACCACCAGCAGCCAGGCAGAGGGGAGGTCACGGCAAGCAGGGGGGGGAGGGCAGTGATGTGGCAGGACAGGGTTTATTGTCCAGGGTTGAGGGTTTAGGCTTCATAGTCCAGGGTTTAGGGTTAAGAGTTTACAGTCAAAGGTTTAGGGTTTTTAGTCCAGGGTCGAGGCTTTCTAGTCCAGAGTTTAGGATCAGGGGCAGGAGTGGAGAGCAGTGATGGTGTGCTATGATGCGACCAGTGCAGCCTTTCCAGCAGACTCTAGGACTAGGCAGGTCTCAGATTTCGGAGTGGACCCAATCCCCATTGGCGTGATCGTGCGCGCATTCTTACCTTCCCAGCAGTATCTAGAACTAGACAGGCCTCAGAATTCGGATTCAACCCAGTCCATCGGCGCGCAGTCCTACCATTCCTACCTTTACAGCACATCCAGAGCTGCACACTCCCCCCCCCTTCCCCCTTCATCAGCTGCACAATACCCCTCCCCCCCTCTCCCCTCTACCAGCTGTACCTTACCTATGATTTCAAACACTTGACTGCTGACTAGGATACAGCCGGGCGGGCAGATGGCTTCGAGCCTGGCAGCTTCCAAGGAGAGATTACCCATAATGTGGAGGGAAGGTCGGTCCACACCCACCACCGCACCCTGGGCAGGGGGGAGGCAAGCAATTAGGAGGAAGGCGGGCAGGAGTTGGGGTTCAGGATGTGGAGGGAGGGCCGGTCCACACCCACCACCGCACCCTGGGCAGGGCGTCAGGGGAAGTTAGGAGGAAGGCGGGCAGCCAGTTGGTGGGAGGAACAGGCGGTCCACACCCACCACTGCACCCTGAGCAAGGCTTCAGGGGGGAGGTGGACAGGCATTTATGGGGAAGGCGGGCATGCAAGAAGTCAGGGGGGAGGCAAGCAGTTAGGGCTGAGCAAGCAGGAGTTGGGGTTCAGGATGTGGAGCGACGGCCGGTCCACACTCACCACCGCACCCTGGGCAGGGAGTCAGGGGGAAGGTGGACAGGCAGTTGGGGGGAAGGCAGGCAGGCAGTCAGGGGGAAGGTGGACAGGCATTTAGGGGGAAGGTGGGCAGGCAGTTAGGGGGAAGGCAAGCAGGCAGTTAGGGGGGTGGCAAGCAGTTAGGGGGAGGCAAGCAGGAGCTGGGGTTCAGGATGTGCAAGCAGGAAGAGGGTGGGCAGCAGCAGTTGAAATTCCGGAGGGTCTGGTACATAATCGGGTTTAAAAGAGACCCTGATACTTCACAGTTGCAGGACTTCGAAGCATGGGTTGCAGTAAGGATGGCAAGACAGATCATAGGTGCAGTAAGGGCAGCCAGGGGAGGTTCAAGCCCTCTAACACAACCCGAACCCTGAACTAGAAAGCCAGGGGAGGTTCAAGCCCTCTCACACATCCCGAACCCTGAACAAGAAAGGCAGGGCAGGTTCAAGCCCTCTCTCATACACCCGAACCCTAAACTAGGTATAAAGGGTAGACAGGGTGCTGCAGGTGCAAGCCCTGTCCCATCCCGAGTCATCAAGACAGAAAGGGCAGAAATGGTAGAGAAGGCAGAAAGGGCAGTTTATACTCATAGGCTGGGGGACCTCCATGCAGCTCAGGGACGGCCGTTAAGAAAATCTGCATAACTTAACAGATCTGCATACTTAGCAGATCTGCTTAACCGCAGGTGACGCTCTTCAGGGCAGGTCCAAGCCCTATCCGACTCCTAGCAAACCAAGGCAGAAAGGGCGGACTATGCGGCCGAGGCGGAGGGTCCCTCATACAGCTCAGAGACGGCAAGGTTGGGTTAAGGGTTAAGGGTAAAGCCCTCGTACGGCTCAGCGACGCCAAGGTTGGGCTGGAATCACATTCTGCATCACTCGGCCATTCTGCTCAACACCTGTTCGGGCAGGTCAAGCCCCCTCACGCCCGCCAGCTATTAGGGCAGAGAGGGCGGACTTATGCGGCAGAAGGGCGGACTTAGGGCAGAGAGGGCGGACTTAGGGCAGAGAGGGCGGACTTGTGCGGCAGAAAGGGCGGTCATAGGGCAGAGAGGGCGGACTTGTGCGGCAGAAAGGGCGGTCATAGGGCAGAGAGGGCGGACTTATGCGGCAGAAGGGCGGACTTAGGGCAGAGAGGGCGGACTTGTGCGGCAGAAAGGGCGGTCATAGGGCAGAGAGGGCGGACTTGTGCGGCAGAAAGAAAGGACATAGGGCAGAGAGGGCGGACTTGTGCGGCTGAGGCGGAGGGTCCCCCCACGCAGCTCAGCAACGGCGAGGCGAGGGGGAGCCGCATGTCTTGGCAGACTGCATTGCCATACCTGACGCTGGTCGGGGCAGGTTCGAGCCCTATCACACAACCCTAAACCCTGGGCCTCTCACACCCTTCCACACCCGGTTGCTGCATGTGCTTGCGCCGCACAAGTGTGGATCCCAGCTGAACGCACCTGCGCCGCACAAGTGTGGATCCTAGCAGCACACAACTACGCCTCAAAAGTGTTGATCCCAGCTACTTTCCGTTCAAGTGTGGATCCCAGCTGCCCACAACTAAGCCTCAAAAGAGTGGACCCCACCTGCTAAATCTGCACAAGTGTGGATTCCAGATGCTCGCACCTGCGCCGCACAAGTGTGGATTCCAGCTGCTAGCCGCATGAAGAGGCCGTTGCGCATGTTCTTCTTCTCCGATGCCCACGCCAACAAGTCCGATGCAAACGACACTGCATCCTGGACCTGGTCGCGGCTCCCCCCCAGACCTGAGGAGGGGACATGGATTTCAGGTTTCAGGTTTCAGGGTTAAGACCTTGAGGGCTTAGGGCCTACGGTTGTGGGCGGATCGAAGGTGGAGGGGTCAAGGTGCAAACGACACTGCATCCTGGACCTGGTCGCGGCTCCCCCCCAGACCTGAGGAGGGGACATGGATTTCAGGTTTCAGGTTTCAGGGTTAAGACCTTGAGGGCTTAGGGCCTACGGTTGTGGGCGGATCGGAGGTGGAGGGGTCAAGGTGCAAACGACACTGCATCCCGGACCTGGTCGCGGCTCCCGCCCAGGCCTGAGGAGGGGACATAGGGTCCAGGTTCAAGTTTCAGGTTTCAGGGCTTAGGGTTAAGGCCTTGAGGGCCTACGGTTGTGGGCGGATCGAAGGTGGAGGGGTCAAGGTGCAAACGGCACTGCATCCTGGACCTGGTCGCGGCTCCCGCCCAGGCCTGGGGAGGGGACAAAGGGTTCGGTTTCAGGTTTCAGGGTCAGGGTTTCAGGGTTCAGGGTTCAGGGGTCAAGTTTCAGGTTTCAGCAGGCCATGGCTGAAGGCGGGTCAAAGGGTTCAGCGGAAGTGCCGGCTGTGAGCTTATTACTGCATAAGAGTCGCAACCTAAAGGCAAGCATTCGGGCTGGTGCGTAGATTCTTCATGCAACTCATGTGTTGCAACCATCACTCTTCCAACCACCCCATCTGTTGCAACCACCACTCTTCCAACCACCCCACCTGTTGCAACCATCAATCTTCCAACAACCCCACCTGTTGCAACAACCACTCTTCCAACCACCCCACATGTTGCAACCATCACTCTTCCAACCACCCCACCTGTTGCAACCATCACTCTTCCAACCACCCCACCTGTTGCAACCATCACTCTTCCAACCACCCCACCTGTTGCAACCATCACTCTTCCAACAACCCCACCTGTTGCAACCACCAATCTTCCAACCACCCCACCTGTTGCACCACCACTCTTCCGACCACCCCACATGTTGCAACAAACACTCTTCCAACAACCCCACCTGTTGCAACCATCAACCTTCTAACCACCCCACATGTTGCAACCATCACTCTTCCAACAACCCCGCCTGTTGCAACCATCACTCTTCCAACCACCCCACCTGTTGCAACCATCGCTCTTCCAACCACCCCACCTGTTGCAACCGCCACTCTTCCAACCACCCCACCTGTTGCAACCACCACTCTTCCGACCACCCCACATGTTGCAACAACCACTTCCAACAACCCCACCTGTTGCAAGCATCACTCTTCCAACCACACCACATGTTGCAACCATCACTCTCTCATCACCCCCCCCCCCCCTGTTGCAACAACCACTCTTCCAACCACCCCACATGTTGCAACCATCACTCTTTTATCCACCCCACATGTTGCAGCAACCACTCTTCCAACCACCCCACCTGTTGCAACCATCAAACTTCCAACCACCCCACATGTTGCAACCATCACTCTCTCATCACCCCCCCCCCCCCCTGTTGCAACAACCACTCTTCCAACCACCCCACATGTTGCAACCATCACTCTTTTATCCACCCCACATGTTGCAGCAACCACTCTTCCAACCACCCCACCTGTTGCAACCATCAACCTTCCATCCATTCCCAGGATCACATGCGCATCATCGAGGGCCGAGAGCTGTTCATCAACAAACGCGTGCAGGCTGTGTTGACACACAAAAGGGAGGGAGGGCGAGTCAGAGCAAAAGGGAGGGAGGGCGGGAGGGAAGGAAGGCCAGTCAGAGCAAAACCAGTATCACAGGTGGCAGGATGAGCAATCCACGGAGAGTCACCAGTTTTTTTTTTGTCGGTTAGTTGGTTAGTGGTTACTAGTAACGAGGCAAATCCGAAGTGGTGACCGAACAATTAAGCTTAGCTGAGCCAAGGTCAGTTGCGTAGAAACAAATGAGCCCAAATCAATTCGGATCGGGAAAATTTACCAGAGACTAATTGTTTGTCAACCAGATAATGACTCCTCTGGTAACCAAAAACTTAATTCCAATTGCCACTGAAAGGCCCTCATTGCTTAAACCGAAACCCTAAACCCACTGTGCGAGCAAGCTGGCCAACTGCACAGGCCCTCATAGAAAACCCTGAACCCTAAGCCCTTAACCCAAACCCACTGTGCGAGCATGATGGCCAAGTGCGCCGCCGACATCTTGGCGGAGAGCTCCGCTATGTTGCAAACTCGTATCACTGCCAGCGTGGCCTTCTCAAACATCTGCAAAACACACACACACAGACACACATGCATTCATGCTTGTGGGTCGTGCCAAGCGCAAGCAGAATGCGCCGCCGACATCTTGGCAGGAAGTTCCGTGATGTAGCAAACACATTTCACCGCCATCGTGGCCTTCTCAAACATCTGCAAGTAAAGGCATACACACACACACGCACACATACACACACACACAATTACATACACACACAAACACGCATACACACGTGCAGGTAGTTTCCAAGAGCAAGCTAATGGGACTGCCGCAACAGCCAAACCGCTGCACACATCTGTCATGCTACACATCAGCTACACGACAGCTACACCCCGGTCTCTGGCTGGACACCCCATTTTTGTGGCCAGCCATGCCGCTTCTGCCACCAGCTGAATGCCAGTCCAGATTTGGTCCCAATCGGGCCTTTGTCAACAGCGGAGGTGCCTGCTAAAGGTGCAAACACAGCCCCCAAAATAATAATAATAAATAAGAACACACTGATCCTTGCTACCTCTACTGCTGCTCATGCTGCGCCTACTGCCCGCAAGCTGCGCTCCCTGCTGCCTGCAAGTGCTCCTGCTGTTGCTACTGCCTGCAACTGCTACTGCCCGCAAGCTGCCGCTCCCTGCTGCCTGCAAGTGCTCCTGCTGTTGCTACTGCCTGCAACTGCTACTGCCCGCAAGCTGCCGCTCCCTGCTGCCTGCAAGTGCTCCTGCTGTTGCTACTGCCTGCAACTGCTACTGCCCGCAAGCTGCCGCTCCCTGCTGCCAGTAAATACCGTTAGGGGCATGCGGCACCTGCGCCAGGCTCACCTGCAGCATGGATGCCTGTAACTGTTACTGCCTGTGACTGCAAAGGCTGCTACTGCCCGCAACTGCTGCTACTGCCCGCAACTGCTGCTACTGCCCGCAACTGCTGCTACTGCCCGCAACTGCTGCTACTGCCTGCAACTGCTGCTACTGCCCGCAACTGCTGCTACTGTTACTGCTACTGCTAGGACGAGCGCCTGCACCAGACTCACCTGCATCATGGAAGCCTTGTAGTGCTCCCTGTCCGACTTGCTGTTGCTGTCACCGCTAGGAGGCATGCGGCACCTTCAAGCACGTTGAATCCTACTAACTACTGCCCGCAACTGCCGCTTTATACTGCCTACTGCCCGCAAGTGCTCCTGCTGTTGCTACTGCCTGCAACTGCTACTGCCTGCAACTGCCGCTTCCTGCTGCCTGTACAGACTGCTACCGCTAGGAGGCATGCGGCCCATGCAACCGGCTCACCTGCATCATTAATGCCTTGCCGTGCTCCATGTCCGACTTACTGCTCCTGCCTGCAACTGCTGCTACTGCCCCCAACCCCCCCTGCTACTGCCACTGCTACCGCTAGGAGGCATGCGGCACCTGCAACCGGCTCACCTGCATTGTGGATGCCTTGCCGTGCTGCATGTCCGACTTACTGCTACTGCCCGCAACTGCTGCTACTGCCCCCAACCCCCCCTGCTACTGCCACTGCTACCGCTAGGAGGTAAGAAGCACTTCATCTGGCTCACCGGCATCATGGATGCTTTGCCGTGCTCCATGTCCGACTTACAGCTACTGCCCGCAACTGCTGCTACTGTTGTTACTGCCTATGACTGCAACTGCTGCCACTGCCCGCAACTGCTGCTACTGTTGTTACTGCCTATGACTGCAACTGCTGCCACTGCCCGCAACTGCTGCTACTGTTGTTACTGCCTATGACTGCAACTGCTGCCACTGCCCGCAACTGCTGCTACTGTTGTTACTGCCTATGACTGCAACTGCTGCTACTGCCCGCAACTGCTGCTACTGTTGATACTGCCTATGACTGCAACTGCTGCCACTGCCCGCAACTGCTGCTACTGTTGTTACTGCCTATGACTGCAACTGCTGCCACTGCCCGCAACTGCTGCTACTGTTGTTACTGCCTATGACTGCAACTGCTGCCACTGCCCGCAACTGCTGCTACTGTTGTTACTGCCTATGACTGCAACTGCTACCACTGCCCGCAACTGCTGCTACTGTTGTTACTGCCTATGACTGCAACTGCTGCCACTGCCCGCAACTGCTGCTACTGCTGTTACTGCCTATGACTGCAACTGCTGCCACTGCCCGCAACTGCTGCTACTGCTGTTACTGCCTATGACTGCAACTGCTACCACTGCCTGCAACTGCTGCTACTGCTGTTACTGCCTATGACTGCAACTGCTGCCACTGCCCGCAACTGCTGCTACTGCTGTTACTGCCTATGACTGCAACTGCTACCACTGCCTGCAACTGCTGCTACTGCTGTTGCTGCCTATGACTGCAACTGCTACCACTGCCCGCAACTGCTGCTACTGCTGTTGCTGCCTATGACTGCAACTGCTGCCACTGCCCGCAACTGCTGCTACTGTTGTTACTGCCTATGACTGCAACTGCTGCCACAGCCCGCAACTGCTGCTACTGCTGTTGCTGCCTATGACTGCAACTGCTGCCACTGCCCGCAACTGCTGCTACTGCTGTTACTGCCTATGACTGCAACTGCTACCACTGCCCGCAACTGCTGCTACTGCTGTTACTGCCTATGACTGCAACTGCTACCTCTGCCTGCAACTGCTGCTACTGCTGTTGCTGCCTATGACTGCAACTGCTACCACTGCCCGCAACTGCTGCTACTGCTGTTGCTGCCTATGACTGCAACTGCTGCCACTGCCCGCAACTGCTGCTACTGCTGTTGCTGCCTATGACTGCAACTGCTACCACTGCCCGCAACTGCTGCTACTGCTGTTACTGCCTATGACTGCAACTGCTACCACTGCCTGCAACTGCTGCTACTGCTGTTACTGCCTATGACTGCAACTGCTACCACTGCCTGCAACTGCTGCTACTGCTGTTGCTGCCTATGACTGCAGCTGCTACCACTGCCTGCAACTGCTGCTACTGCTGTTACTGCCTATCACTGCAACTGCTACCACTGCCTGCAACTGCTGCTACTGCTGTTACTGCCTATGACTGCAACTGCTACCACTGCCTGCAACTGCTGCTACTGCTGTTGCTGCCTATGACTGCAACTGCTACCACTGCCCGCAACTGCTGCTACTGTTGTTACTGCCTATGACTGCAACTGCTGCCACTGTCCGAAACTGCTGCTACTGCTGTTACTGCCTATGACTGCAGCTGCTACCACTGCCTGCAACTACTGCTACTGCTGTTGCTGCCTATGACTGCAACTGCTACCACCGCCCGCAACTGCTGCCACTGCTACTGCTAGGAGGAATGCGGCACCTGGCTTACCTGCATCGTGGATGCCTTGCCGTGCTCCATATCCAACTTGACGTCCGGCGGCAGGCTGAAGGGCACGCCGATGCTGCCCTCCTCCCCCTGTCCAACCAGGCACAACTGGGACAGCTCGGAGCTCCCCTCTAAGGCGTCTCTGCGGGTATTGGCTGTGCAGGTGAGGATGGGGGGGGAGGGGAGGTAGGGAATGTGAGAGCAGGGGTGGGGTTAAGGAGCTGAAGGAGAGGGAGGAGCTCCCCTCTAGGGCGTCTCTGCGGGTATTGGCTGTGCAGGCGAGGGCAAAGAGGGGGATGGGGAAGGGAGGGGGGAGGAAATGAGCTTAGGGCTTAAAACAAATATGAGAGCAGGAGTGGTATTCAGGAGTCGAAGGAGAGGGAGGAGAAACTCCACTCAAGGGCGTCCCTGCGGGTATTGGCTGTGTAAGCGAAGAGGGGGGGAAGGGAGGGGAGGGAATGTGAGAGCAAGAGCGGGGTTGAGGAGTCAAAGTCAGGGGAGGAGGAGCTCCACTCCAGTCTCCCCTGCAGGTATTGGCTGTGTAGGCAAGAAGGGCGAGAGGGGGAAGGGGGGGGTCAGAATGTGCTGAAGGGCACGCTGATGTCGTCTTCATCCCCCTGACCAAACAGGCACAGCTGGGACAGCTCGGAGCTCCCCTTTAAGGCGTCCCTGCGGGTATTGGCTGTGCAGGCGAGGAGGGGGGGGGGGGGGAGGGGTAAGGGGGGGAAGAATGAGCTGAGGGAGGTGAAACAAATATGAGAGTAGGGATGGGTTTAAGGAGTCAAAGGCGAGGGAGGAGGAGCTCCCTACCAAGGCGTCTCTGCGGGTATTGGCTGTGCAGGCGAGGGGGGGAGGAGGGAGAGGGATAAGGGGGGAGGGAATGAGCTGAGGCGGTGAAACAAATGTGAGAGCAGGGGTGGGGTTAAAGAGTCAAAGTCAGGGAAGGAGGAGCTCCCCTCCCAGGCGTCTCGGGTATTGGCTGTGCAGGTCGAGGAGGGGGAAAGAGGGGGGTGAGAAGGGATCCCCTCCCCCATGTCCACCACACCAGCCTTTGTCCCTTGCCCCCCCCCCCCCTCCCCCCCTCCTAGTAAGAAGTAATAACTAGTTATGGTTTCCAATCCTTTGTGACTCTTCTCGAATCCTTAGGGTTAGGCGCACCCTTCCCTCGTGTCATTCCCAGTGTCTCACCCGACATCTCTCCTGCCTTGAAGACCATGTCTCTGAAGCGCAGGTGTGCTTGGATGCGAGCAAGGATCTCCTGCCTGCCAGCGCGGAGGAGGTGTGGGAAAAAATTGTTTGTCGGAACAATTATGAAGGAAGTGTGGAAAGAGGCAGGTGTGCTTGGATGCGGACTGAGTATCTCCTGCCTGGCTGCGTGAAGGAGATGTGTGTGTGGGGGGGGGAAGTGTGAAGACTGGTGAAAAGGTGGATGCATGCAACAAACTCCTTTCCCCAGGAGTGTGGAGGAGGCGTGGGAGCAAGAAAACGCAGGTGTGCCTGAATGTGAGCGAGGATCTCCTGCCTGGCCGCGTGGAGAAAGTGTGGACACAATATTGTGTTATAACAAGTACGGTATGAAGGAGGTGTGGAAAGAGGCAGATGTGCTAGGATGCGAGCAAAGATCTCCTGCCTTGCAGCATGGAGGAGGTGTGAAAAAAGTTAGTTTGTTGTAACAAGTATGAAGGAGGTGTGGAAAGAGGCAGATGTGCTGAAAGGTGCGAGCGAGGCACTCCTGCCTGACAGAGTGGGGTATGTGCGGACACTGTGTTTGCCTTCAGAAATGTGAAGGATGTGTGGAAAAGACGGATGTTGAAGATTACAGGTGCGAGAAAAACATGATCCTTCCTCCCTCAAAGATCATTTCTACACTTTTCTTCCCACAAACTTACTTGGTCTGACAGGCTCGGTGACAGGCAGAACAAAAAGCCTGATCCACATTGCTTGCTTCAATAGCAGCAGGGTGCATAACTGCATACATCTCCCTCGCCTGCTTTTATACATCTTTTTGGTCAACGCCGATTGGCCTGCCCCCCCTCCTCCCCTCCCCTCTCTCCAGCTCCCCCCTCACCTGCCGAAGGGCTTCACCAGGTAATCATTACTACCAGCCAGCAACCCCTCCACAATGTTCTCCTCCTTGCTTTTGGCGCTGACCATGAGGACGGGCGGACAGTTTTGAGGATAGAGCTCGTGTATCTTGCGGCATACCTAAAGTGTGGACACGAAAGTGTGGGAACAGTGTGGAGTATGTGTTAAGGATTTAGGGGAAAAGGTTCCGAACAAGTGTGCAATAGAAGGACACAGCTCATGGATATTGCGGTGGACCTGAGGTGTGGACGAGATAGTGCAGGAAAGTGTGGATTTTGTGTTCAGGTTTTAGGGGACGGGTTCAGGACAAGTGTAAAACAAGAGGGTAGGGCTCTTGGATCTTGAGGTGGACCTGAGGTGTGGACGAGATATTCCAGGGAAAGTGAGAAGTTTGTGTGCAGGGTTTAAACGAACAGGTTCAGGACAAACCCTTGTACAGTCATACATTGAGACATTGTAACCCCTCATCCCCTCATCCATTGTAACCCCTCATCCCCTCATTCAACCATCTCTCACAATCGCACATCCCCTCGTACCTCATATCCGCTCATCCCCTGATCCCCTCACACAACAATCCCTCACCCCCTCAACCCTCACCGCTTATCTCCTTACACAAACATCCCGAAACCATCCCTCACAATCGCTGATCCCCTCGTACCTCATATCCGCTCATCCCCGGCATCATCACATCTAGAAGGATGATGTCCGGCAGCTGATCCTCAGAAGCCAACAGGTCCAACGCCTCCTGGCCATCCATGGCTTGCAAGACCTAGCAGAAGGAAGATACAGGGTCCAACCAGTCAGCGGCGAGACGCAGTTACAATAGTCCCCCCCCCTCTTCATATGTGAAACCGTCGGGGGCTCCCTGGCCAATCCGCATGGCTTGCAGTACCTAGCAGAAAGAAGATGCAGGGTCTACAGAGTCAGCGGCGAGACGCAGTTACAATAGTCCATCCCCCTGCCCATGTGTGTGTGGAACCGTGAGGGATGCTCCTTGGCCATCCATATGGCTTGCAAAAGGCCTGGTATGAAGAGATACAGGGTTCACCGTGTCAGCATCAAGACCCTGTCTCAACAGCACCCCCCCTCCCCCTCTCCCCTCCACGTTTTAAAAAAACCGCGTGGGAAATTTCCTTGCTATTCGAATGGCTTGCAAGACCTGACAAGAGGATATTTCAGGGTGCACAGCAGGGGCATCAAGGGGCAGCATGTTGGCGTCCGGAAATTATATGGCTTGAAGGGCGTAGCAGAGAGAGTCTCAGGGGTATAGGGGTACCCAGTGGTACCCAGTGGTACAGTGGTACCCAGGAGACAGTGAGAGCAGGGGGCAGTGGCAGCAGGGAGGAAGTGTCGAGAAGGGGGCAGTGCGTTGGCGTCCAAAAGGTTCACATCATCAGAGAAAATGTGCAGCAAGGGGGCAGCGGCAGCAGGGGGCAGCGGCAGCAGGGAGGCAGTGTTAGGCAGGGGGCAGTATATTGGCGTCCGGAAAGTATACGTCATCATGAGCTGGCAGAAAGAGTATCAAAGTGTACAGCGGCATCAGGGTGCCAGGATCCAGGCGGAGCAGCCCAAAGCTAAATTTGTAGGGTGGCGCCCAAAAACGATGCCTTCTGGCCATCCTCATAAACGATGCCTTCTGGCCATCCTCATAAACGATGCCTTCTGGCCATCCTCATGAACGATGCCTTCTGGCCATCCCCATAAACGATGCCTTCTGGCCATCCTCATAAACGATGCCTTCTGGCCATCCTCATAAACGATGCCTTCTGGCCATCCTCATAAACGATGCCTTCTGGCCATCCCCATAAACGATGCCTTCTGGCCATCCTCATAAACGATGCCTTCTGGCCATCCTCATAAACGATGCCTTCTGGCCATCCCCATAAACGATGCCTTCTGGCCATCCTCATAAACGATGCCTTCTGGCCATCCTCATAAACGATGCCTTCTGGCCATCCTCATAAACGATGCCTTCTGGCCATCCCCATAAACGATGCCTTCTGGCCATCCCCATAAACGATGCCTTCTGGCCATCCCCATAAACGATGCCTTCTGGCCATCCCCATAAACGATGCCTTCTGGCCATCCCCATAAACGATGCCTTCTGGCCATCCTCATGAACGATGCCTTCTGGCCATCCTCATAAACGATGCCTTCTGGCCATCCCCATAAACGATGCCTTCTGGCCATCCCCATAAACGATGCCTTCTGGCCATCCCCATAAACGATGCCTTCTGGCCATCCCCATAAACGATGCCTTCTGGCCATCCTCATAAATGATGCCTTCTGGCCATCCTCATAAACGATGCCTTCTGGCCATCCTCATAAACGATGCCTTCTGGCCATCCTCATAAACGATGCCTTCTGGCCATCCTCATAAACGATGCCTTCTGGCCATCCCCATAAACGATGCCTTCTGGCCATCCTCATAAACGATGCCTTCTGGCCATCCTCATGAACGATGCCTTCTGGCCATCCTCATAAACGATGCCTTCTGGCCATCCTCATAAACGATGCCTTCTGGCCATCCTCATAAACGATGCCTTCTGGCCATCCTCATAAACGATGCCTTCTGGCCATCCTCATAAACGATGCCTTCTGGCCATCCTCATGAACGATGCCTTCTGGCCATCCTCATAAACGATGCCTTCTGGCCATCCTCATAAACGATGCCTTCTGGCCATCCCCATAAACGATGCCTTCTGGCCATCCTCATAAACGATGCCTTCTGGCCATCCTCATGAACGATGCCTTCTGGCCATCCTCATAAACGATGCCTTCTGGCCATCCTCATAAACGATGCCTTCTGGCCATCCTCATGAACGATGCCTTCTGGCCATCCTCATGAACGATGCCTTCTGGCCATCCTCATGAACGATGCCTTCTGGCCATCCTCATAAACGATGCCTTCTGGCCATCCTCATAAACGATGCCTTCTGGCCATCCTCATGAACGATGCCTTCTGGCCATCCCCATGAACGATGCCTTCTGGCCATCCTCATAAACGATGCCTTCTGGCCATCCTCATAAACGATGCCTTCTGGCCATCCTCATAAACGATGCCTTCTGGCCATCCTCATAAACGATGCCTTCTGGCCATCCTCATAAACGATGCCTTCTGGCCATCCTCATAAACGATGCCCTCTGGCCATCCTCATAAACGATGCCTTCTGGCCATCCTCATGAACGATGCCTTCTGGCCATCCCCATAAACGATGCCTTCTGGCCATCCTCATAAACGATGCCTTCTGGCCATCCCCATAAACGATGCCTTCTGGCCATCCTCATAAACGATGCCTTCTGGCCATCCTCATAAACGATGCCTTCTGGCCATCCTCATAAACGATGCCTTCTGGCCATCCTCATAAACGATGCCTTCTGGCCATCCTCATGAACGATGCCTTCTGGCCATCCTCATAAACGATGCCTTCTGGCCATCCTCATAAACGATGCCTTCTGGCCATCCTCATAAACGATGCCTTCTGGCCATCCTCATAAACGATGCCTTCTGGCCATCCTCATGAACGATGCCTTCTGGCCATCCTCATAAACGATGCCTTCTGGCCATCCTCATAAACGATGCCTTCTGGCCATCCTCATAAACGATGCCTTCTGGCCATCCTCATAAACGATGCCTTCTGGCCATCCCCATGAACGATGCCTTCTGGCCATCCTCATAAACGATGCCTTCTGGCCATCCCCATAAACGATGCCTTCTGGCCATCCTCATAAACGATGCCTTCTGGCCATCCCCATAAACGATGCCTTCTGGCCATCCTCATAAACGATGCCTTCTGGCCATCCCCATGAACGATGCCTTCTGGCCATCCTCATAAACGATGCCTTCTGGCCATCCCCATAAACGATGCCTTCTGGCCATCCTCATAAACGATGCCTTCTGGCCATCCTCATAAACGATGCCTTCTGGCCATCCTCATAAACGATGCCTTCTGGCCATCCCCATGAACGATGCCTTCTGGCCATCCTCATAAACGATGCCTTCTGGCCATCCCCATAAACGATGCCTTCTGGCCATCCTCATAAACGATGCCTTCTGGCCATCCCCATAAACGATGCCTTCTGGCCATCCCCATAAACGATGCCTTCTGGCCATCCTCATAAACGATGCCTTCTGGCCATCCTCATAAACGATGCCTTCTGGCCATCCCCATAAACGATGCCTTCTGGCCATCCCCATAAACGATGCCTTCTGGCCATCCCCATAAACGATGCCTTCTGGCCATCCTCATAAACGATGCCTTCTGGCCATCCCCATAAACGATGCCTTCTGGCCATCCCCATAAACGATGCCTTCTGGCCATCCTCATAAACGATGCCTTCTGGCCATCCCCATAAACGATGCCCTCTGGCCATCCCCATAAACGATGCCTTCTGGCCATCCTCATAAACGATGCCTTCTGGCCATCCCCATAAACGATGCCTTCTGGCCATCCTCATAAACGATGCCTTCTGGCCATCCCCATGAACGATGCCTTCTGGCCATCCCCATGAACGATGCCTTCTGGCCATCCCCATAAACGATGCCTTCTGGCCATCCCCATGAACGATGCCTTCTGGCCATCCCCATGAACGATGCCTTCTGGCCATCCCCATAAACGATGCCTTCTGGCCATCCCCATGAACGATGCCTTCTGGCCATCCCCATAAACGATGCCTTCTGGCCATCCTCATGAACGATGCCTTCTGGCCATCCTCATAAACGATGCCTTCTGGCCATCCCCATAAACGATGCCTTCTGGCCATCCCCATAAACGATGCCTTCTGACCATCCCCATAAACGATGCCTTCTGGCCATCCTCATAAACGATGCCTTCTGGCCATCCTCATAAACGATGCCTTCTGGCCATCCTCATAAACGATGCCTTCTGGCCATCCTCATGAACGATGCCTTCTGGCCATCCCCATAAACGATGCCTTCTGGCCATCCTCATAAACGATGCCTTCTGGCCATCCTCATAAACGATGCCTTCTGGCCATCCTCATGAACGATGCCTTCTGGCCATCTCCATAAACGATGCCTTCTGGCCATCCTCATAAACGATGCCTTCTGGCCATCCTCATGAACGATGCCTTCTGGCCATCCCCATAAATGATGCCTTCTGGCCATCCCCATAAATGATGCCTTCTGGCCATCCCCATAAACGATGCCTTCTGGCCATCCTCATAAACGATGCCTTCTGGCCATCCCCATAAACGATGCCTTCTGGCCATCCTCATAAACGATGCCTTCTGGCCATCCCCATAAACGATGCCTTCTGGCCATCCTCATAAACGATGCCTTCTGGCCATCCTCATGAACGATGCCTTCTGGCCATCCTCATAAACGATGCCTTCTGGCCATCCTCATGAACGATGCCTTCTGGCCATCCCCATAAATGATGCCTTCTGGCCATCCTCATAAACGATGCCTTCTGGCCATCCTCATAAACGATGCCTTCTGGCCATCCCCATAAATGATGCCTTCTGGCCATCCCCATAAACGATGCCTTCTGGCCATCCCCATAAACGATGCCTTCTGGCCATCCCCATAAATGATGCCTTCTGGCCATCCCCATAAATGATGCCTTCTGGCCATCCCCATAAACGATGCCTTCTGGCCATCCTCATAAACGATGCCTTCTGGCCATCTCCATAAACGATGCCTTCTGGCCATCCAAAAACTAGCAGAAAGAGATTGACCCCCCTACCCCCTCTCCCCCACACCTGGCCACCCTATGCTCCCTGATGTCCTCCATTGTGGGCGATGCAACCCACCAATACGCTGAACGGCCGACCCTGTACCTACGCCTGCACCCCCTGCCCCTCCCCACCGAAATGTCGATCTTTCACCTGTGCCAGACCCCCCTCCTCCCCAATGAATTACCAACCCTTCACTAGTATCAGCCCCCCCCCCCCCCCCTACAGCCCCCATCTAAACCCTTAACCCTACACCCCCCACACACACCTTGTAGCCCACCACTCTGCCCCCACCTTGTAGCCCACCACACTGCCCCCACCTTGTAGCCCCTAGCTAAACCCTAACGCCCGTCCCCACCTTTTAGCCCACCCCCTGCCCCCACCTTATATCCCACTGCTAGTGTAGCCCACCACCGCCCCGCCCCCCCCTTTTAGCCCACCGATGATGTATGCCCCCCTCCAGACCCACCTTGTAGCCTGCCCACCACCACCAACATCCCCACCCGTCCCCCCCTTTTAGCCCATCGCTGATGTATGCCCCCAGCTTAACCCTTAACCCTTACCACCGCCACCCACCTTTTAGCCCACCGCTGATGTAAGCCCCCCCCTCCCCCAAGGCCCCCACCTTACAGCCCCCAGTTAAACCCTTAACCCTAACCACCCCCCACCCACCTTATAGCCTACTGGCGCCAACAGGCTCTGGATCACCATCTGGTTGACCGGGTCGTCATCAACGCTCAGCACGCGCCGGTGTCCGATCGGGTTCAGCTCCGCGTCGCGCACCACCGAGAAGCGCCGGGCCTGTGCCTGGACCGTGGCCCGGCAGATGGCCTGCGCGGCCGGGCTGTTGGGCACCGAGCCGTTGCCGTGCGGAGGGCTGTTGTCCGGCGCCGTAACGGCGGTGGGCGGGCCCTCGGGGCTGTTGGGCGCGTTGGAGTCGCGCACAAAGCACTCCGCGAACGACCGGGCACGCCTGCGGTGTGAAGAGCAGGCGGAGATTGGGCGAGCGGCGGCGCGGGCAGCCATCTTGCAGGGGAGGAAAGGATCTTTGTCTGTTGTCTATCACCCTTGTGTCAACACACCCTTCCACCATCCTAATCCACACCCTTCTGCCGACACACCCTTCCACCATCCTAATCCACACCCTTCTGTCAACACACCCTTCCACCATCCTAATCCACACCCTTCTGTCGACACACCCTTCCACCATCCTAATCCACACCCTTCTGTCGACACACCCTTCCACCATCCTAATCCACACCCTTCTGCCGACACACCCTTCCACCATCCTTATCCACACCCTTCTGTCGACACACCCTTCCACCATCCTAATCCACACCCTTCTGTCGACACACCCTTCCACCATCCTTATCCAAACCCTTCTGTCGACACACCCTTCCACCATCCTAATCCACACCCTTCTGTCAACACACCCTTCCACCATCCTAATCCACACCCTTCTGCCGACACACCCTTCCACCATCCTAATCCACACCCTTCTGTCAACACACCCTTCCACCATCCTAATCCACACCCTTCTGTCGACACACCCTTCCACCATCCTAATCCACACCCTTCTGCCGACACACCCTTCCACCATCCTAATCCACACCCTTCTGTCGACACACCCTTCCACCATCCTTATCCACACCCTTCTGTCGACACACCCTTCCACCATCCTAATCCACACCCTTCTGTCGACACACCCTTCCACCATCCTTATCCAAACCCTTCTGCCGACACACCCTTCCACCATCCTTATCTACACCCTTCTGCCGACACACCCTTCCACCATCCTAATCCACACCCTTCTGTCAACACACCCTTCCACCATCCTTATCCACACCCTTCTGTCGACACACCCTTCCACCATCCTAATCCACACCCTTCTGTCGACACACCCTTCCACCATCCTAATCCACACCCTTCTGTCGACACACCCTTCCACCATCCTAATCCACACCCTTCTGTCGACACACCCTTCCACCATCCTAATCCACACCCTTCTGTCGACACACCCTTCCACCATCCTAATCCACACCCTTCTGTCGACACACCCTTCCACCATCCTTATCCACACCCTTCTGCCGACACACCCTTCCACCATCCTTATCCACACCCTTCTGTCGACACACCCTTCCACCATCGTAATCCACACCCTTCTGTCAACACACCCTTCCACCATCCTTATCCACACCCTTCTGTCGACACACCCTTCCACCATCCTAATCCACACCCTTCTGTCGACACACCCTTCCACCATCCTTATCCACACCCTTCTGTCGACACACCCTTCCACCATCCTAATCCACACCCTTCTGTCGACACACCCTTCCACCATCCTAATCCACACCCTTCTGTCGACACACCCTTCCACCATCCTTATCCACACCCTTCTGCCGACACACCCTTCCACCATCCTTATCCACACCCTTCTGTCGACACACCCTTCCACCATCCTAATCCACACCCTTCTGTCAACACACCCTTCCACCATCCTTATCCACACCCTTCTGTCGACACACCCTTCCACCATCCTAATCCACACCCTTCTGTCGACACACCCTTCCACCATCCTTATCCAAACCCTTCTGTCGACACACCCTTCCACCATCCTAATCCAAACCCTTCTGTCAACACACCCTTCCACCATCCTAATCCACACCCTTCTGTCAACACACCCTTCCACCATCCTAATCCACACCCTTCTGTCAACACACCCTTCCACCATCCTTATCCAAACCCTTCTGTCGACACACCCTTCCACCATCCTAATCCACACCCTTCTGCCGACACACCCTTCCACCATCCTAATCCACACCCTTCTGTCGACACACCCTTCCACCATCCTAATCCACACCCTTCTGTCGACACACCCTTCCACCATCCTTATCCACACCCTTCTGTCAACACACCCTTCCACCATCCTAATCCACACCCTTCTGTCGACACACCCTTCCACCATCCTAATCCACACCCTTCTGTCGACACACCCTTCCACCATCCTAATCCACACCCTTCTGTCGACACACCCTTCCACCATCCTAATCCACACCCTTCTGTCGACACACCCTTCCACCATCCTAATCCACACCCTTCTGTCGACACACCCTTCCACCATCCTAATCCACACCCTTCTGTCGACACACCCTTCCACCATCCTAATCCACACCCTTCTGTCGACACACCCTTCCACCATCCTAATCCACACCCTTCTGTCGACACACCCTTCCACCATCCTAATCCACACCCTTCTGTCGACACACCCTTCCACCATCCTAATCCACACCCTTCTGTCGACACACCCTTCCACCATCCTAATCCACACCCTTCTGTCGACACACCCTTCCACCATCCTAATCCACACCCTTCTGTCGACACACCCTTCCACCATCCTTATCCACACCCTTCTGTCGACACACCCTTCCACCATCCTAATCCACACCCTTCTGTCGACACACCCTTCCACCATCCTAATCCACACCCTTCTGTCGACACACCCTTCCACCATCCTTATCCACACCCTTCTGTCGACACACCCTTCCACCATCCTAATCCACACCCTTCTGTCAACACACCCTTCCACCATCCTTATCCACACCCTTCTGTCAACACACCCTTCCACCATCCTTATCCACACCCTTCTGTCGACACACCCTTCCACCATCCTAATCCACACCCTTCTGTCAACACACCCTTCCACCATCCTAATCCACACCCTTCTGTCAACACACCCTTCCACCATCCTAATCCACACCCTTCTGTCAACACACCCTTCCACCATACTTATCCAAACCCTTCTGTCGACACACCCTTCCACCATCCTAATCCACACCCTTCTGCCGACACACCCTTCCACCATCCTAATCCACACCCTTCTGTCGACACACCCTTTCCACCATCCTTAATCCACACCCTTCTGTTCGACACACCCTTCCACCATCCTAATCCACACCCTTCTGTCGACACACCTTCCACCATCCTAATCCAAACCCTTCTGTTCGACACACCCTTCCACCATCCTAATCCACCACCCTTCTGTCGACACACCCTTCACCATCCTAATCCACACCCTTCTGTCGACACACCCTTCCACCATCCTAATTCCACACCCTTCTGCTCGACACACCCTTCCACCATCCTTATCCACACCTTTCTGTCGACACACCCTTCCACCATCCTAATCCACACCCCTTCTGTCGACACACCCTTCCACCATTCCTAATCACACCCTTCTGTCGACACACCCTTCCACCATCCTAATCCACACCCTTCCTGTCGACACACCCTTCCACCATCCTAATCCACACCCTTCTGCTCGACACACCCTTCCACCATCCTAATCCACACCCTTCTGTCAACACACCCTTCCACCATCCTTCATCCACCCCCAAACCCCCCCCTTCCCCCCATCCCAAACCACCCCCTTCTGTCGACACACCCTTCCACCATCACTTATCCAACCCTTCTGTCGACACACCCTTCCACCATCCTAATCCACACCCTTCTGTCAACACACCCTTCCACCATCCTAATCCACACCCTTCTGTCAACACACCCTTCCACCATCCTTATCCACACCCTTCTGTCGACACACCCTTCCACCATCCTAATCCACACCCTTCTGTCGACACACCCTTCCACCATCCTAATCCACACCCTTCTGTCAACACACCCTTCCACCATCCTTATCCACACCCTTCTGTCGACACACCCTTCCACCATCCTAATCCACACCCTTCTGTCGACACACCCTTCCACCATCCTAATCCACACCCTTCTGTCGACACACCCTTCCACCATCCTTATCCACACCCTTCTGCCGACACACCCTTCCACCATCCTTATCCACACCCTTCTGCCGACACACCCTTCCACCATCCTAATCCACACCCTTCTGTCAACACACCCTTCCACCATCCTTATCCACACCCTTCTGTCGACACACCCTTCCACCATCCTAATCCACACCCTTCTGTCGACACACCCTTCCACCATCCTTATCCAAACCCTTCTGTCGACACACCCTTCCACCATCCTAATCCAAACCCTTCTGTCAACACACCCTTCCACCATCCTAATCCAAACCCTTCTGCCGACACACCCTTCCACCATCCTAATCCACACCCTTCTGTCAACACACCCTTCCACCATCCTTATCCACACCCTTCTGTCGACACACCCTTCCACCATCCTAATCCACACCCTTCTGTCGACACACCCTTCCACCATCCTTATCCACACCTTTCTGTCGACACACCCTTCCACCATCCTAATTCACACCCTTCTGTCGACACACCCTTCCACCATCCTAATCCACACCCTTCTGTCGACACACCCTTCCACCATCCTTATCCACACCCTTCTGTCGACACACCCTTCCACCATCCTAATCCACACCCTTCTGTCAACACACCCTTCCACCATCCTAATCCACACCCTTCTGTCGACACACCCTTCCACCATCCTAATCCACACCCTTCTGTCGACACACCCTTCCACCATCCTAATCCACACCCTTCTGTCAACACACCCTTCCACCATCCTAATCCACACCCTTCTGTCAACACACCCTTCCACCATCCTTATCCACACCCTTCTGTCAACACACCCTTCCACCATCCTTATCCAAACCCTTCTGTCGACACACCCTTCCACCATCCTAATCCACACCCTTCTGCCGACACACCCTTCCACCATCCTTATCCACACCCTTCTGTCGACACACCCTTCCACCATCCTAATCCACACCCTTCTGTCGACACACCCTTCCACCATCCTTATCCACACCCTTCTGTCAACACACCCTTCCACCATCCTAATCCACACCCTTCTGTCAACACACCCTTCCACCATCCTTATCCACACCCTTCTGTCGACACACCCTTCCACCATCCTAATCCACACCCTTCTGTCGACACACCCTTCCACCATCCTTATCCACACCCTTCTGTCGACACACCCTTCCACCATCCTAATCCACACCCTTCTGTCGACACACCCTTCCACCATCCTTATCCACACCCTTCTGTCAACACACCCTTCCACCATCCTTATCCAAACCCTTCTGTCGACACACCCTTCCACCATCCTAATCCACACCCTTCTGTCAACACACCCTTCCACCATCCTAATCCACACCCTTCTGTCGACACACCCTTCCACCATCCTAATCCACACCCTTCTGTCGACACACCCTTCCACCATCCTAATCCACACCCTTCTGTCGACACACCCTTCCACCATCCTAATCCACACCCTTCTGTCGACACACCCTTCCACCATCCTTATCCAAACCCTTCTGCCGACACACCCTTCCACCATCCTTATCCACACCCTTCTGCCGACACACCCTTCCACCATCCTAATCCACACCCTTATGTCGACACACCCTTCCACCATCCTAATCCACACCCTTCTGTCGACACACCCTTCCACCATCCTAATCCACACCCTTCTGTCGACACACCCTTCCACCATCCTAATCCACACCCTTCTGTCGACACACCCTTCCACCATCCTAATCCACACCCTTCTGTCGACACACCCTTCCACCATCCTAATCCACACCCTTCTGTCGACACACCCTTCCACCATCCTTATCCACACCCTTCTGTCGACACACCCTTCCACCATCCTAATCCACACCCTTCTGTCGACACACCCTTCCACCATCCTAATCCACACCCTTCTGTCGACACACCCTTCCACCATCCTTATCCACACCCTTCTGTCAACACACCCTTCCACCATCCTAATCCACACCCTTCTGTCAACACACCCTTCCACCATCCTTATCCACACCCTTCTGTCAACACACCCTTCCACCATCCTTATCCAAACCCTTCTGTCGACACACCCTTCCACCATCCTAATCCACACCCTTCTGTCAACACACCCTTCCACCATCCTAATCCACACCCTTCTGTCAACACACCCTTCCACCATCCTTATCCACACCCTTCTGTCAACACACCCTTCCACCATCCTTATCCAAACCCTTCTGTCGACACACCCTTCCACCATCCTAATCCACACCCTTCTGCCGACACACCCTTCCACCATCCTAATCCACACCCTTCTGTCGACACACCCTTCCACCATCCTAATCCACACCCTTCTGTCGACACACCCTTCCACCATCCTTATCCACACCCTTCTGTCAACACACCCTTCCACCATCCTAATCCACACCCTTCTGTCGACACACCCTTCCACCATCCTAATCCACACCCTTCTGTCAACACACCCTTCCACCATCCTAATCCACACCCTTCTGTCGACACACCCTTCCACCATCCTTATCCAAACCCTTCTGTCAACACACCCTTCCACCATCCTAATCCACACCCTTCTGTCAACACACCCTTCCACCATCCTAATCCACACCCTTCTGTCGACACACCCTTCCACCATCCTAATCCACACCCTTCTGTCGACACACCCTTCCACCATCCTAATCCACACCCTTCTGTCGACACACCCTTCCACCATCCTAATCCACACCCTTCTGTCGACACACCCTTCCACCATCCTAATCCACACCCTTCTGTCGACACACCCTTCCACCATCCTAATCCACACCCTTCTGTCGACACACCCTTCCACCATCCTAATCCACACCCTTCTGTCGACACACCCTTCCACCATCCTAATCCACACCCTTCTGTCGACACACCCTTCCACCATCCTTATCCAAACCCTTCTGTCAACACACCCTTCCACCATCCTAATCCACACCCTTCTGTCGACACACCCTTCCACCATCCTAATCCACACCCTTCTGTCGACACACCCTTCCACCATCCTAATCCACACCCTTCTGTCGACACACCCTTCCACCATCCTAATCCACACCCTTCTGCCGACACACCCTTCCACCATCCTAATCCACACCCTTCTGTCGACACACCCTTCCACCATCCTAATCCACACCCTTCTGTCGACACCCTTCCACCATCCTAATCCACACCCTTCTGTCGACACACCCTTCCACCATCCTAATCCACACCCTTCTGTCAACACACCCTTCCACCATCCTAATCCACACCCTTCTGTCGACACACCCTTCCACCATCCTAATCCACACCCTTCTGTCGACACACCCTTCCACCATCCTAATCCACACCCTTCTGTCGACACACCCTTCCACCATCCTAATCCACACCCTTCTGTCAACACACCCTTCCACCATCCTAATCCACACCCTTCTGTCAACACACCCTTCCACCATCCTAATCCACACCCTTCTGTCGACACACCCTTCCACCATCCTAATCCACACCCTTCTGTCGACACACCCTTCCACCATCCTAATCCACACCCTTCTGCCGACACACCCTTCCACCATCCTAATCCACACCCTTCTGTCGACACACCCTTCCACCTTCCTAATCCACACCCTTCTGTCAACACACCCTTCCACCATCCTTATCCACACCCTTCTGCCGACACACTTCCACCAACCTTGCTCATGCCCTTCCTTGCCCCAAAATCCTCATGCCTCCACCTGCCTTGCCCCCACCCTGTCTACAGCCCGAGCCACGCCCTGTCAATAGCCTTGCCCCCACCCTGTCAACAGCCTTACTCATGCCCTTCCTAACCCACAAATCTTCACCCCCCCACCTACACACACCTATAACCAACTTCCCCTGCCCTTCACCCGCACCCTTCCTCCCACCCCAATCACACTTCCGTACCTACCCAACCCTACATGCCTGATCCACACCCTTCACCCTTCCATCCACCTCCATCACCCTTCACATACCACTCTCACCCTTCCCCCTCCCACAACCCGCCACACATACCTCACCCTTCACCCACAACCTCCCACAACCTCCCACCCCACCCCCACCCAAAACATAAGCTGGGTCTAACCAAGCCGCCTACGAGAGTGTGGGCAATCCACGCTTACCCTCTACGCCATATCCTTCACCCACACCTTCCCACACCCTTCACCAGCACCCGTCACTCTCTCACCCACACCCTCACCTGGGTCGAACCAGCTTCTCAAGCCGCCCGGGTGAGTGTGGGCACTCCATGCTGCTCTTCTGAGCCGTGTCCTTCTTCGACGCCGTCCCTGTCCATATCTGTTCAAGGTGCATGCGATATATTCGTCTTCAGTAAATATCTTTACAATGTGCATGTAAATCTTGTAAATCTTGTAAATATCTGTTCAAGGTGCATGCGACATATCCGCCGTCAGTAAATAATGGATGGGGGATGGCAAACCGGGGCATTCTCTGGCATCAGGGTTTTGTGGTCAGGGTTCAAGGTTAATTCTCATTCTCTGGCATTTCCGGGCGCAGTTTAGCCGCACACGAAGCTATATATCGTAGGCTACTCAGCTTGATGCGGCCGAACTGGTGCCATCCTTAATCCACACTTCAGGGCTGTATATATTTCTTCCTGATCGTGATCCTTGCATCCCAATCCCACCTTCAGATGTAACGTGAACGTGGTCCCGACCTTTACAGCTCACCTTGACAATGAACGTGAATCTTGAGAATAGACATGATGTCACGACCCCAATCTTTACTTGACAAGGAACGTGAGCGTGGTCCCCACACCCCAATCTCTCACGATGATAATGGACTCTATGCCCCGACCCGAATCTTACCTTGACAAGGCTCGTGAACGAGGGCCTGGCCCCAACCTCATCTTGAGAAGGCACGTGATTGTGGTCCCGACCCCGGTTTTAGCTGGACAAGGCACCTAAGTGTGGTCCCGACCCCAATCCCACCTTAAGAAGGAATGTGAATGTGGTTCTGACCCCAATCTTAGCTGGACAAGGCACCAGAGCGTGGTCCCGACCCCAATTCCCACCTTAAGAAGGAACGTGAACGTGGTCCCGACCCCAATCCTGGATTGCACGTTGATGGTGCCACCGTGTGCCTCTACCAGCTGCTTCACTAGGTTCAGGCCCAGGCCAGTGCCGCCATACTTGCGTGTAGCGCTCATGTCCACCTGCGAGGAGTGCAGGTATGCATTCAAATAACATATTGCATTTGTAAGTATGTGCTGCCGTACTTGTGAGTAACGCTCATGTCCACCTGTTAGGAGCGCAGGTACGCATTCAAGGTGCAGAGTGCCAGCGTTCATGCCTGAGTAAGCGTGCCTTCACGGAACAGAGTGCAAGCGTGTGAGTGTGTGTGTGCCAGCGTGTGTGTGCTACCGTACATTCAAGGAACGAAGAACTTCAGCGCTGTGTAAGGGGGCTTCAGAAGCTGCCTCAATAACCTCAACAGCCTAAAATTTCAGCCTCCAAGTCCCTCCGTATCGCCTGCCCCTACACACCTGCGCAAAGCACCTTCATGCCTCTTACCCCTCCGTATCGCCTGCCCCTACACACCTGCGCAAAGCACCTTCATGCCTCTTACCCCTCCGTATCGCCTGCCCCTACACACCTGCGCAAAGCACCTTCATGCCTCTCACCCCTCCGTATCGCCTGCCCCTACACACCTGCGCAAAGCACCTTCATGCCTCTTACCCCTCCGTATCGCCTGCCCCTACACACCTGCGCAAAGCACCTTCATGCCTCTTACCCCTCCGTATCTTCTGCCCCTACACACCTGCGCAAAGCACCTTCATGCCTCTTACCCCTCCGTATCGCCTGCCCCTACACACCTGCGCAAAGCACCTTCATGCCTCTTACCCCTCCGTATCTTCTGCCCCTACACACCTGCGCAAAGCACCTTCATGCCTCTCACCCCTCCGTATCTTCTGCCCCTACACACCTGCGCAAAGCACCTTCATGCCTCTTACCCCTCCGTATCGCCTGCCCCTACACACCTGCGCAAAGCACCTTCATGCCTCTTACCCCTCCGTATCGCCTGCCCCTACACACCTGCGCAAAGCACCTTCATGCCTCTTACCCCTCCGTATCTTCTGCCCCTACACACCTGCGCAAAGCACCTTCATGCCTCTTACCCCTCCGTATCTTCTGCCCCTACACACCTGCGCAAAGCACCTTCATGCCTCTTACCCCTCCATATCGCCTTCCCCTACACACCTGCGCAAAGCACCTTCATGCCTCTTACCCCTCCGTATCGCCTGCCCCTACACACCTGCGCAAAGCACCTTCATGCCTCTTACCCCTCCGTATCGCCTGCCCCTACACACCTGCGCAAAGCACCTTCATGCCTCTTACCCCTCCATATCTTCTGCTCCTCCTCCATAACTGCGCAAAGCACCTTCATGCCTCTTACCTCTCCCTATCTTCTGCTCCTCCTCCATGACTGCGCAAAGCACCTTCATGCCTCTTACCTCTCCATATTTTCTGCCCCTCCTCCATAACTGCGCAAAGCACCTTCATGCCTCTTACCCTTCCATATCTTCAGCCCCTCCTCCATACTCTCTGCTCTCCATACCTGTTCAAAAGCCTGGAAGATCTGATCAAAGCGGTTGGGCAGAATGCCGATGCCAGAATCGACAACGGACACCTCCACCAGGCCATCCTGCGCACACACGAACGAGTCAGCACCAGGTCAGCACTGGGACAGCACTGAGTCAGCACCAGGTCAGCACTAGTACAGCACTGAGTCAGCACCAGGTCAGCACTGGGACAGCACTGAGTCAGCACCAGGTCAGCACTGGGACAGCACTGAGTCAGTACCAGGTCAGCACTGGGACAGCACTGAGTCAGCACCAGGCCAGCACCGAGTCAGCACCAGGTCAGCACTGGGACAGCACTGAGTCAGCACCAGGTCAGCACTGGGACAGCACTGAGTCAGCACCAGGTCAGCACTGGGACAGCACTGAGTCAGCACCAGGTCAGCACCAGGTCAGGACTGGGACAGCACTGAGTCAGCACCAGGTCAGCACTGGGTCAGCACTTCAATGCTTCTCATGGGATAGCAAAATTTCCCCCAACTCTTCATCTCGGGCTGAAACTGGCGTAGACAATTAGCAATTATATGAGTCCTTCACCCCTAAACGACGTTAATTGCGAGGGAGGCAACTCAAATGTGCTGCATAAGCAACAGAAAAGCCTTCCAACGGGCATGGCATCCCCCCCACCTCCCCCGCCTTCACCCAACCTAGCCCCCCTCACCCCCACCTTCACAAAAATCAACTCCCAAGTGGCATGTCATGTGTGTGTGTGTGTGTCTGTTTGCGTCCCCTCCCCTCAATCGCTGGTACCCTAAAGAGCCCCCCTCGCCTTGATTTCCGCCTAGTCTAGGGTTAAAGGTTAAGCCCTCACACAACCTAGCCCCCTTCACCTTGACTACGGACAGCTAGCATTTCAATTTTTCAACGTGTCCCACCACCCATAAGCAACGTTAATTGCGAGGAAGTCAAATCGAACGTGCTGTCTTCGCGGCAGCAAATATGGCATCTCCTCCCCTCCTTTGCCATTGCCCAACCTAGCCCCTCTCACCCTCCCCACCACTCCCCTCCCCCACCCTCTCACAACCTAGCCCTTCCCTTGATCCACAACCTCCCCTCCCCTGCCACACATCAACCTAGCCCCTCTCACCCTCCCCCTACCCTCCCCTCCCCCACCCTCTCACAACCTAGCCCTTCCCTTGATCCACAACCTCCCATCCCCCGCCACAGCGCAACCTAGCCCCTCTCACCCTCCCCACCACTCCCCTCCCCCACCCTTTCACAACCTAGCCCTTCCCTTGATCCACAACCTCCCCTCCCCTGCCACAGCGCAACCTAGCCCCTCTCACCCTCCCCACCACTCCCCTCCCCCACCCTTTCACAACCTAGCCCTTCCCTTGATCCACAACCTCCCCTCCCCTGCCACAGCGCAACCTAGCCCCTCTCACCCTCCCCCTACCCTCCCCTCCCCCACCCTCTCACAACCTAGCCCTTCCCTTGATCCACAACCTCCCCTCCCCTGCCACAGCGCAACCTAGCCCCTCTCACCCTCCCCACCACTCCCCTCCCCCACCCTTTCACAACCTAGCCCTTCCCTTGATCCACAACCTCCCCTCCCCTGCCACAGCGCAACCTAGCCCCTCTCACCCTCCCCACCACTCCCCTCCCCCACCCTCTCACAACCTAGCCCTTCCCTTGATCCACAACCTCCCCTCCCCTGCCACAGCGCAACCTAGCCCCTCTCACCCTCCCCACCACTCCCCTCCCCCACCCTTTCACAACCTAGCCCTTCCCTTGATCCACAACCTCCCCTCCCCTGCCACAGCGCAACCTAGCCCCTCTCACCCTCCCCACCACTCCCCTCCCCCACCCTTTCACAACCTAGCCCTTCCCTTGATCCACAACCTCCCCTCCCCTGCCACAGCGCAACCTAGCCCCTCTCACCCTCCCCACCACTTCCCTCCCCCACCCTCTCACAACCTAGCCCTTCCCTTGATCCACAACCTCCCCTCCCCCGCCACAGCGCAACCTAGCTCCTCTCACCCTCCCCACCACTCCCCTCCCCCACCCTTTCACAACCTACCCCTTCCCTTGATCCACAACCTCCCCTTCCCCGCCAATGCCCAACCTAGCCCCTCTCACCTTGACTTCCGCCGAGACTGAGATCTTTCCAGCATGTGTGAACTTGCACGAGTTGTCCACCAGGTTGTGGAAAATCTGGATGATGCGTCCCTCATCCCCCACCACAGGGGGCAGGGACTCGCTGATCTCATTCACCAGCTTCACACCGCGCTTGGCCTGAACAGCACAACAGGGTCGATGGTTAAGGGGTTGAGGTTGTACCCGGGGGGCAGGGACTCGCTGATCTCATTCACCAGCTTCACACCGCGCTTGGCCTGAACAGCACAACAGGGTCGTAGGTTAAGGGGTTGAGGTTGTACCCAGGGGGCAGGGACTCGCTGATCTCATTCACCAGCTTCACGCCGCGCTTGGCCTGAACAGCACAACAGGGTCGAAGGTTAAGGGGTTGAGGTTGTACCCAGGGGGCAGGGACTCGCTGATCTCATTCACCAGCTTCACGCCGCGCTTGGCCTGAACAGCACAACAGGGTCGAAGGTTAAAGGGTTGAGGTTGTACCCAGGGGGCAGGGACTCGCTGATCTCATTCACCAGCTTCACGCCGCGCTTGGCCTGAACAGCACAACAGGGTCGAAGGTTAATAATTTGATGTTGTACCCGGGGGGCAGGGACTCGCTGATCTCACTCACCAGCTTCACACTGCGCTTGGCCTGAACAGCACAACAGGGTCGAAGGTTAAGGGGTTGAGGTTGTACCCGGGGGGCAGGGACTCGCTGATCTCATTCACCAGCTTACCACCGCACTTGGCCTGAACAGCACAACAGGGTCGAAGGTTAAGGGGTTGAGGTTGTACCCGGGGGGCAGGGACTCGCTGATCTCATTCACCAGCTTCACACCCCCCTTGGCCTGAACAGCACAACAGGGTCGAAGGTTAAGGGGTTGAGGTTGTACCCGGGGGGCAGGGACTCGCTGATCTCATTCACCAACTTCACACCGCGCTTGCATGAACAGCACAACAGGGTCGAAGGTTGAGGGGTTGAGGTTGTACCCGGGGGGCAGGGACTCCAGCCCCACATCTTACCAGGGGCTGACACAGCTGGAGCACTGCCCCCACTGTCCCCACTGCTCCCTGCTCGCACATCTTACCAGGGGCTGACACAGCTGGAGCACTGCCCCCACTGCCCGCTGCATATTGACTTTGCCCTGCTTGATAGCCAGGTTGCCCTGCGCATGGGAGGAAAGAGATAATTATTGTGGCATGCGCATGGGAGGAAAGAGATATTAATCTTGGCATGCGCATGGGAGGAAAGAGATAATTATCGTGGCATGGGCATGGGAGGAAAGAGATATTAATCTTGGCATGCGCATGGGAGGAAAGAGATCATTATCTTGGCATGCGAATGGGAGGTAAGAGATATTAATCTTGGCATGCGCATGGGAGGAAAGAGATCATTATCTTGGCATGCGAATGGGAGGTAAGAGATATTAATCTTGGCATGCGCATGGGAGGAAAGAGATCATTATCTTGGCATGCAAATGAGAGGAAAGAGATATTAATCTTGGCATGCACATGGGAGGAAAGAGATAATTATCGTGGCATGGGCATGGGAGGAAAGAGATATTAATCTTGGCATGCGCATGGGAGGAAAAAGATCATTATCTTGGCATGCGAATGGGAGGCAAGAGATATTAATCTTGGCACGCGCATGGGAGGCATGGCATTGCCACACAAAAGGCACGCACGCTGCGCATGGCACCACCATACACTCAAAGGGCATGCATCCTGCGCATGGCACTGCTACGAAAAAGGCACTCACGCTGCGCATGGCCGCTGCGTCCAGAATGTCATTGATTAGATTGAGCAGCCTGGAGCCACTGGACTTGATGGTGGCCACGGTCTTCAGCGCGCTGTCGCTGATGGGGCCACAGTTGCCAACCAGCAGGCCGTCCGACAACCCAATGATGCCGTTGAGCGGGGTGCGCAGCTCGTGGGACATGCTGGACATGAAGCGCTCCTTCTGGTCGATCAGGTCTTTCAGCTCCTGAATCACCTGGATCCTGTGGAGCACAATAATTAATAGGACAGAGGGAGAGGTTGGGAAGGTGGGGAGGGGGCAGGATGCGCAGCTCGTGGGACATGCTGGACATGAAGCGCTACTGAATATTCTAAATCCTGTAGGACAAAACAAATACTGTGCACCGAGTTGTGGAGGTGTGGAGGTGTGGGCATAAAGCCCTCCTTCTGATTGATCGGTTTTTCAGCTCCTGAATTACCTAAATTCTGTGAGACACGACAAAAACCAGCACAGAGGTGTGGAGGTGTGGAGGTGTGGAGGTGTGGACATTTAGCGCTCCTTCTAATCGATCAGGTCTTTCAGCTCCTGAATGTCCTGGATCCTGTGAGACGAAAACAAATACCAGGGAAGAGGGGAGGAGGTGTGGGGTGTGACCCCTAGAAGAGTGAAAGGATGGAAGGGCCTTGGAAGTATGTCTGCACATTTGCAAAATGACCTGGATCATGTGGGAGGCACAAGATGGACAGACTGAGGGGCCAAGGTGAGTGAGACGCCTAGAACAGTGACAAGATGACAACAACCTGGAGCGCCATAAACTAGGGGATATGGAACCTAGGGATAGAGAACTAGGGAGAACTTAGGGAAAGATAACTCAAAAAAACTGAACCCCAAACCCGAACTCTCAATTATCAGGAGTGTCATATGCCCAAAGGGGGGGTCCTTTACCTCCAAAACTTGAACCCTAAAATTAAGTGTTTAAAGAAGTGATCGATGTTAAAAAAGCAGACCTGCTTTCCCTAATGCTCGCCCCTACCCTTTTTGCTCGAGCTTTGCTTCCTTAAGCTTCGTTTGTTTTAGGAGTGCCGAGCACATGGATTCGGGACAGAGCCTGAGGGTGGCGTGCCGTATGTGCAAGGCAGCTGGCATATGGTGCAGCGCATAACGGCAAGCCTATCAAAGAAAAGACCTATCAAAGAACCTATCGAAGACAATACCTATCAAAGATCTTTCAAAGAAAAGACATGGGATAATCTGCGACCTCTTGGAAACTGCAACATTTGATAAATTCAGTCGTGAAGGTTGCAACAGCAGTTCCTTGAGTCGCCGAATAGAGCACTTCACATGCTGTCTCACTAAGAAACTAAGAACTGCGTGCTAAGGAATCCAATAAGTAGGGAGCATGCATGGAGGGGTGCATGCTGAGGCATTGACCATGGAGGGGTGTATGGATGGAGGGGTGACTGTTGAGAAACTAGCCGTGGAGAGTACATAATGGACGGCAGCATGCTGATAAATCGACCATGGAAGGGTGGACGCATGGAGGGGTGCATGCAAGGAGGGGTGGACGCATGGAGGGGTGCATGCAATGAGGGGTGGACGCATGGAGGGGTGCATGCATGGAGGGGTGGACGCATGGAGGGGTGCATGCTGAGAAATCAAACAGGGAGCATTGCACAGGGAGAGCTGCGAGCTGAGGAATTTGGCAAGGCTTGTTTCTTTTGCATACAAATTATAGCAGTTGCTCAGCCCCCCCCCAGACCTACCACGGTCAGCAGCTGCTCACCTGTTCCCCTCCTCGATGATGCGCATGGCAATGAGGCGACGCTGCTCAATGGTCAGGAAATTCCCGTAGAGCAAAGAGCTGCTGAACATAACCTTGCCTGTGGTTCAGAGTTAAAGGTTGGGGATTTTAGGGTTCATGGGTTCATTTCCCGTAGAGCAAAGAGCTGCTGAACATCACCTTGCCTGCCGTTTATAGTCAAGGGTTGGGATTTTAGGGTTCATAGGTTTATTTGCCGTGGAGCAGAGAGCTGCTGAACATCACCTTGCCTGCAGTTTAGAGTCAAGGGTTTGGGATTTTAGGGTGAATCGGTTTATTTGCCGTGGAGCAGACAGCTGCTGGACATCACCTTGCCTGCGATTTAGGGTTCAGGTTTAAGAAGTCTAGGGATTTTACCTGCCCCAGCTGCCCCAGATGACCTGCCCCAGCTGCCCCAGATGACCTGCCCCAGCTGCCCCAGATGACCTGCCCCAGCTGCCCCAGATGACCTGCCCCAGCTGCCCCAGATGACCTGCCCCAGCTGCCCCAGATGACCTGCCCCAGCTGCCCCAGATGACCTGCCCCAGCTGCCCCAGATGACCTGCCCCAGCTGCCCCAGATGACCTGCCCCAGCTGCCCCAGATGACCTGCCCCAGCTGCCCCAGATGACCTGCCCCAGCTGCCCCAGATGACCTGCCCCAGCTGCCCCAGATGACCCGCCCCAGCTGCCCCAGGTGACCTGCCCCAACTGCCCCAGATGACCTGCCCCAGCTGCCCCAGATGACATGCCCCAGCTGCCCCAGCTGACCTGCCCCAGCTGCCCCAGATGACCTGCCCCAGCTGCCCCAGATGACCTGCCCCAGCTGCCCCAGATGACATGCCCCAGCTGCCCCAGCTGACCTGCCCCAGCTGCCCCAGCTGACCTGCCCCAGCTGCCCCAGATGACCTGCTCCAGCGGCCCCAGATGACCTGCCCCAGCTGCCCCAGATGACCTGCCCCAGCTGCCCCAGCTGACCTGCCCCAGCTGCCCCAGGTGACCTGCCCCAGCTGCCCCAGATGACCTGCCCCAGCTGCCCCAGATAACCTGCCCCAGCTGCCCCAGATGACCTGCCCCAGCTGCCCCAGATGACCTGCCCCAGCTGCCCCAGATGACCTGCCCCAGCTGCCCCAGATGACCTGCCCCAGCTGCCCCAACCGTACCTAAAAAGTCCCCGACGGTCCACATCCACTCCTCCACAAAGATAGAGGTGAAGCCAGCCTTGACCAACACAAATAGCACCGGGAAGGAGAACCAAAGGCCCTGCATGTGCAAGGGGCACATGATCACTAAACAAATAGCACCGGGAAGGAGAACCAAAGGCCCTGCATGTGAAAGGGGCACATGATCACTAAACAAATAGCACCGGGAAGGAGAACCAAAGGCCCTGCATGTGCAAGGGGCACATGATCACTAAACAAAAAGCACCGTGAAGGAGAACCAAAGGCCCTGCATGTGGAACGGGCACATGATCACTAAACAAATAGAACCGGGAAGGAGAACCAAAGGCCCTGCATGTGAAAGGGGCACATGATCACTAAACAAATAGCACCGGGAAGGAGAACCAAAGGCCCTGCATGTGAAAGGGGCACATGATCACTAAACTAATAGCACTGGGAAGGAGAACCAAAGGCCCTGCATGTGAAAGGGGCACATGATCACTAAACAAATAGCACCGGGAAGGAGAACCAAAGGCCCTGCATGTGAAAGGGGCACATGATCACTAAACAAAAAGCACCGGGAAGGAGAACCAAAGGCCCTGCATGTGCAAGGGGCACATGATCACTAAACAAATAGCACTGGGAAGGAGAACCAAAGGCCCTGCATGTGAAAGGGGCACATGATCACTAAACAAATAGCACTGGGAAGGAGAACCAAAGGCCCTGCATGTGAAAGGGGCACATGATCACTAAACAAATAGCACCGGGAAGGAGAACCAAAGGCCCTGCATGTGGAAGGGGCACATGATCACTAAACAAATAGCACCGGGAAGGAGAACCAAAGGCCTGCATGTGAAAGGGGCACATGATCACTAAACAAATAGCACCGGGAAGGAGAACCAAAGGCCCTGCATGTGAAAGGGGCACATGATCACTAAACAAAAAGCACCGGGAAGGAGAACCAAAGGCCCTGCATGTGAAAGGGGCACATGATCACTAAACAAATAGCACCGGGAAGGAGAACCAAAGGCCCTGCATGTGAAAGGGGCACATGATCACTAAACAAATAGCACTGGGAAGGAGAACCAAAGGCCCTGCATGTGAAAGGGGCACATGATCACTAAACAAATAGAACCGGGAAGGAGAACCAAAGGCCCTGCATGTGGAAGGGGCACATGATCACTAAACAAATAGCACCGGGAAGGAGAACCAAAGGCCCTGCATGTGAAAGGGGCACATGATCACTAAACAAATAGCACCGGGAAGGAGAACCAAAGGCCCTGCATGTGAAAGGGGCACATGATCACTAAACAAATAGCACCGTGAAGGAGAACCAAAGGCCCTGCATGTGAAAGGGGCACATGATCACTAAACAAATAGCACTGGGAAGGAGAACCAAAGGCCCTGCATGTGGAAGGGGCACATGATCACTAAACAAAAAAGCACCGGGAAGGAGAACCAAAGGCCCTGCATGTGAAAGGGGCACATGATCACTAAACAAATAGCACCGGGAAGGAGAACCAAAGGCCCTGCATGTGAAAGGGGCACATGATCACTAAACAAATAGCACCGTGAAGGAGAACCAAAGGCCCTGCATGTGTTGGGGCACATGATCACTAAACAAATAGCACCGGGAAGGAGAACCAAAGGCCCTGCTTGTGAAAGGGGCACATGATCACTAAACAAATAGCACCGGGAAGGAGAACCAAAGGCCCTGCATGTGAAAGGGGCACATGATCACTCAACAAATAGCACCGGGAAGGAGAACCAAAGGCCCTGCATGTGAAAGGGGCACATGATCACTAAACAAATACCACTGGGAAGGAGAACCAAAGGCCTGCATGTGAAAGGGGCACATGATCACTAAACAAATAGAACCGGGAAGGAGAACCAAAGGCCCTGCATGTGGAAGGGGCACATGATCACTAAACAAATAGCACCGTGAAGGAGAACCAAAGGCCCTGCATGTGAAAGGGGCACATGATCACTAAACAAATAGCACCGGGAAGGAGAACCAAAGGCCCTGCATGTGAAAGGGGCACATGATCACTAAACAAATAGCACCAGGAAGGAGAACCAAAGGCCCTGCATGTGGAAGGGGCACATGATCACTAAACAAATAGAACCGGGAAGGAGAACCAAAGGCCCTGCATGTGGAAGGGGCACATGATCACTAAACAAAGAGCACCGTGAAGGAGAACCAAAGGCCCTGCATGTGAAAGGGGCACATGATCACTAAACAAATAGCACCGGGAAGGAGAACCAAAGGCCCTGCATGTGAAAGGGGCACATGATCACTAAACAAATAGCACCGGGAAGGAGAACCAAAGGCCCTGCATGTGAAAGGGGCACATGATCACTAAACAAATAGCACCAGGAAGGAGAACCAAAGGCCCTGCATGTGGAAGGGGCACATGATCACTAAACAAATAGAACCGGGAAGGAGAACCAAAGGCCCTGCATGTGGAAGGGGCACATGATCACTAAACAAAGAGCACCGTGAAGGAGAACCAAAGGCCCTGCATGTGAAAGGGGCACATGATCACTAAACAAATAGCACCGGGAAGGAGAACCAAAGGCCCTGCATGTGAAAGGGGCACATGATCACTAAACAAATAGCACCGGGAAGGAGAACCAAAGGCCCTGCATGTGAAAGGGGCACATGATCACTAAACAAATAGCACCGGGAAGGAGAACCAAAGGCCCTGCATGTGAAAGGGGCACATGATCACTAAACAAATAGTACCGGGAAGGAGAACCAAAGGCCCTGCATGTGAAAGGGGCACATGATCACTAAACAAATAGCACCAGGAAGGAGAACCAAAGGCCCTGCATGTGGAAGGGGCACATGATCACTAAACAAATAGAACCGGGAAGGAGAACCAAAGGCCCTGCATGTGGAAGGGGCACATGATCACTAAACAAATAGCACCGTGAAGGAGAACCAAAGGCCCTGCATGTGAAAGGGGCACATGATCACTAAACAAATAGCACCGGGAAGGAGAACCAAAGGCCCTGCATGTGAAAGGGGCACATGATCACTAAACAAATAGCACCGGGAAGGAGAACCAAAGGCCCTGCATGTGAAAGGGGCACATGATCACTAAACAAATAGAACCGGGAAGGAGAACCAAAGGCCCTGCATGTGAAAGGGGCACATGATCACTAAACAAATAGCACCGGGAAGGAGAACCAAAGGCCCTGCATGTGAAAGGGGCACATGATCACTAAACAAATAGAACCGGGAAGGAGAACCAAAGGCCCTGCATGTGAAAGGGGCACATGATCACTAAACAAATAGCACCGGGAAGGAGAACCAAAGGCCCTGCATGTGAAAGGGGCACATGATCACTAAACAAATAGCACCGGGAAGGAGAACCAAAGGCCCTGCATGTGAAAGGGGCACATGATCACTAAACAAATAGCACCGGGAAGGAGAACCAAAGGCCCTGCATGTGAAAGGGGCACATGATCACTCAACAAATAGCACCGGGAAGGAGAACCAAAGGCCCTGCATGTGAAAGGGGCACATGATCACTAAACAAATACCACTGGGAAGGAGAACCAAAGGCCCTGCATGTGAAAGGGGCACATGATCACTAAACAAATAGAACCGGGAAGGAGAACCAAAGGCCCTGCATGTGGAAGGGGCACATGATCACTAAACAAATAGCACCGTGAAGGAGAACCAAAGGCCCTGCATGTGAAAGGGGCACATGATCACTAAACAAATAGCACCGGGAAGGAGAACCAAAGGCCCTGCATGTGAAAGGGGCACATGATCACTAAACAAATAGCACCAGGAAGGAGAACCAAAGGCCCTGCATGTGGAAGGGGCACATGATCACTAAACAAATAGAACCGGGAAGGAGAACCAAAGGCCCTGCATGTGGAAGGGGCACATGATCACTAAACAAAGAGCACCGTGAAGGAGAACCAAAGGCCCTGCATGTGAAAGGGGCACATGATCACTAAACAAATAGCACCGGGAAGGAGAACCAAAGGCCCTGCATGTGAAAGGGGCACATGATCACTAAACAAATAGCACCGGGAAGGAGAACCAAAGGCCCTGCATGTGAAAGGGGCACATGATCACTAAACAAATAGCACCGGGAAGGAGAACCAAAGGCCCTGCATGTGAAAGGGGCACATGATCACTAAACAAATAGTACCGGGAAGGAGAACCAAAGGCCCTGCATGTGAAAGGGGCACATGATCACTAAACAAATAGCACCAGGAAGGAGAACCAAAGGCCCTGCATGTGGAAGGGGCACATGATCACTAAACAAATAGAACCGGGAAGGAGAACCAAAGGCCCTGCATGTGGAAGGGGCACATGATCACTAAACAAATAGCACCGTGAAGGAGAACCAAAGGCCCTGCATGTGAAAGGGGCACATGATCACTAAACAAATAGCACCGGGAAGGAGAACCAAAGGCCCTGCATGTGAAAGGGGCACATGATCACTAAACAAATAGAACCGGGAAGGAGAACCAAAGGCCCTGCATGTGAAAGGGGCACATGATCACTAAACAAATAGCACCGGGAAGGAGAACCAAAGGCCCTGCATGTGAAAGGGGCACATGATCACTAAACAAATAGAACCGGGAAGGAGAACCAAAGGCCCTGCATGTGAAAGGGGCACATGATCACTAAACAAATAGCACCGGGAAGGAGAACCAAAGGCCCTGCATGTGAAAGGGGCACATGATCACTAAACAAATAGCACCGGGAAGGAGAACCAAAGGCCCTGCATGTGAAAGGGGCACATGATCACTAAACAAATAGCACCGGGAAGGAGAACCAAAGGCCCTGCATGTGAAAGGGGCACATGATCACTAAACAAATAGCACCGGGAAGGAGAACCAAAGGCCCTGCATGTGAAAGGGGCACATGATCACTAAACAAATAGCACCGGGAAGGAGAACCAAAGGCCCTGCATGTGAAAGGGGCACATGATCACTAAACAAATAGCACCGGGAAGGAGAACCAAAGGCCCTGCATGTGAAAGGGGCACATGATCACTAAACAAATAGCAATGGGAAGGAGAACCAAAGGCCCTGCAGGGGACCGGGAAAAGGATCATCATGTATAATATTGGGAATATGTGCAGTACCACAGGCATGGCATATGTCACTGTCAGGAGCACTTGGTCATCACAAATAGCACTGGGAACGAGAACCAAAGGCCATGCATGTGAGAGAAGCACAGGATGATGAAACATATACTTAGAATGAGAAGCACTGGCCATGCACCTTCAAGACTGTGAGAAGCGCTGGCTTATCACAAATAACGCCGGGAACGAGAACCAAAGGCCTCGTTGGTGTGTGAGGAACAATGGATAAATTCACATATACACTTTGAATAAGAACCACAGACCCCAAGTGTTTGAGAGGAGCATTGGGAATTTAAACAGATACTGAGAATGAGAACCACTGGCTCTGCATTAAGTAACAGAAATACTGCGAATAAGAACCACAGGCCCTGTGTGTGTGAGTCTGTGAGGAGCGCTGGATCATCACACATAATACCGAGATCAAAAACCACAGGCCCAGCGCGTGAAAAAACGCAAGATGAGCATGGGGGAGTGGGCCACCCCACTGACGTGAAGGGGGGAAGGGCAGGATGAGACGGGGGGAAGCAAACGGCCCAGACCTGGGCTCATAAGGCTGGCTTGCCGGGTCGAGAAGCCCATGGGCCAAGCAGCAGGCCCAGGGAAGGCCAGTGCCAGAGGCACTCCAAAGAGAAGGCCAGAGCCAGGGAGAAACGAGATCCCAGGCTCAACGCTTTAGGGTTTGGGTAAAGGGTTTAGGTGTTAGGGTTCATCTCCTGCGACTCACCACCGCCAGACCCCGCAGCACCATGAGGCTTTGCCTGCTGCTGTCGACGCGCGCCTCTGCCAGGGAGCTGCGGGAGCAACCATACAGTGGGAGGGGTAGGGTTAAGGGTTTGCCTGCTGCTGTCGACACGCGCCTCTGCCAGGGAGCTGCGGGAGCAACCATACAGTGGGAGGGGTAGGGTTAAAGGTTTGCCAGCTGCTGTCCATGCGCGCCTCTGTCAGGGAGCTGCAGGAGCAACCATACAGTGGGAGGGGTAGGGTTAAGGGTTTGCCTGCTGCTGTCGACACGCGCCTCTGCCAGGGAGCTGCGGGAGCCATACAGTGGGAGGGGTAGGGTTAAGGATTTGCCTGCTGCTGTCGACACGCGCCTCTGCCAGGGAGCTGCGGGAGCAACCATACAGTGGGAGGGGTAGGGTTTAGGGTTTGCCTGCTGCTGTCGATGCGCGCCTCTGCCAGGGAGCTGCGGGAGCAACCATACAGTGGGAGGGGTAGGGTTAAGGGTTTGCCTGCTGCTGTCGATGCGCGCCTCAGTCAGGGAGCTGCGGGAGCAACCATACAGTGGGAGGGGTAGGGTTAAAGGTTTGCCTGCTGCTGTCCATGCGCGCCTCTGTCAGGGAGCTGCGGGAGCAACCATACAGTGGGAGGGGTAGGTTTAAGGGTTTGCCTGCTGCTGTCGACACGCGCCTCTGCCAGGGAGCTGCGGGAGCCATACAGTGGGAGGGGTAGGGTTAAGGGTTTGCCTGCTGCTGTCGATGCGCGCCTCGAGGTGCGGGAGCAACCATGCAGTGGGGAGACAGGATATCGCCACAAAGGCAGGAACAATGGCTGACGGGAGGAGAAGATCAATGGTCGTCTTTCTGCAGGAGCAACCATACAGTGGGGGGAAAGGATCGCCACAGGGGCAGGAACAATGGCTAACGGGAGGGGAAGATCAATAGTCCGCTTAGTGGTCCTCTTTCCATCGGAAATGACCCCCCTCCCCACCCTCCCTGCCACACTGACTATGACAGGATAGCAGGGAAGAGCGCTCCACCATGCCGTACTGCTTTGACCATGCAATACACAGTGTAGGTAAACGCCATGCAATTCACGGTGAAGATTCACGGCATTCAAATCCCGGTAAAGATAAATGCCATACGGATTCTGGCGAAGAAAAAACGCCATACAAATCGTGGTGAACATAAACGCCATGCAAATCTTGGTGAAGATAAACACCATGCAAATCTTGGTGAAGATAAACACCATGCAAATCTTGGTGAAGATAAACGCCATGCAAATCTTGGTGAATATAAACACCATGCAAATCTTGGTGAAGATAAACACCATGCAAATGTTGGTGAAGATAAACACCATGCAAATCTTGGTGAAGATAAACGCCATGCAAATCTTGGTGAAGATAAACACCATGCAAATCTTCGTGAAGATAAACACCATGCAAATCTTGGTGAAGATAAACGCCATGCAAATCTTGGTGAAGATAAACACCATGCAAGTCACGGCAATGATTAGCACTACTTCATTACCCTTGAGAGCTTGAAGGTAACCTTTGATGATAGGTAAATGAAACACAATACGGCGGAGCGTTCTTTTCGAACCCGAGGTCCTGAATCCAGGTGTTGCAGAAACAAAGGACAGCAACAACAAGCACCCTGATAAATCACGCATCAAACATGGGTTTAGGGTAAGCTAAACCCTAAACCCCAAACAAGCAACCTGAGGACTCACACATCAAACATGGGTTTAGGGCAAGTATTACCCCACACCCCTAAACTCTCAACCCTAACATGCTCCCTGATGACTCACGCATCAAACATGGCCCACATCTCCTTGACGACGTACGCGAAGAAGAGTGTGGAGATGACGTAGCACATCACTGGATCAGGCATGGGGTGAGGGGCATCAGCAGCAATGAGGACAGCAGCAGCAGCGGCAGCAGGAGCAACATTTAAAAAAGAAGCAACGATTAAACAACAGCAAAAGCGAGAGCAAAAGCAACAGGGACAATGAGAGCAACAACCACTTTACAAGAGGTGAACACGGACTCTATCGTGGCGCCCTATCAAAGTATGCAGCTGCCACATTAAATATCTTTAATGGGAGAAACGTAAAAAAATAGAAATCTAAATATAGAAAAAATAGCTGCCACATCACAGGTTACTCCTCCACAGGTCACGCTTACGCAGGTCGCTCCATCACCTGTTACGTCATCACAGCTTTACTCCATCACATGTTACTCCATCGCATGTTACTCCATCACAGGTCACACCTACACACACAGGCGTTCACCCGCCCAGGGACCCGTACAGACGCACACACAGGCAACCAACCACCAGACACCCTAGCGCGCAGACGCCCACCCGCCAGACACGCGCACACACAAGCGTTCCTCCGCCCAGACCGTCCTAGCACGCAAGCGCCCACCCTACCAGCAAGAGAGATGTTGGGGGTTAAGGGTTTTAACCTAAACCCTTAACCCTGAAACCTAAGCCTTACCTGCAAGGGAGATGTTGGGGGCCAACTGGGCACCGATGCCAAAGGCGAGCATCAGAATGTCCGCCAACACGGCATACAGGATCTGCAGGCAGCCACCCAGGTACAGGGTCTAGGCTTCAAACCATGATGCTTGCCAGGACAGCATTCAGGATACGCAGGCAGGCACACGGGTTAAGGGTTCAAGGTTGAGGGTTGTTTTAACAGTTATGCTCACTATAACAGCAGTCGGGATCTGCAGGCAGGCACAGGGGCTAAGGCTGTAGGGTAAGGAGGGTTTAAACCCTCATGACTGCCAGCACAGAATCTAGGACCTACAGACGGGCACAGGTGGGTAGGGTTAAGAGGTCAGGATTTTAACCCTTATGCCCACCAGAATAGCAGTTAGGATCTGCAGGCAGCCACTAGGTTTATGATTTAAGGCTTAGGTCTTTAAACCCTAACGCCTGCCAGAACAGGATTCAGGATCGGGAGGCAGTCACAAAGGTTAAGGGGTTCAAGGTCAAGTTTTTTTCGAGCCTGAATGCCCACCGGGAAAACATTCAGGATCCGGAGACAAAACGCATAAAGCTGGGAGGAAGGAAGGCTCCAATGAGAGATCGTGAGGGCGGCTGCATCATGCTGGCAACGAGGCTACACAGTTCACCCCAGGAGCTACTACGGGTTGGTTGCCTCCAAGAGCTCCTACGGATTGGTTGCTCCGAGGTAGCTGCTACTGGCTGGTCCGGCCGAAGGAACTCACCCTCCAACGGCTGAAGTCGGATAAAATGCTGAGAAGATAGACCTGAAAGGCGTTAGGTGGGAGGTCATGGGAGAGCGGGGAGGTCAGGGGGCAGGTAAGAGGGCAAGGGGGGACCGGGGAGGGCCCATGAAGAGAAAGCGATGACTTGTGTGGTGCCTTGCTATCATGTGTGCATCGTGCCTGTGTGTCAGCAACGGCATTGCGGCCCACACCACTGGGCAGGTAGCCGTGCCTGCTGTTTCATAAATCACCGCTGAAGTTACCACAACGCAATGACCGCAGCATAGTCTTCAAGATTGGCCAGCCGTCGACACCCAAATCAATCATCATCGCACAACTGCCTCCACAGCAGGCATCGTTGCCCAAAGGGTGCTGAGTGCTCAGCGTATGCTGCGTAGCTCAGACAAGTCTGCCTGTTTCGTGGGAAATTGGCTCATGGGGATATGCCCATCCAAATGCCAAACCGCCCAAAACAGCAGCGTCTGCGCTGCAGATGAGAGCGCGGCGGTGTGAGTGTCGTCACCACAGTCACCGACACCATCAGAAAATCCATTGGGCGCTGAGAGCGCGGCAGTGTCGTCACCAAGTGCCGTCACCATAGTCATCGACACCAAGCGAAGGTTCAGTGGGCGCTGGGATGGTCGTTGCGCGTCACCGACACCATAAGAGAGTTCAGTGGGCCCTGGAATGGTCGTTGCGCCCTCAGCCAGATACACAGGGTCGTCCATGGAAGTGTCACTCCTCTATAAGATTATGCACATAGTTTCGTGCATCCTTGACCTGGTCGTGCAACAACAATCGAATAATACAGACGGCTACTGGCCCATGCACCAGGTAAAGGGTGTCCGCCAAAACCTGGCCTGTGCACCATGTTCAGGGTTTAACCTAAACCCTGGCCTGTGCAACATTTTCAGGGTTTATCCTAAACCCTGGCCTGTGCACCATGTTCAGGGTTTAACCTAAACCCTGGCATGTGCACCAGGTTCAGGGTTTACCCTAAACCCTGGCCTGTGCAACGTTTTCAGGGTTTACCCTAAACCCTGGCATATGCACCAGGTTCACGGTTTACCCTAAACCCTGGCCTATGCACCAGGTTCAGGATTTACCCTACACCCTGGCCTATGCACCAGATCCTGGCCATGCACCACCATTCAAACAGATGCCTTGGCATCAGGCATGCCAATGCCACTGCCATGCAGCACTGCCATGCATAACAGCCATGCACCGCTGCCATGCACCACTGCCATGCACCACTGCCACGCAGCACTGCCATGCGCCTCTGCCATGCGCCTCTGCCATGCAGCACTGCCATGCGCCTCAGCCATGCACCGCTGCCATGCACCACTGTCATGCACCACTGCCACTCAGCACTGCCATGCGCCTCTGGCATGCACCTCTGCCATGCACCACTGCCATCGGCAGTCTGATGAAAGCATCGCATTGCCTCGCCTCCGCATGCTGCATAGACAGCGCCTGTTTCAGGCTGACCAGTGACTTCAACATGCTGCTTGGTCCCCGCATGCTGCATGGACAGCGGCTGTCAAAAGGCCGACTACACGATGCTGCCTGGCATCTGCATGCTGTCTGGACAACGGCTGTTAACGTCCGACCAGACCAACAACAACGCGCCCCTCTGACATTGCTATGTTTCCGGAGCAGCAGCTGGGTGGCTGATTGAGGCCAAACCTTGACTGGCTTTCAGACCAGGGCTTAAGCAGCATGGCTGGCTAAGCTTTGGGGCCAGGAGGTAGCTGTACTGTAGCTGGCCTGTAATCGAGTAGCGAGGAAATGGACACTGCGCATCGGACGGCATGCCTGCCTACCTGCTGCCCCTACCACAGCGCTGCGCAGGTGCAGCCACATCCACCCCAATGCATGACTGCTGTAATGCATGACTCCCTGCCATGCTTGACTCACTACCATGTATGACACACTGACATGGCTGCCTGTAGGCAGCTTAATGACCCCACACGCATGACTACGGCCATGCATGTTTTCTCACCATGGCGGGTGTCATATGCAGCTACATGAGCCTGCAAGCTGTCTGCTGCTGCATACCATGGCGGGTTCTTGTGTGGAGCCACATGGGCCCAAGTGCTCGCCCGCATGCATGACTGCTGCCATGCATGATTTCTCACCATGGCGGGGGTCGTGTGCAGCCACATCAGACCGCGCATGATCTGGAGGCCTTCGCCCCACACATCCCGGATGACGGGTGCCCGTCCTGTCCATGACAGCCAGTCATTGAAGCTCGCTAGGAAATTAATGTACTGCAGGGCAGCAGGTAAGGGGGGTCAGGAGGCAGCAGGGCTGGATAGGTCCATGGCGCACTTTGGGCAGGGCAGACTGGATGCAGCAGCAATGACATCATCGCACGAGTTAGGATTAGACACTCACACATGCAAACAGCGCGAGCTGCATCTTAGCAGAGTCGCGCTCGAACGCCAGCGTTAAGAAGTTTAGGCTGAAAGCGGTGCCGAATGCCACCATGGGCCACCCATATGTTTCTGGATGAGTTTCCGCGAGGTACTCCGCCTCCAGCACCGGGTCACCGACGTTCACATTGTCACAGAGCATGTACGCGCAGATTAGGAAGGACAATATGCCGGTCCTGTGCAATGATGATGAACGTGGGCATCGATTCCTCCCAAACCAAGCTACCAGCAATACTTTGTGTCATTCAAATAGCGCTCACAGAACGGTCGACATCGGGATGATACTTCTGAAGCCGAGAGTGACAGTCCCGGGGACTGCCTTCTTCGGAAGTTTAGGTGACTTGTCCATCATTGATCCTCCTGGCTGCACCCCGTCTCGCTGATTACAAGTCTGCATGCGCGTGTGACGTGGTAAAAACGGTCCCTTTCGAAGTGTGAGAAGTGTGGCCATAGCGGCTTCGTGACCACCTACCAGCTCGTGACCCGCACGCTTATTTGCCTGGCCCGGGTAGGCGGGTACCCGGTGAATTCCTCAATTTACGCCTGCCCACATCACAGGAGGCCTCAGCTGCACTTTCAAATTTACAATTATGCTCAGATGAAAACTAGCTTGCAATCTCGCATGCATGCCACTTCTGTGAGTTGGTCACTTGGTCTGCAAGCTGTAAAAGAGCCCAGAGCTTTTTGTGGCCTGGTCACACAGGCCGGTGGGTGTATGTAAATGAGGTGACTCACAGGAATGAATGCAGGATACTGTAGACGTCCTTTGCATTCGCACCGATCAATGTTAACTTGCCCGCACAAAATAACAAGCAATTATTTGTTTGTTACCGGTAATCATCGATGGGCTGCGCGGGTTAACTTCATAATGAAATTTTGAAGTTTAGCTTGTGAGGACCAGTATCATACATGTTCACCACACAGTCCCACACTGGTACCGGTATTATTTGCATCATGTTGTACCGTATGCGTTCCCACCAACCCTTGCAGTTGCTACGGCTTATCTCCGTCGCTGGCGTAGCGCAACGCTTTCCGTTTAAGAGGCTTTGCGGATGAACTTCAAAAATATTGATGGCCCCTGCGGCGCAATAAAAACTATTTTGATCATGCGGGTAAAAAAATGTAAATATTTTCCTCTCACGGACAAGGATGGGGCAGAAAAAGCATAACCCCCCATTATCAAAATAATGTTTATCGACAACCAGCCCTTCCCCTGGTCTCCAAAACTCAGGACTGGTAACACCTTAATTTCTCAGTCAACCAGCAGAGTTGCAAGGTTCGTCAGGGGTCTAATCGCATGAGCAGATCAGTGCGCTTCTCATGGCTTCCATTAACCTAGCTGGTTATAAAATATGACATGTCCATACAAGAAAATATATATGAGGTGTGGGATCCAGCCCGGGATACCGATTATGTACCTACCTACCAGCCTGTTGCTGTTAAAGCCTTTCACCAAGTCAGTTTTGCAATGCCCTGATGCCCTGTCTACACACGCAAGGCCCATATAACCGTAAGCCTCAGCACCACCAGCACTACCAGACTCCAAGCCACATGTGACATAATGCACCACATTGGCGCAACAAGGTATATTTTCTTTTGACTTAACAAGTTTGAGGCCAGCCGCCCAACCCTAGAAAACCTGAGACGCTGACACACAAAAAAACAGCCCGGGTGCGCATGTGGCCCTTTTCGGCACTCGCTGAGAAAAGGCGAGCATGAACAGGAAAGGCACACGACCAACAAGCACTCACACGGCCGCAATAACTCATGCGTAAAAAGTTCGATAAGGTCTAAAAGAAAACGGGTACCCCGCCACAGCACCACAAGATATGCTCTCCAATGTGCGGTGCACCCGCATTGCTGGAAGCACAAACTTCCGCCCACAGCCTTGAAGCGGAATTGCTCAGGGGCCCTATGGGCGGTGGGCCCCTAAGCAAGCCCGCTGTTTTTCTTAAGCGTGAAGCGCTTCTACCGTCTGAGACCCAAATTTAATTCGTGTAGTATCCTCCACACTGTCAGTGCATCCCCACCTACTGTGGTCCCCAGCTCCAGCTGAAGGTGATCCAACTGCCGGGGGGGGTCGTCCACCTGCCGGGGGGGGGTCGTCCACCTGCCGGGGGGGGGTCGTCCACCTGCCGGGGGCATCATGGTTAAGAGGCCAGGGAGTGTTGGGGGTTCCTCAGAGCGCTGTCTGTGAAGTTTGAGAGCATGCTAAAAACATCGCGTAGGTAGACAGTCTATCATCCATAGCTTATGTCATCATACGGTATACTCTGTTTTCTTTGGCTCGAGAATTTGATGCATTCAGTCAATGAAGTTACACCTCTGGGCCATGCACAAGAATGCTCGGCCGCGTGAGATGCATTAAGTGAAGAACAGTAGTACCCAAACTTAGGTTTGTGGTGCTGCATGCTGCCCTCATGCTGATATTGCATGCCAGGGGGATATGACGTTTTTCTATGCCATATTATATGGTCGAAATCAATATAATAGCACATGACATGCAAAATGCATCGGTGTAGCTATCTTCTCAATCTGATGCTTAAAAAAATGTTGGGAATTCCGCCTAAAATTGTCCTTTAGGGGAGACCCCCCAGTCTACCCCCTCCACTTTGCTGCCTCTTCTTCCCGTTGGCCAAAAAGCAATTTTTAATAAGATTTATATCAGAGGATATATATATCAGATTTATTCAGCTCTCGTTAACCTCTACAACTTATTAACTTTGGAGGATGGGGTACCGGTATATAATGTTACTTTTTTGCCCCCCTCCCCCTCGCACGGGAAGGGAGGGTCAGGGAGCCATCGCACACATGCTAGCCAGGGGAATACATCGTGGAGCAGAACGAACTTGAAACTGACGACCATTTTGCGATGCGGGAGGGAGCCAAAGGCATCAAACTCGGGCACGCCACCAATGTCCAGGCTCATGACGGGGGAAGTACCACAAGTGAAATAAATAAACGGTATATATATTTTTGTTCGCATGAGTGCAAATGGGCATTCATCAGCAGCTTGAAATCCCACCATGGTAGCATACAGGGCCGCTGTCATAAATGTTAACCAGGCGCAGAAAGAGCTTGGTCCGCTCAGGTTGATTGAAAAGGAGGGCTGCTCACCCCGCAGGAACTGGGCAGACTTGCGCCCGGATGTTATGCCCCACGGGCAAATATAAGAATCATAAAAGCGTTAGCCAGCTCCCGAGCTAAGCGCGCAGGTGCTCCTTCGGCGAGAAGGGGCGGACGCCTCCCCACCCCCTGCAGATCATGCCCCATATGTCAGGCCCGCCTTGAGACACATAGCGGAGCCCCTAGTGCCAGCAGCAGCATCAACAACACTGGCAGGTATAATATTGGTGGTTAGGGGTGGGGTTATGGGGAGGGGCAAGCAGGGAGGATTCAGGGGGCATGTATCATACACATCTCACACAATATGTCAATGGCGTTACACCTCTGGGCCCTGTTCAAGAGGGCGCGTGGGCGCCTAACTAATGGGCTGGGAGGAAAGAAAGATATGAAAAAGGGGGCAGGGGGGGGGGAGGCAGGAGGAACAGTGGGAAATAAAGTGAAGGGACAGACAAAAGGCTGGGAAATAAAGAACACAGGAAGGTCCAGCCTCTGAAAACGTCTACGCCTCAACGATGTCTACCACGTCGTCCACAAAAGCCAAGGCATCCCACCCAAGCCTGCCCCGGTACAACTAGATTACTGGAAGAAGTCTCTAGAACAGTTCGGAGGACCTACCCACCCCCGCTCTCCCGTTGATCCTGCACGCTGGGGCATTGAAAGCATGCATGCAACGCGTCCTCCACATGCTCGCCGTCTCCCGTAGCCCAACATCGCTGGCAGCACCGTCTGTCTCGCTGCTGACCGTTGCGCCGTCCTCTAGTGTCAGCCGTGCTGATGGCGCCAAGCCGCAGCCTTCAGTTCGTGCGCACGCAAGCACACTTCCTTCGGCTAGTGCGGACCCAGGCCTGCGGGAGCAAGCGCCCACCGTAGACTGAAACCAGGTGCGGTAGGCAGCCGCAGACCTGTGTTCAGTGGCAAGATCTCTGGGGTCCCCTCTGCCAGCTGCATCCAGCTGCGCCCGCTCATATGCAGCATCAACTAGCGCTAGCGCTTCTGCGACAGGTAGCGCCTGTAGGTCAGTCACTGTCTGACGCAGTTTGGGGACGGCTGATCCCAGCTCCAGCAAGGCACCTAGCAATTCACTGCACCAATTGCGCCCTCCAGTGCCCTGCCTGACAGCGAGCTGCATGAGTGGGCGGTGGGCTGTCTTGCTGTGCTGCTGGTGCGACCACTGCGTTTTAGAAGCGAAGTACATGCTGTCACCAACTTGGCTGTAACGGCTGGATCTGCAGCTCCCTCATGACCCCTTAGCTGGCAGCGGACACAGGTAGCCCTGCAGCCTTGCGCAGATTCTGGAGAGGCCGGACTGCATCCTGCTCTCGAGGCAATGCTGCGGCCTGAGGCAATCAGTGGCCCACACCACATCACCGTAGTTGGCTGCAGGCGCTTCATGGACAGATTCCAACTGGATGCGTGTAGGCAGATGATACCTGAGGTGCACGTTTGCGGCTATGCGGCAGACACGCTGCAACGCGGCAGCCAAAGGCACCACTCTACCTTGCATGGCCTTCCTCATGCTGCCACTCTCGCGCTGAATGATGCCCCAAAACTTGAAATCCTGGACACGCTTCAGCACTATCATCACATCAGGACCTCATGGAAAATGTGTGGTGGCAAGGCATGCATAGGGCCGTGTGCATGGGGCACATGAGATGCATGGGGCCAAGCTGCATTCCTTTCTTAGATGAGTCACATTTGTCCAGGGCAGGTTCCCACAAGGTTGTTTATCTTGGTGTGGCGTCCCCCGGCCATTCATGAGAACGGCAGCCGATCAGCTCCGTGTGGCCCGGTGGCCGATGCCGGGCTGCCCTAGGGTTTTGCCCATGACCCTGCCGACTAATCTGTTATATTCTGCCTAGGAGGCAGCTAAATCCAGGAGTCATTAGAAAGACTTTGAGTGGATTCAGCCTGGGAGGGGGGGGGGTCATGGCAATGATATGGCAATGATATGGCAATGATATGGCAATGATATGGCAATGATATGGCAATGATATGGCAATGATATGGCTTATACATCCAAGCACGGTATGTGTCGACATTGAGCACAAGTTAGTTACGCCCGAGATCACACTGGCTGAGCCTACGCTGGAGCTTGCAGATCTGGGGCTTGCAGACTCTCCTAGAAGGTATGATAATAGTGTGATTGCATGATAAATCCGTAGATAGAAGCCCTAACTTGGCACACAAATTTGTCCGAAGAAAGGGTATCCCACAATGGCTGGTCAGGATTTGAGTACCCCAGGGTGACAGCGAGCTGAGCATAGGGGGTCAGCAACAAGCCAGGGGAAGGGCAGTGAGGCCTGGTCTAGGTAGCACAGCAGCTAGCGAACAACCGTAGTTGACAAGTGGTGTCCTGGCCAGAATGGCAGTGGGGCGGAGCATTGGCCTGACTCACTCAGGGCAAGCGAGGCCAAAAAAGATGAAAGGTCCAGGATCATTCCAGTAGAGGAAGAGCAGGTCTAGGAGGACAAGATTGCTTCATTCCTGAAAGAAAGGGAAGATGATGTGAGGATGCAGGCGCTCATAAAGGGGCACAGATGCGGACAGGGGATGCCCAGAGAATGTGAGGGGGTATGGCCAGCCCAAGACAGCCAGGTTAGGGAATATCCTGGAGCGGCAGGGTGATCAAGGTGATTGGCAGGAGGGCTGGGGACATGGGGTATACACAGGGGGCACACAGCCCAGCCGACCCAGCCAAGACCGAGGCGACTGTCAGATTCACAGAGTGTCAGCTAGATTCCAAGGGGTGAACTCGCTCATTGGGGTCTCGCCGACAGTCAGAAGCAGACCGGAGAACTAAGGATGATGAGGAGCGCTTGCTATCAGAAATAAAATGGTAGAAGATCTAGGGGTGAGGCTGAACGCCAACCATCTGAAGGGGTCAGGAGATCCCGGAATGGTGCGACCTGCAAGCTGCGTGAGGGGGGTAGAGCGCCTAGAAGTGAAAGTGGCCAGCGACCCCCTGAAGGGGGACCGCCAAGTGAGCACAGCGACCGCCTCGTTAGAGAGCACTGGCCCATTTAAGGCCCATCGGGAGCTGAAAATGGGGGTGACAGATCAGGATCTAGCTCTAGCCCTGAGGAATCCGGATCAGACGAGCCAGAGGGGCCCAGATCAGGTGACAGGCGGAAGGGGTCTAGGAGGGAAATGAATGATAGGTTGATGATAGGCCATGCACAGCTAAATGTGCAGTTACAGCAGCAGATAATGCAGTCGCTGCTGAAGGACAAAATGTATGTGGGGGATCTTGCTTGGTGACCTTAGGCCTGTTATGGTCCATAACGAGCCCAAGGTCACCAAGATCCCCCACATCCAGGGAACGAGCCACAAGGGTTGAAAGGAGGGCTGCACATCTTACGGGAGCGGGGCAGACGGGCGCCCGGATGTTATGCGCCACTGCATGCCTCACCGGCAACTTTAAGAAACGATCGATAAGCGCAAGCCAGTTTCCGTGCAAAGCGCACCATGCAGCCTGGCTGCTGCTCCAGTGCTCCTCAGTCAAGGAGGGGCCCGACGCCCACCCACCCCACGGCAGAACGTGCATCGAATGTCAGGCCCGCAAAAAGACACAGAGCCGAGCCTCTAGTACCACCAGTAGCAGCAGCACTGGCAGCGGTGCAAATTTTGGTGGTTTGGGTTGGCCTGGGGGGGGGGCGGGGAGAAGCAAGGGGGCAAGCAGGGAGGATTCAGGAAGCATATCTCATACAAACTGGAACACGCTGCGGAACATGGGGAGCAAGGTGGGTGGGGTGGGGTGGGAGAGGGGGGGGGGGGGGGGGCGTGAGCACGAGCTGCCTGGCTCAATTTGGGGTGGCGTGAGGATAATTCTATCCATATGCCACTTCACATTCTGGTGTGGAGTTCATGGTGGAGTGCGTGTACCAGAACTGTACCTCATTATGTGTACCAGAACTGTACCTCATTATGTGTACCAGAACTGTACCTCATTATGTGTACCAGAACTGTACCTCATTATGTGTACCAGAACTGTACCTCATTATGTGTACCAGAACTGTACCTCATTATGTGTACCAGAACTGTACCTCATTATGTGCACCAGAACTGTACCTCATTATGTGTACCAGAACTGTACATCATTATGGGTATGTGTGTGTCTGAAGAAGGGCGCTCTTGACACTAAACAGTGACCTGGCAAGCACACTCCCCCCTGTTGCTTGATGGTAGACGACATGGCCCTAGACCCTAAACCCTTAGCAAAACAAACCCTCAGCCCTAAACCCTAAACCTAACTGCCCTTCTGGTTGATAGGGGACGTCTGCTGACAAGCCCGTGCACAGAGGGAGCACTACGAGCTATGGAAGCTTCTGAATGGGAGATCGGGACACTCAGGGACGGCGGTCACGGCACATTGAGCACGACACCCTGGACCCTGGAACCTGGGCATAACACCCTTAATCATGGGCCCTGAATGCAACTGGGGGTCGGGGATTCCTACCCTCGAAGGAGACGCAAGGACGTGTGTGTGTGTGTATCTGGCGTGCGTGCAGGTGGCGTGTATCGTGTGTGCCTTGGCACCAGATTCTCCATTCTCTGCGTGCATGCATATGCGTGCATGTGGCGTGCGTGCATGCCTGCCTTGGCACCAGATTCTCCATTCTCTTTTAAAACCTTGTAATGGTTATAATGGTATACACCCTAATTTCCCCACCCTTATGCCCCCACCGACCCACCCTTATCCCTCAGCCTCATTCCCCCAGCAGATCCCAGTTGGCCTCACCCTCTTTGCAAAGTTGATGGCCACACGGCAGTGAAGTGATTGATCCACCGCCAATAGCACTTCGCGAACCCCGACGGGGGCAAGCAGGGGGGCAGGGTTCAAGGGGTGGGGGGAGTACATGACGTATGTATGATGCAGACGCAAGGGGGGGGCTAGTGTGACCCTGATTGAATGCATGGTCGCTAGAAACGGCTTGAAGACTTACTCATATTCATATGCTCAGCCTCCTGGAGGGTACGAGGAACTAGAATATGGCGAACAAACTGTCATCAGGAAAGAAAGCATTGCCGAAACGCTTGATACGGGATTGCAAAAATGTTGTAGAGGCAACGGGACTATGGTTTGGGTTTTACTGGTGAAGGTTCGGGGGTTTTGTCCTGGACATATACCTTCAAGTTTATTGAAGGAGGCTCCTGGTCTGAGTTCAAGACGTATATCCCGGTGAGTGTACGGCATTTAAAATTCCGTATTCCTCAAGCCACGCTCAGGCGTTTTCTTTCTTTCTTTCAATCATATGACCGTCAAGTGAATGGGTTGGCGATCCAGGGGACTGTGGATTCTTGTTTACGGTTCGGGGTAGGGAGGCTGGGTCAAGGGGCCTGTCACTTATTAGGGGGTCGGACGAGTCCCCCCAAACAAGGGGTTTCGGCTCGGACGGGGCCTTTCTACCCAAAAAGTTCGACAGGTAAAAAAGTGAACTTTCCTTCCATATTAAAAAGAGTAAATCCTGGACGCCAGTAAAACATTTTGCGGGGGAAGACCCCATCCCAAGTGTCGACTGCAATTGTCGGGGGACTCGTCCGAGCCGACCCCCTAACAGCACGATTCTGATGCATGGAGGAACGCATTCTTTTCCGCGGAGGGGGGGAGTCCGCGGAACTATATATTGAACTATTAGAACTATTGAGCTCATTGCCAGCGTGGCCGAGATAATATCTGCGTCCTTTCCTTTCCATATGACGTTAATCGCAAGTTCTTTCTTTAACTTTTGATGTCTCTCCGGCGATTTGGCGTGGATGAAGGCAGCAAACGACGGCTCTTTCGATGATGGAGCGAGCGATCTACAGCCACTCAAAAATGTGCTACTTCCATAGTCGGTCTGCAGAAATTACAGAGCGATATGCAGAAATAATATACACTGCAAGGAAGAATGCAAGAAAGAAATGAAACAGGCGGCAGGAAAGAGCGCTGTGAAGATCACCCGTACAGAACTCCAACCTTCGCCATTCTTCCTCCATCTCACGCCTCGTGGATCAGGGGTGGAGGAACTTACGAAAACTTTCGTATTTTCCTCCACACTTGTTTCCTCCACCAATCAGAATCGGGCTGTAAGTGACAAGCCCCTTGCTGAGTCTAGAAAAATGTGGATCCACTACTGGAAATTTCACAGTAACACCATGGTTTACCATGGTAAATGCCCAACTTGGTTACTTTACATGGCTGGCTAAGGTGCTACCATGGTGGTACCAATGTTAACCATGGTATGTTTCTACGTTTGTCAAGTTACCATTGTTATCTCTTGGTAAGAGGAATTACCATGATGTTACCAACGTTAGTCTATGTAACATTACTGGGTTGGCCGGAAGTTACTTAGTTACCCATGTAAAATTACCTTGTTGCCCGAAAGTTACTTAGCAACCTATGTGATATTACTAGGTAGGCCGTATGTTACCTAGTTACCAATGTAAGATGACTAGGCTGGCCGTAAGCAACTTCGTAACCAACGTTACATGTCTAGGTTGACGTTACTAAGTAACCAAGGTCAATATCGTTACACCTTTGCGCCCGCCCAGACTAAGTAACCAAGGTTAAATTAAGAAGTCGGCCGCACATTACTAAGTAACCGATAGTTCCCCTGCCCTTCTTGTTCCATTATTTATTTCCTTTCTCCCTTGCCAGAAACATTCCTTACCACAAGGTTAGTTTGTATGCATGAATGTTTCCGGATACAATTCACACAAGATGTTAGATTCACCAATATGCCATTTCGGCAAGATTTTACCGGTATTCTACTTCCGGTAAGTAGTGCGTAAGCAGAAAAGCTGATGCCACAATCAAACCTGATTCCAGTTAATGATTGTTTCATGACCCGATGACCTCGTGCAAGTGATGAGACAAAACCCTATACTACATATATACGCGGGCATAAGCCTCGTGTTGGGGGGAGGGGGGCATGGTAGCGGAGGAGGTCAGAGTGCGTTGGTGGGAGAGGGGACAGTTTGATGTGGTGGGTGGAGGTGGGGCTGGTTGAAGTGGTGGGTGGAGGTGGGGCTGGTGGAGGTGGTGGGGGGAGGTAGGGCTCGTTGATGTGGATGATGGAGGTGGGGCTGGTTGATGTGGTGGGTGGAGGCGATGTTGCACATTAAAGGCAATACACGCCAGTGGTTGCATCTTTATTGCAGCATGGTGGCAGAGCATGCCAGTGGGTGCGGCAATGTTGCAGCGTAGGAGCAATTCTGGCCAGCAGTGGGTGTGGCGCTGTTGCGGTAGTGCAAAGCTCATGTAGTGCAAGCCAGAAAGTGCAGATGTATAACAGTATTCATGCAGTGCATGGTAGTGAGGGCCTGTTCAGCCATGGACTCTTTTAAAAAGAAGGTGCCAAAGCAGACAACGACAAGCCCCAGCCCATGTTCGTGCCGGAATACCAGCCCCAACCCATGGGCGTGCCGGAATACCTGCCCCAACCCATGGGCGTGCCGGAAAGCCAGCCGCAACCCATAGGCGTGCCAGAATATCCAGCCTGAAATACATGGGCGTGCCACGATTTTGCTCAAAACATGTGCATGCCGGACTTAAAAATCATTATTGCAGATGGTGGCAAAGCATGTCAGTGGGTGCGGCAGTGTTGCGGCTTAGGAGCAGTTCTGGCCTGCAGTGGGTGTGGCGTTGTTGCGGTAGTGCAAAGCTCATGTAGTGCAAGCCAGAAAGTGCAGATGTATTACAGTATTCATGTAGTGCATGGTAGTGAGGGCTTGTTCAGCCAGGATATTTTTTAAAAATAAGGTGCCAAAGCAGACAACAACAAGCATGAGCCTTTACCAGCCCCAATCCATGTGCGTGCCGGGAAACCAGCCCCAACCCATGTTTGTGCCGGAATACCAGCCCCAACCCATGGGCGTGCCGGAAAGCCAGCCGCAACCCATGGGCGTGCCAGAATATCCAGCCTCAAATACATGGGCGTGCCGGGATATCCAGCCTCAACTACATGGGCGTGCCAGGATATTGCTCACAACATGTGCATGCCGGACTTAAAAATCATTATTGCAGCATGGTGGCAGAGCATGCCAGTGGGTGCGGCGTAGGAGCAGTTCTGGCCTGCATTGGGTGTGGCGTTTTTGCGGTAGTGCAAAGCTCATGTAGTGCAAGCCAGAAAGTGCAGATGTGTTACAGTATTCATGTAGTGCATGGTAGTGAGGGCTTGTTCAGCCAGGGTATTTTTTTAAAAGAAGGTGCCAAAGCAGACAACAACAGGCATGAGCCTTTACCAGCCCCAACCCATGTGCGTGCCGGGAAACCAGCCCCAACCCATGTTCGTGCCGGAATACCAGCCCCAACCCATGGGCGTGCCGGAAAGCCAGCCGCAACCCACAGGCGTGCCGGGATATCCAGCCTCAAATACATGGGCGTGCCACGATTTGCTCAAAACATGTGCATGCCGGACTTAAAAATCATTATTACAGCGTGGTGGCAGAGCATGTCAGTGGGTGCGGCAATGTTGCAGCGTAGGAGCTGTTCTGGCCAGCAGTGGGTGTGGCGTTGTTGCGGTAGTGCAAAGCTCATGTAGTGCAAGCCAGAAAGTGCAGATATATTACAGTATTAATGCAGTGCATGGTAGTGAGGGCCTGTTCAGCCAGGGACTCTTTTAAAAAGAAGGTGCCAAAGCAGACAACAACAAGCATGAGCCTTTACCAGCCCCAACCCATGTGCGTGCCGGGAAACCAGCCCCAACCCATGTTTGTGCCGGAATACCAGCCCCAACCCATGGGCGTGCCGGAAAGCCAGCCGCAACCCATAGGCGTGCCAGAATATCCAGCCTCAGATACATGGGCGTGCCGGGATATCCAGCCTCAACTACATGGGCGTGCCAGGATATTGCTCAAAACATGTGCATGCCGGACTTAAAAATCATTATTGCAGCGTGGTGGCAGAGCATGTCAGTGGGTGCGGCAATGTTGCAGCGTGGGGTCAGTTCATGCCGGCATTGGGTGCGGCGCCGTTGCTGTAATGCAAAGCTCATGTAGTGCAAGCCAGAATGTGCAGAAGTACTGCAATCTTCGAAAATATCGATTGTGTAGGCCTCAGTCGCCTCTTGTTGTGCCAAGGAAGCGATTGCTTGCAGGCGAGCGACGGTCTTGAACTGTTGAACAATCTCGCGGCACAGCCATTAAAATGTAAGATTCCGGATGAGCAGCTCGGTACTCTTTTGATAGTTCCTGCGTGTGGACAAGGAAGCAAACTTGAGATCAATACTGGGCATTGCGATACTCTAACAAACCCAAATCATTAATGTCAGTGTGCATCATGATTGCAAGCTTGCACTGGTAGCTTGAAACAAAGCCAAGCATGCACCTGATCGTAAGAGTAGCGCCACAAATGATTGCTCATTCCACCCTGACAATTTATTCGATGGCAGGCGATTGCAAGAAAATGAAAGGTATTGAAACGCCTGAGCGAGCCATGAATTTGACTGTATGTGATTCGAATGTTTTTGATTTCTGATGGTTCTGAAGCGAGTCAGGCCGTACAACCTCATGCTTAGTGCTTTCGAGTGCGGGCATGCTTTACCGGAAATCCCATGAGAGAAGTAGCGTCGGAAATCAGTCATAATCGCTTCTTATCTTAAATTCGCTTCGTGTGGAAAGCTTGAATCCGTCGAGCAGTCTTGGGATCGGTTACTGACTTTGACTCGGACTTCTATCATGGGGAAGGGTTACCGTGGCTTGCAAATTGAAGACAACATCCGCTGATGCCAAATATCTGCTCTTTTCCTCGCTGAAGTTTACAGGCTAGCACGTTGGCGTCAAACGTCAGCGAGAAATCGAGCAGAGACAAGCACATTAGCAATAAATGTCAGCGAGGAATTGAGCCATCGACTGCATGAAAGCATGTTAGTCTTCCGTTCTGGTAAGTGGAGTACATGCATACGGTATGACAACTTGCCTGCCACAAGTGTACCAGCCATGCAGCTCACCAGCCTTGAATCCCCTTGATGCATGCATGCACGCCGCTATGGTGACGCGCCTGTCCGCTAGCAGCTTACCTGCCACAAGGGCACCTGCCAATTCGCCATGCACATTGCACAATGCATGCTTCAAGCGTATTCGCCATGCAGCCTGCCTCACAGAAGTGTATCGGTCATAAGGCATAGATTACATGCCAAGACATGCCTATCTGCCATGCAGCTTGCATGCCACAAGCATCTAATACGATGCGCGTGGTCAAGCTCGTTACATCCTTGTACAACATTGCTCACTAGGATAGCACGATGGTCTGCCTTATAATGTCCTCTTGAATCTCTCCAGCGACCACATATGGCCATCAGCACTTTGGCCATGACCACATTTAATGCATCTAAAAACTTAGCCGCGCTGAAATAATGCAGGTACCAAAGCAATTGCGATGTATTATGGTTTGTTCTTATGCTTGCTTCACCATCGGCCAGCAGTGGTCGGACATGGTGATCTGTAGCTAAAGGCTGTCAAGTGCAGCGTCATCCCAGTAGCACACTATTTCCAGGTAAGCTTGGGGATCTGCATGTTTGCTTTGTTTGGGACCAGTCATGTATCCAGACCAAAGCTTAACACCGTGGCTCTGTACTTTCCACAGGCACACACTCTGAGAAACAGAACACATTACGGGGCCTCTACCATTGTCATTGTCACCTTGATTTTGGCGCAACTACCGTCCATTGAAGCGTCGGTGAGTTTTCATAAATGGCCATCTACAAACCGGCTGGCTGAATTGTTTATGACTTGTAGGTTAAAAGAAATGTGCTCTATGTGCTGATTTTTTGCTTTGACCCCAAAATCTCCAGGTGTTCATCCACATGGGTGAAAGCTTCGAAGAGCATCATGAATATCATGGCCAGGCATCACAATGTGTACGAAGAAGCGCACACGCTAATTTTTTTGAGATACGGAGCTGACGTAGTGCAGCTAATTGTGTTGGCTATGTGTGTCCATTTTTTATTTATTAATCAGACAATCTGCAAATGATAACCCGTATCTTGCTAGCATTCATTTGAGGGGTATTTCAATTTTGCCCCTCCCTTTCCTTTTGACTTGAAGAGGGCTTTTGGGGTGGGGTGGTGGGTCTTTCCTTTTTATTTATGTTGTTTTCTTCCATTCCCCCTTTGCATTCAATTTTATTTCCGCACAGTCTGACACTTCGGCGCCCATGCGGCCAAGCCTTCGTGGGCAAGGTGTAATCTCATTGCCAATAACATGCGCGTAGTACAACAACAGATTAATAGTGTATCACAACTATTATGCAACGGTGCAATACTAGTACTGCTTCTCTCAGTAGGCCAACCTAGTAAGAAGTCAGTAGGATGACCTTGGTAAAGGCCTGGTAAAAACTCAGTAGGATGACCTTGGTTAAGGCCTGGTAAAAACTCAGTAAGATGACCTTGGTTAAGGCCTGGTAAAAACTCAGTAGGATGACCTTGGTAAAGGCCTGGTAAAAACTCAGTAGGATGACCTTGGTAAAGGCCTGGTAAAACTTCAGTAGGATGACCTTGGTAAAGGCCTGGTGAAAACTCAGTAGGATGACCATTGTACAAGCTTAGTAGGAGCTCAGTAAAAGTACATAAGTAAAAACGCAGTAAACGCTCGGTTAGATAACAAACTCGGAAGCTTTGTAGCTTGACATTGGTTACAATACCATGGTCGAATATCACGGAAAAACTGATGTAAAACGACAGAGCCTTCGTCCGTAGTAAATTTACATATGTAAAGCCTTGGTTACCAACGTAACTCTGTTACCATGGTAACGGAAGTTTTTACTGATGTAAACCATGGTAATACAAAGGTTTTCCTACTGCGCATTTCCAGTAGTGATCATGGAGCTGGGCCGATAACTAATTATGCACCGGTATTAAGACAGTTAAATAATTAAATAAAGCGGTCAGTGCTGTGCGATTACGCCGTAATCCGATTTTTTGTAAGTAATTACGGTCAAGTACGGCGTAACACGTAATTGCGCAAGCAAGGCTTTTTAGCTTACACGCAATTAAGAGCGAGCTATAATCTAGACTGCAAGCACGTTCTAGTAGATTTCTGTCTTTTGGGGACATCAGTCATACAGTTTCGAAGGTGGGAAGTTGCAGGTCGTTGTGCGTCAACTCATAGGAAGATATCTTGAAGATCAGAACCACTTCCACGTTAACGTGCCACGACTTTCCGTCCATTGGCGGGTAGGTTCCGAGCCGACAACCCCATTTGCGGTCCGTAACCAGGGTTTCGTCTGTGGTTACGCCGAAAGCAACTTGCAGTAATTGCGGTGCAATCTGGGCGGTCCTGGTAAATTGCGCGCAAATTGCACCGTCACCGCAAACCGTAATTTCACTAACCGTAAGGAAGCACAGCACTGAAAGCGGTACGCCACACGTGGGTCACAGCCTCATTGGGTGTTCAGGGAAACAAGACAGCCTAGGCCGAGGACACATCCGTGCCGTTCCTATTTTAAAACTTAGGGCGCACCAGCCTTAGTTCGTCACCTCTGGCATGACCTCGGCTTTGACAAACCGAGGGTGCATGCCTCACGCCCTCTAGCATCAGGCCAGCAGTCGCAAGACAAAAATGGCAACGCCCCTCGCAGGGGTACGGTGTTAGGGTAAAGAAAAAAGCTAGACATGAGCCTACCAGGGAAGAGTGCTGGTAGAATCGCACCTACATGCAAGATGGTTGCTGCCAGCGGCCGGAAGACATGGCGCGATTCAGAGCCAAGACGCATGCATTTTCTGAAGGGAGCTGCACGATCTGGTAAGGAAGCTTCATAAATCCAAGATTGGACCTACAAGAAAATGCGCAGCGATCTATCCTGGCCATGCATGCTGATGATCTGGACTGTGCATGCCGTTAATCTGGACCATGCTTGCTGAAGTTCTTAACCACGCATGCCGCTGATCTGGACCATACATGCTGATGGTCTGGACCATACGTGCTGATGGTCTGGACCATGCACGCTGATGGTCTGGAGCACGCAAACCACTGACATGAGTCATGCATGACATGTTCTGGTCTTGGGCAGGCCTTTTGGGGGGAAGCTTTTTCCCCATGGCACGGGGTTATGGATTTTAGTGAAGGTAATGGGCTTGCATGCTCTGTGCCAGGTGGCATATCTTGACACAGCAGGGCCCCTTCGGCGGACATAAGGTTTCATTTTGGGGTGATTAGTGGTGTTTAAAAACACCGGTTTGGATGCATGGGTGGGCTTGTTAGTGGAGCGCAAAGCTGAGACTTGTTTAGCCACCGAATCCGTACAGAGTCCTGCCCTGGCGCTTGAGGGCGTAAACAACGTCCAGAGCCGTGACAGTCTTACGGCGAGCGTGCTCGGTGTAGGTCACAGCGTCACGGATGACGTTCTCGAGGAAGACCTTGAGGACACCGCGGGTCTCCTCATAGATAAGGCCACTGATGCGTTTCACGCCTCCACGTCGAGCCAGGCGACGAATCGCAGGCTTGGTGATGCCCTGGATGTTGTCGCGAAGGACCTTGCGGTGGCGCTTAGCACCTCCCTTTCCGAGTCCCTTGCCTCCCTTGCCGCGTCCAGACATCGTATGATATTGAGGTATATGTAGAGGGTAAGGTCACATGTCCCTTGTACTATCAGACTTTGTATAAATATAGTAGGGCCTGTAATCAACTCGACAGCCGAGTTTGCTGATCTGATCCGCGTGCACATCCACACCCGGATCAGCAGATTTGGTCGGTGTGCAACAGTACAAAGTATGGGCGGTTTGACACCACCCTCAGGGAGCATACATTGTCATCCGACTATTTGAAATGGCCCGTACCAAGCAGACTGCTCGTAAGTCCACCGGAGGCAAGGCCCCCAGGAAGCAGCTGGCTACTAAGGCAGCTCGCAAGAGCGCCCCGGCCACCGGAGGCGTGAAGAAGCCCCATCTACCGTCCCGGCACTGTCGCCCTGCGTGAGATCCGCAAGTACCAGAAATCCACCGAGCTTTTGATCCGCAAGCTGCCATTCCAACGCCTGGTCCGTGAGATCGCCCAGGACTTCAAGACCGACCTGCGTTTTCAGTCTTCGGCCGTCCTAGCACTGCAGGAGGCAGCTGAGGCTTACCTGGTTGGCCTGTTCGAGGACACTAACCTGGCTGCCATCCATGCCAAGCGTGTCACCATCATGCCCAAGGACATCCAGCTTGCCAGGCGCATCCGAGGCGAGAGGGCCTAAGTCTCCCTTGCCCTGCCCCTCATGCCTGATCAACCAAACAGGTGTTTTTCAACACCACCATCTTATGGCACAACCCCTGTGCACAACTGTCCACGCAGAGCTTTCAACGCACCGGTTGACCTCTGTCATTTTTGGGTTAATGACGTGATAACTCTGGGCCCTACTTGAATGAAGCTCAGCCACACCGGCAAACATTAAGTCAGCTAGGAAAATCAAGGGAAAGTCACAAAAGGAAAGCACGTCTACCTTTCAAATAACAAGAACAAAAAGGTCAGGCAAAAAATCGTATCACCTGCCCCTGAAGAGACTAGCCTCCTACTCCTGCCTGCGGGCTATCCTAGTTCCTGTCTGGTCCGGAGGAAAAGGGAAAGAGACTTCAGGCAACAGGAAAGACAGAGAGGAGCATAAAGGACAGCTCGAGACACCCCCCCTCCCAGAAAACGGGAAGGCAGACCGCAGATCCCGCCCCGGAAAACAAGAGAGACAAAAAGGGAAAGAGCCAGTCCCCAAGGAGGACAAACAAAGATAACAAACTAGCCCTCAACAAAGTCTACCATGTCCTCAACAAAAGCCAGAGCCTCCCACCCATTCCTACCCTGGTACTGCTGAAAATCCGTGGCGTCCTCAGGGGGTCCTGCCCAACCTCTCGCCCTCAATTTCTCCTTCAGCTAGTGCACTGAATGCACACAAGCAGCGCATCCTCCACATGTTGGCCCTCAGCCCAGCATCGTTGGCAGTACCGTGTGTCACGCTGCTGATCGCTGCGCCGTCCTCTATTATCAGTGTCAATAACGTTACACCTCTGGGCCCGCTCAAAGCTCGGCCGCGTGGGCGCCCAACTGTTCAGAAGGGAGATAAGGAGGCACTAAAAGGAAGAGAGGGGGAAAGGAACAAAAGGAGAGGCCGGGAAGGCTAAGCAGACCAAGTCCAACACCTGAGTTCCACTAGAGACTACCCCTCAACAGAGCCTCTAAGAAAAGAAAAAGTCCAGGAAAGCAAGCGTATTCCACCCCTGCTTGGCCGCGAGGGCGCTCCACTGCTCAGAAGGGAGAAGAGAAGAAAATAAAAAGGGGCAAACAACAACGACAACAACAACAACAAAAAAAAAGGCCAAAAGAGAAGGCCGGAAAGGCCAACGACATTGGCCTCAGAAACCCCGGAGACTAACCTTGGATAATGCCCACAGCACAGTCCACAAAAGCAAGTGCGTCCCACCCATGCTTAGCCTGGTACAACTGGTGGAAGTTAGTGGCAGCGCCCGGAGGACCTGCCCACCCGCTCCCGTAACTGCTCCCTGACACTAGGGCACTGGAAGCACAAATGCAGCGCATCCTCTACCTCCTCGCTATCCCCCCTGCCCAACACCGCTGGCATCAGCGTGCTTGTCGCCGCTGACCGTTGCGCCGTCCTCTGGTATCAGCAGTGCTGATCGCGCCAAGCCGCATCGCAAATTGGTGCGCACACAAGCACACAAGCACAGTGAGAAGATATTTTCCCACTTTTACACGGGTGTGGTCACTGAAGGATCACAGTTCCCAGAGCATGGTGCTGGTATTAGACCTGAGGTCTTTGCTGAGTTTGAGCTGATTAAGGGTTACATGTTTGAACGTCTAGAGCAGTACGGCAAGGCCACGATGGCTGGGGCGTGGGCCTTCATGATTGCCAAGTATGCCCACTGGCCGCACCTGGTCCCCCATATGGTGAAGCTTGTTAGTTGCTACTTTGTCCTTGTCGTGCACACCGCTGAGGTGGAGCGTGGTTTCAGCATCCACAAGCTCATCAAGACACGGCTGCGAAGCAGTCTTGATGTTGTTATTGTGGACTCGCTCATGCGGGTAAAAATGTTGGTTTCACATTTTTCTTTCGACGCCAAGGATGTTCATCACGAGCTTATCATGTCAGCTGTTGAGGTGGCCAACAAGCAGCCCATGCACTTGGGTGACAAGCCCCAGTTCTTCTGGCCAAATTGGCCCTCGATGTGTGCGGCATTCAAGTCCCCTTCGTGGGCACGTCTTTGGCTGAGGGTGCTGAGGGCGAGGAGGAGTTGGCTGAGGAGGAGGGTGAGGTGGATGCGATGCAACCTCCGGAGGAGGATGAAAAGGATGCAGATCCCGCGCCCTTAGAGTCAGATGATGACGATTTGCCTTTAGCTAGGTATGCTGAATTGGCACGCGCCAAGCAAAAACTGTAATAGTGTGATGGTGTGTGTAGATAATTGAACAGAAATTAACTTTGAACTTTTTGTTTACCAAGGAGGAGAGGCCGTAGTTATGTGTGTGTGTAGGTTTATTTTTATGAATGTAATGTAAGACGAGTGAAGATAAAACAGTTTCCAAAAATCGGGAGAAAAAAATCACACTTTTCGTACTTTTTGGGAAAACCGGACAAAAAATAAGAGGTCTCCGGCACGGAAAAAAAAACGGTGAGGGGGGAAAAGTGCCCGGCGAAACCGGTCAGTTCCCAGACCCCATTGTAGACCCCTGAAGCACACTCCCTCTGACTAGTGCGGCTCTGGGCTTGCGCCAGCAGGGCACCTGCCGTGGACTGGAACCAGGCGTGGTAGGTCGCCGCAGATCTGTGCTCGGTGGTAGGGTCCCCACCGCCGCTTGCGTCCAGCCGTGCTTGCTCTTAGGCTGCGTCAACAAGTGCCAACACCTCTGTGACGGGTAGGCGCTGTAGGGCAGCTGCTGCCTCGCGCAAGGTGGGGGTGGCTGCCCCCCGCTCCAGCTCCTCTAATGCAAGCAGCAGATCAGAGCACCACGTGCGGCCGCCAGTGCCCTGGCTCATTGCAAGCTGCATATCTGCTGCCATGGCTTGAGCCATGATCGGGCTGTATTGCTGTGCCTCCGGTGCCACCGCTGCATTGTAGAAGCGGAGGATGTGGGCCCACCAGATTCGCTGTAGTGGTTGGAGCTGCAGCTCTCTCATGACTCCCCAACTGGCGGCTGATGCAGGTAGCCCCGCAGCCTGGCGTAGGTGCCGAAGCAAGCTGGACTGCATTTTGCTGGAGAGACATTGCCGCGGTCGAAGGTGGCTGGTGGCCCACACCACGTCGCCGTAGTTGGCCGCAGGCGCTGCGTACACAGCTGCCAGCCTGATGCGGGTTGGAAGATGGCGCCTTAGGCCATCTTGGCTGCCATGCGGCGAACACTTAAGTTGGTGCACACACATGCGCATGCCCTCTTGCTCCCTACTGTAGCTCCTATAAGGCACAAAGCTGATCACGTCACCAATTGCGTCCTCCAGGGGTGTGACTGAGTGCAAGCTGCATATCAGCCGCCATGGCTGCCACCATGAATGGGCTGTCTCCCTGTGCTGCCCGTGCTACTGCTGTATTGTAGAAGCGAAGCACATGGCGCCACCAACCTCGACTAGACCACCTAAACGCATTCATCGGTACGGCTCCACCTAAATGCGAACCGGTACAGTCATCCACATTGAAAATTCAGTGATGTGGACATTCTTTAGAGATGAGAATTCCTCAGGCATTAAGGGTGAAAAGACGTACATGGTAAGCAATTCTGCCAATGACGTTACACCTCTGGGCCCTGCTCCAAAAAAGGCTCGGCCGCATGGGCGCCTCGGTAAAAGGGGCAGGAAAAAAAAAGGGAAATGGGTGGGAAAACTGAAGGGACAGACAAAAGGCTGGAAAGAAAATGTGTTCAATTCTGCATGCATGGCTAATTCTGTGTTCGACACTAGGCCTAGGCTACTAGCCTCCCTCCAAGGTTTAATTTTGTCGTTCTCTCACGGTTCGCTCTGCCTGGCCCCTTCAAAAAAGGGTGTGGGGCAGTAAGGGATTGCGTTCAATCTCTAACAGCAACATATGCATACAAGGAAATCCGCATGCCATTGATTTTTTACCTTTCGTTCCACCAGCCCCCCCACCCTCACATCCTGGGTAATTCAGAAGTTGCTTTGCCTGCCGAACACCCAGCACGAAATCCAGCGTTCCAACCAAACCACCTGGCAGCGAGCATCGGTACAAACACCAGCATGGTAATAGACCATGCCGCTGCACTCGCGGGGCAGGGATGTTCCCCCTGCCTCATTACGGTATCAAGTTCAAATGCAGTAGAACATCAGGCCCCCTTTCCATGCACCACCCCAAACATGTTGCTTCGCTAACCAGTAAGCGCGCAGCGATAAGCTGGCACATTTCCCGGCTTGTTGCTGTCCCATCAGACGTAGCCTGTAAAATATGGTCCGGAGCTCACTACTGGTAAAATTGCAGGCCATGTGTGGATGCAGAGTGTAGATGCATGCTCTCTTTCCAGTTTTTGACAAACCCTCGGCTAATCCTTTCGGCTTGGGCGTGTACGGAATGATAAATCCAGTTCATACCGGGTATCTGGCATTCGCCATAGTTCTGATATGGTGCATGCTGCCAATCATTAGCTTACATGTTTGTTTTTGCTCTTTCGCCTTGTAAATCTTAAAGCAAAAGATTTACAAGGCGCAAAAACCGTAAACAATTGTGTTGCTTTTTTATTTTCTCACAACTTTGCCCCCCTGTTCTTGGCTGGGGGCCCCTACAAATTCTTGGTGGGATTTGTAAAACCTAGCTCGTGCACAACAATATGAAGAAATCCAGATGCAGCATGCATGGCATGTGCAGCAAGCCCAACCCCAAACACAGAACATGACGGAATGCTTACCATTCACCAGCGCTTTAGGTAGCATGCATCGTTTGTAACGATGCATGCAGCCAAAGTGACATGATGTTGCCCTTCAAAGCACGACCTTGAGTGAGGTATTTTGAGGTCTGTATTGGTGGTGTTGAAAGACACCGGTTTTGGCTAAAGAGGTATAGGCTCCAGCTGGACGGTAGGTGAGCTGCTTAGGCCGAGGTGAACTTGGTGACGGCCTTGGTGCCCTCAGAGACAGCATGCTTGGACAACTCTCCAGGCAGGACCAGGCGCACAGCAGTCTGAATCTCACGGGAGGTCATTGTGGGCTTCTTGCTGTAGCGGGACAGGCGGGCAGCCTCGGTGGCGATCTTGTCGAACATGTCGTTCATGAGGGAGTTGAGGATGCTCATGGCCTTGGAGGAGACGCCAGTGTCAGGATGGACCTGCTTGAGGACCTTGTACAGGTAGATCTTGTAGGACTCGACTGCCTTGCCGGACTTCTTCTTCTTGCCATCGGTGCTAGTGACTGCGACCTTCTTCGCGACCTTTATCTCGGCAGTGGCCACCGCAGTGGGCTTCTTCTTAGAGATTGTCTTGGGTGCCATTATGTTGATGTGACGTTGTAGAATAGTGTGTGGGTTATGACAGGTCGCAAGACGACTATGTAGTGTACAAAGTTCGGGTGGCCGGATCAGCAGGCACCGACCGTTGGTCTGCTGATCCGACCTTCAAGCCGTCTACTAAAAGAGCGCGTGGTTCGCTCTAGGTACAAACTCCTTTATCACTTCCACCTCCGCACACCTCCCAGACGACATGGCAGGAAATACAGTATCCGCTGGTGGTGGTCGCGGCAAGGCTGCAGGAGGCAAGAAGACCGTGTCGCGCAGTGCCAAGGCCGGACTTCAATTCCCAGTGGGCCGTGTCGCCCGCTACCTGAAGAAGGGCAAGTACGCTGAGCGCATCGGGGCTGGCGCTCCAGTCTACCTGGCAGCAGTCCTTGAGTACATCGCTGCTGAGGTGCTAGAGCTAGCTGGTAACGCTGCCCGCGACAACAAGAAGAATCGCATCATCCCCCGCCACATCCAGCTGGCGATCCGTAATAACGAGGAGTTGAGCAAGCTGTTGGGCACTGTCACCATCGCATCTGGTGGTGTGTTGCCCAACATCCACTCCAGTCCTGCTGCCCAAGAAGAGCAAGAAGGAGGAGGAGTAGGCCTAAGCTTCCTACATTCATTCGCCCTATCTACAAACTAACAAACCGGTGTTTTTCAACACCACCATATGTACACTGAAGCACCACTGACGCAACAATGTAATCACAAGTCAACCTTCATAGAATGATGGGCATGTCCAACCAAAGCATGTACCCGCCTACATTTTATCTTGGGCATGTCAGTCTTGAATTGACCATGGACCTAAACCATACAAGGGCCTGTCTCAGCAATTAAACCATGGGTCTGTCCTACCAATCACGGGCCTGCTCGATAATGCAGACCTTCATCACATCACCAATCATTGGTGCAAGAGAACATTAAGGTGGGAAGCAAGGAGTGCCAATGAGTCAGCTTTCATCAACCACTAGGTAGCTGCACAAAAAGTGATTCAAATCTGCTCTGGGATTTTCGTACACTTGCATCATGTCTGGCGGCATGTTAGCGTCGGCGGTGAAAGTGACATTGGGGGCTTCTGAACAGTTGGGCGCCCACGTGGCCGAGCTTTGAGCGGGCCCAGAGGTGTAAAGTTATTGATTGGGGGGCAGCGCTCCCATCAGGCCAGCACTCCGGGTGGCACCCTCGCCCATCCCCCCCTTTCGTTCTACGCCTGAACATGCCCGTGGGCTTGGTTTCCCCATCAAGGTGAACAACGGGTCCCCGATACTCTTCAGGGGCGGCTTCATGCTTTCTATCTCTCGAACCCCTAGCTCCTGGGGGGGGGGGGTCTCCTCGCTGTATCATTTTGTATCCAGGCGTCCATACTCTTAAGGAGAGGGTTCTCCAGAAAAGCCTGATGTCCTCTTATCGTCCTATCAGATCCTTGTTTCTTGGCTTCCTGTTTTGCACTTCTCATCATGTTTTGCACGTCTCATCATCTTGGAAGTTTTTTGTGCCGACTGTTTGAGGAGGTATTGTTGCCATTTTCCTGGCTGGAACGGCTTCTTGGTGGTGTAGAGTGCTCTAACTCGATAAATGCAGAAGTTAATGACGTTACACCTCTGGGCCCTGCTTAAATAAAGCTCGACCACGTTGGCAAGTATTAAGTCAACTAGGAAGCCAAGGAAGAAGGCACAAGAGGAAAGAAAGGAAAGCAAGTTCACCTGCCAACCAACAAGAACAACACCCAAAAGATAGGGAAACCCGAATCCCCTGCCCTTGAAGAGACAAGCCTTCAAATAACTCAGCTACAAGTTCCTCAAAAGCCAGGGCTATCCTAGTTCCTGTCTCATAGGGAGGAAAAAGGAAATGAACTTAAGGCGTGAGGAAAAACAGAGAGGAGAAGAAGTGAACAGATAGATTGTGACCCAAGTCTACATTTCCATGTTCGAGTTTCTGCGGCCGTGTGAGTGCTTGTTGTTCGTGTGACATCTTGTTCATGTTCGTATTTCCTCAGCTGCTGAGTGTCAAGGGCACCATGCGCACCCAGGCTGTTTATATGTGTGTTTGCGTGAGTGTTTGCGCCGTATGTTTTTCAGGGCAGGGCGACCTGGCTGCCTCACACTGTTTGATGTCCAAGCAAAAGAGGAAGAACGGATCTGGACGATATAAAAGCAGTTACTTGTATCCAGGTTCCTAAAGAAGAAGAAAAAGTTCATAGGTCAAGGCACATATAGTTTGTATGGTCCAGATCCCGCGGCAACCGCTTCGCATGTTGCCACACCAGCCACCCCGAATCCCTCCTCGCCTCGCCACCCTCGCCGCCGGCACCCTCGCCGCCGCCAGCTGCACAGGCCGGGTGCCCCGCCTGATTCGAAAACGCGACCTTCAAGCATGCCAGCCAGCAGTCCTTGTCACCCGCTACTCCCCGCAGTGTGCGTGCTCTGTGCATGGTAACGACAAGCATCATCTCCTCCTTAGAGATACGCGCATCAAGCACGGTGCGTGCCCCAGTCCCGCCCTCAACCAAGTCCACTTGTTTGGCCCCGCCACCCGCTGCTGCCTCCATCCCCGGTGCATGCGATGCATCCGTCCCGCCCCCTCCCGGCGCATGCCCACCCATATAGACATCATTCTCGCTGTTGGCTTGTTGTTGCTTACTGCCGCCCCGCCCCTTGCCTTGGCATGCTGTCACAGCTGTGGCGGGGAGGTCGGCGGCAGCCAGCTCCGCCTCTGAGATGGCACCGCAGGGCAGGGCGCACACGTCCCAGGGGAAGTAGCTGGAGGGCTGCAGAGCCACGGTCATGATCAGGGCACCTGGGAGCGACGGAGCAAACTTCGAATGATGAAACCGGGGAGGGGGGGCTGTTGGGGGGGTGGGGCAGATTTTTCTTTATCCCATCCTCCTTAAGTTGCTGATAGGGCTAAATGATATCATTCCAAATCTGGTATTGCAATGATGTTTGGCCCGGTGGGGGGGAGATAAGGGGGGTAAAGTTGGTGGGGGGGAAAGGGGAGTAAAGTTGGTGGGGGGGGAAAGGGGGGTAAAGTTGGTGGGGGGGGGAAAGGGGGGTAAAGTTGGTGGGGGGGGGGAGATAAGGGGGGTAAAGTTGGTGGGGGGGGAAGGGGGGTAAAGTTGGTGGAGTGGGGGAAGGGAGGTTGAGTTGGTGGGGGGGGAAAGAGGGGGAAAGTTGGTGGGGGGGAGATAAGGGGGGTAAATTTGGTGGGGGGGAGATAAGGGGGGTAAAGTTGGTGGGGGGGAGATAAAGGGGGTAAAGTTTGTGGGGGGGGGGGAAGGGGGGTAAAGTTGGTGGAGTGGGGGAAGGGGGGTAAAGTTGGTGGGGGGGGGGGGGAAGGGGGGTTAAGTTGGTGGGGGGGGAAAGGGGGGTAAAGTTGGTGGGGGGGAAAGGGGGGTAAAGTTGGTGGGGGGGGGGGAAGGGGGGTAAAGTTGGTGGAGTGGGGGAAGGGAGGTTAAGTTGGTGGGGGGGGAAAGGGGGGTAAAGTTGGTGGGGGGGAGATAAGGGGGGTAAAGTTGGTGGGGGGGGGGGAAGGGGGGTAAAGTTGGTGGAGTGGGGGAAGGGAGGTTGAGTTGGTGGGGGGGGAAAGGGGGGTAAAGTTGGTGGGGGGGAGATAAGGGGGGTAAAGTTGGTGGGGGGGGGGGGGGGAAGGGGGGTAAAGTTGGTGGGGGGGAGATAAGGGGGGTAAAGTTTGTGTGGGGGGGGAAGGGGGGTAAAGTTGGTGGAGTGGGGGAAGGGGGGTAAAGTTGGTGGGGGGGAAGGGGGGTAAAGTTGGTGGGGGGGGGAAAGGGGGGTAAAGTTGGTGTGGGGGGGAAAGGGGGGTAGAGTTGGTGGGAGGGGGAAAGGGGGGTAGAGTTGGTGGGGGGGAGATAAGGGGGGTAAAGTTGGTGGGGGGGGGGAAAGGGGGTAGAGTTGGTGGGGGGGGGGGGGGAGATAAGGGGGGTAAAGTTGGTGGGGGGGGGAAAGGGGGGTAAAGTTGGTGGGGGGGGGGGGAAAGGGGGGTAAAGTTGGTGGGGGGGGGATAGGGGGGTAAAGTTGGTGGGGGGGGAAAGGGGGGTAAAGTTGGTGGGGGGGGAAAGGGGGGTAAAGTTGGTGGAGTGGGGGAAAGGGGGTAGAGTTGGTGGGGGGGGGGGGAAAGGGGGGTAAAGTTGGTGGGGGGGGAAAGGGGGGTAAAGTTGGTGGGGGGGAGATAAGGGGGGTAAAGTTGGTGGGGGGGGGAAAGGGGGGTAAAGTTGGTGGGGGGGGGAAAGGGGGGTAAAGTTGGTGGGGGGGGGAAAGGGCGACCAGACAATGTTTTAAATACAAAAAATAAGGTACCCGTACGCTCCCTTATTATTATTTTTATTATTATTATTATTGCCCCCCTTAAGACACCAAATTATGTCGAGAGCTACTCCATTGCATTCCTCGTGGCAAATGCTGTCGATTTGCATCATAGACTATACGGTAGCATGTAAAATGTATTTTAACCAGATACCCTAGACAGACCATTTTGACAGGGGGGGGGGGGAGTGGCGGCCCTGCAGCAAAGAGACACACTGCTGTTTGTACCATTCTGCCCTTTTTTTAGTCAAACAGGATACCAGTAGTTGCTGTGATCTAAGCAATGACGCTCCGTGCTTTGCTTTGTAAGGTCTTCAAATTCATAGACAAGACACAGTAGCCCTAGGGCATCATCAGCAGGGGGCAGTATGTCAGAAAGGGGCTGCGAGGCTGGCTGGCCAAGGAGAACTCATGGGGGAAGAGTAATGCCCCCTTGATGAGGAGTAATGCCCCCCTTGATGAGGAGTAATGCCCCCCTTGATGAGGAGTAATGCCCCCCTTGATGAGGAGTAATGCCCCCCTTGATGAGGAGTAATGCCCCCCTTGATGAGGAGTAATGGTTTCATTGGGGAAGTGTGATGGTCCCCTCGATGAGGAGTAATGGGCTGTAAGGCTGCTAGCCAAAGAGAACTCATGGACACCACTGGATCAAACGCAAACAAATTGATGACCGGTCCATGATACAACCCTCTTTTTCAAAACGAATACCAGGGAAGTTCTGCTCCGCCCAAATCCCGAAAATCTTTGAAAGCCCAAATCTCGGCTTTGACCCATATCTTTGACCCAGATTTGCCCCAAATCTTGGACTCGGCCCCAATCTCGAAAATTTAAGCAATGCACTAAAATAATGTGGACCGGTGTCACACTTAAGCATAAACTCTTTCCCTTAGCAAATATCCTGAAATACAGGTACTCAAAGTCCCCCCCCCCCCCCCTCCCCCCACTCACCCATTCCCCCCCTGCTCGGACCCCCCCACTTTTTCCATCCCCTCAGGCACAGAACCCCAATCAATCCCACCCATATCCCTGCCCCCACACGTCTCTCGCCCCCTCTAGTCCCGCAAACCCTTACCCCGACCGTTACCCCCCCCCCCTTCTATACTTCCTCTCCCCCCTGCTCTTCCTGCTGGGTTTAGATTTTAGGGTTAAGGTTAAGGGTTTAGGGTTTAGGGTTTACTGTCCAACCCCTCGCGGTCCCGTAAAGCAAAGCAGACCTGACCATTGGCCCCTAACCCTTCATCCCAGCCTAACCTGCGGGGACGCCTCCCACGCCTCTCGGACCCGCAAAGCAAAGCAGACCTGCGTCTTCCTGCATGCTGGTCACCCACAGCCGCCCGCTCGAATCAAAGCGGACGCCAGAGGGCCTCCGAATGGGTAACTGCACGGGAGGGGGGGCATGGCAGCTGGACCACCAGATTCATGAGTTAAGGATCATGAGTTGAGGGTTTATGGATCTATTCGGGGTCTTCATGGCTCTATCCAGGTAGCAGCTGACGCAAGAGGGCCTCCCCATGGGCAATTGCATGGGGAGGGACCAGGCGGGGCAGCTTGGCAACCAACACATATCGGTACGGGTTTGGGGTTAAGGGTTTAGGGTTTAAGGGGTTAGGGTTTGAGGTTTATTGCTCTACGCGTAAGTTCATGGATTAGCAATGAAGTATATAAGTTCAGGGTTCACCAGTACCCTAAAAACACATAAGCGGACGTCAGAGGGCCTCCGAGTGGGCAACTGCGCGGGGGGCATGGCGCATACGGGCCAGCTTGACCACCAAGTTTATGGGGTAAGGGTTAATGGCTCCAGCCGTACGTCAGAGCAAGAACTCCGGAGGGCCTCCCAATGGGCAACTACGTGGGGGGCACCAGGCGGGGCGGCTTGACAGACACAGTGATGGGTTTGGGAGTACTTGCTCTACGCTGGAGTTCATGGGTTCACACCAGGTTTCACAATTAAGCCTATGTGTGAACTGTGAAGGGTCTACTGTAGATTTGCTTTGCCTTCCCTCATTATTTACATTGTTTGGGGTAGAGGGATCCACGAAATGACTAATTGTCGATTGTCGACGCCAGATTTCAGTCAGAGTTCAGAGTTTTGGTCGATGATTATTGGCCTTGAGGACAGCATTGAAACAAATCAGTGTTTCATGCCCGAGTGAAGGAAAATCAAATAAACGGTACTCTTCACCCACTTATACACAAGTGGACCCCGGGGGACCTTTGAAGGAGCAGCTTGAGTTCTAACACACATGGCAGGCCCCAGATAGCAGGCCCCAGATAGCAGGCCCCAGATGGCAAGCCCCAGATGGCCACCGAAGGGGCAACTGCACGTTTTCACTTTGAAGGGGCAGCTTGACTGCCTACACGTACGGCGCCGCGTCTATAGCTATTATGGGGTAGGAATTGACCAAAATCATGTATATAATCTTTACAGGAAGGACGTACCTGGTGGGCAGTTGAACGTAGCGAGATAAGCACATGGCAAGTGTTGGGGGCCTACCGGGATAGAGGGTTTTATTGCATACGTTTGAGTGCTTCAGGAATTGCAGCTGAGCGCACCCGGGCTTGTAGCTGAGTGCACCAGGGCATGTAGCTGAGCGTATCTTGGCATATAGCTGAGCACACTAGGGTGTGTGGCGGAGCGAAGCAGGGTGTGTAGCTGAGCGCACCAGGGCGTGTAGCTAAGTGCACCAGATAGTGTAGCTGAGAGCATACGGGCATGTAGCTGAGCGCATCAGGGCGTATAGCTGAGAGCATAAGGGCATGTAGCTGAGCGCATCAGGGCGTATAGCTGAGTGCACCGGGAGTGTAGCTGAGCGTATCAGGGCGTGTAGCTAAGGGTAGGAGGGGCGCACCTTCGTGAAAACAGACGACCGCAGCATCGAACCATGGCCGTCCAGCAGCAGCCTCATGACGCAGCCGGCGGCAGGGCCAGGCGGCGGTACTGTGTACGTCTCGCCCTCTTCGTATACCCGGTCAACAGCAGAGTAGAGTGAGTCGCCGTGGTGGCAGAGGCCCCACGCAATCCACGGGCCCTGCGAGCAGCAGCCAAAAAGCTGACTCTAAACGTTAAACCCTAAACACACGGGCCCTGTGAGCACCAGCCAAGAAGCTGACTCTGAACCCTCAAACTTAAACATACGGGTCCTGCCAGCATGAGTAAAGAAGCAGAGATTTAACCCTCAACCCACGAGGCCTGCTAGCATGAGCAGAGACGCTGACTCTCTGACGCTGACAGGCTGGCTTTATTCTGGCATGCCCCAGACCATTTGGCAGGCTGCAGAGTGGCTGCGCTAAGCTAGACCTTTGTTGGCAGGCCGCGGAGTGGCTGCGCCAGACTAGACCTTTTCGGCGAGTGTGGCTCGAACTCCATTGAGAGTCTAGGGAGGGTTTAGGGTTTAGGACGTAATAAAATACCCTAAACCCTAAACTACCGTAGATTTCCTTTGCCTTCCCCAAAAAGCATGATTTGGAGTTAAGGAATCCACAAGAACACTTATATATTCCACACTTATACAATCCACACTTACATAATCCACAAGAACACTAATTATCGCTTGTCGACGCCAGTACTCAGTTCGCAATTTTGAGTCTTGGTCAATACCGTTGATTTGCTTTGAGGGCAGCATGAAAACAAATCGTTTTTGCATACCCGAGGGAAGGCAAATCAAATCCTCGGTAGACGGAGTAATAAGAATAGCGCAGCATATATTCAAATCCTCGGTAGACGGAGTAATAAGAGTAGCGCAGCATATATTCAAATCCTCGGTAGACGGAGTAATAAGAGTAGCGCAGCATATATTCAAATCCTCGGTAGACGGAGTAATAAGAGTAGCGCAGCATATATTCAAATCCTCGGTAGACGGAGTAATAAGAGTAGCGCAGCATATATTCAAATCCTCGGTAGACGGAGTAATAAGAGTAGCGCAGCATATATTCAAATGCACACCAGACCACCTTTGGAGGACCGCCGGGCCGCCGCAAGTGGAATAATTGGGGCCTCAATATGACCGCCGGTGGCCCAGGCAGAAGGGGGCTTGTTGCGCCAAGCCCTGTCGGCTGTCGGCTGTGTTACATCTTAAGTGCAGAGAAGGCACTTAAACAACTACTGCTTGCACCGGACGGGGCATTGTGTGCAGTGTCGGGCGATTCACGGTCGTGACCTTTGGCCTTTTGACGTTGCCAGAAATATTGCACGATTCTTCAGCCTACATTTTACGGTGGGGGGTGCCCTCCTGACCATCCACAGGCAGGGCTGCCAGCCTGCACCTGCTCCCGTGGAATCTGAAAAACGCACGACCGGGCGGTGACGGGGCGGTGGGAAGTTTGGGTTGGGGTGGGAAAGGGGAGGGAGGGGAGAGATGGAGCGAGGGTGGGAGAGCTGGGGAGGGGCGGGTGGAGCAAGACAGGGCAGTGCAGGACAGAGCAGGCTGGACAAGGGCTGGGCAGAGCCGGCTCACCTCCTGCAGTATATGTGTTTCCTGCAGAGCCGGCTCACCTCCTGCAGTATATGTGTTTCCTGCAGAGCCGGCTCACCTCCTGCTGTATATGTGTTTCATGCAGAGCCGGCTCACCTCCTGCAGTATATGTGTTTCCTGCAGAGCCGGCTCACCTCCTGCTGTATATGTGTTTCCTGCAGAGCCGGCTCACCTCCTGCAGTATATGTGTTTCCTGCAGAGCCGGCTCACCTCCTGCTGTATATGTGTTTCCTGCAGAGCCGGCTCACCTCATGCAGTATATGTGTTTCATGCAGAGCCGGCTCACCTCCTGCAGTATATGTGTTTCCTGCAGAGCCGGCTCACCTCCTGCAGTATATGTGTTTCCTGCAGAGCCGGCTCACCTCCTGCTGTATATGTGTTTCCTGCAGAGCCGGCTCACCTCCTGCTGTATATGTGTTTCCTGCAGAGCCGGCTCACCTCCTGCTGTATATGTGTTTCCTGCAGAGCCGGCTCACCTCCTGCTGTATATGTGTTTCCTGCAGAGCCGGCTCACCTCCTGCAGTATATGTGTTTCCTGCAGAGCCGGCTCACCTCCTGCTGTATATGTGTTTCATGCAGAGCCGGCTCACCTCCTGCAGTATATGTGTTTCCTGCAGAGCCGGCTCACCTCCTGCTGTATATGTGTTTCCTGCAGAGCCGGCTCACCTCCTGCAGTATATGTTTTTCCTGCAGAGCCGGCTCACCTCCTGCAGTATATGTGTTTCCTGCAGAGCCGGCTCACCTCCTGCTGTATATGTGTTTCCTGCAGAGCCGGCTCACCTCATGCAGTATATGTGTTTCATGCAGAGCCGGCTCACCTCCTGCAGTATATGTGTTTCCTGCAGAGCCGGCTCACCTCCTGCAGTATATGTGTTTCCTGCAGAGCCGGCTCACCTCCTGCTGTATATGTGTTTCCTGCAGAGCCGGCTCACCTCCTGCTGTATATGTGTTTCCTGCAGAGCCGGCTCACCTCCTGCAGTATATGTGTTTCCTGCAGAGCCGGCTCACCTCCTGCTATATATGTGTTTCCTGCAGAGCCGGCTCACCTCCTGCAGTATATGTGTTTCCTGCAGAGCCGGCTCACCTCCTGCTGTATATGTGTTTCCTGCAGAGCCGGCTCACCTCCTGCAGTATATGTGTTTCCTGCAGAGCCGGCTCACCTCTTGCTGTATATGTGTTTCCTGCAGAGCCGGCTCACCTCCTGCTGTATATGTGTTTCCTGCAGAGCCGGCTCACCTCATGCAGTATATGTGTTTCCTGCAGAGCCGGCTCACCTCCTGCAGTATATGTGTTTCCTGCAGAGCCGGCTCACCTCCTGCTGTATATGTGTTTCATGCAGAGCCGGCTCACCTCCTGCTGTATATGTGTTTCATACAGAGCCGGCTCACCTCCTGCAGTATATGTGTTTCCTGCAGAGCCGGCTCACCTCCTGCAGTATATGTGTTTCCTGCAGAGCCGGCTCACCTCCTGCTCTATATGTGTTTCCTGCAGAGCCGGCTCACCTCCTGCAGTATATGTGTTTCCTGCAGAGCCGGCTCACCTCCTGCTGTATATGTGTTTCCTGCAGAGCCGGCTCACCTCCTGCTGTATATGTGTTTCATGCAGAGCCGGCTCACCTCCTGCAGTATATGTGTTTCCTGCAGAGCCGGCTCACCTCCTGCTGTATATGTGTTTCCTGCAGAGCCGGCTCACCTCCTGCAGTATATGTTTTTCCTGCAGAGCCGGCTCACCTCCTGCAGTATATGTGTTTCCTGCAGAGCCGGCTCACCTCCTGCTGTATATGTGTTTCCTGCAGAGCCGGCTCACCTCCTGCAGTATATGTGTTTCCTGCAGAGCCGGCTCACCTCCTGCTGTATATGTGTTTCATGCAGAGCCGGCTCACCTCCTGCAGTATATGTGTTTCCTGCAGAGCCGGCTCACCTCCTGCTGTATATGTGTTTCCTGCAGAGCCGGCTCACCTCCTGCAGTATATGTGTTTCCTGCAGAGCCGGCTCACCTCCTGCAGTATATGTGTTTCCTGCAGAGCCGGCTCACCTCCTGCAGTATATGTGTTTCCTGCAGAGCCGGCTCACCTCCTGCTGTATATGTGTTTCCTGCAGAGCCGGCTCACCTCCTGCAGTATATGTGTTTCCTGCAGAGCCGGCTCACCTCCTGCAGTATATGTGTTTCCTGCAGAGCCGGCTCACCTCCTGCTGTATATGTGTTTCATGCAGAGCCGGCTCACCTCCTGCTGTATATGTGTTTCATACAGAGCCGGCTCACCTCCTGCAGTATATGTGTTTCCTGCAGAGCCGGCTCACCTCCTGCAGTATATGTGTTTCCTGCAGAGCCGGCTCACCTCCTGCTCTATATGTGTTTCCTGCAGAGCCGGCTCACCTCCTGCAGTATATGTGTTTCCTGCAGAGCCGGCTCACCTCCTGCTGTATATGTGTTTCCTGCAGAGCCGGCTCACCTCCTGCTGTATATGTGTTTCCTGCAGAGCCGGCTCACCTCCTGCTGTATATGTGTTTCCTGCAGAGCCGGCTCACCTCCTGCTGTATATGTGTTTCATGCAGAGCCGGCTCACCCTCCTGCTGTATATGTGTTTCATACAGAGCCGGCCTCACCTCCTGCAGTATATGTGTTTCCTGCAGAGCCGGCTCACCTCCTGCAGTATATGTGTTTCATGCAGAGCCGGCTCACCTCCTGCAGTATATGTGTTTCCTGCAGAGCCGGCTCACCTCCTGCAGTATATGTGTTTCCTGCAGAGCCGGCTCACCTCCTGCTGTATATGTGTTTCATGCAGAGCCGGCTCACCTCCTGCTGTATATGTGTTTCATACAGAGCCGGCTCACCTCCTGCAGTATATGTGTTTCCTGCAGAGCCGGCTCACCTCCTGCAGTATATGTGTTTCCTGCAGAGCCGGCTCACCTCCTGCTGTATATGTGTTTTCCTGCAGAGCCGGCTCACCTCCTGCTGTATATGTGTTTCCTGCAGAGCCGGCTCACCTCATGCAGTATATGTGTTTCCTGCAGAGCAGGCTCACCTCCTGCTGTATATGTGTTTCATGCAGAGCCGGCTCACCTCCTGCAGTATATGTGTTTCCTGCAGAGCCGGCTCACCTCCTGCTGTATATGTGTTTTCCTGCAGAGCCGGCTCACCTCCTGCAGTATATGTTTTTCCTGCAGAGCCGGCTCACCTCCTGCAGTATATGTGTTTCCTGCAGAGCCGGCTCACCTCCTGCTGTATATGTGTTTCCCTGCAGAGCCGGCTCACCTCCTGCAGTATATGTGTTTCCTGCAGAGCCGGCTCACCTCCTGCTGTATATGTGTTTCATGCAGAGCCGGCTCACCTCCTGCAGTATATGTGTTTCCTGCAGAGCCGGCTCACCTCCTGCAGTATATGTGTTTCCTGCAGAGCCGGCTCACCTCCTGCAGTATATGTGTTTCCTGCAGAGCCGGCTCACCTCCTGCAGTATATGTGTTTCCTGCAGAGCCGGCTCACCTCCTGCTGTATATGTGTTTCCTGCAGAGCCGGCTCACCTCCTGCAGTATATGTGTTTCCTGCAGAGCCGGCTCACCTCCTGCAGTATATGTGTTTCCTGCAGAGCCGGCTCACCTCCTGCTGTATATGTGTTTCATGCAGAGCCGGCTCACCTCCTGCTGTATATGTGTTTCATACAGAGCCGGCTCACCTCCTGCAGTATATGTGTTTCCTGCAGAGCCGGCTCACCTCCTGCAGTATATGTGTTTCCTGCAGAGCCGGCTCACCTCCTGCTCTATATGTGTTTCCTGCAGAGCCGGCTCACCTCCTGCAGTATATGTGTTTCCTGCAGAGCCGGCTCACCTCCTGCTGTATATGTGTTTCCTGCAGAGCCGGCTCACCTCCTGCTGTATATGTGTTTCCTGCAGAGCCGGCTCACCTCCTGCTGTATATGTGTTTCCTGCAGAGCCGGCTCACCTCCTGCTGTATATGTGTTTCATGCAGAGCCGGCTCACCTCCTGCTGTATATGTGTTTCATACAGAGCCGGCTCACCTCCTGCAGTATATGTGTTTCCTGCAGAGCCGGCTCACCTCCTGCAGTATATGTGTTTCATGCAGAGCCGGCTCACCTCCTGCAGTATATGTGTTTCCTGCAGAGCCGGCTCACCTCCTGCAGTATATGTGTTTCCTGCAGAGCCGGCTCACCTCCTGCTGTATATGTGTTTCATGCAGAGCCGGCTCACCTCCTGCTGTATATGTGTTTCATACAGAGCCGGCTCACCTCCTGCAGTATATGTGTTTCCTGCAGAGCCGGCTCACCTCCTGCAGTATATGTGTTTCCTGCAGAGCCGGCTCACCTCCTGCTGTATATGTGTTTCCTGCAGAGCCGGCTCACCTCCTGCTGTATATGTGTTTCCTGCAGAGCCGGCTCACCTCATGCAGTATATGTGTTTCCTGCAGAGCAGGCTCACCTCCTGCTGTATATGTGTTTCATGCAGAGCCGGCTCACCTCCTGCAGTATATGTGTTTCCTGCAGAGCCGGCTCACCTCCTGCTGTATATGTGTTTCCTGCAGAGCCGGCTCACCTCCTGCAGTATATGTTTTTCCTGCAGAGCCGGCTCACCTCCTGCAGTATATGTGTTTCCTGCAGAGCCGGCTCACCTCCTGCTGTATATGTGTTTCCTGCAGAGCCGGCTCACCTCCTGCAGTATATGTGTTTCCTGCAGAGCCGGCTCACCTCCTGCTGTATATGTGTTTCATGCAGAGCCGGCTCACCTCCTGCAGTATATGTGTTTCCTGCAGAGCCGGCTCACCTCCTGCTGTATATGTGTTTCCTGCAGAGCCGGCTCACCTCCTGCTGTATGTGTGTTTCCTGCAGAGCCGGCTCACCTCCTGCAGTATATGTGTTTCCTGCAGAGCCGGCTCACCTCCTGCAGTATATGTGTTTCCTGCAGAGCCGGCTCACCTCCTGCAGTATATGTGTTTCCTGCAGAGTCGGCTCACCTCCTGCTGTATATGTGTTTCATGCAGAGCCGGCTCACCTCCTGCTGTATATGTGTTTCATACAGAGCCGGCTCACCTCCTGCAGTATATGTGTTTCCTGCAGAGCCGGCTCACCTCCTGCAGTATATGTGTTTCCTGCAGAGCCGGCTCACCTCCTGCTGTATATGTGTTTCCTGCAGAGCCGGCTCACCTCCTGCAGTATATGTGTTTCCTGCAGAGCCGGCTCACCTCCTGCAGTATATGTGTTTCATGCAGAGCCGGCTCACCTCCTGCTGTATATGTTTTTCCTGCAGAGCCGGCTCACCTCCTGCTGTATATGTGTTTCCTGCAGAGCCGGCTCACCTCCTGCAGTATATGTGTTTCCTGCAGAGCCGGCTCACCTCCTGCTGTATATGTGTTTCCTGCAGAGCCGGCTCACCTCCTGCAGTATATGTGTTTCCTGCAGAGCAGGCTCACCTCCTGCAGTATATGTGTTTCATGCAGAGCCGGCTCACCTCCTGCAGTATATGTGTTTCCTGCAGAGCCGGCTCACCTCCTGCAGTATATGTGTTTCCTGCAGAGCCGGCTCACCTCCTGCAGTATATGTGTTTCCTGCAGAGCCGGCTCACCTCCTGCTGTATATGTGTTTCATGCAGAGCCGGCTCACCTCCTGCTGTATATGTGTTTCATACAGAGCCGGCTCACCTCCTGCAGTATATGTGTTTCCTGCAGAGCCGGCTCACCTCCTGCAGTATATGTGTTTCCTGCAGAGCCGGCTCACCTCCTGCTGTATATGTGTTTCATGCAGAGCCGGCTCACCTCCTGCAGTATATGTGTTTCCTGCAGAGCCGGCTCACCTCCTGCTGTATATGTGTTTCATACAGAGCCGGCTCACCTCCTGCAGTATATGTGTTTCCTGCAGAGCCGGCTCACCTCCTGCAGTATATGTGTTTCCTGCAGAGCCGGCTCACCTCCTGCTGTATATGTGTTTCCTGCAGAGCCGGCTCACCTCCTGCAGTATATGTGTTTCCTGCAGAGCCGGCTCACCTCCTGCAGTATATGTGTTTCCTGCAGAGCCGGCTCACCTCCTGCTGTATATGTGTTTCCTGCAGAGCCGGCTCACCTCCTGCTGTATATGTGTTTCATGCAGAGCCGGCTCACCTCCTGCAGTATATGTGTTTCCTGCAGAGCCGGCTCACCTCCTGCTGTATATGTGTTTCATGCAGAGCCGGCTCACCTCCTGCAGTATATGTGTTTCCTGCAGAGCCGGCTCACCTCCTGCAGTATATGTGTTTCCTGCAGAGCCGGCTCACCTCCTGCAGTATATGTGTTTCCTGCAGAGCCGGCTCACCTCCTGCAGTATATGTGTTTCCTGCAGAGCCGGCTCACCTCCTGCAGTATATGTGTTTCCTGCAGAGCCGGCTCACCTCCTGCTGTATATGTGTTTCCTGCAGAGCCGGCTCACCTCATGCTGTATATGTGTTTCATGCAGAGCCGGCTCACCTCCTGCAGTATATGTGTTTCCTGCAGAGCCGGCTCACCTCCTGCTGTATATGTGTTTCCTGCAGAGCCGGCTCACCTCCTGCAGTATATGTGTTTCCTGCAGAGTCGGCTCACCTCCTGCTGTATATGTGTCATGCAGAGCCGGCTCACCTCCTGCTGTATATGTGTTTCCTGCAGAGCCGGCTCACCTCATGCAGTATATGTGTTTCCTGCAGAGCCGGCTCACCTCCTGCTGTATATGTGTTTCCTGCAGAGCCGGCTCACCTCCTGCAGTATATGTGTTTCCTGCAGAGCCGGCTCACCTCCTGCAGTATATGTGTTTCATGCAGAGCCGGCTCACCTCCTGCAGTATATGTGTTTCATGCAGAGCCGGCTCACCTCCTGCAGTATATGTGTTTCCTGCAGAGCCGGCTCACCTCCTGCAGTATATGTGTTTCCTGCAGAGCCGGCTCACCTCCTGCAGTATATGTGTTTCCTGCAGAGCCGGCTCACCTCCTGCTGTATATGTGTTTCATGCAGAGCCGGCTCACCTCCTGCAGTATATGTGTTTCCTGCAGAGCCGGCTCACCTCCTGCTGTATATGTGTTTCCTGCAGAGCCGGCTCACCTTTTGCTGTATATGTGTTTCATGCAGAGCCGGTCACCTCCTGCAGTATATGTGTTTCCTGCAGAGCCGGCTCACCTCCTGCAGTATATGTGTTTCATGCAGAGCCGGCTCACCTCCTGCTGTATATGTGTTTCCTGCAGAGCCGGCTCACCTCCTGCTGTATATGTGTCTCCTGCAGAGCCGGCTCACCTCCTGCAGTATATGTGTTTCCTGCAGAGCCGGCTCACCTCCTGCAGTATATGTGTTTCATGCAGAGCCGGCTCACCTCATGCAGTATATGTGTTTCCTGCAGAGCCGGCTCACCTCCTGCTGTATATGTGTTTCCTGCAGAGCCGGCTCACCTCCTGCTGTATATGTGTTTCATGCAGAGCCGGCTCACCTCCTGCAGTATATGTGTTTCCTGCAGAGCCGGCTCACCTCCTGCTGTATATGTGTTTCCTGCAGAGCCGGCTCACCTCATGCAGTATATGTGTTTCCTGCAGAGCCGGCTCACCTCCTGCAGTATATGTGTTTCATGCAGAGCCGGCTCACCTCCTGCTGTATATGTGTTTCCTGCAGAGCCGGCTCACCTCCTGCAGTATATGTGTTTCATGCAGAGCCGGCTCACCTCCTGCAGTATATGTGTTTCCTGCAGAGCCGGCTCACCTCCTGCAGTATATGTGTTTCCTGCAGAGCCGGCTCACCTCCTGCTGTATATGTGTTTCCTGCAGAGCAGGCTCACCTCCTGCAGTATATGTGTTTCCTGCAGAGCCGGCTCACCTCCTGCTGTATATGTGTTTCCTGCAGAGCCGGCTCACCTCCTGCTGTATATGTGTTTCATGCAGAGCCGGCTCACCTCCTGCAGTATATGTGTTTCCTGCAGAGCCGGCTCACCTCCTGCAGTATATGTGTTTCCTGCAGAGCCGGCTCACCTCCTGCAGTATATGTGTTTCCTGCAGAGCCGGCTCACCTCCTGCAGTATATGTGTTTCCTGCAGAGCCGGCTCACCTCCTGCTGTATATGTGTTTCTTGCAGAGCAGGCTCACCTCCTGCAGTATATGTGTTTCCTGCAGAGCCGGCTCACCTCCTGCTGTATATGTGTTTCCTGCAGAGCCGGCTCACCTCCTGCTGTATATGTGTTTCATGCAGAGCCGGCTCACCTCCTGCAGTATATGTGTTTCCTGCAGAGCCGGCTCACCTCCTGCAGTATATGTGTTTCATGCAGAGCCGGCTCACCTCCTGCTGTATATGTGTTTCCTGCAGAGCCGGCTCACCTCCTGCAGTATATGTGTTTCCTGCAGAGCCGGCTCACCTCCTGCTGTATATGTGTTTCCTGCAGAGCCGGCTCACCTCCTGCTGTATATGTGTTTCCTGCAGAGCCGGCTCACCTCCTGCAGTATATGTGTTTCATGCAGAGCCGGCTCACCTCCTGCTGTATATGTGTTTCCTGCAGAGCCGGCTCACCTCCTGCTGTATATGTGTTTCATGCAGAGCCGGCTCACCTCCTGCAGTATATGTGTTTCCTGCAGAGCCGGCTCACCTCATGCAGTATATGTGATTCCTGCAGAGCAGGCTCACCTCCTGCTGTATATGTGTTTCCTGCAGAGCCGGCTCACCTCCTGCTGTATATGTGTTTCCTGCAGAGCCGGCTCACCTCCTGCTGTATATGTGTTTCCTGCAGAGCCGGCTCACCTCCTGCTGTATATGTGTTTCCTGCAGAGCCGGCTCACCTCCTGCTGTATATGTGTTTCCTGCAGAGCCGGCTCACCTCCTGCAGTATATGTGTTTCCTGCAGAGCCGGCTCACCTCCTGCTGTATATGTGTTTCCTGCAGAGCCGGCTCACCTCCTGCTGTATATGTGTTTCCTGCAGAGCCGGCTCACCTCCTGCTGTATATGTGTTTCCTGCAGAGCCGGCTCACCTCCTGCAGTATATGTGTTTCCTGCAGAGCCGGCTCACCTCCTGCTATATATGTGTTTCCTGCAGAGCCGGCTCACCTCCTGCAGTATATGTGTTTCCTGCAGAGCCGGCTCACCTCCTGCTGTATATGTGTTTCCTGCAGAGCCGGCTCACCTCCTGCAGTATATGTGTTTCCTGCAGAGCCGGCTCACCTCTTGCTGTATATGTGTTTCCTGCAGAGCCGGCTCACCTCCTGCTGTATATGTGTTTCCTGCAGAGCCGGCTCACCTCATGCTGTATATGTGTTTCCTGCAGAGCCGGCTCACCTCCTGCAGTATATGTGTTTCCTGCAGAGCCGGCTCACCTCCTGCAGTATATGTGTTTCCTGCAGAGCCGGCTCACCTCCTGCTGTATATGTGTTTCCTGCAGAGCCGGCTCACCTCCTGCTGTATATGTGTTTCCTGCAGAGCCGGCTCACCTCCTGCAGTATATGTTTTTCCTGCAGAGCCGGCTCACCTCCTGCAGTATATGTGTTTCCTGCAGAGCCGGCTCACCTCCTGCTGTATATGTGTTTCCTGCAGAGCCGGCTCACCTCCTGCAGTATATGTTTTTCCTGCAGAGCCGGCTCACCTCCTGCAGTATATGTGTTTCCTGCAGAGCCGGCTCACCTCCTGCTGTATATGTGTTTTCCTGCAGAGCCGGCTCACCTCCTGCAGTATATGTGTTTCCTGCAGAGCCGGCTCACCTCCTGCTGTATATGTGTTTCATGCAGAGCCGGCTCACCTCCTGCAGTATATGTGTTTCCTGCAGAGCCGGCTCACCTCCTGCTGTATATGTGTTTCCTGCAGAGCCGGCTCACCTCCTGCTGTATATGTGTTTCCTGCAGAGCCGGCTCACCTCCTGCAGTATATGTGTTTCCTGCAGAGCCGGCCTCACCTCCTGCAGTATATGTGTTTCCTGCAGAGCCGGCTCACCTCCTGCTGTATATGTGTTTCCTGCAGAGCCGGCTCACCTCCTGCAGTATATGTGTTTCCTGCAGAGCCGGCTCACCTCCTGCAGTATATGTGTTTCCTGCAGAGCCGGCTCACCTCCTGCTGTATATGTGTTTCATGCAGAGCCGGCTCACCTCCTGCTGTATATGTGTTTCATACAGAGCCGGCTCACCTCCTGCAGTATATGTGTTTCCTGCAGAGCCGGCTCACCTCCTGCAGTATATGTGTTTCCTGCAGAGCCGGCTCACCTCCTGCTGTATATGTGTTTCCTGCAGAGCCGGCTCACCTCCTGCAGTATATGTGTTTCCTGCAGAGCCGGCTCACCTCCTGCTGTATATGTGTTTCCTGCAGAGCCGGCTCACCTCCTGCTGTATATGTGTTTCCTGCAGAGCCGGCTCACCTCCTGCTGTATATGTGTTTCATGCAGAGCCGGCTCACCTCCTGCTGTATATGTGTTTCATACAGAGCCGGCTCACCTCCTGCTGTATATGTGTTTCCTGCAGAGCCGGCTCACCTCCTGCTGTATATGTGTTTCATGCAGAGCCGGCTCACCTCCTGCAGTATATGTGTTTCCTGCAGAGCCGGCTCACCTCCTGCAGTATATGTGTTTCCTGCAGAGCCGGCTCACCTCCTGCTGTATATGTGTTTCATGCAGAGCCGGCTCACCTCCTGCTGTATATGTGTTTCATACAGAGCCGGCTCACCTCCTGCAGTATATGTGTTTCCTGCAGAGCCGGCTCACCTCCTGCAGTATATGTGTTTCCTGCAGAGCCGGCTCACCTCCTGCTGTATATGTGTTTCCTGCAGAGCCGGCTCACCTCCTGCTGTATATGTGTTTCCTGCAGAGCCGGCTCACCTCCTGCAGTATATGTGTTTCCTGCAGAGCCGGCTCACCTCCTGCTGTATATGTGTTTCATGCAGAGCCGGCTCACCTCCTGCAGTATATGTGTTTCCTGCAGAGCCGGCTCACCTCCTGCTGTATATGTGTTTCCTGCAGAGCCGGCTCACCTCCTGCAGTATATGTTTTTCCTGCAGAGCCGGCTCACCTCCTGCAGTATATGTGTTTCATGCAGAGCCGGCTCACCTCCTGCTGTATATGTGTTTCCTGCAGAGCCGGCTCACCTCCTGCAGTATATGTGTTTCCTGCAGAGCCGGCTCACCTCCTGCTGTATATGTGTTTCATGCAGAGCCGGCTCACCTCCTGCTGTATATGTGTTTCCTGCAGAGCCGGCTCACCTCCTGCTGTATATGTGTTTCCTGCAGAGCCGGCTCACCTCCTGCTGTATATGTGTTTCCTGCAGAGCCGGCTCACCTCCTGCAGTATATGTGTTTCCTGCAGAGCCGGCTCACCTCCTGCAGTATATGTGTTTCCTGCAGAGCCGGCTCACCTCCTGCTGTATATGTGTTTCCTGCAGAGCCGGCTCACCTCCTGCAGTATATGTGTTTCCTGCAGAGCCGGCTCACCTCCTGCAGTATATGTGTTTCCTGCAGAGCCGGCTCACCTCCTGCTGTATATGTGTTTCATGCAGAGCCGGCTCACCTCCTGCTGTATATGTGTTTCATACAGAGCCGGCTCACCTCCTGCAGTATATGTGTTTCCTGCAGAGCCGGCTCACCTCCTGCAGTATATGTGTTTCCTGCAGAGCCGGCTCACCTCCTGCAGTATATGTGTATCCTGCAGAGCCGGCTCACCTCCTGCAGTATATGTGTTTTCTGCAGAGCCGGCTCACCTCATGCAGTATATGTGTTTCCTGCAGAGCAGGCTCACCTCCTGCTGTATATGTGTTTCCTGCAGAGCCGGCTCACCTCCTGCTGTATATGTGTTTCATGCAGAGCCGGCTCACCTCCTGCAGTATATGTGTTTCCTGCAGAGCCGGCTCACCTCCTGCTGTATATGTGTTTCCTGCAGAGCCGGCTCACCTCCTGCAGTATATGTGTTTCCTGCAGAGCCGGCTCACCTCCTGCAGTATATGTGTTTCATGCAGAGCCGGCTCACCTCCTGCAGTATATGTGTTTCCTGCAGAGCCGGCTCACCTCCTGCAGTATATGTGTTTCCTGCAGAGCCGGCTCACCTCCTGCTGTATATGTGTTTCCTGCAGAGCCGGCTCACCTCCTGCTGTATATGTGTTTCCTGCAGAGCCGGCTCACCTCCTGCTGTATATGTGTTTCATGCAGAGCCGGCTCACCTCCTGCAGTATATGTGTTTCCTGCAGAGCCGGCTCACCTCCTGCTGTATATGTGTTTCCTGCAGAGCCGGCTCACCTCCTGCTATATATGTGTTTTCTGCAGAGCCGGCTCACCTCATGCAGTATATGTGTTTCCTGCAGAGCCGGCTCACCTCCTGCTGTATATGTGTTTCCTGCAGAGCCGGCTCACCTCCTGCAGTATATGTGTTTCCTGCAGAGGCGGCTCACCTCCTGCAGTATATGTGTTTCCTGCAGAGCCGGCTCACCTCCTGCAGTATATGTGTTTCCTGCAGAGTCGGCTCACCTCCTGCTGTATATGTGTTTCATGCAGAGCCGGCTCACCTCCTGCTGTATATGTGTTTCCTGCAGAGCCGGCTCACCTCCTGCAGTATATGTGTTTCCTGCAGAGCAGGCTCACCTCCTGCTGTATATGTGTTTCCTGCAGAGCCGGCTCACCTCCTGCAGTATATGTGTTTCCTGCAGAGCCGGCTCACCTCCTGCAGTATATGTGTTTCATGCAGAGCCGGCTCACCTCCTGCAGTATATGTGTTTCATGCAGAGCCGGCTCACCTCCTGCAGTATATGTGTTTCCTGCAGAGCCGGCTCACCTCCTGCAGTATATGTGTTTCCTGCAGAGCCGGCTCACCTCATGCAGTATATGTGTTTCCTGCAGAGCCGGCTCACCTCCTGCTGTATATGTGTTTCATGCAGAGCCGGCTCACCTCCTGCTGTATATGTGTTTCCTGCAGAGCCGGCTCACCTCCTGCTGTATATGTGTTTCCTGCAGAGCCGGCTCACCTTTTGCTGTATATGTGTTTCATGCAGAGCCGGTCACCTCCTGCAGTATATGTGTTTCCTGCAGAGCCGGCTCACCTCCTGCAGTATATGTGTTTCATGCAGAGCAGGCTCACCTCCTGCTGTATATGTGTTTCATGCAGAGCCGGCTCACCTCCTGCTGTATATGTGTCTCCTGCAGAGCCGGCTCACCTCCTGCAGTATATGTGTTTCCTGCAGAGCCGGCTCACCTCCTGCAGTATATGTGTTTCCTGCAGAGCAGGCTCACCTCCTGCAGTATATGTGTTTCCTGCAGAGCCGGCTCACCTCCTGCTGTATATGTGTTTCCTGCAGAGCCGGCTCACCTCCTGCTGTATATGTGTTTCATGCAGAGCCGGCTCACCTCCTGCAGTATATGTGTTTCCTGCAGAGCCGGCTCACCTCCTGCTGTATATGTGTTTCCTGCAGAGCCGGCTCACCTCATGCAGTATATGTGTTTCCTGCAGAGCCGGCTCACCTCCTGCAGTATATGTGTTTCATGCAGAGCCGGCTCACCTCCTGCAGTATATGTGTTTCCTGCAGAGCCGGCTCACCTCATGCAGTATATGTGTTTCCTGCAGAGCCGGCTCACCTCCTGCTGTATATGTGTTTCCTGCAGAGCCGGCTCACCTCCTGCAGTATATGTGTTTCCTGCAGAGCCGGCTCACCTCCTGCTGTATATGTGTTTCATGCAGAGCAGGCTCACCTCCTGCAGTATATGTGTTTCCTGCAGAGCCGGCTCACCTCCTGCTGTATATGTGTTTCCTGCAGAGCCGGCTCACCTCCTGCTGTATATGTGTTTCATGCAGAGCCGGCTCACCTCCTGCAGTATATGTGTTTCCTGCAGAGCCGGCTCACCTCCTGCAGTATATGTGTTTCATGCAGAGCCGGCTCACCTCCTGCTGTATATGTGTTTCCTGCAGAGCCGGCTCACCTCCTGCAGTATATGTGTTTCCTGCAGAGCCGGCTCACCTCCTGCAGTATATGTGTTTCCTGCAGAGCCGGCTCACCTCCTGCTGTATATGTGTTTCCTGCAGAGCCGGCTCACCTCCTGCAGTATATGTGTTTCCTGCAGAGCCGGCTCACCTCCTGCAGTATATGTGTTTCCTGCAGAGCCGGCTCACCTCCTGCAGTATATGTGTTTCCTGCAGAGCCGGCTCACCTCCTGCAGTATATGTGTTTCCTGCAGAGCCGGCTCACCTCATGCAGTATATGTGTTTCCTGCAGAGCAGGCTCACCTCCTGCTGTATATGTGTTTCATGCAGAGCCGGCTCACCTCCTGCTGTATATGTGTTTCCTGCAGAGCCGGCTCACCTCCTGCTGTATATGTGTTTCCTGCAGAGCCGGCTCACCTCCTGCTGTATATGTGTTTCCTGCAGAGCCGGCTCACCTCCTGCAGTATATGTGTTTCCTGCAGAGCCGGCTCACCTCCTGCTATATATGTGTTTCCTGCAGAGCCGGCTCACCTCCTGCTGTATATGTGTTTCCTGCAGAGCCGGCTCACCTCTTGCTGTATATATGTTTCCTGCAGAGCCGGCTCACCTCCTGCTGTATATGTGTTTCCTGCAGAGCCGGCTCACCTCATGCTGTATATGTGTTTCCTGCAGAGCCGGCTCACCTCCTGCAGTATATGTGTTTCCTGCAGAGCCGGCTCACCTCCTGCAGTATATGTGTTTCCTGCAGAGCCGGCTCACCTCCTGCTGTATATGTGTTTCCTGCAGAGCCGGCTCACCTCCTGCTGTATATGTGTTTCCTGCAGAGCCGGCTCACCTCCTGCAGTATATGTGTTTCCTGCAGAGCCGGCTCACCTCCTGCTATATATGTGTTTCCTGCAGAGCCGGCTCACCTCCTGCAGTATATGTGTTTCCTGCAGAGCCGGCTCACCTCCTGCTGTATATGTGTTTCCTGCAGAGCCGGCTCACCTCCTGCTGTATATGTGTTTCCTGCAGAGCCGGCTCACCTCTTGCTGTATATATGTTTCCTGCAGAGCCGGCTCACCTCCTGCTGTATATGTGTTTCCTGCAGAGCCGGCTCACCTCATGCTGTATATGTGTTTCCTGCAGAGCCGGCTCACCTCCTGCAGTATATGTGTTTCCTGCAGAGCCGGCTCACCTCCTGCAGTATATGTGTTTCCTGCAGAGCCGGCTCACCTCCTGCTGTATATGTGTTTCCTGCAGAGCCGGCTCACCTCCTGCTGTATATGTGTTTCCTGCAGAGCCGGCTCACCTCCTGCAGTATATGTTTTTCCTGCAGAGCCGGCTCACCTCCTGCAGTATATGTGTTTCCTGCAGAGCCGGCTCACCTCCTGCTGTATATATGTTTCCTGCAGAGCCGGCTCACCTCCTGCAGTATATGTGTTTCCTGCAGAGCCGGCTCACCTCCTGCTGTATATGTGTTTCCTGCAGAGCCGGCTCACCTACTGCTGTATATGTGTTTCCTGCAGAGCCGGCTCACCTCCTGCTGTATATGTGTTTCATGCAGAGCCGGCTCACCTCCTGCTGTATATGTGTTTCCTGCAGAGCCGGCTCACCTCCTGCTGTATATGTGTTTCCTGCAGAGCCGGCTCACCTCCTGCTGTATATGTGTTTCCTGCAGAGCCGGCTCACCTCCTGCAGTATATGTGTTTCCTGCAGAGCCGGCTCACCTCCTGCTATATATGTGTTTCCTGCAGAGCCGGCTCACCTCCTGCAGTATATGTGTTTCATGCAGAGCCGGCTCACCTCCTGCTGTATATGTGTTTCCTGCAGAGCCGGCTCACCTCCTGCTGTATATGTGTTTCCTGCAGAGCCGGCTCACCTCTTGCTGTATATATGTTTCCTGCAGAGCCGGCTCACCTCCTGCTGTTTATGTGTTTCCTGCAGAGCCGGCTCACCTCATGCTGTATATGTGTTTCCTGCAGAGCCGGCTCACCTCCTGCAGTATATGTGTTTCCTGCAGAGCCGGCTCACCTCCTGCAGTATATGTGTTTCCTGCAGAGCCGGCTCACCTCCTGCTGTATATGTGTTTCCTGCAGAGCCGGCTCACCTCCTGCTGTATATGTGTTTCCTGCAGAGCCGGCTCACCTCCTGCAGTATATGTTTTTCCTGCAGAGCCGGCTCACCTCCTGCAGTATATGTGTTTCCTGCAGAGCCGGCTCACCTCCTGCTGTATATGTGTTTCCTGCAGAGCCGGCTCACCTCCTGCAGTATATGTGTTTCCTGCAGAGCCGGCTCACCTCCTGCTGTATATGTGTTTCATGCAGAGCCGGCTCACCTCCTGCAGTATATGTGTTTCCTTCAGAGCCGGCTCACCTCCTGCTGTATATGTGTTTCCTGCAGAGCCGGCTCACCTCCTGCTGTATATGTGTTTCCTGCAGAGCCGGCTCACCTCCTGCAGTATATGTGTTTCCTGCAGAGCCGGCTCACCTCCTGCAGTATATGTGTTTCCTGCAGAGCCGGCTCACCTCCTGCTGTATATGTGTTTCCTGCAGAGCCGGCTCACCTCCTGCAGTATATGTGTTTCCTGCAGAGCCGGCTCACCTCCTGCAGTATATGTGTTTCCTGCAGAGCCGGCTCACCTCCTGCTGTATATGTGTTTCCTGCAGAGCCGGCTCACCTCCTGCTGTATATGTGTTTCCTGCAGAGCCGGCTCACCTCCTGCTGTATATGTGTTTCCTGCAGAGCCGGCTCACCTCCTGCAGTATATGTGTTTCATGCAGAGCCGGCTCACCTCATGCAGTATATGTGTTTCCTGCAGAGCCGGCTCACCTCCTGCTGTATATGTGTTTCCCGCAGAGCCGGCTCACCTCCTGCAGTATATGTGTTTCCTGCAGAGCCGGCTCACCTCCTGCTGTATATGTGTTTCCTGCAGAGCCGGCTCACCTCCTGCAGTATATGTGTTTCCTGCAGAGCCGGCTCACCTCCTGCTGTATATGTGTTTCCTGCAGAGCCGGCTCACCTCCTGCTGTATATGTGTTTCCTGCAGAGCCGGCTCACCTCCTGCAGTATATGTGTTTCCTGCAGAGCCGGCTCACCTCCTGCTGTATATGTGTTTCCTGCAGAGCCGGCTCACCTCCTGCTGTATATGTGTTTCCTGCAGAGCCGGCTCACCTCCTGCTGTATATGTGTTTCCTGCAGAGCCGGCTCACCTCCTGCTGTATATGTGTTTCCTGCAGAGCCGGCTCACCTCCTGCTGTATATGTGTTTCCTGCAGAGCCGGCTCACCTCCTGCTGTATATGTGTTTCCTGCAGAGCCGGCTCACCTCCTGCAGTATATGTGTTTCATGCAGAGCCGGCTCACCTCCTGCAGTATATGTGTTTCCTGCAGAGCCGGCTCACCTACTGCTGTATATGTGTTTCCTGCAGAGCAGGCTCACCTCCTGCTGTATATGTGTTTCATGCAGAGCCGGCTCACCTCCTGCTGTATATGTGTTTCCTGCAGAGCAGGCTCACCTCCTGCTGTATATGTGTTTCCTGCAGAGCCGGCTCACCTCCTGCTGTATATGTGTTTCCTGCAGAGCCGGCTCACCTCCTGCAGTATATGTGTTTCCTGCAGAGCCGGCTCACCTCCTGTAGTATATGTGTTTCCTGCAGAGCCGGCTCACCTCCTGCTGTATATGTGTTTCCTGCAGAGCCAGCTCACCTCCTGCAGTATATGTGTTTCCTGCAGAGCCGGCTCACCTCCTGCTGTATATGTGTTTCATGCAGAGCCGGCTCACCTCCTGTAGTATATGTGTTTCCTGCAGAGCCGGCTCACCTCCTGCTGTATATGTGTTTCCTGCAGAGCCGGCTCACCTCCTGCAGTATATGTGTTTCATGCAGAGCCGGCTCACCTCATGCAGTATATGTGTTTCCTGCAGAGCCGGCTCACCTCCTGCTGTATATGTGTTTCCCGCAGAGCCGGCTCACCTCCTGCAGTATATGTGTTTCCTGCAGAGCCGGCTCACCTCCTGCTGTATATGTGTTTCCTGCAGAGCCGGCTCACCTCCTGCAGTATATGTGTTTCCTGCAGAGCCGGCTCACCTCTTGCTGTATATGTGTTTCCTGCAGAGCCGGCTCACCTCCTGCTGTATATGTGTTTCCTGCAGAGCCGGCTCACCTCCTGCAGTATATGTGTTTCCTGCAGAGCCGGCTCACCTCCTGCTGTATATGTGTTTCCTGCAGAGCCGGCTCACCTCCTGCTGTATATGTGTTTCCTGCAGAGCCGGCTCACCTCCTGCTGTATATGTGTTTCCTGCAGAGCCGGCCCACCTCCTGCTGTATATGTGTTTCCTGCAGAGCCGGCTCACCTCCTGCTGTATATGTGTTTCCTGCAGAGCCGGCTCACCTCCTGCTGTATATGTGTTTCCTGCAGAGCCGGCTCACCTCCTGCAGTATATGTGTTTCATGCAGAGCCGGCTCACCTCCTGCAGTATATGTGTTTCCTGCAGAGCCGGCTCACCTACTGCTGTATATGTGTTTCCTGCAGAGCAGGCTCACCTCCTGCTGTATATGTGTTTCATGCAGAGCCGGCTCACCTCCTGCTGTATATGTGTTTCCTGCAGAGCAGGCTCACCTCCTGCTGTATATGTGTTTCCTGCAGAGCCGGCTCACCTCCTGCTGTATATGTGTTTCCTGCAGAGCCGGCTCACCTCCTGCAGTATATGTGTTTCCTGCAGAGCCGGCTCACCTCCTGTAGTATATGTGTTTCCTGCAGAGCCGGCTCACCTCCTGCTGTATATGTGTTTCCTGCAGAGCCGGCTCACCTCCTGCAGTATATGTGTTTCCTGCAGAGCCGGCTCACCTCCTGCTGTATATGTGTTTCATGCAGAGCCGGCTCACCTCCTGCAGTATATGTGTTTCCTGCAGAGCCGGCTCACCTCCTGCTGTATATGTGTTTCCTGCAGAGCCGGCTCACCTCCTGCTGTATATGTGTTTCCTGCAGAGCCGGCTCACCTCCTGCAGTATATGTGTTTCCTGCAGAGCCGGCTCACCTCCTGCAGTATATGTGTTTCCTGCAGAGCCGGCTCACCTCCTGCTGTATATGTGTTTCCTGCAGAGCCGGCTCACCTCCTGCAGTATATGTGTTTCCTGCAGAGCCGGCTCACCTCCTGCTGTATATGTGTTTCCTGCAGAGCCGGCTCACCTCCTGCTGTATATGTGTTTCCTGCAGAGCCGGCTCACCTCCTGCTGTATATGTGTTTCCTGCAGAGCCGGCTCACCTCCTGCAGTATATGTGTTTCATGCAGAGCCGGCTCACCTCATGCAGTATATGTGTTTCCTGCAGAGCCGGCTCACCTCCTGCTGTATATGTGTTTCCCGCAGAGCCGGCTCACCTCCTGCAGTATATGTGTTTCCTGCAGAGCCGGCTCACCTCCTGCTGTATATGTGTTTCCTGCAGAGCCGGCTCACCTCCTGCTGTATATGTGTTTCCTGCAGAGCCGGCTCACCTCCTGCTGTATATGTGTTTCCTGCAGAGCCGGCTCACCTCCTGCAGTATATGTGTTTCCTGCAGAGCCGGCTCACCTCCTGCTGTATATGTGTTTCCTGCAGAGCCGGCTCACCTCCTGCTGTATATGTGTTTCCTGCAGAGCCGGCTCACCTCCTGCTGTATATGTGTTTCCTGCAGAGCCGGCCCACCTCCTGCTGTATATGTGTTTCCTGCAGAGCCGGCTCACCTCCTGCTGTATATGTGTTTCCTGCAGAGCCGGCTCACCTCCTGCTGTATATGTGTTTCCTGCAGAGCCGGCTCACCTCCTGCAGTATATGTGTTTCATGCAGAGCCGGCTCACCTCCTGCAGTATATGTGTTTCCTGCAGAGCCGGCTCACCTACTGCTGTATATGTGTTTCCTGCAGAGCAGGCTCACCTCCTGCTGTATATGTGTTTCATGCAGAGCCGGCTCACCTCCTGCTGTATATGTGTTTCCTGCAGAGCCGGCTCACCTCCTGCAGTATATGTGTTTCCTGCAGAGCCGGCTCACCTCCTGCTGTATATGTGTTTCATGCAGAGCCGGCTCACCTCCTGCAGTATATGTGTTTCCTGCAGAGCCGGCTCACCTCCTGCTGTATATGTGTTTCCTGCAGAGCCGGCTCACCTCCTGCTGTATATGTGTTTCCTGCAGAGCCGGCTCACCTCCTGCAGTATATGTGTTTCCTGCAGAGCCGGCTCACCTCCTGCAGTATATGTGTTTCCTGCAGAGCCGGCTCACCTCCTGCTGTATATGTGTTTCCTGCAGAGCCGGCTCACCTCCTGCAGTATATGTGTTTCCTGCAGAGCCGGCTCACCTCCTGCAGTATATGTGTTTCCTGCAGAGCCGGCTCACCTCCTGCTGTAAATGTGTTTCCTGCAGAGCCGGCTCACCTCCTGCTGTAAATGTGTTTCCTGCAGAGCCGGCTCACCTCCTGCTGTATATGTGTTTCCTGCAGAGCCGGCTCACCTCCTGCAGTATATGTGTTTCATGCAGAGCCGGCTCACCTCATGCAGTATATGTGTTTCCTGCAGAGCCGGCTCACCTCCTGCTGTATATGTGTTTCCCGCAGAGCCGGCTCACCTCCTGCAGTATATGTGTTTCCTGCAGAGCCGGCTCACCTCCTGCTGTATATGTGTTTCCTGCAGAGCCGGCTCACCTCCTGCAGTATATGTGTTTCCTGCAGAGCCGGCTCACCTCCTGCTGTATATGTGTTTCCTGCAGAGCCGGCTCACCTCCTGCTGTATATGTGTTTCCTGCAGAGCCGGCTCACCTCCTGCAGTATATGTGTTTCCTGCAGAGCCGGCTCACCTCCTGCTGTATATGTGTTTCCTGCAGAGCCGGCTCACCTCCTGCTGTATATGTGTTTCCTGCAGAGCCGGCTCACCTCCTGCTCTATATGTGTTTCCTGCAGAGCCGGCTCACCTCCTGCTGTATATGTGTTTCATGCAGAGCCGGCTCACCTCCTGCAGTATATGTGTTTCCTGCAGAGCCGGCTCACCTCCTGTAGTATATGTGTTTCCTGCAGAGCCGGCTCACCTCCTGCAGTACATGTGTTTCATGCAGAGCCGGCTCACCTCCTGCTGTATATGAGTTTCCTGCAGAGCCGGCTCACCTACTGCAGTATATGTGTTTCCTGCAGAGCCGGCTCACCTCCTGCAGTATATGTGTTTCATGCAGAGCCGGCTCACCTCCTGCTGTATATGTGTTTCCTGCAGAGCCGGCTCACCTCCTGCTGTATATGTGTTTCCTGCAGAGCCGGCTCACCTCCTGCAGTATATGTGTTTCCTGCAGAGCCGGCTCACCTCCTGCAGTATATGTGTTTCCTGCAGAGCCGGCTCACCTCCTGCTGTATATGTGTTTCCTGCAGAGCCGGCTCACCTCCTGCTGTATATGTGTTTCCTGCAGAGCCGGCTCACCTCCTGCAGTATATGTGTTTCATGCAGAGCCGGCTCACCTCCTGCTGTATATGTGTTTCCTGCAGAGCCGGCTCACCTCCTGCAGTATATGTGTTTCCTGCAGAGCCGGCTCACCTCCTGCAGTATATGTGTTTCCTGCAGAGCCGGCTCACCTCCTGCTGTATATGTGTTTCCTGCAGAGCCGGCTCACCTCCTGCAGTATATGTGTTTCCTGCAGAGCCGGCTCACCTCCTGCTGTATATGTGTTTCCTGCAGAGCCGGCTCACCTCCTGCTCTATATGTGTTTCCTGCAGAGCCGGCTCACCTCCTGCTGTATATGTGTTTCATGCAGAGCCGGCTCACCTCCTGCAGTATATGTGTTTCCTGCAGAGCCGGCTCACCTCCTGTAGTATATGTGTTTCCTGCAGAGCCGGCTCACCTCCTGCAGTACATGTGTTTCATGCAGAGCCGGCTCACCTCCTGCTGTATATGAGTTTCCTGCAGAGCCGGCTCACCTACTGCAGTATATGTGTTTCCTGCAGAGCCGGCTCACCTCCTGCAGTATATGTGTTTCCTGCAGAGCCGGCTCACCTCCTGCTGTATATGTGTTTCCCGCAGAGCCGGCTCACCTCCTGCAGTATATGTGTTTCCTGCAGAGCCGGCTCACCTCCTGCTGTATATGTGTTTCCTGCAGAGCCGGCTCACCTCCTGCAGTATATGTGTTTCCTGCAGAGCAGGCTCACCTCCTGCTGTATATGTGTTTCATGCAGAGCAGGCTCACCTCCTGCTGTATATGTGTTTCCTGCAGAGCCGGCTCACCTCCTGCTGTATATGTGTTTCCTGCAGAGCCGGCTCACCTCCTGCAGTATATGTGTTTCCTGCAGAGCCGGCTCACCTCCTGCTGTATATGTGTTTCCTGCAGAGCCGGCTCACCTCCTGCTGTATATGTGTTTCCTGCAGAGCCGGCTCACCTCCTGCAGTATATGTGTTTCCTCCACGCTCCACGAATGCTGTTTCTCCCGATGACAAGAGCTGCCTGCGTGACTGGTTCTTTGTGTAGGGAGCGGATCTCCTTGGCTAGATCCAAGAGCCTCTCCTTGGCTAGATCTGCGCGGATCTCCTTGCCTGGATCCAAGCGGCTCTCATTGGCTGGATCCGAACGGATCTCCTTGGCTAGATCCAGGAGGATCTAATGCCTCACAGGGTGGTTGCGGGACCTGATGTGTGGATCTGGGTGGCATGAGATCCTAGGCGCCGGATCCGGTGTGTGCTGGATCCACATAGTGGAATCTAATCGGCATCTGATCCTCAGTGCTAGATCCGGGTAGCGTTAGATCTGATCCGGGCGCCATTATATCTGATCCGGGCAGTATCAGATCTGCTGACGGGCTAGATGTGCTGAGCCGAGTGATAGATCCCTCCGCAACAGGCACCCCAAGTTGTTTAAGTGTGGGCATGCAGGCGTAGGTGCAAAATAATTGGATTCGGAAATCCTGGCATGCTCTTTGTCACAATGGCGGATGTTGACCCAGTTGTACAAACACGGATATTTACCCTGTTGTACACAAATGGATCTTGACACTGTTGTACACGATTGGATATTGACCCTGAGGTACACAAATGGATCTTGACACTGTTGTACACGATTGGATATTGACCCTGAGGTACACATACAGATCTTGACCTTCTCGTCGGGGCACCCTACTTTACCCGATACTCGCACGTACCTGCTGAGGTGAGCAGGGGTAAAGCCACTCGGACATATGGCACAAGCTGTCCGAATGTAAATAAAGAATGCACGAACAAGTGCGTGGATAAAAGCAGACGTCCGTTTTGGCTGAACCCATGGGACATGAAACCAGATATCTGAGTGGCTTAGCGCCACGCCTAGGACGGAGCTCTGCTTGCTGATGACGTAAGGGGGCGGCGCGGCTTAACTCCACGCCGCCCCCTTCCGTCAAAACGCAGAGCTCCCTCCCAGGGGATCTCACTGTCCCAGGGGTGGACTTTTCGAGTCAACCAAGTACTTGCCAAAATCGATTTGGCGACCGGCACTTGTCCAGGGACTCAAATCCCCGCTACCCATTGGTGCAGTAAATGCAGACGGAAATCCACCAAAACCCTAACACTTAAATCTGCACATGGTACAAACCGCAAAACCCTCAACCCAAAACCCTTAAGCCTGAACCCTAAAATCTGCACGCACACGGTGCAACTCGCAAAACCTTCAACCCTCAACCCTTAACCCTTAAGCCTGAACCCTAATCGCAAGCCACCCATTGCCTGCACGTGCATTGTGCCCAAGGAAAACCATTAACCCCAATTCCTAAACCCTGAATCCCTTAACCTTTAACCTACCCAATGTCTGCACATACATGTTGCCAAACGCAAAAGCGATGCCCTCCGGCTGCTGCGCAGATAAGGGCAAACCAAGATCAGGTTCACAGTTTCACACACACAAACAGCATGATGCATACTGGTATGTATATGATGTAGGTGTACCCATTATAAAGCGGCATGATGTACCGTGACATGTCGCTTATGAGTCAAGGGAAGTGACGCCGGGGCCCGCAGTGGGGGAAATTTTGGGCCGGAGTCAATCCAGAGCAACACCCACCCCCCTGGACACAAAAACGACGCCCTCTGACCGCTGCTGCATGGGTGAATGAAGGCTCATGACAGGGCACAGACCCAGCGAGGAGGGCACAGATCCAGCGAGGAGGGCACAGATCCGGCGAAATAGACCTAGATAAAAAGGATATGATGCGCACGTAGGGTTTAGGTTTAGGGTTTTGAGTTTATGCGCACTTGGCACTGGTAAATAAGCCCCATAACCTGATTGGGGTTCAGGTCAGGTGGGGTAATCTGGACCTCTAAACCCCTGAACCCCGCAACCTCCAACCCCTTGGCCCTTCACGTCAACCCACCAGGAACGAAGGGTGTTTGACGGCAATGTGCTTGTACTGCAGAGAACCGCCGGAGAATCAAATGACGCCTTGGACTCTATACTGTTGGGGTGTCAGGGGCACAGTCCGTTTGGGGTTTTAGGGTTCACAGTTTAGGGCTCGGGCTTTAGATTTTAGGCTTTGGGGCACAGGCAGTCAAGGGCAATGTGCTGGAAGGGTGTCAGGGGCACAATCGGTGAAGGGATCATCAGGGTTAAGGGTTAAGGGTTAAGGGTTCCGCTGCCTGGGTGTCAGGGGTACAGTTGGAGAAGCTTTCGGGTTTCTGGTTAAGGTCTAAACTAGACACAGTAGGTTAAAGGCAATATCATGTAAGGGTGTCAAGGTCCTCCCTCCTACGGCTCTGTCCACGCTCACTCTCTCACATAGCATCATCCTCGCTCAATCCCTCCTGGAGCCCCGCCAACGCTCTATCTCTCAAAATCCTGCGTTCACGCACACTCTCTCATATGGGACCATCTTCGCTCCGTTGCCTTTATGGTTTTATTGCGACCACCCCCTCTCACCATGCACCCTCTATCTCTCATATGGCACCATCACCCCTCTGTTTCTGTTACGGCATTTCCACCCGCCCTCTCACCATGCATGCGTACAGGTCCCCGTCCCCCGGATTCATGCAGATGCCCGTGACCCACACCGGGCCTACGCTGGCCGCACGCTGTGTGGCCGCCGCCCAACGCTGACGCCTGGCAGCCTTCCAACGCCCCTCGCGCACCACGGCGCCGCTGCGGGGGTCCGTCAGGAGGGATCGGGTTCGCCATGCGGTCGTTGTTGTTACAAAGCACAGCACTGAAAGCGGTACGCCACACGTGGGTCACAGCCTCATTGGGTGTTCAGGGAAACAAGACAGCCTAGGCCGAGGACACATCCGTGCCGTTCCTATTTTAAAACTTAGGGCGCACCAGCCTTAGTTCGTCACCTCTGGCATGACCTCGGCTTTGACAAACCGAGGGTGCATGCCTCACGCCCTCTAGCATCAGGCCAGCAGTCGCAAAACAAAAATGGCAACGCCCCTCGCAGGGGTACGGTGTTAGGGTAAAGAAAAAAGCTAGACATGAGCCTACCAGGGAAGAGTGCTGGTAGAATCGCACCTACATGCAAGATGGTTGCTGCCAGCGGCCGGAAGACATGGCGCGATTCAGAGCCAAGACGCATGCATTTTCTGAAGGGAGCTGAACGATCTGGTAAGGAAGCTTCATAAATCCAAGATTGGACCTACAAGAAAATGCGCAGCGATCTATCCTGGCCATGCATGCTGATGATCTGGACTGTGCATGCCGTTAATCTGGACCATGCTTGCTGAAGTTCTTAACCACGCATGCCGCTGATCTGGACCATACATGCTGATGGTCTGGACCATACGTGCTGATGGTCTGGACCATGCACGCTGATGGTCTGGAGCACGCAAACCACTGACATGAGTCATGCATGACATGTTCTGGTCTTGGGCAGGCCTTTTGGGGGGAAGCTTTTTCCCCATGGCACGGGGTTATGGATTTTAGTGAAGGTAATGGGCTTGCATGCTCTGTGCCAGGTGGCATATCTTGACACAGCAGGGCCCCTTCGGCGGACATAAGGTTTCATTTTGGGGTGGTTAGTGGTGTTTAAAAACACCGGTTTGGATGCATGGGTGGGCTTGTTAGTGGAGCGCGAAGCTGAGACTTGTTTAGCCACCGAATCCGTACAGAGTCCTGCCCTGGCGCTTGAGGGCGTAAACAACGTCCAGAGCCGTGACAGTCTTGCGGCGAGCGTGCTCGGTGTAGGTCACAGCGTCACGGATGACGTTCTCGAGGAAGACCTTGAGGACACCGCGGGTCTCCTCATAGATAAGGCCACTGATGCGTTTCACGCCTCCACGTCGAGCCAGGCGACGAATCGCAGGCTTGGTGATGCCCTGGATGTTGTCGCGAAGGACCTTGCGGTGGCGCTTAGCACCTCCCTTTCCGAGTCCCTTGCCTCCCTTGCCGCGTCCAGACATCGTATGATATTGAGGTATATGTAGAGGGTAAGGTCACATGCCCCTTGTACTATCAGACTTTGTATAAATATAGTAGGGCCTGTAATCAACTTGACAGCCGAGTTTGCTGATCTGATCCGCGTGCACATCCACACCCGGATCAGCAGATTTGGTCGGTGTGCAACAGTACAAAGTATGGGCGGTTTGACACCACCCTCAGGGAGCATACATTGTCATCCGACTATTTGAAATGGCCCGTACCAAGCAGACTGCTCGTAAGTCCACCGGAGGCAAGGCCCCCAGGAAGCAGCTGGCTACTAAGGCAGCTCGCAAGAGCGCCCCGGCCACCGGAGGCGTGAAGAAGCCCCATCGCTACCGTCCCGGCACTGTCGCCCTGCGTGAGATCCGCAAGTACCAGAAATCCACCGAGCTTTTGATCCGCAAGCTGCCATTCCAACGCCTGGTCCGTGAGATCGCCCAGGACTTCAAGACCGACCTGCGTTTTCAGTCTTCGGCCGTCCTAGCACTGCAGGAGGCAGCTGAGGCTTACCTGGTTGGCCTGTTCGAGGACACTAACCTGGCTGCCATCCATGCCAAGCGTGTCACCATCATGCCCAAGGACATCCAGCTTGCCAGGCGCATCCGAGGCGAGAGGGCCTAAGTCTCCCTTGCCCTGCCCCTCGTGCCTGATCAACCAAACAGGTGTTTTTCAACACCACCATCTTATGGCACAACCCCTGTGCACAACTGTCCACGCAGAGCTTTCAACGCACCGGTTGACCTCTGTCATTTTTGGGTTAATGACTGATAACTCTGGGCCCTACTTGAATGAAGCTCAGCCACACCGGCAAACATTAAGTCAGCTAGGAAAGTCAAGGGAAAGTCACAAAAGGAAAGCACGTCTACCTTTCAAATAACAAGAACAAAAAGATCAGGCAAAAAATCGTATCACCTGCCCCTGAAGAGACTAGCCTCCTACTCCTGCCTGCGGGCTATCCTAGTTCCTGTCTGGTCCGGAGGAAAAGGGAAAGAGACTTCAGGCAACAGGAAAGACAGAGAGGAGCATAAAGGACAGCTCGAGACACCCCCCCTCCCAGAAAACGGGAAGGCAGACCGCAGATCCCGCCCCGGAAAACAAGAGAGACAAAAAGGGAAAGAGCCAGTCCCCAAGGAGGACAAACAAAGATAACAAACTAGCCCTCAACAAAGTCTACCATGTCCTCAACAAAAGCCAGAGCCTCCCACCCATTCCTACCCTGGTACTGCTGAAAATCCGTGGCGTCCTCAGGGGGTCCTGCCCAACCTCTCGCCCTCAATTTCTCCTTCAGCTAGTGCACTGAATGCACACAAGCAGCGCATCCTCCACATGTTGGCCCTCAGCCCAGCATCGTTGGCAGTACCGTGTGTCACGCTGCTGATCGCTGCGCCGTCCTCTATTATCAGTGTCAATAACGTTACACCTCTGGGCCCGCTCAAAGCTCGGCCGCGTGGGCGCCCAACTGTTCAGAAGGGAGATAAGGAGGCACTAAAAGGAAGAGAGGGGGAAAGGAACAAAAGGAGAGGCCGGGAAGGCTAAGCAGACCAAGTCCAACACCTGAGTTCCACTAGAGACTACCCCTCAACAGAGCCTCTAAGAAAAGAAAAAGTCCAGGAAAGCAAGCGTATTCCACCCCTGCTTGGCCGCGAGGGCGCTCCACTGATCAGAAGGGAGAAGAGAAGAAAATAAAAAGGGGGCAAACAACAACGACAACAACAACAAAAAAAAAGCCAAAAGAGAAGGCCGGAAAGGCCAACGACATTGGCCTCAGAAACCCCGGAGACTAACCTTGGATAATGCCCACAGCACAGTCCACAAAAGCAAGTGCGTCCCACCCATGCTTAGCCTGGTACAACTGGTGGAAGTTAGTGGCAGCGCCCAGAGAACCTGCCCACCCGCTCCCGTAACTGCTCCCTGACACTAGGGCACTGGAAGCACAAATGCAGCGCATCCTCTACCTCCTTGCTATCCCCCCCTGCCCAACACCGCTGGCATCAGCGTGCTTGTCGCCGCTGACCGTTGCGCCGTCCTCTGGTATCAGCAGTGCTGATCGCGCCAAGCCGCATCGCAAATTGGTGCGCACACAAGCACACAAGCACAGTGAGAAGATATTTTCCCACTTTTACACGGGTGTGGTCACTGAAGGATCACAGTTCCCAGAGCATGGTGCTGGTATTAGACCTGAGGTCTTTGCTGAGTTTGAGCTGATTAAGGGTTACATGTTTGAACGTCTAGAGCAGTACGGCAAGGCCACGATGGCTGGGGCGTGGGCCTTCATTATTGCCAAGTATGCCCACTGGCCGCACCTGGTCCCCCATATGGTGAAGCTTGTTAGTTGCTACTTTGTCCTTGTCGTGCACACCGCTGAGGTGGAGCGTGGTTTCAGCATCCACAAGCTCATCAAGACACGGCTGCGAAGCAGTCTTGATGTTGTCATTGTGGACTCGCTCATGCGGGTAAAAATGTTGGTTTCACATTTTTCTTTCGACGCCAAGGATGTTCATCACGAGCTTATCATGTCAGCTGTTGAGGTGGCCAACAAGCAGCCCATGCACTTGGGTGACAAGCCCCAGTTCTTTTGGCCAGATTGGCCCTCGATGTGTGCGGCATTCAAGTCCCCTTCGTGGGCACGTCTTTGGCTGAGGGTGCTGAGGGCGAGGAGGAGTTGGCTGAGGAGGAGGGTGAGGTGGATGCGATGCAACCTCCGGAGGAGGATGAAGAGGATGCAGATCCCGCGCCCTTAGAGTCAGATGATGACGATTTGCCTTTAGCTAGGTATGCTGAATTGGCACGCGCCAAGCAAAAACTGTCATAGTGTGATGGTGTGTGTAGATAATTAAACAGAAATTAACTTTGAACTTTTTGTTTACCAAGGAGGAGAGGCCGTAGTTATGTGTGTGTAGGTTTATTTTTATGAATGTAATGTAAGACGAGTGAAGATAAAACAGTTTCCAAAAATCGGGAGAAAAAATCACACTTTTCATACTTTTTGGGAAAACCGGACAAAAAATAAGAGGTCTCCGGCTCGGAAAAAAAACGGAGAGGGGGGAAAGTGCCCGGCGAAACCGGTCAGTTCCCAGACCCCATTGTAGACCCCTGAAGCACACTCCCTCTGACTAGTGCGGCTCTGGGCTTGCGCCAGTAGGGCACCTGCCGTGGACTGGAACCAGGCGTGGTAGGTCGCCGCAGATCTGTGCTCGGTGGTAGGGTCCCCACCGCCGCTTGCGTCCAGCCGTGCTTGCTCTTAGGCTGCGTCAACAAGTGCCAACACCTCTGTGACGGGTAGGCGCTGTAGGGCAGCTGCTGCCTCGCGCAAGGTGGGGGTGGCTGCCCCCCGCTCCAGCTCCTCTAATGCAAGCAGCAGATCAGAGCACCACGTGGCCGCCAGTGCCCTGGCTGATTGCAAGCTGCATATCTGCTGCCATGGCTTGAGCCATGATCGGGCTGTATTGCTGTGCCTTTGGAGGCTGTTGTCTCTTGTCAGTCTAGCGACGCATTCTGGATGTATGTTGACACTTGCACTATTTAGTTAGGCGCCCATGCGGCCGAACCATTTTTAGCAGGGCCCAGAGGTGTTACGTCATTGACTTGCACCGTTGTTGGATAGGCCAAAGCCTCTCCGCAGCAATGGCATGTATGATGTTTCAGGTGGCCAATGGAGGATTGGTGGGTGAAGACTTTTTTCTAAACAGTAAGTCATCGGCGCTGGCACAGCTTGCACCAAGCAAAGCCCCAATTTTTGCGCTACCACTGCGCCCCGTAAGACGCACCCTACGCCCGGCCATGGAAACCCGAAACCCTAATTTTCCGATGCAGGCCAGAGTGCAACTGTCCCCATGCCCTTACACGGCACCGGCTCCCGGCATGTACCTCATCCCACCTAGCAATGCACCAAAATCAACCAAGGCAAGTTCTTTATAAGAGAAGGTACTGGACTAGTACAGACCCAAGCAAAGAAAACTAGCTGTTCGACAAACCGACATCAAGAGAGCCCAACTGCGGCCAACGGTGGTCAGTCCCGCAGCTGCTCCCGCAGCAACCTCTTCAGTAAATAGATGGGGACAGTAGCCATCTGCCTTGCTTCTCAGAGAGCCCACCTGCCACCTACCAAGTCCCGCACTCCAGCTGGTTCCGAAGCAGCCTCTTGCATGGTGTAGGCAGTTCTAAGAGTACACGTTGTGAACAGCCCCAAGCAGTACTAGTACCCGGGCAGCACAACTGACTACTTTTGCTGTACGGTCTTGCGGTATTTTCTATTCAAACAGTACTATTTGCCTCCAGCATTTCAGTCAATTTTGCAGTACAAGCATTTATCACGTTGTGAGCAGTTAGGGTCCTAGGGCTCGGGCCTGCCATATCCTTCACATATGGTTAAGGATACTTGGCGCGACATCAAGCGCTTCCTTGCAGGAATCATGAAAAATTAAGTTATGCTTGTGGTAGCTGTGTGGCAATTTGAGCTTTAATGTCTGCTGCAGTTTTCAGCAGAGCATCGGGCTGACACAAGCACAGCCGGTGAGCAAACAAATGCATATTCGTACTCAGGGGGAGGGGTATTGGAGGGGGGGCAGAAATATATGCTGGCATGTCCCTAGGCGAACAGTTTCTCAGCTTATGTTTTGCACTATTTCCCTGCATTCCTAGGCTAAACGAGATATTTATGAAGTGTATGATTTTCCCACAAAGCTCGCATATATGAAAGTCTTATCGTCCATGGCATACTAAATAGCAACTTCATAGAGCAATAGCAATTTCATGGAGCATGGTTGAAACAATAGCCGTGCTTGTGTTTGCAGAGCCGGCATCCCACCCCCATGCATGCCATGTTGCATGCATGCCATACTTCATGTACAGGGTAATAGTGTGACCGAATCTGTAACCGGGTTAAAACCTGAGGTCAAGGCCAGGGTGAGCTTAGCACAGAAGATGCTGCAAAGGTGCAAAACAGGCAGAAATACAGCTTGTAATGCATGGCGGATGCTGCAAAAGTTCCCATCACAGGCAGAACAACAGCCGCACTCAAGCAATGCACGGCACGGCATCTGTTGTAATATACAATAAGAAGAGACACAGAAAGCAATGCACGCCAGATGCTGCAAAACAAGCAGAACTTGATCCACATCGCATATCCCAACAGCTTCCCTATTGCGCACGCATGCTACCGATATTGCAACACAACCATGCTTACCAACAATTGCCAGCGCACAACTGCATGCCTCCTCTCTCCCTAATCCCTCTCATGGAGCCCTTCATGGTGTGTCACTACTGCATCACTGGGCAACCTGTAAAGTTTTGTGCAGTGTCGGTACGTTCTTGTTTTTCAATGAAATGTTCTGATCAGGGGGTTCTGATGAAATAGAGGAGGTGATCAGAACAGAGCTTGTCACTCGGGTAATGCGCCACGCAGGCGCTCATTACAAAAGCAAAGCCAGGGTTCAGCAATATGGTCTAGGACTTGGGCTCACACATTTTTTAAAACAGAGCACTCGCGGGGGCTACATATGCCTTTCTTCTCTCTTTCGTATAGGGCATGCCATGCCTGGTACAAGCAATATTGATGTGGGCCACAAGGATCGGAGGCATAAACACAAGAAGCATAAAAGGCACAGAGAGGATGTAGATCGCAAGAAGTCACGTCGTGCAGAAAAGGAGGCAGGTAGTGATTCCCCCGAGAGCGGTGAAATCATTGTGACGTCTGGTGCAGCTTCGCCAGCGTTGCAGGCAAAGCTACATGATGGCCCCATTCTAGATGGCAAAAAAACAAATACTGACGGCCCTTTGGGTGACAGGGATGGTCGGGCTGAGGGTGTTATTCGACGAGGATCTTCAGTTACCAACGGGTGAGACCGCTTACCATGACCCGTGAGTCTTTGCCCTCCCCGCATTTTTGTTTCGTCCCCTCAACTTCGTGTGTCCAGTCATTCAACTGATCAGTTGTACGCCAGTTGATCGTCGACCTTGTCAGGAACCCTCGCCGGCCAATTTCCTGTGTGCCGTATCTCAAGCTTTCCTGTTTTGTAGGGAGGGAAGGCGGACAGGGGGTTCAGGTGCCGTAGGTCGGGAGCTCTCTGGTCACGAGGACACACGACCCTGCCCAGGCAGCACTGATGGTGGGAATACAGGGGCTGGCAAGAGGACCCAGGGAGAGGAAGAGGCTATGGATCCGCCCCCCTCCAGGTTGGATGATCCATCTACCCAACGTAAACATTCAATTGACAGCGCTGGTGGCCATGATGAGCGCAGGAGGAGTGCCACCGCTGCATTGTAGAAGCGGAGGATGTGGGCCCACCAGATTCGCTGTAGTGGTTGGAGCTGCAGCTCTCTCATGACTCCCCAACTGGCGGCTGATGCAGGTAGCCCCGCAGCCTGGCGTAGGTGCCGAAGCAAGCTTGACTGCATTTTGCTGGAGAGACATTGCCGCGGTCGAAGGTGGCTGGTGGCCCACACCACGTCGCCGTAGTTGGCCGCTGGCGCTGCGTACACAGCTGCCAGCCTGATGCGGGTTGGAAGATGGCGCCTTAGGCCATCTTGGCTGCCATGCGGCGAACACTTAAGTTGGTGCACACACATGCGCATGCCCTCTTGCTCCCTAATGTAGCTCCTATAAGGCACAAAGCTGTTCACGTCACCAATTGCGTCCTCCAGGGGTGTGACTGAGTGCGAGCTGCATATCAGCCGCCATGGCTGCCACCATGAATGGGCTGTCTGCCTGTGCTGCCCGTGCTACTGCTGTATTGTAGAAGCGAAGCACATGGCGCCACCAACCTCGACTAGACCACCTAAACGCATTCATCGGTACGGCTCCACCTAAATGCGAACCGGTACAGTCATCCACATTGAAAATTCAGTGATGTGGACATTCTTTAGAGATGAGAATTCCTCAGGCATTAAGGGTGAAAAGACGTACATGGTAAGCAATTCTGCCAATGACGTTACACCTCTGGGCCCTGCTCCAAAAAAGGCTCGGCCGCATGGGCGCCTCGGTAAAAGGGGCAGGAAAAAAAAGGGAAATGGGTGGGAAAACTGAAGGGACAGACAAAAGGCTGGAAAGAAAATGTGTGCAATTCTGCATGCATGGCTAATTCTGTGTTCGACACTAGGCCTAGGCTACTAGCCTCCCTCCAAGGTTTAATCTTGTCGTTCTCTCACGGTTCGCTCTGTCTGGCCCCTTCAAAAGAGGGTGTGGGGCAGTAAGTGATTGCGTTCAATCTCTAACAGCAACATATGCATACAAGGAAATCCGCATGCCATTGATTTTTTACCTTTCGTTCCCCCAGCCCCCCCACCCTCACATCCTGGGTAATTCAGAAGTTGCTTTGCCTGCCGAACACCCAGCACGAAATCCCGCGTGCCAACCAAACCACCTGGCAGCGAGCATCGGTACAAACACCAGCATGGTAATAGACCATGCCGCTGCACTCGCGGGGCAGGGATGTTCCCCCTGCCTCATTACGGTATCAAGTTCAAATGCAGTAGAACATCAGGCCCCCTTTCCATGCACCACCCCAAACATGTTGCTTCGCTAACCAGTAAGCGCGCAGCGATAAGCTGGCACATTTCCCGGCTTGTTGCTGTCCCATCAGACGTAGCCTGTAAAATATGGTCCGGAGCTCACTACTGGTAAAATTGCAGGCCATGTGTGGATGCAGAGTGTAGATGCATGCTCTCTTTCCAGTTTTTGACAAACCCTCGGCTAATCCTTTCGGCTTGGGCGTGTACGGAATGATAAATCCAGTTCATACCGGGTATCTGGCATTCGCCATAGTTCTGATATGGTGCATGCTGCCAATCATTAGCTTACATGTTTGTTTTTGCTCTTTCGCCTTGTAAATCTTAAAGCAAAAGATTTACAAGGCGCAAAAACCGTAAACAATTGTGTTGCTTTTTTATTTTCTCACAACTTTGCTCCCCTGTTCTTGGCTGGGGGCCCCTACAAATTCTTGGTGGGATTTGTAAAACCTAGCTCGTGCACAACAATATGAAGAAATCCAGATGCAGCATGCATGGCATGTGCAGCAAGCCCAACCCCAAACACAGAACATGACGGAATGCTTACCATTCACCAGCGCTTTAGGTAGCATGCATCGTTTGTAACGATGCATGCAGCCAAAGTGACATGATGTTGCCCTTCAAAGCACGACCTTGAGTGAGGTATTTTGAGGTCTGTATTGGTGGTGTTGAAAAACACCGGTTTTGGCTAAAGAGGTATAGGCTCCAGCTGGACGGTAGGTGAGCTGCTTAGGCCGAGGTGAACTTGGTGACGGCCTTGGTGCCCTCAGAGACAGCATGCTTGGACAACTCTCCAGGCAGGACCAGGCGCACAGCAGTCTGAATCTCACGGGAGGTCATTGTGGGCTTCTTGCTGTAGCGGGACAGGCGGGCAGCCTCGGTGGCGATCTTGTCGAACATGTCGTTCATGAGGGAGTTGAGGATGCTCATGGCCTTGGAGGAGACGCCAGTGTCAGGATGGACCTGTTTGAGGACCTTGTACAGGTAGATCTTGTAGGACTCGACTGCCTTGCCGGACTTCTTCTTCTTGCCATCGGTGCTAGTGACTGCGACCTTCTTCGCGACCTTTATCTCGGCAGTGGCCACCGCAGTGGGCTTCTTCTTAGAGATTGTCTTGGGTGCCATTATGTTGATGTGACGTTGTAGAATAGTGTGTGGGTTATGACAGGTCGCAAGACGACTATGTAGTGTACAAAGTTCGGGTGGCCGGATCAGCAGGCACCGACCGTTGGTCTGCTGATCCGACCTTCAAGCCGTCTACTAAAAGAGCGCGTGGTTCGCTCTAGGTACAAACTCCTTTATCACTTCCACCTCCGCACACCTCCCAGACGACATGGCAGGAAATACAGTATCCGCTGGTGGTGGTCGCGGCAAGGTTGCAGGAGGCAAGAAGACCGTGTCGCGCAGTGCCAAGGCCGGACTTCAGTTCCCAGTGGGCCGTGTCGCCCGCTACCTGAAGAAGGGCAAGTACGCTGAGCGCATCGGGGCTGGCGCTCCAGTCTACCTGGCAGCAGTCCTTGAGTACATCGCTGCTGAGGTGCTAGAGCTAGCTGGTAACGCTGCCCGCGACAACAAGAAGAATCGCATCATCCCCCGCCACATCCAGCTGGCGATCCGTAATGACGAGGAGTTGAGCAAGCTGTTGGGCACTGTCACCATCGCATCTGGTGGTGTGTTGCCCAACATCCACTCCGTCCTGCTGCCCAAGAAGAGCAAGAAGGAGGAGGAGTCGGCCTAAGCTTCCTACAATCATTCGCCCTATCTACAAACTAACAAACCGGTGTTTTTCAACACCACCATATGTACACTGAAGCACCACTGACGCAACAATGTAATCACAAGTCAACCTTCATAGAATGATGGGCATGTCCAACCAAAGCATGTACCCGCCTAAATTTTATCTTGGGCATGTCAGTCTTGAATTGACCATGGACCTAAACCATACAAGGGCTTGTCTCAGTAATTAAACCATGGGTCTGTCCTACCAATCACGGGCCTGCTCGATAATGCAGACCTTCATCACATCACCAATCATTGGTGCAAGAGAACATTATGGTGGGAAGGAGTGCCAATGAGTCAGCTTTCATCAACCACTAGGTAGCTGCACAAAAAGTGATTCAAATCTGCTCTGGGATTTTCGTACACTTGCATCATGTCTGGCGGCATGTTAGCGTCGGCGGTGAAAGTGACATTGGGGGGCTTCTGAACAGTTGGGCGCCCACGTGGCCGAGCTTTGAGCGGGCCCAAAGGTGTAAAGTTATTGATTGGGGGGCAGCGCTCCCATCAGGCCAGCACTCCGGGTGGCACCCTCGCCCATCCCCCCCTTTCGTCCTACGCCTGAACATGCCCGTGGGCTTGGTTTCCCCATCAAGGTGAACAAAGGGTCCCCGATACTCTTCAGGGCAGGGGTCTACAAACCGGCCGGTTCCCGGGCAGAATTGGACAAAAGAAAAAAAACCCGGGAAAAGCGAGAGGGGGGTTCCGGCGAAGCCGGAAAAAAAAGGGGGGAGTATGAATGTTCTCCGGCTGTGGTGATTTGGGGCCGGAGGCCCACAAACTCTTATCCGGCTCTTTTTCTCCCCGGTTGTTCCAGTTTTATTCCCTTTAACATATTCTCAGCTAGCCATTATGTCTAGTGGTTCTAGAAAGCGGCAGATCGGTAGCAAAGCCTTCAGCTTCGACATGTGGTCGTTAGACAAAGCGAAGGAGCCACGTCTCGAAGTCGAGGAGCCACGTCGCGAAGTCGAGGTTGAGATCGAGCTCACCGAAACAGCACCAGCCGAAACAGCCGCCTCTCTCGTCTCGCTGACGATCTTCCCTCAGGCAGACGGCACCTTGAAAGCGTACCTGATATACGCCATGGATCCCCTACTTCCGCCAGCACCAATTGAGATAGCCGACAGTCCCGAGGCCAGCCCTGCCTTGACTGGCCTCGATGAGAGATTCAGCACATCATCCCTCAGTTTTCTCCAGTGTTTCCGAGTGTTGGATCCCCAGTCCTTCCATGGTGTGTCTTCCGCCGTCAGCCCTGCGCAGCCCACTAGCGAGTTGGCAGAATTCGGTCTGAGTGATTTTGAGAAGATATTTTCCCACTTTTACACGGGTGTGGTCACTGAAGGATCACAATTCCCAGAGCGGGGTGCTGGTATTAGAGCAGAGGTCTTTGCTGAGTTTGAGCTGGTTAAGGGTTACATGTTTGACCGTCTAGAGCAGTTCGGCAAGGCCACGATGGCTGGGGCGTGGGCCTTTATTATTGCCAAGTATGCCCACCTGGTCCCCCATATGGTGAAGCTTGTTAGTTGCTACTTTGTCCTTGTCGTGCACACCGCTGAGGTGGAGCGTGGTTTCAGCATCCACAAGCTCATCAAGACACGGCTGCGAAGCCGTCTTGATGTTGTCACTGTGGACTCGCTCATGCGGGTAAAAATGTTGGTTTCACATTTTTCTTTTGACGCCAAGGATGCTCATCACGAGCTTATCATGTCAGCTGTTGAGGTGGCCAACAAGCAGCCCATGCACTTGGGTGACAAGCCTCCAGTTCTTTTGGCCAAGTTGGCCCTTGATGTGTGCGGCATTCAAGTCCCCTTCGTGGGCACGTCTTTGGCTGAGGGTGTTGAGGGCGAGGAGGAGTTGGCTGATGAGGAGGAGGGTGAGGATGCAATGCAACCTCCGGAGGAGGATGAAGAGGACGCAGATCCCGCGCCCTTAGAGTCAGATGATGACGATTTGCCTTTAGCTAGGTATGCTGAATTGGCACGCGCCAAGCAGCAACTGTGATAGTGAGATACTGTGATCGTGCGAGTAGATAATTGAACATAAATAAACTTAAAACTTTCTGTTTACCAAGGAGGAGAGACTGTAGTTATGTGTGTGTGTAGGTTTATTTTTATGAATGTAATTTAAGACGAGTGAAGATTGGACGGTTTGTAAAAATCGGGAGAGAAAAAAAAAATCACACTTTTTCACACTTTTTCGGAAAACCGGACAAAAAAATAAGAGGTCTCCGGCTCGGAAAAAAAAGCCGGAGAGGGGGGAAAAAGTGCCCGGCGAAACCGGTCAGTTCCCAGACCCCATTGTAGACCCCTGCTTCAGGGGCGGCTTCCTGCTTTCTATCTCTCCAACCCCTAGCTCCTGGGGGGGGGGGTCTCCTCGCTGTATCATTTTGTATCCAGGCGTCCATACTCTTAAGGAGAGGGTTCTCCAGAAAAGCCTGATGTCCTCTTATCGTCCTATCAGATCCTTGTTTCTTGGCTTCCTGTTTTGCACTTCTCATCATGTTTTGCACGTCAAATCATCTTGGAAGTTTTTTGTGCCGACTGTTTGAGGAGGTATTGTTGCCATTTTCCTGGCTGGAACGGCTTCTTGGTGGTGTAGAGTGCTCTAACTCGATAAATGCAGAAGTTAATGACGTTACACCTCTGGGCCCTGCTTAAATTAAGCTCGACCACGTTGGCAAGTATTAAGTCAACTAGGAAGCCAAGGAAGAAGGCACAAGAGGATAGAAAGGAAAGCAAGTTCACCTGCCAACCAACAAGAACAACACCCAAAAGATAGGGAAACCCGAATCCCCTGCCCTTGAAGAGACAAGCCTTCAAATAACTCAGCTACAAGTTCCACAAAAGCCAGGGCCTCCCACTCCTGTCTATGGGCTATCCTAGTTCCTGTCTCGTAGGGAGGAAAAAGGAAATGAACTTAAGGCAAGAGGAAAAACAGAGAGGAGAAGAAGTGAACAGATAGATTGTGACCCAAGTCTACATTTCCATGTTCGAGTTTCTGCGGCCGTGTAAGTGCTTGTTGTTCGTGTGCCCTTCTTGTTCATGTTCGTGTGCCCTTCTTGTTCTTGTTCGTGTGCCCTTCTTGTTCTTGTTCGTGTGCCCTTCTTGTTCTTGTTCGTGTGCCCTTCTTGTTCATGTTCGTATTTCCTCAGCTGCTGAGTGTCAAGGGCACCATGCGCACCCAGGCTGTTTTATATGTGCGTTTGCGTGAGTGTTTGCGCCGTATGTTTTTCAGGGCAGGGCGACCTGGCTGCCTCACACTGTTTCATGTCCTTGGAAGAAAAAGAGGAAGAACGGATCTGGACGATACAAAAGCAGTTACTTGTATCCAGGTTCCTAAAGAAGAAGAAAAAGTTCATAGGTCAAGGCACATATAGTTTGTATGGTCCAGATCCCGCGGCAACCGCTTCGCATGTTGCCACACCAGCCACCCCGAATCCCTCCTCGCCTCGCCACCCTCGCCGCCGGCACCCTCGCCGCCGCCAGCTGCACAGGCCGGGTGCCCCGCCTGATGCGAAAACGCGACCTTCAAGCATGCCAGCCAGCAGTCCTTGTCAACCGCTACTCCCCGCAGTGTGCGTGCTCTGTGCATGGTAACGACAAGCATCATCTCCTCCCTAGAGATACGCGCATCAAGCACGGTGCGTGCCCCAGTCCCCCCCTCAACCAAGTCCACTTGTTTGGCCCCGCCACCCGCTGCTGCCTCCATCCCCGGTGCATGCGATGCATCCGTCCCGCCCCCTCCCGGCGCATGCCCACCCATATGGACATCATTCTCGCTGTTGGCTTGTTGTTGCTTACTGCCGCCCCGCCCCTTGCCTTGGCGTGCTGTCACAGCTGCGGCGGGGAGGTCGGCGGCAGCCAGCTCCGCCTCTGAGATGGCGCCGCAGGGCAGGGCGCACACGTCCCAGGGGAAGTAGCTGGAGGGCTGCAGAGCCACGGTCATGATCAGGGCACCTGGGAGCGACGGAGCAAACTTCGAATGATGAAACCGGGGAGGGGGGACTGTTGGGGGGGTGGGGCAGATTTTTCTTTATCCCATCCTCCTTAAGTTGTTGATAGGGCTGAATGATATCATTCCAAATCTGGTCTTGCAATGATTTTTGGCCCGGTGGGGGGAGATAAGGGGGGTTAAGTTGGTGGGGGGGGGAAAGGGAGGTTAAGTTGGTGGGGGGGAGATAAGGGGGGAAAAGTTGGTGGGGGGGGGGAAAGGGGGGTTGAGTTGGTGGGGGGGGGAAAGGGGGGGGAAGTTGGTGGGGGGGGGGGAAAGGGGGGTTAAGTTGGTGGGGGGGGGAAAGGGGGGGGAAGTTGGTGGGGGGGAGATAAGGGGGGTAAAGTTGGTGGGGGGGGGGGAAAGGGCGAGACCATACAATGTTTTAAATACAAAAAATAAGGTACCCGTACTCGCCCTTATTATTTCCCCCCTTAAGACACCAGATTGAGTCGAGAGCTACTCCGTTGCATTCCTAGTGGCAAATGCTGACGATTTGCATCATAGAATATACGGTAGCATGTAAAATGTATTTTAACCAGATACCCTAGACAGACCATTTTAACAGGGGGAGGGGAGCGGCAGCCCTGCAGCAAAGAAGCACTGCTGTTTGTACCATTCTGCCCATTTTTAGTCAAACAGGATACCAGTAGTTGCTGTGATCTAAGCAATGACGCTCCGTGCTTTGCTTTGTAAGGTCTTCAAATTCATAGACGAGACACAGTAGCCCTAGGGCATCATCAGCAGGGTGCAGTATGTCAGAAAGGGGCTGCGAGGCTAGCTGGCCAAGGAGAAATCATGGGTAAGAGTAATGCCCCCCTTGATGAGGAGTAATGTCCCCCTTGATGAGGAGTAATGCCCCCCTTGATGAGGAGTAATGCCCCCCTTGATGAGGAGTAATGCCCCCCTTGATGAGGAGTAATGCCCCCCTTGATGAAGAGTAATGCCCCCCTTGATGAGGAGTAATGCCCCCCTTGATGAAGAGTAATGCCCCCCTTGATGAGGAGTAATGGTTTCATTGGGGAAGTGTGATGGTCCCCTCGATGAGGAGTAATGGGCTGTAAGGCTGCTAGCCAAAGAGAACTCATGGACCCCACTGGATCAAACGCAAACAAATAGATGACCGGTCCATGATACAACCCTCTGTTTCAAAACGAATACTATATTACGAAGTTCTGCTCCGCCCAAATCCCGAAAAACTTTGAAAGCCCAAATCTCGGCCTTGACCCATATCTTTGAAAGCCCAAATCTCGGCCTTGACCCATATCTTTGAAAGCCCAAATCTCGGCCTTGACCCATATCTTTGAAAGCCCAAATCTCGGCCTTGACCCATATCTTTGAAAGCCCAAATCTCGGCTTTGACCCATATCTTTGAAAGCCCAAATCTCGGCCTTGACCCATATCTTTGAAAGCCCAAATCTCGGCCTTGACCCATATCTTTGAAAGCCCAAATCTCGGCCTTGACCCATATCTTTGAAAGCCCAAATCTCGGCTTTGACCCATATCTTTGAAAGCCCAAATCTCGGCCTTGACCCATATCTTTGAAAGCCCAAATCTCGGCCTTGACCCATATCTTTGAAAGCCCAAATCTCGGCTTTGACCCATATCTTTGAAAGCCCAAATCTCGGCCTTGACCCATATCTTTGAAAGCCCAAATCTCGGCCTTGACCCATATCTTTGAAAGCCCAAATCTCGGCTTTGACCCATATCTTTGAAAGCCCAAATCTCGGCCTTGACCCATATCTTTGAAAGCCCAAATCTCGGCCTTGACCCATATCTTTGAAAGCCCAAATCTCGGCCTTGACCCATATCTTTGAAAGCCCAAATCTCGGCTTTGACCCATATCTTTGAAAGCCCAAATCTCGGCCTTGACCCATATCTTTGAAAGCCCAAATCTCGGCCTTGACCCATATCTTTGAAAGCCCAAATCTCGGCTTTGACCCATATCTTTGAAAGCCCAAATCTCGGCCTTGACCCATATCTTTGAAAGCCCAAATCTCGGCCTTGACCCATATCTTTGAAAGCCCAAATCTCGGCTTTGACCCATATCTTTGAAAGCCCAAATCTCGGCCTTGACCCATATCTTTGAAAGCCCAAATCTCGGCCTTGACCCATATCTTTGAAAGCCCAAATCTCGGCCTTGACCCATATCTTTGAAAGCCCAAATCTCGGCTTTGACCCATATCTTTGAAAGCCCAAATCTCGGCCTTGACCCATATCTTTGAAAGCCCAAATCTCGGCCTTGACCCATATCTTTGAAAGCCCAAATCTCGGCTTTGACCCATATCTTTGACCCAGATTTGCCCCAAATCTTGGACTCGGCCCCAATCTCGAAAATTTAAGCAATGCACTAAAATAATGTGGACCGGTGTCACACTTAAGCATAAACTCTTCCCCTCAGCAAATATCCTGAAATACAGGTACTCAAAGCCCCCCGCCCCCCCTCCCCCCACTCACCCATTCCCCCCCTGCTCGGACCCCCCCACTTTTTCCATCCCCTCAGGCACAGAACCCCAATCAATCCCAAGCCCTGAAACCAGAACCCTTAACACCTGCTCCATCCCCCATATCCCTGCCTCCACACGTCTCTCGCCCCCTCTAGTCCCGCAAACCCTTACCCCGACCGTATCCCCCCCCCCCTTCTATACTTCCTCTCCCTCCTGCTCTTCCTGCAGGGTTAAGAGTTTAGGGTTTATGTTAAGGGTTTAGGGTTTAGGGTTTACTGTCCAACCCCTCGCGGTCCCGTAAAGCAAAGCAGCCCTGACCCTTGGCCCCTAACCCTTCATCCCAGCCTAACCTGCGGGGACGCCTCCCACGCCTCTCGGACCCGCAAAGCAAAGCAGACCTGCGTCTTCCTGCATGCTGGTCACCCAGAGCCGCCCGCCTGAATCAAAGCGGACGCCAGAAGGCCTCCGAATGGGTAACTGCACGGGAGGGGGGGCATGGCAGCTGGACCACCAAATTCATGAGTTAAGGGTTAAGGGTTGAGGGTTTATGAGTTGAGGGTTTATGGATCTATCCGGGGTCTTCATGGCTCTATCCAGGTAGCAGCTGACGCAAGAGGGCCTCCCCATGGGCAATTGCATGGGGAGGGACCAGGCGGGGCAGCTTGGCAACCAACACATATCGGTACGTGTTTGGGGTTAAGGGTTTAGGGTTTTAGGGGTTAAGGTTTGGGGTATACTGCTCTACGCTTAAGTTCATGAATTAGCAATGAAGTATATAAGTTCAGGGTTCACCGGTGCCCTAAAAACACATAAGCGGACGTCAGAGGGCCTCCGAATGGGCAACTGCGCGGTGGGCATGGCGCATACGCGGCAGCTTGACCACCAAGTTTATGGGGTAAGGGTTAATGGCTCCAGCCGTACGTCAAATCAAGAACTCCAGAGGGCCTCCCAATGGGCAACTACGTGGGGGGCACCAGGCGGGGCGGCTTGACAGACACAGTGATGGGTTTGGAGGTACTTGCTCTATGCTGCAGTTCATGGGTTCACACCAGGGTTCACACTTAAGCCTATGTGTGAACTGTGAAGGGTCTACTGTCGATTTGCTTTGCCTTCCCTCATTATTTACATTGTTTGGGGTAGAGGGATCCACGAAATGACTAATTGTCGATTGTCGACGCCAGATTTCGGTCAGAGTTCAGAGTTTGGTCGATAATTATTGGCCTTGAGGACAGCATTGAAACAAATCAGTGTTTCATGCCCGAGTGAAGGAAAATCAAGTAAACGGTACTCTTAACCCACTTATACACAAGTGGACCCCGGGGGACCTTTGAAGGAGCAGCTTGAGTTCTAACACACATGGCAGGCCCCAGATAGCAGGCCCCAGATAGCAGGCCCCAGATGGCAAGCCCCAGATGGCCACCGAAGGGGCAACTGCACGTTTTCACTTTGAAGGGGCAGCTTGACTGCCTACACGTACGGCGCCGCGTCTATAGCTATTATGGGGTAGGAATTGACCAAAATCATGTATATAATCTTTACAGGAAGGACGTACCTGGTGGGCAGTTGAACGTAGCGAGATAAGCACATGGCAAGTGTTGGGGGCCTACCGGGATAGAGGGTTTTATTGCATACGTTTGAGTGCTTCAGGAATTGCAGCTGAGCGCACCCGGGCTTGTAGCTGAGTGCACCAGGGCATGTAGCTGAGCGTATCTTGGCATATAGCTGAGCACACTAGGGTGTGTGGCGGAGCGAAGCAGGGTGTGTAGCTGAGCGCACCAGGGCGTGTAGCTAAGTGCACCAGATAGTGTAGCTGAGAGCATACGGGCATGTAGCTGAGCGCATCAGGGCGTATAGCTGAGAGCATAAGGGCATGTAGCTGAGCGCATCAGGGCGTATAGCTGAGTGCACCGGGAGTGTAGCTGAGCGTATCAGGGCGTGTACCTAAGGGTAGGAGGGGCGCACCTTCGTGAAAACAGACGACCGCAGCATCGAACCATGGCCGTCCAGCTGCAGCCTCATAACGCAGCCGGAGGCAGGGCCAGGCGGCGGAACTGTGTACGTCTCGCCCTCTTCGTATACCCGGTCGACAGCAGAGTAGAGTGAGTCGCCGTGGTGGCAGAGGCCCCACGCAATCCACGGGCCCTGCGAGCAACAGCCAAAAAGCTGACTCTAAACCTTAAACCCTAAACACACGGGCCCTGTGAGCACCAGCCAAAAAGCTGACTCTGAACCCTCAAACTTAAACATACGGGTCCTGCCAGCATGAGTAAAGAAGCAGAGATTTAACCCTCAACCCACGAGGCCTGCTAGCATGAGCAGAGACGCTGACTCTCTGACGCTGACAGGCTGGCTTTATTCTGGCATGCCCCAGACCATTTGGCAGGCCGCAGAGTGGCTGCGCCAGACCAGATATTTGTGGCAGGCCGTTGAGTGACTGCGCTAAGCTAGACCTTTGTTGGCAGGCCGCGGAGTGGCTGCGCCAGACTAGACCTTTTCGGCGAGTGTGGCTCGAACTCCATTGAGAGTCTAGGGAGGGTTTAGGGTTTAGGACGTAATAAAATACCCTAAACCCTAAACTACCGTAGATTTCCTTTGCCTTCCCCAAAAAGCATGATTTGGAGTTAAGGAATCCACAAGAACACTTATATAATCCACACTTACATAATCCACAAGAACACTAATTATCGCTTGTCCACGCCAGTATTCAGTTCGCAATTTTGAGTCTTGGTCAATACCGTTGATTTGCTTTGAGGGCAGCGTGAAAACAAATCGTTTTTGCATACCCGAGGGAAGGCAAATCAAGTCCTCGGTAGACGGAATAATCAGAGTAGCGCAGCATATATTCAAATGCACACCAGACCACCTTTGGAGGACCGCCGGGCCGCCGCAAGTGGAATAATTGGGGCCTCAATATGACCGGCCTACCGCCGGTGGCCCAGGCAGCAGGGGGCTTGTTGCGCCAAGCCCTGTCGGCTGTCGGCTGTGTTACATCTTAAGTGCAGAGAAGGCACTTGAACACTAACACTGCTACTGCTTGCACCGGACGGGGCATTGTGTGCAGTGTCAGGCGATTCACGGTCGTGACCTTTGGCCTTTTGACGTTGCCAGAAATATTGCACGATTCTTCAGCCTACATTTTACGGTGGGGGGTGCCCTCATGACCATCCACAGGCAGGGCTGCCAGCCTGCACCTGCTCCCGTGGAATCTGAAAAACGCACGACCGGGCGGTGACGGGGCGGTGGGAAGTGTGGGGTGGGGTGGGAAAGGGGAGGGAGGGGAGAGATGGAGCGAGGGTGGGAGAGCTGGGGAGGGGCGGGTGGAGCAAGACAGGGCAGTGCAGGACAGAGCAGGTTGGACAGGGGCTGGGCAGAGCCCCTGCTCACCTTCTGCAGTATATGTGCTTCCTGCACACTCCACGCATGCTGTTTCTCCCGATGACAAGAGCTGCCTGTGTGAATGGTTCTTTGCGTAGGGAGCGGATCTCCTTGGCTAGATCCAAGAGCCTCTCCTTGGCTGGATCTGCGCGGATCTCCTTGCCTGGATCCAAGCGGCTCTCCTTGGCTGGATCCGAACGGATCTCCTTGGCTAGATCCAGGTGGATCTAATGCCTCACAGGGTGGTTGCGGGACCTGATGTGTGGATCTGGGTGGCATGAGATCCTCGGCGCCGGATCCGGTGTGTGCTGGATCCACATAGTGGAATCTAATCGGCATTTGATCCTCAGTGCTAGATCCGGGTAGCGTTAGATCTGATCCGGGCGCCATTATATCTGATCCGGGCAGTATCAGATCTGCTGACGGGCTAGAAGTGCTTAGCCGAGTGATAGATCCCTCTGCAACAGGCACCTCAAGTTGTTTAAGTGTGGGCATGCAGGCGTAGGTGCAAAAATAATTGGATTCAAAAATCCTGACATGCTCTTTGTCACAATGGCGGATCTTGACCCAGTTGTACAAACACGGATATTTACCCTGTTGTACACAAATGGATCTTGACACTGTTGTACACGATTGGATATTTACCCTGTTGTACACAAATGGATCTTGACACTGTTGTACACGATTGGATATTGACCCTGAGGTACACATACAGATCTTGACCTTCTCGTCGGGGCACCCTACTTTACCCGATACTCGCACGTACCTGCTGAGGTGAGCAGGGGTAAAGCCACTCGGACATATGGCACAAGCTGTCCGAATGTAAATAAAGAATGCACGAACAAGTGCGTGGATAAAAGCAGACGTCCGTTTTGGCTGAACCCATGGGACATGAAACCAGATATCTGAGTGGCTTAGCGCCACGCCTAGGACGGAGCTCTGCTTGCTGATGACGTAAGGGGGCGGCGCGGCTTAACTCCACGCCGCCCCCTTCCGTCAAAACGCAGAGCTCCCTCCCAGGGGATCTCACTGTCCCAGGGGTGGACTTTTCGAGTCAACCAAGTACTTGCCAAAATCGATTTGGCGACCGGCACTTGTCCAGGGACTCAAATCCCCGCTACCCATTGGTGCAGTAAATGCAGACGGAAATCCACCAAAACCCTAACACTTAAATCTGCACATGGTACAAACCGCAAAACCCTCAACCCAAAACCCTTAAGCCTGAACCCTAAAATCTGCACGCACACGGTACAACTCGCAAAACCTTCAACCCTTAACCCTTAAGCCTGAACCCTAAATCGCAAGCCACCCATTGCCTGCATGTGCATTGTGCCCAAGGAAAACCATTTACCCCAATTCCCAAACCCTGAATCCCTTAACCTTTAACCTACCCAATGTCTGCACATACATGTTGCCAAACGCAAAAGCGATGCCCTCCGGCTGCTGCGCAGATAAGGGCAAACCAAGATCAGGTTCACAGTTTCACACACACAAACAGCATGATGCATACTGGTACGTATATGATGTAGGTGTACCCATTATAAAGCGGCATGATGTACTGTGACATGTCGCTTATGAGTCAAGGGAAGTGACGCCGGGGCCCGCAGTGGGGGAAATTTTGGGCCGGAGTCAATCCAGAGCAACACCCACCCCCCTGGACACAAAAACGACGCCCTCTGACCGCTGCTGCATGGGTGAATGAAGGCTCATGACAGGGCACAGACCCAGCGAGGAGGGCACAGATCCGGCGAAATAGACCTAGATAAAAAGGATATGATGCGCACGTAGGGTTTAGGTTTAAGGTTTGAGTTTATGCGCACTTGGCACTGGTAAATAAGCCCCATAACCTGATTGGGGTTCAGGTCAGGTGGGGTTATCTGGACCTCTAAACCCCTGAACCCCGCAACCTCCAAACCCTGGGCCCTTCACGTCAACCCACCAGGAACGAAGGGTGTTTGACGGCAATGTGCTTGTACTGCAGAGAACCGCCGGAGAATCGAATGACGCCTTGGACTCTATACTGTTGGGGTGTCAGGGGCACAGTCCGTTTGGGGTTTTAGGGTTCACAGTTTAGGGCTCGGGCTTTAGATTTTTGGCTTAGGGGCACAGGCAGTCAAGGGCAATGTGCTGGAAGGGTGTCAGGGGCACAATCGGTGAAGGGATCATCAGGGTTAAGGGTTAAGGGTTCCGCTGCCTGGGTGTCAGGGGTACAGTTGGAGAAGCTTTCGGGTTAAGGGCTACTCTAGACACAGTAGGTTAAAGGCAATATCCTGTAAGGGTGTCAAGGTCCTCCCTCCTACGGCTCTGTCCACGCTCACTCTCTCACATGGCATCATCCTCGCTCAATCCCTCCTGGAGCCCCGCCAACGCTCTATCTCTCAAAATCCTGCGTTCATGCACACTCTCTCATATGGGACCATCTTCGCTCCGTTGCCTTTATGGTTTTATTGCGACCACCCCCTCTCACCATGCACCCTCTATCTCTCATATGGCACCATCACCCCTCTGTTTCTGTTACGGCATTTCCACCCGCCCTCTCACCATGCATGCGTACAGGTCCCCGTCCCCCGGATTCATGCAGATGCCCGTGACCCACACCGGGCCTACGCTGGCCGCACGCTGTGTGGCCGCCGCCCAACGCTGACGCCTGGCAGCCTTCCAACGCCCCTCGCGCACCACGGCGCCGCTGCGGGGGTCCGTCAGGAGGGATCGAGTTCGCCATGCGGTCGTTGTTGTTACAAAGTTCACACAGCCACCCACAGCCTTTTTCGAAAGGGCCAGGCAGAGCGAGCCGAAGGGAAGCCGGCAACATGAACCCAAAACATGAATAAAAATCTGCAACAAGGAGACACGCTGTCAACCAATCAGGTTGTAGAGAGGACTGGGTGACGGAAAGACGCGGACTTAGCCCCCATGCACCATGCACCATGCACCAAGCCCCATGCCCCAAGCACCATGCACCATGCACCATGCACCAAGCCCCATGCACCATGCACCATGCACCAAGCCCCATGCCCCATGCCCCATGCCCCATGCCCCATGCCTCATGCCCCATGCCCCATGCCCCATGCACCAAGCCCCATGCCCCAAGCCCCATGCCCCAAGCCCCATGCCCCATGCACCATGCACCATGCACCATGCACCAAGCACCATGCACCAAGCACTGTTTCCGACATTCCTTGAACCTGAAGGTCCCTACGGAGTGCAGTTTTCTTAATTCTTGGAGGATGGGATTTTCGGGTCCCAAAACAAGGCAGGCCATACCACACCACACCACACTAATACACCATTCTAGGCAGCAGGTCCTCCCCCCCCAGATGCTGGGTCAAAAATGAAGCTGTGCCAGTGCCACTCACGTGCGGGGGTCCAGGTCCAGGATTCGGGCGGTGCGGCTGCATGCCAGGAGCACTCTAGGCAGCAGGTCCTCCTCCGGGTGGCGTGTGAGCTCGGCCATCAGCACCCTAAAATCCCGGCAGACGCAACCCACAACGGCAGCCTCGCGGCGCGTGAGGCGTTTCAGCGACGAGAGGTGCAGCGCCTGGCGTGCCTCGTCGGTGATGACGGACGAGGGTGCTGCTTCGGAGTAACGAAGGAGCACGGAGTCATGGAGGTCCGACATTGGGCCTTGGCGCTTGGATGGATGGGTAGTTATGGGAATTAAGTGATAGGAAGATTTCGAATCAGTGGCTTCGACACGCGCACCGTGAGGTCTGGCGGGAAGGCAGCATGGTAGGGGAAAAGATGTCGCGTGTTGCTGCATAGCCTGAAAAGTCGGTTGGCGGTTGCCGGGCGGTTTATAAGGGTGCAGAGGTGATGGTTTGGGGGTTCTCGCCAGAACCATGACATCACTTTCATGTCACTTCACACTTCATCAATGCCAGGCAGGCTTCTATGACGTGGACACCCTTGCATAATAGTATATGGCTGGCCTTTCAATATGGTATATATTCAATATGGTTTTCAGGGACAACAAACGGTTTGTGAGCACGTGTGTGCCGTACATCAAATGATTGAATGCATGTTACAGGTGCACTGCTTCGTCATTTGATGCATTTGTGAGGTGTCGAGTGGCACACTGGGGGGGGGGGCATTCACCATTTCCCCCGATGGAGAGCCAATGGCTGTTACAAGGGCATGCCACAGGAAATTCCCGTAAACGTGGCAGACTGCGAGTGCCCGACTGTGGTCTCCCGCAAGTGGTCCCAAGATCCACTAGATTAAATTATTGCGGACATGGTGGCAGAGGGGGCTGCTGACCTAGGCTGCTGAGGGTTAGCGCTGTAGCTCCCAGGTTATGTTTGGCAGTTAAGATCCGCCCCAAGCGAGTGGATCTTAACACACCAGAAGTTTCAGACCCGGTACTCATCTCAATTATTTATACAACTCAGTTCACACTTTTTAAACACTTTACTCACTTAAGTTACGCAACACATAGTGCCTCACCCAGTTCACAATTTTTTTAAAACACTTAATCTCATTGAAGTGTCGCTCACGCATAACACAGTCTTTACACAGACTTATACAATTTCACTTCGATCTTCTTCTTTCCTTCTTAATTTTCCTAGGAGGCATCCATCCGAACTCTTTTGCACCCACGTCATGTTCTATGGCTGGGGCTAATCTTCTGCACTATGGGGTTCATTCCCACGCTACTGCTCAGTGGTTGTGTGTTGGTTGCTTGCCCAGGGGGGTCACTGGTTTTCGCTCGCTGTCCTAGCGTATTTAGTGCCTGTACCGGTTCACAGGCACAAGTCCCATGCATCAAATGTGATGCCTCGTTGGACTGTAAAAACTTCACAAAACTTCACACACCGTCTGGACCCTAAACCGAGGCCCAATAAAGAGCAGGGGAAGACACCAGCCTAGAGAGTTATAATGCGGTCCCAAAGTTCCGTGGGCTGTGCACACAGTGTGTGAGTCGGAGAATGCTCAGCAGTACGACTGAGTCCCTTATTATAAGTACGGCCTCGTCTGTCGTACTTCCACAGCTGTAGTATTAGTTTCAGAACTAGCAGGTCACGTTGTGAGATGATTGAGCCACTCCGACCTGGGCATGCCGCGGATATTTTCGTAGCACGAGTGCGGACATCACGCACGACAAGCAGTGAGGAATCTGCTTTCACTTTATATGGACTTGAGGAGGGAGGACACGAAACTAGCTTCAAAAGCGTGGCCCGACTGTGGGCTAAGGGATGTCTTCCAGAGGTAAATTGGATAGCGGCCAACTTTGGGACACAACACGAAAAAACATCCAGATCACGAATGTTCATAGAGTTTCGAATGAGACGAAGGTACCAATCTGCCCATAGGCAGCCACCCTCAAACTGTTTAGTTGGTTTGCAAAATCGAAAAAACTCACCTCAAACCAAAACGTGCAGTACAGTCATAAATGGATGACGTCACACTAGTGTGCCCTGATGACAAGTCCATGTTGTCCCATTCTTGGCCCTGCTAAGAAGGCCCTGCTCCTGAGGTGTGAACCATAATATGCTGAGGCATACATGCAGTCATACATATAACATCGTGTCATCATAGCAACGAAGTCTGACTTCTCATCTGGGCCCTAACGAGCTCCTCTTAGTCCCACCACCGCTAGACCCCCAATCCCCCCCTGCCGGCCCGCTGGCAGCCTGGCTCCCGGGAGGGCGTCCCGCGGGGGTCCCGCTCCCCGTAACCGAAGAAGACGCGCCAGCAGCAGCCGTCCCAGCCGCCCCCCTCCTGGTGACCACGGAGCCCTCCGAGGCCCCCGATCCGCCCCCGCCGCCGCCGTTGAGGGCCGCGGGCTCCGAGGCCTGTAAACCCTCCGCCAGCTCCTGCAGCGTGCTGCTGGCCACCCCGTAGTCGCGGTGTATGCGGTGCAGCTCGGCCTGCATGGCCTGCATCAGGGAGCGCGTCTTGCCGACGTTGTGCTCCAGCGCCTCGTTCTCGGATTCCAGGGCTTCCACTTTGGTCTGTGGATAGAGGAAGCAGGGGATTCACAGAGTTAAGGGTTTAGGCTTTAGGAGGCAGGGGATTCACAGGGTTAAGGTTTAGGGAAAAGGAAGCAGGGGATTCACATGCGTTAGGGGTTTAGAGTATAGGAAGAGGAGATTCACATGGTTAAGGGTTTAGGGAAAAGGGAAAATGAAGCGATGGACCACACCGCTCGTCAGCAATTCCACACTCATCCAACATCCAACAGAAGTGCCAAGTTCGACCACACCAACAAATAAATCATGGCGAGGTCACAAGGATCGCAAGCTCGCTGGATGGCATGGAAATCACAGTTCGATTTTCGAACTGGGACACATCATCACTCTGAACAGTGTCAAGGAGCCGAGCAGAGTCAGGCGTCCAGAGACAAAGCCAGCAATTTACGTGAAAGCGGTTGGAGGCGGTTGCTATCTCAAGCTACAAGACGTCGCTGTACACGAGAAGGCCCCTCCATCTAGAAACATCTGCCTGAGAGCCTTGCAGAAATCCTTACATCACGCATCTGGCCCGGCCCTCCCAGCAGGCCCCCCTCACCTGCATCTCATTCAACCGTTTTGTGGCGAGGCCGCGCGCCCCTTCCGGCTTCTGCCCCCCCAGATCGGTCTGCACAGCAAAGAGGGGAGGGGCACGGCGTCACTTCTCCCTTCACCAGGGCACCAACAAATCATTGTCTCCTTGATGAGGAGTAATGGATTCCTTGAGGAGGAGTAATGTCCCCCTTAATGAGGTGGAGTGGTTTCATTGGGGAAGAGTAATGGTCCCCTCCATGCAGAGTTATGGTTTCCTTGCGGAAGAGTAATGGTCCCTTTGATGAGGAGTAGTGTCCCCCTTGCAGACAAGTAATGGTCTTCTTAAGACATGATCCCATCGAGGAAGAAAAATGGCCCCATTGGGGAAGAGTAATGCCCCCCTGATGAAGAGTCATGCCCCCCTGATAAAGAGTAATGCCCCCCTGATGAAGAGTCATGCCCCCCTGATAAAGAGTAATGCTCCCATGGATGAGGAGTAGTTGTATACCCAGCGCAAATGCCATGTTTTGGTTGCGTTCGGCATTTGTACAGGGGGTGAGAGATCATATTACATGCCCTCTTTGAGCTGATATTGGGCGGCCGAAGGTGGCTTGCCGATGTAGAGGCAGAGGAGGGGGAGGGGGCCATGCAGCTGCGCACTCCTCAGCCACCCCTCCTACCCCCCGTTCTCCTGTTCTCCCGCCTGCTTCCAGTCAACCCCAGCCCTGTCTTTCTTCCCTCCCCCTCCTCTGCCTCTTAATCCCAAGGTAGCCCTTATACCACTTACTTGGAGCTTGCCCAACTGCTTGCCAGCTTCCTCCCTGTTGCACCATAACAAATGTAGTACAATGCCCTAAGCTAGCCTCTGTGCCATCAGCCATCAGCCTGTCCAGCTGCTCAACAGCTTCCTCCCTGCTGTACCATAACACATGCAGTACAATACCTTAAGCAAGCCTCCATGCCACCCACTGTATAATACCCCCTAGCTTCCCTAGCTAGCCTCTGTGCCACCTGCCTGTTCGATGCTCTCCATGAGGTCCAGGAAGTCCCGCTCTGCCTGCCTTCTCTTGTGCTGCTCGTCCTGGTGAACAGAAAGGGTTAACGATTAAGGTTTTACGCATTACCCCAGGGACTTAAACCCTAAACCCTTAACATCATGTGCTGCTCGTCCTGGTGAGCAGAAAGTGTTTAGGGTTTAAGGTTTACGCATTACCCCAGGGACTTAAACCCTAAACCCTTAACATCATGTGCTGCTCGTCCTGGTGAGCAGAAAGTGTTTAGGGTTTAGGGTTTACGCATTACCCCAGAGACTTAAACCCTAAACCCTTAACATCATGTGCTGCACGTCCTGTTCTCCCAAAAGGAGGGGGTCAGATAAGGATCAATCGTTTCGTTTTATTGAGGTCATGGTGTCATTCATGGCCAGGAAGTCGCACTCGTCCTGCCTCCTTTTGTGTTGCTCGCCCTACCCAATAGGAAGGAGGGTTACCGGTGAAGTATCGGACATCTCTTGTTGTTCGCGACCATGCAGGCCTGCTCTGCCTGCCTCCTTAAGTAGGCTTTAAGGTTTATGGTTTAGGTTAATGCTCTCCATGAGGACCATGCAGGCCTGCTCTGCCTGCCTCCTTCAGTAGGCTTAAGGGTTTAGGGTTTAGGTCAATGTTCCCCATGAGAACCATGCAGGCCTGCTCTGTCTGCCTCCTTAAGTAGGCTTTATGGTTTATGGTTTAGGTCAATGCTCCCCATGAGAACCATGCAGGCCTGCTCTGTCTGCCTCCTTAAGTAGGCTTACGGGTTTAGGGTTTAGGTCAATGCTCCCCATGAGGACCATGCAGGCCTGCTCTGCCTGCCTCCTTCAGTAGGCTTTAGGGTTTGGGGTTTAGGTCAATGTTCTCCATGAGGACCATGCAGGCCTGCTCTGCCTGCCTCCTTAAGTAGGCTTTATGGTTTGGGGTTTAGGTCAATGCTCCCCATGAGGACCATGCAGGCCTGCTCTGCCTGCCCCCTTCAGCAGGCTTTAGGGTTTAGGGTTTAGGTTGATGCTCTCCGTGAGGACCATGCAGGCCTGCTCTGCCTGCCTCCTTGAGTAGGCTTTGGGCTTTAGGGTTTAGGTCAATGCTCTCCATGAGGACCATGCAGGCCTGCTCTGCCTGCCCCCTTCAGCAGGCTTTAGGGTTCAGGGTTTAGGTCGATGCTCTCCATGAGGACCATGCAGGCCTGCTCTGCCTGCCCCCATCAGCAGGCTTTAGGGTTTAGGGTTAAGGTTGATGCTCTCCATGAGGTCCATGAAGGCCTGCTCTGCTTGCCCCTTCTTGTGCTGTTCTACCGGCACATTCGAATGGAGAGGGCCACCAGGCAGCGACTCCTCCTGGTAGAAAATCGCCCCCCCCACGTTATTCCTCCAGGATATTCCCTTGCCGGGTTATTCCCACCAGGGTATCACGCCCAGGACATTTTCCCAGGATATTTTTTGAAGACAAAAAACACTTTTCCGGGAAAAGGTTGGCCGTTTCACACATTCAACGTCCGGCAAGGTCCATCCGGCAGGTGGGAGGAATGGAGGGGAATAACGCCTCCCCCCCGCCCTCCCGACAGAACTCCATCTCACTGGCAGTACAATAGCTTGAGCAGGCAGTACAATCACAGGCAGGACACAACCTTGAGCTGTTCATTGAGGTAGCCCTGCTTCCTGGCAGCTTCCACCCACCATACGATATGACATGCAGTACATGATTGACAGTACAATACCTTGAGCTGTGCCTAAGCTGGTCCAGCTACTCGGCAGCTTCCTCCCTACCATAACACATGCGGTACAATACCGAAAGAACAGTACCTTGAGTTGAACCTGCAGCCTGGCCAGCTGCTCGGCAGCTTCTGCCCCGCCTCCGCCCCGTTGCTGCTGCTTCGAGGTCCGCATTTCTGAGATGCCAGCCTCCAGCGACGCCACCAGCTGCATCAACCTCTGGTTCTCAGTCCCCAGCTCTGACACCTGGATGAATTGCGGTACGGTCGCGGTGCACTTGCGGTACAATTGTGGTACACAGTGGCGCGGGACCAGCAGCAACAGACACGTGCGGGGATCTAGATCTAGATCCAGATCCAGAAGGTTCATGTCCAGGACTTTGGCAGCAGATCCTCTTCCCAAATGTGGCAAGGTTCTGAAAATAAAGCACTACCAATGCCACTCAAGTGCGGGGACTCCGGCAGTACAGCTTCATGCCTGCAACACTCTTGGCAGCAGCCCCCCCCCCAAAGTGGCCAGGCAGTCAGGCGGCAGGCCATAACAAAGCACGGCCACCTACCTGCTTCTCCAGGGCCAGGGCCCGTGAGCGCTGCTCCTTGCCCGCGTCATCCTGAGGCACAGCGGTGCCGTATTGGCCCCGGGTGTCGCCTCGAGGTGTTGAATGGCTGTGCATGCCGTCCCCTCCGGAGGCCGTTCTGATGGCATAGGAAGGGTGCAACATATTGATGATATCATGGTGTTGTACTGCCCATATCTGTATGTTCTTCTAGTGTTCATGAGTCATGAAGTGTGCAATGGTGTTGAATTGCCCAATTCTTCTAGGGTTCATGAGGGGGAAGGATTTTGATGACGTCATGGTGTTGTACTGCCCAATGCCTCTAGGGTTCATGAGGGTTCAAAGTCTTAACTATTGGATGAATGGCGTTGTTCTGTCCAGTTCTGTATGCTCTCCTCACAAGCGCAGGGCAGGGGGAGGGGGCAGCCCTGATGGCACGTGCAGGGAGACAACATCTTATCTTATGAGAAACTCAGGACATAAGGGGGCAAACATCTCATACAAGGGGGGAAACTGATTGCGTGACAGGGGGGCGCATCTTTGACTGGGGGGGGGGGAAGGCAAACTCTGTGCCTGCACCCTTGAACCCTAAACATACCTGCGGGCTTGCAGAGGTCAACATCTTTGACTGCGGGGGGAAATCTCAACCCAGGGATTGCAGCCCCCTACCTTGAACTCCAGCCCCCACCCTCCCCCAGCTGCTGCCGGGCTGATGCGAGCTCGCGGCTCAGTGCGCTGCGTCCGTCCATTGCCACGTCTAGTTGATGCTGCAAGGCCGCGACGTCGGCCTGCGCCTGCACAGTGCACGGGTTTGTGGTTCATGGTTCAGGGACGTTGGCCTGCGCCTGCACCGTGCAAGGGTTTATGGTTTAGGGACGTTGACCTGCGCCTGCACAGTGCAAGGGTTTGGGGTTTAGGGACGTTGGCATGCGTCTGCACAGTGCACGGGTTTAGGGTTTAGGGACGTTGACCTGCGCCTGCACAGTGCAAGGGTTTAGGGTTTAGGGACGTTGACCTGCGCCTGCACCGTGCAAGGGTTTAGGAACGTTGGCATGCGCCTGCACAGTGCAAGGGTTTAGGGTTTAGGGTCGTTGGCCTGCGCCTGCACAGTGCAAGGGTTTAGGGTTTAGGGACGTTGGCCTGCGCCTGCACAGTGCAAGGGTTTAGGGTTTAGGGACGTTGGCTTGCGCCTGCACAGTGCAAGGGTTTATGGTTTAGGGACGTTGGCCTGCGCCTGCACAGTGCAAGGGTTTAGGGTTTAGGGACGTTGGCCTGCGCCTGCACAGTGCAAGGGTTTAGGGTTTAGGGACGTTGGCTTGCGCCTGCACAGTGCAAGGGTTAATGGTTTAGGGACGTTGGCCTGCGCCTGCACAGTGCAAGGGTTTATGGTTTAGGGACGTTGGCATGCGCCTGCACATTGCAAGGGTTTAGGGTTTAGGGACGTTGGCCTGCGCCTGCACAGTGCAATGGTTTATGGTTCAGGGACCTTGGCCTGCGCCTGCACAGTGCACGGGTTAATGGTTTAGGGACGTTGGCCTGCGCCTGCACAGTGCAAGGGTTTAGGGTTTAGGGACCTTGGCCTGCGCCTGCACAGTGCACGGGTTAATGGTTTAGGGACGTTGGCCTGCGCCTGCACAGTTCACGGGTTAATGGTTTAGGGACGTTGGCCTGCGCCTGCACAGTGCAAGGGTTTAGGGTTTAGGGACGTAGGCATGCGCCTGCACAGTGCACGGGTTAATGGTTTAGGGACGTTGGCCTGTGCCTGCACAGTGCACGGGTTAATGGTTTAGGGACGTTGGCCTGCGCCTGCACAGTGCAAGGGTTTAGGGTTTAGGGACGTTGGCCTGCGCCTGCACAGTGCACGGGTTAATGGTTTAGGGACGTTGGCCTGTGCCTGCACAGTGCACGGGTTAATGGTTTATGGAAGTTGGCCTGCGCCTGCAAGGTGCACGGGTTAATGGTTTAGGGACGTTGGCCTGCGCCTGCACAGTGCAAGGGTTTATGGTTTGGGTTTAGGGACGTTGGCCTGCGCCTGCACGGTGCAATGAACACCGCCGGATTCATTCCTTCCCTATCTTTGACTTTCCTACCCTCCCAGGAAAAGGGTTTGTGACCTTAACCCTAGCTTTGACATTCACTGCTCTCTCTGGGTTTTAAGGTTTTGAAGGGTTAAAGGGTGTAAACCTTTAGCCTTCAGATTCTCTCTAGTGGAGGGTTTATGATCAGCCCTTAAACCCTACACCTTTGGAGGTTCAGGATCGCCCCCTCCCGTTCGTCTCGGTCTGTTTTGTTCTCCTCTGCTGCTTGGCGCGTATCTGTTTGAAATTTGGTAGCTTATCTCCCCCCCGGTTCGCTCTGCCCAGCCCCTGGCAAAAAGGCATTGAGTGGTTGCGTCAACTTTGCTAGAAAAGCTTCCTCCTCGACCCCGCAGGGAGGCTCACCTGCAGGCTGAGAGTCTCCAGCCTTGAGGACACACCATCCCGCTCCATCTTCATGCTGCGCAGCATGGATGTCTATAGGGGGGAGTAGGCATCAAGTGGCGATAAGGGCTGGGCATACGTTTCTGCCTTGCAAATGACATGAGTGAGGGAGGAAATCGGGAAAAACCATGGCGCACCCCCTGCCCGTGCTGTAGGGGAGGCATGGAAGAGAAGGGCTGGGCGCGTGTTGTTTATTTCGTGCAGAGCGTCCATCAATAGTAGGACAAGGCAGAGGACACACCATCACGCTACATGTTCATACCAAGCAGTGCATATACCGGCATGGGGAAATAAGTATGGGGGAAGTATGGGGGAAGTATGGGGAAGTATGGGGGAAGTATGGGGAGGCATCAAAGTGGAAGGACATAAGTATGGGGGGAAAGGGGGGGGCATCAAAGTGGAAGGATACAAGTATGGAGGAAGGGGGAAGCATCAAAGTGGAAGGATATAAGTATGGGGGAAGGGGGGGGGGCATCAAAGTGGAAGGATATAAGTATGGAGGAAGGGGGAGGCATCAAAGTGGAAGGATACAAGTATGGAGGAAGGGGGAGGCATCAAAGTGGAAGGATACAAGTATGGAGGAAGGGGGAGGCATCAAAGTGGAAGGATATAAGTATGGGGGAAGGGGGGGGGGCATCAAAGTGGAAGGATACAAGTATGGAGGAAGGGGGAGGCATCAAAGTGGAAGGATACAAGTATGGAGGAAGGGGGAGGCATCAAAGTGGAAGGATACAAGTATGGAGGAAGGGGGAGGCATCAAAGTGGAAGGATATAAGTATGGGGGAAAGGGGGGGGGGGGGGGGCATCAAAGTGGAAGGATATAAGTATGGGGGAAGGGGGAGGCATCAAAGTGGAAGGATACAAGTATGGAGGAAGGGGGAGGCATCAAAGTGGAAGGATATAAGTATGGGGGAAGGGGGGAGCATCAAAGTGGAAGGATACAAGTATGGAGGAAGGGGGGGGGCATCAAAGTGGAAGGATACAAGTATGGAGGAAGGGGGAGGCATCAAAGTGGAAGGATACAAGTATGGAGGAAGGGGGAGGCATCAAAGTGGAAGGATACAAGTATGGAGGAAGGGGGAGGCATCAAAGTGGAAGGATATAAGTATGGGGGAAGGGGGAGGCATCAAAGTGGAAGGATACAAGTATGGAGGAAGGGGGAGGCATCAAAGTGGAAGGATATAAGTATGGGGGAAGGGGGAGGCATCAAAGTGGAAGGATACAAGTATGGAGGAAGGGGGAGGCATCAGAGTGGAAGGATATAAGTATGGGGGAAGGGGGAGGCATCAAAGTGGAAGGATATAAGTATGGAGGAAGGGGGGGGGGGCATCAAAGTGGAAGGATATAAGTATGGGGGAAGGGGGAGGCATCAAAGTGGAAGGATACAAGTATGGAGGAAGGGGGAGGCATCAAAGTGGAAGGATACAAGTATGGAGGAAGGGGGAGGCATCAAAGTGGAAGGATATAAGTATGGGGGAAGGGGGAGGGCATCAAAGTGGAAGGATACAAGTATGGGGGAAGGGGGGGGGCATCAAAGTGGAAGGATACAAGTATGGAGGAAGGGGGGGGGGCATCAAAGTGGAAGGATATAAGTATGGGGAAAGGGGGAGGGCATCAAAGTGGAAGGATACAAGTATGGGGGAAGGGGGGGGCATCAAAGTGGAAGGATGCAAGTATGGGGGAAGGGGGGGGAGCATCAAAGTGGAAGGATATAAGTATGGGGGAAGGGGGGGGGGCATCAAAGTGGAAGGATGTAAGTATGGGGGAAGGGGGGGGAGCATCAAAGTGGAAGGATACAAGTATGGGGAAAGGGGGGGGCATCAAAGTGGAAGGATGTAAGTATGGGGGAAGGGGGGGGAGCATCAAAGTGGAAGGATACAAGTATGGGGAAAGGGGGGGCATCAAAGTGGAAGGATATAAGTATGGAGGAAGGGGGGAGGGCATCAATGTGGAAGGATACATGTATGGGGGAAAGGGGGGGGGAGCATCAAAGTGGAAGGATACTAGTATGGGGGAAGGGGGAGGCATCAAAGTGGAAGGATACAAGTATGGAGGAAGGGGGGGGGGGGGGGCATCAAAGTGGAAGGATACAAGTATGGGGGAAGGGGAGGGCATCAAAGTGGAAGGATACAAGTATGGGGGAAGGGGGAGGCATCAAAGTGGAAGGATACAAGTATGGGGGAAAGGGGGGGGGCATCAAAGTGGAAGGATATAAGTATGGGGGAAGGGGGGGGAGCATCAAAGTGGAAGGATATCAGTATGGGGGAAAGGGGGGGGGGCATCAAAGTGGAAGGATATAAGTATGGGGGAAGGGGGGGGGGGCATCAAAGTGGAAGGATACAAGTATGGGGGAAGGGGGAGGCATCAAAGTGGAAGGATACAAGTATGGAGGAAGGGGGAAGCATCAAAGTGGAAGGATATAAGTATGGGGAAGGGGGGGGGCATCAAAGTGGAAGGATATAAGTATGGGGAAAGGGGGAGGGCATCAAAGTGGAAGGATACAAGTATGGAGGAAGGGGGGGGGCATCAAAGTGGAAGGATACAAGTATGGAGGAAGGGGGAGGCATCAAAGTGGAAGGATACAAGTATGGAGGAAGGGGGAAGCATCAAAGTGGAAGGATATAAGTATGGGGAAGGGGGGGGGCATCAAAGTGGAAGGATATAAGTATGGGGGAAAGGGGGGGGGGGCATCAAAGTGGAAGGATATAAGTATGGGGGAAGGGGGGGGGGGCATCAAAGTGGAAGGATATAAGTATGGGGGGAGGGGGGGGGGCATCAAAGTGGAAGGATACAAGTATGGAGGACGGGGGAGGCATCAAAGTGGAAGGATATAAGTATGGGGGAAGGGGGGGGGGCATCAAAGTGGAAGGATATAAGTATGGAGGAAGGGGGGGGGGGGCATCAAAGTGGAAGGATATAAGTATGGGGGAAGGGGGAGGCATCAAAGTGGAAGGATACAAGTATGGAGGAAGGGGGAGGCATCAAAGTGGAAGGATACAAGTATGGAGGAAGGGGGAGGCATCAAAGTGGAAGGATATAAGTATGGAGGAAGGGGGGGGGCATCAAAGTGGAAGGATACAAGTATGGGGGAAGGGGGGGGCATCATAGTGGAAGGATACAAGTATGGAGGAAGGGGGGGGGGGGGCATCAAAGTGGAAGGATATAAGTATGGGGAAAGGGGGAGGGCATCAAAGTGGAAGGATATAAGTATGGGGGAAGGGGGGGGGCATCAAAGTGGAAGGATACAAGTATGGAGGAAGGGGGGGTATCAAAGTGGAAGGATGTAAGTATGGGGGAAGGGGGGGGAGCATCAAAGTGGAAGGATATAAGTATGGGGGAAGGGGGGGGCATCAAAGTGGAAGGATGTAAGTATGGGGGAAGGGGGGGGAGCATCAAAGTGGAAGGATACAAGTATGGGGAAAGGGGGGGGCATCAAAGTGGAAGGATGTAAGTATGGGGGAAGGGGGGGGAGCATCAAAGTGGAAGGATACAAGTATGGGGAAAGGGGGGGCATCAAAGTGGAAGGATATAAGTATGGAGGAAAGGGGAGGGCATCAAAGTGGAAGGACACATGTATGGGGGAAAGGGGGGGGGGGGGGGGCATCAAAGTGGAAGGATATAAGTATGGGGAAGGGGGGAGGGCATCAAAGTGGAAGGATATAAGTATGGAGGAAGGGGGAGGCATCAAAGTGGAAGGATACAAGTATGGAGGAAGGGGGAGGCATCAAAGTGGAAGGATACAAGTATGGAGGAAGGGGGAAGCATCAAAGTGGAAGGATATAAGTATGGGGAAGGGGGGGGGGGCATCAAAGTGGAAGGATATAAGTATGGGGGAAAAGGGGGGGGGGGGCATCAAAGTGGAAGGATATAAGTATGGGGGAAGGGGGGGGGGCATCAAAGTGGAAGGATATAAGTATGGGGGGAGGGGGGGGGCATCAAAGTGGAAGGATATAAGTATGGGGAAGGGGGGAGGGCATCAAAGTGGAAGGATATAAGTATGGAGGAAGGGGGAAGCATCAAAGTGGAAGGATATAAGTATGGGGAAGGGGGGGGGCATCAAAGTGGAAGGATATAAGTATGGGGGAAGGGGGGGGGCATCAAAGTGGAAGGATATAAGTATGGGGGAAAAGGGGGGGGGCATCAAAGTGGAAGGATATAAGTATGGGGGAAGGGGGGGGGGGCATCAAAGTGGAAGGATACAAGTATGGGGAAGGGGGAGGCATCAAAGTGGAAGGATACAAGTATGGAGTAAGGGGGAAGCATCAAAGTGGAAGGATATAAGTATGGGGGGAGGGGGAGGCATCAAAGTGGAAGGATATAAGTATGCGGAAGGGGGGAGGGCATCAAAGTGGAAGGATATAAGTATGGGGGAAGGGGAGGGCATCAAAGTGGAAGGATATAAGTATGGGGAAGGGGGGGGGCATCAAAGTGGAAGGATACAAGTATGGGGGAAGGGGGAGGCATCAAAGTGGAAGGATACAAGTATGGAGGAAGGGGGAAGCATCAAAGTGGAAGGATATAAGTATGGGGGGAGGGGGGGGGCATCAAAGTGGAAGGATATAAGTATGGGGAAGGGGGGAGGGCATCAAAGTGGAAGGATATAAGTATGGGGGAAGGGGGAGGCATCAAAGTGGAAGGATATAAGTATGGGGAAGGGGGGGGCATCAAAGTGGAAGGATATAAGTATGGGGGGAGGGGGGGGGCATCAAAGTGGAAGGATATAAGTATGGGGGAGGGGGGGGGCATCATAGTGGAAGTGGGTACCAGTATGCCGAGTTTGCGTTTTCTTCGTGCAGAGGATATCCATGAGGCCCCACCCTGTCCCACCAGGTCCAGCAATCTAATCTCCGCCTCGGCCGGCCTCATCAGTGCCACGCTCTCCCGTCCGTGCACCTTCTTCCATCCCTCCCTCCCCCTCTGTCCCTCCCTCCCCCTCTGCCCCTCCCTCCCCCTCTGCCCCTCCCTCCCCCTCTGCCCCTCCCTCTTCCTCTGCCCCTCCCTCCCCCTCTGCCCCTCACTCTCCCTCAGGCCCTCCCTCCCCCTCTGACCCTCCCCTTTCCCTCTGTCCCTCCCTCCCCCTCTGCCCCTCCCTCCCCCTCTGTCCCCCCACCCCCTCTGCCCCTCCCTTCCCCTCTGGCCCTCCCTCCCCCTCTGCCCCTCCCTTCCCCTCTGCCCCTCCCTCTCCCTCTGCCCCTCCCTCCCCCTCTGCCCATCCTTCCCCTCTGCCCCTCCCTCCTCCTCTGCCCCTCCCTCCTCCTCTGCCCTTCCCTCCCCCTGTGCCCCTCCCTCCTCCTCTGCCCCTCCCTCTCCCTCTGCCCCTCCCTCCTCCTCTACTCCTCCCTCCCCCTCTGCCCCTCTCTCCTCCTCTGCCCCCCCACCCCCTCTGCCCCTCCCTCCTCCTCTGCCCCTCCCTCCCTCTCTGCCCCTCCCTCCTCCTCTGCCCCTCCCTCCTCCCCTGTCACCAGCTCCTGAGACCTCGTCTGCCCCCCCCACCCCCCCTGACGATCCCCTCTCGCCTGCTCCGTTCCTCCCAAACCCTTGTCTCACCAACGCCTACACCCTCATCTCTGCAGCATCCTCCCGATGCCCCGGCCGCACCATGTCCTCCTTTCCTAGCTGTCTCATCAGCCCATTCGTTCCCTCCCGGCAGCACCCGTTCCCTCCCCACCCTCTCTCACCAGCTCCTGCACCCTCATCTCCCCCTAATGCCCCAGCCATGCCACGCTCTCCTGCCCACGGCATCCTCATCTGCTCCTCCCCCCACACCCCTCCCTCATCTTCCCGTTCATTCCCCCCCTACAGCCCCCCCACCCCCCGCTCACCAGCTCCTGCACCCTCATCTCTGCCGCATCCGCCCGGTGCCCCAGCCGCGCCACGCTCTCCTGCCCCTGCTGCTCCAGGCTGGTCGTGGAGGCTACCAGCGCCATGGCTTCATTCCGCAGCCGGCCCAGCTCGCGGTCCTGGGCCTCGCGCGACTGCTGCAGCTCCTGCATCTGATGGTGCAGCGTGGTCACCTGCGGGGAAGGGACGTGTTTTCAGGGTTTGAAGTTCAAACGCCCTAACCCTTGCCTTCTACTTATGGTTATAAGGGTACAGTGTTTAGGCCTCTCCTGCATTACATGGTGCAGCGTGGTCACCTGTGGGGGACAGTCAGGTTTTCAGGGTTTTAAGAGACCTGGGAGTTCACACACTCCACACCTTCTCCTCCCATTTGCAATGTCTCTCCTGCAGGCTTAGGGTTCAGGCCTCTCCTGCAGGCTTAGGGTTCAGGCCTCTCCTGCAGGTTAAGGGTTCAGGCCTCTCCTGCAGGTTAAGGGTTCAGGCCTCTCCTGCACGGTCACCAGCTGGCTGCTTGTTGCTGAGGTCATGCACCATGCACACACCTGCTCACAGATGAAACGTGATTTATGCTAGGGTTGAAAGAGGAGCAAGTACGGCATCTAGGAAACTTAGGGCTGAGGGTTGGAGGAGGAGCAATCTAAGGGCATCTAAGAAACTAAGGGTTTAATGTTGACGGCGGAGTTATCTTAGGACATCTAGTAAACTTAGGGTTTAGGGTTGAAGGAGGAGCAATGTAAGGACATCTAAGAGATTAAGGGTATAGGGTTGAAGGAGGAGCAATCTAAGGGCTTCTAAGCAACTTATAGGGTTAAGGGTTGAGGAGGGAGGGATATAAGGACATCTAAGCAACTTAGGTATTGAAGAGGGAGGAATCTAAGGGCGTCTTGGGAAGTAACGGGGCTCCTTTCACCTGCTCCTCCAGGATTCTGTTCCGCTCCTGCATGATGACCAGCTGGCTGCTGCTCTTCGTCGTGCTCAGATCGCTACGGTACTCGCGGGCCCGCATGCCCGCCAGCATCGCCTCGAGCTCCGTGACCCGGTTGCGCTCCAGCGTCAGGCGCTGCCCGAGGCTGCTGGACTCGTTACCGGCGTCGTCCAGGCGGGCGTGCGTGATGGCCAGCTGGCTGTCCATGGCGGCAACCTGCCGCTGCAGCTCCTCGCGCTGACGCTCGGAGCTCAGTCGCACCTGCAGCAAGAGTAACAGATGCCGTACACAGGTTAAGGAGGGTTGTAGAGGTTACAAAGGTTGGGGGTCGGGGGTTACAGAGGGTACGCAACAGGGGTAAGGTCTTGAGGTGACAGAGGTTAAAAATGTAACGACGGTGGGGACGGTGAGGGTTTCAGTCTTACAGAGGTGACAAGTTGTCGTGGGTTACAAAACTTACGAGGGTCACAGATATGCAACACAATTGGGGGGTCGGGGGTTACAGTAGTTGTGGATGAAGGTGTTGAGGGTTACAGAGGTTACAGAGGTTACAGCTTGGGAGTTATAGAGGTTACACTTGCAAAACAATAAGCTGGGCAGAACACATATCTTCCTGCACCCCTTACCCGATGGGCAGCGCACATCCCCTCCTCCTCAACCTCCCGTTCACGCACCCTCTTTTCCTAGGCTCCTACGCCCCCCTAATCCCATCCCCCACTTCTATTCCCATCCCATTCCTCTCCTACTACAGTCACCCCCCACCATGCTCCTCCCGCAACCAGCAGTCTCCTTTTACACCCCTCACCTACTGGGCAGCGCACATCCCTTCCCACACGACCTCCCGTTCACGCACCCTTTCCTCCTATGCCCCCCTAATCCCATCCCCCACTTCTATTCCCATCCCGATCCTGTCCAACTCCCGTCACCCCCAACTGCTCCTCCAGTATCCAGCAGTCTCCTCCTACATCTCTCACCCGATGAACAGCACACATCACCTCGGACACGACCCCCCGCTTGCGCACCCTCTCCTCCAGAGCCCTCCTATCACCATCCCATCCACCTCCCATTTCCATCCCATTATTATGATATTCCCGGCGTTTAGGGTCAAGGGTTCAGGGCTTAGGTTAAAGGATTTAAAACCCATCTTCCTCCTTTGCCCGGTGTCCCACCCGCTCTTCCCGGATTCAGCAGCCTCATCCACCTGAAACCCGTTGCACCCATGACATGTTGGTTTATTGGGGTTCTTCTTCCTCGCTATGGGGTTCATTCCCACGCTACTGTCTTGTGGTTGTATGTTGGGGACTTGCGCGCACCTCCTCCAGCATGACCTGTCGCTCACTCACCATCTCCCCCAGTGTTTCCTTTTTTGGCCGCAAGGCCTCATTCGGAAGACCGCCCTGCAGCTACCAAAGGCCCGATTGGGACTAAACCATGACCAGCCAACGACTGGTGTTCAAAGCAGCATGACTGGCCACAAACGGGGCGTCCGGCCAGAGGCGGGAGTGTAGCTGACCTGTTGGTGAGTCACCACAAAATAAACACTTATCTCCTCCTGCACCCTCCTATACCCTCTCCCCCCCACACTTATGCCCAACCTGTTCTGCTCCTATTACCATTCCCACCCACATTCCGACCCGGTAAACGGTGCCGCTCCGCCTTCCTTTTTATCATGTCCGATCCAGCGTGTCCCCTACACCCCTCACTATGCTGGGTAACGCGCATCTTCTGTTCCTGGCTTTCCACCTGCCCTTCCTGGAAGCAGCAATCTCCTCCCACACCCTCACCTGCTGGGTAGCGCGCATCTCCTGTTCCTGGCGTCCCACCCGCCCCTCCTGGACTCAGCAATCTCCCCCTACACCTCTCACCTGCTGGGCTGCACGCATCTCCTCGAACATGACCTCCCGCTCACGCACCATCTCCCCCAGTGTTTCTCTATTCGGCCACAAATTCTCATTCGGCAGGCCGCCCCGATCACTTTCATCCACACCTCTCACCTGCTGGGCTGCTCGCATCTCCTCCAACATGACCTCCCGCTCGCGCACCATCTCTTCGGCGTCCGCTTCTGTTTTAGCCAGTTGGCGGCTGAGTGCGTCCACCTGCCGCTCAAACGCCTGCAAGCCAATCAGAGTGTGAGGGTGACAGTTCAGTTAGGTAGCGGGTAAGGGTTGAGGGTTTGTAAGCAGGTGAGGGTTGAAGGTTTGGTAGCGGGTGAGGGTTGAGGGTTGAGGATTTCCTAGGAATTGAGGGTTGAGGGCTTAATAGCAGGTGAGGGTTGAGGGTTTGGTAGCGGGTGGGGGTTTAGGGCTAAGGGTTTGGTAGCGGGTGAGGGTGTAGGGTTGAGGGTTTGGTAGCGGGTGAGGGTTCAGGGTCGAGGGTTTGGTAGCGGGTGAGGGTTAAGGGTTGAGGTTTTGGTAGCGGGTGAGGGTTTAGGGTTGAGGTTTTGGTAGCGGATGAGGGTTTAGGTTTGAGGGTTTGGTAGCGGGTGAGGGTTTAGGGTTGAGGTTTTGGTAGCGGGTGAGGGTTTGGAACTGGTGTATGAGCACGTCCCTCTGTCCATAGATCCATGACACCCTTCATACCTGTAGATCCATGACACCCTTCATACCTGTAGATCCATGACACCCCTGACCCCCTCATACCTGTAGATCCATGACATACTGGTTATTCTGCCCGTGAGCTGCCCGGAGCGCTTCATGCAGGGAGGCCACCTCGTCCACCCGGCCGGCCAGGGCCCCCTCTCGCATGGCCGCTTCCCGCTCAAGCTGCGCCGCAGTGCTTTCCGACCTGTGCAGGGGTGGGGCGATCACGGTTCAACAGGCGGGGCAGGGCGGGGCCAGGCAGGGGGTACGGAAAGATGGGGCAGGTGGGGCGGTAAGGCGGTTAGAGTCTAGGTGAGGCGGTTAGGTTAATTCCAAGGTGGCACATAACCAGTAAGAACAGTACAAATCCACCAAAAGAAACACACTGACAGCCATCCCCTGGAGGGAGGAAGGGACAGCAGGGAAATCCAGGGGTAGGGTGGGGTGGGGTCGGGTGGGGCAGCCACCCACCTTCGGTGTTCCAGCGCCAGACCCTCGTACGCCCTCCTCAAGTCCTCTACCTCGGCCTCCTTGGCCCGCACCAGCTGCTCCGCGGCGGCCAGGCGTGGGGTCAGGCGCCGCAGCTCGTCGTGTGCCTTGTCCTGCTGTTGAGCGGCGGAGGAGAGCTCGTTTCCGATGGCTTGGTTCTCTCGGACCTGGGGGGGGGTCCAGGGTTCAGGGCGCGGGACACTTAACGGGGTGTATAGGGTGCAGAAGTGGCTGAATGGCGTGAAGGTTTTGTGGAACCCTAAATGGGGTCCAGGAGCAGAACGCTGCCCTAGTTGGGTGAAGGGCATGGACCGCAACGGAGACTGCCCTCAAGAAGCTGCAGACCATTAAACGACATTTCTGATTGTCGGCCAGGTTCCTCTGCACCTGGGGAGTGCATAATTTAGGGTTCAGTGTTATAAGTTAGTGTTTAAGGTTAAGGGTTTAGGGTGCGGAACAATACACAATTTTAATTTGTTGCCAATGGCCTGGTTCCTCCACACTAGGATATTCAGGGTTTAGACTGAGGCTGCCCAACCCTAACGTAGACAGCACGCATGGGTTCAGGGTTCAGTGCGAGGCGGCTTTAACCTAACGTGGACAGGACGTGGCCCATGGCCTGGCCCTTGATGACACCTATTCACGGCGGGGCAAACCGGAGAGGAAAAAACCCGGTTTAGGATTTGTGGTATAGTTTCAAGGACCCACAAGAGCTTCGAGGTCCCCATGCGCCGCTCTCAGCACGGCTCTGAGCACCTCGTGCTCCCATGAACTCTCATCGTAAGATGTGTTGTGCCACCAGAGCTGAAGACTTGGCTTTTGACTCAGCTCTCACCACCTCGTGCTCCCAACAGCTCGGCTCTCAGCTTCGTGCTACCAGATCTGAAGAGAGCACACAGAGACCTCCAGGCGCTGGTAGCGCCCCGGCCACGCCCCGCACTACCCCTGTCCGTTGCCCTCCACCCCTCACCACCCACCAGTGCCTCCAGGTCTTCATGCGCCGCTCCCAGCTCGGCTCTAAGCGCGTCGTGCTCCCCCGACAGGCCCCGCAGGCCGTCCAAGGCACCCTCCAGCTGATCGCGGAGGGAGGAGGCCTGGATGTCGTTCTCATGAGCGCGGCTGTCGGAGTGGGACAGGCGACCCTCGGCCATGGAGAGGAGTCTGTGTGTGTGGTGTGCGTGGGAGGGGGGGGTGAAGGGGGTGAGGGGTTCAGGGGTGGGTTGACTGGTGGCCCTCGGCTATATAGAGAAGTATGTGTGTGTGGCAGGGGGTGAGGGGTCAAGGGGTAGGGTGACAGGCGGTACTTGGCCACGGAGAGAAGCCTGTGTGTGTGGGGGGGGGGATAAGGGGTCCATTGGGGAGGGGGGGAAGGAACCTACGGCCCTCGGCCATAAAATGAAGTCTGTGGGTGTAAGGGAGGGGGTAGGGTTCAAGGGGGCGGGGCATAGTGTGATTGGCGGCTTTTGGCCATAGAAAAAAGTCTGTGGGTGTAAGGGAGGGGATATGGGGTCAAGGGGGCGGGGCATAGTGTGATTGGCGGCCTTTGGCCACGGAGAGAAGCCTGAGTGTGTGTGGGGGGGGGAGGGGGTAAGTGGTCAAGGGGGGGGGAGGGTTAATGGGTCAAGGGGGGAGGGGGGGGGTGACAGGCGGACCATGGCCATAAAGTGAGGCCTATGGGGGCTATGGAGGGAGAAAGGGAGGGTCAAGGAGGCAGGGACCCCCAGCATTGAGATGCTACAGAAACCTGTCCATCCAGCCCCTGCGAGAGGCCACAACCACGCTCCTTTCTCGAGCCACGTGCTTGCCCACCAGGAGGCACTTCCTCCCCCCCTGCGTGACCGCCCCCCTCCTGCCCTGCGTGACCGCCCCCCTCCTGCCCTGCGTGACCGCCCCCCTCCTGCCCTGCGTGACCGCCCCCCCCCCTGCCCTGCATGACCGCCCCCCCCCTGCCCTGCATGACCGCCCCCCTCCTGCCCTGCGTGACCGCCCCCCTCCTGCCCTGCGTGACCGCCCCCCTCCCCCCCTGCATGACCGCCCCCCTCCCCCCCTGCGTGACCGCCCCCCTCCTGCCCTGCGTGACCGCCCCCCTCCTGCCCTGCGTGACCGCCCCCCTCCTGCCCTGCGTGACCGCCCCCCTCCCCCCCCTGCGTGACCGCCCCCCTCCTGCCCTGCGTGACCGCCCCCCTCCTGCCCTGCGTGACCGCCCCCCTCCTGCCCTGCGTGACCGCCGCCCTCCCCCCCTGCGTGACCGCCCTCCTCTTGCCCTGCGTGACCGCCCCCCTCCTGCCCTGCGTGACCGCCCCCCTCCTGCCCTGCGTGACCGCCCCCCTCCTGCCCTGCGTGACCGCCCCCCTCCTGCCCTGCGTGACCGCCCTCCTCCTGCCCTGCGTGACCGCCCCCCTCCTGCCCTGCGTGACCGCCCCCCTCCCACCCTGCGTGACCGCCCCCCTCCTGCCCTGCGTGACCGCCCCCCTCCCCCCCTGCGTGACCGCCCCCCTCCTGCCCTGCGTGACCGCCCCCCTCCTGCCCTGCGTGACCGCCGCCCTCCTGCCCTGCATGACCGCCCCCCCCCCTGCCCTGCATGACCGCCCCCCTCCTGCCCTGCGTGACCGCCCCCCTCCTGCCCTGCGTGACCGCCCCCCTCCCCCCCTGCATGACCGCCCCCCTCCCCCCCTGCGTGACCTCCCCCCTCCTGCCCTGCGTGACCGCCCCCCTCCTGCCCTGCGTGACCGCCCCCCTCCTGCCCTGCGTGACCGCCCCCCTCCCCCCCTGCGTGACCGCCCCCCTCCTGCCCTGCGTGACCGCCCCCCTCCTGCCCTGCGTGACCGCCCCCCTCCTGCCCTGCGTGACCGCCCCCCTCCCCCCCCTGCATGACCGCCCCCCTCCCCCCCTGCGTGACCGCCCCCCTCCTGCCCTGCGTGACCGCCCCCCTCCTGCCCTGCGTGACCGCCCCCCTCCTGCCCTGCGTGACCGCCCCCCTCCCCCCCTGCGTGACCGCCCCCCTCCTGCCCTGCGTGACCGCCCCCCTCCTGCCCTGCGTGACCGCCCCCCTCCTGCCCTGCGTGACCGCCGCCCTCCCCCCCTGCGTGACCGCCCTCCTCTTGCCCTGCGTGACCGCCCCCCTCCTGCCCTGCGTGACCGCCCCCCTCCTGCCCTGCGTGACCGCCCCCCTCCTGCCCTGCGTGACCGCCCCCCTCCTGCCCTGCGTGACCGCCCTCCTCCTGCCCTGCGTGACCGCCCCCCTCCTGCCCTGCGTGACCGCCCCCCTCCCACCCTGCGTGACCGCCCCCCTCCTGCCCTGCGTGACCGCCCCCCTCCCCCCCTGCGTGACCGCCCCCCTCCTGCCCTGCGTGACCGCCCCCCTCCTGCCCTGCGTGACCGCCGCCCTCCTGCCCTGCATGACCGCCCCCCCCCTGCCCTGCATGACCGCCCCCCTCCTGCCCTGCGTGACCGCCCCCCTCCTGCCCTGCGTGACCGCCCCCCTCCCCCCCTGCATGACCGCCCCCCTCCCCCCCTGCGTGACCGCCCCCCCTCCTGCCCTGCGTGACCGCCCCCCTCCTGCCCTGCGTGACCGCCCTCCTCTTGCCCTGCGTGACCGCCCCCCTCCTGCCCTGCGTGACCGCCCCCCTCCTGCCCCGCGTGACCGCCCTCCTCCTGCCCTGCGTGACCGCCCCCCTCCTGCCCTGCGTGACCGCCGCCCTCCTGCCCTGCGTGACCGCCCACACCATGCCCTGCGTGACCGCCCTCCTCCTGCCCTGCGTGACCGCCCCCCTCCTGCCCTGCGTGACCGCCCCCCTCCCCCCCTGCGTGACCGCCCTCCTCCCCCCCTGCGTGACCGCCCCCCTCCCCCCCTGCGTGACCGCCCTCCTCCTGCCCTGCGTGACCGCCCCCCTCCTGCCCTGCGTGACCGCCCCCCTCCCACCCTGCGTGACCGCCCCCCTCCTGCCCTGCGTGACCGCCCCCCTCCCCCCCCCGCGTGACCGCCCTCCTCCTGCCCGGCGTGACCGCCCCCCTCCTGCCCTGCGTGACCGCCGCCCTCCTGCCCTGCGTGACCGCCCCCCTCCTGCCCTGCGTGACCGCCCCCCCCCTGCCCTGCATGACCGCCCCCCCCCTGCCCTGCATGACCGCCCCCCTCCTGCCCTGCGTGACCGCCCCCCTCCTGCCCTGCGTGACCGCCCCCCTCCCCCCCTGCATGACCGCCCCCCTCCCCCCCTGCGTGACCGCCCCCCTCCTGCCCTGCGTGACCGCCCCCCTCCTGCCCTGCGTGACCGCCCCCCTCCTGCCCTGCGTGACCGCCCCCCTCCCCCCCTGCGTGACCGCCCCCCCTCCTGCCCTGCGTGACCGCCCCCCTCCTGCCCTGCGTGACTGCCCCCCTCCTGCCCTGCGTGACCGCCGCCCTCCCCCCCTGCGTGACCGCCCTCCTCTTGCCCTGCGTGACCGCCCCCCTCCTGCCCTGCGTGACCGCCCCCCCTCCTGCCCTGCGTGACCGCCCCCCTCCTGCCCTGCGTGACCGCCCCCCTCCTGCCCTGCGTGACCGCCCTCCTCCTGCCCTGCGTGACCGCCCCCCTCCTGCCCTGCGTGACCGCCCCCCTCCCACCCTGCGTGACCGCCCCCCTCCTGCCCTGCGTGACCGCCCCCCTCCCCCCCCTGCGTGACCGCCCCCCTCCTGCCCTGCGTGACCGCCCCCCTCCTGCCCTGCGTGACCGCCGCCCTCCTGCCCTGCATGACCGCCCCCCCCCTGCCCTGCATGACCGCCCCCCTCCTGCCCTGCGTGACCGCCCCCCTCCTGCCCTGCGTGACCGCCCCCCCTCCCCCCCTGCATGACCGCCCCCCTCCCCCCCCTGCGTGACCGCCCCCCTCCTGCCCTGCGTGACCGCCCCCCTCCTGCCCTGCGTGACCGCCCCCCTCCTGCCCTGCGTGACCGCCCCCCTCCCCCCCCTGCGTGACCGCCCCCCTCCTGCCCTGCGTGACCGCCCCCCTCCTGCCCTGCGTGACCGCCCCCCTCCTGCCCTGCGTGACCGCCGCCCTCCCCCCCTGCGTGACCGCCGCCCTCCTGCCCTGCATGACCGCCCCCCTCCTGCCCTGCGTGACCGCCCCCCTCCTGCCCTGCGTGACCGCCCCCCTCCTGCCCTGCGTGACCGCCCCCCTCCTGCCCTGCGTGACCGCCCTCCTCCTGCCCTGCGTGAATGCCCCCCTCCTGCCCTGCGTGACCGCCCCCCTCCCACCCTGCGTGACCGCCCCCCTCCTGCCCTGCGTGACCGCCCCCCTCCCCCCCCGCGTGACCGCCCTCCTCCTGCCCTGCGTGACCGCCCCCCTCCTGCCCTGCGTGACCGCCGCCCTCCTGCCCTGCGTGACCGCCCACACCATGCCCTGCGTGACCGCCCTCCTCCTGCCCTGCGTGACCGCCCCCCTCCTGCCCTGCGTGACCGCCCCCCTCCCCCCCTGCGTGACCGCCCTCCTCCCCCCCTGCGTGACCGCCCCCCCTCCCCCCCTGCGTGACCGCCCTCCTCCTGCCCTGCGTGACCGCCCCCCTCCTGCCCTGCGTGACCGCCCCCCTCCCACCCTGCGTGACCGCCCCCCTCCTGCCCTGCGTGACCGCCCCCCTCCCCCCCCCGCGTGACCGCCCTCCTCCTGCCCTGCGTGACCGCCCCCCTCCTGCCCTGCGTGACCGCCGCCCTCCTGCCCTGCGTGACCGCCCACACCATGCCCTGCGTGACCGCCCTCCTCCTGCCCTGCGTGACCGCCCCCCTCCTGCCCTGCGTGACCGCCCCCCTCCCCCCCTGCGTGACCGCCCTCCTCCCCCCCTGCGTGACCGCCCCCCTCCCCCCCTGCGTGACCGCCCTCCTCCTGCCCTGCGTGACCGCCCCCCTCCTGCCCTGCGTGACCGCCCTCCTCCCCCCCTGCGTGACCGCCCTCCTCTTGCCCTGCGTGACCGCCCCCCTCCTGCCCTGCGTGACCGCCCCCCTCCTGCCCTGCGTGACCGCCCCCCTCCTGCCCTGCGTGACCGCCCCCCTCCTGCCCTGCGTGACCGCCGCCCTCCTGCCCTGTGTGACCGCCCCCCTCCTGCCCTGCGTGACCGCCCCCCTCCTGCCCTGCGTGACCGCCGCCCTCCTGCCCTGTGTGACCGCCCCCCTCCTGCCCTGCGTGACCGCCCACACCATGCTATGCCCCCCCCCACTTTTGGTTTTAAGAGGGAAAAACTAAACCCTCAAGCAAACTCCCACCTTGTTGTCTCCCCAAGCTGCTTGACCTTGACCTCCAGATCAGCAGACAGCGCCGCCACCTGCTCCGCCTTGAGGTCCAGCTCGGCCTGCCAAACCATGCACGGCATGTTCACACTTACAAGCCATGTTCATACTTCTAGATCAACCGGATTAAGCATACACATGCGTGCCATCTACCCCGCCCTGGGTTATAACTCGGCCTGCCAAACGCAAACGGCAGTTTCACACTTGCATGGCACGTTCACACTTATGTGGTGGATTCACGCTTCCGGAATAACTTGAACCAGAGGGGGCGCACATGCCACCTGCTCTGCCTTTTGACCGAGCCCGACCTACCAAACTCAACACTGCAATCTAAAACATTTCAGGGGCGCACTTCATCAAGATGACGCACACATACTACCCGCCCCGCCTCAGGCAGCGTGGCCAGCCAAACAACATGCAGCAAGTGCAGGCGCTACGAGGTCAGGGCCAATCATTGTTCAGGGCACAACATTTAGGGTCCAGCCTTGTTAAGGTTTGAGGGGCTGTGCCCTAAACCTTATAAACCATTATTCTCTCGCTCCTCGCTTGGGGTTTGGGGGCCCTTTACCCTTCCCACTGCACCCCACCTCCTACCTGAAGGTTGTCCCGCTCAGCGTCGAGGCCGCCCACCACCCGGCACGAGCCGTCCGGCTCACCAGGACTTATTTGGCACTCAGGGTTCAGGGACCCTAGGCCTCAAAACCTTACCGGCATGGCTCAGAGACTCTAAACCCCTCCCCCTGCACGACCCCTCCCACCGGCAAGCTGACCTGACCTCAGCGTCGAGGCCGCCCCCCACCAGGCTGCACGTTGTCCCAAGCTTCAGGTCTTATTCAGCACTCATGGCTAGAGACCCTAGAGACCCTCCTCCTGCAACACACCGCCCACCTGCAGAACGTCCCGCTCAGCATCCAGGTTGCTCACCACCCGGCGCAAGTCATCCTGCTCTCCAGCCTTTATGGCTTTAACCCCTTTAGCTAACAGCCACACCACCCACCTGCAGATTGTCCCGCTCAGCATACAGGTCACCCACCGGCCGGCGCAAGCCATCCCGCTCTCCAGGCCTTTTTCAGCGCTCATGGACTAAAACGTGAAAACCCTGAAGCCCACCTGCAGATTGTCCCGCTCAGCATCCAGGCCGCCCACCACCCTGCGCAGGTCGTCCCGCTCCAGCCGCATGCGGTGCAGCTCGTCCTCGCGCTGGCTCAGCTCCGAGACCAGGTCGTGCATGCGCATCTCAGCGGTACGCAGCTCCGAAGACATGACCTGGAGGGGGTTGCAGAGGGTTGGCAGGCCAGGGTTTATAGGTGGGGGGTCAATCGCCGGGGTTAACTACAAGGGGGAGGGGGGTGCTGAACCCAGTAGCTGTTTCTTGCCGGATTCGAACAGATTATTTTGGCTGCGGTCATGGCCGCGGCTTGGGGGTCTGAACCCTGGCTGGAGAATAAATCCGACCCCCTTTTTGGACACTTGGGGGGCGGACACTGCAGGTATCAAAAAGGGTGGGCCTACGTGGCCACACTCTCTTGCAGCGAGGCACAGGGTTTAGGGTGCCCTGTGACCTGAACCCTCATCTACCGACATGACCCTGACCAGTGGGTGTACGTGTATCCTAATCTGAACCCTGGACTTGTGTTTTTGGCAATGTAGCTTTGTACCGCGGCGCAGGATTTAGGGTTGCCTGCATTCTGTACCCTCACCCATGCACTAAACCCTGACATGCGAACATGCGGATTCCTATAAACCCTGAACCCTACCCTAGAGGTTTGCCACGTGTTTTTGTACCGCAGAGTAGGGTTTAGCCTTGTCTACACTCTTTACCCTCACCTACCTTGGTATGCACCTAACCCTGGTACGCACTTAACCCACTGGTATGCACTAAAAGCTGGCCTACGGGCTTATTTAAACCCCGCACCCTCACCTTGAGGTTGGCCATGTACTCCTGAACGGTGGCGTCCCCCCGCAGGCTCAGGGTGCTCAGCTGCTCCACCTCGTGCCTGGGTGGACACACACACAGGTTCAGGGTTTAGGTAGAAATTAGCAGGTTCGGGGTCTTGGTTGGAGTTTAGCAGGCTCAGGGTTTTGGGGGCAGGCTTCCCCTTATGTCTGGAGGGACGACAGAACAGGTTCAGGGTTTAGGGAGATTTCAAGCAGGTTCAGGGTTTATGTGGCAGGCTTAGGGAGTGCTCAGCAGCTCCACCTCATGTTGGGGCGTACTACAACGCAGGTTCAGGGTTGAGGTGGAAAAGAAGCAGGTTCAGGGTTGAGGTGGAAACAAGCAGGTTCAGGGTTGAGGTGGAAAACAAGCAGGTTCAGGGTTGAGGTGGAAACCAAGCAGGTTCAGGGTTGAGGTGGAAAACCAAGCAGGTTCAGGGTTGAGGTGGAAAACAAGCAAGTTCAGGGTTGAGGTGGAAAACAAGCAAGTTCAGGGTTGAGGTGGAAAACCAAGCAGGTTCAGGGTTGAGGTGGAAAACCAAGCAGGTTCAGGGTTGAGGTGGAAAACCAAGCAGGTTCAGGGTTGAGGTGGAAAACAAGCAGGTTCAGGGTTAGCGCCCCCCACCCTCACCATTTCACACACCCCTTTCATTCTCTCTACAATGCTTACCTGCCCCCCCCCCCCCCTTGCCCCTATTTCCACCCAATCACCCTCCCCCCCCTCAACCCTCCCTGCCTTGCGCTGCCCAGCTCCTGTAACCTCCAGCACCTTTCACTCTTCACCCCATTCTCTCTTGCTAAATGCAACAAATCTGTACCCCTCGGACCCTTTTCAGAATACCTCCCACCTCAACACTCACCAGCTTCTCCCCCTCCACCCTCCAACCCTCTCTTCACCCAATCAACACCCCCCCTACTAGCTTAAAACTAAAAAACTCCTCCACCTCCCCACTTAGCCCTAGTTTGCCCCACCTCCCCACTTTGCCCTAGTTTGCCCCACCTCCCCACTTTGCCCCACCAAAGATCCTCCATCTCCCCCCGCCTTTGTCCCACCTGCATGCCCCCACCCCCCCACACCTGCGTGCGTCCAGGTCGATCTCGAGCTGGCCGCACATTTCCTCCAGCCTCAAGATCTGGGCAGCATCATTCTCACGGGCTGCCCGGAGCTGTAGTGATGCAAGAGGGAGAGGGATGAAGTGATGCAGGTGGGGGGATTATAGCAAAACGAGATTGTCTTCCTAGGCTGCCCGAAGCTGCAGTGATGCAGGTGGGGGGATTATAGCAAAACGAGATTGTCTTCCTAGGCTGCCCGAAGCTGCAGTGATGCAGGTGGGGGGATCAAAGCAAAACGAGATTGTCTTCCTGGCCTGCCCGAAGCTGCAGTGATGCAGGTGGGGTTCGATTTTGGTGGAGACGTTTGCAGCAGCTTTCAGGTGGGATTCTGGTGGTTGTGTGCTTTGGCTAGAGGGGTGTTGTTGCGGGGTATCAGTTTGTTTTATACCTTAATCGAACTTTGTATGCATGACTTTTTTCGGCCGTGTGAGTGCTTGTTGGTCATGTGCCTCTCCTGTTCCTGCTCGCCTTTATTCAGCTGCCGACGAGGGCCTCTTGCACCCGGGCTGTTTTTTGTGTGTCAGCGTCTCAGGTTTCTAGGGTTGGGCGGCCGGTCTCACACCTTGTAAAGTCACAGCAAAAGAAAAGGTGGGGGGATCAAGGCAGGACGGCATCCTTATCCCTGGCCCCCCAAATATGCAGTGTGATACAGGTGGGGGAAGTGAAGTAAGGCATCAGCATCAGCTGGGAGGACCCCTCTCCGGACGCACCCATCACTGAATGAACATCTCAAACCTGGCGGACGTCTGCCTCGTGCTCCTGGCCAGGCAGATCCGACCTCTTGGCCCGCTCCGCCACTGAATAGACCTCTCACCCGACACACCTGGCCCTGAATGAACCCAGCATTAACCCCCCCCCCCACCTGCCGGACGTCTGCCTCATGCTCTTGGCCCGCCAGCTCCGCCCGCCTGGCCCGCTCCGCCGCATCGCGCCCCTGCTGCCGCGCCTCCTCCTCGCGCTGACGCCCCGCCTCGGCGCTGCGCTGCGCCTGCTCTAGGGCGCGCTTGAGACCGTCCAGCTCCTCCTCCTGGCAACCCGCCAGAGGGAAGGGTTGAAGGAGGTTTCAGCGTTTCTTACGACAGATCTAGATCCGGTCTCAGGGATGGCATACGGAGTTAAATCAGCAGTGCGCTGCGCCTGCGCCAAGTTCCGATCACCAACCTGTCCAGCTCCGCTTCCTGATGACCCGCAGGGAGAGGGGAATGTAGTGGTTTCAGGGTTTCTCATGGGGGATCTAGATCCGGTCTTATTGGCGGCATCAGAGGCTTTGACAGCGCTGCGCTGCGCCTGCTCCCAGGTGCGCTTGAGCCTGCCAAGCTCCTCCCCCAACCAACAAGCAGAACATGAAATATGTAGGAGGTTTTAGGGCTCCTCATGGCAGATCCAGAAGGGCTCCTCATGGCAGATCCAGAAGGGCTCCTCATGGCAGATACGGATCCTTCTCAGAGGCTACCACAGCGCTGCGCTGCGCCTGCTCCCAGGTGCACTGGAGCACACCAAGGTCCTCCTCTGGGCGGCCCGCTGAACCAATGTTGAAGGTTTCGAATGTTTTCCCAGGCGATCTAGATCTAGATCTGGTCTGGGGCGACCTGGATAGGGCCTCAGAGTTTCCGGTTCTGTCTCAGCGCTGCCCGTGGGGCGTTCCGAGGTGCGATCCTGTTTTCGTGTTTTCACACATTTTCACACAAGTGTGATTTTCAATTAATTCTAGAATGTATGGAAAAGATCAAACCATCAGGTGTGGCACATTTCATGATTGTAATGCATAAATGAACCATCCGGCCCCAGGCAAGGCAAGTGCTGCTCTGACTTGACTCCCTTCAAGTGCTGCTTTGACTCGACTCTCTTCAAGTTGTTGCTGTCTTACTTATCGGAAGCCCTCTTCACATAAGGTCCCTGCCTTTCATGCTTACCCTCTTGTGACACTACCAGCTGTCAAAAAGACACATGAAACAGCTTAGGGTTAAGCTCAACCCTAAACCCAGCAGCCAAGACTATCCGTGTGCCAGTTCTGGATTTGGAAGGAAGTTTCACAGAGCATGCAGAAGCAGCCATACGATTTTGCGTGGCCCGGAAAAGTCACTCATACTGCACATTCGACATACTTCCATATAAATGGGTTGAAGGAGGAAATGCCGCCATGACCCCCCCACGGAAAATGCCAACGTCATTACTCATGTCGAAAACTCAGCATGGTGAGGGGGACACCTCTTTAGACCCTGCAGGCCTGTAGACCCTCCAGCATAAAACCGAGGTGCCATTAATGGAACAATGTGGACGAATGCTCACAGCAAACAGATTTCACACAGCTTTTGCCCCATGTCAAGCTCACCTTTGCAGCCAGCTGCCTCTGCGCCGTGCCCAGCTTGCCATGCAGGCTGCGGGCGCCTGCGTTGGCCTCCTGGGCCGCATGCGACTCGCTCTGCACGCGCAGCCGGAGCTCGCCGAGCTCGGAGCTGGCGGCGCGCCAATCGGCCTGCAGCCGGTCCCTCTCGACCTGCAGTCGGCAGGGGGGCAGGTGGGAGAGAGAGAGAGAGTGAGCGGCAGAGGGCAAGGCAGCGGGAATAGGGGGACAGTGAGAGAGAGAGTGAGTGAGTGAGTGAGTGAGTGAGAGAGAGTGAGTGAGAGAGAGTGAGAGTGAGTGAGTGAGAGTGAGTGAGAGTGAGTGTGAGTGAGTGTGAGTGAGTGTGAGTGTGAGTGAGTGTGAGTGAGTGAGAGAGAGAGTGAGAGAGAGAGTGAGAGTGTGAGTGAGAGTGTGAGAGAGTGAGAGTTTGAGAGAGTGAGAGAGAGAGTGAGAGAGAGTGAGAGTGTGAGAGTGTGAGAGTGTGAGAGTGTGAAAGTGTGAGAGTGTGAGCGTGTGAGAGTGTGAGAGTGTGAGAGTGTGAGAGAGAGAGAGAGTGTGAGAGAGAGAGAGAGTGTGAGAGAGAGAGAGTGTGAGAGAGAGAGAGTGTGAGAGAGAGAGAGTGTGAGAGAGAGAGAGTGTGAGAGAGAGAGAGTGTGAGAGAGAGAGAGTGTGAGAGAGAGAGAGTGTGAGAGAGAGAGAGAGTGTGAGAGAGAGAGAGTGTGTGAGAGAGAGAGAGAGTGTGTGAGAGAGAGAGAGAGAGAGAGTGAGTGTGAAAGAGAGAGAGAGAGTGAGTGTGAAAGAGAGAGAGTGAGTGAGAGAGAGAGTGAGTGAGTGAGTGAGAGAGAGAGTGAGAGAGTGAGAGCGAGAGTGAGTGAGTGAGTGAGAGAGTGAGAGAGTGAGAGAGAGAGTGAGAGAGAGAGTGAGAGAGAGTGAGAGAGTGAGAGAGTGAGAGAGTGAGAGAGAGAGTGAGAGAGAGAGAGAGAGAGAGAGAGAGAGAGAGAGAGAGAGAGAGAGAGAGAGAGAGAGAGATGGGGAGGGAAAGGTAGCGGGGCAGAGGGCGAGTGGGCGGAAATGGGGGGGGGGGAGAGGTCTTACACATGGTATCTGCTCACTGGGGGAGAGAGAGAGAGAGAGAGAGTGAGGGGGAGGGCAAGGCAGCGGGGCAGAGGGCGAGTGGGCGGGAATGGGGGGGGGGGAGGTCTTACACATGGTATCTGCTCACTGGGCGGGAGAGAGAGAGAGAGAGAGAGAGAGAGAGAGAGAGAGAGAGAGTGACGGGGGGGGGCAAGGCAGCGGGGCAGAGGGCGAGTGGGCGGGAACGGGGGGGGGGGCGTACACATGGTATCTGCCCACTGCGGGCGGGAGTGAGAGAGATGGGGGGAGGGGGGGGCACCTGGTATCTGCTTTTTTTTGGAGAGACGCCACCAGCGCCTCATATTTGCCTCGTCCCATTTTCAGATCTGAGGCCCAATCACATATCGGGCGCTCTGGCTGCGGGTTGTGTGGCTTTTTAAATCCAAATTCAGATTCCAACTCTGTCTGAATCTGTCTCAGCCCCACATCCAAATACCGATTTCAACCCCACCTGCACCTCCAGCGCCCCGTCCATGCCCTCGTCCCAGTTATTTCCAGACCCGGTTTCGGATCCCAACCGCACCTCCAGCGCCTTCGCCGCGCCCGTGGCAGCCTCCGCGCCGCGCTCCGCCTCGGCCAGGTGCAGACGCAGCGCAGAGACCTGCTCGCGCTCCGCCCGCAGCGTGCGCTGCAGCCCGCCGGCCTCGCCCTCGCCGCGGGCCGCCGCGTCGCTCAGCCGCAACGCCTCGGAGCGTAGTCGCGACACCTCGGCCTCGACCTCCGCCAGCTTGGCGACGTAGGCGCGGGCCTGCTGCTGCAGGTCCTCGTACCGCGAAGGGAAGACCTGGGGGCATGCCGCGAGGGATGACCCAGGTCAGACTTGAGGTTAAGGGTTTAGGGTTGTGCGACATAGGCGAACGAACCGCAGCAGCCAGTGAGGTTTGCCTTGATTCCTCTGAAGGTCATGACAGCGGACCCTTGTACGGGCGTCTCCCGGCAGGCTGCTCAGCCCCCCCACATGCTGTTCAAGGTGGCCATGGCATGAGAGTGTCTGAGTAGGTGAGCGTTGCCTGAATGCCTCTGAAAGAGGGGAGTCACTGCATGAGGGCACCAGCGCTCCCTCACCTGCTCTCTAAGGTGGCCAGGGTATGACTGGGTATGTTGTGCTGTTGGTGAGGGTTGCCTGAATGAGGGGAGTCACTGCATGAGGGCACCAGCACTCCCTCACCTGCAGACCGCTCAGCTCCAGCCTGGACGTGTTGCCCAAGGTGGCCAGCCAGGGCATGACGCGGTCTGATGAGCTGTATTGGTGAGGGACCTGAGGTTGCCTGAATGAAGTCAAAGAATGGGGGTGGCAGTGCCTGCTCACCTGCAGGCCGCTGAGCTCCATGGACGTGTTGCTCAAGGTGGCCTGGGCCTCTGCCAGGCGTGCGCTCGTGGTCTCCAGCCGCTCCTCTAGGATGCCCTTCTCGGTGGTCAGGACCGACACCTGGGTGTGCAGCCCACCCGCCTCCAACTGAAGGGTTCAGGGTTGATGGGGTTCAGGGTTAAGAATCCATCCTCCTTATGGTGTTTATACCCCTTCCACTCCAGGGTTTAGGGTTAAGGGTTAATGGGGCACAGGGTCTAGGGTTAAGGGTTAATGGGGCACAGGGTTAACGAACCATCCTCCTAAGCCTTTACACCCCTTTAAACCCAGCCCAGATCCACATTTCAAAGCCCAACTCCAACCCTCATCACCTCGAGGGCACGCCACAACGGCAGCTGCCCGCTCCTCGCTCTCCTCCTCAGGATTAGGATCCCTCCAACCCGGGACTGGATCCTTATTTCAAGACCCAACTCCAACCCCACAGCCCCACTCCACCCCTCCTCACCACCAGCGCACTCCTCGCGGCAGCTGTCCGCTACCCCGCTCCAGCTCCCCCACACTCCTTAGGCTTAAGATCACATCAAGCCCCACCGGATCCACATTTCAGAGCCCTCCAGCCCCCAAAGCCCAGACCGCAAAGCCCTACTCCACCCCTCCTCACCTCCAGGGCACTCCTTGCAGCAGCAGTCTGCTCCAGCTCGCCGCGCTCCTCCTTGACCTGCTGCACCAGCATGACCACCTCCCGCTGTAGCCGCGTCCGCTCCTCGTCCGCAGCCCCGACAGCTCCCTGTGCCTGCACACGGGCCTGGTGCGAGCCCTGGGGGCGGGAGATAAAGAAGAATTACAATGGGAAACACTTGACTAAATTAAGTCACTCCGCAGCCCCGACAGCCCCCTGCACCTGCACTCGGGCCTGGTGCGATCCCTGAGGGCAGGGGAGATAAAGAAGAATTACAATGGGAAACACTTGACTAAATTAAGTCACTCCGCAGCCCCGACAGCCCCCTGCACCTGCACTCGGGCCTGGTGCGATCCCTGAGGGCAGGGGAGATAAAGAAGAATTACAATGGGAAACACTTGACTAAATTAAGTCACTCCACAGCCCCGACAGCCCCCTGCACCTGCACTCGGGCCTGGTGCGATCCCTGGGGGCGGGAGAGGAATAGGGGAAATACAATGGGAAACGGTTGATTTCATGAAGTCACTCCGCAGCCCCGACAGCCCCCTGCACCTGCACTCGGGCCTGGTGCGATCCCTGGGGGCGGGAGAGGAATAGGGGAAATACAATGGGAAACGGTTGATTTCATGAAGTCACTCCGCAGCCCCGACAGCCCCCTGCACCTGCACTCGGGCCTGGTGCGATCCCTGGGGGCGGGAGAGGAATAGGGGAAATACAATGGGAAACGGTTGATTTCATGAAGTCACTCCGCAGCCCCGACAGCCCCCTGCACCTGCACTCGGGCCTGGTGCGATCCCTGGGGGCGGGAGAGGAATAGGGGAAATACAATGGGAAACGGTTGATTCCATGAAGTCACTCCACAGCCCCGACAGCCCCCTAGGCCTGCACACGGGCCCGGTGCGATCCCTGAGTGCAGGGGAATAAAGGACTATATATAAGGTGGAAGGGGACATTGGGAAACGGTAAGATGATAAGGAGATTGAGAGATGGCAAGTTTAATGATGTCACACTGCTTCCCCGACAGCCCCCTGCGCGCAGGCCTGGTGCGATCTCTGAGTGCAGGAGCAAAATTAAAACAGGAGGGAAGGAGATTGAGGAACGGTACATTTAAAGGACTCACTCCTCAGCTGCAAGGGTCACATTTGCATGCACACGGGCCTGGTGCGATCCTTGAGTGCAGGAGGAAAACGAATCAAGAGTGAGATGTAGGGGAACGGTTGATCAGTGAAGTTGATCCGCCGCCCCCTACGTCTACACGCGGGCCTGTTGCAATCCCTGGGGCAAGAGGAAAACGAATACGGGTAAAAAGTGACAAGTAGGGAAATGGTTGATGAATGAGGTTGATTCGCCGCCCCTTGGCCCTGCAGGCAAACAGGGCATCCAGGTCCGCCTCAGCAGCCGCCAGCGCGGTCGTCTTTGCCCTCAGCTCCGTCTCAGCACGGCCCAGGCGCGTGGGCAGCTGCATCCCCCCCCCCACGCACACACACGTCCCTCCCCCCTCCAACCTGCAGCTGCTGTTTCAGGGCATCCAGGTCTGCCTCAGCAGCCGCCAGCACGGACGTTTTGACCCTCAGCTCCGCCTCAGCACGGCCTAGGCGCGTGGGCAGCTACATCCCCCCCCCACGCACACACACGTCCCTCCCCCCTCCAACCTGCAGCTGCTGTTTCAGGGCATCCAGGTCTGCCTCAGCAGCCGCCAGCACGGACGTTTTGACCCTCAGCTCCGCCTCAGCACGGCCTAGGCGCGTGGGCAGCTGCATCCCCCCCCCCGTACACACACGTCCCTCCCCACTCCCAACCTGCAGCTGCTGTTTCAGGGCATCCAGGTCTGCCTCAGCAGCCGCCAGCGCTGTTGTCTTGGCCCTCAGCTCCGCCTCAGCGCGGCCCAGGCGGGAGGCCAGCTGCATGCCGCTGCTGCGCTCGTTGGCGGCGGCCTCCTCCACAACGTCCAGGCGGCGCTGGAGCTCCTCTAGCCTTCAGGGTCGGGGTTGGGTGGGTTAGGGTTTAGTGCCCACTACGGGTTTAGGTGGGTTTAGGGTTTAGTGCCCACTGTGGGTTTAGGTGGGTTAGGGTTTAGTGCTCCATACGGGTGAAGGTGGGTTCAGGCTTAGTGTCCAATGCGGGTTTAGGTGGGTTAGGGTTAAGTGCCAACTGCGGGTTAAGGTGGGTTAGGGTTTAGTGCTCACTACGGGTGAAGGTGGGTTCAGGCTTAGTGTCCACTGCGGGTTTAGGAGGGTTAGGGTTAAGTGTCCACTGCGGGTTTATTTTGCTTGGACGTGACAAGGTGTGAGGCCGGCCGCCCAACCCAAGAAAACCTTAGACGTGAACACAAAGAAGCCCGATGCTTCTGGCCCTCATCGTCAGCCAAGAAAAGGCAAGCAGGAACAGAAAAGGCACAACATCAACAAGCCCTCACACGGCCACAATAACTCATTCGAAAAAAGTCTCGAGTTTACTGAATTCGTCACCAGTAGGTTAAATCCCTAATCAAGGGCTTCAATTGAAACCGAACCCCAAGCGGCGCTGGAGCTCCTCGAGTCTGGAGGGGCCGGCAAACTGGAACGTACGTAGCTTGATATTCTGTTTGCTCACCTGGCCATCGCCTGCTGTCTGCTCACCTGGCCATCGCCTGCTGTCTGCTCACCTGGCCATAGCCTGCTGCCTGCTTACCTGGCCATAGCCTGCTGTCTGCTCACCTGGCCATCGCCTGCTGTCTGCTCACCTGGCCATAGCCTGCTGCCTGCTTACCTGGCCATAGCCTGCTGCCTGCTTACCTGGCCATAGCCTGCTGCCTGCTTACCTGGCCATAGCCTGCTGCCTGCTTACCTGGCCATAGCCTGCTGCCTGCTTACCTGGCCATAGCCTGCTGCCTGCTTACCTGGCCATAGCCTGCTGCCTGCTTACCTGGCCATAGTCTGCTGCCTACTTACGTGGCCATAGCCTGCTGCCTGCTTACCTGGCCATCGCCTGCTGTCTGCTCACCTGGCCATAGCCTGCTGCCTGCTTACCTGGCTATAGCCTGCTGCCTGCTTACCTGGCCATAGCCTGCTGCCTGCTTACCTGGTCATGGCATGCTGCCTGCTTACCTGGTCATAGCCTGCTGCCTGCTTACCTGGCCATAGCCTGCTGCCTGCTTACCTGGCCATAGCCTGCTGCCTGCTTACCTGGCCATCGCCTGCTGTCTGCTTACCTGGTCATAGCCTGCTGCCTGCTTACCTGGTCATAGCCTGCTGCCTGCTCACCTTGCCATAGCCTGTTGCCTGTCCGCCTCCACCTTCCCCGCGACCAGCCTGCGCTCCTCAAGCTCCGCCTGGAGCAGATCCACGTGGTCCTGCGACTGCTGGAGAGCGGTCTCATGCCGGGCCAGCGCCTCACCCCGCCCGCTGGACTCGGTCTGGAACGACCGCACCTGCACGGGGGACGGAGGCGCGGGGGGGGAGTGGGGGGAGGAGCGGGTGGCGGTGGTGGTGGTGTAATGGCTGGGGCAGGGAGGAGACAGCGCTGCACAGACAATATTCCTGAGATTAGAATACGTGCAAAGTCTGCCCTGAGCACCGTATCCTAATCCACCCTGAGCACCCCCACCCAAACTGCCCTGAGCACCTTACCCAGCCTGCCTGCCTTCCCACCCTTTCAGCCTGAATTTGGACCTACCCACCCAGCCTGCACTTCAACCCACCCACTCAGCTTGCCTGCACTCCAACCCATCCACCCAGCCTTGGTCTCGTTTATTGCCTCCTGGTCTTGGGTTCTGCTGTGTGTGCTTGTTGGGTATAGGGTTTAGGGTATAGGGTGTATTCGCCCGTTTTTTCTGTTAATATTGATGTCCCTTCGGTCTGCCGCATACTCTCTTGTTGCGGGTTTCATGTTATGTTTTTGGTTCACGTCACTGGTTTCCCCCCGGTTCTCACTCTGCCTGGCCCTTTCAAAAAAGGTTTTGGGTGGTTGCGTCAGCTTTGGAACAGCAAACCAACTCCTACTGCACTCCAACCCACCCACCGACCCACTCACCGTCAACAACCCATCCACCCACCCGCCTCCTGACAACAAAACACCCACCCACCCACCGCTGTGCGCGCCTCCTCCACCTGGGCCTGCAGCACCTCCACCGCACTCCTCATTGGCTCCAGCTCCTGCTGCAGTACAACTACCTGTGACAGGGGTTTGAGTATGGGCATGGGCATGAGCAGATGCATGTGCGTGGATATGGGCATGGGCTTGAATATGGGCATGGGCTAGTGCAGATGCATGTGCAGATGCATGTGCGTGGATATGGGCATGGGCATGAGCAGATACATGTGCATGTGCATGTGCATGTGCAGATGCATGTGCATGGATATGGACATGTGCATGTGCAGATGCATGGATATGGACATGTGCATGTGCAGATGCATGGATATGGACATGTGCATGTGCAGATGCATGGATATGGGCATGTGCAGATGCATGGATATGGGCATGCGCATGTGCAGATGCATGTGCATGGATATGGGCATGCGCATGTGCATGTGCATGTGCATGTGCATGGATATGGGCATGTGCATAAGCAGATACATGTGCATGCATATGGACATGTGCATGTGCAGATACATGTGCATGGATATGGGCATGTGCATGTGCAGATACATGTGCATGGATATGGACATGTGCAGATACATGTGCATGGATATGGACATGTGCATGTGCATGGACATGTGCAGATACATGTGCATGGATATGGACATGTGCATGTGCATGGATATGGACATGTGCAGATACATGGGCATGGATATGGACATGTGCATGTGCAGATACATGTGCATGGATATGGACATGTGCATGTGCAGATACATGTGCATGGATATGGGCATGTGCATGGATACGGGCATGTGCATGGATATGGACATGTGCATGTGCAGATGCATGTGCATGGATATGGACATGTGCATGTGCAGATACATGTGCATGGATATGGACATGTGCAGATACATGTGCATGGATATGTGCATGTGCAGATACATGTGCATGGATATGGGCATGTGCATGTGCAGATGCATGTGCATGGATATGTGCATGTGCAGATGCATGGATATGTGCATGTGCAGATGCATGGATATGGGCATGTGCAGATGCATGGATATGTGCAGATGCATGTGCATGGATATGTGCATGTGCAGATGCATGGATATGTGCATGTGCAGATGCATGGATATGGGCATGGGCATGTGCAGATGCATGTGCATGGATATGGGCATGTGCAGATGCATGTGCAGATGCATGGATATTGGCATGGGCATGTGCATGGATATGGGCATGTGCAGATGCACGGATATGTGCATGTGCATGTGCATGTGCAGATGCATGGATATGTGCATGGGCATGTGCATGTGCAGATGCATGTGCATGGGCATGGGCATGTGCATGGATATGGGCATGCGCATGTGCAGATACATGTGCATGGATATGGACATGTGCAGATACATGTGCATGGATATGTGCATGTGCATGAGCAGATACATGTGCATGGATATGGGCATGTGCATGTGCAGATACATGTGCATGGATATGGACATGTGCATGTGCATGGATATGGACATGTGCATGTGCATGGATATGGACATGTGCATGGATATGGACATGTGCATGGATATGGACATGTGCAGATACATGGGCATGGATATGGACATGTGCATGGATATGGACATGTGCATGTGCATGGATATGGACATGTGCATGGATATGGACATGTGCAGATACATGGGCATGGATATGGACATGTGCAGATACATGGGCATGGATATGGACATGTGCAGAAACATGGGCATGGATATGGACATGTGCAGATACATGTGCATGGATATGGACATGTGCATGTGCAGATACATGTGCATGGATATGGACATGTGCATGGATATGGACATGTGCAGATACTTGGGCATGGATATGGACATGTGCAGATACATGTGCATGGATATGGACATGTGCATGTGCAGATACATGTGCATGGATATGGACATGTGCATGTGCAGATACATGTGCATGGATATGGGCATGTGCATGGATACGGGCATGTGCATGGATATGGACATGTGCATGTGCAGATGCATGTGCATGGATATGGGCATGTGCATGTGCAGATACATGTGCATGGATATGGACATGTGCATGTGCAGATACATGTGCATGGATATGGGCATGTGCAGATACATGTGCATGGATATGGGCATGGGCATGTGCATGGATATGTGCATGTGCAGATGCATGGATATGTGCATGTGCAGATGCATGGATATGGGCATGTGCAGATGCATGGATATGTGCAGATGCATGTGCATGGATATGTGCATGTGCAGATGCATGGATATGTGCATGTGCAGATGCATGGATATGGGCATGGGCATGTGCAGATGCATGTGCATGGATATGGGCATGTGCAGATGCTTGTGCAGATGCATGGATATGGGCATGGGCATGGATATTGGCATGTGCATGTGCAGATGCAGATGCATGGATATGGGCATGGGCATGTGCATGGATATGGGCATGTGCAGATGCATGGATATGTGCATGTGCAGATGCATGTGCATGGATATGGGCATGTGCATGTGCAGATGCATGGATATGTGCATGTTCATGTGCAGATGCATGGACATGTGCATGTGCATGGATATGGACATGTGCAGATGCATGTGCATGGATATGGGCATGGGCATGTGCATGGATATGTGCATGTGCAGATGCATGGATATGGGCATGGGCATGTGCATGGATATGTGCATGAGCATGGATATAAGGACTGACGTAGGCATGGGCATGGGCATGGCAGCGAAACGCGCTCAGTCTGATGAGGAGGCAGGCGCTTGCGTGGAAAGTGTGAAAGACCCCCCGCCTCGGTTCCACACACATTCACACACACACACACACCTGAGTTGTGGCTGCGTTTCACTCCAGGGTATGAAACATGTCCCAACCTCCATTCCCCACACATTCACACACGCACACAAACCTGAGTTGCGGCTGCCTTGCGCTCCACAGCCACTGACTCAGCCAGGGTGGGCATGCACTCCAGGGTATGAAACATGTCCCAACCTCCATTCCCCACACAATCACACACGCACACACACCTGAGTTGCGGCTGCGTTGCTCTCCACAGCCACTGACTCAGCCAGGGTGCGCATGCGCTCCAGAGTATGAAACATGTCCCAACCTCCATTCCCCACACATTCACACAAGCACACAAACCTGAGTTGCGGCTGCGTTGCGCTCCACAGCCACTGACTCAGCCAGGGTGGGCATGCACTCCAGGGTATGAAACATGTCCCAACCTCCATTCCCCACACATTCACACACGCACACACACACCTGAGTTGCGGCTGCGTTGCGCTCGCCAGCCACTGACTCAGCCAGGGTGCGCATGCGCTCCTGCTCCCCACGGGCCTCAGACAAGCGCTGACGCAGGCCAGAGACCTGAGATATAAAGTAGGGCGGGGTTGGGAGAGGTAGGGCAGGGTGAGGAGAGGTGGGCATGGGGTGGGGACGCTGGAGAGTGAAAGTGTGGGGTGGGGAGGTAGGGTAGTATCGGGAGCTCATACGACTGCTGACGCAAGCCAGAGACCTGAGACCTGAGAGAGGGTAAGTCCGGGTAGGGTTGAGAGTGGTAGGGCAGGGTGGGGAGTGGGAGGGCGATGGGTGGATAGGTGGGGACGCTGGAGAGAGAGTGTGTGATGGGAGGTAGGGTAGTATCGGGAGTTCATACGACTGCTAACGCAAGCCAGAGACCTGAGACCTGAGAGAGGGTAAGTCTGGGTGGGGTCGAGAGTGGTAGGGCAGGGTGGGGAGTGGGAGGGCAAAAAGTGGATAGGTGGGGACGCTGGAGAGTGAGAGTGTGTGGTGGGGAGTTAGGTTAGGGTGGTGGAGAAAAGGCGTGGTCGGGAGGGCAAGGTGGGGAGAGGAGAGACGTGGGATGGAGAGGTAAGGCAGGGCAGGGAGCACGGACAAGTGCGGACACAGGCCGGAGACCTGACAGGGAGAAGGTAGAGTTGGGTTGGGAAAAGGCATGGTGGTGAGAGGCGTGGTGGTGAGAGGCATGGTGGTGAGAGGCAGGGTTGGGGAGAAAAGGCATGGTGGGGAGAGGAAGGGCGGGATGGGGAGAGAAAGGGCGTGGGGTGGAGAGGCAGGGCAGGGTGAGGGACGCGGACACGCGCTTCCAACCTTTGCTTTTCAAGCAGACGTCTGAATTTGCGGGTCCTTGTCAGCGAGTCAGTGACTCACGCTGCTGAGTGCGTCATCCACCTCGGCGACATCCAGTGTGTTGGCCTAACTGCTGGTCGGGTATATGGTGGCCAGGTCGCTCCTCTGGTGTCTGCACCCCTCTGGAGAACGGCAACATGCAAAACAGAGGCCTGTTCACCCCCCAGCATTTCTATGTGTGGCGCTGACTCACGCTGCGGGGTGTGTTATCCACCTCGGCCACAGCCATTGCGTTGGACTGGCTGCTAGTCGGGTGAATGGTGGACACTAGGCAATTCACTCATGTGTTGTTTTCTGCACCTGACTGGAGGACAACAACACTCAACCACAGTCTACTTCACACATAAACACGGGATTTATATGTGTTTGACTCACGCTGCTGAGTGCGTTATCCACCTCCGCCGCAGCCAGTGCGTTGGACTGGCTGCTGGCTGAGTGGATGGTGGACAGGTCGCTCCTCAGGCGCTCCACCTCCCGTGCAATGGCCTCATTCTCAGCAACCGCCTGCGGAGAGCAGAGTCAAGGGTTGTGGGCTTAAGGTTACCCTGACTAAGAGGATGGTGGACAGGTCGCTCCTCAGGCGCTCCACCTCCCGTGCAATGGCCTCGTCTCAGCAACCGCCTGCGGAGAGCAGAGTCAAGGGTTGTGGGCTTAAGGTTACCCTGACTAAGAGGATGGTGGACAGGTCGCTCCTCAGGCGCTCCACCTCCCGTGCAATGGCCTCGTCTCAGCAACCGCCTGCGGAGAGCAGAGTCAAGGGTTGTGGGCTTAAGGTTACCCTGACTAAGAGGATGGTGGACAGGTCGCTCCTCAGGCGCTCCACCTCCCGTGCAATGGCCTCATTCTCAGCAACCGCCTGCGGAGAGCAGAGTCAAGGGTTGTGGGCTTAAGGTTACCCTGACTAAGAGGATGGTGGACAGGTCGCTCCTCAGGCGCTCCACCTCCCGTGCAATGGCCTCGTTCTCAGCAACCGCCTGCGGAGGATGGAGGAATTGGTTCAGGGTGAAGAGTTTAGGGGGTAAAGGTTAAGAGCTGAATCCCTACAAACCCTATGCTATGGAATAGCTATGTTCTCATCACCATGAAGAGTGCTTGGATTAAATCCATACAACCTCCTCGTACATAAAACCATGCACCCTTCTCACTCCCCCCTCTGCCCCAAACAATTACGGCAATACATTTCACCGCTGGACGGGCTGTTTCCCCTTCGAAAAGGTATTGACTGGTGTAGCGCCACGTACGGCACTCGACTGCCTGCCTCTGTCGAACTGGCCTCCATGCACCAACCTCTTCTTCAGCCTTGAACACCCATCCTCCCACGCACCCTCCTCAGCCTCTCCTCCCACCCAGCTCTCGACTGCCCCTTCTCTGTTGGTTGGGCCTCGTTGCACTGGCCTCTTCCTAACCCTAAACCCCATCCTCCTACGCACCCTCCTCAGCCTCTCCTCCCCCTCGGCTCTTGACTGTCTTTCCTCTGTTGGTTGGGCTTTTTCCACGAACCTTCCTAACCCTTAACCCTCTTCCTAACCCTTAACCCTGAACCCCATCGTCCCACGCACCCTCCTCCACCTCTCCTCCCCATCAGCTCTTGACTGCCTTTCCTCTGTCGGCTGGACCTTGTTGCACCAACCTCTTCCTTACCCTGAACCCTGAACCCCATCGTCCCACGCAACCTCCTCAGCCTCTCCTCCCCCTCAGCTCTTGACTACCTTTCCTCTGTCGGTGGGACCTTGTTGCACCAACCTCTTCCTAACCCTGAACCCTGAACCCCCTCCTCCCGCGCACCCTCCTCAGCCACTTCTCCCCCTCAGCTCTTGACTGCCTTTCCTCTGACGGTGGGACCTCGTTGCACCAACGTCTTCCCAACCCTGAACCCTTAACCCCATCTTCCCACGCACCCTCCTCAGGCTCTCCTATCACTCGGCTCTTGACTGCCTTTTCTCTGTCATTTGGACCTTGTCGCACCAACCTCTTCCCAAACCTGAACCCTAAACCCCATCGTCCCACGCAACCTCCTCAGCCTCTCCTCCCCCTCGGCTCTTGAATGCCCCCCCTCTGTCGGTTGGGCCTCGTTGCATCAACCTCTTCCTAACCCTGAACCCTAAACCCCATCCTCCAACGCACCCTCCTCAGCCTCTCCTCCCCCTCAGCTCTCGACTGTCTCTCAGCTGTGAGCAGGGCATCCATGCGGCGCCTGTCCACCGAGTCCGACTCGTGCGTTAGCAGCTGACTGTTTAGCACGTCAATCTGCATTCACGGGGTAAGGAGCAGGGTGAAGGGTTTCGGGATAGGGTTTTAGGGATAAAGCTTACGGAGTAGGGTTTTAGGATTGAGATTCAGAGTTGGAGATGTCTTTGTATGAGGCGACGCAGCACAGGCGCTCACAGTCTACTGCTGGCAGTTCAGCTCGTCAATCTGCATTCGCGGCTAAACGAGCAGGGTTACCAGCAGGGTTGGGGTTTCAGGATCGGGGTTTCAGGATTAGAGTTTGCATAGCCCTAACACGTGGATGTTCTCAATACCATCATGCATGCCTTCCACACATCACACCATACGCATGCAAAAACACAACTTCACACGCAACTTCAAGTAATACATTCACACACAACGCCACACAAGCCTTCACGCACAACTTTAAGTAATACCTACACACACAGCTTCACACAAGCCTTCATACAAAACTTAACATGTGCCTTCACATTCACACACAACGCATGCTTTCACACATTCATTCACACCTGATTCACACACAACTTTGCACAAGCATTCAGACACACCCAGTCCAGTCACACAAGCCTCCATACACAACTTCACACATGCCTTCACACTTGCCTTAAACCTACCGTCTGGTTCAGCTGTAGGAACATGGCCTCGTGGCTCTCCGTGCGCGCCGCCAGGCTGATCACCTCCGGGTCCACGCCGCCCCGCGTGCCCAGCCTGGTGATCTCATTCTCACGCCGCCTCAGCGCCTCCTGGACAAGAACAAAGGCGCAGAGAGCGGGGAGGGCAGGGGTGAATGGGGAGAGAAGGAGGGTGGGTGGGGGTAGGAAGGAGGGATGCAGTTGCGTCCTCTTGTCACCACATAGCCCTGCGTGCCCAGCCCAGAGATCTCGTTCTCACGACGCCTCAGCGCCTCTTGGAAAAGAACAAGGGCAGAGAGCGGGGAGGGCAGGGGTGAATGGGGAGAGAAAGAGGATGGGTGGGGGAGAGTAAGGAGGGATGCAGTTGCGTCCTCTTGTCACCACACCGCCCTGCGTGCCCAGCCCAGAGATCTCGTTCTCACGACGCCTCAGCGCCTCTTGGACAAGAACAAAGGCGCAGAGAGCGGGGAGGGCAGGGGTGAATGGGGAGAGAAGGAGGGGGGAGAGTAAGGCGGGAATAACTTTCCACCTCAGGGTCCACACCGCCCCACGTGCCCAGCCTAGTGATCTCATTCTCACGCCACCTCAGCGCCTCCTGGACAAGAACAAAGGCGCAGAGAGCGGGGAGGGCAGGGGTGAATGGGGAGAGAAGGAGGTTGGGTAGGGGTAGGAAGGAGGGATGCAGTTGCTTCCTCTTGTCACCACACCGCCCTGTGTGCCCAGCCCAGAGATCTCATTCTCACGACGCCTCAGCGCCTCTTGGAAAAGAACAAGGGCAGAGAGCGGGGAGGGCAGGGGTGGATGGGGAGAGAAGGAGGGGGGAGAGTAAGGCGGGAATACCTTTCCACCTGAGGGTCCACACCGCCCCGCGAGCCCAGCCTGGTGATCTCATTCTCACGCCGCCTCAGCGCCTCCTGGACAAGAACAAGGGCGCAAAGCATTTTGTTTGATTTTTTTGACGAGATTCAGAGCCCCGCGTGCCCAGCCCAGTGATCTCAATATAACGCCGCCACAACGCCTTCTAGTCAGTAGCAAGGGCGCAGAGAGCGAGGGGGGGCATGGGTGGATGTGGAGAGCATGAAGGGATTTACATACCGTGCACGACCCAGGAGCCCAGTCTACCGCACGAGCGCATGCCCAGTCTACCGCATGAGCGCATGCCCAGTCTACCGCATAAGCGCATGCCCAGTCTACCACATGAACGCATGCCCAGTCTACCACATGAACGCATGCCCAGTCTACCGCATGAGCGCATGCCCAGTCTACTGCAAGAGCGCATGCCCAGTCAACCGCATGAGCGCATGCCCAGTCTACCGCATGAGCGCATGCCCAGTCTACCGCATGAGCGCATGCCCAGTCTAACGCATAAGGGCATGCCCAGTCTAACGCATGAGCGCATGCCCAGGCTACCGCATGAGCGCATGCCCAGTCTACTGCATGAGCGCATGCCCAGTCCACCGCATGAGCGCATGCCCAGTCTACCGCATGAGCGCATGCCCAGTCTACCGCATGAGGGCATGCCCAGTCTACCGCACGAGCGCATGCCCAGTCTACCGCATGAGCGCATGCCCAGTCTACCGCATGAGCGCATGCCCAGTCTACCGCATGAGCGCATGCCCAGTCTACCGCACGAGCGCATGCCCAGTCCACCGCATGAGTGCATGCCCAGTCTACCGCATGAGCGCATGCCCAGTCTACCGCATCGCATGCCCAGTCTACCGCATGAGCGCATGCCCAGTCTACAGCATGAGCGCATGCCCAGTCTACCGCTCTACCAGTCTACCCCCCCTGCTGCTCCTCACCTGTATGTCGGCAACCTACCTCAACTCTTACCCGTTCAGCTGCATGCCCACACGGCACTGCCTACTGACCCGGGAGAAAAATCCTGCTGCTCACCTGTATGTCAGCCATCTGCCTCAACTCTTACCCCGTTCAGCTGCATTCCCACTGCGGCACTGCCCACTGAACCGGCAGAGAAATCCTGCTGCTCACCTGTATGTCAACCATCTGCCTCAACTCCAACCCTGCTCATCAGCATGCCGCCCACCGCCCCTGACCCGAGAGACCCCCCACCCCCCTGCTGCTCCTCACGTGCATGTCAACCATCTGCCTCAACTCTTACCCCGTTCGTCAGCACGCCCATTGCACCCAACCCGATTCCCCCCCTGCTGCTGCTCACCTGCATGTCAGCCATCTGCTGGAGAGTAACCTCCAGCTCCCGGGTCCTTGAAACCAGCTGCTGCTGAAGGGAGAAGGCCCTGCAGATGAATATATAATGGGTTTTCAACTACAGTCCAGCTACATCCTGTTCAGCTACAATTCAGCCACAGATAACCCAGATGCTGTAGAGGGGAGAACGCCCTGCAGATGAATAACTACAGTCCGCTACTTTGCGTTTCAGCTGCTATTCAGCTACATCGTGTTCAGCTACAATACAGCTACATCGATTTCAGAGAGGACCCCGAGCAGACAGAAATGGTACTCATCAATGTTAAGTATAGGGTGCTTCAGCTGCGACTCAGCACCCAAAAGGTCTCCGAGCCTGCTTCATCGGTGGGGCCGTCACCCAATGATGCTTCAGTACGGAGGGCATCGGTACATTAACCCTGAACCCTAGACAGCTGTCAGACCTTGATGTTGCGGTACCAGTATTAAGATCATCCGTACATAAACCCTGAACCCTAGACAGCTGCCAGACCTTGATGTCGCGGTACGGAGGGCATCGGTAAATAAACCCTGAACCCTAGACGTCTGACACACCTTGATGTCGCTGTACGGAGGGCATCGGTAAATAAACCCTGAACCCTAGACGTCTGACACACCTTGATGTCGCTGTACGGAGGGCATCGATAGATCCCCGACTGGTTTGACGAGGAGAAGGTAGCGGGGAGGACTCTGCAGCAGAGAATTAGAGATGGCAGCTTAGTGGGAGACGGCAGCTCAATGGCGGATTAGAAGCTCACCCTCAACCATGAGTCCTAAAGCCTTTAACCTTAAATATGAGGCAAACCCTGAACCCTTAACTCTAAACCAGGCCGAGCTCGTGACAGGGCAACAGGCTGGCCTCACCGACACCCTGCGGCGCTGAAATCTTGGCCGCGATGGCTTGAGAATCCATGGCCCCTGCGCAAGACAGATGCACAGTCCGCAGCATTTGAATCAGTGCCATGCTGCTGCCGTGCTTTGGCTTGACAGTTCCAGCTTCCCGTACATGCTCATTACTTAAGATACTATTCATACGTAGACTAAGTATGAATGGTGGCTTGGTGGCGTAAACCCCGCCTCGGGCGTAACAAGCTCCCGTGCTCGTGTCTAACGGGAGTCCTTGAGGTGGAGATTGAGGCTCAAGAAGAAGCACTGTGGTGCTCAGATTGACCCTTGTATGTGCGTGCATGCAGAGCATGCATGCACATGCAAGGTGAATCTGTGCCCTTATGGAACACCATGCGCCATGCAGGCACACATGCATGCGGACCATGCATGCATGTCTGCAGGGCACATGGTTCTCCACCGTGGCACAGGTATGGGACATTGATTACTTGGGGTACTTAAGACACTCAGATACATTTCAGCTACGGCACAGCTTGTCGCTGTGGGGGGGCTGCTGCATCAAGCCCAGTTGCCAGAGCCCTTGGCTGCAGGCCGCTCAAGGCTTGCCCCACCCCCCTCATCGGTTGCTACCCATGACCTTGTATGTGCATGCAATGCGCACCATGCATGCATACCTGCATGGCACATGGTTCTCCACCAGGGAAAAGGTATTGGTCATTGTTTACTAGGGGTAATTTAGGCTTTCAGATACAGTTCAGCTACAGCACAGCATGTGGCTGTGGGGGGGCTGCTGCTTCAAGCCCAGTTGCTAGAGCTCTAGGCCGCAGGCCGCTCAAGGATAGCCCCCCATCTCCTTATTGGTTGCTGTCCATCGTTCTGCCAAAGGTGGTGTGGGGCGCATGAAAATGATCATACAGTCCGTGCCTGTACGACACATAGTGCCCACAGGCAAGGTTCGGACGACGGACCTGACGTGAGCTTGTCTGTCAGCTTGACCAGGCCGTCAACTTTCCGTCTCAGTGCTTCGCTTTCTCTCTCTGCTGATTGCAGCCTCTCTGTTGCTGACTGCTTCCAGTAGGATAGCTCGGCAATCTTATCCTCGAGCTTCTTAACCTGCTGGTAATGTGCCTTCTCCTGCTTGTCATACTTTTCTGCCTCCTGGATCAGCCGGACATGAAGCTGGCTGTTCTCTGTCTGCTGACGAGTCGAATCCTGTCGAACGGAGCGCAGCTGCAAAAGAAGAGGGCGTCGTGAGGGCGACCACCATGGGGACCCATGCCATGCATGCAACATGGAGTCACGACAAATGGGCTCATTAGCAGAAACGCTCCATGCATCCATGCGGTCGGAAAATTTGTCCGTCTGCTTGCCTTGTCATCGACTCCGATTAGGTCTTGTGCGTGCCTGCCAGCATGCTGCTTCAGTTGCACGAACTCCTGCCTGGATCGCAGTAGGTCGTCGAGTAGCTTTTGGACTAGAGGAGCAGAAGAACGATCCACTGCTTCTGTGTAACTAAGCGAACCGAGCTTGGTGCGCAAGGCTTGCAAGGACCTTTCGTCGTGCATGGCTATTCCGAGAGTCCTGGAAGCATTGACCAGGTCAAGGTCGTGTCAATTTAAAACGAACGTAGACGCCCCTCGCCAACTGCAAACGCCAAGCGTGCTGGCACCCCTCGCGGCACTTTTCGCACTCCCATTTTTTGAATAACCAGGGGCCTGCCTCGTGTACTGCCACGTAATGTGCGGTGCGAAACTGGGGAGGCTCCGACACCACTGAAACACATCGAGCCACAGGCTTCATCAGTCAGTGCGATCTCCTAATCCGTGCTCCCTGCAGCCCTGGCTCCTACACCTACGCCACTTCTTCTGATTCCTTAACTCCCCATCAGTCAGTTTCCATTCCCGACCGTCCCTGGCCTTATCTCTCGGAAGGCGGCATCCCTGTCGCGCATCAACCCAATCCGTTAGTTGACACAGCTTATCAGAATGGACATGAGAAGCGCGTCATCGTCGTCCTGCATCGGGACCGCCGGGGCCTCTCGGCTGCCCCGACCAGCGGCAGTATGTCAGCTCAGAACTCTTCTCCGAAGCACGCGGCCCCTGGGCGTCCGAAGCATCGTGTGTTCAGTCCTGCAAGTAGAGAAGGTGAGGAGTCGATGTCAGGACGCCCGAAACTTTGCGCCGGACGCTACCAGCCATATCCTCAACCATCGGACCACATTTTCCGACAGGCGTGTGGTCCCTGAGGTTCTGTGGGTGGGGCGGCAACGCACGCCCGCGTGCACATCTTCGCAATTCAGACCACTAACAGCGCGCTCTCACGCATGCTTTATATCGGCTCTCTGATTATGGCGATGATGCCCGTGCCCGGGCACCCATCCCTCCCGTCCTCCTTCGTGCTCGTTGACCCACCCCTGACTTCAGCCCCATGCCCCTGCTGTGATCTAGGTGGCCTGCCTTAAGGCCTCTGAACTTGCTTCCCCTGCCCTATGTGGGCTGAACATATCCTTGACCCCCTGCTGCCCCTGGTTGGTGTGCAGGTTGACATGTCACTGTCCTCGCAGCTAGACCAGCTAATCCCCCAGGCACCGATCATGGACGAGCAGGAACTGGCGATCCAGGAGAGAAGACAGAAGAGGCAAAGGTCCGACAGAGTGCAACTGAAGTTATTTTGCGAGGGAGCACTCGACATACTCTGACATACATGGGCTAACTCACAGGGATTCTCGGCTGAGTTTTTAAGGGCGGTGGAGCTTCTTTGCACTTCTGGTACCGTACTTTAAACTTAATCAATGCATGGCCTGTACAAGGGTCTCCATGCGCTAGATTGAATCTGCGTCGGACCTCTGGATTGTGTACGACGGGGGTTAAACCCAGTGCACTGTGGCACAGGACATGCACGGATGCTGAAGCCAAGCTCACCCCTGAACCCAATCCATGTCATCCAAGCAAAGCTCACCCCTGGTCCTGATCCCTGCCATCCAAACCCAGGGAGCAGCTCACGTATCAGGTGTCAGCCCTGGCCGCCACCATGGGAGTCACGGCATTGGCCATCGTGGCGACCTACTTGCGATTCGAGTGGCACACTTCAGAAAACGAAGGGGACATTCTTTGGGGGGAGATTGTGGCAACGTTGTCTTTGGTAGCTGGGGGAGTGGTGAGTGTTGCCGCCTCCTGCCAATTGTCTATGTTAGTTGTGGGATGCAAGGTTTGAGTGGCTCTCATGTGGAGGGCAGGTGACGGGCACCTCCTGTCTGAATTCAAATTGAATTCCAGGAGTCATTATATGTATGGAACCCGCCCTTCAATGTAGTGGAGACGGGTCTCGGGCGCTCCTCTTGTAATGGCACTCATCTCTAATGTGATGTAGTTGTCGGATGGGAAGGGATTGTGACATCATTGCCACTCAAATTGCTCGTGGTCTGTTGTGTGGTCCCATGGTCCGTTGTTTACTTGTTGTGGCTCTGCTTCAGTCCACCTACCCCAGGCTTTAGGCTCCATGCATAGCCAGCCATGCCACCTGTTTCCGCCTGTGTCTGTTGGGTTAAGGTGCAGCCCCCAACGGCCCCTTGACCACTTTAGGGCAGTAATCAAAGATGCTGATGCTGCAATAAGTAAGAACACTGCCTAATCGCAGTTTGGCATGGAGGTATGCCAACCGCTTTCCAAACCTGCCGTTCGCGCAGTTTGGCATGGAGATGTGGGCTCGATACGCACATAAGGCACTCTGGCACGACTACGAGCCCGGCTGGGCGCTGCACAAGTCTCACCATGAGAAACGGACTGGACCGTTTGAGGTGCGTGTGACACATTCGCGGTGGGGCTATATTGGTGCACCAGGGCGGGATCGACTAGTAGGTCCTCATGCAGGATCCCAATGCACCTGCCAAGGGGGACCGATGGCTGCATGTTTTGTGCACTCATGCAGCAAGGTGTGATTGCGATCTTGTGCAATCATGCAGCTGTGATAGCTTCCACATGTTCATCAGCACCTGATATAGAGGGCGCACGTAGACTAAAAACGGGGTTTGGATTTGCCCTGGACAGTTGCCCATAGGCTGCCAGACGCCCATGTACCGGTACCGACCACATGGGGTTCTGGGGGACCACTTAATGACACTGGTTTGACAGGCTTGCACATGATCCATCCCACGGGGACGCTTTCTGGTTGCCTCCCACCTTGCCTGATTCCTGCATGCGCCTTTCCACTCCCTCATACAAGAGAGAAACTCAACCGTTTATGGAGTTCAAGATGTGTGTGTTTTATTTCTCCACACATCTATGGTGTGCGAGTTAAAACAGGTGCTTTCCTTTCTTAGCCCTGAAACCCCGACCACTTGCAGGACAATGACATCTTCGCCGTTGCCAATGGCGTGCCCGCCATGCTGCTGTGCTTGTACGGCTTCCTGACGCCTGGAGTGCCAGGCGGGCTCTGTTTCGGAGCCGGTCTCGGCATCACCGTCTTTGGGATCATGTACATGTTCGTCCACGATGGGCTGGTGCATCGAAGGTTCCCGGTATGAGTCGCATGCCTGTTACACACACATGAACCACAAGTCTTATGCACCAGTTATTTGACAGTTAACTAAGCTACGTTTCCGAGATTTAGCCGCACAGAATTAACGTACAAGTGTAAACACTAATGTCAGAAACCACGCAAGATATGTTATACTCCTGCGCTTGGAATTCAGCGACTCGAGGACTGAGATTAGGCATGGAACCAGCTCTATTGCTTGTCTGGCTGACGACTGTCAAAGGCACTAACATGTGCTGAAATGTGTTGATATGCCATCACTCCTGATCCATGGCTTGTCATTTGTGTGAACAGCTGTATCGCACCCATTCTCATTGCTCACACAAATCACAAGCACCAATCCCTCTTTGTCGATTTCCTGTTTGGCTAACTGGCCTATTTAGTTCACTGGAATGGCGGATCTGCTTGTGTTCTTAATTACCCGCTGTCTTGCGCGCTCTCAGGTGGGGCCTCTGGCTCAGGTTCCATATATGAAGAAGATCGCCATTGCTCACCAGCTGCATCACTCGGAGAAGTATGGAGGTGCACCCTGGGGCATGTTCTTGGGGCCGCAGGTGAGGCCTTGGGGCAGAACACAAAGGGGAAGTGTGTGTGTGTGAAATGAGACGCACTTCCATTGTTTTTACCCCTGACTTTGAAAATCTCATTGTTTTATTTCACTGAATCTTTGTACCTCAGACTTAATACCTTGAGTGTCCCCATCCACTCCAGTGCACACCAGGCATGGCATATCATGCGTTTCAAACCCTTTGTGGGCAACCCACTTTGGAACCCTTTGTACCGAAACCTGCTGAACCCTATTGCGTCCTGCTGTTCAGGAGCTGGAGGCTATTCCTGGTGCCACGGAGGAGCTCGAGAGGATGGTTGCTGACCTGGACTGGACCAAGCGCTGAACCAAGCGCGTATATACGCCGACTAGTATTATTACCGCTGCCAGTGCTGCTGCTGCTGCCGATGCCGGTGCCGAGGACTCCGCTCTGTGTCTTTCGGCGGGCCTGACATCGGGTGCACGTTCTGTGAGGAGGGGGCGTCCGGCCCCTCCTTGACAAAAAAGAGCTGCACGGCGCGCTTTGCTCAGGTGCTGGCTTGCGCTTCAAATATTGATTTTGTTTCGTTAACCTGCCGGTGGGACATCTGAGCATCCAGGCGCAAGTCTGCCCGGCGGCTGCAAGGTGTGTATGGCCCTCCCTGCGAACAGGAGTGGACCGAGCGCCTTCCGCGCCTCTGGCTAAAGAAGAGACAGCAGCCCTGTGGTACGACCGTGGTGGGCGTGCGCAGTGAGACTGCTGATGAAGAAGCCCTTTTGTACGATTCCCGCAAGTAACAGATCTAGTACAGTAGTGGTTTAGGGCAGGGAGATATCTTTCAGGGTTAAGGGTTTGAGAGTGGTGTGCTTGCCCCCCGGCGTTTTGAGAGTGGTGTGCTGGTGAGGAACTCAACTTGAGTACTGGGGTATTGGAAGATTTTTTGACCCGCATTTGGGGATTTAGTTAAATTGGGGTGGGCAGGGATTTGTTTAGTGAGTGTGCTACACATTCGTGACCGGGGAGTAGATGTGAGAGAGATGCCTCGGAGACACCCAGACCGCTTTCTAGACACGCTCACGGTTCTCAGAGGTTGCAACAGCCTCTCTTTCAGGTGTTGGGGGTCCTTGCTACGCAGCATGGCAGTAGAATTGGAGCTTGCCCATTGCCTTCCAGCCCCCCCGCGGCGTAAGTGCTAAGCAGGGCCCAGCAGGTATGAGCACCATCCTTATCATTCAGTGTAAAATCGTGACTGCGGTCAGGTGTGGATACTTTTGATGGACGTTGCTGCTGCAGGGCAGTGGCGCGCCGGTGGTGTTTATATTGGGGGGAAGGGTAGGCTTACACTCGAGAGAGCTAGAGAATAACTCACAAACTGATGCGATATTCCAGTTTTTGAGACGTGCATGATAACTGTCATTGTAACTGGACTCCCAAATTCTGTTGTGGTGCATGCGTGATGTTTTTACTGGGGATTGGGCCGCGAATTATTTGTATGTGTTCGATTCTTGTGTGGATTGTGCTGGGCATCGGACGAGGACAGGATGGAGGAGGGCTGGTCGCCTGTCCTGTTGTAATGTGATCTCAACTTAATACACGATGTGGTCCCTGGTGGTGCCTGATGAGCCGGTGGTGGGAGATGGCCCACTCGAAGGCTGTACTCCGCTGGGTCCAGTCATTGACTTGCAGTTGGTCAATGACATGACCGCCCTGGGCCCTGCCCAAAAAGGCTCGGCCTAACTTACAATCAGTAGTTGCAAGGATAGTGTCATGCCTGCTGGTAGGGCAGGCTAGTACTGCTACAGAATTACCTACTTTTATTACCGTTTATGAGAAAATCATATCGGTCCGTCAACATGGGCAGAACAAGTTCAATAATGCGTTTGGCTCGAGGCTTTGTCTGCTTAGCATCATCTACTGCCCTGGAACTGAAGCATGGAGGTTGTGCTTGCTGGCCGGGCACCACATCTCATTTAGTGCGTTCCAAAGCATTCTGGCAGTAGGCATGTGCCTATTTTAATACGCATGGCGGCCCAACCTAGGCCAGCATATCGTGTGTGATCTGAGCAGCAAGTCTTCCAGCATCATGCCACCCGCTCCAGCCGCAGACCGTGGTGCAGCTGAAGCAATGAAAAGTTGACTGTGCAGTAATGCAATGCATACCGTCGGTATAAGGCCCCTGCAAGCCAGGCAGGAACTAGCTCATGGTATCCAACAGGGCACTGCCGCGCTGCGCGGGGGAAAGGCAGGTGGGTGCAACAGGGCACTGCCCCGCTGCGCGGAAGGTAGTTGGGGTGCAACAGGGTACATACCCGTTGCGTGGAAGGTACTTGGGTTTCAACAGGGCACTGCCCCGCTGCGCGGAAGGTAGTTGGGGTGCAACAGGGTACATACCCGTTGCGCGGAAGGTACTTGGGTTTCAACAGGGCACTGCCCCGCTGCGCGGAAGGTGGTTGGGGTGCAAAAGGGCACTGCCCCGCATCGCGGAAGGGAGTTGGGGTGCATCAGGGCAGTCCCAACTCTTTTTAGTTAGGCGCAGTTTGACGTCATTGACAATGATTTATGTACACAGTTTCACACAGGATTTTCACGCTTGACTAAAACACTATTGTATACATTCTAAATTTGTCTCAAAGGCGGTTTTCAACCGAAATCTTTAGCAACCACTTCATGTTTTATGGCTGGGGCTTCTCTTACGCTACTGCTCGGTGGTGGTGTGGTAATTGCTAGCCCAGGGGGGTCACTGGTTTTCGCTCGCTGTCCTAGCATATTTAGTGTCCGTACCAGTTTACGGGGACATGTCCCATGCATCAAATGTTATGCTCTGTTGGACTGTAAAAACTTCACAACAGGCTAAGGCGTGAGAGTTCAGGAAGCAGCGTGGCATGGGCCGAGGCCACGTCAGCACAGCTACCATCATAACAAGAAAAAGTCACATATGCTGCGGTTGCTTGCGCTTTCGGATGTGTTTGACTAGTCGGTTCCTTTGGTGGTTCCTGTTACTTTTTCTTGCAGTGTCCTGTGCTCTGAAGTTTTGCACTGGCTCTGTTCTTATAGGGATTTCCTTTAAGGGACGCTGGACCAAATTCTTGACTGGAAAATATCATGTACCGTATGGTAAAGTATCACGGGGATCTTCGCACTTGTTTGGGGGTCTTTTGGCCCGATGTGGACATCAATTTCTCCGGAATTCGCTTACCGGTATCACCCCATGGTATCACTGTAGACGAAAAGGACAAGAAATAATGCAACACATGTGCGAAGATCCCTCGGCCTTTTGTTAAAGATACGACGCATCTGGATGAAATGGGCTTGCAATGGTGTACACAAGCTATGAGTTTCAAATCCACTAAGCTTTTGTGACAGTATGCATAATGTTGTACATACCGGTATGTCAGATACATACCGGGTATGACTAAAGGACAAAAGGACTAAAGGGCTAAAGGACTAAAGGACTAAAGGACTAAAGGACTAAAGGACTAAAGGACTAAAGGACTAAAGGGCTAGAGGACGTACCTTGGGGGACAAACCGGTATCATGCCGTACACTTCCAAGGGATCAGAAGGAGGGATTGTAAAATTACACCGACAATGGAAAGATACCGTACCGTAGAACCGAATAGGGCTCGCGCACCCCTGATTTCAATATTTTAGCAAAGCGTCCGCGCAGCAAAGAAAGGCATCTGTCCGCGCAGGGGGCTGAGAGATATGGAGGGACAAAGTGGGAGGGGAGACGGGGGTAAAAATAAAGTGTCTTTTTTGGAAATTTTAGTACGGTATATATTTTTTAAATTTGAAGGTCGTTCCTCAAGTAATTTGATACAGATATTCATCATATAAAATTCCACACAGAATACCGGACCCCTCCTAGTATGCAACTTTTGGCAGGGGGTGTCATGGCTCCAGAACCCTATGCACCGTTGTGCGTACACCCATTATGGACTCACACGGTGTTGCTGCATTGGTAATTGCTATGAATTAACCAATGACAACCTGCTGCGAGCATTGTTTGAAGGTATTAAAATTCACAGACAACGCAGTGGCTTTAAGGAATCACCAACGAGGGAAAGAGAGAGAACATGACGAAGCGACAACGCACTATCACACCATTACCGTAGATCCACTTTGACTCCGCTCGTAATTAAATAATTATTGGGGTGCGCGGACATGGCTGCGAGCTAATATTAATTCAAAAATAGCCGCTGCGCGGATCGTCAGTCAGGTGCCCAAACAATTATATTAGGGGTGCGCGGTATGAATTAAAAACAGCACTTTTTACAAAAATTCGCGCGCTAGCGCGCGACTGTTTGATTTGACATCCGTCGAGTGATCCTTATGCCAGTCCCCGTTGCGAAGCTCGATCCTGGAGGCAGAGACGGGTGCTAACGACTGCTGACATTTCGGGGCATCAGAAAGAAGAAAGACTCCTCCTCCGCCGAAGCAGGAGGCGTGAGAGCCACTCGATCCACAGCAGCTCATCCAAGTTGGTAGGGTAGCCCGCTCACGACGTTCTGCGGGGCACATTTAACGAAGTGCCAGACGTTTTCCCCGCTCACACCTGGAGCACGGTGAATGAATTCGAACCGCAGGCCTCAGGGTGGACTGCCAATTAGCGTAGTACCACTGAGCCCCTCGGGCCCTAATAGCCACACGTTTCCTGAGGCCAGGAACCGGCGGAGGAGGAGGATGACGACTAGGGTATGCGGAGTATTGCTGACCGTGTGCTATCCCTGCTAGCACCAAACGAAGTTTTAACTGAGTTTGACTGTACTGGCTGAAAGTGCTGCGCGGACGGAAATTGAAATTATTCTCAGTGATGCGCTATGTTAAATTTAATTTCGTGCTGCGCGGCGTAAAATTTATTTAAAATTTCGTCGCTGCGCAACCGTTCTTTAAATTCTTTTTGGGGTGCGCGACGAAAAAATAAATTCTTTTTTGGGGGGGTGCGCGGAGTCTAAGTGTTTTTACGGTATACTCCTCTTTTACTCCTGCCACTCCCTCACCTCTTGTTATTGCTGCTGCTGCCCCTGCTGCTGTCGAGCATGCGGCTGTCGCCGAGCCTCTCGCTCTTGCAGCAGCTGCTGGTCCTGTCCCTGAGGCTACACCCAAGAGCCCGCAGCAGCAGCTCCTATCTCCGGATGTAGCGACCGAAGCAACTCACGATGTTGTGGTGTTGCGAGAGTTCACCATGGCGATTCTGGGAGACAGTGTGGTGCGTGCTGACCTCATGGTTCTGTTCAGAGCTAGCGGGTATGAGGAGCCTTTCATCTCAGCCATGTTCAACCCCGTGGAGAAGCAGAATGTGCCGGTGACCTGCCAGCTGCTCGACGGCCTCCAGCAGCTCAAGCTGCATGAGGAGTTTGCCACTCAGCACCCCTCTAGGGTGCCCCAGCTCCAGCGCGCCCGCCTGCTCGGTACAGCCATGCATGGGCTACTGATGCTAATCACCGGAGTGGAGTGCTCTATTAGCGAACTGCTGGTGCTCGTCAGCAAGTCAGCGCACATCCTCTTCGTTATGTTCAGAGCTCCTGGAGGTGGCACCAAGTTATACCTACAGTCCTGTACCACGACTTCCAAACCTGGGTCCAGACAGTGTTCTGGAATGTCATCAAGATTCAGCTCTGCAGGTGGATTATCACCTCCAAGCAGCACATCAGCGCGCTCAAGTTAAATGCTAGTTTGATGCCACTCATGCGTGTGTCCTCTCGTTTCACTGCTTGAAATTTGTGAACCATCTACATTTACCGACACCATTCGAAGTGCACTGATTAGCTGATTGAAATTGACCCCGCTCCCATCCTTAAATTCTGTTTTTGACTGAGAAATGAAGGTTTGACATTTTTATTAGGATGGGGTGTTAGACTTTCTCTTTTGCCTCCCCCTCGATTGCGTGTTCGAAAAGCAGATTTTAATGGAAATTGTTGCTACACCAGTGAGATAAGGCGTAGCATCTGTATAGGTATGAACGCATGCAGCATCATGTTAATTATACTGATAGTCTGATACCGGTACCGGTACTCACAAGCAAATGCTTCATAATTGAATTATTACATTAAGGCGCGGGAGCCTCGCATCAGTAATGTATATAATGCGTGTTATTCCGCACGGGCAAGTTGGCATTAAACGATGCGAAGGCAAAGGAAGATAACATTAATAAAAATACATGTTTCGTGGGATGCTCATCGAGGCAAAGCAAGTGGACCGTATGATGGTTGGGATCAAAAGACCGGTTGATCCCAAAATAGCGATCGCTTAGAAGAATGAAGGGGGCAATAGTGCAGCTTGCCGATACCACCGGCGATAGGCCGGTGGAAGTTTCGTCCCTATAAGCCCAGTAGTGGCCGTCCGGCGGCCCCCCTAGGATGGCCCGGAGAGCACTTGTGAAGATTTTGTGAAGATTTTACAGTCCAACGGGGCATCACATTTGATGCATGGGACTTGTGCCCGTAAACCGGTACAGGTACTAAATACGCTAGGACAGCGAGTGAAAACCAGTGACCCCCCTTAACCCCCCTGTACCCCCTGAGCAAGCAACCAACACACAACCACTGAGCAGTAGCGTGGGAATGAACCCCATAGTACAGAAGATTAGCCCCAGCCATAAAAAATGACGTGGGTGCAAAAGAGTTCGGTTGGACGCCTCCTAGGAAAATTAAGAAGGAAAGGAGAGGATCTAAGTGAAATTGTATAAGTCTGTGTAAAAACTGTGTGATGCGTGAGCGAAACTTCAAAGAGATTTTTTTTTAATTGTGAACTGGGTGAGGCACTATGTGATGCGTAACTTAAGTTAAGTGTTTAAAAAGTGTGAATTGTGTTGTATAAATCATTGAGATGAGTACCGGGTGTGAAACTTCTGTAAGTGAGCAATTTCTATGTTGCATTAGTAATCTAGAGACAATGATACAAACATATGGAGACCAGAGAAAGGAATTGTGCTAATCAAGGGGACAGTCTTCCCATCAAGGACTGTTAGTCAAATCTCCCGCAAATCTCCCCCTTAACCTAACAAATTAGATCAAAACTCATGCGGCCACCTCCACGGCTCCACCCCATCGACAAAGAGCCGAGCACGTGTGAAAAACGCCCTGGACTTCATCTCTTTAGCCAACTGGAACTTGGGCCAGAGCTCATGCCGTGCCGACAGCTCTGCAGGGTACGTATCATCCCAGATGGTGACACCCTTGCCTGCCAATTGAATCCTCATGTACACTATGCTCTTGGCCTCACTGCGATTGTCCACGCGGACCTTAACACTCAAATACTGATGTCTAGATGTGCGCAGATGTATGACTACAGCATAGTACCTATGTAAGAGCCGCCGCACACAAGCTCGTTCCGAACCTCTGCGGCGCCGTGAAGCGCGAACGGAAGCAGCGTTTGTGCGGAGCCAGCCAGCGGCATCATCCGGTCATCCACCGATACTGGGGTTGGCTTCCAAGTCTATTACTGAGCGGATACGGGGGGCACAATTGCAATATTGTGGCTGAATTTCCTCTTGGTTTCAGATCACCTTGGCAGAATTTTTTAGAGGAAATAAGATTCAGGTTTTCAGAGTTAACGGGGCTAAGGTTTTCAGAGTAGACAGGGTTTCACAACAAAATGGGTGTCACAGTATATAACCGTAATCGATACAATACGGTATATGCGGGTGAAGCGTGGCGATAACGGTAGATCCCACCATAAAAGGAATCCGAACAGAAGCGACCCCCCCAGGGAATAACCACCATTGGAAGTGGTTGGGGGGGGAGTAGGTAGGTGGGCTCCTCAACTACTACCAAGGGGTGTTCGTACATGTACTGGATTCCTTTTATGGTGGGATCTACCGTTATCGCCACGCTTCACCCGCATATACCGTATTGTATCGATTACGGTTATATACTGTGACAGCTGTCGCACGATACTTCGGTAATTGCGATATAATGGTATCCATCCATTATATCCCATCGAGGCCTGCCAAGAGTAGAGGAATTCCGCCAGCAGAGATCGAACAGCCCACCTCGCGGTGGCACAGCACGAGCCCTGTGCGGACCTTCCTGGGAATTTCGACATGGGTTGACGGTTTCAGAGTTTCGACATGGGTTAACGGTTTCAGAGTTGAGGGTTTCAGAGTACCGGTACTTAGTGGATAATTAGTATATTCATGGATCCCGAACAACGATAATACATACTGAGGAATGAAAAATAAAAAGTTCGATATGTAGATAGCTCGCTTGGTGCACATGAACTAGATAATCTAGGATGTGGGAGCGAGAGACGGCAGAAATGTATTGTCGTCAATGTGCAGTGCTGCGTTGGGTTGCCTGTCTTGCTTGAAACTTCTGCGGATATGACACAATCAGGTGGATCAAAGCTTAGTGCTGAGCTTCATGGCATGTCCCAACTTTCAGAATCTCAGCTCACGAATGGCCTGGGTGTAATTGTGAACCACTTAACTTCTTTGAAGCCACCGTGTGGGCAACATTGGTACAAGGCAACCAAGCATTGCCCGTAAAGCTCTGCATGGCCAGTTGTCCAGGATAGATTTGCGTAAGGTGGTGGTGTTGAAAAACACCTGTTTGGTGGATGGGGCACGAGGAGAAGGGCAATGGAGACATAAGCCCTCTCGCCACGGATGCGCCTGGCAAGCTGGATGTCCTTGGGCATGATGGTGACACGCTTGGCATGGATGGCTGCTAGGTTTGTGTCCTCGAACAGACCGACCAGGTACGCCAGAGAAGACAGAAGAGGCAAAGGTCCGACAGAGTGCAACTGAAGTTATTTTGCGTGGGAGCACTCGACATACTCTGACATACATGGGCTAACTCACAGGGATTCTCGGCTGAGTTTTTAAGGGCGGTGGAGCTTCTTTGCACTTCTGGTACCGTACTTTAAACTTAATCAATGCATGGCCTGTACAAGGGTCTCCATGCGCTAGATTGAATCTGCGTCGGACCTCTGGATTGTGTACGACGGGGGTTAAACCCAGTGCACTGTGGCACAGGACATGCACGGATGCTGAAGCCAAGCTCACCCCTGAACCCAATCCATGTCATCCAAGCAAAGCTCACCCCTGGTCCTGATCCCTGCCATCCAAACCCAGGGAGCAGCTCACGTATCAGGTGTCAGCCCTGGCCGCCACCATGGGAGTCACGGCATTGGCCATCGTGGCGACCTACTTGCGATTCGAGTGGCACACTTCAGAAAACGAAGGGGACATTCTTTGGGGGGAGATTGTGGCAACGTTGTCTTTGGTAGCTGGGGGAGTGGTGAGTGTTGCCGCCTCCTGCCAATTGTCTATGTTAGTTGTGGGATGCAAGGTTTGAGTGGCTCTCATGTGGAGGGCAGGTGACGGGCACCTCCTGTCTGAATTCAAATTGAATTCCAGGGGTCATTATATGTATGGAACCCACCCTTCAATGTAGTGGAGACGGGTCTCGGGCGCTCCTCTTGTAATGGCACTCATCTCTAATGTGATGTAGTTGTCGGATGGGAAGGGATTGTGACATCATTGCCACTCAAATTGCTCGTGGTCTGTTGTGTGGTCCCATGGTCCGTTGTTTACTTGTTGTGGCTCTGCTTCAGTCCACCTACCCCAGGCTTTAGGCTCCATGCATAGCCAGCCATGCCACCTGTTTCCGCCTGTGTCTGTTGGGTTAAGGTGCAGCCCCCAACGGCCCCTTGACCACTTTAGGGCAGTAATCAAAGATGCTGATGCTGCAATAAGTAAGAACACTGCCTAATCGCAGTTTGGCATGGAGGTATGCCAACCGCTTTCCAAACCTGCCGTTCGCGCAGTTTGGCATGGAGATGTGGGCTCGATACGCACACAAGGCACTCTGGCACGACTACGAGCCCGGCTGGGCGCTGCACAAGTCTCACCATGAGAAACGGACTGGACCGTTTGAGGTGCGTGTGACACATTCGCGGTGGGGCTATATTGGTGCACCAGGGCGGGATCGACTAGTAGGTCCTCATGCAGGATCCCAATGCACCTGCCAAGGGGGACCGATGGCTGCATGTTTTGTGCACTCATGCAGCAAGGTGTGATTGCGATCTTGTGCAATCATGCAGCTGTGATAGCTTCCACATGTTCATCAGCACCTGATATAGAGGGCACACGTAGACTAAAAACGGGGTTTGGATTTGCCCTGGACAGTTGCCCATAGGCTGCCAGACGCCCATGTACCGGTACCGACCACATGGGGTTCGGGGCGCTCTTGCGGGCTGCCTTAGTAGCCAGCTGCTTCCTGGGGGCCTTGCCTCCGGTGGACTTGCGGGCGGTCTGCTTGGTGCGAGCCATTTCAAACAGTCGGGCGAAAGTATGAGGGTTACTTGAGGATTGAGGCAAATCACCCATACTTTATACTGTTGCACACCGTCCAAGTCTGTTGATCCGAGTGTGGATGGATGTGGATGCGGGACGGATCAGCAAACTCGGCTGTCGATTGTATTTGATATCCTATATTATTCATTATGGCTGATAGGACAAGGGATAAGTAACCTTTCTCTCTTCATCTACCTCAACATCATACAATGTCTGGACGCGGCAAGGGAGGCAAGGGACTTGGAAAGGGAGGTGCTAAGCGCCACCGCAAGGTCCTTCGCGACAACATCCAGGGCATCACCAAGCCTGCGATTCGCCGCCTAGCTCGACGTGGAGGCGTGAAGCGTATCAGTGGCCTCATCTATGAGGAGACCCGCGGAGTCCTCAAGGTCTTCCTCGAGAACGTCATCCGCGACGCTGTGACCTACACCGAGCACGCTCGCCGCAAGACTGTCACGGCTCTGGACGTTGTTTACGCCCTCAAGCGCCAGGGCAGGACTCTGTACGGATTCGGGGGCTAAACATATCTCAGCTGCGCTCCAATACCAAACCAACCCATCCAAACCGGTGTTTTTCAGCACCACCAATCGCCCCCAAATGGAACTGAAGGTCTGCTGCAGGTTCCCTGCTATCTCAGGGTTCACCACCTGGTAAACAGAGCATGCAAGCTGTCTGTCAGGTTTTGCTTTGGAGCTCATCTTTGTGAACGTGAGGCCCATGCCCCTCAATCCATCCCCATTCACATACGAAAAGACATTCTGCCCTAAAAGGCCTGTCCAATTCTAGAGGGCAGCATGCATGGCCCATATCAGCGGTTCACATGGCCCAAGCCAGCTGTATCACTGCATGCATACCGGTAGTCCAGATCAGCAGCATACATGGTACAGATGGCTGGTAGTACTGGTACGGATTGTTGCCTACTTCTCTGACCCTGGATTCACGAAGCTTTCACACAAGGCTGCCACAGCCTCCATCTAAAAATGCATGTGGCTTGGCTCTGAATCGCACCATGTCTCCTGGGCGTTGACCCCAACTATCTCGTTTTTCAATCCACCCCATACTCCCGCACTTTTGGGGTTCCTCAACAACCTTTTTATTCCAATCTACCGGCATTCTTCCCTCGGCCCATGTCAAGCCATTTTTCACCTGTACCTAACCCTTGCGAGGGGCATAGCTCTCTTGATCTCAAGATTGTCGGCTTGCTGGCGGCGTTGGGCAAGGAGCAATGTGTGAATAGAGCAGCTCCCATTGGGGCCCATTTATCCAATGAGTCATGCCCACCCCTGGGAAGGGGGCAAAGGAGGGAACAGCTCGTTTCGTGCAAACGCATCGCTTGTGCCAGAGGTGAGCCACTAAGGCTAAGGCGGTGTGCCCATTAGCTTGAAATATAAGAGAAGCTGATGCATCCTATACCTAGGCTGTGTTGTTTCCCAGAACACCCAATGAGGCTAAGACCCACGCGTGGCGTATTTTTTTGTCTATTTTGGGATCCCCAGTACATGTTTTTGGCCCCTTCCTAGGTCCTCATTTTACTAGACCCTGCCAGCCAGCCCCCTACCCTGAACAAGAATTCTCAGTCCCCTAAACCGTGAACCTATTGACTTACATGTTAAGCCTGTCTAAACTATAACCCGACCTCTCACCATGCAGACAACCCAACCAATGCTCCGTTTAACTCTAAAACTTATGCAGGCACGTATATATATCAAGCGTTTAGGGGGGTGCTTTCTTTCTTGATGATATGCTTGTAAGCCGGATTATAGCTCAGCGTGTTCCCCTGGAAGCTGAGCATAAAAATATAAAATGGCATTCAAGCCGCGTCTAGCGACGATGCCTTTAATCAGGGCTTCAATATACCCCCCCGAACATCTGCATCGTACATTCTGCCCCCCCCCCCCCCTTGAACCCTACCCCCCCTGCAGGCCCACGTCATGGTTCGCAAGGTGTTACTGGAGGTGGACCATTCATTTTACTGCAGTGTGGCCATCGACTTTGCACTGAGGGTGAGGCCAACTGGGATCTGGAGGAATCGAGGGTTAGGGTGGTGGGGATGAGGGGGGATCGAGGGTTAGGGTGGACGAGGGGGGGCCGAGGGTTAGGGTGGGGGGATGAGGGGGGACCGAGGGTTAGGGTGGGGGGGATGAGGGGGTCCAAGGGTTAGGGTGGGGGGATGAGGGGGGGCCGAGGGTTAGGGTGGGGGGATGAGGGGGGACCGAGGGTTAGGGTGTAGACCATTACACGTTTCGGAGATTGGAGATAGTGGTGCCATGCCAAGGGTCCAAGGCACACACACACACACACATTACCTGACTCCTTTCAGATGTAGGGGGGAGGATTCCCCCCAGAATGTGCACGCCCTCCCACACACCGTTTCGTACTGAATTCCCTGACCCGCAGCATCATTCAGATTCCAGGGTATAGGGTAACATGCTCAGGGTCCAGAGTCTAGGGTGTCATGCTCAGCGCGCTGTCCCTCAGCGTCCCGATCTCCCATTCAGATTTCAGAAGCTTCCTGAGCTCTGTTTGTTCCCACTGTCCGCCGGCTACTTCAGCAGACGACCACTATCAACCAGCATGGCTTAGGGTTCTATCCTTTTTGGCTGAGGGTTTTAGGCTTAGGGGTCAAGACGTCCACTGTCAACCATTTCTGTATCCAATGGCTGAGTGATAAATTCGATGGTGTTTACTGCATGACCTAAATTTGTTTGGCATATTTACTCATGGGGGGAAGCTGGGGCATATATTTTCACCGTCACTATTCCTTGTCTGGAGAAGGGCGCTCTTGATGCGAAATGTTATACTGGCAATCACACTTCTTTTACCCCGTCTTGTTGAGCACTGGAAGGATTGATGGGAGCAGCCATATCATCCAGACCCGCCTCGGTATGTACGGCATACCATGATGCAAGTAAATGATGACGTTACACCTATGGGCCATGCTAAAAAGGCTTTTCACGTCAGCATGATTCAAGTTAGACAAGCCCCTGCTTTGATTAGGCAGGCCCATGATTCCATTGCGGCTGGCCCATACTTTGGTTGGTCAATCTATGGAAAAGGAACTTCAAGTTTAGGACAGTGCATACCGGTTTGACATCATGCAGTACAGGGGGAGGAGGACTTTGACTAAACAGAATGAACTACAGGACATCATGCAGTACAGGGGGAAGAGGGATTTGACAGTGAGCGTGCTGTGTTAAAGCTGTTGACCAGGTCAGGTTGCTGTAGTTTTGTTCTGGCTGCATGATGCACTACATTGCGCTTTGACGTGCAACCGAACAGCTAATAGTGTCTAGTAGCTGCACCTTGCATACTGTCTAAGCATCGTCACTCCTCAGCTACTGTCGGCCTCAGATCCGACAGGGGATCTTCCAGCTGGAAAGTGCCATTGCCAAGGTTAGGGAGTGGCCTTCTCACCTCTGACTGGGAATTCAGCTGACATGCCCAAGTAGGTGGTCGCTGGGCCCAGCAAAATAAAATGAACCAGTGCTATTTGGAGAGCTCACGTTAAGGTTAGGGTGTAAAAGGTTGCTATTGTTTACCTCCCCTTGCATTAAGTCACGCCTCAGGCCCTGCTGAAATGAACTCCAGTGTGATAAAGCTGCATAGCACCGTGGACTTAGGTTACTGGACTAGACAGTGCAAACCTATCGGAAAGGTGAAGGAAAGCTCCCAAATTTCCTGATGCAGACTAACCAATCCATTGTGCAGCTCTCGATACACATATTGGCCGAGATTTCGTCAGATCAGTCACGGCAATCTGGTACTACTTCCTTCACCAGCCGGGTACGAGGCATGTTCTTTCCTGTCCTGGACTTTTACAAACATCCTGAAATGAAATATCCAAAGATATCCAAAAATGGCACTAGAACCAACTATAAGGCCCAGTTCGTAAAGCTGAATGGTAAAGAATATCAACAAAAATAAACTGATATCTATGTCTACAAATAGCGAGCTGAGCGAAAGTTCGCAAAACTGGGAGGCCACAAAACAGAAAAAAATTGGGAGAACCGATGAAAACGTCCACCAGGAATAGATTGTGGAGCGTTAGATGGCGTCTGTGGCACCTTGAGATCAACTAAATCCAATATTGACTACTGTGTAAACTTATCCATTTTGGGGTCACAGGGCAACTTGCTTTCATCGCAACTTCAGAAAACAATGACTTCAGATACTTCCATACAGAACTGAAATGCTCCTGGACTGCCTGCACCATGCAACCCACCTAACCAACCCCTAATCCCCATATGATGTACAACTGCAAACAACTGCAACTGCATTGCTTTGCAGCGAAGCAGCTGCTCGGACGCTACGAAAGAGGTCAGATCACCACTACTTCTGCTATCAAAATATCATTGCTTGATTAATCCCGCCCCATAGTGAGACCCCATGATGAACTATATTTGGACGCTACTTGCGCCCTGGATCAGGATTTTGTTTCACCTTCCTCCTTAGCAATGAAGAAAAATCTGCCTATCACGAGCGCACTTCGGGACAATGACCCCACATAGCTCAGAGAGTCAAGAGAGGTCGTGGGACTGCACCAGGAAGGGCAGCTGTACAGCCAGGCAAAATGTTATGTACAAACAGGGGCAGACGTCAGATATCCTGGGGCAGGCGTCATACCTCAAGAGGCAGAGATCGCACCTCAGGATGCCAACGCGTGAACGCTTGCATACACCATGTTTGGCTCTGTGTAAATACCTTGGGCAGCTCGCTGGGCTGCTAGGGCTGCTGCCGCTGCTGCCACAGCAGCAGCAGGGTGGTTCATGCGTGGAGACTGTCCCCCCATCGTCCTGTAGTGCTCTTGGTACTGATCCTGCATCGCTGCGTTCTGGCACTGCTGCATGATCATCACCTGCTGCTTGTGTTTCTGATCCTGCACCGAAGCAGCCATTGCCAGCGCGTTTGCCATTTGGTCTGTGGGCCAATAGGCAGGCAGCTGCTGATGCTGCATGACTGCATCAGCCGGGTGCACGCCGTACTGCTGCTTCCAGGCAGGGGGTCCAGCCATGCAAGGCATCTGCTCAGACCTCATAAACTGCCGTTTCACGTCATCGTTTTCCATGTCCAGCTGCATCGCAAGCGGTGACAGTCTGCCGGCTGTGTACTGGGACTGGACATGGGGGTGATAGTTCAGGACCTGCAGGACGATAGGGAACAGGAACCAAGACGTTGGCAAGTTTGCCTGGCGAATGTGCGGACAACAGAGGCATGCAGCAAAGGCTTCAGCATTGTGTGACATTCAGCTAAAATATACCGTCATGGGCAGTTTCACATGCTGATTAAAGAATCATTCATCAAGAAGCTACCAACATGATCAGCCTCACATGCAGACTGCAGAATCGTACGGTAATTAAGCACCGAACTAAGCAGTATCATGCACAGACTGCAGTGGCATGGGAGAAGAGGCATGCCGGTGACACACATAGACGGGTCACGTGCAAGGGTAACACGGCTTTCCCTCCCACCTCGATGTATATCAGGTTGCGGACATCCATCTCTGTCAGCCGATGCATCTCAAACTCAAACTGGCCCTTGGCAATAGGAGCACATTCCACCGGGGCAACCTTGGGCAAGCCTTGGAAGTACGGGTGCTCCAGGGCCTGTGTGGCGCTGGGCCGGTCCGCTGGGTCGAAAGCAAGGAGCTGGTGAAGCAGATCCAGGGCCATACGGTCCGAGTTCCGAAACTTCTGCTCGAAGGGCCTGGGCGGCTTGGGTGCCATCATCGTCAGAAAGTTGCGCGCCTTCTGGTTGCCGATGCGCTGAATCGTGTGCGGAGGCGGTTTGCCCAGTAGGTCGGTGATCAGATTCAACTGCGAGGGAGCGTCGCGGCCCGGGAACAATGGCTTGCCCAGCAGCGTCTCCGCAAATATGCAACCGATGCTCCAGATGTCGACGGCCTGGGAGTAGACGCCGTAGAAGCAGCCGCAGAGCTCAGGCGCGCGGTACCAGCGAGTCGCCACGTAGTCCGTCCATGCTGTCGGGGTCTCCTCACCCAGGAAGGGCCGCGCAAGCCCAAAATCGCAGATCTTCAGCTTGCAGTTAGCGTTGGCTATACAATTGACAGGGAGGGGTGTCGTGTCAGGGAGAAGTCAAACTACCCACACGTGAAAACAACTGACACCATGGGGCCAAAAGTCGATCGTAATACACACTGCCAGGATGGAGCCCTAAACGTTGGCCTGATTCAGCTAGAACAGTGGAAGCCCGCCCAAATGAGACCTTAAGAACGCACCTAGAATATTCTTGGGCTTCAGATCGCGATGCAAAACACCAGCCTCGTGGATGAAAGCCAGGCCGCGGAGTAGCTGGTACAGGAACACCTTGTGGTGGTCTGCGCGGATTTGGAGGGTAAATCAGACACGGGACAACATGGGCAGCAGCATAGGCCACTCTCTCGTCCCCAGAAAAATACGCGCTACGACAAAGCTTACGGAATGGGAGTATGTATAGGGCCTCGGACGTGCATATGAGATGGGACTTCAGGCAAGCACATGTGTGTTCCTTACCACCCCCCACCCCTCCTCGATACAACCCACCTGCTGTCAAGTCATCATTGGCACCAATAACAGTGTGCAGATCAGACTCCATGAGCTCAAATACGACGTAAATGTCCTTGAAGTTGCGAGGATCGGGAGGCAGCATGATGTGCTTGATGTCCACGACGTCAGGGTGCTTGAGGATGCGCAGCAGCTTGATTTCCCTCAGGATACGAGTAGCATCAGCTACGTTTTCGAAGACGTTCTGTATCCTCTTGATAGCCACCTTCTCGCCGGTGAAATTGTCCACTGCAGCACAGACGGTGCCATAGCTACCCTTGCCGATCACTTCATGGACAGTGAAGCGCTTGCCTTCAGCGAATCCACCGAAGAAGGAGGAAGAGACGTCATCACCACTTCCATTGTCACGGACTTGGTGCACGTCTTGAGCTGCCATTGCGCCTGGGCACGTAGAGGAGTGAGCAGCTGTCACGTCAGTGCAGTATGAAATAGTTTCAGGACCTCGAGTAAAGGGCACAATAATGAGACGTGTGACAACGTTTCGTCTGACCTAATCCCCCAGTTCTCAAACTGGCGCCAAAATAAATACCGCCAAACAGGTGAAGTTGTGAATTCGACAGCTCGTCACACTGATGATCAGGGCACCAGTCTCTTCTAGACTGTATAATACAAACGAATGGATCATCAATTGTGAAGTGATCGCACCTCTTCACGCCCGGCCCAGCTTTGCTTCCTGAAGGAAGAAGACGGCGCTGATGTAATCGTGCAGCGGTGATCACGGCTGCAGGGAATTACAATCAGATATGAATGTGGTCGACATGAGAGAAATGGAATAGGCTTAGGCAGGTCGGGAGGTCATATCGTGAAATCAGACATTGCGTGTACGACAGATTTGTGACGCGTCATGTTTCTTTTTTGAACTAAGACGTAATGTTCCAAATTCTGCTCTCACCAGGACAATTGTGTTGATGGGATTGGATTACCGGCACTGCTGCAATGTGCAACCCTGATGAGAAGTCCTCGGATGCAGCTCTGCATGTATGACAGCGACGGGGACAGCTCACACCGCAAATCCCAGATGCGCTCACGCTATCAGAATTGTCCTGATGAATTCAATGTACGAGGTTTGAAGTTGGCAATATCGGTATATGCACAAGCTGGCTTTGTGGATGAATATGCTGGCACCGTTGAAGGTCTTATGAGATTCTGGTTCCGTATTTGCCTGATTTAAAATAAAACGCCTGCTGCTGCCAAACAGTACGAAACCCTATCTAGGACCAGAACCGCGCAATCACGTTATCAGTAGGACACAGGAAGGCCGCTATTCAAACGAAAAAGGTTGCTTACAATGGATCAATGTTTGGAATCAAATAGGCGAAAGAAAACGATGTTCAAAGTCTACTACGCTCATGTAGCAACCCTGTGTAGCAAGGAGTGAAGGATCCGGGAAGGCATCGGGTGAAACTGCGGCAGACTGGCAGGAAGCTACATCATCCCTTCCTCAGGAAGTTAGCCGACACATTCTCGGCAGGAGGTGAAAAAGGTATTTTAGCGAATTCGTGTGCAGCAAGACAATCCTTGCGGCGCGTGAGCTGTAGCGGAAACGTAACCTTTGCCAAATTTGTTATTTTCCGGGTTAATTTTCCTAGGACTGGGCGGGTGCGGACATGGCACTTATGTGGGGAGGGGTCAGTACACCACTGAGTTCTAGAGAGGGGCCCACATCCCTGGTCTCCATCGGAGGCGTCAGGCGGAAGCCCAAGGCGTGCCTGGTGGCCGCCGGCGGAGAGCCACTACAACAAGCAACGTAAAAGCTGTTTGACTGCGGCAGTCCATGACAACTTGAGGCTGTTGCCTTGTCCTTCTATTCTACTGTGGTCGCTCAGGCTGCAAGGCATGTCTGAGTCACAATTCATTACTTATTACTTCATTAGCATGATATGCCAACGGGAACAAAACATAAAACATGGTTTTTGTGTGTGTGTGTCACTCAGTCCAGTGGATCAGCAGACGGTCTAATCCTCTATTCCCCACTCACCTTAGGGGTCGGTCAGACTGCGTTACGTTTGAGGTTGCGTTTGGCAGTTGCGTTTGGGTTGCGTTTGGATTTAGCGTGAATCTGACGCTAAACTGGTCACACTGCGTTTGGGCAAGACGGCAGGGCAAGACGATGTCGTGGCACGACATGGTACATTTTGTGCAAATTCCGTCTCCCAGCGACTCGGGGTTGATATTTCCTTGTATTGTAACATATAAATTGTTCGTGTCCAGCTTAAGATCAAGCTTAAGTTGGAATTCATGAAAAATCTCAAACGCGAAAACTCAACCCCCCCCCCCCCCTGCGTTTGCGTTTCGCGTTTGGGCGCGTTGCGTTTGGCGTTTGGGTAGTGTGACCGGCGCCGCGTTTGCACTTTTTCGTGACGCAACCTCAAACGTAACGCAGTCTGACCGACCTCTTACCAACCACACTGTCTGGTCTGTCATGTTCTCAGTGTGTGATGATAACTGCTCTGCATGCAGCTGATATGTCTGGTTTTCTGCGGCCCGGTTTTCACCACTCGTCCCGTCTGACGTACAAGCAGATGCATGCGAGAGGCGATGGGTGAGCTTGAGCCTACCAACAGGTTCACAAGTCATTGCATCAGTGCATATGTCCTGCCAGTACCTTGTTATTCATGTCATCACGTCTGATGCCACCCATGGCCCATGCACAAGACACTCATGTGCCATGCTGTAATTTCCATACATACCCCTCTTACAAGGCCAGTCTATGTCACATTGTTGCTTGGTAAGAAAAAAGAAGGGAATGGGTCTTCCTGAGTGCAAAGGACTATTTGTGAGCATTAAAAGAAATTTTAATTACATTGACTGACATTTAAAGCTTGCTCAATGTCTGTGTCCAATGCCGAGCCATCGAAGATTGTAGCACTGCTGGAGCGATGGACTACAGGTGCGAGGGGGGGGGGGGGGGGGGGGGGGGGCAAAAAAAGCTTCAACCCCCATCATCAAAAAAATGGATTTGACCCCTGGTTCACTCCCCGCCCCCCAGCCTCCGGGACCTAGTCAAACATTAATTTCTCAGTAAACAATACGAATTTTGGAGGGGGAAAGGGGTCAATTCCAGTCAGCTCAGCCGTGCGCTTCTAATGGTCTTGCTCAATGTAGTTGGCTCACAAACGTCAAATGGCGTATCTCATCAAATGGCTATGCAAGAAAGTTTTGATTTGGGGAAGGCTGGTACTTCACATAGTTGGGCTGTTTTTGTCTTCGATGTTGATGACTCTGGTATTGATTTATTGACTGCTCCAGTCAATAACCTTTTGGAGATAGAGGCCATTCTGAATTGAGCTAGGTATCAAGGGCTTTCCAAAATCTCCAGGGATATGCCACATGCGGCCCTGTCCGTACGTGCTACTCCTGACTCAGAACGCTCGGGGTTCAAGTCGTTTACGTTATCCAAGTGGTTCCAAATCTAGCGCGATGTGAACAAGACTTTCTGGTGCACTTTGAGCAATCCTGATATTATTTTTGCCGTAGCCCGGTATCGGATGGGGTTGCATTGGCTGAATGTTGAGATGGGGCGCTTTGAGAGACTTTTTCTGCCTCGTAGCGAGAGGCTTTGCAGATGTTGCAATCTTGAATGTGGGGAGGATGAGCTTCACATGATTTACTGCCCGTTCTATACAGACCTTTGTTTTCAACTTACCCTTACTTTCCAAGATTTTCTAGCGGACGAGGATGAGGTTATGAAACGGTGCGCAAGCGGAGTGTGTGGCAAGATAAATGCAGAGGATCCTGCATTCGTTTTCTGGAAGGAAATGGGCTATTTATCTTTCCGTGTATGATGAAAAGAGATAATCATCTCAAAATTTTGCTAAATATCCCGTCCCCCCCTAAATAGGCGGTGCTCAATGGAGCTCCTTTGCACCCACGTCATGTGTTATGGCTGGGGCTTATCTTCTGCACTATGGGGTTCATTCCCACGCCACTGTTGTGGTTGTGGTTGTGTGCTAGTTGCTTGCCCAGGGGGGTCACAGGTTTTCGTTTACTGTCCTAGAGTATCAAGTGCTTGTACCGGTTTACAGGCACATGTCCCATGCATCAAATGTGATGCTCTGATGGACTTTAAAAAGTTAACGAACTTTATATCACATCTGCCCTCATATCGGCAGCTCCTGACCAGGGTAGGCAAGATGACGTCAAGGGTCAACACCTCGCATGGCGCAATGACACCCGGAGAGGAGGAGGCTTACATTGTAGAGGGGATGACCTTGTGGGCTTGCACCTTGAGCAGCACCCTCCCACCCCATGCTAAGGACACTACTGATCCATCAGCCTCACTGCGTCTGGAGCACTTCAGGTGCATGCGCACCCTTGCCACTACAGCTGCCTCCAACATAAGCTACTCTGGCGTCAGTTCGCCCATGCTGTACAAGCACCCTTAGGCTGAAGGGACCCGGAGCATGTCTGCTCTGAACACTGCCAGGGCCGATACATTGTAGCTTGAGACTAATGCTACGAATGGATCGTGCGGCCCGAACGTTCGCAAAACTGGCAAACATACAAGTCGTGCCAATCAGTTGCAGCCATGGACATGACAGAGTGACCAGAATTTTAGAAGAGTCTTTGCATTTTAAAACCTTTAAACAAAATAGACTGCAGCCATAGCTAAGATCACAGCAACTGTTGGCATACTGCTTGACTCAAGAATGGGCACACCAACAACAGTGGTTTTGGTTGCGTAGCTGCCCCCTACCTCTGCCCAAATGGGATGTCTAGGAAATCTAATTGTATAATAATATTACATACTATATTGTGTGTAGCCTATTTGAGCAGGGCCCAAAGGTGAAATGTCATTGCCATGCTATATTTTATGATGCAAATCGACAGCATTTGCCAGAAGACGTGTGGCCCCCGACTCAATCTGGTGAGCAGCGTGATAAACAGTGCTGCAAGCGATGTTGGGCAAGGGGAGACGGCGAGCATGTGGAGGATGCGTTGCATGCATGCTTTCAATGCCCCTGGAGCAACTTGGGGAGCTGGAATGGGCAGGTCCTCCGAACGACGCTAGAAACTTCTTCTAGTTGTACCGGGGCATGCTTGGGTGGGATGCCTTGGCTCTTGTGGAAGACGTGGTAGATATAGTTGAGGCGTAGACGTTTTCAAAGGCTGGAACTTCCTGTGTATTTTTTTGCAGGCTTTGTCTATTCCTCCACTTTATTTCCCACTTTTTCTCCTTTTTCCTGCCCCATGGTGTTTGTTTCGTTATTTCTTCCCAACCCTTTAGATAATTAGCTAGGCGCCCACGCGACCGAGCCTCTTTTGTGGAGGGCCCAGAGGTCAATGACATTACACCTCTGGGCCCTGCTCAAAAAGGCTCGGCCGCGTGAGCGCCCAATTGTCCCGTTGGAAGAAAAGAAACTTAGGGTAAGAGGGAAAGAAGGAGAATAACATAAAGGAGAAAGAAACACCTTCCCCCCAAAAGGAAAAGGCAGCCCGAAGTATCCTTGCCCCTCTCAAGCCTATTCCCCAAGAAGGCAAAGAAAAACAACAAAACTAAGCCTCGACAAAGCGTACGACGTTTTCAACGAAAGTCAGAGCCTCCCATCCAAGCCTGCCCCGGTACAACTGTTGAAAGTCTATGGCGCCCTCCGGAGGGCTCGCCCAACCTCTTTCCCTAAGCCTCTCCTTCACACTGGGGCACTGGAAGCAGACATGCAGCTTCCACATGCGGGCCCAGAGGTGTAACGTCATTGACTTGTAGAGCAGTGTCAATTTTAGTTAGGCGCCCACGCGGCCGAGCCTTTTTGAGCAGGGCCCAGAGGTGTAATGTCAATGGCTTTATTTTGTGACCCCCTTCCCCCCCACCAACTTTGCCCCCCCCCCCCCTTTCTTCACCTCATGGGTCAATTGCGACTTTTTGAGGTTGAATGGCCGATCGAGGGGAATAACCGACCAGAAGTGAGGCAGAGAGGCCCACAGCTAACCCAGTTATGCCTACCGTATGCCCTGGGTTACTGGTAGGAACCATAGCATGTACTACTGAAGGCTTGGATATCTTCAAGGCCTTTGAGTCACGACTTCTCTGTAGCCTGGTTTGACACTGTGTCACGGTATAATGCAGTAAACGTGCCAAAACCGTATTTGCCGCTGACGCGGCTTCGGAGACTCCGCAGCTTCTCTGCGGAGCCCCCTTTTCTAGGTTAGGAGCCCAGCTTCCCACTTTCGGGAAGGTCTGAGGCAGGATTTCCCGTACTTACTAGTAGTAAATGGGGCTTGCCAGGACCTTTGAATCCCGGCTTGCACGCTTGACACTTACTTCGTTCCTTTTAAGTCGGTGACAGACCTCTAATTGTAAACAGCACCGGCCAGTATCCAGGACATGCCCAGTGAAGAGCATTAAGTCAGTACCACTCCAACAGTCAAACCTAGATCAGCTACTCAGCCGACATAGCAAGCTTAAGACTCCCTAGCAAGATGCCCAACTCGACCTAGGACCACGTCCGCAGTCTACGTCTACGGCATCCCCCGCATCACGCGGTAAGTGACCCAGTTCGGCTTACCCGGTTCGCTACCAGGAAAGCCAGAAGTCAAGCCTCACAAGTGCAGCCCCGTGTCCGTCATCTAGAAGCTCCTGCCACGGCTTAACGCGCCGCGCATCCGCGGCCAGCGTGTAGACGCTGAGTCCGCCTGTAGGCGTCCGCCACTTAGTGGGGAAGAAGTCCGCCACGGACCCGAAGCAAACATCGCGAGTAAAGTAGGGGCGGTACCCATAGCTAGGGGCGCCCGGGTAGGCCAGCCTTCCCTCTTATACGGTACGCTGTACCTAGTTACCCCTTTACAGCCCTTGTACCTCCACAGTGTAGTACAAGGTGCACGTGTGTACGGTGTTGTACCGTAGTTGTGAGTAGAGTGAGCCTCTCTAAGGCGACCTGGCCAGCTTTTACCATTATGGCACGGTTACTGCTTTATGGTGCGACAACTGCAATGTAGATTCAGTACACTCAACTCACTGAGATTCTGAGCAGAGCCATGGCGAAAATCAGGGCAACCACAGACGCCTTCAGGATGGCCGCCCTGGCCATTTCATTTGTCATGTTAAGCCGTCTACCCCTCAATTTCCCTTGGCTGTGCGAGTGTGCGAACCAGTTTGGGCAGTTGATCTTAACTATCTATCCTCCCGTGTTTCCGGGCTGCCCCAATGTTGGTCTTCAGATTTCAGGTCAGAGAGCAAGCAGGCCAGTGTATGAAGCCTGTATCCGTGCCCCTTAACTCTGATGATCAGAAGGAGGTGGCCGGGTGGCAGAGACCAAAATTCTCAAACAACCGTAAATCCGTAATTTTATGACCATGCCGAAATGATGCGTTGCCCGGTGTAGACACATTTCCCGTCGACGCCACTCGAATGTTATTATAAATGAGAAGTTTCCCCTCGAGTTTTCCGTTGTCAGGGGGAAGAACTATATCGCCGTAGCGTGGCTTGAGGATTACGGCAGCGGCTAGCTCCGTTGCACCTCAGGGCACCTCAAGCATCTCACACTTGCAAGGTATGATGACACATGGGTTACCTTTCACTTACAGGAGGAAGACGTTGCCCCGACGGAGCACAGTATTTAGTGCAGTCCGATGTTTTGTGTATAAGCTCGTCACTTCACGAATCTCGTCTTGGATTGTGTGGACGCGGTCAACTCCTACCAGGGAACAATTGAGCAACTGCTCCTCAGGTACCCAGCTGCATGGCGCCCAGCCATGAGAATGGGACGCCGCCGTTCTTAACCAGCTTGAACACGCTGTTAGTGTGAGTAGGCTCGGAAAGACCTGGAGAATACTGATTTCAAAAATGGAGCCAGAGCCCTGTTGCTAAGCTCCCCCCCGCTTACATGCCGCGCAGGCTGACTTGCGTGTACGTACTCGGGAAACTAAGGGAGCTCCTCACGTCTGCTGGAAGAAGGAAGCCACGCGAGGTAGATGATCGAACAAACCCCATGCACCCACTTACAACTACGGTATGCTGATGGCGACCATATGGCAACCTGTCTTGCTGCCCTGCCCTGTTCTTCGTGCCACAGGGCTACGCTCCCATCAGAGAAAAGGAAGAGGACTTCTACGACCGCCGCGTCTTCTCTCGAATCAAAGTGGGTGAGCAACTACCGCTTTTGAAAAACAAACGGTACATGCACACTCATTACGGAGCCCCTACATCGTCTCTCCTTAATATGAAGCCAACCAGATGGGTCGACTGTTGGAACTTCATTTTCTCAGGACTGTTGGAACCGACCCATTTCGAGTGCTCCCGGCGCTTGGATCGACGTCCTGGAGCGAGATGCGGTGCCTTATAACAGGTCTGTCGTGCTGGCAATGCGTGCGCCTTCCTGTCATTTAGTAATACCAGTGACCTATAGATGATAGATGTATTACATGCATGGAAGTCAGATTCTGAGTCTCGGTACAGCACACTGTCTGCGCACGCGCTCCAGTTTCCACTCGACAGCATAGTCCAAAGCGCACCATGCAAGAATGCTGCATGACCTGGTGAAAAAGATTGTGCTTCCCCCTTGCTTCGGGCCCTCCAGAGGGGTCCATAAGATTAAGAAAGAGGAAAAGGGCGTACATACCCATGCAGATGCATCCCAAAGCCACGCCACGTCGCCACAATATCTCTGGTCCGACACACGCCCATGCGAGCAGCATCCTTGCAGGGCCCCTCAGGCAGATGCCTCTTAAAGCCATAACACGATAGGCGTGTTCCACACGCCCACACAAACAGTCAATATGCAGGGGGCATGCTCATGTCAGGTGCATCTGAGAGCCATGCCATGATGGGCGCGCATGCAGTCAGCCACCCTCCCATGCCAGAGTCGGCATCCATGCGGCATGCCACAATGGGTGCCCGCATGGCCAGCCACGCTCGCCCATGCTTTCAGCGTCCTCGAAGGGCACACACTCGCCCACTGCCTCTTTTGGCTGCATGGCCACCTTTGGCAGGCCCATTCTCCGTGGCCATTAAAGGCCCGATTCGGACTGAACTTGTACCTGCGCACGGCCGGCGGCTTAAGCCGCAAGGCTGGCCACACCTGGGGTCTCTGGCTGGAGGCCGGAGTTTAGCTGACATGTAGCTGAATCACAGGGGGAAAATAAACCCTGAATGACTGAACACGCCCATGCAAATCGCTGGGCACAAGCGACCACGCTGCTGCTGAAAACGCATTCACCCCATGATATGCCCTCTATTGCAGTGGCTTCAGCCGACCCCTTCGCTTCACCGGCACCGTCAAGCGCTGCCTCAACCTCGGCAGCTACAACTACCTTGGATTTGCCGCGGCCGACGAATACTGCACGCCCAGGGTGCAGGATTCTTTGCAGGAATTGGGCGTGAGCTCATGCAGCTCTCGCATCGAAGCAGGTGCGCCTAACCCAGTTTCTTTTACCTGCCATCAGCGCAAATTATTGACAAAACTCAAATTTCTGATCAAAAACTGGCGTCTACAATCGATGATTAGTACGTTCGTGAGGTACGTTCATGGATCCCTCATCCCCAAACAGCGTTAATTATGAGCGAAGTCAAAGCAAATCTGCGGTATAAAAAGCCACACTCATAAAATAGCCACCGGCTGCCACCGCGGAAACAGCCAGGCATAGAAATCGGCCATCACCTGCCCCCGTAATCCTGCGGTATACAGAGCCACACATATGAAACAGCCACCAGCTGGGACCGTATAAAATAGCCACCGACTCCCACCATTTAATTGCCACACATATAAAACAGGGAACTGCTGTGACCGTATAAAATAGCCACATATATAACAGCCCACCCGCTGCCCCAGTATTATGCAGCCACACAATTAAAAATAGCCACCAGCTGCCTATATTGCAGGCACCACTTAAAATAGCCACCGGCTACCTCTGTTGCAGGCACCACCTGCCTGCACGTGGAGCTCGAGAAGTCCATCGCGGCGTTTGTGGGCAAGGAGCAGTCTGTCGTGTTTGGAATGGGCTATGCCACCAACTCTGCTGTCATCCCCGTGCTAGCCGGGAAGGTGCGTGGGGGGTCCTGAATCCTGATGTACTGTTGTCCACGGAAGCCGGAGGCTCGAGAGTCCTGGGCCAGTGCCTGCTTTGCACTCTGCGGCTGAGTGACGTAGCCCAAGTCAGAAACACAGCCCTAAGCGCCGGGAAGCTGGGCTCCTATAATGTATGGACACGAAGGCCTTGGGATTTAGGGCCGTTTGGACCACTTTCTCTTGGATCTGGGTGTGGGGAGGGTCAGGGTTTAGTCCCTGGACAATTAAACCCTGGCAGTCCTCTCCCTCTCCACTAGTTCGGTGTACTGCAGGGGCACCTCATTATTGGATACATCCTAACCCTCATTTTAAAACGCCCTATCCCTCACCCCAGATGCCCAAAACACCGTCTAAGACGCCCTAAACCCTAATCTTTGGCACCCTGTGCCCAAATCACAGATGCCCTAAACACTCTTAGTAGTCGCCCTGAGCTCTCATCTTAGATGACCTGAACCCTCGTCTCAGACGCCCTAAACCCTCATCTTAGACACCTTAAACCCTAATCTCAGACACCCTAAACCTTCATCTCAGTCGCCCTAAACCTTCATGCCAGTCGCCCTAAACCTTCGCCTTAGACACCCTGAACCCTCATCTCAGACACCCTAAACCCTCATATAGGACACCCCAAGCCCTCATCTTAGACGCCTGAAACCCTCGTATCAGGTGCCCTAAACCTCCAACTCAGGCGCCCTAAGCCCACATTTTAAAAGCTCTAAATCCTCATTGCATACACCATAAACCCTCATCTCAGACACCCCTAAACCCTCATCTCATGCGCCCTTAACCCTTGTCTCAGACACCCTGAACCCTCATCTCCTTCACCCTAAATCCTCATCTCATGCGCCCTAAACCCTCATCTCAGACACCCTAATCCCTCATCTCTTTCACCCTAAACCCTCATCTCGGACACCCTGAAACCCTCATATCAGACACCCTATACCCTCATCCTAGCTACCCTACCCTCTTCTTACCCGCTCTAAACCCTTATCTCAGACACCCTACACTCTCATCGACGCCCTAAACCCTCATCTTACACACCCTAAACCCTGATCCCATGTCCTAAACCCTCCTTTCAGATACCCTTAACCCTCATCACGGACATCCTAAACTCTCATCTCAGGCACCCTTACTCTTATCCCAGACACCTTAAACCCTCATCTTGAACGCCCTAAACTGTCATCTCAGATAACCTAAATCCTAATGGGGGACACCCGGAACCCACATCTCAGATACCCTAAACCCTCACCTCAGAGGCTGCAAACCCTCGTCGCAGACATCCTAGACCTTCATCTCAGCCACCCAAAGCCCTCATCTCAAACACTCTGAACCCTCATAGCATACGCCTTAAACCCTCATCTCACACGTTCTGACCCTCATCTCAGACGCCCTTAACCCTCATCTCAAACACTCTGAACCCTCATCTCAGACGCCCTAAACCCTCATCCCAGACGCAGTAACACCTCATCTAAGATACCTGAAACCCTCATCTCAGACGCCTTAAACACTCATGTCAGACACCCTAAATCCTCCTCTCATACGCCTGAAACCCTCATCTCAGACGCCCTAAATCTTCACATCCGACGCCGTAGGACCTCATCTTAGATGCATTGAGCCCTCATCTCACATACTGGTTCCATAAACCCGCAACACGGACACCCTAAATCCTTATCTCGGGCGCCGTAAACCCTCATCTCAGACGCCCTTAACCCTCATCTCAGGCTTTACTGACCCTAAACCATTGATTTTGAACCCATAATGTGCTCCAGGGCTGCCTCCTCGTATCAGATGCCCTGAACCATGCGTCGATCGTTGTGGGTGCACGGTCATCGGGGGCAAAGGTCAAGGTTTTCCGGTGGGTGCAGCTCAGAGCTCCAAGCTCGTAAATCAATCACTTTTTTTCTTTGTGACTCAGCTACATGTCAGGTGCACTCCGGCCGCTGGCCGGAGGCCCCAACTTTGGCCAGCCTTGCTGCTTTGGACACCAGTTGTAGGCCGGTCCAGGTTTAGTCCTAATTGGGCCTTTGGCGGCCGCCAGGCGGCCCGACGAAGTTGGACTTGCAGCCAAAAAAAGAAACACTGGCGTCAAAAAAACAAATGGTGCCCCCCAGGCATTTATTGGGATATCCACCCGTGCTTGGGCTGAAGTTCGTATGTGGGTCCTTTTTGGGGCATGGAAGTTGATCTACTTGGCTGTCTCCACCAAGAGAGAGGTTAAATGAGGCATACGCCTGGACGCGGGGATTTTAGGAGCCCCTTTTTCGGCCTTTGCACGGCATCAGCTAGCATACCAATCAACTGGCATATCGATCTATACTACTGAAGATGTGCTTTGCCTGAATAAGTGATTGACGTTTATAGGGGTGAGGGACTCTGTGAAGGATGCATCCAAGTACTACATTCAAATTGAGGGTTCGGGTTTAGGTTTAGGCTCTGGCCCCAATCTAGCCTTTGGTGGCTGAGGGCGGCCCGCTGGAAGGGGACTCAAAGCTGAAAGGGGAAACACTGAAGCCAGATTCCAGGGTGCCTTCTGCCACCAAAGGACTCAAGGGTTATAGGGTTTGGGCCGCTACTTTTTAAAACCTACACATTTGAGCCAGATTCCAGGGTGCCTTCTGCCATGCAGCATCATTTGGGTTTAGGGTAAGGGGGTTTATGCTACTACTCTCTAAACCCTAAATGCTTCCGCCAAGCAGTACCAGTCGGGTTAAGAGTGAAGGTTGACGCTGAACCCTCTAACATCGAACGCGCCTTACACTTCCCCGTTTGTTTTTATCTCACGATTATCATTAACACATGGTGCCCCTAAAAGGATGTGCTGCTGCTGGACAGGGGGGGTCAGTTTGTGCTGTTCTTTGACGTTTGTTTCCCCCTTCACCCTCCTCCCCTTTCCCCCTTGATATTTTCTTCTCACAAGGATGCTGTTCAACGATGTGGTGCAACGATAAGGATGTTCTGCTGCTGGATTGGTGGATTCAGCGTGTCCTGTTCTTTGACGTCTGATTCCCCCCTTTCCCCTGCCTCTATCCTGTCGTTGATTCTCCCCTTCCGTCTCCGCTGCTTTTCATCGTTGATTCCCCCCTCCTCCTCCTTATTTCTCCCCAGGCACAACGATGCGGCGCATCTAGAGGATGTGCTGCGTGCGAGCATCGCAGAGGGCCAACCCCGCTCTCGTCGGCCCTGGAAGAAGGTGAGGTACAGGAAGGGCAGGGGGGTGTGTAGGGCAGGGCAGAGGGCCAACCCCGCTCTCATTGGCCCTGGAAAAAAGTGAGGTACGGGCAGGGCAGGGGGGGGTGTAGGGCAGGGCAGGGGGGATGTGGGGCAGGGCAGAGGGCCAACTCCGCTCTCATCGGCCCTGGAAGAAGGTGCGGTACGGTCAGGGCAGGGGTGTGTGTAGGGCAGGGCAGAGGGGCAACCCCGCTCTCATCGGCCCTGGAAAAAAGTGAGGTACGGGCAGGGCAGGGGGGGGTGTAAGGGCAGGGCAGGGGGGATGTGGGGCAGGGCAGAGGGCCAACTCCGCTCTCATCGGCCCTGGAAGAAGGTGCGGTACGGGCAGGGCAGGGGTGTGTGTAGGGCAGGGCAGAGGGGCAACCCTGCTCTCATCGGCCCTGGAAAAAAGTGAGGTACGGGCAGGGCAGGGGGGGGTGTAAGGGCAGGGCAGGAGGCAAGTTGTCGTCATTATGCATGGACCCAGAACCTTTCACTATCACACGTGCATGGCAGTATCCATCATGGAGAGTGAATCTTCGCCCTTCTGTCTGTAACCCTAAACCCACAATCCTTGTCAGCATCACGGTTATCATCGGTGAATGTAACCCCCCAGCCTTTGGTGGATCCTTGACGTGTAGGGTTCAGTTGAACTTGATGTGTTGGGGTTTGTCTAAGTTTATGTGTAGGGTTCGGTCAAAGTTGAGCTCACCTAACCCTCGTCTGTGCAGACAATTACCGTCGTCGAGGGCATCTACAGCATGGAGGGCGAGTCATCATTGGGGTGGATCCTAAGAGTAGTGTTAGTCAAAGTGAAGCTCACCCAACCCCTTTCATGCCCAGGGTTCGGTCAAAGTTGAGCTCACCTAATCCTCGTCTACGCAGATTATTATCATCGTTGAGGGCATCTACAGCATGGAGGGGGAGTCGTGCCGGTTAAAGGAGATTGTGGAGGTCAAGAAGAAGTACCGCGCCTACCTTTATCTAGATGAAGCGCATAGCATCGGGGCGCTCGGCAGGTGAGGGGGCGCTCTCAACTAATATCCCGGAGTTACAATACCAGGAGCTTGAAATCTAGTGATGCTGGAGGCGATTCCAGTTGAAAGAGGTGGTTGAGATCAAGAAGAAGTACCGCGCCTACCTTAATCTTGATGCAGTGCACAGCATCAGGGCGCCGAGCAGGTGAGGGAGTGCACAAGTCACAAGGATTTCATTTGAGAGCTATATGCCCTGCAAGGGCAATTTTTTGTGTGAGACGTGCGTCGTACACACACACAGCTCTGATAATAAACATTTCCTGGAATATGAAATGTAGTGATGCTTGAGGTTCTGCCGGCTATGAGTATATGTCAGCTTCAGGAGGTTGTGGAGATCAAGAAGGAGTGCCTCGCCTACCTCAACTTGGACGAAGCACATGGCATCAGTGTGCGCGCACTGCATGCCGGTGCGCACACCGCCTGGGCACCCCTCTTGCTTGGCAGAAAGTGTGAGGCTGGCCGCCCAAACCTCAAAACCTGAGACTCAAACTAAAAAAACAGCCCGGGTGCAATTCTGGCCCTTATTGACAGTTGAGAAAAGGTTAGCAGGAACAGGAAAGGCACACGTATAGGCCAATAAGCACTCACGCAGCCGCGATAAGTCATGCGTAAGAAGGTAGGCTAAAGTATGAAAACAATGACTGGTACCCCGCCTCGACCCCTTCCCGCCTCTTCCACTCGCTGCCATCCACACTTTCTTCCGTTCACACTGGCTAATTCTCTAGCTTGCCACATTTCACCATGTCAGGTCTGGACGTGGCTGCTGCGAGCACTGGGGCGTTGACCCAGCCGACATTGATATCATGATGGGTGAGCATAGGGTTTAGATTGAAGGGTGAAGGGTTTAGTACTTCAGTAGCCCTCAAACCCTAAGCTAGATGCAGCTGCTGCAAGCACGGGGGCGTTGACCTAGCTGGCATTCATATCATGAGCATATCGATTCTGTCTGCAGGTGTTCCATGCCGTGTTCTCCATGCACTGGTCATACGCCAAGCCAGGGGCTGTTGCCACAGCTGGTCTGAGCACAAAAACACAGCAGCCTTTCTTGAATAGGCAAGGCAGTGCCTGCCAGCAGGCCAAGCTTGGGAAGTTGGGAAGGTTCTCTGTCCTAGAAAGGGCACAAAAATAGTGCTGGCGGGAAAAGTTGGGAAGGTTGTCTCTGGCGGCCCGGCGTGTGCTTCAGGCTGGAATGGGCCCCTCAGTTGCTGTTGGGTGTTGTTGCCACAGCTAAGCACATTAAACGCAACAGCCTGTCTTGAAAGGGCAAGGCCGTGCTAGCAGGAAAAGTTGGGAAGGTTGTCTCTGTTGGCCTGGCGGGTGCTTCAGGCTGGAATGGGCCCCTCAGTTGCTGTTGCGTGTCCTTGCCACAGCTTAGCACATGAACGCAACAGCCTGTCTTGAAAGGGCAAAAAGGCGTGCTAGCAGGAAAGTTGGGAAGGTTGTCTCTGGTGGCTTGGCGGGTGCTTCAGGCTGGAATGGGCCCCTCAGTTGCTGTTGGGTGCTCTTGCCACAGCTAAACACATGAAAACAACAGCTTTTTTGGAAGGTCAAAAATAGTGCTGGTGGGAAAAATTGGACGGTTGTCTCTGTTGGCCTGGCAAGTGATTCAGGCAAGGATGGGTGACATGGGTGCCCCCCAGTTGCTGTGGGTGGGGTGGTGTTGGTGATGTTGAGTTGGTGCCACAGCTCTTTTGAACACTGTCACCCAGAGGCTGCTTTTTTTGAAAGGGCAATGCAGTGATAGCTGGCATGAAGAAGTCCTATCTACATGGATATCCCAAATGGGGACATACCAGGGTGGATTGAGTTATCCTTGGACTTTGCTTGATCAAATTTAAATCCGACTGTTTTTTGTGATATGGTACTTCCGCGCTATGTGAGTGCTCCTATCTTTTATGTCCATGCATGCCTAGATGCCATGCATGCCTAGCTGCCTGTCTGGTCTAGCCTTTCATTAAATAACCTTATATAGGGGCTTGCGTGAAGGCTGAGAGCAGCTACGGTATCTGCGGGAACATCAAATTGTACTGCAGACGCCTGCTTCAACAAATACAGTAACTCAGTCACTTTCAATACAGTCACTTTCAACGGCTATATAAATATGAAGGCCATTGCAGCATGCTGCACACGCTGCATGTGATCAACCCGGACTCCTGTTCCAGATTCCCGGGCTAGCACAGCCATTACGCCAGCGATGCCCTGCCCACTATCCAGGCACCTTCACCAAGTCGTTTGGGTCCTGCGGAGGCTACATCGCCGGCAGCGCTGACCTCGTCAACTACCTGCGCCGCAACGGCCCTGCGCACCTCTATGCTTCGTCCATCTCGCCGGGAACTGCGCAGCAGATCCTGTCTGCGATTAAACTCCTTGACGGCCATGACGGGACCACTCGTGGTAAAGACAAGGTGAGAGGGACAGCCGGGAACTGCGCAACAGATCCTGTCAGCTATTAAGCTTCTTCATGGCCAAGACGGGACAGGTTGTGGCAGGAACTAGGTGTGGGGGACACTGCCTAGTTGAGAGGTGAATGTTAGGGATGAGGGTTTAACAGGGGGCACTGCACAGCAGATCCTGTCTACTTTAGGGGTGGGGATTTAACAGGGGGGCACTGCACAGCAGATCCTGTCTACTTTAGGGGTGGGAGTTTAACAGGGGGGCACTGCACAGCAGATCCTGTCTACTTTAGGGGTGGGGGTTTAACAGGAGGCACTGCACAGCAGATCCTGTCTACTTAAGGGGTGGGGGTTTAACAGGAGGCACTGCACAGCAGATCCTGTCAGTGATCAAGCTTCTTGATGGTCAAGACGGGACAGGTCGTGGCAGGAACTAGGTGAGAAGGAAAGCCGGGAACTGCGCAGCAGATCCTTTCCGCAATTTAGCAACGTACTCGATGGCCGTGACGGGACCACTCGCGGGGACAGGGTGAGATTTCAATTTACCGTACTTGACTTTCCTTGAAGGCATTTACGGGATAACTCAAGGCATGGGCAAGGTGATAGGGAGAGCAGGGGGTGGAGTGAGGCATCAAGGGCACGTGCCACTGCACACGCTAGATAGTGCTCCGGAAAGTGTGAGGGAGGTGGGAGGTGTGGCCTGGAGGAAGGTGCCCTTGATGATGCCGAGCAGTGTTAATTATTGTGCACATCAGACCAGCTTACAGGGACTGCCGGGCAGCCACCACAAAGCTGATGGTGACTTAACCTTAACTGCTCCTTGGCATTGGCTGCCGGCTGTTGGATGTGATGAAGATAAGGTCTGGCCGAAGTGTACCTGAAATGTAGCTGAAGTGCAGCTGAAGTCTAGCTTACGACCCCGCCCCTGCCCCTCTGAGTAGGTCAAGCAGCTGCACGACAACGCCAACTACGTGCGTCGTCGCTTGCTAGAGAAGGGCCTGCATGTGCTGGGTGACTGGAACTCCCCAGTCATGCCCATCATGATCTACCACTCTGGCAAGCTGCCCGTGTTCAGCAGGATGTGTCTGGAGAACCACGTGGCCACAGTGCGTGATGGGAAGGACGCGCAGGGGCAATAGTAGGGCTGAAGGGAGGGACGGGAGGGCTGGAGCACTAGCCGGGGCCAGGATGGGTGATGGGAGGGATGGGCAAGGGGCAATAGTGGAGCTGATGGGTGGGGACGTCAGTCCTAAACCCTAAACCCTAAACCCCGAATCCTGGCTGTGACGGTCCTAAACCCTAAACCCTGGCTGTGACGGTCCTAACCCCTGAACTCTGAACCCTGGCTGTGCAGGTTGTGGTTGGTTTCCCCGCGACGTCGGTCCTGACCGTGCGAGCACGCATCTGCATCTCTGCCTCACACTCCCCGGACGACCTGGAATATGCCCTAGAGGTAGGGAAGAGTGTGTGCAGGCCTGGGGGTGTGAGGGGCTGTTAAGGGGAAGACCCCGAACGACCTGGAGTACGTACTGGGGGTAAAGGGGTGTGCAGGCCTGGGGTTGTCAGGGACTGCTAAGGGGAAGACCCCGGACGACCTGGAGTACATACTGGGAGTAGGTTAAGGGGTCTGCAGGCCTGGGGGTGTGAGGGGCTGCTTAGGGGTTCAGGGGAAAGCCCGTATGATGCTTGTGGTAGCCAACCTGGAGCGACTCGGATTTTAGATCTGGGGTAGACATGCCCTGACTTGCCCCCCAATTGTATATCAGGGACATGCCCTAGTCTATCAGGGGCATGCCCTCTAATTGTATATCAGGGACATGCCCTAGTCTATCAGGGGCATGCCCTCCAATTGTATATCAGGGACATGCCCTAGTCTATCAGGGGCATGCCCTCCAATTGTATATCAGGGACATGCCCTAGTCTATCAGGGGCATGCCCTCCAATTGTATATCAGGGACATGCCCTAGTAGCTCAGCAGCTGTGGCCGCTGGTGCTAATAAGCTGTTTGAAGGAGATGAGCCGTCATGTTACGGTGCTGAGCTGTTTTTTGTAACTGCTTCCCTGACCGCTATGTGTAACTGTCGTGCAGGTGATGGAGTATGTCGCGGACCAGTGCCTGCTCAGGTATCACAGCAAGGAGGAAGCTGCCAAGCAGGTGGGAAAGCGATTTGGCACACTTTGAGGCCAGGCCTAGTTCGCTGGATGTGCGCATGGTTAGGTCGGACACAGGTGTGTTATACACACTTGGTCAGGCTTACTTGGGTCAGGCACACTTAGTTCAGACACACTTTGGTCAGTTAGTTTTTGTTGTTGATGAACACGGTACGGTCCAGAGCAGACGAATAGAGTCAAAACACTTCAAGCCAAATCAAGCCAATCAGGCCTACAAAACCCGTAACCATGAATAGCCAACACACCCTTTACACTCAATCTTTAATAACCAACAAACCTAAATAACCAATATCAAACAAACCCTTTACCCAACATAACCAACAGTCCACAACCCTAAATGACCAACAAACCCTAAATAACTAATAACCAGTAAACCCTGGACCCGAAATAACCAACAAAAACTGTGATGCCTTGCACAGGTCCAACTGCTGCTGGACTCTGCTGCCTGTTTCGACGGGGTCCTGTCGGACTGTAAAGCGTTGGTGGAGGTCGTAGCGTGCGGCAAGGGCACAGAACACGTGACCAACGGCAAAATCGTCAACGGCACCGCGGCGCATGGGGCCAATGGCAAGATCAACGGCAAGAGGAAGAACGGCAAAGCCTGATTGCAACCCCGCAGCGGCCTGCGTCCTCGTGTGTGTGTCTCTGTGTGTGTGTGTAACGTGATTAATTGGGACATGTGTTTGTGATTTAAAATTGAGAAAACGTGCGAGCCTCATAACAGTGCATCGGAGTGTTATGTGTGTGACAGCATCTTCGCAACCAGGGTTTACCATGCCCTGTTCGCAACGAGGGTTTACCATGCCCTGTTCGCAACCAGGGTTTACCATGCCCTGTTCGCAACCAGGGTTTACCATGCCCTGTTCACAACCAGGGTTTACCATGCCCTGTTTGCGAACAGGGTTTACCACGCCCTGTTCACAACCACCCACAAACTTTCTTGGAGGGACCATATTTTTGTCAGAGAGTTGAAGAACTATTTGGAGAGCCAGCCATTGAAACTGAATATAAAATGCATGTGGACTGTCACGAGGTGGTGTGAGGGCTGTGATGGGCGAGGTGTACTTGAGAGCAGTGACCGGGTAGTCCTGGGACTAGTCACGGCTTGTTTTCAGGGAGGCTGAGGTTACTGTAGGCTCTTTTGTAGGGGGGCGCCTTCCGATTTAGCCTGGGGCCTTACGAAGTTTGCTTGAGGAATTGTAGGGTGACTGAATTGCAACTCATGTTTGTTTTGCGTGTTCTGCAGCTCCCTGCAACTGATCCATAAAGGCTGCATTGAAGAGGGATGAACTGACTCTGGAGGCTACCATGCAAGTGCTTATGCTGGCCACATTCTGTCCACATGTGATGCCCGGAACAGCTGTCCGAAAACGGGTTCGGGCACAAACAAACAAAACAAGGACAAGGGGCGAAAAGGAACGACCGCCCTGGGTAAGCCACGAACAAGCAAACACAAAAGAGAGTCGTGGTCTGGAAACTCACAACGCAGGCGATAAGCCCAAGGCATGACGTGGGTGCATGGGAGTCCCTCCCTCAAGGCGCCCTGTTGTTGCTATTTGTCGCTTTCCACGTAGGGTGGTGCCAGAGGATGGTGCTATGGCTGTAAGAGAATTTCGTGTCGGGAGGATTTGGGAAGTGCAGGTTGAGCGGGACGCCAAAAACGTAACGGAAATGCGTGACGTTCTCATGTTCAGGTGTACGGCTAACACGGCTACATGCCGTATCTTCAACCTGACTGTGCAGCGCAAAGCCTGCGTGCAGATGCATCGCGTTTATCCTTCAAGCAGAAGAGTGTCACACTATCTCGACTTCAAACAGCAGACCGTCGAATCCCTGAAACCGGGTCACTACCGATCCGGTGCCTTCGGCTAATCGGCCGACACGATGGCGCTATGTACGCACATGCAGCGGCTAAGCGTCCCAATCCGGCGGCCATTCGTTTGCTGTTCCAACGCTAAACCCCGCCGAATCTCCATGTTCGTCTCCGCTCGAGCCAGCAGCCAGCAAGGGGCCTCAACGGTCATGAAGGCTGCGCCTAAAGACCTGCTCGCCCCCAAGGTCCTCCCCTTAGGTGAATTTCGCTTTCGTACCTGGTCAAGCTTCGTGTACCTTGCGTTCTCGCCTAGGGCATGAGTGGCATGACACTTGCGCCACTACGGTTTATATGTATAGTATTGGGTTTTGCCTCATTACGGCCAACAGCCGAGGGGGTCCGTCGTAGCAAGGCCTGCTGCATGGGCCCTTCGCCACGGGGCTGCCAAGGGTTGGTCCCGTCGACCCTGTCTGGGCCATCCTGCGGCTTGCCGAAGGTTGTCTGGTGCATGTTGAAATAAACACAGGAACGATCTTCAGCGGCATGCCCCATGCACCCCAGGACTACTTATCTTCCGTGTTTATTCCAGTCCACACCAACCCCCCTATGGCATGCCACTGGGCAACCACAATGGGGTGGATAGTGACCCATCATGGACTTTTGCTTGCACACCGGTGGTGCAACCACCCACAGCCTTTTTCGAAAGGGCCAGTCAAATCAACCCGGGGGGAACCAGCCTCATGAACCAAAGCAGACACTTACACCAGAGAGACAATCAACATGCCATGCATGATAGGGGTAGACATGCCATGCATGATGGGGGTACACATGCCATGCATGATAGGGGTAGACATGCCATGCATGATAGGGGTAGACATGCCATGCATGATGGGGGTACACATGCCATGCATGATAGGGGTAAACATGCCATACATGAGAGTATGGTACGCATGACACGCATGGTAGGGTTAAACATTCCATGCATGCACTGGTTGGTGTTGTACACATGCTATGCATGATAGCAGTCTGTATCGTGTGCCGTCCTTCTTTTGGCTCCATGGACGCATGCATGCTGCAGTGCTGTTTAAGGAGTGGACAGTGCCTGTATGGGTTTTGTGCGTGGGACAATCAGCAAGGGAAGTGCGACTGCAATGTGTGGATACAATGGAAGTGTGGCTTTACTGTGTGGATGCATGGGAAGTGTGAATGCAATGTGTGCATGCAAATGAAGTGTGCCTACAATGTGTGGATGTGTTGTGTGGATTGCGAGCACAATTTCTGACACGAACTGCACATAAGTCCCTCAGAAGACCTGATGGGTGCGATGTGATAGATGCAGGCTTCTTACGCTGAAAGCAAGCTCTTTGCATGGAGTGCAATTGACTGTGTATGTGCTGCCGGTGTGCAGCGTCACCTTTCAATTGGCAGTGGCCTCTTAAGGTCATCAGAAAGAAAGAAAGCTATGCCACGTAGGAGGCGTGAGAGTTGAGGAAACTGCGCAGCCTGGGCTGATAGCGGTTCTGACTCATGTCTGCACTTTTCAGGTTTCGGATTGAAAATCTAAAACATGTTATGTTGACACAAACATACCAAGCCGACATAACTTGAGCGTGCGGACGATCACAGTTGCTGTCCGTTTCCTGCTCTATAGTGCTGCATATCGATGTCGTTGAGAAGCAGCTAAGGGGTGCATCAAATGGATGTAGCACTCAATCTGAAGGCGACCGTGCTTATGTTTAAGTTATGTCCACTTGGTATGTCGACTTGACGTGTTTCAGATTTCAATCCGAAACCTGAAAAGTGCAGACATCAGTCAGAACCGCTATAAAGCCACATCTGCGCCGTAGGGAGGTAGGGGCTAGGGGGTAGGGGGCAGGGGTAATCTTATCAGGGGGGTGCCCCAAGCAAAGGTAAGGGTGTAAGGGGGTGAAGCTTTTGCATGACTAAAAAAAACAAAAAGGCAGAAACATCCTTTAGCGAGTCAAAGCCTAACTCTGACTCCCGTAACTGTGAACTGGCAGTGGCCTCTGAAGGTCATCAGAAAGAAAGAAAGCTACGCCACGTTTGAGGCGTGACAGTCAACGACACAGCGCAGCCTGGGCTTACGCCACATCCGCGCCGTTACCGTAACTATAAATTGGCAGTAGCTTCTGTGGGTCACCAGCCTATTCAGAGCCGATTCAGTGTCCCCCCTTGTCTGGTATGCACCCCTGAGAGTCATCACTCAATCACGCATCGACTGCCCTGATTGGCTGTGTGTATGTGCTACTGGTATGTGTGTCAACCCTGGAGTGGCAGTGGCCCCTTGAAGGTCATATACCTTTCCAGACCCAGTTCAGTGTCAACCCTGGACTGGCAGTCGCCCCTTGAGAGTCGCGTTTTGCCAGACTGATTGACCGTGCATGTGCTGCCCATGTGCATCAACCCTTGGCTGGCAGTCCCCCCATTGCCACCCCTCACAAGCATCAGCTTCCCTGACTGACGGCTTAGGGTTCAGGGTTAAGGTTCCCCCCATTGTCACCACCACAAGCATCAGCTTCCCTGACTGACTGTTTAGGGGTTAGGGGTAAGGGGTTAGGCTCAACCCATTGTCACCACCACAAGCATCTGCTTCCCTGACTGGCGGTCTATGTGCTGCCTGTTTGCAGCGTCCACACTGGAGTGGAAGTCCCCCCTCAAGGTCATCAACTACCCAGACCCGAGGCTGCGGGCAGTCAACGCCAAGGTCACAGTATTTGACGACAAGCTGCTGGCCTTGGCCAAGGAGATGATCAAGGTCATGTATGAGTGAGTGAGGGGGGTACAAGGGTTAGGGGCCAAGGGGGTCACAAACCCTATAATGTAGAATTGAAAAGAGATCACGAAGCTCTTGTACGAGTGGGTGCGGGTTCAGTCTTTAGGGTTCATCGTTCAGAAAACTATTACCAGCGGGTCCGGGGCAGGATTACCAGCTGATTACTGTCATGCACGCGTGAGTGCGGGTGTAGGGTTAGGCTTAGGGTAAAGCATAAGTGAGGGTGTGGGGTCAGGGTAAAGACATGAGTGAGGGTGTAGGGTTAGGGACTTAGGGTGTAGGCATTAATGCAGGCTTAGGGTTGGGCTTAGGGTATAGGCTTGAGTGTGGGTGTAGGGTGTATGCGCTTGTGGGATGAAGGGTGAGGTCATATGTATGCCTTTTGGTGTTTAGTTCAGAGTTCATGTTCGATAAGGAGATTTCAAGGCCATGTAAAAGTAAGGCTCACAGAAGAGTCTTTGGGTGGTTGCGTCGTCCTTGTAACAACAAGTGAAGGGGTAGTATAACCCTTAACCCTTAACCCTAAACCCTAGTCTTTGTAACAACATCTGAAGGTGTAGTTTTTTCCTGTAAGGAGATGGAAGGTTCATGTACAAATGAGTGGTGGGGTGCGCCGTTGGTGAGGGCGGTGGTGGATTGAAGTATTGTTGGGAATTGAGTTAGGCCGGGCGTTGGGGAAGGGTGTGTACACGGGTCAATCGAGGTTCAGGATTTCGAGGGGAGGGAAGAGGTGCCATCGTGGGGATAGGGTGCGAGGATAGGGTGCGAGGATAGGGTTAAGAGTTTGATGGGAACAGGGGCAGTGCAAGGGACTGTGGCAGGGAGTCGTTGTGTTAAGGGCACAGGTTCCAAGGGTTAAAGGTTTGGGGCTTTAGGTTCCAGACTTGTGGGTTGGGGGTCATGGGGTTCAGATTTAGGGCTCAGGGATTTTGTGCACAGGTCGTGCACGAGCTCTGCTGGGCAGTCCAAGGTCGTGACGAGGCAGGAGTTATGCCCGGAGTGAGAGGGTCATAAGAGAGAGGAGGGAGCGGCAGGGCTGGGGCTAGAAAGCTCTCTAAGGGTGTAGATTGATACGCTGCGGCAGGTGGCCTAGCTGCATTTTGAATTTTGAATTTCGATCTTCATGCCGTTTTTCAGTGAGTTACCTGCCAACGGTGTTCAGTCGAAATGAGGGGTGCAGGATGATATGTTCACCGGGACACACGATTGAATTTGAATCTGAATGCTGCTGCTGCTGTCAGGGACGATGGTGTTGGGCTGGCCGCACCCCAGGTCGGCGTCAACATTCGGCTCATGGTTTTCAACCCGTATGGCAAGGATCGACCAGGCAACGACAGCATTTTGGTGAATCCTGGTGAGGGTAAGGGTTTAGGGTTTCGTGACACCTTAACCCAAATCCTGGTGAGGGTAAGGGTTTAGGGTTTCGTGACACCCCGACCCAAATCATGGTGAGGGGAAGAGGGCGTGTAGTGACTCTCAACAACGTTACTCTCAAGTAGGTACCGACCGTATTTTGGTTAAGCCAGGTCACGGGGTGTGTACGGGGGGGGGGGGGGGTGTTAAGTGGCACCTGTATCTAAAAGTACCAACTAGGTAACTCTCAACTAGGTGATGACCATATTTGGTGTACCCTGGTCAGGTGGATGTTTAGTTCGGTGGCTGTTGAACCCCTAGCATTCAAGGTTCCACCGTAAATTACGGGCACTGGCACCTAAACCCCAAACTAGGCAATGCCAGCGTCTGCGTTTACTCAGGTCGAGTTTTCCCCACTAGGGTTTAGACCTGGTCCCTGCAAGCCTGCAAACGTAGGCAAGACAAACAGAGAGGGAACGGTCGAGAGGGAGACAACAATCAGGTATTTGCACAAAAAGTGTGATGTGACGTATCCCTTTAAGACAACCGAGGTTTGACGCAACATTTTTTTTCTCTACGCCCCGCCTCGAGGACTCAAAATTTACCCTGAAAGCGCTTGAACCTCTTCACTCTAACCCTGAAAAAACTCCAGACAGCCAGCCGGTGGAGCATTGGGTCTACTGACGACGTTCGTAAATATCACCACTCCTCATGCGCCCCGGCTTGCATTGCAGAGACCATGTCAGTCAGCAAGAACACGGAGACATCAGAGGAGGGCTGCTTGAGTGCCTGGACTTACCCTAACCTGATCCCTGCAAGCCTGCAAAGCATCTCCACTCTTCATGCACTCGTATGCTCTGCATATATCACATAAGTGCGCAAGAACACCGGCGACATATATATCGGAGGAGTGGGCTGCCGGCCTGCAATAGCTAGTTAGCTACCCGCTCCGCTCCTGTCACTTCTCGACATGTAATGCTCACCATGCACGCCTCTGCTTTGCAGAGATCATCTCAGTCAGCAAGAACACGGCGACTTCCGAGGAGGGCTGCCTGTCGTTCCCCGACCTCATCCCTACGGTGCCTGGGGAGAACCTCATCCTAGCCAGTGTGGAGGTGAGCTCTTGTTCAGGTTTAGGGTCTAAACCCTAAACCCAAAACCCTAATCCTAAACCCGAAACCCAAATTGGAGGTAAGCTCGTGTTCAGGTTTAGGGTCAAGGGCTTGTACCCTAAACCCTCACCTGAAACCGTAACCCTAAACCCAATGTGGAGGTAAGCTTTGTACGGGTGGCGCCTGTGGTAGACCCTGTCCTATCCAATGCTTAGGCAAGCTCTTTTTCTCAAGTGCCTGCCGGAGGGAACTACGCTATGAGGCCTGCTGTGTTCACTGGGTCCGCTCGCCTCACTTTGCACTGAAACCAGGGAATTTATGCTACTGGCCTGCTCTGAATCCCGGTATCTGGTCTTAGAGCCAGTTTTTGCGAGCGTGTGTTTGGGATGGGGAGGCCTGAAGGGAAGGAAAAGGCAGCCAAGCATCCCTCAAAGCCCCAAGAAGAGAGGGGGGGGGGGAGGCAGCCTTGATCTATATTCCTGCGATGAAAGCATTTGTTTGTTGACATCGATAGGAACAATGCTGGCAAGCCACCAAGATAGGAGACAGGAGGGACAGAAGAGACACGTGTTGCTAAAGAGGGCAACAAGGCAGCACCTTACAGAAAGCATGGCAATGGCAATGGCAATGGTCGCAGCATGGGGTTTGTTCCCTAATGTCTACGCCCCTTTGTGCTGCAGAAGCAGAGGGACATCATCATCTTGGCCCAGACCAAGAATGGGGAGTCTATGAACCACTGCTTGGGATTTGTTGGCTAAGATCTGTCCCTGTGTGCTGCAGAGGCCTAGGGACATCATTGTCAAGGCTCAGGACGAGAAGGGAGAGCCGGTGCAGCTGCAGCTGGGGGGCTTCTCCGAGCATGCCGCGTTCATTTCAAGGATCTTCCAGCACGAGTACGACCATCTGCAGGTCAGTCGCTGCTGAATGCTTGCTTACGGTGCCTCAAGACTTCATCGCCTCTCTCATGGCATGTTGTTGCCTCTCGCATGGCATGTTGATTGCTGCTTGCATGGCATGTTGATTGCCTCTCGCATGGCATGTTGATTGCTGCTTGCATGGCATGTTGATTGCTGCTTGCATGGCTTATTGATTGCTGCTTGCATGGCATGTTGATTGCCTCTCGCATGGCATGTTGATTGCCTCTCGCATGGCATATTGATTGCCTCTCTCATGGCATGTGGATGGCCTCTCTCATGGCCTGTTGATTGTCACTTGCATGGCATGTTCATTGCCTTTCTCATGGCATGTGGATTGCCTCTCTCATGGCATGTTGATTGCCTCTCTCATGGCATATTGATTACCTCTCGCATGGCATGTTGATTGCCTCTCGCATGGCATGTTGATTGCCTCTCTCATGGCATGTTGAGTGTCTCACGCATGGCATGTTGATTGCCTCTCTCATGGCATGTTGATTGCCTCTTGCATGGCATGTTGATTGCCTCTCTCATGGCATGTTGATTGCCTCACGCATGGCATGTTGATTGCCTCTCGCATGGCATGTTGATTGCCTCTTGCATGGCATGTTGATTGCCTCTTGCATGGCATGTTGATTGCCTCTCTCATGGCATGTTGATTGCCTCGCGCATGGCATGTTGATTGCCTCTCGCATGGCATGTTGATTGCCTCTCGCATGGCATATTGATTGCCTCTTGCATGGCATATTGATTGCCTCTTGCATGGCATGTTGATTGCCTCACGCATGACATGTTGATTGCCTCTCGCATGGCATGTTGATTGCCTCTCTCATGGCATGTTGATTGCCTTTGCATGGCATGTTGATTGCCTCTCTCATGGCATGTTCATTGTTCCTCTCATGGCATATTGATTGCCTCTTTCATAGCATGTTGATTGCCTCTCGCATGGCATGTTGATTGCCTCTCTCATGGCATGTTGATTGCTGCTCTCATGGCATGTTGATTGCCTCTCTCATGGCATGTTGATCGCCTCTCGCATGGCATGTTGATTGCCTCTCGCATGGCATGTTGATTGCCTCTCGCATGGCATGTATACCATCCTGCCTGACCACAAACCTGCCTTCGTGCTGGATCGACATGGCCCCGATGAAAATCTGATCCACGAGAGTCTTGTGGTTTGGTGCAGGGTGTTGATGGTTAAAGGGTTAAGGTTCACTTTAAACCATATGAGCCTGTTGGTATACCGCGGGGCATTCAGGATTTAGGGTGAAGGGTTAAAGGAAACTCTTAACCATACGAGCGTGTTGGTATGCCGCGGGACATTTAGGGTTAAGGGTTTAGGGCAACTCTAAATCGTATGAGCCTGTGGGTGTGCCGCAGGGCATTCTCTTCTCTGACCGGCTGAAGCCTGCTGCGCTGGACACCGTGCGCGCACCGCTCCAAAAGCTGGAGGACGACTACCTGGCCGCTAACCCAGGGACCAAGATCCAGCGAGTGCCGGCGGCCAAGATGAAGAAGGGCTTCTGATGAGGTTGACTTCAAGTGCCTGTCGCGGCTAAAAGAGGGAGATGGGGATGAGGCTGTGTGCTGGGCCAAGATGGAAAAGGGCTTCTGATGAGGTTGAGGCTCCCTGTCCTCCGCGGGCTTTGAGGGAGACCAGCCTCTGATGGGGTTTAGGCTAAGCTTAAGGTGCTGGGCCAAGATGAAAGTAAAACAGTGAATACCTCTTGGGCCCTGCTGTATGCCAAGATGAAAAAGGGACATGTTGTTGTATGCATGTATGTTGAGGTTGAGGCTATGTGCCCGTCGCAGCTGAGAGAGGAAACAGGGCTTTTCTCACAGGGACGCGTGCAGGTGGCAGCAGCTAGACAGTCTGCAGGCAGCAACTGGCAGCTAATCTAGATGCTGCAAGCACTTGAGTGGGTGTATCGTGGCTCATTTGCTCATCAGAGCCCGGCAGATCGACACTGAAGGCGTTTTCCAGAATTTCAGGGCTGCTGTGTCATGTGTTGATTGTTTTCTCGCTGTCGCATGCATCAGCTGGGTCTGAAGGTTTTAGGGACTGCAAATGTGCCCATCACTCCATCCCCCCTGTTAGCTGTCTGCCTGGATTTTCCTGGAATGTGGCCTGAAGAGCTATGGTGTCCTCTATGCAATATTTTTCTTGACTCTCACTCGATGGCCCTTGATGCATCACCGACACTCGCATTCTTTGAATACTTTTCCACTCCTTGGAATCATCCAGCTGTGGTGTTTTCATTGAAGTTGTTTCGATCATTTGGCGCACCATGGCATGGCTTGGGCTTCCATTTCTTCTAAAAATCCTAGTCGTTCTAAGACACGATTTTTGAAACCAAAGAGTTTTATGCTACGGCTTTTCTCCCACGAATGCCATCGACGTCGGCAGACATGCCTGAATATAGCCCAGCTGCCTAGCAAAGTTGTTATGTTCCAACAAATCTCTCAGCCCAGACTTGAACCTTGAATGCTGGCCCATATCAATCTAGTAGTTTTGAAATTCTACGACATAGTGCAGCATTGCATCGTGATCAGCACTGTAACGCCAGTAAATAGCAGCGGAGTAGAGAACTCTGGCATGCATGACTGCATGGCCTTGCTTGGACGGGCATGCCTCATGAGCTCGGCAGCCAGACGAGTCAATGACATTACACCTCTGGGCCTCGCTCAGAGGCTCAGCCACATGGGCGCGTTTTCATCTGCTTCACGTCAGAGGCATTTTCACGGTCTCAGGGTGCAACACAAGATACCGGTACAGTCACGATGCATGTACGGGAAGTAAGACATTCAAAATAGTTCGGGAACAATTACAGTCCAGCAAAGCCCACAGCCTAAGCCAGTGAAAAACAGAGCGAGTCCTGGCCCATGCGCAAATCTCTGCTACACAACTGCTGGCACCTGTTATCTTCTACCACAAGATGAGCCCTTCAGGGCACCGCCACATTCTGTGTGTGGAAGTGTGAAAGTGTGTGTGAGTGGATTTAGGTACCCATCTGTCCAAGACGTTAATCCCCAGCCCTGTAAGAGAAAACCTAGTATATCCAAGAGGGACAAAAAAGAGGCCGGGAGGACACAGAGCACTCGTAGCGCTCATCGCCCATCACATGCCAATGAGATGCTCAGTTGGACTGTAAAAACTTCACATGCCCCCCTGAAACCTGACTAACGCACAAACACGCACAAGCTGCCGCTTATTCTGACAACTGATCCTCGTCCGCGAGGTGGAAACCCTGCGCCGCCGGCGGCACAGCTGCCGCTGCTGCCGCTGCCTGCTGTAGCTGGTACGAGGCTGTCATGGCGGCTGCACCGTCCGGGCTGGTCATGGATCTGGCGCGTGCGGCTGCAAACATCTGCTGCTGCATCGCAATCTGGGCAAGCAAGCAAGGCAGCAGGTACCGAGCATGCAGTGCAGTGTTAATTTGTAGGGGCAATCGGCGAAAGGATAAACTATGGCTTAAACACACAAAAAAACAAACACAAGATTAATATATTGTAAGTCAGAGTTGACTCTAACAACCCTGAACCCCTGAAGAGACAAAATACTAATGCACCGACAATTTGTCGCCCCGGACTTGCATGCGGCGTGTTTGAGACGCGAGCCCATCAGGAGCTGCTACGAGAGCCTACGTTGCATGGAGGGCGGACCTTTGTCACACAGGCAAAAATATTCCTGCACAGACATCTTAAAATGCTCCATGCACACTGCCCATGCACCTCTCTCTAACATGTACACCCATGTCCATACACCGAAACCATGCCCACACAAATCCTCACTGATCCTCTCAATCTCTCAAGCAAACATAGGCCTAGATGCCTCTCACATTCTGCTCCTTGCAAGCCCTCCTTAACGCACATATGTCCCTCACCTGCTTCACCTGGCCGAATCATACACACCCATCACCCATGCGGCCATGCACACAACCTGCTCCTTGATGGCCCTCCTTAACGCACATATGTCCCTCACCTGCTTCACCTGGCCGAATCATACACACCCATCACCCATGCGGCCATGCACACAACCTGCTCCTCGCTGGCCCTCCTTAACGCACATTTGTCCCTCACCTGCTTCACCTGGCCGAATCAAACACACCCTTCACCCATGCGGCCATGCACACAACCTGCTCCTCACTGGCCCTCCTTAACGCACATATGTCCCTCACCTGCTTCACCTGGCCGAATCATACACACCCATCACCCATGCGGCCATGCACACAACCTGCTCCTCACTGGGCCTCTCATGCACACGCATGTGAGTGTTTCTTTGTTCACTGAAGTCAGCCTTCCGCGGCCGTGCTGGGGCAACCAAAGGCTCCGGAACATGCCCGAGCAGCATGGCTGGCCGCGCACAAGGCCTCTGGCAGCTAGAGGCCAGGAGGTACCTGAAATGTAACTGAGCTGTAGCCGAGCCAGAAAAAAACAACACCATGCCCTGTGTCCCTTGTCTGTTCCCCCTCGGTGAAGCCGACAAAAAAAACTGTATGCTCAACCCTAAACCGTGAGCCCGTTTGTGTATCCTCACCTGTTCCTCCTCTGTGTAGCCTGCTTGATCTGCTCCAGTTTTCCGCAATGCAGCTTTGTGAGTGCTTGTTGCTGCGAATGTCAAAAACATGCAAACCACGTTTCAATATGCCTTGTTTGAGCAGTCGAGATCGGCTGAGCTAATGGAGTAGAGACCTTGCTGCTGACAAGGCATGCATTCCGTCAGTGCCAAAGCAAACATGCCTTGATTTGTGCATGCTGCTGGTGCCAGCAAGCATGCCATGATTGCTGTCAGTGTCAAAGCAAACACAACATGTTCCTTTTCAGACTGTGGTTTTTGAATTTCGTAGATATAACTTGAGCTTGAGGTACTTATGGCTTCTCGCTTGACAGGCATGCTGAAAGACCTTGGGATGGAAACAGTGGCCAACCCCATTTCAGGGCACTTAAGCTACACTTGAGCTACAACACGGCCTCTGGACGGGGGCTGGTTTACCCTCTAGCCCTCTAGGTTGGGCTTTCAGTCTTGAGAGGCTACAGATTAGCTGCCCAGCGGCCCAGGGGTGGCTGCCCGGCACTGCCAGAGAGGGTCTTGTGCAGACAAAAAATAAACAAGGTCAGCCACCACCAACCCCGGGTATTTAGCAGGCTGCTCGGATATTGGCGTCACTGCTATACATGTTCGTTTAAGTTAGGTCATACTCTTTGATCCCTGTTTTTCTTCTGCTCTTATGAGTCAATATTACTCTTATATTACCCTTTGTCAATATTACTCTCTGCTCCCACTTTGAGCAGCTCCTATGCATCAATCCTCCTCTCAGCTTCCTCCTTGTACTAGTACATTACTGCTCCCACGCAGCTCTCTCATGTTCACTCTTTGCTTCTTCTTCGTGTCTTCCCGTCCTCACTCTATGCAGACTCTCTTGCTCTTCACCCTGACTTACTCTTTCCTTCATCCTTGTGTTGGCTTATCCTCACATTGCCCTGTTTCCCCCCCCCTCCGCAATTACCCTCACTCACTCTTTGCTTCGTCCTTGTGCTGCTCCCATGCTTTGCCAACCTCATCCACAAACTCTGAGAATCCGAGCTCGGTCAGCGCGGTCATGATGTGCTCAGGTTGAATCGTGCTCTTCTTCTCCTTGGTCGCCACCTCGTTGGCCTCGGATGAAATCAATTGGATGAATTCTGCATAGCATTTTAACAGACATGCGCACGCGGCAGGTGGTCATGCTGCTGTCATGGGACGGTCAGCCATGCCAGTTGTCATGCTGCTGCTGCTGGTCATGATGCTGACGTTCACCCATGCCATTTGCCATGCTGCCGCTGCCATGGGACGGTCAAAAGGGATCGAAGTACCTGAGCAACAACCAACGAGCATGTCTACAGTTTCTCCAGCGACGCGCACATCTCCAGGCATAAATTCCTTGATGAGCTTCTGCAGCGTCGCTGCAAGGCAAGAGAGTTGTGCTGCCTGCGCATAGATTTTGATAGAGAAAAATGCCTCCCACCTTTAGGAAGAGAAACGTCATCGTCCATGTTTAGAACATGTGATACGGCTGTAAAAAGAAAGATTAAATCGTAGCGTGTATTGAGGAATAAGAAAGGCCCAGACTATTTGCGCCCCTGGTTCACGCAACGGAAGACATGCTATGATAGTGTGGAAAGATTCCACACATATTGTCGCGCCCTCGGTGACTGCCGTATTCCTCGCCACGATACGGCGTTTTCCTATCTTTCTTTCTTTCTCGACAGCAATCTGCCTTGCAACCCAGTCAGCTCACTTCCCCTTTTAGCACTGAAACATTCTTGCTACCGTATCTTGGCGGCACTTACCCCCACCCACCGACGCCCGACCCTAACACACGATGGCGCCCAAAAAGAAGGAGGTGGTTGAGGAGAAGCCTCTGCTTGGACGCTTCAAGTGAGCAGAGAACCATGCCCTGCCGCCCCGAGGATATGTGGCCTTGCATGCCCTCGCCGCGCTAATCCTCGGCTGTGCGTGCGTTCTGACAGGTCCAACTTGAAGATCGGCATCGTCGGGATGCCCAACGTTGGCAAGTCGACCCTGTTTAACCTCATGTCAAGGTGATCTTGCCCTCGAAACGGCACAAGGGCGCTGCATGGTGCCCTGAGCTGCGCTCCAGTTGCCCACCGGCGTCTGTGCCAGTCGGACACAACAGCTCTGGCACACGGCCCCCGAAAAGGAAGAGATAATAAGCGCCCACTTCTAGTGACTTTGGACGTCATCGTCACTGTTTATTTCACCGTGTTTCAGCTACAATTCAGCTACATCCATGCCTGCTGCAGCCAACGGGTGCCTGTTGTGGCGTGCCCATGGACCACTGAAAGTAGCTTGGCGCTCACTTACATGCATTCCAGTTATGAAGAAGCGCTCGTTAAACGCAGGCACGTGTGCATGTAAGAGCCCTGCGCATTTCTGCGACCGCTAGGCGCAGAGGTCTTCAATGCCAGAATGGCAGTTAACAGCAGGTCTGAACGCCACGCACTAGACATGGCCCAATGGGCTGTGCAATCAACCTTGATCACTGCACTTAAAAGTAAATCCGGGTTAGAGGCTGGCCTAGAGGCTCCACCACGACACCCCGCCAGTGAACCCTAACCAGAGGGAGACCATGCTCGACATTGGACCTTGTCGGGCATGGTCTCCCTTAACTTTGCAATCCAGTTGTGCACATCCGGACATGAACAGCGGCCTCAGTAATTCCATTTTAGGTCCGCGAACTCCAGACCACCATGGTTGCCGCCTGGCGGCCACACCACTTGGCCGATGTGGACCCAGCCTTGACCGGCCCTAGCAGCAGGGCATCCTGACCCAGGCCCCCACAGCCGTAGACTGTGATGTAGCTGAATTGTAGCTAAAGCGTGCTTAAATAAGCATGGCCAGGTGTCAGGGCATCTGGGACTGGAGCAGACATGGCCTTGAGGCCTCACAGATAGCTCAGCCTGCCATGCGCAACGTGCGCCAGGTCCAGTGCCCCCTCCCCAGCCTATCACCCACAGTTAAGAGCTCAGGTAAAGTTCAGCTAAAATTAAGCTACCTAGCCGCCTCTGATCGGAGGCCCGGCTGCTTGGCTGACCATGCTACTAGGGCCTCCGGCCACAGGCCGTTTAAGGCTTAAGCCCCACCGGGCCTTTGGTGGCCTGCTAAGATGGCTGGAAAATGAACAGTTAACATTAGCCTATTAGACTGTCAACGTGCATTTCGAACTGGCTGTCATTCCGATATCAGTCATTTCGAGGAGTTTGTTTGCCGGGGTGACAGCAGGAAAATTTGAAATACCCCCCGGCTAACGCAAGGGGCATAGTTAGTGCCCCCCCCAATTTCGCCGGGGTATGCCAGAAGGGATTTTGCCTGCTCACCGGGAGAAATGGGTCTTCGGCTGATTCCCCCCGGTAATCGCGTCGTCGTCCCTTCTCTGAGACTGTGTGCCCCTCTCGTCTTGTGGGCTGTGTGCTCTCGATATCAGCCCAAGACCCTTTTGAAGTTTTGAACCCTCAACCCTTACAGCCCTGTGCCTTTCCTTCAGGATGGATATTCCGCCTGATTGTTGCTTCCCTGCTTGATTGTTGCCCGCTGTTGTTGCGCCTTCCCTTTACGATGAAGATCCCACTTGATTGCTGCGCCCTCCTTCAGGATGGATATCCCGCCTGATTGTTGCTTCCCCGCCTGATTGCTGCCCGCTTTTGATGCGCCTTTCCTTAGGATGGATATCCCGCCTGATTGTTGCTTCCTTGCTTGATTGCTGCGCCCTCCTTCAGGATGGCTGCTTCCGTTCCTGATTGCTGTTTCCGTTCCTGATTGCTGTTTCCGTTCCTGATTGTTGCTTCCCTGGTTGATTGTTGCGCCTCCCCTTAGGATGGGTATTCCTGCGGACAACTTCCCCTTCTGCACCATCGAGCCCAATGCCACCCGCGTCAACGTGCCTGACGATCGATTCAGGTGTGGATTAAGAGTGTCTGTTGGGGCACATCGATTCAGGTGTGCCTTGTGTGTGTCTGTTGCGGCACCCTGATTCAGGTGCAGTGAAAGTTTTACCACGTCATTCATCCATGATGGCCACACTGCCGCTGGTGAGTGACCTATGACCATCACACTGTTCTTAGTGAGTGACCAATGACCATCACACTGTTCTTAGTGAGTGAACGATGATCATCACACTTTTCTTAGTGAGTGAAGGATGACCATCACACAGTTCTTAGTGAGTGAACAATGACCATCACACTGATATGAGCATGTGACCAGTGACCATCGCACTGTTCTTAGTGAGTGAACGATGACCATCACACAGATATGAGCGAGTGACCGGTGACCATCACACTGTTCTTAGTGAGTGAACGATGACCATCACACTGTTCTTAGTGAGTGAACGATGACCATCACACTGATATGAGTGAGTGACCGGTGACCATCGCACTGTTCTTAGTGAGTGAACGATGACCATCACACTGTTCTTAGTGAGTGACCGATGACCAACACATTGCCGTTCAGGAGGTGGTTGACACATTTTTGTGAATCTAATTTTGAATTCAAATTGAAGGTGGCTGTTGGACGTGTGCAAGCCCAAAAGCACCGTCTCGGCATTCCTGGAAGTGGTCGACATGTTTTTATTTACTTTGAATTATTTCTGTGACCTGGAGACGTGAATTTGAATTTCAGGTGGCTGCTGGAGCTGTACAAGTAAAAGCTCAAGAACACCGTCCCCATTCTTTTTGAGAGTGGTCGGCCCTTGTGTGACTTGTTGTTTGAACGTGCGTTTGAATTTGAATTGCGGGTCTCGCTGTCGGACTTAATCAAGCCCATGAGCACCGTCCCCGCCCTCCAAGGGGTGACTGATATGTTGCTTTACATTCCAATAGTTTTTTGAATTCAATTTAATTTGAATTTCAGGTGGCTGTTAGACCTCTACAAGCCAAAGAGCACCGTCCCCGCCTTCCTGGAGGTGGTCGACATTGCGGGCCTGGTCCGCGGTGCCGCCACCGGGGAGGGCCTGGGCAACGCCTTCTTGTCGCACATCGCCGCGGTGGACGGCCTGTTGCATGTGTGCCGCGGATTTGAGGACCCTGATGTCATCCACGTCGAAGACCGAGTGGTGAGTGGATGGTGACACACACACAAGTGTGCGTGCAGGGCGGTCGCAGGGCGGGCAGGCACGCATGGTGACACACACACAAAGGTATAATTCAAATCAGCCAATTCTGTTTTTGAATGAATATTGAATGTGATGTAATGCGGTACATGGAGGACCTGGTATGAGTGGGAGTGTGATACCTTGTGCGCCGAACCCCACCTCGAACCGCAACCACCACCCCCATCACCCCTCCCTGCAGGACCCCGTCGCCGATCTGGAGATCGTCCACAACGAACTGCGCCTGAAAGACCTGGAGCGCATCGGCAGCGTGATCGACGCAATCAACAAGATGAAGAGTCGCGGGCTGAAGAAGGAGCAGCTGGAGGAGCTGGATTGCGCGGAGAGGATCAAGCTGTGGCTGGAGGATGGAAAGGACGTGCGGTGAGTGGCGGGGTGTGTGTGGAAAGGATGTGCGGTGAGTGGCGTATGATTGTGTGTGTGTGTGTGTGTAGGGGGGGGGTGATGTGTAGGAGGAGGGCGATGTGTGTGTGGTGGAGGATGGAAAGGACGTGCGGTGAGTGGCGTGGGGAGGAGGGGCACGGGGGGGCAGGAATGACGTATGATTGTGTGTGGGTGGGGGGGAGGGATGTGTGTGGGTGGGCGTGGGGGGGGTATGTTATAGGGGATGACGTGCAGGGAGGGCGGGCACTGGCGGGCACTACCATTCATATTTAACCTCCTCCTTTTAACCTCCGCTCCCAGTACCTGAACCAGTACCAGCTGCTCACTGCCATTGTGGAACACGACCATTCAACCTCCCCCGCCTCCTCCCCTCTTTCAGGTTTGGAGAGTGGAGTGCCCGGGATGTTGACTACCTGAATGAGTACCAGCTGCTCACTGCCAAGCCAGTGGTGTACCTGGTCAACTTGTCAAAGACTGACTACTGCAGGAAGAAGGTGGGGCCCAGTTTACCCTAAACCCTGGGGCCTAGTTTACCCTAAACCTGGGGCCTAGTTTACCCTAAACCCTGGGGCCCAGTTTACCCTTAACCCTGGGGCCTAGTTTACCCACAACCCTGGGGCCTAGTTTACCCCAAACCCTGGGGCCTAGTTTACCCCAAACCCTGGGGCCCGGTTTATCCTAAACCCTGGGTCCTAGTTTACCCCAAACCCTGGGGCCTAGTTTACTCCAAACCCTGGGGCCTAGTTTACCCCAAACCCTGGGGCCCAGTTTATCCTAAACCCTGGGGCCTAGTTTACCATTAACCCTAAACCCAAATACATCACGGGCGCACAGTGTGCCTGGCTGTGATTCTCTTTTCGTGACTGAGCTATATGTCAGCTATATGCCAGCTATATGTCAGCTATATGTCAGCTACACTCTGGCCTCTGGCCATTTGCGGCCAGCCATGCTTCTTTAGCCAAAAGTCGTTGGCTGGTCCAGGTTTGGTCTCAATCGGGCTTTTGTCAGCAGCGGAGCTGCCTGACAAATGTGGACTTGTGGCCCTAAAAAATAAAACTGCCTGGCCACACCTACCCTGGCCTGACCTCACCTACCTTCACACCTGCCCAGCCATGTCTTGCCCTGTCCAGCCCAGCCCTCACATACCCTCACCTGCCCTGCTTGACCTCATACCTGCCCACACTTACCCTAATACCTGCCCTGATCTGCCTCATACCTGTTCTGCCTGATCCAGCCTTGCCCAGCCCTGTCCTTACATCACACCTGCCCTGCCCTGCCCAACCCTTGCTATCCCTGCCCTGCCCTGTCCTCACCTCACACCTGCCCAGCCCTGTCCTTACATCACACCTGCCCTGCCCTTACCGCACCTGGCTGTCCCTGCACAGCCCAGGCTTCACCTCACACTTGGCAATTGGCATGCTCTTATCTGATCTGATCAGCCAGTACCCTGCCTCACCTCTCCTGCCCCGCCCGCTGTTATTTGTTCCGCAACAGCGCCAAGGCAGCTATCCAACACCTATTTTGAGAAGGAAGGCGGCACCTATCCAACACCTATCTAACAGCTTTTTTGAGAAGGAAGGCGGCTCACACCGCACCTACCATCCCCTACATCCCTCATCGCCTACCCTCACCCCTCACCCTCACCCCCAATCTCTCACCTATGAACATCAACCTCACCCCAACCCTCGCCCTCACCCCGAATCTCTCCCTTCTCGACATCACTCTCAACCCTCACCCTCACCCCCCCCTCACAAACCCCGCCCCAGCCCCCACCCCTAGCCCCTCGCGCTTCCATGTCTTCCATGCACTTCACCCTCCCCCCTAAACACCATTACAACCCTCTCCCTTCCATCCCCCTCACACCTCACACCCACCTCCCCCTCACACCCTCTCCCTTCCATCCCCCTCACCCCTCACACCCACCTCCCCCTCACACCCCTCACCCCCCCCCCTCACACCTCACACCCACCTCCCCCTCACACCCCTCACCCCCCCCCCTCACACCTCACACCCACCTCCCCCTCACACCCCTCACCCCCCCCCCTCACACCTCACACCCACCTCCCCCTCACCCCCCTCACCCCCCCCCCTCACCCCTCACACCCCCCCCCCTCACCCCTCACACCCACCTCTCCCTCACACCCCTCACCCCCCCCCTCACCCCTCACACCCACCTCCCCCTCACACCCCTCACCCCCCCCCTCACACCTCACACCCACCTCCCCCTCACACCCCTCACCCCCCCTCACCCCTCACACCCACCTCCCCCTCACACCCCTCACCCCCCCCCCTCACCCCTCACACCCACCTCCCCTCACACCCCTCACCCCCCCCCTCACACCTCACACCCACCTCCCCCTCACACCCCTCACCCCCCCCCCTCACCCCTCACACCCACCTCCCCCTCACACCCCTCACCCCCCCCCCTCACCCCCTCACACCCACCTCCCCCTCACCCCTCACACCCACCTCTCCCTCACACCCCTCACCCCCCCCCTCACCCCTCACACCCACCTCCCCCTCACACCCCTCACCCCCCCCTCACACCTCACACCCACCTCCCCCTCACACCCCTCACCCCCCCCCTCACACCTCACACCCACCTCCCCCTCACACCCCTCACCCCCCCCCTCACACCTCACACCCACCTCCCCCTCACACCCCTCACCCCCCCCCTCACACCTCACACCCACCTCCCCCTCACACCCCTCACCCCCCCCCTCACCCCTCACACCCACCTCCCCCTCACACCCCTCACCCCCCCCCTCACCCCTCACACCCACCTCCCCCTCACACCCACCTCCCCCTCACACCCCTCACCCCCCCCCCCTCACCCCTCACACCCACCTCCCCCTCACACCCCTCACCCCCCCCCTCACACCTCACACCCACCTCCCCCTCACACCCACCTCCCCCTCACACCAACCTCCCCCTCACACCCACCTCCCCCCCCCCCCCCCCTCACCCCTCACACCCACCTCCCCCTCACACCCCTCACACCCCCCCTCACACCTCACACCCACCTCCCCCTCACACCCCTCACCCCCCCCCCCATCACACCTCACACCCACCTCCCCCTCACACCCCTCACCCCCCCCCCTCACACCTCACACCCCCTCCCCCTCATACCCCACACCCTCCCCCTCACACCCCACACCCCCCCCTCCCACCTCACACCCCTCCCCCTCATACCCCTCACCCCCCCCTCCCACCTCACACCCCTCCCCCTCATACCCCTCACCCCCCCCCTCCCACCTCAAACACACCTCCCCCTCATACCCCTCACCCCCCCCCTCCCACCTCACACCCCCTCCCCCTCATACCCCTCATCCCCCCCCCTCCCACCTCACACCCCCTCCCCCTCATACCCCTCACCCCCCCCCCTCCCACCTCACACCCCCTCCCCCTCATACCCCACACACCCCCCCCCCCTCCCACCTCACACACCCCCTCCCCCTCATACCCCTCACCCCCCCCCTCCCACCTCACACCCACCTCCCCCTCATACCCCTCACACCCCCCCTTCCCACCTCAGAACAAGTTCCTGCCCAAGATCTTGTGGATAAAGGAGCACGGTGGGGACGCTATCATCCCCCTCACCCCCCCCCTCGCCATCATCCCCCTCACCCCCCCCCCCTCCCCCTCATCCCCCTCGCCCACCCTTCCCTTCCACCATAGAACAAGTTCCTGCCCAAGATCTTTGAGTGGGTGAAGGAGCACGGTGGGGATGCTATCATCCCCTTCAGCGGCGCTTACGAGAACGAGCTGTACGACATGCCCCCGGACGAGAAGGCCGTTGCGGAGAAGGAGGCGGGCGCGCCCTCAGCCCTGGACAAGATCATCACCACAGGGTTCAGGTGAAGAGGGGGGAGATGGGGGGGGCATCCAGAAGTGCATGGGCAGGTGCATGGTGTTTGAGGGGGGCGGTGCATGGGCAGGATTGTAGCCAGAAGCGTATGGGCAGGTGTGTGTGTGGGGAGGGGGATGGGGGCAGACAGAAGTGCATGGGCAGGTGCATGGTGTTTGAGGGGGGCGGTGCATGGGCAGGATTGTAGCCAGAAGCGTATGGGCAGGTGTGTGTGGGGGGAGGGGGATTGGGGCAGACAGAAGCGTATGGGCAGGTGCGTGGTGTTTGAGGGGGGCGGTGCAGGATTGTAGCCAGAAGCGTATGGGAATGTGCATGGGCAGGTGCGTGGTGTATGGGGGGGTACGGGCAGGATTGTTGCCACCCAGAGAAAATGGGAGGCGGGCTTGACTGCCGCTGTGTGTCTGTGATCAGGTGGTACGTCTGATGTCAATGTTCACTCTTCAGCCACCTGGTGTTTGCCAGCCCCTTATGAGCTATATACGCCAGCTACTTTTCAGCCACCTGGTATATGCCAGCTACTTCCCCACTATGTGCCAGCCTCTTTTGAGCTCTTAACGCCAGCCAATTTTCAGCTGCGTGCTAGCCACTTTCCCCCTTCATCCCAGTCACTCTCAAATTACTCAACCCCTACCCCTACGTAATAACTTAAACCTCACCCTCACTTAACCCTGAACCCCTTAACCCCCACCCTTCAGAATCGCTTGAACCTCACCCTCCCCCCTCCCCTCACTCGCATCCTCCTGCCTCCATCAGTGCCATTCACTTGAACCCCACCCTCACTTAATCCTAAACCCTTAACCCTAAACCCTTTCCCTTCAGAATAATTTGAACCTCACGGCCTCACTCCCACCCCTCCCTCCTTCATCAGGGCCATTCACTTGATCTACTTCTTCACGGCAGGGGAGGATGAAGTCAAGTGTTGGCAGATCCGCAAAGGATCCAAGGCGCCACAGGTGGGAGGGTGGGGAGGAGACACACGAGTGCGCTTGATGGGGGGGCTGGGGAGGTGGGAATTAGGGATAAAGTGTTTGCAGATCCACAAAGGATCCAAGGCGCCACAGGTGGGTGGGTGGGGAGGGGAGGCACCAGGGTAGGCAGGGAAGTGGGGAGGGAGGCAGGGGGAGGCGAGGGAGAGCAGATACGCGCAGGCGACGTAGGTGGGTGTGGGAGGTTGACGCGACAGGGGTGGGTGGGGACGGTCAGAGTATGCTGGGAGCAACAGGGGTAGGCAGGGATTACGCGGCTAGGTTAAGGGTTAGGGGGATTAGGGTTTGCAGGCATGGCGGGGATGAGTGGCACAGGGGCGGGAGGGAAGATGAGAAGGATTACAAGTGCTGGCAGATCTGCAAAAGAGACGCAGGTGTGTGTGAGACGGGAGGCAGGGGGGGAGGACGGAGAAAGGGGGAGGAAGAGGAAGGAGGAGGTGCGGGAGGCAGGAGGTGCGGCAGGCAGGAGGTGTGTGGGGGGGGGTGGCAGGAGGCTGGGCAGGGGGTGGCGGGTGCAAATCTGTTTCTTCATGTGCCCCATTAACCCTTTTTTGTCCTGCCTTTCGGTCCTGTGAAATCCGTCTCTCATTATCTGCCCTGTAAAGTGTGAAACGTGAACCCCTCTTTCCTCTTCTGTCAGTCTCGTGACATCTGCCCTCCCAGCCATATCTCCTCTCCTCTTGTCCTCCAAGATCCGTTTCTTTCTCGATCAGCTCTATGAAATCGTTTTTCTACAATCAGCTCTGTGACCGCCCTGTTTCGCTCTTCTATCTTTCCAGGCTGCTGGCGCCATCCACGGCGACTTTGAGCGCGGCTTCATTTGTGCGGAGATCATGACGTTTCCCGACCTGAAGGAACACGGCACTGAGATGGCAGTCAAGGCCGCGGGGAAGTACATGCAGAAGGGCAAGGAATACGTGGTGCAGGTGAGAGGGGGCGAGTGAGAGGGGGAGGGGCAGCCGGGCAGCCTTTTTGAAATTGGAGGAGGAGGCGAGAGAGGAGACAAATGGACATAATGTGGTTTGTGTTGGGGTTTAGGGGTAATGTTTGAATATACCTCCAAACCCAAAACGAAATGGACAGAATTTGCTATGTGGTAGATGGGCTAGGAGCCAAGGAGCATGTGTTGTAGGTGAGAGGGCAGGGGGGAGCAAGGGTGAAAGGGTGGACAACCTGAACAAGGCTTACCTAGATATTGTGGTACAAGTTGGGAGCAGGTTTCGTGTGCAGAAACCAGTCCCCTTTGTCTATGTGCCGTAGCGTGGCTGAATTTTAGCGTAGCTGAATTTTAGATGCAGCGCTTCCAAAGGAAACCCCCCCTCAACTAAAGACCTCTTACACATAACATTGTGTGCTGAGTGTTTAGGGTTCATGTTTCAAAAGGCCCCTAAACCTTTAACCCTCCTACACCCTCCTAAACCCTCCGAACATAGTTTGTTGAGGGGTTTTAGGCTTCAGGCTCTGAAAGGAAGCCCCCTCAACTCATGCCCTCCTACCCGTGACCTTGTTTGCTGCCTCGCTGTGCTGCAGGATGGCGACGTAATTTTCTTCAAGTTCAACGTGACTGCCCCGGCGAAGAAGTAGAGCCAGAAGGAGACTGATGCGCAGAACCGGTTTACACCAGCGTTACTTTCTTATGAAGCAGCTATATGTCAGCTACACTCCGGCCTCCAGCCAGTGTTACCATTTGTATAGCCAGCCATGCCGCTTGGTCTGCTGGCCCTAATTAGTGTCCAATGCGTAGATCTTTGGTCCAATCGACCTCATCTGGGGGGGCGGAAGAAGCAGTGCAGGACCCTCGAGCACTGCCGCGTGCACCGCCTCCATGCCGCATCTGCAGCAGGAGCATGCGTTCTGCAAGAGCTTGCCAAGGCCTGCTGATCCTCCTGATTTTGCCTGAGGTTTCTCTGCTGATGGGGATGGGGGAGGGCGCGTGTACTGGCTGTGTTCCTTCGGGACAGGCACGTTGAATGATGTTGGTCCACGGACCCAGCGGGACATTTGTGCACTTCGTGCTGCTGGTCGTTTTTACTTGTGGTTGGCCTTGAACAAAGTGCTCACTTGCTTGACGGCGATGGGGGAGGTGAGTGCTGGTTGGTGTGTAGATCTTCTAGATTCTTCCAGATTTTGAAATAAGCGTTTGTACAACTGGCTTGCTGGAGTCCAGCCACTGGCGAAGGGCGAAGTACTGCGTCCAGGTGGAGTCTGAAACTTGAAGATTTGATTGAGTTCACCATGCAGCACTGACGAGTTCAAGTAAGGGAAGACTCAATCGAATGGAAGACCCATGCAGCCAACAATGAAGCTGCCGAAATCATGTTGCGAGGTCAGGACATGATATCTAGGGCTGCCGACGGGAACTGGTGATTCGATTGTGGCTCAGAATTAGCCGATCAGGGGCAGGACCCCAGCTGCCTTGCAACCTCAGGTCGAGGGGCTGATGCGTTCCATTGCCTGCCAATATATCACCCTGAACAAGATAGAAGAAAACGTGATCTCAGTCCCCCTCCTCCACCAGGTCAAACAGCAACCACATCCGAGTAATATGACTGAGACGAGTCAAGAATTCAGGCCAGTGCGTGACAATAAAGAACTGCGTGCCTCCTCCCTCCACCTAGTCAAACAAAGTAACCACATACCAGCTACGGTATGTAAATGAGTCAAGAAGTCGGGTCAGTGCCTTGTTGAACAAGTACGTGCCTCCTCCCCCCACCAGGTCAAAGAAAGTTGTCGCACCATAAAGCAGTAACTGCAATACTATGGTAAATACCGTGAACTCCGGTCAGGACGCCTTAGAGAGGCGTCCTCTACTCACAAATCCGGTACAGTGCCGTACACTCAGGCTCCTTGTACTACATACAAGAGCTGTTAACAAGATAAGAAAGGCACAGCCCTAGTAGGAGAGTCTTCCCGTCTAGGGCCTGTCTGGGTGTCCCTGTCTCGTGGGTACCGCCCCTACTACTTTACTCCGCGATGTGCGCTTCGGGTCCGTGGCGGACTTCTTTCCTCACAACAGTGAAGGATGCCTACGGGCAGGCTCAGTGACTACTCACTGGCTGCGAGTGCTCAGCGAGTTAAGCTGTGAAGCTGAATGATGTAAGACTAGCAAATAGCTTTGGGAGCGCAGGCCTTCTGGCTGTCTGGGCGCGATCCAGCTGGGCTATGTAAAGGGGCACTTACTGCGCGTCACGCGGTGAGGTGGCCGAGGCGTAGACTGCGTACTTCTTCTTCGGCAAGGGTCTCGGTCCTCAACTGAGGATTCTATCTCCTGCTATACCAGCGGAGGTTGTATAGGCTTGACTTGAGTTAAGGTACTGACTTATGGGAACGCAGAAGGTCTCATTCACAGATGACGGCCGGTGCTTGTTACAAATAGAGGTCTGTCCTTTAGAAAGGGACGAAGTAACTAGTTTGGGCAATTGCCGGGATACAGGGACCCGGCAGGCCCAATTCAGAGTACGGTAGATTATGCACTTCACCCTGCGTAAGCGGGTTTCTAGGTCTCAGTTCAAATCAGGAGACTCCGCAGAGAAGCTGCGGAGGCTCCGTGGCCGCTAGTGGCGGCTCAAACGGTTCTGTCACGTATACGGTAATATACTGTGACAAAGTAACCACATACCAGCTACGGTATGTAAATGAGTCAAGAAGTTGGGTCAGTGCTTTGTTGAACAAGTGCGTGCCTCCTCCCTCCACCAGGGTGCTCCGGCCTCAAATAGGGCAGGGGATTCTCCCATGGGCCCATCTTCGAGGATCTCCAGCTTGGCAGCCTGGTCAGCAGGTGGGGAACATGAAAAAATACAGAGACTTCATGCGTTTAGGTTGTTGCATGCAGCTGGGCAGCCTGATCGGGGGGTTAGGAACATGTGATGTATAAAATACTGAAACCGCATGTGTTCGGGTTGCTGCATGCAGCTTAGTTGCCTGGTCGGAGGGTTAGGAACATGGCGCAATACCGATTGCTGCATGCAGCTGTGCTGCCTGGTCAGCAGGTTGGGAGCATGGCGCAATACCGGTTGCTGCATGCAGCTGTGCTGCCTGGTCAGCAGGTTGGGAGCATGGCGCAATACCGGTTGCTGCATGCAGCTTAAAAGCTTTGACAGCTGTGCAGACTGGAAAACGACAACAGCAGAACGGAAAACGCATGCGCTAAGGGCGCGGTGCATGAGGCGCAACAAGCAGCGTGGACAGCTGTACATATTCGAAAACGTCACCTCCAGAATCTCGTCGCTCCTAGGGGCTTCCTGTAACTTTTTTTGACTTGCCTTTCCTCGGGAACGCATGAATTACTGAGGTATAAAGTATTTGTTCTGTTTGCTTCTCTCAACAGTATAGTGCAACAAAAGGGGGCAGGCTTGTACCCCCCTACTACCAATTCAAACGCCACACTACTATTTATCGCCTATTTCGCTATCTGATTTACACAGCCGGGTCCCCTTCTGCAATCTCATCACCCCCAGATCTGCTGCGCAGCAACCGGGCGGCAGTGTAAAGGCGCAGAAAGCACACTGGGAACCTCCAGTGGGGAGCAACATCGGATTGGGTTTCCCACAAGAATTTCTCACATGTGCAATGATGAAGACAAGGCTTGCCATGGGATTTTTGTAGGCGGCATCGTCCACCTTCAACCCTCTACTACCGGTGTGGGAGTCTGTAGTATATGGTAGTGATTATTTTAGTGCACGCCAGACCACCATCCGGCAACCAAGGTGGCCACCACTGGGCCGATTGGGACGAAACCCTGAGCGGCCTACGGCCGGTGGTCCAAGCAGCAGGGCTTGCTGTGCCAGCCCCTCATAGCCATGGACCATGATGTAGCTGATTTGTCGCTGATTTGTAGCTGAAGCATGCTAAAATAATCACTGTTATATTCAGAAAGGAAAAAACACCTCAGAGGCGCCACATTCACCCCCGCTGACCCAGGGGGTGTTCCTATTGGCACTTGGAATCAATTTGGATGACCAGAATGCACACTGCGGAGGAACACCGGATCGAAAAAACACCTCCCAAGGCGGAGGCAAGGCGCCTTATCCCCCCCCCCCCAGGAAAATTTCAGTGGCATGTGGAGTGACTTGTTTGGTTACCAGAATTGGAGTCATTCTCTGGTCAAAGCGAGCTACAGGCTCTGGAATTTTCCCAATTTCCCGCGAATTGATTTCAACGCTTACGTTACCACGCGACTGAACCTTGGCTTCGCCGAATTAATTGTTTGGTTCCCACTTCGATTATGACTCTTCAGCAGTCACCACTCATAAGAAAACTGATAGTGGCCCCACCCCTCCGCCCTCAGCATTCCCCTGGTGCACCCAACTGCAACGCCAGGGGTAAGGGTTCAGTTTAAAATCCTAAACCTAGCTGAACACACCTGCAATGCCCAGGGTTATGGTTCAGTTTTGAACCCTGAACCCTAAACCCAGCTGCACCCACCTGTAACGCCAGGGGCTTGAGAGGGTCGTCCTGCATAGTCCTGCATCAGCATCAGCAGGTTGGGGGGGGCTCAGGTTTGAGGCCTGTGACCAAGTTGTGAAGTTTGAACGAGGGCTTGAGAGAGCCGCCCTACACTGCCCAGCACATCAACACCAGCAGGCAGAACAGCGGGGAGGCGGCCAAATTGTCAAATTGCCAAATTGTCCAAAGGGCGCTGAGATTCCAGATTGTAATTCCGGGTTTCAGGTTTTTGTTTCAGTTTTTTATTTAAAATTCCGGCTTTCAATTTCAGGTTTCGGTGAGGTTTTATATTTGAAATTCCGGGTTTCAGGTCTCAGTTTCCAGGTCTCCAGACAGAAAAAACTGTATACTTGCCTGCACCAAGGCAGGTCACCGTCGTCTTGTCCCAGCTCCCCCGCTCCCGATCCCCGCCGCTGAGCAGCTGCAGCTTCTCGCAGCTTCTTCTGGTGCAGCGCGCTGTACAGGCTGTCACCCAGCAGCGGGCAACCCACGTGTGCCAGCTGTGCGCGGATCTGCGGATCCAAGGGCGAGCAGAGCGTGAGCAGGGATTGTTTTAGCGGTGACTGGGGACGAGCCTGGCAACCAAAGCGGTGACCAAACAGAGAGAAAGAGAGACTACGCACTCTGCCGGAAGCATGAGGCATCAGGGCCAAGTGGCAACCAAAGCGTTGACCAAACAATGCATTCGGCAAAGTTCAGTCAGGCGGTGACAAAAAATGTCGAAATCAAATCGGGTGAGAAAATCTGCGGCGCGCTTTAGCCAGAGAATGACTCTTCTGGTATACTGTAGATTTGATTTGCTTTCCCTCGGGCTTCAATACCGAATTCCCCCCCCTCAGGGCCAATTGTTGACGAAACCTAATTTTTGACTAAAAACTGGCGTCGACAATCCATGATGAGTTGATACATACCCTCAACCCCAAACAACCTTTATTATGAGGTAAGGCAAAGCAAATCTACAGTATGAGAAAATAGACACATATTGATGTATACTGAACTGATGGGGACTAAATGATTGACCGGCCGACAATGCCCAAGAAAGAAAGGAAACCACGCCACATACAGTGAGACGGGCGTGTGAGGGTTAAGGAAACAGTGCGGCACAGGCCGAGGCCGCGTTCGTGCGGTTACCATCACACCAGGAAAGTCACATAAGCTACGTCCAACACAGCCATCCTCTCCACCTGCCTGATAAGGGTTTAGGGGTCAGACTTAAGGTTAAGGGCTCTTAGCCCTAATTCTGCCATCCCCTCTTACACCGGCCGGATTAGGGTTTAGGGTTCAAAGTTGAAGGCCAAAACCCTAATACTGCCATCCCCTCCACCTGCCTGATTAGGGTTTAGGGTTCAGAGTTTAGGGCCTTAACCCTGATGCTGCCATCCCCTCCACCTGCCTGATGCGTTCTCCCCGTGCCCAGCAAGATCTCGCACTCGTAAGCAGCAGGCCCCCACTGCTGCGCGGCGGATCCAGTCAGATCTACTCGGCTGACCTGGACGTACAGCAGGGGAGAGGGAAGCACAAAACACAGCTAATGTGGATGTACAGCAAGGATGTACGGCTGACCTGGATGTACAAAGTACAGTAAGGGAACTCTAGCTGAGATTCTACCTGGGAATTGCCCAAACTACTTAACTCCACCACTCGCCCCTTCCTTTACCCTCACTTTAACCTTTATGTGTGCCAGCCCTTTCCTTTCCTGTACTCTTTCAGTACTTACCTCTACCTCGTGCCTTCCTCTACCCCCCCTTCACCCTTCCCAAGCCCCTCAATCATCCCCATGTCTGCGGATTTTGCGCAGCGACATTACACCTCAACCGCATGCAGATCCCTAGATCTACCCCACCCTACCTAGATCTACCCCACCCTATCTGGATCTAATCCACTTTACCTAGATCTACCCCACCCTACCTAGATCTACCCCACCCTACCTAAATCTACCCCACCTTACCTAGATCTGCCCCACCCTACCTAGATCTACCCCACCCTACCTGGATCTAATCCACTTTACCTAGATCTACCCCACCCTACCTAAATCTACCCCACCCTACCTAGATCTGCCCCACCCTACCTAGATCTACCACACCCTACCTAGATCTACCCCACCCCACCTAGATGAGCCGCCTTTTACCTTCATGACGTGCAGCTCTGCCCGGACTGCCTCCTCCACTGGCTGGTCCCGCACGACAGAGTGAGGCGGCTCACCGACACCATGCTGGTTCTCTAAAGTTGCAGGGAGGGGTCGGTAGCAGCATGGACAGGTGTGAGTGTGTGTGGGTGTGGGGTGGGTGTGGGGGGGGAACAGCATGATAGGGGTGGGGGGGATAGCAGCAGAGCAGAATCGGGGGGTATGGTGGCTCACCAACACCATGCTGGTTCTCTGAAGTCGCATGGAGGGGTATGGTAGCAGCATGGACAGGTGTGTGTGTGTAAGGGGGGGAGGCGTAATGATAGGGGGGGGGGGATATGGTGATAGCATGGACAGGTGTGTGGTGTGTGTGTGTGGGGGGGGGGTAGCAGCATGATAGGGGGTAGGGGGGGGGGATATGATGATAGCATGCCTTCGGGGGGACGTTGGGGGGGCACAAATGGGCCAGCAGGGACCACAAATGGACATGCCTCCCACTGGTGCAGTACGTCTTCCCTAATGTACCGCACCCCTTCACACCCCACCTACGCAGCAGGTAGTGCACCCCATGTCTCCCTTCGGCGGATCAGCAGTCACACAGCAGTACGTCTCACGGAACCGTTTGTACTGCCCCCCACCCCCCACCCACCCAGCAGGTATTGCACCATGGGGCCCGTTGGGCGGATCGGCAGTCACACAGCGGTACGTCTCACGGAACCGTTTGTACTGCCCTACACCCCCCACCCACCCAGCAGGTAGTGCACCATGGGGCCCTCCTTGGGCGGATCGGCAGTCACACAGCGGTACGTCTTCCTGACCCTGTCCGCCTTGTTCTTCATCAGATCCTGGAACCACCTTCGGAGTTTAGGGGTTAGGGTTTCGGGTTAAGGCGTTGTCCTTCATCAGATCCTGGAACCACCTTCGGGCATCCGGGTCCAGGTGGGGGGGCATTCAGATTGGGTGAGTTGACTTCTGTCATGGATCTGCTCCTGGGACCGTTTTATGGAGTTCCGGAGCCAGGTGGGTGGGATTCAGATCAGGTGGGTTGGCTTGGGTCATTGAAATGATCCCGGAACCAACTTCAATGGAGTTCCGGCGCCAGGTGGATGGGATTGGAATTGGGAGGGCTGACTCACATTATTCATCAGATTCCGGAACTATCAGATTCAAGGTTTCGGAGCCAAACGCGTGGGATTGGGATTGGGAGGGCTGATTCATATTATTTATTAGATCCCGGAACCACCAAATTCGGGGTTTTGGAGCCAGGTGCCTCTCCCACACTTCCTTTCATACCTACCTGTCAATATCATCTTGTTCTCCCCTCTCCCACACTTCCTTTCATACCTACCTGTCACTCATATTTTGTTTTCTTACCCAACACTTCCTTTCATACCTACCTGACGCCTCCCTCTCTTCCTACCCTCCCAACATACTTCCTCCCACACCTACCTGACGTCCACTCCTCCATCTCCCTCAGCCCCCCCCTCTCTTTCTACCCACAGCTGTTAAGGTTTAGGGTTCATGGTTTAGGATAAGGTTTACCCCAAAACCTAAACCCTCTCTTTCTCCCCCCAGCTGTTAGATCCACCTGGCAAAGACTGGTGTCTTTGTGAGGACCACCAGCCCCTCCGTGCCCACATCCAATCGATGCCCCGGTGCCAGGCTTCCGGTCTCCAAACCCAGGACCTGAGCCAGCACGAACAATGGAGCATCGATTTTTGGCATTGGGTGTTGGGGAGTAGGTACTGGGACTGAGAGGGTTGGGAGGGACTGAGAGGGTTGGAGGGTCCGGGAAGGACTGGGAGGATAAGGGATCAGGGTTTAGGGCCTGGCCATGCCCAGGGGCCAGGCTGCCGGTCTCCAAACCGAGGACATGAGCCAGCATGAACGATTGTGCATTGATTTCAGGCATTCGGTGTTAGGGACTGGGTATTGGGACTGAGAGGGACTGGGAAGGACTGGGAGGATAAGGGATCAGGGTATAGGGCCTGACGATGCCCAGGGGCCAGGCTGCCGGTTTCCAGACCGAGGACCTGAGCCAGCATGAACATCTATTTGATAATAACGGGTGTTCGGGACCGGGTATGGGCGGATAAGGGATGAGGGTTTAGGACCTCAGGATGCCCAGGGGCCAGGCTGCTGGTTTCTAGACCGAGGACCTGAGCCAGCATGGACATACATTTAGGGATTGGGGGTTGTGGACTGGATTAGGGAGAATAGGGGATCAGGGTTTAGGACCTGGCGAATCACAAGTGCCTAGATTGTGCGTTTGAGGTTGGAAAGGGTGCAGGGTTTTAGGTGTCTCAGGGCATATCAATCATCTATTTATTGGGGTGTAGGGTGCAGGGTTAAGTCGCCTCAACCCACGCCTCAGGGCATACCATTTATTTATTTATTGGGGTGTAGGGTTAAGGTTAAGTTGCCTCAATTCATGTCTCAGGGTATACCGATTATTTCTTTATCATACCACTCACCGTCTCCACCTTGGCCAGCAAAGACTCTTTAATATTGTCGACCGTCGGAGGAACCTGAGGTAAGGGGAATGCACAGAGGAGAGGGGTGAGAGGGGTGATGGGATGAGAAGGGAGGGGAGGGGAAGGGAGGGGAGGGGGAAAAAAGGGGTGGGAATGAGAAGGGAAGGAAGAAAGGGGAGGGGAGGGGAGAGGAGAGGAGGGGAGGGGAGGGGAGAGGAGGGGAGGGGAGAGGAGGGGAGGGGAGAGGAGAAGGGGGGTGAGCCAGAGGGTTCGGATGGCGGAAAGAGGGTCAAGGAACTCGGGACGCGGGGCGGGTCTTCTCACCTGTATGCCAAGGTCCTATCCAGTTACAATTGCATGGATCATTGGATCTGATTGGATTGGATCTTGTCTTGGATCTGGAAAGGCGCCGCAGACGCCAAGACTTCCGCAAACTTGGGAAATCGGGGTTGGTGTTTTACAGGGTAGTATACAACTGCGCTCAATCGAAAAAGAAACACGGACATCCCCGGGGGGGGGCATATCGCATGTCCAAGGGACAGGGGGGGGGCATATCGCATGTCCAAGGGACGGGGGGGGGGGGCATATCGCATGTCCAAGGGACGGGGGGGGGGGGCATATCGCATGTCCTAGGGACGGGGGGGGGGGGGCATATCGCATGTCCTAGGGACGGGGGGGGGGCATATCGCATGTCCAAGGGACGGGGGGGGGGCATATCGCATGTCCTAGGGACGGGGGGGGGGCATATCGCATGTCCTAGGGACGGGGGGGGGGCATATCGCATGTCCAAGGGACGGGGGGGGGGGGGCATATCGCATGTCCTAGGGACGGGGGGGGGGCATATCGCATGTCCAAGGGACGGGGGGGGGGGGGCATATCGCATGTCCTAGGGACGGGGGGGGGGCATATCGCATGTCCAAGGGACGGGGGGGGGGCATATCGCATGTCTAAGGGACGGGGGGGGGGGGCATATCGCATGTCCAAGGGACGGGGGGGGGGGGCATATCGCATGTCCAAGGGACGGGGGGGGGGGGCATATCGCATGTCCAAGGGACGGGGGGGGGGGGCATATCGCATGTCCAAGGGACGGGGGGGGGGCATATCGCATGTCCTAGGGACGGGGGGGGGGCATATCGCATGTCCTAGGGACGGGGGGGGGGCATATCGCATGTCCAAGGGACGGGGGGGGGGGGCATATCGCATGTCCTAGGGACGGGGGGGGCATATCGCATGTCCTAGGGACGGGGGGGGGGCATATCGCATGTCCTAGGGACGGGGGGGGGGCATATCGCATGTCCTAGGGACAGGGGGGGGGGGGCATATCGCATGTCCAAGGGACGGGGGGGGGGCATATCGCATGTCCTAGGGACGGGGGGGGCATATCGCATGTCCTAGGGACGGGGGGGGCATATCGCATGTCTAAGGGACGGGGGGGGGGGGGCATATCGCATGTCCAAGGGACGGGGGGGGGGGGCATATCGCATGTCCAAGGGACGGGGGGGGGGGCATATCGCATGTCCAAGGGACGGGGGGGGGGGGCATATCGCATGTCCAAGGGACGGGGGGGGGGCATATCGCATGTCCTAGGGACGGGGGGGGGGCATATCGCATGTCCTAGGGACGGGGGGGGGGCATATCGCATGTCCAAGGGACGGGGGGGGGGGGCATATCGCATGTCCTAGGGACGGGGGGGGGGCATATCGCATGTCCAAGGGACGGGGGGGGGGGGCATATCGCATGTCCTAGGGACGGGGGGGGGGCATATCGCATGTCCAAGGGACGGGGGGGGGGCATATCGCATGTCTAAGGGACGGGGGGGGGGGGCATATCGCATGTCCAAGGGACGGGGGGGGGGGGCATATCGCATGTCCAAGGGACGGGGGGGGGGGGCATATCGCATGTCCAAGGGACGGGGGGGGGGGGGCATATCGCATGTCCAAGGGACGGGGGGGGGGCATATCGCATGTCCTAGGGACGGGGGGGGGGCATATCGCATGTCCTAGGGACGGGGGGGGGGCATATCGCATGTCCAAGGGACGGGGGGGGGGGGCATATCGCATGTCCTAGGGACGGGGGGGGCATATCGCATGTCCTAGGGACGGGGGGGGGGCATATCGCATGTCCTAGGGACGGGGGGGGGGCATATCGCATGTCCTAGGGACAGGGGGGGGGGGGCATATCGCATGTCCAAGGGACGGGGGGGGGGCATATCGCATGTCCTAGGGACGGGGGGGGCATATCGCATGTCCTAGGGACGGGGGGGGCATATCGCATGTCTAAGGGACGGGGGGGGGGGCATATCGCATGTCCAAGGGACGGGGGGGGGGGGCATATCGCATGTCCAAGGGACGGGGGGGGGGGGCATATCGCATGTCCAAGGGACGGGGGGGGGGGGCATATCGCATGTCCAAGGGACGGGGGGGGGGCATATCGCATGTCCTAGGGACGGGGGGGGGGCATATCGCATGTCCTAGGGACGGGGGGGGGGCATATCGCATGTCCAAGGGACGGGGGGGGGGGGCATATCGCATGTCCTAGGGACGGGGGGGGGGCATATCGCATGTCCTAGGGACGGGGGGGGGGCATATCGCATGTCCTAGGGACAGGGGGGGGGGGGCATATCGCATGTCCAAGGGACGGGGGGGGGGCATATCGCATGTCCTAGGGACGGGGGGGGCATATCGCATGTCCTAGGGACGGGGGGGGGGGGCATATCGCATGTCCAAGGGACGGGGGGGGGGGGCATATCGCATGTCCAAGGGACGGGGGGGGGGCATATCGCATGTCCTAGGGACAGGGGGGGGGGGGCATATCGCATGTCCAAGGGACGGGGGGGGGGGGGCATATCGCATGTCCAAGGGACGGGGGGGGGGCATATCGCATGTCCTAGGGACGGGGGGGGCATATCGCATGTCCTAGGGACGGGGGGGGGGCATATCGCATGTCCAAGGGACGGGGGGGGGGCATATCGCATGTCCTAGGGACAGGGGGGGGGGGGCATATCGCATGTCCAAGGGACGGGGGGGGGGGGGCATATCGCATGTCCAAGGGACGGGGGGGGGGCATATCGCATGTCCTAGGGACGGGGGGGGCATATCGCATGTCCTAGGGACGGGGGGGGGGCATATTGCATGTCCAAGGGACGGGGGGGGGGGGCATATCGCATGTCCTAGGGACAGGGGGGGGGCATATCGCATGTCCTAGGGACGGGGGGGGCATATCGCATGTCCAAGGGACGGGGGGGGCATATCGCATGTCCAAGGGACGGGGGGGGGGGGGCATATCGCATGTCCTAGGGACAGGGGGGGGGCATATCGCATGTCCTAGGGACGGGGGGGGCATATCGCATGTCCTAGGGACGGGGGGGGCATATCGCATGTCCAAGGGACGGGGGGGGGGGGCATATCGCATGTCCTAGGGACAGGGGGGGGGCATATCGCATGTCCTAGGGACGGGGGGGGCATATCGCATGTCCAAGGGACGGGGGGGGGGCATATCGCATGTCCAAGGGACGGGGGGGGGGCATATCGCATGTCCTAGGGACGGGGGGGGTGGCATATCGCATGTCCAAGGGACGGGGGGGGGGGGCATATCGCATGTCCAAGGGACGGGGGGGGGCATATCGCATGTCCTAGGGACGGGGGGGGGGGGCATATCGCATGTCCTAGGGACGGGGGGGGGGCATATCGCATGTGCTAGGGACGGGGGGGTGGAAGGGTCCTGCCACCTGTATCTTCACTCTGCATCCAGATAGCAAAGCCCCTGTGGGACACTACCTTGGTATTAATAATGATGCTGGCATTCACTAAGGTTGTGGGTTTGTTGTTACAAAGCTGACGCAAACACCCACAGCCTTTTGCGAAAGGGGCCAGGCAGAGCGAGCCGGGAGAACTTTTGTGGGTTCAAGTGTGTGCGTGTGCATAATCTGACCAGTAGTGTCATCACCTGTACCCCAGGAGAGGTCCCCTTGCCTGCATATTAATAACAAAGGCTGGCACCTACCGTGTGTGTGTGTGTGTGTGTGTGTGTGTGTGTGTGTGTGTGTGTGTGTGTGTGTGTGTGTGTGTGTGTGTGTGTGTGTGTGTGTGTGTGTGTGTGTGTGTGTGTGTGTGTGTGTGTGTGTGTGTGTGTGTGTGTGTGTGTGTGTGTGTGTGTGTGTGTGTGTGTGTGTGTGTGTGTGTGTGTGTGTGTGTGTGTGTGTGTGTGTGTGTGTGTGTGTGTGTGTGTGTGTGTGTGTGTGTGTGTGTGTGTGTGTGTGTGTGTGTGTGTGTGTGTGTGTGTGTGTGTGTGTGTGTGTGTGTGTGTGTGTGTGGTGTGTGTGTGTGTGTGTGTGTGTGTGTGTGTGTGTGTGTGTGTGTGTGTGTGTGTGTGTGTGTGTGTGTGTGTGTGTGTGTGTGTGTGTGTGTGTGTGTGTGGTGTGTGTGTGTGTGTGTGTGTGTGTGTGTGTGTGTGTGTGTGTGTGTGTGTGTGTGTGTGTGTGTGTGTGTGTGTGTGTGTGTGTGTGTGTGTGTGTGTGTGTGTGTGTGTGTGTGTGTGTGTGTGTGTGTGTGTGTGTGTGTGTGTGTGTGTGTGTGTGTGTGTGTGTGTGTGTGTGTGTGTGTGTGTGTGTGTGTGTGTGTGTGTGTGTGTGTGTGTGTGTGTGTGTGTGTGTGTGTGTGTGTGTGTGTGTGTGTGTGTGTGTGTGTGTGTGTGTGTGTGTGTGTGTGTGTGTGTGTGTGTGTGTGTGTGTGTGTGTGTGTGTGTGTGTGTGTGTGTGTGTGTGTGTGTGTGTGTGTGTGTGTGTGTGTGTGTGTGTGTGTGTGTGTGTGTGTGTGTGTGTGTGTGTGTGTGTGTGTGTGTGTGTGTGTGTGTGTGTGTGTGTGTGTGTGTGTGTGTGTGTGTGTGTGTGTGTGTGTGTGTGTGTGTGTGTGTGTGTGTGTGTGTGTGTGTGTGTGTGTGTGTGTGTGTGTGTGTGTGTGGTGTGTGTGTGTGTGTGTGTGTGTGTGTGTGTGTGTGTGTGTGTGTGTGTGTGTGTGTGTGTGTGTGTGTGTGTGTGTGTGTGTGTGTGTGTGTGTGTGTGTGTGTGTGTGTGTGTGTGTGTGTGTGTGTGTGTGTGTGTGTGTGTGTGTGTGTGTGTGTGTGTGTGTGTGTGTGTGTGTGTGTGTGTGTGTGTGTGTGTGTGTGTGTGTGTGTGTGTGTGTGTGTGTGTGTGTGTGTGTGTGTGTGTGTGTGTGTGTGTGTGTGTGTGTGTGTGTGTGTGTGTGTGTGTGTGTGTGTGTGTGTGTGTGTGTGTGTGTGTGTGTGTGTGTGTGTGTGTGTGTGTGTGTGTGTGTGTGTGTGTGTGTGGGTGTGTGTGTGTGTGTGTGTGTGTGTGTGTGTGTGTGTGTGTGTGTGTGTGTGTGTGTGTGTGTGTGTGTGTGTGTGTGTGTGTGTGTGTGTGTGTGTGTGTGTGTGTGTGTGTGTGTGTGTGTGTGTGTGTGTGTGTGTGTGTGTGTGTGTGTGTGTGTGTGTGTGTGTGTGTGTGTGTGTGTGTGTGTGTGTGTGTGTGTGTGTGTGTGTGTGTGTGTGTGTGTGTGTGTGTGTGTGTGTGTGTGTGTGTGTGTGTGTGTGTGTGTGTGTGTGTGTGTGTGTGTGTGTGTGTGTGTGTGTGTGTGTGTGTGTGTGTGTGTGTGTGTGTGTGTGTGTGTGTGTGTGTGTGTGTGTGTGTGTGTGTGTGTGTGTGTGTGTGTGTGTGTGTGTGTGTGTGTGTGTGTGTGTGTGTGTGTGTGTGTGTGTGTGTGTGTGTGTGTGTGTGTGTGTGTGTGTGTGTGTGTGTGTGTGTGTGTGTGTGTGTGTGTGTGTGTGTGTGTGTGTGTGTGTGTGTGTGTGTGTGTGTGTGTGTGTGTGTGTGTGTGTGTGTGTGTGTGTGTGTGTGTGTGTTGTGTGTGTGTGTGTGTGTGTGTGTGTGTGTGTGTGTGTGTGTGTGTGTGTGTGTGTGTGTGTGTGTGTGTGTGTGTGTGTGTGTGTGTGTGTGTGTGTGTGTGTGTGTGTGTGTGTGTGTGTGTGTGTGTGTGTGTGTGTGTGTGTGTGTGTGTGTGTGTGTGTGTGTGTGTGTGTGTGTGTGTGTGTGTGTGTGTGTGTGTGTGTGGTGTGTGTGTGTGTGTGTGTGTGTGTGTGTGTGTGTGTGTGTGTGTGTGTGTGTGTGTGTGTGTGTGTGTGTGTGTGTGTGTGTGTGTGTGTGTGTGTGTGTGTGTGTGTGTGTGTGTGTGTGTGTGTGTGTGTGTGTGTGTGTGTGTGTGTGTGTGTGTGTGTGTGTGTGTGTGTGTGTGTGTGTGTGTGTGTGTGTGTGTGTGTGTGTGTGTGTGTGTGTGTGTGTGTGTGTGTGTGTGTGTGTGTGTGTGTGTGTGTGTGTGTGTGTGTGTGTGTGTTGTGTGTGTGTGTGTGTGTGTGTGTGTGTGTGTGTGTGTGTGTGTGTGTGTGTGTGTGTGTGTGTGTGTGTGTGTGTGTGTGTGTGTGTGTGTGTGTGTGTGTGTGTGTGTGTGTGTGTGTGTGTGTGTGTGTGTGTGTGTGTGTGTGTGTGTGTGTGTGTGTGTGTGTGTGTGTGTGTGTGTGTGTGTGTGTGTGTGTGTGTGTGTGTGTGTGTGTGTGTGTGTGTGTGTGTGTGTGTGTGTGTGTGTGTGTGTGTGTGTGTGTGTGTGTGTGTGTGTGTGGTGTGTGTGTGTGTGTGTGTGTGTGTGTGTGTGTGTGTGTGTGTGTGTGTGTGTGTGTGTGTGTGTGTGTGTGTGTGTGTGTGTGTGTGTGTGTGTGTGTGTGTGTGTGTGTGTGTGTGTGTGTGTGTGTGTGTGTGTGTGTGTGTGTGTGTGTGTGTGTGTGTGTGTGTGTGTGTGTGTGTGTGTGTGTGTGTGTGTGTGTGTGTGTTGTGTGTGTGTGTGTGTGTGTGTGTGTGTGTGTGTGTGTGTGTGTGTGTGTGTGTGTGTGTGTGTGTGTGTGTGTGTGTGTGTGTGTGTGTGTGTGTGTGTGTGTGTGTGTGTGTGTGTGTGTGTGTGTGTGTGTGTGTGTGTGTGTGTGTGTGTGTGTGTGTGTGTGTGTGTGTGTGTGTGTGTGTGTGTGTGTGTGTGTGTGTGTGTGTGTGTGTGTGTGTGTGTGTGTGTGTGTGTGTGTGTGTGTGTGTGTGTGTGTGTGTGTGTGTGTGTGTGTGTGTGTGTGTGTGTGTGTGTGTGTGTGTGTGTGTGTGTGTGTGTGTGTGTGTGTGTGTGTGTGTGTGTGTGTGTGTGTGTGTGTGTGTGTGTGTGTGTGTGTGTGTGTGTGTGTGTGTGTGTGTGTGTGTGTGTGTGTGTGTGTGTGTGTGTGTGTGTGTGTGTGTGTGTGTGTGTGTGTGTGTGTGTGTGTGTGTGTGTGTGTGTGTTGTGTGTGTGTGTGTGTGTGTGTGTGTGTGTGTGTGTGTGTGTGTGTGTGTGTGTGTGTGTGTGTGTGTGTGTGTGTGTGTGTGTGTGTGTGTGTGTGTGTGTGTGTGTGTGTGTGTGTGTGTGTGTGTGTGTGTGTGTGTGTGTGTGGTGTGTGTGTGTGTGTGTGTGTGTGTGTGTGTGTGTGTGTGTGTGTGTGTGTGTGTGTGTGTGTGTGTGTGTGTGTGTGTGTGTGTGTGTGTGTGTGTGTGTGTGTGTGTGTGTGTGTGTGTGTGTGTGTGTGTGTGTGTGTGTGTGTGTGTGTGTGTGTGTGTGTGTGTGTGTGTGTGTGTGTGTGTGTGTGTGTGTGTGTGTGTGTGTGTGTGTGTGTGTGTGTGTGTGTGTGTGTGTGTGTGTGTGTGTGTGTGTGTGTGTGTGTGTGTGTGTGTGTGTGTGTGTGTGTGTGTGTGTGTGTGTGTGTGTGTGTGTGTGTGTGTGTGTGTGTGTGTGTGTTGTGTGTGTGTGTGTGTGTGTGTGTGTGTGTGTGTGTGTGTGTGTGTGTGTGTGTGTGTGTGTGTGTGTGTGTGTGTGTGTGTGTGTGTGTGTGTGTGTGTGTGTGTGTGTGTGTGTGTGTGTGTGTGTGTGTGTGTGTGTGTGTGTGTGTGTGTGTGTGTGTGTGTGTGTGTGTGTGTGTGTGTGTGTGTGTGTGTGTGTGTGTGTGTGTGTGTGTGTGTGTGTGTGTGTGTGTGTGTGTGTGTGTGTGTGTGTGTGTGTGTGTGTGTGTGTGTGTGTGTGTGTGTGTGTGTGTGTGTGTGTGTGTGTGTGTGTGTGTGTGTGTGTGTGTGTGTGTGTGTGTGTGTGTGTGTGTGTGTGTGTGTGTGTGTGTGTGTGTGTGTGTGTGTGTGTGTGTGTGTGTGTGTGTGTGTGTGTGTGTGTGTGTGTGTGTGTGTGTGTGTGTGTGTGTGTGTGTGTGTGTGTGTGTGTGTGTGTGTGTGTGTGTGTGTGGTGTGTGTGTGTGTGTGTGTGTGTGTGTGTGTGTGTGTGTGTGTGTGTGTGTGTGTGTGTGTGTGTGTGTGTGTGTGTGTGTGTGTGTGTGTGTGTGTGTGTGTGTGTGTGTGTGTGTGTGTGTGTGTGTGTGTGTGTGTGTGTGTGTGTGTGTGTGTGTGTGTGTGTGTGTGTGTGTGTGTGTGTGTGTGTGTGTGTGTGTGTGTGTGTGTGTGTGTGTGTGTGTGTGTGTGTGTGTGTGTGTGTGTGTGTGTGTGTGTGTGTGTGTGTGTGTGTGTGTGTGTGTGTGTGTGTGTGTGTGTGTGTGTGTGTGTGTGTGTGTGTGTGTGTGTGTGTGTGTGTGTGTGTGTGTGTGTGTGTGTGTGTGTGTGTGTGTGTGTGTGTGTGTGTGTGTGTGTGTGTGTGTGTGTGTGTGTGTGTGTGTGTGTGTGTGTGTGTGTGTGTGTGTGTGTGTGTGTGTGTGTGTGTGTGTGTGTGTGTGTGTGTGTGTGTGGTGTGTGTGTGTGTGTGTGTGTGTGTGTGTGTGTGTGTGTGTGTGTGTGTGTGTGTGTGTGTGTGTGTGTGTGTGTGTGTGTGTGTGTGTGTGTGTGTGTGTGTGTGTGTGTGTGTGTGTGTGTGTGTGTGTGTGTGTGTGTGTGTGTGTGTGTGTGTGTGTGTGTGTGTGTGTGTGTGTGTGTGTGTGTGTGTGTGTGTGTGTGTGTGTGTGTGTGTGTGTGTGTGTGTGTGTGTGTGTGTGTGTGTGTGTGTGTGTGTGTGTGTGTGTGTGTGTGTGTGTGTGTGTGTGTGTGTGTGTGTGTGTGTGTGTGTGTGTGTGTGTGTGTGTGTGTGTGTGTGTGTGTGTGTGTGTGTGTGTGTGTGTGTGTGTGTGTGTGTGTGTGTGTGTGTGTGTGTGTGTGTGTGTGTGTGTGTGTGTGTGTGTGTGTGTGTGTGTGTGTGTGTGTGTGTGTGTGTGTGTGTGTGTGTGTGTGTGTGTGTGTGTGTGTGTGTTGTGTGTGTGTGTGTGTGTGTGTGTGTGTGTGTGTGTGTGTGTGTGTGTGTGTGTGTGTGTGTGTGTGTGTGTGTGTGTGTGTGTGTGTGTGTGTGTGTGTGTGTGTGTGTGTGTGTGTGTGTGTGTGTGTGTGTGTGTGTGTGTGTGTGTGTGTGTGTGTGTGTGTGTGTGTGTGTGTGTGTGTGTGTGTGTGTGTGTGTGTGTGTGTGTGTGTGTGTGTGTGTGTGTGTGTGTGTGTGTGTGTGTGTGTGTGTGTGTGTGTGTGTGTGTGTGTGTGTGTGTGTGTGTGTGTGTGTGTGTGTGTGTGTGTGTGTGTGTGTGTGTGTGTGTGTGTGTGTGTGTGTGTGTGTGTGTGTGTGTGTGTGTGTGTGTGTGTGTGTGTGTGTGTGTGTGTGTGTGTGTGTGTGTGTGTGTGTGTGTGTGTGTGTGTGTGTGTGTGTGTGTGTGTGTGTGTGTGTGTGTGTGTGTGTGTGTGTGTGTGTGTGTGTGTGTTGTGTGTGTGTGTGTGTGTGTGTGTGTGTGTGTGTGTGTGTGTGTGTGTGTGTGTGTGTGTGTGTGTGTGTGTGTGTGTGTGTGTGTGTGTGTGTGTGTGTGTGTGTGTGTGTGTGTGTGTGTGTGTGTGTGTGTGTGTGTGTGTGTGTGTGTGTGTGTGTGTGTGTGTGTGTGTGTGTGTGTGTGTGTGTGTGTGTGTGTGTGTGTGTGTGTGTGTGTGTGTGTGTGTGTGTGTGTGTGTGTGTGTGTGTGTGTGTGTGTGTGTGTGTGTGTGTGTGTGTGTGTGTGTGTGTGTGTGTGTGTGTGTGTGTGTGTGTGTGTGTGTGTGTGTGTGTGTGTGTGTGTGTGTGTGTGTGTGTGTGTGTGTGTGTGTGTGTGTGTGTGTGTGTGTGTGTGTGTGTGTGTGTGTGTGTGTGTGTGTGTGTGTGGTGTGTGTGTGTGTGTGTGTGTGTGTGTGTGTGTGTGTGTGTGTGTGTGTGTGTGTGTGTGTGTGGTGTGTGTGTGTGTGTGTGTGTGTGTGTGTGTGTGTGTGTGTGTGTGTGTGTGTGTGTGTGTGTGTGTGTGTGTGTGTGTGTGTGTGTGTGTGTGTGTGTGTGTGTGTGTGTGGTGTGTGTGTGTGTGTGTGTGTGTGTGTGTGTGTGTGTGTGTGTGTGTGTGTGTGTGTGTGTGTGTGTGTGTGTGTGTGTGTGTGTGTGTGTGTGTGTGTGTGTGTGTGTGTGTGTGTGTGTGTGTGTGTGTGTGTGTGTGTGTGTGTGTGTGTGTGTGTGTGTGTGTGTGTGTGTGTGTGTGTGTGTGTGTGTGTGTGTGTGTGTGTGTGTGTGTGTGTGTGTGTGTGTGTGTGTGTGTGTGTGTGTGTGTGTGTGTGTGTGTGTGTGTGTGTGTGTGTGTGTGTGTGTGTGTGTGTGTGTGTGTGTGTGTGTGTGTGTGTGTGTGTGTGTGTGTGTGTGTGTGTGTGTGTGTGTGTGTGTGTGTGTGTGTGTTGTGTGTGTGTGTGTGTGTGTGTGTGTGTGTGTGTGTGTGTGTGTGTGTGTGTGTGTGTGTGTGTGTGTGTGTGTGTGTGTGTGTGTGTGTGTGTGTGTGTGTGTGTGTGTGTGTGTGTGTGTGTGTGTGTGTGTGTGTGTGTGTGTGTGTGTGTGTGTGTGTGTGTGTGTGTGTGTGTGTGTGTGTGTGTGTGTGTGTGTGTGTGTGTGTGTGTGTGTGTGTGTGTGTGTGTGTGTGTGTGTGTGTGTGTGTGTGTGTGTGTGTGTGTGTGTGTGTGTGTGTGTGTGTGTGTGTGTGTGTGTGTGTGTGTGTGTGTGTGTGTGTGTGTGTGTGTGTGTGTGTGTGTGTGTGTGTGTGTGTGTGTGTGTGTGTGTGTGTGTGTGTGTGTGTGTGTGTGTGTGTGTGTGTGTGTGTGTGTGTGTGTGTGTGTGTGTGTGTGTGTGTGTGTGTGTGTGTGTGTGTGTGTGTGTGTGTGTGTGTGTGTGGTGTGTGTGTGTGTGTGTGTGTGTGTGTGTGTGTGTGTGTGTGTGTGTGTGTGTGTGTGTGTGTGTGTGTGTGTGTGTGTGTGTGTGTGTGTGTGTGTGTGTGTGTGTGTGTGTGTGTGTGTGTGTGTGTGTGTGTGTGTGTGTGTGTGTGTGTGTGTGTGTGTGTGTGTGTGTGTGTGTGTGTGTGTGTGTGTGTGTGTGTGTGTGTGTGTGTGTGTGTGTGTGTGTGTGTGTGTGTGTGTGTGTGTGTGTGTGTGTGTGTGTGTGTGTGTGTGTGTGTGTGTGTGTGTGTGTGTGTGTGTGTGTGTGTGTGTGTGTGTGTGTGTGTGTGTGTGTGTGTGTGTGTGTGTGTGTGTGTGTGTGTGTGTGTGTGTGTGTGTGTGTGTGTGTGTGTGTGTGTGTGTGTGTGTGTGTGTGTGTGTGTGTGTGTGTGTGTGTGTGTGTGTGTGTGTGTGTGTGTGTGTGTGTGTGTGTGTGTGTGTGTGTTGTGTGTGTGTGTGTGTGTGTGTGTGTGTGTGTGTGTGTGTGTGTGTGTGTGTGTGTGTGTGTGTGTGTGTGTGTGTGTGTGTGTGTGTGTGTGTGTGTGTGTGTGTGTGTGTGTGTGTGTGTGTGTGTGTGTGTGTGTGTGTGTGTGTGTGTGTGTGTGTGTGTGTGTGTGTGTGTGTGTGTGTGTGTGTGTGTGTGTGTGTGTGTGTGTGTGTGTGTGTGTGTGTGTGTGTGTGTGTGTGTGTGTGTGTGTGTGTGTGTGTGTGTGTGTGTGTGTGTGTGTGTGTGTGTGTGTGTGTGTGTGTGTGTGTGTGTGTGTGTGTGTGTGTGTGTGTGTGTGTGTGTGTGTGTGTGTGTGTGTGTGTGTGTGTGTGTGTGTGTGTGTGTGTGTGTGTGTGTGTGTGTGTGTGTGTGTGTGTGTGTGTGTGTGTGTGTGTGTGTGTGTGTGTGTGTGTGTGTGTGTGTGTGTGTGTGTGTGTGTGTGGTGTGTGTGTGTGTGTGTGTGTGTGTGTGTGTGTGTGTGTGTGTGTGTGTGTGTGTGTGTGTGTGTGTGTGTGTGTGTGTGTGTGTGTGTGTGTGTGTGTGTGTGTGTGTGTGTGTGTGTGTGTGTGTGTGTGTGTGTGTGTGTGTGTGTGTGTGTGTGTGTGTGTGTGTGTGTGTGTGTGTGTGTGTGTGTGTGTGTGTGTGTGTGTGTGTGTGTGTGTGTGTGTGTGTGTGTGTGTGTGTGTGTGTGTGTGTGTGTGTGTGTGTGTGTGTGTGTGTGTGTGTGTGTGTGTGTGTGTGTGTGTGTGTGTGTGTGTGTGTGTGTGTGTGTGTGTGTGTGTGTGTGTGTGTGTGTGTGTGTGTGTGTGTGTGTGTGTGTGTGTGTGTGTGTGTGTGTGTGTGTGTGTGTGTGTGTGTGTGTGTGTGTGTGTGTGTGTGTGTGTGTGTGTGTGTGTGTGTGTGTGTGTGTGTGTGTGTGTGTGTGTGTGTGTGTTGTGTGTGTGTGTGTGTGTGTGTGTGTGGTGTGTGTGTGTGTGTGTGTGTGTGTGTGTGTGTGTGTGTGTGTGTGTGTGTGTGTGTGTGTGTGTGTGTGTGTGTGTGTGTGTGTGTGTGTGTGTGTGTGTGTGTGTGTGTGTGTGTGTGTGTGTGTGTGTGTGTGTGTGTGTGTGTGTGTGTGTGTGTGTGTGTGTGTGTGTGTGTGTGTGTGTGTGTGTGTGTGTGTGTGTGTGTGTGTGTGTGTGTGTGTGTGTGTGTGTGTGTGTGTGTGTGTGTGTGTGTGTGTGTGTGTGTGTGTGTGTGTGTGTGTGTGTGTGTGTGTGTGTGTGTGTGTGTGTGTGTGTGTGTGTGTGTGTGTGTGTGTGTGTGTGTGTGTGTGTGTGTGTGTGTGTGTGTGTGTGTGTGTGTGTGTGCACAATCTTGCGAGGCGTGCACTGACCTGTGTCCCAGGAGGCTTCCTCCCTCAACGCATCTACATAACTAGGCTTGCATTTGCCAAGCTTTGGTATGCAAAGGGAAATTCGAATACACCCGGGACTGGGGCGGGGGGCAGGGAAGCCCCCCCCCAGCCCCCACACACACCTTTATCCCAGGGGGGTCATGGTGTATGGCTCATGGTTTAGGGTCTAGGGTTCAGGTCTAGGGGGCTCAAGCTTGTAAGGGTTTGGGGTATATGGCTTATGGTTTATGGTTTATGGTTCAGGTCTACAAGGCTCAAGTTTGTCAGGGCCCTCTCACCCATATCCCCAAGGGCTAGTTGACGACCACAAACGTCTCGCCGTGGCACACGACGTCACGGTCTATGGCTTCAGGTCTAGGGTTCAAGTCTAGGGGGCTGAAGTTTGTAAGGGCCCTGTCACCTGTATCCCCGAAGGCTTGTTGACGACCACAAACGTCTCGCCGTGGCACACGACGCGGGACGCCCAATCCACATCCCCGCACGCCACCGGGAACCTCTTAGGGTGGAGATGAACCCTGAAGTAGGATCCGTCTGCCACATGTGCATCCTCGATCAATCGGCGAGGGGCCTGCAGGCTGGGCTGTGGGGGTACGAGGGTAGGAAAAGGTGTTAAGGGAAATGTGTGTGGTGGACGGTATTGAAGTGTATGGTGCATGGTGCGGGATAGAGAGGTAGAACCCTTAAGTAGGATCCGTCCGCCACGAGTGCATCCTTGATCAATCGACAAGGGACCTGCATGCTGGGCTGCGGGGGGAGCATGAGGGAGGAAGAGGGGCATGGGGGTAGGAATAGGTGAAGGGAAATTGGGTCAGGGGGAGGGGGGAGGAACTGCGGTGCATGGAGAACCTGAAGCAGGACCCGCATGGCGCATGGTGCATGGTGCAAAACACGTGCTTACTAAATGATACAGGCTGCAAGATGCATGATGCATGGTTCCTGGTGTGCATTGCATAATTCTTGGTGCACAGGTATGTGGAGGAGCGTGCATGGTGTATGGTGCAGGGTGCAGCATATGGTGTGTGACCCCCTCCCTAGCACTACAGCTGTCGTGCGACCAGGTGCCAGGCAGCTAAAGCTGGAAGATGTTCGGCGTCCGCTGCGAACAAATGTTCGTGTGAACACAAGTATGAACACACATGCTCACAAAAAGGTCGTGGGGAAGATTAAGAGGGAATATGCAGGCCCAGCGTTCTTCGTGTTCACCATCTGCCGCAAAAGACAGTTGGTGTGAACACAAGCGTGAATGAAAGTGTCAACACACCGAGAAAGTACAAGGTGATCACACCCGTCTTCAGCTGTTATGCCCCTAAGCTACCCCCCCTCAGCTATCAAGCTTGCCGCAACATGTTTTGTTTGCATTAGGCATCCACCAAGAGGCCTGGTTGTGTGGACCCAGGTGTAAAACAAGATCCAAGGCTGGCTGGGATCTAGACCACTGCCCAGTGCCCAACCATCAAAACCCTCTTCAGCTCCGCATCTGCCCAGCTTCTGCCAGTCAGCTTATGGAAGCACTGCCAAACTAACGGTGCCTGCTGCATCTGATTTAAACCTAGACCCCAAACCCTAAACCCTAACTCTTAAATATACAACCCTTATTTAGGCGCCGCAGCCCGTCACCCTTCCCCGAGACGTCCACGTTCTCGCTATGCTTTCTGATAAGGCTAAATCCTAAACCCTAGACCAGCCTTCCACGAAGCGCTCGCGCTCTTGCCATGCTCCAACAGTTAAAAGTATAACCCTGGACACTTAAACCTCACGTTCTTGCCATGCTGCCAGGGTTCAGGATGAAACCCTAAACTCTCAACCCTCACATTCTTGCCATGCTTGTAGGATTGAAGGTCAAACCCTGAGTTCTGAACCCTCACATTCTTGCAAAGCTTCTCAGATTAAAGGTTAAACCCTCACATTCTTGCAAAGCTTCTGGGATTGAAGGTAAAACCCTCACATTCTTGCAAAGCTTCTCAGATTGAAGGTAAAACCCTCACATTCTTGCAAAGCTTCTCAGATTTAAGGTAAAACCCTCACATTCTTGCAAAGCTTCTCAGATTAAAGGTTAAACCCTCACATTCTTGCAAAGCTTCTCAGATTGAAGGTAAACCCTCACATTCTTGCAAAGCTTCTGGGATTGAAGGTTAAACCCTCACATTCTTGCAAAGCTTCTCAGATTGAAGGTAAACCCTCACATTCTTGCAAAGCTTCTGGGATTGAAGGTTAAACCCTCACATTCTTGCAAAGCTTCTGGGATTGAAGGATAAACCCTCACATTCTTGCAAAGCTTCTCAGATTGAAGATTAAACCCTCACATTCTTTCCATGCTTCTTGATCCCGGTCTGCCGCCATGCCAGGATGTTGTCCCGCATGGCACTGTCGATCGCGGGCGCGGCGCCGCCAGGGGGCGCCGGGACCACTGGGCACGCGTAGACTGCCCCGAACCACATGAGGCGCTTCACAAACTCCTGGATTTGTGAGTGAGGTGGAGATTGGGGGCAGCACTTGCCCAGTACCTGCCAACACCCAAAAGGACTCGCACCCCCCAGCACTCCTACCCCGGGACTCTCCCAGGCCCAGCCCCCAAGGAGCCCCCACAGGCACCTCCTCCTGGATTTGTGAGCGGGGTGGAGATTGGGGGGCGGAGGGGGGGGGGTGGAGGGGTAAATTTGAATGTTAGGGGAAGTGCGAACACCTCAATCACATCAGACGCTTCATGACATCTGCATGTTATGTGAAGGGGGGAGATGAGGAGGGGGGGCTGCAAGGGTTCAAAATATTCGAACTACCAGTTTTTTTCCATCCTTTAAACGGGGTGGAGATGGGTGGGTTGGGTTGGGTTGGGTTGGGTTGGGTTGGGTTGGGTTGGGTTGGGTTGGGTTGGGTTGGGTTGGGTTGGGTTGGGGTGGGTCTAAATCCCACTGATAGGAAATAGAAAATGCCGAATTACGGTACCCGGCTGTTTCTCTGTTTTTTCCATCAGGTGCTTCACGAAGGGGGGAATTGGCAGGATATTTTGTTTACAAAACAGGATGACGAACGTAGGTGGCAGCCATACGCGAGATTGGCGGGACATTTTCTGTTTCAAACCCAGGATTTTCTGTTCCAAATCCAAGATATGTTTGTCTAGTCACCACTTCGCCGGATTAATTGTTCAGTCACCACTTTGGTTATGACACGTAACCCGTAAACACTAAAAGGACATTGTCAACCCTAAACCCTAACCACTTAAAAGAAGCACTGTCCAGCATCCGTCACCCAGGGAACCACGCACCAGAGGTAGCTTCAGATGGTCAGCTATTAGCTGCGACGCCATGCCCGGCTGGTCCTCAAGGTAGAAATGCTCCACACGCGCGCCGATGTTTGAGGGTAGAGGGATTGGCTGGACGGCGGCCCATAGGACTTGCTGGTCAAAGCCATCTGCATGGTAGTCGATGCGGCCGTGCCGCATGGGCGGAGGCAGGCCGGCGTCGGGGAGGCCCATGCCGCTGGGAAAGCCAATGCCGCCTGATGGTGCTACCGCTGTGCCTGGCGGAAGAGGATTCGTGTCGCTGCGGGGAGGCATGCTGCCTGATAGTGGTGATGCTGCTGTGCTTGGTGGCAGCGGGCCGCCCATGCAGCTGGGTTGAGCCATGCTTCCGAGGTGGCCCATGACGCCTGATGGCGCTGATGATGCTGTGCTCGGCAGCTGGATGGGTGGGAGGTTTGTGCTGTGCCGTTGCGTGGAGGAGCATGGGAGGGGTTTCGGCGCGGGCTCTTGCACGGGCGGTGGCAGCGCGCTCATGGGAGGGGACCGGTGGCGTGGGCGGGGCAGCGACGCGCTCGAAGCAACATCTGCGCTGCGGGGGAGGGATTTTGCAGGTGTGGAATGACGTGCGATCATCAGTCGCGAGCGAAAATCTTCGCCTGCATCCTCTGAGCCGCTGACACACCCGACCTGCTGGCCTTCTGCGAGCGGCCCACATGGCCACACCTCAACAAACGGAAGTCGTACCCCTGGTCACACTGTTTTTGCAAGACCTCGCTTGCCAGCATGGAGTAAGGACCCCTGCACCTCCCTCGCTGCTCCTGTGCGACCCTGTCCTCCCTACACAATTCAAATTAAAATGGCATGTGCCATGCGGATGGTCTCCTCGAGCGCAAGCGCGCCCTCGACTTTCTGCAAGCTCCGCGTCGTTTCCACGTCTGCATCGGCCGAAAAGGGCGAAGACGACACGTCGGACAATGTCCTGACTGAGAACAGGGACGAAACCTGGAACTCTGGGAAGACAGGATACGGCTTTATCGACCTCGATCTCGGCGCGCCTTGTGCCGTGGAGCACCTTGATCTGCTCCCGTACCAGGTGCCCTTGCCCGCAGTTTCGAAGACCATGATGATGTTCTTACATGCAATGTTTCAGTTCGATTCGTGCTCACTATGCTGAATCAAAGAATCACTGCCAGGTGCCCACGCCCGCGTTCACCTGCCACCGCATCTGGGCTGGAAACAGCATGGAGGCGCTGCAGCTGGTGCAGGTGAACATGCCAGGGCTTGGGTGCCAGTGTTTGTTTCTTCGGCAACCAGTCCACCTTGGGCAGGCCCTGCGGCTACTGAAGGCCCAATTAGGACCAAACCTGGAACTTCCGATTAATTGGTGTCCTAAGCAGCATGGCTGGCCAGAAATGGGGCCGCAGGCCAGAGGCCATAGCGTAGCTGACATGTAGTTTACCGTATACACAAAAACATAAACAGTGTTTGGGGCGTTTCCTTCAACCTGCACTTCCTTACCTGTAGTATAACGCCGCAAAGGCATTCTCTCGTACTTTCTTCCCTTTCTTTTTCCAGGAGGTGAAGAGGGAGACAAAGCACCACGAGTGGGTGCAAGGCGTGGCCCTCGGGGGAAGGGAAGCCCGCTTCATCCGCGTGGAGACGGTGGACCACCCAGGCTGGGTGGCTTGGTCGGGCATCAACGTGTTCGGGCAAAAGAAATGAGGCAGAGGCTGAGTGGTAGATGCCATGGTCAGTGGCAGAGGTGGGTGGCAGCCACCAGCTGCCCCGGCCGATCGGGCAATAATGATTCCCGGCGTGGGCAGACTGAAAAGAGAGGCAGAGATTGGGTGGGTGGCTGCCACAGCGAATAAGTGGCAGGTGTGTGGCGGCTGCCTCGGCTGGGTTGCAACTGAGTGGCTAGGTCTGGCATCGACGTTCAAAATAATCAGGCTGAGGCTGAGTCGTCTCACAGTCATTCCCGAAATTTGAACCGATCCCTTTTATTTCGTTCGACATGGCAGAAGCCTGATCCTGCCAAGGGAGACAGCCAGGGAGGGACCTGTCACTTAGGGGGCCGGACAAGTCCCCCGACGACCGCAGTCGACCCTTGGGATGGGGTCTTTCCCCGCAAAAAGTTCTACTGGCGTCCACGACTTCAGTTTTTTCATACGGAACTCAAGTTTGCTTTTTAACTGTCGCACTTATTGGGTGGAAAGCCTCCGTCCCCAGCTCCGTCCCGGCCTAAAACCCTTGTTTGGGGGGACTCGTCCGGCCTCCTAAGTGACAGGCCCCTTCAGCCAGGCAGCTGTGCTGACCCATTGCCGCAATGCTAATTATTCTGCGCATTCTGACCATCTTAGGCAGGCCGTTGCGTGGCCACCACTAGGCAGCTGGGGACCGAGCTTTGACCAGCCGATGTACGCTGGAGGCCCAAGCAGCAGGCACCTAGGTGCACCAGACCATCCCGGCCCAGAGTTTCTATATTAGGCGAGTGGTAGCAATTGGCCACCATTGGGCCTGCATGGACCAAACCTTCAGTGCCCTATGGCTGGAGGCCCAAGCAGCAGGCACCTTGCTGCACCAGGCCATCCCCGCCGCAGGCTGAGATATAGCTGAGTTGCTGCTGGAGCAGATTGGACACACAGTGAGAAGCCTGGTGAGAAGTCTCCCAATGTTTTGTGAGGTCTTACGGTGCTAGGGGCGCCCAGAGGGGGAATGCGGCGTGTGCCCACCCGCACTGTGCACTATGGGCAAAAAAACAACGTGGCTGGAGGGGGGGTGAATATCGACACGGGGGGTTGCCGGATGCTGGGGGCCTCCCGAGGTGTCGCGGCCGATGGTGATGGGGACCCATTTGGAAGCTGTTTGTTGGGTTGCTTGAGGATGTCAAGTACAATGAAGAGTTGCACTGCATGAGTGCACGGTTCTGGAGTGGTTCTCAAGACTGCCTATGCGACTATTGTGTAGGCGGTGGACTGTTTATTCCCTGTGCACATTACACGTTTAGGGTTGGGGCTGCTCATGCATCATCGGGTTCGTAGTATGAACTTCATACATGCGCCATGGCGAGGCTGTTCGCTGGTGGGAGGTCAAAGGCAGCCACTGTTTTTTAACCAAGTTCATTTACTAGTTGTGGTTATCAGTGCTCGAACTTGTTTTCGGGCCCTTGTTCCATGCATCGAATCTGGTGCTTGGCTGGAGGTTTGAAATCACATGAGGCTGTTTTCAAACTAGGGCACTAGTTTTGAGCTAGTTAAATGAGGGAGCTCATGACAAAAATATACGGGCTTCAAATAATCGAGGGGATCTTTATGTCCCTGATGTCCATGTTGGGATCCGATGCTCCCTATTGTCTCAGCGCAACTTTGGTAAGGGCAGAGGCATCAGGCTGGAAGACTGGGATCTGCTCGTCTGTGCCAGTAGCCATGCTGGATGGCTGGCAGATAGCTAACCCTTGAAAGGAATCTGTTTAATGGTTTCAAAGTGTAAGATGATGACCGTGGCATGAGGTGCAACGTCATTGAACTGCCAAGTGAAGTTTTTGTGAAGTGTTCTAGTCCAACAGGGCATCACATTGGATGCATGCATGATGGGACTTGTGCCCGTAAACTGGTACAGGCATTTGATACTCTTAAGGTTACGCAGGACTCTCTCTTGCTTTCTTTCCTCTCCTGAGTTTCCAACTAGACAGTTGGGTGCTGGTGCAGCCGAGCCTCTTCAGCAGTGACCAGAGGCGTAGCGTCATTGACCGGGTGGCCGTATCATGGTGCGTTGTTTGAGAGAGGTCTGACACCTTGACAGCGTCGGGTTCCAACCAAGGGATCCGGCATGCACATTTAAATTGTGATTCAGATCAAACTGTCATTTGCCAGTTAAGCCAAAATGTCCATACGAAGGAAAGATAACTCTCCGTACAGCTGGGGGCTGCAGGAACGGATAATAAATAAAATATATGTTGATGGACAGGGACAGAGTGAGTTCCTCAATGGTCAGAGCGGCATGGAGTGCGTAATTGAAATCCTCGTAAGCAGTCAGTGGTCAAATTATCTGACTGACTGACAAAATGGGGGGATAATACAGAGGATTCTGTCCTGAATAAGGCAATATCGTAGCTTGATCATAAGTCACCAAGGGGCTGTCTCATACTGGGGGAGTAAGATAATCCCCTGAAGGAGGATACAAATGTCCGGATTCTCTCATGCAGATCTGACACTAGTGCTGTATCAACATGGTTTGTCTGGCAGATAAACAGCACAGACACCACAAAAAACGAAACGTAAGACAGCAATCATTTGCAAATCTACTGCGCCCTAGGGCAATGCCGCCCAGGTCATATTGCCATGCAAGTCAGATCTTTGCTGCACCCTCACCAGCCTTCTTCCTTATGTCTGAATTCTCGATCTCTTGGACTGATCAATCGCGTCCGAGAGTAGATACGATCCTTCACTTCGCCTTGGCCTCCGGTGGATTCAATGGCGGAAGGAACTTGAGGGGGTGAGATCGATACCACGGCCAGTCAGGCAGGACCACCAAGCATGTTACTACCAGGCCCACTGCGTTAATGTACACCATGAGCATGAAATTGGCTTTCAAATATCCGACGACGAAACTAACGAAGGCGAAAGCAAGAATGATGCGGACAAGTAGCCATTCTGCCAACTTTTGTCCTTCGTAGTCCATCCGGGCGAAGTGGATGCGAAAGTCAAGTAAATGTGCTTCGAGTTGGTGTCGTAAAGAGTCAATAGAGAGAGAAAGGAAACGCCTGGGCGGGGCTATAAGAATACGGCACAGAACCTGCCAGCCTGGCCAGACTGGCGAATAAGTGTGAACGCGAACACGTAGTTGGTTTGAAGTAGTTGCTCAATTCAAATGAAGGGAGTGTTTGCGTCAGACATCGAGTCAGGCTGTTACAATCCATTAGATGCCTGAAAGGCGCATAGGGACGGTCCCCTCATACTTAAGGTCGTTGATGTTACACAATCTGTGGGCCCTGCTCAAGAGGCTCCAACCAAGCCACGGCCCACAAGTCAATGACATTACACCTCTGGGCCACGTCCCTCCTGAGCAGTTTGGTTTTCAACAGCGCCGTAGCACGCTCCATGCTGATTTTCTGCTCAGGCATGCAGTCCATGCTCAACGGGCAGCTGCAGGCCGTGGCAAGCTGCATGTGGCCTTTGTGGACTTCACAAAGGCCTATGACACCGTGCCCGAGGAGCAGCTGTGGCGGCATTTATGCGAGCATCTTCACATGCCTGCATGCCTGTTACGCGCGGTGCAAGCGCTTTATGCCGGTGCAGTTTACACGCTCACTGACGGCCACAAGCGCACTGGTCCTGTGCCTTGCACTAGGGGCATCAAACATGGCTGCCCCCTGAGCCCCCTGCTCTTCAGCCTTTACCTCAGTGACCTGCCGGCTATGCTCGCAGCCAAGTGCCGGCAGAGGGCATTGACATGCAGGCGGGGCGACAGCTACGCTGCCTGCTGTATGCGGATGACCTCTCCTTGCTAGCCCGCACCCCAGCAAGGCTGCCACGCATGCTTGATGCCTTGCATGAATATGCGGCACATAAACAGCTTCAGGTCAATGTCAGTAAGACAGAGATCATGGAGTTTGGCAGCCGCTTAGCAGCGCAGCGCCGACAGCCAGCCCATGTTTGCGTGTACGGCCCTGACCGTACCGTATTGAAGCGTGTCCAAGAATTCAAGTTCTTGGGCATCACTCAGCACGGAAGCGGCGGCATGAGGAGTGCTTTGTTGAACAAGTGCATGCCTCCCCCCTCCACCAGGTCAAACAAAGTAACCACATACCACCTACGGTGTGCAGTATGGAAATGTTTAAACATGGTCGGAGGCATTGCAGCTGCGTTAATGTTTCTCCGACTCACTGTTTGTTTCCCATCCTCCCCACGCCCCTCAAATGTATATTTCTGACCCCCTGTCCCGTCCGTCCTGCCCCCCTCATCAGCAGTATGGTAAGGTTAAGGTTAAACTAGACCCTAAACCCTGAACCCTGAACCCCCCTCATGTGCAGTATGGGAAGTTTCAGGGTTAAGGTTAAACAAAACCCTTAACCCTAATCCTTACCCCCCCCTCATGTGCAGTATGGGAAGGTTTACAAGGGCCTGTGGCGGGGCAGCATCGTCGCTGTTAAGGTCATGGCGCTGCCGTCCATGAGCGGAAGTTAAGCAGGGTTGAGAGCATGTGGTCAGGGTGTAGGGTTAACTTCAAAGGGTTGGAGAGGGTGCGATCAGCATCTGCTAGGGCTTAACCCTAAACCATTAACCCTAAACCATAAACCCTAAAAACACTGCCACTAATACGGTACCCCGTGGATTTGAATCGCCCTCGGGTAGGTATGAATTGTATGTTTGATAGTTACCTTGGGCCAACAAACAGACAGCAATGATTGATTTCCGACTCAGACTGGCGTTGACTTTCAACAATTCGTGTTTGAATGAATCTCTTACCCCGATTAACGTTGATTGTGAGGGAAGGCAATTCAAATCTGGCTACTGTATGCTATACTACATTGCCATGCTATGCTACATTGCCACGCTATACTACATTGCCATGCTATACTACATTGCCATGCTATACTACATTGCCATGCTATACTACATTGCCATGCTATACTACATTGCCATGCTATACTACATTGCCATGCTATACTACATTGCCATGCTATGCTACATTGCCACGCTATACTACATTGCCACGCTATACTACATTGCCATGCTATGCTACATTGCCAAGCTATACTACATTGCCACGCTATACTACATTGCCACGCTATACTACATTGCCATGCTATACTACATTGCCAAGCTATACTACATTGCCATGCTATGCTACATTGCCATGCTATACTACATTGCCATGCTATGCTACATTGCCATGCTATGCTACATTGCCAAGCTATACTACATTGCCATGCTATGCTACATTGCCAAGCTATACTACATTGCCACGCTATACTACATTGCCATGCTATGCTACATTGCCATGCTATACTACATTGCCATGCTATACTACATTGCCACGCTATACTACATTGCCACGCTATACTACATTGCCATGCTATACTACATTGCCACGCTATGCTACATTGCCATGCTATACTACATTGCCAAGCTATACTACATTGCCACGCTATACTACATTGCCACGCTATACTACATTGCCATGCTATACTACATTGCCATGCTATACTACATTGCCATGCTATACTACATTGCCACGCTATACTACATTGCCATGCTATACTACATTGCCATGCTATACTACATTGCCATGCTATACTACATTGCCACGCTATACTACATTGCCATGCTATACTACATTGCCATGCTATACTACATTGCCACGCTATACTACATTGCCATGCTATACTACATTGCCATGCTATACTACATTGCCATGCTATGCTACATTGCCACGCTATACTACATTGCCACGCTATACTACATTGCCATGCTATACTACATTGCCACGCTATACTACATTGCCACGCTATACTACATTGCCACGCTATACTACATTGCCATGCTATACTACATTGCCATGCTATACTACATTGCCATGCTATACTACATTGCCATGCTATACTACATTGCCATGCTATGCTTCATTGCCATGCTATACTACATTGCCATGCTATACTACATTGCCATGCTATGCTACATTGCCACGCTATACTACATTGCCACGCTATACTACATTACCATGCTATGCTACATTGCCACGCTATACTACATTGCCATGCTATACTACATTGCCATGCTATGCTACATTGCCACGCTATACTACATTGCCATGCTATACTACATTGCCATGCTATACTACATTGCCATGCTATACTACATTGCCATGCTATACTACATTGCCATGCTATACTACATTGCCATGCTATACTACATTGCCATGCTATACTACATTGCCATGCTATACTACATTGCCATGCTATACTACATTGCCACGCTATACTACATTGCCATGCTATACTACATTGCCATGCTATGCTACATTGCCATGCTATGCTACATTGCCACGCTATACTACATTGCCACGCTATACTACATTGCCATGCTATACTACATTGCCATGCTATACTACATTGCCATGCTATACTACATTGCCACGCTATACTATATTGCCACGCTATACTACATTGCCATGCTATACTACATTGCCACGCTATACTACATTGCCACGCTATACTACATTGCCACGCTATACTACATTGCCATGCTATACTACATTGCCACGCTATGCTACATTGCCATGCTATACTACATTGCCATGCTATACTACATTGCCATGATATACTACATTGCCACGCTATACTACATTGCCATGCTATACTACATTGCCATGCTATGCTACATTGCCATGCTATGCTACATTGCCATGCTATGCTACATTGCCACGCTATACTACATTGCCATGCTATACTACATTGCCACGCTATACTACATTGCCATGCTATACTACATTGCCATGCTATACTACATTGCCATGCTATACTACATTGCCATGCTATACTACATTGCCATGCTATACTACATTGCCACGCTATACTACATTGCCATGCTATACTACATTGCCATGCTATGCTACATTGCCATGCTATGCTACATTGCCACGCTATACTACATTGCCACGCTATACTACATTGCCATGCTATACTACATTGCCACGCTATACTACATTGCCACGCTATACTACATTGCCATGCTATGCTACATTGCCACGCTATACTACATTGCCATGCTATACTACATTGCCATGCTATACTACATTGCCATGCTATACTACATTGCCACGCTATACTACATTGCCATGCTATACTACATTGCCATGCTATACTACATTGCCATGCTATGCTACATTGCCATGCTATACTACATTGCCATGCTATACTACATTGCCATGCTATACTACATTGCCACGCTATACTACATTGCCATGCTATACTACATTGCCACGCTATACTACATTGCCATGTTATACTACATTGCCATGCTATACTACATTGCCATGCTATACTACATTGCCATGCTATACTACATTGCCATGCTATACTACATTGCCACGCTATACTACATTGCCATGCTATGCTACATTGCCACGCTATACTACATTGCCATGCTATACTACATTGCCACGCTATACTACATTGCCATGTTATACTACATTGCCATGCTATACTACATTGCCATGCTATACTACATTGCCACGCTATACTACATTGCCACGCTATACTACATTGCCACGCTATACTACATTGCCACGCTATACTACATTGCCATGCTATACTACATTGCCACGCTATACTACATTGCCACGCTATACTACATTGCCATGCTATACTACATTGCCACGCTATACTACATTGCCACGCTATACTACATTGCCATGCTATACTACATTGCCACGCTATACTACATTGCCACGCTATACTACATTGCCATGCTATGCTACATTGCCATGCTATGTTAAGAAACCGTGTGAAAGGGTATCCTGTGTTACGAAAGCTTGCTTGTTGCTGTTTGTACTCCAGATTTGTACTGCCTGGTTTATTTAAAAACTTGCCTAGATTACTTGCCTGGCATGTACTCCGGATTTTGACCACCTGCTGGTTTATTTCAAGACTTGCTTGGATGACTTCCCCAGCATGTACTCCGGATTCGTGCTGCCTGGTTTATTCAAATGCTTGCCCACATTACTTGCCCAGCTTGTGCTGTACTTCTGTCATCCCCTTTGGAAATATAAATACACGTTGACATGAATCACCGTGGTCCACGATCCAATACAAGCTAGACACAGACTACCGTACTTGTCCAGAGGAGGGTAATTTGGGGGCTCAGATTGATGACAATCTCCGTACCGGTCCAGAGGAGGGTATTTTGCTGCCTGTGCCCCCAAAAGGCACTCCCTTGTCTCAATCCGCCTCGAGAGGAATCATGTCTCAACCCTCAACCCTGAATCCTAAGCGAGGACTTTTGCCTTCTCATTCTGCCTCATGGTACCTGGCTACTTTCTCTCATCTGTCTCTATCTAGTGTGCTTCATATGCTCGCAGATAGAGCATATGGCAATCATGGGGGACAGCTGTCTCCAACCTGCCTTCATCTCTTGCGCTCTTTTGCCCGAAGTAAGAGCGCATGGCAATCATGGAGGCAGCCATCAGCAGCTCCCTTAGCCACCCCAACATTGTACAGGTGTGAACAGTGTGTGAGTGGGGTGTGGTGCTTATCATGAAGGCAGCCCTGAGCAGCTCGCTGTCACACCCCAACATCGTGCCAGTGGGCGGAGGGGGGCTGTTTCTTCCATTTGAGCGATTTGCTGCCCCTATCCCAGAGTATGAACACAAAAGTGTGGACAGGGAGTCCTGGCCCCTGGAAGTGTTTGCTTCCTGTCGCATCTCAACATTGAGCTGGTGGCCGGTTAAAGAGGGGAGGGGGGTGGTGAACAATCATATGATTTATTTCTCCATGGTATATTTGATTTGCTTCCCTTATAATAAATGTGTCTGGGGTTGAGGGATCCATGAATACCAATTATCGATTGTGGACGCCAGTTTTCAGTCAGAAATCAAGAGTTTGGGTCGATAATTTGCCCTGAGGGCAGCATATAGAAAACGTGTTTTCATACCCGAGGGCAGGCAAATCAAATCTACGGTACTGCAGCCATGTGCTGTATATTGTTTGTTTAGGAGGTTCAGTTTTTTTGAAGGACGCAGCGCGTTGTGGGCTGATGCCTGGTCAATGGGCCCAACATGGCCACCAATACTCGCAAGCGCACCCAGGCGGGTTTTTCTGCGTGAGCGTCTCGGGATCCCCAGGGGTGTGGGCGGCCAGCTGCTCACTTTCTTAAGCCCGGAAGCAAAAGAATACAAGGAAGCAAAAAAATGCTGGGAGGACATGCTTGCAACGTTGCGACTGCGTGCCATCTTTTCTCATCGTGCCTGTCACCAGAAATTGCCACTCGGCCTCCACGTATCTTCCTGTGGGGGACATGTACGTGTGCAATCACGCCTGCGTCCCTTCTCTTTGGCCCTTGCCTTGCAGCATTTATTTAATTAAGTCTGAATGCATTTCCCCTGCATTTCAGATGCAACCCAGCGTATGGCCAGCAAGCATGGGGTTTAGGGGTTTTACCTACCGGTAGTTTAGGGGTTTAGGGGTTTTACCGGTAGTTTAGGGGTTTAGGGGTTTTACCGGTAGTTTAGGGGTTTAGGGGTTTTACCGGTAGTTTAGGGGTTTAGGGGTTCTACCGGTAGTTTAGGGTTGAGCTTTTTACCATGCCCGCCTGCTAGCTCAAAGTGGGGTCCCCATCAGCCCATTGGTGGCTGCCCGGCGGCCATTCAAAGACGGCCTGGCGCCTGGCACACACTTGAGCACTAAAATATTTCCGCCTCGATGTGTGCAGACGTATGAATACAACCTAATTTTTACCCACTGTACCAGCCGCTGCGCTCAAGCTCGTTCGTGACCTCAGCATCGCCCTCGTGACCTCAGCATCGCGCTGTACAAACTCAAAAACTTCCGTGTGGATGTGTGCAGACGTATGAATACAACCTGGTACCTTTGTACCAGCCGCCGCACTCGAGCTTGCTCGTGACCTCTGCGTCGGCCTCGCTGGCGCCGGGCAGTGCGAGCGGAGGCAGGGGCTGCAAGGAGCCTGCCAGCGGCATCAGCGGGGCATCGTCCGGGCAGCTCGTGGGGCTGGGCTTCCAGGTCAGTTAGGGATCAACCAAGGGAGGGACTTTGCAGAATTGTAGCTGAATTTTAGCTGAATTCTGATGTGGGCTGAGGCTGCGTGTAGCAACTAATGCAGGGGGGGGGCACTGTAGCACTGTAGCTGAATTGTAGCTTAATTCGTATGTGGGCAGAGGCTGCATATAGCAACTACGGCGGGGGGGGCACTGTAGCTGAGTTGTAGCTGGAGTAACCCTGGCTGCAGCTGAATTCTAGTGTGGGCAGGGGTTGCATCAATCAGCTGAGGGGGGGGCACTACAGCTGAATTGTAGCTGATTGTGCCCCCCCTGCTGATGGTATAGCACTACAGCTGAATTGTAGCTGATTGTGCCCCCCCTGCTGATCGAATAGCACTGTAGCTGAATTGTAGCTGATTGTGCCCTCAGGTCCAGCTGGTCTTGGAGTACTGCGATTACGGCTCCTTGAGAGATGCGTTGGATGACGACGTTTTCATCTCCGGCGGAAACAGCGGTCGAGAAGACGTTGAAAAGAGTTGTCGCGAAGACGATGTACGGAGCAGTCGCGATGACCATGAAAACAGCGGTCGTGATGATGACGATGAAAAGAGGTGTCGAGGAGGAGGCATTGTCAACTACCGGGCCGTGCTGGACACGGCGGCGGACGTGGCGCGCGGCATGGCGCACCTTCACAAGCTCAATGTGGTGCACTCTGATATCAAGGTGTGTGAGAAAGGGTGTGAACAAGGGTGTGATGCCCACGGGGCGCACGGCATAGCTAACCCTCACAAGCTCAATGTGGTGCACGCTGACATTAAGGTGTGGAAATGGTGTGGAAAGGGTGTGGAAAAGGGTGCTTAGCACCTACGGCGGCTGACATGACACACCTTGACAAGCTGAATGTGGTGCACTCGGACGATAATGTGTGAGGATGGGTGTGAATCTGGGTGTGAACAAGGTTGTGAAGCACCTTCACAAGCTCAATGTGGTGCACTCTGACATTTAGGAGTGTGAGTGTGGGTTTGAATTAGGGTGTGAACAAGGGTGTGGATATTCAGGCATGCAGCGTGGCGCACACTCACAAGCTCTATATGTTGCATCTCGACATGAAGGTGTGAGAAGTGTAAACATCTGGGTGTGAAAACGGGTGTGAAGTACCTGGGGCGCGGGACATGGCCACAGGCATTTCACAAGCTCTGTGTGTTGCACTCAATCACTAAGGTGTGATAAGTGTGAGCACCTGGGTTTGAAATGTAGTGTGACCCCCCCGGTGTGAAGCACCCGTAGTGTGCGGTATGGCGTGCCGCCACACGTTTGATGTGTGCACTACTACATACAAGTGTGAGAAGTGTGAACCCCAGCGTGTAATGGTGGTTATGGGCCCCGGCTCTATCTACGATTATGGAGGGGGGGGGACTTTATATCGGTGGGTCTGCCCAGGTATGAACGGAGTTCTTTTAAAGTGACTTCATTTAGATGACTTGGCTAGCAGCGAACGCTTGGTGCGGTCGTGAGACCTCATTGTAACAGGAAGTCCGAACAATGCAAGTCGAAAGCTTGAACTCATATGTGGACGTCTTTGTTAAAACCTGTAAGTCAGGGTACCCGGAGCAACCTTACGACAGGGAAGCTGTGCCAACAATGACACTTTTCTTGCAGCAACGACCGCATGTGACGAGTGACATTTTGAATCGCAGCTGTCATTGTCGCTGTCACTTGCCGAACGCTTGCTGCATTGCTTTAGCGATATGTAGCTATTAGCAGCGAATAGACATGCGACTGACATCGAGCCAAATCAGTATTGATCGACGAGCCAGACCAGGCATTCCTGGCAGTGACGAGTGTGAACACAGTTCGAATCCCAACTGTCAGCTGTAGCAGGCACGCTGCCTGGCAGTCATCGCTGTTCACACTCTGACTCACGGTAGCAGTAAGTAGCTATCTACGCCAGCGATGTAGATGTTAACATTAAGATCGCGGTGACGAGCGAGGGCCAGCGAGGACTGGTTGACGTCGGTCGGTTGTTGGTCAGTTTGTACATCTTTTTTGGTGTCTTTAATCTACTGTGTAGCCGTACACTGACGACTTGTACATCTTTTTTGGCGTCTTGAATAATAGGCCGGGGCAACCATGTTGTGAAACACCAGGTGTTAGCCAGACCCATCACCCATGCACAAGCTCAACGAGATGTACCAGTGCATCATAATTTGTGTGGAAAAGGTGTTAACAAATGTGTGAATATAGTGTGGAACACCTGGGTCGTCGCAGCTTCACAAGGTTATGTTATGCATTCGGACCTGAGTGTGTGAGAACCAGGGTTTGGATGAGGGTGCTTCAACTGCTTTCTGCTGTACAGTGCTACTACACAGGTATGTACATCTTGCTGATGTACAGTGCTAGTGCTAAAGGTGCTTTGGCACACACCAAAATTAGCACTGCTAGTCTGGTACCTGATTTGCCCTGCATGTCCGCCCCCCCCCAATGTTGATGGAATTATTTATTGAGCGCCTCGCCCCATTGTTTATTTTATTGCGCTCCTCCCCCCAATGTTTATTACATCATTTTTTTACGCGCCTCCTCGCAATCTTTATTTTATTATTTTGTTGCGCTCCTCCCCCCAATGTTTATTTAAATCTTTCATCGCGCTCCTCCCCATGATGTTTACTTCATCATTTTATTGCTCTGTCAATTTCATTCTTTTATCGCGCACTTCCCCCCATAGTTTGTTTAATTCCCTCATTGCGTGCCTCCTCCCAATGCTTATCTAATTCTTATTTTGTGCTCCTCCTCCCATGTTTATTTAACTCCTTTATTGCGCTCCTCCCCCCATTGTTTATTTATATCTTCTATTGCGCTCCTCCCCCAATGTTTATTTAACTATTTTATTGCGTTTTCCCCCCAATTATTTTATTGCGCTCCTCCCCTCAAATTTGTGTTTCAATATTTTATTGCACTCCCCCCCATAATGTTTTAAAGCGCGCCTCTCCCGATTGTCAAACGTACACTGGGCGCCTGCGCCCTGCACGTGTAATGCCCCCCGTTGGTGATTTATTCCGCGCCAGACTTAACCTTTGGGGTCAACCAGGTGGCCTCCACTGGGCAGATTGGGGTTTAGGATTAAGGATGAAACCCTAAAACCTAATCCATGACCGGCATACGGCCAGAGCACCACAGCAACAAGGCATGCTGCACCAGATCCCCCCGGTCGCAGGCTGTGCTGTCCCAGAGTAGCAGCTGAAGCATCCTAGATTAAACAGAGCTTGTTGACTGGCCTCCGGCTAGTGGGCCAAGCAACAGGGCCTGCTGCTTCTGCCACCTATGCCCATGTAGCTGAGTGGTAGCTGAGTGGCAGCCGTATCACACTTTTGAAAGGAAGGGTGTCTTGCACGTGTATCATTATGGCACGTACGAAAAGTATCCATGGTAGAGGGTGAAATGGGATTTGTTTATATATGATGTTATCCGTCGTAAGATACCCCATGGGAAAAGTGTCTTTGGCACTGCACATGTCACACTGGCCACACCATGTCACACATCACACAAGTTTGAACCTCCTCGGCAGGCCCGGAACATATTGTTGATGCGGAGCGCCAGGGAGGATCGAGGGATCGTCGCGAAGGTCGCAGACTTTGGACTCTCTTTCAAGATGGAGCACACGGAGACGCATGTCAGCCGCATGTTCCAAGGCACGCACACGCACGTGGCCCCTGAAGTATTATCAAACGGATGTATGGGCAAGGCTGCTGATGTGTGAGTAGGGGGAGATGGAGGGCATGTAGCATCTTCCAAGGCACGCACACGCCCATGCAAATGCACATGCACATGGCTCCAGATGTATTTTCAATATAGATTTTGATCCATGCTTGGTGCAGATATTCGTTTGATCTCAAAATGGGAGGTACGTACCGCGTAGGTATTCCCTTGGTGTCATGAAGCATGTACTGGTATTGAACATGGATGTTTCCCTTGCGTAGGTATTCGTTTGGGATCACGATGTGAGAGATGTTCACATCCAAGGCGCCGTTCTGCGAAGTCAACCGAGCTTACCTCAGCTACCAGATTGTTAAGACCGGGCTCCGGCCAGAGTGGCCGTCCGACACGCCGCCTGCCTACGCTGCCCTGGCGAGGCATTGCTGGGATGCCGACGCTGGAATCAGGTGTGCAAGGGTTTTGTTTTATTATAAAAGGGTTTGTGGTTTTCAGGGGTTGGGTTAAGGTTTTAGCCCTAGACCCTAAACCCCAACTTCAAGCCTAGCCCAAAGCCCTTAACTTAACTTGAAGCCTAACCATGAAGCCCTTAAACCTAACTTGAAGCCTGGCCCAAAGCCCTAATTTAAAGCCTGGCCCAAAGCCGTTAAGCCTAACTTGAGCCTGGCTCAAAGCCCTAAACCCTGACGTAAAGCCTATCCTTCAGCCTACAACCCCTTTCAACCCAGGCCAAACTTCAACGAGGTCCTCGACTCCTTTGTCCCCAAAACTCTTTACCCTCAACCCTGAATCCCACAGCCCTTATCCACCCAGGCTTAACTTCGACTAGGTCCTCGAATCCCTTGAGCCCAAAGCTCTTAACCCTCAAACCCTGAAAACCGCCACCCTTGTCTACCCAGGCCAAGCTTCGACTAGGTCCTCGACTGCTTTGTCCCTGATGCCCTAAAGCCTATCCTGATGCCCACCACCCATGTCTACCCAGGTCAAGCTTCCACGAGATTCTCGACTCCCTTGAAGCCTAATCTCAGAACTCTTAAAACCTGGAGCCCACCACCCCTTGTGTACCCAGGCCAAGCTTCGACAAGATCCTTGACTCCCTGGTTGAAATGCGTGAGGCTGAGGCGGGTCCAACAGTCAGGTTGGAGGTGAGATGCAGTGTGAGGGGCTGCTGCATCTTGTGGGGTACCGGGAGGCTGATGCGGGCACTGGGAGGTATTCTGACAATCAGTTTGTTTAGTATTCGGAGGCTGAGGCAATTTAAATGCATGGGGGTGCGCGGACCCTATCCCGTTTTACAGTACCAGGAGGCAGAGGCAATTTTAACGATCAGTTTGTTGATTATTGGCATGCTAACGCAGTTCTGAGACGACTACGTGGTCGGGTACCGGGGGACTGAGGCATGTACGACAATCGGGTTGGAGGTGAGATGCAGTGTGAGGGGCTGCTGCATCTGGTTGAGTACCGGGAGGCTGAGGCGGTTCTGAGACAGCCAGGTGGTTGGGTACCGGGGGCATGAGGAGGGTAAGGCAATCAGGATGGAGTTGAGACAGAGTAATAGGGGCTGCGGCATCTGGCTGAGGCGGTTAGCAGGAGGCGGTTTTCATGATCAGGTGGTTGGCTACCGGTAGGCTGTGGTGGTCTTCTTATGACGATGAGGTTGGAGGTAAGAGTCTTGCAGGCCAAGGGAACGCATCACGTAACTGAGCAGTTGCATGCCTTTGACTGTGTATATTAGGATGCTTCGGCTACAATTCAGCTACATCACGGCATGCTGATGGGAAGGCCTGCTGCACGTTTTGCATGCCAAGGGGACGCATCATTTGTCCCCACACTCCAGCAGTTGCATGCCCCTATGTATTAGGGTGCTTCAGCTACAATTCAGCTACATCACGGCCTGCTCTGATGTGGAGGCCTGATGCTGGTTCTGCATGCCAAGGGGACGCATCATTAGTTTGTCCCAACACTCCAGCAGTTGCATGCCACTATGTATTAGGGTGCTTCAGCTACAATTCAGCTACACCACAGCCTGCTCTATGGAGGCCTGGTGCAGGTTTTGCATGCCAAGGGGAGGCATCATTTGTCCCAGGCAAATTGACTCCCCCCCCACCCTCTTGCAGCCGCTGTGCATATCTGGGTTTTTTCTTCTTCTGCTGGATGTACGTTGCTACATTGTACAGCATGTGCTGGCCTAAAAGCGCGACCTGGTTTGCACTGAATTTAACACGGGTGTGTGCCTCATCAATAAATGCGCCCGTGGATTAAAGAAGTAATAAATAAAATAAATAAGACGTGGATTGAATAAATAAATAAATACGCCCTGAGACGTGGATTGAGTAATGCCTTCGAAGCTCGAAGCTCTGAAGAGGTTGCGGATCTCGAGGTTGCGGATCTCGAGGTTGCGGATCTCGAGGTTGCGGATCTCGAGGTTGCGGATCTCGAGGTTGCGGATCTCGAGGTTGCGGATCTCGAGGTTGCGGATCTCGAGGTTGCGGATCTCGAGGTTGCGGATCTCGAGGTTGCGGATCTCGAGGTTGCGGATCTCGAGGTTGCGGATCTCGAGGTTGCGGATCTCGAGGTTGCGGATCTCGAGGTTGCGGATCTCGAGGTTGCGGATCTCGAGGTTCAGTGGGTTGAGCATGCTTTCAGTCTCAACAGGTGGCGTGTCGGGTCATGCGCATTTCCTGAATCCTGGAGTCCCCGACGTTTTTCCTGCTTCGATTCGCAGATGAGAGAAGACGGTGTACGGGCGGGGCAATACCTTCCACATTAAGTTGCTTCAGCTACACTTCAGCTACATCCCGGTGTGAGGTCGTGGTGGCCGGCCCGGTGCAGCATGCTCTTCTGCTTGGGCCACTGGCCGTAGGTCGTTCAAGGCTTGGTCCCTAGCAGCCTGCTAAAGGTAGCCAGGTGTACAATGGAAAAAATGGCATGCAGTAGCCGGCCCGGTGCAGCCAGCTCTGCTGCTTTGGCCACTGGACATTCATGGCCAAGTAGAACATTCAAGGCTTGGTCTCGAGCAGGCTGCTGAAGGGATGCGCGCTGAAAAGCAAACTGCACGTATTGGCCGGACTCGCTACTTTTCCGGCCATCGATTCCTTGGGGGGCAGGCTGACTGGATGCATGGGCATCGTTGACCTCGATTATCCATCTCGATTCCAGTCCTCTTAAAGTATTTAGGGCATTGGCGAGGCTCGAGCGGTGTGTGTTTACGTGCGTGTTTCCTAATTGTTCTCTGGTGCCGTCTCCCTTGCGTTGCCTAGCAGACTTTTTGTTTGCCGAAGTGGCCGACCTTTATTTAATCAGGGCCCAGAGGTGTAATGTCATTAACATACTTTTAAAGGGTTTACTGTCTCTTCGAGACCGGTGGGGAAAAGTTTACCACATCTCATTCATATACCAGTCCTGCTTCAGCGCTACTTTGTTTGCTGCCTGTTTGAAAGCTGAATTCAATTCACAAGGTTCTTGCATTAGTCCTGTGCAATTAGGCCGTATTTTTTCTTAATTGTTCAGTAATTTCGGTCCTGGTTTAGGTAGCTGGATTTTCCTTGAGATCTCGGTTTGGCTGAGCTTTAGCCAATGACGGATCTTAATCGGCATGGCTCATCAGGATGAGCTGCCGATAACTGTATTGCCATGGCACTGTCTTGCAAGCCCCTGATGTCGATGGGAAATAAAGGATGCAAGCCATGGCATCCGCTTTCAACCGTTTCGACCGATCAAATTCAGAATCTGCATTTGCTGAGGCACCAAGATATGCATCGACACCACGATATGCATCGACATCAACACCACCTACTGCTTGTATCGGTTTACAGGCATATGTCTCATGCATCAAATGATTCAAATGTGATGCTTTGCTGGACAGTAAAAGCTGAACACAACTTCACCCCAGCAGAACTATCAACACTGGCATCTGCATCCAAACCAGCATCATGAAGCTAGGCAACTGTCGAATTCATCATGTTAATGACGTTACACCTCTGGCCCATGCTGAAATGAAGCTCAATCACGTCGATGAATTCATCATGTATATGGGCATCCATCCACTACAATGCCTGCACCAGTTTCAAAATTGGCGACTAGTGGGGGCACACCACATTTTTCAGCAAAGGAGCGCATTCCCCCCACCCACACTGTCGTCGCCTGTCAGACCGCCAGCTAGTATAACTTTTCAATACTGCCACACGATCCTCTCTCTCGCCCTGTCTATATCACCGGGTTCCATTTTCCTGCCCCCTCACATATGAGGGTGGCATGGCTGCACCATGGTCATGGCTGTGCATGCATGGTACTAGCTGAAATTGAGCTGAATCATTCCCTATCAGCCCCATGCGGCCGCATTCAGCAGGGCCCCGCGGATATGCACTGTTCATAAACAGTTTTCAATACTGTCATGCTGAGGCTCGATCTTTTGTGATATAGGATTCGTTATTTACACCGTCGTAGCTGGTCTATCACATTAGTTCGGGAGGAGATAACAGACACAGCTGCTAATCAGTGAAAGCAAATGTAAGGGCATGGCTTGCTGCTGTTGGCTTTACTTGCATAATTTACGATTATTTAAGCTTGGCTTTCAGATAAGTCGGATCAACCACAGTGTTGTGTCGTGCGATCCTGGTCATATGAGGTCCATGGCGTAACACCTCTGGGCCCTGTTAAAAAAGGCTCGGCTGCGTGGCGGGCGCCTAACTCAAGCCTGGTCAGATGAGGTTCATTAGTGTGTTGCGCGGCGCTGCCTACCATCTGTTACAAAGTTCAACATAGCGACAATTACAGATGCAGAGGTTTATTAGAATTAAAGAAACCGCCTAGGAAGATGAGAGTCGAAAGAGAGGGTACAATATTGGCTGCCTGCGACAGATCAGACAAAAGGAAAATAAGACAGGTATACACAATGGCCAGCTCATATGGGCCAAACTGAATATAACTGCAACACCCTATCATCTATGAGCTCCTTTTTGGGAGGGAGGTATCCAGGATTTCCACATTTGAGGAGGAAATTTTGCACGGCCCAGAGGAAGGAATGAGGCCGGGAAGAGACAACAGCCCCCTTTACACTGAGGCCAACCACTAGCCCTCTTGGCCACTCAGCATCCATCCCAACCAATAATCCAGTGGGACTTGTCAACATCACTCCTGAAAAATCTGATTAGCAAAGATCTTGAGGAATTAATGGACATTGTTAAAATATGGGTACGTACAACTTCGATGAGAGACAGATGCAATACATGCGGCCCAATCCATCAATGATGACCAATTGACCAGAGGGCGTGCAAACTACATACACTACATCATGCAACCTTGGAGTGACTTCGGAAAACCAAGCACAGAGGACATTGCAGCCACCCACTCATGTCATCCTTTCACAAAGCAACCAGAGAAACACTCGGGGCGACTGATCATAGCTTCCCGACTGCAATCATTCAGGGGTAGCACACAATATAGGAACATGTCAGGGGGCGGTGACAGCGCCCACAGCAGCGCAGCCTTGCTGACAAGGAGAGTAGCAGAGTTGGAAGCCTGCGCCCCAGCCCCAGCAGGCCGCGGCACACGCTGCCTGGCAGGCCGAATAGGCAATGACGCCTACGACACGAAAGGGATGGTTAGGTTGATGATGGAAGCAGGGATGTCGTACAATACCCAGAAGTAATTTGTGTCCGTCAGCGAGCTGGAGGGTTTGTCACATAATATGGCCTCTGAAATATTGATGGAAGCGATCTACATCAATATTCAAGAGCAATGTAAAATACCGTTATGGCTCTGACGGACTGAAGGGGGCACTGTGAAGTCTAGCTAGCACCGACCCAGTATGGTACTAGGTAAAGCTAGAATGGCCGAACAGGGTGTAACGCGCAAGGACTGGCCCGAATTCAAACCGGTGAACCGTTTCTCTGGCATACAGAACTAGAGACAGGAGATTTCATTTTAAGCCAATGTTAGCCACTCCGATAAATCGGCGGATGGAGGGCTACAGAAGCCCTGCTGTTTGTATGTACAGGGTTTGCGTACATAGCATCATAGACTCATCATAGCGTACACTCATCAGTGAGCCCTGCTGTCCTGAGCGAATGGAATTATAATGACTCCTATTCAACTTACATATCCGGTTGCCGCTGTGAAAAAGAAAGATCGTCAAAGACACTGGCAAAATAATGCATGCCGGTATATATACTACTACTAGCAGTAGGTTCTGGGATGATCAAAGGAGTACCGTATAACAGTATGTGGCTTTGAAAGTTGTCATGAATTAAAGTACTGGAAAGGTTTGAAGCAAATGCGATCCACCCCAAGTAAGCTGCTGCTGGCTGAACTCACCCGCGTCTGTGCGTGTGATGACAGCGAATGCCATAAAGGCCAGAAGGGCCAGAACCATTAGCTTCCTGGACATTTGGGTAGTCGGCCTTCGGTGTAAAGTTTAGGCCCGGGATATGCGTGGAAATACATCAATCGAGATGATCTGGACTTTTAAGTATCGGAAACCTACAACCATATGAACATTTTCCACACATCTGAGGACTCCGAAACAACTCTGCAATGAAACGAACAACAGATTTCCGTGACGGCACGGGAATAACTCTGTCGTGCCGTCACGCCGGTCAGGGCGTGCCCGGGAACTATCCGTGCCCGGCCGTTTGCTGACACTTCCAAGTACTCGCAACTGAAATCGTTTTAAGTTGCACACCCACGAACGCACAGAGGTTGATGTGCGTTAGTGCAGTTTGTGTGCCTCGATCTCATGAGTTTATTTTGCCACGCGTTTCGTTTTAAAGAACAATGTATAATGTCGCAGGGTGGTTTAAGACTGGAATACTGCCGAATTCTGCCAAATATACGTATACTGCTATTTCCCTTAAGTGCCTCGATGCCTTCGGGGGTCCATTTAAGAAAACTTAAAATATTCTGGTGCTACGCTGTGGATGTTCTCCTGATAAGATTTTTCTTGGGACCCCCTTTTTTTTGCAGGGGGTAGGGGGGAAGGGGGTAGGGGGGTCACCCAAGAAAAATCTTATCAGGGGGGGACCCAAGCAAAGAAAGGGGATAAACAGCAACGCTGTTTTTAAAGATGCTTAATGTGTTCCGGTAACAGGACTTAGTGGTTTGATATTTTCAGATTTAAGAGCAATTATCGGTGTGTCCAGCTTAGTCCCGGTCTGAATAGTATGATTAATTGTACTTCATTACATAACATAATCCGCTGATTAGACCCCAAGGCAAGGATCTGTCGCACGATTATCCACCTAAAATCCTCTCTTGGATTGCAAAATGCCTGGTGATTAAACTGGGGGTTCAAGCGGACCCCTCATGTCAACGGTGCTACGATTGATTGGGGGTTGCTGCCCCCAAAGTCTTAGCACCAAGTATAATTAGCAGTTCGGTACCCAAACCAGAACTTCTCTGGACAAAAGAGGGGGGAGAAGGGGCATTAAAGAGGCTGCGAATCTAATATTGTATGTGCGCCGTGTAGTGGCTTTCGACATCCGTAAATGAGGTCTAATTGGGATTTTGGGATGGGATTTTGTGGTCTAATTGGGGTCTAATACGGTATAATTGGGGTCTGATTGGGGTATAATGGGGTCTTATGAGGCCTAATCGGGTCAAATGGGGTATAATTGAGGTATAATGGGGTATAATTGGGGTCTAATTGGGATGGGAACGGGATTTCCCCATCCCACGGCCCACACACGTGCTGAGCGCAAGCAGCTCTGCTGTGTAAGGGTTTCCCTTAAACCCCTTTTATGCTGGCCACACCATTAGTAAAACCCAAGGAGCCAAGGCATATCCGGAGCAATCTGTGACGTGTTCATGGGCTGCCTGACATCTATTTATTGGAAGCAACAGCCCCCAGGTACATTCTGACTGTTTTCTAAAATATATGCCACCATGCAGGGCATACAGGCTTTGGGGTAATTGCAGCACTGCCTAGAGCTGCATGGCGAACACTCGTATCATCGTATGACATCCAGGTGTAGGCAGAGTAGCATACTAACATGCGCCCTGAGTACTGTTCATGCAGGCCAACTGGGGCTGCGGCGCACTCACCCAGCCGTAGTCGGTGGGGAAGTCTCCGGTCAGGAACGAGGGGGAGGCGGTGAAGGGGCCCAGGCGCTGTGATCGCTCAGGGATACCGCTGAGGGAGGCAGTGGAATGTGGGCTGCGCCGGTACACCCTGGGGCTTGGATTCAGAATCCAGGGGGATCAGCTCCCTGGGGCTTGGATTCAGGATCTATCCACCAGCCCAATGACAATACATAGATTCACGAAGGTATCAGGCGTGCGACGGAGGCAGGGACATCTGCCAGGAGTGGCATGGGCATGCATCTGGAATAAGGTAGGACATATGGACCGACAAGCATACAGTGGCTTAAGACTGGAAGACCCACCCGCCAAACCACCCAAGGACAGATAGTGGGAGGGGTCGTGGCGACTTGTCACTGGCACTCCAAGAGCAGAAACTGCAGGTCGCGGTAGCGTGTCACAGAGGGCTCGCTCCTGCTCGCCATGATACTATTCGGGCGGTATCCGTGGCAGGGAAGTGTAGACGGCAGGGAAGAAGAGGTACAATGGCTTGAGACTAAAAGCCGGTTGCAGGAGGGTTCCCCCCACGGCCCCACGCCACGTTTAAGAGCAGATGCATTTGCTTTCGGATATATTGACTTACCTTCGGCCTCGCCATAAAGTGGGAGGAGATGATCTTCTTGGCAGCATGCACAGCGCCTGGACATGGTGGGCGTAGCACTGATGCTTCTTCATGGCAGGGCAGACAGTTTGAGATTTGTCTGCTCTGACGAGGGGTGGGAAGAGTGCTGGTAGATACGAGGGCTGATGAATGAAACGGACCCTGAAAGTGTGGAAGCCTGGGGTGAAACGGCCCTAGCTATGAGATGGTTGGTGCTAGCAGTTGGCCACTAACCTGAACTGCATATTGTTGATCTGGACTGTGCATACAGTGATACAGCTGATTTGGACCATGCCAACCGCTGACATGAGCCATGCATGCCGTCCTGGACTTCAAGGGCGGAGTGTGGTCAACTCGGGGCAGGGTATGTCAAGTAGTCATGGAGTTCACATTATCAAAGATTAATGCTCTTACGGCTAGCGGTACACCTCAACAGCGCAGGGTCCTTGTAACAGGCCTTCGTTTTCATCGTGTGGTGGTTGTTGGTGTTGAAAAACATCGGTTTGGATGGGTGGGTGTGGTTTTGGTCGCGTAGCTGAGAGATCTTTAGCCTCCGAACCCGTAGAGAGTCCTGCCCTGGCGCTTGAGAGCGTAGACAACGTCCAGAGCCGTGACAGTCTTGCGGCGAGCGTGCTCAGTGTAGGTCACAGCGTCACGGATGACGTTCTCGAGGAAGACCTTGAGGACTCCGCGGGTCTCCTCATAGATGAGACCGCTGATACGCTTCACGCCTCCACGACGAGCTAGGCGGCGAATCGCAGGCTTGGTGATGCCCTGGATGTTGTCGCGAAGGACCTTGCGGTGGCGCTTAGCACCTCCCTTTCCGAGTCCCTTGCCTCCCTTACCGCGTCCTGACATTGTATACTATTGACGTGGATGAGAAGAGTGCTTTACTTGTCGAAGTCTGTTATTGGTCCTATATAAATAGAGAATCACTTCAAGTGAAATCGACAGCTGACTTTGCTGATCCGATCCACGTGCACATCCACACCCGGATCAGCAGATTTGGACGATGTGTTGCAGTATAAACCATGGGCGATTGGACATATTCGTGAAGGTGCACGTATTCTCATCCGGCTTTTTACAATGGCCCGTACCAAGCAGACCGCCCGCAAGTCCACCGGAGGCAAGGCCCCCAGGAAGCAGCTGGCCACTAAGGCTGCTCGCAAGAGCGCCCCGGCCACCGGAGGCGTGAAGAAGCCTCATCGCTACCGCCCCGGCACCGTCGCCCTGCGTGAGATCCGCAAGTACCAGAAGTCCACCGAGCTTTTGATCCGCAAGCTGCCTTTCCAACGCCTGGTTCGTGAGATCGCCCAGGACTTCAAGACCGACCTTCGTTTCCAGTCTTCGGCCGTCCTAGCACTGCAGGAGGCCGCTGAGGCTTACTTGGTTGGCCTTTTTGAGGACACTAACCTTGCTGCCATCCATGCCAAGCGTGTCACCATCATGCCCAAGGACATCCAGCTTGCCAGGCGCATTCGTGGCGAAAGGGCTTAAGTCTCCCTTGCCCTGCCCCTCATGCCCCATCCACCAAACAGGTGTTTTTGAACACCACCACCTTATGCCTAAATTGTCAGCGCGGTGCTTTGAACATGCATGTGGACCACTGTTTATGTGATAATGATTCACCTACAATTCAGCTTCATCATCATATCATGGCCTATATAATATACCGATAATGCTTTGGGAACCTGGAGCAGCAAGCATTGCTGATTGGGCCATCAGCCATAGGTGTCAATGTTTGGCTGACATTGACCCATTGGTGACCACATGGCCTACAAGAGCTTTTTAAATACGCATTTGAAATACAGTGATTTGATGGTTCTTCAGAAACGATATGTCCCCAGCCAATAGGTTCACAAAGAGGCACATGCTATAGGATTTCAAGTTCTTGGGCATCATTCAACACGAGAGCGGCAGCATGAGGAAGGCCATGCAAGGTAGAGAGGTGCCTTTGTCTGATGTTTTGCAGCGTGTCTGCCGCATGGCTGCCAAGGTGCACTTCAAGCATCATCTACCTCCAGGCATCTGAGTTGCGTCTGTCTATGCAGCCCCTGCGGCTCACTACGGTGATGTGATGTGGGCCACCGATCACCCCAGGCCGCGGCATTGCCTCAAGAGTAGGATGCAGTCCAGCATCTGCGCCAGGCTGCAGGGCTGTGTCCCTCCGCTGCCAGTTTGGGTGTCATGAGAGCTGCAGATCCAGCCATTACAGCAAAGTTGGTGGCAGCATGTACTTCGCTTCTACAACACAGCGGTAGCACCAGCAGCACAGCAAGACAGCCCACTCATGGCGGCCCGCTGACGTGCAGCTCGCTGTCAGGCATGGCAGCAGAGGTTGCAATTAATGCATCGAATTGCTAGGTGCCTTGCTGGAGCTGGAGCTGGGATCAGCCGTCCCTGAACTGCGTCAGACAGCGACTGACCTACAGCCGCTACCTGTCACAGAAGTGCTAGCTCTTGTTGATGCAGCATACGAGCGGGCGCAGCTGGATGCGGCTGGCAGAGAGGACCCCACTACCCCAGAGATCCCACCACTGAACACAGGTCTGCGGCCGCCTACCGCAACTGGCTTCAGTCCGCGGCGAGCGCCATGCTGGCGCAGGCCAGGGGCCGCACTGTCAGCCGAAGGGAGTGTGCTTGCGTGCGCACGAACGTAAGACTGCGGCTCGGCTGGCACTAAAGGACGGCGCAGCGGTCAGCAGTGTGAAAGACGGTGTTGCTGGCAATGTTGGGCTAGGGGAGACAGCGACCATGTGGAGGACGCATTGCATGCATGCTGTCAATGCCCCAGTGTGCAGGATGAACTTAAGGATCGGGGATGGGCTAGTACAAGATTTTGCTTTGCTTTGCTTGGTACCAAGCAGACCTTGCAGAAGATTTACTACATAGACTCATTAAAAAGAAATTATAAAGAATTGATAAGGCCATGTACCGACTGACTCGAAAGAGAAGAGTCTTAACTTGTTGATGAGTTTAGACTAACTCTCTGACCTCACATATGGTTTTGGCAAGATGGTGGAAGAATTATGCAAAAGCATGAAAAGTGTTTTCCATGCAAAAATTCAGCTGAATACAATGAAGTCTTCGTAACTTAATATCAAGTTATATGATAATATGGTGGGAAGCTTTATCATTTAAAAACCACACCGAGCAGAAGATTTGGCAGTAGGGGCAGCCTTTATGCTTGGAAACAAATGTTTTCTTTAAGATTCTGCTGAGCTTTGTTTTTACTAACGTAGTAAAAAGCAAAGCTCCGGTCCTCCGAGCGGTGCTAGCGACTTCTTCTACATGTACCGGGGCAGGCTTGGGTGGGATGCCTTGGCCTTTGTGAAAGACGTGGTAGATATCGTTGAGGCTTAGACCTTTTCAGAGGCTGGAATTTCCTTTGTATTTCTTTTCCAGTCTTATGTTTTGTCCCTTCACTTTATTTTCCACTTTTCCTCATTTTTTGCCCCCGCCCCCCTGTGTTTGTGTCCATCTTTCCTCCCTCTTTAGTCGGGCGCTCGCGCGGCCGAGCCTTTTTAAGCAGGGCCCAGAGGTGTTACGTCATTGACATGGTATACATGCATTCCTATTTTCGGGCCTAGGCCTCCCTGAGGGTTTCCTCTGGGAAACTCTCACGATTCGCCTTGCTTGGCCCCTTCAAAAGAGGTTGTGATTGATTGATGACGTTCACTCTGTGACAGCAGCATATGCGTACTAGGTGATCTGCATGACTGCATGCCATCGGGGATTTTAACTTTTGTTATTGCCCCCCCTCCGCCCACGCCTGTGGGGTGACCCGGAAGTTTATGTGCCAACCCACCACCCAGGACTTACCCGGATGTGACCCTCCTACCTACAACCACCTTGAAGCTTTCTTCGTGTGCCTTCTCCCAATCTCCCCTGACTTTCCTAGCTGACTTCTGTTTGCCGATGTGGCCGAGCTTCATTTCAGTATGGCCCAGAGGTTCAGAACGGTGCATACCCGCTGGGCCCTGCTGATCGCTCGGCCGCGAGGGGCTGGTAGGGAAAGACTAGGCTAAATTCTAGCTACCATGCACAGCATGGGCCATGGTGCGGCCATGCCTTCCTCCTATGTGAGGGGGCATGAACATTGAACCCGGCGTTCTAGGCAGGGGGGGAGAAGATCGTGTGGCGGGTTCAGCATAGCCCAGAGGTGTGACGTCATCAACCTTAAAGCGTGCACCCAGTACCCAGATCAGTATGGTAACTGAACTTGTCAAACTAGCGTGCTCGCGGGCTGGCGATGTCCCCCCCCCTATCAGCATGGTTAAATTGCGGTATCAAGCGAGGGGGGGGGCAAAAACAAAAAAATCGACCCCATGCCCCTTTTTGTAAAGCTTGACGAGAGCGTTCCATAGCTATTTTAAAAATATTTTTTGGACCAGGGGGGTGGGAGATATGGGTGGGTGGGTGGGTGGGTGGTCTCCAAAAAAATCAATATTTAGAAAACTTCGTATCTTTTTTCTGGAGGTCTATTGAGGCTGGCAGTGGCACCTCTGTGTTCCTCTTGCCAACATGAGTCCATTTACATCCTAAAATGTTGCTTGAATTACCACATGACCCCCTGGCCCCCCACACTGAGGGTTTGGCCCCATTGGACACACACCGAAACCAGCTGAGCCAGCCTTAGAAAGAGCTGGATTACATGCAGCACGTGGTAGTGTTGTTCTGGTGGATCATGAATGAATAGGTCAGTTGTGGTCGTTGTGGCAAGGTCTTCAAATCCGCCGACCCTGCAAACGTCAGACGCCACCAGAATGGGAGGGAGTGCATGGCAGCTTCCGCGAAACCACGCGATTCGAAGCGGCAGAGAACGCTTGGGTTTGCTCCCGTCCCACCCCTAGCTACCCCTGTTGCTGTCCCAGCTGAGCCATACCTGCGAGCCCGCCAGCCTCTCCTTCTCCATCTCCGGCTGAGAATGAGGCTGCAACGGCGTCGCCTCCCTCGCCAGATGTTGCGCCATTGCGAAAGGGCTCAAAGTGCCAGGGCTATTCACCTCCTATAAAATTGCAGCTTGGAGCCTCGTGGCTTCTGTGGTGCTGTGTGTGGAGACATGCTGACAGCCCATCCGATCAGCAGCTGGCGGAGGCAGATGTGGCAAGCTATGCGGTGACGGTGTAGGAATTAGAGGGAGTACTCGGCAAAGAGGTCCCGCTGAGGGAGAGGAAGAAGGCAGTGAGGGAGCTCATGGCCAAGATGAAGGCTGATGCCATCGCATTGCCACCGCCATCCAGGCCATCTGCCTTCTGGAAACATGTGATCGCTAGCTAGAAGTAGTCGGTAGTCAATAGCCTGGCTGAGCTCAGTACTCAAATTGACTGTTGGTATGTATTGTGGTCGCTAGCGAGCAATAGTCGGTACTCAATAGCATGGCTGAGCCCAGTACCAAAATTGACTGTTGACATGAATTTCCATCACCTAACAAATTGAAATATACCAGTAGAAGCGCCTTGACGAGCTGATCAAAAAACACCCTTAAGATGCCCTGTAATTTTGAATTATAACTGAGATATTTGAATTTCAATGGGTTCCGGAGGCAGTAGGTGGGTGGGTGGTAGGCTTGGGTGCTCGATTTATTTTTGGGACATGGGGTCCCCAGCTTTTTTTTGCCCCCCCTCGGTATCAAGTTAAAAACTGTGCAATTTCATGCACCACCCTCAGCCGATCTCTTGGACGTGTACGGAATGATTAATCAGCTAATCAGTATCTAGCTAACAAGGTAGGTGTCATTTTAACATTCTCCATGCAACCACATCTTCCTGGATTTAACCATTATGATGCATGCTAGAAAGTAAAGATGAGGTTCTCTTTCAAAGCAAGAGCCTGGGTGAGACGTGCGTGGGATGAGTGGTGGTGTTAAAAAACACCGGTTTTGTCTTGCGAGGTAGAGACACCAGCCAGACGGCAGATGAGCTGCTTAGGCCGAGGTGAACTTGGTGACGGCCTTGGTGCCCTCAGAGACAGCATGCTTGGACAACTCTCCAGGCAGGACCAGGCGCACAGCGGTCTGGATCTCACGGGAGGTCATTGTGGGCTTCTTGCTGTAGCGGGACAGGCGGGCAGCCTCGGTGGCGATCTTGTCGAACATATCGTTCATGAGGGAGTTGAGGATGCTCATGGCCTTGGAGGAGACGCCAGTGTCGGGGTGGACCTGCTTGAGCACCTTGTACAGGTAGATCTTGTAAGACTCGACTGCTTTGCTGGATTTCTTCTTCTTCTTGCCATCGGTGCTCTTGACTGCGACCTTCTTCGCGACCTTCTTCTCGGCAGTGACCACTGCAGTGGGCTTCTTCTCAGCGACTGACTTGGGTGCCATTATGTTGATATGATATCAGAGGAGAGTGTGTGGGTAGCTACATTCCTGTCGCGAGACGTTTATGTAGTGTCCAAATGTTCGGACGATCGGATCAGCAGGCCCCGACAGCTGGCTTGTCTGCTGATCCGGGCTTCAAGTCGTCTATTTAATTGGCGCATGGCTATATGCAGGCACAATCTCTTCTATCTCCCCCATCTACATTTCTCCTCGATAACATGGCAGTCAAGACAGTATCCGCTGGAGGTGGTCGCGGCAAGGCCTCAGGAGGCAAGAAATCCGTGTCGCGCAGTGCTAAGGCCGGTCTTCAGTTCCCCGTGGGCCGTGTCGCCCGCTACCTGAAGAAGGGCAAGTACGCTGAGCGCATCGGAGCCGGTGCTCCAGTCTACCTGGCAGCAGTCCTTGAGTACATCGCTGCTGAGGTGCTGGAGCTAGCCGGCAACGCTGCCCGCGACAACAAGAAGAACCGCATTATTCCCCGCCACATCCAGCTGGCCATCCGTAATGATGAGGAGCTGAGCAAGTTGTTAGGCACTGTCACCATTGCATCTGGTGGTGTGTTGCCCAACATCCACTCCGTCCTACTGCCCAAGAAGAGCAAGAAGGAGGAGGAGTCGGCCTAAGCATCCTACAATCCACGTTTCTCCGTTACAAACCAAACCGGTGTTTATCAACACCACCAAATACCGATCAAACCAAAAGTAGAAGGCACCCAAAGCCTAGTCGGCTAGTCTCATGCCATGATTTCCTGTATTGACCCATCTCGGGACACATCTCAGCGGTTGGCGTTCAGAAATATAACTGATAGCCATGGCTAGACCTGGGCATGAAACACCGTTTCTTCTTCCGGTATATGCCCTACACAAATTACGGTCGACTGGAACGTCAAGTAATTGCTGCACATTTGGTTACACCACTTCACTCATTTGCATACTCTGATAGCGTGCCCGCGAGCTTCCCCTGGTAAGAAATAATAAACCGCACTCGTGAACATTATTTTACTCCGTTGTTTCTAACAAAAACAAATTATCCCTTTCGCATAAGACGGTCATAATCACTTAAGAATGCCCTGGCTTTTGTGGAAGACGTTGTAGATATTGTTCAGGCGTAGACATTCTCGGAGGCTGGAACTTCCCTTTCTAATCCCGCCTATTGTCCGTCCCTTCACTTAATTTCCCCTTCTTCCTTCCCCTAGTAGTCAGGCGCCCACGCAGCTGAGCCTTCATGGGCATAGGCCAGAGGTGTAACGTCATTGGCTCAATAATCTATCACGCCGTGTCCGGAATGAGTACTAACTTCACAAACACTTCATTTTCCTGACCTGACGGCTCCATAGGGGATTGGGGCCTCATGTCAGATGTGTTCTAGTCATTTCCACCGCTTCCCTGACCGGTGTTCCTAGGTCTCCATGTCGTGACCTTCAAAACAGCGTCTTCCGCCATGTTGAGTGGGTGCAGCGCTCTGCCACACACTGGAGTAGTGTGCAGACCTAACAGAAGAAAGGGTTCAACCCTGCACCAGCAGCAGCATAAAATAGCACGACCATCGTCCTTCTTGGCCATACAGTCGGAATCGAATCAAATGAAGTTTCATATGTAATAACAAGGGACATAAGCACTATAGTCGCCCCCACCCCATACATGCATACACAGCTTCTGTCCGTATTCAAACAGTTTATCCTACCACGCAAGCCCAAGTGGCCTAGCAGCCTGCACATTTCGAGCCCCCAGGCTACGAAAGCTGCCGAAGAAAGACACGTATACGACCACGCATGCATGCAAAGGTGCATGCATGCAACAAAAACAAGAAACTCCAAGCCAAAACCGCCGTCGCACGCTCTGGTCCAGCAGTGCGGCTCGAAAATCGAAGTCCGACTCTACTCTCATTCATGCAGCTGCTAGTGCCGAGTTTTGGAAAGGTCCGCCAAGATATACAGCAATTGCCGGCAATGGGGCGCGTTTGCAGCCCCGAAATCAAGGGTATGCGCACACATCCCGAGACCCAGTGACAAGCGCTGCTCCAAAACACAGGGACGCGCACACATCCCCAGACCCATTGACAAGCGTTGCCCAAAACACAGGGACGTGCACACATCCCCAGACCCAGTGACAGGCGTTGAACAAAACCCCAAAGCCCCACGTCCTCAGGGAGGCTCAAGCCTGGTGGATGTCCGAAAGCCAGCCAGCAGCCAAGTGCTCTTGACCTCCAGCAGGTAGCAATCCTTAAGCGCACAATGATTATAGAGATCTCACTAAACATTCCGCATACTCATATTGAGCTCAACCTCTCAGATCTACCGATAAATGGTGGGCCCTGCCCAAAGGGTTTATCTGCCAAAAAGAGAGTAGAGCACCATTCCTCTTCTTCTCCTCCCATCTCCGAGAGGCGCACAGCCAGCTGTCAATCGGCCATTGTGCTCTCTCCTCGCCCTTCTCCTGTTTGATCTGCCATCGTGCTCCCTCGTCCCCAAGTCTGCCATTTATCTACCGCTGAGAGAGTAAAGCACGGCGTCCTTACCGCGCCCCAGAGTTGTCAGAACCTGCGCACACAGGAGGGTTCAAATTTAGCGTACTGCACAAATTTACCGTACTGCATAAATTGCCGCACCCCAGAGTCATGCACAAACCTTCACACAATCACAGCACGCATAAACAAATGGCATAAACCACGGCATCCTGCATACGGTACACAATTATGGTTCAGGGTTCAGAGTCTCCACCCTCCTCACCGTGCTGGCAATCTGCCCCGCTGTCAGGCCTGCCTCAGCCAGCTGATCCCGGTAGTCGCCATGCTCGATGAAGCGATCAGGCAAGCACATGGGTCGGAACTTGAGGTTGCCGTCAAGCAGGCCTACGAACAGGTACCGTATTCACACTCACCGCAATTTTCAAATACCAGGTAGCAGTTTTCCCATGCGGTGCGTTTGCTGTGACCCGATTCCACACACATGTTTGAAATTGAGCACATACCGGCGCGGTAAATTCCAATATGAAGAGACTGACGCTCAGCTTAACCACACGTGCATCCAAGCCCAAGGCCCTACTCAACAACCTGTCGTTGTCCTTGACATGTTCAGCGCCGGGGACTGCATCACATGCTCTCTGATGGGTTAAGGGTGCAGGTGTGAAGGGCTTTGGGAACATCCACCCCCGTCCCCTGAAGTCCTGACAAGCTCACCGTCTAGTGCTAGGAACTGCATCACATGCGCTCCGAAGCCGCCAATGGAGCCCTCCTCAATGGTGATCAATACAGGGTGCTCTTTAGCTGCTCGCCGGATGAGCGTCTGCAAGGAGGTATATTATTCAGAATTGAGCGATTAGAGACTGCATGGAGGCAGGGCAGAGACAATTCAGAGAGGAGAGCATGCTAAGGATAAGTTTTGGCTGCACGCCTGAGATGCCTCAGCAGGGAGAGAGGGCTGGAAAGTTGTGCAGGGATTAGGGTCTCAGTACAAAGGGCCGGATGGGAGCTCCATGGGATCTCCATGGGATCTCCATGGGAAAAGGGCAGAGGCATTGTGCAGGATTTATGGTTGCAGGTCCAGGGCTGCTCGCCGGAAAGACGTCAGCAGGGACGAGGCAAGGTCTCTGGTTCAGATTTGAGAGTTCGGATTTGAGGGTCTGCTGGAATTCAGGACAGAGGCAATGCGAAGGGCTTCAGGGGAAAGGCGACGTCCAGGGCTTCAGAGCTTACCGAATGCCATCAAGCCCTGACCAAAACGCCCACCCCGTGGCTTGCGCCGCTTGCGATGTAGGACCCTGGCACTGATTCCTCTGGCTTAGGGTTCAGGGTCTGAACACTGAACCCACAAACAATCACCAGGCCCAGTGGCTTGCAGAAGCGCACGTCAATGACCGTGGTGCTGACTATAGTTCCATGTTTAAATAGTACACCCTAAACACCTACCGTGTCCAATGGCTTGCAGAAGCGCGCGTCAATGACTGTGGTGCTGATCCCTTTCTGTTCCAGCATCTCAGCCGCAGCCAGGGCCTCGTTGACTGATGAGCCGTACGCCAGCAGGCAGGCGTCGGTGCCCTCACGGCGGACCAAGCCCTTTCCAATCTACAGAGGGAGACAGGGAGGGGAAGGGAGCAGGGAGTGAGGGGTCGGGAAAAGGGCAGGAACGGAGGAGGGGACGGGTGTAGTCTGGGGTTGGTCAAGAAGGGGATGGGAGAATTACCGGCCATCTTAGAAAACTTGGTTTGAGCTGGAGTTATGTCATCCAACCTGGAGTTATGTAATCTAACCAACAAAGCAGGAGTGTTCACAAGCAGGTCAGCAACGGCCCCCCTCAGTACACAACCCCTCCAATACATGCCTCTCTCTCTCCATACAAATACATATATTAATATATACGGGCATGCCCTGAACTTCCTTGAATATTGTCTAGGTGTCTAGGGTTCAGAATTTAGGTTCAGTAAGCTTCCTTAATTCTACCGCACTCCCCGTCCCTCTCAAACCTCCCTTACGCCCTCATCGACAACTTGTACAGGGTGATCCATAAGCCGCACCAACCCTCTTTCCCTAGAGACCCTAACACACCTCCATGGGCGTGCCCTTGAGGTCCTTAGAGATGCCATGGGCTGCCAGGTCCACACCCAGACCGTTCCCTCGCGGGTACCTGAGGGAAGGCGCGAGCGGAGGCAGCGTTCAAATAAAATACCAGGTTCAGGTTCCAGGTCCAGGGGATGTAAAGCAGGGCCTTCAACAAACAGAGGGGCGGGGGTAGGGCGGAAGCACAGTCAGCTTCACAGTTCACACCAGGTCCACACAGGAGTTCGAAAGGCCTCCTCACATTATTATTTTTGAACATGGAATAGAACTATAAAGGAAACTCCCGAGACGGGGGAACATGCTAACGCCTCTCACTCGCGCCTGGCAGTCTTGAACACCTAGGAGATCGCCTTTGTTAACCCTAAAAACCCTAATCACCTGGGAGGAGATGGCCTTGATGGGCAGCCTGAGTGATTCCTTTCCTGTGGCTACCAGCCCACCTTGGGTCGCCCAAGGCCCAATCAGGACCAATGGACCAATCTACGACTGGTGTCCAAAGCAGCATGGCTGGCCAGGAATGGGGCCTCTGGCCAGGCCACAATGTAGCTGACATGAAGCTGAGTCACGAAAAAATATACACTGGTGAGGAGGACAGACATTTTTGGCGTCTAGAATTTTAGAGGCCATAACACACTGGGAGCGACAGGGCCTGCCATCTATGGCCACTTTTCGGCAAGCCGCCGGGCGGCTATTGCTTGGCCAATATTGCTGGGCATCAACGCATTTTGCTGGGCCAATATCAATACACACATACAACGGAGGCCGCCGGGCGGTCATTGCTTGACCACAGGGACCCACCATCAGTGCCCAACAAGATGTACCATCCGATTTAATTTCACCCTTTACCCAGCCAAGGGTACCCAAGCAGCAGTGCTGGGTGCACTAGGTCCCCATGATCGCACACCGGCTAAGTAGCTAACTTGTGGATAAATCAAATGCATGCATCCTTGAATCAAAGCGGGGCTCTACCCACCGAAAGCAACTGGGCCTGTCGTCAATCATCACCGCCGTGGCAACCATGTTGATCAGCTCCGCCTCGTTGGACGGCGCCATGGTCACCATGTTGGGCAGGGACGCCATGAAGGTCACGTCAAAGGCACCAACGTGCGTCGCGCCGTCGGCACCAACCATGCCGGCGCGGTCCATTGCAAAGCGGACTGAAATGACGGGAGGACAGGGCAGGGGAGGGGGGAGAGGGGGCGGCATTTTGCTTCAGTTTGCAGAAGGGGTAGGGATGTGTAGGCCCTGCAGCTCAGGCACCCACCAGGCTGCTTCTACAGAGAAACATCGTTCAATTCCAATCACAGCCCCTCTGGACTTCGATTTAAGATTGAAGGTCTGTCAAAATTTAAAAGGGTCAACATTTGGGGTGTCCAAATTTTGAGTGTGTCAGAACTAAAAAGCCCCAGTGCCAAATTTCGAGAGTGTCAGAACAAAAAAGCCCCGTTGCAGATCCTAACATTCAGGGTTAACACCCTCCCCACCTACCTGGCAGCTTCTGCAGCGAGACGTCATGCACGATCTGGTCGTAGCCCCTCTGGATGAATGATGAGTAGATGGTGGCGAAGGGGATCAGGCCCTCGCACGCCAGGCCGGCCGCAAAGGTGACGGCGTGCTGCTCAGCAATGCCCACGTCGAACACACGCTCTGGAAACCGCTTCTCAAACCTGGGGGACGGAACAGACACCGAAGGGATTGCGAAGGGAGGGACAAGCTCGCGGCATGCTGCTTGGCAAGGCTCGCGGTAAACACATGCTCAGGAAACCCCTTCCTGAACCTGAGATTTACCTGGTGAGGACCTTTGAGATCAAATGGTCACCCTATGCACTGTAACTGTAAAGGTGCGCGCAAAGTCAACATACACTGCTCGGCTCAGCCAACCTTTCCCCCACACCAGCTCCCATATTCTACCGGTTGACGTTTAAGGCCAACCCAGTCCACCACAGTAAGGCGCTCGCACACACCAGTGCACCACCCAAACACCCACCTGTTGCGCCTGGTATCACAGACCATGGCCACATTATGGCGCCACCGGGTCTTTGCCCAGACTCCCAAAACACCCACCTCTGAAGCCTGGTATCACAGACCATGGCCCCACCGGAGCTTTCCCAAAACCTGCACTTGGTGAACCCAGTACCACCAACCATGGCCACATTAGGGCGCCACAGGAGCTCCGCCTAGACACCCAAAGCGCCCACCTGTTGAGCCCAGTACCACCAACCATGGCCACATTAGGGCGCCACAGGAGCTCCGCCTAGACACCCAAAGCGCCCACCTGTTGAGCCCAGTACCACCAACCATGGCCACATTAGGGCGCCACAGGAGCTCCGTCTAGACACCCAAAGCGCCCACCTGTTGAGCCCAGTACCACCAACCATGGCCACGTGTTTGTCCCACCAGGGCTGACTCATATCCTCCACATTTTTTCACACCCGCACTTTATTTTGTTGACATTAACATTCCGTCCCCCACCTGGTGAGCCCGGTGCCGCCGGCCATAGCCGCGTGGATGGCTACGATGCGGTTGTCCCGCTCAGCCTCGGCCGTCAGCGCGTCGGCAAAGTAGTTGGTGTAGGACATGGTCTTGGCCTTGGCCTGGACCTGCTCCCCGGTCTTGGGGTTGAACTTGACGACCCCGTGCATGCGGTCCTGCGAATACCGCCGGGCACACGGGCAACAAATTACATTTTAAAGCGTTAAAACTGACGACAAGCATGCCGTCCGGTGGGCACCAGGGATGAGTGGGTGCGGAGAAGCGTGCTTGCCAGTTTGGGGTTTGACCTGCCAGTTTAAAGTCTGACCTGCCAGTCTCGGGTTTGACCTGCCACTTATCTTTGCGGGTGAAGCCCCAATCACCCACAAGCCAGCTCCCTCCCTCTGTGAGGCAGTAACCCGCATGCCCCGCTTTCCTTCTCTTGTATCGTGCAAGTAAAACCTCTCAGCTGCTGGAAACCTGCCTCACCAAAACAAGGAAACCCTAAATCCTGCTCCCCCCCGAAGCACTTTTGACACCCAAAGCCGGCCCCCTCCTCCTGTGACACCCGTTGCCAGCCCCCCCCCTCCTAGTGGCACCCTCGCCGCACCCCCCCCATCACACACACGAGAGAACCCAGCCAGATTCATTCGCGTGCCTTACATGGCATTGTACAGCATCGGAATACTCAAATACGCTGGGTGAACTAGAGAAGAATCGGGCGTTTACATCCTTTGGTATGACCTTTATCGCTCGTCCGGCCTTAGTCATGCGGTCATGTACAGGGACAAGAATGCCATGCGATCCTGTACAGGGACGGTAATGTCGCATTTTTAATCGTATTTTAACGTTGCCTGTTCTCCCGTTCCCCATACTCTTAGGGACCAGCTCTCTACCCTCCAACATAAACCAGCCGGTCAACAAGTAGGAAAAAAGTAGAATGGACGTGAATAAATCATGCTCAACAAAAAGACGCAGTTCCCACACACCTGCGCAATCTCTGCAGGGATGTACCCGCGTCCCTTCTCCGTCACAACATGGATCAGGACTGGGCCGACAGTCTCGGCATTCTTCACCTCTGCAACAGGAGGGCAGGGTCCAGGGTTCAGGGTTCAGGGACTTCAGTCGCCTCAGGAAGAACAACAGAGGCTTCCTTCACCTCTGCCGAGGAAGGGCAGGTTTAAAGCATCTCGATGACCCTTTGTGAAAGGGGGCAGGGATACACTGCCAAGGTCATCTTCAAAATAAGGGTCACCTTTGCAAAACAGGAGCGTTTTTTTCCCCCCAAAAAGGGGCACAAGATCCGGTAGGGGCGTTTGTCTCCTTTGCTGGAAGGATTAAGGGTTTCAGTTTGTTCTCAAAAAAAATGGCATAAGATATGGAAGGGGCGATTTTCTCCATAGCTTCAGGGGTTTGGGGTTACAAGGCCGCCTCCAACAAGGGGGTAGGCGTTTTCCTCCTCTGCAAGAAAGATGTGGGGTTCCAGTGTGTGGGGTCACCTCAGCAAAACAGGGGCATCTCCACATCCACCTCAACTGCCGGAGGGGGAGGGGGTCAGGGTTTAGGGTGACCTAAATCCGAGGGGAGGGCAGTTTTTGCTCTTGCAACAGAGAGGGGGACGGGGACCTTCCCCGAAAACCAATACGCGCATCTCATAAAAAAGGGGGCTTGCCGCCAAACTCGCACCAACAGGGAGCCAGGGGAAGCCCACCTGAATCACTGGTTGCATTCTGTCCTGTTGGGCAAAGCTTTGACATGGTTCAGGGTCTGAACCCAATAAGCTTCCATTCGACATCCCATACCGCCACCAGGTAATCATTCTCCGTCGTCACGTCGTCAGGAGCCCATACGCCCCCCATATTCCCCAGCTTTTGGCGTGGGAATTTAATGATCGGAAGACGAGGGTCCAGCGCTTTGTAGACTGACTGAGCCTCCAGGCCAGGCGTAGGGGCAAACGTTGCGTTAAGTTGAGCCTGTCTTGGAGGGAATGACAGATCATACTTTGAGTACGAGCCCAGACTATTCTTTTCTTCTTGGCCGTGCCTTCCCTGTTTGCATCGCCTACGTTCACCTCTAGTTCCACATATGGACATTTAGCACCAACCACCATTTAAAGCAGCTACACCCACCGTTCAAAACCGCCACCAGGTCGTCGATATTGTGCCCATCGACCGGTCCGATGTAGTACAGCCCGAGCTCCTCAAACAGAGTCGAGCCGGTTCCGCTGATCATGCCACGGGCATACCTGCAACATGCACACATGGGGCCGTGAGGCATGAGCATGGGGCCAACGGTACACATGGAGCAGTGTGCATGGGCATCGGGCCAGGCAGTCTCATCGTGTCCCAAGCATACCTGGGATATGCGCGCATGAGGTCCTAGAGGAAAACGTGCATAGAGCTGTATGAGTAGGGCGTATGAGGTGCATGGGGTAAATTCTTGTGGCGATGGGGTGCATGGGCCATGTCCTTGGGAAGCATGGCTTGCCTGGGCCATGTTCAAAGGGACAAGCAACCTGGCCTTGATAAGCTTTTCACAACAGTTTGCAGGGCAGCCTCTGATGCAATGATGGGCAAGGATGGGCGATCGCTTTTTAGAGTAGACCGCAACACATTTACACCCTGTACCCCAACCACCCACTCGTCAATCTTTGCCGTGGCCTTCTGCACCACCTCGGGCAGCTGCTTGGTGGCTGTCTTTGCGATCTCTCGCAGCTCACGGAGCGGCTTGCTGGCCTGGATGCGGGCCAAGGCGCTGGACAGCCCGCCCACTGGGTCCTGGTTTCGGTTGTTGTACTGGGTGGGCAGAGACACCTGCGGGGTAAAGAGCAAGAACTAAGGGTCGCCGTACTGGGAGGGATGAGAGGCATGGTGGGTGGAGGGCGAGAATTTAGAGTTGCCGTACTGGGTGGGATGAGAGGCACGGGGTGGAGGGCGACTTGAGTGAATTAAGTGTGACAGCCCGCCTGCTGGGTCCTGGTCACCAGAGGTTGTACAGGTGGGCAGAGACAGACACACAATAGACACACGTGCATGGAGGGCCATGGAACCCTGGGGGAAGTAAGCTCAGCTACGAAATACGCGTGTACAGCTACGTTTATATGTGTGTTGCCCTCTACGGCATATGCATGTACTGCATATGTAAATGCTTGTACGGCACATGTTGACATGTATCACAGGAACAAGGGGTATGAGCCAACCCTGAACATGGCAGAAAGGGGCAGAGACAGCCAGAGGAGATGGGGGAACGGCAGGTCTTTGCTTGGGGGGGCTGGAGATGGCATACACAAGCCACAAGCTGAAGCCCAGACCCCCCCCCCCCCCCGCCCCACCCTTCCAAACAAAATGTTTAAGGCTTTCGCTCAAATAGAATGAAGTCATTAGGAAGGGCTCCCTTTACAATACGATTTGAAAATACACACACCAAACCATCACACAAGGCACATGCTGCATGTGCCTGCCGTTGTTCGTAGTCTTTGCCGACTATTTGCAAGACATGGAGAGCGCACGAGGCAGCGCAGACAGATGGATGATGCAGCATGTGACATCTATCCAGGGTGCTCCCAGATGCCTGCATGCATTGCTGCGTACCAGTCTAAATATTCCCCCCCCCTTTCTGGGCAGCTCTGCTATTTTATGGGGGGGGTCAAAAAAGAAAATGTATGGCCGTATTGCATGCACCTCCTCACCTGCTGGTTGCCATTGAGGATGACGATCATGATCTTTCCCAGGAAGCCAGCGTGGTTCATGGCCTCACAACCCAACATTTTTAACCCTGAACCCTGAGTGTGGAGTGTGCCTGTAAGTGTTCACCTGCTGGTTGTCATTGAGGATGACGATCATATTCTTGTCCAAAAAGCCAGCGTGGTTCATGGCCTCGTAAGCCATACCTCCAGTGATGGCGCCGTCACCGATCACAGCGAGGACGTGGTTCTTCTTGCCCTGGAAGTACATGAACACGTGTTAGATATCATCAAATGCTACGACGTGCCTGAGGTCGCATCTGCAAAGCGTGTGATCACCTGGCCTTGCGTATGCACTGCCCTGCGCCTCACATGGTTTCAGAGGTCAATGCCCGCAGTCTTAACCCCGATGCCCCACCTTGAAATCCCGGGCGACCGCCATGCCGAGACCAGCAGAGATGGAGGTGGAGCTGTGGCCTGCTCCAAAAGGGTCGTACTCTGACTCCTCCCTCTTTGTGAAGCCTATGCGAGGCAGGACACAGCGAGGGGCCATTCAAACAGTTTCATCCAGGTTTCCCTCAAACCTCGTGCCTCCCATGCAGCTCTACTGCACGGTTTCTCAGCTTGGCAGGGCCAGACTATGCCGATCAACAGGACAGGCACGAAAAAAGCTCTACGAAAAAAGCTCTACGAAAAAAGCTCTAGAAAAAGCGTGAAAGGAACACAGGATGAGAGGTAAGAAGCAGTGCCCAGCACACAGCCTGCAAGTGCTGAGCACTACTACTTGCCGTCCATGGCAGCCTTATGACAAGCCCCCTGTGGTCCTGATGGAGTGCATCCTGCTGCGACCGCCCTTCTTAATTGTGCTGCCGTATGCCATCGTCACAGCACATGATATTACAATATACTACATTGGGCATGCACGGCTCCCACCTGACAAGCCCCCCGTGGTCCTGATGGAGTGCATCCTGCTGCGCCTGCCCGTCAAGATCTTGTGGCCGTAAGCCTGGTGGCCCACATCCCAGATGAACTTGTCATCGGGCGAGTTGTACACATAATGCATGGCCACCGTCAGCTCGACCACACCCAGGCTGGAGCTCAGATGCCCGCCAGTCTTTGAGACCTTGTGCACAATGTCCGCCCGCAGCTCCTTGCACAGCTGGCGCAGCTGCAGGGTCGAGAACCCAGGGGGAGAGGGGTCAACAATATGCACACGGGTATGCCATACAAACTATGTGTCCCTCTACCGCGCATCATCAGCCCAATGACGGGTTAACAACACGCACATGAGCATGCCATACAAACTATGCATCCCTCTACCGCGTATCATCAGCCCACTGACGGGATTTAGGCAGATACCACAGGGGGGGAGATGCGTGTTTTGTGTGATTTTGTTTTAGGCGGGGTTGTGTTGACTAGGCGTCACAACACATAACAGCAGACGCAGCGGCATGGCTGCACGAGTGGGAGTGTGACAGGTAGGAAAGGGGTGACAAGGACGTGGGTAGGCTGTTAGTTTGGGTGCTCTGGTGGTACCATTATTCGAGTACCGCGGACTTTATCTGCTTTCCCCAAGGTTTGAATTACTCATGCTTCAAGCGCTCTGCCCTTAATGCAAAATTCCGACCCAAACTCTCCAACAGAAAACTGGCATCGGTTGTTTGAGTTCTCTTTTCAATGCATCCCTGAACCTCAATCAAGGTCATTTGCGAGTTCCGGCAAAGCACATCTACAGCAGTCGAAAGAACTGCCTGAACACATAGAACCCAGGGACTCGAGGGGTATGTCTGCGAGGCCATGAAGACCTGCATGGTAGTGATGCATGGCCATGCATTTGTCAGGTCCTGAAGTGGTTTGCAGGACGTGTCCCATGCGCCAGCTGGCGCCACAACATCCGTTCAGAACGTCAGATGTGTGAGGCAATGAGCGGAACAGGAGGGCGGCTGACGCATGCTTTCACACATTCCGCATGGGCGCGCCACCTAGATAAATGCACTGATGCCTGGGGCATCCTCCATTACTCCTGCCGGCTGAAGCATTATCCCCCGCTGGACCCCACATATTTTGACCAACAGGCTAGGTCGCGCGCCCGCGTCTCCACAGCCTGCACTGCCTGGCCCTTCAACAAAAAGTGTTCAGAAGGATGCGTGAGCACTGCAAGAACAAGCAGCACATTGCATGCTGGTCAATAGGCTTGGTCATTCACAGATCACCACAGCGGGATAGCGGCCATTACCTGATAGAAGCATATGCATATTTCCTCCATGCAAGCGCGCACAATCCGCGCATGCCTGGCCTGGCACATTTTGACCAAGTTTCCCATGTTACCAGTGATGCGGCCTGGTTCTGTGTAAAGTGCGCCGCTGTCCACTGCGCAGCGTCCATGGAGATGCTTCCATGTGGCTGCAGGCTGACGCAACCAGCTTTTTTGCCTGAGCCACTAACATGGGGTTTGGGAGCAGGCTGGGGCAGGCTGGAGCAGGCTATGTAACCAACCTGCCCGGCGTTGAAGTTCTTCATGTGCACGGGAAAGTTAACGGTGTCCAGAAGCGGAGTGGCCGGGCCCTCCTCCTCCCAAGCCTCGATCTCCTCCACGCTGAGCTTGTCCCAGGTGTCGAGAAGATGATCTGTTGACCCGGAAGTGGCGCGAGCAGGCTTTTGAAGCATCTGGGGGCGCAGAGCGCGTGGCCATGACGATCCTCGGATGCCTGTGCGGTGTGCATACATACCAGGTTTGAGTTGAATACATGCACGAGGAGTCGCGAGGGAGGTGTCGGACAGAGGTGGTGAGGGGAGCAGTCGAGGTAGACGAGAATCCAATGGAAGAGGTTGACTGTTTGTATATATTGTTGATCACGCGACCCTTCCCGATTTGGTCAGATTCGCTGCTTCGGAAAGGCGCCAGCGGCATCGAAAAGTCTGTTGATAGTAATGGGCTGACAGATGGTACAAAGTAGTCTGGACTGGTGAGGTTGCACAAGTTGAATTCCCGTGTATGGATAGGTATTCGGCTTACACATGCGGAGTGCTGCATACCTGCCAACGGCAGACCACTCCTCCTGCCGGAAGCAGACGCGGCAACCTGAGTGGTAACAGCAAACAAATATACAGGAGTAATTGACTTGCCCAGAATGGTAATTAATCGTCCGCGTCGAGAAAAGCAGCTCATGCATAGTCCCAGCTGGTGGTGGTGGCTGGAGGGGAAGCGACATGCTAACTAGGAGGGACAGACGCACCCCTTGGTGTGACTTCATCCGCATCATGACGTTCTTTTATCAACAGCAGAATTCAGCAGCTAGCTAGCTGAGGGTCACCGGTAGGTGACCGATCAGCTTCTCAAAGCTGATCACGCTCCGGAACTGAAGTATGAGTGGATAAATTTGCAAAGCGAACAGGCATCACACACACCGACACAGGCCTGTGCACAGGTCACTCAAACAACTGCCTCACGTCAGCAACATCCTTCATGTCCAAGCATTACGCCTCTTCCGTAATTCCTCTTGACACTGTCACGCCAAGTGCAACCTCAACAACACGAATCACTCCCCTGAGCCACTCCCTCAAACGTACCGGATTGTTTGCTCCAGACACGTGTACCGGAAGAACTCCATGTTTATTTAGCCTAAATCAAGCGTTGTTCTAGGTACTCTGCGTACCATTGCCCTGCCTGAAATCTGTGGAAGTTGCAATTTCCCCATTGGAAGGCATGGCATGGCATGGTGTCACACCGGTCGTTACCAGCCATAGAGCGTAGGTCAGTGGCTGCCTACCGCGCCTGTTTCAGCCTACGGCAGTGGTGGGCAAGGAGCCGCGCCAGCAAGAGGGAGTGTGCGCACAAACTTAAGGCTGCGGCTCGGCGCAATCAGAAATCAACATAGCCGACACTAGGGGAAGGCGCAGCGGTCATCATCGTGACACATATTGCTGCCAACGATGTTGGGCAAGGGGAAATGGCGAGCATACCGTATGGAGGACGCATGACATGCTTGCATCCATTACCCCAGCGTGCAAAATCATCTTAGGGAGTGGGGGGATGGGCAGGCCCCCAGACGGTGCTACAGACTTCCAAGCCTTATACCAAGGCAGGCTAGGGTGGGTTGCTCTGACTTTTGTGGAAGATCTGGTAGCTTTCGTTGAGGTTAAGTCCTTTCAGAGGCCGGGGCTTTCTCTTACTTCCCCCCCCCCCTGCCATTTGTGTCCCTTGACTACGTTTCCTATTTCCCTTTTTTTTTCTACTGTCTGGTATGTTTGTTTATCTTCTCATTTTTAGGGCTACGACCTGGACAGCCTGTGGTATCTTCGGACTTCCTACGCTTTACAGGATGGTATTTTTTCTTGTCCTTTTTCCGTCTGTTACTTTCCTTTCTCCTCTAGCCTTTTGTTTATTTCTTCAGGACCAGACAGTCGGGCGCCCATGCTGAGCCTTTGCAGCACGGTCCAGAGGCATAATGTCATTGACCGGTGCATGTACGGACAGCGGCAGCACCAGGAACAGAAGGAGCTCCTGCCACGCATGGCTGGACACATAGGCCTGTTGGAGACCTGCTGGGCTAAGTAATATGGCAAGCACGTGGCGGACGAGCTCCATGCTTGCTTTCAATGCCCTAGCATCAAGGCGGCACTGTAGGAACGGACGTGGTAGATATCGTTCAGGCGTAGACTTTTCAAAGGGTGGAACCTCCTTTGCCTTTCCTTTCCAGCCTTTGTCTGTCCCTACACTCTATTTATCCCTTTTCTTTGTTTTCTGCCCCTATTAGTTAGGCGCCCATGCTGCCGAGCCTTCTTGAGCAGGGCCCAACGTCATGGGTGGTGTGGTATAACGTCATTGACTTAGGGAACGTAGGTGGGCTGGTTCCCCGATCGACGCTACAGATTTCCACCAGCTTAACCGGGGCAGGCAGGGAGCAAGGGTGGGAGGCCCTGTTTTTGGTGGTAGATGTCAATGACGTTACACCTCTGGGCCCTGCTTAAAAAAGGCTCTCGTGCTCGGTCAGGTCAAAGACAATTAAATGAAGTTCAGGGAAAGAGCAGTCCGACAAGTAAGGCAATATGATTTATCAGGGCATTGCATAATTTGTGAAGCCCAGCCGAGAGCCCAGCACTTGTTTGAGTGTTTTCACCAATAAGGGAGGCACAGTTTGGGCACAGTGAACACTCAACCAGGAGTTAGATTCCCTCCAGTCCTGCCTCGTAACAATTACCGGTATCAAACCTGTCTAGCTTGTCGTACTGCTTCGTTCACGGCAAACTGGTAGTTCATCAGGAAATGGTCTTTCAGCATGCTGTTTTTGATGAGCAGTCTGCAGAAACGTTGCCTCCCATGGCCGCGTATTATTCGGAACGCGAACGCCTTTTCGTCCATCCCTCGGCGTTCAATGTGAAACAACTGCCCTGCGGTGTAGAGCGGACACTGCTCCCCAGGGACCAGCCCATCTGATGGCAACTCCCGGCATCCAACGCCCTCTCCAGCAGCGCCCCCGCCAAGCTGCGGCGGAGCAGGCGGGTGGGCGCTCAGCGAGTTGAGCTCGGTCGTGGTGGCATAAGCTGCCGAGACTGAGGTGAGCGAGGGTAGCGCAGCAGGGCTGCCGGAGGCCGCCTGCTTGAGACTGCTCCAAGCCATTTCATAGCCTCGACCCGACGGTGCGGCTGCTGCGGCCACCGCCGCCGCCAGCATCATTGCACCCATCCCTTGCTTTATAGATCCGCTGCTGCTGCTGGATCCCTGGAAGCTACCGGACGGGCCTGCCACCACTGAGGCCGCGGCAGGCCCAGCATCCGGCTGCGCGGCTGAGGTCAGGCTGGTGAAGCTACCAGGAGCTACCGAAAGCTGCCGGAGGCTGCTGCTTGCGTGCGCTACTGTCGCGGGGCTGCTCGCCGTGCCCTCCCTGCTTCTGGCCGCGGCAGCCCTGACTGCGCGGGAACCCCAGGACAGGAGCGAGGAGCTTAGCGATGCAAACTGAGTGGTAGGTGCAGTGCTGCTGCTGCTGCTGCAGGCTTCTGGAGGGACAGAAAATAAGCCTGCCTGCTGTTGGTGCTGCTGCAGGTTGCCATTGTTTGCAATAGTGCTGGGCTCAGCCACCAGCCCAGTCACCCAGCTGACCCCAGCTGAAAGGGCTGCTTGCATCAGAGGGCTCTTCACTATCGAGAGCGCACTCAAGCGCTGGACTGTGTAGTGCTTGAAGATGGTGGAGACCGCAGTGGTAGCCGCGTCAGTCGCTCCCGATGCCTTGAACAAGGATAGTAGCTCACTGCCGGCAAACACCTCGTCCTTGCTGTGCTGCATTTCCAGGGCCAGCGCTTGGATCGTGTGAACGCAGGTGCGCGCAACCATGTCGTTCTGGTACACCACGGACGCGATGTAGCCTCCGCACGACATAGACAGGTCCTCCGACATGATGGGGGGACACCCAAATGTGGTCGCGACAATACTGCTTGCTCCACCGCCTAGCAGCCGCGCCCTTGTCGACGGGGTGTTGCGCAGGATGTAGCACATGAGCGCCGCGACACCGCCGCCCAGGGAGTGGCCGAGCAGGTGCAGCTGGTAGCCCGGAAAGGCCCTGCAGGCTGCCTCCATGTGATCCAACTCCATCGCCAGGATGTGCATGGCCACACGCACCATGCCGCAGTGCGCATGCCCCGTAAAGAACTGCACGCAGTGGCCACACACGTCGGCCACCAGGTCGTGCAGCTGGCTGGTACCTCTAACCACGAATAGGACCGTCTGCCGGGCATGGTCCACAGCCAGAAAGTATGCGGGGCAGAGCGGCACAGACTTAGGCTGGTAACGGAGCACACAGGAAGGATCAATGCCCAGGCCCTCTGCCAGAAGCTTGTGTGTTGGTGGCGCCAGGTACAGAGCGCTGCACCATTCAATCAGCACCGGCCACGTCTCCGGCTGCGGCCAGGCGCCGGCGGCCCTGGGCTGCTGTGCTCCCGCCTCGCGCAGTGCATCCAGCCCCTCGAGGCTGTCCTCCTGAGACTCATGCTTCTTGGCCACCGCCACGTAACCGAATGCAATCGCCTCAAAGCTCAACGCGTCTACGTGCTGCACTGATGCGCGCAGGCTGGACCACACAACCTTGGCAACCTCGGTCCATGTGTCAGTGAAGCCCTCCGGTCGTCGCTGCTTGGCCCATGTCTGCATGTCCCACCACCCAGTCAAGGCGGCATCCTGGGCAGTGCTTGTGGACTCGTCGCTGCAAGCCGGAGAGTGCGATTGCTGATATGCACGAGCGCCGTTTATGACGCGAAGAGCATCGTCCTCTGAGATGAGCTGCACCTCCTCAAGGGTGGCAACGTCCCTCTGAGAAGTGGCCCATGGCGTCATAGTGTGCCTCTAGGCAAGAAGCAATATTAGAGTCGACGTGAGGTCGATATCGTTAGTTTGGGGGAGGATTGGCGGTTGCTTGGTCTTGCCTCCAACCAGCTATGCGGAGTGAGGAACTTAATGTGACGTATCAACGTTATCGGCAAAATAAAAAATCATCAGTGTGCGTTTGGGGTAAACAGTAGAAACAGGTAGACCTCGTGGGTTAGACCCTCTGGTTAGACCAGGGGTTAGAAAGAACGAAAGAAAGAAAGAAAGAAAGAAAGAAAGAAAGAAACCGCCTGAGCGTGGCTTGAGGAATACGGGATTTTAAATGCCGTACACCGGTTAGACCTTGCAAAGTTGCTGAGAAACTTCCAGGTTTCGGAGGGCTCCGAAGGACTTTCTTTTGTAACACGAGGTTGTTGAGACACGCCTTGAGACACGCCCAGGGGTTTACTTTCTTTCTTTCTTGTATTTTTGTAATTTTTAAAGCTTGGGTCCCTGGTCCGGGTCTTGGGCCTCGTTAATTATTTGCGTACTGCCGAGCGCACTTCTCGAAGTGGTATATAACTGGTTTTCCAGCATGCCCCGTCGGAGACAGGCCTGCTACTGGAAAGGATCCCTTTTGATCATCATCGTTGGAGCTGAACCCACGAGGCATTTAAACGTGTAGTAGATAGATTTCAGAGCAATGCCGCAGGCGAGGATCAGGCACAGGGAGCCTACCTGCGCATTCGCTGATGCAGTTATGAATGCGGCCGAGGCCGCTGGTGCACTACAAGGCGCTACACAAGATGATGCCAGATTTTGTCTAGCCGCATTCTTGGTGACGATGGAGGGCGGTGGCAAGCCTGAAGTAGTGGCCCTAGCTTCTGGTGAGTTGAACCCTGAGTTAACAGGCTTTCAACCGGGCCAAGGGTACCACTCCTGCTGCCAGTGGCCTTCAAATAGTTGCAGTTGGTAAGCTGAAGATGGAGACATGAACGCATGCTGCCTGTCAAAATGTATGGCATGAATGGCATTCAAAAGACCCATCAACATCACGAATTCATAATACATTCATGCTCCTGCCATGCGTTCACACCTCCCTGGCCTCAGGCACAAAGTTTCTCCCCGCCTCCCTGGTCGCGGAGAACAAGAGCCACGGACGGCGCGTCCATGATTGCCATGCAGAGCCCCTGGCTCGACGTGCGCTCCTGCGCTGGATCCACCTCCAGATCCGCACCCTCCTAGATGATGAGGTGGCAGGCACATCCACGGTCCCAGGCCTAGCAAGTACCGAGGAGAAGGCATCTGGTGCATCCCCATCAGCAGCAGGCCGCTGTGTTTTCCACAGGCCGAGGGGCCCACCAGGCACCAAACTCCAGCTCCGGCCAGGGGTGTCACTACACTTGTACAGCAGCTCCTGCCCCTGCGGGAACGCATCTCTCAGGAGGTGGGCACAGGTGGGTAAGGGTGGCGACGCATCACTGGGAGCGCTGGCCTCTCAGCTGCCCCAAAGCGAGTGGCCGCAGGAGGCGCACCCACCCCTGAGCCGCCACGCTCTCCGTGAGGGCCAGGTCCAGCTTCTAGTCAAGCGTGACCCCTCGGCCATGAATGCGAACCCCAAAGGTCAGGGGGCGATGGGGCAGAGCTCTGCGGGTTGCGATGGGGAGGCTGTTGGGCTGTCGGATCCTGATCGCAGCGGCGGCACCGACACCGGCAGGCAGCAGGGCAGCGGGGATGAGAGCGCCGCGCCATCTTGCGACCGCTGGGGCATGATTGCTCCGGGCACTGAGGTCCCAGGCTGCGGGGCGGGTGTCCTGCTGAGCTGCAGCGACAAGATCGCCCTGTGGTCCACACTCGGCCTGCAGGGTGCGCTGCTATCCCGCTTCGTGTCCCGCTTGCGGCTGGCCACCATCACGGTGCATAGGAAGTTCTCACGGAAGCACCTACAGCGCGCGCTTTGTTGCCGGCTGGCGGGCTGGGGGGCTGGCGGCCGCGCAGGCGACCCGGGCCATCACCCGGTCATCCTGTGCCCGACGTCAGTACGGGAGTTTGACGTCGAAGGTGCAGGGGAGGGCCCTGACGCATTCGGCTGCGGGAAGTCGGTGTGCTGGTGGGCAGGAGCCGCGCAGGCAGTGGTCCTCAACGGACGCAACGGACTCTTGTGGTCGGATGAAGCCACCGGAAGGGCCCCCGTGGAGCCGCAGCCTGATACGCCGCCTGATGATCGATTATCAGGTGCAGGCTGGCAGCCGAGCCGAGGGGGAGGCTCGGGAAGTGATGACACATGTCAGGGAATGTCACCCCTGTCCAAAGCATCCATGCTGGATGCCTACGAGGATCTGTGCTTACGCTTTGGGGAGACAATGGCTCCGCCTGACAGCAGCTTTAGCGGGCCCTGGGACGAGGTCTATCTGCGGGTCAAGCAGCAGGCTTGCGCGCAATATGAAGCCGATCGCGAGGAGCTGCTGAGCAGCCCTTTGTATTTCGTACCAGCAGAGGGCACGCCAGGTCACCCGAAAGGTGAAAAGAAGAGGATAGGCACGGGGTACTGCCGCAAGCACAAAAGTGTCGGCCGAATACCGGTATGATATATTAATATCGTTGTCGTTTTTTCTGCAGAGGTACTGCAGTATCTGGTAATCTGCTCTGGCAAGATAACTTGGATGTTCTCCCAACTCAATACCGGTGGCAATCCTTTATACGGTGTACTGTTTTATTATTGTGACTTTCCTTTCTCTCGTGCTTGTTCTCTTGAGTTTCCTAGCAGACTTTTTGTTTGCGGATGTGGCCAAGCTTTATTTGGAGCAGGGCCCAGAGGTGTAACGTCATTAACTTGTCATCACTGCATTATGTTACCCCGGACCCCCATTTACGGTGTCATCGCCCAGCCCTGACTACAGAACCCTACGCAACTCCCAGTTCAAGCTCATTTTCTCGTGTCTTTGTTTTGCTGCACCCCCCTATCCTGATTATTTCCTCTTTCTCTCAACTACCAAGCTCCCGGGCGCCCGTGCCTCTCAGTTGCCAACGGACAGGCACTTCAACACAGGCAGATGTACCATTGACGTTACACCTCTGGGCCATGCTCAAAAGGCTTGACCAATGTGGGCGCCCAACTAATAAATCGGAAGGTAAGAAACGAAATTGCCTTGGTCAAGACGCGGGCAGATATGCACCATCATGCGTGTTACACAGCCCACACAATTACGTTACACCTGGCAGCTAAGTTAGCTTTAACGGTAGCGTTTGTTCCTCCTGATCAGACAGTCAGGCACTAATGTGGCCGAGCTTCATTTCAGCATGGCCCAGAGGTGTAATGTCATTAAGTCACGTGGCCGAGCCTTTTTGAGCAGGGCCCAGACGTGTTATGCCATTGACATTGGGGACTCGGACATGACAAAAGTAGATGACGGGGTAGTCTAAGGCGCCGCTGCGGCAATTTGTTTTTCTCCCACCATGAAAGTGATACAAGGCAATGGAAACCTGCTAGGGTAGCCTAGGGTCCTTCACGTCCGGCTGCTGCTGCCCCACCCCTGCTGCTGTCTCAACCTCCCACTGTTGTTGCTGCTGCTGTGCTTCCCCTGCTGTTGTCTAAACGTGCTGTTGCTGCTGCCCCTTCTCCGCCGCCGCATCCGCCTTGGACTGCAAGCTCATGACTGCATGCTTCAGCCGGTCACACTCCATCTCAATGTAAATTTTATTGTGCAACAGCTGGAAGTACTCGGCCTCCGCCTCCCGCAGCTGTCCACCTGCTGCAGCTTACGCTCTATGTTGACGGCCGAGATGTGCCTCTTGGTCTCGGCCAGCTCCGTCTTATAGTACCCTGGAGCGCGCCAGATCTTGTCTCTGCACTTTTGTGGAGGGTGTGGTAGGTATCAATGAGGCGTAGACGTTTAGGAGGCTGGGACCTACATAAACTGACCTTCTTACCAGCCTTTTGTGTCCCTTGACTGTTAATCCCCTTATTCCTGACACACTAACCGGTCTTTTTGTTACTTTACCAATTATCGAACTGCACCCACGCGGTCATTTTTGGGGGGCAAGGCCCAGAGGTGTAACGTCATTGACTATTGTGGTGGACTCTACACTGGACTGAGCGGAATCAGGGTCGTATACCTCCCTATTTCCTCTTTCAGGTCTGTCGGTCTGTTTGAGGTAACCGACTCCTGGGCATGTGGAAGCACGGCTTAAACAAAACTTGCTCGAGTTCTGCTAGTTTAGAACAGTGCATACCCGCTGGGCCCTGCTGAACTCTGGTGAGATGCGAGATCATGAGACGCCCAGCAGGGCATGAGGATGCCGCACCAAGTCAACCCAGCCACTTTACATCACAGTCGTGCTGCGCGTCATCTTTCGGCTAGAGCAATATATTCTATGCCTCAAGGCCCTCTTTGTGGATGCCCTTGTCGGCGGTGATGGCAGCATACTCGTCCTCCTTGGGCTCGAGAACCTGCGTTTAGGGGTTAGGATCCAGAGCGTCAAAAATAATCCTTGAATATTCCAGGTAGGGTTAATGACGTTACACCTCTGAGCCCTGCTAAAAAAGGCTTGGCCGCGTGGGGCGTGGGCGCCCAACTAATGAGTTGGGGGGAAAGAAACACAGAAGGGGGCAGGATAAAAGAAAGGAGGGTAAAAAGTCGGAAGTCCAGATACGGTGCTTCAGGTTCATGTCAGCACCATCACCGCCTGTAGCCAGAAGGCCTGGTGCGCGCAGGTCAATGTCGGTACAGCACACCTCTGGGCCCTGAACCCACAAGGTTCGGCCGCGTGGGAACCCAACTGTCAAGTTGGAAAGAGGAAAGTCAAGGCGCGAGGGGAAAGGAAAGAAGGAGAGGAACAAAAGGTGCGCGGAGGTACCCGCTGCCTAGGCCACTGGACGTGAGCCGGTCAAGGCTTGTTCCCCATCAGCACTCTTATGGCCCTCAACAGCAGCCTGCCAGAAGTGGTCGGGTGCGCACGGGAAGAAACACTGGCCAAAACCAGTCATCCGTTTTTCAGCAGGTTAAACAGTCTGTGTGTTGGTCATCTGAAAGTCAACGCCATGACGGAGGATAGCAGCGGCTATTTATTGTAGGGTGCTTCAGGTACAGCTCAGCTACCACCCAGCGCAGTGCAGCAAGCCCACTGGGCCACCGGCAGGAGCCTGACCCAGGGTCAGTGTTCCCCATCCCCCCAGCGGTTGCTGCCAGGCAGCCCCTTAAAGATGCTCGCCAACCAACGGAAGGTGTCCAACCCACAGTGTGTGTGCATGCTTCAGGTTTGAGGGTTTGGAAACCCTAGAAGCTAAGCTGTCCAACCCACATTGTGTGTGCATGCTTCAGGTTTAAGGGTTTGGAAACCCTGGACCCTAAGCTGCCCAACCCACAGTGTGTGTGCAAGCAGAACCCTCAACTAGGAGTGTGCAGCCAGCCCAGGTGCGGGCAAAAGCCTGGGCTCGGTCGGTGCAGGGTTGCGGTGCAAGCCTATTTCTGGGCTCGGTCGGTGCAGGGTTGCGGTGCAAGCCTACTTCTGGGCTCGGTCGGTGCAGGGTTGCGGTGCAAGCCGAAGTCTGGGCTCGGTCGGTGCAGGGTTGCAGTGCAAGCCTAAGTCTGGGCTCGGTCGGTGCAGGGTTGCGGTGCAAGTCTAAGTCTGGGCTCGGTCGGTGCAGGGTTGCGGTGCAAGCCTAAGTCTGGGCTCGGTCGGTGCAGGGTTGCAGTGCAGGCCTAAGTCTGGGCTCGGTCGGTGCAGGGTTGCGGTGCAAGCCTAAGTCTGGGCTCGGTCGGTGCAGGGTTGCGGTGCAAGCCGAAGTCTGGGCTCGGTCAGTGCAGAGTTGCGGTGCAAGCCTAAGTCTGGGCTCGGTCGGTGCAGGGTTGCGGTGCAAGCCTAAGTCTGGGCTCGGTCGGTGCAGGGTTGCGGTGCAAGCCTAAGTCTGGGCTCGGTCGGTGCAGGGTTGCAGTGCAAGCCTAAGTCTGGGCTCGGTCGGTGCAGGGTTGCAGTGCAGGCCTAAGTCTGGGCTCGGTCGGTGCAGGGTTGCAGTGCAGGCCTAAGTCTGGGCTCGGTCGGTGCAGGGTTGCGGTGCAAGCCTAAGTCTGGGCTCGGTCGGTGCAGGGTTGCGGTGCAAGCCTAAGTCTGGGCTCGGTCGGTGCAGGGTTGCAGTGCAAGCCTAAGTCTGGGCTCGGTCGGTGCAGGGTTGCAGTGCAGGCCTAAGTCTGGGCTCGGTCGGTGCAGGGTTGCAGTGCAGGCCTAAGTCTGGGCTCGGTCGGTGCAGGGTTGCGGTGCAAGCCGAAGTCTGGGCTCGGTCGGTGCAGGGTTGCAGTGCAGGCCTAAGTCTGGGCTCGGTCGGTGCAGGGTTGCGGAGCAAGCCGAAGTCTGGGCTCGGTCGGTGCAGGTAATAACCTTCCAGGGGTCTCTTAGAGCACATACCCGGCCGGGGCACTCCCAAGCACTGCCCACCTACTCCAGCAAACCGCAAGGCATGATTGCCTAACATACATCTTCAGCATCGCCAATCACGGCACATGAAATACTCAGACCGGGTCACAATGCTCAGAACACGTATTGATTCACTTTCCTTCTCCCGACCACTGTGGGGCACCCCCGCGGCCGAGCCTTTTCAGCAGAGCCGTGAGGGGTGAGGTCGTTCCGACATAACCAGAGTGGATGGTGCCAAGCTGGTCACCTCTGACTCAACCAGTTGTCAAGGAAAGTTTTTGAAAACTGACATTCACATGGGGCAGGGGTGTCTTGGAGCCGCTCTTTCCAGCCGGGGCCCAGCCATGCACATGCCCTGCCACCTAGCAATGATGATGTGCTGGATTTAGATACGAGCTGAACCCGATCGCTGGCCCTACCTTGACAACATCGGGCAGAGGCATCTTGGGGCCGCGCTTTCCAGTCGGGTCCCAGTCCTTCATGATCTTCACCTGCAGTGGGAACAAAGGAAGGGGGAGGGGGGGGGGGGCAATGTTTGGAAAATGGATGGCAAACAGGTGTGATTTGCCTTTGTTTTACATCTGCATTCCAGACGGGTCCCAGTCCTTCATGATCTTCACCTGTAGCGGGAACAAATCAAAGGGTGTATGGCAATATTTGTTTAAGCTTTGTAAAAGGTGGGGGAGTGGTTGGAGTAGGGCTTGTAAGAGAAGATGGGGGGGGATGGTTATAACAGGGTAGACAAAAAGCAGACAGGGCATATTTAAGTCCTGCATACCCTCCAGGATTCACCGCATGGCTCTCAGCCTTATCATAGCTACAAGTAATATAATCTACCCGCTATATCCTTGCCTAGCATTGCAATGACGTGGGTAAGGATTGAAAGGTTCATCAGGGCCCACCCTCATAAACCCTACATTTCAAATAGTAGATTTAGCTGGAGGGTCCTTTTCGTTTTTGCATGTGACCTATCATTGCATATGGGCCCATGAAACAAAACAACTCTTTATCTTTGTTTTTTTACCTTTCTAGCTGGTCTTTCCAGGTTTCTAACCGCTTGGCTCTCCCAGGCCCTTTCGAAGGAAAAAAAGGACGTGGGTGACTGCGTGAAATTTTGTAACTAAAACAAAACCTCAATGACCCACCACGAAGTCAAATTTCGGGGGCCCAGCTTGCCAGTGATGGTGTTGAGGGTGCGCATAAAAGATAAACGAAACCCGATATTTCAACATCAAAGCCACGCAGGTAATCCTACAGGATTCACGGTTCAGGCTGTAGCCATGAAACCCCTATGTCAAAGCCACGCAGCCAATCCTTTTCATTGGGACCCAGGTCAGCCATTGGTTTCCACACAAACCAAGGTAGGTGAAACCCCAGGCATCACTATCTGGGCACCTGGCCACTTCTTATAAATTCTCAACAAATCATCAGCAAGCAGAGAAGATAACCAGCACCGGTAGGTTAATAAAGCATTACGACTTTAAAACTTGGTTGAAAGCCCCCAAACATCTATTCAGGTCAGCGAACCATAGGCTTCGCAACCAGGGTGAAGGGCCACAACCTTTCACTATCTATTTGTAGTGCCAGTATACTTTAGACATGCTCCGTCTCCCTCATAATTCACGGAATTAGAGGAAATCGTTCCTATGTTATTGACTGTCGGTTGTCCGCGTCAGTTTTCAGTAAAAATTGAGAGATTCAACATATGCTGTACCTCAAACAGCATAACAAGAAAAGGAATTAATGGGCAAGGGAGGGCAGTTTACATCTACTTGTACTACATGAGATGAGACTAGTGAAGTATTTGATCCTGCACTTTCGGTAGAAGATGTATAACATACCTGCCTTGCTACATATCTGCCGCGTCGCCCCCACTCCCCCTACATGTTAGCCAACCAGACGAACACCCCCACCACCCACACACCTTGATTCCCAGAACACCCTGGCGCCTGGTTTAGGGTTGAGGGTTTCGCCACCCGACCACACACCTTGATTCCCAGAACACCCTGGCGCCTGGTTTAGGGTTTGGGCACCCGACCACACACCTTGATTCCCAGAACATCCTGGCGCCTGGTGAAGGGTTTAGGGTTCAGCCACCCGACCACACACCTTGATTCCCAGGACAACCTGGCGCCTGGTTTAGGGTTTAGCCACCCGACCACACACCTTGATTCCCAGGACACCCTGGCGCAGTAGCACGTGTCGCACAGCGGCATCGATGTACACCACAGCGGGCTGACCAGAGCTGATCATGTAACCATCCTTGAACTTCATGCTCTTGGCGCGGGCTGCACGCAGCTTTCCAGAAACGATCACCTCGCAGCCCTTGGCGCCGCTCTCCATAATGAAGCGCAGCACACCATAGCAGGCCCTGTGCGAAACGGGTCAGGGTTAAAGGGGACAAGGGTTAAGTGATTCCTTGCCCGAGGCATTCACCTCAAAGCCCTTAGTACCCCTCTCTAAGATGACGAAGCACAGCACACCGTAGCGGGCCCTGTGCAAAGGGGACAGGTGCATATAGATACGTCCCTCACCAGGTTTCTGGATCTGGAGGTGGGGTCAACTAAAGATGAACTCACCCGACCCTATCAAGGCAACACTGAGGCTCGCCATTCGAAACGAGCAGCGTCCTCGTACCGGTGTTGACACAAAACATTGGACCTGTCCACAATCTACCATCCTTCAGCATGGAATTTAAGGCCAACAGGGCCAAGCGCAGTGTGCCATTTCGACAGCTTGACATGGAACAGTGATTGACCAGGCATTTACTTTTGCCCATTTTGGCGCACTTATCATGCTTGCCATATACCAACACACAATGTGGCCTTCCACCACAGGAGGAGCGCATTGGACGTCGGACCTGCCACACCACCTCCACTTCCGTTTCAAATGCTGCCAAGGCACCGGCGAATGGCGTGCCAGCTTGGTTGTCGAAAGTTTTGTACTACCACCATGCATCCTTGGCGTTAAGTGCTCACACAGGCCATGCAAACATCGTACCCTGTGCATGCCCCCAGCATGCACTGAACGCTCATGGCAAGCATGCAGTGCCTTGCGTGCGTAGGGCATATGTATGCACAGGCTGCATGCACAGCAAGCATGCCATGCCTTGCATGCGCAGCAAGCCCACATGGGGCCCCATGTCATCCTCGCTTTTCGAACTTCAATACGTGCATGGGGTTTTCATCTGTTGGCCCACCTGCGGACAGCGAGGCCTCCCAGCAGCTTGTAGCGCAGGGACTCAGCCTGGGCGATGGCGCACAGACCGCGGTCCGACACCTTCTCGGCGTACAGTTCCACGCTGTCGATAGGGAACTTGAAGCGCTTCTGCACGACGGAGGTGAGCTCTCGGATGCGGCGCCCCTTCTCACCTGTGGGAGGAGGGGGTAATGTTGCAGCGGCGAGTTTTGGTTTGCGACAGCACTGCACACCGAAGGAAGCCGGCTGCGGGATTCCATGAAGGGAAGTTCGACGATTGACCTTTCTCATGCTCCTACGGGCGGCGTTTGTGCTGGTGGCGTGCATGCTGTAGTCCGTTAAGGGGTGCATGTCCTCGACCCTGCCCTGCCTTACCGAGCACGTTCTGGGTGCGCGTAGCCCTGATGATGATCTCAGTCCTCATGGGTGTCACGCGGACCTCAACGCCGGAGTAGCCGTCCTCAGAGAGCTCACGGGTGAGCAGCTCGTTGAGCTCAGCGTAGAAGACACCATCGGCCACGAACTACGGAGGCAACAATGATTTCAATATGTTTTGTGTTAAAGGGATGATATGATGGCATTCTGTACCAACACGCGCAGCGAGGGCGCTGGCCTGAATATCCCATTTGAGGAGTTGGTCGCCCCCATACATGACGACGGCGGCTCTCTATGCCTCCTCTTTCAAAGCTACAAACGGACCTTTCGCCTCTTGGAGATCTGCGTGGTCATCCTGGGTCACAGGCGCCTTTCTGAAAGAGAGAAAATGTAGGCCCTGTCCCCTGTAATGATGGTCTGGCAAGCCCACTGATCCTAGAAATGTCTCAGTGCGCATGAAACATATGCAAAGATTGAAGTCTATATTATATATGCGTTAATGAAATTATTGATAGCGAGATCTGCAGGCTTGGACAGGCTGCGACTTCACTTGCACGCTCACATAGACGTTTCCTCAAGCCACGCTCATGCGTTTTCTTTCTTTCATTCTTTGCTCTCGTTGTTGGAACAGATTCGAGATACGGTAGCCTAGCGAGCACTGTGGAGAAATGCTCGCTCCTCTCCTTCTGGGGAAATGCTCGCTTCCTCTCCTCCTGGGGATTTCCGAAAAGCATCAGGTTTTCTCTGCCATCATCTTTGCATCCTGACACTCACTAGGGGCCTTGTGGCTTTCAACTGTTGATGCTCCTGGCCCACTTGATAGGAATTCGTGTCCCTCCCCTCATGCTCATGGACCTGATTTGTGGGTCCTCAAGAAGGTGGCCCTCTACTTCGTCAGTGAGTGTGAGTAGGCTAGTTGCTCACAAGCAGTCACTGAGGCAGTCAAAGGTTTAGGCATGGGCCAGGCATGAAGTAGCACTTCTTGACGAGCCTTCTGCCATCAGACTGGCTGGCTTATTTATGTAGTTGAGGACGGCCTCGGCATGGAGCCAGAACAGTTTTTGCTGGTACCATTATTTCCAAAACTTCTGGCGCACATGGCAATGGGTGCAAATGCTTGGGAGACCTTCAGTGGGGATACCCATCCGGGGGCCACAGCAGCGGGGTGTCCATGGATGGGAGGTCTTGTGTGAGGATATCCACCCGCGGGACTAGGCATGGGATACCCTGCAGTGGGGGAGCCAACTATGACCATGGCGTGGGGATACCCATAGGGGAGGTCAACAGTGGGGATACGGTCCAGTGAAAAGGAAGGTTGGGGCATGCCCCAACAATTAGAAAGCAGTTAAGGGCACTTAAAATGACTCGAACTACTCACACCACCATCGACATTGAAGTGGGAGTGCTTGCGCAGGAGGGTGGGGACACATCTGCACATCATTAACGGGAACATTGTGACAAGCCCCGCTAGTAGGAGGAATCGTAGCGGCGTCTTCAGTGACAGTGCAGAGCGCATGTGTGCTTATCTGAAGGAGGATGATCATTCCCAGTTGCAAGCGTTGCGACGGGTTGCAAGTCTAGAAAAGTGCATACCTGCTGGGCCATGCTGAGTGCTCGGCCGCTTGGGGCTGGTAGGGATGACTATGCTCAATTCCAGTTGCCATGACAGCCATGACCATGGTGCAGCCATGCCCCCTTCTAGATGAGGGGCGCAGGAACACGGAACCCGGCGATCTGTGAGAGAAGATCGTGTGGCATTTTCGACCCCTCTTCGTTTACCATGCACGGTTGCAAGCGAGCTGTTGTCAGCCACATAAAATTCATACCAGTCAAGCATACAACAGATAGGAATGGCAATACGGCATAAAAATGAAACGGATAGATCCTATTTCTAGGGAGGGTTGAGCTAGTGCCGATAAGCTATTTTTTCCTTTTCCAACGGTGTCCCTGAAGCCGAGTCCAGAAGTCCAAATTTGTCCAGGGTTATCGGGTATGTTTCGTCAACTGTTTGCTGCCACGATTGGATGGGAAAGAACCTTTGGCTATCAATATGGTTATATCTCACGCATGGCTTGAAAATGGGCCGCGCCCTGAGTCCATGGAAGGGGGGAACCTGTATAGTAGATTGTTCAGGAGAAAGCCATAGCTCTAGTTTTCTGCCTCCCTTTTGCTACACATGTACCCTAAGATAAAAGAGGTCCACGTGCACATGGAAGCACTGCATGGACAGTTGTGTCGTAAGTTGGTGGTATTGAAAAACACCGGTTTGGTTTATGGAGCTGGGCAAGGGGGACTTAGGCCCTTTCGCCACGGATGCGCCTGGCAAGCTGGATGTCCTTGGGCATGATCGTCACACGCTTGGCATGGATGGCAGCCAGGTTGGTGTCCTCAAACAGGCCGACCAGGTACGCCTCAGCGGCCTCCTGCAGTGCCAGGACGGCAGAAGACTGGAAACGAAGGTCGGTCTTGAAGTCCTGGGCGATCTCACGGACCAGGCGTTGGAAAGGCAGCTTGCGGATCAAAAGCTCAGTGGACTTCTGGTACTGCGGATCTCACGCAGGGCAACGGTGCCGGGGCGGTAGCGATGAGGCTTCTTCACGCCTCCGGTGGCCGGGGCGCTCTTGCGAGCAGCCTTAGAGGCGATTCACACCGGGTCGGATTGGTCACTTTCGCTCCGAAAGTGGCATGGGTTCGCTTCGCCCAAACAACCACTTTGGGGCCGGATTGGCGACGACAACTGAATATGGCATTTTGAGCCAGATTCACTTCGCGTCGGCCACTTTCGCCAGATTGGCAATTTCCGAAGGCCATCTGCCTTCGCCCCTATATTTTCCCTTTCACCGTCCTGCCGCCTCTTTATCCTGTGACCGAGAGCATCCGTAGTTATGGTTACGCCCGATGTAGAAAGGGCTAATAAACGTGACCGATAGCAGACGGAGAAGGGTGCGGAGAAGGCACTGTCGAATGATAAATGGAAGGCGAAAAGGAGGCTTGTAGCCGAGGTGTGTCAATGACGTTACACCACTGGGCCGAGGTGTGTGTTGTCACTTGTCAGTTCGGCTTACTCGCCTGGTGCTTAGGCTAGGTGATGGTAAACATGCTATCAAATTGAGAGCAAGTGGCTATATGTTGCAGCAAAGGTCAACAAGGCACTGAAGAAGAAAAGTGAGTTGGTTTTGCTATGGCTCCATGCGGCTCTGCATGGAATCTTACATGAGTCCTAGCAGCAGGGCATGCCTGCTGCCCCAAGCCACGACCATAGGCCGGGACATATCTGAATTGGACCTGTAAAATTATTCCTAGCAGCAGGGCATGCAAGCTGCACCAAGCCATAGCCAAAGGCCGTGATGGATCTGTATTGGACATGTAAAATTAGTCATGGCAAGTTGGCAACATGGCATGCCTGCTGCACTAAGCCACGGCCATGGGCTGGGAGGTATCTGAATTGGACATGTATAAGTATTCCTAGCAGCCGGGCATGCATGCTGCACCAAGCCGCCACGGCCATAGGCTGGGATGTATTTGAATTGGACCTGACACATGCTGGAGATAATCGGTCTTATACGGCATATACTGAACATATGCAGATGGGAGGTTTGGTCCTAGAAAAGTGAAGAAGTCAGATGACATGTGCAAAGCCCACGCTATCCTGCCCGGCGCCTCAGAGATGTCAATCAGTTCAGCTAGGACGGCCCAAGCAATGACGGCGATCAAAGTGGTACGATGTAGACTCGCGACAACAACAAGTAGCAATGGAAGCAGGCAATCAATAGATTGTCCCATCTTGGAAGTAAGAGGAATACAATTTCGCTACTTTGGAGAATATATCTGGTGTGAATCGGTCTCCAGCGGTTGGATTGGGAACGCGAGATAGCGTGGGTTCACTTCGACCAACTGCCACATTCAGTTCGCCGGTGTGAATCGCCTCTTAGTGGCCAATTGCTTCATGGGGGCCTTGCCCCCGGTGGACTTGCGGGCGGTTTGCTTGGTACGGGCCATTGTAAATAGTCGGATTTGAATACCGGTATGTACACCTTCACGAGGGTGTCAAATCACCCTTGCTTTATGCTGCAAAAACACCGTCCAAATCTGCTGATCCGGGTGTGGATGTGCATGTGGATCGGATCAGCAAAGTCAGCTGTCGACTTCACTTAAAGTCATTCTCTATTTATAAAGGACCAATTGCTTTTTTTGACAAGTAAACAAACTCGCCTTATCCATCTCAATATCTTACAATGTTAGGACGCGGTAAGGGTGGTAAGGGACTTGGAAAGAAAGGTGCTAAGCGCCACCGCAAGGTACTTCGCGACAACATCTAGGGCATCACCATTCACCAAGCCTGCGATTCGCCGCGTTGCTCGTCGTGGAGGCGTGAAGCGCATCAGCGGCCTCATCTATGAAGAGACCCGCGGAGTCCTCAAGGTCTTCCTCGAGAATGTCATCCGTGACGTTGTGACCTACACTGAGAACGCTCCTGTCGCACCATAAAGCAGTAAACGTGCCAATATGGTAAACTCCGGAATCTCCGGTAAAGGCGCCTTAGAGAAGTGTCCTTCTACTCATAAACACGGTACATTACCGTACACACAGACTCCTTGTACTTCAGACAAGAGCTGTTAACTGGCTACTGTAAGGTTCGGCCCTAGCAGGAAGTCTCTCTGCCTAGGGGTAATGTCTGGGTGTCCCTGTCTTGTGGGTACCGCCCCTACTACTTCACTCGCGATGTGCGCTTCAGGTCCGTGGCGGACTTCTTTCCTCACGGCAGTGACGGACGCCTACGGGCAGGCTCAGTGACTCTTCACTGGCTGCGAGTGCTCAGCGAGTTAAGCAGTAGAGCTGGATATTTGTATGTATAGCAATAGACGTATGGTAGCGTAGGCCTTCTGGCCGTCTGGGCGCGATCCAGCTGGGCTATGTTAAGGGCACTTACCGCGCAACACGCGGTGAGGTAGCCGGGAGATTGACTGCGTACTTCTTCTTCGGCAGGGTCTCGGTTCACTACTGAGGTACTTGTCTCCAGGTAGTTCAGCTGAGGCGGAGCTAGTCTTGACTTGATATAGGTACTGACGTTATGAACACCTCAGGCCTCATGCATTGGATGCCGGCCGGAGCTTGTTACATAAGAGGTCTGTCCTTTAGAAAGGGACGAAGTAGTTAGCCTAGGCAACTGCCGGGATACAGGGACCCGGCAGGCCCAATTCAGAATACGGTACAATCTGTCAAATCAACCGGCGTAAGCGGGTTTCTAGGTCTCAGTTCAAATCCGTAGACTCCGCAGAGAAGCTGCGGAGTCCCCGAGGCCGCTAACTGCGGTCTAAACGGTTCTGTCACGTATACGGTAATATACTGTGACAGCTGTCGCACCATAAAGCAGTAAACGTGCCAATATGGTAAACTCCGGAATCTCCGGTAAAGGCGCCTTAGAGAAGTGTCCTTCTACTCATAAACACGGTACATTACCGTACACACAGACTCCTTGTACTTCAGACAAGAGCTGTTAACTGGCTACTGTAAGGTTCGGCCCTAGCAGGAAGTCTCTCTGCCTAGGGGTAATGTCTGGGTGTCCCTGTCTTGTGGGTACCGCCCCTACTACTTCACTCGCCCCCCGCTCCTCAGCGTTAAGCCTAAAGGGCATGCGCTGGGAGCCGGAAAAAGGGGTCGGTACTGAAAGAAAGAAACTTCTGGCAATATATACACCTCAGAAGATCAAAATATCAAAGCAAATCTGCCTGGTTCAGGCCGTCCCCCGCATCTGCCTGGTTCAGGCTATATACACACATCAGCCTGGTTCAGGCTGTTTTCAAAGCAAAATCTGTACGCCCAGAACTTATCAGTTCCCTAACACTGAAGCCTCCTAAACATCTGACTGCAATCCAGCCAGTTGGTAAAAAAAAAAAACCCCTGAAGAAAATCCACTGCAGGAAATTTGCTGCAGGACATCCACACAAGGAAATTCATCAAAGAAAAAATTCACTGAAACCCGTGGCGGACCCTAGGTCCACCCACGGTTCTGGGACCCTGACCTCTCTCCGGCCTGATCGGGGCACACAGAATCCGGTACCGTCACCAGTGTCATGCTTGGTTGCAGGCAATAAAGGGTCAGAACCCATCAGAAACCCTCAGCAACCATCAGAAACCATCAGAAATCATCAGAAACCATCAGAAACCATCAGAAGTCATGAGAAATCAGAATCTTTAAACTTCTGGAAAATATGTACGTAGAAGCTCAAATCGTCTCAGCAAATCTGCCTGGTTCAGGCCTTCTTCAATCAGAATTAAAAAAATCCACCGAGTCTCAGCTGAAGCGCAATGCGCAGAATCCTACAAATCCAGGCTGTTCAGCCCACTACTGGCTAGCAAACAGAGAAATTTTCAAAGTTATCAGGTCAAGCTAAGAACAACCGCTGCTCTCGCCCCACTGCGCCATAGCCGCCTGGTCTTCAATGGCCACAGGAAATGTGCGCCGTAGCAGCGTGATCCGCCCCCTGCTGTGTTATCATCGCCCGAGTTGACTAATTCTCCTCGCTCATCATCTTCATAACATATGTACTACCGTAGCCTTGCTGCTACGGTGTTTGAGAAACAAATTTTCACTATGTTGCTGCGATAGCTTTAACTCCAATCCTGCATCTTCCGTCTTCGGTCCGCTGGCTGCCGGCCCACTGCCTGCCGGGTACTAGGACAAGCCGCTCTGCGTCTGCATTTTCTGCTCTGTAGGCGCCTGCCCGCTCCTTGCCAGTTACGGCGTGGGTAACGTCACGTGCTCAGCGGCCTTGCCGCACTGGGCTTGGCCTCAGGTCTCGGTAAGCTCCGCAAGGGCTGACTCCTCCTCTTTGTTGGAAGCCTAGCGCCACCTTGGCCCATCTATGGACCGCTCGCTGGGTGACATTGGCTTCTCTTTATCCAAGGAATATCTTTCTCCAAAAAGTCTCTCCCTCCAAGAAGCCTCTCGCGCCTCCTCCTCCTCATCCGCCTCTTCCTCCTCTTCCATCTCATACTCCTCTTCTGCCTCTTCCATCTCATTCTCCTCTTCTGCCGTAGGCCTGTGATCTGTGACCATCAGGTCCCCCATTTCCAGGGCGAACTTCTCCCACAGCACCACCTGCTGCGTCAGCACAGTGATCTGCTCCTCATCGGTCATGCACAAGTACCCTGGCACAGTGATCACGAACTTGCTCAGCTTGACCCTGGTGGCCACTGGCAGCCCCTCATAGAACATGTGCGAGACCGAGTGCCTTCTGCCAAAGTAGTCCACTGCATCCCTCGAGATCTGCAGCAGCTCTGCTGTGGACAGTACTCTGTGCGCAAACGCCTCCACTGTCTCCTCTGGCTTGACCTCTGGATCCAAGGTTGTTTTGACTCCCAGCTTGAGGTTGGTGATCGCGGATCTCTCATCCGAGGTCGGCTTCCCCACCTCCTCCTTTACCACCCTGATCCACAGGGTAAGCAGGGAAACCGCACAGCACTGCTCCTCTGCTGGAGCGGCCCACTGCCCCCTGATCCTTTCCACCTCCTTGGTGGCCCTGTCCCCTGCATGGGGCGCTGCCCTGATGGCCACCATCAACGGCCCCACACTGGCAGGCTTGTTGTTCCACAACCTGGCCAGGGATCGCACGAGCATGGCCATGGCCGAGGGTGACTGGCAGGATCCAACAATTTCCCCTGCCACCACGGCCAGCGCCGGTGGTTCATCCGACAGCGCCAGTCTGTTGTGTGATCCCCAATAGCCACACGCTTGGCAATATTTCTTGGCTGCAACCGCGCCCGGGTGTGACATATCCAACACCGGCACGTTGCCTTGGATAGCTGGGATTTTGGTATATTTGGCCACCCCTGCCAGCTGCAGGACCATCTGCTGCAGCAGCTGCATATTCACCCTTGCCTGCTCCCTATCGAGCCTCTTCATTTCCTGGTCGCTGGACTCCCGCCTGGCCCTTGGCCCGCGCCTGTCCGCTCCACCGGACCCCGACTCGTCTAAACTGGAGTCTGATCCAGGTCCGCTACTGTCGCCCCCTGATGGGCTGCGACTGCGCTGGTACTGGCTGTTTCTGCGGCCAGCCCCATCCTGGGCTTGTCCGCCCCCGGACGACTGTCTGCCGGCCCCGCTCGCGGAGCCTCTGCTCCTCTCGGGTGGCGGCTGATCAGCCTCATCTCTGCTTTTTCTCTCCTCTGGGCCAGATTCCCGAGGCTGTGATCCTCTGCCGGATTCTGCCTGCCCCCTGGGCGGCTTCTGGCTTGGCTCGCCTGGCTGTGTCCTCCTGCCGTATTCTGCCGGCCCCCTGGGCGGCTCCTGGCTCTGCCAGTTTGGCTGTTCCCTGCCGTCTGCCTGCCCCCTGGGCGGCTTCTGGCTCTGCCAGCTTGGCTGTTTCCCTCCTGTGTAATTCCTGACGTAGGAATCAGATTGCGTTTCCCCTCTGGTTTCCTGCCTTCTTGGTCCACTGCTGCGCACACTGCCTGCAGGCTCGTCCTGTTGTGTTCCTCTTGCTGCGCCCTCTTGCCTTTTCCTCAGGAACTTCTCGATGTAATCCACCTGGGTTTCCTGGCCTGTGTTCTCTTTGTCCTCGATTATGCGCAGGAGTGCATAAGACTCTTGCCTGTTTGCTCTGCGCGTTGCTACGCCTTGCTCAGCCATCCTGGCCAGCGATCGGCTAGTCAACTCCGCCCTTTCGCTGGCGGCTGGGCTACTGGCCCTGGGCTCTTCCCTGCCCCTTGGCCGCCCCCTGAGGCTTGGCTCGCTGCTGACCTCAAAAACCTCCGATCTGAGTGTTGGGGTTGGCGCGGTTCTTGCTTGCTGCTGCCACCTTTGGACTTCCCTGAGCTCCTCAGGCCGCTGCCCCGCTGTTTTAAATCCTTCCCATGCCTGGTCCTCCTCATCTTCTGGCTCGGATCCCGGTTCCACCTGATTTCCTGTTACCTCATTGCACCACTCATCTGCGAAGGCCTTAACAGCCAGGGCTGCTTCGCGTCCAGCCCTTCCCTTGGATACCTGTCCAAGGGCGCTTAACAGCGTCGCCCTGTCCTGCCATGTGTGGGGGATACCCAGCATGGCCTTTGTTGCCCATCCCCTCAGATGATGGGCCTTGAACTCCTCAATGGCTGTGACCTGGTCCTGGAAATGCAAGAACGTCCTGGAGCAAACTTGCTTCCACAGGTCTGTTGCCCACTGCAAAATTCCTGCCCAACCGATCGGTCCTTCTGACTCCTCATTGCCGCACACTACTCCCCCAGTCCCGGAGCGCTCTGGCTCTCTAGGTCTGGTATCCTGCGCCTGTGCTGTACCTTGATAAAATCCGCGCAGGATTTCCTTGTGGCCGCCGCCTGCTCGCATCTGGCTGCTAGATCCCTCCTTGGGTGTCTGCACAGGTCTGCCCACACTGGGCGTAAACTTGGACAGCGGCGTCCCGTAAACTGTGGATCCCGCCCCTCTTTGAACCGGCACCCTGCGTGGTCGCATTGGCTGCCTTGGGCGCAGCCCTGTCACTGGCTGCCGCCCCTTCTCTTCTTGTATCGGATCAGGCAGCTCTTCCTCAGATATTAGGTCAGCCCACGGCTTTCCCACCGGTACAGCTGACTTTTCCTGTGGTTCTTTGCTGCTCTGCGGGGCCTGCCTGGTCACAGCAGGCTTGATCTCAGCTCCCTCGCGCTTGATCTCTGCATCACTGGCCTCAGCCGGGTCCTCACCCGGCTCCAGCCCCCTCTGGATGTTGGCATCCATGAGGTGCTCACATGCACTGTCGCTGTGCTCGCACTCGAACCCGCAGAACATGCATACTCTTCCGGGGTAATACCTCATGGCCTGACGCATGGCATTGCGGGTGTCCATCTGCTGCTGACGGTCACCTGTTGCGCAATCCTCCCAGAGCCTGGCCAGCTCCACATCTGCAGGCACCGCAGCAGGGAATGCTACCAGGCACACATTCCTGCTGCTGCTGTTGTTCACGGGTGCTGGCACCGGAGACCTGCTGCTCCTAGCTTCATCCACGTCACTGTCAGCTGCCCTGTCTTGTGGCAACAGCGTCTGCAGTTTATTTGCCAAGCGACGCTTCATCATCCTCAGCTGCCTGGTCATTCTCATCTGCCAGGCAATCCCTGGCTGCCTGGCCATCCACAGCTGCCTGGCCATTCCTTTGAGCTTCTGCTGGTACCAGTTCACCTTTTCCCTCAGCATGGGTATGGAGATCCCCTGCTCCTCTGACCCCTCAGGATTCTCTGCCGCCTCCAGCTGTTTGCTGGCCTGCTGGGCCGCACCTGGTTCTGATATTGGCACCTGGACCCCTCCTGGAGCTGCTGGCACTGGTGGTGTGACAGGCCCATCTTCTTCTGGCTGGTGCATCTGCACCAGCACCGGCGCCTGCCTGTGCTCGTGGTCCTCAACCTCACTTGGGCCAACTGGTTCCTCAGCCACCCTTTGGGTCAGCTTCTGCTCCCACGGATGCAGTTGGTCCGGCTCGCAGCCACCGATCCCTACAGGTGTCACATGAATTGCCTCCCTCTGCACGCACCGTCGTGACGCCTGCAACTGCAGTTGGCCTGGCTCACGGCCACCGGCCACCACAGGTGTCACAGGAACGTCCTCCATCTGAAAACACAGCCGTGACGCCTGCACCTGCAGTTGGCACGGCTCGTGGCCATCGGTCACCACAGGTGTCACATGAACTGCCTCTCTCTGCAAACACAGCCGTGACGCATGCACCTGCAGTTGGCCTGGCTCACAGCCAGCGGCCGCCACAGGTGTCACATGGGCTGCCTCCCTCGGCAAAAACAGCCGTGACGCATGCACCTGCAGTTGACCTGGCTCACAGCCACCGATCCCTACAGGTGTCACAGGAACTGCCTCCATCTGCAAACACAGCCGTGACGCCTGCACCTGCAGTTGGCCTGGCTCACAGCCACCGGCCACCACAGTTTTCAGAGGAACTGCCTCCTTCTGCAAACACAGCCGTGATGCCTGCACCTGCAGTTGGTCTGGCTCACAGCCACCGATCCCTACAGGTGTCACAGGAACTGCCTTTCTCTGCAAACACAGCCGTGACGCCTGCACCTGCAGTTGGCTTGGCTCGGAGCCACCGATCCCTACAGGTGTCACAGGAACTGCCTCCTTCTGCAAACACAGCCGTGACGCCTGCACCTGCAGTTGGCGTGGCTCGCAGCCACCGGTCACTGGTTTGGGTGAAAAAGCATTCCCTATCGGAACACAGTTGATCAGGTGCAGCTGCTCGCTAGCTACCGGGCTATCCTGCCTGGGTGGGCCGGCACTCTCTGCCGTAATACAGTTGATCAGGTGCCTGGGACTTGGCTCACTGTCACTGCTGAGGATGTCAAACATGGACCAGCCGTTGGGGGACACCTGATTACCTGGCTGCTCCATACACCTGGTTAATGCCTCCAAGGGTGCGCGCTGCTGGGGCACAGCCAGACTGCTTAACCCCGCCTGCTCTGCGTCACACACACTTTTCCACACTCCAGTGGCCCACTGCCCTAGCCTGTTCCACCCTCTTGGCTGAGCCAGATCCTCCTTCCTTTTTACTGGGGGCCATTCCGCAGTGGCGGCTTGTGCTCCACCCACCGCCTGCAGATCTGCAGGTTTCCTGATCACCTGACTTCCACCACGGGGCATCGTCCCGTTCTCCTTTTTAACGCACTGCGCAGCACTTGCCACTCTCATTAGCCTCTTCTGCGTCGCGTATTCTGGCCCACTGCCTAGGTCTCTTGCTCTTCCGCACTCTGCTGCCCCCTCTGGGGCTGCCGAGGTGCCTGCCCCTTGATCACCGTGATCGGGCTCGTTCTTGACTCGTTGCACGGCCCCTGCCCCACTGGGCAAGTCCTGCTCTGGTGCGCCTTCTGGACCACTGTCCCGATTTGCGCCACTGGTCTGCGACACCTCAACGGCCGGGTCCAATGTCAGCTCAGGGGTTCTTCCTCCCTGTCTCAACCACTGCGCATATTCCAGGCCTTGCCTTGGAATATCCAGGGTTGATTGGGGCACTCGCCCACCTCGGCTGATCCCTTTGTGCGACACTAGTGCTGAGCCGTCTGCCTGCGCCCCTGCCTCTCTGGGCGGTACGCGGCCCGGTTCTGGCACCTTGCTGTCTCCTGCGGGCGGTCCCACTGGCCCTGCCAGCTTCGCCGCCACCAACAGGGCTTCTGCAGCCAGCTCATCACTAGCTTCCATCGGGTTTACACCCGGCTCCAGCCCCCTCAGACGCCCACTTCTCCGTTGGGCGTCAGGGTGCTGGTGCCTATCGGGATTTAGATCTACGTCTGTCATTCCTACAGGCAATTTACGAACCGCACGGTCCTGCAAGCGTGCTGGCGACACCCCCTACAGGATCTGCTAACTTTAGGCTTCTGCCCCCTTGTTCCTACTGCAATCTGGTGAGGGCTTGCGAGCCAAGATCGGATGGCAGGTACAGCAATATGCAGGATAGGCCTTGCCTTCCTGCTTTTCTGCTCACTAATTTCAATCTGGCGGAATCCTCCTTCGCCTTTTCAGTTCTTCCCACCTTGCTGGCTGGGCTGCTTCTAGATGTCTCACGTCCTGCGTGGATGTCACACGCCCTGCGTGGATGTAGCCTCTTGCGTAGTGTCCGCTCAGCTCTGCGTCCCTGCGGGGATCCTTTGGTACACCCACAAGATTTCAAACTTGGATGTTCTATCCACAAGTTCACTTCTGTCAATGATGAAAGATTGGATCCACCTGATCACAATCTGCAGTCACACAGGTAATTATCTGCTGGGTGTTTAAATCCACAGCCAGATCTTCAAGCCTCTCCTGGACTCAACACTAAGCTGCCACGCTCAGCGATTCTCAGGGTTTAACTTGGCAATCTCTCTCTGGAGATTACCACAGCAAAGTGCAGTTCAAACGCTGTCCAAGGTCGTTTGCATGCAAACAAAATTCCAATTCCGCTGCACAAGCACCTTTAGCAGGAATTGGCGAATCAAGCTGATCAGGCTAAATCCACTTCGTCCCTTTCTAAAGGACACGCGATGTGCGCTTCAGGTCCGTGGCGGACTTCTTTCCTCACGGCAGTGACGGACGCCTACGGGCAGGCTCAGTGACTCTTCACTGGCTGCGAGTGCTCAGCGAGTTAAGCAGTAGAGCTGGATATTTGTATGTATAGCAATAGACGTATGGTAGCGTAGGCCTTCTGGCCGTCTGGGCGCGATCCAGCTGGGCTATGTTAAGGGCACTTACCGCGCAACACGCGGTGAGGTAGCCGGGAGATTGACTGCGTACTTCTTCTTCGGCAGGGTCTCGGTTCACTACTGAGGTACTTGTCTCCAGGTAGTTCAGCTGAGGCGGAGCTAGTCTTGACTTGATATAGGTACTGACGTTATGAACACCTCAGGCCTCATGCATTGGATGCCGGCCGGAGCTTGTTACATAAGAGGTCTGTCCTTTAGAAAGGGACGAAGTAGTTAGCCTAGGCAACTGCCGGGATACAGGGACCCGGCAGGCCCAATTCAGAATACGGTACAATCTGTCAAATCAACCGGCGTAAGCGGGTTTCTAGGTCTCAGTTCAAATCCGTAGACTCCGCAGAGAAGCTGCGGAGTCCCCGAGGCCGCTAACTGCGGTCTAAACGGTTCTGTCACGTATACGGTAATATACTGTGACACTCGCCGCAAGACTGTCACGGCTCTGGACGTAGTTTACGCTCTCAAGCGCCAGGGCAGGACCCTCTAAGGATTTGGAGGCCAACCATCTCTCAGCTTCGCGCCCCACTTCTAGACCCACCCATCCAAACCGGTGGTTTTTAACACCACCAGCCACCCCTAAACGCAACTGAATTTCCCCTGAAGGGGCCTTGCTCTACTTGGGTATACCACCGAGCAAAGTATGCAAACATATCAAGGGCGCTCATTTTGCTAGTTGTGAGGCACACGACCTTCCTACCTACAACCACCCACTCACCTTATTCTACTTATTCACACTCCAGCGACTATGGTGCCTTGGTAGCCAAAGAAACTTTTTAAACGATTCGACCAAGAAAAGCATGCCACACGAGTACGCAAAGCCGGATAACATATCAATCAAAAAGGTAAGGTAAACACCCACGGCATTCCACAGCATTCCACAGACATATACACCATATACACAGTACTACTAGAGGATGAAACAGTTCTACTAGAGGATGAAACAGTACTACTAGAGGATATATAGCCATACCACCCCTACATAGAGAATGTAACAGTACTACCAAAGGATGTAGTCGCCCACTCTCTCTAAGTAGCGACGCCCTGCTACTCTTAGTATAATTGGTAGAGTCCCTAGGCATGGTAGTGCTTTGTGTTAGGTGGTAGAGTCCCTAGGCGTGGTAGTGCTCTATGTTAGGTAGTAGAGTCCCTAGGCGTGGTAGTGCTCTAATATGCTAGGTGGTTTAGTCCCTAGGCGTGGTAGTGCTCTATGTTAGGTGGTATAGTCCCTAGTAGGCGTGGTAGTGCTCTATGCTGGGTGGTTTAGTCCCTAGGCATGGTAGTGCTTTGTGTTAGGTGGTAGAGTCCCTAGGCGTGGTAGTGCTCTATGTTAGGTAGTAGAGTCCCTAGGCGTGGTAGTGCTCTAATATGCTAGGTGGTTTAGTCCCTAGGCGTGGTAGTGCTCTATGTTAGGTGGTATAGTCCCTAGTAGGCGTGGTAGTGCTCTATGCTGGGTGGTTTAGTCCCTAGGCATGGTAGTGCTTTGTGTTAGGTGGTATAGTCCCTAAGTACCGACGCTATGGTACTCTTAGTAGAGCTGTGGGTGGCGCTCAGGGGATGTCACAGTATCTGCTTGTCCCAGTGGCTGTGTCTCCCTACCTACAACCACCCATGAGGCTTATTCGCCTGTTGGTATGACTGTACCATCTGTTATGTATTGTTTTCATCCTTTGGTAGTACTGTTTCATCCTTTGGTAGTACTGTTTCACCACAGCGTGTAATGGTGGTTATGGGCCCCGGCTCTATCTACGATTATGGAGGGGGGGGGGACTTTATATCGGTGGGTCTGCCCAGGTATGAACGGAGTTCTTTTGAAGTGACTTCATTTAGATGACTTGGCTAGCAGCGAACGCTTGGTGCGGTCGTGAGACCTCATTATAACAGGAAGTCCGAACAATGCAAGTCGAAAGCCTGAACTGCTTCATATGTGGACGTCTTTGTTAAAACCTGTAAGTCAGGGTACCCGGAGCAACCTTACGACAGGGAAGCTGTGCCAACAATGACACTTTTCTTGCAGCAACGACCGCATGTGACGAGTGACATTTTGAATCGCAGCTGTCATTGTCGCTGTCACTTGCCGAACGCTTGCTGCATTGCTTTAGCAATATGTAGCTATTAGCAGCGAATAGACATGCGACTGACATCGAGCCAAATCAGTATTGATCGACGAGCCAGACCAGGCATTCCTGGCAGTGACGAGTGTGAACACAGTTCGAATCCCAACTGTCAGCTGTAGCAGGCACGCTGCCTGGCAGTCATCGCTGTTCACACTCTGACTCACGGTAGCAGTAAGTAGCTATCTACGCCAGCGATGTAGATGTTAACATTAAGATCGCGGTGACGAGCGAGGGCCAGCGAGGACTGGTTGACGTCGGTCGGTTGCTGGTCAGTTTGTACATCTTTTTTGGTGTCTTTAATCTACTGTGTAGCCGTACACTGACGACTTGTACATCTTTTTTGGCGTCTTGAATAATAGGCCGGGGCAATCATCCTTTGGTAGTACTGTTACATTCTCTATATATGTAGGGGTTGTGTGGCTATATATCCTCTAGTAGTACTGTTTCATCCTCTAGTAGTACTGTGTATATGGTGTATATGTCTGTGGAATGCATTATCCAGATCAGCAGCATGCATTATCCAGATCAGCAGCATGCATTATCAAGATCAGCGGCATGCATTATCCAGATCAGCAGCATGCATTGTCCAGATCAGCAGCATGCATGGTCCAGATCAGCAGCATGCATGGTCAAGATCAACGGCATGCATGGTCAAGATCAACAACATGCATGGTACAGATTAGCAGCAAGCATGGTTCGGATGAGCGGCATACATAGTAAGGATGGAACGCTGCGCATATTCCTACAAGTATGAGTCCGTAAAATGAAATATGTCTTGGCTCTGAACCGTTGTGCGTCTCCCAACCACTCGCACCAACCATCTCGTATGAAGGGTCGATTCTGATTCACCCCATTGCTTCCACACTTAGGAGCTCCTTTTTTAGTCGTTTCATTCGTCAGCCTCTGAATCTACCAGCGCTCTCCCCTCGGCCCATGTCTAGCTCTTTTGTACCTTACCCCCCCTACGGAGGACGTTGCCCTCTTTATTTTTGGGGCATAGAGCCATGCATAAAGAGAGCAGCTCGCTTTCAGACCCATGCATCCAATGGGTCATGCCCACCCTTGGGGAGGGGACAAGGGATGAAGGGACCATGTCTCGTTTTGTGCCGAAGCACATGTCATTCCAGAGCTGAGCAACTGGGCAACTGAGCAAGGCAATGCGCCAACAACGCACTTGTTGCTGAAATAGTAACGGCGATGATGCGTTCTCGCTCTATATTGTGCTGCGGTTGGGACGTGTGCCTCCGAGCCCCGGGAGGGCCGGGACGTGTGCCTCCGATCCCCGGGAGGGCCGGGGCGTGTGCCACCGACCCCCTGGAGGACCGGGACTTGTGCCACCGACCATACTGACCCTTGGGAGGTCCGGGACGTGTGCCACCGAGCGACCTCCAAGCGGGAGGGCCGGGACGTGTGCCTCTGACCCCCGGGAGGGCCGGGACCAATGTCCCTCACCCCCGGGAAGGCAGGGACTTGTGCTGCCGACCCCTGGGAAGGCCGGGATGTGTGCCACCGCCCCTGGGAGGGCCATGACGTGTGCCACCGACCCTCAGGATGGTAGGGACGTGTGTCACCGACCCCGGGAGGGCCGGGACGTGTCATCCACCCCTGGGAAGGCCGGGATGTGTGCCATCAACCCTCATGAGGGCCAGGAGCCCAGGACTTTCGCCACCGACCCCCGGGAGGGCCGGGACGTCACCGGACCCTAGAATTCAAGGAGGTGTACCACCGGCCCCCTAGAGTGCCGGGGGGTGTTCAGTCCAAGAAGTGTAAAAAACGTCACTTGTTTTGGCTCTTTCTACACCTCACTTCACCCTCACACGAGACTTGCGACAAGAAAGGAGCCTATTTTTGATATTGAGGCTCCAATGCGAAATTGCGAACGCGCCCCAGGTCTCTGTGAGCCCCACGTGCCCCCTATGCATGACCCTCTTTACGACTGAGATGACACTTATTAAGCGCTTGTGACGGTTGACCGCATTACTTCAGCGCGCATCGACGATGACACTTTCCCTGCCAGCATCTCCACTTTCATAACAAATATTCGCGGGTTCGTGACCAGGTTCGTTTCGTACTTCCCGATGGCGTTCATACCGACGGGTGTACACCAGCTGACGAGTGGTCGTTTCATGACACGTACACTCTTTTACTTACTTCGTCTCCGCATCCCGTGACCCACACCTCGACACCTTGTATTAAGTTCTGCAAGCAGTGAAAGATTTTACAACTCAGTCCATACATCCCTAATAATAGCCCAATAGTGAAAAAGGAGCGCGCCTCAGTGTCCTGCCGTTTTTGCCTGCTGCCCTGTTCGTATCTCTCTTGCTGTCCACGCAAAGTCGAAAACACTGACAACCCAACGTATCAGTGAGAGAAAACTGGACACCACACACACCGCTTCCCTCCTCAGCCCTAGCCATTCAAAGAGAACCACCATAAGTACCGGCGCCAGCTCGTGCCCACCAGCCCCGCCGCACGATGTCACGCTCACTATCAGATGACACTACCACCACCGAAGGCCTATTCGGCTACACGCCCATGGACAGTCTGGCGTTCACAGCCATGGCTGTTTTCCTGGTGCTGGGCGCAGGCCAGGCATGGACCAACCGCATGTACCGACCTTGCAAGTTCATGCTCATCCTGACAATCTCCGCTTGGGTCGAAGCAGCGGGGTACGGCATCCGTGTCGCAGCTGCGCACAATCCCTCTGTCGGCACCAACTTGTTCCCCTCGCTTGCGGTGCTGCTGGTGCCCAATGCTATGGCGCTCGTGAACTACATCGTGGCTGGCCGTGCGCTGAAGCTCAGCGGGCGCAACGTGGGATTCCTGAAGCCGGACAAGATTGCCAAGATATTCTTCCTTGCTGACGTTCTTGCCTACTCTGTCCAGGTACGCCCATCTCCTCATACCTTCTTCACAACATTTTGATGAGCAGGCCGGTATATGTGAAAGGCCTTAGATCTGAGTCTTCGAAGTCCGAACCAGAATTTTCGAAGCCTGCAGCGTGGATGACACTACTATCACACATCCCTCCCCTCTGCGCCTTAACATGTCTCAGCAGTCAGTAGCATCATGTTTTTAAGCAGTCAGAAAAATTCTCCTCAGAGGATATTGGGCCTGAGCATCCCTCTGCCTTGCAAGATGTATGTAGGTAGGGCAAGGTGCGGAGGTGGTGCTCAGGCATGTGGTGCTACCCGTGCATCGAAACCACATCTGGTGTGACCACTGGCGGGCAGTTCAGAAGTTAATCAGGCAAACAAACTGATAATCCTACATGATACATGGCCAGGCCTGGAGGAAATTAACAGACTGCCCCACTCCTGATTCCTGCTTTGTCTTGTTGGATAGATTGGCAGCCAACCTGGCGCTTGTGTCAGCCCAGCATCAGGCAGGATGCAAGAGGGGTCGTCCAGGAATCCCAGTTCCTCAGAGGCTGCCAGCCTTCGCTCTGATGCAATGAGACCAAAACTCACAGAACATGCACTGGCCCCCCATTGTGCAGGGATTTGGAGGCTTCCTCACGCTGATCGCAATGCTCAGCAAGGGCGACTTGCACAACGCCGACCACATTCTGGTCTTCATTGGCCTGGTCGTGCAGTGCATCACACTAGTCGTCTTCATCTTTGTTATGCGACACGTGCACCGCACACCCGAGTACCTGCTCAGCAGCGAGACGGACGGTGTCACGCTGCTTCGCGCACTGTACATCTCCACCTCGCTGATCCTGCTCAGATGCGTCTTTAGAGTCGTGGAGTACGCGCCCACCCTTGACTACGTCAAGAAGAATGAGTGGTGAGCACATGGGCTTTGAGTCCAGGGTTTAGGGTTCAGAGAAAGGAGGGCTAGCGGCCTTGGATACGGTAGTTGATGCACCCAGCAGCCTGTGTGTGCTATGGGGACGATGCTCACGCTTGAGCCATGTGCCGCCTGCCTAGCCTGCCCTGCTGCCCGCTGTGCTATCCTTGCTTTGACGCTTGCAGCCCTGGCAAGTATGAATCTGCGCTCCTCTCTGATCGTAGACGTACTCAATTTGAACGTTGGGGAAATGATTTTCAAAATTACCGGTATGCAAGTTTTTAAGAGCCAAATTTCTTTTTTCCCCGCCGCAGGTTCCTGTACGGGCTGGATTTTCTGCCGATCGCAGCCACGTTCGTCCTGTACCTTCTGCCTGCGTTCCACTACGGGCGCTGCCTGAACTCTCTGAGTGAAAAGTACCCCGCGCCCGAGGCGGCGCTTGAGCCGGATGTCGAAGCCGCAGTGGCGGTTGATAAGGACGGGCCAGAGCGGGCTGCCGCAATCAAGGCCCGAAGCAGCGACAACAGCAACAGCATCAGCAGCCGGTCCACTGGTGGCAGCAGTATGAGCGGAGATGTGACCATCCGAGTCGCCAGCAACCAAGTGATGCCTTCTCCGAGGAGATTATCCGAGGAGAGCACGTCGGCGTTGCATACCGGTTCCTCGTATGTTGAGCTGGCGGCAGGGAGGCCATCCGATGAGTCAAAGCCTGGGGATGCCGTGCCGGTGCTAGCAACGGGGGTTTAGGAGCCTGGGTGCTGCTTGGATGCGCTTGACTGCACTTGTGGAGTGACTACAGGGATTCATATAGAAGCGAAGGAATTTGCTGTGGGATTTGGTTTCGGTGTCTCTTCTGAAACTGTTCCCCAGATCGTAGCATGTGGCTTTCTCTTGCTTCATTCTCACATATTTATTTTGTATTTAAAACTTTGCAGTGCTTGATGCAGACGCACGATGTTGTCGTGTATGCACCTTCGCGATGCGGTGAATAGCCTTTTTCCCATTATAATTCAAATTCCTGGCCGCAATTTATCTAGCAGTTCAACCTTGGCTTTGGGTATAATGTTTGATGTCGCCTTGCACGACAAGGGCTACTTGGATTGTCCCCGTCTAGAGCATAAGGGGCCTGATGAGGGGCATGTACATAAACCCTAAGCCTTAACAATCTATCCTGTTTGACCTGGTACTCCTTTCCTCTTCATTATGATGAGTATCGGTATTTTATTATGCTATTATTTATGGATTGAGCAATGAACGTCGACACTAGCCAAACTCAACTCCTCATCAGTTGCTAAAAAAGGTCGAAGATATGGGTGATACCGTGTTTTTTAATTTAGTATGTTGAAATGCGCCCTCAGACTTGTATATTTCTCTGAAGCAGAACAGTTGTAAACCTTTTGCACGATCAAAATTTTCTTGCTGCCAAAAATCTACCAAAACGCATTTCAGACATACCCAGAATTACTCTTGTTTTGGACATGCCCGAAGATACCCAGGACCATCCAGAGGATGGTCTCAGGAAGACAGGGACCACCCTAGCATTTCTATGGGAAATGCATGAAGAAAGCCCCGGATCACCCTTGTCTTCGTATGGAAAAGTATCCAAGGATGATACCTGGAATGGGCTCTACTTCTGCAAGGGAGTTGCCTGTATGGTAGATACCCTCATACCCAGGATTGCCTTTTCTCAGAGTGTGGAATGCTCGAATGGAAGATGCCCCGGATCTTGCTACGTCTCGACATAGGAACAACTCGAAGATATACAAGAGCAAGTACTAAATAACATGTACTTTCCCAGTATTTTGTGCGTCCCTTGACTTCCCCCCGTCTTGAACTGGTACTCTTTGTACAGGGCTAGGATCAGGGGCTGGGGATTCGGATTGCCAATCATTTTTAGTAGGGCCTGTGTTCTCCTCTTGCTTTATGTCCTATATTTGCTTTTGCGTAGTTGAGGGCTAGGATCTAGAAGGGCCGGGGCATATTCTCCCTTTCCGAATTTGGTCATTTTCTTCTCCTTTTTCTGTCTGTTTCTTTTCCTCCCGCCCAGGCAGTCGGGTACCCACGTGGCCGGGCCTTTTGAGCATGGCCCAGAGGTGTAACATCATTGATTGGCCCAGTGGTGGCCGATTTGGGTTGTCATGTATTAAACACATTGTGCTACTGAAAGGTAATCGGGACAAGACCTCGACCCCTGCGTACACCAGGCCTGAGCCTCCGATTGAAAACTGACTTGACCTGTGACTAAACCCCGCTGAAAACTGGAAGCTAAGATATTGGGGGAGAATAAACTGCCGTGACAGGTTTAGGGTTTCGGGGTTTGTAAGATTTTTAGGGTTTCGGATTGGAGTCAAGGATTTCAGAGTTTAGGGCCAAGGGTTTAGAGAGTCAAGGGGTTGGTATTTTAGTTGAGCCCCCACCACTACCCACCTGACTGAGCAGGAGACCTCCGTCGCTGGCACTATCCCGGCTGATTGGTGGCACAGTGGGCCCGATGACGGCATGGAGTGGCAACCCGGGATCGTAGCTGTGGCAGATGTGCACAAGGTATGAGCAGAGGACGACAGCGTCGTTGAAGAGGTTGCACTCCTCAGAGTGCGACGTGGGCGGCATGGCATCGCAGTGCGCCCCTGCGGCGTTGGCACGCTTGCATACCACACGGCCGGCCGGAGAGATGCAGCTGCACTGAAAGCACTTGAGGAGTGGGTCGTTCAGAATTTTCTCCAGCTGCGGGAGGGGCCTGCCGGCCTTGGACAGCTCAACCACGTACAGCGCCTGTCAGCAGGATGTGGACAGGACGTCACAGTAGCATGGGATGGGACATAGGGCACCTCCTATGAAAGCCCGCACTGATAGCGCCAGGGAGCCATGTAGTGTTACTTTGTCCTTGACTCAGCTACAGCTCAGCTACTCTTCGGCCTCGGAGCCCCAAGTTGTGGCCAGGCATGCTGCTTGGGCCGGAGGCGGTTAATGGTTGGGGAGGCGCATGCTGAAGGCCATCCCATTTTCTTTCCCAATCAAGCCTTTGGTGGCCGCGGGGCGCCCCCTGATGGTGGCCTCATAGCCGAAAAAGGAACACTGGAGCACAATGTTACATGTTGATTGCTAGGCTGTGGCCTGCGACAGGATCGGCAGCTATTTTGGCAATGCCCTCCACCAGCACGCGTGTTTTGAACCTGAAGTCCTTGAACAGGCTGCCATCAGTAGCCCAGGTGTCTCCGGTTGTTTGGAGGCATCGCAGCTGCTCCACCACTGCGTCCAGGTGTCCAGCGAGCGGCACAGAGGAGTAGCGTGGCTACCTGACAGGCGACAGGGTAGAGGCATGCAAGGCAGCGTCAGTAGTGCCGACACCCATCCAGCAACCATGCTCTTGCACGCTAGTGATGAGAGGCGGTGCCCAACGCCGTGCCAGCCACGGTGCAAGGGTGCAGTTAGGGTGAGGGGCTCTAAATGGAAGGATTCAATTGGCATATGGTGCGTCCAGCTAGTTGGAGGGCGATCTGGGAAGTATACCTGTGCTGACTTCCCATCATCCCATTTGCAAATGTGTGAGCAGATGAGAGGGTGGGAGCACAATGGTCAGGGGCCACGGGTTTTTGGCGGCTGGACCCAGGGAATGCGCTTGTGTCTCCTAAATATTACAGCTTAATACAGCCTGCTATTTTCCACAGCACGGACTGGTTTTAGGTCGTAATCTCGTTTTGTTCGGCTGCCCCCTTATAATCTTCGAGCGCCATGGCTGTTTGGGAACCAGCCATGCATTGATGATTCTACTCATGTGTGCGGGAAAATCCGGGGGTGTCAAAGGGGAATGATACGCAGGGTGATCAAACTCCCATCTTCTGCTTGTATTCACTGTTTGTTTTAGTGCGCTAACCAATCTCAGCTACATTTCACTTATCCTCCGGCCTCCGGCCGGAGGCTCAAGGTGTGGCCAGGCATGCTGATCCGGCCTCTTGTTAAGAATCTGTCCAGATTGGGGGCCAATCGGGGTTTTGGCGGCCTCAGGGCTACTTGCCCAATGTGGTCTGTCGGTACTGAACACTGACCAACATGAACATTTTGGTCTTCTTCTGGAGTTCCCTAGCAGTGAAACTCTGGTTGCTCTGAAATCTCAACCAGACACGCAACACAATAACATGACATGGATGACCGGCGGTTGCAACACCGTGTGGCGGTGGCACTAGCATGGGAGCCAACGGCATTGTGCCGATAGCCATGCATGACAGCAGGGATTCCAGCTTCGTGATACCTGGCCCGCCAGAGGGTGGTCTGGGGGAGGACTGTGCGGCTCTGGTGTGTGAGACAGTGTGCAAGCTCATGGGTATCACTATCAATGTCAGTAGCGCCTTTCGGATGGGCAAGCCGGATCCCAACGACAAGTTAATGCGGGAGATCAAGTTCCGCGTGGGCAATCGCAGCGAGGCCGAGAGCATAGTGTATGGGAGGATTCAGTTGGCAGGCAAGGGTGTCACCATCTGGGATGATATGTCCCCTGCAGAGTTGTCGGCACGGCATGAGCTCCAGTTTGCTAAGGAGATGAAGTTGAGGGTGTTTTTCACGCGTGCTCGGCTCTTTGTCGATGGGGTGGAGGTGGCCGCATGAGTTTTTGCTTTCATTTGTCAGGTTAAGGGGGAGTCTTGACTTAATGGGATGACTATCACCTTGATTATCACAATTCCTATCTCTGGTCTCCATGTGTTTGTATCATCGTTTCTGAATCACTAATTTAACATTGAAATGGCAGAAGTTTCACATACTCATCTCAATGATTTATACACACAGTTCACACTTTTTAAACATTTAACTCACTTAAGTTATGTGTCACACAGTTTCATACCTATTTCACACATTTTAAAACACTTAAATTCACTGAAGTTTCGCTTACGCATCACACAGTCTTTACACATGCTCATAAAATTCACTCACACTTTATTGCTTCCTTCTCGATTAGAATCTACGTTGTCCCTTACGAAACACACCTGTATTTCCTAGGAGGCGTCCAACCGAACTCTTTTGCACCCACGTCATGTTTTATGGCTGGGGCTAATCTGCTGCACTATGGGGTTCATTCCCACGCTACTGCTCGGTGGTTGAGTGTTGGTTGCTTGCCCAGGGGGGTCACTGGTTTTCGCTCGTTGCCCTAGCATATTTAGTGCCTGTACCAGTTTACGGGCACAAGTCCCATGCATCTAATGTGATGCCCCGTTGGACTGTAAAAACTTCACAAACTTCACATGTGCACCCAAACCCTTGTTCATGCATCAAGCGCTGGGCTGCATGCCGTGTTTCTTTAAGTGGGTACTGGGTACCGAAAAGCACCTTTGGCAGGCGCCAAAGGCCCGATCGGCCCCAAACCTTGATCGGCCTTCGGCCGGTGGCCCAAGCAGCATGCCCGGCAAGACCTGGGGGCTCCGGCCCGAAGCCGAAGTTTGGCTAAATTATAGCTGAAGGTCACTAAAAACACTGAGGACTGCATGGCAGAATGGGAACCAGCCATGTGCCGCGATGAGAGGAGAGACTATTGGAGATACCCCTTGCGCCCCCAGCCACAAAATCCACCCTTCGAGCATCATGCCAATAAGCTCCTTGAAATTCCCAATGACCGCACCATGATCCTTTGTGTGCATGGCGCATGGCAATACTCACCAATAAACAGTACCAATGTAGAGCTCACCTTTCTGAATGCACAGCACGCACTCAGCTCAGTCACGGCGTGCACTCACAGAGCGCTCACTGCTTCGAACTCCCAGTGGGTGTCTGACAGCGCATGCAGCTGAGGCGCACCAGCCAGCACTGATGCCACAGGCCCGCATAGGCGAGCAACGAGGAGGCTGACAAGGGTTTTCCGGCTGGTTGCTGAGTAGGGCCTGGGCAGATGCCATCACAAACTTCCGGAATTTCGAAAATAATATAAAATCGCACGTGGAACTGTTGAGAAAGATGGAGCACTATATATACTGTTTAGGAATCAAATGCCGTTTTCCTGCTTTCAATCCTATTGATCATTTTGAGGTTTCTCAGGTTGACCCACTCCAGGCCCTGAGGGGTCCCCTGGGTTGACCCAACCCTCGAAAGGGCAAGTGAACAAATGGTCATATGTCTATGTAGACCCTGGTTTGAGTTATGTTCTGAGTAGGCAATCAGGCAGGCACAGCTGGGTATAGGTCTCTTAAGTCAGTTCGGACTTGAATCATGTCCAAGATGGGGTTGCATAATTGCATGGGCATGTGCACATGAGCTAGCCTGATGTCATGAACTTATGACTTATGAGCAGTAGCACTGCAGGTAGCCGAGGCAGACCCTAATGGCGATTAATTGGTCACACCTGATGCGAGTGGCTTGATGCCGTGCCTTATCAGTGGGTGCATAGCTGGTAGTTTTAACCGATATTGATGAACTTTTAACAATTGGCTGTTTCTACTTTGTCAGCCAGTTTCCTTCCCACAGAGCTTCTTCAAGCTTCCCACCAAGCCTTGTGCTATTTCCCACATCTGCAAGTTGGTTTCCTGGCTTCAATGAACCTAGAGAGGCTGAATGAGAGAACCAATTGTCCATCATGGCCCATGAATCCATGATGTTGGACCACCATATGCACAGAGGTGGATATCAGAATCCAGATGTGCAGGGCTCTCAAGCCTTCAAAGCTTGTTAAGTGGAGAAGCACTGAGGAGGACAGTGGTTTCATTCGCTGTACATCAGCTTTCATGACATTATGTGACCTGAGCTGGTCTCGAGCTCTGATCCAGGATTGTGAAACTTTCATACCATTCCGAGATTCTAATGATTTAGATACAAGAACTATGAAATCGAGATGTTGGTTCAGGAAGCAAGGGAGAAGAAGGATTGGTGTCTGACGTGTCGATGTCCTCCAGTTGGCGTATGGAAATACGAATGTCCAATTGAATTCATGACAAAACGACTGCGAAAAGGCATCTAACAAGTTTCCGGTGCCAGAGTCTTGGGACTACAGCCTTTGTCTGTCATACAAGTTGTACGGCATGGCGGGTTGAGACAGGTTGAGCCAACTATGGTGCCCAGATTCGTCCCTCTCGCATGCTACATCATACGCTGTTTCCCTTGAAGTGCAAGTTGAGACCTGGGCTGGGCAATCCCTAGCCAGCTGCCCAATATAGGAATCCGAACTCCGGGATTTTTTTGCCAATACCTTTCCGTGACCACGGAGCCCTTAATTTATTAAAAAATATCCGTTGCAGCGCTTGTCTCATGGCCAGCGGCTCTTCACGGATAATGCTCACTGCGCTTCGCGTGGGCTTCGTGTTAGCGGTGCTGCTGGCCTTCCAGCGCCCCGTCTTTGGTGAGGCCAAGCTGCGATATCTTCCTTTCAGCTCAGGGATTAACCTGGGACGAATCGTGGATCAGCTCGTCCAATGCTGGGTCATAAGTCGGGGATTCCTCTTGAGTCTCGTCCTGCAGCGACTGTTTCGGGGCTAGAGACCTGTCAGACTTGCTGCTATAATTGGCTAGACGGGTTGTGGCTCCCTACTTAAGTAGATCCCATCGCCTGTTCGATCCCTCGTGACTAATTCCCCTGTCACGTCCCTGCTCCCGTCCCATAACTCCCCTTTTGCCCCTCATCTCCGAATAACAGGTCGAAGTGAACAATCAAACATAGCCAACTCACAGCGGCTGCGTCGTATCTTGCAGTCCAAAGGTGGTGTAGACCCCTCGGACACATCCGGTCTATTCTGGTGGACCAGTGACAGCGCTCCTCACACGTTCTTCACCGCGCAAGCGCTGTGCAGCTCATATGGTGCTGGTCTAGCAGTGCTGACGCAGCCCTCCCCAGCCGGCCTAGACGCGCTCAACAAGTCCTCCACCTACTGGATTGGCTTGTTTAACGCGGCCCAGTTGCCCGACCAGTGGGTCTGGGCCAACCAGCAGCCCTTCGGTGCAGCTGGTGACATTCTCTCCTGGGCGCCCGGGCAGCCGCCTGCACCCGGCGCAGCCTCTGACTCGTGGTGCGTCATGCTCGCCTGGGTTGAGGGTGTTTGGGCCTGGGTGGCCGACGCATGCAGCTCCCACGCGCATGGCGTGCTCTGCCAGACGCAGTCAACGGGCGCCTCGGGCGGCCTGTTCTGCCTGGCCAACATAAACCTTGAGATGGGACCATCCTACACCAGCTTCTCGCCGGCGCTGCCCAGCTCCCGCTCCTTGCAGGCGCAGGAGTGCGCTGATCGCTGCCAGGGCGACGGCCGCTGCAGCGCGTTCACACTGTCCACTGGCCCTCTCTGCCAGCTAAGGACTGGGCACATGGATCCCATTACGCCCCAGCCGGCGACGTTCGCGTACAGCTCGGACGTCACGCTGTCCTGCGTCAAGGATGCGGAGGACTTCCTTGGCGCGGGGAGGTACGGCGCAGCCCTGTCAGCTGGTGAGTGTAGTGGGCCAGAAGGGCTGTAGGCAGGGGTTCTGGTGAGCGTGACAGGGGGGGGGGGCGGGGAGGTGGGGGGGCGCTGTCACCTGATGAGAGAAGAGGCTAGTCGGGTAGGGGGACGGGGGGCGGGCAGGGGAGTGGCAGGTGTGTGTGAGAGACAGGGGATCCAGTGTCTTGCTCCATGCATCAGAAACACCCTGCTAGAAACCGGCTTGGGGGGACAGGTAAGCTGGTGCCGGGATGGCCGCTGGGTTACCTGTAGGAGTGTAGGGTCTCTTGTAAACAGACTGAGAGCATTACTGTAGTTTGAATTGCCTTCCCTCGGGTAGGAGTGCATATAATGCTGCCCTCAGGGCCAACTGTCGACCAAAACTCTCAACTTCTATCGAAAACTGGCATTGGCAATCAATTCTTAGTATATTCATGCAACCCTCAACCCCAAACAACGTTAATAACGAGGGAAGGCAAAGGAAATACCATAGTCACGGACGTATTTCGTTGTTTTGATTTATTTCAGGGAGCAACGAAATCAATTGTGAAAATATTTTGACTGGAATTTTTCATGTTAAGGGGCAACAAATCAAAAAAATTGCCAAAACAACGACTTCTTAAGCAACAACGAATTTTGAAAACAACGAAACACGTCTGTGACTACGGTATACGGTACAGTGTATGAAATCTTATTTTGTGTTTCCGTCATATCATTCCCGTCCAGGTGGCACCGACTGGTACTGCATCAACAATTTCCAGGTCAACTTTGACCGCACTACGCTGGACCTCTCGATCGGGCTGGACGCCTGCGTCGCGGCCTGCAGCGCCGAACCCAGCTGCGAGGTCATGTCGCACGAGTCCTCCCCCAAGGCCAAGTGCGTTCTGGGCGTCAACGCAATGCTGGGCTCGGACGGCGCGCAGGGCCCGCTGCCGCACCGCGGCGCCACGACGTGCCTGAAGAGCGACGCGGCGTGGCTGGCTCTGGGCGCGGTTTACGACCCGGAGGAGGGGGACACCGAGGTCGGGCTTGCCACGTACAGCTTCCACCCTGAGCCTCTGGCGTGGGCCGAGGCTGAGGCGCTGTGCGTGGCCGAGGCGGTGAGGGTGCAGGCGAGGCGGACGGGCGCGGTGCCCCGCGCCGACGCGCCGCTGGCCACGGGGCACCTGGCCAGCGTCGCGACGATGGAGGATGCCGAGCATCTCCTGCAGGCAGGTGGTTTTGAGTGTGTGTGCGTGTCATGTACTGCATTGTACTGCCTGAGCTGCCGATGCAGGTGTAGACATGCTGCTGCTGGTTTAGTTATCCTGCACCCCTCTGAGCTGAAGCTCAAGGGAAAGATGCAGCCTGGCCCCACAGGTGGCTTGGGTGCACAGGAATGTCTCGAAGACCACCGGTGTAATAAGTTTGTACCTATGTCCTCCAATTGCAGTCCCCCGGTAGCAGCCAAACAAGTGTGACCGGTGGCCACACAGGTGCCTGCCCACTCCAAGCAGTATGACCGTCACAGGCCCAGCTGCGCATTATGAACGATCTCCTCAGCTGTTCCCGTGCACACAACCTGGCCTCTAAACAAGCCACACTCCTCTAGTTTGAGACTGTCACGCACACAGAGTAATTGTTTGAGACTGTCACACACACGGAGTAATTGTGTGAGATGTCACGCACGAGGAGGTATTGTGTGAGACTGTTACGCACAAGGAGGTAGAAATGCAGCATATGCAAGACGACTTACTTGAAGGAATACTTCAGGAGTCGAACCCGACGCCGAGTATCTTGTAGGATGGAGATAACAAAGCGCACCAGCCAACACCGAGACTTCTAGGAAGATTCCTCCGGATGTAGACAGGGCTGTCGCCCTGTCTGCCCCAAGAATCTATGATGCAAGCAGTACATGGCTACATGGCTACGATACTAGGGCTTCGAACCTTACGACGTCTCTCTAGCTTTCTTCCCCAGTCCAAGCACGACTCAGTTCAAAAGCCCTTGACCCTGGACCTCCTGCTGTTTTTAACTTATACCCTCAGATGATGGACCGTCAGCCCCCAGTGTTCACCTCTCCCGGCTATGGCACCCAGCCGGACTTTTACGGCTTTTGGATCGGCCTGGAAGCTTCCGGCGCCTCTGTGCGCGCCGCGCTGCTTGCGCCCCCCGGCGCCTGTAACGCCGCGGCCCCGCCGGAGGCCGACGGGGACGGCGTGCTCCGATGGACTGACGGCGCGGCCTACTCGGTCGGCCCCGGCGTCTGCGCGCTCCAGGCAGTCTGGGGCTCCTCGGTCGACGAGTACTGGAGCGATGTGCCCTCCAGCAGCGAGCTCTGCGTCCACTTCTCCAACAGCACGAGCCTGCTTGGCCCGGGCCTCGAGGCGGCCGGGGACTGCGCTTGGACACTGCCGTTTGTGTGCAAGACGGTACTGCCGACGCCGCCGCCCGTGTTGGCGGTCTCGACGCCCGGCTCGGCGCAGGTCTTGGTCCCGCTCGCGGGCACCCCGACGTTCCTCGCGCCGGAGACAGTGTTCGGCAGCGGGGCGCTCTGGGTGCCCTCGTCTGACGATTTCAAGGCGTCAGCCGCTGCGGCGGCTGGGGTGTGCGCAGCGTGGGGAGGCGCGCCGGCATCCCTCCCGACCAGCAGCTTTGAGGCAGCGCTGACCTCTGCCATGAACCACACAGTCTCGCTCTGGACAGGCCTGTACGCAAACGCGAGCTCGACCAACGCGACGTGGGTGTGGGCGGGGCTGTCGGCCGACGACAGCGCCATGGCGCTCAAGGCCTACACCCATTGGTGCTTGCCGCTGGCCGGCAGCGGCGTGAGGGAGGCAGGCACCGTGCAGATTCCGGCGGGCTTTGGCCGGGGCGGCAGCAGCGGCAGCAATGGTGGCATGGTTGTCTCCGCGCAGGTGGCGTCGTCGGCCGACGTCGGGCCGGCGGCGATCGCAGCTGCCGTGGCTGCGTTGGCGGCTGACGGTACAGTACCGCGCTGCGGGCTGCTGCTGTACAATGAAGCGCGGTGCTCTGGGTGGGGCTGGGATGCAGTACCGTGTGCGGACGACCACTCCTACGTCTGCCAGCTGAGTGGTGCAGGTGTGTGTGCTTTAGTTTAGGGTTTGCATGCTTAGGGTTTAGGGTTTGCCCTTGCTATGATCTAGGATTTGCGACCCTCCTGTGACATGCTTCTGGGGGGTAGGGTGAAGGGTGGGGCAGGTAGCATGCCACTGGCAGCCTAGGAGCTGAGAAGATGAACACGGTATCTCATGCAGCATGCCCCTGGGGGACATGCTCATGCAGCATGCTCCTGGGGGGTAAAGTTATGCTGCTGCCAGCAGTGCTGGGCACGGGTACCGGTAGATGTTTGCTTCCAATTCCGAAGTATGAGGCCTGCCACTTGCAGCACACCGGTATAAGCCAAGACCATAAACTCGGTATTGTATGCAGCATGCTCGTGCAGTATGCTCTTGGGGAATGATATGCCCAGAAGCCTGAGCACCCAATCGCTTTTCCCTGAACCCTCAACGTTTTTTTCCATGCAGGCCTGGCAAGCGGGAAGTTTTTCTGCTCTGAATCGTACCTCCTGGCCGGGACTGTCCTAGCGGTGCAGCAGTTCGACATTGCGGTGCCCAAGGCTGCTGGAACGTACTGCGCAGATGCATGCAGGTATGAACGTACTGCACACATGCATGCGTAAACGTACTGCGCAGATGCATGCAGGTGTGAACGCTCTCATGCGTGCATGCATTTGTGAACGTACTGCCCTCATTCTTGCAGGTGCTAACAAACTGCACACATGCATGCATGTGTGAATGTCATGCGGAAATGCATGCAGGTGTGAACGCACTGCGCAGATGCATGCAGGTGTGAATGTACCGCACAGCTGCACACAACTGTGACATGTACTGTTTTGTGTGAGATGTACCTCATGGCAGCTGTTTGGAGCCTCCCTATATGCTCGTGTGCAAGAGCCCCGCCCTGTCTGCCCAGGGTTTCGTCTCAACCCCTCTTAACCCTTTCAGTCGAGGGCATTTTCTTTTACCCATCAATCTTGTCTGTTCAGGGTTATGAGTAAAACCTTGACCCTGTCTGTCCAGGGGTTTTTCTTTAAACCCTGAACCCTGCCAGGGTTTGTCTTGAACCTTGCCCCTGCTCCTGCTCAGGGCCTTGCCTGACTGCGACGCCTTCAACCTGGATGGGAATGGGGAGTGCTCGCTGTTGTCGCGGTCCACCGGCGTGGCTGGTTCAGGCGCCGCAGCGGACAAGCGGGACGCAGGCGTCATGGTGGCCTGTTTCAAGCACGCCATCATGTGGGACATGTTCGGTGCAGAGGTGGCTGTGGATGCGGGTGAGTGGGCCCGGGGTTGAGTGCTGAACACGTGTTGTGAGTTGTGCGCGGTGCAGATGCGTCCAATGATGTGGGTGACTGGTAGACTGGTAAAGGTGCATGCACCTGTTGACTGGAACGCGTGCCTTTGTACACATAACGTGTGGGACATGTTTGGCGCTTAGGTGGCCATTGATGCTGGTCCTTGGTGTGGTCTCAGCTGTGGGTGTATGTGAGCGGAGGTAGATTCGGGTGAATTGAGGTAGATTCAGGTTAGCAGAGGTAGATGCGTGCGAGTAGAGGTTTATGCGGGTGAGTGGAGGTGGATGCAGGTGTGTAGTGGGTAAAAGTGAGTGGAGGTGAGGCTGAGGGGATGTACGGTTTCAGCTTTCTTCCTTGTCCTAGCTATAAACCCTGCTCTTCCCTTGCCAGGTGTCGCCTCCAGTGTCCGTCAAGGCTTTCGCTGCCTCGAGCAGCAGTCTGTTGCAGTGTCGCCGCTGACTGTCAAGAGCGTGGACAGCTGCCTGTTGAGCGACTGCACAGCGCAGTGCTTCCTCAACCAGGAGTGCAGCGTGGCGGTGTATGATGTGGAGGGCTGCAGGTGAGGGGGGTGAGGGTGAGAGGGGGGGTCTGATGGGAGGGGGGTAAGGGTGAAGGGGGGAGGGAGTTCTGATGCGAGGATGGGGAGGGGGATGAGGGTGAGGGGGGGGGTATGATGCGAGGGTGAGGGGGGATGAGGGGCCAGTTGTGAGGGAGGGGTTTGATGTGATAGCGGGGGGCTGCATGTGAGAACTTAGGGCGGGTAAGGGGGGCGGTTCTGAGGAGGGATGAGGGGAGCAGTTGTGAGGAAGGAGGACTGTTTGCGCTCCGGTCAATTATGGTGTGGACGTGTTATAGGTCTGGGACCATCAGGGTTTAAGGTCTAATTAGGTGGGGACAGAAAAGGTAGGACCTGTTGTTACTTGTTAGAGGGGGGGCAGGAGGCCTGTCCTGCCCCTCCTGAAGCTTGTATATGTGGTATGGTGTAATGACTGGGTTCCCTTATTTGTTTGCAAAATAAAAAAATGCTCGTGTGTGTGTGTGTGCAGGTGCACCCTCGGCACGCACCCGATCAATGGAACGTTCGGCACTACCGGTCCACAATCCGCCATCACCACTTGCTTGTTTGCCTCCCTGGACGCATTTATGGAGGTTGGGCTCTTGGGAGGTACGTTAGGGTTTAGGTTGGGGTTAAGGGCTTAAGGTTGCTTCCCTGGAAGTGTCCAGGGCATGCCCTGCATACTTGTGAACATGTAGGGCCCATCTGTTGAAGGCATGCCCTGCATACTTTTGAATAGTCAGGGCCCACGTATTGTGGGCATGCATGCATGTGAACAGTTGTTGTTACAAATTTGACGCAACCACCCACAGCCTTTTTCGAAAGGGCCAGGCAGAGCGAACCGGGAGGAAACCAGAAAAAACGTGGAAAGAGACAGGCACCAGAGACCAAACCAAAAAAAAACGGCCACAGAAACAACAGACGCCAAACGATGACCAGAAACTGACAAACAAGGACAAGGACAGAACCGACACACAAAACAGTTGAGGCCCATGTGTGAATATGAACAGCGGGGGGAACGAGCGTGATGCGGTTTGTGCTTGGAGTGATGGAGGGGAGCAAATACATGGTCTCTTGGAACCAACCTTGTACTATTTGTACTGCAGGCTCGCGGTACATCGTACCGCCCACGAAAAATGGGGACGGGTCCAACGTCGACACCTGGGGCGGCAGCGGCGGAACTTGGCAGGGCAGCGGCGGCGGCGCCTCAGTCATCGAGCTCCGCCCCAACGTGACTGACGGCACCACCACCAACAGCACCAGCAACAATAACACAAACAGCAACAGCACCAACAGTGGCAGCAACGGCAGCAGCAATGGGACTGCCGCTCCCTCTGGTAGTGGAGGCAGCAGCAGCAGCGGTGGCGGCAGCGGCAGCGAGGGTGGTGTGAACAGTACGACCCAGGTGCCCGGTGCCGCCGGCCCATCCGAAAACTCTGGGAAGGCGCTCGGCCCTGTGCCCGGGACAAGTGACTCCACGAGTCCGGGAGGAGGTGGGACCAGCGGCCCGGCAACTGGCCCGCCGGGCAGCAGCAGTGGCGCTGCCGGAAGCGGCGGGGCCTCCCCGCCTAACTCAGAGGAGGATATCATGCTGCTGGAGATTGTCATACCGACTGTTGCAGGTGGGTGGGTGGGTGGGGGTGGTGTGGCTGTTGCAACTGTTGCAGGTGGGTGGTGGTGTGGCTGTTGCTGCCTGGCTGTTGCAACTGTTGCAGGTGAATGGGTGGTGGTGGTGGTGTGGAATTTGCAGGGTCTGCGCTGGTTTTGGTAACTTTCGAGTTGCACAAAACCCTGAACCCTGGACACTTGCAAGAGCGCAGGGTGTCCCCTGGTGCTGGCAGCTGCCGAGTTCCAAAATCCTGAACCCTGAAAACTTATTTCAGCGCAGGACATGCGCGCCGAGTTTGGCAGCAGCCGGATTACTAAGCTCTGAACCCATACGTGCGCGATTTAGGGTGTGCGCTGATCTTGGCAGTGGCCGAGTTTCTAACCCTAAACCCCGAAGACTTATATCAGCGTAGGACGCGCGCTGAATTTAGCAGCCGCCGATTTACGTGACCCTGAACCCTGAAACCTCTGATCGCAGGGTGTGCGTTGATAGTGGCAGTTGCCGTGTTCCTCTACGCGCGCCGGGTCCACACCATCAAGCCCCGGGACGCCCCGCCTGGGGACGGGAAGCTTCCGGGCGCTCCGGGCGCTGCCGCCGCCGCCACTGCCTCGCCCCCCAGCGGCGCCGGCAGCTATGTGCGTAGCGCCTTGGTCGCGTGCCTCGGCGGAGGAGCGGGTGGCGGCGGCAGGGCTGGTGGGGCGCCGGTGCTTGGGTACAGCAGCAGCGCGCGGTCGGCGCCGGAGCTTCAGTGTGAGCATTTGGGGAGGGGGGATGGAGAGAAGGGGAGGGGGGGGGAGTGCGTGCATTTGGGGAGGGGAAAGGGAGAGAAGTGGAGGAGGGACGGTACGCGCACTTGGGGAGCGGGAAAGGAGAGAAGGGGAGGGGGCGGTATGCGCACTTGGGGATGGGAATAGGGGAGAGGGTTAAAGGGGTGCACGCAGCATCTTTATTGAGTGCGCTGCCTGGAACCAGGTCCAGGGCTGCAGTGTGAATACTTCCGAAATACATATAAGGAGTCAGGAGAGTCGGTGAGGTGCGGGGTGTGTAGTTATGTGTTGGCAGGGAAAGGGTGGAGGGACGGGAGGGGAGCCATGGGGGGGGGGGGCGGCAGCTTAATCTGGTGCAGTGTGTGTTTTGCTTTTGCAGCAGCTGAAGGCCGATGTATGATTGGTCCCAGTCATTCACTGGCAGCGGTGTCTCTCGAGTTCCGTACCTGCACCCCACTTGTTTTATTTTTGAATTCAAACTCCAACCGCTGTTGCCTTGCAGTTGACAGCTTGCACCCGGAGCTAGAGTCCTGTTACTACGATGCCGGCGACATGGAGGCAAACGCGTGCACCTCGGTCGCAGTGGTCGCGGAGGGCTGCGGGCACAGCCAGGACGGCCTTCTTAGGTTCCGGGCAGCTTCCCTGACCCGCGCCCGGAGCAGCGCGCTGGCAGGCCAGCTGGTGGTATCCGGAGCGACCAACCTCTCAACTTCTGGAACATTTTCCCATGGTTCACGGAGGTGAGAAACCACCCTAACCCCGAACCCCAAATGCAGAACGGGGTGAGAGACAACCCTGCACCCTAAGCCCTTAGCCCTTGACCCCGATAGCGTGAGGAGGTGGGGGGTGAAATTGAACTCTGAACCCGCTGTGCCCTTAGCCCTTGACCCCAAAAGTTCAAGGAGATGGGGGCTGATCCTGAACCCTAAACCCAAAGGCACTGCCGCTTCCATACCTTGAAGAACAACAGCATCCACACTTACGAACATCGACAGCATCCACACATGACGACAACAACAGCATCCACACTCACAAACAACAACAGCTTCCACACTTACCAACAACAACAGTAGACACTCTCATGAGCACCATCGGGCCAACGGTCAGCTCTAATGCACTCACACCCTGAGGGTCGACATCCCTCACCTCGGCAGAGTCAGAGAAAAAACGAGACGTGTGTGTAACAATGCAAATAGTAACGCATACTTATTTAATTATAATATGGTAATTTAATCAAGTAATGCACCCTTTTTTAATAATAATGCACTTGTGTTCTAATGAAGGCACACTTTTCACACTGTTCCACACGACGCAGGTGGAATTCCTCGAATGATGGCGCAGAGGTTTCGGAGATAAACGGCTCTCTTCACCAGGATGCGGCCACGTTCGGTGTGCAGCCAGGAGACTCGGATGTGACAGCCCCTTTCGGGGGGGTCATGGGCGAAGGCCAGGCTGATGAGGAGGAGCGAGCGGCCCCGTCCGAGCCGGCGACCATTTGGGGCTGCCTGCAGCTGGGGTTCCAGGTGAAGTGTGGTTTAGGGTAAGGATTTTGGGTAAAGGGTTCAAACCCTACACCCTTTTGGGCTGTCTGCAGCTGGCGTTCCAGGTGAGGTTTGGGTCGGTGTGTGGATATTGAGTCACCAAGTGATGAACGGTGTGTGGGTGGGGTCACCAGTGGATGAAAATCATGAGTAGTGACGATGAGATGAGTCATGATGATGGGTCACCTCGAGAGAGCTTCAAGTGTCTGGGTGGGTGGGGTCACCAGTTGATGAGTCAGGTGAAACTGGATGGGTGGGGGTCACCCGTTGGTGAGAAAGATGAGCCGTGGCAGTTGGTGAGAAATGTGAAGGTGGGTGGGTGGGGTCACCAGTTGATGAGTCATGATCAGGGGTGACCAGTTGATGATAACGTGAAGGCGTTGGGATGGGGTCTTCAAACAGTGTTGGGGAAACGAAATTACAAGACATGTCGCCCTGAGTGAAAACGGCGAAAATCTGAGACCATGAACGTTGTTTTGTCCGCGGTCCTCATTCGGCCCCGCCTGCTCCCGACCCTGCGCGTTTCCTGAGACTTGTCCTTACTCCGCCCACTCAACAGGTCCAGGAGGCGGCATCCACCGCAGGCCCCGCTAACGCTCAGAGGTGCGCCCGCCTCGCCCGTCGCGTTCGTAACCTGACGCCGCTTCTGGATAAGCTCGGACCCAAGCTAGAGGACCACGTGCACTGGCAGGCGCCAGCAGTGGCGACCCCGGCAGGCCCCCTCCGGGGGGCTGCCGCGGCGTCTCCTCCGCCGTCTCCTACTCGAACGCCGCCCGAGGCAGCCGGGCCACGGGTCAAGGCGATGCTGCTCCAGCGGCTCATCTCGTCCAAGTCCTCGGCGGCAGCGTCGGCGGCCGCCGCCGCCTCTGCCGTTGCGGCCGAGGTTGCCGAGGGCGGGAACGCTGGTGTGCCGATGCCGTCGACGCCGGCGTCGGTGGAGCGGGACAGCAGCAGCTCCGGTGGTGATGCGGCCGCTGGTTTTGCGTCGCCATTCCGTGTCACGATGGATGACGACGTTCAGCTGCAGGTGGGGGCGAGCGGAGGGGGGCTTTTGTTGCGAATTGTCCAATGAGGGCGCATGATCAGCCCGCCGACCTGCTATTTTCTGCTTCCATCCCCTGCCATTATGCGCCCATCTTCTGCCCCCCTGCCCCCCTCAACCCCCCTCCACTGCAGCCCCCTCCCGTGGCGTCACCAGAGGACGTGGTCGCCTCTGCCCTGGTGCCAAAGAACTCGTGCACCCTGCCCGCATCAGTCCTTGAGACGCTAGCCCCCACGGCCAGGGGCACGGCGGCATGCAGCGAGAGAATGCTGGCAGAGCAGGTGAGGGGTGCGGGAAAGTGGGGGAGAGGGGAGAGGCAAGGAATCAGGGAAAGGGGGGGGGGAAAGGGGGGGGGGGGGGGGGCCGGAAAGGGGAGGGATGCCTGACCCTGTACCTTCAACTCAATCATAGCTGCATAGGATGCAAGGCTGGCGGCAGTCTTCGGGGGAAGGTAGAAGGGAGGCAACCCGCCCCTAACTGTCCTCCACCCCTGCCGTGTCTTGTCATGATGTGGGGTCCGTGAGCTCCCCTGGCCCGTTCTGTTTGTTCCCTCCTCAGCCACCCTTTGAAGTGGTCATGCTTACTCTCGAGGCCTGTGCTTCCTTCGGAGCATGATACCGGACTAGCGCTACATGACCCGGATAAGTTTTTTTGTAGATGTGGTCGAGGGTTCAGGGTTTCCCCTCTATAATTCTTGAAATCCTGAAACAGGAGATTGGACCTGGTTTTGCCATGTCACTCTTTGCCCTGCACCATTTCAACCCTGAACCCCCTGTACTGTCAACCCCAGGTGATCGCGGACTGCCACTTCGTGATCTCTGACAGCCTTGTGTGGGTCTCTGTGTGGGGCCAGTCGGAGGCAACGCCCCAGGATGGCGGCCCGCATGTGAAGCAGTACATGGCGCTGAACGACCGCCTGTCCGCGGCTTTTTCGGACCTGATGTACCTCGCACTCTCTTTCAACATCAATGTGGAGCACCAGCCAGCTGGGCCGCAGCCGGCCAACGCAGCGGCGGTGGCGGGCATGGCAGCGGCAGCCGCCCGCGGCTGCGGTGGCCAGCCGCCGCCGCTGCAGCAGCAGCAGCGAGAAGCTGCTACGCCGGCAGTCCGGCTGGCCGCATCTGCCTCTGCACACATCATGGTGCGAGACCTTGTTGTGGCCTTGGTGCAGCAGGAGTACCTGGAGGCGCGGTCTGAAGGCGGCGGCTGCGATGGCGGCTCTGAGCGCTGGCTCCGAGCCCTGTCGCCCCCTGACCGGGCCCGCGTGCACGCGTCGCTGGCTGCGCACGGCGCGGACATGGATCAGTTGGTGCTTGAGAGCGCCACGGTTGCAGCAAATGCAGCTGCGGGCTCTGTTGGCGTAGCTTCTGCCAGCGAGGGCCCGCCGGGCATGTCAAGTGCGACGATGCTGGCGACCCAGCTGCTGGCGGTGCTGCCTCAGCCACCGATCCCCGCCTCGTCGCTGGCGCAGGCGCAGCAGCCGGACGACGAGCGGGGCGCGCGGGCAAGAGGCGGAGGAGGGAGAGCTGGGGTCCTGGCGGAGGAGGTTGCGAGCGTCGTGTCCCCGGGGGATGCACGGGTGCTGAGCGATGCCTCGGGGGAGCTGGCTGCGCTGCATGAGACGTTGTTGCAGCTGCCGGTGGGCAGTGTGTTTTGTGGACGCTACGAGACACAGGTGTGTGTTTGTGGATGTGTGGGGGAGAGGGCATATTGAAGCTTGTAGATCTTTGCACATGGTCAGCACTGCTGTATTATATTGTATAAGCGTCACCGTTGATAAGCCGGGAGATCATTGGAACGCCCTTTCCCGCATGGAAAGGATGACTTTGCCGCCCCCGTCCACGCCAAATCGCTCGAAATACATCAAAAGTTAGAATTAACTAGCAAGCAACGTCATAAGGACAGAAAGGGACAAAACAACTATCTCAGCCTGTGCAATTTTCTGGTTTGTGTGAGTATTTGTCAAGGTTCACCCTAGACCCTTATCTGTTTAGTCACCCTCGTGTTTTTCGTCACTGCTTCGTTGCAGGGTCCCCCGCTGCTAGTGTCAGGCGATTCTGCAGGCACGCCGCCGCCGCCGCTGCTGCTGCTGCCAGCGCGCGCCATGGACTCTGGCGCCTGCGTGGCCATCCAGTTCTACGGCTCGGAGGACGAGTTCCGCCGACAAGTCGACCAGCTCTCTGCTGGGAGCCCATCGGCTGCGTCAGTGGTCGAGGTCATCTCCGGGCTTGAGGGCCTGCCCCCCGCGCTGGTTCTGGAGCGTGATGGGTTGACTGGTATAGGGTTGAGGGCATGCTCCTTGCTGTGAAAACTGCTGGAAGAGGAGTGTGGATGTGGGGTACGGTGTATTTTTTCCGGGCGACATGAGGATAGGTTAGGATTTTTGTGATTCCGTAGCATTTCAATCGCGTGTCAGGTGACCAGCATATGGATATGGGTGGCCGTGCGCACGCCCACACGCAAGACTGTGAGGGTTGATCTTGAGAACTTTTTTCCTCGTGTTCTCGCTCCATTGACCAAGTTTCGTCCAACAGCCATTTTCCCGGGTTTTCCTCGACATACGAGGGCACCCAGACAGAATCTCTACTCAAGCTTGTGTGCGGCTCCATCCGAGCGCTTGCTCTACTGGTGCCTGGAGCAAGTGGCACGAAGGGAATCGAGCATTCTGATTCAGTGACAGATGCATCATAATACCGGGTGTTTTGTTGCCATCAGTAAATGAGGAATGGGTGTTCTACCGTGATCTATTTTTATATGGTGTGATTGATGTCACGAGTGATCGGTACCTTCGTTACGTCTGCTTCTCATATATGACTATGTGAGCGTGCTCGTTGAATCATGCCTGCTGTGACATCTCAGGGAATAAAGTGATTTGACATGACCGTATCACTTGGCATTGAGTTTGTAAGGCTGGGTGTAAGACTCTATATAGCTGCTGTCATCTATCGACAACGATTGGACATGATTCGAGACGTCACATTGCGAGTAAAAGACGAGGTGGGGGGCACAGGAAAGTCGTAACTCCCGTCCTAAATAAATTGTGTATCGACCCCTGGCTGACTCCCGTGTGGTCTAGAGAGTGGTAGCTCCAGTCATGAGGACTGTTCGCACCCTCACCGCTCTTTCAGATGGGGCAAGCCACGGGCCTGCTGGTGCATGGATTGTCGACAGAACCTTTATCAGCAGCCGTATATGACAGCTTGTAACGCTAGGCGCAGGGGGACTTGACAACCAGCGTGCTTTTGTTAGAGCCTCTCACTAGGTCAGATTTGCATGGGCCTGTTGTCCTATGTGCACACAGAAGGCCTAAAATGCCAAAAGCCTCAGCCCTACCAGGCTTCCAACCGCATGCTGCACCACATTGGCGCAGCAAGATATGCGCTCTAACGCGCAACAACCACATGCACTCTTTCCCCTGTTGGTGGTTCCTGAGCTGATGCGTTGCCTGTCAATGACATGACATCTCTGGGCCCTGCTTCAAAAAGGCTCGGCCGCGTGGGCGCCCAACTGCCTCGTTGGAAGAAAAGAAACTTCAGTTAAGAGGGAAAGAAAATGAAGGAAAGAACTACCCCCCCCCCAACACAAAGGAAAAGGCAGCCCGAAGTAAACCTTGCCCCTCTCAAGCCTATTCCCCAAGAAGGCAAAGAAAAACAACAAAACTAGGCCTTGACAGAGCGAATGACGTCCTCAACAAAAGTCAGAGCCTCCCATCCAAGCCTGCCCTGGTACAACTGTTCAAAATCTGTGGCGCCTTCCAGGGGGCCTGCCCAACCTCTCACATGCGTTGCCTGTGAAGTTAAAGACTTTGCAACACATATTGCACACGGTATTATTATTAGCCCTAGCTTTTGTCATACAAATTGGTTTCTTTGGCTCCTGAATGGGATGAAAATTGAATAATAATAGTATCGGTACATGGCCTGCCATGTTGATGTTGGCAATCGATAGCAATCGACATGAGGAATGCAGCGGTGTACTTATTTTCTTAATCTGATGCATGCAAAAATGTTATTTGGGGGTGTGAACGGCTGTCGTCAAGCTCGATAAGTTTGGAGGATAGGATATAAAATTTCACATTTTGCCCCTCCCCCCTCCCCCTATGGACATCAAATGGCCAGACATTCATTCTCAAACCGTGCGGGACTGGCAGTCTTGGACCTTGTTAGGCTCCTGAGCTTGACGGCTGTGACCGTCTCAAGTCCAATTTTCAAATTTCTGTGCGGTAGGAGGGGTGGCAATGGGGTGGCTCCCTTTTCCCTCTTTGTTTAACATTCAGGGGGTACCACCTGTCCAGGAGTTGGGTCCCCCAGCCCCGCAAGAGAAAAATCTTTAACATTCCAGGAGGAGGAAAGACGTGATGAGGAAACAACAGGGCCCCCATGACATCCAAGCCAACTAGGAGCCCACTGTGACGTTTTTGTGAAGGTTTTACAATCCAACAGCGCATCACATTTGGTACATGGGACTTGTGTCCGAAAACCGGTACAAGCACGAATACCGGTTTGGTAGGACTGCGAAAACTAGTGACCCCACTGGACTAGCAACGAACACACAACCAGGGTTTTAGCCTTTCTCTTCTCCCTTCTGACCAGTGGGGCGCCCTTGAGGCTAAGCAGGGGTGGGATACGCTTGCTTTTGTGGACTTTTCTTTTTTTAGAGGCTTTGTTGAGGGCTAGTCTCTTTCGGAACTCAGGTGTCGGACTTGGTCTTCTTTGCCTTCCCGACCTTTCCTTTTGTTCCTTTCCCCCCCTCTTCCTTTTAGTTTCTTATTTTCTCCCTTCTGAATAGTTGGGCGCCCACGCGGCCGAGCTTTGAGCGGGCCCAGTGGGGTAGCGGTTTTCGGTGATGAGGTGTAACGTTATTGACACAACCGGGGTTACCGGGTAGTCGGGTACGGCAATACGGTACGGTACGGCCAAAATGGCCGGACAGATAAGAAACGGTATTTGGCCCCCAACGGTCGTATTGGGTGACCCTGCACACAAGCACTCAGCAGTAGCGTGAGAATGAACCCTAAAGTGGAGACGATAAGCTCCGGCCATAGAATAAAGTCGCTACAACTGTACAAGGTGGGGTAGCTCAGTAGCATGGCTGATATAACCGAGAGAGCAGTTTTTTTTGAAGGCTAGTCTCTACAAGGGCAGGGGTTAAGGTTTTGTCGCACCATAAAGCAGTAAACGTGCTAATATGGTAAATACCGTAAACTCCGGTCAGGACACCTTAGAGAGATGTCCTCTACTCACAAATACGGTACATCACTGTACACTCATGCTCCTTGTACTACATACAAGAGCTTGTTAACAAGATGACTGTAACTGGAAGTCCCTAACTGGCTGTCTCTGCCTGGGAGTCTCCGTCTCGTGGGTACCGCCCCTACTACTTTACTCGCGATGTGCGCTTCAGGTCCGTGGCGGACTTCTTTCCTCACGGTAGTGACGGACGCCTACGGGCAGACTCAGTGACTACACACTGGCTGCGAGTGCTCAGCGAGTCAAGCAGCAGAGTCGGATGTTTGTATGTCTAGCAATTGATTATGGTAGCGTAGGCCTTCTGGCCGTCTGGGCGCGATCCAGCAGGGCTATGTTAAGGGGCACTTACCGCGCGACTCGCGGCGGAGTAGCCGAGGCGTAGACTGCGTACTTCTTCTTCTGCAGTGCCTCGGTTCTCTTTACTGGGTACTTGTCTCCAGCTAGTTCGACTGAGGCTGAACTAGTCTTGACTTGTGTAGAGGTACTGACTTATTGGAGCGCTGATGGTCTCATATACTGATGACGGCCGAGGCTTGTTACAATAGAGGTCTGTCCTTTAGAAAGGGACGAAGTAACTAGCCTAGGCAATTGCCGGGATACAGGGACCCGGCAGGCCCAATTCAGAGTACGGTAGAATCTGTCAAATCACCCTGCGTAAGCGGGTTTCTAGGTCTCAGTTCAAATCCGGAGACTCCGCAGAGAAGCTGCGGAGGCTCCGTGGCCGCTAGTGGCGGCTCCAACGGTTCTGTCACGTATACGGTAATATACTGTGACAGCTGTCGCACCATAAAGCAGTAAACGTGCTAATATGGTAAATACCGTAAACTCCGGTCAGGACACCTTAGAGAGATGTCCTCTACTCACAAATACGGTACATCACTGTACACTCATGCTCCTTGTACTACATACAAGAGCTTGTTAACAAGATGACTGTAACTGGAAGTCCCTAACTGGCTGTCTCTGCCTGGGAGTCTCCGTCTCGTGGGTACCGCCCCTACTACTTTACTCGCCCCCCGCTCCCCAGCGTTAAGCCCTCCAGGCATGCGCGGGGAGCCGGAAAAGGGGTGGTACTGAAAGAAACTTCTGGAAAATATGTACGTAGAAGCTCAAATCGTCTCAGCAAATCTGCCTGGTTCAGGCCTTCTTCAAACAGAACTAAAAAAAAATCCACCGAGTCTCAGCTGAAGCGCAATGCGCAGAATCCTACAAATTCAAGCTGTTCAGCCCACTACTGGCTAGCAAACAGAGAAATTTCAAAGTTATCAGGTCAAGCTAAGAACAACCGCTGCTCTCGCCCCACTGCGCCATAGCCGCCTGGTCTTCAATGGCCACAGGAATTGTGCGCCGTAGCAGCGTGATCCGCCCCCTACTGTGCTTTCATTGCCTGAGGTGACTAATTCTCCTTGCTCATCATTGTCATAACATATGTACTACCGTAGCCTTGCTGCTATGGTGTTTGGAGAAACAAAATTTTCACTATGCTGCTGCGATAGCTTTAACTCCACTCCTGCATCTTCCGTCTTCGGTCCGCTGGCTGCCGGCCCACTGCCTGCCGGGTACTAGGACAAGCCGCGCTGCGTCTGCATTCCTGCTCTGTAGGCGCCTGCCCGCTCCTTGCCAGTTACGGCGTGGGTGACGTCACGTGCTCAGCGGCCTTGCCGCTCTGGGCTCGGCCTCAGGTCTCGGTAAGCTCCTCAAGGGCTGACTCCTCTTCCTCCCTTGCTGCTTCTTTGGCCACCTTAGCCCTTCTTGTAACTGCTCTCGGGGTGACATTGGCCTCTCCCCGGCCAGTGGTGTACGAGATGTCGTATAATCCGTTCGCCATTGGTCTTGCGATGCCCCGCTCCATCTGCCTTGTTGCTGGGTTGGTGGCCATGACTTCCACCTCAGGCCTGTCCATGACGTTGGCCTCCTGGGCTGTCCTGGCAGCCGCTCTGGCTGCTGGGCTCGGCCGCCCCTGGACCTGCAAACTGCGATCTTCTGCAGCGGGTCCTGCCCTTGCCGCGGGCTCAACTCCCTTGTCATCAGGCGCGCAAGTTGGGCACAACCACTCGCCCTCAGGCACCTCCTCGAGTACTGGTACCAAGCAATCCATGTGCCAACCTGTATTGCAGGCATCACACAAAAGCATCACCTCTCCGCGATCAGGCAGCTGGCACACCTCGCATGACAGGCTGTTATTGGGTCTGGTTCCACTGAAATCAACCACTCCCCTGAGGTTGGGCAAGTGGCATGGAGAACAATTGACAGCATTCTCTGTTACTGTGAGGCCATCTGCCCCCTCCAACACCAAGGTTCCCGTCGCCCCCAGTGTTTTTACCCTGAGGATCTCAGGCCTGGCCTTGGGATCGAGGCTGCGTCGCTCTGATGAATACTTCACATACACGTAATCTCCCTCTGCAAAACGCCTGACCTGGGGGACATACCCTCCCCCACGAATGCGTGCATATCGCAGCTTGTCGCGGTGCTGCGCAATTTTTAGATGCTCACCCGCGACTGGCAGTGCCTCTTTGATCCTGGCCACTCTGGCCGAGAGCAGGTCTGCTGCCTCCTCTGCTGTTGCCACCTTGGCTGTGCTCCAGAGGTCCGCCCCCACTCTGGAGGGGAAGGTGGGTCTCTGCCCGAACAGCACCTCGTACGGCGCCATGCGCGTGGCCTGCTGCGGCGAGCACCGGAAGCCTAGGGCTACCCAGGGCACCATCTTGTCCCAGGACTCGTCGCTGCTGCCCTCCTCGCAGCACTTGCGCAGGCCTGCCTTGAGGGTCTGGACAACCCTCTCTGATAGCCCGTCTGCCTGGGGGTGGTTGGCAGAAGTGGTGCGGTGGTCAATGAAGCAGTCCAACAACATGTCCTGAAATTCACCCTGGAACTCTGTTCCCTGGTCTGTCACCACTTCTGCGCATCCCCCGAATCGTGCAACAACATTTTGAAAGAACGCTAAGGCCGTCACATCAGACGCCTTGCTTGGAATGGGGATCAACTCCACCCATTTGGAGTAATGCTCCACACAAACCATTACAAACCGATTTCCCCTGGAAGTGGTCGTGAATGGACCACACAGGTCCACTCCCCACCGGAAAAACAACCCCTCAATGGGAAGCGGGTGCAGGTTGGGCTGTATGTGATTGAATGTGGACGCCCTGGCCCTGTCACACACACCACATTCCTGCACTGCCTTCTTGACTGCTGCTCTGAGTCCCCGCCACCAATGCTGCTGCATGACCATGAAGGCCGTGCGGTGGCTGCCAAAATGGCCCGTACCGGCATGGGCTGTCTGGATCACTGCAAGCCTGTCCTCTGGCCTGGGCACCACACAACGTCTCCCGTCAGGCATGAGTCTCATCAGCACTCCTCCCCTCTCTGATTCCCACTGGAATGGCGCCGCTCTGCGCTGTATTCTGGTCTGTTCTCCTAGCTCTGTTCCCTGAACGTATGTCTTCTCACGGAGAAACCTCAATACAGGTTCATCTGCCCACACATCAACCCTGACCGATGGTCCTGCAGGGCATCCTGGCGGGTCCTTTTCACCCTCTGTGTCCCTGGTCACCACGATTTCAACCTCAACTTGTTCCTCAGGCGTGTTCCCACCTGGTTCCTGTGCCGCGTCGGCCCAGTCTGCCGCAGCCGATTCTCCCAGGCACTGCCTGTATGACGCGGCCACTTCTCCGCTGCCGGAGCATGCGTTTCCTGCAGTAGCAAGGGCATAGTGGCTGGACATTAAAGTTGCACCCAGCACTGGGTCCCTGTCCGGGCCTGGCAGCCTTGCCCTGCGTTTCAATTCCTCTGGTATGATTGTAGCACACTCAAGTGCCACATTGAGCCATGCACCCAGTGCCCACGAATCCATGCACCTGCCCAAGGCTGCCCTCCTGGCTGCCTCTGGGAAGTCTGGGCGCGGCAATGTGGACCCCATAGCGTACCCCATGGCTCGCTCACGCTCGTTTGCATTGGGCTCCTGCAAGTCCCCCATGGGTCTGTACACCATCCCATTTTGCCCGTTCCGAAAAGAATATGATGAGGGCGTGGCCATCAGACACGGCAGCACCTTCCTGGGCTGTCCTGTTACGTTGATGCGGTACCCCCCATTGTCCGGGCATGAGACTACCTGGGCCTTGCTGCCCTTGTCCAGAATGTCGTCTACTATCCCCCCGTGGGGTCTGGTCGACGCACGAATCACAAACTCAATATCTGCTGCAGGGGCGATATTCCCCCAATAGTTGCGGGTGCGATGGGCGTAAGACCCCACCTGCGCTGCGTCAAACAATGCCGGCGTTCCCAGGATCCTGCACACCTCCTGAAAAGCCTCAATACTGGCCTTCACACTCTTCTGATTCAATTGCATTGCCACATTCTCAATCAGGTACGCTGGCGGCTTAGGCCCCTGCAGGAACTGCAGTGTACCCAACAGCTTGACTAATGGGAAGAAAGACTTGCTTCTCTCTCCCTCGAGCCCCCGCCCCTTGCCTGCTGACGAGAGGTTCTGGCACTCCCAGCCTGCTACCATGAACCACTGGTGCCCATCCTGGGCGCCCGCCTCCTGGAGGTGCTTCGCCGTAATGGCATATACATCTTGGGGCAACGCTCTGAATGCCCTATCAAACGCTTTGACCGGAAACAACTGAGGGTATCTTCTGTGCAACTGCACCAGGCGACCCCCTGCGATCTCTCTGACTTCCTCACTGATATCAGCATACCAGTACTGCACCACTGGGATACCCGCCCTGAGCACCATTTCCAGCCCTGAGCACATACCTCCAAAGGGCTCGAAAAGGACGACTCCCTCGGTCTCCATGGCCCGTACAGCCCCACTCGACAGGCAAGCCGTATCCAAGCCTGCATGTAAATGAGGGGGCGTCACCCGAGGCAGGTCAGCAAGTACATCACTGATCATTGTCCTGGCCCGCTCCCTGTTGCTGAACGCCTGTTCTGCCGTACTGACAGGCTGCGCCTGCTCATCATCCTCAGTGGCGGCAGAGGATATCTCTTGCCCCACCGGTGCTGTCACGCAAGCTGCCTGTGCAGCCCGCAACATTTGTACTCTCCTCCTGAAAGGTTGGAGCCGTCCCAACTGGAACCGGTCTCCCACCCGTCTACGCTGTGCTGGGGCACTGCCTCCCGCTCGCGTCTCTCAAACTCATCCCACTGCCCCGTTCTCTCTATTCTGCCCCTGTTGGGCTGTGCTTCTCCCTGGCTAGGCCCGCTGCTGGTCATCTGCCTGAAGCTGGTTCCTCCCAGGTCACCCATTTCCAGGGCAAACCTCTCCCACAGCACCACCTGCTGTGTGAGTACTGCGATCTGGTCTTCATCGGTCATGCTGAGGTACCCTGGCACCGTCATAACGAACTTGCTCAGCTTGGCTTTAGCAACAGCTGGGAGTCCGTCATGGAACATGCGCGAGACAGAGTGGCTTCTGCCGAAGTGATCTACTGCATCCCTTGAGATCTGCAGCAACTCTGCCGTTGTCAGCACTCTGTGAGCAAATGCTTCCACCGTCTCCTCTGGCTTGACGTCCGGGTCTAGAGTAGTTTTTACTCCAAGCCTGAGGTTGGTGATGGCTGTCCTCTCATCTGAAGTTGGCTTTCCCACTTCCGCCTGGACTATCTTGATCCACAAAGTGAGCAGCGAGGCCTCGCAACCCTGCCCCTCTGCTGGGGCGATCCACTGCTGCCCGATCCGTTCCACTTCTCTGGCAATTCTGTTTCCTGCGTGGGGCGCTGCCCTGATGGCTGCCATCAGCGGCCCCATGCTGGCCGGCTTGCTGTCCCACAGCTTGACCAGCGACTTGAGCAGCAACGTCATAGCTGACGGCGACTGGCATGATCCAGCTATTTCACCGGCCACCACAGCCAGCGCTGGCTGGTCATCCGACATTGCCAGCCTGTTGTGCGATCCCCAGTATCCACACGCCTGGCAATACTTCCTGGCTGCAACTGCACCTGGGTGTGACATATCCAGGACTGGTACGTTGCCTTGGATGGCTGGGATCTTGGCGACCTTGGCTACCCCTGCCAGCTGCAGGACCATCTGCTGCTGCAGCTGCAGGTTTACCCTTGCCTGCTCCCTATCGAGCCTTTTCATTTCCTGGTCGCTGGACTCCTGCCTGGTTCTTGGCCTGCGCCTGTCCGCTCCCCTTGGATCTGAATTCGGTGATTCTGAGCGCGATCCATATCCCCCTCCGCTGCCTCCTGACGGGCTGTGTCCTGGACGGTATCTGTCGAATCTGTTGTCATTGTCCTCCTGATCATCCCTTGACGGCTGTCTGCCTGCTCTTCCTGCGGAGCTTCGACTCCCATCGCGCGGCTGCCTCCCGGTCTCACTTCTGCTTGGTCTGTCGCTCGACCCGGGTCTCCAAGGATGTGCTCTGCCTGGTCCTGCCTGCTCCCTGGGCGGTTCCTGGCTTTGCCGATCCTGCTGTGCTCCCCTGCCGCATTCATTGGTTCCTCTGGGCTGCTCCTGGCTTTGCTGCCTTGGCTGTTCCCAGCTGTCTGCCTGCCCCATGGGCGGCTCCTGGCCTTGCCGCTCCTGCTGTGCTCCCCTGCTGCCTTCATCGGCTCCTCTGGGTTGCTCCTGACCTTGCTGCCTTGGCTGTTCCCAGCTGTCTGCCTGCCCCCTGGGCGGCTCCTGGCTTTGCTGGTTTGGCTGTTCCCTGTTGTACCCCTGCTCTCTGGGTATTTCTTGGCTTTGCCAGTACTGCTGTCCTTCACTGCTTGCTTGCCCCCTGGGCTGCCCTCTGTACTGTCTTCCTGGCTGCGTTCCTCCTGTGTAATTCCTGGCGAAGGAATCAGATTGCGTTTCCCCTCTGGCTTCCTGCCTTCTTGATCCGCTGCTGCGCACACTGCCTGCTGGCCCACCCTGTTGTGCTCCTCTTGCTGCTCCTTCTTGCCTGTTCCTCAGGAATTCCTCGATGTTATCCAACTGGGTTTCCTGGCATGTGTTCTCTTTGTCCTCGACGATGCGCAGGAGTGCATAGGATTCCTGCCTGGTTGCTCTGCGCGTTGCTACGCCCTGCTCAGCCATCCTGGCCAGTGATCGGCTAGTCAACTCCACTCTTTCGCTGGCGGCTGGGCTACTGGCCCTGGGTTCTTCCCTGCCCCTTGGCCGCCCCCTGAGGCTTGGCTCACTGCTGACCTCAAAAAACTCCGATCTGGGTTGCGGTGTTGGCGCGGCCCTGGCCTGCTGCTGCCACCTCTGGACTTCCCTGAGATCTGCAGGCTGTTGCGCTGCTGTTTCGAATCCTTCCCACACCTGGTCCTCCTCATCTTCTGGTTCGGAAGTGTGCTCCACTGGATGTCCTGTCACCTCATCACACCACTCGTCTGCGAAAGCCTTGACTGCTAGAGCTGCTTCACGTCCTACCCTTCCCTTGGACACCTGTCCAAGGGCGGTCAACAGCATTTCCCTGTCCTGCCCGGTGTGGGACATACCCATCATGGCCTTTGTTGCCCATCCCTGCAGATGATGGGCCCTGAACTCCTCAATGGCTGCGATTTGATCCTGGAGTTGCGAGAACGTCCTGGTGCATACTTCTTTCCACAGGTTTGTTGCCCACTGCAAAAGTCCTGCCCAGCCGAGCGGCTGCATTTGCTTCTCTGGCTCCTCTCCGACGCTGACTTCTTCCACTGCCCTGGAGCGCTCTGGCTCTCTAGGTCTGGCATCCTGCGCCTGCGCTGGACCTGGGAAAAATCCGCGCCGGATTCCCTTGCTGCTGCCGCCTACTTGCATCTGGTTGCTGGATCCCTCCTTGGGTGTCTGCACAGGTCTGCCCACACTGGGCGCAAACTTGGACAGCGGCGTCCCGTAGACTGTGGATCCCACCCCTCTTTTAACCAGCACCCTGCGTGGTCGCATTGGCTGTCTTGGGCGCAGCCCTGTCACTGGCTGCCGCTCTTTCTCTTCTTGTATCGGATCAGGCAGCTCTTCCTCAGATATTAGGTCAGCCCACGGCTTACCCACTGGTACAGCTGACTTTTCCTGTGGTTTTCTGCTGCTCTGCGGGACCTGCCTGGTCACAGCAGGCTTGATCTCGGCTCCCTCGCGCTTGATCTCTGCAAGCACACTCCTATCTTCCATGTCCTCTGCTCTCATTCGCGGTTTGTCTGGGCAGGTTTTATCACTGCCTGCAAACCCCCCTGGGGCTGCGGCTACCTCGGCCCTTTGATCCGGCTGGCTGGGCTCTTCTTTGACCCGCTGCGCAACCCTTGCCACCCTGGGCAGAATCTGCTGCGGCGCGGCCTCAGGTTCACAGCTCTGCCGCGTGTCACAGCTCTGGGACGCTTCCGTCGCTTGATCCAAGATCAGCTCTGGGGTTCCCGCTTGAGTCTGCCACTGCTCGAAATTCAGGCTGCTTCCTGAACCAGCGGGCATTGGACCCCCTCGACCAATGCCTTTTCGCGTCACTAGCACTGCACCATCTGCCTGCGCCCCTGCCTCTCTGGGCGGTACGCGGCCAGATTCTGGCACCTTGCAGCCCCCTGCGGGTGGTTCCACTGGCGCTGCCAGCTTCTCCGCCACCAACAGGGCCTCTGCAACTAGCTCATCGCTAGCATCCATCAGGTCTACACCCGGCTCCAGCCCCCTCAGACGCCCACTCTTCCGTTGGACGTCAGGGTGCTGGTGCCTATCGGGATTCAGATCTACGCCTGTCATTCCCACAGGCATTTTACGAACCGCACGGTCCTGCAGGTGTGCTGGCGACACCCCCTACAAAATCTGCTAACGTTAGGCTTCTGCCCCTTGTTCCTACTGCAATCTGGTGAGGATCTGCAAGTCAAGACCGGACGGCAGGTACAGCAATTACGCAGGATAGGCCTCGCCTTTCTGCTTTTCTGCTCACTAATTTTAATCTGGCGGAATCCTCCTTCGCCCTCTTTTCTGCTCGCTAATTTTAATCTGGCGGAATCCTCCTTCGCCCTCTTTTCTGCTCGCTAATTTTTTTTAATCTGGCGGAATCCTCCTTCGCCCTTTTTAGCACTTCCCACCTTTGCTGGTTGGGCTGCTTCTAGATGGCACACGTCCCGCGTGGATGTCTCGCGTCCTACGCGGAGGTATCCTCTTGCGTAGTGTCCGTTCAGCTCTGCGGTCCTGCGGGGATCCTTTGGTACACCCACAAAATTTCAAACTTGGATGTTCTATCCACAAGTTCACTTCTGTCAATGATGAAAGATTGGATCCACCTGATCTCAATCTGCAGTCATACAGGTAATTATCTGCTGGGTGTATAAATCCACAGCCAGATCTTCAAGCCTCTCCTGGACTTCAACACTAAGCTGCCACGCTTAATGATTCTCAGGGTTTAACTTGGCATCTCTCTATGGAGATTACCACAGCAATGTGCAGTTCAAACACTGTCCAAGGTCGTTTGCAGGCAAACAAAATTCCAATTCCGCTGCACAAGCACCTTAAGCAGGAATTGGCAAATCAGGCTGATCAGGCTAGATCTACTTCGTCCCTTTCTAAAGGACACGCGATGTGCGCTTCAGGTCCGTGGCGGACTTCTTTCCTCACAGCAGTGACGGACGCCTACGGGCAGACTCAGTGACTACACACTGGCTGCGAGTGCTCAGCGAGTCAAGCAGCAGAGTCGGATGTTTGTATGTCTAGCAATTGATTATGGTAGCGTAGGCCTTCTGGCCGTCTGGGCGCGATCCAGCAGGGCTATGTTAAGGGGCACTTACCGCGCGACTCGCGGCGGAGTAGCCGAGGCGTAGACTGCGTACTTCTTCTTCTGCAGTGCCTCGGTTCTCTTTACTGGGTACTTGTCTCCAGCTAGTTCGACTGAGGCTGAACTAGTCTTGACTTGTGTAGAGGTACTGACTTATTGGAGCGCTGATGGTCTCATATACTGATGACGGCCGAGGCTTGTTACAATAGAGGTCTGTCCTTTAGAAAGGGACGAAGTAACTAGCCTAGGCAATTGCCGGGATACAGGGACCCGGCAGGCCCAATTCAGAGTACGGTAGAATCTGTCAAATCACCCTGCGTAAGCGGGTTTCTAGGTCTCAGTTCAAATCCGGAGACTCCGCAGAGAAGCTGCGGAGGCTCCGTGGCCGCTAGTGGCGGCTCCAACGGTTCTGTCACGTATACGGTAATATACTGTGACAGTTTGCCTGACCTTTTTGTTGTTGTCCTAGTTGCTTGGAAAGTGAACCTGCTTTCCATTCTTTCTTCTTGTGCCTTCCCTAGCTGACTTTTTGTTTGCCGACGTGACCGAGTTTTATTTTATAATTTAAGCAGGGTCTAGAGTCCAGAGATGCAAGCCGATTTTCCCTTCGTCTCGTTGTAACCACCTCCCGAACCTGTTTTCCGAACGAACACTTGGGCGTTCTCAAACCTGTCACTTTCAGTAGAGTATAAGAGTGATATGTTTTCGACCTGCCATAACGTAACCTATTTAGGCATGCTCCTCTCATGACTGCAGTGATCTTACACTGCGTCTCAATGTTTGTCAGCTGAACAAATTGGAATTGTACATCATACTGTTTCAATATCGGTTGACAGATAGTTGGCCTAGTTTGAAGACACCCATCAATTTTAGATGAGGTAACTCGCTTATTCACGATAATTCCCGATTGCATCTCGTGTTATTTGTAGATGATGTTCTAGCGATGCAACTCCATACACCGTGAGGTTATTTCCCCCATCCAGTAGTAGGACGACTTCCAATACAGACAGGTTGTGAGTCAGTGGAGGCTACTTGCCAGTCGGAGTATGCTTGCCGCTGTGTCCTCGGTTGTGCCTTGCTTGCAGCAGTTCACGGCCTGCAGTGCCAGACTTGCTGGTTAGTGAATGCATGTGTTTTGTTAGGCGTTTGTGGGTGACATCAAGACAAATACTTCTTACAAGATCTTCACTCCTAAGACACGCACATACAACACCAGGTTCTTTCCCCACATCTTAACACCTGAACTGGTTGTGGCAACAATATTTCACGATAAATTAGAAAACATACAAGGGACAATGAAAATGAAAAAACAGTAATAAACACCAACAGAGGCCGCTATAATGCATCTGCCTTACGTGGGCATGAAACATGAGATGGTAATTATGTCATCTCGTAATATGGTATACATGTCAAAATGCCTAACCTGGGCGACTTCATCGACCAGTGATCCTGGCCAGCCACTACTTTGAAGTATTCAAAGGACTAAGTCCGTATCTGAAACGCACACTGACCTCGACAAATAAATCAATGCTCGAGTCCATGTCTGGGAATCTCGCCTTCACTGTTTTTTGTTCCACAGCGAGGCCACCACCAACAGGCCGCCCCACGGCCGTCAGAGACCCCATCTGGGCTTAACCTAGACCGGGCGTAGGCAGCATGGCTGGACAAACCCAGGGCCTCCAGTGGAGAGCCAGTTTGTATTTGATATGTTTAGGAGTTGCGAAAAAACAGACACTGATCACCGGCTGGTTGGCTCTTTTCGCTCAGATGTTCATGCTCATGTTGTCATACGACCTCAAGTTGTCATATGATCGCAAAACGCTGCGCTCGCCTTCCACCCTGTAGGGGGCAGCGTGACAAGATCAATATAAGGTGCGTCCGGATGAGTGGCATGAAGTCCGAGATTGCTTTCATCACCTCTTCTCAACAAGCATTGGTAGGCAAACTTAATTTATAGCTTTGTTTCTAGCCATTCACAATTGAATGCTTACAGGCAAGGGCCAAGGACAGGCCAAGCTAGGAAAACGAATTATGGGGGCAATTCGTATCCCAGCTTGGAACCTCTTCTGAAATTAGGTTCAGTTGTCAACAGTATTTACCAAGTGTACTGCCATGCACAGTAGGACAGATGCGCAGCAGTCCCAGACATGGTACAGCACTACTGTCGTCGACAGTTTGTGTGCAGTGAGTGTACTGAAATGTACAGCAGGACAGTTGCGCAGCATTCCCACTGAACTCACAAGTTAGAGTCATGGTCGTAGCCGTACACAACCGGCGGTCTGTTCCTGGGGTATCGGCTAGCCGACGCTTTCGCCACCGCTTTCGTCAGGGGCTTGGCATCCGCCCTCCTCGGATCAACCCTGTGAGGTTGAAAGGCAAATACTTCAGGTATGATGCAATATAATACAAAATTAACTCACTCATCCGGGCAGCTTGAATTTTAATGTAAAATGTTGCATTGCCACAGGCAGAATTACATTTTCGGCAGGTTGGCATTTCAGGCAGATTTGCTTCTTGCCAACAAACTGATCAGAAGGTTCAGTCATGTACCACCATACGATGTTTCTACTTGTTCAGGTTGGACCCGAGACTGCGACTTCCTCCCAGTGACCACCATGCCCTTATCTTCTTTTCGGGGCTACCATGTCCCCCCCTTTCTATGTCTCTAGTCTCCACCATGCATTGGCGCTGTTGGTGCTCCTCCTATTCCTGCAATGAATCTTCCTGTTCCATCTTGTCAACCGCCAAAGGTCAGCACTTAGCTATCAGTTTGCTCTGTGTGGTCATTATCTCTAACTTTTGGTTTAGGCAACAGGAGGGTGCTTGACATCCATCATGATGCCTGAAGGCTCGGCAGAGGCAGGTGTGCATGTAGGCTGCCATACCACACCAAGAAAATACTTCACAGCCCCTTCCTCCCTGTCCACAGCACTCACGTTGTGGTGGAGGACGTGTCCCTTATCAAAAAATCAAAAATACCAGCTCTGACGGCCACTACGCGCTGTCTGCTGCTAGTAGCTGACCTGAAGGCAGGAAGACAGCGGAAGAGGTTACTGGCTGGGTTTCGATGGTGAACCTCCATGGGTAGCCCTCCATGTGCCAGTCTAGGTTTCATGGACCAGGTTCCTACTGGTTCAGTTAGCTGAGGGTCATCAATCAGCACCTTTAAAAATCTAGTGAGTAGCGCTAAACAAGAGAATCACAGGGATGCAACCTGAGAAACGCATGTCGGACAGTGCTGGTGACCGCATCAGTACAAGCTGGTACCGGGGCTAACTTGGTACCGGTACATGCTGTGTGTACAACGACTCGTGTAATATTGGGAGGTGACTTGCACATACTGCAGGACTGTGGAATGGGCTGCCTTGTTCAGTCGCACCTGCTGCTTCGGGACGGGGCTACGCGCTGGCCACGGGTCATTGCAACTGCTGAGGAGTTCATATCGTCGACGGCGTAGGCCAGTCTTTGAGGACAGGAAGCGGCAATGGTTCAGTTGATGTTTGAATGGTTGTAGACCAGGCAAAATGTGCACACTCAATGTTTCTTTGGCAGGTGGTTCGAAAGATTTTACTTGGGAGGCAGGCCCGCATTTCAGCAACAGCCACACACGACAGGTGTGGCGCACGCGCATGTTGCTGGCCTCACATTTGATAGCCTTGCGCCAGTCTTGCGGCCTGGCCTTCCGGGACGTCCCCACCACGGGAACGAAATCTCTACTATGGAATATCTGACGTTTTCGCCACATCTTACTTCATGAACCTACCTGCCTGCCAGACTAAGCCCTTGAGTCGACGCCCCCTTGGTGCCTGTTTGGCGTATGGTTTGTAACAAGCCGAGTACTACTTGGCAGAGACGGTTAGCTTTCAGCAGTTGCACCGAATTACGCTCCCCGAACACCCCCTGCCTGTTTGGCTCAATTTTATCGACCCTTCAGATTTTTATTTGCAATCTCCAATGTCTTGTGCATCGTGCAGTAGTGATCACTCTTCTTGCACCAGGATATCTTTTGAATTTAACCTTGGATAAAAATGGCAATCATGGCAAGGCATGGGGCTGCTTTCAACGTTGAGCAGCACCAGAGGATCCACAATATTCTAGCCAGCTGAACAGCAGGCGGGGGGAAATCCTTACCGACACGAGATTTGCATGCGCTATTCGGCAAGGGCAGCGCAAAAGAACTTCTCTGTAATAACCTAAAACTGGGCTCAACATAGACTGGGAGAACCAGAAATTGTCGTTTGTATCAGCCCCTGGTATCAGATGCCCTCACTGCTCCCTTTGACCTCTCAATTTCCACCCCACGGGAGCGATGCATGGTACCCTGATACAGACGAACCCTCACCGTTGTCCGCAACAAATGCATGTCGTCTTGATGATGCGACAGAGTTGTGACACGGTGAGATGCTTGTGCAACCCCCCGTCCCCCATGTGTGCAAGTGTGCAGCCTTCCCCCGAGTAGGGGTGGAGCTCACCACCCTGGATTCAGGATTCATGACTCAGGGTATTGAGTTGAGGCTGCTGGAGGGTGACAGAGAGCTACTCAACCAGGTGGGCATGAATCAGTTTTCCTCTCGTTTTGAGCAACTTATTATATGGGGCCCAAAGTGTGACAAAACGTGAATGCGTGCCAAGGCGGCGGCGAAGGGGTGTGGGTGGAGGGGCTGGACGGGAAGCATGTCAGCATATATACCTGGTTGGGTGTAGGGATGTAGGGACGCCCCCCCCCCTGAAGACGCCCATCCCTCCCCCTCTCTCTGTGGTGTAGGGGTGTAGGGGTGTATGGACGCCCCCTCCCCCTAGACGGCCCCCCCCCTCTCAGCAGGATTGATGATGAGTAAACCCTAAAACGAGCAGCCCAACATTGAGCGTCATTCGCTGTAGCTGCATGTGCTGGTCTGCCAATATGAAGCCTGGTACAAAGCTTGCCATATTTTTCACTGAGTGAGCTCAAGCATTCACATCATTTTAGTGTGCAGTCATGGGACAACATCCATCCTGCGCACACAGCACTCCACCTGTGTGCACTGCCTCCCATGCCCCACGAGCACAACCCCGAGCGCCCAGCACGCACAGCCCCATAAGCTTTGCACGCTTCAGCTGCATTCGTAATTCAGCTGAATCCGAATTCAGATTCAGACGTGTGCGTCCATGCGGACCCCACCATCACGACAGGTGTGGTACAGCGAACGGGTGCATAGTGTGTGGTCTAACTACCATGTCTCCGGCCTGCAAGGGCTACAACCTGTAAAGGGGCAGCTGCGCGTAGAATGCGGCCCACAGCGTCATGCTGATAGCGTATCCCCTGGGAGGCAACGGTTCCTAGTGGTGCTTCCCTGACGGGTGGTGTCATCGGGATGGAATTGAGACACACCGGCGGAGGCTGTAACCAGAGCACGTTAAGTCTGTCGGCCCATGGATCACGCTCTTGAGTGACACTGCGGATCACCGCGTCTGGCGCTGGAATTCGACCGCGCTACATTTTTTTTGCAGGTGAATTGATTAGGTAAAGGAGGCGATAAGGCGCAGTGATTAGTGTGGAGGAATCAGGCGCACTGAGATTGAATGGGTGACGAAAAGTGGTACGAACCGGTACTTCTACTGAGCCCGCTCAACTGCTAAAGCTAACAGTGTCTCATAAAAGGCACGCTCTAGCACAGGCGCGTTCTAGCACCGATGCCACGTGCTTGACAATTCGCCAGCGTACTTGTTGTATCCCCCGTCCCGAGGTAACGAAACTATCCCGCTGTCCGTCATTAAAATCCTCCTCGAAGAAAACAGATGTTCCCTCACGGGTTCGAACCGCGGACCTTTTGCGTGTTAAGCAAACTTGATAGCCAACTACACCAAGGGAACTGTGAATATATGCTACAAATGGTTTCCTTGGTTTTAATTGCCAAAGTTCTTGTTCCGATTCTTTCATGGCATCGAGCTGCAGCTCACACCCTCATAGGATACCCTTGCCTCGCCACCCTAACCCAGCCGCACCCCTGTCTGGTTACCGTTAGCACGGGACATCACCAGCCGCCCCTGCCCAGCGGTCCACCTGGTCTTTGCTATTTCGGCAATGGCCTCGCACATGAGTTTGGTCATATGATATGACCAAAGCGGGGTCCCTACCTCGGTACCTCCTCAGGTGGCCGGGCGCATGCTGACAGGTCCTGCTCTGCCAGAGGGGCCCCGTTGGACGGCTGCTTTCCATGCCTGCGGCCCTGACCTTGACGCGGAACAGGCAGCTCCCCCACATGCTAATTAGTGTGCGGCAACGCCGCTTTGGGGGAACCCTTTGCTCCAGTTGGCACACTGCCCCAATGAATCGGCTCGCTCAGTCACATGGGTGTCTGCCTCGCCCTGCCCCCTGCGGAATGGGCGGCCGGCTTCCCTGACTTCCCAGGATTGCACACTGTTTGTGAGCCGGCGGTGCTAGTCCGGGCCATGTCTGCAATGAGCCGCCGTGAATTTACCGCAGCCGTGCTGGCCGGCCCCACGATGGATGGGACACGCGACAAGCCCTCTTTTTGCGGCTGTCTTTGGATCACGTCCGCGGCCATTCTTGCCAACGAGACTTGCCCATTTGTTCAGCAGTTGAATTCCAGCCCGATGTGGTGAGCCTCATCGACCAGATGAGGACACTGAGCTAGAGCGGATGATCAATGGCATGTGGGAGGCCATCCCTGTGGCATGGCGCAATGCAGTGTACGCCGCCATGCCGTCGCTGTTGACCCCCCTTGCTCTGTTGCCCAACCCTCCGGACTGGACTGCCTCCGAGGCGGCGGTACGCATTATTACCCAGCGGCTTGGATGGGGCCAGGGCAACCAGCGGGTGCTGTTTGCGGGTCATGGTGGCAGCACAACAGAGGCAAATGAATCTGGAGGCGCCTCGGTGACTTCGTCGCCCCCCGCCCTCTCAGTCTGCACGGGCACCCGCATGCTTCTTGCGCCCGCCCACGAGCAGCGCCAAAAGGTGCGGATCAGACTTGTGGCTTGGGCCGTGTCCATAGATGGTGTACTTGTGGCGGATGATCATTTCAGCATGGCCCAGAGGTGTAATGTCATTCACTTGTGGCGGATGCGCAGGTTAATGCAGCGACGTCACAGCTGAGCATCTCCATTCACTCCCTTTCGAAGCTGCCATGGGAAGATGAGCGCAAGGAGACCTTCTGGCGGCTCGTGGTAAATGGTGTTCCAGCAGCTGGAGGTCATGGCATTGCACATTGCCCATTACACATTGCCCATGCCCCTGTAGCTGGCAGGGCTCACCTCAAGCACTGGAGCAACGGCACCGGGCTATGCAGCGGCAGGTTCACTTCTTCTGGTCGTGCCCAGTGGCGTTAGCTGTGCGAGCTTCTATCGCATCAGCATTGCCCCCCGACACATCTCTGCCTTGCCCTTCAGTATGGCTGTTGCACCCCCCTGCTTAGCATTCTTGCCGGTGTATGGTCGGTGGATTGCACGGCAGCTGTGGAGACCATGGAATGGGGGCGTAGGTACCTCTGGGCTCTGGTTTCTGATAGCAAGGAGGAGGAAGCTAGGCTTGACCGCTCCCAGTTTCTCATCACAACCTTTCCCCCCTCTCTTTCTTTCTCTGACTGTGGTGGATGAGCAAGCCTATTTTGTGCGCTGTGCCTCCCACCGGGCTGAGTACACTTTCTGTCTTTCTATAAGACTTAGTGTCTCTGGCGTCTGTCCCCTCTGGATGGAAGAAGGTGCCCCCCACCCCACCCTACCTAACCCCTCTGGATGGCAGAAGGTGCCCCCCACCCCACTCCTCCCCAGGGTGGCTGAAGGGGCCCCCACCCCACCCCACCCCTCTGGATGGCAGAAGGTGTCCCCATCCCGCCCCTTCATTGGTGTCCGGGAAGAGGGTGAGCAAATAGCCTTGCAGCTCAACTTGCTGCCTGGGGTGGTTCGGGATGGTGACATGGCACTTAATTTGTGTTGCCTTTATTTACTCGACTCCAATCTTAACCTTCCGGGCAGTGTCTTTTGCCGAGGTAGTCCCTGTCCCGGTTCAGGTGCTACTTCAAGATGCGATGGACACTTAGTTTCTTGGCAATTTCTGAGGGACAGGTCTTCTACGCTTCCGGTCTCTGCCTTGACGCTGCCTGTTGAAGTGGCAGCCTTTCCTCTTTTTTTTTGCCTGGCTTCATCTCCTTCAGTGAGGTGCTCTCTCTGAACCTCTTTCAACTTCGTAGAGTTCTCCCTTGCCTTCGGATTTTATTGCTCTCTCTCTCTTCTGAGAATCATTTGACCTGAGCTGGACCAACTCTACGTTTTCTCGGTTTGTCTGTCTGGGATCGGGCTCTCCATATCTAGCTTTTGGGATAACAGTTGCTCAGCGGTTGGCCCCCTGTCGTAAGAATATCAAAATGTGCATCGGATATGCTGGCCCATGCCCTTGTGGCTGGCAAGGCTCACCTCCAGCACAGGAGTAAGTGCACCAGGCCGTGCAGCAGCAGGCTCACGCCTTCTGGTGGCGACCAGTTCTGACAGGGGTGCGCGCCCATATTGGGGTAGCCCCTGCGAGTAGTTAGATAGGCAAGCACAACTGGGCTAATTACCGCCTCAGGAGCAGTAGAAGCAGAAAGAAACACACCGCCGCCTATCGACGTACATTACCTCACAGGCCTGCACAAGCCAATGACATTACAACTCTGGACCATGCTTAAAAGGCTCCGCCTCATGAGCGCCCGTGTGTCTGGTCGGGAGCAAGATAGAGTAATGGCTACAGGAGAGAGGAAATAAGCGGAGGAAAATGAGAAGGAAATAAAGTTTGAAGATTCCAAAAAGGAAATAAAGTTTGAAGATTCCTCCAGCCTGTCCAAATCCCTCGACAAAGAGGAAAGAAACAAACATACCGGTTAGTTGGTCAGGAAAATCAGGAAGAGGGGAGGGGGGGAAGTATAGGGAGTGGGACACAAATGGCTGTAAACAGGTCGGTGAAAGGAAGCTCCGGCCCCTGAAATGTCCACGGCTCAACGATATCTATTACGTCCTCCACAAGAGCCAGGGTATCCCACCTTAGCCTGCTCTGGTACAAAGCATGAAAATCTCTAGCACCGTCTAAGGGGCCTGCCCATCCCCACTCCCTAGGTTGATCTTGCAAGCTGGGGCATTGGAATCAAGCATGGGACGCATCCTCTATATGCTCGCTGTCTCCCCTGGCCCAGCATGGCTGGCAGCAGTGCGTCACGCTGCAGACCGCTGCGCCTTCCTCTAGTGTCGGCCGTGCTGATTGCGCCGAGCCGGAGCCTTAAGTGCGTGCACACACGAGCACACTCCCTCTTGCTGGTGCAGCGCTTTAGAGAATTATCGGGGTGAAGTTGCCCCCCGAAATTGCTCCTTACCTGCGCCCGCCGTAGACCGAAACCAGGCGCGGTAGGCGGCCGCAGATCTATGTTCGATGGCTGGGTTTAGGGTCTCTGAGATACCCTCGGCCGGTCACCTCCAGCTGCGCCCGCTCGAAGGCTGCATCCATTAGCGCCAGCACCTCTGTGACGGGTAGAGGCTGTAGAGCAGTCGCTGTCTGACTCAGTTTGGGGACGGCTGATCCCTGCTCCAGGTCCTCCAAGGCACCAAGCAATGCCCTGCACCAGTTGCGCCCTCTGATGTTCTGTCTGACTGCGAGCTGCATGTCGGCCGCCATGGCAGCTGCCATGACAGGGCTGTCTTGCTGTCCTGCTGGTGCTACCGCTGCATTGTAGAAGCGGAGTATGTGCTGCCACCTACCTCGTTGAAATGGGTGGATCTGAAGCTCCCTCATGACCCCCCAGCTGGCGGTGGACGCAGGTAGCCCCGCAGCCTGGCACAGGTGCTGAAGCAAGCTTGACTGCATCCTGCTCTTGAGACAGTGTCGCGCCCTGATGTGACCCATGGTCCACACTACATCACTGTAGTTGGCCACAGGCACAGCATAGACAGATGCCAACCGGATGCGTGTAGGCAGATGATGCCTCAGATGCACCTTGGCGGCCATGCGGTGCTGCGCGGCACATAGAGGCACCTCTCTACCCAGCATGGCCTTCCGCATGCTGCCACATGAGCTGGTTGCAGGCTTGCATAAATTAGGGGCGCTACAGCAATAACAGTGCGTCAGTCACATTTTGGGCCCTACCTGCTAAAACGAGCTCAACCGCGCTCAGCCGTGTCGGAACATTGAAGTTACGGAATGGTAGGAGGGAAAAGGAAAGAAGCATTGTAGATAGGATCCCATCATGCAGGACCCTCGACAGACAAGGCTACTGGTTTTGGTGAGATAGTGAGGGACATGCAGCTTTAGGATACCGTGTGAACACGCATGGGCCGTTCTGAAAAGCAGAAATGAATTTGAATATGTTTTTCTAGAATGGAGCATGCTTGCACAGTACCGCAGTAGCCATGTACGGTTTACCAGAGGCTGTATTTCAGTATTTGTGAAGCCAGCATGATTGGAGTTTTGTTTGGGAGACACTTATAACTTGGAAGCTCAGGCGTGGGCTATATTGACACACTATTGATGCTGCTGTGACTTGCTGCTGATGTGCCTTGCTGGTAGAGGCTGCCAGGGTATATTTTCAATGTTTTCTAGGGCCTGGGCCTGAACCCTGAGGGAGCCCGGTTGATGGTGCTCGGCGTGACGGGCCAGCGAAACGCTTCCTGGCACAGATGCACTTTCGAGCACGCGGATAAGCTATGTATCTATGATGAAGCAGCAGGGGCACGGCGCTCAAAGTGGCAGCAAGCTCAACCCCAAGTTTCCTCCCAAATTCGATAAGGGCGAACGGGTCGGCGAGGGCACGTATGGCTGGGTGTACCTCGCGACAGCGAAGGCCGGCAGCAGAGTATCAAGCACAGGAGGCACCAGTAGCAGCGGCAAAGAGTTGCGCAAGCGCTTTGCGTTGAAGCACTTCAAGGAGGGACGGGTGCGTTTCGCCTGCAAGGACGGAGATCCAACTTCCCTTCCCCACCTGGGGATGGTAATGATGATGAGGCGCATAAGGAGAAGGAAGAAAGGAATGTAGGAGGCGTGCATCTAGTTCTTTCATGCTGGTACAAGCATCGCGGGGGAACGGGCGTTTTCTTTTAGCATGGCTTTGTAGACATGGTATAGAGGCAACCCCGGCGCAGCTGCAGCGTCCCCTGCTTTTCCATCCTGTACAGCCAGCCTGGTTACTCTTGCATGTATCTCTGTGGGTGATCAGCAGGAGAGGAAGGCCACGAGGGCGTGGAAGCAACTCGCCCCTTGAGCTCTCCATACACCGATCCATGATGCATGGCGTATGGACCCATGTATGTTTCATGGACCCATCCATAAATCCATTGTGCATGGTGCATGGACTCATTTATGATCCATGGCGCAATGACCCATCCATGATGCTTAGCTCAGTGACCATGATTCATGGTGCAGGGACTCATGCGTGATACATGGCGCATGGACCCATATATGATGCATGGAGCAGGGACCCATGCATCATGTAGGGTGCAGGGACCCATGCATGATGCATGGCGCATGCACCCATGCATGATGCATGGAGCTGGGACCCATGCGTAATGCAGGGTGCAGGGACCTATGTGAGATGCATGGCGAATGAACCCATGTGTGATGCATGGTGCATGGACCCATGCGTGATGCATGGCGCATGGACCCATGCATGATGCATGCCGCAGGAACCCATGCGTGATGCATGGCGCGTGGACCCATGTCAGCCAGCCAGCACACTCACGCAAGGCAAGCCAGCAAGTATGCACATGTATGCCAGCCGCCCAATATTCCAGCCTGCTAGCTTCAGTTAAATCCAGCCAATTGGCGGCGCACCAATGGGAGGACTGGTGCAACCAGCCCTGCCGCTTGGTTCGGTCTTCATCGACCCAGCCGCAGTTGCCTAGCAACCCACCGGAAGAGGACTAGCGCGCCCTGAAAAACTGTTCCCCATACCCATCAACTCTGAACCCTGTGCCCTTCGCCGTGAACCCTGCATGCCCCAAACAGGAGGGCGAGGGCATCAGCCCGACAGCCATCCGCGAGATTATGCTGCTGCGTGAGCTGCACCACGACAACATTGTCCACCTGGACAGCGTCCACATCAACCGCTCCGAGCCCAGCCTGTGGCTTGCCTTTGATTATGCGGAGCATGACCTGTTTGAGATGATCCGGTTCCATCGGGAGTACCGGGACGCACGGAGGGAGAACCCGACGGGTGAGTACCGGAGAGATGTATGGAGGGAGAATCCAATGGGCGAGCATGGGTAGTTGTAGGCCCGTGCAGGTCACACATTCCCATGCTCATGCATGCAGCCTTTCCATGTCTATGAAGTCCATGCATGCCCATGCACATGCATGCAGGCGATGCAGTTCATGCACTCTCATGCATGCTCATGCAGCCCATGTAGTCCATGCACGCCCAGAAGCCCATGCAGTCCATGCACGCCCATGCAGCCCATGCACAGGCATGCAGTTTATGTACGCCCATGCAATCTCATGAATGCCCATGCACTTATGCAGCCCAGGCACCTTCATTTCCCATGCCCACCCATGAGGACCCCATGCACGGTACGGTCGCACAGGCATTTTCTGTTTCCCCATACCAGTATGGATTGCTGTCATAAGCCCCCCCCCCCCCCTATCACTTGTATCCCTGTTAAGCCCTTCTCTCCACGCCACAGGCCTGATGCCTCACCATGTTATCAAGAGTGTCATGTGGCAGATGCTCAACGGCCTCAGCTACATGCACCAGAACTGGGTCTTGCACAGAGACCTCAAGGCAAGAGGGGATTATGGGAGGAGAGGAGGGGAAGAGGATGGTAGAGGGGCGACGGGATGGATGGATGAAGGGTAGAGGGGAGGTGGGGAGGGAGAGTGGGATGAGAGGAGAGGATGGAGAGCTCTAGGGCAGAGGAGAGGAGAGTGAAAGGGTATAGGAGAGGAGAGGAGAGGAGAGTGAAAGGGTAGAGGAGCAGAGATAAAGGAGTTGAAATGGTAGAGAAGAGGAGAGGAGAGGTGGGAGAGATGAAGGGTACAGGGGAAGAGAGGAGGGGTGATGGAAAGACAGAGGAATGGAGAGAAGGGGGGATGGAAGGGTAGAGAGGGGGGATGAGTGAGGCTTCTCTTAACGTCTTCTCCCCGAGCCTTCTCCCTCCCCCAACCCTCCTTCCTCCCCCCCCCACAACTCTCCTTCTCCCACCCACAGCCGTCCAACGTTCTGGTGATGGGCGAGGATGCTGGGCCTGAGCAGCATGGCCGCGTCAAGATTGCTGACTTTGGCCTAGCGCGCATCTTCCAGTCCCCGCTGCGGCCGCTGAGCGATAACGGCGTCGTAGTCACGATCTGGTGCGGAGCGTTTAAACCCTGTAACTGCAACCTAAAACAGAAAACCTAGAACCTAAACAGCGTTTCGGTCACTATCTGGTCCGTTGTGGGGTCTAAAAGCTAGGGACGGGGAACAGGAGCGGGCAGCAGGAGGGCAGGCGGGCGGATGGTGGGCAGCAGGAGGGCAAACGGGCGGATGGTGCGCAGCAGGAGGGCAGGCGGGCGAAAGGTGCATGTTCCAGTCCACGCTGTAGCCTTTCACCGCTTTTAGTGGCATGGTCGGTGCGGCGCGGGTGGTGAGGGCGGAGAGCGGGAAATGGGAAATGGGGACGAGAGGTGGGTTGGGGAAGAGTGCGGGGGATGGGTGGCTTGAGGGCGGAGGCGGGTTATGGAGGATATCGAGTGGTCCCACCTCGCTGCTTCCCTCCTGACTTGCCTAACAATACTCTGTGGACAGTTATTTCCGACCCCTCTTTGGTTGTTATTGCAAAGGTGACGCAACCACCCACAGCCTCTTTGGTCCCATCCTCTTCAGGTCCGCGTGCCCGAATTGTTGGGTTTAACCCTAAACCCTGAACCCAGGTATCGCATGCTCGGACTGTTGGGTTTAACCCTAATCCCTGAACCCTAACCCCTGATCCCAGGTACTGCGCGCCCGTATGATGGGTTTCGCCCTTCTCCCTTCACCCTAAATCCTTAACCCATGTACCGCGAGCTGTTGGGTTTAACCCTGAATCCTCTTTGGTCCCTGTCCCTGCAGGTACCGCGTATCTGAGCTTTTTGGTTTAACCCTTGACCCTTAGCCCAGGTATCGCGAGCTTTGGGGTTAAACCCTTAACCCTTAACCCTCTTTGGTCCTTTTCTCTGCAGGTGCCGCGTACCCGAGCTGTTAGGTTTAACCCTGAACCCTAAACCCAGGTACCGCGAGCTGATGGGTTTAACCCTTCACCCTAAAACCTGAACCCAGGTACCGCGCGCCCGAGCTGCTGCTGGGAGCCAAGCACTACACGCGCGCCGTTGACGTGTGGGCCTCTGGCTGCATCTTTGCAGAGCTTTGCATGCTGCAGCCGCTGTTCAAGGGGCAGGAGAAGAAGCAGCCGGGCAACGCGTTCCAAGCTGACCAGATGGAGAGGTGAGGGGGTGGAGAACATGTTTGTGCTTATGCCGGGGGGATTTTGTGTATGCTGCAGCCGGGCAATGCGTTCCAAGCTGACCAGATGGAGAGGTGAGGACTGAGGTGTGTGTGTGGGGAAGGTGTTTGCATATGCTGCAGCCGCTGAATAAGGGGCGAGCGAATGATGTAATGCGTTCCTTGCAATGCGTTCCAAGCTGACCAGAATGTGAGTTTTTTTGAGGGGGGGGGGTGCATTTTGAGCTGCCCAAGTGGGTGGGTGGTTCGATGAGACATGTAGGTGCTGTGGACCATACTGAATGTCAGGCAGGATGGTGGGGAAAGCCATACATGTTCGTGTTGCAGGAGCAACCTGCCATTAACCCGAAATACCAAACCCTGAACAGCCATAATTCGTAAAGCGTCCAGTCCCTGTAAACAGCACGAGGGTGGTCCCTTGCGGCCTTGCCCTCAGGATCTTCAACGTGCTGGGCCACCCTAGCTTGAAGCAGCGGGCCCTCCTTGTATACCTGCACCTTTGGCCTGTTGATCTCTACTGCCCCGCCGCTGCTGCTGCTGCTGCTGCCGCTGATTCTGCTGCTGCTCTTGCTGCTGCTGATTCTTCTTCTTCTGCTTCTGCTTCTGCTGCTGATTCATCTTCTTCTTCTTCTTCTTCTTCTGCTGCTGCTGCTGCTCTTGCTGCTGCTGATTCTTGTTCTTCTGCTGCTGCTGCTGCTGCTGATTCTTCTTTTTATTCTTCTTCTTCTTCTTCTTCTGCTGATTCTACTTCTGCTCTTGCTTCTGCTAATAGTTCTGCTGCTGCTGCTGCTGCTGCTGCTGCTCAGGATCTTCAACGTGCTGGGCCATCCTAGCGTGAAGCAGTGGCCCGACCTGGAGTACCTGCACCACTGGCACGAGAACACCGACAACGTGCGCCTACGGTAAGCGCTGGCACTTTTGTTTCCGTGCACACCGAACCACCTTTCGGTTTCACCCTGAGAGCCCAGTACATCTCCTCGATATGCGCCCCCTGGACCCCCAGCCTGCCTCTGACCGCAGTTTCGAAAATATTCGCACCCTGGGGTTAAGGGTTTAAGATATGCGCATCCAGGGGTTTAGGGTTTAAGACATACGCACCCTGGGGTTGAGGGCTTGAGATATATGCACTGACAACGTGCGCCTGCGGTAGGAGCTGGCGCTTTTTATTTCCGTACGCACCAAACCACCCTTCGGGTTCGCCCTGAGAGCCCAATACCCCTTCTGCACCACTAGCACGAAAACACCGACAACGTGCGCCTACGGTAGGAGCTGGCACTTTTTGTTTCAGTGCGCACCGCGCCACCATTTGGTTTTGCCCTGAGAGCCCGGTACCCCTTCTGCATAGATGCGCCAGTGTTTCTTTTAGTGGGCACCAGACCACGCGAAGGGGGCCGCCGGGCGGACACCACTGGGCCAATTGGAACAATGTCTAGACTGACCTATGGCCGGTGGCCCGAGCAGCAGGCACCTTGCTGCCAGACCCCCACGGCCTACCCCCACGGCCGTAGGCCGTGATGTAGGTGAATTGTGCCTGAAGCGCACTTAAAGAAACACTGACATGCGCCCCCTCAGCCTGGCTCTGACTGCACTTCCAAAGAGATGCGCACCCTGGGGTTGAGGTTTTAGCCGTTCAGGGTTCAGGATGCGCACCCTGGGGTTAGGTCGTTCAGGGTTCGGGGTTCTAGAAACACGCACCTGCCATCTGGGTGCATGGATCGAGGCCTGGCTAAGGTTTAAGGGCTTGGAGTCCAGGGTCCAAACCCCAAGTTTCAAAGAGATACGCACCCTGTGGATCTAAGCTTGATCAGGGCAGCGACGCGCGGACGGGGAGAGGTGGATGAGAAAGTAATGTGATAATGGGGTGCGGCAAGGCTCGCCTGCTGGCAACTGACCAGGTGCGAGATGTGGCCATACGCGTGCATTGCTGAAATTGACAAGGCTTACAGCAGCCTGAATCCTGGACTAGCAATTGCCAACTGCCAACTGCCAACCCTGAAGTTACACCAATCCTCCTATGGCCTGTGGAGCGAAGTGTGCCAAAGCTTGACCAGGGCAGCGACACGCGCACACGGCCATGCTGCAACTGCCTCCTTCACCTCATACACATGGAAGCCCACCTAGTGCTGCGGCCGAACGGGTGGTTCCCTTAATCCACGCCCCAGGGTGTATTCATTTATATATTTATTTATTCCTTATTTATTTATTTTATTTATTTATTCCTTAAGCCCCAGGGTGTATTTATTTATATATTTACGCCTCTTACACACCTATGGGGCGCAGCTTGGCCTCTTTCTCATTGATGCTCACATGGATCACATGGATCACATGGCGGCTGAGAGGAACAGTGCTTCTCTGTCTCTCTTTCCCCTGGTATTTCGATCTCTAATGTCCCCGCCGCTGCCGATGATGTCAAGGATGTCAACGCTGCTGCCAATAATGATGCTGATGCTGATGCTACTGCTACTGCTACTGCTACTGCTACTGCTACTGCTACTGCTACTGCTACTGCTACTGTCACTGCTGCTAGTGCTGCTGCTGCCAATTATGCTGCTCCTGCTGCTGCTGCTTTCAGGCGAGACAGCTTCCCCCAACAGAGCCAACTCGGTGGCGCCATCTACCAAGCCATGAAGGGCAATGCACCCCTCTGGTGTTCAGGTAGTGCGGGGTAATCTGCAGCATGGACTTGCGTCACTTTGTTTTTCGAACCCTAAACGCCTACCAAGCCATAAAGGGCAATGCGCCGCTCTTGTGTCTGTTGAGGGTAGCAGGTGGGTTCTGAACCATGCACCCCAAACCTGTTTCATGATATGGGGGTAGGGAAACCCTAAACCCTAAACCCTTGTCCACGATGCTGTGTCATGATCAGGGGGCGGGTATAAAACCCGGCATGCACATATACCTTCAACCACTAACCCACACTCATCTGCACCTGTCACCCGTACTCATCTGCACCTTTCATCTGCACCTGTCATCTGCACCTGTCCTCTGCACCTGTCACCCGTACTCACCCGTACTCACCCACACTCATCTGCACCTGTCATCTGCACCTGTCACCCACAACCTCTTCCATCATCCTCATCAAACATCACCTGTTCGGCTCTAGCCATTTGTTCATATTCCTCCCAACCAGACAGTCGGGCGCCCACGTAGCAGAGCCTGTTGTGCATTGCCCAGAGGTGTGACGTGATTATCCGTCCCCCTCTGACTGGCTGCCTTAGATATCATTCCACCCGAGTGCCAGCTGCCCAGAGGCGCAACATCCTTATCACGTCCCCCTCTGACTGGCTGCCTTAGATACCATTCCGCCCGAGTGCCAGCTGCCCAGAGGCGCAACATCCTTATCACGTTACCCTCTGACTGTCTGCCTTAGATACCATCCCGCCCGAGTGCCAGCTGCCCAGCGAGGCCCTGGACCTTCTCTCACGCATGTTAGAGTTTAACCCCAATACGCGCATCTCTGCCGAAGAGGCGCTGTCGCACCCATACTTCACCGGCGTCGCGCCCAAGGTGTCGGCCAACGTGTTCGCCCTGCCGGTGAGAGGGAGGGAGGGCCGGGGAGGGCAGCACTGTTCAGTTCAGGGCTTAGGGTTCAGCTTCAGCTACAACTTAGCTGCGGCTTGGCTAAACAGGCGCTGCCGCACCCTTACTTCACCGGCGTCGCGCCCAAGGTGTCGGCCAACGTGTTCGCACTGCCGATGACAGGGAGGGAGGGGCGGGGAGGGCAGCACTGTTCAGTTCAGGGTTCAGCTACAATTTAGCCACAGCTCGGCGGAAGAGGCCCCGTCGCACCTGTACTTCACCAGTGTGGCGCCCGTGCTTCACCAGAGCGGCGCCCAAGGTACCGGCCAATGTGTTTCCCCTGCCAGTGAGTGCAACCCAAGCTCTGAAACTACAAACCCTTAAGACCTAAAACCTTAACCCCAAACCCTTAAGACCTCAAGACCCTTACCCCGAAACACTGAAGACCTTAAGCCTTGACCCGAAACCCTTAAGACCTTGACCCTGAACCCCAAACCCTGAAGACCTTAACTTTTTACCCCAAACCCTGAAGACCTTAACTCTTAACCCAGAACCCTTAAGACTGCAACCTTTAACCCCACACCCTTAGACCTTGACCCTAATCTAGGTCAAGGAGCCCGGCATTGTCTCACCCATACATCGCAAGCATGTGCCAAAGATGTCGGCCAAGATGTTTGCTCTGCCGGTGACAGTGAGGACCATTATACATAACCTGACACCCACACCGTCAACCCTTGACCTTCAACCCTACCATCCACCCTTTGCCCGCAGGGAGCTCCTGCATCCTTGCGGTATCTCCGGACCGTCACGCACAACCTGAAACAACCGATGCCTTAAATCCTCGTCCCTAACACCCACCCTCTGCCCGCAGGGAGCCCCTGCAACCGTGCGGTATCTCAAGCGGACAGTCACAGAGGCAGGGCAGCAGCAGCAGCAGCAGGCGGTACCGCCACCTCAGCGCGGCCGTGACGGCGCCGGCGCCCAGCTGCTGCACGCCCCGGGCATGCGGCCGTCGGCGGCACCCGCAGGGAACACCCAGACCCGAAAGCGGCGGGGGGACCAGCAGGGCCTGCCCCCTGGCTTCCGGTAAAAACAGGGCATGCCCCCCTCTGGTTCCAGTAAATAGGGCATGCCCCCTCCTGATTCCGGCAGAACAGGGCATGCCCTCCTTCGGCTTCCAGTAAATAGGGCATACCCCCTCCGCTTCCGGTAAATAGGGCATGCCCTCTTCCTGCTTCCGGTAGACAGGGTATGCCCCCCCTAGCTATGCTTCCGTAAAATCAGTGCATGCCCCCCCCCGGCTCCAGCTATGTCTGGAGCATTAGTCGGCCGGGCTGCTGAGGTGTGATGCGTCACCGTTCCTTTTTAGGCCTTCACTTTCCCTTCGTCTCAACTGGACTCGATTTTTCGAGGACTGTATCATGATGTAACACGCGCTAGCCTGCCGACTTTACCTGGAGCATAACCGGCCGGGCTGCCGAGGCGTTACCTTAAGGCCTTCACTTTCCTTCCGTCTTAACTGGCAAATACAGTTAAAGGGCGTCCACGCGGCTGCGCTCCTTCACCAGGGCTTTCAAGAGGTGTTACGTTATTGACAGTGGGCGTCCGGGACCTGCGGACAGCGTTAACGCCACTGTATGTTTGAGGACGCTGCTGTCGCCATATAGGAACAGCATGGCCTGCGGCTGAGAAAGAAAGACAGCTATGCCCTACAAGGGCGTGGAGGTTTGGGGTTAGGGTTTATGGCATAACGTATGGCATTTGGGTATAGAGTTTATACAGGGGCGTGGAGGTTTAGGAAGCAACGCAGCATGGGGACAGAGCCACATCCGCGCCGCTACCATAAAGCGGCCGAGGGGATCTGGTGCAGCGTGCTTTGTTGCTTGGGAGCTGGCCTTATGCCGGTCATGGTGTGGCCCCCCCGTCCGCCCAGTGGTTTCTGCCTGCCATTCCTCTCAGGGTGATCTGGTGCATGCAACCAAAAATGCTGGAGTGCTCGCGGGGATCAACACTCTCTGATGGAATGCAGTGCATCGCAAAATCTGTCGACATGCCCGCCACACTTTTTGTACTTACTTTCCTTACTTGGGGTCTGGAATCGAGTGTTATGCAGTATTCCTACAGCATCCCCTTGTAACGGTGATGCTCCTGTACAGCTTTAGCTTCAGCGGGACCAGAGCGGGGCCAGCTGATTTTCGCCTGGCGGTGTTTTCGGTGTGTGTGTTGTTTGGGCGCGAGGAACGCTCCGTGCAGACAGCTGGTCCTCAGACAACCCGTCTGCTGAAGTTTGTATTGACAGGATCGGGACGTGAATTGATGGTGACCTTCAGTGACATGTCTGTCGTTTCACTTTATTTACTTCTTTTTCTGCCCCTACTTGTTAGGCGCCCTTGCGGACTTGCGGCCAAGCCTTTTTGAGCAGGGCCCAGAGGTGTAACGTCATTAACCTTTAATCACATGATTCAAGGGTCTTGGGACACCCAGGTATTCGGCAGCATGTTAGGTACTGTATTCGATAATTCGGCACTATGCGGCAAAGGGATTGTACAGTTGTGGGATAATCGGGCGAACCGTACAGCAGTTGTGGGTGAGCTTGAAGGTGGTTGGAGATTGTAAGAAGATAAGGTGATTTGGACCGAGCAAAAAAAGAACTGGAAACCGAGGGGGTGCAAAGAAAAAACTGGAAATACCCCATCCTCGAACATTTTAGAGCTTGACGAGAGCTTTCCATATCAGGTCTTAAAATGCTTTTTGGCCCTACGGTGCCTGAGGTACAGAAAGCCAAACAATGAGGATTTCGTAGATTCCACAAAATCTTATTTTGCAAACAACATCTCAACCCCGATAAGACTGCATTATATAAAGATCAAATTGCATAGGGTATGGCCAGGGCTTGTCAACGACTCCTTGTATATGGTATACGGTCAACGTTAAGTACCCAGTCAACGCATGCCAAACTAGGAGGGGAGGGGTCCAAGGCTCCAAGCCCCTAACAAAACTTTCGCCTTTTTTCTTGAAGCCGAGATACCCTCCCAAAAGTCCTTAGGTGCAACTCCCATGTCAAACGGGTGAGTTTTGAAGGATTAGGGGGGATGGGGACCTTGTTTTATTTTTCTGCCCCCCCTTGCTGGAAACACCCTATCCTTCAACTCAGTAGAGCTCGACGAGAGATTTACAAACCGGGTCTCAAATATATGTTAGCCCAGAGGGTGGGGTCGAATAGGGTGGGCATGTCTAAAAGTAAGGGAGGGGGTCTCTGAAAAAATGCAGACCGGCAATTAATAAAACAAATATTCCTCTCGGCGTCAGATAACGATGAGAGGAACATCATTCACTTCCTTGCGTTGAATGCATTTGATTGACAAAAAAACCAGTGATTATTTTAGCAAGCTTCATTTAAAAAAGCTTCAAAAAATGCGGCATGCATTAGCACTGCCCCCCCACACTTGCATGCAAAGTGGCATGGGGGTGGCCGGGTGGGAATGTGGGATGTCGATCGGCTCCGCAAACATAAGCAAGGCTGTTGTTTAAACCGTTGCTCCATAAAGTTGGTATTTGATATGAAATGGCTGATAAGACTAAATGCGAGGTTTGAGGGAAGGTCTCAAATACCACAAACATCTCGGTTAGCCTTGCTTAGTGGGATTCACACCTCATTCACATCTATCGGTTTTGTGTGGTTTCGCATGGTTTCCGGTGGTTTCAGATCTACTGATTAGGGTAAAATTTGTCAGTTAGTCGCTCACTATTACGGATTCGCCGCAACAGTACGGTTCGCCAAATTAGCGACTTCGGCTTCGAAAGAAAGAAAGAAAACGCCTGAGCGTGGCTTGAGGAATACGGGATTTTAAATGCCGTACACCGGGAGACAAAAAACTTTGTGGTTAAGGAGGGTCGTCAAGGGGTACCGGACAATAATGGGCAGGGGAGTTTTCCAGATGGCGACGCTGACGAATGATGTTTATATGGCAGCGTATGGTATGCTTCGTGAGACGGCTGAGGACGGAGGAGATGTCGTGTTTGGAGACACCGAGCATGCTGAGGATTTTATCGGCAGGACGAAAGAGGAAGCCTGCGGTTCCCAGAAGGAGGATATGTGTATGAGAAGAAGGCGGGGAAGGGTGAGGGGGGGGGATGGGCACGGTCGGTGAAGGATCAGGTGGAAGGGCAGGATGGAGAACGGGTGCCAAGGAAACTGTCCAACCATTATGTTTGAGGAGAAGGATAAGTTGTAAATGTTGTTCTGATTTACGGGCATGGCATTGTTTGAAAGAAAATTCGGAGGTGTAACCGACTTCAACTACGTGTACAGTGCAAGTCCTCTGGAGCCGAGACAAAGTTTGTGAGCTAGAGAGTTGACCACCGCGGTAAAGACGAAGGAATTCGGAATATGGGAGACCTTGGACAATAAGCAAATCCGGTCGCAGTTTGTCACAGTTATCAAAGGTGTCAGGGAAAGTGGGGGGTCGTCGGGGCACTAGCCAGCGTGGAAGACGGGTGTCGTCATAGACCCCGAAGGGAAGGTTAGCACGGGAAGTGGCATCCATGATAGTAAAAGAGGAGCCTAGGGAGCCATTAGCAATAGCAGTTTGGATGATGCAGACAGCTCGGTTGTGTCGAGCAATGTATGAGGCGGACATGGAGGAATGAGCACAACCGCCTAAAAGATGGCCAGGGGTATCATTGGGATGGGAGCATATGGGACAGTGGGGGGTGGTGCGAGTGCCTACAGCTGTTTTGTAAGGGCGGTTCATATGCATGGCTGTAGATGCAGTCCACAGGGTATTGGTGCGCGATTTGAGGATGTTGCGAATACCACTAAAGGGCAGACCCATGTGCCATAAGACGGGAAGGTAGTAGGAGGCGAGGGCAGAGGCAACGAGGACTTGCATGCGGACATAGCGCAAGGGCAGAGGGGGAGAAGTAGGACCATCGGTGAGAAGGGGGCAGTTTCGGGACATGTGTTCCTTCAAAGAATGGGTAAGGTCTGATGCAAACCACGTTTTGTGCGTGTCATGGGGGGGAGGGAGGCATGGCCATGCAGGTAGGTGTGCGAAGTGTTGGACATCTGAGGTGCATGTGAAGTCGCATTGGTCGGGGGATTGGAGGGCGAGTGCAGCACCCTTATCTGCGAGTTCATTGCCAATGATGCCGATGTGAGATTTGACCTTGTACAGGTGAAAATGGTGGCGGAGGCGTAGCCTGGTAAGGATGAGAGCACGAATGTCGAGGAGAAGGGGGGCGTGCTTACATTCAAGCAAAGTGTGCGGGTGGCGAAGGGCCTTCTGCGTATCATAGAGAGAAACCAAGGAATTCGACTTCGCCGCCCCAGACAATACGAATTCGCCACACTATTACGGATTCGCCGCAACATTACAGATCGCCAGTTGTTTCCGGAACCTCCCCACATCGCATCTGTTGTGAAATATATATTAATATCCGTGAAACTAAATCGTGACGAATCTGGAAGTTTCGAGGTGGGATGCTTTCTTGCCAGGCATAGCTTTCTGACTCCTACTAGTTGTACTTTAATTGGGAGGCATGCCTTTTAGAATAGCTGGCCCTTACTTGTGCTTCCGTCTGGCTTTCGACCATTGCGTCGAATACCGGTAGAGCTGGTCACGATGTGACTACGTGAGGGAGAGATTGAGAGAACACTAGAACAGTGTGGTTCATGGCCTCTTTTGGTGCATCTCCTTCAAACCCAATTGTTGAAGGCTGGCAGCGTGATTCATTCTCTTTGTTTCGCTGGCCTAGCACTTTGCAGGTCAACACCGCACCTTCACGATGGCCGATTGGAGAGGCGTGCTGAGAGGTCTCTCTGAGCATGGCGGGATCAGCGTCAGCGAGGTGGGCGATGCGATCGCCTGTCTGAACACGATGACCGATGACAGGGTCTTTGCGCGCATCACCAGCGGACTGGAGGACCCTCGCGCGACGCACGACGAGAGGGTGAAGACTGCGAAGGCCGTGCAGGTGCGGACCCATCCATGTGCACCATGCTGTGCCAGCTGCTCACTTAGTCACTTTGCATGCACCTGAACGCCACGAGCTTGCATATTCCGTGGCGCTCAGGTGCATGCAAAGTGACTAAGTGAGCAGCTGGCACAGCAAGGTGCACATGGATGGGTCCGCACCTGCAGCAGCCAGCACGGCCTTCGCAGTCTTCACCCTCTCGTTGTGCGTCGCGCGAGGGTCCTCCAGTCCGCTGGTGATGCGCGCAAAGACCCTGTCATCGGTCATCGTGTTCAGGCAGATGCTCGTGCTTCTAGAGGCAAGCAGCCAGCATTAAGAGTGATGATGGCCCAAGGGATATCCAAGCCTTCCATGTTGCACCATGCTCTGACGCAAATATTTAAAGGCCACAGGCCTCGTGGACAGAGCGTACCTCTCTCCGATCCCATCCTTTAAAGGCAAAAATGGCGTTGTGACGTTCTCCAAGCTTGTCATGCAAGCCCATGCAAGCCCAGGACATTTACGACGCTTGCTAGTTCAAGACTTCAGTGTGCTTGAGATTCTGGACCCTCTCACTCGCTTTGTGTTTGGCTGGGGAGGTTATGCCAACTGATCATTGATGTCCAGTTGGATTTTATGTGATAGGTTTAATGAGGTTGGGACTTTTTGCCCAAGGCTTCCTTTTCCTTCCGTAGTTTATTCAGTTTAAATATAGGAGGGGGGCTCCAATCAGGAAGCTTACAATGTTCAGTAAATTGTAATAGGGCGCTTTGGTACTCCGTTCTCAAATGTGGAGATTTTGCAGTCCAGTGGGGCATCCCATTCGACTCTTGGGGCAAGTGCCCGATCCCCGGATCAAGCAACAAATAAACAGTTTTCCCGATCGCAGACCTTGGGCAACACCATATTTACCGGAAGCGAAGGGGGGCATGCCCTATTTACTGGAAGCCGGAGGAGGGCATGGGTTAAGTGCACCCCCCTTGGCGAAATCACAGGCATTTTTCAAAGTTTCGGCTCCAGCCGAAGGTACTTTTTCTTTTTGGCTACCGCCAACCTGCCATAATTTCCCTTAGGCACGTTTTGGGCGTTTCTTGGACCAGCCGAAGGCGAGGGGGGGCAAAAAGCAAAATTACACCCCATCCTCCAAAGTTATAGAGCTTGACGAGAGCTATTCAGATCTGGTCTTAAATTGTTGTTGACCCAAGGGGAGGGGTGTCGAAAAAAGGAGGCAAAGTTGAGGGTGGTAGGCAGGGGGATCACCCCAAAATGACAATTAAAAAGAATGTCGACTTTTTGTATTGATTGAGTAATAACTACACTTCCGCATTCCCTACTTCCATTGCTATCGATTTCCAACATAAAATATGGCATGCCATGACATTATTTCATGCCGCCCTCGCATGCCATATTGGCAGGGGGGACATGGAGCAGCTCCGCAAACACACGTACTGGTACCACTGTTATTCACTTTTCATCCCATTCAAGAGCAAAAAAAAGCAGTATAACGGTATAAGACACCAGTTATGGATGCATATACTGCACCGGTATGCGATCTGTGTTGCAAGGTCTTAGAAAGGAAGAAAGAAAGCTACGCTTCATGAGGGCGTGGAGGTTAAGGGAACAGCGTAGCTTGGGGCCGTGGCCACATCCGCGCCGTTACCATGCAAGGTCTCAAACTTCACAGGAGACGCATCAGTGTTGAGGCTCCCATGCATGCAGCCACCATGACACAGAAAAAGAAAAGGTCCTCGACGAAACTCCAGACAAGATGCTCCAACAACGCAGAATTCCACTGAAGGCCCTCGGGCTCCCAGAAGAGGCTAGGGAGGGAACATCACGTCAGCTGCAATTGAGTGCGGTGGGGGCAACCGACGAGAGGAAAAAAGGCATGCAAGATATAGGATCCATCCAAGCCTGACACAAGCGATGGCCCGGTCCACCCCCAAAAGCATTTGTGCGCAACTCACTGATTCAAGACCAGCTGGGTGAGCGATCGCTAATGGAGTGGAAGCCTGACAAGCCAGAAAAAAGCCGCCCTCCCTGCACCAGAGCAATTCCGTGGCCAATTGTCAACGACGAAACAATGACAGACGACATGGACAAACAGTGTTTTGTGGCTCGGCTACATTTCAGCTACATTCCAGTCGTATAGGCCAACCGGCGGCCGCATTCACGGTCTGCTATGATCCTTGGGCTACAGGCCTCAGGCCCGCCCAGGTTTGGTCCCGATCAAGCGTATGGCGATCACAGGGTGGCCCTCCAAAGGTGACCTCACAGCCGAAATAATGTATGGGGGACAACGCTACCATTCCACCAAACAGCCCACCGTGTGTATATGTAGCCCAACAGATGTGCCACGAAATGTTGCAGACTAGTGCAACTGCCAAAGTGATGGCCACGCTGCGTCCTAAAAATAGCCTTGGCTGCCGAAGATCTAGGAAACCTTTCATGGCCAGTATGACCATGGCTGCCGTCACCAACAACAACACACAGACATCTGCAGCAAGCAGAGCACCGAAGGTCAACACCACCAGCTTCGGGTAAAAAACAACAGAGAGCAAGATGAGAGGATCAAGCAGCATGACCATGGAACTGAGCTGAGCATTCACCTGGTGCACACCGTCGGGCAACTTCCGTCTTGCTCCCCCAGGTCTCCGGACAGAAAATGGCCTTCATGCGAGCATAGCTTTCGGATGCCTCTGCCTCGAAGCCTACTGGGGGGAGGATGAGGATAGGCAGAATATGATTAAAATGGGATAAAGGATGGACAAGGTCAGGGTTCTGTCTCTTTCCAACCTGTTGTCTGCCTTTGCAAGTTTGTCTCTTTCAGGGCTGAGGGGTCCACCTCCTGGACAGGTGGAAATCCTACATAGCCCCCCCCTTAAAACTAGGCTACGCAGGCAAGGGTGGGTCTCAAGCCATCAGGGCGCAAGTGGCCAGGCACTCAAGGACCAATGCGAGCCACATGGGGACCAGCGTGTAGCCATGCGAGGCGCACACCAGGCAGGCATGCTTTACCATGGAGACAGGAACATACCACTAGACGGGTTTCCTGCAACCTGGGAGCAACCTCATGCCCCCCTGGCCGCCACACCGGCCGGCCCATGCCCAGAAAAATGCAAAAAACGGGGTTGACTGCTGCGGTCCCCAGAGCAGGAATTGAAGCTAGGGGCCCTAAACATCGTCCGGCCGCTGCGGCCATGAAGTGCTTACCCCCTGTGTGCTGACTGCAACCTGCATTGAGAGTTGGGAGTTCGGCTGCGTCCTCAGCTGCGGCCTCTCCGCTTTGTTATGTTGGGGTAATAGATGGGACCGATATCGCTGCACGAGAGGCAGGTTGGTAGGTACGGAAGTACAACTGTGGGCCGTACACCCCACCGGCATAATATTCTGAACCGTATTATTCTGAAACTTGTGGCGGTACACGGAAAGGGGGGCGAGGGTGGCGGGGGGGGGTGCGTGTTAGGGGCTGGTGCGCGGTCAGTCGGTCAGGGGGGCCACCAGAGGGGGAGGTGGGAGAGGCAGAGTGGCAGCAGTAGGAAGGGGCTCCAGGGGCGTGGAAACAAAATAGGGGACATGGATGCTGGATTGCCGAAAACAGAAGGGCATCGGTGGGTTGCGGCAAGAAATAACAAAAGAAGAGGTTGACACCTTTCCCTACCACAAATCAGGGGCAGTACAACCCAGGCACGGTACAAAGCAGGGGCAGTACAACCCAACCCAGCCCAGGGCCGTACGACCCACATGAGGTACACCCTAGGGCAGCCCAGCAGCAGCACAACCCATGAGCGGTTCAAAGTAGGGGCAGTACAACTGTGGGCCATGCACCCAACGAGCCGTACAAGCCCAAGGAGCGGTACAATACACGGGCTATACAACCCAGGGTCGTCCAACACACAGGCGGTACAACCCAGGGCGACCCAGGGGCAGTACAACCCAGGACTGTACAACTGTAGGCCATCCAACCCATGGGCATTAAAACCCGGCTGCAGTCAAAGTCAGGGGCAGTACAACCCTCTAACGATACAACCCAGGCACGGGATAGATCATGGGCAGTACAACCCGGGGCCTTACGGTCCTCGGGCGGTATCACCCAGGCACAGGTCAATGCAGAGGCAGTACAACAGAAGGTTGTACTACATTATCCTCAACTGTGTTAATACTTACATACCGGAATTTATTTCCCATTTCGCCTCTCCCCAGTCTCTTGAACAATCGCTAGAGCGCGCTGGCGACAAAAGAGAGTTTGTCAGGCTGGCACCGCACGCCGCAGCCTCTCCACAGGAAAGTTGGGATGACCTGTCACTACGCAACAGGCTCCACAGACTCCCCTGCTTCCCCTAACACCCAACTGCCGCCGCTTGTGGAGCTCCTGCCACTCCTCCTGCCGTTGCCGCTCCTGCTGCCGCTGCCGCTCCTGCTGCCATTGCTGCCGCTGCCGCTTCTGTTGCCGCTGCCACTCCTGCTGCCGCTGCCCAAAACTGTTTGTCCATGTCGTCTGTCATTGTTTCGTCGTTGACAATTGGCCACGGAATTGCTCTGGTGCAGGGAGGGCGGCTTTTTTCTGGCTTGTCAGGCTTCCACTCCATTCGCGATCGCTCACCCAGCTGGTCTTGAATCAGTGAGTTGCGCACAAATGCTTTTGGGGGTGGACCGGGCCATCGTTTGTGTCAGGCTTGGATGAATCCATATCTTGCATGCCTTTTTTCCTCTCGTCGGTTGCCCCCACCGCACTCAATTGCAGCTGACGTGATGTTCCCTCCCTAGCCTCTTCTGGGAGCCCGAGGGCCTTCAGTGGAATTCTGCGTTGTTGGAGCATCTTGTCTGGAGTTTCGTCGAGGACCTTTTCTTTTTCTGTGTCATGGTGGCTGCATGCATGGGAGCCTCAACACTGATGCGTCTCCTGTGAAGTTTGAGACCTTGCATGGTAACGGCGCGGATGTGGCTACGGCCCCAAGCTACGCTGTTCCCTTAACCTCCACGCCCTCATAAAGCGTAGCTTTCTTTCTTCCTTTCTAAGACCTTGCAACACAGATCGCATACCGGTGCAGTATAAGCATCCATAACTGGTGTCTTATACCGTTATACTGCTTTTTTTTGCTCTTGAATGGGATGAAAAGTGAATAACAGTGGTACCAGTACGTGTGTTTGCGGAGCTGCTCCATGTCCCCCCTGTCAATATGGCATGCGAGGGCGGCATGAAATAATGTCATGGCATGCCATATTTTATGTTGGAAATCGATAGCAATGGAAGTAGGGAATGCGGAAGTGTAGTTATTACTCAATCAATACAAAAAGTCGACATTCTTTTTAATTGTCATTTTGAGGTGATCCCCCTGCCTACCACCCTCAACTTTGCCTCCTTTTTTCGACACCCCTCCCCTTGGGTCAACAACAATTTTAAGACCAGATCTGAATAGCTCTCGTCAAGCTCTATAACTTTGGAGGATGGGGTGTAATTTTGCTTTTTGCCCCCCCTCGCCTTCGGCTGGTCCAAGAAACGCCCAAAACGTGCCTAAGGGAAATTATGGCAGGTTGGCGGTAGCCAAAAAGAAAAAGTACCTTCGGCTGGAGCCGAAACTTTGAAAAATGCCTGTGATTTCGCCAAGGGGGGTGCACTTAACCCATGCCCTCCTCCGGCTTCCAGTAAATAGGGCATGCCCCCCTTCGCTTCCGGTAAATATGGTGTTGCCCAAGGTCTGCGATCGGGAAAACTGTTTATTTGTTGCTTGATCCGGGGATCGGGCACTTGCCCCAAGAGTCGAATGGGATGCCCCACTGGACTGCAAAATCTCCACATTTGAGAACGGAGTACCAAAGCGCCCTATTACAATTTACTGAACATTGTAAGCTTCCTGATTGGAGCCCCCCTCCTATATTTAAACTGATTAAACTACGGAAGGAAAAGGAAGCCTTGGGCAAAAAGTCCCAACCTCATTAAACCTATCACATAAAACCCAACTGGACATCAATGATCAGTTGGCATAACCTCCCCAGCCAAACACAAAGCGAGTGAGAGGGTCCAGAATCTCAAGCACACTGAAGTCTTGAACTAGCAAGCGTCGTAAATGTCCTGGGCTTGCATGGGCTTGCATGACAAGCTTGGAGAACGTCACAACGCCATTCTTGCCTTTACAGGATGGGATCGGAGAGAGGTACGCTCTGTCCACGAGGCCTATGGCCTTAAAATATTTGCGTCAGAGCATGGTGCAACATGGAAGGCTTGGATATCACTTGGGCCATCATCACTCTCAATGCTGGCTGCATACCTCTAGAAGCACGAGCATCACTATACATGCTGGCTGCCCACCGCTTTAAGCACAATCCTCACTGAACACCTGGCTGGGCTGCCTGCCGCTCAATGCATCCTCCTCACTGAACACTTGTGGCCTGATGGCTTACGCACCGTCCAGATTGAACAGGGAGTGCTGGGTGGCCACAACAATCGATGCCTCCTCTCTTGGGGCAAACCTGCGCAACGAGAGGCACGTCTCAGGGGTATGGAAGCGGTACAATCGGGGGGGGGAGCAGTACGAAGGGGCTGGGAAGCAGTACAAGACAAGGCCCAAAGCAGTGTTATTCGGAGTTTAGTAAGGCTGGTGAGGCCAATTGCGCGTCACAGGATGCATCAGCTGCCCTGCTTGGGACAGAACAAGCAGGAGCTCGCCATTGGGGGCCACATACACTGCGCACTGCAAAACTAATATAAACACGGCAACACTAAAAAATATGCACACTGGAGCGCACTGAAACACCGAGTGAAATGCAACACAGGACATGCCATCCCTGATAAAAGACTGTGTTCCTCCCCCTGCCAAAAAATCTACCACTGCACCCCACCACCTGCGCTCCCCCCCCCCCTCACACACACACAGTGCCTGCTAAGCCAAGCCTTTTGAGCAGGGCCCAGAGGTGTCATGTCATTGGCACAGTGACTGCCCACCCACCTGCGGTGTTGGAAGGCTGCGTCCACCACCTCCTCCTCCTTGGGCGTCATGAGGTAGTCCATGTTGGTGGGCAGGCCCCCGAAGGAGAGCGCCTCGGTGCTGCCCGCCTTCACCTTGGAGAAGTTCCAGATCACCGAGTAATTACCTGCGCCAGGCGGGATGGGGATGGGAAGATGGCAACAGGGGCCATACGATGAAGGACAGGAGAGGGGGAGGGGGGGGGGACCAAAAAGTAGTCTCCTGTGCAGGGGGGCAGGGGGGAGATCATAGGAGGAATGAGGGGAAAAGTTCCAGATCACGGAGTAGTACCTGCGCCGGGCGGGATGAGGATGGGAATATGGGAACGGGGGTCATACCACTGGGAAACCCAAAGGGCAGGGGGGCATGGAGGCGACCAAATCATATACTAGTCTCCTGTGCAGGGGGGCGGATCATATGAGGGGGGATGGGGACCAGATCACATAGAGGAAGAGGGGATAGGGGGGGATCAGGGCATTTCCTAGTGTTAGGGGGATGGGGGCAGGGGGTAACATCAAAGGGGAGAGAAGGAGGACCTGATCAGAGGATCCAGGGGGAGGAGACAGGAGCAGGGCCAGATCGCAAATCAGTGCATAGCACAGATCGGGGGGAGGGGCTCAGATCACACAGGAGTTCCCTTGCATTACAAGTGTCCACTCTCCACCCCTGAACGGCATCTCTCCGGATGACGTCACCCTCCAGGCCTAATGCACCCTGCCCACCCGCCCACACGGGCGGCATTATCTCTTCTCGAGGTTTAGTCTGTCAGCCCACTCCCCCGTCCACCCTCCACACCCGCAGGATGCCACGGTCCGGCGCTCATGCTGCACACAACTGCTCCTTGTCTACATCTCCATTAACGTCCTCCCCCCTCCCCCCTGTCCCCCCTCCCCCCTGTCCCCCCTCCCCCGCGTAAGGCATCTCACCGCACGATGCCACAATCCAGCGCTCCGCCTGGCCTTGTTCAGTGATCCATGAGAACTTGCCCTTTTGCAGCGGCCTGCGAGCAAGGATCGCCAGTACAGGTTCAAAAGCATGATTGGAACATTGAACAACCTGCAAGTAGGACTATTGGTGTCGCATTAATAGCCAAAGCCTCAGCAGCCTCAGCATGCTTTCTCAGCTTCTAGATATTTAGAGTTTACATTCGGCTTCTAGATATTTAGAGTTTACATTCGGCTTCTAGATATTTAGAGTTGACATTCGGCTTCTAGATATTAGAGTTTACATTCGACTTCTAGATATTTAGAGTTTACATTCGGCTTCTAGATATTTAGAGTTTACATTCGGCTTCTAGATATTTAGGGGTCTATACTCGGCTTCTAGATATTTAGGGGTCTATACTCGGCTTCTAGATATTTAGAGGTCTATACTCGGCTTCTAGATATTTAGGGGTCTATACTCGGCTTCTAGATATTTAGGGTTTATACTCGGCTTCTAGATATTTTGGGGTTTATACTCGGTTTCTAGATATTTAGGGTTTATACTCGGCTTCTAGATATTTAGGGGTTTATACTCAGCTTCTAGATATTTGGGGTTTATACTCAGCTTCTAGACATTTAGGGTTTATACTCGGCTTCTAGATATTTAGGGTTTATACTCAGCTTCTAGAAATTTAGGGGTTGATACTCAGCTTCTACATATTTAGGGTTTATACTCGACCTCTAGATATATCAGGTAGATACGCGGCCTCCAGATATTTAGGGTTGATACTCGGCCTAAAGATATTTAGGGTTGATACTCAGCCTCTAGATATTTAGCGTTGACACTCTAAATTCCTGGATACTGCCTGAATCTCATTCTCCCCTGTTTGCGCATCTGGCTCAGCCCCAAGTCTCAGCAGCCTCGGGAAGCTCCTGTGGCTTTGGGTCCAGGGTTAGACCACATAGTATGAAAAACAAGTATGAAACTAGCTGACTCACTTGTTCCCGGTGCGTGCCCGGTCCTCAGGCCGCAGCCTCAGCAGCCTCGGCATGCTCCCACGGCTGCCCATGCGGGCGGTGAACGCGTTGCTTGCCACCCCCTTGTCGTTCTCGTACGTCGTCTTGACCACCATGAGGTACAGGTCGGTTGTTGCCACGACCCACTTGCCTGGGAATTCAAATTTGAACGCATTTAAATTCTGGGGTCGCCAAAAGCCCTCCAAGGCTGCGGGCCTAACCAACGTCTGGCCAGCATTTCTAGTCGGGGTGTCAGTCAATCCAGAGAGGACGCTGGGGATAGCAAAAGCCCTCCCGAGGGCCTAAGTAACGCCTAGCCGGCAGTTCCAGGTTGGGGTGATAGTCAATCGAGATAGGACACTGGAGATGGCAAGCGCCCTCCTGAACTCCTAATCAGCGTCTAGCCAGCAGTTCTAGGCGTGCGGTTGTCCTATGGCAAGCCTAGTGGTGAAGAGGGGGTGAAACTTCAGGTTATAAGTTGTGCCAAGAGATGAAAAGATTCCTAAACGGCAAGGCGCTAAAGAAACGTTTGTAGTCTATCACTCCATTCCTTCCTTCTGGCAAGCCATTTCGAGGGTATCTCCGGAGGCCTGTCTGCTGCCCCCCTCTTTTGCCCCCTTTTTTGCCTCCAACCCACCTCCCAGAGCAGGGTTGGAAGCCTGCCAGAGGGTGTTTAATGCGCACATCCAAATTTTCCAAACTAAAATCCAGAGGCGCACCGGGGCATGTTCCTACTCCCTCAGCCAGCGTCTTTTGACCCCTCTCTGTCAGTATTTTGTATGAATCCCGTATCCCCCCTAAACAACACGAATCCCGACGTGAGGCGATTCGAATCCACTCCGTGCATTTCCTGTTGAATAAAGTCCTCTCATCGTCACAGGTCGCGTACCCTGAGGTGCTTTAGAAAGTAAGAAGTACAACTAAACCCTGCAGGGGCGTGAGGGTTAAGGAAACAGTGCGGAATGGTCCGCGGCCGCGTCCGCTCCGTAAGCATATTAGGTGCTCTACATATGTCGGGTTCCAGCCAGCCATTCCTGCTTAAATGGATGAAGTTCTCTCCCGTCGTCATACGTCGCGGTCGACGTATGTCGAGTTTCAGCCAGCCGTTCTTGGTTGTTGGTACAAAGTTGACGCAACCACCCACAGCCTTGGTCTAATGAATGACGTGTCCTCTCACCATCATAGGTCACGTCCACGGAGGTGCTTTACATATGTCTGGTTTAAGCAAGCCGTTATTGGTTACTACCACCGGCCCTTGTCGAGCCCGGCTGCCAAACCAATGAAAGTGCTTTCTCACCGTCATAGGTCACGTCCACGGAGGTGATTGGCGCGCCCATTCCAGGTATGGAGGTGTTGGCCCGGCTCAGGGTCTTGTTGTTATAGAGGCGGACCTGGCCGTCCTGCGTGCAGGGATACAGGGACATGAGATTCAGTGACTGGCAATCGCCGAATGGCGGAGGCCTGGAGGAGAGACCGGAGTGCCTGGCCTGTTCTTTAATACCAGACATAGGCAACACAACTGAACAACCTTCCGTTTTTTTTTTTTTTTTTGACAATTTGAATACCGGTGCACCAGAGGTCGCGAAAACTGTACCATGCTGGGTGCAAGCTTTCGGGTGGTTCCAAGCCCCGGACTGCACACCCTTGTTAAGCCGAGACCAATGAGGGTTTTGCTTGCCAGAATTGAAGGCGGAAGGTGAAGCGTGGCTTGGGCTGCGGGGCTGGATGAGCTTATGTTTGACTGGACAAGAATCCCTCTCCGATGCTTTTCTACATCAGGCGCTGTTTAGTGTATAAAAGGAGATCAGCCAAGAAAACATCTGAGGCCCCAAGACCAGCGTAGCCCTGAGCAGCAGCAACGTAGCAGGAGTGTGGCTGAAAACAACACTGGTCCAAGCCATGTTTCGGAGCAGCTGAACCCACATGACACCCCAGGACCACGTAGTCCGGAGCAGCCTTTCAGCTACAATGTAGCTGAAACCAACACTAGTCCCAGCCCTAAAACAGATCAGCTAAACCCACCTGAGACCCAAGGACCACGTAGCCGTCGCCAGAAGTAGCCATGCAGCTGAAATTCGTGCCTCGCGAGTAGTCCTTTCCGTCCTACGGGTCATCACAACGCGGGAGGAGGGGCTCGGGATGTGTGTGTGTGAGAGGACTGGGGGGGAGTAAAGGGTGCATAAGTGCATCACATTTGGCACCATGTGTGGACTGCCAGATCTCCAGGAAACAGGCCCAATGAAACAGATGCATGTTGCGCGAAAAGACTGATGCATAGAACATGAAAACATACGCATACGCATACATGGTTTATGTGGGGAGCAGAGAATCCTCCTTGCCATCGTCCCTGAACTAGCACTGGACAGGAGGGATCAGGCGCAGACCCCCTGAACCCTTACCTGGTAGTTGACGACGGGGCTCTCTGCCACCTTGCCCTTGGCGTCACGCAGATCCCACCTTCAAGGAAACAGGGTTCAGGGTATAGGGTTACGTGAGACAGCCATTCCTAAACCCTCACTCACGCTCCCCATACTCCAGATGGCGATGATTGATTCATCGCATTGCCTGGATGCGTGAGGATTTCACCTCGCCCCCCCCCCCTAATAGCACCAATAATCTGTTACCCTCTTCCCCACCTTCCCTCAGGCATACAGCTTCCCAAGGATGCCACCTCTTCACCCCCCTAAACCCTAAACCCTAAACTAGGCACAAAGATTTTGTTACCCGTTCACCCAAAAGCACCGTACCCAGTCGTCCACCCTCCAGCCACACAGCTTTCCCTGCCCCCTCACACCTGCACAGCCGGTTGTTGTCCAAGCCCAAGAATGTCGAGGTCTCCTCCATTTGGCCGCTCTTGTTGTCACTGCAGACGCAGGCAGGCAGGCATCGCATTGGGGTGCGAAAAAAAATATATTCAGATCCGGCTGACTTGGATCCGGCACTAGATCTGCGTGTCCAAATGTGTGTGGACACCAGTTCTTACCTTGTGTGCCCCCCCCCCCCCCCCCCTCCTCCGGGGCTCATCCTCATGCAAGGCCTCGGCCATGCAAGAGCATGCAAGACTCGGGCAATGCATGTCGTGTCCGTCAAGCTCAAGGTACACAACTTAATACGCCCCACTAGGTATGCCCCACTAGTCATTGCACACGGCTTTAAGAACCAGGCATAAGCTCGCCACACATGGCATCTTCGAAACAAAAACGCGCCCTAGGTTTGAGATGAAGAATGCCACCCACCGTCCACAACATGCCCCGGAAGGCATACACAAACATCTACATGCTCTAGGGGTGTACAAGCAGGGAGCCAACCATCGGCCGCAACACCAGGTAGGGTACCTTCTAGTTTTTATGGGGGCAATAAATGAGGCCATCAATAATTAATTACCGTAGTGATACGATGATTTGGTGATACAATGATATTGGTTACAGAAAATCGATGGAAAAAAAAATGGTGATAACAAATTGGTTAATGGATTTGGCCGCATTTTCAACAGTGATTTAAATTGGTTATTCATTTTTTTTTACATCGCCAGCTTAGGTTCAAACTCAGGGGTTCATTCAGACTCAGGGGTCCAATCAAACTCAGGGGTCCATCAACACTGTCATCCTCGGCAGGATCCACAGCCCTTTGCAGACCACCTGCACTTGCTGCACAGGCGCGCTGGCTCCTGATCCAGTAGGCTGGCGAGCGCTGCACGGACATTAACTGCGAACTTGCTCGTCGCTTGCCGGAGCGCCGACAGGATGCGAGGGCGCTTTGCAGCTCCCGAGTGTGGGTCGAGTTGAGCCCTGCGCTGCGTCTCCAAGAGCCTCTCTTCCTTTTGTCGCTGTACCTCTGGATCTAGCCTGACGGATTGCGTGGAAGCACTAGGCTTCCCCGGAAGAACCCGGGGCATATAATCGAAAAGGTTACGCTGCCTCGCAGGAGGCCTTAGTAGTGAGCTAGCAGCACCTGGAGGTGGACCTGGTCCACCGCTGGGGCCCTCCATCGCAAGAGATATCAACTAGAGAAATATTTCGCGGCTATCCTGGCTTAACGCAAATTTCGAGGGTTTCCGAGGGTTTGGGCGGTAAAATCGCGGTGATTTGAGTTGGTTATTGATTGTCGCAGCATTTTACATGGTGATACATTTGGTTATTCCAATAACCAATTGGTATCGCCAAATCATCGTATCACTACGGTATCAAGCGACAGAAAAAAGCCTGGCTGAAAATGGCCAGGTATTTCCGCTGCGGCGGAGTGGCTGCAGTGATACATGGATTACCTTCATTCGTGTTTTTCCCGAATGCCCACAGTGTGACCTCAATGGATCCGGGTGACTTTGCTCATTTCACTCATATCACTCACTGTGCGATTTCTCGGACGGGGATGTCCACCGTGTCCTTCTGGAAGCTGAAAGTCGACACGATCTTGCCTGCAAACAAGGACAATTATTCTTTTAATTAAAGGATTTACATTATTTTCAGCTGTATTCCAGATTTATCAGCATTTATGGATTATTACTACTGGACTTTGTTCTGGGACATACTAATGACCAAAACTGTCATACATTTATGACCAGAGACTGGCGTTAACTATCCATCAATAGTATCTGAATGTGTTCCTCACCCCCCGAAACAACGTTAGTTTGGCCAAAGGCAAAGCAAATCGACGGGAATGCCCGGTTCCAGACACAACCTCGCCGACAAACTAGATGCGACACCGTCACACCCTTGACCTGTTGACCCTCCACAAGTCATGCATCGGGAAAGAGAAAATACAGCATTTGTGCTTTGAAAAAACAGCATTTCTGCATTTGTGCTCTGAAAATACAACAAGTTTCTTTGCTTTGCTCAAATGGCCAGGCCTAGGCCCAAGGCGTGAAGGATTTTTGCATAATCGAGTCTTATGCTTTTGCCGGCCGTCCATTGCTGCTACCTCGCCCGCAAGCGAGCTATTCAGACATCAACGTATCCTCGCGTCTACGGCATTTCAAACCTAACGAAAAAGTCCAAGGTGATACAAAAACAAAATCATTTTCGGCGGCAAGAGGAACAGAATACCACAAGTGACCCCCGGTTTCAAGATCTTGAGACCCTGCCCCCCCCACAGGGCACTCGCCTGTCTCGATATCCGCGTGGTACAGCGCATTGAGGTTCTCTGGCGTCAGCATGTTCATCTTTCTCTCGCCCTACGCAAGCACGCACGAGCAACACGTGCAAGACAGGGAAAACTGAGATGATTCAAAATTGACAGCGGTAGGCGCTTGATGGTATGAATTAGGCGCTTGATGGTATGAATTAGGCGCTTGATGGTATGGATTAGGCGCTTGATGGTATGAATTAGGCGCTTGATGGTATGAATTAGGCGCTTGATGGTATGAATTAGGCGCTTGATGGTATGAATTAGGCGCTTGATGGTATGAATTAGGCGCTTGATGGTATGAATAAGGCGCTTGATGGCATGAATGAGAGGTTGGGAGAGATGCCGTGCTTTGAACAATGCATGGCTTGAATTCTAAACCCTGGCACACCGCATATGCCCCGTTTTAACGCACGGTATCTCTCCCTCCGCCCTCTTTCTCATGGCATGGATGCATGAATGGCCATACTAGGGACACAAGACAAACATCCGACCTATCCTGTCGTGGGCAGTGTGCTCCCACTCGGAGGACTGACAATTGAAGAAGAGCATCACATTTGATGCAAGGGACAGGTGCATGCAAACTAGTCTGAGCCCTAAATTACTTTGACAGCAAACTTTACCTGGGCGAGGAGGACGCGTGACGGTGTGAAACAGGGCGTCTTGCTGCCCTTGGCGCTGGGCGTGAGAGTGAAGGAGACGAGCTTATCCTCCACACCGCATCCGACCACCTGCAGGCAGAGAGAGGGTGTACGTGTGGACCACACACGCAGACAGAGACGTCGTGTCACATATATAGGCATCGGCAATATACTCCACATTGGCGGGGCATGTAAAGTATATTGCCCCGCCAATGTAAAGTACATCATATATTGACAGTAAGTCACACACTCGGCCGGCCCGCCTCTCAGCAAGCCACTCACGTTGCGCAAGACGTCAAACTTGCCGTTCCCCTTAAGCAGGTAGCTGTTGTCATTAGCACCCATCACCACGCCCATGATGGGGTCATCCTGGGGGTCATCTTGCCTGCAAAAGGGTCACAGTCAAGGGGGGTTACAATTCAGTTATAATTGAGTTGGGGGGCAGGATTCAGTGTCAGTTTGGGATGGGGTCAACCTATGTGTCATGTTACCTGCAACAGGGTAAGTCCAGTTCTTTAGGATTCAGGGCTCAATTCTGATTAAGTTCGCTTCGATTGGGGTTAGGGTTTTTTGTTATGGCTTTTATGTTTGGGACGACCTCATCCTAAACTGAAGCCTAAACTCTGAAACATCTGACCTGCAACAAGAGTGGGGATGTCCTGGGGATCATCTTGCCCGTTGGTTTGACACGCAAGTCGCCCCCCTGTGGCTGGCAGCCCGAGCAACAGGGCATGCAACACCAGGGCCCCTTGGCCACTGGTTGAGAGGTAGCTGAAGTGTAGCAGGAGGGCACAGCAAGTAATCCTGCTACCTTAAAAATAGCTTACATACTCCGACCAACGCCGGACCAACGCCAAGGTCTGAACTCTGAATACATTTTGGAACAACGATCGAACCAAATAACCTTCATCATCCCCCCCCCCTTCAATGGATATATTTCAGTTGTTTTCTCCTTCGAAATGTGCAATTAATTGTAAATGCCTGACGTGTGAGAAAGTGTTTTAGGTGCCACGCGGGGGCCTGGGGGTCCAGGGGCCAGGAGCCCTGGGGGGGGGAGGGGGGGGCGAAGCCCCAGAAGCTCAGAAACAATGTGCAGCAGAAACTAGAGATTCTTGTCCCGAATGTGTGGCAATTTAACATTTTTAGTCCAATTAGTCAATGTGAGTGAAGATGTTTAAACCGCGGCATGAAAACAACTTTTTATATTTTCAATCAGACAGCTTCTTCCTGTTCTAAATTAATTATGGCCTCATTCATGGCCCGGGGTCATTTACGGCCTAGAAATTAAACCACTGACGTATTCCGGAGGCAATACCTGGCCGACCGCTCTTTGACCTTCTCTGGTGTTGTGTAGACGTCGCGCTTGGGGTCAACATCCATGGGCTCGTCAATCTGCACAAAGGGGCAGCAATAAGCAGGACAGCTCGATGTTGCTCACACACATTGTACCCTCCTTGATCGCCCTATCCAGGCGTCTACGGCATTTCAAGCCTAACGAGAAAATCCAAGGTGATAAAGAAACACCAAATGATTTTGGACGTCCATGGGCTCGTCAATCTGCACAACAAGGCAGCAATGAGCAGGGCACCTCGATGCTGCTCAGGCAGCTCGATGTTGCTCAGGCACTCGATATTGCTCAGGTAACTCGATGTTGCTCAGGCAACTCGATATTGCTCAGGCAACTCGATGTTGCTAAACACACTCTACCCTCCTCCATCGCCCTATCCACATAGTTCGCCTGTTGGCCATGGTTGGTGCATGGGTACGAGCTGCTAGCTGTAGGGCATAGGGTTAGGGATTGGTTCCCTAAGCCTGCGGGTTGAGGGTTTACACAAACTCTACCCCTGCTTCTAGGCAATAGTCGCTGTCCAGATACGAGCTGCTGGCTGCAGGGCTAAGAGTTTAGGGTTGGTTACCAAACCCCTATGATTCAGGGTTGGGAACCATTACCCCCCTTCCCCCGCTTGTAGGCAAAGGTTGCTGTACGGATACAAGCCTGCTAGCTTACTCGTGGCCATGGTTGCGAACATGATGCTTGCTTCTACCCTTCAAAGAGGCAGGTGAAGAGATCCCTATCTCTATAACCTAATGTTGACCATCCTCCTGTCCGCGCCCAGTTTCTCCACTATCACACAAATATCACAATCCTTACAAGATCCCTACCACCCTACCTTGAGACCTCCAACGTTGAACATCCTGTCGGCGTAGTCCGCGCCTAGCCCCTTGGCGCGCCCTGCGTCTGTGTTCTCAAAGCCGAACGTGTTGTGGAACAGCTTGTTGTTGAGGTCCACGGAGAAGCTCCTACACAGACAAGGCCGTGGGTACAAGATAACATTGATTGGTAAAACCTTACATTGATGTGATGATGATTCAATATAAGATGCAATCCAAGCATCAAAGACGGGCCATGTTGTCCAGTTATCTTCACATTACTTAGCCTAGCCTGCCCTTCATCTCAACCTTCCTTTGTCGCACTTCCACCCCTCATAATCCCTCTGGGCAGCGAGCTGAAAGCGAGTGATACTTGTTCAATGTAAGATACAATCCAAGCATCACAGTCGGACATGCTGTGCAACACCTTGCTGTCAAGCAGCGATTGTTTTGAGAGATTTCCATGATTTAATTGTTCAGCCCCTTAAAATCCCCGCAAAGCAAGGCGCAGCGGCAATTTTTTTGACAATTATCCCCAAAAAATAGGGATTCGTTCAGTACCGGTACTGAGCGACTGCGCTCGGGAAGACCGTTCATTGTTTGAAACCCTGTTTCAGTACGAGTTGGTCACTCAGTACTGACTAAAAACATAACAGCTGTTCAGGTCCATAGATCAGATCCTGCACGCACAAGGCCGTGGTAGCAACATCAAATCTTGGATCCAAAGCGCACCAGTCCAACCGAGCCTCATCACCGCCTAATTCAAATTTTGCTTTTTGGAACCTTTATGCCCAAGGTCAGTCAAACCCTTAGGGCCTCACATGCATGCCGTCTCACGTGAGTTTCGCCTCATCAGACACGTTTTGTCCGCACAGTACTTTTCCTGGAGAATTACGTCAGTTCAAATATCTAACCATATACTGAAGCGAACAGCCCCCATTAAAATTTACAATACAAGTCAGCCAGACCATCATTGGAAGGTGCAAGCCCCCCCTTCAAACTCATAACCTGGATCCCAAACATAAGTTATCCCAACCCTCACTTGAATGTGGCTTCCTTTGGGAAGCGCACGGCCCCCTGCAAACTTATTCACTTGGATCCCAGCCCTCATTTCCGTGTTGCCTCATTTGGGAAGCCCATCGCGACCCCTGCAACTTTATTAACCTGGATCCCATATACAAGTCAGGCAGACAGACAGACCCTCATTGGGAAGCGCACGCCACCCCTCAAAATTTCCAAACTGAATTCCCAGGTACGAGTCAACCCAAGTCCAATTTATACCTAACTTGAATGCTGCCCCATTCGGGAGGCGCACGACCCCCCACTGCAAACTTCAAATTTTGGATACCGAATACAAGTTATCCCATCCCTCACTTGAAGGTCGCCTCATTAGGGAAGCGCATCGCCCACACCAGACCGCCGGCGTTGAATGTCACGCGGCGTTGTGTCAGGTCCATGATGAGACCCGCAGCCTGGTCGATGTGCATGTCGATATCGGACCCGTCCACCTGTGCAGGCCCAGAGCACAAGGGTCACCGTCCTCAGCCTAGGGTTTCCAGACCGTTGTATACCCTGGCCAAGCGACGTGTCCATGACAAGGCAGTCAACCTCATTGATGCGCATGTCAGTATCTGACTTATCCACTCGTGCGGGGGCAGGGATCATCGTACCCACTACGCCATGCAGGCCCATGGATGTGTCAAACTGGTCCCTCCTAAAGCACAAGCATCAAAAACAGCAGAGCAGGCAAGGCACCAGCCCTGGAAGAACTAGGAACCTTCCCTCACCTCCATGACCCAGCCATCCTTTCAGAATAACACTTGAACTCTGAAGCCGCCACCCTTCAGCCCAAAGTAGGAAAACTTGAGCAGCAACTCTATGAACAGTCCGTTGGAAGGCTTAGGGAACGGCTTAGGGTAACACTGAAAAAACCCGAATGCGCTTCAACTGAGAACAAGTCTCTCACCTACATGAATGAATCAACCGTCCCTTAAGCTGCTTTGGTGGAACTCTGAGGCCTTCACCCTAGCGCCTGACCTAGAAACACTCTGGCACCTCCCCAAACAGTCGGTTTGCCCCCCCGAACGCGCTTCAGGTGAAAATCACTCCCTCACCTCCATGAACCAGTCGCTCTTCTTGCCACCGGCGTCCTCCTTCCTAGAAGAACCAGGAGCCCCCTCTCACCTCCATGAACCAGTCACTCTTCTTCCCACCGGCATCCTCCAGGGCGTCGTAGAAACCCGGACGGGCGTTGGACGTCGTGAGCTCCCACTTCCCTGCCTCGGCAGCCGAGACGTACTTGTACAGCTTGATGCCTTGGGATGCGGAGGCCTGTGCAACAGTGCGAAAAATAAGTGTGGGACAAACCAGTGAAGGATGCAGCGGCGTGTTCAGCAGTGTTCAACCAAGTGTGACACAAGCCAATGAAGGAGGGCCGCCGGTCAGCCACCACTTGGGGGGGCTGATGGGGACCTAAATTGGACCAGCCTGCGCCCAAGCAGAAGGACAAGTACCTGCCCCACCCCCGGCCGTGGGCCGTGATGTAGCTAAATTGCCGCTGCAGCGCTCTTCACTTTATAGGGCTGTCCAGAGTTGGTGAGCTACAAAGCGCCTAGGTGAATAAAAGCCCCCCGAGTGTGAGATAAAATATCACACGCATGGGAGATCCTTGAGGCCTTCCGTCCGTGCCTTGGGTACAGTATTGGTAGGGTAGAAGTGCAGCAATTATAGGAATGGCTGTAGCACATCTTGGCCGCGATCCACACTTAATGCTCGCAAATAGCAGCAATTGAAGCCATGAGAGCTGTTTTTTCTCCATATTAAGTATTTTTTTATGTATATGAAAAATTGGGGCACGTTATTTTACATCCTCCTTTGACGAAACCTTGGAAGGCAGAATCATTTTCAGAAACATGACCCTGTTTTCCAAAATAGTATGACAAGGCGGCTGCGTGTTCAGTGCAAATCCATCTCGGAGAGGGTTGGTTTGAGGTGCCACTGCTACCATGGAGCGCAGAGGCAAGCTGAACCGAAACATGGTACGGTCAAACGGTACGTGTACAGGACGGGGGACAGTACGGTAGTGGAGCTGCTCCAGGGACAGGGCACCCACAAAATGGTATCAGGCCGTTCATAACACAGGTGCAGACTTGTTGTAAGTTTGGCTAAGCAGAGGGCCCATTAGGTATGCCACATGCCACATGCTGATTATCGTGGAACAACGCTGTTTGGTTGCAGGGGGGACATGGAGGCCAAGCCGGGTGGCAACGGCCCTGCCCATGCAGAGCGATGGTCTAAGGCAGGATAATGCATTTTGGCACCTTTCACACGATATAGAAAGAGGTTGACATGAGGTGGACAGGGTATCGTGAGGTATTAGGATGACAGAGGTGTTCAACAGCCCCTGCAACATGGTTTTGAAGTCCAGGCTTGCCAGTGGGTCCAGTACGCATGCAATATGCACCACAATGCCATATTACACTGAACACCATATTGCTGCATGCACCCTTGGTTATCAAGGGGCCATAAAGAACCCAGTCATGGCCTGCCTGTAGCTGGGCTGGCAGCTAATAGGTGCCATATGCACAGCAATCGGAGCTGGCAGCTATAATGGCAGGCTTGAGGACAAGCTGGTCCACAAAATTGCCCTGTATGGACTGCAGCTGGTGTCCTGCCAGGTCTATCACACTTCACCTATCCTTTTGCCTCCCACTTTGCATGCTTTTGCCCAGATACTGGAACATGGCAACTGCAATTTCAGTGTACGAATAAAGGCCCTGCTCATGTGGCAGATCTGCCGGTGTAGGTGGATTCTACTCAGCTCCTCCCACCTGGTCTACGATCTCCTTCTCGACTTCGTCCACAGCTTTCTGCGCTCCCGTACTCTGTTCAGCGCCCATTCTGCATAGTTACCAAACAGCAAGGAAATTCTGTCACTGTCCTGCTTGCATACTCGAGGGTGCTCAAGACTTCATACGCGATCCTAGGCTTTTGGTTCGTCCCTGGGGGGGCTCGTCCCTACCTGGTTTAAATTGTAGGTAATGTCCAGTCAGATTCCTTGAGTGCCGAAACTTGGAGAGGTATCAATGCCAGCGTCCTGAGTAGGGAACCTCGTGGGCACTTTCAAGTTCAAAAATGTTCTGGATCCACGTCACAGGGTCAAATATGCCAAGTCGTATATTCCTGGCTTCAATGTGCAGCTATTGCGTTATTCAGGGGCCGCTCATGCAAAAACAAAAAACAGGAAAGTACAAGTTTCAGAAAGTGTGGACCTTCTGCAGATCGACAAATTGCCTGCCAGAGAGACCGAAAGGCGCAGATTGGTTTTCATTTGCGCGACTTTGGATGCAGGAAGTGGCGATGTACTAGCTTGGTTACCCTACGAAAGCTGTTTACTCTTGATCTTCAACACATCTTCAGAACCGCTGGACAGACCACCAGCGGAACACACGCGCAATAATGTGGTCGAATAGTAATATTCATCTAGCTTATCTCACGACAGCGCTAGCCACAGGACTCTTACTGGCTACCTGCTCGCTAGCAGCTAACGAGGGGTGCGAGGGAGGATAATACAGGGGGGAGGGCAGACAATGGAACCCGTGGTGACACACAGTTTCTCCTACATCTCCTGTCAATGTCAGTCTTGTGCGAAGAGGCCATGCCCAGCATGCAAAAACTGTCACTGTCATTCGTCGAACACGCCATGCCAGCATGCAAACACTGTCACTGTCCTTAGTCCAACATGCCACTGCCATGTCACACCATCACCAGTCACTATTTTTGAGGGGGGAAGAAGTATGGTTCTGAGGTAATTATATATCGTCCAGTCCTGCCTTACCATGCCCTGGCTAGCGCTACGCTCTCTTACCTGCTGCCAGGTTCATGATCCGTCAATGTTTGTTTTTCAAGGGTGCTTTGGCTAGATCCAAGCTAAAACCCGGCCTAAAGCCAGGAGGGCCTTGGGCTGCCTGCCCTGATGCTTGGGATAACGTCTGTAGGCTAGTCAAGATTTGGTACTGATTGGCCTATTGGTGGCCGCTCGATGGCCCCGTAACCTGGTTTATCGCGAACTTCATTGACAATGGACCATAATCGCCTCATCCTTCTTAGGGCGCAAGGCAGCTCGGAAAAAGCAGCGACCTCAGCAGGATCCACCCTCTTTCAAAAGGTATGATGATGGTTTAGAATTGTACTGCATGTGTGAGTGCATGTATGGAAGTGGTAGAAATCGGGGAATTAACCGGGAATTTCCAGCATCTGAGCTGCAAAGGTCATGCATCATGCATCCTTCGCATGCCGCTTATCTGCAGCATGGCGGCTGCAAATCAAGCGTGTAAAGCGTAAAGCATACAGCCTAAAGCTCATAGGTTATGCCTCCTATCTGCAGCATGGCGGCCGAGGGTTCTTGCTTTGGGCCTCAACTGTAGCAACTTGGGTTGTAGCTGAGTAGCTAACACATGCTGCATGAACGGTACCCAATAGCCCTAAGTGTTTTGTTGGGATGCAACCTACCACCTATGGAAGTCCACTGGACAGCCATCGTGACGCCGTTGAGGACCAACCCAGTGACCCACGGTCAAGGGCCCAGGCAGTAGGTCCCACGGTTGTAGGCCGAGATGTAGCTGAACTGGAATAGCAGCAACCCAAATTGTTCTTTTTTTTACTTATTAATTGTCAGTAGCCCAAAGTGTGAGTACTGTGTGAACGCGCCAACGCTGCGGCAAAGTCTTGGTGGGGGGGTGCGAGTGGTGCCCGAGCCGCCCCGCCTGGAGCGGAGCAATCCCTCGTGAACCGTATTGCTGGCAATCACTGGCCGACCGCCAAAACAGCACCTGATCGTGCCAAGTTTTGCTTAACAGGAACAAGTAACAACAAGTGTAGTATTCTATTTGTACCGGATAATCCTCCAGGTGTTTTTAAACAGAGAATACATGCAGGTGTTGAATTTTTCTTTCCTTCACCTTGGCCGGAACTATTGAATTGAATTCCTGCCTTAGGGGGTGAAATTGGGGTTGAACTGACCAAGACAGCTCCTGGGGGTGAAATAGGGGCTGAACTGACCAAGACAAGCAGCTCCTGGAGTCCTGGGAAAGGCTTGTCACTGGACCCCTTCCACATGATGCGCCGAGCTCAGGCTGCAGTGCCTGGTCGCTGTTGGGCTGAACAGTGCATGGCCTCTGCCTGCACCTTGCCTGCAACTTGCCTGCATTCTGATCCTCACCGCCTCCTTCTCTCTCCCGCATTCGTGTGATTATCTATTTTCAGTACTTTCAGTATTTTGTCTAAGACGACATCCCATCCTCCTCCTGGCGTCCTCCTCCTCTTTCCCTGCACTCTTAGGATGATTGATTTATTTTAGGGACAATGACCCCTCCGTCTCCTGAACCCCTCCTACTCGTCCTCCACCTCATCCTCCTCCCCTTTCCCTGCATTCTCAGGATTTCCCCCTCCCTATACATCTACTCCTTGCCTGCATTTGCAGGCTTCTGCGTGGGACAAAGACGAGATGACAAGAACACGAGACTTGAATATGAAGTGACCCCTCCTCCTCCTGGCCTGTATTATCAGGACATTGTTTGGGGAATTAAACAAATGGAAAACATATAAGAGCCCCTCCTCCTCCTCCTCCTCCTCCTCCTCCTCCTCCTTCTTCTCCCCTTTCCCTGCATTCTCAGGATTGCCTCCTCCTCACACTTCAAATGATTTCCTGCATTTGCAGGATTTTGCGTGGGACAATGATGAGATGACAAGAATACGAGATTTGCACATGAAGGACCTCACCGACCTCCAGGTAAGATGCATAGCCACTTACCTGAATTCGAACGCACTTCTACCATTGGTCTGGACTTCTGCCACCTGGCGCACTTTTGCCGCGGACCTTCAGGTGAGATGCATAGCCACTTCTGATTTTGAGCGCAATCTAGCTAGATTGGAGCCATATTTCTCGTTTTTTTATTCTCGCGCCGCAGCCCACCTCTGGCAGCCGGTTGGCAATCACTGGACCAATTAGGACCAAACCTTGGCCGGCCTACGTCCGGGTTTTAATCACAAAACATATATGAAATAGGGATTGTTTCATGAGCTCCTTTTGCTTTACCATGTTCTCTATCTAAAATCGTAAATCAGAATAAAAACATTAAGTAATACTACACAAAATATTGCAGAATGTTGCCATGACGTCCGGGGAACTAAGCAACATGCATTGCTGCACCTGGCCCCTTTTGTCGTAGGGCCTGACGTAGCTGAATTGTAGCTGAAGCCCGCAGGGCCTGATGTAGCTGAATTGTAGCTGAAGCCCGTAGGGCCTGCCGTAGCTGAATTGTAGCTGAAGCATACCCAAAGAAGTAGACGCAGAAGTACTCCTCGCCCACACTTTCCTCCCCCCCCTGAGATTCCTCAGAGCCTTGAACCCTTGAGACCCAGCCTCTCTTAGTATTTCCTATTAACCCTGAACTCTTAAACTATTCCCCCTATACCCCAAAACTCAAACATGTTTTCTTGAACAATCCACTTATTTCCCCTCCACCCTTTCCTCTGACACTTGTGCCCAAAACTCTCAGACAATTTCCCCCCTGAACCCTTAACTACCCCCCAGGGCTTTCTCAACTCGACGGATATGGCTCACTTCCTGGGCCTCAGCCCCGTGGAGGCAATCCACTTGGCTGTCCCGTTGAGCTTTGTGTTTGTCGGTTTCTCGGGCGATGGCAACATGGGGGTGGACTACACGACAGAGGCGTTGCAGGTGAGGAAGAGTGATGTGGCATGAACATGTGTGGGGAAGAGTGATGTGGCATTGACATTTATATGCGAGGAAAAGTGATGTGGCGGGCCTGGTTTGGACACATGGAGGGCACATAAATGACCAGTTAAACAAGGAAGGCTCCCAAAAGGCCTTCTCAGATTTTGAGAGGGTTGAGGTATCTTTGCTCGAACATATCATGACAGCATTTCAATGGCAATAATTATATTCATGTAACCCATATATTATTGGATGTTGAATAAAATATGCTTCAATAAATCGAACAACATATCATAAGACGTTAAATCGGCATGCATTTGTAATTACATTGTTTATCAGTATGATGAAAACAATGCACACGGTCATGATACAGCATAAATGCACTTTTTGAAGATGCAGTGTAGCTGATGAAATTTGCCATTCCCCTTTTTGGAGGATGCAACTTTGGTGCGCACCCTCCAATCTTGAAATCTGATGAAAAGTGTCATTTGATGAATGACCATGAACCTTGGATGCAAAATTAAACAAATGAATTGTGACAAATCTCTTTGTTGTTCAATACAAGTATGAAAAGTATGATTCATGTTGGTCGCCAAGTACCCATTGATGCCCTGTATCTGCAGAGTTGGTTCGGACACCTGGACCACGTGCTGCCCCACAGCAGGATAGAGCTGGCGGACCTATCATGTTCCGAGGATGGTAAGTCGTTAGGGTTTAGGATACCGTATGCCCTAAACCCTCACAGCAGGATAGAGTTGGCAGACCTATCATGTTCCGAGGATGGTAAGTCATTAGGGTTTAGGATACCGTATGCCCTAAACCCTCACAGCAGGATAGAGTTGGCAGACCTATCATGTTCCGAGGATGGTAAGTCATTAGGGTTTAGGGTACCGTATGCTCTAAACCCTCACAGCAGGATAGAGTTGGCAGACCTATCATGTTCCGAGGATGGTAAGTCATTAGGGTTTAGGATACCGTATGCCCTAAACCCTCACAGCAGGATAGAGTTGGCAGACCTATCATGTTCCGAGGATTGTAAGTCGTTAGGGTTTAGGATACCGTATGCCCTAAACCCTCACAGCAGGATGGAGTTGGCAGGCCTATCATGTTCCGAGGATGGTAAGTCATTAGGGTTTAGGATACCGTATGCCCTAAACCCTCACAGCAGGATAGAGTTGGCAGACCTATCATGTTTCGAGGATTGTAAGTCGTTATGGTTTAGGGTACCGTATGCCCTAAACCCTCACAGCAGGATAGAGTTGGCAGACCTATCATGTTCCGAGGATTGTAAGTCGTTAGGCTTTAGGATACCGTATGCCCTAAACCCTCACAGCAGGATGGAGTTGGCAGGCCTATCATGTTCCGAGGATGGTAAGTCATTAGGGTTTAGGATACCGTATGCCCTAAACCCTCACAGCAGGATAGAGTTGGCAGACCTATCATGTTCCGAGGATTGTAAGTCGTTATGGTTTAGGGTACCGTATGCCCTAAACCCTCACAGCAGGATAGAGTTGGCAGACCTATCATGTTCCGAGGATTGTAAGTCGTTAGGGTTTAGGATACCGTATGCCCTAAACCCTCACAGCAGGATGGAGTTGGCAGGCCTATCATGTTCCAAAAATGGGTCGGTGGCCCCTTAAGGGTATTGTGCGGGCCTGGTGAACGGTCAAAGGAAGCATCCGCAGCCTAAACCCTTCACCCTTCACCCTACACACTGCACCCTGAACCATGCAGGGTATTGTGCGGGCCTCGTGCATGGTCAGAGGGAGCACCCGCAGCCGGTGCACAGTACCGTGCACCTCAACTTCACGTGCCGGGTGGTGGTGGTGCACAAGCGGGCGGTGGTGGCGGCGTTCGAGCGGGCCATCCACGTGTTCAGCCGACCGGTGGACCCGGAGATAGAGACGGGGGCGCACCAGGTGGGGCGCAGTTAACCCTGATATAAAACCCTGATAAAAACCCTGGTACAAAAATGACCGTTTCGCCGCCCATGCTGGTAGAGCTCTTTAAAAAAATGTACCAATTTTATTTTTTTATTTTGCACCATTGTTTTTATTTTGTACCAATTTGATTGTTTATAATAAATATCTTAATCCTGCAGGTATTACTTTGAGTGGATGGGAGGTGTCACTTTTAAAGTGTGAAACCCTACCCTGTTTACCAAAACTCCTCTGGGTGAGACTAAGGACACGGAGGGGTCGATTTGGCCCTGATAAATATTGAGTCATGGTTAAATGCTTCTTCAACCCAGGTATAGCATTCATCAGGGTCATGCATTGCAGAATCACTGAACAAAATATCATGTCACGAGGAACCGGTGGACATGCAGAATCACTGAACACAAGATCATGTCACGAGGAACCGGTGGACATGCAGAATCACTGAACACAAGATCATGTCACGAGGAACCGGTGAACATGCAGAATCACTGAACACAAGATCATGTCACGAGGAACCGGTGGACATGCAAAATCACTGAACAAAAGATCATGTCACGAGGAACCGGTGGACATGCAGAATCACTGAACAATATAGTCAATTAATCAACGCAAGTCGCTGGATTTTTTGGGGACCAGCCCAGGAATCTGTATCCCCTCTTACTAATGGTTAGATAAGCTGCATGCGGTACGCTCTGTATTGATCTGATCTTAGAATTTCAGCTAGAGACTTTTGGGCATGAATAATGTCACCTTTTCTGAGCTCCGCGTGAATGCATGCTTACGAGCCTTTTGACTAGGTAGCCGTAACCCTAACTCTGCCCGGTAAACTGTGGAGATGGGAGGGGGGTCTTTAGAAGTTGCGTGCACCCTGAACCATTCCGATGCAAGCCCGATGATTCCTCCAGATGAAATGACGATGGAGGAACCCTCGACCCCCAACTCCCGTACGTGGATGCGGTTAAGAACTCCCACGCCTCCCACGGGGCGTAGTTTTTTTTTTGCGGTCAAGAAGATGGACAGGTCATCCAATCCTCAACCCTCAACCCTCAACCCTCAATCCCCAACCCCCTTCCGTTGATGTGGTGAAGATAGACAGATCATTCGAACCTGAACCTTAATCCCTGAACCTAAACTCCGTTACTATCAACGTTGATGCGGTGAAGATGGACGTTACATTGAACTTCGAACCCTGAACCTTGAGCCCTCAACATTGAACCGTACACCCTAGACTGACCACCTCCTAAACCCTCAATCCCTGCAGGTGGATGCTGTGAAGATGGAGGGCTTTATCGATCACTTCATCGGCGCGCTGGGACTGGATGCTCAGTACACCATGCTCGTCATCAACCCGTCGTGGAGCAGTAGCGAGCCGGTGTACGGGTACCGGCAGGTGGGCGAAGGGAAATGAATATATATAAAAAATGTCTATTGATTATAAATAGTAGATTGATTTGCCTTCCCTCGGGTATGAAAGAACGTGTTCTTTTAATGCTGACTAATGCAAGCTTCTGACCAAAAGTATAATTTTTTTGAGTGAAAACTGGCGTTGACAATCGATCATTAGTCAATTTGCGGTTCCCTCAAAACCAGAAAACGAGGGAAGGCAGAGCCAATATATGATATAAACGATACGCCCTGAGGTGTGGATTAAGGAAGCCACCCGTTCGGCCATAGCACTGGGAGAGCTACCATAGGGTAACGGCAGGTGGGAGCGGGAAAATAACCAGGAAATGGTCGCATTTGATTTAATGAATTCATTTGTTTTTAATTACGAACATCATATTACAAAATTACGCTGCATGATGGACCGGACGGGATACAAATGAGGGCAGGAGCGAACCGGTGCACGGGGAATCACGTGTGTTCACACTGCTCGGATTTTTGCACATGTTTGTTGAACATTTGGTCAGTCCCAATCCTCAAACCACACATGTTCAGACTAGTCCACACTTGCCGTGAATCCGTTCACACTTCTCCGGTGAATATTTGGTAATTCTCAGACCTCAAACCACGTATGTTCACACGTGTCCACACTGTTTGCCCGATGTTCATACTTGCCTGATGGTCTATGGATAGTCCTGGTCCTCATGTATTGCACTTTTCTCGGCTGACAACGAGAGCCACATGCGCACCCGGGCTGTTTCTCGTGTTCGCTCCTCAGTTTTTAGGGTTGGTTGGCCAGTCTCACACCTTGTTAAGTTCTAGCAAAATATTGCACATGTGCCGTGCCTTCCCTCTTAATTATGTGTGTTTGTAGATTTGATTTGCCTTCTCAGGGATACCGGAATGAAAACACGTTTTTTTTATGCTGCCCTCCGGGGCTAATTATCGACCATAACTCTTAATTCCTGACTGAAACTAGCGTCGGCAATCGATCGTGAGTATATGCATGGATCCCATAACCCCAAACAGCGTTAATTATGAGGGAAGGCACAGCAAAGCTTATAACCCTAAACCCTAAACCCTGAACCCTGAATATTAGGTTGGGTATCAATCGGGTAAGCTAGTTTCCTATCAAGAGCCGAGAGTGTCAGTCAATTGCTCACCCCGAAAAGAGCATCACAAAAAATGTAGACCCTAGGAAAGGCAATCCTCAAACCCTAGATACCGATGTGCTGGCTGTGCACTCCATGCGGGGGAGCCAATGTGCACGCCATGCGGGGATGCCGGCGTGCACTCCATGCGGGGAAGCCGACGTCTTATGTTCCTCAAGCCCTGTGCACCGACCTCGCCGTACCGAGCTAAAACAATTTGTTCTGCTGGGATCTCAACCGGAAGCCACCCTTATAACCCCGACCCTGGACGTGCGTCTTGGGACCTGCACCCCGTAGGGTCCGGTTTTCGTTGTAAGGCCCCTGAACCCTGAAACTGACACCTATGCCCTAACACAGGAAGTGATCTAAAGCTATGCCATGAAACCTGACCCTGAATGTGCGTTCTTCAGACCTGCACCCCGTAGGGTTTGTTTTTACCCTCAACCCTGAATCTGGTCCTGGGCCCAAGCACAAACCTGAACCCGAATATGAACCTGGACCTGTACCGCTTCGCTATTTTCTTTCCGAACCCTGAACCCTGGATGTGCGTTTTTGGGACCTGCGTCCTGTTGGATTTGTTTTTTGTTGTGATAACCCTCAAATCTGAACCTAAGCCTGGACCCTAGCACAAACCTGAACCCAAATATGAACCTGGACCTGTACCCCTCAGCTATTTTCTTCATAAACCCTCAACCCTCAACCCTCAACCCTGGATCCGCGCCCTTCAGGGCATTAGCGCCAAGGAGATTGAGTACCTGACGAGCACGGGCATGGACCAACTACGGAGGACGTTGGTGAGGGGGGGGGGGAGTATGCAGTCCCTACCCGGCTGGACAAACCCTAAATCTTTAACACAAAACAAGCAACCCTGACCAGCGTAGGCATGGGCGAGGGGGCTGTGGAATACGTACTAGGCTACATCAGCCCTAAACCCTGGATACTGAATACAGTAACATGCAACCCTGAATCCTGACGCGCATGGGCATGGACCCCTAGTGGAGGATATTGATGGGAGGGCAGTCGTGTCCATACCGGACTGGATGAACCCCATACCCTTGACGCTGGACCCTGAATCCCGTTCCTTGAGAACGTAACCCTGAACCCCATACCCTTGACGCTGAATGACCCCCGTACCATCAACACGCAACCCTGACCGTGAACGGGCATGGACCCCTTGTGGATGACATCGATTAGGGTTGCGTGTTGAAGGTACGGGGGTTGAAAGTTTAGGGTTTACTTCGTACCAATCATGATCAAAATCTAAACCCTAAGCCCTGACCAGCATGGGCGAAGAGGGTTTTGATGGTTGGGCACTGGGCAGTGGTCTAGATCCCAGCCAGCCTTGGATCTTGTTTTACACCTGGGTCCACACAACCAGGCCTCTTGGTGGATGCCTAATGCAAGCAAAACATATTGCGGCAAGCTTGATAGCTGAGGGGGGTAGCTAAGGGGCATAAGAGCTGAAGACGGGTGTGATCACCTTGTACTTTCTCGGTGTCCACACTTTCATTCACACTTGTGTTCACACCAACTGTATTTTGCGGCAGATGGTGAACACGAAGAACGCTGGGCCTGCTTATTCCCTCTCAATCTTCCCCACGGCCTTTTTGTGAGCATGTGTGTTCACACTTGTGTTCACACGAACATTTGTTCGCAGCGGACGCCGAATATCTTCCAGCCTTAGCTGCCTGGCGCCTGGTCGCACGACAGCTGGAGTGCTAGGGAGGGGGTCACACATTTCCTGCTGTCCCCTATTGTGTGTTACATTGCTAGCTTTACTTCGCAACCTATAATTTGAAAGAGCCCGATGTGCCTGGCGCCGACTCGCACGACAAGCTTGAGTGTTTGGGAGGCGGCCGTACACTTCCTGGCGTCCTTATGTTTGAATTTTGTTCGCCGCACACCCAGAACCTGAAAGCGCTTCAGCTGCCTGGCGCCAACTGGCACTACAAGCTTGTGTGCTTGGGAGGTGTTTGCACACTGTCTGGTGTTGTGTGAACCCGTATACTGTTTCCATACTTTTGTTTGCAGCGAACCCAGAACCTGAAAGAGCCCGAGCTGCCCGGAGCCAACTCACACTACAGCTGGTGGGGGAAGAAGAACCAGAACCTGCTGGGAAGGACCTCGAGCCTGAAATTCACCGTGAATGATGCAGCCTGGGTCAGGTGAGGCAGGGGGGGGGGGGGGGGGCATCTCACGGTGTTTTGTAGGATGCCTCTGCTACAAGTTAGCTGCCCGTCAGCTGCCAGTCAGCTAGACCAAGGGCTAGGTTTGGCCAGTTACAGGAAGCCATACTGCTTGGGTGGGGAACGATGTCTCACGGTTAACGTTATGGTGCTTCGGCTAAAAGTCGGTCACAAGTCAGCTACACGTCAGCTACATCATGTGGCTTGGTACAGCACACCTGCTTGGGTCATGTGGGGGGGTGGGGGAGGGGGAGGCGGAAAGGGGACGCCGTATATTTGCGTACGTACTAAGCCACATTTGGAAGGCAGCCACCCCTAGGCCGATGGGGATTGGGGACTAAACCTGGCCTTATGGCCGGTGGCTCGACATCAGGCATTTCGCTGCACACCCCTCCCCCCCGCTGTAGCCTGTGATGTAGCTGCATTATAGCACTGGGGCATGAGAAGCTCAAAAGCTCCAGCAGTTGGTCCCTCCCGGCCCCAAGCAATATCGCCCTGCGGAAAGGAGAAGAATGATGAGATGGAAAGTACGCCAGCATTAGATGTCTTACGCGGTTCAGGGTTTAGGGTTCGAAAGGGGGCCAGCCTGAACATTAAATGTAGCTGAACAGGAGCTGACATGTAGCTGACTAAAACAGCACTGGTTTCCATGCAGTAACGCATGGCAGGAGGACATGGAGGCGTACCTGAAGAGCGAGGAGGATTGCTGCGCTGTCCTCCTGTAGCTGAAATGTACCTGAAGAGTAGCTGACGTGTAGCTGACTGAAATAACTCTGATGGCTCGCTGTAACACATAGCAGGAGGACAGGAGACGTACCTGATGAATAAGGAAGATGGCTGCATTGCCCTCCTGTGGCTGAAATGTAGCTGAAGAGTAGCTTATGTGGAGCTGACTGAGCAACTCTGATTGAGGCATGGCAGGAGGACATGGAGACGTACTTGAAAAAGACTACCGGTTGTACTCCTTAAGCTGAAATGTAGCTGACAAACTCCAGACTTGTAGCTGTGGTGTAGCTGACATACAAGACTGGTTGCCTCGCAGTAACGCATGGCAGGAGGACATGGAGGCGTACCTGAAGAGCGAAGAGGACTACCGATCAGCTCTGCTCAAGTCGGCGCTCGAGGCCGGTGGCAAGGGCGCGGCCGCAACGGTGCAGGTGGGCAAAACTGAGTGGTTGTTGAATCATATGGTTGACTTCATTGATAGTGCTTCAGGGATTTTTCATGGCTTGTTTTCCTTAAACGGGGCAGAGGCGTTCCGGCCACAAAAATGCTTTAATAAAACCAGGGCCGGCTTTTTGAATTGTGCATTGGGGGCCTACTTCCATTATAAAGGTGCAGGAAGGCAAAGCCGATTTGTTGTGACAAAGGTATAGTCAGTTATTAAATGCTGCATTGTACCGGTAATTGTGCATTAAATCAGCTTATCAAATGTGTATGCCGGTAATTGTGTTTTCAACCAGCTTACGGTGTTAAATGTGCATTCAATGCTGTACCGGTATCTGTGCATTAAATCAGCTTATTTAATTCGTATTAAATGCTGATTTTCCGGTGATTGTGTATGAAATCAGCTTATTTAGTGTGTATTAAATGCTGCATCATCGGTAAGTGTGTATTTAATCAGCTTAGTAAATGTGTGTGAAATGCTGCATTACTGTAGATTTGTTTTGCCTTCCCTCGGGTTTGAAAAGCAGATTTCTTTCAATTTTGCCCTCAGAGTAAATGATCGACCACAATTTGTTTTGACTCAAAATTGGCATCTACAATCCATAACTCAGGGATCCCTCAACCCCAAACAACGTTAATTATGAGGATAGGCAATGCAAATCTACGGTACTGGTATGTGTGTATTAAATGTGTATTAAATGCTGCATTACCGATAAGTGTGTATTCAATCAGCTTATTAAACGGGTATTAAATGCTGCATCAATGGCCTGTCTCCTTTTGAAGGTGCGGGTGTGTAGAGCAGCGCGGTGGCTATTTTAATGTGTGCACCTTGCCACATTTGGGGCGGCCGCGGGGCAGCCACCATTGCGCCGATGGGGGACCAAGCGTTGCCCGGCATAGAGCCAGTGGTGCAAACAACACCATGCACCTTGCTGCCACCTTGAAAAGCGAACCTGCCTGGCCACAATTCATGTTTTGAAAAAAAATAGCAGCCGCACCTCCAGCCCGCTGAGCAGGCCGTGCGGGTGCTGCAGCCTTGAGAAGCCAACCAGGCTGTGGCTGGTCTCTTGGAAACTTGAACAAGCCCCCCCCTCTCATTTCTGCTAGGCGGACCGTGCGCGTGCTGCGGCGGATGGTGGGGCCCCTGGCCACAATTTATCGGTTGGAAACAATAACAGCCCCCCCTCCCGTTCGCTGATCAGGCCGTGCGCGTGCTGCGGCGTATGGTGGGGCCGTTGGCCACGACGCTGAGGGAGCTGCTCCTGGGTGACGCGGCCAAGCTGGACAGCAGCTTCCGCACCGCGCACCCGGCGGAGGACTGCCTGGTGGGAAACTGGGTCGGCATGAAGCGCTGGATGCTCCTGGACCTGACAGCAGCAGGTGGGTTTGTGGGTGGTTTGGTGTGGTGGGTGTATGTGAGGGTGGGGGGTAGGGTTGACGGAACTGGGTTAGGGGTTCAGGTTTTAGGGATTTTTAACTGGGTGGAGGACCATGGAGTTAAAGGTTCAGAGTGTTTTAGGGGTATTGGAGTTTAAGTGTTAGAGCGTGTTAGGGTTAGGGGGTTAAAGAGTTTTTGTGCTTACAGCGTTTTAGGGTATGTGTGTTTAAGGAGTTCGGGGGTTGAGCGTTTCAGGGGTTAAGTGTTTAAGGGTAAGAGCGTTTTAGGGGTTAAAGAGCTTTCAGGGTAGGTAGTTCCAGGGGTTATTGAGTTTAGGGGTCAGGGAGTTTTAATGATTACGGAGTTGAAGGGTTACGTTAGTTTAGTTCAGTTAAAGGGTTTAGTTTAAGGGATTCGTTAGTGTAATATCCTTTAGTTCTGTTTGGTTTAGTTGAAGGGTGAAGTTTAAGGGTTACCTTAGTTTAGTCTAGTTATAGCAGTTGTCAGTTATGTGTGCATATAGGGCTTCCGGGAGCTGAGATTTCGAAATTTGGGACGTGCCTTGCTGCTCAGTACTAATCGGCCATTTTCTGCATCGTCACTATATTGCAGCATGTGTGACCCAATAAAAATGAAGCCATATGGTGTATAAACCACCGCCCTTGCTTTGATCTGCCGGATTATATCATGTCGTTGCAGACCAAGGCAGACGACCCAACGCACCGCTGCGCAGCATCGCAGCCAAGACGTTCAAACATGCATTACTTAGATATAAGCTGTGCAGAGAGCACGCCATCTTTATGCCCATAATTCGTTAATCGGGAGCCCTGTCAACCTGGTTTGCAATGCACCACGCCTGTGCACCAACCAGGTTCTGACTGGGGCCCGGCCATGGGTGGGGACGGCGTGGTGAACAAGCACAGCCTGCCGCGCATGGCCAACTGCTTTGGCTTTGTGCGCGCGCGGCCGCCATGCATGGCCGCCTGAACCTTGTCTTCCTCGTCATCCCTCACTGCACCACGCCTGTGCACCAACCAGGTTCTGACTGGGGCCCGGCCATGGGCGGAGACGGTGTGGTGAACAAGCACACCCTGCCGCGCGTGGCCAACTACTTTGGCCTCCTGGCAGAGGAGCGGCAGAGGAACCGGAAAGAGAAGCGCTCCCAGAGTGCGGAGGAGACGCAGCTGCACACGCTGCTGCACAGGGCCAAGAGCGACCGTCAGGCCTCGTCCAGCAATGAGGAGTATCAGGTGAGGTCAGGGTTAAGAGTTCAGGGTGGACCCTAAATCGACAGGCCTTGTCCCACACAAGTTAGGGTTCAGGGTTTAGAGTTCAGGGTTGAGGGTGGACCTTGACTCGGCAGGCCTTGTCCCACAAAAGTTAGGGTTCAGGGTTTAGAGTTCAGGGTTAAGGGTGGACCTTGACTCGGCAGGCCTTGTCCCACACAAGTTAGGGTTCGGGGTTTATAGTTAAGGGTTAAGGGTTAAGGGTGGACCTTGACTCGGCAGGCCTTGTCCCACACAAGTTAGGGTTAGGAGTTCAGGGTCCAGGGTGGACCCTAACTCGACAGGCCTTGTCCGACACAAGTTAGGGTTAAGAGGTCAGGGTCCAGGGTGGACCCTAACTCGACAGGCCTTGTCCCACACAAGTTAGGGTTTAGAGGTCAGGGTCCAGGGTGGACCCTAACTCGACAGGCCTTGCCCCACACACGTTAGGGTTTGAAGGTCAGAGTCCAGGGTGGACCCTAACCCAACAGGCCTTGTCCCACACAAGTTAGGGTTTAGAGGTCAGGGTCCAGAGTGGACCCTAACCCAACAGGCCTTGTCCCACACAAGTTAGGGTTTAGAGGTCAGGGTCCAGGATGGACCCTAATCCAACAGGCCTTGTCCCACAGAAAACTTTCAAGCGCCAGGTGTCAACCAGAACTGAGGGATGACCTAGGTAAAGGGGGGGGGGGGGATGAGGACAGACAAGGCTTCGCGCCAGGCCTCCTCGTCCAGCAATGAGCGGTTGTAGATGTGGGTGGGTGGGTGGGGGGAGGGAGTGTGACCCGATTGAAGGTCGAGCGTGAGGACAGACAAAGCTAACCCTGCACAGCCCTCACCCTAAACTAGGAGCACCAGGTCAGTGAGATCAGGGTTTCCGGTTAAGCCCCAATTCTACACAGCCCTCACCCTAAACTAGGAGCACCAGGTCAGTGAGATCAGGGTTTCCGGTTAAGCCCCAATTCTACACAGCCCTCACCCTAAACTAGGAGCACAAGGTCAGTGGGATCAGGGTTTCCGGCTAAGCCCAACTTCTGCACAGCCCTCACCCTAAACTAGGAGCACCAGGTCAGTGGGATCAGGGTTTCCGGTATGGAAAGAGTGGTCAGACAACTGGTGACGACAATGATCCAGATGACGAACCTGATGGAAACTTTTATCAGGGCTGAGGGTTTTAGAAAACCTCGATGTCGACCCTGATGAGGATGACGGGTGACCTTAATGGACAACCTGATGGTCTTTTGCTGTTGAGGATTCGGATGCCATGGTAGGACATAATGATGACCATGATGATGGCCCTGCCCACGATCCTGAAAACGACCCTGGTGACGACCCTGACCAGGACACCCCTGATGACCTTTCTAATGGAAGATCTGACGGCCATCTGGATGATTCCCCAGATGTCGAGCCTCGTGCAAACCCTGATGGGAACCCATAGAACCACGCCCCGCTACCGCTGCTGTGCAGGCCTTCATGGTGAAGCGACAGGCGTGGGGACATTTGAACTTAACCCTTAACCCTTAACCCTTAACCCTTAACCCTTAACCCTTAACCCTCCCCCGCTGCCGCTGCTGTGCAGGACTTCATGTTGAAGCGACAGGCGTGGGGACATTAGAACTTAACCCTGAACCCTGAATTCTAAACCCTCCCCCGCTGCCGCTGCTGTGCAGGCCTTCATGTTGAAGCGACAGGCGTGGGAGAGCGCTTCGCGGGCGCCCGGCGCGGCGCCTGTGGACGTCAAGGAGGAGCTGGACCGATGGGGCAAGAAGTACAAGGAGGCGCTGGCTAGGGTGAGGGTTTAGGGTGAGCGTGAGGGGTGAGGGACTGGACTACTTTTGCATCTGATGCCCAGGGGTGTGCTGGGTAGGTGGGGGGATATGCAGGCGGTATGCTGGGCAGGATGCAAGCAGGAAGGGCTTTGCTTGATGTAAGGGGCAATTAGGGATTTCCTAACTAATACACATTATTAATCAAATCTATGCGGGATGCAAGTCAGGGAGGCCTCTACCCTCTGTAACATACACATTTTACATTGTTCTCCTGACCCCTCTTGTTTGGAAAGGGATGTGAGTTACCTGTGCAGAGGCAGGCACAGGAACGGCAGCAGCAGATGCCCTAAAACAAACGGTTCAAGACGTTAAATCTAAACCCTTGACCCTAAAAGGCCGTGTGGTACATGCGCAGGTGCTGGCACTGGAACGACTGCAGCAGATGCCTTGAAATTTAATATTGAAGCCGCCCCCTGCGTTCTCACACCCAGGCGGAGCTGGACACATACGAGGCGTGGGCGTTGCGCAACTGCCACATGGTCACCAACCCGCCGCTGCTCTGTGCGGAGGTCAAGGAGGACGTGGACAGGCTGCGGGCGCAACTGTCCAAGATATCGTCGTCCGGGGTGAGTATACCCAGTAACTTTTGTATTTTGAACTCTTTTGGACTCTTTTGAACTAAACCCTAAACCCTAAACCCAGTAACTTTTGTATTTCGAACTCTTTATGTTTCGTTACTCATGCTACATTTTTTATTATAAACTGGCGATAAACTCGTAAAATTTAGAAAATTGTTACATTGGTGTAAGTGAATTGAATAGCGATCTTTTTTAATGTTGTGGCTTGTACGACAGGGCGGGGATTTGAGGGTCGGATAGACTATCCTAAGTGATTGTTGCATAAGCTGCGGGATTTTGTCAGGATTTCGTGTACTTGGCCGTTTTCCAGTATGTTTTCAGTGCTGAGTGACTGCGCTGGATTCCAGGTAGAACGATTGTTCTATACCATAATCCGCCTCACTGATTATTGTCGTCAGTGCCGAGTACGGCAAGCACTGCTTTCAGTGCTTGCCGTACTCGGCACTGACGACAATAATCAGTGAGGCGGATTATGGTACAGGCCCATCGGCCCGCAGAGGGCACCTCTGCCCAGCCAGCCAGCCAAGCAGCCAACCGGCCAGTCTACCAACGTGATGTCCGGCTCACACTGAAGTGGACAGGACGAGGAAACACTGGTTTAGGGTTCAGGGTCAACCCTCAACCTCAAGCACGACTAATTGGGGAAGACATTATTTTGAGTTATGCGTTGAACCCTTATCCCTTAAACCTTGACACTGGGGACGACAATGGATGGGGCGAAGGGATGGAGGGGCTGTGGGGAGTAGATAGGGGAAGGTCACTAGGTCAGGTGCAATGGGCACCCTCCGATTGAGGGATGTCCACCAAGGTCTTTATCCCTTCCTTACAATGCCTGGGAATGTGACCCTCAAACCAGTATCTTCAACCCTGAACCCTGAACCCTGACTCCTCCCCTGTTGGGAGTGGATAGTGGGAGGGTCAGGTGCGATGGACCCCCTCCCATTGACGTAACGTTCATGTGCAATGGACCCCCTCGTATTGATGGAAGGTCACCAAGGTCTGTATCCCCTATTTTGAATACCTGGGAATGTGACCATCAAACCAGTACCTTCAACCCTGAACCCTGAACCCTGAACCCTCCCTCTGCCGCAGGAGGTGACCACTGACTTGTTCCCCAAGCACATGTGGGACATCTTCGGCATGTCCCAGCTGGACGACGCAGCGCACGGCATCGAGCCAGAACAGGGGCAGGTGGGTGGGGAGGGAGGGGTGGCAAGGTTTTGGCTGGCAGGTAACATATCGGCATGTGGTAGGGAGGGGGCATGCCGGTGGGGTGAGGGGGAGAGGGGCATGCCGGTGGGGTGGGGGGGAGGGGGGCATGCTGGTGAGGTGAGGGCAGGTAAAGAAGGGGGCATGCAGGTGACGCAGGGGGCAGGTGGGAGACGTATCTCAGCTGGAAGATGCAGCGCACGGCGTTGAACCTGAAGAGGGGAAGGTGGGGGAGGGGAGGGGGGTGTGCCCTTGTCGTAGTGGGCTTATGGGTTGGGGGCTTATGGTTTAGGGAGACAGGGTTTGGGAGACAGGGTTGACGCAGCCACGTTGCCCCCCCAGTAACACTCTTCTCATCTCGCAGCATGGGTATGACCTGTGGTTGGTTGGAGTCATTCTCCGCTGACCCTTAGAGCTGACTCGAGTGATGGGGCACGTTTGGATGGCTGCTGGGTGGCCAAAGCTGGGTCGATCGGCATCCCACACCTTGACCGGACTACTGCCAGTGGCTTAATTGGCACAACTTGATACATCGACGCCTCCCGGCCATAGGCCACAATTCCTCTGCATTTTAGCTGAAATGTAGCCGAGCCGTGTTGAGCCAAAACGCGGTATCTCTCTTTATGCTGTGGGTGCATGATCTGTTCATGGCAGAGGTGGGGGGAGGCTAACTCCTTCCCACCATCTAAGCCCTGATTCCCTAAACCCTCCCCCCTCACCTCAACCCTGATCCCTTAACCCTTCCCCATTGTCTCAACCCTGATCCCTAAACATTTCCCCATCACCTCAAACCCGAACCCTGAACCATGCAGCGTGTGCATGACCTGCTCAGAGGTGGCTGGAGGGCGGAGGCTATACCCTTTCCCATCGTCTCAACCCTGAACCCTAAACCATGAGGCACACGCATGACCTGTTCTTGGAAAAGCTCTTTGAGGCTCGACCCTTCCCCTTACCATCTCAACCTTGAACCATGCAGCGTGCGCATGACTTGTTCATGGCGGAGGTGGCTGGCGTGATCTCAAAGGGCATCCGCCACGTCATCGCCCCGCCCACCGCCGTGTGGCGGCACCCTGAGGGACAGGACGCCGGTGCGGTGGGCGGCCGGGCTCCCCGGGACACTGCAACACTTTTTGCCAAGCACGTGAGATGTGACAAGGGATGGAGGATGGGGAGTGTGTGTGGGGGGGGGGGGGGGGGCAGTGTGATGGGAGGGCGGGGGCGGGGCGGGAGGGCGTGGGGTGGAGGATGGTGGATGGGGGGACAATGCGCAGGGAGGGAGGTTGCTAAGGGGGGGGGGGGGCGCAGGAAGGTGAGAATGGGAATCAGGAGCTGCCCGTGTCTTACAAAATCCATTGATCTGGCAAAACTCAATTCTGCGCCCTCGATATTAAAACCTCCTTCAATTTTGCAGTTGCACATGTATTTATCTCAACAAGAAGCACGTCTGATTATTTTTTAAAGGCCTTTTTGAAGGAGGGAAGGGTGGAATTTTCTGGCACCGCTAAGCACCTTACAAACCCCAAGAAGTGAGCCTGAAGTTAGAAATATGTATCCCACCTCCGATGGTGACATGTTGGGATCAGTGCTGTGCCCATAACTGTAATTACGGTAGCTGAATTACGCAGCTGAGTGTCAGTCACAGTAATTTCAAGGCAAATTCAGCTACTTTTACCACTAGGGGACCGTAATTACCAACACGAATTCTGAAAAACGGCGCAATTGCACCGCACTGTTTGGCATGCTCGCAGAGGCAACGCTGCCTAGAGAGATCCCTGTTGTCTGTCGAGATTGAGGTATTTCCTGGTCCTGCTCTTGCCCGACTGCTGCTGCAGCAGCTGCTGCTGTATGTGTTGTGTTTGACGTTTGCTGCCCCTGGTCCTGCCCAGGTTGTGTTTGACATATTTTGCCAGCACTGCCCTTACCCAGCTGCTGCTGCCCGTGTTGTGTTTGATGCCCAATGCCCCTGCCGCTACCCAGGTTGTGTTAAGGGTTACGGGTTTAGGGTTTGTGTTTGATGCCCAATGCCCCTGCTGCTGCCCAGGTTGTGTTTGATCTCTACCACATTGTCGAGGACAGCCGCTTGATGACGAGTGCGGCCTCGACCTTTGACGTGAAAGCGTTCATGACGCAGGTGAGGGGGGCAGTACAGGTGAAGGGTGGGTGCGGTGAAGCAGTACATTACAGCCGAGTAATGACGAGTGCGGCCTCGTCCTTTGACCTCAAAGCGTTCATGGCGCAGGTGAAGGGGCAGTACAGGTGAGGGGTGGGTGCGGTAAAGCAGTGCATTACAGCCGAGTAATGATGAGTGCGGCCTCGTCCTTTGACGTCAAAGCATTCATGACGCAGGTGAGAAGGGCAGTACAGGTGAGGGGTGGGTGCGATACAGCAGTACATTACAGCCGAGTAATGACGAGTGCGGCCTCGTCCTTTGACGTCAAAGCGTTCATGACGCTGGTGAGGGGGGCAGTACAGCAGTACATTACAGCCAAGTAATGATGAGTGCGGCCTCGTCCTTTGACGTCAAAGCGTTCATGACGCAGGTGAGAGGGGCAGTACAGGTGAGGGGTGGGTGTAATAAAGCAGTACATTACAGCTGAGTAATGACGAGTGCGGCCTCGTCCTTTGACGTCAAAGTGTTCATGAGGCAGGTGAGGGGGGCAGTACAGCAGTACAGCACAGCCGAGTAATAAGGAGTGCAACCTCATCTTTTGACGTCAAAGCGTTCATGACGCAGGTGAGTGGGGCAGTACAGGTGAGGGATGGGTGCGGTACAGCAGTACAGGATAGCCAAGTGAAGATGAGTGTGACCTCGTCATCTGACGTGATGGCCTTCATGATGCAGGTGAGGGATGGATACAGTACATTTTGAAAAAACGATGGCTGCAGTACAGCGGTACAGGACCCTGGTCCAAGCTAAGGATGATTGCGGTGCTGATGTACAGCCTGCAGGATGGCAGGGGCAGCACTGAAGTACAGTGGGGCAGAAGTATGGGTGCAGTACTGAAGTACAGGCCTGTGTAATGACGTGATTCATACAGTACAGTACAGGCTGAAGGAAGGATGGGTGCAGTACCCCAGTACAGGTTGTAGGAAAGACAGATGCAGTACAGCAGGACATCCTGGAATGTACGGTTGCTGTACTGCAGCACATACTGGAAGATGCTAGGGGTCAGTGCTGCAGCTCACAGGCTTAACGATGGACGGTTGTAGCACTCACCATCCAGACGGACCCACAATACCTTGCCCCTCCCCCCTCAGCATCCCACCATACCCTCCTGCCCCCTCCCCCGCCCCTGACACATACACTTACCTCACCTTTCATCCCTTCCCAGGTTGAGACGTTGGCCGTCAAAGGCCGCTCCTTCCCCACGGCCAAGAAGCAGGAACGGCAGACGATAGAGTTCCGCAAACACGAGATCAACCTCCTTCAGGTGGATAGATGGGGCAACCTGTAGGTGGTTGGATAGTGGTTAGATAGCAGTTAGATAGTGGTTGGGTTATAGTTGGATTGAGGTTGGGTGGTGGTTGGATAGTGGTTAGATAGGCAGATGATAGAATTCCGCAAACACGAAATCAACCTCCTTCAGGTTGGTGGAAGGGGCAGTCTGTAGGTGGTTGGATAGTGGTTGGATAGGCAGCAGCATTTTGTCTGTAATGAGAAAACGGGCCCACCGCCCTGCAGGTGGGTGGGTGGGTGGGTGGGTGGGCCCACCGCTCTGCAGGTGGGTGCATGTGGCAGCCTGTAAGTGGTAGGGTGGGCAGCACATTCTTTTGTAATGAAGAAAAGGGCCCACCGCCCTGCATGTGGGTGGGTGGGTCCACCGCTGTGCGAAGCAAGGTGGGGCAACAGACTCCTGAGAGAGGTATTATTGTGTAAATTCGCTGTTGTCTTCCTGCTTATCCTTCCGGGCCCTTTCGGTTCTTAGCTTGCCCTTGGGTGGTTGCATAATCAAGTCGTAACAAATGGTAGGGTGGATGTTACGACAGCTTGAGCTGTATCAAATTACAGCTTTCTCAACAGCAACACACATGCACACACGTTGATTCTGTTTGCAGCACCATGACCGTGTTCTATGTTAAATGAAGGAAACCGTTATGACTTGCCACCTCCTCCCGTTAGTTCCTCCCTGCAGCATCATGAGCTGGCAACGGCAATTGATGTTATAACAGCCAGAACCGTTATGAATTACCCCCCACCCCACCCCACCCTCCTGTTATGAGTTACACCCCACCCCCACCCACCCCACCCTCCTGTTATGAATGAGCTGGCAACCGCAATTGATGTTATAACAACCAGAACCGTTATAAATTTTAACTCCCTCCTCCCCCCCGATATGAATTACAACCCCCCCACCCCACCTCCCTGTTTTCCTCCTTGCAGCATCATGAGCTGGCAACGGCATTCGCTGTGTCCATGCGCACCGCCCATGCTGAGATCCCCAGCATCGAGAGCCATCTGGAAGGTGGGTGGAAGCTGGTCCTTTTGGAAAACATATGGAAGGTGGGTGGAAGCTGATCCATTTGAAAACAATTAAGTGATAAGAAGCTGTTCAGTTTTGAAAACAAGTGGAAGGTGGGTGGAAGCTGATATGTTAGAAAAACGTATGGAATGTGGATGGAAGCTGATTCATCTGAAAGCAATAATGTGATGAGAAGCTGTTCGGTTTAAAAAATAAGTGGAAGGTGGGTGGAAGCTGGTCGGTTTTGAAAACAAGGTGGTAAGAATCTGGTCCGATTTGAGAACAAGTGGAAGTTGGTGGAAGCTGATTGGTTTGAAAACCAGTGGAAGGTGGGTAGAAGCTGAACAGTTTGAAAACAAGTAGAAGCTGGTAAGAAGCTGGCCGGTTTAGAAAACTTGTGTCAAAAGCATGCAGGACTATAAGATGGAGGCGGAGCAAGGGCGTTTCAGGAGCGCCCTTTTGTCGCACATCGCCTGGTGGGGAAGACGTTGCGTTGGCTGATCTGACGATGCTTTCGCTAAGCCGCACACCTACCGCAAACCCTGCCTCATATGCTGCAGCGGCAGTGGTGCAGCCTTATCGAAGACCTTAAGCCCGAAACCCTTAACCCTAAACCCTAAACCCACCTCCTAGCACACCCTGTCTCGTATGCTGCGGCCACGTCAGCAACCCATAGCCATAAACCCACCGAATGGCACACCCTGCCTTATATGCTGCAGCGTCGTCAGCAACCCTTAACTCGACTCCTCGCACACCCTGTCTCGTATGCTGCGGCCACGTCAGCAACCCCTAGCCATAAACCCACCGAATCGCACGCCCTGCCTTATATGCTGCAGCGTCGTCAGCAACCCTTAACTCGACTCCTAGCACACCCTGTCTCATATGCTGCGGCCACGTCAGCAACCCCTAGCCATAAACCCACCGAATCGCACACCCTGCTTATATGCTGCAGCGTCGTCAGCAACCCTTAACTCGACTCCTCGCACACCCTGTCTCGTATGCTGCGGCCACGTCAGCAACCCATAGCCATAAACCCACCGAATCGCACACCCTGCTTATATGCTGCAGCGTCATCAGTAACCCTTAACTCGACTCCTCGCACACCCTGTCTCATAAGCTGCGGCCACATCAGCAACCCTAGACCCTTAAGCTGCCTCATGTCACACCCTGCCAGGCTGCAGCCTCTAAGATTGTACACGTGAACCCTGGGAAGCTGAGGCACCAGCCCTTCCTCCCAAGCAATCCTAAACCCTGAACCCATCAGCCCCAAATAGTCAGCTCTATCTTGTTTGCTGCAGCCTCGGAGATCGTGTGCATGGACTAACGGGAGCTGGTACACCAACCTTTCTTCCTAAGCATTCCTACCCTCCCCTGGGATATGATGCACCAGCCCTTGCTCCTAATCCCTTCACCCATTAGCCCCACATAACCAGCTTCTATCTCATTCGCCGCAGCCTCGGAAATCGTGTACGTGGACTCCCGGGAGCTCAAGCACCACCTGGAACCGATTTCCCAATCCTTCTCCAAGCAACGTGCGATGCAAGAGCACCTGCAGGTGAGGATAAGGGTTTAGGAATTGCCAGTCCCGGTAAAAGCCAGAGCTCCTGCAGGTGGGGATGAGGGTTTAGGAATTGCCAGTCCCAGTAAAAGCCAGAGCTCCTGCAGGTGGGGATGAGGGTTTAGGAATTGCCAGTCCCAGTAAAAGCCAGAGCTCCTGCAGGTGGGGATGAGGGTTTAGGAATTGCCAGTCCCATTAAAAGCCAGAGCTCCTGCAGGTGGGGATGAGGGTTTAGGAATTGCCAGTCCCAGTAAAAGCCAGAGCTCCTGCAGGTGGGGATGAGGGTTTAGGAATCGCCAGTCCCAGTAAAAGCCAGAGCTCCTGCAGGTGGGGATAAGGGTTTAGGAATTGCCAGTCCCAGTAAAAGCCAGAGCTCCTGCAGGTGGGGATGAGGGTTTAGGAATTGCCAGTCCCAGTAAAAGCCAGAGCTCCTGCAGGTGGGGATAAGGGTTTAGGAATTGCCAGTCCCAGTAAAAGCCAGAGCTCCTGCAGGTGGGGATGAGGGTTTAGGAATTGCCAGTCCCAGTAAAAGCCAGAGCTCCTGCAGGTGGGGGTAAGGGTTTAGGAATTGCCAGCCAGTCCCAGTAAAAGCCAGAGCTCCTGCAGGTGGGGATGAGGGTTTAGGAATTGCCAGTCCCAGTAAAAGCCAGAGCTCCTGCAGGTGGGGATAAGGGTTTAGGAATTGCCAGTCCCAGTAAAAGCCAGAGCTCCTGCAGGTGGGGATGAGGGTTTAGGAATTGCCAGTCCCAGTAAAAGCCAGAGCTCCTGCAGGTGGGGATGAGGGTTTAGGTATTGCCAGTCCCAGTAAAAGCCAGAGCTCCTGCAGGTGGGGATGAAGGTTTAGGAATTGCCAGTCCCATTAAAAGCCAGAGCTCCTGCAGGTGGGGATGAGGGTTTAGGAATTGCCAGTCCCAGTAAAAGCCAGAGCACCTGCAGGTGGGGATACGGGTTTAGGAAGCAAGCTGCGCATCAAGAGCACCTGCAGGTGGGGATACGGGTTTAGGAAGCAAGCTGCGCATCAAGAGCACCTGCAGGTGGGGATACGGGTTTAGGAAGCAAGCTGCGCATCAAGAGCACCTGCAGGTGGGGATTAGGGTTTAGGAAGTGCCGGTTCCAGCAAAGAGGAGGAGGTCTGAACTGGGTGCGTAAGAGAGGCTGCAATGGCACCCTGGGAGCCGGGGGGGATTCGGGTTTTAATTCATGGGATCGAGCAGGTTTGGAGCGAAGGGTTTCGATTTCCTGTTTTAGTGTTGGACCCATGTGGCATCGACCCTGAACCACACCCTGGTCGCACTGCCCTGTAGAACCTCACGAAATTCGATTCAGGGTGTCTGGATCTGGAAAGAGTTTGAACCCCGCTCCCCTCCTGGTCAGGTTCCCGTCTTCATTTCGAATTTGAATGCCGCTCCCCTCCTGGTCAGGTTCCCCTCTTCTTTTAGAATTTGTATTTGAACCCCGCTCCCCGCCTGTTCAGGTTCTGTCTTTTATTTTGAATATGAAGTTGAACCCCGCTCCCCTCCTGGTCAGGTTCCCGTATTCATTTTCCAGATCCAGCGTGACGTCCCCATTCTCATCGACGAGCACTACAGCGCCAAGGCTCTGGAGAACATGATAATTGTGGTCAACAACGCAGCTCGCCAGTGGGTTCTTAGTGCACTTTTGAACAACACAGCTTGATGTGACGTTCAGGGTTGGGGGTTCATGTTGTGGTGTTACACAACGCAGCTTGACGATAGGTCCAGGGTTTGGGATTATTGTTGTATTTTTAACAACGCAGCTCGACGGTAGGTTCAGGGTCAAGGGTTCATGTATTGGTGTTAAACATCACAGCGTGGTGGTAGGTCCAGGGTTTAGGGTTCATGCTGTGGTTTTGAACAGCGCAGCTCGAAAGTAGGTTTAGGGTTGATCCGTTGATGTTTTAGTTCTGACTAGCGCAGCTCGACGGTAGGTCCAGGGTGGCGTGGCGCCGAGAAAGGGTTAAGTGTTAAGGGTTAAAAGGGCATTTATCCTCATCCTGAAGGAAATCCATGGACGGGGACGACGGCTAAGAGTTTGGGGTTCTCTTTTTAGGAAATCCTTGAAAGAGGGGAAAGAGGGAGTAGATTGGGGTGGTGAGTGAATACATCTGGACTGTGGGTCCAGCGGATAGATTTGGTGTTGAGCAACGCAGCTTGACATACAATTTAGGGTCAGGAGTTCATATTATGGTGTCGAGCAGCACAGGTCATTGTCAGGTGGAGTGTTTGGGGTTCATCATGGGGTGTCCAACAAAGCTCACCCTACACCCTCGACCTTGCAACCCTAATCCCACCCCTCAGGAATGAGCACCCCACTGGCATGATGTGCAACGGAGCGCTTATGTCCCGCCCGCTGTCGCCGCTCAAGGAGGCGCTGGCTGCAGTGCTGCAGGTGGGGGCAGGCTCCTGCCTACATTAGTACCCACACACCTTAAATCTAGGACAGTTAGGTAAGCACTAGACCGGCTTTCGATGTACCTCATGCTGTCCTATTGCATCAAGGGAGGGGAGGTGGGGGAGGCGCCTGCCTACACTAGGCTCGTACCTGCACCGCCCACACCAGGGTTACCCACTATGGCCGCTTGGGCCCCAATCCCGTACCGTTCATTGTTTACCGTACTGCTGGACAAAACCATACTGCTGGACAAAACCGTACTGCTGGACAAATCCGTACTGCTGGACAAAACCGTACCGGGTAATTATGACCCGCACCCCTTATTCAAGTGTTTGTTAGGCAGGTTGTGTCTGTAGCCCATCCTTCCCCGTTGTATGAATGATAGGGAGGTGGATACAGGGGAGACTGGGGCGTACTGCATGTGCCGAGGAAGGGAGGAGGGGCCAAGGCTTGAAACAGGCGCCGCCATGAATTCCAATGGGGAAGCTGTTTCCGATGTACAGTGCCTCGGTAGCGTACTGCCCCCCCCACACCCACACCCACACCTGGGCTTATATACTGAGTGTACCTTGTGTTTCTTATGTACAGTACCCCGGTGGCGTACTGCCCCCACCCCCCCCCCCACACACACACCTGGGCTTATATACTGAGTGTACCTTGTGTTTATGATGTACAGTACCCCGGTGGTGTACTGCCCCCCCACTTACCCCCCACGCCCCCCCCCACACACACACACCTGGGCTTATATACTGAGTGTACCTTGTGTTTCCGATGTACAGTACATTTGCAGTGTACCGCCCCCGTATTTTGTGTGTATCATTGGGCTGTGCTCTTGAATTACTACTTCACAGTGCCCTGAGAGGTGTACCGCCACTGTACCGCCCCCCAATCCTGTGCGTTGTCATCTCTGTGTAAATTTTTTGAGTTCTTGCTGTGCAGTACCTTGGCGGCGTACTGCCCCCACACCTGGGTGTGAACGCGGCGCGGAAGCGCGTCACGCACGACTGGCTGTGGTCCGTCGGCGCCCACCCCTTGTCCGTCACGGCTACAGGTACTAGCAGGGGGGGTGAGGGCGATGTTGGGCACCCGTCCTCTGATGAGAGGTTCTTGTGAAGTCCAGCAGGGCATCACCTTGGTCCCTGGACTTAGCGTAGGTGCCGCAAAACCGGTTCGACTGCACGACTTAACTAAGATAGCGGGCGGAAAAACGGCGACCCCCCTGGGCAAGCAGTCAACCAACACAACCACGGACAAGTGGCGCGGGAATGAATCCCATCGTGCAGAAGATCAACCATGATCATGAAACAAGGCGTGGATGAGACTAGGAAGTCTCTTGGACCCTAAGTTATGAATTCCCTATAAATCATATCACCCTCACCATGAAGGCATTCACTGACATTGGACGGGATGTCTGTATCCCTTGAAACCCTAATATCTAATCCCTTAAAACCCTAATCCCTAATCCCTTAAAACCCTAATCCCTTAAAACCCTAATCCCTAAACCCTTAAAACCCTCATCCCTCAAAATAGTATGGCCCACATCTGACACACACTGACATCCAGCGGCTTGCCGGCAACTTGCTGAACCCTCCTCCCTTCTCCCTGCAAACTCTCCGACTCAATCCTTTACCCTAACTCAGGTCTGGCGTACGTCTGACACACACTGGCATCCAACAGGATGTTTCATCCTTCTCCTCTGTCTCTGCAAACCTGTGACCCTTCACTTTGAACCCCATGACCCAGTCCTGGCATACACGGACATCCAACGGGATGCCTCAAGGCTTATCCATAAACCCTCAAACCTGAACTTTGAACCCTGGTTGCTTCAAACCTGTGACTTCTCCGTTACCCCGATGTCTCAGGCCTGGCATACACGGACATCTAATGGGATGCTGATCCAATCTTCCGACTCCCGACTCCGTACTCCCTGCTCCCTGCCAATTGTATGGTCCAGGTCTTGCATACACAGACATCCAACGGGATGCGCTGGCCCGCAGCTACATTCTTGACGACATAGACTCATCGGTGGAGCTGGTCAACATGGGTGTGCGAGCGCTGCAGGGCGCGAGGGTCAGCAACATGTCCTTCGTCCACCTAACCAAGGGCCGGGTAAGGGCGAACCCTGACCCCCAAACCCTAAACCCCAAACATCATTAACAGCCGGTTCAGGGGCAGACCTTAAACCCGGCTATTTGCATGCCTGCTTGTGTGTGCATGTTTGCATGCCTGCTTGTGTGCATGTGTGTGTGTACACCTGCTCCTGAACCCCCTGTTGATGTACGAGGTTCGGCGTTTGTGTCCTCCGACCCCTGGAAATTGTATGTATGTGTATTTTCAGGTGGATGTAGTACAGCTACTGATGAAGTTTGGATGGAAACCCTGAACCTTAGTCCCCAAACCCTGAAAACCCAAATCCCTATGTATTTCCAGGCGGATGTGGTTCAATTGGTGATGAAGTACGGCTCTAAACCCTTAACCCTGAGCCCTGTATACTTCCAGGCGGATGTGGTTCAATTGGTGACGAAGTACGGCTTTAAATCCTTAACCCTGAGCCCTGTATATTTCCAGGCGGACGTGGTTCAATTGGTGATGAAGTACGGCTTGAAACCCTTAACCCTGAGCCCTGTATATTTCCAGGCGGATGTGGTTCAATTGGTGATGAAGTACGGCTTTAAACCCTTAACCCTGAGCCCTGTATATTTACAGGCGGATGTGGTTCAATTGGTGATGAAGTACGGCTTTAAACCCTTAACCCTGAGCCCTGTATATTTACAGGCGGATGTGGTTCAGCTGCTGATGAAGTACGGATCCATTGTCAACACCTGGCGTGCCATGGGCACTCACGCGCAGTCCCTGGACTGGGGCAACACCTTGGACTTCACCCCGGTAGGTCAAGCACCCCCGAACCCTTAACCTTCTACCATAAACCATAAACCTGTACCTGAACTAGGTGGGTTCGTGGCTGCTGCATTGGGCGCACATGCACTGTCCCTGGGTTCGGGCAACACCCTGTTTTTCACCTGGAAGATTCAGCCCTAAACCCTCAATTCACGACCTTCAACGGTGAAACATGAACCCAAACACGTAACTCTGGCGGCTTCATGGCTGTTGCAATGGGCACATATGCGCTGTCCCTGGACTGGACTTCACTCGGTAGGCTAAGCGCCCTTTAACGCTGAACCCTTAACCCTGAACCTGAATCCGCACCCTTGGCGGGTTCATGGCTGCTGCCATGGGAATGCTTGCGCAGTCCCTTGACTGGGGCAACACCTTGAACTCTTTGGACTTTACCCTGGTAGATTAAGCACCCCTAAACCCTGAACCCGTAGCCTGCCACCCTAAACCCTCAACCTTGGTTCTAGCCTGCTGCAAAAGCGAAAACACCAGGGTGTCTGACCCCTAAACCCCACACCTGACTACAAGGGTCCCAAGAAAGGGCCATGCACTCGAGGCATTCAACTGAAATGCCGCAAGCTACCAAACATCGTGACTGAGGCCCATGTACCTGACTTGCACAACCAAAAAGAAAACCGACATGGGTCACTAATGCTCCTGAAAGAGCTGCATGTACCGTAAATGCCTGTACAAGGCAACTGCATGTACATGCCTGTGTTCTGCTTGTACAGGCCTTCTTGTACATTGCCTAAATTGCACACCTTGCCCATGTATGTTAATGACGCTATACCTCTGGGCCCTGCTCAAAAATCAAGCTCGGCCACGTCGGCAGACACAAAGTCTGCTAGGTAAATAAAGAGAAAAGGCACGAGAGAAAAGAAAGGAAAGAGACCCCACCTTCCAAACAACAACAACGACAAAAGGACTGGCAAATTCATCCCCTACCCCTCAAGAGACTAGCCCTCAACAAACTCGACAACAACTTCCTCAAAAGCCAGGGCCTCCCACCCTTGCCTGCCCCGATATATAGCTGGTGAGATTATGTAGCTGCATGTGAATGGCTCAAGTGAGTGACAAAACTGAACGTCGCCCACCTGCACCTGACCCCTGTCCCTACACCCGCGTGCCACGAGCATGAGCTACGTTCGGACTCATCCCAGACCCTGAACCCCTTGCCCCTGAACCAACTTCTCCTCTTGCAGAAGCTGCATTTGGAGGCGCATGCTTTCCGTGACCCTTGCTTCTGCACCCACTTATCCCCCTGAACGAACACTTCCACTTTGCGAGAGCTGCGTTCAGGCTCTCACCCCTGACCCTATCTAGAACGCCAGGTTCCATGTTCCTCCCCCCTCACATAGAAGGATGGCATGGCTGCACCATGGCCCAGGCTGTGCATGGTAGCTGAAATTGAGCTTAGTCATACCCTACCAGCCCCACGTGGCCGAGCGTTCAGCAGGGCCCAGCAGGTATGCACCTTTCTAAACCCCTAACCCCGACCCTTTCCCCAGCACCAACTTACCCTCCTGAACCAACCTCTCCCCCTTGCAGAAGCTGCGGCTGGAGGCGCTTGCGTTTCGTGACCTGTGTTTCAAGCTCTCTAAGGCGGTGGAGCATTTGAGGTGTCACGGCCGGGCTTACGACCCGAACGCTGAGTTCTTCCTGCCGGTGCTCTCTGGATCCGCCATTGTGGCCGTGGGCGCGATAGTGTATGCGCTGTTTCCGAGGCTGCAGAACTACAAGGCCCCACGTCTCAACTAGCCGCTGAGCTGCATTTTCAATGACTTTTCAGCTCTGGGCCCTGCTCGAAATGGCCCAGTTGCGTAGGCGTCGAACTCTCTTGTTGGAAACGAAAGACAGGCAGAGACATTTGGGGACCCGTCATTGGTTGTGCGGGCAGGGTTGGTCAGGTCGGGGCCTGTGGGCTTAGGCACAGCCCCGCGACCCAGGTTGCGGAACCTCCTGCAGGATGACTGATGATGCTGCTCGAAAAACTGAAGAAAACCATTTTGTGTCAATGAGGTTAATAGACGGGTCTGGGCCCTGCTCAAAGACTCGGCCGCACAGGCCCCAAATGAATGGTTGGGGAAAGGAAAATACCATTGAGTGCCAATGACGTTACACCTATGGGCCCTCCTCAAAAAGGCTCGGTCGCGTGGGCGCTTATCTAAAAGGGGCAGAAGAAAAGGGGGGAATGCCATTAAGTGTGAAGACCCTTGCCAAGAATGAGTGGCGGTGTGCGTGTACCTGTCGCTGGCCGTCCAGGGGAAGTGGGGGCCAGGCCGGCCTGTTTGGTGGGAAGTGTGTTCAGGATTTCCACCTGTCCAGGACGTGGACCCCCCAACCGTATGACAGAAAGAATTATTGCACATCCCAGAGGAAAGGAGGGTGTCAGGACCTTGGATGCAGGGTATCATGCTTCCTGATCATGTTCGACTATAGTGTTGTTTTGTGGCTCCTCTGTGTCCCCACTGGTTCCCTAACAAATGAATGGGGCGGTATGTGGAAGCAAACGTGTTTTCGCACTTGGTACAAGAACCGTGCGCCTTGGCACATACTAGTCTTCTGATCAGCACAAACGCAGGGGTGTATTTGGTACCTAGGCATACGGTTCTTATACCCATTGCGAAACTTCTTCGGATGCTAACAAATAAACGGAAGTGTACCGTGCATATTTACTTATAACGGTGCATACCCGTTGGGACCAGCTGAACGCTCAGCCGCGTGGGGTTGGAAGTGGATAAGATAGCACATTTCCAGGTACCATGCACTGCTAGGACCATGGTGCGTCCATGCCACCCTCCGATGTGAGGTGGACAGGGGCATTGAGCCCTGCATGTTGTGTATATGCATGTCCATGGCGTTACACCTCTGGGCCCTGTTCAAGAAAGCTCGGCCGAGGGGGGCGCCCAACTGTTCAGACGGGAAAAAGACTAGACTAAAGGAAGAAGGGGGGGGAGAAAGAGCGAAATGGAAAGGCCGGTCAGGCAAATAAGTCAATGTCGTTACACCACTGGGCCATGCTGCAAAAGTGCAAAGCTCGGCCGCGTCGGCGTCCAACAATAAGGCTGGAAACTTAAGAGAGAGAGGAAAGAGACCCCCTCAAAAACAAAACAAAATGTCCCAATCCCCAATCAAACTACCGGAAGCTAAAGACGTCTGGGCCATGCTCAAAAGACTCAGCCGCATGGGCGTCCCACTGTCAGAACGGGAGGGAAAGGAGAAAAGAAAAACAGGAAATTATGGCGCATTCAAAAAGCAGGCACATGTCCCAAGCGATACCGTCGGTAAAGGCCAAGACAAGTTGGAGAGCTAGAATCCCCATGCAAGTCTCTCCCGGGAAATCATTCTAGCTACAAACTGAGGCGGCCTTCATGGGTCGCCTCCAACTCCCATCTTCTAGCTGCACCTGAGGCGGCCATAATGGGTCGCCTCTAACTCCATCTTCTAGCTGCTCCTGAGGCGGCCTTCATGGGTCGCCTTGAACTCCATCTTCTAGCTGCTCCTGAGGCGGCCTTCATGGGTCGACTCAAACTCCATCTTGAAGCTGCTCCTGAGGCGGCCTTCATGGGTCGCCTCAAACTCCATCTTGAAGCTGCTCCTGAGGCGGCCTTTGTGGGTCGCCTCAAACTCCATCTTGTGGCTGCTTCTGAGGCGGCCTTCATGGGTCGCCTCAAACTGCATCATCTAGCTGCTCCTGAGGCGGCCTTCATGGGTCGCCTCAAACTCCATCTTCTAGCCGCACCTGAGGCGGCGTTCATGGGTCGCCTCAAACTCCATCTTCCAGCTGCTCCTGAGGCGGCCTTCATGGGTCGCCTTCAACTCCATCTTGAAGCTGCTCCTGAGAAGGCCTTCATGGGTCGTCTCAAACTCCATCTTGAAGCTGCTCCTGAGGCGGCCTTCATGGGTCGCCTCAAACTCCATCTTCTAGCTGCTCCTGAGGCGGCCTTCGTGGGTCGCCTCAAACTCTATCTTGAAGCTGCTCCTGAGGCGGCCTTCGTGGGTCGCCTCAAACTCCATCTTGTGGCTGCTTCTGAGGCGGCCTTCATGGGTCGCCTCAAACTGTATCTTGAAGCTGCTCCTGAGGCGGCCTTCATGGGTCGCCTCAAACTCCATCTTGAAGCTGCTCCTGAGGCGGCCTTCATGGGTCGCCTCAAACTCCATCTTCTAGCTGCTCCTGAGGCGACCTTCGTGGGTCGCCTCAAACTCCATCTTGAAGCTGCTCCTGAGGCGGCCTTCGTGGGTTGCCTCGAACTCCATCTTGAAGCTGTTGCATGATGTCGCACAGGTCTGACCTCGCCGGTGCTTCCGGAAGCCCGGAAGGTGCGTGGCGGAAGCGTGCTCCGACACGGGGGCCAACAGTGGGGGGGTATTACGGAATACCAAGTGATGAATAGCGCATCTCTGCCAGAGTACATATGTGATACATGATAGCTGTTTATATGCGCATTCAACCATAAACCACATGAGTGTCAAGTGGCGGGGCTTTCCATTTGCTGTTGGTAGAAAGTCAGTATTCGCCTTGGAATCCTCAGGCAAAGAAGTTGTGCATGTTGTGTACATGCTTGTGAGCCATGTACATGCTGGTGGGCAGCCGCAGTAGCTGCTTGTGGGTGCACGTCTCCGTACGGTCAGTGACGTTTAACTTCTGCTCAAAAAGGCTCAGCCACGTCGGCGTCCAACTCCCTGGTTGAAAATTACTGCAAGTCTGTGACTGCAGGCGGGTGTGATTAGGCCCTAATCGGACTTTTGGTGGCCGCAGGGAGTTCTGCTAATGGTGGGCGCTGTAGCCGGGAGGAAACATTGCGACTTGATGTACTGGCCCCCATATCGGTAAATGACATTACTTCTCTGGGCCATGCTGACAATGCACGGCCGCATACAGGTATTGGCCATGCATGCCCCGTGGCACCCATGGCTTTTGTTCATTTCCCCCTCTCTTCCTTTTAGTTCCTTCGTTACTCTGAACTTACTTCTGAACAGTTGGGCGCCCACGCGGCCGAGCTTTGAGCGGGCCCAGAGGTGTAACGTTATTGACATGTCCCGTGGCACCCATGGACGAAGTTCTGTAGGCGGCGTTTGGTTGGACGTTGACACATCGGCTGAATCCCTGGGGTATTTCTGGTAATGACGAATTGAGATGAGACTAAACGCGCCCGTTCATAACAGCGTTGCACAGTGTGGATTTGACCCACGCGGCCAAGCTTTTGAGCGGGCCCAAAGGTGTAACGTTATTGACACTGTGGATTTGACCTCCATTTATGCTGATTCGTTTTCTTTCTTTTGTGCGCGTGAGAGGGGCGAAAGTTATATTACCTAGCATGGTCCCCTTTATTCTTCACCCCTTTTCAGTTTTGACTGGCCTGGCTAGAACGCGGGCCCTAGAGGGCCTGGGGAATATTCGAGGAATATTCGGACTGTCTTTCCTGTTTGGGGGGGGGTATTTCCTTTCCCTTCGACGGTCATCTCTTGCCCTACCTTATGTCATTGACCTTTTTGTTCGTTACCCCTCTTGTCCTAAGTTTTATTGTGTTGAACAGGGCCCAAAGGTGCAACGTCATTGACCTGCACCCCAGGGGCCATTATATTCCGGCCAAGATAATTAAAATCCTGAAGCCGGAAATGATCAAGAATGAGTGGTGCTGATTGATGCATACCCCACAGAAAGAATTATGGTTGAGTTTTAGGGTAACCCCCTAAACCTTTCACCTTGCTGATGATGCATCCCGCTGACTACTGGTGGGGCTAGGGTGTCAGCGGTTCGTTGACTGTTTAAGGCAAAACCCCCGTACCCCTGCAGGCACCCCTTGCCCGAAGGGCTGACGGTTTAAACCCGCAATAGGCCGGATGGGTTTATGGAGGCGCGGCCTACTCGCTCGTAATCGGTCTGAATAGCAAGCCTGGTTGCATCACTACCAGAGTATATTCGTGTATGCCAAATTGCCCTCACACGTCAACGCTGACAGCCGGTTGTCAAACAGTTGCCGCGCCAACCTCTCGCACTGACAGCTGGCTGACGTCAGCAGCTCAGCCCATTGTTCCCCCTTCGTGAATTCACCTTGTCCCCGTTCTTGAATTGCGCAACGTGCTTACTTACGTGCATCAGTTATCTGCGGCACACGTCAGACAGGCGCATGCACACAGTCAGCATTATCAGCATGTGCAGACTCGGACAAGCACGTGACGCGATCTGATGTCTCGTGTCGGTGACTGGATTTTCCAGCGGATATTCTACCCGAATCTATCTGTCAAATCTAGGCCAGCCAGCTTTGAAACCTGGAGCGGGTATGCACCGTTCTAGAACCTGGAGGGCTGCGAATGACAGCCATAAATTGCGACATCATTCCACCGCAGCATTTCGGCTGATGCTGCAAATTAAGACACGTATCATTATTTAATGGCCTGATACCGGTATTATACTGCAATACTTCTCAATCTTAATTTCCAGTTCTTAGAGCTCATTACAGTACCTGGTAAAGCATTGAGCAAGCTACATCAAAAATGCCGAAACAACAGCTAGGCACTACCAGTGGTGCTGAAACAGTGACCCCGAACAAGACCCAGAAGAAGCTCCCCTTCCTGGCGTCTTTTACTGAGCAGCACCCAAGCGATCTGCGCCTCTGCATCAGCAACGGTAGCAACGGAGCATCCTCTAGCATACCATGCTTTCTACAGGTCCACAGCCAGGTATGGTACCCGCTAGCTAGTCTCAGAACATTTCAATGTTTTATACCATACCATGCTCTTTAAAGAACGGAGCGACGAAATCAGGTGTACCCATTTAAAGTTTCTCGCTGTAAGTTCCTTTGAATGGCCAAGAACTATATATCGTACTATTTGTTGCCAAGCTTGTTGCTTGCTGGTCCACATGTAGGATCATCCTCAGATTTTTAATGTGGGTACCTCAGCCTTGCATTTCTTTGGCTGCGCCTTGAGTTGATGACTGAAAGGAAAGCAGCAAGTACATAATTGTGTGGATCAACGTGCGCATTTAGCTGGCACAGGGGATATGAGCTTGAACCAGCCTACCAGTCGATGGGATTGAACCAATCTCTTGGCACACTATTCCGAAAACAACCCTACATCACCTGCGTAAGTGCACCTAAGGACTTTTATAAAAGTCCTTGGATAATTAGGGTGCTTCAGCAATCAACAATTCAATGTGTTACAGCCTACGGCGGTGGTGGCCTGGAATATCAAGTAGAGCACCAGCGGAGGGTAGGAGGAGGTTTCTGAACTGCAGCCGAACTGCGGCCCAACCACACAAATATATACAATGCCGCTGTTCCTAATCTAATCCACATACTTCCTCATTCCCCCACTCCCATAGGTTCTAGCACTTGCCTCGCCCGTTTTCATTGACGCCATATCTTGCCTCTCGCATGGGGAGGAGCAGCTGCAGGTGGGCTAGGTTCATTTGGTTCAATATGGTGGTTTGGTACCGTCGGCATTGTAGGACTAATCATCAGTCGCTTGCCGGCACGGTAATTTTGGCATATAAGTTTGCTAGGGGGCGGCTGGGCGCCCTCCATCGGGCTCATTGGGACCAAACCAGGTTAGTAGGGTCATGCTGTCTTGGCAACCAATCCCACCATACACGGCGACCAAATCATCAGAGCTTGCCGCACAAGCCCTGCTGATCGTAGGGTTGAAACTGAAGTGAAGCTGAAGTGCAACTGAAGTGAAGCTGAAGTGAAGCTGAAGTGAAGCTGAAGTGAAGCTGAAGTGAAGCTGAAGTGAAGCTGAAGTGAAGCTGAAGTGAAGCTGAAGTGAAGCTGAAGTGAAGCTGCATCACCCTAACATAAATACTGGCCCCCCACGTACTGAGATCGATATGCAAAGTGGCAATGGTACCCGAGATGGTACCGTACATTTTTAAACCTTCCCTCCTGCTTAAATAAAGTATTCCTTTGAATGTTGCCTACGGTGTTAATTTTGAAAATACAAAGGAAATCTACCGCAATCAACTATTATTTTATTTCTCTGTTTGGTCAGGTGGACGGCGACGAGGATACCTGGCTTGCCATCCTGTACCGCCTGTACCCTCTTGCCTCCAAGCCCCAGCTCACCATCGACAGCGTCTACTCAATGCTTCCATTAGTTCACAAGTACGACATCCGCTGTATTATGGAGGAGTGCATGCACTACCTGGCAGCCCAGTTCCCCAGCGGCCTCAGCCACGATCCAGCTTCAAACAACTACATGATGCGCTGGCTGAGCCTAGCGGACAGCTTGCATCTGGACAAGCTGAAGGCGATGTGCATGGCGAAGATCCGCGACATGGCTTGTAGCGGAGAACAGCTGGCGACTGCCCTGATTAAGGGCGCCAAGCTGGCACCCACCAGGCCTTCATCCAGCCCGATGTATCCAGTCAATGGTGCGACATGCGCTGCATATGGCCCCCAACTCGGCTGGTGCGACACATGCCAATACTGGAGATGTTCAAGACCTAGGTACCCTTGGTTGCGTTGCCCCACCTGCCATCGGGGCATGCGCGCAAGTGCATGGGACAAAGACGACCAGCCCCAGCTCCTTGATTCGGTCAAGGTCTTAAGCCCAGAATGCCTGGCTGACCTGTTTGCCAGTGTGGTGGTGGTCTGCAGCGGGAGCTTGAAGAGCGCAGAACATGGTAGCTGTTAGTGCAGCGGGAGCCACGAGAGCAAAATAACAAGGTAGCTGTTGTAGCAGCAGTTACAAGTGTGCAGCAAGAAGGCAGTTGTTGTAGCGGGAGCCCTAAGGTAGCTGTATGACCTGTAATAGCAGCGGGAGCCACAGCAGCACGACAATAGGTTACGTGTTGTAGCAGGGGTCACAAGAGCGCGGGGACGAGGCCGCTCGCTGCATGTTACAGCGAGAGCTACACGAGAACCGCAACAGGGTAATTGAGCTTGGACAAACTGCCATGAGTGGATGTTTTCGATACAGTTTCTTCCCTTCTGACCTGCATCACAAACTGTTCAATTTATGTGCTTGAATCCGTCGGTAGTACCGACAGCAGTTGTTGGGTGGGCCTCCTTGCGGGAGGATGAATGTTGTCTTGAGGCATACATGACAAACAATTGAATTCCGAATTTGGAACCGCTGTGGCAGCAGCAGATCATGGGTGGACTTGGTTAAGGAATGAGAGACGGTGTTTGTTTCTTGACCTGTGAAGTTTGTAAAGTTCGTGAAGTTTTTTACTGTCCAACAGAGCATCACACTTGATGCTCACAGTGGTACGCACGCCCACGCGGCCGAGTGTTTTGAGCATGGCCCAGACGTCTTTAGTATCTTCCGGTAGTTGGATTGGGGATTATGACTTTTTGTTTTGTTTTGAGGGGGTCTCTTTCCTCTCTCTCTTTAGTTTCCAACTTGCTGTTGGACGCCGACGCGGCCGAGCTTTGCAGCATGGCCCAGTGGTGTAACGTCATTGACTTGATGCTCATCACCAGTGGTGTAACGTCATTGACTTGATGCATGGGACATGTGCCCGTAAACCGGTACATGCACTTGATACACTACGACAGAAAGTGAAAACCAGTGCCCCCCTGGGCAAGCAACTAGCACACAACCACAACAGTGGCGTGGGAATGAACCTCATAGTGCAGAAGATAAGCCCTAGCCATAAAAATGACGTGGGTGCAAAAGAGTTCGATTGAGCACCGCCTAGAGAATTAGGGGGGAGACAGGAATTTTGGCAAAGTTTTGAGATGATTCTCTCTTTTCATCACACACTGAAAGATAAAAGAACCAAATTTATTCCAGAACACATATGCAGAATCCGCTGCATTTAGCTAGTTTGCCCCACACCCCATTTGCGTACCGTTTCATTGCCTCATCCTCGTCCTCTCGGAAATTATGGAAAGTTAGGTTAAATTGAAAACGAAGGCCTGTGTAGAACGGGCAGTAAATCATGTGAAGCTCATCCTCCCGACATTTAAGATTGCAACATCTGCAAATCCTCGCTACGAGGCACACAAGGTTTCTCAAAGCGCCCGTCTCAACATTCAGCCAATGCGACCCCATCCGATACTGGGCTACAGCGAAAATAATATTAGGCTTACTCAAATTGTACCAGAAAGTCTCCTTCACATCACGCTTAAATTGGAACCACTTAGAGAACGTAAACAATTTAAACACTACTACTCAACCCCCCTGTTTTGGTAGGTAGGTGGTGTCAAAACTGGTAGGTTTTCCTACCGATTTCAGCCAACTTACCAAAAATTAGGGCTATGATTCCCCGACGTACCAGAATTGGCTTGCACCTACCATTTCTTGCCTAGTCCCCTACCAAAGATCTCAAAACCTGCCATTTATTGTCCAGCCCCTACAGAAATGCCAAGTGAGCCAAGTTGCTACAAAAGGGGCAAACAATTAGCAAACAATCCATTCAATCGACATGATGTCCCTCATTTAACTTTTTAGCAATCCTTGTTTTATAAGGGCAGGCAAAGCCACACTCGTAGGGTGGAGGTTCATTGGACAGAGGACATGGACATGGTGTTTTACGGGATGGAGGGAATGATGAAAGTAAGGAAATGGGGAGTGGGGGCTATAAAAGGGGAATTAAAGAGATAAACCAAAATCTATAGAGCAAGAGGGCCACTAAGGCCCATCTATAGCATTTGGGGGGAGGGGAGACTGCTGGCGGAGGAGGTCAGAGTGCGATGGGGAGAGGGGGGCATGGTGACGGAGGAGGTCGGAGTGCGCTGAGGAGACGGGGGCTTGGTGGCGGAGGAGACAGGAGTGCACTGGGTAGAAGGGGGCATAGTGGCGGAGGAGGTCAGAGTGCGCTGGGGGGAGGGGGGACTAGAGGCAGAGGAGGTCAGAGTGTTCGGGGGAGGGGGACTGGTGGTGGAGGAGGTCAGAGTGTGTTGGGGGGAGGGGGGCTGGTGGCGGAGGAGGTCGGAGTGCGCTGGGGGGAGGGGGGGCTGGAGGCAGAGGAGGTCAGAGTGTGTTGGGGGGAAGGGCCTGGTGGCGGAGGAGGTTGGAGTGCGCGGGGGGGAGGAGGGGCTGGTGGCGGGGGAGGTTGGAGTGCGCTGGGGGAGGGGGGGCTGGTGGCGGAGGAGGTCGGAGTGCGCTGGGGGGAGGGGGGGCTGTTGAGGAGACAAGAGTGCGATGGGGGAGGGGGGCTGGTGGCGGAGGAGGTCGGAGTGCGCAGGGGGGAGGGGGGACTGGTGGCGGAGGAGGTCAAGAGTGCGCTGGGGGGAGGGGTGCTTGGTGGTGGAGGGGGTTGGAGTGCGCTGGGGGGAGGGGGGCTTGGTGGCGGAGGAGATCGGAGTGCGCTGGGGAGAGGGGGGCTTGGTGGTGGAGGAGGTCAGAGTGCGCTGGTAGGAGGGGGGCTTGGTGGCGGGGAGGTTGGAGTGCGCTGGGGGAGGGGGGGCTGGTGGCGGAGGAGGTCAGAGTGCGCTGGTGAGAGGGGGGCTTGGTGGCGGAGGAGGTCAGAGTGCGATGGGGAGAGGGGGGCTTGGTGACGGAGGAGGTCGGAGTGCGCTGAGGAGACGGGGGCTTGGTGGCGGAGGAGACAGGAGTGCACTGGGTAGAAGGGGGCTTAGTGGCGGAGGAGGTCAGAGTGCGCTGGGGGGAGGGGGGACTAGAGGCAGAGGAGGTCAGAGTGTGTTGGGGGGAGGGGGACTGGTGGTGGAGGAGGTCAGAGTGTGTTGGGGGGAGGGGGGCTGGTGGCGGAGGAGGTCGGAGTGCGCTGGGGGGAGGGGGGGCTGGAGGCAGAGGAGGTCAGAGTGTGTGGGGGGAAGGGCCTGGTGGCGGAGGAGGTTGGAGTGCGCGGGGGGGAGGAGGGGCTGGTGGCGGGGGAGGTTGGAGTGCGCTGGGGGAGGGGGGGCTGGTGGCGGAGGAGGTCGGAGTGCGCTGGGGGGAGGGGGGGCTGTTGAGGAGACAAGAGTGCGATGGGGGAGGGGGGCTGGTGGCGGAGGAGGTCGGAGTGCGCAGGGGGGAGGGGGGACTGGTGGCGGAGGAGGTCAAGAGTGCGCTGGGGGGAGGGGGGCTTGGTGGTGGAGGGGGTTGGAGTGCGCTGGGGGGAGGGGGGCTTGGTGGCGGAGGAGATCGGAGTGCGCTGGGGAGAGGGGGGCTTGGTGGTGGAGGAGGTCAGAGTGCGCTGGTAGGAGGGGGGCTTGGTGGCGGGGAGGTTGGAGTGCGCTGGGGGAGGGGGGGCTGGTGGCGGAGGAGGTCAGAGTGCGCAGGGGAGAGGGGGGCTTGTTGGCGGAGGAGGTCAGAGTGCGATGGGGGGAGGGGGGCTTGGTGACGGAGGAGGTCGGAGTGCGCTGAGGAGAGGGGGGCTTGGTGGCGGAGGAGACAGGAGTGCACTGGGTAGAGGGGGGCTTAGTGGCGGAGGAGGTCAGAGTGCGCTGGGGGGAGGGGGGACTGGAGGCAGAGGAGGTCAGAGTGTGTTGGGGGGAGGGGGACTGGTGGTGGAGGAGGTCAGAGTGTGTTGGGGGGAGGGGGGCTGGTGGCGGAGGAGGTTGGAGTGCGCTGGTGGCAGGGGGGGCTGGTGGCGGAGGAGGTTGGAGTGCGCTGGCGGGAGGGGGTTTGAGTAGTAGTGAAACCCCGAGCGCTCTGGCTATCTGAGTCAGGAGTAGCACGAACTGACAGACGACACCTCTCTTCCTTTAGTTCCTTCCTTACTCCCTTCTGAACAGTTGGGCGCCCACGCGGCCGAGCTTTGAGCGGGCCCAGAGGTGTAACGTTATTGACATGCAGCAGGCAGGGACTCATGGGCTGCCAGGGAGAGACCAAGGCTCAAAGGCATTAGAAGGATATTAGTAACGAATTGACTAAATGAGCACTGTGTAATAAGAGGCACTGTTGATGGTGATAAAGCTTCATAGAACGGGTCAGCACGGCATGCAACAACCATGCACGGGCTGTCACAAAGCGACCAAAGCTACGGTACATGAAGTCAGAAAGAATAAGATGCAATGTGAAGCACATGCAGTGGAGCGGTTTCAAGCCTGACAGAACAAGCCCTGGCTGTAAGCATCATGCATGGGCTGGTGAATGGCTGGTGTGGGTAAAAAGTAAAAAAACAGTAAAACAAAAGTAGTAATGATGCTTCATGTTCAGCTGTTTATGGCCCAGTGTCTGCTGCTGCTGCTGCTGCTGCCGCTACTGCTTTTTCAGCAGCCCGCTCGCCTCGGATGTGCTTCCTGGTCTTGCTTGCGCACCGCATGACGAAGCCGGACAGCTGTCGGGCAGCAAAGCAGCAAGTGGGGCAGAACGGACAGGCTCCAGGCTTTACGGCTGTTGGGCAGTTGCCGCATGCAAGCTGCGCCTCGGCTCCCTCGGCTGCTGCTATTGATTGGATAAAACGCAACCTCCTGGACCACAGCCACAGCCGGTGCGGGTGCATGGCGTAGTGCCGGCGCCACTGCCACACGCCCACGAGCACTGCCCTCGCCCCCATCGTCCTCCTTCTCGGCTGGATGCTTCCGCTTGGTGCGGCCTGCTGTAGCTGGCTTATCAACCTTGAGGTGGTCACGAAGCGCCATCTGCGCCCTGGTGTTGTTAGCTGATCCAGCCCATCGTGGCATCTCTGCCTCCAGGGCATGCATCCAGCCCTGCACCATCTGCCCTTGCAGCTGGCGCAAGAGCGCTGGTGCACCCCCATCTCCCATGCGAACGGTGATACCGCGGAAGTCGTTGGGCAGCTTCTCCAACATGTCATTCCATGCAACCCACAGAGACCCGGACGCCTCTAGCATGCCCTCCCACTGGCCATACGCTTGAGAGCAGAGAGAGAGGAGGGAGGAGAGGGTCACAACTTTTCTGAGCTCAACCTGCAGCATGCAGAAGTAGGCCACCGTGCACGCGCGTGCTGCTGTGCGAGTGTGTACGATGCCGCCGCTGCTGCCAGGCAACAAATCCTCAAAACACTCATCCGCAGACACCGGGACCTGTTCCGGAGCTCGCATGCAAGCCGCCACCTCCCGGAGCACAGCGACGCTTTGCCCTTTCCCCATGCCCCTCATCACAACCCAGCCCGCCATCCGCCCCAGCGCCATGTAATTGACAGCGTACACTGGAGGTTGCGTTCCTGTGGGCTCTGCCGCGGGAGTTGTCGCTGCTGCTGCTGTTAGTAGCAGCTGCTCCCGCATCAGAGGGCACAGCTGTAGGCACGGCAGCCGCTGCCTCCTGCTTCTCTTTGTCAAGCTTGGCCTTCTTCTTTGCAGCTTTCTCAACTGCCAGCACAGCCACGGGCAGGGACACAGAGCTGTACATATGCTTTCGGACAAGGCCTCCCCATATCACATGGTGCAGCGCAATGGTCACACGGGACGGCATCGACTCCCAAGCTTGGGCTGCTGCATGTGCGGCTGCTACTTTGGGGGACCACTTGGAAGCGGCGCCACTAGCTGGAGGGGGCACAGACAGCCGTTGTATATCTCGAGGGCAAAGCGGATGAGCTCCGGGTGCCAGGGCATGCTCTTCTTGGACCCCAGAGCGACGTACCTTCAGTAATCAGACACAACGCCTTGGTGGGAACAAGCTATACTGGACCAAGAACTGAACTGTGTTATTATGTACATGGGTAACGGGAACCTGCCATGTGCATGCATTATTTATTCAATGGCTACATGCATGCAGACATTGAAAGGACACAATGGGGAATACATGAATGTCAGTGCATGATAGCAAGGCTGAATAGGATAGACGCATGGGAGGAATGCACAGAAGGTCAGCAAAGTACAAATGCCACACCTCAGCTGGTCCGTCCGACAAGAACGCACGCATCCTTGGGCTTCCCTTGATGGCCGTCTGCACCTTCCCACTCAGAAAGAGCCTGTTGAGGTCGCCGATATCAGATTCATCCGCAGCAAACATGCTAGAGCAACGAGAGGCCTCCTCGCTGGCATCAAGCACCCTCTTCAGCTCCTGCACCTCTGCCTGCTGCTGCTCAGCTGCCAGTCCAGCTGCCCGCGCCTGCGCCTCGTGCCAGGCTAGTCTTTGCTGGATCTCCTATGACATATATGGTGGGAGAAGGGCGACACGGAATTTGGGCAGGGGCACTGACATGTTCTCTATTTGGTGAAAAGTATGGCCCAAGTGCTATGGCTAGTACCGATTCCTGCAGAACTGGCCAGTGAATGTATGCTAATTGCTTTGCCCAAGTTAACACGCATCAACTGTGATAATCCTCTTGTCTTCCGTCAGAACACTTGCACATAGCCGCACGCATGCTCACCTGCATGACTTGAACCCGTTCCTCCTTGTTCATCTTGGCAGGATCATCGTCAAGATTGGCTGGTCTCTTGTTGCGGCTAAAAAAGCCATGCTTAGCCACTTTGGCTGCCAGCTGGAGGCAAGGCGGGCAGCAGCTGCGCTGCCTGGACATGGCGTCGATGAGGACTGAACAACCCTTGCCAAGCCAGAGGTCGACGAGCCCGCAATCCGCGATGTGCATGACCCCCTCGGGCAGCTTTCCCCGCTGCCTCATGTCCTCCAGTTGGCTGCCACACTGCTAATTGCTGAGGCCCATGCACGGCGTGCACCGCCCAAGCTCATCCAGGAGCGCAGCCAGGTCTGCCAAGCATGAAACCCGGCCGCTTGCAGCAGCGGACAGCCAGCTGCATTCTGGAGTTGCACTTCCCCAGGCCAGGATGCTCGGCGTCATTGTGGAGCACGTGAGCAGCACCACCAGGTGACATCTGGCATGCACGGGGCGCCTGGACCTGAACTCCAACACGAAAGGGTCTACGCTGCCTGCTGGAGATTGCAGCTGCTCAGCACACTGCCAGCTGCTGATCGGGTCTGAACCACCTTGGATCAGGCCTTTCTGGTTGAAGGCCACCTGCAGGTGCGAGTTCCCAATGGGGGGGGGGGGGGGGGGGCAAGGCTAATGTGAGATGAAGTCATGTCTGCGACACCCCGTGATCATGAATGCATGTGATGAGAGTAATTTTCAAGCACTGCCCACAACTCTGGCTGCCTGGCTGGCTTGGCGTAAAGCTCACCTTGATCATGACAAAACGGTCACGTGGCTGAGCGCTCTCCACTTCCTTGCAGATCCGCCCCATCAAGGCGTCCCCGTTCAGCAGCTGGACCGCCTGTTGCAGCTCCAGAACCAGGGCCACAGGTACAATGGGGTGGGCATCCTCCAGAGCACGGAGGAGCACAGCGCCGCAGATCTCCTGTCCGGCATCTAGGAGCTCCGGCTGCATCCACCAACGCCGGCCGCCTTTTCCGTTGCGCTTCCAGCCTGAGTTCTGCGTCAGCGCGGTGTAGTAGTTGGCGTGCTGGTTAGGGCTGGACTTGCTGTTGGTCGCAACATTGAAGACGGCCGCTACGCGCTCCCACACCGCTGCCATCTGCGTCGCCTTGCTGGGCAGGCTGTGGGGCCGGGATGTGATGCTGGTCAACCTGACAGGCCCATTTTTGAAGTTGGCTAGACACAGCAGCACCAGCAGCATCCACAGCCGCTCGTATGGCTGATGCTCCGACGGGTGAATCCAGCCAGCATTAAAGACTGCCCCTGCCTGCTGCATGCTGCCTGCTGCCACTGCCGCTGTTCGCTGGGCTGGCTGGTACAGCAAGGTTGCAGGTGCTGCTTGATCCATTGTAAATTCCTCTGGGGTTTTAGATCCCAGCAGCCTATTAAACTCAGCGTCAGCTCCCGACACCTTCTTTGCTACGTTGCTAGCCTGAAGACGGGCAACTAAATGCTGATGGCCAATTCTAATGTTCTTTCCTTCTGCCTCCTTTTTGGAGGACGGCCCAGCCGTAGTTGGGGTTGAGATTCTGCTTCTACATGCGGGTCACTGGCAGTACTCTGGAGCTCAAAGCCCCCGGAGATGCAAACCTACATGTCAAGAGAGTTGTCATATGACCATGTGGGGCCATGCATGTCCTGGGATGATGTGTGCTCTTTGAGCGGCAAACCGGAATTATACCAATCCGCAAATGTTCTTGCGATTCAGAATCCGCTCTTACTTCTCTGCGAGGTTCATTCTCGCATCCATCGAGGTAGGTGACGGATTTTGCTTGATTTTCCGCGCAAGCCGGTGCGAGAGACTAGAGCCTCCGTTAGGAATTATACATGTGTTTAATGCTTATTTCCTTGTCTTTCGCATTGGACCAGCAAGTAGCAGGTCATGTTTGAATCTATCCGAGGTAGGGCTGGGTTTTCTGGTGCGGGTGTTGAAGAAGTGTAGAAACTCGCATTTTGTGAAGCCATCTTGCAAGGCTTAAGTCTTAAAAATATAAAAGCCATGTCCGCGCATTATTATCGCTTCTGCGTGGGCAAAGTGCACCATTAGCGGAACCTCGTATTTTTGAGCCACGAGGGCCCAATCCCGACTCAATCGTGTCAAATTGTTGCGATACATTCATATCAGCTTTAGATCTAGCATTCTACGACTTTGCAGCCCGAAATTCCCCTGCACCCTGGTTTTGGCCTGGGTCAAACCCTCTTGGCTTCCCACCCCTGGTATCACCTGTCTGCTACTCTGCTTCGGTTCAGAAAATTTAGCCTGGCTATTCATTTTGGTATAGCAGAATGCGAGATCTGGGTTTCTCTTTACTCAGTCGTCCACCCCTTGGGCATCTGACATATCAGTCCGCCAAGTTCCAAAGTAAGGCGTGCTGCTGCTTGAGGTTGAATGCCTTGTAAGGAACCAATCCCTCGGTGGGTCCGCCTCCAGCATGGCCATTAGTCATGGCCTCGGCCTCAACATCATGAAGGCGTTGCTTGGCTGCTGCCCGGGCCTTGAGCGCTGCCGCAGAGTGGCCTCCAAGAAAGCGTTTGTTACAAATCCATGCGTCAAACACAAGTAGACCAGGGTGCAGTACGGGACTGCGGGTACGGTACGGACATAGGGGACAATACGACAAGTAATTTGGTGTTCAAAGACATGTTACCCCACAGATCCTTAAGAGTCACTATTTCATGCACTTACAACATGCAAAATATGATGGCAACTCAGAGATGCAGACCATACATATACGCAGCCTGCCAATAGAGCCACCATGCATGCATGCAACTTTTCCATGCAAAACTTGGGGACACCATACCAAGCCGTTATGCAAACAGTGGGTATAGACCCATACCTGAACATGGTAGACAGGATTTGTGCAGCGACAGAGGCAGTGCCTGGCTCGATTTGAGAATACTTGTTTGAGATGGGTGCCTCCTTGCGCACCGGCAGCCTGCAACAGCCAGTGCTCTGCTCTCCCATGAGCGAGTCTGGCAGCCTGTTCATGGGCAGGACGCATCCGTGGTAAGCCAATATGCGTAGCCCCCGCTTGCACACACAGTCCCCCGCACACATTTACCATTCCCATGGCCCATACGCTTTGCACATGGCCAACATGCACACACACACACACACACACCGCCTGCATGCACATTCCCCGCCCGCCCACTAAGGACCCATCCACTCTCGTTGTTAACAATATGTCGTTTGTGCAGCCAGTCTTTCTTTTTCCGTGAATCAGCCACATGTCAGCTACATTCCGACCTCTGGCCAGAGGCTTCATTTTATGGCCAGCCATGTTGCTTAAGCCATCAACAGTAGGCCAGTCCAGGTTTGGTCCCAATCAGGCCTTCGGCGGCCGCGGGAAGGCTGGTCGAAGGTGGACTAGTAGCCGGAAAAGGTAGCACAATGTACTTTGCTTGGGGTCCCCTGTTCTTGGGGAAGGCTTTATGCTCGGTACCCCCCTTGCTTAATCGCTAAGCCCTCCACAGCCTCAGCTCGCTTGCATAGCTGGATGGGCGGGGTTCTATGTTTGTGGGCGGGAAATTTGCATGCGGGCGAGGAATGTCTATGGCAGCAACCTGTCATCATGTACAGTTCTTGCTGGCATGCATGCTCCCGCTTGCAACTGGTATTGAGGAACATGGTTGTGCAGCAGACGGTATTGGGGTAGACAAAAACAGATGGTAGCATTGTAAAGCCACTACACCAAGAGGTATCGCGATGCTGTAAGGAGCGACGTCTCGCATACATCCTGTGCATCCTTACAAGCATGCGAAACGCCCAACCGCTTTAGTGACCTGCCCTTTTCTCCCGCTCTTTCTCTGAGTAGTGAGGGCCTGATGAGGGTACAGCCTCAGGCTTCCAGGGCAGGCCATAGGGAAACAGCTGCACTGAGTCTGGAACTTCACTAATGCTTACTCTGGTAGTTGTTCACAACAGCACATGCACAGTCCATCACATGGTATCGCTTGGCTGCCCTGCCTCGTCGTCCCCCGTCGGCGGGAAAACCAGGAAAACCACTTATAGACCACTTTCAGAAATGCGTTCGGCAGTGTGGAAAATATTTGAGAAATGCCAAGCCGACTTCTAGAAATCCATGTAGGAAAACCACTTATAACCACTACCACTTTGAGAGGGGTGTTATAAGGTTTGAGAAGTGCCAAGACGATTTTTGAATTGTCGACACTGCGTGAATCATTTCACCCCTTACGCGCTTCCTTTCATACCTTTGAGCCACTTTTCTTTTGCTGTGACTTGATCCACGCTTATATAAAATTGTTTATATTGTTCTTTATAAATGCCAGCGGAGGAGCTATTTGAAGACGCCTTAGAGCTCAGAGGAGGAGGAGGATATCGGACTGCGGCAGGCGCCTCTGCGGCTAAGAAAGAAATCGACGCCATTGCGATGGAACAGTGCGGAGTAGTTACAGGCAAAACATCACGAAAAACACCAAAGCAAAACCAACAGGAGCAAGAGCGAAGCCACCCACTGCGTATGCAGAAGCACTGCCTACCCCAAGCATGAGCTGCCTGCAGCCCTGCATGCTGCACCACCACACCCCTCTGACCCCTAGCAAGAACTGCCTGGATACTGCACCCTTGCCCCCCTTATGCGCTGCTTGCGTCCGCACCCCTGCCCCCCTAAAGGACTGCTTGCACGCTGCACCCCCCCCCCCCCTGATGTGCTGCATGCATGCTATACCAGCCACCGCCCTCCTGCCCCCCCAATGCGCTGCTTGCGTGCTGCAACACCACCCATCTCTACCCCTTAATGGTCTGCTTACATGCTACACCACCGCCTCCCTGCCCCCCAAATGTGCTGCTTGCATGCTACACCACCGCCCTCCTGTCCCCCTAATACGCTGTTTGCGTGCTGCGCCACCGCCCCCCTGCTCCCGTAATGCAATACGTGCATGCTACACCACCGCCCCCTTGCCACCCTAATGCGCTGCTGGCATTCTGCACCACCGCCCCCCACCCTAAGGCGCTGCTTGCATGCTATACCACCGCCCCCTTGCCCCCCTAATGCGCTGCTTGGATTCTGCATGCCCCCCTTATGCGCTTCCTGCATGCCGCACCACCGCATCCCCCCCCCTGATGTGCTTTATGCATAATGCACCACCGCAGCCCCCTTTAATGCGCTGCTTGCATGCTACACCACCTCCCCCCTACCCCCTTTCATGCGCTGCTTGCATGCTACACCACCGCCCTCCGGCCCCCCTAATGCGCTGTTTGCATGATGCATCACCACCCCCTTGCCCCCCTAAATCGCTTCTTGCATGCTGCATCGCCGCCCCCTTGCCCCCCTTAAGCGCTGCTTGCATGCTGCACCACCGCCCCCTTGCACCCTATTGTGCGGCTTGCATGCTGCACCACCGCGCCCCACCCTAAGGCACTGCTCACATGCTACACCACCGCCCCCCTGCCCTCCTAATGCGCTGTTTGGATTCTTCATCACGGCGCCCCACCCTAATGCGCTGCTTGCATGATGCACCACCGCGGCCCCCCCTGATGTGCTGCTTGCATGCTATACCACCGTCCCCTTGCCCCCCTAATGCGCTGCTTGCATGCTACACCACCGCCCCCTTGCCCCCCTAATGCGCTGCTTGGATTCTGCACCACCGCACCCCACCTTAATGCGCTGCTTGCATGATGCCCCCACCGCAGACCCCCTAATGTGCTGCTTACATGCTACACCCTTGCCCTTTTCCCCCCTTCTGCGCTGCTTGCATGCTACACCACCGCCCCCCTGCCCCCCTAATGTGCTGCTTGGATTCTGCACCACCGCGCCCCCCCCCTTATGTGCTGCTTGCATGATGCACCACCGCCCCCTTGCCCCCCTAAAGCGCTGCTTGCATGCTTCACACTCCCCCCGTATGCAGCCCTCCCCCCCGTATGCAGCGCTCCCCCCGTATGCAGCGCTCTTCCTTTATGCAGCCCTCCCCCCCTTTATGCAGCCCTCCCGCCCTTTATGCAGCGCTCTCCCCGTATGCAGCGCTCCCCCCGTATGCAGCGCTCCCCCCGTATGCAGCGCTCCCCCCGTATGCAGCCCTCCCCCTCGTATGCAGCCCTCCCCCTCGTATGCAGCCTTCCCCCTCGTATGCAGCGCTCCACCCGTATGCAGCGCTCCACCTGTATGCAGCCCTCCCCCTCGTATGCAGCCCTCCCCCTCGTATGCAGCCCTCCCCCCGTATGCAGCGTTCCCCCCGTATGCAGCCCTCCCCCTCGTATGCAGCCCTCCCCCTCGTATGCAGCCCTCCCTCTCGTATGCAGCGCTCCCCCCGTATGCAGCGCTCCCCCTGTATGTGAAGTTTTTACAGTCCAACAGAGCATAGCATTTGATGCACGGGAAATATGCCCGTAAACCGGTACATGCACTTGATACACTAGGACAGAAAGCGAAAACCAGTTACCCCCCTGGAATTGGGCAGCAGCTAGGGATGATTAATTTTTAATTGCCCCTAGTTTCCCAGCCAAAGACCGCTGCCCATCCTGCAAATACCATCGGGCTATTAGGCACAAGGCCTGGACATCAAGTGAATCCTCTGAGGAAAAGTATCCAGGCGACATGTTTTTGATAAGGAAAGCTGACATTCAAGACAGCAAGGGCCGTTACCTATTGATGCCATAAATCAGCCATGAGAACTTTATCACCCAAGTGGCTGAGCAGTGCAACTCTAAGCTGCAACTTATTTGCACTCAAGTGGCAGACATGACGCATCATGGCGCATGTCAAGTACTTCCTAGTGATGTGCAAGGAAGTACTTGATGCCAACACAGCTGATATTAGAGGACGGCGCAGCGATCAGCAGCGTGGCACATGACACTGCCAACGGTGTTGGGCTGAGGGACACGGTCAACATGTGGAGGCTGCGCTGCATGTGTGCTTTCAGTGCCCTAGCGTGTAAGACATACAGGCTGAGCCTGACCTTCGTGTTGTTTGGTGGGTGAACTTGCTATCCATTCTTTCCTTGTATGCCTTATCTCTTGACTTTCCTAGCTTACTTTTGGTTTGCCGACGAGGCCGAGCTGCATTTCAGCATGGCCCAGAGGTGTACTGTCATTAACTACAAGTCCTCAGGGACAAGCACCTTGTCCGTGACTAGTTGTATTTGTTTTGCTGGGAGTTTCAATCATGACATGAACTGGGAAATATCCGTATGGTGTAATATGTGAATACGTCAATTGCTTCACAGCAATTAGCAATGATGCCTAGTACTGAACCAACAGCTTATATATGATTAATGCACTCCAGCTGTTGCGAGTTTAGCACGACCAAACATTTCTTGTTTGGGTGCCATTGTTTCGTTACACAGTCCGGACCTTGCTCAAAGCCCACCCAAGAGGCCTGGCCGAGGCAAATCAGGCCCAAGTTGGTCCACTAAATAGTATGAGACACAATATATAGCACACGCAAGGCATCATGACTCAATTTCGAGCATCCGACTGTAAACACATATGTCACCATGCCAGGTTTTGGTGTCCGGACCCTGCTCACCCCCTCGCTCAACGCCCCCCACCCGTGAGTCCACCAGATAGTCTGAAACTAAATCTACAGCACAAACAAGGCATCATGACCATTTCCAGCATCAAAATGATTAAAAAAGTCACCAGGCCACTAGGCCAGATTTTGGTGTCCGGACCACGCTCGAAGCCCACTCGAGAGGCTTAAGCGAGGCACATCAAGCCCAAAGCAGGTCCATCAAACAGTCGGAAACCAAGTCTACAGCACACACAAGGCATCACGACCCAATTTCCAGCATCAAAATGATCGAAAAAAGTCACCAGGCCAGGTTTTGGTGTCCTGACCACGCTTGAAGCCCACCCGAGAGGCCTAGCCAAAGCACATCAAGCCCAAAGTAGGTCCACCAATTAGCCTGAAATTACTTGTCCAGCACAAACTAGGCATTATGGCCCATTTTCCAGCATCGAAATGATTAAATAAGTCACCAGGCCAGATTTTGATGTCCGGACCACGCTCAAAGCCCACCCGAGAGGCCTAGGCCAGGCACATCAAGCCCAAAGTAGGTCCACCAAATACTCTGAAATTAAATCTACATCACACAAGGAATCATGACCCAATTTCCAGCATCAAAATAGTTAAAAAGAACAGGACAGGTTTCGGTGTCTGGACCACGCATGAAGCCCACCCAAGAGGCCTAGGCGAAGCACATCAGGCCAAAAGTAGGTCCACCCAGTTCTCTGAGCTTCAGCAGCTGTCTGCCTGGCCACCCCCTCCTGAGCAGCAGGTGCACGCTGCTCAGGTTGCCCAGTCCTCTGAGCTGCAGCAGCTGGCTGCCTGGCCACCCCCTCCTGGTCAGCAGGTGCAAGCTCTTGATAAGCACCTAGGGCAGGGGCTTCTTGATCAACTTGCAGCTCAAATGCTTCCTCCTCTAAGCCCTCCCCTTGTGCCTGCAGGAATAAGTCATGACTCATGACTTCATGAGAGAGATACCGGTAAATGATGAATCCTTGGGATACGAGGAATATGAATCAATGACTTAGGGAAATACTCTTCTGATCACGAAGAGAAACAACTTACACGCTTGTGGAGTTTCAGCTTCAGCAGAGTTGCTGACAGAGGCTAAACAAACACAGAGAAGTATGGCTTCCTTTCAGGGTTCAAGGCAGACAGGGATTCTCTCTTAAATGATAGTGGGATGATGTCCTTCCAGGATGAAGGGATAGGGTATTCCTCTGCATTTCCTTTATCAGCCTCTCGTGACGACGCTCTCGAGTAGAAGTAGCCAACAGTGGCATCTTCTGCACAAGCATGGGACATGGGCACTAGTTCAGGTTGAAGCTTTATCATCATGCATTGCTGTGATATGAGAATGACTGTGAACACTGTGAGTATGATTGTTGCTTGCATGGAGCATGACTGTTGCATGCATGGAGCATGATTGCCGCATGCATGGAGCAGCATGCAGCAATTTGCATGCTGAAGGCTTACCAGGCCATGTTAGGATACAGACGTCTTTGAGCATGTCTGCAACAAGCTTCAGGTCTTTGGTGTAGGCCCCTGTTTTCAGTGTCAGCACAGGCTGCGCCCCAAGTCGTTCTGAGAGCGTCTTGCTTCGCCGCTGGTGAAGAGCCTCGAAAACGTTGCCGAATTCATGTAGGATTATCGGGTGCGTGCTTCCTCTTGAACTCGTCTAAAACCCAGGGGACGCCAACTCGGCTGATATCGCTGGGCTTGAGAGTGTTGTTTCCATCCTTGTGGCTGATTCCCGCGAATGTCAACAAACAACAGCATGTGGCGGGGTTTTCAGCTCTCTCGTTCATGGCAGTAATCTGATCGGCGATGGGGGGATACTTCCTGTCGGGGGTCAAGGCAGCAATGGCTCAGGCGAGGGTCATGGCTCTGCGGGGGTCATGGCTCCGGGGCTCCTCCGACGGCGAGGGTCATGGCTCAGGCGGGGGTCATGGCTCTGGGGCTCCTCCGATGGGAGGCAGGGCAGGTGCATGCTAGCTGCTGTTGCCTCGGCTGTTGCGCCAGAGCTCCTGGCCGCTGTCAGTGGCGCCATTTGTGGCGTTATGGCTGTGGAGCATTTGGGCAGCAAACCACCCACAGCCCGGCCGGTCCTCTACGGGTGCTGGACAGGCAGCGGCTGCCGGGCAGTTGCGTTAAGCAAGGGGGCGGAGATGCTCCTGTCCCGGTTAAGAGAGGCAAATAGGCAGCGAAGGCTGCTTTGAGGGCGCATGGAGATGCCTGAAGGGGGAGCCAAACCTCCTATTCTCTCCTCCCTGGCTTGTTGCTGCTGGTAGGATGGAGGGCTTAGGACAAAGAAGTTAGTACATTTTTTCTGTTGTCTGGGGGTCCCCCCCTCTGATTTTTTGATGATTGAGGGATTACACAGGGGCCCGAACGCCGAGCAGCCGTTATCCCAAAAGTCTGATTTATATTTTTGCGCCATACTTAGCACCATGGAATTTATTATTTATTTTGTGGGTATTACCATACGTCCCCAGGGTGCATCTTCCTTTGCAGCAAGGCATTTAGCACCCTTTTATTTTAGCAGCCTAGCAATGGTGGCCGGCTCGCTGCCATTATGCCTTCCACTGTCTGCACGCCCATTCGCGTATAAGCTACGATAATTGCTCTAGTTCGGCAGCCTGGCTTTGCCTGCAGTGAGTATTGTGCAAGATGGCCACTATGCCCCCCTCCCCTGATAACAATTTCACCCTCCTCTCCTGCCCCTTCCCAGATGCTGCACCCCCCCGCCTAGATTCTTGACCTTTATCAGCCCAGCCAGCGTTGCAACGTCCAGTAAAGCCTATCCCTATCATGTGTTACTCGACAAGTATGTATGGCGTTGTGGGTCAGAGTCAGGGCTAACATGGGACCGGCAAGGGAAGAGGCCCAAATGTCGCCTGCGTTTTGCTGAGTATGTGTGTGGTTCAGATTGTACCTAAAACTTCAAACCCAACAACCTAACTAAATGCAAGCGTATGGTCACAGATGTAACAGCTGCTTTGCGAGGCAGCCACAAATAATACAAAAACGCCGCATGCTAGTGTTTGGGGCATTCATTCTGGAAAACAATGTAGCTCCAGGCACGAACAATGTATCCTGACAAATCGAGAATTGTCTGCACCGCACATGACTACCGGTAAATGAAATATCTACTTCTTGGATCGAAATCCTTAACTTCAGAGTCAACGCGGTCTTAAAACCTACCAATCGGGCGTTCCCGCGGGCCAAACCTGGCAAAACTTGGCAGCTGGGTTCGGTCCATCCTCCCCGGCAAACTTACACCTTGTAAAGCCTCCCTGCCAACAAGCCTCGGATGCTCCTCCCCCAGCTGCTACTCAGCTGCATCTCCATTCAAGGCATCCACTGTTTTCGTCCAAGTTTGCTGATTCTTAGCCATCGCCTCAAGAGCCCGCTGGTTGCCTGATCCTCTCCTAAGAAAAACACGGGGAGCAGCTTCATGACTGTCAAGACAGTCCAGCAGCAGTCCATGCAGTCCAGTCCATGCAACCAAGAGTGCATGTAGCAGTCCATGCAATCAAGAGTGCATGTAGCAGTCCACGCAGTCCAGTCCAGTCCATGCAGTCCAGTTCATGCAGTCCAGTCCATGCAGTCCAGTCCAAGCATTCCATGCAGCAGTCCATGCAACAGATAAGCATTGGAAGTGGACATGACATGGATATTTCACCTGCTGTTGTGGATCCAAGAGGCCGTGGATTTAGCGTCCCGCACCGTGCTCTCCCCGCTGTACAATGACAGGCTGATTGGCTGGCCTGGGTAACTAGTGTTCAACTGTTCACATGCTGGAGGAAGATGTTAGTCCCCTCACACTTTCTGGTCGTAACGTGGGTGTCAGCTTAGGCTGGCAGATAATCAGCAGTGCCTATGAGATCGTTGCACAATTCTGAATGGAAAAGATGGAGGATGGGCAACAACATGACTGCGTGCCAGCCAGCAGCGGCTGCAGCCTTGGTGGCGGCCACAGAGTGCATCGGGTTCAAGGCCAAGATGCCCTCTATCCTCGTTTGCTGCTCAAAATCTGTCACGTGGCTGGAGGTAGCAGGGGGGGGGGACAGGTCGAAGAAGCCGGTCAGGGCTGGGATGACAGGGTGGAGTGCGTGTTAGTGGAGGGGCATGTGGGGGTCAAGGTCACAAGGTGGAGGGAGCAAGGGGGGGCAGGTCAAAAAAGCCAATGAGGGCTGGAAGGACAGGTTGGATTGCGTGTTAGTGGAGGGGTTGTGTACTCATGAGGGGGGCGAGGTCATAGGGCTGGAGGGAGCAGGGGGGGAGGGGTAGGTCGAAGAAGCCAATGGGGGCCTGCCAGCATCCAGGGGTAGCATGAGGTAAGTGAAGGGGCGAGGGCAAACAATTCTCGATAGACTAAAGAATGAAGAACACAAGGCCTAGCTCCGCTTCCAGGGTGAAAAGCAGGCTGGAACCGGCGCAGGGGCCAGGGCTGACCTAGGACTCACCTGGGACACATACCGGTCGTGCCACGTTTTTCTGGTTTCTCCCCGGTTCGCTCTGCCTGGCCCTTTTCAAAAGGCAGTGAGTGGTTGCGTCAGCTTTGTAACAGTAACAACAACACATACCTGCCCTCCAACCAACTCAGGGTTTCTTGATGAGCAGATCGATAACAGGACACAGGGCTTTGCTACTAGTTGGCCAGGTCTCACCCTCATTTCCTGGAGCAGCAGCGGCACCACCTCTCTCCCTCAGGGCACCCACCCCAAAGTGGTTGAGGCAGATGACGAGCTTGGCATACCCCTCGGGGTCCATCCGCTACAGGTTGAACCTGCCGGGTGGGAGAGGAGGGGATGAGGCGAGGCGGGGCTAGGCGGAGCAGGGGGGGTGGGGTGGGGTGAGCTGCTTCAGCCGGGTGAGGAAATGAGGAGATCAGGTGGCGGGGGGGGGGGGGGGAGCATGAGCGGCCATCGCTGCGGATGAGAGGTCATGGGGCGGGTCGAAGGGGGTGAGGTGGGCCAGAGGGAGTGAGCAGAGGTGCCATGAATGCATGAGACTGGGGGCCATGAAGGTGAGCACGCCGATTCCATGAGGCACAATTAAAGGATCTACATACCATAAGGATGCAGGGGGGAGCAATTATCGGTCTTCGGTCCGCTCCATTGGTTGAAGCTGAGGTGCTGCAACTATTGAAGGGTGGAGAACGACTAAGGGCGAGGCAGAGACACAGAGGACGCAATACGCTCCAAAAGGGATGATCCTCAGGCCGGTCAAGGTATGGTCCTCATTTCCCCAGTGGCAGCTCCCTTCAGGTGTGACCTGCCCCCCACTCACTTGTTCTATGTGTAAGTGGTCTTAGTTTTGAATCTGACGTTGGAGCGTTTTCACCTGTGTCTGGCCTCCTTCTCGGCCAGGATGCAGTCATGCTCAAATATCTCTAGCGCATGGTGGCGGTCGATATGACGGGAGCAGGTCCAACGGACTGTCAGCAAAGACAGGGGATGCTAGATGCAGGGTGCAGGGTGCAGGGCTGAGAGGAGTCGGTCTGGTAGCAGGCACTTTTACAATTTAACAGCGTGTTGGGCACAGGGGGATAGCGAGCAGGTAGAGGATGCGCTGCATGTGTGCTTCCAGTGCCCTAGTGTCAGGGAGCAGTTACGGGAGCGGGGGTGGGCAGGTCCTCCGGGCGCTGCCACTAACTTCCACCAGTTGTACCAGGCTGAGCATGGGTGGGACACACTTGCTTTTGTGGACTGTGCTGTGGGCATTATTGCGGGTTAGTCTCCAGGGTTTCTGAGGCCGGTGTCGTGGGCCTTTCCGGCCTTTTCTTTTGGTCCGTTTTTTGGGGGGGGGGGTGTTCGCCCCCTTTTTCGTTTCTTCTCTTCTCCCTTCTGATCAGTGGGGAGATCTTGCTTTTCTGGACTCGTTTTTTTGAGAGGCTTTGTTCAGGGTTTGTCTCTAGTGGAACTCTGTAGGTGTCTGGACTTGGTTTTCGTTGCCTTCCCGGCCTCTCCTTTTGTTCCTTTCCCCCTCTCTTCCTGTTAGTTCCCTCTTTACTCCCTTCTGAACAGTTGGGCGCCCACGCGGCCAAGCTTTGAGCGGGCCCAGAGGTGTAACGTTTTTGACAATTTAACAGCTGAGGGTTCTAACAAGGAGGGTTGGGCCCACACCAACATGCACCGGTCTCCCTTGCCCCCCCCCATGCAAGATGTCTCCCTTGATCCCCCCCATAGGGCTGCATTTTCATGCGGCCCCAATGCACTTCCCTCAAGCAGTCATTGTTCCATTACCCCCTTGCACCCTCTTGCCCATGTCCACGACCAGGCCCGCCACCTACCGCACCTCCAGTTGGGTTGCTTCCGCTCGATGCTGGACCTCACTGCATCGCTCACTGACACCGCTTTCCGCCATCCACTGCATGCATAGGAAATATATTCTTTAATTTCTGCTCGTGATGACGTCACGGGTTTTTCAGGTAGGTTACCCTTACTTGCATTCACACATAACTGACTGAGGATCGAGCTGAGGTAAGCTCTTTTGTACTGCATCAAGGCAGGGAAAGGAAGAATTGTGGCTTAGCACCCTCAGTCCCCCACCCTCCGGTCTTCAATGCAAACTAAACTGTGTGGCATGGCAAAGGCAGTCTGGTGCACGCCTGAGCAGGAGGGCACGCAGGCAGCAGGCAACCATGGACGGGTTGGATGTGAATAACTGGAATCAAGCAGCGGTTAAGTTTAGCTACTCAAGTCAGTGAGCCGTGGCCACAGGTTGTCTTATAGTCTGGCAGCCTTAGGTCAGGGCTGCTAGCCAATTGCAGTACAAGGCATGCCCCCCCCTACGGGCCCCTATCACGATTTCTTTCGTTTCTCGGTCCCTGGGTTAAGAATGCTGAATTTCGAATCTTGTAAATAGAGGGATCTGCCTTTGCTTTAGTTTGTTATTTCTAATATTGCGAGGGTGAGAATTTTCGCAAATGTGCCACATTTGCTCGCTCATGCTCGCCATCTCCTATCCCCTATTCCCCTACTTATTTGCACTTGACATGAGTGGAGCACTGCTGCATCTTGCACTGTCTTTACTGGGGTTGTTGTCTGTCCTTGCAGGGCGAAGCCGCTTATTGAGGACGGCAATTTCCTGCGCAGCACCTCCCAGAGCAGAAGCGGTGCGTGCTAGTGTGGGGTTGAGCGATTAGCGTTGTCTAGTTAAGGGGCTTCACGTCTTCAGCCATTGCAACGGAGCCTGCGCACTGTCTGTTGTGTGACGCAGATGTCGGGCGACCTCAACATCAAGGAGTTGCTCCGCAAACAATTTGAGCTAATAGTCAAGCGAAGGGTAGCAACCTTGGAGAGAGTCCAGCTACATAGCCTGAGGGGCTCCTCTTCTTGGGACGATGCGCTCTACATGTCCTTGACGAGTAGCATTTCATCCATGTCAAGGGAGTTGCTCCTTCTCGACGAGAAGCTGGAGGTAAGAGACTTGATCCACTCCTGATGAGCTGACATGGCCCCTCCACCGTCATCGCTGCAGTTTCAAACTGGCAGTGCATGGCCTTATCCGGCCTGTGACATGCGACGTAAGTAGTCCCTCTCCGCTCTCCCTTGCCTGTTTGATCAGCTTGGACTCAGGGCGCAATTGCCGCTTTGCCGCACCTCGACAGACATACAAGCATGTCTTGCTGGCTGTCACCTGGCCTGATGAACCTGTACGGCCTTCAGGTCTTCGTTTTGAACACTACCCAACATGTGCCTGCCTCCCCCCCTCTCTTACCCCTTGCCCCAACAGAGCATAAGCTACTTTAAGTGGTTTTTGCATATCCACTCCAAAGGTTTTGGGTTTGATGAGCCCTCCCATTCTTCTCCCCGAGATTCATCAAGATATGACCAAGGCCAAGTAAAGATAAAGAACGAATAGCTGGAAGACACACTTGTCTTCTTGACCCTGCTCGATATGGTGGGGGGGGGGGGGGAACTCAAGCTGGCACCGGCCAGTGATCTGTATGTGGCTGCACTCACTGCCCCATTTAAAATTGTCATGATTATCAAGATTTCCGTTGATTGCGATTGCAATCCGGGCCTCTTTATGAGGCCTTGCTTGGCATATATCGCAATCGGGGCCTCTTTATGAGGACTCGCTTGGCTTAATATTGATAAACGTGCCTTCAATTGTATGCAATTGTATTAGCTTGCAAGAGGAACGAAATTTAGCGTTATGGAGCCATGAGTGTCGCCATGCCTTGCATCTGCAATGTGTTGCTACCGGTTAAGGATGTGGCATGGGTGGATGTGGTGGTACCTTATTTTGCCTAGGTGTTCTTCCATTTGTGCGGATGGCTGATTGAGGAACATACTGATGAGCGACTTCATCGTGATGGTCAAGCTCGGCTTCAGAGTCTATCAACAGGAAAGAAGTGCATGTGACTGGTTGTGCAGTCCATGAAGTCATTTTATTATTCAAGTAGAGTATCTGAGATGTGGGCCTGTCTACCTTGCCCTGTTCCCACTCCTGTACCTAAGACCCCTTATCCTCACTGTATATGAATGTTGTATTACAGGTACCCTGACTTGATTTTCTTGTGCTTAAATTTAAAACAATGCGGCTCCCTATGGCGAAGGGGAGTAGCGAACTGACGCACCTATCTCTATTGGCCGTCTTCAAAACTCGATATCTTATTTCCCTGCCCGAGCCAACGCTGGGCCCCCAGAAGCGTGTTGGTCTTGGATGATGTCATGAGTTTAGAAGACAGCTTTCTCTACCGGAACAAAATGTATGATGTACAGGCTATCTATGAAGTTGACAGGGGGTCAATGACGTTACACCTTTGGGCCCTGTTCAAAAGGCTCGGCCGCGTTGGCGCCTCACAAAAAAGGGGCAGAAATACATAGGAAAAGGGGTAAATAAAGTGATTGGGAGCAATAGGTGAAGCGGGGACAGAAGGTCAATAACATGACCTCTGGGCCATGTTAAAGAAGCTCGGCCACATGGGCGCCCGACTGTCTCAACGGGAGGATAGGAAAGTTAAATAAGAGGGGGGGGGCAAGGAACACACGAAAAGAGGAGCGGAAAAATACCATGTCCAAAAGGTGAGGCAGTCTGAAATAACCCCAAGCCGTTCAGGTCCTGGCCCGCAACAGAGAGAAAGGAAACAAACATACGGTACTAGGAAGGAAGGCGGGAAAACCCGGAAAGAGGTATTTTATATAATACACCAGATTGAGACGAGAGCTACATCGTTGCATTCCTCGTGGCAAATGCTGTCAATTGGCATCATAAAATATAGTCAATGACATTGTAGTCATTGACACCTCTGAACCATGCTCAAAGGCGCGGTCGCGTGGGCGCCCAGCTAATAGGTTGGGAGGAAAGAAATCAAACGTTGGGCAGAAAACATATAAAAGAGGAAATAAACGCAAGGGACATACAAAAGACTGGGGAGGAGGGTCAGTCAAAGGAAGCCCCAGCCTCGAAAACGTTTAAAGACTCAGCGATATGTCCTGGCCATATCTACTACATCTTCAACAAAAGCCAGGGCGTCCCACCCCAGCCTGCTCTAATACAAAGCATAAGTATAGCCTATACCGGTATAAGAACGAAACAAAACGCCAGAGCGTGTCTTTAAGGAATATTTGACATTTGAAATGCTGTTAAGTCAATGACGTTACACCACTGGGCCATCCTGCAAAGCTCGGCCGTGTCGGCGTCAAACAGCAAGGTTGGAAACTAAAGAGAGAGAGGAAAGAGACCCCTCAAAACAAAACAAAAAGTCCTGCTGTTAAGTGTAAACAGAGAAGCCGGTGGTTACGGAGGGTTGTCAAAGGGTACATGACTTGAGGACACAGACGTCCACATGATTTTTCCATCTCCTTGATCCTCTAAAATCGAGTCTAACGAACAAGCAACGAACTGGCGCACGAGCTTACCAATGGAGAGTTCCTTTAAGTTTGGGGATCTCTTTATTCCCTCTGTTCCTTTCCTGTCCCCTTAAGCCTTGAGTTTCTTTTCCTCCCGATCTAACAATCGGGCGCCCTCGCGGCCGCGCCTTTTCAGCATGGCCCAGAGGTGTAATGTCATTCATTGACCTATGAAGATCAGCGACCCTAGACATCCCATTTGGGCAGGCGGCTCCCAGCCAAACACACTTGCATAGCAGCAACTGATTGGCACAACCTGTCTGCCTTCGGGCTGCATGATCGATTCACAGTCTTAGTATCATGCAACGGTGTGTCAGCTCTGACAGTGATTAGAGCATACCTGCTCCAGATCCCACCGGCTGAAAGGGGCATGCACATCGTGGGCCAGCTGACATGGGAGCAACTGATGATGGAGGCAGCTGTATTAACAGGGTTGCTCATACATTTGAAGTACTCCAGAGGGAGTGAGGCTGGTGGATCAACAATGTCCTTGGCCTGGGGGGGGGGGGGGGGGGGAAATCGTTGTCTGCTCAAGGTGTCAGCCTACAAGGCCATTGCCTTTGCAATGTCAACCTCCTCTTACCATGGTCAATGACGTTACACTTCTGGGCCATGCTGAGAAGGCTCCGCAGCGTGGGCGCCTCACAAAGAAGTTGGGAGAAGGAAAGCTAAGTTAAGAGGGGATAGGAAAGAAAGAGAGGAACACAAAATATACCATTTATGTCTTTTCCCCCCCACAAGGAAAGGCAGTGCGAAGATTCCTTGCCCATGTAGAGTCAAGGCCTGAACAACTAAGGGAAAATTATTAGAGAGGATAAGTAAGATTGGAACAAAAAGGATAGGCCCCCCCTCCTTCCAAAGAAGAAAGGAAAGAAAACCCAATATACCAGATCTCCAAGAAACTAGCCCTCAATTATGCCAACCACGCTTTCCATGAAAGCCAGAGCCTCCCTCCCAAGCCTGCTCTGGTACAACTGAGTGGCACCTTCGGGGGGTCCGGCCCAACCCTTCTCCCTAAGCTGTTCCTTGACACTAGAGAACTGGAAGCAAACATGTAGCGTATCCTAAACATGCTCGCCATCGCACCTTGCCCAATATCGCTGGCAACAGCGTGTCTCACGCTGTTGACCGGTACGCCGTCATCTCGTGTCAGCCGTGTCAAGGGCACCGAGGCGCAACCGTTAGTTGGTGCGCACACTAGCACAGGCCATGTTGTTGGTGTGGCTCCCAGCATGGCATGCACACCCAACATAGGCGTGAACCTCCGTACGCTGGAACCAGGCGCGGTAGGCAGCCGCAAACCTGCGCTGGGTAGTGGGGTCCCTGGGGTCTCCTCAGGAATTCGCCTCAAGCTGCGCCGGCTTGTAGCTGTATGCCTGTATCCACTACTAGTAGCTGTAGCACCTCTGGGATGGGTAGCGGCTGTAGGTCAATCAACTAATCAAGGACTGCCAAACTCAGTATGGAGACAACTGCTCCCCGCTCCAACTCTTCCAATGCCCCCATCAGCTAAATGCACCATGTGCGCCCTCCAGTGTTCTGTCTTCAGGTCGGCTGCCAAGTAAGGCTGCCGTCATGAGTGGGCTGCCTTGCTGTGCTGTTGGTGCCACCGCTGCGTTGTAGAAATGTCATTATTAAGGCAAAAGACGTTGTAAAGCGAGACCCTACACTGAAGCTTAAGATCTGGCCCTGTCCTCCAAAGTTTCTAGGGCGATGATCTGCATCGTCCTAGGTATCTGAGTGTAAGGTACTCAGGTAGTCACTGTAGTTTGATTGGGGGGCGACAGAGCCTGCAGGCGGCGAAGCAAGCCGGGCGATTGATTCCGACACGATGTAATATCATTCCAAAGTTGTGATTGAAAGGGCACTTGATTGAAATAGCTACGGTATACGGTTTGGACCCGGCTAACCCGGCCTTGTACCCCGAGGGTGTAGGAAACAAAGCGCCGATACCTAGTGCCCACATACACCTCCCTCTCGAGTCTCGATCGCCTGCCTGCTGAAGACCTACGGCAGAATCCACCAGATATTCGCTATTTCTTCTACCAGTAGCTGAAGTATCAGATCGCGAGATTCGTGCTCGCTTCTCACTCCTATACGCTGTTTCCTGCATCTAAATCAAGACACGCTTGGTGCATATTTGAATTTTCGTAATTTGTTCTTTTTACCGAGCCAAGGTCACCATCTGTTTTAAATTCATCGAATAGATGGGCGACATTGGATCATCAGCACAGGTAACAGAAAGGACACAACACATAGCATTGAAGCAAGGTCATACTGGAAATTTCCCATTTAGACGGAAATAACAAGGTATCCAAGGCAAGGTCTAGGTCTGGCCTTGGAGAGTTGTTTCCAATAAATATCGCCGAATATCTATCTCTAGGAGTTGGGACAGCTAGAGGAGGGAGACAGATCTGTCTCTGAGAATTATTGGGACAGAGATCTCTCATTTTCCGAACTCCCAATGCCATGCTCCCCATCCCATGTTATGGTATCCGCCTTAAACTGTGCGGAAGCCCCAAGCGTGCTGCCGTGGTAGGAGTGCAATCAGTGAATCTGGCCTGCCCTTCGCAGGTGACTCAGTCGGAATTTGAGGACATCCCACTCCACAGCAGTGGAGTGCCTACCTGTGCAACGGCAACCTCTGTTGCTAGCACTAGTGTTGTGGTATTCTCTCCGGAAGGGAGCCATGGTATGTGTCACAGTATATTACAGTATACGTGACAGAACCGTTTAGACCGCAGTTAGCGGCCTCGGGGACTCCGCAGCTTCTCTGCGGAGCCCACGGATTTGAACTGAGACCTAGAAACCCGCTTACGCAGGGAGATTAGGCATGACCCGTACTCTGAATTGGGCCTGCCGGGTCCCTGTATCCCGGCAATTGCCTTGGCTAGTTACTTCGTCCCTTTCTAAAGGACAGACCTCTATTGTAACAAGCACTGGCCGTCATCCTTGTATGAGACCTACGGCGTTCAAATAAGTCAGTACCTTAATCCGAGTCAAGACTAGCTCAGCCTCAGCTGAACTAGCTGGAGACAATTACCCCAGTAGAGAGCCGAGACCCTGCAGAAGAAGAAGTACGCAGTCTACGTCCCGGCAACCTCACCGCGAGTCGCGCGGTAAGTGCCCTTAACATAGCCCAGCTGGATCGCGCCCAGACGGCCAGAAGGCCTACGCTACCATAGTCTATTGCTATACATACAAATATCCAGCTCAGCTGCTTAACTCGCTGAGCACTCGCAGCCAGTGAAGAGTCACTGAGTCTGCCCGTAGGCGTCCGTCACTGCCGTGAGGAAAGAAGTCCGCCACGGACCTGAAGCGCACATCGCGTGTCCTTTAGAAAGGGACGAAGTAGATTTAGCCTGATCAGCTTGATTTGCCAATTCCTGCTAAAGGTGCTTGTGTAGCGAATTGGAAATTTGTTTGCATACAAACGACCTTGGACAGCATTTGAACTGCACTTTGCTGTGGTAATCTCCAGAGAGAGGTTGCCAAGTTAAACTCTGAGAATCACTGAGCGTGGCAGCTGAGTGTTGAGTCCAGAAGTGACTTGAAGATCTGGCTGTGAATTTATACATCCAGCAGATAATTCCCTGTGTGACTGCGGATTGAGATCAGGTGGATCCAATTTCTCATCATTGACAGAAGTAAACTTGTGGATAGAACATCCAAGTTTGAAATCTTGTGGGTGTGCCAAAGGATCCCCGCAGGAACGCAGAGCTGAGCGGACGCTACGCAAAAGGCAACATCCACGCAGGGCGTGTGACACCCACGCGGGACGTGAGACATCTAGAAGCAGCCCGGCCAGCAAGGTGGGAAGAACTGAAAGGGCGAAGGAGGATTCCGCCAGATTGAAACTAGTGAGCAGAAAAGCGGGAAGGCAAGGCCTTTCCTGCATAGTGCTGTACCTGCCATCCGATCTTGACTTGCAAAGTCCTCACCAGATTGCAGTAGGAACAAGGGGGCAGAAGCCTAGCGTTAGCAGATCTTGTAGAGGGTGTCGCCAGCACGCTTGCAGGACCGTGCGGTTCGTTAATTGCCTGTAGAATGACAGATGTAGATCTAAATCCCGATAGGCACCAGCACCCTGACGCCCAACGGAGAAGTGGGCGTCTGAGGGGGCTGGAGCCGGGTGTAAACCTGATGGAGGCTAGTGATGAGCTGGCTGCAGAAGCACTGTTGGTGGCGGCGAAGCTGGCAGGGCCAGTGGAACCGCCCGCTGGAAACTGCAAGGTGCCAGAGCCGGGTCGCGTACCGCCCAGAGAGGCAGGGGCGCAGGCAGACGGCTCAGCGCTGGTGACGCGCAAAGGCATCGGCCGAGGGGGTCCAGTGCCCGCCGATTTCAGGGGCAGCCTGGAATTCGAGCAGTGGCAGACTCAGGCTGGAACACCAGAGCTGATTCTGGAACAAGCAACAGAGGTGTCCCAGAGCTGTGACACGCGGCAGAGCTGCGAGCCCAAGGCCACGCCCCAGCAGAATCCGCCCAGGGTGGCCAGGGTCACGCAGCGGGTCAAAGCCGAACCCAGTCAGCCGGATCAAAGGGCCGAGGAAGCCGCAGCACCAAGAGAGGTTGCAGGCTGTGATAAAGCCTGCCCAGACCAACAGCGAATGAAAGCAGAGGAAATGGAGGCCAGGAGTGTGCCTGCAGGGATCAAACACGAGGAAGCTGAGCCCCAGCCAGCAGCGGGCAGGCAGAGCTCGCAGGTTGGCAAGGAAAGGGAAAAGTCAGCTGTGCCGGTAGGAAAGCCCTGGGCTGACCAAATATCCGAGGAAGAACTGTCAGACCCAGTTCAAGAAGAGAAGGGGCGGCAGTCTAAGACGGGACTGCGCCCAGGGCAGCAGCTGCGACCGCGCAGGGTGCTGGTCAGAAGAGGAGCCGGATCCACAGTCTATGGGACGCCGCTGTCCAGGTTTCCGCCCAGTGTGGGCAGACCTGTGCAGAAATCCAAGGAGGGGTCTAGCAGCCTGACGCAGAGAGACGACAGCCACAAGGAAATCCTGCGAGGATTTTTTCACGATCCATCAGGAGCGCAGGATACCAGCCCTAGCGAGCCAGAGCGCTCCAGGGCTGAGGGAGCAGTGTGCGGCGAAAAGGAGTCAGAAGGACATATGCAGCCGATCGGTTGGACAGGAATTTTGCAGTGGGCAACGGATCTGTGGAAGCAAGTTTGCTCCAGGACGTTCCTGCATTTCCAAGACCAGGTCACAGCTATTGAGGAGTTCAAGGCCCATCATCTGCGGGGATGGGCGACAAAGGCCATGCTGGGTATCCCCCACACAGGGCAGGACAGGGCAACGCTGTTAGCCGCCCTTGGACAGGTGTCCAAGGGAGGGGCGGGACGAGAAGCAGCACTGGCTGTTAAGGCCTTCGCAGACGAATGGTGCAACGAGGTAACAGGCAATCAAATGGAACCTGGATCCGAGCCGGAGGAGGAGGAGGACCAGGCATGGGAAGGATTTGAAACAACTGTGCAGCGACCGGAGGAGCTCAGGGAGGTGCAAAGGTGGCAGCAGCAGGCAAGAGCCGCGCCAACCCCGGCACTCAGATCAGAGGCCTTCGAGGTCAGCAGCGAGCCAAGCCTCAGGGGGCGACCAAGGGGCAGGGAAGCGCCCAGAACCAGCAGTCCAGCCGCCAGCGAAAGGGCGGAGTTGACTAGCCGATCACTCGCCAGGATGGCAGAGCAAGGCACAGCAACACGCAGAGCAAGCAGGCAAGAGTCTTATGCGTTGCTACGCATAGTCGAGGACAAAGAGAACACATGCCAAGAAACCCAGGTGGATTACATCAAGGAATTCCTGAGGAACAGGCAGGCGGGCACAGCAAGTGGAACCAGGAGGATTGAGCCTGCAGGCAGCGCACGGAGCAGTGGTCCAAGAATGCAGGAAGCCAGAGAGGAAACGCAGTCTGATTCCTATGCCAGGAATTACACAGGCGGGACGCAGCCGGGTTGGCAGGGCCAGGAGCCGCCCAGGGGACAGGCATACAACAGAGAACAGCCAAACCGGCATAGGCAGGAGCAGCCCAGAGGGCAGGCAGATGGCAGGGAACATCCAAGCCAGCATAGCCAGGAGCCGCCCAGAGAACAGGCAGATGGCAGGGAACAGCCAAACCAGCAAGACCAGGAGTTGCCCAGGGGACAGGCAGAGCCGGGCAGAGCGCAGGCTTGGAGGCCTGGCTCTGACAGCAGACCTGGCAGAAGCGAGTCAGAACGGCTGCCACCCGAGGGAAGTAGAAGCTCTGCAGGAAGGGCAGGCATGCAGCCATCACGATAAGATCATGATCAGGAGGAGGATTATTACAGACACGACAGATACCATTCAGGTCGCAGCCCATCAAGGGGCGGAGGTGGAGGATCTAGGTCAAGGTCAGAATCAGTTGATTCGGGACCAGGAGGAGCGGACAGACGCAGGCCGGGAGCCAGGCATGAGTCCAGCGACCAGGAAATGAAGAGGCTCGAGAGGGAGCAGGCAAGGATGAACCTGCAGCTGCAGCAGCAGATGGTCCTGCAGCTGGCAGGGGTAGCCAAATTCACCAAAATCCCAGCCATCCAAGGCAACGTGCCAGTATTGGATATGTCGCACCCAGGCGCGGTTGCAGCCAGGAAATATTGCCAGGCATGTGGATATTGGGGATCGCACAACCGGCTGGCGCTGTCAGATGACCCGCCAGCGCTGGCTGTGGTGGCCGGAGAAATAGCTGGGTCGTGCCAGTCGCCATCAGCCATGACGATGTTGGTGAAATCACTGGTCAAGCTATGGGACAGCAAGCCGGCTAGCGTGGGGCCACTGATGGTAGCCATCAGGGCGGCGCCCCATGCTGGAGACAGGGCTGCCAAAGAAGCAGAAAGGATAAGGGGGACGTGGGTTGCCCCAGCAGAGGAGCAGTGTTGTGAGGCCTCACTGCTAACCTTGTGGATCAAAGTGGTTCAAGCAGAAGTGGGAAAGCCAACCTCGGATGAGAGGACGGCCATTTCCAACCTCAGGCTAGGGGTGAAGACCACTCTCGACCCTGACGTCAAGCCAGAGGAGACGGTGGAAGCATTTGCTCACAGAGTGCTGTCGACAGCAGAGTTGCTGCAGATTTCAAGGGATGCAGTGGACCATTTTGGCAGGAGGCACTCGGTCTCGCATCTGTTCCATGATGGACTTCCAGCGCTCGCTAAGGCCAAACTGAGCAAGTTTGTTATGACCGTCCCAGGGTACCTCAGCATGACAGACGAAGATCAGATTGCAGTACTCACACAGCAGGTGGTGCTGTGGGAGAAGTTTGCCTTGGAAATGGGGGATCTAGGAGGCGTCAGCCTCAAACAGTCAGCCAGTGGGCCTGGCCATGGGGAGGCGCAGTCCAACAGAACAAGGAAGGAGAGAACAGGACAGTGGGAGATGCGGACACGCCTTGAAGGGGCAGGGAACCCCGCAGGAGCAGCAGCTGCCCAGCAGCAGCGGAGTGACAAACCCAGAGGAGTTACCTGGGCAGATCAATCAGGAGCACCAAATTACAGCGCAGAAGGCGCTGCAGGGGCAGTCAAGGCATGCTCAAAGGCATGTTCAAAGCGGCTAAGGAGAAAGGGATACCTGCTTACTTCAAGCGGGCATGCTTATTTGTCCGAGGAGAGGAGGTGAAGTCAATCTAGCGGGTAACCCGTAAACCGGTTAATGCTACGGCTTATAGAGAGAGGAAGGGTTTGAGGGTGCTGAGCTGGAACATAGGGGGGCATCTTAGCACAATGCACCTGAGCCTTGATTTTCAGAAGATATGGGAAAAAGCAGACTTAATCATTTTGTCTCACACCGGTCATTGCGTCTCTGATGTTGTCCCTGACCTATCTGGTTTCGCATGTGTCTCTTGCAGTGCACGGACTTACGATGCACGGTCGGGTGGAGTTGCGGTCTATGCTAGGCAGCCTCTTTTGGTGTCCTTAGTGCAGGATTCCCCTTCATATGGAATGACCTGGGTTAGAATTCCGGCCTGCAATCTGTATGTTTGTGCGTGTTACCTGCCTCATGGGAATTCTTCCTATTTCAAACATGAAAATGGCCGGTTGGATGCTGCGGCTCACTATGATTTTCTTAGAGAATCAGTTTCCAAATTTTCTGCGCTGGGGGAGGTTGTGATCTCAGGGGATCTGAACGCTAGGACTGCATGTGTGGATGATCGCTGCGACATCATAGACATGCAAGAATGGGAGGGTATGGGCGCAGCCAATTTGCCAATTCCGTGTGACGCCATTAATTTGCATGCGTGTGCGCGCGCTGTCCCGCCTAGACATAATGAGGACGGGGTGGTTAATCCTAATGGGAAAAAATTGATAGAGATGTGCAAAGATCAAGGTCTGGTTATCCTGAATGGAAGGTTGCCTGGGGATATTGAAGGTACTTTTACCTATTTCCAACATGGCAAGAATGCTGGTGCTTGCAGTGTCATTGACTATTTCATATCAACCCCGTCCCTTATTTTTGATATGACAGGGGCCATCAAGCCTGGATGTGATATGCAGGTATCTCAATGTGCCTGTACCCCTGCACGTGCTGATGGGGGTAGGTTTGACCATGTTCCTATTTTCCTTACTGTTAGCCGGCCCGCCTTGGAGCCAACCGCGTTTGCTAGGAGGATAAAAGGAACCTTGCAGGGAAACGATGTGACTATGAAGCAGGCTCGTGACGTAGTTTACAGATGGAACCCGGATAGTAGGGACTTTTACGTTACAAATTTATGTACGTCTGCCTCGGTGGCAGAACATTTTGGAGCCATGTATCACCTTTCTGCATCAGTGCATGAAGTCTCCCAACACTTTAGCCGCGCTATTGAGTGTGCCCTTATGGATTTACATAGATCGCAGGGTAAAGTTGCTTGCTATCCCAATGAGTCTAAAGTTATCAAGCAGGATAGGCCTTGCAATACTTGGTATGATGACCGGTGCAAAGCTGCTAGGAAAACTTGTTTAGTGGCTGCCCAGTTTTGGGGTGCTGGTTCAGGAGAGGTTAAGTTGGCCATTAGGGAATATCGACGTATAACTCAGGCTATCAAGCGTGAATGGGAGGGTGTACGAGCAGCGGATCTACTGTCAGATCTTCGGTGCCAGCCTAAGAATTTTTGGTCGGCTTATGGCAGTAACAGGAAGATCAGCCCCCTCACAGATGTGGGGGATTGGACTGAATACTTTAAAAAGCTGTTTGAACCTTCAGAGCATGTGCCTTGCCACAAAGCTGGGGATGAGACTATTCAGGCGTGTTTATTTCCTCTTCCTTTAGAAGTTCATCTTTCTCAAGCAGAGCACCTAAATTGTGTTTTTACGGAAGCCGAGATTGTGAAAGCTTTGGAAAAGACTGTGAATGGAAAGTCTGCGGGTGTTGATGGTGTCCCTATGGAGTTTTTGAAACACGCGGTTATTGTGACTCCTAGGGGAGCTTTTTCTCAAGAGAAGCGGCAGTATGTTTTGGCAAATCAAATTACGTTTTTGTTTAATAGAGTTTTGGCAGACGGTTACCCTAAGGAGTGGGGCATCGGAGCACTTGTTCCGGTACCCAAGCCAAAGGGCAGTCCTGCAATCAAAGACGATTATAGGGGTATTGCCGTCGGAACTGCCCTATCCAAATTATATTCCCTTGTCTTATTGCAACGTCTTGATTCTTGGGCAGAAAGTCAGGGTTTCAGAGCCGATGGCCAGGCAGGTTTTCGGCATGGACGGGGAACACCTGATAATGCTTTCATTCTAAACCACATTATTGAAAAATACCATTCGGAGAAAAAAACGATTTTTGCTGCTTTCATTGATTTTAGGAAGGCATATGACTGCATTGACAGAGATTTATTGTGGCCGAGTTTACAGAGCATGGGTGTGCACGGCCGGATTTTAGAAAGTTTGAAGGAGATGTATCAGGATGTAAAAATCCGTGTACGGGTTGGTGGTAAACTGGGAGATAGTTTCTCCTCCTTTATGGGTGTTAAACAAGGAGACCCGCTGTCCCCTCTATTGTTTGGCCTGTTTATCGACCGTTTCGAGAAGTTTGTCGCAAGTGAGTGCCCTGATATTGGCGCCCGTCTTTCACATGCTTTGGTCAGAGTTTTACTTTATGCTGATGATCTGGTGTTATTCGCTGAATCGCCGGATGATCTGCAAAAACTTCTTGATGCTCTCCATATTTTTTGTCGCCACAATGCCTTGACAGTCAATATAAAAAAATCTGAAGCAGTTGTTTTTAACCAGAAATATTGTAGTCATTTGGTATCTCTGTCTTATGACGGAAGCGTTCTTGATATTAAGCCCTTTTTCATCTACTTGGGTATGTTATTTGATGAGGCAGAGGGTATGAAGGGAGCAGGTAGACGTTGTGTCAACAAAGGGAGGGCAGCTTTGTATGCCATGGTCCGGAGATGTCATGAGCTTGACATACACAATGTTCACATCAAATGTCATATTTTTGACTCTTTAGTGAAGCCTATTCTGTTTTATGGGTGTGAAATTTGGGGACCAGGTCTCCTTGCGAAAGGAGTCGGCTTGACAGATACTGGTTTCTCTAGAGATTTGGAGGTAATTCACAAGGGTTTCCTTAGGCAGTGTCTGGGTCTTCGCAAGTCTGTGGCTGAGTATGTTCTCATGAGCGAACTGCACCGTGAACCCCTTATCTTAAGTCTTTTTCAGCAGACCCTGAGTTTTTGGAATAGAATTAATCTGAGGCCTGACAATGACCTTGTGAAAATGGCTATGCAGGAAAGTTGTGATTTGGCGAAGGCTGGCACTTCACTTTGTTGGGCTGGTTTTCTGTCTACGATATTGATGACTCTGGGTATTGATTTATTGACTGCATCAGTCAATACCTCTTTGGATATTGAGGTCATTGTGAATTCAGCTAGGGATCAGTGGCTTTCCAAAATTTCCAGGGACATGCCACGTACGGCCCTGTCAGTACGTGCTACTCCTGACTCAGAACGCTCGGGGTTCAAATTGTTTACGTTCTCTAAGTGGTTCCAAATTAAGCGTGATGTGCAGGAGACTTTCTGGTACAATTTGAGTAAGCCTAATATTATTTTTGCTGTAGCCCGGTATCGGATGGGGTCGCATTGGCTGAATGTTGAGACGGGGCGCTTTGAGAAACCCTGTGTGCCTCGTAGCGAGAGGATTTGTAGATGTTGCAATCTTAAATGTCGGGAGGATGAGCTTCACATGATTTACTGCCCGTTCTATACAGACCTTCGTTTTCAGTTTAACCTTACTTTCCATAATTTCCTAGAGGACGAGGATGAGGCCATGAAACGGTACGCAAATGGAGTGTGGGGCAAACTTAATGCAGCGGATTCTGCATATGTGTTCTGGAAGAAATTTGGTTGTTTTATCTTTCAGTGTATGATGAAAAGAGAGAATCATCTCAAAACTCTGCCAAAATTCCTGTCTCCCCCCTAACTCTCTAGGCGGTGCTCAATCGAACTCTTTTGCACCCACGTCATGTTTTATGGCTGGGGCTTATCTTCTGCACTATGGGATTCATTCCCACGCCACTGTCGTGGTTGTGTGCTAGTTGCTTGCCCAGGGGGGTCACTGGTTTTCGCTTTCTGTCCTAGTGTATCAAGTGCCTGTACCGGTTTACGGGCACATGTCCCATGCATCAATTGTGATGCTCTGTTGGACTGTAAAAACTTCACAAACTTCACATGCTACCAGTGTGGTAGCACGGCGCACCTGGCCAGGGATTGCAGGGCACCCAGACCCAGGGATGAGCGCAGGCCAACGCCACATGCTGCTGACATTACAGCTGGGCAGCCCAGGCCGCAGCAGCAGCAGTACCCGCTCCCACCAAGGCCGCAGCAGGGTCAGCCTGCAGGCAGACCGTACGAGCGGAATCAGAACAACAGGCAGTACCAACGGCCGGGGCCTGGCCAGGGGGGTCAGGCTCAGCAAGCGGCGCACGTGTCGCACCTAAGCAGCCCAACGGGGCAAGCCGAGCCAGAGGGCTGGCACCAGACTATGGCAGAGATGCTCAGCGAGTCTGTAGCACTCATGACGCAGGTTGGGCTAGTGCCCAAATCTGCAGGATTCAAGCAGGCGGCTCACAACGCTCGTCCTAGGTCATTCTTGCCAGAACCCTGTCCGGAGGAGGAACCTGAGCAAAGGCTCGTGGAACCTGCCTCCAGGAAGGGAGCAAAGAGACTGGTTTTGAGCAAATTAGCTGACGATATGTCCGACATCCGACTGCAGGTGTTCAAGTTGAACGAGAGGCTGACGGCACTGTCCTTCACTACTATGCCCATGGGTTCAGAAGACTACAGGGGTAAGGCCAATAAGGGCAGGCAGGAAAGCAGGGTGGTCACAGCTGCACCAAGGCTGCAGTATTTTAAGAACGACAGAAGCAACCTGGAGCAATGTGTGGGCCTCATGGTCAAAGGAAAGGTCCTGGTGGCGCAGAAGGCTCTCATGGACTCAGCGTGCTCCTGTCATGTGATCACAGTCAACATTGCAGAGCAGTTAGTCGCCATGGGGGCAGAGCTGATCAGGACGGATGAGAAGATCCGCACGACAGACAACGCAGGGGCAGATCTGTATGGGGTGCTGTTCATTTATGTGGTGTACGGATATGGGGGGCCCAATGCTATTATGGAACCCACGGTGGTCAGGGTCGTAAAAACACCGCCCGATGCATACGAACACTTGGTGGGGAACCCAGAGTTTCTCAAGTACAATGGGGTTTTAGAGGCAGCAGGAAGGCTGACCTTACGCCCCAGAGATGGCCCCCAGACAGTACGAAGGGTCAGGGACCTGACGCTGCCGTTGGTCCTAGCATCCCCAGCAGGGGGGTACCAGGCAGCAGCAGTAGCATGGGCAGGAATCCGGTGTGGATTTGCAGAACGTGAAAGGTGGCCCGTGGCCAGGGTAGAGGAAGAACACGAGCCGCTCTTACAGCACGCCATGGCCACACACGCAGGTGCCGCCATGAAGACTGACCAGAAGGTGGGACAGAGTCGCGGAACAGCCGCTGGTGCAGGCAGAGGCACCGCAGATGCGGGCAGGAGCAGCCGTGAGGACCCACAGGAGACCGTGTCCAGGCCGCGCCAGTGCGGGCAAACGCAGGCTGCAGTGCCCAGGGAGGGCAAGGTGGGCGCCAAGGCCGCTGCGTCACTGCCGGGCCAGGCAGCAGCACAGGCAGAGGCCACTGCTGAGGTAGCAATGGCACTCAAGGCAGAGTCAAAGCCGGAATACGAAAAGGAGATCATTAGGAGATGTGTGGAGACAAGCCCGCGCTACCCATGTGTCTTGTGCGGAGAACCTGGCCAGCACTCAACAGAGGAGTGTGAACAGAGGATCCGGAAGATACTGCAGAAGCCTGCGGCAGGTCCCGCAGCCCAGGGGACATCACCAGGGGCCAAAAGGCGGGTAGGCTTTGGAGGAGCCGCAGCAGCAAGAGCTGCGCCAGCAGGATCCAGCAGGCACTCGGAGGTGCAGGTGCCTGGCAAAGGCGAGAGGGCCGGTGCGGCTGATGGGGGCGTTAGGGAAGACGCCCCAGCAGCAGCAGAAGGAACGCAAGGGACCACAGCAAACCGCGGACAGGAGGAGCCTGTCGGCAGGGAGGAGAGGGAAGTATCAGAGGAGTCAGAGGAGGAAGAGGTCCATGATCGAAGGACCCCGAAGTACATACAGGTGCTGAGGCTGCAGCAACAAGTAGAGTTACTGCAGCACGACGTCAAGGCAAGGGAAGAGCTGCTGTACCGCCAGGCGGCTGCAACAATTGAATACCTGAGGTTGCAGCAGGTCAGGTGGACAGGCCTCCAGGACGCCAATATACGGCTCACGGAGGTACAACAGCAATACATCTTGCGTGCAGACCAGCTGCGAGCGCTGTACGTCAACCTGGGGAGCCAGCAGGCAGGAGAGCAGCTGCAGTCCACAATCCCAGGTGACCCGGCGCTGGCAGAGCATATGGCAGCCATGTTTCAAACCGCGGAGGAGTTCGCGGAGGAGGACGAGAGCCTGAGCCAGGAGAAGCTGCAGGACCAGGAGCAGCAAGCCACCGGTCAGCAAGAACCAGGGGGCAGTGGCGGGGCCAGGCAGGCCAGCGGGGAAACGCGAGTGCGGCACGGGGGGGCAACCCCAGATGACGCCGTGCATACAGTAACCAGGGAGCGCAGCAGGAGCGCGCAGAGGGCTCGCAGTGCAGAACGCCGCGGGGCGGTGCCTACACCGGAGGCGCGAACCCAGCGGCCAGACCGCGATGATAGCTTCGACAGGCCTAGAGGCAGGAGGCAGCAGTCACCCAGCGGGAATCGTGGGAGCCAGCCCAGGGGCAGGTCGCAAGAGCGAGGCACAGGTAGCCACGCCAGGCCATACCAGCTAGAACAGAGAATGCAGGATAGAAGGGGAACCTCCGGCCAGAGCCCGCCGGGCAGGGCCCAGGCAGGGCGCAGCTGGATGGGGGGACAAAGGAATGTCCTCGGACCCCACGATGGGGGGGTGTGCTTCAACTGTCAAAAGCCAGGGCACTTCGCTAACGCGTGCCCAGAGCAGGGAGAGGCCTCGCAGCCTGGAGACAGCAGCCAGTTTGACCGATCACGGGCAGCAGGAGGCCCGGAAAGGAGCTGGGGCGTCAGGGGACCAGGCAGGAGCCAGGAGGCGTCAGAAGACAGCATGAGGCGAGCTTACGAGGCCGCCAAGGAGGTCTCCTTTGAAGAGTGGAAAAGGCAGCAGGAGTCAGCTGGACCGAGTGAGCTGCCAGGCCCGCCAGGACGGCCGGGACCAGCGGGGCAGTCTTACAACTCCAGGTGGGTCAGCCAGGAGAGGCACACGTGCATGATGTCGGTCCATGAAGGGTTTGGGCAGAACGCAGCAGCTCGGGGTGTGAGCTACCAGGCCGCAGCAATGCCGGTAACATTCCAGGTGGTGCCAGAGGGGCAGGTGGCCCAGCAAAGGCACCACTGGCAGATGGTGGTAGAGGCCCTAGCCATGAATCACTATGGTACACGACCCGCAGGGTCAGCCAGGTCTATGGCACACGCCGTGGAGTTTCTCAGGAACCTCCAGCAAAGGGGATGCCCGGCCCCATGTGAGGGATGGCCTGGCATTCTCCAGCAGTTTCTCGACAAAGAATGGGACATCTACAATGCCCAGATGGATGAGTTTGAGAGGATAGAGCAAGAGGCAGGACTCCAGCACAGGGTAGACGAGTGGGAAACCAGTTCCAGTGGGGACGGCACCAACGACTCAGAGGAAGGCCATGAGCCTCAAGCTCCTGTGGCAGTGCGTGAGGAAGAAGCTGCCATGCCCTGCCCAAGTACCCCGGAGGGCAACGCGGACACAGGCGGCGAGGTAGCGGAAGCAGCCGCCGGGACCCGGAATGGGCTCAGCAGGCAGGATCACCACCCAGGGGCCAAGGGGGCGGCAGCTATGAGTCCAGAGGACACTACGGCGGGGGCCGTTAGGACCCATCACAGTACCACCTCTCGGTCCAGCACGGCCAGATGGGAGGAGGAGGACAGAGGGCTGCAGAGCAGCCGCAGCAGGGGCGAGAGGCCCGCTGCAGGGAATGAGGATTCCCAGTTCATCCAGGCCGGTACAGGGCGCCGGGGCAGGTCGGGCAGCAGAGGGCGGGCTCGCCCTGAGCCAGACCTGCCGAGATTGCCAGAAAGCAGGTGCTTCGTGCAATGTTACCGCCTGGGGGAAGAAATGCCAGAGGCATCGTCTTCAGAAGCTATGATCACTCTGCCAGCACAGTCCAAAGATGGGCTTTGTAGGTTGCAGAACCACAGGCTCCTGGAGGGCAGGTCGCAAACGTGCGTCAACATAGCGGCAGCCATGCAGGCAGTGGCCAGACTGATCTTTCCATGGGACGCGGTGACAGCAGTCCTGCTGGGTGCAGCACTCAAGGGGTTCATCCAGCCCAGCACAAGGATGGAGGTTTATATGCAGAGGGGATGGTCACGGCACCCCATCTACGCATACTGCGTCAGCGAGATGGTGGAGCTAGCCGTCAAAGAAGGCATCACAGCAGTAGCCGCAGCCGACAGGGCGCACCCAGACGTGCCGGATAGCGCGCGCACCGAGGGGGTGTGGCAGGGTGCACAGCCCGGGTTCATGCGCACGCCATGGGCGGAAGACTGCGTCCACCAGTTGATGGAGCATTCCGCTCTCAGAGACAGCGCCTTCTATGTGCCAGTGCAGGCCTTAAGAGAACACGGACGGGGTGACAGGCCCGAGGATGGAGTCTACAGCGAGGCAGGGCTGTGCCATGCCAATAGGCCACGGCGGTGTGAGGCCACCGTTGAGGCGTCGGTCACCATCCCCAGGATGGTCGCAGGGCAAGCTGTACCATGGGGAATGGACCCTGGGGAGGCCAGGGCAGCCATCCCAGTTCAGCAGCTGGTAACTTACTACTACGAGGAGCTGGAAGAGGGAGAGATGCCGGTGTCAGCAGCATGGATCCACATGCATGCGTCACGGGATGATATGCCAGTCTTCCTGTTCGCCAGGTGCGAAGGGAACGTGGCGATCACCATGTGTGCATCAGTCGACGAGGCAGAATTCCACGCGCACACGCACGCCAGGGGAGCAGACCCAGCAACATGGGCAGTCATGCTCATGGCATTGCAAGGTTCTGCTCCCGGGACAGCTGTCAGCAGCCATGCGGCACGTCTGGGGCGTGGATGATCAGTGGGCGCCGCTGGAAATGACAGACTGCCCCACATGGCCATACGGGGCCCAGAGGTCGCCAGCGGATGGACCCATGTGGGAAGACGAAGAGGAGTTCGCGCGCTCGCCGTTCGCAGTGGAACGGTTAGAAGCGTGCGTGCACCAGTGGGTGCGCTGGGAGAGAAGAGCGTGGCGCGACAACAGGGCCAGCAGCGTGGTCCAGTATTGGCAGGCAAACGGCATGACAGTACAGCTGTGGAGGCAGGCGCACCCGGCAGGGGTGCGCACTCTGCACCCCCTGTTCAGAGGAGCAGGGTCGGATACCTACATGGAGGAGCTGGAGGAGCTGAGGACTCAGCCTGTGCCGGGGCGCTGGATGGGTGGCAGATGGGGTTCCCACCATTGGGACCCCGCTTCCATCACTGACGGGCCAATCCAGGACACATACCAGGAGCCAACAGAGCAGGGCCATGTCGCCTTTGTCACCACTCTCGGGGCAACAGCATCCTCTTGGGAGTGGCTGGAGCCCATGGAGGACATGGAGGTGTCAGCCCTGGAGGCTGAGACCGGGGATCGGGCGGAGCCCCAGACAGTCCCGGACAGTGCCAGCCATGAGGACAGGGGGCTGCTAGGAGAGGAGAATGAAGACCCTTCGGAAGGGCCACCATCACTGGTGCAGGATTCAGAATCGGAGGATGAGTGGGGCGCTGACAGAAGCCCATGCCCAGCAAGGATCAGCCTCACAAGAGCTGATACCGGGGATGCAGATGGGATGGAAGAGCCAGCCAACGCAAGCCCTGGACCAGGGAGTCCTGTGTGGGGCCGCGAGGAGGACTTGGTACAGCTACGACAGGAATGGATGCGCGAGGTTGCTCAGGAGCAAGCAGCCATGGAAGAGCGCAGAACCAGGAGAGCCGAGATAGAACGCAGCAGCAAGGCCGCGCTAGAGGAGAAGGCACACAAGGTCGCAGTAGGGGTGAACCCGCAGCAGGCAGCAGACCAGTGCGCTGGCGAGCCCAAGGGGGCAGCAGCAGGCAAGGCGAACGGCAGGAGCCCAGGGGACGCACAGATCAGCCCGCCAGCACAGGCAGCAGCAAGGGAGCCTTGGGGCGATCCAGCAGCATACAGCACGGAACGCTGGGTGGCAGTGCTCAGACACTTCGTGGATGAGCTAGACGTGCTAAGAAGGCAGGAAATGGGGCAGCAAGAGGCAAGCCAGGAGGCTAGCCTAGTTTTCCGGCTCAGAATGCTGCCACAGCCCGATCCGAACCCCAGGATGGGAGGTTACAGCAGGGCGGTCAGGGAGCTACAGGAGGAGCTGACGGAGAGAATATCAGCCCTCAACAGGATGGGGGCAAAGGGAGTGGACACCCAACAGCCGTCGGACAGCCGCAGCAGCCAGGCTTGCACCAGCAGGGGGGAGGCCCTTGCAAGGAGGGCTGCCAGCGCTCGGGCAACCTTGCGACAGGGCTGTGGGCCTGAGGAGCCCGCGGGTGCCGGCAGCAGCACGACTGTGCAGCGCGCCATTCTCAGGCAGGAGCGGCTGGCACAGGGCAGCACAGGTCAGATACCAGGAGCAGGGCCAGAAAGGGCTGGTGCGGCTTGGACTGACACTGCCGAGTTGCGGGGGGAAAAGTCAAAAAAGGCTAGGCGACGCGCGGGAAAGGCGCAGAGGGCAGCCGAGGACAGGAACCGTGGCAGCAGACCAGGAATGGACTGCCCAGTCCTGCCACTCAGGATCAGCCAGGTGGATCTGGAGATCACATGGGCCAGTGGGCAGCAGAGGCCAGCGCAGAGCGCAGAGCCAGGCGTACAGCCCGCAGAACACCTACCGCAGAAACCCACGAGGCAGATGCCAGCTTGCAGAGGACTTCTCACCTGTACAGCATTTAAAGGGATCCTTACGGGGGCGCTCCAGCTGATACTGGTGTGGCTCCTGCTGTCGGTGTGTATGCCAGGGGCGCGAGCCACCGAGCAGGGTGTGCGAGGAGGAGGATTTACAGCAGGCCAAGGGGCTTTTGTGTCTGGACAAGAGGCAGCAGCAAAGCTGTCGTCTGGATGGTTGCGCCCGCCAGCAGTCATTCCCATGGGGGGTGCCAGCAGGAGGGGTGCCTGCAGCCAGCAGGAGAGCTGGCAAAGTGGCAACGACACTGGCAGGGAAGAGCCGCCCGCGGAGGACGACCCGCAGGCGGCTGAGATGATCGACATGTTCCAGCCAGGGGGAGTCGTGGAGCCGCCCGCGGAGTACGTCAAAACCAAGGAGGGGTGGCTGCTGGGCCAGCACCCCGACTTCACTGCGGCACAGCAGGAGAGCCTGGAGCAAAGCCTCAGGGATCGCCAAGGAGCGTTCGCTTACTCCATGGAGGATCTGCCTGGCTACTGCGGCACGCAAGGTGAGTATACACTGGCTTTAGAAGACGAGGTCAGTTCGTGCTTTCAGAAGTCCAGGGATATGCCGCCGCCCAAAGCAGCCATTTTTAAAGAAAAGTGCCAGCCAATGATACAGGCAGGTATTATCGTCAAAGTACCCCAGGGGGGGCCTATCAAGTTTGCGGCCAACTCAGTAGTAGCAGCCAAGAAGAGTGCTGAGACTGGGGAGTGGACTGACCACCGGATAGCGCACGATATGCGCAGGTTAAACCTGCGTACGGCTAAGCAGGAGTTTGCAATCCCCAGGATGGAGACTATTTTTCAGAACCTGGGAACTGCCAAGATATTCAGCAAGGTTGATCTCCGGTCGGGGTTCATGCAGATCCCTATAAAGGTCGAGGACCAGCCTAAGACAGCTTTCTGGATGGGCCCTGAGCTTTGGATGTACACAAAGCTCAACTTCGGTCTGCGCAATGGACCTCCCTTCTTTCAGCGTATGATGGAAGAGGAGATTGCCAGGGCAGGTCTGAGTGCGTTCTGCGTGGCATTCATCGACGATCTGCTAGTGTACAGTGACACACCGGCAGAACACATCGGGCATGTGGAGCTGATGTTAGACATGCTCCACAGCGTAGGATTAAGGGCGCACCCCGACAAGTCCCTGTTTGGGTGTGCAACGGTAGAGTACCTGGGTCACAATGTGTCGGCCCAGGGGCTCACGCCGCACGCAGCCAAGATAGCAGCGGTTATGGCGCTGCCAGAGCCCACATCGGTGAAAAACATTCAGGAGGTCATGGGATTCTTGAATTTCTACCGGTGCTACATCCCGGATTTCTCGAAAAAGGCGGCATGCATCAACGCATTGCTGGTCAAGGGGGTCCCGTTTGTGTGGGGGCCAGAGCAGTCGCAGGCGTTCCAGTTGATCAAAACAGAGATGTGCGAGGGAGGAAGAGTTCTGCGCAGGCCAGATTACAGTGGGACAGGGCCAGACGGCAAGGGGCCGCCAAGACCGTTCTTGCTGTACACAGATTTCTCTAAGCAGGGCATAGGTGCCGTGCTAGGGCAGTGTGACGACAGCGGGCGGGAGTATATGGTGGCGTGCACGTCCAGATCCCTGAACAAGAGCGAGAGGGACTATTCCTCGTTCCAAGGGGAGATGCTGGCCGCAGTGTACGCAGCACGCACATACCGTCACATGCTGTTCGGGTGCAAGGTGCATCTCATCACCGACCATGAGCCGCTCACTTACCTCATGGACAATCAGACGTTGGTAGGCCAGCATGCTAGGTGGGCTCTCATGCTTCAAGAGCTGGACATTACCATTGTCCACCGCTCAGGGGCATGCCATCAGAATGCGGACATCCCGTCCAGATCACCACTCCCATCCTCAGCTGACCGCACGGGGGCCAGGCTTGATACAGCCGCTCCCGAGCCGGCAGCCCAGGAGGGGGGAGGGGGGAAGCAGGTAGCTTTACTCACGGGGTTGGGCAGAGTGAACCAGTGGCATGCAGACCAGATGGTGCGCATGGCACAAGAAGGCAGAAGAAGAGTACAGATACTGCGAGCTGCAGAGGCAGCTTGCGTGACAGCGCCGGTAGGGCAGGAGATATCCTCTGCCGCCACTGACGATGATGAGCAGGCGCAGCCTGTCAGTACAGCAGAACAGGCATTCAGCAACAGGGAGCGGGCCAGGTCAATGATCAGTGATGTTCTAGCTGACCTGCCCCGGGTGACGCCCCCTCATTTACATGCAGGCCTGGACACAGCTTGCCTGTCGGGTGGGGCAGTGCGGGCCATGGAGACCGAGGGAGTCGTCCTTTTCGAGCCCTTTGGAGGTATGTGTTCAGGGTTGGAGATGGTGCTCAGGGCGGGTATCCCAGTGGTGCAGTACCTGTATGCTGATATCAGTGAGGAAGTCAGAGAGATCGCGGGGGGTCGCCTGGTGCAGTTGCACAGGAGATACCCTCAGTTGTTTCCGGTCAAAGCGTTTGATAAGGCGTTCAGAGAGTTGCCCCAGGATGTGTATGTCATTACGGTAAAGCACCTCCAGGAGGCGGGCGCCCAGGAGGGGCGCCAGTGGTTCATGGTAGCAGGCTGGGAATGCCAGGACCTCTCGTCAGCAGGCAAGGGGCGTGGGCTCGAGGGAGAGAGAAGCAAGTCTTTCTTCCCGTTAGTCAAGCTGTTGGGTACACTACAGTTCCTGCAGGGGCCTAGGCCGCCAGCGTACCTGATTGAGAATGTGGCAATGCAGTTGAATCAGAAGAGTGTAAAGGCCAGTGTTGAGGCTTTTCAGGAGGTGTGCAGGATTCTGGGAACACCGGCGCTGTTTGACGCAGCGCAGGTGGGGTCTTACGCCCACCGCACCCGCAACTATTGGGGGAATATCGCCCCTGCAGCAGATATTGAGTTTGTGATTCGTGCGTCAACCAGACCCCACGGGGGGATAGTAGACGACATTCTAGACATGGGTAGCAAGGCCCAGGTCGTCTCTTGCCCGGACAATGGGGGGTACCGCATCAACGTAACAGGACAGCCCAGGAAGGTGCTGCCATGTCTGATGGCCACACCCTCGTCATATTCTTTTCGGAACGGGCAGAATGGGATGGTGTACAGACCCATGGGGGACTTGCAGGAGCCCAATGCAAACGAGCGTGAGCGTGCCATGGGGTACGCTGTGGGGTCCACATTGCCGCGCCCAGACTTCCCAGAGGCGGCCAGGAGGGCAGCCTTGGGCAGGTGCATGGATTCATGGGCACTAGGTGCATGGATCAATGTGGCGCTTGAGTGTGCTAAAATCATACCAGAGGAATTGAAGCGCAGGGCAAGGCTGCCAGGCCCGGACAGGGACCCAGTGCTGGGTGCAACCTTAATGTCCAGCCACTATGCCCTTGCTACTGCAGGAAACGCATGCTCTGGCAGCGGAGAGGTGGCCGCGTCATACAGGCAGTGCCTGGGAGAATCGGCTGCGGCAGACTGGGCCGACGCAGCACAGGAACCAGGTGGGAACACGCCTGAGGGGCAAGTTGTGGTTGAGAGCGTGGTGACCAGGGTCACAGAGGGGGAAAAGGACCCGCCAGGATGCCCTGCAGGACCATCGGTCAGGGTTGATGTGTGGGCAGACGAACCTGTATTGAGGTTTCTCCGCGAGAAGACATACGTGCAAGGAACAGAGCTAGGAGAACAGACCAGAATACAGCGCAGAGCGGCGCCATTCCAGTGGGAATCAGAGAGGGGAGGAGTACTGATGAGACTCATGCCTGACGGTAGACGGTGTGTGGTGCCCAGGCCAGAGGACAGGCTTGCAGTGATCCAGACAGCCCATGCCGGTACGGGCCACTTTGGCAGCCACCGCACGGCCTTCATGGTCATGCAGCAGCATTGGTGGCGGGGACTTAGGGCAGCAGTCAAGAAGGCCGTGCAGGAGTGTGGTGTGTGTGACAGGGCCAGGGCGTCCACATTCAACCACATACAGCCTAACCTGCACCCACTTCCCATTGAGGGGTTGTTTTTCCGGTGGGGAGTGGACCTGTGTGGTCCATTTACGACCACTTCCAGGGGCAATCGGTTTGTGATGGTTTGTGTGGAGCATTACTCCAAATGGGTGGAGTTGATCCCCATTCCTAGCAAGGCGTCTGATGTGACGGCCTTGGCATTCTTTCAAAATGTGGTTGCACGATTCGGGGGATGCGCAGAGGTGGTGACAGACCAGGGAACAGAGTTCCAGGGTGAGTTTCAGGACATGTTGTTGGACTGCTTCATTGACCACCGCACCACTTCTGCCAACCACCCCCAGGCAGACGGGCTTTCAGAGAGGGCTGTCCAGACCCTCAAAGCAGGCCTGCGCAAGTGCTGCGAGGAGGGCAGCAGCGACGAGTCCTGGGACAAGATGGTGCCCTGGGTAGCCCTAGGCTTCCGATGCTCGCCGCAGCAGGCCACGCGCATGGCGCCGTACGAGGTGCTGTTCGGACAGAGACCCACCTTCCCCTCCAGAGTGGGAGCGGACCTCTGGAGCACAGCCAAGGTGGCAACGGCAGAGGAGGCAGCAGACCTGCTCTTGGCCAGAGTGGCCAGGATCAAAGAAGCACTGCCAGTCGCGGGTGAGCATCTAAAAATTGCGCAGCACCGCGACAAGCTGCGATATGCACGCATCCGTGGGGGAGGGTATGTCCCCCAGGTCAGGCGTTTTGCAGAGGGAGATTACGTGTATGTGAAGTATTCATCAGAGCGACGCAGCCTCGACCCCAAGGCCAGGCCTGAGATCCTCAGGGTAAAAACACTGGGGGCGACGGGAACTTTGGTGTTGGAAGGGGCAGATGGCCTCACAGTTACAGAGAATGCAGTCAATTGTTCTCCATGCCACTTGCCCAACCTCAGGGGAGTGGTTGATTTCAGTGGAACCAGACCCAATAACAGCCTGTCATGCGAGGTGTGCCAGCTGCCCGATCGCGGAGAGGTGATGCTTTTGTGTGATGCCTGCAATACAGGTTGGCACATGGACTGCTTGGTACCAGTACTCGAGGAGGTGCCTGAGGGCGAGTGGCTGTGCCCACACTGCACGCCGGAAGACAAGGGAGCTGGGCCCGCTGCAGTAGCAGGGCCCACCACAGAAGAGCGCAGTTTACAGGTCCAGGGGCGACCAAGCCCAGCAGCCAGAGCGGCTGCCAGGACAGCCCAGGAGGCCGACGTCTTGGACAGGCCTGAGGTGGAAGTCATGGCCACCAACCCAGCAACAAGGCAAATGGAGCGGGGCATCGCAAGACCAATGGCGAACGGGTTGTATGACATCTCGTACACCACTGGCCGGGGAGAGGCCAATGTCACCCCGAGAGCAGTTACAAGAAGGGCCAAGGTGGCCAAAGAAGCAGCAAGGGAGGAAGAAGAGTCAGCCTTTGAGGATCTTACCGGGACCTGAAGCCCGGAGCGGCAAGGCCGCTGAGCACGTGACGTCACCCACGCCGTAACTGGCAAGGAGCGGGCAGACGCCTACAGAGCAAAAATGCAGATGCAGCGCGGCTTGTCCTAGTACCCGGTAGGCAGTGGGCCGGCAGCCAGCGGACCGAGGACGGAAGATGCAGGAGTAGAGTTACGGCAGCTTAATGAAAATTTGGTTCTCAAACACCATAGCAGCAGGGCTACGGTAGTACATATGTTATAAGGATGATGAGCGAGGAGAATTAGTCAACTCGGGCAGTACGGACACAGCAGGGGGCGGATCACGCTGCTACGACGCACATTTCCTGTGGCCATTGAAGACCAGGCGGCTATGGCGCAATGGGGCGAGAGCAGCGGTTGTTAGCTTGACCTGATAACTTTGAAATTCCTCTGTTTGCTAGCCGGTAGTGGGCTGAACAGCTTGAATTTGTAGGGTTCTGCGCATTGCGCTTCAGCTGAAACTCGGTTAATTTTTATTTCCAGATTTGCAGAAGGCCTGAACCAGGCAGATTTGTAGAAGGCCTGAACCAGGCAGATTTGAAAAGGCCTGAACCAGGCAAATTTGTAGAAGGCCGGAGCCAGGCATATTTGCAGATGATGATTTGAGCTTCTACGTACATATTTTTCAAGAAGTTCTTTCAGTACCACCCCTTTTTCCGGCTCCCCGCGCATGCCTGGAGGGCTTAACGCTGGGGAGCGGGGGGCGAGTAAAGTAGTAGGGGCGGTACCCACGAGACGGAGACTTCCAGACAGAGATATCCAGTTAGGGACTTCCAGTTACAGTTATCTTGTTAACAAGCTCTTGTCTGAAGTACAAGGAGCATGAGTGTACGGTGATGTACCGTATTTGTGAGTAGAGGACACCTCTCTAAGGTGTCCTGACCGGAGTTTACGGTATTTACCATAGTATTGCAGTTACTGCTTTATGGTGCGACAGCTGTCACAGTATATTACAGTATACGTGACAGAACCGTTTAGACCGCAGTTAGCGGCCTCGGGGACTCCGCAGCTTCTCTGCGGAGCCCACGGATTTGAACTGAGACCTAGAAACCCGCTTACGCAGGGAGATTAGGCATGACCCGTACTCTGAATTGGGCCTGCCGGGTCCCTGTATCCCGGCAATTGCCTTGGCTAGTTACTTCGTCCCTTTCTAAAGGACAGACCTCTATTGTAACAAGCACCGGCCGTCATCCTTGTATGAGACCTACGGCGTTCAAATAAGTCAGTACCTTAATCCGAGTCAAGACTAGCTCAGCCTCAGCTGAACTAGCTGGAGACAATTACCCCAGTAGAGAGCCGAGACCCTGCAGAAGAAGAAGTACGCAGTCTACGTCCCGGCAACCTCACCGCGAGTCGCGCGGTAAGTGCCCTTAACATAGCCCAGCTGGATCGCGCCCAGACGGCCAGAAGGCCTACGCTACCATAGTCTATTGCTATACATACAAATATCCAGCTCAGCTGCTTAACTCGCTGAGCACTCGCAGCCAGTGAAGAGTCACTGAGTCTGCCCGTAGGCGTCCGTCACTGCCGTGAGGAAAGAAGTCCGCCACGGACCTGAAGCGCACATCGCGAGTAACTAAAGTAGTAGGGGCGGTACCCACGAGACGGAGACTTCCAGACAGAGATATCCAGTTAGGGACTTCCAGTTACAGTTATCTTGTTAACAAGCTCTTGTCTGAAGTACAAGGAGCATGAGTGTACGGTGATGTACCGTATTTGTGAGTAGAGGACACCTCTCTAAGGTGTCCTGACCGGAGTTTACGGTATTTACCATAGTATTGCAGTTACTGCTTTATGGTGCGACATATGGTTCAGGTGAGCATATTCAACGCATGTCCCATACCAGTATTTGGCCCCATTGCCAATGCAAGGATTATCCAAGGTCTTGTTGGAACAAGATCTCCTTGAAGAGGCCTACCTAAGCACCCTTGAATTCTTGCATGTCCGCAAAATCACTCAAGGATGTTCATTGAGGCAACACTTTTCACATTCATTTGCAGACGTTGGAGATAGGTATCTCTGCAAAATGCGAGGCATTCCAGGCACACCTCGATCAGCTCTTGGCATCTGTTGCTGCTACGGATGACGATGCGGACGCTGATCCTGGCATCCCTCTGGCAAGGGCAGAGCTGAAGAAAGTTAAGGCAGAAGTTCTGCGCCTGGAGGTGTACCGCGCTGCAATCATGACGATTTTTTCAGTGTAAGCATTCTTGCTAGAATAATTTCTGTTCATCTACTTTCCTCTTATTTGAAAGGCCTGACGTCCATACATGAGCATAATGGGCACTTGCTTGCACCACATATGATTTCCTCTGCACCATTCGGCAGGTATCGTAGGCATCAAGCATGCAGTTATGACCATGCAAGCTAAGGCTATGCTCTCAAACGTCCCTAAGCAAAGAACAGCTAAGACACCATCTTGTGAGGGCCAAACGCTTCTGTGCCCCCCACCCCGCCCCTCCACCACCTCGCAGGGGCGGTATGGTGATCGTTGCCATCTACGGCGGCATTCTGGTGCACGAAGGCAACCAGGGACGAGCATCAATCGTCAACCTTCTCTGCGCGCTGGCCATCTTTCTCGCTGAGAAGGGCCTCTGCGAGACTTACATCGACAAGGCCTACGGGTTGAAGTGCCCAGTCTAGAGACGCTACGACAGGGCCATCTTCCACACAATGAGCTGCATTATCGTGTAGGTCACTTGCTCGGCTCTCATGAAGTGGCTAGTAGTCCAATGCTCGATGCAAGATCAAGCCTGAATGATGCATGCTTCACCCCAAGACGCCGCATACTTACATACTCTGACTTCCCCACGGCACTTCATTCACAACATGTGCGCCGTGATCGTGTTTGTCTATGCTGCCATCAAGGTCGGACAAGATGAGTATGTGCTGGCAAGAAGCGTTGTGTTCTTTGCTGCTGCCATCTACAACTTCTATTGTCCGACCTTGATGGCAGCATAGACAAACACGATCACGGCGCACATGTTGTGAATGAAGTGCCGTGGGGAAGTGAGAGTATGCAGCGTCTTGGGGTGAAGCATGCATCATTCATGCGTGATCTTGCATCGAGCATTGGACTACTAGCCACTTCATGAGAGCCGAGCAAGTGACATACACGATAATACAGCTCATTGTGTGGAAGATGGCCCTGTCGTAGCGTCTCTGGACTAGGCACTTCAACCCGTAGGCCTTGTCGATGTAAGTCTCGCAGAGGCCCTTCTCAGCGAGAAAGATGGCCAGCGCGCACAGAAGGTTGACGATTGATGCTCGTCCCTGGTTGCCTTCGTGCACCAGAATGCCGCCGTAGATGGCAACGATCACCATGCCGCCCCTGCGAGGTGGTGGAGGGGCGGGGTGGGGGGCACATAAGCGTTTGGCCCTCACAAGATGGTGTCTTAGCTGTTCTTTGCTTAGGGACGTTTGAGAGCATAGCCTTAGCTTGCATGGTCATAACTGCATGCTTGATGCCTACGATACCTGCCGAATGGTGCAGAGGAAATCATATGTGGTGCAAGCAAGTGCCCATTATGCTCATGTATGGACGTCAGGCCTTTCAAATAAGAGGAAAGTAGATGAACAGAAATTATTCTAGCAAGAATGCTTACACTGAAAAAACCGTCATGATTGCAGCGCGGTACACCTCCAGGCGCATAACTTTTGCCTTAAGTTTCTTCAGCGCTGCCCTGACTAGAGGGATCTCAGGAACAACGTCCGCAACGGCACCCGCAGCAGCAGCAGATGCCAAGAGCTGATCGAGGTGTGCCTGGGATGCCTCGCATTTTACAGAGATACCTATCTTCAACGTCTGCATATTAATGTGAGAAGTGCTGCCTCAATGAACATCCTCGAGTGATTTTGCGGATATGCAAGATTTCAAGGGTGCTTCGGTAGGCCTCTTCAAGGAGATCTTGTTCCAACAAGACCTTGGATAATCCTTGCATTGGCAATGGGGCCAAATACTAGTATGGGACATGAGTTGAATAGGCTCACCTGAACCATACCATGGCTCCCTTCCGGAGAGGATAGCACAACACTAGCGCTAGCAGCAGAGGTTGCCGTTGCACAGGTAGACACTCCACTGCTGTGGATTTGGATTTCCTCAAATTCCGATTGAGTCACCTGCGAAGGGCAGGCCGGATTCACTGATTGCACTCCTACCACGGCAACACGGTTGGGGCTTCCGCACAGTTTAAGTAGTTTAAGGCGGATACCATAACATGGGATGGGGAGCATGGCATTGGGAGTTCGGAAAATTAGAGATATTTGTCTCAATAATTTCCAGAGATAGATATGTCTCCCTCCTCTACCTGTCCCAACTCCTAGAGATAAATATTTATTGGAAACAACTCTCCAATGGATAATTCCGTCTAAATGGGAAATTTCCATTATGACCTTGTAGACCTTGCTTCAATGCTATGTGTTGTGTCCTTTCTGTTACCTGTGTTGGTGATTCAATGTCTTTCACCTATTAGATTAATTTAAAACATAGGCTAACCAATTAGCTAACCAAACTAATCTCCCCAACGGTATGGAGAAGAGACTTAACGAAGCCACAACCTGGGAGACAAACGTGGGCATGAATAACGGGCATATCCTCTCACAAGTTAACATAGGCATTAGGTCCGAGATCCAGACCATGGACAAGGGACAGGACAAGCAAATCTCGACCAAGCGATTAAAGCTACCAGAGACCTCATAAACAAAAAACCGAAGATGGCAAACAGGAACATCTTCAAGAAGCCAGCCTCCGGAACCAACTACAAAGCCCTTGTGGACCCGGCCACAAACTACATCACTGACGGCCTCAAGAAAATGATAATGATTGTGGAGGAACATTTCACCAAATTGCTGACCCCATGTGCCCCCAAGAGCGGCAAATACCACCCACATGAGGTCACTCGGCAGTACCCATGGACAAAGGGCCCTGATAAATTTACCTTGGAAACGCTGGCAGCCCGTCTCCCAAACCGAACATGGTTGCACAAAATAATCCAGCAATCCTCAGTGTTTGAAGAATGCCTGCACACACTAAGTGATGGGAAATCACCAAGACCATACGGGATCGTTAATGAACTCCTAAAAATGATGACCTACGAGTTCAAGGAGTGCATGCACATGCTCATGATCATTATGTGGGCCACCGGTGTGACCCCAGACGGATGGAAGCAAAGCACTACACAACTGTTGGAGAAGGGGCCGGACAAAACCTTGATAGACAAGAAGAGGCCTATCGGGATGCTAAACGCCCTATACAAACTTTGGACAGGGCTTCAAACAAGGGCTATGTCTGACTATGCTGAAAAACACCTGCTTCTGAGCTCTACCCAAAAGGGGTTCAAGACATAAGCCAACACCATGGACCAACTTCAGATGCTAGTCATGGCGCTCGAAGATGCGCGACACACCGGCCAGAATATCTACAACATGCAAGTCGACTTCTCATCAGCCTTTTTCATGATGGATCACGACATGCTCCTTATGATCATGTACGACCTAGGGTTCCCTACAGATGCGGTGGATGCAGTGAAAAACCTTTACATGGGGGCAACAACCCAGGTCCGATGGGGCACAGAGCTCACTGGAAAGATCCCCATGGGGCGGGGCAGCATACAGGGGGACACCCTTTCACCCCTCATTTTCCTCATCTACATTGAACCACTGCTCCGGTGGGCCCAAGTCGGGGCCAGGGGCTACATGTTTGGATGCATAGATGACATTAACGCTCGCATGGAGCACTCACTCAGCAATGCAACCTATGCAGACGACTTGTCAATGCTGACAAGTAAACTTTCGGACCTGCACGTACAAGCAGAGAAACTTAGTCTCTACTCCGACTTCGCGAAAATGAAGGTCAACACTGGGAAAACTTTAGTATCAGGTGTCCTTTATCAAAACATCCGCACATGACTACATGGGAACAAGGATGCTCTGGTGCAAGTAAGAAGACAACTGGAAAATCAGATAATGGTCCAAGGACAATACGTGCAACACCTTCTCCCAATAGATCCCTTCAGATACCTCGGTGCATAGCTCACGATGACACTAGACTGGAAGTTCCAGCACCAAAACTTGATAAAGAAGGCAAGGCAAAAGATTGAGGAGCTGCAAGCCTCACATGCCACTCCAAGACAAATTAAGCATATCATTGAGACAACTATTAAGCCCTCGATCTCAAACACCTTTGGGATAACCCCATGCACGGGAGCTGACCTCCAGATTCTAGACAGCATCATGGCCACGGCCGTCAAGAAGGCGTACGGACTGTGGACATGTGCTAACTCAGCTACCGTACACCAAGATGTCGCGTCCTTCGGGCTGGGGTGTGCATCCCTGGCGACAGAATATGCAAAGAAGAATACAGAACTGCTCATCACATCCCTACGCGATGAAGGGCGCATGAGCACTGTCACTCGAAGTCTCCTGGAGAAGCAGCTCAAATACATGGGCGGGTGCCCCACAGGGTTTAAAGGCACCCAACAGGCTAAACATTGCATGCGGCTCAGACAACTGTCCCATATCACAAATAATGACCTGGTCATCATGAAAAGCAAGGTGCAACAATTCACAGCACATACCCCGGAACTCGCCCAAGCGCTAGAACAGCTCAACCCTGCCACTGCTACCCTCCCTGCCACAGACCCCCTCAATGCGTACACCCTGTATTAACCCTTGTTTCACCTAGGAATCACTCACCTAGCAGACCTGACAGAACAAGGAGGCAAACACTTGATGGATGGGAGAGGCCTGAGAAACAGATACGGGAGAAATGTCAAAGACAAGCACATCATAGCCTTAAACAGACTCTCAGTCATGGCAAACAACGGGCCCAGTGCAGAGAAAGACCTAAGAGACATGATAAGGAAAAGAAACACGACGTTGAGCCTCCCAAAGGATCAACGAGAGATACACGAGGGAAACATGTACATCACTGCTATAGCAAGAAACCCCATGCCGACAGGAACCATGTTCCAGGCTTCCCTTCACCCTGACCAGACATTGATCACCCAGTACCTGAATACCAAGGACATTGGCACTCCAACAACAACAGAAACAGAGAGACCGGGAGACCTCGTTGACATCCCAGACCCCACCCAACAACAAGAGGGCAGAGCAAACCTGACGGGACAGCAAGGCAGCAAGAAGAAACAACACTGGCGCAAGGACCCTACCCTCCACAGAGACAAGAAAAGACAAGGATGCTCATCAATTACGAGCCTACGGAAAGAGATTGCGGCCCCACACAGAAAGTGCGAGACAACAGGAACATGCCTATGAACCACACATGACTACAAAAGGAAGGAGGCAGAGCACATTTTTTGCATTTGCCAAAAGCAAAATATCAGAAGGAGAAAGGGCGGCAACAGTCATACAAGAGATGTATGGGCACACCAACCAAGTAGCAGCCATCACAGGCTGGAGGATGGTCACAGAGCCAAGCAAAGGACGCTACCAAAAAGGGAAAGACAGAATCAAGCAAATTCAATGTCAAGTCACATGGCACCCAAGCATCATTGATGAATGGGCCATCCTATACCATGGCATGGCAGGGTACACACCAGAGAAGATAGAGGCTTGTTGCCGGAAGACTCTAGGACTTGGTCAAGACCTGCATGCCCACGATTGGGCAGGTGTTGTAGCATGCGAAGGTTGTTGGAACCCACACAGCCTGCAGTACGATGACGCATCGGGATGTTATGATGACATCATCACATGCGACATTGCGACGTATGCTACAAGTACTATCATGTCCAATGCCTAGGCCAACCAGTGGACTGGAGACCCACCTAAGACAAATGGACATGCCCGGCATGCACACATGCAACTAGCACCACACAAGTGGAGGGGCTGGTTAAAGTCACATGGACTGAAGCCTAGCTGGGAACCTGAAGAGATGCTCCTTACCGAAGAAAACACGGCCGCCCTCCTACGACAATGGGTGTCTGAAAACCACGACCAGCCACCAGCGAGGACCTCTGAAGGCACCATGCTAGATAGGCACTTGTCTAACATGGCCCAACAAGGGTTTCACCAAAATCACAGCGGATGGGATACCACCCTAGGAGACAATATCCGGGAAATGATAACCTTCGATATGGAGCCAATTAACCCGCAACTGGACATCCATGCTCCGACAGGAGAGTGTAAAATTGAAGTGAGAGAGATTGAGACATGGAACCCTAAGAGTACCACCCAAATCATGACTACAGAGATGGCATGCGTGTACAAGGGGAACGGCCGGTGCGTCGGGACAATCGCCAAAGACAGACTCATCACCCTCAGAATATTGTATGAACAGGCTGCAGATGAAGGCATCCATGCTAAAATGACGCCTCCCCCATCCTCCTTTGAAGAGGAACTAAATGGTTGACCTCATCATCAGACACAAGGAGGGGACAAAGACACAGACCAAACAAATGCAGGACAATTTCAGCATCTCACCACAATTCAGAGCGTTGATAGACACGCACTTTGGCGTCTACAAGGAACGGTTCTCTAGCGCCCTCCAAGTTAGAGATCACGCCACCACCTATTGGAGTATATACCCGAAGGACCAGGCCTTCCAAGCACAAACAAATGCCTTCCAACACAGGTGGACAGGGTACTCACATGCCTTCCCAAACCGGGACGAACCATCCCTCGAGAAAGCAGTCCGATAAGTAGTATGGTCTGCAGATATGACCAGGGAACCGGCAGCTACTGTCTTGTACCTGCCCAGGCGGATGAAGTCGTCAGGCAAACCCTCATACCAAATGTGGTTGGACAAATACCCAAAATATTGTACAAGAATAGCTAGCACCAAGAGCTCCCCTTTCCCCCTGTGGAAAGAGGAGAGTAAGACGCAAGGAGCAACCCCGCCTCCCATGCACAAATGCCACATGGACATAATCGTTGTGTGGAACAAAGAAGCCCAGTCCAAGCAAATCGGGTGGAAACAGGATCTCCTCATCAGAATGCTCCGCACAACCCTCGCACATGTAGAAAAACACCCGCAAGCCAGGGCCAACCCCTTACTAACCGCAACATGGACCCAGCCTCCTCCCCCATGTGGGGATAGGGTGGAAGAAGGTCAAGGAGAGCTGAGCCATGCCCAGCCCATGATAGGATCAAGCTCCTTCCAACGTTCTCCAAGGGACACTGACATCCCCAGAGCAACGGAGGTAGACCCAGTGGACACATGCAATTGCCTCCAGTGGTTCCAAGAAAACAGCGCGCTGAAGCACAATTGGAGGGAGATAGCCTACACTGATGGCAGCTGTATTGAAACCAGCCTCAAAGAAGGCAGGAAAGTTCAGCTAACTGGCGCTGGCCTCCACATCCCGAGCGCCACTCCCGATCAACAGGACATCACCATTAACCCGGCTGGAGAAGGTCCCACAAACACCATAAACAGAGCCGAACTGGCAGGGATTTATGGAGCCCTAGTGAAAAGACAGACCAAGATAGCTGTGGACAGCGCCACATCCTTGTACCAAATCCGTAAAGCTATCCGATCCCCCATGTCTCTCACCTACCACAAGCACAGAGACCTCCTCCAACATATCGTGAGCCAACGCCAGCTCATGGCGTCCCAAGGGAAAATAGTCGAATTCCATATGGTGAAGGCCCATAACGGAGATATCGGAAACGAGAAAGCCGACGGGGTCGCTAAACGGGCAGCCACTCAAAAGGGAGAATGCAATCTGACCGTTCCAGTGAGCTCCGAACCCTCGCAGTACGGCTCTTTCTGGCTTTTCACAAAACCTGACGAAGAGGACCCTGACCAGGTAGAGCCGCAAGGATTAGAAGATCTGAAGGGTGCCCTAAAGACACACATTCACGAGCGCCAAAAGCTTGGCCGATCCAACATCGATAGCGTATACTTCCAAGGGTGGCAACGGTTGCAATCGATTGCTAATGGGGCCCTCAGCAACAGTTTCGTTAACCACCCGGGAGTCACTCTGGCCGAGAAGAAAACAGCCCTTCGATGGCGACATGGATGCCTTTGGAATAACAAGGTGGCGTTCAGGTGCGTGGGGCAAAAGTACCACCGACAAATGCCCCTTGTGTGGAGAGCATGACAGTGCAGGCCATATCACAGGCGCATGCAGGCACCCCGAAATGCAAAAGATGCACATAGAGCGCCACCATGGCACAGGAAGGATTTTGCTGAGGGCTGTATCGAAAGGCAGCATGGGAGGGGACATCGTCATGGCAGACCTGGGAACGGCCGAGAAGTGTGAGAGAGCAGGAGCACCAGCCATGCTAATGAATAAAGTCCCCTCATACTTAATCCCCCACGCTGAGGCACCAACACTTGGAGCCGTCCAAAAGAAAATAAAAATGCAGCCTGACATGTTGTTGATGCAAACGACAGGACAAAAGAAGGACGTTGTAGTCCACATTGGGGAATTCAAGTTTTGTAGAGATACCGAGCATGGGGACCAATTAAAAGCTTGCTTAAACCAGCACACCGACCTTGTTGACCTACTAATCTTGAACGGGCACCAGCGAAACAACATAAAAATTATCCCAATCTTGATCGGCACATCGGGCACTATTTATAATAAGCACACAATTGAAGCCATGATGTCTCTTGGGATCTCCGCGTTCCATGCTAACAAATGCGCCCAGAAAATGCATGTCCATTCGTTAAAACTCTTGCATAGCATAGTGCAAACCAGACGTAGACTCGAATATTTTTCCGCCACGAAGCCTGTCATTGGGCCAACTAAACACACCCATAAGAGAAAACCACCGTGAGGAAGTTGCTTCTTTCTTTTTGCCTCATGGTAACGGCGCGGATGTGGCTACGGCCCCAAGCTGCGTTGTTTCCTTAACATCCACGCCCCAATAGGGCGTAGCTTTCTTTCTTTCTAAAACATAGGGTGATCTTGGCTCGGTAAAAAGAAAAATTACGGAAATTCAAATATGCACCATGCGTGTCTTGATTAAGATGCTGGAAACATCGTATAGGAGTGAGAAGCGAGCACGAATCTCACGATCTGATACCGGTCCTTGAGCTACTGGAAGAAGAATTAGCAAATATCTGGTGGATTCTGAAGTAGGTCTTCAGCACGCACGGCGACCCAAACTTCCGGACACAGACTAGGTTCCATCACACTTGTATGGTAATCTCAGCTCAGAACGCTGCATCTAAAGTGAAAACGATAGCCGTTGTTCTGATCGATACGTTTGCTTCATTGATGCTCAACGAGAGTCGAAGATCGTTGTTTCGTACGTCTTCGGTACGATGTCGCTGTTTTCACGGCAGTGGCATTGAAATTCAAATCAAGGCTGTGACGATGTAATGTAACAAATATTGCTTCCACCCTTACAGAGTGCATACGCGAATCAGAAGCAGTGTACATGTCACATGGGAGGAGCCAAGCAACTACAAGAGATGCATCAGAGCAGCCAAACATATATATTTACGTCACCACTCCCAACATTACAACTTTCCTGTGCAATGGCCTGGCTAACACCGGCATTTTCATTCCCTCGCTCAAACAACAGCCTACAGCATCACCCTCAAGAGTCCTTGTTTGCCCCATCAGCCTAGCCGCCATAACAGCATTTGCCAATAAAATCTCAACTTTCTCTGAGGGTATCGCCAAGGAAACCCGCCCAAAACCTTCACCTCACACTACAGAGGATCATGACAGAGGACATCAGACCCTACTTCCGAAAAATAGAAATTGAAGACGGGAAAACCAGCAACCGACTTCATACCATAATGGGTAAAAATGCGGCATCAGCCGTGAACGAGCTTAGTGATAACATGCTTAATACCTGTCACGGTATAATGCAGTATACGTGCCAAAACCGTAGGGACCGCTGACGCGCCCCCGTAGACTCCGCAGCTTCCCTGCGGAGCCCCCCTTTTAGGGTTAGACGCCCAGCTTCCCACTTTCGGGAAGATCGGAGGCCAGGATTTCCCGTACCTTAGTAATAAGGGCTTGCCGGGACATTGTATCCCGGCTTGCCCACTGTCCCTTACTTCGTTCCTTTTAAGTGGACAGGCCTCTATTTGTAAACAGCACCGGATAGATCTTGGAGACCTACCCAGTGAAGAGCAACAAAGCCAGTACCACATAGTCAGTCAAGTCTAGATCAGCGACCCAGCAGATATAGCAAGCCCGAGACCTCCCAACCAGAAGCCTCGCCCAACCTAGGACTACTTCCGCAGTCTACGGCTACGGCATCTCCCGCTATACGCGGTAAGTGACTCATAACGACCTGCAGGGTTCGCGACCCGTCAGGCCATTAGTCTAGCTCTACAAGCGGTCAGCTCCGCGTCGGTCACCTAGAAGTTCCAGCCACAGCTTAACGCGCTGCGCGTTCGCGGCCAGCGTGTAGACGCTAAGTCCGCCCGTAGGCGTCCGCCACTCAGTGGGGAAGAAGTCCGCCACGGACCCGAAGCAACAATCACGAGTAAAGTAGGGGCGGTACCCACAGCTAGGGGCGCCCGGGTAGGCCAGCCTTCCCTCTTATACGGTACGCTGTACCTAGTTACCCCTTTACAGTGTAGTACAAGGTGCACGTGTGTACAGGTGTTGAACCATAGTTGTGAGTAGCTTGAGCCACTCTAAGGCAGTACTGACAGCTTCCACCATTTTGGCACGGTTACTGCTTTATGGTGCGACATACCCTCCAAAAGGCACAGGCCATTGCCCTAGAGACATGTGAGTGCAAAAACCAACCCTCGTGGCACTCACTTCCGATCACGGGTGGTATTAAAGCTTAGGCTCAAGCTCAGCAAACACCTCCAATCAGGAAAGGCACTTGCAGAAAAGGCCAGCACAATGGAGAATAACACAGCTGAGGGCCTCCAAGACTTCATGACGAAGCAAACAAACCTCCCCGAGGGAATGGACGTCAGAATGTACGAGGCCATCAACAAAGAGGAAAATAAGGACTTAACAAGCCATGGCATACTCTCGCAAGTGATAAGAGAAATCAGTACCAGTATTCCTACCCTTGACAAAAAACAAGACAAGGAGAGCCTTGATAAAGCAATTAAAGCCACCCAAAATCTCATAAATAAATAAGCAAAACTAGCGAACAGAAACATTTTTAAAAAATCAGCAGATGGGACTAGCTACAAAGCCTTATAAGATCCGGTCACAAACGAAATCACAGGAGATCCAAAAGAAATGATCGAAATAGTGCAAAAAAGAAACGTAGAACAGATGGCGGCGCCAAACCCTCAACATGGAAGATACCACCCACAAGAGATCTCACGGCAATACCCTTGGACGCAGGGACCTGACAAAGTCACCCTCGAAACCCTGGCCACCCACCTTGAACGCCGGCCTTGGCTGCACCATACCATTCAACATACGTCCGTCTTTAAAGAATGCCTCCACACGCTTAGCGATGGGAAATCACCGGGGCCAGATGGAATTGTGAACAAACTCTTAAAGATGACGACACCTGAATTCAAAGAATGCATGCATATGCTTATGACCATCATGTGGGCAACAGGCATAACACCAGACGAATGGAAACATAATATCACGCACTTACTAAAGAAGGAGGGTGCAAATGAAACCCTCGTGGACAAAAAACGGCCCATCAGGATGCTTAACGCACTTTACAAGCTATGGACAAGGTAACAAACAAGAGAAGGGTCAGACTACGCTGAAAAACAATTGATTCTGAGCTCCACCCAAAAGGGATTCAGGTCAAAAGCCAGTACCATGGATTAACTGCAAATGCTAGTCATGGACTCATGGCGCTTGAAGGCGCACGCCACTCATGCCAGAACATTTACAACTTGCAGGTGGACTTCTCATCAGCTTTTACCATGATCGACCACGACCTCCTTCTTATGACCATGTACGACTTAGGATTTCCCACCGATGCAGTGGATGCAATTAAAAATCTGTACACTGGAGGAACAACACGAGTGGGGCACAGAACTAACCGACAAAATCCATGTCGCCGAACGGGGCAGCATACAAGGTGACAGCTTGTCACCCCTGTTGTTCCTTATCTACCTCGAACCACTGCTCCGAAGGTTCCAAGTGGGAGGCAGAGGATACATGTTTGGATGTATAGACGACCCCCAAACCCGCTTGGAACACTCACTCAGTAGTGCCGCTTTCGCAGACGACCTTTCCATACTGGTAAATAAACTGTCAGACCTCAAACTGCAAGCAGATAAAGTCACCCTATGCTCAGACTGGGCTCAAATGAAAGTGAACGCAGGGAAAACCCTGGTATCTGGTGTCCGTGGCACCTTTCGGGTGTCCCACCCAACCCTTCTCCCTAAGCTGTTCTTTGACGCAAGGGAACTGGAAGCAAACCTGTAGCGCATCCTCCACATGCTCGCTATCTCACCTTTCCCAATATTGTTGGCTACAGCGTGTCTCATGCTGGTGACCGCTACGCCGTCATCTGGTGTCAGCCGTGTCAAGCGCACCGCTTCTTCTTCTCAAAACTTCACAAACTTCACCGCGGCGCAACCGGAAGTTGGTGCGCACACAAGCACATGTCATGTTGTTGGTGCGGCTCCCAGCATGGCATGCGCACCCACCTAAGGCGTGAACCTCCGTAGGCTGGAACCAGGCGCGGTAGGCGGCCGCAGACCTGCGCTGGGTAGTGGGGTTCCTGGGGTCTCCTCAGGAAGTCGCCTCAAGCTGCGCTGGCTTGTAGCTGCATCCACTAGCTGCAGCACCTCTGGGATGGGTAGCGGCTGTAGGTCAATCAACTTATCGACGACTGCCAAACTTAGTATGGAGACAACTGCTCCCCGCTCCAACTCTTCTAATGCCCCCATCATCAGCTAAATGCAGCATGTGCGCCCTCCGGTGTTCTGTCGAACCGCAAGCTTCAGGTCGGCTGCCAAGGCTGCCGTCATGAGAGGGCTGCCTTTCTGTGCTGTTGGAGCCACCGCTGCGTTGTAGACAGGTAGCCGAAAGGTGGTAGCAGGGGCCAGGGGATGGTAGCTGAGGAAATTGTTTAGGGGACTTGACTTCTTTGTTTCACCGTTTGACTTTTATTTTGACATACAGGTACCGTATCTGACCCATCATAGTGTATCGACGCAATTAGAGGTCCTGATTATAGGTGCTCGGTTGAGCTGAAAAATAAGTAAAAAACATCGTATGGCGTCCATAAAAGCGACTAAGATACCGTAATCGGTTCGTAATTCCAGTTCACCAGCTGTGCAGCCGTTTAATTGCAGTGCATGATTACAAAAACATGAGACCTGAGCAGGAGGGTGGGGCCTGGGGTGAGGCTTGGCCGCTGGGCCCCATTTCATGGCATGGCACTGTTCAGCAGCATGGGGGCCCTGAGGACGAAACGGCTTACAATGCGTGGACAGGGTGGGGGAGTGGGGGGGGGGGGGGGGTTAATAAAAAGGGCAGTGACCACCTCCGGCTTTGACGTAAACGGACCCTTTTCAACCCAGCTTGTGACCGGGCTCGTCTCCCCCCCGGGATCAACAATTCTGCCGCAGCTGTCTCAGTGTCGATATCTTTGCAAGCCTTCGAACGACTCCCTGGCCATGCTGTCGGTCTCGGCTTTGGGTGAAGGCGGTGAGCAGCCCGGATCCGCGTCATCATGCGTGCTGTTGCGAGACTCCTTCTCTCGCGCGCTGAAGTATCGGCGACAGCGAGCAGACTCATCAGCGCCACAGGCAGCAGCAGCAGCAGATTCGTGTCCTGAGGCCTGCTTGGTTCTGAAGAACTGTCGCATCGTCGACACGGAAGCCCTAGCGACGTCCCTGCTGCCAGCCAGCGTGCTCTTGCACGGAGGCAAGATCGTAGGCATCGCATCCGATGCAACAAAATTTGAACTCGACGGCACCGAGGTCCTCCTGGACTGCCACGGCATGTACCTGATGCCTGGTAAGCTCCCCTTCGTCCAGGGTGGATCGTGCGGTCTGCTAAAATCAACATGGCAGGATCGTACCGGCGACGATTGCTCTCATTCGGGGGGCGCCTTCAAGGTAACCCTGCACAATTTAAAATCCAAAGCCCGTGGGGCGGATACATTCCCCCGGCCTTGAACCTGCTAGGTATCCTTCCAACCACAATGGCAAAAAGGAGATTTGAAGTCACCGGCAATCCTGCATGGCAAAATGGGCATGGCAAACTTGCAGGACAAATTCATAGGCCGAATCGTTCGACCCTTCCCAGCGCCCTGCTAATCACCCCAGCTTGAAGCTGAGGAAAGCCAAAGGAAGTCAGGGACCCTGGTGTGATCAGTGTGGAACTGTGGATCCACGACGGCTTGCATGGGCAGTGCATGGGCTGTGCAAGGGGACACGACATGCCTGGGCAGTGCAAGAGGGGGGCGACATGCCTGGGCTGTGCATAAGAGGCTGAGGATTCCTCTGCCACCGAGTCTCAGCGAGGATAAACACCAGCGTGTGAAGCAGTATGCCCCAGCAGACAGCCATTGGCAAGCCCAGCTGCATGGCCACTGTTGGGGATGGGGACAAAACACAACTGAAACCTTTGGTTACTGGTCCAAGCAGCGGGGTTTGACGCACCAGGTCCCTGCGACTGTAGGCTGTGATATCACTGCATGGTAGATGAGTAAACCTGCTCTCAGTGAAATGTATTGTGCTCCGGCCCCGCCTCGCTCTACACCGTCAGTGTCTCCGAAGAGAGTCTCTAATGTTCGTATCATTCTCTGTCCTCAAGTCCTTATACAGCACATCTGTACCTCTATCGTTGTCCTCCCGTCCTTATATTGTACATCTGTACATTTTTCGGTCCTCCAGTCCTAACATGTCACATCTGTACCTCTTACGCTATCCTCGAGTCCTTGTATTGCACATCTGTACCTCTTACGCTGTCTTTGAGTCCTTATATGGCACATCTGTACCTCTTACGCTGTCTTTGAGTCCTTATATGGCAAATCTGTACCTCTTACGCTGTCTTTGAGTCTTTACATGGCACATCTGTACCTCTTACGCTGTCTTTGAGTCCTTATATGGCACATCTGTACCTCTTACGCTGTTTTTGAGTCCTTACATGGCACATCTGTACCTCTTACGCTGTCTTTGAGTCCTTATATGGCACATCTGTACCTCTTACGCTCTCTTCGAGTCCTTATGTAGCACATATGTACACCTTACGCTCTCTTTGAGTCCTTGTGTAGGACTTCTATAACTCTTCAGTACAGAGTGTGCGGGCTCAGACGTAATTCTTCAGTAGGAACGATACATTGAGGCGATGTACAACACACGTAGCCCCGACCCCCATTCCCTACGTCTTCGTCCTCAATACTGGAACCTCTCACCCAAAACCCTTTAACCCTAAGCCTTAAAACCCCAGCTCCAAACTTAAAACCCTCAGCAGTCAGCGCAGGAAGTGGAGTGGGGGCATTCCCTCAAACCTATAAATCTGTAACCTCAAACCTCTTAACCACCAGCCCTAAAATCAAAATACTGAACCCCAAACCCTTTAATCCTTCAACTCAAACTCTTAACCCCCAAACGCAAACTCCAGCCTGTAAACCCTCAACCATTCACCTTTGACCCGATGCAGGCCTGTGCGATGCTCATGTTCACTGCACCGCTGTGACAGCTGACCTTGCGGGGCTCAGGGCCATGCCAGAGTCTTACGTTACGTCCAGGGCTGCAGGTGTGACATCCGCGCATATGCATCACATAACGTGATGTTGTATCACACTTGTGTGGATCACATCACATCATATCGTGTCACACTTGTGTGGTATCAGGGCCATGCCAGAGTCCTGGTGTCCCATGTGACGTCGAGAGCAGCAAGTGACAGCCCATGAAAAAAACCGTGCCACACTTGTGTGGATCACATCACATCAGGCGTGACGTCCACTTGCATGCATCACATCATACACATGCGTATCTCACCACACTTGTGTGGGATCAGGGCCACGTTTGAGTAATGTGGGGCGTAAAGGGCGGCAGGTGTGACAGCCACTCACACATATCGCATCACACTTGTGTGGGAACAATTATGATGAAGTCACTCTTGGGGGCGCTGCTGGCCAAATGTGGAAAAGTAGCTCTGGGGGCAGTACAGCACGACGGGCACTACGGGCAAAACCTAAGTTTTCAGAGTGCACCTCGGGGTCCAGGGGCTGTTTAGCGTGCCTCACCTTAAGAGTCCCGGGAAAATATCACTGTTTGTTTAGCGCGGCCTAGGAACAGTTCAGCTACATCACGTCCTGCAGCACAAGTGTGCACAATGGGGAGTACACAAGTTTATTGAGGGTGTTTCAGCCACACTTAGCTACATCACAGCCTACAGTACAGCCTCATGTTATTGCATCATATTGTGATTCATACAATCATATGGCTATTTTTCGACCATCTGTCCACATAGCCTTTTTCGAACCTCTGTCCAGCTGAATCCCCTCACACAGGTCACACAGGTCACACAGGTCACACAGGTCACACAGGCTTCCTGGAGGTCATGTCAAAATTCTCGACCCCCCTGCCCCTACCCCCCCTGTTCCCCTGCCCCCACCCTTGCCCCCTGCCCCTACCCCCCCTGTTCCCCTGCCCCCACCCTTGCCCCCTGCCCCTACCCCCCCTGTTCCCCTGCCCCCACCCTTGCCCCCTGCCCCTACCCCCCCTGTTCCCCTGCCCCCACCCTTGCCCCCTGCCCCTACCCCCCCTGTTCCCCTGCCCCCACCCTTGCCCCCTGCCCCTACCCCCCCTGTTCCCCTGCCCCCACCCTTGCCCCCTGCCCCTACCCCCCCTGTTCCCCTGCCCCCACCCTTGCCCCCTGCCCCTACCCCCCCTGTTCCCCTGCCCCCACCCTTGCCCCCTGCCCCTACCCCCCCTGTTCCCCTGCCCCCACCCTTGCCCCCTGCCCCTACCCCCCCTGTTCCCCTGCCCCCACCCTTGCCCCCTGCCCCTACCCCCCCTGTTCCCCTGCCCCCACCCTTGCCCCCTGCCCCTACCCCCCCTGTTCCCCTGCCCCCACCCTTGCCCCCTGCCCCTACCCCCCCTGTTCCCCTGCCCCCACCCTTGCCCCCTGCCCCTACCCCCCCTGTTCCCCTGCCCCCACCCTTGCCCCCTGCCCCTACCCCCCCTGTTCCCCTGCCCCCACCCTTGCCCCCTGCCCCTACCCCCCCTGTTCCCCTGCCCCCACCCTTGCCCCCTGCCCCTACCCCCCCTGTTCCCCTGCCCCCACCCTTGCCCCCTGCCCCTACCCCCCCTGTTCCCCTGCCCCCACCCTTGCCCCCTGCCCCTACCCCCCCTGTTCCCCTGCCCCCACCCTTGCCCCCTGCCCCTACCCCCCCTGTTCCCCTGCCCCCACCCTTGCCCCCTGCCCCTACCCCCCCTGTTCCCCTGCCCCCACCCTTGCCCCCTGCCCCTACCCCCCCTGTTCCCCTGCCCCCACCCTTGCCCCCTGCCCCTACCCCCCCTGTTCCCCTGCCCCCACCCTTGCCCCCTGCCCCTACCCCCCCTGTTCCCCTGCCCCCACCCTTGCCCCCTGCCCCTACCCCCCCTGTTCCCCTGCCCCCACCCTTGCCCCCTGCCCCTACCCCCCCTGTTCCCCTGCCCCCACCCTTGCCCCCTGCCCCTACCCCCCCTGTTCCCCTGCCCCCACCCTTGCCCACTGCCCCTACCCCCCCTGTTCCCCTGCCCCCACCCTTGCCCCCTGCCCCTACCCCCCCTGTTCCCCTGCCCCCACCCTTGCCCCCTGCCCCTACCCCCCCTGTTCCCCTGCCCCCACCCTTGCCCCCTGCCCCTACCCCCCCTGTTCCCCTGCCCCCACCCTTGCCCCCTGCCCCTGTCCCCCCCCGCTGTTCCCCCGCCCCCTGCCCCCACCCTTGCCCCCTGCCCCTACCCCCCCTGTTCCCCTGCCCCCACCCTTGCCCCCTGCCCCTGTCCCCCCCCGCTGTTCCCCCGCCCCCTGCCCCCACCCTTGCCCCCTGCCCCTACCCCCCCTGTTCCCCTGCCCCCACCCTTGCCCCCTGCCCCTACCCCCCCTGTTCCCCTGCCCCCACCCTTGCCCCCTGCCCCTACCCCCCCTGTTCCCCTGCCCCACCCTTGCCCCCTGCCCCTACCCCCCCTGTTCCCCTGCCCCCACCCTTGCCCCCTGCCCCTACCCCCCCTGTTCCCCTGCCCCCACCCTTGCCCCCAGCCCCTACCCCCCCTGTTCCCCTGCCCCCACCCTTGCCCCCTGCCCCTACCCCCCCTGTTCCCCTGCCCCCACCCTTGCCCCCTGCCCCTACCCCCCCTGTTCCCCTGCCCCCACCCTTGCCCCCTGCCCCTACCCCCCCTGTTCCCCTGCCCCCACCCTTGCCCCCTGCCCCTACCCCCCCTGTTCCCCTGCCCCCACCCTTGCCCCCTGCCCCTGTCCCCCCCCGCTGTTCCCCCGCCCCCTGCCCCCACCCTTGCCCCCTGCCCCTACCCCCCCTGTTCCCCTGCCCCCACCCTTGCCCCCTGCCCCTGTCCCCCCCCGCTGTTCCCCCGCCCCCTGCCCCCACCCTTGCCCCCTGCCCCTACCCCCCCTGTTCCCCTGCCCCCACCCTTGCCCCCTGCCCCTGTCCCCCCCCGCTGTTCTCCCGCCCCCTGCCCCCACCCTTGCCCCCTGCCCCTACCCCCCCCTGCATCCGCTCTAAGTTCTCAAATATGGCTCATACCACCGCGCAGGGATCCTGGAGGGCATGTTGGGACGGGGCTTCACCACCGTCAGAGATGCCGGTAAGAGGAGGACAACTGGGGCTGGTGGGATCAGGATCCAGGTCAGGATCAGGATCCAGGTCAGGATCAAGATCCAGGTCAGGATCAGGGTCGGGTACAGCCATGTAGGTCAGGATCAAGATCCAGTTCAGGATCAGGATCCAGGTCAGGATCCAGTGTGTGCCGTAAATGCAAGCCACGTCCGCAAGTGCACCTGGAGAGCATGTTGGGACCCTCAGAGATGCTGGTGAGAACGGGTCCGTCACAGGAGGAGTGTTTTTTTAGCACAGTGTTTCTTTAGTTCATGCACCATACCACCTTTGGCATACCGCTGCGCAATCACCCCTATCGGCCGATGGGAAGCGTGCCATTACTGGCTTGCGGCTGGTGGGCCAAGCACCCTATACCCTAAACCCTTTCGGCGGATGGGGACCAAGCTTTTGCTGGCCTGCGGCTGGTGGGCCAAGCATCCTAAACCCTAAACCCCAAACCCTAACGGCGGATGGGGACCAAGCTTTTGCTGGCCTGCGGCTGGTAGGCCAAGCACCCTATACCCTAAACCCCAAACCCTATCGGCGGATGGGGACCAAGCTTTTGCTGGCCTGCGGCTGGTAGGCCAAGCACCCTATACCCTAAACCCCAAACCCTATCGGCGGATGGGGACCAAGCTTTTGCTGGCCTGCGGCTGGTAGGCCAAGCATCAGGCTCCTTGCTGCATCAGGCCCCAGCGGCCATATGCCGCGGAGTGGCTAAATTGAAGCTAAGTTCAAGCTAAATTGTATTTTACACAGTGTAAATATGAATATGAGACCGGCAGGACCTTCATGATCACCTTCATTGGTCATTGGTGTGACGGCGGGCGGTCTGATCTTACAACCCTAAATCCTTAACCCAAACCTTACACCCTAAACCCTAAACCAAACCCTTACACCTTCAACCCTGAACCCAAACATTAAACCAAACCCTTAACCCTATACCCCTAATTCAAACTGTTAACCCTAAACCCAAACCCTACACCAAAACCCTTAACCCTACAAATACGGTTTATGTGTGACAGGAAAGATAAATCCAGCTGCCAGCAGCCAGCCACTCAACAGCGTTGCTTCGTATGGCGTGGATGGCGTTCACGGCGTTAGGGTCAAGGGTTTGAACCCTAAACCCTTAACCCGGTGTGGATTGCGTTAACTTCAATACAGTGGCAATGCGTGCTTGAACTTGTGCCCACTCCCTTCTTTGTTTACGTCATCATCTTTAACACGATCCTTCCCACTTTTGTCCCTATCTCTCATCTGCTCCGAAAGGGGTCCCAAGAAAGAGAAAGGGGGGGAGAACCCTGCAAAATCTATCTTGAGCGCCAATTAAATCAAATTTAGAGATGGCTTCAATCCTTCTGTTGATAAGGTCATCCTTCTAGATCACCCAATGTGATCCCTTGCCCACACCCACAGGTGTCCGTCAGGTAACCCCTGCCGTACTTCCTTGAACGCCACGCTTTTTAGCATATTCTCTCTTCCTTGGACGACTATGACGACTTGCATTTGTGCCTCCTATGTGACTGATTCCCGGTCGGACAGCCGAGAGCACACCCTGTTACTGGCGCGTCGATAATGGCGCATGCTTGCATGCATGCGGCGCTGGTTTTGGTGCCGACGCCCATGCTGTCCTTTGCATTCTCCAGTGCCGATTTCGACGCTTATTTCGATGCTAATTTCGACGCTAATTTCGATGATATTTTCGGCGCTGTTTCGATGCTATTTTCGACGCCATGTGCTGATTTGCAGGCATGCCTCATTGTGCAAAGAAGTGCTGATTTGGAAGCTAGCGCTTCTGTCGGTCACTCTTCCTCAGTCACTCTTCCTCGGCTGGCGCCCCTCCAAAACCTGAACCCGGAACCCTGGAACCTGGACCCTGAACCCTGAACCACGTTAGCCATCTGACGTTGTGGTATTATAAATCTCACCATCATTACTCTTTGCATGCTTGCATTCAAGTGATTGCACTCTCACTCTTCTTTGCATATCTGTGTGTTCAGGTGGTGCGGATTTTGGCCTGGCTCAGGCAGTCGATGAGGGACACATCCTGGGGCCCCGCATCCTGTTCACAGGTAAGTGCCCTCACAAAATTACACTCTTAATCTGGGGTGAGTGCCCTCACACAATTACACTATCAATCAGGGGTGAGTGCACTCACAGGCTCACACAACTACACTCTTAATCTGGGGTGAGTGCCCTCACAGGCTCACACAATTACACTCTTAATCTGAGGTGAGTGCCCTCACATAATTACACTATTAATCTGGGGTGAGTGCTCTTCCACAATTACACCATTGGTCTCGTTTGATTGCACTCAAGAGGTTCACACTTCTGGTCTCGGGTGAGTGCCCTCACATGGTTACTCTAAATGTCACATGTGACCTCACTGGGTTGCCGTAGATTTTCTTTGCCTTCCCTCATAGTTCACGTTGTTTGGGGTTCATGGATTTATGGATTATCTAATTATCAATTGTCGGCACCAGTTTCCAGTCGGAAATTATGAGTTTCGTCGACAGTTTGCCCTGAGGGCAGAATTGAAAGAAGTCTGTTTTTTGTGTCGGAGGGAAGGCAAATCAAATATGCGGTACCTGTCTACCTGATATTGTCTTATGAGTCATGGGTGAGTCATGTCACAGTTTTATGCGCCAAGTCACAGGTGAGTGACCTCACATGTTCACATAAAGATCATTGGCGAGTGGTTGACTGGGTTCAATTTTCGTTATACTGCGTTTCGCCGTGGCCCCTTGCTCCCCTCGCATGCAGAATTGGGCAGCTTGCTGGGCATGCCTTGCTGCAATCAAGCAGGTAGCCACCGCGATCTCGGCGGCTACGGGGGAGGGCCTCTGCGTTCATGCAGCTTCCAGGAATCATGTTGTAGTTCATGCAACCATTATTCTTCATCAGCATGCCCTATCGCAAACAGGCGGCCATGCAGCGTCCAGGATTCACGTTGATGTTTGTACACATGTTCACAGGGCATGCCCTGTCGCAAACGGGCGGCCACGGCGACTTCCGCGGCCGCGGGGAGGACTTCTGCGCATGCGGTGCAGCGCTGCGTGGCATCGGTCGAGTCTGTGATGGCGACACGGAGGTGCGCGGATCGCCTCTCAAGTGCTATGATATGAGGGGGGGGGGGCAGTCCAGACAAATGGAGGCAAAACTCACCAAGCAAGGGTCATTGTGAGGGTTAAGGGAACGTGCGCCGCGGCACTGGCCGTGTCTGCGTTGGAAACCCGGAGACTGTGTGTCGTTTTCCTCTAAGTGCTTGCCTGAAAAAGAGGACAGGGTTATAACTTGTAAGTTATACCCGTTAACCTTATTTATTACCCTTTAACCTTACAGCTTTGGAGAGAAGGTGGTGACTTTTCCGGAAAATAATCAAACCATGCTAGTCTGAGGGTGTGAGGATTAAGGCAGCAGTGCGGTGTTGACTGGCTCTGCAATCGAGATGTGAAGGTGTTCTGACTGCCTCTGAATTGTTCGCCTGGAATGGGTTTGGGGTTGTAACCCTTGCAACCTTGACCTTCCAAAGAGACGGAGACGAGGTGGCCTCTCAAGAAAACAAGGTGGCCCTAAAAAAGGGAGACTACGCCAATCAGAAGATTGGGAGGGGTGAGGAAATAGTGCGGCGGGCTTGGCTGGGTCCGCGATAGAGATGCGGAGGTGGGCTTCACCCCTCAAAATGATCAAGGTTTGAGCATAGTAATGCACAAACCTGAAGGATTTGGGGGCTAAAAAGTAGAAATGCCCGATCGTAACCCTAAACCCTGTATGCGGCGTAAAGGAGCTAGATTAATCGATGGAAACACTTAGGTGTCTTCAGCTGCATGCAATTCAAGGAACAGCTGCATGCAATTCAAGGAACAGCTGCAGGCAATTCAAGGAACAGCTGCATGCAATTCAAGGAACAGCTGCAGGCAATTCAAGGAACAGCTGCATGTAATTCAAGGAGCAGCTGCATGCAATTCAAGGAACAGCTGCAGGCAATTCAAGGAACAGCTGCATGCAATTCAAGGAACAGCTGCAGGCAATTCAAGGAACAGCTGCATGTAATTCAAGGAGCAGCTGCATGCAATTCAAGGAACAGCTGCAGGCAATTCAAGGAACAGCTGCATGCAATTCAAGGAACAGCTGCATGCAATTCAAGGAACAGCTGCATGCAATTCAAGGAACAGCTGCATGCAATTCAAGGAACAGCTGCATGCAATTCAAGGAACAGCTGCATGCAATTCAAGGATGCAATTCAAAGGCTGCATGCAGCTGTTCCTTGAATTGCATGCAGCTGTTCCTTGAATTGCATGCAGCTGTTTCTTGAATTGCATGCAGCTGTTCCTTGAATTGCATGCAGCTGTTCCTTGGATTGCATGCAGCTGTTCCTTGGCTTGCATGCAGCTGTTCCTTGGATTGCATGCAGCTGTTCCTTGAATTGCATGCAGCTGTTCCTTGAATTGCATGCAGCTGTTCCTTGAATTGCCTCTGTCCGCCGCAAGGCAAGTTGCATATGCTACGGGACAACGTTCCCTCCAGCATGCTTACAATTAATTACTGCTGATCAATCAATGCGCAATGACTAATTAATGTTCATAAATCAGTCAAATAATCAATTAAGGTACATAACGGCCTACGGCCGTGGGGGCCAGGTCCTGCAGGGTGCCTACTGTCCGGACCAGTAGCTTATGGCCCGTGGAGGTTTGATCCACATCGGCCCAATGAGTGCTGGCCGCCTGTTGCACCCTTCCGAAGATTGTAGCACATCTCTCAGGCAGAGAGGGTTGAGGGTTTAGGTCCAGTAGTTAAAACCGTAACCCCTGTTCCTCAACTGCTAAACCCTTAAGTCAAACCCCTGCTCCTAAATCCTTGACCCTACACCCTAATCCCTGTCTTTTAAATCCTGAACCCTAAGCTGTCTTTCTCACATCCCTAACCCTAATCCCTCTTCCTCAAATCCTTAACCGTACACCCTCAAACCTCTTCATCAAATCCTGAACCCTAACCCTTGTTCCTCAAATACTTAATTCTAAACCCTAAACCCTCTTCCTCAAATCCTTAACCCTAACCCCTGCTCCTCAAATCCTTAACCATAACCCCTGTTCCTCAAATTCTTAACCCTAACCCCTGTTCCTCAAATCCTTAACCCTAACCCCTGCTCCTCAAATCCTCAACCCTAAACCCTTATCCTGCTGGGGCCAGCCCTGATATATACCCTCTCCGTCTTCCTAGCCCTTTCCACACCCTAAGGGCGGCGTGCAGCGTGTGACGAGCTTCTGAAGGGTGTGGGGTTGTATCTTGAGGCATTTCTGATTACACGCCCTCCTTCTCCGCCCTCCTGTCCTTTACCGTTCCAGGTGCGGCGGGCTGCGCGTGACGAGCTGCTGAAGGGTGTGGAACATCTCTGATTGCGCGCCTTCCCTCTTTGCCCTCCTGTCCTTTTCCACTCCAGGTGCGACGGGCCGCACGTGACGAGCTGCGTAAGGGGGCACACTGCATCAAAGTGATGGCCAGCGGCGGCGTGTCTAGCCCGACGGACAAGTGAGAGGCGGGGACCACTGGGGTAGCAGGGGAGCAGTGAGCGGGTCTACCTGGAATCCTAAACCCTAAACCCTAAACCCTAACAAACTGTTGTATGAGCAAGCTAGTTGTCTGTGCCAGGTGTCTGTGCCAGGTGTTCAAACCCCCCTCCCTGGCCTGCCTGTGAATTTGTGTGATATGTTGGCGTCCAGCAGGGCATCACATTTGATGCATAGGACATGTGCTAGCAAACCAGGACGAGCACAGAAATTTACTAGGACAGCGAACTCCCATGTGTCATTTATCGAGCAGAACCCCCCTTCCCTGCCTGCCTGCGCATGCTGCCCGGCACGCGCCCCTCTGGCGCCCTCTAACTGGGGGGGAGGTAGGTTCTTCGCCTAGCAAGTTTAATATTCAAGGATGGGGGGGGGGGGGTAGCTTCTTTATCTAGTATATTTGTAGGCTGTCAAGCTCATAGCTCTCACTGCCTCAGCCACACACATGAGCCCTAACAAGCTAACATTGTCCCTCCGCCCCCCACGCTGCACCCATTCACCCACTCCTTTGCATGCACAAGTTTTCCAGCACACCCTCAGCCTTCCCCCCCTCTCTGCGCATGAGCAGGCTGTCCAGAACGCACTCCTCCCTGGCGTGGACGACAAATGGTGGTATGAACAGTATGCCTCCCACCTTCTGCCTGCCTGCACGGGTTGTACAGAATGCCGGCATGCCCCTCTCAAGTGCATGAGCAGGCTGACCGGCATGCCCCTCCCAAGTGCTTGAGCAGGCTGACCGGCATGCCCCTCCCAAGTGCATGAGCAGGCTGACCGGCACGCACTCCTCCCTCTCGGCAATTGATGGCTGTCGTTTTGTGTATGATGTGGTCCCATGCGCATAAGCAGCAGGCAATCCAGCACGCCTTCATTTCTCGTGATTTTTGCTGATGTAACGGCAGTGTAACGGCAGTGTAACGGCATTGCAACGGCATTGTAACGGCCTCTCCTGCCCATGCATGGAATGGCACGTCTGCTTTGCGCATGCCTTTTCCCAGTGGTAATTGCCTTATCTGCCCATGCATGAGCAGGTCGTTGAGCCCACAACTTTCCCTGGCGTTACCTAACAAATTGTTACGTATTGATCCCATGCATGGCTTGTCCAGAGCTAACTACTGAGAGTGTGCTAAACGAACTGTTTTGAAATCCACATAAGTTACATGTCAAAAGGTCAACCGGTCATCATCCCCACCTCCTTTCTCTCCTTTGCACTCTTGCCCCTGGCGGCCCGCCAAGCCTCCAGCCCACCAAGCCTCCAGCCCACCAAGCTTCCAGCTCTTTAAGTTCAAACACACGTTGGATGATCAGTCGCCGAATGTATATTCTACTCTGATAACATTTGATGCAACAGCCCCTACCTCCTGTCTGCCCGCGCAGATTGTCCAGCACGCCGCTCCCCCTGGAAGAGCTAAAGGCCATTCTGATTGCCGTTGATGATGCTTGCACGGATGACTCGTTCCCCACTCCTTGTTGTCCTACACGCGGGTCTCCTCGGGAGAGTTGATGGCCATCCTGCCTGGAGGAGGCGGATGCTGTCATAAATGCTGCTTGCATTAAGGTGATGTTCCGCACTTCATCTTGTCCACGACGCAGGTCTGCCCGGGGCAGCTGAAGGCCCTCGTGGATGAGATGTGGAGGCTGCAAGCCCCAATTATGCTCATGTTCTACCTGTTGTCTCAGCCAGAAAATGGCTGTATGGGGGTCCCATGAGCAGGTTGCCCATCACACAACTCTCCTTGGGAGATGTGAAGACTGACTGTTTTACCACTCTGGCAAAGGGTAACTCGAGTTGTGTAATCGGACACTATTGCGCTTTTATCCTCTAACATCCACCCCCCCTTAGGAACAATTTATTTTACAGGGGAGCTAAGGGCCATCATGGAGGAGGCATATGCTGTCATTACTACTTCTTACATGGAGGGTTGTTCCTCAGTTCAAGTTGTCCAACACGCAGGAGTCTCCTTGGAAAAGTGGAAGGCCATTCTGGAGGAGGCAAAAGGGTTCATCATTGCTGGTTGCATGCACACTTTGTCCCCAAGTCAGGATGTCCAGCACATCTTCATGCCTCCCACCCCCATGTGCAGTTTCCCCTTTCTAGCCAGCAGCTCACCCCGGTGTCGACTATGAAACGATGCTGCTGCGTTGGTCCCCTTGAGCAGGTTGTCCAGCACGCAGTTCTCGCTGGGAGAGCTGAAGGCCATTGTGGAGTCGGTGGATGCTGTCATATCTACGGCTATTTGGACGAGTTGGTCCCCAGCTCAGGGTGTCCAGCACTTCCCCAACGCCCCCCGCCCCCATGTGCAGATTTTTTCTTTCTAGCGAGCAGCTCACCCCGGCGTCCACTATCGAACCATGCTGCGTTGGCCCCCTTGAGCAGGTTGTCCAGCACGCAGTTCTCGATGGGCGAGCTGGAGGCTATCGTGGAGGAGGCGGAGGCTGCGGGCACGTACGTCTGCGCACACGCCTACATGCCCTCGGCCATAGAGCGAGCGGTTCGGAGCGGGGTCCGGAGGTGGGTGCGGTGTTTGCTTTGTTTTTAAGGCTCGGTAGCCGTTCAGCTAAAGCTCAGCTACCTGCTAGCTTCCGATTGGTGGCTGTGGGGCTTGATTGCCGTGCTGCTTGGGCCGCTGGCCGTAGGCCAGTCCAAGCTTGGTCCCCCAATCGGGCTATGAGGCCACTTTGGGCCTCTGCCAAGGGTGGCCTTGCTACCAGAAAGTGGAGCAATGAAGGTATAGCAAAATTGAACTGAAGAGGTGTGTGAGGAGGTGGGATCTCCAGACGCCCGTAGCTACCGTTTTTTTGCTTCTTTAGTTAGGATGGTCGTCTACTGACCAGGCCGCCCTATCACAGAAGGTGTGGTGTGAAGCAGAGGGCAGGTGCGGGATGAAAGGTGGGATGTTGGGCAGAGAACAGGTGGGGCGTGAGGGGTGGCATGAGGGGTGGGATGAGCAGGTCCTGGATGAGGGGTGGCATTAGGGGTGGGATGATGTGCAGGAACGTGACACAACCTTGACCAGCTTTGGGTATATGGTCGGCACTCCGGCAGGCTGGCTCCACTACGCCCCCCCCCTCCCATGCGACAGTGATTATTTTAATGCGCGCCAGACCGCCTTTGGGGGGCGCCCGGCAGCCACCATTGGGCCGATTGGGGCCAAACCTTGACCGACCTACGGCCGATGGTCCAAGCAGTAGAGCTCGCTGGGCCAGCCCTTCACGACCGTGGAACGTGATGTGGCTGATTTGTAGCTGAAGCGTGCTAAGAAACACAACAATGGGGAAGGCCGAGTCTTGGCTGACCTGCAGCAAAACTGCCTCAGCATCACTTCCGGTCAGTGGGGAGAAATCCAACAATGTTACAGGGGAGGAAATGTTCCAGTGGTACAACGCTGGTGGCATCCAGGCATGCCCAAAGGTTGAGGGATCGAACCCCGCCAAACGATCCACTCTATCCCCCTGTCTAGATCGCCGGGTTCCTTGTTCCTGTCCCCGCCCCCCTTCACATAGGAGGATGGCATGGCTGGACCATGGTCCAGGCTGTGCATGGTAGCTGGAATTGAGCTTAGTCACTCCCTACCAGCCCTACGTGGCCGAGGAATCGGCAGGGCTCAGCGGGTATGCACCGTTCTGAACAGTGATAATTGTATAGTGTACCTTGCAATGCTGCATGGGTTTATAAGATAAACAAAGCATAACCCGGCAAATTATTTGTTGTATACTCTTAAATGTCGGTTTGTCGGTATGGGTTTGAAGTTCAACAAAGTATAGCTCGGCAAGTGATTTGTTTTTTACTGTTCAATTTTTGTACGGGTTGTCAGTATGGATTAATTTAGTGCACACCTGGCAGTCTGTAACAGAGGGTTCGCTCTGAACAGGGTTGAGGGTTTTGGGGTCTGGGTAAGGTTGTATTTTTGATTTGCTACTCGGACGGGTGAAGGGGATGAAGGGAAGTGCTGCTGCTACAAATTTGACGAAACCCCCTGGACGAAAAAACCCACAGCCTTTTTCGAAAGGGGCAGGCAGAGTCACCGGAGGGAATCCACTGACATGGGCGATAACAGAAACTAAAACCCGCAACAGAGAGGCACGCGACACACGAGGGAAGCGTCCAATGGTTGCGTCCAATGGTTGCTTTCTTGAGTCCAAGGGGGTACCCAGCGCTAAAAAGTGTCGCTATGCTGAAAACCGCTTCTTAGCGGTATATCCAGCATAGCTGCACATTTTAGCAGCGGCGACTCGGCGACAGTTATTTATCGGCCTTTTGGCCGCGCTCAGGGGCAGAGGCTCACAGGGCACTCTACATCCCAGGCTCCCTGCTTCACGCAGCCCTCTCATCCTCTCCCTCCTACAGCTTCTCTTGTGTTTGAAACTGTGAAAATAGGAGCCCTGGCCCGGCTAAGTGTTCCGAATTGTGTACGACTGCTCCGTCCAAGAAGAGTGTGCTGTCCGTTGCCCGTTGCCTGCAGCATCGAGCACGGCAACTACTTGAGCATCGAGAATGCCCAACAGATGGCTGCGAGGGGGACGTTCTTGGTGCCCACGCTGGTGACCTATCAGGTGAGATGTAACATCAGTAGCCCTTAACCTTATAATCAGCATCCTAACCATAAACCCTACAAGACTGTTACCTACATCCCAAACCCTGAACCCTATAATCTGCATCCTAAACCCTGAACCCTATAACCTACATCCCAAACCCTGAACCCTATAATACGCATCATAAACCCTGAACCCTATAACCTACATCCCAAACCCTGAACCCTATAATATGCATCATAAACCCTGAACCCTAAAACCTACATTCCAAACCCTGAACCCTATAATCTGCATCCTTAACCCTGAACTATATAACCTATCTCCCAAACCTACAATTGTTTTCATTCATCCTTTTCACCTGCATCAGGAGCTCTGAACCCTTCAACCTGCATTCGAAACCCCCAATCCTATAACCAGCACCCGAAACCCGTAAGCTTGTACCCTAAACCCTGAATATGCACCCTAAACCTGCACCCAACACCCTGTTTCCACCTTCTTCACCCTCCAATGTGAACCCTAAATGATTGAACCTGCTTCTTGAACCTTAACCCTAGAACCTGCATTATAAACTATGGACCCCAAGCCTGCATCCTAAATCCCAAACCCGTACCCTGTGCTACATTACCGGTGCCCATGTTGATTACATGCGGCTTGTGACATACCTGGTGACATGGCCAGTATTACCCCCCCCCCCCCCCCCCCCCCCATTCAAACTTTCAAAAATCGTATTTTCAAAAACCGCACTTTCAAAACCATACTTTCCAAAACCGTATTTTACGGCCCTTGATGGCCACTTTGGTGTATTCCCTTCTTAAAACGTGCTCCTTAACTGCCGATCTTCGATTCTTCGTCTGTTTCTGTTTGAAGATTCTGTTTTTGGTCAAGGGTCCATGGCCAGTGCCCATAACCTGCTTCAAGCCTGCTCCCTCCGGTTCTGCTGCCAGACCCTTTTGAGGATTTTTGTGAATCTGCTTTGATGCTGTAACAACTGCTTGATGGCAGCGGCCATGCGTGGGGCTTTCGTTGTGATGTCAGATTTCCCCAAAGGGTCCAATTATTGAAACATGCAGTGCTCACAACTTTTGTAAATGTGAATGTTCTAAATTTCAACATGTTCTCCTTTCACCTGGCTGACGCGACTACAAAAGATTTTGGCTTTTTAAACATGCATCAGGTCCCCGTGATCTTCCCTGTCTTACATCCAACACATTTCAAATTTGAATTCAAATTTAAGCGAAGCCGAAACCTTGTTGTAATTACTCCTTAAGCAAAAATTGGGTCTCTGTGATCTTTCCCAGCCCTGACCACAACACAGTTCAAATTGGGTCATGTGATCTTTCCCATCCCTTCCCACAACATATTTTCAATTTCAAAATCACGCAAAGCCAAAGCCTTACGCGAGGCCTAAGCCTCACGCGAAGCCAAAGCCTCACACGAAGCCAAACTTGCTTGATTGCACCTTAATAGAACAAATCTTGGGTGCGTGTGATGATTGTGATCCTCCTTAGCCCTCATCCAACCTAACATCTGTGTTGGTTTTTTGTGAGTAATCTACATGTCAGCTGCACTTGAACCTCCATCAAGGGGCCCCACGTGTCGCGATTCGTGCTGCCTGGGCCGCAGGCAGTAGGGAGGTCCAGGTTTGGTCCCCATCGGGCCTAATACGGCCGCGGGCGGCCCGCTGTAATTGGCCTCGTCGCCAAAAAAGGAAAGCTTCATAGCATTTGTGCCAGTATTCTTTCATTGCGCGCCAGACCATCTTTGGCAGGCTGCCGGGCGGCCACCTCAAGATCGTAGGGGACCGTACCCTGACCGGTTGCCAGAGCAGCAGGGCCTGCTACAGTACAGCCCTCGCTGCAGGCTGTGACGTAGCTGAATTGTACCTGAAGATCCCTAGAGCAAACGATTATGTGATCTGCCTCGGCCCTCGTCCAACACATGTCCATCGCGAATTCAGAACACTCTTGACCCTTCATCTCCTTTAAATATTCTCATGCTGTCTGTTTTTCGAAATATTAACCAGGTAGGGCCCCCGGGGTGATACCAGTACGCCCGGTATGTATTTTGTATAATACAAGTTGGGTTGCAAAGCCACAATTTCGCCCCGCCAGGCTTGCAGATGCTGGGTGAAAAGGGTCAAGAGGCAGGCAGGCAGGCTAGACAGAATTGTAGCTAGATTGTAGCTGAAGCGCCGTCTAATAATTGCGTTGGGGTCCTCATGGTGCTGCTTGCAGATGCTGGGTGAAAAGGGTCAGGAGGCGGGCATGCCGGCAGAACTCGTCGCCAAGGTTGGAGACCTCGTTGCCCAGGTGCGGGTCCCCGCTAATTTACAGGTTTGGGATCCGGCTAGGCTAAGGGTTTAGGGATCCGGCTAGGCTAAGGGTTTAGGGATCCGGCTAGGCTAAGGGTTTAGGAATCCGGCTAGGCCAAGGGTTTAGGGATCCGGCTAGGCTAAGGGTTTAGGGATCCGGCTAGGCTAAGGGTTTAGGGATCCGGCTAGGCTAAAGGTTTAGGGATCCGGCTAGGCTAAGGGTTTAGGGATCCGGCTAGGCTAAGGGTTTAGGGATCCGGCTAGGCTAAGGGTTTAGGGATCCGGCTAGGCTAAGGGTTTAGGGATCCGGCTAGGCTTAGGGTGAAGGGTTTAAGGATGCAGAGCTGAAATCCAAGGCTGAGGAGTTTTTTGATTTCCTAGGCATGGTCTAAACACAGACAAGTTTGCATTGCCGTGTTTCTTTTTAGCGTGACTCAGCTACATGACAGCTACGCTCCAACCTCCATCCGGAGGCCCCACGTGTTGCTGGTCATGTTGCCTGGGCCGCCAGCAGTAGGCAGGTCCAGGTTCGGTCCCCATCGGGCCTGACACAGCTGTGGGGCGGCCCGCTGAAGTTGGCCCAGTCGCCAGGCAAATGTACGCTGAAGCCTTCGGCATGCATGGCCATCCTTCCCACTAGCAGCTGGAACCATCAAAGTGGGACGTACTGGTATTCTGATCTTTCTCAAATCTTCTGTGTCGCATTTGGGGTAGCAGTCGGGCCTGAAATGTTTCTTTCGCGTGTCACACTTCCTGTTGCAGCAATAGACAACCGTATTACACCTCTGGCATCGCATTACACTGAACTCGTCTGACGGTCGATGTTCCCGGCAGTACCTGCAGCGCTTTCAAATCAGGACCCGAGACGCAGACATCCCCGGTGGCATGGTCGGGCCTTTCTTTTTCGTGATTCAGCTACATGTCAGCTACATTCCGGCCTCTAGCCGGAGGCCCCTTTTGTTGCCAGCCTTGTTGCTTTGGCCACAAGTTGCAGGCCGGTCCAGGTTTGGTCCCGATCGGGCCTTTAACAAATGTGGGGCGGCACCCCAAAGTTGGACTTGTAGCCGAAAAGAGAAACAAAGGGCTGGGCCAGCCGGGTGGTGCGCTGTGAGGATCCCACACCGGCCCGTGATCCCCCCTTCTCCCTCCCCCCACATGCGCACACCAGCACCTACTCCTCCGCCCAACCACACACAAGCACAAACGCCGACACACATCTGTTTCCCTTCCTCACCCCTTCCCACCCACTGGCACACAGGCCCACACACAGGCAAAGGCGCCCAAAGTATTATTATTAAGTTCATGGAAGGCGCATGACAGTTAGCTACCGGTATGTTAGATATCGGCGTTTCTATATATTTAATATATAATATATTATTACTTACTGTACTGTGTACCGGTAGGTACAATCTATTGGAAAGTAAAATTTAAAAACGATCCCGGAGAGACTGGACGTGCGTGCACTCACACCTCAACACCTGCCTGTCATTCCGCATGAGCGCACACGCATACGCACCTATTACTTCCCCCCACCCACATGCACACATTGCTGCTGCCCTCCTACCACCCACTCTTGCTAAACCTCAAACCCTAAATCCTGATCCCCCGCTCTAAACCCTCATAAGATGAGCTGCAGTTGCTGCTGCTGGCTGCAAACGCTGACGTGACGGCTTGCTACGACTCGGACCTGCTTCCCTCCACCCACTCACACACCTGCTCACCACTGGACCGACAGTTGCTGCTGCTGGCTGCCAAAGTCATGGGTTCAAACCCTGAATCTTGAACCCTCAACCCCACACCCTAACCCACCCATCCACCCACCCAAACCGCACCACAGGGTCTGCAGTCCCTGCTGCTGGCTGCCCAAGCTGGCGTGACGGTGTGCTACGGCTCGGACCTGCTGGGAGATCTGCACCAGTACCAGGGGAGGGAGTTTGAGCTGCGGGCCAGTGTGCAGCCAGTGGGGGACGCCATCAAGGCAGCAACGGTGAACTGCGCACGTCTGTTTGGACTGCAGGTGGGTGGGGGTAGAGGGATGACGGCTTGGTCACCAAGGCAGCTACGGTGAAATGTCTGATCAGATTGCTCCGTGCACGTCTGTTTGGAATGACTCCCCCCCTCTATCTACATACCCCCCAGGCCAGTATCCTCCCCCACAAGCTCGATTTGTCACCCTTGCCCCTTTCCCTTCCCTCCTCGCCTTGCCTCTCCGACCCCGCCCTTCAGGCCAGCATCGGCCGTGTGGCGTGCGGCTACGACGCGGACCTCCTCCTGCTGGATTCGGATCCTCTATCCAGCGCAAAGGTGTGAAGGTGGTTCATGCTGAGGGCGTTGTTGGCTCTTAGTACTCTTGAGCTTGAGAGTCGACCTGAAACCTAGGCCGGGCAAAATCAAGGTCGGTAAATCTAGGAGGGGCAACGTCAAGAGTTGTTGGCTCAACCCTTTAGCCAACACCTGAAAGCATAGGTGAGGCTTAACGTAGGGTTGAGGGTTTAGGGCTCCAAACCCTCATCCCCTCCAGAACAGGGCAGGTAAGAGTTGAGTTCCAGAGTTAGGGGTTCAAACCCCTGAAACCTTCAGTAGGTGAGGCCAAATGTAGGCTGTAGAATTCAAATCCCTTCAACCTGAACCCTAAAACCTGGTTATAGGATCTATGATGTAGGTTTGAAAACCCTTGACCTAGAACCTAGAACCTGATGATGCAAAATTTAGGCCTGGTAATTTCAAGGTCAGACCATAACCTCCCCAAATTGGGAAACAGCTTGGTCAGGCAAACAATTAGCCTCTAGTCCTGTTGCATTTGGGGGCATTTGGGGGGTCTGAGGGCCTGTGTAGCTCATGGCACCATATATTAATACATAGAATGATGACAGCACCTAAGACCGCCATGCGTCTGCCTTATGCTTAGGTGGCGCATGATCAGGGTGCGGCCTCAGCACCGACCTGCGTGGTTCCCTCGAATCTCACGCCCCTACGTTTGCACTAAACGCTTGACCCTTAGCCCTAAACGCTAGGTTGTGTGTGCTTGAATTCCTTAAATGTGTAAGACTGCCTGAGAGGATAAGAATGAAGCATTCCTTTTGTCTCATCCTCAGCTGGTGTATGATCAGGGTGTGGCCCAAGCACCGAGCTGCATCGTTCCCTCAACTCTCACGCCCTTACCCTGAACCCTTGACCCTCAACCCTAGGAGGGATGTGCTTGAATTCCTTCTTGTCCAAGAGGATCAAAACCTTGCGCTCCGCTCCCCTCATCTGCAGGTGTTGTCGGAGGCGCCTCGTCATCTGCTGATGGTCATCAAATCGGGACTGCTGGCGGTGGCCAAGGCGGTGCCGAATGCCGGCCTGCAGGCAGTGAACGACGCGCTGACTGGTAGTGGCTGTAGGCAGTGAACGATGCGCTGGCTGCTAGAGGCTGAGCTGCAGTTGAGATATGCATTGCGACCGGCCTGGTGCAAAACGGCGCTGGCTGCTCGGGTCATTGACATAACGCCTAGTTTAGGGTTCATAAGGTTTGCCAATCAATGCTTGCCAAACATCGGCCCAGAGGTGGCTGCCAAGCGGCCTACTAACAGAGGTCAATGACATTACACCTCTGGGCCCTGCTCAAAAGGCTCGGCCGCGTGGGCGCCCAACTGTCTCGTTGGAAGAAAAGAAACTGAAGGTAAGAGGGAAAGAAGGAGAAGAACACAAAGGAAAGAAAGACCCCCTTCAAAAGGAAAAGGCACTGCCAGAGGTGCCAAGCGGCCTGCTAACTGAGGTGCCAAGCGGCCTGCTAACTGAGGTGTCAAGCGGCCTGCTAACTGAGGTGCCAAGCGGCCTGCGAACTGAGGTGCCAAGCGGCCTGCGAACTGAGGTGCCAAGCGGCCTGCGAACTGAGGTGCCAAGCGGCCTGTCACGGTATAATGCAGTATACGTGCCAAAACCGTAGGGACCGCTGACGCGTCCCCGTAGACTCCGCAGCTTCCCTGAGGAGCCCCCTTTTTAGGGTTAGGAGCCCAGCTTCCCACTTTCGGGAAGGTCTGAGGCAGGATTTCCCGTACTCAGTAAATAGGGCTTGCCGGGACCTTTGAATCCCGGCTTGCACGCTTGACATTTACTTCGTTCCTTTTAAGTGGACAGGCCTCTAATTGTAATCAGCACCGGCTATCATCCCAAGATATGCCCTGTGAATACCAATAACGCCAGTACCACGAAGGCACGAAGACGATCAAGCCTAGTTCGGCCTCAGAGCCGACATAGCAACCTAGTAATCCTCAGCTAGATGCCCAGCCCGACCTAGGACACCGCCCGCAGTCTACGGCTACGACATCCCCCGCTTCACGCGGTAAGTGACTCAGCGACCCGACAGATCAGCTATCTGAAGGGCCAGCAGTTTAGCTTTACAAGTGACCAGCTCCGTGTCTGTCATCTAGAAGTTCCAGCCACAGCTTAACGCGCTGCGCATCCGCGGCCAGTGTGTAGTCACTGAGTCCGCCCGTAGGCGTCCGCCACTATGTGGGGAAGAAGTCCGCCACGGACCTGAAGCAAACCTCTCGTGTCCACTTAAAAGGAACGAAGTGGATCTTGCCTAATCAGCCTGACCCAACGAATCCTGCTAAAGGTGTATGTGCTGTGGAGCTTGGAATTTCTTTTTGAGACAGCGGATCTGCCTTGGACAGCTAGAAATCACTAAGCAGAGCTGATAGTGCCTGTGCATCTGGACTTGCCTTTGTGGTGGAGTGCAAATTCCCAAGTGTTGACAGAAGTGGATCTGCGGATCAGTGATTAAGTGGATTGCTGAGGCCGAGACATAGCAAGCTCAAGACTCCCTAGCGGGAATTCCGACTCAACCTAGGACTACGTCTACGGTCAGCGTCTGCGGTCTACGGTCAGCGTCTGCCGTCTACGGTCAGCGTCTGCGGTCTACGGTCAGCGTCTGCGCTGCGAAGCGGAAAGAAATAGCGGAAGAGACCCGCTATACGCGGAATCATCCAAGGCTGCAGAACGCAGCTTAAGAGGAGTCTGCGAAGCGCGAGGAGCAAACTGCGCTGCAACCCAGAAGGTGAAAATACCCGCCGGACCCATAAAAGAAAATTTTCCCGTGCTTGACCTGTCTAGCAAAAGCCTAATCAGCCTGCAGAAGGTAGAGGAGAACGGAAGCAGGCTTTAAGCTCGTGCCCAGTTGCTGTGAGCCCACACAGTCGAGCTGGCACAGCTGTTCAGCATCGATAGTACAATGCAGGATGCCATTGTAGATCCCAACCGCCACCAGCACCCTGATACTGCAAGACGCAGTGGGCGGGTGAGAGGAATGGAACCAGGGGACGACCCTATGACACCTATAAATGCGGCTGTAGCCGAGAAAGCAAAGCAGATTTCCCTTGGCTTGTCGAGGGATGAATACGCAGGGATGGGGGACAAGGCCCTGGGGGTTGTTAGTTCTCGAACCTTGGATGCGAGTACGGTGCACAGTGAAGTGACACGCAGGGGTATCGGACGAGGCGGCACCGCGCGCATCATGACGGAGCTGAGCCAAGAGGGAGAGCGGTGGCCGGTTCCCGACGATGAATCCCTGGACCCGACCTCGGAGCCACCCACTGAGAGGTCGCAGACCGGTGGTGTTGGAGAGGGAGGCGGGCCAGAGGAACCTCCGGTGGACCTGCCTGTCGGGGCAGGGACACGGAGCAGCGAGGTCAAGATGGATCTCCAGGTGTCGCACACAGAGATCGGCCGAGATGAGCCAGTGCCCCAATCAACCCCAGATTTTTGGAGGCAGGGCCTGGAATACGCGCAGTGGTTGAAACTGGTAGGAAGTGCATCTCTGTCGGCTCCAGATCCACCCTGATACTGCAAGACGCCCGGGTAGGCCAGCCTTCCCTCTTATACGGTACGCTGTACCAAGTTACCCCTTTACAGCCCTTGTACCTCCGCAGTGTAGTACAAGAGGCACGTGTGTACAGGTGTTGAACCTTAGTTGTGAGTAGTTTGAGCCTATCTAAGGCAGTACTGACAGCTTACACCATTTTGGCACGGTTACTGCTTTATGGTGCGACAGGCCTGCGAACTGAGGTGCCAAGCGGCCTGCGAACTGAGCTGCCATGCGGCTTGCTAGCAGGGCCTAACGGTGCTCGCTATAATAAACAATGACGATGAATAATCACTGGCTAGGCCACAGCGTGGTTGTTTTGCTGGTAGACAATCCAACGGTAGGCGGGGCACCAGGCTTTCACCTGTTAGTTGTCTTAGCTACTTTTCTTTGAAGCTGAAATGGTTGTGTGGGTGCCTGTGATATGCATGGCATACCTGTACTCGAATGTGATTTTTGCTGGACTTCACACGTACGTTTCTTACAGCACACTTGAGCTACTGTGCAGTTGTGGAGTTTCGTGAAGGCTTTAGAGTCCAGCAGTCTCACCATAGCCTGCAGCCTTGAGCATCTGGTGCAGCAGTTGGACTTGGTCTTCGTTGCCTTCCCGGCCTCTCCTTCTGTTCCTTTCCCCCTCTCTTCCTTTTGGTTTCTTCTTTACTCCCTTCTGAATTGTTGGGCGCCCACGCGGCTGAGCTTTGAGCGGGCCCAGAGGTGTAACGTTATTGATCTGGTGCAGCAAGCCCCGTTTCTATGGCCCCTTGACAACGACCAGGAAATGTTGGATTTTCCGAATTTCCTGTTGGAGGCTGTCTGTGACCGCCTCAACAAGGTAGTTTGGCCAGCACTGAAAGAATTACCGCTTCTTCACATTCACTGGCTTTGAGGCGCTCACAGGGAGACGTTCGGTTGGCATATTCGAAACTTCGACCATGAATGAACAGGTCAATGACGTTGCACCTCTGGGCCCTGCTCAAACAGGCTCGGCCGCCGACCATGAGTTATGGTTGAACAGGAAAGGAAGCTAAAACTATTTGAGAGCTCCACACATCCCATGAGGTCTCCCTTTCTTTCCTTTTCCCTCTTTAACTTCACTTTACTTCTCCCAACCTTAAGGTTCGGCCTCGTGGGCACCCACGAGGCCGAACTTTTTCAGCACGGCCCAGAGGTGTGACGTCATTGACCTCCCAGGAGATTTAGAACGGTGCGTACCCGCTGAGACCTTCTGAATGCTCAGCCACGCGGGGCCGGTAGGGAATGACTAAGCTCAATGCCAGCTACCATGGGCCCTCGGATTTGAGAGGGGCAGGAACATGGAACACGGGCGATCTAGACAGGGGGAAAAGAGAGGACTATTTGGTAGGTCCGATCCCTCAACCTCATTGACCTCCCCGGAGCTTTAGCTGAATCCCATCACCCAGACCCTCCAAACAGGGAGCCCGCCATTCTTGTAGGGGGAAACAAAACAAATTTAAAATGACAGCCCATTATAGGGAGCTTTTCACAGAACAAATGCGACAAGTATCGAAATGTGACGGTTTTGAATGGAGGGCAAGCAAGTTTGGTCTTTACGTCAAATGGCCTGACCAAGAATTTCAAGTGGAGTTGAACGCAAGCGCATGAATGAGGTAGGGGACGAAAGCCGAAAGAGCGCGCAACAGACGCACCCTGAATCAATCAAAAGCAGTGGTTCCAGCCTCACCCTCCCTCTTTCGCGATCTCCCTCACCCCTCCCGACAAGGAAGCATGGCGCGCAGGGCAGGGCCAGCCACGGGCCTGCCTCAGCAAGCCATCAGTGCAGGATCCGTTGCAGCCGGATCTGCCGTGGCCAGATCTGATGTGGCCTGATCCGCCATAGCCTGCCTCGGTGCGCCTTTTCAGCCAAATCAGGCGTGACCATATCTGCCATGGCTAGATCCGCCACAGCCAGATCCTCGGCAAAGAAAGCCCAGGCAGCAGGGCGGCACATACTGAACAAGTTGCGCCGGCATGACATGGGCTGCGTGCAGTCCACCACACTTTATGCAGAGAGCCATTATTCTTCCGATGCCTGGCACTGCTATACTGCCCCCTCTCCTCTAACAAACCCGCCATTGGACGTGCTCGTTGGTCCTGCGGCTGACAGTGCTGCTGCTGCTGCTGCTGCCGAGCTTTGCCTCAAGGCGGCCTCACGCTTCTTGCACTCTGACAGGGAGTCATCTAGCAGGTGCCAATACGCCATCAGTGGCTTGTACGCTGAGTGCCCGACCTGCGTGTACAGTGTTCGTTTTAGTGTGCCAGACCATCCTTGGCAGGCCACAGGACGGCCACCACTTCGCCAATTTGGACCAAACTTTGACCAGCCCACTGCCAAGGGTCCAAGCAGCAGCGCTACCTGCACTAGTCAAACTACATGGTAAGCCCTGTTGTAGCTGAATGGTGAAGCGAGATAAAATTCGAAGTCGAATGGGGTGCATGGACAGGGCCCACAAGGCAGCGCCATGCGTGCGCCACTGGTTTGCTCATGATGTGTTGAGGTGCTCACCATGCCACAGTGCATTCTCGTATCCCCGCAGGCCATTCATGCAGGGGTGCACTGTCGCATGGTGAGCACCTCAATAATACCTCATGCATGATGTGCTGGCAGGGGAGCATTGCGGGACGTAGTCAGCAGTGAGGCAAGCTGGTGTTGAAATAATACGAGGAGCAACACCATTGGCACCAGCACACCCACCATTCGTACTTTACTTTCCAGACAAAGCTTCCCTTGCAAGAACGCTTGCTGAATCTGCATCGAGTTGTACGGGCCCTGAGGTCGGTCAGCCACAGGGCACGGGAGGGTTCCATGTGAGCTCAGGCAATGGGGGGTTTTACAGTCCAAAACGCCGTGTCGTCATGCAATGCCTAATTGTCGTGATGGATCTCACCATGACGGTACCGTCGTATGCCTGAAGCTCCCATTGCGTTTGCGACAAGCTTCGCGAAGTGTCAGCCATAGATCGCCTCGCCGACCCGCCTCTTAGATAGGCCCGCTCCTCAAGCAGCTACAGGGGAGCAGCTACCCCTATGAGCCTTGATCTCCGCCCCTAGAACACGTCAGCGTCAGCAGCCTTGATTCTCCAGATCTCCACCAAAACGCGGAAGGGACAGCGCGGCGGAGCTTCCACACGAACTTTTGGTACTAATCTACTGAGGTCAGTCTAATTGAGGACAGGTCTTGAGTTCAAAAAATTGCTCCTTTTCCTGCCAGCAAGTTTTGATCACACCGGTGAGCGGTACACAAATCAGAGGGTGGGAAGCCACGGCCACGGGGCAAGATCTTGGCCCGGCCCCCACCCGCCCGGCCCTGCTGCTCTGGCGCAAGCTGCCATGCACCTGATGATCCAAGTCGGATAGGGGCTGCACCAGATCTGGCCACCTGGCTGCAAAGTCCCCTCTACACAGCTGCGCAAATCAATTCCATGAAACCTTGGCAGCCCCAACTGTCAGGGTGGATTTCATATCAGAAGGGCATGCCTGGCTGCCTGCCCGTCAAGTGAAGGCCATGGCAGGACCACGGCTATGCCATGGGCCATGGCCTTGATGGGAATGCACACAATCACATGTTCATATCAATTCCATCCTGCCTTGCATAGCACCACAAAGAGTACACGGCGCCAAATAAATGTGGTCATGACGCCGCGACAGCATCCTGCTCAGTCGCTCGCTGCTTCGGCATGAATGGGATGCTGACTGTCGTTAGTTGTTTACCCTGTCCTACCGATTTCTGTCTATTTCTAATGTGCATCAGCTTAGCTTTGGGTGGCTGCTTGTCACTCAAAACTGGGCCCATGGTGATTGGTGACCAGACCTGGACCTGCCAACGGCCGGATGTCCACTGGGAAACAGGGCTTGCTGCACCTGGCCCCTAATATAGCTTAAGCTTAGCTGAAGTGTAGTCTCTGACTTCGCCGCTGTGTCCGCTCATGCTTAGCATTGCCTCTATCTCCCTGGAAATGTCCCTTATTCGGATCACGATTGCATCGGCTTACGCGCAACAAATTAAGCAGTCGCTGCTATGCCAAGAAGAAAGGGTGCCTTAGAGAGGCACCTGCCACTCACAACTGGAGTACGGCTTTGTACTCTAATGTACTTTGTACAGCAGCTACAAAGGTACAGCACGCTGCAAAGTGACTACCGCAACTTTATTGAGGTGTGCGACCATAGATGCGCGCTTATACTAATTCAAAAAGCGCCGCTGCGTAGAATGTCAGTGGCAATTTTTTTATTATCGTACCTGATTTGTCATCATTGTACCTGTTGTGCAGCGGTAAATTAATTGAATACCGGTAAGTGGTCTGCCAAAAAACTGCCGTTGCGCGGCCGTTTTAAAACTGCTTTGGGGCTGCGCGACGAAATTTTAAATTAATTGATTTTAGGGTGCCCGGACCCTAACCCGTTGAGGGTACACATCGTACAGTTAGCAAGACAGCTGCAGTGCATGAGCTGTTTGTACTGTATAGGCTGAACTAGACTGCTCCTCTCGAGAGCACCGCCCCCGCTTCTTCACTATTTTGGCTGTGGAATAGCCAATGGGGCGCTTTGGTCAGCATGGGACTTATCTCCGCAAGAGGAGCCGCGCTGGTGAACTCAGCCTCCTGGAGACTGGTCACGAGGACTCCTGGTCGGCTATTCGCCTCCTAGCTATTCGATGTGGGTTCTGTTGGCCCTTGTCTACTTGCCTGATTACCGTACAACGCGGTAGACTTCGCTCAAAATTAATTAATGTTTGGGGTGCGTGGACCTGGATGTGCACTAACATTAATTCAAAAATCGCTGCTGCACGTAGCGTAAGCGGCGATTTTTCATTATCGTACCTCTTTTGTCATCATCGCACCTGCTGCGAAGCGGTAAATACTTAAATTATATGATCTGCAAAATTTTCGACTCTGCGCGGCCATTTTTAATCTGTTTTGGGCTGCGCGACGGAAAAATGTTTTTCAGGGTGTCGACTTCATGGGTCGAGTAGTCAGGGATGGCACCGTGGGCTGCATATTCTTCTACCGTAGGCGAGCTGCGTAGATCTCGCCGGCTTGTGAAGTCAGGTGATCTGACTGGAGCTCGCTGATTACTTGCTTATGCTATACCGGTAACTGCTTTACCGAAGTTCTAGACTTGACTTGTTAAGGTACTGGCCTCGCGGATATAAAGGTCTGGATGCTCGGAGAGCTAGACGGGTCTTCTTTACTCTTGAGAGCCTGTCCTTTGAAGGGGACAAAGAAAATAAGGCAGTGGGACTGCCGGGGGAAAAGCCCCCGGTAGCCCCTGATAGGCCCTCATAAACTATGTACGGCAAAGTCTGCCTCGTCGCAGCATAGAAAGTCAGGCTGCGGGTCTTCTGCTTAGGACTTGGAGCCTCTGTGACTGGAACTCGGAGACTCCGTGACTGAAACTGCGGAATATATGGTTATGTCACATATGCGGGTATACTGTGACACCACCCACTCATCCTTCACCTTATTGTTGTTTTCTATTTAACTATCCTTATCCGGCTCAAAACGTAACATCTTTCACGTTAAATTCCAGTTTTTTCTAGTCCAGCTACGTTTACATAATTTCTTGCGATACCCACGTCCTCATTTTGTCATGGGCAAGGAAGCGGTACGGATATTAAGGTACAACACTGGCGGGGTTCAAATATCCAGGAAAGTATGGAAAGAAATGTTTGAGTTCAATCAGTCACATGCCAAAAGGACCTTCCTTGCACCTTTGGCCTGAAGACTGTCAATGCATGGCTTGCACACCATCAGATAAGAAAAAACCCGCTGGCAACCTCCACCTTCGGATGCATGGCATTGAAACTTGAAACAAGACTCGCGGGCTTGCTTCTGCCCCTTGCGCGCAGCATCCACTGTCACCCAGCATTTAGGGCACCATCCACCCTTGAAGGTCCTACCCGAAAAGGGATCGCTAGGGTGCATCTGATTTGTGTAGTGACAAAGGCTGTGAATCCCAAGCAGCTCCAGCCATTCGGCCATCATACTTCAAAGGGTCGCAATCCTCGTTACATAGGGTGTCGTTGATGCAGAGCGACGTCTCGTTAATCCTCTCAAACCACTGCGGAGGGTAAAAGGGATCAAGTTCTGGCTTACTGGTATAGACACAGACCTTAACAGAGGGTGGTGCAACATTGCTCACACAGCATACCATGCAAGTCGAGGTGGCCTAGCATCAAGTGTCCTCTAGGGGAGGTAATCTGCCGCTGCGTTAACAGGTGAGTCTGGGGTGATGCGGTACACGCGAGGTACAATCAGCCTCAGGGGATTCCCGGGTAGAACCCCAAACGCTTTAGGGAGGCTGGGAGTTGGGGACCACCTGGATCTCATCAGGGGTGCAGGTCAGGCACCCATTCCCCATATTCCCGGCATGGGCAACCCCAAGGACATCCCAATTGCATTAATGTGCCCCAGCTTCCTGGAGCTCATTTGCCCCAACCTCCTCGTATTCATTTGCCCCAACCTCCTCGTATTCATCTGCCCCAGCCTTCACGTATTCATCTGCCCCAGCCTTCACGTATTCATCTGCCCCAACCTCCTCGTATTCATCTGCCCCAGCCTCCTCGTATTCATCTGCCCCAGCCTTCTCGTATTCATCTGCCCAGCCTCCTCGGATGTGTTGTCAGCTGTATGTCCTATTATCCATCAGAGGGTCAACGATGCTTAACCTTTGGGCCTTGCTCAAAAGCTCGACCGCAGCGGTGTCGATCTGTCAAGTCAAAACTTAAGAGAAGGAAGTAGGCAAAAAGAAACAGAGGGAAAGCCCCACCAGAAGAAAGAAAGGCAGGCAGGAAAAGTGATAAAGTTTTACACTTGGGCATTGTGACTACCGTGATGCAGTCCCAGTTGTCTGGTTCTGTGAGGGCGAGGGCGGCTTTGCGGGCAGCTTAATCACTAATGATGCCAACGTGTGTTTGACCCTACGGAGTACACGCAACAGTGTTTATTTTAGCGCGCTTCAGCTGCAACTCAGCTACATCAGGGTCCACGGCTGTGAGGGGCTGGTGCATGCGACAGTAATCAATGACACGCAAAGCAGCTGGTTCAATGCGCTCTTACCCGTGATTCATACCAGCATGTCATCAATAATTTTGTACTCATACAATTTGCGTCAATGACATGTAACTTCTAGCCTGGGCCATGCTGAAAAGGCTCGGCAGCGATGGCACCCGCCTGTCTGGTCGGGAGGAAAAGAAACTTAAGGCTAAGAGGAGAAAGAAAAGGAACAGACGGAAAATTGAGAAGGAAAAGACTGTCACAAAAAGTCAAGGAGGTCTCAAGAATCCCCAGCCCGTCCAGATCCTAGCCCTGTTCAAACAGAAGAAAGAAACATACCATGCAGTTGGTCAGTGAAACCAGGAGAGGGGAAACAAAGTTGAGGGACACAGAAATGACTGGGGACAAAAGATAGGAGAAAGAAAGCCCCGGCCTCTGAAACGACGAAGTCTTAGCGAAAGCTACCACATCCTCCACAAAAGTCAGAGCATCCCACCCTAGCCTAACCTGGTACAAAGCCTGGAAGTCTGTAGCACCGTCTGGGGGACCTGCCCATTCCCGCTCCTTACGGTATCTTGCACGCTGGGGCAACTGGGGCATAGGAAGCAAGCATGTAATGCGTCCTCCACATTTCTCACTGTCCCCCCTTGCCCAACATCCCTGGCAGCAGCGGGTGTCACGCTGTTGACAGCTGCGCCTTCCCCTAGTGTCGGCTGTGCTGATAGCGCCGACCGGGAGCCTTAAGTCCGTGCACACACAAGCACACTCCCTCTTGCTCTTGCAGCTCCTTGCCTGCGCCCGCCGTATGCTGAACCAGGCGGCCACAGACCTATGCTCGATGGCTGGGTCTCTGGGACCCCTAGGCCGGTGACATCCAGCTGCACCCACTCATAGGCTGCGTTTATTAGCGTCAGAACCTCAGTTACAGGAAGAGGCTGTAGAGCAGTCGCTGTCTGACTCAGTTCCAGGACGGTTGCTCCCTGCTCTAGGTCCTCCAAGGCACGAAGCAATTCCCTACACCAGCTGCGCCCTTTGATACTCTGTGTGACAGCGAGGTGCGTGTCGGCCGCCATGGCAGCCGCCACGAGGTGGCTGTCTTGCTGTGCTGCTGGTGCTAACGCTGCGTTGCAGAAGCGGAGTGCGTGCTGCAACCAACCTCGCTGTAACGGCTGGATCACTGGATCTGCAGCTCCCTCATGACCCCCCAGCTGGCAGCGGTCGCATGTAACCCCGCAGCCTGGCGCAGGTGTTGAAGCAAGCTTGACTGCATCTTACTCCTGAGGCAGGGCCGCGGCTTGAGGTGACCAGTGGCCCACCACATGACCGTAGTTGGCCGCAGGCGCAGCATAGACAGACGCCAACCGGATGCGTGTATGCAGATGATGCCTCAGACGCACTTTGGCGGCCATGCGATGGACACGGTGCAGTGCGACTGCTAGAGGCACCTCTCTACCTTGCATGGCCTTCTGCATGGTGCTGCGCTCGTGCTGAATGATGCCCAAGAAATTGAATTCTCATACACGCTTCAGCACTGTCCTATCTGGGCTGTACATGCAGGTTTGGGCTGGTTGCCTCCGCTTCGCTGCTAAGCGGCTGTCGCACTCTGGGTCTTGCTGACATTGACCTGGAGCTGTTTAACTGTCGCATATACATGCAGGGCATCGAGCATGTGCTGCAGCTACCCACCGCGCCTGGTTTCAGCCTGTGGCGGTTGCGGCAGCCCGTCCGCTGCCAAAGGTAGTGGTCTAATGCATCCCACACAAACACTCATCCTTTCATGGACTGATAGGCTTGGGAATAGAAGGGATTAGAGAAGTTCAACTACGGGGGGGGGACTCTGCTCAGCAACCTCTGTGTGTTTGCTACATGGACCAAGGGTCTTCACCTGTTCAAGAAGATCAGCCGCCCTTACTCCCATCATGAACCAGCAGACATGAAAACGGTCTTGCTCAGGGAGCTGCAGCTGCCTCTGCCCGAGGGGGCGCTAGTTCGAGTAGAGTGATGTGCAGGCATCAGGTGTCGCGATGTGGCTACCTGTGCGGCTGTGACGTGTTATGCGCAGCCCGGCCGAAGCGAGGACTAGAGGCCGACTGGGCGCACGCTACGCTGAAAAGCGGCCGTGGGGGGCTCTAGGGACGTGTGTTGGTGAGGCAAAGGTGAAGTTCGTCTACATCAACTACCACTCAGTTCGAGGGTGTGGCAGACAGGATATGCATCAGGCCTAGTCATGTCCTTGGACAACTGAAATAAAATAAGCGACTCGAATTCTTGTGGCAAGAGATACAGACCAATGCTGCCATGTTGTGATGCTCCCTTGAAGCCCGAAGCCACGCATTTTCGAAATTTACGGGTTAGGGTTTTAATACATAAATCCGAGCATAATACGGAAGCCTGGAGGGAAGAGAGGACGGCCCACGTAGCTACAATGCTATATTAAACGATGTAGGAAGGATGGACTACAGCAAGCCTGGTCCCAACACTGGCCCCAGGACCGTGGGGCGCTGGGCCCTGGACCCCGTTCCAATAGGGAATGGCTCTTTTGCAATTGTCTGGAAAGCTTTTCATGTAGATTCGGGCCAAGTAGCAGCAGTCAAGGAGATATCCACGGAGCGACTAAGCCCTAAACTACAGAGCTCTCTCGCCTCGGAAATAGAGGTGCTCCAGCGGACAGCCCACCGCAATATCGTGGGGCTACTCGACCTTGTCCAGGTGCGTCCCACAAATCTTTAACATTGGTTGTGCTGACGTGATAGCTGCATGGCAGGTCCCGGCAGAGACCTGCAGGCCGGAGACCTGCAGGCTGGTCCGCCAGCCAGCCTCAAGCAGCTGGGCCACGCCCACATTCGACGAGCCCATCCAATACCCTCTCTTGTTGCTAATGCAGGAGCCCGGTAAGGTGTTTCTTGTGCTCGAGTACTGCCAGGGTGGCGACCTGGGCCAGTACGTGCGGCGATACGGGCGCGTCAGCGAGAACACCGCCCGATACTTCATGCACCAGCTCAGCGAGGGCCTCCGAGAGTTGCGCCTACTGAACGTGCTGCATGTGAGAAACGAGTTACTTCCACACACACTCACCCTTTCCGTCATTGGGAGACCCCTCTAAGCACACCCCCAACCTGCCTGACTGTTCCTGGGCCAGCCTGACGCATGCGTAAGAGCTCTCAAGGCATGCCTGGAAGCCCATGCCCCATGAATCTCAACATTCCGCACCGAAACTCTGATGAATGGAGTCAATTATTTGTAGTTTCCATGGCCCCAGCCCTCACCCTGCCTCCTCTAACTTCCTGTATCCAACATCCCCAGCCTGCCGCATGCAGAAGAGCTCTGCAACCAAGCGCGCATGCCCCTTTCCCTATGAGTCCGGATCCACTCCCATGCGAACGCTCAGGCTGCAACAGAATCCCTACTCCTTGAGTGTCTTGGCTCGACCTGAAGCCCCTCGAACTCCAACCCTTTACCCTAAACTGCTTAGCATGTACCAGACCACCTTGATGTGTGCCATACCACCATTTTAAGCCACAGAACCTGCTCTGCCCAATTTATGATTGAAACCTGAACCGTTTTTACCCTGAAACCTGAACCCTAATCCTGACATCCATATGTGTCTTAGCGCAACTGGAAGCCCCAGGACGTAGTCCCGGTAGATTAGGGTTGATTAGGGTATTGAAACCTGAACTATTTCATGCTTATTGAACCCTGAACCCTGAATCCCCAATCCTCAACCTGCCAACCCTCATGTGCATCCCAGCGCAACCTGAAGCTGTTTATGTCGAATTCAGGGATTGCCACTAGCCCCTACCCTGAACTATGCATTTCAGCACGGCTTTAAGCTGTTCCTGTCATCCATAGAGTTTACACCTGAACCCCCAACCCTCGACCCTCGTGTGTGACTCAGCGTGACTTGAAGCCCCAGAATCTGCTTCTTTCGGACACGTCCCGGCAGCCCATCCTGAAGATTGCTGACTTCGGTTTTGCCAGGAGCCTGCAGCCTCAGGTAACTGCTGGGCATAGCGGCAGGAGCATGCATGGCATGAATTTTTATGAGGGTGGTTGCCAGGAGCTTGCAGCCTCATGGGACTACTGGGCGTGACGGCAGGAGCATGCATGGCATTCGATTTTCATGAGGGTGGCTGTTGCCAGGAGCTTGCAGCCTCATGTAACTACTGGGCATGGCGGAGCATGCATGCCACTGTGTCTTGTAGGGAACCTCTGCTGCAGCCCAGGAGGCTTTGGGCTGATGTGTGTTTTCAAAGTAAACGTCAGAAGCCTGCAGCCTCAGGTGACCACCGGGCATGGCTGCAGGAGCCTGCATGGCTAGACTTTTTATAAGAGTGGCTTACCGCCGTTGAAGTCTAGTGCTTCTTTCCTTGTGACTGAGCTACCTGTCAGCTACACTCCAGCCTCTGGCCATAGACCCCATTTGTGGCCAGCCAGTCTGCCTTGGCCACCGGTTGTAGGCTGGTCCAGGTTGTGTCTCAATCGGGCGTTCGGCGGCTACGTGGTGGGCTGCCGAAGGTGGACTCGTCGCCAAAGAAAGAAGCACTGGACTTAAAGGTTGCGTTTGGCCTGAAGCCTGCTGTCCCCAGGCAACTGAGCATGGCCACAGGAGCATGCATTCAAGGCGTTTGGTCGATTGCGCCGCAAATGTCAGTCTGCAGTTTTGCCAGAGACCTGAAGTCTTGGGTGACTCCCGGCATGGCTGCAGCAACATGCATGCACGGCATGTCTGCAGCAGCATGCATGCACGGCATGGCTGCAGCAGCAGCATTCACGGCACTACAAATGATGGGGAGAACTTCTACAGCAGCTCAGGAGGTTCTAGGCGGATGCCTGTGTGCCAAAGTGTACGTCATAAGGCTGCAGCCTCGGGTGACTCCTGGCATGGCTGCAGCAGCATGCCAGCAGCACTGCAAATTATAGAGGACTTTTGATGCAGCTCAGGAGGTTCTAGGCGGATGCATGTGTGCCAAAGTGTGTCAGACGCCTGCAGCCTCGGGTGTCTACCGGCTTGGCTGCAGGGCCGTGCATGGCTGCAGGGCCGGCTTAGCTGCAGGGCCGGCTTGGCTGCAGGGCCGGCTTGGCTGCAGGGCCGGCTTGGCTGCAGGGCCGTGCATGGCTGCAGGGCCGGCTTGGCTGCAGGGCCGGCTTGGGTGCAGGGCTGTGCACAGCTGCAGGGCCGTGCATGGCTGCAGGGCCGGCTTGGCTGCAGGGCCGTCCATGGCTGCAGGGCCGGCTTGGGTGCAGGGCCGTGCATGGCTGCAGGGCCGTGCATGGCTGCAGGGCCGGCTTGGCTGCAGGGCCGCGCATGGCTGCAGGGCCGTGCATGGCTGCAGGGCCGGCTTGGCTGCAGGGCCGCGCATGGCTGCAGGGCCGTGCACAGTACTGTATTTTGTAGGGAATTTCTGCTCCAGCTCAGCTACATCATGGTGCATGGTGCAGCAAGGTGCCTGCTGCCTGGGCGACCGACCGTAGGTCAAGTTTAAGTACTGTTGGTCCCCAGCGGCAGCTTCCGAATGGGTGCCTTCCTTAATCCACGTCCTTTTTATTTATGGATCCCTCTGCCTAAGCCGTACCCCGTGAAACCCCGTAACCCTGTACCCTTCTTTATTTGAAGATCCTCTCTGCCTGAACCCCAAACCTGACATCCGTATTTATTTGTACATCCTCTCTGCCTGACTGCTTTTGATGCCCCCCTGGAATCCCCTGGCCTGCCTCACGGTGTGGCTTAATCCTTAAACCCTAGACCCTGCACTACCATCCCTCAAAAACCTCTCGAATCTCCTGGCCTGTCTCAGGGTTTGGCCCCACCCTGAACCCTGGACTCTGAACCCTAATTCGTTGCCCTAAACGCCCCCTGAACTCTCCTGGCCTGCCCCTGTGCAGGGCATGGCCGAGACCCTGTGTGGATCTCCGCTGTACATGGCTCCAGAGATCTTGCAGTCACACAAGTATGACGCCAAGGCGGATCTGTGGTCTGTTGGCACGATCCTGCATGAGCTGGTCACAGGTGAGAAGGCAACGCAAATTGAGTAACGGCTGGGGTTTTTGTGATTTTGATGTCAAGGCAGATCTGTGGGCAGATCTTTGGGCTGTGGGCACTATTTTGCATAAGCTAGTCACAGAGGCAGACATGAGGTATAATGAATGACGACTGGTGTGTGATGTATTATGTGACATCATGGATGCCATGGATGTAGGTTGTATGGGTTGAGGGCACAAGCCTTCACAAGCTGGTCACGGATGCTGGCATAGATGGGGTGTGCGGTGGAGTTACAACGCGGGGTGTGATGTGACCATCGATATTTGGACCGAAATCCTGAACCCCAAATCCTGAACCCTACCTCCTCTGCAGGTCGGCCTCCCTTCAATGGGACCAACCACATCCAACTGCTTCAGAACATTGAAAGGCAGGAAGGCCGGCTGGCGGAGACGCTGCCCACGCACCTGTCGGGGCCGTGTCGCGAGCTGATCGTGCAGCTGCTGCGGCGCAACCCGGTGCAGCGGTTGGATTTTGAGGGCTTCTTCCGCCATGGCTTCTTCCAAGGCGGGCCGAGTGGGCAGGTGAAGCTCGGGGGAGGGCTTTTGCAGGGTGCTGTTGGCATGGGTTGCGTGGCAAGCTGATCGTGCAGCTGCTGCGGCGCGACCTGGTGCTGCGCCTGAGGCGTGCTTCCGCCTCAGCCTTTTCAAAGGGAGGCGGGGTGGGCGGGTTTGCGGAGGACTCACTTTCCGCTGCTCAAAGTTGCTATCAAGATGGGTCATTGTCCGCCAGGACAGTACCTGCCCTGCAGCTTGCCTGCAGTTTCCTGGACGCTTCTAGTCGGTTGCTTTTCCTGAAAGTTGCTGTGCTGTATCTGAATGCTATAACTGAGAAGCATGTAGTATCAGTGTGCTTTGCCTTCCATTGCAATTTACATTGTTTGGAGGTGTGAGATGCGTTTAAATACTCTTTTTTGACGGCCCAGTCAGCAATTTCCAGGCGGAAATTGATCTCCTTTGTTTAAATTCTGCCTTGAGGCCAGCATTGAAGGGAAAGATTGACTCACACCCTATGGTATTGGTAATTAAGGCAGGGGCACATCTCTGCCCCCTGTGCGCCATGACATCCCCCCCCCCACTCTTTCATGCCCGTGCCCTGCTTGTTCTCATCCCAGGCGCTCTCTTTGGCGCCGCAGCGGCAGCAGCAGCAGGCCCAGACGCCCCTCCCCGTCAGCGGCCCTCTGCAGGCCGGTGTCCAGCGGCTTTGCCTGGGGCAGCAACAGCAGCAGGCCGGCAAGCCCGGTGCCAACAATGCGACAGCCGCTGCCGTGCGGCCGCCGTCCTCGGCAGGGCCCGCGGGCAGCGGCGGCGCCCGTACCGCCACATCCTCCAACTCTTTGGCCGGCGCTGCCTCCTGCTCTGCGGGCACCTCGTCGCAGGTGGACGTAGGGCCAGGCGGGAGGCATCCACTCGAGGGCAGCGACGCGGCAGCCCGACGAGCAGGCGGGGAGGGCAGGGGCGTCCAAGGTGGAGCAGGCGCGTTCAAGGTGCGAGACATGCCTTTTATTATTAAATAACTATTACTGGTAATGTAATTAATGAAATTGTTTTATATGGTAATGCCTACGGGTAAATTATGGACTCGGACCAGATCTTAAATCGTAAGAAAAAAGGGGAAGAAACGAGGGGTGCTTTGTAGCGAAAACAACCCTCACAGCGATTTGTACCTCGCTGGGAGGCAGCAAGGAATGCCTTGCTGGGGGGGGAGGGGGGCATGCCTGAATACCCCGTCCCGCCGCTGTCTGACTGGAACATAGGCCAAGAAATGCTGCTGTTTACTGCTCCCATTCAAGCTACCAAAGGCCGATGCAGGCTAGTTCCTTTCGTTTTAGGCGGATGCGAGTGTGTGTGACCAGGATGTGTTTGTGTGAACAGGGCTGAGCTCTGACACCGTGTACGAGACTCCAGCGAAACGCAGGACGGTGTGTATAAAATAATATCATGTTGAATGCAGAAGACCGAAGAAGCGTGTAGTGTTAAATGGAGAATCGCAGAGGAATTGCAGCGCCATCAAACGGCCATCTGTCACGAACGAAAATCGCCCAACGCAGTATGTGTGGACTTATGCTGTCTTCCAGTTTTCCTCGCACACAGCATCCGAGTGGCACCTCGCTGGCTGCCCTGCCCTGATGGATAGGTACACTATCCCACCCAACGCCCTGAGGCTCGCCTCCAGGGCCTCCTGTCGACCCTCAGGTTTTTGAGCCGTCACAGCTGAAACGGCCCGGCGTTATGCCTTGTGCAACTTGCCCTTCCTTTTTCTGCAGGCTGACAGGTTTGGTCTGCCCCCGTGTTGCGTGTTTTAGGTTTTGGTTTGGTTTGTAGCGTTTTGGTTTCCCCCCGGTTGGCTCTGCCTGGCCCTTTCGCAAAAGGCTGTGGGTGGTTGCGGTATCTTAGTAGCAGCAACAGGTCCATGGTTTAGGGTTCCAAGGCTCAAGGGTTCAAGGCCTGATAGAATTACTTGCACACTTCAGGGTTCAAGGCTTCAGGATTTATGACAGCTTGATTAGATGGCATGCAGACTTCAGGGTTCGAGGCTTTAGGGTTTAGGACAGCTTGATATGACGACATGCAGGGTTCAAGCTTCAGGGTTAAGGGTTAGGGACGGCTGGGAATTAAATCTAACGCTTTGCTTCCTGCTCCTCCCCTCCTCAGGATGACGCCAATTCCTCTGAGGAAGACGAGTATGTTGTGGTGAGCGGATCTGACTCGGGCCTCGAATCGAATGACGCAGCGGCCTCATCGTGCAGCCACTACCCGAGCAGCAGCATCCATCAGCAGCAGCAGCAGCAGTCCCATCTGCACGGCCACCACAGCCGACACCACGACCACCAGCGCCAGCAGAGCGGCGCCGTCGCCACCATGGCGGCGGTGGCCGCGGCCGCTGTCAGCGCCGTCACCGCCGCAGCGCGCAGCGTGCAGCAGCCGCGCGACGGCCTGATAGGCACCTCGCCGTCTCGCGGCTTCGGCGCCTCCCCGAGCAGGGGGTTCTTCTACAGCCCGCCGCCGGTGCCGCCCGCGCTGCTGGTGTCCGCGGCCTCCGCTGCCGCTGGCGTGCCTAGCAGCGCACCCTCCCCAGCCTCCCACGAGAGACCGCAGACACAGGCCGCCCTGGCGTGGCTCGGCATCCCACCGCGCCACTCCTCCACCACCTCGTCTCTGGACACGCACCAGGCAGGGGGCAGCAGCGGCAGCGGGGCAGCCGCCCCGCCGCCGCCTGGAGGCAGCTCCCCCTCGGCCTCCCGGCCTCCTGGCCCGGGGCAAAGGCGTCTATCCGGCTTTGGTCCCGCACCCGCTGCTGCTATGCCGCCGCCAGAGCTGGACCTGACGGCACTAGTAAACCGTATCCGCATTCCTGAGCACCTTGACACCTCGGACCTTCTCCAGCGAGTGCTGGTGCTGCTCAACGACAGCGCACGCAGTCGCTCCGAGTCCGCGGCAGCCGCCTCGCTGGCCGAGGAGGAGCAGCAGGAGGAGGAGCGGGAGCAGGAACGAGATGGCTGCAGGAATGCGACGGAGGACGCGGCGGGGGCGGCGGGCTCTGCAGCCTCGGGTGACGGCGTGGCTGCTGCTGCGGCCGACGAGCTCCGGACGCGGCAGATGCAGGAGCGGCTGCGGCAGGTTCAGGAGTCCACGGGGGCCCTGCCCTCCCAGCTTCTGGCGCTGTACCTCTACTCCGCCCGCCTCCTGGAAGCCAGTTTAATTGCCGTGATGGGCGCCGGCGCGGCGGTGGCGCCGGCGGCAGCTGCGAGCACGCCGGGCGCCGACGAGCAAGCTGTTGCTGCCGGGATGGCAGCAGCAGCGGCGGCGGCGGGGGCTGTCCGACCTCCTGCCACGACCGTGCCGCAGTCAGCCCCGCAGCACTCCCATTTTTTGAGCGGCGCGGCGGGCGCGGCGCAGGCGGGAGCGGGCGGGGCATGGCGGCCCGTAGGCTCCGGGCAGGGAGCGGCAGCCGCTTGTTGTGCGCCGTCCTCCAGTGTCCACGAACAGATAGCCTCTTCACCGACACCTGACGGGCCAGGCGTGCCGCGGTCTGCCCCAGGTGCCGGCCTGGACCCCAACCAGCCCTGGCGGGCGTCGCAGCAGCAGCAGCTGGAGGCAGGAGTGGGCGCTGTGGGACAGAAGGGATGGCCGGGGGGCAGCCCGGTGGACTCCAGGCTGCCTCCGCTGAAGCTGCGTGCGAGGTGGGTCGCCTCATCTACTTCAGGGTTTAGGACCTGAACCCTCAACCCTGAGCCCCAAACCCGGTGGACTCCAGGCTTTTCCTTTGTTGAAGATGGTGACATCTAGTTTAGGAATTAGGGCCTAAACCCTCAACCCTCAAAATGGCAAGGGTATAGGGCCTCAATACTCAACCCTCAAAATGTTTAGGGTCTAGGGCCTAAACCCTCAACCAAAGTTCCGAGCCTCTGTGGTCCATGGGCGGCCTGAGGCTTGCGCATCCGCTCGCCCTGGCCCCCCGCGCCTGCCCTCGGCTTGGACAGCTTCCTTAAATCCCCTTAGTAGAGAAAGAATAAAAACAAAGCGAGAGGGAGAGAGAGAGCAAGGTAGGAAGGAACGAACAACCCAACAGTGGACGCAACACAGGAAACCGTTCCCTAGAGGGGCGCGCAGTGGTTGGTCGAACAGGGCAGCGTTACCTTTCCTCTTTTCTTCACCCCTTCACCCCTCAGCCCTGTCCTCCTATACTCCTGGCCGCCAGCACCAGGGTGCCTACCCCCCCTCCCTTCTCCCATCCACTAAAAGGCTCATATCCCCTAGTGATCGCTTGCACCAGGGTGCCTACTCCCCCCCCACATCCACCACCAAAGCCCTGAACCATAGGTATTAAACCATGAACTCGTCCCCTTGTTATCGCTTGCCCCAGGGCGCTGCTGTCCTGCCTAGATGGCAGGTTGCTGGCGGACCTGCGTCACCAGGTGGCTGCCGACCGACAGGCCCAGCTTCCCTCGGGGCCGGACATTGTACTGGACAGCGCCCTGCGGTACAGGTGCGACCCAGTGCCTATTTATGAGGGTTCCTCTGTTAGCGTTTCACCCCTCATTAGATCCCTTTCAGCTTCAGCTACGATTCAGCTACATCGTGGCTCTTATCTCCCCCACACACATCACCATTCCTCCTTTTCCCCTCAGCCGTACCGCCTCCGCTGCTGAGCTGCTAAGCTCGTTTTACCACCACGACCACCACCCACCCTCCCCCCTCGGCCCGTCCACACCCCCACCAGTCACCCTTGCCCCCTCGTCCACACACCAACGACACTCACCCTCCTCCCCCCTCCCACCACCACACCATGCACACCCTCTTTCGGCCATGCCCCTTCCGTTGAGGATCTGCTATGCCTGCTTCCCCCTCATCCACTCCCCCTCAACCTCTCAACCTCACCCCCCCACCCCCACCTCACCACACGCATACACATCCTCACTCGGCCGCTCTGCTGCTGTTGTTGAAGATTTGCTGGGTTTGTTGCCTCCTCAACCACTCCCTCCCCCCCCTCCCCCCCCCACACACACAACCTCACCTGGTCGCACAGCTGCCGATGATGAGCTTCTAGGTTTGTTGCCCCCCCCCCCACCACCCTCACCCCCCCCACACACACACAACCTCACCTGGTCGCACAGCTGCCGATGATGAGCTTATAGGTTTGTTGCCCCCCCACCCCCACCCTCACCCCCCCCCCCCACACACACAACCTCACCTGGTCGCACAGCTGCCGATGATGAGCTTATAGGTTTGTTGCCCCCCCACCCCCACCCTCAACCCCCCCCCACACACACAACCTCACCTGGTCGCACAGCTGCCGATGATGAGCTTATAGGTTTGTTGCCCCCCCACCCCCACCCTCAACCCCCCCCCACACACACAACCTCACCTGGTGGCACAGCTGCCGATGATGAGCTTATAGGTTTGTTGCCCCCCCACCCCCACCCTCAACCCCCCCCCCACACACACAACCTCACCTGGTCGCACAACTGCCGATGATGAGCTTATAGGTTTGTTGCCCCCCCACCCCCACCCTCACCCCCCCCCACACACACACACCGACGTAGCCACGCTGCTGATGATGAGCCGCTGGGCTTTTTGCCCCAACCTTGCTTACTCACCCTCCAACCCTCCACTCACCCTCCTCATATATACTCGCGCAGCCGCGTCGCTGCTGCTGATGAGCTGCTGGGCTTGTTTTCCTCCAACCACTCACCCCCACCCCCCTTCTCACCCTCACCCCCCTTCCCTCCACTCACCCTCCTCACCCCCCCCCCTCACCCACACCACCACGCAGCCGCGCCGCTGCTGCTGATGAGCTGCTCAGCTTGTTTCCGTCCAGCGTCGAGGGATATGCGCGAGCGGCGGACTTGCTGCTGTTCCTGCTGACAGACCTTCCGCCAGGTGACACCGAAGGTTGAGGGTTAGACTGGGTTCCATGTCCCTTCAGGGTTGGGGTTTGGGATGAAGGTTAAGGGCTGGGCAGCACCCAAGGTTGAGGGTTTAACTAGTACCAAGGATTGAGGGCTCAGGGCCAAAACTAGGTAATATGGTGTATGCGGCACCAGGACTTACCTAAACGTTACCCAGGAGTTACCCAGGACTGACGTAGGAGTGACCCAGGAGTGACCCAGGAGTTACCCAGGAGTGACATAGGAGTGACTTAGGTGTGACCTAGGACTTACCCAGGAGTGACCTAGGAGTTACCCAGGAGTTACATAGGAGTGACTTGGGTGTGACCTAGGAGTTACCCAGGAGTTACTCAGGAGTGACCTAGCCATGCTCAGATGCATCTGAGGGTTTGCTGTGAGATAATTGGGAAACCGTCCCTCTTCAGGGTTTGGGGTTTGCGGCCCTGATCATGCCAGTCTGGGATGTCTCCACACAAGGTGTGACTATTCCTCTGTCTTGTGCGTCACTTCCCTCCCAATCTGGGAGCTTGCGGCTGCATTGCTGACTTCTACATCACCCCCTTTCCCAACCTGTGACTGTACTGCTTATATGCACATCATCCCCTCCAAATCTGTGACTGTACTGCTTTTATGCACATCATCCCCTCCAAATCTGTGACTGTACTGCTGCCCCAGGAGTGCCTCAAGACATCAAGCCTCAGCTAGTGCACCAGGACCGGCAGAGGGTGTTCAGGTGAGAGGCGGCTTGCAGGCAAACTGATATTGTGTCCCGTCTTAAATGGAGTGGCCAAGAGGCAGACTCAACTGTGTCTGGGTGCGGATGTCCCCACTGACTCTCTCTGGCTCACACATGACTACATGAGTGATCCTTTCCTCATTACCCTTCGTAGGTATTACGCGGCTGTAAAGCTTCGGCAGGCGACATGCATGGCGGCCCTAAACGCGCAATTGGCCCGTTAAGTTTTATTTGAAGCTTCGGCTGTCTACTTGCATGGCGGCTCCGATCACACAATCTTCCCGTTCGGCTCAAGTGTGACGCTTCAGCAGCCACTCGGTTGAAGTGTGAAGCAGCGACATGCTGCTTGCATGGTAGCTCTGGTCATGCAACCGGTCTGCTCGGCTCAAGTTTGACGCTTCGACAGGCCACTTGGTTGAATGAAGCTGATGTAGGCTGCCTGCATGGTGTCTCTGAACGTTCAGCTGGCCAGTTAGGTTCAAGTGTCAAGGGTGCCAAGAGACAAGAAAGGCTGGTGAAGGGAGAGAGAGCAGCGCGGGGAGGGGCATGCCGGTGTGCTGCTTGTTGAGATCTGGACCCTCACCAGCAGAGCGCCCTGCTTCAAGCTGCCCACCTCATCCTCCCACGCCTCACCCGCCCGGCATCCCCTGCTGCGCCCGCTGGGCTGCCTATCCCCTGTCTATACGCCTGACAGCCCCCGCTATGCCCGGCCGGTGGCCTGCTGAAAGGCTCACTTGTCGGCCTGTCGAAGGGCCCACCGGCGGCCTGTCGGAACAGTTTCCCCAGAGTAGCAGCAAAAGCACGCGTCATGATGTCAACATGTCACCAGCACCGACGCTCATGACGAGGCGTCCTGGCTTAATACAGAGTCATGACAGCTGAGCCTGGCGCCGAGCTAGCTTAACGTGGCGGTGTGGTAGCTGAGCATGGAGTCGTGGTAGCTGAGCATGGCGTTGTGGCAGCTGAGCATGGAGTGTTGGTAGCTGAGCATGGCTTTGTGGTAGTTGTACAAGAGGGAAGGAGGGCAGGCCCCGCTGGGTCTGTGATGGTCCAGGATTACACTAACCTTGACGGGCTGTGACTGGAAGCTGGTTGGGAGCTGGCCGGCTGTACACACAATGATCATCATCGCTAAGTTCTAAGCTCAGCTTCTGACTAGACATGGCCTGTCTTAGTTCACCTGTTCCTGCTGAATGCGGGAGGGTGGCAGGGGGGCCTGTCTGCCGTACCCTAGTACCCATCAGTGCCCTCCCATACCCTGCCAGCTGGCATCGCCCCATGTGCTGCTCTGTAACTTTGTATAACTATCTTAGAGGACTCTTCCTATTGAAGCCATATTGGGTTTAGGCCTAAGCCCAGTCTCCCCATCGAGCCTTCATGCTTTCTAATGACTCTCTTCGGGGCTGTTTTTTTGTATGTCTTATGTAGTTAATGCCACAACGCCCCACTGCATGCGTACTTTCTTCATACTTTTTCCTTGATTGCCCCTCCCCGCCTCTTTTAGATCCTTCTCGTAGCGAAGGCAGAGAGTGCTACTTGTGTTTAAACTTGGATCTGATAAGATGGGGTAAAAGCTGTGGGGTGTTGGCTGCCAGTAGGTGATAGAGGCATAAGGCAGCCACCCATGCCTGCTCCGGTGCCGTTCAATCCTCAATGCATCGAAAAACAGTGATTAAGGCCCGTCTCACGGCCTTCTTTGCCAAACCTAACATACAAAAATGCTGTTTATTGTTCGTGGGGGTATTTCCGTTACCGATGGGAGCTTCAGAGCATCGACTTTGTTGGTGGGGTTGGGAAAGTGATATGATACGCCGCAACCCCTGGCTGTGTCTTTGTTAGAACTGCCGGGAGCTGCCGCTAGATGAGAGGTGATGTGGTGCCTCCTGCCACTCCAGCTCTTATTCCACCAAGTCTTAAATTATTGCCAGATGGATGACCTCAATGGTGGCGGTTGGGGAGTTACGAATCGTGCAAACGTAACTTCGACCTTGCCTTCCTCTTGTCCGCGGCTGTGCGTATTTGCTGTTTTCGAATCATGCCGACTTCATTGCACACCTGTAACATCAAAATGCCCTGGCTGCCTGTTGCAATTCCCATAAGACGTCTCAGCGCCCATTGGACGGTACCTGGAACGGTGTATACCCGCTGGGCCCTGCTGAACGCTCGGGCGCAGAGAGCTGGTGGGAATGAGTAAGCTCAATTCAGCTTTCATGCACAGCTAGGACCATGGTGCATTCAAGCCACCCTCCTATTTTAAGGACGTTACACCGATGGGCCTTGCTCAAATAGAACTCGGCTAAGTTGGCCCAAAACGGAAGGTCAAGGGAGAAGGCACAAGAGGAAAGGAAAGCAAGCTCACCCTCCAAACAACAGCAACGAAAAGGTGTGGCAACTAGATCCCCTGCCCTTGAAGAGACTAGGCTTCAAAAAAAATCAACTAGTTCCACTAGAGCCAAGGCCACCCACCCCTGTCTGCGGGCAATCCTAATTCCTGTATTGTCATACAGTCATATGTGAGGAGGGCAGAAACACGGCGACTTAGACAGGGGGAGGGAAAATTTCGTGTGGTGGGTGCGATCCCTCAACCTCGGGTTTCATCCCTCAATGGACGATATAAATTCAAGACATTTTAGATTATCCATGTCCCTGAGGATTCCTAGAGGCCTTCTTGAAGCCTCATGTTCGGTAAATGACATGCATCTGTTTGAATACGAAATATGCCTCCTTGAGCCCCATGGACGTGAAACACTTGAATTCAGCACTTTGGAAAGTTGGCAATGGATGGCTCATATCACGGATAGGTTTGAGCATGTGCACTGTATAGCCCATCTTAACATGACATGCGATCCTGAGAGAGTTTCCCCCGCACTGTACTGAACCTTCAATTGACGTTGTTGGCCATGTGTCTTTAAGCATGTCTTTGGTCTTATAAAGCGCTATATGGACTACATGAACAAGAGCCTGAGGAACCACAATTCACAATCTGACCCAGAGACATGAGCGAGGAGACAGAGCAAGTCGCATTGGCAAGCCTGCAGTAGAGCGGACACTGATGCGTGGTAGCATAGGGCGACCCTGAGTGTGCCTTAGGATAACGACTGAGGCTAACCAGTTAAACCACCAACACAAGGATCAACAGTCAATGTAATCGCGTCATGTTGGGTCAGACTTGCTGCACATTTTGTAATGCAACGTTTACGCATCGTCTATTCACAAATGTCTCTGATTGGCCTGAAACCTGACAATGTTTCAGGTCATCAGGTGGACCTGAAATCTGATGAAACGCCTGGTAGGTCTGAGATCTGATAAAATTCCCGATAGATCCGAGATCTGAAGACATTTCTGGTAGATGTCAAATCTTAAGAGAGTCCCAATCGTTCCTCTAGTTCAGGTCACGCAGGAAACCTTTAGCCCATGCTTGTGGCAAACTTTGTACCTTAGTGCCCGAGTGAGTGTCACGCACGCCTTGGTGCTCGCTATCCAAACGCCCCCAAGGTCCAACCCATGCATGGGCCCATGCTCGCCATCCAAACATTATCCAGGACCAGGTGCCAGGCATGACAATGGCATTACACCTCTTCACAAAACTTAACTTCACATCTGGGCCATGCTGCAAAGGCTCGGCCACATGGGTGCCAGGCAAGTGATACCATGCACACCATTTTGCCATCCTGCAGGTCATGCTTGCTGCCATGACTAGGTCGTGCTTGCTGCCAATCGTCTTGAGCGCCCGGGTGGGTCCCGTGCGTGGATCAGGGCCAGGCCGCAGAAGGTGTCCCATCCGCAGTAGAGGAGCCAGCCAGGGAGGAAGGCGCCACCTACCAAGCGACAGGAGGGGGCCATTTACGTTGAGGGGGGGTAGTGTTGCCTTCCATGGCAAGCACATGTCATGCCAGGGAGGAAGGCGCTACCTGCCACATGACACGGAGGGCTTACCGAGGTAAGGGAGGGTTGAGGGTTTTAAGGGTTTGGGGTTTAAGGAGGGGTCAGGGTTTAGGAAGGGTTAGGGGTTTGGGGAGGGTTTGGGATTTAGGGAGGGGTCAGGGTTTAGGAAGGGTTAAGGGTTTAGGGAGGGTTTGGGGTTTAGGGAGGGGTCAGGGTTTAGGATGGGTGAAGGGTTTAGGGAGGTTTTAGGTTTTAGGGAGGATAAAATTTTGGCAAGGCTTAGGGTCTAGAGAAGGCTTAGGTTTAAAGGAGGCGGTATGCGACAAGTAGCCTAGCTTGACAAGTATATTTCACACTAGTGTTTCCTGTTCACACATGATTATACATTCACACTTGCTCCGGACTGTTTACACCTGATTTCCCCCTGTTCACACTTGGTTCCCCCATTCACACCATATTTGCCGGATTCACACCTGTGATGACATGGCGGTGAAGCCTGAGTCAGTGGAGCTCCCCACGTCGAGGTTCCGCCGGAGTCGTGTGATCAATGCGTCCACATCACCTGAAAATGCACGCATGGAGTGGCGGGGGTTAAGGGTTTAGGGTATAGGGTTTACACCCCCTGAAAATACACGCATTGAGTGGCGGGGGCAGATTCAAGAACGGTACTCCCAAGTATTGAACCCAAGTATTGGAAACCTGAATATGAAATTGAGTGAACAAGGCAAATTCATGCCGGCACCCTAAAGACTGAAGTTCCCTTTCAAGTCCTGACGAACACTGTTTAACGATTAACACAGTTTTCCGGACAGGGCAGATTCAGGTTTGGTAACCCAAGGACTGAAGTGCCATTTCAAGTCCTGACTAAGTCCTGACATGGTTTTCCGATCGCGCTCTTAATGACACCCGTTAGCAACTCTGGGTGAGGGGTCCCATACGCACCTCTTGGCGCCACAGTCATGCACACGTCATGCGCTTGAATTCCACAGCCACGCACACGCTATGTGCTTGAATTCCACATCCATACACATGCCATGCGCTTGAACTATACAGCCATGCACACGCCATGCGCTTGAATTCTACAGCCATGCACATGCCATGCGCTTGAATTCCACATCCATGCACATGCCATGCGCTTGAACTATACAGCCATGCACATGCCATGCGTTTCAATTCCACAGCCATGCACATGCCATGCACCTGATTCCCCCTGGTGTCGGTCATGACATGGAGAGCCAACATGCAGATTCTGAGAACCAGGCCGGGATGGAGGTGGATGGCTGCATAAAGACTCCTCGGAGAGATGTTTCCCTCCTATGCCCAGCCAGGACTAAAATCTCCCGCTGGTGTCTTTCACAATGTTTAGAGCATGAGCGTGAGTTTGACGTGGGTTTGACATGTGGGTCGTATGACCCAGGCTGGGGAGGGGGGGCAGAGGGGGGTATGGGAAGTCACCTGGAGACGACATCTCTGAAGCGAGCCCTGCGATTCTCGAGTCCGCGGTGGACAGTAGGCGCCCTGGCTGGGCCGGAGATGTGCCTGAGAAGCGTGGCGGTCCCAGCTGCAAGCCAGACGGCCCCGCTACCACATACGCAGCTCCCCGGCCCCTGGAAGCCTCTACAGGAGGCGGAAGGAATCGCGTGCCGCTGTCGGCAGTGGGCTGGCCTGCCAACCCTGTCTTCTTGGTGTCAGCCGGTGAGCCTGAGGGGAGCAGCCACAGGAAAGGCGTTACGAAGAAAAAGCACCCCAATCGAGTATTTTGGGAATGATATGGGTCCCTTTTTCTTTAATATTCAATTTTAAAGGGCGGACGGAGGACAAGTGGAAGAGCCAATGGAGGGGATTGTAACCACTGGTTATCTTAGTACGCTTTAGCTACAATTCAGCTACATCACGGCCTTCGGCCGTGGGTGCCTGGTGCAGCAAGCCTAACTGCAAGGGCAACCGGCCACCGGCCGGTCAAGGTTTGGTCCCAATCGGCCCAGTAATGGCCGCCTGGCGGCCCCCCAAAGGTGCTTTGACACGCACTAAACCCTAGACACTGATGGTAAGATTGCAAGGCGGGCCTCCGCTTTTTCTCTGCTGCAACTCTTTAAAGACGTGTTGCGATTTTTTATCTTTCCGATATATCGAATATAAAAAACAAAACCTTAAAGTTTTGGGAGCGGATGTTAGGGCTGAAGTTTGATGAGTAGCGAGGGGGGCAATGGGAGATGAGGGATGAAGGGTCCAGGGTGGCACCCTAACATCATTGCACCGCGTGCATCCAACATACCAGTAATGAGGTCGAATTTAGAAACATCCTGCAGGTACAAGCCAGCTTGTGTTTGTGGTCAACCTAGGTATTTGGGCGGCACCCTAGCATCACTGCACCGTGCCACCCTGTGCATCCAACATATTGATAGCGAGGTAGAATTGAAACATCCCGAGGTACAATACAGCCTGTGTGCGTGTGGCCAACCTAGGTATTTGAAGAATTGACCGCAATCTGTTTATGGTTCAGGGTTTCATCCCTCTCCCCTCCTTTGGTCTCCAGCTCCATGCTGTAAAGGGTAACAGGGTCGTGAAATACCGCTCCGGAAAAGTGACGTCACACGTTCCGAGTGACATTGCGACACCCTATAAACCAACACATGTGGGGCGGGGAGCGAGCTGCGAGTGAAACTCACTTCTCAGGGTCGAGGCAGTGCCGTCCGATGGCGTCGAAGAAAGCCTCCAGGCCACACCGCCGCTGCCGCCGCCGCCATCCCCGCCCACAGCTGCTCCATATAGCCCAGGAACCGCAGAGCTGCTGCCGCTGCTCCCGCTGCCCGACGCCATCCCCGTTCTCGCCGGCGTGTGCGACACCTCGGCGCTGCCCCCGCCGCCGTCTCGCCAACCTGCTAACTCTGTCCCCTGCTGCTGCTGCTGTTGCTGCTGCTGCTGTTGCAAGCTCTCAGGCTCCACCCCCGACGAGACAAGCCAACGCTTGCGCTGCAGCAGGGATGCCGGCACGTCGCCCGACGTCGTCCGCAGGCCAAGCAGCAGCTTGCCTAGGGAGCCCTCCGCCCGCGCCCGCGCCGCTGCCAGCTCGTCATCATCTGCCACATGCGTTGGGACGCCGGACAGACGCAGCGGCCGCAGAGCATGCAACAAGGGCTCGGTGGACTCCATCCGGCCGTAGCCCATGTCCAGAGCAGCAGCCGCTCCCGGTGCAAAGGTCTCTGCTCCCGAAGCCGCTGCAAAAGCCGCCGCTCCCACTCCCACTCCTGATCTGGATAACAAGGCTCCACCTCCCAATCCCGATCCTGCTCTTGCTGCAACAGCCGCATCTCCCGATCCAGATCCTGCTCTCGCTGCAAAGGTCGCATCTCCCGATGCCGAACCTGCTCTTGCTGCAAACGCCACGTCTCCCGCTCCCGCTTCGATGGCCGCTGCTTCCGATTCCACGGCGATCGCCGCTGATCTGTAAAGCGGATCAGCAGGCCAGCGGGCCAGGTACTCCTTCAGAGCCGCCGCCCTGTGCTCCCCGCTGCCGGAGGATACCGCGTCGGGGCCGTCGCTTTCATCACCAGCAGCGACGAAATCCGCGGTGAGCCCGCTCGGTCGCCGCCACGGCCCGGCCCCGCTGCTCCCCCCACTCGTCGGAAGCCTCGGCCCGATCCTGCTGCTCCCGCCGCTCAGCTGCTGCTCAACCAAATCCGCCAGGGCCCCTGGTTCCAGGCTGACCGCAGACGTACCGCTGCTGCTGAACCGCTCAGATCTCGCTGGACGACGGATCTGCGGCGTCTCCTCCAGGGCGCTCGCCCCTGTCTCCAAGCTGCTGACCACAGACGAGCTCCCTGAGGCCGTGGCGATCAGTGAGTCACTGCCAACACCATCGTATCGCTCAAATCTTGCGGTGCGACGGACCAGCGGCGTCTCCTCCTGGCCGAGGGGGGCGGCCGGAGGCCGCCCTCCTCGGCCAGCGCCAGCGCCTGCCGCTGCGGCAGCAGCTGCGGCAGCCATCGCAGCTAGTGCCTGGCGCCGCCGGCTGTCTCCACTGGCTGGTTGGGCCCAGGCAGCCCGGGGGCTGGACGAGCCGCTGCTGCTGCTACTGCTGCTGCTGGTTCCGCCGCTCTTGGACGATGGGCTGCCAGCGCGATGGCTGTCTCGTCCCCCTGTCTCCCGCCGCAGTCGCATCATCGCCTTCAGGACGTCAATCTCCTGTTCGGATGCGAGGGAACAGCAAAGGGTTTAGGACAAAAAGAGTGAACAGCCCCCAGTGGCAAACTGGCAACAAACAGTGTGAAACTGTGAACACAAAGAGTGTACATTCCCACATTGACAGCAAAAGGTGTTTGAACAAAACCAGAACACTCCCCCAGTGGTAACAAGAAAATGTCCGGATCTGCACCGATAGGGGAAAGCACCACATTGACAAATGGAAAGGGATGTTTAGGGATTAGGGTTTAGGGATGTAAAACAGCAGCAGCCGATGCTTATCGGGTCATTTTTATGCCCTAGTCTCTCCAATATGAAAAAGAGAAAGGCAAAAAATGGTGAACCCCTCACCCTTAACACGCAACCCGAAACCGTGCCAGGCAGAAAAATCAACCCTCTCCCCTCTCCCAGATCCCACCGTTGGCTCCTGTGTCTGACCCTCCGCCACTGAACTCAGCCTCCGTGGCCCTCCCGGCCCTTTGCCGAGGAGCGTAAGCTGGGTGCGGTTCTCTGCGACCTGCACCTGCAGCTGCCTGTCTAGCTCAGCCAACTGCAGAAATATGAGCAATGAGCAGACAGGGAGTCAGGAGACTCTGCGGGCGATGCGGGCAAATCAGCGTGAGCTGGGTAAGCTTCTCCTCCCTCCCCGGCCTCCCTCCCCCCTGATCCCCCCCCCCACACACCCCATCCCCTCTCTCCTCCCTACCCTTGACCCCCCCTCCCTCTTGTTTGGACCCACCTTAGCATCCCTCTACTCCCCTCGTCCTCTCTCTCCTCCTCCCTCCCTCCCCTTTACCCCCCCTCCTCCCTCCCCTTTTAACCCACCCTCATCCCCCCCCCCCCCCTCCCTCCCCTTTAAACCCACCCTGACAATCATTTCCCTGCTCCCCCTTTGTCCCTTCCACCCCTTAACCCCCCCACAAACATCCCTTGCCATTCCTCTCTCCCTCCCCTCCCTCGCATTTAAAGCCACATTGGCAAAGTCTCTCATTACCTCCTCCTCCCTATCCCCCACCCCACCCCTCTTATATCCTCTCTCCCCTTCAACCCACTTTGACATCCCTCTCCTTCCCTCCTCCTCTCTATCCCCCCTCCCTCCCCCCTTCTGTCCTTTCTCCCCTTAAACCCTATTCCCCCCCCTCCCTCCCCCCTTCTGTCCTCTCTCCCCCTAAACCCACTTTGGCATCCCTCTCCCTAGCCATGGCCGCAACCGCCTCCTGATGTCGGCGGCGAAGCTCATCGGCATCCAAGCCCTGCGCCTCAGCCAGCACCGCCCGCACAGCCGCCAAGCCGCCGGTCCCCGCCGCCAATCCCCCGGCTCCCGTCCCCGCCCCCCGCTCTCCCTCAGGCTGTTCTCCGGGCCCGCCCGTGGCCGTCCCGAACCGCTGCTGTCGCTCCATCTGCATCTGGATGCTGCTGGCCCGTCGCGCATAGTCCAGCTGAGCCTCTGCCTCCGCCTCCCTCACACGGAGTTCAAAGTCAAGCTGAGGGAGATGGGGGACAGCAGGCAGAGCAGTGTGAAGGGGTGTGAGTAGTGTGAAGGGGTGTGAGCAGTGTGAAGGAGTGTGACCAGTGTGAGCGGTGTGAAGGGGTGTGAGCACTGCGAGCAGTGTGAAGGGCTGTGGGCTGTGTGAAGGGTAGGACAATATGGTCAGTGAGGTGCCTGATGCTCCATCTGGAAGCTGCTGACCCGTCGCAAATAGTCCAGCTGGGCCTCCGCCTTGGGCTTAAAGGAAGCTGTGGGAAGGGGATACACAGTGTGGCTCAGCGAAGTTACCGTACAGCCGATCGGCGGCCGAAAATTTTGTGACGAAAAGAAAAAATGTTAAAAGTCCCGGTAAGATACTATGGCTTCTTTCATAATCAAAAAACAATTATTCAAGGCTTTCGACATACGCATCATTGAGCAGCAGTGTGGAGGGGTGTGAGCAGTGTGAAGGGGTTTGATCAATATGAAGGGTTTTGATCAGTGTGAAGGGGTGGGAGGTAACATGGTGAGTGTGGTGGAACATGTGTGCATCTATGGGTATCTAGGAGGACAGGTGCAACAGCCAGCAGAAGTGTGAAGGGGCCTTTCATCTCCCCCCCCTCTCCCCACTTTTCATCTTGCACCTGACCCCCCCCCCCCCTTCTTGTCTCCTGCTTGCCCCATCCCATCCTTTTCCCCTTCCCACCACTAATCCCCCCCCCCCCCCCTCCATTCCCACCTGCACCCCTCTGCTCCTCTCCCTGTCCACCCCTCCTCTTCCTCCCCCCCCCTCCTCTCCCCCTCTCCCCCTTCTCCTGTCCCCCCCTTTTCATCTCTCACCTGTACCCCTCTGCTCCTCTCCAGAGCTATGGCCTCCAAAGCCCGCCTCGCCTCCCCCTCCTCCTCCAGGTTGTGACGCTCCATGATACGCCGGCGCTCCAGCAGGGCCGTGCGGCTATTGACAAGATGGATCTGATAAGATGTAGGGGTTTGGCGATTGTGTGGTCGAGGGAAGGGGCCTGTCACTATGGGGGTCGAAACTAGTCCCCCGACACCCCCCAGGCTTATAATGCGACCCCATGGTTGGCGCCTTAGCACACGGAGGAATCGACTGGCGTCCAGGACATAAGCCTTTGAATACAAAATGGAACAAAAATTTCCCCTGGCCGATTGTGGGGTCGAGGGTTGGAAATAAGTGGTCATGGCGATCCATCACACATCGGCGCTCCAACTGCTATTCATCAAATGGATCTGCTAGGGTACAGGCGCTTGAGAATATTTGCTTTATCTTAGTTTAGGGTTATAATGCTTTATCTTCACAACCGCCCTGAAGATCCTCCCCTGCCCTACCTTCGACTCTATGAGTCTGCAAGACCCTTCCCTTGCCTAACCCGCTTGCCTACCTTGAGTCAGCCAGATGCCTCCCCTGCCCTCCCCGGGCCCGCTCGCCTACCTAGGACTCTGAGTCAACATGACCAATCCCCTGCCTTTCCCCCTCAAGCCCACTTGCCTACCTAGGACTCTTTGATTCAGCAAGATCAATGCCAATTGCCACCCCCCCTCCCCTATCTCCCTTCCTCATGACCCCTCTCCTGCCTTCCCCCCTCTATAGCCCGCTGAGGCGCTCGCCTACCTTGGACTCTGAGTCAGCGAGCTGTCGTCTGCTGAGCTCCAGTGACGCCTCCAGTGCCGCCCTTTCGATAGCCAACACCTGCACCACATGAGCAGAAGTGTGAAGCAGGGAGGGAGGGAAGATGGGCATGAAAACAGTGTGGAGCAATAGTGAAGCAGGTGGTGAGATGCCTCCAGTGTCGCCCTTTCGATATCCAACACCTGCCCCACAATAGCAGAGGCAGCTTGAGACAGGAGCGGGTTGTGGAGCAGTAGTGAAGCATGGTGTGAAACAAGAGGGAAGAAGGGTGTGAAGCGGGCTGTACAGGAAATGTGAAGTTGGGTGTGAAGTGGGGAGTGCAGCAAGTGTGAAGCAGGGTTTGTGTGGAAAAGGGGTGCAGATTGGGGTGTGCGGCAGAGTGTGAAACGTGGTGTGAAGCGGGATGTGCAGCTAAGTGTGAAGCTGGGTGTGAAGTGGGGTGTGCAGCAAGTGTGAAGGGTGGTGTGAAGCTGGGGGAGCAGCAAATGTGAAGGCAGGGTGTGATGCAGGCAGGAGATGGTTCGGGCCTTGCATGCTCCCACACAGGCCTGCTGCTAGCCTGCTCGTGCACACCGTCACTATGCCTTCTGACTCGGTGCCTTTGGATCTGGCTGGCAGCTTCTATACATGTGAAGTGAAGTTTTTACAGTCCAACAGAGCATCACAATTGATGCATGGGACATGTGCCCGTAAACCGGTACAGGCACTTGATACACTAGGACAGAAAGCGAAAACCAGTGACCCCCCTGGGCAAGCAACTAGCACACAACCACGACAGTGGCGTGGGAATGAACCCCATAGTGCAGAAGATAAGCCCCAGCCATAAAACATGACGTGGGTGCAAAAGAGTTCGATTGAGCACCGCCTAGAGAGTTAGGGGGGAGACAGGAATTTTGGCAGAGTTTTGAGATGATTCTCTCTTTTCATCATACACTGAAAGATAAAACAACCAAATTTCTTCCAGAACACATATGCAGAATCCGCTGCATTAAGTTTGCCCCACACTCCATTTGCGTACCGTTTCATGGCCTCATCCTCGTCCTCTAAGAAATTATGGAAAGTAAGGTTAAACTGAAAACGAAGGTCTGTATAGAACGGGCAGTAAATCATGTGAAGCTCATCCTCCCGACATTTAAGATTGCAACATCTACAAATCCTCTCGCTACGAGGCACACAGGGTTTCTCAAAGCGCCCCGTCTCAACATTCAGCCAATGCGACCCCATCCGATACCGGGCTACAGCAAAAATAATATTAGGCTTACTCAAATTGTACCAGAAAGTCTCCTGCACATCACGCTTAATTTGGAACCACTAAGAGAACGTAAACAATTTGAACCCCGAGCGTTCTGAGTCAGGAGTAGCACGTACTGACAGGGCCGTACGTGGCATGTCCCTGGAAATTTTGGAAAGCCACTGATCCCTAGCTGAATTCACAATGACCTCAATATCCAAAGAGGTATTGACTGATGCAGTCAATAAATCAATACCCAGAGTCATCAATATCGTAGACAGAAAACCAGCCCAACAAAGTGAAGTGCCAGCCTTCGCCAAATCACAACTTTCCTGCATAGCCATTTTCACAAGGTCATTGTCAGGCCTCAGATTAATTCTATTCCAAAAACTCAGGGTCTGCTGAAAAAGACTTAAGATAAGGGGTTCACGGTGCAGTTCGCTCATGAGAACATACTCGGCCACAGACTTGCGAAGACCCAGACACTGCCTAAGGAAACCCTTGTGAATTACCTCCAAATCTCTAGAGAAACCAGTATCTGTCAAGCCGACTCCTTTCGCAAGGAGACCTGGTCCCCAAATTTCACACCCATAAAACAGAATAGGCTTCACTAAAGAGTCAAAAAGATGACATTTGATGTGAACATTGTGTATGTCAAGCTCATGACATCTCCGGACCATGGCATACAAAGCTGCCCTCCCTTTGTTGACACAACGTCTACCTGCTCCCTTCATACCCTCTGCCTCATCAAATAACATACACAAGTAGATGAAAAAGGGCTTAATATCAAGAACGCTTCCGTCATAAGACAGAGATACCAAATGACTACAACATTTCTGGTTAAAAACAACTGCTTCAGATTTTTTTATATTGACTGTCAAGGCATTGTGGCGACAAAAAATATGGAGAGCATCAAGAAGTTTTTGCAGATCATCCGGCGATTCAGCGAATAACACCAGATCATCAGCATAAAGTAAAACTCTGACCAAAGCATGTGAAAGACGGGCGCCAATATCAGGGCACTCACTTGCGACAAACTTCTCGAAACGGTCGATAAACAGGCCAAACAATAGAGGGGACAGCGGGTCTCCTTGTTTAACACCCATAAAGGAGGAGAAACTATCTCCCAGTTTACCACCAACCCGTACACGGATTTTTACATCCTGATACATCTCCTTCAAACTTTCTAAAATCCGGCCGTGCACACCCATGCTCTGTAAACTCCGCCACAATAAATCTCTGTCAATGCAGTCATATGCCTTCCTAAAATCAATGAAAGCAGCAAAAATCGTTTTTTTCTCCGAATGGTATTTTTCAATAATGTGGTTTAGAATGAAAGCATTATCCATATACATAGCATGTTCGCGTGCAGCCGAGAATAGGCCAGACGTGGTAGGTGGGAGGCGAGGCAGGCTCGATAGTGTAGGAAGTGAAGGGCCTGCCGGACTTGGACAGGGGGAGGTGGGCTGAGAGGGAGGATGCGGGGCTGACGCAGGCCAAGCAAAAGAGTAACTGACCAGACCAGAGCCACCTGTCCCTGTGCACCCTCACTCTTTCTCACACTTTGGGGGCATGCCATGACACCTGCTCCCAGCGCCGTCTCGTACCAGACCAGGTCCGCCTGTATCTGCGCCCCCCGCTCCCCCCACTCCTTCACACTTCCGCCCCCCCCTTCACACCTGCTCCCTTCGCCGTTGCTCTGTCTCGTACCAGACCAGGTCCGCCTGCGCCTGCGCCTGAAGTGCCGCCTCCTCTGCGATGCTGCGGGCCTGTCGCTGCAGCATCTCAGACTCCACCGTCCTGGCCGTCAGGGCGGACTGGTCCTCGGCGAGGTGCCGCAAGTGCCGCTCAGCCTCGGCCTGCGGAAGATGCGTGCGGGAGGCGGAATTTTAAACATAGGGTGTGAGGTACAAAAGTCAGATAAAATGCCAAAGCGCGCCTCGACTCTCGAGGTACGCAAGGCTGCCCCAGACTGTGGAATGCCGGTATGTGTCAATGACATATCATCTCTGGGCCCAGCTAAAAAAGGCACGGCTGCGTGGGTGCCCGACTGACATTCGGCTGAAAAAGAAAATGGGAAATGGATACAGGGGGGGTCTAAAATCGAAGACAAGGCACAAAAGTCCCAGCTAAAACCCGTGGCTTCAACTCTCACAGATATCTCATGTGCCCAACAGAGCCCCACTGACCATCACAAAGTCCCAGCTTCAACCCTCTCGGATTTATCACAGACACCTCACAGATCTCTCATGTGCCCAACAGAGCCCCACTGGCCATCACAAAGTTTGCACACTCACAGAGTCATTGCTGACCCCTCAAAACCTCTAGCGATAATTTAAACCCTAAACCCTCATGCGAACCTCGCTGAAGATTGTAAGCCACGAACCCTCACCTTCAGCAGCTGATCTTCTACCGAGAGTGTGGTGGCCATCAGCTCACGTCGCACCGCGCCCTGCGCCGCACCCTCCTCGGCCTGACGCGCCAGCTCGCCCTGCCTCGCGTCTTCGTATTGGTCCCGCACGGCCCGGGCCGCCTCCTCCGCCTCCCACGCTCGGCTGCGCTGCACCTGCTTGGCCTGGAGCTCAGCCAGGCGCGCATCCACCTGTGAGAGGAATTTAAACGATGCAATTAAACGCTGCATTTTAAACGTTACACTCACACGTTGCATGCATTCAAACGTTGTCTTGTGACTGGGCAGGGTGATTCAAACGTAGAATTCAAATGCTGCATTGAGACTGGGGAGGGGCATTCGAACTTCCAAAAGTTGCATTCAATCGTTGCATCTGGGGAGGGGCACTCAAACATTGCAGTCTAAAGTATAGTTCATGGGGGGGGGCATTCAAATGTTGCGTTAAGACTGGGGAGGGGCAATCAGACGCTGCATTTAAAAGCTGCATCCAGGCTGGGGCTGTTGGTATTCAAACGTTGCATTCAGGCGGACCGCACCATCTCCTGCGCTAGCTTGTACACGGATCGCATCGCATACCCAGACAATCCCAGATCTAGATCTGACAATCCAATAGATCTAGAGCTTCAGATCGGATCCCTCACCTCATCCCGAAGCTTGGATTGCATCGCGGACCGCACCGTCTCCTGCTCCAGCTCGCGCATACGCTGTCGAGCTCGGAACTCAAGCACCCGGATGGCCTCCTCCTCCTGCAGCATATGGAGAACAATTTACCATAATTGTCAAGCGTTAGCGTGTCCCTTGATTGCACTGGAATGCAAACTCCACCTTGCGCCTGCAGCCCATGCAAACAAATTCACACATAAGCGTGTCGCCTGTTGCTGCCGCACGGCCTCCCCTTGCAGCCTATGCCATCCTATGCCCCCACAGCCACATGCACATTCAGATGCATGCACATCCCCCTCCTTCGATCTGAACACATTTACACGTTTGGATCCCGCTGGTGTGCCACCGCCTCCTTCAGGGACTCCAGCTGCGTCTGCCAGCCGACCCCCCTAAACAGCCACACACACACACCTCCTTCCATTTGACCGGGTACGTTATCAGCTCCCGCTTGTGCGCCATCCCCTCCTCTGAAGACTCTTGCTACCTCTGCCAGCCGACCCCCCCCACTGAACAGCCACACACAAGTTTCCAAAAGCACGCACACGCACCTCCTGAGAGGACTCCAGCTACCTCTGTCACCCAGTCCCCTCAAAAGCCACGCAAACGCTTCAAACGCATGCGCACGCACCTCCTTTGATTCGACCTGGTATATCATCACCTCCTGCTTGTGCGCCATCCCCTCCTTCAGGGAGTCCAGCTTTGCCTGTCATATGACCTCCCTTAACAGCCACACACACGTTCTCAAATACATGCAAACAAACGCACTTCCTTCGATTTGACCTGGTACTACATCAGCTCCTGCTTGTGAGCCACCTCCTCCTTGAGAGACTCCAGCTGCATCTGTCCCCCCTCCCCTCTCAACAGCCACACACACGCATGCACCAACATGACAAACGCACCTCCTTCGATTTGACCTGGTACGTCATCACCTCCTGCTTGTGAGCCACCTCCTCCTTGAGAGACTCCAGCTGCGTCTGCCACTCGGACCGCATGACTGCCAGGCTATTCTGATACGCAGATTCAGCCAGCACCACCTGATGAAGGGGGACAGGGCTTGAAGTTTATACTGCACTTAACCCTGAGCCTTGCCAGCACCACCTGAGGGGGGGGTCCAGGGTTTAAGTTTATTATGTACTGAACAATGAACCAGCCAACACCACCAAGTGTGAACGCGCTCCAGTTGGGCTTAACACGTATGAACGTGCCCCTGTTGGATTATAGCCTTATGCAAGTATGGACTTGCCCATGTTGGGCTTATACAAGTGTGAACGAGCTGACGTTGGGCCTGATACAGCTACGCAAAATAGTTGAAGTCTACTTGAAACAACAGGTGGCAGTCACAGAGGCATGAATGCCCCCCCTGCTTCTGCTCCCCCCAATCCTGGTCCAAGCTGCTTGCTTTCCTCCTCTCCTTCCGCCCCACTCCTCCTCCGTTCCCCGACTGCCCCTCCCCCCCCCATCCCCATATCCCTCTGCCTTGCAATTCCTCCCTCCCTCCCTTCTACCTCCCCATCTTGCCCCCTTACTCCCCACCTCCCTCCCAACCTAGCCCTCTCGTTATTTCCCTCCCCATATGCCCCAATCCTCCCCACTCTTATCCTCCCCTCTCTCTCTCCCTCCCCGCCTGCCCCACCCCCCTCTTTCTCTCCCTCCCCACCTGCACCACCCCCCTCTCTCTCTCCCTCCCCTTCTGCCCCCCCCCCCCCCCCCCTCTTTCTCTCCCTCCCCATCTGCCCCACCCCCCTCTCCCTCTCCCTCCCCTTCTGACCCCCCCCCTCTTTCTCTCCCTCCCCGATTGCCCCATTCCTCCTCTCTGCCCTCATGCGTGGTAACCTGCTTAAGCTTTTGCTCCTTAGCTCGGTCATCCCCCCACCCGCTTTCTCCCCCCCCCCTCCCCCGTATGCCCCACTCCTGCCCACATGCCTCACTCCTCCTCCCTCACAACCCACACCTCCTCTCACCTGCTTAAGCTTCTGCTCCTTAGCTCGGTCACCCCCCCACCCTCTTTCTCCCCCCCTCCCCCCGTATGCCCCACTCCTCCTCCCTCACAACCCACCCCTCCTCTCACCTGCTTAAGCTTCTGCTCCTAAGCTCGGTCATCCAGCCCCCCCCTTCCCTCCCTCCCCCAAATGCCCCACTCCTCCTCCCTGCCCACATGCCCCACTCCTCCTCCCTCACAACCCACACCTCCTCTCACCTGCTTAAGTCTCTGCTCCTTAGCTCGGTCATCCAGCCTGGCCATCTGTGCAAGAGCCGACGCCTCGGCCTGCCGTAGCTGGGCACGCCTCTCCCCCTCAACAGCATTCAGTTGGGACCTCTCCTGCTCCAGGCTGGCCGCCTGTTGGTGCAACAGTTGCAACAATCACGTGCAACAGTTGCAGCAACAGAAAGTAGCTGGTGGAAATCATGGGGCATAGAGGGTGGGCGCGCCCCTTCCCCTCGAGCAGTATTCAGATGAGACCTCTCCTGCTCCAGGCTGGCAGCCTGATGATGCAACAGTTGCAATAACTTTGCGAAAACCACGTGCAACAATTGCAATAATAAAAAGTAACAGGTGGGGATCATGGGACAGAGAGGGTGGGCGCGCCCCTTTCCAACCAGAGTTGGGACCTCTCCTGCTCCTGACTGGCCGCCCATTGGCTCAATATGTGAATACACCCACACACATGTTCAAACACGCAGACACACACACATGCACACACACCGTCATGTGCACACAGACACAGACACACACATGGTCACACACAGTCATGTGCCTACACACCGCACCTGAAGTGACGCCGCTCTGCTCCTAACTTCCAGCTCCGAGACCACGCGCCTCCGCCTCGCCAGCGCCTCCTCGGCCTCCAGGACACGCTCACGCTCCTAGGAGCACAGATCGTGCACGGGAAGAGTGCGGGGTTGAGGGTCAGATCCCTTAGGTTGGTTGGGTTTGAACCCTCACAGTTAAAGGGTCTGGGGTATAGGTTTTAAGGAAACCCTACATCCTCACAGTTAAAGGGTCTGGGGTAATGGGGTTTAGGGTTTAGGGTCCAGGGAAACCCCATACCCTCACAGTTTAAGGGTCTGGGTTTGTAGCTCGTAAGGCTTGTCGCCCTAGGAACATGCTGCATGCCGCAATTAATCTTGCTGGTCGCAGCTTAAGTGTAGCTGAAGAGTTACCGAAGTGTAGATGTAGCTGACGACAAGAGCATTTATAGCTGGCGATACGATATTTTCTTGCAGATGTTCTTACCCCGTATGTTCTTGCTGATGTGTAGAAGAAAAGTAGCTGAGGAGTACATTCATTTTAGCTGAAGTGTAGCTGAAGCACCGGGTACGCAAACAGTGGCTCTCCACATCCCCATAGTCACCTGCGTGAGGAGCTGCCCAGCACTTGCTAGGCAGTACAAATCCTCGCTGAACACTGAGCGAGCACGTCCTTTGAGGAAACAAAATAACGTCCAGACCTCCCCACCACATGCCCCCACCACCCATGAAACCTGAACCCCGAAACCCAACCCCGAAGCAACCGTAAAACGTAAACCCCGAGCCCACGCCTGACATTAACCCTAAACCCATGCCACTCGTACCCAACATACTGAGGTGAGAGATTACGGTTCAAAAAGTGGAAGGCCGGGTCCGCGACAGCCTCCCTTGTATACCCTGAATCTACATCTGGCTGGGTATCCGGCGGTTTCATGTCCACATCGTTTCACACCTCCACTGCTGCTTGCATTCCTAGCTCTCCCGGCAAACAGCTTAAACAAAATGGTCTCAAAGGGCTCAAAGGCCAGACGTCCTGGCCGCCTTCAACACTTCTGCTCCCACTGGTCCCAAAACCTCTTATCCCATGACTTACTTGAAGCCAGATGTCCGGAACATCCGCCACGCCTATGCCCCCGCTCACCCCGACACCTTCGCCCCACTGACCACCTAAGACCTCCGCCCCGTCAGCAGTTGAGGGTTCAAGGTTCAATATTTGAATTCCAGTTTTTGGCTCCCTCATCCATTGCTCCCGGAACAAGCCTCCCCCTCCCCCTCCCCCTCCCCCTCCCACACCATCCATTCCCGCCCCCAGTCCCCCACCCCCGCAGTCACCACCAATCCCTGCCCCTTCTCACACCACCCGCCTCCGCCCCCAGTTCCACAACCCTGCAGGCACCCACCCACACCACACCACAGTACCACACACACCCAGTCCCACACCCCCGCAGTCACCCCCCCCCGCCCCTACCCACACCACACGACACCCAGTTCCACACCCCCGCAGTCACCCCTCCCCGCCCCTACCCATACCACAGTACCACACCCCCGCAGTCACCCCCCCCCCGCCCCTACCCACACGACACCCAGTTCCACACCCCCGCAGTCACCCCTCCCCGCCCCTACCCATACCACAGTACCACACCCCCGCAGTCACCCCCCCCTGCCCCTACCCACACGACACCCAGTTCCACACCCCCGCAGTCACCCCTCCCCGCCCCTACCCACACGACACCCAGTTCCACACCCCCGCAGTCACCCCCCCCCGCCCCTACCCACACGACACCCAGTTCCACATCCCCGCAGTCACCCCCCCCCGCCCCTACCCACACGACACCCAGTTCCACATCCCCGCAGTCACCCCCCCTCGCCCCTACCCACACGACACCCAGTTCCACATCCCCGCAGTCACCCCCCCCCGGCCCCTACCCACACGACACCCAGTTCCACACCCCCGCAGTCACCCCCCCCGGCCCCTACCCACACGACACCCAGTTCCACATCCCCGCAGTCACCCCCCCCCCGCCCCTACCCACACGACACCCAGTTCCACATCCCCGCAGTCACCCCCCCCCGCCCCTACCCACACGACACCCAGTTCCACACCCCCGCAGTCACCCCCCCCCCGCCCCTACCCACACGACACCCAGTTCCACATCCCCGCAGTCACCCCTCCCCGCCCCTACCCACACGACACCCAGTTCCACACCCCCGCAGTCACCCCCTCCCGCCCCTACCCACACGACACCCAGTTCCACACCCCCGCAGTCACCCCTCCCCGCCCCTACCCACACGACACCCAGTTCCACACCCCCGCAGTCACCCCCCCCCGCCCCTACCCACACGACACCCAGTTCCACACCCCCGCAGTCACCCCTCCCCGCCCCTACCCACATGACACCCAGTTCCACACCCCCGCAGTCACCCCCCCCCGCCCCTACCCACACGACACCCAGTTCCACATCCCCGCAGTCACCCCCTCCCGCCCCTACCCACACGACACCCAGTTCCACATCCCCGCAGTCACCCCCCCCCGCCCCTACCCACACGACACCCAGTTCCACATCCCCGCAGTCACCCCCTCCCGCCCCTACCCACACGACACCCAGTTCCACATCCCCGCAGTCACCCCCCCTCGCCCCTACCCACACGACACCCAGTTCCACATCCCCGCAGTCACCCCCCCCCGCCCCTACCCACACGACACCCAGTTCCACACCCCCGCAGTCACCCCTCCCCGCCCCTACCCATACCACAGTACCACACCCCCGCAGTCACCCCCCCCTGCCCCTACCCACACGACACCCAGTTCCACACCCCCGCAGTCACCCCTCCCCGCCCCTACCCACACGACACCCAGTTCCACACCCCCGCAGTCACCCCCCCCCGCCCCTACCCACACGACACCCAGTTCCACATCCCCGCAGTCACCCCCCCCGGCCCCTACCCACACGACACCCAGTTCCACACCCCCGCAGTCACCCCCCCCCGGCCCTACCCACACGACACCTAGTTCCACATCCCCGCAGTCACCCCCCGCCCCTACCCACACGACACCTAGTTCCACATCCCCGCAGTCACCCCCCCCTCGCCCCTACCCACACGACACCCAGTTCCACACCCCCGCAGTCACCCCCCCCCGCCCCTACCCACACGACACCTAGTTCCACATCCCCGCAGTCACCCCCCCCCGCCCCTACCCACACGACACCTAGTTCCACATCCCCGCAGTCACCCCTCCCCGCCCCTACCCACACGACACCCAGTTCCACATCCCCGCAGTCACCCCTCCCCGCCCCTACCCACACGACACCTAGTTCCACATCCCCGCAGTCACCCCCCCTCGCCCCTACCCACACGAAACCCAGTTCCACATCCCCGCAGTCACCCCCCCCCGCCCCTACCCACACGACACCCAGTTCCACACCCCCGCAGTCACCCTCCCCGCCCCTACCCACACGACACCTAGTTCCACATCCCCGCAGTCACCCCCTCCCGCCCCTACCCACACGACACCCAGTTCCACATCCCCGCAGTCACCCCTCCTCCCGCCCCTACCCACACGACACCCAGTTCCACATCCCCGCAGTCACCCCCTCCCGCCCCTACCCACACGACACCCAGTTCCACATCCCCGCAGTCACCCCTCCCCGCCCCTACCCACACGACACCCAGTTCCACATCCCCGCAGTCACCCCCTCCCACCCCTACCCACACGACACCCAGTTCCACATCCCCGCAGTCACCCCCCCCCGCCCCTACCCACACGACACCCAGTTCCACATCCCCGCAGTCACCCCCTCCCGCCCCTACCCACACGACACCCAGTTCCACACCCCCGCAGTCACCCCCCCCCGCCCCTACCCACACGACACCTAGTTCCACATCCCCGCAGTCACCCCCCGCCCCTACCCACACGACACCTAGTTCCACATCCCCGCAGTCACCCCCCCCTCGCCCCTACCCACACGACACCCAGTTCCACACCCCCGCAGTCACCCCCCCCGGCCCCTACCCACACGACACCCAGTTCCACATCCCCGCAGTCACCCCCCCCCGCCCCTACCCACACGACACCCAGTTCCACATCCCCGCAGTCACCCCCCCCCGCCCCTACCCACACGACACCCAGTTCCACACCCCCGCAGTCACCCCCCCCCCGCCCCTACCCACACGACACCCAGTTCCACATCCCCGCAGTCACCCCTCCCCGCCCCTACCCACACGACACCCAGTTCCACACCCCCGCAGTCACCCCCTCCCGCCCCTACCCACACGACACCCAGTTCCACATCCCCGCAGTCACCCCTCCCCGCCCCTACCCACACGACACCCAGTTCCACACCCCCGCAGTCACCCCCCCCCGCCCCTACCCACACGACACCCAGTTCCACACCCCCGCAGTCACCCCTCCCCGCCCCTACCCACATGACACCCAGTTCCACACCCCCGCAGTCACCCCCCCCCGCCCCTACCCACACGACACCCAGTTCCACATCCCCGCAGTCACCCCCTCCCGCCCCTACCCACACGACACCCAGTTCCACATCCCCGCAGTCACCCCCCCCCGCCCCTACCCACACGACACCCAGTTCCACATCCCCGCAGTCACCCCCTCCCGCCCCTACCCACACGACACCCAGTTCCACATCCCCGCAGTCACCCCCCCTCGCCCCTACCCACACGACACCCAGTTCCACATCCCCGCAGTCACCCCCCCCCGCCCCTACCCACACGACACCCAGTTCCACACCCCCGCAGTCACCCCTCCCCGCCCCTACCCATACCACAGTACCACACCCCCGCAGTCACCCCCCCCTGCCCCTACCCACACGACACCCAGTTCCACACCCCCGCAGTCACCCCTCCCCGCCCCTACCCACACGACACCCAGTTCCACACCCCCGCAGTCACCCCCCCCCGCCCCTACCCACACGACACCCAGTTCCACATCCCCGCAGTCACCCCCCCCGGCCCCTACCCACACGACACCCAGTTCCACACCCCCGCAGTCACCCCCCCCCGGCCCTACCCACACGACACCTAGTTCCACATCCCCGCAGTCACCCCCCGCCCCTACCCACACGACACCTAGTTCCACATCCCCGCAGTCACCCCCCCCTCGCCCCTACCCACACGACACCCAGTTCCACACCCCCGCAGTCACCCCCCCCCGCCCCTACCCACACGACACCTAGTTCCACATCCCCGCAGTCACCCCCCCCCGCCCCTACCCACACGACACCTAGTTCCACATCCCCGCAGTCACCCCTCCTCGCCCCTACCCACACGACACCCAGTTCCACATCCCCGCAGTCACCCCCCCCCGCCCCTACCCACACGACACCTAGTTCCACATCCCCGCAGTCACCCCCCCCCCGCCCCTACCCACACGACACCCAGTTCCACATCCCCGCAGTCACCCCTCCCCGCCCCTACCCACACGACACCTAGTTCCACATCCCCGCAGTCACCCCCCCTCGCCCCTACCCACACGAAACCCAGTTCCACATCCCCGCAGTCACCCCCCCCCGCCCCTACCCACACGACACCCAGTTCCACACCCCCGCAGTCACCCTCCCCGCCCCTACCCACACGACACCTAGTTCCACATCCCCGCAGTCACCCCCTCCCGCCCCTACCCACACGACACCCAGTTCCACATCCCCGCAGTCACCCCTCCTCCCGCCCCTACCCACACGACACCCAGTTCCACATCCCCGCAGTCACCCCCTCCCGCCCCTACCCACACGACACCCAGTTCCACATCCCCGCAGTCACCCCTCCCCGCCCCTACCCACACGACACCCAGTTCCACATCCCCGCAGTCACCCCCTCCCACCCCTACCCACACGACACCCAGTTCCACATCCCCGCAGTCACCCCCCCCCGCCCCTACCCACACGACACCCAGTTCCACATCCCCGCAGTCACCCCCTCCCGCCCCTACCCACACGACACCCAGTTCCACACCCCCGCAGTCACCCCCCCCCGCCCCTACCCACACGACACCTAGTTCCACATCCCCGCAGTCACCCCCCGCCCCTACCCACACGACACCTAGTTCCACATCCCCGCAGTCACCCCCCCCTCGCCCCTACCCACACGACACCCAGTTCCACACCCCCGCAGTCACCCCCCCCCGCCCCTACCCACACGACACCCAGTTCCACATCCCCGCAGTCACCCCCCCCCGCCCCTACCCACACGACACCTAGTTCCACATCCCCGCAGTCACCCCTCCCCGCCCCTACCCACACGACACCCAGTTCCACATCCCCGCAGTCACCCCTCCCCGCCCCTACCCACACGACACCTAGTTCCACACCCCCGCAGTCACCCCCCCCCGCCCCTACCCACACGACACCCAGTTCCACATCCCCGCAGTCACCCCCCCTCGCCCCTACCCACACGACACCTAGTTCCACATCCCCGCAGTCACCCCCTCCCGCCCCTACCCACACGACACCCAGTTCCACATCCCCGCAGTCACCCCTCCCCGCCCCTACCCACACGACACCCAGTTCCACACCCCCGCACTCACCCCTCCCGCCCCTACCCACACGACACCTAGTTCCACATCCCCGCAGTCACCCCCCCGCCCCTACCCACACGACACCTAGTTCCACATCCCCGCAGTCACCCCCCCCCGCCCCTACCCACACGACACCTAGTTCCACATCCCCGCAGTCACCCCCCCCCGCCCCTACCCACACGACACCCAGTTCCACACCCCCGCAGTCACCCCCCCTCGCCCCTACCCACACGACACCCAGTTCCACACCCCCGCAGTCACCCCTCCCGCCCCTACCCACACGACACCTAGTTCCACATCCCCGCAGTCACCCCCTCCCGCCCCTACCCACACGACACCTAGTTCCACATCCCCGCAGTCACCCCTCCCCGCCCCTACCCACACGACACCCAGTTCCACATCCCCGCAGTCACCCCTCCTCCCGCCCCTACCCACACGACACCTAGTTCCACATCCCCGCAGTCACCCCTCCCCGCCCCTACCCACACGACACCCAGTTCCACATCCCCGCAGTCACCCCCCCTCGCCCCTACCCACACGACACCCAGTTCCACATCCCCGCAGTCACCCCCCCTCGTCCCTACCCACACGACACCCAGTTCCACATCCCCGCAGTCACCCCCCCTCGCCCCTACCCACACGACACCCAGTTCCACATCCCCGCAGTCACCCCCCCCCGCCCCTACCCACACGACACCTAGTTCCACATCCCCGCAGTCACCCCCCCCGCCCCTACCCACACGACACCCAGTTCCACACCCCCGCAGTCACCCCTCCCCGCCCCTACCCACACGACACCTAGTTCCACATCCCCGCAGTCACCCCTCCTCGCCCCTACCCACACGACACCTAGTTCCACATCCCTGCAGTCACCCCTCCTCCCGCCCCTACCCACACGACACCTAGTTCCACATCCCCGCAGTCACCCCTCCCCGCCCCTACCCACACGACACCCAGTTCCACATCCCCGCAGTCACCCCCCCTCGCCCCTACCCACACGACACCCAGTTCCACATCCCCGCAGTCACCCCCCCTCGTCCCTACCCACACGACACCCAGTTCCACACCCCCGCAGTCACCCCCCCTCGCCCCTACCCACACGACACCCAGTTCCACATCCCCGCAGTCACCCCCCCCCGCCCCTACCCACACGACACCTAGTTCCACATCCCCGCAGTCACCCCCCCCCGCCCCTACCCACACGACACCCAGTTCCACACCCCCGCAGTCACCCCTCCCCGCCCCTACCCACACGACACCTAGTTCCACATCCCCGCAGTCACCCCTCCTCGCCCCTACCCACACGACACCTAGTTCCACATCCCTGCAGTCACCCCTCCCGCCCCTACCCACACGACACCCAGTTCCACATCCCCGCAGTCACCCCTCCCCGCCCCTACCCACACGACACCCAGTTCCACACCCCCGCAGTCACCCCCCCCCCGCCCCTACCCACACGACACCCAGTTCAACATCCCCGCAGTCACCCCCCCTCGCCCCTACCCACACGACACCCAGTTCCACATCCCCGCAGTCACCCCCCCCGGCCCCTACCCACACGACACCCAGTTCCACATCCCCGCAGTCACCCCCCCCCGCCCCTACCCACACGACACCCAGTTCCACATCCCCGCAGTCACCCCCTCCCGCCCCTACCCACACGACACCCAGTTCCACACCCCCGCAGTCACCCCTCCCCGCCCCTACCCACACGACACCCAGTTCCACACCCCCGCAGTCACCCCCCCCCGCCCCTACCCACACGACACCCAGTTCCACACCCCCGCAGTCACCCCTCCCCGCCCCTACCCACATGACACCCAGTTCCACACCCCCGCAGTCACCCCCCCCCGCCCCTACCCACACGACACCCAGTTCCACACCCCCGCAGTCACCCCTCCCCGCCCCTACCCACACGACACCCAGTTCCACACCCCCGCAGTCACCCCCCCCCGCCCCTACCCACACGACACCCAGTTCCACATCCCCGCAGTCACCCCCTCCCGCCCCTACCCACACGACACCCAGTTCCACATCCCCGCAGTCACCCCCCCTCGCCCCTACCCACACGACACCCAGTTCCACATCCCCGCAGTCACCCCCCCCCGCCCCTACCCACACGACACCCAGTTCCACACCCCCGCAGTCACCCCTCCCCGCCCCTACCCATACCACAGTACCACACCCCCGCAGTCACCCCCCCCTGCCCCTACCCACACGACACCCAGTTCCACACCCCCGCAGTCACCCCTCCCCGCCCCTACCCACACGACACCCAGTTCCACACCCCCGCAGTCACCCCCCCCCGCCCCTACCCACACGACACCCAGTTCCACATCCCCGCAGTCACCCCCCCCGCCCCTACCCACACGACACCCAGTTCCACATCCCCGCAGTCACCCCCTCCCGCCCCTACCCACACGACACCCAGTTCCACATCCCCGCAGTCACCCCCCCTCGCCCCTACCCACACGACACCCAGTTCCACATCCTCGCAGTCACCCCCCCCCGCCCCTACCCACACGACACCCAGTTCCACACCCCCGCAGTCACCCCCCCCGGCCCCTACCCACACGACACCCAGTTCCACATCCCCGCAGTCACCCCCCCCCCGCCCCTACCCACACGACACCCAGTTCCACATCCCCGCAGTCACCCCCCCCCCGCCCCTACCCACACGACACCCAGTTCCACACCCCCGCAGTCACCCCCCCCCCGCCCCTACCCACACGACACCCAGTTCCACATCCCCGCAGTCACCCCTCCCCGCCCCTACCCACACGACACCCAGTTCCACATCCCCGCAGTCACCCCCTCCCGCCCCTACCCACACGACACCCAGTTCCACACCCCCGCAGTCACCCCTCCCCGCCCCTACCCACACGACACCCAGTTCCACACCCCCGCAGTCACCCCCCCCCGCCCCTACCCACACGACACCCAGTTCCACATCCCCGCAGTCACCCCCTCCCCGCCCCTACCCACACGACACCCAGTTCCACATCCCCGCAGTCACCCCCCCCCGCCCCTACCCACACGACACCTAGTTCCACATCCCCGCAGTCACCCCCTCCCGCCCCTACCCACACGACACCCAGTTCCACATCCCCGCAGTCACCCCCCCTCGCCCCTACCCACACGACACCCAGTTCCACATCCCCGCAGTCACCCCCCCCCGCCCCTACCCACACGACACCCAGTTCCACACCCCCGCAGTCACCCCTCCCCGCCCCTACCCATACCACAGTACCACACCCCCGCAGTCACCCCCCCCTGCCCCTACCCACACGACACCCAGTTCCACACCCCCGCAGTCACCCCTCCCCGCCCCTACCCACACGACACCCAGTTCCACACCCCCGCAGTCACCCCCTCCCGCCCCTACCCACACGACACCCAGTTCCACATCCCCGCAGTCACCCCCCCCCGCCCCTACCCACACGACACCTAGTTCCACATCCCCGCAGTCACCCCCTCCCGCCCCTACCCACACGACACCCAGTTCCACATCCCCGCAGTCACCCCCCCTCGCCCCTACCCACACGACACCCAGTTCCACATCCCCGCAGTCACCCCCCCCCGCCCCTACCCACACGACACCCAGTTCCACACCCCCGCAGTCACCCCCCCTCGCCCCTACCCACACGACACCCAGTTCCACATCCCCGCAGTCACCCCCCCCCCGCCCCTACCCACACGACACCCAGTTCCACATCCCCGCAGTCACCCCCCCCCGCCCCTACCCACACGACACCTAGTTCCACACCCCCGCAGTCACCCCCCCCCCGCCCCTACCCACACGACACCCAGTTCCACATCCCCGCAGTCACCCCCCCTCGCCCCTACCCACACGACACCCAGTTCCACATCCCCGCAGTCACCCCCCCCGGCCCCTACCCACACGACACCCAGTTCCACATCCCCGCAGTCACCCCCCCCCGCCCCTACCCACACGACACCCAGTTCCACATCCCCGCAGTCACCCCCTCCCGCCCCTACCCACACGACACCCAGTTCCACACCCCCGCAGTCACCCCTCCCCGCCCCTACCCACACGACACCCAGTTCCACACCCCCGCAGTCACCCCCCCCCGCCCCTACCCACACGACACCCAGTTCCACACCCCCGCAGTCACCCCTCCCCGCCCCTACCCACATGACACCCAGTTCCACACCCCCGCAGTCACCCCCCCCCGCCCCTACCCACACGACACCCAGTTCCACACCCCCGCAGTCACCCCTCCCCGCCCCTACCCACACGACACCCAGTTCCACACCCCCGCAGTCACCCCCCCCCGCCCCTACCCACACGACACCCAGTTCCACATCCCCGCAGTCACCCCCTCCCGCCCCTACCCACACGACACCCAGTTCCACATCCCCGCAGTCACCCCCCCTCGCCCCTACCCACACGACACCCAGTTCCACATCCCCGCAGTCACCCCCCCCCGCCCCTACCCACACGACACCCAGTTCCACACCCCCGCAGTCACCCCTCCCCGCCCCTACCCATACCACAGTACCACACCCCCGCAGTCACCCCCCCCTGCCCCTACCCACACGACACCCAGTTCCACACCCCCGCAGTCACCCCTCCCCGCCCCTACCCACACGACACCCAGTTCCACACCCCCGCAGTCACCCCCCCCCGCCCCTACCCACACGACACCCAGTTCCACATCCCCGCAGTCACCCCCCCCGCCCCTACCCACACGACACCCAGTTCCACATCCCCGCAGTCACCCCCTCCCGCCCCTACCCACACGACACCCAGTTCCACATCCCCGCAGTCACCCCCCCTCGCCCCTACCCACACGACACCCAGTTCCACATCCTCGCAGTCACCCCCCCCCGCCCCTACCCACACGACACCCAGTTCCACACCCCCGCAGTCACCCCCCCCGGCCCCTACCCACACGACACCCAGTTCCACATCCCCGCAGTCACCCCCCCCCCGCCCCTACCCACACGACACCCAGTTCCACATCCCCGCAGTCACCCCCCCCCGCCCCTACCCACACGACACCCAGTTCCACACCCCCGCAGTCACCCCCCTCCCGCCCCTACCCACACGACACCCAGTTCCACATCCCCGCAGTCACCCCTCCCCGCCCCTACCCACACGACACCCAGTTCCACACCCCCGCAGTCACCCCCCCCCGCCCCTACCCACACGACACCCAGTTCCACATCCCCGCAGTCACCCCCTCCCGCCCCTACCCACACGACACCCAGTTCCACATCCCCGCAGTCACCCCCCCCCGCCCCTACCCACACGACACCTAGTTCCACATCCCCGCAGTCACCCCCTCCCGCCCCTACCCACACGACACCCAGTTCCACATCCCCGCAGTCACCCCCCCTCGCCCCTACCCACACGACACCCAGTTCCACATCCCCGCAGTCACCCCCCCCCGCCCCTACCCACACGACACCCAGTTCCACACCCCCGCAGTCACCCCTCCCCGCCCCTACCCATACCACAGTACCACACCCCCGCAGTCACCCCCCCCTGCCCCTACCCACACGACACCCAGTTCCACACCCCCGCAGTCACCCCTCCCCGCCCCTACCCACACGACACCCAGTTCCACACCCCCGCAGTCACCCCCTCCCGCCCCTACCCACACGACACCCAGTTCCACATCCCCGCAGTCACCCCCCCCCGCCCCTACCCACACGACACCCAGTTCCACATCCCCGCAGTCACCCCCTCCCGCCCCTACCCACACGACACCCAGTTCCACATCCCCGCAGTCACCCCCCCTCGCCCCTACCCACACGACACCCAGTTCCACATCCCCGCAGTCACCCCCCCCCGCCCCTACCCACACGACACCCAGTTCCACACCCCCGCAGTCACCCCCCCTCGCCCCTACCCACACGACACCCAGTTCCACATCCCCGCAGTCACCCCCCCCCCGCCCCTACCCACACGACACCCAGTTCCACATCCCCGCAGTCACCCCCCCCCGCCCCTACCCACACGACACCCAGTTCCACACCCCCGCAGTCACCCCCCCCCCGCCCCTACCCACACGACACCCAGTTCCACATCCCCGCAGTCACCCCTCCCCGCCCCTACCCACACGACACCCAGTTCCACATCCCCGCAGTCACCCCCCCCCGCCCCTACCCACACGACACCCAGTTCCACATCCCCGCAGTCACCCCCCCCCGCCCCTACCCACACGACACCCAGTTCCACATCCCCGCAGTCACCCCTCCCCGCCCCTACCCACACGACACCCAGTTCCACACCCCCGCAGTCACCCCCCCCCGCCCCTACCCACACGACACCTAGTTCCACACCCCCGCAGTCACCCCCCCCCGCCCCTACCCACACGACACCCAGTTCCACATCCCCGCAGTCACCCCCCCCCGCCCCTACCCACACGACACCCAGTTCCACATCCCCGCAGTCACCCCCTCCCGCCCCTACCCACACGACACCCAGTTCCACACCCCCGCAGTCACCCCTCCCCGCCCCTACCCACACGACACCCACTTCCACATCCCCGCAGTCACCCCCTCCCGCCCCTACCCACACGACACCCAGTTCCACACCCCCGCAGTCACCCCCCCTCGCCCCTACCCACACGACACCTAGTTCCACATCCCCGCAGTCACCCCCTCCCGCCCCTACCCACACGACACCCAGTTCCACATCCCCGCAGTCACCCCCTCCCGCCCCTACCCACACGACACCCAGTTCCACACCCCCGCAGTCAGCCCCCCCCGCCCCTACCCACACGACACCTAGTTCCACATCCCCGCAGTCACCCCCTCCCGCCCCTACCCACACGACACCCAGTTCCACATCCCCGCAGTCACCCCCCCTCGCCCCTACCCACACGACACCCAGTTCCACACCCCCGCAGTCACCCCTCCCCGCCCCTACCCATACCACAGTACCACACACGCACAGCCCCACACCCCCGCAGTCACCCCCCCTCCCAGGCCCCTAACTACACCATACGACACCACACATCCCCAGTCCCATACCCCCGCAGTCACCTGTGTGAACAGCTGCACGGCACCGGCCGGGTAGTCCGTGTACTCGCAGTACACAGAGCCCGGCGGAAGCGGCTCCGGAACCCGTCCGGCGGCCGGCAGCAGCTCGGCGGGCGTCGAGGCGCGCAGGGCGAGTGCGTCGCGGACGATGCACGCAACATCCACTGAGGGCATGCCTGTGGAGGGGGGGGGGGACAGGGTTAAGGGTACGAATTAATGGGTCAAATGTTTTTGCCTAAGGGGTCAGCCTGTAAAGTTTTAGTGTTGGGTTTCAAAGCGCGCAGGGTGAGAGCGACGCGGACGATGCACGCAACATCCACTGACGGGATGCCTGCAGAAGGGGGGGGGGGGGCAGTATCCCGATTTCAGGGCTTAGACGAAGGCATTGTGGACCATGCGTGCCACATCATGGATGGGCTTGTGGACAGGGTTAAGGGTTTAGGGTTAATGACTCATAGGTCCAGAGCCAAAGCATCAGAGGGTCACAGGGCTGGGGGGGTAGTGATTAGGGTTTAGGGTTGACGAGGGCCTTGCGGACCATGCGTGCAGCATCCATCATTGGACAGGTATCATGGTTCAAATTGAACAGTTTCAGGGTTTATGTGTTCAGGGTTCAGGGCTAAGGGGTCAGGGTTTATAAGGGCATCGCAGGCCGTGCGTACAACTTGAAGCAGTCAGCCTGCCCCCAATGGCACGCTCATGCTTAAGTCGATAGTTACACTCCAGCGGTTGATTGTGCTTCAGCTGTCAGTTGTACTTCAGTTAGCGGTTGTTGCCTTACCCGGCATTTGCACTGGAGCGGACAGCAAGCAGTGCCCGTTTCAAGAGTGAAGCTGCACGGGTGGGGGTGTTGTTACAGAGTTGACGCAACCACCCACAGCCTTTTTCGAAAGGGCCTGGCAGAGCGAAACCAGCACAGAGAACCGAAACGAAACTGCAACGACAGCTAGGCAGAGAAGAGGAGGGGGGGGAAGAGGGGGTGGGGGAGGGGGGGGGTGGGGGAGGGGGAGAAAGACGATTGCTTGCAGGGCCCAGCACAGAGCACATGCAAAACTGACACAGGAAATCCCATTCGACGTTTATTTGCAACAAAAGGAAGCTGCCATGCACCTACTAAGAAGGTGCCCAGTTTCTGCTCAGAAGCTGCCATGCACCTGCTAAGAAACTACCATGCTCCTGCTCAGAAGCTGCCTTGCACCTGCTAAGAAGGTGCCCAGTTTCTGCTCCGTGTCCAGGGCGGTCAGCTGAGGCTTGAGCGTGATGAAATAGGACGTAACGAACATGTACAGGAAGTCCGGGCCGCGGGTGAAGCAATGGTCCCACACCTGAAAAGGGGGTGAGAGGGAGGAGCAAGGGGGGGGGGGCAGAGGGGGGATGAAATAGGACGTCACGAACATGTACAGGAAGTCTGGGCTGCGGGTGAAGCAATGGACCCACCCCTGCCTGCCCACTCCCCCTTATATGTCTTTCCTAGCATGCCGAGAGAGCCTTTCCACCCCCCCACGCACCTTCAGCTAGCCCTGCTTGGGCAGCGCATTGCTGATTGCAGTGCCAGGCCAGTGAGGCGTATCTCCCCATTGCAGCGTGCAGCACCCCTTTGCCTGCCCGCTTCCCACAAGGCACACATGCCCTTACACACAACCGCCTGCCTGCTCCTCGGTCCACACCTTCAGCCAGCCCTGCTTGGGCAGCGCATCGCTCATGGCAGTGCTGAGCAGCGTCCAGGCCAGGGAGGTGTACCCTCCCCGTGCAACGGTTTGCAGGTGACCCAGCAGCTCCGGATCATGATACTGCAGCAGGTCCTGCAGGGAGGGGGGTAAGGTTTAGGGATAGGGTTGAGTATGTAGGGTTTAGGGCTAAGGTTAAGTATGCAGGGTTTGGGGATAGGGTTAAGTATGCAGGGTTTGGGGATAGGGTAGAGTATGCTGGGTTTGAGGTAAGGGTTGAGTATGTAGGGTTTGGGGGTTATGGTTGAGTATGTAGGGTTTGGGGTTAGGGTTAAGTATGTAGGGTTTGGGGTTAGGGTTGAGTATGTAGGGTTTGGGGTTAGGGTTGAGTATGCAGGGTTTAATATTATGGTTGTGCGTGTAGGGTTTAGGGTAAGGGTTGAGTATGTAGGGTTTGGGGTTAGGGTTGAGTATGTAGGGTTTACGGTTAGGTATGTAGGGTTTGAGGTTAGGGTTGAGTATGTAGGGTTTAGGGTAAGGGTTGAGTATGTAGGGTTTGGGGTTAGGGTTGAGTATGCAGGGTTTAGGGTTGAATATGTAGGGTTTGGGGTTAGGGTTGATTATGTAGGGTTGGGGGGCAAGCGCTGTGCTGAACAACTCCGAATCTTCAGGCCATGGTCTTGCAAGGAGGGAAATCTTGCAGGGAGGGAAATTTTCTGCATGGTCGGAAGATTTTATTTAATAATTTGTAACTCTCAAATTTGCAGAAGAAATCAAATCTAAATTAAAAGAGTGGTTAATGAATTTGGTAGAGACTCCCTCGGCAAAGTCGTTTGTCCCAAGCAGCAAGCCTATCGAATGAAAAAGGCATAGGGTAGGGTAGACAGCATCTTAGCCTTTTGTATCGTCACCTTTGCTCTCCTTACCCTCACCCCTCACCTGCATCCCAGCAAGCAGGCCAGTCAGAGGGTGCCCCCCCCCCTCCCCTTTCACCTCTGCCTGCATGGCCTCATCCCCTCACCTGCTTCCTCACAAGTAGGCCGGCCAGAGGGTGCAAGATGTGGTCAAACCACCCTTACGCCTAGACATTTCCTCACCCCCTCACCTCCACCCTTATAGCACCCCCCCTCACCTGCATCCTCACAAGCAGGCCAACCGGAGGGTGTGGGAAGCGGTCGAACCACCCGTGCGCCCAGCTTGACAGCAGCGTGGCGAGCAGCTCAAAGCAGGTCTCAGAGCCGAGGCCGGTGGTTCCGGAGCCGGATGCAAAAAGCTTGACGAACGGGAACACCAGACTCGGGACGAATCCGGACTCGGCTACAGGAGAGCGGAGCAAGGGGGTTGCAGGCGGTACAAAGCGGTACAACACAGTTAAACGCAGTACAATATGAATCAAAGCTGTACAAAGTGGTTTGCAACTGTACAACACTGTTGTATGAGCAGTACGAGGCGGTTACGTAACAGCTAGTTGGCAGCTTGCCCAGTGCTACCACCTCACCTTTACCCTTCCCCTTCTCTAACGGCAGCCTGTCCTGTGCTATGGCCAAACGACTGGCTTACTAGATGCACGCCTCCAAGCTTTTGAATACAATATTGAGCAATGCTATTGAGCAATACTCCATCCAGCCTGATATTGGAGATTATCGCCTCCCACATGGGCACCACTACAGAGGGCACCAGCGGACCAGCGTCACAGCACCGGCCCCCCAGGCAGGTGGAGCTAGGCTCGTAATCAGGAAAAGGCCCTACCACGTGGCAGAGGCCAGCGCGATGGCAGCGACAGCGTCTGCCCCAAGTTGGTAAGGGTCCCTGGTCGAAATCAGCACAACGCCACACCGAATAGCGCCTACCCTAAGCGACTTTAGGGTAAAGGGTTCAAATTTCAATTCACGAGAACGCCTTAACACATAGAAGGAACTAGTGCACCAGCAACGACAGTGCCTGTCCACCTGATATGACGGCAATGGGGGGTCAAGCCATGATACCGACTCACCAAAGAGAGGGCACCATTGCGCGATCAGCGCCCGCATCTACCCCACACAACTTGACGGCAATGGGGGGTCAAGCCATGATACTGACTCGCCAAAGAGAGGGCACCATTGCGCGGTCAGCGCCCGCGTCTACCCCACACAACTTGACGGCAATGGGGGGTCAAGCCATGATACCGACTCGCCAAAGAGAGGGCACCATTGCGCGGTCAGCGCCCGCGTCTACCCCACACAACTTGACGGCAATGGGGGGTCAAGCCATGATACCGACTCGCCAAAGAGAGGGCACCATTGCGCGGTCAGCGCCCGCGTCTACCCCACACAACTTGACGGCAATGGGGGGTCAAGCCATGATACCGACTCGCCAAAGAGAGGGCACCATTGCGCGATCAGCGCCCGCATCTACCCCACACAACTTGACGGCAATGGGGGGTCAAGCCATGATACTGACTCGCCAAAGAGAGGGCACCATTGCGCGATCAGCGCCCGCATCTACCCCACACAACTTGACGGCAATGGGGGGTCAAGCCATGATACTGACTCGCTAAAGAGAGGGCACCATTGCGCGGTCAGCGCCCGCGTCGTCCCCACACAACTTGACGGCAATGGGGGGTCAAGCCATGATACTGACTCGCCAAAGAGAGGGCACCATTGCGCGATCAGCGCCCGCATCTACCCCACACAACTTGACGGCAATGGGGGGTCAAGCCATGATACTGACTCGCCAAAGAGAGGGCACCATTGCGCGGTCAGCGCCCGCGTCGTCCCCACACAACTTGACGGCAATGGGGGGTCAAGCCATGATACTGACTCGCCAAAGAGAGGGCACCATTGCGCGGTCAGCGCCCGCGTCGTCCCCACACAACTTGACGGCAATGGGGGGTCAAGCCATGATACCGACTCGCCAAAGAGAGGGCACCATTGCGCGATCAGCGCCCGCATCTACCCCACACAACTTGACGGCAATGGGGGGTCAAGCCATGATACCGACTCGCCAAAGAGAGGGCACCATTGCACGATCAGCACCCGCGTCTACCCCACACAACTTGACGGCAATGGGGGGTCAAGCCATGATACCGACTCGCCAAAGAGAGGGCACCATTGCGCGATCAGCGCCCGCATCTACCCCACACAACTTGACGGCAATGGGGGGTCAAGCCATGATACCGACTCGCCAAAGAGAGGGCACCATTGCGCGATCAGCGCCCGCGTCGTCCCCACACAACTTGACGGCAATGGGGGGTCAAGCCATGATACCGACTCGCCAAAGAGAGGGCACCATTGCGCGATCAGCGCCCGCGTCGTCCCCACACAACTTGACGGCAATGGGGGGTCAAGCCATGATACCGACTCGCCAAAGAGAGGGCACCATTGCGCGATCAGCACCCGCGTCTACCCCACACAACTTGACGGCAATGGGGGGTCAAGCCATGATACCGACTAACCAAAGAGAGGGCACCATTGCGCGGTCAGCGCCCGCGTCTACCCCACACAACTTGACGGCAATGGGGGGTCAAGCCATGATACCGACTCGCCAAAGAGAGGGCACCATTGCGCGATCAGCGCCCGCATCTACCCCACACAACTTGACGGCAATGGGGGGTCAAGCCATGATACCGACTAACCAAACAGAGGGCCCCATTGCGCGGTCAGCGCCCGCGTCTACCCCACACAACTTGACGGCAATGGGGGGTCAAGCCATGATACCGACTAACCAAACAGAGGGCCCCATTGCGCGGTCAGCGCCCGCGTCTACCCCACACAACTTGACGGCAATGGGGGGTCAAGCCATGATACCGACTAACCAAACAGAGGGCACCATTGCGCGGTCAGCGCCCGCATCTACCCCACACAACTTGACGGCAATGGGGGGTCAAGCCATGATACCGACTCACCAAACAGAGGGCACCAATTTGCCAGCAGCGACAGCGCCTGCGCCAAACGGGCCACCAGGGCCCTCCCGAGCGACAGCCCCAGCCTGCCCTCTAGGCCCTCGCAGCCGGGATGCAGGCCCTTGTTCACCAGGGCCTGGTGAGCCAATGCGTTGTGCGGCAGCTGGAGGAGCCGCGCCCTGCAGGACAGGGTTTAGGGGTCAGGGAGCTACTCTTTGCGGGACTTATCTCAGGGTTAAGGGAGCCGTGCCATGCAGGGCAGGGTTTAAAGAGCCGAGCCCTGCATGGCATGGTTAAGGGCTTAGGGATCCACGCCCTGTATGTCAGGGTTTAGGGAGCCGAGCCCTGCATGACAGGGTTCAGGTTTCAGGGATCCACATCCTGCATGCCAGGGTTAAGGGATCCGCATCCGGCATGACACGGTTCATGGTTCAGGGTTTAGGGATCCGCGTCCTGCATGACAGGGTTGATGGTTCAGGGTTAATGGATCCGCGTCCTGTATGTCAGGGTTAAGAGATCCGCGTCCGGCCTGACAAGGTTGATGGTTCAGGGTTTAGGGATCCGCGTCCGGCATGACACGGTTGATGGTTCAGGGTTTAGGGATCCGCGTCCGGCATGACACAGTTGATGGTTCAGGGTTTAGGGATCCGCGTCCGGCATGACAGGGTTGATGGTTTCAGGGTTAAGTGATCTGCGTTCTGCATGACAGGGTTGATGGTTCAGGGTTTAGGGATCCGCGTCCGGCATGACACGGTTGATGGTTCAGGGTTTAGGGATCCGCGTCCGGCATGACAGGGTTGATGGTTCAGGGTTAAGGGATCCGCGTCCGGCATGACGCGGTTGATGGTTCAGGGTTAAGGGATCCGCGTCCGGCATGACGCGGTTGATGGTTCAGGGTTAAGGGATCTGCGTCCTGCATGACTGGGTTGATGGTTCAGGGTTTAGGGATCCGCGTCCTACATGCCAGGATTTATGGAGCCGCGTCCTGCATGACAGGTTTGATGGTTCAGGGTTTAGGGATCCGCGTCCGGCATAACAGGTTTGATGGTTCAGGGTTAAGGGATCCGCGTCCGGCATGACGCGGTTGATGGTTCAGGGTTAAGGGATCCGCGTCCGGCATAACAGGTTTGATGGTTCAGGGTTAAGGGATCCGCGTTCGGCATGACAAGGTTGATGGTTCAGGGTTAAGGGATCCGCGTCCGGCATGACAGGGTTGAGGGATCCGCGTCCGGCATGACACAGTTGATGGTTCAGGGTTGAGGGATCCACGTCCGGCATGACAGGGTTGGTGGTACAGGGTTGAGGGATCCACGTCCTACATGTCAGGGTTTATGGAGCCGCGTCCGGCATGACAGGGTGGATGGTTCAGGGTTTATGGAGCTGCGTCCGGCATGACAGGGTTGATGGTTCAGGGTTTATGGACCTGCGTCCTGCAGGCCAGGGTTTATGAAGCCGCGTCCGGCATGACAGGGTTGATGGTTCAGGATTGAGGGACCTGCGTCCTGCATGACAGGGTTGATGGTTCAGGGTTGAGGGACCTGCGTCCTGCAGGCCAGGGTTTATGGAGCTGCGTCCGGCATGACAGGGTTGATGGTACAAGGTTTAGGGATCCACGTCCTGCATGCCAGGGTTTATGGAGCCGCATCCGGCATGACAGGGTTGATGGTTCAGGGTTGAGGGACCCGCGTCCTGCAGGCCAGGGTTTATGGAGCTGCGTCCGGCATGACAGGGTTGATGGTACAGGGTTTAGGGATCCACGTCCTGCATGCCAGGGTTTATGGAGCCGCGTCCGGCATGACAGGGTTGATGGTTCAGGGTTTAGGGATCCACGTCCTGCAGGCCAGGGTTTATGGAGCTGCGTCCGGCATGACAGGGTTGATGGTTCAGGGTTGAGGGATCCACGTCCTGCATGCCAGGGTTTATGGAGCTGCGTCCGGCATGACAGGGTTGATGGTTCAGGGTTGAGGGATCCACGTCCTGCATGCCAGGGTTTATGGAGCTGCGTCCGGCATGACAGGGTTGATGGTTCAGGGTTGAGGGACCCACGTCCTGCATGCCAGGGTTTATGGAGCTGCGTCCGGCATGACAGGGTTGATGGTACAGGGTTTATGGAGCCGCTTCCGGCATGACAGGGTTGATGGTTCAGGGTTAAAGGACCCGCGTCCTGCAAGACAGGGTTACGAATTTAGGGCGCCAGACCTTGCAGGAGCAGGTTAGGGTGCGGGTTGAGGGCCCAGCAGGGTTCTGTAGACAGCTTGGTTCAGGGTCCAGATGAACAAGGGTTGAGGATTGGGGGTTTAGGTCAGTCCAAAGCCAAGGGCCCTAACGGACAGGGCCAAGGGATGAGGGTGAAGGCAAATCCAAGCATAGTCCAGGGCTGTAGCAGATGGGATCAAGGTTTGAGGGTTAGGGTAAATCAAACACAAACCTATGGGCTCTAGCAGGCATGGTGAAGGGATTCGAGTGTAGGGAACAGCGCTCCTGTACACCACATCTTGAGATCTCAGGGTCAAGAGTTACTTTTTCTTAATAAACCCCAAACCGGACCAGGTAAAACATACCAGCGCCCCAAGCGCACCAGATTGTGAGCCGGTAACGCGCGGGGTACTCCCCGAAGGCATCCAGCAAGGCCCGCATCCGGGGCAGACCCAGGCGGTCGGGACGGGAGGTCTCATCAGACGCCTCACGACCCCAAGCCGCGAGCGGGCCGGCCGCGGCGCCTCCACCCCCAGCGTCGGCCAAAGAGGACGATCTGGCTTCGGCCGGGGTTCGGTACCTCGGCGGCAGGGCCGCAGCTGGTCGCGAGACAGGCCCGTGCTTTGCGCCACCCGCAACGGGCCCGGCGCCGCGCCCCGCCGGCTGCCTCGACGATTCAGGCGGAGGCTTCGGCCCGACGACGGGAAAGGCGAGTGACGCCGTTGCTGTGGGAGCAGCGCGGCCGGCGTCACGGGCAGCGGCGGTGTCGGAGGTACTAGCCCCGCGGCCATCCGAGTCGTCGCCCTAATGATGACACCGCATGTAAGTTGAAGTTGAAATGAGGTCAAGCGCTTAGGGGGGAAATGCAAGGGCTCAGGGAATAGGTTTGGAGGATTACGCAGGAGCACCGCAGCCTTCCGAATCATCGCCCCAGCGGCATCAGCGCGAGGGATCGGAGCAGCAATGAGCGTGCCTGTCCTTCACAACCCCTAAGTTCAAAAAATTTAAAAGGCTTGCGTGCAAACTTCGACAAGACCCGTGGCGTATAACAGAACCTCTCCGGGGGGTGTCAGCATCCCACGACAAAACAGCACATGCGTGCTCTGACATTGAAACACACACTTGGGAACATGCAACTCTCACAAACTCACACACATACACACAGGCGCATGCACGCACGCATACATGCACTCACACACACACGGTTCCCCACCTCGGCCCCCTCCTCGTTTACGTCAGGCGTGCCGTACGCCCTGAGCTGCAGCGACGTGACCACCTCCTCCAGCCTGGACACCTCCACCAGATCCAGCGGGATCGGCTCCGGAGCCTGCCTCCTGATGGCTGCCAGATCATATAAGAGCACCTGAACGAGGGTTACGTGATTAGGGTTTGAGTTTATGAGAAGGAGGGGGGGGGGGCTCCGAAGCCTGTCACTTACTGGCTGCCAGATCCTGTATGAGCACCTGAAAGGGCAGAGCAGGGGTTTAGTCGGCAGAAGAGGGAACGCGCAAAGCGGCACTCGTTCCATAGCCTTTGTCCTGATGGCTGCCAGATCCCCTGGCCAGATCAAGCTAATGAGCACCCAGCCGAAAGATGAGAGGGTGAAGGGTTGAACCCTAAACCCTAAATTACCAGGTCAAACGACGGGAGCGAGGTTTAACCCTTAAATCCTGAGAAGCTGACACACAAAATCAGCCCGGGTAGGCTGTTACATGTACCAGGTGACTGCCACGCCGGCCCCGGGCTCCCTCTCATGCCCCCTCCCGTTCCGCACCCTCCTGGCATCGATTCATCCCCGTTCCATCACCCACCTGCCCATCTGCCACCAAAACCAGGGGGGGGGTACCGTGCCTGCCCCTCCTACTCCCTCCCTCACGCGCTCCCCACCTGCCCATCTGCCACCAAAACCAGGGGGGGGGGTACCGTGCCTGCCCCTTCTACTCCCTCCCTCACGCGCTCCCCACCTGCCCATCTGCCACCAAAATCAGGGGGTGGGTACCGTGCTTGCCCCTTCTTCTCCCTCCCTCACGCGCTCCCCACCTGCTCATCTGCCACCAAAAGCGGGGGGTGGCTACCTTGCCGGCCCCTTCTACTCCCTCCCTCACGCGTTCCTGGACCCCTCTGGACGGGAATGGCTTCCCGTACGCCCCGGCAGGAGTGGTCCTGGCAAAGCCTCGGTTAGGGGGACGGGAGAGGGGGCGCCCTCCCCGCACATGGCGTGAGAGCCTCGGTTAGGGGGATGGAAGAGGGGGCGCCGCCCAAGCGCCCTCCCTGCACATGGCGTGAGAGCCTCGGGGCTCCCTCGCCTTTTCATACCTGGGCGGTGGTTTTAAAACATATGCACACATGTAATAGAAAACGCCGGATTCCCACCTGACCGTCTGCCACCAGCGCCAGGTGGTTCCCGCGCTTGTCCATTGAAAATATGCAGTCAGTGCGGCGAGGCTGCACATACGGCACCTCGGCCGTGAGGCGCATGGCCTTGACGTTGATGAAACGGACCTGCGACGGCGTCAGACGGGAGGCGTCAGGCGGGACTGCAGCATATGGCGTCAATAAGCTGCTGGCACCTCGTGAGGCACATGACCTTGTGGCATCAAGGAACCGGACCTGCGACTAAGGGGGCTTCAGTCAATCAGAAGAGCAGAATCTCCAGGGCTTCAGTCGGGGGGGGTCATATAATCTGCAAGGGGCTCAAGCGAACTCACCGCCCTAAAACCTGCCCAGTCGTGGTACAGAGATTCAGGGTTCAGGGTCATCACTAAAACCTGGCTCACCAGTTGCCCTATGTTTCAGCAATGGGGGTTAGGCACCTGAGGGTTTATAAACAAACTGACACCTGAGGGTTTATAAACAAACTGACACCTGAGGGTTTATAAACAAACTAACACCTTAGGGGTTTATAAACAAACTGACACCTGAGGGTTTATAAACAAACTGACACCTGAGGGTTTATAAACAAACTGACACCTGAGGGTTTATAAACAAACTGACACCTGAGGGTTAATAAACAAACTGACACCTGAGGGTTTATAAGCAAACTAACACCTGAGGGTTTATAAACAAACTAACACCTGAGGGTGTATAAACAAACTGACACCTGAGGGTTTATAAACAAACTGACACCTGAGGGTTTATGAACAAACTGACACCTGAGTGTGTACAAACAAACTGACACCTGAGGGTTTATAAACAAACTGACACCTGAGGGTTTATAAACAAAATGACACCTGAGGGTTTATAAACAAACTAACACCTGAGGGTTTATAAACAAACTAACACCTGAGGGTGTATAAACAAACTGACACCTGAGGGTTTATAAACAAACTAGCACCTGAGGGTTTATGAACAAACTAACACCTGAGGGTTTATGAACAAACTGACACCTGAGTGAGTACAAACAAACTTACACCTGAGGGTTTATGAACAAACTGACACCTGAGGGTTTATAAACAAACTGACACCTGAGGGTTTATAAACAAACTGACACCTCAGGGTTTATACACAAACTGACACCTGAGGGTTTATAAACAAACTAGCACCTGAGGGTTTATAAACAAACTAGCACCTGAGGGTTTATAAACAAACTCGCACCCGAGGGTTTATAAACAAACTGACACCTGAGGGTTTATAAACAAACTAGCACCTGAGGGGTAAATGCTTAGAGCCAGTTCCCAGCCCTGTCTTTGCACAAGGGGGTTGCAGTTTGGCCGGTGATTGCAAAGGCTTAGGTTAAGTGCCCAGTGTTTAGGGTTGAGGGCGAAGGGGCCGTACCGGTAACTGGGGCAATTTGATATCCAGAGGTACCATACCTCCTCTTTTGCTGATTCGGGCTGGAACTCAAGCGATTCATTTCGCCAAGGTGCCTCGTTTTTCAACTTGTTTTGGGGAAATCATTTAAACTGGACACACAGTTGCGCAATGTTACCCCTGTGGCTGAGTCAGGCGGTAACTCCAGCTGTTGTGTTACCCCAAGGTTAAATTCGGGTAGCTACCAAGAGATACCTGGAAATTGGCAGGTAGCTTTCAGGTAGGAGTTACCAAGAAGCTAGTGACCAGAATTCAGGCAGGAGCTGCTTGGAAGCTGGGAGCTATGCTTCAGTCAGCAGCTACATATAGCATCTTATCTAATGACTAAGAAACATGATTGAGCCACCCAAGGTTAAACTCCTTTTCCAAATATTGAGATAGACATTGTGAACAGAGGGGGCACGTATTTATTTCAAAAGTTTAGTGTGGAACAATAAGCGAATGGCGCACCGCTCCGTCGTTGCACAATGTCACCACCGTGGCTGAGTCAGGCAGGAACTCGAGCTGGTACGCGCCCTCCGCCGCGCGCTGCATCCGCGGCAGCCGCACACCGCGCAGCAGCGTGCCCGTCACGGCGCTGTACAGCATCAGCAGCGGCAGGCCCCGGCCGCCGGCGACCAGCAGCTGCCCGTCGGGGCTCAGCGCGAACGCGCACTGCAGCGGCCGCAGCGCCGGCGATGACGGGATAGTGAAGCTGCGTAGAAGCTGGAGGTTGTGCAGGGTCCACATGTGGAAGCTGCCGTCCTGCGTGTTTATTTTTATGGGTTGGGATGGACACGTCTGGGGGAGTTACCTAGAAGCTGGCCGCTAGGATTCAGGAAGGAGCTACCAAGAAGCTGACAGGTAGGTGTCAGAGAGGAGTTGCCAAGAAGCTGGTGACCAGAATCCAGGCAGAATCTAATTGGAAGTTAGGAGCTATGTGTCAGGTTTAAGCTACCCGGTATCTGTTGACTAGGATACATGAAGGGTCTACCAGGAAGCTGGAAGCTTTGCTGCATCCTCTGACATCACTTGGATTCAGTCCGAAGCTGCATAGAAGCTGACAGAAAGGTTTCAGGTAGCAGCTACCTGGAAGCTGGCGACGAGCGACTCCCCATCAGGCATGTAGTGCGCTTGTACCGCACCGTACGGCCCGTTGCCCAGGGAGCGCTTGCGCTGTAGCTTCTGTGCAAAGGGCACTGTGATAGTCATTGACCGCCTGTGGCCCAGCGGGTGCACACAAGTGTGAAACTGATGTCCCTCGCCCAGAGGGCGTTTGCATTGCAGCTTTGGGGAAGAGGTGCTTATCAGGGTTCAATGGTCACAGAATAAGGGTTCAGGAGACAGTGGTGACAGGTCACATCTTCGGATTTGCCAGGAGGGTTACAGGTTCACCCGTTACCCTCACCCTTCTGTGACTCTGCATGAAGGTCCAAAGCTCAGATTCGGCCACGTCCCAGCCCGGGGCCACGGCGTCCTCGTGCAGCATACCCTGGTGCAGCATGCCCTGGAGCGCTTGGGCCCCGCACTTCATCTCAATTAGCGTCCAGTGGCGGCTGTCCCGATGCTGAGTGTACCCTTTGTCTCCAAGGGCTCTTCCCCTAAAGAGCCCACAAACCAACATATTTTAATAACTAACCCTATAACCCTCACCCTACAGAGCCTAAAGGAGTCAAAGTTAACCTTATCCCTACCCCCTAAGCCACAACCCTTAACCTATAGAGCCTGAACGCCAGCCTCCCCCAAACCCTTAACCCTCGCCCTGAATCTAAAGAGCCTAGAAGCTTGCCTCCCCTTTTACCCTACCCCCCTTCTTAACCACAACCCTTAACCTAAAGAGCTTAGACACCCACTCCCCCCGAAACCCTAGCCCTCGCCCTAGACCCCTACCTAAAATGTTACCCCTCAACTCTCTCCCCCATGATGCCCCATGATGCGCCCCTGGGTCCCTCCAATATACCCCATGATGCGTCCCTAGGTCCCTCCAATATGCCCCATGATGCGTCCCTGGGTCCCTCCAATATGCCCCATGATGCGTCCCTGGGTCCCTCCAATATACCCCATGATGCGTCCCTAGGTCCCTCCAATATGCCCCATGATGCGTCCCTGGGTCCCTCCAATATGCCCCATGATGCGTCCCTGGGTCCCTCAAATTTGCCCCATGATGCGTCCCTGGGTCCCTCCAATATGCCCCATGATGCGTCCCTGGGTCCCTCCAATATGCCCCATGATGCGTCCCTGGGTCCCTCCAATATGCCCCATGATGCGTCCCTGGGTCCCTCCAATATGCCCCATGATGCGTCCCTGGGTCCCTCCAATATGCCCCATGATGCGTCCCTGGGTCCCTCCAATATGTCCCATGATGCGTCCCTGGGTCCCTCCAATATGCCCCATGATGCGTCCCTGGGTCCCTCCAATATGCCCCATGATGCGTCCCTGGGTCCCTCCAATATGTGTAACGCATCACCCTAACCACCCATGTTGCACACGTTTGTGTCCTCTCGCTGTTCACACCCTCCCAAGCTTGTCCCACCCCTCCCCAAAGGGGCGCATCTTGGTGTCCCAGCGGATTATCCCATTCACTGCCACAGACAGCATCCTTGCCCCCCCCAATGCTTTTTATATCGCGGCCGGTTGGCTGGTGCTGGCTGAATCCCTTGGTGTCCCCACGAGTTGGTCCACATGCCGTTTTCACACCGTCCCACACTTGTCCCCCACCCCTCCCCCCGAGGGGCGCACCTTGGTGTCCCAGATAATGATTCCGTCCACTGCCACAGACAGCATCTCGTCACACCCGGTACGCATGGTCAGCTGCAACGGAGGGCTGTTGAAGCAGGAAGGAGGTCGGGGGATTTGGTTGATGTGAACGATGGGAGAAAATGGGTGCAGGGCTAAGCAGGACTGACAGGAATATAGGAGTGATTGCGGTTTCAAATGCTGCCCAGATGCCCTGGTGCCGCACGGGCCATGGCCCTAGGCGGTAGTGCTGGCTGGCCAGGTGCCCCCGTGTGCGGTATGCAGCCCATAGCAATGACGTCCGGAGGTCATGACAGCCACAGGCTGTGTGGGACGTAGCTATAATGCCCAGCCGATATGGTCATGACGGATGTGGGCATGTGGCAAAGGTGCCCATGTGAACCATGTGGCCTGCGGCCTGAGCCTTATGTGACAAGGCAGACTCGTGCCCTGGGCTGCATGAATGGTCCCTACCCCTGCACCCATCCACTTGCTTGTGAGACTCCTGGAGGATACGGCACGGTGATGTACGGCAATGCATCGTCATGCATGGTGAATTGGTAACGCATGTGATGCATGGTGATGCATGGTGATGCATGGTGATGCATGGTGATGCATGGTGATGCATGGTGATGCATGGTGACGCGTGGTAACGCATAGCGATGCATGATGATGCATGGTGATGCATGGTGATGCATGGTGATGCATGGTGACGCGTGGTAACGCATAGCGATGTATGGTGAGGCATGGTGATGCATGGTGATGCATGGTGATGCACGATGATCCTTAATCCCTTCATCCCCAGCACCCATCCACTTGCTTGCGATGCTCTTTGAGGATGCCAATTTGCGTGCCCTTCGCCACATCATACACCCTGATAGAGCAGTCCTGAAACAGGGAGGATAAAGGGTTTAGGGATCAATGTTGGTGCTGGGTGTCATGGGCTAAGGCAACCTCATTCACCCGGATAGAAGGAGCAGTCCTGCCAGATGTGAGGACGAGGGGTGAAGGGAACACGGGTTTAGAGCACGGCTTGTGAGACACTTTCGCATGTGAGACATGTGAGCCTGCGGACCACAAGGATGAAGGATGGGGTTTGTTGAGCTGATTAGTCTCTGCAAGGATGGGCAGCCAGCCCGGGAGGTGAGAGCGTTTCTTACTTTCTAGGGAGCGGGCTACGTGCAGGCCATCTACGAGGTGGAAATAAGCGTTACAATGACGCCTACCCGCACAGCAAAGACGTTTTTTAAATGTCCAAATCAATGATGTGTAGATGCTCCTTAAATCAGTGCCAGTATTTTGTTTGCAGGGCAAGAAGGAACAGCATTAGGACAACCAGCATGGGGTCGGAGCTTGAGATGGGGCATGGGATGGAGCTAACAAGCTTTAGTTCATGTATGAGATGCTACCAATATATCCCGCTCAATTTTTGTGTTGTATGCTATCCTCGAGCAGCGTGCATGTACCTCCCACATGCACAACAGCGCGTCTGTGCATGGCTGATTGTTAGCGAGCCATGCATTGCGACTCGCTGCATGGCGAGACGCAAAGCTTGGACGAGCATGGCTCCACCCAGGCCGCTTCATCACTCACGGCGAATGCGACAAAAAGCTGGCGCAAGCTGACTGTCGAGAAGGCAGCTGCTGTACCCGAGTGCCCCGTCTTGTCAACACGCTGGTATCTGTTTTGCGGGATGTTGAAGATGTATGTGTCACCCTTGCTAGTCACCGCGGCAAGGAGCTGCGCTCTGGGGTCATAAGCAACGACGTCAAAGCTGAGGTTTCGGACGGAGGCTGAAAAGGTGGACGATGGCGTCTGGATGACAGTGACCAGACCGTCAGTACCGATGATGGGGGGGCTGTCCCAGAGCCGGCCGTTCGCATCGGCCAGCGTGACATTGTGCACCAGCCTCAGCATTTCATGCGACAGCGCGATGTGTGTGTAGTTTGATTCGCCCGGGTCAACCCGCTTGATTTTTTGAAAGTTGACTTTGGGTCACACTCGGGGTCCGGGCGCGTTAACCCTGATCCCACCCCTGACGAGGCAGGTCCTCGCCTATATGCAGGCACCCCCTCAACCCTATCGATCATCTTCATCGATCGCCGCGAATAACAGCAACCTTAGTCATAAGCGCCACCCCATCCTCAATCTCCTGATTCATCTCTGTCATACCGAACTTGGCCGGGACCGACGCTCCATCGCCTAGCTCGGACGGGGCCGCGACCGCGACTACGAGTGTCCCAATCTCCAGACAAAAACCAGACCAGGAAAACGCTTCTCTCTTCCCGCACAAGTCACGGCACCACATCTCTACCGAGTTTTGCTTACAGCTGCAGCTGTAGGAAGCAGCCGTCGTTGCCCATGCATAGTTGCATGGCAGGCGCGCCCATGCGTAAGGGAGGGGAGACAGCCATGCACATGGGAAGCGGGGCATCTATGCGCTCAGCTGCAGCTGAAATGGAGGTTCAGGTCTGCCGGACGGCCAGGACCAGCGGCAGCATCAAATGCCCACCTGCGTTCGCATCATTGCTGACCTGGCACGGCAGGCGACGTCTCCCCTGCTGTCAGAGAGTGGGGTACAAATGGCAAGAGGCAGGCCTGAAGGGTGGGGCAAGAGAATCCGTACTTGATGATGCCCATGACGCATCCACGTCGGCGGCGGCCGAGTTACATGCTCCCGCTCTGCATGCGAAGGGGGAGGCGGGCGCAGCTGTCCGGTCGACACTCCGGGCCCTGCCCCTGGCCACAGCGGCGGAGACGCCCGACTTTAGTGCCCCTGGCTTGCAAGTGCCAGGTACAGCCGTCCTTACCTCGCGCCGCGGCTTGCCCCTGAGCGGCCCGACCCCGAGAGGGCCGCTGCCGCTGCCGCTGGCCCAATGCCGCCATTTCGTTAACCTGACCAACGGCATTGAGGCGCTTCCAACACTGCAAGCCCTCGGACTCCAGCACAGGTGATTATCATGGGGTGTTTCAGCTGCACTTCAGCTACATCACGGCCCCCCTGCATGCCCCTTTCCCACCTCCTGATGCTGCAAGCCCTCCGACTCCAGCACCAGGTGATTATTCTTGGGTCTTTTAGCTACAATTCAGCTTAAACCAGCGCACCGACCTCGTTGAGCTACTGATCTTGAACGGGCACCAACGTAATAACATACAAATTATTCCAATCTTGATGGGCACATCGGGCACTATTTATGATAAGCACACAGTTGAAGCCATGTCTATAGGGATCACCGCGTTCCATGCTAAGAAATGCGCCCAGAAAATGTATGTCGATTCGATAAAACAATTGCATAGCATAGTACAAACCAGAAGCAAACTCGAATATTTTTCCGCCACAAAGCCTGTCACTGGACCAACAAAGCACACCCATAAGAGAAAACCACGTTGAGAAATTTGCTTCTTTCTGTTTGCCTCATGGTAACGGCGCGGATGTGGCTACGGCCCCAAGCTGCGTTGTTTCCTTGACTTCCACGCCCTAATAGGGCGTAGCTTTCTTTCTTTCTTCAAGCATCACGGCCCCCCTGTATGCCCTTTCCCCACCTCCCAACGCTGCAAGGCCTTTGACTTCAGCACAGGTGTGCCCCTGTGTCGAATTCAGAGAGTGCGCACAACTACCTGTACGGTATCAGGCTGCCAGGCAGCCACGAGTAAGCAAGTTGGGACCACACCTTGGCCGTACCTTGATTGTAGGGTGTTTCAGCTACAACTCAGCTACCTAGCAGCCTGCAGTACAGATGTGGGGGACACTTGTGTTGATTGTAGGGTGTTTCAGCTGCAACTCAGCTACCTAGCAGCCTGCAGTACAGATGTGGGGGACACTAGTGTTGATTGTAGGGTGCTTCAGCTACAACTCAGCTACCTAGCAGCCTACAGTGCAGATGTGGGGGACACTGGTGTTGATTGTACGGTGTTTCAGCTACAACTCAGCCACCTAGCAGCCTGCAGTGCAGATGTGAGGGACACTGGTGTTGATTGTACGGTGTTTCAGCTGCAACTCAGCTACCTAGCAGCCTGCAGTACAGATGTGGGGGACACTTGTGTTGATTGTAGGGTGTTTCAGCTACAACGCAGCTACCTAGCAGCCTGCAGTACATATGTGGGGGACACTAGTGTTGATTGTACGGTGTTTCAGCTACAACTCAGCTACCTAGCAGCCTACAGTGCAGATGTGGGGGACACTGGTGTTGATTGTAGGGTGTTTCAGCTACAACTCAGCCACCTAGCAGCCTGCAGTGCAGATGTGGGGGACACTAGTGTTGATTGTACGGTGTTTCAGCTACAACTCAGCTACTTAGCAGCCTGCAGTACAGATGTGGGGGACACTAGTATTGATTGTACGGTGTTTCAGCCACAACTCAGCTACCTAGCAGCCTGCGGTACATATGTGGGGGACACTGGTGTTGATTGTAGGGTGTTTCAGCTACAACTCAGCTACATCACGGCCAGACGGCCCCCTGCATGCCCCCTCCCCCTCCTCCCGATGCAGTTTTGTCCGGTTGCAGTCCACCGCTTGTGAGCAAGGGCGTCTGGAGTCCTTGTTGCAAGGCCTTGACGCCAACCTACTCATGAGCCTGGCACTGGGGCACTGGTAAGGATGGAGTTCAGTGTGAATTTAGGGGTTAGGGGTAAGGGGTGTGAGTCAGGCAGCAGTGCACTCGTAAGGATGGACTAGAGTGTGAATTTAGGGACTTCAGGGTTTAAAGGTTCAGGGGCATGAGCGTGGCACTAGGGCATTGGTAAGTATGGACTAGAGTGTGATTTTTCGGGTTGAAAGGGTTCAAGGACATGACCCTGGCTCAAGGACATTGGTATCGGTATGGATGGAGCCAGAGGGTGAAGGTCCAGGGTTCGAGGGTTGAGGGGCATGAGCCTGGCACTAGGGCATTGGGGCAGATTGGCTCAAGTGTGGGGGTAGAAGGTCCAGGGTTCGAGGGTTGAGGGGCATGAGCCTGGCACTAGGGCATTGGTCCAGATTGCCTCAAGTGTGGGGGTAGAAGGTCCAGGGTTCGAGGGTTGAGGGGCATGAGCCTGGCACTAGGGCATTGGTGCAGATTGGCTCAAGTGTGAGGATAGAAGGTTTAAGGGTTTAGGGTTTAGGGGCATGGATCTGGCCCTAGGGCATTGGTGAAGATGCACTTGAGGGTGACGGTCAAGGGTGTAGGGATCAAGGTGTAGGATTTAAGGTTGTAGGGTTTACGGTTTAAGGTTTAGGAAATGAGAATTCAGGAACATGGGATTCACACTGATGCATTGGTGTGGATGGTCTGAGGGGCATGAGCCTGGCGCCGGGACACGCTAGATAAAGGGACGGACGAGGGAGGATGGCGGCGGCGTAAAACCCAAACCCTGAAACCTGATGCCTGTGCCCTGAACCCTGAATCCAGATCTCTGCACCCTGATCTCTGAACCCTGAATCCCGAACCTAACTCTCTGAAACCTGAACCCTAACACCTGAATTCCGAACCCTGAACCTCAAACTCTGAACCCCTGAATTCTGATCTCTTTACTCTTAACCCTGAACTCCCGCCATACCTGTCAATCCTCTGCTGCCTGATGTAAGACCTCGGCTGACGTAGCCCTAATTACCCTAAACCCTGAAGCTTTAATCCTAGGTTATACAAAACTGCAACCCTAGACATGAACCCTAAGTATGAGACATTAGCCCCTTGACCCTTAATCCAAAATAATAAATACAAATCTTCAACCCTAGACATGAACCCTAAGTATGAGACATTAGCCCCGAGGCCCCTGCAATGCCTCTCCTCCGCAGCTGCCTGGTGTGGGACCTTGGCTCACGCAACCCGGACGTGGGGGTACCTCGAGCAATCTGGTGAGTTCACAGTTCGGCACAAGTAGGAGGAGTGGGGGGGCAGAACGAGAGCCACGCAACCACCCTGGCTTCCCAAATCTCTTAATAACTTCAATTGGCTACATATTATGCATTATAAGCCGCAGGAGGGTGTTCAGGGACGGGTCCGCCCCCCTTATGGATAGGCCCCTTGGGGGGGTGGGGGGGCCTGGGAAAGCGTTGCAGTAAATTGAACTTTTGTTCATATCGGGAAAGGGCAGAAAAACTAAGATTGGGAAGTGTGGGAAAAAGTGGTTGACTGTGGATCAAGAGGTAGAGTATCCGGCGCAATATGGATGAGTCAATAATATGAGTATGGGGGCAACCTGGAGAATGTGATGGAAATTCTATAATCTGGAACTCAAGAAATGTTGTAAAACTTACGGTACGGCCGTTGGCAACAAAAGGCCGCAACGTATCCCGTACCGTACCACATTACTTTTAAAGCCTCGGATGATACCGAATCCAAATGATTTCAAATGTTGGAGGCCCTTTTGCATCTCGACTGCCGGTAGCAAAAGCAGGAGCACGATTATTCCTGGGGGAAATATTCGTGCCTTCAATTTTTTCTGGTATGGGGCCACGATCTGTACGAAGTAACCTTAAGGAAAAACAGCATTTAGAAATATGGCCTGACCTCTGGAAATTGGTGCATCAGTGACATCTGAAATTCCTTGACTTGCAGTAAATTGGAGAAATTATAGTACGTTTAAGCGTTATCTCTTGTAATGTGGTGCATTAACGCCAGGAGTGGGAAGGGGGGGGGGAGCTCAAGAAATGTCGTCCATTTCAAATGGTGTGGGTGTGGGTGTGGGTGTAGGTGTGGGTGTGGGTGTCGGACCTGGGCTCACGTGAGCTCTCCAGGGTCAGATCCGTGACTTGCAGCATCAGCATCAGCACTAGCGACAGTGGCAGGTTTGACAACAAGGGTCACCTCGCGCTCTAAAAGGCATGTGAGAACACAAGGAGGGGTGCCCCGGGGAGGAGGCTCGGGAGAATATTGTAATATTGTGAAAATCCGGAACACGGGAAACGCCGTTAGACTGCGGTGAATTGCACCTCGGGAAACGGTGACGTTAGACTGAGGTAAATTGCTGCATAATAATTTGAACATAAAGGATACCGGTATGTGTGTGGGGGGGGGGGGGATCTCTCACCACCTAGTGCAACCTAGTGCACACAAGAAGGGTTGAGGGTTTAGGGGCACAACTCCAGAAAGGGGGGGAGGGGACTGACTTGTGAATATCTTAAGGCTATCCATTGCATGCGTCTATTCATACTTGGCCGCTTATGCTGCCGTACCTTTGACCGCAGGTACGGCCTTGAGTTTGTGCGGTATGTGCTGTACCGCAAGTGGCTGCGTCGCGGCCCGAGGGTCCATCTGCGTGGCCGGGTGGTGTCGGGCGAGTTTGAGGCGCGCATGGACGCAATGCAGGGCGCCACAATGAGGAGGATCAAGTGAGGGCGGCAGGGGGGGGAAGGGTGTGTGTGGGGGGGGGGGGGGTGAAGCTTGAGGATAAGGGGGGAAGGCGACCAGCCATGTGCCAGGGGGGCACTAAGGAGGATCTAGTGGAGGAGCGGCAAGGGGGGGCAGACGGGGGGTTGGAAGGGGGGAGATGACTAGCAGGATGCAGGGTGGTAAACAGAGGAGGTGACAAACCAGATGCAAGGGGGGGCAGAGGGGGGTGACTAGGCAAATGCAAATGGGCACACAAAGGGGGAGGAGAGGGGGTTGAGGGGAGGGGAAATGACTAAACAAATGCAGCACACAAAGGGGGCAGAGAGGGGGGGGGGAGGGACGCAGATGCAGCATGGCACACAAAGGGGGCAGAGAGGGGGGAAGGGGGGGGGGGGGTGACCAGGCAGATGCGGGCAGTCCTGTTGAGGCGGATCAGGTGATGCAACATAGGGAGGGGAGGTTTAACAGGAGCGTATCTCTACAAAGCTGTTCCTAGCATGTATCTTATGATGCACTGGACGGAGAGGAGACCGGGAGGCAGGGACAGTCGGCAGGCATCATCTTGCTTGTTATATCAACAGTCATACCAGCGGTCGCTGAACCGGCTGGTAATAAGATCACGAATCAGCAGAGTCTCAGTATAAGAAGACTAGGCAGACAAGGCATGCCCTAGTCTATGACAAATCAGAATTACTACCATGCATAAAAGAGTGATGGGCACAGTCATAGTGTCATGGCTACCGTGTCACTCACTAGTCATGGCAACTAAAGTAATCACTGAACTTCGGAAGGAAGTTATAGAGAACAAACACGGAAACGAGCTTCAATCCGCACAGAGTAATACGCGAACTAGCATGACTAAAAGCATGGCATCCTAGCTACCATCTCTGACAGGCATTAGCATGGCACTTACTAGGTGCCAGTCTTGTTACAGGAGGGGAGCAGTTGAGGGGGGCCAGCGAGGTGCACGTTGCGCTTCTCTCTTCCCTTCAATCACTGTCATCTGTCCCTTTTTGTGACACAAGTCTGGGGGGTGCTTCAATGCTGCCTGAACAGCCGTGGCGAAACCCCTCTTTCGCCTAAGCTGAATGACTAAAAAAAAGAACCAAACCTTTTCACCAATTGTATTCTTGCATGTTTTGTATTTGTACTTTCCTTTTTGTACTTTTCTTCCACCAATTTCATCGAAGCACCAAACCATCTTGGCAGTACAGTAATTTGCACACATGCGGTCAGTCGTTTGAACACGTCCATTCGATTTTATCGGGACATATGAAATGAATGAATCGAACTAACACTACTAAATTGCACTAATAAAGTGCACTAATTAGTTGTACCAATTGTACTAATTGTACTGCTAAATTGCACCAGCGGCGCGTTCGCATTGCTCCATATCGAGAGGTAACCGACGGTTTTTGTGTGAATATTTTCGGCCACACCTCAATATGAGCTCGACGACGACTCAATTTGACCCACGTTTTAACTCCACATCGCCATATCCAAAAACATGCTACCGACCCAAGTTTTAGGTCTCAATATTGCCAGCGTGTCAGTTGCCACAATTATGTTTGTGCCCTCGGCTTATTTGCCTCTTCTGTTTTATGATGTGTCGATATGAATCTGGGGCGCGTCCACATGTGTCAGTATCGCATGGTAACCGACCAGATTTGTATGAACGTCGTCATCCACACTTCGACCTAAGCTCTATTCGAGCTCGATGGAAGCTCATTCATACAAAAATATAGGTCACACAAAACCTCCGCATATTGATATCGAGGCTCCAATGCGAACGCGCCCCAGGTACTACAGCCGATGGATCCCAGAGGGAACCCAGGATCTGCACTTGTACGGCGTGTACCGCGGCACGCCCAATGAAACGGTGTGATTGTGTGTGGGAGGGGGGGGGTCATGAAAGAGTGTAAATGTGTCGGGAGGGGCATTGGGGAATGGGGTGAATGTGTGTGGACGAGGGCTATAAAATGGTGTGAATGTGTGTAGGGGGAGTAATGAAACTATGTGAATGTTTATAGGGGGGGGTAATGAAACTGTGCGAGGGGCTGAGGAGATGGCCGGGGGGGAAGGTCCCAAGACGAGACAGGGCATGGACTTGACATGCAATAATAACGCTCGCTGTGTCAAAAGCAGAAAGCTCTCGGGGTGGAGCGTCTCGGTGATTGTTTTTGAGAGGCTGTTTTGCTCAGGTTTGGACAAAGAGCCCTTAGTGCCTTAGGGTTTAGGCCTAGGGTTTAGGGTTTAGGGCTTAGTGTGAAGGGGACCCCAATGGGCACAAGTAGAAAATCATACAAGTTTTCAGCCTTAATTCTGGAAATTTGGAATGCACCAAAAGCCTGGACTGCATAACATACGCCGTACATGATGGCGGGGCTTGCCCCTGTGTGACTCCATTGGTTTCAATCCGGCGGCGACTGATGACAAGAACTCAAAATTCCCCAGTGCGCTATAGCTCTATCCTAGCCCGTGCAGAACGTTGCACACGCTTGCCACAAACCCTCCATGTCTTTTAACCGAACGTCCCCCCCTCCCCCCCCTCTGTGCCCCCTTGCCCTCCTCCTCCCTCCAATTCTCCCTTTGTCCCCCTCCGCACCTTAACTTTCATTGTTCCACCACCCCCCCCACACACACACACCATTCCCTCCTCCCACTCTTCCCTTTGTCTCTCACACTCCCATGTTTGTTTACCGCCCCCCCCCTCTGTGAGTCTGTGACCCTGGCTGTCGTTATCTTCTTCATGCACCCCCCTATGCGAAGAAAGAAAGAAAGCTACGCCCTCTTACGGCGTGGAGGTTAAGGAAACAGCGCAGCTTGGGGCCGTAGCCACATCTGTGCTGTTACCCCCTATGCTCACCCAATGGTGTCCTGATATGCAGGTTGCTGGATTCTACCAGGGTATCCTGTCAGACCTGAGCCCTGCAGGGGTCTCCATGGGGACAGGGTCCGCAGCCGCTGGCTCACCTGCAGGGCTCTCTAGGGGGAAAGAGTCCGCACCCAGAAGCTCATCTGCTCCGGCCATCTACAAGGAGGATGCGCTCGATGGCCCGCTCCGCTCTGCCAGCGCAGCAAACCCCGAGCCCAGGGTTGCATGCAGCTCAGTGCCGCTCCCTCGCACCACCTCCTTTCCCACGAGCAGGGGCGCTACAACAAGAGTGGGCAACGGGGGTGACGACCTGCCGCAGCAAGATGGGCAGGGGCGTGCTTTGCAGTGGGCCAACCCGGGGCAGGATGGACTGGAGGTTGAGAGCGGGGGTCCCGCTGCTGACCCGCTTCCAGAGGAGCAGTTGTTGGCCTGGGGTTACCGCCTGTATTGCCGCGGACCAGATCCGGGCGAGTGGCAGGTGTGGCAGCAGCAGCGGCAGGCGGGCAAAGCGGCGACACGGGCTGCGGGCCAGCGCAATGCTCCTGCTCCAAAAGGCCTCGCTGAGGAAGAAGGAGAGGGATGATTCCCTAGGGCTTCGCCGGTGCATGCACTTGGGGGATTCAAACAGGGATGTGTAATTGATCCGTATCAGAAATAATGTCAGTAATTTCCCCCGGCGATTATGGTCCCTTTCAGATTAAAGTAGATGGATTTACCTTGAAATTATGGGGGGGCTGGAATCATACACGCAACTCAGCCTGACAGCCATTGAAAGGACCGTGATCGGCACAGCATTCACTGGATTCAATACAGGTATCCGTAAAAAAAAAAAAGGGCGATGATCATGATCATGTACCAGATGCTGAATTCCCGCTGTTCCGGGCCTGGGTGTACCGCCTGTATTGCCGCGGACCGGATCCGGGCGAGAGGCAGGCGTGGCAGCAGCAGCGGCAGGCGGGCAAAGCGGCGGCACTGCAAAAATAAAGTCAGCTAGGAAAGCGTCCCCAATGTAGCGCCGGGTTGGTGTTGGTGTCCTTAAAAGTATAGCCTCATTTTGTATACACCGTGAGCCAGGGAAGGTGGTGAGGAAGGTGTCAATCAGGCGTTACGTTTGTGACGTATTTTGAATCCTGCAATTACAATCACATTTGATAAATGGGACAGGCCCCGAAATCCGGTTCAAGCAAAAAATAAACTACCATAACGAGCGGGAAAAAAGAGCGTCCCCCTGGGCCCTCACCTAACATCAGCACATACCGGACAACTCTAGCATGCATGGATGCCCCTCAACATACTAGACTACTCATCACCACGAAGATAGACATTGTAGACTCGAGATATCCGAGTGGCAGCATGTCAATGCGTGAAACCCCCGTATGTTTAGTGTGAATCCTAAGCCATTCTTGCCACGTCTTTAAACCTGCACAAAGTATAACACGCCGACGGGTACAAGGGACGGAGGAGGGGGCATTCAAGTCATCAAAGCTCATTCTTTTTTCCTCAGTGGACCCAAATTTCAACTTCTCAGGATGATATCTGGCTGGGCGGTGGCTGCAACCTAGGTGCCGCACACAGAAAGTGGTGACTTACGACATATTATTAAGACCCCGGTTCCCGGCTGGGTTACCGGCATAAAACATGTGTCACGCCTAGTGCTCCCTTACTTGATGTCATCGACCTTGATGTCTGCATACTCGTATCTAAATCCGATCGGGTGGGGCGCAAATACTGGAAATGAAACATAATGCCAAAAAACCGGAAAGGAATTGCAACACCGTCCCATGCTAAACTCTCGACCCTTAACTATAACAACCTTGAATAATTTCGAAATTTTGCCCAAAGGAATTTGGGCCTGTCAAATAGGAGGGTGTGACCTCCCCCCTCCAGGTCACCCCGTCCACGTCTGATAATGCACAACACGTGTCCAAAAACACCATCCTCCCAGCCCCCCCCAGCCCTTGTTCTGGAGGATGGATCCAGGCCCATGGGTGGCAGACCCCTCCCCCTCAAAGGGCCATGCCAGCCACATCCAAACTCGAATTAGAGCATGCTGAGGCAGCAACGCCTTTCGCATCCGCCTCATCATCTGTTGCCGATGTGGTGGCAGCAGCGGTCTTGATGCTGATAATGCTGCTGCGCAGAGGCCCGGAGCAGTACAGCCGTCCCTGCTCATGGCGGGCTGTGTCCTCCAGGCTCACCTCGGAAGACCGGCACCTCCTCAAAGGCGAACCAGGGGAGGCCGCGCAGCCCCCCGCCTCGTCCCGCTCCTCCTTCTCATGTTCCCGGTGATCTTCCTTGGGCCACAAAGAGCTGGCGAGGGAGACGACACCCTCAGGCTGGCCAATGGTAGATCCTGCCAGCTCCGCGTTTGCCAGCTCTATATGCCCAGCAACTACAACATTATCATGACGACGGTTATCATCATCAGAAGCAGCAACAACGTCAGCATCATGACAACGGCAATGAGATGCAGGAAGAGGAGGAGTAGCATCAGGCGCAGGCCTCGCCTCCTCTTTGACCGGCTTGGCGCATGGGAAGCCTGCCGGAGGCAGCGCCTGCATGGCGGCCAGGTTAGCCGCGGAGGGGCCCACGTCAGGAGCCGCCCGAGTAGACACGGATGCAGGAGCAGCAGTGGCTGCAGCGGGCCCTGGCGTTGCCTCCTGTGTTGCTGGTTTGGTGCATGGGAAGCCTGCTGGTGGCAGCGCCTGCATGGCGGCCAAGTTTGAAGGGGAGGGGCGCTCGTCAGGTGCCGCACGAGCTGGCAACGCGCACAAAGCCCATTCCTCCCGCAGCCGGCGCTCCAACATAAGCAGCTCCCTCGGCTTCATGAGCGCCCAACAGCCCCATCTGGGAACCTACAGACATAGGGAGGTAAGGGTTCAGGGTTTAAGGTCAAGGGTATAGTGTACAGGGGAAGGGATAAGCTCTTGAGGGGAGCCATCTTGTAAGGACCAGGATTCTAAATCTGAAATGAGCGGGATTACGTGGTGTGATGCCATCCATCAACTGGTCGCCGGGGCTGGAAACGCGATGTGAGCGGGGTTGAAAAAATCCATCCCCAGGGTTCAGTTCCAGCAGGTGTATATTGCCTCTAATGCGCAACCCTAAACCCAATACCCGCAGCCCTGTCACGCACCTGCATAGCCTTGAGGCCCGCCATCCTCCTTGCCCGGTCCAGGCAGGCCAGCAACAGGCTGCACGCGGCATCTCTCAAGGCACCCGACTGATACGCTCCAAAGTCCAGCGGTGCAGTGGCAGCAGGCAGCATCGGGACAGGCCTCCCGGGAGCGCCCTCCGCACCCGCAGCCTCCGAGCAGGCGGCGGAGGAGGCAGCCAGCGCAGCTGCCCTGGCGACGGCGGCGTCCCAGGGATGGACGGGCCGCCCGCTGGCGAGTCCCACTCCTCCTGCCTTCCCGGCTGCCGCCCACTGCCCCGCAGCCGACGGTCGCGTCATCGCAACCATCTGGTGCGCGGCCGCCAGCACGCCGCCCGGACGGGCCAGCTGCTGCACGTGGTTCCGAGGGGAGGGAGGAGGGGATACGTTCAGCAGACGGTCTTCTCGGAGGGACAGCGAGCAAGCGGATCATGTATGTACAGCCACAGGCTTTGATGATGTGCGCTTTGTCACAGGCCTTCCAACATCATGAAGCTAATTCTCGCGCTGTCCACCACCGTTAAAATCATTGAGGGCTAATCCTGGTCGAACCCATCGACCCATCCAGCCCCCTATTTGTGTTAAGGGAAAGACTGTTAGCCCCCTATATAACCTAAACCCTACTAAATACTTCACCCTGAAGGCCATGGCTGTCAGCCCCCTTGCACCTTAAACCCTCAACCCTAATGGCAATGGTCGTTAGCTTCGCATAAACCCAAAACCCTAAGGATAATGGCTGTTAGCTTCGCATATACCTTTAACCCTGAACCCTTTACCGAAGTCAACCAGCCCCCCACTCCTGTGTGAAGGCCATTCATTTGAACCTTCCTAAATCATGAAACCCCAAACCCTAACCCGATCCAGACAGCCCCACAGACCTGTGTGAATTCTGTGGTGTCACACGAGCCCGCTAGCGGGATCAGCCGGTCCAGCGAGATCAGTGCCAGACGCGGCTCCCTCGTGAAGAGCGCCATGCCGCTCAGCGCAGCCACCGACTTGGACTCACAGATGTCCTGGCAGATAAACTGGAGCCACAGGGAAGGAGGGTTTCAATATTGGGGTTCTTCTGTTCTTCAGCTACAATTCAGCTACAGCACACTCAGCGCGGCTTGGACTCGCTGATGTCTTGGCAGATGAGCTGGAGCTGGAAGAAGTTTTGCATTGGAGTTATTCAGTTTCAATTCAGCTACAAGCCCGCAAGCCACCCTCATGGACTCGCAGATACCCAGGGAGGGTAGGAGAAGGAGAAGGCTTCAGGCACAGCCCAGGGACATCCTCTATTCTCCTCCCTCTCAAGCAGCGCCGTCCGCCCAGCTCCTCCGCCAAATTGGACTCCTAAATTTCTCGGTAAATTGACAGGTGCTAGAGGGAGGGAGGGGGGGGGCCGAGGAGCAGGCCTCGGGAGGAACGGGAGGGACCAGGGATGAATTCCCTGATTCAAGGACTTGGGATCTGGGTTCTCTGGATTGTGACACTTAAAATCTGGGACCTGAGGTATGGGATCTGAGACCTGGATCTGGGATCTGGATTCTGACACCTGGGCTGCACACTGATTCAGCCCATATCGGAAGTGGCTTCCCTAAAGCAATATGGAGAGGCGTAGCTTGAACCAAAGCTACTCCCAATGGCACATCACATTCACATTAAATCAGGTCACACCATTGCCAATCACAATATCGTGTTGCACTCTAGCCCATCACACAAATACCTATCACACTATTGCCGTTCACACCTGCGAATGACGGGCGCACGCCCCGTAGGCCGCCTCCACTGCAACGAGCAGCGCCGGAGGCACCGCGCCCGCACCCGCGCCGTGCTGTTCCAGCACCGCCGTCAGCACTCGCGTCACCCCTCGACGGTGCAGCTCGCGCACTGCCGCCCGCCCGGCGCCGGCGGCAGCACCCAGCAGCCGCACCCACATCTCCAGCATTGCGGTTGTACCGCCATTCCTTGCGCCGTCAGCCGTTGTGCCTGCTGAGCCGCCGCCGACCTCCTGCTCAGGCTCAGGATCTGTGCTGCCAACGTGGCTGGCCTCCAATGCGCAGGTCGCGGCCTGGAGCAGCTCCCCCAGGAGGGGTGTGGGAGAAATGAGCACTCGGGACCGCGCGGGTGTAGGAGACTTGCTGTCTGTACTGCTGCTGGCGGTGTTTCCCGGATGTACTGCCGGAGTTGCACCGCATTGCGCTGCAGGAGGGCCTGTCGTTGTAGGCTGCTGCCGTGTGACGAAGGCCTCCGCCCGGATGGCGGCCCCTTGGTCTCGGAGGCACAGCTCCAACATGGCAGTCATGGCCACATGGCTCGTCGTACTGCCCATGGCGTACTGCTCGTACTGCTCTTGTTGTAGTGCTGAGTGGTACAGGAGGAGCAGGGCGTGGATCGGCCGGCCCGCCGCCGCGGCCGATAGGAGCGCCCGGTCGACTTCTGAGCCGCTTGCAAAGCTGCCTAGAAGCTGCACAAGTGTCCTGAGGGAGTCATCGGGCAGGCCTGCGGCCCAAGTTGAGGCCTGAGAATAGCAGAGTACAGCAGGCATGCAGATCAGAGGTGGCCGTGTGGAGTGTCAGCAGCGGATGAGCGGGACCCGCAGTGTTGGTCAATGATCCATCCGAGGTTCAGGGTTCTGGCTTTTGGCTTTGTGTTCAAGACTTTGTGCTAAGAGTTAAGGGTTGGGGATTAAGAGCGTACAATTTAGGGTTAGGAGGTTGGAGTTCCGAGTTGAGACTTATGACGGTTTAGGAGTTGAGGGTTCAGGGTTTGGGGTTTGAGGTTTAGGGTTTGTACTGAAAGATATACAGTACTGGTAAGGACTAAGGTATAACCAGATTATTTTCCACATTTGTCTTGTGGTTATCGCCTTCTAGCCTGCGGCATTGCCTGTCCGTGATTGTCACCTGGGCGACGTCCAGAAGGCGATGCAGTGGGCTGCCTTCCTCTGCGCAGCCCTCGGCATCAAGAAGGGAAGGAGACGGTGGCGCCTCCGCCAGCCATGCAGAGGCACAGCCAGACGCCAGCGAGCCCCCATCCTCATCCAAGGAGCAAGCTCGGCCGCACGGGTCGTCCCACTGCGCCTCCTCGGGCGCGTGGCAGCCAGTTCCGCTGCTACCGCGCTCCGCAGCAGCGAGCAGGGATCGGGCAGCGGGCAGCTCACTCCAGTTCCGGCTGGCAGCTGCTTCACCCACCAGATCTTGTTCTGAAGGCGACGGCGGCAGGCCCAGATCCGAATCCTGGTTCGAATTCGAATGTGAATGCGAGCAAGATGTGGCATTGTTGATGAGGTCGTACAGCAGGCCTGAGTAGAAGCTATCATCATTGTACAGATCCGGATCTGGAGCTGGATCTGAAGCTAGATCTAATGCTGGATCCGACGCTGGATCTGAAGCAGTGTTCACATCGGCGCCCATGAGGCCGCTTGGGTCCTCCTGGCCAGCTGGGCCGCCGCCATCGATGCCGTAGACTGAGCAGCCGCTAACCAGGCAGCCCTCCCCCTCCATCGCCTCCTCCGCCTCGCCGCAGCTGCGGCCGCATGTGTCTTCGGCGGCGGCGGCGATGCTCTGATCGGAGTCCGCATTCAAGTTCGAGCCGTCCTCCGGCTCCATCTCAGCAGTGCAAGCGGGCCCCAGATCCAGCTGAAACAGATTAAGCTGCACTAGATCCAGCGGCAGCAGATCCAGCTGTACCAGATCCAGGATCGAGCTGTCCCTGGATCCGGACAGCAGCGAGCCTGTGGCAAATAGGTCGTCCCTCGAGCCGTACCCGGAGGTAGCGTCTGGGGACGGCAGCTTGCCCGTTCCACCGGGGCCGTCTGCCGCTTTGCCGCATCTGGCCAGACCCGCCTGCCTCTGGTGGGGGTCAAGGGCAGCCAGGGCTAGCAGCTGCAACGCGCCTGCGGGTTCAGAAAGGAGAGGAGTGAGGCAGATACACAAAGGTGCTGCGCTACATTCTTCCATCGTATGCCCTTGTCCTCGCCTTCTGATTTTTTGTTACAAGTAACACCCGATGGAGATCTGCATGCCCCATGCGTGAAATATGATGCGATGCGATGCTGAATTTAAAAAATATCACGCAAAAGCATTACATGCAGATGTCGCGAGTTTGTGTTTCTGAAAGCCGAGGGGTCTAGGTTCGGGGTCCCAAATCCTTAACCCTTCACCCCAGGGTCCGCAAGTCTCTGGACATGAAGCCATCCCTAAACCCTAAACCCTAAACCCTAGAGGGCTGCATGGTAAGAGCGGGGGGCTTAACATGTATATCATATCCACTGCATTGTTGGCCGGATTCATACAGCAAATAAACGGCTCAGGGCACGTGTGTGGATGTGTTAATAAGTGTGACAAATGATGCAGTAGGGTTCAGGTATAGAAGGGATAGGGGGGGACATGAAGGTTGCCAGGCTCGGGCAAATATGTCGATTGCGATTTGTACAGCATTGGGACTCACAGCTGGCCACTTCGCTGCTCCCACGGGACCCGTGGGAGCAGCGAGTGGGGCATATATTGTAGGTCGCATTGTAGGCCAAATTCACACAGCAAACAATTCGGTCAGGGAGCAGGTGTGGAAGTGTTGACAAGAGTGACAAATAGTAGGGAGCAGGAGTGGAGGGGAGGGAGGAGGGGGGAGAAAGGCTTTGTCACAACCCTGGTACAAATGTAAATGGTAATTTGGGTACCAATGCGCCACCCGAGACTCATAGCTGGTTACTTCGCTGCTCCCACGGGACTTAAGGGTTAAAGGTTTAAACCCTTAACCCTAAACCCGAGACTCACAGCTGGCCACTTCGCTGCTCCCACGGGACTATAGGGTTAAGGGTTTAAGCCCTTGACCCTTAACCCTAAACCTGAGACTCACAGCTGGCTACTTCGCCTCCCCCACGGGACTCGGCTCCAAAGCCGCCCATCACTTCGGTGCCCGCACAGGACTCCACCTTCAAACTCCCGACCACCTCGGCCAGGAGACGCTCCAGAACCGGGGCGGGCCAGCGGACCCTCAGTCGCGAGCACCCACTGGCTGCCAGCAGTGCACCTGGTCCCAGGGCCGCGGCATCGGCAGGCCCGAGCAACAGCCTCCAGCGCGTTGTTGCGGATCCTGTTGCGGCAGGTTTATGGCTAGGGTACAGCTGGCAGACGCCCGCCGCGACGAGCACGTCCGACACTCTCGCGTGGTGCGTGGCGTTGAAGAGGGGCAGGACAGCGGAGTAGCCGTCGAGGAGGAAGAAGGCAACCTGGGCGTCCATCCCCCCCTCGCTGAGCTCCTAAACAGGTATCAGATGAGAAGGGCAGGTCGGATCAGGGCAAAAGGAGGAGGGAAACCTAGACAGGGTGGACACCCTGGCTGAGCTCCTAAACAGATACAGATGGGCAGGGCAAGTTGTGGCAGGGCAGGAGGAGGAAGGCAACCTAGGCGGCGTGGACACCCTGGCTGAGCTCCTAAACAGATACAGATGGGCAGGGCAAGTTGTGGCAGGGCAGGAGGAGGAAGGCAGCCTAGGTGGGGTGGACACCCTGGCTGAGCTCCTAAACAGATACAGATGGGCAGGGCAAGTTGTGGCAGGGCAGGAGGAGGAAGGCAACCTAGGTGGGGTGGACACCCTGGCTGAGCTCCTAAACAGATACAGATGGGCAGGGCAAGTTGTGGCAGGGCAGGAGGAGGAAGGCAGCCTAGGTGGGGTGGACACCCTGGCTGAGCTCCTAAACAGATACAGATGGGCAGGGCAAGTTGTGGCAGGGCAGGAGGAGGAAGGCAACCTAGGTGGGGTGGACACCCTGGCTGAGCTCCTAAACAGATACAGATGGGCAGGGCAAGTTGTGGCAGGGCAGGAGGAGGAAGGCAGCCTAGGTGGGGTGGACACCCTGGCTGAGCTCCTAAACAGATACAGATGGGCAGGGCAAGTTGTGGCAGGGCAGGAGGAGGAAGGCAACCTAGGTGGGGTGGACACCCTGGCTGAGCTCCTAAACAGATACAGATGGGCAGGGCAAGTTGTGGCAGGGCAGGAGGAGGAAGGCAACCTAGGCGGCGTGGACACCCTGGCTGAGCTCCTGAACAGATACAGATGGGCAGGGCAAGTTGTGGCAGGGCAGGAGGAGGAAGGCAACCTAGGTGGGGTGGACACCCTGGCTGAGCTCCTAAACAGATACAGATGGGCAGGGCAAGTTGTGGCAGGGCAGGAGGAGGAAGGCAGCCTAGGTGAGGTGGACACCCTAGTTGAGCTCCTAAACAGATACAGATGGGCAGGGCAAGTTGTGGCAGGGCAGGAGGAGGAAGGCAACCTAGGCGGCGTGGACACCCTAGTTGAGCTCCTAAACAGATACAGATGGGCAGGGCAAGTTGTGGCAGGGCAGGAGGAGGAAGGCAGCCTAGGTGAGGTGGACACCCTAGTTGAGCTCCTAAACAGATACAGATGGGCAGGGAAAGTTGGAGCAGGGCAGGAGGAGGAAGGCAACCTAGGCGTGGTGGACACCCTCGCTGAGCTCCTGAATAGCTTCTTGTAAAACTGCACGCTTGTGTCCTTCTGGCGCAACTGCGGAACACCATGTAGTTGTTTAGGTACGGAGTATAAATAAATAAGTAAACGATACGCCCTGAGGCGTAGATTGAGGAAGCCACCCGTTCGGCCGTAGCACCAGTTACCATAACATTACACGTGCAGCTGGGAGGTCCCAGTTCGTGTGAGTGGCCTTCTGGCGCAACTGCCCAACACCAAGCCACAGGAGGCACTCACCCTTCAATAAATACAAGCTGTACCGGACTCCTGTTATGTACCGGTACTTGGACTGGCAAATTATCTGTATCGTATACCCTTATTTATGATGTCATCAACTCATTATATGACTCATTATTATATATACCCTTATCAACTCATTATTATGTATACCCTTATTTGTGAAGTCATCAACTCATTATCGTATATCCTTATTTGTGATGTCATCAACTCATTATCGTATACCCTTATTTGTGATGTCATCAACTCATTATCGTATATCCTTATTTGTGATGTCATCAACTCATTATCGTATACCCTTATTTGTGATGTCATCAACTCATTATCGTATATCCTTATTTGTGATGTCATCAAAACTCATAATATAGGTATCCGGTACTATTATGAGCCGGTGTCTCACCCTTGCAATGCTGTCCAGGATGAGGCCTCTGATGCCCTCCTGCGCCTCCACATCAGGGCCAAAGACGTCACACGCAAGGCTACCCCTCAGCTGCTGCAGCAGCCCGGCGACGGCCGAGGCAGCGCCTGAGGAGGGTTTAGGGTACAGCGTTTTGGGTTAAGCACAGAGGTGGGTTGCATGCAAGGCAGCCCCTCAGCTGCTGCAGCATTTTTAACATGCGAACAGAACACAAACTGTGAAAACCTGTTATACACCCACCCCATATAGACACACACACTGCCCCTCACAATGCCCCTTCGCACACAAGACCTCCCCACCCCCTCCACACACACAAACTGCCTCCCCCCTCCACAAACAAACCCTGCCCCATACCCCGCCCCACGCTCCCCCTCCGCACACGCACCCTGCCCCACCCCCTTTCCTTCTTAAGAAACACCTTCTGCCCCCTCCACACCCTCCCTCCCTCCACACACTTCCTCCCTCCGCACACACACCCTGCTGCCCTCCCCCACCCCGCACACACCCCATCCCCCCACTGCTCCCCTCCGCACACCCTCCCTCCCGGCCTCCCTCCCCCCCCCCCCTCTGCACACACACCCTGCTGCCCTCCCCCACCCCGCACACACCCCATCCCCCCACTGCTTCCCTCCGCACACCCTCCCTCCCGGCCTCCCTTCCCCCCCCCCCCCCCCTCCCCCTCCGCACACACACCCTGTGGATGAGGCTGATGGCTTCCTCCACTCTGACTCAGGAGGAGCTGAAGGCCCTTGACCCGCCCGTCATACTCAAGCTCCCGCGTGCACTCCTTGACCAGCTGGCGGGCCGCCTCATCCTGGATCCGGGTTCAGGGTTTACAATCCAGTCAGGTTTGAGATTAAGAGTTCAGGGTTTACGGTACAGATTTTAGTACGCTAAGTTCCGCGGGCACACCATGACCAGCTGATGGGCCGGCTTGTCCTGAATCTGAGTTGAGGGTCCATTATCCAGTTACGCTTTTGGATCCAGGTTGTAGAATTCAAGCTCAAACCCGCACTCCTCGACCAGCAGACGGGCCCTGGCTTGTCAGGTTTCGCTTGCAGAATCCAGTTGAAATTGGCATTTTCCGGCACTTAAGAGGGTTTAGGGTTAAGGGTTTAGGGTCCAAGGAATATTAGGGTAGAGAGCACAAGAAAGTAGGGAAAGGGTACGGATGGTTCACGACCCGGTTTCGGTCCAGTGTTTTCATTATTCCACACTCTCCAGCCCTATTGGTAGGTGAACAAAACCCTTGGCTCTTTCTGCCCCAGTGCCCCACGCATCCGCACTGCCCAGCACAGCAGGCTGGAGCAGGAGAGGCGACATCAGAAAGGATCAGCTCGCGACAGTGACCATGAACCCCCCTCCCCAGTTGGTAGAGAGTTGTGAGAAGTGGGTCGGTCAGTGTTGCCCAGCACCCAGTGTTTCTTTTTTCGGCTTCAAGTCCAACTTAAGCAGGCCGCCCAGCGGCCGCCAAAGGCCTAATTAAGACCAAACCTGGACCAGCCTAAAACTGGTGGCCAAAGCAGCAGGGCTGGCAACAAATGGTGCCTCCGGCCAGTTGCCAGAGTGTAGCTGACATGTAGCTGAGTCACGAAAAAATAAATTCTGCCAGCGCCGCACCTGAGGCTTCATAAAGCAGGCCTTGGAGGCAAACTTGAGCGCCCGCGCGGGCTGGCCCAGCCTTAGGCAGCAGGTGGCGGCGAGGGTGGCGGCGGAGAGCAGCTGCGGCGGCCGTTCTGTCGGGCTGCCCAGGACATGCAGGCAGGAGTCCAGCAAGGCTCCGAAGCCGCTTGACAGGAGAGCAGTACGGTCTGCGGGGCGGATTGAGGAGTGAGGGTTCAGCGTTGAGGGTTGAGGGTTTAGGGTTGAGAGCTTTGGGTTTAGGGTTATCGGTAGAGGGTTGAGGGTTGAGGGTTCCGGATTGAGGGTTCACGGTAAAGGGTTGAGGGTTAAGGGAGCCCCAGAGCCAGTGAGAGGGTGTGCAGTGCACGCGGGGGACAAAGCGGACAGCATGAGCCAGCAGCTGAGAAACACAGGGCCTACGAAGGTCAGGGGGGCTCGTGCACTTCTGGTATGTTGAAGTTTGAAGGGTTCTAAAATGCCACACGTGACATCTGGAGCCAGAAATACGAGCGGCAATGCATAACCATTGATCCTTAAAACGTAAAACCAAATCACATGCAAGCGTTACCTCGGTAAGATGGTAGGGAGCTGATGGAGGGGTTACGAGACCGATGTCCTGGGGGGGTTTGCAGCCTTCCGTCCTGGAAGTTGGGTGACAGGACATAAGGGAGATTATTGGGGGAGGGTCTTCGGGGGGCATGCATTGGAGATGGGTGCTGGGACGTGCGCTGGGGTTGTCATTGGGAGGGCGTGCTGCGGGAGACGTGCCCTGGGGGATGATTAAGCCTATCTCCTCATATACGGTAACCAGGAAGCACCCTTATTTCCCTCAGCCCCCCCACCTGCTTTTGAAGATTACAGGTGCCGCATGGTATGTCTGGCACAATTGAGCTCAACTATACTTACGGGTGTTCCAGCTACAGCTCAGCCGCAGCTCGGCCTATGGCCGAGAGGGCCTGCTGGCCTGGCGCAGCATGCCCTATTGCTTGGGCCACCGGCCAAAGGTCGCAAAGGTTTGAGCCTGTTTGCATGTGATTTATGTGCCGCAATACCCATGCAAATAACAGGGTTTCATGTAGGGCGTGGCCCCGACCACATTTGACAGGCAACTGGGATGGGCTGCCACCACTGGGCCGATGAGGATTGAGGACAGCCTTAACACGTGGCTGACAAGCCTACGGCCGGGGCGCAAGCAGCAGGGTTTGCTGCACTAAAGCCCCCGGCCGGGGGCCATGATGTAGGTGAATTATAACTGAGGACGTACAATAACACGTGGGTTATTTTCAGAACCATACCGGGGGAGCGGCCCTCGGCATGGCGACGGCATGGCGACGACGACCGACGCGGTCGGCTACCTTCTGGACGAGGCACCGCACACCTCGGTGTCTACGATGTTCCCTCCCTCGGGGTGAGATAGAGCCATCTAACTTTCCTGTGCCCCTTTTGGACGCTATTATTACTTTTCAGCCTTACACTTGGCTAAAAAGTGGAACCCTAGGATCAGCGGGCCTGTCATGCACTCGGTGCAACAATGCGGCATTCGGAAATCGGGAAAGGCAGCAAACAGCCCGATGGTTACCGCTTTAAGCATCCGTGTAGTGGGAGCCTAGGGGGTCACGCCCTGGAGCCCAGTCACACTCTGCCAGCCCTAATCTGCTCTCCAACGCGTTCGCTCTACTGACAGCCTACCTGGCAGCGTGTGCCAGTCATGTCGCAGCTATAGCAGCAGCCCACACTACCTAAGGTATATAAGAGGAGTATCGGCGCATCAGAGATGGCTCGCTCACCTCCATGTTTGACAAGCAGCGTCGTGGATGGAGCAGTAGCAGTGGGTAGCTGCTGGCGGGGATGTCGAGGCAGCGTGGCCAGTGGTAGATGGTAGATGTCAGTGCGATCTGACACACAAACACGATTACAAGATGCCCAAGTGGGATGTCCAGGTACGCGGCGGGTGGCAAGGGGGAATAGCTTGCGCTTTTGTGAAATGGTGTTGCTGGCTGCTGCTCTATTAGTTGCGTTCCAGGCGGTTGGGGTCAGCGGGCGGAACGAGGGTAAGAAGCTGCGATCGTGTTGCCAATGGCAATGCCTGGTAGGTTGGACATCAATCGTAACTGGACATTTCAAGCAAAACGGGATGGTATGGAGCGATCAGCGTGGTAGGAGGAAGGTGTGAGCCAGGAGGTACCGAGGCGTGAGAAGGGGGCACTTTCGATGCACTGCTTCGGCGAAGCTGTTCCGTACACATGGATCGAAGTTGTATGGACATTTCAAGATCCACCCGATGCCATTGGCGCCTGGATCTCACTGCCTCGATTCAATCATCGCATGCCCCAGTCCAAGAAAACGGCACTGGCATGGGAAAATTGATGACAGAGACGCCAATCAAAGCGTCTACTTCCCCTCCACTGCGAGTTTCCACTGAGCTGGAATTGAAGGTCGGAGTGGCCATGCCGAAACCAGCTCCACTGGCCTCAATGTTTCAGCGTGCACCAGGTTATCTTCGAAAACCAGCCGGGCGGCCATCACCACCATGGTAATTGTTGGTGGGTAGCCAGCGAGCGGCCATCACTGGGCATACTGGGGTGGGATACGCTTGCTTTTGTGGACTTTTCTTTTCTTAGAGGCTTTGTTGAGGGCTGGTCTCTAGTGGAACTCAGGTGTTGGACTTGGTCCTCTTTGCCTTCCCGGCCTCTCCTTTAGTTCCTTTCCCCCTCTCTTCCTGATAGTTCCTCCTTTACTCCCTTCTGAACAGCTGGGCGCCCACGCGGCCGAGTTTGAGCGGGCCTAGAGGTGTAACGTCATTGACTGGGCAACAGACCGTGCCCGGCCAAAGGCCGGTGGCCCACTGGCCCAAGCATCATGGCTTACCAGGCCCTGCTGCCGTCGGCCATAATATGGCCAAATGGTGGATCAGTTTTGGCCATGTGTGACACCCCCAATCAAGCTCCATGAGCTACACATGTTTTACGCGGACTTTACAGTACAAAGTGTAAGGCTAGCCGGCTAGCCCTCCTATAACATTTGAGGCGCCGTGTGGGCCTTTTTTATTCGTGTGCCCTCCCTGTTCTCGCGCGTCTTTCCCAGCTGATGAAGAGGGGCACAGGGGAACCAAAGCTGTATTTTTGTGATTGCGCCTCGGGTTATTGGTTTTTTGGGCAGCCCGCCTCGGGGGCCGGCCTCTCACACATTTAGGTCCATCGTTGAGGCTGGAACTTCCTTTGTATTTCCTTACTAAGGAAAAAGTGCACGTGGGGGAACGTGCAAGGAAAAAGTGCAAAGTACCAGCCTTTTCTTTTTTTCCTTCACTTCATTTCCCACTTTTCTTCCTGTTTGTCCTGCCCCCTTGTGTTTAATTCCATCTTTCCTGCCAAATCGTTAGGTAGGCGCCCACGCGGTCAAGCTTTTTTAAGCAGGGCCCAGAGGTGTAACGTCATTGACGTATTGAAGTCCAAGTAAGAGAAGTGCGGACGCGAGAAAACAGTCCAGCTGTCCAGGCGCCCTCGTGGCCCTCATCCTCTGTTGATACAAATCATGCAGAAAAGAGGAGCCCACCTACAAATGCAGCTCTTCCTCTTGTGCCTTCTCCCTCGACTTCATACCTGACTTTCTGTTTGCCAACGTGGCCGAGCTTTATTTAAGCAGGGCCCAGAGGTGATATATCATTAGCCTACAAATGCAACTATATAGGTACACAGAAGGGGCGAGCGTCCAATCAGCCAGCCAGCGCTCACACCCTGACATGATGTTTACGTGTGTCAGCCGGTTCGTTTGCCAGAGGCCGGCCCTTTTTGCGGGATTATTGTCTGCTACTGGAGCTTGCTAGCGGGTGTGCAAAACGGTGTTGTGGGTGCAAGGTGGGATGACACTTTGTGTGCTGGGTACTGGTAGTGCGTGGGTGTTCTAACGGTGTCGGTTTGTTGAGGACTAGGATCTAGAGAAATTCTAGGGGCCAGAAAGGCAATACTGGGGGGGAAGGTAATGGCGCGGATGTGGCTTCGGCCCAGGCTGCGCTGCTTCCTTAACTCTCACGCCCCCCACGGGGCGTAGCTTTCTTTTTTCTTACTAGGGGGGGACTGGGAATTTGGACATCCTATTCCTTTTTCCTTGGGATTATTTTCCTGTTTTTCTTCTTTTCCTTGTTCTCTTTAGTTTCCGATCAGGCGGTTGGACATCGATGCGGCCGACCTTCTTTGAAGAGCGCCCTCAGGGTAATGAAGTTGCACCCCTGGGCCCTGCTTAAATAAAGCTCGGCTAGGTCGGCAAACATAGATTCAGGTAGAAAAGACGTGACAAGCGCCCCGAGGTGTAGCGTCATTCACCCTGAGATGACAGATGTCCAGATTTCCAGTGTTCACCCATTTCCGCCGGTGGTTTTGTGTTGGTTGCTTGCCCAGGGGGGCGGGGTCACTGTTTTTCCGCTCCTTGTCCCGTTGCCCCCAAACTAGGGGTTCACGTGCACATCTCCCATGCACCCAATGTGATGCTCTCCTGGAATGTTAAATGTCACCCACCACGGCCTCCAGACCACGCACCTTATGATGAAGGCTGCCACCACTGGGCCGCCACCACTGGGCCGGTGAGAACCAATCTTTTACCAGCCTACAGCTGGTGGCCCAAGCAGCGTGGCATGCTGCTCCAGGCCCCCTCGACGCAGACCGGGATTTGGGGTGTGCAATCCTTGTTCTTTTCCCGCATGGCCAATTTGTTAGACCCAGGGGAAACGGTTATGTGTCGAACATCCCTTTTTAGTTAGGGAGTGTCACTTGATGCTTTGGTAAGCATACGGTACAGAAACAGTTTATGACGTTACACACTATTTTCTTGGGTGCCCCTTCCTTCCCCCTCCCCTTCGGGGGCCCCCATAAAATTAAGCAAGAGGTTGCGGAAAATCTCAATAAGATTCCGAAGCAAAACAACATGCTCTTTCCTCCCCTTTTGAAAGGGCTCGGCTGCGCAGGCATCCAACTGTCTAGTTGGAAAGTGAACAGAGGTAGCAAGAGAAAAATAACAGGAGGAAGAGACCCCTCACAAAAAAGAGGACGGGAAGTCCGTTTCTCAAACCCCGTAGAATCTCTAACTCTAGCCATCAACAAGTTGGACAACATCTTCCACAAAAGGAAAGGCCTCCCACCCAAGTCTGCCCCGGTACAGCTGGTGAAAGTATGTAGCGCCGTACAGCGGTGAAAGTCTGTAGCACCGTAAGGAGGACCTGCCCACCCATGCTCTACAAGTTGCGCCTCAATGCCAGGGCAGAAACGTGCAGGCCTTCACTCATTAGGCATATCAGATGTGACAGATCAATATTAATGTTATTTTGACTAATTTTGGCTTAAATAACCGTAGTTTGCTCGATTTATACGATTTGTTGCCAGCGTACCCAAAACCCTAAACGTAGCCCTTAACCCTGAACCCCTAACCCTAAAACTCTAATACCAACACAGACAGGCACTCAATTCATGGATACCTGGCAAGCAACAATGACTGAGGCGGTTGGCTTTCTCAGTGAGTCCTCTTGCAAACCCACATGTGCTCATTGGATCCTGAACGGCCACATTCAGATTCATCATATCGTGTGACAAGAGGGCCAACCACATGCCCCCTCCCACCAAGTTAATGAATCATGACGTGACACCTCTAGGCCCTGCTAAAGAAGGCTCAGCAACATGAGCGTCCAGCCCCCCCAAGTGGTAGGTCGATGTTTGAGGATGTGACCTGTGAAAAAATCCGCTTCCGTTCTTTACCTTGTGGATTCAGGGCTTCAACCTGTCCAACTGGACGCGGCCAAGCCTTTTTCACCCAGCCTTGAAAGAGAAAACCTTGCACGTCCCAGAGGAAGGGCGGAGGTCGGATGGAGTCAGAGCCCCAATAATGCTAAACGAGGCGGCGTGAGAGTTGGGCAGTAGGACGCCCATGCGGCCAAGTCGTCTTTTCAACAGTTCCTAGAGGTGTAACGGCATTGAAAAACGGGGTCACTCATGTAGTCATGTGTGTCCGGCCATGTTGCTTAGGCCTATGCCTTTAGGCCAGCCAAATTTTAACCCAAATATGGCAATTGGCAGCTGTGGAGCGTCACACCGAAGGTGAATGCGTATCAAACGTGAAGCCCCCAAAAGAAACATTGGTTGAGCCCAAGACCTCCAACTTTTCATTGCCGAAAATTTAGTCCATTAGCATGGTCATAGGCTCGTTAATCGGATTGAATGAGCCATGAGGCAGGCAGTATTGTTCCTTGAAAAGACTTTACCGCGAAATGTAGGCGCCAAACTGTTGGGTTGGAGGGGGGGAATGGAGTTAAAAAGGGGGGAAATGTGAGAAATAAAAGTAACTAATTAAGGGACAGGCAAAATCTGGAAATATAGGGCATTCAAATTTCAAATTTTCAGAAAGGAAGCCCCAGCCTCCAAGGCTGAAATGTGTTCGCATCAACCCATGAGTCTACCGGATATTCGACATACGGTATCGTATATTCGGATATGGTACTCCGTACAGTACTCCGTTGAGTCAGAAACCCAGCCATTGCTCCTCGTTATGTTGCATGTTTTTCAGGACACTATCAGGACAAGTGACATTTGTGTTTGTTAATGACTTCATTGCCCCCCGTGAGTTCTGCCCCGGCAGGCCATGGCCTGGCAGAGCAGCAGCAAGTCCATCAGCGTTAACACCAGTGCTACACGAGAAAATGAAGTAGAAGTTGAAGTGACGTTGAACATATTACTGCTGACCCGGAATGAAAGGCTGCGAAGAGCCATCGAGTGCCACTGCTAGGGCCACTGCCCACCAGCCCCATACATTGTGTCAACAGCTTCGTACTTTCGATACATTCGGTGTGGCGCGATTCCGTTCAAATGACCCACACCTCCACTGACCCACACCGTCAAAATCCACTTACTGCCTTAACGTTCGATCGCACCTCTGTTTGGAAATAATATAACGCTGCGGAGCCATGTCTAACAAGAACGTCTCCTACTTTTATGATGAGGAGATTGGCAACTTTTGCTACGGTGGTGGTAAGTAAACGAGTGGAATGTGCAGCGAACAATTTGTGCATCCTTCGCGAGGCCTACATCCTGAATCTGAATCGGTGACTGACGTATCTCGTTAGGCCCCGCGTTTGTCACTTTCCAGCCATTGCCTCCAGCATATCATTGTAATGCTGCTCTGTGCGTGATCTGTTTATGTCGAGTATCTCATACGTGCATGGTGGGCAGCCATATTTCGTCGTGTCACGGTTTCCCCCCTCTAAACCCCCTCCTATCGTGACACCCCTCGAAGGCAATCCCATGCGCCCCCACCGCGCACGATTGGTTTTCTCGCTCGTGAACAGCTACGGACTCGGGAATCAGATGCAGGTGTACCGTCCGGAGCCTCGCAGTTTTGACCAGCTCACCGAGTTTCATGCCGATGGTAAGAGCCGTTGGCAGCAGTTGCCTGGATCGTTCATCGTGGTTGCCTCTGCTTCAGCCGCGTATTTTCGACGCCGGGCCTTCATAGTATCTAGTAACAGAAGGTTCAAGCGTCATCGCCTTAGTGACCCCCGTCAGGCCCAGTGCCTTGATATTTGTCGAAAAGGGCCATGCCAGGGGCCCAGTGTTAATTTTAGGGGGCGCCAGGGCACTTTCGGGGGGAGGTCAGACGGCCTCTAATAAGCACACTGACGCAAAATCATGAACCGCCTTGCGGTCTCCTATGGCCTTACAGCAACAGGCTCCTGCCTGCACCAAGCCTCCAGCCGGGTGGTGGCTTGAGAGTAGCTGAACCGCAGACTGAAAATAAAACTGGCCATGCACCCAAATGTTGGTGGCGGCGCTCGCCACGTGGCCCCCTCACCCCCAGTGCATTTCAATTTCCTGGAATCTGTCAGCTGAAATGTAGCTTACGTTTGCTAAATTGTAGCCGCACACTAAAAAAACTGTGTGTCCATATGCCCTCCCCTCAAGAGTACACCAACTTCCTGCAGTCTGTCAGCTGAACACGCAGCTGAAATGTAGCTGAAGCGCTCTCCTAAACCAACCCTGCCCACGCGCCGCCTCCTAGAGCACATCAGCTTCCTTGAAGCTGTTGGCTGACATGTAGCTGACATGGGGTTGACACGTAGCTGAAATGCACACGATAAGTCACACTGGCCACGTGTCGTTTCCCCCCTAGAGTACATCAACTTTCTCAAGACAGTCAGCTCAAACAACGTTGAGGAGTACATGGCGCAGCTGCGACGGTTCAACATCGGCTTGGCGGGGGAGGCCGACTGTCCCGTATTCGATGGCCTGTACCAGTACTGCCAGGCAAGTTTAGAACGGTGCATACCCGCTGGGCCCTGTTGAACACTCGGCCGCGTGGGGCTGGTAAGGAATGACTAAGCTCAATTCCAGCTACCATGCACAGCCAGGACCATGGTGCAACCATGCCCCCCTCCTATGTGAGGGGGCAGGAACATGGAACCCGGCGATCTAGACAGGGAGAGAGAGAAGGCAAGTGACGGGCTAGCGTGTCCTGCCCTGGGGCAAAGACTGCCAAGGGAAGGGTGCCAGCCAGCATGAGAGAAGCAGCAGAGGAACTTGTATCTGCTGTCCTCGATGGCCTGTGCTGGTGCTGTCAATCAACTGATAGGGCTCGGGTATCCTGCTCTGGGATAATGCGAGCTGAGGGAATGGTACCAGCAGTATGAGCATTAGCAGGGAACTAGGGGTCCACCGTTGGAATGGACGTCAAGCATTAGTTGTCGAGTAGGCAGCCACCAAGCAGCCACCACGCCTTAAGGTTGACTTTGCCAGGACTGGCATGGACTATGCGACGATCCATGCGTCTCGATGTACCAGCATGCCAGCAGCCCAGCCCTGACATGGTCTATGCTAGGTCTGACATGGTAGGGGGATGCATGCACCGCCATGGGCCCCACGCCGGCCATGACATGGCCTATGCAGGCCCCATCCTGGTCATCTGCCTCAATGGACTCTGCTGGCCCTGATATGGTCTATACTAGGTCTGACATGGAAGAGGGATGCATGCACCGTCATGGGCCCCTCACCGGACATGACATGGCCCATGCCAGGCCCCATCCTGACGATGTGTCTCAATGGACGATGCTGGCCCTGACATGGTCTATTCCAGGTCTGACATGGAAGAGGGATGCATGCACCGTCATGGGCCCCTCACCGGACATGACATGGCCCATGCCAGGCCCCATCCTGACGATGTGTCTCAATGGACGATGCTGGCCCTGACATGGTCTATTCCAGGTCTGACATGGAAGAGGGATGCATGCACAGTCATGGGCCCTACGCCGGTCGCCGGTTATGACGGTGAATGCATCCCCTCTTCACCCTGGCCCTGATATGGCCTATTCCAGCATTGGCATGGAAGGGGGATACATGCATGGTCATGGACTCCACGGTGTCCCAGGCATGGACTTTGCCAGCATTGGCATGGAAGAGGATGAGACTCCATGATGGAGGAGGGGATGCATGTGCCATCATACGCTCTACGCTGGCCCTGACATGGCCTGTGCCAGCATTGGCATGGAAGAGAGATACATGTACCGTCATGGACTCCACGGTGACCCTGACATGGACTATGCCAGCATCGGCATGGAAGAGGATGAGACTCCATGATGGAGGAGGGGATGCATGTGCCATCATATGCTCTACGCTGGCCCTGACATGGCCTGTGCAATCATTGGCATGGAAGTGGAGATGCATGTACCATCATGCACTCTACGCTGGCCCTAACATGGACTATGCATCTGTGCATGCATTGGCATGGAAGAGGATGACACTCCATCATGGACCCCATGCTAGCTCTGACATGGCATAGCCAACAAGGCCATGCTCGCTTGGCCTCGCTGATGCAACCTCCCCGACCTGGCCTTGCTGACGTGGCCTCACTGACCTGTAACTTGTTTTGTGTGCTGCAGACGTATTGTGGAGGGTCGGTGGACGGTGCGGCTGCGCTGGCCAGTGGAAAGTCCGACATTGCATTCAACTGGTCAGGTGGGGCCACTAAATCCCCTGCTACTGATTTTTTGTGCCCTAGGCCTTTTGTTCATGACGTTTGGGTGAACACATTGATGCTGCAACAACAAAAACGACATCCCTCACGGGACGTGCTGCGTGCTGGTCCCACCGCTTTTTGTTTTGCTCTGGGAGCTGCAACTTGGTAGCGCATGGGCAGTGCATGGGTAGATGCTCTGAGAGCTGTGACTTGGTAGCGCATGGGCAGTGCATGGGTAGATGCTCTGGGAGCTGTGACTGGGCAGCGCATGGGCAGAGCTTTGCCCGCATGGGAGGAGCAAGGCCATAGCATGGGCAGTGCATGGAATGATCGTGGGCAGTGCATGGCTAGAGCATGGTTAGTGCTTGAGCAGAGCATGGTCAGAGCAGAGCCAAAGCATGGTCACGGCATGGGAAGGGCGTATGAAGACAAAGTGCAGAGCATGGCCCTTCAAAACATGATTTCCCATGAGCTTCTTCTTGTCATGCTGACTTCCCAATCCGGAAAGGCCAAGGGCCGGCCAAATGCCAATGATCCCTGGAACGGTGGTAGAGTTTTAAACCTTGACCCTCAACCCTTAACCCGGCCGAATGCCAATGATCCTGGAACGGTGGTAGAGTTTGGGACGTTAGGAACCCCCTGGGAAATCCATGGGCCTCGGGTTTGGAATAGGCTGGCCTGCGATGCATGGTGAGAGCTCCTTGCTACTCATGTTTATCGTAAAACAATATGGGAGTTGGCGCATCCCTCGGAGTTCCACAGGTAATTTTTCGAGGCAGCAATGTATGGAAAGTCAGTCCCCCACTCACGATGTCTCTGTCAGTTGGCAAGCACCACCTCGAGTCCTCGAGCTATTGCAAAATTCCATGAGCCACCACAGGGAATCAAACCCAGCCCCCCCCCCCCTTTTCCTCATCTCCCTGTCTGTCCCTTCTCATAAGTCCCTCCCTCCCCCACGATTTCCCTCCTCCCCATGGGCTGCCCCTCCTCACCCGTCCCTCCCCCAGTCCCCCCACCTCATTTCCCTCCTGTCCTGGGTCCCAGGCGGTAGAGGCGCTGTGCGCTCCTTTTTTCCTGCCTCTCACACTTGTGTGAGAGGCAGAAAAAAAGGGACACAAAAACCCGCCCTCCACGTTGGTCCATAGCTGCCCCTCCTCATCCATCCCTCCCCCCTATCAGGCAGGTTCCGCATGTAACTGCCTAGTGACGTACACCGTGCCAATGGCGCCGTAGCGTCTGGGTTCAGCAATGTGAACGGCATCAAGCTGGGCTTCAATCGCCAACCCCTAATCCTAAACCCCAGACCCTAAAATCGAAACGCTGCCTGCCAGGTGGCATACATCATGCCAGGAGGGCGGAGACCTCTTGCGTCAATTACGTGAACGACATTGTGCCAGGCCTCAACCCTTAACCCTTAACCCTTGAGTCCTAGTCACTGAACATCAAAACGCTGCCTGCCAGGTGGCATGCATCATGCCAAGAAGGCTGAGGCCTCCGGCTTCTGTTACGTGAACGACATTGTGCTGGCAGTGCTGGAGCTACTCAAGGTGCATGCGCGCGTGCTGTACGTGGACATCGACATCCACCACGGGGACGGCGTGGAGGAGGCATTCTACCTCACGGACCGCGTCATGACGGTGAGCTATCCCCGAACCCTAAATCCTAAACGCGTCATGACGGTGAGCTATCCCCGAACCCTAAATCCTAAACCGCGTCATGACGGTGAGCTATCCCCGAACCCTAAATCCCAAACCGCGTCATGACGGTAAGCTGACCTCGAACCCTAAATCCTAAACCGCGTCATGACGGTAAGCTGACCTCAAACCCTAAATCCTAAACCGCGTCATGACGGTAAGCTATCCCCGAACCCTAAATCCTAAACCGCGTCATGACGGTAAGCTGACCTCGAACCCTAAATCCTAAACCGCGTCATGACGGTAAGCTTACCTCGAACCCTAAATCCTAAACCGCGTCATGACGGTAAGCTGACCTCGAACCCTAAATCCTAAACCGCGTCATGACGGTGAGCTGATCTCGAACCCCGATTTATAGCTGGCTTGCATGCAGGTGAGGGACGGCGTGGAGGAGGCCTCGTTGTGACGGTGGGCTGATGTTGGTTTGGGAATAGAGGAAGGGGGGAAGGAAACCTTCCACCCCAAGGACCTCGTTATGGCAGTGAGCTGACCCTGAACCCTGAACTGAGCTGAACCCTGAACCCTCGTTATGGCAGTGAGCTGAACCCTGAACCCTGAGGCCTATGCCTCTTTAAACATAACTCGAAATATCAACCCTTGAACCCTGCACCCCTGAACCCTCATCCCCTGAACCCTTGAGCCTGTTTAGCTGAGCTTCCACAAGTATGGTAACCTGTTTCCTGGTACCGGAGCCATTACCATGCCCACCTAAAACCCGATATCTGTATATATGAGCTTCCAAAAGTATGATAGTTATTTCCCCCGTACCGGAGAGCCCTCTCCATGACAACCTCAAAAAGTATGGAGAGTTATTTGCCTAGTACCTGAGCCCTTACCATGCCCCCCTTCAATCTTGACCCTGTTTAGGTGAGCTTTCACAAGTATGGCGAGTTCTTCCCCGGTACCGGAGCCTTGGACGACATTGGAACCTCCAAGGGGAAGGGCTACACGGTCAATGTACCACTCAAGGACGGCATGGATGACGATAGCTACAAGCTGCTGTACGAGCCAGTCATGGCCAAGGTGAGGTTGGGGCAAATGTACTGTTGAAGGTGGTGGATTGGGGTGGATGTACTGTTGAAGATGAGATCAGGGTGGATGTACTGCTGAAGGTGGTGGATTGGGGTGGATGTACTGTTGAAGATGAGATCAGGGTGGATGTACTGCTGAAGGTGGTGGATTGGGGTGGATGTACTGTTGAAGATGAGATCAGGGTGGATGTACTGCTGATGGTGGTGGATTGGGGTGGATGTACTGCTGAAGATGATATCAGGGTGGATGTACTGCTGACGGTGAGGTTGGGGTGTAGGGGGTAGTAGAGAGGCGTATATTAGTACATTACGGCACAAAATCGAATTAAGCCCTCTGCTATTCCAGCGTCGTTTACCCTCCACCTCCCCTGTTTTGCTCCCAAGTATTGGAGGCGTACCAGCCGAGCGCAATCTTCACGTGCTTCTCCCTTTGTCTGGCCAGGGCTGAACCCTGAAGCCTTTGTATGGCTTAAATGATTTATTTTGCTGAAGGACCCCGAGTTCTGCCAACCACATCCCCGCTTTTTCCTGGCAAGTGAAGGAGATGTATAACTGGTTGCAATCTCCATGTCTTTTCCCCCCTTGTTTGGCCAAAGGCCGTTTGCCTAGCCAAGAAACTACCCCCCCTTCCATCCAACGCACACACTTGCTGCACCCCAGTGATGGGGAAGCACCAGCTGGGCGCAATCATCACATGCCTCCCCATTTGCTTGGCTTAGACCCTGTCACCCCCCCTTCTTACACGCACACACTTGCTGCACCCAGGTGATGGAGATGTACCAGCCGGGCGCCATTGTCATGTGCTGCGGGGCGGACAGCCTGAGCGGGGACCGTCTGGGCTGCTTCAACCTCAGCATGCAGGTGAGGCGCTGCAGGGGGGCGGGGGCTGGGAAGGAGGGTAGGGGGGCGGTGCAGGGGGAAGGGGCTGCCGCCGGGGTAGGGGCAGGGGCTTGGACTAGGGCTGGTACTAAGGCTCGGCTAGGCTGGGATTAAGGCCAGGGCTGCTCCAACCTCAGCATGCAGGTGAGGCGATGCAGGGGGGCAGCAAGAGGGGCAATCCTTCAGGTGAGGCCAGTCCAGGGGGCTGGAACCCCCGGTCCTCCCACCCCTCTAGAAAGCCGGAACCATCCTCTATCATTCTGCCCACCCCCGTCTCTTGAATTCTCTGATAGGCGTGCACCCCCAAAACCCTCCTGGTCTCCAAGCCCTCGATAGCCTCCTCTCCCTCCAACGCTGACCCTTCTCTTCCTTTGTAGCCCTGACCTTTGCCCTTCACGCCCGTTGGACTAGGCATTGGCTCTGACTCGTCCAGCCCATGCGGGCTGAACAGTGAGGGTTGGATGTTAAAGAGTGAAAGTGAAAGGTTGAAGGGTGGCGGTTGAAGTAAGAAGGTCAAGGGTGGAAGTGTGAGGGTCAAACCCTAGTTGTGCCGACCCTTGCAAACAAATGAAATAATTGAACTAGGGTTTGACCCCCACCAGGGTCCTTGGGGGGGCCTGTTGGAATTGCTAGGGGTAAAAAGTGCCATCTGAACTGGGCTGGCATCAAGACCATGGGTACACCGAGTCTGGTATTACTTGCCTCAGTAGTTCTGGGCATGGATCTGGGCTCTGGAACCCGATCGGATCCCAGGACTCTTTGCCCTACACCAAAACTGTTGTCTCCAAGTTAACGCACCTACCCACGGACTTGTGCGAAAGGGCCAGGCAGACCGATCCTGGGGGGAAACCTGAGCAGCACATACACGCAAAGGTCTCACAGCCTACTCAACCTGACTTCACACATTCTATGACCTTTGTCGCGTTATGCTGGGCCACAACAGCTGCCGTGAATTCCTGACCATCTGCAACGCGACGGAGCTTGTCCAGTAAATACCGTGCCAGGCGCAACGGTGCTCCCACTCCAGTCCAATGTCTATTGCTAAGATGCAGGGAAATAGGGGATAAAAGATGGCATGCATGAGCAAGCAAATATGGCACCTCCGAGAAAGTCCTTGCCCTTAAATATCAGGATCACCTGAATGCAAAGGCAGCTGCCCTGATGAGCTCCTGACCATTCGGCAACATGCCGGAGCTTGTCCTGTTGGAAATCAACATGAACTGAAAACATGGAAGCCGAGAAATGCGTCCTGCCCCGGCCTATGTCGCAATATCGCATGAGCTGCCTCAACGAGCGCAGCGTCTATTGCTAATCCTATTTGACATGTAATAATCCAGTTTTAACAGCCTGATTTTGAATTTTGGCAGCTTGCTGGAGATCTTTTAGTTTATATACTCTTGATAGTTCAGGTAATAATACAGTACTAAAACTTATGCCAATTATTCATAAAGGAAATTGATATATTCTATCAGCGTATGACAATATCGATATTGCTCCTTCGATAAAACTGGCAATAGATTGAGAAAAAAATAAATTTAATTGCTGGACGCCTGAGCCGATAGCAGCAGGCCCCACAAAAGGTTAAACTGTTCCGGCTCATTTTAAAGCAAAGCCTTGACTTAATTATGGAACAAATGATTCGTTTCTACCGGGACAACAACAGATCTTGAAAGGGCTGAACATCCCTTTTATAATCTTTCACCCCGCTGCCTGCTCCTGCTGCAGGGCCACAGCAACTGCCTCGAGTTCCTGTCCAAGTACAACGTGCCCATGCTGGTGCTGGGGGGAGGCGGCTACACACTGCGCAACGTGGCGCGCTGCTGGTGCTACGAGACGGGGCGGATGATGGGCGTCGACCTGCCAGACAAGTGAGGAAAGGCGTGGATGAGTTGTTGATAAACGATGCCTGTACTGAGAATTGTAATAATAAATGCACGCTGCACAACAAGGCCTGCCGTCGTCGGTGCTGAGCGACGAGATGGGGCAGATGACGGACGTCGCAATGCAGTGGGGGGGCATCACAAAGGCACTCATCAGGAACGGGGGTGTCACCCTTGTACGGGGAGGACGAGCAAAAAGGGGTCTCGTACAGATGTTTGTGTTTGGGGTTCAGGGTTTAGGGGGGGTGCAAACCTGAGGGCCCATGATAGGTGCGTACTGTCAAGCTCCTCCAGCCATGCGCTTTCCCGTCCCTCTCCTGACCCTCCTCCTCCTCCTGTTCCTCCTCGACTTGTGTGCACTCCTCCGGCCCTCCTCCGCTCTCCTTATATGTCATCTCCTCCCCGTCTGCCCCCACCTGCTGTGCAGCCTGCTGGAGCGCGCTCTGAAGAAGTGAGCCTCCTCTCTTTCCTTTTGCGCCCCTTTTTTGCGCGCGCTTGAATGAAACCGCCCCCTCTTTGCGCTCGGCCTGAGTTGAACTACCACCTAGACATGCAACTGCTGCCTCTCTCACTCTTGTGCTCCCCCTCTTTGCGCAATTTGTCCCTCTCGGTCATCTTCCTCCTCCTCTTGGGCAGTCTCTATTCACACTGCCTGCCCCTCTTGTACACCCCCTCCTACCCCTCTCTTTTGCCCCATTTCTTGCGCAGCCTGCCCCTCCCGTACGTCTCCACCTAACCCTCTCTTTTGCCCCTTCGTTTGCACAGCCCGACCTTCTCATACTTCTACCTCCTCATTCCCATCCCCCCCCCACCACACTTTTGCGTAGCCTGCCTGAGAGCGCACTCAATGAGTACAACTATTCCCCCCTCCTCTTTTGCACAGCCTGCCCTTCTCACACTTATTCCTCCTCTACCACTCTCCCCCCCTCTTTTGCGTAGCCTGCCAGAGAGCGCCCTCAATGAGTACAACTATTATCTAGACACGCAACGGTTGCGGATTGCCGTCAGCAACATGAAGAATGCTAACACGCGCAATGAGCTGGAGGAGGTCAAGATCCAGGTCTTGAAGCATCTGGCCAGCCTTCCTCCGGTGAGGGGAGGGGGGCGGGTATTGGTTAACACATCATGTTAGAACCCCAGCTGAGGGAACACAAACCTATAGGGGGGCAATTGCGTGTGTCAAGATCCAGGTCTTGCAGCATCTGGTCAGCGTACCTCCATGGGAGTGTGTGTGTGTGTCAAGATCCTGATCTTGCAGTATCTGGCCAAGGATCTTGCAGGATCTGGCCAAGGATCTTGCAGTATCTGGCCAACCTGCCTCCAGTGAGGGTGGGGGGTATAACATGTACCACATAAATTATGTGTTAACATTATGGTAGGACCCCAGCTAGGGTAACAGAATCGTCTAGGGGAGCAGCAAGGGTGGTGAAGGACCAGGTCCTGTAGTGCACCTCGCCAGGCTATCGACAGTAAAATACTTTGATATTTAAATATGAAGTGTTTGTAGATCATCCAGATTCTGCAGCACCTTACCTTCCCACAGCTGTTGGGGGAGAGGGGGGGCATAACGGTTCATACCTTTCAACCCTACGCCCGTACTGTTCATGTGGAGGCAAGGGTCAAGGGGAACATCTGGGTGGGGTGGGGTGGGGGGTCAAACAGAGCTGCCCTGAACCCTGAACTGTGGGCGGGGGGGCGGCGGTCCAGCGGTGAAGCACGTGATTGCGGAGCCGGTCAATTGTTTGTATTGCCTGAACCTTTCAACCCTGAATTGGTTTAAGGTACAGCCTGAAGCTGTGAGCTTCTCCTCTTCCCCATCTCATTTTTTCTGTTCTGGGGACTGTCTCGAGCCATGAGCAGCTTCGTCCTCTCTGGTCTCTAAGTCTGTGGGGTTTACGGCTCTTGACCCTACACCCTTTAACCCTGAAACGATGAGCAGCTTCTCCTTGCTTTGCCCGGTCTCTAAAGTCCGTAGCTCCCGGATGGTCAAGTGGCTGACGTACTTCCTTTATCCCCAGTTTTAGGTTCCAAGGGCCTGAAACTCAACCTGAAGCCCTACCCTACCCAAGGCCTAAATTTACGAAACCCAAACCTGAAACCCTAACCAACCAAACTCACGACCTAACGTGAAACCCTTCCCAAAACCCAGCTCAAAAGCAAAAACCCAACCCAACTCAATCCAAAACCACCTCACAATCCAACTTTAGAGGCCAAGACCCAGCCCAAGACCCTCTCCTGTTTTCGTCCTTTAGGTCCCGAGCGCCCAGATGGCCGACCGGCCGCCCCTGAGGGAAAGGCAAGACCTGCCCGAGGAGGACGTTGACATCCGCGGAGGTGGACAGGCCCACGATGAACACCGCCGGTAAGTGTGGAGTGTGGACTATGGGTGTGGACTGGAGTGTGGACTGGAGTGTGGGCAGGGATGTGGACTGGGGTGTGGACTGGGATGCGGTCGGGCCAAAGCTGAACACTGCATTCACACTCTATTGGCCCACGCTGCTCTGGCCTCCTTGCTCCTTAACACTCCTCCCATACCCGCTGCTACCTTGTTGATGAAATGTGTGAGAGGGTGCCAGGCCTGCAGTAGTTTCGTTTCGTCTCAAGGTGGAGTGTTAGACTCTGTCATACCGTGAACCCCATTGGCTAAAAAACGAATCAAATTACAGATGTCAGCGCAAGCCTGCCCTGAATACTCTGCCCCGAAGCCGCCCCTCCCAATACCCTACCTCCTGTTGCTGCAGGGCGCGCGCTGGTGACGACTCCGACGAGGAGATGGCGGATCTGCACGATGCTGCTGGCGCTGCCGCCGAGGGACGGAACGGAGATGATGTCGACCGGGTGGGCACGGCCGCGGCGGCAGGCGCGCTGTCACCCGGTGCAGACATGGCAGCGGCGACGGCGGCAGGAGGAACAGCGCCCGCTGCCTCGGACCCCGGGGACATGGCTGCGGCGACAATGGCAAGCAGCGTTGCGCTGAGGAAGCCAGCCTCGCCCGTCGCGTCGCCTGCACCGGCAGCGCCCGCGCCAGCTGCGCCTGCGCCCGCCGTTGCGGCTGACGACGCAAAGCCGGCTGCTGCGGCCGCCGTCCCCCTGCCGGCGTCGAACGAGGCTGCGGCGCCGCCCGCCTCCGTAGCGGCTGTACAGCTGGACGCGTTGACGCCGCCTGCTGCTCCCGCACCTGCTCCCGCTGCGGCCGCTCCCGCTCCCATTCCGGTTACTGTACAACCCCTGGTGTTGGGCACCGCTCCAGCAGAGCCTACAATTACGGACCCGCTCCACACCGTCGCCGTTGCTGCTCTTGCCCCTGTTGCTGCTGCTGCTGTTTCTACCCCACAGCCATGATGTCACACAATGGCGTGTCACTGGATTGCCTGTTTTTCGGAGATCATTTGGAGATACGGTACTTGGGGGGCGCGGGAGATCGGGGCGGGGTGTGTGGCCATTCCATTTCAACTTTCGATTGTGCCTCCCTTTTCCTCCTCGTGCCTTACTTGTCTTATTATATTGAGAGCATTTGCATGCGGCTGGTCATGCTTGCACATGCCTGCCTCGTTGAGTGGCTCGTAGTGGCCCCAGATTCCTCCTTGTTTAATAATCGCGTGTTGTTTTGAATGAACGCTGGTTCAGTATATAGGCGCCTCGTTGGGTCCTGAATGGAAGGCATTGTTGCCTCAATATTTCAGAAAACAGGCTCGACAAATGACTCGAATTAGTGCTACACACCTTTACAAACTAACCAAGGGACATTGCATGTTTAGGGTTGGCCGGCCCTCTGCTACGACATCTTGCACTGTCTTGAACCTCTTTGACACAGGACGGTACCTTGAAAGAACAGTTACCCCCCCCACATAAACAAAAATGTGTTACTCCCCCTACCTCATCCGTGCGCTTGTACTTTTGTCAGTCGATGTGCTTGGGTAAAATATTCAAATGGATAAAGAAGGGGGGTGAAACAAAGAAAACAGGTATCGGTATCCGACAATATTTCTCCAACTGCCAGCTACCTATCCTAGCTAGAGACCATGAGGCTCCAGAATCGGGCAGAAGCACGCAGACCACTGGCATCTAACTTTGATTGCTGATATGCTCCCTACGCAACTTAATCCTCTGCTTCTTAGGGAGCTCCTTGCCCACCAACTCAAACATCTCAGTACTGTTGGCATATTTCCTCACATGTGCCTCCGTCAGCTCTTGACCAGGATGTGCTGACTTCTGTGATACAGTATAAAAACCTGGTATAAACAGGGGACACTCCCAATCCCCCATGCATTTCACTCACAGGCCAAACTGCTGGATCCCCGGACCCCCTACCCAACTCGACATTTCAGAAACCCTGCCGTAGGGCCATTTGAGAAGGGCCAATACCGGTACGGTATGTCAATGACGTTACGCCTCTGGGCCCTGCTCAAAAATGGCTCGGCCGCGTGGGTGCCTAACTAAGTAAAAGGGCAAAAAAAGGAAAGAGGGTGAAAAAGTAAGGGGACCGACAGAAGGCTGGAAAGAAGAAATAACGTCTGCGCCTCATGGTTTGTACCACATCTTTCACAAAAGCCAGGGCATCCCACCCAAGCTTGCCCCGGACAACTCGAACAAGTTTCTAACAACGTTTGGAGGACCTACATATTCCCGCTCCCTAACTTGATCATGCATGCTGGGGCATTGAAAGCAAACATGCAATGCGTCCTCCACATGCTCGCCGTCTCCCCTAGCCCAACATTGCTGGCAGCACTGTCTGTCACGCTGCTGACCGCAGCGCCGTCCTCTAGTGTCAGCCGTGTTGACGACGCCGTGCCGCAGCCTGAAGTTATTTAAGGGGCAATATGTGTAACGTCGTAAGCCATCTCTGAAATGATATAACGCCAGCTTTTGAGATGTGTCAAGTCCCAGCTGCTGGGTCAACACATGAGGTCATGACGCATGGCCCATTCGTCTTGGGGTGCCTGCTACTTTCAGTTGGGACCAGTTTGACATTGTTGGTGTTTAAAAGCACCCGTTTGTAATGTGTGTACACTGTAACACTGTATAGTGGGCAGACAATTGTTGGACGATTTTTGGTCCATGCTCATCAGGATCGATAATCTGGATAGAGTGTAAGAGATTCAACCTTCTATCTTGTCCTCCCTCCCCCAAGAGAGATACGGGGGGGGTCCACGCTGACCTGTCATTGTCCGCTATCTGGAAAGTGTCGTAAATAGCGAAAATACAGTCGGTAGCCTAGTGAGAGAGGTGGGGGCGTGGGGCACTAATATCCAACTATCTGGTATCCGTTAACTGCGCGTGACGCCGAGCTCGTTGATCGGCCCGAATCTGCGCGTCGTAGTGCTGAAGTCTGAGATGACTCCCAGAAGTCTGAAATTAATTCTAGTGCTAAGCTGCTGGAAATCAACGTAAATTGCGGGCAATTCGGATCGGAAAGAACCGCTAAAATGTGTGAAGCAAGGGCTGAGAAGTGGGAGTGCAATTGCTTCGTAGTATTCCTGAAGCATAGCAATGTCTGGTAGTGATGGTATTGCTTTGAAAAGGGGAAGATAAATTCGGGTGATGTCTGCATGCTCGGTGTTCATTCTTGATGGTAGGGTTATCCGAGTCAGCATTTGGCGCATGTTATTTACTTCTTTTTAGCTTGGTATCAGAAGTAAGACAATGCTTATCTTCTCTCCCCCCCCACCTAGAACGCCGGGGTCCATGTTCCTGCCCCCTCACATAGGAGGATGGCATGGCTGCACCATGGCCCAGGCTGTGCATGGTAGCCGGAATTGAGCCTTGTCATTCCCCACCAGCCCAACGCGGCCGAGCGACAAGCAGGGCCCAGCGGGTATGCTCCGTTCCAAACATAGGAGGATGGCATGGCTGCGCCATGGCCCAGGCTGTGTATGGTACCTGGAATTGGGCCTAGTCATTCTCTTCCCGACCCACACGGCTGAGCATTCAGCAGGGCCCAGCAGGTACACATGGTTTTAAAGTGGTGTAGGTACCGGGTGTGTCCTGGGTGGTGGGTATGCGGGTAGCCGGTTATCTCCTGGGTGGTGGGTACTGGGTAGGCACACACACTTCTGGATTACCCCAAAGGCTAGGAAGGGGACGAAAAGACAACTGAAATCCCAGATAGTTTGTGAATCTGCTTCTATGCATACAAAGTTGTCACAGAGTGAGCGCAATCATTCTCAATCTCTTTAGAAGGGGCCAGACAAAGAGAACCATGAGAGTATCCTTTGAGGTAACCCTTAGGGAGGCATAGGCCTGAAAATAGGAATGCATGTGGACCATGTGCCTCTTGCTGCACCGATTGGCTCAGGATTTCTCGTTTCCGACAAACGACCAAATCACTGTATTTGAAATGCGTATTGAAGAACGCTGGAGGCTATATGGTCACCTATGTGCCAATGGCAACCAAACAGTGACATCTACGGCTGGTGGCCCAATTAACAATGGGTCAGATCAACCAGGTTCCCACAGCCATAGACCACAATATGAAGATGTAGCTGAGGAGGTGTCGCACTGTCACGACGTATGACTGCACCGTGCGTTTGACTGCGCCAACTGCTTTTTCGGTTGGAATGTCTTGTGTTCTTTTCGCTTGGTGCACCCATTCCTTAGGGTGCACCTCTGTGCCGCGACAGCACTATCACATAAACACTGGTCTACATGCGCATTGAAAGACTTACAAGGACAGTTGTGGCAGAAGGTGGTGGTGTTGAAAAACACCTGCTTGTTGAATGGGGCACGAGGGGCAGAGCAATTGAGACTTAAGCCCTCTCGCCACGGATGCGCCTGGCAAGCTGGATGTCCTTGGGCATGATGGTGACACGCTTGGCATGGATGGCAGCAAGGTTAGTGTCCTCGAACAGGCCGACCAGGTAAGCCTCAGCTGCCTCCTGCAGTGCTAGAACGGCCGAAGACTGGAAACGAAGGTCGGTCTTGAAGTCCTGGGCGATCTCACGGACCAGACGTTGGAAAGGCAGCTTGCGGATGAGAAGCTCGGTGGACTTCTGGTACTTGCGGATCTCACGCAGGGCGACAGTGCCGGGGCGGTAGCGATGGGGCTTCTTTACGCCTCCGGTGGCCGGGGCGCTCTTGCGCGCTGCTTTGGTAGCCAGCTGCTTTCTGGGGGCCTTGCCTCCAGTGGACTTGCGAGCAGTCTGCTTGGTACGGGCCATTGTATATAGTCTGATGCAAATATGTGCAACTTGTTAATGGAGGTAAATCGCCCATAGTTTAAGCTGCGACATGATGTCCAAATCTGCTGATCCGGGCGCGGATCGGGATGTGGATGTGCACACGGATCGGATCAGCAAACGCCGGCTGTCGAGTTCATCTGACGTCCCTCACTATTTATATAGGGTATGCAGGATTAATTGACAAATCAACCTCAATATCATACAATGTCTGGACGTGGCAAAGGAGGCAAGGGACTCGGAAAGGGAGGTGCCAAGCGCCACCGAAAGGTGCTTCGCGACAACATCCAGGGCATCACCAAGCCTGCGATTCGCCGCCTGGCTCGTCGTGGAGGCGTGAAGCGCATCAGCGGCCTCATCTATGAGGAGACCCGTGGAGTCCTCAAGGTCTTTCTCGAGAACGTCATCCGTGACGCTGTGACCTACACTGAGCACGCTCGCCGCAAGACTGTCACGGCTCTGGACGTTGTCTACGCCCTCAAGCGCCAAGGCAGGACCCTCTACGGATTCGGAGGCTAAACACCCCCCAGCTAGACCCACCCATCCAAACCGGTGTTTTTCAACACCACCAACCACCTCAAAAGGAAGCAAAGGTCTGCTGCGTGGGCTCTGATCTGTCAGGGTATACCAATGGCAGAGCATGCAAATGTCTGCCAGGCATGGCAAGGGAGCACATCTTTGATAATGTGAGGCCGACGACCTTTCTTTCAATCTATGTTTTATCCATGTGAACAAACCTGCCACATTATTAACCTGTTCAAACTAAGCCAGGGCATGCATGGTCCAAACCAGCCGTATGCATAGTCCAGATCAACAATATGCATCATCGAGATCAGATTGCCATGCATGGTCCAGATCAGCGGCATAATTTGTCCAGATCGGTACCATGCATGGTCTAGATCAACGACCGGCAATGTTCAGATCAACGACCGGCAATGTTCAGATCAGGATCATTAGGAGCATGCATGGTCCATAGCAGCGGCTTACTTTGTCCAGATTGGTCCGGATCAGCCAGCATGAGAGGGCTCAGCTCGACGTCACCGGCCTAGGGGATTCCTGAGACCCAACCATGGCGCATAGTTCGGCAGCCACATACCGCGCCTGGTTACAAGCGGGCGCCGTAATGGGCCGGGCGAGGAGCCGCACCATTGGGAGGGAGTGTGCCTGTGTGCGCACATATTTTAGGCTGCACCTCTGCGCCATCAGCATGGTGGACACTAGGGGAAGGCGCAACGGTCAGCAACATGACACACGTTGCTGCCAGCGATGTTGGGCTTATCGACATGGCGAGCATGTGGAAGCGTATAACATGCTTGCTTCCAACGCCCCAGCGTGCAAGATCACCTTTGGGAGCGGGGATGGGCAGGTCCTCCTAGACGGTGCTTCGTACTTCCACCCTTTAGTTGTACCAAGGCAGGCGGCTAGGGTGGGATGCTCTTACCTTTGTGGAGGATGTGGTAGCTTTCGTCAAGGCTTCGACGTTTTAAAGGCCTGGACTTCCTTTCTCATTTCATTTCCACAGCCTTTTTAGTGTCCCTTTTATAACGGTAAAGAAAGCTGTCTTTTAAACTCAAAATATCATCCAAACCAACACGCTTCTAGGCAGGGGGTTCAGCATTGGCTCTAGCCCCCAAGGAATATGATATCGATATTGAAGACGGACAACAGAGTGAAAGACTGTGGTGCGTACCATCAGTTCGCTATCCTCCTTCTCCTCAGGGAGCCGCAATGTTTTTAATTTATGCAAATGAAAGTTAAGGTAACGTAATATCTCGCGTAATATAACATTTTACACAAGGGACAAGGGGTCTTAAATACGGGAGCGGCAAGGTAGACAGGCCCACAACTCAGATACTCCTGCTAAAATAATAAATGGCGCCGTGGTTTGTGCAACATGTCGCATGCACTCGTTATTTTCTGTTGATTGACCCTAGCTCGACCATCACGATGAAGTCGTTCATCGCTCGGTATGTTCCCTAAACAGCCATCTGCATAAATGGAAGAACACCTTTGCAACATAAGGTACCATCACATCTATCCATGCCATCCTTGGACATCATGTAACTGAAAACAAAAAAATGATGCAACACATTGCATTACTTGCATATGCAAGGCATGGCGACACACATGGCTCCATAACGCTAAATTTCGTTCCTTTTGCAAGCTTATACAAGGGTTTAGCTGCTACTAACCCTTCTTAATAGTTTGCATACACTTGAAGGCACGCATATCAATATCAAGTCACATGTCAAGCAAGTCCTCATACAAAGGCCCCGGGTTGCGATACATCATATATGCCAAGCAAGGCGTCATAGAGAGGCCAGGATTGCAATCGCAATCAACGATACACTTGATAGACATGCCAATTGCCCATGAAGAAGTGAGTGCAGCCACGTACTTACATATCACTAGATCAGTGGCCAGTGCCAGCTTGCGCCCCCCCCCACCCATATCGAGCAAGGCCAAGAAGACAAGAGCGTCTTCCATCTATTCGTTCTTCATCTTTACTTGGCCTTGGTAGTATCTTAATAAATCCCGGGGAGACGAATGGGGGGGCTGATCAGAGAAATATGACTCACCCCCAAAACTTACGGAGTGGATGTACAATAACCGTTTGAAATAGCTTATGCTGTGTTGGGGCAGGGGCGAGAGAGGTGGAGGCACATGCTCATCTGTCCATGCATAAGGTGCGGCGAAGCGGTTGTTGCGCCCTGAGTCGAAGTGCATCAAACTGGCAAGGGAGAGCGAAGAGGGACTACATTTGCGTGTCACAAGCCGGATAGGGCCACCATGCACTGCCCGTTTAAAATGTGCGCAGCGATAATGATGGTGGGGCAATATCAGCTTTACTCACTAGGAGGGGTATCAAGTCCCTCACATCCAGTTTCTTGTCGAGAAGCTGCAACTCCCTTGACATGGATGATATGCGACCTGTCAAGGACATACATCCCAAGATGAGGATCCCCTGAGGAGGCTTAGCTTGAACCTTTCCAATTGTTTAATATTGCGTGATAAGCCGCATATGCGTCTATGAGTTAATTGTTAAAGTATTCATTAAACCGCGAAGGCAAATTACCATTAATTTCTTGCGGAGGCAAAGCACGTCTACATACGGTAATGCAAAGACATATCCCTTTATTTACAAGATTCGAAATTCAGCATCCTCAACCCAGGGCTTATGAAACGAAAGGAATCGTGAAAGTAAGGGGGACATGAGTGCCTTGTGCCGCAATTGGCTAGCAGCCCTTACCTAAGGCTGCGAGGCTAGTATCCTGTGGCCTCGACTCACTGGCTTGAGTAGCTAAACTTAACCGCTGCTTGATTCCTGTTCTTCACATCCAACCCCTCCATGGCTGCCTGCTGCCTGCGTGCCCTCCTGCTCATCAGGCGTGCACGGTGAACCAGACCGCCTTGCCATGCCACGAAGTTTAGTTTGAGTTGGAGACTGGAGGGTGGGGGACCGAGGGTGCAAAGCCACGAGTCTTCCTTTCCCTGCCTTGGTGCAGTACAAAAGAGCTAGCACTATCAGTCAGTTTTATGTGTGAATGCAAGTAAGGGTAATCTACCTGAAAAAATCGTTACATCATCACGAGCAGAAATGAATGCATATATTTCATGTGCATACAGTGGATGGCGGAGAACAGTGTCAGTGAGCGATGCAGTGACGGAGGTAAAGCGTTGAGACTTGAGCGGACGCATCCCAACTGGAGGTGTGACAGTAGGTGGCGGGCCTGGTCGTGGATATGGTCAAGGGGGTGCAAGGGGGGTAATGGAACAGTGCCTGCTTGAGGGAAGCGCATCGGGGCCGCCTGAAAATACAGCCCTATCTGGGGGATCAAGGGAGACATCTTGCATGAGGATGCACATATATCCGTTCACCTCCGTTCTCCTCCCTCCTCCTCCTTTCTTCTCCTTTCTCCTTCCTCTTTTCCTTTCTCCCATCCTTCCTCTCTTCCTTTCTCTTTCTCCTTTCTCTTTTCCGTTATATTTTCCGTTCTCCTTCCCTTGGTCGAATTTGTTGTCGTGAGTGAGATTGAGCGCGAACCCCTAGTTTTTAGTCTTTTTCTGGAGTCTCTATGCAGTAATATCCGCGTGTCAGCCGTATTGCCGCAAACCGCCTGTTTCTGGCAGCAGTTTTGTTTGCATGTTAAGCAGTTATGGGCATGGTGTACTGCTGGCTCTGAGATTTTGAGGGGCTTTGCCCCCCCCCCCCCAAAGCCGTGCAAACCCTTTTGCCCCCCCCCCCCCCCTTTGGGAGGGAAATAAGAGGGCAAGTCACATGGCCACTGGCATGATTAACCTTTGCCACCCTAGCCCTCATGGACATTTTAATCAGCCCCCCCCCCCCCCCCCCTTTCACCCCCTGGCCATCATCCTCTACTTTCCCCAGGCCTTCTGAACACCCTACGCTACATCTATGCCCCCAGGTGTCTTGGGGCATGCATTTGAGTGCATGGGATGGCATGTGAAATGAAGGCAGCTAGCTGAGGTGGTGTTCTCCTGGAGAGCATCCTATCCTATGGTTATAGAGCCCTAGCCCTATGGATGGCCTGGATCCAAACCACCCTGTGACATGGATTATCCCCCTGTGACATGTGCCTATTCCCCATGACCTACTAGAATATCTACCCTCTGTGACCTAGATCCAACTTCTTCGACCTAGATTCAACATAGATCCAGCCCATGTGACCTATATCCAGCATATATCCAACACAGATGACCTTGATCCAGCATATATCCAACCCATGTGACCTATATCCATCTTAGATCCAACCTGGATCCAACACATATGACCAAGATCCAGCATATATCCCACGCATGTGACCTACTTCTGACCTACATCGAACATATATCCGACATATTTCAGTCTAGATCCCATTGGTAAATGGAGTCCTCGCTCTTCCCGGTGCCATACAACACTCTTTGATTGCTCCCACTCATGCCTTTACTCCAATATTGCGTTGCCCTTTCGCTGAATGCCGCCTACCCACTGCCTTGATTGCTATATACATCATGTTTCCTGTTCCTGACCCTCCTACCCTGCCCCTCTCACATGTGTACGGCCTCTCTCCCTCCCAAGCTATGCAGATGGAGCGCCACTGTCTTGAAACTTTTGGAAGGAACTGAAGCCATGACGTTCCATACTTCTTAAACCCCAAACCCGCCAGGTCATGCTCATTGCCATCCACCCGTGGCTTCCTGAGGATCAAGATGAAGATCTCGCGGTGGCTGAAGTGGAGCTGGCAGCTGCTCAGCAGCTTCTGCCTCCACATGGCGTGATGTACTGGTGTACTAGGGCGTGGTATACTGATGTGCTGGGGCGTGGTGTACTCACTGGTGTACTGGTCTGCTGGGGCGTGACATTGTACTGGTGTACTGGTGTGCTGATCTGCTGGTGTGCTGGGGCGTGGTGTACTGGTGCACTGGTGCACTGGTGTGCTGGGGTGCTGGGGAATGGTGTACTTGTGTGCTGGGGCGTGGTATACTGGTGTACTGGTGTGCTGGTCTGCTGGTGTGCTGTGGCATGGTGTACTGGTGTGCTGGTCTGCTGGTGTGCTGGGGCGTGGTGTACTGACAGTGTACTGGTCTGTTGGTGTGCTGGGGCGTGGTATACTGGTGTACTGGTGTACTGGTGTGCTGGGGCGTAGTGAATTGGTGTGCTGGGGCGTGGTGTACTCGGTGCTGGGGCATGTTGTACTGGTGTGCTGAGTGGGGCATGGTGTACTGGTGTGCTGGGGCGTGGTGTACTGAGTGGTGTGTTGGGGCGTAGTGTACTGGTGTGCTGGGGCGTGGTGTACATGTGTGCTGGTGTGCTGGGGCGTGGTATACTGGTGTACTGGTGTGCTGGTGTACTGGTGTACTGGTGTGCTGGGGCGTAGTGAATTGGTGTGCTGGGGCGTGGTGTACTCGGTGCTAGGGCATGTTGTACTGGTGTGCTGAGTGGGGCATGGTGTACTGGTGTGCTGGGGCGTGGTGTACTGAGTGGTGTGCTGGGGCGTAGTGTACTGGTAGTACTGGTGTGCTGGGGCGTGGTGTACAGGTGTGTTGGTGTGCTGGGGCGTGGTGTACTGGTGTACTGGTGTGCTGGGGCGTGGTGTACTGGTGTGCTGGGGCATGGTGTACTAGTGTACTGGTGTGCTTGGGCGTGGTGTACTGGTTTACTTGTGTTCTGGTGCGTGGTGTACTTGTGTGCTGGGGCGTGGTGTACGGGTGTACTGGTGTGTTGGGGCTAGGTGTACTGGAGAGCTCGGATGTCGTGTACTGGTGTGCTGGGGCATGGTGTATTGGTGTGCCGGGGTGTGGTGTACTGGTGTGTTGGGGCGTTGTGTACTGGTGTTCAGGTGTGCGGGGGCGTGGTGTACTGGTGTACAGGTGTGCTGGGGCGTGGTTTACTGGTGTAATGGTGAGCGGGGGCGTGGTGTACTGGTGTAATGGTGTGCATGGGCCTGGTGTATAGGTGTGCTGCCTGGGGCGTGGTGTTCTGGTGTACTAGTGTGCTGGGCGTGTTGTACTGGTGTGCTGGGGCGTGGTGTACTGGTGTACTAGTGTGTTGGGCGTGGTGTGCTGGTGTGCTGGGGCGTGGTGTACTGGTGTACTAGAGTAGTTAAGTGCTGGGGCTTGGTGTACATGTCTGCTGGGGCGTGGTGTATTGGTGTTTTTGTGCTGGGCGTGGTGTACTAGAGTGCTGGGGCGTGGTGTACTGGTGTACTAGAGTGCTGGGGCATGGTGTACTAGTGTGCTGAGGCGCTGTGTACTGGTGTGCTGGGGCGTGGTGTACTGCTGTACTTGTATTCTGATGCGTGGTGTACTTGTGTGCTGGGGCGTGTTGTAAGGGTGTACTGGCGGGTTGGGGCGAGGTGTACTAGAGTGCTCGGGTGTCGTGTACTGGTGTGCATGGGCGTGGCGTACTGGTGTGCTTGGGCGTGGCGTACTAGTTTACTGGTGTACTGGTGTACTGGTGTGCTGGGGCGTAGCGTACCGGTGTGCCGGGGTGTGGTGTACTGGTGTTCAGGTGTGCGGGGGCGAGGTGTACAGGTGTACTGAGTGGTGTGCTGGGGCGTGGTGTACTGGTGTACTGGTGTACTGGTGTGCTGGAGCGTGGTGTACTTGTGTACTTGTGTGCTAACAGTGTGCAGGTGTGTTTGTGCGTGTTGTACTGGTGTGCTAGTATGCTGGTGCGCTGAGGCGTGGTGTACTGAGTGGTGTGCTGGTGTGCTGGGGCGTGGTGTACTGGTGTGCTGGGGCGTGGTGTACTTGTGTACTGGTAGTACTGGTGTGCTGGGGCGTGGTGTACTGGTGTGCTGGTGTGCTGGGGCGTGGTGTACTGGTGTGCTGGTGTGCTGGGGCGTGGTGTACTGGTGTGATGGGGCATGGTTAACTTGTGTACTTGTGTACTGGTGTGCTGGTGTACTGATGTACTGGTGTGCCGGGGCGTATTGTACATGTGTGCTGGGGCATGGTGTGCTGGTGTACTGGTGTGCTTGGGCGTGGTGAACTGGTGTACTGGTGTATGTGCTGGGGCGTGTTGTACTGGTGTACTGGTGTGCTGGTGTACTAGTGTGCTGGATCGAGGTGTCCTGGTATCCTGGTGTGCTGGGGCGTGGTGTACTGGTGTGCTGGGGCGTGGTGCACTGGCGTACTGGTGTTGGTGTACTGGTGTGTTGGGGTGTGGTGTATTGTTGTGCTGTGGCGTGGTGTACTGGTGTACTGGTGTGTTGGGGCGTGGTGTACTGGTGTACTGGTGTGCTGGGGCGTGGTGTACTGGTGTACTGGTATGTTGGGGCGTGGTGTACTGGTGGATTGTGCATTTACTGCAAGGTGGGGTGCAGAGGTGAAGTGTTTGGGGTGTTGACAAAAAAAAATACCAGCGATTTTCAAGCATGACCCGTGTCTTCGGGGTATGGAAACCATGGCCCACGTTTCCGTCCAGCCTTAGCTGGCCAGTCAAAGGGCTCAGGGGGGGGGAGGGGCAAGACCCAGGTTGTGAGAGCAGAGGTACCAAGATCTGGGTGGAAGCCTGTAAGGGCATTTCAATCACCCAGCATGGACGCCCGTGACCGGTGGGCATGCTGCATGTCTCGGCGGATCTGGGGGCGCTGCATGCAGGATGCCAGTGGATCTGGAGGACGTGGAGGTCTTGCCATTAGGGTGGAACGGGCCGGTGCATAGGGCTGTCAGTGTTTGGTAGGAGGTGTGTGCCATGTGTTTCTCTCACGACAGTGATCAGGCAATGGCCAAAGAAGAATTCCGGAGGCAGGAACCGGCAGGAAGCGGCCAAAGCACTGACAACCTTCGCCTCATGGCCTCACGCATGACATTGCGGGTTTCCATCGGCTGAGACTGGAAAAATATCCTCGACCCTAAACCCAGCAGGCTGATGCAGGCTCCAGCAATGAGGAGGAAGAAGATCCTAAGTCAAGTGGGGGCAGGGAGGAAGCTGTTGCAAGCAGGAAAGCATCTGGGGTTTTTAGGAGTTACCGCCCAGGTCGGGGCTGAGCCAGAGGATAAAAACAGGCGATGCCGCGTCTTATACCTGTTCAAGCAACACCCGCGTGCAGGGGTATGGAACGCTACGGTTCAAGTTTCCGTCCAACGCCGGTAGGCCAGTCAAAGGGCCCTGGAGGGGGGGGGCAGGACCCAGGTTGTGAGAGCAGCGGTACCCAAATCTGGGTGGAAGCCTATACGGGTATTTCAATAACCCAGCATGGACACCCGAGATCGGTGGGCAGGCTGTAAGTCCCAGCGGATCTGGGGGGTGCTGAGCTCATGCCCTGGCCCTGAGTGCCGAGTGCCATGCTGAGCTCATGCCCTGGTCATGAGTGCTGAGTGTTGAGCTCACGCCTGGCCCTTAGTGCCGAATGCTGAGCGCATACCCTGGTCCTGAGTGCCGGTCGGCTCTCCCCTCTAAACTGTGCCTCCCCCTGAGGCTAGGCTCACTAGCGCCCTTGAGGATCTCATCCCTGGAGCATATATTTTGAGATGCCTGAGGTCTGCGGTTCAAATCCAGCCAAGGTTCATTTCCCGTGTTCCAGGTGTAAGCGGGGAAAACTTCTGGCGCTTCTTTAAATGCGCCCCGCAGAATGTCGTGAGCGGGCTGTCCTACCAACCTGGATAGAGCTGTTGTGGGTCGAACGGTTTTCACGCCTCCTGCTTCTACTGCTATGGCGGAGTAGTTTTTGTTTTTGTGAGATGCCCGACCTCGGCTGCTTTTGCTAGGTCAGCACTTCCAAGGGCTCTGGTACCACTGGTATGCAAAGGTCCTGCCTGCCTGGGCTGATTCCTGCCAGGTCACTCCCTTGGACGCTTTCCCAAGACCGGCAAACAGCTAGGATCTGTCAACCCCGGTATGCGGAATTCCCGTGAGCGTTTTCGTGCATTAGTCCCAATTCCGGGCACAATGTCAGGATCCAATGATTTGTTTGTAGTACTATGTTTTACATAAAAAAACATCATGACCTTAATTTAACTCAATCCACGGTTTTACACTAAGAAAACATCATGACCTTAATTTAATCCACGATTTTGGGGAATCCATTCATCCTCCATCCATCATCTACACTCGCGCCACGCAGCCTGCTCATTGCTCAATAACCCTAAATCAGTTTAAAATACTCAGTTAACAATGCTCAGTTAAAAATTCTCAATAACCCTAAATCAGTTTAAAATACTCACTTTACAATGCTCAGTTAAAAATTCTCACTGTGCTCATTGCTCATGCATGCGATTCATGTCATGAACTTGCTATCCTGTCTTTCCTCTCGTGCCTTGTCCCTTGACTTTCCTAGCTGACGTGGCCGAGCTTCATTTCAGCATGGCCCAGAGGTGCAACGTCATCAGCTCACGCGCTTCATGTCCTGTGGATGGCTGGAGATGGGGATGTGGTAGATGTGGAGGGGTCATCATCCGTCAGAAGCTCCAAAAAAGAAGGCCTCAAAGCGAATGAAGGCCGTGCAAACATATACATACATTTTTCCAGATGCATTTCAAAGAGCACGAGCGTATACACGCACATCTTGCTCGGGGGGGAATAAGGGGGGAATAGGGGCAGGGGGCAAGGGTGGGGGCATGGGGCGGGGGAACAGGGGGGAATAGGGGCAGGGGGCAAGGGTGGGGGCAGGGGGCAGGGGAACAGGGGGGAATAGGGGCAGGGGGCAAGGGTGGGGGCAGGGGGCGGGGGAACAGGGGGGGGGTAGGGGCAGGGGGCAAGGGTGGGGGCAGGGGGCAAGGGTGGGGGCAGGGGGCAGGGGAACAGGGGGGAATAGGGGCAGGGGGCAAGGGTGGGGGCAGGGGGCAGGGGAACAGGGGGGGGTAGGGGCAGGGGGCAAGGGTGGGGGCAGGGGGCAGGGGAACAGGGGGGAATAGGGGCAGGGGGCAAGGGTGGGGGCAGGGGGCAGGGGAACAGGGGGGGGTAGGGGCAGGGGGCAAGGGTGGGGGCAGGGGGCAGGGGAACAGGGGGGGCCGGGTAGGGGCAGGGGGCAAGGGTGGGGGCAGGGGGCAAGGGTGGGGGCAGGGGGCAGGGGAACAGGGGGGGGGGCAGGGGCAGGGGGCAAGGATGGGGGCAGGAGGCGGGGGAATAGGGGGGGGGGGTATGGGCAGGGGGCAAGGGTGGGGGCAGGGGGCGGGGGAACAGGGGGGGGGTAGGGGCAGGGAGCAAGGGTGGTGGCAGGAGGCAGGGGAACAGCGGGGGGGGGGGGGGTAGGGGCAGGGGGCAAGGGGGGGGGCAGGGGGCGGGGGAACAAGGGGGGGGGGCAGGGGCATGGGGCAAGGGTGGGGGCAGGGGTAGGGGCAGGGGGCAAGGGTGGTGGCAGGAGGCAGGGGAACAGCGGGGAGGACAGGGGCAGGGGGCAAGGGTGGGGGCAGGGGGTGGGGGAATAGCGGGGGGGACAGGGGCAGGGGGCAAGGGTGGGGGCAGGGGGCGGGGGAACAGCGGGGAGGACAGAGGCACGGGGCAAGGGTGGGGGCAGGGGGCGGGGGAACAGCGGGGGGGGCAGGGGCAAGGGTGGGGGCAGGGGGCGGGGGAACAGCGGGGGGGACAGGGGCAGGGGGCAAGGGAGGGAACAGGGGGCGAGGAAGAAAGGGGGGGACAGGGGCAGGGGGCAGGGTGGGGGCAGGGGGCGGGGGAACAGCGGGGGGGACAGGGGCAGGGGGCAAGGGTGGGGGCAGGGGACTGGGGAACAGCGGGGGGGACAGGGGCAAGGGTGGGGGCAGGGGGCGGGGGGACAGCGGGAGGGACAGGGGCTGGGGGCAAGGGTGGGGGCAGGGGGCGGGGAACAGCGGGGGGGACAGGGGCAGGGGGCAAGGGTGGGGGCAGGGGGCGGGGGAACAGCGGGGGGGACAGGGGCAGAGGGCTAGGGTGGGGGCAGGGGGCGGGGGAACAGCGGGGGGGACAGGGGCAGGGGGCAAGGGTGGGGGCAGGGGGCGGGGGGAGAGCGGGGGGGCAGGGGCACGGGGCAAGGGTGGGGGCAGGGGGCGGGGGGACAGCGGGGGGGACGGTGAGGTAGGGGGGCAGAGAACTTTGACACCCCCCCAGGATGGCTGCACGAGTGGTGTCAGATGGACAGAGGCTCATTCAATATAGAGCCCTTCGCCTGTCCAACAGCCCTCTCTGTTCTCTCCTCGCGGCTGGGCAACTTGAATCAGGCAAGGGCGACACCAGTCAAGTACTAGAGACCTAGTTCAAGCCTTGGACCCTAAACCCTAAACCTCAATTTTCGAACAGATTGTTGACAAATAGCCATCTGATTGCATGAATCACGATATGATGCAATGATGTGAGGCACTGAGTGCTGACTTTTCCTGTAATCCTTTTAAGATCGTGCGCCAGACCGCTTTCTTGGGGGGCCGGCGGGCGGCCTAGACTGAGCCCGTGGGGACGAAACTTTCATCGGCCAGCGACCGGTGGCCCAAACAGCAGGCATCGTGCTGCAGCAGGCTTCCTCAGCCACAGGGTGTAATGTATCAGAAGCCGAAGCGATGTAACATGTACACTGGCGTTCCCTCCCATGCTGTGAACCTGTACCGTAGGCGGTTCTGTAGCTGAAGTGTAGCTGAAACACCCTCAATAAACACGTGTGCCCCCCCCCCATTATGCACACCTGTGCCGCATGAAGTGATGTAGCTGAAGCGTAGCTGAGGCACGCTAAACAAAACAGTGATATTTTTTCGGGACTCCAAAAGTGTGGGGCACGCCATATAGACCCTGATGCGCACTCTGAAGAAGTATGTCGTCTTGGCCCCATGCCGTGGTGCTGTACTTCTAACAGTGATGAGTGATGATTTATCACACACTTGGCCAGCAGCGCCCCTCGTGTGATTTCATCATAAACTGTTCCCACACAAGTGTGATGCGATGTGCATGACTGGATATCACACCTGCCACCCTCTACGCCCCACATGACTCAAACATGCCCCTGATTCCACACAAGTGTGGTGATATACGCATCTGATGTGATATACGCATCTGATGTGATATACGCATGTGATGTGATGCGTGTAACTGGACGTCACACCTGATGTGATGTGATCCACACAAGTGTGACATGATGTGTGTAAGTGGCTGTTACTTGCTGCCTCTGACGTCACATATGACGTAAGCCATCAGGACTCTAGCATGGCCCTGAAACTACACAAGTGTGATGGGATATGATGTGATGTGATCCACACAAGTGTGATATGACATCACGTGATATGATGCGTATGTGCGGACGTCACACCTGCAGCCCTGGACGTCACATAAGACTCCGGCATGGCCCTGAGCCCCGCAAGGTCAGCCGTCACAGCAGTGCAGTGAACATGAGCGTCGCACAGGCCTGCATCGGATGAATGGTTGAGGGTTGACGGGCTGGAGTTTGCGCTTGGAGGTTTAGAGTTTGAGTTGAAGGGCAAAGGGTTTAGGGTTCAGGGCTCAGGGTTTTGAGTTTGGGGCTGGTGGTTAAGGGTTTAGGGTTTGAGGTTACAGATGTATAGGTTTGAGGGGATGCCCCTCCCCCCTCCACTTCCTGTGCTGAGGGTTTATAGTTTGAAGTTTGGGTTTGAAGGTTTAGGGTATATGGGTTTTGGGTTTAAGGTTCCATCGCACAGGCCAGTATTGAGGACGGAGACGTAGGGAATGGAGGGCGGGGGACCGTGTGTTGTACATTGCCTCAGACCTCAGTGCATCGTTCCTACTGCAACAATGCATCTGAGCCCGCAAACTCTGAACTGAGTTACAGATGTGCTACATAAGGACTGGAGGACCGCGTAAGATGTACAGATGTGCTACATAAGGACTGAAGGACAGCGTAAGAGGTACATATGTGCAATATAAGGACTGGAGGACGGCATTAGAGGTACAGATGTGCTGTATAAGGATTCGAGGACAGCGAACGATCAGAACATGAGAGACTCTCTTCGGTGTACACTGATGGTGTAGAGCTTGGCAGGGCTCATGACACCGGAGCACTGTACCTTTCACTGAGAGCAGCTATACTTATCTACCATGCAGTGATATCACAGCCTAAAGTCGCAGGGACCTGGTGCGGTAAGCCCCGCTGCCTGGACCACTAACCAAAGGTATGAGAGGATTTTGTCCCCATCCCCAGCAGAAGCTATGCAGCTGGGCTTCATTGCCAAGGGTTCTTTGCTGGTGCTTCACACGCTGTTCTCTATTCTCACTGAGACTTTGTGGCAGAGGAATCCTCAGCCCTCTCATGCGCAGCCCAGGCATGCCGCCCCCCGTATGCGCAGCCCAGGCATGCCGTGTCCCCTTGCACAGCCCATGCACTGCCCATGCAAGCCGTCGTGGATCCACAGTTCCACACTGATCACACCAGGGTCCCTGACTTCCTTTGGCTTTGCTTTGCTGCAAGCTGGGTACTCGCAGTACGGCTCTTTCTGGCTTTTCACAAAACCTGACGAAGAGGACCCTAACCAGGTAGAGCCGCAAGGATTAGAAGATCTGAAGGGTGCCCTAAAGACACACATTCACGAGCGCCAAAAGCTTGGCCGATCCAACATCGATAGCGTATACTTCCAAGGGTGGCAACGGTTGCAATCGATTGCTAATGGGGCCCTCAGCAACAGTTTCTTTAACCACCCGGGAGTCACTCTGGCCGAGAAGAAAACAGCCCTTCGATGGCGACATGGATGCCCTTGGAATAACAAGGTGGCGTTCAGGTGGGGCAAAAGTACCACCGACAAATGCCCCTTGTGTGGAGAGCATGACAGTGCAGGCCATATCACAGGCGCATGCAGGCACCCCGAAATGCAAAAGATGTACATAGAGCGCCACCATGGCACAGGAAGGATTTTGCTGAGGGCTGTATCGAAAGGCAGCATGGGAGGGGACATCGTCATGGCAGACCTGGGAACGGCCGAGAAGTGTGAGAGAGCAGGAGCACCAGCCATGCTAATGAATAAAGTCCCCTCATACTTAATCCCCCACGCTGAGGCACCAGCACTTGGAGCCGTCCAAAGGAAAATAAAAATGCAGCCTGACATGTTGTTGATGCAAACGACAGGACAAAAGAAGGACGCTGTAGTCCACATTGGGGAATTCAAGTATTGTAGAGACACCGAGCATAATTGGGGACCAATTAAAAGCTTGCTTAAACCAGCACACCGACCTTGTTGACCTACTAATCTTGAACGGGCACCAGCGAAACAACATAAAATCATCCCACTCTTGATCGGCACATCGGGCACTATTTATAATAAGCACACAATTGAAGCCATGATGTCTCTTGGGATCTCCGCGTTCCATGCTAAGAAATGCGCCCAGAAAATGCATGTCCATTCGATAAAACTCTTGCATAGCATAGTGCAAACCAGACGTAGACTCGAATATTTTTCCGCCACAAAGCCTGTCATTGGGCCAACTAAACACACCCATAAGAGAAAACCACCGTGAGGAAGTTGCTTCTTTCTTTTTGCTTCATGGTAACGGCGCGGATGTGGCTACGGCCCCAAGCTGCGTTGTTTCCTTAACATCCACGCCCCAATAGGGCGTAGCTTTCTTTCTTTCTTTGCTTCACACGCTGTTCTCTATTCTCACTGAGACTTTGTGGCAGAGGAATCCTCAGCCCTCTCATGCGCAGCCCAGGCATGCCGCCCCCCGTATGCGCAGCCCAGGCATGCCGTGTCCCCTTGCACAGCCCATGCGCAGCCCATGCAAGCCGTCGTGGATCCACAGTTCCACACTGATCACACCAGGGTCCCTGACTTCCTTTGGCTTTGCTTTGCTGCAAGCTGGGGTGATAAGCAGGGCGCTGGGAAGGGTCAAACGATTCGACCTATAGGCCTGTCATGCAAGTTTGCCATGCACATATTGCCATGCACACTTTGCCATGCCCATTGTGTCATGCAGGATTGCCGGTGAAGTCGAATCTCATTTTTGCCATTTTGGTTGAAAGTACCTAGCCCGTTCAATGTCAGGGAAATGTTTCCGCCCCACGGGCTTTGATTTTGAAAAAGTGTACAGGGTTACCTTTTGGGCGCCCCCCGAATGAGAGCAATCGTTGCCAGCGATCCTGCCATGTTGATCCTAGCAGACCGCACGACCCACCCTGGATGAAGGGGAGCTCACCGGACATCAGGTACATGCCGTGGCAGTCCAGGAGGACCTCGGTGCCGTCAAGTTCAAACTTCGCTGCATCGGATTCGATGCCTACGATCTTGCCTCCGTGCATGCAAGAGCACGCTGGCTGGCAGCAGGGACGTCGCTAGGGCTTCCGTGCCGACAATGCGACAGTTCTTCAGAACCAAGCAGGCCTCAGGACACGGATCTGATGCTGCTGCCTGTGGCGCTGATGAGTCTGCTCGCTGCCGTCGATATTTGAAGGTGCGAGAGAAGGAGTCCCGCAACAGCACGCATGATGACGCGGATCCGGGCTGCTCCCCGCCTTCACCCAAAGCCGAGACTGACAGCATGACCAGGTGGTCGTTTGATGGCTTGCAAAGATATCGTCAATGAGACAGCAGTGGCAGGATTGTTGATCCCGGGCACCGATCCCGGGGGGGAGACGAGCCCGGTCAAAAGCCGGGTTAGAAATAGTCTGATTACGCCCTGACGTCACAACCGGTGGTCACAGCCCCCCTTTGTTAACACTCCCCCACTCTGCCCACGCATCGTCAGTCGTTTTAAAAGAACATAAAAGTCGTTTCGTCCTCTAGGCCCCCATGCTGCTGAACAGTGCCATGCCATGAGATGGGCGCTAGCGGCCAAGCCTCACCCCATGTACCCCATGCCGCACCCTCCTGCTCACGTCTCATGATTTCGTAATTATGCACTGCAATGAAACGGCTGCAAAGCTGGGGACTGGGGGGCAGGTTCAAAGGCTGTGGCCTGCTGACTGACTGACTGAGTGAACCTGGCCTTGCTGCTCAGTGGTATCAGGCAGGGAGTGATCATCTTTCATGATCTGTCCATCCAGTCCCAAGCGTGCCCTGATGAGAGGAGGATTCCCAGATGCTGCTCAGATTCCCAGATGCCTCTCACGGAGGATTTGCAGGGGGGAGGGGATTTCACACTCTTGACACTGATACACTTCCGAACATTCACTGGAGCGGAGTAGCGGACCCACCGCATCTCCTGAACTCTGGAGACAAAACAAAAACCTAGCATCAAGTAGAGAGAACTTTAGATCCCTGCCAGGCACCCCCCTTTGCGCACAAGTGACCTGAGTCTATTAAGTTTCCCCCCACCTGCTTGCAATCTGCATCCATCCCGGATGTGCCCCTCCACTCACCCGCATCCATCAAGTATGTGTCCCTCCACTCACCCGCATCAGCATGTTGCCCTCTATTAGTGGAGGGACCCTCACCCAACGCGAAACTTGGCACATTATGTCTGTAGCTTGCACAAATTTCGCGCGCCGCCTGAAATCTGCCCTTAACCTCCACTCACTGACCCGGTGGCCCTCCACTCACCCGCATTGGCATGTGACCCATTGGCATGTGACCAGTCCAGTCCCATCATGTTACTTCCAGGAGGTACCATACATAGATTTGATTTGCCTTCCCTCGGGCATCAAAATATGTTTCTTCTAATCATGCTCGTGAGGCAAGCCATTCTGCGAGTTGGTTGCCTCATAGTTTAAGGAACCATCTCAGCGCGAAAGATCGTTCGTCTTTAAGGACAACATTTATTTCGCCAGATCGAAATAAGAGGCGATACGGTACTTGTGGTTACGAATCGTCGCAGAATGGGTCAGCACCCAAGATCAGACCTCTGGCACCAGGACGTTCGCTGTGCATGCACTTCACGGAATTCAATGGAAACAGTTTTGGTTTAAGGCGTGAAAAAATCACGATCGCGAGCAACCGGATTCGAACCGCGTGGGTTTAAGGCGCCAATGGAAACACCCCCCGTGGCCAGATAGGTATTACGCTAGATGTAGGCGGAATACTAGATAGGTCTTACGCTAGATGTAGGCGGAATACTAGATAGGTCTTACGCTAGATGTAGGCGGAATACGGCTGTTTCAGGTATGCCAATTTCGGCAACGCCAGGCTGGCTGGCGTCATGGGAGTGTGAATACTGGAGCTCCAGTGTGACGGGTTCGCCCCATTTGCGTGAACAAGTCAGCTAAGTCAGTCCGATACCGATTTTCATCTCCCAGTTGTTTAAAGTTCGAAGAGGAACGGCAAACTCAGAGCTGTCATTGTCCAATATCTTCAAAGCTTCCACCCACCCACCCGCTTTGAAATATAGTGTTTAAGTCAGAGGTAAATCTCAGATCACAATGGTAACCCATCAGTCTAACATCCCTCAAGATGAGGCGAGGGAGGCTTCACGGCAGATCTCAAAGGCCTACAAGCGGCTAGGTATGACACTCGGAGGGAACTCGCTAGTCATAATTCTTGTCGAAGCAAACCGTAATAGTCAGAGAGCTACCGGCAACGCTTGGGGCAGGCTCCCCATAGGTGCTAGTGGGGGTTAAGAGAACGAGCCAGGATAGCAGGAGTCTGGATACGGCCTTGTTCGGCAAGGTCGCCTTCGTGGGCAGCTGTGTCTTGAAGTTACCCGCGATGGAAACTATGCGCAGCGTCCCCGTGGAACTTGCCCATGCGGGTGAGCTTGACACGGACAAAAGAGTTGAAGGACCCGTTGTTAATTGGGGCCTCCTTGAAAGAGCCCCAGATAAAAGCTTGGGACCGGAACACGTTGTGGGTAACCCGGTACCCCAGCGAGAGACTGAGACCTAGTAAAGCCCACAGCCGGGTAAGGAAGCATATGTGGGGGTCGGCGTGGACGCTGAGGAGCACAAGATCCTGATGATTCCTGCTATACTTGTTCGTCTTAGTCCCATGAGTGGGTTTCACACACAGAGCAAGGGGATGGGGCTGCCTAGGTTGGAATCTCCCATTGGGAACAATGGCGTTGCCTAATCAGCCGAGTCGATGTCAAGGAAGCAAAGATGACCCCCTCAGTGGCACTCATACACCATAAACATTTATAACCAGTCATTTTCTTCTGTAATTCTGACGAGCTAATCCTCATGGTGATCTGGTGGCATTCTGTCTTTCTTACTCTGTCTTTCAATAATACCGTAGGGTATGAAATTCTGGCTTTCCTTTCAACAGACAAGACCATATTCAGTTACATCTCGACAAACGACTCCATACAGGAAAGAAAATAGTACACTACCAGGAAATATCAGGATTAACTTGAGCGGGGGATGGCATGCAACAGCATCCACACTTCTAGGACACCCGTATGATCCTGGCAGCAATGTTAAGGAACATTCGGAAAACATGATCAAAATGTCTGGGCAATGGGTAAATTGTGAGCATAACGGTTTTTCAGCTATGGGACCGCTAAACAAAAATCGGGCTGCTAGAAGCAAACAATAGGCTAGGCTGATTGTCTGCTCCGGGCGGCGCACCTATTACAATGTGTACAAGTCAATTACCGAATCCACCAATTAAAGCAAGATGATTCAGCAAACCAGCCCCCATGGACATCCACTCAGGGGAATGGCCTGCGGCAGCCTCCACACTTCTAGGAAACCAATTTCATCCTGGCAGCAGTGTTAAGGATTATTATATGAACATGCAGCCATGCTCAAAATGTCTGGGCACTGGGTAGCCTGTGAGGAAAACAGTTTTTCAGTCACCAAGGTGATTCAGCAAACCAGCCCCCCTGGTACCCACTGAGGGGAATGGCCTGCAGCAGCCTCCACACTTCTAGGAAACCAATTTTATCCGGGCAGAAGTGTTGAGGATCGTTATATGAACATGCAGCCATGCTCAAAATGTCTGGGCACTGGGTAAACTGTGAGGAAAACAGTTTTTCAGTCACCAAGGTGATTCAGCAAACCAGCCCCCCTGGTTAGTACCCACTGAGGGGAATGGCCTGCAGCAGCCTCCACACTCCTAGGAAACCAATTTTATCCGGGCAGAAGTGTTAAGGATCATTTTATGAGCATGTAGGCATGCTCAAAATGTCTGGGCACTGGGTAAACTGTGAGGAAAACAGTTTTCAGCCACCAAGCAAGGTGATTCAGCAAAACAGCATTTTCAGAAGACATAGAATGATATTGGATCCACACATGCCCACGAGCTTGCACAATCCGACTGATGCACGTGTGGTATTTGCCATGCAAGATGTTGTTGCAAGATGTTGATGCCCATGCAGTGCAGATGTGACCTATGGGTGTTATAGCCTTATTTTATTGATTGGAAGGACAGTTGAAGCAATTATTCAAGCGCGAAGAAACTAGGCGAGGAAAGCTCGTCGGTAAGATTCGGCCGCTTGAAATGGTCGATTGATTCAAACGGAGGGAAAAGTTCGCTTGATCGAACGCTTGAAGCTCGATTGATTCAAGTGCCCGCTTTTTCTCCCCTGTCGACACCCGACCTGCGTCGAAGTCCTGGTACAGGTGCACCCGCTCGCTCCTGGCCCTCGCTCGCTCTTGCTAGATAGCGTCGTCAACTCGTCATACCTCTTGCGTCGGCATTAGTCATCTTCACAGCTCAACATCAAGTTATACGCTCGTATGGAAAATGCATGACAGCTTCATTCGTCGTGTACATATCTGTGTGCATATTTTTGCTTTGTTCAACTACCTACTAGTACTCCCAGCAGGAGCATAATTCTGGCATGTTCGCATGCGCTCGTAATGTATGGCACTTGATAAGCGTTGTAGCAGAAGGTGCATACCGTACTGCTACTTTGATTTGGGAGTTTGACTTTGGGGGTAGCAACCCCCAATAGTAGCACCTTCGATATTAGGGGTCCGCGCGAACCCCCAAAGTCGAATCACCACACTTTTTCACCCTAAGTGTGGAATTTCAGTGGTACACAGCCGACACTGACCAGCTCCGTCTAAAAACGGAATTTTCACTATGGAGGGCAACACCCCGCCTCCACGACCATCCAAGTTATGTAATAAGATGAGCATTATGGTACACGCGCATGCTGTTAATTCTGGAAAAAAATCAACCCCCAAAGTCGAATCACCAGAATGTATTGAAGGCTTTTGGGAACCCCCAAAGTAAACCCCCAGAGTATTTTAAAAGGCCTCAAAACGGACCCCCAAAGGCATCGAACTCTTAAATCAAAGTAGCAGTACGGTACTTTGTCTAGGCATTCGAATGGGGCGGAGATGAAGATGTGCATGCGTTCCAAGTGTGAATATATACTGTAATAGTTTTTCCCCTATGAACAGAAATTGAGTCTGCAACGGGGGTGCTGATGCATGTCTCCCTGTCTGCAACACAGGCCAACTCACACATCAGCCTGGCGTTGCTTCCCAGCTTGCGCACAAACATACAAGAAGCTGGTGGCCAGCTTGCCCATCAGCCTGGAGCTGCTGGCCTCCTGCTGCATGCAGCGAGCTTGCACACCAGCATGGAGCTGCTGGCGAGTAGCAGGCTTGTTCACCAACATAAAGATTCAATGCTAGCCAGTATGCACAACAGCCTGGAACATCTGCCCAGCTTGCGCACCAGAGTGGAGCTTCTGGCCATCTTGCTCACCAGGCACGCTTCAGCATGGATTTGGTGGTCAGCTTGCGCACCGGCGTGGAGCTGATGGACAACTTGCACACCAGCATGGAGCTGGTGGCCAGCTTGCCCACCAGCTTGGAGTTGATGGCCCAGCTTGCGCACCAGCGTGGGGCTGTTGGCTAGATTGCACACCGTTGCTGCTACCCATGTCCTCGCTTAGGTGAGTGTTGCATAGGCGACCAGCCGTGGGCCTTGTTTTGCCTCCCATCGGAAAACTCAGGAGGTGCAATACCAGTAAAACTATTGGCCACATGCGCAACCATGAAACTTTATTCTACTGACTGTATGATACTAGTAACATTGAACGGCCAATGCTACCCCGGCCTGCGCTTAGGTGCGTGCCGCTTGTACGACCGACCGCATTCCGGTCTGGTTTCCGCCCCTATCAGGGAGGTGCAATGCTTGTACAGCTACTGCCCACATGCGCAACCATGAGCATGTATTATATTGGCTGTATAAAACCGGGGCTTGAGAGCGGCTGCTTCTCCCAATCTCCCCATGTTCGCACTTAGGTGCCTGCTTGGGCAATTGACAGTAGGCGGTATTGTTACCCCCTATCAGGAAGGTGCATGACCGGTCCAGCTACTGTCCACGTGTGCAACCATAAACATGCATTGAACAGGCTGCATGAAACCAGTATCAGTGATCGGCCCCTGCCACCCAGGTCCGCGCTTAGGTGTGATGCTTAGGAGACCGACCTTTGGCCGGTCTTGTTTTGCTCTCTGTCAAGAATGTGCCGTGTCGGTACAATTGTTGGCCACATGCACATCCATTAACGTGCATATATTGGCTGCATGAAACGGGTAGTAGTGAGCGGCCGTTGATACCCGCGTCCACGCATAGGTGCGTGCTACTTAGGCGACCAACCATTATTTTTTTGCAATGCAATACCGGTACAGCTATTGGCCACATGCGCAACCATGAACGTGCATTATCCTGGCTGCATGATACCAGTAGGAGCTCTTGCCCCTTGTCCCAGTTCCTGCCCCTTGTCCCAGCTTCTGCCCCTTGTCCCTGCTCCTACCTTCTGTCCTTGCTTCTGCCTTCTGTCCTAGCACCTGCCCCGTGTCCCTGCTCATGCCTTCTGTCCTTGCTCCTGCCTTCTGTTCCTGCTCCTGCCTTCTGTACCTGCTCCTGCCTTCTGTCCATGCTCCTGCCTTATGTTCATGCTCTTGCCTTCTGTCCATGCTCCTGCCTTCTGTTCCAGCTCCTGCCTTCTGTCCTAGCTCCTGCCCCCTGTCCATGTTTCTGCCTTCTGTCCATGCTCCTGCCTTCTGTCCCTGCTTCTGCCTTCTGTCCCTGCTCCTGCCTTCTGCCCATGCTCCTGCCTTCTGTCCCTGTTCCTGCCTTCTGTCCCGGTTCATGCCTTCTGTCCCTGCTCCCGCCTTCTGTCCCTGCTCCTGCCCCCTGTCCCTCCTCCTGCCCCCTGTCCCTGCTCATTATGCCCCCTGTCCCTGCTCCTGCCTTCTGCCCCACCTCCTGCCTTCTGTCCCTGCTCCTGCCTTCTGTCCTTGTTCCTGCCCCATGTCCCTGCTCCTGCCCCCTGCCCCTGCTTATGCCCCCTATCCCTACTCATGCCTTCTGTCCCTGCTCCTGTCCCCTGTCCCTACTTCTGCCATATGTCCCTGCTCCTGCCTTCTGCCCCTGTCCCCTGTCCCCTGCCTTCTGCCCCCTGCCCCCTGCCTTCTGCCCCCTACCCCCTGCCTTCTGCCCCATACCCCCTGCCCCCCGCCCCCCGCCCCCTGCCCCCTGCCCCCTGCCCCCTGCCCCCTGCCCCCTGCCCCCTGCCCCCTGCCCCCTGCCCCCTGCCCCCTGCCCCCTGCCCCCTGCCCCCTGCCCCCTGCCCCCTGCCCCCTGCCCCCTGCCCCGTAGGCGTCCAACTCCGAGATCCATGGGGCAACAGTCAGTTTGTTTTCCCTTGGCTGTTCAGCTTTGTCGGGGATGAGCCAGAGATCAAGGATATGGTGTTCCTTCCAAGCGGCCTTGTGAGAAGTGTTGGGTCCCGGAGGAGAACTTGTCTGCAGTGGACCTGGCTTGGCCCTTGCGTACGGAGTCAGAACAAATCAATACTTACAAACACTCAGGCCATGACCTTCCCGACCATCGGTGGCAGAGAGGAGATCACTCAACTAGTCCCCTCTGGTTTCTGGAGATTTGCTGATGGCGACTGTGTAAGACTAGGAGCTTCCTCTCAGTGCTTCCCTCTTTTGCTTTAGGACTGGTATATTTCCACCGCTCGTGCGTCTGACAGGTCTTATTGCTTTATTAATAGTATTTTTAAGCACCGCTGTTGCTTCTGACTGCTCTGTTGCCTTAAGACTAGTATATTTTATGAACACTGCTCTTGCCCCAGACTGATGTATTGCTTTTGGACTGGTATGTTTCCTGAGCACCGCTCTTGCGCCCGACCGCTCTATTTGCGTTAGATATAGTATTTTTGAGCACCGCTCTTGCGCCTGACTGCTCAATAGCCGAAGGTACGGTATGGTATATTTTTTGAACACCGCTCTTGCACATAAATCGCTCTATTGCTTTAGGACTGGTATACTTCTGAGCAACGCTCTTGCGTCTGACCGCTCAAATTGCTTAAGTAATAGTATTTTTGAGCACAGCTCTTGCGCCTGACTGATCTAAAGCCTTAGGGCTGTTATAGTTTTTGAACACCGCTCTTGCGCATGAACTGCACTATTGCTTTATGACTGGCATATCTTCTTTGACCCGCTCTTGCGCCTTTATTACTAGTCTTTTTAAAAACCGTTGTTGCGCGTGACCGCTTTATTGTGTGCAACCAGCTCCAGGGTTCTTGACTGTTCAACCCGATGTAACGGATAAAATTGAATACCTATGACACAACCACATCACCACTGCGCATTGTGCTTTGCGTTTCTCCTCATTGTTTCACTTCTTCTTTAGGCTTGCTGCCTTTTTGCCCTAGCTAGCGTGCACTATGCTCCAGGCTTCTTGGCTGTTCGGCTCGATGTCACGGAGTAAATTAGTATTACCCCATGGACCAACCGCATCCAGTCACCACTGCTTATTGCACTTGCGGATATCTATATATTCCTTCTCTTCTTGTCTAGGTAGGCTTGCTACCTTCTGTCCCTAGCTAATGTGCACCCTGCTCCAGGATTCTTGGCTGTTCAGCCCAATGTAACGGAGTAAATTAGTATTATCCCGTGGCCCAACCGCATCGCCGCTGCTCACTGCGCTAGGGTTCTCTCTCCATCCCTTCTCCTTTTGTCTAGGCTTGCTTGCTGCCGTCTGCCCCTAGCTAGTATGCACTCTGCCTCCTGGCCCAAGCTAGATTGCACCCTGCTCCAGGGTTCTTGGCTGTTCAGCCCTATGTAAAGGAGTAAATATGGATACCCATAGCCCGACAGCAGCACCGCTGCAACTACCAGTAGGGAACAATAAACAAGGACAGGCGCTTTGCATGTGTGTGTGCAACGCTGCGCCCACCAGCAGGGTACTTTAAATAAGGGCAGGCGCTGTGCATGCGGGTGCACCGCTACACCTACCAGCAGGGTACATTTTACAAGGGCAGGCACAGGGCAAATGCGTGGACCGCAGCACCCTCCGGATGGGTACACTGAATAAGGGCATGCGCTGTGCATGCGGGGGCCCTGATGCATCCGCCAGTGTGGTACAGTAATTAGGGCATGCTCTGTTCCATGGGTGGACCGCTGCATCTGCATGTGCACAGTAAATGAGAGCGAGCACTGTGAATGCATCAAGAGTGCTGCACCTCCCGGTAGCACACAGTAAATAGGTGTGGATGCTGTGCTAAATACGGCTGTCCCTCATCGGGGTACGTGCGGGAGCTGTATTCGGGCGGGACGCAGCACCCACAAACAGGGCATAGTAAATATGGGTTGGCGCTACATCATTCCCGCTACCGGCTACCTGAAACATGCGCTGCGCATGCGGCCATGGTGATGTGCATACAAGCAGATCACTGTGCATGCAAGTAGAGCGCTGTGCGTATGGCACCGTATGGGTGAGGCGCTGCACATGCGGGTAGGGATCTGGCAGTATTTGTTTTGAGATGCCTCAGCTACATTTCAGCTGCGACCCGGCCAACAGCTAAGAGAGCTTTGCGCATGCAGCCATGCTGCTTAGTATTACAGCAGTTGGCCTGGCAAGGCCTGGTCCCCACGGGCCCAATAGTGCCCGTCCAGTGGCCCCCCAGAAGTTGTTTGGGGCGTACTACCGTAAACACTGACGTACGGTACCAAGTATGTCCCTTCATAAATGTCCACATCCAACAGGATCTGCGCCTTTGGTGTAGAACTACCGGTAGGTATGGAAGTTGGGCGCTGCGCATTTAAGAGTGACGTCCTGTGCATGCGGGTAGGGCTCAATGCATACCGCATGGGTGCCGCAGTGCACCTGTAAGTAGGATGCTGTGCCCTTAAGCATGCGGACAGGGCGCTGTGCTCCATGGTTGGAGTGCAGTGCTTACCAGTACGTACAGAGCGACGCGCATGTGGGTAGTGCCACAGCTTAGAGGGTAGAGTCACCTGCGTTACCAGCTCCAAGCTTTTGAGGTGAAAATTTGGGGAAAGCCATGCAGCTCAGCAGCAAGGACCGCAGCCAGGTCAAAGCCTGACGACAGCGTGGTTTATAAGTGGTTTATACCACTTGTAAGTAGGTAAGTGGTTTTCCTGTATGCCACTTCTGAATGCGGAATGATGAATGGAGGCCTAACTGCTAAGATTATAGCGCCAGTACTCGTGTTCGAATAAGAAACTCGGCAGATTTAGTTCGTTGTTGCAAGCAGCTTGTGCATGGCAACAGCGCAAAATCTATCCGAAACCCACACTTCCTGCGTACACTCCACACTGAATTTGGGTATACCAAACAGGTACACCCAATCTTGTACCTAGGAATCTCATTGGCACACTCGAATATTTGGACGCGATTTCAGACTCATCGCGCCGCTACATTCATGTAATAAAAGGGGAGCATGAACGTTTGGTGCACCTAAAGCCGCCAAGCGCCGCAAGGGGCATCCCGTGCCACGCCTGTGCAACGTAAGTGCTACTTGACGTTGCTCAATGCCCTCCAGTGTTTCCTCTTCACCTACTGTACATGTATGTGTCCCTGATGCAGATCACGGACGCGGGCGAAGGGAACCCTGCGGCCGAGGATAAGCAAGATCAATGTGCCCCGTCACCCACGCTATGGAGCGTCCTATCTGCATGCACGTATGCGATGTGAAGCATTCAGCAACGATGTCATCTACGAGGTTTAACGAAGGTTGGTCGATTCTCGCTGGAGTGCACGTGCCTATGGGTCGACAAAGGCGACTCGACTTGATTTTGATATGTGTGCTTCTATCCGCAGGCCGACAAAGATCTAGCGATTCCTGATCACAACGAATTCTCTGCCATTGAAGGACGCACGAAGGGAAATCTGCATGGAAGCAGATCTTACCGAGATATTACCAAGATCGGCAGTGCTCAACCCACCCGGTGGCTCGGTAAGTGATGATCATATACCGGGTATTGACGAATGGAAGTGAGGCCATGCTTGGCGGGTGGGTTTATGCAGCCTGCATCGTGAAGGATAATGCTTTCTCAAGTAAACAGCGTTTCGATGATGCCCACGTGTCACCGTGCCATGCGGCCGCACGGCCCATCTCATGCATGGAGTCCCATGACCAGCCAACTTCATCCAGCAGTAATTAATGGTAGCCTCATTCTTTCAGGCAATTATATGATATTCAATAAGTTGCGGTGTATTTTTGTGCCGCAGAGAGAACCCCGAGGATGAAGCACAAAATAGGCATATATTGAAAGGCACCCGCCGTCGACTAGTGCCGATGACTGGTCAGGTCTTCTCCCACTTCTCCCACTGTTAAGGTAGGTTGGAAATGAAGTTATATTGCACTGGCTAAGTTTTTGCATTCCAATTAATTTGCTGTCGTATATGATGTCTCCGGTATCATGTTCTCTGATTCCATTCTCCTAACAATTACCCCCCTATTTAATTTCCTGATTTGCCATGAGCCTAACGCAGTATCCCTCTTTTCTTTGCCCAGATCAAGAACTGCCTGCTCCGATGGTTATGGCTGATGACACGAATGTGCGTCCTTTTAGAGCGAATCACATACACATTTGTGGGAGGGTCACGGAGGCGACCGAGGCGTAGGGCTTGCTTGGGTGTTGGTGGGACATTTACACAATGCATTTTTCTATAAATGTTCAACATTGATTACACTATGGGTGTGTCTATTTATCATTGCAATGAATGTTTGTTGCCACTGGTACTTGTTTCGGACCAAAGCTGTATTCAGTTCAACTATGTGTCACGCTAGGATTGATGAATAAGGTGTGTGAAGTGTCATTTGATTTTTTGTTTCAAGCATAAATTTGGTTCAACCGATACAATGCTTGCTGTTAGGGCTGATCCAATTGCGTTGTAACATGACTTGATTTAACTGAGTTTGATGCTCCTTGTTTCAAACGAGATATTGATTCAATCGAAACCCTGCTTGACGCTAGGGTTGATTTAAACGCGTTACATAACCACTTGATTCAATTGAGATTGACTCCTACTTGTTTCAACCATGGTTGATTCAATCGAAACCCTGCTTGATGCTAGGATTGATTCAAACGCGTCGACATCTCGCTTGATTCAAACGCGTCGACAGCTCGCTTGATTCAAAGCTGTCAACATATCGCTTGATTCAAGCATGATTGATTGCCACTTGAACACTGCTTGTTTCAATCACGTCGATAGCCCGTTTGATTCAACCATGCTTGATTGTCGCTTGTTTCAAATGGCTTTCAAACACGTTGTTTTCAACTGAAAACCCGTTTGAAGCTAGGGTTGAATCAAGCGACGATTTCAATCACGTTTTCGTTTGTTTCAAGCGGCTTTCAAACGCACGAATCTTACCGACGCTGCAGCGATGCCTCTGCCCGCCCCGCGACGTCCCACCTTCTTTCGCACATACACATCCGCACTCCCGCCCCCCTCACCCCCCCCGCTGCGCTTCTCTCGCATGATTGTTCATTCAAATAATTCCCGAACAATTTTCCCGAAAGCGACAGAGAGAGAAATGCAGCCTTCCACGCCCAGGCTGCGACGCGTCGCTGGTGTCCGCGGCCAGGGCGCCCATGGGCGCCGTACCTGCAGTACAGGATTTGAGGCGTCCGCGCGGACATGGTGTACCTGGACATAATGAAATGCCGTTTGGTTGGCTGACGTAATCCTCCGCGCCTGCTACACACCCCGTCCGACCCCTGGCCCCGTGGAACCTTACAAGTGTCGTGTTGCTCAAGACACGAGCACGAGTCGCAGTCGCAGCCCACGTGAAAACATGGAATACACGGTGGGGGCAGCACTACCTTCGTGTGCGGTGTCGCCAAGGATCAATGGACATGCGGTGGTCGCTACTGGTGGATCATCACAAAGGTCACCGTCACGCCTAGCGTCCTTGACAACTAGGATAATCCTTGTGGCCACAATCATGGGTGAGCGACCGCTTTTCTCCTTGCTTGCTTCCCCCGGCCCTCTGCATCTATCGCCATCGGTCATCTTTCCGGCATGCAGTCTCGAAGGCACTCACTAGGCAATCATGAAATTATGATGAGTTAATGGAAGCCAGGTGGCTGGGCAGGCAGCATGCCGGGCGGGACCTGTCACATTGATGTCAATCAATCAATGGCTCAAGCTAAACAAATTCAACTTGGGTCAAATGCCGGTACTAGGTACCACTACTGTGGATACCGACGGTAGTGGTGCTTGAACTCTAGTTGGCGCTTAGAAAATTTGTGTCCTCACACTGCATGCAGGTCTCAGTTGTCTCATCTCTCGAGTTGATGCAACTTGCTCAGCTGCCCCCCCCGCCGTGACGTCAGACAACTATACATTCTACCTAGACCACGACCATTGGGGCGATGACTTGCAGTGCGGAGCCAACCCCGGTGGTGCAGCCATAGACTGGCCCACTCTGCTAAGCCAGTGCTCCGCCATGGCCAATTGTGTTGCCGTCAACCACTATTACTATAACAACACACACAGTGTTTGCTACAAGACCTCGGGAGCCAACCCTTCCCCTTATCAAGTGAATGATACACAATTCAGCGCCTGCCTTGGCATTTATGTCCTGACTCTTGGCGAGGGCCAGGATAAGGCAGGTGAGGCCAGGGACGCCCTCTTCATTCCATATTAGCACAAGTGTGCCCATGCAGGTGGCCTCTCTGTGCTCATCCTTCCTTTCAGGGTCAGTACATACAATAATGCAAAAACATCATGCATGGCTCTGTTCATAAAACGTACCAATTGGACTGCCTGGCTATAAAAGCTAGGCTGCAGTCAACCGCTATGCATGCATGGCTAACTCTGCATACACCTTGTCAGCTCTCATAACATGAGCTGCCTATGCACGCTGAGCATCCAAGTGACTCGGTTGCAGTGTTTTGCACTTTTGCACGAAGATTGCCCATTCATGCTTTGAGGGTGATTCAGCTCTTCTGGACCCGGGTCCTTTATTAACCCAATTATACCAAGCCAGGAACCGTTTGACCGTTTTCCGATCTTCCATGCCTTGTCTTCAGACTTCAGGACCCCGTTTCTGGCCCTTACCCCTGCTTCCTTCTCCCTGCCACTCAACAGCCTCCCTTGTCTTTGCAAGGCATACAACATCAGCAGACGATACTAACTACGTGGGCGAAGCAGGCACAAACCGCTTGTTTCAGGCCTCGTATGCCTTCTACCGATACTGCCCCTCCTGCGACCCCGCCTATCAGAACATTTACTACAAGCGCATTTCGTCCTTGCCAACAGCTTTTTCCATCTACTCCAGCATGCTCAGCACTTGGTCCTCGTACAACAACATCTTGGGCGTAGACTTCCACCTTTACTCCAGCTGGGCCGACCTGCAGTCTGGCAGCAATGCATGGCCCTCTTGCAACTATGACGACGCTGGTGTTGGGTTCCCGCGTGATTGCGCGCCTGCGGCAGGGGGGACGGCTGGACAGTGGAACTCCTTTAACCATACTGGCGGGGCTCAGAACTTTTCCTACTATGTCATAACAGGCACCCAATTTCTTCCAGGTGAGCTGACATGCCCCTTCTGGGCTCCTTCAGATCCAGTCCCTCGCACTGTTGGGCACTCACCCAGAAAGAAAGAAAGAAAGCTACGCCCTATTAGGGCGTGGAGATTAAGGAAACAACGCAGCTTGGGGCCGTAGCCACATTCGCGCCGTTACCTCTCACTCACCAACACTTACCTACTGGTCCACACACACCTTCTGGTTCTCTGTCACATGCTACATGCCCGCTATGGATAATTTTCAATCCCTTAACCCTTCAAGTTTTGAACCGGTCGACTCTCACTGATATTACCCCGCCATGCCCATGCGCCCACTTACGCTAGTTCTGCTCCTGTCTCCATTTATTTGTGTAACCCTGTTCACGTTGGCCTGATGACTCACGCAGGCTTGCCACCTCCCCTTCCGTCACCTCCATCCCACCCACCCCCTCCATCCTCTCCTTCTCCACCCCCTCCACCCTCTTCTTCTCCACCCCCTTCACCCCCTCCACCCTCTCCACCCCCTCCACCCTCTCCTTCTCCTCCCCGTTCACCCCCTCCACCCTCTCCTTCTCCACCCTGCCCACCCCCTTCACCCTTTCCTTCTCCTCCCCCTCCACCCCCCCCACCCTCTCCTTCTCCACCCTGTTCACTCCCTCCACCCCCTCCACCCACTCCTTCTCCACCTTCTCCACGCCCTTCACCCTCTCCTTCTCCACCCTGCCCACCACCTTCACCTTCTCCTCCCCCTCCACCCCCTCCACCCTCTCCTGCTCCACCCCGTCCACCCCCTGCACCCTCTCCTTCTCCACCCAGCTCACCCCCTCCACCCTTTCCTTCTCCACCCCGTCCACTCCCTCCACCCTCTCCTTCTCCACCCTGTCCACCCCCTTCACCCTTTCCTTCTCCTCCCCCTCCACCCCCTCCACCCTCTCCTTCTCCACCCTGTTCACTCCCTCCACCCCCTCCACCCTCTCCTTCTCCACCTTCTCCACGCCCTTCACCCTCTCCTTCTCCACCCTGCCCACCACCTTCACCTTCTCCTCCCCCTCCACCCCCTCCACCCTCTCCTGCTCCACCCCGTCCACCCCCTCCACCCTCTCCTTCTCCACCCAGCTCACCCCCTCCACCCTCTCCTGCTCCACCCCGTCCACCCCCTCCACCCTCTCCTTCTCCACCCAGCTCACCCCCTCCACCCTCTCCTTCTCCACCCCGTTCACTCCCTCCACCCTCTCCTTCTCCACCCTGTCCACCCCCTTCACCCTTTCCCCCTCCACCCCCTCCACCCCCTCCACCCCCTCCACCCTCTCCTGCTCCACCCCGTCAACCCCCTCCACCCTCTCCTTCTCCACCCAGCTCACCCCCTCCACCCTCTCCTGCTCCACCCCGTCCACCCCCTCCACCCTCTCCTTCTCCACCCAGCTCACCCCCTCCACCCTCTCCTTCTCCACCCCGTTCACTCCCTCCACCCTCTCCTTCTCCACCCTGTCCACCCCCTTCACCCTTTCCCCCTCCACCCCGTTCACCCCCTCCACCCTCTCCTTCTCCACCCCGTTCACTCCCTCCATCCTCTCCTTCTCCACCCAGCTCACCCCCTTCACCCTCTCCCTCTCCTCTCCCTCCACTACTTCCACCCTCTCCTTCTCCACCCTGTCCACCCTCTCCACCCTCTCCTCCTCCACCCCGTTCACCCCCTCCACCCTCTCCTTCTCCACCCCGTTCACCCCCTCCACCCTCTCCTTTTCCACCCCGTTCACCCCATCCATCCTCTCCTCCTCCACCCCCTCTACCCCCTCCGTCCTCTCCTTCTCCACCCCCTCTACCCCCTCCATCCTCTCCTTCTCCCTTAGTGTGCACTGTCCCTCCCAGCGCTTCAACCTACTATGCCGATTACGCCCATGTGGTTGCTGTGACTCATTCGTTATTTCTAGGGGTGTCTTACGACGCCTGCATCTCCATCCTCAAATGCCCGGCCCTGGTTGGTTACCAGGTTTCCGTAACGACCGCGAACACCTGGAACCTTGCAAACCCCTCGGCAATGATCCTGCCCGGTGACGTCATCGAAGCTTCTCCTCTAGGCGTCGCCGTGTCCGAATGTGGCAGCAACAGCACATCATTGACGAGGGGATATCAGCTGTTACGACTTCTTCTTGCCTCTGACACCTCCTCTACTACCGTGACCTCTAGCATCGTATTGCCCCCGGGGACGCCGCTGTCCATGGCCACGTCAATGGCGGCGGCCTTCCAAAAGCTGGCAAGCCAAGCCTTTGGCGGCAACAGCCAGTTTGCCTTGACCTTTGGCGTAACAACTGTATCGTCCTCCATATCGACACCGGCGGAGGTTGCCATTTCTCTGCCATCACCAGGTTAGTGACATTTCATGTCCATAGATCCTGTGTGCAGTAAACATAGTGTACCGATGTGTAGGGGATTTAAAATAAAAAAGCCCCTTTATCACAAACATGCGAAATGTACAGTTATGTTGGTTGCTTGTGCGTGGACGAGTTTGACTGAGTCAGAGTGTTTAAGGCAACGGATCCTAGTCAGGGGGCTTCCTAGCCAAGGGGGTTCCTAGCCAGGGGGGTTCCTAGCCAGGGGGGTTCCTAGCCAAGGGGGTTCCTAGCCAGGGGGGTTCCTAGCCAGGGGGGTTCCTAGCCAGGGGGGTTCCTAGCCAGGGGGTTCCTAGCCAAGGGGGTTCCTAGCCAGGGGGGTTCCTAGCCAGGGGGGTTCCTAGCCTGAGTGGGTTCCTAGCCAAGGGGATCCTAGCCAGGGGGGTTCCTAGCCAAGGGGGTTCCTAGCAAGGGGGGTTCCTAGCCAAGGGGGTTCCTAGCCAGGAAGGTTCCTAGCCAGGGGGGTTCCTAGCCGGGGGGGTTCCTAGCATGAGGTGTTCCTAGCCTGAGGGGGTTCCTAGCGAGGGGGATCCTAGCCAGGGGGGTTCCTAGCCAGGGGGGTTCCTAGCCAGGGGGGTTCCTAGCCAAGGGGGTTCCTAGCCAGGGGGTTCCTAGCCAGGGGGGTTCCTAGCCTGAGGGGGTTCCTAGCCAGGGGGATCCTAGCCAGGGGGGTTCCTAGCTAGGGGGGTTCCTAGCCAGGGGGGGGTTCCTACTTCCTAGCCAAAGAGGTTCCTAGCCAAGGGGGGGTTCCTACTTCCTAGCCAAGGGGGTTCCTAGCCAAGGGGGTTCCTAGCCAAGGGGGTTCCTAGCCAGGGGGGTTCCTAGCCAGGGGGGTTCCTAGCCAGGGGGGTTCCTAGCATGAGGTGTTCCTAGCCTGAGGGGGTTCCTAGCAAGGGGGATCCTAGCCAGGGGTTCCTAGCCAGGGGGGTTCCTAGCCAGGGGGGTTCCTAGCCAAGGGGGTTCCTAGCCAGGGGGGTTCCTAGCCAAGGGGGTTCCTAGCCAGGGGGATCCTAGCCATGGGGGTTCCTAGCAAGGGGGGTTCCTAGCAAGGGGGGTTCCTAGCCAGGGGGGTTCCTAGCCAAGGGGGTTCCTAGCCAGGGGGGTTCCTAGCCAGGGGGGTTCCTAGCATGAGGTGTTCCTAGCCTGAGGGGGTTCCTAGCAAGGGGGATCCTAGCCAGGGGTTCCTAGCCAGGGGGGTTCCTAGCCAGGGGGGTTCCTAGCCAAGGGGGTTCCTAGCCAGGGGGGTTCCTAGCCAGGGGGGTTCCTAGCCTGAGGCGGTTCCTAGCCAGGGGGATCCTAGCCAAGGGGATCCTAGCCAAGGGGGTTCCTAGCTAGGGGGGTTCCTAGCCAAGGGGGTTCCTAGCTAGGGGGGTCCTAGCCAGGGGGGGTCCTAGCCAAGGGGGTTCCTAGCCAAGGGGGGTTCCTAGCCAAGGGGGTTCCTAGCCTGAGGGTTCATAGCCAGAGGGCTTCCTAGCAAGGGGGGTTCCTAGCCAGGGGGATTCCTAGCCATGGGGGTTCCTACCCAGGGGGGTTCCTAGCCAGGGGGGTTCCTAGCTAGGGGGGTTCCTAGCCAGGGGGGTTCCTAGCCAGGGGGGTTCCTAGCCAGGGGGGTTCCTAGCCAGGGGGGTTCCTAGCCAGGGGGATTCCTAGCCAGGGGGGTTCCTAGCAAGGGAGGTTCCTAGCCAGGGGGGTTCCTAGCCAGAGGGGTTCCTAGCCAGGGGGGTTCCTAGCTAGGAGGGTTCCTAGCCAGGGGGGTTCCTAGCATGAGGGTTCCTAGCCAGGGGGGATCCTAGCCATGGGGGTTCCTGGCCAGGGGGGGTCCTAGCCTGAGGGTTCCTAGCCAGAGGGGTTCCTAGCCAAGGGGATTCCTAGCCAGGGGGGTTCCTACCATGGGGGGTTCCTAGCCAGGGGGGTTCCTAGCCAGGGGGGTTCCTTGCCAGGGGGGTTCATAGCCTGAGGGTTCCTAGCCAGAGGGGTTCCTAGCCAGGAGGGTTCCTAGCCAGGAGGGTTCCTAGCCAGGAGGGTTCCTAGCCAGGGGGGTTCCTAGCCAGGGGGGATCCTAGCCAGGGGGGTTCCTAGCCAGGGGGGTCCTAGCCAGAGGGTTCCTAGCCAGGGGGGTTCCTAGCCAGGGGTTCCTAGCCAGGGGGGTTCCTAGCTAGGGGGGTTCCTAGCCAGGGGGTTCCTAGCCAGGGGGGGTCCTAGCCAGGGGGTTCCTAGCCAGGGGGTTCCTAGCCAGGGGGGTTCCTACTGCCTTGCCAGGGGGATTCCTAGCCAGGGGGGTTCCTAGCCAGGGGGGTTCCTACTGCCTTGCCATGGGGGTTACTAGCCAGGGGGTTCCTAGCCAGGGGGATTCCTAGCCAAGAGGGTTCCTAGCCAGGGGGTTCCTAGCCAGGGGGGTTCCTACTGCCTTGCCATGGGGGTTACTAGCCAGGGGGGATCCTAGCCAAGGGGGGTCCTAGCCAGGGGGGTTCCTAGCCAGGGGGTTCCTAGCCAGGGGGTTCCTAGCCAGGGGGTTCCTAGCCAGGGGGTTCCTAGCCAGGAGGGTTCCTAGCCTGAGTGGGTTCCTAGCCAGGGGGGATCCTAGCCAGGGGGGTTCCTAGCCAGGGGGGGTCCTAGCCAGGGGGATCCTAGCCAGGGGGTTCCTAGCTAGGGGGGTCCTAGCCAGGGGGGTTCCTACTTCCTAGCCAGGGGGGTTCCTAGCCTGGGAGGATCCTAGCCAGGGGGTTCCTAGCCAGGGGGGTCCTACTTCCTAGCCAGGGGTGTTCCTAGCCAGGGGGGTCCTAGCCATGGAGGTTCCTAGCCAAGGGGGTTCCTAGCCAGGGGGGTTCCTAGCCAAGGGGGTTCCTAGCCAAGGGGGGTTCCTAGCCAGGGGGGTTCCTAGCCTGAGGGGTTCCTAGCCAGGGGGTTCCCAGCCAGGGGGGTTCCTAGCCAGGGGGGTTCCTAGCCAAGGGGGTTCCTAGCCAGGGGGGTTCCTACTGCCTTGCCATGGGGGTTACTAGCCAGGGGGGATCCTAGCCAAGGGGGTTCCTAGCCAGGGGGGTTCCTAGCCAGGGGGTTCCTAGCCAGGGGGGTCCTAGCCAGGGGGTTCCTAGCCAGGGGGTTCCTAGCCAGGGGGGTCCTAGCGAGGGGGTTCCTAGCCAGGGGGGATCCTAGCCAGGGGGGTTCCTAGCCAGGGGGGGTCCTAGCCAGGGGAATCCTAGCCAGGGGGTTCCTAGCCAGGGGGTTCCTAGCCAGGGGGGTTCCTACTTCCTAGCCAGGGGGGATCCTAGCCAGGGGGGTTCCTAGCCAGGGGGGTTCCTAGCCAGGGGGGTTCCTAGCCAGGGGGGTTCCTAGCCTGGGAGGATCCTAGCCAAGGGGTTCCTAGCCAAGGGGGTCCTACTTCCTAGCCAGGGGGGTTCCTAGCCAGGGGGGTCCTAGCCATGGAGGTTCCTAGCCAAGGGGGTTCCTAGCCAGGGGGGTTCCTAGCCAAGGGGGTTCCTAGCCAAGGGGGGTTCCTAGCCAGGGGGGTTCCTAGCCTGAGGGGTTCCTAGCCAGGGGGTTCCCAGCCATGGGGGTTCCTAGCCAGGGGGGTTCCTAGCCAAGGGGGTTCCTAGCCAAGGGGGTTCCTAGCCAGGGGGGTTCCTAGCTAAGGGGGTTCCTTGCCAGGGGGGTTCCTAGCCAAGGGGGGGTTCCTACTTCCTAGTCAGGGGGGTTCCTAGCCAAGGGGGTTCCTAGCCAGGGGGGTTCCTAGCCATGGGGGTTCCTAGCCAGGGGGGTTCCTAGCCAAGGGGGTTCCTAGCCAGGGGGGTTCCTAGCTAAGGGGGTTCCTAGCCAGGGGGGTTCCTAGCCAAGGGGGGGTTCCTACTTCCTAGCCAAGGGGGTTCCTAGCCAAGGGGGTTCCTAGCCAAAGAGGTTCCTAGCCAAGGGGGGGTTCCTACTTCCTAGCCAAGGGGGTTCCTAGCCATGGGGGTTCCTAGCCAAGGGGGTTCCTAGCCAAGGGGGGTTCCTAGCCAGGGGGGTTCCTAGTCAAGGGGGTGCCTATCCATAGGTACGTATGTCCTTTCCAAAGTCAGCCCCTTGTGACTGCATCAGCTCCGGAAAAAGATAATTCTTCCCTCTTTTATATTAGGTTAATAAGAATTTCATGCATCCACCCACTGCTAGGTGGCTTTCAGCAAAGGAACCAACTTAATACATGTTTACCTAATGATCACCGTTTCCTCCTTTCCTAGGGGTCAGCTCCAGCAACGGCGGTGGCGGCGTTCCGCTCACGATTGGTGCGATGATTGGCGTTGGGGTGGGCATCGGTGTAAGCGTCATCTTGGTGGCCACAGCCATCGCGGTCTTGCGCCGCCGCAGGAACCACACGATTTCCCCAGGTAACATTCATAAGTTGTTGTTGTTGTTCTAGCGTATACGGCACCGGCCTACCCGAATAACCTTTTCAAGGGGGCCCAGGCAGTGCTGATGGAAGAAAGAGTTTGAGAGAGAAGAGCAGACTTAGAACCAAGACTGGCCAAAGCAATCAGGCAAGAAAGCAGAGGACAGGCATGCAAAGCACAGAGAGTAATCAAACTACGGCTTGCAGCAAAGGAGCCTACTTAATACCCATTTACTATTTACTCAACGATCACCGTTCCCTGCTTTCCTAGGGGTCAGCTCCAGCAACGGCGGTGGCGGCGTTTTGCTCCCTATCGGTGCGATAGTTGGCGTTGGGGTGGGCATTGGTGTCAGCGGAAAGATCCCTAGGTTCTGGCCGTCCTTTGTAGAACGGACGGCCAGCAACAGAAGTATTGCAGTCCCAGGGGTGGTTTTAGTTGCCAACCTGGGCCCGTCCTGAACACACAGCTTTGCCGGAGTGCCAGTTGGCCATGCCTGTCCTTTCCAAGCCGAACGGTTATTAGCAAGTAACTTCTGTCATCTAGGTCATTATACTTGCCTTGAAGCAGTAACCTTTAGTGACCTAAATGAGCTTAATGACCAAACGGTTAGCAAGTAACTTCTGTCATTCAATAATTAACTTCTGTCATCTTAACAGATCTAGCACCTGTCTTATGAATATAGATTCTGACGGATATTACGGTGCCCCCTGACGGTGCCTCAGCTCCATCCATCCACTCCTTTCTCCATCGATCGTCCTCTTTGAATACTAATTGAACCTCCTTTCCATCTACCGCACTTGTCCCGATCAGCTTCGACTCCTCTGATGTCGGACGAAGACGACGGTTCGTGTTGTCCCGTATGCATGGAGGCATTCAATGAGGCGGTCCGTCAGCCTCTTATCTTGACGTGCGGTCACACCGTATGCAAGGACTGTATCCGCCAGCTCCCCTTGATGGAAGACAACGGCCACCGCAAGCGCTGTCCCAGTTGCAGGGCCACTGTGGAGAGACCGGATACAGAACTACATCCCAACTTCATGCTCATGACTGTGCTCATGCAAGCCGCTGCTCCCGCCGTTGTTGCGACCACGCCAGGTGCTGCCCCTGCCCCGGAGCAAGCCTTGCTCGACCTGCTTGAGCGTTGGAACCTTTCCGGTGCTGCCAGCATGGTCCTGCCGCCTTCTAGCGTGACGCTCGTGAGCTTGCTGAGCGAGGCGGGATCATCGGGCCAGGTCTGGAATGGAACGTTCCACAGGAAGGAGGTGAGGCTTACATGCAAGCGCCCCCCCCATTTGATAGGCCCATGAGGCCATGACAAATCCCACATGTGATCTTGTATCCCCTGAGCGTTGTTTCTCTGTTTTGGCATACAGGTCGCCGTGAAGACCCTGGCCTTGCCTCGTGGCCAGCAGATGGACGGCTCTCGGGACTGCCCCATGGAGGCTTCCCTCAAGCGTGAGCTGATGGTGTTAATGCACATTACCCAGGAGTGCCACTATGTCTGCCGCTACCTCGGCATCACGCAGAAAGAGGACCTCTTCTGCATCGTCATGACAAAGTACCCCTCGAACCTGCAGACACACCTGGACCGTCAAACAGGTGAGCATGACCCTAAATCCTAAACTCTAAACCCTAAACCCTAAACCCTAAACCCTTATCCCTTAACCCTAAACAGGTGAGCGTGACCTGTCATGCCTGCCCCTGCCTACCGAAATGCAGCTTGCACCGTGAGCCTCCACATAACAGAAGCCCCCTAGCGCATGGAACTCTGGAATGAGACATGCAATGAGTCCATAAAGGCGAGATGTGCCTTTGCCATTGTGAATGCGGGTCTTGAAGCAAGGTGTCGTGCAACAACACCTCTGATTACTTGTATGGCTCAATCCTGTGCATGGTACGTGTGATCGGGTGATCCATCATACTGCTGCCCACTGCCTTTGTGTTCCTTCAGGGAAGAGGTTGGGTCTGTCCGAAGCCCTCAAAATAGCGTGCGACATTGCGCATGGCCTGGTGGAGCTGCATGACCTGGGTGTGGCCGTCCTGGACCTCAAGCCCGACAATGTGCTCCTCACGCGGCAGGGCAACGCTCTCTTGACGGACTTTGGCATCAGCCGCGTCATCTCCGGCACCGTAGGAGCCACTCATCAGACGCAGGTTGCAGGCACCTTCAACTACATGTGAGCTAGGATAGGGCGAATGGGGCATAGCTCAGGTGCATACTATTGGGTAGAATCAATCACGGGGACAGTATGTACTAGACAATACGCAGCATATTGCGGCATTGATTGATCCTCCACCCCATGCACATATGCAGGGCCCCTGAGCAGATGAGCGAGGAGCATCTGGTCAGTCATGCTGCAGACATGTGGGCCTTTGCCTGCACTATGTTGCACATGTTGTCGGGGACGCCCCCCATGGCAGGCCTCAACTTGATGCAGATCAACAAAAGGATCGCCTTCGACAAGCGGGCCCATGACCTGCCTCATGACCTGCCTCCCTGGTTGGCGGCCTTGCTGCGGCGTTGTTTGGACTTCTCTCCCCAAGGCAGGCCGTCAGCAAGGCAGCTGCTGCAGGTCAGTGGGGTTGAGCTCACTAAAGGGATCAGGCAGTGGTCAGATGGTGCAAAGCTTACTGGACAGTCTTCAATATTTTATCAGAGAATAATCCCCCAATCTGGCGTTTGTGCCGCCCCAATGTGATGGGTTGGGTCATGGGTGCACTGGAGCAATTGAGGGTTGCGAGGATCGTGAACCTTGCTCATTACCGCATACCATCATTGATAGGAGGAGAGGGGGGAGGCTATTCCTTATAGGTGTACCTCGGAAGGTTGTTGTTGTCTCACTTCTCATGTACAGTGGTGCGACATGCCCACCCAACCATGTCTGCCTGGCGCTTGTGCCACCCACTGCAGCCACTTGTGTCCATTGAGTAAATATTTTGTTATGACCACAGGTCCTCGAAGAGTACGAAGAGTCAGCTCCCGGGCTGCCCATGCAAGAAATGTCCACCCCCCCTGCTCCCAGCAAGGTAGGGGCAAGCAGCAGAGTAATTGGGGAATACGCGGCATGCTGACCACCATCATAGATTCCGCAGGGGAGTGGGCATCTAGGCATCCCCCTTTCTCAGGTCCGGGGTGGGGTCCAGGGTGGGGGTGGGGGATTATTCAGGGTAGAGCTGCCGTTGAAGGGTTGCAATGGTTATAAAACACAAACAATGGGCCTAGGAGAGATATTAGTTCAATGTAGGAGGGACGTGAGCTCAGTCTAGGAGGGAGGTGAGCTCAGTCTAGGAGAGAGGTGAGCTCAATGTAGGAGGGAGGTGAGCTCAGTCTAGGAGGGAGGTGAGTTCAGCCTAGGAGAGATGCTAGCTCAATGTAGGAGGGAGGTGAGCTCAGTCTAAGAGGGAGGTGTGCTCAGTCTAGGAGGGAGGTGAGCTCAATCTAGGAGAGATGTTAGCTCAATGTAAGAGGGAAGTGAGCTCAGTCTAGGAGGGAGGTGAGCTCAGTCTAGGAGGGAGGTGAGCTCAGTCTAGGAGGGAGGTGAGCTCAGTCTAGGAGGGAGGTGAGCTCAGTCTAGGAGAGATGTTAGCTCAATATAGGAGGGAGCTGAGCTCAGTCTAGGAGGAAGGTGAGCTCAGTCTAGGAGGGAGGTGAGCTCAGTCTAGGAGGGAGGTGAGCTTAGCCTAGGAGGGAGGTGAGCTCAATGTAGGAGGGAGGTGAGCTTAGCCTAGGAGAGATGTGAGCTCAATGTAGGAGGGAGGTGAGCTCAGTCTAGGAGGGAGGTGAGCTCAGTCTAGGAGGGAGGTGAGCTAAGCCTAGGAGGGAGGTGAGCTCAATGTAGGAGGGAGGTGAGCTTAGCCTAGAAGAGATGTGAGCTCAATGAAGGAGGGAGGTGAGCTCAGCCTAGGAGAGAGGTGATATTAGCCTAGGAGGGAGGTGAGCTTAGCCTAGGAGGGAGGTGAGCTCAGCCTAGGAGAGATGTGAGGTCAATGTAGGAGGGAGGTGAGCTTAGCCTAGGAGGGAGGTGAGCTCAGCCTAGGAGACATGTGAGCTTAGCCTAGGAGGGAGGTGAGCTCAGTCTAGGAGGGAGGTGAGCTCAGCCTAGGAGAGATGTTAGCTCAATTTAGGAGGGAGGTGAGCTCAGTCTAGGAGGGAGATGTGCTCAGTCTAGGAGGGAGGTGAGCTCAGTCTAGGAGAGATGTTAGCTCAATGTAGGAGGGAAGTGAGCTCAGTCTAGGAGGGGGGTGAGCTCAGTCTAGGAGGGAGGTGAGCTCAGTCTAGGAGGGAGGTGAGCTCAGTCTAGGAGGGAGGTGAGCTCAGTCTAGGAGGGAGGTGAGCTTAGCCTAGGAGGGAGGTGCGCTCAATGTAGGAGGGAGGTGAGCTTAGCCTAGGAGACATGTGACCTCAATGTAGGAGGGAGGTGAGCTCAGTCTAGGAGGGAGGTGAGCTCAGTCTAGGAGGGAGGTGTGCTTAGCCTAGGAGGGAGGTGGGCTCAATGTAGGAGGGAGGTGAGCTTAGCCTAGGAGAGATGAGAGCTCAATGTAGGAGGGAGGTGAGCTCAGCCTAGGAGAGAGGTGAGCTTAGTCTAGGAGGGAGGTGAGCTTAGCCTAGGAGGGAGGTGAGCTCAGCTTAGGAGAGATGTGAGCTCAATATAGGAGGGAGGTGTGCTCAGTCTAGGAGGGAGGTGAGCTCAGTCTAGGAGGGAGGTGAGCTCAGTCTAGGAGGGAGGTGAGCTTAGCCTAGGAGGGAGGTGAGCTCAGTCTAGGAGGGAGTTAAGCTCAGCCTAGGAGGGAGACGCACTCAGCCTAAGAGGGAGGTGAGCTGAGCCTAGGAGGGAGGTGAGCTCAGTCTAGGAGGGAGGTGAGCTCAGTCTAGGAGGGAGGTGAGCTCAGTCTAGGAGGGAGGTGCACTCAGTCTAGGAAGAATGTGAGCTCAGTCTTGGAGGGAGGTGAGCTCAGCCTAGGAGGGAGGTGCGCTCAGTCTAGGAGGGAGGTGCACTCAGCCTAAGAGGGAGGAGAGCTGAGCCTAGGAGGGAGGTGAGCTCAGTCAAGGAGGGAGGTGAGCTCAATGTAGGAGGGAGGTGAGCTCAGTCTAGGAGGGATGTGTGCTCAGTCTAGGAGGGAGGTGAGCTCAGTCTAGGAGGGAGGTGAGCTTAGCCTAGGAGGGAGGTGAGCTCAGTCTAGGAGGGAGTTAAGCTCAGCCTAGGAGGGAGGTGCACTCAGCCTAAGAGGGAGGTGAGCTGAGCCTAGGAGGGAGGTGAGCTCAGTCTAGGAGGGAGGTGAGCTCAGTCTAGGAGGGAGGTGCACTCAGCCTAAGAGGGAGGTGAGCTGAGCCTAGGAGGGAGGTGAGCTCAGTCAAGGAGGGAGGTGAGCTTAGCCTAGGAGGGAGGTGAGCTCAGCCTAGGAGGGAGGTGAGCTCAGCCTAGGAGGGAGGTGAGCTCAGCCTAGGAGGGAGGTGAGCTCAGTCTAGGAGGGAGGTGCGCTCAGCCTAGGAGGGAGGTGAGCACAGCCTAGGAGGGATGTGTGCTCAGTCTAGGAGGGAGGTGAGCTCAGCCTAGGAGGGAGTTGATTTCAGCCTAGGAGGGAGGTGCACTCAGCCTAGGAGGGAGGTGAGCTCAGTCTAGGAGGAAATTGTGCTCAGTCTAGGAGGAAATTGTGCTCAGCCTAGGAGGGAGGTGTGCTCAGCCTAGGAGGGAAGTGAGTTCAGCCTAGGAGGGAGGTGCGCTCAGCTTAGGAGGGAGGTGAGCTCAGCCTAGGAGGGAAGTGAGTTCAGCCTAGGAGGGAGGTGAGCTCAGCCTAGGAGGGAGGTGAGATTAGCTTAGGGAGGAGGTGAGCTCAGTCTAGCAGGGAGGTAGGTGCAATCAGTCTAGGAGGGAGGTGAGCTCAGCTTAGGTGGGAGGTGAGCTCAGCCTAGGAGGGAAGTGAGTTCAGCCTAGGAGGGAGGTGAGCTCAGCTTAGGGAGGAGGTGAGCTCAGTCTAGCAGGGAGGTAGGTGCAATCAGTCTAGGAGGGAGGTGAGGTCAGCTTAGGGTATTTGCCAGCGAGCCCAAGAATGGCCGCGCTTCGCACAGGTTTAACGATCACAATAATGTGCATCACCAATGAAATATAGCCCCCGAGTCTGAGATTGCCACAGGATGAACCGAGACAATGTTGAAGAAGGATGAAGATTATCCTTGTGTTACATACTCAGTTAGCATAAGCAAACCCATGAGAGAAAACCGCCGTGAAGGGAGGGAGTTACTTCTTTTGTATTGCCTTATGGTAATGGCGTGGATGTGGCTACGGCCCCAAGCTGCGATGATTTCCCAACCTCCACGCCCTAATAGGGCGTAGCTTTCTTTTTTTTCTACCCAATTCTTGACGAACGATCTGCCAACATGTGAATGAATTAAGTTGAATAGATTACTTAATTGCATCCTTGATACAGGCTGCGACACAATGACCAAAATCTAAAAATCGTAATGACATGATGGGAGCAGTTACAAAACTGGCCACCGGGCAGTTACAAAACGGGCCACCGGGGCAGTTACAAAACGGGCCACTGGGGCAGACGAATTGTACGAGCTGAGCTTTGTGACTGGTCTAGCGATGCCAGGCAGGGTGGATGCAGAATTCCTCATGTGGCCAGGCAGAGAGACCGACTGCGCCCACCTTAGTGACCGACTGCAGTTTGTGCAAAACAGACACGGCACGTTGTTTTTATTTCTCAATAATTGGCAAATTTTAACCATGATTCCCTGCTTGCAGAGTGGCTCCAACCTATTCTGGATGCCTTGAGCCAGCAAGCTGCCAAACTGCAGCATGGGCAGCTGGTCCATGCAAGTCTCCCAATGGGTCAGCAAACTGCCATGATGCAGCTTAAGCAGCTGGTCCATGCACCTCTTCCCTGGTCCAGCAAGTTGTCATGTTGCAGCATGTGCAGTTGGTCCATGCAGCCCCTCCATTGGGTCAGCAAGCTGACATGGTGCAGCATGGGCAGCTGGGAATGGTCCATGCACCTCTTCCCCTGGGCCAGCAAGCTGACATGTTGCAGCATGGGCAGCTGGTCCATGCAACTCTCCCAATGGGCCAGCAAGCTGCCATGTTGCAGCATGGACAGATGGTCCATGCAGCCCCCCAATTGGGCCAGTAAGCTGCCTTGCTGCAGCATGGGCAGCTGGTCCATGCAAGTCTCCCAATGGGTCAGCAAACTGCCATGATGCAGCTTAAGCAGCTGGTCCATGCACCTCTCCCAATGGGCCAGCAAGCTGCCTTGCTGCAGCATGGGCAGCTGGTCCATGTAACTCTCCCAATGGGCCAGCAAGCTGGCATTTTGCAGGATGGGCAGCTGGTCCATGCACCTCATCCCCTGGGCCAGCAAGCTGGCATTTTGCAGGATGGGCAGCTGGTCCATGCACCTCATCCCCTGGGCCAGCAAGCTGCCGTGTTGCAGCATGGGCAGCTGGTCCATGCAGCCCCTCCATTGGGTCAGCAAGCTGTCATGTTGCAGCAGTGGTGGCTGGTCCATGCAACTCTCCCAATGGGCCAGCAAGCTGCCATGTTGCAGCATGGGCAGCTGATCCATGTTCCTCATCTCATGTGCCAGCAAGCTGACATGTTGCAGCATGGGCAGTTGGGCCTTGCAGCTCCACCACTGGTCCAGCAGATTGCCGTCATGCAGTATGCGCGGTTCATAAGGACCAAGGCACTGGGAGGGCACGGTCAGGAACAAATCATGGTTTACACGAAAAAAGTGATGTGACGTTTCCCTCCAAGACAGGCGGGGTCTGATGCCACGTTTGCCTCTACGCCTCGGGGACTCAGTCGACCCTAACTTCGCCGGTCCCCCGCCCTCCAAACCCTGAAAAGCCTCCTAAACTGCGGGTGGACATGGGCTACTGACGTCCTCCTCAACCAGGGCTTGTAGCTGGATGTGGAGTATGGATAGCTGCTGTCACCTGTATTAATTGGCGTGTTCATCGACCGTTTCGGAAAATTTGTTTCTAAGGAGTGCCCAGATGTTGGCGCCCGCCTTTCACATGCTTTGGTAAGGTTTAAAAACTTCAAAAAAAACGGTTACAAAAAAATGATATTATATTTTTCTATAAAAGGGAGAGTGTAACTCTATGCTGATGACCTGGTTTTATTCGCTGAATCGCCAGCTGATCTGCATACGCTACTTGATGCCCTCTATATTTTCTGCCGGCATGATGCCATGACAGTCAATACCGGTTTCAAAAAATCTGAAGCTGTAGTTTTCAATCAGAATTTGTTGCCGTCAATCGGCCTCTCTGCCGTATGATGGTTATGTTCTTGAGATTAAGCCCTTCTTCATCTATTTTGGAATGTTGTTTGCTGAGGCTGGTGGTTTGAAAGGAGCGGGCAGACGTTGTGTTAACAAGGTGAGGGCAGCCCTCTATGCCACGGTACGGAGATGCCATGGTGCGGAGATGCCATGAGCTTGACATACACAATGTTCACATTACGTGTCACCTAGTAGACTCGTTGGTGAAGCCTATCCTTTTTGAAGGGAGTGAAGTCTGCGGGCCGGGTCTTCTTGCGAAAAGGACCTGTCTCACCAACACTAATTTCCCAAAGATTTAGAGGTAATTCACAAAGGTTTCCTTGGGCGGTGCCTGGTTCTTCGCAAGACCATGGCCGTGTATTTTCTCACGAGTGAGCTTCAGCGTGAATAACTTGTTAAAAGTATTTTTAACTGTCCCTGAGGTTGTGGAAAAAGAATTCATGAGAGGCATGATGGCGACCTTGTGAAAATGGTTATGCTATTGGAAAGTTGTGAAATGGCCAGGGCCAGCTTTTTATCATCCAGGCTGATGAATCTTGGCATTGATCTGTTTTCTGATGTGAATACAGGGTTACATGTTGGTGATTTTTTCGAGTTCAGTTCAGAATCAAAGGCAGTCCGAAGTGTCCTGGGATATCATGTGCTGCGTACGGCTTTGTCAGTGCGTACTATTCCTGACTTCCAACGTGCGGGTTTTAAGTTTTTTGCATTCTCGAAATGGTCCCAGGCCCAACGTGATATGAAAGAGACTTTCTGGTTCAATTTCAATAGGCCCGAATCATATTTGCTGTAGTCCAGTATCGGATGAGCTTTCTTTGGCTGAATGTTGAGACGGGGCGTTTTGACAATGAATTCTTTTGTGCCTTACATTCAGAGGTCTCGCAAATGCTACAATTTTGAATGTATGGAGGATGGATTTTACATGATTTACTGCCCGTTTAGGCAGACCCCAGCCTGAGTTCAATCTTGATTTCCAGATTTCTTTATCGGATGAGGATGGGTCCATGAATCGGTTAATGAATGGACATGGGTAAAAGCTTAATGATGGGTTTTGTGCCTCTACTTTTTTGAGGAAATTAGGGTCCTCTATATTCCAATGCTTGATGATAAGGGAGAATCATCTCAGAACTAAGTCACACGTTATTCTCCTTTCTAATTTCGTAGGCGGTGTTTCACTTCACTTGTAGCACCCGCGTCGTGTTCCGTAATCGGGGCTTATCTTCTGCACTATGGGGGTTCATTTCCACGCCACTCTGTTGCGGTTGTGTGTTGGTTGATTGCCCAGGGGGGCACTGTTCTCTCGCAAACTGTCCTCGTTTATTTTGTGCTCTTACCGGTTTCTGGGCATCTGTCCCATGCATCAAATATGATTCCCCGCTGGACTGTAAAGCTTCAAAACTTGCATGAAGTCCCAGGTGAAGTCCCTTAGCCACCCCCAATGTAACTCCTGTTTATAACCGTACATTAAGCAGATTCATGAAGGCGCATGTCCATCCTTGGTGCACAATGGAGAGCAAGAACAATTGTCGCTTCATAGGACTGAGGGAGGGCACTGGTGGAATCCATGCAATCTATCTTTGTGACACCTCTAGTTCAACTTGCTCGTTCACGTGAAAATCCACCAGCCTTTTTGATCATTATTAAGAGTTGACCGGTAATGATCCTGGCTCTATTATTATGACCGGCCATTACAACAGCAGCTAATTACCCAGAACAGGCAGGAAACACGTAACAAAGCGAAATACAGTAATACACATATCGTAGAGGTTCAAGATTTTGCATATCCAAGCTTTCCAGGCCGTCAAGCCTCATCAGGGCAGCCAACCTAGTCCTGAATCATGAACATTGTTGTTGCCGCTGCTGCTTCAATTGCCGCTACCCCCTGGCAGCTTCTGTTGCTGACTGCTCAGCCCCCCCCCCCCCTTTAAACTCATCAAAATCACGCTCTGCTCATCCCCAAAATGGCAATGGTTATCCTAACCCTATCATCATCATCATCATGCTATGCTCCTCCATCCTCCTCATTCATCCTTAGCATCTATCTCGGGCATTGAATTAACTCAATGCCCCGATCTTGCCAATCGCTCGATGCGCGCGATGCCTACTTGCAAATATAATCATGCCGTGGCGCAGGTTTCAACCCCATTAAGCTTTGCTCATCCTTGCGATCGCCCGATGCGCAATGTCCGAGCGGTAGAAACCGTCGTCCCACTCTATCTGCTTTACGGCTTTGTACGCCTTGGCCTGCGCCTCGGCCACGTCCGCTCCTATCGCCGTCACGTTGAGCACGCGGCCGCCTGCTGCCACCAGCTCCCCTTTCGCGTTGAGTGTAGTGCCGGCATGGAAGACCTGTGAACGGACCAATGGGAAGTAATATGAAAACATGCACCAGGCTTTGAAAACCTGTGGAGGGAGGAAGGGTTTAGGGTGAAGGGTTTAGGGGGGGAAACAGGAGAAAACATGCACCAGGCATGGAAGACCTGTGAACGCGCGGAGGGAAATAAAATGATGACATGCGGCCAGGCCTTGAAGACCTCCGCAGGGGGGCAGCGACGCGAATGTCAAAAACAGGAGAAAACAAGTACCAGACATGGAGGACCTGTGAACGCGGCGGAGGGAAATAAAATTATGACATGTGGCCAGGCCTTGAAGACCTCCGCAGGGGGCAGCGACGCAAATGTCAAAAACAGGAGAAAACAAGTACCAGACATGGAGGACATGTGAACGCGGCGGAGGAAAATAAAATGAAGACACGCTCCAGCCTTGAAGACCTATGTAGGGGGTCAAAACCCTTAGCCCCAGTGACGCCCTCCAGACCCCTGATGACCGTCCCCTGGCTGGTAGTTGCCAGTGAGAATAAAAATCCGAACCCTCAACTGTACAATGCCCCTCCCCCTTTCCATCAAACCTTGGCCCCAGTGACGCCCTCCAGCCCACGGATGACCGTCCCCTGGCTGGTAGTTGCCCGAGAGAAAAAACAATCCGAACCCTCAACTGAACACTGTTCATCCCCCCTTTCCATCAAACCTTGGCCCCAGTGACGCCCTCCAGCCCCCGGATGACCGTCCCATGCTTGGCAGCTGCCAGAGGGGGCGAATATCAACCCTAGAGAATGCACACCCCTACACACTGCCCCTCCCCCCTGTCTATCAAACCTTGGCCCCAGTGATGCCCTCCAGCCCCCGGATGACCGTCCCCTGCTTGTAGGCGCCCGGGTACCCCTTGGCAGCCATGACGACCGTGACCGCCGCCTCCTTCTTCCATTCCAGCTTGACCTGCTCCAGGCGCCCGGTGCTGGCCATCAGCAGCACCTCGCCAAAATCAGAGTCGCAGCGCGCCATCAGGCTCTGGCACTCGGGGTCGCCGAAGCGGACGTTGTGTTCCAGAAGCTTGGCCTGGTATGGGGGGTGGGGGTGAGGGGTATATGGGCTAGGGTTTCAGAAGCGTTTCCTGAAGGTGTTTACACCTTCGGGTTTAAGCAGTTTAGCCTCGAGGGTGTTTTGGGATGAAGGGCTCAAGGGCTTAAGGGCTTGGGGCTTAAGGGCTTAAGGGCTTGGGGCTTAAGGGCTTGGGGCTTAAGGGCTTAAGGGTTAAGGGCTTGGGGCTTAAGGGCTTAAGGGCTTGGGGCTTAAGGGCTTGGGGCTTGGGGCTTAAGGGCTTGGGGCTTAAGGGCTCAAGGGCTTAAGGGCTTAAGGGCTTGGGGCTTAAGGGCTTGGGGCTTAAGGGCTTGGGGCTTAAGGGCTTGGGGCTTAAGGGCTTAAGGGCTTGGGGCTTAAGGGCTTAAGGGCTTGGGGCTTAAGGGCTTGGGGCTTAAGGGCTTAAGGGCTTGGGGCTTAAGGGCTTGGGGCTTGGGGCTTAAGGGCTTGGGGCTTAAGGGCTTAAGGGCTTAAGGGCTTGGGGCTTAAGGGCTTAAGGGCTTAAGGGCTTGGGGCTTAAGGGCTTGGGGCTTAAGGGCTTAAGGGCTTAAGGGCTTAAGGGCTTAAGAGCTTAAGGGCTTAAGGGCTTGGGGCTTAAGGGCTTAAGGGCTTGGGGCTTAAGGGCTTGGGGCTTAAGGGCTTAAAGGCTTAAGGGCTTGGGGCTTAAGGGCTTAAGGGCTTGGGGCTTAAGGGCTTGGGGCTTAAGGGCTTAAGGGCTTGGGGCTTAAGGGCTTGGGGCTTAAGGGCTTAAGGGCTTGGGGCTTAAGGGCTTGGGGCTTGGGGCTTAAGGGCTTGGGGCTTAAGGGCATAAGGGCTTAAGGGCTTAAGGGCTTGGGGCTTAAGGGCTTGGGGCTTAAGGGCTTGGGGCTAAAGGGCATAAGGGCTTAAGGGCTTAAGGGCTTGGGGCTTAAGGGCTTAATGGCTTGGGGCTTAAGGGCTTGGGGCTTAAGGGCTTAAGGGCTTAAGGGCTTAAGGGCTTGGGGCTTAAGGGCTTAAGGGCTTGGGGCTTAAGGGCTTGGGGCTTAAGGGCTTAAGGGCTTGGGGCTTAAGGGCTTGGGGCTTAAGGGCTTAAGGGCTTGGGGCTTGGGGCTTAAGGGCTTGGGGCTTAAGGGCTTAAGGGCTTAAGGGCTTGGGGCTTAAGGGCTTAAGGGCTTGGGGCTTAAGGGCTTAAGGGCTTGGGGCTTAAGGGCTTGGGGCTTAAGGGCTTAAGGGCTTGGGTTTCAAAAGTGTTTCCGGGCTTGGGTTTCATAAGTGTTTCCTGACATAGTGGAGGGTTTACAGGTTAGGGTTGGGGCAGATTTTCCTGAAGGGGTGGAGAGTGAGTCATTTCAGCAGAGCCTTTGTCTAAGAGCGTTCAGGGTTCGGAGCCTTACCTAAGAGTGTTCAGGGTTCAAGCTGCACTGCTTATCAAGTTTGTTGCTTATCAGGTTTAGGGTTTAGGGTGAAGGCTTTTAGGCCGGTCAGGTTTGCATGAGGGGGGGAGGATTGAGGATGAAGGAGCTTGGCCTGAAGGGGCGGGGGGTAGGGTTCAGGATCTGAACAGCATTGCTTGAAGAAGTAGAGGATAAGCTACAGGCTTCAACGCACGTCCGTAGGGAAGAAATGGGTTTAGGGTTAAGGGGTTTAAGGTTGAAGGTTCAGGTTACAAACCACAAAACCCTGTACTATATAACCCAAACTCTGCCTTCCTGCGCCTGCTCCATCAGGCCCGCCAGGTGGCGCAGTAAGGAGGAAGGGTAAACTTGGCATGAATTGAGCGAGCCAGATTTTGTTTCCCTTATTTTTATCTAACCCACACTCTGCCTTCCTGCGGCCGAGCGCACTACTCGATCAGGCCCGCCAGGTGGCACAGAAATGAGGAACGGTAGCCACAGCGTGAATTGAGCAAGCCAACCTTTGGGTGCGGCTGCGCCTGTGCCCGTGAAACCAGGAGTGGTTCGCCACGCCCCAACCGTTCTTCCGCAGCGCTGGTCAGTGCAGCCGTCAAAACCGCGTGTGGCTGCGCCAGTGCCCAAGAATCCCATGAGTGGTTTGTCATGCCCCAATCGTTTTTTGGCAGACGCAACTGATGCACACGGCTGCGGCAGCCTGCCCGCATCGACAGCTCAACCGCATTTAAGCAGACCGGACAAGACCCCAGGCAGAGACCCAACGCCCCTCCCCCCCTCCTCCCGTCAGTCCGTCACCCCACCCCGCTCAGCTCACCTTCCTAACCCTGATCCTGAGGCCAGCAAACAAGGCATCCTTGAAATGCGCCCCCCACGGCCACCATGCCCCCCTCCCATAACACACCCTCCTCAAAATACCCATTCCCGCTCCCCCCCCCCCCCCCCCCCCTCCCTCCCCTTGATCATGAGGCCCGCATATAAGGTACCCTTGGAAGGCCCCCCTCGGCCATCATAGCACCCCCCCCCCTGCCTCCTCCCCCCCCCCACCACTTTCAATTGACACCCTCTCCAACGGTCCAACCCCTCCCCCCCTCCCGATCCGCTCACCTTCCCATCCTTTATCATGAGGCCAGCCAAAGAAGCGCTCTTCAAGGGACGCCCCTCTGCCTCCTCCATCTCCCCCCCCCCCCCCCTCCACTCCCGTCACCTCGCCCCGCTCCACTCCCCCTCCCAACGTTCATCCTGAGGAAAGCAAAGAAGGCACCCTAGAAATGCGCCCCCCACAGCCACTATGCCCCCCTCCCCCTCCAATTTCACCCCTCCCCCTCCCATTCCACACCCTCCTCAAAGGACCCCCCTCCCGCTCTGCTCACCCTCCCATCCTTGATCATATGAGGCCTGCACACAGGGTATCCTTCAAGGGCCCCCCTCTGCCACCACCTTGACCCCCTCCCCCTCCCCCTCCGCTCACCTTCCCACCCTTGATCATGAGGCCAGCAAACAATGTCCCCTTGAAAGGCGCCCCCTTGGCCACCATGCCCCCTCCCCCTCCCCCTCCGCTCACCTTCCCATCCTTGATCATGAGGCCAGCAAACAATGTCCCCTTGAAAGGCGCCCCCTCGGCCACCATGGCCCGCGCCGTCCGCCACATGATCTCGTCCATGGCTAGCCGCGTGATCTCGTCCGTCACCACAGGGGCAGGGGAGTACGTACCCATGCCACCGGTATTCGGGCCAGTGTCACCATCACCCACAGCCTTGTGATCCTGCACATAGTTAAGGGTTTAGGGTCAAGGGTACAGCTTATAGGGTTAAAATGTTAAGGGTATAGAGTTTAGGGTGTAGGGTTCAGGTCTTATGATTTGGGGTTTAGGGTAAAGAGTATGGCTGATGAATCCATATGATCTTGCACATGGATAAGGGTTTAGGGTTGGGTTGATGAATATATATACGAGTCTGTACATGTCACAGGGTACAAGATTAACCGAACAACTGATTGACTGGTTTAGGGTCAACTGGCTATGAGCTTAGGTTCAAGCCGGACTGTTCAAGGGCCCGGGTTTTAGGCCTCTCAACCCTCCTCATGGTTCAGGGTCCAATGGGTTGCATCACTCTTGATTTTGTGCACATCCTTCATGGTCGAGGGTTTGGCTGGTGAATCCATGGTGAATCCATGTGATCTTGTACATCAGGACAGGGTTCAGGGTTTGGTCGATAGATTTATGTGACCCTGAGCATACTTCAGGGTTCAGGGTGTGATTGATGAATCCATTTTTTCTTGTACGCGATTTAGGGTTCGACTGTTCAACTGGTTAAGGGTTTAGGGTTCATTTCCAACGGGTCAATGGTCCAGGTTCTCATGTATTTCAATCCCTCTCGTGGTTCAGGGCCCAAGGGTTGCTTTAATCTTGCTGTCCTGCAAATACCTCAGGACCTAAGTTCCTCACCCTCATACCACCGCAAGGAGAGACACCCCCTTAATCTCACCCGTGCCCTTCTTGTTAAGAGTTTAGGGGTTGAGGGCTCCCACCTGTGCCGCTATAAGAGGATTTACCTTCTTCCCCCTCCGCCCTCACACTTGTGCCGCTATAAGAGGCACCACCTCCATCCCACTCCATCCTCCTAGCTTAGGGTTTGGGGTTAAGGGTTTAAGGCGCCCACTTGTCCAAAAATGGCACCACCCTCATCCCGCTGGCGCCCTCCTAGTTTAGGGTTTAAATGTTTAGGGTTTCAGGCTCCCACGTTTACCGCTATTCACAGCACCACCTCCATCCCCATTTGCGCCATCCTAGTTTAGGGTTAAGACGTTTAGGGTCAAGGGTTTAGGGCTCCCACTCATTTGCTAAAAACAGAACCACCTCCACCCCCTTTCGCGCCCTCCTAGTTTAGGGTTCAGGGTTCCCACGTGTGCCGCTAAAACGGCACCACCTCCACAGCCCCAAACCCCCTCCAAGTTCCGGGCTCCCACCTGTGCCGCTATCAGAGGTACCACTATCTCCCCGTCCACTAGGGCGAAGAAGGACGCCTCCTCGCCCTCCAGAAACTCCTCGATCACCAGCTGGTCGCCTACAGAGACAAGGTTCAGGGTATAGGGTTTCAGGTTTATGACGTAGGGTCAAGTAGCAGATCCATCACCAGCTGATCTCCTACAAGGACAAGATTCAGGGTATAGGGTTTCAAATTTGGGACGTACGGTCAAGTAGAAGATCCATCACTAGCTGGACGCCTCGAGGGAATAGGCACAACCATGCAGGTGAAGCTTGAGCAAATACAACACCAGCTGGTTGTCCGCAGAGCTTAAGCAGCATCACCCACATCACCCGCGTCCCTGATCAGCTTGCCTATGGCAGGTTAAGCTGGCGGCAGGGACCGGCAACAGTGGGTCAAGCTTGTTTCAGCGGGATGACACAGGCGGCAGGAACCAAATACAATGGAATACAATGGTTTACACATGTCTACGGCAGGAGGATGACTGCGGCAGGGTTGAATCGTCCCGGATCAGCTTGCATCCGCCGAGCCCCCCCGCATCACCTGCGTATTCAAAGACCTCCTCGACTACCATCACATGGCATCGTGCGCCTGTTGGACGCGCGGCGGAATGCGAGAGAAACGTCGCCCCTCATGGCCCCATGCTCTACATGCCCTTCTGATCAGCAGCATTCAGGCAGCGCTCCTCATCGCCCCAGGCTCAACCTGTTACAGCAGCAGCCCGCCTGATCAGCAACGCTCAGGCTCGGAACAGGGAACGATGTGGACGGGCCTCTGTGGTGAGGCCACCGCGTACGTTGATTCCGGGAAATCACACTGTCCTTCGAAGTTGTGCAGTTCCTTTGTTGCATTCTTTCTTTCAGGGTACCCAAACCCTTGATCCCAAATATTTCCTTGAAACCCAAAACCCTCGAATAGGCCCCCTCGCACCTGCGCCTCCAATGATGTTCTTGACCAGCATGTCGACGACCCCAACAGGCTTTGAGCAACACTGACTAACCCTAAACCTTCAACACTAAACCCTAATCTGAGCCCCCATCACCTGCGCCTCCGAAGATCTTCTTGGCCTAGCACCAATCACCGGCCTCCAACCGACTTTCAGCAACATTAACCCTAAACCTTTAACCGTAAACCCTAATCTAAGCCCCCCTCACCTGCGCCTCCGAAGATCTTCTTGACCAGCATGTCGTCGACCGCCTGGTAGGCCTCCTCCACCGTGAGGGCCACCACCACGCCCTTGCCCGCCGCCAGCCCACTGGCCTTGACCACAATGGGCGCGCCCAGGGAGCGAATGAAGTCCTTGGCTTTCTGCGCGTCGGTGAACACCTCGTAGGCGGCGGTCGGGATGTCATACTTCTTCAAGATGGCCTGTTTGGGAAGGAGGACAGGAGGAGGAGAAGTTAGCCGAGGAGGACAGAAGTTTGCCAGCTGCGCATCGGTGAACACTTCGTAGGCGGCGGCCGGGATGGCCTGTTTGGGAGGGAGGACAGGAGGAGGAGACGTTGGCCAAGGAGGACAGAAGGACATAAGTTGCTCTCTGCGCGTCAGTGAACAACTCGTAGGCGGCGGTTGGGATGTCATGCTTCTTCAGGATGGCCTGTTTGGGAGGGAGGACAGGAGGAGGAGAAGTTAGCCGAGGAGGACAGAAGTTAGCCAAGGAGGCAGAAGGATAGAACTTGGCCGAAGATGTTAGTTGGATGATAGTTGGATGATAGTTGGCCGAGGTCCCCTTTCCATGATGAGGGGTGGCCACGTGCGCTCGGCGGCACGAGCTCTGACCACTGCTAAGTACTGGGAGCTTTGGCCACATTTAGCTACATTTCAGCTACGGTTCAGCCACGGTTCAGCCATACTTCAGTTAAAGTTCAGCCACACTTCAGCCACCGTCCTTCCATGGTTCAACCATATTTCAGCCACACCTCAGCCACCTTTCAGCCACCGTTCAGCTACATCACCGGCCACAACAGGGATGGTCTGGCGCATCAAGGTGTTTTCTGTTCCGGGCATCAGCTGCAGGCCGGACAAAGTTTAACCCCCAAATGCCCCGGGGGTGGCTGACCAGCGGTGGCTGACCAGCAGCCTCCCAAAGGCTGCCTGCTGGGCAATGGAACAAGCACTGGCCCAAAATCAGAGCTGCGCCGATTACGGTCCTAACGATGGCTAAATTACATAGCTCACTTAGGCAGTTTCAGTCACCGTAATTTCAAGGCAGATTTAGCCACTTTTGCCAGTAAGGGACCTTAATTACCCGCACGCACACATTTGTATAAACTACGGAGCAATTGCACAGCGCTGGCTCCAAACCCAAAGCTTAACACTTGAAAGCTTAACCACCTAACCATATAAACCACCCGTGGCTTATCCCCCATGGGGGCTTCGCTCACCACCCCCCCTCCATCCCCCTTGGGCGCTGGGAGTCAAAGTTGGGTACAGCATGCTCCTCTAAATCTTTAAAGGAAAACCTCCTCAACGTCACACTTTTAAGTCAGCACAGGCCCGCAGCTACAAAAAAAAAATTGCCGTGAAACAAAGGAGATTACAGGCCCATTCACTAGGCGTCCTGGCGCTATGCAAATTAGCTCCAAATCCCCAACAATCTCTCCACAGACTCCCGAATCCAGCCTCCACACCTTCCTCAACCAACTCCCAAATACCCCCTCAACCAACTCCCAAATACCCCCCTCAACCAACTCCCAAATACCCCCCTCAACCAACTCCCAAATACCCCCCTCAACCAACTCCCAAATACCCCCCTCAACCAACTCCCAAATACCCCCCTCAACCAACTCCCAAATACCCCCCATCAACCAACTCCCAAATACCCCCCTCAACCAACTCCCAAATACCCCCCTCAACCGAACCCTGGATTTTTGTTCGATTAGCCTTAGAGCCAGTTGTACACTGGATTAATATAATTCCCAATATCCCCTCAATTGAATTCCATAACCCCCAACTGACCATCCTGTAGGCATTAGACTATAGGAGGCCTCACGTGCTGTACCAATTAGGCATTTGGGCCCCAGATAGGCACATCCCTTCTGAAACAGAGTACTTGGGGAGAAATCCTCCCCAATTCCCCTCAACCGCATCCCACAGCCCCCAACCGATCTTCACTTTTGCCTGAAGCCCCCCAGCAGCGCCGCCCTCGGGTCCCAGGCAGGCACAACCTTTTTGAAACGGAGTTATCAAATCAAAACCCCAGCTTTCCCCCCTCCACCGACTCTCAAATCCCCAACCGGCCTTCAAGTCAAGGCCTTCTAGCCCTCCGGATGCGACGGTTAGGCATTCAGGTCCTAGGCAGGTACAACCTGTCTGAAACGGAGTTCCTAAATCACCCCCCTCCCTCCCAATCCCCCCCCCCCCTCCACCGTCTCTCAAATCCCCAAGTAGCGGCCTAAAAGCCCTCAAGCTGAGCATATGGGTCCCAGGCAGGCACACACTTTCGAAAACGTTATCATTAAACAACAACTCCTCAGCACCCCCCATCCGACCTTCAAATCCCCCAACCGACCTTCAAATATGCCTTGGAGCTCTCCAGCTGCCCCGGCTTGGCTTTAGGGCCCCAGACAGATAAACCATTCGGAGACATAATTACTCAAATCAAAGCTCCGCATTCCCCTCCTTTGCCGTCTCTCCAACCCCCCCCCAACCGACCCCCCAACCCCCCACCCACCCCCCCCAACCGATCCCCCCCAACCCCAACCGACCTTCAAATAGCCCTTGAGCCCTCCAGCCCTCCAGCTGCGCCGGCTTGGCCTTAGGGCCCCCATTAGCCCCAACTTCTTGACACAACCTTTTTGATTCCCGAGTCCCCCAACCGACCTTCAAGTATGCCTTAGAGCCCTCCAGCTGCGCCGGCTTGGCCTTAGGGCCCCATGTGGGCACTCCAGCCGCTTCTAAGTCGTCTGCAAGACCCGCCACCAGAGGCACCTCGGGCCCAATCACCACAAGTCCGATGTGCTTCTCCTGACAGAAGGCGACGACCTGGCACACCAAACACCGTAGAATGCATGTGGGTAAGTAAGAATGGGAACGCATGGGGATGCATGGGGACGCATGGAAACGCATGAGGGATGTTTTTACTTTGGAATGATAGGGATGCACGGGGCCGTATTTTCTCTTTGAACCCATTCTTTGCTCATTGCTGTTGTTAAGTGAGATGCAAAGGATTGCTGTTATAGATTTGAAGCAGCCAATAAAAGCCAACCAACACAAGCCAACCACTAAAGCCAAAGGTTATATGATAAGCTTGTGTATATTGATGAGTGTCAGGCCACAGGGCCGCAGGGCGGCCATCACTGAGCGATGAGGACCAAACCTTGACCAGCCAATGGCCATTGGCCCAAGCATCAGGTCTTTCTGAGACAGGCACCCTCGGTGGCAGCCCATGATATAGCTGAACTGTAGCTGAAGCATGCTAACATTAAGAGTGCTGTAAAGAATAATGTTTGACACCCCTCTCAGAGCTACCACGGGTTGGCCGAAAGCTTGGTGCCTACTATGTACGTGTATTTAGATTCATGAAACTGCGCACATGCCCTTCCATGAGTGCTTGCATGCATCATGCGAAGGGTCAAAAATGTGCCATCCTGGCAGTGGTTTGGGGACTTCAGTGGGCATGGCATCCCCTTCTCCATGCAGCAGCCCCTGCTGCATGCCAAGGCGAGGTGCATTGTACATGATGTATGGGATTGCATGTGTGTCTGCATGCATGCATTATGGGCGGGGAGGAGAGCGCATGCTCTGTCGTGGGAACAGGCGCTCTCCATGCCCTCCCCATTTCAATGAGATAACACCTGAGGGCCATGCTGAAAAGGCTCGGCCGAGTGGGCGCCTGACTGTCTCCATGCCCTCTCCCATGTATGTGCTCCTTAAGAGCCGGGCACAGGGCTGGTTTCTTATTCACGCACCCCCGGTGGCATATCTACGTTTATTAACCTGAAATGCCGCTTTGATCACACCTCCGAATGTTTGACGATGTTGATTCCCACGTTGGTCACGTTGGGCTCTGCACCGATGCCGGGATTGCCGGGCGCGGCGTACACATGATTGCAGACGTCCGACTGCGAGAGCCGCCAAATCAGGGAGTGCTCCCGGCCCCCGCCTCCGATGACGAGCATGTTGACCTGTGGAAAAGAAGCCGTGAGGGCAGTGAGGAGAGTGCGTAGGGGCGAGACATGGGGCAAGGGGGGACGGGGGGGGGGAACAGTGCACATGATGCAGGCGAAGCTCTGCCGTTGATCACTGATGAGGGAATCCTAACTCACCTTGCCTGCTGCTGCTACCACCACCCTGGTCGGCCTCGCCATTTGAACACGATTGCCGATGCAGCGCAGCTGGCGCACCATCGGTCGGGGCTGGAGCAGGCCATGGGAGTTCAGCATCGTTGCGATTTATATGTCACGATTAAGGCGGATTAAGACGAGTTAATGTCCAAAATAACTATGATCCGCCGACGAAACGTGTTCGTCCTCTCGGCCCATCACGTTTCCACGTTAGCCACCCCCAGAAGAGTGAGGATTAGTGGTTAGTACGGCACGAACATTCGACATCTTGGAGCCATACGCGACTGCCTGCCTTTCATGAAGCGGCCAGACAGGCAGAGAGTGAGGCGATAGCTGCTCCCTCAAGCTGACGCAATGCATCACTCGCGTCTTGAAATTGCGGGCCGACGCGATGCGCGCCAACGACTGCCCCTGCCGAAATCCAGCATCAGTGACAGCAGACTTGGGATACAGGTCCGTTTCCCTATTGCGGCCCACGCCACTGCCCCGACTGTGTCTCACACAGCTGCAACAACAGCTACCCCTAGTGCGACCCACCCACCTGCTATTACTGCCCCAACTGCGGCCCCCGCCGCTGCCCCAGCTGCGGCACAAACAGCTGCCACTGGAGCATTCATCAGGACAGAGGAACCAGGCAAAGGGCAGAAACAGGAGCTGCACAGCAGCAGCAGCAGCAGCAGCAGCAGCAGCTATCGGCTACTTCAGCAGTTGTCGGACGCCAACAGGAGCGGGAGGCTTCGGCTGCGCGAGCCCCTCGAGGCTGCGCGCAGCAGCGCCACCTCACAGCTGCTGGACGAGCTCTACGAGGAGATGGAGGAAGTGTTCTGTGAGTTCAACTTCTTACTAGCTGCAAGCGCAGCCTGGTATTCTGTACTTGCGCCGTGTGCCCATCACTCGTGTCTGCAGACGCTTAGGCGAGGAAACCCTTGCATGGGACGAGGTCCCACGCCTACACCTACACCTCCTCGCTCACGTACAACTCCTCCGCATGGACATTCATCCCCTCTGATGGCTATCTACTGTACAAGCTGCTGATTTTACCCTTTACCCTGTAGCCCCGAGCTGCTTATTTTAAAAACCTCCTGAGGTAAAAGACCGCAAAGACTCTCCCTCTGGACTCTGGTGGCTTCCAGCCTCTGCACAACCCCACTTTTGTCACCTTCTGGCTCCACCGGCCACTTGGGGGTATCTGCCATGTATTATTCAGTCTGTTTCAGTCCATGGTCCCTGATGAACTGATGGGAGTTCTGGCTCCTTCTGATGTTCCTTCCATCATGGCTACCTGGCTAAAGAAGCACCGCATGGGCTCCACATGCACTCTCAAGTCCATGGCCCCTGTATTCCATGCACCAATGAGCTCATGATCCCTGATGGGCTGATGGGAGTAACGGCCCGTTGTCATGATGTAAGGGCTGATGGGAGTTATGGTCCCCTCTGATGAACCCCTCCATGATGGCCACTTAACGAAGCACCTTTCTAATGCCCCCTTCATGTTGACAGACTCCGAAGGGGATTACGTAATTCCGATGCTGGAGCGAGCACACTATCATCCATATCCCTGACTACCGTAGTAGCTGAATCACCCTACAAAAACGAACTGTGTCTGATAACGCTTATTGCCCCTTCGATGGGCACAGACACCAAGCGGGGCTATGTGAATCCAAAGCAGGAGCGCACCATCATGCATGCCCCCAAAATGTAGCAGCAGCTGATTGCCCATATCCACCCACCCACTCCGTGATGACAGACTCCAAGCGGGGCTATGTGATTCCAAAACAGGAGCGCACCATCGCGCATGTCCCTGACTGGTACCTGAATCACCCCACGAAATCGAACTGTGACTCATTACTCATAAGGCTGATTGCCTCTCTGACGCCAGACTCCAAGCGGGGCTACGTGATTCCAAAGCAGGAGCGCACCATCATCGACGCGACTGGCGGCGGCGCGACGTATGGAGAGGTTATGCCTGAGGGCATAGACTCTCTGGTGCAGCACCTCAACATGGGGAAGGAGAATGTGTTTATGGGTGAGTGCAATCTAGGGTGCAAGGTTCAGGGTTTAAGGCTTAATCCTGATGCCTTTCTGGGTGAGTGCATTATAGGGTTTAAGGTCCAGAGCTTGAGGCTGAACCCTAAACCCTAGACCTAGGTTCTTAACCCTCAACCTCAATCCCTGAACCCACTCAACTCCGAACCTTCAACCCGTACTCAGACAGGCGAGTGCGGTCCAGGGAAGCATTAATTGAAGAGGATGGGATGCTCCCCTGCCTGTGTCCAGTGCATCTGCTTTTGCAAGGAGGCCAAATTTCCCCGCAGAGGAGGCTTAGCTCTGCTGCTAGAGGAGGCTTAAATCTGCTGCCGGTGCCCCTGCTTACAGTGCCTTGGCCGCTTGCCCCTGTGCGTGTCCTTGCTCCTAGACCTTGGTTCGGGCTTGGGCAGGACAGTGATCCAAGTGGGCCTGACCAGCCCAGTCCGCAAGTCCATTGGAGTCGAGCTGTCCACTTGCCGACACGAGCAGGCGGGCTGGGCGGTGGAGCAGCTGCAGCGCCGCCACGGCCACAGGCTGCAGAACGTCGAGCTTCGCGTGGAAGACATCACGAGGGGCTCCTTTGAAGGCGCGACGCACTTCATGCTATGCTCGACAGCATTCAGCGCGAGCGGTGCGGCCTATACCCTAAACCCTATACCCTAAACCCTTATCTCCATTGAGGGCGCGACGCACTTCATGCTCTGCTCGACGGCATTCAGCGAAACAGTGTGGCCTATACCCTGATCCCTATACCCTAAACCCTTACCTCCTTTGAGGGCGCGACGCACTTCATGCTCTCCTCAACGGCATTCAGCGCGAGCAGTGCGGCCTATACCCTAAACCCTATACCCTAAGCCCTTAACTCCTTTGAGGGCGCAACGCACTTCATGCTCTGCTCGACGGCATTCAGCGCGAGCAGTGGTTGGCGTGGTCGGGTTCGGCTGAGAGGGTTTTGGTCATTGGGGTTATTAACGGGGTAAAGCTTGATTGGGGGTGGGGTAGGGGTGGTGTGATCTGGGGAGGGGTATGATTGGGGGCGAGGAATGCTGGGGGGGGGGGTCTTCAGGGAGGAGGCATGGTTGGGAGCAAGGTTTGCGGGTGAAGGGGGGGGGGGGGAAGTGTGAATGGGGGGAGGAAAGTTTGATTGGGGGGGGGAGTTTGCTTAGTAGGGGTGGTGTCCCTGGTGGGGGGGGGCATGATTGGGGCAAAGTAAAGGGTTAAGGTTTTGACCCTAAATCTTAAAAAAGGCTTTGTGGGGGAGGCATGATTGGGGCAGAGTAAACTTGTGGGTAAATCGTGAACCTGGCCGAAGCCCCTCAGGACTTTCAGGATCCACAGAACGAAAGAAAGGAAGAAAACTACGCCCCCTAAAGGGCGTGCAGTTTAAGGGAACAGCGCAGCTCGGGGCCGAAGCCCCTCAGGACCATCAGGCTCCACAAATATTGGAGAGTGCCCTCTGACCACAGACCTGCAGGCTGCTGAATGGTTTCAGAGCGTCTTGGCAGTGCCATGTGAAGGGTTGAGGGTATAGAGGCTGACCACCCATCCCTGTGCCCACGCTCGTACAGACTGCCGAATGGCAGCGTAGCGCCTTTGCAGTGCCGAGGGAAGGGTTGAGGTTATAGAGGCTGACCATTCATCCCCGTGCCCACACTCGTAAAGGCTGTCGAATGGCAGCGTAGCGCCTTCACAGTGCCAAGTAAAGGGTGGAGGGTATAGAGGCTGATCTACCATCCCCGTGCCGTCCTTGCCCGCAGGCTGCCGAATGATCGCGGAGCGCCTCGCATCGACATCCACGTTCCAAGTCCTGGTGACCTCGCGGCAGCTCCCACCCACGCCCTGCCTACGCAAGGTGCGCGAGGTCCTTTGCGCGAACTGGTGGAACCCTCCGATGCCCATACCCATGCGACTTTTAACACCCGTTGCTGGTCCCATGTGGCTTTTAGCGTTGGTTGCTGGTCCCATGCCACTGCACATGCACATGCCACTGCACATGCACATGCCCGCTGGCCTCCTCCCCCTGGCAAGATGGGCGAATCCTCAAGCTCGTACTTGTGGAACCTGACCATGCACATGCCACTGCACATGCACATGCACATGCCCGCTCCACATGCACATGCCACTGCCCATGCACACGCCCGCTGGTCCTTTTCCCCTCGCAAGATGGGTGAGTTCTGGTGCACATACTTGTGGAACCTGCCCAAGCACATGCACATGCTGCCGCCACTGCCTATGCCCATGCAAATGCCTAGTAGCATGAGGCATACAGGCGCGCCTCATGGTCCGAGCCCATGCCACTGCCCATACACATGACCCTGACCATGCATGGTAGCACGATACTGCTCGATACGGCACGTGTTCAGCCGGATTGTACTACCATGCCCCTGACCAGTTGGCGAGTTCCCATGCGCGTTCTCGTGGAACCTGCCCATGCACATTACATACCACTGCCCATGCACATGCCACTGCACACGCCACTGCACATGCACATGCCACTTCCCATACACTTGCAACTGACCAGGTTGGCGAGTTCCCATGCGCCTACTCGTGGAACCTGGGTGGCACGGCGTACGTGTACACACGGCTGGACCTCAACGCGGCACCCATGGCATGCCTGTCCCAGTTCCTGTCCAAGGAGGGGCTGTGCTGGCTGCCGCACGATCGCGACATGCACATCCCCATTGTGGCTGAAGAGTGCATGCGGTAAAGGGAGAGAGAGAGGGGGAGAGAGACTGATCCCCATCGTGGCTGAACAGAGCATGCAGTGAAGGGAGAAAAAGAGACTGAAAGAGAGAGAGAGAGAGAGGAAGACAGAGATCCATTTGTCGTCCAATATTTGTTTTTTCTGTGACCATGAGTCAATGCGAACTCTAGAGAATTCATGTCCCGGATGTCATGTGTTCCTCGTGGGAGAGGGTTAAGGATTTAGGCCGGTAGAATTTGTGTGGATGTCATGCGTTCCTTGTGGGAGAGGGTTTAGGGTGTAGGCTGGGAGAAATCGTGTGGATGTCACGTGTTCCTCTTGGGAGAGGGTTTAGGGTTTAGGCCGGGCGAATTCATGTAGGTGTCAGGTGTTCCTTGTGGGAGGGTGCAGAGACCCATAAGCTGTTCTGCTGTCCTTACTTCTTTGAGAGAGACTTAAGACCCATGGGTCGTTCCATCGTCTTTTTCTGTGATTGTGCATCAGGGTGATCTCAAGAGCATTCATGCACATGTCCTGCATGCCTCGTGGGATAGAGGGATAGAGTGAGAAACTTGGTTCCATCGGTTGTTTCCATGTTCTACATTTCCATACATTATTTATGACCAAGCGTGCCAGTGATATCAAGAGGCGATGTTCATGTGCTGTAGATGCTTTGTGGGAGAGGGACACAGGGACAAAACAATGACCATCGGTTGTTTTCCATTTTTTTCATCTTCTTGCCTCTAATAGTGACCATGCATGTCAGACTGCCAGGGATACCAAGTGGCTATATGCACATGATGCGGATACCTTCAGGGGCACTCCTCGTGCACTGCACGACGTGCAGTACATCGGACTCGTTGACAATCCGGCAAGCAGATCATGCCAAGGTACATTTCCACGCCATATACTTGCGTTTGTTTGCATTTATTTGCCCTCTCCCGAAGTCACTGTTGGGCACCCACGCGGCCGAGCCTTTTTCGAGCAGGGCCCGGAGGTACCAGAGGTTAACGTCATTGGTTGTGTGTTGGTTATTTGCCCAGGGGGTCACTGTTGTTTTGCTCATTGTCCTAGTTTCTTGCAGTCTATTTTGTGCTCTTACCGCTCTTCGGTCACCAGCCCCATGCATCACATGATCAGATGCGATGCCTCGCTGGACTGTTAAACGTCAAATGCAACGAAGTAAATGACGTTACACCTCTGGGCCTTTTCAACAAGGCTCGGCAGTCGGAAGGGCAGGCAAAATGACGTTACGCCTCTGGGACCTACTCAAAATGGCCCGGCAATGTGGGCGCATGCTATGGAGGCAATGACGTTATAGCGTTATTACGCCAATGGGCCCTGCTCTTAAAGGCTCGACAGCATGGGCGCACGAATTGGGGGCAAAAAAGAAAGTCTAACACAACATTCTAAAAAATGCCAAATGACCCTTGGCTACCCCCCCCTCCCCGCCCCGCCTCTGCAACCTAGTAAAACCTTAATTTTTCAGTAAAAAAACAGGCTCACATCTGCCCACTCCGTCAGTCCTACAGCAACAAAAGTCTAACAGCGGAGTAAATCTAGCTCCCAAGGGTCGGTTGGTGATGTCTTAAACCAGCTCTCAACGATCTCATGAAAGACATAACCATACTAGGCGACCAAACATAAAAAGACAAATCGGTATTTAGTTCCATGCCTGGTCCGTCTCAGGCGCCTTGAGTCTCAGAATTCCACACGCCCGCGTAAATTTACTATTTTTGTGGTTGCGACTTGTACGTTAATCTTTGCGGCTATATCTGCGAAACGTAGCTGCCTGGGCGCCCGGCCTTTCTAAAGATGTCAATGACGTTACACCACTGGGCCATGCTGCAAAGCTCGGCCGCGTCGGCGTCCAACAGCAAGGTTGGCAACTAAAGAGACAGAGGGGAGAGACCCTCTCAAAAACAAAACAAAAAGTCCTAATCCCCAATTCAACTACCGGAAGCTAAAGGCGTCTGCGCCATGCTCAAAAGACTTGGCCGTGTGGGCGTCCCACTGTCAGAAAGGGGGGAAAAGGAGAAAAGAAAAACAGGAAATTATTGCTCAACCAAAAAGCAGGCACCTGTCCCAAGCGATACCGTCGGTAAAGGCCAAGACAAGTTGCAGAGCCAGAATCCCCATGCAAGTCTCTCCCGGAAACCATTATAGCTACAAACTTAGGCGGCCTTCATGGGTCGCCTCCAACTCCCTTCTTCTAGCTGCTCCTGAGGCGGCCTTCATGGGTCGCCTCGAACTCCATCTTCTAGCTGCTCCTGAGGCGGCCTTCATGGGTCGCCTCAAACTCCATCTTCTAGCTGCTCCTGAGGCGGCCTTCATGCGTCGCCTCAAACTTCATCTTCTAGCTGTTCCTGAGGCGGCCCTTCTAAAAAGGTGTATGGGTAGATTCGTTGATGCTGGGGGGCAGATAAGAATCGACGCGCAACGGCCTGCCGGGGGTGGGCGTGGCCGGAGGGGGGGGTGGGGGCGAATTTCGACACGGGCGGCGGTCGGAGGCTGGGGCCTCCCGACGTGGTCCTCACCCTATCCCCCTTGCTGAAATAATTTTTCCTGGGGAGGGGGGAGAGAAGGGAAAAGAAAAGGAAAAGAAAAGGGAACGTAACGGTTGAAGGTGGGGGGGTGGAAAAGAATGGCAGGGGGGGGGGGGAATGAAGAGAACAGGGAAACAACGGCTTGGGAGAAAAATTAAGGGGAAGATGAAAAGAGAAGGTGAAAGTATCGCTGGGGGATTGCTGGGGGGAGAGGAAAGGGAGAAGAAACGGAAAATAATGGCTGGGGGGGGAGAAAAACGGCCTCTCAAATGACGAAGCCTTTTTTCAGGGGTGATGGGGATTGCAACTAAGGATTCCCCCATCACCCTTGCAATGCATGGTGCCGGTATTTGGTGCCGGTGCATGGCGCTAGTTCGTGGTGCTAGTGCATGGTATAAGTGCAAGGGTTCAGCGCATGGTGCTAGTGCATGATGTTATGGTATGTTCGTGGTTATGGTGCCATGTTTCAGATGTTGTGGATGGTTTGTGAGATTAAGATTTGACAGGTCAATAACGTTACACCTCTGGGCCAGCTGAAAGCTCGGCCGCGTGGGCGCCGAAAAATTGGCAGGTGTGTTGTTGCGGCTGCGTTCCTTCCTCCAACAGCTTGATGAGGGATGACGACCATCGTTGCCAGGCGCAAAGCCGCATTAAAACTTTATCGCGTTTACGTCAAAGAATGGCATCTATGCAGTCATGTCAATGACGTTACACCTCTGGGCCCTGCTCGAAAAGGCTCGGCCGTGTGGGCGCATCTGCGCAGTCATGTAGTGACTTACGTACTAGATGGAGGTCTGTGGGGAAGAGAGACCTGTGTGTCAAGTCCAACCCTGGAAATGCGAAGGGCTCCACCCCAAAGGGGTAGTGTAAACGATGTCTTCAAGCGTCCCAATTGCTGTCAACGGTGCAGACACGGCCCAGGCATCCAACTATTTATGACGTTGCACCTCTGGGCCCCATCCAACAGGCTTGGCCGCTTGTGCGTCCAACTGTTCTCATCTACACAACGCATGCATCAACAACATGCCACCAACCAGATTTCAGGTCCCGCACCAACTGAACCTTGACAGAAGCAAGTGAACTGCACGGTCATCTCGTCAGTCTGATTAGACGCAGCCACGTGTTGCCTTCAGTGCGACATTTACAAGACATCATCAGTCGCGCTCAGACAGCTGCCGACAGTGGAAAATTCAGAAAGAGAGGACAATGCAGCCCTACAACTACAAGCTTCAGAATCCCGCGAGGCAACTCTGTGCTCCTTGTTTGAAATCAAACGCGGGTGCGCCGCTAACTGATTGAGATCAAAGGTAGTAGTCCCGGGTGTAGGCGGGCTGCGTGCCCAGCTGAGCGCGCTCGCGCCTCTCCTTCCTGACCTCCTCCAGCACCTCCTGTAATAGAGAGGAATGTGAAAAGTGACAGTTCAAGCTGATGGCAAGGACTTTGATTTGAAAACGAAGCATGCCACGCCATGCCTCTCCCTCTCAACCTCATTCAACAGTAGAAAATCGGCATGTGGGTAAATCATCGACGTTTCACCTGCGGGCCCAATTCTCAAAATGGCTCGACGCTTGGCCAACCAACTATTTGGGTGAGGAAAAAGGGCAAGGAAAGAAGAAAAGGGAATGAAATGATAACTAGCCTACCGTATACCTTACTATATTCAACTAGAACTTCTCAGTGAGTGTGGGTAGACGGTAGTACTGGTGTAGGTAAATGTCAATTTCTGTGCGCATCATTTTTTTGTAAGATGAACCAGACCACAGTATGCTACCACAGGGTGACCACCACTAGGATAAATGGAACCAAAGTCGACCATCCAAGTGGCTGGTAGACCAAGGCAGCCATCCTGCTGCATCAGGTCCCCACGGTCGCTGGCCATGGAATTTTTGCTGAAGACTCCTAAATATCTGGTACAAATAAGGTACAGCGTGATATATGAAATTCACGTCTGCCACCATGCGGCTTTAGTTGCAAGCCAAACTGAAAGAGTATAAAAGGGACCCGTAGGTGCGAAGCTCATCTCCAAGACCAAGGCTGTTGCTCATGTTTCTATTTGGCCAGGGACATCGACTTGAGGTGGGGTGGATAGAGAGTTAGAGACCCTCCTCCAGGATGCACCAAGAAGGACAACGATACCAGCCACTTTGAAACTCGACTGCAGCATTGCTTGTCCTGCAGCACACCAGACCATCTTGGAGGGCCGCTGGGCGGCCACCCACGCCTGAGCCGATGGGGAACGAACCTGGTCCGACGTATGGCCGGTGGTCCGAGCAGCAGCGCTTGTGGCACCAGGACCCACGTGCATAGGGCCTTGATGTAGCCGAATTGCGGCTGAAGCACCCTGAGTCAAACACTGACCTGCAGGTAGGGTTCGCCGGGTGTCTGTGCCTTCAGGAGGTCCCCATGCAGGTGGTCATGCTTCAAGTCCAAGTCTGCTGCGCGGCGCAGGCGGCAGTTGCGGGCAACAATGACGTCTGGGGGCAGACGGCGAAGGGCCTCAGCAACGTCCTGTACGGGAGCAAGATGTTGGAGAACCTGACGAAGATGCTGGTGCGAAGTTCTGCAGGTTTGGAGGAATCACCAACCTCGTCCTTGAGAGGATCGTAGAGATCATCGTAGCGCAAGCCATAGCCAGAAAGCTGTTTGAAGACAGCGGCTTTGTAAGGACGAGCCACAGCCTGAAAGATTTTCTGCAGCTGAAAACAAAAATGGAGCAAATTGAAGTGTAAGAACGATGTCCGGAGCGCTTTATGCTTGAGCTCTCCTGTCTTGCTGACTTACAAAGGACATCCTTCCTCAGAAAATTTCCTGGAAGAACGGGCTAATTGTGATAAATATAAACGCGCAGAGTGCGGTGCACGTACGAGAGGACCAGGCAATCCTTGTCATGCACATGGGAATCGGTGTGAAGGTGTAGTGGTGTGGACAGGGTTTGGCACCAGGGCCGTCGACATCGGGACAGTTGCAGCGGCTCCTTTCACAATTGTGCGCGATGGCTGGAAAGCTTTCTAAAGGCGCGAAGAAGTTTTCGAAGGGGGTGAAGGGTGGGAAGATCGACAAGAAGACCACTGTTAAGGGGACTCGTGGAAGGGCACAGCGTGGTGGCAAACCCAGCCCTGGCAAAGGTACGGCCTTGAAATAGACGGGCTTAATGCGCACAGATGATGGCCCGGAGCGCCAGGCACTGACTTCTGCGCCCCCTCACTCCAGGCGGCAGTGTGAAGGCGTCCGAACTCGGCGCCGAAGAAAAGAAAGCGAAGCGCTCGGAAGTTGATGAGTTTCTCGACGGCGGCTACGATGAAGACGAGAGCGACGACGATGACGGCATGGACGAGCTGGACGACGAGGACGAGGATGATGAGGACGGCATCATGGGAGCTGATGAGGAGGGCGAGGACGAGGAGGATGAGGGTGGGTGCATGAGCAGACCATGCTGCAGCTGCATGGCTGTGCATGGGGCTGTGTGCTGCTGTGCTAAATACAGGGTGCTGATGCTACACTTCAGCTACATCACAGCCGGGGGGACGTGGTGCAGAGAGACATCCTGCTTGGGCCAGAACCCGGTCAAGATCTGGTCCCTACGGATCCTGTGGTCGCCAACCAGGTGGTCTGGCGAGCATGAAGGTGGCACCGCCAGTAACCTGGGCTTTTGTGTTGTATGGACAGATGCTTCCCCCACTCGCCTGCACCCCCATGCACTCTAGTCTCGCTTTGATTCAAATCTCAAACCTGGTGGTATGAGCCTGCCTCACCCAGGAGCTCTGCTGGTCCGGCCCAGCGTCTAACCTTAAATAAGTGCCCAGTGTCTCTTTTCCGGCTACGAGTCCACCTTTGGCAGGCTGCTCCACGGCTGCTTTAGGCCCGATTGGGACCAAACATTGACCTGCATACAGGCCTGAGCATGCCTAAGCATGCCTGGCTGCACACCGGCCTAAGCATGCCAGGCTGGGCAGCATGACTGGCTAGGCAGCATGACTGGCCGGGCAAAGGGCCTCGGGTAGAAGGCCTCGAGGCAGCTGCAACGCAGCTGAAATGTAGCAGAGCCATGCAAATATGAACACTGTTTGGGCCTGCCCGATCAGGGCATGAAAACGTCAAGAGTGTCAAAGTTTGGCCTAGAGTGTGACCTTGGTATAACGAAGCGTTTGTGCATGTGAAGCTGTTACGGTATGGACTGTGAAAACTCACATATCTTAACAGCAAACTCATCATCGGGATCCAGTGTTACCTTTTGTGGCAAGCCATCGCGCGCCATGTTGCTACAGCTCTACCCTGGATGCAGCCCTGACAAGTGATGCAGCTGTACACGCCCTATCAGTGTGACCTGTGCACCATACTTGTGTGACCAGAGTGTGACCAGGGCTGGGGTGCAGAGGGCGATAGCAGTGCAACCACCAAAATCGATCCCTCTTTTGTGACTCAGCTACATATCAGCTACACCTGGGCTCTCCACCAGAGGCACCAGATGTGGCCAGCCATGCTACTTCGGCCGCCGGCTGTAGGCCGCTCCAAGTTTGGTCCCAATCGGTTTTTTCTGACAGCCGCAGGGCGGCGTCAGATGGTGGCCGCATAGCCCGAAAAACAATCGATTATCAATATGTTCTTGGGAGGTAACTCAGGCCTGCTTTCCCGCCCGTCTCGATCCACCAGGTTGAGGGTTAAGGGTTCCCGTCTGTCTCTAGATCCGCCCCAGGTGCTCAAGGCCTTGTGAGCCAGGTCCTCACGAACAAATGACTCGAGGCGCACGTACGTTGTTTTGGTATGCACCACGGCCTAGCCACAGAAACGCCTCACATGGCTGATTGGCGGACTGTATATATTCGGGGGAATTCTGAGGCTGCAATTCAGCTGAATCAGATAAATTAAGAAAACTACGCCTCCCTAGGGGCGTGCGGGTTTAGGGAACAGCGCAGCTCGCGACCGAAGCCAAATCCGCACCACTATCATAGACCAACTGTATCAAGACCTGCGGCCAGGGGGGTGGGCTGGCTTAGGGAGGTACTAGTTGCTGGGTTACGGGGTCAGACAGGTCAGTCAGGGTTTGGTCCCCATTGGCCCCGAGTGTTGGCAGACCAGCCGAAACCTTGAACTAAGCCAGCTAATGGTGTCGTCTGGTGTGCACTTAAGATATTCGGATACCTCCTGCATTGCCCTTCACCCGGCTGTTCTCGCCCGGGTGTGGAGGGCAATGCAGAAGGCATCAGAATATCAGAGGCGAGGTTGCTTGTTTTATTTTCTCAATACGGCGAGGGGTGTTGCCCTGTTGATTCCATCTCAATGCATTGAAATATTATACAATGGTGACCTGCCCTTAGCCTTTAAAAATGCAATGGCACCTTACCGGTATATATATATATACATATACGGTATATACATATATATACATATACGGTATATACATATATATATATATATAGATATATATACATATATATTTTATGTATATACCGTATATATATAACGTATATTTATACCGTATATTTATATATATATATATATACATATATTTTTATTGTATTGCTCACCTGCCCTCGCCCTCCGCCTGTGCAGATCTCGACCTAGGCGTCGAGGCGGAGGACCAAGGCGATGAGGACGATGACATCGACGCCGACGTGGTGGCCAACGCCGGCGACCCCGTCGTGAAGGACAACAAGAGGCTGCAGGGGGAAATCTCAACACACAAGTCGCAGCTGGAGGCGCTGAAGGTGCTGCGGGTCAGGGGGGTCCCGATTACGGAGTTACACTATGTTGGGGGGTCCCGGTTACGGAGTTACACTATGTTAGGGGGTTACAAGCGACTGCTGAGGGGGTTATGGACAAAAGTTGCATCTGGAGGCGCTTAAGGTGCTGCGGGTCGGGGGGGGTCCCAGTTACGGAGTTACACTATGTTGGGGGGTCCCGGTTATGGAGTTGCACAGTGTTGGGGGGTTACATGCAACTGCAAAGAGGGTTATGGACACAAGTCGCAGCTGGAGGCGCAAAAGGTGCTGCGGGTCGGGTGGTCACGGTCACGGAGTTACACGGTTGGGAGTTGCACTGTTGTCATATCGTGCATTTTTAATTCCTGCTTTGTCCGACTGGCCTGGAACCCAATGTTCTACGCTTACCTGCAGCCTCCGCCACTCTTCCTTCTGTTGCCTCTGTCACTCCCCACTCTTCTTACCTCATGCCTCTGTCACTCCTCACTCTTCTTACCTCATGCCTCTGTCACTCCCCACTCTTCTTACCTCATGCCTCTGTCACTCCCCACTCTTCTTACCTCATGCCTCTGTCACTCCTCACTCTTCTCACCTCATGCTTCTCTTTCTTCCCACAGGCCCGAGACCCTGAGTTCTACGCCTACCTGCAGCAGACAGATGCCGCGCTGCTCGACTTTGGTGACGACGACGAGGATGAGGACGAGGACGAGGAGGACGAGGAGGAGGGGGAGCAGCCGGTGCGGGGGTGAAGCAGGACATACTGTTCTTGGTGCTGGTTCTAGATCTTACATGGAATGAAGAGCACGTGTTTAGGGCACGTGTTTAGGGGTAAGGTTTGAAGGTTTGAGGGTGAGAGGCATGCCTGTCTGACTAAGGTTAAGGGTTTAAGGTTAGGTTTCAAGGGTTTTTACGTTTTAGGGTTAAGGGTTTAAGGGTTCCTAGGGTGAAGGGCAAGTCTGCCTGACTCAAGTTTCGGTTTCAGGATTCTAAGGGTTTCAGGAGAAGGGCATACTGGCCGGATTGGGGTCTGCGGTCTGGGTTTTGAAGGTTGAAGGGTGACGGGCATGCTTGCCTGTGACTTTGATGACGAAAAGGCAGAGTACGACGAGAAGGAAAACGAGCAGGGGGACGAGGATGGGGATGATGTAGGGGGGTAGCAGGAACATCCAGGGCAGCTAGCGGGTCTCGTTTGAGTCGTTGTAAACCTGCTGACTTGAATTGGTACAGCCTGGGGAGGTTCGCTTAGTGTGCTAAAGCTCTTACCCCTTACCTAAAAAATATTAGAACCTTCAACCCTTAACCCTGAACTTAAGCCCCAAATCCATAACCCAAATCCCTATATCAGAACCTTGGAACTACTGCTTTGCTCCACCCTGTCAGAGCCTAAAGCATTCAGTGAGGGCCGAAAGGAAAGGAGATGGCCCGTTCGTCTCGTGAAGCATACCCGGGTGGACTGGACAGAGCCAGGCTGGATTTCTCTTGGACTAGATCCGGACCAGATCTGGATTAGATCCGGGCCAGATGTTTTCATGAGTGACCGAGTGAGACTGACGGCCATTTCTTTTTGCTTCAGGCTGGCACCAAGGTGAAGGGCAAGGCGGGGAAGGAGCAGGAGGACGGGGAGGAGGCAGAGGCGGTGGATGAGGCGGGACCATCAGGTGGGTGCGGGGTTGCCTAACAGCAAAATTGCTAGCTCTGCTACCCGCCTAGTGGGGTCAGATTCCCCTGACATCAAAATTGATAGCCCTGCAACCTCCCAAGTGGGTGCGGGGCCGCCTTTGTTTTACCCTAAATCCTGCAACCTGCCGAGTGGGCGCAAGGAGCTGGGGACGCCTTTGTTGTCGTCAGTGTGCTGATGTGGGTGTCAGTTCTTGAGGCTGGATGATAGATTAAGGTTCTGTAAGTTACGGTGTGGAGGTTAAGGTTATAGGGTCACTTGCCAGGAGGCTGCAGGCGAGGTCAGGGTGTGGGTGCACTTGAATACATTGTTGTTCGTCCCGTGGCAAATTGCTTTTAAGTGCGCACCGGTATCTATTCATGTATTTATTTGTGTATTTATTCATTTATGTATTTATTTGTTCAATCACGCCCTCCTCCTCTTCCGCGCATTGCTTGCCTTCCTCTTGCGAGGCTGTCTGGACCCTTCTGACCTAGACCCCGGGCTGGGTGTTGAGGCTCCGTAGCAACATCAGCGACAGCAGCAGGAACAACAACAGCAACGACAACAGCAGAGCAGGAGCAACAACAGCAACGGCAGCAGCAGCATAAACAGCAACCCTTGCTACAGTTGCAATACAGAAATACTGCAACTGAGCAACCCCTACTACTGTTACATGCAGCAAAACAACTGAGCAGCCCCTTCTGATGTTGCAACACAACAGTGCCAACACAACACAGCAACAACACCGCAACATGTCTGTCCCTTCCTTGGCTGCCAGGTCGCATCACCGCGACCAGCGCTCTGGTGTATCCAAGTGGCGCCTTGTACCCAAGCACCACTGGAAGCAGTACAATTGCAACACAGCAACACCGCAGCAGTACAAATGCAATACAGCAACACCGCAACACTCATCAATTACCCCCCCTTGTTGCAAGGTCGCATCACCGTGACCAGCGCTCTAGTGTCCAAATGGTACAAAACAAAAAAACAGCAACAGTGCAGTTGCATTACAGCAACGCAACAACAGCATAATCGCAGTACGGCAACACTGCAACACTCCCCCCTCCCTTCCTTGGCTGCCAGGTCGCATCACCGTCACCAGCGCCCTGGTGTCCAAGTGGTGCCCAGGACCCAGGCATCACTGGAAGCAGTGCAATTGCAATACGGCAACACTGCAGCAGTACAATTGCAAAAAGGAAACGCCACAGCACTCATCCCTTCCTCGCCCTGTTACCAGGTCGCATCACCGTGACCAGCGCCCTAGTGTCCAAGTGGTGCGAGACCGCTCGTACCCAGGCGTCACTGGGCACCATGAAGTACCTGGTCAAGGCGTACCGCATGGCATGCCACTATGGGGACTCTGAGGAGGAGGTGGGTGGAGGGGAGGGGGAGCTGCATGGCATGTCACAGGGAACCATGAAATATGTAGTGGAGGCGTACCGCATGGCATGCCACTATGGGGACTCTGAGGAGGATGTGAGGGGAGAGCTGCATGGATTGTCACTGGGCCTTGTGAAGTACCAGGTCTGACTGAGACGCGTACCTAGTGGTATATTGCCATGCAGGCCCACCAGGTTGAGGCGAAGGGAGTGTATGCATGGCTTGTTACTGGGCACTATGAAGCTCCTGGTTGCACCGCATGGCATTGTATCATGGGGACTCCAAGGAGGAGGCGAGGGGAGTGCTGCATGGTGTGTCACTGGGCCTTATGAAGTGCTGAGGGGTCAGACTGAGAGGTAACGTACCGCATGGTATCTTACCATGCAGGCTCACCAGGTTGAGGCGAAGGGAGTTTATGCATGGCTTGTTACTGGGCACTATGAAGCTCCTGGTCATGGCCAAATGCATCCAACCAACAGGCATACCGTATGGCATTTATTATGGGGCTTGAGAGGAAGGGTTTAGAGGAGGGATGCATGGCATGGCCTACAGCACTCGGAAAGCTCCTGCTCGCACCGCATGGCATACCAAAAGGCGCACACGGCATGGCATTTTATAATGGGGTGCTTGAGGAGTACGGGGGTGGGCTGCTTGGCATGCTACTGGGAACTTTGAAGTGTCGAGTAAGAATGCATACCGAAAGGTACATCGAAAGGCACATACCCGTACCGCACCACGTTATATAATGGGGATTCTGGGGAGGAGGAGGAGGAGGGGGAGGAGGAGGCGGGGGAAGGAGGCTGCATGGCATGTCACTGGGCGCTATGAATCTCGGGGTCTTACTGCATGCCCCTAAACCAGTATCTGCTGCGTAACCCCCCAGGTCGCCACCAGCATGCGCATCTCGAGCGCTGCCGTGTACAACCAGCTGATGCTGTTCATGCTCAAGGAGGCGGACGGGATCTTCCGGCGCATGCTCGGGATTGAGAAGAAGGCCGTGACGGCGGTCACGCTGGCGGACCTCACCAAGTCTGCAAAGTGGCGCAAGGTAGGGTTGAGGGTTCTGGTTTAGGGTTTAGCGTACGGGTGAAGGGTTTCGGTTAAGGGTACCCGTACAGGTTTGGGGTTAAGGGTGTGGGTATGGGTTGGTGATGTTGGGCATTGTGATGAAGCACCCCCAACCCGTTCCCCTTCCAATCTGTAGGTCAGTCTGCTCATCAAATAGTGTTGGGGCTACTCCCTGCACCTGATGGAACGTCCCCATGGACCTCAGGGTTTAGGGCTTAGACTTAACCCTATACCCTAAACCCTGCACCTGCTGGAACGTCCCCATGACCCTCAGGGTTAAGGACTTAACCTCAAACCCTAAACCCTGCACCTGCTGGAACGTCTCCGTGAACCTCAGGGCTTAGGCTTAGGCTAAACCTCAAACCCTAAACCCTGCACCTGCTGGGACGTCCCCATGAACCTGAACCTGCCTGCACACCCGCTATGCCCCCACTCCCCCACCTGCTTGTGCGGGCTCAAAGAACCTCACCCCCCAACCACTCACTCCGCCCCCTGTAGGTCGGCCCGCTAATCAAGTCCTACTGGGGAAACTCCTTGCACCTGCTCGGCGCCATCACCGATGCGCCGCTGCTCGCGTTTGCGCTGCGCCGCCTGCGCGCCAGCACGGGGCTGGTGGGCCCATTCCGCAAGCTGGCCGACAAGTTCCTCAAGACCTGCCTCGATGTCTTTGGAGGCAGCTCGGATGTGGCGCCACGCGTGCAGGTATGTGTGGGTGTGAAACAGTGTGGGGGCAGAGGTGGGGGGGTGGGGTTGGGGGGCCTTCTGCAAGCCGGCAGACAAGTTCCTCGATGTGCCTGGATGCAATGCTGATGTGGCGCCACGCGTGCAGGTATGTGTGGGTGTGAAATATTGTGTGTGGGGGGGGTGCGGCCTTCTGCAAGCCGTCAGAGAAGTTCCTCGATATGCGCCTTGATGTGTCTGGATGCAATGCTGATGTGGCGCCATGTTGGCAGGTATGAGCGTGGTCGGATAGTGTGGAGATGTGTGAATGTGTGTGGGGGTGAGAGGGTGGTGTCCTCGGTGCGTCGGAAGAGGGTTGCAGGACTGTGAAGTGTTGAAGTGTGAAGTGTGGGGTACTCTTAATTCAGGCCTCTGGCCATGTTAGGTTTCAGGCCAAGGACCGACCACGGAATTGTAGGCCGCCGACCTAGTCAAAAGTGGCTTGAGGGGAGGCAGCAGGCCTGTGGGGGATTTGCCTGACGATGCGCATGCGTCTACATACCTCTGTGCTGGTTGGCCTGGGATTGTAGGCTGCCGACCTAGTCTAGTGAGGGGAGGCAGCGGGCTCGTGGGGGATTTGTCTGATGATTCGTCTACATACCTCTGTGCTGGTTGGCCTGGGATTTTTTTGTATACTTGGTTTGAAAATTCAGGGTGTCGGGCAGAGGGCAGGCCATGAATCATAAATTCTTTACCCTGGACTCCTAACTCTTAACCCTGGATTGTTAACCTAACTCTGGGTGTGCACTCCCTAGGTGAAACATCAGAGGGCAGGCCCTTCACCCGAATATCTTACCCCTGACTCGCAGCCTTGGTATCAGAGGGTGCACCCCGCTGAACATGTAGGGTTCATATGGAGGGTACTGGTCACTAGAAATACTCAAAGCCCACTTCTGCCCATACAACTTTTCTGAAATGAATATTGGGACCGTGATGCCAGTATACTAAAACGAAATTGAGTGTTTGGGCCTGACTCGCTCTGCCCCGACCCCTGAACCTGTGCCCCCTGCCCTCGGTGATTTCACACAGGCTTTCCTGGCCGTACATGCCCTGGCCCTGACCGTACCGCCCCGCCCACCTGTCCCCAAACCCTGTCCCCAAACCCTGTCCCTAGACCCTGTTTTCCCCTGCCCTTAGTGATTTCTCACAGGCCTTCCTGGCGGTACGCGCCCTGGCCCTGACCGTACCGCCCCGCCCACCTGTCCCCAGACCCTGTCCCCAAACCCTGTCCCTAGACCCTTTTCCCCCCTGCCCTCGGTGATTTCTCACAGGCCTTCCTGGCGGTGCGCGCCCTGGCCCTGACCGTACCGGAGCCGTACATGGAGCGCTGCCTCAAGGTGGGCTGCTGGGCCTGCCTCTTAACCATAAACTCCGAACCCGAGACCCGAGGACCCTAGCAGCCTTTCTATTTTCCAGACTCAGCTACATATCAGCTATATACCAGCTACATATCAGCTACATATCAGCTACACTCTGGCCTTCAGCCGGAGACCCCAGGCGTGGCCAGCCATGCTGCTGGTGCCGCTGGCCGCCCGGCTCGGTTCCAATCGGCCCCGGGGCGGCCGCTGGGCCCTAACCTAGGCAAAGGTGTGGCTTTGAGGCAGGAAAAGAAACTGGACCTTATAGACTCTGAACCCTAAAAGAGGAACACCGGACCCTACAGACCCCGAACCTGAACCTTTTGTGCCATGGTGAGTGACTCTGCACAGTGCGCTTACTTCTGACCAACTTGATCAATACCGTAGCGGTATACATGTATTTGGTTTTAAAATTTAAAATTTAATTAATTTAAGATAGGATCTTATATACCGTACTTTTTATATAATTTTTAGTTTATTTGGCGACATGTGGCGGAAAAAAATGTTTTTGGAAACAGGCCCCACGATATCTTATGGTAATAGCCTCTGCTCTCTGTGAATTCCATTGTGAACATTTTTTAAAACAGGCCGCGATATACCGTATGTCTTCAGTTGCACTGCCGGCACTATCTGTGAAGCCCAGCACCGGTGAGCGCGGGGATTCTTTTTGTCCACCTCATGTCATCCTAGGGCGCATCCAAACGCCCATACCCTGTATAACAATGCATTGTAGCCAAGCTTCAGTCGCGCGGAAACCCTAAACCCTAAACCCTGTACCCATAAACACATTCAGGGTAGCCAACAGACCATGGTTCAGTTGTGCAGAAACCTTAAACCTTACACCCTCAAAAACAATACAGCGTAGCCAGGGTCCCGCCGCGCGGAAACCTGTGCATTTGTGTTCTTCTGTAGCCAAGCAGGCAGCCTGCCAGCCTGCCCCCTGGTGTTTCGAATCCCTTCCACTTCCGCACCCACTCCCCCCCTCCCCCCCCTGCCGCTCAGCTACAATTCAGCTACATTTATGCTGTTGACCTTTTGTGCCTTTTCCAAGGGTGCCTCGTGCGACAAGCCATGCTGTTTGGGCATCCTGTCAAGGTTTAGGCCCTGTGGTGGCCCCCCTGCACCCCTTACAAGAAGGGTGAAGTCTGACACGCACTTCAGTTAAGGAGTCTAAAAGCCCTCCCCCCCCCCTCCCCGAGTCGGAACCCTTCCACTGCTTTGCTGCACGCCCACCATCCTGCTTCACCCTGCCTCTCACTCTTTTTGATCCGTGTGTACCGCAGGGCGTGTACCGCTCATACCTTGCCAACTCCAAGTTTGTGAGCGCAGCAAGCGCGCCGCACATTGCGTTTATGTCTACCTGCTGTGTGGAGCTGTGGGGCTTGGACCTGCAGGTAGGGTTCAGGGGTGGGGGCTGGACCTGCAGGTAGGGTTCAGGGGCGGGGGCTGGACCTGCAGGTAGGGTTCAGGGGTGGGGGCTGGACCTGCAGGTAGGGTTCAGGGGTGGGGGCTGGACCTGCAGGTAGGGTTTAGGGGTTAGGGCTGGACTTGCAGGTAGGGTTAAGGGTTTAGGGTTGGACCTGCAGGTAGGGCTCATGGTCGGGCGTGTAGGTAGGGTTCAGGGTTCTGGACTCAGAGGTATGCCGGATTAGTTTAGGGCTAAGGGGTTAGTGCTTGACTTGCAGGTAGGGTTCAGGGTTCCGGTGTTAGGGTCCTACGTGCAGGTAGGGGGAGGGGCTGGCTTCAGGGGCGAAGGTCGGGCTTGCAGGCAATGAGAGGTATCGTAGCATCGGGTTTGACTTAACGGTGAGGGAAAGGTTGAGGAATTAGGGTTGGATTCGCAGGCAGAGAAAGGGTTTAGGGCCGAACCTGCTCGTCAGGGAGGGAGAGAGGGAGGCTTAAAGGGAGGGGGGGGGGCTTATAGCGTTCATGACATTCAGGTAGGGAACGGGGAGAGAGAGGGTAGGGGTTGTGGGGGAGGTTGAAGGCGGTGCTGGGGTCAAGCTGTGGGGCTCAAAATGTGTGCATGGGCACATAAACAGCTTTTTAAAGGGCTACTTAACATTGTCTTTAAGGATAATTTGACAGTTTTATAAACAGGGGCGGTCAATGGGGGGGGCAGGATTTCAGGGTCTTGAATAGGGACAGAGTCAGGGCCGCAATCTCGATTATCATGCTTTCAAGGTTGTAAGGTTTAGGGTTTTACCCTTGAGCCTGAACTGGAGTATCTTATGCTTTCGAGTGTTTGCTGCCAGGCTGGACCAAAGTGTGACATGGGTGGCCTGGCTTGTGTGATCTGACTTGCCACACGTGGGACATGCCACTCTTGGGGCAGGTTCCGGGTCCCAGGGGGAAAACTTGACCATCGCTGACTAGGGGCATCTGCCATGCGGCATGTGTCATGCGTTTGAACTGACCTGTTTAGCGTGACATGTGTGACATTACATGTGTGACATGGCATATGTGACATGCGATATGACCCGTCATGACCTATGACATGTGTGACCTGTGGCCTGTGGGACCTGCACAACACGTGTGACATGGCATGCCATGTGTGACCTGTGTCGCTGTGTTACATGGCATGACACGTGTGAAATGTGTGACATGGCATGCCTTGTTTGAAATGTTTGGCATGGCATGGCACGTGTGACATGTGTGACATGGCATGCCTTGCGTGTCATGTGTGACCTGTGTGACCAGCTAAACATGACATGCCACTTGTGACCTGTGTGACATGGCATGCCCTGTGTGACCTGTGTGACCTGCACAGATGTCCTATGCACACGCCTTTGGAGCCATCCGGCAGCTGGCCCTGAGTCTCAGGGGCGCCCTGAGCATGAAGACTGAGGACGCATATAAGGAGGTAAATGGAGGGAGGAAATAATGGCACAGACGGGGGGGGGCAAGTGTCAACTGCTGAAAGTAGAAGACTGACGGCGCGTATTAGGAGATAAATGGAGGGAGGAGAGAAGGGCCCGGTCGGTTGGGGGGGGGGGGTAAGTGTCAAATGTCAACTGCTGAACCTAGGAGACTGAGGACGGGCAAAAGTAGTTGGGTAGAGGAAGGGAGGGGTACTGAACAGCCCATCAAGCGTTGTTTGACCCCTACCCCCCTGCTTAAGCTCCGGGGCCATGGGGGGGAGGACGGGCACTTTGGGGTTGGGGGGCGTGTGCCAATTGCTGAACCCTAAACCCTCTCGGTAGCGTTCCCTGCCCATTTGTTGTGTGTGGATGTACAGTTGGAAGGGTGTGAAAGTAATCCCTCTTGACCGCGATCCTTGGCCCCCCTGCCCCCTGTCACGTGTGTAGATCTACAGCTGGCAGGGTTTGGCCTCCCTAACCCTTAACCGACTCGTTTGAGTGGAGATCTACAGCTGGCAGGGTGTGAACTGCATCACCCACAACCCTGAACCCTGTACTTTAAACCCACTTGTTTGTGTGCAGATCTACAGCTGGCAGGGTGTGAACTGCATCACCCACAACCCTGAACCCTGTACTTTAAACCCACTTGTTTGTGTGCAGATCTACAGCTGGCAGGGTGTGAACTGCCTAGAGCTGTGGGCCAAGGTGCTGGGTGGGCACTCTGATAAGGCGGAGCTGCGTCCGCTGGTGTACCCGCTCACCCAGCTGCTGCTGGGTGCAGCCAGGCTGGTGCCAACGCCCCGTTTTTTCCCGCTGCGGCTCAGGCTGATCAGAGCGTTGAACCGGTGAGAGGAAGGAGGGAGAGAGGGAGGGGGGATATGGACGGAGGAATGTGATGGGAGGGAGGGAGGGAGCGAGGAAAGTATGGAAGGAGGGAGAGAGGGGGGCGGAGTAGAGAAGTATGGAAGGAGGGAGAGAGAGGGGGTGAGGAAAATGAAGTATGGAGGGAGGGAGGGAAGGAAGGGGGGAAATAGGAAGGGGCAGGTCTGTGAATAGATGTAAAAGCAATATGTAAAATGTGATGAAGAGGATGTGGGTGAGGAATCAGGCGGAAGAAGGGAGGCAGGAGGGAGGGAGGGAGGGAGGGAGGGATAGCTAGGAGGGAAAGCGATGGGGGCGGGGAGGGGGGGTGATGGATGGGGGCTAGTAGGGAGAGGGAGGGATGAGCTGCACATGCGCCGAAGACCACAGGCTGAACCCTCAAACCTCAACCCTCAACCCTATCCCTACAGGCTAGAATAGGCCACTGGCATCTTCATCCTTAACTCCCTGCTCCCACTTAAGCTGCGCTGAGCCGTGGCACACAAGTTGCCAAAGGCCGCCGGCTGAACCCTCAACCTGTAACCTTAAACACTGAACCCTAAATTCTGAACTCAGTCACCCGGCAGACTGGCTCAGGCCACTGCCTCTTTCAACCCCTTCGCCCTGCTCCCTCATGAGATGCTGCTTTAAGCTGTGATGCTCAGGCGCCGAAGGCTGCAGGCTGAATCCTCAACCCTCAACCCTCAACCCCCGGTAGGCTGGCTCAGGCCACTGGCTTCTTCATCCCTGTGTCGCCGCTGCTCCTGGAGATGCTGCACTGGGCCGAGCTGCACAAGTCGCCCAAGGCCGCGGTGGGCGCTGCGGCAATCGTGCCTGACATGGCGCTGCAGCTGAGGGCGGGGAAGAGCGTCCTGCGCACGCCTTCGTTCCAGGAGGAGGTCGTCACGCAGGTGAGGATCGGTGTGGTTGCCTGGGTGCGTGGGCGGTGGTTTCTGACATGGCGCTGCAGCTTAGAGGGCTGGGAGGAGAGTCCTCCTCATTCCAGGGGGAGGTCGTCACGCAGGTGTGGATAGTTGGCTGATGTGACCATTCGTGACGTTGTGTGACCATGACCGCATGTGTGATGATGTGCGCCCTTGATCAACCCTTGTCCCAGTGTCCGTGCCCCCTCCCGTCCCCTCCCCTCCCCAGAGCTCTGACCATCTCCCTTGTGGTCACTCCCCTCCCTAAACTTTCAGCCCTCCCGCCTGCCAGCCTCGCTCGTTTCCCCGCAGGTTCAAGAGATGTCGTGTGACCACCTGCCCCAGTGGGCGTGCCACTTCCCTGCCTGGCCCCACTGCTCTGCCCATCCAACTTTGTCTCTCTTCCCTTCAGCCTTAGCCCCAAGCCCTCCCCGCCCGCCTGCCCCGCTCGTTTCCCCGCAGGTTCAAGAGATGCTGTGTGACCACCTGTCCCAGTGGGCGTGCTCCATCTCGTTCCCCGAGCTGGCGCACATGGTGCTGCTGCAGCTGCGCCGCTTTGTCAAGACCAGCCCGGTGGAGAGATTTCGGAGGAGCACCAAGCAGCTGGTGGACGCAATCGACAGGTGTGTGGATATTTGTGTGGAAGTTGTGTTGTGTGTGGAAGGTGTATGTGTTGCGTGGAGAGGTTCCGTAGGAGCACCAAGCAGCTGGTGGACTCAATCGACAGGTGTGTGGATGTTTGTGTTTTGTGTGGAAGGTGTGTGTTTGTGTGTGTGGAGGGTGCACGGTGAGTGCTTGTTTGTGTTTTGTGCGGAAGGTGTGTTATGTGTGGAAGGTGTGTGTGTTGTGTGGGCTTGTGTGTTTTGTGTGGAGGTTGAGTGTGTGATGGGTGATGTATTAACTGTAAGAGTGGGGTTCATTTCACTGTATTGATACATTGAATAGTCAGTGTGTGGGTAGGAGGGTGGGAAGAGAGGTGTGAGGGAGTGAATGGTTTGGTGGGATTACAAACACCGGTGACACATGATCCTATTAGCAATCAGTAGGAGGGGGGCATTAGGGTTCAGGGTTTGGATGGTGACACAAGATCCTGTTTGAAATCAGCAGGAAGTAGGGCATTGTAGCTGGCAGTGGGTGTGCGCCATGCGTAGGGGGGAACCAGGGCCCGGTCTGCCGCACAATAGGGGCGTGTTAAGAGGTGGGGCCATGACGTGCATGTCAGACTTGGTTGCACAGAGCAGCGATAGGTAGGGCACAACAGCTCTTAGGTGCATGCAGTGAGTGGGGCAGCACCGTGACATAGAGGTAGGGTGGGGGGGGGGATGGTTACTCTGGTTCTCTCTATTATAGTTGGTTTACCTGGAACCCTGGTTTTAGGGTTTTAGGGGCGTGTAGTGGGTGGATCAGCACCGCGGCAAGGGATGGGGGACATGAATGTGTACCTATGTTATCTGATTTGTAAACCTGATACCCTGAATTCAGGAACACGCAGTGGGTGGGTCAGCACCGCGACAAGGTGGACTTCAGCCCCAAGGACGTGGCGCGAGTCAACGAGTTCCTCAAGGAGGAGAGAGCGACTGGGAAGGTAGGGTTTGGGGGTTGGGGGTGAAGAGTGGCTGGGGAGGTAGGGTTTGATGTTTTGTGGGAGGAAAGAGTGGCTGGGAAGGTAGGGTTTGGGAGGTATGGGAAAGGGAAAAGTGCATGGCTGGGGAAGGGGAAGGGGGGAGGGCAAAAACGGACTTCATAAGGGTAGAGGGTTGAGGGAGGAAGGTACGCTGGAAAGGTAAGGTTTGGGTTTTATGAGAAAAGGGGGAAATCATGACTGGGAGCGGGGAGGGGTAGGAGCTGACGGTAAGGCGGGCTCCAGGGTTGAGGGGTTCGGATTGACGGCAGAGAGGGCGAGCGTGATTGGTGAATTGTTTTGGAGGTGTGGAGTGGGCAACACAAGCCTTATCCTCCGAGTGTGCTGCAAACGCTGAGCATGGCCATGTGGGCTCGAGGTACATGTTGGCCCTTGCATATCGTACCTCTCTTTCCCCCTTCGTATCACTCCTCAACCCTCCTCCTACTCCTTATTTCGCCTCCCCTCCCCTCCCCTCCACCTCACCCTACCCTAATACCCTCTCGCCTACGCTTCTACCCCTCCTCACACCTCTCCTCCCTCCTCCTCCCTCCGGTCCCTCCTCCTCCCAATGTCCTTCCCTTCTCACGCCTCCTCACTTTCCACTATTTTCCTCATCCTACCCCTCCTGCCTCTCCTCAGTCCTCACCCATCCTCACTCATTGCTCCTACCCCTCCTCACACCCCTCCTCACTCCTGCCCCCCTCATCACTCCTACCCCCCTCATCACTCGTCCCATCCATCCTCACTCTTTCACACCCTTCTTCACTCCTCTGGCCCTCCTGTCCCTTCTCACACGTCCCCTCTCCCCCTCCTTGGCCTCCCCTGCAGCAGTACAAAGTACAGCTGGTGCGACGTTTCGTCCAGAGGCAGGCGCTTCTCTGTCTACCTCGTCTCACTCCTCACTCCTACCCCCCTCGATGTACCGCAGGCCCCCCTGCAGCAGTACAATGTACAGCTGGTACAACGCGCCGCTCAGAGGCAGGCCCTGCGATCGACGGCGGAGGTCAAGATCAAGCGGGGGCGCAGCAAGCGCGAGGAGGAGGAGGAGGACGGCAGCGGAAGCGATGGGGATGAGAAGGAGGATGCGCGCGAGGCGCTGAAGCGGAAGTCTGGGCGGGATGAGGAGGACGATGATTTCCAGGGTGAGTGAAGGCGAAAGGGGGAGAGGGGGCGCAAGGAGTAGAGGAGGGAAGGGGGGAGGGGAAGGGGGAGAGGGTGAGATGAGGAGGATTGTGATTTTGAGGTGAGGAGGGGTGAGAGGGGAGAGGGGACGCAAGGAGTAGAGGAGGGAAAGGGAGATAAGGCGAGACGAGGAGGACGATGATATCGAGGTAAGGGGGGGCGAGGGAGAAGGGACGTAAGGGGTACAGGAGGGAAGAGGAGAGATGGCGAGATGAGGAAGACGATGATTTCGAGCGTGAGAGGGGAGAGGGGGAGAGGGGGCGCAAGGAGTGGAGGAGGGAAGGGGAGAGGGGAAGGGGGAGAGGGCGAGATGAGGAGGAAGTTGTTTTGTGGTGAGGAGGGGTGAGAGGGGAGAAGGGACGTGAGGAGTATAGAGGAGGGAAGGGGAGAGGGGGAGGGGAAGAGGGCGAGATGAGGAGGAAGTTGTTTTGTGGTGAGGAGGGGTGAGAGGGGAGAAGGGACGCAAGGAGTATAGAGGAGGGAAGGGGAGAGGGGGAGTAGAAAGGGGGCATGATGAGGAGGACGATGATTTAGAGGTTGAGGAGGACGATGGCTCGATGTGGTAATGAGGATGTGGTAATGAGGATGTGGTAATGAGGATGACTAAAAATACTCAAAGAGTGTGGGGTGCTTAAGAGGTGCTGTACATGGGTGTTCTGTACTGCCTGTACTGGTAGGCGAGGTTTAAGGTTTTGGGCTGTGAGGCGAGGGCTGTGAGGTGAGAGTGTGAGATTACGGGAATATGGGGTAATTCACCGTAATTCACATTTTGTGACCCCAATGCCACCGAAACCAGGGTGCTTCTTAGGGAATGTTCAGTATGACGCGCGCTTAAGTGTCTGCTTCCCCTTCCCACAGGCGACCTCCTTCCCTCCAAGAAGGCACGCGCGAGCGCCGAGGCCAAGGCGAAGCTCAACGCGTCCAAGGCGGCGCTTGCGCGCGCCGCGGCCGAGGCGGACGGCGACGACGACGCCGATGTCGTGCGCGACTACGCACTCTCTGAGGATGAAGACGACGAGGAGGAGGAGGAGGGCGCCGCCGCCGGCGCCGCAGGGTCCTCTGGTGAGGAGGACGAGCAGGTGCCCATTGGGGATGATGACGATGATGAAGATGATGATGACGGGGAGGGAGGGGAGGAGGAGGAGGGAGCGATGATGATGGACGGCGAGGAGGAGGATGGCGAGGAGGCTGATCTCGGGGATGCAAGCGAGGACGAGGGGGACCTGGATATGATGGATGACGAGGGGATGGATGGCGAGGATGAGGAGGGAGAGGAAGGCGGGGAGGATGAGGAGGAGCAGGGGGACGACGACGACGAGGAGGATATGGAGGGGAGTGACGGCAGCGACGACGGGATGGGTGGCGGCTTTGATCACGGAGATGATGATGATGAGGAGGAGGAGGAGGAGATGGGAGGCAAGGTGAAGGCGGGACCCGGGGCTGGACGTGGGGGGTTCAGCGGCAGTAGGGGTGGCAGGGGAGATGCCTCTGTCAGCCGTGGCAGGGGTGGCGGCCGAGGTGGGAGGGGCGGGTTTGGAGATCGGGGTGGATCACCTGCTGGCGGTGGAGGCCGTGGTTTCGGAGGTGCTGGCAGGGGTGGAGGTAGGAGCGGAGGTTTCGGAGGCCGGAGCAGCTCTCCTGGTGGCGGCCGCGGCTTCGGAGGCAGGGATGGAGGCAGGGGCGGGGGAAGGGGCGGAGGTTTCGGAGATCGAAGCAGCTCCCCCGCGGGCGGCCGCGGATTCGGGGACCGTAGCAGCTCGCCCGCTGGTGGGCGCGGATTTGGAAGCGGAGGTTCCGGAGGCAGGGGCGGAGGTTTCGGAGGCCGGAGCAGCTCACCCTCTGGCGGCGGCGGCCGCGGGTTCGGCGGCGAAGGCAGGGGCGGGTTTGCGGGGAGAGGGCGATCTCCGGGTGGTGGTGGCCGCGGCTTTGGCGGGCGGGGCGACTCGCCGGGTGGGCGCGGAGGCTCTGCTGGTGGCGGATTCAGGGGGGGACGTGGAGGAGGTTTCGGAGGCGGCCGCAGCCCGTCCTCGGATGGAGGCCGCGGGGGGTTCCGCGGGGGGCGAGGGGGCGGGGAGGGCCGCGGGGGAGGCTTTGGCAGAGGCCGCAGCAGTGATGGGGGTGGCCGCGGGGAAGGCGGCGGTGGCTTCAGGGGCCGTGGCGGAGGTAGTTTCAGGGGGGGCGGCCGGGGCGGGAGTGATAGGGGCGGCGGCGGTCGTAGCTTTGGAGGCTCGTCTCGTGGCGGGGGTCGGGGGGGTGGCGGGTCGTTCAGGGGCGGCCGCAGCGGGGACGGAGGAGGGAGGGGTGGCTCGAGGGGAGGGGGGAGGGGAGGGGGGAGGGGGGGGGCATCCCGTGGGCGCGGCCGTGGCGGGAGGTAATCGCCCCCGCCGAGCTGGCAAGGGAATGAACGCCCGCCGTACTACTAGATGCGCGGTGCCCGCGCGATAATGATTTGGATGGTTTGTTTCTGTTTGGGTATTAGATGATCTTTCTTTCAGGTTCGGACGCTCGAGTGGTACTTACACTATGTATCAAGTCCCATGCGAGTTCTTGGCTTTCTTTTTTGGACATGGCATTCTGATATACCGGCACGTGAATTTCATTCCTGCATGGCAGGCCCAGGCGGCATGACTTGGTGCACTGCCCAAGTATGGTGTTTTCTCATTACACTTACTCGACATTTTACCTGACCACCAGTACTGGCTTTGCGGAATGGTTGCTGTCGAAACCAGTAATTGTGTCTGTCGGCACCACCGAACCGACACCGGGTACGACTCGTACCGGAACACGGCATCGCACAATTATTTTTTGGCTGCGTGCTGAGAGCCGTTGCTCAGCAACGTGACGAAGTTGAAGAACATGAAATTCTGAGAAACGTGATTTGTGTTCGTGCTTGTGGCGAGCATGAGAGGCATACAACTACCTGTGTTCAGTCATCAGCACGGCCCATCAGCGGGTATGCACCGTTATAAACTACCGGTGTCGAGCAATTGCGATTATGATGAAAAACTACAAACTCCACTGGTGGCAACGAATTAACAACTAACAGCATGATGGTTGCAACCAGGGTTCCAAGTCCAATCACTGTTTACCACTACCTGGCTGTCGAGGGGCGGCCAACCTCACACTTCGGTAAGTCCGTAAGTCCAAGCTAAATGAGCAGGATACGTCCACGGGATACGTCTCGTGGAACAGGGCTGGCAGACTGTTTGAAAACTTGTGTGTTTCCCTGTAAGAGATTCTGAAGGAAATGCCGAAGCTTCACTTCCCGGGTAACTGAAATTTGCCTGAATCCCAACTGATCCAGCATATGCCGTGCTTCTTCTAAATCCCACATTTGTTTACTTATTCTCTTTGCTTGGTTAAAATTAATGTTAACACTACTAGAGATCTCCAGTGCATTTATTCTGTAGGGGGGGGTCGGCGAGGGGTCGTTTTTAAGCCAAGGTAGAGGTTCTGATTTGTTCCCTCCCACACCATCACCACATTGCCTTTCTGGTCCAAAAGTATCTTAGCCCCGCCTCATCATGCCGTCCGGTGTTGTTAAACGCTCTCGAGCTTCACGCCCGAACGTTGACACATGAACTGGAAGGCTGCCTTGTTCAGCATTGCCTGGTGCCTCCATCAAGCTTGGCAGGGCAGTGAGTGTGCTCATGCCTCGCTCTGGTTGAGCGCCGGCATGTCTGCGGAGGCAGGCCTACTGCCATACCGACGTACAATATGGCAGTGATGCACATATGGCATTGACATCAATCCCCTATTCACCTCACAAATCAAAGGCTAAGTATCTGGGCTTGCACTGTCGTGTGGGGACTGGGAGGGTATACATCGGTAAATAGGTTAAATGAGGTTAAATAACGGTATAATATTAGGTACCGTATTTGGCATTGATGCAACCATTTGACTTGTGTGGAGATTGGGGATGTGGGCATTGAAGACGAGCCAGCCAGCAGTGGGCGGGGGCACTCAGGTCAATGACGTTACCTCTGGGCCTTGCTCAAAAAGGCTCAGCCGCTTGGGCGCCTAACTAAAGGGTTGGGAGGGAAAAAAGAAACAAACACCAAAATAATCCCCTGGGCGGGGGCACTCAGGTGCACACTTGTTCTTCTCCTTCTTTCCCTGATCCCTTTAAGTTTCTTTTATTTTCTTCCAACGGGACAGTTGGGCGCCCATGCAGCCGATTCTTTTTGAGCAAGGCCCAGAGGTGTAATGTCGTTGACACTTGTTCAGTCCTTCTAATTTGAATTATCGATTGCACCTTTAGCCTTCTTGGGACTCACTTTGACCTCCTTAGGTCCCTTTCTACTCTAAGATGGGGTTGTCTTGAACCCTTTTTGATCGCTCTTGCCCTTAAACCTGCTTGGGACACAGTTTGATTGGGCTCCTTAGATCCATTTCTCCTCTAAGATGAGGCTGTCTTGAACCCTTTTTGATCGCTCTTGCCCTTAAACCTGCTTGGGACACAGTTTGATTGGGCTCCTTAGGTCCCTTTCTACTCTAAGATGAGGCTGTCTTGAACCCTTTTTGATCGCTGTTGCCCTTAAACCTGCTTGGGACACAGTTTGATTGGGCTCCTTAGATCCCTTTCTTCTCTAAGATGGGGCTGTCTTGAACCCTTTTTGATCGCTGTTGCCCTTAAACCTGCTTGGGACACAGTTTGATTGGGCTCCTTAGATCCCTTTCTACTCTAAGATGGGGTTGTCTTGAACCCTTTTTGATCGCTCTTGCCCTTAAACCTGCTTGGGACACAGTTTGATTGGGCTCCTTAGGTCCCTTTCTACTCTAAGATGGGGCTGCCTTGAACCCTTTTTGATCGTTCTTGCCCTTAAACCTGCTTGGGACACAGTTTGATTGGGCTCCTTAGATCCCTTTCTTCTCTAAGATGGGGCTGTCTTGAACCCTTTTTGATCGATCTTGCCTGTCTTGCAAATTTTACAAGGCAATCATGAAATGACTAGCGCTTTCCAAAGCAAGCTCGCACCCTGCTGGTGTAGTGCTGTGACTCAGTGAGACGGCATAGGTTCCGGCAGGGGTCGAGTCGGATCCGACCCCGCCTAGGCGAGGAGTTCAAAAATGGATGGGACAGGCATATTTCAAAATATCGATCCCTGAAAAATTTTCCTTGCTCCTCTTCCTGACATACATCTTTGCTCACGACTTCCACAGGTTTTTCCAGTAAATTTAATGCAGAATGACTTCACACCAATTGCTGGAGTGGATCATCATTCAATTGACACCTGGATCAGATGCCTCCACATTTTCGGGATTCTTTTTACGAATGTCATCATGAGGACATTGGCATTGCATGCCTTTGCCTCCTAAAATGGAGTGTCATCCCCGGAGTGGAGCGCTACGCAGCGCTCATCGCAGCGCCTGTCTTCATGGCGTCATTGATAACCTTCATCAATGCTGACGTGGAGGACGGTTTCTCCTACCCGGGGAAGCTTCGCAGTTGCCTAGCTGATTGGGGATCCCGGCTTAATGGCGCTTTGAATGTGTTCGGAGCAGTGATCTGGAAATGCGTGGCGGTTCCCATGGCTCTGTGGTTCAGCACGGTCGTATCGCTGGGGTGGTCTTCTGAAATTGCCTCCATAATCGCCATGCTGGCCAGCGTCTTTGCTGCTATGACGTTAATAAAAGACTATGTCCAAGGCTCGGAAGCTGTAGCCAAGCGTGCGGATCGCTCACATTCATTTCTGGAATTGTGCAGCCCAGCTCAGCAAGTTGTGGTGGAAGCCAGCACGGCAGTCAAGCAAACAGTTGCAACAGCCTACACAGCAGTCCAGAAAACTGTGGTGGCAACTGTGGGGCCAGCAATGTCGTCAACATTCGAATTTGCTGGCACTCTTTTCAGGGCAGCAGCCTCAAAGATAATCATGTGCCGAGTCACACCCCTCCCTTGGATCAACAATGACAACGGAGCAACAGGCTGATGATGCACATGCATGTGGAAGGGCAGGGTTTGTTACATTTCTACCGGTAAATGTAATTTTAATGCACAGGGTCCAGGCTACTCTTCAGGGAATGCCATGTGATTTTAGTATAATAGGTACCTAGAGTAGCGTGGGCCTCCCCCACAAGTTGCCCTCAACTGGCATGCAACCCTGGTCTGATTGCTCGACATTGGTACGCACGATTCAATGCGTCTCACTGCCCTAATGTCATGATCCCTGCCTGGCAAATGAATACAGGAAGGCATTTGGACTGTGAGTGTGATGGCGCATTCATTCGTCTGGATAATCAGGGGAGCTTGGCTGCTGCTCCCCAGAGACGCACCGCTAATAATCGAGGACGGCGCAGCGATCAGCAGCGTGACGCACGCTACTGCCAACGGTGCTGGACCGAGGAACATGGCCAACATGTGGAGGATGTGGTGCATGTGTGCTTTCAGTGCCCTAGCGTGAAAGAGAGGCTGAGGGCGAGAGGTTGGGCAGGCCCCCCGGAGGGCGCCACGGACTTTCAGAAGTTGCACAGGGGCAGGCATAATTGGGAGGCCCTGGCTTTTGTTGAGGACGTGGTAGACTTTGTTGAGGGCTAGTTTTCTGTATTTTTGGTGCCTCCCTGAGAACTGACTCTTCCCCTTTTTGTCTCTCTCTTGCTTTCAGAGGCGGGGATCCTTCGGTTTGCCCTTTGTGCTCCTCTCTGTCTTTCCTCTAGCCTTAAGTTCCTTTCCTTTTTCCTCCCAACCAGACAGGACGTCAAAGAGCCCGCAGGCAGGGGTGGGAGGCCCTGGTTTTGTGCAACTTGCACCGGTACCGGTAGTTGAGCTTTTTAAAGGCTAGTCCTCTTCAGGGCAGGGGATACTGTTTGCCCGACCTTTGTGTTCTTGTTGTTTGGTGGGTGAACTTGCTATCCGCTCTTTCTTCTTGTGCCTTCTCCCTTGACTTTCTTAGCTGGCTTTTTGTTTGCCGACGTGGCCGAGCTTCATTTAGAAATATTGCTTGGGCCACTGACCAGAGATAGGCAGGCCAACTGGTTTTTAAGGTCTAAACGGGCTGTGGTACCAATGATGGCATCCTGGCCGACCCTTGGGTTTATGACCTTACACCTCTGGGCCTGGCTGAAACGAAGCTCGTCGGCAAACAAAAAGTCAGCTAGGACAGTCAAAGGAGAAGGCACTACAGGAAAGAAAGGATAGCAAGTTCACCCACCAAACAACAAGAACAAGAACAAGAACAAGAACAAGAACAAGAAGTTAGGCAAACCTTATACCCTGCCCCTGAAGAGAATAGCCCTCAGAAAGTTCAACTAAAAGTAGCACAAAAACAGGGCCTCCCACCCATTCCCACCCCTGCCTGCAAACACCCCCCACAAATGTCCATCAAATGGCCGTCATGGCACCCTCGCCAACACGTCGGGCGAACAGATCCCACATTGGAGCCCCTGGTCGGGAGCAATCTCAGCAGGGGGCTTTCGCCCAGATGGCCTTTTTCAGCTGGGTCCAGAATTCGATAATCCCGTTTTCAGCAGTCCAGCTCGTTGAGGCAGTGTGGGTAAAAAACGCACCTGCACTGAAGGCGCTGTGGAGGAGCATGAGGCGGAAGCCGCAGCCACAGCTGGGCGCAATCGTGCCAAATATCATAGAGAGGAGCAGGCCGGCTCCATCTTCAGCGCTGCTAATCAGGCGCAGGACAGCGTCATGAGGCGCCACGTCAGCGCCCTGTAAACTTCCCTGCCGCGCAGTGCCCCAGATGCCCTCGCCTCGTTCCCGCAGAATCTTTCCGCTGCTGCAGGAGAGTTATTGCAGTATGAAGTGCAGGTCCACATTGATGGACCTCAGAAGGAGATCCGTATGATCGCACGCAGGTTTACGAACCGCAGCATGGATGTCCCGGAGGAAGAGCAGCTGCTGATCGAGGAGCAGCTGAGTCCAGCAGCAGCGACACACGCTCCTGTTGCAGTCACTGCTACAGCAGCAACAGCAGCAACAGCAGCAGCAACAGGAGCAGCTGCAGCAGCAGAGGCAGCAGGAACAGCAGACACAGCATGAGCAACAGAAGCAGCAACAGCAGAGGCAGCAGGAGCAGCAGGAGCCGCGGAAGCAGCAGCAGCAGCAGCAGCAGCAGCAACAGCCAAGCATGGAAGAGTGCATGGCCTGCTTGGAGGGCCGTTTAGCGAAGTTGGAGAACATCTGCGCAAAGTAGCCGAGGCTGCCCTGGCCCCCCAAGCTGATCCGTACATGTGATGGGCAACAGCAACACTGTCTTGGACAGAATCACCGTCGTAACTGGCGGCGCGCACCCACCAGCTTGCAGAAGTCGGTGTCAGAGGTGGCCCCGCGGAGGAACTCATCAGGACCCCCACCCCAGCCCGAGCCCCAGCCCCAGCCTTAGCCCCCGCCCCAATCCCAGCCCCGGCCCCGGCCCCAGCCCCAGCACCAGCACCAGCCCCAGCCCCAGCCCCAGCACCAGCCCCAGCCCCAGCCCCAGCTCTAGCCCCAGCCCCGGCCCCAGCCCCCGACCCTCACCCCGACCCTGCCCCGACCCCGGCCCCAACCCCAGCCCCAGCCCCAGCCCCGCCCCCCATCCCCGCCCCCTGGCCCGAACCTGAGGCAGATGGACCAAGGACGGGCAGCTCCGGCAGGTCAAGGCAGGCGCAGAGAAGGACGGGCTCAGCCAGCTTCACAGCCACCTGCTAAGCGTCAGGGAAACGCTTCGGCCGGAGAGCCGAGACACCTCGCGGCGGTTTGAGACTTGCCACTCTCAATTGCAACGGCGTGCGTGGCTCTGACCTCAGGGCCTAAGTCCAGGGCGCCCCCACTCCCAAGTCCCAAGGTGGACGCCCTGCTCGGGTTCATTCGGCAGCATCACGTAGTGGCCCTTCAGGATGTCGCTGGTATCAACGAGGCGGCGATGCAGGAGCTGTTGGCACCCAGCCTACTTCAGCACTTGCGCCAGGATGCGGGGTTGCCTGCCTCCGCTGCCAGCTGGGGGGTCATGAGGGAGCTGCAGATCCAGCTGTTACAACGAGACTAGTGGCATCACGTGCTCCGCTTCTACAACGCAGCGGTGGCACCTGCAGCACAGCAAGACAGCCCACTCATGGCAGCAGGCATGGCGGCCGACATGCAGCTCGCGCTTAGATAGAACACCGGGGGTTGCAAATGGTGCGGTGAGCTGATCGAGGCGTTGAAGGAGTTGGAGCGTGGAGCAGTTGCCCCCAAACTGTGTGAGGCAGTCTCTGACCTGCAGCCGCTCACCGTCCCAGAGGTGCTACACCTAGTGGACGCAGCCTACCTGCATGTGCAGCTTCAGGCGACTAGCAGAGGAGACCCCAGGGACCCCGCGACCGAGCACAGGTCTGCGGCCGCCCACCGCGCTTGTTTGCAATCTACGGCGGGCGCTGTTTTTCGCATGCTAAGAGCCGCACCAGCAATAGGGCGTGCGCTTGTGTGCGCACGAACTCACGGCTGCAGCTTGGTGCGGTTAGCACGGCTGACACGATTGGACGGCGGAGCGGTCAACAGCGTGAGACACGCTGCTGCCAAGGGTGTTGGGCAAGGGGAGATGGCGAGCATGTGGAGGACGCGCTGCATGTCTGCTTCCAATGCCCTAGCGTGAAGGAGAGGCTTAGGGAGAGAGGTTGGACATGTCCCCCAAAGGGCGCCACAGACTTTCAACAGTTGTACCGGGGCAGGCTTGGGTGGGGGGCTCTGACTTTTGTTGATGATGTAGTAGGCATTGTTGAGGCCTCGTTTGTTGCTTTTCTTTGCCTTCTTGAGGAATAGGCTTGAGAGGGGCAAGGATACTTCGGGCTGCCTTTTCCTTTTGGGGGGGGATTTCTTTCTCTTGTGTGTTATTCCCTGTCTTTCCCTCTTTACCTTCCGTTCCTTTTCTTTTCTCCTAGCGGAACAGTCGGGCGCCCACGCGGCCAAGCCTTTTTTAGCAGGGCCCAGAGGTGTAATGTCATTCACCCCTTTCCTGCCGCCCTCCTTGACTCTCAGCTGGACAGCTTGGCGCCTACACGGCCGAGCCCTTTTTCAAGTAGGGACCCGACATTTTATGTCATTGACTATCAAGGCAAAAAGTTGGCTCACTTAATTGTGCCCTAGTGTCAAGGAGAAACTCAGGGGGCGGGGCGGGGCAGGCCCCTCAGAGGGCGCCACTGACTTTGTCCACTCCATACCGGGGCTGGCATGGGTGGGAGGCTCTGGCTTCTGTAGAACGTCCCTTTCACTCCCCATCAGACGGTTGCGGTTGGGCGCCGACACGGCTGGGCCGTTTTGAGTAGGGCCTAGAGGTGTAGCGTCATTGTGCTGCATTACGCTACAATTCTCAGCCACATGCAGATCACGTTCTCAGGACCTATTAGATGTAGCCACGGTAATCGCATATTTCATATGAAGCCTTACACAACGTCTAAGTGTCAGTCGTGTACCAGAGCTAGTGAAGTATGTATATCAGGTGCTTTGAGTCCAACAATGCATCACATTTGATGCATGGAACATATACCCGTAAACCGGTACAAGCATAGATACGTGCTAATTGCATTGGTTTACCTTGACACCCCCTTCGATAGGAGAGACGGCCAGGTCAGAGGAACTACCGATACACAAATGTGTTATGGTGACCTGAAAATTGTAGGAGAAAAAGATGTGAATGCAAGAGGGATACATAACATTGCTCAAAGAAACAATATTAGCAGCAATATAAGTGGTCTGGGACCTTGCATTGGATTTGAACATACCCCAGATCGTCCCATACCCATCCCTTGATACCAATATTTCCCTTCCCGACTGGAGGACACGCTGCTCGCCAAGTGGATGCCAAACAGGGCCCCTGATGCCAAAAGCCAGTAAGACGCAATTTCTACTAGAGAAATAAGACTCCCATCATAAACTACTGGCAGTATAGAGGCCTATAAACGAAAAAACTGAATACAATACAATGCATAGCCCAAGCCCGTATGATTTACATATTTAAAAAGCCGCCTGGGCGTGGGCACAGATAGCAGAATATTCACAAGAAAAGTAAGTCTCCGCTACGTCATCTTGCAAGTATCTTTCTCCTCATTGGATCACGCCTCGTGCGGCTTGGTCCAGCTGAAGAGGGCCATGCTGAACCAGTCCGAGGAACCAAAAAACACGTCCCTCCACAACGGCAGACTGCTATCAAGCCCACCTCCTTCGGTTGGAGCGCTCTACATACACAGGCCAAGCAGGCACATGTTATGTTGTCTATGCTGCGCCGGGAGCAAGGTAGCATGATACGGCATGTCACAACACAGGTTTAAGACGGTTTGTACCACCAAGGTAGCACGACACGGCACAGGTTCAGCCGGATTGTACCAACAAGGTAGCATGATACGGCACAGGTTTAGCCGGATTGTACCACCAAGGTACCATGATACGGCACAGGTTAAGCAGCGGATTGTACCACCAAGGTACCATGATAGGGCACAGGTTAAGCAGCGGTTTGTACCAACAAGGTAGCACGATACGGCACAGGTTAAGCAGCGGATTGTACCACCAAGGTACCATGATACGGCACAGGTTTAGCCGGATTGTACCACTAAGGTAGCATGATACGGCACAGGTTAAGCAGCGGATTGTACCACCAAGGTACCATGATACGGCACAGGTTTAGCCGGATTGTACCACTAAGGTAGCACGATACGGCACAGGTTAAGCAGCCGATTGTACCACCAAGGTAGCACGATACGGCACAGGTTTAGCCGGATTGTACCACCAAGGTAGCATGATACGGCACAGGTTAAGCAGCGGATTGTACCACCAAGGTAGCACGATACGGCACAGGTTAAGCAGCGGATTGTACCACCAAGGTAGCATGATACGGCACAGGTTAAGCAGCGGATTGTACCACCAAGGTAGCATGATAGGGCACAGGTTAAGCAGCGGATTGTACCACCAAGGTAGCATGATACGGCACAGGTTAAGCAGCGGATTGTACCACCAAGGTAGCATGATACGGCACAGGTTTAGCAGCGGATTGTACCAACAAGGTAGCATGATACGGCACAGGTTTAGCCGAATTGTACCACCAAGGTAGCACGATACGGCACAGGTTAAGCAGCGGATTGTACCACCAAGGTAGCATGATACGGCACAGGTTAAGCAGCGGATTGTACCACCAAGGTAGCACGATAGGGCACAGGTTAAGCAGCGGATTGTACCACCAAGGTAGCATGATACGGCACAGGTTAAGCAGCAGATTGTACCACCAAGGTAGCACGATACGGCACAGGTTAAGCAGCGGATTGTACCACCAAGGTAGCACGATAGGGCACAGGTTAAGCAGCGGATTGTACCAACAAGGTAGCATGATACGGCACAGGTTCAGCAGCGGATTGTACCACCAAGGTAGCACGATACGGCACAGGTTTAGCCGGATTGTACCACTAAGGTAGCATGATACGGCACAGGTTTAGCCGGATTGTACCACCAAGGTAGCACGATACGGCACAGGTTAAGCAGCGGATTGTACCACTAAGGTAGCATGATACAGCAGAGGTTTAGCCGGATTGTACCACCAAGGTAGCATGATACGGCACAGGTTAAGCAGCGGATTGTACCAACAAGGTAGCATGATACGGCACAGGTTAAGCAGCGGATTGTACCACCAAGGTAGCATGATACGGCACAGGTTAAGCAGCGGATTGTACCACCAAGGTAGCATGATACGGCACAGGTTCAGCAGCGGATTGTACCACCAAGGTAGCACGATACAGCACAGGTTAAGCAGCGGATTGTACCACCAGGGTAGCATGATAGGGCACAGGTTAAGCAGCGGATTGTACCAACAAGGTAGCACGATAGGGCACAGGTTAAGCAGCGGATTGTACCACCAAGGTAGCACGATACGGCACAGGTTTAGCCGGATTGTACCACTAAGGTAGCATGATACGGCACAGGTTTAGCCGGATTGTACCACCAAGGTAGCACGATACGGCACAGGTTAAGCAGCGGATTGTACCACTAAGGTAGCATGATACAGCAGAGGTTTAGCCGGATTGTACCACCAAGGTAGCATGATACGGCACAGGTTAAGCAGCGGATTGTACCAACAAGGTAGCATGATACGGCACAGGTTAAGCAGCGGATTGTACCACCAAGGTAGCACGATACGGCACAGGTTAAGCAGCGGATTGTACCACTAAGGTAGCATGATACAGCACAGGTTTAGCCGGGTTGTACCACCAAGGTAGCATGATACGGCACAGGTTAAGCAGCGGATTGTACCAACAAGGTAGCATGATACGGCACAGGTTAAGCAGCGGATTGTACCACCAAGGTAGCATGATACGGCACAGGTTAAGCAGCGGATTGTACCACCAAGGTAGCATGATACGGCACAGGTTAAGCAGCGGATTGTACCACCAAGGTAGCACGATACGGCACAGGTTAAGCAGCGGATTGTACCACCAAGGTAGCATGATACGGCACAGGTTAAGCAGCGGATTGTACCACCAAGGTAGCATGATAGGGCACAGGTTAAGCAGCGGATTGTACCACCAAGGTAGCATGATACGGCACAGGTTAAGCAGCGGATTGTACCACCAAGGTAGCATGATACGGCACAGGTTTAGCAGCGGATTGTACCAACAAGGTAGCATGATACGGCACAGGTTTAGCCGAATTGTACCACCAAGGTAGCACGATACGGCACAGGTTAAGCAGCGGATTGTACCACCAAGGTAGCATGATACGGCACAGGTTAAGCAGCGGATTGTACCACCAAGGTAGCACGATAGGGCACAGGTTAAGCAGCGGATTGTACCACCAAGGTAGCATGATACGGCACAGGTTAAGCAGCAGATTGTACCACCAAGGTAGCACGATACGGCACAGGTTAAGCAGCGGATTGTACCACCAAGGTAGCACGATAGGGCACAGGTTAAGCAGCGGATTGTACCAACAAGGTAGCATGATACGGCACAGGTTCAGCAGCGGATTGTACCACCAAGGTAGCACGATACGGCACAGGTTTAGCCGGATTGTACCACTAAGGTAGCATGATACGGCACAGGTTTAGCCGGATTGTACCACCAAGGTAGCACGATACGGCACAGGTTAAGCAGCGGATTGTACCACTAAGGTAGCATGATACAGCAGAGGTTTAGCCGGATTGTACCACCAAGGTAGCATGATACGGCACAGGTTAAGCAGCGGATTGTACCAACAAGGTAGCATGATACGGCACAGGTTAAGCAGCGGATTGTACCACCAAGGTAGCATGATACGGCACAGGTTAAGCAGCGGATTGTACCACCAAGGTAGCATGATACGGCACAGGTTCAGCAGCGGATTGTACCACCAAGGTAGCACGATACAGCACAGGTTAAGCAGCGGATTGTACCACCAAGGTAGCATGATAGGGCACAGGTTAAGCAGCGGATTGTACCAACAAGGTAGCACGATAGGGCACAGGTTAAGCAGCGGATTGTACCACCAAGGTAGCACGATACGGCACAGGTTTAGCCGGATTGTACCACTAAGGTAGCATGATACGGCACAGGTTTAGCCGGATTGTACCACCAAGGTAGCACGATACGGCACAGGTTAAGCAGCGGATTGTACCACTAAGGTAGCATGATACAGCAGAGGTTTAGCCGGATTGTACCACCAAGGTAGCATGATACGGCACAGGTTAAGCAGCGGATTGTACCAACAAGGTAGCATGATACGGCACAGGTTAAGCAGCGGATTGTACCACCAAGGTAGCATGATACGGCACAGGTTAAGCAGCGGATTGTACCACCAAGGTAGCATGATACGGCACAGGTTCAGCAGCGGATTGTACCACCAAGGTAGCACGATACGGCACAGGTTAAGCAGCGGATTGTACCACCAAGGTAGCATGATAGGGCACAGGTTAAGCAGCGGATTGTACCAACAAGGTAGCACGATAGGGCACAGGTTAAGCAGCGGATTGTACCACCAAGGAAGCATGATACGGCACAGGTTAAGCAGCGGATTGTACCACCAAGGTAGCACAATACGGCACAGGTTAAGCAGCGGATTGTACCACCAAGGTAGCATGATACAGCAGAGGTTAAGCAGCGGATTGTACCACCAAGGTAGCACAATACGGCACAGGTTAAGCAGCGGATTGTACCACCAAGGTAGCATGATACAGCACAGGTTAAGCAGCAGATTGTACCACCAAGGTAGCACGATACGGCACAGGTTAAGCAGCGGATTGTACCACCAAGGTAGCACGATACGGCACAGGTTAAGCAGCGGATTGTACCACTAAGGTAGCATGATACAGCACAGGTTTAGCCGGGTTGTACCACCAAGGTAGCATGATACGGCACAGGTTAAGCAGCGGATTGTACCAACAAGGTAGCATGATACGGCACAGGTTAAGCAGCGGATTGTACCACCAAGGTAGCATGATACGGCACAGGTTAAGCAGCGGATTGTACCACCAAGGTAGCATGATACGGCACAGGTTCAGCAGCGGATTGTACCACCAAGGTAGCACGATACGGCACAGGTTAAGCAGCGGATTGTACCACCAAGGTAGCATGATAGGGCACAGGTTAAGCAGCGGATTGTACCAACAAGGTAGCACGATAGGGCACAGGTTAAGCAGCGGATTGTACCACCAAGGTAGCACGATACAGCACAGGTTCAGCAGCGGATTGTACCACCAAGGTAGCATGATACGGCACAGGTTAAGCAGCGGATTGTACCAACAAGGTAGCATGATACGGCACAGGTTAAGCAGCGGATTGTACCACCAAGGTAGCATGATACGGCACAGGTTAAGCAGCGGATTGTACCACCAAGGTAGCATGATACGGCACAGGTTCAGCAGCGGATTGTACCACCAAGGTAGCACGATACGGCACAGGTTAAGCAGCGGATTGTACCACCAAGGTAGCATGATAGGGCAAAGGTTAAGCAGCGGATTGTACCAACAAGGTAGCACGATAGGGCACAGGTTAAGCAGCGGATTGTACCACCAAGGAAGCATGATACGGCACAGGTTAAGCAGCGGATTGTACCACCAAGGTAGCACAATACGGCACAGGTTAAGCAGCGGATTGTACCACCAAGGTAGCATGATACAGCACAGGTTAAGCAGCAGATTGTACCACCAAGGTAGCATGATACGGCACAGGTTAAGCAGCGGATTGTACCACCAAGGTAGCATGATACGGCACAGGTTAAGCAGCGGATTGTACCACCAAGGTAGCATGATACGGCACAGGTTAAGCAGCGGATGTTCCACCAAGGTAGCATGATACGGCACAGGTTAAGCAGCGGATTGTACCACCAAGGTACCATGATACGGCACAGGTTAAGCAGCGGATTGTACCACCAAGGTAGCATGATACGGCACAGGTTAAGCAGCGGATTGTACCACCAAGGTAGCATGATACGGCACAGGTTAAGCATCGGATTGTACCACCAAGGTAGCATGATACGGCACAGGTTAAGCAGCAGATTGTACCACCAAGGTACCATGATACGGCACAGGTTTAGCAGCGGATTGTACCAACAAGGTAGCATGATACGGCACAGGTTTAGCCGAATTGTACCACCAAGGTAGCACGATACGGCACAGGTTAAGCAGCGGATTGTACCACCAAGGTAGCATGATACGGCACAGGTTAAGCAGCGGATTGTACCAACAAGGTAGCACGATAGGGCACAGGTTTAGCCGGATTGTACCACCAAGGTAGCATGATACGGCACAGGTTAAGCAGCAGATTGTACCACCAAGGTAGCACGATACGGCACAGGTTAAGCAGCGGATTGTACCACCAAGGTAGCACGATAGGGCACAGGTTAAGCAGCGGATTGTACCACCAAGGTAGCATGATACGGCACAGGTTAAGCAGCGGATTGTACCAACAAGGTAGCACGATAGGGCACAGGTTAAGCAGCGGATTGTACCACCAAGGTAGCATGATACGGCACAGGTTAAGCAGCAGATTGTACCACCAAGGTAGCACGATACGGCACAGGTTAAGCAGCGGATTGTACCACCAAGGTAGCACGATAGGGCACAGGTTAAGCAGCGGATTGTACCACCAAGGTAGCATGATACGGCACAGGTTAAGCGGCGGATTGTACCAACAAGGTTGCACGATACGGCACAGGTTTAGCCGGATTGTACCACAAAGGTAGCATGATACGGCACAGGTTTAGCCGGATTGTACCACCAAGGTAGCACGATACGGCACAGGTTAAGCAGCGGATTGTACCACTAAGGTAGCATGATACGGCACAGGTTAAGCAGCGGATTGTACCACCAAGGTAGCATGATACGGCACAGGTTAAGCAGCGGATTGTACCACCAAGGTAGCATGATACGGCACAGGTTAAGCATCGGATTGTACCACCAAGGTAGCATGATACGGCACAGGTTAAGCAGCAGATTGTACCACCAAGGTACCATGATACGGCACAGGTTTAGCAGCGGATTGTACCAACAAGGTAGCATGATACGGCACAGGTTTAGCCGAATTGTACCACCAAGGTAGCACGATACGGCACAGGTTAAGCAGCGGATTGTACCACCAAGGTAGCATGATACGGCACAGGTTAAGCAGCGGATTGTACCAACAAGGTAGCACGATAGGGCACAGGTTCAGCAGCGGATTGTACCACCAAGGTAGCATGATACGGCACAGGTTAAGCAGCAGATTGTACCACCAAGGTAGCACGATACGGCACAGGTTAAGCAGCGGATTGTACCACCAAGGTAGCACGATAGGGCACAGGTTAAGCAGCGGATTGTACCACCAAGGTAGCATGATACGGCACAGGTTAAGCAGCGGATTGTACCAACAAGGTAGCACGATAGGGCACAGGTTAAGCAGCGGATTGTACCACCAAGGTAGCATGATACGGCACAGGTTAAGCAGCAGATTGTACCACCAAGGTAGCACGATACGGCACAGGTTAAGCAGCGGATTGTACCACCAAGGTAGCACGATAGGGCACAGGTTAAGCAGCGGATTGTACCACCAAGGTAGCATGATACGGCACAGGTTAAGCGGCGGATTGTACCAACAAGGTTGCACGATACGGCACAGGTTTAGCCGGATTGTACCACAAAGGTAGCATGATACGGCACAGGTTTAGCCGGATTGTACCACCAAGGTAGCACGATACGGCACAGGTTAAGCAGCGGATTGTACCACTAAGGTAGCATGATACGGCACAGGTTAAGCAGCGGATTGTACCACCAAGGTAGCATGATACGGCACAGGTTAAGCAGCGGATTGTACCAACAAGGTAGCATGATACGGCACAGGTTAAGCAGCGGATTGTACCAACAAGGTAGCATGATACGGCACAGGTTAAGCAGCGGATTGTACCACCAAGGTAGCATGATAGGGCACAGGTTAAGCAGCGGATTGTACCACCAAGGTAGCATGATACGGCACAGGTTAAGCAGCGGATTGTACCACCAAGGTAGCATGATAGGGCACAGGTTAAGCAGCGGATTGTACCAACAAGGTAGCACGATAGGGCACAGGTTAAGCAGCGGATTGTACCACCAAGGTAGCATGATACGGCACAGGTTAAGCAGCGGATTGTACCACCAAGGTAGCACAATACGGCACAGGTTAAGCAGCGGATTGTACCACCAAGGTAGCACGATAGGGCACAGGTTAAGCAGCGGATTGTACCACCAAGGTAGCATGATACGGCACAGGTTAAGCAGCGGATTGTACCACCAAGGTAGCACGATACGGCACAGGTTAAGCATCGGATTGTACCACCAAGGTAGCATGATACGGCACAGGTTAAGCAGCGGATTGTACCACCAAGGTACCATGATACGGCACAGGTTTAGCAGCGGATTGTACCAACAAGGTAGCATGATACGGCACAGGTTTAGCCGAATTGTACCACCAAGGTAGCACGATACGGCACAGGTTAAGCAGCGGATTGTACCACCAAGGTAGCATGATACGGCACAGGTTAAGCAGCGGATTGTACCAACAAGGTAGCACGATAGGGCACAGGTTAAGCAGCGGATTGTACCACCAAGGTAGCACGATAGGGCACAGGTTAAGCAGCGGATTGTACCACCAAGGTAGCATGATACGGCACAGGTTCAGCAGCGGATTGTACCACCAAGGTAGCACGATACGGCACAGGTTTAGCCGGATTGTACCACTAAGGTAGCATGATACGGCACAGGTTTAGCAGCGGATTGTACCACCAAGGTAGCACGATACGGCACAGGTTCAGCAGCGGATTGTACCACTAAGGTAGCATGATGCAGCAGAGGTTTAGCCGGATTGTACCACCAAGGTAGCATGATACGGCACAGGTTAAGCAGCGGATTGTACCAACAAGGTAGCATGATACGGCACAGGTTAAGCAGCGGATTGTACCACCAAGGTAGCATGATAGGGCACAGGTTAAGCAGCGGATTGTACCACCAAGGTAGCATGATACGGCACAGGTTAAGCAGCGGATTGTACCACCAAGGTAGCATGATACGGCACAGGTTAGGCAGTGGATTGTACCACCAAGGTAGCATGATAGGGCACAGGTTAAGCAGCGGATTGTACCACCAAGGTAGCACGATGCGGCACAGGTTAAGCAGCGGATTGTACCAACAAGGTAGCACGATACGGCACAGGTTAAGCAGTGGATTGTACCACCAAGGTAGCAAGATACGGCACAGGTTAAGCAGCGGATTGTACCAACAAGGTAGCACGATACGGCACAGGTTAAGCAGCGGATTGTACCAACAAGGTAGCACGATACGGCACAGGTTTAGCAGCGGATTGTACCACCAAGGTAGCACGATACAGCAGAGGTTTGGCCGGATTGTACCACCAAAATAGCACGATACAGCAGAGGTTTAGCCGGATTGTACCACCAAGGTAGCATGATACGGCACAGGTTAAGCAGCCGATTGTACCACCAAGGTAGCACGATACGGCACAGGTTAAGCAGCGGTTGTACCACCAAGGTAGCACGATACGGCACAGGTTAAGCAGCGGATTGTACCACCAAGGTAGCACGATACGGCACAGGTTAAGCAGCGGATTGTACCACCAAGGCCTGTCATAGGTCAAGCCGGATTGTGCCACCTGAGCACAGGCCTTCTTATCCGGCTTAAGCTGTGACGTGCCATGCTACCAACAATCCAGCTTTACCTCGGCTCAGGTTAAGCCGGAGTGTACCACCAAGATATGGATAGCTGAAAAGAATTCAGGTTAAGCTGTATTGTGCTACCATGGCCTGACGTGTTGGGGGGCTCAATCGAAACAGCCATGAAAGCAAGTGCTGTATGAACACGACTGATGGATTTATCATCGGGTAATTTTCCACCAACCTCGACAGGGTTTGCGGCCATTGGTATTCCAGCCAGAGGGGAGGAGCAGAGGCCACCCAGCCTCAGTCTTGCCTGCTTGGGGCAAGCAGGGTTGTTGCAGCAGGGAAGGATGTTGCAGCGGGGCAGGATGTTGCAGCGGGTTGTTGCAGCGGGGCAGGGTGCACAAGAGCCGAGTCAAGATGATACGGGCCATATAGGCGAACAGGCAGTCTTGAAGCGAAAGGTGATGGGGCTGTTGGTGGTGGGAGGCCCGTGAGACTGAAAGAATACAACACAATTTTTAATCGGATAAATTTTTTCTCGGAGGGAGGCAGTCATCCCTCGGTTAGGCAAGGAGCCCTATCAGATGGGGTGACGATTGCAATGCTGTCCTGCCGGTGGCATATACCTGTCTTGGAGGTGCGTCGGTGGTGTCGTCACACAAAGCCTCCACTTCTTCCAGAACTTCCAGCTCACACTGAACTGCATCAATTCAAGGGTGTCAATAGTGAAAGTAGGTATGTAAAGGAAACATAATAGATCATGGATCATGAAAGCCACCTGTTCGGCCGTGGCACTAGGCAGGCTACCGCAACAAAATAAGTAAACATCAACGCACCAGGCATGAAATGCCTGTTGGGATGCGGTGGCAACCAGAGCTTATCATCCTATTGCTTGCAAGCATTGTGATAATGGGAGAAAATACAGTGCCTCTGAACAATTGGAGTGGAAAATCTCTTACCACCGCTTGCCCACGCACTCACTCATCAAAAGGAAATGCTGGCTGGCAGGATCCAGCTTTCCAGCAATTTCAAGCTCCTCGTTTGTTTTTATGGCTGCACAGGCAAGAAGACTCTTCAATCATACATCAAGATGCCCCAGCCATGCCATGTGCAACAGAGAGACATACACAGAGCCCATGTGTTTGGATCCTATCGGCTGTTTTCCAAATCTGATGGCTGCCATATCCATGCCCTTGAACTCTTGAGGCATGGAGTGGTGTTGAGCATTGTGCCAAATCGCCTACCTCACCTCTTAAAATGCGCAGGCGCCTTGCTCGAGCAACACCTGCAAACAAATGCAGAGGGGCACGTGTAAACTCGACTAGGTTCTAAACGAGGTTTCAATTAGGGACAGCAAGGACGATAGATGACACGCAGAGCGTGTGAGCCTCACCAGCCATGCGTCTCCTTTTCCACCAGCCCCAATCTGCAAACCAATTAGGCAACATTTTTCAAATGTATCGAGTAAGCCTTGCACAAAATGCAGTGGACACTCACACCCAGGCAGCAAAGCCATCCTCCTCCAGAGTAGCGAAGTCATCAGGCACAATTGTGACAGCTCGTCAAAAAGCAAGCAGTTGATGGGAAGTCCAGCGTCTAGATGTTCCTGTGCACGCCTATCCAGCTGCAGCTTCACCTCAGTATTCCTGGACATCATCGCTTCAATTCCTTGCGCCGACATATCTTCGCGGGCTGCTGTATGGCGGGCTTCTCGCAGGGTCTGTCTTTACCTAGCTGAAGGATGACAGTGCTGCTGACGATGAAAACGTCTTGTTCTACGTACGTCAGTTCTCCGATAGTTTGTAAAGGACGACACAAATAGATTACAGGAAATCCCGAGGGAATATCGGTAAGTGCACTTGTGCAACCTGCTGAACCTCTGACGAAGCTGAACCTGTGGTATGAACGGGGACGTACAAGTCGAGAAGTCAAGATTAGGGGCGCAAGCAGCTTTCTTGACACGAGGATGACCTGCACGCTGCTATGTTGCAAGTTGATAATGCGATCAAGTTATGATCGTGAGTGATCCCATTCACTAGTAGGTCTGTGAGATGTCGAATGCGCCACTACTGGCTGTCTGGTTGAGTGTGGACGGACTGCTGCGGTGTGGTGCCATCAAGCTTCATCATTCAGGTGCTGGTGTAAAGAGGAATCAACGCCTTTAAATTGGTAACTACAACATAGCCAGCTGCGCATCAGATTTTGGGACGCTGCCTGAGGCCTGGACGTCTGCCTGGACGTGGTATACACGCGATTCCAGAAAATGCCGATAAAATTTAGGTATCGCGAGCGACGGAGCAGGGATGGATGAGGACCGACACTCCCGACAGCCTTCCAGTCTTTGCGCTGCGCTTGTTTGCCACGAACGATCGCATCATCGCTTGTACCTCAAGAAGCTAGGTTGGCATCGATCTGGACATTGCCGCATACATACTTTCGTCCATTAGCTATCTAGACACTGCTGGCCTACGAGTGGCACAACTTACACATACATGCATCCCGAGCAATGTTGCAGCACACGCAACACACTACACTACTACTGTGTACATAATGTTTTCACTTTGGTTGTGCATGGGGTTCCTCATGCTGCCGCATTGCCCGCATGGGTGCATGAGTGCTCGTATGGCACGGCACATCCAAATGCATGCATGTATGTCAAGCCATCATGCGGCACCCATACCACACTGCCGTAGCTATCAAGTCCATCATGTTAACACATCCCAGTGGCGTGCGCCACGAACGTGCTTGGGACTCCATGGGAATCCTCATGCCGCCGCATGGGTGCAAGCATGCATGCGGCGGCGAATAAAGCCATAGGCCCCAATTGAAGGCCACTTTCAGCACCTTCTCCTTCACAAAGCGCAACGAGCCACGCGTTGGGCACCATTGTTCATTGCCCTGCATGTATCTTCCCTCATCTCAGCTGCATAATTCAATCAAATTGCCGAGTCGCTATCGCCCTAGGCCTGGCATTTAAAAGCCCAGACATGGCATCTAATGACCTAATGCTCGCAGAAACATTTGAAGAACTTCAACCTCACTTGTAGGGTTTGTTTTTTACAGCGTAACCATTTTATAATCGGTCGATTACGGTATATGGCTATTAACTTGAAATTAAACTGACGGAAATCCTCGTAACCTCCAGGCCGTGCGCACCCCTTGAGGGTCAAGCTTTCGTATCTTTTTCGCCAGCTGTTCTACTTCATGAAAACTCATCTGCAAAATAAACCATGCATTGCACCATTCCACTGGACCGGATAAATACCTAATTATCTAAAACACTGATCTCCTACGAGTATCAAACCCCCCTGGAGAGCAATATTCAAGAATCGGTTAGTTGGAAGTCAATGATGTTACAAATCTGGGCCCTGCCCCAAAAGGATCGGCAGCGTGGGCGACTGGGCGCCTAACTAAAGGGTTAGTCGGAAGTGTTGCGTGATATTTCATTAGCTGTGCAGAAACAGTGCAGCCCCTAAAAGTGTGCGCACCGGGATAAGAAAGTACTATGATGTCCAATAATGTATGCTCGGTAAGTTGGGAGCTTCAAAGTCAGAAGAGTCTATGAAAGGGTGGCAAAAGTATCATTTAGTGGATCAAGAGACAGTCATAAGCAGTGCATACAGGGAAAGTTGGTAAATACCAGTCAGTCCATCTCATGTCATGCACTTAACTCAAATCCTTCAGGCAGTGGGTACGAAAATAACCCAGAGGCCAGATGAGGTGCTGCCGAATAGCAACCGTAGAGGACATCACAGCTCAGTGACTTGCAGCGCAGATTTTTCCCAGGTAGGCCTCGAGCTTGTTGGAGTGGACCTGTCGCACCATAAAGCAGTAACCGTGCCAAAATGGTGTAAGCTGTCCTTACTGCCTTAGAGAGGCTCAAACTACTCACAACTAAGGTTCAACACCTGTACACACGTGCCTCTTGTACTACACTGCTGAGGTACAAGGGCTGTAAAGGGGTAACTTGGTACAACGTACCGCATAAGAGATAAGGCTGGGATAAGGCTGGCCTACCCGGGCGCCCCTAGCTGTGGGTACCGCCCCTACTTTACTCGCGATGGTTGCTTCAGGTCCGTGGCGGACTTCTTCCCCACAGAGTGGCGGACGCCTACGGGCGAGCTCAGTGTCTACACACTGGCCGCGGATGCGCAACGCGTTAAGCAGCGGCTGGGATTTCTAGATGATAGACACGGTGCTACGCTCGGTGGGCTAGATCCACGGCCTGTCGGGTAGCGAGCCGGGCAGGACGGGAGGTCACTTACCGCGTAAAGCGGGGGTTACCGAACTCTGACCGTAGGCGTAGTCCTAGGTTGAGTCGGGCTTCCCGCTAGGGAGTCTTGAGCTTGCTATGTCGGCTGAGTAGCTGAACTAGGCTTGACTGTAATTGGGGTACTGACTTAATGCTCTTCACTGGGCTTTATCCTGGACAAAGGCCGGTGCTGTTTACAATTAGAGGTCTGTCTACTTAAAAGGAACGAAGTAAGGGACAGTGGGCAAGCCGGGATACAATGTCCCGGCAAGCCCTTATTACTAAGATACGGGAAATCCTGGCCTCCGATCTTCCCGAAAGTGGGAAGCGGGGCGTCTAACCCTAAAAAGGGGGCTCCGCAGGGAAGCTGCGGAGTCTACGGGGACGCGTCAGCGGTCCCTACGGTTTTGGCACGTATACTGCATTATACCGTGACAGCTGTCGCACCATAAAGCAGTAACCGTGCCAAAATGGTGTAAGCTGTCCTTACTGCCTTAGAGAGGCTCAAACTACTCACAACTAAGGTTCAACACCTGTACACACGTGCCTCTTGTACTACACTGCTGAGGTACAAGGGCTGTAAAGGGGTAACTTGGTATAGCGTACCGCATAAGAGATAAGGCTGGGATAAGGCTGGCCTACCCGGGCGCCCCTAGCTGTGGGTACCGCCCCTACTTTACTCGCCCCCCGCTCCTCACGAAACGCACACCGGGCGTGCGTGGGGAGCCGGACTAGGGGTGGTACTGAAACTGAAATCGGAAAATATGTACACTTAGAACCTGTCAGTTCCCTAACGCGGAACCCTCCTAAACACCTGACTGCGATCCAGCCAGTCCAGAGAAAGGCACCGAAGAATACTCACTGAAACCCGTGGTGAACCCTAGGTCCAACCAAGGTACCGAAAACTCGACTCAGGCCTCTGGGTTCCCGGTTACTCCCTGGCCTGATCAGGGCATACAGAATCCGGCACCGTCACCATTGTCATGCTTGTTTGAAGTCAAGAAAGGGTCAGAACCCCTGAAAAACCATCATAACTACGGGAAGCCAGAAGCCATCAGAATCCATCTGAAATCAGAACGCATCAGAAACCATCAGAAACCTTCAGAAACCCTCAGAAAGCAGAATTCCTCAGAAACCATCAGAAACCATCAGAAGTCAGAATTTCTCAGAAACCATCAGACCGTCAGAAACTATCAGTAGTCAGAATTTCTCAGAAACCATCAGACCATCAGAAACCATCAGCAGTCAGAATTCCCAGAAACCATCAGACCATCAGAAACCATCAGCAGTCAGAATGCCTCAGAAACCATCAGAAGTCTACAGCGGGTCGCATGAGAATGAACCGAATCTACAGAATCCTTCTGTTATTCAACATCCAGCGCTTCACAGGAACACTGGCGCTGCGGAATACCCGCTGCTCTCGCCCCACTGCACCGTTGACACCTGGCCCTAAGCCACAGGAGACGTGTGCAGTAGCAGCGGTGCTCACCCAAACCTGCCCCTACAGGTGGCTGGCCTTGTGGCGGTTCTAGTAGGCTCTTATCCCTCCCTGTCCCCCCTGGCTGTCTGGCCCTTGGCAGCAGTCTCCTCCTCTGTTCTTGCTGCGTCGGTGGCCGCTTTGGCCCTGCGCTGGACTGCCCTGGGGGTGACGTTGGCCTCTCCTCTGCCCGTTGTGTATGAAATGTCATACAGCCCGTTGGGCATGGGCCTGGCGATGCCCCGCTCCATCTGTTTAGTGGCCGGATTGGTGGCCATGACCTCCACCTCTGGCTTGTCCATGGCTCCTGTCTCCTGGGCTGCTCTGGCGGCTGCCCTAGCTGCCCGTGGCGCTGTCTCCTCGTGATGGGATGGGTAGTTGGGTCCCGCTGCTGCGGCTGGGCCCGTCTCTTCGCTTGTCCCTGATGCTGGCTTGCACCTGGGGCACATCCAATCGCCCTCGGGTATGGCGTATAGCGCTGGCGTGAGGCAGTCCATGTGCCAGCCGGTATTGCATGCGTCACACAGGAGCATGACTTCCCCCCGGTCGGGTAGGCGGCAGACCTCGCAGGACAGGCTGACGTTGGGCCTGGTGGTGCCGAAATCCACCCTGCCTTTCAGGTTGGGGAGGTGGCACGGGGAGCAGTTGACCGCGTTCTCTGTTACGGTCAAGCCATCGGCCCCCTCCAGCACCACTAACGCCCCCGTCTCCCCCAGCCTCTGCACCCGCAGGATTTCCGGCCTGGCTTTGGGGTCGAGGCTGCGCCGCTCTGAAGCGTACCGGACGTACACGTAATCCCCAACGGCGAACCGCCTGACCTGGGGTACGTATCCTCCTCCGCGGATCCTGGCGTAGCGCAACTTGTCCCGGTGCTGTGCGATCTTGAGGTGCTCTCCCGCGACCGGAAGGGCCTCCTTGATCCTGGCCACCCTGGCGAGGAGCAGGTCCGCGGCCTCCTCCACTGTTGCCACTCGCGCTGTGCTCCATAGGTCTGCCCCGACCTTGGAGGGGAACACTGGCTTCTGCCCGTACAGGACCTCGTAGGGAGCCATGCGCGTAGCCTGCTGAGGCGAGCACCGGAAACCCAGCGCTACCCACGGGACCATCCTGTCCCACGAGTCGTCGCTGCTCCCGTCCCTGCAGCACTTGCGCAGGCCCGTCTTGAGGGTCTGGACAGCCCGTTCGGATAGCCCATCCGCCTGGGGATGGTTGGCAGAGGTGGTGCGGTGGTCAATGAAGCAATCTAGTAACATGTCTTGGAACTCTCCCTGGAACTCTGTCCCCTGATCGGTGACCACTTCTGCGCATCCCCCAAACCGTGCGACCACGTTTTGGAAGAATGCCAAGGCTGTCACGTCCGACGCCTTGCTGGGGATGGGGATAAGCTCCACCCACTTGGAGTAGTGCTCTACACACACCATGACGTACCGGTTGCCCCTAGGCGTGGTAGTGAACGGCCCGCACAGGTCCACACCCCAGCGAAAATATAAACCCTCAATAGGGAGTGGGTGCAGATCTGGCTGCGTGTGATTGAACGTGGACGCCCTGGCCCTGTCGCACACCCCGCACTCCTGGACAGCCTTCCTGACCGCTGCCCTAAGCCCTCTCCACCAGTGCTGTTGCATGATCATGAAGGCCGTGCGGTGGCTGCCGAAGTGACCGGTGCTAGCGTGAGCTTCCCTGATTACTGCCTGTCTGTCCTCGGGCCTGGGAACTACACACCGCCGTCCGTCTGGCATCACCCTCATCAGCACGCCCCCCCTCTCTGGTTCCCACTAAAAGGTGCGGCTCTACGCTGCACCCTGGCCTGTTCCCCTGCCTCTGCCCCGGGGGGGTGCATTTTTGATTGCAGGTAGTGCAGGACTGGCACGTCTGTCCATACGTCCACCCGGGCTGCAGGCCCTGCTGCGCACCCTGGCGGGTCCACGACCTCCCCTGCCTCGTCGTCAGCCACCTGGACGGGATCTGGTTCTGGGTCAGGCTGCCCACCTGGTTCCTGGGCGGCATCCGCCCAGTCTGCTGCCGCTGACTCCCCCAAGCATTGCCGATACGTCTAAGATGAGGCTGTCTTGAACCCTTTTTGATCGCTGTTGCCCTTAAACCTGCTTGGGACACAGTTTGATTGGGCTCCTTAGATCCCTTTCTTCTCTAAGATGGGGCTGTCTTGAACCCTTTTTGATCGCTGTTGCCCTTAAACCTGCTTGGGACACAGTTTGATTGGGCTCCTTAGATCCCTTTCTACTCTAAGATGGGGTTGTCTTGAACCCTTTTTGATCGCTCTTGCCCTTAAACCTGCTTGGGACACAGTTTGATTGGGCTCCTTAGGTCCCTTTCTACTCTAAGATGGGGCTGCCTTGAACCCTTTTTGATCGTTCTTGCCCTTAAACCTGCTTGGGACACAGTTTGATTGGGCTCCTTAGATCCCTTTCTTCTCTAAGATGGGGCTGTCTTGAACCCTTTTTGATCGATCTTGCCTGTCTTGCAAATTTTACAAGGCAATCATGAAATGACTAGCGCTTTCCAAAGCAAGCTCGCACCCTGCTGGTGTAGTGCTGTGACTCAGTGAGACGGCATAGGTTCCGGCAGGGGTCGAGTCGGATCCGACCCCGCCTAGGCGAGGAGTTCAAAAATGGATGGGACAGGCATATTTCAAAATATCGATCCCTGAAAAATTTTCCTTGCTCCTCTTCCTGACATACATCTTTGCTCACGACTTCCACAGGTTTTTCCAGTAAATTTAATGCAGAATGACTTCACACCAATTGCTGGAGTGGATCATCATTCAATTGACACCTGGATCAGATGCCTCCACATTTTCGGGATTCTTTTTACGAATGTCATCATGAGGACATTGGCATTGCATGCCTTTGCCTCCTAAAATGGAGTGTCATCCCCGGAGTGGAGCGCTACGCAGCGCTCATCGCAGCGCCTGTCTTCATGGCGTCATTGATAACCTTCATCAATGCTGACGTGGAGGACGGTTTCTCCTACCCGGGGAAGCTTCGCAGTTGCCTAGCTGATTGGGGATCCCGGCTTAATGGCGCTTTGAATGTGTTCGGAGCAGTGATCTGGAAATGCGTGGCGGTTCCCATGGCTCTGTGGTTCAGCACGGTCGTATCGCTGGGGTGGTCTTCTGAAATTGCCTCCATAATCGCCATGCTGGCCAGCGTCTTTGCTGCTATGACGTTAATAAAAGACTATGTCCAAGGCTCGGAAGCTGTAGCCAAGCGTGCGGATCGCTCACATTCATTTCTGGAATTGTGCAGCCCAGCTCAGCAAGTTGTGGTGGAAGCCAGCACGGCAGTCAAGCAAACAGTTGCAACAGCCTACACAGCAGTCCAGAAAACTGTGGTGGCAACTGTGGGGCCAGCAATGTCGTCAACATTCGAATTTGCTGGCACTCTTTTCAGGGCAGCAGCCTCAAAGATAATCATGTGCCGAGTCACACCCCTCCCTTGGATCAACAATGACAACGGAGCAACAGGCTGATGATGCACATGCATGTGGAAGGGCAGGGTTTGTTACATTTCTACCGGTAAATGTAATTTTAATGCACAGGGTCCAGGCTACTCTTCAGGGAATGCCATGTGATTTTAGTATAATAGGTACCTAGAGTAGCGTGGGCCTCCCCCACAAGTTGCCCTCAACTGGCATGCAACCCTGGTCTGATTGCTCGACATTGGTACGCACGATTCAATGCGTCTCACTGCCCTAATGTCATGATCCCTGCCTGGCAAATGAATACAGGAAGGCATTTGGACTGTGAGTGTGATGGCGCATTCATTCGTCTGGATAATCAGGGGAGCTTGGCTGCTGCTCCCCAGAGACGCACCGCTAATAATCGAGGACGGCGCAGCGATCAGCAGCGTGACGCACGCTACTGCCAACGGTGCTGGACCGAGGAACATGGCCAACATGTGGAGGATGTGGTGCATGTGTGCTTTCAGTGCCCTAGCGTGAAAGAGAGGCTGAGGGCGAGAGGTTGGGCAGGCCCCCCGGAGGGCGCCACGGACTTTCAGAAGTTGCACAGGGGCAGGCATAATTGGGAGGCCCTGGCTTTTGTTGAGGACGTGGTAGACTTTGTTGAGGGCTAGTTTTCTGTATTTTTGGTGCCTCCCTGAGAACTGACTCTTCCCCTTTTTGTCTCTCTCTTGCTTTCAGAGGCGGGGATCCTTCGGTTTGCCCTTTGTGCTCCTCTCTGTCTTTCCTCTAGCCTTAAGTTCCTTTCCTTTTTCCTCCCAACCAGACAGGACGTCAAAGAGCCCGCAGGCAGGGGTGGGAGGCCCTGGTTTTGTGCAACTTGCACCGGTACCGGTAGTTGAGCTTTTTAAAGGCTAGTCCTCTTCAGGGCAGGGGATACTGTTTGCCCGACCTTTGTGTTCTTGTTGTTTGGTGGGTGAACTTGCTATCCGCTCTTTCTTCTTGTGCCTTCTCCCTTGACTTTCTTAGCTGGCTTTTTGTTTGCCGACGTGGCCGAGCTTCATTTAGAAATATTGCTTGGGCCACTGACCAGAGATAGGCAGGCCAACTGGTTTTTAAGGTCTAAACGGGCTGTGGTACCAATGATGGCATCCTGGCCGACCCTTGGGTTTATGACCTTACACCTCTGGGCCTGGCTGAAACGAAGCTCGTCGGCAAACAAAAAGTCAGCTAGGACAGTCAAAGGAGAAGGCACTACAGGAAAGAAAGGATAGCAAGTTCACCCACCAAACAACAAGAACAAGAACAAGAACAAGAACAAGAACAAGAAGTTAGGCAAACCTTATACCCTGCCCCTGAAGAGAATAGCCCTCAGAAAGTTCAACTAAAAGTAGCACAAAAACAGGGCCTCCCACCCATTCCCACCCCTGCCTGCAAACACCCCCCACAAATGTCCATCAAATGGCCGTCATGGCACCCTCGCCAACACGTCGGGCGAACAGATCCCACATTGGAGCCCCTGGTCGGGAGCAATCTCAGCAGGGGGCTTTCGCCCAGATGGCCTTTTTCAGCTGGGTCCAGAATTCGATAATCCCGTTTTCAGCAGTCCAGCTCGTTGAGGCAGTGTGGGTAAAAAACGCACCTGCACTGAAGGCGCTGTGGAGGAGCATGAGGCGGAAGCCGCAGCCACAGCTGGGCGCAATCGTGCCAAATATCATAGAGAGGAGCAGGCCGGCTCCATCTTCAGCGCTGCTAATCAGGCGCAGGACAGCGTCATGAGGCGCCACGTCAGCGCCCTGTAAACTTCCCTGCCGCGCAGTGCCCCAGATGCCCTCGCCTCGTTCCCGCAGAATCTTTCCGCTGCTGCAGGAGAGTTATTGCAGTATGAAGTGCAGGTCCACATTGATGGACCTCAGAAGGAGATCCGTATGATCGCACGCAGGTTTACGAACCGCAGCATGGATGTCCCGGAGGAAGAGCAGCTGCTGATCGAGGAGCAGCTGAGTCCAGCAGCAGCGACACACGCTCCTGTTGCAGTCACTGCTACAGCAGCAACAGCAGCAACAGCAGCAGCAACAGGAGCAGCTGCAGCAGCAGAGGCAGCAGGAACAGCAGACACAGCATGAGCAACAGAAGCAGCAACAGCAGAGGCAGCAGGAGCAGCAGGAGCCGCGGAAGCAGCAGCAGCAGCAGCAGCAGCAGCAACAGCCAAGCATGGAAGAGTGCATGGCCTGCTTGGAGGGCCGTTTAGCGAAGTTGGAGAACATCTGCGCAAAGTAGCCGAGGCTGCCCTGGCCCCCCAAGCTGATCCGTACATGTGATGGGCAACAGCAACACTGTCTTGGACAGAATCACCGTCGTAACTGGCGGCGCGCACCCACCAGCTTGCAGAAGTCGGTGTCAGAGGTGGCCCCGCGGAGGAACTCATCAGGACCCCCACCCCAGCCCGAGCCCCAGCCCCAGCCTTAGCCCCCGCCCCAATCCCAGCCCCGGCCCCGGCCCCAGCCCCAGCACCAGCACCAGCCCCAGCCCCAGCCCCAGCACCAGCCCCAGCCCCAGCCCCAGCTCTAGCCCCAGCCCCGGCCCCAGCCCCCGACCCTCACCCCGACCCTGCCCCGACCCCGGCCCCAACCCCAGCCCCAGCCCCAGCCCCGCCCCCCATCCCCGCCCCCTGGCCCGAACCTGAGGCAGATGGACCAAGGACGGGCAGCTCCGGCAGGTCAAGGCAGGCGCAGAGAAGGACGGGCTCAGCCAGCTTCACAGCCACCTGCTAAGCGTCAGGGAAACGCTTCGGCCGGAGAGCCGAGACACCTCGCGGCGGTTTGAGACTTGCCACTCTCAATTGCAACGGCGTGCGTGGCTCTGACCTCAGGGCCTAAGTCCAGGGCGCCCCCACTCCCAAGTCCCAAGGTGGACGCCCTGCTCGGGTTCATTCGGCAGCATCACGTAGTGGCCCTTCAGGATGTCGCTGGTATCAACGAGGCGGCGATGCAGGAGCTGTTGGCACCCAGCCTACTTCAGCACTTGCGCCAGGATGCGGGGTTGCCTGCCTCCGCTGCCAGCTGGGGGGTCATGAGGGAGCTGCAGATCCAGCTGTTACAACGAGACTAGTGGCATCACGTGCTCCGCTTCTACAACGCAGCGGTGGCACCTGCAGCACAGCAAGACAGCCCACTCATGGCAGCAGGCATGGCGGCCGACATGCAGCTCGCGCTTAGATAGAACACCGGGGGTTGCAAATGGTGCGGTGAGCTGATCGAGGCGTTGAAGGAGTTGGAGCGTGGAGCAGTTGCCCCCAAACTGTGTGAGGCAGTCTCTGACCTGCAGCCGCTCACCGTCCCAGAGGTGCTACACCTAGTGGACGCAGCCTACCTGCATGTGCAGCTTCAGGCGACTAGCAGAGGAGACCCCAGGGACCCCGCGACCGAGCACAGGTCTGCGGCCGCCCACCGCGCTTGTTTGCAATCTACGGCGGGCGCTGTTTTTCGCATGCTAAGAGCCGCACCAGCAATAGGGCGTGCGCTTGTGTGCGCACGAACTCACGGCTGCAGCTTGGTGCGGTTAGCACGGCTGACACGATTGGACGGCGGAGCGGTCAACAGCGTGAGACACGCTGCTGCCAAGGGTGTTGGGCAAGGGGAGATGGCGAGCATGTGGAGGACGCGCTGCATGTCTGCTTCCAATGCCCTAGCGTGAAGGAGAGGCTTAGGGAGAGAGGTTGGACATGTCCCCCAAAGGGCGCCACAGACTTTCAACAGTTGTACCGGGGCAGGCTTGGGTGGGGGGCTCTGACTTTTGTTGATGATGTAGTAGGCATTGTTGAGGCCTCGTTTGTTGCTTTTCTTTGCCTTCTTGAGGAATAGGCTTGAGAGGGGCAAGGATACTTCGGGCTGCCTTTTCCTTTTGGGGGGGGATTTCTTTCTCTTGTGTGTTATTCCCTGTCTTTCCCTCTTTACCTTCCGTTCCTTTTCTTTTCTCCTAGCGGAACAGTCGGGCGCCCACGCGGCCAAGCCTTTTTTAGCAGGGCCCAGAGGTGTAATGTCATTCACCCCTTTCCTGCCGCCCTCCTTGACTCTCAGCTGGACAGCTTGGCGCCTACACGGCCGAGCCCTTTTTCAAGTAGGGACCCGACATTTTATGTCATTGACTATCAAGGCAAAAAGTTGGCTCACTTAATTGTGCCCTAGTGTCAAGGAGAAACTCAGGGGGCGGGGCGGGGCAGGCCCCTCAGAGGGCGCCACTGACTTTGTCCACTCCATACCGGGGCTGGCATGGGTGGGAGGCTCTGGCTTCTGTAGAACGTCCCTTTCACTCCCCATCAGACGGTTGCGGTTGGGCGCCGACACGGCTGGGCCGTTTTGAGTAGGGCCTAGAGGTGTAGCGTCATTGTGCTGCATTACGCTACAATTCTCAGCCACATGCAGATCACGTTCTCAGGACCTATTAGATGTAGCCACGGTAATCGCATATTTCATATGAAGCCTTACACAACGTCTAAGTGTCAGTCGTGTACCAGAGCTAGTGAAGTATGTATATCAGGTGCTTTGAGTCCAACAATGCATCACATTTGATGCATGGAACATATACCCGTAAACCGGTACAAGCATAGATACGTGCTAATTGCATTGGTTTACCTTGACACCCCCTTCGATAGGAGAGACGGCCAGGTCAGAGGAACTACCGATACACAAATGTGTTATGGTGACCTGAAAATTGTAGGAGAAAAAGATGTGAATGCAAGAGGGATACATAACATTGCTCAAAGAAACAATATTAGCAGCAATATAAGTGGTCTGGGACCTTGCATTGGATTTGAACATACCCCAGATCGTCCCATACCCATCCCTTGATACCAATATTTCCCTTCCCGACTGGAGGACACGCTGCTCGCCAAGTGGATGCCAAACAGGGCCCCTGATGCCAAAAGCCAGTAAGACGCAATTTCTACTAGAGAAATAAGACTCCCATCATAAACTACTGGCAGTATAGAGGCCTATAAACGAAAAAACTGAATACAATACAATGCATAGCCCAAGCCCGTATGATTTACATATTTAAAAAGCCGCCTGGGCGTGGGCACAGATAGCAGAATATTCACAAGAAAAGTAAGTCTCCGCTACGTCATCTTGCAAGTATCTTTCTCCTCATTGGATCACGCCTCGTGCGGCTTGGTCCAGCTGAAGAGGGCCATGCTGAACCAGTCCGAGGAACCAAAAAACACGTCCCTCCACAACGGCAGACTGCTATCAAGCCCACCTCCTTCGGTTGGAGCGCTCTACATACACAGGCCAAGCAGGCACATGTTATGTTGTCTATGCTGCGCCGGGAGCAAGGTAGCATGATACGGCATGTCACAACACAGGTTTAAGACGGTTTGTACCACCAAGGTAGCACGACACGGCACAGGTTCAGCCGGATTGTACCAACAAGGTAGCATGATACGGCACAGGTTTAGCCGGATTGTACCACCAAGGTACCATGATACGGCACAGGTTAAGCAGCGGATTGTACCACCAAGGTACCATGATAGGGCACAGGTTAAGCAGCGGTTTGTACCAACAAGGTAGCACGATACGGCACAGGTTAAGCAGCGGATTGTACCACCAAGGTACCATGATACGGCACAGGTTTAGCCGGATTGTACCACTAAGGTAGCATGATACGGCACAGGTTAAGCAGCGGATTGTACCACCAAGGTACCATGATACGGCACAGGTTTAGCCGGATTGTACCACTAAGGTAGCACGATACGGCACAGGTTAAGCAGCCGATTGTACCACCAAGGTAGCACGATACGGCACAGGTTTAGCCGGATTGTACCACCAAGGTAGCATGATACGGCACAGGTTAAGCAGCGGATTGTACCACCAAGGTAGCACGATACGGCACAGGTTAAGCAGCGGATTGTACCACCAAGGTAGCATGATACGGCACAGGTTAAGCAGCGGATTGTACCACCAAGGTAGCATGATAGGGCACAGGTTAAGCAGCGGATTGTACCACCAAGGTAGCATGATACGGCACAGGTTAAGCAGCGGATTGTACCACCAAGGTAGCATGATACGGCACAGGTTTAGCAGCGGATTGTACCAACAAGGTAGCATGATACGGCACAGGTTTAGCCGAATTGTACCACCAAGGTAGCACGATACGGCACAGGTTAAGCAGCGGATTGTACCACCAAGGTAGCATGATACGGCACAGGTTAAGCAGCGGATTGTACCACCAAGGTAGCACGATAGGGCACAGGTTAAGCAGCGGATTGTACCACCAAGGTAGCATGATACGGCACAGGTTAAGCAGCAGATTGTACCACCAAGGTAGCACGATACGGCACAGGTTAAGCAGCGGATTGTACCACCAAGGTAGCACGATAGGGCACAGGTTAAGCAGCGGATTGTACCAACAAGGTAGCATGATACGGCACAGGTTCAGCAGCGGATTGTACCACCAAGGTAGCACGATACGGCACAGGTTTAGCCGGATTGTACCACTAAGGTAGCATGATACGGCACAGGTTTAGCCGGATTGTACCACCAAGGTAGCACGATACGGCACAGGTTAAGCAGCGGATTGTACCACTAAGGTAGCATGATACAGCAGAGGTTTAGCCGGATTGTACCACCAAGGTAGCATGATACGGCACAGGTTAAGCAGCGGATTGTACCAACAAGGTAGCATGATACGGCACAGGTTAAGCAGCGGATTGTACCACCAAGGTAGCATGATACGGCACAGGTTAAGCAGCGGATTGTACCACCAAGGTAGCATGATACGGCACAGGTTCAGCAGCGGATTGTACCACCAAGGTAGCACGATACAGCACAGGTTAAGCAGCGGATTGTACCACCAGGGTAGCATGATAGGGCACAGGTTAAGCAGCGGATTGTACCAACAAGGTAGCACGATAGGGCACAGGTTAAGCAGCGGATTGTACCACCAAGGTAGCACGATACGGCACAGGTTTAGCCGGATTGTACCACTAAGGTAGCATGATACGGCACAGGTTTAGCCGGATTGTACCACCAAGGTAGCACGATACGGCACAGGTTAAGCAGCGGATTGTACCACTAAGGTAGCATGATACAGCAGAGGTTTAGCCGGATTGTACCACCAAGGTAGCATGATACGGCACAGGTTAAGCAGCGGATTGTACCAACAAGGTAGCATGATACGGCACAGGTTAAGCAGCGGATTGTACCACCAAGGTAGCACGATACGGCACAGGTTAAGCAGCGGATTGTACCACTAAGGTAGCATGATACAGCACAGGTTTAGCCGGGTTGTACCACCAAGGTAGCATGATACGGCACAGGTTAAGCAGCGGATTGTACCAACAAGGTAGCATGATACGGCACAGGTTAAGCAGCGGATTGTACCACCAAGGTAGCATGATACGGCACAGGTTAAGCAGCGGATTGTACCACCAAGGTAGCATGATACGGCACAGGTTAAGCAGCGGATTGTACCACCAAGGTAGCACGATACGGCACAGGTTAAGCAGCGGATTGTACCACCAAGGTAGCATGATACGGCACAGGTTAAGCAGCGGATTGTACCACCAAGGTAGCATGATAGGGCACAGGTTAAGCAGCGGATTGTACCACCAAGGTAGCATGATACGGCACAGGTTAAGCAGCGGATTGTACCACCAAGGTAGCATGATACGGCACAGGTTTAGCAGCGGATTGTACCAACAAGGTAGCATGATACGGCACAGGTTTAGCCGAATTGTACCACCAAGGTAGCACGATACGGCACAGGTTAAGCAGCGGATTGTACCACCAAGGTAGCATGATACGGCACAGGTTAAGCAGCGGATTGTACCACCAAGGTAGCACGATAGGGCACAGGTTAAGCAGCGGATTGTACCACCAAGGTAGCATGATACGGCACAGGTTAAGCAGCAGATTGTACCACCAAGGTAGCACGATACGGCACAGGTTAAGCAGCGGATTGTACCACCAAGGTAGCACGATAGGGCACAGGTTAAGCAGCGGATTGTACCAACAAGGTAGCATGATACGGCACAGGTTCAGCAGCGGATTGTACCACCAAGGTAGCACGATACGGCACAGGTTTAGCCGGATTGTACCACTAAGGTAGCATGATACGGCACAGGTTTAGCCGGATTGTACCACCAAGGTAGCACGATACGGCACAGGTTAAGCAGCGGATTGTACCACTAAGGTAGCATGATACAGCAGAGGTTTAGCCGGATTGTACCACCAAGGTAGCATGATACGGCACAGGTTAAGCAGCGGATTGTACCAACAAGGTAGCATGATACGGCACAGGTTAAGCAGCGGATTGTACCACCAAGGTAGCATGATACGGCACAGGTTAAGCAGCGGATTGTACCACCAAGGTAGCATGATACGGCACAGGTTCAGCAGCGGATTGTACCACCAAGGTAGCACGATACAGCACAGGTTAAGCAGCGGATTGTACCACCAAGGTAGCATGATAGGGCACAGGTTAAGCAGCGGATTGTACCAACAAGGTAGCACGATAGGGCACAGGTTAAGCAGCGGATTGTACCACCAAGGTAGCACGATACGGCACAGGTTTAGCCGGATTGTACCACTAAGGTAGCATGATACGGCACAGGTTTAGCCGGATTGTACCACCAAGGTAGCACGATACGGCACAGGTTAAGCAGCGGATTGTACCACTAAGGTAGCATGATACAGCAGAGGTTTAGCCGGATTGTACCACCAAGGTAGCATGATACGGCACAGGTTAAGCAGCGGATTGTACCAACAAGGTAGCATGATACGGCACAGGTTAAGCAGCGGATTGTACCACCAAGGTAGCATGATACGGCACAGGTTAAGCAGCGGATTGTACCACCAAGGTAGCATGATACGGCACAGGTTCAGCAGCGGATTGTACCACCAAGGTAGCACGATACGGCACAGGTTAAGCAGCGGATTGTACCACCAAGGTAGCATGATAGGGCACAGGTTAAGCAGCGGATTGTACCAACAAGGTAGCACGATAGGGCACAGGTTAAGCAGCGGATTGTACCACCAAGGAAGCATGATACGGCACAGGTTAAGCAGCGGATTGTACCACCAAGGTAGCACAATACGGCACAGGTTAAGCAGCGGATTGTACCACCAAGGTAGCATGATACAGCAGAGGTTAAGCAGCGGATTGTACCACCAAGGTAGCACAATACGGCACAGGTTAAGCAGCGGATTGTACCACCAAGGTAGCATGATACAGCACAGGTTAAGCAGCAGATTGTACCACCAAGGTAGCACGATACGGCACAGGTTAAGCAGCGGATTGTACCACCAAGGTAGCACGATACGGCACAGGTTAAGCAGCGGATTGTACCACTAAGGTAGCATGATACAGCACAGGTTTAGCCGGGTTGTACCACCAAGGTAGCATGATACGGCACAGGTTAAGCAGCGGATTGTACCAACAAGGTAGCATGATACGGCACAGGTTAAGCAGCGGATTGTACCACCAAGGTAGCATGATACGGCACAGGTTAAGCAGCGGATTGTACCACCAAGGTAGCATGATACGGCACAGGTTCAGCAGCGGATTGTACCACCAAGGTAGCACGATACGGCACAGGTTAAGCAGCGGATTGTACCACCAAGGTAGCATGATAGGGCACAGGTTAAGCAGCGGATTGTACCAACAAGGTAGCACGATAGGGCACAGGTTAAGCAGCGGATTGTACCACCAAGGTAGCACGATACAGCACAGGTTCAGCAGCGGATTGTACCACCAAGGTAGCATGATACGGCACAGGTTAAGCAGCGGATTGTACCAACAAGGTAGCATGATACGGCACAGGTTAAGCAGCGGATTGTACCACCAAGGTAGCATGATACGGCACAGGTTAAGCAGCGGATTGTACCACCAAGGTAGCATGATACGGCACAGGTTCAGCAGCGGATTGTACCACCAAGGTAGCACGATACGGCACAGGTTAAGCAGCGGATTGTACCACCAAGGTAGCATGATAGGGCAAAGGTTAAGCAGCGGATTGTACCAACAAGGTAGCACGATAGGGCACAGGTTAAGCAGCGGATTGTACCACCAAGGAAGCATGATACGGCACAGGTTAAGCAGCGGATTGTACCACCAAGGTAGCACAATACGGCACAGGTTAAGCAGCGGATTGTACCACCAAGGTAGCATGATACAGCACAGGTTAAGCAGCAGATTGTACCACCAAGGTAGCATGATACGGCACAGGTTAAGCAGCGGATTGTACCACCAAGGTAGCATGATACGGCACAGGTTAAGCAGCGGATTGTACCACCAAGGTAGCATGATACGGCACAGGTTAAGCAGCGGATGTTCCACCAAGGTAGCATGATACGGCACAGGTTAAGCAGCGGATTGTACCACCAAGGTACCATGATACGGCACAGGTTAAGCAGCGGATTGTACCACCAAGGTAGCATGATACGGCACAGGTTAAGCAGCGGATTGTACCACCAAGGTAGCATGATACGGCACAGGTTAAGCATCGGATTGTACCACCAAGGTAGCATGATACGGCACAGGTTAAGCAGCAGATTGTACCACCAAGGTACCATGATACGGCACAGGTTTAGCAGCGGATTGTACCAACAAGGTAGCATGATACGGCACAGGTTTAGCCGAATTGTACCACCAAGGTAGCACGATACGGCACAGGTTAAGCAGCGGATTGTACCACCAAGGTAGCATGATACGGCACAGGTTAAGCAGCGGATTGTACCAACAAGGTAGCACGATAGGGCACAGGTTTAGCCGGATTGTACCACCAAGGTAGCATGATACGGCACAGGTTAAGCAGCAGATTGTACCACCAAGGTAGCACGATACGGCACAGGTTAAGCAGCGGATTGTACCACCAAGGTAGCACGATAGGGCACAGGTTAAGCAGCGGATTGTACCACCAAGGTAGCATGATACGGCACAGGTTAAGCAGCGGATTGTACCAACAAGGTAGCACGATAGGGCACAGGTTAAGCAGCGGATTGTACCACCAAGGTAGCATGATACGGCACAGGTTAAGCAGCAGATTGTACCACCAAGGTAGCACGATACGGCACAGGTTAAGCAGCGGATTGTACCACCAAGGTAGCACGATAGGGCACAGGTTAAGCAGCGGATTGTACCACCAAGGTAGCATGATACGGCACAGGTTAAGCGGCGGATTGTACCAACAAGGTTGCACGATACGGCACAGGTTTAGCCGGATTGTACCACAAAGGTAGCATGATACGGCACAGGTTTAGCCGGATTGTACCACCAAGGTAGCACGATACGGCACAGGTTAAGCAGCGGATTGTACCACTAAGGTAGCATGATACGGCACAGGTTAAGCAGCGGATTGTACCACCAAGGTAGCATGATACGGCACAGGTTAAGCAGCGGATTGTACCACCAAGGTAGCATGATACGGCACAGGTTAAGCATCGGATTGTACCACCAAGGTAGCATGATACGGCACAGGTTAAGCAGCAGATTGTACCACCAAGGTACCATGATACGGCACAGGTTTAGCAGCGGATTGTACCAACAAGGTAGCATGATACGGCACAGGTTTAGCCGAATTGTACCACCAAGGTAGCACGATACGGCACAGGTTAAGCAGCGGATTGTACCACCAAGGTAGCATGATACGGCACAGGTTAAGCAGCGGATTGTACCAACAAGGTAGCACGATAGGGCACAGGTTCAGCAGCGGATTGTACCACCAAGGTAGCATGATACGGCACAGGTTAAGCAGCAGATTGTACCACCAAGGTAGCACGATACGGCACAGGTTAAGCAGCGGATTGTACCACCAAGGTAGCACGATAGGGCACAGGTTAAGCAGCGGATTGTACCACCAAGGTAGCATGATACGGCACAGGTTAAGCAGCGGATTGTACCAACAAGGTAGCACGATAGGGCACAGGTTAAGCAGCGGATTGTACCACCAAGGTAGCATGATACGGCACAGGTTAAGCAGCAGATTGTACCACCAAGGTAGCACGATACGGCACAGGTTAAGCAGCGGATTGTACCACCAAGGTAGCACGATAGGGCACAGGTTAAGCAGCGGATTGTACCACCAAGGTAGCATGATACGGCACAGGTTAAGCGGCGGATTGTACCAACAAGGTTGCACGATACGGCACAGGTTTAGCCGGATTGTACCACAAAGGTAGCATGATACGGCACAGGTTTAGCCGGATTGTACCACCAAGGTAGCACGATACGGCACAGGTTAAGCAGCGGATTGTACCACTAAGGTAGCATGATACGGCACAGGTTAAGCAGCGGATTGTACCACCAAGGTAGCATGATACGGCACAGGTTAAGCAGCGGATTGTACCAACAAGGTAGCATGATACGGCACAGGTTAAGCAGCGGATTGTACCAACAAGGTAGCATGATACGGCACAGGTTAAGCAGCGGATTGTACCACCAAGGTAGCATGATAGGGCACAGGTTAAGCAGCGGATTGTACCACCAAGGTAGCATGATACGGCACAGGTTAAGCAGCGGATTGTACCACCAAGGTAGCATGATAGGGCACAGGTTAAGCAGCGGATTGTACCAACAAGGTAGCACGATAGGGCACAGGTTAAGCAGCGGATTGTACCACCAAGGTAGCATGATACGGCACAGGTTAAGCAGCGGATTGTACCACCAAGGTAGCACAATACGGCACAGGTTAAGCAGCGGATTGTACCACCAAGGTAGCACGATAGGGCACAGGTTAAGCAGCGGATTGTACCACCAAGGTAGCATGATACGGCACAGGTTAAGCAGCGGATTGTACCACCAAGGTAGCACGATACGGCACAGGTTAAGCATCGGATTGTACCACCAAGGTAGCATGATACGGCACAGGTTAAGCAGCGGATTGTACCACCAAGGTACCATGATACGGCACAGGTTTAGCAGCGGATTGTACCAACAAGGTAGCATGATACGGCACAGGTTTAGCCGAATTGTACCACCAAGGTAGCACGATACGGCACAGGTTAAGCAGCGGATTGTACCACCAAGGTAGCATGATACGGCACAGGTTAAGCAGCGGATTGTACCAACAAGGTAGCACGATAGGGCACAGGTTAAGCAGCGGATTGTACCACCAAGGTAGCACGATAGGGCACAGGTTAAGCAGCGGATTGTACCACCAAGGTAGCATGATACGGCACAGGTTCAGCAGCGGATTGTACCACCAAGGTAGCACGATACGGCACAGGTTTAGCCGGATTGTACCACTAAGGTAGCATGATACGGCACAGGTTTAGCAGCGGATTGTACCACCAAGGTAGCACGATACGGCACAGGTTCAGCAGCGGATTGTACCACTAAGGTAGCATGATGCAGCAGAGGTTTAGCCGGATTGTACCACCAAGGTAGCATGATACGGCACAGGTTAAGCAGCGGATTGTACCAACAAGGTAGCATGATACGGCACAGGTTAAGCAGCGGATTGTACCACCAAGGTAGCATGATAGGGCACAGGTTAAGCAGCGGATTGTACCACCAAGGTAGCATGATACGGCACAGGTTAAGCAGCGGATTGTACCACCAAGGTAGCATGATACGGCACAGGTTAGGCAGTGGATTGTACCACCAAGGTAGCATGATAGGGCACAGGTTAAGCAGCGGATTGTACCACCAAGGTAGCACGATGCGGCACAGGTTAAGCAGCGGATTGTACCAACAAGGTAGCACGATACGGCACAGGTTAAGCAGTGGATTGTACCACCAAGGTAGCAAGATACGGCACAGGTTAAGCAGCGGATTGTACCAACAAGGTAGCACGATACGGCACAGGTTAAGCAGCGGATTGTACCAACAAGGTAGCACGATACGGCACAGGTTTAGCAGCGGATTGTACCACCAAGGTAGCACGATACAGCAGAGGTTTGGCCGGATTGTACCACCAAAATAGCACGATACAGCAGAGGTTTAGCCGGATTGTACCACCAAGGTAGCATGATACGGCACAGGTTAAGCAGCCGATTGTACCACCAAGGTAGCACGATACGGCACAGGTTAAGCAGCGGTTGTACCACCAAGGTAGCACGATACGGCACAGGTTAAGCAGCGGATTGTACCACCAAGGTAGCACGATACGGCACAGGTTAAGCAGCGGATTGTACCACCAAGGCCTGTCATAGGTCAAGCCGGATTGTGCCACCTGAGCACAGGCCTTCTTATCCGGCTTAAGCTGTGACGTGCCATGCTACCAACAATCCAGCTTTACCTCGGCTCAGGTTAAGCCGGAGTGTACCACCAAGATATGGATAGCTGAAAAGAATTCAGGTTAAGCTGTATTGTGCTACCATGGCCTGACGTGTTGGGGGGCTCAATCGAAACAGCCATGAAAGCAAGTGCTGTATGAACACGACTGATGGATTTATCATCGGGTAATTTTCCACCAACCTCGACAGGGTTTGCGGCCATTGGTATTCCAGCCAGAGGGGAGGAGCAGAGGCCACCCAGCCTCAGTCTTGCCTGCTTGGGGCAAGCAGGGTTGTTGCAGCAGGGAAGGATGTTGCAGCGGGGCAGGATGTTGCAGCGGGTTGTTGCAGCGGGGCAGGGTGCACAAGAGCCGAGTCAAGATGATACGGGCCATATAGGCGAACAGGCAGTCTTGAAGCGAAAGGTGATGGGGCTGTTGGTGGTGGGAGGCCCGTGAGACTGAAAGAATACAACACAATTTTTAATCGGATAAATTTTTTCTCGGAGGGAGGCAGTCATCCCTCGGTTAGGCAAGGAGCCCTATCAGATGGGGTGACGATTGCAATGCTGTCCTGCCGGTGGCATATACCTGTCTTGGAGGTGCGTCGGTGGTGTCGTCACACAAAGCCTCCACTTCTTCCAGAACTTCCAGCTCACACTGAACTGCATCAATTCAAGGGTGTCAATAGTGAAAGTAGGTATGTAAAGGAAACATAATAGATCATGGATCATGAAAGCCACCTGTTCGGCCGTGGCACTAGGCAGGCTACCGCAACAAAATAAGTAAACATCAACGCACCAGGCATGAAATGCCTGTTGGGATGCGGTGGCAACCAGAGCTTATCATCCTATTGCTTGCAAGCATTGTGATAATGGGAGAAAATACAGTGCCTCTGAACAATTGGAGTGGAAAATCTCTTACCACCGCTTGCCCACGCACTCACTCATCAAAAGGAAATGCTGGCTGGCAGGATCCAGCTTTCCAGCAATTTCAAGCTCCTCGTTTGTTTTTATGGCTGCACAGGCAAGAAGACTCTTCAATCATACATCAAGATGCCCCAGCCATGCCATGTGCAACAGAGAGACATACACAGAGCCCATGTGTTTGGATCCTATCGGCTGTTTTCCAAATCTGATGGCTGCCATATCCATGCCCTTGAACTCTTGAGGCATGGAGTGGTGTTGAGCATTGTGCCAAATCGCCTACCTCACCTCTTAAAATGCGCAGGCGCCTTGCTCGAGCAACACCTGCAAACAAATGCAGAGGGGCACGTGTAAACTCGACTAGGTTCTAAACGAGGTTTCAATTAGGGACAGCAAGGACGATAGATGACACGCAGAGCGTGTGAGCCTCACCAGCCATGCGTCTCCTTTTCCACCAGCCCCAATCTGCAAACCAATTAGGCAACATTTTTCAAATGTATCGAGTAAGCCTTGCACAAAATGCAGTGGACACTCACACCCAGGCAGCAAAGCCATCCTCCTCCAGAGTAGCGAAGTCATCAGGCACAATTGTGACAGCTCGTCAAAAAGCAAGCAGTTGATGGGAAGTCCAGCGTCTAGATGTTCCTGTGCACGCCTATCCAGCTGCAGCTTCACCTCAGTATTCCTGGACATCATCGCTTCAATTCCTTGCGCCGACATATCTTCGCGGGCTGCTGTATGGCGGGCTTCTCGCAGGGTCTGTCTTTACCTAGCTGAAGGATGACAGTGCTGCTGACGATGAAAACGTCTTGTTCTACGTACGTCAGTTCTCCGATAGTTTGTAAAGGACGACACAAATAGATTACAGGAAATCCCGAGGGAATATCGGTAAGTGCACTTGTGCAACCTGCTGAACCTCTGACGAAGCTGAACCTGTGGTATGAACGGGGACGTACAAGTCGAGAAGTCAAGATTAGGGGCGCAAGCAGCTTTCTTGACACGAGGATGACCTGCACGCTGCTATGTTGCAAGTTGATAATGCGATCAAGTTATGATCGTGAGTGATCCCATTCACTAGTAGGTCTGTGAGATGTCGAATGCGCCACTACTGGCTGTCTGGTTGAGTGTGGACGGACTGCTGCGGTGTGGTGCCATCAAGCTTCATCATTCAGGTGCTGGTGTAAAGAGGAATCAACGCCTTTAAATTGGTAACTACAACATAGCCAGCTGCGCATCAGATTTTGGGACGCTGCCTGAGGCCTGGACGTCTGCCTGGACGTGGTATACACGCGATTCCAGAAAATGCCGATAAAATTTAGGTATCGCGAGCGACGGAGCAGGGATGGATGAGGACCGACACTCCCGACAGCCTTCCAGTCTTTGCGCTGCGCTTGTTTGCCACGAACGATCGCATCATCGCTTGTACCTCAAGAAGCTAGGTTGGCATCGATCTGGACATTGCCGCATACATACTTTCGTCCATTAGCTATCTAGACACTGCTGGCCTACGAGTGGCACAACTTACACATACATGCATCCCGAGCAATGTTGCAGCACACGCAACACACTACACTACTACTGTGTACATAATGTTTTCACTTTGGTTGTGCATGGGGTTCCTCATGCTGCCGCATTGCCCGCATGGGTGCATGAGTGCTCGTATGGCACGGCACATCCAAATGCATGCATGTATGTCAAGCCATCATGCGGCACCCATACCACACTGCCGTAGCTATCAAGTCCATCATGTTAACACATCCCAGTGGCGTGCGCCACGAACGTGCTTGGGACTCCATGGGAATCCTCATGCCGCCGCATGGGTGCAAGCATGCATGCGGCGGCGAATAAAGCCATAGGCCCCAATTGAAGGCCACTTTCAGCACCTTCTCCTTCACAAAGCGCAACGAGCCACGCGTTGGGCACCATTGTTCATTGCCCTGCATGTATCTTCCCTCATCTCAGCTGCATAATTCAATCAAATTGCCGAGTCGCTATCGCCCTAGGCCTGGCATTTAAAAGCCCAGACATGGCATCTAATGACCTAATGCTCGCAGAAACATTTGAAGAACTTCAACCTCACTTGTAGGGTTTGTTTTTTACAGCGTAACCATTTTATAATCGGTCGATTACGGTATATGGCTATTAACTTGAAATTAAACTGACGGAAATCCTCGTAACCTCCAGGCCGTGCGCACCCCTTGAGGGTCAAGCTTTCGTATCTTTTTCGCCAGCTGTTCTACTTCATGAAAACTCATCTGCAAAATAAACCATGCATTGCACCATTCCACTGGACCGGATAAATACCTAATTATCTAAAACACTGATCTCCTACGAGTATCAAACCCCCCTGGAGAGCAATATTCAAGAATCGGTTAGTTGGAAGTCAATGATGTTACAAATCTGGGCCCTGCCCCAAAAGGATCGGCAGCGTGGGCGACTGGGCGCCTAACTAAAGGGTTAGTCGGAAGTGTTGCGTGATATTTCATTAGCTGTGCAGAAACAGTGCAGCCCCTAAAAGTGTGCGCACCGGGATAAGAAAGTACTATGATGTCCAATAATGTATGCTCGGTAAGTTGGGAGCTTCAAAGTCAGAAGAGTCTATGAAAGGGTGGCAAAAGTATCATTTAGTGGATCAAGAGACAGTCATAAGCAGTGCATACAGGGAAAGTTGGTAAATACCAGTCAGTCCATCTCATGTCATGCACTTAACTCAAATCCTTCAGGCAGTGGGTACGAAAATAACCCAGAGGCCAGATGAGGTGCTGCCGAATAGCAACCGTAGAGGACATCACAGCTCAGTGACTTGCAGCGCAGATTTTTCCCAGGTAGGCCTCGAGCTTGTTGGAGTGGACCTGTCGCACCATAAAGCAGTAACCGTGCCAAAATGGTGTAAGCTGTCCTTACTGCCTTAGAGAGGCTCAAACTACTCACAACTAAGGTTCAACACCTGTACACACGTGCCTCTTGTACTACACTGCTGAGGTACAAGGGCTGTAAAGGGGTAACTTGGTACAACGTACCGCATAAGAGATAAGGCTGGGATAAGGCTGGCCTACCCGGGCGCCCCTAGCTGTGGGTACCGCCCCTACTTTACTCGCGATGGTTGCTTCAGGTCCGTGGCGGACTTCTTCCCCACAGAGTGGCGGACGCCTACGGGCGAGCTCAGTGTCTACACACTGGCCGCGGATGCGCAACGCGTTAAGCAGCGGCTGGGATTTCTAGATGATAGACACGGTGCTACGCTCGGTGGGCTAGATCCACGGCCTGTCGGGTAGCGAGCCGGGCAGGACGGGAGGTCACTTACCGCGTAAAGCGGGGGTTACCGAACTCTGACCGTAGGCGTAGTCCTAGGTTGAGTCGGGCTTCCCGCTAGGGAGTCTTGAGCTTGCTATGTCGGCTGAGTAGCTGAACTAGGCTTGACTGTAATTGGGGTACTGACTTAATGCTCTTCACTGGGCTTTATCCTGGACAAAGGCCGGTGCTGTTTACAATTAGAGGTCTGTCTACTTAAAAGGAACGAAGTAAGGGACAGTGGGCAAGCCGGGATACAATGTCCCGGCAAGCCCTTATTACTAAGATACGGGAAATCCTGGCCTCCGATCTTCCCGAAAGTGGGAAGCGGGGCGTCTAACCCTAAAAAGGGGGCTCCGCAGGGAAGCTGCGGAGTCTACGGGGACGCGTCAGCGGTCCCTACGGTTTTGGCACGTATACTGCATTATACCGTGACAGCTGTCGCACCATAAAGCAGTAACCGTGCCAAAATGGTGTAAGCTGTCCTTACTGCCTTAGAGAGGCTCAAACTACTCACAACTAAGGTTCAACACCTGTACACACGTGCCTCTTGTACTACACTGCTGAGGTACAAGGGCTGTAAAGGGGTAACTTGGTATAGCGTACCGCATAAGAGATAAGGCTGGGATAAGGCTGGCCTACCCGGGCGCCCCTAGCTGTGGGTACCGCCCCTACTTTACTCGCCCCCCGCTCCTCACGAAACGCACACCGGGCGTGCGTGGGGAGCCGGACTAGGGGTGGTACTGAAACTGAAATCGGAAAATATGTACACTTAGAACCTGTCAGTTCCCTAACGCGGAACCCTCCTAAACACCTGACTGCGATCCAGCCAGTCCAGAGAAAGGCACCGAAGAATACTCACTGAAACCCGTGGTGAACCCTAGGTCCAACCAAGGTACCGAAAACTCGACTCAGGCCTCTGGGTTCCCGGTTACTCCCTGGCCTGATCAGGGCATACAGAATCCGGCACCGTCACCATTGTCATGCTTGTTTGAAGTCAAGAAAGGGTCAGAACCCCTGAAAAACCATCATAACTACGGGAAGCCAGAAGCCATCAGAATCCATCTGAAATCAGAACGCATCAGAAACCATCAGAAACCTTCAGAAACCCTCAGAAAGCAGAATTCCTCAGAAACCATCAGAAACCATCAGAAGTCAGAATTTCTCAGAAACCATCAGACCGTCAGAAACTATCAGTAGTCAGAATTTCTCAGAAACCATCAGACCATCAGAAACCATCAGCAGTCAGAATTCCCAGAAACCATCAGACCATCAGAAACCATCAGCAGTCAGAATGCCTCAGAAACCATCAGAAGTCTACAGCGGGTCGCATGAGAATGAACCGAATCTACAGAATCCTTCTGTTATTCAACATCCAGCGCTTCACAGGAACACTGGCGCTGCGGAATACCCGCTGCTCTCGCCCCACTGCACCGTTGACACCTGGCCCTAAGCCACAGGAGACGTGTGCAGTAGCAGCGGTGCTCACCCAAACCTGCCCCTACAGGTGGCTGGCCTTGTGGCGGTTCTAGTAGGCTCTTATCCCTCCCTGTCCCCCCTGGCTGTCTGGCCCTTGGCAGCAGTCTCCTCCTCTGTTCTTGCTGCGTCGGTGGCCGCTTTGGCCCTGCGCTGGACTGCCCTGGGGGTGACGTTGGCCTCTCCTCTGCCCGTTGTGTATGAAATGTCATACAGCCCGTTGGGCATGGGCCTGGCGATGCCCCGCTCCATCTGTTTAGTGGCCGGATTGGTGGCCATGACCTCCACCTCTGGCTTGTCCATGGCTCCTGTCTCCTGGGCTGCTCTGGCGGCTGCCCTAGCTGCCCGTGGCGCTGTCTCCTCGTGATGGGATGGGTAGTTGGGTCCCGCTGCTGCGGCTGGGCCCGTCTCTTCGCTTGTCCCTGATGCTGGCTTGCACCTGGGGCACATCCAATCGCCCTCGGGTATGGCGTATAGCGCTGGCGTGAGGCAGTCCATGTGCCAGCCGGTATTGCATGCGTCACACAGGAGCATGACTTCCCCCCGGTCGGGTAGGCGGCAGACCTCGCAGGACAGGCTGACGTTGGGCCTGGTGGTGCCGAAATCCACCCTGCCTTTCAGGTTGGGGAGGTGGCACGGGGAGCAGTTGACCGCGTTCTCTGTTACGGTCAAGCCATCGGCCCCCTCCAGCACCACTAACGCCCCCGTCTCCCCCAGCCTCTGCACCCGCAGGATTTCCGGCCTGGCTTTGGGGTCGAGGCTGCGCCGCTCTGAAGCGTACCGGACGTACACGTAATCCCCAACGGCGAACCGCCTGACCTGGGGTACGTATCCTCCTCCGCGGATCCTGGCGTAGCGCAACTTGTCCCGGTGCTGTGCGATCTTGAGGTGCTCTCCCGCGACCGGAAGGGCCTCCTTGATCCTGGCCACCCTGGCGAGGAGCAGGTCCGCGGCCTCCTCCACTGTTGCCACTCGCGCTGTGCTCCATAGGTCTGCCCCGACCTTGGAGGGGAACACTGGCTTCTGCCCGTACAGGACCTCGTAGGGAGCCATGCGCGTAGCCTGCTGAGGCGAGCACCGGAAACCCAGCGCTACCCACGGGACCATCCTGTCCCACGAGTCGTCGCTGCTCCCGTCCCTGCAGCACTTGCGCAGGCCCGTCTTGAGGGTCTGGACAGCCCGTTCGGATAGCCCATCCGCCTGGGGATGGTTGGCAGAGGTGGTGCGGTGGTCAATGAAGCAATCTAGTAACATGTCTTGGAACTCTCCCTGGAACTCTGTCCCCTGATCGGTGACCACTTCTGCGCATCCCCCAAACCGTGCGACCACGTTTTGGAAGAATGCCAAGGCTGTCACGTCCGACGCCTTGCTGGGGATGGGGATAAGCTCCACCCACTTGGAGTAGTGCTCTACACACACCATGACGTACCGGTTGCCCCTAGGCGTGGTAGTGAACGGCCCGCACAGGTCCACACCCCAGCGAAAATATAAACCCTCAATAGGGAGTGGGTGCAGATCTGGCTGCGTGTGATTGAACGTGGACGCCCTGGCCCTGTCGCACACCCCGCACTCCTGGACAGCCTTCCTGACCGCTGCCCTAAGCCCTCTCCACCAGTGCTGTTGCATGATCATGAAGGCCGTGCGGTGGCTGCCGAAGTGACCGGTGCTAGCGTGAGCTTCCCTGATTACTGCCTGTCTGTCCTCGGGCCTGGGAACTACACACCGCCGTCCGTCTGGCATCACCCTCATCAGCACGCCCCCCCTCTCTGGTTCCCACTAAAAGGTGCGGCTCTACGCTGCACCCTGGCCTGTTCCCCTGCCTCTGCCCCGGGGGGGTGCATTTTTGATTGCAGGTAGTGCAGGACTGGCACGTCTGTCCATACGTCCACCCGGGCTGCAGGCCCTGCTGCGCACCCTGGCGGGTCCACGACCTCCCCTGCCTCGTCGTCAGCCACCTGGACGGGATCTGGTTCTGGGTCAGGCTGCCCACCTGGTTCCTGGGCGGCATCCGCCCAGTCTGCTGCCGCTGACTCCCCCAAGCATTGCCGATACGTTGCCGCCGCTTCGCCCTCGCCGGAGCATGCTGTGCCTGCACTGGCTCCGAAGGGCTCGAACAGGACCACTCCCTCTCGCTCCAGGGCGTACACCGCCTCTGTTGGTAGGCATGCCGTATCCACCCCCTGTGCACCGCAGTAGCCTGGCAGTTCCAGCATGGAGTAGGCGAACGCCCCTTGGCGGTCCCGTAGGCTCTGCTCCAGCTGCTCCTGCTTCTCCCCAGTAAAGTCGGGGTGCTTCCCGAGCAGCCACCCCTCCTCAGTTTTGACGTATTCTGAGGGTGCACGCACCACCCCTCCGGGCTGGAACATGTCAATGACTCCCCCTGCCAGCGGCTCCCCTGTCACTGCCTGTGCCCCTGCGCTGGACGTGCCCTGATCCCAGGTGCTTTGCGGACGGGGGGGCCGAGGGGCGGGCATATCCACTGGGGGTCGCAGCCAACCAGGCTCCAGCTTGGCAGCTGCCTCCCTGCTGCTGACGAATGCTCCCTGTCCGGCAGTGAATCCCCCTCCTCGCACGCCCCTTCCGCTGGCCTGTGCCCCGGGGAGGCAGGAGAGCAGGAGCCACACCAAAGCCAGGTGGCATAGGCAAGCCAGAAGGCCCCTGAATGCTGTGCAGGGAAGGAGACCCTTGCAGGCCGGCTGCTGTCTGGGGCTGGGCTGTGGTCCTGCAGGTGCTGGCGGTGATGGCATTGCTGGCGGGCCCCGGTCCTCTGGTCCCTCCCGCCAGGAGATTTCCAGCTCCACCTGGCTGATCCTGGTGGGTGGCGATGGGCACCCTGTGCTGTTACTGGCGTCTCTTGCCGCTGCTTTCCTGCGTCGTTGGCGCGCGCGGGTCCTGGCGTTCCTTGCCCTTCGCGCTGCTGCGGCCCTGACCTTGGAGGATCCCGCTGGTCTGGTTTCGCCCCTGCTGTTGGGGTTCTGATGTCCCTCTGCCGCTGTTGGACCTGCGCAGCCTGCAGCGGATCTGTAAGCGCCTTCCGGGCTGACAGTCTGGGCTCTGGCGCTGCTGCTGCTCCTGGCTGCGTTGCGCGGCTGTCTGCCCAGCTGGTGGGGCTGGAGCATCGTTCGCTGGATGGCCTGGTAGTTCCATAGGCTGGTTCTCTCCGGAACCCCCCACTCCACCGGCCAGTTGTCCAATGGCTCGCCTGCCTCTGGCCACCGCCCCTCATCATTGGCCTTGATGAGCTCTGCCCCGATGGACAGGATCTGGGCGTACTGGACTGCGTGCATGGACGGCTGTAGGGGCTGGTCTGCTGTTTCCCTGTACCATTCCCTGAATGGCACTGGGCGCTGCTCCCCCCTTCTAGCCTGGTTGGCCTCGTCCTGCCTTCTCTCCTCGATGGCCTGCCGTACGTCGGAGACGGTTGCCCTGCTGTGCGCTGCCTTGAACACCACCTCCCTTTCGCCGGGCAAGGCTTCCTGCGCGCTGCACCACCATCGCACCCCGAGCCTGGAGTCCTCCTCCATCTGCCTTTGCCTGATGAAACCCAGCGATTGGTTCCTTTCGGGGCATGCCATGGCTAAGTGCCCCTGGTGGAGCAGATGGCGCATCTGCCCTCCCGCAGGCGTGGTGCGGGGCAGGCGTGGTAGTCGTGCCCCTTTTTTCCGCATCGCTCGCACGGCTCGCTGTGGACTGAGTGGTGGCCCCACGCCGGGGGGACTGCATCGCTGCAGCCGCAGCAGGCCCACACCCCCCGCCGGGTACCTCCTACGCCCGGCTTGTCCATGCAGGCGCTGCAGGCTGTGGCGTGGCAGCGACAGCAACGCCTGCTGGGCTGATCTGTTGGGCCAATGCTTTCTCCGCATCCCAAGCAGCTTGGCAGCCTGGCCTCGGGGGTCATGCAGAACTGGCACACCCTGGCTGCCCCTGTCCGTGGTGTTCTCATGCACAGGTCATGCCATGCTGTTCCGCATGCGCTGCACCAAATCAAGCGCTCGCCTGCGCGGGTCTGGTCGCACCCTGCGCACGGCTCCGTGTGCTCTGGGCCGGAGCCAGAGGATTGGCCTGGGGGCACGGCGCCGCCTGTGCCTGGGTCCCCCTCCAGTTCTGGCGGCTGTGCCTCGCTGAGGGCCCTTAATCGGCCGCGGAACGCCTGCCTCAGCTCCTCCGCTGCCTGGTTGCGCCCCTGCAGCCTGGGGTCGGGGCTGGGGTCTGGGACCATGCTCAGCCTGTAACGCAGGCTGGCCTCGATGCGGCCGCCCCTGGGCTCGGTGCCTCCCTGGGGGACCGGCCATGGTGCCCCGCCCTCGAGCCGCTGCCTGTCACGCTGTGCCACAAACTGTCGTAACTCGTCATCCCACTGCTCCTTGCTGAGATCTGTTCTCCTGTCGGGCTCCCCCTCGGCTGCCAGGAGTGGCGAGCCAGGGTCCTCAGGATCTGGATTGCTGGCCTCGCTGCCGGTTTCGCTGAGCCCCCTGCTCCAGCTGGGTGGGGCATCTGCCTGGAATCTCAGGGGTGCTGCAGGCTCTGGCTGCTCTGCTGGGGCTCTGCTCTGCTGACTGTCCCCCTGCGTATGACCTGCTGAAGGTGTAGTATGCTTGCTGATTTCGTTAGGTGTCGTGATTTCTAGCTGTCCAAGGCAGTTCCGCTGTCTTCAAAAAGAAATTCAAGTTCACAGCACATGCACCTTTAGCAGGATTCGTTGGATCAAGCTGATCAGGCTTAGACCCACTTCGTTCCTTTTAAGTGGACACGCGATGGTTGCTTCAGGTCCGTGGCGGACTTCTTCCCCACAGAGTGGCGGACGCCTACGGGCGAGCTCAGTGTCTACACACTGGCCGCGGATGCGCAACGCGTTAAGCTGCGGCTGGGATTTCTAGATGATAGACACGGTGCTACGCTCGGTGGGCTAGATCCACGGCCTGTCGGGTAGCGAGCCGGGCAGGACGGGAGGTCACTTACCGCGTAAAGCGGGGGTTGCCGCAGACGCCGACCGTAGGCGTAGTCCTAAGTTGAGTCGGGCTTCCCGCTAGGGAGTCTTGAGCTTGCTATGTCGGCTGAGTAGCTGAACTAGGCTTGACTGTAATTGGGGTACTGACTTAATGCTCTTCACTGGGCTTTATCCTGGACAAAGGCCGGTGCTGTTTACAATTAGAGGTCTGTCCACTTAAAAGGAACGAAGTAAGGGACAGTGGGCAAGCCGGGATACAATGTCCCGGCAAGCCCTTATTACTAAGATACGGGAAATCCTGGCCTCCGATCTTCCCGAAAGTGGGAAGCGGGGCGTCTAACCCTAAAAAGGGGGCTCCGCAGGGAAGCTGCGGAGTCTACGGGGACGCGTCAGCGGTCCCTACGGTTTTGGCACGTATACTGCATTATACCGTGACAGACCTCGTACATCAGGGTCAGCGGTCGCTCATGATGCCATAAGTGTACTGCCGACCCCATAAGGGACCCTTGCAGCCCAGCTTCTCCTCCAAGTCCTTGTTGTGGCCGTGGTACACCACTACCATCTGAACCTCCCTGAAGGCAGCCAGGTGCACCCATTGGGCAATCGGGGTTTAGCCAGGGTCATCCAAGGTTCAATGAGTGTTCTATGAGGGTTGAACGAGGGTTTATTTGAGGGTTCATGTAAAAGGTCCATCCAAGGGTTCATCTGGGGTTCATCCAGGTTCATCCAAGGTTCAATGAGGGTTCAATAAGGGTGCAGACAGGAGTCAATCGGGATTCAATGAGGGTTCAAAAATACTTCAATCATGATTGAATGAGGGTTTATACAGGGTTCAATGATAAGGGCTATGCAATTATTCCAAGGTCTCGTTTGGTCATTTTTGTTTGTTGTTGTTGTTGTTGTTGTTTGCCCCCTTTTAGTTTCTTCTCTTCTCCCTTCTGACCATTGGGGCGCCCTCGCGGCCAAGCAAAGGTGAGATGCGCTAGCGTTGTGGTCTTTTTTTGAGAGGCGTTGTTCAGGGCTACTCTCTAGTGGAATTCAGGTGTCGGACTTGGCCTTCTTTGCCTTCCCTTTTGTTCCTCTCCCCGCCGAGGGGGGGGGGCAAAAAAAGTCAAAGACCCCATCATATGAAAAAATGTGAAACGCCCCCTGGCTACCCCCCCCCCCGTCTCCGGAACCTACTAAAACCTTCATTTCTCAGTCAGAAATCAGAATTGAAGGGAGGGAGCGGGGTCAATTTCAATCAGCTCAACAGTCCGCTTCTAATGGTGTTGATATATGTAGATGGTTCACAAATGTCAAGTGGTAAAACAAAAGAATATACCAATGCTCTTGCTACCACCTGTCAGCTACCTATCCACGCTAGAGACCATGAGGCTCCAGAAACGAGAGGACTCTCGCACGAGTGGCAGCAAACTAGCATCTAACTTGAGCGTGCTGACGTGCTCCTTCAGAAGCTTCGTCTTCTACTTCTTGGGGAGCTCCTTGCCCACCACCCCTCAAACTCCTCAGCGCTGATGGCATATCTCGTCACATCTGCCTCCGTCAGCTCCCGACCAGGGTGGGGTGACTCCATGTGATCTAGGAAGTGATAGCTCCACAAATAAGGGCGGACGGTGCTCGCGATGCTCCTGCAGATGGTGCAAGCCACTGGTCTGTTGGTGCAAGGATTAGTGGTAGAACCCCTCTCAGCAGCTGCATATGACATCTTGTACTTCAGGGGGCAACGGGACTCGACTGCTAGTGTGCTGCTGGTAAAGCCTTTGCCCAACTCCGTTTTGCACATGCCTGATATCTTGTCGTCACACACAATGCCACAGAAGCCGCATGCCTCAGCACCACTTGGCTCCAAGCTACACGCTGCCCCACATTGGCGCAGCAAGATGTGCGCTCCGACGTGCAACCGCATAGCTGATAGCTTGATTACCTTCCCACAGCCATGCACCTTGCACACAGTCGGCGCATCCCCAGCTATTGGTGGTCCATATTCTTGCTGAAGATCCTCCAACTCTTGGGGGGTTCATCGCAAAATGGCCAGGGCTTGGCATCATCGCCTCTGTACGGGAACTCAGCTGACATGCTCAAGCTGTGGCAAGAAGCTGATGGAAGCTGACCAGGGACCCCCACCTGTTGGGCTAGCAGGCAGTTGTATATGACGTCAAGGGTCGACCCCCCGCACGCCGCAATGATACCCGGAGAAGGGGAGGCTGACGTTGCAAAGGGGATGGCCCTGTGGGCTGGCACCTTCAGCAGGACCGACTTTCCCACCCCAAGCCAAGGACGCTGCTGATCCATCAGCCTCACTACCGCTAATCCCGCTATTGATGTGATTGTGCGCTGTCGCTTCGTCGAGTGCTCCTTGGCCAGCCTCTCAGCTCCTCTCTTGCACTCTTTCCCCTGTTGGTGATTCTTTAGGGCCACTGTGTTGTCTGTGAATTTTAAGACCTTCAAACAATGCTCACAGCAGGTTGTCATTTCTTAGTTCATTGCAACTACCAATGCCGCTACACCGTGTGAGTCCATAATGGGTGTACGCACAGCCGTGCATGTGGTTCCAGAGCCATGCACCCCCCCCATGCCAAAATTGCATGCCATGAAGGGTCTGGTATTCTGTGTGGAATTTTGTATGATGCATATATATCTATAGCAAATGACAGTAGAAATGCAACGGTTTAGCTATCGTCTCAATCTGATGTTAAAAAAACGTAAAAATCCCAAAAACGTTTTTTTACCCCCCTCCCCCCCCTCTTTGCCCCTCTGTATCTCCCAGCCCCCTCGGCCAAAAACAATTTTAAGACCAGATATGGAAAGCTCTTGTCAAGCTCTACAACTTAAGATGATGGGGTGCATAACTGTTTTTGCCCCCCCTTCGCTCCCCGCCTCTACCTTTTAGTTTCTTCTTTTCTACCTTCTGAACAGTTGGGCGCCCACGCGGCCGAGCTTTGAGCGGGCCCATAGGTGTAACGTTATTGACTTATTCCAAGGTCATTTTTGCACATTCAGGCATTCAGCCAATCAGCCTAATGAGTCTAGGATGCATGCAGTTTCCTGGTTCTCCTCCATATCTATGCCCTCGGCCGTGATCTGATGAGCAGCCAACCATATTCAACCCATATCTACAGGTCTCCTATCTCTTGTGACCAGATGACGGCCACAAATACGGAGCCGAACCTTGAAATTAGGTTTGACCACCAACGATTTCCCGAGTCCCGAGAATGCAGCATAAGGGAGGTAACAAAAAGTTCTGCCATGCCCCGCATTTTTTGTTTCAACATCTGTTTACCCCTCAATACATTCCGTTGCCAACCGGTCCTGATCCCCTCAAGGTACAATCCCCTTCGTCTGTTTAGCCCCCCCGGGCAACGCCCCCCGAGTCATGATTTGTCAATTTAGACCCCAAATGATATTATTCGTCGTGTCCTAAAGCTTGGGTGAGGTCATTTGCATTGTCTATTACCGCACCACGGCCTGAGCGGTCTAGGTTCCCCACTTCACCCCCCCCCCCTTCCTCCCCCTCTCCCCTCAGCATATAGGACCTAGGCAAGACAACACAGTGGGAGGCAGGGAAGGCATGAGAAGGAGGGATCAGCTGGTTTGAGCCCAGGCAGGCCATTTTGTCAAGGCCCCCCTGGTTAACAACATCTCCCGGTTCCGATTTGTTTGCGCTTTGCGCGTCATATCCCAAATTAATACTGTTTCAACACGTAGGTCTGAATTTGGGTACACCCCTGTATGTGCTTTGAAACTCTCCCAGGGTTGCCCAGGTGCTCCATGTGTGGGTATGTGTGATGCGTGTGTGGGGGTTTTGTATGTACCTCTGGGGCCTGCCTTTTATGTTCCTCTGTAAGGCTGTGCCGAAAAGTGAGGCCACCTATTAGGAGTAGCCACGATATTAGCATATTTCATGTGAAGCCGTATACAACGTCCAAGTGTCAGTCGTGTACCAGAGCTAGTGAAGTTTGTATGTCAATGACGTTACACCTCTGGGCCCTGCTCAAAAAGGTTCGGCCGCGTGGACACCTTACTAAAGAGTTGGGGGGACAATGGAAACGAACACAAGGGGGGCGAGACAAAAGAAAGGAGGAAACAGTGGGAAATAAAGTGAGGGGACAAAGTAAACGGGTGGAAAAGAAATACAAAGGAAGTTCCAATCTCTGAAAAGCGTCCTATTTTGTATGTGAAGTGTTTACAGTCCAACAGAGCATCAAATTTGATGCAAGGGACATGTGCCTGTGAACCGGTGCAAGCACTTGATTCTCGTGTCACACCCCCTTCGATAGGAGAGATGGCCAGGAACCCGATACACAAATGCTTCATGGTGACCTGAAAGTTGTAGGAGAACTACCGGTACGGCATGTGAATGCAAGAAGTTAGATTGCTCAAATAAACAATCGTACTGGACTGGGACCTTGCATTGGATTTTGAACATACCTCAGATCGTCCCATACCCATCCCCTGTTACCAATATTTCCCTTCCCGACTGGAGGACACGCTGTTTGCCAAGTGGATGCCAAACAGGGCCCCTGATGCCAAAAGCCAATAAGACGCAATTTCTACTAGAGAAATCAGACTCCCATCATAAACTACTGGCAGTATAGAGGCCTATAAACGGTAAAACTGAATACAATACAATGCATAGCCCAAGCCCGTATGCTTCACATATTTAAAAAGCCGCCTGGGCGTGGGCACAGACAGCAGAATATTCACAAGAAAAGAAAGTCTCCGCTACGTCATCTTGCAAGTATCTTTCTCCTCATTGGATCACGCCTCGTGCGGCTTGGTCCAGCTGAAGAGGGCCATGCTGAACCAGTCCGAGGAACCAAAAAGCGCGTCCCTCCACAACGGCAGACTGCTATCAAGCCCACCTCCTTCGGTTGGAGCGCTCTACATACATAGGCCAAGCAGGCACATGTTATGTTGTCCATGCTGCGCCGGAAGCAAGGTAGCATGATACGGCATGTCACAACACAGGTTTAAGACGGTTTGTACCACCAAGGTAGCATGATACGGCACAGGTTTAGCCGGATTGTACCACCAAGGTAGCACGATACGGCACAGGTTAAGCAGCGGATTGTACCACTAAGGTAGCACGATACAGCACAGGTTTAGCCGGATTGTACCACCAAGGTAGCATGATACGGCACAAGTTAAGCAGCGGATTGTACCACCAAGGTAGCATGATACGGCACAAGTTAAGCAGCGGATTGTACCACCAAGGTAGCATGATACGGCACAGGTTAAGCAGCGGATTGTACCACCAAGGTAGCATGATACGGCACAAGTTAAGCAGCGGATTGTACCACCAAGGTAGCATGATACGGCACAGGTTAAGCAGCGGATTGTACCACCAAGGTAGCATGATACGGCACAAGTTAAGCAGCGGATTGTACCACTAAGGTAGCATGATACGGCACAAGTTAAGCAGCGGATTGTACCACCAAGGTAGCATGATACGGCACAGGTTAAGCAGCGGATTGTACCACCAAGGTAGCATGATACGGCACAAGTTAAGCAGCGGATTGTACCACCAAGGTAGCATGATACGGCACAGGTTAAGCAGCGGATTGTACCACCAAGGTAGCATGATACGGCACAGGTTTAGCAGCGGATTGTACCACCAAGGTAGCATGATACGGCACAGGTTAAGCAGCGGATTGTACCACTAAGGTAGCACGATACAGCACAGGTTTAGCCGGATTGTACCACCAAGGTAGCACGACAAAGGTAGCACAATACAGCACAGGTTAAGCCGGATTGTACCACCAAGGTAACACGATACGGCACAGGTTAAGCAGCGGATTGTACCACGAAGGTAGCACAATACAGCACAGGTTTAGCCGGATTGTACCACCAAGGTAGCACGATACGGCACAAGTTTAGCCAGATTGTACCACCAAGGTAGCACGACAAAGGTAGCACAATACAGCACAGGTTAAGCCGGATTGTGCCACCAAGGTAACACGATACGGCACAGGTTAAGCAGCAGATTGTACCACTAAGGTAGCACAATACAGCACAGGTTTAGCCGGATTGTACCACCAAGGTAGCACGACAAAGGTAGCACAATACAGCACAGGTTTAGCCGTATTGTACCACCAAGGTAGCACGATACGGCACAAGTTTAGCCAGATTGTACCACTAAGGTAGCACGATACGGAACATGTTCAGCCAGATTGTACCACCAAGGTAGCACGATACAGCATAGGTTTAGCCGGAGTGTACCACTAAGGTAGCACGATACGGCACAGGTTTAGCCAGATTGTACCACTAAGGTAGCACGATACGGAACATGTTCAGCCAGATTGTACCACCAAGGTAGCACGATACAGCACAGGTTTAGCCGGATTGTACCACCAAGGTAGCACGATACAGCATAGGTTTAGCCGGATTGTACCACCAAGGTAGCACGATACAGCACAGGTTTAGCCGGATTGTACCACTAAGGTAGCACGATACAGCACAGGTTCAGCCGGATTGTACCACCAAGGTAGCACGATACAGCACAGGTTTAGCCGGATTGTACCACCAAGGTAGCACGATACAGCACAGGTTCAGCCGGATTGTACCACCAAGGTAGCACGATACAGCACAGGTTTAGCCGGATTGTACCACCAAGGTAGCACGATACAGCACAGGTTCAGCCGGATTGTACCACCAAGGTAGCACGATACGGCACAGGTTTAGCCGGATTGTACCACCAAGGTAGCACGATACAGCACAGGTTCAGCCGGATTGTACCACCAAGGTAGCATGATACGGCACAGGTTTAGCCAGATTGTACCAACAAGGTAGCATGATACGGCACAGGTTTAGCCGGATTGTACCACCAAGGTAGCATGATACAGCACAGGTTTAGCCGGATTGTACCACCAAGGTAGCATGATAGGGCACAGGTTTAGCCAGATTGTACCACCAAGGTAGCATGATACAGCACAGGTTTAGCCGGATTGTACCACCAAGGTAGCATGATACAGCACAGGTTTAGCCGGATTGTACCACCAAGGTAGCATGATACGGCACAGGTTAAGCAGCCGATTGTACCACCAAGGTAGCATGATACGGCACAGGTTTAGCCAGATTGTACCAACAAGGTAGCATGATACGGCACAGGTTTAGCCGGATTGTACCACCAAGGTAGCACGATACAGCACAGGTTTAGCCAGATTGTACCAACAAGGTAGCATGATACGGCACAGGTTCAGCCGGATTGTACCACCAAGGTAGCACGATACAGCACAGGTTTAGCCGGATTGTACCACCAAGGTAGCACGATACAGCACAGGTTCAGCCGGATTGTACCACCAAGGTAGCATGATACGGCACAGGTTTAGCCAGATTGTACCAACAAGGTAGCATGATACGGCACAGGTTTAGCCGGATTGTACCACCAAGGTAGCACGATACAGCACAGGTTTAGCCAGATTGTACCAACAAGGTAGCATGATACGGCACAGGTTCAGCCGGATTGTACCACCAAGGTAGCACGATACAGCACAGGTTAAGCCGGATTGTACCACCAAGGTAGCACGATACAGCACAGGTTTAGCCGGATTGTACCACCAAGGTAGCACGATACGGCACAGGTTCAGCCGGATTGTACCACCAAGGTAGCATGATACGGCACAGGTTAAGCAGCGGATTGTACCAACAAGGTAGCATGATACGGCACAGGTTAAGCAGCGGATTGTACCACTAAGGTAGCACGATACAGCACAGGTTTAGCCGGATTGTACCACCAAGGTAGCACGATACAGCACAGGTTAAGCAGCGGATTGTACCGCCAAGGTAGCACGATACGGCACAGGTTTAGCCGGATTGTACCACTAAGGTAGCACGATACAGCACAGGTTAAGCCGGATTGTACCACTAAGGTAGCACAATACAGCACAGGTTTAGCCGGATTGTACCACCAAGGTAGCATGATACGGCACAGGTTAAGCCGGATTGTACCACCAAGGTAGCATGATACGGCACAGGTTAAGCCGGATTGTACCACTAAGGTAGCACGATACAGCACAGGTTAAGCCGGATTGTACCACTAAGGTAGCACAATACAGCACAGGTTTAGCCGGATTGTACCACCAAGGTAGCATGATACAGCACAGGTTAAGCCGGATTGTACCACCAAGGTAGCACGATACGGCACAGGTTCAGCCGGATTGTACCACCAAGGTAGCACGATACAGCACAGGTTCAGCCGGATTGTACCACCAAGGTAGCACAATACAGCACAGGTTTAGCCGGATTGTACCACCAAGGTAGCACGACACAGCACATGTTCAGCCGGATTGTACCACCAAGGTAGCACGATACAGCACAGGTTAAGCAGCGGATTGTACCACCAAGGTAGCACGATACGGCACAGGTTTAGCCGTATTGTACCACCAAGGTAGCACGATACGGCACAGGTTTAGCCGGATTGTACCACCAAGGTAGCACGATACAGCACAGGTTAAGCCGGATTGTACCACTAAGGTAGCACGATACGGCACAGGTTAAGACAGATTGTACCACCAAGGTAGCACGATACAGCACAGGTTTAGCCGGATTGTACCACCAAGGTAGCACGATACAGCACAGGTTTAGCCGGATTGTACCACCAAGGTAGCACGATACAGCACAGGTTCAGCCGGATTGTACCACCAAGGTAGCATGATACGGCACAGGTTTAGCCAGATTGTACCAACAAGGTAGCATGATACAGCACAGGTTTAGCCAGATTGTACCAACAAGGTAGCACGATACAGCACAGGTTTAGCCGGATTGTACCAACAAGGTAGCACGATACAGCACAGGTTTAGCCGGATTGTACCACCAAGGTAGCACGATACAGCACAGGTTTAGCCGGATTGTACCACCAAGGTAGCATGATACAGCACAGGTTAAGCAGCGGATTGTACCACCAAGGTAGCACGATACAGCACAGGTTTAGCCGGATTGTACCACCAAGGTAGCACGACAAAGGTAGCACAATACAGCACAGGTTAAGCGTGATTGAACCACCAAGGTAGCACGATACAGCACAGGTTTAGCCGGATTGTACCACCAAGGTAGCACGATACGGCACAGGTTCAGCCGGATTGTACCACCAAGGTAGCATGATACGGCACAGGTTAAGCAGCGGATTGTACCACTAAGGTAGCACGATACAGCACAGGTTTAGCCGGATTGTACCACGAAGGTAGCATGATACAGCACAGGTTTGGCCGGATTGTACCACCAAGGTAGCATGATACGGCACAGGTTCAGCCGGATTGTACCACCAAGGTAGCACGATACAGCACAGGTTTAGCCGTATTGTACCACCAAGGTAGCATGATACGGCACAGGTTCAGCCGGATTGTACCACTAAGGTAGCACGATACAGCACAGGTTTAGCCGGATTGTACCACCAAGGTAGCATGATACAGCACAGGTTTGGCCGGATTGTACCACCAAGGTAGCACGATACGGGACAGGTTTAGCCGGATTGTACCACCAAGGTAGCACGATACAGCACAGGTTTAGCCGTATTGTACCACCAAGGTAGCATGATACGGCACAGGTTAAGCAGCGGATTGTACCACTAAGGTAGCATGATACGGCACAGGTTTAGCCGGATTGTGCCACCAAGGTAGCATGATACAGCACAGGTTCAGCCGGATTGTACCACCAAGGTAGCATGATACAGCACTGGTTTTGCCGTATTGTACCACCAAGGTAGCTCGATACGGCACAGGTTAAGCAGCGGATTGTACCACTAAGGTAGCATGATACGGCACAGGTTAGGCAGCGGATTGTACCACTAAGGTAGCACGATACGGCACAGGTTAAGCAGCGGATTGTACCACTAAGGTAGCATGATACGGCACAGGTTAAGCAGCGGATTGTACCACTAAGGTAGCATGATACGGCACAGGTTAAGCAGCGGATTGTACCACTAAGGTAGCACGATACGGCACAGGTTAAGCAGCGGATTGTACCACTAAGGTAGCATGATACGGCACAGGTTAAGCAGCGGATTGTACCACTAAGGTAGCACGATACGGCACAGGTATAGCCGGATTGTACCACCAAGGTAGCACGATACAGCACAGGTTAAGCAGCGGATTGTACCGCCAAGGTAGCACGATACGGCACAGGTTTAGCCGGATTGTACCACCAAGGTAGCATGATACAGCACAGGTTAAGCAGCGGATTGTACCGCCAAGGTAGCACGATACGGCACAGGTTTAGCCGGATTGTACCACTAAGGTAGCACGATACAGCACAGGTTAAGCCGGATTGTACCACTAAGGTAGCACAATACAGCACAGGTTTAGCCGGATTGTACCACCAAGGTAGCACGATACAGCACAGGTTAAGCCGGATTGTACCACTAAGGTAGCACGATACGGCACAGGTTAAGACAGATTGTACCACCAAGGTAGCACGATACAGCACAGGTTCAGCCGGATTGTACCACCAAGGTAGCACAATACAGCACAGGTTTAGCCGGATTGTACCACCAAGGTAGCACGACACGGCACATGTTCAGCCGGATTGTACCACCAAGGTAGCACGATACAGCACAGGTTAAGCAGCGGATTGTACCACCAAGGTAGCACGATACGGCACAGGTTTAGCCGGATTGTACCACCAAGGTAGCACGATACGGCACAGGTTTAGCCGGATTGTACCACCAAGGTAGCACGATGCGGCACAGGTTAAGCAGCGGATTGTACCACCAAGGTAGCACGATACGGCACAGGTTTAGCCGGATTGTACCACCAAGGTAGCACGATGCGGCACAGGTTTAGCCGGATTGTACCACTAAGGTAGCACAATACAGCACAGGTTGAGCCGGATTGTACCACCAAGGTAGCACGATACAGCACAGGTTTAGCCAGATTGTACCAACAAGGTAGCACGATGCGGCACAGGTTAAGCAGCGGATTGTACCACCAAGGTAGCACGATACGGCACAGGTTTAGCCGGATTGTACCAACAAGGTAGCACGATACGGCACAGGTTTAGCCGGATTGTACCACCAAGGTAGCACGATGCGGCACAGGTTAAGCAGCGGATTCTACCAACAAGGTAGCACGATACGGCACTTGTTCAGCCGGATTGTACCAACAAGGTAGCACGATACGGCACAGGTTTGGCCGGATTGTACCACCAAAGTAGCACGATACGGCACAGGTTTAGCCGTATTGTACCACCAAGGTAGCACGATACGGCACAGGTTAAGCAGCGGATTGTACCACCAAGGTAGCACAATACAGCACAGGTTTAGCTGTATTGTACCACCAAGGTAGCATGATACGGCACAGGTTCAGCCGGATTGTACCACCAAGGTAGCACGATACGGCACAGGTTAAGCAGCAGATTGTACCACCAAGGTAGCACGATACGGCACAGGTTTAGCCGGATTGTACCACTAAGGTAGCACGATACAGCACAGGTTTAGCCGGATTGTACCACCAAGGTAGCATGATACGGCACAGGTTTAGCCGGATTGTACCACCAAGGTAGCACGATACAGCACAGGTTTAGCCAGATTGTACCAACAAGGTAGCACGATACGGCACAGGTTTAGCCGGATTGTACCACCAAGGTAGCATGATACGGCACAGGTTTAGCCGTATTGTACCACCAAGGTAGCATGATACGGCACAGGTTTAGCCGGATTGTACCACCAAGGTAGCATGATACGGCACAGGTTAAGCAGCGGATTGTACCACCAAGGTAGCATGATACGGCACAGGTTTAGCCGGATTGTACCACCAAGGTAGCATGATACAGCACAGGTTTAGCCGGATTGTACCACCAAGGTAGCATGATACAGCACAGGTTCAGCCGGATTGTACCACCAAGATAGCATGATACAGCACAGGTTGAGCCGGATTGTACTTCCAAGGTAGCATGATACAGCACAGGTTTAGCCGGATTGTACCACCAAGGTAGCATGATACAGCACAGGTTTAGCCGGATTGTACCACCAAGATAGCATGATACGGCACAGGTTTAGCCGGATTGTACCAACAAGGTAGCATGATACGGCACAGGTTAAGCAGCGGATTGTACCACCAAGGTAGCACGATACAGCACAGGTTAAGCAGCGGATTGTACCACCAAGGTAGCACGATACGGCACAGGTTAAGCAGCGGATTGTACCACCAAGGTAGCACGATACAGCACAGGTTAAGCAGCGGATTGTACCACCAAGGTAGCACGATACGGCACAGGTTTAGCCGGATTGTACCACCAAGGTAGCACGATACGGCACAGGTTTAGCCGGATTGTACCACCAAGGTAGCACGATGCGGCACAGGTTAAGCAGCGGATTGTACCACCAAGGTAGCACGATACGGCACAGGTTTAGCCGGATTGTACCACCAAGGTAGCACGATGCGGCACAGGTTTAGCCGGATTGTACCACTAAGGTAGCACAATACAGCACAGGTTTAGCCGGATTGTACCAACAAGGTAGCACGATACGGCACAGGTTTAGCCGGATTGTACCACCAAGGTAGCACGATGCGGCACAGGTTTAGCCGGATTGTACCACTAAGGTAGCACAATACAGCACAGGTTAAGCAGCGGATTGTACCAACAAGGTAGCACGATACGGCACTTGTTCAGCCGGATTGTACCAACAAGGTAGCACGATACGGCACAGGTTTGGCCGGATTGTACCACCAAAGTAGCACGATACGGCACAGGTTTAGCCGTATTGTACCACCAAGGTAGCACGATACGGCACAGGTTAAGCAGCGGATTGTACCACCAAGGTAGCACAATACAGCACAGGTTTAGCTGTATTGTACCACCAAGGTAGCATGATACGGCACAGGTTCAGCCGGATTGTACCACCAAGGTAGCACGATACGGCACAGGTTAAGCAGCAGATTGTACCACCAAGGTAGCACGATACGGCACAGGTTTAGCCGGATTGTACCACTAAGGTAGCACGATACAGCACAGGTTTAGCCGGATTGTACCACCAAGGTAGCATGATACGGCACAGGTTTAGCCGGATTGTACCACCAAGGTAGCACGATACAGCACAGGTTTAGCCAGATTGTACCAACAAGGTAGCACGATACGGCACAGGTTTAGCCGGATTGTACCACCAAGGTAGCATGATACGGCACAGGTTTAGCCGGATTGTACCACCAAGGTAGCACGATGCGGCACAGGTTTGGCCGGATTGTACCACCAAGATAGCATGATACAGCACAGGTTGAGCCGGATTGTACTTCCAAGGTAGCATGATACAGCACAGGTTTAGCCGGATTGTACCACCAAGGTAGCATGATACGGCACAGGTTAAGCAGCGGATTGTACCACCAAGGTAGCACGATACAGCACAGGTTTAGCCAGATTGTACCAACAAGGTAGCACGATACGGCACAGGTTTAGCCGGATTGTACCACCAAGGTAGCATGATACGGCACAGGTTTAGCCGGATTGTACCACCAAGGTAGCACGATGCGGCACAGGTTAAGCCGTATTGTACCACCAAGGTAGCACGATACGGCACAGGTTAAGCAGCGGATTGTACCACCAAGGTAGCACAATACAGCACAGGTTTAGCTGTATTGTACCACCAAGGTAGCATGATACGGCACAGGTTCAGCCGGATTGTACCACCAAGGTAGCACGATACGGCACAGGTTAAGCAGCAGATTGTACCACCAAGGTAGCACGATACGGCACAGGTTTAGCCGGATTGTACCACTAAGGTAGCACGATACAGCACAGGTTTAGCCGGATTGTACCACCAAGGTAGCATGATACGGCACAGGTTTAGCCGGATTGTACCACCAAGGTAGCATGATACGGCACAGGTTTAGCCGGATTGTACCACTAAGGTAGCACAATACAGCACAGGTTTAGCCGGATTGTACCACCATGGTAGCATGATACAGCACAGGTTTAGCCGGATTGTACCAACAAGGTAGCACGATACGGCACTTGTTCAGCCGGATTGTACCAACAAGGTAGCACGATGCGGCACAGGTTTGGCCGGATTGTACCACCAAGGTAGCACGATGCGGCACAGGTTTAGCCGGATTGTACCACCAAGGTAGCACGATGCGGCACAGGTTTAGCCGGATTGTACAACGAAGGTAGCACAATACAGCACAGGTCTAGCCGGATTGTACCAACAAGGTAGCACGATACGGCACAGGTTTAGCCGGATTGTACCACCAAGGTAGCACGATGCGGCACAGGTTTAGCCGGATTGTACCACTAAGGTAGCACAATACAGCACAGGTTAAGCAGCGGATTGTACCACCATGGTAGCATGATACAGCACAGGTTAAGCAGCGGATTGTACCACCAAGGTAGCATGATACGGCACAGGTTTAGCCGGATTGTACCACCATGGTAGCATGATACAGCACAGGTTAAGCAGCGGATTGTACCACCAAGGTAGCATGATACGGCACAGGTTAAGCAGCGGATTGTACCACCAAGGTAGCATGATACGGCACAGGTTTAGCCGGATTGTACCACCAAGGTAGCACAATACAGCACAGGTTAAGCAGCGGATTGTACCACCATGGTAGCATGATACAGCACAGGTTAAGCAGCGGATTGTACCACCAAGGTAGCATGATACGGCACAGGTTTAGCCGGATTGTACCACCATGGTAGCACGATACAGCACAGGTTAAGCATCGGATTGTACCACCAAGGTAGCATGATACGGCACAGGTTAAGCAGCGGATTGTACCACCATGGTAGCATGATACGGCACAGGTTTAGCCGGATTGTACCAACAAGGTAGCACGATACGGCACAGGTTAAGCAGCGGATTGTACCACCATGGTAGCATGATACAGCACAGGTTAAGCAGCCGATTGTACCACCAAGGTAGCATGATACGGCACAGGTTTAGCCGGATTGTACCACCAAGGTAGCATGATACGGCACAGGTTAAGCAGCGGATTGTACCACCAAGGTAGCATGATACGGCACAGGTTAAGCAGCGGATTGTACCACCAAGGTAGCATGATACGGCACAGGTTTAGCCGGATTGTACCACCAAGGTAGCACAATACAGCACAGGTTAAGCAGCGGATTGTACCACCATGGTAGCATGATACAGCACAGGTTAAGCAGCGGATTGTACCACCAAGGTAGCATGATACGGCACAGGTTTAGCCGGATTGTACCACCATGGTAGCACGATACAGCACAGGTTAAGCATCGGATTGTACCACCAAGGTAGCATGATACGGCACAGGTTAAGCAGCGGATTGTACCACCATGGTAGCATGATACGGCACAGGTTTAGCCGGATTGTACCAACAAGGTAGCACGATACGGCACAGGTTAAGCAGCGGATTGTACCACCATGGTAGCATGATACAGCACAGGTTAAGCAGCCGATTGTACCACCAAGGTAGCATGATACGGCACAGGTTTAGCCGGATTGTACCACCAAGGTAGCATGATACGGCACAGGTTAAGCAGCGGATTGTACCACCAAGGTAGCATGATACAGCACAGGTTAAGCAGCGGATTGTACCACTAAGGTAGCATGATAGGGCACAGGTTTAGCCGGATTGTACCACCAAGGTAGCACGATACAGCACAGGTTTAGCCGGATTGTACCACCAAGGTAGCACGATACAGCACAGGTTTAGCCGGATTGTACCACCAAGGTAGCATGATACAGCACAGGTTAAGCCGGATTGTACCACCAAGGTAGCACGATACAGCACAGGTTTAGCCGGATTGTACCACCAAGGTAGCATGATACAGCACAGGTTCAGCCGGATTGTACCACCAAGGTAGCACGATACAGCACAGGTTCAGCCGGATTGTACCACCAAGGTAGCATGATACAGCACAGGTTCAGCCGGATTGTACCACCAAGGTAGCATGATACGGCACAGGTTCAGCCGGATTGTACCACCAAGGTAGCACGATACAGCACAGGTTCAGCCGGATTGTACCACCAAGGTAGCATGATACAGCACAGGTTGAGCCGGATTGTACCACCAAGGTAGCATGATACAGCACAGGTTTAGCCGGATTGTACCACCAAGGTAGCATGAAACAGCACAGGTTTAGCCGGATTGTACCACCAAGGTAGCATGATACGGCACAGGTTGGGCCGGATTGTACCAACAAGGTAGCTCGATACGGCACAGGTTAAGCAGCGGATTGTACCACCAAGGCCTGTCACAGGTTAAGCCGGATTGTGCCACCTGAGCACATGCTTTCTTATCCGGCTTAAGCTGTGACGTGCCATGCTACCAACAATCCAGCTTTACCTCGGCTCAGGTTAAGCAGCGGATTGTACCACCAACAATACGGCACAGGTTAAGCAGCGGATTGTACCACCAAGGTAGCATGATATAGCACAGGATAAGCCGGATTGTACCACCAAGGTAGCACGATATAGCACAGGATAAGCCGGATTGTCCTACCAAGGTAGCATGATATAGCACAGGATAAGCCGGATTGTACCACCAAGGTAGCATGATATAGCACAGGATAAGCCGGATTGTACCACCAAGGTAGCATGATATAGCACAGGTTAAGCCGGATTGTACCACCAAGGTAGCACGATAGGGCACAGGATAAGCCGGATTGTACCACCAAGGTAGCACGATAGGGCACAGGATAAGCCGGATTGTACCACCAAGGTAGCATGATATAGCACAGGATAAGCCGGATTGTACCACCGACAATACGGCACAGGATAAGCCGGAGTGTACCACCAAGATATGGATAGCTGAAAATAATCCAGGTTTAGCTGTATTGTGCTACCATGGCCTGACGTGTTGATGGGCTCAATCGTATCAGCCATGAAAGCACGTGCTGTATGAACACGACTGATGGATTTATCATCGGGTAATTTCCCACCAACCTCGACAGGGTTTGCGGCCATTGGTATTCCAGCCAGAGGGGAGGAGCAGAGGCCACCCAGCCTCAGTCTTGCCTGCTTGGGGCAAGCAGGGTTGTTGCAGCATGGCTGGATATATCAGCGGGTTGTCGCAGCGGGCAGAGGATGTTTCAGCAGGTTGTTGCAGGGGGCAGGATGCTGCAGCGTGTTGTTGCAGCGGGACAGGATGTTGCAGCGGGTGGTTGCAGCGGGACAGGGTGTTGCAGTGGGTTGTTGCAGCGGGGCAGAATCTTGCAGCGGGTTGTTGCAGCGGGCAGGATCTTGCAGCGGGTTGTTGCAGCGGGGCAGCATGTTGCAGCGACTTGTTGCAGCGTGGCAGGGTGCACACGAGCCGTGTATGATGAAATGGGCAATGCAGGCAGACAGGCAGTCTCGAAGCGAAAGGTTATGAGGCTGTTGGATGTGGGAGGCCCGTGAGACTGAAAGGATACAACCCGATTTTCGAATCAAATACTTTTTTTCCGTAGGGAGGCAGTCATCCCTCGGATAGGAAAGGAGCCCCCATCAGATCAGGTGACGATTGCAACGCTGTCCTGCCGGTAGCATATCTTTTGCAAGGACTTAACAAGGTGTGAGACCGGCCGCCCAACCCTAGAAACCTGGGACGCTAACACACGACATAAGCAGCCCGGGTGCGCATTGGGCCGTCGACAATCGAGTTAAGGCGAGCATATACCTGTCCTGCAGGTCCGTCGGCACCCAGAGGTTATCATCCTATTGCTTGCATGCATGGTGGTAAGTAGGAGAAAATGGTGGATGATTGCAATGCTGTCCTGCCAGTGGCATATACCTGTCCTGCAGGTCCGTCGGCAACCAGAGGTTATCATCCTATTGCTTGCATGCATGGTGGTAAGTAGGAGAAAGTGGTGGACGATTGCAATGCTGTCCTGCCAGTGGCATATACCTGTCCTGCAGGTCTGTCGGTGGTGATGTCACACAAAGCCTCCACTTCTTCCAGAACTTCCACCTCACACTGAACTGCGTCAATTCAACGGTGCCAATAGTGAAAGTAGATAAGTAAAGGACACATCATGAAGCATAGATTATGGAAGCCACCTGTTCGGCTGTGGCACTAGGCAGGCTACCACAACAGAATAAGTAAACATCAACGCACCATGCATGCAATGCCTGTTGGGATGCGGTGGCAACCAGAGCTTATCATCCTATTGCTTGCTTGCATTGTGGTAACAAGGAAAAATACAGTGCCTCTGAACAATTGGAGTGGAAAATCTTTCACCACCGCTTGCCCACGCACTCACCCATCAAATTCAAATGCTGGCTAGCAGGATCGAGCTTTCCAAGCATTTCAAACTCCTTGTTTGATTCCATGCCTGCACAGGCAAGAAGACTCTTCAATCATACATCAAGATGCCCCAGCCATGCCATGCGCAACATAGAGGCATACACAGAGCCCATGTGTCTGGATCCTATCAGCTGTTTTCCAAATAGCTGCCACATCCATGCCCTTGAACTCTTGAAGCATGGAGTGGTGTTGAGCATTGTGCCTAAACGCCTACTTCACCTCTTAACATGCGCTGACGCCTTGCTCGAGCGACACCTGCAAACAAATGAAGGGGGGCACGTGTAAACTCGACGAGGTTTCTAAACGAGGTTTGAATTAGGAAGAGCAAGGACGATAGATGACACGCAGAGCGTGTGAGCCTCACCAGCCATGCGTATCCTTTTCCACCAGCCCCAATCTGCAAACCAATTAGGCAACATTACTCAAATGTATCGAGGAAGCCTTGCATAAAATGCAGTGGGCACTCACACCCTGGCAGCAAAGCCAGTCTCCTCCAGAGGAGCGAAGTCATCAGGCTCAATTCTGATAGCTCGTCAAAAAAAGCGAGCAGTTGCATGGAAGTCCAGCGTCTAGATGTTCTCGTGCACGCCTCGCCAGCTGCTATTCCTGGACAACATCGCTTCAATTTCCTGCGCCGACATATCTTTGGGCTGCTGTATGGCAGGCTTCTCGCAGGTTCTGTCTTCACCTAGCTGACGGATGACGGTGTTGCTGACGATGAAAACATCTTGTTATATCTACGTCATTGTCCGACAGTTTTTAGAGGACGACACAAATTAATTACATGGAATTCCGAGAGAATATCTGTAGGGGCATCTGTGCGACCAGCTGAACCCACCTGCCCCTGACGAAGTGACCTCTGGTATGAACGGGGACAGTCAGGTTGTCGTAACTTTTCCATACCAAAAGGGGGGGGTTCTGTACCAAAATGGGGGGGGTGTTATGCCATATCGACTCTTACGCTGCGAACTGCATCGCACAATTATAATATGCATGTTTAAATAATTGACACGTATTGATTGAACGTGATGGATGCAACCAATACAGTTGCCCTGTCAAGCACCGAGAAGAGAGTGAGGAAGGTCAGGAATTCAGCTTCCAACAAACTCTCTAGTAGGAACACTGTTCTGATTCGTAAAGCGGACGAGTCGTCGCGACTGGGGGGAGGACGGTCATGCTCCACACACAGGCGCTCAGACATTGGCGCCACTTCCTCGGTGGTCGTGCCTGGGCTCTCCCCTCGGATGTAAAGGATAGTGGAGATGGTAGTCCTACCCCTGGCTCTTTCCTCCTCCTCAACCATTCAGGCCAGCAGCAGCAACAGCAGCTTGGTGGCATGCAAGGGGCCCTCCCACTTCTGCAGCAACAGCAGCAACAGCAACAGCAGCAGCTTGGTGGCCTGCATGGGGCCCTCCCACTCCAGCAGCAGCAGCAACATCAGCAGCAGCTTGGTGGCCTGCATGGGGCCCTCCCACTTCTGCAGCAGCAGCAGCAGCAGCTTGGTGGCCTGCATGGGGTCCTCCCACTTCAGCAGCAGCAGCAGCAGCAGCTTGGTGGCCTGCAGGGGGCCCTCCCACTTCTGCAGCAGCATCAGCAGCTTGGTGGCTTGCATGGGGCCCTCTCACTTCTGCAGCTGACCAGGTGGACATTGTGGGCTGATCAGGCTATGGACTGTGGGCTTTTGTGTGAATTGCATACTGAGATGTGAAATGTGGGCTGGGGATTGAGGTGTGATACTGTGATCTGAGGGGTGAAATGTGGGCTGATAAGGGGTGTGCTATGAGATACTGCACCTCATTAGGTACTTTCACTCCACTAGATCAACATACAGGGTTTAGTGTGGGGATAATCCCTGAACCACCACCTCATCCAGGGTTTAGGATGGGGAAAATCCCTGACCCCCCTTCCTCATTCAGGGTGTATGATGGGAATAATACCTGAACCCAACTTCATCCAGGGTTTGGAATGGGAATAATCCCTGAACCCCCACCTCATCCAGGGTTTACAATGGGAACACTACCTGATCCCCCACCTCATCCATGAACTGTGGGGTTTTTGTGTGAATTGCAGGCTGGGGTGTCAACTGTGGGTTGGGGTGTGAACTATGGGCTGGACTTTGAACTGTGGGCTGGGGTGTGAACTGTGGGCTGGGGATTGAGGTTTGGGCTGATAAGGTGTGAGGGGTTTGTTGAGCTGGATATGACCTGTAGCTGAGGTGTCTTCCCCATTCAATTTCCTTTATCTCAGGGTGAGACACCAAGCTTGTGCATGGAGTCCATTGAAGCAACACCACAGCTTGGCACAGAGGATTGCAGCTGCTGCATCTACATGCATGAGGTTGACAAGAAGGGACCCAGCCCAGCAAAACCAGCCGTTCAAAATTCCAGTACGGCTGGTCTGGAACTCTGGAGACAGAGCCCTGCTCTTAGTGTTAGCTTTAATAGCCTCAGATGAAGGCATGCCCAGAATTCTGAACTCGGTGGACTGAAACGGAACCTGCTAGGAGATTGTGTATCTGATGTCCAAGCGAACAAGCCCAGCCAGACTAGCCACTCCAAATTCCAGTACAGCTGGTCTGGAACTCTGGAGACAGAGCCCTGCTCTTAGGGTCAGCTATAATAGCCTCAGATGAAAGCATGCCCTGAATTTTGAACTCGGTGGACTGAAACGGAACCTGCTAGGAGATTTTGTATCTGATGTCCAAGCGAACAAGCCCAGCCAGACTAGCCACTCCAAATTCCAGTACAGCTGGTCTGGAACTCTGGAGACAGAGCCCTGCTCTTAGTGTTAGCTTTAATAGCCTCAGATGAAAGCATGCCCAGAATTTTGAACTCGGTGGACTGAAACGGAACCTGCTGTGAGATTTTGTGTCTGATGTCCATGTTATCAAGCCTAGCCAGACCAGCCACTACAAATTCCAGAACAGCTGGTCAGGAACTCTGGAGACAGAGCCCTGCTCTTAGTGTTAGCTTTAATAGCCTCAGATGAAAGCATGCCCTGAATTTTGAACTCGGTGGACTGAAATAGAACATGTTGTGAGATTGTGTGTCTGATGTCTAAGCGAGCAAACCCAGCCAGACCAGCCACTCCAAATTCCAGAAGAGCTGGTCTGGAACTCTGGAGACAGAGCCTTGCTCTTAGGGTCAGCTTGAATAGCCTCAGATGAAAGCATGCCCTGAGTTTTGAACTCGGTGGACTGAAACACAACCTGCTGGGAGATTTTATGTCAGATGTCTATGTTATCAAGCCTAGCCACACCAGCCACTCCAAATTCCAGAACAGCTGGTCTGGAACTCTGGAGACAGAGCCCTGCTCTTAGTGTTAGCTTTAATAGCCTCAGATGAAAGCATGCCCTGAATTTTGAACTCGGTGGACTAAAAGGGAACCTGCTAGGAGAATTATGTCTGATGTCCATGTTATCACGCCTAGCCAGACCAGCCACTCCAAATTCCAGTACAGCTGGTCAGGAACTCTGGAGACAGGGCCCTGCTGTAAGGGTTAGCTTTAAAAGCCTGATGTGATTGCATTGGCTGCTACTCTGATCCACTGTCATGTTGCTCAGTCCTTGATAGCAAGGCCCCCAGCAAATTACTGTCGTTACATCTCTAGCTCTGCTCAAAAATAAACCTCGGGCACGTCGACAAACGCACATGCTGATACTAAATGCATGAGCCAATGCTACCCTCCAATGTAGGTCACGGCAGGCTTGGACTTTGCGTCCAGTATGAACATGCTGGCCCTTCGCACGGACCAGGATGCCGACCGAGGCCGAGCCTGTCTTGGGCGAGACCTCAAAATTCTTCTCCATACCTGCATAAATGCGAGGTATACTCTTAACGAATACAATGAATCGTACATGCAAACTGCAAACCCACGCTGCAAACCCGTACTTGCCTTGGGGCCCACGGGGCGGTTCCGGAGTCTCTTCACGAGTTTTCGCGTGAGCTTCCGCATCTCTCCTTGGGTGCGCGCCATCCTGCACATTACATATCATGTTATGCATTGCAATCTTTAAATTACAGAAAGGAAGCCAGAAAGGATGATACTTGGGCTCCATACCTGAGTGACGAGTGACGCATATTTGGACGTATTTCACTGGAAATAAGTGTCTGTGTGCACTTGTCGCCCAGGCGTTTTTGAAAAACGGGTCGACAGGAGCGATCCCCATCGCGGGGGGCTCGGGAAGGATTTGTGTTTGCTTTATAAAGTCGATTGCGACAGAGTTAGGCGGTGTGGGAAGCGATTTTGGGGCACTCCCGACAGCCTTCCAGTCTTTGCGCTGCGCTTGTTTGCCACGAACGATCGCAACATCGCTTGTACCTCAAGAAGCTAGGTTGGCATCGATCTGGATATTGCCGCATACATACTTTCGTCCATCAGCTATCTAGACACTGCTGGCCTACGAGTGGCACAACCCACACATACATACATCCCGAGCAATGTTGCAGCACACGAAACACACTACACTACTACAGTGTACATAATGTTTTCACTTTGGTTGTGCGCGAATATGGTATGCATGGGGTTCCTCATGCTGCCGCATTGCCCGCATGGGTGCATGAGTGCTCGTATGGCGCGGCACATCCAAATGCATGCATGTATGTCAAGCCATCATGCGGCACCCATACCACACTGCCGTATCTATCAAGTCCATCATGTTAACACATCTTAGTGGCATGCGCCACGAACGTGCTTGGGACTCCATGGGAATCCTCATGCCGCCGCATGGGTGCAAGCATGCATGGTGCGGCAAATAAAGCCATAGGCCCCAATTGAAGGCCACTTTCAGCACCTTCTCCTTCACAAAGCGCAACGAGCCACGCGTTGGGCACCATTGTTCATTGCCCTGCATGTATCTTCCCTCATCTCAGCTGCATAAATTCAATTAAATTGCTGAGCCGCTATCGCCCTAGGTTTGGCGTTAAGAAGCCCAGACATGGCATCTAATGACCTAATGCTCGCGGGAAAATTTGAAGAACTTCAACCTCGCTCGTAGGGTTTGTTTTTTACAGCGTAGCTGCCGCCTGGGCTGGCGTTGAAAGCCCTATGTCCGGCTCCTGGTGCTCCAGCATCATAGGACCTTCGACCTCAAGGATTTTCTTTTTTGCAGCGTGCCTGCCGCCTTGGGCTGGCGGTAAAAAGACCCTGGTCTGGCACCTGGTGCTCCAGCATCATAGGACCATGGACCGAAATGGATTTTCTCATCATTGGAAATTTTACGAAAACTGAAGGGAAGGGAAATCCACTTTGTATGCCCCACATGACCAGTTTATAACCGGTCGATTATATGGCTGTTAACTTGAAATTAAACTGACGGAACTCCTCGTAACCTCCAGGCCATGCCCACCCCTTGAGGGTCAAGCTTTCGTATCTTATTTCGCCAGCTGTTCTACTTCATGAAAACTCATCTGCAAAATAAACCATGCATTGCACCATCCCACTGGACCGGATAAATTCATAATTATTTAAAACACTGATCTCCTACGAGCATCAAATATCCCCCCTGGAGAGCAATACTCAAGAATCGGTTAGTTGGAAGTCAATGATGTTACAAATCTGGGCCCTGCCCCAAAAGGATCTGCAGCGTGGGCGCCTAACTAAAGGGTTAGTTGGAAGTGTCGTGTGATATTTTAGTAGCTGTGCAGAAACGGTGCAGCCCCTAAAAGGGTGCGCACCGGGATAAGAAAGTACCATGATGTCCAATAATGTATGCTCGGTAAGTTGGAAGCTTCAAAGTCAGAAGAGTCTATGTAAGGGTGGCAAAAAATATCATTGAGTGGATCAAGAGACAGTCATAAGCAGTGCATCCAGGGCAAGTTAGTAAATACCAGTCAGTCCATCTCATGTCATGCACTTAACTCAAAGCCTTCAGGCAGTGAGTACGAAAATAAAATAAACAAATTAAGGTTCGGCAATACGGATAGACGCGGCACTGCCAGGCCCTCCCCTCACGTTGCCACCTGTTGTGCATATTCATATGGCGTCATATTCCAAGCGCCCGCCACACAACTGTCACTCCCGCCCCCACTCTCCCAACTGACGCTCAATTGGGATTGTCACATACCAATTGAAACAGTTGTTTACGCAGGCCTCAAAGTGAGCGTGCGGTGCTTGGCATGTCCAGTCCAAACTATACAATATCAACACCATTGACCGCGCGCCATGTTTCTGATATTCCATCAAGAAATCTCGACAACTCAATAGCCATTTCTTCTCGCTTGTGGCTCAGCTACCGTTCAGCTCCTCTCTGTCCATAGGATCGCAGCCCCCAGCGTGGCCAGCCATGCTGCTTGAGCCGCGAACCATGCACAGGCCTGTCCAGGTTTGGTCCCAATTGGGCCGTTGGTCGCCCTCACCGTCCAGAGAGGCCCCCCAGCAGCCTGCTTATGGTGGGCTGGTAGCAGAAAAAAATGGAGAATGTCCACACTTCACAGCACAGACTTCCCCAGGTAGGCCTCCAGCTTGTCAGGTTGACCTCAAAGACAGGATAACAGGATAACCCTAGTGGATCCCTGGATCCAAACTAGATCCAAACCAAAATAACAGTGGATCCCTGGATCCAACCTAGATCCAACAGTGGATCCCTGGATCCAACCTAGATCCAAACCTTTGACCTGGATCCATGAGGATAGAGAGCCTCAGAGGCCAGATGAGGTGCTGCCGAATAGCAACCGTAGAGGACATCACAGCTCAGTGACTCGCAGCGCAGATTTTCCCAGGTAGGCCTCGAGCTTGTTTGAGTAGACCTCGTAGATCAGTGTGAGCGGCCGCTCGTGATGCCAGAAAATGTACTGCCGGCCCCAGAAGGGACCCTTGCAGCCCAGCTTCTCCTCCAAGTCCTTGCTGTGGCCGTGGTACACCATCTGAACCTCCCTGAAGGCAGCCAGGTGCATTCAGGTGTAGACAGGGGTCAATCAGGGTTCAGCCAGGTTCATCCAAGGTTCCATGAGGGTGTAATGAGGGTTCAATACAGGTGTAGACAGGGGTGAACAGGGTTCAGCCAGGTTCATCCAAGGTTCAATGAGGGTGTAATGAGGGTTCAATATGGGTGTAGACAGGGGTCAATCAGGGTTCAGCCAGGTTCATCCAAGGTTCAATGAGGGTGTAATGAGGGTTCAATACAGGTGTAGACAGGGGTCAATCAGGGTTCAGCCAGGTTCATCCAAGGTTCCATGAGGGTGTAATAAGGGTTAAATACAGGTGTAGACAGGGGTCAATCAAAGTCCAACCTGGGTTCAGTCAGGTTTCAACAAGGCTTCATCGAAGGGTCCAGTCAGGTTCATCCACAATTCAATGCGGGTTTAATGAGGGTTCAATAAGGGTGCAGACAGGGGTCAATCAGGGTTCAGCCAGGTTCAATGAGGGTTAAATGAGAGTTCAACAAAGCTTCATCTAAGCGTTCAGCCAGGTTCATCCACAATTCAATGCGAGTTTAATGAGGGTTCAATAAGGGTGCAGACAGGGGTCAATCAGGGTTCAGCCAGGTTCAATGAGGGTTTCGTGAGGGTTCAACAAGGGTTCATCAAAGGGTCCAGCCAGGTTCATCCAAGGTTCCATGAGGTTTTAATGAGGGTTCAATAAGGGTGCAGACAGGGGTCAATCAGGGTTCAGCCAGGTTCAATGAGGGTTTAATGAGGGTTCAACAAGGCTTCATCGAAGGGTCCAGCCAGGTTCATCCAAGGTTCCATAAGGTTTTAATGAGGGTCCAATAAGGGTGCAGACAGGGGTCAATCAGGGTTCAGCCAGGTTCAATGAGGGTTTAATGAGGGTTCAACAAGGCTTCATCAAAGGGTCCAGCCAGGTTCATCCAAGGTTCCATGAGGTTTTAATGAGGGCTAAATAAGGGTGCAGACAGGGGTCAATCAGGGTTCAACCAGGTTCAATAAGGTTTTAATGAGGGTTCAACAAGGCTTCATCAAAGGGTCCAGCCAGGTTCATCCAAGGTTCCATGAGGTTTTAATGAGGGTTAAATAAGGGTGCAGACAGGGGTCAATCAGGGTTCAGTCAGGTTCAATGAGGGTTTAATGAGGGTTCAACAAGGCTTCATTGAAGAATACAGCCAGGTTCATCCAAGGTTCCATGAGGTTTTAATGAGGGTTAAATAAGGGTGCAGACAGGGGTCAATCAGGGTTCAGCCTGCTTCAATGAGGGTTTAACGAGGGTTCAACAAGGCTTCATTGAAGGGTCCAGCCAGGTTCATCCAAGGTTCCATGAGGTTTTAATGAGGGTTAAATAAGGGTGCAGACAGGGGCAATCAGGGTTCAGCCAGGTTCAATGAGGGTTTAATGAGGGTTCAACAAGGCTTCATCAAAGGGTCCAGCCAGGTTCATCCAAGGTACCATGAGGTTTAAATGAGGGTTCAATAAGGGTGCAGACAGGGGTCAATCAGGGTTCAGCCAGGTTCAATGAGGGTTTAATGAGGGTTCAACAAGGCTTCAACTTAGCGTTCAGCCAGGTTCATCCAAGGTTCCATGAGGTTTTAATGAGGGCTAAATAAGGGTGCAGACAGGGGTCAATCAGGGTTCAGCCAGGTTCAATGAGGGTTTCATAAGGATTCAACAAGGCTTCATCAAAGGGTCCAGCCAGGTTCATCCAAGGTTCCATGAGGTTTTAATGAGGGTCCAATAAGGGTGCAGACAGGGGTCAATCAGGGTTCAGCGAGGTTCAATGAGGGTTTAATGAGGGTTCAACAAGGCTTCATTGAAGAATACAGCCATGTTCATCCAAGGTTCCATGAGGTTTTAATGAGGGTTAAATAAGGGTGCAGACAGGGGTCAATCAGGGTTCAGCCAGGTTCAATAAGGTTTTAATGAGGGTTCAACAAGGGTTCATCGAAGGGTCCAGTCAGGTTCATCCAAGGTTCCAATGAGGGTTTAATGAGGGCTAAACTAGCGGCGAACGTAGGCTATGCCCGAATTTTTTTGTTGAGGAGGCCCCCGAAGTTGCGGTGTGCTTGCTGACCTATGGGCTAACGCTTGCACCCTTTCATGTAACGGCCGGGCGGGATGCCCAATTCGCATCAATCAAAGGGCGTATTGGCCACCAGCGATTTTCATTGCAGTCGACCCTGCTTTTGCCAAACCCCCTGCGCCAGACCCCGTAGAACCCCACTAACCAAACCCCGAAAAACCCCTTCGTACGGCGAGGCAAAAGCTTTCCTGACGACGTTCGTAATAAGGGTGCATGCAGGGTTCAATCAGGTTTTAGCCAGTTTCAATGGGGGTTAAATCAGAGTTTAATCAGGGTCCAAAAATACTTTAACCAGGGTTCAATACGGGTTTAGACAGAGTTCAATGATAAGGGTTATGCCAAGGTCATTTTTGCACATTCATCCAATCAGCTAAATGAGGCTAGCATGCATTCAGCATCCTAGCCTCATTCCCGATTCTCCTCCAGATCTATGCCATCAGCCAAGATCTGATGAGCAGCCAGACATAGTCAACCCAGCTCAAGAGGTCTCCTATCTCAAGGGGCCGGAGGACGGCCAAAAAGACGAAGCCGGACCATGCAATGGTGCTTGCCCACCAACGATTTCTCGAGCCCCGAACATGCTGAGAGCGCTCCTGCATAACTAACAGGTCAGCAATGTTTTTTACATGCCCCGCATGTTTTTTCCCATTATATTTTTCCATTATATTTGCACCCCCCTTTGGTAAAATCCGATGCCTATTTATCCTCCCAGGGTGCAATATCCTTGGTCTATTTAGCCCCCTTGAGTACCGGGGGTTTTGGGGTTTTGTGGTTTTGGGGTGTCAATTTGGCCCCAACTGTTTTTTGTCGTCGTGTACTAACCTTAGGTGAGGTAATTTGAATTGTCTATTAACTCACCACGGTAATTTCCACTTGTCTACCGTACTGCCCCTGGTACTGGTGGTTTTCGGTCATTCAGTGTGGTGATTGGAATCACACATCATGTCAAAACCACGCAAAATATACCGAAAGGCACTCACTGAGGTCATATCACCGTGTTTGTACCGCCTAGATCTTCTTGACCCCCCTCGGAAATGCAAGCTTGTGCATATTTCCGCAAAACTCTTATGATTGTGGCCTGAACTTGCTGAGTGGAAGCGTGCTTGTGTCCTAGCATTCTCCCGGGATAGAACCAGGAAGATTGCGGCGAAGCCCCTAGCTGCCGTGGATAGTCCTTCACCAAGGCTTATTCATCGGAAATTCATTCAAATCCTTGCACACAATATCTGTAACACCATATTGTATCCACATCAGTTCCTCCAGCAAAATCATCGAATAAAAAATCATCTTGGCGTTATACAGTATTAAGCCCTGTTGGACTCCAACTACCTTCTCCATGCAGCCGGGCAGTGCCCTGTTGGACCCCAACAACCTTTCCCGCGCAGCCTGGCAGTGCCCTGTTGGACCCCAACAACCTTTCCCGCGCAGCGGGGCAATATTGTGGCTGTTGTGAAATCTTCCACGCACTGCCCGATTCTTACCAGCATCATAAGCACGCACCTGGCTTACCTTGATTTCTCAACCAGCGACACCTTTTGCCCTCCCTATCTTCAGGTTATGTTAGCAAACCCAGCTCAGTCCATGCTATTTTAGCAAACCCATTCCAGTAGGACCTGCACAGATTGTACGCATACCCCTGACCGGTACGGTACAACGTCATAAGGACGAGTGAGTTCTGCTCTAGTGAAGCAGCTTGTACCCGTACCCCTGACCGGTACGGTACAACGTCATAAGGACGAGTGAGTTCTGCTCTAGTGAAGCAGCTTGTACCCGTACCCCTGACCGGTACGGTACAACGTCATAAGGACGAGTGAGTTCTGCTCTAGTGAAGCAGCTTGTACCCGTACCCCTGACCGGTACGGTACAACGTCATGAGGACGAGTGAGTTCTGCTCTAGTGAAGCAGCTTGTACCCGTACCCCTGACCGGTACGGTACAACGTAATGAGGACGAGTGAGTTCTGCTGTAGTGAAGCAGCTTGTACCCGTACCCCTGACCGGTACGGTACAACGTAATGAGGAAGAGTGAGTTCTGCTCTAGTGAAGCAGCTTGTACCCGTACCCCTGACCGGTACGGTACAACGTCATGAGGACGAGTGAGTTCTGCTCTAGTGAAGCAGCTTGTACCCGTACCCCTGACCGGTACGGTACAACGTCATAAGGACGAGTGAGTTCTGCTCTAGTGAAGCAGCTTGTACCCGTACCCCTGACCGGTACGGTACAACGTCATGAGGACGAGTGAGTTCTGCTCTAGTGAAGCAGCTTGTACCCGTACCCCTGACCGGTACGGTACAACGTAATGAGGACGAGTGAGTTCTGCTCTAGTGAAGCAGCTTGTACCCGTACCCCTGACCGGTACGGTACAACGTAATGAGGACGAGTGAGTTCTGCTCTAGTGAAGCAGCTTGTACCCGTACCCCTGACCAGTATGGTACAACGTAATGAGGACGAGTGAGTTCTGCTCTAGTGAAGCAGCTTGTACCCGTACCCCTGACCGGTACGGTACAACGTCATGAGGACGAGTGAGTTCTGCTCTAGTGAAGCAGCTTGTACCCGTACCCCTGACCGGTACGGTACAACGTCATGAGGACGAGTGAGTTCTGCTCTAGTGAAGCAGCTTGTACCCGTACCCCTGACCGGTACGGTACAACGTCATGAGGACGAGTGAGTTCTGCTCTAGTGAAGCAGCTTGTACCCGTACCCCTGACCGGTACGGTACAACGTCATGAGGACGAGTGAGTTCTGCTCTAGTGAAGCAGCTTGTACCCGTACCCCTGACCGGTACGGTACAACGTAATGAGGAAGAGTGAGTTCTGCTCTAGTGAAGCAGCTTGTACCCGTACCCCTGACCGGTACGGTACAACGTAATGAGGACGAGTGAGTTCTGCTCTAGTGAAGCAGCTTGTACCCGTACCCCTGACCAGTACGGTACAACGTCATGAGGACGAGTGAGTTCTGCTCTAGTGAAGCAGCTTGTACCCGTACCCCTGACCAGCACGGTACAACGTAATGAGGACGAGTGAGTTCTGCTCTTGTGAATCAGCTTGTACCCGTACCCCTGACCAGTACGGTACAACGTAATGAGGACGAGTGAGTTCTGCTCTAGTGAAGCAGCTTGTACCCGTACCCCTGACCAGTACGGTACAACGTCATGAGGACGAGTGAGTTCTGCTCTAGTGAAGCAGCTTGTACCCGTACCCCTGACCGGTACGGTACAACGTCATGAGGACGAGTGAGTTCTGCTCTTGTGAAGCAGCTTGTACCTGTACCCCTGACCAGTACGGTACAACGTCATGAGGACGAGTGAGTTCTGCTCTAGTGAAGCAGCTTGTACCCGTACCCCTGACCAGTACGGTACAAGGTAATGAGGACAGGTGAGTTATGCTCTAGTGAAGCAGCTTGTACCCGTACCCCTGACCAGTACGGTACAACGTAATGAGGACAGGTGAGTTATGCTCTAGTGGAGCAGCTCGTACCCGTACCCCTGACCAGTACCGACCGGTTCTGGTTGTACGGTTACCAGTGAGTTCTGCTCTAGTGAAGCAGCTTGACCCAATGACCCACCGGTAGAGCTCAACATGCCCTTGACTCAGGCTGACCCAGATGGGCTTCGATTTGTCTTTGAGATACTCATCCACCTGCAGGGGGACAGGCAGGCAGGCAAGCTGATCAATCCGAGCAGCAGTTTAGAGACACAAAGGAGCCGCCCAGATTTAGCCCAGGGGGACGATGCAAGCACCACACAGGAGGACAGGCAGGCAAGCTGATCAGTCAAAACAGAAGCATAAAAGAGACGGAATGGAGCCGCCCGGATTTGCCAGGGGGCACTGCAAGCACCACGCTAGGGGGCGCTGCAAGCACCACGCTAGGGGGCGCTGCAAGCACCAAGCTAGGGGGCACTGCAAGCACCACGCTAGGGGGCGCTGCAAGCACCACGCTAGGGGGCACTGCAAGCACCAAGCTAGGGGGCGCTGCAAGCACCAAGCTAGGGGGCGCTGCAAGCACCACGCTAGGGGGCGCTGCAAGCACCACGCTAGGGGGCGCTGCAAGCACCACGCTAGGGGGCGCTGCAAGCACCACGCTAGGGGGCGCTGCAAGCACCACGCTAGGGGGCGCTGCAAGCACCACGCTAGGGGGCGCTGCAAGCACCACGCTAGGGGGCGCTGCAAGCACCACGCTAGGGGGCGCTGCAAGCACCACGCTAGGGGGCGCTGCAAGCACCACGCTAGGGGGCGCTGCAAGCACCACGCTAGGGGGCGCTGCAAGCACCACGCTAGGGGGCGCTGCAAGCACCACGCTAGGGGGCGCTGCAAGCACCACGCTAGGGGGCGCTGCAAGCACCACGCTAGGGGGCGCTGCAAGCACCAAGCTAGGGGGCGCTGCAAGCACCACGCTAGGGGGCGCTGCAAGCACCAAGCAGACACGATACCTCAAACCACTCGCAGTTGTGATGACACGAGCCATCCACCCCAAAACGAAAAATATAAAGGTCCTATTATACTTAAGTGATCCTCCCCACAATTCCTGTACCCATTCAACATTTTGCATAAGTCTGTCATGTTGTGAAAATTGCAGAGCTTGCCTTGCTGTCACCAACCAGATTCAAGTCAGACAAAAGCCATGCTATCCACTAGCGCCTCCCCAGTGGGTGCCGCTTGACTGGTTGGACTTGCAGCCTGAGCCATTACTGACAGTCAGCGCCATGCATGACAGCCTGCGCCATGCATGACAGCCTGCGCCATGCAGGACAGCCTGAGCCATGCATGCCAGCCTGAGCCATGCATGGCAGCCCAAGCCATGCATGGCAGCCTGAGCCATGCATGGCAGTCTGAGCCATGCATGACAGCCTGAGCCATGCATGACAGCCTGAGCCATGCATGGCAGTCTGAGCCATGCATGACAGCCTGAGCCATGCATGACAGCCTGAGCCATGCATGACAGCCTGAGCCATGCATGACAGCCTGACTCATGCATGCCAGCCTGAGCCATGCATGCCAGCCTGAGCCATGCATGACAGCCTGAGCCATGCATGACAGCCTGAGCCATGCATGACAGCCTGAGCCATGCATGACAGCCTGAGCCATGCATGCCAGCCTGAGCCATGCATGCCAGCCTGAGCCATGCATGGCAGCCTGAGCCATGCATGGCAGCCTGAGCCATGCATGACAGCCTGAGCCATGCATGACAGCCTGAGCCATGCATGACAGCCTGAGCCATGCATGACAGCCTGAGCCATGCATGACAGCCTGAGCCATGCATGACAGCCTGAGCCATGGATGACAGCCTGAGCCATGCATGACAGTCTGAGCCATGCATGACAGCCTGAGCCATGCATGACAGCCTGAGCCATGCATGACAGCATGCACCATGCATGACAGCCTGAGCCATGCATCAGCCTGAGCCATGCATCAGCCTGAGCTATGCATGACAGCCTGAGCCATGCGTGGCAGCATGCACCATGCATGACTGCATGAGCCATGCTGACCTTGTCCCCATGTCACCATAAGCCATGCTCACCTAGTCCCCTTCACACCATGCTCACCTGCTCTGCATTCCACCATGAACATGCGTACACAAGTGGATCGCGATCTGGGCCTGCTCTCAGCAGCACCTGGGAAGCACCGGGCATTTAAAATGGCCCAAAGGAATCGGTACCCCGAAATACTTGAAAGCAAGCATCTTAGAGCATGCTCGGATGGCTGCCTATCCATACCTGGGCCGCAATGATCATGGCCTTCAGGTGGCCGCGGTAGCAACATAACACTATCAGAAGCAAACTTGAAGAGCAGCGAAAAATGCAAAACGAGCTGAACCTGAGCAATAGGCGGCTACATTTCTGATATCTCGTATGTGCTTGCCTGGGGGGCACTTGTCCAACCGCCAAATGCGCGCATGCCCCTTGTTAGGCAGACGCACATCGAGAATGGGCACTGTGCCCAGGATAGGGTTTAGGGTTAAGTTCTCCCCTTAACCCAAAACCCTATGGGCACTGTGCCCAGGAGGATTCAGACAGAACAAGCGGGTTAGCAGACATGACCAGGAGGTACTGCTGCATGACAGGTTTCATGAGAGCTTGCAAGAGAGGACCAGGGCCTGCATACGTAGGAGAGACACATATTTGCACACTTTTTATCTGACACAGGACTTGCCCCAGTTTTCACCGGTGCGCACTCAGATGACACTTTCCTTACTTGATAAACCAAGCCAGGAAAGTGTAAGTCTTTTACACAAACAACGATACACGCATGTAAGCATGGAGACATAGCGGTGGATAGCCTCCAACAGCCCCATGTGGCGCTGAAGCGGGGGGCATGGATGACGCTGGCTCACAGGGCAGGCGGTTGTGAAGCTGAATTGCGGCAGAATCAACCAACTTAGTCAGTGATAAGGCCCCACCTGGCGCTGAACCCGGGGCGCTTGGATGACATCGGCTCCCGGGGGCAGGCCCTCAGACTCCTCCCCGATGTTTGTCATGTCCAGGCAGTCCTGAGATGGGCAGGCGTCAGCTTTATTATAGTGTTTACATTGCTGGGCAGGCTCAGACTCAAAGTGCTTGCCGCAGGCGGCGATGCAAGGGAGATTTTTCTCATCGGATCAGGCAATAGCTGTTGCAGCAGGTAGGCAGTAGCTGCTGCAGCATGTACGCAGTAGCTGTTGCAGCAGGCAGGTAGAAGCAGCTCTAGCAGGCATGCAGTAGTGGTAGCATCTGGCAGGTAGTAGCTGTTGCAGCAGACAGACAGTAGCTGTTGCGGCAGACAGGTAGTAGCTGTTGCAGCAGACAGGCAGTAGCTGTTGTAGCAGACAGACAGTAGCTGTTGCAGCAGGCAGGCAGTAGCTATTGTAGCAGACAGGCAGCGCTGTTGCAACAAGCAGGCAATAGCTGTTGAAGTAGACAGGCAGTAGCTGTTGCAGAAGACAGACAGTGGCTGTTGCAGCAGGCAGGCAGTAGCTGTTGCAGAAGACAGACAGTGGCTGTTGCAGCAGGCAGGCAGTAGCTGTTGCAGAAGACAGACAGTGGCTGTTGCAGCAGGCAGGCAGTAGCTGTTGCAGAAGACAGACAGTGGCTGTTGCAGCAGGCAGGCAGTAGCTGTTGCAGCCTGCAGGCAGTAGGTGTTGCGGCAGACAGGCAGTAGCTGTTGCAGTAGACAGGTTTTAGCTGTTGCAGCATGAAGGCAGTAGCTATTGTAGCAGACAGGCAGTGATCTTGCAGCAGGCAGGCAATAGCTGTTGAAGCAGACAGGCAGTAGCTCTTGCCGCAGACAGGCAGTAGCTGTTGCAGCAGGCAGGCAGTAGCTGTTGCAGAAGACAGACAGTGGTTTTTGCAGCAGGCAGGCAGTAGCTGTTGCAGCAGGCAGGTAGAAGCAGTTGTAGCAGGCAGGTTTTAGCTGTTGCAGCCTGCAGGCAGATCCTGTCGCAGCCTGCAGGCAGTGGGTGTCGCGGCAGACAGGCAGTAGCTGTTGCAGTAGACAGGCACTAGCTGCCATATCAGGCTAGCAGTACCTCACCACTTGGACTTGCGAGCCGGTGAGGAGCTGAAGGTGTCTGGTTACTGAGCCGTCACTGAGCAGAAATACCTGCTTAGGACAGAGGCAGGAGCTCCGCTGATTTTGTATAAATAACAAAGAAAATATGTTTTTAGACTGCCCGCCTCTCCTACCGTCATACGCCTCCAATAATTCTTCATACTTGTCATCCTTCATCCGACTGGCATGGCCTTTTGCATGCTCACTGTCCTTAAATATGCTATGGATTTAATTATCAGGAAGCCCACACGGCATGCCATTCATTGTCATACCAGCATCTTACGCCTCTGAAAATTCTGATGAGCATTTCCAATGTGTCCTCCTGGTCGACCCTGCTTGACCACCAACGAAACCCTGATTTTTGTATTAAGAAAGAGCTTCATTCCGCCTCTTTCCAAGCAGGTGTATCTGCTCATCGAAGAAAGATGTATAAAATGAAGATGCATCGATGCTCGAATCATGTTTTTTTGTTTTGAAAACCAGCTTCTGTTTTTTCCCTTGGCAGGCTACTGGGTAGCCACCACTGGGCGAATGGGGACAAACCCTCACCCATCCACAGCTGGGAATCCAAGCAGTAGGGCCCAGTTGGCCTCAGGCTGTGAAGCAGCTGAGTTCAGTTCAAGAGTTCAGTTTAAGCAACCTAGAGGAGCTGCCACACCTTCCAGAGAGGATTGAGGCTCAAGTTCTTTCCCGAAGCCTCCTCAACAGTGCCCTGCCAGCGTAGAAGGAGAAACAGGGCGCAATGGACCAGGCTGTGGTGGTCCACAAAACATTGCATCAGCTCACGCAGGCAGGCATTGACAACAAGGGCAGATATGACAATCAGCTGTTCAAAAAACTGACCGTCCAGATGGAAGGTTCATCTAGTCTGATGAGTCCAACCGGGCATGTTGCAGTACCGTCCGAGCAGTCCGGGTATGCTCTGCTGGCCATGCATTTCGGCCTGGACACTTTTAGGTTTCTGAGCCCCCAACTTGGTGCTCGGCAAAGAATTGACACGCGTACATCTGAGCTTAGAGCATGCCGGGCGAACATGATTGCCTGCGACTTCGTCCTTCGCCGGACAGGTCCGAGTTATATGGCTTAGGTAAGCCTTGCGACGTAGCTGAGAAGTAGCCGAATGCTAGCTGAACTCCTCTTCTCGTAAGGCTCACGTCATGAATTGATCAGACGTGTGCTCTCTTAAACGTTAGGCAATTATATCCCCTGTAGTTAGCGTAAAACCAGGCATCGAAGATCTGGCTGATATGGGTCGAGCCGTGGGAGATGGACTACGCATTTACTACAAGGGAAAGATTGAAGAGCTGGAGCTTCTGATCAAGGACAAAGGCCATAACTTGCGTCGTCTGGAGGCCCAGAGGAATGAACTGAACGCTCATGGTTTGTTTATTTTTGCAAGGTTGAAGCAGTGCCCTCGATTATTATCATTCAATGTGATTTACGAAATTGCGCAGTACGCATGCTTAAGGAGGAGCTTCAGCTTCTTCAAGAACCAGGATCTTATGTCGGGGAGGTCATTAAGGTGCGAGCGTCGGCCTCGCACGCGTACATAATCCATGTCCTGGGCCTCCACTGTCGTTTCCATGCCCGCTCGCTATACTGTCCCTACCGCGCTTTTACACTTCTGCCATGCTTCCTCAGGCCATGGGCAAGACCAAAGTGCTGGTGAAGGTGCACCCTGAGGGGAAGTACGTTGTGGACCTGGACAAGGACATTGAGATCAGCAAGATCACTCCTGGCGTGCGAGTTGCGCTCCGCAACGACAGCTACCAGCTGCACCTGCTGCTCCCCACCAAGGTCGACCCCTTGGTCAGCCTCATGAAGGTCGAAAAGGTGCCGGACTCCACTTATGACATGATTGGAGGCTGCGACCAGCAGATCAAGGAGATCAAGGAGGTGAGCGCAGCAGTACCAATGTTCCATTTTCTGTCCATGAGTCCACCCCGAGCGGTCAACCAAATTGGGTCAAATCCTTGACCAGCAGCTCAAGCAGCATATCTGGCTGCGCATGGGGCCTTTATCCGGGAGCCAGGAGGTAGCTGAATTGTAGCCCAGCCAGGAAGACGAAACGCTGTTCGGCGCATATCTCTGGGCGCGGATGGGTGGTCCATGTCCATCCCTTGGAAACGACACCACTCTCATGCGGCCATGCACACGCACCCCCCTGAGCCTCTGCATGCGCACTTTTTACTGCCACAACACCTCGTTCAAATTCCTAACTGCCTGATTGGGACGCCTGCCAGGTCATCGAGCTGCCTCTCAAGCACCCGGAGCTTTTCGAAAGCCTGGGAATCTCGCAGCCAAAGGTGAGATACTGCTCGGTACTGGACACCATTGCGACAACATATATTTCTTCGACCTTGGTGTGTTGCTATACGGCCCCTCTAGCATGGGCATGGCCTTGCTGGCGTGGTCTGTAGGCTGTAGCTCAACCCCAAACCCTTATTTATATCTACCAGATGCGCTGTCGTCCAATTTCAACCAAAACAAGTCGCTCAATGGCCCTCCCGGACTCCCGGCTCGGGCGTGACCCGCCTGGCCAGGGCCACAGCTCAGGGTCAAGGGTCAGCCCTAATCTCTGAACCCTTATTTCACCTCATCTGACGCGCTGCTGTCGTTTCTCCGATTAGGGCGTGTTCCTGTCTGAACCTCCTGGCGCGGGCAGGACTCTGCTGGTCAGAGATGTAGCTCCGGGCTCAGGGCTTCGCGTAATCCCGGACCGAGGATGAATGTCATGCTGCTAGGGTTGAACCCAAAGCCTTGACCCTAATTTCCCTCATGAGATTCGCTGCTGTCATTTTTTCAACCAGGGCGTGTTGCTATATGGCCCTCCCGGCACTGGCAAGACACTGCTGGCGAGGGCGGTGGCTCACCACACCGACTGTACCTTCATACGAGTGTCGGGCTCGGAGCTGGTACAGAAGTACATCGGCGAGGGGTCGCGGATGGTGCGAGAGCTGTTTGTGATGGCCAGGTAAGGTTTCAATCTGATGCGCGGGGGGGCAGCATTGTGTCATGGGAGCAGGGTGAACAATCAAGTTGGGCGTGTGCGGCGGGGGGCGCAGGGGGGGGTGCTGCCGTATATGTGCAGCAGCACAGCCACCACTGGGCCGATGTGGACAAAACCTTCAGTGGCTTTCGGCCGGTGGCCCATGCATCACGAGCAGCATTGTGTCATGGGAGCATAGCGGACAATCAACTCGGGCGTGTGTGTTGTGGGGCGGGGGGTCTGCTGTAAATGTAGTCACCCCTGGGCCGGTGCGGATGAAAGCTTGTGTGGCCTTCGGACGGTGGCCCATGCATCACGAGCAGCATTGTGTCATGGGAGCATAGCGGACAATCAACTCGGGCGTGTGTGTTGTGGGGCGGGGGGTCTGCTGTAAATGTAGTCACCCCTGGGCCGGTGCGGATGAAAGCTTGTGTGGCCTTCGGACGGTGGCCCATGCATCACGAGCAGCATTGTGTCATGGGAGCATAACGATAAATTAACCTGGGCATGTGCCGGGGCCTGGGGGGCTGCTATATATTTACAGCCACCACTGGGCCGATGTGGACGAAAGCTTGGGGGGCGGGCGGTGTATGGCGGGGGGGCGGTGTATGGCAGGGGGGGGCGGGCGGTGTATGGCGAGGGGGGGGTGTATGGTGGGACGGGCGGGCAGTGTATGGCAGGGGGGGGGAGGGGCGGGTCTGGCGGGCGGTGTATGGCGGGGGGGGCGGGTCTGCTGTATATGCCACCACTGGGCTGATGCAGACGGAACCTTGGTTGGGCGGTGGCCCTTGCATCATGGCAAGATGCCGAGGCTGGTTGCAGGCGAGCAGCGCTGAACCTGAGCGCATGTTGCACCCTCTCACCTCTGTTAGCCCTAATCTCTAGGGAGCACGCACCCTTTGTCACGGAAGTGCAGTCGTGACCCCCCCTGCACTTCTGTTACCCTCAATCCTTTGACCGTATCCCTCTTCAGAGAGAATGGGCCCACAAACATCTTGATGCATGAGGTGGATTCAATGGGCGGGCCCTAAACAGAGGGCCCTGTCAACCCTGAACCCACCATTTCTTCTTTCTCCAGAGAGCATGCGCCCTCCATCATTTTCATGGACGAGGTGGACTCTATCGGCTCGGCCCGGACGGAGAACTCCGGGGGCGGTGGCGACAGCGAAGTGCAGCGGACTATGCTGGAGCTGCTTAACCAGCTGGATGGCTTTGAGGCCACCAACAAGATCAAGGTGGGGCATGAATGCATGTGCGCTCTCACAAAGACCGGTACGTCGTGGCGCATGGTTGTTTCTCATACATGTTTTTACACATTTTTCTAGCCTTTATTTTAGCCTTTAGAACTTTCAAAACATAGGTGTGCCTTACGATGCATTTGCATTGGCCTCTTGGGCATGACCACGGGCATGGGCCGCGCCCCATTTGTCTGCACGGGCCTTTTGGGCATGACCATGGGTATGGGCCGTGCCTCCACTAGTCTGCATCGGCTCAACTCTTGTGGCTGCTGGCTGGCTGGCTTGGATCGCAAGCACAGAACTTCCTGCTGGCTCCTCTCTCTTTTTTCAACATAAGCTGCCAGCCTCTACATGGTGCGGCTCACTGCTCACCATTGCTGCAGCAGTGCAGCCTGGTGAGCGCATTTCGCTGTGGTGTTGACGAGGGGCGAGGAGGCTGGAATGCATTAGAACCGCACCTGGTCACCGACTCAGCATCGAGGCTAGGCCTCAAAACCCCTTGCCCCGACTGCCAAACCCCTACCACTGCTAAAGAGAGCAGGCAAGCCTCACATGCACGGGTGAGCGCTGCGGTCAGCGCAGGGCCATGCCCCGTCCTGCGCGAGCTCTGCCAGGGATGGTCGTTACTCCATCCACCCTCCTGTGGGGATGTCATGAAGCGATTATTTGTTTGCGTGACGTTGCTCATGCCAAGAAGTATCCATGAGTGATTGCTTGAGAGTGCGCGCCCTGGTAGGGTTATGGTATCACGGCAAGAGTTGCGAGCTGTCACTCCCTCCTCGTTCACGAGCTTCGGCAAAGAGTGTTTCCTTTGGTGCATGGAGAGATGTTCATGGCCAGGTAGTGATGGCCAGTGACTGCTTGCGTGCAATACCTGCCTCCTGGGTTCCAGTACCTGTGGATAAGAGTTACGAGCTTGCGCCAGCCTCCCCTCATTCAAGAGCATCATTGACAACGAGTTTTCTTTTTTGTGAGCATGCAGGTGTGCATGGCCAAATTGTAAGACCGCCTGTGATTACTTACTTGTACTGCCCTGCTTGGGTCCCAGCATATATAAGCGGATATATAACGGGATGTACGAGCCCGTCCTTGTTTCCTCGTGCCCCAGCATCCCTAACCGGGATTGTCGAGCCCGTCCTTGTTTCCCATTTGCCGGGCATGGCGACCAAGTGGCCACGCGAGATTATGATTGTTTGTTTGTGAGCAGGTGCTCATGGCCACTAACCGCATTGACATCCTGGACTCTGCACTGCTGCGCCCCGGGAGAATAGACCGCAAGATTGAGTTCCCGCACCCCAACGAAGCGGCGCGCGTGGACATCTTGAAGATCCACTCGAGGTGAATACTGTACAAATTGCTTTGACGCTTTGAACAAAATACCGGTAGGCATCGAGGGAAAGGGGCTCTCTCGCCTGCCTGTGGCCATGTGGCGCGGGACATCATGAAGATCCACTGTGGCCCGTGGCATGGGACATTTTGAAAATCCACTTGAGGTGAATACCGGTACTCTACGAATCAAAACGCTATCAAGTTTTGATAACAGTACTGGTAGGCGCACATCTGGAAGATCCACTGGAGGTGACCCAAATATGTTTGTTACGATCGGTAGATCAGATTACATGGTGTATCTTTATCACGGAAGCCATGTTTCAGGACAGAATGCTCTTAGGCCTCCCTCCTGAAGTTCTACGATCCAGGCAGTGATTTTATTGGGCTACAAGTCCAACTCCGGCAAGCCGCCCTGCGGGCCGCTGAAGGCCCCATTAGAACACTGAACCAGGACCGGCCAACAACTGGTGGCTATAGCAGCAAGGCTGGCCACAAATGGGGTCGGAGTGAAGTCTACCAAACAGAAAACAATTTTCCAGGGGACTGCTAACTCACTGGAGCCCTCCCTTCTGCCTCTTAACACTTGACCTCTCCCTTCTGCCTCGTCACACATGACGCGGTGGGACCTGTTGTTTGGACCATTTTCGGGCCTTGCAAAGTGCCGCTTACCTGTCTGTGACATGGGTGATGTGGGCATGACGATGATGTGCAAAGTATGTCACACAACTAGTCAACACGAGCCATAGTGGCTGTGACCATGTGGGTGGCGCTGTAGCGATGCGGGCGGCTGCCGTGCCTGCGACCGTGGCATTTCGATGGCGGTGCCTGAGGCCACACATGGCCTAATTATAACTGAACTAAATCTGCTGGCCCGTCCGCTCCTCTGCCTACTGCACAGAAATCATACTTGCTCTTACTGAAAATGGAACGTGCCATGCCTGCTTTATTCTTTCGCAGAAAGATGAACCTTACGAGGGGCATCAACCTCGCCAAGGTGGCCAACATGATGACCGCCGCCTCCGGGGCGGAGCTCAAGGGCTGCTGCACCGAGGCAGGCATGTTTGCACTGCGCGAGCGCCGCGTGCACGTCACCCAGGAGGACTTTGAGATGGCGGTGGCCAAGGTTATGAAAAAGGTGGGAGTTTTAATTTGGTGAAGTCAATGCTTAGGCTGCAGCTTTGCTCTGTCACGGCCTACGGCCGGGACGGCATGGTGCGCAAGCCCTGGACCTTGGTGCATCGACCTTTTGAAGCACGTCGGAACAACTTAAGGTTGCAATGAAGGCCGAACTGGAACAAACAGTGCCACCCCTATGGGCAGTGGCCCATTTGTTTTTGGCACTGTTTTGTTCCAGTTCGGCCTTCAGTGGCCCTCAGTCGTTCCGGGGTTACGTCAAAAGACAGATTTGGTGGCTTCCTATCTGCTGCCATCATGCGTTGTGTCTCGTTTGCAACGAGGAGAAATGGCTGTTGTGGGATTCTGCCGGCCTGCCCTGTTATCTCCATTACACAACACCGCTGGGCATTGAGATAACAGGGCACTCAATGATATTGAGCCCAGACTCCGCTGAGCACCATGTCATTGAGTGCCCTGTTATGTAAATGACAGATAATTGACATTATGTTATAATGATAATTGGCAAAATGCTGAAAAGGCTCGGCCTTGCGGGCGCCCGACTGTGTGGTCGGAAGGAAAACTTGGAGGCTAGAGGAGAAGGGGAAGGAATAGACCATTCCCTGTTATGTCAATGACGTTACACCTCATTCCCTGTTATGTTTAGAACAGTGCATACCCGCTGGGCCCTGCTGAACGCTCGGCCACGTGGGGCTGGTAGGGAATGACTAGGCTCAATTCCAGCTACCATGCACAGCCTGGGCTATGGTGCAGCCCTGCCATCCTCCTACGTAAGGGGGCAGGAAATGGAACCCGGCGCTCTAGTCGGGGGGAGAGAGAAGATCGTGTGGCGGGTTCGAATCCTCAACCTCTGGGTATGGATACCTCATTCCCTGTTATGTGAATTCGGCTGCTGTTGTAGAGGATTTGTTTAACAAGCTGAATGTCCCTGGCTGCCTACTCTTAGGATAACGAGAAGAACACGAGTTTGCGCAAGCTGTGGAAGTGAGGCATCAGCCCCGCGAGGCTTGCCTCTGGAGGGAAACTTAGATGGGCGGATGTTTTTACGCACGTGTGCTTGCGTGCTGGTTGAGGATCTAGCGAACGTCTCATGTAAGCTGGACAGTCGCACTGGGGAGGAACCAATGGTCCTTCATATTAACTTTCAAGCCAGTCATTGGCCCTGCATGGAATTTTTACTTGAAAACGGGTGGCGTTTAATCTTGGCACCGTCTTCGGCAGGCAAGTCTCCGCTTCTACCTTCAAAAGTCTGGACCATGTTGCGGCCATGCCAGCCTCTTACGTGAGGGGGGCAGAATCATAGAATCTGACTACAAAGGCAGGGGGAGAGAGAGGATCGTTTGGCGGGTTCAATCCCTCAACCTTTGGATATGGATGCCAACAGTGTTGTACCGCTGGATTATTTTCCCTCAAAAGGAAACTAGGTTAAAATGAGGACAGTACACTACAAGTAGAACTGGAATAAGCCCCACAGTTAAACCCACTGACTTGTTGGCAAGCGGTAATACTCTTGACCATAAAGGGCATTAGCAATGCTCAAGTATACACAAAATGGATTCCAAAAGGTCAGGCAAAACCCTGTAGGAATCATGAATACACACAGCTGGGGCGTCCCTAGTACAAGGGCCAGGGTGAAAGCACCGGCCAATGCAGCATACCTAAAAAAATGGACCCGCTCTGCTGGCTTGGCGTGTTCATTATTTGAATAAGGGGCCTGCGGGCAGCAGGCCTGGTCCTTGGGCAGCTGGCGATAGACCGGTCTAGATGTTCCCTTTCGGCCCACTCTAGACTGCCCGGCAGCCGCTTTGAGACATTGACTCTTGTGCGCACCAGAGCACCTTCCAGGAGCTGCCGGGCAGCCACCGCTAGGAACAATGGGACCAAAGGATGACCCACCCATGACCTTGGCAGCGTGGCTATAGGGCATTCTGGACCAGGACCCGTACGCCAGATAATGTGTCCTCAAGATCCATGCATCTTCAAGATCCATACCGTACCACACCGTGAACATTCATTTGTGTTTGCATACTCATTCACATATGATCATTGGGGCCCCGAGGTAGCCAAAACGTAGCCGAAGAACAGTGAATAACGTTACACCTCTGGGCCCGCTCAAAGCTCGGCCGCGTGGGCGCCCAACTGTCGAAGAACAGTGTGCCTATCCGACAAAAACAGTCGTCGGATCTGCCCTCCAGAAGCGGTACTTGACCTCGACGCCCTCAGGCACATAAACTACATGCGGCAGCCGGCTGTTGAAGCGCCTCAGGACGGGCTCTCCCCAGCCGATTGGCACAAACTTGGTGAGCTTGGGTTCGCCCGGGAGGGGCGCCATGAGTGTGCCTGCCATGGGTCCCAGCTCCGGGAGTACCAGGCGCTTGTAGCCCCAGCCAGGTATGTCCACCTCCTTAAGTCAAAAAAATGTCAAGGAGTTTTTTGTTCAGCTGTACGGTTTATCCTTCCCGGTTCAAGGGTGCAATGTTCTCTTGCCCTTGGAACTTGCTACTGCAGGTAAACTTTCTCGCTGCTGGAAAGCTGGCTGGAAAGTGGAAACTTGCACCTCGGTTACTGGTATTACACCCTGGTGTGAAGTTTTTGTGAAGTTTTTACAGTCCAACGGGGCATCACATTTGATGCATGGGACTTGTGCCCGTAAACCGGTACAGGCACTAAATATGCTAGGACAGCGAGCGAAAACCAGTGACCCCCCTGGGCAAGCAACCAACACACAACCACTGAGCAGTGGCGTGGGAATGAACCCCATAGTGCAGAAGATTAGCCCCAGCCATAGAACATGACGTGGGTGCAAAAGAGTTCGGTTGGACGCCTCCTAGGAAAATTAAGAAGGAAAGAAGAAGATCTAAGTGAAATTGTATAAGTCTGTGTAAAAACTGTGTGATGCGTGAGCGACACTTCAATGAGACTAAGTGTTTTTTTTAAATTGTGAAATGGGTGAGGCACTATGTGATGCGTAACTGAAGTGAGTAAAGTGTTAAAAAGTGTGAACTGTGTTGTATAATCATTGAGATGAGTACCGGGTGTGAATCTTCTGTAAGTGAGCGATTTCAATGTTGCATAAGTAATCTAGAAACAATTATACAAACATATGGAGACCAGAGAAAGGAATTGTGATAATCAAGGGGACAGTCTTCCCATCAAGGATTGTTAGTCAAATCTCCCGCAAATCTCCCCTTAACCTGACAAAAGAGATCAAAACTCATGCGGCCACCTCCACCCCATCGACAAAGAGCCGAGCACGTGTGAAAAACGCCCTGGACTTCATCTCCTTAGCTAACTGGAACTTGGGCCAGAGCTCATGCCGTGCCGACAGCTCTGCAGGGGACATATCATCCCAGATGGTGACACCCTTGCCTGCCAACTGAATCCTCAAGTACACTATGCTCTCGGCCTCGTTGCGATTGTCCACGCGGAACTTGATCTTCCGCAAGAACTTGCCGTTGGGATCCGGCTTGCCCATGCGGAAGGCACTACTGACATTGATAGTGATGCCCATGAGCTTGCACACTGTCTCACAGACCTGAGCCGCACAGTCCTCCCCCAAACCACCCTCTGGTAGGCCGGATATGACAAAACTGGAATCCCTGCTGTCCTGCATGGCGGGCAGCGCAGTGCCGCTGGCACCCACGCTGTTGCCAGCCCCGCATGATGGTGCAGCCGCCGGGGCTGCTGCTTGCCGCTCTGTGTATTACCCCCCTGGTATTACCCCCTGGTATTACCCCCTGGTATTACCCCCCTGGTATTACCCCCCTGGTATTACCCCCCTGGTATTACCCCCCTGGTATTACCCCCTGCTATTACCCCCCTGGTATTACCCCCTGGTATTACCCCCCTGGTATTACCCCCTGGTATTACCCCCCTGGTATTACCCCCCTGGTATTACCCCCTGGTATTACCCCCCTGGTATTACCCCCTGGTATTACCCCCCCCTGGTATTACCCCCCCCTGGTATTACCCCCCCCTGGTATTACCCCCCCCTGGTATTACCCCCCCCTGGTATTACCCCCCCCTGGTATTACCCCCCCTGGTATTACCCCCCCCTGGTATTACCCCCCCCTGGTATTACCCCCCCCTGGTATTACCCCCCTGGTATAACCCCCCTGGTATTACCCCCCTGGTATTACCCCCCCTGCTATTACCCCCCTGGTATTACCCCCCCTGGTATTACCCCCCTGGTATTACCCCCCCTGCTATTACCCCCCTGGTATTACCCCCCCTGGTATTACCCCCCTGGTATTACAAGTCCACTGTGCACCATTTGTCCGTTTTTACCTGCAGCTCACCGTCCAGCACGTGGTGGTTTACGGCATCCACCTCCAGAGTTTTGCCCACGATGATCTCGATCTTAATGGCGTTTTCGTCCTCAACTACTGGCATATGGATGACGTATCGGGCTTGTCCCACGTCAGCAGGTGGGAAGGCTTACAAAATACGCAATCGCAGCGGGTCGGCCGCAGAAAATGACCGTTGTTCATGGAAGCATGAATGTCAGATGAGCGTGCTGTCTTGGCCTAGCCTCGTCAACGAAGATACGATCAGATTGTCTCGGGTTGCAGCTCGGATGACTCACTGAGTCACTGTCATGCTGCTGCCAGAATCGGGGTCCATCTTGACTCTTGAGTACAGGTCAGCAACTATATATTGGCGGCAAATGTGCCAACGGAAATGAAACAGCGAAACGGAGTGGGTGGAGGAACTCATGGACTGTTCGCTGGGTCTGGGTGGGTGGGCCTGCGTGAGTGGGGACGTATATGTTGCGGACGTGGTGTACGGTATCCACGCTGGTTGGTTTGGCGAACCGTGTGAAGCTGTGAATCCCTCGACGACTTTTGAAAACGTCAATCAACCGGGCGTACTAGATTAATGAGCCAATGCTGAGCCTCGCACAATTTTGCATGTTTTGCGCTGATGTAAGGCTTCTCAATTCGAGGCAATTGTGCAGAACAATCTGCGATATTGCATACGGTATTTGTTCGAGGTGTGCCCCTAAAGAGTGGAACAATTGACCCGAAACAGTGCGGTGTTTTGATACAACATTGAAATTGTGCACTGTCATAGGGCTATGAGGTCCATGGGGTCAATAATGAAATATCATCACCATGCCCTTAAGGAGCCCAGAGCAGTAGAGTGTAAGCTTGGAGGGCCCCATTTCAAATTGACACCTCATCGTTCATTTTTTCTTTTACCCAGTCACCCACCTACCTACATACGGCAAATTTATACCTAGCTATTTTACCCCCCAATTATTTCTTACCGTTGACGTTTTTTTCCTTCGCTCGAGGCAATTAATTAGAGTTTTTGTGTAATTGCGGGGCCAAAAAGTAGTTTTTATTAAGCCGCAAGGACCATGAACAGTAAATTGTAAATCTGCGAAGCCTCTTAAATGGAAACTGGCACGTCGCCAGCAAGAGTTGGCGTCTAAGCTGCAGGGGTAGGCGGGAACGCACAGAACATAACGATACGAACACTCGTACCGTTGTGGGAAAGTGGGAAATTTGTACGATCTCGATGCTCACAGGCGGAAATTTCAGATTTAGTACCGGTGATTAAGTTAAGCCGCGTGAACCTGACATAATTGATTAATAAACCGCGTGTCCTTCCGAGCAAGCCAATCAATATTAAACGGTGAGTAGGCAAAGGAAGTCTACCGTGTGAAATTGTGTTTAGTTTTTACAGTCCATCAGAGCATCACATTTAATGCATAAGACATGTGCCCGTGAACCGGTAGAGCCAGGCACTTGATACACTAGGACTGAAAGCGAAAACCAGTGACCCCCCTAGGCAAGCAACTAGCACAAAACCACGACAGTGGCGTGGAAATGAACCCCGTAGTGTAGAAGGCAAGCCCCAGCCATAAAACATGACGTGTGTGCAAAAGAGTTCGATTGAGCACCGCCTAGAGAATTAGGGGGGCGACGGGATATTTGGCAAAGTTTTAAGATGGATATCTATTTTCATCATACACTGAAAGATAAAAGAACAAAATTTCTTCCAGAAAACAGATGCAGAATCCGCTGCATTTAGCTTGCCCCACACTCCATTTGTGTACCGTTTCATGGACTCATCCTCGTCCGCTAGGGAATTATGGAAAGTAAGGATTACCAAAGGGGGGTTCTTGGGTCTGCTTGGCCCATTATTATTTTTGAGTATTAGCTTAGCGAAATCTTATCTATGCCTTAAATTGAAAACGAAGGTCGCATAGGAAGGGCAGTAAATGATGTGAAGCTCATCCTCCCAACATTCAAGATTGCAACATCTACAAATCCTCTCACTACAAGGCACAAAAGGTTTCTCAAAGCGCCCCGTCTCAACATTCAGTCAGCGCGACCCCATCCGGTGCGTTCCGTTTCACTTCACACGGGAATGAGCCAAAATCTTTTTGTTGCTTTGCGTAAGCTGCATTAATTAAATCTACCATCCCCTCAAGTCGACCCTGTCACATCAGCTGATGGTTGCGGTGCTGAACGTATCAGCAGTTTTCAGTGCGTTAGTTGGGGTATGTGAGTGGGGCAGCTGTGCGCCCTGAGCAGCATGCCCACACAAAGCAGGTCCACACCTAAGGCAGACCACACATTAAATTCTCACTCTTAGTGCAGGCCCACCCAAGAAATGTCCACACTTAAGACATGTTCGCACAAGACACGCCCACTCGTAAGGCAGGCCCACCCAAAGAATGCCCACACTTCAGACATGCCCACACCAGAAATTGCCACTCGTAAGGCAGGCCCACACAATATATGCCCACTCTTAAGGCAGAAGCAGACAAGACATTCTCACACTTAAGGCCCAAACAAGGAATGAGGCACAGCTTTTGCAGATGTGAGGGAGGCAGGGTTGGAACCCAGCCATCTAGACAGGTGGGGGGAGAAGATTCTTTGTTGTTTTGTGCCGATTACTGTTCTTACAGTAGCTAAATTGAGTACCGTAGCTGAGTTTCAGATAGCGTAAATTTCAGGCAAATTCAGCTACCGTGCGTTTACCCGCAAAGGACAGTAATCATTTACACGATTTCTGGATTACGGCGCCATTGCACAGCCCTGATTCTTTGGCGTGTTGCACCCCTCAACCTTTGTGTATGGATTCCACCAGTGCTGCTGTTCCATTGGACCATGATGGTAACCGGTAACATGGCAAAGTGGCCATGCGCCATAAACTGTGTCAAATCGCTACCATAACTAAGGTGCAATCGTCAAAATACAAAGCCCAACTTAAAAACTTCCGTCATATATAACACATCTTTACCGTTTACCGGTTTGTACCTAGGATCACTAAGAACAAGCACCTACGAATAGAGGGTTCGGAACTCTGACAGGATACCGGTATTATCAAAGCAGGCCTGGCGGCACTGCGTTGTTGCCTCGTGTACCAGGTGCGGTGAATGCAAGCTCCAGAGCCGAAACCAGGCCATCAAAGGTTTTGAAGTTCTTGGACACACAGTCCACTGAAAGGCCCAGCACCTCTGATGCGCCAGCTGCAGCTACACAGGCATAAATGATATTGTACAAATGGGGTATATACACCCTGAGATATCGATTAAGGAAGGCACCCGTTCCGGGGAAACACTTCAGGAAAAACGATCGGAGCCAAGGAGGAGCCAAGGAGGAGGACATGGGCTAAATGGGAGAAATTTAGAGCATTGGAAGGGCGGGGGAATGCTGTAGAAGTGTCCAGTCACTGCATAATTCAAAAGCGCAGAGGATTTCCCTTGGACGGCCGAGAGGAGAGGGGTGGGGAAAGGCAATGCAGTAGAGATAAGGTACATAAGGTAATTGGACTAGATGACTCACTGTAAGGGCCATGTGCTGCCAGTAGGACCTTGTGCTCCAGAACCGCTGCTTGGAACACCTCTCTGCCCCCCACCGCCAGCAGCAGACCTTGCGCCTGTACGCAAAAAACGCGGGGCAAGGGGATGTCAGCAAAATACCGCACAATAAAGAATATGTCAAGTGTGAGCGCAGCCAACAAGCCCGGGCAAGCCAGCAAGCCAGCAAGCCAGGGTCCGCAGCTATTCACTTTCAAAGAAAGTAAGAAAGAAAGCTTCGCCCCATGGGAGGCCTGAGATTTAAGGAAATAGCGCAGCCTGGGCCGACGCCACATACACGCCGTTACCATAGAAAGAAAGACAGGACAACGATCGACACTTTCAGGATTCGTTAAGAGCCCCCGCACCTCAGCAGTGGAGCTCAGGGCCACCGCGTGCACATGCCCCGCCTTGAGCAAGCTCGCCTCCACAAAACACTCAGTCTGAGGCGAACCTAGCGTCGTGAGGTACGCCTCCATGCGGTACGGCACGGCCCCGGCAGCAAGCAGCGCGGCCAGGAAACGGGGGACCACCGCAGGCTCAGTCAGGCCGCCTGACAGTGGAACAACACAAGGAAAGATGTAGCCTCATGCAGCTATCGGTCACGTACATCACCATGCAGCTAGCGGCCGCATATAGCCTCATGCAGCTATCAGTCGCATACAGCTTCATGTAGCTACCAGTCGCATGCAGCTATCAGTCACGTGCATCACCATGCAGCTAGCAGCCGCATATAGCCCCATGCAGCTATCAGTCACGTGCATCACCATGCAGCTAGCAGCCGCATATAGCGCCATGCAGCTACCAGTCACGGGCATCACCATGCAGCTAGCAGCCGCATATAGCCCCATGCAGCTACCAGTCACGTGCATCACCATGCAGCTAGCAGCCGCATATAGCCCCATGCAGCTATCAGTCACGTGTATCACCATGCAGCTATCAGTCGCATATAGCCCCATGCAGCTATCAGTCACATGCAGCCCCATGCAACTAGCAGTCAGATGCAGTCACATGCAACTATCAGCCCCATGCAGCTATCATCCCCATGCAGCCCCTTGCAGCTATCAGCCCCATGCACATATCAGCTTGGCCTGTGCTTACCAGCATCTCCTCACCTGTGACCCATGGCACTGGAAAGAGGACATCTGCCGCCACGACAGCTATCGCTGTAATGCAGGAATCCGCTGTGTATGCAGCCCCATGCGCGTATCAGCTAGGCCTGTGGTGACATACAGCCACTGACCTATGAGCCGCGGTACTGGACAGAGGACATCTGCCACCATGACAGCTATCACTCTTTGGCCGGAATCAGCTCTGCATGCAGCCCCATGCACACATCAGCGTGGCCAGTGGTTGCCGGCATCTGCTCACCTGCGACCAGCGGTACTGGACAGAGTACCCATGCTCCCATGACAGCTATCAATCTAATGCACGTATCAGCGTGGCCTGTAGCCGCCGGTATGTCCTCACCTGTGACCCGTGGCACTGGACAGAGTACCGATGCCCCCATGGCAGCACCAGAGGCTTCCATCTCACGGACCAGGCCTTGCGTGCTGGCCTACGGGAGTTTCGACACAAGCTGTTACATTCTCTGGGAAGTAAGAGCATGCAGGCGTGGACCCCAGCCCTGAGTCACTGAAGGCCTGCCCACCTGTGTCACTCATATCATTCCATGTGTCCACACTTGTAATCTCCCCAGGGCCCACCTTTGCGGGGAGGACGTGGACTGTCAGCCCTAGATCATAAAGGGCCTGCCCCCCATGTCACTCATCATTCCATACGTCCACACTTGTTACTCCCCCAGGGCCCACCTCTGCAGGAGAGATGTGGACTTTCAGCCCTAGATCAATGAGGACCTGCCCATCTGCTCCAAGGGCACACAGAGCAGCGCCGCTCCCTTTCAGGGCTGCAATGGCTTGGGGCATGCCTGGTCAAGGGGCAGTGGCATGGGGTGGCATCGGGTGCGGCATGCTTGGGGCAGCGATGGCAGGGTTAGGTTTAGAGTTAGGGCCAGGGTCAGAGTCAGGGTCAGAGTCAAGGTCAGGGTTGCTTAGGGTTTTGGGTTTAGGGTTTTGGGTTCGGACGGGGCGCAGGGACAAGCTTGAAGAGGATTTGCAGAGGACATACACTTTGAAAACTGTGTCAGGAACTCAGGATGCTGGCAGTGGGATTATACAAAAAACTATTCCCCACAGGGTCGTGAAGGGGAAGGAAACATTGCGGCATGGGCCCAGGCCGCGTCCTCACCGGTGCTATGCGGTGGGCTTCACAGCAGTGGGGATGTTCGAAGACACCGTTTACATTTTTCCAGAAAAGAAAGAGAGAGAAAGGAGGGAAATCTAGAAAGTGGGGTATCCTTTCACATTTCCAGGGTTGGACTTGACACCCACAGCTCCCTTCCCACAAACCTCCAGCTAGGATCGCAAGTCGCTGCATGACTGCGTAGATGCCATTCTTGGACGTAAACGCGATGAAGTTGTAATGCGGCTTTGCGCCCGACAGCAGTGGCCGTAATCCCTCATCTAGCTGTTGGAGAAAGGGACACAGTCGAAACAACACACCTGTCACATCTTAACCCAACAAACAATCCACAACATCTGAAGCATGTCGCCAGGCCCACCAACATACCATGTCACCATGCACTGCCACCATGCTCCGCACCATACACCGGCACCATGCACTGACACCATGCATTGACAGTCTGGCACCATGCACTAGCACCATGCAATGACACTATGCACTGGCAGTCTGGCGCCATGCAGCATTGACACCATGCACTGACACCATGCACTGAACCCATGCACTGACACCATGCACTGCCCCCATGCACTGACACCATGCGCTGCCCCCCTGCAACGACACCATGCACTGCCACCATGCACCGACACCATGCACTGACCCCATGCACTGGCCCCATGCACTGACCCCATGCACTGAGCCCATGCACTGACACCATGCGCTGGCCCCATGCACTGACCCCATGCACTGACACCATGCGCTGGCCCCATGCACTGACCCCATGCACTAGCCCCATGCACTGACACCATGCACTGACACCATGCACTGATATCATGCACTGACACCATGCACTGACACCATGCACTGATACCATGCACTGACACCATGCACTGACACCATGCGCCGACACCATGCACTGACACCATGCACTGACACCATGCACTGACACCATGCTTCAATCGATACTCACCCGCTCCAGATCCTCTTCTTCGCTCAGTTGTGTGATCTTGACCCCGGGCAGCCAGATGGTGCGGGCACCAGCAGCCGTGAGTTTAGAACACAGCTTCTGAGCGTACTGCCTTGGAGCTAAAGAGGTAGTACATTATGTTTGTACTGTTCGGCGATCAGCTTCATGTGCATTGTTAGGTGCAACGGTCTGTCGCTAGAGTGGAGCTAATGTGTGATAATGTGATAGAGTGTCATACATGTGTGATAATGTGATAGCGTGATGGCACTCCAGTGAAGCCCTGAGGCAAGGCTGCAGTTGCAGGTACACCCAGCTCAAACAGAGGTTTTGGTGAGATTTAGTTTCAGCTTTTACTTCAGCTTCAGTGGTTTAGGGTTTAGGGTTAAGTTTCAGCGGCATCAGGGCAACTGCATGCATCTCAGAGCACGTAGCTCGTATGCAACTCAGCCGCATTAGCAGCAACACTATTTTGTGACTGCACCCACAGGCCCGCAGCAACAAGGGCAGTCACCAATGTCATTCTTTGTCTCCAGAGAGCTAACAGTTTTTTCAAGCGTGGAAGTAGGTTGTGGTGTAAGGACTATACCTTGCAATGAAATGCAGCATCTCAGGCATGCAGACATGTCACTACGCTGCCTGGCCTTGTGGGGACAAAATTACCATGCAGCCATAGCTGGACACGGGTTCCTTTCGTGCTCCGTGAAATTTTAGCCAAAAGGTCAAATGTAGCAATCATGGTCGAGAACTGGGTTTGACACGCCATGCACCATACATGTGCCGCCGACACCCCATGCGTCATGCACGTGCGGCCGTTGCGCCATGCACGTGTGGCCAATGCGTCATATGCCATGCACGTGTGGCTGATGCGCCATGCAAAATGCGCCGTGCGTTAAGTGCCATGCACTTGTGGCTGATGCGTCATGCACCATGCACACGTGGCCGATGCGTCATACGCCATGCACATGTGGATGATGCGCCATGCACCATGTGCCGTGCGTGATGCGCCATGCACATGTGGCTGATGTGTCATGCGCCATGCATATGTGGCTGATGCGCCATGCACCATGTGCCGTGCATGTGTGCCATGCACGTGTGGCCCATGCACCATCTACCTTGCTCTGACCTGTGACAAGAATGCGCTTGTTCATGAGAGGAAAGGCGCTGTCTTCCAACAAAGGCCTATCCCAGGCTTTTGGCTTGCTTGTCTCTGCTCCCACTGACGGGGATGCTGCCGCTATCGTAGCCAGCTGCTCTCGGTTGTGATGTAATCGATATATAAACTTGATTGATTCAATCGGACGATGCGATAATGTTTTGCTGGTTTCCAGACATACAACCGCTCGGCAACCTTTTCCGCTGTTGCAGCCGTGCAAGGTCCTTGATTGTATCATGTTATGAAAGGATACTTATATGTATCAGTGTTAAGTGTCAGACACGACTGAAAGGTAGGGCGATCTTAAATTGGAACATTTAGAATACGCCCGTTAGACACAGAAACAATGTAATAACTGGCAAAAAGTAAGGATGTCCTAGGTCCTTGTTCTTATCAGTGTGAGCCGCGGTGGAACGGGGTTGACGGGGGTCGGGTGGAATGAAATGGTGCGTGGGACGGGTGCGGGTGGGCATGGGGGTGGGGCGATTTCTGGCCAACTCTACTGGCAGTACAGAAGAGTGGCAGAGTGGGTCGACAGCACTTGTATAGTTGGACTACCCTAGAGGCGACATATCTTCTTTGTCGCGCCTCTCCCGAAAGCAACTCAGTACTGGCAACAGCAAGTGCTCTAACACACTGGCAGCAACAGGAACTACCAAGTTGCCTGCAACACGTGTTGTCTCGACTCGTTGTCGTCTCGTGTCAAGGGAGCCCCGTCATAACTCCAAACATTGCCATTGTCTTGCGTAACGCCAGAAATTCCCTGCATAGCGTTTATCATACATCCAGGCCGTCTCTCGGGCCTGGCAGCATCGGCTAGTTATCCCTGCCGGGCATCGGACTGCTCTTCAGCTTAATAACTCCGCTTAATGGGCAGAAAGGAAGCCAGGGTGGACTGCTAATCTGAAGCTCCTTCTTTCTGCGTCGCCCCCGCATTCGAAGCAGCTCAGATCCAGCGTCAACGGAGGCAACTGCGCCGTGCCCTGCCAGCCTCACCCTGGCAACCTCCATCAGCGACGCCCGAATGACCTGAGACTTGCGGGTAGGAATGCCGAGTTCACAAGCCAATGTGCGCAAGCTCCTCAAAGCAATTCCAGTCTGGCTATTTTAGCATGCTGGTTGTGCAGTCATTCACATGCAGAGCATACATAGCTTAAGAACAGCAGGAGCACCCAGCTGCCAAGCACGTGATGCGCTATATATGTGGTCTGCAGACACATGTCTGGTATTTCCTCGTCTGATGCGGCATGCGCGACTGTGTGCCGCCATGCTTGATGCGACGCGTGCCTGTTGTGTCTGTGGATTTCTGATCCCATGCGCAGTCGTTGTGTGTGGGGGGGCATGTATGGTTTGAGACCCGAGTCTGATGTCACTATACATCTTGTTTGTGGTGAGCTGGCAGAATATGCAAGCATGGCAGTCTGTGTCTATGTACCTTCCAGCCGGGGATACAGGATTCACCATGCCATGCGATGCCACACCACTGCACGGCTGCACGCCATGCAATTTCCTACTCTGCCCTGCCGTACCGTACCGTACCACACCAGACTGTACCATACCATACCAGTATACCACGCTATGCCATGCCACACCATGCAATGCAATGTCATGCCATTCCCATGCTACGCCTTGACATGCCATGCTATGCCATGCCTTGCCATGCCATGCCAATTCATGGAGGCATTCATCGTTGCATGCTGAGTTTGCATGAATTGCATGCAGGCTCGGGTTGGCATGCATGCTCGGCATGAACATGCATGCAAGCTCAGAATAGCTTACTAGCTCAGGTACCATGCATGCATGTTCAGAATGGCAGGCATGCTCGGGCGACATGCATGCATGTACGCATCTAAAATTGGAATGCATGCCCAGGCTGCGAGAAAGGTAGGCAGGCCATGCATGCACTGTAAATCAAAACTCGTCTCGGGCTGTACTGGCATGCGCACCTCACGACCGCAATGAAACAAAATTGCAGCCTCGCATGGCCAGGGACCTTTTATGATGCAGCAAAGGCAGCACTACTGTTTACGCGCGCCATGCCCCAACTTTGGGGGCATCTGGGCGGCCATCACAGAGCCAATTTCCCCTGCACAGCAGGGTAGTGCCCTGTTGGACCCCCAACTACCTTTCCCCTGCGCAGCGGGGCAGTGCCCTGTTGGACCCTTGCTGAATCTGTCTTCAGCAGCATATCAGCAACATTTCAGCCCATGAATTCTTGCTTAAGATCAGGGGCTGAAGATCGGTGGGAACAGCGTTGGTGAAAATGTAAGGAACAACGGTGGTCCACTGCAGTCTCCTGTCCGTCGTAGGAAATCGCATGGGGGCTGCGGTTGATTAGTCAGCATCATTGCTGGAAAGGAGGGTGGATGTTTCCCGCAGGTTTGAGAGGGTTACGTCAGCAGTACAGCACGTGCTGAGGCTGTGTGTGGGCCATTACAATTTTTAGTGACGAAAGGTATGCGGTGGCTGGGAGCCCTAAACCCTGTATCACCACAGGCGCCGAAATTGTCTCGATCCTAATTGATTTCGTTATCGCGCGACTAAACATTGGTTTCCCTGTTTTAATTGCTTGGTAACTGCACCCCTTTGGCAACGGCACGTAACCAAGAACCATTAAAAAAACATCCTGATGTTAAGTGCATCTTAAATGTCTTTCAACTGTATGCCCAACTTGCACATTGACTGTATAATGACCGTGTGTAGAAAACATGTTGGTTTCAGCTGCATTTAAACTGCAATTTAACTGCAATCCATGACCCCGTCTCCATTTGCAGGAGAAATGGGCTGTGGCGCCTCCACCAGAAGCTTTTTTTCAACTGCAATCAATAACCGCGTCTCAACTCTGCAGGAGAAATGGGCTGTGGCGCCTCCGCCATCGATGGTGCCATCGGCCACCCGGATGACTTGCTCGGTCTCGACCTGGTTCGGAGGGACAACAAGGAGGGCTTCGGAGCCATGCGGGTGCGTTGCGTCAAGCGTTGGGGGATCAAGGCTTATAACCTTAGTGAGAGCACCAGGCCAGCTTCGCGGGGGCTTTTCACACTTTCACACTTCCCCCCCCACCAGAGCGGATATTTGAATGAATTCCAGAATATTAAAAAAAATCAACGGCTACCCCGGTCAGTCGCCACCTCGCCGACTAAACCCTAAACCCCAAACCCTATACCCGTCATTTGCCACTGGGCCGAGTTAACTCTGAACCCTACACCCCAAACCCGGTCAGTCGCCCCTGGGCCGGCTTGGACCAAACCTGGATCGGCCCACGGTCGGTTAAGGGTTTAGGGTTTACAAAGCAGATGGCCTGTTGTACTAGGCTCTTTAAGCTGGACGCTATGATGTAGCTAACTTACAGCTAACTTGTAGCTAACTTGTAGCTAAGTTGGAGCCGAGTTGTAGCTAGTCACGGTCGCGCCCGAGAAAAGTTCCCTGACAGGAAAAATCTGCTGAAAAGGAGGACGAGGAGACGGATATTGCGGAGATCTTTAGCAAGTGGACAGGCTGGTGGCCTGTGAGGGTGGAGGGAAGAAGGCTAGAGGGTGAGGGTGGGGGCAGGAGGTAGCGGGCATACCGCCTTGCGTTATGTAGCCCATGTTTGTGCAAGGTCAAGGAGCTGTGCGAGGACATGAGCCCTGCCTCGCCTCCTGTAGCTGCCTCTGATCTGCCCGGCCTCCCCCCCTCCCCCCCCCCACACCTTTCTGTCACGTCAGGGCCAAATCTTTCCTGTGGTCGCGCACGAAGGTTGAGATCGGACTCTTTGGCGTTTCCCTCCGCTCCTTTCACGTTAGGGCCCCTCCTTTCCCATGATCATGCACAAGAGTTGAGACTGAGCTCTGAATCCCCCCCCCCTTTCTCCTCCTGTCGCATCAGGGCCCCTCCCTCCCCACAGTCGCGCACAAGGGCATCTCCCTGCGCGGCCTGCGCAAGTTCAAGGAGCTTTGCGAGGAGCTCTGCGCGGCGGGGCGCTTCAGCGAGGACCAGATGATCAATGGGCGGCTGTTTGACGGGACGGAAGAATTTGAGGAGCTGACCACCACCCAGCTGGTGTACATGTGGGTACAAAAGATTCGAATGGCCTTCCCTCATAAGTAATTTTGTGTAGGGGATACGGTATTGGGGATGCAATAAAGGCACTACGGTAATGTTTGCCGTCAACGCTACTTGCCCATTCGAAAATCGCGAGGTTTTTTTTATCATATTTCTGCCCTGAGGGAAGCATATGACAAACAAATCATTTAAGCCTGATGGAAGCCCCCCCCCTAAAAAGGTGTTTTGGTAGGGAAGGCCAATTAAAGCTACGGTATACTAAATCTAAAATGCGCAAATTGGCCGCCATTACGCGGGATCCGCCTTTTGGGGTATCCCCAGGCCTTGGGCCCTTCAACCTTACATCACAGCAGCACTGCAGCAGTACGCACACACGTGGGTGAGGGATATGACACATTTGTAACACGTCAGCATCAGCAGCAGCAGCAACAGGCCCAGCATCAGCAGCATCAACAGCAGCAGCATCAACAGCAGCAGCATCAGCAGCAGCAGCAGCAAGAGCAACAGCAGCAGCATTAACAGCAGCAGCAGCAGCAACAGCAGTATCAACAGCAGCAGGCGCAGGCGCAGCAGCAGCAGCAACAGCAGCAGGTGCAGCATCAGCAGCAGCAGGCGCAGCAGTATCAACAGCAGCAGACGCAGCAACAGGCCCAGCATCAGCAGCATCAGCAGCTGCAGCATCAGCAGCATCAGCAGCAGCAACAGCAACAGCATCAGCATTGACAGCAGCAGCAGCAACAGCAGCAGGTGCAGCATCAGCAGCAGTATCAACAGCAGCAGGCGCAGGCGCAGCAGCAACAGCAACAGCAGCAACAGCAGCAGGTGCAGCATCAGCAGCAGTATCAACAGCAGCAGGCGCAGCAGCAGCATCAACAGTAGCAGGTGCATCATTATCATCATCATCATCATCAGCAGCAGCAGCAGCAGGCGCAGCAGCAGCTGCAGCAGCAGGGGCATCATCATCATCATCATCATCAGGAGCAGGCGCACTTAGGGAAGGGAATGTGAAATATTTGAAACCCATCAACAGCAGCAGGCGCAGCAGTAGCAGCAGCAGCAGCAGGCACACTTAGGGAATATGAAACATTAGGAACACAGCATCAGCACAAACTTGCATATGTGGGCATGGATCGACTGCGGTTGCTAGAGCTGACCATGGAGCAAGCAGGCCCTAATTCCTTACCCCTTGCACCTGACCCTGAACCCAAGCACTTACCCGTGAATGCCCCCTGAATCCCCGTACACGCCCCCTCTAGCCCCTGGGCACGCCCCCTCTTAGAGGGGCCCTCTAACCCCTGCCCCCTTAATCCCCGTAAATGCCTCTTCCAGCCACTGTGCACTCCCCCTCAAATCCCTGTGAATGCCCCCTGAATCCCTGTACATGCCCCCCCAAATCCCTGGGCACACCCCCTCTAACCCCTGCACCTGCCCCCGTGCTCCCACAGGTGGGTGAAGGACGCCGAGGTCTCTGGTCGCAACCGGTTGGCCGACGTCCCGGACATCATCGACCCTGACGACACGGGCCTGCCCACCTACTTTGTCAGCCACGCCTGGCTAGGCACGGCGAGCAAGATGTTTGACACGGTGCTCAGCTTCCTGTCCAGTGCCTCTGACGAGACGCGCGTTTGGATTGATTGCATAGCTATCAACCAGGTGCCTGGGGGGGGGGGGATGTGCCCTGGTGGGGTGGGGTGAGGGAGGGGAGGGGAGGTATGAAGGTCCCTCGGCCTCCTGTCCAGTGCCTCTGACGAGACGCGCGTTTGGATTGATTGCATAGCTATCAACCAGGTGCCTGGGGGGGGGGGGATGTGCCCTGGTGGGGTGGGGTGAGGGAGGGGAGGGGAGGTATGAAGGTCCCTCGGCTTCCTGTCCAGTGCCTCTGACGAGACGCGCGTTTGGATTGATTGCATAGCTATCAACCAGGTGCCTGGGGGGGGGGGGATGTGCCCTGGTGGGGTGGGGTGAGGGAGGGGAGGGGAGGTATGAAGGTCACTCGGCCTCCTGTCCAGTGCCTCTGACGAGACGCGCGTTTGGATTGATTGAATAGCTATCAACCAGGTGCCTGGGGGGGGGGGGGATGTGCCCTGGTGGGGTGGGGTGAGGGAGGGGAGGGAAGGTATGAAGGTCCCTCGGCCTCCTGTCCAGTGCCTCTGACGAGACGCGCGTTTGGATTGATTGCATAGCTATCAACCAGGTGCCTGGGGGGGGGGGGATGTGCCCTGGTGGGGTGGGGTGAGGGAGGGGAGGGGAGGTATGAAGGTCACTCGGCCTCCTGTCCAGTGCCTCTGACGAGACGCGCGTTTGGATTGATTGCATAGCTATCAACCAGGTGCCTGGGGGGGGGGGGGATGTGCCCTGGTGGGGTGGGGTGAGGGAGGGGAGGGGAGGTATGAAGGTCCCTCGGCTTCCTGTCCAGTGCCTCTGACGAGACGCGCGTTTGGATTGATTGCATAGCTATCAACCAGGTGCCTGGGGGGGGGGGGGATGTGCCCTGGTGGGGTGGGGTGAGGGAGGGGAGGGGAGGTATGAAGGTCACTCGGCCTCCTGTCCAGTGCCTCTGTCGAGACGTGCGTTTGGATTGATTGAATAGCTATCAACCAGGTGCCTGGGGGGGGGGGGATGTGCCCTGGTGGGGTGGGGTGAGGGAGGGGAGGGGAGGTATGAAGGTCCCTCGGCTTCCTGTCCAGTGCCTCTGACGAGACGCGCGTTTGGATTGATTGCATAGCTATCAACCAGGTGCCTGGGGGGGGGGGGGGATGTGCCCTGGTGGGGTGGGGTGAGGGAGGGGAGGGGAGGTATGAAGGTCCCTCGGCTTCCTGTCCAGTGCCTCTGACGAGACGCGCGTTTGGATTGATTGAATAGCTATCAACCAGGTGCCTGGGGGGGGGGGGGGATGTGCCCTGGTGGGGTGGGGTGAGGGAGGGGAGGGGAGGTATGAAGGTCCCTCGGCTTCCTGTCCAGTGCCTCTGACGAGACGCGCGTTTGGATTGATTGAATAGCTATCAACCAGGTGCCTGGGGGGGGGGGGATGTGCCCTGGTGGGGTGGGGTGAGGGAGGGGAGGGGAGGTATGAAGGTCCCTCGGCCTCCTGTCCAGTGCCTCTGACGAGACGCGCGTTTGGATTGATTGCATAGCTATCAACCAGGTGCCTGGGGGGGGGGGGGATGTGCCCTGGTGGGGTGGGGTGAGGGAGGGGAGGGGAGGTATGAAGGTCCCTCGGCCTCCTGTCCAGTGCCTCTGACGAGACGCGCGTTTGGATTGATTGCATAGCTATCAACCAGGTGCCTGGGGGGGGGGGGATGTGCCCTGGTGGGGTGGGGTGAGGGAGGGGAGGGGAGGTATGAAGGTCACTCGGCCTCCTGTCCAGTGCCTCTGACGAGACGCGCGTTTGGATTGATTGCATAGCTATCAACCAGGTGCCTGGGGGGGGGGGGGGATGTGCCCTGGTGGGGTGGGGTGAGGGAGGGGAGGGGAGGTATGAAGGTCCCTCGGCTTCCTGTCCAGTGCCTCTGACGAGACGCGCGTTTGGATTGATTGCATAGCTATCAACCAGGTGCCTGGGGGGGGGGGGGATGTGCCCTGGTGGGGTGGGGTGAGGGAGGGGAGGGGAGGTATGAAGGTCACTCGGCCTCCTGTCCAGTGCCTCTGTCGAGACGTGCGTTTGGATTGATTGAATAGCTATCAACCAGGTGCCTGGGGGGGGGGGGGATGTGCCCTGGTGGGGTGGGGTGAGGGAGGGGAGGGGAGGTATGAAGGTCCCTCGGCTTCCTGTCCAGTGCCTCTGACGAGACGCGCGTTTGGATTGATTGCATAGCTATCAACCAGGTGCCTGGGGGGGGGGGGGGATGTGCCCTGGTGGGGTGGGGTGAGGGAGGGGAGGGGAGGTATGAAGGTCCCTCGGCTTCCTGTCCAGTGCCTCTGACGAGACGCGCGTTTGGATTGATTGCATAGCTATCAACCAGGTGCCTGGGGGGGGGGGGGATGTGCCCTGGTGGGGTGGGGTGAGGGAGGGGAGGGGAGGTATGAAGGTCCCTCGGCTTCCTGTCCAGTGCCTCTGACGAGACGCGCGTTTGGATTGATTGAATAGCTATCAACCAGGTGCCTGGGGGGGGGGGGATGTGCCCTGGTGGGGTGGGGTGAGGGAGGGGAGGGGAGGTATGAAGGTCACTCGGCCTCCTGTCCAGTGCCTCTGTCGAGACGTGGATTATGAATAGCTATCAACCAGGTGCCTGGGGGGGGGGGGATGTGCCCTGGTGGGGTGGGGTGAGGGAGGGGAGGGGAGGTATGAAGGTCACTCGGCCTCCTGTCCAGTGCCTCTGACGAGACGCGCGTTTGGATTGATTGAATAGCTATCAACCAGGTGCCTGGGGGGGGGGGGGGATGTGCCCTGGTGGGGTGGGGTGAGGGAGGGGAGGGGAGGTATGAAGGTCCCTCGGCCTCCTGTCCAGTGCCTCTGTCGAGACGTGGATTATGAATAGCTATCAACCAGGTGCCTGGGGGGGGGGGGATGTGCCCTGGTGGGGTGGGGTGAGGGAGGGGAGGGGAGGTATGAAGGTCACTCGGCCTCCTGTCCAGTGCCTCTGACGAGACGCGCGTTTGGATTGATTGAATAGCTATCAACCAGGTGCCTGGGGGGGGGGGGGATGTGCCCTGGTGGGGTGGGGTGAGGGAGGGGAGGGGAGGTATGAAGGTCACTCGGCCTCCTGTCCAGTGCCTCTGTCGAGACGTGGATTATGAATAGCTATCAACCAGGTGCCTGGGGGGGGGGGGGATGTGCCCTGGTGGGGTGGGGTGAGGGAGGGGAGGGGAGGTATGAAGGTCACTCGGCCTCCTGTCCAGTGCCTCTGTCGAGACGTGGATTATGAATAGCTATCAACCAGGTGCCTGGGCGGGGGGGGGATGTGCCCTGGTGGGGTGGGGTGAGGGAGGGGAGGGGAGGTATGAAGGTCACTCGGCCTCCTGTCCAGTGCCTCTGTCGAGACGTGGATTATGAATAGCTATCAACCAGGTGCCTGGGCGGGGGGGGGATGTGCCCTGGTGGGGTGGGGTGAGGGAGGGGAGGGGAGGTATGAAGGTCACTCGGCCTCCTGTCCAGTGCCTCTGTCGAGACGTGGATTATGAATAGCTATCAACCAGGTGCCTGGGCGGGGGGGGGATGTGCCCTGGTGGGGTGCGGTGAGGGAGGGGAGGGGAGGTATGAAGGTCACTCGGCCTCCTGTCCAGTGCCTCTGTCGAGGCGTGGATTATGAATAGCTATCAACCAGGTGCCTGGGGGGGGGGGATGTGCCCTGGTGGGGTGGGGTGAGGGAGGGGAGGGGAGGTATGAAGGTCCCTCGGCCTCCTGTCCAGTGCCTCTGTCGAGGCGTGGATTATGAATAGCTATCAACCAGGTGCCTGGGCGGGGGGGGGATGTGCCCTGGTGGGGTGGAGTGAGGGAGGGGAGGGGAGGTATGAAGGTCCCTCGGCCTCCTGTCCAGTGCCTCTGTCGAGGCGTGGATTATGAATAGCTATCAACCAGGTGCCTGGGCGGGGGGGGGATGTGCCCTGGTGGGGTGGGGTGAGGGAGGGGAGGGGAGGTATGAAGGTCACTCGGCCTCCTGTCCAGTGCCTCTGTCGAGGCGTGGATTATGAATAGCTATCAACCAGGTGCCTGGGGGGGGGGGGATGTGCCCTGGTGGGGTGGGGTGAGGGAGGGGAGGGGAGGTATGAAGGTCACTCGGCCTCCTGTCCAGTGCCTCTGTCGAGGCGTGGATTATGAATAGCTATCGACTATCAGATGCAATAGGGAGGAGGGATAGCCTTATACTTATATGTGTGGGTGGGGGGGGGGGAGTGGTGTTGACAGTAGTGTGGAGTGGGTAGATACCCTAGGGCGTGTGGAGCTGCGAAGAGGGGGGGGGGGTAGTGTTGCGTGGAAGTGTGGATCACTAGCAACTTGACGCACAGTTGACGTCTGCCCACACTATTCAACAAATGCCCTGTGGCTGGGTGAGGGAGGTGTGTGGGGGCTGGGCACTCTCCCTGCCTAATGCAAGCCTCCGACTTCAGCTAAATGCAATCCTGCAATTCAGAGCCCCTCCCCACTGCTAGTCGTGTACTTCACCTTACTTCTGCAATATAAACCCTCTCCCCCACACCAGCCGCCCACAAAAACACCACCCGGTGACGTGAACCCTCTCTCCACCTCCATCCATGCACTTTTGACCTGAAATCTAAACCCTAGCCCTCCTGCCCTGACCACTGCCAGCCGTGTTCTTTTACCTGAATTCTGAACCCTCTCTCCACTGCCAGCAGTGTGCATTTGACCTGAAATCTAAACCCCGACCCTCCTGCCCTGACCACTGCCAGCTGTGTTCTTTTACATGAATTCTGAACCCTCTCTCCACTGCCAGCTGTGTACTTTTGACCTGAAATCTAAACCCTACCACTCCTGCCCTGACCACTGCCAGCTGTGTTCTTTTACCTGAATTCTGAACCCTCTCTCCACTGCCAGCCGTGTGCATTTGACCTGAAATCTTAACCCTGACCCTCCTGCCCTAACCACTGCCAGTCGTGTTCTTTTACCTGAATTCTGAACCCCCCTCTCCACTGCCAGCCGTGTACATTTGACCTGAAATTTAAACCCTGACCCGCCTACCCTGACCACTGCCAGCCGTGTTCTTTGACCTGGATTCTGAACCCTCTCCACCGCCAGTCCTTTACTTTTGACCTGAAATTCGAACCCCGAGGCCAGCCGTGTCCTTTGAACTGAAATGTGTACCCTCTCCCCACCACGGCCCGCAGCATGCCGACACCAACCGCATGGAAAATCGAGCGGATGTTGCAGCCTTTGAGGACATCCTCCAGGTGAGGCCTCGGCCATGGCTCTGTGGGATGGTAGTTGAAAGATGGGGACAGGGGCCACGTGGCCGCATGTTTCTTTGTCGATACCATTTGTTCTATTACAGTTGGGGGTTTAATGTCTAGCGTATATTGTCGCTGCGTTCTAGGACATCCTTCAGGTGAGGCCTTGGCTCCGTGGGAAGGGAGTTGATAGGTGGGGACGGGGGCCACGGGGCCGCATGTTTCATTGTCGATACCATTTGTTTTATGAGAGTTGGGATGCCAAGCGTATATTGTCTCTGTGTTCTAAGACATCCTCCAGGTGAGGCCTTGGCCATGGCTCTGTGGCAAGGGAGTTGTCAGGTGAGGACGGGGGGCCACAGGGCAGCAGGTTTCCTTATCGAGACCATTTGTTTTCCATCTTATCTAAAAAACAGGGAGGTCTTACCCCCTTTTTTTTAGACAAGATTCTCGCTATTGGTCTGCTTGCAAACAATTTCTATAAGATTCCGAAGTTCAAAAAAATATGCTCTTTCCTCCGAGGGGGGCAGAAATTAAAAGCAGGGGACCTCATGCCCGAATATAAAATCGAGCAACCAAGCCTACCACCCACCCACCTACCGCCTCCGGAACCCATTGAAATTCAAATATCTCAGTCAAAATTCAAAATGACAGGGCATGTAAGGGGTATTTTTTGACCAGCTCGTCAAGGCGCTTCTACCGGTATATTTCAATTTGTTAGGCGATGACAATTCATGCCGACAGCTCGGCCAACAGACAATTTTCCAGCCAGGCTATTGAGTACGGACTAATGCTCGCTAGGGATCACAATTCATGCCAACAGTAAATTTGGGTACTGAGCTCAGCCAAGCCATTGACTACCGACTACTGCTCGCTAGCGATCACATGTTTCCAGAAGGCAGATTGCCTGGATGGCGGTGGCAATGCGCTGGCATCAGCCTTCATCTTGGCCATGAGCTCCCTCACTGCCGTCTTCCTCTCCCTCAGCGGGACCTCTGTGCCCACTACTCCCTCTAATTCCTCCACCGTCACCGCGTAGCTTGCCACATCTGCCTCCGCAAGCTGCTGATCGGGATGGGCTGTCTGCATGTGATCAAGGTAGTGATAGCTCCAGACCCACGGGCGGGGGACGGGCGGATCCCTGCTCCTGCAGACATGGCACTGGCCTGTTGGTGCAAGGATTGCTGGCTGACCCCTTGTGCGCTGAGCCGTATGACATCTTGTGGAGCAAAGGGCATGCGGAGCTGACTTACAGGACACCGCTGCTGGCGCCCCTTCCCAGCTCTGACTTGCACATGCCAGAGTCCTGGTCTCCACACACGGCACCACAGAAGCCACATGCTTCATTAGCATTAGGCTCCAAGCTGCAGGCTGCGCCACATTGGCCCAACAGGATATGGCGTGCGACGTGCAAGCGCATAGCAGATATCTTGAACTTCTTCCCACACCGGAAACTGCCATGCACTCCCTCCCATTCTGGTGGCGTCTGACGTTTGCAGGGTCAGCGGATTTGGGGACCTTGCCACAACGACCACAAGTGATATGTTCATTCATGATCCACCAGACCAACACTACCATGTGCTGCGTGTAATACAGCTCTCTCTAAGACTGGCTCAACTGGTTTCGGGGTGTGTCCAATGGAGCAAAACCCTCAGTGTGGGGAGCCACAGGGTCATGTGGTAATTCAAGCAACATTTAGGATGTAAATGGACTCATGTTTGCAAGACGAACACAGAGGTGCCTCTGCCAGCCTCAACAGACCTCAAAAAAAAAGATATGACTTTTTCCAAATGTTGGATTTTTTGGGACCACCCACCCACCCACCCACCCTCCCCAACTTTGCCCCCCCATATCTCCAACACCCCTGTGCCAAAAAATATTTTTAGCTATGGAACACCCTCATTAAGCTCTACAAAAAAGGGGCAGGGGGTCGATTTTTTTTGTTTTTGCCCCCCCCTCGCTTTCCTCTTCATTTTTTTAGTGATGAGAGTTGGGAGTGTCAAGCGTGTGTTCTTATTGTGTTCTAGGACCTCCTCCAGGCGAGGCCTTTGTCATGGCTGGGTGGGGAAGGGAGTTGGTAGGTGGGGAAGGGGCAAAACATGTTTTTTCTTTGTGCACACAATCCGTGTTTACAAGTGTCGGGAAAATGGGTGGATATCCACGTTGTCCGCATTGGAGCTCATCCTCCAGGTGAGACCATATGTGGGTGGGGGGGGAATGGGTGGGTGAGGACGGAGCAGCACGTTTTTTTGCCTGGGAGATTTCCCCCCTTCTTTTTTGAAGAGGTGGGTATGTCAAGCAGACGTTGCAGCAGCCTCTGAGGGCATGCTCAAGGTAACACCCTGACGTCTCTCTCTCTCTTAGCATGGAGTTTTCTTTGTTGAAAGGGTCAGAAAGAGATAAGCGCATGGCCGGGTGGTGAGATAGCTGCATATTGTTTCGTCATAACAGGATAAGGCCAGGATGTGTCTCAACCCTAAACCCTAAACGGGATAAGGCCTGGATGTGTCTCAACCCTAAACCCTAAACGGGATAAGGCATGGATGTGTCTCAACCCTAAACCCTAAACGGGATAAGGCATGGATGTGTCTCAACCCTAAACCCTAAACGGGATAAGGCATGGATGTGTCTCAACCCTTTACCCTAAACGGAATGAGGCCTGGATGTGTCTCAACCCTAAACCCTAAACGGGATAAGGCCTGGATGTGTCTCAACCCTGAACCCTAAACGGGATAAGGCATGGATGTGTCTCAACCCTAAACCCTAAACGGGATAAGGCATGGATGTGTCTCAACCCTAAACCCTAAACGGGATAAGGCATGGATGTGTCTCAACCCTAAGCCCTAAAACCTAGCCAGGATAAGGCCTCAATGTGTCTGTTCAGCACTCTATGGCTCCTTATCGATGCGCCCTGAGGCGTGGATGGAGGGTCGTTCGCCCCAGCAGGACTGCAAAGGCGATTTCTGTTTGGAGCCTAAGGTGGCGCTTGCAGTGTGGGAAATAAGAACCGTAAAAACGAAGCAGGCCTTTGTGTGGGTGTCAAATGTTCTTACGCTCGATCATCCCCGGAAGGTTTGCACTGGCAGGACCATGATGGTGGTGGACATGGCATGTGGCTGCAACCAGGCTAGCAGGGTCAGGCTTCAATATGTGAATCATAGTATATAGTGCTCATGTATTTGGGGCATGGCTGTACCACGGCCCAGGCTGTGCATGGTAGCTGGACATGAGCCTAGTCATTCCCTACCAGCCCCACGTGGCCGACCGGTCAGCAGGGACCAGCAGGTATGCACCCTTCCAAACTGCTCATGTGTTTGCAGGTCTGCACTGGCGGGACCATTGTGGTGGTGGACATGGCATATGGCTGCAACCCGGCCAGCAGGGCATGGTGCCTCTATGAGTGGGACTACACGCTGCACTACCATGGGCCGGACGGTCTGCACATGCAGGTACAAACAATATAAAGGGGGGAGGAGTACTAGCATATGATCTGCAGATGCAGGTAGGGGTGGGTGGGGGGGGGGGGCAGGTGTTGATGCTGGTGAATGTGGGGTGGGGTGGGGGAGCATGGTGGGGGGGGGGGTGGGGGGGGGGCTGGTGTTGATGCTGGTGAATGTGGGGTGGGGTGGGGGAGCATGGTGGGGGGGGGGTACTTGATTGGGACTACTCGCTGTACCACCATGGGCCAGAGGGTCTGCACATGCAGGTATGAGGAGGTGGGGAGGTACTTGATTGGGACTACTCGCTGCACTACCATGGGCCAGAGGGTCTGCACATGCAGGTATGAGGAGGTGGGGGGGGGGGCTGGTGCATACACTTAGGGTAGTGCATGTCTGCATGAGGGGGGGGGGGATGCATGGGGGGGGGGGGGGGGTAGTTCAAATGATCTGCAGATGCAGGTAGGGGGTGGCAGGTGTAAATGGTGGTGCATGTGGTATGGGGTGGGGAAGGGCACTTGATCTGCACATGCAGGTATGAGGTGGGGGAGTACTAGCATGAACCGAACAATCTACAGATGCCAGTAGGGGGCGGCAGGCATGTGGGGTAGGTTGGGGGGTGCTTGGGGGTAGGCAGTTGGTGGATCTGCACATGCAGGTATGAGGTGGGGGAGTACTAGCATGGACCGGACAATCTACAGATGCCAGTAGGGGGCGGCAGGCATGTGGGGTAGGTTGGGGGGTGCTTGGGGGTAGGCAGTTGGTGGATCTGCACATGCAGGTATGAGGTGGGGGAGTACTAGCATGGACCGGACAATCTACAGATGCCAGTAGGGGGCGGCAGGCATGTGGGGTAGGTTGGGGGGTGCTTGGGGGTAGGCAGTTGGTGGATCTGCACATGCAGGTATGAGGTGGGGAGTACTAGCATGGACCGGACAATCTACAGATGCCAGTAGGGGGCGGCAGGCATGTGGGGTAGGTTGGGGGGTGCTTGGGGGTAGGCAGTTGGTGGATCTGCACATGCAGGTATGAGGTGGGGGAGTACTAGCATGGACCGAACAATCTACAGATGCCAGTAGGGGGCGGCAGGCATGTGGGGTAGGTTGGGGGGTGCTTGGGGGTAGGCAGTTGGTGGATCTGCACATGCAGGTATGAGGTGGGGGAGTACTAGCATGGACCGAACAATCTACAGATGCCAGTAGGGGGCGGCAGGCATGTGGGGTAGGTTGGGGGGTGCTTGGGGGTAGGCAGTTGGTGGATCTGCACATGCAGGTATGAGGGGTGAGGGGTGAGCATTAGCCTGGGCTGTAATATCTGCATTCACATGCATGAGGAGGGGGGGGGCAGGTTCTGACGATAATACGGTGATGCATGGGGGTGGGGTGGGGGTGCATGGGGTTTGGGGGAGGTATTTGTGGGTGTGAGTGTGTTTGTGATGCATAGTGTCATAGTGTGGGGTGGGGGTGGGGGCCTTTTGAGCCTGTGAGTATGAATATGGCTGAACCCTATCCTTATGCAGGGTATGGATGTGGCTTCACCTGTAACCTGAACCCTAACGCTCATCCTGGTCCAGGGTCTAGATGTGGCTTCACCTTGAACCCTTAACCCTAATACTTATCTTCCTGCAAGTTATGAATTTCACGTAACATAATTTCACCTTGAACCTTAACCCCTGAACCCTTATCGTCCTGCTAGGTATGGATGTAATATCGCTTTGAACCCTAAACCCCTATTACTTATCGCAGGGTATGAATGTGGCTGAGTTGGCTCAGGTCGTGGAGGGCATTGATGTGGAGAATGCGAGCTGTCAGTTTGAAGCTGACACACGGATGATCCTTGGCAATATCAGGTCTGTATGCCGATGATCCTTGGGTTGAGAGGCTTAGGGTTTGAGGGAGACCCGTGGATGATCCTCGGGTTGAGAGGCTTAGGGTTTAGGGTTTGAGGGAGACCCATGGATGATCCTCGGCAAGGGGTACGGGTTGAGAGGTTAGGGTTTGTAGCGGACTCGAGGATGACCCTGGGCACCATGAAGTCCGTATCTGGAAGTGTGGATGATACTCTGCAAGGGTTCAGGGTTGAGAGGTTAGGGTTACGAGGCTATGGTTCAGGGTTACGAGGCTATGGTTCAGGGTTTGGGACTGATCATCCTCAGTATAAGTTCAGGGTTGACAGGTTAGGGTTCAGGTTTACAAGGTTAGGGTTCAGGGTTTGGGACTGATAATCATAGGCAAGGGTTTAGGGTTACGAGGTTAGGGTTCAGGGTTTGAGACTGATCATCCTCAGCCAGGGTCCAAAGCTTGGGGCGCATGATCCTAGGCAGCATCAGGTCGGCATCAGGGACTAGGGTTTAGTAAAGGGGACATACGCGTGATCCTCTGCAATATCAGTTCGATCAGGCCTACTCAAGGACGAGCCCAGGCAATGTTTCCGGGTTTAGGGTCAAGGGCTTGAGGAAGACATGCGCCTCATCCTGGGTACTAAGTATTTCAACAGCCGCCCCCTCCCCGAAGTGTCTCTCCCCTTCTCCTCCTCCCTCCTCCCGCAGAAAGCACCACGGGTCGACCGCCGCCTTCAACTCTGCCCTCAAGCTGCAGCTCATGCTCACGCCCCTCAGCTACAAGGTCAGCATTCAAAACTGGGGATACAAACTCGGAAATTGAATGATCCCACCATGCGGATATGAGGAGCGCTTGCTTTTAGCTGCATATTGCAGCAGGCTTTCTTACAAAGCCCTGGCAGCCAGGTCATGAGTTACGATTGGTCACCTTCAATTACGTACTTCTTGGGTTAACCCTACACCCTCCGAAACTCGCAACCCTCGTCATCCCTCAAACCTGAACCCTCCTTAACCCTGAACCCTGAACCCCAAACCCTCCTCAACCCTGAACCCTGAACCCTCCTCAACCCTGAACCGTAACCTTGCATCCTGAAGCCCTGGACCTTCAATTACGTACTTCTTGGGGAAATTGGAAAACACCCAAGCCTGTCCCACCCTCCCTGAACCCTGAACATGGAACACTCAACATTGAGCCCTTGTCCCTAAACCACCACCAACAGAACGCTGGTCTCCCCCCGGTTCGCTCTGCCCCGGCCCCTTCCAAAAAGACTTTGGGGTGGTTGCGTAGCCTTTGTGACAACAACCACCATGCAGATCGTTGGTCTTCCCCCGGTTCGCTCTGCCTGGCCCTTTCGAAAAAGACTTGGGGTGGTTGCGTCAACTCTGTAACCACCACCACCATGCAGGTCGACCTGGGTCAGCGATGCAAGCGCAGCGCCGGCACCCGCTGGAAGTTCGACGACGTCCATGAGTGGCTGGATGGATTCGACGGCACGGGGAACACCTCAAGAGCACTGTGCGTGCTGGCGGGCGCTGGGACGGGCAAATCGACCATATCGGCGGCCATTTGGGAGAAGGTGTGTGTGGGGGGGGAGTCGTTCAGGGGTAGACTGGGCGACCATGTAGGGGCCATTCGACATGAATGACAACACGTCACGAGCGGTGTGCATGCTATGCATATGCCATGCAAGGGCATATGCCATGCATATGCCATGCATATGCCATGCGCATGCCATGCACATGCCACTCATGGCCATGTGCATGCCATGCAAAAACCCTGCGCACATGAAGGCCATGTGAGAGGGTGGGTATTGCCAGAGTGATCCACTCGTGCGTGCCATGCACATGCAAGTGCCATGCAAATGCCACGTGTATGCCATGCACATGCAGGTCAACTATGACCTGGAGGATATTGCCTAATTTGGGGCTTTGGGTTAAGACCCTAAAACCTTTACCCAAAACCCAGCGCCCATGCAGGCCACTACGGAATGGAGGACTTTGCTGGTGTGATCCACTTGCGCGTGCCATGCATATGCCATGCAAATGCAAATGCCTTTTACTTTTCAGGGGGAGGAAATGGCCCGTGTAATCCACGCGTACATGCCATGCACATGCAGGTCATCTGCCAGCCTGAGGACATTGCCTAATTGGGGGCTTTGGGTTAAGACCCTAAAACCTTTACCCCAAACCCTGTGCACATACAGGTCATCTGCGAGAGAGAGGACATTGCCGGTGCGATCCACTTCCTCAAGCACAACGATCAGCGGCGCCTCGAGCCTGTTCGAATCATCAAGAGCTTGGCCTTCCAGCTAGCAGCCAAGTGAGAAACTCGCCGTGAGGCTCCTGGGGTTGAGCATGGCCTTACAGCTGGCAGCTAAGCGGACAATGAGACGTGGGGCTGGTGATGTTTCAGGGTTTAGGGTTTAGAAAACCTTAAACTCCTGAACCCTTAACCTTTCGGGTATCAGGATAATGTCTGCCTTAAACCTGGCAGCCGAATGGGTCGTATTCCATCCCCCAGCAAAGCCAGGTTGGAAAGGATTGAGGCACCAGCTATGTTAACGGTGCGGATGTGGCTCCGGCCCCGAGCTGTGCTGTTCCCCTAACCCGCACGTCCTGGAGGGGCTTGTTTTCCTTTTGTTCTTCATAAGGGACCGGCTGTTCTGGCTGGGGCGTCCTGGAGTGGGAAAGGGAATAGCCCTCGTGCTGGCAGCCGGGTGGGTGGCGCGCTCATGATTCCTGAGGGGTTGTACAATTTACCGGAAGTCTAAACAAATGCTGATATGTGTAAGTGACAGCTTTATAACAGGTTGAAGGGATGTGGCGCTGCAATAACCTGGCAGCCCAGCAATGGGTGTTGAGTACAAAATTGCAGTGGGGTCGAGGGGGGGGCAAAACAAAGAGCTGGGGATCCCATCTCCCCCCCCCAAATCGAGCACCCAAACCCTACCACCCACCCACCTACCGCCTCCGGAACCCATTGGAATTCAAATATCTCAGTCAAAATTCGAAATTACAGGGCGTGTAAGGGGTGTTTTTTTCCAGCTCGTCAAGGCGCTTCTACTGGTATATTTCAATTCGTTAGGCGATGACAATTCATGCCGACAGCTCGGCCAACAGACAATTTTCCAGCCAGGCTATTGAGTACCGACTAATGCTCGCTAGCAATCACAATTTATACCAACAGTCAATTTGGGTACTGAGCTCAGCCAGGTTATTGACTACCGACTACTGCTCGCTAGCGATCACATGTTTCCAGACGGCAGATGGCCTGGATGGCGGTGGCAATGCGATGGTATCAGCCTTCATCTTGGCCATGAGCTCCCTCACTGCCTTCTTCCTCTCCCCCAGCGGGACCTCTTTGCCCACTACTCCCTCTAATTCCTCCACCGTCACCGCGTAGCTTGCCACATCTGCCTCCGCCAGCTGCTGATTGGGATGGGCTGTCAGCATGTGATCAAGGTAGTAATAGCTCCAGACCCACGGGCAGGGGACGGGCGGATTGCGTTGTTTCGCGGAAGCTGCCACGCACTCCCTCCCATTCTGGTGGCGTCCGACGTTTGCAGGGTCAGCAGATTTGAGGACCTTGCCACAACGACCACAAGTGATATGTTCATTCATGATCCACCAGACCAACACTACCATGTGCTGCGTGTCATACAGCTCTTTGTAAGGCTGGCTCAGCTGGTTTCGGGGTGTCTCCAAAGGAGCCACACCCTCAGTATGGGGGACCAGGGGGTCATGTGGTAATTCAAGCAACATTTAGGATGTAAACGGACTCATGTTGGCAAGAATAACACAGAGATGCCTCTGCCAGCCTCGACAGGCCTCAAGAAAAAAGATACCAAGTTGTTCAAATATTGGATTTCCGGAGACCCCCCCCCCCCCCCCCAACTTTGCCCCCCCCATATCCCCCACCCTCCCTGGGGCAAAAAATATTTGAAAACAGCTATGGAACGCCCTCATTAAGCTCTACAAAAAAGGGGTATGGGGTCGAAATTTTGTGTCTTTGCCCCCCTCGGTGGGGTCTTAAAAATCTTGAACCTTGACTGCAATATACTAGATTATGCAAAACGATAAATGGAAGTTGTGGCTGGCCATTGTTTTTATTAAACAACAAAAAGGACGTGGCCTGCAAATGGCAACAGAAGTGAGTGTTGAGCTAATGATTGCCGTAGGGTCTCGGGACATGAACCCTGCCCTGTCAGTCCATGGGTATGGCTATAGGGTGCAAAGCAACACCGCGAATTCATGTTTTGAAGACAACACCCTGCTTTCTTAACTCTCTGAAGCGGTCCGCTAGATTGATCCGCTAGATCGTCTAGATCCGCTACATTGATCCGCTAGATCCGCTAGATTGATCCGCTAGGCTCACTACCCATGGCTATGCTTGTAGGCGAGCGCTCCCATTGCTCAACTTCGGTCTTGGATTCCCGGGCTTTTACCTCAACCTCTCAAATCGCGTTTGAAATCGAACTCCCACGCTCCCCTTCCCTCAACTTGCATTCGAGTTGAGGATCTGGGCTGTTACACCTCGCGATGTGCTATCCCCAGGCTGTCCGTCCATCAACTTGCATTCAAGTTTGATTTCCCAGGCGGCTGCACCTCAACATGAATTTGAATTTGTATTTAACCCCCCCCCCCCACACACACACACCATGTGTTTGGACCTGAATGCCCAGTCTGTCGCACCTGAACAAGTCACAATGCACTTGAATTCGAATCCCAGATTATGTTTTTTCTCAACTGACACTCGAATTTGAATTCTCAGGCTGCCGCACCTCGAGGCCGCGCTTCTGAAGCTCAGCCCGGTCGACGTGGTGGGCCTCACGACTGTCGATGCGGCCTTCGACATGCTGCTGAAACCCCTGGCTGAAAAGTCAGACCAGCCGAGCAAGGTGGGGGCACACACATAGTGACAGGGTGGCCATGCAAGGTGGGGGTACAGGACGTGAGGATGCCACTAGTTTGTGGTTGTGTGCGGGCAGGCTGCCTGCACACAACCACAAACTAGTGGCGTGGGAATGATCCCCATAGTGAGAAAGACAGGCCACAATCATTAATGATGATGTGGGTGTTAAGGGGTTGTGTATAAGCTCCAGAAGCTCTGCCTTTGAGGCTGTCATTAAGGCTGAATCAAACGCCGCCCCCCAAAAACCTGTTAGCCACAAACCCTAAACCCTAAACCTTAACCTGTAATCAAATGCCCCCCCCCCCCCCCAAATTGTTAGCCACAACCCTTTAACCCTAAACCTTTACCTGTAATCAATCGCTGCCCCCCAAAAACTGTTAGCCACAAACCCTTTTTGTGTTAGCTTCAAAGCTGCGGCAACAACGATGACACTAAGTAAAGCCTGAGCCTAAAGCTGTTTCGATCAAGCGTCCCGTGGAGCATGCAACCTGCAGCACACATGTGCCTGCCTGGCTTTTTGCTTGTTTGCATCATTGTTTGTATCATTGTGTGTATGCTTGTTTGCGTATTTGTACTATTGTTCGTATACCTGTTTGCGTGTTTGCATCACTGTGTGTGTCTTTGTTCTCTCAGCCCAATTCTCAGCCCTAGACCTTGACCAGAAAATCTGTATCATATTCTGAATCATTGACCATAAACCCTGGATCCTTAGCTATAAACCCTGAACCCTAACCAAGATAATGATCACGGTTGATGCTCTGGAGGAAGCCAACTCGATTGAGCAGCCATAAACCTTAACCCTGAAACCTGCAGTATGAACACTTCCCTCTTTACCGTGAAACCTGAATTCCATTTTAGGTCATGATCATGGTCGATGCACTGGAGGAGCCCGACTAGATTGAGCTGTCCCCCTGAGCAGCCCTGAACCCAGAACACTGAACACTGGACCCTGGACCCTGAACCCTGGATCCAGAACCCTGAACCCTGAATCCTGAATTGTAAATACTGTCCTCTAAACCCTGAACATAAAACTCCATCCTAGGTCATCATCATGGTCGACGCGCTGGACGAGGCCGACTAGATTGAGCAGCCCTGAACCCTGAATTGTAAATATGTAAATATCTTACTCTGAACCCTGAAGGCCTGAACCGCATACTCCACCGTAGGTAATCATCATGGTCGACCCGCTGGACAAAGCCGACCCGATTGAGCAGCCCTGATCCCTGAACCATAAACCCTGAACCCTGAATTGTAAATGCTGTACTCTAAACCCTGAACCCTTAACTCCATCCTAGGTCATCATCATGGTCGATGCACTGGACGAAGCCGACCCGATTGAGCAGCAGCTGCTCGGCTTCAAGGGCTGCATCATGGCTGGAGGAAACAAGGCGCTCAGCCTCATCGTGACAAGCCTAGCGGCAAAGCTGCCTGACAATATCAGGTATGAACATTATAATGCAGAACACTGAAGCTGAGCTCTATAAAACCCTGAACCTAGAACCCTGAACCCAGAACCCTGAAACCTGAAACCTGAAACCTGAACCATGAACCATGAACCATGAACCCTTATCGTGATGAGCCTGGTGGCTAGGCTGCCCGATAACATCAGGTACAAACCTGAATTCTGAATGCCGAGCCTGAGCGCCCTAAAGCCCAAAATCATGAACCTTGAACCATAAACCATGAACCCTCTTATCGTCACGAGGCTGGCAGCAAAGCTGCCCGACAACATCAGGTTTAAACCCGATTTTTTAACATGCAAGGGTTTCCATGGGGTTTCCACTCGACAGCGAGGGAAGGCAAATGTTTATACAGAGCCGGTGTATGCAGAAAGTATCATTCATTTTCGATTGACTCCATTCCCTTTGAAATCCCCCTGTTTGTCCCCCTTTCCTTTCTTCCAGGTTCATATTATGCTGAACCTTTGACCCTTAACCCTGGTGGTCGTCCACCCTTGTCAAGGTTACGCTTTTTATGGTTAAGAATTTAGGGCTACTTAATTCTAAACCTGTAACCTGTAACCTTAACCCTGGTTGTCGTCCTTTCCTTTCTTCCAGGTTCATCTTTTCCAGCCGGCCAGACGCCGCTTGCAACCACATCCGGGACATCCTCAACATGGCCTTTTTCATCAAGGACAAGGCATCCGCGCCGGCTGCCCCCGCGGAAGACCCCGCCTCCTTGCTGGTTGCGGGGCTCTCGGCGGAGAAGCTCCTCTCGATGACCGTGGGGGGCCTCGCGGCCGACAAGGCCCCCTCCTCGGCCGCAGCAGGGCTTGCAGAGTGCCTCTCCGCGTGCCAAATCGGCGGGAGCATGACGGGCTGCCGTGCGCTGCTAGCGGACTACGCGGTGGTGGGGGGAGGCAGCCTCTCCGCCGGCCGTGTGCTTGGTGCGGAGTGCAGGCTGCCGAGGGGAAGCCGGGACCTCCCGGCAGCTGGCAGCGTGCTGGCGGGTAGCTTCATGGCCACAAGGATCCTGTCACAGAGCATCACGGTCAAGCGCCAGGGTCGGCGGCAGAGCTCCACAAGGACCCTCTGGGGGGCTGAGGGGAGCGTGAAGTTCCTCCAGCCGGAGCAGCTGCGATCGGACGAAAGCGGCGGCGGAGGTGGCGGAGGTGGCGGTAGTGGGAAAGAGCAGGACAGCCGCAGCAACGGCAGCAGCAGCGGGGGTGGTGGCAGCGGCGGCGGCGGCGGTTCGGCAGGACGAAACATGGTGTTTGACACGGTGGTGCGCGAGTGCAAGCTGGAGGAGAACGAGGATCTGGTTGAGGTGGGGTGTTGCGGTCGGGGGGGAGGGGTTAAGGGTTTTTGTTTAGGGTTTAGCTGGTGGAGGTGAGGCGGTGCGGTGGGTGGGGAGGCAGTATGACCAAATCATGTTCATTATCAAATCGATGCATACTGTACCAGATGCTTATAATATGCTTATTAAGAATCGAATCTCCTCGGTGGAGCGCCAAGGCAATTGATCCTGCAAGCCTTGCACTCAAGTGCTGTGCTGATTATGGTCCTAACGGTGGCTGAATTACACAGCAGAGCTTCTGCCACTGTCATCTCTAAGGCTTTAAACCCAGCTTTTGTTATAACATAGGGAAAAGAAGAATCAGAGGTGGACATAATTACACCTAAAGTTAAAGTATGAACACCCCTTGTAAACTACTACCACCCCTGGTAAAATTACTACCACCCATCATACAAATACTAGCACCTCTCCTCATATTATTAGTAATAAAATTACGAGCACCTCTGGTAAAATTACTAACGCCCCAGGTGGAATTACTAACACCTCTGGTAAATTTACCAACGCCCCTGGAAGAATTACTAACACTCTGGTAAGATTACTTACCGGTACACAACAATACAATTACTAAGACCTCTTGTAAAATTCACTAAGACCCCTGGTAAAATTACTCCTCGCCATGCCAGCTGACCCTGCACCCCCCCGTCCCCACAATGTTCAGCGCTTGATGGACCCCTCTGCTGAGGGCTGCAACTGCTCCCTCGCCAAGGCACTAGTCAGCTTGCACTGAAAACCCCTCGCATTCGCCAAGGCAGCTGGCCCTGCATCCCCGCCTCCTCGTCATGCCAGCTGACCCTGCACCCCCCCCTCCCCACTGTGTGCAGCGCTTGATGGACCTCTCGGCTGAGGGCTGCAACCCGCTGCTGGCGGTGTACGGCGCTTACCGAGCGGTGTTTGATCGCGACCCGCTGACGGACGGGTCCACCAAGCTGCTGCAGGTGAGTGAATTGAGCCTAAACCCTGAAGTCCTGAATCCTAAACTAGACGGACCCACAAAGCTGCTGCAGGTGGGCGAATCTGACCAAGGGGTGTGGGTCACGGGTATGAGGGGTCAGACAGACACTGACTCCGATAATTCAAATTAAAATGGCACTGACTCCGATAATTCAAATTCAAATGACACTCACGCCGACACTCACTGACTCTGGCACTGCCTATGATAATTGAAATAACACTTTCACCCACGCTCACTGCCTCTGACAATGACACTAAAAATCCAAAACAAATTCAAATGGCACTCACACCGACACTCGCTGACTCTGACACTGACACTGTAACTTCACATTCAAATGCCAGTTACACCGACACCCACTGACTCTGACTGATACGCTGTCTCTGCTGCGTCTAGGTTCTGATGGCTGCCCAGGAGCCTCTGTCTCACTCGATGCTGCAGCTCCTGGGGATCGCAAGCCACTTGGAGTCCCTGCCGGGCTGGGGCTGTCTCTTCTACCTGGCGGACCACCATGTGTACCTGCTGCACAAATCGCTCAGGTTTGAAGGCCTGGGTAGGGGCGAAGAGCCTCAACCCCACACATCAATCCACACTTCAGTCCTTCAGGTACACAGCTCCAGTTCGGGGTTCCGCGCCTAAACTCCACACCCTGCTCCTACTCGAGGTGCCCAGGTACAGAAAAAAAATCAGTTACTGAAGGCCTAGTTAAGGGTTCAATGCTTAAAATCCGCAAAATCCCGATCATCGTAAATGCCAGGCAGCAGCTTCTGCACCTGCACCTGCAGAGGGACCCGTTTCTGTCAAAACTGCATACCTCCATACTAGTGGGGCCCAAACCTGGAGTTGCTGCCGCAGCAAGCCACTGGAAAACTGGCACTACATGGTATGCCCCGTGTCCGTCACTGGTCCTTTTTTCCTCCACAGCTCAGTCAGCCTCAAACCCTAAACCCTAAGCTCTGAAAGCTGTCTTCAAGTTGTCGCCTCGCGGTCTCTGCCCTGTGTCTGCTCCCGAATTTTGTCCTTCCACTGTTAGTTCAGCTTTGTTCGCCATTTGGGCGCTGCGCTCCTGTCCTGGCGCACCCCCATCCATCACAAGAAACATGGCCCCCATGGCCCCATCCCCCCAGAGTCACTCCCCGCTGCCCCACCAGATTCCTCCCCTTCCTTCCCCCCCTCCACTCCCCGCATGCACCCCTCCCCTTATTTGCCTGCCCTTCCATGCTTTCCCCCTACTACATGCTGCCTCTCAAAGCACACACCTCCCCTCCTCCTTTCCATCTGCCCCCCAACACACTCCCTCTCCCGTCCCATAGGAACCCTCTCTCCTCAGCCCCCCCCCACACACTCACCCACCCCTCTGCTGCCCCCTCTGTCTTTACAGCGATTGGCTCATGGACGGAGCCAAGAGCGGACACCATGTTGTGGATGTTGCCGTCGGCCACCGCGTCATGGGCATGCACCTGCTGCGCGACGTGCTGGCGCTGGCCACTGTCAAGCCTGGCCTCAAAAGTATGCGTGGGGCTCTCAAGAGCGCCGTGAGTATAGAGCTGCAGCGGGCGGGCTGGGCAAGCCTGGACGCCTCGATCACGGGTCCGCAGCTTCCGGGCGCCGCGATGGAAAACAGTCGGGCCGGCCTGCAGCCGGAGACGTCGCGGCCGTCGCTTCAGCAGATAAAAAAGGCGTACAGACGGACGAGCTTTCCCATGGACGAAGAGGAGCGAGATGCGGGCCGGTCCTCGGTGCGACGCAGGGACCCAAACGCATCGGGCAAGGGTACTTTGGCGAGGGGAAAGGACCCGATCGCGTCGGACATAAGCCCTCACGCGTCGGGGAAGGACAGCTCGGCATACGGCGAAAGCTGCAAGGCATCCGCGGAGAGGGGAGTTAGGTGCAACAACCTCAAATCTACGGAGAAGCGCGCTCAGCGCAACAGCGATCGCAGCATCGCTGGCCCTGACGACAAGAGCGTGCACTGGGGCGGCAGCGAAACAAACGTGGTGCCGATCGGGAACAGGAGCGGACACGGCGTCAGCGGTACCAGTTTCCGCCTCGGCGGCGGGGACAAGAGTGCGCACGGCGCGAGGCGGAGCTTGTTCGGATTATCCGCAGTTTCCTCAACCTCTCCGCAGCTTCCAGCCTACACGTCGAAGTATGTGGTGCTGCACTTGGCCCAGGGCGGAGAGGAGGTGGTGTTGCCGCTCACGGCAGGTGAGTTGGAATGGTTGGGTGGGAGAGAGGGAATGGTTGGGTGGGAGAGAGGGAGGGACGGTGAGCGTAAACCGCACCCAGGCATTTTTTGTGTTCGCGCCTCCAGATGGCTGAGACCTGTGCGTATCGCACCGCATCGGGGTCCAGGCTCCCGAGCGGCACTCCATTTTCCTAGGCTTGGGCGGCCGGCCTCACACTTTGTCAAGTGCAAGCGAAAGAAATATACGGTGGAGTAGAGGGTATAGGAGATTGAGTGGGTGTGGGAGTATCGTAAGGGAGGGAAGTGGAGGAGGAAAGGAAGGTGTGTTGGGGAGGGGGGGGGGGAGCCTGTGCTTGCATACTGGACGATGGAGAATTGGAAGGAGTGGGCAAGGGAGGATTCTCTGTGAAGCCTTGTCGTTCACACCCATTCTGACACACCGCAGCTACCTCTTGACTCGGACTTGACATCCAGCGTGCTCCCCCCAGGGCAGGGGAATATATGAAATCTGAAACTCACGGAACCTAAAAGAACCCATAATTCACACCTGTTCACACCCTACAACTATGCCCTGCCACCCAGGTGGGGCTTCTTACGGTTTGCTTTCCGTGCCGGACAAAGCGCTTGTGTTTTTAAGCGCCGATGAGCTTAAAGATGCATGCCGTCTGAAACACGGTGTCAACCCTGACCCTGTCCATCGTCCGCACCCGTTCACACCCCGCAGCCCTCTCCGAGTGGGGCTTCATACAGTGTGTTTTCCGCGCGGGACACGGCGCGTGCATCGTCAAGGCGCTCGGAGGCATGAAGGACAAGGACAGGCCCGCTTATGCCGAGGACACGCTGAGGTGGGTAAGACCCTTACGGTAACCTTTAAAACTGAACCCTAAGCCCTCAACCCTCAACCCTCAACCCTCAACCCTCAACCCCCAACCCTCAAACCTCAACCCTGAACCCTGAACCCATTAAGGACGAGGACAGGCCGCGGCTAATGCCAAGGACGTGCTGAGGTGGGTGGGGGGCTGGGCGCGAGTGCATGCCCCCAAACCTTGACTATATACCCTTAAGGACAAGGACAGGCTGGCTTATGCCGCTGATGTGTACGGGGGCGAGGGCATCCCCCCATACCTTCTACCATTGGCTTTCTATTAAAGACATAAAACAAGAAACATAACCAATAGGGACCTCGGAAGAGTGGGCTGAGAGCATGCTGAGGTGGGTAGGTGGCGAGTGCTCGCCCTCAAAACCCCGCCCCAAACTTTGACTAGAAAATAAAACACGCCCCCACCCTGGCCCTCAAAAGGGTATGCTGAGGACAAGCTGAGGTGGGTGGGAGCAAGGGCATGCCCGCGAACATTGACTGTACAAAACAAGTACACCCCCCTTTGCCCCTAAAAGAGTGTGCCGAGGACATGCTGAGTGGGGAGTGAGCTGTAACCATGAAGCCTTCATATGCTGCCCTTTACCCTGAGCAGAGGACATGCTAAGTGGGTGTTACTCAATATCATAAAGAGATCTAAATTATTAAAAAATTATCTATTTGGGAATATATATGAGCTGTTACCCTGAAACCTTCATATGCTGTCCTTTACCCTTGTGCAGAGGACATGCTGAGTGGGGGATGAGCTGTAACCCTGAAACCTTCATATGCTGCCCTTTACCCCTGTGCAGAGGACATGCTAAGTGGGGGGTGAGCTGTAACCCTGAAACCTTCATATGCTGCCCTTTACCCCTGTGCAGAGGACATGCTGAGTGGGGGGTGAGCATGGCCCTGTAACCCCGGAACCTTTATCTGCTGCCCTTTACCCCTGTGCAGAGGACATGCTGAGTGGGGGGTGAGCTGTAACCCTGGAACCTTTATCTGCTGCCCTGCACCCTGCTCCAGGTGGTTGCGCCGCTACTTCAACGCCTTTGAGGCCGAGCCCGATGCGATCGAGGCGACGACGCTCGACGACGCCGGCAGCCCGCTGCTGGCCAGCCCCAAGTACCGCGAGGCAGCTGGTCGGTTTCGGCGGCAATGGGTGTGCGCTAGGCGACTGGGTGGCCAACAGGGCTGGCCGGCAGACATCATGGTCATGCGGGTATGTGCTTGAGAGGTGGTGTGGATCTCTTGTGTGATGTGAGAGGTGGTGTGGATCACATGTGTGTGTGATGTGTGAGAGATGGTGTGGATCACATGTGTGTGTGATGTGTGAGAAGTGGTGTGGATCACATGTGTGTGTGATGTGTGAGATATGGTGTGGATCGCATGCGTCTATGTGTAACAGATGGTGTAGATCACTCGTCAGGTTCACGAAACCCAGCCTGTTGACCTAAAAATGCTAAGTCAGAGTACAGCCCACAGGATCCCAGGCTCAAGCCTTGACCTCTTGCCCGTCTGGCCTCTGTACCTCCCCTCAGCCCTGAACCCTCATCCTCTGCCCCTCCCCGCAGCCCTGAAGCCTCATCCTCTGTACCTCCCCTCAGCCCTGAACCCTCATCCTCTGTACCTCCCCTCAGCCCTGAACCCTCATCCTCTGTACCTCCCCTTAGCCCTGAACCCTCATCCTCTGTACCTCTCCTCAGCCCTGAACCCTCATCCTCTGCCCCTCCCCTCAGCCCTGAACCCTCATCCTCTGTACCTCCCCTCAGCCCTGAACCCTCATCCTCTGCCCCTCCCCTCAGCCCTGAACCTTCATCCTCTGTACCTCCCCTCAGCCCTGAACCCTCATCCTCTGCCCCTCCCGTCAGCCCTGAACCCTCATCCTCTGCCCCTCCTCTTAGCCCTGAACCCTCATTTTCTGCCCTCATCTTCTGTTGCAGGGTCACGAGGAGGCCGTCAGGTGCGTGGCGTACAGTTTCGACGGGCGGCAGGTGGCGACGTGCAGCGAGGACACGCGGCTCTGGGACCTGGCAAGCGGGCAGAACATGCTGACAGTTAAGGTGAGTCAAGGGTTTCTTGAGGGTTAAGGGTTGAGGGTGAGGGTGACTGGCTTAGGATGCAGCGAGAACATGAAGCTCTGACACCTGACGCGCATACATGAACCAGGTCCAGGTGGGTTAAGGGTTACGGATTTAGGGTCCAGGTGAGTTCAGGGTTAAGCTTCCAGGTGAGTTTAGGGTTTAGGGTCCAGGTGAGTTTGGTGAGGCTTGAGAGGGGCGCAAAGCGTTAATATTTTCAGGGTGCACCGGTCTACCTTGGGGGGGGGCCGCCGCCGCCAGCAGCCCAGGCATAGCGGGGCCTTGCCGCGGCAGGTCCTCCCGGCCACAGCAGGCCGTGATGTAGCTGACATGTAGCTGAACCATGATAATTTAAACTGTGCTAAAGGTTCTGCCACTGCCAGGGCCGTGATATAGCTGAAGTCTAGCTGAACCATAACTGTTCCGCCACTGTCAGGGCCGTGATGTAGCTGAAGTGTAGCTGAACCATAACTGTTCCGCCACTACCAGGGCCACACAGAGTCCGTCAAGGCTGTCACTTTCAGTGCCGACGGGCGGCAGATGGCCACTGGCAGCGAAGATAAGACTGCCAGGATATGGGACCTGACCAGCGGACAGAGTACGGTGACGCTCAAGGTGTGTTGATTCACCCCAGCTGCTTTTTTTTATTGCACGCCTGAACCTCCAACTCTGAAACCTATGTACTAAGCAGGGCCGTACCAGCTTGGTCAACAACGTCGCCTTCTGCCCTTAACCCTTAACCTTCAAAACTACATTTGACGTGAAACCCTGAATCCTCAACCTTGCCCAAGGGGCCTGTCACTTCGGGGGTCGGACGAGTCCCCCCAAACAAGGGGGGTCGGCCGGGACGGAGCCTTTCCACCCAAAAAGCTCGACAGGAAAATAAACTAAGTTTCCTTCGAAATTAAAAAGCTTAAGTCCTGGACGCCAGTAAAGTTTTTGTGCGGGAAGACCCCATCCCATGGGTCGAATGCCGTTGTCGGGGGACTCGTCCGACCCCCTCAGTGACAGGCCCCTTCCTTGACCCCTTAAATCTGGATGCTGAAACATGCAGGGCCACACAAGCATGGTAAACAGCGTCGCCTTCAGCCCCGACGGGTCGCACCTGGCGACCGGCAGCAGCGACAAAACCGCAAAGGTGTGGGACGTCGTACTGGGATGTACGACACTTACGCTCGAAGGCCATACCAACGTGGTGACGAGCGTCGCTTTCAACCCCAACGGGCTACTGCTGGCGACCGGCAGCAACGACCGGACCGCGCGGCTCTGGGACCTGGTGTACGGCGCCGAGGCGGCCTGCCTGGCGAGCCACGCCAACAGCGTGACGAGCGTCGCGTTCGACGCCGACGGCCAGCGGCTGGCGACGGGCAGCCACGACAACATGGTCATGGTGTGGGACGTCGTGGCGTGCTGCATCCCAGGAGCGGTTTCTAGGTGAGGGCTTGGGGTTTGGGGAGCGGTTTGTAGGTATGGGGTTGAGGGTTGAGGGGGTAGTTTCTAGGTGAGGAGTTAAGGGTTGAGGGAGTGGTTTCTAGGTGAGGGTTTTTGGGTTGAGGGGGTGGTTTCTAGGTGAGGGGTTGAGGGTTGAGGGATTGGTTTCTAGGTGAGGGGCAAAGCCTCCTTATTCCCTTCCACACTAGCAGAGGAGCTGAAACTAGCAGTTTCCTACTAGAATTGTGAAACAGAAAGGGACATGCCATGCTCCTCACAGGGTCCACTTCTTCTGGAGTGAATCCTTATTTTCACGTTTTCCTGGATTTTGATTACTCCTTAGGATTACTCCTCACAGGATTCACACCTTCTGGAGCAGGATGGGGTGGAGGGGCTGTGGCGCATGCTGCACCCCGGGCGCAGTATTAAAGTCCCACAGACCCACACCCCTCCCGGCCACGGGCCAAAATGCGGCTGCCATGTAGCTGAAGTGTGCTTCAAATGACACGATTGCTCAACGTTGCAGACTGTGCATTGGCCGTGTCTGACGCCCGAAGGCGATACCCACTGTGTCACTTGCATGTAGCTAATGTGTAGCTGAGGGTGAAGCTAACGTGTAGCTAACGTGTAGCTGAGGGTGAAGGTAAGGTGGAGCTGAGGTGAAGCTACCTTGGAGCTAATGTGTAGCTGAGGGTAAAGCTAACATGGAGCTAACGTGTAGCTGAGGGTGTAGCTGAAGTGCGCTGATAAATGGCATGACTGAACGCTGCACAGGCCCTGTCTAACGCTTGAGGGCCACACACACCGGGTCACGAGCGTTTCCTTCAGCTCCAACGGGCGGCAGCTCGCCAGCGCCAGCATGGACAACACCGCTAAAGTATGGGACGCTAAGGCCGGGGGCGCCGCGCTGGCCACCCTTGAGGGCCATCCCAGTGGCGTCATTTCCGTTGCCTTTTGCCCGTCGAGCGAGCAGCACGTCGCTACTGGCAGCTTTGACAAGACTGCAAGGTAGGGGATTGGGATCCTGTAACCTTAACCCTTAACCCTTCAATCGCAACCCTAAACCAGCAGGTTGTCAAGACTGCAAGGTAAGGGATTGGTAAGGGATTGGTAAGGGATTGGTAAGGGAATGGTAAGGGATTGGTAAAGGATTGGTAAGGGATTGGTAAGGGATTGGTAAGGGATTGGTAAGGGAATGGTAAGGGATTGGTAAGGGATTGGTAAGGGAATGGTAAGGGAATGGTAAGGGATTGGTAAGGGATTGGTAAGGGAATGGTAAGGGATTGGTAAGGGATTGGTAAGGGAATGGTAAGGGATTGGTAAGGGAATGGTAAGGGAATGGTAAGGGATTGGTAAGGGAATGGTAAGGGATTGGTAAGGGATTTGGATGATCAACGCTGAACCCTAAGCCTTAAACCATCAACCCGAAACCAGCAGCTCTGTCTAGACCACAAGATAAGAGATTTGGATCCTTACCCCTAAAACCTTGATTCTTGACCCATAACTAGTAGCTTAGCCTAGACTGCAAGGTAGGGGCCGGACAGGTTACTTGAACATCTAGGATTTTGATCCTTAACCCCCGATTCTCAAGTCCAAAGCCCTTAACCTTGAACTAGGCTGTCCCAACAGTGCCATCTCGGTAGCCTTCTACATACCTGTTGAACGGCAAGTCGCCACTGGCAGGTTGAACTAGGCTGTTCCAACATTGCCATCTCGGTGGCCTTCTGCATACCTGTTAAACGGCAAGTCGCCACTGGCGGGTTGAACATGGCTGTTCCAACAGTGTCATCTCTTTTGCCTTCTGCTTACCTGTTGAACGGCAAGTCGCCACTGGCGGGTTGAACATGGCTGTTCCAACAGTGTCATTTTGGTAGCCTTCTGCATACCTGTTGAACGGCAAGTCGCCACTGGCGGGTTGAACCAGGCTGTTCCAACAGTGCCATCTCGGTAGCCTTCTGCAAACCTGTTGAACGGCAAGTCGCCACTGGCGGGTTGAACATGGCTGTTCCAACAGTGTCATTTTGGTAGCCTTCTGCATACCTGTTGAACGGCAAGCCGCCACTGGCGGGTTGAACTAGGCTCTCCCAACAGTGTCATCTCGGTAGCCTTCTGCATACCTGTTGAACAGCAAATCGCCACTGGCGGGTTGAACATGGCTGTTCCAGCAGTGTCATTTTGGTAGCCTTCTGCATGCTTTTTGAACGGCAAGTCGCCACTGGCGGGTTGAACTAGGCTGTTCCAACAGTGTCATTTTGGTAGCCTTCTGCATGCCTGTTGAACGGCAAGTCGCCACTGGCGGGTTGAACTAGGCTCTCCCAACAGTGTCATCTCGGTAGCCTTCTGCATACCTGTTGAACGGCAAGTCGCCACTGGCGGGTTGAACTAGGCTGTTCCAACAGTGTCATCTCGGTAGCCTTCTGCATACCTGTTAAACGGCAAGTCGCCAATGGCGGGTTGAACTAGGCTCTCCCAACAGTGTCATCTCGGCAGCCTTCTGCATGCCTGTTGAACGGCAAGTCACCACAGGCAGGTGTGAACTAGGCTCTCCCAACATTGTCATCTCGGCAGCCTTCTGCATGCCTGTTGAACGGCAAGTCGCCACTGGCGGGTTGAACTAGGCTGTTCCAACAGTGTCATCTCGGTAGCCTTCTGCATACCTGTTAAACGGCAAGTCGCCACTGGCGGGTTGAACTAGGCTGTTCCAACAGTGTCATTTTGGTAGCCTTCTGCATACCTGTTGAACGGCAAGTCGCCACTGGCGGGTTGAACATGGCTGTTCCAACAGTGTCATTTTGGTAGCCTTCTGCATACCTGTTGAACGGCAAGTCGCCACTGGCGGGTTGAACATGGCTGTTCCAACAGTGTCATTTTGGTAGCCTTCTGCATGCCTGTTGAACGGCAAGTCGCCACTGGCGGGTTGAACTAGGCTCTCCCAACAGTGTCATCTCGGTAGCCTTCTGCATACCTGTTGAACGGCAAGTCGCCACTGGCGGGTTGAACTAGGCTGTTCCAACAGTGTCATCTCGGTAGCCTTCTGCATACCTGTTAAACGGCAAGTCGCCACTGGCGGGTTGAACTAGGCTCTCCCAACAGTGTCATCTCGGCAGCCTTCTGCATGCCTGTTGAACGGCAAGTCACCACAGGCAGGTGTGAACTAGGCTCTCCCAACATTGTCATCTCGGCAGCCTTCTGCATGCCTGTTGAACGGCAAGTCGCCACTGGCAGGTTAAACTAGGCTGTTCCAACAGTGTCATCTCGGTAGCCTTCTGCATACCTGTTAAACGGCAAGTCGCCACTGGCGGGTTGAACTAGGCTCTCCCAACAGTGTCATCTCGGCAGCCTTCTGCATGCCTGTTGAACGGCAAGTCACCACAGGCAGGTGTGAACTAGGCTCTCCCAACAGTGCCGTCTCGGTAGCCTTCTGCATACCTGTTGAACAGCAAGTCGCCACTGGCGGGTTGAACAAGGCTCTCCCAACAGTGTCATTTTGGTAGCCTTCTGCATACCTGTTGAACGGCAAGTCGCCACTGGCGGGTTGAACTAGGCTCTCCCAACAGTGTCATTTTGGTAGCCTTCTGCATGCCTGTTGAACGGCAAGTCGCCACTGGCGGGTTGAACTAGGCTCTCCCAACAGTGTCATCTCCGTAGCCTTCTGCATACCTGTTGAACGGCAAGTCGCCACTGGCGGGTTGAACTAGGCTGTTCCAACAGTGTCATCTCGGTAGCCTTCTGCATACCTGTTAAACGGCAAGTCGCCACTGGCGGGTTGAACTAGGCTCTTCCAACAGTGTCATCTCGGCAGCCTTCTGCATGCCTGTTGAACGGCAAGTCACCACAGGCAGGTGTGAACTAGGCTCTCCCAACAATGTCATCTCGGAAGCCTTCTGCATGCCTGTTGCACGGCAAGTCGCCACTGGCGGGTTGAACATGGCTGTTCCAACAGTGCCATCTCGGCAGCCTTCTGCATGCCTGTTGAACGGCAAGTCGCCACTGGCGGGTTGAACTAGGCTCTCCCAACAGTGTCATCTCGGTAGCCTTCTGCATACCTGTTGAACGGCAAGTCGCCACTGGCGTGTTGAACTAGGCTGTTCCAACAGTGCCATCTCGGCAGCCTTCTGCATGCCTGTTGAACGGCAAGTCGCCACTGGCGGGTTAAACTAGGCTCTCCCAACAGTGTCATCTCGGTAGCCTTCTGCATACCTGTTGAACGGCAAGTCGCCACTGGCGGGTTGACTTAGGCTGTTCCAACAGTGTCATCTCGGTAGCCTTCTGCATACCTGTTGAACGGCAAGTCGCCACTGGCGGGTTGAACTAGGCTGTTCCAACAGTGTCATCTCGGTAGCCTTCTGCATACCTGTTAAACGGCAAGTCGCCACTGGCGGGTTGAACTAGGCTCTCCCAACAGTGTCATCTCGGCAGCCTTCTGCATGCCTGTTGAACGGCAAGTCACCACAGGCAGGTGTGAACTAGGCTCTCCCAACATTGTTATCTCGGCAGCCTTCTGCATGCCTGTTGAACGGCAAGTCGCCACTGGCGGGTTAAACTAGGCTGTTCCAACAGTGTCATCTCGGTAGCCTTCTGCATACCTGTTAAACGGCAAGTCGCCACTGGCGGGTTGAACTAGGCTCTCCCAACAGTGTCATCTCGGCAGCCTTCTGCATGCCTGTTGAACGGCAAGTCACCACAGGCAGGTGTGAACTAGGCTCTCCCAACAGTGCCGTCTCGGTAGCCTTCTGCATACCTGTTGAACAGCAAGTCGCCACTGGCGGGTTGAACTAGGCTCTCCCAACAGTGTCATCTCGGTAGCCTTCTGCATACCTGTTGAACGGCAAGTCGCCACTGGCGGGTTGAACTAGGCTGTTCCAACAGTGCCATCTCGGCAGCCTTCTGCATGCCTGTTGAACGGCAAGTCGCCACTGGCGGGTTAAACTAGGCTCTCCCAACAGTGTCATCTCGGTAGCCTTCTGCATACCTGTTGAACGGCAAGTCGCCACTGGCGGGTTGAACTAGGCTGTTCCAACAGTGTCATCTTCGTAGCCTTCTGCATGTCTGTTGAACGGCAAGTCGCCACTGGCGGGTTGATCTAGGCTGTTCCAACAGTGTCATCTCGGCAGCCTTCTGCATACCTGTTGAACGGCAAGTTGCCACTGGCAGGTTGAACTAGGCTCTCCCAACAGTGTCATCTCGGTAGCCTTCTGCATGCCTGTTCAATGGCAAGTCACCACAGGCAGGTGTGAACTAGGCTCTCCCAACAGTGCCATCTCGGCAGCCTTCTGCATGCCTGTTGAACGGCAAGTCGCCACTGGCGGGTTTGAACTAGGCTCTCCCAACAGTGCCGTCTCGGTTGCCTTCTGCATGCCTGTTGAACGGCAAGTCGCCACTGGCGGGTTTGAACTAGGATCTCCCAACAGTGTCATCTCGGTAGCCTTCTGCATACCTGTTGAACGGCAAGTCGCCACTGGCGGGTTGAACTAGGCTCTCCCATCAGTGCCATCTCGGTAGCCTTCTGCACATCTGTTGAATGGCAAGTCGCCACTGGCAGGTTGAACTAGGCTCTTCCAACAGTGTTATTTTGGTAGCCTTCTGCATACCTGTTGAACGGCAAGTCGCCACTGGCGGGTTGAACTAGGCTGTCCCAATAGTGCCATCTCGGTAGCCTTCTGCATGCCTGTTGAACGGCAAGTCGCCACTGGCGGGTTGAACTAGGCTGTTCCAACAGTGTCATCTCGGTAGCCTTCTGCATACCTGTTGAACGGCATGTCGCCACTGGCGGGTTGAACTAGGCTGTTCCAACATTGTCATCTCGGTAGCCTTCTGCATACCTGTTGAACAGCAAGTCGCCACTGGCGGGTTGAACATGGCTGTTCCAACAGTGTCTTTTTGGTAGCCTTCTGCATACCTGTTGAACGGCAAGTCGCCACTGGCGGGTTGAACATGGCTGTTCCAACAGTGTCATTTTGGTAGCCTTCTGCATGCTTTTTGAACGGCAAGTCGCCACTGGCGGGTTGAACTAGGCTGTTCCAACAGTGTCATCTCGGTAGCCTTCTGCATACCTGTTGAACGGCAAGTCGCCAATGGCGGGTTGAACTAGGCTCTCCCATCAGTGCCATCTCGGTAGCCTTCTGCACATCTGTTGAATGGCAAGTCGCCACTGGCAGGTTGAACTAGGCTCTTCCAACAGTGTTATTTTGGTAGCCTTCTGCATACCTGTTGAACGGCAAGTCGCCACTGGCGGGTTGAACTAGGCTGTCCCAATAGTGCCATCTCGGTAGCCTTCTGCATGCCTGTTGAACGGCAAGTCGCCACTGGCGGGTTGAACTAGGCTGTTCCAACAGTGTCATCTCGGTAGCCTTCTGCATACCTGTTGAACGGCATGTCGCCACTGGCGGGTTGAACTAGGCTGTTCCAACATTGTCATCTCGGTAGCCTTCTGCATACCTGTTGAACAGCAAGTCGCCACTGGCGGGTTGAACATGGCTGTTCCAACAGTGTCTTTTTGGTAGCCTTCTGCATACCTGTTGAACGGCAAGTCGCCACTGGCGGGTTGAACATGGCTGTTCCAACAGTGTCATTTTGGTAGCCTTCTGCATGCTTTTTGAACGGCAAGTCGCCACTGGCGGGTTGAACTAGGCTGTTCCAACAGTGTCATCTCGGTAGCCTTCTGCATACCTGTTGAACGGCAAGTCGCCAATGGCGGGTTGAACTAGGCTGTTCCAACAGTGTCATTTTGGTAGCCTTCTGCATACCTGTTAAACGGCAAGTCGCCACTGGCGGGTTGAACAAGGCTCTCTCAACAGTGTCATCTCGGCAGCCTTCTGCATGCCTGTTGAACGGCAAGTCACCACAGGCAGTTGTGAACTAGGCTCTCCCAACAGTGTCATCTCGGCAGCCATCTGCATGCCTGTTGAACGGCAAGTCGCCACTGGCGGGTTGAACTAGGCTGTTCCAACAGTGCCATCTCGGTAGCCTTCTGCATGCCTGTTAAACGGCAAGTCGCCACTGGCGGGTTGAACATGGCTGTTCCAACAGTGTTATCTCGGTAGCCTTCTGCATACCTGTTGAACGGCAAGTCGCCACTGGCGGGTTGAACTAGGCTGTTCCAACAGTGCCATCTCGGCAGCCTTCTGCATGCCTGTTGAACGGCAAGTCGCCACTGGCGGGTTAAACTAGGCTCTCCCAACAGTGTCATCTCGGTAGCCTTCTGCATGCCTGTTGAACGGCAAGTGGCCACTGGCGGGTTGAACTAGGCTGTTCCAACAGTGTCATCTTCGTAGCCTTCTGCATGTCTGTTGAACGGCAAGTCGCCACTGGCGGGTTGATCTAGGCTCTTCCAACAGTGTCATCTCGGCAGCCTTCTGCATACCTGTTGAACGGCAAGTTGCCACTGGCAGGTTGAACTAGGCTCTCCCAACAGTGTTATCTCGACAGCCTTCTGCATGCCTGTTCAATGGCAAGTCACCACAGGCAGGTGTGAACTAGGCTCTCCCAACAGTGCCATCTCGGCAGCCTTCTGCATACCTGTTGAACGGCAAGTCGCCACTGGCGGGTTGAACTAGGCTCTCCCAACAGTGTCATCTCGGTAGCCTTCTGCATACCTGTTGAACGGCAAGCCGCCACTGGCGGGTTGAACTAGGCTCTCCCAACAGTGTCATATCGGTTGCCTTCTGCATACCTGTTAAACGGCAAGTCGCCACTGGCGGGTTGAACATGGCTGTTCCAACAGTGTCATTTTGGTAGCCTTCTGCATACCTGTTGAACGGCAAGTCGCCACTGGCGGGTTGAACATGGCTGTTCCTACAGTGTCATTTTGGTAGCCTTCTGCATGCCTGTTGAACGGCAAGTCGCCACTGGCGGGTTGAACTAGGCTCTCCCAACAGTTTCATCTCGGTAGCCTTCTGCATACCTGTTGAACGGCAAGTCGCCACTGGCGGGTTGAACTAGGCTGTTCCAACAGTGTCATCTCGGTAGCCTTCTGCATACCTGTTGAACGGCAAGTCGCCACTGGCGGGTTGAACTAGGCTCTCCCAACAGTGTCATCTCAGCAGCCTTCTGCATGCCTGTTGAACGGCAAGTCACCACAGGCAGTTGTGAACTAGGCTCTTCCAACAGTGCCATCTCGGCAGCCTTCTGCATACCTGTTGAACGGCAAGTCGCCACTGGCGGGTTGAACTAGGCTGTTCCAACAGTGTCATCTCGGTAGCCTTCTGCATACCTGTTGAACGGCAAGTTGCCACTGGCAGGTTGAACTAGGCTCTCCCAACAGTGTTATCTCGACAGCCTTCTGCATGCCTGTTCAATGGCAAGTCACCACAGGCAGGTGTGAACTAGGCTCTCCCAACAGTGCCATCTCGGCAGCCTTCTGCATACCTGTTGAACGGCAAGTCGCCACTGGCGGGTTGAACTAGGCTCTCCCAACAGTGTCATCTCGGTAGCCTTCTGCATACCTGTTGAACGGCAAGCCGCCACTGGCGGGTTGAACTAGGCTCTCCCAACAGTGTCATATCGGTTGCCTTCTGCATACCTGTTAAACGGCAAGTCGCCACTGGCGGGTTGAACATGGCTGTTCCAACAGTGTCATTTTGGTAGCCTTCTGCATACCTGTTGAACGGCAAGTCGCCACTGGCGGGTTGAACATGGCTGTTCCAACAGTGTCATTTTGGTAGCCTTCTGCATGCCTGTTGAACGGCAAGTCGCCACTGGCGGGTTGAACTAGGCTCTCCCAACAGTTTCATCTCGGTAGCCTTCTGCATACCTGTTGAACGGCAAGTCGCCACTGGTGGGTTGAACTAGGCTGTTCCAACAGTGTCATCTCGGTAGCCTTCTGCATACCTGTTGAACGGCAAGTCGCCACTGGCGGGTTGAACTAGGCTCTCCCAACAGTGTCATCTCAGCAGCCTTCTGCATGCCTGTTGAACGGCAAGTCACCACAGGCAGTTGTGAACTAGGCTCTTCCAACAGTGCCATCTCGGCAGCCTTCTGCATACCTGTTGAACGGCAAGTCGCCACTGGCGGGTTGAACTAGGCTCTCCCAACAGTGTCATCTCGGTAGCCTTCTGCATGCCTGTTGAACGGCAAGTCGCCACTGGCGGGTTGAACAAGGCTCTCTCAACAGTGTCATCTCGGCAGCCTTCTGCATGCCTGTTGAACGGCAAGTCACCACAGGCAGTTGTGAACTAGGCTCTCCCAACAGTGTCATCTCGGCAGCCATCTGCATGCCTGTTGAACGGCAAGTCGCCACTGGCGGGTTGAACTAGGCTGTTCCAACAGTGCCATCTCGGTAGCCTTCTGCATGCCTGTTAAACGGCAAGTCGCCACTGGCGGGTTGAACATGGCTGTTCCAACAGTGTTATCTCGGTAGCCTTCTGCATACCTGTTGAACGGCAAGTCGCCACTGGCGGGTTGAACTAGGCTGTTCCAACAGTGCCATCTCGGCAGCCTTCTGCATGCCTGTTGAACGGCAAGTCGCCACTGGCGGGTTAAACTAGGCTCTCCCAACAGTGTCATCTCGGTAGCCTTCTGCATGCCTGTTGAACGGCAAGTCGCCACTGGCGGGTTGAACTAGGCTGTTCCAACAGTGTCATCTTCGTAGCCTTCTGCATGTCTGTTGAACGGCAAGTCGCCACTGGCGGGTTGATCTAGGCTCTTCCAACAGTGTCATCTCGGCAGCCTTCTGCATACCTGTTGAACGGCAAGTCGCCACTGGCAGGTTGAACTAGGCTCTCCCAACAGTGTTATCTCGACAGCCTTCTGCATGCCTGTTCAATGGCAAGTCACCACAGGCAGGTGTGAACTAGGCTCTCCCAACAGTGCCATCTCGGCAGCCTTCTGCATACCTGTTGAACGGCAAGTCGCCACTGGCGGGTTGAACTAGGCTCTCCCAACAGTGTCATCTCGGTAGCCTTCTGCATACCTGTTGAACGGCAAGCCGCCACTGGCGGTTTGAACTAGGCTCTCCCAACAGTGTCATATCGGTTGCCTTCTGCATACCTGTTAAACGGCAAGTCGCCACTGGCGGGTTGAACATGGCTGTTCCAACAGTGTCATTTTGGTAGCCTTCTGCATACCTGTTGAACGGCAAGTCGCCACTGGCGGGTTGAACATGGCTGTTCCAACAGTGTCATTTTGGTAGCCTTCTGCATGCCTGTTGAACGGCAAGTCGCCACTGGCGGGTTGAACTAGGCTCTCCCAACAGTTTCATCTCGGTAGCCTTCTGCATACCTGTTGAACGGCAAGTCGCCACTGGCGGGTTGAACTAGGCTGTTCCAACAGTGTCATCTCGGTAGCCTTCTGCATACCTGTTCAACGGCAAGTCGCCACTGGCGGGTTGAACTAGGCTCTCCCAACAGTGTCATCTCAGCAGCCTTCTGCATGCCTGTTGAACGGCAAGTCACCACAGGCAGTTGTGAACTAGGCTCTTCCAACAGTGCCATCTCGGCAGCCTTCTGCATACCTGTTGAACGGCAAGTCGCCACTGGCGGGTTGAACTAGGCTGTTCCAACAGTGTCATCTCGGTAGCCTTCTGCATACCTGTTGAACGGCAAGTCGCCACTGGCGGGTTGAACTAGGCTCTCCCAACAGTGTCATCTCAGCAGCCTTCTGCATGTCTGTTGAACGGCAAGTCACCACAGGCAGTTGTGAACTAGGCTCTTCCAACAGTGCCATCTCGGCAGCCTTCTGCATGCCTGTTGAACGGCAAGTCGCCACTGGCAGGTTGAACTAGGCTGTTCCAACAGTGTCATCTCGGTAGCCTTCTGCATACCTGTTAAACGGCAAGTCGCCACTGGCGGGTTGAACTAGGCTCTCCCAACAGTGTCATCTCGGCAGCCTTCTGCATGCCTGTTGAACGGCAAGTCACCACAGGCAGGTGTGAACTAGGCTCTCCCAACAGTGTCATCTCGGTAGCCTTCTGCATACCTGTTGAACAGCAAGTCGCCACTGGCGGGTTGAACAAGACTCTCCCAACAGTGTCATTTTGGTAGCCTTCTGCATACCTGTTGAACGGCAAGTCGCCACTGGCGGGTTGAACTAGGCTCTCCCAACAGTGTCATTTTGGTAGCCTTCTGCATGCCTGTTGAACGGCAAGTCGCCACTGGCGGGTTGAACTAGGCTCTCCCAACAGTGTCATCTCGGTAGCCTTCTGCATACCTGTTGAACGGCAAGTCGCCACTGGCGTGTTGAACTAGGCTGTTCCAACAGTGCCATCTCGGTAGCCTTCTGCATACCTGTTGAACGGCAAGTCGCCACTGGCGGGTTGAACTAGGCTCTCCCAACAGTGTCATCTCGGCAGCCTTCTGCATGCCTGTTGAACGGCAATTCACCACAGGCAGGTGTGAACTAGGCTCTCCCAACATTGTCATATCGGCAGCCTTCTGCATGCCTGTTGAACGGCAAGTCGCCACTGGCGGGTTGAACTAGGCTGTTCCAACAGTGCCATCTCGGCAGCCTTCTGCATGCCTGTTGAACGGCAAGTCGCCACTGGCGGGTTGAACTAGGCTCTCCCAACAGTGTCATCTCGGTAGCCTTCTGCATACCTGTTGAACGGCAAGTCGCCACTGGCGGGTTGAACTAGGCTGTTCCAACAGTGCCATCTCGGCAGCCTTCTGCATGCCTGTTGAACGGCAAGTCGCCACTGGCGGGTTAAACTAGGCTCTCCCAACAGTGTCATCTCGGTAGCCTTCTGCATGCCTGTTGAACGGCAAGTCGCCACTGGCGGGTTGAACTAGGCTGTTCCAACAGTGTCATCTTCGTAGCCTTCTGCATGTCTGTTGAACGGCAAGTCGCCACTGGCGGGTTGATCTAGGCTCTTCCAACAGTGTCATCTCGGCAGCCTTCTGCATACCTGTTGAACGGCAAGTTGCCACTGGCAGGTTGAACTAGGCTCTCCCAACAGTGTTATCTCGACAGCCTTCTGCATGCCTGTTCAATGGCAAGTCACCACAGGCAGGTGTGAACTAGGCTCTCCCAACAGTGCCATCTCGGCAGCCTTCTGCATGCCTGTTGAACGGCAAGTCGCCACTGGCGGGTTTGAACTAGGCTCTCCCAACAGTGCCGTCTCGGTTGCCTTCTGCATGCCTGTTGAACGGCAAGTCGCCACTGGCGGGTTTGAACTAGGATCTCCCAACAGTGTCATCTCGGTAGCCTTCTGCATACCTGTTGAACGGCAAGTCGCCACTGGCGGGTTGAACTAGGCTCTCCCATCAGTGCCATCTCGGTAGCCTTCTGCACATCTGTTGAATGGCAAGTCGCCACTGGCAGGTTGAACTAGGCTCTTCCAACAGTGTCTTTTTGGTAGCCTTCTGCATACCTGTTGAACGGCAAGTCGCCACTGGCGGGTTGAACATGGCTGTTCCAACAGTGTCATTTTGGTAGCCTTCTGCATGCTTGTTGAACGGCAAGTCGCCACTGGCGGGTTGAACTAGGCTGTTCCAACTGTGTCATCTCGGTAGCCTTCTGCATACCTGTTGAACGGCAAGTCGCCACTGGCGGGTTGAACATGGCTGTTCCAACAGTGTCATCTCGGCAGCCTTCTGCATACCTGTTGAACGGCAAGTCGCCACTGGCAGGTTGAACTAGGCTCTCCCAACATTGTCATCTCGGCAGCCTTCTGCATGCCTGTGTAATGGCCAATCACCACAGGCAGGTGTGAACTAGGCTCTCCCAACAGTGCCATCTCGGCAGCCTTCTGCATGCCTGTTGAACGGCAAGTCGCCACTGGCGGGTTTGAACTAGGCTCTCCCAACAGTGCCGTCTCGGTTGCCTTCTGCATGTCTGTTGAACGGCAAGTCGCCACTGGCGGGTTGAACTAGGCTCTCCCAACAGTGTCACTTCCGTAGCCTTCTGCATACCTGTTGAACGGCAAGTCGCCACTGGCGGGTTGAACTAGGCTCTCCCAACAGTGTCATCTCGGCAGCCTTCTGCATGCCTGTTGAACGGCAAGTCACCACAGGCAGGTGTGAACTAGGCTCCCCCAACAGTGCCGTCTCGGTAGCCTTCTGCATACCTGTTGAACAGCAAGTCGCCACAGGCGGGTTGAACAAGGCTATCCCAACAGTGCCATTTTGGTAGCCTTCTGCATACCTGTTGAACGGCAAGTCGCCACTAGCGGGTTGAACCTGGCTGTTCCAACAGTGTCATTTTGGTAGCCTTCTGCATGCCTGTTGAACGGCAAGTCGCCACTGGCGGGTTGAACTAGGCTCTCCCAACAGTGTCATCTCGGCAGCCTTCTGCATGCCTGTTGAACGGCAAGTCACCACAGGCAGGTGTGAACTAGGCTTCCCCAACAATGCCGTCTCGGTAGCCTTCTGCATACCTGTTGAACAGCAAGTCGCCACTGGCGGGTTGAACAAGGCTATCCCAACAGTGTCATTTTGGTAGCCTTCTGCATACCTGTTGAACGGCAAGTCGCCACTAGCGGGTTGAACCTGGCTGTTTCAACAGTGTCATTTTGGCAGCCTTCTGCATGCCTGCTGAACGGCAAGTAGCCACTGGCGGGTTGAACATGGCTGTTCCAACAGTGTCATTTTGGTAGCCTTCTGCATACCTGTTGAACGGCATGTCGCCACTGGCGGGTTGAACTATGCTTTTCAACAGTTTCATTTTCGTAGCCTTCTGCATACCTGTTGAACGGCAAGTCGCCACTGGCGGGTTGAACATGGCTGTTCCAACAGTGTCATTTTGGCAGCCTTCTGCATACTTGTTGAACGGCAAGTCGCCACTGGCAGGTTGAACTAGGCTCTCCCAACAGTGTCATCTCGGCAGCCTTCTGCATGCTTGTTGAATGGCAAGTCACCACAGGCAGTTGTGAACTAGGCTCTCCCAACAGTGTCATCTCGGCAGCCTTCTGCATGCCTGTTGAACGGCAAGTCGCCACTGGCGGGTTTGAACTAGGCTCTCCCAACATTGTCATCTCGGCAGCCTTCTGCATACCTGTTGAACGGCAAGTCGCCACTGGCGGGTTGAACTAGGCTGTTCCAACAGTGCCATCTCGGCAGCCTTCTGCATGCCTGCTGAACGGCAAGTCGCCACTGGCGGGTTGAACTAGGCTGTTCCAACAATGCCATCTCGGCAGCCTTCTGCATGTCTACTGAACGGCAAGTCGCCACTGGCGGGTTAAACTAGGCTCTCCCAATAGTGTCATCTCGGTAGCCTTCTGCATGTCTGTTGAACGGCAAGTCGCCACTGGCGGGTTGAACTAGGCTGTTTAAACAGTGTCATCTCGGCAGCCTTCTGCATACCTGTTGAACGGCAAGTCGCCACTGGCAGGTTGAACTAGGCTCTCCCAACATTGTCATCTCGGCAGCCTTCTGCAGACCTGTTGAATGGCAAGTCACCACAGGCAGGTGTGAACTAGGCTCTCCCAACAGTGCCATCTCGGCAGCCTTCTGCATGCCTGTTGAACGGCAAGTCGCCACTGGCGGGTTGAACTAGGCTCTCCCAACAGTGCCGTCTCGGTTGCCTTCTGCATGCCTGTTGAACGGCAAGTCGCCACTGGCGGGTTGAACTAGGCTGTTCCAACAGTGTCATCTCGGTAGCCTTCTGCATGTCTGTTGAACGGCAAGTCGCCACTGGCGGGTTGAACTAGGCTGTTCCAACAGTGCCATCTCGGCAGCCTTCTGCATGCCTGTTGAACGGCAAGTCGCCACTGGCGGGTTAAACTAGGCTCTCCCAACAGTGTCATCTCGGTAGCCTTCGGCATACCTGTTGAACGGCAAGTCGCCACTGGCGGGTTTGAACTAGGCTCTCCCAACATTGTCATCTCGGCAGCCTTCTGCATACCTGTTGAACGGCAAGTCGCCACTGGCGGGTTGAACTAGGCTGTTCCAACAGTGCCATCTCGGCAGCCTTCTGCATGCCTGCTGAACGGCAAGTCGCCACTGGCGGGTTGAACTAGGCTGTTCCAACAATGCCATCTCGGCAGCCTTCTGCATGTCTACTGAACGGCAAGTCGCCACTGGCGGGTTAAACTAGGCTCTCCCAATAGTGTCATCTCGGTAGCCTTCTGCATGTCTGTTGAACGGCAAGTCGCCACTGGCGGGTTGAACTAGGCTGTTTAAACAGTGTCATCTCGGCAGCCTTCTGCATACCTGTTGAACGGCAAGTCGCCACTGGCAGGTTGAACTAGGCTCTCCCAACATTGTCATCTCGGCAGCCTTCTGCAGACCTGTTGAATGGCAAGTCACCACAGGCAGGTGTGAACTAGGCTCTCCCAACAGTGCCATCTCGGCAGCCTTCTGCATGCCTGTTGAACGGCAAGTCGCCACTGGCGGGTTGAACTAGGCTCTCCCAACAGTGCCGTCTCGGTTGCCTTCTGCATGCCTGTTGAACGGCAAGTCGCCACTGGCGGGTTGAACTAGGCTGTTCCAACAGTGTCATCTCGGTAGCCTTCTGCATGTCTGTTGAACGGCAAGTCGCCACTGGCGGGTTGAACTAGGCTGTTCCAACAGTGCCATCTCGGCAGCCTTCTGCATGCCTGTTGAACGGCAAGTCGCCACTGGCGGGTTAAACTAGGCTCTCCCAACAGTGTCATCTCGGTAGCCTTCGGCATACCTGTTGAACGGCAAGTCGCCACTGGCGGGTTTGAACTAGGCTCTCCCAACATTGTCATCTCGGCAGCCTTCTGCATACCTGTTGAACGGCAAGTCGCCACTGGCGGGTTGAACTAGGCTCTCCCAACAGTGCCGTCTCGGTTGCCTTCTGCATGCCTGTTGAACGGCAAGTCGCCACTGGCGGGTTGAACTAGGCTCTCCCAACAGTGCCATCTCGGCAGCCTTCTGCATACCTGTTGAACGGCAAGTCGCCACTGGCGGGTTGAACTTGGCTTTTCCAGCAGTGCCATCTCGTCAGCCTTCTGCATGCCTGTTGAACGGCAAGTTGCCACTGGCGGGTTTGAACTAGGCTCTCCCAACAGTGCCATCTCGGCAGCCTTCTGCATGCCTGTTGAATGGCAAGTCGCCACTGGCGGGTTTGACCAGATAGTGAGGTACCCCCTACTGGCGGGTTTGACCAGATAGTGAGGTACCCCCTATTGGCGGGTTTGACCAGATAGTGAGGTACCCCCTATTGGCGGGTTTGACCAGATACTGAGGTACCCCCTATTGGCGTGTTTGACCAGATAGTGAGGTACCCCCTACTGGCGGGTTTGACCAGATAGTGAGGTACCCCCTATTGGCGGGTTTGACCAGATAGTGAGGTACCCCCTACTGGCGGGTTTGACCAGATAGTGAGGTACCCCCTGTTGGCGGGTTTGACCAGATAGTGAGGTACCCCCTATTGGCGGGTTTGACCAGATAGTGAGGTACTCCCTATTGGCGGGTTTGACCAGATAGTGAGGTACCCCCTACTGGCGGGTTTGACCAGATAGTGAGGTACCCCCTATTGGCGGGTTTGACCAGATAGTGAGGTACCCCCTACTGGCCACACGAGGAAGTCTTAAGCAAAGGTGGGAGAAGCACCCTGAGGTCGTTGAAAATAGCGGAGAGCAGGCGCGTCCAGGTGTAGGGGATAACGTCACCCATTCACCCTGAGTTCTAAGCCCTAAACCCTGAATCTAGTTTCTTCCCATCAGCGCGTCATCTCTTCAGCATTCTTCTTGTTCAGCCCTAAAATATGTCCCCAAACTGTATCGCTCTGTTCATGACGTTGCATATCGAGTCATAGAGTATCGCAGTAATAACCGTCCTACAAGCACCACGTCGCCATGAGCAGCCACGAGTTGTTTAGGTAGGCGCCGGATGCCAAAACTCTAAAACCAGGCCTGTAAACCTTAATCCTCGTCCTAATCTCTGATTCCTGCCCGTCCAATAACTGCCTCGTTGGCAAGGGCAGTTCTGGCAAAACGACCAGGTTTGGGCATGATGCTGAATCTCTTAAACCCTCTAAACCCTAAACCCTAAAGCCTCTAAACCCTTAACCCTGTCTGTATAGGCAAGACAGCAGGGAAGGGTCCGGTGAATGTTTAGGGTTGTGGATTTCGATGTCCCACACACCTCACTCACTCCCACTATTTGCACATCTGCGCCACACCCCTCACTCACTTCCACTCTTTAAACATTTGCGCTTGTAGGGTGTGGGACATTGAGAGCTGCACCGCCTCGTTCGTGCCCGAGACCCAGCTGAAGGAAGTCACCAGTCTCGCGTTTAGTCCCAACGGCAAGATCCTCGTGACCGGCAGCAATGACAACACTGCGCGGCTGTGGAATACGCTGTCCGGCGCGATGGTGGCGACCATGAAGGGGCACTCGCACTGGGTTTCGTCGGTCGTGTTCACCCCAGACGGCAAGCGCGTCGCGACCGGCAGCTTCGACAAGACGGCAAAAGTGTGGGACGTCGCCAGCTGTGCGCGGCCAAGTGTGGGGGGATGTGTGACATTGACCGGCCACACCGACGCCGTGACGAGCGTCGCGTTTTACCCGTCCGGGCACCTGCTTGCCACCGGAAGTTCTGACAACACGGTGAAGCTGTGGGACTCGTCGACCGGCGCGCTGATAACGACGCTGCTGACGTATTCGAACGGGATAACGTGCATCGCGTTCAGCAGCGACGGCAAGTCGCTTGCGACCGGCAGCAATGACAACTCGGCGCGGCTGTGGGACGTTCGCGTGACCGGCGGCCGGGCCTGGTCTAAGTACGTCGGTACTAAGAGCAGCGGGCGTGGCAGTGTGCCCGACCGGACGCGCACGGGGGGCAAGGCGACGGGGTTGAACGGGCAGAACCACAACCAGCCAGTTATGGCGTTCATGGGACGAGGCTCTGGCGGCAAGGTGATCAGGGACGACTCCGCCACCGCAAGCTTGACGACTGCGCAGAGCTGTCCCGACGAATGGGCGGCCCGCTTGGACCGGAGCATCGCTGCAGCGGTGCCCGAGGCTGCCCATGCTGACAGCAGGGGCAACATGGTGGACAGAGCAGTGAATGCCGTGTCCGGGGCGGGGGCATCAGCTGCAGCGTCCGTCCGCCAGCAAGAGGCCACTCTGCCCATCTCTGCTACGGCCACGCTGCGAAGCATCCTGGCTGAGCACACGAGTAGCGTGACGTGCCTCGCGTTCAGCCCCGACGACACGCAGCTGGCGACCAGCAGCTATGACTGCACCGCCATCGTGTGGGACGTGGTGAGCGGCGAGTCGCTCGTGCTGCTCGAGGGCCACAGCGACGGCGTGGCGTGTGTCGCGTTCAGCCCCGACGGCCAGCAGCTGGCCACCGGCAGCAACGACATGACAGCCAAGGTGTGGGACATTGTCTCTGACCGTGTCATCACCACGCTCGACGGCCACACGCATTGGGTGACGAGCGTCGCCTTCAGCCCGGACGGCCAGCAGCTTGCCACCGGCAGCTACGACAACACCGCGAGGATCATGGCGCTGATTGGCGCACAGTCGACGGCTGCCACGCTGGCGCTGTACACCGCTTACGATGGTGTCGAGGTGGTTTGCAACAAGTTTGACGGCGCCGCGCTGCTTGCGTCTGTTTCGGAGGAGCCGGCGACTCAGCAAGGGTGGATCTCCGTCGTCTCTAACACGCCGCTGAGGCTGAAGCGCCGGGGCGTTGGCGCTGGCGCTGGCGGCCGATCCGCTGCAACAGGTCTGTGGTAGCTCTGGGCTACCACACCACGTTTCGTTTTTTCCAACAGCTGGAACCGTGCGGGCGTGATGCCTGACGGAATGAAAGAAACCAATGCATGATTTTGTAGCCCTCTTACATTTCTCCACCCTGCGTCACTGCCCATAATTTTGCGGTCGGCGACGTACGCTTTTAAGTTGCCAAACGGCTGCCTTTGTGCGAGCCACTAGCTCGTCAGGGCTTGGAACATTTTTGATAGAGGAGGGGATGGGTGTTTTGAAAAGCATTTGGCAGGGGTGGAAGTAGGGGCCATGTTTGTTTCAATCCCAAACCCAACTTGCATTGTATAAAGCAGGCGTTGATGAATGAACTGGTCCAGAATGCCATGTTGCTAGAGGGGGGCCTGGTCCAGAATGCCATGTTGCTGGAGGGGGGCCTGGTCCAGAAAGCCATGTTGATGGAGGGGGGCCTGGTCCAGAATGCCATGTTGCTGGAGGGGGGCCTGGTCCAGAATGCCATGTTGCTGGAGGGGGGCCTGGTCCAGAATGCACGGCATATATTTTGATAGACAAGTCGATCATCAACAGAGAGTCTTGTTGTTGCATATCGCGGTTACGATTGGCAGGCCTCATTTGCGTCTCCCCAGCTGAGCCGGGGCACCTGTTTCTGTTTCTGATTTCATTGTTTTGAAAGACGACCCCATCTTCAACCGAGAGAAGGGGTCCGGAGTCTCTGGCTGCTAATGATAGCGTGCGTGTCCAGGGTGGCGTCGTGGTTTGAGATTTCCAGATTTTATACTCTGTGTATGGAGTAGTTTGAAATGGAGGGTACCAGACTGGAGGGAGCGAATCATTTGCATATCTATATTGCGTCAATGAAAAACTGGATCATCGGCCTGCTTCTCAGTGACCCTCCGTCTTTTATGGCGCATCACGAGTTTGTTTCCAATTTCTCAGGACTAGGTTTGGATGGGTGCGGCCTCATGTGCCTCTCATACTGGTATTGTTCCACAGATTACACAACACATTAAACATAATGCGCCACTTCGATCACTGACCGGTGAGGGGCCCATGCGGCCGAGCTTTTGAGCAGGGCCCAGAGGTGATACAACATTGACTTTCCCCCCAGGCCTGCAAATCCGGTGATGAGATGCAGAATAAGCTTGCAAATACTCTTGTTCGGAAAATTGACTATTGGAGTCCCTTGCCACCCTGGAAGTGTAGAACGACTGGGAAAACAGAACTAAAGATACCTGAGTAATACAGGTCGTCCACTAGAACCCTGGCTGTTTATGAACTCGTAAAACCACACGAGAGGCGGGTCCCAACTTGGGAGTCTCCGCTGAGGCCGAGCCTCTTCATTGAGATTCAAGTGCACATGACCACTCACCAGTTGTAAGGGTTTGACAGGCCTAGAATGCATAGGCATGCAAGATCGCCGTCGGTCGTACCACTCACAAAACCAATGAGAATCCTATGTTCCCACAAGCTCGCCTATACCCATAACCCTATATTTTCTCCAACTCCCTCAAACCTCAACCCTACATGTCACATGTTCATCTAAACCCTTGATCCTAGATTCGCACACGCTCCCCTAAACCCTGAGCCCTTGATTTCCTCCACCCCACTAACTTGGGATACATCCCCTTTTACTTGGATATTAACCTTACACCCTGAGTTAAATCAGGGCACACACATGCCATTTTTTGAATTAATCCTCATACCTGGATCTAACCCCTTTGCCTTCAGATACAACCCCCTTTCACCTGTATCTCAATATGCAGGTAAAATGCTGCCTTGGTGTCTTAGGAGGGAGGGCTCCAGAACCAGCTTCCGTTCGTTTGTTCATACATGTGTTGCGTCTTCCTTACATGGTTCCCTATCACCATTTGTAAATCATAATGCAGTAGGCGTGGGATCCCTAGTGAACCTGTGCACAGCATGCTGTACCTGTATGCTACCTGTACCTGCATGGTACCTGAACCTCAGGCCCAGTACTGGGAAGTACAGTCCCCCATCATTCCCTTCGAGCTCTAGTATTTTTCTGGGACCCTGATGGGTCATTGAATGTGTACCTGCACATGATATGCATGTCCTACATCCTATGCGTGTCTGTTTCATGTTGTACCTGCAGGGTACATGTATGTCATACCCAGGCAGTACAGCACACTGCCTTATAACACAGGATATTAAGCTTCGTCCTTCGGGCTGGACAGGATGCTTCTCAAGGCCCGGCGACGGGCTCTCGAGAGGGCCAAACAAAGTCCCAAAGCGGATCGGTCTTGGGGACGTTACACATGGCACCCAGCTGGTACACGTAACGCTCCATCGAATGCTCCCACGACACCTGGACAGAGTTGGCGATTGACGGTGGTGACAGTGCTTCAAATATTTCACGATTCTCCAGTCCAAATTTACCTGTTTTAAGGTGTAACAAACCGTCGTACGTCACGTCCATGTCCCTCTTACGGTGTCAGAACCGTAACCCTAAACCCTCAACCCTACACCCAGAACCCTAAACCCTACAACCAGAACCCTTAAGCCGTAACCATAAACCCTTAACCCTGCTGCACCTGCTCCTTTGGATCCTCGAGGAGTGCTTTGATCCGCTTCGATTTGGCTCCAAGCTCGTCCTTGATCTTCTTCACCTTGTCTTCCAAGAAATCCCGAACCGTGTCGATCGCGTCGCCGATGAGCGGCACGTCGCCGAGCCATCCGTCTTCGTAGTCGCCGGATACACCTGCATCGTCCACTGCGGGCTTGCGTTCACAGCTTGGCTGGGCGAAGGGGCAGTCGTCTGCAGAGGTTGACACGGGGTTGAAACGAACGGCTGAGACCTGCGCGAACCGCACCGTGTCGGGGTCCAGGCTCCCGAGCGGCACGCGGGGAACGATGTCGTCTGGGTTGTTGAGGAGGAATGTCTTCTCGCTCAGCCCTAGGTCTCTGTCGATTTATAGGGAGGGGGGGGCAACGTCAATAAGAAACGTTGCCTGCGGCCTGCCAGGGTGGGCGGAGGCCAGAAGGGGGGAGGGCAGCGTCAATAATGTGACAGAGGGCCTGAGGGGCACAACTGGGATATTATCTGCGGCCACGATTCATCGCTTTGGCTTTGCTTAAGAAAATAATTGACCAAATGCGGGTTGTTCATGAGGAAGGTTTGCTCCCTCAGCCCGAGGTCTATTTGGATTGGGGGGATTTTCTCACCCTGCCCTAGAGGCATTTCCCGAACCGAAACTCAGGATTTCCGTCTGAATTCTAGCAAAATTAAGCAAAATTATTCACAAGCTAGAAGGCAAAGCACATGCCTTCCATCCAGCTTTTTGTGTTTAGGGATCCACTCACGAGTAGCGTTTCACCCAGCTGTGTGCTGAGTTTGAATCCTGGTCGCCGCTGGATCCAGTTTGAGGAGATGCAAACACATATACTCCATCCACCCTCATGGCTGTGGAGCAGCAGGTGATAGGCAAACCATGATGTATTTAATATTTAATATTTATTATTTAATATTACTGGTATCTTTTATTTTCATATGCAAACACATCTACTCCATCCGCACTCAAGGCTGCGGAGCAGTAAAAAAAAAACCAATTTATTTATCTGAAATCGAAACAAAACTCAGCCAAAACTGGGCTGCAACTACTGCAACGCAGCCACAACTCAGCTGCAATTTAACTTGAACTCAGCTACAATTTAGCTACGAGTCTGTAAGCATGCACACGGTCACACATCCTTACGAGTTGACAACTCATATTAATCTTGCACTACCGTCAGGCCTGCCTGGTGACTTGGCACTACGGCCAGGCCAGCCTGGTGACCTGGCACTACGGCCAGGCCAGCCTGGTGACCTGGCACTACGGCCAGGCCAGCCTGGTGACCTGGCACTACGGCCAGGCCAGCCTGGTGACCTGGCACTACGGCCAGGCCAGCCTGTTGACCTGGCACTACGGCCAGGCCAGCCTGTTGACCTGGCACTACGGCCAGGCCAGCCTGATGACCTGGCACTACGGCCAGGCCAGCCTGGTGACCTGGCACTACGGCCAGGCCGGCCTGGTGACCTGGCACTACGGCCAGGCCAGCCTGGTGACCTGGCACTACGGCCAGGCCAGCCTGATGACCTGGCACTACGGCCAGGCCAGCCTGGTGACCTGGCACTACGGCCAGGCCAGCCTGGTGACCTGGCACTACGGCCAGGCCAGCCTGGTGACCTGGCACTACGGCCAGGCCAGCCTGGTGACCTGGCACTACGGCCAGGCCAGCCTGGTGACCTGGCACTACGGCCAGGCCTGCCTGGTGACCTGGCACTACGGCGAGTCCAGCCTGGTGACCTGGCACTACGGCGAGTCCAGCCTGGTGACCTTTGAGCCCAATGCCACACCAAGGACCATAACAGGAGGTCGCTTGCCGGAAATATAAAATGAGGTCGCTTGCCAAAAATATTTAACCCAGGAAGTGTGCTGGCAGGGGGCTTCTTACCCCCAACCTAGGAGTTGCGAGGATGTGTCACTTTGAAACAAATAGCAAGGGCCAACAACCTACCTGCATTCGCCAATTTCCACATATACTACATGCTTCCGTACCAGAGGGTTTAAAAAAGGACGCTGCTGCAATGGGGAATAAGCCCATAGCAAATTGTCCTTGTCATCACACTTGTGTGAGAAAACTTGAGCATTGCATGAAGAGAACGGTAACTACATGACCCACACAACTTGACTGTATTAGCCAACGCACACGCCCCGCACAACTCGCACAAATCACCCATATAAGCCAGGGCACAGCTCACACAACTCATCACACAACTCACACAACTCATCACACAACTCGTCATACAACTCACACACCTCACACAACTCACCCGTAACCCTCGCAATTCACCTTTCTTCACCACAGGGCCCATACAACTCACCTGCATTGGCCAGAGCGGCTGCGGTGTATTGTGCAAGGGCTGCGCCCAGGCTGTGACCCATGGCGTACACAAACTTGTGGGCCCGGCGCCGCAACATGCCCTCCATCTGCTCCTTTAAAAATGCACCCCAGACCCTGTTGGAGGTGTGGGAACAGCAGGGCAAGTATGAAAAGGTGTTGAGCAAGTATGAGCAGGCCTTGAGAAGGTATGAGAAGTTATTCTCAGGTGTTGATCAGGCACAGGTTCAGCCGAACTGTACTACCAAGGTAGCATAATACGGCACAGATGAAGCCAGATAGCACTACCAAGGTAGCAAGATGTGGCAAAGATCACGCCGGATTGTACTACCAATGTAATACGATACAGAACAGGTGAAGCCGGATTGTACTACCAAGGTAGAATGATACGGCACAGTTAAGTCGGATTGTACAACCAAGGTAGCACGATACGGCACGGTGCGGCACTTGTTAAAAACAGATTGTGCCACCATGGGATGGGAATCATGGTATAAAGACGCAGGAGAATAATAAACTAACTGAGGTGCCTTATCAGTGCATCGCTGTTTTGCAAATGAGATTATTTCAGCGAGGCAGCCCTCCTTAGGGTTTAGGGTCAGGGTTAAGAGTCCAGGTTCAAGAGTTCAGGGTTAAGAGTTCAGGGTTTAGAGTCAGGGTTCGGTGTTTATAGTCCAGGGTTTCAGGGTTCCCTTGAGGCTCCTCATCCACAGCTTGTTAGAGGGTCGACGGAGAATAAGCCTTGACCGGGCGGCGGTGTCTCCGGCAGCAGCGGGACATGCTGTGCAGGGCCCCCAAGGCCCTGGTGGTTTCAGCTACAATTCAGCTACATCACAGCAAGCAGCCGAGGAGGCCTGGCACAGCAAGCTCTAAAGGTTGGTATACCCGCCTTACGGTTTGGTCCTCAATCCCCATCAGCCCAACAGTGGCTGCCTATCGTCCCTCAAAGGGGCATGATACAGGCGCACTGAAAGAGGCCCGGTCAAACGGGCCTTGCTATTAGCACGGATAGATGTGCTCACTCTTTGAATGCGCTGAAAAACCCAAGGGGAACGTTTGGCCCGTCGCCGCCAAAGACGTCTCGCGTCTGATTGCCCGTAATGCTGAGCGGCGAGACCGAGGCCAGGCTGGCCAACCAGTCAGATAAATCCTGCGAGCCTCGCCATGCGATCATGAGCGAGTCCGCGGTCTCGACGATGGCCAGATTGTCACCGACGAGCGTGTTTGAGCGATTCCCTTCCGGCATGAATCTGGGGAGCAGCTCAAGGTGCGGCGCACACTAAGGGTTAAGGGTTTAGGGTTTAGGGTTTAGGGTTCAGGGTTTAGGGTTTAGGGTTTAGGGTTTAGAGTCCAGGGTTAAGGGAACACAATTTTCACATGCTACCGCATCCTAAGTCTGTTCTTAAAATTTCCGAATCGTTTTCATAGGCTATTCGAAGGCTGTTCGAAGGCTAATTTAACAGTTGTTCAAAGGCCACAGGTATCCAAGGACCTCCCAGGCGTCTAGCCCGTCTAGCCTATTTCTAACGGCACAACTATCACCCGAGCCCCCGCATCACCCGCATCACAGCTCAAGTCAACGCCCATTGACGTGGATTTGCAACGGAGCGCAAGGAGGGATGGGTCGTCAGCCCCACTCTTATACCATTCGGCTGTACGGTACTGCTGGCAAAGGACATCCTGCGTACTGCTCCAGACATGGAGTGCGGGTTGCAACGCTGCCATCGAGTGTGTGGCTTAGGGAGAGGGTGTCACGGCAGGGTTTAGTGACCGTGGCCATTTGGGAGCCGCCCCCAATTGAATCCATTAAAGTGTCAATCATACAATGGTAGTATCATGGGAAGCCCACCATCACCCCCCCCCCCGCACACACACACACCACACTTCCATGTGGATGGCAAACTTGCTCATGTTTGCAAACTTGCTCATGTTTGCAAACTTGCTCATGCCCACCTGTCATGCGCATGCAGGGCACCGAGCAACGGAGCTGTACTGTGTACAGACAGTACATGCGGTACATGCGGTACATGCGGTACACGTTACAGCTGTAGGTCCGTGTGAACTGTGAGAGCCACCAGCGTGTGATCTTGCATGAGGTGAAGACTTGCTCCCCTTTACATTTCTTTCTGCTTCAGGCGTTTCAAAGCTTTAATTTGGCTACAACAAGGCATACGGCCGTGAGGGTGTTGACTGTCACGGCCATAGGCCGCCATGTGAAGAGGGGCTGGTGCAGCATGCCCTGCTGCTTGGGCGCCTTGTGCAGGTCAAGGTTTGCCCCCCCTCAGCCTAGCTGTAGTTGCGTAGTGGCCTGTCAATCGGGCATCTACTCACAGTGGTTTGGCTGTGCGCTGAAGCCTACAACGAGCTCTGCTTTGGCTGTGCGCTGAAGCCTACAACGAGCTCTGGTTTGCTCTAGTCCAGCCCTTGGAAAACAACTGTTGCGTGGTTCTGCAGAGTCTGTGGCGCAGAAATCTTAACCCCGAACCCTGCGCAGAACCCTTAACCTATACCTTGACTCAGGACCCTAAACCCTAAACTCCGATGCAGGACCCTAAACCTTTACACTGCACAGAGCTCTAAACCATCAACCCTGGTACAGAACCCCACAACTTCAACCTTGGCGCAGAAACTTGAACCCTGCACCCTGGCACAGAACTCTAAACCCTGAATCCTGACGCAGAACCCTACACCCTGAACCCTGACATGGATTCCCAAACCCTGAACCCTGGCGCAGAACCCTAAACCCCGCACCCTGGGTCAGAACCCTGAACCCTGAACCCTGGCGCAGAACCCTGAACCCTGAACCCTGACATGAAATCCCAAACCCTGAACCCTGGCGCAGTACCCTGAACCCTGAACCCTCACGTTCAACCATAAACCTGAAATCTGGTGCAGAAGCCTAAACCCTAAGCCCTGGCGCAGAAACCAAAACCCTCAACCCTTAACCCTTAACCCTTAACCCTCAACCCTTGACCCTTGACCCTTAACCCTAAACCCAGGGTCCATGACGCAAATGCTGTCACAGCTACTCACATGACTCTCGTGGCCCCCCCGCGGCCAATCATGTCCGCCTGTAGCCTCGCCTCGTATGCACCGCGAGCTTCGCTTCCGTTCTTCAGGTACACTCCGTAGCAAAGGTGGGCCGCGATCCACAAGTTGTCGAAGCTTTCGGGCCAGCTCCCATTCCAGCGACCGCCCTTGGCCAGTGGCTTGGCCGCGTCTGCAGCGGAGTCTGTGAACAGCCAGGGTTTAGGGTTTAGGGCTACTGATGTTAGCCTACAAGCGAGGTAGCTGAAAGTGTGAACTCATGTATTGGTGCCCAATTGGGCGGCTTAGGTCCATCGCCTTGGGCGGGGCCCCTTGGGTAAATGTTAGGGTTGGGCCCCCCCCCCGGTTCCTTTTTATATTTTCATCACCACTCAGAGATGTAACATCACCGACAGATGTACCACCGTCTGGGACGCATCCCCCCATAAACCTTGTTTGCCAGGGCAAGGCGGCACAAACCGAATGGACAGAGAGGTGGATGGGAAATTTGATGTTTGTGGAGCACAGGCATGTATCAATTGAGAGCAAGCATGGCGATCATGGCTAGCGATATGCATGGCGTGCCAGCATCACTGCTGCTTTAGGGTGTTTCAGCTTCAGCTGCACCTCAGCTGTAATCCGGCCTACGGGCGACAGGGCTAAATGCTGCAAGCCCTGGGCTACCAGCAGTGCGCCTATCAAGCCCAGTGGTGGCCGCCCAGGTGCACCGCCAAGGTGGTATGGAATGCTTACAATAAATGATATGAGTCCAGTAGTCCACATAGGTGCATGGCATGGCTGCATGGCGTAGCTGCATAGCATGGCTGCATGATATGGCTGCATGGCATAGCTGCATGGTATTGCTTCATGACATGGCTGCATGGCATAACTGCATGGCATGGCTGCATGGCATAGCTGTATGCTATGGCTGCTTGACATAGCTGCATGGCAAGGCTACATGGCATAGCTGCATGGCAGGAATGAATGACATAGCCGCATGGCATAGCTGCATAGCTAGGCTGCATGGCCAAGCTGCATAGAATCATGGAATCATGGAAGGCCTGTCAGCCACCTTCAAAGGTACCTGAGCTGCATCTCTGTAGTATATATGTCATACGTGGTATACAATGACATTCAAGGACAACCCAGATACTTCATTCAGGATCGTGACACTAAAAAATGGGATTTATGGTCATCATGGCATGGCCACTCGTACCTGTAGCGTTTGATGCCCGCACTATGCCGCCTGTACTAGCAGCTGTAAAGAGCAAGAAGAGGATACTTGACATTGCCACCATCCTCGCCGATTGCCTTCTGCGAGACAATCGTATTGCAAACACAAATAGTGAACGGGTGCAGGCAGGAAGAAGGTACGGTAACGCTGACGTAAAAAACCCTACGAATGCGGGAGTTCCGGAGGTCCGAGTTTCACCGTGAATTCCTCCCCAAAGTCTGCCGGTGCATGCATCGGATAAGTTGGAATGGAGGGTGGGCGCCATTCGCCACCCATGGACTGCGCTATTACGGAGAGTCTCAAGATTAGCTCTCGGGGTTTCTGGGAAAGTCGTTAGGTAAATTGTTAAGGGGAATGTCATGTGACAGAGAGCATCAAGTCAGAAATGCGGGTGTAAAAAAACCACGCGGTAAATTTTAAAAGATGGCGGCATCCATCATGGTGAAGGTAGGCCTGGACCCAGCGACTAGGCCCTGTCGGATGGCGGTATCGATCTCCCTTAAAAACGTACTTTTACTCTCCAACGTTTCAGTCAAATGACATGGCATTACTTGCCAACGTTGGCAAATAAGTGACGTCATTTTTTCCTAAGTCCGTCATCTTTGAAGAGGAGCGCATGCCATTAAATATATGCATTACTTGTTATTTATCGACCTTGATTTCGATCGTACCAAGTGCCCAGAGGGCCTCCATGGAAGCGGGGGTTTTGCATGCGAGGGTGGACTAATCGCTGCTGCAGCCCATCCTGACGAGGAGCGATTATCTAAAGCTGCAGGTAATACTTTTACTGGTATGAAGCGTGCCTGAACCTTCGCCTACTACAAGAGCATTCACTGCATTTTGGTGCAGTTTCAGCCCACATGCACAGCATTGAGCCAGCGAACACAGCATCCCACCCTTTGATGGCAACATCTTACATGCATGCGCTGCTTCCACCAGCACTGGCAGCCCCCGAATGCATGTCCAGCCCCCCGCATGCATGCACGTTACCCCGCCCGCTTGCATGCACTACTGGAGTACCGGACTACCCCCCGGCCGCATGCGCACCGCTTGCATGCACAGCTCCCACCCACATGCACACTGCCTACATGCACACACCCCTGCCCACATGCACAGCATCCCTCCTGCTTGCAGAGCGCCCCACACGCATGCGCATTCCTTGCATGCACAGGTCCTCGCTTGCATTCACATCACGTAGCCGCGCTCGCGACCCTCCACCTGCATTCTCAGCTCCTTCCCACATGCAAACACCCCGCCCGCATACGCACTACCCCCCGCCTGCCAATATCGCAGCACCTCTCGTGACTGAATGCTAGAGAACCCAGCCAAGGATCCACGAGTCATGAACATTCTCACTGGCTGCAGTTCACGGGGGGATCTGGTCCGCATCTGCGAGAATACCGGCGATGATTTCACTGCGTGATCCATGACAGAGGAGGGGCTAACGACTCACAGCTGCTCTGCAAAGAGGTGTGGCCAGACATGCGGCCATATCTCGTGGGGGGACCAGAAGCTGCCTGACATGACGTGGCGTCTTCAGGTTGGGTGGACTGCTGTAGGTCAAGTTGCATACCCGTATGCACCATGCTTTTATCCCGCCTGGGCGTTTCGAGGCAGATGGATCAGAGCTCTCCTTGCTGAGGTACATTTTCCCTGGGCTAGACTGTAAATTCGCTAACCCCAAGCTTTTCTATAAACAGGGGCAAATGTACATCACAAGTGGATTTAAACAGAGCATGCCATGGATCAAGCCTTTGTAATGTATCAATTTCTCTTTCCCTTACCCCGCTTAGGTACAGCCCCATGTGCTGCTTCTCATATGAGGTCATGTGTGACTGGTCAGCGCAATGTATCGGCTGATGGAACTTCTACCGCAACTTGCTGCTCAGGTCAGTCAGATATCCTGAACTGCCACTTGCAAACAAAAAGGTGCAACCCAGGGTATTCTACACGTGTTTATTTTAGGGAGCCTCTGCTGTGATTCAGCTAAGGCCCGGGGATCCACGTGCATCAATCCCTGTTTTGCCCGGGCCACCGGCCGTATGATGGTCAAGGTTTGGCACATTGCACCTGCTCCATTTGCTCAGTTCTACCATTCATGCCCTTAGAAGGTATCACATAGTGCCTATGACAGGCTCCATAGAGGTCACTGCGGCCGTTGTTGCAACAGCAAAGCAGCGCTTGCTTAGCAACGAGTCGCCGCTCTTTCAGCGTGCCACGCTTGACGTCATCATGCAGCAGTATGATGGTATCACAATTTGCTTTCACCAGGACCGGTGTTGCATCGCGGCCCCTTGTTTGGCAGATCTTGAGGCGCCGCATGTTTTGGGGTCAAGCTTCAAGGACAGATGCTTTGTCCAGGACCATAGCCACTGTATATCACGGCTAGCCCTCGTGCAAGACAGCAGCTACTCTGCTGGTATCTCTGAGGAGAAGCTTGATGACTTGAGGGCTGCTTTCGCTAGGATGCGCAGCGACCGCTCCGGGCACTCACCAAAACTAATCAGGAGTTTGGAGAGCAACTGCGGATACCTGTCTCATATTGTTTTCCTTCTGTGCGTGCGGTACTTTGTGCACCATATGAGTAAAGAGGGAGAAGGAGTCAGGGGAGCGATTCTTTGCGAAGTGACAAAAAACTTCAGCCTGTCTTCAGTTGTCTATGCTTGTCTCGTATTTCCGCCAATATTGAGGTTTCCGTCATGTAATATACAGTGGTTTTGAACTTGACTCAACAGCATTACCCAGTGAAAGTGGCTTAGCAACAGTATCCCTCAATGGCATAACAGTATCACAGGGATCTACACTCAAGATTTCAACCTTCAATCCAGCTTGGGTCTTGTAGAGTGACATGCTGGGGGTGCATCAGTGCATTTATGATTCCAGTCTACAGCCGTGCTTGGGTCTCCTAGAGTGGCAAGCCTGGGGGGCATTGACACAAATTAGATTTCAGTTTAACCCCGTGCTTGGGATTCCTCGAGTGGCATGCTTGTGGCTCAACATAATTAAGATTTCAGTCTACAGCATTGCTTGGGTCTCCTAGAGTGGCATGTCTGGGGCGCATCAGCATAATTAAGATTCAAGTCTAAGACCCTGCTTGGGTTCCTAGAGTGGCATGTCTAGGGTGCATCAGCATAATTAAGATTCAGTATTGAGCCCTGCTTGGGTCTCCTAGTGTGGCATACCTAGGGTGCATCAGCATAATTAAAATTCAGTATCGAGCCTTGCTTGTGTCTCCTAGAGTGGCATGTCTAGGGCGCATCAGCATAATTAAGATTTCAGGCTAGAGACCTCCTTGGGTCTCCTAGAGTGGCATGTCTAGGGCGCATCAGCATAATTAAGGTTCAGTATTCAGCCTTGCTTGTGTCTCCTAGAGTGGCATGTCTAGGGCGCATCAGCATAATTAAGGTTCAGTATTCAGCCTTGCTTGGGTCTCCTAGAGTGGCAATTTTCGAGGTGAAAACAGGAAACCAAGATTTCAGTCAGAAGCCCCGCTCAAAGCACTACTTGAGAGGCATGTCTTGTGCGTATCAAGCAAAATGAAGGTGCCTCAAACATCATGAAACAAAGGGCATGGCCGATGATGTGTTCATTCGCTGGCTCAATGCTGTGCATGTGGGCCGAAACTGCACACCAAAATGCAGTGAATGCTCTTGTAGCAGGCTAAGGTTCAGGCACGCTTTATACTAGTAAAAGTAGGACCTGCAGCTTTAGATAATCGTGCCTCAGGATGGGCCGCAGCAGCGATTAGTCCTCTGGGCACTTAATACGATCGGAATCAAGGTCGATAAATAACAAGTAATGCATATTTAATGTCATGCGCTCCTCTTCAAAGATGACGGACTTAGGGAAAAATGACGTCACTCACTTGCCAACGTTGGCAAGTAATGCCATGTCATTTGACTGAAACGTTGGAGAGTAAAAGTACGTTTTTAAGGGAGATCGATCTCTGCCTGTCGCCCCACCGCCGATTTTGAAACGGAAAGTGTGGGTCTGGTGGTGGGGGCAGTCTGCACCGGTCTATTGCACCGGCCCTGGTGCCGGTACCGGACTACTTCATTATCTGCCCAGTTTTGCGGGAGATTTGTGTGCCTGGCCCAGGGTTCAGCAGGGGGGGGTCTAGGGTTTCAATCCTGCCTGGAGTGACATCCCCGTCGCACGGGCGCAAATCTGAGGGCGTATGTCTGACGTGTAATGACAACCTGCCCTCACTTTTCTTGTGTACTCATTTCTTAACTGGTGATCCTCCCGCATCGACTGAACAGGTCTAACGCCCACAGCGGTTAGGGCAGCAACATTGCGCTTCATATAACGCCCGAGCCTTGATCTGCAGCTGCTGATTGACACGTGCTACACGCAATCTGAAGTGGCGATCCGGTTTCCAGATCTGTGCAAACTGACAGATTTTCACACCCGCCCTGAAACAAAATCCAGTGACACATGAGCACCCAGCCCCGCTCCTACCCGACATCCCGACAAGTTCAAATCCGCGAGGAACGATCATAGGTCTAGGAAGCAGCGCCAGGCAAAGAAGCCGGCCGATGACGAGCGCGATGCGTGCGTCGATCATAGGCGCGCCCTGCAAGCCCGGGCCAGTACTCACAATGTCCTCATCCAACCGACTTGCATCATCGCGGCCGAGCCACCTCCTCCTGCCCCGGCGCCCCCGAGTTGGTGCCCCAGGGCTCGGAAGCTCCCCCCCCTCTGCTGCCTCGGCTGCCTCTCCGCTCCTGATGGGCAGACTCATCCAACATGTCGGCGCACCCATGCTATTGCTCTCCGCGCTGCGAACAGCTGCAGCCACAGCTGCTGCCGCTGCTGGGCGGGCGCATGGCGGCGTCGCCTGCCGCGCCAGCATGGACGACGGTGGCAACGAAGCAGCCAGCGGTGCCGGTGGCATTCCCCCCAAGGGCGAGAAGCCCGCCTCTGGAGAAGCCGCGGCTGCCAAAGACGCCGCGGGTGCCAAGGAAGTCAAGGTGAAGGTGCTGCCGACGCGTCCTGGCGGTGGTATCATGGGATGGTTCTCGTTCTGGGGCGGCTGGATCGCGGCGGTCATGCTGTGCCTGTCCATCACAAGACCAGACGTGCTGTCCACGATCGCCAGTGAGTTGTCCATGCGGCTGCGTATCAGCCAACAGGGGAGGGGGGCAGGGGGGGGGTCTCTGCCTGTTGGGGTCCCTAATTGGGCGCTCGTGGTGAATTGCGCCTCTACCGGATGAGAAAACACTTCCTCCATATCTTTGTGACACAGACAGAGCTACCCACCGTCCCACACCACTCCACACTTTATCACACTTCCTCCACTTCAGGGGTCATGGACAGAGCTACCCAGTGTCTCAAAATTAACCCCACACTTCCAGAACATCACAGTCCCCACACTTCCAGAACATCACATTCCCCACACTTCCAGAACATCACAGTCCCCACACTTCCAGAACATCACAGTCCCCACACTTACAGAACATCACAGTCCCCACACTTACAGAACATCACAGTCCCGCTATGGCGTGAGAGGCAGCTACCCCCCTCGCAAGATCCAGCCCATTCTCACCATTAACTCGGAGGTGTTTCAGCTACAATTCAGCTGCATCATGGCCGTTGTTGGGGAGGTACCCGTTACAGCAAGCCCTGCTGCTTACCATAAGCCGGTCCAGGTTTGGTCGTCATCAGCTCAGTGCCCCCCCCCCCCCCCCCCCCCTTACTGGCCTGGCACGCACCCAAAGAAACACCAAGCATCAGCACCAGTGTTACTTTCAGTGGCGACTGTCAATGGTTTCTAACGCCTCCTGCTTCGGCGGAGGAGTAGTCTTTCTTTATTTCTTTCTGTCAGTGGTTACTTTCAGTGGTAATTGCAAAGACTTGTAGCCGAAATGGTGATGAAACAATGGATTTGGCGATGCCGAGGTCCAGTTTATGATTTTTTGGGCGCCTGCAGCGCGGCCCTGTCCAGAGTATCACTACCACAGGTAAGGATCTATGAACTTCAAATATCACTCAACGAAAACTCTCACACACACACCGATCTAAAACCCTTAAAACTAAAACCTTAACCCTACAAAACCTTATCCATAAAATAACACGCACACACCGAGCCTCACTACGCCCTGCCTGATGAAAGAGGGTAAGTTGGGCCAGAAGCCCGATCCATCGTATGCCTCCGCCCTTCAGCACAAAAGGCCTTTAGACATCGCTCCTAACTCAAAGAAACCAAAGCCAACGTTCCCTTGCCCTGGAGATCAAGTTTTTACGCCACAGCCACTTTTTCCAGTGGAGCTGACACTGATTCACTCTGTAAACACTGTTTCTACTAGGGTTGAGGGCTTAATGGTTTTAAACCCTACACCTTACTCTGCAAACACTGTTTCTGCTAGGGTTGAGGGCTTAAGGTTTTAAACCCTCCACCTTACTCTGCAAACCCTGTTTCTACTAGGGTTCAGGGTTTAGGGTTTTGAACCCTACACCTTACTCTGCAAACCCTGTGCCGACTAGGGTTGAGGGTTTAGGGTTTTAAACCCTGAACCTTACTCTGCAAACCCTGTTTTCACTAGGGTTGAGGGTTTAGGGTTTTAAACCCTGCACCTTACTCTGCAAACCCTGTTTCTACTAGGGTTCAGGGTTTAGGGTTTTAAACTCTACACCTTACTCTGCAAACCCTGTTTCTACTAGGGTTCAGGGTTAAGGCTTTTAAACCCTACACCTTACTCTGCAAATCCTGCTGTTTCTACTGACCCTCAACAACACACCGGATGTTCTAGACCCTGGGGGTAACCGTTTTCTGCTCTGGAGCGACCGATTGCCCTGTGGCCGATGTTCTTTTCCCGGGAGACGACGTTTCTTTACCTGCAAAAAACATATTAAACCTGCTGACCTACTGACCTGCTGCTGTTGTTGCTGTTTACCCTGTTTTTAACACAGGCTTAATCATTGGTGGTGGTGGGGGGGGCACCAATCGCCCTGGGGTCACTATTGTTTACCCGGATCCATCGTGTGTATCATAATTTTACCTTGCAGCCGCCATTCTCTCCCCGCAGCAACTGTTTTCGGCCCCGGCGCCCTGACTGCTGGGAGGGTCATGATGGACCTGGCTCTCGAGAAGTTCATGCTGGCCCTGACCGCCTTCAGCACGGAGAGCCTGCTGGTCAAGATTGTCATGGTGCTGGCGGCTGGGGTGAGTGACGCAGAAAGGGTTTTGGCGACGGAGGTTTCATGTGACGGAGGGTTTAGTCAAGGGTGGGGGGTAGGCGACTGAGGGTTTAAACAACAGAAGATTTCGGCGACGAAGGGTTTAGGCGATGAAGGGTTTAGGCGACGAAGGGTTTAAACAACGGAAGATTTCGGCGACGAAGGGTTTAGGCGACGAAGGCTTTAGGCGATGAAGGGTTTAGGCGACGAAGGGTTTAGGCGACGATGGGTTTAGGCGACGAAGGGTTTAGGCGATGAAGGGTTTAGGCGACGAAGGGTTTAGGCGATGAAGGGTTTAGACAACGGAGGGTTAAGGCGACGAAGGGCTTAGGCGATGAAGGGTTAAGGCGACGAAGGGTTTAGACGACGAAGGGTTTAGACGACGAAGGGTTTAGGCGACGAAGGGTTTAGGCGATGAAGGGTTTTGACGACGAAGGGTTTAGGCGACGAAGGGTTTAGGTGATGAAGGGTTTAAGCGACCGAGGGTTTAAACAAAGGAAGATTTTGGCAACGAAGGGTTTAGGCGACGAAGGGTTTAGGCGACGAAGGGTTTAGGCGACGAAGGGTTTAGGCGACGAAGGGATTAAACAACGGAAGATTTCGGCGACGAAGGGTTTAGGCGACGAAGGGTTAAGGCGACGAAGGGTTTAGGCAACGAAGGGTTTAGGCAACGAAGGGTTTAGGCGACGGAAGGTTAGGGCGACGAAGGGTTTAGGCGATGAAGGGTTTAGGCGACGAAGGGTTTAGACGACGAAGGGTGTAGGCGACGAAGGGTTTAGGCGATGAAGGGTTTTGACGACGAAGGGTTTAGGCGACGAAGGGTTTAGGCGATGAAGGGTTTAGGCGACGAAGGGGGTACAATGGAGGGTTAAGGTGACGAAGGATTTAGACAACGGAGGGCTTAGTCGACGGAAGGTTAAGACGACGGAGGGTTCAGAAGCCGGAGGTTTATTGGAAGAGGTCTGGTTCAGGAAATAAGGAGGGTTTAGTCAATAACAAAGAGAGTTTAGGGAAACGGAGGGTTTAGGCATAAAATAAGGAGGCTGAAAGGAATAGGAGGAGACGATTCATGCAGTACAGGGGAGGGGGCTCTTTTGTTAATAGGATGGAGCGATGGGTGCCAGGCTCAGATCTCGGCCAAGGCTCCGCTGCTTGTGTTTGGTGGCATAGCTCCCCCACAAGCGTTTGGTGTCAGAGCTCTCGTGTAACTTTTCATTCTTGCCCTCCTGCCCGTGCCTGCCCATTCTCATTGTCTTGCCCATTCTTGCTCTTTTGCCCATTTTCACCCTTATGCCCATGCTTTCCCTTTTTTGCCCCTTTGCCCATTCTCACGTTCTAGCCCATGCTTGCCCTTTCTTGCCCTTTTGCCCATTCTCACGTTCTAGCCCATGCTTGCCCTTTCTTGCCCTTTTGCCCATTCTCACGTTCTAGCCCATGCTTGCCCTTTCTTGCCCTTTTGCCCATTCTTACCCTCTAGCCCATGCTTGCCCATTCTCACTCTCTTGCCCTTTTGCCCTTTCTTGCCCTTTTGCCCATTCTCACGTTCTAGCCCATGCTTGCCCTTTATTGCCCTTTTGCCCATGCTCACGTTCTAGCCCATGCTTGCCCTTTTGCCCTTTATTGCCCTTTTGCCCATTCTCACGTTCTAGCCCATGCTTGCCCTTTCTTGCCCTTTTGCCCATTCTCACGTTCTAGCCCATGCTTGCCCTTTCTTGCCCTTTTGCCCATTCTTACCCTCTAGCCCATGCTTGCCCATTCTCACTCTCTTGCCCTTTTGCCCTTTCTTGCCCTTTTGCCCATTCTCACGTTCTAGCCCATGCTTGCCCTTTATTGCCCTTTTGCCCATGCTCACGTTCTAGCCCATGCTTGCCCTTTTGCCCTTTATTGCCCTTTTGCCCATTCCCACGTTCTAGCCCATGCTTGCCCTTTCTTGCCCTTTTGCCCATTCTCACGTTCTAGCCCATGCTTGCCCTTTATTGCCCTTTTGCCCATTCTTACCCTCTAGCCCATGCTTGCCCATTCTCACTCTCTTGCCCTTTTGCCCTTTCTTGCCCTTTTGCCCATTCTCACGTTCTAGCCCATGCTTGCCCTTTCTTGCCCTTTTGCCCATGCTCACGTTCTAGCCCATGCTTGCCCTTTATTGCCCCTTTGCCCATTCTCACGTTCTAGCCCATGCTTGCCCTTTCTTGCCCTTTTGCCCATGCTCATTCTCTTACCTATGCTTGCAAATACTTGCCGTGCAGCTTCCCTTCAACATCCTATTTGCGCTCCTCTACCACAAGATCACCAAGAAGGACCTTGGGGTGAGAGTGGTGGGGTGTGTGAGCGGTGGGGGGTGTGAGCGGTGGGGGGTGAGAGCGGTAGGGAGTGTGAGCGGTGGGGGTGTGAGCGGTGGGGGGTGTGAGCGGTGGTGGGTGAGAGCGGTGGGGGGTGTGAGTAGTGGGTGGTGAGAGTGGTAGGGGGTGTGAGTGGTGGGGGGTGTGAGTGGTGGGGGGTGAGAGCGGTGGGGGGTGTGAGTGGTGGGGGGTGTGAGTGGTGGGGGGTGTGAGTGGTGGGGGTGAGAGTGGTATGGAGTGTGAGCGGTGGGGGGTGTGAGCGGTGGGGGGTGTGAGTGGTGGGGGATGTGAGCGGTGGGGGTGAGAGCGGTGGGGGGTGAGAGCGGTGGTGGGTGAGAGCGGTGGGGGGTGAGAGCGGTGGGGGTGAGAGCGGTGGGGGGTGAGAGCGGTGGGGGTGTGTGTGGTGGGGGGTGTGAGCGGTGGGGGGTGTGAGCGGTGGGGGGTGAGAGCGGTGGGGGGTGAGAGCGGTGGGGGGTGAGAGCGGTGGGGGGTGTGAGCGGTGGGGGGTGAGAGCGGTGGGGGGTGAGAGCGGTGGGGGGTGAGAGCGGTGGGGGGTGAGAGTGGTGGGGGGTGAGAGCGGTGGGGGGTGAGAGCGGTGGGGGGTGAGAGCGGTGGGGGGTGAGAGTGGTGGGGTGTGTGAGCGGTGGGGGTGTGAGCGGTGGTAGGGGGTGAGAGCGGTAGGGGGTGAGAGCGGTGGGGGGTGTCATCGGTGGGGGGTGTGAGTGGTGGGGGATGTGAGTGGTGGGGGATGTGAGTGGTGGGGGGTGAGAGCGGTGGGGGGTAAGAGCGGTGGGGGGTGAGAGCGGTGGGGGGTGAGAGCGGTGGGGGGTGAGAGCGGTGGGGGGTGTGAGCGGTGGGGGTGTGAGCGGTGGGGGATGTGAGTGGTGGGGTATGTGAGCGGTGGGGGGTGTGAGCGGTGGGGGGTGAGAGCGGTGGGGGTGAGAGCGGTGGGGGTGAGAGCGGTGGGGGGTGAGAGCGGTGGGGGGTGTGAGCGGTGGGGGTGTGAGCGGTGGGGGGTAAGAGTGGTAGGGAGTGTGAGCGGTGGGGGGTGTAAGCGGTGGGGGTGTGAGTGGTGGGGGATGTGAGCGGTGGGGGGTGAGAGCGGTGGGGGTGAGAGCGGTGGGTGGTGAGAGCGGTGGGGGGTAAGAGCGGTGGGGGATGTGAGCGGTGGGGGGTGAGAGCGGTGGGGGGTGAGAGCGGGGGGGGGTGAGAGCGGTGGGGGGTGAGAGCGGTGGGGGGTGAGAGTGGTGGGGGGTGTGAGCGGTGGGGGTGTGAGCGGTGGTAGGGGGTGAGAGCGGTAGGAGGTGAGAGCGGTGGGGGGTGTGAGCGGTGGGGGGTGAGAGCGGTGGGGGGTGTCATCGGTAGGGGGTGTGAGTGGTGGGGGATGTGAGCAGTGGGGGATGTGAGTGGTGGGGGGTGAGAGCGGTGGGGGATGTGAGCGGTGGGGGGTGAGAGCGGTGGGGGTGAGAGCGGTGGGGGGTGAGAGCGGTGGGGGGTGAGAGCGGTGGGGGGTGAGAGCGGTGGGGGGTGAGAGCGGTGGGGGGTAAGAGTGGTGGGGGTAGGAGCGGTGGGGGATGTGAGCGGTGGGGGGTGAGAGTGGTGGGGGATGTGAGCGGTGGGGGGGTGAGAGCGGTGGGGGTGAGAGCGGTGGTGGGTGAGAGCGATGGGGGGTGAGAGTGGTGGGGGGTGTGAGCGGTGGGGGTGTGTGCGGTGGGGGGTAAGAGTGGTAGGGAGTGTGAGCGGTGGGGGGTGTGAGCGGTGGGGGTGTGTGAGTGGTGGGGGATGTGAGCGGTGGGGGATGAGAGCTGTGGGGATGAGAGCGGTAGGGGTGAGAGCGGTGGGTGGTGAGAGCGGTGGGGGGGTGAGCGGTGGGGGGTGAGAGCGGTGGGGGGTGAGAGTGGTGGGGGGTGAGAGCGGTGGGGGGTGAGAGTGGTGGGGGGGGGTGAGCGGTGGGGGGTGAGAGTGGTGGGGGGTGTGAGCGGTGGGGGTGTGAGCGGTGGTAGGGGGTGAGAGCGGTAGGGGGTGAGAGCGGGGGGGGATGTGAGCGGTGGGGGGTGAGAGCGGTGGGGGGTGTCATCAGTGGGGGGTGTGAGTGGTGGGGGATGTGATTGGTGGGGATATGAGCAGTGGGGGATGTGAGCGGTGGGGGTGAGAGCGGTGGAGGGTGAGAGCAGTGGGGGATGTGAGCGGTGGGGGGTGAGAACGGTGGGGGTGAGAGCGGTGGTGGGTGAGAGCGGTGGTGGGTGAGAGCGGTGGTGGGTAAGAGCTGTGGGGGGTGAGAGCGGTGGTGGGTGAGAGCGGTGGTGGGTGAGAGCGGTGGGGGTGAGAGCTGTGGGCGGTGTGAGCGGTGGGGGGTGAGAGCGGTGGGGGATGTGAGCGGTTGGGAGTGTCATCGGTGGGGGGTGAGAGCGGTGGTGGGTGAGAGCGTTGGGGGGTGTGAGCAGTGGGGGTTTGTGCGGTGGGGGGTAAGAGTGGTAGGGAGTGCGAGCAGTGGGGGGTGTGAGCGGTGGGGGGTGTGAGTGGTGGGGTATGTGAGCGGTGGGGGGTGTGAGCGGTGGTGGGTGAGAGCGGTGGGGGTGAGAGCGGTGGGGGTGAGAGCGGTGGGGGGTGAGAGCGGTGGGGGGTGAGAGCGGTGGGGGTGTGAGCGGTGGGGGGTAAGAGTGGTAGGGAGTGTGAGCGGTGGGGGGTGTGAGCGGTGGGGGTGTGAGTGGTGGGGGATGTGAGCGGTGGGGGGTGAGAGCGGTGGGGGTGAGAGCGGTGGGTGGTGAGAGCGGTGGGGGGTGAGAGCGGTGGGGGATGTGAGCGGTGGGGGGTGAGAGCGGTGGGGGTTGAGAGCGGTGGGGGATGTGAGCGGTGGGGGGTGAGAGCGGTGGGGGGTGTGAGCGGTAGGGGTGTGAGCGGTAGGGGTGTTATCGGTGGGGGATGTGAGTGGTAGGGAGTGTGAGCGGTGGGGGGTGTGAGCGGTGGGGGGTGAGAGCGGTGGGGGGTGTGAGCAGTGGGGGATGTGAGCAGTGGGGTGTGTGAGCGGTGGGGGGTGAGAGCGGTGGGGGGTGTGAGCGGTAGGGGTGTTATCGGTGGGGGATGTGAGTGGTGGGGAGTGTGAGCGGTGGGGGGTGTGAGCGGTGGGGGATGTGAGCGGTGGGGGGTGTGAGCAGTGGGGGATGTGAGCGGTGGGGGGTGTGAGCGGTGGGGGGTGTGAGCGGTAGGGGTGTGAGCGGTGGGGGATGTGAGTGGTAGGGTGTGTGAGCGGTGGGGGGTGTGAGCGGTGGGGGGTGTGAGCGGTGGGGGTTGAGAGCGGTGGGGGGTGTCATTGGTGGGGGATGTGAGCGGTGGGGGATGTGAGCAGTGGGGGATGTGAGCGGTGGGGGGTGAGAGCGGTGGGGGGTGAGAGCGGTGGGTGGTGAGAGCGGTGGGGGGTGTTAGCGGTGGGGGGTGAGAGCGGTGGGGGGTGGACGCCAGGTCCTGGTGGAAGCCTTGGGTCGTTGTTTAGCGTGGGGTCGGCTTATAACGCTCGTTTACCAAATGCTGAACAAGAACGACTGAGGGGTGAGAGGACCTTGTGGGTGGGAGCCTTCAGTTAGACCGCAGCACGTGGTCGGCGAAGGGGTAGGTCAGACTGCGTTGCGTTTGAGGTTGCGTTTGGACTTCCAAACGCAAACGCAGACGCGAAACGCAGGGGGGGGGGGGGGGGGGGTTAGCGTTTGGATACAACATTAGTATGTTTAAATGGAATCAACTGCGCCCGTATCGTCTGATAGGCTATTTACGATTATGAATGTCAAACGCAACCCACCAAACGCAATAGTCTGACCGACCCCTAAGTGGTCGGCTAAATGTCCAACGACGGCATCCGCCGGAGTGCAGCGTATCTTTCTTCCCGGCTACAAGGCCACCTTTGACAGTCCCCGCCCCGCGGCCGTCAAAGGCCCGATTGGGAACAAACCTGGACTGGCTTATGAGTGGTGGCCAAAGTAGCATGGCTGACCGCAGACAGGGCCAGACATGTGTACCTGAGTCACGAAGGAAGAAGGACTGGTCCAGGCCCGAAGTGCGTAGCTGAGTCACGAAGGAAGAAGGACTGGTCCAGGCCCGAAGTGCGTAGCTGAGTCACGAAGGAAGAAGGACTGGTCCAGGCCCGAAGTGCGTAGCTGAGTCACGAAGGAAGAAGGACTGGTCCAGGCCCGAAGTGCGCTCAGAAACGTGTGGCTGTTTGAATTCCGCGGGTCGTTTTGGTGCCGGTGCGCTGAACCTCCGGCACTGGTTTGAGAAGAAGAAGAAATGTCACATCAGTGCAAGCGTTGTTTAGGGTTTTGTTTAGGGTTTAGGGTCTGGGTTAAAAATCGTCACATCAGTGCAAGCGTTGTTTAGGGGTTTGTTTAGGGTTTATGGTCTGGGTTAAAAATCGTCACATCAGTGCAAGCGTTGTTTAGGGGTTTGTTTAGGGTTTAGGGTCTGGGTTAAAAATCGTCACATCAGTGCAAGCGTTGTTTAGGGGTTTGTTTAGGGTTTAGGGTCTGGGTTAAAAATCGCCACATCAGTGCAAGCGTTGTTTAGGGGTTTGTTTAGGGTTTAGGGTCTGGGTTAAAAATCGTCACATCAGTGCAAGCGTTGTTTAGGGGTTTAGGGTTTAGGGTTCCAAAATGTGAAATGAGTGCAAGCGTTATTTAGGCTTCAGGGTTAAGGGTTTCAAAATGTCACATCAGTGGAAGCTTTGTTTTCCGCAGTGACAGGTCACCTTTGGGGTAGAGAGGATTGGGGCCTGTCTGGCGGCCGCCACTGAGCCGACCCGGACCAGGCAAGAAGACGACATTTTCAAATGTTTCAGCGCCAACCGAAGTTGCCTTATTTGTGTTTTAGCAGGCTTTCGTCAAAATTGCTATTCTTTACCTTCAGCTCATTTCCAGCCGCGACTTGAGGGACCGAGCCTGGACTGGCCTGAGGTTGCGACTGGCCCCCAGCAGGGGGCCCTGCTGCATCTGACCCTCTGCAGCCGTTGGTGTTGCAGGATGGTGGCCGAAGCCAAGCCTGAGACATGTGTGGATTTTGGATGTGTGGATCTATAAGGTTTCGGATTTCAGGGGACCGGTAGCCTTGCGCCATTCAGGGCTCTATGATGCCCTTCTTGAAAACCATCGAGAACGCCTGGGCCTGATACTCTAGACCCTAAACCCTAAACTCTTGAGAACGCCTGGAAGCCTCTTATATATGTTTACCTGACTTGTCCGAGTTGTACTTTGTGCACTTGTCACGTTCCACGATTTCCCCCCCGGAAGTGTGGAAAAGTATGAATTTGCGACGCCCTCTCAGGCACCTCGGCAGTTTAGACGTTAGCAACGGCTCTCTCGGCACCTTCAGGCAGGAACTCGCCGGCCTGCTCGATCACAGTCTGATAGCTCTAGGGAAGGTCGAAGAGTGTACGAGTCTGGGTAAAAATGCCCAGGTGCATCTGGGGAAAAAGGAAGATATACACAACTGTAGCTGCCCTGGTATATCTGGGGAAAAAATGGTCCCCAGCTAGCCGAAGAGTGGACCAAGTCCAGGTAAAAAAAGACCCCCAGCTACATCTGGGGGGAAAATGGCCTACAGCTACACATCCGTTTTTGTTTTTTTGCTTCAGGCCCCAGCTTGTGCCAACGGGGACAAAGATTTTTTTCCACCATTTTTTTCTTCAAATTTGTTCCCGCCGATTTGTTTCACATTTTTCATACCATATTTTCTGCCCGGTAACTGGCCGGCCTGTAATTGTTAATAATATCCCGGTCCCATGCTCTACAGCCAACATGGGAGGCTACCTCAAGTCCTCAACCTGCACAGCCCTGTTACCATGTGTCGGTTTTGGATGTGTGGATTTATAGGGTTTTGGATGTGTGGATTTATAGGGTTTTGGATGTGTGGATTTGTAGGGTTTGGGATGTGTGGATTTATAGGGTTTTGGATGTGTGGATTTAAAGGGTTTTGGATGTGTGGATTTACAGGGTTTTGGATGTGTGGATTTATAGGGTTTTGGATGTGTGGATTTATAGGGTTTTGGATGTGTGGATTTATAGGTTTTTGGATGTGTGGATTTATAGGGTTTTGGATGTGTGGATTTTTAGGGTGTGGATTTTTAGGGTTTTGGCTTCGGATGGAATCAAGAGGTGTGTGAGGGTTTAGGGCTTTAAGGTACCCACTGGGTCACTTGCATGTAGCTAAGGTGTAGCTGAGGGTGAAGCTAACGTGTAGCTGGGGGTGAAGCTAACGTGTAGCTGAGGGTGAAGCTAACGTGTAGCTGAGGGTGAAGCTAACGTGTAGCTGAGGGTGAAGCTAACGTGTAGCTGAGGGTGAAGCTAACGTGTAGCTGAGGGTGAAGCTAACGTGTAATCAAGTGGTGTGTGTGAGGGTTCAGGGCTGTAAGGGCTTTGCATTTTTCGACGGTGCCAGACCGGTCCCGCGTTTCCTCTTCAGCCGCCAAGGTTTCAATCGCAACCTGCGCTGTGGCACCACCAATGGCCACATTTGTGAATAAACGAACACTCGCACGTGCCGTGTTTTGACGATTTGCGCTTTGAAGCCGGGCCAACACTTCTGGCTTGGAAAACACTTCTGGCTTTAATCGGCTGCCGATTATATTGTGGTTGAAATCTGGGCGGGGACACCACCAATCCGCGCGTGTGGAGGTAGATTATCCGGGCATTGCGATCCTGATCAAAATCTGGGCAGTGACGCCGTCTCTAACAGCGCAAGGAATACAATTGCTAGGCTGTAGACCTTGTCACCACAATCTGGGCGGTAACGCTGGCTGCAGCGCCGGTGGCGCTCTGCTCTGCCTCCGCTTGCGCTGCTTAGCCTGTTTCGATTTGAATTCAAACGCACGGTGATCTGTCGCCCCTGCATGTTTCAATTTGAATTCAAACGCACAGTGATCTGTCGCCCCTGCCTGTCTTGTGCATTCTCAGGAGTCCTATCTCAAGTTCTGGCTCCTCATCAATCGTGAGTCCTGGGATTAGGTTTAAACTGCTGGCTCCTTATAAACCATCAGTGAGCATGTAGGGTTGAAACACTGGCTCCTAATAAACCATGAAGTAGGGTTTAGGTTGAAACCCTGGCCTCTCATGAACCCTTAGTTAGGGTTAAGGGTTGAAACCTGGCTCATCGTAAACCATTAGTTAGGATTAAGGTTTGAAATCCTGGCTTCTCATCAAATGTGCGTTCGGTTATGGGTTTACAGTTTAAACTCAGCCCCTTCATCACTCAAGAGATGGGTTGCGGGTTTAAACCCTGCCCCCTCCATTGACCGAGAGGCAGGGTTCACGGTTTTAACCTGGTCGCCTCATCAGCCCTAAATTTGAAAACAGGTGAAGCACTAATCCCCCAAAGAACACTTGTTTCCATAAACCTTATTCTCAAGTGTGCCTCGATCCACCCCTTCCCTCCAGACCTGCCCGGAATGAATTTCACTTTCGAGGTGCCTCGTCCCCTTATCTGCCATGGATGAATCCACCCTGAACCCTGAACCCTGAACCCTGAACCCTGAACCCTGAACCCTGAACCCTGAACCCTGAACCCTGAACCCTGAACCCTGAACCCGTAACCAGATATTTCCCCAAATAACCCTTTCCCCCATAATATCTATCTCTTCATGTGTGCCTTGATCCACCCCCTCCTTTCAGACCTGCCCAGAATGAGCTTCTCTGTGGAGCCGGGTCCCCATTTCAAGCCCTGGTTTTGCAAGCGGTGATTTCCCCAAATAACTATTTTCCCGCCTTTTCCACATGATATCCATATCTTATAGTGTGCCTTGACCCCCCCCCCCCTCCCTCCAGGCCTGCCCGGAATAACGCGTGTCGTCATCAAGAACCCCTTTCCCATGATAAAATAACCTTTGACCCCCCCCCCCTCCAGGCCTACCCGGAATGAGCATCTCCGGGGAGCCGGGTCCCCTTAGCGCCGCGTTGGTACTGTTCGTGTACTACCTCGGAATGTTCACGTTTGCAATCTTCCTCGGTGCGGCCGGGGGGAGGGGGCTGTACGCGGCAACCAGGATTGACATAGCCTTGTCTGGGCTCTGTTTCGACAGTTTTGACTCCATTTTGACTCGGTTTTTACCCAGTTTTGACACAGTTTGACTCCGTTTTGACTCGGTTTTGACTCTATTTTGACACAGTTTTGACTCAGTGTTGACTCGGTTTTGACACAGTGTTGACTCCGATGACTGACTCAGATTCGACTCCTCAGGCCTAGGGGAATAACTTGACTGACGGCCCGGTGCAGCAAGCCTTGCTCCTTATTGCCACCAGCCGTATGCCGGCCCAGAATCAATCCCGATCAAAATCCAGTGCTGGCTGACCATCGGCAAACAAACAAACACTGGTATGCTGAGGACTTATGTGTGGGAGGGGCCTGAGAACCTGCTACCGGCGGTATATAGTACAAACTTTTACGCGTATATACGGTACGCTGTATATACCTATATACTCCATTTACGCCGTATATACGTATATGCTCCATAATCCATATACGCCACCCGCCAGCCCTAGCTACCGCCCTGAATCCCTCCCCTCCCCCTTAGCCGAACCTTGGCTCTGACCCTGACCCTGACCCCCTTCTTTCACCCTAAATCCTGAACCCCCTCCCCCTTCCCCTTTCCTGAACCTTGGCTCTGACCCTGACCCTGACCCCCCTCTTTCACCCTAAACCCTGAACCCCCTCCCCCTCCCCCTTTCCCGAACCTTGGCTCTGACCCTGACCCTGACCCCCCTCTTTCACTCTAAACCCTGAACCCCCTCCCCCTCCCCCTTTCCTGAGCCTTGGCTCTGACCCTGACCCTGACCCCCCTCTTTCACCCTAAACCCTGAACCCCCCCCCCCTCCCCCTTTCCTGAACCTTGGCTCTGACCCTGACCCTGACCCCCTTTTTTCACCCTAAACCCTGAACCCCCTCCCCCTTTCCTGAGCCTTGGCTCTGACCCTGACCCTGACCCCCTTCTTTCACCCTAAATCCTGAACCCCCTCCCCCTCCCCCTTTCCCGAACCTTGGCTCTGACCCTGACCCTGACCCCCTTCTTTCACCCTAAACCCTGAACCCCCTCCCCCTCCCCCTTTCCTGAACCTTGGCTCTGACCCTGACCCTGACCCCCCTCTTTCACCCTAAACCCTGAACCCCCTCCCCCTCCCCCTTTCCCGAACCTTGGCTCTGACCCTGACCCTGACCCCTTTTTTCACCCTAAACCCTGAACCCCCTCCCCCTTTCCTGAGCCTTGGCTCTGACCCTGACCCTGACCCCCTTCTTTCACCCTAAATCCTGAACCCCCTCCCCCTCCCCCTTTCCCGAACCTTGGCTCTGACCCTGGCCCTAACCCCCTTCTTTCACCCTAAACCCTGAACCCCCCCCCCTCCCCCTTTCCTGAACCTTGGCTCTGACACTGACCCTGACCCCTTCTTTCACCCTAAACCCTGAACCCCCTCCCCCTCCTCCTTTCCCGAACCTTGGCTCTGACTCTGACCCTGACCCCCTTCTGTCACCCTTAACCCTGAACCCCCCCCCTCCCCCTCTCCTGAACCTTGGCTCTGACCCTGACCCTGACCCCCTTCTTTCACCCTAAACCCTGAACCCCCCCTCCCCCTTTCCTGAACCTTGGCTCTGACCCTGACCCTGACCCCCTTCTTTCACCCTAAACCCTGAACCCCCTCCCCCTCCCCCTCTCCTGAACCTTGGCTCTGACCCTGACCCTGACCCCCTTCTTTCACCCTAAACCCTGAACCCCCCCTCCCCCTTTCCTGAACCTTGGCTCTGACCCTGACCCTGACCCCCTTCTTTCACCCTAAACCCTGAACCCCCTCCCCCTCCCCCTTTCCTGAACCTTGGCTCTGACCCTGGCCCTGACCCCCTTTTTTCACCCTAAACCCCGAACCCCCTCCCCATCCCCCTTTCCTGAACCTTGGCTCTGACCCTGACCCTGACCCTGACCCCCTCCCTTCACCCTAAACCCCGACCCCCCGCCCCCCTCCCCCTTTCCTGAACCTTGACCCTGACCCTGATCCTGACCCCCTTCTTTCACCCTAAACCCTTAACCCCTCTAGAGGGATCCAGTTAGTCCATGGAATCCCTTGGCATGTGGGTTGCACCCACCTGCCCCAGCAATTGGATGAAGGGTCTGAAAATCCTTATGAAGGTGCCACTTCATTGGCGAGCATTCACGCGGGGGGATTCGAAGCCCTGTTTCCGATGTTGCTTAAGCATCGTGACTCAGGAGGTCAAGGATGCGTAAGGGTAGAACCCTGAACCCTCAACGCATATCCCTAAACCCTAAAACCTTTAGCCTAAACCCTACACTCTCAACGCATATCCCTAAACCCTGCTCTGATGTGGTTTAGGCGTTGTGACTGAGGAGGTCAAGGGCACTTTCCGGAATGTCAGGAACGGGACCTTCCCTGTACTCAAGGTGGGTTTAGGGCCTAGGGTTTAGGGTTTAGGGGGCCTTCCCTGTACTCAAGGTGGGTTCAGGATTTATGGACCTTCCCTGTACTCAAGGTGGGTTCAGGGGCAGTGATTAGTATAGTCATTTTCAAGTTCCATTGTTACAGAAACGCAGTATGGAAGAGTCCTCGGCCTTTGACTCATAGACTGCGGAGTGTCATCAAGAGCTGAGACCCTCCTGCAAGAACGCACGGCGCTCCTGTTTCTGCCAGTGTTTCCCCTAAACCCTAACCCCTAAAATCTTGGGTTTGCTCTGCGTGGCTCCTTCGAAGAAAGGCTGTGGGTGGTAGCGTCACCTCTTCTGTGAAAACAACATTCCTGAAATCCGGGAAATTCGCGGCTGCAGTGGCCAAAAGGCTTAATATCCGGATACAGCGCTGTGGCCTGTGGTACGGTGGTCTTGCTGGACGATCGCTGGCAGCAATACTGGCAAATGTAAACAAATTCACTGGGCAGGGGCCTAAGCAGCACAGACAGGAGGGGCAGTACGAGCAGCGAGCAGTACGGACAGTACAGACAGCACAGATAGGAGGGGCAGTACAAGCAGCGAGCAGTACGGACAGTACGGACAGCACAGATAGGAGGGGCAGTGCGAGCAGCGAGCAAGGACAGTACGGACAGCACAGATAGGAGGGGCAGTACGAGCAGCGAGCAGTACGGACAGTACGGACAGCACAGATAGGAGGGGCAGTGCGAGCAGCGAGCAGGGACAGTACGGACAGCACAGATAGGAGGGGCAGTACGAGCAGCGAGCAGTACGGACAGTACGGACAGCACAGATAGGAGGGGCAGTGCGAGCAGCGAGCAAGGACAGTACGGACAGCACAGATAGGAGGGGCAGTACGAGCAGCGAGCAGTACGGACAGTACGGACAGCACAGATAGGAGGGGCAGTGCGAGCAGCGAGCAGGGACAGTACGGACAGCACAGACAGGAGGGGCAGTACGAGCAGGGACAGTACGGACAGTACAGACAGGAGGGGCAGTACGAGCAGCGAGCAGGGACAGTACGGACAGCACAGATAGGAGGGGCAGTACGAGCAGCGAGCAGGGACAGTACGGACAGCACAGATAGGAGGGGCAGTACGAGCAGCGAGCAGGGACAGTACGGACAGCACAGATAGGAGGGGCAGTACGAGCAGCGAGCAGGGACAGTACGGACAGCACAGATAGGAGGGGCAGTACGAGCAGCGAGCAGTACGGACAGCACAGATAGGAGGGGCAGTACGAGCAGCGAGCAGGGACAGTACGGACAGCACAGATAGGAGGGGCAGTACGAGCAGCGAGCAGGGACAGTACGGACAGCACAGATAGGAGGGGCAGTACGAGCAGCGAGCAAGGACAGTACGGACAGCACAGACAGGAGGGGCAGTACGAGCAGCGAGCAGGGACAGTACGGACAGCACAGATAGGAGGGGCAGTACGAGCAGCGAGCAGGGACAGTACGGACAGCACAGATAGGAGGGGCAGTGCGAGCAGCGAGCAAGGACAGTACGGACAGCACAGATAGGAGGGGCAGTACGAGCAGCGAGCAGTACGGACAGTACGGACAGCACAGATAGGAGGGGCAGTGCGAGCAGCGAGCAGGGACAGTACGGACAGCACAGATAGGAGGGGCAGTACGAGCAGCGAGCAGTACGGACAGTACGGACAGCACAGATAGGAGGGGTTGTGCGAGCAGCGAGCAAGGACAGTACGGACAGCACAGATAGGAGGGGCAGTACGAGCAGCGAGCAGTACGGACAGTACGGACAGCACAGATAGGAGGGGCAGTGCGAGCAGCGAGCAGGGACAGTACGGACAGCACAGACAGGAGGGGCAGTACGAGCAGGGACAGTACGGACAGTACAGACAGGAGGGGCAGTACGAGCAGCGAGCAGGGACAGTACGGACAGCACAGATAGGAGGGGCAGTACGAGCATCGAGCATGGACAGTACGGACAGCACAGATAGGAGGGGCAGTACGAGCAGCGAGCAGGGACAGTACGGACAGCACAGATAGGAGGGGCAGTACGAGCAGGGACAGTACGGACAGCACAGATAGGAGGGGCAGTACGAGCAGCGAGCAGGGACAGTACGGACAGCACAGATAGGAGGGGCAGTACGAGCAGCGAGCAGGGACAGTACGGACAGCACAGATAGGAGGGGCAGTACGAGCAGCGAGCAAGGACAGTACGGACAGCACAGACAGGAGGGGCAGTACGAGCAGCGAGCAGGGACAGTACGGACAGCACAGATAGGAGGGGCAGTACGAGCAGCGAGCAGGGACAGTACGGACAGCACAGATAGGAGGGGCAGTGCGAGCAGCGAGCAGGGACAGTACGGACAGCACAGATAGGAGGGGCAGTACGAGCAGGGACAGTACGGACAGTACAGACAGGAGGGGCAGTACGAGCAGCGAGCAGGGACAGTACGGACAGCACAGATAGGAGGGGCAGTACGAGCAGCGAGCAGGGACAGTACGGACAGCACAGATAGGAGGGGCAGTACGAGCAGGGACAGTACGGACAGTACAGACAGGAGGGGCAGTACGAGCAGCGAGCAGGGACAGTACGGACAGCACAGATAGGAGGGGCAGTACGAGCAGCGAGCAGTACGGACAGCACAGATAGGAGGGGCAGTACGAGCAGCGAGCAGGGACAGTACGGACAGCACAGATAGGAGGGGCAGTACGAGCAGCGAGCAAGGACAGTACGGACAGCACAGACAGGAGGGGCAGTACGAGCAGCGAGCAGGGACAGTACGGACAGCACAGATAGGAGGGGCAGTACGAGCAGCGAGCAGGGACAGTACGGACAGCACAGATAGGAGGGGCAGTACGAGCAGCGAGCAGGGACAGTACGGACAGCACAGATAGGAGGGGCAGTACGAGCAGCGAGCAGGGACAGTACGGACAGCACAGATAGGAGGGGCAGTACGAGCAGCGAGCAAGGACAGTACGGACAGCACAGACAGGAGGGGCAGTACGAGCAGCGAGCAGGGACAGTACGGACAGCACAGACAAGAGGGGCAGTTCGAGCAGCGAGCAGGGACAGTACGGACAGCACAGACAGGAGGGGCAGTACGAGCAGCGAGCAGGGACAGTACAGACAGCACAGACAGGAGGGGCAGTACGAGCAGCGAGCAGGGACAGTACGGACAGCACAGATAGGAGGGGCAGTACGAGCAGGGACAGTACGGACAGTACAGACAGGAGGGGCAGTACGAGCAGCGAGCAGGGACAGTACGGACAGCACAGACAGGAGGGGCAGTACGAGCAGCGAGCAGGGACAGTACGGACAGCACAGATAGGAGGGGTAGTACGAGCAGGGACAGTACGGACAGCACATACAGGAGGGGCAGTACGAGCAGGGACAGTACGGACAGCACAGACAGGAGGGGCAGTACGAGCAGCGAGCAGGGACAGTACGGACAGTACAGATAGGAGGGGCAGTACGAGCAGGGACAGTACGGACAGCACAGATAGGAGGGGCAGTACGAGCAGCGAGCAGGGACAGTACGGACAGCACAGATAGGAGGGGCAGTACGAGCAGCGAGCAGGGACAGTACGGACAGCACAGATAGGAGGGGCAGTACGAGCAGCGAGCAGGGACAGTACGGACAGCACAGATAGGAGGGGCAGTACGAGCAGCGAGCAAGGACAGTACAGACAGCACAGACAGGAGGGGCAGTATGAGCAGCGAGCAGGGACAGTACGGACAGCATAGACAGGAGGGGCAGTACGAGCAGCGAGCAGGGACAGTACGGACAGCACAGACAGGAGGGGCAGTACGAGCAGCGAGCAGGGACAGTACGGACAGCACAGATAGGAGGGGCAGTACGAGCAGGGACAGTACGGACAGTACAGACAGGAGGGGCAGTACGAGCAGCGAGCAGGGACAGTACGGACAGCACAGACAGGAGGGGCAGTACGAGCAGCGAGCAGGGACAGTACGGACAGCACAGATAGGAGGGGTAGTACGAGCAGGGACAGTACGGACAGCACAGACAGGAGGGGCAGTACGAGCAGGGACAGTACGGACAGCACAGACAGGAGGGGCAGTACGAGCAGCGAGCAGGGACAGTACGGACAGTACAGATAGGAGGGGCAGTACGAGCAGCGAGCAGGGACAGTACGGACAGCACAGATAGGAGGGGCAGTACGAGCAACGAGCAATGACAGTACGGACAGCACAGACAGGAGGGGCAGTACGAGCAGCGAGCAGGGACAGTACGGACAGCACAGACAGGAGGGGCAGTACGAGCAGCGAGCAGGGACAGTACGGACAGCACAGACAGGAGGGGCAGTACGAGCAGCGAGCAGGGACAGTACGGACAGCACAGATAGGAGGGGCAGTACGAGCAGCGAGCAGGGACAGTACGGACAGCACAGATAGGAGGGGCAGTACGAGCAGCGAGCAAGGACAGTACGGACAGCACAGACAGGAGGGGCAGTACGAGCAGCGAGCAGGGACAGTACGGACAGCACAGATAGGAGGGGCAGTACGGGCAGCGAGCAGGGACAGTACGGACAGCACAGATAGGAGGGGCAGTACGAGCAGCGAGCAGGGACAGTACGGACAGCACAGACAGGAGGGGCAGTACGAGCAGCGAGCAGGGACAGTACGGACAGCACAGATAGGAGGGGCAGTACGAGCAGGGACAGTACGGACAGTACAGACAGGAGGGGCAGTACGAGCAGCGAGCAGGGACAGTACGGACAGCACAGACAGGAGGGGCAGTACGAGCAGCGAGCAGGGACAGTACGGACAGCACAGATAGGAGGGGTAGTACGAGCAGGGACAGTACGGACAGCACAGATAGGAGGGGCAGTACGAGCAGGGACAGTACGGACAGCACAGACAGGAGGGGCAGTACGAGCAGCGAGCAAGGACAGTACGGACAGTACAGACAGGAGGGGCAGTACGAGCAGCGAGCAGGGACAGTACGGACAGTACAGACAGGAGGGGCAGTACGAGCAGCGAGCAGGGACAGTACGGACAGTACAGACAGGAGGGGCAGTACGAGCAGCGAGCAGGGACAGTACGGACAGCACAGACAGGAGGGGCAGTACGAGCAGCGAGCAGGGACAGTACGGACAGCACAGATAGGAGGGGCAGTACGAGCAGGGACAGTACGGACAGTACAGACAGGAGGGGCAGTACGAGCAGCGAGCAGGGACAGTACGGACAGCACAGACAGGAGGGGCAGTACGAGCAGCGAGCAGGGACAGTACGGACAGCACAGATAGGAGGGGTAGTACGAGCAGGGACAGTACGGACAGCACAGACAGGAGGGGCAGTACGAGCAGGGACAGTATGGACAGCACAGATAGGAGGGGCAGTACGAGCAGGGACAGTACGGACAGTACAGACAGGAGGGGCAGTACGAGCAGCGAGCAGGGACAGTACGGACAGTACAGACAGGAGGGGCAGTACGAGCAGCGAGCAGGGACAGTACGGACAGCACAGATAGGAGGGGCAGTACGAGCAGGGACAGTACGGACAGTACAGACAGGAGGGGAGTACGAGCAGCGAGCAGGGACAGTACGGACAGCACAGACAGGAGGGGCAGTACGAGCAGCGAGCAGGGACAGTACGGACAGCACAGATAGGAGGGGTAGTACGAGCAGGGACAGTACGGACAGCACAGACAGGAGGGGCAGTACGAGCAGGGACAGTACGGACAGCACAGGCAGGAGGGGCAGTACGAGCAGCGAGCAGGGACAGTACGGACAGTACAGACAGGAGGGGCAGTACGAGCAGCGAGCAGGGACAGTACGGACAGTACAGACAGGATGGGCAGTACGAGCAGCGAGCAGGGACAGTACGGACAGCACAGACAGGAGGGGCAGTACGAGCAGCGAGCAGGGACAGTACGGACAGCACAGACAGGAGGGGCAGTACGAGCAGCGAGCAGGGACAGTACGGACAGCACAGACAGGAGGGGCAGTACGAGCAGCGAGCAGGGACAGTACGGACAGCACAGACAGGAGGGGCAGTACGAGCAGCGAGCAGGGACAGTACGGACAGCACAGATAGGAGGGGCAGTACGAGCAGGGACAGTACGGACAGTACAGACAGGAGGGGCAGTACGAGCAGCGAGCAGGGACAGTACGGACAGCACAGACAGGAGGGGCAGTACGAGCAGCGAGCAGGGACAGTACGGACAGCACAGATAGGAGGGGTAGTACGAGGAGGGACAGTACGGACAGCACAGACAGGAGGGGCAGTACGAGCAGGGACAGTACGGACAGCACATACAGGAGGGGCAGTACGAGCAGCGAGCAGGGACAGTACGGACAGTACAGACAGGAGGGGCAGTACGAGCAGCGAGCAGGGACAGTACGGACAGTACAGACAGGAGGGGCAGTACGAGCAGCGAGCAGGGACAGTACGGACAGCACAGACAGGAGGGGCAGTATGAGCAGCGAGCAGGGACAGTACGGACAGCACAGACAGGAGGGGCAGTACGAGCAGCGAGCAGGGACAGTACGGACAGCACAGACAGGAGGGGCAGTACGAGCAGCGAGCAGGGACAGTACGGACAGCACAGATAGGAGGGGCAGTACGAGCAGGGACAGTACGGACAGTACAGACAGGAGGGGCAGTACGAGCAGCGAGCAGGGACAGTACGGACAGCACAGACAGGAGGGGCAGTACGAGCAGCGAGCAGGGACAGTACGGACAGCACAGATAGGAGGGGTAGTACGAGCAGGGACAGTACGGACAGCACAGACAGGAGGGGCAGTACGAGCAGGGACAGTACGGACAGCACAGATAGGAGGGGCAGTACGAGCAGGGACAGTACGGACAGTACAGACAGGAGGGGCAGTACGAGCAGCGAGCAGGGACAGTACGGACAGTACAGACAGGAGGGGCAGTACGAGCAGCGAGCAGGGACAGTACGGACAGCACAGATAGGAGGGGCAGTACGAGCAGGGACAGTACGGACAGTACAGACAGGAGGGGAGTACGAGCAGCGAGCAGGGACAGTACGGACAGCACAGACAGGAGGGGCAGTACGAGCAGCGAGCAGGGACAGTACGGACAGCACAGATAGGAGGGGTAGTACGAGCAGGGACAGTACGGACAGCACAGACAGGAGGGGCAGTACGAGCAGGGACAGTACGGACAGCACAGGCAGGAGGGGCAGTACGAGCAGCGAGCAGGGACAGTACGGACAGTACAGACAGGAGGGGCAGTACGAGCAGCGAGCAGGGACAGTACGGACAGTACAGACAGGATGGGCAGTACGAGCAGCGAGCAGGGACAGTACGGACAGCACAGACAGGAGGGGCAGTACGAGCAGCGAGCAGGGACAGTACGGACAGCACAGACAGGAGGGGCAGTACGAGCAGCGAGCAGGGACAGTACGGACAGCACAGACAGGAGGGGCAGTACGAGCAGCGAGCAGGGACAGTACGGACAGCACAGACAGGAGGGGCAGTACGAGCAGCGAGCAGGGACAGTACGGACAGCACAGATAGGAGGGGCAGTACGAGCAGGGACAGTACGGACAGTACAGACAGGAGGGGCAGTACGAGCAGCGAGCAGGGACAGTACGGACAGCACAGACAGGAGGGGCAGTACGAGCAGCGAGCAGGGACAGTACGGACAGCACAGATAGGAGGGGTAGTACGAGCAGGGACAGTACGGACAGCACAGACAGGAGGGGCAGTACGAGCAGGGACAGTACGGACAGCACATACAGGAGGGGCAGTACGAGCAGCGAGCAGGGACAGTACGGACAGTACAGACAGGAGGGGCAGTACGAGCAGCGAGCAGGGACAGTACGGACAGTACAGACAGGAGGGGCAGTACGAGCAGCGAGCAGGGACAGTACGGACAGCACAGACAGGAGGGGCAGTATGAGCAGCGAGCAGGGACAGTACGGACAGTACAGACAGGAGGGGCAGGACGAGCAGCTAGCAGGGGCAGTACGGACTGTACACATAGGAGGGGCAGGACGAGAAGCCAATAGAGGTATGAGGGAAAGTGCAGGCAGGAGAGGCAGGAGAGGCAGGAGGTCTGTAGGGGCACAGGAGCCAGGTAGAAGTTTCCAGGCGACAAAAAAATGGCTAGGGAGCCAGCAGGAAGCTTGAACAAGCTTGTTAGGTTGTTAGGCTGTAGGTGATGTAGATGCTGAGCCTTCAAGGACAATATGACGATAAGATGATATGTTTTTAGGTCAATCAGAGGGAACAAAATTCTCTGCAGATGTGGCCTACCATGATTACTTAACCACGCTTCAGCTAAAAGTCAGCTACAAGCCAGCTACAAGCCAGCTACAAGCCAGCTGCAAGCCAGCTACAAACCAGCTACAAGCCAGCTACAAGCCAGCTACAAGCCAGCTACAAGCCAGCTACAAGCCAGCTGCGAGCCAGGTGCAAGTCAGCTGCAATTCGGCTATGTCACGGCTCATGGCCTTTAGGGGTTGGAGCTTAACCTAACCAATCATCCTAACCTGAAACATCCACTATGGGTACCATGTGCAGGAAGGGCACACGGTCATCCTCAACTGGAACGAACGGACGGGATGCCTGCTGTCAACCATGGCCCACGGAAAGAGGTAACTTTGTCGAACCATAAAAAAATGACGTAAAAGAGTTGACGCTTTTGACGGGGGGAAATGTCAGAAAAGTGGTTAACATTCCCAACCATGAATAATTGGCACAAAAGTGGTCACATTTACCGGCCACGACCACTCACATATGGATAATGAGATAGATAAGACGACAGCGTTGGATGTCTTACGCGTTACAGGGTTCAGGAGGGGAAACCGTCAACCCTAAACCTTCACCCTAAACTAGTGTTCTGCGGGGAAACAGAAATCACCTCTCTTTTCAATCATGAATAATTGACACGAAAGGGGTGAATAACATTTCCCAACCATGAAAATGAGAGGAATAGGAGATGAAACAAGTCCATCCTTGCTAATAGATTGCTAACAAATTGCTACCCCTGCGCCTACCCCTCCTTTCCCTCACTCCTCCTTTCCCTCACCCCTCCTTTCCCTCACCCCTCCTTTCCCTCACCCCTCCTTTCCCTCATCCCTCCTTTCCCTCACCCCTCCTTTCCCTCACTCCTCCTTTCCCTCACCCCTCCTTTCCCTCAACCCTCCTTTCCCTCAACCCTCCTTTCCCTCACTCCTCCTTTCCCTCACCCCTCCTTTCCCTCACTCCTCCTTTCCCTCACTCCTCCTTTCCCTCACTCCTCCTTTCCCTCACCCCTCCTTTCCCTCACCCCTCCTTTCCCTCACCCCTCCTTTCCCTCACTCCTCATTTCCCTCACCCCTCAATTCCCTCAACCCTCCTTTCCCTCAACCCTCCTTTCCCTCAACCCTCCGTTCCCTCATCCCTCCTTCCCCTCACCCCTCCTTCCCCTCACCCCTCCTTCCCCTCACCCCTTCCCCTCACCTCTCCTTTCCCTCACTCCTCCTTTCCCTCACCCCTCCCTTCCCTCACCCCTCCTTCCCCTCACCCCTCCTTTCCCTCACCCCTCCCTTCCCTCACCCCTCCTTCCCCTCACTCATCCTTTCCCTCACCCCTCCTTCCCCTCACTCATCCCTTCCCTCACTCCTCCTTCCCCTCACTCATCCTTTCCCTCATCCCTCCTTTCTCTCACTCATCCTTTCCCTCACCCCTCCCTTCCCTCACTCCTCCTTCCCCTCACTCATCCTTCATCTCATCCCTCCTTTCTCTCACTCATCCTTTCCCTCACCCCTCCTTTCCCTCACTCCTCCTTCCCCTCAACCCTCCTTTCCCTCATCCCTCCTTTCCCTCACTCGTCCTTCCCCTCACTCATCCTTTCCCTCACCCCTCCTTACCCTCACTCCTCCTTCCCCTCACTCATCCTTTCCCTCATCCCTCCTTCCCCTCACTCATCCTTTCCCTCACCCCTCCTTTCCCTCACCTCTCCCTCCCCTCACCCCTCCTTCCCCTCACCCCTCCTTTCCCTCATCCCTCCTTTCCCTCACCCCTCCCTTCCCTCACTCATCCTTTCCCTCATCCCTTCTTCCCCTCACTCATCCTTCATCTCATCCCTCCTTTCTCTCACTGCTCCTTTCCATCACCCCTCCTTCCCTCACCCCTCCTTTACCTCACCCCTCCTTTCCTTCACCCCTCCTTTCCCTCACCCCTCCTTTACCTCACCCCTCCTTTCCCTCACCCCTCCTTCCCCTCACCCCTCATTTCTCTCACCCCTCCTTTCCCTCACCCCTCCTTCCCCTCACCCCTCCTTCCCCTCACCCCTCCTTCCCCTCACCCCTCCTTTCCCTCACTCCTGCTTCCCCTCACTCCTCCTTTCCCTCATCCCTCCTTTCTCTCACTGCTCCTTTTCCTCATCCCTCCTTTCCCTCACCCCTCCTTTCCCTCACCCGTCCTTTCCCTCACCCCTCCTTTCCCTCACCCCTCATTTCTCTCACCCCTCCTGTCCCTGACCTTCGTGCCCATCCCTTCTTTCTCTTGCCTCAGGCTACAGCCGAACGACCCCTTCTACTCGCGCCCCATCGCGGTCTTGGCCAACAAGCCCAAGGCAGAAATGGATGCAGCCATAAGGGGGCTGGACCTGGAGGTGACACGATGCACGTCACACATCAATGACTTCACACACGTCACACACCAATGACTTCACACACGTCACACACCAATAACATGTCACCTCCAATGCCCCCCCCCCCCTAGCCTACCTTGTGGTTCTAACGGTGTGGCGCGCTATAACGGCCGAAGGCGCTGTTCAACCACCCCCCTTATGGTGGCCTGCCACACCTCAACCAACTTAGCATGCCTTGCATCATTTTGCGCCGTTTCACCTCACCGGGCTCGGTCGCTCACACTCTCGTCCCCACATTTCCCCGCCCAAGATCCACACGCGCACAGGTAATCCCGTCAGTGCGAAGGACCTCCGGAGTGTCTCCACCGCCTCGGCGGCTCACGTGCTGGTCCTGACGCCGGACCATGATGTATCCGACATGAAGCTTGCTATCTCTGCCCAGGTGAGTGTGTGGTGTAGGGGTTAAGGCTGTTAGGGTTTAGCATGCTATCTCTGCTCAGGTGAGTGTCCATACTCCATGCCCCATGCTACATGCTTGATGTCCCATGTCCAATCCTCCATGCCTCATGCTCCATGCGCCGTACCCCATGCGCCATGCCCCGTGCCCCCAGCCTCTTGACCCTGCCCCACGCCTCATGCCTTATGCCCCCTGCCGCCACCCCTCATCATTTCACCCACAGCTTTTCACTCCGCCCCTTGCACCCTGCCCCACACCTCATTATCCTGCCCCACGCCTTGTCACAGTGCCCCATGCCCCCATACCCTGTTCCCTGCCCCATGCCTGTTCACCTTGCCTCACTCTTCATACCTCATTACCCTGCACACCAACTAGCCATTCCCTCTCATGCCCTACACATAGCCAATCCACCCTCGCCCCTACCCCACGCCCACCATGTCACCCTCCTCCTCAACCTGCAGGCACAATGGCTCCACACCATGCCCCACACCTCGTCACTCCACCCATGCCCCCTACCCCCCACCTCGTTACCCTCCCTATCCTGCAGGCCCGTGTCGCCGCCACGGCCATGGCTGTGTCAACTCTAGTGGAGGCAGAGGGTACAGTTTCGGGGCAGCGGCTGTTGCTTCAGAACCCGAGCGGACATGAGGTGGGTCATATACCGTATTTGGTACATACGTTTTACGGTACGATTATTACCGCAGCAGGACGGTGCCAAGGGAGTCTGTGACTATTTCCGTTCAAACGCAGGGAGATGGTTGCTCTGGTCGATACCGGTACGGTGCTGAGGACAAGTTGAAGACGTGCCAAAATCCCAGGTTTCGGGGAAGCCTTGTCGGCACCCTTTCTCTGCATGTACTTTTGGCATCCCGTGTTTTAACCCTAAACCCTAAACCTTCCACACCGCAAGTACTTTCGGCATCCTGTTGTCACGGGATGCTTTCGGCGCCCGTTAGTGTTGTGAAGAAAATATAATTTCCCGTGATTCACATGCATAGATGGGGAGGATCTGCAGAGAAGAAATCAGGATCCAGGAATGTCCAAGGATCCAGGATCCAGGAATGTCCGAGGATCCAGGATCCGGAAGTGTCCAAGGATCTAGGATCCAGGAGTGTACGAGGATCCAGGAATGTCCAAGGATCCAGGATCCAGGAGTGTACGAGGAGCCAGGATGCAGGAGTGTCCGAGGATCTAGGATCCAGGAGTGTCCGAGGATCTAGGATCCAGGAGTGTCCGAGGATCCTGGATCCAGGAATATCCGAGGAAGCAGGAGAAAGATCCATCAACCCCAGGATCCAGGAGTGGGAGGAAACCCTATACCTAACACCTTCAACCCTAACCATAAAACCGAAACCCTCCGTTGCATTCTGGGAGGAGGGGAGGAAGGCAGGGGTCCCAGAGCCCTTGCAGAAGTTCAAAACCCTAATCGATTACGCAAACTGACCCAGAACCTCAAACCCTATTGTTTTGCTCAAACCCTCGTGCTTATCAATTCGGTGGCTGTACTATTATATGCTCCTCTCGCAATCATGTTAGACTGTGCGCCGGGAGGGCCCCTAAATTTCATTTTCTTGCATTTCTTGTCTTCAATTTCTTGTATTTTCTTCTCTTGCATTTTCTCTGTCCCTTTCCACAGATGGAGGCCAACGGCAGCTTCCTTGCCTCTGCCTCGTCAGCAGGCAACGTGGCAGGGGCCGCTAAGGGAAATACCGTCCACGTGGTCAAGCTGAGCGTCAAGGACATGCGCCAGAGGTGCGAAAGAAAGGAACAAACAAACAAACAAACAAAGCTACGCCCTGATAGGGCGTGGAGGTTATCAAAACAACACAGAGGTGTGAGCAGCCTAGCTGGAGAGACCATTGGGTCTCATTGGATCTTTGCGGATCTTGCTGGATTTAGGATCTGGAGGTGGATTTGGGATCCACGAGTTGCGTGGATCTGGGAGCAGCACGGCGGGTTTAGTCAAGGGTGCTATTTTTTGTTTCAGGTGTTCATGCCCCATGCCTTTATCATTGGCCAGTCCTTCACACCTGTCAACACTTTTTAATACCCCTCCACACCTTTCATCACCTTTCAACACACATTCACACTGTTCATTGCCTTTCACACACCATCACACCTTCTATCCCCTTTCCACATCCATTCACACCTAACATTACCCTTCAACACCCATTCACACATTTCATCACCCCTTCCATCGCCTTTTAACACCCCATCACACCTTTCATCACCCCTTCCATCACAATTCAACACCCCTTCACCCCTTTCATCACCCCTTCCATCACCTTTCGACACCCCTTCACACCTTTCATCATATTTAACACCTCTTCACATCTGCCATCACCTTTTAACATCCCTCCACACCTTTCACCACCCCTTCACACCCCTTCACACCCATCCAGATTCTCCGTCCTCTCCGCCGTCCAACCGGGCATCATGGCCCTGTATGAGGGCATCCTGTCTCCAGGCCAGGCTTCGCTACGCACCTATCCCATGCCCGAGATCCTGGTGGGGGTGCCGTACAAGGTGGCACGGCGCAGCTTTGAAAAGGTAACGGATGGGGCAGCCGGAGCCCGGGTGTAGTGGGGTAAGGGGTTTCTTAGGGGTTACGGGGTTCTTAGGGGTTGCGGGTTTATAGAGGTTACGGGGTTCTTAGGGGTTACGGGTTCTTAGGGGTTACGGGTTTATAGAGGTTACGGGGTTCTTAGGGGTTACGGGTTTCTTAGGGGTTTGGGGGTTCTTAGGGGTTACGGGTTTATAGATGTTACGGGTTTATAGAGGTTACGGGTTTATAGAGGTTACGGGGTTCTTAAGGGTTACGGGTTTATAGGGGTTTGGGGGTTCTTAGGGGTTACGGGTTTATAGATGTTAAAAGGTTATAGAGGTTACGAGTTTCTTAGGGGTTACGGGTTTATAGAGGTTACGGGGTTCTTAGGGGTTACGGGTTTTTAGAGGTTACGGGGTCCTTAGGGGTTACGGGGTTCTTAGGGGTTACGGGTGTATAGGGGTTACGGGTTTCTTAGGAGTTACGGGTTTCTTAGGGGTTACGGGGTTCTTAGGGGTTACGGGGTTTATAGAGGTTGAGGGGTTCTTAGGGGTTACGGGTTTCTTAGGGGTTACGGGTTTCTTAGGGGTTACGGGTTTCTTAGGGGTTACGGGGTTTACAGAGGTTGAGGGGTTCTTAGGGGTTACAGGTTCTTAGGGGTTACGGTTTCTTAGGGGTTACGGGGTTCTTAGGGGTTACGGGGTTCTTAGGGGTTACGGGGTTCTTAGGGGTTACGGTTTCTTAGGGGTTACGGGGTTCTTAGGGGTTACGGGGTTCTTAGGGGTTACGGGGTTCTTAGGGGTTACGGGGTTCTTAGGGGTTACGGGGTTCTTAGGGGTTACGGGGTTCTTAGGGGTTACGGTTTCTTAGGGGTTACGGGGTTCTTAGGGGTTACGGTTTCTTAGGGGTTACGGGGTTCTTAGGGGTTACGGGTTTATAGAGGTTGAGGGGTTCTTAGGGGTTACGAGTTTATAGGGGTTACGGGTTCTTAGGGGTTACGGGTTTCTTAGGGGTTCCGGGCTAGTAGAGGTTATGGGTCTCAGGTGAGAGAAGACAGGGAGGAGAGCTGTAGCAGAGAAGAGCTGTAGCAGGGAAGAGCTGTAAAAGGAGAAGTAGCAGAGCTGTATCATAGCTGTTACAGAGCTGTAGCAGAGAAGGCAGGGGTGGATAGATGTAGCAGAGAAGAGATGTAGCAGAGATGTAGCAGAGAAGACAGGGGAAAAGAGTTGTAGGAGCTAGTAGAATATTGTTATAAGTTAATGCGATCCGACAGGCGAGGGGTCAGGTGAAGATGGAGCAGACGGGAGGGGGGGGGGCAAGCGTGCCTTACTGGATTGAATCAATTGTCCATCTTGCCCTGATACCTGAATTCCCTGACGGTGTCATGCATGGCTGACACCCCTTGCATGGCTGACACCCCTTGCATTGCTGATACCCCTTGCATGGCTGATACCCCTTGCATGGCTGAGACACCTTGCATGGCTGATACCCCTTGCATGGCTGATACCCCATGCATGGCTGATACCCCTTGCATGGCTGACACCCCTTGCATGGCTGATACCCCTTGCATGGCTGATACCCCTTGCATGGCTGATACCCCTTCCATGGCTGATACCCCTTGCATGGCTGATACCCCATGCATGGCTGACACTTCTTGCATAGCTGAGACCTGACTGTGTCTTGCATGATGAGCAGGTGGTGGTGTGCGGCATTGTGCGTGATGGTAAAGTGAACATGCTACCCAAGGAGGATGAGGTAGGGTGTGGGTATAGGGGTTCGGGGTTAGGGTTTAGGAGACATGGTGGCAACATCAGCTGAACCTATGCTATAACATGCCATATCCTGCTCTACCTTTGTGGCGCAATGCACGTCCACTTATCTTTGTGGGGTCTTGCCGAGCAGCCGGCAGGGGGCCTGTTTGGACCCAACCTTGACCGCGGCCCACGGCAGTAGTTTCAGCATTGGTACTTTCGGATGGTCGTACAGCTGCCCAAAGAGATCATGCTCCAAGGAACAGCATATTGCATTGGATGGTTGGTTGGTTGGTTGGATGGTTGGTTGGTTGGTTGGTTGGTTGGTTGGTTGGTTGCAAACTCTGTGGCCCAAAGAGCATGGCTTGCTGCACCCATGCATCAGTCCCCGGCGGTCGGCAGACGTGAAGCTGAATTGTAGCTCAAGCGCGCAGAAGTGAAAGACAGTTTGTTGGTACTTGTGGTGAACTGAAGTGCTGCAGATCTTTAGGTAGATCTAGATCCTGATGGCACCCCCCTGGTAATTATTACTGTGTCCAGTCTGTCAGTTGAAGTGGTTGCCCTCGAAGCTGGAGCCAGTGCTGATTGAAAACACCATCGATCAAGATATGTTCCTGACCAACCAGCCCTTGATCCTCAACTTTCGATAAAGATCTGGATCTGGATCTGCATATCAATATTGCATGTTTAACCCTCAACTCCCTCTCCTGGTCCTGTTCCTGACCAACCAGCTATGCACATGAACTTTGCCTTTTACCCCTCCCTCTCCAGATCCTGTTACTGACTGAACAGCTGCTGGTCTTCAACTTCTGATATATATATATATATATTTATAAATGTGCATGTGCAATTTGCCTGTCCACCCCTCCCTCTCCATATCCTTTCCTTGACTGACCAGCCCATGATCATCAACTTTCGATTTTGATCTAGATCTAGATCTGCATATGGATATCGCCTGTCAATCCCTCCCTCTCCACTCAGATCCTTTTCCTGACCGACCAGCTGTTGGTCCTCAGCTGCAAGTCCTACGAAACCTCCCCCTGTGAGCAAACCGCGGGCGTGTTTGAGGCGGCACGGAATGCGGTGGATGCTCGGCAGGGCAAACTCGTCAAGTTTGAGCGACAGGCTAAGAAGATCCTCCTCGTGGGAATGGTGCGGGGGCGCCGGGGCTGGCATTGGTGGTGGTGGTGGTGGGAGGGGGGGGGGGGACACAGAACGCAGTGGGTGCTCGGCAGGGAAGATTCGTCAAGTTTGAGCGTCAGGCCAAGAAGATCCTCCTTGTGGCAATGGTGCGGGGGCGCCGGGGCGGGTAATTGTGGTGTGGGTGTGGGTGTGTGGTGGGGGAGGGGGGGGGCATGGAACGCGGTGGATGCTCAGCAGATATCCATATGCAGATCTAGATCTAGATCTAGATTTAGGGGGGGGGCATGGAACATGGTGGATGCTCAGCAGGGCAAAGTGTTCATGTTTGAGCGGAAGACCAAGAAGATAGTTGTTGTGGGACTGGTGCGTCGTCTTCGGTCCTTCTTCTTCTGTGTGTGGGCCAGGTCACCTTTGGGCCAGGGCCAGTGTATGGGGCCATGCCACCTTTGGGGGGACCAGGGGGTCACTTGGGACTTAAAGCCTTGACCGGCCCACAACTGTTGATGGAGCAGCAGATTGGCTTTACTGAGTCAGCCCCCCCCTCTGGTCGCTGGCCATGATGTAGCTGAATTATAGCTGAATTATAGCTGGATGTTAGCTGAAGCAAGCAGCGTGCTAAGAGGAACAGTGGCTGTAGTAGGAATGGTGCGTCGGTGTGCAGGGGCTTCAGGATTTGGACCCCAGCCCTCGACCTTCTTTTCCGTGCTTCTCGGGTCTTCTGTCCCCGTTGTCCGTCTGCCTCCTTATGTTTATTGTTCTTCATATTGTTGTAGAGACAAAATGTATGAACCCGGAGCCCGAGACCTTACACAGCCTTAGGTAAAAACAAAATGTGTGAACCCTTAAACCTCCCAAACCTCTGTCCGAGGTACAAACAAACTGATGCAGCCCTCATGACCCGTGTAGGACCCTTGGCCACGACCCTCCTCCTGTGTCCTGGGATGGGGTTGCACAGGAGCCTTCTCCATGGACTATCGGCGACAAACACCTCACTCCTCCCCCCCGCTCCTGTTTTTCTCCCAATGACCCCCTTCACCCCTTGTCCTCGTCACCCCCACATGACCCCCCTCCCCACTCCTCTCCTCATTCCTGCTTCTCTTCCTATGACCCCCTACACCCCTTACCCTCATGACCCCCACATGACCTCTCTCCCCCCTCCTCTCCCTGTGCCCTGTGATAGGGTCACACATGAGCGTTCATCCTGGGACACTTGGCGACAAACACCCCCGTCCTTCCCCCCCTCCTGCCCCCCCTCCTGCCTTTCTCCCAATGACCCTCTTCACCCCACATGACCCCCCCTCCCCTGTGCCCTGTGATGCACCCTCCTTACCCCCTCTTCCCACTCCCCCCCTCCTCCCCCTATGCCCTGTGATGGGGCTTCACAGAACTCCAAGGTGGTGGAGGCTTACGGCCAGGATCTGATTGGGTTTGCCCCCAAAGGCTCCACCATCACGTTTGTGTTGCCGGCGGATGCGGCCAAGCATGTCGCCGCAATGAAGGTCCCCACAGGCAACAGCAAGATCATCATCCAGTATGCTAAGGATGGCAACCCGGCGTCCATATCGGTGCGATGGGGGGAATGGGATGTAGGGTTGAAACCCTTAACCCAAACCCCAAACCCTAAACCCTGCACTGGAACCCCGCGGGCAGCAGCAAGATCATCATCCAGTGTGCTAAGGATGGCAACCCGGCGTCCATATCGGTGCGATGGGGGGAAATGGGGTTATGGGTGTAAACCCCAACCTTAAACCCTTCACCTGCATTAGTTGATAAGGGGGTGGAATTTAGGGTTCAAAGCCCAAACATAAACCCATATCGGTGTTAAGGGGGCCCTTTTTCACGTATTTCTATTTCCCGGGTAAACGGCGGGGTTGTGACCCCCTGGAAGGAGAGATATGGGGTTCAGGGTTCACAATCTTGGGGAGGGAGAGAGGGAGGGGGGAGGGGGGGAGGGGGTTAGGGCTCCAACCCTAAACACTAAACTCATATCAGAGGGCATGGGGAGGGGGGAGGGGGGGGGGAGGGTAGGACTCCAACCCTAAACCCTAAACCCATATCGGTGGGAAGGGGGCCCTTTTTCCAGATCCTTCTATTTCCCCGGTAATTGGTTGGGTTGTAACCCCCTCCCCGGGTGGGTTGTAGCCCCCAGAAGGGTGTAACTCCCTGGAACGAGGGACATGGGGTTCAGGGTTCATACTTTTACCCCTCACCCTATCAAGTAAATAAGTTACGTGAGACGAGCAAGTCTCGATTTTCATTATGTTCGAATCCATGTAAAACGAAGTTGATGTATTAATTTGCCGATCCCATCTTATAACCCATATCTGTGACAGTGGGGCATGTCGATCCAGCGTGTAGATCCAGCGTGTAGATCCAGCGTGTAGATCCAGCGTCCATTAAGCCCGGAGCGGGAAAGATGATGTGCGCTAGTCTGTGAATGCAAAGGCTTCCGTCACAAACAACGTTGTGAACGGGTATGAGATGGGTCAAGATTTGGGGTCTAGATTAGTATGGGATAATTATCGTCAGTTTACGCCGCCTGAGCCCTCCACTTCCCTGCCACCCCTTGCAGGCCCTGAAGGGCGCAGGTATCAAGCCTTAACCCTTAACCCGTAACCCCAAACCCTAAACCCTAAAACCGCAGGCCCTGAAGGGTGCAGGTATCAAGGAGGCAGACTCGGTCATGATCGTGGGGCTGAGCCATCTGCCCCCCGCTGAGGCAGATTCGCTGGCGATAGCGTGTGTGCTGCAGGTAAGAAGAGGGTTAAGGGTAAAGGCTGAAACCTTAAACCCTAAACGAGGCAGACGCGCTGGCGATAGCGTGCGCGCTGAAGGTAAAAAGGGACAGGGAGGAGACCCCCCATTGTGAATCGGAACTTGTGGCAGGTTTCAGATAGGCATAAGGGACTAAAAGAGTGCCACAGGGAAAGAAAGAGGGAGGGTTAAATGGGGCAGGAAGAGGGATCAAAAGAAAGAGACCACATGAGGGATAGAAAGAGGGGGGGAGAGGTCTAGGAAGAGGGGGAGACAGAAAGAGAACGCCACTTTGGGACAGACGCCGCATTAGCTTCTTTCAAACCCCCTCTTGTTCAAAATCTGAATAAATGCAAGGGACAGAGATTGGATCAATGTCACTCAACGATCATTGACCCCTGCCCCCCCTCCTCCCCCCCTCCTCCCCCCCTTGACACCCTTTTCAGGTACAGGAGGCGGTGCGGCTGAGCGGACGTCCCAAAGCACCGCACGTGATTGCCCGCGTCAACAAGAGCTCCACCGCTGGGGCGGTTCAAACCTTCCTCCAGACCATGTCCAAGGTAGGGTAGGGGGTGGGGAGAGGGGGCAGCAGAGGTGGGGAGAGGGGGCAGCAGAGGTGGGGAGAGGGGGCAGCAGAGGTGGGGAGAGGGGCAGCAGAGGTGGGGAGAGGGGGCAGCAAAGGTGGGGAGAGGGGCAGCATGGGTGGGGAGAGGGGCAGCAGAGGTGGGGACAGAGGGCAGCAGAGGTGGGGAGAGGGGTACCAGGGGTGAGGAGAGGGGCACCAGGGGTGAGGAGAGGGGGCACCAGGGGTGAGGAGAGGGGGCATCAGGGGTGGAGAGAGGGGGCATCAGGGGTGGGGAGAGTAGGCACCAGGGGTGGGGAGAGGGGCAGCAGAGGTGGGGAGAGGGGGCAGCAGAGGTGGGGAGAGGGGGCAGCAGAGGTGGGGAGAGGGGGCAGCAGAGGTGGGGAGAGGGGGCAGCAAAGGTGGGGAGAGGGGCAGCAGGGGTGGGGAGAGGGGCAGCAGAGGTGGGGACAGAGGGCAGCAGGGGTGGGGAGAGGGGCACCAGGGGTGGGGAGAGGGGCAGCAGGGGTGGGGAGAGGGGTACCAGGGGTGAGGAGAGGGGCACCAGGGGTGAGGAGAGGGGGCACCAGGGGTGAGGAGAGGGGCACCAGGGGTGAGGAGAGGGGCACCAGGGGTGAGGAGAGGGGCAGCAGGAGTGAGGAAAGGGGCAGCATGGGTAAGGAGAGGGGGCAGCAGGGGTGAGGAGAGGGGGCACCAGGGGCTGAGGAGAGGGGCACCAGGGGTGAGGAGAGGGGCGGCAGAGGTGGGGAGAGATGGGCAGCAGAGGTGGGGAGAGGGGGCAGCAGAGGTGGGGAGAGGGGGCAGCAAAGGTGGGGAGAGGGGGCAGCAAAGGTGAGGAGAGGGGCACCAGGGGTGAGGAGAGGGGCACCAGGGGTGGGGAGAGAGGGCAGCAGAGGTGGGGAGAGAGGGCAGCAGAGGTGGGGAGATGGGGTACCAGGGGTGAGGAGAGGGGCACCAGGGGTCAGGAGAGGAAGCACCAGGGGTGGGGAGAGGGGGCAGCAGAGGTGGGGAGAGGAGGCACCATGGGTGAGGAGAGGGGCACCAGGGGTAAGGAGAGGGGCAGCAGAGGTGTGGAGAGGGGGTACCAGGGGTGAGGAGAGGGGGCACCAGGGGTAAGGAGAGGGGCACCAGGGGTGAGGAGAGGGGGCATCAGGGGTGGGGAGAGTAGGCACCAGGGGTGGGGAGAGGGGGCAGCAGAGGTGGGGAGAGGGGGTACCAGGGTAGGGAGAGGGGGCACCAGGGGTGGGGAGAGGAAGCACCAGGGGTGGGGAGAGGGGGCAGCAGAGGTGGGGAGAGGAGGCACCATGAGTGGGGAGAGGGGGCAGCAGGGGTAGGGAGAGGAGGCAGCAGTAGTGGGGGAGAGGAGGCACCAGGGGTGGAGAGAGGGGGCAGCAGGGGTAGGGAGAGGGGGCAGCAGGGGTAGGGAGAGGGGGCACCAGGGGTGGGGGAGAGGGGGCACCAGGGGTGAGGAGAGGAGGCACCAGGGGTAGGGAGAGGGGGCAGCAGAGGTGGGGAGAGGAGGCACCAGGGGTGGGGGAGAGGGGGCACCAGGGGTGAGGAGAGGAGGCACCAGGGGTAGGGAGAGGGGGCAGCAGAGGTGGGGAGAGGAGGCACCAGGGGTGGGGAAAGGGGGCAGCAGGGGGTTGGGAGAGGGGGCAGCAGAGGTGGGGGAGAGGAGGCACCATGGGTGGGGAGAGAGGGCACCAGGGGTGGAGAGAGAGGGCACCAGGGGTGGAGAGAGGGGGCACCTGTGTTATGAAACACCCAGTGTGTGTTTTTGAGAGGGGGCGAGGGGGCGACAGGGGTGGGGATAGGGGACAACATGTCCAAGGTTTGGGGAGAGGGGGCAGTAGAGGCAAGGAGAGGGGGCAACATGTCCAAGGTGTGGGGAGAGGGGGCAGTAGAGGCAAGGAGAGGGGGCAACATGTCCAAGGTGTGGGGAGAGGGGGCAGTAGAGGCAAGGAGAGGGGGCAGTAGAGGCAAGGAGAGGGGGCAAGTGTTTTTAAAACGCTCAGCGCGTGCTTTGGAGAGGTGGTGAGAGGGGGCCGCACTCTTACAAACCGTTCAGTCTGATTTATTCCATCGTGTTTTTTTGATGCCCATTTTGCTCTCCTTGTGGTATATTAAGTCCTCAGCTGCTCACAGCAGAGGCTCGCAGCTCCTCCCTTATCCCATCCCGACAGACTGTCCCCAATCCCATATTCTCTGTGCAGGCTGCCCCCCCTGATCCCATCCCAACATGCCGCCTCCAATCCATATCCCCTTAGCAGGCTGCCCCCCTGATCCCCTGATCCCATCCTGACACTCCACCCCCAACCCAACATCCTCTGATCAGGCTGCCTCCTTTATCCCATCCCGACAGACCGCCCCCAATCCCATATCCTCTGAGCAGGCTGCCCGCCCTGATCCCATCCCGACAGACCGCCCCCAATCCAATATCCTCTGAGCAGGCTGCCCTCTCTATCCCATCCCGACAAGGATGCCACCCTTGACCCTAAACCCTAAACCCTCATCCCATCCCGACAGGCCGCCTTCAACAAGGATGCCATCATTGACCCTAAACCCTGATCCCATCCTGACAGGCGGCCCCCAACAAGGATGCCATCATTGACCCTTAATCCTAAACCCTGATCCCATCCGGACAGGCCGCCCCCAACAAGGATGCCATCATTCAGCGCCCCGACATCGTGCAGCCCGACCACCTCCTGTCTACCATGATGGTGCAGTCGGCGCACGAAAGCAACTACCTGCCCATCGTGTTACACCTGCTGGACAGGTATGAACACCTGCTGGATAGGTATGAACACCTGCTGGACCGGTATGAACACCTGCTGGACCGGTATGAACACCTGCTGGGCAGGTATGAACACCTGTTGGACAGGTATGAACACCTGCTGGACAGGTATGAACAGCTGTTGGACAGGTGTGAACACGCGTCAGGGTTTGAACGGGCAGGGGAGGATGGTCGCGGCGCTCTTTAGGGTTCTTGGGGTTCAGGTTTGAGGGTTCTTCAGCCAAAATTCAGCAATATCTCTGCGGGTGGCCTGGAGGGCCTGGTGAAGCAAGCCCTGTTGAGCTTGAAACCCTTGCTGAGCTGATCTTGGTTGCACAATCCAGCTTATCCTGTGCCGTACCCTAAACCCTAAACCCTGAACCCTAAGCTTATCCTCATTGTGTCTCATCCTAAACCCTGAACCCTAAGCTTGTCCCCATTGTGTCTCGTCCTAAACCCTGAACCATAAGCTTGTCCTCAGTGTGTCTCATCCTAAACCCTGAACCCTTAGCTTGGCCTCATTGTGTCTCATCCTTAACCCTGAACCCTAAGCTTGTCCCCATTGTGTCTCATCCTAAACCCTGAAACATAAGCTTGTCCTCTTTGTGTCTCATCCTAAACCCTGAACCCTAAGCTTGTCCCCATTGTGTCTCATCCTAAACCCTGAAACATAAGCTTGTCCTCTTTGTGTCTCATCCTAAACCCTGAACCCTAAGCTTGTCCTCATTGAGTCTCATCCTAAACCCTGAACCCTACGCTTGTCCTCATTGTGTCTCATCCTAAACCCTGAACCCTAAGCGTGTCATCATTGTGTCGCATCCTAAACCCTGAACCCTACGCTTGTCCTCATTGTGTCTCATCCTAATCCCTGAACCCTAAGCGTGTCCTCATTGTGTCTCGTCCTAAACCCTGGACCCTAAGCTTGTCCTCATTGTGTCTCATCCTAATACCTGAACCCTAAGCTTGTCCTCATTGAGTCTCATCCTAAACCCTGGACCCTAAGCTTGTCCTCATTGAGTCTCATCCTAAACCCTCAACCCTAAGCTTGTCCTCATTGAGTCTCATCCTAAACCCTCAACCTTAAGCTTGTCCTCATTGAGTCTCATCCTAAACCCTCAACCCTAAGCTTGTCCTCATTGTGTCTCATCCTCCTGTCAGCTCTCGGGGTGCGGAGCTGTACTTGAGGGAGGGCAAGGCGTACGGGCTACCGGAAGGTGAGCTTGAATGAAGGGGGGGGGTAGGCATTTCTAAACCCTTAAACCTAAACTAGACTAAAGGGACGGAAAGGCTACCAGGTGTGCTTGAAGTGGGGGGGTAAGCATTTCTTTGTGTACATGTACTGGAGTGAAATAACCCTCCACACTATGGTTACTGATGTCTCATTCTCCCATGATATATGTCAGTGTGGATTGATGTGGTGCCTTGGGGATACATCCCCCGGGTTGACTCCTCTTGCACGTTGCCTCTGATTTGTTACTATGGTGGTCATTGTGTTCAAGATTGTCAAATGTGGGTATTGAGGGCTTCAAACATGTTTGGCTGGAAACACGCGCGGGGTATTTCGCGCTTTGTAAAATACCTCGTGCGGGCAGCAGGTGAAAGAATTGTCAAATATAGACAAATATGGACAAATATGGACACATATGGACACATATGGACACATATGGACAAATATGGACACATATGGACAAATATGGACAAATATGGACAAATATGGACGCGACAACTCCGCAACCCTGAGTTCCTTATACATGTGTTATGACAAGACAATTCCCAAAAGGTTTTGTCATGGCGGCGGCTTCCTCTTTCAAGCCTTTGCTATGGAATTATGTAGTATGTGCAGAAACCCAACGGTCTCTGCTGGGAGGAGGGTGGCTGTCCATCCCTAAATCCTAAGCCCTAAACCCTAAACCCTGAAATCCGGGTGTCCACCCCTCCAGGAAAGCAAGGGTTTTTTTATTTCATACAATGCCGCAATGGCGTTCTACAACATTCACCCCATGTCTGCCTACAACCTATAACCTACAACCGTCACCCCCTGCCTGCAGGTCATGCTATGACGTTTGCCGAGGTCGCCGAGGCCGCTCGCAAGTACGGCGAGACCGCCATCGGGTGGCGCTCCACAGACGGCGCCGTCCGGCTTTCGCCGATGCCGACTGATTCCCTCACGCTGACCTGCAACGACCGGCTGGTTGTGTTCGCTGAGGACTTTGATGTGCCGAGCCCCAAGGAGTAGAAGATGGAGCGACGAGCACCGATGTCTGCCTATCAGATGAAGTGATGAGCGCCACAGACTAGCACTGATGCATTTTATACTTGGTTTCCAAACGAGCCTTGGAAACCAGGAGGGTTTGGAGGGTAGACCTTGGTGTAACCTCTTAACTTGAAGGTTCGGTGTGGAATTCCGTTGGACATGTGAGTGGGCGTCGTGTGAGGGGGGGCTTCTGCCGCCCCCCTCACGCGGCGCCTACATCAGTCATTCTAGCGGGGGGGGTAGGGGGGGGGACTCAGATTCTCCTGCAAAGGGGCCTTTCCTGCTTTTAGCTCGCCCTGTGTTCGGTTAAGCCGGACCCTTCGTTCGATCAGGGCTGCCAGTGCGACAGATGCGTTGCGAAGTAAAAGGCCGGCATTCAGGGCAGTTCAAGCTGTAAATATTAACGGCGGTGACAAAACCTACATGCTATCCTTGCTCGAAAAGGCTCAACCGCGTGGGCGCCCAACTGTTTCGTTGGGCGCCTACGCATTTCATTGAGGCAGCTTCATTGAGCTACTATTCAGCAACACGAGAAACGTGATACACATCTGAGCAGGGTTTCACACCAGCCCCATGCGGCCTAGCGTTCAGCATGGCCCAGCGGGTACGCAGCGATTTAAACACATGAGCAGCAGGGTCCTGGTTGTGCATGATAGCTGGAATCGAGCTTGGCCATTCCCTACCAGCCCCACGCGGCGAAGCATTCATCAGGGCCCAGCGGGTATGCACCGTTTTAAACCTGCAGACCTGATCCTCTTGACAAAGCAGTCGGGCGCCCACTTCAGCATGGCACAGAGGTGGTAAGTCATTGACATCTGAGCAGAACCTATCAATGAATCCAGGGACCGAACAATTGACTCAGGCTACCGTTATATCGAAGGTAGCACAATACGGCACAGGTTGTACTGCTTAAGGGAGCATGATACAACTTGACACGGCACAAGTATAGCCGCATGTGCTACCATGATTGCAGTCCGTGGCACAACCATGGCCCATGGGTTCAGGGTTTAGGATTAGAGCCCGGCACGCCCTTAAGTTCACCGGTAAGCTTATGTTGTCTTTGCCCCTAGAATTGCCACTTCTAGCTTCGCTATCCTTTGTCGGAGGAGGCTCTACACTAGCTCTTCTTGCTGACGCGTCGCCGAGGCTAGGGGAGGCGTTCAGCAAATACGTACTTGGGTACTTCTTTGGGCACGTGAGTCCTAGCTACATTCCGCATGTAGCCCACTGCTGATCCGCTTCCACCACTGAGTATCCACCTGGAAACTCCAAGGTGCGCACGTGTGATGTGCGAGTTCGGAGTTTCCGTTGATGCTACCTACCTCTTCATTTCACTTCTTGCTCGACTTTGGCGAGGTACGTTGGTTGCGGAAAGGCATTGCGGAATCTTTTGTCTGTTCACAACACCGGCCTCTCCTTTTGTTCCTTTCCCCCTCTCTTCCGTTTGGTTCCTTCTTTACTCCCTTCTGAACAGTTGGGCGCCCACGCGGCCGAGCTTTGAGCGGGCCCAGAGGTGTAACGTTATTGACTTCGGTACGCAATAGGATTGTCTTCTTGATGAATTAAGTGACTGGAGATGAGGGGCGGCCGGGATGTGACGGCAAGCTCTTTGTTCAGAGAGGTATGACGTTAGGGCACCTCCCTTTTGCCAACGCATAGGGAGCGTGTCCGAGGCTATTCTAACTGCTGTCAAAGTCCCGGTATTCCCGGAAAGTCGGAAATCCCGGAACCGGAAAAGAAGGCTATACGCAACTGACGCTAATACGCTAGTATCATCTGACACAGAGGTGTCGAGGTGTCAGTTCGTTGACTGCGGGGACACTAGACCCAGTCAACGAACTGACTGGGTCTATTTCCAGCCAATTCGTTGGACTTACAATTCAACGACCCCAGTTCTCAGGTAAGCTGATTCATCCAAGCCTTTAAGGGGAGGTACGCCACCCCTTAAAACTCGCAAAATACGGCTGATGTTCCTCGGGCCTGACCCTGCTGACCCACTTTTCGACGAGTTCTTGGAGCGCAGTACATCTTCGAATATCATGTGACATCAATAGGAACCATTCCGGAGTATCCCTTGTATCCGATCGAAGTGGACTTGTAACCCATCGAATGTCGAATCGACCCCCCTTGTCACGCTTCCCGAAAGGAAACAGATCCAAGCACCCAGCACACACCCGACAGCAGGATATAAACCAGTACGGAAATACGGTACGGCCAAACAGTACGATGCGGTGCTTCAACTTGGTTAGCGGTACGGTGGCCGAACTGGGTAACCCAGCCCAACAGGGATATAGGCCTGTATGCAAAACAGCCGCACAGCTCGCACGCCCTCCAAGGCGTAGTTTATCCCCTTCCCTGGAACCAAATATGTTCGCCAGTTGCGCTCTGCCGCTGGGACTTCAAACTGAAGTGGTTTCTAATCTGCAGTGACCAGCTTAAGGAACGAGAGCGCCAGTGCCGAGGGCGTGGGCAGCGCGTGCGAGGGTGCGTCGAACAGCTGCCTCCACCGAGGGTGCGCCGGGTCCAGGTCCATGGCCGTGTCGACGCCGCCAGCGTGTGCGCTCCCGGCGGGCGCCGCCACCGCAGCAGGGCCGAAGGCAGCCTCGAAGGCGGACACGCCCTCCGGGATCAAAGGCGCGCTTTTGGCAGGCCCCGCAGCAGCCTGAGACGGGAGCTTATCAGAGATCACGTACGTGCATGCGCGGCCCTCCGTCAGCACCATGAGCGGGCTGACGTTCGCAGGCAGGCCCGAGCGGGCCTCGGCGTACTGCGGCATTCCCGGGGAGACGTACAGCAGCGCCGGCACAACCGTTCCCGGGCATACGCAGTGGTAGCTAGGCGTCGCCCGGCGCGGGTCGAACACCAACACGTGACTGCTGCGTTGTGCAGCGGGCTGCCAGTGCTGCTGAGACGTCGCGGGCCGGCCAGCGGCTGCAGCGGAAGAGCCCGCTCCAGTCTCCGCGTTTGAGGAGGATGGCGCGGCCGTGGCCCCTCCCGCAGCGGCGGCCCCTCCGGCCTCTGCCGGCTGCCGCTGCTGCTGCTGCCCCGCGCCCGTTCGTGGGGCCCGCTCCGGCGGAGCCAGGCCAGGCACCACAACGGCGAAGCTCGCGTGCACCGGGTCCGCCGCCAGCGCGCAGTTGGGCACGTCCAACGCCCAGTGCAGCGACGCGGTCAGCAGGTTCCAAACGGTCACGTAGGCGTCGGAGCAGCCGACGAGATACGGCGACCCCGGCACAAACGCCAGCCTGGCAAGCGGCAGCCGGAGAGCTTGATGCTCCGGAGCCAGGGAGAGCACGCCAGCTAGGCGACAGCTGTCGGGGTCCCAAAGTGTGACCTTCCCACCGGCGGCAACGGCAAGGAGGGAGCCGTCGGGGCTGAAAGCTGACGCGGTCATTGGCAGGCCCTTGTAACTGCCCAATGACCTGCAGCGGTAAGAGTGGTGGCGTTAGAGAAACCAGGGTTTCAGGTCCCAGGGTTTTGGTTTTAGGGCTTTAGGTCCCAGGTTTTGAGGTCTCCTGGCGTAAGGTTTCAGGTCTCCAGGCTTAGGGTTTCAGGTCCCAGGCTTCAGTTCTCAGGGTTCCAGGGCTCCAGGCTAAAGGTCTGAGGGCTTAGCAGCCGGGCGTCCCCCACTGGGCCAATCGCCCTTTGCCAGTTTTCCAGCGGACGCTGACCCCAGCAGCAGCAGGTACCTTGCAGCACCAGGCCCCCTCGGCAGTTGGCTGAAGAGGCGAAGTGGTAGCCAAACTGTAGCGGAGGCGCCCTCCGGGAAAAAACCAGGCACCGAATATACCTGCACCTCCAGCTGGTCGGGTTGAGGGTTTAGGGCAGGCACCGGCTTTACCTGCACCTCCAGCTGGTCGAGTTTAGGGTTTAGGATTTAGGTCAGGCACCGGCCTTACCTGCACCTCCAGCTGGTCGGGTCTAGCGCCTTCCCGCCCGGCTTGCGCTGCCCAGCCGAGCGGACCCACACGCGGAACTCGCAGTCCGCGGCCCCTGTCGTAACGGCCACCTCCTCCGTGGGGTGGCAGCAGACGCTGCTGACGTGGCCGCCGCCGCCGTGCGGGTCGTCCACGCGTGTGTTCAGGGTGAAGGGTGCCTCGAGGCCCGTGCGCGTCGTGGCATTGGCCAGGTCCCAGAACTTGAGGCAGCTTTCTGAGGAGCCGTAAGGGCCTGACAGAGCGTAATGTGTGAGAGTAGTATGTGAGAGTAATAGCGGAATATGAGAGTAAAATGAGTGAAATAAGATTGTACGGGAAATATGAGGTGATGCACGGTAAGGGTAATGCACGTTGAACACGAGTGCAACATGAGTGTCGGATACGGTAAGGGCAGTACGGCTTTGAATTAGAGTAACATGAATATAAGTCGTGACCATGGCCTGGACTTTAAGAAGCTCTCCCAGACGCCGTAAGAGCCCGATGCGATGCGTTTGGATCACTTACGACGCGTTTGGATCATTTACGACGCGTTTGGATCATTTACGACGCGTATGGATCATTTACGACGAGTTTGGATCATTTACGTATTCATACATCTGTCAATATCCATACCTGGTGCCACATGAAAGTTCAACGTGACGATATGAGGGTGCAGGGGGAGGGGGGGGCGGTCTCAGATCTTGAGTTAACTCTCTGAAGAGAGCCCAAGGGCTTGAAAGCGTGTCGCATGACAGAGCCTTACAGCTTCCCCCCCCTCATAACACAGCAGCAACGCAAAAAAGCTGCACCGCGGCCACCCTCACCTGCATCTGGCCGCACGTCCACTGTGATGAGGCCTGAGCCGCTGGACGTGAAGGCAGCATGGGAGACAAAGGGCTGTGCGGGCGCGGCGTAGCCGGGGGCCTGGGACGACTGCCCCTTCTCTTGCATGGAGACAGTGTTGCGGTTGATGACCTGCAGTGAGGGGTCTAGGGTTCAGCTTCATGATCTGCAGCCAAGGGTCTAGGGTTTATAATTGCACTCGTTATGAGGGCAACAGGTGTCGCTGAATGGACCCCCCACCCTTGAATTACACTCATCATCAGGGGGGGGTGTAACTGAATGGAGCCCCCCACCCTTTAATTACACTAAATATGAGGGAAGAAGGTGTAACTAAATGGACCCCTTAAGTCCTAAACCATAAACAACAACAATTGTGAAGGACTAGGTGCAACCATCCTGGGGCATTAGGATCGTTACATAAGGCCAAGCACAGAGTCAGGAGGTGAAGCTCCCAAGCACAGAAGCAGAGTACCCCCACACACACAAAAGCAGATTACCCCCCCCACACCACACACACACAAAAGCAGATTACCCCCCCCCCACACACACAAAAGCAGAGTACACCACCCCCCACCACACACACATATGCACACCTTGATGAGGGCGATGTGGCGGTCGTGGACCGTGTCAAAAAACTGCAGCTCTGCGTTCTCACAGGGCACCACCAGATGCCCGGTGCCCGGCTGAAGCAGGCTGGCCGCGGCGGCGCCACGCGGGGACAGGCCCGCTGGCAGGGGCCTGATTCCAAACACGCTGGTTTCCACCTGATGGGGAGCAACCACACAGCAGATAGTGCACCCAGGGAGTCAGGGGTTAGGGTTTAAGGTTTAAGTTTGTTTTCAAGTTTTTGAAGTCGTTTTTCAATCCAGCAGGGACAGGCCCGCTGGCAAGGGCCTCAGTCCAAACACACAGCAGACGGTGAGCCTCAGGGGTACATACAGTTCCGGGTTTGGGGCTAACGGTTTAAGGGCTCAGGGTTTTGCAAAAAATGTTTATAAGCCCAGCTAGGCAACACACATATAATGCATGGGACACACATGCATGGGACACACATGCACGGGACACACATGCATGGGACACACATGCACGGGACACACATGCATGGGACACACATGCATGGGACACACATGCACGGGACACACATGCATGGGACACACATGCACGGGACACACATGCATGGGACACACATGCATGGGACACACATGCACGGGACACACATGCATGGGACACACATGCACGGGACACACATGCATGGGACACACATGCATGGGACACACATGCACGGGACACACATGCATGGGACACACATGCATGGGACACACATGCATGGGACACACATGCATGGGACACACATGCACGGGACACACATGCATGGGACACACATGCATGGGACACACATGCATGGGACACACATGCATGGGACACACATGCATGGGACACACATGCATGGGACACACATGCATGGGACACACATGCACAGGACACACATGCATGGGACACACATGCACGGGACACACATGCATGGGACACACATGCATGGGACACACATGCACGGGACACACATGCATGGGACACACATGCATGGGACACACATGCATGGGACACACATGCATGGGACACACATGCATGGGACACACATGCATGGGACACACATGCATGGGACACACATGCATGGGACACACATGCACGGGACACACATGCATGGGACACACATGCATGGGACACACATGCACGGGACACACATGCATGGGACACACATGCATGGGACACACATGCATGGGGCACACATGCATGGGACACACATGCATGGGGCAGGCATGCATGGGGCACACATGCATGGGACACACATGCATGGGGCACACATGCATGGGACACACATGCATGGGGCACACATGCATGGGACACACATGCATGGGGCACACATGCATGGGGCACACATGCATGGGACACACATGCATGGGACACACATGCATGGGGCACACATGCAGGGGGAACACATGCATGGGGCACACATGCATGGGGCACGCATGCATGGGGCACACATGCATGGGGCACGCATGCATGGGGCACGCATGCATGGGCACGCATGCATGGGGCACGCATGCATGGGGCACGCATGCATGGGGCACGCATGCATGGGGCACACATGCATGGGGCACGCATGCATGGGGCACACATGCATGGGGCACGCATGCATGGGGCAGGCATGCATAGGGCACACATGCATGGGGCAGTTTCAGGTGCTACAGCCAAGCGGATGTCTTCCTCAATCCAAGCCTCTAAGGAAGGGGCCTGACACTTAGGGGGTCGGACGAGTCCCCAACAACGGCAGTTGACCCTTGGGATGGGGTTGAGGTACGGCGTGGGCGTTGAGGTACGGCAGCGGTACCTTATATACGTTTTTTCGGCACCTAATGTAAGGTAGCGTTAATTTCGAATTTTTTAAATATAATGTCATATAAATATACATAAAACCGGTTTGATACAAGGTGAAAACTTATGCAGAGTTGCCGGTCCTTAGATATTCATGGTCAGATTTTGTACAGCTCTGTACAGCCTTGTACAGCTTTTAAAATAAGTCGGGGTTTGTGTCGTACTACCTGCACATGGCCGGGTTGTGCGCGGCAGGCCTGCCTTCCAAGGAGTGGCGAACAGAGCGCAATTCCCTGTCACACAATATCGGGCCTGCCGCGTGCACGACGGGCCTGCCACATAATAACGGGCCAGCTGCGTGCAAGCTCGTGCCTGCCACACAACATCGGGCCTGCTGCGTGCCACACAACATCGGGCCTGCTGCGTGCCATACAACATCGGGCCTGCTGCGTGCGGGCCTGCCACATAATAACGGGCCAGCTGCGTGCAAGCTCGTGCCTGCCACACAACATCGGGCCTGCTGCGTGCCACACAACATCGGGCCTGCTGCGTGCCACACAACATCGGGCCTGCTGCGTGCATGCTCAGACCTGCCGCGCATGTTTCGGACTTTCTCATGCAGTCCTGCGAGGCATCACTGACACGGTGTGCTTCCCTGCCTGGCCTGCCACGCATGTTCGGCCTGCCTGGCCTGCTGTGCATGTTGGGCCTGCCTGGCCTGCTGTGCATGTTGGGCCAGCCTGGCCTGCTGTGCATGTTGGGCCTGTCTGGCCTGCTGTGCATGTTGGGCCTGTCTGGCCTGCTGTGCATGTTGGGCCTGTCTGGCCTGCCACGCATGTTGGGCCTGCCTGGCCTGCCACGCATGTTGGGCCTGCCTGGCCCGCCACGCATGTTGGGCCTGCCTGGCCTGCTGTGCATGTTGGGCCTGCCTGGCCTGCTGTGCATGTTGGGCCTGTCTGGCCTGCTGTGCATGTTGGGCCTGCCTGGCCTGCCACGCATGTTGGGCCTGTCTGGCCTGCTGTGCATGTTGGGCCTGCCTGGCCTGCCACGCATGTTGGGCCTGTCTGGCCTGCTGAGCATGTTGGGCCTGCCTGGCCTGCTGTGCATGTTGGGCCTGCCTGGCCTGCCACGCATGTTGGGCCTGTCTGGCCTGCCACGCATGTTGGGCCTGTCTGGCCTGCTGTGCATGTTGGGCCTGCCTGGCATGTCACGCATGTTGGGCCTGCCTGGCCTGCCACGCATGTTGGGCCTGCCTGGCCTGCTGTGCATGTTGGGCCTGCCTGGCCTGCCACGCATGTTGGGCCTGTCTGGCCTGCTGTGCATGTTGGGCCTGCCTGGCATGTCACGCATGTTGGGCCTGCCTGGCCTGCCACGCATGTTGGGCCTGCCTGGCCTGCTGTGCATGTTGGGCCTGCCTGGCCTGCCACGCATGTTGGGCCTGCCTGGCCTGCTGTGCATGTTGGGCCTGTCTGGCCTGTCACGCATGTTGGGCCTGCCTGGCCTGCTGTGCATGTTGGGCCTGCCTGGCATGCTGTGCATGTTGGGCCTGCCTGGCCTGTTGTGCATGTTGGGCCTGTCTGGTCTGCCACGCATGTTGGGCCTGTCTGGCCTGCTGTGCATGTTGGGCCTGCCTGGCCTGCCACGCATGTTGGGCCTGTCTGGCCTGCTGTGCATGTTGGGCCTGCCTGGCCTGCCACGCATGTTGGGCCTGCCTGGCCTGCCACGCATGTTGAGCCTGCCTGGCCTGCTGTGCATGTTGGGCCTGCCTGGCCTGCCACGCATGTTGGGCCTGCCTGGCCTGCCACGCATATTGGGCCTGCCTGGCCTGCTGTGCATGTTGGGCCTGCCTGGCCTGCCACGCCTGCCTGGCCTGCTGTGCACGTTGGGTCTGCTGGGCCTGCCATGCATGTGCCCGGGCTGTTGTGCATGCTGGGCTTACTTGAGTACCTTGTGCTTCGGGCCTGCCTCACGTGTCGGGCCGGTCTCATGTGTCAAGCCTGCCTCACGTGTCGCGCCTGCCTAGCGTGTCCGGTCTGCCACACGTGTTGGGCCTGCCCCTGCTCACCTTCATGCTGGCGGTGTTGACCATCCTCAGCGTGTTGTCTGCCTGGCAGATCAGGTACTTGGCGGGATCCGTGGGGCTCGGGAGCAGCGCAGTCAGGGGACCTCCCAGTCTGGGGGGCAGGGTTCAGGGTCAGGGTTCGTGGGGCTCGGGAGCAGCGCAGTCAGAGGACCTCCCAGTCTAAGGGGCAGGGTTCAGGGTCAGGGTTCGTGGGGCTCGGGAGCAGCACAGTCAGAGGACCTCCCAGTCTAAGGGGCAGGGTTCAGGGTCAGGGTTCAGGTTTCAGGGTTAAGAGTTTTGCAGGTCAATTAAGGCAACAGGGTTCGTGGGGCATGGTAGCAACGCAGTCAGGGTACCTCCCAGTCTGAGGGGCAGGGTTCAGGGTCAGGGTTCGGTTTTCAGGGTTTAGGGTTTTGCAGGTCAGTAAGGGCACCAGGGTCCGTGGAGCTCAGGAGCAGCGCTGTGCGAGGGCCGGGGGCAGCGCAGCGCAGGGTTTTCAGGGCTGAGGAGATTCGGGCTGAGGAGATAAGTGTTTAGGTTTTTCAGGGCTGAGGAGATTGAAACCCGTTGAGACAAAAACATTGAAATTCAAGCCCTAAACATTGAAACGCTGAACCCTTAAGATTTAAACCCTACACCCTAAACATTAAAACGCACCGTGGCAGGAAGTTTTGGCCGCCGTTCTCGACCTGCCACATGACCAGCACGCCTTCGCGCCCGCCGGAGAAGAGGTAGGTTCCGTCTCGGCTGAAGGTGAGGCAGCCGACTGCGGATGCGTGCCAGTGGACCGTCGTGGGTCTCAGCTGCGAAGGGTCTGCGTGGTGCTTGCCCTGCAGAGGGGTCGAACAACACATCGATTCAATACATACATTTTAGGATGCATTTTAGATTTTAGGGTGCGTTTTAGATTCAGGACAAGAAGAAACACTGGCGGTTTTTAAATGAATGAAACGGACAAGGTTCATTGAGAAGAGAGAGGTCGGACTAATTCTAAACCCATAAAGGAGGGATTTGCACAACGCTGAACATGCAGGGTTCGAAGTTTTTTATCAACCGGTTTAAAAACGACACTAGGAAGCAGTCACGTTTACGAAGAAAATTACCCTCATTAAATATTATGAAAATAAATGTATTCAAACTTATTTTGATACCGGGTTCCCAGTGTACAAAAATGAACTCACCGTATTTAATCGTATTTAAAATTATTAATATAAACTTATTTCAATACCTGGTTCCCAAAAATAAGAGAGATCAGATGGAGAGGTATGGGCAGTCTAACACCTGGTTTATAGATGTGCACTATTCATTGGCACGAGTGAGGATCAACCTTCACAGAAAATAACTCAAAAGAGAACTACACTGTCGACCACCACGATTCCGAAAGCAAGCAAAAACAACACAGGACCCAAGTATCAGTCTTTGAGGCACACGTGTCCTGCGCAGCCCCTGCGGTAGGTCAAAACAACGACCACGACACATCCAGCCAACGGCCAAAGCCACGGGGGCCGGGGACCCACCGAGTGCAGGGTGCCCTCGCGGCGGATCTGGGGCACGTGTGATCCGAAGTTGCGCCAGATCTGGATCCGCCCACTCGCGTCACCCGCTGCGATCATGGTCTCGTCGGCGCTGATGGCCACACACTGCGTGGGGGGGGGGCAGTGCAGTGCAGGGTTTAGGGTTTAGGGTCCAGGGTTTGTGTCAAGGGCTTTGCATGGGAGGGAAGACAAAAAAACATCAGGACAGCGAAAGGAATGGGAGAGGATCCTGGCAGGGGTGCTACGTAGTGCATACTTAATGCATATGTGCGGTATTGCATATACCTTTATACTGGGTTAAGTGTATACATACCGGTAGTGCATATTTAGTGCATACCCTGTATTATTATATATATAAATATATTAACATGGAGTGCGCTGAATAGATGACGTGAGCAGCATGGTTCAAGGGCCTGCCCTTTGGAGCGCTGTGCTTAAAGAATTTGTGCGGAGATAAACAATCTAAACCCTACCCACTACCCCCTACCTCCCCCCTCCGGCTTGGAGTCCTTGTTACAAAGTAAACGCACGCACCCAAAGTCTTCTGTGAAAGAGCCAGGCAAAGTGAACGGGAGAGAAGAAAAAATCTAAACCGGAGAGTTACCACCAACCCTAAACCCTACACCGGAGAGTTACCACCAACCCTAAACCCTACACCGGAGAGAGACCACCAACCCTAAACCCTACACCGGAGAGAGACCACCAACCCTAAACCCTACACCGGAGAGAGACCACCAACCCTAAACTCTACACCGGAGAGTTACCACCAACCCTAAACCCTACACCGGAGAGAGACCACCAACCCTAAACCCTACACCGGAGAGAGACCACCAACCCTAAACCCTACACCGGAGAGAGACCACCAACCCTAAACCCTACACCGGAGAGAGACCACCAACCCTAAACCCTACACCGGAGAGAGACCACCAACCCTAAACCCTACACCGGAGAGAGACCACCAACCCTAAACCCTACACCGGAGAGAGACCACCAACCCTAAACCCTACACCGGAGAGAGACCACCAACCCTAAACCCTACACCGGAGAGAGACCACCAACCTTAACCGCACCGTGTACGGCTTGGTGTGGTTTAGATTTAGGGTTGAGAGAGACCACCAACCAAAAACCTACACCCTACCGTGTACGGCTTGGTGTGGTGCAGGTTGAGCGGCTGGTACACCTCCTCGCCCACTCGCCACACAAACAGAGAATGTTTGTCGAACGTGGCGACAAACGTCTGCGCGTGGCTCGACCCCGTGCTCGCGCCGTTGCAGTACAGCGGCCGCGAGGCGCTGGTCTTCATGGCAGTGCGCCCGGCCTTGCCGCGGGTGAGGTCGTAGGTGATCACGCGACCGACAGCGCCGTCGTGCCAGTCGATGGAGAGGTACGCGACTTGGAGGTCCCCGCTTATCACCTGCGGGCGGGCGGGGAGGCGGGCGGGCGGGCGGAGGGTGACGTTCGGGCTGGTGGGCGGGCGGGAAGAGGGTGACGTTTGTGCTTGAAGGTCGTATCATGTTTGAGCAGGTGGGGGTGGGGGAGGGGGGAAGAGGCGGGGGGGGGTCGGGAGGGGTACACTCCTGCATACGACAGGGGAGCGGATAGGAGGCGGGGGGGGGTCGGGAGGGGTACACTCCTGCATACGAGAGGGGAGCGGATAGGAGGCGGGGGGGGGGGTCGGGAGGGGTATACTCCTGCATACGAGAGGGGAGCGGATAGGAGGCGGGGGGGGGGTCGGGAGGGGTACACTCCTGCATACGAGAGGGGAGCGGATAGGAGGCGGGGGGGGGTCGGGAGGGGTACACTCCTGCATACGAGAGGGGAGCGGATAGGAGGCGGGGGGGGGGGGGTCGGGAGGGGTACACTCCTGCATACGAGAGGGGAGCGGATAGGAGGCGGGGGGGGGGGTCGGGAGGGGTATACTCCTGCATACGAGAGGGGAGCGGATAGGAGGCGGGGGGGGGGTCGGGAGGGGTACACTCCTGCATACGAGAGGGGAGCGGATAGGAGGCGGGGGGGGGGGTCGGGAGGGGTACACTCCTGCATACGAGAGGGGAGCGGATAGGAGGCGGGGGGGGGGGGGTCGGGAGGGGTACACTCCTGCATACGAGAGGGGAGCGGATAGGAGGCGGGGGGGGGGGTCGGGAGGGGTACACTCCTGCATACGAGAGGGGAGCGGATAGGAGGCGGGGGGGGGGGGTCGGGAGGGGTACACTCCTGCATACGAGAGGGGAGCGGATAGGAGGCGGGGGGGGTATTAATGTTTTTGCTTAAGGATCATATGTGTGAGCGAGCGGGGGTTGACACTTCTGCAACTGAGAGGGAACGGGTAGGATGTGGGGGAAGGGATATGTTCCTGCTAAAGGATCCGATCATGCTTAAGCGGGGAGAGAGGAGGCAGGGGTGGAGGCGGGGGGTGAAACTCTTGCACCTACCATGGGAGCTGGGGGGAGGAGGGGGGAGGATGACGTTCCTGCTAAAGGATCATGTTCATTTTGTCTGGCTCGCTCAGGCTGCAAGCTGGGCCATAGAATGACACGCCGTTCAGGTAGTATACGAATGTCTCCATCCCGCCCCCCCCCCCCCCCACACCAAGCGCACACTGCCCACCCCCTTGCACACCGTCCGGGTGGCATTCAAAGGTCTCCATCCCCTCTCCCCCACCACCACCACACACACCGCACACTGCCCACCCCCCTTGCACACCACAGGTATCCTTACCACACACAGTCATGGCACGGACGTGGCTTCGGCAAGGCAGCGCTGTTCCCTGAACTCTCACGCCTCCCATGTGGCGTAGCCTTCTTTCTTTCTTACCACACCCCTCATCCTCCCAACTCTCTCTCCATACCCACGCCACACGTACATACACACACACACTGCACACCGCCCGCCCCCCTCGCATGCCACGGGTATATCCTCATAGCACGTCTCCTCCTCCCCACCCTCTCTCCATACCCACGCCACACGTACATACACACACACACTGCACACCGCCCGCCCCCCTCGCATGCCACGGGTATATCCTCATAGCACGTCTCCTCCTCCCCACCCTCTCTCCATACCCACGCCACACGTACATACACAAACACACTGCACACCGCCCGCCCCCCTCGCATGCCACAGGTATATCTGCAGAACACGTCTCCTCCTCCCCACCCTCTCTCCATACCCACACCACACATACATGCACACACAGATCGCACACCGAACACACCCCTCGCACACGACAGGTATATCTGCAGAACACGTCTCCTCCTCCCCACCCTCTCCCAAACCCTCGCCCCCGGAACAACCTGGCTCTCGCCGCCATACACACCACCCACACATCCCATTCATCCCAAGTTATACTGGGCATGTCGCTTTCAAAGGAAACACAAACATTTTGTTTGGATAGGTGAAGCTATACTGATGCCCCTTAATTTCTACATAATGCTTTTCCCTTGATATATACACTCGCCTGACTGTCTCAAATTTTTTTTTCCCGAAAGGAAGTGAACAAAGACTTGACGGTAGATGAACCTACCAGCATTTGTATTTTCTTTTATAGAGTGCTCATATCCTGATTTCCACCCTCACTCCAATGAACCTCTACCACCGTCCCCCCCTAAACTTCTCGTCTCCCCCTGCCCCCATTCCCCATCTATTGGCTGCCCCCGCCCGTCTTCTGCCCTCCCCCCCTTCCGCGCCCCAGCCACCACCCCGCTCATCCTCCCGGCAACAGACGTCTCCAACTCCCCCTCCATTCGCCCTCAACCCTCAACCACCCCCTGGTCAAGGTTTGACCCCCGTCGGCCTCTTTACGGCCTACTAACTCATCATGCCCCCCTCCTCCCTCACCATGTCCCCCTCCTCCCTCACCATGCCCACCCCTCCTCCCTCACCATGCCCCCCTCCTCCCTCACCATGCCCCCCTCCTCCCTCATCATGCCCCCCTCCTCCCTCACCATGCCCCCTCCTCCCTCATCATGCCCCCCTCCTACCTCATCATGCCCCCCCTCTTCCCTCATCATGCCCCCCTCCTCCCTCATCATGCCCACCCCTCCTCCCTCATCATGCCCCTCCTCCTCCCTCATCATGCCCCCCTCCTCCCTCATCATGCCCCCCTCCTTTCTCACCATGCCCCCCCTCCTCCCTCACCATGCCCCCTCCTCCCTCACCATTCCCCCTCCTTCCTCATCATGCCCCCCCTCCTCCCTCATCATGCCCCCCTCCTCCCTCACCATGCCCCCCTCCTCCCTCACCATGCCCCCCTCCTCCCTCACCATGCCCCCCTCCCCCTCACCATGCCCCCCCTCCTCCCTCATCATGCCCCCCTCCTCCCTCACCATGCCCCCCTCCTCCCTCACCATGCCCCCCTTCTCCCACACCATGCCCCCCTCCTCCGTCATCATGCCCCCCCTCCTCCCACACCATGCCCCCCCTCCTCCCTCACCATGCCCGCCCTCCTCCCTCACCATGCCCCCCCTCCTCCCTCATCATGCCCCCCCTCTTCCCTCACCACGCCTCCCTCCTTTCTCATCATGCCCCCCTCCTCCCTCACCATGTCCCCTCCTCCCTCACCATGCCCCATCCTCCCTCACCATGCCCCCCCTCCTCACTCACCATGCCCCCCCTCATCCCTCATCATGCCCCCCTCCTCCCTAACCATGCCCCCCCTCCTCCCTCATCATGCCCCTCCTCCTCCCTCATCATGCCCCCTCCTCCCTCACCATGCCCCCCCTCCTCCCGCATCATGCCCCTCCTCCTCCCTCACCATGCCCCTCCTCCTCCCTCACAATGTCTCTCCTCCTCCCTCTACATGCCCCCCCTCCTCCCTCACCATGCCCCCCTCCTCCCTCATCATGCCCCCCCTCCTCACTCACCATGCCCCCTCCTCCCTCATCATGTCCCCCCTCCTCCCGCATCATGCCCCTCCTCCTCACTCACCATGCCCCCCCTCCTCCCTCACCATGCCCTCCTCCTCCCTCACCATGCCCCCCCTCCTCCCTAATCATGCCCCCTCTTCCCTCATCATGCCCCTCCTCCTCCCTCACCATGCCCCCCTCCTCCCCCACCATGCCCTCCTCCTCCCTCACCATGCCCCCCTCCTCCCTCATCATGCCCCCCCTCCTCACTCACCATGCCCCCTCCTCCCTCATCATGTCCCCCCTCCTCCCGCATCATGCCCCTCCTCCTCACTCACCATGCCCCCCCTCCTCCCTCACCATGCCCTCCTCCTCCCTCACCATGCCCCCCCTCCTTCCTCACCATGCCCTCCTCCTCACTCACCATGCCCCCCCTCCTCCCTAATCATGCCCCCTCTTCCCTCATCATGCCCCCCCTCTTCCCTCATCATGCTCCCCCTCCTCCCCCACCATGCCCCCCTCCTCCCTCACCATGCCCTCCTCCTCACTCACCATGCCCCCCCCTCCTCCCTAATCATGCCCCCTCTTCCCTCAACATGCCCCCTCCTCCCTCAACATGCTCCCCCTCCTCCCCCACCATGCCCCGCCTCCTCCCTCACCATGCCCCCTCTCCTCCCTCACCATGCCCTCTCCTCCCTCATCATGCCCACCCCTCCTGCCTCATCATGCCCCCCTCCTCCCTCATCATGCCCCCCCTCTTCCCTCATTATGCCCCCCTCCTCCCTCATCATGCCCACCCCTCCTCCCTCATCATGCCCCTCCTCCTCCCTCATCATGCCCCCCTCCTCCCTCATCATGCCCCCCCTCCTCCCTCATCATGCCCGTCCTCCTCCCTCATCATGCCCCCCTCCTCCCTCATCATGCCCCCCCTCCTCCCTTATCATGCCCACCCCTCCTCCCTCACCATGCCCCTGACGGTCTCTTTGATTGGTAACGTCTTGATACACTCCAAGCTACCGTAGTCCCACAGCTTGATTGTGCCGTCCTTGGATGCAGAGTATACCTGTCGGCCCCGGCAGATGAGGGCAGAGGATGGCCGCATGGTCATGACAGGTAGAGATGAGTATTAAAGGATGGCAAGGAAGGGGAAAGGACGTGAGTGCTTCAGCTTGGAGGGGGGATGCAGCTGCTGTGCAGTCCTTTAATTTGGATGAGGCCTGAGGTCGGAAGAGATAACCCATGCGGGCCAGCCAGCAGCAGGGCAGGCAGCGGCTGCAAGGATTTGTCGCGACTAGCAAGGAATGAGGGAATGAAGAGGGGGACGTGAGTGTTTCAGCTGAGGGGAGGGGATGCAACGGCGGTGCTGTACGTGGATGTGGATTAGGCCGAAGGGCACCTGAGTGTGCACATGAGGGCCCCCCGGAAGAGCAGGGCAAAGAGGGGCCCCATGGTCAAGTGGTTACGTTGCCCATGGAGGGCACAGTTGGGGAGGGAGGACGTTTGTGTGTGTGTGTGTGTGTGTGGCATGGAGGGCAGGGGAGGGTTTGCAACGGAGTTCGTCTTCCTTGCTTAGTTTTGTGTGTGCGTCCGATGATGGGGGCGGGGTGCATGACGCTCGCGCACCTGGCCCGCCTGCTTGGGGTTCAGGGCGAGACAGGTGATGTCGGCGTCGTGGCCATCGAGCACGCCCGCGAGCTCGCCCGTCAGCGCGCTGATGATTTTGATTTGCTGACCACACGGCGACAGAATGAGCTTCGCGTCGTGCGAGAACACAACGCCCCGGGAGAGCTGGCCGCCGCAGGTCGCCATCGCGCGTCTTCGAACAAAACGCGGAGTTCAGCGTTGGGTTCGATCTCAAGTCAACTGTATGGTATTATAGTGCGCGTCGCGTAGTCTGTGCGCAGGGGATGCGTGATGCAGCGCCCAGAGCGGCCTACCTGCACACCCTGGGCTCCCCGAACAGTTCACACCCTGGCCCACACTCGTACCCACACTTTCAAATCGAACCCTGGCCATCAATTCCTGACCATAGAATTCACATGCGCCATCCTTGAACACCTCCGCGTTCTGACAGTCGCGAATCTATCACGCTCGCTTAGTTCAAGCTGCAGCAATCCTGACAGGCGCACCTTTCGTCGCTGGAAAACTGAGACCCGGCGAGCTTGAACCTACCCCAGCTTGACATCGCATACACAAAGTTCACATAGCCACCAAGCCAGGAGCTGCCCAACCAGCACCCCTCGCTCTTCCCTATATCAGTTACCTCCACGTGCCCAGTCCCATCAACAATGGGTAGGTCGCGGGGTCGCCCCTCCTCACTTGCGGTCCGGTTAGGTCGATGACTCCAACGGTCGTGCGAGGCATGTCGCATGCGTCTCGAACGCTGTGAAATGGATACCATCGCTATGTCAAGGACAACCACGCGCATGGAATTTCAGCCACACCGTCAATGCCCACCCCACTCACTAGTGGCTGCTCCCAGCCGAGAGGAAACCCTCCCGTTGTATGGATGGCATGCATCCATGTCGTTCGAGCATGCTCCTACACCACACTACATCACATTGCATCCACCTTTACACGCAACTTTTTAATCGCTGCAAACCCAGCTAGCACATGAGCAGGGCACCTCCAACAGTAGGATGAAACCTACCTTCCAACTTATACCATAGCTCCATGTCCTACAATTACTAGTATGTTTCCTTTCGCAGGCCTCTACTACCTATCTCAGCTACCTGGCGTGGCTTCCAGTAACAGCGCAGCGCGCCCGGGTTGCACGCGCTCCAGAGCCATGACATATCCGAAACCCGCTGCCCCCGCCCTGCTGGCCAGCCGCGGTCTCCGCTCGCCCATCGTTAGCCAGCGCATGGTGCTGGCGCAGGCGCAAGCCACCGGTCGCGTGCGTGTCAGCGACATGTCCAATCAGATCAAGGACATGCGCGCGCAGATGGAGGAGGACGAGCGGCTCGGCGCGCTCATGGCCGGACTGCGCGGTGCAAACATAAACGACAGCGATTTCGCTGGCAAGGATGTCCGCATGAACCTGGTAGAGATTGCGAGGGGAGAGGATGATTTGGAGCAGCTCCCCCTGACTTGGGACCCGGAGGCGATCGCAGCGTACTGGTGAGGTCCGACCCGGGTTGAAAATCGGTTGTCCCAGCACCCGAGATCGGTTACACCGCACCCTAAGATCCGCCTAGCGCACGGGCCAGATTGAATGGCCTGGGAATCTATGGTGGCTGCGAAGGAGGTGTGGGTTAGTTGCTCATCCAGGACTGCCAAAGACCAGAGCAGGGGGGGTGGACGGGCATCAGAGCAGGGCTCCTGCATGCACGGGGCGCATGGGAGCCCATGCGCCAGCCCTTTTTATGAATAGCATGAGGTCTGACCTGAGGTGTGGGCATGGGCGCACATCAGAGCACTCGACATCACAAAGGAGAGCATATGGCCATATGGGGTGCGGACGTGTGCCCTGGATTGCACAGCAGACAGTCGATGCAGGGACACTGTCAAGGTGGGACTGGACTGTATGTCTGGGACCCAAATCGCATTTCCCCCCTTAAACAAAAGGGGCGGGCTGGTCGTTTAGTTCCTGTAACATAGGAGGGGGGGAAATAGCCCCGCACACTGCCGTCATTTTACTAATGAAGTAACTCCCTTGCTGAAAAGCTCACACGTGCGTGTGTGTGCGACCGAGGGCCATGAAGGTTGTTTAGGACATGTTGAGGTTTGTTTAGGGTGTAGGGGTTTAGGACATGTTGAGGTTTGTTTCGCTAGCATCTTCTCAGCCACCAACATTACAGTGTATTTAAAAAGGGCCTGATCGCACTAGTAAGCCGTACCATGGCAGTTTGAAGTTGAAACCAGCAAACGAAGAAAATTGGATTGGATGAGACCAAATTTCAATGATGAAGGAAATCTGACAGGAGCAACAAAATCAAGCGTACACATGTTGATGACTGGTGAACATGTCTGCTGGAGATAATGAATGGATTCAAAATTGATGATTGAGGCTAACAACAACTCAGATGACTTGAATGAGTTAGTTGGCATGTGATTTCGGTGCATAAAGGGTGGTGCCATCAAGCTTGAACTGCCTCATGACCCACCCTCTAGCCTGCCCCCTGCCCCCCCAAGACCCCTGTGAGTCTCCAACCTGCCCCATGACCCGCCCCCTGACCGCTCCCTTCCACGAATTCAAACCTTTTCTTTTCCTACGCAGTGACTGCTGACCCGTGCCTATCATCACCCGCACAAAGGGTGATGCCATCAATATTGCACTGCCGCATGGCCTGCCCCCTGGCCGCCCCCTGGCCTGCCCCCTGGCTGAGTCTCCGACCCTCCAGCCTGCCCCCTGCCTCCTGACCCATCCTCTAGCCTGCCCCCTGCCTCATGACCCACTCTCTGGGCTGCCCCCTACCTGAGTCTCTGACCCTCTAGCCTGCCCCCTGCCTCCTGACCCATCCTCTAGCCTGCCCCCTGCCTCATGACCCACTCTCTGGGCTGCCCCCTACCTGAGTCTCTGACCCTCTAGCCTGCCCCCTGCCTCCTGACCCATCCTCTAGCCTGCCCCCTGCCTCATGACCCACCCTCTGGTCCCCGGCTGCCTTCTGAGTCTCTGAACTGTCGCCTGCAGGGACCGTCGACCCGTGTCCATCATCACCCGCATCCTGCAGTTGCTGAGTGAGTTGTCTGCTGACGATGCATGGCATGGGGCGCATGAGGCCTGGTGGGTGCCCAATATAAACAGCATGGCATGGGGCGCATGAGGCCTGGTGGGAGCCCAATATAAACAGCATGGCATGGGGCGCATGAGGTCTGGTTGGAGCCCAATATAAACAGCATGGCATGGGGCGCATGAGGTCTGGTGGGAGCCCAATATAAACAGCATGGCATGGGGCGCATGAGGCCTGGTGGGGGCCCAATATAAACAGCATGACATGGGGCGTATGAGGCCTGGTGGGAGCCCAATATAAACAGCATGGCATGGGGCGCATGAGGTCTGGTGGGAGCCCAACATAAACAGCATGGCATGGGGCGCATGAGGTCTGGTGGGAGCCCAATATAAACAGCATGGCATGGGGCGCATGAGGCCTGGTGGGTGCCCAATATAAACAGCATGGAATGGGGTGCATGAGGCCTGGTGGGTACCCAATATAAACAGCATGGCATGGGGCGCATGCGGCCTGGTGGGTGTCACATGGAAAGCGCATGGTATGCCGTAACAGATACAGATGCTGTTCGTATCAGATACAGTAGTGCGTATCTGATTTAGCAGATAGTAACAGCATGATCTGTCCTACCTCTCTCTCTCTCCCCTCCATCGTCATATGCCCCTCTCCCTCCCATCTTCTGTCCCTCCCCTCCTGTCCCGTCCCTCTACCCCACCACTCCTGCATTCCAACAATTCCTTTGTCTAGGGATCAGACCTGTCATACTGTATATGGTCCGTACAGTACAGTACTGCCTGTATATGCTCAATACAGTTTAGCACTGCCTGTATATGCTCAGTACAGTTCAGTCCTGCCTGTATATGCTCAGTTCAGTTCAGTACTGCCCGTATATGCTCAATATGCTCGTACTGGACTACAATACTACTGGTATTTTATTTGAACAAACCCCGGTACACAAAATGAAATGTTCCTCCCGTTCATGCTTCTTTATTTTCAAGTGGTCTTCAAGAGGTCAATCTGGGTACCATGCTCTACCGATTGAGCTACTCTTCTACAAGCCACTTGGCTATAGCGTCCCCTTCATGAATGGGAGGAACTATTTGTACACGGCCATCCTGACACCGACCTCCATCTTCTTCTCACTAGGCATTGGAGGTGGATTCATATCGAGGCTTGTCTGGGACGCAGCGGCCGGCCGACTCAAGGAGACTGAGGTGGCACGCGCGATTGACTTACGGGACATCATGGTGGGTTCTTGTTTTACGTGCGCCTTGCCATATACCTCAACATTAAAATTGTTTTGGTGGCGAAGGACGTCGAGTTCTCAATCTCAATTGTGAACGCCAAAGGCTGTTGTCTGTTTTCTAAGGGGAGCATGAAGTAAACATTTTCTTCATACCCAAGGGAGGGCAATTCAAAGTCTACGATGCTATGAGCTTTTCCGAAGTTTGGGGCTGGAACATGAAGGCGCAGCGACGTTATCCGGAGAGAGATTGTCCCGGTTGAAATATGAGGGAGGACTAGAGTGTTTTGTTTTCCACTTTTAGTCAATTGCATCTCCATTCACGGCCACCATTAACTGCCACCACGCGGTGTCACCATTCACTGCCACCGTTCACCACCACCACTCACCACCACCGTTCACATAATCACGCACCGCCACCACTCCCTACAACCCACTGCCACCACACACTGCCACCACTCACTGCCACCACACATTACAGCCCATTACCACCACGCACTGCCACCACTCACCACCACCGGTCACTGCAACCACTCACAGTCACCACACATTACAATCCAATGCCACCACTCACCGCCACCACTCACTATAACCCAATACCACCACGCACTACAACCACTCACCACACCACAAAACCACCACTCACTGCCACCATTCACTGTCGCCACTTATCGCCGCCACACACTACAGCCCACTACCACCACTCACTGCCACCACTCACCACCACCGTTCACTGCAACCACTCACTGTCACCACTCACCACATCCCAATACCACCACTCACTGTCGCCATTTACCGCCACCACACACTACAGCCCACTGCCACCACTCATTGTCACCACCACCGTTCACTGCAACCACTCACCGACACCACTCAATACAATCAACTGCCATCACTCACCGCCACCACTCACTACAACCCAATGCCACCACGCACTACCACCACTCACTACAGCTTAATACCACCACCCACTGCCACCACTCACTGTCACCACTCACTGCAACCCATTACCGCCACTCGATGTCACCACTCACTACCACCACTGACCACCATCACTCATTATAACCAACTACCACCACTCACTACCATCAGTCACTGCCACCGCTCGCTGTCACCACTCACTACAGCCCATTACCACCACTCCTTGCTTGTGCTCCTTAGACTAGCCTGGGCCCAGCCTACATCAAGCTAGGTCAGGCGCTGTCCATCCGACCGGACATTCTGTCGCCGGCTGCCATGAACGAGCTTCAGAAGCTGTGCGACAAAGTGCCCTCCTTTGATGACAAGCTGGCCATGCAGGTGAGAGAGGCAGACTCGCTTTCTTTCTAGTACCGTAAAACCGGTTTAACCAAGTTAAATTAAGTATTTGTTGAGGTACGCGGAGTGGTGCGCGACAGAATAACAATTTACAACTATTTCTGGGGGTGCACGAGGTTGTGGTTCACCCCCTGCCCCATTTTCGCTGTCGCTCCACCCTTTATCCACACATTCAAAAAGCTATTCGTTTCTACTGCTTCACCCTTTGTCCACCCACATTTCAAGAGTCACTCGAAATCCTCCTGTTGCCCAGGTTATCAAGGATGAGCTAGGCGCCCCGTGGCAGGAGGTGTACGCAGAGCTCACACCAGAGCCCATCGCAGCTGCTTCCTTGGGCCAGGTGAGGTTTACCCAGGTTAAGGTTTACCCAGGTGAGGTTTACCTGTCTGCTTGCCTGATCGCCCGCCTGCCCACCTACCTGCCCACTGGCTGCCTGCCTGCCTGTGCGCCCACTTGCCCGACTGTTTGCCCGTCAGCCCGCTCACTTGTCTGCCTAGCTATTTTGGTGCCACTTGAGGGATCGACACTGCTGTGCACTCTCGTTTTTGCACTGTGGTGTCAAAGGCTCCGGTGTGAGCCCTGGTGTCAATGACGGTACACTTCGAGGCCCTGCTCTAGTGGCCGCGTTGGTGCGCACCAAAAAGGGGGGGAAGGAAAAATGACCAGGGGAGAATGAAGTGTGAGAGAAAATGAAGTCAAGAGAAAACCTTTGTGTGATTATCACCTAGAATGCTTTGTGCAATCGCTACTTGCACGTCCGAAATTCCTGCCTGCCATCAAAAAATGTCCGGCTCCTCATTTGTTTGGATTCACGGAATAAGTGTCCCAGTCGCTCCAAGGGACTGGCATATCTTGACCTCTGGTGTTCCGAATGCAGGTGTACAAGGGCCGGCTCAAGACTGGGGAGCAGGTGGCAGTCAAGGTGCAGCGCCCATATGTGCTGGAGACGGTCACTGTGGATCTGTACATCATCCGGTACCTTGGGGTGCAGGTGGGCGAGAGAGATCTAGATCTGTACAGCAGTATGTATCTTGGGGTGCAGTTGGGCGAGTGAGGTGTAGATCCGTAACCTCAAGGTGTAGTTGGGCGATGGAGATCTAGTTCTGAACATCATTCTGTACCTTGGGGTGCTGCTGGCGGAGAGAGAGCGACATCGTATCTGGGGATGCAAGTCAGTACGAGAAGTCAGAAAGGCAAAAACCTGTAAAACTGGAAGACGTCACGGAGACAAGGTAAAGCGAGAAGCAAATTTGGTATAAAATTTGCATTTCATTAAAAAAGAAGGGCGACCAGATGTCTGGACCCCTCCTGTGCCTGCCTATCACCCTCCTGGCCGCCGCCAAGAACAGTTGGCGGTTGGCAAAGAGCGCTTGCTTTGAAGCATCAGTTGCCCTCCATAGGAAGGAAGTAACTGCCACCTTGCAGCTGGGAAGACAACTGCAAGAAGGGAGATCTAGATCTATACTGTGTTATGTATTGTGGGATGCAGTTGGGTGAGTGAGGTGTAGATCCGTAACCACAAGGTGTAGGCAGCTGCAAGAAGGGAGATCTAGATCTATACTGTGTTATGTATTGTGGGATGCAGTTGGGTGAGTGAGGTGTAGATCCGTAACCAAAAGGTGTAGGCAGCTGCAAGGAGGGAGATCTAGATCTATACTGTGTTATGTATTGTGGGATGCAGTTGGGTGAGTGAGGTGTAGATCCGTAACCACAAGGTGCAGGCAGCTGCAAGAAGGGAGATCTAGATCTATACTGTGTTATGTTTTGTGGGATGCAGTTGGGTGAGTGAGGTGTAGATCCGTAACCACAAGGTGTAGGCAGCTGCAAGAAGGGAGATCTAGATCTATACTGTGTTATGTATTGTGGGATGCAGTTGGGTGAGTGAGGTGTAGATCCGTAACCACAAGGTGTAGGCAGCTGCAAGAAGGGAGATCTAGATCTATACTGTGTTATGTATTGTGGGATGCAGTTGGGCGAGTGAGGTGTAGATCCGTAACCACAAGGTGTAGGCAGCTGCAAGAAGGGAGATCTAGATCTATACTGTGTTATGTATTGTGGGATGCAGTTGGGCGAGTGAGGTGTAGATCCGTAACCACAAGGTGTAGGCAGCTGCAAGAAGGGAGATCTAGATCTATACTGTGTTATGTATTGTGGGATGCAGTTGGGTGAGTGAGGTGTAGATCCGTAACCACAAGGTGTAGGCAGCTGCAAGAAGGGAGATCTAGATCTATACTGTGTTATGTATTGTGGGATGCAGTTGGGCGAGTGAGGTGTAGATCCGTAACCACAAGGTGTAGGCAGCTGCAAGAAGGGAGATCTAGATCTATACTGTGTTATGTATTGTGGGATGCAGTTGGGTGAGTGAGGTGTAGATCCGTAACCACAAGGTGTAGGCAGCTGCAAGAAGGGAGATCTAGATCTATACTGTGTTATGTTTTGTGGGATGCAGTTGGGTGAGTGAGGTGTAGATCCGTAACCACAAGGTGTAGGCAGCTGCAAGAAGGGAGATCTAGATCTATACTGTGTTATGTATTGTGGGATGCAGTTGGGTGAGTGAGGTGTAGATCCGTAACCACAAGGTGTAGGCAGCTGCAAGAAGGGAGATCTAGATCTATACTGTGTTATGTATTGTGGGATGCAGTTGGGCGAGTGAGGTGTAGATCCGTAACCACAAGGTGTAGGCAGCTGCAAGAAGGGAGATCTAGATCTATACTGTGTTATGTATTGTGGGATGCAGTTGGGTGAGTGAGGTGTAGATCCGTAACCACAAGATGTAGGCAGCTGCAAGAAGGGAGATCTAGATCTATACTGTGTTATGTTTTGTGGGATGCAGTTGGGTGAGTGAGGTGTAGATCCGTAACCACAAGGTGTAGGCAGCTGCAAGAAGGGAGATCTAGATCTATACTGTGTTATGTATTGTGGGATGCAGTTGGGTGAGTGAGGTGTAGATCCGTAACCAAAAGGTGTAGGCAGCTGCAAGAAGGGAGATCTAGATCTATACTGTGTTATGTATTGTGGGATGCAGTTGGGTGAGTGAGGTGTAGATCCGTAACCACAAGGTGTAGGCAGCTGCAAGAACATCTTCCGTCCCATCCCGTCCCAAGTAGATGCAAGCCTGGAGATGGCTGCAAGAACATCTTCCGTCCCATCCCGTCCCAAGTAGATGCAAGCCTGGAGATGGCTGCAAGGTTCATGAATTTGAGCACTGACCTTCCTGTTTGAACCTGTGCACGACCAGATGCGGAAGTTCCTGCCCGATGTGACGAAGCGTGCAGATGTCGTGGCCCTGCTGGACGAGTGGGCGACGAGGTGCGTGTGTGACGCAGGGAGGGAGGGGGGGGAAGGCTGGGAGGAAGAGATAGGGGGGGGGGGGAGGAAGTGTTAGGCATGCTGGACGAGTGGGCGACGAGGTGCGTGTGTGACGCAGGGAGGGAGGGGGGGGTGATGGCATGTACTTTAGGAGGGGGGCCTGTGGGTAAGGGGGTAGGGGGACATCAGGAGGGTGGGGACGAGCCAGGCGAGACTTAAGGTACCTGGCATGGACTCCTCCTAGGAGGCCTACAAAGTCATGAAGATGAAACACGGAGGGGTTTTTTTCTGAGACGAGTGTGTGCATGCAGGGAAGGGTCAAGATTAAGACATGGGAGGTGAAGAACCATGGTCAGTGGTCATGTGGTGTGGATCTGGCTGCTCAGTTTGGGAAGAATTACCTTGTAAGGTCCTGCGGCAAGGAGCTGGTTCCTCAGTTTGTCATGCATGCCTTCGTGTGCGAGTGCGATGCAGGTTCTTTGAGGAGCTGGACCTTCACCCTTAACCCTGATGCAGGTCCTTGGAAGAGCGGGCCCCTAAACCCTGATGCAGATTTTTTGAGGAGTTGCACCCTCAAACCCCTAACCCGGAAGCAGGTTCTTTGAGGAGCTGGACCCTAAACCCTGATGCAGGTTTTTTGAGGAGCTGGACCCTCAAACCCCTAAACCCTGATGCAGATTTTTTGAAGAGCTGGACCCTCAAACCCCTAACCCGGAAGCAGGTTCTTTGAGGAGCTGGACCCTTAACCCTGATGCAGTTTTTTTGAGGAACTGGGCCCTAAACCCTTCTCCCATAACCCTGATGCAGGTTCTTTGAGGAGCTGGACTATGTGAAGGAGGGGCAGAATGCGACTCGCTTCGCCGAGATGATGCGCGTCGATCTGCCTCAGGTGGGAGCGCTAGGACAAGGTAGACGAAGGGCAGGGGGTGAGGGTCGAAAGAAAGGAGCCTGCAACGGCGTCATCTGGTTGACCGGAAGGCCCTGAATTGATCAAATAAAGTGTGTGGACCCTCAGTCCCGGGCGCCTATTTTGTGTGTATTTATTTCCTACCCTGGCTGTGGTGCTGGGTGCCTGTCCAGACTGCACCCAGCAACTATTGCCGCGTGTTTACACATGGTACAAGTAGGCTGGCTGGGCGTGGATGAAGCACAGGTTATCAGCTCAGCTCTTAACCCCTCTTACATACTCTTTTGCCCCTCTTGTATCCCTCTGTTACTCCTCATCATAATCCCTTTCTACCTTTCTTCGACCCCTTTTTATCCCTCTTCTGCCCCTCTTTATCCCTCTTGTATCCCGCAGGTTGTGGTGCCCGTCACCTACTCGGACTACACCTCGCGCCGTGTGCTGACGACAGGCTGGCTGGACGGTGAGAAGCTGAGCCAAAGCAAGGCCGACGACGTCGGCGTGCTTGTCAACGTCGGGGTCATTTGCTTCCTGAAGCAGTTGCTGGAGCACGGGTTCTTCCACTCGGACCCGCACCCGGGCAACCTGATCCGCACCCCTGATGGCAGGCTAGCCATCCTTGACTTCGGGCTCATGGTGAGGGTTCAGGATGAATGGATAACCCTGTACAGCCCTTTGGGTTCAGGGTGAGGGTTCAGGATGAATGAAAACCCTTGACAGCCCTATGGGCACATGGCCAGGGTTCAGGGTGGATGTTAACCCTTCAGCCCTTTGGGTTCAGGGTGAGGGTTCAGGGCGAATGGAAAACCTTTCAGCCCTATGGGCACATGGTGAGGGTTCAGGGTGGATGTTAACCCTTATATGCCCTTCGGGCCCTTGTTGAGGGGTTAAAGTGAATATTATCCCTTCAACCCTCTGGGCCCTTGGTGTTTAGTTTGGGGTAACACAAGAGGCCTTGGGGCCCGTGATCATTGTGAAAGTGTGAACCTAGGGTCAACCCTTCAGCCCTCTGGGCTCATGGTGAGGCTTCAGGGTGTATGCTAGCCCTGCACCCTTTGGGCTCATGATCAGGAGGGTGGAACCCTTCAGCTTTGCAAGCGCCTGGGAGAGACGGAGTTTGTGCGCTTGGGGCAGAGCCCCTATACACCTGTGGTGTGTGAGGGGAGAGAAGGAGGAGGAAAAAGGAGGAGGGAAATTTAGGAAGACAAGGGGGGGGGGACCACTAGGCGCTAAGAGGAAGGGGGCAACAAAGAGGCCGACAAAAAGGGAGGGGGGGATCTCTCCTTCAGGGGGTGAAATAGGCGCGCCTGGCTTCAGTTAGCTGCATGTGCTTGCGGCTGAGCACCTTTTAATCACTGAAATCAGGAAGCCGTTTTTCTAAGCGGATCAGCGCATGACCCGGGGTTCCACGACCTGCCTAAGTCTCATGGCCAACACTTACAGCATGCATCCATCCCATAAGCTGCCCCCTCGCCTGCCCCCGCCCCCCATCCCTTCCCTCTGCAAGTAGTTTTCATGCCCCCCCCCCACCCACCCCACTTCACCCCACTCACCCCACCCCTGACTAGCTTGTACGCCTCCCTCCATCCCTTCCCCGCCCAACTCACTTTCACAAACTGTCACTCACTTATTTTTCAGAGTGAGGTCGGTGACGAGATCAAGTTCGGCATGATCGAGGCAATCAGTCATCTGATCCACCGCGACTACGAGGCCATCGTCAAGGACTTTGTCACGCTGGAGTTCATTCCAGAGGGCACAGACTTGCGGCCTATTCTGCCCGTGTTGGCCAAGGTGGGGCGGGGGGCTCACCAGGGGGGACCCAAATTTAGCTGTGGGATCTTCAGGTTTCGGGTAACCCAGAGGCCTTGGGCCTATGATCAGGGTGGGGGGTGAAGTTTTTTGTCACGCTGGCGTTCATTCCAGAGGGCACAGACCTGCAGCCAATTCTGCCCGTGTTGGCTATGGTGGGGGGAGGCCTGGCTGTGGGTTGTACATGTTTCCGTATATCTGGTCGAGTCGTGATTATGTGTTTTAATTTTACAGATTACTCATGGCCTCATGGGTCAGCATTTTCTGTCAGCCTTGACAGCTTGTCCACTTAAAATGGCTGGCACATATTGTAATTTGGGTTTATGGCTTGTACATCCTGTATACGGTATATCGGGGACATGGATTGTACATCAGATACATGCATTGTACATTATGTACATCCATTACATGGCTTGTACATCGGGTACATGGCTTGTATATGGGGCACATGGCTTGTACATCGGGAACATATGTCATAGTTACTTGTCCTCCATGCCCCGGACGTTTGTCCAGTCTTTACAGAGAGCGCATTGGACTCTTTGTCACATGGAGTATATGTGCAGGTGTTGGACATACTGGTAGAACGGTATATGTGCAGGTGCTGGACATACCGGAAGAGAGCACCAGGGATTTTTTTAGTGGTTACTGGTTATGAGTCGTAACCAAAGTGGTAACCAAACAATTAATTCGGCAAAGCTGAGGTTCAGTAGCGAGGTAAGGAAAATCGACGAAATCAATTGGGATCGGGAAAATTTCGCAAACCTCACCGCTTCTGGTATTAAAAATGTATTCCGAATGTCACTAAAAGAAACCCTGGAGAGCACGTACACAGTTCTTCGGTCTTCACAAACAGCTCATTGGACTAGAGGTTACAAATAGTACAACACACAGGTTTTCAACCAAGCACTAGAGGGGGGAGGTGTCAAGAACATCAAGTGCATTTGATCATTTTCATTCATACCATTGTGATGCTTTGTTGGACTGTAAAAACTTGACAAAAAACTTCACCAGTCATGTGTTCAGCTTTTCCTGACAGATCATTGGACTCACAAAAAGCAAATGTGGTACACAGGTGTTCGACCAGGCATTGGAGGGGGGAGGTGCTAAGAACATCAACTTCCAGGAGCTGGCTGCTGACCTGGCGCAGATCACGTTTGATTACCCGTTCCGTATCCCGCCGTACTTTGCGCTCATCATCCGTGCCATCAGTGTGCTGGAAGGTGTGTGGAGGGCGGGAGTGTGGGAGTGTGACCCTGACGGGTGTGTGAAAGGAAAGCAGGGGTTTGGGGTGTTGAACCTGGCAGAAAAGATACCCCCTCGGCGGTAGGGATCAAGTTTGTCAGCTTCTTATGTAGGGTGCTATTCTAACTCGATTGCCCGGGATGAGGTGCTGCAAGTGTTCAAGTTTTCAGTTGATTGTCGTATTCTTCCGTGTCGTTGTCTGAACCCTATCTTGTTGCAGAATTTCGGCATACAAAACCCAAGATCATGAAATGACAACTTTTTCTCTGAACCCTGTGGTGCCGAATATATTCCCCCCCTCCAGGTATTGCTCTAGTCGGCAACCCGGATTTCGCCCTGGTTGACGAGGCGTACCCTTACATCAGCAAGCGTTTGCTAACGGACGACTCTCCCAGGCTGAGGGAGGCACTCAAGTACATGGTCTATGGGAAGAGCGGCATCTTCGATGCGGGTGAGCAGCGCCCCGTTGTGTTGCTAGTGTAGGTTTTAAGGGTGGATTTAAAACCCTATGTTGTATCTCCTAGGCAAATTTTTAATGCGGGTGAGCAGCGCTCCTGTCGGTTTCTATGTTATGCCTCAGGGTGAATCTAAAATCCTTAACCCTAGGAGGCATCTTTGTTGCTGTGAGATGCGCACATAGCAACAAAGTTGCCACCTAGGCAGAATTAAGACCCTGTTCTAAAACCCCTTACCTACAAACCTCTCTGAACACCATCACCTTCCACCCTTTCTGAAAGAAATCTCTTTCGGTCGCGAACAACCTAGCGATTTATTGCGATGGCGGCATGGCGCATCGTGACTGAGTTGTCGCGTTGTCAACTGGTAATGCGTACGGCATTAGTTAGTGAGTGGGCAGTGGGTCCGATTGGTAGCTGACGACAAATGTCAATGACTCGTAGCGCATTATGTGCATTAAATTTGCGATAACACATCGCCTTCACCCGACGTCGAGAACAGAAAAACCACTTCTTTAGTTTTTGTCATCGAGGTTGCACCTGCTGACGATGACTCGTATTAAGCCAGGACGGTGACTGACGAGTCGTCAAACCAGTCGCGCTTTGCCTTTATTTTCCTCCCTTTTTATTTTCCTAAGCACTCTATATCTTAAGCTTTTTGCAAAGGACATCCCTAAATTAACGTCTTCCTGCCTGCCGATACCGCCTTATGTGTCATGATATGAGACGCATTCGCCTCTCCCCATGGGTCTAGGAGGTCTATCCATGGGGCCTATTCGTGGTGGCGATGTGTACCAACCTTCAAGACCCTCATTGAATACCCTATTTTAAGACCTTGACTCAAAACTCCCATTCACGACCCGCTGTGAAAACCCTCACCTGAAAACCCTCACCTGAAAACCTCACCTGAAAGCCTCACCTGAAAACCTCTTCTAAAAACCTCTCAAATCAAAAACATTCCCCTGCCTGCCCAGACCGCCTGATCGATCTGCTAGGCGCTCTCGAGGACTATTCGGTGGCGTCGACGAGCGCCAGGGGAGCGATGGACTTGCCCGACATGGCCGCATCTTCCCTCAACAGTGGCGAGGGGAGCACAAACAGCAGTTCAGGCAGCCCGCGGCCTGGCGGCGGCTTCACCTCGACCATGCCGGACGATGCGTCGTCCTCAGGGCGCGGCTTTGGCTTCCCGTTTCCGGGTGCAGGCTCGGGTGGGCTGGTGCCTGCAACGACCTTCCTGAGCCAGTTGGTGCAGATGTCACCGTTCAGCCAAGCGTTGGGCCTGCCGGCGCTGATGGTCAGCGCGGGCCTCGCGCCGGCGCCGGCCGGCGGACCTGGAGGCTTCCCGGTCGCGAACGCGGGCGGGGGCGCGGACAGCGGGAACACGCGGGAAGCGCTGCGCTTCATCCTGTCCAAGGAGGGCGCGTGGTTCCGCGAGTTTATTCTGGACGAGATGGTCAAGAGCATTGACGCGCTGAGCAGGGAGCAGCTGGACCTGTTGGTGCAGCAGCTGGGGTGGCAGTCGGTTGTGCTGCCGGTGCTACTGCCAGGTAAAAGGAGGGCCACACTGGGTGTCCGAAGGGGTTCTATTTTCAGGCAGGACTGGACTGTAAAGCAGGACTTGCAACATGGTTAGATGAGGAGCAGGGGGATAAGAGCCGCAGCTGGTTGCACATTAGAGCCGCACCTTGTCTCAGTGCACCTTGTCCCTGCAGGTGCCCGCCGCTCCACTGTGCCCCTGGCCCCCAACGTGACCGATGAGGACCGACAAGTGGTGCGCAACGTTACAAAGATCATCACATTCCTGACCCGCGGCCAGAGCCTGCAATCCATGATGGTGCCCGGCGGGAGCTCCCCGGCGCAGATGGACCAGCAACGCATGCTCCTGAACGAGCTGCTGCCCATGATGCCCACGGTGGCGACTGAGATCTTGCCGGGCCTGGTGCAGAGGCTGGTGAGCCGCGTCACGGCACGAGTGGTGAGGGAGTTGTATATGTAAGCGGGCGGGCGCAAGGCAGCAGGGACGGGGGGATGGAGCTGGTGTTGATATGCTTTGGGGGGGCGAGGCAGAGGGGCAGCTGGAGCCGAAGGGGCGAGGACATGAGGCAAGGATGTCCAGATGATTGTGCAGTGAGATGGGCAGCCATGGTTCCAACGTGGCCTTCAAGGCTCCATCTATCCCGAATAAGGATGCTTGACTTTAGGGAGTGGAGTCATGAGTACAAACTGCCCTAGTTCCCGGTAGTGTCTCCCCTTGGAATGGTTTGTGCGCCCGCTGTCTCCAGTGACTGTGCGGTGCATGATTCGGGAAACAATATTATTTCGTTGAGTGATGCTTGAGAGACGCAAGCAGGCAAGTCTTGGGATGGACGCCTGCCTTCGCGGTAAGCCCATGTTTTTAAAACCGTTAGGGTTCAATTGGTCACGGTTGTAGGTAGAGTGAGGGTGGTGTGACCTCTTGACGACGTTTGTGCTGATCTCGAGAGAGGTGCGTGAAGCCTGGAGCGTTCAAGAGAATCAAAATGGGCTCGTGTGTGAGTGCAGTCGAACACAGTTCTGTTTTCGGGGACAGTATGGTGGCTGCAAGAGCAAGATAGCAATCTAGGAACATTGCAGAAATTGATGAGATCCGAGATAATGAATTCCGTTTTATTTTCTCATTTATTTCGTCCGTGTTGGAGCTCTGTTTCTTTGACTGTAGGGTTGAACGGTCGCTGTAAGCAGATTCTGGAAGTTATCACGTATGGGGCGCTGGAAAAAAAACTCAGGGGAAATGTCTACAAAGAAGAACGATGTCCGGGGCTTAATGCATTTCTTTGGAGTTCTTTTCTTACTGGAAGAACCGGCCAGGATGTCGGACCTCCTGCTGTGAGCCCGATGTAGGTTAGGGCCCAAAGCATGCAGAGCGGGCTGATCAGCATGTATCCATATGAAGACTAGTGCTTTCAGCATGTACAATATGTAAGCTAGCGCCAGAACAACACCGCACACTGTAAACATTGATTAACCAGCAAGCATGTCCGAATGGTTACTAGTCGCACGCTAGGTTGCAGGTACCGGTATGTTGCACGGAAACATATGGAGGACGTAGGGGTAGGGTGAACCGGAACTCACTGCCAAGGCAGAGTGGCAGATGCTGACCCATGACAACTGTTCATGCACAATGATTGCAACAACACGCAATTGTAGCATTGAGCAGAAGAACAAGCATGATGGTCGTATGCATGCCCAACTTTGGGAGAGTAGCAACAAATGTAGCCAGGAGTAGGCAGAAAAATGGGTATTCACCCCTAGGCCTTGCTCGACAAGGGCAGGCTTTGCGGACTCATAACGGGACAGGCTGTCCCGTTCAGAGAAAAAGGAGGGAGGGGGCAGGAAAGCAGAAAATCTGCCGTCCAGTGAGATTGAAGTGGAACACCGATACTGGGTTGTGGCAAACTTTTCAGCACCTCTGTCAGCCCTGCAATTATTGTTTAGCGTTGTATGAGAGCACAGCAAGACGGATGGCGCATCATTGACTGGCAGTATACAAAGCAATGTCCTTCTCCTGCATCGGCTCATTCCTTGCTCTCGTGTCCCCTCGATTCCTACAACGAAGCCGGCAGTTCCACCCTGCTAGGGTACTAAGCCAAAATAACTTCCAAATGAACAATGGTGCCCAGCGCGGAACGTGTCGCAGTTTGTTAAGGAGAGTATGTAGACAGTGGCCTTCAATTGGTTCCTACGGCTTAATTAGCCGTGCCACGCATGCACCCATGCGGTGGCATAAGGAACCCCATGGATTCCCATGCGCGTTCGTGGCGCGCGCCACCGGGATGTGAAAATATCAGAGAAACCCTGGCCGGCCTACGGCTGGTGGCCCCAGCAGCATGGCTGTTCGTGCCTGAGATCTTCGGCCCAAGGCCAGAAGGTAGCTGATACGTACCTGAGCTGTGGCGTGTCACAAAAAAACGACACTGAAATGTCCCCCAGCCCTCATTCCCTCTTTACGGTCCTTTTAATGCCAGCCCGAGGTCTAAACCCTGAACCCTTCACAGCCTGATCGTCTTCTTCTTCTTCCATTTCCTCTTCCCGGTTTTCTGGTCGGGGAAGCCCGCATCTGTCAGGTGGTCTCTCGGCTTCACGCCCATCTGCTCCGCCCGGCTCATGAAGTGGGAGGACAGCTGCACCAGGCCTCCGTCCTCACAGCCCTTGGACAGAGCCAAGAAGGTCAGCCCGTCCGCCACAACACCCTGCGCGCAGATTAGTTAAGTAAGTAAATAAATTTAGATACCAGCTGCCCAGGACCAAGAACGTCAGCCCTAAACCCTTAACTCCTAAACCCTCGTTGCTCCCATAACCCTCGTCCAACCCATAAGCCCCAAGCCCTTGTTCAACCCATAAACCCTATTCCAACCCACAAGCCCTCGTCCAACCCATTTACCCTAAACCCTCGTCCAACCCATAATCCTTTAACCCTCGTCCAACCCATACATCCTAAATCCTCGTCCAACCCATAAACCAAGAACCCTTGTCCAACCCATAAACCCTAAATCCTCGTCCAACCTATAAACCCTAAACCCTCGTCCAACCTATATTTCTCGTCCAACCCATTAACCCTAATTCCTTGTCCAACCTATAAACCTCGTCCAACCCATACACCCGAAACCCTCGTCCAACCCATAAACCCGAAACCCATACAACAGCCCCAGGCCTGCCGATCCGCCACGACACCCTTGTTTGGGTTCAAGGGTCCAGGGCTAGGGTTAAAGGATGACAGTTGGGTTTGCAGGGTTACGGGTTAAGGGGTAGTGTTACGGGTGCAGGGTTTAGGTTCAGTGTTGAAGGTTATGAGTTAAGGGTCCAGGATGCAGGATAAACCCTAAACCCTTAAACTTGTACTCAAGGTTATAAGTTAAGGGTGTAGGGTTTAAGGTGATGAGTGCAGGGTTTCACCTGCACGTCCATCTGCCCCAGGAGGTGCTGCAGCCCGGACATGTCGCCTTGCATGAGAGTTTAGGGTTCAGGGTGTAGGGGTTGCAGGTTATTAGTTTAGGGTGTAGAGTTGCAGGTTGTGAGTTCAGGGTTTCACCTGTGCATCCATCTGGCCCAGCACGTGCTGCAGCCCGGACACATCGCCCAGCTGCGCGTGCATCGAGGCCACCGCGCAGTACGTCTGGCAGTTGGCCTGGCGCTGCGCCGCCAGCTGCGACAGCACGTCATGGGCGCGCTCCATCAGCAGCGTCGTCAGGCGGGGGTCGCCGAACGACATCTCCGGGGACCGCTTGAACGCATTGATCATCGAGGTTCCAACGTGCGTGTTGATCTGGGTTTCAGGGTTCAGGGTTTATGGTTCAGGGACCCTAAGCGGACGGGCGGACCGGACGGGGAGTGGGTCAGCTACACGGAAGCCACGTTGAAGCTACATGGAAGCTACACAGAGGCTGCACTGAAGCTACACCGAGGCAGTACTGAAGCTGCACTGATGCCACGCTGATGCCACACTGAAGCTGCACAGAAGCTGTGACGAAGCAGATGTGAAGCTGCACTGAAGCTGTACTGAAGCTGCACCAAAGCTGCGACATAAGCTGCGTCAAAGCAGATGTGAAGCTGCACCGAAGCTGTACTGAAGCTACATTGAAGCTGCACTGAACCTACTACCCGGCCCAGAATCGTCAGGGCTCGGTCGGTAAGCCCTGCTGCTTTAGCCAACAGCTGTGGGCCGCGCTCTGTTTCTTGTACAGACTTCTTGCGACACCAGATCCCTTAAAGGTTCAGGGTTGAGGATTTTGGGTTCACATATTTTGGAATCCTTCCATATGTTTTCCAGACCAGGGTTTTGTTTAATCGCAACTGTCAGTAACTGTTCGGTCGCCACTTTGGTTACGATTCTCGTGACCAGTAAGCACTGACACAAAACCTGCTCCAGACCCTACAGTACCACAAAACCTGCTCCAGACCCTTTAGTACCACAAAACCTGCTCCAGACCCTACAGTACCCCACTGCACTACCCGGTGCTACCTAAAGACTACACTCATTTCCAATTACGACCATATAGGTGGCTTCCTCAGCTTCAACCTCATCGGCCATCCAGAGATAAGCCCTCATTTGAGTCCTGAGCCTCTTCTAAAACCTGAACAATCCGTTGGCAAGTAAAACTGCACACCCGGTAAACCCTACACTGCACAACCCTTACCCTGACCCTAAACTGTACACCCCCTTACCCTGAACCCTAAACTGTACCCCCCCAACCGTATACCATAAGCTGTACGGCCCCTAACCCAAAAAACTCCATTTACAACCTACCAATTACCAAGTCACAATGTAGATCAAAATAAATTACCGGAACCGGCCGAATTCAGGGCGCACCTCCCTGCTCTCCCACCCATCCCCCGCACCTCCCTGCTCTCCCACCCACCCCCCGCACCTCCCTGCTCTCCCACCCATCCCCCGCACCTCCCTGCTCTCCCACCCATCCCCCGCACCTCCCTGCTCTCCCACCCATCCCCCGCACCTCCCTGCTCTCCCACCCATCCCCCGCACCTCCCTGCTCTCCCACCCATCCCCCGCACCTCCCTGCTCTCCCACCCATCCCCCGCACCTCCCTGCTCTCCCACCCATCCCCCGCACCTCCCTGCTCTCCCACCCATCCCCCGCACCTCCCTGCTCTCCCACCCATCCCCCGCACCTCCCTGCTCTCCCACCCATCCCCCGCACCTCCCTGCTCTCCCACCCATCCCCCGCACCTCCCTGCTCTCCCACCCATCCCCCGCACATCCCTGCTTTCCCACCCATCCCCCGCACATCCAATGCCTTACCTTGACATTCCACTTGTCCATCTCGGCCACCAGGTCTTGCACCGCATACAGGCTAGCACCCACGTGCGCCATGCAGGAAAACAGCGCGTTGAACGTGTACGTGTCCGGCTGCATCCCGTCCTCAACAATCTGGCGGTATGCTGAGAGCACCTGCGCACCAGTATGAGGGTCTAGGGTTAAGGGGTTGAGGATTAAAGGTTTAGGGTTACGTGTCCGGCTGCATCCTGTCCTCAACAATCTGGCGGTGTGCTGAGAGCACCTGCGCACCAGTTTGAGGGTCTAGGGTTAAGGGGATGAGGATTAAAGGTTTAGGGTTACGTGTCCGTCTGCATACCGTCCTCCACAATCTGGCGGTATGCTGAGAGCACCTGCGCACCAGTATGAGGGTCTAGGGTTAAGGGGATGAGGATTAAAGGTTTAAGGTTACGTGTCCGTCTGCATCCTGTCCTCCACAATCTGGCGGTGTGCTGAGAGCACCTGCGCACCAGTATGAGGGTCTAGGGTTAAGGGGATGAGGATTAAAGGTTTAGGGTTACGTGTCCGGCTGCATCCTGTCCTCCATAATCTGGCAGTGTGCTGAGAGCACCTGCGCACCAGTATGAGGGTCTAGGGTTAAGGGGATGAGGATTAAAGGTTTAGGGTTACGTGTCCGGCTGCATCCTGTCCTCCATAATCTGGCAGTTTGCTGAGAGCACCTGCGCACCAGTATGAGGGTCTAGGGTTAAGGGGTTGAGGATTAAAGGTTTAGGGTTACGTGTCCGGCTGCATCCTGTCCTCAACAATCTGGCGGTGTGCTGAGAGCACCTGCGCACCAGTATGAGGGTCTAGGGTTAAGGGGTTGAGGATTAAAGGTTTAGGGTTACGTGTCCGGCTGCATCCCGTCCTCAACAATCTGGCGGTGTGCTGAGAGCACCTGCGCACCAGTATGAGGGTCTAGGGTTAAGGGGTTGAGGATTAAAGGTTTAGGGTTACGTGTCCGGCTGCATTCTGTCCTCCACAATCTGGCGGTGTGCTGAGAGCACCTGCGCACCAGTATGAGGGTCTAGGGTTAAGGGGTTGAGGATTAAAGGTTTAGGGTTACGTGTCCGGCTGCATCCTGTCCTCAACAATCTGGCGGTGTGCTGAGAGCACCTGCGCACCAGTATGAGGGTCTAGGGTTAAGGGGTTGATATTAAAGGTTTAGGGTTGCGTTTCCGGCTGCATCCCGTCCTCCACAATCTGGCGGTGTGCTGAGAGCACCAGCGCACCAGTATGAGGGTCTAGGGTTAAGGGGATGAGGATTAAAGGTTTAGGGTTACGTGTCTGGCTGCATCCTGTCCTCAACAATCTGGCGGTGTGCTGAGAGCACCTGCGCACCAGTATGAGGGTCTAGGGTTAAGGGGTTGAGGATTAAAGGTTTAGGGTTACGTGTCCGGCTGCATCCTGTCCTCAACAATCTGGCGGTGTGCTGAGAGCACCTGCGCACCAGTATGAGGGTCTAGGGTTAAGGGGTTGATATTAAAGGTTTAGGGTTACGTGTCCGGCTGCATCCTGTCCTCCACAATCTGGCGGTGTGCTGAGAGCACCTGCGCACCAGTATGAGGGTCTAGGGTTAAGGGGTTGAGGATTAAAGGTTTAGGGTTACGTGTCCGGCTGCATCCCGTCCTCAACAATCTGGCGGTGTGCTGAGAGCACCTGCGCACCAGTATGAGGGTCTAGGGTTAAGGGGATGAGGATTAAAGGTTTAGGGTTACGTGTCCGGCTGCATCCTGTCCTCCACAATCTGGCGGTGTGCTGAGAGCACCTGCGCACCAGTATGAGGGTCTAGGGTTAAGGGGTTGAGGATTAAAGGTTAAGGGTTACGTGTCCGGCTGCATCCTGTCCTCAACAATCTGGCGGTGTGCTGAGAGCACCTGCGCACCAGTATGAGGGTCTAGGGTTAAGGGGTTGAGGATAAAAGGTTTAGGGTTACGTGTCTGGCTGCATCCTGTCCTCAACAATCTGGCGGTGTGCTGAGAGCACCTGCGCACCAGTATGAGGGTCTAGGGTTAAGGGGATGAGGATTAAAGGTTTAGGGTTACGTGTCCGGCTGCATCCTGTCCTCCACAATCTGGCGGTGTGCTGAGAGCACCTGCGCACCAGTATGAGGGTCTAGGGTTAAGGGGTTGAGGATTAAAGGTTTAGGGTTACGTGTCCGGCTGCATCCTGTCCTCAACAATCTGGCGGTGTGCTGAGAGCACCTGCGCACCAGTATGAGGGTCTAGGGTTAAGGGGTTGATATTAAAGGTTTAGGGTTGCGTGTCCGGCTGCATCCCGTCCTCCACAATCTGGCGGTGTGCTGAGAGCACCTGCGCACCAGTATGAGGGTCTAGGGTGAAGGGGTTGATATTAAAGGTTTAGGGTTGCGTGTCCGGCTGCATCCCGTCCTCAACAATCTGGCGGTGTGCTGAGAGCACCTGCGCACCAGTATGAGGGTCTAGGGTTAAGGGGTTGAGGATTAAAGGTGTAGGGTTACGTGTCCGGCTGCATCCTGTCCTCAACAATCTGGCGGTGTGCTGAGAGCACCTGCGCACCAGTATGAGGGTCTAGGGTTAAGGGGTTGATATTAAAGGTTTAGGGTTACGTGTCCGGCTGCATCCTGTCCTCCACAATCTGGCGGTGTGCTGAGAGCACCTGCGCACCAGTATGAGGGTCTAGGGTTAAGGGGTTGAGGATTAAAGGTTTAAGGTTACGTGTCCGGCTGCATCCTGTCCTCAACAATCTGGCGGTGTGCTGAGAGCACCTGCGCACCAGTATGAGGGTCTAGGGTTAAGGGGTTGAGGATTAAAGGTTTAGGGTTACGTGTCCGGCTGCATCCTGTCCTCAACAATCTGGCGGTGTGCTGAGAGCACCTGCGCACCAGTATGAGGGTCTAGGGTTAAGGGGTTGAGGATTAAAGGTTAAGGGTTACGTGTCCGGCTGCATCCTGTCCTCAACAATCTGGCGGTGTGCTGAGAGCACCTGCGCACCAGTATGAGGGTCTAGGGTTAAGGGGTTGAGGATTAAAGGTGTAGGGTTACGTGTCCGGCTGCATCCTGTCCTCAACAATCTGGCGGTGTGCTGAGAGCACCTGCGCACCAGTATGAGGGTCTAGGGTTAAGGGGATGAGGATTAAAGGTTTAGGGTTACGTGTCCGGCTGCATCCTGTCCTCCACAATCTGGCGGTGTGCTGAGAGCACCTGCGCACCAGTATGAGGGTCTAGGGTTAAGGGGTTGAGGATTAAAGGTTTAAGGTTACGTGTCCGGCTGCATCCTGTCCTCAACAATCTGGCGGTGTGCTGAGAGCACCTGCGCACCAGTATGAGGGTCTAGGGTTAAGGGGTTGAGGATTAAAGGTTTAGGGTTACGTGTCCGGCTGCATCCTGTCCTCAACAATCTGGCGGTGTGCTGAGAGCACCTGCGCACCAGTATGAGGGTCTAGGGTTAAGGGGTCGAGGATTAAAGGTTTAGGGTTACGTGTCCGGCTGCATCCCGTCCTCAACAATCTGGCGGTGTGCTGAGAGCACCTGCGCACCAGTATGAGGGTCTAGGGTTAAGGGGTTGATATTAAAGGTTAAGGGTTGCATGTCCGGCTGCATCCCGTCCTCCACAATCTGGCGGTGTGCTGAGAGCACCTGCGCACCAGTATGAGGGTCTAGGGTTAAGGGGTTGAGGATTAAAGGTTTAGGGTTACGTGTCCGGCTGCATCCTGTCCTCAACAATCTGGCGGTGTGCTGAGAGCACCTGCGCACCAGTATGAGGGTCTAGGGTTAAGGGGTTGAGGATTAAAGGTTTAGGGTTACGTGTCCGGCTGCATCCTGTCCTCAACAATCTGGCGGTGTGCTGAGAGCACCTGCGCACCAGTATGAGGGTCTAGGGTTAAGGGGTTGAGGATTAAAGGTTTAGGGTTACGTGTCCGGCTGCATCCTGTCCTCAACAATCTGGCGGTGTGCTGAGAGCACCTGCGCACCAGTATGAGGGTCTAGGGTTAAGGGGTTGAGGATTAAAGGTTTAGGGTTACGTGTCCGGCTGCATCCCGTCCTCAACAATCTGGCGGTGTGCTGAGAGCACCTGCGCACCAGTATGAGGGTCTAGGGTTAAGGGGTTGAGGATTAAAGGTTTAGGGTTACGTGTCCGGCTGCATCCTGTCCTCAACAATCTGGTGGTGTGCTGAGAGCACCTGCGCACCAGTATGAGGGTCTAGGGTTAAGGGGATGAGGATTAAAGGTTTAGGGTTACGTGTCCGGCTGCATCCTGTCCTCAACAATCTGGCGGTGTGCTGAGAGCACCTGCGCACCAGTATGAGGGTCTAGGGTTAAGGGGTTGAGGATTAAAGGTTTAGGGTTACGTGTCCGGCTGCATCCTGTCCTCAACAATCTGGCGGTGTGCTGAGAGCACCTGCGCACCAGTATGAGGGTCTAGGGTTAAGGGGTTGAGGATTAAAGGTTTAGGGTTACGTGTCCGGCTGCATCCTGTCCTCAACAATCTGGCGGTATGCTGAGAGCACCTGCGCACCAGTATGAGGGTCTAGGGTTAAGGGGTTGAGGATTAAAGGTTTAGGGTTACGTGTCTGGCTGCATCCTGTCCTCCACAATCTGGCGGTGTGCTGAGAGCACCTGCGCACCAGTATGAGGGTCTAGGGTGAAGGGGTTGAGGATTAAAGGTGTAGGGTTACGTGTCCGGCTGCATCCTGTCCTCAACAATCTGGCGGTGTGCTGAGAGCACCTGCGCACCAGTATGAGGGTCTAGGGTTAAGGGGTCGAGGATTAAAGGTTTAGGGTTACGTCTCCGGCTGCATCCTGTCCTCAACAATCTGGCGGTGTGCTGAGAGCGCCTGCGCACCAGTTTGAGGGCTAAGGGTACCGTGTCTGGCTGCATCCTGTCCCCCACAATCTGGCGGTAGGCCGACAGCATCCTTGCACCAGTATGAGTGTTAAGGCTCAAAAGCAGCGCCCCTCTTCTCAATCCAGACAGACCGCCCAGGGCCCCCCGCCCCCCTGCAAACCGCACCTCTGTCTTCGGCGCAAAAACCCTAAACCCGGGGCCCCGCCCCCTGCAAACCGCACCTCTGTCAATGGCGCAAAAAAGTGAACCCTTAACCCAGAGCCCCCCCATCCTCTGCAAACCGCACCTCAGTTAAGGGCGCGGTGATGGCCTGCGCGTTCAGGTACGCGTTCCCAACATAAGACACTTGCGGCCCTGTCTCGGACTGAGACCTGAACTCCAGGTAGTACTGCGAGGCCAGGTCGGAGCGGCCAGCCTTGCCGGCCACAGCAATCAGCGAGGACCAGACCTCAGGCTCGATTTCAATCTGCAGGCGAGAAAAAGTATGAAGCGCTTGTTTTTTGTTTTTCAACCTGTTCTACACAGAAAAAGCATGTTGATGGGGGGGGGTGAAGGGGCTCTTGTTTGTTTGTTTGTTTGATTGTGTATGTGTGCTTGCTTGTGTGTGTGTGTGTTCGTGGGGGGATAATGGTTGGTCTCTGGCCTCAGCACAGCTCATTCTATGGCGCTCGGCTGGCTTGACAGGCAGCTGCTTGTGACACCATCCCCTGCTGCATGGGGAGAAAACCAACAAGACATACAACCTTGCATTTTCGGGGGGAAAGTTATCCCTTGTTAAAAGAAGGGTTCCACAAAACCACACAAGAATTGAAACTTAACCCTTTACCCTAAACCAGAACGCACAACACAAAGAAGGTACTAACGCACCCTTGACCTCTGGATGTCCCTGTAAATCTTGGGCAGCAGCGCCCACTTCTTGCTGGTGGCCACCGCCCGCAGCAGCGCCGTGTACGTGTAGCTGTCAGGCCGTGTGTCCTGCCCGCCGTCTTCGTACATCATGCGCAGCACCGAAACTGCCTCCTCCACTCGGCCCAAAATTCCGCACAGGTGGATCAGGCAGTTGTAGGTATGCCTGCCAAGGCCAGTGTTTATTGCAATGCACACAAAACTCGTTTTAGAGGGGGGGAGGGACAGCGCAAGCAGGTGGACCAGGCTGCTGCAGGTACCTGCCGTGGCCAAGGTTTATTTGAGCGCGCACCTCGTTCTTTGACTCCATCTGCTCCCCATGCCTCCATAAGCAGCCCATGCCTCCATGCGCACCCCATGCCTCCATGTGCACCCCATGCCTTCATGCACTCCCCATGCCTCCATGTGCTCCCCATGCCTCCATATGCTCCTCATGCCTCCATAAGCAGCCCAAGCCTCCATGCACTCCCCATGCCTCCATGTGCTCCCCATGCCTCCATGCGCTCCCCATGCCTCCAAGCGATCCTCATGCCTCCAAGCGCTCCCCATACCTCCAAGCGCTCCCCATGCCTCCATGCACTCCCTATGTCTCCATGCTCTCCCCATGCCTCCATAAGCAGCCCATGCCTCAAAGCGCTCCCCATGCCTCCATGCACTCCCTATGTCTCCATGCACTACCCATGCTTCCATAAGCAGCCCATGCCTTCAAGCGCTCCCCATGCCTCCATGCACTCCCCATGTCTCCATGCACTCCCCATGCCTCCATGCACTCCCTATGTCATCATGTGTTCCCCATGCCTCCATGCACTCCCCATGCCTCCATGCGCTCCCCATGCCTCCATGCATTCCCCATGCCTCCATGCTCTCCCCTTGCCTCCATGCACTCCCCATGTCTCCATGCGCTCCCCATGCCTCCATGCTCTCCCCAAGCCCCATGCTCTTCCCATGTCTCCATGCACTCCCCATGCCTCCATGCACTCCCCATGCCTCCATGCACTCACCATGCCTCCATGCACTCCCCATGCCACCATGCACTCCCCATGCCTCCATGCACTCCCCTTGTCTCCATTTGCTCCTCATGCTTCCATGCCCTCCCCATGCCTCCATGCCCTCCCCATGTCTCCATGCACTCCCCATGCCTCCATGCACTCCCCATGCCTGCATGCAATCCACCATGCACGCCATATTCACAGCTCACCGCCCTGCACACCCATGCACAGCTAGCACATCCAGTAGCGCACCTACTCAAAGTATTTTGCTCTGGAACGTGGTTGAAGAAATCCGGTGTGATAAGCAAGTCAGGGGAACCCTAAACCTCTAACGAAAGTTCACGCTTGCGCGAGATTCGTTCCCCTCGCGCGAAAATCAAGCAAAGACCCTAACACCACCTGTTCAGTGTTCTGTGCCTTGACAAGCAGTGGAAGATATCCAGTGCCATCTGCAAGTCAGGGGAAACCCTGAACCCTTAACCCTAAAACCCTGTACCCACCTGTTCAGCGTGCTGTGCCCTGACAGGCAGTGGAAGGTATCCAGCACCATCTGCAAGTCAGGGGAGATCCTAAACACCCCGAACCCTGAACCCCAAACCCACCTGTTCAGCGTACTGTGCCCTGACAGGCGGTGGAAGATATCCAGCACCATCTGCAAGTCAGGGGAGATCCTAAACACCCCGAACCCTGAACCCCAAACCCACCTGTTCAGCGTACTGTGCCCTGACAGGCGGTGGAAGATATCCAGCGCCATGTCCAGGTCTCGGCGCCGCGCACAGATCTTGATCAACACCGAGCTGCACACTGGGCCGACGTCCACACCCTTCCTGCAAAATGTGGACCAGGAAGCAAGTGGAAAGGGAGGGGGGGATGAAAGGGGCACGCCAAGGTGCAGCAAGACAGGACTGGAGGACAGGCAAGCAGAACGTTACAACAGGACTCACAAACATGCGCCATGCAGATTGCCACATACACCACACTCATGCCCCATGTAACCACTTGCACAAACTCAACATAAGACTCCACACCCAAGCCCACATGCAACCACTCACACATACCCCACACCCACACCCCCAATCCTCTCTCTCCCCCTGTCTAGATCACCAGGTTCCATGTACCTGCCCCCCTCACAGAGGAAGGTGGCATGGCTGCACTCCGGCTCTGGCTGTACATGGTAGCAGGACATGAGGTTGCCCATCCAGATTACTGAGGTACCGTCGAGTGATTGATCCACAATTGCCATACATGGGGAAGAGTGCGCGTATTTAACTGCCTAAACCTAGAAACCCGTTAAACGTCAAGAAGGATTGGAAACCACGCACACTACTTACTTCTTACTTGCCCATGCAGCCTACCCACCCCCCACGCGACCCAGCGTGCAGCAGGGCCTAGCAGGTATGTGCATATGGTTTAGGGTTGAAGTGTTGACTAAACTATACTTAAAAACTGTAACCCGATCTTAACCCATGCCCACACTAATCACCTGTACAGATCGTCGAAGTAATGAATGGCCATGTCAAAGCGTCCTGTCTGATCCAATGCGCTCACAACTGCTGCGTACGTGTGCTCGTTCCCCAGGTGATTGCGGTGCATAGTGTCGGCCAGCACCCGCACATCGCTGTACCGCCCGTCACAGCCCAAAGCCAGCAGCGCGTAGTTGCATGCCATAGGGGTAGCCTGCGCTTGCGGTGCAGTTGCGGTTGAAAGGTGGTCAGGGACATGAATTTAGCTAGCATCCGTACATCACTGTACCGCCCGTCACAGCCCAAAGCCAGCAGTGCGTAGTTCCATGCCATAGGGGTAGCCTGCGCTTGCGGTACAGTTGCGGTTGAAAGGTGGCAGGGACAAGGATTCAGCCAGTGCCCGTGCATCACTGTACCGCCCATGGTACATCACTGTACCGCCCATCACAGCCCAAAGCCAGCAGTGCGTAGTTGCATGCCATAGGGGTAGCCTGTGCTTCTGACACAGTTGCGGTTGAAAGGTGGCAAGGGACAAGGTTTCAGCCAGCGGCCCAAGTGGCAGGGCATGCTGCGCCACGTCACCTTGGCCACAGGCCGGGCGTAGCTGAAATGTAGGTGAGAAGAGAGTGAGATGTGGCTGAAGCAAAGGCAACTAGAGATGCCTGGACGCCTGCCCCCCAAGAGAAGCGCCATTTCCATCTTGTTCACACATCCCAGCATCAGCTCAGTTCTCCCCCCCACTGGTGAAAAAGTGTACCATTCACGCAGCAACACCCGTGCGCAACAACTCACCCCATGCGACACCAATTTGCAGCAACACCCATGCAACACTCATGTGCAACAAAATCCATGATGCACCTGCGCACGCAACAACATCAATGCAGCACCCATTCCCATTGAAATCTATCCCGCACCTGCGCACGCAGCGCCAACCATGCAGCACCTGCACACGCCAGAACTCCCATGCACAACGACACCCATGCAGCACCTGCACTCGCCAGAACTCCCATGCAACACCCATGCACAACGACGCCCATGCAGCACCTGCGCATGCGACGACGCCCATGCGACACCCATGCAACAGTGCCCCGTCGCAACAAGACGCATGCAGCTCCTGCGCATGTAGCACCACCCATGCAACAGCGGCCCGTCGCAACAACACCCACCTGCTTAATGGTGTCGAGTAAGGACTCCTTTCCCTGACCCGAGATGCACTTCATAATATCTCGCACGCCCGCGTTCCCGAAGCTCGAAGTTGCCTCCGGCCGCAGCTTGGGCCGCAGCTTGTCCAGTGACTCGACGTGGAATCGGAAGGCCATCATGGAAGGCGGGACCCGCGGCCGCGGCCTGCCCCCCGTGGCGGCGGCGGCCTGGGGCACGCCTAGGCGCTGGCGCGACAAAGCGGCGGACACGGCGGCTGCTGTGACCGCGTTGTGCTTGGCCATCGCCGGAGGTGGCTGCTGCTTCTGCTGCTGTTGCTGCTGCTGTTGTTGCTGCTGCTGCTGCTGTTGCTGCTGTTGTTGCTGCTGTTGAGCGGGGCGTGAGCTCGGGCTGGCTGCCGGGCTCAGCCGCGCCGCAGATTCCGCACCCTGGCCGGCGCCATGGGCTGGCCCAGTTCTGCTGCTGCTCCTCCGCTGCTCCGCTTCCGATGCTGCTGCTCTGTTGTCGACCGAGGCACCGCCAAACAAAGGGTCCCTAATCGCACTCGGGGCCTCATGCTCGTCTGCGAATGGGGGGCGCTGCGGACGCAAGCTCGTTCCCGCCGATGTGTGCGATGGATAGCCCTGTGTCCCTACGCTAGTGCCTGAGGCCGTCACGAAAGGTACGACCGGCCGAGCAGCAGCAACAGCAGAAGCAACAGTCGCAGCAGCTGCGGTTGCACCCTCAACAAGCGCGGGCGCAGCTCCATCCTCGCCATCCTCGTTAAGTTCGTTCCCGTATGGATCCTCAACAAAGACTGTAGCTATCAATCCACTGCTTTCACTGCTCTCTGCCAGATAGCTCTCCAGAGCGTCGCCCATGCGGAGCTCAGTGTCGGGCGCATGGGTGATGCTACTGGGCGCAGGGTCGGCGACCCGCTCCCTGCTTTGTGCGCGGCCGTAGATGGCCTCCAGCGTGCGCACCTCGGAGAAGAAGTTGTAGCTCCCTTCCATGACCAGGTCACCCCAGCGGGCGGGCCGGCCACCGCGGCGGCTGGCATGCGGGCTGGCATGGGTAGTGGGGTGCGAGGCGGAGGGCTGTGCGTCGTCGGGGAGGAATTGCGTGGCGGAACGTTGGATGCGCTGAAGCTGTGCCCTAGGTGGACGTGTGGAATGTATGACGTCGTCCACGAGGATGAGGGGCAGGGAGTCTGGGGAGCCACGTGTCTTCGAGAGCTTCATGCTGCCTGCCTCGACGACCCTCGAAAGGGACACGCCTGCGATGATTGAAGGGATTTACTTAATTGAAGGGAAGCGGTGGAAGCGGAGGCGAGGTGTCGGTGAGGTCACGAGGCATCGACGAGGTCGTGATGACGGACTCACCATTCGACGGGGCCGACGACCCCGGAAATGATTTCTTCATGACTGGGGTAGAATTGGGCAACGAATACATATTTCATACACTGCGAATCTAAAATCTGAGCCACAGCGGCGCTCTTGCCGCCGGCGTTAAACCAAGCGGAGGGGCCAGCGCACGCGTGCGCGCACGTGGAACAAGGTCGTGGCTTGCAGGCGCGCCCAATCAAAACACACTCATGCTTCCATTTAGACAGAAGGAGAAGCTACAACGTCGCTTCAGTCTCGATTGCACATCGACGGCGAAAGCAGTAGGGCTGTTGGCCACAAAAAAAACTCCACACCGAAGCCTTGGAAGTGTGAGGGGTGGGGGAGGGCTTCACATGATCACATACGAGTGATACGACCCGGGCATGCGACCAGAAGAGTAACGTCAATACGTGTTCTGGTCTTGAGGATGAGCATAATCGCCTGGCCCTGCTGAAAGCTCGGCCACGTGGGGGTTGTCAGGGATCAACAAGCTACTATGCACACTTGCGTCTGCGGCCAACTTCGGCGACGTGGTGTGGGCTACCAGCCACCTCCGGCCTCGGCAATGTCTCCACAACAACATGCAGGCCAGCCTGCTTCAACACTTGCGCCAGGTGGCGGGGCTACCCGCATCAGCTACCAGCTGGCGGTTCCTGAGAGAGCTGCACCTCCGGCCATTACAGCCTGACTGGTGGACCCATATTTTCCGCTTCTACAATTAAGCGGTGGCATCGGCAGCACAGCAAGACAGCCCTATAATGACTGAGGCCATGGCAGCAGATAATCAGATATGCAGCTGGTAGTCAGCCAGAGCAAAGGAGGATGCACCTGGTGCTCTGATCTGTTGGATGCTCTGGAGAAGCTGGTTGAATTTGTGGCACTGATCGTGAGACGTGACCACCCCCGCTCCCATGACTCCTCCCTGACACTGGGGCATTGGAAGCAAGCGGAAATGTATGTAGTGCATCCACGTCTCACTTATTCAACGTTGAAATCACTCACAGAATTTTTACATTCATATCTCAATGATTTATGCACTTTAAGCCTCACCTTGCAGCTTAGGGAGGGGGGATAGGCAGGTCCTCCGAAAGGTTATATATATTTTAGGTATTTTAGAGTTGTACCGGGGCAGGCTTGGCCGCTTGGGTGGGATGCCCTGGCCTTGTGGACGGCGTGGTAGATATCGTTGAGGCGTAGACTTTTCAGACGTTGCAACCTCCTTTGTATTTATTTTCCAGCCTTTTGTTTTGTCCCTCCGCTTTATTTCCCAATTTTTGTCCTAACCCTTGTGTCCGTTTCCATCTTTCCTCCCAACTTTAGTTAGGCGCCCATGCGGCCGAGCCTTGTTTGAGCAGGGCCCAGAGGTTTTACGTCATTGGCAACGATAAATGGACTGGAGCGTGGTGGACAAGGTTCATAGCAGGCTAAAATGTGGCAATGTGCGTCCCTCAGAGATCAGACCCGGTCGTCGTCAGGGAACCCCCAGGGAAACGGTCATATTCTGATCGATGCCTGCCCGGAAAAAGACGGCAGGTCATGCAAGCCCGCTTTGGGAGTCTTGCGTGGGGGGCCATCACATTGCCCAACACCCCCTTTGGTCTCGGAGCAGGGGTTCCGTCATACTTAACGTTACGTCAGGGAGCGGGTTTCGGCAGGACGCACAGTTTTTCACCGTGGCGACGAGCCCCGAACGGCAGCACCAGCCCCTCCACACCATTCGGAAGGAGGCGGACGGAACAGCAACAAATCAACGACTGCTCTGGACACCCAAGTTTGAGATCAGTCAAACACCGACCCAGATACACACATTGGGCCGCCATCGCATCCCCGTCATGCATGCAAGCAGGCGACGCAGCAAACGGGGGGCACATATTCTTCAAAAGCGCACACACACACACACACACACACACACACACACACACACACACACACACACACACACACACACACACACACACACACACACACACACACACACACACACACACACACACACACACACACACACACACACACACACACACACACACACACACACACACACACAGTAGGAGGCGTAGTCAGGCGCCCACGCGGCCGAGCCTGTTTGAGCAGGGCCCAGAGGTGTTATGTCATGGACGCACAGTAGGAGCCAGGGGAGACGGACACACAACAAATGATGACGAGCCGGCAATTCTGTACACAGCAACAATTCGATGCCAATTTTGCGTAATAGCAGGGGAGGCAAGTCCTCCGCACACCAGGTACAGGAGATTTGAGCCATGGGCCTCCAGAGGGAAAGCTGTCACGAGGACAGCTCAGAACACACATATTTATTTATGACACAGGCCTGCCAGACCCATCTGGGCGCCAACTTCAGGGCGCAGAGGAGAGGCGGCAGGCGATCGTGGCACAATGCAGCAGGCATGCTCTCGACTCGCCAAGCGGAACAAGGCTCAATTTTAGAGACAACACTCGAAGATACATGCTCGGCCCTGCTGCTTGCTGGCCTGCAGCACCCAGCGGCAGCTGACCTAGCCGGCGCAGACAAGAGAGGAGGCAGGCGACCGTGGCACAATGCAGCAGGCACGCTCTCGAATCGCCAAGCGGAACAAGGCTCAATTTCAGAGACAACACTCGAAGATCCACGCTCAGCCCGCTGCTTGCTGGCCTGCAGCATCCATCGGCAGCTGACCCAGCGGTCGCCAGACAAGAAAGGCGGCAGGCGACCGTGGCACAATGCAGCAGGCACGCTCTCGACTCGCCAAGCGGAACAAGGCTCAATGCAAGAGACAACACTCGAAGATCCACGCTCAGCCCGCTGCTTGCTGGCCTGCAGCATCCAGCGGCAGCTGACCCAGCGGTCGCCAGACAATAAAGGCGGCAGGCGACTGTGGCACAATGCAGCAGGCACGCTCTCGACTCGCCAAGCGGAACAAGGCTCAATTTCAGAGACAACACTCGAAGATCCACGCTCAGCCCGCTGCTTGCTGGCCTGCAGCATCCAGGGGCAGCTGACCAAGCGGTCGCCAGACAAGAAAGGCGGCAGGCGACCGTGGCACAATGCAGCAGGAATGCTCTCGACTCGCCAAGCGGAACAAGGCTCAATGCAAGAGACAACACTCGAAGATCCACGCTCAGCCCGCTGCTTGCTGGCCTGCAGCATCCAGCGGCAGCTGACCCAGCGGTCGCCAGACAAGAAAGGCGGCAGGCGACTGTGGCACAATGCAGCAGGCACGCTCTCGACTCGCCAAGCGGAACATGGCTCGATTTCAGAGACAACACTCGAAGATCCACGCTCAGCCCGCTGCTTGCTGGCCTGCAGCATCCAGCGGCAGCTGACCAAGCGGTCGCCAGACAAGAAAGGCGGCAGGCGACCGTGGCACAATGCAGCAGGAATGCTCTCGACTCGCCAAGCGGAACAAGGCTCAATGCAAGAGACAACACTCGAAGATCCACGTTCAGCCCGCTGCTTGCTGGCCTGCAGCATCCAGCGGCAGCTGACCCAGCGGTCGCCAGACAAGAAAGGCGGCAGGCGACTGTGGCACAATGCAGCAGGCACGCTCTCGACTCGCTGAGCGGAACAAGGCTCGATTTCAGAGACAACACTCGAAGATCCACGTTCAGCCCGCTGCTTGCTGGCCTGCAGCATCCAGCGGCAGCTGACCCAGCGGTCGCCAGACAAGAAAGGCGGCAGGCGACTGTGGCACAATGCAGCAGGCACGCTCTCGACTCGCTGAGCGGAACAAGGCTCGATTTCAGAGACAACACTCGGAGATCCACGCTCAGCCCGCTGCTTGCTGGCCTGCAGCATCCAGCGGCAGCTGACCCAGCGGTCGCCAGACAAGAAAGGCGGCAGGCGACCGTGGCACAATGCAGCAGGCACGCTCTCGACTCGCCAAGCGGAACAAGGCTCAATGCAAGAGACAACACTCAAGATCCACGCTCAGCCCGATGCTTGCTGGCCTGCAGCATCCAGCGGCAGCTGACCCAGCGGTCGCCAGACAAGAAAGGCGGCAGGCGACTGTGGCACAATGCAGCAGGCACGCTCTCGACTCGCTGAGCGGAACAAGGCTCGATTTCAGAGACAACACTCGAAGATCCACGCTCAGCCCGCTGCTTGCTGGCCTGCAGCATCCAGGGGCAGCTGACCCAGCGGTCGCCAGACAAGAAAGGCGGCAGGCGACTGTGGCACAATGCAGCAGGCACGCTCTCGACTCGCCAAGTGGAACAAGGCTCGATTTCAGAGACAACACAGGAAGATCCACGCTCGGCCCCGATGCCTGCTGGCCTGCAGCATCCAGCGGCAGCTGACCTAGTTGGCGCAGACAAGAGAGGCTGCAGGCGACCGTGGCCAAATGCAGCAGGCAGGCCCTTTGTTCGCCAAGCAGAACAAGGCTTGGTCTCAGACACAGAACACACGCAGATACACCGTCTCTCAAGCTTGGCTGGCCGCCGGCGCAGCGCCGCTGGCGGCCGGGGCCGGGTCCTCGCTCGGCCCCGCTGCCTGCTGGCCTGCATCCTCCGGCAGCGGCGGCAGCCCGTTGGCAGACAGCTCGTTCCGCTCCTGGCTGGTGCAGTCGTCCCCCCCCTTCTTCAGCAGGCGGAACTTCTGCAGGTGACTGGCCACGTTCTCCCGCGTCAGACCCTCCACATTCATCTCCTGTAAGAGGATGAATGAGGACACCTCAGAATAGTAGGTGACTGGCCACGTTCTCCCGCGTCAGACCTTCCACATTCATTTCCTGCAAGAGGATGAATGAGGACACCTCAGAATAGTAGGTGACTGGCCACGTTCTCCCGCGTCAGACCTTCCACATTCATTTCCTGCAAGAGGATGAATGAGGACACCTCAGAATAGTAGGTGACTGGCCACACTCTCCCGCGTCAGACCTTCCACATTCATTTCCTGCAAGAGGATGAATGAGGACACCTCAGAATGGTAGGTGACTGGCCACACTCTCCCGCGTCAGACCTTCCACATTCATTTCCTGCAAGAGGATGAATGAGGACACCTCAGAATTGTAGGTGACTGGCCACACTCTCCCGCGTCAGACCTTCCACATTCATTTCCTGCAAAAGGATGAATGAGGATACCTCAGAATGGTAGGTGACTGGCCACACTCTCGCGCGCCAGACCCACCAGATTCATCTCATGCAACAGGATTAGGCAACAGGATTGAGGACCGAGGAATGATAGGGTTGGTGGTGAGTGGGTGGGGATTTTTTTTGAGGGGGGGGGGTGAACGGCAGGGTTAAGGGTCTTTGAACTCCGAACCATCCAGGTCAGCAACAAGGGAATTCGTTTCAAATTCAGATCTGGCGAACTCTAATAACTGATACAGTGTGAGACTGCAAATGTGAATAATGGACAAAACAATTGATTTCCATCCCATAACAGCCCATTTCGGCCCATTCTTTCAGGTGTTTCCTGTCGACATGCCTGGGGCGGGCCTCAACAAACACTTCGTCGCCAGAAGTTACCTATCGCCCCTGAAACAAATGTTCGGCCACAATAACAGAAGGAAAGAAAGAAACTACGCCCCGCAGGGGCGTGAGGGTTAAGGTAACAGCGCGGCATGGGCCTAGGCCGCGTCCGCGCCGTTACCATCATAACAAGAGAAAATCCCTACAAGCTACAGTGGCTTGTGTTTCCGGCTGTGTCTGGCTGGCTGACTGGTGGATCCTGATGTCGGGATGTACTCTAACATGCGTATGGTTTGCACAAAAACGGATTCCACCAGGCAGATCTAATGCAGATCTAATGAAATCCTGGAACCACCGGGGACCGACCAGAACAAGAGTCTGCCAGACTATGTACACCTCTTAGATTTGAATTGCATTCCCTTGGGCGTTGATTTATTTATTGAATGCTTCCCTCTTGTGGGGATTGCCAATTGTGGACAAAAACTCTCATTTTCGACTGGCGTTGACTGGGCTAGAATCAGTATTTTAATGAATCCCACACCCTTGAACAACCTAATGAGTGATTGCTATTGTTCAGGGTTTGGGGGTTCATGAACAGGCAAGGCAATTGTAATCCACTGGAAAATAGCAATGCTTGCCTCGGGGTCACGATGCACGCACCCAGGCTTCTGGGGGACTCGTTGGGCAACCTTACATCGCAGATGGACAGCCTGCGTCACGCCATCCTCAGTCCCCATCAGAGTTTCTTTTCGTTACTCAGCTACATGTCAGCTACACTTCGGCCTCTGGCCGGCGACCCCATATCTGGCCAACCATGCTGCTATGGCCACCAGTCGTAGGCTGGATCAAGTTTGGTTCCAATTGGGCCTACGGTGGACTCGTGGCCAAAAAATGAGCACTGGTCCCCATGGGCTGTTTGACCTCTTCGTCTGACAGTTGGATCTGCTTGCCTGACCCCCGGATCTCCCAGCTGAGCAGTTGGTTTTACGCGCCTCGGAGTTGGACCTACTCTACATCAGCTGGATCTACCTGCCGGGGAGTTGGATCTACTAACACAGCAGTTGGATCTACCTACCTGGGAGTTGAATTATTAACACAGCAGCTGGGTTTACCTGCCTGGGGGTTGGATCTACTCTACATCAGCTGGATCTAACTGCATGGGAGTTGGATCTACTAACACATCAGCTGGATCTACTCGCATAGCAGCTGGATCTACCCACATAAAGTTGGCTCTACCAGCACGGCAGCTGGTAGAGCCAACTTTCTGACTGTTGTGTGGGTTACCTGCCCAGCAGTCAGGTAACCCACATGACAGTCAGATCTACTCGTGCATCAGTCGAATCTGCCTGCTCTGAAGTCGGATCTAAGCTCAGCAGCTGCTCAAAGCACCCTTTCCAAGTGCATCCGTCGCCCCCTCTCACCTGCAAGGTGACATTCGGAATGGATGCCCTATGTCCTCCTCTCACTTGCATGATGTTCTTCGGCATCAATTCCCTGTCCCAGCATTCCACCCGTGCATCTGAATCCATTCCCCGTCCCCACACTCCATCTGATCCCTGTCCCCCTCTAAACCTGCGTTATAATCTCTGGAATCGACTCACTCCGCCATCCCCCGGCAATCCCCCAATTCCAAACAATCCCCGCATCCCCCCACCCGCCCACCTGATTAATGTTATTCGGAATCGATTCCGCAATCCCGCAATCCCCCCATTCCAAACGATCCCCGCGTCCCCCCGCCCACCCACCCACCTGCATGATGTTCTTCGGAATCGACTCTCCCCGCACCCCCCTGGCAATCCCCGCATTCCAAACAATCCCCGCATCCCCCCACCCGCCCACCTGAATGATGTTATTCTGAATCGATTCTGCAATCCCCGCCATCCCCCCATTCCAAACGATCCCCGCGTCCCCCCGCCTACCCACTCACCTGCATGATGTTCTTTGGAATCGACTCTCCCCGCACCCCCCTGGCAATCCCCGCATTCCAAACAATCCCCGCATCCCCCCACCCGCCCACCTGAATGATGTTATTCTGAATCGATTCTGCAATCCCCGCCATCCCCCCATTCCAAACAATCCCCGCGTCCCCCCGCCCACCCACCAACCCACTCACCTGCATGATGTTCTTCGGAATCGACCTCTCAGGGCCCAGCTTCAGCAGCGCTTCCTCAAACCGCTTGTGAAGCTGTAAAGTCCAAACCAGCCGCGCACGCTTGATCGCGCGCGCACCGTCGCCGTTGTCCTCGTCCGTCGTCTCCGTCTTGGAGGAGTGAGCCGCCCCCAGCGTCCCCATCCGCACGCCGTACTGCGGCGGCCTGCAGCCGGGCGGCGCCCCGCCGGAGAAGGACATGCCAGAGAACTCAGCGATCGGGCCTCCTTGCCCAAGGCCTCCCAGTTGCCCGTACATGGGGAGTTGGTTGCCGAAGACACCTGGCAGCACCAACAGCGGCAAATTCACTCTATTGACAGAGTCCATGCATCCCCACGACAGGTAGTGGGTTGCCGAAGACACCTGGCAGCACCAACAGCGGCAGGTTCGCTCTATTGATAGAGTCCATGCATCCCCACGACAGGTAGTGTGTTGCCGAAGACACCTGGCAGCACCGACAGCAGCGGCGGCAAATTAGCGTTGCTGGCAGGGTCTAAACATTAACAGAACGGGTAGTTGGTTGCTGAAGACACCTGGCAGAACCAACAGCAGCAGGAGCAGGAGCAGGAGCAACAGCAGCAGCGGCAGGTTCGCTCTATTGACAGAGTCTATGCATCCCCACGCCAGGTAGTTGGTTGCGGAAGACACCTGGCAGCGCTGACAGCAGCGGCGGCAAAGTAACTTTGCTGGCAGGGTCTAAACATTCACACAAGGGGTGGTTGGTTGCTGAAGACACCTGGCAGCGGCGGCAGCAGCAGCGGCAGGTTAGCATTATGCTGGAAGAGCCCATGCATGCACACGACAGGTAGCAAAGTGCCGAAGACACCTGGCGGCAGCAACAGCAGCAGCAAGTTAATTTGTTGGCAGGGTCTACACATCCACACAACGGGTGTGTTGGTTGCCAAAGACGCGCCTGGGAACAGCAGAGGCAGTGGAGGGTCCGTTCTATCGACAGTGTGCTTCCTCACCCCCCGGTAGTGGCTGTGTGCCAGTTTAGGGTTAAGTTAAAAGCTTTAACCCTAAAACCATCCTCAACCCCGGGTACTGGCTGTGTTCCTAGTTAAGGGTTAAGTTGAGGGTTTAAACCCTTAACCCATCCTCAAACCCCGGTAGTGGCTGTGTGCCGAAGATACTAGGCAACAGCAGCAGCAGTCAGCCGCAGGTGTGTCAAGCCGACCTTTATTTTTCGAACAGATTTTTCGAACAGTTTTTCAGAATGTAAGTATTCTGTGCATCGACCCAAACGGGTAGACAAGCGCCTTCAACACTGGGTGGCAGCAGCAGCGGGGCAGGTTAGCTGCCTTGCTGTCAGGGCTTTAAAGGTAGTGGGGTGCCAAAGACACTGGGTGGCAGCAGCAGCAGCTTACTTTTGTTGGCAGCAGTAAATTTTATTGAGCAGCAATCAATTTTGGCAGAAGCAGCGGCAGCAGGTTAATTTTGTTGACGGGGTCCAAAGATGCACTCAAAGTGTAGCTGGGTGCCAAAGACACTTAGCGGCATCAGCATCAGCGGCATCAGCATATCATCAGCATCGGCATCAGCATCAGCCCCTGGTGCGGCCAGCCCTGCTGCGTGGCCCACCGGCCAGAGGCCGTTCCAGGTATTGTGGGAATCGGCCCCGAGGTGGCTGCGGGGCGTCCCAGCAAACATTGTCCGGTACCCACTAAAATAAACACAGGTGGGCAATGGGCAGGTCTCTTTCGTTCAGTGAAGATGCTTCAAAAATAATACGGCTTTATCACGGCGTCAAGGCCATGGGGGCCTCGTGCACCCAGGTACCTCATGCATGGGCTACCGGCCTAAGGCAGGTCAAGGAGGTGTCCTAGACGGCTCACAGGTGGCCGCACAGAAGCTTGCTGAAGGTGGTCTGTGTGCACTGTATATAATGGTGCATAGCCACTGGGCCCTGCTGAAGGTGGTCTGTGTGCACTGTTTATAATGGTGCATACCCACTGGGCCCTGCTGAAGGTGATCTGGGTGCACTGTTTATAATGGTGCATACCCACTGGGCCCTGCTGAAGGTGATCTGGGTGCACTGTTTATAATGGTGCATACCCACTGGGCCCGGCTGAAGGTGATCTGGGTGCACTGTTTATAATGGTGCATACCCACTGGGCCCTGCTGAAGGTGATCTGGGTGCACTGTTTATAATGTTGCATACCCACTGGGCCCTGCTGAAGGTGATCTGGGTGCACTGTTTATAATGTTGCATACCCACTGGGCCCTGCTGAGAGCTCAGCCCGCATGGGGCTGGTAAAGAATCAGCAACTTCAAATCAGGCTACCAGGGGGCACACTGTGAGGGACACTGGCACACGGGATGTAACATTCCCCAAGCAGACCATGCAAAAATCTATTTGAGGGCATGGTGCACAATCTATTTGAGGGCATGGTTCACAATCTATTTGAGAGCATGGGCACATTCTGTCCCGAGAGCGGATGCTGCATGCTGCTGTCTGACCGCCGCATCTCTTACTTGGGAGGGCAGATGAATATGGGGGCGGATACGACATGTACATGCTGCCATTGTGGTAGTTTGGTAGGCCGACGCTGGAGCCAGAGGTGGTCGGCTGGACCTGCTGCTTCTGCTTCTGCTGCTGTTGCTGCTGTTGCTGCTGAGGAGGGGCTTGGGGGTTCGTGAAGCCTTGTGGGCTAGGCTGCTTTGGCTGCAACGATTGCCAAGGAGCTTGCTGTTGCTGTTGATATGCATTCGGTGCGCCGCTTTCCGCGGCCTTGCGAGGCTTCGCGCCCGGGAGCTGGAGTCGCTCCGACGCAGGCGCTGGGGTGCCGTCGATGGAGGGGAGGCCGAATGCTTGCGCCAAAGCGGCAGGGAAGAGTCCCTGCGATAGCGGGACGAGTTCTTCCATTTCCGGTATGGCTGGTGATCGTGCTGCACTAAATGGGCCAGCACAGATGCTAAACGAGGGCGAGATGGTAATTGTGAAGTTGATATCCTATCAGATTCGAGAGCGAGATATTCGACGTGTATTTAGACGTCGCATCCATGCAGCGTTGAGAATCGGTGCCAGAGCTATTGTCGTCGGATTCCTTTAGGCATTCGTGTCTCGCCCCCCTAGATTTGTTTGAAACACGTATCTTCAGCCAGGAGTTAAGGGTTTGGTGTGTGGTGGTGGGGGCAACGACCCAGGGTTTTCGCCACAAACTCGGAAGGAGAATAACCAACGTCGCGTGCCTGCGCAGGCTGTCGGAAAGCGTATGGCACTATGAACATAGATTTCGCCGGTGACACATCACCGGGGCGCTCCGCTTGCTACGCGATCGACACCGATGGTGAGTTCTTAAGTACGGCACCCACAGGCCGTTGAACACAGCTGACACACAAACAGGCATACCACGAGTCATCGCTGATTCCGTTTATTTCAATATATTTCGCACTGAATCCTAGATCCTGCCGATGCTTGACCCCTTTCTCCCTCCCATGCGCATACGCATGGGGTTATGATGCTTTACCCCTTCCACCGTCCCAAACACACACGCATGGGGTTCTGATGCTTCCCTCTTCCCATGCACACACGCATGAGATTCTGATTCTCGACCCCTTCCACCCTGCCATGCGCTCATGGAAGGGTTGCTGCGGCCTCACCCCCCCCATACTCCCATGCACACACGCATGGGGTTTTGATGCTTCCCTCTTCCCATGCACACACGCATGAGATTCTGATTCTCGACCCCTTCCACCCTGCCATGCGCTCATGGAAGGGTTGCTGCGGCCTCACCCCCCCCATACTCCCATGCACACACGCATGGGGTTTTGATGCTTCCCTCTTCCCATGCACACACGCATGAGATTCTGATTCTCGACCCCTTCCACCCTGCCATGCGCTCATGGAAGGGTTGCTGCGGCCTCACCCCCCCCATACTCCCATGCACACACGCATGGGGTTTTGATGCTTCCACCTTCTCATGCACACATGCATGGCATTCTGATGCTTGAACCCTTCCACCCTGCCATGCACTCATGCAAGGGTTGCTGCGGCCTCACCCCCCCACCCCCCACCCCCCAATGCACCCACGCATGGGGTACTCCTGCTTCACCCCCTCCATCCTACCATGCACACACGCATGGGGTACAGATGCTTCACCCTTCCGTCCTCCCATGCACCACGCATGGGGTGCTGCGGCCTCACTCCCCCCCCCGCATCCGCCCTTGCGCTCCCAGGCACCTTCTTAGTGTACGGCGAATCCGGCACCAGCAGAGTCTCCGTCCTCTACCTGGCCAACCTGCACGCGCCTGCGCTCGCCTTAGAATCTGCGCTGCAGTGCAAGGCAGTCACGGCTCTATGCCTCGGACATGGAGAGCTCGGTGAGCAGGGGGCTGGTTGTGGACAGAGACAAATCCACAACAGGATCTGCTTCACCAGCAGCACATTTGGCTAGATCTGCACACGTAAGACTATATCTAGATCCAGGTGGAGTTAATATCTCTGCCGAGGGCAGAGCGCGCCATTGGATCTTCTGTCAGGGGATGCCATCTATGCAGGAGGGGCATCCCACCAACCGCCCTTGGGGCTCGAGTCGCACCGTTGGCACAGGCCAGAGCCCGGGCCTCGGTTTCAAACAACCACACGTTTCACCCATCCACACTTTTTCACACGGCAGGCTCCCAGGATAGTCCTTAACCTGGAAGCAGAAACACCGGGCCTGACATGCCCATGCTACGCAAGGGCGCCGATCTTACAGCCATGCATGGCCCATGCTTGCGAAGGAACTCAATAACTTGGTGACTCAGTAACTAGCAACCAGGGCCTCATGATTGATTCAGGGACCCCTGTCCGCCCCTAACCGCTCCTAACCGTTCCTAGCCGCTCCTGAGTGAGCACAGTGTCCTGCCAGGAAACCCTCTTCTCCTTTACCTCCCACCTCCCCGATCGTCCTGCCCTGCCCTCTCAAACAAGGCCTTGGCTGGATGCGTCGACATTGCAACAACAGCTAGCAACAGAAATCACAGCAACAACGGCAATAAGAGCAACCATTGAGTCTGGCTGTACATGTTAAGATTGCAACAACAGCAACACCAGGAACAGATGCAAAAATCACAACCACCCTCAGGCCTTGGCTGCAAGTGTTGACCCTGCAACAACTGCAACAGCAGCAACAACAGCAACAGCAATCCTCAGGCAACAACAACAAGAGTAACAACAAATACCTCAACTGGCATATGACCTTGGCTGGATGTGTCGACACTACAGACTAGATAACTCCCCTCAGACCTTGGCTGGACGCGTTTACGCTGGAGCAACATTAACAACATTTAAAACAGCAGCAACAGCAACAACTTCCTGAAGGCCCTGGCTGGACGCGTTTACGCTGCGACAACATTAACAACATAAACAGCAAAAAAAGAAGGGAAAAAAAAGCAACAGGAACAACTCACTTAAGGCCCTGGCTAGACATGTTCACGCTGCAACAACATAAAGAACATTAACAGCAACAACGAAATCAACAACAGCAACAGCAACAAGTCCCTGAAGGCCCTGGCTGGACGCTTTTACGCTGCAACAACATTAACAACATTAACGGCACCAACAAAACAACAACAGCAACAGGAACAACTCCCTGAAGGCCCTGGCTGGACACTTTGAAGCCGTGGCTGCAACCACCCCCTTGATTCTTCTCGTGGGTGTGTGGGTGCATATGTGGGTGTGTGGGTGTGTGTGGGGGGGGAGTGCGTGTGTATGTGTATGTATGTGAGTTAGTGCGGCGGCGTACTTCGGATAGACCCTGGATCTGAGCCGTATCCTTTTCGCACTTCCTGTAGCTGTATACTCGTGTGTGTGTGTGCGTTTTGTGTGCGTTTTGTGTGTGTGTGTGTCTGTGTGCGTCTATGCGCGCATGCGCGTGTGCGTGCGGGCTGCTGCAACCCCGGCCTGACCCTGGATCTGATCCTTATCCCCATCACGCCTCCTATACTTATGTGCTCTCGTGTTTCCAGCGTGTGGTACAGCTTAGGGTCTAGGGTTTAGGGTAAACCCAAACTAGCGCAGAGACCCTCACTGGGCGGCTTAATTCAGAACCCCAAAGCCTCAACCCTGAACTAGTGCAGTCAGCAGAGACCCTCATTGGGCGGCTAAACTCCAGACTACAAATCCTGTACCCTAAACCTATGTCCCAGATCTTTAACCTAAACCCTAAACATAGACTATAAACCCTGAATGTGCAGGTAGCAGTAATCCGGACGCAGCGCCTTAACCCTACCCCCCTTAAACCCTTCACCCTAAAACCTACACCCTAAACCTCTAACCCTAAACCCTTAGTCCTAAATTTTAACCCCTCACTCTTAACCCTTCAACCCAAACCCTTCACTCTTAACCCTTTACCCTTAACCTGAATGCCTTAAGTCTTTCCCTTGCACCCCTGACCCTGGACCACAAACTCTCAACCCTGACCCCTTAACTTTCAACGTCGACCCTTAATTTGTAGGCAGCAGCGACCCTGACCCGTCAGCCAAGGCTACAGATCTTGGGCAGGCCCTGCTGTGTGTGGCCTGCCTGGATGCGGTGGTAGTCTGGAAGCTGGCCGAGGTTAGTATCTTGTATCCTGTGTAGTTTGTATTGCCGTTCAGCAAGCGTTCAGCTACAGTGCAGCTACCATTCAGCTACAGTGCAGCTACCTGCCGGCATCCAGTCGGACACCTCTTGCATGGACCTGCTGTGCGTGGCCTGCCTGGATGCGGTGGTGGTCTGGAAGCTGGCTGACGTGTCAGTGCTTTTTTTAATCTTGTGTAGTATATTTTTACTGGTCAGCTACAGTTCAGCTACAATGGAGCCACCATTCAGGTGACATATTCAGCTGCAATTCAGCCAATATTCAGCTACATTTCAGCCACAGTTCTGCTACAAGTCAGCCACAATTCAGCTACAATTCAGCCACAGTTCAGCTACGATCCAGCCACGGTTCAGCTACAATTCAGTCACAGTCCAGCCGCAATGCAGCTGCAGCTCAGCATCCTGCCAACATTCGGCAGGACACCTCTTGCAAGGCCCTGCTGTGTGTGGCCTGCCTGGGTGCTGGGGTGGTCTGGAAACTGGCTGAGGTGTCAGTGCTTATTTTTATCTTGAAAGAATGAAACACTACTCCACCCAGAGTGAGTGGCGTGATGGGTAGGGGACATTTGGGAGGACACCTCTTGCAAGGCCCTGCTATGCGTGGCCTGTCTAGGTGCAGGAATGGTCTTTAAGCTGGCTGAGGTGAGTGTCTCTATTATCGCCATTCAGCCACCGTTCATCTACACTTCAGCTTCAATTCAGCTGCTGTTCAGCTACCTACTGGCCTGTGGATCTGGTCTGGATCTGGCCTAGATCTGGTAGTCATTTGGTATGTATGGATGTGGTTTTGAACTGGTTACTGGTTTGATCCCCCCTGTTTGATAAGGTTCCTGGTAATGATCTGGTTCATATTTTAAATCTGGTTCCTGGTAATGATCTGGTTCATATTTTAAATCTGGTTCCTGGTTCCTGGTCTTGACCTGGTTCGTTTTTTTGAGCTGGTTCCTGTTTTTTGGATGCCGTGGTGCTTTGGAAGGTGGACGAGGTGGGGGAGGCCTTGCTTGAGTTAGGAATTTTACACAGTCAACGACGTCACACCTCTGGGCCCTGCTGAACAGGCCGGGCCGTGTGGGCGACCAACAGTAAGGTTGGGAGAAGGAAAGTTTAGGGGGGGAAGGAAAGAAAGAGAGGAACGCAAAGGGGAAGGAAGTTACCCCTTCCCCCCTCCGCCCCCCAAAAGGAAAGCATCTCTCCCCCCCTAAATGGAAATTATCTCACGCCCTCCCCCCCACCCCCCCAAAGTAAATTATCTCTCCCCCCCTCCCCAAAAGGAATTTCTATCTCCCACCTTCCCTCAAACAGGAAATTACCCCCCCCCCCCCTAAACAAGGAAAATATCACTCCCCCTTACAGATAGAGTTGAGAGTGAAAATTTCCCAGGACTTCCGGCATTCCGGTAGGCTTCTGCCATGGCCCCAGTTGCCTGCCGCTGCCATGCCTTGTGCGCCAATTATCCCACTTCTGGATCTAGATCAGATCTGCTAGCCTACCTGGTGCTGAGGCCATACAGGTGGCTTCCTTAATCCATGCCTCCGTATTGTTTATTTATTTTAGATCTGGTTCCCGGTCACCCTGCAAGCCTTCAACCGCATTTCCTCAGGCTTACGCGGCGGCCGCTGACGGCCAGCCGCTGCCCAAGCCCGCGCTGCTGCTGTCCCGCCTCCGGATCTAGATAAGATCTGGTCCCTGGTTACCCTGCCCGCCTTCCGCCCTTGTTTCCTCAGGCTTACGCGGCAGCCGCCGACGGCCAGCCGCTGCCCGAGCCCGCGCTGCTGCTATCCCGCCAGGGCCAGGTTGACGCGATCGCGATGGGGCATGCGGCGCAGCAGCTCGTCGTCTGCGCCGGGACGGACATCTACGTGTTTGAGCTTTGGAGTTTAAAGAACACGTACCGGTGCGCTGCACCATTTGATTCAGCTACCATTCAGCTACCATTCAGTTACCATTCTGCTACCATTCAGCTACATCGCGGCCCATGACCGTGATGGCCTGTTGCTGCAAACCCTTCTGCTATAGCATCTGGCCGCAGGCTGATCCAGATTAGGTTCTAGGGGACGTCCTATCTCGTGTCCTCTTGGTGCAAAACGCGATACGATTACAAACAATTATGAAAACCCACTACCCCGTAGATTTGATTTGCCATCCCTCGGGCATTTAAAAATCGAATTCTTGTAATGCTGCCCTCAGGGCAAACTGGCATCAAAAACTCTTAATTTCCTACTGAAAACTGGCGTCGACAATCAAGAATTAGCAAATCCATGGGTCCCCCGTAGGCTTGAGGGGCATCACGCCCCGGTGCTGGCTGCTTGCTTCTGCGAGCCACATGCACCCCACCTGCTGGTCACCGCTGGGGAGGACCGCACCTTCAAGGTGGGGGTGTCACCCTTAACCCTTAAAAGCCCTAGATCCTTAACCCTAAAAAGCCTGAGCCCTTAACCTTAAATCCTGGACCCTAAACCTGCAACTCTATGACCTGCTGGTCACCGCCGGGGAGGGCCGCACCTTCAAGGTGGGACGTGCTGTTGCTTCATTAAACCCTCAACCCTCACAGCCCTCGATCCCTAAACCCTAAACCCTAGATCCGCAACACTATGACCTGCTGGCCACGGCTGGGGAGGACTGCACCTCCAAGGTGCGACCTGTTGTTGATGAAACCTTCAACCTTTTAAACCTCAACGCTGGACCCGTAACCCTTCACCCGCAACACTGACTTGCTGCTCACTGCCGGAAAGGTCCGAATCCTTTCAAGATGGGACCTTTACCCAAAAGTTTCAATAGCCCAAGGCACTCTGAATGGCAAGGAGGTGCAAGGAGCAGGGAGCAGGGAAGGACCTCAATTTAAATATGGGGCCTGATTGCCGTTGATTCCTAAACCCTAAACCCTCAACCTTCAATCCTCAAACCTCAACCTTCAAACCCTAAATCAAAGCCTCCGCCCAACCCATTGCCCAAAACAAAACAAAAAAATGGTAGGCGAGATTTCGGAAGCACTGAAAGTAAAAGCTTTCAAAGTGTAAACGCAAACCTGCCCGTCACTGCCGGGGAGGACCGCACCTTTCAGACGGGGACCGTCACCCTGAATTCTCAACCTGCTGATCCCCGACAGGGCGGTCCCCAAAACCTGAACCCTCAGCCTGAAGGTCACTGCCTGGGAGGACCAATCCTCCTTGTCAGGTCTGTGGCTGTTGGCATCTGAACCTGAATGCTGAACCATAACTTGAGCCCTAAGCAGGAGGCCCCAAACACCATGTGCTAGGCCCTAATCCCTCAACCTTAAGCCCTAAGCCCCAAGCCCTTTGCTCTAAGCCCCAAACCCCGAGCCCTTTGCCCTAAGTCCTGAGTGTGAAGCCCTTTACCCCAAACCCTAAGCCCCAACCCTCGAGCCCTTTGCCCTAAGCTCTGAGTGTGAAGCCCTTTACCCCAAACCCTAAGCCCCAAACCCCGAGCCCTATGCCCTAAGCCCTGATTGCAAAGCCCTTTACCCCACACTAAGCCCCAAACTCCTAGCCCTATGCCCTAAGCCCTGAGTGCAAAGCCATTTACCCCAAACCCTAAGCCCCAAACCCCGAGCCCTTTGCCCTAAGCCCCGAGTGCAAAGCCCTTTACCCCAAACTCTAAGCCCCAAACCCCAAACCCTATGCCCTAAGCCCTGAGCACGCAGCTCTAAGCCCATGGCCTGTAACCCTTATCCCTGGGCCGAAGCCCTGAACCCTTGACCGATGCCTTGCAGCATGCGCTCACTTTCATGCCTCCTGCAGGGGCCCATGTAACGAATTGCCACACCATTCACACCCTTCTACGTTCCACTGGTTCACTGTTCCACATTTCCACACCTGCACTTGGTGTGGGACCTTGAGGGGGGCAACATGGTGTGTCAGATCTCCATCCTCACCACCTCCTCTTTCCGGGCACTGGCCATTGACCCACCATTTCACACTTCCACACGTTCTTTAGGTGTGGGACCTTGAGGAGGGCACCATGGTGTACCAGAGCTCCATCCTCACGGCCTACCCTTTCAGGGCACTGGCCGTTGACCCACCCTTTCACACTTCCACACTTTCTATAGGTGTGGGACCTTGAGGAGGGCACCATGGTGTACCAGAGCTCCATCCTCACAGCCTCCCCCCTCACATCACTGGCCATCGATCCCTCATTCATGCGTATGGCTGCCGGGGCCAGTGACGGCGTGGTGCGCTTCTTCGACCTCTCTAGCCTGCCCTCATGTAGGTGCCTGCAGGTGAGAGGAGGGAGGGGCTGTGGCTTTGAGGGTTGAGGGGTTAAGACACTCGAACACAGTCTTACACACTCTTACACACTATAATCGTTGAGGGTTGAGGGCTAGGGGCTGTGGCTGAGAGTAGGAAGGGGCTGGGCTAGGAGGATTGAGGGATGGGGGCTGTGGCTGAGAGTAGGGAGGGGCTGGGGCTAGGAGGATTGAGGGATGGGGGCTGTGGCTGAGATGAGGGAGGGGCTGGGGCTTGGAGGATTGAGGGATGGGGGCTGTGGCTGAGAGGAGGGAGGGGCTGGGGCTTGGAGGATTGAGTGATGGGGGCTGTGGCTGAGAGTAGGGAGGGGTTGGGGCTAGGAGGATTGAGGGATGGGGGTTGTGGCTGAGAGGAGGGAGGGGCTGGGGCTTGGAGGATTGAGTGATGGGGGGCTGTGGCTGAGAGGAGGGAGGGGCTGGGGCTAGGAGGATTGAGGGATGGGGGCTGTGGCTGAGAGGAGGGAGGGGCTGGGGCTAGGAGGATTGAGGGATGTGGGCTGTGGCTGAGAGGAGGGAGGGGCTGGGGCTAGGAGGATTGAGGGATGGGGCTGTGGCTGAGAGTAGGGAGGGGTTGGGGCTAGGAGGATTGGGGGATGGGGGCTGTGGCTGAGAGGGGGGAGGGGCTGGAGCTTGGAGGATTGAGGGATGGGGGCTGTGGCTGAGAGGAGGGAAGGGCTGGGGCTTGGAGGATTGAGGGATGGGGGCTGTGGCTGAGAGGAGGGAGGGGCTGGGGCTTGGAGGATTGAGGGATGGGGGCTGTGGCTGAGAGTAGGGAGGGGCTGGGGCTTGGAAGATTGAGGGATGGGGGCTATGGCTGAGAGGAGGGAGGGGCTGGGGCTAGGAAGATTGAGGGATGAGGGCTGTGGCTGAGAGGGGGGGGGGGGGGGCTGGGGCTAGGAAGATTGAGGGATGGGGGCTATGGCTGAGAGGAGGGAGGGGCTGGGGCTTGGAGGATTGATGGATGGGGGCTGTGGCTGAGAGGAGGGAGGGGCTTGGGCTTGGAGGATTGAGGGATGGGGGCTGTGGCTGAGAGGAGGGAGGGGCTTGGAGGATTGAGGGATGGGGGCTATGGCTGAGAGGAGGGAGGGGCTGGGGCTTGGAGGATTGAGGGATGGGGGCTGTGGCTGAGAGGAGGGAGGGGCTTGGAGAATTGAGGGATGGGGGCTATGGCTGAGAGGAGGGAGGGGCTGGAGTTTGGAGGATTGAGGGATGAGGGCTGTGGCTGAGGGGGGGGAGGGGCTGGGGCTTGGAGGATTGAGTGATGGGGGCTGTGGCTGAGAGTAGGGAGGGGTTGGGGCTAGGAGGATTGAGGGATGGGGGTTGTGGCTGAGAGGAGGGAGGGGCTGGGGCTTGGAGGATTGAGGGATGTGGGCTGTGGCTGAGAGGAGGGAGGGGCTGGGGCTTGGAGGATTGAGGGATGAGGGCTGTGGCTGAGGGGGGGGAGGGGCTGGGGCTTGGAGGATTGAGTGATGGGGGCTGTGGCTGAGAGTAGGGAGGGGTTGGGGCTAGGAGGATTGAGGGATGGGGGTTGTGGCTGAGAGGAGGGAGGGGCTGGGGCTTGGAGGATTGAGGGCTGTGGCTGAGAGGAGGGAGGGGCTGGGGCTTGGAGGATTGAGGGATGGGGGCTGTGGCTGAGAGGAGGGTGGGGCTGGGGCTTGGAGGATTGAGGGATGGGGGCTGGGGCTGAGAGTAGGGAGGGGATGGGGCTTGGAGGATTGAGGGATGGGGGATGTGGCTGAGAGGAGGGAGGGGATGGGGCTTGGAGGATTGAGGGATGGGGGCTGTGGCTGAGAGGAGGGAGGGGCTTGGAGGATTGAGGGATGGGGGCTATGGCTGAGAGGAGGGAGGTGCTGGGGCTTGGAGGATTGAGGGATGGGGGCTGTGGCTGAGAGGAGGGAGGGGCTTGGAGAATTGAGGGATGGGGGCTATGGCTGAGAGGAGGGAGGGGCTGGGGCTTGGAGGATTGAGGGATGAGGGCTGTGGCTGAGAGGAGGGAGGGGCTGGGGCTTGGAGGATTGAGTGATGGGGGCTGTGGCTGAGAGTAGGGAGGGGTTGGGGCTAGGAGGATTGAGGGATGGGGGTTGTGGCTGAGAGGAGGGAGGGGCTGGGGCTTGGAGGATTGAGGGATTTGGGCTGTGGCTGAGAGGAGGGAGGGGCTGGGGCTTGGAGGATTGAGGGATGGGGGTTGTGGCTGAGAGGAGGGAGGGGCTGGGGCTTGGAGGATTGAGGGATGTGGGCTGTGGCTGAGAGGAGGGAGGGGCTGGGGCTTAGAGGATTGAGGGATGGGGGCTGTGGCTGAGAGGAGGGTGGGGCTGGGGCTTGGAGGATTGAGGGATGGGGGCTGGGGCTGAGAGTAGGGAGGGGATGGCGCTTGGAGGATTGAGGGATGGGGGCTGTGGCTGAGAGGAGGGAGGGGCTGGAGCTTTGAGGGTTCACGTGTGAGGGCTAGGAGGAGGGAGGGGCTGTATGTGGCTGAGGGTTGAGGTTTGAGGGCTAGGAGGAGGGAGGGGCTGTATGTGGCTCAGGGTTGAGGGCTGATGGCTAGGAGGAAAGAGGGGCTGTGTGCGGCTGAAGGTTGAGGGCTGAGGGCTAGGGGGAGGGAGGGGCTGTATGTGGCTGAAGGTTGAGTGCTGAGGGCTAGGAGGAGGGAGGGGCTGTATGTGGCTGAGGGCCGAGGGTTGAGGGCTAGGAGGAGGGAGGGGCTGTATGTGGCTGAGGGCTGAGGGTTGAGGGCTGAGGGCTGGGAGGAGAGAGGGGCTGTATGTGGCTGGGGGCTGAAGGTTGAGGGCTGAGGGCTAGGAGGAGAGAGGGGCTGTATGCGGCTGAAGGTTGAGGGCTGAGGGCTAGGGGGAGAGAGGGGCTGTATGTGGCTGAGGGTTGAGGGCTAAGGGCTGGGAGGAGAGAGGGGCTGTATGTGGCTGGGGGCTGAAGGTTGAGGGCTGAGGGCTAGGAGGAGAGAGGGGCTGTATGTGGCTGAAGGTTGTGGGCTGAGGGCTAGGAGGAGAGAGGGGCTGTATGTGGCTGAGGGCTGAGGGCTAGGAGTAGAGAGGGGCTGTATGTGGCTGAAGGTTGAGGGCTGAGGGCTAGGGGGAGAGAGGGGCTGTATGTGGCTGGGGGCTGAAGGTTGAAGGCTGCGGCCTAGGAGGAGAGAGGGGCTGTATGCGGCTGAAGGCTGAGGGCTAGGAGGAGGGAGGGGCTGTTTGTGGCTGAAGGTTGAGAGCTGAGGGCTAGGAGGAGGGAGGGGCTGTATGTGGCTGAAGGTTGAGGGCTGAGGGCTAGGAGGAGGGAGGGGCTGTATGTGGCTGAAGGTTGAGGGCTGAGGGCTAGGATGAGAGAGGGGCTGTATGTGGCTGAAGGTTGAGGGCTGAGGGCTAGGAGGAGAGAGGGGCTGTATGTGGCTGAAGTTTGAGGGCTGAGGGCTAGGAGGAGGGAGGGGCTGTATGTGGCTGAAGGTTGAGGGCTGAGGGCTAGGAGGAGGGAGGGGCTGTATGTGGCTGAGGGCTGAGGGCTAGGGGGAGAGAGGGGCTGTATGCGGCTGAAGGTTGAGGGCTGAGGGCTGAGGGCTGGGAGGAGAGAGGGGCTGTATGTGGCTGGGGGCTGAAGGTTGAGGGCTGAGGGCTAGGAGGAGAGAGGGGCTGTATGTGGCTGAAGGTTGAGGGCTGAGGGCTAGGGGGAGAGAGGGGCTGTATGTGGCTGAAGGTTGAGAGCTGAGGGCTAGGGGGAGAGAGGGGCTGTATATGGCTGAAGGTTGAGGGCTGAGGGCCAGGAGGGGGAGGGGCTGTATGTGGCTGAGGGTTGAGGGCTGAGGGCTAGGAGGTGGGAGGGGCTGTATGTGGCTGAAGGTTGAGGGCTGAGGGCTGGGAGGAGGGAGGGGCTGTATGTGGCTGAAAGTTGAGGGCTGAGGGCTGGGAGGAGGGAGGGGCTGTATGTGGCTGAAGGTTGAGGGCTGAGGGCTGGGAGGAGGGAGGGGCTGTATGTGGCTGAGGGCTGAGGGCTGGGAGGAGAGAGGGGCTGTATGTGGCTGAGGGCTAACGGTTGAGGGCTGAGGGCTAGGAGGGGGGACGGGCTGTATGTGGCTGAGGGTTGAGGGTTGAGGGCTGAGGGCTAGGAGGAGAGAGGGGCTGTATGCGGTTGAGGGTTGAGGGCTGAGGGCTAGGAGGAGGGAGGGGCTGTATGTGGCTGAGGGCTGAGGGTTGAGGGCTGAGGGCTAGGAGGAGAGAGGGGCTGTATGCGGCTGAGGGTTGAGGGCTGAGGGCTAGGAGGAGGGAGGGGCTGTATGCGGTTGAGGGTTGAGGGCTGAGGGCTAGGAGGAGAGAGGGGCTGTATGTGGCTGAGGGCTGAGGGTTGAGGGCTGAGGGCTAGGAGGAGGGAGGGGCTGTATGTGGCTGAGGGTTGAGGGCTGAGGGCTAGGAGGAGGGAGGGGCTGTATGTGGCTGAGGGTTGAGGGCTGAAGGCTAGGAGGAGGGAGGGGCTGTATGTGGCTTGGAGGGTTGAGGGGTGTGGGGCTGTAGCTGCGAGGAGGAAGGGGCTGTGGCTTTGAGGGTTGAGGGTTGAGCCCCTCCTGCCCCCAACCCTGAACCCTTGGCCGCGCAATGTCCCCTCACGCGCTGCGCGCAGGTGGTCAAAATCTCCGCGAGCTTGAATCAGAATCCCGGGAACCATAACCCTGAGGCCTAAACCCTTCCATCCCCTCGGGTCTAGGCCCATGCTGCACTGTTTCCTTAACCCTCACGCCCCTACAGGGTGTAGTTTTATTTCTTTCATCATCCCCTCACGCCACGCAGGTGGTCGATATCTCCGAGCCCCACCCAGGAATCCTTAACCCGAAATCTGTAATCTGGAACAATCCAAACCACAGGGGCATAAACCCTAAGCATAAACCCCCAGCAGGGAAGGGCCGAGGGGTAGCCAAGTAGCCGGTTTTTGCCGGGAAGGGTATTTTTTGGGCCGGCCTAGGCCGGCCGGGGGTCTAAAAGTGGCCGGCAGTGTGGACGGATTTTTTTCACACAAAAAAATAAAACTGACTGACGTCTGCGAAGGTGGGACTGACGCATAGGCAGGGCACCGTAGCTGTCTGGCTACGCATGCCAGTCATTAGCAAATGTACGGATCAGTACTTGGTTTCCGAACGAGCCCTAAGCAAGCGAGGCCCGGAGCCCCAGAGGCCTACATGGAGTGAGATTCGTGACCTGGGATGTAGACAAGTTTGCAATTGTTTATGATGGTGCCGATATTGATATCAAATGAAGGAATCGTTGCTTTTCTTGCGAGCGACTCCTAGTAATGGGCGTAAGCGTGTCCCGACCGAAAGTCGATTTCGAACTCACGTGGAGCAACGACACGCTTGCAAAACACCATCAGAAAGCGCAGTGCCAAGAGTTACAGCTTTCGACATGTCAAGCAGGCTCAGGCGTCAAGAGACGGGTCAATAATAATCGGCGATTCCTTGGAACGAACATACAGACGGACGGACAAAAATGGCAGGTACAGATCCCTCAATGCTGCTATGGACAGCATATCAGTCATTTCGAAGGAAGTTCTTGCCGGGGAGACTGTGGGAGAATTTAAAATACCCCCGGCTGACGCCGGGGGCGCAGTCAGCCAAACCCCCATTTTTGCCGGGGTTTGCCGGAAGGGGGTTCGCTGGCTCACCGGGAGAAATGAGCCTTCGGCCCATTTTCCCCGGCGCCGGGCCCGGCGTCCCTTCCCTGACCCCCAGCCATCAACCCTAACCATACACCCTAACCATACACCCTAACCATACACCCTAACCATACACCTTAACCATACACCCTAACCATAAACCCTAACCATAAACCCTAACCATAAAACCTAACAAAACACCCTAACCATAAAACCTAACAAAACACCCTAACCATAAACCCTAACAAAACACCCTAAAACCTGTATCCTCCTCCTTCATGCCGTGGAGGTAATTTATGTCTCCAAGCCTATGCCCTAAACCCGTGTCCCTAAACCCTCATACCGAAACTCTAAACCTTTATACCCCTAAACCCTTAACCCTCATCCCTTAAACCTCAACCCTTATATCTCTAAACTGTGAACCTGTATTCCGTATCGCATAACCCTTATCTCTAGATGATGCTTTCACCGTCTGCAGGTGGTCAATGTGTCCAAGCAGACACAAAAGATTGCGTGTAAGGCCGCGGCACTCGCAGCCAGCGCCCTAGGGAGCATCATGTAACATAAACCCTTCACCCAAAATCCTTCCGGATCCCTATTTTTCTCTGCCTGCAGGTGGTCGACGTCTCAAAGCAGACTCAGAAGATTGCGGATAAGGCGGCGGCACTTGCAGCCAGCGCCCTGGGGAGCGACGTGGACGGCCCCGTGGTCATCTCTGCAACCTCGGGAAGGAAGAACAGCTTGCAGGCTTTAATCCAGGTGCGTCAGATGTGAGGGAGGAGGGGGGGGCAGCTTGTAGGCTTCAATTCAGGTGCGGCATTTGTGTGCTGCAAATGTGTGACATAGGACTAGGCATGAGTTGTAACACCACCGTTTGTGGTCGTAAGTGAGAGGGGGATTGCTGGAAGCCTGTAATAAAGGCCGCTCCGTGGTCATCTCTGCGAGGGCGGGAAGGAGGAACAGCTTGCAGGCTTTAATCGAGGTGCAAGATATCACACATGTGTGGGAGGAGGGGGGGCAGCTTGCAGGCTTTAATCCAGGTGTGAGATATCACACATGTGTGGGAGGAGGGGTGAACATCCTGCAGGCTTTAATCCAGGTGTGAGATATCACACATGTGTGGGAGGAGGGGTGAACATCCTGCAGGCTTTAATCCAGGTGTGAGATATCACACATGTGTGTGTGGGGGGGAGAGCAGCTTACAGGCTTAACTTCAGGTACAACATATGTGTGGGTGCAGGGGGGGGAACCTTGAACCCTGAGCCCTGAACCCTGAACCGTCAACCCTGCACCGTAAACCCTGGACCGTAAATCGTAAGCCCTGAACCCTGAACCGTAAACCCTCTCAGGACTATGAAGCGGTGGATGAAGGCAGCCCTGCTGTTGTCTCCACTGGCTCCAGCATTGTGCGCCTCATGTACTCGCCTCTGCTGTCAGGGGACACGGAGGGAGAGACCGGCTTGCTGGGGGAGTCACCCAAACTGCTGGTAAGGAATAGACCATTACATTCACTGTGAGTCATAAACCCTTAACCCTAAACGGGCTGGTTGGGGGAGTCAACCAAACTGATAGTAAGCACTATATTATTCACCGTGAGTCAAAGACCCTAAACCCTGAACCCTGAACCCTAAATCCCAAACCCTAAACCCTAAACGGGCTTGCTGGGGGAGTCACCGAAACTGCTGGAAAGGGGGGCGAGACTGGGCCTGATGGCCCCAGCGTTGTGCACCTCATGTATTCGCCGCTTTAGGCGGGGGATATGGAGGGAGAGACGGGCCTGCTGGGGGATTCCGCTGAACCAGGCTTCAGAGGGGTGTGCCTTGCCGCTTTAGGCAGGGGACATGGAGGGAGAGACGGGCCTGCTGGGGGATTCCCCTGAACCAGGCTTCAGAGGGGTGTGCCTTGCCGCTTTAGGCGGGGGACATGGAGGGAGAGACGGGCCTGCTGGGGGATTCCGCTGAACCAGGCTTCAGAGGGGTGTGCCTTGCCGCTTTAGGCGGGGGACATGGAGGGAGAGACGGGCCTGCTGGGGGATTCCCCTGAACCAGGCTTCAGAGGGGTGTGCCTTGCCGCTGCTGTCGGGGGCCATGGAGGGAGAGACGGACCTGCTGGGGGATTCCCCTGAACCAGGCTTCAGAGGGGTGTGCCTTGCCCCTGCTGTCGGGTGACGGGGAGGGAGAGACGGGCCTGCTGGTAAAATTCCCCTGAACCAGGCTTCAGAGGGGTGTGCCTTGCAGCTGCTGTCGGGTGACGGGGAGGGAGAGACGGGCCTGCTGGGGAATTCCCCTGAACCATGCTTCAGAGGGGTGTGCCTTGCCGCTGCTGTCGGGTGACGGGGAGGGAGAGACGGGCCTGCTGGGGAATTTCCCTGAACCATGCTTCAGAGGGGTGTGCCTTGCCGCTGCTGTTGGGTGACGGGGAGGGAGAGACGGGCCTGCTGGGGGATTCCGCTGAACCAGGCTTCAGAGGGGTGTGCCTTGCCGCTGTAGGCGGGGGATATGGAGGGAGAGACGGGCCTGCTGGGGGATTCCGCTGAACCAGGCTTCAGAGGGGTGTGCCTTGCCGCTTTAGGCGGGGGACATGGAGGGAGAGACGGGCCTGCTGGGGGATTCCGCTGAACCAGGCTTCAGAGGGGTGTGCCTTGCCGCTTTAGGCGGGGGACATGGAGGGAGAGACGGGCCTGCTGGGGGATTCCCCTGAACCAGGCTTCAGAGGGGTGTGCCTTGCCGCTGCTGTCGGGGGCCATGGAGGGAGAGACGGACCTGCTGGGGGATTCCCCTGAACCAGGCTTCAGAGGGGTGTGCCTTGCCCCTGCTGTCGGGTGACGGGGAGGGAGAGACGGGCCTGCTGGGGGATTCCGCTGAACCAGGCTTCAGAGGGGTGTGCCTTGCCGCTTTAGGCGGGGGACATGGAGGGAGAGACGGGCCTGCTGGGGGATTCCCCTGAACCAGGCTTCAGAGGGGTGTGCCTTGCCGCTGCTGTCGGGGGCCATGGAGGGAGAGACGGACCTGCTGGGGGATTCCCCTGAACCAGGCTTCAGAGGGGTGTGCCTTGCCCCTGCTGTCGGGTGACGGGGAGGGAGAGACGGGCCTGCTGGGGAATTTCCCTGAACCATGCTTCAGAGGGGTGTGCCTTGCCGCTGCTGTTGGGTGACGGGGAGGGAGAGACGGGCCTGCTGGGGGATTCCGCTGAACCAGGCTTCAGAGGGGTGTGCCTTGCCGCTTTAGGCGGGGGACATGGAGGGAGAGACGGGCCTGCTGGGGGATTCCCCTGAACCAGGCTTCAGAGGGGTGTGCCTTGCCGCTGCTGTCGGGGGCCATGGAGGGAGAGACGGACCTGCTGGGGGATTCCCCTGAACCAGGCTTCAGAGGGGTGTGCCTTGCCCCTGCTGTCGGGTGACGGGGAGGGAGAGACGGGCCTGCTGGTAAAATTCCCCTGAACCAGGCTTCAGAGGGGTGTGCCTTGCCGCTGCTGTCGGGTGACGGGGAGGGAGAGACGGGCCTGCTGGGGAATTCCCCTGAACCATGCTTCAGAGGGGTGTGCCTTGCCGCTGCTGTCGGGTGACGGGGAGGGAGAGACGGGCCTGCTGGGGGATTTCCCTGAACCAGGCTTCAGAGGGGTGTGCCTTGCTGCTGCTGTCGGGTGACGGGGAGGGAGAGACGGGCCTGCTGGGGGATTCCCCTGAACCATGCTTCAGAGGGGTGTGCCTTGCCGCTGCTGTTGGGTGACGGGGAGGGAGAGACGGGCCTGCTGGGGGATTCCCCTGAACCATGCTTTAGAGGGGTGTGCCTTGCCGCTGCTGTCGGGTGACGGGGAGGGAGAGACGGGCCTGCTGGGGGATTCCCCTGAACCAGGCTTCAGAGGGGTGTGCCTTGCCGCTGCTGTTGGGTGACGGGGAGGGAGAGACGGGCCTGCTGGGGGATTCCCCTGAACCAGGCTTCAGAGGGGTGTGCCTTGCCGCTGCTGTCGGGTGACGGGGAGGGAGAGACGGACCTGCTGGGGAATTCCCCTGAACCAGGCTTCAGAGGGTTGTGCCTTGCCGCTGCTGTTGGGTGACGGGGAGGGAGAGACGGGCCTGCTGGGGAATTCCCCTGAACCATGCTTCAGAGGGGTGTGCCTTGCCGCTGCTGTCGGGTGACGGGGAGGTAGAGACGGGCCTGCTGGGGAATTCCCCTGAACCAGGCTGCAGAGGGGTGTGCCTTGCTGCTGCTGTCGGGTGACGGGGAGGGAGAGACGGGCCTGCTGGGGGATTCCCCTGAACCAGGCTTCAGAGGGGTGTGCCTTGCCGCTGCTGTCGGGTGTCGGGGAGGGAGAGACGGGCCTGCTGGGGGATTCCCCTGAATTTCTGGTCCACGAAGGCTCTTGTTTCAACTTACCCGAGTGGAGCAGGACTCATCGGGATCGGGACGTGCCCAGTCCCCACCCCTTCCAAGCTGGGTCCACACTTTCCTCCTTCCAAACTTAACTCCCACACACACTCTGTAATAGCAGGGGGTAATAGCAACTTTGTCCCTGCCCACCCCATCCTGGCCCCCCCCACACACACACACTGTCTCCACACTTTTCCCCGCCCACACCATCCTAAATCGCCCCTCCCCCCCTACAGACACTACCCTTCCTCCACACTTTATCTCTGTCCACACCATCCTGCCCACCCCCTCATGGACTACCTGCCTCCACACTTCTTCCCCCCCTGTCCACATCATTCTGCCCTCCCCCACACACACTACCCTCCCACCACATTTTCTCCCCTCCCACCCTATCCTGCCTTCCCCCCCACACTTCTATCCCTCCATGTCGGCACAACTTAGTCCCTGGCGTACGTCGTGACCCACACCTACGAGGTGGCCAAGTCACACTTCCCTGTTTCCACCTTTCTCCCCCCCCCCCTGTCCACACCATCCTGCCCCCACCTCCTACACAGTTCCCTGCCTCCACACTTTCTCCCCTCCCATACAATCCTGCCTCCCCCCACACTTCCATCCTTCCAGGTCAACAAGACTCGTTCCCTGGCAATCGTGGACACTCTCACGTGCAAGGTGGCAGAGACACACTTCCCTGTCTCCACACTTTCTCCCCTCCCAGTCCACACCATCCTGCCTCCACCCCACCCTTCCTGCCTCCACACTATCTCCCCGTCCACACCATCCTGCCTCCACCCCCACCCTTCCTGATCCACACTATCTCCCCGTTTACACCATCCTGCCTCCACCCCCACCCTTCCTGCCTCCACACTTTCTCCCCGTCCACACCATCCTGCCTCCAACCCACCCTTCCTGCCTCCACACTCTCTCCCCGTCCACATCATCCTGTCTCCCCCCCGCACTTCCCTTCCTCCACACTATCTCCCCGTCCACACCATCCTGCCTCCAACCCACCCTTCCTGCCTCCACACTATCTCCCCGTCCACACCATCCTGCCTCCACCCCCACCCTTCCTGCCTCCACACTTTCTCCCGGTCCACACCATCCTGCCTCCAACCCACCCTTCCTGCCTCCACACTATCTCCCCGTCCACACCATCCTGCCTCCACCCCACCCTTCCTGCCTCCACACTATCTCCCTGTCCACACCATCCTCCCTCCACCCCCACCCTTCCTGCCTCCACACTTTCTCCCCGTCCACACCACCCTGCCTCCAACCCACCCTTCCTGCCTCCACACTTTCTCCCAGTCCACACCATCCTGCCTCCACCCCCACCCTTCCTGCCTCCACACTCTCTCCCCGTCCACACCATCCTGTCTCCCCCCCGCACTTCCCTTCCTCCACACTTTCTCCCCGTCCACACCATCCTGCCTCCCCCACCCCACACTTCCATCCCTCCAGGTCGGCACAACTCGTTCCCTGGCAATCGTGGACACTCATACTTACGAGGTGGCAGAGGCACACTTCCTGCGAGGAGGGGCAAACAGCGTCCCCACGCTGGCCGCTTACATCCGGTGAGCTCCCCATTAACCCTAAACCCTACTCCCAAACCCTAAACCCTACTCCCAATCCCTAAATCCTACACCTAAAACCTAAACCCTACACATAAATCCGGCACCTAAACCCTAAACCTAAATCATGCACCTAAATTTGACAATCTGGGGAATGGATCTGCTGGTGTAGAGGGGAGAGGGAGGGGGCTATTTTATCTATTTGGGGCCTTTATGGAAATGTATCTGCTGTTATATAGGGGCGGGGACCAACAGCGTCTGAAAGCTGGTCGCTTACATAATACATATCGGGTGAGCTCCCCATCGCCCTCATGCTGGCGATGCGAGATGGAGCGCACTCATTCCGGAGGCTCCCTCAGGAAAGGAGCCCATCCTGCCCCCCTACCCTAGCCCTCCCCCCTGCCTGCCTACCCTACACCTCACCCCTGCTGACCCCTGTCTGCCCCACACATACATTCTCCCCACTGCCTCCAGCGTGCCCCACACAGTTGCCCCACACACCCACACCTTCTCCCCTACTGCCTCTTAACGCGCCCCCAATTTACAAACCGCCTGTCAACAACAACGCAGAAAGCCTCCTGGCAAGGGTGGTCCCAGCAAACCGCCCGCCGGCAGCGGCAAGCCCGGATCCGGCGCGGATCTCGGGCAGTTCCGTCTTCTTCAGGAATGCAGCCTGGCCTCCTGCTACGCCTTCGCCCTGGAGCCGCGCCAGCAGCGCTCCGTGACCTGCTGCATCTCCGCGGCGTTTGAGCCGTTGCTGGCCATATTCGACATGCGACCGGTGGAGCTGCTGCGACCCGCGGCGGACGAGTTCGCCGCGGGCTTCGCCGACGATTTCGGGCCGATCCCGGACGACGGATCCGCGGGCGGCGGTGACGGTGCGCTGTCTGTCTTTTTGACCCGCCCGTTGCATCCGGACTCTCCGCTGCGGGTGAGTGGTCATGGAGCAGGGGGGGGGGGGGGGTCATGGAGTGGGATGATACGGGTGTGTGGTAATGGAGTGGGATAATGCACGTGAGTGGTCATGGATCGGGTGAGTGGTCATAGAGCGGGTGAGTGGACATGGAGTGGGGTGATGTGGGTGAGTGGGCATGGAGTGGGGTGATGTGGGTGAGTGGTCATGGAGTGGAATGATGCGGGCGAGTGGTCATGGGGTGTGATGTTGTGGGTGGGTGGTAATGGAGTGGTCATGGAGCGGGTGAGTGGTCATGAAGTGGGATGATGCGGGTGAATGGTCATGGAGTGGGATGATGTGGTTGGGTGGTCATGGAGTGGGGTGATGTGGGTGAGTGGTCATTGAGTGGGATGATGCAGGTGAGTGGTCATGGATCAGGGGGGTACAGGTGAGTGGTCGTGGTGCGGGGGATGCACGTGAGGGGTCATGGAACGGGAGATACTGGTGAGTCGCCATGATCCCTTGACCCCATATTTTCAACTGGCCGACGCTATGGTGTCTGTACTTTCGACCCATCTGTTGCACCTGGCCTCACTGCTGCGGGTGAGTGGTCGCGGAGTGGGATGATGTGGGTGAGTGTTGGTGGTGTGAGGGATGCAGGTGAGTGGTCATGGAGCCTGGGGATGTGGGTGAGTGGTCCCCAGCCTTCAGCCAGATAACCTAACCGGTTGACGCCTCGATGGTGCATTGTCTGCCTTCTTGACCCACCCATTGCACCAGGAATATTTGTGGAGAGTGTGTGGTCATGGAGCAGGGGGGGGTGTGTGTGTGGGTGAGCGGTCCTTAGCCCTAAACCACACAACCTCCATTCTCTAAGGATGCAGCGTCTGACTACTTGATCCGCAAAGTGCACGAGGACTCTCCGCTGCGGGTGAGTGGTCATGAATCGGCGGATGCGTGTGATTGGTCATGGAGGAGGGGATGTTGGTGAGCGGTCCTTTACCTTAAACCACACAAACTCACATGGTGGACGCTGCGGTGTCTGTCTTCGTGACCCACCCGTTTCTCCACGACTCTCGCCTGCATGCGTGTGGTGAAGGAACGGAGATGCGAAGGGAGATGCGGATGAGTTGTACTGGAACGAGGGATGCAGGTGAGTGGTAATGGAGTGGGTTGGAGGAATTCCATGGAACTGGAACCGGTCGTCTTCAAACCTGGAGCCTACCTTCTCAAACCCCGAACCTGAACACCTTCACCACTCCCCCCCCCTCCACTCTCTCCTAATCGCCGCCTCCCCACCTATTACGCCCACTCACTCCCCCCCCCCCTCATACTCCCCCGCTGACTATCTCCCTATCTCGCCTACTCTTAACCCCGCCTCACACTGCCCACCCCGCCCCTCATCCCCTTATGCCCCCCCCCCCCATCCCCATCCCATTCCCCATCCATTCCCCACCCCAACCCCATCCCCATCCCCATCTCCCCCATTCCCCACCCCTATCCCCACCCCATCCTCATCCCCCCACCCCTTCTCCATCCCCATTCCCCACCCCCAGAGCCTGCCCGGATCCCTCGGCACGTCGAGCGCCTCGCTGGATCCATCCCCGGGCAAGCCTGGGCGCGCCTCTGGCGCCCCGTCGCCCCCCGCGGCCCGCAGCACCAGCGCGGCGGCGCGCAGCCCCTCGCCAGGCGGGGGGCTGCCGCGAGCCAGCAGCCTGGGGAGCGGCGCGGGCGCGGCGGCGCCCCGCGGGGCAGCGGCGGCCAGCGGCCGAGCCAGCAGCAGCAGCAGCGCCTCGGCCAGCAACAGCAGCGCCTCGGTCAAGAAGCTGCCGCCGAGGAGCCAGCCGGTGACGTTCAACCGGAAGATAAAATCGTCCGGGTGAGTGTCTGGGGCGGGCCTATTCCGAACCATTTAAATGGCATTGAACCTGCCCTTGCTCACCCTCAACCCTAGCGCCACCCTCCCTCCCCTCACATCCACGCACGGCTTTATGCAGGCGCCCGTGCGCCTGAGCTGCACCCCCTTTGCCCCCCCCCCCCCCCACACACACACTCCTCTCTCTCCCAACATCTCCAACCCTAGCGCCACCCTCCCTCCCCTCACATCCACGCACGGCTTTATGCAGGCGCCCGTGCGCCTGAGCTGCACCCCCTTTGCCCCCCCCCCCCCCACACACACACACTCCTCTCTCTCCCAACATCTCCAACCCTAGCGCCACCCTCCCTCACTTCACATCCAGGTACGGCTTTATGCAGGCGCCGGTGCGCCTGAGCTGCACCCCCTTTGCCCCCCCCCCCCCCCCACACACACACACTCCTCTCTCTCTCAACATCTCCAACCCTAGCGCCACCCTCCCTCACTTCACATCCAGGTACGGCTTTATGCAGGCGCCGGTGCGCCTGAGCTGCACCCCCTTTGCCCCCCCCCCCCCCACACACACACACTCCTCTCTCTCCCAACATCTCCAACCCTAGCGCCACCCTCCCTCACTTCACATCCAGGTACGGCTTTATGCAGGCGCCGGTGCGCCTGGGCTGCACCCCCTCCGCCCCCCCCCCCCCACACACACACACTCCTCTCTCTCCCAACATCTCCAACCCTAGCGCCACCCTCCCTCACTTCACATCCAGGTACGGCTTTATGCAGGCGCCGGTGCGCCTGGGCTGCACCCCCTCCGCCCCCCCCCCCCCCCCACACACACACTCCTCTCTCTCCCAACATCTCCAACCCTAGCGCCACCCTCCCTCACTTCACATCCAGGTACGGCTTTATGCAGGCGCCGGTGCGCCTGGGCTGCACCCCCTCCGCCCCCCCCCCCCACACACACACACACTCCTCTCTCTCCCAACATCTCCAACCCTAGCGCCACCCTCCCTCACTTCACATCCAGGTACGGCTTTATGCAGGCGCCGGTGCGCCTGAGCTGCACCCCCTTTGCCCCCCCCCCCCCACACACACACACACTCCTCTCTCTCTCAACATCTCCAACCCTAGCGCCACCCTCCCTCACTTCACATCCAGGTACGGCTTTATGCAGGCGCCGGTGCGCCTGGGCTGCACCCCCTCCGCACCAGTCAAGGTGACCCGCGCCGTCGCCACCACCAACACGGGGCGGCTGCTCATGCACCAGCGCCAGTACCCCACTGGCTGCGACCCGCTGATCCTGCACCAGCCCAAGAACGCGATGCCGGGCAACAGCCCCGTGCACGGATCAGCGGTGCTGAGGATTGCATACTCAAGTGGGTTTGGGTTTTAGGTTTTGGGGTGTAGGTTTTAGGGTTTGCATGGCTCTGCAGTGCTGATGATTGCTTACTTAAGTTGTTCAAGGGTTTGGGGTTAAGGGTTTGTTCGGCTCAGCAGTGCTAGGGATTCTGCATATTCAAGTCAGTGTATGCAATGGGCAGACCCTAAGCCCTATCATCTTCAACCCTCAACCTGAGTGGCTGTGACCTGCGTGTGCGCAGGTGACGCGTCGCGGCTGCTGACCGCCTCTGCGGACCGGACTGTGCACGTGATGAAGCTGCCCCTGTCATTTCCAACCTAAACCCTAAACCATGCCAGCTCAAACCCTTAACTCTAAACAATGCAGGTGACGCATCGCGGCTGCTGACCGCTTTTGCGGACCAAACCGCGCGCGTAATGAAGCTGCCCCTGTCCAAGCACCATAACCCTAAACCCTTAACTACGCAGGTGATGCGTCGCGGCTGCTGACCGCCTCTGCGGACCGAACCGCGCGTGTGATGAAGCTGCCCCTGTCCAAGCACCAGGGCGAGGGCACGGACCTGCTGGGGCACAACGCCGCCGTGGTCTCCGCCAGCTGGAGCCATGACGGCACCATGGTGCTGACGGCCTCGTCAGACAGGTGGGCAGGGAAAGTGAAAAGCTACAACCCTTATATACCCCGGGTGAGCAAAACCCTGAAGGCCTAGGTCCCAGCGGCCGCCGTGGTCTCGGCCAGCTGGAGCCACGACGGCACCATGGTGCTGACGGCCTCGTCAGACAGGTGCGCGGGGAAGGTGAAAACCTGATAATCACCCGGGGCCTAAATCCTAAACCCTCGAAATGACCCTAGAACCCTGAAGTCCTGTACCAGCAAAACCCTAAGAGGACCTAGGGCCTAGCCCCTGAAACCCTAGATCCTGCGGATCCCAGGACCTGGGGCCTGGACCCTGAAACCCTAGATCATGCAGAGCCACAACGCTGACGTGGTCTCGGCAATCTGGAGCCACGACGGGGCCCTGGTGCTCATGATCTCAACAGGTGGGCAGGAAATTTCAAACCCAAAACCCTAAACCCTTGACCTAAACCCTTAACCCTGGAATTTTATTATCTTGAACCCTTGCTCTTACTTTGAAAGCCGGGAGCAAGAAACGTGAAACCCTGAAACCTGTTTGGCGCAAACCATGAAAGGTCAACATGAAACCCTGTTCTACACTTAGCACAAACCCTGAAGTCTGTGACCCTAAACCCTGGAACGCTAACATGAAACCCTGCTCCGCACGAAACACAACCCCTAGAGCATGTGCCCCTAAAGCCTTAACCCTGAACCCTGAACCTCTCCTCAGGGCAGACGAGTTGCTGCCTCATGCACAACTTGACTCACCCCTTTTGATCAGGAAGAACTACACCTCCCAGATACCCAGTGTAGTTCTTCCTGATCAAAAGCAGATACCCCCCACCTGCCCCCCTCATAACACCCACATACCCCCCACCTGCCCCTATCATAACACCCACATACCCCCCACCTGCCCCCCTCATAACACCCACATACCCCCCACCTGCCCCCTCATAACACCCACATACCCCCCACCTGCCCCCTCATAACACCCACATACCCCCCACCTGCCCCCTCATAACACCCACATACCCCCCACCTGCCCCCTCATAACACCCACATACCCCCCACCTGCCCCCTCATAACACCCACATACCCCCCACCTGCCCCCCTCAGAACCCCCACATACCCCCCACCTGCCCCCTCATAACACCCACATACCCCCCACCTGCCCCCTCATAACACCCACATACCCCCCACCTGCCCCCTCATAACACCCACATACCCCCCCACCTGCCCCCTCATAACACCCACGTACCCCCCACCTGCCCCCCTCAGAACCCCCACATACCCCCCACCTGCCCCCTCATAACACCCACATACCCCCCACCTGCCCCCCTCAGAACCCCCACATACCCCCCACCTGCCCCCTCATAACACCCACGTACCCCCTACCTGCCCCCCTCAGAACCCCTACATACCCCCCACCTGCCCCCTCATAACACCCACGTACCCCCCACCTGCCCCCTCATAACACCCACATACCCCCCACCTGCCCCCTCATAACACCCACATACCCCCCACCTGCCCCCCTCAGAACCCCCACATACCCCCCACCTGCCCCCTCATAACACCCACATACCCCCCACCTGCCCCCTCATAACACCCACATACCCCCCACCTGCCCCCTCATAACACCCACATACCCCCACCTGCCCCCCTCATAACACCCACATACCCCCCACCTGCCCCCCTCATAACACCCACATACCCCCCACCTGCCCCCTCATAACACCCACATACCCCCCACCTGCCCCCTCATAACACCCACATACCCCCACCTGCCCCCCTCATAACACCCACATACCCCCCACCTGCCCCCCTCATAACACCCACATACCCCCCACCTGCCCCCCTCATAACACCCACATACCCCCCACCTGCCCCCCTCATAACACCCACATACCCCCCACCTGCCCCCTCATAACACCCACATACCCCCCACCTGCCCCCTCATAACACCCACATACCCCCCACCTGCCCCCTCATAACACCCACATACCCCCCACCTGCCCCCCTCATAACACCCACATACCCCCCTCGCCCCCCTCATAACACCCACATACCCCCCACCTGCCCCCTCATAACACCCACATACCCCCCACCTGCCCCCCTCATAACCCCCACATACCCCCCACCTGCCCCCCTCATAACACCCACATACCCCCCTCGCCCCCCTCATAACACCCACATACCCCCCACCTGCCCCCTCATAACACCCACATACCCCCCACCTGCCCCCTCATAACACCCACATACCCCCCACCTGCCCCCTCATAACACCCACGTACCCCCCACCTGCCCCCCTCATAACACCCACATACCCCCCACCTGCCCCCATCATAACACCCACATACCCCCCACCTGCCCCCCTCATAACACCCACATACCCCCCACCTGCCCCCTCATAACACCCACATACCCCCCACCTGCCCCCTCATAACACCCACATACCCCCCACCTGCCCCCTCATAACACCCACATACCCCCCACCTGCCCCCCTCAGAACCCCCACATACCCCCCACCTGCCCCCTCATAACACCCACATACTCCCCACCTGCCCCCTCATAACACCCACATACCCCCCACCTGCCCCCTCATAACACCCACATACCCCCCCACCTGCCCCCTCATAACACCCACGTACCCCCCACCTGCCCCCCTCAGAACCCCCACATACCCCCCACCTGCCCCCTCATAACACCCACATACCCCCCACCTGCCCCCCTCAGAACCCCCACATACCCCCCACCTGCCCCCTCATAACACCCACGTACCCCCTACCTGCCCCCCTCAGAACCCCCACATACCCCCCACCTGCCCCCTCATAACACCCACGTACCCCCCACCTGCCCCCTCATAACACCCACATACCCCCCACCTGCCCCCTCATAACACCCACATACCCCCCACCTGCCCCCCTCAGAACCCCCACATACCCCCCCACCTGCCCCCTCATAACACCCACATACCCCCCACCTGCCCCCTCATAACACCCACATACCCCCCACCTGCCCCCTCATAACACCCACATACCCCCACCTGCCCCCCTCATAACACCCACATACCCCCCACCTGCCCCCCTCATAACACCCACATACCCCCCACCTGCCCCCCTCATAACACCCACATACCCCCCACCTGCCCCCCTCATAACCCCCACATACCCCCCACCTGCCCCCCTCATAACACCCACATACCCCCCACCTGCCCCCCTCATAACACCCACATACCCCCCACCTGCCCCCCTCATAACACCCACATACCCCCCACCCGCCCCCCTCATAACACCCACATACCCCCCACCTACCCCCCTCATAACACCCACATACCCCCCTCGCCCCCCTCATAACACCCACATACCCCCCACCTGCCCCCTCATAACACCCACATACCCCCCACCTGCCCCCTCATAACACCCACATACCCCCCACCTGCCCCCTCATAACACCCACGTACCCCCCACCTGCCCCCCTCATAACACCCACATACCCCCCACCTGCCCCCATCATAACACCCACATACCCCCCACCTGCCCCCCTCATAACACCCACATACCCCCCACCTGCCCCCCTCATAACACCCACATACCCCCCCACCTGCCCCCCTCATAACACCCACATACCCCCCTCGCCCCCCTCATAACACCCACGTACCCCCCACCTGCCCCCCTCATAACACCCACATACCCCCCACCTGCCCCCCTCATAACACCCACATACCCCCACCTGTCCCCCTCATAACACCCACATACCCCCCCACCTGCCCCCCTCATAACACCCACGTACCCCCCACCTGCCCCCTCATAACACCCACGTACCCCCCACCTGCCCCCCTCATAACACCCACATACCCCCCACCTGCCCCCCTCATAACACCCACATACCCCCCACCTGCCCCCTCATAACACCACATACCCCCCACCTGCCCCCTCATAACACCCACATACCCCCCACCTGCCCCCCTCATAACACCCACATACCCCCCACCTGCCCCCTCATAACACCCACATACCCCCCACCTGCCCCCTCATAACACCCACATACCCCCCACCTGCCCCCCTCATAACACCCACATACCCCCCACCTGCCCCCCTCATAACACCCACATACCCCCCACCTGCCCCCCTCATAACACCCACATACCCCCACCTGCCCCCCTCATAACACCCACATACCCCCCTCGCCCCCCCCTGCTGTGCAGGACCGCCCGAATGTGGAACGCTGCTTGCGCCCAGCCTCTCCTCCGCTTCACACATGTGCACCAGCAGGTGAGTGCACAGGCAAACATGAGCTGATACCATGCTGGTGTTCACACTTTCTTACATGACGCCATGCTGGTGTCCACACTGGTGTGTCTGGTGCAGTGCATCCACACCTTATATACAATGTGGTCAGCCCTCACCGAATTATATTGTCTTGGAAATTTGTGGGAAATTGTTTTGCCTTATGGTTTCACCCCCGTTCAATGAACTGGGGCAACCTTAATCAGCTACAGCCCTGTGTCAGCTACATACACCTTGTCAGCTACATACCTGTGTCAGCTACATACACTCTGTCAGCTACCGATTTATGTCAGCTACATATCTTTTGTCCGCTACATACCTGTGTCAGCTACAGACATTTTGTCAGCTACAATTCTTAGTCGGCTACCAACTTTGTCAGCTACCAACATTTTCCAGCTTCAAACATGTTTCAGCTACAAACCTGTGTCAGCTACAAATCTTAGTCGGCTACCAACCTTGACAGCTATTAAATGTCTGTCAGATACAAACATGTTCCACCTACACACAATATTGATCTGCACACCCTGCCAGCTACAAACCTTCATATATCGAAATTATCTTTGCTCTGATTAATCCTTTGACCAATGTACGTTGGATCGTCGGCCTTGCATGATATCCCTACGCAACGTTGCCAGCCCCCAAACCCTGAACCCAGCACCCCTAAACCCTCAACCCTTTACCTTAAACCCTAAACCCCACGCAAATGGCCACGCCCACTGCCAGAACCCTGAACCTTAAACCCTCAACCCCACGCAGGTGTCCACGCCCGCTGCCAGCCTCCTACCGCTCACGCCCCTGTCCCCGCCGCCCGCGACGGCCGCCAGCCGCGCCGCCGCGGCCGCCTCTGCCTCGCCCAACCCGCCTTTCGTCCACGAAGTGCAAGCGGCGCGCTTCTTCTACATGGACCAGTTTGTGCTGCTGGCCACCGGCAGTAAGCTGCACCTGTATAGGTGTGAGGAGAGGGTTGGGTATAATAGGGTTTAGGCTCAGCAGTAGGCTGCACCTGTATAGGTGTGAGGAGAGGGTAGGGTATAATAGGGTTTAGGCTCAGCAGTAGGCTGCACCTGTACAGGTTGGGGGGGGGTAGGGTTTAAGCATGAACAGGTGAGAGGAGCGTTGAGGGTTTAGGCTTGAACTGGTGAAGGGGGGGGTAGGGTTTAGGGTTTAGACTCGGCATGAACCGTTGAGGGTGGGGGTAGGGTTAAGGGTTTAGGATCAGCATGAACCGATGAGGGGGGGGGTCAGGGTTTAGGATCAGCAGCAAGCTGCACCTGTATATGTGAGGGGGGGCAAGGTGTAGGCTTGAGCATGTGAGAGGAGGGTTGAGGGGTTACGGGTTCTGGCTTGAAAATGTGAGAGGGGGGTTGAGGGTTTACGGGTTCTGGCTTCAACTGAGATCATAGCCTGAACAAGTACTGCACTTTCACCCTACACCCTGAACCCTTAACCCCAAATCTTACAACCCTAATACCCTGAACCCTAACAAACATGTCCTGCCTTCCCTGCTCCTAGGTACCGCCTGTCAGACAGCCCGGACGACGACCTGGAGCGCCTCCGCAACAACAACAAGTACCGCCTGGCCGCGTCGTACGGCAGCGCGTCGCAGACGGTCAACGAGTTCTCGTGCATCAACTCCTTCCTGTCTCCGCTTGCGCTGCTGGCCGGATCCAACAGGCAAGCTGGAGGTGGGGGGCTTGGGGTGGGTGGGTGGGGCGAGGGCTTGCGCTGCTGCCCGGATCGAACAGGCAAGCCGGGGTTTGGGGAGGGGGGGTGGGGGTGGGGCGAGGGCTTGCGCTGCTGGCCGGATCCAACAGGCAAGCCGGGGCCTGGGGGTCTGGAGAGAGGGGTGGGGCAAGGGCTTGCACTACTAGCCGGATCCAACAGGCAAGCTGGGGGTGGAGGGGTAGGGGTGGGGGTGGGGCGAGGACTTGCACTGCTGGCTGGATCTAACATGCAAGCTTGGGGTTGGGGGTCTGGAGAGGGGGGTGGGGCAAGGGCTTGCACTACTGGCCGGATCCAACAGGCAAGCTGGGGGTGGGGGAGGGGGGGGGGGGCGAAGGCTTGCGCTGCTGGCCGGATCCAACAGGCAAGCTGGGGGGGGCTGGGGGGGGGCGAGGGCTTGCGCAGTTGCGCTGCTGGCCGGATTCAACAGGCAAGCCGGGGTTTGGGGGGCTGAGGTGGGGGGAGGGGCGAGGGCTTGCTCTGCTGGCTGGATCCAACAGGCATGCCGAGGGGTGGGGAGGTCAAGCAGGGCCCAGGGAATAACCAGTGCGCACCATCAGCATAAGAATAATACATTGAGTAATAAATAAGCCATCTTTGAACATTGTGTGCACTGGAAAATTGACGCCCGCCACGCAGGAGCATCGAGGTGGTGGACGTGACGACCATGCAGTGCAGCGCGACCATCGAGGACGCGCACGCGCGGCCGCCGCACGCCATCGTCCAGAGCGCGACCTCCTCGCTGTTCGTATCGCACGCTAAGGAGGCGTACGAGCTGTTTGCGACCGCTTCTCAGGATAACACGGCCAAGCTGTGGGACGTGCGGTCCTGCCGCTGCGTGCGGACGTTCACGGGCCACAAGAACAGTCAGGTTGCGACCAACATCGCGTTCAGCCCCTGCCTTAGGTGGGAATTTTCGGGTGTAGGGTGTAGGGTCAGCCCGCGCCTCAGGTGGGAAGTTCGGGGTTTAGGTTCAGCCCGTGCCTCAAATGGGAGTTTAGGGTTTAGGGTAGCCCGTGCCTGAGGTGGGAAGTTTGGGGTTGAGCAGTTTAGGGTCTGCCCGTGCCTCGATTTGGAAGGTCAGTACCTAGCTTTGGGCACCGGTATTGTGTACCTAGCTTTGGATACCGGTATTGGGCCAAGCTATTGACTGTTGGAGGGTTTAGTTTCGCAAATCACCCCCCCCACCCTGCCTTCCCCGTCTTGTACCCTTTCCGCAGGTACCTAGCCTCAGGCTCGGAGGACAAGGCTCTTGATTCTCCCCCCCCCCTTCCCCGTCTTGTACCCTTTCCGCAGGTACCTAGCCTCAGGCTCGGAGGACAAGGCTCTTGATTCTCTCCCCCCCCCCCTTCCCCGTCTTGTGCCATTTCCGCAGGTACCTAGCTTCAGGCTCGGAGGACAAGGCTGCCTACATGTACGACCTGCGCATGGGGACGGTGCTGCATCGTATCCGAGGCGTGCACGGGGACGCGGTCATGGACGTCGCGTTCAATCCCCTGCACCCGCAGCTTGCCACCGCTTGCTTAGACGGCCGCATCCATTTCTACAGCGATGCCGTTTGATGCCTCGGATTGTGAAGTTCTGTGAAGATTTTGCAGTCCAACGGAGCATCACATTTTTTGTGCAAGGGACATGTGCCCATAAATCGGTACATGCACTTGCTGTATACGGGATAAGAGGAGGAAAAGTGATTGGCTCCCCAGGGGCTAGGAACCCTCGCAATGCCTTCCCTTTAGGGGGTGGAAGAGATGATTTCCTTGTCCTTTGTGTTCCACTTTTTCTTTCCTTTCCCCTCTAATCTTAGCTACCTTCCCCCAACGGTGGTCACTGTTGGGCGCTCACGCGGCCGAGCCTTTTCAGCAGGGCCCAGAGGTGTAACGTCATTGGAATGGGAGGGTTTAGCTGCCACCTGCTCGATGGATCCGTGGATTGAGGTATTGCCTTGTACTGATGTCGTAGTGTAGAACTGAACTTACTACATCATTGCACCAGAATATGTACCAGGTTAGGTCTTTGGTATGGAGCCAAATTTACTCGAAGGGGCTAAGGGGGGGGAGGGGGGGCAATACGGTTTTTACCCCCGTCATAAAAAAAACTAACGACTTACGGCCGACCCCCGCCCGCCTCCGGAACCTTGCTCACATAAATTTCCCAGTCAGAAATAAGAATTCAAGAGGGGGAGACGGGTCAATTTCAATCAGCTCAACTTTGAGCTTCTTATGATGTTGCTCAATATAGTTGGTCCAACCATATCAAATGATTAAATGGTCAAAGGAATCAAGTCCCCGATACAATCGCTCTAGCTACCACGCACCTGCCAGCCACCTATCCTGGCCAGACCACAAGGCTCCAGAAACAAGAGGACTGCGGATCACACCGGACTCACGGATCGTACTTTAACATGCTGATGTGCCCCTGAAGCAACTAAATATTCTGCCTCTCTGGGAGCTCCTTGACCCCTCAGTCCCATCTCCGCAAACTCCTCAGTGCTCATTTGCTTAGTCACGGGAGAGCTTTGTCTAGGAGTTCTTAATGGAATGACTATCCTCTTGATTATCATGATTTCGATCTCTGGTCTCTATATGTTTGTATCATCGTTTTTAAGTCACAAATTCAACACTGAAATTACTCACTATCAGAAGTTTCACGTACTCATCTCAATGATGTATGCACACAGTTCACACTTTTAAACGCTTTAGTCACTTGAATTACGCGTCACACAGTTTCACACATATTTTCCAGGTTTGCTCAAACACTCTTGTACAGAATTTTTAGGCAGTGTTCAACCGATTTTTTTGCACCTACGTCATGTTTTATGGCTGGGGCCGATCTTCTGCACAACGGGGTTCATTTCCACGCTACTGCTCGGTGGTTGTGTGCTGGTTGCTAGCCCATGGGGGTCACTGGTTTTCGCTCACTGTCCTAGCGTATTAAGTGCATGTACCGGCTTACGGGCACAAGTCCCATGCATCAAATGTGATGCTCCGCTGGACTGTAAAAACTTCACAAACTGCACAGTGCTGATGGCATATCTTGTCACTTTTGCCTCCGTCAGCTCCTGACCAGAGTGGGCTAGCTCCATGTAATCTAGGAAGCGATAGCTCCACTCAGCTGAGCGTTTTAAGGCTAGTCTCGTCAGGAGCAGGGGATACAGTTTGCCTGGAACCTTTGTGTTGTTGTTCCTGTTGTTTGGTGGGTGGACTTTCCTATCTTTCTTTCTTTTTGTGCCTTCTTTCTTGGCTTTCCTAGCTGGCTTTTTGTTTGCCGACGTGGCCGAGATTGATTTCAGCAAGGCCCATATGTGTTACGTCATAAACAGAAGGGCGGATGCTGCTGGCCATGCTGCTGCAGATGGTGGATGCCGCTGGTATGTTGGTACGTGCAGCAGCCGCATATGACATTTTGTAGTTCAGGGAGCAGAGGGACTTGACTAGCGTCATTAGAGCCTCTGCCCATATCCGTTTTGGCGGTTTTACCCTGGCTTGATGCCATGTCTCCACACACAACGCCACAAAAGCCGCATGCCTCAGCAGTCAGCACCACTTCACTCCAAGCTGCATGCTGGTGCAGCAAGACTTGCGATCCGATGTGCAATCGCCTAGCTGATAGCTTGACCAACTTCCCACAGCCATGCACCTTGCACAGCGTTTGCACATGGTCCATCATTTTGCTGAAAAAATCTCCGACTGCTGGGGGGACCATCTCAAAGTGGCATGGGCTTGGCATCATTGCCTTCGCACGGGAAAGCTGACATGTCTAAGATATGGCGTGCAGCTGGTGGAAGCTGGCCAGAGACCCCCACCAGCTGTGCAAGCAAGCAGCTGAAGATGACGTCAAGTGTTGGCATCTCTCATATTGCTATGCTACCCGGAGAAGGGCGGGGAGTCTGAAATTTTGAAACTGAGGATGCCGCTGATCCATCAGTCTCACTCCGTCTGGAAAGCGTCAAGTGTGCATGAGCACCCCTCACTTCACTACAACTGCCCCACTACGTGGCCGAGCGTTCAGCAGGGCCCAGCGGGTATGCACTGTTCTAAACTTCACTACAACTGCCTCCGTCCATCATGAGCTGCTCCGGCGTCAATTCGTCCATGCTGCTCAGGCCCCCTTCTCAAGCTATGTGCTATGTAGGGACCCAGAGCATACATGCTGACATATCTGCTTTTCTGCTCTGAGCACTGCCAAGGCTGACGTACACCGTTGCATGGGACTAACAATGCGAATGGATCGCGCAGCCTGAGGGTAGTCAGGTCGTGCCAATCGGTTGCCGTGGCACCACGGCCGTGCCGGAGTAGCAGGACTATGCAAATATTCTTTCAAATATATGGGCATGGGCATATCAACAGCAGCGATTTTTTGTTGCGGAGCTGCTCCTCTGCCCAAAATGGCATGTTAGAATATCTGATTAGTTTTAATACACGTCGCAACGGGCCTTCATCACTTTACCGGAGCATGCATGGGTGGGATACTCTGGCTCTTGCGGAGGGCGTGGCTGGTGTCATCGAGGGCTGGTTTGTTGGGGAGCTGAGAACTTGGTTTCCTTTTTTGGGGAGGGAGGAGGGGTCTTTTCCTTTTTGATCCTCTCTTGCTTTCTCCTCTTTTTAATGTCTCCTTGTGCATGCCTTGGCTGTTCAGGGGCGAGGAACCTCTGCCTTTCCCTTTTCTTGGGGGGGGGAGATTCTCCTTTGTGTCCCTCCCGTTCTTTCCTCTCCCCCCTTGAGTTATCCAAAACAAAGCCTTAGCCAATTCCTTAGCCCCTATCCTCAATAATATGTTCACCGATCCCTGGTTAACTACCAACCCACCCTCGCGCCAATCTCGCGCCTCAACCCAGTCAAACCTTAATTCTCCTGTCATGCAGCAAGATCACAGGGTATATAAGGGTTCTGATGCCATCAGCTGACCAGTGCGCTTCCCATCATATCCATTCATCTAGCCGGTTATCAGATACCAGTATCATCAAGTGTCCAAACAAGGAATCAGAAATCAGGCACATGTTGTGCCTAGGGTTGCCCTGTACAGAAGACAGTCTTACGGTACGGATACGGTACGGCCAGAAAGGTAAGGAAATGGCCGATACCATGTTTCAACACGGTATGCTACAGGTCAACAGTGAGGTGCGGTACGTTACAGGCAAACGGCCATACTGGGTATTGGGTAACCCAAGTTGTGCCTCAGTCCTCTTGTTTGATTGGATTAGACCCCGCCCTCATCCTAGGATTCAGATAATTTCCTCATAAAGAGGCGGCACATGGAAGAACTTCACACCTACGGGCAATGCTCAACATGCGTACGCGGGTAGCCCCAAAACTCATGCACTGGGCCAAACTACGCAAAACGAGAACAGACTGCGGTATAGCAGAAGATCACAAACATGACAAATTGGACAGCAATAAACCCCAGGTGGAAAAAATACTGATATGGAGCCAAAGCTAGATACAAACGTTGTTCCCAGTATTCCCAGGCACTCTGGGCCACCTGGGGAGCATGCAATGGCTGCCACTCAACAAGCATACGCACCACTGCCATGTGACGTCCGTAAACTGCACACCTGAATGCCTCTTTCTCCTGGCAGTCTGCACGAGGTGCATGCTCCGGCCACTGAAGAAACATTCGCACCAATACTGCATCGCCACGCCTTGCTGCCCGACACAAAGCCTCGCCATCCTGGCAGTCCGCACGAGGTGCATGCTCCGGCCACCCAAGAAGCATGCGCGCCAACGCCGCATGGCCATGATGAGCTGCACAAACTAATGCATGGCCATCCCCATAGTCTGCACGAGGCGCATGCTCGGGCCAGTGCAAAAGCATACGCGCGACGTCCTCATGGCCACCATTTATTGCTTTACTGACTGCCAGGCCATTCATACAGTCCGCACGAGGCGCATGCTCCCGCTGCTCCAGCAACATCCGGACTAGACTTTGATTGCCAAGAGATGCAGCAATCACAAGCAAACGTCCTTCTTGGCAGTCCGCCCTTGAAGAATTCAGGAGGTGTCTCACAAGTGCACATGTGTTAACTGCCTGGCTGCCGCATTGGACAGCCCGCATGAGCGCCTCCTCAGCGCCGTGAACCTCGATCATGAGGCCGCCGAGGCGGGACGGGTTGCCGCGCACGCAGTCACACCACTCCTTGCACACATTCCACGCTGCAATGGATGTAGTAGTCTTACTATTCCAACGCCAGGTAGGACCCCCAGATGTCTGCCATCTTCCTGCCCGAACAAGGATGTTGCCCAGCAGGTCCGCAGAGAGATCATGCACGGTCGTTTCGGTAAGAGTCGGATCTCCGACACCGTTCTTCTCGTTGCCCATTGATTGATTCAGACCGGTTGTGCAAGTTTTATAATTCAGAACAGTTATAATTCTAAAGGTCGGGTCAGGTCAGTGGGGCGAAGGTTGCCTTGGTCGATCTCCAGGTCGTTTCAGATGGGACTTAGATATTCAAAAAATGATGAAGAGCGAGCGTGTAGGCTGAAGAACAGTAATCCAATGTAAATGTAAATGATGCAAACCCGCAGGCTAATGATGATCTGCGGAAGAATCTTTGTTTGGACTGAACAAATGACACCAGGGGGATCCCCCCTGAATGAAACTGTGAAAGTGTGAGGCTGCTGGCCGCCCAAACCTAGAAAACCTGAGAACGCAAATAAACACATAAACTAGCCCGGGTGCGCTAGTGGCCCTCGTCTACAGCTGGGAAAAGGCGAGCACGAAATAATTAAGACCAAGCGCGCACTTGACGAGGGCTGCATTGCTGCTGCCCAGACTTGCCGTACACCTTGGCCAAACCTGACAGTGTGTACAGAGTGACAGGTGATCAGCTGGAGTGGACCAGATCAACAGAGTATGTTATTACGCTAACTCAATGTGGCAAATGAGCTATGGGACTATGTAGCACCATGCGTGCCTGCTGCTGAGAATCAGATTACAGGTGGGCTGATCGAGGGTGCCAGCGTGGGGGTAGTGGGGGCTGGGTAGGTCAGAGCCGATGTCTGGGAGGATGTGGGATCCAGACAGGCTACGATTTTTTTTGAAAGGTGTAATGCCTGCAATTCCCCGGGATTTCACCTGATGGGTGACTCCACCCATCAGGTCCTCAAAATGCCTTGCACACGCTTCAAGTCCCTCGCACCCCACACATCAGGCGCAGTATTTGCCGAGCCCCAGGGTTACCTGGTTCGACCGCATGTATAAGTGCGCAGTTAAAATTGAAGGTTCATCTAAAGCTCACCAGGGCACCGGTCAGGAAAAACGGCATGGTAAGGTTTTCCAAGTCTTTTGCATGGATAAGTTGCATGCATGCATGCATGCATGCATGATGGTTTCTTCCAACAGGACAGTTGGGCGCCCACGCAGCCGAGCTTTTTTAGCAGGGACCAGAGGTGTTATGTCATTGGCATGCATGGTGGATCTTGTGGGCCTGTTAGGCCAAACTATGGGGATTAGTAGGTTTTCGCTCGCTGGGCTAGTTAAGCCCAACTATGGGGATTAGTAGGTTTTCGCTCGCTGGGCTAGTTAAGCCCAACTATGGGGATTAGTAGGTTTTCGCTCGCTGGGCTAGTTAAGCCCAACTATGGGGATTGGCTGGTTTTTGCTCGCTGTCCTAACGCATCTAGTGCTTGTACCGGTTTGCGGGCACATGTCCCATGCATCAAATGTGATGCTCTGTTGGACTGTAAGAACTTCACGAAACTTCACAGCAGGCTGCGTCCTCGTACTGATGCTTGGATGGTCTGCATCCCTGAGAGTGACTGCTGAGCGCAGTGATACTTCAGGGTCACTGGTACCTCGTGACAGAGTTGTCATCGTATTTTAAATCAGATATAGCAGATTGGTGCATGTATACCTAGAGCATAGTCGATGGTCTGCCATCCTGGTGGCTACCCTAGCTCTGCACACATCACAATGACAACTGGGGGGCATGCAAACAACTTCAGTTGAGAATAGTGTACTACACTATGGTGCTACACTCAAGAAAATTCGGCAACAAGGCCGTTTTGACTAGTCCAGGAAAATGCCCACAAAATCCTTATCTTCCAGACGACATCACTCGTTGGGCTCAATGCAGCGGTGGCACCGGAGGCACAGCAATACAGCCCTGTCATGGCTCAAGCCATGGCAGCAGATATGCAGCTTGCACTCAGCCAGGGCACTGGCGGCCGCACCTGGTGCTCTGATCTGCTGGGTGCATTAGAGGAGCTAGTGGAGCGGGGGGCAGCCACCCCCACCTTGCGCGAGGCAGCAGCTGCACTACAGCGCCTACCCGTCACAGAGGTGTTGGCACTCGTTGACGCAGCCTACGAGCAAGCACGGCTGGATGCAAGCGGCGGTGGGGCCCCCGGGGACCCTACCACTCAGCACAGATCTTTGGCGACCTACCGCGCCTGGTTCCAGTCCACGGCGGGTGCCGTGCTGGCGCTAGCCAAGAGCCGCACTAGTCAGAGGGAGTGCGCTTGTGTGCGCACCAATTTGCGACTGCGGCTTGGCGCGATCAGCACTGCTGATACCAGAGGACGGCGCAACGGTCAGCGGCGACAGGCACGCTGCCGCCAGCGGTGTTGGGCACGGGGGGATAGCGAGCAGGTAGAGGATGCGCTGCATGTGTGCTTCCAGTGCCCTAGTGTCAGGGAGCAGTTACGGGAGCGGGGGTGGGCAAGTCCTCCGGGCGCTGCCCACTAACTTCCACCAGTTGTACCAGGCTGAGCATGGGTGGGATGCACTTGCTTTTGTGGACTGTGCTGTGGGCATTATTGAGGGTTAGTCTCCAGGGTTTCTGAGGCCGATATCGTTGGCCTTTCCGGCCTTCTCTTTTGGCCTTTTTTGTTGTTGTTGTTGTTTGCCCCCTTTTTAGTTTCTTCTCTTTCCCCTTCTGATCAGGGGGGCGCCCTCGCGGCCAAGCAGGGGTGGGATACGCTTGCTTTTCTGGACTTTTCTTTTCTTAGAGGCTTTGTTGGGGGCTAGTGTTTAGTGGACCTCAGGTGTTGGACTTTGGTCTGCTTTGCCTTCCCGGCCTCTCATTTAGTTCCTTCCCCCCTCTCTTCCTTTTAGTTCCTTCCTTACTCCCTTCTGAACAGTTGGGCACCTACGCGGCCGAGCTTTGAGCGGGCCCAGAGGTGTAACGTTATTGACTCATTGGGCTCAACGCGGCCGAGCCTTCTTGTGTATGGCCCAGAGGTGTAACGTCATTGACGAATTTGGGAAACAGCCGGCTTATGGCCGGTTAACCACATGGATCTGACGCTTGGTCATATACCACATCTGCCGGAGGAGTTAGCATTATCACGGGCCAAGGCAGATGCTGCTGCATGACAGAAGGTTTATCGTCGCTAAGACGGATCGTACGGAAAGCTGCCCCATTTATACCTCAAGGTCCAAAGGTCAATGACATTACACATCTGGGTCATGCTGACAAAGCTCGGCCGTATGAGCGCCGGATTGTCCGGTTGGGAGGAAAATAAACTTAAGGCTAAGGAGAAGGGAAAGGAACATACGAAAAAACGTGAAGGAAAAAGACCATCCCCGAAAGTGAAGGAAGTCAGGAGAAACGCCAGCCCGTCCAGATCTTAGACTTCAAAAAAAAGAAAAAAGACAAGCACACCAAGCAGGCTAACCTGGAAAGAGTAAAAAGTAAGGGGACACACAAAAGGCTGAAAAAAAAATAAAAAGTGAGAGTTAGGAAGCCCCGGCCTCTGAAAAACGACGAAGCCTCAACAAAGCCTCAGCGAAAGCCACAAGTCCAGGTGTGCCACAGTGGAATGTGTCGGCTTCTATGGCCCCAAACCCTCTACAGATGTAAGCTGCTTGGGGAACATGGTCAGAGAACTGGATTGCAATAATGCAACAAGCGTCAAGGTCATCACCTTCATTCCTGACAGGTTGGGCCTCCTTGGCGAGGGCAGCGGAGTGTTGGTTGCTTGCCCAGGGGGTTCACTGGTTTTCGCTCGCTGTCCTAGCGTATTTAGTGCCTGTACTGGGTTACGGGCACAAGTCCCATGCATCAAATGTGATGCCCCGTTGGACTGTAAAAACTTCACTTCACAGCGGCACAAAGCGTCAACAAGGCGTTAACCAGTGCATGCATGATTGTTCCAATGACCCATTCGATGATGTAAAGAAAAACGACTACAAAGGCAAGGCATTGTACGCACACGCAGTGAGTCAATCAATAAATAAATTTAGGGTTGAGGGTTTACGGCAGTAGGCAAACAAGTATGTGGAGTGTGGATGAAGGAAGCCGCCCATTTTGGCCTTAGCATGGGACATGGCTATACCATAGTATGAACTGTATGAACACCTAGCCACCATTATGCTGCCCTTCAGTCAATTGTGGCACCGTGCAGTGAGTGCATGGAACCCACGGTTGCAACTGTCACACAGCACAATCAGTTTGTTCATATAAGGCAGCACATGGCACTACATGCCTAACAGTGAAATGCAGGCGGTCTGCACTGCGGACCACTCAATATTTTAGCGTACTTCAGCTACATCACGGCCTACGGCTGTGGGGGTCTGGTGCAGCAAGCCCTACTGATGGGACCACTGGCTGTAGGCCGGTCAAGGTTTGGAACCAATCGGCTCAGTAATGGCCGCCCGGTGGCCCCCAGAACGTACTAAAATAAACACTGCTGAGGACATACATTAACTGACCAACCGTGAACTCAGGCATGGCTGGTAGAGAGGCGGCATTGCGCAGCTTGGCATAACGCAACGTGTCTAGTTGTTGTGCCACCACCAGCAGGCTCTGGCCCCCCATGACGCAATTTTCTGTCATGACTTGGGCACGAGCAAGCATGTTGTTAGCTGCATGTTGTTAGCTGCATGTTGTTAGCTGCATGTTGTTAGCTGCATGTTGTTAGCTGCATGTTGTTAGCTGCATGTTGTTAGCTGCATGTTGTCAGCTGCATGTTGTCAGCTGCATGTTGTCAGCTGCATGTTGTCAGCTGCATGTTGTCAGCTGCATGTTGTCAGCTGCATGTTGTCAGCTGCATGTTGTTAGCTGCATGTAGTTAGCTGCATGTTGTCAGCTGCATGTTGTCAGCTGCATGTTGTCAGCTGCATGTTGTCAGCTGCATGTTGTCAGCTGCATGTTGTCAGCTGCATGATGTCAGCTGCATGTTGTCAGCTGCATGTTGTCAGCTGCATGTTGTCAGCTGCATGTTGTTAGCTGCATGTAGTTAGCTGCATGTTGTCAGCTGCATGTTGTCAGCTGCATGTTGTCAGCTGCATGTTGTCAGCTGCATGTTGTCAGCTGCATGTTGTCAGCTGCATGTTGTCAGCTGCATGTTATCAGCTGCATGTTGTTAGCTGCATGTTGTTAGCTGCATGTTGTTAGCTGCATGTTGTTAGCTGCATGTTGTTAGCTGCATGTTGTTAGCTGCATATCTATGTCATATACTCACATGTGATATCAGATATGTGACGTACATGCAATCTTCAATCGGCATCGCTAGCATACGTTACATACGTTCGCTCACCTTTGGAGGGATGACAGGCTCACATGCAAACATGAGCTGATGCAGGCTCATGTTAGAGCTTTGTGCACCTTGTCAAAACTACCCTAGTGCAATCCAAGGAAGGTACCTTTATACCTTTACACCTGTATACCTTTATACCTTTATATCCCATTTTCAACATGCTCTCAACATCCTCGGTCTCATGCAAAATTGCAAATGCCATCGCAATGCCGTCTTAACAGTCTGGACTAGCCCCTTCATGGTGGTATGCCATGGTGGTATGTGGTCCGGTTAGGTCAAGATGCCAGCATGACATTAAGCCCTTGAGGCCTTGATAGGTAATAGGTTCAGTGTGGGCTGGAGCGCGTTGAATGTGGCATTGGTGAAATCACATGCAACACAGATCTAGACTACCCTCTTGCTTGCTTTGTTGCATCCGTCATTCCAGCTGTCACAGTATATTACCGTATACGTGACAGAACCGTTTAGGCCGCTGTTAGCGACCGCGGAGCCTCCGCAGCTTCCCTGCGGAGTCTCCTGATCTGATCTGGAACCCAGAATCCCGCTTAAGTGTGAAGTGTAGCAGATTCTACCGTACTCAGTAATTAGGGCATGCCGGGACCTTTGAATCCCGGCGTGCCAGCTTGCTACTTACTTTTGTCCCTTTTGAAGGACAGGCCTCTGGTGTAAAGAGTATAGGCCTAGCTCTCACGGATACTAGCCCTTGCTCGCCACTAAGTCAGTACCTTACAATTCAGTCAAGTCTAGCACCACGGAAAGTGGTGATAGCATAAGCAAGTGACAAGCAAGCCCCATCCAGATCACTGGTCATCCCCAGCCGACGCGATCTACGGCGCTCGCCCTGAAGAGCACGCGACCTACGGTGCCAATTCCTGACTACTCGTCCATCGGAGACGACTAATCAGGCAAGCAGTCCCAAGCAGATATTCACCTAAATAGACCAGGAGGCGAAAAGCCGACCAGGAGCTCTCGGCGTACCAGCTTCCAGCTGAGTCCGCCCGGCGACAAAACCCACGGACAAAGTCACCTCCGTCGCCGTTCCTTCGCAACCCCGAGCATCCCCGCTCTCAGTGATTAAAGTAGTAGGGGCGGTACCCACGAGACAGGGACACCTAGACAGGCCCTAGGCAAGAAGACTCTCCTACTAGGGCTGTGCCTTACAGTTATCCTGTTAACAGCTCTTGTATGTAGTACAAGGAGCCTGTGTGTACGGTGCTGTACCGTATTTGTGAGGCGCTCTAAGGCGCCCTGGCCGGAGTTCACGGTATTTACCACAGTATTGCAGTTACTGCTTTATGGTGCGACACAGAGGCTCACCCACCAGTGACTCATCATGACTGAGTGCACTTCTTCACCGACAGCCGCATTGCCCATTGTCCACGGTGAGCATCTCCTTAACAAGATGCATGCGTGCGTCAGGATGGGAGGCAAGAAGAGCTTCGGTGCACCCCAGACATGCGCCCATGCAGTTGGGTACCGGCAGGCCACTCGTGATGAGCGGCGCGGCGCAGGATATGCGAATTGCCAAGATGGCTTGGTAGAAAAGGATAAAACGTCGCAGCATGGCTTGGAGAATACGGTACGAATCCGAATTTGTCACGAAAGCAATCAACGTAGTGCTTGCCACGGCCTCTCTCTACTTTTCTGTTCACCAGTTTCTCAGCAGCTGTTTTACGAGTGGCCTTTATCTGACAGTGCAATCGAGGCGAGGCTAGGTTAAGTTTGAATTCCACCGGCTGCCGTACACGCTGTACAGCAGCGCGCCTGGTCAAGGTTGAGTTGTTTCACAACAAAAAAGGAAGGTTGCAAGCAGCTGCGATGCTATAATGTATGGCCTAAATGCAGACATCGATGCGGATACCCGGTCGAGAGACAGGTAAGGGACTCGACCGACTCAGTACCGCCGTGGTATCCACCCTCACGGCATCCTCACATCTTCTTTCGCGATATAAAAAACAGGTATCCGAGGGTGAGGCCAGCTGACCCGAAGGTGCGTCATGGGCGGAGGCTTCACAGAGAAGCTGTGACTGAGCTGCACAAGCTCGAGACTGGAGGGGTGCATGAGCACTTTTGAAAGCATGCCTGCATGGTGTGGTGCAGGTGCAGCTGGGACAGCAGCAGACCGCATCGCGCGTTGCTTTGCGGCAGCTGGACCACCAGGCGGATGTCATGACTAGAAGGGGAGGGCCACCTATGGTGAGCACTGCATGTAAAGATGCCACTAGCAAACGTCTCAACCCGTATCAGGTTCCAGTTAAGGCATAAAGCCAATGCCGGAGCCCCTGCGCCCTTCCACTCCGATCATCATCTACATGCGCATTTCCACTAAACCCTAAACTGTCAGCATCTTTTGTCCACCAAGGTGCGCATGGGCCCATGGCTTAAGGCCTAAAGCTACCAAGCATATTTCACTGTTCATAGCAGGGTACTTCAGTTACGCATCAGCTGCATCACAGCCCGCGACCGATGCTACCAAGATAAGGCAGCTGCCCAAATCAAATTCTGTCATTCACATCTGCCACCCACCCTAGCCTACACGGCCCCCACCCTTTCCCGATCCCTTCCTGCCAGTCCCAAGACGAGGCGGCCACCCGGATCCAGTCCTGCCATTCATACCTGCCACCCACCCTTAACCACCACTGCCCCACCCGACCCTGATCCTGTCCCGCCAGTCCCAAGACGAGGCGGCCACCCGCATCCAGGCCTCATTCCGCGGCTATCAGCAGCGCCGACAGCTCATCCAGCGTGGGCAGCCAGTGTTCCTCAGGTCCAAGCTGCAAAAACAGCAGCAACAGCAGCAGGGCCAGCAAAGCTACCCGGGCCAGGGCCAGGAAGGCTACCCTGGTCAGGGCCAGGGCAAGCAGGGGAACAATATCAGGGTGAGTGTGTTTTGGGCTACAGGGCTAATAGGTCCAGGGCCAGGAGGGGAACAACAGCTCAGGAGAAGCAGAGCTACAGGGCCAGAAGGCGAACTACAGTTCGGAGAATCCGAGCTGCAGGGCTAGTATATCCAGGGCCAGGAGGGGAACAACTGTTCGGGAGAAGCAGGGCTTAAAACCTCAACCCTAGGTCCTAAACAGATCTGCACGGCCGGAAGGTTAAAAAAGGCCAGGGCCAGCAGGGGAGCAGCATCAGGGTGCCTGCATGGGGGCAGGCAGGGATGCATGGGTGGCAGGCAGCCGCATGGGCGGCAGGCAGCCGCATGGGTGGCAGGCAGCTGCATGGGCGGCAGGCAGCCGCATGGGCGGCAAGCAGCTGCCTGGGTGGCTGGCAGTCGCATGGGTGGCAGGCAGCCGCATGGGTGGCAGGCAGTCACATGGGTGGCAGGCAGCCGCATGGGCGGCAGGCAGCTGCATGGGTGGCAGGCAGCTGCATGGGTGGTAGGCAGCCGCATAGGCGGCAGGCAGCTGCATGGGCAGGAGGCAGCTGCCTGGGTGGTAGGCAGCCGCATGGGTGGCAGGCAGCCGCATGGGCGGGGGGCAGCTGCCTGGGTGGCAGGCAGCCGCATGGGTGGCAGGCAGCCGCATGGGTGGCAGGCAGTCACATGGGTGGCAGGCAGCCGCATGGGTGGCAGGCAGTCACATGGGTGGCAGGCAGCCGCATGGGTGGCAGGCAGTCGCATGGGTGGCAGGCAGCCGCATGGGTGGCAGGCAGTCACATGGGTGGCAGGCAGCCGCATGGGTGGCATGCAGCCACATGGGTGGCAGGCAGCCGCATGGGTGGCAGGCAGCCGCATGGGTGTCAGGCAGCCGCATGAGTGGCAGGCAGTCGCATAGGTGGCAAGCAGCCGCATGGGTGGTAGGCAGGCGCATGGGTGGCAGGTAGTCGCATGGGTGGCAGGCAGCCGCACGGGTGGCATGCAGTCGCATGGGTGGCAGGCAGTCGCATGGGTGGCAGGCAGTCGCATGGATGACAGGCAGCTGCATGGGTGGCAGGCAGCTGCATGGGTGGCAGGCAGCCGCATGGGGGCAGGCAGGCAGAGGCGGACAGGCAGAGGTGGACAGGCAGGGTAGGACGCTGAGGGTGCATGTGGTGAGCCAGTGAAGGTTAGAGGGTTTAGTGTCAAGGTAATCAACCGAAAGACTTCATAGGTTTCAGGTTTTAGGTTGTAGGGTCCAGGCATTTACCTGAAAGACTTTTTAGGGCATAGGCTTTCAGGGCATAGGCTTTCAGGTCAAGGGTAAAGGCATCCAGTGAAAGGACTTTTTATGACTCAAGGTTTTGTTCTAGTGTCTAGTGTCTAGGCGTCTACCCGTAAGCTTGTTTTGAGGGCTTCTAACGGTGCGGATGGGACGACGTGATGCGTGGGGACCGACTGGGGAGGGGCGCAGTTACGGCAAGCTGGGAGGAGCATGCAGGGCTTCGGGTTTAGGAGCATGCAGGGTTGCTAACTCTCGCTGCATGCGTTGTACCAGCAAGGACAGCAAAAACAGGTGGGGTGGGTATCAAGGCGAATCTACAGAGGCCAGGCGTGTGACACCCGTACATGTCCTGGCCAGGAACTTTGTGGCACTCACACTTGCCTAGCACCGGAAGGAGTGTGACACCTGCAAATGCCCTGGATATGAAAGAGTGTGACACCGTAACTCCCACACTTGTCCTGGCCATGAAGAGTGTGACACCTTACGTCCCACAGCTGTCCTGGCCATGAAGGAGTGTGACACCTTCAGTCCCACACTTGTCCTGGCCACGCATTCCCACACCTGTCCTGGCCATGAAAGAGTGTGACACCTTACGTCCCACAATTGTCCTGGCCATGAAAGAGTTTGACACCTAAAGTCCCACACTTGTCCTAGCCACACGTTCCCACATCTGTCCTGGCCAGGAAAGAGTGTGACACTTGAAGTCCCACACCTGCCTAGGGTATGATAGAGTGTGGCACCCACACCTGTACTAATCCTGAAAGAGTGTAAACACATACCTGTCCTGGCAGGCAGAGGTGGACAGGCATGTAGGCCCTAGGGACTTCAACTCCCTTGACCCTCCATGACCGTGTACCCCCCAACCCTCAACCGCACGCAGCTGCCCGCCGTCCCCGTACGGTAATTGACATAAACAAAACCCTAGAGTCCTAGACCCCATACCCCAGCTGCCCGCCTTCCCCGTCATCGACATAAACAAGCTGTCGTGGTACGGCGTGCCCTCTAAGGCGGAACGGCGTACCCTCTCCCCTCTCCCCTCCATGACCGTGCTCCCTGCAACCCTTGAGAGCACGCAGCTGCCCGCCGTCCCCGTCATCGACATCAACAAGCTGCCGCGGTACGGCGTGCTCGCCCCGCCCATCGAGCGACCGGAGCGGCAGGCGGGGCGGCTGGTGGACTTGGACATGGAGCTGGATCTGTTTGTCAAGAACCGAGGGGCGCTGCGGGAGAAAGTGGAGAACAAGACAGGTATGTGGGGGACTGGACCTTGATAAGGGGGCAGATAGGGGCCACAGAAGGGGGGGCTGGAACTTGAGAAGGAGGTGGACAGGGATGAGAGGGATGTGGGAGAAGGAGGAGAACAAGACAGGTATGAGAGGGACAGGGCCTAGATAAGGGGTGGGCAGGAGCTGGACCTGTTTGTCAAGAAACGAGGGGTGCTGCGGGGGAAGGTGGAGAACGAGGCAGGTGTGTGAGGGGCAGGAGCTAGATAAGGAGGTGGGCAGGAACTAGATGAGGAGGTGGGCAGGAACTGGGTTGGGGTAAGCAGGAGCTACATGAGGGTGGGCCGGGACTGGGTAGGGGTGGGCCGGAACTGGGCAGGGGTGGGTCGGGACTGGGTAGGGGTGGGCCGGGACTGGGTAGGGGTGGGTCGGGACTGGGTAGGGGTGGGCAGGAACTACAGAAGGCGTGGGCCGGGACTGCAGGGGTGGGCAGGAGCTACAGAAGGGGTGGGCCGGGACTGGGTAGGGGTGGATAGGAACTGAAGAAGGGGTGGGCCGAGACTGGGTAGGGGTGGGCAGGAGCTAGAGAAGGGGTGGGCCGGGACTGGGTAGGGGTGGGTAGGAACTAGAGAAGGGGTGGGCCGGGACTGGGTAGGGGTGGGCAGGAGCTACATGAGGGTGGGCAAGGCCTCGAGGGTTGTGGAAGGTAGAAAGCAAGAGGAGTGTGTGGTGGGGTGGTGGGCAGGGACTGTAGGAAGGGGTGGACAGGGATGAGAGGTCTGCGGGAGAAGGTGGAGATCTAGTGGAGCATGTGGATGACAGAACGTATTGAGACGGCTGTCCTGTTTACCCATCTTCCGATTCCAGAGATGTCAAGCCCCAGGAATGCCGAAGGCAGGCTAGGCAAGCCCTGTGTGCACGAGCGTGTGCAAGTTGCAAAGCCTGGCGATGCAGCTTTGGCATGCCTTGCCCTGCTCTGGGCAGACGGCCAGCGGACAATTTTGGGGTGAAGAGGCCTGAGCCTGGGAGGAGACAGAACAACAGGCTTGCATCCAGCCGTGCAATCCTTTATGCTGCATACGAGCTTGCTGCAGGATGCAACAATGCGCATGTGGTCCCCATACTGTTTCTCCCATGCATGCTCCCTGCAATACGCAGCCATGCGCACATGGTCCCCCATGCTATTTCCCCATGCTGTTTCCTCATGCGGGCTCCCTATGCTGTGCCCCCCATGCAGGCTTCCTCGAGGATGCGCCCATGCGCATGTGGTCCCAGTTTGCAGCGCGGCAGAAGCAGCGCTACGTGCCCATCCCGCCGGATGCCAACAGACGGGTACTCCCCGAGACCAAAGGTGAGGGCTTCGGAGCTGACAGATGGACTTAAGTGTAGTAGTGAGGCCTGTTGCTACGACCATGTCTTCTGGACCCCTCCTGACGAATCTCTTGATGCCCTGACTACCCTGCTGATTCCCATTTTCCAGGCTACCGGCTGCGTGTGCTGCGAGTGAACGACCTGCCCCTGCACACCACGTTCGACGGCCGCACGTTCGAGTTCCAGCTGGGCGTCTCGCTGTACGACGAGGCGTACGGCACATTCTACGGGAACACGGTGTACAGGTGCGGTGTAAAGACACTTAATCCGTAAAGCTTAAACGGAAGTGTTTCCTTACCATTCGGTATGTGGTGTGCTGGTGGAGGCACAGTGTATATGGGGTGTATCATCTTCTAAACCCTAAACCCTAAACACTGAACCCCAGCATCTCTTCCTTTCTACACCATCTTCTTAACCCTAAACCCTAAACACTGAACCCCAGTATCTCTTCCTTTCTACACCATCTTCTAAACCCTAAACCCTAAACACTGAACCCCAGCATATATTCCTTTCTACACCATCTTCTAAACCCTTAACCCTAAACACTGAACCCCAGCATATATTCCTTTCTACACCATCTTCTAAACCCTTAACCCTAAACACTGAACCCCAGCATCTCTTCCTTTCTACACCATCTTCTAAACCCTTAACCCTAAACACTGAACCCCAGCATCTCTTCCTTTCTACACCATCTTCTTAACCCTAAACCCTAAACACTGAACCCCAGCATCTCTTCCTTTCTACACCATCTTCTAAACCCTAAACCCTAAACACTGAACCCCAGCATCTCTTCCTTTCTACACCATCTTCTAAACCCTAAACCCTAAACACTGAACCCCAGCATCTATTCCTTTCTACAACCATCTTCTTAACCCTACACCCTAAACTCATAACCCCAGCATCTGTTCATTTCTACACCATCTTCTGATGGTCGCTCCCTGCCTTTTTGACTGCAGCATGAGTGACTCGTACGATCGCAACCGGGCCGCGCAACGCAATGCCATAGACCTCGACTTCAGCTTCGATGTGTACTACCACACCTCTATCTCCGACCCTCGTTGCATGGTAAGGCCCTTCCTGATGCATGACAATGTCCCTCTCTCCAGTGCATGGAAAGGCCCTTCCTGGTGCTCGGCAATGCCTCTCGATGCATATGGTAACCCCCAACCCTCAACTCTCAACCCTCAACTCTCACCTCTTAACCCTCAACCCTTAACTCTCAGCTCTCAACCCTCATCCCTAAACCCTCACTGCTGCCACTCAGGCTGTGGTGGAGATCATCATGCTTGAACGCATGATGGACGGAGTCATCAAGGGCGAGTACTCGCTTGGCTGGGCGCTGCTGCCTCTATTTAAGGTGAGGGTGCAGGGTTTGGCGAGTACTTTCTTGTCTGGCCGCTGCTGCCTCTATTCAAGGTGAGGGTGCAGGGTTTGGGGTTCAGGGTAAACCGAGTACTCGCTTGGCTGGGCGCTGCTGCCCCTTTTCAAGGTGAGGATGCAGGGTATGGGGCTCAGGGTTTGGGGCAGGGGAGGTGTCTTGTTGATTGACTGTTAACTAGTGTGTGCTCTCTGAACACAGGCCGCGCTGTCCCTTGATCTTATATATTCCTGGCCACACTCTTCCTTGGTTTCTTTCTCCGGGCCGCGCTGTCCCATGACTTCTTTATCATCCCGGCCACATCATGGGTTCCTTGATTTGCTGATCCAGGCCGCGCTGTCCCTTGATTTAATATATTCCTGGCCACACTCTTCCTTGGTTTCTTTCGCCGGGCCGCGCTGTCCCATGACTTCTTTATCATCCCGGCCACATCATGGGTTCCTTGATTTGCTGATCCAGACCATGCTGTCCCTTTCTAGACCGTGCTGTCACATTGGTTCCTTGAATTCAGACCGTGCTGTCCCTTCGACTTCAATCATCCCGGCGGCTTCCTCGTCCCTGGGTTCTTTCATTGTAGACTCTCCTTCGCTTTTTTTAATAGGTTCGAGCATGATCTTGTTTTCGTAGACCAAGTATCGACACGTGTCATCCCTCGATTAGTTTTCTTGTGTGACGCAGGTTGGGCATGCTGGCAGATCGGTGCCGAATCTCGTTCCAGATCTACAGATCTTGATCCAAGCTCATTTGTTTGTCTTCCGTGTGTGTGCTTGTGTGACGCAGGTGGCAGGCCCTCAGCCGGGCATGCCGGCAGGAGTGGCTCTGGACGATCAGCCCGGCAAGCCCTTGTCAGTGCCGCTGGTGTCGGGCACACCGCGGTACCTGCTATTCAGGTGGGTTTTATGGTTGGCGGTTTTAGGTTTAGGGCCTCCCCCTGGTGTCAGGCACACCGCGTCACCTGCTGTGTAGGTGGGGGGGCAGGCTCAAAGTGTGGAACATGCAGCAGCCATTCATTTTTCGACCATGCGTTGTTTTACAGGAATGTGTACAACGAGGATCTGAGGCCCCCCAAGGTCATCCCCAATTGCTCCATCGTATTCCAGGTATGAACAGTTGCACAGGTGTGGATAGGTATCTATCCATCTTCTTTCAGGTATGAACAGTTGACTAGTTGGGACGGGCAGAAGAGAGGTGAGGGCGGATGGCGGAATAAAGCTGCACGGATGGGGATCCAGAAGATCATGGAGCAGGAAGATCATGAAGACGAGAGAGACAAAGAAGAAGAGGGGCAATAAGAGGGACCAAAAAGAGGGACAAGAAGAGGGAGAATAGAATGAAGAGAGAGAGACGAAGACAAAGAAGAAGAGGGACAAGAAGAGGAACCAAGAAAAAGGAGAATAACATGAAGAAGAGAGAGACGAAGAAGAGGAGGAAGAGAGGGAAAAAGAGGAGGGAGAAGAGAGGGAGAAGAGAGGAAGAGAGGGAGAAGAGAGGAAGAGAGGGAGAAGAGAGGAAGAGAGGGAAGAGGGAGAAGAAAACAAATAATAAGAAAGGGAAGACAAAATAAGAGTGCATTCCTTGCCATGGACGCCCGCATCCCGGGCCTGCCTACCGTAGATTTGATAAGCCTTCCCTCGGCTATGGAAACGATTTCTTTTCATGCTACCCTCAGGGCAAACTACCCTAGGTTCCAAATCCCCTCCCCCCCCTCCCGCCCCACCTGCCCGTTCAGGCGGAAGTGTACCCCGCTAAACTCTCAACCCTAAACCCTGCCCGTCCAAGCGGAAGCGTACCCCGCCATGGACGCCTATATCCCGCTACCCCCCCCCGTGTTTCTTAATTTAACCCCTCCCCTGCCCGCACACGTAATTTTTCGAAATAACCCCCCCCCCATACCTGGATTTCCTTCATCAAAAAAAAATCACCAAAAAATCTTTACCCGTCCAGGCGGAAGCGTACCCTGCCATGGACGCTTACATCCCGCTCCTGCCCGAGGACTTCCTCGTGACCTACTCGGACGTTGTGCCCGGCCTCCGCCGCTTTGACACCGCCGGGCAGCTCAGCATCACCACCAAGACAGCCATCTCCACGCTGGCGTCGCCGATGCTCTGCCCGACGCACAGCGTGGTGCTCCGTCGGCTGCAGCTGGCGCTGCCGGCCAAGCTGCACGAGCTGATGCTCACGTTGGACGCCAAGCGGCCCCAGGCGTTTGTGTGAGTGGTGGCGGCGGGGCTTATATTTCGTTTTCCTTTTTAATTGCTTTGATTCTCGTCTAGTTTCCCGGCAGGGGGAGGGGGGACGGCCCGCCATTTGGGGGGGGGGGGCTTCTCTTTCTCTTTCTTACTTGTGTTTTTTGCTTGATTTGCTTTTTCTCACCTGTCTTTGAATTCTTCCTTTTCACTTTCACATTGGACGCCAAGCGACCCCAGGCGTTTGTGTGAGCGGGCGGCGGCGGCGGCGGGGATTCGTTTTTGTGTCTTTTGTAATTGCAATATAACCATAATAATTATATAATAATTATCGTTCATTTTCTTGGCAGGGGGTAGAGGGTGGCCCGTCCTTTGGGGGGGATGGGGCTTTGTTTTCTTTTTCTTGCTTCATTTATTTCCCCCCTTCAGTTCCTGAATTTTCTTTCACACATTATACGAGTGTCTCCTCCTCCTCCTTGCCGAGTGCAGCATCGTCTTTACGAGAGCCTCCTCCTCGTCCTCCTCCTTCTCCTCCTCCTCCTCCTCGTCCTCTTCCTTCTCCTCGTCCTCCTCCTTCTCCTCGTCCTCCTCCTTCTCCTCCTCCCCGTCCTCCTCCTCCTCCTCCTCCTCCTCCTCATCCTCGTCCTCCTCCTCCTCCTCGCCGAGTGCAGCATTTTTTTTCTTCATGCACCTTCCCTTTCGTCTCTCTCCCAGGGAACCATGCCGGCCCTTTGGAAGAATTGGGCATGCAATAGATCGCAATGCTTTACAAATAGGAGTACTATACAAAAATATAAGTCAAGTGCACAAATAGGAGTAAGATACCAAAACAAAAATAGCTCCTACAGGATACTCACATGCCCTCTCACGTTTCTACCCTTTTATGAGTGCCGCCTCATTTTGGGGGGACGCCTTTTTGAACCCTTTCATCAGTCCCTGGGATCCTGACATACCTGCTTATCTATTCCTCTTCCCCCCTGCTTTTCAGGCCACCCAACTTCGCTCCCGGCATGCCGAACCAAGACGTCCAAAAACATGAACCCTAGAGTCCGGGACCCTAATTCCTGCCTCCTTATGCTTCCCTTCCCCTTTCCCCTCCAGGCCGCCCACCTTCGCCCCCGGCATGCAGAACCAAGACGTCCAGGCGCTGCCCCTCACGTACACCATCCGCGTGTCGGTGCACAACGGCCGCACGTTTGTGGGCCCTGCGTACGAGCTCACCAACATCACGCACCTGGATGTGCCCGGCTGGAAAGTGCTGCAGGTGAGTGGTGTGGGTGAGTGTGTGTGTGTGTGGGGGGGGGTGAGTGGTGAGGGTTAAGTTGCACAGGTGAGTGGGGGGGTGAGTGGCGTGGGTGAGCGGGGGCGGGGGGTGAGTGGCGCGCCCGGTGCACAACGGCCGCACGTTTGTGGGCCCTGTGTCAAGCTCTCCAACATCACGCACCTGGGTGTGCCCGGCTGACAAGTGCTGCAGGTGAGTGGTGTGGGTGAGTGTGTGTGTGTGTTGGGGGGGGGAGTGGTGAGGGTTAGGTTGCGCGGGTAAGTGGGGGGGGGGGGGTGAGTGGCGTGGTTGAGCGGGGGGGGGAGGCGAGTTGCGTGTCAGTGCACATCAGCCACACGTTTGTGGGCCCTGTGTCAAGCTCACCAACATCACGCACCTTCATGTGCCCGGCTGGCAAAAGCTGCAGGTGAGTGGGTGGGGGGGGGCTAAGGGGGTGGGGTGAGTGGCATGGGTGAGTGTGTGAGGGGGGGGGGGGGCGCTGCAGTTGAGTGTTGAGGGTGAGTGGTGTGGGTGAGGGGTGGGTGTGAGGGGGGGTGGAGGGAGGGGCAAGCAAGGGTTTAGGGAGGTACTGCAGGTGAGTGAGTGTGTGGAGGGTTGCAAGTGAGAGTGGGTTCGTAAATGCTGTTTGCCACCCCCCTGGCCACCCCACTTGAGCGCCGACACCCAATGACTGCTGCCTCACCCTCCCGACTGTTTTGTCAAGCCGTTTCATCAAACCTTGGGTTATTCCTCGAGCTTCTGCTGTTTGTCCGCAGCCTCCCCCCCCCCAAGTGTCAACACTAATGTTTATTTAGTGGGTACAGGACCACCTTTGCTGGGCCGCCCCGCGGCCAAGAAACCTGGGCCGATTTCCAGCCAAACCTGGACCGGCCTCCGGCCGGTGGCTCAAGCGGCAGGGCTGGCCGCACCAGGGTCTTTTGGCTGGGGGCCGCCGTGTAGCTTATAGTGGTATACCACTCACTAAAGAAAAATTGGATGACATGTGAGGCGGCTGCCTCTTCCCCCCAACCCATGTTTGACCTCTTTCGCCAACCCCTTTGTCAACCCGTTTGTAAGCCCTAAAGTCAATCTTGAAGCTGCTGCTGTTTGACCGCAGCCTCCCCCCTCCCCCCGTCCATCCCTCCCTCCCCCAGGTGCCAACGCCTGATGCTGTGTTTGACTACGTGATGGGAGACGTGCTGACCACCATTGTGGTGGAGCTGCTGGTGGCACCTGAGCAGGTGTGTGTGTGTGTGTGTATACGTGTGTGAATGAGTGTGAGCGGGAGCGATAGATCAGGTAGGGGTGTGTGAATAAGTGTGAGCGCGGGACCTGCTGAGTACCATGGTGGTTGAACTGCTGCTGGCCCCTGAGTAGTTGTGTTTTTGTGTCTGTAGATAAGTGTGAGAGGGGACGCCAGATCGGTAGGGGCGGAGCAGGTTGAGTGTGTGTGTGTGTGTGTGCAAAAGTGTGGGAGGAGGCGCCTAAGTAGTCCAGCCACTCCTTCAGGGGCACGATCTATGCAGGGTTGTCAAGGCGAGGCACATGTGGCGGAGTGAACCTGAACCCTCTCACCTGAACCCTCTCACCTAGGTAAACGTCCCGGAGACCATGCCAGCGGTGTTTTTCTCGTTGGACCATAGCGCTTTGTTCCTTTTGCGTTTAATGCTTATCTTCACCTTAAACCCTCCCCCTCCAGGTCTTCCTTCCGGAGACCATGCCGGCCGTGCAGTACTCGCTGGGCTGGAGCGCCTTTGTCCCTTTTGCGTTCATCAGCGACGACGGCTCCCAGGCCGAGGTGGCTGTCGGCGTGCACCGCTACGTGCTGGGCGGCCGGCACTCGGGGCTGCTGTTGCGGGACCAGCCGCTGCTGGACTGGCGGGCGTTGATGGGGGACAGCATGATGCAGGAGGTGCCTGACCCGCTGGTGGAGTTCCAGATGTTTGAGACGGGTGCGCAGGGAGGGAGGAGGGAAGAAAAGGGGAGGGGAGGCGTCTGCCGGTGGGGGGAAGGTAGGGGAGGCGTTTGCAGGGGGTAGGATGGCATGGGAGGGGAGGAGAGTGAGGAGGGGAGAGGAGGGGAGGGAGAAGAAGAGACACGAAGAGAGGGAGGAGAAGAGGGAGGAAGGAGGAAAAGGAAGGAATCTTCAAGAGGAGAAGAGAGAGAGGGGAAGGGAAGGGGTGCTCGCCGGTAGAGGTCCAGATGTTTATGACGGGCGAGCGGGGTGTGAGGAGGGGAGAGGCCCGGCAGTGGGGGGGGGAGTGTAAAACAGGTTCCAGGAGCGGCCGACTGTCTGGTCACACCCCTTTCCATACCTGCCCTCCCTCCTTTCGCTGCACCTGCATTGTCCCCAATGCTTGCGCGTCCCAAAAAAACTATGAGCAGGGAATTTCCCTGTGTGCATGAAGCATCATGTACCCTAACGCCAAACCCTTATATACTTGCCCGCTCGCACAGATGCATCCCTTCAGGCTACACCCCAGTTTTTTTAGTGAGTGGTAACTCCCACTGTCCCACTTTCAGCTACAGTTCAGCTATACTGTGCCCCCTGGCCACAAGCCCCTGGTTCAGCCGGATCTGCTGCTTGGACCACCAGCCGGAGGCCGTTCCAGGTTTTGTGGGAATCCACCCAGGGTTGGCTGCGGGGCGGGGCCCAGCAAAGGTGCTCCGATACCCACTGAAACAAACACTGCAGTGCACACCCCTGTCTCTGCCCCTGCGCTCCAGGCTCCTCGTCTCTCTCTCCCCTTGCTCCCATGCTCCCTCCCTCACTATTGATCACTATTGATCGCAACCTCTCACTCCTTGTTTGCTCAAATACTTTTCTATTGTCAGGCCGCGCACCCATGCCTCCGCCCCGTACCCCTGAGGTTCCTCGTCTCTCTTCAACTTCCTCGTTCCTATCCCTGGCTCTCTTCCCCCCCCCCCCCCCTCATTCCTGATCCAGCCCACCCACTCATTAAGGCTTTGCTCCCATACTTTTTGTAATCAGGCCGCACGCCCATTCCTCCGCCTTTGCGCTCCAAGTTCCTGGTCATCGAGCACCAACGAGAGGGGGAGGCCGCGCTCGGGGAGCAGCCGCTGGAGCAGGTGCTGGCACCAGTGCATGTCCCGGAGGTGAGTGCTGACTGCAGAGGGTTTGGGGCATAAACCCTTGATTCTTGGGGAACATGCTAGTTTAGGGTTCATGGTTGAGCTAAACCCTAACCTCGACTGCTACCCCAGAATGAATGGTTTTAAATCCAAACACTAAACCCTGAAACCATTTACCCTGAATGCAAAGGGTTTTAGGAATGAACCCTCAACTCTTGGGGGGAGCATCCCCTGGATACAGCGAGAGTGCTAGCACCAGTCTTATTTTTCGTTTTGATTCAAAATGCGGTGACACATTCATTCAAATGTGTGTAGGAGACAAACCACTTCACCCTGGAACTTTAACCGGAGCAAGTGGCCATCGCTCAAAACAGCATGCTGTTTGAACTATGCGACGGCACACATGAACTCAATATATTGACTCACCCCTCGTCCCCCCCCACACGTTATGTCGTACTCCCTCCTTCCCTCACCACTCACCCATTCACTGCTCACCCCCACACCTCATCCATGTACCCCTCTCACCCCCTCATCCCCTCACCCAAACCCCCTACCTCTCACCCCTTACCTCTCACCTCCCTCACCTCCTCAACCCTATGAAACAGGAAATCGCTGACCACAGCCCTCCGCTGCTGGCACCTGAGATTTCGGACGACCCCATCTTCCCCGTGGACTTCCAAGCCCAGCGGCCGGACCAGATTGTCGTCTTGCCGCCCATCGTGCAGCAACAAAACGATGTGAGTCCATCGACTGGACAACACTATTATTGTTCTTCATCATGGTTGAGGGTTGAGGGATCTAGAGGATTCAGTTTTAAAATCCCAACCCTAAACCTAAAGGAGGATGGGAGCCTTTTGTTCCACTGCTTATTGTACAGCAGCAGAGCCACCATGTGAGTTGGTTGAATAGCGGGGATCACATTTTAAACTGCACTGTAAAACCTGATTTCCCGCCCCACATGGCAGGCCATGCGCATGCAGCTGACATGGCAACAGCCCGCCTGCCCAGATTGGGGTTTTAAATTACGCTCTGAAACCTGATCTCCTGTCCCACATGGCAGGCCATGCGCATGCAGCTGACGGAGCAACAGCCAACCTGCCCAGATTACGGTTTTATATTGCGCTCTGTAACCTGACCTCCTGTCCCACATGGCAGGCCATGCGCATGCAGCTGACGGAGGAACAACCCATCAGCCCATATTAGGGTTTTATATTGAGCTCTGAAACCTGATATCCCGTCCCACATGGCAGGCCATGCGCATGCATCTGACAGGGCAACAGCCCACCTGCCCAGATTAGGGTTTTATATTGAGCTCTGAAACCTGATCTCCTGTCCCACATGGCAGGCCATGCGCATGCAGCTGACGTGGCAACAGCCCACCTGCCCAGATTAGGGTTTTATATTGAGCTCTGAAACCTGATCTCCTGTCCCACAGGACAGGCCATGCGCATGCAGCTGACGTGGCAACAGCCCACCTGCCCAGATTAGGGTTTTATATTGAGCTCTGAAACCTGATCTCCTGTCCCACAGGGCAGGCCAAGCGCATGCAGCTGACAGGGCAACAGCCCACCTCCCCAGATTAGGGTTTATATTGAGCTCTGAAACCTGATCTCCTGTCCCACATGGCAGGCCATGCGCATGCATCTGACAGGGCAACAGCCCACCTGCCCAGATTAGGGTTTTATATTGAGCTCTGAAACCTGATCTCCTGTCCCACAGGACAGGCCATGCGCATGCAGCTGACGTGGCAACAGCCCACCTGCCCAGATTAGGGTTTTATATTGAGCTCTGAAACCTGATCTCCTGTCCCACATGGCAGGCCAAGCGCATGCAGCTGACAGGGCAACAGCCCACCTCCCCAGATTAGGGTTTATATTGAGCTCTGAAACCTGATCTCCTGTCCCATGGCAGGCCATGCGCATGCAGTTGACGGGGCAACAGCCCGCGAACAACACAGAGCGCGACCAGTTGCGCGACCTGGCTGAAGCGATGCAGCGGCAGCTGGGCCTACTCACAAAGGCCGTGGACGAGCTCAAAGACGTGAGCGAGTGGTCAGGGTTACGGGGCAGGGAAGGGCAGTGAGGCAGGGGCAGGGGGACAGGCGATGCAGAGGCTGCTGGGCCTGCTCACAAAGGCCGTGGACAGGCTCAAAGATGTGAGCGAGGGGACCAGGGTACGGGGCCGGGGGTGGGGCAGTGAGTCAGGGGAAAGGTACCAGTCAGTGAGTTAGGGATAGGGCCTTGGGGCAATGCGTCAGGGAGAGGGGGACAGGCGATGCAGTGGCAGCTGGGCCTGCTCACAAAGGCCGTGGACAAGCTCAAAGATGTGAGCGAAGGGGTAGGAGCAGGGGGCAAGGGAAAGGTCAGTGCGTCAGGGGAAAGAAGGCTGGGGAGTGCGTCAGGGGCAGGGGGACAGACGATTCAGTGGCAGCTGGGCCTGCTCACACAGGCCGTGGAAAAGCTCAAAGATGTGAGCGAGGGGGCAGGGCAAGGGGACAGCAGGCGGGGCTGTGCGTCAGGGATGGGGGGCAGGCGACGCAGCAGCAGGTCCTGCTCACAAGGGCCGTGGACGAAGCATGTGCACCTGGGGAGGGTCGGGCGGGTATTGGGCCTGGGAGGGGACGGGGCGCGATCATTGCGGGGGGAAATCCTCGCGGAACAGCGTGCTGACTGCGACTGCGACATGTCCGCACACTCACATGCCCCCCTTGTACCCCTCCCTCCCCTGCACACCCTCAGGGGCAGAAATAAGTGTGCTGACTGCAACTGCGCTATGTCCGCACACTCACATGTCCCCCTTTTACCCCTTCTACCCCTCCCTCCCCTGCTCAACCTCAGAGGCAGAAATTAGTGTGCTGACTGTCACTGCGATATGTCCAGTCACTCACTTGTCCCTTCTCTCCCCCTTCCCCTTTCCCCCTCCCCCTTTCGCCCTCCCCCTTTCCCCCTCCCCCTATCCCCCTTTCCTCCTCCCCCTCTCCCCCTTTCCCCCTCTCCCCCTCCCCCGCCCCCTCTCCTCCTTCCCCTCTCCCTCACCAGCCCCCCTCCCACCCTCACCCTCACCCTCTTATCCACCATCAGGAGCAGAAATCCTTGCGATGTAGTGTGCTGGCTGTCATAACAATATGTTAACACTCACGTGCCCCTCTCCCCCTCCCCCTCCCCCTCTCCCCCTCTCCCACTCCCCCTGCCCCTCTCCTTCTCCCCCTGCCCCTCTCCCCCTCCCCCTCCTCCTCTCATCCCCCTCCCATCCCTCAGGAGTGGAAATCATTATGGTACAGCGTGCTGGTGTCATAACGATATGTCCACACTTGCCCTATTCTCCCCCCCCCTCCCCTTTCTCTAACCCCCTTCCCTCCCTCCCCTACTCCTACCCCCCTTATCCCTATCCCCCCTCCCATTCCCCCTCCCCTTTCGCCACCTTCCCCCCTCAGGAGCGGAAATCCCTGCGGAACAGCGTGCTGGCTCTTGCAGATAGCGGCGGCCACCAGAGGATCCCCGATCCAGGACAGGGACAAGGGCAGTGAGTACACACGGGCAGGGGGGCAGGGGCAGTGAGTACACACGGGCAGGAGGGGGCTGAATGGAGGCAGGGGCAGTGAGTACACACGGGCAGGAGGGCAGGGGCAGTGAGTACACACGGGCAGGAGGGGGCTGAATGGAGGCAGGGGCAGTGAGTACACACGGGCAGGAGGGGGCTGAATGGAGGCAGGGGCAGTGAGTACACACGGGCAGGAGGGCAGGGCAGTGAGTACACACGGGCAGGAGGGGGCTGAATGGAGGCAGGGGCAGTGAGTACACACGGGCAGGAGGGCAGGGCAGTGAGTACACACGGGCAGGAGGGGGCTGAATGGAGGCAGGGGCAGTGAGTACACACGGGCAGGAGGGGGCTGAATGGAGGCAGGGGCAGTGAGTACACACGGGCAGGAGGGGGCTGAATGGAGGCAGGGGCAGTGAGTACACACGGGCAGGAGGGGGCTGAATGGAGGCAGGGGCAGTGAGTACACACGGGCAGGAGGGGGCTGAATGGAGGCAGGGGCAGTGAGTACACACGGGCAGGAGGGGGCTGAATGGAGGCAGGGGCAGTGAGTACACACGGGCAGGAGGGGGCTGAATGGAGGCAGGGGCAGTGAGTACACACGGGCAGGAGGGGGCTGAATGGAGGCAGGGGCAGTGAGTACACACGGGCAGGAGGGCAGGGCAGTGAGTACACACGGGCAGGAGGGGGCTGAATGGAGGCAGGGGCAGTGAGTACACACGGGCAGGAGGGGGCTGAATGGAGGCAGGGGCAGTGAGTACACACGGGCAGGAGAGCAGGGCAGTGAGTACACACGGGCAGGAGGGGGCTGAATGGAGGCAGGGGCAGTGAGTACACACGGGCAGGAGGGGGCTGAATGGAGGCAGGGGCAGTGAGTACACACGGGCAGGAGGGCACGGGCTGCACGCCTACGGACAGGGTCAGGGGCAGTGAGTCAACAGGCAGGAGGGCACAGGTTAGATTGCGAGGGCAGGACGGATGTTATACTAGACCCGCCTCCCTGTCTGCTGCCCACCGCTTACTGCCCGCTGCCTCTTGCCCCCTCACACACGCTGCCCCACGCTGAGTGTCCACTGATTCCCCCGGTGGTGTGCCAGGCACCGTCCCGGCCAGCCCCGTCCGACACCTGACGAGATCAAGCGGTTAATGGACCTTCCCGCCACGTCGGACCTCGGGGACTATGCGGCATTCAGCGGCGGCCCGCCCCCGTCTGCCAGCTCCCTGGGCACGCTGCCCTCCCGCATGCTGATGCAGCAGCTGTATGATGCTGGTGGGTGCGGGCCATGTTAGGGTGAAGAAGGGTGATAAGGTTAACAGCTGGAGGTGGCGGCCCGCCCCCCTCTGCCAGCTCCCTGGGCACGCTGCCCTCCCGCATGCTGATGCAGCAGCTGTGCGATGCGGGAGGGTGTTAACCTTATTAGGATCATGAGGGTTGATAAGGTCAACGGCTGGAGGCGGCGGCCTGCCCCCGCATGCCAGCTCCCTCGGCACGCTGCCCTGACAACACTGATGCAGCAGTTGTACAATGCGGTCGGAAGCAGGATAAGCGTTTTCTTTTGTTGACATAACGACTGGGAGGCTGGCCTTGGAGCAGCAGCTGTGATCCCGCCAGCTGGAGATGTGGAATATCGGATCTCAGGCAGGCAAATTCAAAACACAAAAGCTTTCAAGGTATCTTCTGTACAGCATGGAAAAAGGGGCTGGGAGTGGCCAGTTTATAGAAGTGTGAAGAAACGTGAATTAGGAGCTGGTTCGGTTCTGACCAAGTGAATCACAGAAGTGCGCACTGAACTGAAGTGTGCACCCTCGGCTGTTGCTCAGCATCTGCCCTGCTGCTGATCAGCTTATACTCTGCTGTTGCTCAGCTTCTGCCCTGCTGCTGATCAGCTTATACTCTGCTGTTGCTCAGCTTCTGCCCTGCTGCTGATCAGCTTATACTCTGCTGTTGCTCAGCCTTTACCCTGCTGCTGATCAGCTTCTACTGTGCTGTTGCTCAGCTTCTGATTAACCTCTGCCCTGTTGTTGCTCCTTTCCAGGCATGTTGGACGCCCTGCCCGAGGATGTGCAAGCTATGCTACGGCGTCGAGGTCCCCCCCGTGGCCCCTCGGCGGCGCCGATCGACCTGGCGCTAGAGGCACGCGACCCGCGCATGGCCAGTGACGTGGTGTTCCAGTTCTTGGCTTACAGGTCAGGGAGAAGTGGGGTTGGGCAGTGCTGGGGAGGGAGAGGGTTTAGGCACTTGGCAGGAGAGAGAGTTATAGACTTTGTATGGCGATGTTTGGTGGCCAGGGACCTGCGTATGGCCAGCTTTGTCGTGTTCCAGATCCTGGCTCGCAGGTCCGAGGAGTAGGGCTGAGTAGAATTGGAGAGGGGGAGAGAGAGAGGGAGAGGGAGACGGAGCGGGTCAGCAGGAGCGGATAAGTGTGAATTGTGTGTTGCGGGTTTCAGTCGGAAGGGACCTGCGTATGGCCAGCTTTGTCGTGTTCCAGATCCTGGCTCGCAGGTTGGAGGAGTAGGGCTGAGTAGGGTTGGAGAGGGGGAGAGGGAGAGGGAGAGGGAGACGGAGCGGGTCAGCAGGAGCGGATAAGTGTGAATTGTGTGTTGCGGGTTTCAGTTGGAAGGGACCTGCGTATGGCCAGCTTTGTCGTGTTCCAGATCCTGGCTCGCAGGTTGGAGGAGTAGGGCTGAGTAGGGTTGGAGAGGGGGAGAGAGAGAGGGAGAGGGAGACGGAGCGGGTCAGCAGGAGCGGATAAGTGTGAATTGTGTGTTGCGGGTTTCAGTCGGAAGGGACCTGCGTATGGCCAGCAATGTCCTGTTCAAGATTCTGGCTCACAGGTCGGAGGAGTAGGGCTGAGTAGGGTTGGAGAGGGGGAGAGAGAGAGGGAGAGGGAGACGGAGCGGGTCAGCAGGAGCGGATACGTGTGAATTGTGTGTTGCGGGTTTCAGTCGGAAGGGACCTGCGTATGGCCAGCGATGTCCTGTTCCAGATCCTGGCTCGCAGTTCGGAGGAGTAGGGCTGAGTAGGGTTGGAGAGGGGGAGAGGGAGAGCAGGTCAGCAGGAGTTTTGGATTCGTGTGTCCTGGGTTCTTTAGTTGGGTTTAGGGCTTAGGGTCAGGGGTTAGGGTTTAGCATTAGGGTTTAGGGTCAGCAGGAGTTGTGGATTCGCGTGTCCCAGGTTCTATAGTTGCAAGGGATCTGCGCATGGCCAGGGATTTGGTGTGTTCCAGTTCCTGGCTTTTGGGTCACGGAGTTCACGTTCCATTTGTACCCTCAGCCTCAACCCCTCGTCCCCAAACCCTAACCGCTTCAACCCCCTCTCCAGGCATCACGACACCCTCAACGCCCCCCCCTCCCCCCAGCAACAACAACATGCAGTCGCTTTACTCCACGTTCCAGTGCTACCCTGAACCCTCTATCCATCTGCCCTAAACCCTAAACCCTAAACCCTAAACGTGCAGTTGCTCTACCCCATGTTACAGTCCTACCCTGAACCCTTATCCCTTTGCCCCAAACCTTAAATGCTGCCACACAACCTTGACCTCTCAACCCCTCTGCCCAGGCACCACGACACCCTCAACGCCCCTGTCAACGTGCAGTCGCTCTACTTCACGTTCCAGTTCTACCACTTTGCGCCCACCACCACCGTGATGGCGTACCTGGTCCAGCCCAACCCCGCGCTGCAGCAGATGCACGAGGAGGAGGCGCGGGAGCGGGGCGCACCGCCGCCAGACCCGACGACGGTCAACGACACGCGGTTGCTGGTCACCAACCATCCGCACAGGAAGGGGGCAGGTGGGGACACTGGGGGGGGAGGGGGGCGTGGGCAGGGACGGGGACGAGAGAAGACCAGGCGTGGGGGGGAGCTTTGTGACATGGGGGAGGACAGGGAGCGGGATGCACCGCCGCCAGACCCGACGACGATCATCGACACGCAGCTGCTGGTCACCAACTACCGCACAGGAAGGGGGCAGGTGGGGACACTGGGGGGAGAGGGGGGCGTGGGCAGGGACCTGGACGAGAGAAGACCGGGTCGTGAGGGGGAGCTGTGTGACATGGGGGAGGACAGGGAGCGGGATGCACCGCCGCCAGACCCGACGACGATCAACGACACGCGGCTGCTGGTCACTAACCACCCGCACAGGAAGGGGGCAGGTGGGGACACTGGGGGGGGAGGGGGGCGTGGGCAGGGACGGGGACGAGAGAAGACCAGGTCGTGGGGGGGAGCTTTGTGACATGGGGGAGGACAGGAAGCAGGGCGTGCCGCCGCCAGAACCGACGACAATCAACGACACGCGGCTGCTGGTCACTAACCACCCGCACAAGAAGGGGGCAGGTGGGACCACGGGTGGGGTGAGACAAGGACAGGAGGGGGGGGGAGGAGGGGGTTGTGTGACATGGGGGAGTCGAGGGAGTGGGGATTGTGGGGGGGGGAGGGGTGTGAAGCAGAAAGGGTTCAGGGGTGTTATGCACAAAAGGCACAGGTGGGGACGGGAGTTGGGGGGAAATTGTGTGCGGGGGGGGGAGGGGTATGCTACATTGGACGCAGCGCCCTCACCCCCCCCCAAACCGTCAACCCTCATGCCCCCAAACTCTAACCCTCATCTCCCCAAACCCTAAACCCTTAACACTCACCTCTCCCATCAAGTATGTGGTCGATGCTACTTTAGCTCCGGTGCCCTCCTCCCCGTTAACCCTTAACCCTCATCCCCCAAACCGTATACCCCAACCCCTTGAACCATAAACCCTCATCCCCTTAAACCCTCATCCCCTTAAATCCTAAACCCCAACCCATTGAACCCTAATCCTTCATCCCCCAAACCCTACGAGTGACCATCAAGTATGTGGTGGATGCCACCCTGGACGCGGTGCCCTCCTCCCCTCAAACCCTTAACCCCAACCCCTTAAACCCTACAACCTCGTATCCCAAACCCTATACCCCAAACCCTGAACCCTACACCCTCATGCCCCCAATCCCTACACCCCGACCCTTAACCATCATCCCCTCAAAACCTAAACCCCAACCCCTTGAACCCTAAACCTTCATCCCTCAAACCCTAGGAGTGACCATCACTTATGTGGTGGACGCCACCTTGGATTCGGTCCCCTCCTCCCTCCAAACCCTTAACCCCAACCCCTTAAACCCTGGACGCGGTGCCCTCCTCCCCCTAAACCCCAACCCCTTAAACCCTAAACCCGCATCCCTTAAACCCTACGAGTGACCATCAAGTATCTGGTGGACGCCACCCTAGACGCGGTGCCCTAATCCCCCAAACCCTGAACCCTCATCCCCCAAACCCTGAACCCTCATCCCCCGTCCCCCTAAACCCCCATCCCCTCACACCCTCAATCATGCCCCCCAAACCCTAGGAGTGACCATCAAGTACGTGGTAGACGCCACCCTGGACGCGGTGCCCTCTGGCCAGACGGCGCAGCAGGCTGCGTTTGAGGGCAGCATGCACTTCAGCCAGTACCTGGGCGCAAAGACGCTCAGTGTGGATGTGTGGGACGGGGAGTCACTGTTGCAGGTACTACTGGGGGGCAGGGAGTGTGGATGTGTGGGACGGGCATTCACTGCTGCAGGTGCTGGGAGGGGAAGTAGGGATAAGAGCAGGAAGTGTGGGACAGGGAGTTGACTGCAGCAGGCCCTGGGGGAAGGGGGGGAGGACAGAGACAGAAGGGTCTACATGGCGGTAAGAGAAGGAAGGGACTTACCCTCACCCTAAACCCTAACCCTAAACCCTGTAAGTCTGCCCAGCCTACTTAAGGGTTTCGGGTATGTGCTAAACTGTAACCCTACACATTAAACCCTGACACTTAACCCTAAAGTCTGACCCTAAACCCTGAAACTAAACCCTTAAGTCTGCACCGCCACCCTGAACCTGCAGCAGTGGTTGCGCAAGGGGCAGCTGCATGAACCCTGCACCTGAGCCCTGCTGATCGGCAGCACCACCCAACGCCCTGAACCCTATCGCAGGCGGGCACCGCCATCCTGATCCTGCCGCAGCTGTTGCGCAAGGGGCAGCTGCATGAACCCTGCACCTGAGCCCTGCTGATCGGCAGCACCACCCAACGCCCTGAACCCTATCGCAGGCGGGCACCGCCATCCTGATCCTGCCGCAGCTGTTGCGCAAGGGGCAGCTGCATGAACCCTGCACCTAAGCTGACCGCCAGGGATTGCTGCCTTATCCCCTCCCTGACTTTGCGCCTGAGCCCTGCAGATCAGCAGGACCACCCAAAACCCTGACCCCCCTCCTCACCCTGTTGCAGATGGGCACGGCCACCTTGCACCTGCAGCAGGAATTAAACAATACCTGCACCAAGGGTCGCTTCCTTAACAACTTCCTGACTTATCACCTGAGCCCTGCAGATCGGCAGGACCACTCAACACCCTGAACTGTAACACCGTATCTCAGTTGGGCACAGCCACCTTGCACCTGCAGCAGCTGCTGCGCCAGGGGTAGCTTCCCTAACTACTTCCTAACTTTTGACCTGAGCCCTATTGATCGGCAGGACCACTGGACGCCCTGTCCCCCTTCCTCACCCCATCGCAGGTGGGAACAGCCACCCTGCACCTGCAGCAGCTGCTGTGTCAGGGGTCGCTGCTCCAACCACTTCCTGACTTTGCACCTGATTCCTGCAGATGGAAGCACCATCCAGCACCCTGAACCGTTAAACCCTTAACCCCTCAACTAAGCCCTAAACTGTTAACCCTTAACCCTGAACTAAGCCCTGAACTGCTATACCCCATCGCAGGTGGGCACAGCCACCCTGAACCTGCAGCAGTTGCTCCGCCAGGGGTAGCTTCTCTAACCACTTCCTGAACTGTAACACCGTATCGCAGGTGGGTACAGCCACCCAAAACCTGCAGCAGCTGCTCCGCCAGGGCCGCTGCAGTCTGCACTAACCCTGCACCTGCGCCCTGCTGATAGGCAGCACCACTGTACGTCCTGACCCCCTTCCACACCCCATCGCAGGTGGGCACAGCCACCCTGAACCTGCAGCAGTTGCTCCGCCAGGGCCGCGACTTTGCAGAGCTGCTGATCGAGGTGCCCATCATGGACAACCCAGGGGGAGGCGGGGGCGCGGCCCCGGCGGCGGCGGCGGACGCGCTTCTGGGGCAGTCGGTGCTAGACGGCAAGCGGGGCGAGGCGGGCGACTCCGGCCAGCCTACGATTGTGTCCAAGGGCTCCATCGTGCTGCGCATCATTAATATCGGGCGCGAGCCGCGGAATATGAGCGTGGGGTGAGGGAGGGTTGTGATTTAGGCTGGGGAGTTAGCGGGTGGAGGGGAGAGAGCTGGGCGACTATGGCCCTATTCGTGTACAAGGACTTCGTTGTGCTGCACCTACTGTCGGGCAGCCATTAGCCCTTCGAATAAACATCAGGTGAAAGCCACGGAATATGAGTGTGGGGCAACTCTTGACCCAACACTCACCCATGAATCCCTCAACCCACCCACCCACCCACCCCTGCTGCAGGCGTGCTGCTGAGCCAGCCAAGCAGCCTGGCAAGAAGGTGTGGCTGCGCAACTGTCCTAACCCCTCAATCCACCCACCCGCCCCTGATGCAGGCGTGCTGTTGAGCCAGCCAAGCAGCCTGGCAAGAAGGTGCGGCTGCGCGACTGTCCTAACCCCTCAATCCACCCACCCGCCCCTGATGCAGGCGTGCTGTTGAGCCAGCCAAGCAGCCTGGCAAGAAGGTGTGGCTGCGCGACTGTCCTAACCCCTCCATCCACCCACCCGCCCCTGATGCAGGCGTGCTGTTGAGCCAGCCAAGCAGCCTGGCAAGAAGGTGTGGCTGCGCAACTGTCCTAACCCCTCAATCCACCCACCCGCCCCTGCTGCAGGCGTGCTGTTGAGCCAGCCAAGCAGGCTGGCAAGAAGGTGCGGCTGCGCGACTGTCCTAACCCCTCAATCCACCCACCCGCCCCTGATGCAGGCGTGCTGTTGAGCCAGCCAAGCAGCCTGGCAAGAAGGTGTGGCTGCGCGACTGTCCTAACCCCTCAATCCACCCACCCGCCCCTGATGCAGGCGTGCTGTTGAGCCAGCCAAGCAGGCTGGCAAGAAGGTGTGGCTGCGCGACTGTCCTAACCCCTCAATCCACCCACCCGCCCCTGATGCAGGCGTGCTGTTGAGCCAGCCAAGCAGCCTGGCAAGAAGGTGTGGCTGCGCAACTGTCCTAACCCCTCCATCCACCCACCCGCCCCTGATGCAGGCGTGCTGTTGAGCCAGCCAAGCAGCCTGGCAAGAAGGTGTGGCTGCGCGACTGTCCTAACCCCTCAATCCACCCACCCGCCCCTGATGCAGGCGTGCTGTTGAGCCAGCCAAGCAGCCTGGCAAGAAGGTGTGGCTGCGCGACTGTCCTAACCCCTCAATCCACCCACCCGCCCCTGATGCAGGCGTGCTGTTGAGCCAGCCAAGCAGCCTGGCAAGAAGGTGTGGCTGCGCGACTGTCCTAACCCCTCAATCCACCCACCCGCCCCTGATGCAGGCGTGCTGTTGAGCCAGCCAAGCAGCCTGGCAAGAAGGTGTGGCTGCGCGACTGTCTTAACCCCTCAATCCACCCACCCGCCCCTGATGCAGGCGTGCTGTTGAGCCAGCCAAGCAGCCTGGCAAGAAGGTGTGGCTGCGCAACTGTCCTAACCCCTCCATCCACCCACCCGCCCCTGATGCAGGCGTGCTGTTGAGCCAGCCAAGCAGCCTGGCAAGAAGGTGTGGCTGCGCAACTGTCCTAACCCCTCCATCCACCCACCCGCCCCTGATGCAGGCGTGCTGTTGAGCCAGCCAAGCAGCCTGGCAAGAAGGTGTGGCTGCGCAACTGTCCTAACCCCTCCATCCACCCACCCGCCCCTGATGCAGGCGTGCTGTTGAGCCAGCCAAGCAGCCTGGCAAGAAGGTGTGGCTGCGCAACTGTCCTAACCCCTCAATCCACCCACCCAACCCTGATGCAGGCGTGCTGTTGAACCGGCCAAGCAGCCTGGCAAGAAAGTGTGGCTGCTCGACTGTCCTAACCCCTCAATCCACCCACCCGCCCCTGATGCAGGCGTGCTGTTGAGCCAGCCAAGCAGCCTGGCAAGAAGGTGTGGCTGCGCAACTGTCCTAACCCCTCCATCCACCCACCCGCCCCTGATGCAGGGGTGCTGTTGAGCAAGCCAAGCAGCCTGGCAAGAAGGTGTGGCTGCGCAACTGTCCTAACCCCTCAATCCACCCACCCGCCCCTGATGCAGGCGTGCTGTTGAGCCAGCCAAGCAGCCTGGCAAGAAGGTGTGGCTGCGCAACTGTCCTAACCCCTCCATCTACCCACCCGCCCCTGATGCAGGCGTGCTGTTGAGCCAGCCAAGCAGCCTGGCAAGAAGGTGTGGCTGCGCAACTGTCCTAACCCCTCAATCCACCCACCCGCCCCTGATGCAGGCGTGCTGTTGAGCCAGCCAAGCAGCCTGGCAAGAAGGTGTGGCTGCGCGACTGTCCTAACCCCTCAATCCACCCACCCGCCCCTGATGCAGGCGTGCTGTTGAGCCAGCCAAGCAGCCTGGCAAGAAGGTGTGGCTGCGCGACTGTCCTAACCCCTCAATCCACCCACCCGCCCCTGCTGCAGGCGTGCTGTTGAGCCAGCCAAGCAGCCTGGCAAGAAGGTGTGGCTGCGCGACTGTCCTAACCCCTCAATCCACCCACCCGCCCCTGATGCAGGCGTGCTGTTGAGCCAGCCAAGCAGCCTGGCAAGAAGGTGTGGCTGCGCAACTGTCCTAACCCCTCCATCCACCCACCCGCCCCTGATGCAGGCGTGCTGTTGAGCCAGCCAAGCAGCCTGGCAAGAAGGTGTGGCTGCGCGACTGTCCTAACCCCTCAATCCACCCACCCGCCCCTGATGCAGGCGTGCTGTTGAGCCAGCCAAGCAGCCTGGCAAGAAGGTGTGGCTGCGCGACTGTCCTAACCCCTCAATCCACCCACCCGCCCCTGATGCAGGCGTGCTGTTGAGCCAGCCAAGCAGCCTGGCAAGAAGGTGTGGCTGCGCGACTGTCCTAACCCCTCAATCCACCCACCCGCCCCTGATGCAGGCGTGCTGTTGAGCCAGCCAAGCAGCCTGGCAAGAAGGTGTGGCTGCGCGACTGTCTTAACCCCTCAATCCACCCACCCGCCCCTGATGCAGGCGTGCTGTTGAGCCAGCCAAGCAGCCTGGCAAGAAGGTGTGGCTGCGCAACTGTCCTAACCCCTCCATCCACCCACCCGCCCCTGATGCAGGCGTGCTGTTGAGCCAGCCAAGCAGCCTGGCAAGAAGGTGTGGCTGCGCAACTGTCCTAACCCCTCCATCCACCCACCCGCCCCTGATGCAGGCGTGCTGTTGAGCCAGCCAAGCAGCCTGGCAAGAAGGTGTGGCTGCGCAACTGTCCTAACCCCTCCATCCACCCACCCGCCCCTGATGCAGGCGTGCTGTTGAGCCAGCCAAGCAGCCTGGCAAGAAGGTGTGGCTGCGCAACTGTCCTAACCCCTCAATCCACCCACCCGCCCCTGATGCAGGCGTGCTGTTGAACCGGCCAAGCAGCCTGGCAAGAAAGTGTGGCTGCTCGACTGTCCTAACCCCTCAATCCACCCACCCGCCCCTGATGCAGGCGTGCTGTTGAGCCAGCCAAGCAGCCTGGCAAGAAGGTGTGGCTGCGCAACTGTCCTAACCCCTCCATCCACCCACCCGCCCCTGATGCAGGGGTGCTGTTGAGCCAGCCAAGCAGCCTGGCAAGAAGGTGTGGCTGCGCAACTGTCCTAACCCCTCAATCCACCCACCCGCCCCTGATGCAGGCGTGCTGTTGAGCCAGCCAAGCAGCCTGGCAAGAAGGTGTGGCTGCGCAACTGTCCTAACCCCTCCATCTACCCACCCGCCCCTGATGCAGGCGTGCTGTTGAGCCAGCCAAGCAGCCTGGCAAGAAGGTGTGGCTGCGCAACTGTCCTAACCCCTCAATCCACCCACCCGCCCCTGATGCAGGCGTGCTGTTGAGCCAGCCAAGCAGCCTGGCAAGAAGGTGTGGCTGCGCGACTGTCCTAACCCCTCAATCCACCCACCCGCCCCTGATGCAGGCGTGCTGTTGAGCCAGCCAAGCAGCCTGGCAAGAAGGTGTGGCTGCGCGACTGTCCTAACCCCTCAATCCACCCACCCGCCCCTGATGCAGGCGTGCTGTTGAGCCAGCCAAGCAGCCTGGCAAGAAGGTGTGGCTGCGCGACTGTCCTAACCCCTCCATCCACCCACCCGCCCCTGATGCAGGCGTGCTGTTGAGCCAGCCAAGCAGCCTGGCAAGAAGGTGTGGCTGCGCAACTGTCCTAACCCCTCCATCCACCCACCCGCCCCTGATGCAGGCGTGCTGTTGAGCCAGCCAAGCAGCCTGGCAAGAAGGTGTGGCTGCGCAACTGTCCTAACCCCTCCATCCACCCACCCGCCCGTGATGCAGGCGTGCTGTTGAGCCAGCCAAGCAGCCTGGCAAGAAGGTGTGGCTGCGCAACTGTCCTAACCCCTCAATCCACCCACCCAACCCTGATGCAGGCGTGCTGTTGAACCGGCCAAGCAGCCTGGCAAGAAAGTGTGGCTGCTCGACTGTCCTAACCCCTCAATCCACCCACCCGCCCCTGATGCAGGCGTGCTGTTGAGCCAGCCAAGCAGCCTGGCAAGAAGGTGTGGCTGCGCAACTGTCCTAACCCCTCCATCCACCCACCCGCCCCTGATGCAGGCGTGCTGTTGAGCCAGCCAAGCAGCCTGGCAAGAAGGTGTGGCTGCGCAACTGTCCTAACCCCTCCATCCACCCACCCGCCCCTGATGCAGGCGTGCTGTTGAGCCAGCCAAGCAGCCTGGCAAGAAGGTGTGGCTGCGCAACTGTCCTAACCCCTCCATCTACCCACCCGCCCCTGATGCAGGCGTGCTGTTGAGCCAGCCAAGCAGCCTGGCAAGAAGGTGTGGCTGCGCAACTGTCCTAACCCCTCAATCCACCCACCCACCCCTGATGCAGGCGTGCTGTTGAGCCAGCCAAGCAGCCTGGCAAGAAGGTGTGGCTGCGCAACTGTCCTAACCCCTCCATCCACCCACCCGCCCGTGATGCAGGCGTGCTGTTGAACCGGCCAAGCAGCCTGGCAACAAGGTGTGGCTGCGTGACTGTCCTAACCCCTCAATCCACCCACCCGCCCCTGATGCAGGCGTGCTGTTGAACCGGCCAAGCAGCCTGGCAAGAAAGTGTGGCTGCGTGTCCATCCTTTACCTTGCACACACACACACACACACACATGCTTGTCCCAGAGCCTTGAGCAATCCACCCACCCACCCCTGATGCAGGCGTGCTGTTGAGCCAGCCAAGCAGCCAGGCAAGAAGGTGCGGGTGCGTGCTCGTCCCGCCTGGGCCATCAAGGGCCCCATCTCCAAGGAGCTGGCCAATGGAGACCCAGGTGAGAGCGTGGTGTGGGGGTGGGAGTAGGGTTAAGAGTTTAAGACCCTAAACCCAAACAAACCTTGAACCTTCAACCCAAACCCTTTATGGCGACCCAGGTGAGAGCGTGGGGGAAGAGGGTATGGTTTAGAGTTTAAACCCAAAACCCAAAGAAACTGACCTTTGACCCAAACCCTTAATGGAGACCTAGGTGAGAGCGTTGGGGTTGGAGGGGGGGGAGGTGTGTTTGGGTGCCGATGGCTTTTCCCTGCTATCCATGGGGGAGGGCGTAAGGGTGCCTCTAAATCTATAGATTTGTACCGCTGTACAGCTCTGGATCTATAGATCCGGGCACACGAGCACCTGCCTGCCCTTCCCCGCCCCACCCCTCCCCCGCGCAGGCCCCATGCACAACCCGACGGCCAGCAACCACCAGGGCGAGCAGGTCCTGCAGGACCTGTAGATCTAAATCTATATATCTGTACTGCTGCACAGATCTGGATCTCTAGATCTGGGCACATGAGCACCTGCCCCCCTTCCTGCACCCGCACCCCACCCCACCCCTGCGCAGGCCCCATGCACAACCCTGCGGCCAGCAACCACCAGGGCAAGCAGTTCCTGGTCAGCCTACAGATTGAAATATTTAGATCTGTACCGCTGTACTGCTCTGGATCTGTGCACATGAGCACCCGCACCCCACCCCACCCCTGCGCAGGCCCCATGAACAACCCTGCGGCCAGCAATCACCAGGGCGAGCAGTTCCTGGTCGACCTCGAGGAGCAGGCCCGGACGGCCAAGCGGCAAGAGCAGCTCGACCCCCGGGGCATGGCTCTAGGAGGGGGCGCTGGCAGTGGTGCTCCCTACTCCCCGTTCCGACAGACCGGCGGGGCCGCCGCCGTCAACTTTGGCTCGCCCGGCGGCGGCGGCGGCTACCGCGCTGGGGGCAGCTCCCCCGGCGGCGGCGGCTACCACGCCGGGGGTGGCTCCCCCGGCGGCAGCGGCTACCATGCCGGAGGTAGCTCCCCCGGCGGCGGTGGCTACCACGCTGGGGGCGGCTCCCCCGGCGGAGGAGGCTACCATGCCGGCGGCGCCTCCCCCGGCGGCAGCGCGCAGCAGGCGCGTGTGCCGCTGCACTCGGGCCCGGGCGGGCCGTCCGGCGCCGCGTTGCCCGAAGCGGAGAAGATGCACATCCTTGAACGCACGCACCACAAGAGCACAAGGCTGAGCACGATGAACGACGTGTTGCGAGATATAGAGGACGACGACGTGCCCAAGGTGAGAAAGGAGGGTGAGAGGAGGTATAAGGTTATGGCGGAGGTACCTGAATCTTCACCCAACCTCCTCTCTATATCTCAGCCAGCTCTCTACCCCCCACTCCTCCCACTCACCCTCCCTCTTCCCCTACTCCCCACTCCTCCCACTTTCCTTCATTGACCCTCCCTCTTCCCCTAACCCCCACTCCTCCCGCCCTCCTTCATTGACCCCTCCCTCTTCCCCTACCCCCCACTCCTCCCACTTTCCTGCATTGACCCCTCCCTCTTCCCCTAACCCCCACTCCTCCCACTTTCCTTCATTGACCCCTCCCTCCTCCCCTACCCCCCACTCCTCCCGCCCTCCTTCCTACCACCCACCCTCCACACTACACCCACCCTCCTCCCCACCCTTTCTCCACTCCTCCCACCCCCTTGTTACATGCCACCCTCCTCCCCACCCTTCCTCCACTCCTCCTCACTCTTCCTCCACTCCTCCCACCCCTTTGTTACATGCCACCCTCCTCCCCACCCTTCCTCCACTCTTTCCCACCTTCCTCCACTCCTCCCGCCCTCCTCCTTACATGCCACCCTCCTCCCCACCCTCCTCCCCACCCTTCCTCCACTCCTCCCCACCCTTCTTCCACTCCTCATTCTTCCTCCACTCCTCCTCACTCTTCCTCCACTCCTCCTCATTCTTCCTCCACTCCTCCACACCCTTCCTCCACTCCTCCTCATTCTTCCTCCACTCCTCCTCATTCTTCCTCCACTCCTCCTCATTGTTCCTCCACTCCTCCACACCCTTCCTCCACTCCTCCTCCCCACCCTACACCCATCCCTCTGCCCAGGTCCCCCACTCCGCCCCCACACGCGAGGACCAGTACCGGCAGGTCCAGAAGCAACTGCTGACAGACGTGACGAGCGTGCGCGGCCGCCAAAAGTACGACATGATCAAGGATCAGCTGAGGCGCAACCTGGTCATCAGCCGCGTGATCCGGCCGGGATACGGCGAGGTGGTCGTGTACGAGCACGAGTTCGCCAACCCTTTCGGGCAGGAGATGGTGAGCGATTGCCACGGTGGAGATTGGGGAAATCAGGCTGGGTTGGGGTATAGGTTAATTGAACCCTAAGCCTAAACTTGTTATCGCCAACCCTTTCGGGCAGGAGATGGTGCGAGATTGGGGTTGAGGGAAACCAGGTTAGGGTTGAGGGTTTAGGTGAAGTGAAACCTTAACCCTGAAGTAGTTGCCAATCCTTGTGGGCAGGAGATGGTGCGATGGGACTGTGGAGACTGGGGTTCAGGTGGCGCAGGCCGGGGGCAGCCCTTGATGCCCCGGTGATGTTGTGGGTGTACAGTTACTTCCAAAGCCATGACGTTAAAGGGTTTTTCAGTGTAGAGAGCTCTATTACATTCTTCACATTGGGGGGTGGCCAATACGGTGGAGAACCTCAGTGGTGGAGAACCTCAGTCAAAGGTAAACCTGGCGTGCGGGTGATGTGGAGGCGGTGCAATTAGCTCCAAAGCCATGGCATGAAAGCGTTTTTTTAGGGCGGGGCCGTATTGCGCCCGTATCTGCGGGGATCCTAGTTGTTGCCCCCATTCAGTATCATGTCCTCCTTCCATACCTTCCGTACCTTCACATCTCCCATACCTTCATACCTCCTATACCTACATCCCCCCCCTTCAACTAATTATCCCACGGATGCACCCCCTGGATCTACCCGCCCCCCTGGATCTAACCCGTGCATCCCCCCCCCCCTGGATCTACCCGCCCCCCTGGATCTAACCCGTGCATCCCCCCCCCCTGGATCTACCCGCCCCCCTGGACCTAACCCGTGCATCCCCCCCCCCCCCCTGGATCTACCCGCCCCCCTGGATCTGACCCGTGCATCCCCCCCCCCCCTGGATCTACCCGCCCCCCTGGATCTAACCCGTGCATCCCCCCCCCCTGGATCTACCCGCCCCCCTGGATCTAACCCGTGCATCCCCCCCCCTGGATCTACCCGCCCCCTGGATCTAACCCGTGCATCTCCCCCCCTGGATCTACCCGCCCCCCTGGATCTAACCCGTGCACCACCACCCCCTGGATCAACCCGCCCCCCTGGATCTAACCTGTGCATCCCCCCCCCCCTTGGATCTACCCGCTCCCCTGGATCTAACCCATGGATCTCCCCCCCCCTTGGATCTACCCGCCCCCCTGGATCTCACCCATGGATCCCCCCCCCCACCCGTGGAACCCTGTAGGTATTTGGAGTCCGCATCATCCCCCTCCCTTGAATTATTTCCCACCTGGATGCACGCCTCTGGATCTAACGTCTGGATTTAACCCCTGGATGAACCCCTGGATCTAACCCCGGATGAACCCCTGGATCTAACCCCTGGATGTAACGCCCTGGCCTCCCCCAGGTCTTTAAGGTCCACATCAGCGAGCCCCGCGAGGTGAGCGTGGTGACGCGTATGGACGAGTACCGCTCCCTCAGGGCGGCCAACGCACGCTTCTTCGGCAACCCCACACAGCCAGTGGGGCACCTGGAGCAGGAGGTCATGGCGGGCAACAGGATCTACCTGCAGGTACGGATCTAGTAAGGGGCGGGTACGGATATAGGAAGGGGGCCTGCGACAGGATCTACCTGCAGTGAGGTACGGATCTAGTAAGGGGGCGGGTACGGATATAGGAAGGGGGCCTGCGACAGGATCTACCTGCAGGTACGGATCTAGTAAGGGGGCGGGTACGGATATAGGATGGGGGCCTGCGACAGGATCTACCTGCAGGTACGGATCTAGTAAGGGGGCGGGTACGGATATGACAAGGGGGTCTGCGACAGGATCTACCCGCAGGTACGGATGTAACAAAGGGGCGGGTACGGATCTAACAATGGGGCGGGTACGGATCTAACAGGGGGCGGGTACGGATCTAGTGATTGGGACTGCGACAGGATCTACCTGCTGGTAAAGATGTTACAAAGGGGCAGGTATGGATCTAATAAGGGGGCTTGCGACAGGGTCTAGAACGGCAAGCTGAGGCATCCTTTATTCTCAACAGAATACTGCATCCGCTCCCCCCATTTTTTCATCCCTCACAGGCACACGAACGCATCACACTGCCCTTCAAGCTACAATCCTTTGAGCCTCCCGAGGGCTACACGGGCCCCAAGCACGGCACGCTGGTCGCGCCCTCGGACGGGTCCGCGGGCGCTGAGGCCCGCAAGGCACGCGGCGCTGCGGCCGGCGGCGAGGACCAGGCGAGCGGGAGTGATAAGGGCCACGTGGTGTCGGTGGAGCTGGTGTCGGTGTCGCACGACCACCCGGTCATGCTGCTGGAGCTGCAGGTGGTGCCACGTCCGCTCATCATTGACCGCACGTTCAGGTCAGTGGCGAGGTAGCATGACGGTCAAGGGTTTATTATAACCCGTTTTGAATAACACGCTTGCGCAGATTCCACGAGCCGGAGCATTACTTGATGCGGCAAACCAATTAGGGTTTAGGCGAGCAACTCTAAACCCCGGGAAGCAACCCTAAAATAACCAATGTTAATGCGTAGGTTCTACCAGCCGGAGCACTCCTTGATGCGGCAGACCGTTCGCGTCAAGGGCCTTCCGGGCGCTGACACGACGTTCGCGGGCGGCGCGCTGCGCAGCCTGGCCGTCGCATGCTCGCATCCGGACATCATTGCGGGTGCAGGCTCGAGCGGGATGGTCGGAGGGGCGGAGAGGGACGAGGTGGGAGCGGGATTCTAAGGGGTTAGGGCAAAATCCTTAACCCTAAATCCTGAACCAAATGTTTAGAGGGGCGGAGAGGGACGAGGTTGGGACGGGATTTGCAGGGTTAAGGCCTCAAACCTTAACCCTAGACCCTAAACTAGCCGGGTGGAGGGACGAAGTGGGAGCGGGATGCGCAGAGGCCATATGGTCTGCTGTTGTTTCTAATTTAGTTTGTTGTAAGTTTTGTAAGTTACTTGCGCTCCAAGCGGAACGGTAAGTTTTAGTTAGTGACTTGAGCATCACACCGTTACTGAAGTCAGTTACTGGTCATCACTCATACGGTATGTGTGGGAGGTAAGCTTGGCAGCCTTTGCGTATCAACCCCTAAACCCTGAGCCCTGCTGCTGCCCAGGTGTACATCAAGTACAAGTGTGGAGGTGCCCCTGAGGTGACACACTTTTACGTGTTGTTGTACCTCGACCGCCTCATGGCCAAGCCTGTGGAGATCTGGCAGGTACCTCTTGGTTAGGGTTAAGGCTAGGCAGGTGTACTGCTGGGTCAGGCTTTAGGGCTTGGGAGGGGAACTGCTGAGTTGGGGCTTAGGGCTAGGCAGATGTTCAGCTGGTATGGGGTTTGTGGCTAGGTAGGTGTACTGTTGGGTTGGGGGTTTATGGCTAGGTAGGTGTGCTGCTACATGTGGGTTGGGGTTAAGGGCTAGGCAGATGTTCTGCTGGGTTGGGAATTTAGGGCTAGGCAGGTGTACTGCTGGGTCCGGTTTAGGGCTAAGCAGGTGTACTACTGTACTGCTGGGTCGGTGATGAGGGCTAGGCAGGTGTACTGCTAATACAGGGTTTACCGCTTTGCAAGTATACTGCCCATTCAGGTATCAATACTAGGCAGGTGTACTGCTGGGTCCAGGTCTACGAGCCTCACACCATGCCTCTCTGCTTCAGGTGTTTGCGCATTGCCTCCGAAAGGTGGACATGCGTACACTGATTGGTTTAACCAACCACCCTGACCCCTCATCCTTCCCTCTCTATTCCAGGTGTTTGCGCATTGCCTCCGAAAGGTGGACATGCGTGCGGTCATTGGTCAGACCAGTCAAGCCTCCGTTGTGGTGCGGGGCGCGCAGTCCACGCGGCGGGTGGCGTGCTACACATCACACCCGGATGAGCTGCAGGTGAGGCATGGGAGGCTTCGGCAGGCCCCGGTGTGCTCCGCAGAACATCACCATCTTGTCATGAATGTGCCACTTTTTGACCGTGAATGGTATCACCGTTTGATTGCCTGGGGTAGCATTTTTCTGTCCACTTGTTCTGTTGTTTTATCTGCTGCTGTATCTGCTGCTGCTGCTCATGCTGACGATGGTGCTGATGATGCTCATGCTTATGTTGCTGCTATTGGCTTGATGCTGAAACCATTCTCCTTGCATGCTGCCTGTTACTCAGCTCATGTTGCTGATTGAGTCTTAAACCATCATTCTTGCTGGCTTTTGGCTGCTGCTGCTGCTCCTGCCATGATGCTGAGAGCATGATCCTTGTGTGCTACTGCTGATGCAGGTGATGCCCACGTCCTTCGTGTGACAGCCTGAGTCAGCTCGCTCAAGCTTAAGCCCTAAACCATTAACCCTCAACCCCTCAACCCTGTGCTGCTGCTGATGCAGGTGACGCCCACGTCCTTTGTGTTGGTGGCAGGAGCGCTGAGTGAGCTGCTGCTCAGCTTCCGCCCGGTCACCCAGGGATTGAGGGACATCAAGGTATGGGGAGGGGGGGTGAGGTATGGAGGGTGAGGGTTTAAGGTATGGGGTGAGGGTTTAAGGTATAGGGGGTGGGGGTTTAAGGTATGGGGGGTGAGATTTAACGAGATTGTAAGGTATGGGGGTGGGATTTGAAGGTATAGGAGGTGAGGGTTTAAGCTATGGGGGGTGAGATTTAACAAGATTTAAAGGTATGGTGGGAAGGAGGGCAACACGATGTGTTTGGGACCACCTGTAAATTGATCATAAAGGTTCAGATGAGGGTTAAGTGTTTAGACTTAACCCTCATCCCTGAACACTTGTAAATCGATGATGAGGGTTCAGATGAGGGTTTGGGCCTGATGGACTGAGGGACATCAAGGTATGGGGGAGGGGAGAAGAGGGGTCAAGGTATGGGGGGGGGGGGGGGGAACCATGCGTTTGGAGCCACCTGTAAGTTGCTGATGAGGGTTTAGGGTTCAGGGTCGGGGGTGCGGTAAGGTGAATACGCACACTTGAAGGCCTTGGGATTGATGGGCGTCAAGGAATGGGAGGTGGTATAAGGTAGGGGTGGGCAAAGCCATGCCTTGGGCCACCTGTTAATTGCCAATGAGGGTTCAGGGGGGGTGGGGGGGTACAGTGAATACGCACATTGATGATGGCTCAACCCCCTACCCCCCCCCCTCACACACTGTGTGGGGTTCAAATCTGCAACTTCAGGCCTAAACCCCTAACTTTTGCCTGCATTTTACACTGGGCCTCTAAACCCTTAATTAGGCCTTAACCCCTAACCCTCCCCCATTTAAACTGAGCCTCAACTATGAACCCTAAACTAGGCCTAAACCCTTAACCCTCCCCCATTTTACACTGGGCCTTGACCCTGAACCTAAAGTAGGGCTAAACCCTTATCCCCCCTCCCCATTGTGTAGGTGCACCTCGTGGACACTGAGTCTCATGAGCTGGTGTACGCCCTGCTGGTCACCGCTGAGGCACAGGGCCCACTGGTCACCAGGTGGGTGCGGAACAGGGGCCACTCCTTATGCTGGGGTGGCAGGGCGCTTTACTTCATGTGTGTGTGTGTGTGTGTGTTTGTCGTTCCATGCCCTCCAGCTGCCACGCGTGCATGTTCTCGATCCTTTGTCAATTTCTGGACCGCCCTCGTTCCATGCCTCCCTGTAACAGGGGCCCTGTTCCTGCAGGACGTTTGGGATTGAGCTGCCCCCTTGCTGCCACGCGTGTGTTTTCGATCCTTTGCCAATTTCTGGACCGTCCTCGTTTCACACACCCATGTTGCCTCTCGTCCCGCAGGACGTTTGAGATTGAGCTGCCTGTTGGCTCCGTTGCCAACAAGAAGATCCAGTACACTAACCCGTACCAGTCGTACCGCACCTTCACGCTGCGGTCCAACCAGCCGTGGCTGGTCCACTTCACGCCGCAGCGCCTGCAGCTGCCGGCCGGCGCCACACGCCCGCTGGGCATGACGTTTGACGGCCGCGCAGCCACGACGGGCATCCTGGACGTGTTGGTTTTCGTGAACGACGAGGAGGACAAAACGGAGGAGTGCTTCAAAGTCAGGGTCAGGATCTACCGGTGAAAGATCTACCAGTCATGGATCTACAGATGAGGGATCTAACAATCATAGATCTACAGAAGAAATATCTACCAATCATGGATCTACAGATGAGGAGGACAAAAGTCAGAGGAGAGCTTCAAAGTCAGGGTCAGGACCTATGGGTAAAGATCTACCGCCCGCCATGGATTCACCAGTAAAAGATCTACTGCCGGTCATGGATCCAGAGATTGAGGATCTGCCGGTCGTAGATCTACAGATGGAGGATGAATCGAAAGTGGATCTGGTGATGAAGATCTACAGATCATGGATCTGGAGATGAAGGATCTACCATCCTACCTATCCTGGATGTACAGATGAAGGATCTGCTGTCTCCAAGGGCCGAGGGATGCTTCTGAAGTCAAGGGGGCCACGAGGTGGCGGACAAGCCTGACTTTTCGTTCTTGACTCTCTTCCCCTCGGTGTTGTGTGCCATGGCTATGGTACGGATGCCGCTCTGGACGTTTCGTCTGCGATCCCAGCAACCCCAACTTATGAGCATGTTGTTGCTCACGTGACGTGTCCAATGACATCGATCCATCCCCTCTCAATCGATACTTTATTTTAAGGTCGCATGGTGCCCCCATTAGACATTCCCTTTTGTCTATGGCACTGAATTTGCATTCATCCAGGTGTTTATTGGTGTATAATTACCGCAGGCATGGCAGCGTGCATAGGACTCCCATGACCCATGTTGTCATTTCATTGCAAATAGAGGGGGGTCCTCAGCTCATTGTGACACGCGGTGCTTGTTACGGTCTTCCAATCAGGCCTTTCCATCATTTACGTTGGCGTTCATTATGTTAAGCCCCTTGCTTTCCCTTGTTTTTTTCCTGACCCATTGGCCGGTGTCTTTGTTTCTTTCCTCCGAACTGACTAGTTGGGCGCCCACGCGGCTAAGCCGCATTTGGAGCAGGACCCAGGGGTCGATGACATTACACTAATCACACAGTTGGGTCAATGACATAACGCTAATCACACAGTTGGGTCTTGCACATAAACTCGGTCGCGTGAGCCCAGAGGTGTAATATCTGTCGCACCATAAAGCAGTAAACGTGCCAATATGGTAAACTCCGGAATCTCCGGTAAAGGCGCCTTAGAGAAGTGTCCTTCTACTCATAAACACGGTACATTACCGTACACACCGACTCCTTGTACTTCAGACAAGAGCTGTTAACTGGCTACTGTAAGGTTCAGCCCTAGCAGGAAGTCTCTCTGCCTAGGGGTAAGTCTGGGTGTCCCTGTCTCGTGGGTACCGCCCCTACTACTTCACTACGAGAGGTTTGCTTCAGGTCCGTGGCGGACTTCTTCCCCACTTAGTGGCGGACGCCTACGGGCGGACTCAGTGACTACACACTGGCCGCGGATGCGCAGCGCGTTAAGCTGTGGCTGGAACTTCTAGATGACAGACACGGAGCTGCCCTTCAGACAGCTGATCTGTTGGGTCGCTGAGTCACTCACCGCGTGAAGCGGGGGATGTCGTAGCCGTAGACTGCGGGCGGTGTCCCAGGTCGGGCTGGGCATCTAGCTGAGGATAACTAGGTTGCTATGTCGGCTCTGAGGCTGAACCAGGCTTGATCGTCTTCGTGCCTTCGTGGTACTGGCGTTATTGGTATTCACAGGGTATATCTTGGGATGATAGCCGTTGCTGATTACAATTAGAGGCCTGTCCACTTAAAAGGAACGAAGTAAGTGTCAAGCGTGCAAGCCGGGATTCAAAGGTCCCGGCAAGCCCTGTTTACTGAGTACGGGAAATCTGCTACACTTCACACTTAAGCGGGATTCTGGGTCTCAGTTCAAATCCGGAGACTCCGCAGATAAGCTGCGGAGGCTCCGCGGCCGCTAACTGCGGTCTAAACGGTTCTGTCACGTATACGGTAATATACTGTGACAGCTGTCGCACCATAAAGCAGTAAACGTGCCAATATGGTAAACTCCGGAATCTCCGGTAAAGGCGCCTTAGAGAAGTGTCCTTCTACTCATAAACACGGTACATTACCGTACACACCGACTCCTTGTACTTCAGACAAGAGCTGTTAACTGGCTACTGTAAGGTTCGGCCCTAGCAGGAAGTCTCTCTGCCTAGGGGTAAGTCTGGGTGTCCCTGTCTCGTGGGTACCGCCCCTACTACTTCACTCGCCCCCCCGCTCCTCAGCGTTAAGCCTATCGGGCATGCGCTGGGAGCCGGAAAAAGGGGTCGGTACTGTAAGAAAGAAACTTCTGGCAATATGTACACCTCAGAAGATCAAAATATCAAAGCAAATCTGCCTGGTTCAGGCCGTCCCCCGCATCTGCCTGGTTCAGGCTATTTTCAAAGCAAAATCTGTACGCCCAGAACTTGTCAGTTCCCTAACACTGAAGCCTCCTAAACATCTGACTGCAATCCAGCCAGTCGGTAAAAAATTCCCTGAAGAAAATCCACTGCAGGAAATGTGCTGCAGGACATCCACAAAAGGAAATTCACCAAAGAAAAAATTCACTGAAACCCGTGGCGGACCCTAGGTCCACCCACGGTTCTGCACACTTGACAAAGGCCTCTGGGACCCTGATCTCTCTCCGGCCTGATCGGGGCACACAGAATCCGGTACCGTCACCAGTGTCATGCTTGGTTGCAGGCAATAAAGGGTCAGAACCCATCAGAAACCCTCAGCAACCATCAGAAAGCATCAGAAACCATCAGAAATCATCAGAAACCCTCAGAAATCAGAATCTTTAAACTTCTGGAAAATATGTACGTAGAAGCTCAAATCGTCTTAGCAAAGCTGCCTGGTTCAGGCCTTCTTCAATCAGAACTAAAAAAAATCCACCGAGTCTCAGCTGAAGCGCAATGCGCAGAATCCTACAAATCCAGGCTGTTCAGCCCACTACTGGCTAGCAAACAGAGAAATTTTCAAAGTTATCAGGTTAAGCTAAGAACAACCGCTGCTCTCGCCCCACTGCGCCATAGCCGCCTGGTCTTCAATGGCCACAGGAAATGTGCGCCGTAGCAGCGTGATCCGCCCCCTGCTGTGTTATCATCGCCCGAGTTGACTAATTCTCCTTGCTCATCATCTTCATAACATATGTACTACCGTAGCCTTGCTGCTGCTGAGAAACAAATTTTCACTATGTTGCTGCGATAGCTTTAAATCCAATCCTGCATCTTCCGTCTTCGGTCCGCTGGCTGCCGGCCCACTGCCTGCCGGGTACTAGGACAAGCCGCGCTGCGTCTGCATTTTCTGCTCTGTAGGCGCCTGCCCGCTCCTTGCCAGTTACGGCGTGGGTAACGTCACGTGCTCAGCGGCCTTGCCGCTCTGGGCTCGGCCTCAGGTCTCGTTAAGCTCTGCAAGGGCTGACTCCTCCTCTTTGTTGGAAGCCTAGCGCCACCTTGGCCCATCTATGGACCGCTCCCTGGGTGACATTGGCTTCTCTTCATCCAAGGAATATCTTGCTCCAAAAAGTCTCTCCCTCCAAGAAGCCTCTCGCGCCTCCTCCTCCTCATCCGCCTCTTCCTCCTCTTCCATTTCATTCTCCTCTTCTGCCTCTTCCATCTCATTCTCCTCTTCTGCCGCATGCCTGTGATCTGTGACGAACAGGTCCCCCATTTCCAGGGCGAACTTCTCCCACAGCACCACCTGCTGCGTCAGCACAGTGATCTGCTCCTCATCGGTCATGCACAAGTACCCTGGCACAGTGATCACGAACTTGCTCAGCTTGACCCTGGTGGCCACTGGCAGCCCTTCATAGAACATGTGCGAGACCGAGTGCCTTCTGCCAAAGTAGTCCACTGCATCCCTGGAGATATGTAGCAACTCTGCTGTGGACAGGACTCTGTGCGCAAACGCCTCTACTGTCTCCTCTGGCTTGACCTCTGGATCCAAAGTGGTCTTGACTCCCAGCTTGATGTTGGTGATCGCGGATCTCTCATCCGAGGTCGGCTTTCCCACTTCCGCCTGAACCACCTTGATCCACAAAGTGAGCAGCGAGGCCTCGCAACACTGCTCCTCTGCTGGTGCGATCCACTGCTGCCTGATCCGTTCCACTTCTCTGGCAATTCTGTTTCCTGCATGGGGCGCCGCCCTGATGGCTGCCATCAGCGGCCCCACGCTAGCTGGCTTGCTGTCCCAAAGCTTGACCAGCGACTTGATCAGCAGTGTCATAGCTGACGGCGACTGGCACGATCCAGCTATTTCTCCGGCCACCACAGCCAGCGCTGGCTGGTCATCTGACATTGCCAGCCTGTTGTGCGATCCCCAGTATCCACACGCCTGGCAATATTTCCTGGCTGCAACTGCGCCTGGGTGCGACATATCCAGGACTGGCACGTTGCCTTGGATGGCTGGGATCTTGGTGACCTTGGCCACCCCTGTCAGCTGCAGGACCATCTGTTGCTGCAGCTGCAGGGTCACTCTCGCCTGCTCCCTGTCGATTCTCTTCATTTCTTGGTCGCTGGACTCCTGCCTGGTTCTTGGCCTGCGCCTGTCCGCTCCCCTTGGCTCTGAATCCGCTGATTCTGAGCGCGATCCATATCCACCTCCTCTGCCTCCTGATGGACTGCGACCTGGATAGTATCTGTCGAATCTGTTGTCATCGTCCTCCCGATCTTCCCGTGATGGCTGTCTGCCTGCTCTTCCTGCGGAGCTTCTACTCCCGTCGCGCGGCTGCCTCCCGGTCTTACTTCTGCCTGGTCTGTCGCCCGACCCGGGCCTCCAAGGATGTGCTCTGCCCGGTCCTGCCTGCCCTCTGGGCGGCTCCTGGCTTTGCCGATCCTGCTGTGCTCCCCTGCTGCATTCATCTGTTCCCCTGGGTGGCTCCTGGATTTGCTGCCTTGGTTGTTCCCAGCTGTCTGCCTGCCCCCTGGGCGGCTCCTGGCCTTGCCGATTTGGCTGTTCCCAGCTGTCTGCCTGCCCTCTGGGCGGCTCCTGGCTTTGCCGATTTGGCTGTTCCCTGTTGTCTGCCTGCCCCCTGGGCGGCTCCTGGCTTTGCCGGTACTGCTGTTCTTCACCGCTTGCTTGCCCCCTGGGCTGCCCTTGATTCTGCCTTCCTGGCTGCGTCCCTCCTGTGTAATTCCTGGCGTAGGAATCAGATTGCGTTACCCCTCTGGTTTCCTGCCTTCTTGGTCCACTGCTGCGCACACTGCCTGCAGGCTCGTCCTGTTGTGGTCCTCTTGCTGCGCCCTCTTGCCTTTTCCTCAGGAACTCCTCGATGTAATCCACCTGGGTTTCCTGGCATGTGTTCTCTTTGTCCTCGATTATGCGCAGGAGTGCATAAGACTCTTGCCTGTTTGCTCTGCGCGTTGCTACGCCTTGCTCAGCCATCCTGGCCAGCGATCGGCTAGTCAACTCCGCCCTTTCGCTGGCGGCTGGGCTACTGGCCCTGGGCTCTTCCCTGCCCCTTAGCCGCCCCCTGAGGCTTGGCTCGCTGCTGACCTCAAAAACCTCAGATCTGAGTGTTGGGGTTGGCGCGGTTCTTGCTTGCTGCTGCCACCTTTGGACTGCCCTGAGCTCCTCAGGCCGCTGCACCGCTGTTTCAAATCCTTCCCATGCCTGGTCCTCCTCATCTTCTGGCTCGGATCCCGGTTCAGCCTGATTTCCTGTCACCTCATTGCACCACTCATCTGCGAAAGCCTTAACAGCCAGGGCTGCTTCGCGTCCCGCCCTTCCCTTGGATATCTGTCCAAGGGCGGCTAACAGCATCGCCCTGTCCTGCCCTGTGTGGGGGATACCCAGCATGGCCTTTGTTGCCCATCCCCTCAGATGATGGGCCTTGAACTCCTCAATGGCTGTGACCTGGTCCTGGAAATGCAAGAACGTCCTGGAGCAAACTTGCTTCCACAGGTCTGTTGCCCACTGCAAAATTCCTGCCCAACCGATCGGTCCTTCTGACTCCTCATTGCCGCACACTACTCCCCCAGTTCCGGAGCGCTCTGGCTCTCTAGGGCTGGTATCCTGCGTTCTTGATGGATCGTGAAAAAACCCTCGCAGGATTTCCTTGTGGCTGTCGTCTCTCTGCATCTGGCTGCTAGATCCCTCCATGGATTTCTGCACAGGTCTGCCCACACTGGGCGTAAACTTGGACAGCGGCGTCCCGTAAACTGTGGATCCCGCCCCTCTTTGAACCGGCACCCTGCGTGGTCGCATTGGCTGCCTTGGGCGCAGCCCTGTCACTGGCTGCCGCCCCTTCTCTTCTTGTATCGGATCAGGCAGCTCTTCCTCAGATATTAGGTCAGCCCACGGCTTTCCCACCTGTACAGCTGACTTTTCCTGTGGTTCTTTGCTGCTCTGCGGGGCCTGCCTGGTCACAGCAGGCTTGATCTCAGCTCCCTCGCGCTTGATCTCTGCATCAATGGCCTCAGCCGGGTCCTCACCCGGCTCCAGCCCCCTCTGGATGTTGGCATCCATGAGGTGCTCACATGCGCTGTCGCTGTGCTCGCACTCGAACCCGCAGAACATGCATACTCTTCCGGGGTAATACCTCATGGCCTGACGCATGGCATTGCGGGTGTCCATCTGCTGCTGACGGTCACCTGTTGCGCAATCCTCCCAGAGCCTGGCCAGCTCCACATCTGCAGGCACCGCAGCAGGGAATGCTACCAGGCACACATTCCTGCTGCTGCTGTTGTTCACGGGTGCTGGCACCGGAGACCTGCTGCTCCTAGCTTCATCCACGTCACTGTCAGCTGCCCTGTCTTGTGGCAACAGCGTCTGCAGTTTCTTTGCCAAGCGACGCTTCATCATCCTCAGCTGCCTGGTCATTCTCATCTGCCAGGCAATCCCTGGCTGCCTGGCCATCCACAGCTGCCTGGCCATTCCTTTGAGCTTCTGCTGGTACCAGTTCACCTTTTCCCTTAGCATGGGTATGGAGATTCCCTGCTCCTCTGACCCCTCAGGATTCTCTGCCGCCTCCAGCTGTTTGCTGGCCTGCTGGGCCGCCCCTGGTTCTGATATTGGCACCTGGACCCCTCCTGGAGCTGCTGCCACTGGTGGTGTGACAGGCCTTTCCTCTTCTGGCTGGTGCATCTGCACCGGCACCGGCGCCTGCCTGTGCTCGTGGTCCTCAACCTCACTTGGGCCAACTGGTTCCTCAGCCACCTTTTGGTTTAGCTTCTGCTCCCACGGATGCAGTTGGTCCGGCTCGCAGCCGCCGGCCATCACAGGTGTCACCTGGGCTGCCTCCCTCGACAAACACAAACGTGACGCCTGCACCTGCAGTTGGCCTGGCTCACAGCCACCGATCCCTACAGGTGTCACATGAATTGCCTCCCTTTGCAAACCCAGTTGTGACGCCTGCACCTGCAGTTGGTCTGGCTGACAGCCACCGATCCCTACACGTGTCACAGGAACTGCCTCTCTCTGCAAACCCAGCCGTGACGCCTGCACCTGCAGTTGGCTTGGCTCGCAGCCACCGGTCACTGGTTTGGGTGAAAAAGCATTCCCTATCGGACCACAGTTGATCATGTGCAGCTGCTCGCTAGCTACCGGGCTATCCTGCCTGGGTGGGCCGGCACTCTCTGCCGTAATACAGTTGATCAGGTGCAGCTGCTCGCTAGCTACCAGGCTATCCTGCCTGGGTGGGCCGGCACTCTCTGCCGTAATACAGTTGATCAGGTGCCTGGGACTTGGCTCACTGTCATTGCTGAGGATATCAAACATGGACCAGCCGTTGGGGGACACCTGATTGCCTGGCTGCTCCATACACCTGGTCAATGCCTCCAAGGGTGCGCGCTGCTGGGGCACAGCCAGACTGCTTAACCCCGCCTGCTCTGCGTCACACACACTTTTCCACACTCCAGTGGCCCACTGCCCTAGCCTGTTCCACCCTATTGGCTGAGCCAGATCCTCCTTCCTTTTTACTGGGGGCCATTCCGCAGTGGCGGCTTTTGCTTCACCCACCGCCTGCAGATCTGCGATTTGCTTCCTGATCACCTGACTTCCACCACGGGGCATCGTCCCGTTCTCCTTTTGAACGCACTGCGCAGCGCTTGCCACTCTCATCAGCCTCTTCTGCGTCGCGTATTCTGGCCCACTGCCTAGGTCTCTGCGTCCCTTTCTATTGGCTCATGGGATTAAGCTGGGTAGGCCTCGCCTTTCTGCTTTTCTGCTCACTAATTTTTATCTGGCGGAATCCTCCTTCGCCCTCTTTTCTGCTCGCTAATTTTAATCTGGCGGAATCCTCCTTCGCCCTTTTTTCTGCTTGCTAATTCCTAATCTGGCGGAATCCTCTTTCGCCCTTTTTTCTGCTTGCTGATTTTTAATCTGGCGGAATCCTCCTTCGCCCTTTTTAGTACTTCCCACCTTTACTGGCTGGGCTGCTTCTAGATGGCACACGTCCCGCGTGGATGTCTCGCGTCCTACGCGGAGGTATCCTCTTGCGTAGTGTCCGTTCAGCTCTGCAGTCCTGCGGGGATCCTTTGGTACACCCACAAAATTTCAAACCTGGATGTTCTATCCACAAGTTCACTTCTGTCAATGATGAAAGATTGGATCCACCTGATCTCAATCTGCAGTCATACAGGTAATATTTGATGGGTGTATAAGCCCACCGCCAAATCTTCAAGCTACGTCTGCTTCTGGGTTGCCACGCCCAGCTCAAGCAGGGATTGGCTTGGAATATCTATGAGAAATCCTCTGCTCAGTGATTTCTAGCTGTCCAAGGCAGATCCGCTGTCTCAAAAAGAAATTCCAAGCGCCACAGCACATACACCTTTAGCAGGATTTGTTGGGTCAGGCTGATAAGGCAAGATCCACTTCGTTCCTTTTAAGTGGACACGAGAGGTTTGCTTCAGGTCCGTGGCGGACTTCTTCCCCACTTAGTGGCGGACGCCTACGGGCGGACTCAGTGACTACACACTGGCCGCGGATGCGCAGCGCGTTAAGCTGTGGCTGGAACTTCTAGATGACAGACACGGAGCTGCCCTTCAGACAGCTGATCTGTTGGGTCGCTGAGTCACTCACCGCGTGAAGCGGGGGATGTCGTAGCCGTAGACTGCGGGCGGTGTCCCAGGTCGGGCTGGGCATCTAGCTGAGGATAACTAGGTTGCTATGTCGGCTCTGAGGCTGAACCAGGCTTGATCGTCTTCGTGCCTTCGTGGTACTGGCGTTATTGGTATTCACAGGGTATATCTTGGGATGATAGCCGTTGCTGATTACAATTAGAGGCCTGTCCACTTAAAAGGAACGAAGTAAGTGTCAAGCGTGCAAGCCGGGATTCAAAGGTCCCGGCAAGCCCTGTTTACTGAGTACGGGAAATCTGCTACACTTCACACTTAAGCGGGATTCTGGGTCTCAGTTCAAATCCGGAGACTCCGCAGATAAGCTGCGGAGGCTCCGCGGCCGCTAACTGCGGTCTAAACGGTTCTGTCACGTATACGGTAATATACTGTGACATATCGTTGACTTGAAGCCCCGTATGAACGATGCGCAATTGGATGGGAACTGCAACATGCAGGCTTTGCATGCGATGTGTCAAAGGCAGATTCGCATGGCTCCCTCTTGTACCCAAAGGTTGAGGGATCGAAGCCGCCACGCAATCTTCTCTCCCCCCCTGTCTATATCGATGGGTCCATGTTCTTGTCCCCTCACATATGAGGGTGGCATGGCCGCACCATGGTCCTGGCCGGGCATGGTAGTTGGAATAGAGGTTGCTGATCCCCACGCCATGCGGCCGAGCATTCAGCAGGGCCCAGTCAGGGTTACCCGTCACAGAAATACGATACGGGCAAATGGTATGGTACGGATACGGTACGGCCAAAATGGCCGGACTGGTAGGAGAATGGGCGATAAGGTGTTTTCTCACGGTACGGTACTGGTAAACGGTGTGGTACGGTAAACCTGGGCCCAGCAGGTATGCAACGTTCTAAATTATAAAAACCAGTACCGGTATTAGACCCACACCGTTCTAAACCAACCGAGTATCATACTGGGGCCTGTCCATGGGGCCTGTCCATGGCATTAAACCCCTGGGCCATGCTGAAGATACACCAGGGCATGTGCGCGTGTGTGTGTGTGTTCGATCCGTGTGTGTGTGTTTCTGTACGTGTTTTCATGTAAGGCTAGCGAAGTGACTTGCGAATGGGGGAATACCCAGTCAATAACGTTACTCCTCTGGGCCCGCTCAAAGCTCGGCCGCGTAGGCGCCCAACTGTTCAGAAGGGAGTAAAGAAGGAACTAAAAGGAAGAGAGGGGGAAAGGAACAAAAGGAGAGGCCGGGAAGGCATCGAAGACGAAGTCCAACACCTGAGGTCCACTAGAGACTAACCCTCAACAAAGCCTCTAAAAAAAGATAAGTCCAGAAAAGCAACGATCCGTGTGTGTGTGTGTTCTGTACTTGTGTTCATCTAAGGCTAGTGAAGTGTCTCACGAATGGGGGAATACCCTGTAATCCAGTATTAGAACACACAGTAGCTGTGTTTTGCCTTCCCGCATAATTAACGTCGTTGGGGGTTTAGGGATCCATGAATATCCTAACTATTGGTTGTCGACGCCAGGTTTCAGTCAGAAATGGAGTTTTGGTCGATAATTTGCCCTGAGGGCAGTATTAAAAGATATCGTTTTCTCATACCCGAGAGAAGGTAAATCGAATCTGTAGCACAGTATACTATGGCCATGCAGGCCATGAAGTCACAACGTATCAGAAAAATTACACACATGAAGGAAGACGAAGGTTTGCAGAAATGGTGTCCATCTCAGCGGCACCACAAAGCACGCACATGCTTCACAAATTGAGGAGGGCCTGCATGTCAATGGCCTGATTACAACTGTGGCCCTGAGCTGCGTTGTTCCCATAACCTGCGCGCCCCTGGAGGGGTGTAGTTTCCTTCTTTCTTTCTGACCAGCATGTCACTGGCGTTACCGGGCTGGGCTCTGCTTAAAAAGGCTCAGCCGTGCTAGAGTCCAAGCATCTGGTTGGAAACTGAACAGAGAAAAGGAAGGAGGAGAGACACGAGATACCACTTTTTACCACTTGCATGCACGACCTGCATGTGAGTACCGATACCGTATGTGAACACCGGCACATTCGTATGCTGAATCGTGTCCAAGGTTCATTGAGTTTTTGGGAAATCTTTATCATGAAAGCAGTAGTATGAGGATGGTCACGGAAGGCGCCTATGGGTGCTACTCTTCAACTGACACGTACCCCGCATGGCCGCCAAGCAAGGTCTGGAAGGTCACACATGCATACAAGTACTTTGTGATATGCTTGGTTGATGGGCCCATCCGCCCATGCGAGGTGACTCGACTGAGCCGAGGCGTTATATTAATAGCACTTTGCGCAGTATTTAGGTAAGGCGATGAAAGTTGCATGCAGATCAGGAGTTCAGGACCTCTCGGTGGGCTTGCTGACGGCCAACCGACTACATGTTCTTTTCGATGATCTCCGTCGAGCAAGTCAGTTGACGCGGAGGCTGTGGATGTCGGAATTACCGGACACTACCTTTGCTGATGTTGAAGATAGGCATGAGATCAGTGAAGGCAGCCCACAATGTCTAAAAAATTGTCTGGATCTAGCAGATCCATGTTTCGATAGGAAGAAGGCCAGGCGATTGGGGCTGGCAAATCTTCTAATGATAAGGGTTGCTGCCTTCAACTTTGATAGCAACCCCCTGATGGCAACGATGCTTCTGTAATGGCGTAGTGTGTGTCGCCTGAAGTGTGAACCTCGTGCGTGACACGTCGCTGGCACTGGCCCGGGCGCAGGCGCAGGCGCTGGCCTGTCCCCGTAAATACACCTAGGCGACTCCCTTCAAAACAGACATCAGAGACAGACATAAAATCACTTACCATAACACGCGATGGACCCCGTTGTGAAGCACCTCCGCGACGGTCTGGTGCGCGAGGAGAGCGGTTGCGCGGTGGCGATAGTCCAGGACTCGCTCGAGGTTGTCGGGGGCCGTGCAGTTTTCAACACGCTGTTCTCCCGCTATTGTGACGCCGTCTGCGAGGGCAGGTCACAGGCGTCACATGTGTATCTGTTGGCTCTGGAGCAGCGGCCGGCCTTGTCCCCGGCGCACCAGCGGATCGTCACGGTTATCGATGCGCATCGGGATGTGGCGCATGGCTGGGGCGAACGGTAAGATCTCAGAATGACACGGAGGCCTTAGACATGCGTTATATTTAGCTAGGTCGATTGAAACAGAAGCAGCTGACAACAGCTACATGGGGGATGTGCACACTGTCCGTCAGGTCTACTCCGGCCTATCTTGGGAGGGGAGAAACCCCTCAGAGACTAGCCATGCAAGGGTTGCATGGAGGTGCATGACAGATTCCCTTCCTTGACTATCCACGCATGTGTTGCATGGAGGTGCATGACATGTATATTTGATTGACGAGCCATGTAAGGAGTGCATGAAGGTGCATGGCAGATTTCTGCCATGCATCAGCCATGCAAGGGTGCATGGCGGCACGTGACAAGACTTTCTTTGACTAGCCATGCAAGGGTTGCATGGAGGTGCATGGCAGAACTTTTCCTTGACTAGCCATGCCAGGGTTGCATTGAGGTGCATGGCAGAAATCTACCATTTACCAGCCATGCAAGGGTTGCATGGAGGTGCGTGGCAGAAATCTTGCATTGAATAGCCATGCAATTGCAAGGGTACCAATTGTAGGGGCCCTGATGCAAGGGTTGCATGGAGTGCATGGCAGAAATCTACCATTTACCAGCCATGCAAGGGTTGCATGGAGGTGCGTGGCAGAAATCTTGCATTGAATAGCCATGCAATTGCAAGGGTACCAATTGTAGGGGCCCTGATGCAAGGGTTGCATGGAGTGCATGGCAGAAATCTACCATTTACCAGCCATGCAAGGGTTGCATGGAGGTGCGTGGCAGAAATCTTGCATTGAATAGCCATGCAATTGCAAGGGTACCAATTGTAGGGGCCCTGATGCAAGGGTTGCATGGAGTGCATGGCAGAAATCTACCATTTACCAGCCATGCAAGGGTTGCATGGAGGTGCGTGGCAGAAATCTTGCATTGAATAGCCATGCAATTGCAAGGGTACCAATTGTAGGGGCCCTGATGCAAGGGTTGCATGGATTCCCGCTCGTTTTCGGAATTTTTTTCGGTACGGAGCGACTGCGTTGGATTCCTCCACCAATGATTGTTCGATACCGTGTTTCAGTACGAGTCGAACCCAGTACCGACTAAAGAATCACCGCCTCACCGCCTCACGGCCCATTGTAGTATATTCCTTAAGCAAGGTAGCCACTCGCTTAAGCCTAAGCCCTAAACCCCAACCCTGAGCCATGAATCCTAAGCCATGAACCCTCCTCCTCATTGGGGGCATCCCGGCACCTTCGCGGCACCTTCCACCAGAGCGGCACACCGAACGGCAGGGCAGTGCCTGCTCGCTCAAGCCCTTAACCCTTTGCTCTTCACCATAAGCCTTTACCCTTCCTCTCCAATCGCTGCATTCCCTGCACCTTCCACCAGGGCGGGCGCACTGTACAGAAGGGCCCTGCCTGCGTGCTCAAGCTCAAGTCCTCAACCCTATACCCTAACCCCCACTCTGATCCCTAATCAGAGTTGGATCCTCTGATCCCTAATGAAGCCGTGAACCTCTCGCCTCATCGGCCACATTCCCGCACAGAGTGTGCGCACCGTGTGACAGCCTGAGTTGGCTCGCTCCAGCATAAGCCCTAAACCCTCAGGCCTGAGCCCTGAATCCAAACCCTTTACCCTAATGCACAGGGTAGGCGCACCATGTGATTGCATGAGTCGGCTTGCTCAAGCCCTAAGCCCTAAACCCTAAACCTGAGCCCTGAACCCAAACCCTTAACCCTTACGCACAGGGCGGGCGCACTGTGTGACAGCTTGAGTCAGCGCGCTCCAGCCCTTAACCCAAAACCCTAAATCTGAGCCCTGAACCCAAACCCTGAGCCCTAACGCACAGGGTAGGCGCACCATGTGATAGCATGAGTCAGCTTGCTCAAGCCCTAAACCCTAACCTGAGCCCTGAGCCCTGACCCCAAACTCTGAACCCCAACACACAGGGCGGGAGCACCGTGTGACAGCCTGAGTCAGCTGGAGGCGGCCTTGCTAGCCCTTAGGCACAGCGACGGGGTGGCGGCGGCGGCAGTTGCGGCGGCGGCTGGCGGTCCGCCCGTCCCTCTGGCCGCTTCGCCGCCTGAGGTTTCTGCCTCCTGCTCGCGCTGCATTGTCCTGGATTCCCTCAGCATGCTGCTGCTGCGCCATCCGCCTTCGCAGGTACATTACATAGGGTTTAGGGTTGCGGTTTGGGATTAAGGGTCTAAGGTCTTTACCCCAGCATGCTGCTGCTGCATCACCCGCCTTCGCAGGTACATTACATAGGGTTTAGGGTTGTGGTTTAGGGTTTAGGGTCTTAATTCTCAGCATGCTGCTGCTGCGCCACCCACCTTCGCATGTACAGAACATGGGGTTTTGGTTTTAGGAAGGGTTTGTGGTTTGTAATTGTAAGGATAACCTGAAGGGTTTGTGGTCTGTAATTGTTAGGGTAAACTGTAGGGTTTGTGGTTTATAATTAGAGTGATATATTCATGATGTCATACTTGTCACTGGAAGGTGCACACCTCACTTAAACGGGTTATGAGGACAGGATAGGACGGGGGGAAGGGGGGAGGGGGACAGATAATGAGCTTCTTGACCCAGAACTCGTAACCCTATCCCCTATTCTCAGGTTTTGGGCTTTCTGACCCGTATGAGTTCCCACCCCTGCCCTGCACCAGTAGGGCTTCGTGACCCAGAACTCATAACCCTGCATCCTATTCTCAACCTAAAACAACCTAAAACAACCTAAACCCTAAGCCCTACAATTCATTAACCCTATACTCTATGCTCACCCTATAAACTATACTCAGGTCATGGGCTTTCTGGCGCGGCTGAGCTCCCACGCGGACGTCTCCTGTATCCTGACGCTACTTCACAGTGTGAGTTGTGGAGCCCCTTAAACCCTAAACCCTAACACTAACACTAAATCCCTAACAGACATTCCGAATCCCCTGCATCCTGACGCTACTTTACAGTGTCAATGGTGGAGCCCCTAAACGTAAACCCTCACCCTCAACCCTAAAAGCGAAACTGCTTCTATCATCAAGCACCTGACAGCGGGCAAATAAAAAGCCTTTTCAAATATCCGTATGGATTCATTTTCGGCTTTCGCCGAAATGGCCCTTTTTTGCCCTAACCGGCTCATTTGAGGCCGCACAGACAGGGTCGTAATTATTCTATCCACCAGCTCAACTGGGCGATCTGGGTGCTCCCGACTTCCATCCTCCATAATTTGCTCCCACGTGATGTTTTATGATTAGGGCTAAGCTTAGAACTTATCTTAGGGCTTATCTTAGGGCTTATCTTAGGGCTTATCTTAGGGCTTATCTTTGGGCTTAACATAGGGCTTATCTTAAGGCTTATGATTAGGGCTTATCCTCCACACTATGTGGTTCATTCCCACGCCACTCTTTTTTGGTGTTTGCGTGTTGGTTGCTTGCCTAGGGGGGGGACGGGCCCTTCGCTCTCGGTCTTAGTTTGTCTTGGTATACGGGCACCTGTCCCACGCATCAAATGTGATGCTCTGCTGGACTGTTAAAATACACAAAACTTCACATACGGCACAGTTGACCTTTTTGTTGTCGTCCTTGTTGTTTGGAAGGTGAACTTGCTTTCCTTTCTTCACATTGGTGCATCTTCTCCCACGACTTTCCTAGCTGACTTTATGTTTGCCGACGTGGCCGAGCTTTATTTAATCAGGGCCCAGAGGTATAACGTCATTAATATGAAGCATAGCACATACACACTTCCACAGTGCGATCGGGGCGCTCCCGGACTCCCTCGTGCACACACTTCCACAGTGCGATCGGGGCGCTCCCGGACTCCCTCGTGCACACAATTCCACAGTGCGATCGGGGCGCTCCCGGACTCCCTCGTGCACACACTTCCACAGTGCGATCGGGGCGCTCCCGGACTCCCTCGTGCACACACTTCCACAGTGCGATCGGGGCGCTCCCGGACTCCCTCGTGCACACACTTCCACAGTGCGATCGGGGCGCTCCCGGACTCCCTCGTGCACACACTTCCACAGTGCGATCGGGGCGCTCCCGGACTCCCTCGTGCACACACTTCCACAGTGCGATCGGGGCGCTCCCGGACTCCCTCGTGCACACACTTCCACAGTGCGATCGGAGCGCTCCCGGACTCCCTCGTGCACACACTTCCACAGTGCGATGGGGGCGCTCCCGGACTCCCTCGTGCACACACTTCCACAGTGCGATCGGGGCGCTCCCGGACTCCCTCGTGCACACACTTCCACAGTGCGATCGGGGCGCTCCCGGACTCCCTCGTGCACACACTTCCACAGTGCGATCGGGGCGCTCCCGGACTCCCTCGTGCACACACTTCCACAGTGCGATCGGGGCGCTCCCGGACTCCCTCGTGCACACACTTCCACAGTGCGATCGGGGCGCTCCCGGACTCCCTCGTGCACACACTTCCACAGTGCGATCGGAGCGCTCCCGGACTCCCTCGTGCACACACTTCCACAGTGCGATCGGGGCGCTCCCGGACTCCCTCGTGCACACACTTCCACAGTGCGATCGGGGCGCTCCCGGACTCCCTCGTGCACACACTTCCACAGTGCGATCGGGGCGCTCCCGGACTCCCTCGTGCACACACTTCCACAGTGCGATCGGAGCGCTCCCGGACTCCCTCGTGCACACACTTCCACAGTGCGATCGGGGCGCTCCCGGACTCCCTCGTGCACACACTTCCACAGTGCGATCGGGGCGCTCCCGGACTCCCTCGTGCACACACTTCCACAGTGCGATCGGGGCGCTCCCGGACTCCCTCGTGCACACACTTCCACAGTGCGATCGGGGCGCTCCCGGACTCCCTCGTGCACACACTTCCACAGTGCGATCGGAGCGCTCCCGGACTCCCTCGTGCACACACTTCCACAGTGCGATCGGGGCGCTCCCGGACTCCCTCGTGCACACACTTCCACAGTGCGATCGGAGCGCTCCCGGACTCCCTCGTGCACACACTTCCACAGTGCGATCGGGGCGCTCCCGGACTCCCTCGTGCACACACTTCCACAGTGCGATCGGGGCGCTCCCGGACTCCCTCGTGCACACACTGCGACTCTCTCGGTACACCCAGTGTTTCTTTTTTCATGCCTGAGCTACATGTCAGCTATAACCCAGCTACATGTCAGCTACATGTCAGCTACATGTCAACTTCAAGCCAGGTTCCCGACAGAGACCCCATGTGTGGCCAGCCGTGCTGCTTGGGCCGCCGGCCGCGTCCAGGTTTGGTCCCAATGGGGCCTCTGACGGCTGCAGGATGGCCTGCTGATGGTGGCCGCGTTGTTGGGAAATATACACAGTCACGGACTCCCTCGTGCACACTCCGAGAATCTCTCACTACCCCACTGGCACTCTGGCCCGCTGTCCCTGCTCCTTGCGCAAATCCTGCAAGAGGCGCACAAGCTGGCAGGCATTGACCATTATCACTCTCCCACACAACTGCACTCTCTCTCACTCCTCGACACACACCGCTGTCACATTTCTCCCGCTGCCTCTGCTCTTGGCGTAGGACCTGCACGAGGCGCACGTGCTGGCATGCATGAACCGTTATCACTCCTTATCACTCTTCCACACACCGCTGTCACACTTCTCCCGCTGCCTCTGCTCCTGGCGTAGGACCTGCACGAGGCGCACGTGCTGGCATGCATGAACCGTTATCACTCCTTCTCACTCTTCCACACACCGCTGTCACACTTCTCCCGCTGCCTCTGCTCCTGGCGTAGGACCTGCACGAGGCGCACGTGCTGGCATGCATGAGCCGTTATCACTCTCTCCCACATAACTTCACACTCGCTCTCACTCTTCCACACAAACCGCTCTCACACTATCCCGCTGCCTCTGCTCCTGGCGTAGGACCTGCACGAGGCGCACGTGCTGGCCGGCATCGACCATTTTTCTACAAGCAGCGTGCGGCTGCAGCCCTTGAGCCTGCTGCACCAAGAGGTTGCAGCAAGGCATGCGCCGGATGGCGCGAGGCCTCACGGCTGCATTAGCTTCCGGTATAAGCGGCGGACAGGTAGGGGCATGTGGGTTTAACCTGTAGGTGTCCCAGCCAGCGTTTGTTTTCATGCCTCAGCTATATGTCAGCTACAACCTAGCTTCCCGTGTGGCCAGCCGTGCTGCCTGGGCCGCCGGCGGCAAAGCCGGTTTAGGTTTGATCCCAATGGGGCCTCTGACGGCCGCGGGATCGCCTGCTGATGGTGTCTGCCTAGCCGATAAAAAAATCGCTGGACCCAACCTGGCGGTTTAGAGGCTCAATGCAGGGAATCATCCCTAGACCCTGAGCCCTTAAGCCCTAAAACCTAGTCCCTAAAATCTGAACCCTGGTTTTCCTCTCCACAATGGATATGGCGCGGACACGGCCTCGGCCCATGCCACTAGGTTCCCTCGAACCCTCGCGCCTGTGCAGAAGGTAGCGTTCTGTCTTTCCTCCTCAACGTGAACGGCTGAACGTGCGGTTGGCTAGGCGCCCTCGCATGTCGCACAGAGTAAAAAAGTTGTTGCCGTCGGTCAGACACTCTCTCGGCAGCCTCTGCCAGGTTGCTGTCGTCGTGCTGGGCCAAACCGGCACCGGTGCCCACCGTTCCAGGCAACAGAGGGGCAGGTCCGGGGACTGACGTCAAGTCTAGGGTTGAGGGTTTAAATAGCTGAGGGGCTAGTCCGGCGGCTGATGACTTGTTTAGGGTTTAGGGTTTAACCCTGAACCCTACACCCTTAGTCATGCCAAATATTAGAGGGTGTGGTCCGGTGGCTGATGACTAAATTAGGAGGGTAAGGGTTTCATCCCTGAACCCTACACAGCCTAATAGTCATGCCAAATAGCAGAGGGCCTACACCGGCGGCTGATGAATATTTTAGGGTGTGGGATTTTAACCCTGAACCCCCAAACCGTGTCAAACAGCAGAGGGATTGGTCCCATGGCTGACACGCGGCAATAAATAGCGGTTGTTGGGAGGGGGCTATTAAGGTTACCCGGCTCAGAAACGCGGGATTTGGGTTAAGGGTTGAGCGCCGAACCCTAGCACCAACGGATCTTAACCCTAAAGGGGCGTACCAGATCTTAACCCTAAAGGGGCGTACCAGGTAACCCTTGGGGCTGTACCAGGGGAGGGGGGCGGGCTGGAAGAGGAGAGCGGGAGCTGGGGATGTGGAAGGGGGGGCTGGGGAGGGGGAGGGGGAGGGGGGAGTTTGATGGGGTTGGGAGGGGGGGACGGGGGAAGGAGGGGGTATGGACGGACAGATGTTGGGCCCTCTGTACATGCATCAACTCCCGCCCCCTCTTCTCTCCAGACCCTGCTGTGATACCGTTGCAGCATGGGTCAAACATCTGTTTGGTTTTTCAAGTGATCCGTGGAAAGAATCGTTGGTCAGGATCGTGACATACCTCCCCTTCCAGAAGGCTGGGCACAACCCTAAACCGTGAACCCCAAGCCCTGAGCCGTGCTAACATGGCGGGGGCGCGCAAAACTCCAGGTGCACACCCTGAACCCTAAACCTTCAGTCCTGAATCCTAAACCCTGAATCTTGAACCCTACCCACGGGGAGAGTGCGGGGTGGAACCCATAAGTATACAAATTATGATATCCCTGAACCCTAAACCCTGAGCACTGAACCTGAACCCTGAACTGTCCCGACAGGCAGAGTGCGTGCTGAGACTTTGTTGTACACGCTGCGAACAACTGGCGCGGTCAGCACCGCCGCTCCGCCAGCCTCCCTCGCTGCGGCCATCACGGCCGAGTCGCTGGTCGCCCTCTCCGTTGGCCAGCAGCAGCAGCTGTCGGGAAGCCGCCTGGAAGCTGCCTCAGCAGCCGCCGCCGCCACGGCTGCCACGCTGCCGCCGGTTGCGCCGCCGGTGGCTGGCAGCGATGCGCAGAGCAAGGGTGGGCCCGCTGCGTCGGGCGGGATGAAGATGGGAGGCCTGAATGAGCAGGTGAGGGGCAGCTGGAAGGCGGTACGTAGATATTGTTGATCTCGTAGATCTTGTGTAGATCCAAAATGTCAAAAATATCCCCCCTGTGTCCCATTTATAGATAGGGGGGCTGAATCAACGGGTAAGGGGCAGCTGGGAGGCGATGGTTTGAATCAGTTGGTCGATATGTATTGCTCTCACCAGCTGCCAAGGAGCTGGCAGCCAGGCAGCAGGTGCGCCTGCGTAACAAACATCAGGGTCACTCGAACTCATACTTTTACATTTGATGTAATAGTACCGTAGATTCGGTTAGCCTTCCCTCATAATTAATGTTGTTTGGGGGTGAGGGTTATGCCCGAGGGATACATCAAATATTCATTATTTGGGGTGAGGGGCGCGAATATTTAAATATTTAGGGTTTAGGGTTTAGGGTAAATCACATCGAAAATCGCTGTCCTCGAGGCCCCTGTCGCCTCAGCCTGTCGCCGTTCGTTCATTCGACGTCTGGTACAACGGGTACCGCATTTTTGAACGTACCGGTACAAGACCTGAGCTTTCAAGCGCTGTTCGTAAAGAGGCTGCACGTTCGAGGTCAAGCGTGATGGCTCAAGATGTCACAGGGTCTGCTCTCTTATTTCGATCTCTCTTCAGACATGGGTTCTTATTTCGATCTCATGTGATGGCCTTCTGGTTTCGATCTCTCATGTGGTCAGTCCTCTTATTTCGATCTCTCTTTTGACATGTGTTCTTATTTCAATCTCATGTGATGGCCTTCTGGTTTCGATCTCTCATCTGGTCAGCCCTCTTATTTCGATCTCTCATCTGACATGCATTCTTATTTCGATCTCATGTGATGGCCTTCTGGTTTCGATCTCTCATCTGATATGCTCCCTTGGGGATCGTGCCCCCTTTGAAATATCAGCTTGACATGAACCCAGCCTTTATGATGGCTGAGGAGCCTGGGCTGGGGCCAGCACCCACTGCTTACGAAAGGGCACGCGCAATGGAGGGTTGGCTGCTGAAATTAGATACACAGGGGCTCAGAGCAGTGTCTGAGGGGGGCGTGAGAAAGCAAGTAGGCAAGTGGTGCTCTTAGTGTGTCTTCAATGGCTGCTACTCTGTTAAATGCAAGCGTTGAACTCATTTGTTTCGGTAGTGCCGGTACTATATCTACATAGACATCGATGGGAGGCCTGCATGTTGCACCAGCACCATGTTGAGGGTCATCAGTGTTGTCGAGTGTCCCTCGATGATTTTTCCTCTGTTGATCTTGATTGTTGAACTGAATGTAATACATGGCAGCTGTGAGGCTTTTAACAGTGCTCTTAAGCGAATTTCGGTGCCGAGGGAACAGATTAAACAAAAAAATCTGCCCCGAGGGCAGCATTAAACAACTGATTTTGCCCCGAGGGCAGCATTAAAATAATTAATTAATTGATACCCGAGGGAAGGCAAATCAAATTTACGGTATGATGGAGCCGTTTAACATCATTTGAAGCAAGGAATTTATTGTTTTCGACCTGCTGCCCTAGGAGCTGGCAGCTAGGCAGCAGGTGCGCCTGCCTTACGAGCACCAGGGCCAAGACAAGCACTACCAAACAGACGACTTCCGCGACTACCTCCCGGGGTCGGCGGGCGGGCGGGCGGGATTACAGCACACAAGGGAAGCAGCCACCGTGGCCGCAGCGGCGGCGGCAGCGGCGGCAGCTGCTGATGTGGCGGGTGCCCAGGTGAGCAGGAATGGGTTTTAGGGTTTGGGGTAACCAGATGATATGGGATGGGGTTCAAAGTTTAGGGTGCCCACGTGAGCTTGGGTGTAGGGTTGAAAGGGTTCAGGGAGAACTGCCTTGGGGTTTTGGGTTTGTGGTGTAGGGTGAAAAGGGTTAAGGGTTACCTGGTGAGTTGCCACCATGGGGTTCAGGGTTAAGGTTGGCCAGGTGAGCTGTCTTGGGTTTTAGGGTTATAAGGGTTCAGGATGACCAGGTGAGCTGTCTTGGGTCATAGGGTTTAACGGTTCAGGGTGACTAGGTGAGCTGCCTTGGTGGCATGCCGTGCTGTATGGATGAGTCTTCTGTCCGGAATTGAGGAAGGGGGGGCGAGGTCAGGAGACCCTCTTCCGGGACCCATCTATTCTCTTGGGGAACACTTTAGTCCTCAGATTGCGCGCGTCTGGCCACACCCAGGTTTGTGACGGGGGGCAGCCAAGTGGCCGTGCATTTTTCTGGTGATGCGCATGGGCCACAATTTGTACCGAGGGGATTTGTGATGGAACCTTTGCCCGTAAGCCTATAGCCCAGACCCTGTGACCTATATCATATACTCCAGACCCTGAGCCCTACACCCCGGCATTATTAACGCCCGCTGCCATGTGGATTGTGCCGCAGGTGACGCGCCTGGGGCACATCTTGTATGTGAGAGATTCGGAAGAGGAGCACGACTCTGATGAGGATCCAGATGATGACCTGGACATTTAGATTTAGATCTGGAGGAGTGGCGGATCCAGATTACGACCTGGACATTTAGATTTAGATCTGGAGGAGTGGCGGTTCCAGATGTTGACCTAGACATCTATATTTAGATGTGGAGGAGTGGTGGATCCAGGTGTGAAGTTTTTCTGAAGTTTTTGCGAAGGTTTTACAGTCCTGGAGAGCATCACCATTGATGCATGGGACATGCGCCCGAAACCGGTACATGCGTTTGATACACTAGGACAGCGTGCGAAAATCGGTGCCCCCCCTCACTGAGCAAGCAACTACGGTATCACACAACCAAAAGACAGCGGTTTTCCAGACCTTGGTGTTGTTGTTCTTGTTGTTTGGAAGGTGAACTTGCTTTCCTTTCTTTCTTCTTGTGCCTTCTCCCTTGACTTTCCTACCTGACTTTATGTTCACCCCATGTCAGCCATGACAATGTTCCCTCCCATGCTGCCTTTCGATACGTCCCTCTGCATAATTCTTCCTGTGCCATGGTGGCGCTCTATGTACATTTCTTTAATTTTGGGGTGCCTGCATGCCCCCGTGATATGGCCTGTACTGCCATGCTCTCCACACAAGGGGCGGTGGTACGCTTGCCTCACCTGAAAGCCACCTTATTATTCCATACTATAGGCATCCCGGCCGCAATCGAAGGGCTGTTTTCTTCTCGGGTACAGTGACTCCCGGATGGCTATAAAAGCTGCTGCGGTGGGGCCCATCAATGATCGAGTGCAACCGTTTCCACCCTTGAAAGTTTACGCTATCGATGTTGGATCGGCCCAGCTTTTGGCGCTCGTGAATGTGTGTCTTCAGGGCACCCTTCAGATCTTCTAATCCTGGCGGCTCTCTCTGAATAGAGCCCCCTTCGTTAGATTTTGTCAAAAGCCAGAAAGAGCCGTACTGTGAGGGTTCGGAGCTCACTAATACGGTCAGATCGCTTCTCCCTTTTGAGTGGCTGCCCGTTCAGCGACCCCGTCGGCTTTCTCGTTTCCGATATCTCCGTTATGGGCCTACAACTTATGGAATTTGACTATATTCCCTTGGGACGCCGTGAGCTGGAGTTGGCCCACGATATGCTGGAGGAGGTCTCTCCGTCTCTGTGCTTGTGGTAGGTGAGAGACATGGGGGGTCGGATAGCTTTGCGGATTTGGTACAAGGAGGTGGCGCTGTCAACAGCTATTTTTTCATTTTCTTTAACTAGGGCTTCATAAATGTCTGCCAGCTCAGCTCATGGTGTTCGTGGGACCTACTCCAGCCGGGCTAATGGCCTCTCTTCTTAATTTTCTTCCACCCTATCTCCACCAGGGGAAGGAGGCCGGATCCATGTTGCGGTTAGCATTTGGGGGTGGCCCGAGCTTCTGAGGGTGATGAGTCTGTCTTAAGGAATTGTCCCGACGCACCGACCATTCCCCTTGTACACGCGTGCCATCTCAGCTGTAGTCGTGATGATTTGGGTGGCACTCTTAGGTTTCCATATCTCAATATCTACAATATCTCTCACTTCGATGTTACTCCTCCCGTCGGAGCATGGATGTGCAGTTGTTGGTGAAGTGGCTCCATAAGGTTATCATTCCCAGATATTTTCTCCCAAGTGTTGTGGTTTTGGTGAAAGCCTTGTCTGGCCACGTTAGACAAGTGTCTCTCTAGCATGGTGCCTTTATATGTCCTTGCTGGTGGCTGGTCAGCCCCTAGTCCTCTTACAAAAAGCATATCATGTTGTAGAAACGCCCTCGTGGCCGTTAACAATTCCGTTTACTGCCCAGGTTGCGGACCCCAAACCCAGTAATCCTACTACCAGTAGTGACAATTGTCTTCGTACTGTAATATGAAGGTTTGGTCATGCTGCATGCATTATTCGCTTTCATTCAAAAAAACAAATATCATGTCATTTACGTTTTGCTGCTTTGAAGTGCTGTTCTGGGCAACCCTGCATAAATATCCGTCGCTCAAAGTATCGTTCCTATCGTTCTAGTTCGAGAGGCACCGGCATATGTGGATGCAGACAGGCAGGGCGAGGCTATTTTACACATGAAGGCAACATTGGTCGCGTTGGTGGAAAGCCATCAAAACGAGGAAATTCACTTTAGGACGGGTAAGAGTAATGCCGCTTGCATCGAGTGTGGACTTGAGTGAACCCTTAGCAAGAATCTTATCCTCTGCTTGGGGCCTCATGTGCAACTTGTACTGTGTATTGTGTGGAGAAACGTCGACGGAGCCAGTTGATCGTGTTGGGCACGTTGCTTCAGATAGCGTTCGTTGCAAGCGAGACAATAGTGACCCACTTTAAAAATCCTACGCGATTATCGTGGCACGGTGGGTTCAATTGCCATCAAGATCTGCAAGGATGGTCAGGCAAAGACGCACTACGATTAGATATGAATTAAGGAACATGGCCGAAGCTCCCCCCTTGTTTGTTAAAGTCGGTCTTTCAAAATTTGACTCTTAAGACATAATTGGCTGAGTTAAAAAACTGGGTGTAGAGCCTCTTCGTACAAGCTAGTTCATTGATGACCAAGCTGAACTGTACACCACCGTTAAACAATAATGCACCGTGTTAAAACACGGTATCGGCCATTTCCTTACCAGTCTGGACATTTGGCAGTCTTGTTCAACTTGGTCATCCATGAACCAGCTTTTACGTAGACTCTACACCCAGCTCTTTCACTCAGCCAATTAGATCATGAGAGTCAAAGTCTCAAAATACTGACTTCAACAAGCAGGGGGGGGCATCGGTCATGTTACTTTATTCATTTCTAGTCGTAGTGCGTCTTTGCCAGACCACCCTTGCAGATCTTGATGGCATTTGAGCCCCACCGTGTCACGATGGTTGCGTAGGGTTTTTGAAAGTGGGTAAGTATTGTCCCGCCTACACCGCACGCTATCTGAAGCAGCGTTCCCAACACGACAAGCTGGTTCCATCGCCGTTTCGTTCTCTACACAGAACACGCTACACAACGCACATGAGGGGATCAATTCATGATTTCAGTTGAGGATAAATGTTCACTCAAGTCTACACTCTACGCAAGCTGCATGACTCTTATCCGTCATGCGGGGAATTTCCTCTTTTTGCTGGCTTTCAACCAGCATGACTATTAATGCCTCCCGGAGTAAAATGCCTCGCTCTGCCTGTCCGCATCCGACACATATGCCGGTGCCTTTCGAACTGCAACGATACTTTCAGCGACCGACATTTATGTAGGGTTACCCAATACGGTGCTTAAACGCAGCAAAACTTAAATGACATGATAAACCGAGGGGGTGGAGGGACAAAACAAAGCTGGGGACCCCACCCCACCCCAAAACGAGCACCCAAGCCTACCACCCACCCACATACCGCCTACGGAACCCATTGAAATGCAATCATCTCAGTCAAAATTTAAAATTGCAAGGCATGTAAGGGGTGCTTTTATCAGCTCATCAAGGCGCTTCTACTGGTACATTTCAATTCGTTAGGTGATAACAATTCATGCCAACAATCAATTTTGGTATTGGGCTCAGCCAAGCTACTGAGTACCGACTATTGCTCGCTAGCGATCACAATTCATACCAACAGTCAATTTGGGTACTGAGCTCAGCGCTGCAAAAGGCTGTCCGACGGGAGGTGAATAGCCCAGGCACTTCGAGCCCTCTCACAATGGCGCAACATATGGCGAGGGAGGCGACGCCAGCCGTTGCAGCCTCATTCTCGGCCGGAGATGGCCGGAGAGGGCGAGACAAGCGGGCTCGCAGGTCAATAACGTTACACCTCTGGGCCTGCTCAAAGCTCGGCCGCGTGGGTGCCCAACTGTTCAGAATGGAGTTAAGGAGGCACTAAAAGGATGAAAGGGGGAAAGTAACAAAAGGAGAGGCCGGGAAGGCTAAGCAGACCAAGTCCAACACCTGAGTTCCACTAGAGAATACCCCTCAACAAAGCCTCTAAGAAAAGATAAGTCCAGGAAAGCAAGCTAGCTTATCCCACCCCTGCTTGGCCGCGAGGGCGTTCCACTGATCAGAAGGGAGAAGAGAAGAAACTAAAAAGGGGGCAAACAACAACAACAACAACAACAACAACAACAACAAAAAGGCCAAAAGAGAAGGCCGGAAAGGCCAACAACATCGGCCTCAGAAACCCCGGAGACTAACCCTCAATAATGCCCACAGCACAGTCCACAAAAGCAAGTGCGTCCCACTCATGCTCAGCCTGGTACAACTGGTAGAAGTTAGTGGCAGCGCCCGAAGGACCTGCCCACCCCCGCTCCCGTAACTGCTCCCTCACACTAGGGCACTGGAAGCACACATGCAGCGCATCCTCTACCTCCTCGCTATCCCCCCCTGCCCAACACCGCTGGCAGCCGCGTGCTTGTCGCCGCTGACCGTTGCGCCGTCCTCTGGTATCAGCAGTGCTGATCGCGCCGAGCCGCAGTCGCAAATTGGTGTGCACACAAGCACACTCCCTCTAACTAGTGCGGCTCTGGGCTTGCGCCAGCACTGGAACCAGGCGCGGTAGGTCGCCGCAGATCTGTGCTCGGTGGTAGGGTCCCTGGGGTCCCCACCGCCGCTTGCGTCCAGCCGTGCTTGCTCGTTGGCTGCGTCAACAAGTGCCAACACCTCTGTGACGGGTAGGCGCTGTAGGGCAGCTGCTGCCTCGCGCAAGGTGGGGGTGGCTGCCCCCCGCTCCAGCTCCTCTAATGCACCCAGCAGATCAGAGCACCACGTGCGGCCGCCAGTGCCCTGGCTGATTGCAAGCTGCACATCTGCTGCCGGGCTCGCAGGTGTTATTAGCTCAGCTGGGGCAGCAGCAGGGGTAGCTAGGGGTGGAACGGGAGCAACCCGAGCAGTCTCTGCCGCTTCGAATCGCGTTGTATGATTGTATCGCGGAAGCTGCCACGCACTCCTTCCCATTCTGGTGGCGTCCGACGTTTGCTGGGTCAGCGGATTTGAGGACCTTGCCACACCGACCACAAGTGATCTCTGTATTCATGATCCACCATACCAACACTACCATGTGCTGCGTGCCATACATCTCTTTGTAAGGCTGGCTCAGCTGGTTTCGGGGTGTCTCCAAAGGAGCCAAACCCTCAGTATGGGGGGCCAGGGGGTCACGTGGTAATTCAAACAACATTTTAGGATGTAAATGGACCCATGTTGGCAAGAAGAACACAGAGGGGCCGCTTACAGCCTCAACAAGCCTTCAGAAAAAATATACGAAGTTTTCCAAATCTTGGGTTTTTTGGGAGACCCCCCCCCTCCCCAACACCTTTCCTTTTTGGGGTGGGCTTTTGATCTTGTCCTTCTCCTTTATTTTATTATATTCCTATATACATTTCTTTTCCCTCTTGACCAGACAGTTGGGCGCCCACGTGGCCCTGCCTTTTTGAGCAAGGACCAGAGGTGTAACGTCATTGATATGCCCCTTCCCGACCTCCATGGGTGGGATGCCCTATCATTCATGATGTGATAGATATCATTGAGGCGTACACGACAACACCGCACCGGCCACTTTGTCCGTACCGTACCATTATCCATACTGTACTGTTGGACCGTATCATATTTCCGTACCGGATAACCCTGGACTGGCGAGTTCAAAGCAACGGATCGGATTGGTGGACCACTGTGAAGTTCTGTGAAGTTTTTTCATTCCATCCCACTAGACCAGGACCTAAATCTGGGTATGCATGTCTCCGCCTCTTTCATTTTTGTGTTCATGGCTATGATCTGGATGGGCTGGGGATTCTTCATACTTCCTTTACTTGGGGGATGGTCTTTTCCGTCTGCTCCTTTCCCTTCGCCTTCAGTTTCTTTTCCTCTACCGACCAGACAGCCGGGCGCCCGCGCGGCTGAGCCTTTTCGGCACGGCCCAGAGGTGGCATGGCATTGGCATGTCTCCGCGAGTCAGGAGGGTATTAGGAGGGTCTACATTGATTGGCAGGAATGGTAGGAATAGAAACCTATATCCTCATTGCCCTCGTTGCCGGAGTGGCTTCGCTCCCCTCTAGTACTCATCTTCCACCACGAGCCTCTACTCATCCTTCACAATGGGCAGGTCGTCGGGGATGTCTTCATCCTCATGAGGAGCCTATGAACAGCCCTCGAGCCTATGAATAGCCCTCGATGTCAGTGTAGCTTTGCTCCCCTCTACTCATCCTCCACCATGCTCAACAGTAAACATCACGCTAAGCTCTCGATCCATCTTGTTCTTATCAAACACCAGTACACATCCTCCACTGCGAGCCTCTACTCATCCTCCACCATAGGCAGGTCATCGGGAATGTCTTCATCCTCATATCCCTCGTTCCATCTTGTTCTTAGCAAACGCCTGTACCCTCGCTGCCAATGTCGCTTTGCTCCCCTCCACCCATCCTCCACCATGAGCCTCTACTCATTCTCCACCATGGACAGGTCGTCGGGGATGTTTTCATCCACGTAGCCCTCGCTACTGGTGTAGCTTTGCTCTCCCCTACTCGTCTTCCACCATGGGCAGGTCATGGGGTATGTCTCCATCCCCACAGCTCTTGTTCCATCTTGCTCTTAGCAAACGCCTGTACTCTCGCTGTCAAAGTGGCTTTGCTCCCCCTTACTCATCCTCCACCACGAGCCTCTATCTACTCGTCCTCCACCATGGGCAGGTCGTCAGGGATGTCTTCATCCACGTAGCCCTCGCTGCCGGTGTAACTTTGCTGTGCCTGGCGCTGCTGCTGCTGGTTGGCCTGTCGGTCGTCCGGGAGGTCCAGGCCCAGAGCCTGAACACATGGATATGCATTCAGATTTCAGATCCAGGCCTAGGGCAGATCCAGTTCTCTCCTTCTCCCTCCTCCCTCCTCTCAGATCACCCCCCTCCCTCCTCTCAGCTCCTCCCCCCCTTTCTCTCTCTGTGCACACCTTGCAGATATCTTCGATCATCCTCTGGTCAAGGTACGGGCTGAGAATGATGTCCCTTTCCCCCACTCTCCTCCCACCTCTCAGCTCTCCTTCTCCCTCCTCTCAGATCTCCCCCCCTCTCCTCTCAGCCCCCCCCCTCTCTCTCTCTGTACACACACACCTTGTAGATATCTTCGATCATTCTCTGGTCAAGGTACGGGCTCAGGATTATGTTCCGCGACCGCATCTGTTCCACAAGCTTGTACGCCTGTGCTGCGTTCCGCTGCTCATACCAGTACTCGATCATCAGTGCAAACACGTCACCAACGCGGATTCCAGTGTCCTGGTCCTGCACACGAAACACGAACAAATATAAGGGAACCCATCACAAGCATGCCGCCAATGGTGACGTAGGGGGAGCACATCATGAGCGCGTCGCCAGCACAGAGTCGAGTGTCCTGGTCCTGCACACGGTACACGAACAAATATAAAGGAATCCATCACAAGCATGCCGCCAATTGTGACGTAGGGGGAGCAGATCATGAGCGCATTGCCAGCATGGATGCGAGAGTCCTGGCTCTGCACTCTCCTGATCTCTAAACCCTCCTCCCCAAACCCTCCTCTCTAAATCCTCTTCCCTAAACCCTCATATCTAAACCCTCATCCCTGAACCCTCATCATAAACCCTCACTCCCCGCCCCCCTCACCCAGCTTTCCTGCAGGATGCCCTCAACCCTCACCTGGCTATGCTGTGGGATGCCCATGAGGATGTCGTTGCATTGGTCCATGGTCTGCCCCCCTAAACCCTCATCCCTAAACCCTCATCTCTAAACCCTGGTATCATAACCCTCACCTGGCTATGCTGCGGGATGCCCATGAGGATGTCATTGCATAGGTCCATGGCCTGGTTTGCATTGGTCGCGATGACCTGCCTGGCCGCAACGAACTTCTCCGTCATTGCAATGCGGTGGTTGACGGTGGCGGTGCGCATCTCCTGGTCGTCGCTCTTGGATTTGCCCAAGTACTTCAGTGCCTCGCGCATGGCCTGTGGAGGTGTGGGTGGGTAGGTGGGTGGGGAGAGGGAGTGGGTGGGTGGGTGGTTGACGGTGGCGGTGCGCATCTCCTGGTCGTCGCTCTTGTACTCGCTTAAGTATTTCAAAGCCACGCACATGGCATGTGGGTGGGTGGGTGAGTGGGTGGGTGGATGGGTGTGTGGGTGGGTGGGGTGGGTACGTGCCCCTCCACCTGCATGCACCACGAGTGCCTCCTCAGTACTGGAACCCCTCCCCTGCAATAACCTGCAGCACCTCTTCTCAATTACCCCACCCACCTCACACACGCACCCACACCCCACGCCACCTTAACATGAATACCCGCAGCACCTTTGCATTGCTAAATCCCTCCCTTTGTATTAAACTAGAGCACCTTCTCACTTGCTCACGTCACAGCAGAACATTGGCAAGCGTACCTGAAGCCCCTTCCTCGTAGGTTATATATAACCCAGAGCACCTTTCCCACCCCCATCACACACACAAACAGAACGTTGGCAGGCGTACCTGAAGCTTCTACTCCCGGACTCCCGTTGCGCTAACCCGGAGCACCTTCCCCACCCCCACCCCCCACACAAACAAACACAGCATTGGCAGAAGGCATGCCTGCAGGGCCTTCCTCGTGGGCTATATATAACCCGGAGTACCATCTTCCCGGTCCCCACCACACACACAACATAAGATTGGCAGCAGGCGTACGTAAAGCCCTTTCCCCGTAGGTTTTATGTAGCCTAGAGTACCTCCTCCCCCCCCCCCACACACAAAAAGAACATTGGCAGGCGTACCTGCAGTGCCTTCTCATAATCTCTGTACTCGTCAATTTCGATCTGGGCGCATGTCTCGTAGAAGGCAGCCAGGTTATCCATAGCCTGTGGGGGTTCAGGGTTCAGGGTTCAGGGTTCAGGGTTCAGGGTTCAGGGTTCAGGGTTCAGGGTTCAAGATATATGGTTGAGGGTCTAGCCTGGGGTGTAGGGTTCAGGGTTTAAGGTATAGGGTTAAGGGTGTAGATTTTATGAGGTTGAGGTGGTACAAAACCTGCAATGTATTCATTCTCCCAAATCTGTATCTTCCGATTCCCCCGCACATTAATCCACCCCACCGTCCGTTGCCACCGCTGCGCTTTTTAAGTGTGCAGCGGCACCGGTGGTGGAGCTGCTTATCTTCAAACCATCTGCCCTGATATAAATTCCGCATGCTTCTTCCCCCTCTCAGTCAGTTATTTCTTCCAAACCAGCCAGAAGCCCCATCTGCGCCTCAGAGTCGAATTTCATGATGTTCCAACCTCCAACGTCCAACCCCCTTAACCAACCCAGTCTTACCTGCGCCCTAGAGTAGAAGTTGATGATGTTCCAACCTCCAACCGCCTTAACCAACCCAGTACCACCTGCGCCTTTTGAGTATAAGTTGATAATGTCCCAACCTCCAACCTCCAACCGCCTTAACCAATCCAGTCCCACCTGCGCCTTTGAGTAGAAGTTGATGATGTTTTTCATGACCTCCGGATCGCTGTGCCAGTCCAGGGTCTGGAGATAGTTGGCGGCCATGAGGTAGATCTCTTTCTGGCGGGACACACCTGAACCGGATCAAAGTGTGCGTGGGTAAGGTGTGGGGAAATTGGAGAGCCAGTCCAGGGTCTGGAGATAGTTGGCGGCCATGAGGTAGATCTCTTTCTGGCGGGACACACCTGAACCGGATCAAAGTGTGCGTGGGTAAGGTGTGGGGAAATTGGAGAGCCAGTCCAGAGTGTGGAGGTAGTTGGCGGCCATGAGGTAGATCTCTCTCTGGCGGGACACAACTGAACCAGATCCAGGTGTGGGTGGATAGAGTGTGGGGAAGTTGGAGAGCCAGTCCAGAGTGTGGAGGTAGTTGGCCGCCATATAGATCTCTGGCAACTGAAAACTCCCCTTGCCGGCAGACAGCCCTCCCACCATAACCCTACACCCTGAACCCTTACCACTGCCTCCCCCACACCTGAACCATAAACCCTACTTCTCACAAACAGCACAATCTTCTCAGCATCCCCGCTCCACATCAACACTTTCCTCCCCCAACCCAAATCCCTTGCCAGGTCAGCAGGTCGACCACCAGAACCCTAACCGCTGCCCTGCCCCCCCCCCCTACCTCCCCCCCGCACTCCCTTGGCAAGCCGGCAGGTCCCCCACCTGAACCCTAACCGCTGCCCCTCCCTACCCACCCGCTAAGAACACAACCTTCTCCGTATACCCTATCCAAATTACCTCCCTACCTCCTCCTCACACTCCCTTGGCAAGGTCCCCCACTGGAAACCTACCGCCCCCCCACACACATACAAAGATCACAACCTTCTCCTTATCCCTGTTCCACATCCCTCCCCCCTAACTACACGATGTCCCCCTCCCTCTAGTCCTACCCCCACCTGAGCTCTTAACCCTGCCCCCTCCCACCCTCCCTACCTACCTGCAAAGAACACACTCTTCTCCGTATCCCCGCTCCTGATCTCTTAACCCTGCACCCTCCCACCCTCCCTAGCTACCTGCAAAGAACACGATCTTCTCCGTATCCCCGCTCCTGATCTCTTAACCCTGCCTCCTCCCACCCCCCTCCCTACCTGCAAAGAACACGATCTTCTCCGTATCCCCGCTCCTGAGCAGCGCCTTCATGGCCTTGCTCTTCTCTCCGGCCTGGGTATACTTCTTGGCCGCCAGCTGCCAGCTGCCCTGCCGCTTGGCAACCTATGCACAAGGGTCCAGGGTTGATATTTAGGGTCCAGGTTAAAGAGTTTCGGGTTGGCTGCAAGCTGCCAGCAGCCCTGCCGCTTGGCAACCTGTGCACAAGGGTTCCGGGTTGATATTTTAGGGTTCAGGGTTTGCATCGTGCGCTCGTGGGTTGATTTAGGGTTAAGCGTCTAGGGTTCAGAATCAAGGGTTCAGGACTTCAGGGTAAAAATATGTTTGGGTTGGCTGCCAGCTGCCAGCTGCCCGGTCGCTTCACGAGTCTTCAGGGTTGATAATTAGGGTTCACGAGTCAAGGGCTTAGGGTCAAACGAGTTTCAGATTGGTTGCCATTTGCCAGCTGGCCTGGCGCCCGGCAACCAGCGCACGAGGCGGTACAAGAGGGGTTAGGCTTGCGTGTTTAGGGCTGTGCGTGAGCATTGTTTATTTTTCTGTTTTGTGACTCAGCTACATGTCAGCTACAACCAGCATGCTCTGAAAAGCACATGGGGGACATGACCCCCCCACACTTTGTAACACCCCCCCCCCACACACCTTGGCGATGCGCTGCAGGATCAGGTTCCTCTCCTCTGCGGCCATGAGGTCCTTGCTAGGTGTCATGGCCTCAGCCATCTCCTGCCGGGGGGGGGGCGAGGGTTTAGGGTTTAGGGTCATGGCCTCAGCCATCTCCTGCCCAGGGGAGCGAGGGTTAAGGGTTTAGGGTCATGGCCTCAGCCATCTCCTGCCGGGGGGAGCGAGGGTTAAGGGTTTAGGGTCATGGCCTCAGCCATCTCCTGCCGGGGGGGGGCGAGGGTTTAGGGTTTAGGGTCATGGCCTCAGCCATCTCCTGCCGGGGGGGGGCGAGGGTTTAGGGTTTAGGGTCATGGCCTCAGCCATCTCCTGCCGGGGGGAGCGAGGGTTAAGGGTTTAGGGTCATGGCCTCAGCCATCTCCTGCCGGGGGGAGCGAGGGTTAAGGGTTTAGGGTCATGGCCTCAGCCATCTCCTGCCGGGGGGGGGCGAGGGTTTAGGGTTTAGGGTCATGGCCTCAGCCATCTCCTGCCGGGGGGGGGCGAGGGTTTAGGGTTTAGGGTCATGGCCTCAGCCATCTCCTGCCGGGGGGAGCGAGGGTTAAGGGTTTAGGGTCATGGCCTCAGCCATCTCCTGCCGGGGGGAGCAAGGGTTTAGGGTTTAGGGTGTAGGGCTCATGTTCGTAGCCTCAGCCACTTCTTAGGAGGACGGGGTTAGGGTTAGGGTTGAGGGCCATGGCCTCAGCCATTTCCTGGGAAGATGGGTGGGGAAGTAGCGTTGAGGGCCATGGCCTCAGCCATTTACTGGGGGAGCGGGCCAGGGTGTAGGTTTCTGCCAATTTGTACCCCCCAACACGCAGGATGTTCACACATCTGATATGTACCACCCCCATTGTTCATACCTCTGAGACACCCCCCCACCCCACTGCTCACACACCTTTATGATGCACCCCTAAATTGTCATGCTGTTCACACATCTGAGATGCCCCCCTCCCTGCATTGTCCACACCTCTGAGATGGTCACGTCGTGCTCTATGCACAGCTCCAAAGCGCGCGTGTGCTGCGATGAGCACCTTGCTGTTCACACATTAGCGATACCCCCCCCCCCCACCACCACATACGCTGCCCACACCTCTGAGATGGTCAAGTCGTGCTCTATGCACAGCTCTAGAGCGCGCATGTGCTGCGATGCCGTGATGAGCACCTTGCTGTTCACACATTATCGATACCCCCCCACCCACACACACACACACTGTCCACACCTCTGAAAAGATCACGTCGTGCTCTATGCACAGCTCTAACGCGCGTGTGTGCTATCCACACCTTTTACATGTACCCCACACTGTCAAAACCTCTCAGATATCCACACACTGTTCACACCTCTGAGATGGTCACGTCGTGCTCTATGCACAGCTCCAATGCGCGCGTGTGTTGCGACGCCGCGATGAGCATCTTGACCGCCTTGTCGAACTGCCCGTGTTGCATGAAGAACTCGGCGCACCGCATGTACAGCCCGGGGTCTTGGGCGGCCTGCAGGCAGTACACAGGCGGTACATATACAAGATGGGAAGGCAGTACATTCATAGCGACCCGCTTTTCTAACTGCCCGTGCTGCGTAAAGAAGTAGGGGTCCGATCTAGATCGTGTAGGGGTGGCGCGCCAGCTGGCTGTAGCATCCTTTGTTGGTTCCAGTCCGACTTCAGTGGAAACACCGAACGGATTAAGGAATCCTTCGCGGCCAACTACTTTTCAACCAACCAAGATAAAGGAATCCAAAATCGCCAGTGGAAACACAGCCTAAAGAACTAAGCACACCGCATGTACAGGATGGGGGGGCAGTAAATACATATTGACCTGCTTTTCGAACTGCCGGTGCAGTATGAAGAACTCGCATCGCGCGCGCATCTCCAAATTCACTCCCTCCCACCCTCCTCTACCCCTTCCGTTCCCCCCAACACATTGCCCCCTTACACCTCTAGGTCATCTGTCCCTCCCTCCCTCCCTTGCCCACGCCTCCAGCCTGGAGGCTCCAGGTCGTCCGCAAGCATTTGTAACACGTAAAACAGCCCAACAGAACCCCCTCCCTCCCTTGCCCACACCTCCAGGTCATTTGCAATGATTTGCAGCACGTCAAACAGCTCATCTGCACTCCCCTCCCTCTTCTCCCTCCCCCACACCTCCAGGTCATCAGCAGCCCCTCCTCCCCCTTTCCCCTCCCCTCCCTCCCTCCTTCATACCTGCAGTCATTTACAATACATCAAACAGCCCATCCTCAACTCTCTCCCCAGCCTACCTCCCCCCGCACACCTCCAGATCATCTACATTTGTCACACTTCACAGAGCTGCCCCTCCCTTCCTTTTCCCCTCCCCAGCCTCCCCCACACCTCCAGGTTGTCCGCAATCATTTGCAGCACATCAAACAGCTTGGCTGCGAAGCACATCTCCACTGCCTTGCTGAGCTTGCCACCCTTCATGTACAGCGTGGCCGCCTTGTCGTGCTCACCCTGCACCAGGGTTTAGGTTCAGTGCTTAGTGCTTAGGTTCAATACGTAGGGTTCTCACCATTATTTAGGGTTCAGGGTTGCCAAGGTTTAGGGTTCATGTACAGCACGGCTGCCTTGTCGTGTTCTCCCTGCGCACCAAGGTTTACAATTAAGACTTCGGGTTACACTTAATTTAGGGTTTAGGCATAACACTGAGGGTTCACTCTTTCTTTAGGGTTCAGGTTTAGGGTTCAAGATTCATGTACCGCACGGCTGCCTTGTCATGTTCACCCTGCACAAGGATTCAGGTGCATGACTTAACATTATGTATAGGGTTTTACATCGGGTTAATAAGGTAAAGGGTGGACGACTGGACGGTCAAGGCTACACGTGCAGGGTGGCCTAAACCCCCAAACCCTACATGTGCAGGGTGGCCGCCACGTCGCGTTCACCGCATGGCCACCTCGTCATGTTCACACTCGGGCTGAAAGCAGGCTGAGCTAAAGCATGTACCCTGAACCTTAAAGCGTGCAGGGCGTGAAACCCTAGCCCCAAAACCCTGACCCCTCACGCACCTTCTCGTTCAGGTAGTCAGCCGCGTCGATCATGACCAGCGGGGTGCTCTTGAGCGCCAGGTTGGTCAGCTCCGAATCCATCTCATACTTCTTGGCCAGCCGTACGCCGTGGCTGTACCGCTTCGCCTGCGAGTAGTACCGGATCGCGTCGTTGATGCGCTCCTGCGCCTCGTACTGCCTCGCGAGGTGGAAGGCGGCGGCCGGGTCGCCGATGCGCTCCACCTCCTCCTCGGCCGCCGTGTACCGCTTGGTGTAGCACAGGATGCGGACCATGGACAGCGCGTCGCCTGCGGTACAAGATAGGGTGCAGGCGGTACGTTTGCGTGGGCGAAGGCAGTACATAGGAGAATGGAGGCGGTGACACAGGTTCTTGACTGTGGGAGGAGGCGGTACATGGATGTTTGGAGGCAATACAGGAAAGGGCAGTCGTACAGAGATGGATAGAGGCTGTAACCTAATCCCCTGTTCGAAAAAGGCCCCCAAAGCTCCAGCCACACTTTCGCTCCATGTACCCTCAGCTCCAACCACCGACTTGCCCCTCCCCCCCCCTCCCCCCCTCAGGTCCATCCATCCTTTTGTACCGCCCCCCCTCAGGTCCATCCATCCTTTTGTACCATCCACCCTCTCATCTCCGTGCACCCTTTTGTACCCCCTCCCCCCGTTCCGTCCCCCCTATTTTACCACCACCCCTCTCCGTCCACTCTTTTGTACTGAACTCTCATCTTCGACCAATCTTTTTTACCCCACCCAATTCATCTCCATACTCCATTTCCTCCACATTCCCCCCAGCTTCCTACCTGCCCGCTCGTACAGCTTGGACGCGCTCTCAAAGTCGTTCTGGCTCTCACTGTACCGCGCCCACCACATGAGGAGCGCATGATTCTCCCCCTGCAGTACACACGTTGTTGTTGTTGCTGCACGAGTCAGTGTTGCAAGAGCAGTTGCAGGAGTCAGGGCTGCCATGCTTGGTGTTGCGAGATATGTTGCAGGAGTTATTGCAGGTGTCAGTGTATCAGGAGTTGTTGCAGGTGTTTTTATTGCAATGGTTGGTGTTGCAAGAGTTGTTGCATGCTTTGTTGCATCAGTGCCAACACATCAGCACCGAGACGACGCACCCCCCTTCCCTTTCTCCTCCTCCCCTCCTTTCCCTTCCCTTGTCTCCTCTTCCTACCACGCAACCCCCGTCCCTTTCTCCTCCTCTCCTTCCCTCCATCCCCACCACGTCCCTTTGTCCCCCTTCCTTCCATTTCCCCACCCTTTGTACTGCCCGCACACCTTGCTCCCGATGTACTTCTCCAGCTCGTCAATCTGCTGCGTCTCAAAGTACATGCGCGGCACTTCGATGTGCGCGCAGCCGCTCAGCTCGTAGTGGTTCAACGCCTCGGGCAGGTTGCCAGTCTTCTCCAAGTGCTGTTAAGGATTAAGGGTTTAATTTTAGGGTTCAGGGTTCAAAGTCAGGGTCCAGGGTCTAAAGTTAGGGTTCAGGGTAAGGGTTCAAAGTTAGGGTTCAGGATTCAGGGCCCCAGGGCTCACAGGCAGAATGTCAGTCTTCTACAGGTGCTGTACAGCGGTTCAGGGTGGGGGGCACAGTTGAGGTACGCAACAGTAGTTTGTAGGTACGCAACGGTCAGTTGCTACCACAATCTCTACCTAGGCAAGGGCGTAGTGTGCTTAACCCTAAACCCGGAAACCGCCGCTGTCCCTCTGTACGAATCTACCTGTACGGATCTACCTGTGCATCGGGCGTGGATCTCCCTTATCATGTGCATCATGCATAGATCTGAGTTGGATCTACCTTTGCTTGTGCATCGTGCATGGATCTGAGGTGGATCTACCTTCTCGCATGTGCACCATGCATAGATCTGAGGTGGATCAACCTTTGCATACAGATCGTGCGTATATCTGTGGTGGATCTAACCTATTATATGCATTGTGCATAGATCTGAAGTTGATCAACCTTTGAATTTGCATCATGCGTGTATCTGAGGTGGTAGCCTAATGCATGTGCATCAGGCATAGATCTGAGGTGGATCCGATCATTCTTCTCTATCTTTGTACACCGTTCGCATAGTGCACAGATCTGACATGGATCAAACTTTGCATGCCTAGATCTCATGTGCCTCAATCATAGATCTCAAAGGTGGATCCAATAATCCTTTTCTACCTTTGCATAAGCATAGTGCGTAGATCTGAGATGGATCCGATCATTCTTCTCTGCAATCTCGAGCGCCTTGTCCCACTGGCCGCCGGCGCGGTACAGCCGATTCAGCAGGTCGTACCGCTCGCAGCTGATGTACAGCTTCCGGGCGTCTTCCACCATGCCCAGGTGGATGGCCACGGCGGCCACGCGCGCGTCGAGCTCCGGAATCGAGCGGGCCTCACGGGCGGCCCGGGCGCCGCGGGCGTTCTCCATCTTACCCAAGCAGTGCTCTGCCGGGGCAGGGCGGGACAGTGGGGTTTGGGGTACAGGTGTTAGGGGCCTGCCAGGACAGGGTAGGGTAGGACGGCAAGGTTTGGGGTTAAGATTGTATGGGCCTGCCAGGACAGGGTAGGGCAGGGTGGGTTCGGGGTTTTGGGTTTGCATGGAGCTGGGGTTAAGGATCTAGGGGAGCTGAATGGTGGATGAGGGCCTGCCGGTGGATCCAGAAAGGCCCCATATACTTTTGTGGGCCGTCACTAGCCGGACTTCACTTCTGACCCCTCCTCCCCCCTGCCTTCGGACTTCCACGCAGTTAGCACACTCACAGCTACCCGGACCGGCAACCATATTGCCGTATTAAAGATTTGAACACCCTCTCACCCTCTCGGCCTCTCACCCTCCGCACACACATACACTCGCCACATCCAGTCACTTGTTCTTGATGCAAAGATGCGCCATATTCTCCCACACCGACGCGTTCTTGAGGCACATCAGAGAAACATAAAGTAAAAGGACCTCCCTCCTTCCCTCCCAAGCTCCACACCCCCCCATCCACCCACCCGCCACATCCAGTCGCTTGTTCTTGATGCACAGGTGCGCCATGTTCTCCCACACCGACGCGTTCTTAATTGCCTTGACGGCGCGGAAGGCCTCGTCCATGTTGTTGATGGCCAGGTTATAGCTGAACTCGATCAGGGCGCTGCGCACCTTGTCATCATTGTTCTGGAACAAGGAGGGTGCGGAGGGCGAGGGATTGTGTGGGGGGTTGGGGGAGGGTGGGGGAGTAGATTATAGGGGGGGAGAGGGGAGGGGGGGCAGGGGATTGTGGAGAGGGAGGGGGCAAGGGTAGGTGACTAAGATGTTTGTGTGTGGGGGGAAGGGGGCGAGCAAGGGCGGGAGATTTTCAGGGGGAGCGGGGGCGGAACTCCTGGGTTACAGTGTCCATCACAATGATCCAACTGCACTCAGTGAGACCGTTGCGTTGGCATTTTGATCACTGTCCAGACAAGAGGGGGGGGAGGCAAGTACGGAGGTTCATCACCATCCTTGTCTGCGTGCGTGCTGGCCCCCTCCCCCCTATTCCATTCCCCACTCCAGCATCTACGTCTGTAGGCTGTTTCCTTTGGGGGACATGGCCCTGTGTCCTGCACCAGCATGGAACAGCCAGCAAAGCCCTCCAGCACTATCCTGTGCAGACCGGTAGGGTTTAGTAGTTAAGCTCAATGTGAAGTCTTAAGACTTTTGCCCTTTGGGGAGCTTGGCGCCATGCTTCACCTGCATGCCTGCAAAGCCATTCATCACCATCTTGTCCGGGTGTGTGTTGAGCACCCTCCCGCCCATCCCCTTTCACACTCAAATGAAGCATTTGGGCTTTTCTTCTTTGAGGCTATTCCCCTTGAGGCTATTCCCCTTTGAGGCTACTCCCCATGAGGCTATTCCCCTTGAGGCTATTCCCCTTGAGGCTATTCCCCTTGAGGCTATTCCCCTTGAGGCTACTCCCCTTGAGGCTATTCCCCTTGAGGCTATTCCCCTTGAGGCTATTCCCCTTGAGGCTACTCCCCTTGAGGCTATTCCCCATGAGGCTATTCCCCTTGAGGCTATTCCCCTTGAAGCTATTCCCCTTGAGGCTATTCCCCATGAGGCTACTCCCCATGAGGCTATTCCCCTTGAGGCTATTCCCCTTGAGGCTATTCCCCTTGAGGCTACTCCCCTTGAGGCTATTCCCCTTGAGGCTATTCCCCTTGAGGCTACTCCCCATGAGGCTATTCCCCTTGAGGCTATTCCCCTTGAGGCTATTCCCCTTGAGGCTACTCCCCATGAGGCTATTCCCCTTGAGGCTATTCCCCTTGAGGCTACTCCCCTTGAGGCTATTCCCCTTGAGGCTACTCCCCATGAGGCTATTCCCCTTGAGGCTATTCCCCTTGAGGCTACTCCCCTTAAGGCTACTCCCCATGAGGCTATTCCCCTTGAGGCTATTCCCCTTGAGGCTACTCCCCTTGAGGCTATTCCCCTTGAGGCTATTCCCCTTAAGGCTATTCCCCATGAGGCTATTCCCCTTGAGGCTATTCCCCTTGAGGCTATTCCCCTTGAGGCTACTCCCCTTGAGGCTATTCCCCTTGAGGCTATTCCCCTTGAGGCTATTCCCCTTGAGGCTATTCCCCTTGAGGCTATTCCCCTTGAGGCTATTCCCCTTGAGGCTATTCCCCTTGAGGCTATTCCCCTTGAGGCTATTCCCCTTGAGGCTATTCCCCTTGAGGCTACTCCCCTTGAGGCTACTCCCCTTGAGGCTATTCCCCTTGAGGCTATTCCCCTTGAGGCTATTCCCCTTGAGGCTATTCCCCTTGAGGCTATTCCCCTTGAGGCTATTCCCCTTAAGGCTATTCCCCTTGAGGCTATTCCCCTTGAGGCTATTCCCCTTGAGGCTATTCCCCTTGAAGCTATTCCCCTTTCAGGCTATTCCCCTTGAGGCTATTCCCTGTGAATCACCTGCATGCCTACAAAGCCGTTCATCACCATCTTGTCCGCGTGCGTGTTCACCCCCTTCCCGATTTACAATGACTCTTGACGTTTTTTCCCTTTGGGCCTGTCCCCTTTGAGCGTGTCCCTGTGAATCACCTGCATGCCTGCAAAGCCATTCATCACCATCTTGTCCGCGTGCGTGTTCACCACCCTCCCACTCGGCAGCGTAGAGATGCACGGCTTGTTGATCACGAGGTAGGGGGCGTGCAGGCCCACAAACCCACGTGCACCTAAGCAGGGGTTTGGGGTCCTAACTTTAGGGTTAGGAAATAAGGGCTTCACGTTGCAGAATTAGGGTTTAAGTCAAGGGCTTGAGCTATAAGGGTCCAGGGTTCTAGGATTCGGGTTTTAGGGCTTCAGGTGTAAGGGTTCAAGGCTTGTTGATGACACGAGGTAGGTGGCCCACAAACCTGCGGGCATCTGAGCGGGGTCTTTTAGGGTTAGGGTTAAGGCAAAGGGCTCAAGGGATAGGGATTTTAGGATTCGGGTGTAGGGTTCAAGGCTTGTTGATCACGAGGTAGGGGGCGTGCAGGCCCACAAACCCACGGGCACCTGAGCAGGGTATCAGGGTTGGGGGTTTGAAGATCAGGGCTTGAGGGATAAAGGCTCAGGGTTTTGGGGCTTCGGGTTTTAAGTTTCAAGGTTTGTTGATCACGAGGTAGGGGGCATGCACCTTCACAAGCCCACTTGTACCTGAGCAGGGGTTTAGGGTTAGGGGTGTCTGAGGGTTCAGGGCTTGAGGTTGAGGGTTCAGGGCATGAGGTTTGAAGTTATAGAGTTTAGGGCTTGAGATTGAGGGTTTCAGGTTCAGGGTTCAGGGCATGAGGTCTGAGGGCTTGGGGTTTGAAGTTGAGGGTTCAGGGCTTGGGGTGTCAGGCTTAAGGGCGTGAGGTTTCAGGGTTGAAGGTTTAGGGCTTGAGGGCCTGCATGCCACACTTTGTTCCTTCACTTCCCTTAACCCTCTTCCCCCCACTTGCGCCGGCAACTCAAGGCGATGGGGTGATTTACTTCAGCAGCCTCCATTATATGCAGACAAACGCCCTCTCCTGAGAGAGCCCTACCGGTATCAGCCCCTCCCCCCCACCCCACCCCGCTCAACACTGCCTGTGTTGCTCTGGTACTTCTCCCCCTTGAATACAACTCTACCGTATACCGACAAACGCCCCTGTGCTCACCCCTGTCAGTGTTGCTCAGATACTCCCCCCGAAATGATGGTAACACAAAATAAATAAATAAACAAACAATACGCCCTGAGGCGTGGATTAAGGAAGCCACCCGTTCGGCCGTAGCACTAGGTGAGCTACCAGGTACCTCTAACATATATGGTAACGGCGCGGATGTGGCTACGTCCCCAAGCTGCGCTGTTTCCTTAACATCCAAGCCCTAATAAGGCATAGCTTTCTTTCTTTCTTTCTACCATGTACCGACAGACGCCCTCATTTAGAAGAGCCCTACCCGTATCGACGACCGCCCCCTCCCCCTCCTGCCTAGCACTGAAGTGATGCTCTGGTATATGTCCCCGAACGGACAAACGCCGAATACGAAATGCTCAACCATGAAGTGATGATCTGGATGCTCCTTCTCCCCCTTATATGGAAATCTACCGCACCGACGACCACACCCCCTTGAATATATAACTCAATCGTACGGACACACCCCCCTTGTTCACCGCTGGCAGTGATGCTCTGGTACTCCTGCATGAGCACGCCCTGGTCTGGGCTCACGAACATGAGCGCAACCTCCGTCACGTACTGCCCGCTGGCTGAGGGCTCGTCCAGCAGCTCATCTCGCTGTTGAGACTGCAAGTGGAACACAAGGGGTTAGCAGGGGAGGAAGCTTTGTTGGGTGCTTAAAGTAGGGAACATATATGAGGTCGAGGGTCAACAATTGAGCCAGGCGGGCAGAAGACTCATCCAGCAGCTCATCTCGCTGCTGAGACTGCAAGTGGAACACAAAGGGTATTGAGGGGACGAACGTAGGGTGCATGCTCAAGTTAGGCTGGCAGAGGGCTCGTCCAGCAGCTCATCTTGCTGCTGAGACTGCGAGAGGAACGCGAGGGTCGAGGATTTGTAAGTAGATAGCATGCTCAAGTTAGGCTGGCAGAGGGCTCGTCCAGCGGCTCATCTTGCTGCTGAGACTGCGAGAGGAACGCGAGGGTCGAGGATTTGTAAGTAGATAGCATGCTCAAGTTAGGCTGGCAGAGGGCTCGTCCAGCAGCTCATCGCGCTGCTGAGACTGCGAGAGGAACGCAAGGGTTGAGGATTTGTAAGTAGAGAGCATGCTCAAGTTAGGCTGGCAGAGGGCTCGTCCAGCAGCTCATCTTGCTGCTGAGACTGCGAGAGGAACGCGAGGGTCGAGGATTTGTAAGTAGATAGCATGCTCAAGTTAGGCTGGCAAAGGGCCTGTCCAGCAGCTCATCTCGCTGCTGAGACTGCGAGAGGAACGCAAGGGTTGAGGATTTGTAAGTAGAGAGCATGCTCAAGTTAGGCTGGCAGAGGGCTCGTCCAGCAGCTCATCTTGCTCCTGAGACTGCGAGAGGAACGCGAGGGTTGAGGATTTGTAAGTAGAGAGCATGCTCAAGTTAGGCTGGCAGAGGGCTCGTCCAGCAGCTCATCTCGCTGCTGAGACTGCGTTAGGAACGCGAGGGTGGAGGGCTTGACCAAGAGGTGAATCCCAAACAAAAGGCTGGTACAGAGTGTGTGTTGAGGGTCCAATTATAAGTTTTATGACTGGAGCTTAAACTAGGCTCGCAAAGGGAGAGGATGCTCATGGTTCCGAGGATCAGGGTAAGGGTTGAGGGTTTAGGATCCCATGTTCAAGGTTTAAGCTTGAGTTGGGCAGCAGCTCCGCACATTGTTGAGACTGTGGAGGGTAAGGATGGAGGATTTATTATTTGCAGTTCGACCCCCCCAAATTACGCCAGGTCTCACCAGGGTCTGCACAGCCAGCAGCTTCCTCTTGGCAACATAAAGCGTTCAGGGTTTAAGGATTAACCGCCAAGCGTTTCGACACCCCCCCACATCACGCTTGGCCCTACCAAGGTCTGCACGGCCAGCAGCTTGCTCTCGGCGACGTCCCACATCATCGCCTGAGGCAAGCGTCCATCCTGAGAAGGGCACAAGCGGGGAAGCAGGCGCCAGGTCAGCAGTGGAAGCAGGGAAACAGGCGCCATGCCAGCTGTAGGAGGCACACAGGCGCACACAGACACATGCTTATTCACCCATAATATTGCGATGTCGTTTACAACCGTAAATTTGGTCTCCAACCGCCAATTTGATCTCCATCTAATGTCATGCACCGCTGGACTGTAAAAACTTCACACAGGTTGGGTTACGGGTTTGAACCCTAAACCTTTACCCCCAAAACGTTTACTAGCCCATGCCTATATACGCAACGATGTGCACTTGCCTCCCCCCCATCCTCCTCCGCCCCCCCTTTGTGCACACATATTTTTGAAAAGCCGTCAAACACGACTGTCAAGTTCGTCCCCACCAGTTAGGGTTATGGTCAAGATTTCGGACCCTGAACCCTAGCCCCCCAAACTTGACCAGCATACACAACCATGCGCGCGCCCTGCCCCCCCAATTCCCGCCCACCCCGAGTATGCATCCGTACCTTTGCGAAGTCGTACACGACGGTCGAGTTGGTCTCCGAGCAGAAGACAAACATCTTACTCTCCGTGGCGTGCTCCTTGCTGGAGACAAGCACGCTGACCATAGTGCCGGAAGCGTTGACTGCCAGGTGGTCCACCTTGAGGTGGTTGAACTCCGTGGGGATGATCAGGCCTGAAGAGGTTTAAGGGTTTAGGGTTCAGGTGTCAGGTTTCAAAAAACACTTTAAGTGCCGGACTCGTTGACGGCAGGTGGTCCACGTTGAGGTGGTTGAACTCCGTGGGAATGATCAGGCCTGGGGAGAGGGGAGGGGTTCAGGGTTCAGGTGTCGGGTTTCAAAAAACACTTAAAGTGCCAGGTGCGTTGACTGCCAGGTGGTCCACCTTGAGGTGGTTGAACTCCGCGGGGATGATCAGGCCTGGGGAGAGCGTTCAGGGTTCAAGGATAAGGTTTAAGGGGTTTAAGGGTTAAGGTTTCAAAACATACTTAAAGTGCTAGGTGGTTGGACCAAAGGGATCATCAGGCCTGAGGAGAGGGTCAAGGGTTTAGGGTATAGGGTAGCAGTTTCCAGAGTACACTTAAACCCTACGTACAGTGCCAGACATGTTGACGGCCAGGTAGTCCACCTTCAGGAGGTTTAAAGCCGCGGGCTAATCAGGTCTGAGGAGAGGGTTCAGGGTTTAGGGTTTACCCCCCACTTACACCCATTCCTCATCACCCCCATTCCCCCGTCCCCTCCATTGCTTGCACCCTATCCCCTGATCCCCTCACATGGCCCTGCATGTGGCCTCGCCTCTCCCTGATCCCCCTAGCCCCATATCCCCATCCTCCCAAACTTAAACCCCATCCCCTGATCCCCCTAGCCCCCCATCCCCAGCCCCCACACGTTTACCCCAGCCCCTGCTCCCCTCACCTGGCCCTGCATGTGGCCTCGCTTCCCCTGATCCCTCTAATCCCCATCCCTTACACTTAAACCCTATCCCCTGGTTTCTCTAACCCCATATCCCCATCCCTTACACTTAAACCCCATCCCCTGATCCCCCTAGCCCCCCATCCCCAGCCCCCACACGTTTACCCCAGCCCCTGCTCCCCTCACCTGGCCTTGCCCCCCCCTGATCCCCCTAGCCCCCCATCCCCATCCTCCAAAACTTAAACCCCATCCCCTGATCCCCTCACCTGGACCAGCATGTGGCTTGGCCTCCCTCCCGGCCACCTTGAACACGCGCACGTAGTTATTGACTGTGACTGCGGCCAGGAAGTCGCGGCAGATGTCCAACAGCAGCGGGCTGCCCTGAATGTCGTCGAATGCCAGGGTCTGCTTCACGGTGCCTGCGGAGAGGGGAAGGGTGCAGGAGTTTCAGGTTAGGGTGAAGGGGCTTCAAGTAAGGGTTCAGAGTTGAGGGGTTGAGGGTTGGGGGTTGAGGGTTCAGGCCTGGCCTGAATGTCTTCAAACGCCGGGGCCTACTTCACGGTGTCCGAGCAGGAGGAGAGGGGTTAAGGGTTTAGGGTTAAGAGTGAAGGGACAAGTGTTTGATGAATCAGGGTTTTGGGTTCGGGTTAGAGGAAACAATCAAATAAGGTTCAAGGGTTCAGGGTTCAGGTCTGCCCAGGAAATCCCAGGACCTGCTTCACAATTCCTGAGCGGGAGGGGAAGGGGTTAGGAGGCAGGGTTTGATGATTCAGGGCTGCCCTGCATATCGTCAAATGTCAGGGTCTGCTCCAGTGTCCGGGTAGGAGTAGAAGGGTACGGGGTGAGGGTTCATGTTAGGGTTAAGGGTTAAGGATTCAGGGCTGCCCTGGGTGTTGTCAAACGCCAGGGTCTGTTTCAGTGTTTGGAAAGGTTTAGGGTTCAGAATTGTGGGGTTTAGGGGGGGTTTGGATTTTCAGGGTTAAAGGTGTGAGAATTCAGGTTGAGGGCGGCCAAGGAAATAAAATAAACAGGAAATGCCTTTTAAAGATATAAATCTTTACCTATAAAGGACGCGATGAGCAAACAAACAGACAAATCCTTAGAGGGCTCGGAAAAGACCACCCTCCCCCCCCCCCGCCTTAACACCCCCCTCCACCCACCTGCCGCGTTGCAGACCTCGATCCTATCCTCTGCGGCGCGGAAGATGGAGTCGTTGTGGACCGCCATTGCCCGCGAGGCCGTCTCAAAGGATCCCGACTCTACCAGGGCGCCATCGGTGACCTGAGGGGCGCAAACGGGAGGTAATGGGGTGAAGGGGCAACATGGGGTAACTGGACACCATTGCCCGCGAGGTCGTCTCAAAGGATCCCGACTCTACCAGGGCGCCATCAGTGACCCAGGGGCGCAGACGGGAGGTAATGGGGTGAAGGGGCGACATGGGGTAACTGGACACCATCGGTGACCTGGGGGCACACATGGGTGGGAACGGGTTGAAGGGGCCAAAAGGGAGTAATTGGACGCCATCGATGACCTGGGGGCGCGTCAACGGGAGGTGACGGGGTGAGGGGGTGAAAAGGAGGTAAGGAGTCAAGGGGCGCGGTGATGGGAGGTAACGGGATCCTAAAGGGGCCAAAAGGGGGTATGGGGGTTACTGGAAGCCATCAGATACCTGGGGATGTGTCTGCAGGGGTGAAAAGGTATGTGTGGGTATGTGTGGGTATGTGTGGGTATGTGTGGATATGTGTGGGCATGTGTGGGTAAACAGGATATGACCCGGGGTGACCCCTGACATGACCCGGGATGACCCCTGATATGACCTGGGATGACCCCTGATATGACCCGGGATGACCCCTGATATGACCCGGGGTGACCCCTGACATGACCCGGGGTGACCCCTGATATGACCCGGGGTGACCCCTGATATGACCCGGGGTGACCCCTGATATGACCCGGGGTGACCCCTGATATGACCCGGGGTGACCCCTGATATGACCCGCGCGCGGCCATCAGAGAGTGGGGGGTCTTATTGGTGAGGGAAAAGGGTTTAGGGATTAGGGTTTAGGGCTTAAGAGTTAAAAAGAGGTATAGGGGGGGGGGGGAAGGTCAACGGGGTAATATGCACCTTCCGACACCTGGGGGTTGCAACGTCCGGGAGAGTTGCACCTTCAGTGCTGGGCTCTGGCACCGTAAAAGAGACTCAGGTGTGACTTATAAGAAGACGGTCTGTTATGCAAATAAAGACAGTGAGATTTTCTGGATGCAAACAAACACAGTGAGATTTTCTGGATGCAAATAAAGACAGTGAGAATTTCTGGATGCAAATAAAGACAGTGAGATCTTTTGGATGCAAACAAAGACAGTGAGATTTCTGGATGCAAACAAAGACAGTGAGATTTTCTGGATGCAAATAAAGACAGTGAGAATTTCTGGATGCAAACAAAGACAATGTGAATTTCTGGATGGCATCGTCAAGTTCCCCTGCTCCCCAACTCTTGCCTTATACAGGTCTGCCCTCGCCCCGTCATACATTAGCAGCGTGCCCTTGCAGATGGCAAGCTCCTCCTCTCCCCCTCCTCTGCTCACCCCTTCCAGCACCTCCCCCCATCCCCCTCCCCCGCTCCCCTCTGCTCTTGCCCTCGTCCCATCATACACCAGCAACGTGCCCTTGCTTATGTCCAACCACCCCTTTACCACCCCTTTACGCTCTCTCCCCCCCCGTCCCTTTTTCCCCTCCCCCCTGCACCTCTGCCCATTCCCCGCCCCCCCCTGTCCCCTTTCCTCCCCCCACCCTACTTCTCCACCCTTCCCTCCCCCGTCATACACCAGCAGCGTGGCCCCCTCCGCTCCTCCACCCCCTCCCCTGCTCCCCATCTCTTGCCTTATACAGGTCTGCCCTTGTCCCGTCATACACCAGCAGCGTGCCCTTGCTCATGTCCAGCCCCATCATCTGCATCTTGGCGCGCAGCTTAATGGATTGCCGGTCCGCCTCGCCCGCCTCCAGCATCTCCACAACAAGCTGGTCAACGCCCGACTGCGGGTGGCAAAGAATGTCAAGTGTGAAGAAAGTGAAGCGGGCAGACAATAGTGAAGCGCTTGGAAAAAAGTGAAATGGACAAGAGGGTTTTATGGACTGCCGGTCCGCCTCGCCCGCCTCCAGCATCGCCACAACAAGCTGGTCAACGCCCGACTGCGGGTGGCAAAGAATGTCAAGTGTGAAAAAAAGTGAAGCAGGCAGACAATAGTGAAGCGCTTGGAAAATAGTGAAATGGACAAGAGGGTTTAATGGACTGCCGGTCCGCCTCGCCCGCCTCCAGCATCTCCACAACAAGCTGGTCAACGCCCGACTGCGGGTGGCAAAGAATGTCAAGTGTGAAGAAAGTGAAGCGGGCAGACAATAGTGAAGCGCTTGGAAAAAAGTGAAATGGACAAGAGGGTTCAATGGACTGCCGGTCCGCCTCGCCCGCCTCCAGCATCTCCACAACAAGCTGGTCAACGCCCGACTGCGGGTGGCAAAGAAAGTCAAGTGTGAAGAAAGTGAAGCGGGCAGACAATAGTGAAGCGCTTGGAAAAGAGTGAAATGGACAAGAGGGTTCAATGGACTGCCGGTCCGCCTCGCCCGCCTCCAGCATCGCCACAACAAGCTGGTCAACGCCCGACTGCGGGTGGCAAAGAATGTCAAGTGTGGAAAAAAGTGAAGCGGGCAAACAATAGTGAAGCGCTTGGAAAAGAGTAAAATGGACGAGAGGGCTTGATGGAGTGCCGGGCCGCCTCGCCCGCCTCCAGCATCTCCACAACAAGCTGGTCAACGCAGGGCTGCGGGTGGCGAAGAGTGTAAAGAAAAGAGTGAAGCAGGTGAAAATATTGAAGTGAGTGGAAAATAGTCATAAGTGTGGAAATATTGGAAAATGTGAAAAGGGTGAGAGGGTTTGATGGACTGCCAGTCCGCCTTAACCACCTTCAGTATCTCCACAACAAGCTGGTCAACACCGGACTGCGGGAGAAAAATGCTGAAACCCTCAAGCCCCAAATTTTGACCCCAAACCCTTAACTCTCCCCCTTCCACTTTTTGACCCCTCAAACCCTGACCCCTCTTCCCCCCAACCCTCGGCCCCCAACCTGAATGACCACTGACCCTGAATCTCGGTCCCCAAATTTTGGCCTTCAACCCTGAACCCCCAATCCTCGTCCCCCAAACCCCACCGCCCACCTGGATGACCACAAACCCTCCACTCTCTCCCTTCTCTTTTTGACCCACCAAACCTTGAACCCTTGGCCCCCCAAACCCTACCGCCCACCTACCTGGATGACCACAAACCCATCCCGGCAGCGGTGGCGCAGCATCGACTTGCGACAAGCGCTGATGCCGTCCGGGGTCACGACGCTCATCAGGCGCGGGTTGGGACCCCACTCCATGCTTCCGACGCGGGAGCCAACCTGGGCGGGAGGGGGGGGGAAAGGGGGGAGCACGGGGGTTAAGGGTTTAGGGGGGAGGAACATTGATTGGGGCAAGGGTCCGTGACCTGGTAGAGCAGGGGGGTGGGAAACAACCTGGGGGGTGAGGGAGCCAACCTGGGGAGAGGGGGGAAGGGGGGGATACGCGGGGGAGGGGCAACGATTGTGGGCAGGGGGGCGACCTGGTAAGGCAAGGGGAGGGGGACACGGGGTGGGAAACAACCTGTGGGGGAGGGGGGAGACAAAAGTTTACGGCAGGAGGAAAACCTGGGCAGGGCGGGGGGAGGTGCGGGAGGGGAGGAATGCGGGTTGGGACCCGCTCCATGCTTCTGATTCGGGAGCCAACCCGGGCGGAGAGGAGGGGGGAGGTCAATGATTTGGGTTGGAGAGAGGAGCTGGGCGGAGAGGGGAGGGCAGGAGGAGATATGGTAGGTAGGGGATGTGGGTTCGGCCCCCACTCCTTGATGCCAACGCGGGAGCTGACCTGGATGGCAGGGGCGTGTGTGTGGGGGGGGGGGGGGGGGCTGATTTGTGACAGGGATATAACCTGGATGGGTGTGTAGAAGGGGGGGACGGGAGACATGGTAGGAGGGGGAGGCAGCCGACTCCATGCTGCCGATTCGGGAGCCAACCTGGGTGGAGGAGGGAAACGCGGAGGAGGCGGTGGGTGCGGGACAAGGGGGGAAAGTCTGACCAGAGGCAGGGAGGCAGAGGGAGAGAGAGGGGAAGGGGGGGGGAAGGGAGAGGGAGAGAGAGAGAGAGAAAGAGCAAGCACATTGCGTTCTTCCTTTAAAGTAACGTCAGGGGAAAGGGTTCAAGAGTAAAGCTTTTGGTCAAAGGTTTAGAGCTCAGGTTCTAGGTTGCACACACCTGAAAAGCTGGTTAGTTTAGGGTTTAGGGTTTAGGGCACAGGTTTTAGGGTTTAGGGTTTAGGTCGCACACACCTGAAAAGCTGGCTGCACCTCCCAGCACTTGGTGAAATCCATGTAGGGTTTAGGGTTTAGGGCACAGGCTTTAAGGGTTTTAAGTTTAGGTCGCACACACCTGACAAGCTGGCTAGTTTGGGGTTTAGGGTTTAGAGTTCAGGTCGCACACACCTGAAAAGCTGGCTGCACCTCCCAGCATTTTGTGAAGTCCATGAGTGGCTCGCCATCCTTGCTGGGCGCGGTGTACTTGAACACCGTGATGCTGCCCGAAGTGGTACCAGCCGCCAACAGACCACACCTACAAACGAGGAGGGGTTCAGGGTTTAGAGAACAGGTGCAAGGGATGAGGGTTAAGTGATGCCGCCCGAAGTGGTACCAGCCGCCAAAAGACCACACCTACGAACACCCGGAACCTGAACCCTCAACCCTGAGATCCATACTGGGGTGCTGCCCAAAGTGGTGCCGGCTGCCAAGAGCCCACACCTACACACCAGAAGGGGCTCAGGATTAAGGGCTAAGGTCCAAGGGATGAGGATTCAGTGTTGCTGCCCACAGTGGCGCCGGCTGCCAAGAGCCCACACCTACACACCAGAAGGGGCTCAGGATTAAGGGCTAAGGTCCAAGGGATGAGGATTCAGTGTTGCTGCCCACAGTGGCGCCGGCTGCAAGCAGCCCAAACCTACAAACAGGGAGGGGTCCAGGGTTTAGGGGATAGGTTAAAAGCTGAGGGATGAGGGCTTGGGGAATATGTTATAGGGTGAGGGATGAGGGTTTAGTGGTGCTGCCCGAATTGGTACCTGCCTCCAGCAGCCCACAACTACGAACTAGGACGGGTTGAGGGTTTAGGTTCAAAGGTGGAGGGCTGAGAGTTTAGTGTTGCTGTCCGAAGTGTTCCAGCTGCCAACAGCCTACACCTGAACCCTCTTAACTATGCCCGTCCCCCTATCCCTCTCCCCAGTCCTTAACCCTACCTCATACGCCCCTGGCCCCCCTCCTAAACCCTGTCCCTTGTTACCTGTACCCTCCTAAGCCCGTACCCTCGCACCCCTCTGAACCCCATCCCATATTGCCCTGTCCCCTCCTCCTAAATGCTGCGCCCCTGCCCCCCTACTTAAACCCTATCCCTCTGTCCCCTCTCCCTAAGACCCTAACCCTCTGCCCCACCTCCCTAGCCCTACCCCTCTATCTCCCCTTCCTAAACCCTACCCCTCTTCCCCCCACCTGAGGTCAGACGCTAGGCATGCGATGCGGTTTACACCTCCGGAACCCTCGCTGGGCGCTTCAGGGTGCAGTACATAGTTGTCCTCCGTGTCAAAGTTGTACAGCCGTACAACGGCATCCTTCTCAGAGGCAGAGGCTAGGGTGTGCTCGCAGGCCCAACAGACCTGATAACGAGTGGGGATGAAGAGTGGGGGAGTATCAAGAAGGGGGGGTCAGGGGTGGATGGTGGGAAATAAAGTGTGGACAGGGTGGATAGGGTGGTGGTGGAAGGAAGAGAGAATTTGAGGAGGGGAGGCAGGTGGGGGCATTGTGGAGGGGAGGGAGGGGGGGAGAGGGCGTTTATGAACCTTTTGGGGGTGGGAGGAGTGTACCGCATGAGTTCACAATGCACTTCACGGTGTTCATGTGGTTAACCTCCGACAACTCCTCAACAGGAATATCGCAAACTCATGTGCTGGTTCACTCCTTTCACATATAACAAAGTGTACTGTGAACTCATGCGGTACACATCCAACACCCCTTTCAAGAAGTACATGGTTAACTCATGCGGTACACTCCTCCAACCTTCCAAAGTACAATGTGGACTCATGCGGTACACTCCTCCAACCTTCCGAAAGTACAATGTGGACTCATGCGGTACACTCCTTCAACCTTCTGAAAGTACAATGTGGACTCATGCGGTACACTCCTTCAACCCTCTGAAAGTACAATGTGGACTCATGCGGTACACTCCTCCAACCTTCCGAAAGTACAATGTGGACTCATGCGGTACACTCCTCCAACCTTCCGAAAGTACATTGTGGACCCATGCCGCCCACTCCTCCCAACCACAAGCAGGACAGTGTGGACTCAAACGATACACTCCTCCCAACCACAAGCAGTACAGTGTGGACTCCTGCGGTACACTTCTACCACCCCTTCAAAAGTTTGATGTGAACGCATGCGGTACACTCCTCCCACACCTGCAGCTGGCTGGCCGCCTCCCACACTTCCCATACCTCCCACACCAACAGCTGGTTACCTGCCTCCCACACCTCCCACCAGCAGCAGCTGTCTGGCTGCTTCCCAAACCACCCGTCCCTTCCACACCAGCAGCTGTCTGGCTGCCTCCCACACCTCCCACACCTGCAGCTGCCTGGTCGCCTCCCACACCATCCACACCTCATGTATATACATTTATATATAATATATACCTGCAGCTGGCTGTCTGCCTCCCACACTTCCCATACCTGCAGCTGGCTGGCTGCCTCCCACACTTCCCATACCTGCAGCTGGCTGGCCGCCTCCCACACTTCCCATACCTGCAGCTGGCTGGCTGCCTCCCACACTTCCCATACCTGCAGCTGGCTGGCCGCCTCCCACACTTCCGTAACCTGCAGCTGGCTGGCTGCCTCCCACACTTCCCATACCTGCAGCTGGCTGGCCGCCTCCCACACTTCCCATACCTGCAGCTGGCTGGCTGCCTCCCACACTTCCCATACCTGCAGCTGGCTGGCTGCCTCCCACACTTCCCATACCTGCAGCTGGCTGGCCGCCTCCCCGGTTCCTGTTGCAAACTTCATCTTCGACACCGTCTGCCAGCTTCCAGGCTGCTCCTCATCCTTGGCCAGCAACAGCATGGTGCAGCCGCCCGTCGTGATGACCAGCTGCTCCTTCTCCTTGTAGTACATGATGGTCTGAACCTCGTCAGGGAGCTCCTGAATATAGATTAAATTCGAAGTTTATGGGAATAAAAGGAAACATGAAGTGCATCCAAAGAAAGTGAATGGGCTGCATCTGGAGGAGGAGCTCCGGAGTGGGGGGCAAGAGGGGAGTGGGGGGCTAGAGGGCAGTGGGGGGCGAGAGGGGAGGGATGACCAGCTGCTCCTTCACCTTGAAGTAGAAATGGTCTGTACCTCGTCAGGGAGCTCCTAAGGGGGAGGAGGAGAGCAGTGGAACCCTAAAATCTTTAACCCTTAACCCTAAAACCCTTTGACCTTAACCCTCACCTGCACCACTCCGGTGTAGCCCTGGTCGTTGGCCCACTTGATGATGGTCACATCGTTCTGGTTGACTCCGTAGTAGACCGTGGTGGCCGCTGTGCCAGTCTCGGCGACGTGCTCCGTGGGACCCATGGCGCAGATCCGGATCCGACAGCCGGGCTGCTCGTCGTATGAGACCATGTGGATGGGACGCATCAGGCGGTCCGTCTTCCAGACAGCAAGCTGTGAAATGGGAGGGCGTGTGGGATTTTGGGGCTTAGGGCCTAGGGATGTGGTGCACGATATGGGTTCAGGATTAGGGTTAAGGATTGAGGGTTCAGGAATGAGGGATGAGGATTTAGGGTTTAGGAATGAGGGGTAGGGGTAAGGGTTTAGGGATGAAGGGTTAGGGATGAGGTTTAAGGGATAAGGTTTATTGGATAAGGGTTCAGGGATTATGGTTTAGGAATTGGGGTTGAGGGATGAAGGTTTAGGGGTGAGGGTCTAGGGATTCGGGTTTTGGGATTATGGTTAAAGGTTAAGGATCCACCCCTTCTTGCCTTCCCGTTGTTGTCCGAATTGAAGAGCATTTTCACCCTACCCCGTTCCTTCCCCTCCCCCTCGCTGGACTCTCCTCACCTCCTTGCCATCCCATTACATCCGAGGTGAAGAGCCTGTCACCCTCGCCCCCCTGTTCTTCTTGCTTTCCAACTGTCATCCAACGTGAAGAGCCGGCGCCCACCCCTACCTTCTTTCGCCCCCCCGCCCCCCCCCCCTCTGATTCTCGCCTTCCCATTGTCGTCCAACGTGAAGGACCAGTCCCCCCTTCAGTTCTTTCGCCCCACCCCCCCATTCTTGCCTTCCAATTGTCATCTGACGCAGAGGGCCGGTCTCCACCCCTAAGTTCCTCCGTTCACCCCCCTGCTCGCGCCTTCCCATTGTCGTCCAATGTGAAGAGCCGGTCCCCGCCCCTACGTTCCTTCACCCCCCCACCCTCCCTCCTTGCCTCCCCGTTGTCGTCCGACGTGGAGAGCCTGTCCCCTCTCCCTCGTTCCCTCCCTCGCCCCCCCCCCCCTCCCCGTTCCCTCCCTCATCACCGCCTCCCCCGTTCCCTTGCCCCGTCCCCCAATTCTTACCTTCCCGTTGTCGTCTGACGTGAAGAGCCGGTCCCATCCCCTTCCCCGTTTCCGCGACCCCCGATCCTCCCCTTCTTTCCTTCCCGTAGTCGTCTGACGTGAAGAGCCAGTCCCACCCCCCTCCCCGTTACCTCGTCTCCCTCTCTCCCCCCTGTCCTTACCTTCCCGTTGTCGTCCGAAGTGAAGAGCCGGTCTCCCCCCAGGTTCCAGTTCATGGAGCTGATGGGGCTGCGGTGCGTCTTGCTGTCCTCCTCAGTGTGGCGCTCCTCAGCGTTCCAGAACGAGATGGCGCCTGACGAACATCAAATCAATAAACAATTAAGTCAACAATACGCCCTGACACGAGTCCCTGTCTAGGGGTTTAGGGGTAAAAGGTATCAGGGGGCTGCGGTGCGTCTTACTGTCCTCCTCATGTGGCGCTCCTCGGAGTTCCAGAACGAGATGGCACCTGAGAAACATCAAATCGGTAAACAACAATTGAGTCAGCAATGCGCCCCTGACGCAACCCAATATAGGGGTTTATGAGTAAGGTATCAAAGGGCTGCGGTGCGTCTTGCTGACCTCCTCGGCGTTCCAAAACAAGATGGCGCCTGAGGAGCGGGAGAGACGTGAAAAAGTGAATGAGAAAGTGAATAATAAAACCAGCCATACCAGTAGCCCTAAACCCTGAAACCCTAAAGCCATACCAGTAGCCCTAAACCCTGAAACCCTAAAGCCATACCAGTAGCTCTAAACCCTGAAACTCTAAAGCCATACCTGTAGCCCTAAACCCTGAAACCCTAAAGCAATACCTGTAGCCCTAAACCCTGAAACCCTAAAGCAATACCTGTAGCCCTAAACCCTGAAACCCTAAAGCAATACCTGTAGCCCTGAGCCTTTTAGTCGTGGGGCAAAGGGTTGAGGGTTTAGGGTTCAGGGGTTAGCGTTAGGGGTTTAGGCGTCCTGCAGTCTACTTCATGGCCTCGGCCTACCGCTCTTGAGCGTTCTGGAACGGGAGGGCGCCCGCTGGAGGAGAAGTGAGAAATAAATCAGTAAACGACGAATTAAGCAAACGAGGAACAAAGGAAAACGATGAGTAAAGGAAAACGATAAACGATGTAAACAATTGTGCGCCCTGAGTCGTAGTTGGTACAGGGTTTAGGGTTCAGGGTCTAGGCGCCCTACCGTCTTCTTCGGGTTTAAGGTATTAGTGTTTAGTGAGGTCCACGTGAGGAGCCTAATGTTTCGAATCGCCCGCCCTCCCTTATCTGCCTCGGGTGAAGGAACAGTCTGCTGCTGGCTTAGGGTCATAAACCCCTAAACGTAGTTGAAGTTTAAGGGTTTTATAATCAGTTTTTGACATACAACTCACCATCCTCCCAACCGATGGCCAGGAGCGAGTTTAGGATTGACAGGATTAAGGGTTTATATTCAACACTATTCGACACATGACTCACCATCCTTCCAGCCGATGGCCAGCAGCGGCAGCAGCGGGTGCCATGCCAGACGCAGGCACTCGGTTCCCCGCACGTTCTTTATCGTGTACTCGTTGTTCGGGTCCAGAGGCCGGCCCTGCGCAACACACGGCAAGCGGGAGGGGGTAGGGGGGAGGCGGGTGGAGGGAGGTGGACCGGCCCTGCGCAACACAACAGCAAATGGGAGGGATGGGGACACCTCATCCGGCAGGAGGCGGGTGGCGGGGGGTGAGTGGTTGGAGGGATGGCGACATATCGTCAGGTAGGAGGGGAGAGGCGGGTGGCGGGAGGTGGACCGGCCCTGCGCAACACACGGCAAGTGCGAGGGATGGGGACACCTCATCAGGCAGGAGGCGGGTGGAGGGAGGTGGACCGGCCCTGCGCAACACACGGCAAGTGCTAGGGATGGGGACACCTCATCAGGCAGGAGGCGGGTGGAGGGAGGTGGACCGGCCCCGCGCAACACACGGCAAGTGCGAGGGATGGAGACACCTCTTCAGGCAGGAGAGGGGAGACCCTTTTCCCTCAACTAGATGCAAGTGACTAGCTGAGTCCTTGACCCTGAACCCATAACCCTAAACTAGATGCAAATGACTAAGGGAGTCCTAAGGCCGTAGCCCAAGGCGTAAGTAAAGAAGTCCTCAGGCTGTAGCTTCAGGCGTATGCAAACGAGCCTGTAGGCCGAGGCCTTGGGCGCATGCGCATGCATGTTCACTGTTCAGGCTGCCTTATGGGGCCGGAGGATGACCAGCCTACACCAGTTTTCCTTTTGTTGGCCACGAGTCCACCTTTAACGGGCCGCCCTGTGGCAGCTTAAGGCCCGTTTTAACCCAAGCCTGAACCGGCCTACGACTGGTGGCCAGGGCAGCAAGGCTGGCCGCAAATGGAGCCCCGGCCAGCGGCCTGAATGAAGCTGACATGAAGCTGAGACTGGCCTACAGTCTCTGAATACACACGAGGTACGGGTACTCATGATGACCTTAGCACGACGTTGACGATACGATACCCATTGCCCATGATGGCCATCATGGCATGCCCATCACAGCATCAAGGCATGCCCATAATGTCCATCATGGCATGCCTATCACAGCATTTTTGGCATGCCCATAGTGTCTATCACAGCATGCCCGCGATGCCCATCACGGCATGCCCATCATGTCTAACACGGCATGCCCGCGACACCCATCACGGCTTGCCCATCATGTCTATCACGGCATACCCGCAACGCCCATCACGGCATGCCCATCGTGTCTATCACGGCATGCCTGCGACGCCCATCACGGCATGCCCATCATGTCTATCACGGCATGCCCATCATGTCTATCACAGCATGCCTGCGATGCCCATCACGGCATGCCCATCATGCCTATCACGGCATGCCTGCGACGCCCATCACGGCATGCCCATCATGTCTATCACGGCATGCCTGCGACGCCCATCACGGCATGCCCATCGTGTCTATCACGGCATGCCTGCGATTCCCCTCACGGCATGCCCATCATGTCTATCACAGCATGCCTGCGATGCCCATCACGGCATGCCCATCATGTCTATCACAGCATGCCTGCGATGCCCATCACGGCATGCCCATCATGTCTATCACGGCATGCCTGCGACGCCCATCACGGCATGCCCATCGTGTCTATCACGGCATGCCTGCGATGCCCATCACGGCATGCCTGCGATGCCCATCACGGCATGCCCATCGTGTCTATCACAGCATGCCTGCGATGCCCATCACGGCATGCCCATCATGTCTATCACAGCATGCCTGCGATGCCCATAACGGCATGCCCATCATGTCTATCACGGCATGCCTGCGATGCCCATCACGGCATGCCCATCGTGTCTATCACGGCATGCCTGCGATGCCCATCACGGCATGCCCATCGTGTCTATCACGGCATGCCTGCGACGCCCATCACGGCATGTCCATCGTGTCTATCACGGCATGCCTGCGATGCCCATCACGGCATGCCCATCGTGTCTATCACGGCATGCCTGCGATGCCCATCACGGCATGCCCATCGTGTCTATCACGGCATGCCTGCGATGCCCATCACGGCATGCCCATCGTGTCTATCACGGCATGCCTGCGATGCCCATCACGGCATGCCCATCGTGTCTATCACGGCATGCCTGCGATGCCCATCACGGCATGCCCATCATGTCTATCACGGCATGCCTGCGACGCCCATCACGGCATGCCCATCGTGTCTATCACGGCATGCCTGCGATGCCCATCACGGCATGCCCATCGTGTCTATCACGGCATGCCTGCGATGCCCATCACGGCATGCCCATCGTGTCTATCACGGCATGCCTGCGATGCCCATCACGGCATGCCCATCGTGTCTATCACGGCATGCCTGCGATGCCCATCACGGCATGCCCATCGTGTCTATCACGGCATGCCTACGATGCCCATCACGGCATGCCCATCGTGTCTATCACGGCATGCCTGCGATGCCCATCACGGCATGTCCATCGTGTCTATCACGGCATGCCTGCGATGCCCATCACGGCATGCCCATCGTGTCTATCACGGCATGCCTGCGATGCCCATCACGGCATGCCCATCGTGCTATCACGGCATGCCTGCGATGCCCATCACGGCATGTCCATCGTGTCTATCACGGCATGCCTGCGATGCCCATCACGGCATGTCCATCGTGTCTATCACGGCATGCCTGCGATGCCCATCACGGCATGCCCATCGTGTCTATCACGGCATGCCTGCGATGCCCATCACGGCATGCCCATCGTGTCTATCACGGCATGCCTGCGACGCCCATCACGGCATGTCCATCGTGTCTATCACGGCATGCCTGCGATGCCCATCACGGCATGCCCATCATGTCTATCACGGCATGCCTGCGATGCCCATCACGGCATGCCCATCGTGTCTATCACGGCATGCCTGCGATGCCCATCACGGCATGCCCATCGTGTCTATCACGGCATGCCTGCGATGCCCATCACGGCATGCCCATCGTGTCTATCACGGCATGCCTGCGATGCCCATCACGGCATGCCCATCGTGTCTATCACGGCATGCCTGCGATGCCCATCACGGCATGCCCATCGTGTCTATCACGGCATGCCTGCGATGCCCATCACGGCATGCCCATCGTGTCTATCACGGCATGCCTGCGATGCCCATCACGGCATGCCCATCGTGTCTATCACGGCATGCCTACGATGCCCATCACGGCATGCCCATCGTGTCTATCACGGCATGCCTGCGATGCCCATCACGGCATGTCCATCGTGTCTATCACGGCATGCCTGCGATGCCCATCACGGCATGCCCATCATGTCTATCACGGCATGCCTGCGATGCCCATCACGGCATGCCCATCGTGCTATCACGGCATGCCTGCGATGCCCATCACGGCATGTCCATCGTGTCTATCACGGCATGCCTGCGATGCCCATCACGGCATGCCCATCGTGTCTATCACGGCATGCCTGCGATGCCCATCACGGCATGCCCATCGTGCTATCACGGCATGCCTGCGATGCCCATCACGGCATGCCCATCATGTCTATCACGGCATGCCTGCGATGCCCATCACGGCATGCCCATCGTGTCTATCACGGCATGCCCGCGACGCCCATCACGGCATGCCCATCGTGTCTATCACGGCATGCCTGCGACGCCCATCACGGCATGCCCATGATGTCCATCAGGGTATGTCCATGATGTCCATAACGGTATGCCCACGATGCCCGTCACGGCATGCCCTTGATGCCTGTCACGGCATGTCCATGATGTTCATGAAGATGTTTATTGAAAGACATCTGATTCATTGAAGTGGCTCTTCTCCGCTCCATTTCGTTCGTGACATCCGTGTCCATGTCGTGCATGCGGCCATGTCCATGTCGTGCATGAGGCCATGCCCATGTCGTTCATGAGGCCATGCCCATGTTGTGCATGCGGCCATGTCCAGGTCGTGCATGGGGCCATGCGCATGTTGTTCATCACTCCTTGCCCATCCCCCCCCCGACGCCATGCCCAATGCGTCCATGGCTCCATGCAGGTATAATCTTAAAACATTGAACATCGAGCTTCATGCCCTTCACATTCATGCTGCCATGTCCATGGTGTGAAGAGGCAGGTAGGGACCATTGCTAGCTCCGACTGACCTCCTCGGTGTAGACGCCAACCGCGTTGGGGCTGAGCGCCACAGCCAGGAGGGGAGCGCAGCCCAGTGCCTGTGAAGGAGTTACGTGCATGTGTTGTAGGACTCGGGTTTTGATGTGCGTAAATTGCATGGGCGTCAAGCTGCGTATGAATCCTATCGGCACTGGAGTTATGGGCTCATCCTCAGATTTCCAAGCGAGCGGGTGTGTACCTTTGACCAGCCAGCAACTTGGCCAACTTTTGCCTGGATCTTGGTGGTATAGTATATCTCCATTTCGATTGCTAGCCTCCACGAGCTGGCCTACGCGAAAATTTGGAGGTGAACGACCTTCGGAACGCGTCTACGGATCCAGTTTTATGTCAGCAGCAATACACAGCATATGTCTTGCTTTAATAAAATTATTCAAAATAAGCACATGCAGTTCCACGTCCAGTCCTGCTCCAAAAGGCTACGAAGAGGAGTGTGTGTACGTCGTTTTGTCACGCTACTCATGCCGTACAGGCGTGGCGGGCCAACGATGGGGGCAACATCTTCGTCAGCGCTCCCCGACCAGTCATACTCACCCTCTAATTATGTCAGCTGCCTGCAATTCGGGCTGGGCTTGATGGACGGGCAGGACGATGAGTCAGCCTTGGACTGCTGCATGGCCTGCAGCATCTGCTACGGCGTGCTGCTCGACCCCGTCGTCGGTAAGCTTCCGCATCATCACCACACGACCTAAATTTTAGACACTGCTATCGCGTGGCCGACACGCCAATGCAACCCTATGCACGCACACAGGCGCTTGCGGCCACGATTTCTGCCAAACGTGCCTCTCTCGCTGGTGCTCCGAGCAGCGAGCTCGGTCTGGCACGGCCCCCTCGTGCCCCCTCTGCCGGACCCCGCTTCCTAACGACTCCGCTGGCCTCGGTGAGAGCGATGCCACAGCCTAGCAGCTACCAGGGTGGATTGAAGCACCTGCCCCTCCCAGCCCCTCCCCTGTGGTGGATTACAGCACCAGCACCATCCCGAGTGGTGGATGGCCCTAGCACCAGATGGCCCCAGCACCAGCACCAGTGGTGGATTGAAGCACCAGCCCCTCCCAGCCCCTCCCCAGCATAGCTCCACCGCATGCATGCGTTTGCATGCTTGACGCCAGCAGCAGCTCAGGGGACTGGACGGATTTTGCAGCGGCAGCAGCAGCAGTGGCAGCAGCTAGGTCAGGGGCATGTCTGCAGATGCATGCATGCATCATTGATTATTTAAGGTAGTCAGACAAGTCAGTACTGAGCATGACTCGTACTAGAACAGAATACTGGTATTTAGGGCAATATAGGGGCCTCCGGTCGAGCGCGGTAGCTCTGTACCGAAAGTTCCCGAAAACAAGCGGAAACCATGAGAAACAGGAATTTTCCGCCCCTGCGGCGCACTTTCCGGAGATTTCAACACTGAAGGATTGTATCAATTGATGGCCCAAACCACTAACATCATGAAGACCAGGATTTTTTCGTGCTTGTGGCACACCTTTGGGGGCCGACCATGCAGGCTCCCCCCAAAGGGGTTTTTTGCATGGTCGGCCCCCAAGATTTTTCTTCCTATTTGTACTCACTTGTGGCACACCTTAGAGGATTCTAGCACCTCATGCTTCAAATATTCATGCCCTTCATATGCATGCTTGCTTCAAATAATCATGCCCTTCATATGCATGCTTGCTTCAAATATTCATGCCCTTCAGATGCATGCGCTTTATGCATGCGCTTCAAACGCATTGTCCACCCAATCTCTGGTGAACCCTAAACCCTAAACTAAGGCTTGCAAGGGGCACTGCCTACCCAACCCATGCAGTGATGTAAACATTAGCCCTAGAACCCTTAACCCTAAACCCTGAGGCCCGTATGCCTGTTTGTGGGTTTGTGCTGATGCCTCAAGGAACAAGCAGGACAGAGGGCCTCCATCCTTGACCTGAACCCTATGCCCTAAAGTACTGCCTCAAGGAACTAGCAGTACAGAGGGCCCATTTCATAAACCCTCCATCCCTAACCTTAACCCGACACCCTTAAGTACTGCTCAGCTCATGAAACCTCCATCCTTAAGTTGAACCCTTAGCCCTAGATTGTTTGGCCTTAACAACCCTTTGTCCTTGACCCTCAACCTGAACCCTTAAACCTAAATCGTCGCCCTCAACCCATTGTCCTGAACCCTGACCCAATGCCCTAGATTGTATGCCCTTAACCCTAACCCAATGCCCTAGATTGTATGCCCTTCACCCTTTGTCCTAAACCCTCAACCCTAAACCCTTAGCCTTACATCGCATGCCCTTCACCCGTAATCCTTAACCCTGACCCAAGACCTGAAGCCCATCCCTCACTGCATGCCACTGCAGGCGTGTGCCTGCGTCTGAAAGAACTTGCTGAGAAGCTGTACCCTGAGCGCGTGGCTGCTCGGAGGAAGGAGCAGGCGCTAGCTGTAAAGGAGCCAGGGGATAGAGGTGAGGTACAAGCACGGTAGATTCGAATTTCCGTCTCTCCCACTATTGATGTTCAGGAGGGAATCATATAAATACGAATTGTTGATTGTTTCAGTTTCAGTCGGGAATCAAGAGTTGTCCATCTTTGGGGGGACCGAGCAAAGTGTTAAATTATCCATTGATTTGAATCTGAGGGAAGGCAATTTAAATCTGGAGGCCCAAAGCATTGCATCCCTTGACACGTGTTATGGTATAGGCTTCGCTATGCCACTATTGACATCTGGTACCAGATGTCAACAGTGGCATAGCGAAGCCCATACCACAGTGTGTAATGGCACACAACATTTCCCTTTGGGGAAGAAAGAAAGATATACGCTCTGGGGCGTGGATTAAGGAAGGCACCCGTTCGGCCGCAGCACTGGGTAACCTACCATCGAGCTTTGTGTGCGGCTTGCCGGCAACCAGGAATACCCGAGGTTTGCCATCCCCCATCCATTATTTGCTGAGACGCGTACCGGTGCATCGCGTAGGCCTGGATCGCTTCATGGTTTGGCCACCATGTACCGCACTATGGAAGTACTGCAAATTCAATGCCTTCCCTCAAAACTGACGTTGTGTAGATAGGGGTGACAGATGCACAACGCATACTATTGCTCAACTGTCAATGTGCCAGTTTCATTCGGAAATCAATCGTTTGTGTCCATTTCCATGGCTCGAGTTAGATGCATTGAATAAACTTCAAACAATCAATTTGTGCCTCTGAGGGAAGGCAATCAAAACCTTCAGTACTACAAACCTTTAACCCTAAACCCTAAACCCTAAATCGTATTCTCACCATTTGACACACATTGAATGGCTAATGGTACCGGTAATGACGATTGGCTAATGACAGGTTCCATTTCGAATTGGGATCAGTAGCGATCTCTTCATGTCTTAGCCCTTCTGGCTCACCGCATTATATGACATTTTTATGATACTAAATATTCACCGGTATGGCTTGCATGATATTATATAGATATTTCCCCGGTAGTGGTACTACGCTGACTGGAAGTCTAGTCCACCCTGAGGTCTGCCAAGGTTCATTTGGTTCAAAACGTCTGGTGCTTCGTTAAATGCACCCCGCAGAATGTCGTGAGCGGGCTATCCTACCAACCTGGATAAAGCTGCTGTGGGTCGAGCGGTTCTCACGCCTCCTGCTTCGGCGGAGGAGTAGTCTTTCTTTCTATATAGATATTTACCGGTGGAATATTTTTGGCCCTTACCAGGTATCTGACGCAAACAACGGTCAGCTTTGTACTCCTAAGGGCAGAGCATAGAAAGAAATAATAAATGCATCAAGTAATGCCCGAGGCGAGACCTGAGTGGGGGGGGGGGTGAAATTAAATACACAAGATGACAAGATGTTAAACCTGAAACCTGGATTCCTGTGACCGCTGCAGAACGTGACGCCACCCGCTTGGCTGCCCAGCGACGCTCGCAGGCCGGGAGGAGCAGGTACCTCCACGCACGACGCACCCTGCCCCGGCCGCCCGGCCTCGCGCAGCAGCAGGAGCAGGCGGTGCGTGGCTTGGGCTACGCCACACAGGGCTTGCCGAACAACATGCAGGCAGGCAGGGCATTCATCTCCCTCGCGTGGCCAACAGACGGCGGCGGCGGACACCCGGCCGTCGCGGCGCAGCAAGTGGCGGGCGAGGCGGGGCAGTATGCAGCGCGCTTTGGATGGCATGCCTCTTCGCCCTGGGTGGCCCCGCAGGTATGGATTAGTATCCCTCAGGTATGGATTAGTATCCCTCAGGTATGGCTTAGTATCCCTCAGGTATGGATTAGTATCCCTCAGGTATGGATTAGTATCCCTCAGGTATGGATTAGTATCCCTCAGGTATGGATTAGTATCCCTCAGGTATGGATTAGTATCCCTCAGGTATGGATTAGTATCCGACAGGTATGGATTAGTATCCCACAGGTATGGATTAGTATCCCTCAGGTATGGATTAGTATCCCTCAGGTATGGATTAGTATCCCTCAGGTATGGCTTAGTATCCCTCAGGTATGGATTAGTATCCCTCAGGTATGGATTAGTATCCCTCAGGTATGTTTTAGTATCCCTCAGATATGTTTTAGTATCCCTCAGATATGGAGCACCCCACAGGTATGGATTAGTATCCCTCAGGTATGGATTAGTATCCCTCAGGTATGGATTAGTATCCCTCAGGTACGGATTAGTATCCCTCAGGTATGGATTAGTATCCCTCAGGTATGGATTAGTATCCCTCAGGTATGGATTAGTATCCCTCAGGTATGGATTAGTATCCCTCAGGTATGGATTAGTATCCCTCAGGTATGGATTAGTATCCCTCAGGTATGGATTAGTATCCCTCAGGTATGGATTAGTATCCCTCAGGTATGGATTAGTATCCCTCAGGTATGGATTAGTATCCCACAGGTATGGATTAGTATCCCACAGGTATGGATTAGTATCCCTCAGGTATGGATTAGTATCCCTCAGGTATGGCTTAGTATCCCTCAGGTATGGATTAGTATCCCTCAGGTATGTTTTAGTATCCCTCAGATATGGAGCACCCCACAGGTATGGATTAGTACCCCACAGGTATGGATTAGTATCCCTCAGGTATGGATTAGTATCACTCAGGTATGGAGCACCCTGCAGGTATGGATTAGTACCCCACATACAGGTATGGAGTACCCCACAGGTATGGATTAGTATCCCTCAGGTATGGAGTACCCCACAGGTATGGATTAGTACCCCACTGGTATGGAGTACCCCGCAGGTATGGATTAGTATCCCACAGGTATGGATTAGTATCCCACAGGTATGGATTAGTACTCCACTGGTATGAAGTACCCCGCAGGTATGGATTAGTATCCCACAGGTATGGATTAGTATCCCTCAGGTATGGATTAGTATCCCTCAGGTATAGATTAGTATCCATCAGGTATGGATAAGTATCCCACAGGTATGGATTAGTATCCCACAGGTATGGATTAGTATCCCACAGGTATGGATTAGTATCCCTCAGGTATGGATTAGTATTCCTCAGGTATGGATTAGTATCCCTCAGATATGGAGCACCCCACAGGTATGGATTAGTACCCCACAGGTATGGAGTACTTCACAGGTATGAAGCGGTATGAATGTGAGGTATATCGCACGTGGAACTGTCGTGAACTGAATATCAGTGAGGTGAAAGTGTGGAATGCAATTGTTGAAACATGTGAAATGTCGGTTTGGATGAGGGTGCAGCGGCAGCGCGTGTTACCAGGTGTCTCTGGCGCCCAGGTATGAAGAGGTGTTGTTGAAGTGTGAAATCTAAACCCTGTGCTGCACCCCTGACAGGTCAACTTCACTATGGGCTAATGGGTGCCGAATAGGTTGGAGTGTGGCTGGAGTGCAGTTGAAGTGTGAGTTCTAAACCCTGAGCTGCACCCCTGACAGGTTAACTTTACCATGGGCTGGTGGGTGCCGACGGACGAGAGGCGGCGCAGACACAAGAGGAGCCGGGCCGCGCAGCTGGCGGTGTGAATGCGCAGCTGGCGGTGTGAACGAGCAGCTGGCAGTGTGAGCGCGTAGCTGGCAGTGTGAACGTGCAGCCGGCAGTGTGAATGCGCAGCTGGCAGTGTGAACACGCAGCTGGCAGTGTGAACGTGCAGCTGGCGGTGTGATCGCGCAGCTGGCAGTGTGGACGTGCAGCTGGCAGTGTGAATGCGCAGCTGGCAGTGTGAGCGCGCAGCTGGCAGTGTGAACGCGCAACTGGCAGTGTGAACAACCAGCTGGCAGTGTGAACACGCAGCTGGCATTGTGGACGTGCAGCTGGCAGTGTGAACAACCAGCTGGCAGTGTGAACGCGCAGCTGGCAGTGTGAACACGCAGCTGGCAGTGTGAACGCGCAGCTGGCAGTGTGAACGCGCAGCTGGCAGTGTGAACACGCAGCTGGCAGTGTGAATGCGCAGCTGGCAGTGTGGACGCGCAGCTGGCGGTATGAGCGCGCAGCTGGCAGTGTGAACGCGCAGCTGGCAGTGTGAACGCGCAGCTGGCAGTGTGGACGCGCAGCTGGCGGTGTGAACGCACAGCTGACAGTGTGGACGCGTAGCTGGTAATGTGAACGCGCAGCTGGCAGTGTGAAAGCGCAGCTAACGTTAGCAAGATCTGCAGTGGATCTGCAAACGGGCTGGATCTGCACTGGATCTGAACGTTAGTAAGATGTGCAGTGGATCTGCAAACGGGCAGGATCTGCACTGGATCTGAACGTTAGCAAGATCTGCAGTGGATCTGCAAACGGGCAGGATCTGCACTGGATCTGCAACCCCTCGTGGAACACCCATCATGGTATATCAGGATATGACATGTGGGTGTTGCAGCGGGGATATGTGGGCTTGGCTGTCCATTTCCATAATTTGCCATCATTTCCACCCTTTCCCCTCTGGAAGTGGATGCAACCTTGTGGGCAGGGCTCTCCATTTCCATCATTTTCCACCCTTTTCCATTCTCTCCTCCCCCTTGGAAGTGGATGCAACCCTGTGGGCAGGGCTGTCCATTTCCATTATTTCCAGGGCTGTCCCTCTCCGTCCTTTTCTCCCTGGAAGTAGATGCAACCCTCTCCATCCTTTTCCCCCCTGGAAGTGGATGAAACCCTTTGGGCAGGGCAATTCATTCCCATAGTTTTCAGGGCGGTAAATTTTCCATCCTTTTCTTCCTTCTTCCTCGCATGCAAAACTAGGCGCCAAGAAAGCGCATGGGGCCGAGGACGAGAGGGGACTGATGAACAGGAGGGGTGAGGGGGGGGGGGCATTCGCCGCACAGGGCTGTAAATGACGGTAATAACTCAACGCAATTAAGCGGGACTGTGTGATGGATCGTTGTAGGGTTGGTTTTGTATGATTGACCGCATTGCGGACTGTGTAGGGAATTATCGATCCTGACAGTTATTTTGCAAGCATGCGGTACACACATTTTTCAGTTTTTACAATCCCGTTGTGATGCAGACGTCCTGATACGGTGAAAAGGTGCCGCATTACATGCAAAGCGAGGTATTCAATGTGGGATGTATTAGATTCGCGGTGTGCCTCTATTAATACCTAGAATAACGATTCGAATCTGTAATCTGATTGATTCCACTTCAGCCAGATGTACAGATTCCACTACCCCCTGTGTTGCGGCTTCTACTAAACCCTATTGTGCTAAGTCAGAGCCCAGCACTTGTTGCAGGTGTAACGTTATTGACTTGTAGCAGATCAAGTCATTCCAATCCAGATCCAGATCCAGATCCAATCCAGATCCAACACACTGGTGTTACAGATTCATCACACTGGTGTTGCAGATCCAACGCACAGGTGTTGCAGATCCAACACACTGGTGTTGCAGATCCAACACACAGGTGTTGCAGATCCAACACACTTGTGTTGCAGATCCAACACACTTATGTTGCAGATCCAACACACAGGTGTTGCAGATCCAACACACTGGTGTTGCAGATCCAACACACTGGTGTTGCAGATCCAACACACAGGTGTTGCAGATCCAACACACAGGTGTTACAGATCCAACACACTGCTGTTGCAGATTCAACACACTGCTGTTGCAGATCCAACACACTGCTGCTGCAGATCCAACACACTGGTGTTGCATATCCAACACACGGGTGTTGCTAGTGTTGCAGATCCAACACACTGGTGTTGCAGATCCAACACTGCTGTTGCAGATCGAACACACTGGTGGTGCAGATCCAACACACTGGTCTTACAGATCCAACACACAGGTGTTGCAGATCCAACACACTGGTGTTGCAGATCCAACACACAGGTGTTGCAGATCCAACACACTGTTGTTGCAGATTCAACACACTGGTGTTGCAGATCCAACACACTTATGTTGCAGATCCAACATACTGGTGTAGCAGATCCAACACACTGGTGTTGCAGATCCAACACACTGGTGCTGCAGATCTAGCACACTGTTGTTGCAGGTCTAACACACTGGTGTTGCAGGTCTAGCACACTGGTGTTGCAGGTCTAACACACTGGTGTTGCAGGTCTAGCACACTGGTGTTGCAGGTCTAACACACTGGTGTTGCAGAATGCTGCGTGAGGACACATTTGGCCATTTGGGAAGGGAGGTCAGAATTACCCGTGTTTTTTTCTTGGACTTCAAAAAGTGTGAGGCTGGCCACCCTATCCTCGCAAACCAGTTCATGACGTTACACCTCTGGGCCCTGCTTAAATAAACTCGGCCACACCGGCAAACAAAATGTCAGCCAAGAAACCACTATACCCTGGCAGACCAACTAATGGCGTTACCCTCTGGGCCCTGCTTAAACAAAGCTCGGCCACGTCGGCAAAACAAAAGCCAGCTAGGAAACCCTAAACAACCCTACCCTTGCAGACATGTGTGCATGTGTGTGTGTGTTTTGCTGAGCGGATTGGTGGCGTACACATTTTCACATGGCTTAAATTAAGCAGGGCCCAGAGGTGTAACGTCACACATTATCACAGAGATCAAGGGCGTGACACGGCGATGAATACGTCTTCATGGACTACTTGCAACTTGGGTTTCAAATTCTACCCTAACTTACCAGAATCTTCGAAGATCCTGGTGGGTTTTTCAGTCAAGCCTATCATCACATTTGATGCATGTGACAGATGCGGGCAAACCAGTTTAAGGGGTGTGGGAAAAAATTATGGTTAATTGTTTAACCCAAATCTTGTCTAGCACTTGACAACAAACATGGGCCAGAGAGCGAAAAGACAGCAGCCCCCATTGGAAGGCAGCCAACACACAACCACAAACCAGTGGCGTGGGAAGGACCCCCAGGGCATGGTGCAGAAGACAAGCCCCAATCACATAAACATGACGTGGGAGCAGTGGAGGTGTAAGTCATGGAACGCGACTGATGTCCAGTCGGATGCATGCTTGGAGTCAATGACGTTACACCTCTGGGCCCTGCTCGAAAGGTTGGCCACGTGGGCGCCCAACTGGGAAGAGGAAACTTAAGGTTGGAGGGGAAATGAACGAAAGACACGTGCTATAAGTTGTTTCCCGCCCCTTTTAGTTATGCGGCCGAGCCTTTTTGAACAGGGCCCCAAGGTATAACGTCATTGACACCTGCTGTAAGTATCGTTGTCCTTGTGTCCATGATTGAGATAACGCAGATAACGCAACCAGATTAATATGAGGCACGCATCCAGATTGATAGGAGGCAGACAAACTCCCATGGTCGAGATCCACAACTGTTCGTACTCCTACATTGTACGCTCCACGTGGCCGAGCGTTCAGCAGGGCCCAGCGGGTATGCACTGTTCTAAACTCCTAGAATGTAGGAGGCCTAGAGGCCCGAGGGGGGTGAAGTTGAACAGCGCCGATAAGATTAGGAGGGAGACGGAAGGATTGTCAGAAGTTTTGAGATGATGCTCCCACTTCATCACACATAATGAGAGACGACTTACCGGTACAGGCAATCCCATATTCCTCAATAATTAAGATGCACCGAACTCTGAAAAGTTACGCCTGCAAAAATCACCATTCATGTACCGTTACACAGCCATGTCCTCACCCATTCGAAAATGATGAGAAATCAGGTTCAATTCAAAGCGAAGGTCTGTATAAAATGGGCAGAAAATCATGTGAAGCCCATGCTCCTCTCCAAAAAGCCGAATGGCCAGCTTCCCACATGACGCACCCTAAAGCTACAAGTCAGCTACTGGTCAGCTACCCTAAGATTGACGGACCCGTGTCATCACCGCTTGAAGGCAAAATGTACAATTGCCATCTCAGCCTGGAAGGTGGATAGCCTCATCATCTCCGCTTGACAGGTTAGCTGCCACATCACCACTGCTTGAATGGTTGGTTGCCTTGTCATATCAAAGCTCGAAAGATTAGCTGCCATCAGTTCATGACAACTTGAATGCCTGCAGGTAGTGGGGCAGCAGCGGTACGCTTCAGGTTTAGGGCACAGCGATCAGCAGCTTCGTAGCACCAATTGCTTCAGGGTTAGGGTTTAAGGGTTTAGGGTTAAGGGTTTTAGGGTTAAGGAGAACAGCGATCAGCAGCTTCGTAGCACCAATTGCTTCAGGGTTGGGGTTTAAGGGTTTAGGGTTAAGGGTTTTAGGGTTAAGTACAACATCAATCAGCAGCTTCGTAGCACCAATTGCTGCATCTATCTAAGGCTCCAAGTTCGCGCAATTCGAAGTTTACGAGTGGACTGTACAACCAGGTACAATCTTGTGTAGTACAACACACACACAAGTGTAGTAAGACACACATGTGCAGTACAATTCCCTGCTCAGGTGCAGTATATTTCCCCGCCCAGGTGCAGTACAATTCCTCGCCCAGGTGCAGTACAATTCCCCGCCCAGGTGCAGTACAATTCCTCGCCCAGGTGCAGTACAATTCCCCGCCCAGGTGCAGTACAATTCCCCGCTCAGGTGCAGTACAATTCCCCGCTCAGGTGCAGTACAGTCCCCGCTCAGGTGCAGTACAATTCCCCGCTCAGGTGCAGTTCAATTCCCCGCTCAGGTGCAGTACAATTCCCCGCCCAGGTGCAGTACAATTCCCCGCCCAGGTGCAGTACAATTCCCCGCCCAGGTGCAGTACAATTCCCCGCCCAGGTGCAGTACAATTCCCCGCCCAGGTGCAGTACAATTCCCCGCCCAGGTGCAGTTCAATTCCCCGCCCAGGTGCAGTTCAATTCCCCGCCCAGGTGCAGTTCAATTCCCCGCCCAGGTGCAGTACAATTCCCCGCTCAGGTGCAGTACAATTCCCCGCTCAGGTGCAGTACAATTCCCCGCTCAGGTGCAGTACAATTCCCCGCTCAGGTGCAGTTCAATTCCCCGCTCAGGTGCAGTACAATTCCCCGCCCAGGTGCAGTACAATTCCCCGCCCAGGTGCAGTACAATTCCCCGCCCAGGTGCAGTACAATTCCCCGCCCAGGTGCAGTACAATTCCCCGCCCAGGTGCAGTACAATTCCCCGCCCAGGTGCAGTTCAATTCCCCGCCCAGGTGCAGTTCAATTCCCCGCCCAGGTGCAGTTCAATTCCCCGCCCAGGTGCAGTACAATTCCCCGCCCAGGTGCAGTACAATTCCCCGCTCAGGTGCAGTATATTTCCCCGCCCAGGTGCAGTACAATTCCCCGTCCAGGTGCAGTACAATTCCCCGCCCAGGTGCAGTACACTTCCTCGCCCGGGTGCAGTGCAATTCCCCGCCCAGGTGCTGTACAATTCCTCGCCCAGGTGCAGTTCAATTCCCCGCTCAGGTGCAGTACAATTCTTCGCCCAGGTGCAGTACAATTCCCCGCTCAGGTGCAGTACAGTCCTCGCCCAGGTGCAGTACAATTCCCCACACATGCACCTTCCAAGCACCCAATGTGCTGCACAACGTCCCTCTTTCGATCAAACAACCCGGCATCGGCCGCCTTCCGTGCACATTCCTCCGCATCCATGCACACTTCGACCCACCTGCTCGTCAGGTTAAGAGTTCAGGGCTTAGAGGTGACCGCTTCGACCCTACTGCTCGTTAGGGTTTAGGGTTTGGGTTTTTTAGGGAGAGGTAACTGCTTCGACCACCTGCTCGTTAAGGTTTAGGTTCGGTTTTAGGGTTTAGAGGTAATGGCTTCGACCCACCTGCTCGTAAGTGCACATAAACCCTCAACCCTCAACCCTCAATGTAAAAATTCGCTTATGACTAGAAGCCCCTTTTCTGGAAGACATAGTGTCCAACCACTACATACCTCCCCAACTGGCGAAGTGCCAAGCTCTTGAGGAGACAGACATGTCTAGGATCGAACGATCTACTGGTAGCGCGATGAGGCTTTTCTAGCACCCCTTCCGCTTGCCCAAGGCAGGAAGTTGACCACAGAAGGAGTCGAACCCGGGGTCATTCACTCAGCGCATGGATTATACATGACCTGCTCTGAAACCACTTAAGAGTCTAGACCGCTGATGGCTATAAGCCCCTTTTCTAGAAGAAATAGTGTCTGACCACTACACTCAATGCTTCTACCCACCTGCTCGTAAGCGCGCGCAAACTGGAAGTCCGCCCCAATCTTTTTGCCGGCGAACCAGCGGCCGTTGAGCGCCTGCCTCGCGGCGGTGGCCGCCTCGGTCGCGACGTACTTGAGGTACACATGCCCCTGCGGTACGCGGCAAGGCACACGTCAGGGAGCAGTACACATGTCCCTGCAGTACATGGCCAGATGCAAGCCGGGGGGAGCTGTACACATTTCAAATAAGAGTGCACACTGAAAAGCGCCTCCCCTTTTCGCTCGTCCTGGAACCGGGCTAGACTTTAAAAAGAGAAGGTGCCACGTCAGCGGTGCTGACTCAGCAGCAGTAGCAGGTTGCGCAAAAAGGGTGGGACGAGAGCAGAGGTGGGGGGGGGGGAGAAAGGGGGGAGGAAGGGGGCGAGGGAAGAAAGGCAGGTTGCCGTAAAAGGGGTGGGGTGGGGGGGGGGGAAGAAGAGGGGTGAAAACGATGCAGCAGAAGGGGTGGGGTTGGGGGGAGAAAGGGGGGAAAGGAAGGCGAGGAGGAGGAGAAAGGGGTGGGGGAGGGGGGTGAGAAGATCAAAGAGGCAGGGGGGCCCAAGCCCCAAGTACAAGGGGAGAGGTGGTGGCAAACGACACACTTACACTCCCAAGCGGATAGCTGGTTTACGTCTTAGGTACCCCAGTTTGTGCAGCTGAACCCAACGCACCCAAAGAGAGAGAGATGAGTAGACAGTGGGGGCAGAAAGCATGCACTAGCGCTTATTTTAGCGCGCTTCAGCTACAATTCAGCTACATCATGGTCCACCGCCGTGAGGGGCTGGCGCAGCAGGCCTTGCTTCTTGGGCCATCGGCCATCGGCCGGTCAAGGGCTTGGTCACAATCGGCCGGGAGGTGGCCGCCCGGCGGCCCCCTGCAGGTGTTTTGCCGCGCCGGAAAATGAAGGCATGCATGCACTCACCTGAAGCCTGTCGTCAGGCCAGCCAGCCGTCTGGCCACCTGGCTGCAGCGGCTACGCTGTATGCGCCCCACTGCTACTTCTGGATGGCTTCTGCTGCATGGCTATTGGCCACCGTAACCCTGCAAACTTCACCATAACTTTTAAACTTGACTCAGCCTGCTGGTCATGTCGCCGTGGCAGTGCAGCACCATCATCCATGCCCTAAACCTTACCCCTAAAACCCTAAAACCCACAACCCTAACTCCTACACCCCAACCTACAACCTAGACAATAAACCTCACCCACCCTGCTGGTTTTGTCGACGTGGCAGTGCAGCACCTGGCAGGACTTTGAGCACTCCTCGGCGACGTCCTTCACCCGTACCCTAAACCCTGAACCTCAGCCCGGATCTTAAACCCTACGTTCTTGACTTACCCTGCTGGTCTTGTCGACGTGGCAGTGCAGCACCTGGCCGTACTTGGAGCACTCCTCGGCGACGTCCTTCGCGATCTCGGCGTCCCAGCTGTCGCCGTTTGCAGCCTCCTCCTCGGGAGAGAACATGTTCTGCGGGCGGGCAGTGGAGAACAGCCTTTTTTGGAAAAAGGAGGCGGCATATCGGGCCTTGAAAACCTCGGCATCTCAGCCGTCGCCATTTGCAGCCTCTTCCTCGGGAGAGATCATGTTCTGTCACAGGCGGGCAGGTGGTGGAGCACAGCCTTTTTTGGATAAAGGAGGCGACACACTGAGCCTTGGCAGTCCCCACGTCCTCCACGAAGAACATGTTCTGCAGGCGGGCGGTGGAGAACAGCCTCTTTTTTAGAAAAAGGAGGCGGCATATCAGGCGTTGGCAACCTCGGCATCTCAGCCGTCGCCGTTTGCAGCAACTTCCTCCAGGAAGAACACGTTCTGCCAGCAGGCTGTGAAGCAGCCAATATTCGACAAAGGGGGTGACAAAATGTTTTGTAAAAAGGAGGTGGCTCATCAGACCTTGGCGGCCTCCTCTTCCTCCGGCGAGAACATGCTCTGCAAACGGGCGGTGTCGCTGTTTTTATCAGGGAAAGGAGGTGGCTAATCATTTGAAAAGGAGGTGGCTGATCCTACCTAGGCGGCCGCCTCCTCCTCCTCCGGGCAGATCATGTTCTGCCAGCGGGCAGTGGAGTTGTGCCATTTATTCAAAAAGGAGGTGCCCAATCAGACCTTGACAGCCTAATCCTCCGGGGCTATGGTCTGCCAGCGGGCAGTGGAGGTGTGCCATTTATTCAAAAAGGAGGTGCCCAATCAGACCTTGGCAGCCTAATCCTCCGGGGCTATGGTCTGCCAGCGGGCAGTGGAGGTGTGCCATTTATTCAAAAAGGAGGTGCCCAATCAGACCTTGGCAGCCTAATCCTACGGGGCCATGGTCTGCCAGCGGGCAGTGGAGGTGTGCCATTTATTCAAAAAGGAGGTGGCCAGTCAGACCTTGGCAGCCTAATCCTCCGGGGCCATGGTCTGCCAGCGGGCAGTGCAGGTGTGCCATTTATTCAAAAAGGAGGTGCCCAATCAGACCTTGGCAGCCTAATCCTCCGGGGCCATGGTCTGCCAGCGGGCAGTGCAGGTGTGCCATTTATTCAAAAAGGAGGTGCCCAATCAGGCCTTGGCAGCCTAATCCTACGGGGCTATGGTCTGCCAGCGGGCAGTGGAGGTGTGCCATTTATTCAAAAAGGAGGTGCCCAATCAGGCCTTGGCAGCCTAATCCTACGGGGCCATGGTCTACCAGCGGGCAGTGGAGGTGTGCCATTTATTCAAAAAGGAGGTGCCCAATCAGACCTTGGCAGCCTAATCCTCCGGGGCTATGGTCTACCAGCGGGCAGTGGAGGTGTGCCATTTATTCAAAAAGGAGGTGCCCAATCAGACTCTGTAGCAGCGCTACTTCCAGTTTACTGCATTGGCAGCCTAATCCTCCGGGGCTATGGTCTGCCAGCGGGCAGTGGAGGTGTGCCATTTATTCAAAAAGGAGGTGCCCAATCAGACCTTGGCAGCCTAATCCTCCGGGGCTATGGTCTGCCAGCGGGCAGTGGAGGTGTGCCATTTATTCAAAAAGGAGGTGCCCAATCAGACCTTGGCAGCCTAATCCTCCGGGGCTATGGTCTGCCAGCGGGCAGTGGAGGTGTGCCATTTATTCAAAAAGGAGGTGCCCAATCAGACCTTGGCAGCCTAATCCTCCGGGGCTATGGTCTGCCAGCGGGCAGTGGAGTTGTGCCATTTATTCAAAAAGGAGGTGCCCAATCAGACCTTGGCAGCCTAATCCTCCGGGGCTATGGTCTGCCAGCGGGCAGTGGAGGTGTGCCATTTATTCAAAAAGGAGGTGCCCAATCAGACCTTGGCAGCCTAATCCTCCGGGGCTATGGTCTGCCAGCGGGCAGTGGAGGTGTGCCATTTATTAAAAAAGGAGGTGCCCAATCAGACCTTGGCAGCCTAATCCTCCGGGGCTATGGTCTACCAGCGGGCAGTGGAGGTGTGCCATTTATTCAAAAAGGAGGTGCCCAATCAGACCTTGGCAGCCTAATCCTCCGGGGCCATGGTCTGCCAGCGGGCAGTGGAGGTGTGCCATTTATTCAAAAAGGAGGTGCCCAATCAGACCTTGGCAGCCTGATCCTCCGGGGCCATGGTCTGCCAGCGGGCAGTGGAGGTGTGCCATTTATTCAAAAAGGAGGTGCCCAATCAGACTCTGTAGCAGCGCTTCTTCCAGTTTAGTGCATTGGCAGCCTAATCCTCCGGGGCTATGGTCTGCCAGCGGGCAGTGGAGGTGTGCCATTTATTCAAAAAGGAGGTGCCCAATCAGACCTTGGCAGCCTAATCCTACGGGGCTATGGTCTGCCAGCGGGCAGTAGAGGTGTGCCATTAATACAAAAAGGAGGTGCCCAATCAGACCTTGGCAGCCTAATCCTCCGGGGCTATGGTCTGCCAGCGGGCAGTGGAGGTGTGCCATTTATTCAAAAAGGAGGTGCCCATTCAGACCTTGGCAGCCTAATCCTCCGGGGCTATGGTCTGCCAGCGGGCAGTGGAGGTGTGCCATTTATTCAAAAAGGAGGTGCCCAATCAGACCTTGGCAGCCTAATCCTCCGGGGCCATGGTCTGCCAGCGGGCAGTGGAGGTGTGCCATTTATTCAAAAAGGAGGTGCCCAATCAGACCTTGGCAGCCTTATCCTCCGGGGCCATGGTCTGCCAGCGGGCGATGGAACCGCTTTTACTAGAATAAGGAGGTGACTAATCGGGCCTTAGCAGCCACCTCCACCACAGAGGGGAGAACAGGTTCTGCACGGTGGTGGGCATGCCCTATCAAAACCTTAAGCAAGCAGGCCGAGGGGATTGGAGATAAAAATGTCAAACATGCAGGGGGTGGAGGTGGCAGCATATCAGACGCTATGCATGCGGGCTGTTGGGTTCCGGACAAGTGCGACCAAGGCGGGTGTGAGCGCCCTCAGGTTAAGGAAGACAACTTTACTGAACCCCAAAGCAAGCCTTTCAATTGCAGGTGAAAAATCATACCGAGCTTGAAGAGTTGATAGGGTCGAATGGGTCAGATTGTTTTAACTGAATAAATGAGCAAGGGTTTGAGGGTATTCAAGGTCTCATGGATAAAAAGGGTTGTAGGGTGAAGGGTTAAGGTTTTGAGGGTTGTAGTGTTTAGGGTTTGGGGTTTAAAGGGGTGTAGGGTTTAGGGTTTAATGGGTTTAGGGTTAAAGGATACAAGGGGTTCAAGACTTGCAATTGAAACTTAACAGACACCGTTTCACTAAAACGGGGCGTGGGAGCAGCTTCAGGCCCTTGGGTTTCATGTAGGGTTTAGGGTTTAGGGTTCAGGCCCTCAGCTTTCATGTATGGTTTAGGGTTTAGGGTTCAGGCCCTCAGCTTTCATGTATGGTTTAGGGTTTAGGGTTCAGGCCCTCAGCTTTCATGTATGGTTTACGGTTAAGGGTTCAGGCCTTCAGCTTTCATGTATGCAGACCGTTTATACCCGTGTGCTGCAACAGTGCACACGTCCACATCCTGCCTCCGAGATTTAAGATTCATATCCTGCCTCCATATCCTGCCCCAAGATCCAAGATCCACATCCTACCCCCCATATGCAAGATCTTGCCTTCTAGATCCGAATCCTGACATGTTGCCATCAAGATCCAAGATCCATAACCTGCCACCAAGATCCAAGATTTGTGATCCATATCCCACCATCAGTATGCAAGATCCATATCTTGCCAATAGGATCCATAAACGGTGATCCATACCCTTCCAACAAGATCCAAGATCTTGATCCCTGCTCCCCGCTCCCCTGCCCACCTTCAGCAGAATGTACTGCGTAGGAATCGGGCTCGACGGACCCAACATGCCCTGCTGCAACGACAGCGGGTCAGCCGCCGCGGCCGTCGCGGCGGCGGCGGATCCCGCCGCCGCCCGCCCGCTGGCGGCGGCGCCTCCGATCTGCAGACCCGCCGATCCGGCCAGCTTCCTCATCAACGAGATCCGCGCCTCCGCATTGAGCCTCAGCCCTCCGCTGCCACCCTTGCTCTCATACTCATCCACATCGTCCAGGTCGTGGAACGCAGAGCTGCCGGGCATCTCCGCGCCGCCGCCGCCGGGCTGCGGCCCGGCGGCCGCCGCCGCCATGCCAGCGAGCGCGGCGGCACCCGCCGCCGTCGCGGCGAAGGCCGCGAGGCCGGCGGCGTCCAAGCTGGCGAGCCCGGCCGCGGCAGCGGCCTGCTGCTCCGCTAGCTGCGCGGTGCGGGCGTGCTCTAGCTCCCATTGCAGGTTGCGTTCGTGCTCGGAGGACTTGACCCAGACAGGCTGGCCCAGCAGGGGCTGGCCTGACATCTGAGCACACAGCACAGCACGAAAAGGGTTCAGGGTCTAGGTTTCAGGGTTTGGGCTTTAGGGTTTGGGGTTTATGGTTTTGGGTTAAGCTACAAGGAATAATGTGTGAGACCCTCAACCTAACATCCGAATACATCGGGTTTGGGGTTCGGGGAAGAAGAGTGACACCTCTGGAGGAACGACCTATTTTAATGTACCGTATCCCTCACCCCTTCACAACGCTAATTACGATTGATCACGAAGCATGTCTGCAATATTGCATTTCCACTCTTTCCACTCTTCCAGTTTTTCTGCACACCCGCCCCGCTTTGGCCGGTTGCTCGCGGCGTTTCCTTCTTCGGCTATTAGGCGGGTGGCTTTGAGGCCAACTTCGCCAGGCTGCCCCTCAGCCTTCCTAGTATCCGGGTCAAACCCTAAACCCCTGCCTTACAGCCGGCGGCCCAAGCGGCCTGACTGGCCAGAACTGGGGTCGTCGTGTAGCTGACATGTAGCTGAGTCTAGCAAAAATGAACACTGGTTGCAGGGCAGCTACAACAGTGTCGACCCTTAGGCAGGGTTGTGACGCCGGGGCCGGCGCCGGGAAAATGGGCCGAAGGTCCATTTTTCCCGGCCATCTTGCGACGCCCTCCCCGGCAAACCCCGGCGTAAATGGGGGTTTGGCCGACTCTGCCCCCGGCGTCAGCCGGGGGTTTACTCATATTCTCACGACTCTCCCCGGCTAAAGACATAAGTGATATGGCGGCTATTGACTCAGATAGCGATAAGCAGATTATGCCTGACGCTGAAGTGATGACAGACCCCCCTCCCGCGGGAGGATTTCTCCCTGATGCTGCCCAACACCTGCCCAGTCCGCGACGGACTTTATGTTCTAACTTGCGAACGCGGCCACTCCTGGCACCAAACTAAATTGCTGTGGATAGGTCTTACCAATGCGCGTCTTTCTATGTGTGATAAACATGCGAAGGTTCAGTTTCGAGAAGCCACGCGGGCCGCGTGAGTGCCGCGCCTTGCAGAATCCAGGGGAAATCCCACGGGCATTTTCAAGCGAGGACAGGCTCGTCCAAACAACGCACAAGCCAATGCAACATTCAGAAAGGCGGAAATAAGTTGTCGTAAGGAAATCATTTCAAACAAACTGTAAAATCAAAGTGTGAAAAAAATTCCGTCCACACCTGCCGGCCATTTTCAGACCCCCCGGCCGGTGCAGCCGGCCAAAAAACATACCCCAGCCCGGCAAAAACCGGCCATCTGGCAGACCCCGGTCACTACCCTTAGGGTTTATTTTTTCGCGACTCAGCTTCATGTCAGCTACACTCCAGCTGCTGGCCGCAGGCCCTGTTTGTTGCCAGCCATGCAGCTTTAACCACCAGTTACAGGCCGCTCCAGGTTTGAACTGAAATGGGCCTTTGGCGGCCGCTGGGCGGCCTACCAAAGTTGGACTCATAGTCGGAAAATAAAAACAGGGCCGACCATGGCAAATTCTAGACCAGCCGGATGCATGATGTAGTTAAACGATGTGGCTGATGTATGATGTAGCTGAATGATGCAGCTGATGTATGATGTAGCTGAATTTGTCAGTGGCTCCAGCAGCTGGCACATTTTGCTTCACCAGACCTCTCCAGCAGTAGGCTGCTAGGTAGCTGAATTGTAGCTGAAGCACCATAGATCAATCAGTTGTCCTTGTGCAATAGCCTAAATGCAGCTGATATTCGGCGGCATTGTAGCTGAATAATCAGTGATGTAGCCTAATTGTAACTGAATAATCACTGACATAGCTAAATTGTAGCTGAATACCCCAAGAAAAAGCATGGTCGGCGGCCCTTCACATGCCAGGACTCACCTGCAAGGCCTTGAAGACCTCTAAGCCATATCATCAGTGATGTAGCTGAACTGTAGCTGTATCATAAGTAATGTAGCTGAATTGTAGCTGAACAGACTATAAACACAGTGGCAGCTTCACACCCTTCCCAAATCATCAGTGATGTAGCTGAATTGTAGCTAAACAGCCTATAAACACAGTGGCAGCTTCACACCCTTCCCAAATCATCAGTGATGTAGCTGAATTGTAGCTGAACAGCCTATAAACACAGTGACAGCTTCACACCCTTCCCAAATCATCAGTGATGTAGCTAAATTGTAGCTGAACATCCTAGAAAACACAGTGGCAACTTCACACCCTTCCCAAATCATCAGTGATGTAGCTAAATTGTAGCTGAACATCCTAGAAAACACAGTGGCAACTTCACACCCTTCCCAAATCATCAGTGATGTAGCTGAATTGTAGCGGAACAGCCTAGAAAACACAGTGGCAGCTTCACACCCTTCCCAAATCATCAGTGATGTAGCTGAATTGTAGCGGAACAGCCTAGAAAACACAGCGGCAGCTTCACACCCTTCCCAAATCATCAGTGATGTAGCATAATTGTAGCTGAACAGCCTAGAAAACACAGTGGCAACTTCACACCCTTCCCATGTCGAAGCTCACCTGCATGGCCTTGAAGACCTCTAAAAGCCATATCACCAGTGATGTAGCTGAATTATAGCTGTATCATCAGTGATATAGCTGAACTGTAGCTGAGCAGCCTATAAAAACACATGGTGTCAGCTTCGTACCCTGCCCATGTCGAAGCTCACCTGCATGGCCTTGAAGACCTCTAAGCCATATCATCGGTGATCAGTCATGTAGCTGCAGTATAGCAGTATCATGAGTGATGTAGCTAAATTGTAGCTGAGCAGCCTAGAAATACAGTGTCAGCTGCATGCCCTTCCCATGTCAAACCTCACCTGCATGGCCTTGAAGACCTCGTCCGCATTGGAAAGCTCCACGTACACAAAACCCTGGTAGCACAGAAAACGGGGTTTGGCGTCACCAGAGAGTAGGGTCTACGGTTAAGGGTTTTAGATTAATGGGAATTGGGCAGTACTAACCAGGGGGCAGTACACTCCAAAGGGAAGTACAAACCAAGGGACAGTACAAACCAGGGGGCAGTACACACCAAAGGGAAGTACAAACCAAGGGACAGTACAAATCAGGGGGCAGTACACACCAAAGGGAAGTACAAACCAAGGGACTGTACAAACCAGGGGGCAGTACACACCAAAGGAAAGTACAAACCAAGGGACAGTACAAACCAGGGGGCAGTACACACCAAAGGAAAGTACAAACCAAGGGACAGTACAAACCAGGGGGCAGTACAAACCAAAGGGAAGTACAAACCAAGGGACAGTACAAACCAGGGGGCATTGCCAACATACACAAGTAATATATTTTTTGCTGGGAGACAAACGGGGCGCAGGGCTTCGGCTCAAAGTGTCCCTTTTTTTACTACCAGTCCACCTTCTCAGGCCGTTCTGTGGCCGAGAGAAGCCCGATTAGGACCGAACCGGGACCGGCCTACGACTGGTGGCCAAGGCAGCATGGCTGGCCACAAACGGGGGCCCCCGGCCAGAGGCCAGGGTGTAGCTGAAATGTAGGTAAGTCGTGAAACAAAAAGCATTGCTTAGGCTGGCAGCCAACGTACACAGAACCCTCGTCGCAAGGTATACGGGGATCAGGTTATAGGGTAGGCTGTTAACATTAATCGTATATAATATAATTAATCTAATAATAAACAAAAAAGGCAAGGTGGGCTTCGTTTTCGCTGAGGGTTAAGGCTGCGCTGTCAGTCAGCGAACACAAAACCCTGGTTGCAAAGTAGATGGGGTTTCAATCAACATAGGCAGCCTGATCCGTGATCCTTACACTGCCAACCAGATCCGTGATCCATATCCTGTCAACGAGATCCGTGATCCATATCCTGTCAACCAGATCCAGTATCTGTGATCTGTACCCCGCCTATCAGATTCTTGACTCATATCCTTCTAAACACACTGACCTCCTCGTGCTCCGATCCCAGATCTGTAATTCATTTCCTTCCAGCCAGATCCGTGATTGTTATACTGCCCACCAGATCCTAGATTCATGATCAAGATCCTGCCAATCAGATCCTAGATCCGTGGTAACTATCCTGGCAACCAGATCCTACATTCGTGATTTATATCCTGTCACCCAGATCCTAGATCCAAGACTTATGTCCTACCAACCAGATCCAGATCCGCCATCAATATCCTGCCAGCCAGATCCAGATCCATGACCAATACCCTGCCAGTCAGATCCTAGATCCATGATTTATATCATACCAAACAGATCCAAAATTCAAGATTCACACCCTGACATCCAGTCAGCCTGATCCCCCTTTTTCCATCCAAGCTCTACGCACCTTGAACTTTTTGCTCCGATCCTTGATCATTTGCACGTCTTGCACAGTGGCAACCTGTTGTGAGGCGAGGGTTTAGGGTATAGGGTTTAGGACGCAAGACCCTATGATTTGGCAAAGTCAAACTACGTTTGGATAAGATTTTACATGGTTCAGATTTTGCTTTGGGGGCAAGACTTACGAGGTCAACTAGGAAAAGTGAGCTGGCCTATTTACTTCTAATGCTTCAGATACAGTTCAGCTACATCACAGCATACGGCCAAGGGTGCCTGTTGCAGCAAGCGTGGTCAAGGAGGGGGTAATCTGGCTTGTTTACTACCGTGCTTAAGCTACTAAAACTACATCACAGCATAAAGCCAGTGGTGCCTGTTGCAGCAAGAGAGGTCAAGCTAGCATGTTTACTAAGGGCTAAGCTAACATGTTTCCCTGCTTCAAATGTAGGGCCCACTGTATCTATAGCTTTTTATATAGGGCATTTATCTAGGGCTTTTCATCAAGGGCTTTTTATCTAGGGCTTCTTATCTAGTGCTTTTTAGCTAGGGCATTTATCTAGGGCTTTTATCAAGGTTTTTTATCTAGGATCTTTTATCTAGGGCTTTTCATCTAGGGCCCACTGTATCTAGTTTTTTTTATCTCTTTGAAAAGAGTTTGTCGCGCTCACCTGGCTGAAAAACATGAACACGTCCTGCGGAGAAAGTTTGGGCACAAGCAAGAAAAGGAATGGTGTCAGTCAAACTCAGATCCAGCATCACAGAAGATCCAGCAATACACTCACCAGATCCAGCATCACACACACCACATCCAGTATCACACACCAGATCCAACATCACACACACCAGATCCAACGCCACACACACCAGATCCAGGGTCACACACACCAGATCCACCACCACACACACCAGATCCACCACCACACACACCAGATCCAGGTTCACACACACCAGATCCAGGTTCACACACACCAGATCCAGGTTCACACACACCAGATCCAGGTTCACACACACCAGATCCAGGGTCACACACACCAGACCCAGCATCACACACACCAGATCCAGGTTCACACACACCAGATCCAGGTTCACACACACCAGATCCAGGTTCACACACACCAGATCCAGGTTCACACACACCAGATCCAGGTTCACACACACCAGATCCAGGTTCACACACACCAGATCCAGGTTCACACACACCAGATCCAGGTTCACACACACCAGATCCAGGGTCACACACACCAGATCCAGGTTCACACACACCAGATCCAGGTTCACACACACCAGATCCAGGTTCACACACACCAGATCCAGGTTCACACACACCAGATCCAGGTTCACACACACCAGATCCAGGTTCACACACACCAGATCCAGGTTCACACACACCAGATCCAGGGTCACACACACCAGACCCAGCATCACACACACCAGATCCAGGTTCACACACACCAGATCCAGGTTCACACACACCAGATCCAGGTTCACACACACCAGATCCAGGTTCACACACACCAGATCCAGGTTCACACACACCAGATCCAGGTTCACACACACCAGATCCAGGTTCACACACACCAGATCCAGGTTCACACACACCAGATCCAGGTTCACACACACCAGATCCAGGGTCACACACACCAGACCCAGCATCACACACACCAGATCCAGGTTCACACACACCAGATCCAGGTTCACACACACCAGATCCAGGTTCACACACACCAGATCCAGGTTCACACACACCAGATCCAGGTTCACACACACCAGATCCAGGTTCACACACACCAGATCCAGGTTCACACACACCAGATCCAGGTTCACACACACCAGATCCAGGGTCACACACACCAGATCCAGGTTCACACACACCAGATCCAGGTTCACACACACCAGATCCAGGTTCACACACACCAGATCCAGGTTCACACACACCAGATCCAGGTTCACACACACCAGATCCAGGTTCACACACACCAGATCCAGGGTCACACACACCTTCTCGTCGGCTCTTAGGTTCACGTTTGACGCAAATACAGTGCGTGTTGCTCTCTCCATTTCCTTTATCTCCTGCAAAGCAAGCATTGATATTTGGGTACCGGCATGTGCACGACGTGTTTAGTTTAGTGCGTGTTGCCCTCTCCGTTCCCTTCATCTCCTGCAAAGCAAGTGCGGATGTGTGAGTGTGTGGATGTGTTGATATGTGGGTGGGTGCGGGTATGGGTGTAAACGTGTGCATGTGTGGGTGGGTGAGACGCAAGGGGATGGTGCGCAGAAGAGGAAGATTGCTTACCACAACAAAAAGCTATGAAAAAAGGATTACCCAGTGAGCCTTTTTTAGGCAACGACTTCACCTTTGGTAGGCCGCCCTGTGGCCACCCAGTGCCCAATTGGGACAAAAAACAGGAACGGCGTACGGCTGGTGGCCAAGGCAGCATGGCTAGCCACAACAGGGGTCCCCGGCCAGAGGCCAGAGTGTAGCTGACATGTAGCTGACATGTAGCTGACATGTAGCTGAGTCACAAAAAATAAACACGGCTATGACCACATGCTGCTGCTGCTACCATGGTGGCAGCAAAAGCAGCAGCATCATACGATCAAGGTATTCCGCTACGGTGCTGACTGCTGAGGCTTCAACAAACTGGTGTTGCGCTCTGCTGCCCAACCCGCGGTTTGGTCCTAAACCCTGAACCCACACCGCGGCACATGACAATCTGTGTTTCTTGTCCGGCTACAAGTCCAACTTCGGCCGGCCGCCCCGCGGCCGCCAAAGGTGCGATGAGGACTGAACCTGGACCGGCCTACGATAGGTGGCCAAAGCAGCAAGGCTGGCCACAAACAAGGCCAGCGGCCAGCGGCCTGAGTGTAGCTGACATGTAGCTGAGTCATGAAGAAAGAAACACAGATTACAATGTTAGGTTACAGGTACCCGGTATACCGATAATGTATAGAAGTGTGGAATATTTGAATGCAGCGTTACCTGAAGAGGGAGACAAAGCGCCATGCACACAAATATTCACAGCAACCCCTCTCCCCTCTATTTTTTAATAGAAACATTCAATATAAGATATTGAAGACATGAAGTTTATTTTCTCACTGCCCTGTCCTCTTCACACTCTCCTACTTTCATTCCCATTTCCCGGGCGCATCTTCTTCTGTTCCGTTTTCCCATGCAGAAAAAGCGTCGTAGCAATCCCTCTCCCTTCCCAATGCACAGTTCTCCCTCTTTCTCCCCCACTCCGCTCCTCTCCTGCTCCCAGTCCCCATGCAGAAGAAGCTTAGTATCCCTCCCCCCCTTCGATGCACAATTCTCTCTCTCTCTCCCTCTCCATGCTCTTCTCCTGCTCCTGGGCCCCATGCAGAAGCATTGCTGCAGCAATCCTGCCCCCCTCCCCATGCGAGGTCCTCTCTCTCTCCCTCTCTCCGAGCTTTTCCTGCTCCCGGGCCCCATGCAGAAGCATTGCTGCAGCTATCCTGCCCCCCTCTCCATGCGAGGTCCTCTCTCTCTCCCTCTCCGAGCTTTTCCTGCTCCCAGGCCCCAAGCAGAAGCATTGCTGCAGCAATCCTGCCCCCCTCTCCACGCATCGCCCTCTCTCTCCCTCTCCCCACCCTTCTCCTGTTCCTAGGCCCCATGCAGAGAACGGCCTAAGCAATCTGTCCCCCCTCCCCATGCACGTCTCTCCCCCTCTCTCTCTCGCTGCCCCCTTCCCCCCCCCCTCCTCCGCACCTTCTCCCACCGTAGCTATCCCTCCCCCCTCTACATGCACACCTTCTCCTGCTCCCGGCGCGCCCTCTCCTCCGGCGGTGTCTGCTCCCGCCTCCTCTCAGGCTGTGCATGGTGGCCCCTCCCACCCCCTCCTCCACCCCCTGGATACCCGCCCTGCCGCTCCCGATCATGTCCGCCTCGGTACCCGCCGCGTCCAGAGTCTCGTTCGGGATCGCGCCTGTCGCTGTACTCGCGCTCACCATCGCGGCTCCTTCCCCCTGCCTCCCGGCCGCTGCCATGATACGACCCCGCCCCGCCCGGCGCTCGCTCTGGCTCCCGCCGCTCTCGAGATCTCTCGCGGTCTCGACCTGAAGCGTGGCGCTCCTCTCGATGGCTTCCTCGTTTCTCATCTCTGCTGCGACCGCTGTCGCGATCGCCCGCCCCGCTACGGCCACTCCCCCCTTGGACAGAAGCGGACCTGTCGGCCCTGCTGGGAGCGGCAGGCTCCTCTAGCTGCTTCTCTAGATAGGCGTAGTCGTCCATATCTCTTGCAAGGGGCAAAAAGGAAGAAAGAAAGAAAGAAAGAAATCCCCGTAGCGTGTCTTGAGGAATACGGCACTTGTGAATGGGTCGGGCGCTTTGGAGGTATCGATCTCCCTTAAAACGTACAGTTACTCTCCAACGTTTCAGCCACATGACATGGCATTATATCTTCCTGGCCCAACGCGCCCCTCCGGACCCTGAAACCCTCTAACGCGTTAGAATCTAACGCTGTCGCTTACGACACTCACCATTCTTCTTCTTTCTTCTTCTTCTTCTTTCTTCTTATTTGCCAACGTTGGCAAGTGAGTGACGTCGTTTTTTCCTAAGTCCGTCATCTTTGAAGAGGAGCACATGCCATTAAATACTTGCATTACTTGTTATTTATCGACCTCGATTCCGATCGTACCAAGTGCCCAGATGGAAGCGGGGGTGTTGCAGGCGAGGGTGGACTATTCGCTGCTGCAGCCCATCCTGATGAGGAGCGATTATCTAAAGCTGCAGGTACTAATTTTACTGGTATGAAGCGTGCCTGAACCTTCGCCTACTACAAGAGCATTCACTGCATTTTGGTGTGCAGTTTCAGCCCACATGCACAGCATTGAGCCAGCAAACACAGCATCCCACCCTTTTTGGGCAACATCTTACATGCATGTGCAGCTTCCACCAGCACTGGCTGCCCCCGAATGCATGCCCAGCCCCCCGCATGCATGCACGTTACCCCGCCCGCTTGCATGCACTACCGGACTACCCCCCGGCCCCATGCGCACCGCTTGCATGCACAGCTCCCACCCACATGCACACTGCCTACATGCACACACCCCTGCCCACATGCAAACACCCCGCCCGACACAGCATCCCGCCTGCTTGCAGAGCGCCCCACACGCATGCGCATTCCTTGCATGCACAGGGCCTCGCTTGCATACACATAACGTAGCCGCGCTCGCGAACCTCTACCTGCATTCTTAGCTCCTTCCCACATGCAAACACCCCGCCCGCATACGCACTACCCCCCGCCTGCGAATATTGCAGCATCTCTCGTGACTGTAAGCTAGAGAACCCAGCCAAGGATCCACGAGTCATGAACATTCTCACTGGCTGCAGTTCACGGGGGGATCTGGTCCGCATCTGCGAGAATACCGGCGATAATTTCACTGCGTGATCCATGACAGAGGAGGGGCTAACGACTCATAACTGCTCTGCAAAGAGGTGTGGCCAGACATGCGGCCATATCTCGTGGGGGGACCAGAAGCTGCCTGACATGACATGTGGCATCTTCAGGTTGGGTGGACTGCTGTAGGTCAAGTTGCATACCCGTATGCACCGTGCTTTAATCCCGCCTGGGCGTTTCGAGGCAGATGGATCAGAGTTCGCCTTGCTGAGGTAAATTTGCCCTGGGCTAGACTGTAAATTCGCTAACCCCAAGCTTTTCTATGAACAGGGGCAAATGTACATCACGAGTGGATTTAAACAGAGCATGCCATGGATCAAGCCTTTGTAATGTATCAATTTCTCTTTCCCTTACCCCGCTTAGGTACAGCCCCATGTGCTTCTTCTTGTATGAGGTCATGTGTGACTGGTCAGCGCAATGTATCGGCTGATGGAACTTATACCGCAACTTGCTGCTCAGGTCAGTCAGATATCCTGAACTGCCACTTGCAAACAAAAAGGTGCAACCCAGGGTATGCTACATGTGTTTATTTTAAGGAGCCTCTACTGTGATTCAGCTAAGGCCCGGGGATCCACGTGCATCAAGCCCTGTTTTGCCCGGGCCACCGGCCGTAGGATGGTCAAGGTTTGGCACATTGCACCTGCTCCATTTGCTCAGTTCTACCATTCATGCCCTTCGAAGGTATCACATAGTGCCTATGACAGGCTCCATAGAGGTCACTGCGGCCGTTGTTGCAACAGCAAAGCAGCGCTTGCTCAGCAACGAGTCGCCGCTCTTTCGGCGTGCCACGCTTGACGTCATCATGCAGCAGTATGATGGTATCACAATTGGCTTTCACCATGACCGGTGTTGCATCGCGGCCCCTTGTTTGGCAGATCTTGAGGCGCCGCTTGTTTTGGGGTCAAGCTTCAAGGACAGATGCTTTGTCCAGGACCATAGCCACCGTATATCACGGCTAGCCCTCGTGCAAGACAGCAGCTACTCTGCTGGTATCTCTGAGGAGAAGCTTGATGACTTGAGGGCTGCTTTCGCTAGGATGCGCAGCGACCGCTCCGGGCATTCACCAAAACTAATCAGGAGTTTGGAGAGTAACTGTGGATACATGTCTCATATTGTTTTCCTTCTGTGCGTGCGGTACTGTGTGCACCACATGAACACAGTTCAGAGGGAGAAGGAGTCAGGGGAGCGCTTCTTTGCGAAGTGACAAAAAAAACTTCAGCCTGTCTTCAGTTGTCTATGCTTGGCTCGTATTTCCGCCAATATTGAGGTTTCCGTCATGTAATATACAGTGGTTTTGAACTTGACTCAACAGCCTTACCCAGTGAAAGTGGATTAGCAACAGTATCCCTCAATGGCATAACAATATCACAGGGATCCACACTCAAGATTTCAACCTTCAACCCAGCTTGGGTCTTCTAGAGTGACATGCAGGGGGTGCATCAGTGCATTTATGATTCCAGTCTACAGCCCAGCTTGGGTCTCCTAGAGTGGTAAGCCTAGGGGCATCGACACAAATTATATTTCAGTTTAACCCCGTGCTTGGGATTCCTCGAGTGGCATGCTTGTGGCGCATCAACATAATTAAGATTTCAGTCTACAGCATTGCTCACGTCTCCTAGAGTGGCATGTCTAGGGCGCATCAGCATAATTAAGATTCCAGTCTAAGACCCTGCTTGGGTCTCCAAAAGTGGCATGTCTAGAGCGCATCAGCATGCTTAAGGTTCAGTATTGAGCCCTGCTTGGGTCTCATAGAGTGGCATGTCTAGAGCGCATTAGCATGCTTAAGGTTCAGTATTGAGCCATGCTTGGGTCTCCTAGATTGGCATGTCTGGGGCGCATCCGCATAATTAAGTTTCAGTATTGAGCCTTGCTTGGGTCTCCTACAGTGGCATGTCTAGGGTGCATCAGCATAATTAAGATTCCAGTCTAAGACCCTGCTTGGGTCTCCTAAAGTGGCATTTCTAGAGCGCATCAGCATGCTTAAGGTTCAGTATTGAGCCCTGCTTGGGTCTCCTAGAGTGGTATGCCTTAAGCGCATCAGCATAATTAAGATTTCAGTCTAAAGCCTTGCTCACGTCTCCTATGGTGCATACCTGGGCGCATCAGCATAATTAAGATTTCAGTCTAGAGACCTCCTCGGGTCTCCTAGAGTGGCATGTCTAGGGTGCATCAGCATAATTAACATTTTAGTATTCAGCCTTGCTTGGGTCTCCTAGAGTGGCATACCTGGGGCAAATCAGCGTAATTGTGATGAAATAAATCTGAAGCCGTAATACCGTCACATGAATCCTGAACTATACAATTTCGAGGGGAAAACAGGAAACCAATATTTCAGTCAGAAGCCCTGCTCAAAGCTACTTGAGAGGCATGTCTCGTGCGTATCAAGCAAAATGAAGGTGCCTTAAACATCATGAAACAAAGGGCATGGCTAGGCAATATAGTCTGCATAGTGAATCCGCTTAAAAATACAAAATAAAAGGTGGGAATGAGACTCGACTGAGCAGGTTGGTTGCGCATCATGACGCGCGCAATGACACCCACTGCGAACTTGGTGGACTCCACTCCTAGGGGGTAGTCTGGTAGATGGCCCATGCCAAATTCCTTCCATCTAGGCCCAAGGGCTGCAGAAAAGCTATCAAGATTTCTGGGCTAGTGCCAATGTAAAGAGCTGCCTCCTGGACTGATGCGGACATGCTCTCTTCAGATGAACCTGGGGGAGGAAGGCTGCTGGGGCTGCAGGTGCTACATGGGCTGTAGGGGCAACAGGGGTGGCCATGATAGCAGCTGGTTCTCTGAATGGCACACCCACATACCGCAAGAACTCCGCTAGCCGCTCGCATATCCGTAACACATTCAAATGCAAGCTCCCAATGGAGCTTGCACCCGTCTCGGCTAATGAATAAATGTACAACATGGCTTGCTGTTTCTAAAGGGTCTGCCTCACAACCTTCTGCCTCGCTAACAGCTTCGAGCAGGGGCATGAGCATGCCGGCATGCGCTGCACGTGAGGACGGGTTGCTGTGATGCACATTCCCGCCCGAATGCACATTCCCCGCCCAAATGCAGTGACCCATGCATGTGTATGCAGGCTAGGGTCTGTGCATGCTGGCCATGGTCTATGCAATATGCATACGGGCTGTGCGCATACGGACGGGGGCTGTACATCCGGACAGGCTGTACAAACATACGGTCGTAGGGCAGTAAATGCAAATGGAGAGCTACACATACGGCAGGGCGCTGTTAACAATGAATGCGGGTGGAGGACTGTGTGGATATGTTGGCGGGGCGCATAGCTTACGGGTTGGGAATGCGGGTGGGGGGCTGTGCGTGCAAGCTTGGGGCTGCGCATACGGGAGGAGAGCCGCCCATTTGGGCGGGACTTGCGCATACAGATAAGGGCCTGTGCATACGGGCAGTGCCTATGGGTGGATAACAGTGTATGCAGATGGGGGATGGGGGACCGTGCGGGCGGATGGGGGTAACATTGCATACATGTGGGGGTCTGCAGAATGCGGAATGTGAATGGGGGCGCGGCTACGTGCTGTGAATGCAGGCATGGACATGTGCATGCAAGGAATGCGTAGGCGTGTGGGGCGCTCCGCAAGCAGGCGGGATGCTGTGCATGTGGGCATGGGTGTGTGCATGTGGGCAGAGTGTATGTGGGTGGGAGCTGTGCATGCAAGCGGTTAAGTTTTGTGAAGTTTTTACAGTCCATCAGAGCAAGCGGGCGGGGTACCGTGCATGCATGCGGGGGCTGGGCATGCATTCGGGGACTGTCATTACTGGTGGAAGCTGCGCATGCATGCAAGATGTTGCCCAAAAGGGTGGGATGCTGTGTTAGCTGGCTCAATGCTGTGCATGTGGGCCGAAACTGCACACCAAAATGCAGTGAATGCTCTTGTAGCAGGCAGAGGTTCAGGCACGCTTCATACCAGTAAAATTAGTACCTGCAGCTTTAGATAATCGCGCCTCAGGATGGGCTGCAGCAGCGATTAGTCCACCCTCGCCTGCAACACTCTCGCTTCCATGGAGGCCCTCTGGGCACTTGGTACGATCGGAATTGAGTTCGATAAATAACAAGTAATGCAAGTATTTTATGGCATGCGCTCCTTTTCAAAGATGACGGACTTAGGAAAAAATGACGTCACTCACTTGCCAACGTTGGCAAATAATGCCATGTCATTTGACTGAAACGTTGGAGAGTAAAAGTACGTTTTAAGGAAGATCGATATCTGGCGCTTTGCGGGGCGGGAATGGTGTCGTGGCACTGCTAGGCACCAAGAAGTTCGGATCTGAAGTACGGACCACCGGTACGGACCAGAAGTTCGGACTCCAGGTTCGGACTGACGAGAGGTGGCAAACCACAAACCACTCATGTGCAAAGCTTGATCGCAAATCCCTGATTTGTTCATCGAACCATCCGATTTCAATCTTCTAATCCGCAGCATGTTCCTCCTACCCTTGCGCGCTCTGCGCAACAGCTCGCGCATCGGAAGCCTGTGCGGCCCGGTCCTAGCCACCCGCAGCTTCTCCAAGGAGACCCAAGGCGGCCAAGGCTCCGTGGATTTCGGATTCAAGGAAGTCCCATGGGGCGAGAAGCAGTCCATGGTGGGACAGGTGTTCAGCAGCGTGGCGTCGTCATACGATGTCATGAATGACCTCATGAGTGGTGGCATGCACAGGCTGTGGAAGGACAGGTGCGCGGCATGGCATATCAAAAAGGATGAAGCATGGAGAGGATGCATGGAAGTAGCATGGATGACGCAGAGTTGGATCAGGGTTCAGGCAGGGTTGAGCCCCCCCCTGCCACCTTGGCGGGGCATGCACAGATGAAGCATGGATAGGCAGATTTGAGACAGGGTAGAGGCATGGGTGAAGACCCCGGTCACCATGGCGGCATGCACAGGCTGTAGAAGGACAGGTGCGCGACATGGCATATCAAAAAGGATGAAGCATGGAGAGGATGCATGGACGCAGCATGGATGACACAGAGTTGGATCAAGGTTAAGGCAGGGTTGAGCCCCCCCCCCTGCCACCTTGGCGGGGCATGCACAGATGAAGCATGGATAGGCAGAGCTGGATCAGGGTTCAGGCAGGGTTGAGCGCCCCCCCTGCCACCTTGGCGGGGCATGCACAGATGAAGCATGGATAGGCAGAGCTGGATCAGGGTTCAGGCAGGGTTGAGCGGCTGAGCGCCCCCCCTGCCACCTTGGCGGGGCATGCACAGATGATGCATGGATAGGCAAAGATGGATCAGGGTTCAGGCAGGGTTGATCCCCCCCCCTGCCACCATGGCAAGGCATGCAGAGATGATGCATGGATGATGCAGAGCTGGGTCAGGGTTCAGGCAGGGTTGAGCCTTCCCCTTCCGCCATGGTAGGGTTGTGGCCCCCCCCGCCATCATGGGGGCAGGGCATGCACAGATGATGCATGGATGATGCGTATTTGAATCGGGGATGAGGCAGAGTTGAGTCCCCCCTGTCAACATGGCGGGGCATGCACATAGATGATGCATGAAGTTTCAGAGTTGAATCAGGGTTGAGGCAGGGTTGAGGCTCCCCCTTACACCATGGCTGGGTATGCATGGATGATGCGTAGATGACGTGGAGTTAAATCAGGGGCCAGGCAGAGTTAAGGCCCCCCTTGCCAATATGGCAGGGCATGCACAGGTGATGTATGGATGTCATGGATGTCGCAGAGTTAAATCAGGGTTTAGGTAGGGTTGACCCTCCCCCCTGTCGCCATGGCGGGGCATGCACTGATGATGCATGGACGATGCAGAGCTGGATCAGGGTTGAGTCGGGGTTGAGGCCCCCCATGCCGCCATGGCAGGGTTGGCCCACCCTGTCATCATGGGGGCAGGGCATGCACAGATTATGCATAGATGATGCGTAGTTGAATCAGGATTGAGGCATTGCTAAGGCCCCCCCTGTCGCCATGGCAGGGCATGCACAAATGATGTGAGGTTGTGAAGGCAGGGTGAAGGCTCCCCCTGCCATCATGGCCAGGCATGCCCAGATGATGCATGGATGATGCAGAGTTGAAGCAAGGGTGATGCCCCCCATGAAGGGGATCCCCTTTGCTGTCAGGGAATGGGTAATGGTACGAGCTGCACTGCAACTAGAACATTTTGCGCACAATGCCCTAGCGTCAGTGCAGCACTTACCATCATCCCGTCTCTAAAATTTGCCCCTCAAGGAGGTGACTGTCACTGGTATACCGTGGAAAGGCGAGCATGCACCATGCACTATGCACCATGCACTATGCACCATGCACTATGCACCATGCACTATGCACCATGCACCATGCGGCATGCGGGGTGATGACTGCACTGCGTGGCTGGGCTGTTGGGGCTGGCCTGGAAAGCCGGGCGGACGCAAACATGCCGTGCAGTGTGCAAGCGTGCGCCATGCAGTGAGCAAGCGTGCAACATGCGCACAAGAGGCGATGATGCTCATGGGGGCCCAGTCTGACCGGGCTGGCCTGCACATGCCGGGCGTGCATGCTGCCCCTGCCCCTGCTGCATGCAACAGCTGGCGTGTGTGTCGAGACGTTGCGTCCCTTCCCGGACATGCAACACCTGCCCCTACTGCATGCAACAATTGCTGCGCAGGCTTGTGGAGACGTTGCGGCCCTTTCCCGGGATGCAACACCTTGATGTTGCAGGGGGGACCGGCGACGTTGCGTTCAGGGTGCTTAGAGCTATCCGCCAGGTAAGCTGCGTCTTAGTGTACAGGGTTCAAAGTGCTTTTAGAGTGAAGGGCTTAGGGTTCAAAGTGCTTTTAGGGTTCAAAGTGTTTAGGGTTCATGATTCGATGTGGTTCTATAGGTGCCTCTTCAGATACAGTGGCTTAAGGTATAGGGTATAGGGTTCAAAGTCTTTAGGGTTCATGATGCCATGTGGTTTCCAGAGGTGTCCAGTAGGTTATACTGCGGCTTAGGGTACAGGGCTGAAAGTGTGCAGGTTACCTTCACACTTTCAGCCATGACATCATTGTCTCCGCTGACCCCTCTTGACGATCAGTCACCTGCTTTGATAACAGGCAGAGAAGGAACCGCGCTCTAGACCCGCCGCTGCCGCTGCTGCTGCCGCCTCTTCCTCCTCGCCGGGCCCCGCGCCTGTTGGCTCGGTTGTGGTATGCGACATCAACCCTCAGATGCTGGATGTGGGCCGCAAGAAGGCGCAGCAGGCATCAGACCTCTCCGGTGCGTGTGTGTGGCAGTGTTAGGTTTGTTAGGGGGGTTTAGGGGCTTAATTTATAACCCTTCACCCTAGGCCGCAAGAAGGCGCAGCAGGCATCAGACCTCTCCGGTGTGTGTGTGGCAGTGTTAGGTTTGTTAGGGGGGTTTAGGGGCGTAATTTATAACCCTCCACCCTAGGCCGCAAGAAGGCGCAGCAGGCATCAGACCTCTCCGGTGCGTGTGTCTGGCAGTGTTAGGTTTGTTAGGGGGGTTTAGGGGCGTAATTTATAACCCTTCACCCTAGGCCGCAAGAAGGCGCAGCAGGCATCCGACCTCTCCGGTGCGTGTGTGTGGCAGTGTTAGGTTTGTTAGGGGGGTTTAGGGGCGTAATTTATAACCCTTCACCCTAGGCCGCAAGAAGGCGCAGCAAGCATCAGACCTCTCCGGTGCGTGTGTGTGTGGCAGTGTTAGGTTTGTTAGGGGGGTTTAGGGGCGTAATTTATAACCCTTCACCCTAGGCCGCAAGAAGGCGCAGCAAGCATCAGACCTCTCCGGTGCGTGTGTGTGTGGCAGTGTTAGGTTTGTTAGGGGGGTTTAGGGACGTAATTTATAACCCTTCACCCTAGGCCGCAAGAAGGCGCAGCAAGCATCAGACCTCTCCGGTGCGTGTGTGTGGCAGTGTTAGGTTTGTTAGGGGGGTTTAGGGGCGTAATTTATAACCCTTCACCCTAGGCCGCAAGAAGGCGCAGCAGGCATCAGACCTCTCTGGTGCGTGTGTGTGTGGCAATGTTAGGTTTGTTAGGGGGGTTTAGGGGCGTAATTTATAACCCTTCAACCTAGGCCGCAAGAAGGCGCAGCAGGCATCCGACCTCTCCGGTGCGTGTGTGTGGCAGTGTTAGGTTTGTTAGGGGGGTTTAGGGGCGTAATTTATAACCCTCCACCCTAGGCCGCAAGAAGGCGCAGCAAGCATCAGACCTCTCCGGTGCGTGTGTGTGTGGCAGTGTTAGGTTTGTTAGGGGGGTTTAGGGACGTAATTTATAACCCTTCAACCTAGGCCGCAAGAAGGCGCAGCAAGCATCAGACCTCTCCGGTGCGTGTGTGTGGCAGTGTTAGGTTTGTTAGGGGGGTTTAGGGGCGTAATTTATAACCCTCCACCCTAGGCCGCAAGAAGGCGCAGCAAGCATCAGACCTCTCCGGTGCGTGTGTGTGGCAGTGTTAGGTTTGTTAGGGGGGTTTAGGGGCGTAATTTATAATCCTTCACCCTAGGCCGCAAGAAGGCGCAGCAGGCATCAGACCTCTCCGGTGCGTGTGTGTGTGGCAGTGTTAGGTTTGTTAGGGGGGTTTAGGGGCGTAATTTATAACCCTCCACCCTAGGCCGCAAGAAGGCGCAGCAGGCATCAGACCTCTCCGGTGCGTGTGTCTGGCAGTGTTTATTTAGTAAGGGTCGAGGGCTCAACCTATTACGGGCACCCTGAACATTGATATAATTTCACATAGAATGCATGAGCAGTTTGGATGATCCCCTTCCCCTTCCCCTTTCACATATAATGCTTGAGCAGTTTGGATGGTCCCCTTCACCTTCCCCTCCCCCTTGGATGATCCCCTTCACCTTCCCCTCCCCCTTGGATGGTCCCCTTCACCTTCCCCTCCCCCTTGGATGATCCCCTTCACCTTCCCCTCCCCCTTGGATGATCCCCTTCACCTTCCCCCCCCCCTTGGATGATCCCCTTCACCTCCCCCTCCCCCTTGGATGATCCCCTTCCCCTTCCCCTCCCCCTTGGATGATCCCCTTCCCCTTCCCCTCCCCCTTGGATGATCCCCTTCCCCTTCCCCTCCCCCTTGGATGATCCCCTTCCCCTTCCCCTCCCCCTTGGATGATCCCCTTCCCCTTCCCCTCCCCCTTGGATGATCCCCTTCCCCTCCCCCTTGGATGATCCCCTTCCCCCGGATCCGACCCCCAAGATCTGCCGCACCGCCTGCATCGTAGGCAGCGCAGAACTGCCCTTTGTAGATGGGTACTGCTACCCTCAATGGTTTGTTTCCATCTGTGATACCGATTAATTCATCCGCTTCCCCACCCAAACCCCACAAGAGAGGAAGAAAGAAAACTGCGTCCCCCTGGGGGTGTGCGGGTTGAGGAAACAGCGCAGCTCGGGGCCCAAGCCACATACTCTCCGTTACCATGAATCATCCAAACCCCACTAAAAACATTGGCTCTCTGCAGCTGTCGCACGATGCATTCTCGGCCTCTTTAGAGGTGAAGCGTTGAGGACCTCCTTCCAACTGCCGTTTGAAGTTTGAATGATTTCCCCGTGTACTCCTGAGGGGGACAACCGGCACTCTCCTCTGGCCGCAAGGGATACGGGTCTGTCCTTTATAGTGGATGGTTTAGAGTTGTGTTTATCTACGCCTTGGTCCCTCCTGACTGGATCTCATCTCCCCGCTGTTGCAGGGGATGCAGGCCTGTCCTTTGTGGAGGTTTCAGAGTTGTTCCAATCAGCCCCTCGCTCCCTCCTGACTGGATCTCCCCTCCCCGCTGTTGCAGGGGATGCAGGCCTGTCCTTTGTGGAGGGTTCAGAGTTGTTCCAATCAGCCCCTCGCTCCCTCCTGACTGGATCTCCCCTCCCCGCTGTTGCAGGGGATGTAGGCCTGTCCTTTGTGGAGGGTTCAGAGTTGTTCCAATCAGCCCCTCGCTCCCTCCTGACTGGATCTCCCCTCCCCGCTGTTGCAGGGGATGCAGGCCTGTCCTTTGTGGAGGGTTCAGAGTTGTTCCAATCAGCCCCTCGCTCCCTCCTGACTGGATCTCCCCTCCCCGCTGTTGCAGGGGATGCAGGCCTGTCCTTTGTGGAGGGTTCAGTGTTGTTCCAATCAGCCCCTCGCTCCCTCCTGACTGGATCTCCCCTCCCTGCTGTTGCAGGGGATGCAGGCCTGTCCTTTGTGGAGGGTTCAGAGTTGTTCCAATCAGCCCCTCGCTCCCTCCTGACTAGATCTGCCCTGCTTTGTTACAGGGCATGCGGGCATGCCTGTATTTTGTGGAGGGTTCAGAGTCCACTGTTCATCTCCCCTCGCTCCCTCCTGACTGGATCTCCTCTTCGTTCTGGCAGGAGATGCGGGCCTGTCCTTTGTGGAGGGGAACGCTGAATCAATGCCGACTTTCGAGGACGCCTCCTTTGACTCGTACACCATCGCGTTCGGGATCCGCAACGTGACCGACCGCGACGCCGCGCTGCGAGAAGCGTACCGCCTGTTGAAGCCGGGCGGGAGGTGAGGGGGGGGGGAATCCTTGATAGGTCCAACTGCCCCCTCCGCCCACCTACTGGGCAGGTTCCTTTGCCTTGAGTCCTCCAAATGAAGCTCCCTAAAATAGGCAGTGCATTGCCTACCTACCGGGCAGGTTCCTCTGCCTCTGAAGCAAGTTGTAGGATCTAGATCCGCTCAACAGCCCTGATGGATCTATCTGCCCACCTACCGGGCTTTGTTTTGAGTTCTCCCAAGTGAAGCAAGTTGTTGGATCTGGATCCGCTCAACAGCCCTGATGGATCTGACTGCCCACTCTGCGCACCTGCCGGGCTTTGTTTGATTTCTCCCAAGCGAAGCAAGTTGTAGGATCTAGATCCGCTCAACAGCCCTGATGGATCTAACTGCCCAACCTGCCCACCTACCGGGCAGATTCCTTTGCTTGGAGTTCTCCCAAGTGAAGCAGTCAGGCATCAAGGAGGATTTATATCTAATAAGTGAAGCGGTCTGGCCTGAAACAGTTGTAGAATCTATATTTTAACAGCCCTGATGGATCCAGCTGCCCACTCCACGCGCCTACCAAGCAGGTTCCTTTGCTTGGAGTTCTCCCAGGTGAAGCAATCAGGCATCTAGAAGGAGGTGTAGGATCTAGATCCGCTCAACTGCCCTGGTGGATCTAACTGCCCACTCTGCGCACCTGCCGGGCAGATTCCTTTGCTTGGAGTTCTCCCAGGTGAAGCAGTCAGGCATCAAGGAGCTGTACGACTTGTACTCGCTCAACGTCATTCCGAAGATTGGTGGGCTCGTCGCCAATGATGAGGCTAGCTACCAGTACCTGGTTGAAAGCATCAGGACGTTCCCCGATCAGGTGCTTGAGGGCAGGAGAGGGCCTGTGGTCAGGGGGAAGGGGGGAGGACCTGGAGGCCAATTATGAGGCCGGGTACCGGTTCCTGATTAGGAGCGTCATAATGTTCCACAATCGAGTTTGTTGGGAGGGTGATAGCAAGGGGCAGGAGGGAGGGAGGGCTTGGTGACCAATGATTAGGTCAGCTACCAGTGCCTGGTTGAGAGCACCAGGACATTCCCCGATCAAGTGCGTTGGGGGATAGGAGGGGCTTCAATATCAAGTGGTTTGTGATCAGGGGGGAGGGGTAAGGGAGGGAGGGCCTGGTGGCCAGTGATGTGGCTAACTACCAGTACCTGGTTGAGAGCATCAGGACGTTCCCCGATCAAGTGCATCGAGGGCAGGAGGGGGCTAAACCCTAAACCTAAATATCGAGGGCAGGAGGGGGCTAAACCCTAAACCTAAATATCGAGGGCAGGAGGGGGCTAAACCCTACACCTAAATATCGAGCGGGTTGTAGTCATGGGGGAGGGGAGAGGACCTGGAGGCCATTTATAAGGCCAGGCACTGGTACCTGATTAGGAGCGTTATAATGTTCCCCAGTCGAGTGCGTTGGGAGGGTGATAGCAAGGTTTTCACACTTCACACATGGTCCACACTTTTCACGAGCCGCCCAGGAGCAGCTGATGTAATCTGTAGACATCGAGTTCAATACTTGCTTGAACATTGGATACACACTAAAATTGAGTTCAGGTGGGTTGACCATAGTTCGATTCATTCACTTTTGACGGGTGACCTTTGTTCGTTTCTTTCACTCTTGTTCACTCTTGTTCACACTGTCTTACGTCTCATGCAGTGCCTTTCTCATCTCACAATTATTCCTTTCACACGTCGCTCAGGAGTCGTTTGCTGCCATGATAGAATCTGCGGGGTTCAAGGCTGTGACCTTTGAGAACCATATGGGAGGAGTCGTGGCCATTCATTCTGGGTTCAAGCTTTGAGACCAGGTTAAAACTTCGAGATCAGGTTTAAACTTCGAGATCAGGTTCAAATTCCAAGATCAGGTTGTAATTGTGAAGATTAGGTTCAGGCTTAAAGACCAGAGTTTTAAACTTCGAATAGCTCTGAATGCTTCCTAGCTGGCAGTAGAGAAATTTCTGCGTGCTGGTGACCATCTGGATTGAGTCATAATTACTAGTGTACATATACATCGATGCCATATGCCCACGCGGCCGAGCCTTTTGAGCAGGGCCAAGAGGTGTAACGTCATTGACATCGATGCCATAAGCTCGTAGGTGACGCCTCGACTGTTTTAATGTCGTAGTAAGTCTTGGCCAGGGTGCTGGTTTCGGTTCTAGGATGTTTCCTTTCTTTCGAAATATTTTACTCCTCTCTTACATGAGATCATGCCACGGCCAGCCTGCAGAGCAGATGGGATCAGGGCTGCAAGTATAAGAGTAATGACGTTATACCTCGGGGCCCTGCTAAAAACCGAAGCTCTGCCAGATTGGCAAACAAAAGTCTGATAGGGATCTCAAGAGAGAAGGCATGAGCGAATAGAAAGGAGTGTCCATCCTCCAAAAAACGAGCACTTACAGAATAGGACAGGAAGGCCGGGTCTGCAAGTTCTTTGCTAACTTGTTAATGACTGGCGGCCGGCGGCCACATACGCTGCGCCTGCAGCCAACTAAGGTGATGTGGTGTGGGCCGCCGGACACCTCTGAGCCCGACCGCTACACTACCTACACAACAAGCTGCAGTCCAGCTTTCTACATCACCTGCGCCAGGCAGCGGGGCTCCCAGCGTCCGCCCCGTGCAACTTCTCCCCGTCTCTAAGGTCAATAACATTATACCTCTGGGCCCGCTCAAAGCTCGGCCGCGTGGGTGCCCAACTGTTCAGAAGGGAGAAAATAAGAAATTAAAAGGACGAGGGCGGGGAAGGAACAAAAGGAGAGGCCGGGAAGGCAAAGAAGACCAAGTCCGACACCTGAGTTCCACTAGAGAGAAGCCCCGAAAAAAATCCACAAAAGCAAGCGTATTCCACCCCTGCTTGGCCGCCAGGGCGCCCCACTGATCAGAAGGGAGAAGAGAAGAAACTAAAAAGGGGGCATTAAACAACAACAAAAATGACCAAAAGAAAAGGCCGGAGAGGCAAACGACACCGGCGCCTCAGAATCCCCAGAGACTAACCCTCAACAATGCCCACAGCACAGTCCACAAAAGCAAGTGCATCCAAACCCTGCTCAGCCTGGTACAGCTGGTGGAAGTTAGTGGCAGCGCCCGGAGGACCTGCCCACCCCCACTCCCGTAACTGCTCCCAGACACAAGGGCACTGAAAGCACACATGTAGCGCATCCTCCACCTGCTCGCTATCCCCCCTTGCCAAACACCGCTGGCAGCAGCATGCCTCTCGCCGCTGACCGTTGCGGCGTCCTCTGGTATAAGCCGTGCTGATCGCGCGGAGCCGCAGTCGCAAATTTATTCGCACACAAGCACACTCCCTCTGGCAAGTGCGGCTCTTGGCTTGCGCCAGCACCGCAGCACGGCACCCGCCATGGACTGGAACCAGGCACGGTAGGTCGCCGCAGATCTGTGCTCGGTGGTAGGGTCCCTGGGGTCCCCACCGCCGCTTGCGTCCAGCCGTGCTTGCTCGTAGGCTGCGTCACCGAGTGCCAACACATATGTGACGGGTAGGTGCTGTAGGGCAGGTGCTACCTCGCGCAAGGTGGGGGTGGCTGCCCCCCGCTCCAGCTCCTCTAATGCAGATCAGAGCACCAGGTGCGGCAGATCAGAGCACCAGGTGCGGCCGCCAGTGCCCTGGCTGACTGCCAGCGTCTCTAAGGTGCTAGCGCTAGTGGACGCTGCCTATGCGCAGGCGCAGATGGAGGTCGTCGGTCGGGGAGACCCTAGTAGTCTGGTAGGCGGCTGCAGAGTGCAGACCTGTGGTTGGTGGCGGGGTCCCTATGGTTGTACAAGGGCAGGCGTGGGTGGGGTGCTGTGGCTCTTGTTGAGGACGTGGTGGACTTTGTTGAGGGCTAGTTTGCTGTCTTTCTTTTGCTTCCTTGGGGACTGGCTCTTTCCCTTTCTGTCTCTCTCTTGTTTTCAGGGGCGGGGGCCTTCGTGTTAGCAGACAGGGCTATTTATACCAAAAATCAGGCTCTAATCATGTAAAGTAAAGTACCTACCTGCAACCACTCTAGCAGCCAACAAGCTCAGACCAAACCTAAGACCATGAGCTGAACCCTAGATCTTTAGGGGCAGGGGGGCAGGGGATACGGTTTGCATGGCCTTAACGTTGTTGTTCTTGTTGTTCGGGAGGTGAACTGGCTTTCCTTTCTTTCCTCTTGTGCCTTCTCCCTTGAATTTCCTACCTGACTTATTGTTTGCCGAAGTGGCCGGGCTTTATTTTAGCAGGGCCCAGAATCATAACATTATGCAAACATTAAGTCAGCTAGGAAAGTCAAGGGATAAGGCACAAGAAGAAGAGAAAGGCAAGCAAGCCGAAGGGGGCAAAAACAAAAGTTATGCACCCCATCATCTTAAGTTGTAGAGCTTGACGAGAGCTTTCCATATCTGGTCTTCCAATTGTTTTTGGCCCAGGGGGCTGGGAGATACGGAGGGGCAAAGTGGGGGGGAGGGGGGTAAAACAAAAAAGGCATTTTTTGATTTTTTTTCATTTTTTTAAACATCAAATTGAGACGATAGCTACACCGTTGCATTCCTACTGTCATTTGCTACAGATATGTATCATAAAAAATTCCACACAGAATACCAGACCCTTCCTGACATGCAATTTTGGCATGGGGGGGTGCCATGGCTCTGGAACGACATGCACGGCTGTGCGTGCACCCATTATGGACTGACACGGTGTAGCTGCATTGGTAGTTGCTATGAATTAAGCAATGACAACCTGCTGTGAGCATTGTTTGAAGGTCTTAAAATTCACAGACAGGGTTAATCACAGTTGGTGAATCTTTAGAGCCCAGTGGCCCTAAAGATTCACCAACAGGGGAAAGAGTGCAAGAGAGGAGCTGAGAGGCTGGCCAAGGAGCACTCGACGAAGCAACAGCGCACAATCACATCATTATATTCATCTTCTACTCCTGCTACTCCTTCAGCTCTTGCTCCGGCTGCTGCTGCTGCTATCGAGCATGCGGCTGCCGTAGAGGCGTAGAGCCTCTCGCTCTAGCAACAGCTGCTGGTCCTGCTGCTGAGGCTTCACCCGAGAGCCCGCAGCAGCAGCTCCTATCTTTGGATGTAGCGACCCAAGCGACCCCTGATGCTGTGGTGTTGCGAGAGCTTTCCAGCTGCCCCGGCTACGCACCTCCTGTCGGCCGACCCTTCGTCGCAAATTGGCCATTTGCAGCTCACAGGCCCTGCCATCAGGCCTTGCCTTTTAAGTTCGAGGAGTCTGGCCTGCTTTCTGTGGACTGTGCCGGTGTCCACCAATCCTTGCACCAACAGACCAGTGGCTTGCACCATCTGCAGGAGCATCGCGGGCACCGTCCGCCCTTATGTGTGGAGTTATCACTTCCTAGATCACATGGAGTCAGCCCACCCTGGTAAGGAGCTGACGGAGGCAGATGTGACGAGATATGCCATCAGCGCTGAGGAGTTTGAGGGGGGGGTGGGCAAGGAGCTCCCCAAGAAGCAGAAGACCAAGCTTCTGAAGGAGCACGTCAGCACGCTCAAGTTAGATGCTAGTTTGCTGCCACTCGTGCGAGAGTCCTCTCGTTTCTGGAGCCTCATGGTCTCTAGCGTGGATAGGTAGCTGACAGGTGGTAGCAAGAGCATTGGTATATTCTTTTGTTTCACCACTTGACATTTGTGAACCATCTACATTTATCAACACCATTAGAAGCACACTGTCGAGCTGATTGAAATTGACCCCGCTCCCTACCTCAAATGCTGATTTTTGACTGAGAAATTAAGGTTCCGGAGGCGGGGGGGGGGGGGTAGCCAGGGGGCGTTTCACATTTTTTATGATGGGGTCTTTGACTTTTTTTGCCCCCCCCCCCTCGAAGCAAGCTGTTAACTTGTGATACGAGTATATAATGGTTTTACGCGAACTGGTAGCTGGCTAGAGAAGTTGCCTTAATTGCGGATGTTGTTTTGGCCGAGTTTGACAGTGCTGGAGTGAGGTGTTGAAGTTATGAAGTACAACTTTCCGGGATAGATCCATTGCCCTGAATCTTAACCTCCTGAAGAGGCGTTTGATGGCAATTGGCAACCTGGTGGCTGCGTTGCCCATGTAGACAGCCTCGGATTAGAATAAGTACCTCAGGGTATCTCAGGGGATGATATTGACTGCTGACAGAAAGAAAGAAAGAAAACGCCCGAGCGTGGCTTGAGGAATACGGGATTTTAAATGCCGTACACAGGGTTGTCGTAACTCAAGGCTAGAGAACTCAAAAGTTGTTCGAACCCGCTGTCGACTAATGAACTGGTGGCCAGAATGCCACGAACCTTCAAAACAGTTTAGCCCTCATTTCGAATGATGTAATGCAAGGGTGGCAATGCATGATGTTTTCATCAGCTGCAACATCCCTTTTCTAGATACGAGAATTCTCCAGGAAAGGGAAAATAGGAAGCATGCACACTCGTCCTTTTATCTGATCCTCGTCTGTATCAAGGCGATTGTACTGTGTGAAAACGAGCAAATAAGTGTGAATATTCCGGCGAGGTTTTGGTGCGTTTTCGTCCCCAGACGGCCATACTCACCACATCAAGAATGGCGTTGTCGAGATCATCTTTTGCGCGATTAGCTCCGACAGCGCAGCGAGGTGAGTCGTCAGACCGTCGATCTTCGGTATATGCTCGGCCCCGACATCAGTTCTAAATTCGTGGTTGCAGCATCGAGACCTCGACTATGCGTCATGGCCAGTGCCAAGGTGCGCATAATGAATAATTAACAATTGCTGGGGGGAGTTTGTACTATTTGCATGGCAGCAAGCTAGGGTGGGGCATGCATGGGGCGGCTCGACTGCGCAATCCAACTCGTGAAGGTGGTGCAGCATGCTAGGTGGGGCATGCTAGGTGGGGCATGCTAGGGTGGGACATGCTAGGGTGGAGCATGCTAGGGTGGGGCATGCTAGGTGGGGCACGCTAGGGTGGGGCATGCTAGGGTGGGGCATGCTAGGGTGGGGCATGCTAGGGTGGGGCATGCTAGGTGGGGCATGCTAGGGTGGGGCATGCTAGGGTGGGACGTGTTAGGGTGGGGCATGCTAGGGTGGGGCATGCTAGGGTGGGGCATGCTAGGGTGGGACATGTTAGGGTGGGGCATGCTAGGGTGGGGCATGCTAGGGTGGGACATGTTAGGGTGGGGCATGCTAGGGTGGGGCATGCTAGGGTGGGGCATGCTAGGTGGGGCATGCTAGGGTGGGGCATGCTAGGGTGGGACATGTTAGGGTGGGGCATGCTAGGGTGGGGCATGCTAGGGTGGGACATGTTAGGGTGGGGCATGCTAGGGTGGGGCATGCTAGGGTGGGGCATGCTAGGTGGGGCATGCTAGGTTGGGGCATGCTAGGGTGGGGCATGCTAGGGTGGGGCATGCTAGGTTGGGGCATGCTAGGTTGGGGCATGCTAGGGTGGAGCATGCTAGGGTGGGACATGCGAGGGTGGGGCATGCTAGGGTGGGGCATGCTAGGGTGGGACATGCTAGGGTGGAGCATGCTAGAGTGGGGCATGCTAGGGTGGGGCATGTTAGGGTGGGGCATGCTAGGGTGGGGCATGCTAGGGTGGGGCATGCTAGGGTGGGGCATGCTAGGTGGGGCATGCTAGGGTGGGGCATGCTAGGGTGGAGCATGCTAGGGTGGGACATGCTAGGGTGCGACATGCTAGAGTGGGACATGTTAGGGTGGGGCATGCTAGGGCGGGGCATGCTAGGGTGGGGCATGCTAGGTGGGGCATGCTAGGGTGGGGCATGCTAGGTGGGGCATGCTAGGTTGGGGCATGCTAGGGTGGAGCATGCTAGGGAGGGGCATGCTAGGTTGGGGCATGCTAGGGTGGGGCATGCTAGGGTGGAGCATGCTAGGGTGGGACATGCGAGGGTGGGGCATGCTAGGGTGGGGCATGCTAGGGTGGGACATGCTAGGGTGGGGCATGCTAGAGTGGGGCATGCTAGGGTGGGGCATGCTAGGGTGGGGCATGCTAGGTTGGGGCATGCTAGGTTGGGGCATGCTAGGGTGGGACATGCTAGGGTGCGACATGCTAGAGTGGGACATGTTAGGGTGCGACATGCTAGAGTGGGACATGCTAGGGTGGGCCATGCTAGGGTGGGGCCTGCCAAGGAAAGGAATGCTAGGGTGGGGCAGCATGCTGTGTAGCCTGATTTGCTTACACGTTTTAGGCGTTGTTCTCGAGTCAGCATAGCCACCCAAAGCCTTTTCCCGAAATCCTTTTGATCATAGCAGCATGTCAATGCCGTGGAAGGCGCAAAACAGACACAACTTTTGGTCCCTAGCAGAGATTATGCATGGCCGGCCCTGACCATGCATAGAATCGCTGAGCGGAGCTAAGCAATGGATTGGCCGCTGACATTTCGGTTTTCTATGTTTGGCATTCGTACACGTATTACCTTTCAGGCAGCCGAGACGCTTGTCAAGGCAAAGAGGAAGTACGAGTCGGGGTGTGCTCACATATCCCCGCCCTTTGCCTTCCTGCCCTCCTTAGCCCTGGCCTGCTGATACTGATCTCCACGCTGTTGTCGGTACTGCCCCTGATCCTGCCGACCTTCAGGCGGCCGAGACGCTAGTCAAGGCAAAGAGCAAGTACGAGTCGGGGGACAAGCTGAATGCCATGAAGCTCTACGAAGAAGTGATGAAGGAGGTGAGGGGTGTGTTGGACTTGCTAGGGCTGGAGTTGAGGTTAATGGCATTGGGTGGAGGCGTATGGGCGCCGTAAGAGCAACAAATGAACAAGCTGAATGTCATGAAGCTCTACGAAGAAGTGATGAGGGGCGTGTTATAAATAATTAAATAATACACCCTGGGGCGTAGTTTAATAAAATACACCCTGGGGCGTAGTTTAAGGAAGCCACCCGCTTGGCCGTAGCACTAGGTGGGCTTCCATAAGAGGTGAAGAAGGAGGTGAGGGGCGTGTTGGTCTGAACTTGAGGGAAGTGGCCGCTGGGTGGAGGCGTGTGGGCCGCACCGCAACACCTTGACAAGATGGATGCCACGAAGCGTTACGATTTATGAAGGAGGCATGAGGGAGGTGAAGGGCGTGTGGAACCTGCTGGGACTGAGCTGGAGGGAAATGGCAATTGGGTGGAGGCGTGTAAGTGCATTAAGAGCAACAAATTAACAAGCCAAATGCCATGGAGAGGTGTGCGAGGATTTTTTGCTTCAGGTCAGGCGCACGTTCAGCCAGTTTCTGTAATGGGGCCTTAGAGACGGCCTGTGCGGTTGAACGTCATGGCGGCTTGGTGGTGCATGCGTCATTCGGTGTTGCAATGTAGCTGACTTGTAGCTGAGGCTGCCTGATTTATCAGAGAAACCCTCTCTCCCTCTGCAGAGCCCAGCGGCACCTTGAAGGTAGTCAGCGCTGTTGGGCAGCATGGCGGTGCCCGCGTCGTTCAGTGACGTGATGTAGCTGAATTTTAGCTGAGTCTCTTTGAATTAAGATCTTAACCCTCTCTCCCCCGCAGAGCCCAACGGCGCCTCAGAGGCAGCATAGCGGTGCACGCGCCGTTCGGAGACGTGATGTAGCTGAATTGTAGCTGAAGCTCTCTGAAATAACAGCAAAACCCTCTCTCCCCCTGCAGAGCCCAACCGCGCCCCAGAGGCAGTCTGCGCTGTTCGGCAGTATGGCGGTGCACGCGTCGTTCGGTGACGTGGAGCTGGCTCAGATGACGTTGAGAGGTGAGGAAACAGGGGAATTGTTGAAGGGAGAGTAACGGTTGGTCACATGTTTTCATACTTTTTACGCCTGTCTCAGATGACGTTGAGAGGTGAGGAAGTAGGGAATATGTTCCAGGGAGCGCGGGGCACAGGCTCTAACATACTTTTATTCACTGTTCACACACTTTTTGCACCTTGCTTCAGCATTTTTCTCTCGAGATGGTCTGGAACAGGCAATGTGTCAGCCTGTGGCCTCTAGAACTTTGAAACGTGTCTCTCCGGGCCACGTATCGTAAGCTTGGGGGGGGGAAACAGGTTTCTTTTTCTGCTACGAGTCTGTCATTGACGGGCCGCCCCACGGCCGCCCATGGCATGGCCCGATCAGGACCACACCTGGACCAGCCTACAACTGGTGGCCAAAGCAGAGGAAGGCTGACCACAAATGGGGCCTCCGGCCAGCGGCCTGAGTGTAGCTGACACGTAGCTGAGTCACGAAAAAAGAAACAGTAGGGCATTTTTCCGCGGAGTCTAATAAGCTGGATTATTTGGCTCGTTAGTAAATACCTCCTCGTGTTGTCGTACTTTGGAAAGACGTGCGTACCCTTCTTCTTCCAAGGTGGCCATGAATTATATCCGTGGGAGAGGAACGCATGCATGCTTTATTAGAGCAAGAGTGATGAATCCTGTCAACCTCCAACCCTCTTGTGTAAACGTATGTGGGACAAACGTGCGCATGTACCGCCCTTCGTCCATGGTGGCCCTGAATGATGAAAACGCGGCAGGGGATCGCATGCATGCTGTGTATGAGCAAGAGTATTGAAGTCTGCCGACCTTCAACCCTCTTGTGTCAATCTGCATGGGACGCTTTGCAAGAACCCCTCTTTGCCCAAGGTGGCCATGAATGATAACCGTGGGGCACGCTCGTTTCGGTGCATGCGTTATTGTGTCTCCACGTACTGAATTTGAGTTGTAAATTTTGACATTTGAATTTGTATTGCCACAGCTGCCATCCAAGAGGGCCTAGATTTCGAGCAAGCGATGCTGGACCCTGAGAACCCAGGTAAGTGTTGGGCATGTCTGGCCATGGCCACGGGCATGTCTGTCCAGCTAAATTTGGGGCATGCCTGAAGGGGCTGGGTTCCTGCTTTGGAATGTTTTGGGATTTACCAGTGTTTCCGCACATTCCTCTTTCCCCATGCTCCTTCATTATGGGTGACATCAGCTATCTCTTGGGGCCTAGTTTAGGGTTAAAACCCCAAAGTAACCCTGAACCCTGAACCCCTAAGTGACTCTTGGGGCCTAGTTAAGGGTTTAAACCCTGCACCCTAAACTGACTCTTGGGGCCTAGTTAAGGGTTAAAACCCTGCACCCTAAACTGACTTTTGGGGCCTAGTTAAGGTTTTAAACCCTACACCCTACACTGACTCTTGGGGCCTAGTTAAGGTTTTAAACCCTTTACCCTAAACTGACTCTTGGGGTCTAGTTAAGGTTTTAAACCCTGCACCCTACACTGACTCTTGGGGCGTAGTTAAGGTTTTAAACCCTGCACCCTAAACTGACTTTTGGGGCTTAGTTAAGGTTTTAAACCCTACACCCTAAACTGACTCTTGGGGCCTACATACGGGTTTAAACCCTACACCCTTAACTGACTCTTGGGGCCTAGTTAAGGTTGTTAACCCTACACCCTAAACTGACTTTTGGGGCCTAGTTAAGGTTTTAAAGCCTACACCCTAAACTGACTCGTGGGGCCTAGGTAAGGGTTTAAACCCTACACCCTAAACTGACTTTTGGGGCCTAGTTAAGGTTGTTAACCCTACATCCTAAACTGACTCGTGGGGCCTAGTTAAGGGTTCAAACTTTACAGCTTAAACTGACCCATGGGTCATAGTTTAGGGTTTGAACCCTATGCCTTCACTTGACTCTTGGGGCTGAATTACTTATTTGTGACGTCTGATGGCGCCGCCACGCCGGTGCATGCTGATTGCTCCCAATGGGAAGTGCAGAGGCTTGCAAGCAGATGAAAATGTTTACATTCAAGGGGTTTATAGGGTTAAGGGGTTCATACGGTTAAGGGTTAGGGGATTCAAAGGGTTTCCTCATGTTTTGCCTATTTTAGGGTTAAGGGTTTCACAGGGTTTCCTCATGTTTTGCCAATATTTACCGTACGACGTGAAGGCACTCGTGCACAAAGCCGCCCTGACCCTCTGCGTGCCCTCCCTCTCCCTTTCCGCCACGTCCTTTCTCACTCTTTCCCATCCCTCTTTGCTGTTAACTCGTCACACTCACTGGCTCGGCTTCCACAGAGATCATCACGTCTCAGCAGGTGGGTGGTGTGGCGGCTTAGGGTTCAGGGCTGGGGGTGTTGTGGCGGCTTAGGGTTCAGGGCTGGGGGTGTTGTGGCGGCTTAGGGTTGAGGGCTGGGGGATGGTGTGGCTGCTTCAGGCTGGGACCGAATATTGAGATCCTTCACCTTGAATTTATCTGGAGATGAGTGGCAGCTCGGGTGAAAGGTCACCGACTGCAGGTTCTGACTAGGACTGCAGGTTCTGACTAGGACTGCAGGTTCTGACTAGGACTGCAGGTTCTGACTAGGACTGCAGGTTCTGACTAGGACTGCAGGTTCTGACTAGGACTGCAGGTTCTGACTAGGACTGCAGGTTCTGACTAGGACTGCAGGTTCTGACTAGGACTGCAGGTTCTGACTAGGACTGCAGGTTCTGACTAGGACTGCAGGTTCTGACTAGGACTGCAGGTTCTGACTAGGACTGCAGGTTCTGACTAGGACTGCAGGTTCTGACTAGGACTGCAGGTTTCTGAATGCAGGCACACGACTGCAGGTTTGAGACTGCAGGTCCCCGACTGCAGGTCCCCGACTTTGTTTCCGGTGTTTGATTTTGGCCCCGTTGTTTCACCTTGGTCCCTGGTTTGGCTTCCCGTGGTTGGTGGGCTACTTGGTTTGTTTGGTGGTTGGTTTGTTGGTTGGCTGCTGCCTTGCTGGTGTTACCTTCGTGTTCTCTGATGCTCTGTTTGCTGTCATTTGGCGCGTATCTGTTTCGGCTTTTCCCCCCACCCGCACACCCGCCTGCCCACCCGCCTACCCGCCTGCAGATAATTGTCCACCCACCCAGCCGCCACCCGCCCGCCCGCCTCCCCGCACCCCCGCCCGCAGATCATTGTTCCCCCACCCACCCGCCTCCCCACCCACCCACCCGCCCGCCCGCCTGCCTCCCCGCCCGCAGATCATTGGTCCTCCCCCCCACCTACCCACCCGTCTCCCCACCCACCCACCCGCCTTGCCGCCCGCTTGCCTCCCCGCCCGCAGATCATTGGTCCTCCCTCCCATCCACCCCCCCGCCTCCCCGCCCACCCACCCGCCTCGCCGCCCGCCCGCACGCCCGCCTCCCCGCCCGCTCGCAGATCATTGGTCCCTTCACCCACCCACCCACCCACCCTCCCGCCTCCCCGCCCACAGATCATTGGTCCTCCCTCCCACCCACCCACCCATTCGCCTCCCCGCCCACCCACCCGCCTCGCCGCATGCCCGACCCGGCCGCCTCGCCGCCCGCAGATCATTGGTCCCCCCACACACCCGCTCGCCTCCCCCCCCGCCCGCCCACCCACCCACCCGCCTCACCGCCCGCAGATCATTGTCCCCCCCCACACCCGATCGCCTCCCCGCCCGCAGATCATGGCCCCCCCCCCCACCCACCCACCCGCCTCCCCGCCCGCAGGTCCTCAGCCCCCCGCCCGCCCGCCCACCCGTTGCCCGCAGATCCTGATCCAGCTCAAGCGGTTAAACATCCAGGCGCAGGAGATGGCCGCGGTGCGCCAGGCGGGCTTTGTAACAAAAAACAATTGTAGATCCTCAGCCCCCCGTCCCCCACCCGCCTCTCCGCCCGCAGATCTTGATCCAGCTCAAGCGGTTCAACATCCAGGCCCAGAAGGCGCAGGAGGTTGCCGCGGTGCGCCAGGCGGGCTTCTCGGCGGCACGTTCCAGCAGCAGCCGCGCGACCGACCTGGAGCTCGCGGACATCCTCGGGAGACCCAACAACGAGAGGCTGGACATCGACGCGTCGCCGTTAGGCGAGTTTAGGGTTGGGGTTAAGGGTTTAGGCCTCAACAACGGAAGGATGGACATCGACGCGTCGTTGTTAAGCGAGTGAAGGATTGGGGTTTAGGGTTAAGGGTTTAGGGGGGGGGACGAGAGGCTGGACATCGACGCGTCGCTGTTAAGCGAGTTTAGGGTTGGGTGTCAGGTTTAAGACCCCAACAACGAGAGGCTGGACATCGACGCGTCGCTATTAAGCGAGTTTAGGGTTGGGTGTCAGGTTTAAGACCCCAACAACGAGAGGCTGGACATCGACGAGTCGCATTAGGCGAGTTTAGGGCTGGGGTTAAGGGTTTAGGGTTAAGGCCCAGAACGAGAGGCTGGACATCGACGCGTCGCCGTTTGGCGAGTTTAGGGTTGGGGTCATGGGTTCCGATTTAGGCCCAACAATGAGAGGCTGGACATTGACGCGCGTCTGTTTGGCGAGTTAAGAGGAAAGGGTTCAGGGTTTCGGCGCATCAATGAGAGGCTGTACATTGGTGTTCTTTCGGAGAGTTCAGGTTGTTGTGCCGGTGGGGCCTAAACCCGGAACCTTACCCCTCCCCCTTCAGGCATTGTCAAACGCATGTTCCTCGTTCTTGTGGCTGGATTGGTGCAGGGGGGGAATTATACATGCAGCCTGAGGTTTTGTTCCCTCCCCCTTCCCTTTCTGACATTCTGCGCACTATACCCCCTTCAGGCATTGCCAAGCGCGTTTTCCTCGTTCTTGTGGCTGGACTCGTGCTGGGCACTGTCTTGTTCTACGTGGGGCTGGAGTCTTTGTTTCCGAAATATTAGCAGACAGGGCAGGCCCCTCGCACTGCAATGAAGAAATATTAGCAGACAGGGCAGGCCCCTCGCACTGCAATGAAGAAATATTAGCAGGCTACCGTGCCTGGTTTCAGCCTACGGCAGGCTGGCTGGCGTAGGCCAGGAGGTGCAACGGCAGAAGGGAGTGCGCTCGTATTGGCACAAACAAAATAGCTGGAACTAGGCGCTGTCAGCACAGCCAACCCTAGAGGACGGCGTGAGGGTCAGCGGAGTGAGACACGATGCTGCGAGCATTGCTTAACAAGGGGAGTTGGCGACCATGTGGAGGATGTGCTACATGCTTGCTGCCGATGCCCTAGCATCTAGCAGAAAGTTGTTTAGGAGTAGTGATTGGGCGGGCTCCCTGGACGGAGACACCGAGATACTTTCCTGAGGTATTCCAGGGAGGGGTGGGTGGGACGCCCTAGCCCTTGTCCAGGATGTGATCCTTGTTGTTGAAAGATGGGCGCTGGATGGCTTATCCAGGCAGGGCTGAGTGGATGCCCTAGCTTTTGTGCATGACGAAATTAAAATTGTTGAGGGATGGGCGCTGGGAACGTGGAGATTCTGAGTCATCCTTGTGTTTCGGTCCCTCTTATTATGTTCCTCTTTTTGTGTCTCGTCTTCCCTCTTGTTTCCAACCAGACGCTTGGACATCCCCGCGGTTGAGCCTTTTTGAGCAGGGCCCAGAGGTATGACGTCATACAACCTTCAAGTCAATGACGTAACACCTCAGGGCCCTGCTCAAAAAGGCTCGGCCGCGTGGGTGCCCAACTGTCCCATTGTGAGAAAATATAAGGAAGTTAAAGGAAACTGAAAATAAGGAGATGAACTTTATGTGAAGTTTGTGAAGTTTTTACAGTCCAACAGAGCATCACACTTGATGCATGGGACATGTGCCCGTAAACCGGTACAGGCACTTGATACACTAGGACAGAAAGCGAAAACCAGTGACCCCCCTGGGCAAGCAACTAGCACACAACCACGACAGTGGCGTGGGAATGAACCCCATAGTGCAGAAGATAAGCCCCAGCCATAAAACATGACGTGGGTGCAAAAGAGTTCGATTGAGCACCGCCTAGAGAGTTAGGGGGGAGACAGGAATTTTGGCAGAGTTTTGAGATGATTCTCTCTTTTCATCATACACTGAAAGATAAAACAACCAAATTTCTTCCAGAACACATATGCAGAATCCGCTGCATTTAGTTTGCCCCACACTCCATTTGCGTACCGTTTCATGGCCTCATCCTCGTCCTCTAGGAAATTATGGAAAGTAAGGTTAAACTGAAAGCGAAGGTCTGTATAGAACGGGCAGTAAATCAAAGAGGAAGAAATACCCCCCCCCGCAAAAGGAAAAGGCAGACAGGGCATGCCCTTACTTGAAGTCTCCCCAGTCAAACTTCAAGTGAGGGCATGCCCTGTCATCACGCTGTCTAGTTCTATGCGGGGCTGGAGGACTTGTTACCGAAATATGAGCTCGGGCCACCGACAAAATGCTTGGCAACATTTGAAACTGATTCTACCGAATCTTCCCTAGTAGGAACAAGGGTCCCATTGTTGCTCTGCCCCCTGTTGAGAGGCTCACTCGCGTGCTAACCCTGAAAGGCATACGAACAGACACGGGCGCGCCATCCACTTGGTGGCGCGGTGGTGGTGAAAAATAAGTGGGGTGCTCCCCACTATACCTAGGGATTCCTTTGGGGGATGCGTCCCGGACGGCGCTCCGGATTGGGCGGGGCACTGACACATCGTGTGGCATTGTGACAGCCCCACCTATTTATCCCCACCCAGCTTCGACCCCTTCATCTCAAGTGTAGTTGAATCACTCTAAATTTAATGTGACTCACTAGCTACACTTCAGCCCTGGGAGGGCCGTACTTGAAGCGAAGGACGAACTAAAAAACCTGTTTTCTAAACACCATTTAAAAAGCCTATTGTTTAAATAATGCGTGATGCCCATCCCTGGGGGGTACCAGTGTCGATGCTGGGAGGGTAGGGCCTCAAACGGTCCATCTTCCTGGATCTCCAGCTTTGCAGCACGGATAACTTGTTGGGAACATGGCCGCATGGCCGCCAAGGTGCGCCTCAGGCATCATCTGCCTACGCGCATCCGGTTGGCGTCTGTCTATGCAGCGCCTGCGGCCAACTACGGTGATGTGGTGTGGGCCACCGATCACCTGAGGCCGCGGCATTGCCTCAAGAGCAAGATGCAGTCCAGCTTCCTCCAGCATCTGCGCCATGCTGCAGGGCTACCTCCGTCCGCTGCCAGTAAGGGGTCATGAGGGAGCTGCAGATCCAGCCGTTACAGCGAAGTTGGTGGCAGCATGTGCTTCGCTTCTACAACGCCGCGGTCGCACCAGCAGCACAGCAAGACAGCCCACTCATGGCTGCAGCCATGGCGGCCGACATGGACCTCGCTGTCAGACAGGGCACCGGAGGGCGCAATTAGTGCAGGGAATTGTTAGGTGCTTTGGAGGAGCTGGAGCTGGGATCAGCCGTCCCCAAACTGCGTCAGACAGCGACTGACCTACAGCCGCTACCTGTCCCAGAGGTGCTGGCGCTAGTTGATGCAGCATACGAGCGGGCGCAGCTGGATGCAGCTGGCAGAGGGGACCCCAGAGATCCTGCCACTGAACACCGGTCTACGGCGGCCTACTGCACCTGGTTTCAGTCTATGGCGGGCTCCGTGCTGGCGCAGGCCAGGGTCCGCACCAGTGGAAATGAGTGTGCTTGCGTGCGCACGAACTTGAGGCTGCTGCGGCTCGGCGCCGTCAGCATAGCTGACACTCGAGGACGGCGCAGCGGTCAGCAGCGTGACGGACGGTGCTGCCAACGGTGTTGGGCAAGGGGAGATGGCAAGCATGTGGAGGATGCGCTGCATGTCTGCTTCGAGTGCCCTAGCGTGAAGGAGAGGCTTAGGGAGAGAGGTTGGACAGGCCCCCCGGAAGGTGCCACAGACTTTCAACAGTTGTACCAGGGCAGGCTTGAATGGGAGGCTCTGACTTTTGTTGAGGACGTCGTTCGCTTTGTTGAGGCCTAGTTTTGTTGTTTTTCTTTGCCCTCTTGGGGAAAAAGCTTGAGAGGGGCAAGGTTTACTTCGGGCTGCCTTTTCCTTTGGGGGGGTAGTTCTTTCCTTTGTTTTCTTTTCCTTCTTTCCCTCTTAAGTTTCTTTTCTTCCAACGAGACAGTTGGGCGCCCACGCGACCGAGCCTTTTTGAGCAGGGCCCAGAGGTGTAATGTCATTGACTTGTTGGGAACATATCAAAAGGTAACAGAAGCCGCACCTGTCCAAAGAGAAATATGCATACCGTAATACATAAACAATCAATGTCTTATAGTAAACTTGAAAGTTATGAAGATCATAAGAAGTCATCGGCTTCTAAATAAGAGAAATCAAGCAGCTTGGCATCCTGGACTTTAGGCAGACAAGAAATCGCGAACAACATAACTGAAACCACACATGCCCAAATCACGCAGCCTGGACTGAAAACAGATAGGAAAACACGAACAACAAAACTGAACCGCGGCTGTTGAGGTTGTCACGTGCCGCTAGCAGCACAGATTAAAAATCCCCTTACCTCCCTCCCGACCAAACAGTTGTGCACCCACACGGCCAAGCTATTCAAGCAGGGCCCATAGGCGCAACATCAGTGACTTCATCACCAAAATCGCCCTTACCCTGAATGGCCTTCCCAGGATGCCAGTGATGGTCACAAGAGTGATGGCACATTTCAACATTTATAGGCACCCCACGAGCCAAACGCATCCCTCTGGTGACTCGGCTGTTTAGTGGGAGTGGGCAGACACAAGGCACAAATGTCCAGCTCTGACACGGCGTATACGCAATGTACAGCTGTCTGGCTCTCATGCCCCAAATCCCCCAGATGCATGATCTCTTGGCAGGCACTGGGTGCAACCTTCTAGTGGCCGGTGGGGCACAGCTCAGCCGCCACAACCTCAGCTAGTCGAATCTTTGGTCTTAGTTCCACCGCTCCAACTTCCCCCCCTGCAGTCGCCTCCGCCCTCAATTAATTATTCAGGGTGTGGCGCGCATGCATCAGCCCATGCAACTAGTCAAACAGTGTGTAGCTGCTGCGGGAGGGGGTCCCAGCCAGGTTGAGGGGGCGGGCTACTCCGCGAAGATGATGAGGGCAGCAATGATGAGGGGGCGGCCCTGCCAGGCAAATACAAGTACCGGTAGTCTCCGAGGCCTCCCCCGTCATCGACACCGTCATCTCAGTCGACAGTGGTGTCGATGAGGAGCTGATAGCGGCCGGTGATGGGGGCTTTAGCAGCAGCGGGTGAGTGCTGCTGCAGATGGGTCAGGAGCACGAGGAGCAAGCCAGGGTATCACAGCCCTGTAGCGTCCAGTCGGAAACCTGCTGCAAAGATCAGAGCCTCTGTGTCCATGATTGATTGATCAGGGTGATTGATAGAGTTCACAATACCAGATTGACAGGGCACACAACCAGGGTGATAGGAGGCAGATGACCTCCCATTGGCGGATTCCATCAGTTGATCAGTGGAGCCCCTAGATTCCATCATCTTTACCCCTCCTACATGCGATATTTCCTACCTCATGGCCTGCCAGTGTTGCGCAATTGCGTCCACCACAGAACAGCCACCGTCACAATGCCCGCTCCCGATTTAGATCCGCTGTGGGATGACTATTTGTGGATCGTGGTATGTGGCGGCCTTGCCTGCTTCTACATGGCATGGGGCATTGGTGCCAACGATGTGGCAACTCGTTTGCAACGTCAGTTGGCTCAAGGACGCTTAAGCTATATATGGCAAGCCGTCATTGTGAGTCCTCCTGCCCGCCGCCTCAGTCGGCAAGTGTCACGCAGCCTGCTTGAATGGCTTCATTATTGTTGGACGGTTTGCAAGGCAGAAAGCAGAGGAAGAAAGAGCCGATACGTGACGTGGACACCCTCTAGTACGGTACCTCCGATGTGTTTGACCGTTTCCGCTGAATTTGAAACGGTGATTGTCTAGCTGCCAATTCACACCAGTTTCAGACGGTGTCTGTCCTGGCTAACGATCTTTGTATTTTCTCGTGTCGAATTCGCTTGCATCAGCTGAGCACTATCAGCTCCATCCCAACATCCCTCACATCGCTCTCCATTTCCCATCCTTGCAGATTAGTTGCGGGCACCTTCGAATTTGTTGGTGCCATTGAGTGCTCTGGGCGGAGAAACCACCAAGACTATGGCCAGCGACATAGCCAACGTGGATTTATTCCAGGTATGGCATCAAAGACTAGAAGACAGGCAATATCACAGGTCATGCAGACAGACTGTCTCACTGTATAGAGATGAAGTTGAGGGATCCAACCCGCCACACGATCTTCTCTCTCCGACTCTCCCCCCACAAAGAACTCCGGGCTCCATGTCCCTGCCCCCTCACATGGCTGCACCATGGCCTAGGCTGTGCATGTCAGCTGAAATCGAGCTAAGTCATTCCCCACCAGCCCCACACGGCTGAGCGTTCAGCAGGGCCCAGCGGGTATGCACTGTTCTAAACTGTCTTGAGGTGAAACCAGGGTTCAAACTCTGGGTGAAACCCTCGTGACCCCCCCTTCCTGAATGCTGACCCAGCCAGGCTGTGTATTTTCCTTAGTTTCCACGTCTCAGGAGGGCGCACCTTTCTTTCTGACCCTCCCATCCCTTGCCCCCCCCCCCCTTCACTTATGCCAGGATATCCCTGAGATCTACTAGTACATGTATGGCATGCTTTGCTCCCTGGCGATAGCTGGCACCTGGCTGCTGGTTGCCACCTACTGGTGCTATCCTGTCTCAACCACACACTCCATCAGTGAGTCTTAGTTCTTCACAGAGCTGAGGGTGTGCGGTGGCCTTGGCCTTGAGCAGCGCAGCAGTTGGGTGATTTGTACATGTTGCGCAACAGTTGGGTGATTTGTACATGTTGCGCAGCAGTTGGGTGATTTGTACATGTTGCGCAACAGTTGGGTGATTTGTACATCTTGCGCAACAGTTGGGTGATTTTTACATATTGCGCAACAGTTGGGTGATTTTTACATGTTGCGCAACAGTTGGGTGATTTGTACATACTTAGCCATATTGCCTGAAAGGCTGAAACGGCCTGTTTCCGCCTTTCCGGCTGCTTGCAGTTTTGTTTATTTTTGAAGTTGACCCAGTTAAGGGTATGGTCTAACACTTGCCATCCTGATGATTCTCCGTTCAGTTGGGGCTATCATGGGCTTCGGCCTAGCTTATGGAGGCGGCAACGGAGTCTCGTGGCATGAGGAGAAAGGGGACTTCCCATTCACCAAGGTACGCCATCACGCATACACGCCGTGCGAATAAGGGATGGAACAAATCTTTACTTGGAACTCTGAGGCTCGTCTGTTTTCAAAATCACAAGCTGTACATCTCCTGCTGCATCTTGCGATTCGAATAGAGCAGAACTTTCTTGCCTCTTCTTTTTCGCTTGGCATGGAGAGACCAGAGGCTCTAGGTGAGACTGTCCACCCACATCCACAATCATTTGGTATCCTCAAGTTATCGATTTTATGTTACTTCGTTGCGGAGCTGAGGGTTTGGCCTTGGCCATGATCAGGGAAACATTAGGGTTTAGGGTTTAGGGATGTTAGGAATGTTTCAACCTCGACTCCCTGAACTGCATTCATTTGCTGCCCCTCTTGCCGCCAGGGATTCCTCCCTGTTGTGCTGTCTAGGTTGTCCTCGCCCACCACCGGGAGCATCCTGTCGGCCAACTTGTGTCCTTGATCACCTTAACTTATTTCCTCTTTTGATACCTCTGCTATCTGCAGGGATTCCTCCCCGTTGTGCTGTCTTGGTTCTTCTCACCCATCATCGGGAGCATCCTCTCCTGAATCTTCTTTATCACCATTCGCCTGTGCATCCTGCGCCGCCAGAACTCCGCGCCGCCACCAACCTGGCCATCTACAGCCTGTCGCTGCTCATCTTCGTCACCATCTTCATCAATTTCATGTTCGTCATCATCAAGGGACACTTCCAGGAACTAGAGGTGGGAGGAATATGCCTGGTGGTCTTGGTAGAACAATCCGGCTGAACCCTGCCGCTGCTCATCTTTGCCACCATCTTCATCAACCTCATGTTTGTTATCATCAAGGGACACTTCCAGGAACTAGAGGTGGGAGGAATATGCCTGGTGGTCTTGGTAGAACGATCCGGCTGAACCCTGCCGCTGCTCATCTTTGCCACCATCTTCATCAACCTCATGTTTGTTATCATCAAGGGACACTTCCAGGAACTACAGATGGTTGGGGCTTACGGTTTCAGGGTTGGGAGGTGGGTTGCAGGGTTGGGTTTCAGGGTTCAGGGCCGGGGACACGATTTGGGGTTCAGGGTTGGGGCCCAGGGTTCAGGGTCGGGGTTCAGGGTTGGGTCTCAGGGTTCAGGGTTGGGTCTCAGGGTCCAGGGTTGGGGCTCAGGGTCCAGGGTTTGGGTTCAGGGCTCAGGCTCAGGGCTCAGGCTCAAGGTTCAGCGTTGGGGTTCAGGTTTGGGGCTCAGGGTACAGGGTTGGAGTTCAGGGTTAAGGCCTAGAGTTCAGGGTTCGGGCTCAGGGTTCAGGGTTTGGGCTTGGGGTCCAGGGTTTGAAAACCGAACCCTGAAGATTCCCAAGGAACCAAGCACCTGACGCGCACGGTGATGACTGTTCAGGTTTTGCCCTGGTGGATGAAAATCACGCACCGCCAAAGCACAGTATTAGTGATGTGCATTTGCGCCATAATTTAGAAATCGTGGAGAAGTAATGACGGTCCGTTACTGGTCCAAGTAGCTGAATTGACCTTGATTTGCCTTGAAATTACGGTGACTGAGACTCAGCTAAGTACCGTAATTCAGCCACCGCAAGGACCGTTAGAGGCACAGCACTGTGTAAGACAGCCTTAGGCTCAGCAGTATTCAGGGATGCTACACGAAGCCACACAAAAAATCATGTGCATCCAGCAATCGACACACAGCCAAGAGCAGCTCGGCACAGCACTGCTGTGTATCCTGTTTTTCTTCAAGTCAGACTCTGCACACAAGGACGTTTTAGGAACACTTCGGTGATGGTCTCCATGCCCTGTTAAGCCGCTCGATTCTCCTAGAGTACACTCAATGAAGTCAAGCCCTGGCACGAATGCTTCAACCCTCCTCCGCCCTCCCCTCAGGACAAGTACCCGTGTCCCACGGTCCTTGGCTTAAAGGGCCTCCCCTACAAGGACTGCACAGACCTGAACAATGCGGCCGCGTGGATTGCGGCGGCTGTCGCCGGCGGCCTCGCTGTCGTCGGAGGCTTCGTTGGCATCCCCCTCCTCAAGAGGATGGTGGCTTGCGACCTGGAAGAGTGAGTGACAGATGTATGACCTGGAAGAGTGAGTGACAGATTACGACCTTCAAGATTTGAGAGACAGATGTATGACCTGGAAGCGTGAGTGACAGATGTATGACCTGGAAGAGTGAGTGAGGAGGTCATAGCTAGTGCCCTGTCAAGAAGGCCCTTGTGCCGCACTTGTGTGGTAACTGGTACGGAGTGATTTCTATTCCCTGCTTCCTTCCGAATCGCCGAACCTGGCTGCTTTCCCTTCATCACAGGGATTTGAGCCTCAGCACCTGGCCAACACGCTGTGGGCGCTGTCCCGTCTAGGCATCGCACCTGATGATGCTTGGATGCGCGCATTTCTGCTTCAGGTGGGTGAAGCGAGTCAGGGCTTTTGGTACCAAGGCTGTGTTCCTTGTCTGGATGACCTCTCTGGCCATCCCTCCATCAGTGAGGATTAGAAGCTGGGAAGGGAGGGGTACAAAGACAGTCTGCTCGCCTGCTGGGATTTATTAGGTTTTGGGTTCCCCAAGTCACGAGCATCCAACGTTTCCATAAGGCCTCCCTTTTGGGAATCCTATGCAAGGCTTTCGTTTGTGTTTAGTGTCCCCAGAGTGCCCTAAATGGAGTAGGGAGAGCATTCTGTGGCGGTGTGCGTGTCTGTCTGCATGTCGGTGGGCATTTTAGGGGGAAGATGTACCTGAAGTCCAGGATGTCCCTCCCTCCTTTCCTTGCACAGCTGGAGCGTTCTGCAGACGTATTGGCCCCCATCGACGTGTCGCATGTGCTGTACGGGTTGGCCAGCCTCGGCTTCGAACCAACACAGGTGTGAAACCCTTAACGGGTGTGGAGAAGGGAGTTAAGCCGGCCAAAGTGTGAATCCTCTTGTGGGTGCAGGATTTAGAGAGCTCAGTGTATCAGGATTGGGTGATGATGGCTGAATTTGTGTCCTTCCTAAACCTGGCCCTACAAGCTGGCTACTCAGTGTTTGAAATGTTGTGTCTGTGATCCAGAGATCCTTTCAGCATCTCTTCACTCTTGATGCACGCTGCAGGACCAAGGAGCGCTGTTTGAGCGGATGCAGAGGTGCCTTCTGTCCTCGCAGCCCGCAGCCCTCAACTTGCCAGCGTCTGGCGGCCAGGCAGCGGGCAGGCGCTCGGGCCGGAGTGTGGCGGGGCGGTCCCGCGCCACCCCCCAGGCCATTGCAAATAGCATGTGGGCTCTGGCCACCATGTCTGTGCTGCCTAACAAGGCATGGATGGATGAGGTGAGCTTGCCGCCCCGGAAACGTGATATCTTTCACACCCTGCTGCACATCTTGATTTGAATTCTTGTAATTAGGCAAAAGTACACGGTCATCCCCAGGTCTTCTCAGCTTGCATGGTGGCCTTTGCGCATGGCGCCAACGACGCCGCCAACAGCATCGGCCCTTTCTCTGCCATCTACAGCACCTGCCAGACCCACGCCGTGCCCTCCAGCAAGACCGATACGCCCAAGTGGATCTTCGTCATGGGCGGCGTCGGCATCGTCCTCGGCCTCGCCACCTACGGCTACAACATCATCATGCAGCTAGGCGTCAAGATGCTGCACTTGACGCCCAGCCGCAGCTTCTGCGCCGAGCTGGCCGCCGGCCTCACCATCTCGCTGGCGTCCTTCTACGGCATCCCCGTCTCCACTACCCAGATCATTGTCGGCGCGGAGATCGGCGTCGGGCTGACCGAGGACCTGCGGACCGGCCTCAACTTCCCCGTCCTGATGCGCACCTTCATGGGCTGGATCTGGACCATCCTGCTGGCGCTGTGCTTCTGCGCCGCGCTGTTCTCCATGGGCGGCTATGCGCCCTCCATCATCATGGCCAACGAGGTCCGCTTCTAACGCAGTGCCGCGTATGTGAGGGCCGACGCGACGTACAGCGAGATGCAAGCGACGAACGGCCTGTTCAAGGCGGATGCCGCCTGGTGGAACGGCAGCGCCGTCAGCCCCAACGGTGGCGAGCTGGACAAGATGATCGACACCCAAGCCTCCTCTTTCAAACTAGGCAATGTTTAAATACGACAGCAAGAAGAAGACGTACGGCTACGCCAGATACATCACCAAGGAGCAGGTGTGCTGTGCCGACTTAACCCTTAACCCTAAACCCTAAACCCCAAACCCTACGCCAGATACATCACCTAGGAACAGGTGGGTTCAGGGTTTAGGGTCTAGACTCAAACCATACGGCGTAAAGCTGCGCCAGATACATCACTAAGGGGGCAGGTGAGCTGTGCCGACTTCACAATCGATTCCTGCAGAGATCCAGCTATCATGCGGGGTTCATGGCTTCGGTTTGAAGGTTACCCTAAACCCCAAACCCTAAACCCTGGAGCCTTGGCACTTGTGTTGCGTACACGGAGGCGACATTGATTGCATATGTTATTTGCGCCCATGGGTATCGCTGCTAACAGCCTATCTGTGAAGCGATTTGTTCGAGGGTTACACGTCCACCGTTCCTGCCTGGGGCAAAAACCCTTAACCCTGAACCCTCAACCCTTAAACCATTCCTGCCTGGGGCCTTGACACCAGTGTTGCGTGCAAGGGAAAACGTTTCCGCTTCATTTATTTACTTATTTGCGCCCATTGGGATCCATGTGAACACTCCAAGGCAAGCTTGTCAGAGGGTTACACAGTAGCCTGCCGGGAGCTTTGACACCAGTGTTGCGTGCACGGGGGAACCACTTGGGCATGCCTTGTTTGCGTCCATTGGTATCGCTGTTTACAGCCTATTCTTCAAGGGATTTTGTTGGAGGGTTGCACGTTCACCAAGCCTGCCGGGGGCTTTGACTCTAATATTGCGTGCACAAGCAGAAGCGTTCTGCATGCCTTTTTTCCGCGAGCATTGGTATCGCTGTCAACAACCTGTCCCCAAGGCAATTTTGATGGAGGGTTTCCCCTGCACCCTGAGCCGCAACGGCCTAGAAAACTACCATATAGCATAAGACGTGACTCAGCATTTGAATTTCGAATTCGAACTCTCCGAAGCTAACCTGACTCCGGTTTATTTAATACAGCTGTGGGGAACAAAGAGCTGTACCGTACCCAATACCCATACCATGGTGCCGATGTTGGTGATCCGAAAGCCCTCTACATCCCTGATCCTCGAAACGCATTTTCTCAGAGCTCGCCTAACGGCCGGTTGCAAAAAACTGAAAATCAAATTTGAAACCTGGATTCCCCATGCTCCCTGTCCCCCTACCTTCCCTCAGGTTCAGTTCTATTTGAGCCAGGCCATGGAACTCCAGGCGCAGACATCCAACACTACCATTGGCCAGGTGCCATCCACCGCCGGCCGCTGAAAACGCAGCCATGTTGAAAGAAACCAAGAAAGGATCCGCTTAAGGGGCGTGAGTGAGGGTGGAGGACAGGGTGCAACATGATCGCGTCCGTGCCGTTACCCTGGGTGGCACTCGCGGCAGCCTTGTAATTTATTCTCCCAACCGCGTGTATTTTTTCTGCTGGCAGCTGCCAGTGAGTGCCCTTTTGACCTGGTTCGGTCAAAATAAAGGCGTACTGATGGGTTGTCTGATAATTGGTTGTTGTTTGTTGAGCAAGATCACTCTTAAATTTCACTATGTTGATGATTGATGATTGATGCCCAATTTCAAAACGCTGTGCCAGCCGCTGATGAATCGTGGTTGCTTCTAAAAGCGACTTATATTGACGTGAAGGTTTTACAGTCCAGCAGAGCATCACATCAGGCAGATTGATTGATTGCGCATTGCGATGATGGTGTGGAGAGTGTGATTGCCTGAACAAGTGCAGTTTCACGCAAGTTGCCCTCTATGATGTGCAGTTCATGCAATGATGCAATATGCCCTTCGTGCTCTTTGAAGAGCAGCTGATGCAATATGCCGTTGTGCTATTGTAATTGGCTCATGCAATTTGACTTGTGTGCTCTGATCATGACACTGCTGCTATGTCAATTGTGCAAGCCTCAATGTGTATAATATTAGAATTTTGACAACTGAATTTTGACAACTGAATTTTGACAACTGAATTTTGACAACTGAATTTTGACAACTGAATGGGCCTGCATGATATGTGTCGTGCCCCATTTATATTTCGATGAGGATTCTCACACATGGTGTCCAATGGAGTGTTGAAGCTGAACCATTTATAGGCAACCGTCTGTTGTTTTAGCCGTTTCTTTTAACAATTACGAATGGACTAGCTGTTTTCGAGGTAAATATACAAGCAAAATAACACGTCATTGACCCACAAACCGGTTTGGACTAAAGAATTTCGATAGCAATCAACAAGACGGACGGGCATGCATCCCCCTGGAAGTTTCTTCAAGCAAACAAACACAAGTATGCCAAGGCCTCGAAATGAACCACATTAGTTAGTGGGTCCCAGCCACAGAACTTGGCGTGGGCACACAAGAAATAACTGCCCGCCTGGTGATGCATGAAGTCAATGACTTTACACCACTGGGCCCTGCTCGAAAAGGCTCGGCCGCGTGGGCGCCCACCTGTCCCGTTGGATGAAGAGAAAAGGAAACGCCTGTGTAGTTATGCATGAAGTGTGCACACCCACATGCGGTACTTAATTACTTAATTACTATCATTTATTTCCTCCTGGGCCTTCTCCCTTGACTTTCCTAGCTGACCTTTTGTTTGCCGATGTGGCCGAGCTTCATTTAGCATGGCCCAGAGGTGTAACGTCATTAGCCCACATGCGGTAGCACCGGCAGCACAGAAAGACACTAAGACAGCCCATTCGTGGCGGTAGCCATGGCGGCTGATAAGCAGCTCGCGCTCATTCAGACCACTGGAGGACGCAATTGGTGCAATGGACTGCTAGGTGCCTTAGAGGACTTACAGCGGGGGGCAGCCGTCCCCCAACTGAGCCAGGTAGCGGCGCTGAGCTGAGGGACACGGCCAGCTTGCGGAGGATGCGCTGAATGTGTGCATTCAGTGCCCTAGCGTGAAGGAGAGGCTGAGGGCGAGAGGTTGGGCAGCTCCCCCCAAAGGGCGCCGCGGATTTTCAGCTGTTCCAGGGCAGGCATGGGTGAAAGTTTCTGACTTAAGTAGAGGATGTGGTAGACTTTGTCGATGCCTGGTTTTTTTGTCTTTCTTGTGCCTCTTTGGGGACTGGCTCTTCCCTTTTTGTCTTTCTCTTGCTGTCAGGGGCGGGGCCCTTCGGTCCGTCTTTCCTTTTTCTTGAAGGGGGGTGGTCTGTTCTTTATGCTCCTTCCTGTCTTTCCTCTTGTCTTTAGTTCCTTTCCTTTTTTCTCCCTACGATACAGGCGTTAGAATAGACCGCAGGCAGTAGTGGGTGGCCTTCTTCCCTAGCTGACTGTTTGCCGACGTGGCCGAGCTTCATTTAAGCAGGGCCCACAGGTCAATGACATCAAACCTCTGGGCCCTGCTCGAAAAGGGGCGGCCGCGTGGGCACCCAACTGTCCCGTTGGAAGAAAAGAAAAGAAACTGAAGGAAAGAAAGAAGGAGAAGAACACAAAGGAGCCCCCCCCAAAAGGGAAAGGCAGCCCGAATTAACCTTGCCCCTCTCTAGCCTATTCCCCCAAAAGGCAAAGAAAAAACAAAGCGTACGACGTCCTCAACAAAAGCCAGAGCCTCTAATCCAAGCCTGCCCCGGTACAACTGTTGAAAGGGCCCAGAGGTGTAACGTCGTTAACATACCGGCAGTCATCCTGCCCAACAGGTCAACATAAACTGTCATAGTCCTTGTCTCAAGAAATCATCAAGGCACCGTTGTGACTCACGGATCCTACTACATACCGATATTCATAAATATGGACGTTTGTGCAGTCAACGGCAGATATCAAAGGCAGCGAGCGCAAGACGATAAAAGTCATCAGCCAATGACATTACGCCTCTGCTTAAAAGGCTCCGCCACGTGGGCTCCCAACTGTCCCGTTGGAAGAAAAGAAACTGAGGGAAAGAGGGAGAAGAACACAAAGGAGAAGGAAAGACCCCCCCAATGTAAAGGCAGCCTTAAGTATCTTTCCCCCTCTCAAGCCTATTCCCCAAGAAGGCAAAGAAAAACAACAAATCTAGGCCTCAACAAAGCGTACAATGTATAAAAGTCATCAACGCATAAAGAAATACGCAAGGCTGCTTTGAACTGTCGTAACAGGTTTGAGGGTGATGGTACCCACACAGTCTACAGAGCCACAACTGCTGATCAACATGTGTCGAAATCTCTCCATCTTTCCCTCCATTCGAAGGAGATCCATGCAGATATATTGCAGCAGATCCATTGCAGATCTATGGTGGCAGATCCATGGTAGATCTATTGCAGCAGATCCAGAAAAGCTCTATTGCAGCAGGTCCAAGAAAGAAAGAAAGCTAGGGTTAAGGAAACAGCGCAGCCTGGGCCGAAGCCACATCCGCGCCGTTACCGTGCAGCAGGTCCATGACAGATCCTTTGTGGCAGATCCATGGTAGATATATTGCAGCAGATCCATGGCGGATCTAATCCCCGCTAGCCGTAGTTGCCGCAGCCCACTCTTCACTCCAGTACCCATTGCTGATCCCTAGGGAAGGATACCCCACGGGCTTCCTTTTCCATGGGTTGCAGCTTTCCCTCTCTTCAGCTAGCCGTGAAGTGCCACAGGCGTTACCCTCCTGCTAGCCGTAGTTGCTATAGCCCACTCCAAACTCCTGCACCGGGATGGAGGTGCTGGCGATGCCTCGGTCCGTCAGGGACACGCGGAACAGCGTCTGCCTGCACAGCCGCAAACACGGACGTAGATGTGTATTAGATATTTCGTGTGCAGCAAACACACACTTAAACATGGCATATATAAATATATATTTCGTTTACAGCCGCGCACACAGACGGTGGATGCTTCACACTTTAGATTTGAGGAATCCATGGGGCGCTAGAAGCGAAGCACATGGGATCTGCTGGTATCTGCTAAGATCTACTGGGATCTGCTGAGATCTGCTGGGATCTACTAGGATCTGCTGGGATCTGCTAGGATCTCCTGAGATCTGCTGTGGTCTGCTGAAATCTGCTAGGATCTGCTGAGGCCTGCTGGGATCTGCAACTTCTGCTACAGGGGCTGCCGTCTCAACTCCGCAACGATGCCAGTGTTGTGGCAGCGCCTGATGAGATCTGCTGGAAATCTCGAATCAGCTAATATCTTTTGAAATCTGCTGAGGTCTGCTGATATCTGTTTTTTTTTGAAATCTGCTGAGTTCTGCTGAGATCTGCTGGATTGTTTTGAAATCTGCTGAGATCTGCTGGGATCTGCCGTCTCAACTCACCGCCCAAGCCTGTGCGGATGCCAGTGTTGTGGCAGTGCCTGCTGAGGCTGCAGCCCCAGGGCAAACCTGACGTGGTCTCCGGCAGACGTACGAGTAGAGGTCCTGGTGTCGTCCTGATGGTGCAGGGATCATGTTTCATGTTTCATGTTTCATATTTCATGTTTCATGTTACATGTTTCAGGGTTAAGTATGCAGTATTGCAGCCCAAGGACAGACCATGTCAGGTCACCAGCAGACTTACGGGCAGAGGAGAGAACACTCTGAAACCCTAAACCCTAAACCATCACAAGAACCCGGTAATCAGACCTCATACCCTCAGCCCTCAAGTAAACCCTTGCATAAACCCTGGTAGGGTCGGCCGTGCTCAAGGCATTGTAGGAGGAGATGCTGCCGCTGCCAGATCAAGAGATACAGGCTGAGTGTTCATCACCAGGGCTTAGGGGTAGGGGGATAGGGCTCAGGGGTTAATGCTGATGGGTTATGGGTTAGGGGTTAATGCTTAGGGGCTGCGGGTTTGGGAGTTATTATTATGGCTTATGGGTTAGGAGTTAAGGCTTATGGCTTAGGGGTTATGATAACGACTGAGGGGTTATGGGTTAGGAGTTAAGGCTTAAGGCTTAGGGGTTATGATAACGACTGAGGGGTTATGGGTTAGGAGTTAAGGCTTAAGGCTTAGGGGTTATGATAACGACTGAGGGGTTATGGGTCAGGAGTTAAGGCTTAAGGCTTAGGGGTTATGATAACGACTGAGGGGTTATGGGTTAGGAGTTAAGGCTTAAGGCTTAGGGGTTATGATAGCGACTGAGGGGTTATGGGTTAGGAGTTAAGGCTTATGGCTTAGGGGTTATGATAACAACTGAGGGGTTATGGGTTAGGAGTTAAGGCTTATGGCTTAGGGGTTATGATAGCGACTGAGGGGTTATGGGTTAGGAGTTAAGGCTTATGGCTTAGGGGTTATGATAACAACTGAGGGGTTATATTTAGGAGTTAAGGCTTATGGCTTAGGGGTTATGATAACGACTGAGGGGTTATGGGTTAGGGCTTCGGGGTTAGGGGTTGTGATTATGGCTTAGGGGTTATGATTATGGCTTAGGGCTTAGGGGTTAAAAAGTGGCTTAGGGTTTAGGGCTTAAGGCCAAGGGGTTACGGCTAAGGGCTAAGGGAGTTATAATTATGGCTACGGGCTAAGACTTAGAGCTAAGGTTTCATCAACGAAAGCGTAGGGCCCAAATCAAGGGTGACTCTGTTGCCCCGAAGGCTTTATATGGAGAGAAGCTGCCGCCGTCAGATCAGGTTACAAGGTTCATAATCAGGGGCCAGGGCATAGGGCTTAGGGCTTGGGGCCGAGGGCTTGCAGGCTATACATCATCACCGAAAGCGCCAGGCCCGCACCTGGGATGGCTCCGCTGCGCCGAAGGCGCTGCACCGGAAAAAGCTGCCACCGCCACATCAGGGCACATGGGTTACAGGGTTCGTAATCAGGGGCATAGGGCATAGGGCTTAGGGCTAAGGGCGAAGACTTCGGGTCTACACTCAGGACTTAGGGCTGAGGCTGAGAGCTGAGGGTTTGGAGCATTTGGCTTACAACTCATCGGCGCATTGGGCTCGCACCTGGGATGACTCTGCTGCGCCAAAGGCGTTGTACCGGGAGAAGCTGCCGCATCTGGCCCCCGCATCCATTCCGCCCGTACCGCCAGGCGCTCCGAAGCCACACGTTGAGCAGGTAGGGCGTGTGCACGTGGGGCAGACCTGCAAGAAGGGGGGTCAAGGGCGTTCAGGGTTCAGGAGGTCGGGGCGTTCAGGGTTCAGGGTATTCAGGGGTTAACACGCACACATACATACATGCAACCCCCTACACAGATACACCCCCTACACAAACACGTACTGGGCTGCCGATTGCTCCAATGGTTGGGGGTGCAAGCAAGCCTGCCGTCTGGAAGCCCAGCGGGCCTGCCGTCTGGAAGCCCAGCGGGCCTGCCGGCAATGACCCGAGTCGGCCTGCCGTATGGAGTCCCAAGGTCCCCTGCGGGCCTGCTGGCAGGGCGCCCGGCGGGCCTGCCGAGAGGACTCCGCCGCGCCAGGCTGGCAGGTGGTAGGCGAACGGCGGCGCCGTCGCCGTCCCCAGGGCGGAGGAGTCCCCCGGAACGGGTGGCAGCGGCCGCTGCTGGCCCGCGGGCCCCTCCACAGCAGCCGCGCTCGTGAGATTCGTTGTGAAGGGGACGCCGGGGCAACGAGCGGCCGGAACCGTCTCTTCCGCGGTGAAACTGACGCTGGGGTGACGGCTTGCGGGGGGGGCCTGCCCCCCCCCCGCTGGCCCTGGCCCTGGTGGTGTCTCTGCCTCTGGCTCCAGTCCGGAAGCTGGACGTGACTCCCGCCCTAGCCCTTCTCCAGGCTCAGCCCCTGGCTCTGGCCCTGACCCTGGCCCTGACTCGCGCCCCGGTCCCGGCCACGAGCCCATCTCCAGGCCGGTCGAGCACCGGTCTCCTTCATCACCATCCTCCTCCTCCTCCTCATCATCACCCCCATGAGCCACCGCTGTTGCCGCCGCCGGCAACTCCGCCCCCCTCCCTCCCGCTTGAAAACGCCCCTTCCCCCCGTTGTTCTTCAGCTGCTGAGACTCCAACGGCACCTGGCCTTCCTGAACGATCCTCTCCAGAAGCCCCTGATTCTCTTGCATGATGCGCACCAGCGGGCCCTCGCTCTGCAGGATCCGCATCTCCAACGACGGCCGCAGGCTTCCCATGATTTGGCGCTCCAGCGGGCCCTGCCGCGACCTCTGCCGACGCCGCCGCAGCTGCTGCGCTCGATCCATGGCAGTCGCCTCCTCCTCCTCTCCCAACTCCTCCACCTCCTCCTCGGCGTCCTCCTCCTGCTCCTCCTGCTCCTTCTCAGAAGAGGGTCGGTCCAAGCTCTTGCTACGTAGGCTGGTGGTCACCGGGGTGCACCTGGAGACAACACCGACAAAAAAACATTTTTCAGTGTTTCAGCTTTCCAGCTTGTCTGGGTTTCTGTCTGGCAAGGCTTCAGGCTGGTGGTCACCAGGGTGCGCCTGGACACAGCACGGACAAAACACCCGATTTTCAGTGTTTTCAGCTTTTCATTGCTCCAGGTTTCTGTCTGGAAAGAATTCAGGCTGGTGGTCACCAGGGACAAACGAGTTTTCACGGTCTCCAGTCTGCAGCTGGAGCTGGTCCCACGGCTCCAGCTCCTGCGTTTAGGGTTTAGAGTTCAGTCCAGCTCCTCTGTTTAGGGTTTAGAGTTCAGTCCAGCTCCTCTGTTTAGAGGAGTATCATGTTATTGGGAGCTGGTCACCGGGGTGCGCCTGGATACAGCACGAGCAAAAACATGAACCTTCACGATCTCCAGTTGACAGAGGGAGCCGTAGTTTTCGCGCCTGTTCCTCTGTTTATAAGAGCATCATGTTGTTGGGCTGGTCACCGGGGTGCCCGCCTGGACACAGCATGGACACAAGAAAGGAACTTCTGGTCTCCAGTTTGCAGCTTGAGCTGGACCCACGGCATTCCCACGGCTCCAGCTCCTCTGTTTAGAGGAGTATTGTGGTAATTGGCGGGTCACTGGGGTGCGCCTGGACACAGCACGGACACACAAATGAAATCGTAGGGTCGCCAGCTCCCCACGGCTACACTCTCTGTTCCCAGGGGTCTTAGGTTAGTCACTGGGGTGTGCCTAGACACAGCACACGTGATTACTTGTTTGTTTCTGCAGGCTCTCCAACTTCCCACGGCCATAGCTTCTCAGCTTAGGGTTTTCAGTTAAGGTTTTCAGATAAGGTTTTCAGTTTAGTTTTCAGTTTAGGGTTTCCAGTTCAGTTATCAGTTTAGTTTTCAGTTTAGGGTTTTCAGTTTGGTTTTCAGTTTAGGGTTTTCAGTTATTGTTTTCAGTTTAGGTTTTAGTTAATGACATTCAGTTCCGAAGGGTATCAGGTTTTCAGGCTGGTCGCCGGGGCGCGCCTGGACACAGCACGATAACAAGGAGCAACTTAACCCGCCAACAATTCTTAAAATTTCTTCCTGGCTTAAGATTTCTCTTTGACTTCAGATTTCTTGCCAGCTTAATATTTCTTCTCTGGAATGTTTCAGCACTCTCCAGTTAGTTGACGGGGTGCACCTTGTGCATCGTTTCTGGACCCCTTTCTCTCACCTAGACAGCCCATGCCCCATGGGAGCAAGCACGCGCTGCATAGCCCAGAGACTGTATAATAAACCCTAAGCCCCTTGACCCTGAACCCTTCTTGACCCTAAACCATGAATTATAACTAGGCACGCGCTACACATCCCAGAGACTGTTTATTAAACCCTCAACCCTGAGCACTCCTCTCACTTGGACAGCCCGTGCCCCATGGGAGCAAGTAAACGCTTGTCCCAAAAATGTATAATGAACCCTGCTCCCTAGAGCCCTGAACATTAAACCCTAGACCCCCAAGCCCACCATGTTGAACTCCTTTTTCTGACCTGGACAGCTCGTGCCCCATGGGATCAAGCACACACTCCACAGCCCAAAGACTGAACAATAAACCCTTAACCCTTATTTACCCTAAACCCTCAAACCTTCTCAAACCTTAACCCTCAACCCTTTTTGAACCTGAACCCTCAGCCCTTTTTGACCCTAAACCCCCAGTCCTTCTTGACCCTAAACCCTCAACCCTTCTCGACCCTAAATCTTCAACCCTTCTCGACCCTTCACCCTCAGCCCTTCTCGACCCTAAACCCATCTCGACCCTAACCCCCAGCCCTAAACCCTCATCAACCTTAAACCCTCAGCCCTTCTCGACCCTAAACCCATCTCGACCCTAAACCCACCTCGACCCTAAACCCATCTCGACCCTAAACCCATCTCGACCTTAAACCCCCAGCCCTAAACCCTCCTCAGCCCTAAACCCTCAGCCCTTCTCGACCCTAAACCCATATTGACCCTAAACCCTCAGCCCTAAACCCTCCTCAACCCTAAACCCTCAGCCCTTCTCGACCCTGGACCCTTCTCGACCCTAAACTCCCCTTAATCCTTATCCCTCAGCCCTTCTCGACCCTAAACCCTTCTCGACCCAAAACCCTCAGCCCTTCTCAACCCTAAACCATCCTCAACCCTCAACCCTCAGCCCTTCTCGACCCTAAACCCTCCTCAACCCTTAACCCTCAGCCCTTCTCGACCCTAAACCCATCTCAACCCTAAACCCTCAGCCCTTCTCCACCTTTTACCCTTCTCGACCCTAAACCCTTAACCCTCAGCCCTTCTTGACCCTCAATCCATCTCGACCCTAAACCCTTCTAAACCCTCAGCCCTTCCCCCACCTGGACAGACCGTGCCCCATTGACATGGATGAAATCTTCTTGTTCAAAAAGCGTGGAGCGGCCAGCGGGTTCTGATGGAACGACGTGAGCGACGGCAGCCCGCGGGGCGGCAAGCTGTTGAGCGGCTTCAGTACCGGGGCAGAGTTGGCATTGAAAGACTGTTGACGGGCCTGCGCAAACACGGGGATCAGGATCTAGGGGTTCGGATGGAAACGAAACTACACAAGCGTGCGGGGCGGCAAGCTGGTGAGCGGCTTCTGCAACGGGACAGAGTCGGCGTTAAAGGGATGTTGACACGCCTCTCACCCACCCACCCACCTACCCACCCTCAACCACATACCTTCGAAAAGCTGCGGAGCACGTTGTTAACCGAGCCGCCTCCGACGCTGGACGCCGCCTCCTCAAGCATGGCCCCCACCAGTTGATCGGACCCTATTGTGCTGAACTCAAGCAAGATGTTGAGCAGCGACTGCAACGTGCCGTCTGCCGTCTTGGTCTGCGCAGCAAAGAAGGGTATATGGCCATGCTGGATAAGGCTAGGCAAATGTTGAGCAGCAAGGCTTGGTCGCATCTGTCCTTTTTCGTCCAAGGCGGCGGCCACCCACCTCCACTGCTGGGCGGTACATCGGGCAGTACAACGCTTGCGGCCGGCCTCCTGACGCCCACCGCCAAACCCTCCTTAGCCTTCATGCACGTCGCCAATAAGTCGTCGCGCGATGCTGACGCTAGACTCGCACCACACGTTCACATCCCCTGTCTAGTTCAGCCTCACCCCCTTCCTGTCGCACCTTCTGCAGCCTGTCCTCACAGATCTCCACCAAAGCCTGCCCTTAAGCCAGCACTTAGTGCCCGATGCTCACGCTGGTCCGGCACCACACGTTCATGTCCCCTGTCTAGTTCAGCCCCCCCTCCCCTTCTAATGCACCTTACGCAGCTCGTCCTCACAGATCTCCACTACTGATTGTGGCTTGGCCAGCACCTTGCACACAATGCTCACGCTGGTCTGGCACCACACGTTCATGTCCCCTGTCTAGTTCAGCCCCCCCTCCCCTTCTAATGCACCTTACGCAGCTCGTCCTCACAGATCTCCACTACTGATTGTGGCTTGGCCAGCACCTCGCACACAATGCTCACGCTGGACTCGCACCACACGTTCATGTCCCCTGTCTAATTCAGCCCCCCCTCGCCTTCTAATGCACCTTACGCAGCTCGTCCTCACAGATCTCCACTACTGATTGTGGCTTGGCCAGCACCTCGCACACAATGCTCACGCTGGACTCGAACCACACGTTCATGTCCCCTGTCTAGTTTAGCCCCCCCTCCCCTCCTAGCGCACCTTACGCAGCTCGTCCTCACAGATCTCCACTACTGATTGTGGCTTGGCCAGCACCTTCCGCGCGATGCTCACGCTGGACTCACACCACACATTCATGTCCCGCGGCTGCTGTGCGGCGTTTTGTGGGCGCTCGCAGGTGAAGGCTGCGGAGGGGAGCTCGTTCTGAGCCAGGAGCACGAGCGTCTGTGCGCGGGTCAAGGGAGGGGAGGGGAAGGATAGGGGGAGGGGGGGCGAGGGTGAGGGGAAGAAAGGGGGGGAGATGGACAGAGATGAGGGGAGGGGAAGAGAGATGGAGTGAGGGGAAGGGAGGTGAGGGGCGATGGAGAGAGGTGAGGGGAGGAGAAGAGAGATGGAGTGAGAGGAGGGGAGGGGTGATGGAGTGAGATGAGGGGAGGGGAAGAGAGATGGAGTGAGGGGAAGGGAGGTGGGGGGCGATGGAGAGAGGTGAGGTGAGGTACGGGGAGATGGAGTGAGATGAGGGGAGGGGAGGGGTGATGGAGAGAGATGAGGGGAGGGGAAGAGAGATGGAGTGAGGGGAAGGGAGGTGGGGGGCGATGGAGAGAGGTGAGGTGAGGTATAGGGAGATGGAGTGAGAGGAGGGGAGGGGGGGGGTGATTGAGAGAGATGAGGGGAGGGGCGGGGACATGGGAGTGTGGGAAGGGGAGGAGAGTAGAAGTGGGGAAGGGCAAATTTGAAGGGGGGGGACCGGGGGAGGGGATCCACACTTGCATCATTGGGCCAGGTTCAAAATCCCGAATTTGTAATAAAAAATGTTGGGGAATTTCGGCCGTCTTATTCAGGCACGCCGGCGCTGCAGCCGCCTTAAATTAGGACAAGGGTCAAAGGTCAAGGGTCAAGGGTCAAGGGTCAAGGGTCAAGGGTCAAGGGTCAAGGGTCAAGGGTCAAGGGTCAAGGGTCAAGGGTCAAGGGTCAAGGGTCAAGGGTTAAGGGTCAAGGGTCAAGGGTCAAGGGTCAAGGGTCAGGGGTCAGGGGTCAAGGGTCAAGGGTGAAGGGTGAAGGGTGAAGGGTCAAGGGTCAAAGTATCATGGTGCAGGGTGCAGGGTGCGCAGCTTGTGGTTCAGGTTGCACGGTGGCTCGTGCTTAAGGGTTAGCGCACACCTGTTTGCATATGCGCTCAGGATTCAGGGTACATTACATATTAACTGTACTACTCAGGGTTCAGGGTACATTACATATTAACTGTACTACTCAGGGTTCAGGGTACAGTACATATTAACTGTTCTACTCAGGGTTCAGGGTACAGTACATATTAACTGTACTACTCAGGGTTCAGGGTACAGTACATATTAGCTGTACTACTCAGGGTTCAGGGTACAGTACATATTAGCTGTACTACTCAGGGTTCAGGGTACAGTACATATTAACTGTTCTACTCAGGGTTCAGGGTACAGTACATATTAACTGTACTACTCAGGGTCCAGGGTACAGTACATATTAGCTGTACTACTCAGGGTCCAGGGTACAGTACATATTAACTGTTCTACTCAGGGTTCAGGGTACAGTACATATTAACTGTACTACTCAGGGTTCAGGGTACAGTACATATTAGCTGTACTACTCAGGGTTCAGGGTACAGTACATATTAGCTGTACTACTCAGGGTTCAGGGTACAGTACATATTAACTGTTCTACTCAGGGTTCAGGGTACAGTACATATTAGCTGTACTACTCAGGGTTCAGGGTACAGTACATATTAACTGTACTACTCAGGGTTCAGGGTACAGTACATATTAGCTGTACTACTCAGGGTTCAGGGTACAGTACATATTAACTGTTCTACTCAGGGTTCAGGGTACAGTACATATTAACTGTACTACTCAGGGTTCAGGGTACAGTACATATTAGCTGTACTACTCAGGGTTCAGGGTACAGTACATATTAACTGTACTACTCAGGGTCCAGGGTACAGTACATATTAACTGTACTACTCAGGGTTCAGGGTACAGTACATATTACCTGTACTACTCAGGGTTCAGGGTATAGTACATATTAGCTGTACTACTCAGGGTTCAGGGTACAGTACATATTAACTGTACTACTCAGGGTTCAGGGTACAGTACATATTAACTGTACTACTCAGGGTTCAGGTTACAGTACATATTAACTGTACTACTCAGGGTTCAGGGTAGAGTAGATATTAAGTGTACTACTCAGGGTTCAAGGTACAGTATATATTAAGTGTAGGGCTCAGATTCCAGGGTACAGTGCATATTAAGGGTTAAGCGTGCACCTGTTTGCGTACGTGTTCAGGGTACAGTACATTTAAAGCGTAAGGCTGAGGGTTAAGCGGGTGCCTAGTTGCGCATGCACTTAGGGTCTGGGGTGTAGGTCTTAAGGTTTAGGGTTTGCGAGCACCTAGCCTTAGGGTACAGCGTACAGAGTGCGTAGGGCCGAGGGTTAAGCACTCACCTGGTTGCGTACATGCTCCATCATGTCGACCTTGAAGTCGGGGAACATACGCATGAGGGGCCACAGGGAGTGGACGCGCAGCTCCCATGCGTGGCACACTGTGTCGTCCAACGACCTTTTGCGAGAGGAGGTGCAAGAGATGGAGATGATCAAGTTCGAAATTAAAAAAAAAGGCTTTCAGAATGAGGGGCCACAGGGAGTGGACGCACAGCTCCCATGCATGGCACACCGCGTTGTCCAGAGACCTTCCGCAGGAGGAGGTGCAAGAGATGGAGATGATCAAGTTCAAAATTAAGAAAACAGGCTTTCGGAAGTAGATGAAAGGGCCGCAGGGCGTTGACGCGAACCTGCCATGCGTGCACACAACGTGCTGCACAGAGACATTTCGTGGGAGTTGCAAGAGATGGAGATGTTTAAGTTCAAAATTCAAGTTCAAGTTCAAGTTCAAGTTCAAGTTCAAAACTAAAGAAACAGGCTTTCGCAAGTAGGGTAGATGAGAGGCCACAGGGCATTGACGCACAGCTGCCATGCGCTTAATCGCAGCTGCCATGCGCTTAATCGCAGCTGCCATGCGCTTAATCGCAGCAGCCATGCGCTTAATCGCAGCTGCCATGCGCTTAATCGCAGCTGCCATGCGCTTAATCGCAGCAGCCATGCGCTTAATCGCAGCTGCCATGCGCTTAATCGCAGCTGCCATGCGCTTAATCGCAGCTGCCATGCGCTTAATCGCAGCTGCCATGCGCTTAATCGCAGCAGCCATGCGCTTAATCGCAGCTGCCATGCGCTTAATCGCAGCTGCCATGCGCTTATTCGCAGCTGCCATGCGCTTAATCGCAGCTGCCATGCGCTTAATCGCAGCTGCCATGTGAGGCACACCGTGTGTCGTCCAAAGGTCTTAAGGGGAGACAGGAAGCGCGAGAGATGGGCACCTTTAGGTCCAAGGTTTTAGGGTCCAGATTTTGGGGTTCAGGTTAGAACCCGCAAACCATTTCCGGGGCTGTGAAACAACGCACGAGACAGAAACTTACCTAAACCCTTTGAAACAACGCACGAGACAGAGAAACCTGTGAGCCCTGGGATCCCTGCATGAGTGCACGCATGCCTTTCCCAAGGGTTCAAGGTTTCAGGCAACAGGTTTCGGGTAACGAGTTTAAATGACCCTGAGCCCCAGAACAGTCGATAGCCCTGGGATTGCCAAGCTGACAATCACCCACAGCGACAACGAGAAACCTTAGCTAGTATAAATGAGTCCCCCACCAGGCAAGGCGCAGTGAGCCTCAATCCAACCCTCTCCCACCCCTCCTCTTTTCCTTTCTTAAATCCTCCCTCTCCTCCTCCCCCCCCCCCCCACCTCCCCCTCCATTCCTTTCTTGCCTCTCCCTCCTCTCCTCCCCTCCTTCCTCCACTGCCCCTCCTCCCTCCTCCCCCCCTCCTTTTCCTCCCACCTGATTGTGAAGCTCCTAGATCTGAAGGCCGGTATGTCGTCCGCCAGCATAACCGAGTCCCCCATCAGGCAGGGCGCGGTGAGCCTCAATTCAACCCTTCTCCCCCCTTCCTCCGCCCCTCCTCCCTCCTCTCCTCCCTCCTCTCCCCCCCTCTTTCTCCACCTGATTGTAAAGCTCCTAGACCTGAAGGCCGGTATGTCGTCCGCCAGTATAACCGAGTCCCCCATCAGGCAGGGCGCGGTGAGCCTCAGGGGTGCCCGTAGGTGCTGCATGGCCATCACATCGCCCTCCACAAGGATCCACAGCCGGTCGCCCTCCTCGCCCTGCTGGCATAGATCTGAACCTGCAGGGGATGGAGGAGGGGGGGGCAGTGTGGGTGACTGGTTGTGGTGATTTCTTTTCATAGAGAGACCTCCTCGACCTGTTGGCATAGATCTGAACCTGTAGGGGATGGAGGAGGGGGGGGCAGGGTGGGTGTGGTGATGCCCTTAAACTGAGAGACCTTCTCGCCCTGTTGGCACCGTTTTGAACCTGTGGAAATGGAGGAGGGGGGGGGCAGGGAGGGTGTAATGATGCCTTATCACCTACATTTTCACTCTGTTGGCCGGTCTTCACTCTGCTGGCCGTTCTTCACTCTGTTCACCATTTTGAAACGATCCATTGGTGCCACATCCACTGAGCGCAGGTGATCGGTATCCAGCTCCACACCTGGAGCCACGTCCCCTATCCCGATCACCAATCACTGAGTATTGAGCACAAGGTGCCTGATCATCCATCAGTTACCCAGCTCCTCACCCTCTGCTCCCTACCTGGTGCCACGCCCACTGAGCGCAGGTGATCGGTATCCAGCTCCACACTTGGTGCCACGTCCACTCACCCCATCATCAACCACCTGCTGAGCCCGCATCTGCTTGTTTGATCATCGAGCATACAGACGTCCAGCTCCTCACCCCCTGCTCCCTACCTGGTACCACGCCCACTGAGCGTAGGTGATTGGTATACAGCTCCCTACCTGGAGCCACGTCCCCTTGCCCAACCACCAATCACTGAGTACCAAGCTCATGGTGCCTGATCATCAATTCATGGGACCCAGATTCGTACCCCACTAGCTGATGGTAACGGTGCGGATGTGGCTTCGGTCCCAAGCTGCGCTGTTCCCTCAAACCGCACGCTCCTAAGGGGGCGTAGATTGATTTATTTTCTTCCCTCCCCCTCCCTTGCCTGGAGCCACGACCACTGAGCACAGGTGCTTGGCCACTTGCACCACACATGGAGCCACACCTGCTTGCCCGATCGTCAATCACTTTACTGTCCTGTTAGGGTGTAGGGTTTAAGCTGTCCTGTTAGGGTTCAGGCTGTCCTGATAGGGTTCAGGGTTTAGGGTTACGGCTGTCCTGCTAGGGTTCAAGGTTTAGGTTAATGCTGTTCTGCAAGGGTTTATAATTTAGGGTTTATGCTGTCCTGCTAGGTTTTAGGTTTTAGGGTTTGGGCTGCCCTGTTAGGGTTGAGTTACCAGGTTTTAGGCAGTCATGTTGGGGTGTAGGGTTTAGGGTGTCCAGTGACAAACCAGGACCCAGCTCCTAACCCCCCTGCTCCCCCTACCACATCCACTGGGCATAGGTGATTGGCCACCAGCTCCACACCTGAGCCGTATCTACTTGTTTGATCATAAATCACAAGGACTTAGCCCCTCACCCCCTGCTCCCCCTACCACATCCACTGGGCATAGGTGATTGGCCACCAGCTCCACACCTGAGCCGTATCTGCTTGTTTGATCATAAATCACATGGACTTAGCCCCTCACCCCCTGCTCCCCCTACCACATCCACTGGGCATAGGTGATTGGCCACCAGCTCCACACCTGAGCCGTATCTACTTGTTTGATCATAAATCACATGGACTTAGCCCCTCACCCCCTGCTCCCCCTACCACATCCACTGGGCATAGGTGATTGGCCACCAGCTCCACACCTGAGCCGTATCTGCTTGTTTGATCATAAATCACATGGACTTAGCCCCTCACCCCCTGCTCCCCCTACCACATCCACTGGGCATAGGTGATTGGCCACCAGCTCCACACCTGAGCCGTATCTGCTTGTTTGATCATAAATCACATGGACTTAGCCCCTCACCCCCTGCTCCCCCTACCACATCCACTGGGCATAGGTGATTGGCCACCAGCTCCACACCTGAGCCGTATCTGCTTGTTTGATCATAAATCACATGGACTTAGCCCCTCACCCCCTGCTCCCCCTACCACATCCACTGGGCATAGGTGATTGGCCACCAGCTCCACACCTGAGCCGTATCTGCTTGTTTGATCATAAATCACAAGGACTTAGCCCCTCACCCCCTGCTCCCCCTACCACATCCACTGGGCATAGGTGATTGGCCACCAGCTCCACACCAGAGCCGTATCTACTTGTTTGATCATAAATCACAAGGACTTAGCCCCTCACCCCCTGCTCCCCCTACCACATCCACTGGGCATAGGTGATTGGCCACCAGCTCCACACCTGAGCCGTATCTGCTTGTTTGATCATAAATCACATGGACTTAGCCCCTCACCCCCTGCTCCCCCTACCACATCCACTGGGCATAGGTGATTGGCCACCAGCTCCACACCTGAGCCGTATCTGCTTGTTTGATCATAAATCACATGGACTTAGCCCCTCACCCCCTGCACCCCCTACCACATCCATTGGGCATAGGTGATTGGCCACCAGCTCCACACCTGAGCCGTATCTGCTTGTTTGATCATAAATCACATGGACTTAGCCCCTCACCCCCTGCTCCCCCTACCACATCCACTGGGCATAGGTGATTGGCCACCAGCTCCACACCTGAGCCGTATCTGCTTGTTTGATCATAAATCACATGGACTTAGCCCCTCACCCCCTGCTCCCCCTACCACATCCACTGGGCATAGGTGATTGGCCACCAGCTCCACACCTGAGCCGTATCTACTTGTTTGATCATAAATCACATGGACTTAGCCCCTCACCCCCTGCTCCCCCTACCACATCCACTGGGCATAGGTGATTGGCCACCAGCTCCACACCTGAGCCGTATCTGCTTGTTTGATCATAAATCACATGGACTTAGCCCCTCACCCCCTGCTCCCCCTACCACATCCACTGGGCATAGGTGATTGGCCACCAGCTCCACACCTGAGCCGTATCTGCTTGTTTGATCATAAATCACATGGACTTAGCCCCTCACCCCCTGCTCCCCCTACCACATCCACTGGGCATAGGTGATTGGCCACCAGCTCCACACCTGAGCCGTATCTGCTTGTTTGATCATAAATCACAAGGACTTAGCCCCTCACCCCCTGCACCCCCTACCACATCCACTGGGCATAGGTGATTGGCCACGAGCTCCACACCTGAGCCGTATCTACTTGTTTGATCATAAATCACATCGACGTCCAACTCCCCACCCCCTTCTCCTTATCTGGTGTCACGCCCACTGAGCGTAGACGATTGGTGTACAGCTCCCTACCTGGAGCCACGTCCCCTTGCCCAACCACGAATCACTGAGTACCAAGCTCATGGTGCCTGATAATCAATTTATGGGACCCAGATCCTAACCCCCAGCTCCATTGCCTGGAGGGTTTAGGGTTAAGGGTTTAGGCTGTCCAGTTACACACCTGGACCCTGCTTCATACCCCCCAGCTCCCTTGCCTGGAGCCACGTCCACTGGGCGCAGGTGCTTCGCCACTTGCTCCACACATGGAGCCACACCTGCTTGCCCGATTATCAATTACTTTTCTGACCTGTTAGGGTTTAGGGGTTAAGGCTGTCCTGTTAGGGTTAAGGGTTTAGGCAGTCCTGTAAGGGTTATGGGTTCAGGCTGTCCTGTTAGGGTTTAGGGTTTAGGCTGTCCTGTTAGGGTTGAGGGTTTATACTGTCCTGTTAGGGTTGAGGGTTTAGGCTGTCCTGTTAGGGTCGAGGTTTTAGGCTGCCCTGTTAGGGTTTAGGGTTTAGGCTGTCCTGTTACAAACCAAGACCCTGCTCCATACCCCCCTGCTCCCTACCTGGTGCCACGTCTACTGGGCGCAGGAGCTTGGCCACTTGCTCCACACCTGGGTCCGTATCTGCTTGCCTGGTCGTCAATGACATGGACCCAGCTCCTAACCTCCCTGCTCCCTACCTGGTGCCACGTCCACTGGGCGCAGGAGCTTGGCCACTTGCTCCGCTAATCCATTCTCCGCTTTCTTGAACAGACGCAGCGAGGACACCGCCGGGGACATGATCTGTAACGCGATGGCTTGGCGGAGGTAATGAGGGATATCTGCGGCACACGTTTGAGCGCCTTTTTGAATCAAGAGAAGCACAGAGGACTGCTAGATGGTTTGTAAGAGAGCCCCATAAGTGAGACCTGCCTGCAACATTCCCTTTGCCCTACGCACCCGCCCCTCTTGTTGATCATCCCTGTCCCAGCACAACCACCCTGGGGGGTGCGCGTGACTTGCCTGCAACACACCCTTTGCCCAACACACCCGCCCCCCTTGTGGATCATCCCTGTCACAAGGAGACCCATAGAGGGCCACAAGCGCCCTGGGGGGTGCGCGTGACTTGCCTGCAAACACCTCAGCGTCCAGGGACATGTCCTCACGGGCCGCCCACACCTGAGTGAAGTACTTCTGAGAGGGGAGGGGATGGAGAGGGGAGAGCAGTTTAGGGTGAAGTACAACTGGATGGGGGTGGGCAAGGGAGAGGAGGTAGCAATTTAGGGTGAAGTACAACTGAATGGGGGTGGGTAAGGGAGAGGGGGCAGCAATTTAGGGTGAAGTACAACTGAATGGGGGTGGGTGGGTGAAGAAGAGGGGACTTCATTCTACGGTGAAGTACAACTGAATGGGGGTGGTTAAGGGAGAGGGGGCAGCAATTCAGGGTGAAGTACAACTAAATGGGGGTGCATGGGTGGGTGAGAGGGGACTTCATGCTAGGGTGAAGTACAACTGAATGAGGGTGGGTGGGTGAGGGAGAGGGGACTTCATTCTAGGGTGAAGTACAACTGAAGAGGGGTGGGTGGGGGAGAGGAAGGGGACATCATTTCTGGGTGCAATACTTTTGAGAGGGTGGGGATGGGAGGGGAGGGAACAGCAAAGGCTTTGGGCGGTTGCGTCCACTTAGTAACAGCAACAGCATTCTCTTGTGAAGCACAACTGACAGGGGATGGGAAGAGAAAGGAGACATCATTCCTGGGCAAAAAGCACAGCTGAACTGAACGAAGTAAGAATGCAGTACGAATGAGATATGCATGCAGTACGAATGCGGCACGAGTGAAGTACGGATGAAGTACGAACGAAGCACGGATGAATGGTGTTGGGGACACAGCATTTATATCTTCTGAGAGGGGGGGGGGGGGTACAATCTTCTGAGAGGGGGGGGTTGGGGGGTACAATCTTCAGAGGGGGGGGGGGGGGGTACAATCTTCTGAGAGGGGGGGGGGGGGGGTACAATCTCCTGAGAGGGGGGGGGGGGGGGGGGGGGGAATCTTCTGAGAGGGGGGGGGGGGACAATCTTCTGAGAGGGGTGTGTGGGTACAATCTTCTGAGAGGGGTGTGTGGGTACAATCTTCTGAGAGGGGTGTGTGGGTACAATCTTCTGAGAGGGGGGGGGGGGGGGTACAATCTTCTGAGAGGGGGGGGGGGGGGGATACAATCTTCTGAGCAGGGGGGTGAAGGGGGAGGGGACACAGCATTTTAAATTCAAATACTACTGAATGAGGGTGCCAGGGAGGGAGGGGCAGGGGACAGCCTTACAGTAAGAAGCAAGAATGAGAGGGTGGGTGGGGAGAGAGGGTTCGCCAGCATCCCAGGGTTCGCCAGCATCCCAGGGTTCGCCAGCATCCCAGGGTTCGGCAGCATCCCAGGGTTCGCCAGAATCCCAGGGTTCGCCAGCATCCCAGGGTTCGCCAGAATCCCAGGGTTCGCCAGCATCCCAGGGTTCGGCAGCATCCCAGGGTTCGCCAGAATCCCAGGGTTCGCCAGCATCCCAGGGTTCGCCAGCATCCCAGGGTTCGCCAGTGTGATATTTATGTACCCTGAACCTGAGAGGGGGAGGGGGCACATCCCCCTGACCCTGAACACCCCAAAGATATGACTGTTCATGAACTCATTGGTTACCTACAGGCGCAAACGAGATAACATGTATTTTGGGACATCATACAAATACAGCAAAGCTGAAGCCTGACAGCCCGGGACACCCTCAACTCCCCCCCCGCTCCCACCTCTGCCCCCCGCCCCACCACTGCCCCCCGCCCCACCACTGCCCCCCGCCCCCCTGCCCCCCACCCCTCCTTCCTCACACCTGCACATTGGTACACCCCCCCGGCAGGACAGGGTGCACCCTGAGGCACTCCATCCCCCCCCCCCCCTCCATACATACAAACCCACCCCCATCAACCGCCCCCCTCCTTCCTCTCACCTGCACACTCGTGCGGGTCCCTGGGGGAACATGATGCTCCCTGAGCCACTCCGTCACACAGACACACACAGCCCCAGTCCCCCTCCCGCTCTGCCCCCCACCCCCCAGCTCTCCTTCCTCTCACCTGCACACTGGCGCGGGTCCATGGTGCTCCCTCCGCCACTCCATCATCCCCGCCCTCCACACACACAAATCCGCCCCTCATCCCCTGTCCCCTCCCTCCTCTCACCTGCACACTCGTGCGGGTCCCTGGGGGGACATGATGCTCCCTGAGCCACTCCGACACACAGACACACACAGCCCCAGTCCCCCTCCTTCCTCTCACCTGCACACTGGTACGGGTCCCCGGGGGCCGGGGGGACACGGTGCTCCCTCAGCCACACCATCGCCCCCCCCCCCCCCCCCCCAGCCCCACCTCTGCCCCCCACCCCTCCTTTCTTGCACCTGCACATTGGTACAACCCTCGGCGGGACAGGGTGCTTTTTCAGCCACTCCATCACCCCCCCCCTCCATACACACAAACCCGCCCCCATCAACCGTCCCCCTCCTTCCTCTCACCTGCACACTGGTACGGGTTCCTAAGAGGACATGGTGCTCCCTGAGCCACTCCGTCACACACACACACACACATACACACAGCCCCCCTCCTTCCTCTCACCTGCACACTGGAACAGGTCCCCGGGGGCACATGGCGCTCTCTAAGCCACTCCGTCACACACACACACACACACACACACACACACACACACTCCTTCCTCTCACCTGCACACTCGTGCGGGTCCCCGGGGGCACATGGCGCTCCCTGAGCCACTCCGTCACACACACAGAAACAACCCCCCTCCTTCCTCTCACCTGCACACTCGTGCGGGTCCCCGGGGGCACATGGCGCTCCCTGAGCCACTCCGTCACACACACACACACAACCCCCCTCCTTCCTCTCACTTGCACACTCGTGCGGGTCCCCGGGGGCACATGGCGCTCTCTAAGCCACTCCGTCACACGTGCTATCTTTTTACGATAGCGGCGCAGCTCGTGGGCCTTGCCGCTCGCACGCGTCGTGGCGTTGCTGATGGTGCCTGCGAGCAGAAAAGGAAATGGGAAAAGCTGAAAACACAGGAAAGCTGAAAACACAGGAAAGCTGAAAACACAGGAAAGCTGAAAACACAGGAAAGCTGAAAACACAGGAAAGCTGAAAACACAGGAAAGCTGAAAACACAGGAAAGCTGAAAACACAGGAAAGCTGAAAACACAGGAAAGCTGAAAACACAGGAAAGCTGAAAACACAGGAAAGCTGAAAACACAGGAAAGCTGAAAACACAGGAAAGCTGAAAACACAGGAAAGCTGAAAACACAGGAAAGCTGAAAACACAGGAAAGCTGAAAACACAGGAAAGCTGAAAACACAGGAAAGCTGAAAACACAGGAAAGCTGAAAACACAGGAAAGCTGAAAACACAGGAAAGCTGAAAACACAGGAAAGCTGAAAACACAGGAAAGCTGAAAACACAGGAAAGCTGAAAACACAGGAAAGCTGAAAACACAGGAAAGCTGAAAACACAGGAAAGCTGAAAACACAGGAAAGCTGAAAACACAGGAAAGCTGAAAACACAGGAAAGCTGAAAACACAGGAAAGCTGAAAACACAGGAAAGCTGAAAACACAGGAAAGCTGAAAACACAGGAAAGCTGAAAACACAGGAAAAAGCTGAATGGGAGAAGCTGAATGGGAGAAGCTGAACGGGAGAAGCTGAACGGGAGAAGCTGAATAGGAGAAGCTGAAGGCCCCTGATGGTGTCTGTGGGAAGGCAAAGAAATGAGATAAGCTGAATGGGAGAAGCTGAAGGCCCCTGATGGTGTCTGTGGGAAGGCAAAGAAATGAGATAAGCTGAATGGGGGAAGCTGAATGGGAGAAGCTGAAGGCCCCTGATGGTGTCTGTGGGAAGGCAAAGAAATGAGATAAGCTGAATGGGGGAAGCTGAATAGGAGAAGCTGAAGGCCCCTGATGGTGTCTGTGGGAAGGCAAAGAAATGAGATAAGCTGAATGGGAGAAGCTGAAGGCCCCTGATGGTGTCTGTGGGAAGGCAAAGAAATGAGATAAGCTGAATGGGGGAAGCTGAATAGGAGAAGCTGAAGGCCCCTGATGGTGTCTGTGGGAAGGCAAAGAAATGAGATAAGCTGAATGGGGGAAGCTGAATAGGAGAAGCTGAAGGCCCCTGATGGTGTCTGTGGGAAGGCAAAGAAATGAGATAAGCTGAATGGGGGAAGCTGAATGGGAGAAGCTGAAGGCCCCTGATGGTGTCTGTGGGAAGGCAAAGAAATGAGATAAGCTGAATGGGGGAAGCTGAATAGGAGAAGCTGAAGGCCCCTGATGGTGTCTGTGGGAAGGCAAAGAAATGAGATAAGCTGAATGGGGGAAGCTGAATGGGAGAAGCTGAAGGCCCCTGATGGTGTCTGTGGGAAGGCAAAGAAATGAGATAAGCTGAATGGGAGAAGCTGAATAGGAGAAGCTGAAGGCCCCTGATGGTGTCTGTGGGAAGGCAAAGAAATGAGATAAGCTGAATGGGAGAAGCTGAATAGGAGAAGCTGAAGGCCCCTGATGGTGTCTGTGGGAAGGCAAAGAAATGAGATAAGCTGAATGGGGGAAGCTGAATGGGAGAAGCTGAAGGCCCCTGATGGTGTCTGTGGGAAGGCAAAGAAATGAGATAAGCTGAATGGGGGAAGCTGAATAGGAGAAGCTGAAGGCCCCTGATGGTGTCTGTGGGAAGGCACAGAAATGAGATAAGCTGAATGGGGGAAGCTGAATAGGAGAAGCTGAAGGCCCCTGATGGTGTCTGTGGGAAGGCAAAGAAATGAGATAAGCTGAATAGGAGAAGCTGAAGGCCCCTGATGGTGTCTGTGGGAAGGCAAAGAAAAGGGATAAGCTGAATGGGGGAAGCTGAATGGGAGAAGCTGAAGGCCCCTGATGGTGTCTGTGGGAAGGCAAAGAAATGAGATAAGCTGAATGGGAGAAGCTGAATAGGAGAAGCTGAAGGCCCCTGATGGTGTCTGTGGGAAGGCAAAGAAATGAGATAAGCTGAATGGGGGAAGCTGAATAGGAGAAGCTGAAGGCCCCTGATGGTGTCTGTGGGAAGGCAAAGAAATGAGATAAGCTGAATGGGAGAAGCTGAAGGCCCCTGATGGTGTCTGTGGGAAGGCAAAGAAATGAGATAAGCTGAATGGGGGAAGCTGAATAGGAGAAGCTGAAGGCCCCTGATGGTGTCTGTGGGAAGGCAAAGAAATGAGATAAGCTGAATGGGAGAAGCTGAATAGGAGAAGCTGAAGGCCCCTGATGGTGTCTGTGGGAAGGCAAAGAAATGAGATAAGCTGAATGGGGGAAGCTGAATAGGAGAAGCTGAAGGCCCCTGATGGTGTCTGTGGGAAGGCAAAGAAATGAGATAAGCTGAATGGGGGAAGCTGAATGGGAGAAGCTGAAGGCCCCTGATGGTGTCTGTGGGAAGGCAAAGAAATGAGATAAGCTGAATGGGGGAAGCTGAATAGGAGAAGCTGAAGGCCCCTGATGGTGTCTGTGGGAAGGCAAAGAAATGAGATAAGCTGAATGGGGGAAGCTGAATGGGAGAAGCTGAAGGCCCCTGATGGTGTCTGTGGGAAGGCAAAGAAATGAGATAAGCTGAATGGGAGAAGCTGAATAGGAGAAGCTGAAGGCCCCTGATGGTGTCTGTGGGAAGGCAAAGAAATGAGATAAGCTGAATGGGAGAAGCTGAATAGGAGAAGCTGAAGGCCCCTGATGGTGTCTGTGGGAAGGCAAAGAAATGAGATAAGCTGAATGGGGGAAGCTGAATGGGAGAAGCTGAAGGCCCCTGATGGTGTCTGTGGGAAGGCAAAGAAATGAGATAAGCTGAATGGGGGAAGCTGAATAGGAGAAGCTGAAGGCCCCTGATGGTGTCTGTGGGAAGGCACAGAAATGAGATAAGCTGAATGGGGGAAGCTGAATAGGAGAAGCTGAAGGCCCCTGATGGTGTCTGTGGGAAGGCAAAGAAATGAGATAAGCTTAATGGGGGAAGCTGAATAGGAGAAGCTGAAGGCCCCTGATGGTGTCTGTGGGAAGGCAAAGAAATGAGATAAGCTGAATGGGGGAAGCTGAATAGGAGAAGCTGAAGGCCCCTGATGGTGTCTGTGGGAAGGCAAAGAAATGAGATAAGCTGAATGGGGGAAGCTGAATAGGAGAAGCTGAAGGCCCCTGATGGTGTCTGTGGGAAGGCAAAGAAATGAGATAAGCTGAATGGGGGAAGCTGAATAGGAGAAGCTGAAGGCCCCTGATGGTGTCTGTGGGAAGGCAAAGAAATGAGATAAGCTGAATGGGGGAAGCTGAATAGGAGAAGCTGAAGGCCCCTGATGGTGTCTGTGGGAAGGCAAAGAAATGAGATAAGCTGAATGGGGGAAGCTGAATAGGAGAAGCTGAAGGCCCCTGATGGTGTCTGTGGGAAGGCAAAGAAATGAGATAAGCTGAATGGGGGAAGCTGAATAGGAGAAGCTGAAGGCCCCTGATGGTGTCTGTGGGAAGGCAAAGAAATGAGATAAGCTGAATGGGGGAAGCTGAATAGGAGAAGCTGAAGGCCCCTGATGGTGTCTGTGGGAAGGCAAAGAAATGAGATAAGCTGAATGGGGGAAGCTGAATAGGAGAAGCTGAAGGCCCCTGATGGTGTCTGTGGGAAGGCAAAGAAATGAGATAAGCTGAATGGGGGAAGCTGAATAGGAGAAGCTGAAGGCCCCTGATGGTGTCTGTGGGAAGGCAAAGAAATGAGATAAGCTGAATGGGGGAAGCTGAATGGGAGAAGCTGAAGGTCCCTGATGGTGTCTGTGGGAAGGCAAAGAAATGAGATAAGCTGAATGGGGGAAGCTGAATGGGAGAAGCTGAATAGGAGAAGCTGAATAGGAGAAGCTGAATAGGAGAAGCTGAAGGCCCCTGATGGTGTCTGTGGGAAGGCAAAGAAATGAGATAAGCTGAATGGGGGAAGCTGAATGGGAGAAGCTGAAGGTCCCTGATGGTGTCTGTGGGAAGGCAAAGAAATGAGATAAGCTGAATGGGGGAAGCTGAATGGGAGAAGCTGAAGGTCCCTGATGGTGTCTGTGGGAAGGCAAAGAAATGAGATAAGCTGAATGGGGGAAGCTGAATGGGAGAAGCTGAAGGCCCCTGATGGTGTCTGTGGGAAGGCAAAGAAATGAGATAAGCTGAATGGGGGAAGCTGAATGGGAGAAGCTGAAGGTCCCTGATGGTGTCTGTGGGAAGGCAAAGAAATGAGATAAGCTGAATGGGGGAAGCTGAATAGGAGAAGCTGAAGGCCCCTGATGGTGTCTGTGGGAAGGCAAAGAAATGAGATAAGCTGAATGGGAGAAGCTGAATAGGAGAAGCTGAATAGGAGAAGCTGAATAGGAGAAGCTGAAGGTCCCTGATGGTGTCTGTGGGAAGGCAAAGAAATGAGATAAGCTGAATGGGGGAAGCTGAATAGGAGAAGCTGAAGGCCCCTGATGGTGTCTGTGGGAAGGCAAAGAAATGAGATAAGCTGAATGGGGGAAGCTGAATAGGAGAAGCTGAAGGCCCCTGATGGTGTCTGTGGGAAGGCAAAGAAATGAGATAAGCTGAATGGGAGAAGCTGAATAGGAGAAGCTGAATAGGAGAAGCTGAATAGAAGAAGCTGAAGGTCCCTGATGGTGTCTGTGGGAAGGCAAAGAAATGAGATAAGCTGAATAGGAGAAGCTGAATAGGAGAAGCTGAAGGTCCCTGATGGTGTCTGTGGGAAGGCAAAGAAATGAGATAAGCTGAATGGGGGAAGCTGAATAGGAGAAGCTGAAGGTCCCTGATGGTGTCTGTGGGAAGGCAAAGAAATGAGATAAGCTGAATGGGGGAAGCTGAATAGGAGAAGCTGAATGCCCCTGATGGTGTCTGTGGGAAGGCAAAGAAATGAGATAAGCTGAATGGGGGAAGCTGAATGGGAGAAGCTGAAGGTCCCTGATGGTGTCTGTGGGAAGGCAAAGAAATGAGATAAGCTGAATAGGAGAAGCTGAAGGCCCCTGATGGTGTCTGTGGGAAGGCAAAGAAATGAGATAAGCTGAATGGGGGAAGCTGAATGGGAGAAGCTGAAGGTCCCTGATGGTGTCTGTGGGAAGGCAAAGAAATGAGATAAGCTGAATAGGAGAAGCTGAAGGCCCCTGATGGTGTCTGTGGGAAGGCAAAGAAATGAGATAAGCTGAATGGGGGAAGCTGAATGGGAGAAGCTGAATAGGAGAAGCTGAATAGGAGAAGCTGAATAGGAGAAGCTGAAGGCCCCTGATGGTGTCTGTGGGAAGGCAAAGAAATGAGATAAGCTGAATAGGAGAAGCTGAATAGGAGAAGCTGAAGGCCCCTGATGGTGTCTGTGGGAAGGCAAAGAAATGAGATAAGCTGAATGGGGGAAGCTGCATGGGAGAAGCTGAATAGGAGAAGCTGAATAGGAGAAGCTGAATAGGAGAAGCTGAAGGCCCCTGATGGTGTCTGTGGGAAGGCAAAGAAATGAGATAAGCTGAATGGGGGAAGCTGAATGGGAGAAGCTGAAGGTCCCTGATGGTGTCTGTGGGAAGGCAAAGAAATGAGATAAGCTGAATGGGGGAAGCTGAATGGGAGAAGCTGAAGGTCCCTGATGGTGTCTGTGGGAAGGCAAAGAAATGAGATAAGCTGAATGGGGGAAGCTGAATGGGAGAAGCTGAAGGCCCCTGATGGTGTCTGTGGGAAGGCAAAGAAATGAGATAAGCTGAATGGGGGAAGCTGAATGGGAGAAGCTGAAGGTCCCTGATGGTGTCTGTGGGAAGGCAAAGAAATGAGATAAGCTGAATGGGGGAAGCTGAATAGGAGAAGCTGAAGGCCCCTGATGGTGTCTGTGGGAAGGCAAAGAAATGAGATAAGCTGAATGGGAGAAGCTGAATAGGAGAAGCTGAAGGCCCCTGATGGTGTCTGTGGGAAGGCAAAGAAATGAGATAAGCTGAATGGGAGAAGCTGAATAGGAGAAGCTGAAGGCCCCTGATGGTGTCTGTGGGAAGGCAAAGAAATGAGATAAGCTGAATGGGAGAAGCTGAATGGGAGAAGCTGAATGCCCCTGATGGTGTCTGTGGGAAGGCAAAGAAATGAGATAAGCTGAATGGGGGAAGCTGAATGGGAGAAGCTGAATGGGAGAAGCTGAATGGGGGAAGCTGAATGGGAGAAGCTGAATAGGAGAAGCTGAAGGCCCCTGATGGTGTCTGTGGGAAGGCAAAGAAATGAGATAAGCTGAATGGGGGAAGCTGAATGGGAGAAGCTGAATGCCCCTGATGGTGTCTGTGGGAAGGCAAAGAAATGAGATAAGCTGAATGGGAGAAGCTGAATGGGAGAAGCTGAATGCCCCTGATGGTGTCTGTGGGAAGGCAAAGAAATGAGATAAGCTGAATGGGGGAAGCTGAATGGGAGAAGCTGAATGGGAGAAGCTGAAGGCCCCTGATGGTGTCTGTGGGAAGGCAAAGAAATGAGATAAGCTGAATGGGAGAAGCTGAATGGGAGAAGCTGAATGGGAGAAGTTGAATAGGAGAAGCTGAAGGCCCCTGATGGTGTCTGTGAGAAGGCAAAGAAATGAGATAAGCTGAATGGGAAAAGCTGAATGGGAGAAGCTGAATGGGAGAAGCTGAATGGGAGAAGTTGAATAGGAGAAGCTGAATAGGAGAAGCTGAATGGGAGAAGCTGAATAGGAGAAGCTGAATGGGAGAAGCTGAATAGGAGAAGCTGAATAGGAGAAGCTGAATAGGAGAAGCTGAATAGGAGAAGCTGAATGGGAGAAGCTGAATAGGAGAAGCTGTATGGGAGAAGCTGAATAGGAGAAGCTGAAGGCCCCTGATGGTGTCTGTGGGAAGGCAAAGAAATGAGATAAGCTGAATGGGAGAAGCTGAATAGGAGAAGCTGAATAGGAGAAGCTGAATAGGAGAAGCTGAAGGTCCCTGATGGTGTCTGTGGGAAGGCAAAGAAATGAGATAAGCTGAATGGGGGAAGCTGAATAGGAGAAGCTGAAGGCCCCTGATGGTGTCTGTGGGAAGGCAAAGAAATGAGATAAGCTGAATGGGGGAAGCTGAATAGGAGAAGCTGAAGGCCCCTGATGGTGTCTGTGGGAAGGCAAAGAAATGAGATAAGCTGAATGGGAGAAGCTGAATAGGAGAAGCTGAATAGGAGAAGCTGAATAGGAGAAGCTGAAGGTCCCTGATGGTGTCTGTGGGAAGGCAAAGAAATGAGATAAGCTGAATAGGAGAAGCTGAATAGGAGAAGCTGAAGGTCCCTGATGGTGTCTGTGGGAAGGCAAAGAAATGAGATAAGCTGAATGGGGGAAGCTGAATAGGAGAAGCTGAAGGTCCCTGATGGTGTCTGTGGGAAGGCAAAGAAATGAGATAAGCTGAATGGGGGAAGCTGAATAGGAGAAGCTGAATGCCCCTGATGGTGTCTGTGGGAAGGCAAAGAAATGAGATAAGCTGAATGGGGGAAGCTGAATGGGAGAAGCTGAAGGTCCCTGATGGTGTCTGTGGGAAGGCAAAGAAATGAGATAAGCTGAATAGGAGAAGCTGAAGGCCCCTGATGGTGTCTGTGGGAAGGCAAAGAAATGAGATAAGCTGAATGGGGGAAGCTGAATGGGAGAAGCTGAAGGTCCCTGATGGTGTCTGTGGGAAGGCAAAGAAATGAGATAAGCTGAATAGGAGAAGCTGAAGGCCCCTGATGGTGTCTGTGGGAAGGCAAAGAAATGAGATAAGCTGAATGGGGGAAGCTGAATGGGAGAAGCTGAATAGGAGAAGCTGAATAGGAGAAGCTGAATAGGAGAAGCTGAAGGCCCCTGATGGTGTCTGTGGGAAGGCAAAGAAATGAGATAAGCTGAATAGGAGAAGCTGAATAGGAGAAGCTGAAGGCCCCTGATGGTGTCTGTGGGAAGGCAAAGAAATGAGATAAGCTGAATGGGGGAAGCTGAATGGGAGAAGCTGAATAGGAGAAGCTGAATAGGAGAAGCTGAATAGGAGAAGCTGAAGGCCCCTGATGGTGTCTGTGGGAAGGCAAAGAAATGAGATAAGCTGAATGGGGGAAGCTGAATGGGAGAAGCTGAAGGTCCCTGATGGTGTCTGTGGGAAGGCAAAGAAATGAGATAAGCTGAATGGGGGAAGCTGAATGGGAGAAGCTGAAGGTCCCTGATGGTGTCTGTGGGAAGGCAAAGAAATGAGATAAGCTGAATGGGGGAAGCTGAATAGGAGAAGCTGAAGGCCCCTGATGGTGTCTGTGGGAAGGCAAAGAAATGAGATAAGCTGAATGGGGGAAGCTGAATGGGAGAAGCTGAAGGTCCCTGATGGTGTCTGTGGGAAGGCAAAGAAATGAGATAAGCTGAATGGGGGAAGCTGAATAGGAGAAGCTGAAGGCCCCTGATGGTGTCTGTGGGAAGGCAAAGAAATGAGATAAGCTGAATGGGAGAAGCTGAATAGGAGAAGCTGAAGGCCCCTGATGGTGTCTGTGGGAAGGCAAAGAAATGAGATAAGCTGAATGGGAGAAGCTGAATAGGAGAAGCTGAAGGCCCCTGATGGTGTCTGTGGGAAGGCAAAGAAATGAGATAAGCTGAATGGGAGAAGCTGAATGGGAGAAGCTGAATGCCCCTGATGGTGTCTGTGGGAAGGCAAAGAAATGAGATAAGCTGAATGGGGGAAGCTGAATGGGAGAAGCTGAATGGGAGAAGCTGAATGGGGGAAGCTGAATGGGAGAAGCTGAATAGGAGAAGCTGAAGGCCCCTGATGGTGTCTGTGGGAAGGCAAAGAAATGAGATAAGCTGAATGGGGGAAGCTGAATGGGAGAAGCTGAATGCCCCTGATGGTGTCTGTGGGAAGGCAAAGAAATGAGATAAGCTGAATGGGAGAAGCTGAATGGGAGAAGCTGAATGCCCCTGATGGTGTCTGTGGGAAGGCAAAGAAATGAGATAAGCTGAATGGGGGAAGCTGAATGGGAGAAGCTGAATGGGAGAAGCTGAAGGCCCCTGATGGTGTCTGTGGGAAGGCAAAGAAATGAGATAAGCTGAATGGGAGAAGCTGAATGGGAGAAGCTGAATGGGAGAAGCTGAATGGGAGAAGTTGAATAGGAGAAGCTGAAGGCCCCTGATGGTGTCTGTGAGAAGGCAAAGAAATGAGATAAGCTGAATGGGAAAAGCTGAATGGGAGAAGCTGAATGGGAGAAGCTGAATGGGAGAAGTTGAATAGGAGAAGCTGAATAGGAGAAGCTGAATGGGAGAAGCTGAATAGGAGAAGCTGAATGGGAGAAGCTGAATAGGAGAAGCTGAATAGGAGAAGCTGAATAGGAGAAGCTGAATAGGAGAAGCTGAATGGGAGAAGCTGAATAGGAGAAGCTGTATGGGAGAAGCTGAATAGGAGAAGCTGAAGGCCCCTGATGGTGTCTGTGGGAAGGCAAAGAAATGAGATAAGCTGAATGGGAAAAGCTGAATGGGAGAAGCTGAATGGGGGAAGCTGAATGGGAGAAGCTGAATGGGGGAAGCTGAATAGGAGAAGCTGAAGGCCCCTGATGGTGTCTGTGGGAAGGCAAAGAAATGAGATAAGCTGAATGGGAGAAGCTGAATGGGAGAAGCTGAATGGGGGAAGCTGAATGGGAGAAGCTGAATGGGGGAAGCTGAATGGGGGAAGCTGAATGGGAGAAGCTGAATGGGGGAAGCTGAATGGGAGAAGCTGAAGGCCCCTGATGGTGTCTGTGGGAAGGCAAAGAAATGAGATAAGCTGAATGGGAGAAGCTGAATGGGAGAAGCTGAATAGGAGAAGCTGAAGGCCCCTGATGGTGTCTGTGGGAAGGCAAAGAAATGAGATAAGCTGAATGGGAGAAGCTGAATAGGAGAAGCTGAAGGCCCCTGATGGTGTCTGTGGGAAGGCAAAGAAATGAGATAAGCTGAATGGGGGAAGCTGAATGGGAGAAACTGAATAGGAGAAGCTGAATGGGAGAAGCTGAATAGGAGAAGCTGAAGGCCCCTGATGGTGTCTGTGGGAAGGCAAAGAAATGAGATAAGCTGAATGGGGGAAGCTGAATGGGAGAAGCTGAATAGGAGAAGCTGAATGGGAGAAGCTGAATGGGAGAAGCTGAACGGGAGAAGCTGAATGGGAAAAGCTGAAGGCCCCTGATGGTGTCTGTGGGAAGGCAAAGAAATGAGATAAGCTGAATGGGGGAAGCTGAATGGGAGAAGTTGAACGGGAGAAGCTGAATGGGAGAAGCTGAAGGTCCCCGATGGTGTCTGTGGGAAGGCAAAGAAATGAGATAAGCTGAATGGGGGAAGCTGAATGGGAGAAGCTGAACGGGAGAAGCTGAATAGGAGAAGCTGAAGGTCCCTGATGGTGTCTGTGGGAGGGCAAAGAAATGAGATAAGCTGAATGGGAGAAGCTGAATGGGAGAAGCTGAACGGGAGAAGCTGAATAGGAGAAGCTGAAGGTCCCTGATGGTGTCTGTGGGAAGGCAAAGAAATGAGATAAGCTGAATGGGGGAAGCTGAATAGGAGAAGCTGAAGGCCCCTGATGGTGTCTGTGGGAAGGCAAAGAAATGAGATAAGCTGAATGGGAGAAGCTGAATAGGAGAAGCTGAAGGCCCCTGATGGTGTCTGTGGGAAGGCAAAGAAATGAGATAAGCTGAATGGGAGAAGCTGAATAGGAGAAGCTGAAGGCCCCTGATGGTGTCTGTGGGAAGGCAAAGAAATGAGATAAGCTGAATGGGAGAAGCTGAATGGGAGAAGCTGAATGCCCCTGATGGTGTCTGTGGGAAGGCAAAGAAATGAGATAAGCTGAATGGGGGAAGCTGAATGGGAGAAGCTGAATGGGAGAAGCTGAATGGGGGAAGCTGAATGGGAGAAGCTGAATAGGAGAAGCTGAAGGCCCCTGATGGTGTCTGTGGGAAGGCAAAGAAATGAGATAAGCTGAATGGGGGAAGCTGAATGGGAGAAGCTGAATGCCCCTGATGGTGTCTGTGGGAAGGCAAAGAAATGAGATAAGCTGAATGGGAGAAGCTGAATGGGAGAAGCTGAATGCCCCTGATGGTGTCTGTGGGAAGGCAAAGAAATGAGATAAGCTGAATGGGGGAAGCTGAATGGGAGAAGCTGAATGGGAGAAGCTGAAGGCCCCTGATGGTGTCTGTGGGAAGGCAAAGAAATGAGATAAGCTGAATGGGAGAAGCTGAATGGGAGAAGCTGAATGGGAGAAGCTGAATGGGAGAAGTTGAATAGGAGAAGCTGAAGGCCCCTGATGGTGTCTGTGGGAAGGCAAAGAAATGAGATAAGCTGAATGGGAAAAGCTGAATGGGAGAAGCTGAATGGGAGAAGCTGAATGGGAGAAGTTGAATAGGAGAAGCTGAATAGGAGAAGCTGAATGGGAGAAGCTGAATAGGAGAAGCTGAATGGGAGAAGCTGAATAGGAGAAGCTGAATAGGAGAAGCTGAATAGGAGAAGCTGAATAGGAGAAGCTGAATGGGAGAAGCTGAATAGGAGAAGCTGAATGGGAGAAGCTGAATAGGAGAAGCTGAAGGCCCCTGATGGTGTCTGTGGGAAGGCAAAGAAATGAGATAAGCTGAATGGGAAAAGCTGAATGGGAGAAGCTGAATGGGGGAAGCTGAATGGGAGAAGCTGAATGGGGGAAGCTGAATAGGAGAAGCTGAAGGCCCCTGATGGTGTCTGTGGGAAGGCAAAGAAATGAGATAAGCTGAATGGGAGAAGCTGAATGGGAGAAGCTGAATGGGGGAAGCTGAATGGGAGAAGCTGAATGGGGGAAGCTGAATGGGGGAAGCTGAATGGGAGAAGCTGAATGGGGGAAGCTGAATGGGAGAAGCTGAAGGCCCCTGATGGTGTCTGTGGGAAGGCAAAGAAATGAGATAAGCTGAATGGGAGAAGCTGAATGGGAGAAGCTGAATAGGAGAAGCTGAAGGCCCCTGATGGTGTCTGTGGGAAGGCAAAGAAATGAGATAAGCTGAATGGGAGAAGCTGAATAGGAGAAGCTGAAGGCCCCTGATGGTGTCTGTGGGAAGGCAAAGAAATGAGATAAGCTGAATGGGGGAAGCTGAATGGGAGAAGCTGAATAGGAGAAGCTGAATGGGAGAAGCTGAATAGGAGAAGCTGAAGGCCCCTGATGGTGTCTGTGGGAAGGCAAAGAAATGAGATAAGCTGAATGGGGGAAGCTGAATGGGAGAAGCTGAATAGGAGAAGCTGAATGGGAGAAGCTGAATGGGAGAAGCTGAACGGGAGAAGCTGAATGGGAAAAGCTGAAGGCCCCTGATGGTGTCTGTGGGAAGGCAAAGAAATGAGATAAGCTGAATGGGGGAAGCTGAATGGGAGAAGTTGAACGGGAGAAGCTGAATGGGAGAAGCTGAAGGTCCCTGATGGTGTCTGTGGGAAGGCAAAGAAATGAGATAAGCTGAATGGGGGAAGCTGAATGGGAGAAGCTGAACGGGAGAAGCTGAATAGGAGAAGCTGAAGGTCCCTGATGGTGTCTGTGGGAGGGCAAAGAAATGAGATAAGCTGAATGGGAGAAGCTGAATGGGAGAAGCTGAACGGGAGAAGCTGAATAGGAGAAGCTGAAGGTCCCTGATGGTGTCTGTGGGAAGGCAAAGAAATGAGATAAGCTGAATGGGGGAAGCTGAATGGGAGAAGCTGAACGGGAGAAGCTGAATAGGAGAAGCTGAAGGTCCCTGATGGTGTCTGTGGGAAGGCAAAGAAATGAGATAAGCTGAATGGGGGAAGCTGAATGGGAGAAGCTGAACGGGAGAAGCTGAATAGGAGAAGCTGAAGGTCCCTGATGGTGTCTGTGGGAAGGCAAAGAAATGAGATAAGCTGAATGGGGGAAGCTGAATGGGAGAAGCTGAACGGGAGAAGCTGAATAGGAGAAGCTGAAGGTCCCTGATGGTGTCTGTGGGAAGGCAAAGAAATGAGATAAGCTGAATGGGAGAAGCTGAATGGGAGAAGCTGAACGGGAGAAGCTGAATAGGAGAAGCTGAAGGTCCCTGATGGTGTCTGTGGGAAGGCAAAGAAATGAGATAAGCTGAATGGGAGAAGCTGAATAGGAGAAGCTGAAGGCCCCTGATGGTGTCTGTGGGAAGGCAAAGAAATGAGATAAGCTGAATGGGGGAAGCTGAATAGGAGAAGCTGAAGGCCCCTGATGGTGTCTGTGGGAAGGCAAAGAAATGAGATAAGCTGAATGGGGGAAGCTGAATGGGAGAAGCTGAAGGCCCCTGATGGTGTCTGTGGGAAGGCAAAGAAATGAGATAAGCTGAATGGGGGAAGCTGAATAGGAGAAGCTGAAGGCCCCTGATGGTGTCTGTGGGAAGGCAAAGAAATGAGATAAGCTGAATGGGGGAAGCTGAATGGGAGAAGCTGAAGGCCCCTGATGGTGTCTGTGGGAAGGCAAAGAAATGAGATAAGCTGAATGGGAGAAGCTGAATAGGAGAAGCTGAAGGCCCCTGATGGTGTCTGTGGGAAGGCAAAGAAATGAGATAAGCTGAATGGGAGAAGCTGAATAGGAGAAGCTGAAGGCCCCTGATGGTGTCTGTGGGAAGGCAAAGAAATGAGATAAGCTGAATGGGGGAAGCTGAATGGGAGAAGCTGAAGGCCCCTGATGGTGTCTGTGGGAAGGCAAAGAAATGAGATAAGCTGAATGGGGGAAGCTGAATAGGAGAAGCTGAAGGCCCCTGATGGTGTCTGTGGGAAGGCACAGAAATGAGATAAGCTGAATGGGGGAAGCTGAATAGGAGAAGCTGAAGGCCCCTGATGGTGTCTGTGGGAAGGCAAAGAAATGAGATAAGCTGAATAGGAGAAGCTGAAGGCCCCTGATGGTGTCTGTGGGAAGGCAAAGAAATGGGATAAGCTGAATGGGGGAAGCTGAATGGGAGAAGCTGAAGGCCCCTGATGGTGTCTGTGGGAAGGCAAAGAAATGAGATAAGCTGAATGGGAGAAGCTGAATAGGAGAAGCTGAAGGCCCCTGATGGTGTCTGTGGGAAGGCAAAGAAATGAGATAAGCTGAATGGGGGAAGCTGAATAGGAGAAGCTGAAGGCCCCTTATGGTGTCTGTGGGAAGGCAAAGAAATGAGATAAGCTGAATGGGAGAAGCTGAAGGCCCCTGATGGTGTCTGTGGGAAGGCAAAGAAATGAGATAAGCTGAATGGGGGAAGCTGAATAGGAGAAGCTGAAGGCCCCTGATGGTGTCTGTGGGAAGGCAAAGAAATGAGATAAGCTGAATGGGAGAAGCTGAATAGGAGAAGCTGAAGGCCCCTGATGGTGTCTGTGGGAAGGCAAAGAAATGAGATAAGCTGAATGGGGGAAGCTGAATAGGAGAAGCTGAAGGCCCCTGATGGTGTCTGTGGGAAGGCAAAGAAATGAGATAAGCTGAATGGGGGAAGCTGAATGGGAGAAGCTGAAGGCCCCTGATGGTGTCTGTGGGAAGGCAAAGAAATGAGATAAGCTGAATGGGGGAAGCTGAATAGGAGAAGCTGAAGGCCCCTGATGGTGTCTGTGGGAAGGCAAAGAAATGAGATAAGCTGAATGGGGGAAGCTGAATGGGAGAAGCTGAAGGCCCCTGATGGTGTCTGTGGGAAGGCAAAGAAATGAGATAAGCTGAATGGGAGAAGCTGAATAGGAGAAGCTGAAGGCCCCTGATGGTGTCTGTGGGAAGGCAAAGAAATGAGATAAGCTGAATGGGAGAAGCTGAATAGGAGAAGCTGAAGGCCCCTGATGGTGTCTGTGGGAAGGCAAAGAAATGAGATAAGCTGAATGGGGGAAGCTGAATGGGAGAAGCTGAAGGCCCCTGATGGTGTCTGTGGGAAGGCAAAGAAATGAGATAAGCTGAATGGGGGAAGCTGAATAGGAGAAGCTGAAGGCCCCTGATGGTGTCTGTGGGAAGGCACAGAAATGAGATAAGCTGAATGGGGGAAGCTGAATAGGAGAAGCTGAAGGCCCCTGATGGTGTCTGTGGGAAGGCAAAGAAATGAGATAAGCTTAATGGGGGAAGCTGAATAGGAGAAGCTGAAGGCCCCTGATGGTGTCTGTGGGAAGGCAAAGAAATGAGATAAGCTGAATGGGGGAAGCTGAATAGGAGAAGCTGAAGGCCCCTGATGGTGTCTGTGGGAAGGCAAAGAAATGAGATAAGCTGAATGGGGGAAGCTGAATAGGAGAAGCTGAAGGCCCCTGATGGTGTCTGTGGGAAGGCAAAGAAATGAGATAAGCTGAATGGGGGAAGCTGAATAGGAGAAGCTGAAGGCCCCTGATGGTGTCTGTGGGAAGGCAAAGAAATGAGATAAGCTGAATGGGGGAAGCTGAATAGGAGAAGCTGAAGGCCCCTGATGGTGTCTGTGGGAAGGCAAAGAAATGAGATAAGCTGAATGGGGGAAGCTGAATAGGAGAAGCTGAAGGCCCCTGATGGTGTCTGTGGGAAGGCAAAGAAATGAGATAAGCTGAATGGGGGAAGCTGAATAGGAGAAGCTGAAGGCCCCTGATGGTGTCTGTGGGAAGGCAAAGAAATGAGATAAGCTGAATGGGGGAAGCTGAATAGGAGAAGCTGAAGGCCCCTGATGGTGTCTGTGGGAAGGCAAAGAAATGAGATAAGCTGAATGGGGGAAGCTGAATAGGAGAAGCTGAAGGCCCCTGATGGTGTCTGTGGGAAGGCAAAGAAATGAGATAAGCTGAATGGGGGAAGCTGAATAGGAGAAGCTGAAGGCCCCTGATGGTGTCTGTGGGAAGGCAAAGAAATGAGATAAGCTGAATGGGGGAAGCTGAATGGGAGAAGCTGAAGGTCCCTGATGGTGTCTGTGGGAAGGCAAAGAAATGAGATAAGCTGAATGGGGGAAGCTGAATGGGAGAAGCTGAATAGGAGAAGCTGAATAGGAGAAGCTGAATAGGAGAAGCTGAAGGCCCCTGATGGTGTCTGTGGGAAGGCAAAGAAATGAGATAAGCTGAATGGGGGAAGCTGAATGGGAGAAGCTGAAGGTCCCTGATGGTGTCTGTGGGAAGGCAAAGAAATGAGATAAGCTGAATGGGGGAAGCTGAATGGGAGAAGCTGAAGGTCCCTGATGGTGTCTGTGGGAAGGCAAAGAAATGAGATAAGCTGAATGGGGGAAGCTGAATGGGAGAAGCTGAAGGCCCCTGATGGTGTCTGTGGGAAGGCAAAGAAATGAGATAAGCTGAATGGGGGAAGCTGAATGGGAGAAGCTGAAGGTCCCTGATGGTGTCTGTGGGAAGGCAAAGAAATGAGATAAGCTGAATGGGGGAAGCTGAATAGGAGAAGCTGAAGGCCCCTGATGGTGTCTGTGGGAAGGCAAAGAAATGAGATAAGCTGAATGGGAGAAGCTGAATAGGAGAAGCTGAATAGGAGAAGCTGAATAGGAGAAGCTGAAGGTCCCTGATGGTGTCTGTGGGAAGGCAAAGAAATGAGATAAGCTGAATGGGGGAAGCTGAATAGGAGAAGCTGAAGGCCCCTGATGGTGTCTGTGGGAAGGCAAAGAAATGAGATAAGCTGAATGGGGGAAGCTGAATAGGAGAAGCTGAAGGCCCCTGATGGTGTCTGTGGGAAGGCAAAGAAATGAGATAAGCTGAATGGGAGAAGCTGAATAGGAGAAGCTGAATAGGAGAAGCTGAATAGGAGAAGCTGAAGGTCCCTGATGGTGTCTGTGGGAAGGCAAAGAAATGAGATAAGCTGAATAGGAGAAGCTGAATAGGAGAAGCTGAAGGTCCCTGATGGTGTCTGTGGGAAGGCAAAGAAATGAGATAAGCTGAATGGGGGAAGCTGAATAGGAGAAGCTGAAGGTCCCTGATGGTGTCTGTGGGAAGGCAAAGAAATGAGATAAGCTGAATGGGGGAAGCTGAATAGGAGAAGCTGAATGCCCCTGATGGTGTCTGTGGGAAGGCAAAGAAATGAGATAAGCTGAATGGGGGAAGCTGAATGGGAGAAGCTGAAGGTCCCTGATGGTGTCTGTGGGAAGGCAAAGAAATGAGATAAGCTGAATAGGAGAAGCTGAAGGCCCCTGATGGTGTCTGTGGGAAGGCAAAGAAATGAGATAAGCTGAATGGGGGAAGCTGAATGGGAGAAGCTGAAGGTCCCTGATGGTGTCTGTGGGAAGGCAAAGAAATGAGATAAGCTGAATAGGAGAAGCTGAAGGCCCCTGATGGTGTCTGTGGGAAGGCAAAGAAATGAGATAAGCTGAATGGGGGAAGCTGAATGGGAGAAGCTGAATAGGAGAAGCTGAATAGGAGAAGCTGAATAGGAGAAGCTGAAGGCCCCTGATGGTGTCTGTGGGAAGGCAAAGAAATGAGATAAGCTGAATAGGAGAAGCTGAATAGGAGAAGCTGAAGGCCCCTGATGGTGTCTGTGGGAAGGCAAAGAAATGAGATAAGCTGAATGGGGGAAGCTGAATGGGAGAAGCTGAATAGGAGAAGCTGAATAGGAGAAGCTGAATAGGAGAAGCTGAAGGCCCCTGATGGTGTCTGTGGGAAGGCAAAGAAATGAGATAAGCTGAATGGGGGAAGCTGAATGGGAGAAGCTGAAGGTCCCTGATGGTGTCTGTGGGAAGGCAAAGAAATGAGATAAGCTGAATGGGGGAAGCTGAATGGGAGAAGCTGAAGGTCCCTGATGGTGTCTGTGGGAAGGCAAAGAAATGAGATAAGCTGAATGGGGGAAGCTGAATGGGAGAAGCTGAAGGCCCCTGATGGTGTCTGTGGGAAGGCAAAGAAATGAGATAAGCTGAATGGGGGAAGCTGAATGGGAGAAGCTGAAGGTCCCTGATGGTGTCTGTGGGAAGGCAAAGAAATGAGATAAGCTGAATGGGGGAAGCTGAATAGGAGAAGCTGAAGGCCCCTGATGGTGTCTGTGGGAAGGCAAAGAAATGAGATAAGCTGAATGGGAGAAGCTGAATAGGAGAAGCTGAAGGCCCCTGATGGTGTCTGTGGGAAGGCAAAGAAATGAGATAAGCTGAATGGGAGAAGCTGAATAGGAGAAGCTGAAGGCCCCTGATGGTGTCTGTGGGAAGGCAAAGAAATGAGATAAGCTGAATGGGAGAAGCTGAATGGGAGAAGCTGAATGCCCCTGATGGTGTCTGTGGGAAGGCAAAGAAATGAGATAAGCTGAATGGGGGAAGCTGAATGGGAGAAGCTGAATGGGAGAAGCTGAATGGGGGAAGCTGAATGGGAGAAGCTGAATAGGAGAAGCTGAAGGCCCCTGATGGTGTCTGTGGGAAGGCAAAGAAATGAGATAAGCTGAATGGGGGAAGCTGAATGGGAGAAGCTGAATGCCCCTGATGGTGTCTGTGGGAAGGCAAAGAAATGAGATAAGCTGAATGGGAGAAGCTGAATGGGAGAAGCTGAATGCCCCTGATGGTGTCTGTGGGAAGGCAAAGAAATGAGATAAGCTGAATGGGGGAAGCTGAATGGGAGAAGCTGAATGGGAGAAGCTGAAGGCCCCTGATGGTGTCTGTGGGAAGGCAAAGAAATGAGATAAGCTGAATGGGAGAAGCTGAATGGGAGAAGCTGAATGGGAGAAGCTGAATGGGAGAAGTTGAATAGGAGAAGCTGAAGGCCCCTGATGGTGTCTGTGAGAAGGCAAAGAAATGAGATAAGCTGAATGGGAAAAGCTGAATGGGAGAAGCTGAATGGGAGAAGCTGAATGGGAGAAGTTGAATAGGAGAAGCTGAATAGGAGAAGCTGAATGGGAGAAGCTGAATAGGAGAAGCTGAATGGGAGAAGCTGAATAGGAGAAGCTGAATAGGAGAAGCTGAATAGGAGAAGCTGAATAGGAGAAGCTGAATGGGAGAAGCTGAATAGGAGAAGCTGTATGGGAGAAGCTGAATAGGAGAAGCTGAAGGCCCCTGATGGTGTCTGTGGGAAGGCAAAGAAATGAGATAAGCTGAATGGGAAAAGCTGAATGGGAGAAGCTGAATGGGGGAAGCTGAATGGGAGAAGCTGAATGGGGGAAGCTGAATAGGAGAAGCTGAAGGCCCCTGATGGTGTCTGTGGGAAGGCAAAGAAATGAGATAAGCTGAATGGGAGAAGCTGAATGGGAGAAGCTGAATGGGGGAAGCTGAATGGGAGAAGCTGAATGGGGGAAGCTGAATGGGGGAAGCTGAATGGGAGAAGCTGAATGGGGGAAGCTGAATGGGAGAAGCTGAAGGCCCCTGATGGTGTCTGTGGGAAGGCAAAGAAATGAGATAAGCTGAATGGGAGAAGCTGAATGGGAGAAGCTGAATAGGAGAAGCTGAAGGCCCCTGATGGTGTCTGTGGGAAGGCAAAGAAATGAGATAAGCTGAATGGGAGAAGCTGAATAGGAGAAGCTGAAGGCCCCTGATGGTGTCTGTGGGAAGGCAAAGAAATGAGATAAGCTGAATGGGGGAAGCTGAATGGGAGAAACTGAATAGGAGAAGCTGAATGGGAGAAGCTGAATAGGAGAAGCTGAAGGCCCCTGATGGTGTCTGTGGGAAGGCAAAGAAATGAGATAAGCTGAATGGGGGAAGCTGAATGGGAGAAGCTGAATAGGAGAAGCTGAATGGGAGAAGCTGAATGGGAGAAGCTGAACGGGAGAAGCTGAATGGGAAAAGCTGAAGGCCCCTGATGGTGTCTGTGGGAAGGCAAAGAAATGAGATAAGCTGAATGGGGGAAGCTGAATGGGAGAAGTTGAACGGGAGAAGCTGAATGGGAGAAGCTGAAGGTCCCTGATGGTGTCTGTGGGAAGGCAAAGAAATGAGATAAGCTGAATGGGGGAAGCTGAATGGGAGAAGCTGAACGGGAGAAGCTGAATAGGAGAAGCTGAAGGTCCCTGATGGTGTCTGTGGGAGGGCAAAGAAATGAGATAAGCTGAATGGGAGAAGCTGAATGGGAGAAGCTGAATAGGAGAAGCTGAAGGTCCCTGATGGTGTCTGTGGGAAGGCAAAGAAATGAGATAAGCTGAATGGGGGAAGCTGAATAGGAGAAGCTGAAGGCCCCTGATGGTGTCTGTGGGAAGGCAAAGAAATGAGATAAGCTGAATGGGAGAAGCTGAATAGGAGAAGCTGAAGGCCCATGATGGTGTCTGTGGGAAGGCAAAGAAATGAGATAAGCTGAATGGGAGAAGCTGAATAGGAGAAGCTGAAGGCCCCTGATGGTGTCTGTGGGAAGGCAAAGAAATGAGATAAGCTGAATGGGAGAAGCTGAATGGGAGAAGCTGAATGCCCCTGATGGTGTCTGTGGGAAGGCAAAGAAATGAGATAAGCTGAATGGGGGAAGCTGAATGGGAGAAGCTGAATGGGAGAAGCTGAATGGGGGAAGCTGAATGGGAGAAGCTGAATAGGAGAAGCTGAAGGCCCCTGATGGTGTCTGTGGGAAGGCAAAGAAATGAGATAAGCTGAATGGGGGAAGCTGAATGGGAGAAGCTGAATGCCCCTGATGGTGTCTGTGGGAAGGCAAAGAAATGAGATAAGCTGAATGGGAGAAGCTGAATGGGAGAAGCTGAATGCCCCTGATGGTGTCTGTGGGAAGGCAAAGAAATGAGATAAGCTGAATGGGGGAAGCTGAATGGGAGAAGCTGAAGGTCCCTGATGGTGTCTGTGGGAAGGCAAAGAAATGAGATAAGCTGAATGGGGGAAGCTGAATAGGAGAAGCTGAAGGCCCCTGATGGTGTCTGTGGGAAGGCAAAGAAATGAGATAAGCTGAATGGGGGAAGCTGAATGGGAGAAGCTGAAGGCCCCTGATGGTGTCTGTGGGAAGGCAAAGAAATGAGATAAGCTGAATGGGGGAAGCTGAATGGGAGAAGCTGAAGGTCCCTGATGGTGTCTGTGGGAAGGCAAAGAAATGAGATAAGCTGAATGGGGGAAGCTGAATAGGAGAAGCTGAAGGCCCCTGATGGTGTCTGTGGGAAGGCAAAGAAATGAGATAAGCTGAATGGGAGAAGCTGAATAGGAGAAGCTGAATAGGAGAAGCTGAATAGGAGAAGCTGAAGGTCCCTGATGGTGTCTGTGGGAAGGCAAAGAAATGAGATAAGCTGAATGGGGGAAGCTGAATAGGAGAAGCTGAAGGCCCCTGATGGTGTCTGTGGGAAGGCAAAGAAATGAGATAAGCTGAATGGGGGAAGCTGAATAGGAGAAGCTGAAGGCCCCTGATGGTGTCTGTGGGAAGGCAAAGAAATGAGATAAGCTGAATGGGAGAAGCTGAATAGGAGAAGCTGAATAGGAGAAGCTGAATAGGAGAAGCTGAAGGTCCCTGATGGTGTCTGTGGGAAGGCAAAGAAATGAGATAAGCTGAATAGGAGAAGCTGAATAGGAGAAGCTGAAGGTCCCTGATGGTGTCTGTGGGAAGGCAAAGAAATGAGATAAGCTGAATGGGGGAAGCTGAATAGGAGAAGCTGAAGGTCCCTGATGGTGTCTGTGGGAAGGCAAAGAAATGAGATAAGCTGAATGGGGGAAGCTGAATAGGAGAAGCTGAATGCCCCTGATGGTGTCTGTGGGAAGGCAAAGAAATGAGATAAGCTGAATGGGGGAAGCTGAATGGGAGAAGCTGAAGGTCCCTGATGGTGTCTGTGGGAAGGCAAAGAAATGAGATAAGCTGAATAGGAGAAGCTGAAGGCCCCTGATGGTGTCTGTGGGAAGGCAAAGAAATGAGATAAGCTGAATGGGGGAAGCTGAATGGGAGAAGCTGAAGGTCCCTGATGGTGTCTGTGGGAAGGCAAAGAAATGAGATAAGCTGAATAGGAGAAGCTGAAGGCCCCTGATGGTGTCTGTGGGAAGGCAAAGAAATGAGATAAGCTGAATGGGGGAAGCTGAATGGGAGAAGCTGAATAGGAGAAGCTGAATAGGAGAAGCTGAATAGGAGAAGCTGAAGGCCCCTGATGGTGTCTGTGGGAAGGCAAAGAAATGAGATAAGCTGAATAGGAGAAGCTGAATAGGAGAAGCTGAAGGCCCCTGATGGTGTCTGTGGGAAGGCAAAGAAATGAGATAAGCTGAATGGGGGAAGCTGAATGGGAGAAGCTGAATAGGAGAAGCTGAATAGGAGAAGCTGAATAGGAGAAGCTGAAGGCCCCTGATGGTGTCTGTGGGAAGGCAAAGAAATGAGATAAGCTGAATGGGGGAAGCTGAATGGGAGAAGCTGAAGGTCCCTGATGGTGTCTGTGGGAAGGCAAAGAAATGAGATAAGCTGAATGGGGGAAGCTGAATGGGAGAAGCTGAAGGTCCCTGATGGTGTCTGTGGGAAGGCAAAGAAATGAGATAAGCTGAATGGGGGAAGCTGAATAGGAGAAGCTGAAGGCCCCTGATGGTGTCTGTGGGAAGGCAAAGAAATGAGATAAGCTGAATGGGGGAAGCTGAATGGGAGAAGCTGAAGGTCCCTGATGGTGTCTGTGGGAAGGCAAAGAAATGAGATAAGCTGAATGGGGGAAGCTGAATAGGAGAAGCTGAAGGCCCCTGATGGTGTCTGTGGGAAGGCAAAGAAATGAGATAAGCTGAATGGGAGAAGCTGAATAGGAGAAGCTGAAGGCCCCTGATGGTGTCTGTGGGAAGGCAAAGAAATGAGATAAGCTGAATGGGAGAAGCTGAATAGGAGAAGCTGAAGGCCCCTGATGGTGTCTGTGGGAAGGCAAAGAAATGAGATAAGCTGAATGGGAGAAGCTGAATGGGAGAAGCTGAATGCCCCTGATGGTGTCTGTGGGAAGGCAAAGAAATGAGATAAGCTGAATGGGGGAAGCTGAATGGGAGAAGCTGAATGGGAGAAGCTGAATGGGGGAAGCTGAATGGGAGAAGCTGAATAGGAGAAGCTGAAGGCCCCTGATGGTGTCTGTGGGAAGGCAAAGAAATGAGATAAGCTGAATGGGGGAAGCTGAATGGGAGAAGCTGAATGCCCCTGATGGTGTCTGTGGGAAGGCAAAGAAATGAGATAAGCTGAATGGGAGAAGCTGAATGGGAGAAGCTGAATGCCCCTGATGGTGTCTGTGGGAAGGCAAAGAAATGAGATAAGCTGAATGGGGGAAGCTGAATGGGAGAAGCTGAATGGGAGAAGCTGAAGGCCCCTGATGGTGTCTGTGGGAAGGCAAAGAAATGAGATAAGCTGAATGGGAGAAGCTGAATGGGAGAAGCTGAATGGGAGAAGCTGAATGGGAGAAGTTGAATAGGAGAAGCTGAAGGCCCCTGATGGTGTCTGTGAGAAGGCAAAGAAATGAGATAAGCTGAATGGGAAAAGCTGAATGGGAGAAGCTGAATGGGAGAAGCTGAATGGGAGAAGTTGAATAGGAGAAGCTGAATAGGAGAAGCTGAATGGGAGAAGCTGAATAGGAGAAGCTGAATGGGAGAAGCTGAATAGGAGAAGCTGAATAGGAGAAGCTGAATAGGAGAAGCTGAATAGGAGAAGCTGAATGGGAGAAGCTGAATAGGAGAAGCTGTATGGGAGAAGCTGAATAGGAGAAGCTGAAGGCCCCTGATGGTGTCTGTGGGAAGGCAAAGAAATGAGATAAGCTGAATGGGAAAAGCTGAATGGGAGAAGCTGAATGGGGGAAGCTGAATGGGAGAAGCTGAATGGGGGAAGCTGAATAGGAGAAGCTGAAGGCCCCTGATGGTGTCTGTGGGAAGGCAAAGAAATGAGATAAGCTGAATGGGAGAAGCTGAATGGGAGAAGCTGAATGGGGGAAGCTGAATGGGAGAAGCTGAATGGGGGAAGCTGAATGGGGGAAGCTGAATGGGAGAAGCTGAATGGGGGAAGCTGTATGGGAGAAGCTGAAGGCCCCTGATGGTGTCTGTGGGAAGGCAAAGAAATGAGATAAGCTGAATGGGAGAAGCTGAATGGGAGAAGCTGAATAGGAGAAGCTGAAGGCCCCTGATGGTGTCTGTGGGAAGGCAAAGAAATGAGATAAGCTGAATGGGAGAAGCTGAATAGGAGAAGCTGAAGGCCCCTGATGGTGTCTGTGGGAAGGCAAAGAAATGAGATAAGCTGAATGGGGGAAGCTGAATGGGAGAAACTGAATAGGAGAAGCTGAATGGGAGAAGCTGAATAGGAGAAGCTGAAGGCCCCTGATGGTGTCTGTGGGAAGGCAAAGAAATGAGATAAGCTGAATGGGGGAAGCTGAATGGGAGAAGCTGAATAGGAGAAGCTGAATGGGAGAAGCTGAATGGGAGAAGCTGAACGGGAGAAGCTGAATGGGAAAAGCTGAAGGCCCCTGATGGTGTCTGTGGGAAGGCAAAGAAATGAGATAAGCTGAATGGGGGAAGCTGAATGGGAGAAGTTGAACGGGAGAAGCTGAATGGGAGAAGCTGAAGGTCCCCGATGGTGTCTGTGGGAAGGCAAAGAAATGAGATAAGCTGAATGGGGGAAGCTGAATGGGAGAAGCTGAACGGGAGAAGCTGAATAGGAGAAGCTGAAGGTCCCTGATGGTGTCTGTGGGAGGGCAAAGAAATGAGATAAGCTGAATGGGAGAAGCTGAATGGGAGAAGCTGAACGGGAGAAGCTGAATAGGAGAAGCTGAAGGTCCCTGATGGTGTCTGTGGGAAGGCAAAGAAATGAGATAAGCTGAATGGGGGAAGCTGAATAGGAGAAGCTGAAGGCCCCTGATGGTGTCTGTGGGAAGGCAAAGAAATGAGATAAGCTGAATGGGAGAAGCTGAATAGGAGAAGCTGAAGGCCCCTGATGGTGTCTGTGGGAAGGCAAAGAAATGAGATAAGCTGAATGGGAGAAGCTGAATAGGAGAAGCTGAAGGCCCCTGATGGTGTCTGTGGGAAGGCAAAGAAATGAGATAAGCTGAATGGGAGAAGCTGAATGGGAGAAGCTGAATGCCCCTGATGGTGTCTGTGGGAAGGCAAAGAAATGAGATAAGCTGAATGGGGGAAGCTGAATGGGAGAAGCTGAATGGGAGAAGCTGAATGGGGGAAGCTGAATGGGAGAAGCTGAATAGGAGAAGCTGAAGGCCCCTGATGGTGTCTGTGGGAAGGCAAAGAAATGAGATAAGCTGAATGGGGGAAGCTGAATGGGAGAAGCTGAATGCCCCTGATGGTGTCTGTGGGAAGGCAAAGAAATGAGATAAGCTGAATGGGAGAAGCTGAATGGGAGAAGCTGAATGCCCCTGATGGTGTCTGTGGGAAGGCAAAGAAATGAGATAAGCTGAATGGGGGAAGCTGAATGGGAGAAGCTGAATGGGAGAAGCTGAAGGCCCCTGATGGTGTCTGTGGGAAGGCAAAGAAATGAGATAAGCTGAATGGGAGAAGCTGAATGGGAGAAGCTGAATGGGAGAAGCTGAATGGGAGAAGTTGAATAGGAGAAGCTGAAGGCCCCTGATGGTGTCTGTGGGAAGGCAAAGAAATGAGATAAGCTGAATGGGAAAAGCTGAATGGGAGAAGCTGAATGGGAGAAGCTGAATGGGAGAAGTTGAATAGGAGAAGCTGAATAGGAGAAGCTGAATGGGAGAAGCTGAATAGGAGAAGCTGAATGGGAGAAGCTGAATAGGAGAAGCTGAATAGGAGAAGCTGAATAGGAGAAGCTGAATAGGAGAAGCTGAATGGGAGAAGCTGAATAGGAGAAGCTGAATGGGAGAAGCTGAATAGGAGAAGCTGAAGGCCCCTGATGGTGTCTGTGGGAAGGCAAAGAAATGAGATAAGCTGAATGGGAAAAGCTGAATGGGAGAAGCTGAATGGGGGAAGCTGAATGGGAGAAGCTGAATGGGGGAAGCTGAATAGGAGAAGCTGAAGGCCCCTGATGGTGTCTGTGGGAAGGCAAAGAAATGAGATAAGCTGAATGGGAGAAGCTGAATGGGAGAAGCTGAATGGGGGAAGCTGAATGGGAGAAGCTGAATGGGGGAAGCTGAATGGGGGAAGCTGAATGGGAGAAGCTGAATGGGGGAAGCTGAATGGGAGAAGCTGAAGGCCCCTGATGGTGTCTGTGGGAAGGCAAAGAAATGAGATAAGCTGAATGGGAGAAGCTGAATGGGAGAAGCTGAATAGGAGAAGCTGAAGGCCCCTGATGGTGTCTGTGGGAAGGCAAAGAAATGAGATAAGCTGAATGGGAGAAGCTGAATAGGAGAAGCTGAAGGCCCCTGATGGTGTCTGTGGGAAGGCAAAGAAATGAGATAAGCTGAATGGGGGAAGCTGAATGGGAGAAGCTGAATAGGAGAAGCTGAATGGGAGAAGCTGAATAGGAGAAGCTGAAGGCCCCTGATGGTGTCTGTGGGAAGGCAAAGAAATGAGATAAGCTGAATGGGGGAAGCTGAATGGGAGAAGCTGAATAGGAGAAGCTGAATGGGAGAAGCTGAATGGGAGAAGCTGAACGGGAGAAGCTGAATGGGAAAAGCTGAAGGCCCCTGATGGTGTCTGTGGGAAGGCAAAGAAATGAGATAAGCTGAATGGGGGAAGCTGAATGGGAGAAGTTGAACGGGAGAAGCTGAATGGGAGAAGCTGAAGGTCCCTGATGGTGTCTGTGGGAAGGCAAAGAAATGAGATAAGCTGAATGGGGGAAGCTGAATGGGAGAAGCTGAACGGGAGAAGCTGAATAGGAGAAGCTGAAGGTCCCTGATGGTGTCTGTGGGAGGGCAAAGAAATGAGATAAGCTGAATGGGAGAAGCTGAATGGGAGAAGCTGAACGGGAGAAGCTGAATAGGAGAAGCTGAAGGTCCCTGATGGTGTCTGTGGGAAGGCAAAGAAATGAGATAAGCTGAATGGGGGAAGCTGAATGGGAGAAGCTGAACGGGAGAAGCTGAATAGGAGAAGCTGAAGGTCCCTGATGGTGTCTGTGGGAAGGCAAAGAAATGAGATAAGCTGAATGGGGGAAGCTGAATGGGAGAAGCTGAACGGGAGAAGCTGAATAGGAGAAGCTGAAGGTCCCTGATGGTGTCTGTGGGAAGGCAAAGAAATGAGATAAGCTGAATGGGGGAAGCTGAATGGGAGAAGCTGAACGGGAGAAGCTGAATAGGAGAAGCTGAAGGTCCCTGATGGTGTCTGTGGGAAGGCAAAGAAATGAGATAAGCTGAATGGGAGAAGCTGAATGGGAGAAGCTGAACGGGAGAAGCTGAATAGGAGAAGCTGAAGGTCCCTGATGGTGTCTGTGGGAAGGCAAAGAAATGAGATAAGCTGAATGGGAGAAGCTGAATGGGAGAAGCTGAACGGGAGAAGCTGAATAGGAGAAGCTGAAGGTCCCTGATGGTGTCTGTGGGAAGGCAAAGAAATGAGATAAGCTGAATGGGGGAAGCTGAATGGGAGAAGCTGAATAGGAGAAGCTGAATGCCCCTGATGGTGTCTGTGGGAAGGCAAAGAAATGAGATAAGCTGAATGGGGGAAGCTGAATGGGAGAAGCTGAATAGGAGAAGCTGAATAGGAGAAGCTGAAGGCCCCTGATGGTGTCTGTGGGAAGGCAAAGAAATGAGATAAGCTGAATGGGAGAAGCTGAATGGGAGAAGCTGAATGGGAGAAGCTGAATGGGAGAAGCTAAATGGGAGAAGTTGAACGGGAGAAGCTGAATAGGAGAAGCTGAATAGGAGAAGCTGAAGGCCCCTGATGGTGTCTGTGGGAAGGCAAAGAAATGAGATAAGCTAAATGGGAGAAGCTGAATGGGAGAAGCTGAATGGGAGAAGCTGAATGGGAGAAGCTGAATAGGAGAAGCTGAAGGCCCCTGATGGTGTCTGTGGGAAGGCAAAGAAATGAGATAAGCTGAATGGGAGAAGCTGAATGGGAGAAGCTGAATGGGAGAAGCTGAATGGGAGAAGCTGAATAGGAGAAGCTGAAGGCCCCTGATGGTGTCTGTGGGAAGGCAAAGAAATGAGATAAGCTGAATGGGAGAAGCTGAATGGGAGAAGCTGAATGGGAGAAGCTGAATAGGAGAAGCTGAAGGCCCCTGATGGTGTCTGTGGGAAGGCAAAGAAATGAGATAAGCTGAATGGGAGAAGCTGAATGGGAGAAGCTGAATGGGAGAAGCTGAATGGGAGAAGCTGAATAGGAGAAGCTGAAGGCCCCTGATGGTGTCTGTGGGAAGGCAAAGAAATGAGATAAGCTGAATGGGGGAAGCTGAATGGGGGAAGCTGAATGGGAGAAGCTGAATGGGAGAAGCTGAATAGGAGAAGCTGAAGGCCCCTGATGGTGTCTGTGGGAAGGCAAAGAAATGAGATAAGCTGAATGGGGGAAGCTGAATGGGAGAAGCTGAATAGGAGAAGCTGAATGGGAGAAGCTGAATAGGAGAAGCTGAAGGCCCCTGATGGTGTCTGTGGGAAGGCAAAGAAATGAGATAAGCTGAATGGGAGAAGCTGAATGGGAGAAGCTGAATAGGAGAAGCTGAATAGGAGAAGCTGAAGGCCCCTGATGGTGTCTGTGGGAAGGCAAAGAAATGAGATAAGCTGAATGGGGGAAGCTGAATGGGGGAAGCTGAATGGGAGAAGCTGAATGGGAGAAGCTGAATAGGAGAAGCTGAAGGCCCCTGATGGTGTCTGTGGGAAGGCAAAGAAATGAGATAAGCTGAATGGGAGAAGCTGAATGGGAGAAGCTGAATGGGAGAAGCTGAATAGGAGAAGCTGAAGGCCCCTGATGGTGTCTGTGGGAAGGCAAATAAATGAGATAAGCTGAATGGGAGAAGCTGAATGGGAGAAGCTGAATGGGAGAAGCTGAATGGGAGAAGCTGAATAGGAGAAGCTGAAGGCCCCTGATGGTGTCTGTGGGAAGGCAAAGAAATGAGATAAGCTGAATGGGGGAAGCTGAATGGGGGAAGCTGAATGGGAGAAGCTGAATGGGAGAAGCTGAATAGGAGAAGCTGAAGGCCCCTGATGGTGTCTGTGGGAAGGCAAAGAAATGAGATAAGCTGAATGGGGGAAGCTGAATGGGAGAAGCTGAATAGGAGAAGCTGAATGGGAGAAGCTGAATAGGAGAAGCTGAAGGCCCCTGATGGTGTCTGTGGGAAGGCAAAGAAATGAGATAAGCTGAATGGGGGAAGCTGAATGGGAGAAGCTGAATGGGAGAAGCTGAATGGGGGAAGCTGAATGGGAGAAGCTGAATGGGAGAAGCTGAATGGGAGAAGCTGAAGGCCCCTGATGGTGTCTGTGGGAAGGCAAAGAAATGAGATAAGCTGAATGGGGGAAGCTGAATGGGAGAAGCTGAATAGGAGAAGCTGAATGGGAGAAGCTGAATAGGAGAAGCTGAAGGCCCCTGATGGTGTCTGTGGGAAGGCAAAGAAATGAGATAAGCTGAATGGGGGAAGCTGAATGGGAGAAGCTGAATGCCCCTGATGGTGTCTGTGGGAAGGCAAAGAAATGAGATAAGCTGAATGGGGGAAGCTGAATGGGGGAAGCTGAATGGGAGAAGCTGAACGGGAGAAGCTGAATGGGAGAAGCTGAATAGGAGAAGCTGAAGGCCCCTGATGGTGTCTGTGGGAAGGCAAAGAAATGAGATAAGCTGAATGGGGGAAGCTGAATGGGGGAAGCTGAATGGGAGAAGCTGAATGGGAGAAGCTGAATGGGAGAAGCTGAAGGCCCCTGATGGTGTCTGTGGGAAGGCAAAGAAATGAGATAAGCTGAATGGGGGAAGCTGAATGGGAGAAGCTGAATGGGGGAAGCTGAATGGGGGAAGCTGAATGGGAGAAGCTGAACGGGAGAAGCTGAATGGGAGAAGCTGAATAGGAGAAGCTGAAGGCCCCTGATGGTGTCTGTGGGAAGGCAAAGAAATGAGATAAGCTGAATGGGGGAAGCTGAATGGGGGAAGCTGAATGGGAGAAGCTGAATGGGAGAAGCTGAATGGGATAAGCTGAAGGCCCCTGATGGTGTCTGTGGGAAGGCAAAGAAATGAGATAAGCTGAATGGGGGAAGCTGAATGGGGGAAGCTGAATGGGAGAAGCTGAACGGGAGAAGCTGAATGGGAGAAGCTGAATAGGAGAAGCTGAAGGCCCCTGATGGTGTCTGTGGGAAGGCAAAGAAATGAGATAAGCTGAATGGGGGAAGCTGAATGGGGGAGGCTGAATGGGAGAAGCTGAACGGGAGAAGCTAAATGGGAGAAGTTGAACGGGAGAAGCTGAATGGGAGAAGCTGAACGGGAGAAGCTGAACGGGAGAAGCTGAATGGGAGAAGCTGAATGGGAGAAGCTGAATGGGGGAAGCTGAATGGGGGAAGCTGAATGGGGGAAGCTGAATGGGAGAAGCTGAATGGGAGAAGCTGAACGGGAGAAGCTGAATGGGAGAAGCTGAATGGGAGAAGCTGAATGGGGGAAGCTGAATGGGGGAAGCTGAATGGGGGAAGCTGAATGGGAGAAGCTGAATGGGAGAAGCTGAATGGGAGAAGCTGAATGGGAGAAGCTGAATGGGAGAAGCTGAATGGGAGAAGCTGAATGGGATAAGCTGAATGGGATAAGCTGAATGGGATAAGCTGAATGGGATAAGCTGAATGGGAGAGCTGAATGGGAGAAGCTGAATGGGAGAAGCTGAATGGGGGAAGCTGAATGGGAGAAGCTGAATGGGGGAAGCTGAATGGGGGAAGCTGAATGGGATAAGCTGAATGGGAGAAGCTGAATGGGGGAAGCTTAATGGGGGCAGCTGAATGGGAGAAGCTGAATGGAAGAAGCTGAATGGGAGAAGCTGAATGGGAGAAGCTGAATAGGAGAAGCTGAAGGCCCCTGATGGTGTCTGTGGGAAGGCAAAGAAATGAGATAAGCTGAATGGGGGAAGCTGAATGGGGGAAGCTGAATGGGAGAAGCTGAATGGGAGAAGCTGAATGGGAGAAGCTGAAGGCCCCTGATGGTGTCTGTGGGAAGGCAAAGAAATGAGATAAGCTGAATGGGGGAAGCTGAATGGGAGAAGCTGAATGGGGGAAGCTGAATGGGGGAAGCTGAATGGGAGAAGCTGAACGGGAGAAGCTGAATGGGAGAAGCTGAATAGGAGAAGCTGAAGGCCCCTGATGGTGTCTGTGGGAAGGCAAAGAAATGAGATAAGCTGAATGGGGGAAGCTGAATGGGGGAAGCTGAATGGGAGAAGCTGAATGGGAGAAGCTGAATGGGAGAAGCTGAAGGCCCCTGATGGTGTCTGTGGGAAGGCAAAGAAATGAGATAAGCTGAATGGGGGAAGCTGAATGGGGGAAGCTGAATGGGAGAAGCTGAACGGGAGAAGCTAAATGGGAGAAGTTGAACGGGAGAAGCTGAATGGGAGAAGCTGAACGGGAGAAGCTGAACGGGAGAAGCTGAATGGGAGAAGCTGAATGGGAGAAGCTGAATGGGGGAAGCTGAATGGGGGAAGCTGAATGGGGGAAGCTGAATGGGAGAAGCTGAATGGGAGAAGCTGAACGGGAGAAGCTGAATGGGAGAAGCTGAATGGGAGAAGCTGAATGGGGGAAGCTGAATGGGGGAAGCTGAATGGGGGAAGCTGAATGGGAGAAGCTGAATGGGAGAAGCTGAATGGGAGAAGCTGAATGGGAGAAGCTGAATGGGAGAAGCTGAATGGGAGAAGCTGAATGGGATAAGCTGAATGGGATAAGCTGAATGGGATAAGCTGAATGGGATAAGCTGAATGGGAGAGCTGAATGGGAGAAGCTGAATGGGAGAAGCTGAATGGGGGAAGCTGAATGGGAGAAGCTGAATGGGGGAAGCTGAATGGGGGAAGCTGAATGGGATAAGCTGAATGGGAGAAGCTGAATGGGGGAAGCTTAATGGGGGCAGCTGAATGGGAGAAGCTGAATGGAAGAAGCTGAATGGGAGAAGCTGAATGGGAGAAGCTGAACGGGAGAAGCTGAATGGGAGAAGCTGAATGGGAGAAGCTGAAGTGAAAGAAACAGGAATTGGAGCTTCGATGAGTTGGCGCAAAGCTGGAACCCTAAACTCTAAACCTTCCACTACGGACAAATCAGCCGAAGAATACCAGACCTCACAGCCCTGACCTTCAACTACGGACAAGCAGGCCGGTGAGTATTACACCTTGAACCCTCGAACTGAAACCCTTAACCCTGCTGCCCTTGACCTGAAACCCTTAACCCTGCTGCCCTTGACCTGAAACCCTTAACCCTGCTGCCCTCGACCTGAAACCCTTAACCCTGCTGCCCTCGACCTGAAACCCTTAACCCTGCTGCCCTTGACCTGAAACCTTTAACCCTGCTGCCCTCGACCTGAAACCCTTAACCCTGCTGCCCTCGATCTGAAACCCTTAACCCTCCTGCCCTTGAAATCCACCAACAAGCAGGCCGAAGAATACAAGACCCATGCGCATCAGGAATAGCAAATGCCTTCCCTGCTCCCACATGAAGAAACAAAAAACAATCGAACCATCATCCCTGAGCCCTTCACTTTTGTGCCCTTCAAATGCACCCACCGACGAGCAGGCCGAAGAACACCAGACCCAGGAGCATGTACAGGTTGGCCAGCACTTGCTCTGCGATGCCCCTGGGTGCAATGTCCCCGTACCCTGCAGTTGTAGACTGAAGGAGGGGAGGAGGAGGAGGGGTTGGGAGGGCAGGGTAAGGGGGGCCACCACTTGCTCTGCGATGCCCCTGGGTGTGATGTCCCCGTACTCTGTAGTGGTAGACTGAAGGAGGGGAGGAGCAGGAGGGGTTGGGATGGCAGGGTAAGGGGGGCCAGCACTTGATCTGCAATGCCCCTGAGTGTGATGTCCCCGTACCCTGTAGTGGTAGACTGGAGGAGAAGGAGGAGGAGGTTGGGAGGGCACGGTAAGGGAGGTCAGCACTTGATCTGCAATGCCCCTGAGTGTGATGTCCCCGTACCCTATAGTGGTAGACTGAAGGAGGGGAGGAGGAGGTTGGGAGGGCAGGTTAAGGGGGGCCAGCACTTGATCTGCAATGCCCCTGAGTGTGATGTCCCCGTACTCTGTAGTGGTAGACTGAAGGAGGGGGGGAGGAGGTTGGGAGGGCAGGGTAAGGGGGGCCAGCACTTGATCTACAATGCCCTTGCGTGTGATGTCCCCGCACCCTGTAGTGGTAGACTGAAGGAGGGGAGGAGGAGGTTGTGAGGGCAGGGTAAGGGGGGCCAGCACTTGATCTGCAATGCCCCTGAGTGTGATGTCCCCGTACCCTGTAGTGGTAGACTGAAGGAGGGGAGGAGGAGGTTGGGAGGGCAGGGTAAGGGGGGCCAGCACTTGATCTGCAATGCCCCTGAGTGTGATGTCCCCGTACCCTGTAGTGGTAGACTGAAGGAGGGGGAGGAGAAGGTTGGGAGGGCAGGATAAGGGGGGCCAGCACTTGATCTGCAATGCCCCTGAGTGTGATGTCCCCGTACCCTGTAGTGGCAGACTGAGGGGGAGGGGGGAGGGGAGGAGGGGAGGAGGGGAGGAGAGGTTGGCACACACTTGCACTGCGATGCCCCTGGGTGACATGCAGCTTACCTATCAGGCTGGATAGCGCTGCACACCAATGAATTCCTTACCGTCACGATCACCCAGTACAACTGCTGCGCGTCTGGGGATGCGGTGACCCGAGGCTGACGTGTAACTGAAATGGATTCCAAACCCTTTGAAACCTTAGACCTGTGGCTTAAGTGGAGCCCCATACCCTGAACCCTGGACCACTTCTCACCGTCGTGATGACCCAATACACGGCACAGTACCACTGTTGGGCGTCCGTGGAGGTCGTGAAGTCCTGCCACTTGAGCGATGCGAGCCAGCTGTTATCGACGCCCTCGATGTGCGCAATGAACAGCATGATGCACGCCTGCGTGGAGCGTCGGGCGTTTTACGTCAATGTGAAAGGACGACGGTGGTCTGGCCGAGCGCAACGAGCGTCGAGGTGTTAAGCCCTGGGCACTGGCAACCATGGTGGCTACACGGGCAAGGAGGGAGAGGAAAGAAAACGAGGGAAGGGGTGGGGGAGGGGGGGGGGGGGTCAAGTCCTGCCACTTGAGCGACGCGAGTCAGCTGTTATCCACGGCCTTGATGTGCGCGATGAGCAGCATGATGCACGCCTGGGCGCAACCAAACAGGGTGGGGAGGTGAAGGGTTTAATGTGTGGGGTGGAGGGTTTAAGGTGTGGGGTAGAGGGTTTAAGGTGTGGGGTAGAGGGTTTAAGGTGTGGGGTGGAGGGTTTAAGGTGTGGGGGTGAGGGTTGCAGGTGTGGGGTGGAGGGTTTAAGGTGTGGGGTGGAGGGTTTCAGGTGTGGGGTGGAGGGTTTAAGGTGTGAGGGTGAGGGTTTAAGGTAGGGGGTGGAGGGTTTAAGGTGTGGGGTGTGGGGTGTGGGTGGAGGGTTTAAGGTGTGGGCTTGAGGGTTAAAGGTGTGGGGTGGAGGCTTAAAGGTGTGGGCTTGAGGGTTTAAGGTGTGGGGTGGAGGGTTTTAGGTGTGGGGTAGAGGGTTTAAGGTGTGGGGTGGAGGGTTTAGGGCGTGGGGTAGAGGGTTAAGGTGTGGGGTGGGGTGGGGTTAAGGTGTGGGGGTGAGGGTTTAAGGACCGGGTTGGAGGGCTTAAGGTGTTGGGTGGAGGGTTAATGACCAGGGTTGAGGGTTGAAGGCGTGGGGTGGAGGGTTAAAGAAAGGGGTAGAGATTTTTAGGTGTGCGGGGGCACCAAGTATGTCGTGTAAGCAGGATCACCCCCTCCCCCCCAGGACGGCACTTAACTTAAGGCTGATGGTTTCAGGATTTAGGGTCTACGCTCTTTAAACCTGTGACCTTGCCCCAAGGTTGATGACCACGCAGAGGAGGTGGCCCAGCAGCATCATTTAGATGCTGGTACAAATCAGCAGAACACACGACAATCCCCCAATTGGCACCCGCCTCTAGGTTTTATGGTCTTAAACCTGTGACCTTGCCTCTAGTTTAAAAGGTTAAGCGTTTAAGGTCTTGACCCTGTGACCTTGCCTCTAAGTTGATGGCCACGCAGAGCAGGTAGGCCAGCATCATCATGTAGATGCTGGTGACGCTGAGCTGGAATCGGTCCTCAATCAAATCCCTGTTGCTGGGGATGACGTTCAGGTACACAACCTGAGGGGCAAGGGGTGGAAAGTGGGGGACAGGATTCAGGGAGTGGGGAGTGGAGGGTGGGCTGTGGGGGCGGCCGGGTCCCTTGCTGAGAATGACGTTCAGGTACACAACTTTAGGGGTATGGTAAATAGGGCCGGGATTGAGGGAGTGGAGAGTGGGGCAAAGAATTGGTGGGCGAGTATACGGGTGCTGGTGTGTGTTGGACAGGGGAAGGGCCATGCTGAGCTGGAATCTGTCCTCAATCGAGTCCCTCTTGCTGGGAATCACGTTCAGGTACACATCCTGGCGGGGTGTGAAAGGTGGGGGCCGGGATTCAGGGAGTGGGGAGTGGGGAGTAGGGGCGGCAGTGTCTTTTGCTGGGAATGACGTTGAGGTACACAAACTGGCGGGGTATTGGTGGAGGGTGTGAAAGGTGGGGGCCGGGATTCAGGGAGGGGGGGCGAGGGCGAGGGCGAGGGCAGTGGCAGTGGCAAGTGCAGTGGCAGGGGCCCGGGGCCGGGGCCGGGGCCGGAGCTGGGGCCAGGGCCAGGGCCAGGGCCAGGGCCAGGGTCGGGGCCGAGGCCAGGGCCAGGGAGATCAGCCTTAGCAGACGAACCAGCATAAGCACAACTCAACCCCGGTGCTGACTAACCTTTGACAGGGAGACCAATCGCAGCAGCCGCAGCAGCCGAAGCAGCATCAGAAGCACAAGCCAGCGAGACGACGGCGAGCCGCCAAAGGTGTCGGAAAACAGGATCGCCAGCAGGTAGCCAAACGGGACCGTCGCAACAACGTCGATGACGAAGCGGCCATGCCTGCGAAAACAGCAGTGCTTTTGTCAGCTACGCTTCAGTTACTGTTCGTATCTATATATATGTATTTCACCTCATGTACTACGTCATGTACTACGCCACTCACCATGTACTACGCCGCTGATATCTTGTAGTCATTGTGTAGTTTGCCATGTACTGAGCCACTCACATCATGTAGTATTTATCCATCAGGGGGCCATCCAGGTGCGTCATGTAGTACTTAGCCACCATTAACTATGTTATGTACCACACCACGCACATCGTGTAGCACTTGGCCATTTGGGGCCCGTCCAGGAGTTCCATGTCGTACTTCGTTACTAACTCACCGTGAACTAAGCCATGAACCACGAAACTCACATCATGTAGTACTTAGCCACCAGGGGCCTGACCAGACGTGTCGTGTACTCGTGTAGTACTCATTCACCATGAACTACACCATGAACTACACCACAAACATAATGCAGTACTTGGCCACCAGGAGTATCATGCAGTACTTAATCACCATGACCTACGCCATGTACTACGCCATGTACTACGGCACTCACATTGTGTAGTACTTGGCCACCAGGGGGTCGTCCAGGAGTATCATGTAGATTAAATCACCATGAACTACACCATGTACTACGACATGTACTACGGCACTTACATCATGTAGTACTTGGCCACCAGGGGGCCGTCCAGGAGTACCATGTCGTCATCGCCATGCTCGATGACTGCTCCCCACTGGAAAGCCAAGACCAGGTTAAGGGCATACAAGAGACCTGCCAGGTGGTATAGGTGAGGTGGGGTGGGGTGGGAGTGGGGTGGGAGTGGTCAAGTGGCTGGTGTGGAAGAGAAAAAAATGCCTGCCAGGTGGTATAGGTGGGGTGGGGTGGATGGACTGGGGTGAGAGTGGGGTGGGAGTGGTCGAGTGGCTGGTGTGGGGTAAAGACAAGGCCTGCCAGGTCGTATAGGTGGGGTGGGGTGGATGGACTGGGGTGGGGGGGGAGTGGTCAAGTGGCTGGTGTGGGGTTAAGTCAAGGTCTGTCAGGAGAGACAGGTGGGGTGGGGTGGGGTGGGGTGGAGTGGAGTAGTGTGGGAGTGGTCAATTGAATGGTGTGGGGTTAAGACAAGGCCTGACAGGTGAGATAGGGTGGGTGGGTAGGGTGGGGTTGGGTGGAGTGGGGTTTAGTGGAATGGGGTGGGGTTGGGTTGGGTGGGGTAGGGTGGGGTGGCAGTGTTCAGGGGGCTGGTCAAGAGTTCTGAAAAGGCCGGCCAGGAAGTAGGATGGGTAGGGTAGGGCGTACATGGTAAGATGGTTGGTTTGAGGTTAAGACAAAGCCTAGCAGGTGGTTTAAGTGGGGTGAGGTGGGGTGGGGTGGGGTGTGAGTGGTCAGATGGGTGGGCAGGGGTTAAGAAGACCTAGCAGGTGGTTTAAGTGGGGTGAGGTGGGTTGGATTGGGGTGGTGAGTGGTCAGATGGCGGGTCTGGGTTAGAGACAAGACAAGGCCTAGCAGGTGGTTGGAGTGGGGTGAGGTGGGTCGGGGTGGGGTGTGAGTAGTCAGATGGTTGGTCTGGGGTAGAGACAAGGCCTAGCAGGTGGTTGGCGGAGGGGCAAAGTGGTGAGTGGTCAGGCGACTGGTATGGGGTTGAGAAACAGTAACGGCGCGGATGTGGCTTCGGCTCAGGCTGCGCTGCTTCATCTAACTTTTAACCCCCCTCACCCCTAAAGGGCATACAGCTTTATTTTTCTTACTTTCTTCGCCAACGTGAAGAATACCGCAACCAAGAGAGAGGGAAGACGTGGGGCCTAGCTCCTGGTACGGCACAGGCTTTCAGTGTGGCAGCTGGCTTTAAGTGTGGCAGCTGGCTTTAAGTGTGGCAGCTGGCTTTAAGTGTGGCAGCTGACTTTAAGTGTGGCAGATGGCTTTATTTGTGGCAGATGGCTTTAAGTGTGGCAGCTGGCTTTAAGTGTGGCAGCTGGCTTTAAGTGTGGCAGCTGGCTTTAAGTGTGGCAGCTGGCTTTAAGTGTGGCAGCTGGGGCCCGTGTCTTTCCTCCATATGCCGCAACCGATTCCCCGGTCAGGGTACTCACACTGGTTCACACTAGATCTCACCTCCAGCTAGATCCAGTATACTGCAGGGGCTGGTGCCGATGGTCCTCCAGACAACGCTGGTGCGATCCTCATTCGTACAGAAACCGATATCCAGCGGCACCCAAAACGCCTGAGGTGGAAAGAGCAGTTGCAAGTGGTTGGGATTGGGACAAAACATGAACGGACTACCACCAGCGGCACCCAAAACGCCTGAGGTGGAAACGAGGTGGAAAAGGAGGTGGGACCGAGGTGAAAAAGCAGTTACAAGCGGTTGGGATTGGGAAAAGACATGAACGGCCCACCACCAGCGGCATTCAAAATCCTTGAGGTGGAAAGAGCAGTTACTAGTGGTTGGGATTGGGACAACACATGAACGGCCCACCACCAACGGCATTCAAAATCCTTGAGGTGGAAAGAGCAGTTGCAGGCGGATGGAATTGGGACAACACATGAACGGCCCACCACTAGCGGCATTTAAAATCCTGGAGGTGGAAAGAGCAGTTGCAGGCGGATGGAAGTGGGACAAGACAAGAACGGCCCACCACCAGTGGCATTCAAAATCCTTGAAGTGGAAACAGCAGTTACTAGTGGTTGGGATTGGGACAACTCATGAACGGCCCACCACTAGCGGCATTCACAAACGCCTGAGGTGGAAATAGCAGTTGCAGGCGGACGGAATTGGGACGTGTATGTAATTCGAAGAAGAGCAAGAAGACCATCCATCAGAGGCTCACCCCCCACACCCAACCAGCATATCTCGACCCCAAGCCGAGCGTACCGTGTATGTGAGGTCGAAGAAGAGCATGAAGGCCATCCATGCCAGGCACACTTTCTCGTAGGGCGAGACCAGCGGGGTGAGTAACATACCCCTGAGAGGCAGGTACAGCAGGGTTGAGAGTTTGGGGTTGAGGGTTGAGGGGTATAGGGTTGAGGGTTTGGGGTGTAGGGTTGAGGGTTTGGGGTGTAGGGTTGAGGGTTTAGGGTGTAGTGTTAAGGGTTTGGGGTGTAAGGTGTAGGGGTGTAGGGTTGGGGGTTTGGGGTGTAGGGTTGAGGGGTGTAGGGTTGAGGGTTTGGGGTGTAGTGTTAACGGGTGTAGGGTTGATGGTTTGGGGTGTAGTGTTAAGGGTTTGGGGTGTACGGTTGAGGGGTGTAGGGGTTTGGGGTGTATGGTTGAGGGTTTGGGGTGTAGTGTTAATGGTTTGGGGTGTAAGTTGTAGGGGTGTAGGGTTGGGGGTTTGGGGTGTAGGGTTGAGGGGTGTAGGGTTGAGGGTTTGGGGTGTAGTGTTAAGGGTTTGGGGTGTAGTGTTAACGGGTGTATGGTTGAGGGTTTGAGGGTTTGGGGTGTAGTGTTAAGGGTTTGGGGTGTAAGGTTGAGGGGTGTAGGGGTGAGGGGTGTAGGGTTGAGGGTTTGGGGTGTAGTATAAAGGGTTTGGGGTGTAAGGTTGAGGGGTGTAGGGGTTTGGGGTGTATGGTTGAGGGTTTGGGGTGTAGTGTTAATGGTTTGGGGTGTAAGTTGTAGGGGTGTAGGGTTGGGGGTTTGGGGTGTAGGGTTGAGGGGTGTAGGGTTGAGGGTTTGGGGTGTAGTGTTAAGGGTTTGGGGTGTAGTGTTAACGGGTGTATGGTTGAGGGTTTGAGGGTTTGGGGTGTGGTATAAAGGGTTTGGGGTGTAAGGTGTAGGGGTGTAGGGTTGGGGGTTTGGGGTGTAGGGTTGAGGGGTGTAGTATAGAAGGTTTGGGGTGTAAGGTGTATGTATGTAGGGTGTTGTGTTAAGGGTTTGGGGTGTAGTGTTAACGGGTGTAGGGTTGAGGGTTTGGGGTGTAAGGTGTATGTATGTAGGGTTAAGGGTTGGGGGTGTAGGGTTGGGGGCTTGGGGTGTAGGGTTGAGGGGTGTAGGGTTTAGGTTTTGGGGTGTAGTGTTGAGGGTTTGGGGCGTAAGGTGTAGGGGTGTAGGGGTGGTGTTTTGGGGTGTAGGGTTGGGGGTTTGGGGCGTACGACTGGGGCTTGGGGTGTAGGGTTGAGGGGTGTAGGGTTGAGGGTTTGAGTTGTAGGGTTAACCCCAAGGAGATTTGTTCCTGAGTGTACCCTTAAGGGGCAGGTGGTGCGGGGTTTAGGGTTCAACCCTCAACCCTCAGAATATGCCCCATTGTAGGGAGTGTAGGGAGTGTAGGGAGTCCAGAGTGTAGCTGACGTGTAGCTGAATCACGAGAAAAAAACACTGGTGGTCACCTGCGTGCCTTCTGCTTCTGTCCTTTGGCCTCCCGCTGCTCATCATCTAGCCGCCGGTCCTGCAGGCAGCCGGGGAGCGGAACAAGCAAGACCACAATAAATGTACAAGAGAGAAAAATTCGGCCAGTCTTGCAGCCAGCCAGGGAGCGAAAGAACCTGGTAAAGGAGGGGGGGATTTCACAGAGCATGGAGAAAATGCCCCCCACTACCCCACTGCGCATCATCCAGCCGCCGGTCCTGCAGCAGATAGTCCAAGATTGGAACACGCAGGATCACAACAAGTATACAAGAGAGAAGAATAAAGCATTTGGTCAGTCCTGCGGCCAGACGGGGAGTGAAACAGCAGACACATGTTATAGAGTATGAAGAAGACAGTGAGTGATGTCTTCCAGCATTCCCATCGGCATGCCCTTGGACCCTGGAAACCGGAAACAAACGTAAAAAGCATGCATGAAACCGGAGAAACTAACGAAAAAACTGCATAAAGAGATTCCCAGACCCTCGGACTTGATAAAACCTTGCTTGAAACCAGAGATAGTCACTGCAAAAACGTACGTAAACAGATTCCCAGACCCTCAGACCCGGAAACCGAAAAAAGGGAGAAACTTGCTGGAACCCAGAGATAGTTACGGAAAAAAGGTCATAAAGAGATTCCCAGACCCTCATACCCGGACCCGGAAAAAAACTTACAAGAAGAGATTCCCAGACCCTCGTTGGCACGATGATGCGACGGCTCACTAATGTGACGAACCAGCCGCGCCGGATGTCCTGAGGGCGGGATATGCAGGGGGGTAGGCGTTCTGATTTAGGATTAAGGGTTAAACTTTTAGCCTGGAGAGGTGTCCGGATTTACAGACTCCTGAGGGTGGCAGTTAGTGTTTTGTAAGTCTCAAGCGGAGGGTGCTGATGAGGGCCAAACAGCATGAGCATGCGCATGGGCATGAGAATGAGAATGATCTAGAGCTTGTGCATGCATGGACATGAGCATGCGCGTGGGCAATTGCAAGAGCACATGTGCATGCATGGACAAGAGCATGCGCATGGGCACATGCAAGGGCACATGTGCAAGCATGGACAAGAGCATACGCATGGGCACATGCAAGAGCACATGTGCATGCATAAACAAGAGCATGCGCATGGGCACATGCAAGGGTACATGTGCATGCATGGACAAGAGCATGCGCATGGGCACATGCAAGAGCACTTGTGCATGCATGGACATGAGCATGCGCGTGGGCAATTGCAAGAGCACATGTGCATGCATGGACAAGAGCATGCGCATAAGCACATGCAAGAGCACATGTGCATGCATGGACAGGAGCATGCGCATGGGCACATGCAAGAGCACATGTGCTTGCATAGACAATAGCATGCGCATGGGCACATGCAAGAGCACATATGCATGCATGGACAGGAGCATGCGCATGGGCACATGCAAGAGGACATGTGCATGCATGGCACGAGCATGGACAAGAGCATGGGCAAGAGCATGCGCATGAGCATATGCAAGACCACTATCGTATGCATGGGCATGGGCATGGACACGATCATGTCTGTGGACACTGCCCCTGTTTCCCCAAGGCATGGGGGCATGCTAACCTTCGGATCCTCGACCTTGGGATTGGGAGGCAGTGTAGGGTCGTCAGTGTATGACATGGCCAGTGACCCCATAGTATCCATGCCAATGTCTCCATAGCCTCGCCTAGAGGAAGTGCGGTCGACTGGCGAGTGATAGCTGCTTCTGCAGTCCTGCTCATCCGGTTCCAAGGTGGTCCTGATAAAGGCTTTTTCCTCATCGTCTTTTTCTTCCACGTGGAGCTGGTGCTCTGGGAGAGCAGAGAGGGTATGCTGCCACCCTAAGCTCGCCATTCCTCCGTTTGCCGTCTGCTAAAAAATGACGATGCTCCACGGGAGCCTGCTTGGCCTCCAACGCCCTTTGGTTTCGCTGGTGTGACTGGGCACTTTTCGAATTGCCAATATCGTGTACCGGTAGTTATCCGAGGGGAAGCTACTGTTGCTTCTCACTTTTTCTTCAGCATGAGTGCAGCTCTCGGTCAAGAGGGGTCGCCTTGTTAGGCCGTATAGTCCCAACAACTGACATGTGAGTTGAATGGTACATAGCAGGTGAGGCGGTGGAATGCTGCAAGTGTCAAGCTGACGGTGGAAGGCAACAACTGAAATTGAGGTAATTAACAGCTTTCCACACTTTTCGGTCACTAAACATTCCTCTTTCTTGCTTACGTAACGCTTTTCCAGCGACTCGAGCATCTAAGACAGACAGCCCTCAAGTCACTACTGGCCTTGTACTCGAAGGAATGGTCGATTTGCGTACCGGCCCTCGTCACGGCCACGCTGTATCGTAAGCCCAGCAACAACGGCAGCTGGAGCTTCGAGTTCAGGAGGGATAGCACGCGATGGACGGGACAAAAGACACTGGCGATAGCAGCAATCTACCTCATCCGGCCCGCGAGTCTTTCTGTGCCACCAAGGACGAGCCCTCTTTTGTCCCCGAGACGTTAAATACCTTCCTGGAGAGGCATATCCTTTTGACAAACCAAGGCGAGTGCTGCTCAAAATTCGTCCTGCCGAAAGAAACTGAACACGCGCCAGCTTGGCCAGCGTTAGCTGTCGGGATTGAATGCATGCATCCTGTCTTGCGTAGGTTGCAATCATATCCACATGTCTGACGGTGATCCAACCCAAGCTAAATAACAGATGGACATAGATGAACTGTTTAAGTCCCATGCAGTCTATAAGGATCGCTGCTTTATTCTGTCAAAAAACGCATGGTCATGCGCATGGGATGAGGCCATGCATGTGGGATGTGGCCGTGCACATGGGATGCCGCCATGTACATGGCATGCGGCCATGCATATGGCATGCTCTAAGGCCCTCATGTGCTTCATTCCTACCTATTCAAGCTAAGGGATCTAGAACAACAGCCAAGGCCCTTTGCATGCCATGAGGATCGTTCCATGCCCACAGAGTGCAAAAACCTCACAAGTGTTGCTTTCACAACGCGCGCCTCACACTAAAAGCCTGAATGGTATTCGAAAGGTCAAGGCCCTCTGCACGGGAAAATGGTCTGAGTTGCAACCCATTAGGACACCGGGATCAAGATGGTGACTGGGCAGATCCGTGCCAAACCTTGATTGGCCCACGGCCAGTTTCTGGTATTCCAGGCAGCAGAACTAGATGCCCCAGGCGCTAACAACCGGTGTCTGGTGGCCCTTGCTGCAGACCTTGCTGCATCAGGCACACCCGGCGACACGCGCCTTGATGCAGCTGACTTGTACCTGAATTGCGCTAAATTGAGCAGTGGTGCCTTTGTCCTTTTTTTTAGTATTAAAAGTTCCCGGTACCAGTGCAGAGCACTAATTTGTCTGCCATTCTCATGTACACACGGAGAGGAGAGAGGCCCGAGCGGCCTGCTGCAGCTAAACAGGAGAGAGGCCCAGGGAGAGGCCCAGGAGAGAGAGGCCTGGGTGGCCTGCTGCAGTGCATCGTTGAGGTCCCCATGGACCTCTTTGAGCAGCTGATGGCCATAAGAGCACTATTGTGTTTGTCGTTCCTATTGCTAACAGAGGAGTGAGGCCTGATTGGCCTGCTGTAGTGCAATCTGAAGCTTGTAAAGGCTTTCTTTGAGCAGCTGATGGCCATAGAGCAGCAACGTGTTTGTTGTTCCTATTGCTAACAGAGGAGTGAGGCCTGAGTGGCCTGCTGCAGTGCATCATTGAGGTCCCCCATGGACTTCTTGGAGCAGCTGGTGGCCATAGAGCACTAATGTGTTTGTCGTTCCTGTTGCTGACAGAGGAGAGAGGCCTGGGCATCCTGCTGCTGTGCACTCTGAAGCTTGTTAAGGCTTTCTTTGAGCATCAGATATGTACCGGTAAAGAACAATGATGTATTTCAATATCTGCCGATCTTGCTCCTGTCGGGCAGACTGCTGCAGCTAAACATCGAGGTTCTGACGGACATTTTTTAGCTGTAGATAAACAGAGTATTGATGTATTTCCTCCCGCCTTCCCACATAGGACAATGGCCTGGGTGGCCTGCTGCAGGGCAACATCGAGGTCACAGAGGCCTTCATTGAGCATCAGATGGTCAAAAATCACTTATTTTCACGTTTTCCCTCCTGCTGACTTCCTCACAGAGGACAATGGCCTGGGTGGCCTGTTGCAGCGCAATGTTGAGGTACCCAAGGCCTTCTTCGAGCAGCAGATGGACATATCGAACTACTGTATTGGATGTGTTTCCTCCCGCATGCCCACGGAGGACAATGGCCTGGGTGGCTTGCTGCAGCGCAACATTGCGGTTGCTTTAGACTTATTTAAGCAGCAGATGGTCATAACTCACTAATGTATTGGGCACTTATAAATTCAATGTCTTTCCTCCCGCCTTCCCACAGAGGACAATGGCCTGGGTGGCTTGTTGCAGCGTAACATTGAGGTCACCAAGGCCTTCTTCGAGCAGCAGATGGAGCGCGTGTACAAGAAACACATCGCCGTGCAGGCTGAGGACAGGGCGCTGGCGGAGCAGAGAGCGCGGGAGGGGAAGAAGGCACCGGGATCCCCCTCAAAATGGAAAAGCATGTGAGAACAGGGGCCCTGAACCCGAAACCCTGATCCCTAAACCCTAAGCCCTGAACCTAAAACCCTGATCCCTAAGCTCTGAAAGTGGGAGTTTGTGTAAATGGGCGTGTAGCCACGCCGGCAGAGGAGAGGTGCAGGCGGAGCAGAGGGCGTGGGAGGGGAAGAAGGCGCCGGGACCCCCCTCAAAGTGGAAAAGCATGTGAGAACAGGGGCCCTGAGCCCGAAACTCTGATCCATAAGCTCTGAAAGTGGGAGTTTGTGTAAATGAGCGTGTAGCCACGCCGGTGGAGGAGAGGTGCAGGCGGCGCAGAGGGCGTGGGAGGGGAAGGAGGTGCCGGGCCCCCCCTCAAAGTGGCAAAGCATGTGAGATCATGAGACCTTGGACCTTGTCCCTGATTCCTAAGCCCTAAAATGAGAGATGTGTGTAAAAAGGGCATGTAGCCGCGCAGGCGAGGGGAGGGTTCAGGCGGAGGAGAGGGTGCAGGAGGGAAAGAAGGTGCCGCCCCCCCCAATAAAGTGGCAAAACATATGATAACAGGAGCCCTTAACCCTGAACCCTGATCCCTAAAGTGTGATAACAGGAGCCCTTAACCCTGAACCCTGATCTCTAAAGTTTGATAACATGAGCCCTTAACCCTTAACCCTGATCCATAAAGTGTGATAACAGGAGCCCTTAACCCTGAACCCTGATCCCTAAGCCCTGAAAGTGGGAGTGTTTGTAAAAGGGGTGCGTAGCCGCGCAGGCTGAGGACAGGATGCAGGCGGAGCAGAGGGCTCGGGAGGGGAAGACCCCCTTCAAAGCGGCAAAGCATGTGAGATCATGAGCCCTTGGACCTAAGCCCTGATTCCCAAGCCCTTAAATTGGAGAGTTGTGTAAAAAGGGCATGTGGCCGCGCAGGCAGAGGGGAGGGTGCAGGCGGAGGAGAGCGTGCGGGAGGGGAAGAAGGCGCCGGGACCCCCCTTAAAGTGGCAAGGCATGTAAGATCAGGGGCTTCCCACATCCCACGCACACACCCTATCGTGACTCAACCTGCTAGAGGCCCAACCGCCCGTGGCCATGTTCAGCTGCAACACGAACGTGTTCTGTCTCCCTCCCCCTTACACCCTCCCCTCCCCCCTCCCTTCGACTCAAGTCCACATTCTGCCCCCACACCCCACCCTGCCAGAGGCACAACTACCCAAGGCCATGTCTAGCTGCAGCATGAACCTGTCATTTGCCCCTCCCCCTGCCCAACCCAAACCTTAAACCCTAAACCCTAAACCCCTAACCTTCCCAATGCCATGTCTAGCTGCAGCATGAACCTGTCATTTGCCCCTCCCCCTGCCCAACCCTAAACCCTAAACCCTAAACCCTTAACCTTCCCAATGCCATGTCTAGCTGCAGCATGAACCTGTCATTTGCCCCTCCCCCTGCCCAACCCTAAACCTTAAACCCTAAACCCTTAACCCTCATAAGGCCATGTCTAGCTGCAGCATGAACCTGTCATTTGCCCCTCCCACTCCCCACTGCTGCAAACCCAACTCCATCTTGTGCCCCAAACCCCAAACCCCATGCACACACACCACCCTGGCTCACAGTCAGCGTTCAAAAGCCATATCTAGTTGCAACGTCAATATATTCTGTCATTCCTCCGCATACTCAATTACCTCGGGGGCCCAAGTCCATATTTTGCCCCTGTTTCGTCGCCCCTCCCCATGCAGGTCCAAGTCCATCTTTGGGCTCCCCATGATCCCTGCAAACTCGAGATTCTCCCGTTCGTGGATTGCGTTCATGCTGGTCGTTGACATGATTTACACCGCCTTCTTTGTGGGTATTTGAGGAGCCAGCATGCGCCACCATTCACCGCCAAGCACCATCATGCACTGCCATGCACCACCATTCACCACCTTGCACGACAATTTACACAGATGCACCACCATGCACCACCATGCACGGTCAATGCACCACCATGCACCACCATGCACCACCATGCACGGTCAATGTACCACCATGCACCACCATGCACCACCATGCACCACCATGCACAACCATTCACCGCCATGCACCACCATGCACCACCATACACCGCCATGCACCACCATGCACGGCCATGCACCACCATGCGCCACCATACACCGCCATGCATCTAGTTTAGGGTTCATGGTTTAGGATGAAGGGTTTAGGGTATTCCTGCGCCAGGTCCTTTAGGCCGTAGGCATCTGAAATGTAGCTTAAGCAAAACAGTGGTGAGCAATTGGTGTTCTGACGCAGTCGTCCTCTTGCTCTGTGGCTGACAACCTGTCAAGGGGTTCTGTTTTCAGTTTATGATCTTTGCCCTCGACCTGAAATCCTCAAAATCTGGTCCCTTATTCCTTTTAACCTAAAACTCTGGCTGTATGCCTGCTAATTTGAGTAAAGGGTTTAATCGTATCCCTCATCCTTTAACCTTTAACCTTGATGCCTAGAAACCTGGCTGAAGGAATTATTATGTATTCCTTCAACCCTTAACCTTGATGCCTAGAAACCTGGCTGTGTGGCTGATATACTTTGTCTGCCCCTTGCGCAGGTGCCAGTCAACGTCGCTTTCTGTGAGTGTCGCGCTGGTGATCCTGGAGGGGATCACAGGTTTGAAACAGTGTTTACATGGGTGGGGAATTTTTAAAGAGTAGAAAAGGGCGGTCCTGGTACTTTGCCTCTTTCAAAAAGGAGCAGGGCCAAGTAAGAATGTGCTGCGCCAGTTCATGTTGGTTTTTGAGAGTGCTGCGGGGATCACAAGTTTGAAAAGGGTGGAAATGGGTGGAAAAGGGTGAAGAAGTGTTAACAAATGTTAAAATGGGTGTTCCTGTTACTTTGCCCCTTTCAAGGAAAAGGGGCAGTGCCAAGTAAGAATGTGCTGCGCAAGTCCATGTTGGTTATGTAAGTGTTGCGGGTTGATTCTAGAGGAGACCACAAGTTTGAAAAGGGTGGAAATGGGTGGAAAAGGGTAGGAAAGTGTTGAACAGGGTGGAAAAGAGGGTCCCTGGTACATTGCCTCTTTCAAAAGGGCGCAGTACAAATGAGAATCTTGTGACGCTCCAGTCAATGTCACCTTCTTTGAGTGCCGCTTTCTGTGAGTGCCCCCTGTCTAGATCTCCGGGCTACATGTTCCTGCCCCCCTCACATAGGAGTGTGGCATGGCTGCAACATCCTAGATCCAGGTCAGAGTAGGACGATGACATAGCACTGGCCCCGCATATTGTTTCCCTGCACCTGATTTGCTTGTCTGCCTATACTTGCCGCAGGTTCTGTCAGATCTATAGATCTTCATTTACCCTGCACCTGATTTGCTTGTCTGCCTATACTTACCGCAGGTTCTGTCAGATCTATAGATCTTCATTTACCCTGCACCTGATTTGCTAGTCTGCCTATACTTGCCGCAGGTTCTGTCAGATCTATAGATCTTCATTTACCCTGCACCTGATTTACTGGCCTGTTGATCCCCTACGCTGCAGGTTCTGTCAGATCTATAGATCTTAATGTACTATGCACCTGACTTACTTGCCTGCTGATCCCCCACGCCGCAGGTTCTGTCAGATACGGAGATGTCAGCAATCCATGCACGCAAATGGAGCTAGTGGGAGGTGAGTTTATAAACACAAAGTAAAGAGGGGGGGGGGAGGGGGGCTGGGAGGGGAGGGGCTACTGGGGTGTAGGGACTTGCACTGTACTTCAGACATTGTGATGTCAGCAAGCCATGCACGCAACAAATAAATACATTTTATTTCCCTAAGTAGGATAGCCCGCTCACGACATTCTGCGGGGCACTTTCAATGAACGCCAGACGTTTTCCCTGCTTTTAACTGGACCAACCCCAACCCGAACCCTAACCCTAACCATTGTGAGCAGGTACATAAACCCTTAAACCCGCAACCTTAAACCCTAGACCCTGAACCCCAACCCTGGTGAACAGGTATCGTGTACACCTTGCACATGTTCTTGGCGTACCACATATCAGTGGTGATGGCGAGCGGAATGAGGAAGGTGGTGACGTTTGACGGCAGGTGTGTGAAGAAGCTGCATGGAAGCCGTGTGGAAGCTGTCCAAACCCTAGTCTATATTTTGATAAACCCGTAACCTGGAAAGAGAAGATGATGCATGGAAGCTGCATGGACACGAAATAGCTTTCTGAACCTTGAACCTGGTATGGGTTAAATAGTTGGAGGTGTGGGGGGAGGGGGGGGGGGCTCATCTTGATGAGTTATGTTTCTTTACTCGTTTCACCCCCCTAAAGAGTGACAGTCACTCTTCTCACTCACTCGCCCGGTGCATCCTGCCTCTATCGGTCATTCTTCTCACTCACTCTCTGCATCTTGCCTCTATTGGCCACTCTTCTCACGCACTCTCTGCCTCTTGCCTCTATCGGCCACTCTTCCCACTCACTCGCTGCATCCTGCCTCTCTTCCCACACCCTTATGTATGGTGATCTGCACCCCACCACTCTCACACTGCTATGCTAGTATGCTGCACCCTGTCACTCTTCTCACTCTCTCTCTCAACAGTGACCGCGGCGGCCTACTTTCGCCGCCATGGCCATATGTTTGTCTGGACCAATCTTATAACCGCCACTATTTTCACCCCCTCTCGAAATGATGCCACTCCTCCCACTCTCTCTTGGAATGATGCCACTCTTCCCACTCCCTCTAATTCCACCACGCAGACCACATATGTAGCTACATCCCCACGCTCCTCGCATTGCCACTGTGCACATGGTCACTCTTTGCATCACCTGCATGATCACACTTATCACCACCTCTCTGCAGAGTGGCTATGACCGCCATCTTGTTCCACTCCAACCACTCACAAAATCAGTTTCCAGCCACTCTTCTTCATACCACCCTTTAAACCGTCACTCTTCTCACACTCTCTACGTAGATTGACCGTGGTTGCCCACTTCCGCCACTCTGGCCAACTGTATATCTGTAAACCATCACTCTTCATACCACCCTCTCCGTATCCGGTCACTCTTCTCACGCCGGCTGCACAGATAGACTGCTGCCGCCTACTTCCACCACTCCAGCCACTTCCGGATTGGCCTGACCGCCGTCACTCTTCATACACCCTCTCTGTATCCGGTCACTCTTCTCACATCCTCTCCGCAGATTGACCGTGGCCACCTACATCCGCTACTCCGGCCACTTCTAGATTGACCTTGTCGCCCCCACTTTTTCTAAAGTCTCTGTAACCAGTCACTCTTCCCACACTCTCTACGCAGATTGACCGCAGCCGCCTACATCTGCCACTCCGGCCACTTCTGGATTGACCTTGTCGCCGCCACTCTTCCTACACACTCTGTATCCGATCACTCTTCTCACAACCTCTAAGCAGATTGACCACGGCCGCCTACTTCTGCCACTCCGGCCACTTCTGGATTGACCTTGTCGCTGCCACTCTTCCTACACTCTCTGTATCCAATCACTCTTCTCACACCCTCTAAGCAGATTGACCACGGCCGCCTACATCTGCTAATCCGGCCACTTCTGGGTTGAACTCGTCGCTGCCACTCTTCCTACAATCTGTATCAGGTCACTCTTCTCACATCCTCTACACACTGTTAGTACAGAGATAGACTGCGGCCACCTGCTTCCACCACTCTGTCTACTTCTGGATTTATGGTGGACTTGTCATCATCACTCCTTCTATATTATCTCTATCCGGTCACTCCTCTCACACCCTCCCTGTATCTGGTCACTCTTCTCACACCCTCTACGCAGATTGACTGTGGCCGCCTACTTCCGCCACTCTGGCCACTTTTGGATTGACCTGTTCGTCATGACTCTTCTTACGCCCTCTCTGTATCCGGCCACTCTTCGCACACCCTCTCTGTATCCGATCACTCTTCTCACACCCTCTACGCAGATTGACGGCGGTCGCCTACTTCCGCCACTCCTGCCACTTTTGGATTGACCTGTTTTTATCCCCTTCTTACACACTCTCTGTATCCCGTCACTATTCTCACACAGTCAAACCCTCTCTGTATCCGGTCACACTTCTGACACCCGCTACGCAGATTGACCGCGGCCGCCTACTTCTGCCACTCCGGCCACTTCTGGATCGACCTGGTCGCTGTCATTCCCTTTCTGTACCTGGTGGCCATCTTGATTTCCCGGGCACCCCCCGACGAGTGGGTGGTCTGTTTGTCGCTGCTTCGCCTGTTGCGGATGGCTCGCATCGCATCGCTATCCAAGGTAAGGTCATGCCCAAGGTCTAAAAGGCGCGTACCGCGGGTCAAAAAAGGAGAATGGGTGATCTGATTGCCGCTGCTGCGCCTGTTGCGGATGGCTCGCATCGCACATCTGGCCAAGGTACAGTTTGCAGTCTAGGGTTTAGGGTCATACTTAAAAACGTTTGGGGTTTACGGTCATCTTGAAAGGTCAAGGGTTGAGATTTTAGGTTCACGGCGAAGGGTTGAGGGTTGAGGGTTTAGGTCAGCTTGAAAGTCAACCAGGCGCGACTGTCTAGAAACCGAATTTGATGAAGAAAACGTTGTTGATGAAGAAAACGTTGTTTTTGACATCATGCAGCGCTGTTTGCCGCCGACGCTTGTTTATAAAGAGGTACTGGTCCTCGATGGCCCGCAGGTTTTTTGAGTTCGTCATGAAGATTCTCTTGTGCCGGAACACGTTTCGATTCTGCTGGATTGCGCAAAAAAAACAATTGCAAAAACAATTGCAAAAAAAAACGTTGCCCACGGCCTTCTCCGGGTTCTGCGTGGCCGGGGGGCAGAGGGGGGGGGGAGGGGGCAATTTAGGTTGTGGGGAGGGTTTGGAGGCTGGGAGCGGCTACCCGAGGTCTCCCAGTCTAAACCCTGAACCCTCCACCCTTACACTATGCCCTAAACCCTAAATTCCTGCGCACAGCTGCTGTCCAAAAACACGTGCTCAGATATTTCTCTTTACGATATGCTGAAAAGGATTTCTTTGAGGGGTCGCCGGTACCTGCATACGCTGCTTGCTGGGCGGCATGATGCGCTGCTAGGCGACTCTACACCCTTGACCCAAAACCTCAAACCCTAAACCCCCAACCCTAAATTATGTGTCTTCTGCCATGCTTTGCAGCTGCTGTACAAGGATGCAAGCTCGGGCATCCTCAGCCGGGTGCTGAAAAACTATTTCGGGGGTGTCAGCGGCGCCTACATGCTACTGCTGGGCTACATTGCTTGCGTGATCATCAACCTGGAGGCCTGCATCTTGGTGAGGATAATTGGAATTTGAATTTGATGGCGCCTACATGCTGCTTCTGGGCTACATTGCGTGCACGATGATCAACCTGGAGGCCTGCATCTTGGTGATGGGATTTGAATTTGAATTTGAATTTGATGGCGCCTACATGCTGCTGCTGGGCTACATTGCGTGCACGATGATCAACCTGGAGGCCTGCATCTTGGTGAGGAGATTCGAATTTGAATTTGAATTTGATGGCGCCTACATGCTCTGCTGCTGGGCTGCATCGCGTGCGTGATCATCAACCTGGAGGCCTGCATCCTGGTGAGGATAATTTGAATTTGAATTTTGAATCTGATGGCGCCTTCATGCTGCTGGGCTGCATCGCTTGAGTAATCATCAACCTGGACGCCTGCATCCTGGTGAGTTGCTTTTAGATAAATACATAAACGATCCACACAGAGGCGTGGATTAAGGTCCGGTGCTTGTTTTGTGTTTATGGCTGGTGATGACACTTGCATGCTCTTCTCCTGTGTGCAGCTGGTGATTGCCTCCTGGAGCGGTGCCGATGCTTATATATAAATAAACAAACACATGATACGCCCTGAGGCATGGATTAAGGCCTGATGCTTCTATTTTGTGTGCATGGCTGTTGATTGACACCTGCATGGCTGTTGATTGACACTTGCATGGCTCATGATTGACACTTGCATGGCACGTGACTGACACTTGCATGGCTCGTGATTGACACTTGCATGGCTCGTGATTGACACTTGCATGGCTGGTGATTGACACTTGCATGGCTCTTGATTGACACTTGCATGGCTGTTGACTGACACTTGCATGGCTCGTGATTGACACTTGCATGGCTCGTGACTGACACTTGCATGGCTCATGATTGACACTTGCATGGCTGTTGATTGACACTTGCATGGCTGGTGATTGACACTTGCATGGCTGGTGATTGACACTTGCAAGGCACGTGACTGACACTTGCATGGCTCGTGACTGACACTTGCATGGCTCGTGACTGACACTTGCATGGCTCGTGATTGACACTTGCATGGCTCGTGATTGACACTTGCATGGCTCATGACTGACACTTGCATGGCTCGTCATTGACACTTGCATGACTCGTGACGGACACTTGCATGGCTCGTCATTGACACTTGCATGGCTCGTGACGGACACTTGCATGGCTCGTGATTGACACTTGCATGGCTCGTGATTTACACTTGCATGGCTAGTGATTGACACTCGCATGGCTCTTGATTGACACTTGCATGGCTGTTGACTGACACTTGCATGGCTCGTGATTGATACTTGCATGGCTCGTTATTGACACTTGCATGGCTCGTGATTTACACTTGCATGGCTAGTGATTGACACTTGCATGGCTCGTGATTGACACCTACATGGCTCGTGATTGACTCTTGCATGGCTTGTGATTGACACTTGCATGGCTGTTGACTGACACTTGCATGGATCGTGATTGACACTTGCATGGCTTGTGATTGACACTTGCATGGCTCGTAATTAACACTTGCATGGCTCGTGATTGACACTTGCATGGCTCGTGATTGACACTTGCATGGCTCGTGATTGACACTTGCATGGCTCGTGATTTACACTTGCATGGCTCGTGATTTACACTTGCATGGCTGCTGATTGACACTTGCATGGCTCGTGATTGACACTTGCATGGCTGGTGATTGACACTTGCATGGCTGGTGATTGACACTTGCATGGCACGTGACTGACACTTGCATGGCTGGTGATTGACACTTGCATGGCTCGTGACTGGCACTTGCATGGCTCGTGATTGACACCTGCATGCCTCGTGACTGACACTTGCATGGCTCGTGATTGACACTTGCATGGCTCGTGACTGACACTTGCATGGCTCGTGATTTACACTTGCATGGCTCGTGACTGACACTTGCATGGCTCATGACTGACACTTGCATGGCTCGTCATTGACACTTGCATGACTCGTGACGGACACTTGCATGGCTCGTGATTGACACTTGCATGGCTCGTGACGGACACTTGCATGGCTCGTGATTGACACTTGCATGGCTCGTGATTTACACTTGCATGGCTAGTGATTGACACTTGCATGGCTCTTGATTGACACTTGCATGGCTGTTGACTGACACTTGCATGGCTCGTGATTGATACTTGCATGGCTCGTGATTGACACTTGCATGGCTCGTGATTGACACTTGCATGACTCGTGATTGACACTTGCATGGCTCGTGATTGACACCTACATGGCTCGTGATTGACTCTTGCATGGCTCGTGACTGACACTTGCATGGCTCGTGATTGACACTTGCATGGCTCGTGATTGACACTTGCATGGCTTGTGATTGACACTTGCATGGCTCGTAATTAACACTTGCATGGCTCGTGATTGACACTTGCATGGCTCGTGATTGACACTTGCATGGCTCGTGATTTACACTTGCATGGCTCGTGATTTACACTTGTATGGCTCGTGATTTACACTTGCATGGCTGCTGATTGACACTTGCATGGCTCGTGATTTACACTGGCATGGCTCTTGATTGATACTTGCATGGCTCAAGATTGACACTTGCATGGCTCGTGACGGACACTTGCATGGCTCGTGATTGACACTTGCATGCTCCTCTCGTGCGTGCAGCTGGTGATTGCCTTCTGGAACGGCGCCGAGAATAGCTGGCTGAAGTCCATCACTTGGCTGGTGAGAGGCAGGCAGCTGTATACCGATTTATTACTCTAGTTGTGTTACTCCAGATTGTTACTTAAGTTTTGCTACTCTAGTTTTGTTACTATTACCAGCTTAAGAACCTTCAGAAAGTTGGTTTTCCGAGGGAAAACCTTGGTTCTTGACTGATGCTCCCCCCCCCCCTCCCATTGCCTCCCCTGTTACCTGATGCCCTCCCCCCCATGGCATCCTGTTGCTCTCATGCCCACACAGGATGCCAGAAGCCCCGGTTGTACTCGCCCCCTCATTGCATCCCCCGTTGCCAGATGCCCTCACCCCCCCCATTGCATCCCCCGTTGCCAGATGACCTCGCCCCCTCATTGCATCCCCCGTTGCCAGATGCCCTCGCCCCCTCATTGCATCCCCAATTGCCAGATGCCCTCGGCCCTCGCCCCCTCATTGCATCCCCCGTTGCCATATGCCCACCCCCCCATTGCATCCCCCGGTGCCAGATGCCCTCGCCCCCTCATTGCATCCCCCATTGCCAGATGCCCTCGCCCCCTCATTGCATCCCCCATTGCCAGATGCCCTCGCCCCCCCCATTGCATCCCCCGCTGCCAGATGCCCTCGCCCCCTCATTGCATCCCCCGTTGCCAGATGCCCTCACCCCCCCATTGCATCCCCCGTTGCCAGATGCCCTCACCCCCCCATTGCATCCCCCGTTGCCAGATGCCCTCGCCCCCTCATTGCATCCCCCGTTGCCAGATGCCCTCACCCCCCCATTGCATTCCCCGTAGCCAGATGCCCTCGCCCCCTCATTGCATCCCCCGGTGCCAGATGCCCTCGCCCCCTCATTGCATTCCCCGTAGCCAGATGCCCTCGCCCCCTCATTGCATTCCCCGTAGCCAGATGCCCTCGCCCCCCCCATTGCATCCTGTTGCTCTTCTGTCAGCACCGGACGCCAGCAGTTCCGAATGCCCTCCTCCCTATTGCATCCTGGTCCTTTTTGCCTGTACAGGATGCCAGCAGCTCCGACGCCAACCAGGGGGTGCAATGGTACATGGCCATCTACATCACCATCATGACGGTAAGAAGTAAGAAGAAAGAACTACGTATGGTTTCCAATCCTTCGTGCTTATTATCAAATCCCAAGGTGTAGGCGATCCCTTAGGACAGACCTTCCCGTACAGGATACGTGCATTCTCCCCCGTGTCACTGCAATTGTGGATCAATCACTCGACGGTACCTCAGTAATCTTTGGTGATGGTGATGGTGACGGTGACGGTTATCTTAAGGGGCTAATGGCTTAAGGGGCGGGTAACTTCACCAACTGAAGGGGCGCAGGGGGCGGGGATACAACACCGTCATGATCATGAATTGGTAGGGGGCAAAAATGGTAGGGGGCTTTGGGGGCCCACGGGGTCACCCTCACCCTCACCCTCACCCTCACCCTCACCCTCTCTAGAGGTCTTAAGGGGTGGGAATGCATTATCATCCTGATTCATGACGGTAGGTAGTTGTGTCCTGCTTGTCATCACTTTTCCTCGGCTAGCGCCCCTCCAAACCCCAAAACCTCTAACGCATTGGCCACCTAACGCTATTTTCTTATCCACCCCTCACCGTTCTTCTTTTAGGCGGGGGGGGGGGGTAAATCAACACCATCATTAGTGACAGCCTGCAATCTCATTGTGGGGTACCGGGGTCTTGCCTGCTTGTTCTTTGCATGTTTGTGTCGTGCCTGATTGTGCCATGCCCGATGCTTGTTTCTTGTTCCTGTCCAGAATACCGGGACCGGCAGCTGGGGCATCAAACCCTAAACCCTGAACCCCAAACAAAAAACCCTAAACCCTTTAACCCTGAACCCTGTCCAGAACACTGGGACCGGCAGCTGGGGCATCATGGTTCAGAGCATGGGCGAGATGGTGGTCTTCAACCTGCTCATGCTATTCGTGAGTGGAGATGGACGGGGCCGGGACCGGTGGGAATGGAAAGAAAGAAAGATATGCACCCTAGGGCGTGGATTAAGCTCGGTGGGAACGGAAGGAGATGAGGAAACGAGAAGCGACATGGAAATGGACATGGACTTCGAAATGGCAGACGGAAACGGAAATGGGGACACCGAAACGGAAATCGAAACGGCAATGGAAATGGAAACAGTGTAGGCACGGGTGTGTGGCTCAAATTGTCATCTGGATGGGTTTAGGGTTTAGGTTTAGGTTTAGGATGCGTTGGTACGAGGATGAGTAGGTAACCCCGCTTGCTGCGACATGGTGAGATCCTCGACATCATCTTCCTGATTCCTGATTGAACTTGGATTTGATTTAGACTGGACTCAGCCCATTCTCCATTTAACTCTTCCCACACCCTCCCTCACTCAACCCTTAACCCTAACCCCTAATCCTTGGATTTGATTTAGACTGGACTCAACCCCATCTCCATTCAACTCTTCCCACACCCTCTCTCACTAAACCCTCCTCCCCCAAGCTCCTCTTTTTCCAAGCTTGCTCGTGTTGGGCGTCATTTACACCCCCATCATCTCTCGTTCAAGCCCCCTCTCTGAAATCCTCCTCTCCATCTTGCTCTTCAGCCTCCTACCCCAATCCTTATGGTCTGAGCCTGCTCATGTTGGGCGTCATGGACCCCCCCCCCCCCCCCCCCATCATCTCTCCCCTCCCACTCAAGCTTCTTCTCTGAATCCTTCTCTCCACCTTGCTCTTAACCCTCCTCCCCCAAACCCTTATGGCCTGGCCATGCTCATATTTTGAGTCCTGGTCACCCCCATCATCTCCCCCGTCCTTTTCTCTCAAGCCACCTCACCTCAAACTCCTCCTCTCCCCCTTGCTCTTAACCCTCCTCCCCCAAACCCTGTTTTGGAGTCCTGGCCGCCCCCATCATCACCCCCATCCCTCTCAAGCCACCTCACCCCAAACGCCTCCCTTGCCCATCTCTTGACATTGCCCATCTCCCTTGGCTCCTCCCCTCCCCCTCCCTTGACATCGCCCCCCTACCTAGGCTCCTCCCTTGGCGTTGTATCCCTTCCTCTCAATCCCTCTCCTTGAACTCCCCCCCCCCCCCTGTCTCTTAACCCTCCTCTCCGTCCTGTCTCTTAACCCTCCTCTCCTCCCAGTCTCTTAACCCTCCTCTCCGTCCTGTCTCTTAACCCTCCTCTCCTCCCAGTCTCTTAACCCTCCTCTCCGTCCTGTCTCTTAACCCTCCTCTCCGTCCTGTCTCTTAACCCTCCTCTCCTCCCAGTCTCTTAACCCTCCTCTCCGTCCTGTCTCTTAACCCTCCTCTCCGTCCTGTCTCTTAACTCTCCTCTCCTCCCAGTCTCTTAACCCTCCTCTCCTCCCAGTCTCTTAACCCTCCTCTCCTCCCAGTCTCTTAACCCTCCTCTCCGTCCTGTCTCTTAACCCTCCTCTCCGTCCTGTCTCTTAACCCTCCTCTCCTCCCAGTCTCTTAACCCTCCTCTCCTCCCAGTGTCTTAACCCTCCTCCCCCCAACCCCCTAATCGCCAGGGCATGCTGATGTTTGGAGTCCTGGTTGCCGTCATCCTCATCTGGTTCACCAGCGCAGATGGCCATGTAAGCCAACTTGTGTGGGGGGGGGGTAGAGTTGAGTGTGAGTGGGGGGGGGGTATGGTTTATCAGGTGTGTTGGGGGGGGGGGTTATCAGGTGTGTGGACGGGGGTAGGGTTTGGCAGGTGTGTGGAAGGGGGTAGGGTTTAGCAGGTGTGCAGGAAGAGGGTTTATCAGGTGTGTGTGGGGGGGAGGGGGGAGGGTTTAGCAGGTGTGTGGGAGGGGGTAGAGTTTATCAGGTGTGTGGAAGGGGGTAGGGTTAAGTAGGTGTGTGAGGAGGTGAGGGTTAGCAGGTGTACAGGATGGGGCAGGGTTTAGCAGGTGTGTGTGTGTGTGGGGGGGGGGGGTTAGCAGGTGTGTGGGAGGGGGTAGGGTTAAGTAGGTGTGTGAGGAGGTGGGGTTTAGCTGGTGTACAGGACGGGGCAGGGTTTAGCAGGTGTGTGTGTGTGTGGGGGGGGGGGGGGGGGTAGCAGGTGTGTGGGAGGGGGTAGGGTTAAGTAGGTGTGTGAGGGGGGTAGGCTTTAGCAGGTGTGGAGGGTTAGGGTAGGTTTGAGCAGGTGTGTGTGTGGGGGGGGGGGGAGGGGGTAGCAGGTGTGTGGGAGGGGGTAGGGTTAAGTAGGTGTGTGAGGGGGGTAGGCTTTAGCAGGTGTGGAGGGGTAGGGTAGGGTTTGGCAGGTGTGTGTGTGGTGGGGGGGGGGGGGATAGGGTAAAGCAGGTGTGGGTGTGAGGGGGGTAGGGTTTAGCAGGTGTGTGTCTGTGGGAGGGGGGGGTAGAGTTAAGTAGGTGTGTGAGGGGGGTAGGGTTTAGCAGGTGTGTGGGGGGGTCATGGCAGCAGTCATCCTCATCTGGTGCACCAGCCCAGTTTGCCATGTGAGCCAGCAGGGGGGGGGGGGTCAGGGTTGTGCAGGTGTTGGGGGGGGGGCCTGGTTGCCGTCATCCTCATCTGGTTGACTGACACATACAGACATGTGATGCGAGAGATGGAGGGGTGCGGGCCAGGGGGTAGGGTTTAGCAGGTGTGTGAAAGGAGTAGGGTTTAGGAGGTGTGTGGCTGGCACATATGGAAGGCCTAGAGTGGAGGAGCTCCAATGTGGTTAAGGATACGGGGAGCTGTGCAGCCTATATGCGCCACAGCCAGCGGGATTTCTTGGGCGAACTTGCGGACTGTGAGTGGGACAAGCCGCTGGACCGGAAGGGAGGGAGGGAAGGGACTATGAGCGGGATGACCCGCTGGCCCGTGTGGGCTTGTTGGCGCCAAAGGGACACGCTTGGAGAAGCCCGCGCGTGAGGAGAGGCAAAACCTGCCGTTGCCTAGAGGGTTCCGCCAGCGTTTTTGCCGGATTCGCCTCGGGAGAGGAGGATCGAGTCCGGAAGGCCTAGCCCCCGCAAGGTCTAAGGGAGCTCTAAGGCAGCTCTAAGGCAGCTCCAAGGGAGCTATACGGGAGCACTGAGGCAGCTATAAGGGAGCTATAACGCAGCTCCAAGGGAGCTATACGGGAGCACTGAGGGAGCTCTAAGGCAGCTCTAAGGCAGCTCTAAGGGAGCTCTAAGGCAGCTCTAAGGGAGCTATACGGGAGCACTGAGGCAGCTCCAAGGCAGCTCTAAGGCAGCTCTAAGGCAGCTCTAAGGGAGCTATAAGTGAGATATGAGGCAGCTATAAGGTAGCTCTCTGGCAGCTCTAAGGCAGCTACAAGGCAGCTCTAAGGCAGCTATAAGGGAGCACCGAGGGAGCTCTAAGGCAGCTACAAGGGAGCTATACGGGAGCACTGAGGCAGCTCCAAGGCAGCTCTAAGGGAGCTATCCAGGCACTGAGGGAGCTCTAAGGCAGCTCTAAGGTAGCTATAAGGGAGCACTGAGGCAGCTATAAGGTAGCTCTAAGGCAGCTCTAAGGCAGCTATAAAGCAGCTATAAGGCAGCTATAAGGCAGCTATAAGGGAGCACTGAGGCAGCTCTAAGGCAGCTATAAGGGAGCACTGAGGCAGCTATAAAGGAGCACTGAGGGAGCTCTAAGGCAGCTCTAAGGCAGCTATAAGTGAGCACTGAGGCAGCTATCAGGGAGCACTGAGGCAGCTATAAGGGAGCACTGGGGCAGCTATAAGGGAGCACTGAGGCAGCTATAAGGCAGCTATAAGGGAGCACTGAGGCAGCTAAAAGGAAGCACTGAGTCAGCTATAAGTGAGCTCTGAGGGAGCTCTAAGGCAGCTATAAGGCAGCTCTAAGGCAGCTATAAGTGAGCACTGAGGCAGCTATCAGGGAGCACTGAGGCAGCTGTAAGGGAGCACTGAGGCAGCTATAAGGCAGCTATAAGGGAGCACTGAGGCAGCTATAAGGGAGCACTGAGGCAGCTATAAGGGAGCACTGAGGGAGCTATAAGGCAGCTCTAAGGCAGCTATAAGGCAGCTATAAGTGAGCACTGGGGCAGCTATAAGGGAGCACTGAGGCAGCTATAAGGCAGCTATAAGGGAGCACTGAGGCAGCTATAAGGGAGCACTGAGGCAGCTATAAGGGAGCTCTAAGGCAGCTATAAAGCAGCTATAAGGCAGCTATAAGGCAGCTATAAGGGAGCACTGAGGCAGCTCTAAGGCAGCTATAAGGGAGCACTGAGGCAGCTATAAGGGAGCACTGAGGGAGCTCTAAGGCAGCTCTAAGGCAGCTATAAGTGAGCACTGAGGCAGCTATCAGGGAGCACTGAGGCAGCTATAAGGGAGCACTGAGGCAGCTATAAGGGAGCACTGAGGCAGCTATAAGGCAGCTATAAGGGAGCACTGAGGCAGCTATAAGGAAGCACTGAGGCAGCTATAAGTGAGCTCTGAGGGAGCTCTAAGGCAGCTATAAGGCAGCTCTAAGGCAGCTATAAGTGAGCACTGAGGCAGCTATCAGGGAGCACTGAGGCAGCTTTAAGGGAGCACTGAGGCAGCTATAAGGGAGCTATAAGGGAGCACTGAGGCAGCTATAAGGGAGCACTGAGGCAGCTATAAGGGAGCACTGAGGCAGCTATAAGGGAGCACTGAGGGAGCTATAAGGCAACTCTATGGCAGCTATAAGGCAGCTATAAGTGAGCACTGGGGCAGCTATAAGGGAGCACTGAGGCAGCTATAAGGCAGCTATAAGGGAGCATTGAGGCAGCTACAAGGGAGCACTGAGGCAGCTATAAGGGAGCACTGAGGCAGCTATAAGTGAGCTCTGAGGGAGCTATAAGGCAGCTATAAGGCAGCTATAAGGCAGCTATAAGTGAGCACTGGGGCAGCTATAAGGGAGCACTGAGGCAGCTATAAGGGAGCACTGAGGCAGCTATAAGTGAGCTCTGTGGGAGCTCTAAGGCAGCTATAAGGCAGCTATAAGGCAGCTATAAGTGAGCACTGAGGCAGCTATAAGGGAGCACTGAGGCAGCTATAAGGGAGCACTGAGGCAGCTATAAGGGAGCACTGAGGCAGCTATAAGGCAGCTACAAGGCAGCTATAAGGCAGCTATAAGGCAGCTATAAGGGAGCACTAAGGCAGCTATAAGGGAGCACTGAGGCAGCTATAAGGCAGCTATAAGGCAGCTATAAGGGAGCACTGATGCAGCTATAAGGCAGCTATAAGGCAGCTATAAGGCAGCTATAAGGGAGCACTGAGGCAGCTATAAGGGAGCACTGAGGCAGCTATAAGGGAGCACTGAGGCAGCTATAAGGGAGCACTGAGGGAGCTATAAGGGAGCACTGAGGGAGATCTAAGGGAGCGCCCCGGTTAGGCTGAGCCGGGTGGAGCAGCCCCTCAGGGTTTACCGTGGGCTTACAATTCTAAACCCTAAACCATATATATACCCGTAACCCAAAACTCTGAACACTACATACTTATGTGACTTATCCCATCAGGTCCGAGTGTTATACCCGCTTGGCCTCAAGATGGAGTTAAGCGTAGGGTTAAACTTGGGCTTACAACTCTAAACCCGTTACCCTAAACCCGTAACCCAAACATACCTGTACCCTAAACTCCGAACCCTACACACTCATGCGACTTATCCCGTCAGGTCCGAGTGTTGTACCAGCTTGGCCTAAACATGGAGTTAAGCTTAGGGTTTACCATGGGCTTATAACTGTTATCCTAAAGATAATGAAACCCTTAACTCTGAACCCTATACCTCATGCGAACTCTCCCGTCAGGTCCGAATGTTGTACCAGCTTGGCCTCAAGATGAAGCGGGTGAATCGGTTCATACGGCTGCACAACCTGCCACCCAACTTGTCCGACGAGCTGCAGGTACGGATTCAGGGTTTAGGGACTAAGGTTAAGGTTGAGGGGAAAGGGTATGGTAGCCTACCTAGTGCTGCTGGTACGGATTCAGGGTTTAGGGACTAAGGTTCAGGTTGAGGGAAAAGGGTATGGTAGCCTACCTAGTGCCGCAGGTACGGATTCAGGGTTTAGGGACTAAGGTTCAGGTTGAGGGAAAAGGGTATGGTAGCCTACCTAGTGCTGCAGGTACGGATCCAGGGTTTAGGGACTTAGGTTAAGGTTGAGGGGTAAGGGTGTGGTAGCCTACCTAGTGCAGCAGGTACGGATTCAGGGTTTAGGGACTTAGGTTAAAGTTGAGGGGTAAGGGTGTGGTAGCCTACCTAGTGCAGCAGGTACGGATTCAGGGCATCGATCCATGCCTCAGGACGTAACAATAATATATGTCAAGAGATGGTAGTCTAAGCTGCGCTACAGCAGACAAGTTGCTTCCTCAATCCACGCCATGCGGATTTCTTTATTTACGAATTTATTGAGGTGGTAGCCTGCCCAATGCTACAGCAGACATGTCGCTTCCTTAATCCACGCCCCTATGCGTTTTAATTGTTTTTTGAGATCGCAGCCTACCCTGCCCTACAGCAGACATGTTGCACGGTGTTTATTTCTTGGTGACTCAGCTACAGGTCGGCTACAGGTCAGCTACAGGTCAGCTACACTCGGGCCATTGTCCAGAGACCCCAGTTGTGGCCAGGCTGCTTGGTGCTTTGGCCACCTGTCGTAGGTCGGCCCGAGTTGGGTCCCAATCGGGCCTTTGGCGGCCGCGTGGCGGCCTGCATAAACTGGACTCGTCGCCGGAAAAAGAAACACTGAATTTGCTTCCTCAATCCACGCCCCCGAGCGTAATATATAATAAAATACTTTTAGAGATGGTAGCTTACCTGCGCTACAGCAGTCAAGTTTCTTTTTTAATCCACTGGCCAATGCGTAATATATTAGTATACTTTTAGAGATGGTAGCCTAAGCTGCGCTACAGCAGACAAGTTGCTTCCTCAATCCACGCCTCCGTACATCCACACACACGTTAACACCCACCCACCCTCCCACCAGGCATACTACCGACAAGTGTGACACATCGACACAAACTTAGCCACCCATCCACTCAACCAAACATCCACACACACTTACCTACACATCAACACCCTGTTACATCCACACATCCACACATCCACACACACGTTAACACCCACCCACCCTCCCACCAGGCATACTACCGACAAGTGTGACACATCGACACAAACTTAGCCACCCATCCACTCAACCAAACATCCACACACACTTACCTACACATAAACACCCTGTTACATCCACACATCCACACACACTTAACCACCCACGCACCCTCCCACCAGGCATACTACCGACAAGTGTGGACAAAGCGTGCCGAAAGGCAAAAGGAGGACGGGCTACAGGTAGGCTCGGGTTCCAATGCTCGACACTCTTATTTTTAGCTTTTTCCGGCTACATGTCTGCTGCATGTAAGCTACATGTCAGCTGCAAAAGGAGGACAGGCTACAGTTAGGCTCGGGTTCTAATGCTCGACACTCTTATTTTTAGCTTGTTTTGGCTACATGTCTGCTACATGTTAGCTACATGTCAGCTGCAAAAGGAGGACGGGCTACAGGTAGGCTCGGGTTTTGATGCTCGACACTCTTATTTTTAGCTTGCTTCTTCTACATGCTCGCTGCATGTTCGCTACATGTTAGCTACATGTCAGCTGCAAAAGGAGGACGGGCTACAGGTAGGCTCGGGTTTTGATGCTCGACACACTTATTTTTAGCTTGCTTCTTCTACATGCTCGCTGCATGTTCGCTACATGTCAGCTACATGTCAGCTGCAAAAGAAGGATGGACTCCAGGTGGGCCTAGGGTGTATTGCTCGACACTCTTATTTGTGCTCGTGTTAGCTACAAGTCAGCTACATGTCAGATACAAGACAGCTGCGTGTCAGCTACATTCTGGGAAACACACATCAAACTGAGGATAACCTAATCTACTCTCCCTCCCCCTGCTTAGGCTGAGCTGCCGGGTGACATGCGCACCAAGGCCTCCTGGCCCACCCTGGAGCCCCTGATGAAATGTATCCCATGCTTCAACACTGTGGGCGATGCGGCGCATGCAATCTAACACACATCGAACTGAGGATGACTTAATCCGCCCTCCCTCCCCCTGCTTAGGCTGAGCTGCCCGGTGACATGCGCACCAAGATGTCCTGGCCCACGCTCGAGCCTCTGATGAAATGCGTCCCATGCTTCAGCACGGTGGGCGATGCGGCGTGCGCGTTTGTGGGGTCGCGAATGATGACTGTGGACGTGGCGGCGGGTGTGGAGCTCTGCCAGGAGGGAGAGCAACCGACCTGCCTGTGGCTGCTGGAGTCAGGGCAGGTGAGAGGCTGGGTAAGGGTTCAGGGTGTGAAGGTGAGCTGGGGCGTTCGAGGGGTTACGAATGGTCACTGTGGATGTGGCAGCGGGTGCCAGGAGGGAGGGCAACCGACGTGCCTGTGTCTACTGGAGTCAGGGCAGGTGAGAGGCTGAGTAAGGGTGTAGGTCTAGGGGCTAAGAGCGACGTGGGGCGTTCGTGGGGTCATGGATGGGCACTGCGGATGTGGCAGCGGGCGGGTGTGGAGCTCTGTCAGGGGGGAGGGCAGCCCACCTGCCCGTGACTGCTGGAGTCAGGGCAGGTGAGAGGCTGGGTGTAGGTCTAGGGATTAAGAGCGACCTGGGTTATCGTGGGCCCCATTATGGATGGGCACTGTGGGGGGCTGATATAAGCCCAGGGGGTCTAGAGCGACCTGGGTCGTGAGTCGGATCCAGGAGGGTGACCGTGGATGTGGCGGCGGGTGTGGAGCTCTGCCAGGCGGGAGAGCAACCGACCTGCCCGTGACTGCTGGAGTCGGGGCAGGTGTGGGGCTGGATATAAGTCCAGGGGGGGTAGGGAGAGGCTGGGTAAGGGTTCAGGGGGTCGGGGGTGAGCTGGGTCGTGAGTCGGATCCAGGTGGTTGACTGCGGCTGTGGCGGCGGACGGATGTGGAGCTCTGTCAGGAGGGAGAGCAACCGACGTCCCCGTGGCTGCTGGAGTCAGGGCAGGTGTGAGGCTGGGCCGCGCCCGGCGCCCGTGACAAGTTAAATTAATCATGCCCGCTCACTCAATCACTCAATCACTCATTTCTGCTCACTCAATGACTCAATCAATCGTGCCTGTTCAACCAATCACTCAATCACTCGTGTTGGCGCACTGGATCACTCAATCACTCGTGTTGGCGCACTGGATCACTCAATCACTCGTGCTGGCGCACTCGATCACTCAATCACTCATGCTGGTGCACTCGATCACGCATGTCTGTGCACGCAATGACTGAATGATCACTTTTGTCTTTCGACTCAATTACTTGTGTCCATGCAATCGCGCAATCACTCTTGTATGTCGAATCCATCATTCTTGTGTGCCCACTCAATCACTCAATCACTGTATCACTCATGTCTGCTCACTCCATTATGCATGCATGGTCACTCAATCACTCAATCCCCTCACGTGGGGGCCCTGGGTCATAATTGACGAAAGCACCTGACCAAGTCAAATCATTAATGTCTGCTAACTCGACCACTCCTGCCTGGTCAATCATTCACTCAGCCACTGATGCATGGTCACGCGATCACTCTTTTCAGGTGCAGGCCCAGGACCACAACTGCCAGAAGCAGCTGACCTTGCACAAATATTTCAAATCACTCCTGCTTGCGCACTTAACCACTTGTGCCTGGACACTGAATCACTCATTAACTCATGCATGGGCAGGCAATCACTCAATCGCTCATGCATGGCCACTCAATTACTCATTTCAGGTGGAGGCCCTGGACCATAACTGCCAGAAGCAGTTGACCGTGTCCGCTCCAGCCATGTTCGGTGATTCCATTATCATCATGAAGCAAGTTGAAAGCTGCCAGCAGCGAGTGTGGGGCTACCGCTGCATCACACCTTGCAGGTATGAAGGTGTGATTAGTATGAAAATAGTGAAAGTGTGAAGGGAGGGAAAGGTGTTCCGCGATGCCATTATCAGCATAAAGCAAGTCCAAAGCTGCCAGCAGCGTGTGTGGGGCTACCGCTGCATCACACCTTGCAGGTATGAAGGTGTGAAAAGCGTGAAGGGTAGGAAGAGTGTTTGGCGTTGCCATCATCATCATGAAGCAAGTCCAACGCTACCAGCAGCGTGTGTAGGGCTACCGCAGCATGACGCCTTGCAGGTACGAAGGGTGTGGAAAGTATGAAGGGTGTGGAAAGTCTGGAGGGTAGGAAGGGTGTTTGGCAGAGCTGTCACCATAATGGGGACGCAGGTCTCCTTCTGCCGGCCGCGCGGGTTTGGGCTGTGTGTGGGGCCACCGCTGCATCACGCCTTGCAGGTATGAAGGGTATGGCAAGTGTGGGGGTGTTGAGGGTGTTTGGCCATGCTGGCATGACCATGCAACAGGTCGTGCCACCATCATCATATAGTGAGTCCAACGCTGCCAGCAACGTGTGTGGGGCTACCGCAGCATCACGCCTTGCAGGTATGGAGAGTATGAAAAGTGTGGGGGTGTGTGGAGGGTCTTTGGCAATGCTTTCATTACCATGGAACAGGTCTCTAACTGCCAGCAACATGTGTGTGGGGCTACCGCTGCATCATGCCTTGTGGGTATGAAGGGTATGGAAAGTGTGGAGGGTGTTTGGCGATGCCGTCATCATGATATAGCAGGTGTACCTGTGCCAGCATCATGTGTGGAGCAGTGTGTGGGGCGACAGCAGCGGAAGACTTTTCAGGTATGAAGGGTATGGAAAGTGTGTAGGGTGTTTGGCGATGCCGTCATCATGATATAGCAGGTGTACCTGTGCCAGCAGCGTGGGTGGAGCAGTGTGTGGGGCGACAGCAGCGGAAGACTTTTCAGGTATGAAGGGTATGGAAAGTGTGGAGGGTGTTTGGCGATGCCGTCATCATGATATAGCAGGTGTACCTGTGCCAGCATCATGTGTGGAGCAGTATGTGGAGCGACAGCAGCGGAACACCTTGCAAGTATGAAGGGTGTGGAGGGTATGGAAGGTGTGGAGGGTGGGTGGAGAAGGGGGAGCCCACAGGAGCTTCCTTTTGCAAGGTGTGGATGGTATGAAGGTTGTGGAGGCCTGGCGGGTGTTTTGAAAAGGGGGGCGGCTAGGAGCGCTTGTCTCTTGCTTTCCCGTACAGCAGAGTGCCAGGCGGACCTTCAATTTTGCGTCTTGAGAAATTCAGCTACAATTCAGCTACGATTTGTCCATCATTCAGCTGTTATTCAGCTACAGTTATTTTGAATTATGCTGCGATTCAACTACGGATTTTATCCCCTGGTTTAGCCCCCACAATGTGGTGGCTGAGCCTGAGGGAGCTCCTCTCCTACATGCACGTGTAGCTGAGTGCAAGACATGTCCTGAGTGAGTCAAATTTTAGGGCGCATCAGCTATAATTCAGCTACAACTCAGCTACAAATCCGCTGTGATTCAGCTCCTTCCCCTTTTGTCCTGAGGTTGCGGCGACTGAGCCTGAGTAAGGGAGCTTTTATCCTGTATGCATGTGTAGCTGAGTGCCAGACGTACCCTGTTTGTGCTACCTTTCGAGCATTTCAGCTACACTACCGCTACAGTTCAGCTACATTCCCTTGTCTTCCCTAGGATGTGGCGGCTGAGCCTGATTGAGGGAGCTCCTCGCCTGCATGTACGTTTAGCGCATTGCCAGATATACCTTGAATGTTCTTTTCAGAGCACTTCAGCCATATGTAAGCCACAATTCAGCTACAACTCAGCTACATCCCCCTTGTTGTCCCCAGGATGTGGCGGCTGAGCCTGAGGGAGCTCCTCTCCTGTCTGCACGTGTGCCCCGAGATCCGGGCATGCCCTGAATGTTCTTGTTATTGCACTTCAGCTGAAAAGTAGCAACATTTCAGCTACACTTCCGCTACAATTCAGCTACACCCCCTTGTTGTCCCCAGGATGTGGCGGCTGAGCCTGAGAGAGCTACTATCCTGTATGCATGTGTGTCCGGAGATCCGCGTGGCTTATCTGACCCGCATCCAGATGAAGCTGCTGCAGGTGGGCCGCAAGAGTGGGGCTTTGAGTGACAAAAGTGTGGAATGCTGGCACAGGTAGTTAAGGTGTGAGCGGTGGGGGCATGCCATTGCACGGACAAAGCTGGATCTGTGTTGCACACCTGGCACGCATCCAGATGAAACTGCTGCAGGGGGGCTGCAAGAGTGGGGATTTGTGTGACACAAGTGTGGAACGTTGGCACCGGTATTTAAGGTGTGTGCGGTGGGGGCGTGCCTTGGCACAGATGGAGGTGGATCCATGTGGCACACCTGGCACAAATCCCGATGACGCTGCTGCAGATGGGGCATGCCAGGGTGGCATATTTTGAAGTGTGAATCACTGGTGGTTGGAGTGTGAGTGGTGGGGGCATGCCGTGGCACGGACGGCAAAGCTGCTGCAGGTGGGCCATGCATGGGTGTCTATTAAAAGTGTGGATCGCTGGTGGTCGAAGTGTGTGGAGTGGGGGCATGCCGTGGCGCAGGTAGCATTGGATCTGGGTTGCCTTCCGGACATGCCTTGACTACGGCTCAGGGTTAAGGGTTTAGGATTTAGGGTTAAGGGTTTAGAGGTTTGAAATTGTTGGCATAGATAAAGCCTCTGCAGGACTGCCGGGCTAGGGTTTAGGGTTAAGGGTTTAGGACTGGTGTCTAGCTGCTGCTGCAGATGGGATGGACTTGGGTTCAGGGTTCAAAACTCGTGTCCAGTTCAAGCTGCTGCAGTCCAGCCGGACGAGGGTTGAGGGTTCAGGCTGAAACGTAAGAGCGCGCGTCCAGAAGAAGATGATGCCCCTGATGGGCTTGGCGAGTGTTTAGGGTTTGGGACTCGTGTCCAGGTCAAGCTGCTGCATTCGAGCCGGACGAGGGTTAAGGGTGTAGGCTAAAACTTGAGAATACACGCATTCAGATGAAGCTGCTTGCCCCAGATGGGACAGGCCAGTGTGTTGGACTCCTATCCAGTTGAGGCTGCTGCAGGTCAGGCGGACGAGGGCTTAGGCTTAAGCTTCAGAATCAGCTCGTCTAGATGATGCTGCTGCCACAGATGGGCCGGGCGAGGGTTTAGGACTCCTGCCCAGGTGCAGCTGCTGCAGGTCGTTGTACTTTCGTGTACATCTAGGATTGTTTCAGGACCTACCTCGGGGGGGTAGTTTCCAAAATGATCCTGCCACGCTGGCTAGGTCAGGGTTTACGCAAGCTCAGACTACGTCGATTACGTGCATTCGTGTCTCATTCGTTTACGTGCTTGTTGTTCTGTAACGTGTGTGATTAAAAAAATGTTTGATCTAGGCGGAAAGGTGCTGGGCCCTGGCGAAAATGAGAGCCTCGGTCAGTACGAGCTCTGGTACAAGCTCGAGATCCTGAGCGATTTCTCTCGTGTTCACAGCAGTACTGATAAGCGCGCCGAGACAATTGTGTTGTGTTGATAACATAACTTGACTGTGAAATCGTCTGTGGCTGACGGATTCTTGCAAGTAGCTAAAACTAGGCGAAAGTGATCCTAACTAGATCCACACTAGGGCCGCCGATGGGCCCATGGATCGGATTCCAGCCAATGTCGACGCGCCCCAGGTAGGTAAGGACAAAGGGTCCAGGTTTAGGGTTAAGAAAGCGCGTGCAGATGATGCTGCTGCCCCCGATGGTCCGGGCGAGGGTTTAGGGTTTAGGACTCCTATCCAGGTGAACCTGCTGCAGGTCAGCCGGATAAGGGTTATAAGGCTTAAGGTTAAGAATGTGCTTCCAGAAGAAGGTACTAGGGGCCGGGCGAGGGTTTAGGTTAAAGCTTCAGAACACGCGTTCAGATGAAGCTGCCGCCCTCAGTGATCTGACTGCCTGATGATATTTGAATTGGAACGATCGGTTTGGCGACATGATATCTGAATTCGAAGGAGCGGTCTCGTTGGCGTGATATTTGAATTCGAACAAGCGGTTTCGGCGATGACGATGTGAGCGTCACGAGGCTTGTGGCCTTGCTCTTCCTTGACCCTACAACCCTGAGCCTAAATCCTGGACCCTAAACCCTAGACCCTGGACGTCAAACCCATATCCTCCTGTCCCTGAAAGCCCTGGCCCTCAAAACCTGATTATAAAACCTTGACCCTGAAACCCTGATCCTAAAACCTCGTGCAGCTGCTGACGGGCATGCCCACGGATGATCAGTTCTGCGAGGTGGTTGGCCGGATCATGCACGCCCTCAAGACCTGCACACCGAAAATTGTCGAAGAAGTCATCGAGCAGCTGCAGCAGGTGGGGGGTAGGGGATTTTAAGCTTCAAATTCAAACATACAGCAATTGAAGAAGCCATCAGGCAGGTTCAACAGTTTGGTGGCAGGGTGAAGCAGGGGATGTTCAGATTTTAAAATGTCGAACTTCGTCGTAGAAGCCATCAGGCAGCTACAGCAGAGGGGGGGGGGGAGATTTCAAAAATCGGAATCTGCCCAATAATATTCATTCGCCTGATACTGCACAATTGTTCCCGCCAGGCCGGCCGAATGACTTGCCCCATCAGCATCTGCTCCATGCCGTACTAGATCCAGCAAAAAATTACAATTATAATTTCTGTCCTGATTCTGGACAACTGTTGCTGCCAGGTCAACCAAATGACTTGTCTGCAGTGTCCGCTCCAAGCTCGTCTAGGTCCAGAAAGCCGATTGTAATTGTAATCGCCATTATCAGCGTTCTCCTGAAACTGCACATTTTGATGCTGTCAGGTCGACGGAATGCATTGCCACATCAGTGTCTGGTCCATGCTCTACTCGACCCAGCAACAAGTATCATTTTAGTCATTCTCCTGATTCTGCTCATTTCTTTAAAAGCAGGTTGATCGCATGCCTCGTCTGCAGTTTCCGCTCCATGCTCCAATAGATCCATGCTCCACTAGATCCATGCTTTACTAGATCCATGCTCTACTTGATCCATGCTCTACTAGATCCATGCATTACCAGATCCATGATCTACTAGATCCATGGTCTACTAGATCCATGCTCCACTAGATCCATGCTCTACTAGATCCATGCTCCACTACATCCATGCTCTACTAGATCCATGTTCTACGAGATCCATGCTCTACGAGATCCATGCTCTACTACATCCTTACTCTACTAGATCCATGCTCTACTAGATCCATGCTCCGCTAGATCCATGCTCCCCTATATCCATGCTCCCCTATATCCATGCCCCACTAGATCCAGAAAACACTGTTCAATATAATCTTCCACCTGACCTTGCTTGTTTTTCCTGGGCCAGCCATGACGCCATGTCACTCCAGTCCCCGTTGGACGCCCTGCTGGAACCAGAAACATGAATCAAGATAACATTCCAATCCTATACCGGAGTTTGTGTTGCCTGACATAGCATTTGTGCTTCCAGACCAGCCACGAAAACCTGACCCTCCAGTCCCTGCTGGATCCAGCAATATGAAGGTAAAAAGTTAAGATAATATTCCAATCCTATACCGGTGTTTGTGCTTCCAGACCAGCCACGAAAACATGACCCTCCAGTACCTGCTGGACGCCCTTCTGGACCTGGCCACGGTTACCTGCATCGAGGTACGGACACTGGGAAAAGCCAGACAGGGGATCTGGCAGATAGAGGCTGGGAGGGGAGAAGGGGGAAGGAAGGGAGGGGAGGGGAGGGAATAGCAGATAGAGGCTGGGAGGGGCGAAAGGGGAGGGAAGGGAGGGGAGGAGGGGAGGGAGGGAATAGCAGATAGAGGCTGGGAGGGGCAAAAGGGGAGGGGAGGGGGGGAGCGAGGGGAGCGAGGGAATAGCAGATAGAGGCTGGGAGGGGAGGGAGGGGGGGGGGGAGGGGAGGGAGGGGAGGGTGGTTATTGCTGCATCCAGAGATTGTGAGGTGGTAGGGTATGGAGACAGGAAATGGAGCTGGGAGGTAGTGGGTGGGGACTGGGAGATAGAGATTGTGCAGCGGGAAAATAGGCGCATTGGAATCATCCGAAGTCATTTCCGCATTGAGAGTCACCAAATCGCCCACCCACCCTCGCAACCCTCCCAACCAACCACCCTCGCAACCCTCCCAACCAACCACCCTCACCACCCTCCCAGCCAACCATCCTCCCCAGCCTCCCAAGTCCCAACCAACCACCCTCCCAACCCTCCCAACCAACCACCCTCCCCAACCTCCCAACCAACCAACCAACCAGGGTCGCGGGGTGGACCCGTCAGAAGTCATCTCCATGCTGTCAGTCTCCATCCCCATGGCCGTTGCGAGGGCTTCGGACATGGACGAAGAGAGCCAGCCCCGACAAAGGTCGCGACACCGCTCCGCGCACCTTGGCACAACCTCCATGCCCTCGACTCCGTTCGCTGAGTTCGCTGCCGCCACAGCAGCAGCCGCTGCCGGGCTCCTCACAGGCGGGCCCTCCGGCAGTTTCGTTGGCAATGGCGGTTTTGCCGGGGGGCCCTCCGGCAGTTTCGGTGGCGGTGGCGGGTTCGTCGGCGGGCCTGCCCTGCTGCCCTCGCTGTCCCGGCAGACCCCTGTGGCGCGCTCGAGGCGGCTCTCCGGGCAGCACATGCTGCCGTCGGTTTCGGAGGTCGCTGCGGAGGACAGCTCCGGGACCGAGTCTGACAGGTTCACGGCGGCGAGGGCCAAGGCCGCCCGAGGCTTGGGCATGATGCATTCCACTCCGCAACCCAGATCCGATCTCGGCCCCGACATTCCTCATCACGCCAAGTCGGTTCCGGATCAAAGATCACGTCTCGGCCCACATCCTTCACTCGATGCTGAATCTGATCCAGATCCAAGATCCAGTCGTGATTCCGATCCAGAACCGAAGTTTGGATTGGAGCCTCTGCCTCGTATGGACGCTGGATCTGGGTCAGATCCGGCAAGCAGATCTGGATCAGGGTCTGCTCTCCCTGCAGCGCCTGATCCGGATCTTATACCTGGATCTAGCCCGAGGCAGCATGATGCCACAGAGGCTGTCGATATGGAGGCTACCATACAGGGGGGAGAAGCATAGCAAGGCAGCGGTCTCCAGGAGAATAACCGATCTAACCGACAGTACGGCGGGGAATCTCCGGAATACACGGCTACCGAAAATGATTCCTTTGGAAAATTGAAGTATACACTAAGAGGTCGGTCAGACTGCTTTACGTTTGAGGTTGCGTTTGACATTCATAATCGAAAATAGCCTATCAGAAGATACGGGCGCAGTTGATTCCATTTAAACATGACAATATTTCATCCAAACGTCAACCCCCCCCCACCCCCCCTGCGTTTCGCGTCTGCGTTTGCGTTTGCACTCCCAAACGCAACCTCAAACGCAACGCAGTCTGACCGACCTCTAAGGCGTAGATTATGGAGGCCACTCATTCGGCTGTAGCACTAGGTGGGCTACTATAATATCCTCTGGGAGAGTTCCTTCTGTGCCTCCTCTGTTAACGACGAAGATGCCGGGGCCTATGGCCAGGGGGGGTAAGGAGGAAGGTTTTACAGCTCTAGGCCTCCCCGGCTGTGGGCTCTAATGTAGCTGGGGATTGACTGTTGCGCGCTGTATTTTACAGCGGCCCAGGCTAGCATTTTGACAGGTTAATGACGTTACACCTTTGTATCATGCTAAATGTAAGCTCGGCCACGTCGGCAAACAAAAAGGCATCTAAGAAAGTCAAGGGAGAAGGCTCAAGAGAGTAGCAAGTCCACCCACCAAACAACAAGAACACATAGGTCAGGCAAACCGACTGGTACACCGGGCTCTTCTCAACATGACACAAGCACTAAAGGGATCTCAGTTTTGGCTGACTGGCAAGCACATTCGGGACTATCTGCTTGTTAAGATCGACAGTCCTCCATGGCTTACGATGTTAACGACGTTACACATCTGGGCCATTCCTTTGCCTTTTCTTTCCAGCCTTTTGTCTGACAAATCACTTTCTTTACCCCTTTTCCTTTTTGTTCTGCCTCTTTATAGTTTGGCGCCCACACGGTCGAGCCTTTTTTAGCAGGGCCAGAGGTGTAACGTCATTTACATCTGGGCCATGCTCAAAAGTTCGGCCATGTGAGCGCCCCACGGAGAAGTTGGAAGGAGGAAACGCGCAGGGCAACTGGGGAAAGGAAAGTAAGAGAGGAACTCGGAGGGAAGTAAAATAATCCTCCTTCCCCTCCAAAAGATAGGCAGTGCGAAGGTTTCCAGCCCCATGTCTCTCAAAGTATCAAGCGTTGGACTGGAAAACCTGTTTAAAAAACTTTGCGCGTCCCTTTCAACCATGGCTAGTTTTCTGCCTACGGGATGAAGTGGCCGACACACCTCATGTGCTGGAGTACAGGCGTGAACTTGATAAGATCCAGGCACACGGCATGGGCTGTGCTGCTCATCCCTGCTGATCTCATGGATGTGTCTTTGGAATCATGGTTGGGTTGTCGAAGGGATGGACATGCCGTGAGGAATTAAGTGGCCGACACTATGTGATAGGGCTGCTGATATGATGTGGCCGGCCCTCCTCATGTTCTGGGGTGCGGCCATGACCCCATGTCGCATGGGAGATGGGCATTTGGCATAGGCCATGCCACAACCCATGCCGAGGGCTGCAGCGTCATGCATGCAGATGTTTGAGGATTGCAGCTCCGATCAGTATGTACCCTGCTGACGTCAACATGTGCTGCGAATCTTCAATTCTCATGCTTGTCGAAGCATGCAAGTGAAAAAGGGTGGACGCCGAAGCATGGACGCTGGACGTGGGCTGGGGCTCTGTAGGTGTAGTGTATCAGACTATTCGTGGACACGTGTCAGGTCGGAAGAGCCCAGGCCCTGTCATGTTGGGCAGCACGAATCATGTATCGTAAATTAAATCAGAAATTCGTCCAGGTCGCCCGCTCAACGGGCGTGGCTATCAGTCTGCCGCGCGATCTCCAGTGTCACTCCCTTTTTACGAACGACGCAGTTACCAAATCTGAACTGATCTCTGCCGTACATGTGATGCGAAACGTCGCAGACACGGCCACAAGCCCGGCGCTGGCCATAGCCCCCGCATTAGCATCGATTCTAAGATGTCTTCCTCCATGCTGCTCAAGTCGTCTGCCAGCTCTCGCGTCGCATGCAGGGGCCCTTCCCGCAGGACGGCACTGAAGGTGTCCGCCGCTGCCCGCGAGACATGGTGAGGAATGCAGAACAGCCAAAGCAGCAGCGATGGGAAGGGGGATTACCGTCCTCTTCACGCCAGCTTCATAAGATCAGCACAGGCGCATGCTCTTAGCCGATTCACTGGTCGCATGAAACGGCCCTGTGTGTCGGTGTGTGTCTGTCCGAGTACGTGTGACAGCGACTCTGGACAAGCGATCTCCCCCTCATTCCCTCACCCCCATCACAAGCCTGCATCCATGCTGCAATCCTGCTACGTGTCGCTGATGCTTCGATTTTGATTTTGTGACTTCCGAGCTGACATTTTCCTTGTCCCTGCCTTTGCCATCATCAGGTACCCTGGTGAGTTATTCGTTTTCAAACAAGCTCTTAAGTAGCGAGATGAACGAATCGCCTGGCGCCATCATGCGACATCCATTCAGCTGGATGAATGAATCAGCAAAACCGTGATGCAACCTTTCGATTCGCCATTCGTCGGATCGCATTTAGCCATGTTAGCCCTAGAATCAACGCCAGGCCCTGGCGCAAGACATATCGAAGATCCTCCATCTCAACGCTCCTGCCCCCTCCCCCCTATTTTTACGATGCGCAGGCGCAGCTGCACCCAAGTACCTCAACGGCTCCATGCCGTAAGTGCTGCCTCCGCAAATTAGCCCCCTCCGGAAACTTGGCCTGCATGCATGCCGTGCACACCCTACCTGGGAGGGAGTGGCCATGAGGATATGAGTAAGCCCTTTCTTAAGACTCCGTCCCGGTATAAAGCGCTTCTATGGAACCGAGCTCCCTCACCCGCTGGCACTCCCATAAGGCCCCCCCTTTGAAGCCTCCTTGCCAACTTTAGAAGCCAACAATGTCAACATACAACCCAGTAGTGCCGCCCGACAAGCAATTAGCAGCCAGCCAGCCGCTTTTTGCCGCCGGGTGACGATAATGAGATTCCAGCTAGAGCCATCACCAGACAATCACAGGAATGTGCACAGCCCCTCCGCCCCAAGTTACAGCTTGAGTCTGCCCGCTATTACCTCCTACTTCCCTGGCATGTTGCGGAAGAAGAATCCTAGAGTGATATTCTGCTAGGACTGGAGGGTGGAGGGAGGTGTAGTGAACCTAAACCCTACACCACAAGCCACAGTGAAAATCAGAAACATCACCCCTCCAGGCCCGCTGGATTGGCGAGAAGCCCTCATGCCCCTCCTAAGGATTTACACCCCCCCTGGGACCTGTTACCCCTACATCCCCAGATCCTTTTAGACGAATGCCGCACTCCCCCTGCCCATTCCGGAAACGTCATTTTGCTTCAGATCCCTGTTAACCCTGATCCCTGTTGCTGGAAAGCCCTGGCGACCCTCAAACCCTAGTTTGTGCTCAGGGCCGGTACAGACCCTGATCCCTGTTGCTGGAAAGCCCTGGCGACCCTCAAACCCTAGTGTGTGCTCAGGGCCGGTACAGACCCTGATCTCTGTTGCTGGAAAGCCCTGGCGACCCTCAAACCCTAGTGTGTGCTCAGGGCCATTACAGACCCTGATCCCTGTTGCTGGAAAACCCTGGCGACCCTCAAACTGTAGTGTGTGCTCAGGGCCATTACAGACCCTGATCCCTGTTGTTGGAAAACCCTGGCGACCCTCAAACCCTAGTGTGTGCTCAGGGCCATTACAGACCCTGATCCCTGTTGCTGGAAAACCCTGGCGACCCTCAAACTGTAGTGTGTGCTCAGGGCCATTACAGACCCTGATCCCTGTTGTTGGAAAACCCTGGCGACCCTCAAACCCTAGTGTGTGCTCAGGGCCATTACAGACCCTGATCCCTGTTGCTGGAAAACCCTGGCGACCCTCAAACCCTAGTGTGTGCTCAGGGCCATTACAGACCCTGATCCCTGTTGTTAGAAAACCCTGGCGACCCTCAAACTGTAGTGTGTGCTCAGGGCCATTACAGACCCTGATCCCTGTTGTTGGAAAACCCTGGCGACCCTCAAACTGTAGTGTGTGCTCAGGGCCATTACAGACCCTGATCCCTGTTGTTGGAAAACCCTGGCGACTCTCAAACTGTAGTGTGTGCTCAGGGCCATTACAGACCCTGATCCCTGTTGCTGGAAAACCCTGGCGACCCTCAAACCCTAGTGTGTGCCCAGGGCCATTACAGACCCTGATCCCTGTTGTTGGAAAACCCTGGCGACCCTCAAACTGTAGTGTGTGCTCAGGGCCATTACAGACCCTGATCCCTGTTGTTGGAAAACCCTGGCGACCCTCAAACTGTAGTGTGTGCTTCAGGGCCAGTACAGCCCCTAACACCGATTCCCCAAGGGCCCTTGTAACGCTCTGCCCTATTGCCTTGTCCCTCCCAGGGGTGACCGCGGCTTCGACCCCCTCCAGCTGGGCTCCAACCCCGAGACCCTCAAGTGGTTTGCAGAGGCCGAGATGACCAACGGGCGATGGGCCATGACCGCCGTCAGCGGCATTCTGGCCACAGACCTGCTTGGAGCGCCACCATTCTGGCTGGCTGGCTCTGAGGTGGGTTTCTAAGGGTTTGCAAACTAGAAATGGAGCGGAATGGAGACCGAAAATGGAACAGGCCACCATTCTGGCTGGCCGACCTAGGAAGTTAGTTTTCAAGGGTATTGAAAAAGAAATGTAGCACACCCTGATTAGAGCGTCACCATTCTTGACGGCTGTGTAGGGCTTCCAAAAATTGCAACCCTGCTACGACGTGAGTGGCACTGTCCTGGTTGGCCAGCCCTCAAGTCGGTTTTCAGGTTTCCGAAGAAACAACAAAGTGCACCCTGATTGGAGTGCCCCCATTCTAGCTGGCTGGCGCTGCTGTGGGATTTTAGGGCTTATGATCACACTCTTTTCTATTTGTAGACATACGCCCTTGACAATCAGACGCTTGGAGCCGTGGACCTGGTCGATTTCACACTTCATTCCTGCTTTGTGTCCACACATTCACTATGTTCCCCCATCTGTCCACACAGGCATACGCCTTTGACAACCAACCCCTCAAGTTGGCCTCGTGCACACTTCCCAACCCCCCTTATGTTCACACACATTCACAATATTTCCATGCTTTGTTCACACAGACATACGCGCTGGACAACCAAACCCTGGGCGCCATCGAGCTGGTTGTGTTCGCGGTGCTCGAGGGCCTGCGCTACAACAACTACAAGAAGACCGGCTCCATGACCACGATCCCCTTCGACCCTGCAAACCTGAACAGCCCCGATAGGAAGCTCAAGGAGGTCAAGAACGGACGCCTCGCGATGATCGCGTTCATGGGCTTCTGCTCCCAGGTGGGTCCTCGCAGGGGGCAGATCAGATCTGCACCCAGGTGGGTCCTTGCAGGGGAGGCAGAACAGATCTGCCTCCAGGTGGGTCCTTGCAGGGGGGCACATAAGATCTGCGGGGGGGGCAGAACATATATGTCTCCAGGTGGGTCCTCGCGGGGGGGCAGGCTGCCGAACAGATCTGCCTCGCAATGATTGCGGATGCCGGTTTCCACTCCCGCGTGTCTTGCACTGTTGTGCTGTGGCGATGTCACAAAACGGTTGTGACGGCTTCCACAGGCGGGCTGTAGGACGAGACGGTGATGGATAATCAGTGGACTGCCTCAGATGGTTCCAGTGGGAATTGAAGCAGTGCCATTAGGGCTGCTGTTTTCTCCGGGACATGAGCGTGTTCCCCTTCGGCTTCGTGCGGCTCAGGGTTTGTAAAATGATTAAAACCCTATTTTAAATCCCCTTCCGTTTCAAGCCCACCGTTGATATCTAGCACTTGGATGGGGCAGTCCAGCCTATCACTGGCGGAAGAGCTGCCAGACCACATAGGTGTGTTAGTATAGCTGGCCTTAATTAGGTGCCCAGGAGGCTGAAAGTTCTCCCAGGAGACTAAATGCCTCCTCGTCTACCAAGCCCTTTGGAATATACTTTCACCCTGTTTACCGCCCTGCCTTCACGCACTGTGCCCTGCCCCCATGCTCCTTTTCAGTGTTTGATCGTTGCCCCTTCTTGGTGCGCCTCATTTCTGCCGAGGAAGTGCCTCCCCTGCTTTGATTCCTTGCCATGCCTTGAAGCACCTCCCCTGCTTTGATTCCTTGCCATGCCTTGAAGCACCTCCCCTGCTTTGAATCCTTGCCATGCCTTGATGCACCTTTCCTGCTGTTGTCTGACCTGCATCTGATCTTTCCCTGTGTGCAGGCTGCCGTCACTGGCCAGGGCCCCGTCGAGTGCCTCCAGAAGCACCTGGAGGACCCCTCGCACAACAACAGTGAGTGCAGAAGACGGAGAAAAATCACCGGGTTGTTTTTCCTTGTCCCCTTACCAGCCCCACACAGCGGCCGACTCTAGGACTTTTTCAACATCTTCTGTCTATAAATTATCCTTGGGATGTAGGTGTAGGGCAGAACACACATCTGAATGTAATTTTGGTATTTTTTTGCTTTTAAATGTTTTTGTATTGAATGTTTTTGTATTGAATGTTTTTGTATTGAATGTTTTTGCTTTTAAATGTTTTTGTGCTCATGTGCTCATAGCTGACAGCTCTTGCATCTGAATCCCCCTCTCGCAGTCTTCACCTCCTCTGTCGGCCCAGAGTCCGCTGTCTTTGTCGCGGTGCTGAGCATCTTCCCCACCATCATTGAGGCCACCAGGAACTCAAAGCAGGACACCCCCGCGCTCTTCCCCTGGGTAAGCACACTTGCCATCCGAAAGGAGGAAGACCCAAGTATAATTGGTTACCCCCAAAGGAGGAAAACCAAGTTTAATGACTTGCCCCGAAAGGAGGAAAACCAAGTTTAGTATTTGCCCCAGCCCATGGCTGGCCTACCAAACGTGTCTCGGTTGTTGTTCCTAGTTGACGCAACCACCCACAGCCTTTTTGATCGGGCCAGGCAGAGCGAAATGGAGGGAAACCACCGATGAACCACCAATGCTTTTACTTCCTATTAAGTTCACTGTCCCTGCCCTCACTTCTGCATGTCGCATGGTTTTGCCCCAGCCAGCCAAGGAACGACTTTCCTTTGTCTTTATTTCCGGCCTTAACCTGTCCCCCCACCTTCTTTCCCACTTGCTCTTCTTTCTGCCCCCTGGTGTTTGTTTTGTCCGTTCCTCCCAATCCTTCTGTTGGGCGCCCACACGGCTGAGACTTCTTGAGCAGGGCCCAGAGGTGTAACGTCATTGACCCAACTCGGATTGCCTCAAACAATCACCATGCAGGCCGAGCCTTGGAACAAGATTTCATAAACCGCTGTCCCAGCCGAGGCCAATACCAGCAGCTGCCCCATGCCCCTCTGAGACCAACTACACAAGACATAGATTGGTCGCTGAACAGCAGGCGCGGGTGCAGAGGCTAGTTTGTTTCACTGATTTGGCTTCAATTATGATTCGAGTCCAGAAATGATTTGGCTTCAAATACGATTTGAGTTCAAATATCAGTTTGGCTTAAAACATGGTTTGCGTTCAAATATCAGTTTGGCTTACTAGGAGCTGGTGTCCACCGGCATGCAACGGATCAGGTATGCATGTCGGAACACCAAAAATATTTACGGAACACGTTAGAGAGCATGAGAGGAGGGATATCTTAATCTTGTAAATTAATACCGGAATCAAATATTCATGTGCTACTTCTCCGGTTTGTGGATGTGCTGACAAGCATACGGTGGTCGATATGTTCGAAACACAACGCGAGACCCAACCTACATGGATAATTTTTTCGAGTCAATGACAAGGCACCTCTGGGCCATGCTGCAAAGGCCCGGATACATGACTATCTGGTCGGGAGCAGACGATATAGAGGAGGAAGTAATGGGACAAACGAAAAATACCATCTTGTATTCAGTCTAGAGATGAGTTGTCACACTAATAAATCAAAACAGCGGGTAAAAGCACGGTCCTAGCTGTGCGTTGGGACTAGGGTTCACCCTGCTCAACCCCAACTAGCCTACCTAGAAATCGCCTTGTAGATAGGCATCAGCCCCACTGGCAATGACTCGGTAAACAGGAACGCCATTGCTTCCAATCTTTACCCTGACCGCGTCGCACTGAAGCGTGTTCAAAAATTCAAGATCTTGGGCATCCTTCAGCACGAACTCGGTAGCTTGAAGAGGGCCATGCAAAGTAGAGAGGCGCCTATGGCTGCCGCGCTGCACCTCGTTCACCGTATGGCCGCCAAGATGCGCCCAAGGCACCATCTACCAACACGCATCAGATTGGCAGCTGTTTATGCAGCGACTACAGCGACGTAGGATGGGCCACCAGCCACCTCCGGCCGCGGCAATGTCTTTACAATAAGATGCAGTCCAGCCTGCTTCAGCACTTGCGCCAGGCTGCGGGGCTACCCGCATCAGCCGCCGGTTGGGGGGTCCTAAGAGAGCTGAGGATCCAGCCATTACAGCGGGACTGGTGGACCCGCATCCTCCGCTTCTGCAACGCAGCAGTGGCACCGGCAGCACAGAAAGACAGCCCTCACTAATGGCTCAGGCCATGGCAGCAGATACGGTAAGCAGCTTGCAGTCAGCCAGGTCTCTGGACGACGCACCTGGTGCTCTGATCTGCTGGGTGCACTGGCACTCGTTGACGCAGCCTACAAGAAGGCGCAGCTGGACGCAAGCGGCAGGGGGGAACCCAAGGACCCTAGAACTAAGAACAGGTCTGTGGCGACCTACCGCGCCTGGTTTCAGACCATGGCGGGCGCCGTGCTGGCGCAAGCTAGGGCTGTGTTTCCATTGGCTGTTTTGACGTCGGGGTGGGCTGCCAGCTAGGCGCCAGCTGTGCCACCCCGACGAAAACGTTTCCATTGGACGTCGAAACACGACCGGATTTAGTACAGTCGACGGTTGGTTTCCCAGACTCTTCTGCCCAAACTTACCCAAATCCACTTCGGGTCCGAGACCCGAAGTGAGTTTGGGTGACATCCACCCCAAACGCCAGCTGGACAATACTTCGCAGCCTTGTTTTTTGAGCCCTGTGCTCATTCTCCTGTATTCATACCGCTGATAAACTCTGCTGGTTCGATGGAAGTCGACTGGCTGTCCCGGCCCACGGAACCTCACGTGACGATTTTCTACCCCGTCGTTGCGTTGCAGCATACGCGACTGAACCGAAATAAAGCAATAGTATACGTAAGCACCACTGGTTGCTTTGATCTACGTGTTCAAGCTACATAGGTGCAGAAATTTCAAAAGAGCGTTGCCAGCTGCGCCCAATGCCACTACGCATGGACAAGCCGATAGCGCGATTCGTTTTGCAGCAGCACAACAAACGCGACTTTACAACTACCAAGGAATGCTGCGACATTTCGAAAATCTTAGCCTGCGAGGTTCTTGAATGCGAATCGGCCACCCCGGACATGCAATGGAAACGAAGGCCAGATTTTTCTGTGGTGGTCTCCACCTCGGGCCTTGGCGCGGACCGAACAAAACCGACCTGCCCGACTGCTCACCTCAAACTCCAATGGAAACACAGCCTAGGAGCCGCAGTCTGCCGCACTAGCACGAGAGAGTGTGTTTGTGTGCGCACTAATTTGCGACTGCGGCTCGGCGCGATCAGCACGGCTGACACCAGAGAACGGCGCAGTGATCAACGTCGACAGATACGCTGCTGCCAACGATGCTCGTCTAGGGGTGATGGCGAGCATGTAGAGGATGCACGACATGATGGCTTCCAATGCCCTAGTATCGGAGAGCAGTTACGGGAGCGGGGGAGGGCAGGTCTCACAGACGGTTCCACGAACTTCCACCAGCTGTACCATGCTGAGCTTTTGTCAATAACGTTACACCTCTGGGCCCGCTCAAAGCTCGGCCGCGTGAGCGGCCAACTTTTCATAAGGGAGTAAAGAAGGAACTAAAAGGAAGAGAGGGGGAAAGGAACAAAAGGAGAGGCCGGGAAGGCAAAGAAGACCAAGTCCAACACCTGAGTTCCACTAGAGACTAGCCCTCAACAAAGCCTCTAAGAAAAGAAAAGTCCAGAATAGCAAGCGTATCCCACCCCTGCTTGGCCGCGAGGGCGCCCCACTGATCAGAAGGGAGAAGAGAAGAAACTAAAAAGGGGGCAAACAACAACAACAACAAAAAGGACCAAAAGAGAAGGCCGGGAAGGCCTTTTGTAGACGCTGAAAATGAAGCCATGTCAAAAATACTGCGTTCATACCTGGTCGGACCCACCAATACAAAGTGTCCCCCCCCCCCATAGCCGTAAATAGAACCGGGGCCTATAGCCACCATTACACGTGGTGATCCTAAAGTAGTTACTTATAATGAACAGTTTATCATGGGGTTTATTCTGTATTTTGAAGAGGGCTGAATGTATGCGATGCTGTCGTTGTCCAAGCGCGCAAATTCAGAAGGAGGATATGTTTACATGTTTAGACCCGCATGGGGCTGGTGGGGAACGTCCGAACGGTGTGAAGGTTAGAGAAGTAAGGATAAAAACCGGTCAACTTGGAATGGAAAGTCCAGGCATATGAATTGTCATCTTTGTTGAACACGATTATTTTGTTATAAGCTGCCACCTACTAGCACCGGTGTCACATCCATGCCCTCTCAACTGGTGCTCTCAACTTCTAGCCGTGGCGAACGTATCCAGCTCACTTGAACTGTCTAAAACAAGCATTCGAAAGCACATTGCTATGGCCAGCGCCTGGTGGCGACAAGTACAAGTTGAAAATCAAGGATGCAAGGTCGTGGACCGGCCGTGATATTTACTAGTACTTGCAAGGCGAGGGTAAATCGAGGTACCACGGTACCTTGCCTTGTATCACGGTAAGAAAAAACGACCATGGTTGATAGGATGGCTCCCCCCATGCTGTATCGTAGTGACTTGGGTCATGTCTAGTGAAGTCGGTCATGCTTGACTTAAATCCTGTCAGTGACTTCGGTCCTGCCTGCTCAACAACGGTGGCCTTTCCCACTCGATGGTGCCTAAGGTGGGGATTCCCGCGCGTGGGGGGATACGTCGTGGGTCAGCAACGTGTGAAAATTCCCACGACGGGTCCACCGCGGTGGCGTGTCCCACTCGATGGCGCCATGCGTGGGGATTCCCGTTTGGGGGGACACTTTTCGGGCCAGCAACGTGTGGGAATCCCCACGACGGGTCCACCCCAGTGGCTTTTCCCACTCGATGGTACCCTGCGTGGGAATTCCCGAGTGGGTATGCACGGCGTGGGCCAGCAACGTGTGGGATTCCCCACGACGGGTCCACCGCAGTGGCTTTTCCCACTGGATGGTACCCTGCGTGGGAATTCCCGTGTGGGAGTGCAGTAGTGGGTTATCCCACTGGGTTGTGACAATCCCCAATGGGTAACCCCACGGCGGGTCTGCCCATTGACTGCACCCCACGCACAGTTTCCCCGACGTTGTTTGCAATGTTGAGGGCTAGCTACGAAAGGGGCTGAGGTGTCGGACTTGTTTGCCTTTCTGGCCTTTCCTGTTGTTCCTTTCCCCCCTCTTTCTTTTAGTTTCTTTTTATCCCTATTGAATAGTTGGGCGGCCACGCGGCCGAGCCTTCTTGTGTATGGCCCACAGGTGTAACGTCATTGACACATCTCCCAACCGCCGTGGCTTTTGTGGAAGATGTAGTCGAACTTGTTGAAGGCTAGTCTCTTGAGGGGCTGGGGATTTGGTTTGCTTGCCTTTCTTGTTTTGGATGTTGAACCCCCTTTCCTTTCTTTTCTCTCCTGCCTTGTCTCCTGAGATTCATAGCTGACTTTCTGTTTGCCGACGTGGCCGAGCTTTATTTGAGCAGGGCCCAGAGGTGTAACGTCATTAACACATCTCCCAGCGCTAACGCAGCCCAGGTCACGCTACCTACTCCAAGCCTGAGCGCGCACAAGAAGCAAACCCAGCTTGCATCCAGAGGCCATAAACACTCCACCTCTGCACCCAACTTGTGGTAAAGCACAAAAAACAAACCACACCCAAAACTGCTCAACTTACAAGCAAAACTACTGCCGTAAACAGGCCGTAAAAAGCAAAACGGATAACACACGGATAATACGGCTTACACGCGGAGGTGTAATATCATTGACACACGGATCAGCAGGGTTAAGGGGGTACCGGCATGCACCATTCCAAACAAAACAGGACAGCGAGTTAAGCAGCAGTGACATCCCTTGAGCAAACAACCAACACAACCACAAACCTGAGGCGTGGGAATGAAGGTTCCGAAGGAAAGCCCTATTCAAAATTGCAGTGTGACGTCTTCAGTCACTTTTCTTTCTTGGAGGTTGTTTTTCTTTCGTTTCAAGGGTTAAATTTTCAAGGTTAGGGTCCAGACCCTCAATTTAGAAAGCGTGAGGCAGTCTACCCAACTCCCGATGCCTGTCCAAGATCTGAGGGGGAAAACACAAAAACCAGCATGGGTGCCCGTGTGGCCCGCCTCGTCAGATGAGGAAAGGCAAGCAGAGACATGAGGGGCAAGCATGTTAGATGGACTGGTAATCCGGAGCGCATTCTTAGCAATAAGCCACCGAAAGCCCACATTGCCTCTGCCTCTGTCAGAAAGTGTGGAAGAATTCAATGGCATGACATCTCTGGGCCATGCTGAAAAAGCTGAGCCACATGGGCGCCCGACTGTCTGATTGGGAGGAAAATAAAGTTCAAGCTAGGTCGGTAGAGGAGGGAGGAAGGGAACATACCGAAAAAGGAGAAGAAAAATACCATCCTCCATAGGAAAGGAATTATGAAGAAACCCCAGGCTGTCCAGATCCTAGCCCCTCAACAACGAGAAAGGAAACAAACATACAAGGCAGAAAGTCGGGAATACACCGGAAAGAGAAAAGTGGAAGAAGTGCACTGGCATTCCGCACCACTTATTCACGTCTCATGACATACCCATATTTATGGTTATATAAATGTGCGTCGTGTGAGCCTCTCTTGGCATTGTGCTCATCCTGTTTCCGACTTGCCTGTTCTCAGCTGTCGACGAGGGCCACTTGCGCACCCGGGCTGTTTTTATTTTATCATACCGCCTCAGGGTTTTAGGCCTCCTTTTTTAGGGTTGGGCGGCCTGCCTAGCTTCGTTAAGTCCAAGCAACACATATGTGCAAGCCTGTGCTTGCCCCTGTTTGGAATGGCCCATCCATCTCACGTCGAGTACACCAGATTTTACAACAGATATCCCTACGATGCAAAGATACGAGCAGAAGACGCGTCAGAAGGCAGGGGAGTCCAAAGGGCAGGTAAGCAGCTTGCAAATGCTTTGATCCAAAGTGTCAAGCCATGTCAAATTCCAAAAAGCACAATGTGCTTTGGACGTGAGCAAATCGTGTCAACTTGCCATGCATCCGTACTCCTCAAGCCACGCTCCTGCGTTTCCTTTCTTTCAGGTGATCCCAAACTTGCGAACGATACGTTGAAGACCCAAAGCATCTGCGAGCTTGACACGAAGTTTGATCCACTGCGGGGCTCAGTGTTGATTGGCTCTGGGCTGGACCTGTCATCAACCTTGACGGACTATCGCTTGAAATACGGAATAGGTTGCGAAGCAGACAAGATTGGTATCAGTGGCTGCAACTATCAGGTAATAGTTTCCTTCGAGTCGATACTATCCCACCCTGGTCCCACAGTCGCATCCACCGCAGTACGATGTACCGATTTCTTCACTTCGACCGTTGCATGGCCCTTGCAGCAAAAACACCTCTTCACAGACCTGCCAGGACGCACGTTCAATGCATCAACATGGGAGCGATACTCCTCAGCAGCCGCAGATCAGCGGAAGACCGGATTTGCCTCACCCTCCAAACCAAGGCTGGTCTTGGTCTCTCCCATGCGGCAGCGAGGGCCTCCTTCGCAGGCCCCAGGTCAGAGGTAGTAATCGTACTCTGCTGTAAATATCGGTAAAGCTTGCGGCCATAAGGCTTGTGATCTTGGGAACAGCCAACTGTGTCTGCATGGAGTGGAGAGCCGCCTTTTCTGGTTACTGGCTGTCGAGAAACAGTCTATCGTAAACATGCATGATGAGGGATTCATCCGGGATTCATCTCTACACTAGATAACGTGAATAGGTGCCTCTGGTAGTGCAGTGTTGATGGGGTTACAGAAGCCTGATTAGCCAGATCAGGTGGAGACTCGAGGGATTATAAGGGGATGCGCTTGCTAGGCTCTTGTGGCGCCGTAAACGACCCCAGAGATCGTGGGGAAGTGGGAAAGTAACAAGGGGCGTACGAGAATATCGGGAGCTATCAAGGATACCGGCAGTGTGCAGCTGAATGGCAGGATTTTTTTTCCAGTAGCCGGCTCAGCTCCAGGGCTGCTAGATAAGGAGTACCGTCGAGTGCGGGGTAGGGCTAATGAGAATGGATGGTATAGCTTGCTTGCTTGCTTCAAATACTTTATGAATTCAATCCTGGCAGTAGAACCCAGTGCCGCGTGTTTTGATCGCACCCTTCGGCCTGCCATGCCTTGTCTTGTCCTTCATTATAGCAGTTTTTCAACACATTAGTTGAGATCTTGGGATAATGGGCATCTCATAGTCGATTATTATAGCTTAGTTTGTAGATTTTCATACCATCATTGCCTTTGGGGTGCATGATATAGCTCGTTAGCTAGAACTGACCATTTGAAGCAGGGGAGCCTTGTATTCACAACCTCTTGTTGACTACACTTAGATCGCTCTGCATCATCTGTAACTAAGTTCCAACTGGGTTCTGATTGCGATTCGTTGGAAAGGAAAAAGTGCCTGGCTCCTTCGTATGTTGTTCGGCTGCATGATTTACTTGCCTTGTCTGACATCTCTACAAGAAAAAAGGTTGTTGCCGTTACACTTCTAGGCCATGCTGAGATCAAAAAGCTTGTGCCGTTAGGCTTCTGGGCCATGCTGAAAAAACTCGATAGCCTAACTTACATTGCACGAGCAGGTGTTGATCAAAAAGTACAGTACAATTTCGGTACATTTTATGGTATGTTAAATTTATACAACTTAATGGTAAGTTGCTGACCCCTACGTATTTAAAACCGGGGCCTATAACCACCAGAACACGTTGTGATATAAACTATTCAAGAACTGTGACATGATCAAAGCCGAAGAATATTGGCGAAGAAATTACCATGCTGTACAAGTGTGGGGCAAAGCTTCCGTTTTGGCTTGAAGGTCGGAGGGAATCCCCCGAGAGAAGTCCTGAAGCGTTCTCACGCTCCCAGACCCGTGTGCGGTCATGCACATCCTTTCAGGTGCCGCGGGGGGGCAGAGAGGTGCTGCGGGCAGGAGGGAGCGTGAACTGCAAACTACATCTAACACATATTGCAGTTCACAGATGCTGGAGGTCTGCGGATGCTACGGGGGGCAGGGAGGTTCTGCGGGCCGGAGGAAGCTTGAACTGCAGCCTACCTCTTAACATATATTGCTGTTCACAGAAGCCGAGGGGTCTGCAAGTGCTACGGGGGGCAGGGAGGTGCTGCGGGCAGGAGGGCGCGTGAACTGTAAATGCCCCCGAACACACATGGCAGTTCACAGACGCTGGGGGTCTGCGGGTGCTGCGGGGGGCAGGGGGGTGCTGCATGCAGGAGGGTGCGTTAACATGCTTCCTACCTCTAACACATATTGCAGTTCATAGACGCCGGGGGTCAGCGTGTGCTGCGGGGGGCAGGGAGATGCTGCGGGCAGGAGGGCGCGATAACTGCAGCCTACCATTAAACATACATTGCATTTCGAGGATGCTATAGGTCTGAGAGTGTTGCGGTGCTGTGGGGTAGGAGGGTGCGTGAACTGCAGACTACTCCTTAAGGTATTGCAATTCATAGGCGTCGGGGGTCTGAGGGCGCTGAATGATGTGATGACCAGATTATAAGTGGTGCAAAGTGGTGGACGTTAACTGAAAAACGCTCTGCAAGGGAAAATGCAGTTTGTGGTGCGAGCCACGACATGGGACATTTGTTTAGAAGTGGAACAGGGGGGAGGGCTGCACATGGAAAAACCTGACAAGAGTTCGGATGATAAACCGAATGATTTGATGCCCATGTATGGCATTTTTTTGCAGAGATCGTGTTGGGGACAAAAATCAGAAAGACCCACATGCCAGGTACCAGACATGGCTTTTTAAAAGTGTACCGCTTTCCTTGCCCTCATTCAACAATTGAGTTTGCCTTTCAATCGTTTTTAGACAAGAAAGGGCCCTCAGACCTGGTCGGCGCTACGTTAAATAAAAACGGAATTGGACTCGAGAAGCTAAAGCCCTATGAATGTCCTACTGGTTTTCAGCTCTTGAGAGGGCCGGGGACGAAAATCATGAGTTTGTTGTTTACGTGGAGGTGGCGTGGAAAATATAGGGCAGGGCGCCTAGTCCGATGAGCAGCCCAGCCTCGTAAGCCACCTAGACCAATATTAGAACATCGTCATCACGACGATTTATACACGAGTCAAAATACGCGCTCAATCGCTCATGCACAACACGGCACGGCAAGTAAAAGGCCCGGTCCCCCACTGGGCAGCTATGGGCCGGTAGGCCTGGATTTCAAATCACGCTAGAGCTAGGACAGCTAAGTCACCCACCATGCCCACGTATCTTATGGAGTGCAGCCAGATGGACGACTACACACACATGCACACCTTCACTTATGCGCCCATGCGGCCGAGCGTTTTAGAGCAGGGCCCTGAGGGCCCTGAGGTGTAACGTCATAGACACATGCACACCCAGTACCCCATCCTCCCGGCACTCTCACTCAAAAAACCTACATGACCCCAAGGTACGCCGGGCTTGCATGACAAAAAAACAGAGACCACATCCAGTCACAGGCAAGCCAGCTACCGCTACCCCGCTCACATACGAGGATTGTTTGGTTCTGGATAATGAGAAGAGGCCTTCACAGCTCATCTCTCTAGGTTTTCCTAGTAGTTCGCTTTGCCTGGCCCCTCCGTAAGAGGCTGCAGGGACGCCTGCCTTGAATTTGTAACAACTGCAGTGCTTGCTGACTTCCTCTCGGTCACATCTCGGTGGCTTTCATCACGGATTTTATACTCGCGGATCTGTGATCAAGATCCAAGAGCCAGATCTACATCCCCAGGGCTGCTCGGCCTAGATCCGACGTTGGATCCGAGCGCGCCCTTGGCCCTCTTGTCAGGTTTGCCATTGGGGGACGGCGCAAGCGTCATCACCCCTGGACCAATTCGTCGCTGGGATCCGCATGTGGAGTGCTGAGCGTTGGTAGACAGCATCGGCACGGTCATCGACAAACCTCCGGCAGTGTGGTACAGCTGCGCACGCAAGGAATAGGGGTCGATTCCGGCTGGACCCACAGGTAACGGGATCGAGGGTTAAGAAGCCCTTCCACCTTATACCCGAGTGACTGAAAGGAACGAAAAGGGATAGGGCTTGGGTTTTCAGTTGGTTTCACTGGGACATCAACCTTATTCATGTCAAGTTCACGAGCAGAGGTAAATGGCCGTTGCGGCTGAAGCCAATCTTTGGTCTTTGGCTAGGGCCGAAGTATTCGGGGGAAAACAAAATGTGGTTTTTTTTGGGTGGTGACCATAGCCATCCCCAGCATCCCATGCTGTCCCTTGCGGCCACGCACCTGTCCGGGCCGTGAGTGAGGCGAGGGCGCAAACACGGATCCGCTCATGAGCAGGTCGTACGAGTACGGGGGTGTCGCAAAGTCCATGGAGGCCGCCAGCTCGCTGCCGCCCGAGGAGAAGAACGACAGCGCGCCCGTCACAGGATCCACGTAGCTCTGCAGCCCGCCGCCGTCCTGGAGCGACTGTGCGTGCATCCCGTGATCGTGCGGTGGTTGGTGCAGCGCAGCTGCAACGGTGGCGGGCGTGGCGAGCGGGCCGGGGGGCACGCTGCGCGTGCGCTGCTGCTGCTTGTCGGGGCTGCGGCACACCGCGGGGCGGAGGGGCCACATGGGCAGGGAGTTTTGGCGCCCGAGCAGTCCGCAGTCGCAGATAGAGGCCTTGTTGCTCGCGTCGTGCGAGGCAAAGTCGGTATCCGTGGGACCAGAAGGAGCAGCAACAGCAGCAGCAACAGCAGCAGCAGCAGCAGCGGCGGCGGTGGCCGCCCCTGCCGCCGCTGACACTTGGAAGGAGAGAGGAGGCAAGGAGAGCGGCGGGCTTCGCGCCGCAAGCGGGCTTCGGGCGCCCACGTCTCCGGCCCGGTTCCTAATGGGCGAGCTGCTCGGCTGACACACCGTGGACGGGTGCGAGCAGATGTAGGAACCAAAGCTGTGGAGCGATGTCACTGGGACGGTTGCGCCTGTGGCTCCATCTTCAAGCTCCTCAGTGCACTCCATAGCCTCCCGCGGCGGCGGCTGCGGCGGCAACGCTGCTGCTGGCCGGTCGCCCTGCTGCTGCTGCGCCCTGTCCGGCGTCTGCATGGGCCCTGCAGTCGCCCCCCTCGCCGGCGCCCACTCCTTGCTCCGATCCTGCACCACCCGCGGCTCAGGGCCGGGTGCGTCGCCGTCGGAGGTCTTTCGTTTGAACGGCGTCGGCCTTACCGGCACGGGCGTCTGGGACTGCGTCCGGATGGGCGTTACGAGGCAGTGCACGGCGCCCACGCTGCAGCGCCCAGAGTCGGCGCCTTCCAGAAGCGCAGCGCTGCCGTTGAACCCCGACATGTACATCGGGCCAGTGTGCTGCTGATCCACCGTCGCACAGCTGTCGTACGTATCGAGCTTTATCCTAGCCGTCCTGGGGACACGCAAAGGGGCGGGGTGGCAGCAGTTGGTGGCAGAGGGGGGGGGGATTCAGCAGTGAGAGGCAGGGGGGGGTGATACAGCTAGTAAAGGCAGGAGACGGCAAGGAACCTAGGGTTTGGGCTAGATCAGTTACAAACAAAGAGATGGGCGGGAAAGTTTTGAGGGTGCAAGCACCTATGTATCTTTCCCTGCTGTCGTTCCAACGTTATTTATATCCAACCAACAGCCTTCACAAAAAGGCTGGGTAGTTCAGAAACCAGTCCTACAGTACTTGGATAACGAATCCAGAGTCGGATCTCTCACCGGCTTCTAAGCGTCTGCAGCAGCGGACCGAGCCCGCGTCCGGGCGTGCCCGTCCCCAAGGTACCCGCCCGGAGCTTCTCGCCGCCAGCAGGCGACAGCAGCAGCTGCTGCGCGGCGGCGCTGCTGCCCGAGGCGCCCGCGTGCGCAGTCCTCGGCGGGCTGCTGAACAGCTTGAAGCTGGATTGGCTGTTGCCCATGAAGCCAGGGGCGGAGGCGCGCGGAGATGGGAGCCCAGTTTGAGGTGGCAGGCCGCAGAGCGTCGGGAGCGGGGAGGACAGCAGGCTGCGGGGTTGGGGGGCGGTTTTCAGGGTTCGGGGTCAAGGCAGCAGGGCGGGGAGGACAGCAGGCTGCGGGGTTTGGGGGCGGTTGGCGGGTTTCAGGGTTAAGGCAGCAGTGAACATGGGGTATGAGAGTTTCGGGGTTCAGGGCCTGGGGGCGGGAAGGACAGCAGGCTGCGGGGTTTGGGGGCGGTGGCGGGTTTCGGGGTTTAAGGTCAATGCAGCAAGGGGTGTGAGGTTTGGGGTGTGATGGTTTGGGATAGCAGGTAATCCGGAGTTTCGTGCGGCGATTTCAGGGGCGAAAAGTCCCCCTCCGCGTCGGCGGAGTCTCAGAACAGCCGAGAGTGTGTGAGGCTAAGAGGAGATTATCAGGTAGGGGCCTTGGGTACGGCGCCGTGGCCTGCAGGCCTACGCCTGAAGCAATGAGCTGGGTCGGGTTCTTGTAACGAAGTTAACGCAACCACCCACAGCCTTTTGCGAAACGGCCAGGCAGAGCGAACCAGGGAGGGGGGGGGGGGGACAAGGCACAATAACCCAAACCTAAAACACGCTCGGGTCACATGAGCCGCTTCAGGAGCTAGAGGAGTTCAGGAGGTGTATGTTTTTGTGAGTGTTTGCTGGAAGTCAAGGCATGAAATGCCTTAGGTTTCAAGGCTTTAAAAGATTTTCAGGTCCCCATATACGTGTACGGTATATACGCTTATAAACGTATATATTTTGGTAGAATATACGGTATATACAAGCCCTAGTGTTCGGTCAGGTCCGTGACCTGCCCTGCAGATATGTGCCAGGGCATGCCACCCAAATGAACCTGAAGCAATTTCACCAGTTGCTGAATTCATATCTGATTTCTTATTCAAATCAGATTTCTTATTAACATCTGCTCATCCCCTCTATAAAATATGGTGATGCCGTGTCGTGTCATCAGTCGTGGCCCTCACCAGAAGTGTGCCTCGTCGTGATCGGATGAGAACGCAAGGTACATCTACGTTATTTAAATCTTTTGTCTTACTAAATTCTGCTCATCCCCTCAAAACATGGTGACGACCGTCGTGGCCCACACCTGAAGTGTGCCGCGTCGTGGTCCGACGAGAACGGGAGGTACATCTGGCTGCCGGCCATCGGCGTGTTGAAGGGGAACATCCCGGAAGCCACAGACGCCAGGTCACTATCCCCCCCGCCCCCCCAGAAAATATTAGACTCTGACAGCAAGCCTGCGAGGGGGTGTCAGGGGTGGGGAGGGGACATCAGGATCGGGTTTGGGGGTTCAGGGTTCTGGGGTGGGGGGGGACATCTCTCAAAGCGGGCACGCCTGGAGGGCAGGGCAAAGGTGCAACGCAGCGCGGGCAACTTTTGAAAACCATAGGAACCTCTCATCAGGATGAAGTGGGGTGGGGGACATCTCTCAGAGCGGGCCCTGCCCTGCCCCAATATTAGGGCAGGGCAGAGCAGAGGTGCAACGCAACGCTGGCACCCTTGAAAAACCATAGGACTCTCTCATAAGGAAGGGTCTTGTCATTTTATTATGTAGTTCGCAGTCTCTCAATACCTTAATTTTTTCTTGAAATGCTGAGCAGCTGAAGGCTTTGCGCCCCCTCTATGAGGCTCACCCGCCTCACCTCCTAGACTGCGCTGTCCTACCTCCATTGCGCCTTTTCCCTTTCGTCCTACCTCCTTTGCGCCTTTTCCCTTTCATCCTACCTCCTTTGCGCTTTTTCCTTTCGTCCTACCTCCTTTGCGCCCCTCCTCTATGAGGCTCACCCCTCTCACCTCCTAGAGTGCGCTGTCCGCCCGCCTCGTCGCCGCCGGCCTCTTCGCCCAGCAGCCCTGCCAGACCGCCGGCACCAAGCTCAAACTGGGGCGAAGAGAAGTCGATGCCGCGCAGAGCCTGCTGGGAAGGTTCAATCCTAAATACCGGTATCCACATATATCTGAGAGGGGATTTGTAATAATAGCTACCGGGGGTCAATCATACATTTTAAACATACACCGGTATCTGAGAGGGGATTCGTAATAGTAGCTGACGGTATTATTACGTGCGGTATCTGAGAGGGAGTTTGTAATAATAATCTAAAAGGAGGATTCTTTAGATTGATCCGATAAGTTTTTTTACGAAGAAATGCTGATATGTAACAAACATGGCATGCAAAAACAAACATCAAAAAAGAGTTTTTAGATCGATACCCGACAAGAATTACCCAACTTTAACCAGCCCCCTTGACCAACCAGCAGAGCAGCAGAGCGCCCTACGCCGATCATATTCCTGACTGTGCCATTAAACTGAACTGTAGCAGAGAAGCAGCAGAAAAACATAACGAGGGGGGTGCCCTTCCCAGATGGGACCCTAAATAGGGCTCTAGGGGGGCCCCCCCCCTGGCCCATCCCTGAACCCTAAATAGGGCTCTAGGGGGGCCCCCCCTGGCCCATCCCTGAACCCTTAACCCTAAATAGGGCTCTAGGGGGGGCCCCCCCTGGCTCATCCCTGAACCCTTAACCCTAAATAGGGCTCTAGGGGGGGCCCCCCTTGGCCCATCCCTGAACCCTCAACCCTAAAATAGTAACAGTGGTCTTCGCACCTGCGTTGGTGTCTCTGCAGTCTCAATGGGTAGCTCCCCTTGGAAAGGCTGGTGCTCGTGCTGATGCTGCGGTGGCGGCAGCGGCTGCGAGCCAATAACGGTCACCATGCCCCCCGGCAGTTTCCCGTTCATGTCACATCCCTTGGTCGCCACCGCTGGCTGATCTGAGCCTGGTAACTTGATCGGGAAGATCCGGGGGCCGCCGCTGCCGCCGCCGCTGTCCTCCTGCTGCTGAGCCATCGCCTCGGAGGCGGCAGCGTTCTCGCGTTGTACCTGCCGGGAGGAGGAGGAGGAGGAGGCGGAGGAGGAGACAGGTTGACAGGAGCAGGAGGAGGAGGAGGAGGGGGAGGATCAGGGGGAGCAGGGGGAGGAGGAGGGGGAGGAGGAGGGGGAGGAGGATCAGGGGGATCAGGGGGAGGAGGAGGAGGGGGAGGGAAAGACGGGTAAACATGGGGTGGGAGGGGGGAGGGGGAGGGGGGCACAGGTGAACAGGGGCCAGGGCTTCATTTAGCGTTACGGCTGTTGCCAACGAGGTGGGAGGTGCTCCGCAGATTTCCCCTAACTCTTCTGCACATCTTCTAATATACCAGTACTTCATATATTTACAGATGGGGCAAACACGCGCCCATGGGACCCCAGGGTGGCACTGGCGGGGCACGCCCAGCACGTCCGCATGGACGCTGGAAAACCTGGTATGTTAGGGTTTAGGGTTCAGGGTTCTCTAAACCCTGAAAAAACTGGTGTGTCTGTGGCAAGGGTAGGCCCCCCCCTCTCCCCTTCCAAGCCATCCCTCTCTCCTCACCTCTAGAGCTTCCAACGCAAGCGCTGCGTTCACTTCGAAGGCGCCCCAGGGCGCGTCCTTGCTGGCATCCTTCCAGGGCGCGTCCTTGTTCGCGTCCCTCCAAGGCGCGTCCTTGCAGGGCGCATCCCTCCAAGGCGACGGCTCCCTTGCAGGCCCGCCGGGTGAGCCCTGCGCCATGAGCCGCGCCAGGCTCGACGTCTTAAACGCAGAGAGCGGCTGCGCGCCCGCACTCAAGCCGGGCCGGCAGGGCGGCGGCAGCGCCGCAGGCACCGCGACCGGCGGGCCGCCGCCGCCGCCGCTCAGGGCGGGGTTGAGCTGGCGGCCCCGCCACTGCGCCTTGCCCGCTCCCGCGGGCGGCGGCGCCTTTGTGGCGGAAGCTGGCTTGGTGCTCTTGCTGCTCTTCAAGCCGCTGCCGCCGCTGCCGCCCCCGGAGTCTTCGGGCCCCTCCCAGGCGGGGAGCGTGTTCTTGCAGTCGTTGCACTTGCAGGCCTCGCCGCAGGCAACGCTGCCCTGTGGAGGTTTTAGGGTGAAGGCATTCATGGTTCAGGAACAAGACTGCCCACGGGGGGTGTAGGGTTCAGAAAAGAGGCATCGAGCTTCTTAAAAAACATTGCTGACCGGTGCAGCAATCGTCACGTCCTAGAACAAGCACCCAAGGGTCCTGAAAAAACCCCTCTTAACCCTAAACCCTAACAGGTTGCACCGGGTAGCATTCACAGTGCTGCTACAGGCAGTGGGACCATGACTGCCTGGGTGCAGCTTTTGACAGCCAGCATCGCAAACCACGAGGTTGTAAGGTGCCTGTCTACAAAGGTACAGATACATAGTAACACCCAGCTCCTGAAGATGCGCTGCACCTGGTAGAGCATGCATAATGGCCTCTAGAGGCAGTGGGACCATGACCGCCTGGGTTTAGGGTTTCATGTGAGGGCAACCCTAAACCCCTGGTGCAGCTTTTGACAGACAGCGATCACAGCATCCTACCGGGTAGCATTCACACTATCACAGTGCCTCTTCAGGCAGTGGGACCATGACTGCCTGGGTTCAGGGTTTCATGTGAGGGCAACCCTAAAACCTTAACCCCTGGTGCAGCTTTTGACAGCATTCTACCTGGTAGCATTCACAGTACTTCTTGAGGCAGTGAGAGCGCTTGCAGTTGCAGCCCTTGAGGTGCTGCCCTTTGGGTCCGCTCCCGATGGCGCCCTGGATCTTGCGCTCAAAGGCCTGCGGGCAGGATGAGCGTCAAGCCAAACATCAAGCCAAACGAAGGACACATCAGTGTGGGGGATATCTTTCACTCATGTGCCTGCAAGCACACCCGCATCAGATCCACACTCCCATCCACACAAATCCATGCACCCAGCAAAACATGCGCAAGTGTGCTTCTGCGTCCTCACACCTGGGATCTGTAATTCACACTTCATTCATACCCGGCCTCACCAGCGAATCCTGCGTCTTGATGTGTAATTCATACTTCATTCACACACGGCCTCACCAGCGGATCCCACGTCTTGATATGTGCTTCACACTTCATTCACACACGGCCTCACCAGCGGATCCAGCGTCTTGATATGTGATTCACACTCCATTCACACTCGGCCTCACCAGCGGATCTCGCGTCTTGATCTGGTTCCGCTTCTCCTCCACGACGTTTTCATACTCGGGGGTGTTCATGCAGCCGACACATGAGCAGTTGGCGCATGGCTGTTGCGCCGCAAAGCAGTCGCAGTACAGCTTGAGGCACTGGCTCTTCTTGCAGTTGCAGTGCTTCCTGAGGGGAGACAAGGATTGGGGGTTATCGTCTCGCGGGGTTTAGGGTACACTAGGGTAGGGTTTATAGGGTAAACTAGGGTCGATATGGTTTTGAAACGTGTTTTACATGTGCTTTGCATGGATTCTCATCAGGGTTCAAAGTCGTTAGCAATAGCAACGCACAAAACATCAAACAAGGGAAACGGGTGATACGCCATAGCTCCCCAAATGCGCTGTGGTGGTCGGGCAAGTAGCCTTCCAAGTTGTCTTCCAAGATGTCTGAAACCAAATATTGGGGTTCTTGATCGGTTGGGATCGCAGGCACACACACGGCTGCTGCAGCGGCGGTAGCACCTGGCACATCCACCAAAACGCCTGGCATCGGTCCTACTGCCCTGCATAGCTGCTCCTGCTGCTGCTACGGCGGCGCCTGGCACATCCACCAAAAAAACCTGGAACAGGTCCTGCACAGCTGCTGCTGCAGCAACTGACGCACCCACCCTAAAAGCCTAACGACCAACCATTCACACCAGGGATCAGCGACCCTGGTTGGGATCGCAGGCCTACATACAGCTGCTGCTGTTGCGGCGGAGGCGGCACCTGGCACGTTCCACCAAAAAGCCTGGGACAGATCCTGCATGGCTGCTGCTGCTGCTGTAATTATGTGTGCACACAACACCAAAAAGCCTGGAAAATGTCCTACTGTCCTGCTGCTAGCTGCAGCGCCCGGCGCATCCACCAGAGAAAAGATTGGACAGCGGTACGTGCAACCCATCCAGCGCCTGCCATGAGCCTGGGTTTGAAGTCCTGTAAGCCCTCGCTAAGATAAAGGTTGAAGGTGGAAGTTTTCGACCCACTCTCACCCAGCGTCTGTCATGGACTCTGGTCTGCACTCCTGGAGGGTCTTTGCCTCTGTTCAAGGTCTCGACCCACTTTCACGCAGCAAACTGTCGTGACTCCTGGATGGCCCTTGCAGGGGTCCAGGTGAAGGTTTTCCACCCACGCTCACCCAGCGTCTGTCATGGACTCTGGCATGAGTCCTGGATGGCTCATGCCTCATTCAGAGTTGAGAAGATTTTGACCCACTCTCACCCGGCGCCTGGCATGAGTCCTGTATGGCCCATGCCTCGATCAGGGATGAAGTTTACAGGTTTCAACCCACGCTCACGCAGCGTCTGTCATGCGCCTAGGTCTGCACTCCTGGAGGGCCCTTGCGCTGATCAAAGGTGAAAGTTTAAGGTTACTCCAAGGGACACATTCTCACACAGCATCTGTCACGCGCTCCGGTCTGCACTCCTGGACTGCCCACGTGCCCCGCTTGCGACTGGCCTGCGACTCCTCCTCTGCAAGGGTTGATCAAGGTTGTAAAATGGGTGGAAATATTAGTGCAAAGATGCATTTTTGTGTGCAAATTAGTACATGGGTGTGAATCTGTGCAGTTAACTGCAGATTAGTCCGTGGGTGTGAATCTGTACAGTCAGCTGCAGATTAGTAAGAGGGTGTGAATCTGTGCAGTCAACTGCAGATTAGTACCTGAACCTGTGCAGTCATCATGGGTGCTGATGAGTGCAGGCTAGTGTGGGGGGTGCGGATGAGTGCAGGCTTGTGTGGATCTGTGCAGGATTTTGTGCAGGGGTGCGGGTATGTGCATATTAGTCCGCGAGTGTGTGGGTATGCGCAGATTATAGCAAGTATTGAAGTATACCAAGGGGTATGGATCTGGGGTATACCAAGGGGTATGGATCTGGGGTATACCAAGGGGTATGGACCTGGGGTATACCAAGGGGTATGGACCTGGGGTATACCAAGGGGTATGGATCTGGGGTATACCAAGGCGTATGGATCTGGGGTATACCAAGGGGTATGGATCTGGGGTATACCAAGGGGTATGGATCTGGGGTATACCAAGGGGTATGGATCTGGGGTATACCAAGGGGTATGGATCTGGGGTATACCAAGGGGTATAGGTTTGCACACATAATTACAGTAACTGGCCGGCGACTCCTCCTCTACCAGGAGGTTTAGGGCTTAGGGTTTGAGAGGGGTTCGGATTTATATTCACTGGCTGTGTGAAGGTGTTTGTTTGGCTGTTTGATTGGCTGTTTGTTGGACTGTTTGATTGGCTGTTTGATTGGCTGTTTGCTTGGCTGTTTGTTTGACTGTTTGATTGACTGTTTGATTGGCTGCTTGTTTGGCTGTTTGTTTGGCTGTTCATTTGGCTGTTTGTTTGAACGCAGCCACGCAGGGAAACACGGATGACGAAAGACCGGTTCCCAGAGAAGCTGGTCACTGCAGGCGATCTCAGAATCTCAAGAGTCTGACACAAGGCAGTTTTTTATTGTTGCCATCGGCCAAAAATATCTAAGATTCTATGGCTGATCGGGCCCTGGATGTGCACAGTTGGGTCAGGGGTTGGGCCGTTGGGTATCCCCCTGGTTGGGTATACCAGGATCTCACCAGAGTCTGACGGCGGATCTTGCTTGTCCTGGATCTGCCGGCCGACGGGGCCCAACACCAGGCCGGGCGCCGTCATGGGCTCCAGCTTCCAGGGGGTGACCGCCGGCGCCCGCGGCGCGGCATCCTCCCCAGCACCCGCCACAGCGCCGCCGTCGGAGCGTAACCGGGAGCCGCCGGCCCGCGTGTGGTAGTGGGTCGTCACAGGCGTCGGCAGCTGCTGATGGTGCTGCTGCTGCTGAAGCTGCTCCTGTTGCAGCAGCCGGGTGCTGCGGATCCTGACAGGGTGCGTCGCCTCCATCCCGGAGGGGGCCTCCCCCAGGTCCGCGCCGCACGGCTGGCCGGTGAACGCCTGCAGCCATTCCGCCGGGTGCATGCCGAGGGCGAGGTTCTGGGCGGCGCCGCTGTGTTCGGGAAGCCAGTTTTCCGGAGCTAACACCGTCGCGCGTGGGTGAGTGACCGCGCCTCGTAGAAAAGGCGTCGGGTGGCGTTGCGGCGGCCCATTGTGGAGAGCCAGAGAACGCCGCAGTGCAGCCTCTGCAGAGGAGGCAATGGCGGGAAATCCGAACGCGTCGCCCCCTCCTCGGCCCAGGGCCGCCTGTGCCGATGAGGAGGGCAGGCCCGATGGGTGGCAAGCCCTGGTCGTGCTGACGTAGGTGGCACCAGACTGGATCAGGGGCTTGGGGCTTGTCCAAGGTGCGTCCGTCAGGCCCTGACGGGTGACCAAAGGGCTCTTGAAGACAGTCTGTGCGGGGTGGTGAATTGGGGATTGTATGACAGGGGTTTAAGAAAGTGGCTCGGGGCTTAGGTATTCTGAACTCTGTAACCCGATCACTGTCATCGATTGCGCGACGAAGAATTCGAGACAACTGAGCCACAGGGTAGGCAGCCTGGAAGAGAGAATTGAGTAAACATACACACACACTTTGTCTGGCACTTTGAGCACACTGGGAAGGTGCGCTGTTTTAATGATCTGCTGATTTTGGAGGGCAAAATGCTGACTTGGGAGGGCAAAATGCTAATTTGGGAGGGCCAATTGCTGACTTAGGAGGGCAAAATGCTGACTTGGGGGGCAATGCTGTTTTGGGAGGGCCAATTGCTGACTTAGGAGGGCAAAATGCTGACTTGGGGGGGCAATGCTGTTTTGGGAGGGTGAATGCTGACTTGCCAGGGCAAAGTGTCGAGTCAGCAGGATCCTAAGCGGTCTGCTTCAGCAGAATGGAACCTCGGTTACAGCACTCTTTTCATCAGGTGCGAGGATCAGGGCTGTGCCGATTACGGTCCTTGCGGTTGCTTAATCGCGCAGCTCAGTTTCAGTCACCGTAATTCCAGCGCAAATTTAGCTGCCTCACCTGCAAGGAGCTGTAATTCCTCACACGACTTCTGAACTACTGCGCAATTGCACAGGCTCGCTGACGAGGACGCTACCGGTCTTTCACAATTCGCTCCGCTGGAATCATTTAGATGAGGGGGCTGATGCCTTGTTGGCCATGGGCTGGGATCTCACAGGTGCGTGTGTTCAAGGCTGAACGGCTGCGCCGGCTACTGTGGGGTGTCCAAGGCTGCCCCAGCATTCAGGGTGATTAATCCCCTCTCATTCTAGCACCTATGCTGGCTGCTTTGCTGTGATGTCCCCGGCAAATCCTCTCCAGGCCTAGTCTGTGGGGCTAGTCTGAGGGCTTGGGCGCACCTTGATCGGGGAGAGCAGGAAGTTTTTAACAGCGTCGTTGTCATGGGGAGAGGGCAGGTGATGGCTCGGCGCATCGTAGCTTCTCGTGCCCAGAGTATTGCCTGCTGCTGATGTGCCGGCCCCCCCTGCCCCCATGTGATCCATCGGGTAGAGAGACCTGGCAAGGGGGCTGCGGAAGGGGTCATGCCCATGAGCACCGTCCAGCAGGTCGATGTCCTTGCTCAGGGGCCCAGAGAAGAAGTCGAGGCCCCACATCATGCCCTTGCTGGAGGGCATTTCGGCCGTGGGCGAAAACAGCCAGGCGGCATCTGCTGCAAATGGTGAGGATGGGATGTTGGTTCGCCTTGGGGAGGGCTGGAAGAGCGGGATCTGCGTCCTGGGGCTAGCCCCCGGTGCCATCTTCTCCCTGGCGGTTGCGCTTGACGGATGCGAGCTGCCTGACGGCCCCAAGAGCCCCAGAAGGTTATTTCGAGATTCATCCGCGGCAGTGGGTGCTCGCCTGCAGTATCGTGGGAAAGGCAGGATCGTAAGAAAGGGGGGAAATATCGGCAAGGGAAAAAGGCAATCCAAGGCAAGTCCTGCGTGGCAATTGTAGTTGCCATGTTCGGCATCCCTGGCGAAGATCCTTGCATGGAATAAAAGAACTCAGTTGACACTTGCCTAGTCTTCACTGTAAGAGCGATACGTGAGTCATCAAGGCCCTGCATGAAGTTAGGGCCGTGGTAGGCGGGTAAGATGACAAAACCAGTCGCAATCCACAGAGCCTCAAGCAGAACTAGAACTACACGGCGATGTGTGCACTGCTCTGTGACATGCCTGGCCGAGAAGTTGCTCCATTTCGCGCGCGAAACCCCTGCCTGTGCAGTCGGAGTACAGTTCCAAAGCACCCTTGGCTATATCTTGCTTTGTTTCTTAAGAAGCTTATCGCAGTAAAGGATTTGGAATAAGGGATCTACTGAGACCAGTTCACGCCTGGAAGATGTTGTATCACTGTAAGATCATGGTGTTCGACATAGGCAGGAGAGAGAATCGTAAGATGGTCGTAAAGCGTTTAGACCAACTGGAGCTGCTTGTGAAATTTGATCAAATCTTCGCCATGCTCCTTCGCATGCAATGATGTGTGTGTACCAACGGCCGCTCGACGAAATTTTGAATTGGCAGGGGGGCGCTGGGGGGTAGGGAGATTTCTGGCGCGTAAGTGTGGGGCAGTGCAGGGGCAGTGCACTGGCTGCGACATTTCATCAGGAAGCTGCTGCAATTACTGGCACATCATTTCTGTCGTGCGACAACGGCGCACTTGAAACTGTGGCTTCGACCAGGCAGCCAGCTGCATGAGCCTTCGCAGACAGTCCACAGCCATGTACCCCGTCTGTCGACTTGTCGATTACTTGGACAGGTAGGTCCGTTACTCGGCCAACTGTATCGGTTACTTGACAGCTGGATCTTCCCACCTGCCTGTGCACGCCGCCGAGCCATGACTGACATGGCTTGCTATGGGACTGGCGCTTCGGTGGTAGTTAGGGGGTTTACTACTCCTACGAGGCGTCGATAAAGTGAAACAAGACCCAATGGCGGCGAGATTGATACCAGCAGATGTATCCAAGGCTGCCCAACCTCTGGGCATGCGCAAGGCTTGCACCCGAACACACGCACCGTCTTATACGATCACAACATTCACGATTTCACATTCACAGGACAAAAAGAGACCGCTCGCCAGAGTGACAAGATGCTTTCTTATGCAGTCCCGATAAAGTGATTGGGGACGAGAAATCGACAATGGCCCAGCACAGGGGGCACTAGGGGTGGCATGTGGAGGGCACGCGCATTGTCCGGCTCTAAACGCTCGCATAGTTGTGATCGGTGGCTGTGATGGCCATGGAGTCATGCTATCCCATAACTACCGTTAGTGACACAACCTGTGCTAACGGCGCATGGTACCTTCAATCCATGACCAGCCTTGACGAAATCCAATAGTAAAGGCGGCATGAACCATGTATCATGTCGTCTGCAATGTCATGTCCTTGTCGCTGGCTCCCTAGGACAAGACAGCCATGCATACTTCCTCATACCAAAATGAATGTTGCATTTTTATGTGGATTTATTACTGGCAAGCGCCGGTTAATCCTCTCTCTCCCCTATCTAGACTGCCGGGTTTTATGTTCCTACCCCCTCTCACATAGGAGGGTCCGAGGGTGGCACGGCTGCACCATGGTCCAGGCTGTGCATAGTACCTGGAACTAAGCATAGTAGTCATTCCCTTCCGACCCCACGTGGCCAAGCGTTCGGCAGGGCCCAGTGGGTTTGCACTGTCTAAACTGGCAGGTGCATGAGAGACACGAGGCTCTGTGTGGGGTATCATACTGTTTATGTTGATTGGACCTCCCTTGGCGTGTTGGCTGGACCAAGCAGCTCTGTTTAGCAGAGCTAACAGTCAACCTTAGCTGTGTGGCGCTATTAATGTCATGGACTTATGAATGACGGTTCTCCTCTGGACCCAACTGCCCTTACTTGTGCATCAACTCCAATGGCTTGGGCACCCGCTAAGCAAGATAAAACGTGCGTATAGACTCGCGTGTTGAGGGCAAAACGTAACAAAGCAAAAGTCACTCCAACAGTTTCCATCCCTTTGCTGCGTTGAATTTCATGGACCGAAAACAGTTGTACCTTAACTTGCCTTTGCAAACCAGGCGCAGCTGGACACAAGCGACGGGGGGGACCCCATGGACCCTACCACTAAGCACATGTCTGCGGCGACCTACCGCGCCTGATTTCAGACTACGTCGGGCGCCGTGCTGACACAAGAGGGAATGCGCTTGTGTGCGCACAAATTTGCGACTACAGCTCGGCGTGATCAGCATGGCTGACACCAGAGGACGGTGCAGCGGTCAGCGGCGAGAGGCACGCTGCTGGTCAGGGGGTGATGGCGAGCATGTAGAGGATGCAGGACATGCTTGCTTACAATGCCCTGGTATCAGGGAGCAGTTACATAAGCAGGGGTGGGCAGGTGCCACAAACTTCCACCAGCTGTACCAGGCCGGGCAGGGATGGGATGTACTTGCTTCTGTGGACACTGTTGTAGACTTTGTTCCTTCATTTTTATTTTGTTCCCTCTTCCTTGTAGTTTCTTATTCTCTCCCACCTGAACAGTAGGGCACCCACGCGGTGGAGCCTTCTTGTACAGGGCCTACAGATGTAACATCATTGCCCTATTCTTGCCTTCGCATAATTTCGTTTGGATACAGACAAGCAAATGATTTATAACTTTCCTGGCAGGGCAACCGCGACCTCTGCCCGGCTACTTTTTAAAAGCTGAATAGCTATTCTGTCCTACCCGCCGCACAGAGGATCGTGCAGCGATCAGCAGCGTGACACACGCTACTGCCAACGGTGCTGGGCTAAGGGACACGGCCAGCATGTGGAGGATGCGCCGCATGTGTGCTTTCAGTGCCCTAGCGTGAAGGAGAGGCAGAGGGCAAAAGTTGGACAGGCCCCCTGGAGAGCGCCACGGACTTTCAGCAGTTGTACTAGGGCAGGCATGGGTGGTAGGCTCTGGCTTTTGTTGAGAACGTGGTATACTTTGTTGAGGGCTAGTTTGTTTTATTCATTTGCCTCCTTAGGGGCTGGCTCTTTCCCTTTTTGTGTCTCTCTTGCCTTCGGGGATGGGGATTCTTCGGTCCAACTTTTCGTTTTGTGAGGGTGGGAGTTTTCTCCTAGTCCTCTGCGCTCCTCTCTGTCTTTCCTCCAGCCTTTAGTTCCTTTCCTTTTCTTCCCAACGAGACAGGAAAAAGAAGGCCGTAGGCAGGAGTGGGAGGACCTGGCTTTTGTGGAACGTGTAGTTGAGTTTTTTGAAGGTTAGTCTCTTTGGGGATAGGGGATACAATTGCCTGGCCTCTTTGTTGTTGCTCCTGTTGTTTGGAAGGTGAACATACTTTCCTTTATTTCGTCTTGTGCCTTCTCCCAAGAGTTTCCTACCTGGCTTTTTTGTTTGCTGACGTGGCTGAGCTGTATTTAAGCAGGGCCCAGAGATGTAACGTCATTAACCCTCCGTACAAGGTGTTTTGAAACGCCTTCAAAACACAGCCAGCTGACACGCAACTAGTCTCGCTTGTCTGAGGTCGCAAGGAACCTGAGGTCGCAAAAACACGTCAACAAAGTGAAGCTTTAAGACATGCTCGCATGCATACCTTTCGCATAGTCCAACGATGAACCAAGCCCTCGTGCGTTCATCTCGCATAGTACATCTCGCATAGTACAAGCCAAGTAACCTAGCCCACATGCATTCATCTCGCACAGTACAAGCCAAATTACCAGACCCACATGCGTTCATCTCGCATAGTACAAGCCAAATAACCAAAACCTCAATCAGCAGGGCCTCCTAGCACTCAGCAGAATGCTCAGGCTCAACCATCCTAGATGCGAAATAAAAAACTTCCTTACTCACATGCTCCCTCCCTGTGATTCTCAGACACTCGTCCTGCAGCAGCACCTCCCAGCACACAGCCGCATGCTTAGGCACAGCTTGCCCTTATCAAGGTGAAAGGCAGCTCGAATGCTTACATGTGTCCACCTTGCACCGAGGTTTCCGATTCCTCCTTCACCACTGCTTCTCGGCATCTTTCGAAACATGCTTCATCCGCTCAACAAAAGCTGCGTTATTCTGCCTCGCGGCTGCAAGCGCCTCCCCTTGCTCAGCTGTCAAATTATTGACCTGCAGGTCAGACGGTGGGCTGATGTCCAGCCTTTGCACAGCCATGCACAATCATGGAGGCCCATGCACAAATATGCCGGCCCATGCATGAAAATGCCGGTCCATGCACAAACATGCCCCCCTATGCACAATCATGCCTGCCCATGCACCAACATATCACCCCATGCACAAACATGTCCCCCCATGCACAATCATGCCTGCCCATGCACCAACATATCACCCCATGCACGAACATGTGCCCCCATGCACAATCATGCCTGCCCATGCACCAACATATCACCCCATGCACGAACATGTGCCCCCATGCACAATCATGCCTGCCCATGCACCAACATATCACCCCATGCACGAACATGTGCCCCCATGCACAATCAGCAGGTCCATGCACAACCATGTCATCTGATGCACCAACACGTTTACCCATGCACCAACATGCTGGCCCATGTACGATCATGCAGGTTGAAGTATAACAATGCACTCCCATGCATAACCATGCAGGCCCATGGCTCATTCATACAACCATGCAAAGCAGACCACGTAATCCAAGGCCATTGCAGCATGCGCATCACACACATCATCACCCTCTCCGCATCATGCATTCATTTGCAGCGTCAATTTAGCAGTGTTTGTTTCAGCGTCAGCTACAATTCAGCTACATCACGGCCAGGGGCCGTGTTGGTCTGGCGCAGCAAGCGATGCTTCTTGAGCCACCGGCCGTGGGCAGCGTTTCTTGTTTCGGCCACGAGTCCACCTTCAGCGGGCCGCCCCGCGGCCGCCGAAGGCCCCGTTGAAACAAAACTTGGGCCAGCCTACGACTGGTGGCCAAAAGCAGCATCGCTGGCCACAAATGGGGTCGCTGGCCAGAGGTCGGAGTGTAGCTGACATGTAGCTGAGTCACGAAAAAAACAATGATGGCCGTGGACCCGTCAAGGCTTAGTCCCAGTCCACCCAGTGGTGGCCGCCTGGTGGCCACCCAGAGACGGTTAAGCGCACCCTGCACAAGCAATGCGCCTTACCGGCATGTTCTTGGGTTGGTAATTCCCGATGACTGTGTCCATGATGGCCACGCCGATGGCCGGCCAAGCAGTGAGCACAGACAGCTGCAAGCACAGCATTCATCCATCAGTTTTCAGCACTTGCACGGTTTTCAGCACGGGGGCCCGGTAGGCTGAACAAGCCATCTGCAGATACCTGCAGGCACAGCATTCAACATCAGTTGTCAGCACGAAAGGGCAGCAGGCTAAACGAGCCATCTGCAGACAACCGAAGGCTAAGCATTCAAAAATCAGTTGTCAACGCGAATGGGTAGAAGGCTGAACAAGCCGTCTGCAGATCATCGAAGGCTCAGCATTCACCCATCAGGTTTCAGCACACCCCATTTTCAGCACCTGTGGAAAGTAGATTGGCAGCAGGCTAAAGAAGAGATCTAATCCACGGATAACTGTAGAATTTAGGGTTCAGGGTTTAACCCTAAACCCTACACAAGCTATCCACAGATAACTGGAGGGTTAAGGGTTTAACCCTTAACCCCAAACAAGCTTTCCACAGATAACTGAAGGGTTGAGGGTTCCAGGTCAAGGGCTAAACCCTTAACCCTAAACAACCTATCCACAGATAACTGAAGGCTCGGCATTCACCCATCAGGTTCCAGCACGAGAGGGAAACAGGCTAAACAAGCCATCTGCAGGCTCAGCATCCACCCAAACAGTACCCCAGCACTAGTCATCAGTTTTCAGTACTGGCAGGAAGCCGGCTAAACAGGCTAAACAAGCCATCTGCAGGCTCAGCATCCCCCAATCAGTTTTCAGCACCGGTGGGAAGCCAGCTAAACAAGACTCAAGCTGCCATCCGCACATCTGTACATCAGTCACAAGTGTCAGCCTCATAGGTGTGACATCTCTCGTAAGAGAAGGCTGTGCTACTGCATTAACCAGCGCTCAATTCATAAACAATGAACAGAGTTACGAACGCCATGTCAGAGCTGCCACACACGACATGCCAGCGACAGTGCTTATACTTATGTGCACCAAAACACCTTACACAGGGTTTAGGGGAAGGAAACCGAAACCCGAAACACCTTCAACGGCCACCACTGGACAGAAGGGGAGGATTAAGGTTAAACCCTAAACCCTAACCAGAAAGGGAGGTTTAGGGTACACCCAAAACCTGAACCAAGCATGGGCTGGCCTCCAGCTGGAGGACCAAGCAGTGGGGCTAGGGGTTAAGGGTTTAGGGTTACGGGTTTAGATGCTTTACCCTGCACCAGGCCCCCCTGGCCGCAGGTCGTGTTGCAGCTGAAGTGCATCTCTAGCACCCAAGAAAAGAAAGCGGCCAGCAAGTGCATCAGTTGCGTCTCTGGTTCAGCAGTCAGCACCTGCCCCCGCTTGCCGCGTCATGGTGATGAAGGGGAGGCGCAACAAAACAATGTGATGGGCTCTGACTTTATTCTCCCATTTTTTTACGTGTGGGTGCTCCATCGAGTTACTGGTAGCCGCGTCTCCTTGTTGCAGGGTGCAGGGGCATGTTTTGGTTCATGTCGCTGGTTTCCCCCCAGCTAGATCCGCCTGGCCCTTTTTGAAAAAGGCTGTGAGTGGTTGCGTTCACTTCGTACCAGAAGAGATGTCAAAGGGACCGAGATGTGGCGTTAGACGATCTGTTCTGCACTAAACAGTAATATTCCCAATTTTTTTGAACGTAACACAGTGCTACTGTACTGCAGCAACATCAATATGTTCTGCAGTAAACAGTGTAATAGTGTGTAATAGTGTGACTGAATAACCGTATATTCTTGTGACGCCGTAATGAGGCCGGCCACCGCGGCCGTAAATTGCTGAACCCTGAAATCATGGGCTGTGGTGTACTTCTGTACTTCTGTACTTGCATGGATGCTGTAGCACAAATGGTTGCTGGAATTGGACAGCCTGCAGAGCCAACATGCATCACAGGTTTCGTTAAGCAACACACACGTCCCTACAAGATCCTACTTAACAAGATCCGACTGTACAAGATCCGACCCTACAAGATCCGACTAACATACGTCTGTACAAGATCCGACCCTATAACATCCGACCCTGCAAGATCCGACTATACAAGATCCGACTCAACACTCATCTCTACAAGATCTGCACAAACTTGACCCAAGACGCAGGGCTTTCAGCACAGCACAGAGCCACAGGCTAAGCAGTATTTGCCAGTCATCGTCATGGCACCCACACAGCAAGGTGGTCTTGCTTTGTGCAAACGGTGGTCTTGTTTTGTGTACGCGGTGGTCCTGCTCTAAATCTCGTTTCAGCACAAACACCCTTGTGGGTGGCGAAATTATAATTTTGTGCGCGCCAGACAACCTCGTGGGGGCCTCCACTGGGCAGATGGGGAACCAAGGTTCATCTACCTGTGGCCAGAGGATCAAGCAGCAGGGCTAGGCCTCTCAGACGTGGGCCATGATGTAGCTGGAGAAAACACTACCTTGCCGCGGGACTCAAGGAGGCCACCCCCAGGTGAAGTGGGACCCAACCCCATGACCTGCCGACGTAATTTTAACCCTACCCAGATTTAAGCTGTTTTCATGCATTGAGCCCACCCAGCCAGTAGCTCGGTTTTAACGAAAGGGTGTTAAAAATAAAACCTCATGGCCATCGGCCATGCTAGTGTGCATGGAAGATGAGCTGGCTGGCTATGAGGCAGTATTTCCTCTTCTTCTACCTATGTACGCTTTCTGGATCCATCCCTCCAGACCGACTCACCCTGAACGGCCACAGCTTTGCGGTTTTGTAAAAGTGCCGAGCCGAGAAAACAGAGCCGATGCCCACCACCACCAGCACGTTCCGTTGAGTCATGTCCATTGAGTCAGAAGCCTCGCAGGCAAATTAAGGAAGATGCTGAAAAGCTTGCCCCCCAAAAAGTACCGTTCACGATCCTCCTGGTGCGCCTCCTGATGTTGCTGCAGTTTGACGCGGTCTGAAGCTACAGCGCGACGCTTCTCAGCCTGGCGCTCCTTTCTTCCTTGAACTAAGAGGTTAAAGATGAATGGCAGCACTGCAAGGATGTTGAGTTAAAGGAAGCACTGAAGGGATGTAGGTGCGCCAGTGCTCCCAGTGCTGTTCAAATGTCACCCGCTCTCAAAATCCTTGGTTTACGGAAAGGGAGTCTTACGCTGACTTATACAAGTGAGCTATCTATCTTGAAGGATGATTAAAGCTGGATGCGACCCGGGCGGTTGTGTGGACAATCGGAGCAAGCTTGCGAAAACCCAGCACTCCACACACACTCCTCTGCCACACAGCTGTCCCGGCACGAATACACGACCCCACATTTGTGTGAAACAGAAAGCGTCAGCACTTAAGCCCTCCTGCCTCCTCTAATTCAGCCCTTCAAACCAAGACGTGATGATGCGGTATAGACCATCTATTCGTGACGGCTCCGTTTCATCCATGAGGGGTGTGCGGGACCGCCTGTTGGTCCCGATGGTCATCGCGCGAGGCGCTGGGGGTGGGGGTACCCGCAGTAGCAGCAACAGAGGCGACAGGTCTTGGCGCTCCCCTTCAGATCGTGATTCTCGGTCGGGAGTAGGCAACAGGGAGGAAGAAGAGCCCCCCCCCAGGGGCCCTCCGCCGCCGCCGTACACCTACGACCGCTTTTCTCGCCCCGTCAGCACGCAGCCGGAGCGAAGCCCCAGCATGGAGGAGCCCCAGAGACAGGAGAGGGAGCAGGAGCAGGAACAGAGGCGGGAGGCACCTCGCCCAGCCAACTCAAACCAGCGCCTGGATAAGCGGTTACCTGAGAATAGGGACCCTAGGTATCTCAACGACAAGCAGCGCGCCACCCGCACTGGGGGGTATGCCCCGACCACCAGGCAAATGTACGGGGAGCAGGAGCGGCCTGTCAGCCCGCGCGAGAGGCAGGAGGAGGACGCACTGCGGGAGGAGGAGGACAGCGACGGCACGGAGTTTGGTGCGTCAGCTGCTGATGGCGCGCGCACAGGCCTGGGAGAGGTTCTGTACGGAGTCTTCCCAGTGCTGAATGCCTTGAAGGCAAAGAGGTAGGGTGGGTGATGAGGGTGGGGTCGCCACACGTTTACCCATGCATCCCCATGCACCTCCATGCACCCCCATGCATGAAGAGCTCAGGCAACCTGCACACTATGCACACATGCCTGGCATACTCAATGCCTTGAAGGTGAATACGCGTGTGGATAAATTTCCTACAATACATCCCCACATGCACCCCACATGCACCCCCATGCACAATCCATGCCACCTTCATGCATTCTCCATGCACCTTCTATGCACCTCATACGAACCCATGGACCTCGCATGGCCCCAAGTGATTTCTCTCAGGCCATAGGTTTAGCCCCAGGCGAAGAAAGGAGACAACAAATTATTCACAGATCCCCCTCTTCATCGCCAAAATTATTCACAGATCCCCCTCTTCATCGCCAAAATTATTCACAGATCCCCCTCTTCATCGCCAAAATTATTTTATATCTGCAGAAGTTTGCCGTTTCTTCTGCGTCAGCGCCTTGAATCATACATCCCTACTTAGGCTGTCCCTGTGGGATGCAAGCAAGTTATTCGAAGTGGGAAAAAATCACTGGTAGAAACCCCATGCACCCCTCATGCACTCCCATGCATGAAGAGCAAATGAGACCTGGGCGCCGCTCATCCATGCCTGGCCGGGTCCCCATGCGCCTCGCAGCCTGCGTGCCCATGCAGTCATGCACCCATGCCTGGCCGGGTCCCCATGCGCCTCGCAGCCTGCGTCCCCATGCAGTCATGCCCCCATGCCTGGCCGGGTCCCCATGCGCCTCGCAGCCTGCATCCCCATGCACTCAGGCACCCATGCCTGGCCGGGTCCCCATTCACCTGGCAGCCTGCGTCCCCATGCAGTCATGCCCCCATGCCTGGCCGGGTCCCCATGCGCCTCGCAGCCTGCGTCCCCATGCAGTCATGCCCCCATGCCTGGCCGGGTCCCCATGCGCCCCGCAGCCTGCATCCCCATGCACTCAGGCACCCATGCCTGGCCGGGTCCCCATTCACCTGGCAGCCTGCGTCCCCATGCAGTCATGCACCCATGCCTGGCCGGGTCCCCATGCGCCTCACAGCCTGCGTCCCCATGAAGTCAGGCACCCATGCCTGGCCTGGTCCCCATGCGCCTCGCAGCCTGCGCCCCATGCAGTCAGGCACACATGCCTGGCCGGGTCTCCATGCGCCTCGCAGCCTGCACCCTAATGTAGTCATGCACCCATAAACCCTAAACCCTAAACCCTAGCCCTGCGCTTACTGCGGCTGCGCAAAAATAGCGAAGAACCCCTCGAAGTTTTTGTTGAAGCTCCCACGTACCGTGAAACATTGAGTGCTGCCGTAAATGGTTTCCAACAGCGTCGCCAGGCACCCATCTGCGCAGTGCGCACCCGCCTCGCCCGGCTCGGCCCCCCGGTGCACCCTCCAGCACGCGCCCCACTTGCATACCTGTAAAATCTGAAACCTGAAACCTGAAACCTGAAATCTGGAACCTGAAGCTTGAAGCCTGAACCTAAAACCTGTACCTTGGAACCTGAAGCCTGGACCCTGAAACTTGAAACCTGAAACCTGTACCATGCATGCGAGCAGGCGGACGTGTCACGCGCTCTATGTGCTTGCCTCCTTGGACCTCTCTAAACGCAAGGACGCTTCTGCGATGCGCGAGGTAAGAGTATGTACGGGGTTGGAGGTTTGTTGTGCTGTGTGTGAGGACGCGGCATGCATGCGTGTGTCACGAGTGGATAGTGCAGGTTAAGAGGTCGTTTTAATCTCGTTAGCTGCTTGCATGCCTCAGCTGCGAGGGCTGTGAACTAGATCTGACATATTTCGTGAACCGGAATGTGTTGCTGGCCTCTGGTTGTCGGTTTGATGAACTGCAGCAGGTCTGTTGTAGACCTGACATATATTTCGTGTATGTGTTGCTGGCCTCTGGTTGTCAGTTTGCCTAATGAACAGCCGCGGGTCTGATGTAGATCTGACATTGACCTTGACCTGACCAAGATCTGGCCTAGGTCCGACCTGGGTCTGATCGTTTGCCCTGATCCCTTTAGTTCGTCGTTCGTTTTGCGTAGCCTCTGTAGTAACAGCGTGCCAGATCACGATTTGTCTCACCCACCCAGGTCTTAGGGTTTAGGGTTGAACCTACACAACGTATCTGATCTTAATTTGTCTCACCCTCCCAGGTCTTCCGTCTGGCCAAGGAGTTGGATTTGCCAGTCCAGAAGGTGCCCCGGCACGAACTGAACCTGATGTCTGATGACAGATTGCATCAGGTATGTGGGGGCGAGGTGGCAAGAAGACGCACCTTTAATCGAACCCTTAGGAAGCCCCGAAAATGGATCCCTAAGGATGCCCCTTACACTGTCCTCTTGGACGCCCCTTCAATACACGCCCTGAAATGTCTGTTGATGTACCGTATATAATATCATTATTATTATTATCAATATTAATAATAATATGTATGGTATATATATTGATGTATATCATATCGTATTATTATTAATATATTCTGTATGGTTTACTGGTATACATTTATACATTCGGTACCTGTAGTGGGACTTGGAGGAACTGCGGGTGGTAAGTAAGCCCAGTGGGGCAGGTTGACATGGTTATTTTTGCAACCCTCAACTCACCCTTTTCAAACGCACTGTTCTCCAAGCTTTTCCGTCACCCAGCAGGGGCTGGTGCGTTTTTCACTCTTATAAATAAAATTGCTTTTCCGCCTGCAGGGTGGTGCACTTTTCCACCCTTTTATTGACCCCCTTTTTTTAACAATGTTTCCATCGCCCTGCAGGGGCTGGTGCTAGATTGCTCGGGGCTGGATTGGACCCCTCTGGAAACCTTCCCGACAGCCCAGGAGCTGGCAGCCGCAGCGCCAGGGGCCGCCCCGCCCGTGTGGATTGCCTTGGATGAGGTCGTGGACCCGGTGAGAGGGTTGTGCGAATGGGTGTGAATAGAGTGCAAGAGAGAGGGCAGTGTAAAAAAAAACTCAACCTCTTAATGCACACTACCTTTTATCCGTAGCTGAATTCAAGGGGGGCCTTGGGAGCATGGTCTCTAGCCTCCAACGCTGGACCGGTTAAGGCTTTAGGGTTCAGAGTCTCCAACGCTGGACCAGTTAAGGGTTTAAGGCCCCTAGCCTCCAACGCTGGACCGGTTTAGGGTTTAAGGCCCCTAGCCTCCAACGCTGGACCAGTTAAGGGTTTAAGGCCCCTAGCCTCCAACGCTGGACCGGTTTAGGGTTTAGGGGTTACTGTCTCCAGCCTCCGACGCTGGACCGGTTAAGGCTTTAGGGTTCAGGGTCTCCAACGCTGGACCGGTTAAGGGTTTAGGGTCCCTAGCCTCCAATGCTGGACTGGTTTAGGGTTAACGGTTTAGGGCCTCCAACGCTGGACCGGTTTAGGGTTTAGGGTTCAGGCTCTCCAACGCTGGACCGGTGTAGGGTTTAGGGTCCCTAGCAGCGAAGTTACAGGCCTTTTTTTAAGTTTCGGCTCCAGCCGAAGGTCATCTTTTTTCTTTTCGGCTGCCGCCGAAACTGCCATTTTTTCCTTCGGCCGTCTTGGTCGTTTCTTGGACCAGCCGAAGGTCGAATTTTTTCTTTTGGCAAACTCTAATTTGTTTTTCTGGCTTACGCCGAAATTGTCTTACTTTCTATTCGGCCGTTTCTAGTTTTTCTGATGTCAAACATAGATGGCTATGTTCTATATGTTACATCGTGGGACTCTGGTTACAAATCACTCGAACACATATCTACACCTACAGCATTTATAAAGGTCAATTGCTATGGCGTTCATGAAAACAGTAAACACAAACACTTGTTTTCAGTCAGCTGAGCTGATCGAGGGGCAGATCATCATCTGTTTCCCACTCAGACTCAGCCTCAGACTCCGACACCTCAACGGCATCCTCAAGGGGAGCTCCATCCTCATCATCAGCAATCTCAACCCCACCCTCAGCCAAAGTGGCACCCACAAGCTTGATAACGATATTATTAACAGACTCGTTGAGCTCAGACACCATCAACGGCGCAGAGCCACCCTCTCGTAGGGGTGCCTTCATCATCACTTGCACAGCCTCATTGCGCAAAGACTCGGGAATACGCTGGAAATTGAAATCAGCACCCTTCACTTTCTTGAGGCACGCCATCTTAACCCTCATAAGAGAATCCAGGGTCAAAACGTGTAAACTGTTTGACAGCCTGTGCTTGAACAAGTGGTGCAGGCTGAAACCACGTTCAACCATGGCAGGCTGCATCGCAATGGTCATGGACACGAACACAAGCAAAGCAATATTGCTCAGCAAGGCAGCGGACTCAGGATTGGACAAGATCCTCACCCAACAAGCCCTGAACTTAATGTCGGGTGTATCCTCGACCAGCTCGGAAATGAGCCCCTTCATCTTGGACAACTCCTGATCTAAGCCACTCAGGAATGCCACACTCCCTTCCTTAAAAATACACTTCCTAGGATCCAGAGCGTAATGACCCTTCAGAATGGCCCACTCTCCCAAGAACATTGTATCCAAATCGTCTTCGTCCACACCCTTGTAGTAGGCAGGATTAAAAATCCTGAACGTATCTAGGAGGCACATCTGCTCTGGGCTGAAACGGGAATCGATCCCCTGAACAATCTCTCGTGCAATTGACTTGGCAGTAGAAGCCAAGCCAGCCTCAGTGTAAGCACCCGAGGGCAAGACAATCTCTCTTTATCACCAGAAACCCACTGAAGAGGATCATCAGGGTGGAGCTCAGAAAGAAAGGTGTGTAGGCTGGGAGTGCTTTTGAGAGAAACGACTAAAACAGCACCCGTAAAAACTTTCAACTGCTTCTTGCAATCGCGAGCATAATAACTCACTTCATGAGGCATCAAACTATCGGACTGGAGACGCTTGCTAAAAACCTCAACGGGAATCAAAATGTCCCGCAGAACGTGCAAAATGGCTAACGTTCTTTTATTTAACAGCATCTTCAGGACAGGCCTGCCCCATGCCTTACCCCGAGCTTTGAGAAATAAAATGAAAGGAAACAGGTTATCAGCGAGGACAATGATGCACTGCATCCTACTGAACCAGCGCGTAGCATTGAACGAAGGGAATTTAAAACGTGTTACACCGAAACCCTTGGCAAAATGCCACCAGCTGTAGTGACGCTTGGGGCTCTTGCCGAACAACTTGTGCACACCTTTTAAAATGTCATCAACAGCCTTCAAAGCAAGGACGTGATTCTTGACATAAATCACGATCAGATTACATCGATGGGCCACACAGTGGACTGCAGCCAGCCATGGGAAATCATCTCTGAAAAGCTTGGCCACACCATTGAGGACACCAGTGAAAACGGACGCACCATCGCATGCAAACCCGACCATTTTCGTATGGTCGAGCTTGAAGGCATCTAAGACTTTCATAATGACAGCATGCGTGGCCTCAGCAGTTGCTGACACTACTCGGGCAGTGCACAAGTATTCTACATGTGCTATCATGGTGACGGGGTCGACGTACTGTATGTACAATAGCAGGTGGTCCTCCATGCTTACATCTGTACTGGTGTCACACATGATCGTGTAGCTTAGGCTGGCATGGATTGCTTTCAACTGAGCTGTCAACATGACTTCACTCATTGCGAACAGGCAGGCTAGGAAGTAATTCCGGTGGGTAAACTTGTACTTGGGCTGCCAGTTGCACCTCGGTCGGTGGTAATCGCTGAAAGCTGCTGAGGAGGGTACCTTGGCGAAGGATAGGTGGAGGCCCACCCGGTTGCGCAGCTCCTACGGCTACAAGTTGCTGCACTTCGTCGAACATTTCAAAGTCTGAATCTGACATTTCGATATTACTGGTCGGCCGCTGTTTCACCTCGACTAAGTTAAAAAAACTTCGGCCAAACCGCGGTCAGGGTTCGGCCTTCGGCCGAACCCAGCTGTCGATAACTTGCGGCTTACGGCCGCAGTCCCCTTTTTTTTCTTTCGGCTACCACCGAAAGCCCCTGTCGGGGCTTTCGGCTATTTTTCGTTTCGTCCCAAAATCTTCGGCCGCCGATCGGCTGTAAGTTCCCTGGGGACTCCCTAGCCTCCAACGCTGGACCGGTTTAGGGTCTAGGGTCCCCCGCCTCCAAAGCTGGACCGGTTCTATGCATAATGGCGTGTTGCATTTTTACGTCTAATGTCTTAGCTTCTCCCCACCTGCATCAAACGTTGAACATGACATATGGTGCCTGTCCCAAAACTGCTCACATCAGCACGTGCATGGTGGCAGTTGAACGGTGCCCTTATCATGCCTAAACTCACACGGAGTGGATGGACCTTTTCTCCTTAAAAGTAAATGTCTGACCTTACTTCAACCAACCCACCCAACCCAAACCAAATTAGCACGCGTGTGGTGGCATTTGAACGGTGCCCTCATCATGCCCAAGCACTCGAAGTGGATGGACCTTGTCTCCTTTGACGTCATACTTATGGTTGAAGTAAGTGTCTGACCTTACTTCAATTAACCCAACCCAACCAACCCAACCTAACCCAATCTCATCTGCGGTTGTGTGCGTGGGACCCCTACGTTTGAACGGTTCACACTATACTGACTGTTCTATTGTGTGGACGCTGCGCTCAGCAAAACTTTGGCGCCATTCTTCGATCAGCGCACTGCTTGGGGGTGGCGGGGATACTGGCCTGCAGCCGGAACTGCGCCCCTCTCTCCGCAGCGGTCAGCAAGGCGAGCGCAGGTGAGAGCTGGGTTGAGGGTATAGGGGTTTGGAGTGCCTGCTTGGGGGTGGCGGGGATACTGGCCTGCAGCCGGAACTGCGCCCCTCTCTCGGCAGCGGTCAGCAAGGCAAGCGCAGGTAGGAGCTGGGTTGGCGGTACAGGGTTTGGAGTACTCTGTTGGGTTAAGTGAATCAATGTTTGCCGCAATGCCAGCGCAGGTGAGCGCCAGGTTGAGGGTCTATGGTTTTGGGGCTGCCGTGTCGGGTAACTTGGGTTTAAGATGCCAGCAAGGATCCTGCCAGAGCACCTTTGGGGGTCCTCGCCTTTGCCCTCAAATACATCCTCAAACTTCACACCCCTCAAATCTGGCCCTTCAACATGATGAGCCTTTCTTGGACCCTTCAAATCTGACCCCTCAACATTGGGACAACCCTTAAACTCTGACCCCATAACATGATGTTGCGTGTCTCTGACCCTTCAAATCCGACCCTTCAACATGATGTGCATTTCTCTGAACCTTCAAATCTAACCTTTCAACATGATGTGCGTGTCTCTGACCCTTCAAATCTGACCTTTCAACATGGTGTGCGTGTCTCTGACCCTTCAAATCTGACCCTTGAACATGGTGTGCGTATCTCTGACCCTTCAAATCTGACCCTTCAGTATGATGTGCATGTCTCTGACCCTTCAAATCTGACCCTTAAACATGATGTGCATGTCTCTGACCCTTCAAATCTGACCCTTAAACATGATGTGCATGTCTCAGACCCTTCAAATCTGACCCTTAAACATGATGTGCATGTCTCTGACCCTTCAACTCTGACCCTTAAACATGATGTGCATGTCTCAGACCCTTCAAATCTGACCCTTAAACATGATGTGCATGTCTCAGACCCTTCAAATCTGACCCTTCAACATGATGTGCATGTGTCAGACCCTTCAACTCTGACCCTTAAACATGATGTGCATGTCTCAGACCCTTCAACTCTGACCCTTCAACATGATGTGCATGTCTCAGACCCTTCAACTCTGACCCTTAAACATGATGTGCATGCCTCAGACCCTTCAACTCTGACCCTTAAACATGATGTGCATGTCTCAGACCCTTCAACTCTGACCCTTAAACATGATGTGCATGTCTCTGACCCTTCAAATCTGACCCTTAAACATGATGTGCATGTCTCAGACCCTTCAAATCTGACCCTTCAACATGATGTGCGTGTCTCTGACCCTTCAAATCTGACCCTTCAACATGATGTGCATGTCTCAGACCCTTCAAATCTGACCCTTAAACATGATGTGCATGTTTCAGACCCTTCAACTCTGACCCTTCAGTATGATGTGCATGTCTCAGACCCTTCAAATCTGACCCTTCAACATGATGTGCATGTCTCTGACCCTCAACTCTGACCCTTAAACATGATGTGCATGTCTCAGACCCTTCAAATCTGACCCTCAAACATGATGTGCATGTCTCAGACCCTTCAAATCTGACCCTTCAACATGATGTGCGTGTCTCTGACCCTTCAAATCTGACCCTTAAACATGATGTGCATGTCTCAGACCCTTCAACTCTGACCCTTAAACATGATATGCATGTCTCAGACCCTTCAACTCTGACCCTTAAACATGATGTGCATGTCTCAGACCCTTCAACTCTGACCCTTAAACATGATGTGCATGTCTCAGACCCTTCAACTCTGACCCTTAAACATGATGTGCATGTCTCAGACCCTTTAACTCTGACCCTTAAACATGATGTGCATGTCTGACCCTTCAAATCTGACCCTTCAACATGATGTGCATGTCTCTGACCCTTCAAATCTGACCCTTAAACATGATGTGCATGTCTCTGACCCTTCAAATCTGACCCTTCAACATGATGTGCATGTCTCAGACCCTTCAACTCTGACCCTTAAACATGATGTGCATGTCTCTGACCCTTCAACTCTGACCCTTGAACATGATGTGCATGTCTCTGACCCTTCAACTCTGACCCTTCAACATGATGTGCATGTCTCAGACCCTTCAAATCTGACCCTTGAACATGATGTGCATGTCTCAGACCCTTCAACTCTGACCCTTCAACATGATGTGCATGTCTCAGACCCTTCAACTCTGACCCTTAAACATGATGTGCATGTCTCAGACCCTTCAAATCTGACCCTTAAACATGATGTGCATGTCTCAGACCCTTCAAATCTGACCCTTAAACATGATGTGCATGTCTCAGACCCTTCAACTCTGACCCTTCAACATGATGTGCGTGTCTCTGACCCTTCAAATCTGACCCTTAAACATGATGTGCATGTCTCAGACCCTTCAACTCTGACCCTTAAACATGATGTGCATGTCTCAGACCCTTCAACTCTGACCCTTTAACATGATGTGCATGTCTCTGACCCTTCAAATCTGACCCTTAAACATGATGTGCATGTCTCTGACCCTTCAGCTCTGACCCTTCAGCATGATGTGCATGTCTCTGACCCTTCAACTCTGACCCTTCAGCATGATGTGCATGTCTCTGACCCTTCAAATCTGACCCTTAAACATGATGTGCGTGTCTCTGACCCCAGGTGTCCTTGAGGTAGCGGAGGTGCACTCATGTCAGAACATGGTCAAGACGCTGACGCAGGCGGTGGAGGACGGCTGGGACGTGCTGGGAGCCGCGGTGGACCATCGGGCGGTGGAGTGCAGGAGCATGCGCATGAGCAAGCCAACTATCCTGGTCGTAGGTAAGAGCTGCTGAAGGGGGAGAGGGTCCTGTGCATTTTGTTTTGAAGTGATTGGTATACTTCTATCGGCTTCAGTTCAGCTACACTGACCCCCGGCAACAAGCCCCAGGTGCGGCCAGCTCTGCTGCGTGGGCCACCGGCCGGAGGCCGGTCCAGGTATGGTGGGAATCGGCCTTGAGGTGGCCGCGGGGCGTCCCAGCAAAGATGGTCCGGTACCCGCTAAACTAAACACTGATCCTGTGTCCTGTGAAAATGGCGGCCGTGCTATCATGAAGATGGAAAATGGAACAAATGAAAGAAAGAAAAAATTAAAATTTGCTGGGGAGGTTTTTGTGTGGGAAAATAATGAAATGGAGATCTGATATTCGGGTACCGTCGGTATGTATGCACCGTATGTAGGTTTGGATATCGTTTTTGGAGTGTCTGCAACTGCTGGTTACTTTCTTTCCCTTAGGTTTGGGTATCGTTTGGGTGTCTGTTACTGCTGGTTACTTTCTTTCCCTTAGGTTTGGGTATCGTTTTGGTGTCTGCAACTGCTGGTTACTTTCTTTCCCTTAATTTTGGGTATCGTTTAGGTGTCTGCAACTGCTGGTTACTTTCTTTCCCTTGGTTTTGGGTATCGTTTGGGTGTCTGCAACTGCTGGTTACATTCTTTCCCTTGGTTTTGGGTATCGTTTGGGTGTCTGCAACTGCTGGTTACTTTCTTTCCCTTAGGTTTGGGTATCGTTTGGGTGTCTGCAACTGCTGGTTACTTTCTTTCCCTTAGGTTTGGGTATCGTTTGGGTGTCTGCAACTGCTGGTTACTTTCTTTCCCTTGGTTTTGGGTATCGTTTGGGTGTCTGCAACTGCTGGTTACATTCTTTCCCTTGGTTTTGGGTATCGTTTGGGTGTCTGCAACTGCTGGTTACATTCTTTCCCCCTCTACCTCCTCCTAGGCAATGAGGGGTCGGGACTTCGTACCAACATTAAGCGCGCCTGCTCCGGTTACGTCAAGGTGGAGATGGGCCTGCCTAGCATGGAGCTGGCCGCTGACTCCCTGAACGTCAGCGTAGCCACTGGCATCCTTATCCACGCCCTCATGGGCTCTGCCGCAGCGGCTGCTACTGGGGGGCCTGTGGCGGCCGAAAGGAAGGATATCACCGAGGCGTCACAGTAGCTAGGTTCAGTTTCTGCCCCTGTGCTCCTTTGGAGGCGCTTGTTTATTCTCATTGTTATCAGTGTTTATTTAGTGAGTGGTATAACATTATCAGCTACAGTTCAGCTACACTGTGACCCCCGGCGACAAGCCCCTGGTGCGGCCAGCCCTGCTGCGTGGGCCATGGGCCGGAGGCCGGTTTAGGTTTGGTGGGAATCTTGCCCAGAGACGGCCCTGCAAAGATGGTCCGGTGCTCACTAAAATAAGCACTGATTGTTATACCTTAGATTTTATTTATTTAGCAAGGTATGAAGACACGCACACCGGGTATCGTCATGTCTGCGCATCTTCTTTCTTGGTACTATTCTGCTTGAACCCAATGCCCCATGAATTCTCCTTCCGTCGATACACTACCTCAAAATCGCTGTTTGAAGTATCAAAGCTTAGCAGTGGCTGCTGGTCCGTTAGGTTAATGGCTTACACCTCTGGGCCCTGCTCAAAAAGGCTTGGCGACGTGGGCGCCCAACCACAGGGCTGATGAGTACCCAAACTGGTGTAACCTTCGTCAGTGGCAGGGCTGGCTGCTCCAGGCCCCGACGACCGTCATGAATCTGTTATGTAGCTAAGACACACACAAAATGATAAGCGGTGATGAGAGGTTTCACACTGATTTTATGGTATGAGTTTGGCCAGGATTAAAATGAGCAACCCAGAAATAGAACCATCTGATTAAGTGACGGGTCTAACTGGGACTTAAACAGAAGGTTCGGTATTAAACAGCCGGACACATGATCAGAAACCAGCATGCAAATATTAAAATATAACCTCCAGCAAGCCTATACCGTACCAGTAAGGAACTAGTTGAAGACATTCACTGTAAAGCAGTAAGTAGGGCACATGCAATGCGCCAGTAAGTTTCACACCCCTGCTCATGTCAGGTGACTGTCGTGACGTGATCGCACTTTTACTCAGTGCTACAGCCAGCGCACAGCGCATCGTGTAGCCAGAACAAAATGCTGACACCATTGTTGGTGCACCAGCTGTGTGCCAATACTGCTGTACGCTATCCACCTACGGCCAATGCTGGTATGGGTTTGTAAAGCAAACTACCGTATTTGATGTCACAATTTCACCAGCACAAAACGCAGCGCCCCGAACTGGTCACCTTGCAAACAAAGCTTCTGACGGAAACAGGCGGTTTGCGGCTATACGGCTACCACACGGATTTTGAATATCACAGATTCACCAGCGGTGCCAATGCTGGTATATATTAGCCAGCCACCAGTGATGATATCCATGTGGTGCAGGGGAGATTCCCCGGGCGTTGGCGGTGGAGGAGGCTGGACTGGAGGGGATGGCGTTGGCGGTGAAGGTTTCACTGGAGGGGATGGCAATGGCGATGAACATTTCACTGGAGGCGGCTTCACTGGAGGCTGTTTCACTGGAGGGCATGGTAAGGGCGGTGAAGGGTTCACTGGAGGCGGCTTCACGTGAGGCGGTTTCACGGGAGGGGATGGCAATGGCGGTGAAGTTTTCACTGGAGGCGGCTTCACTGGAGGGGATGGCAATGGCGGTGAAGGCTTCATTGGAGGCGGCTTCACTGGAGGAGATGGCGTTGGCGGTGAAGGTCTCACTGGAGGGGATGGCAATGGCGGTGAAGATTTCACTGGAGGCGGCTTCACTGGAGGCGGCTTCACTGGAGGGGAGGGGATGGCAATGGCGGTTAAGGCTTCACTGGAGGCAGCTTCACGGGAGGCGGCGAAGATGATGAAAGGGGTGGGCCGCCTTGGCACCGTCTTTGAGGCGGGGCGGGGGCCGGCGGCAAGGCTGAAGGGGATAGGCCGTCACGGCATGATCCATGCGCTTACAAGCTGAACGCAAACCTGCATATGAGACACAGAAGTGGCAGAATGGCTTACGGACATCTGAAGCTGTGAAGCTCTCACAGTGAAGACAAGGACACTAAAGAGTAACACAGGTGAATAATGGACTTCATGCCAGTCAATTTGATTTCATGAGATAAGATTATGGAAAGATAGAAATTCACGAAATAAGTCACTTGATCACTTCACGAAATAAGATGATGGATTTGACTGATAGGATGAATTTCAATTAATAATTGACCTGGGAGAATTTCAAACTTCAGTGCCCTCGACTTTGAATGCTGAAAATGCTTGGCTGTCGTCCACATTGACTTACAGCACCAACACTCAAGGGTCACGATTTAGCTACGATGATGCAAAGGCCACTTGTGCAGCATGCAATCAGTAGGGTGAAATTTGAAGACACCTTGACACACAGACTCTAAAGCCAGAATCAGGCCTTGGATTCTGCACGTGTGTATTCATCAGTCCCTTCAACACCTTACCATCCGCCATAAATGTCCTTACGATTGCCTGGGCAGACCATCTTACACCTGCTGCTGGGTGAAAAATTCGTTTCATCGATAGGATCTCCGCCCCAGCGCCTGCAGGCACGAACCGGTGGATTGTGGTTATTTCAGTTCAGACCAGCCCACCCTTGGGGGGCCGCTGGGCGGCCACCGCTGGGACAATGGGGACCCAACCTTGACCGGCCAAAGGCTCAAGCAGCAGGGTATGCTGTGCTGAGCCCTGTCGGCCGAATCCCCGGTTGATGCAGAACTGTAGCTGAAGCACCTTAAGCTAAACACTGGCTCATAGTATATGGACTTCCAGTAAGATACTCCGACGTGTTAAAATAATATATCTACTGGTATGACAGGCAGGGCCAGGCACTTTGTTCAGAACAGGTCAGAACAGGAGGGCGGCCAAACTACAGAAAACGTGAGAAGTTAAGTGCCGGTACTCACTCTTTTGCGTATTGCAGGCCAAAAACTGTCATGTTCTTCTGAATAGGTATGGCCTGGCAGTTCTTTACTGTCTGGTCCAGGCTGACGCTCAACAGCTGGAGAGCCCTGCACGTCTTCAGGTCTCTAAAGCATCCCAAGTAGCACATGTTGAAGTGCTCCTCTTCCCACAATCGTGATGCCTCCTTTGTGTTGGAGCTTGATTTCCTTCAGTGGGACAGGATCCCATGTGGCAGTGTGGCACGCTGTTTTTGCGTTGTGGGAAAAGCCACATGCATTCAGGACCAGCATCTGATGAACAATAGGGACAGGTGTAAGTTGCTGGATCTTCTGAAAGTGCAGACTGGCATGGCTGTCATGAAGCTATCTGCAGTCGATCACTCGACTAAAATCTGAATTCTGGATAGCATTTTCAATGCACTCATGCAGTACACTTGAATCAAGCGTCACTAAGGTGCTGGACATTTAGCCTGGACCAATATTTATGAAGAGTGATAGATGGCCTTGATCTTACTGTCTCTGCTCTTACCTCTCAAGATCTGCCTCGAACATCCAGGTCAGGAGACATCGAAGAACAACCACGGCCAGTGCCAAGTGCGTGTACACGGTCGTTCCGATCAGTCACCAGAAAACATTACGTGATGGTGGACGGAGAGGTGCATACGCGGTATGCTCAATTTTGCGCAGCATCAAGAGTCGGCATGGCGTGCACTTGTTCCAGCTCAATCCAAAGCAAGATTTTGAATTTTGGACATATCAACATTTCAAATTTGTTCGCTTGATTTCTCACGCACCTTGAGTGTGGAACTGTGGACTCCCAGGAGGCAAATCAGTAGCGCAGTCACGGCACAAAACAGCTTACTCTTCATGGACTGCAAGAGGAATAATTGTGGGTCCGCTCTCTCTGAGTCTGCCAGTCTGTTGTCTAATCCAGGAAGTCTAATCGTTCCTCTCTCACACGTTTTCTCAGTTCCCACACTAGGGATCAGGGACAACCTTTTATTGTTCCTAGATTTTATTTCCCCTTTTTCCTCGTTTTTTCCATGTATTTCCTGACCAACTGACCGGTTTAGAACGGTGATTCCCGCTGGGCCCTGTTGAACGCTCAGCCGCGTGGGGCTGGTAGGGAATGACAAAGCTCAATTCAAGCTACCATGTACAGCCTGGGCCATGGTACAGGCGTGCAGCCATGGTGCAGGCGTGCAGCCATGCCATCCTCCTATGTGAGGGGGCAGGAATATGGAGCCCGGCGTTTTAAACGTAGGCAGAGAGGAGATCGTATGGCGTATGACCGGTATATTTGTTCCTCTCCTCCCAACTGATTAGTTGGGCGCTCACGCAGCCGATCCTTTTGAGCAGGGCCCAGAGGTGTAACGTCAGTGACCCTGCTCCCAGCCATATGTTTGATTGCACCTGTGATGGGGCAAAAGTGCAAAGCCTGATCAGGATTTCGAAGGGCCACCCCTGTGCTAATTTCAATCTTACCTGCTTCCGAACCCCCCTCTTCCTTTTAGTTTCTTCTTTTCTCCCTTCTGAACAGTTGGGCGCCCACACGGCCGAGCTTTCAGCGGGCCCAGAGGTGTGACGTTATTGACCCGCTTCCGAACCACTGTGCCCAGTAGTATACTGGTATGCATGCCTCCCCTTGCCTTTCCACCCTGGTACCAGTCACGCAAGTTTATGATGAGGAGGATGTAAGGGCTGGCTAACTAGGTGCAAGACTGCGGAGCGAGGTGAACAAGGTTCCCATCCTCGAGTCCTCGCCCCCTGTGTGACCTAGTCCCTGGCTTAGGCTGTGCTTGTCCTTTTTGTGGTCTTGCTTCGTGATGAGAGGGCCTCTGGGTAGTTTGGGCCTTATGGCTGCTAGTGTGGGAGCTGTGTGTTTGCGGGTGGGGGGTGTTTTTTGGCAAAAACTTAAGCTCCTTTCCATCTTTGTGTCCTAGCAGCTCTTTCTCTGGATTCCTGTCGGGCTTTTGTCTCCTTCTGCTAGTTGGGTGCCTTTTTTCGGCTATGGTGGAGGCCTTTAGCCACCACTCAGATATGAGAGGGCTTCTGGTGTTATAGCTCTAGCTACAGATATGTCGTGGTGGGGTTATTCCTTTTTTTGCATACCTCAATCTTACTTTTTACGCATGGGTTATGGCGGCCGTGTGAGTGCTCGTGTGCCTTTCCTGTTCCTGCCCGCCTTTCGTCAGCTGACGGCGAGGGCCACATGCGCACACGGGCTGTTCTTTGTGTTCGCGTTTCAGGTAAGTCTGACCAAAATAAAAGTTGGCCGGATAGGCAAATGTAAGTAAAAAACACCGGTCTGTATTCCATTCCCTCCGCCTTGTGCTACTCCTGTCACTCCACCTGTACCTGTTCAAGCGGCGGCCAGTTCGGCCAGGCAGGGCGCCCGAATGAAGCGGTGCCTGCTTCTGTTTCGCCTGTGGTTGCTGTGTTTGGCTACCCTGCTGTGAAGCTTTTTTAGGCTAGCGGGGCATCACATTTGATGCATGGGGCAGGTGCCCCGAAAACGGTTCGAGCACAAAGTGAACTAGGACAGAGGTAGAAAACCAGCGAGAGCAAAAATGCTAGGCCAATCGATGCAAATGATATGTGCCTTGTTGAATGTATCGGCAATGGGTACCTGGGCTGAGAGACGAGTAACTGCCCAACTGGTATGGCAGTATTAGAGTAAGGTATCCCAGGCTATATCTCGAGCTCTATATTACCGGTATTAATATTATTTATTTGTTCAATATTCGACATATTCAGACCAACCACCAGTAAATCCATTAAATTGATACCATGGAAATCTTGCTGAAATGGTTGGGCCCCTACCCTGCAATTTATCAGCTACCTTGATGACAGGGTAGAGGAAGAATCTGACACACTGGAGCAATATACGGCACCCAAATACGGCACCTTCTCTCTACAAAGGCAGCAGAGTCTATCCCCCGTATAATTTTACGGGCCATTACCCTAGCCGATATGTCGCCCCTGTCCCGCATCACCTGTTCCAAGGGCTAATTGAGTAAGATGAAACGAGCAAGCACCGGTCCAAGGGTGCTTAGCGCCGGATCATTTCCAACAGGACTTTGGTCACCGCAACAGGTCTCTATTTCAAACAAAGGTCGGGCCAAATCAAGTTCTGCATGCCCACCGATCCGTCCTCTAACTCCCCCAAATTCATGACGGGGAAAACAGGTCACATAACTTGGGTGCCAGAGGCAGGGGACTGGGGGTGTGGGGGAGGCCAAAACAGCAGTTTCACATTTTAGAATGGTGATTTTTAACTTTTTGGATGAAATGCTGTGGCTGGCACATTGTAGGTTCAGAATTCAGAAAGCAGCGGAGCCTGTCCTGGTTAAGATTCACTCTCGGCTCTCTGTTTAATTCAACGAGAAGCACCAGGAGAAAAGCTCTGTCATATCCTGGTGACTGATCGTGAGCTGACCGCCACCTGGTGGCTGATGATCGAAGTATGGACAGAGAGTTTCACGATGTCTGAACTACGCGTCTTTCTTGTTGCTCAGAGGCTTGAAGCCAGCCAAACCTTTCAGCTGCAACTAGAGTCTTTTATACTTTTATTAATTAGACATCGTACTGCCTGCTGATTACTACGTAGTGGTCATTACTCCGTGAGCTGACAAGGCATGCAGTCGACTATCGCATCAAAAATCACCACTGTTCCATCCATATCAAAACTGACCAGTGATTTACTACATCCAAGCGACCTAGGTCTTCGCCCCCGCTGCCGCTGCCGCTGATATCTCTAGTCGTACTTACAACTAAAAGTACATTGGGGTATGAAATAGGTCTTGCTCAGCCGCACGTAGCTAATCACCTTGCTCAGACTCGAGAGAGCAGCATATTATCCTGCAATGAATCCCGTGGAACTCACGTACTGATGTCAGTAGACCCATCGTTGAATAGCTTGGAAAACATGGCGTTGGTGCGAGCACTGGTGTCAGTCCTGCTACTGATGCTGCCGTCGATAGCCTCACAGTTCTACCAGTCTTCAAAGCATGTTGGAGGTGAATCAATCACTAAATCCCTCACCGTGGCCAACATGTTGCAGTCCACACCGCAGCAATCCAAGGAGCAGCTGGGCTATTCTGCGAGTAGGTGATGCATATGTGAAATGCTTAGAATTAAGCAAATCATCACTTCGCATTGCCCTGCCCTGCATCGTGTGCCCGACTCGAATTAAAATGACATGGCCAGACGCGCGCGAGAGCAAAAACAATCCGCTCCCTAGGCACATAGGTCGACACTGCTGCCTTCTCCAACTTTCGCCGTCCTGTTTCTCTGAAGTTTTCTTTTTGGCGCATCAGGTGAAGCTCGGGTTGAAGCTCGTCCGAGGTCCGGACCATCTGCATGGCTGCCAGCTGGGGCCACCACTGTAGCAGCAGCTCGCCCCCATGCGCCCGCAGCAGCCGCGGATCGTCGTTCCCTGGTGACAGCCTCCTCAAGCATGCGACTAGGCGGTGAGGGGGGGTAACAGGTGCTTGCCTTATACCTGCAGTCTTGGTGTGGTGTTGGAAGATCCTGGCAAAGACGACTTTTCTCATCGCCCCCCGCTGGCCAGGCTGCTGCGGCATGCTACGGCATTGAGGGGGGCAGCTGTAACAGCAGATCAACTGCCCAGTGGGCTAGGTATCAGAGTTTGAAAGGGAGAAGTTCACGCTGTACGTAATTGGGGCAGCGCTCGCAGCATGCGATGGTCATGCATGCGGGGCAAAGGACTGAAAGAGAACATGGGACAGACATGGCAATTCTCTCTGGCCTGATGGCTTGCCCCTGCGACATGTTAAAGTTTGCTCTTCAATCGAGGCATGCAGAGAGCACTGTTTAAACGTCCATCCCTTCTGGCAGAAAGGATGCTACCAACCCTCATGCGGGCCGCAGATCACGAGGGCCAGGGGGGGGAGGGATGGGGCAAAGAGGCAAATAACGGAAACTTGTAGTGGCATGGGCAGGCTGGGGCATGGGCAGGGCATGGGCATGGGCATGGACATGGGTAGGGTAGCGGCAGGGACAGGGCAGGGTGGTGGGCAAAACGTGGGAACAGGGTGGGGGTAGAGGCCGAAACTTGTGGTGGCATGGCCAGGGCCAGGGCCAGGGTATGGGCAGGGTTGGGTAAGGGCACGGGCAGGGAAGGGCATCGGCAAAGGCAGCAACCAGGTAGGGGCACGGGCATAGGCAGGGCACGGGCAACCAGGCACGGGCACAGGCATGGGCACGGGCACGGACAAGGGGCAGCGGCAAAGGCACAAACCAGGTAGGTGCAATGGTAAAATCTGGGTGGGGCAATGGGCATGGACAGGGACGAGGGGTGAGCAGGGTGGACATTGGAGCCTGGCAGGGGCTACAGCAGGGTCAGGGTTAAAATGCAAGCACAATCTAAGAGGGGCCAAATGGACTACTGAGTTGGGGCACGAACAGGTTCAGGGATTAGCAGGAGCAGGGTTGTGGTATGAACAGGGCAGGCCAGGGGTGTGAGCGGTGTGGGGATGGGAGCGGGATGGAGTAAGGGGCAGGGGCAGCAGCAGCAAAATGGATAATCCAAGTAGGGCCGATGGCAGGACTGGGTTGGGAGCAGGGCAGGCAGCAGGGTAGTGGCATGAACAGGGAAGGGGTGTGTGCAGGGTGGGGATAGGAATGGGCAGGAGCAAGGGGCTAGGGGCGACAGCAGCAAAATGGATAATCCAAGTAGGGCAGATGGCAGGACTGGGTTGGGACATAGGCATGAGCAGGGAGCAGGGCAGGCAGCAGGGTAGTGGCATGAACAGGGAAGGGGTGTGTGCAGGGTGGGGATAGGAATGGGCAGGAGTAAGGGGCTAGGGGCAGCAGCAGCAAAATGGATAATCCAAGTAGGGGCGACAGCAGCAAAATGGATAATCCAAGTAGGGCCGATGGCAGGACTGGGTTGGGAGCAGGGCAGGCAGCAGGGTAGTGGCATGAACAGGGAAGGGGTGTGTGCAGGGTGGGGATAGGAATGGGCAGGAGTAAGGGGCTAGGGGCAGCAGCAGCAAAATGGATAATCCAAGTAGGGCCGATGGCAGGACTGGGTTGGGAGCAGGGCAGGCAGCAGGGTAGTGGCATGAACAGGGAAGGGGTGTGTGCAGGGTGGGGATAGGAATGGGCAGGAGTAAGGGGCTAGGGGCAGCAGCAGCAAAATGGATAATCCAAGTAGGGCCGATGGCAGGACTGGGTTGGGAGCAGGGCAGGCAGCAGGGTAGTGGCATGAGCAGGGAAGGGGTGTGTGCAGGGTGGGGATAGGAATGGGCAGGAGCAAGGGGCTAGGGACGACAGCAGCAAAATGGATAATCCAAGTAGGGCCGATGGCAGGACTGGGTTGGGAGCAGGGCAGGCAGCAGGGTAGTGGCATGAACAGGGAAGGGGTGTGTGCAGGGTGGGGATTGGAATGGGCAGAGGCAAAATGCAGAAACAATGGAGTGGCTGAGGCAAGACTGGGTTGTGGGGCATGTGCATGGGCAGGTACTTACAGGGCAGGGCAGTGGCAGGGACAGGGCTGAGGTGGGGAAATTGGAGGTAGGGGCGAGGGCTGCCTGGGAATGACGGTGACTGGCCTGACGCAGCGTGGGGCATGGTGGTCGGTTGGCTGTCTTGCTTGGGGCAAGGGCTGCATGGGAATGACGTTGACTATCCTGCGGCGGCGTGGGGCATGGTGGTTGGTTGGGGCAAGGGCTGCCCGGGAAGCGTGTAGCCTATCCAGAGGCAGCTTGGAAAATGGTGGTTGGTTTGCTGGCTTGCCTGCCTTACATGCGTGGTCGTTCCTCTTATGATCCTCTCCCCTCCAACAATGGCAGGCATGCCCTTAACACTAAACCCTAAACAATATACCCTCAAAAATGGCAGGCATGCCCGGCGTGGCCAACAACGAGGCCATTCAAGTCCGCTGGGCGCAGTTGCAGGCCTTCGGAGCAGCACTTCAAGTGCGAGGGTTTTGTAAGGGTTTGAGCCATTCAAGGGCTTTGTGTCGAGTTGGGGTTGAGTTGGGGTTGAGCCATTCAAGGGTTTTGTGTCGAGTTGGGGTTGCGTTGGGGTTGAGCCATTCAAGGGTTTTGTGTCGAGTTGGGGTTGAGTTGGGTTTGAGCCATGCAAGGGTTTAGTGTCGAGTTGGGGTTTAGTTGGGGTTAAGCCATTCAAGGGTTTTGTGTCGAGTTGGGGTTGAGTTGGGGTTGAGCCATTCAAGGGTTTTGTGTCGAGTTGGGGTTGAGTTGGGTTTGAGCCATTCAAGGGTTTTGTGTCGAGTTGGGGTTGAGTTGGGGTTGAGCCATTCAAGGGTTTTGTGTCGAGTTGGGGTTGAGTTGGGGTTGAGCCATTCAAGGGTTTTGTGTCGAGTTGGGGTTTAGTTGGGTTTGAGCCATTCAAGGGTCTTGTGTCGAGTTGGGGTTGAGTTGGGGTTGAGCCATTCAAGGGTTTTGTGTCGAGTTGGGGTTGAGTTGGGGTTGAGCCCTTCCAGGGTTTTGTGTCGAGTTGGGGTTTAGTTGGGTTTGAGCCATTCAAGGGTTTTGTGTCGAGTTGGGGTTGCGTTGGGGTTGAGCCATCCAAGGGTTTTGTGTCGAGTTGGGGTTGAGTTGGGGTTGAGCCATTCAAGGGTTTTGTGTCGAGTTGGGGTTGAGTTGGGGTTGAGCCATTCAAGGGTTTTGTGCCGAGTTGGGGTTGAGTTGGGTTTCAGCCATTCAAGGGTTTTGTGTCGAGTTGGGGTTGAGTTGGGGTTGAGCCATTCAAGGGTTTTGTGACGAGTTGGGGTTGAAGTGGGGTCGAGCCATGCAATGGTTTTGTGTCGAGTTGGGGTTGAGTTGGGGTTGAGCCATTCAAGGGTTTTGTGTCGAGTTGGGGTTGAGTTGGGTTTGAGCCATTCAAGGGTTTTGTGTCGAGTTGGGGTTGAGTTGGGGTTGAGCCATTCAAGGGTTTTGTGTCGAGTTGGGGTTGAGTTGGGGTTGAGCCATTCAAGGGTTTTGTGTCGAGTTGGGGTTGCGTTGGGTTTGAGCCATTCAAGGGTTTTGTGTCGAGTTGGGGTTGAGTTGGGGTTAAGCCATTCAAGGGTTTTGTGTCGAGTTGGGGTTGAGTTGGGTTTGAGCCATTCAAGGGTTTTGTGTCGAGTTGGGGTTGAGTTGGGGTTAAGCCATTCCAGGATTTTGTGTCGAGTTGGGGTTGAGTTGGGGTTGAGCCATTCAAGGGTTTTGTGTCGAGTTGGGGTTGCTTTGGGGTTGAGCCATGCAAGGGTTTTGTGTCGAGTTGGGGTTGAGTTGGGTTTGAGCCATTCAAGGGTTTTGTGTCGAGTTGGGGTTGAGTTGGGGTTGAGCCATTCAAGGGTTTTGTGTCGAGTTGGGGTTGAATTGGGTTTGAGCCATTCAAGGGTTTTGTGTCGAGTTGGGGTTGAGTTGGGTTTGAGCCATTCAAGGGTTTTGTGTCGAGTTGGGGTTGAGTTGGGGTTGAGCCATTCAAGGGTTTTGTGTCGAGTTGGGGTTGAGTTGGGTTTGAGCCATTCAAGGGTTTTGTGTCGAGTTGGGGTTGAGTTGGGGTTGAGCCATTCAATGGTTTTGTGTCGAGTTGGGGTTGAGTTGGGGTTGAGCCATTCAAGGGTTTTGTGTCGAGTTGGGGTTGAGTTGGGGTTGAGCCATTCAAGGGTTTTGTGTCGAGTTGGGGTTGAGTTGGGGTTGAGCCATTCAAGGGTTTTGTTTCGAGTTGGGGTTGAGTTGGGGTTGAGCCATTCAAGGGTTTTGTGTCGAGTTGGGGTTGAGTTGGGTTTCAGCCATTCAAGGGTTTGGTGTCGAGTTGGGGTTGAAGTCGGGTTGAGCCATTCAAGGGTTTTGTGTCGAGTTGGGGTTGAGTTGGGGTTGAGCCATTCAAGGGTTTTGTGTCGAGTTGGGGTTGAGTTGGATTTGAGCCATTCAAGGGTTTTGTGTCGAGTTGGGGTTGAGTTGGGGTTGAGCCATTCAAGGGTTTTGTGTCGAGTTGGGGTTGAGTTGGGGTTGAGCCATTCAAGGGTTTAGTGTCGAGTTGGGGTTGAATTGGGTTTGAGCCATTCAAGGGTTTTGTGTCGAGTTGGGGTTGAGTTGGGTTTGAGCCATTCAAGGGTTTTGTGTCGAGTTGGGGTTGAGTTGGGGTTGAGCCATTCAAGGGTTTTGTGTCGAGTTGGGGTTTAGTTGGGGTTGAGCCATTCAAGGGTTTTGTGTCGAGTTGGGGTTTAGTTGGGGTTGAGCCATTCAAGGGTTTTGTGTCGAGTTGGGGTTGAGTTGGGGTTAAGCCATTCAAGGGTTTTGTGTCGAGTTGGGGTTGAGTTGGGTTTGAGCCATTCAAGGGTTTTGTGTCGAGTTGGGGTTGAGTTGGGGTTAAGCCATTCCAGGATTTTGTGTCGAGTTGGGGTTTAGTTGGGTTTGAGCCATTCAAGGGTTTTGTGTCGAGTTGGGGCTGCGTTGGGGTTGAGCCATGCAAGGGTTTTGTGTCGAGTTGGGGTTGAGTTGGGTTTGAGCCATTCAAGGGTTTTGTGTCGAGTTGGGGTTGAGTTGGGGTTGAGCCATTCAAGGGTTTTTGTCGAGTTGGGGTTGAATTGGGTTTGAGCCATTCAAGGGTTTTGTCTCGAGTTGGGGTTGAGTTGGGTTTGAGCCATTCAAGGGTTTTGTGTCGAGTTGGGGTTGAGTTGGGGTTGAGCCATTCAAGGGTTTTGTGTCGAGTTGGGGTTGAGTTGGGTTTGAGCCATTCAAGGGTTTTGTGTCGAGTTGGGGTTGAGTTGGGGTTGAGCCATTCAATGGTTTTGTGTCGAGTTGGGGTTGAGTTGGGGTTGAGCCATTCAAGGGTTTTGTGTCGAGTTGGGGTTGAGTTGGGGTTAAGCCATTCCAGGATTTTGTGTCGAGTTGGGGTTGAGTTGGGGTTGAGCCATTCAAGGGTTTTGTGTCGAGTTGGGGTTGCTTTGGGGTTGAGCCATTCAAGGGTTTTGTGTCGAGTTGGGGTTGAGTTGGGTTTGAGCCATTCAAGGGTTTTGTGTCGAGTTGGGGTTGAGTTGGGGTTGAGCCATTCAAGGGTTTTGTGTCGAGTTGGGGTTGAATTGGGTTTGAGCCATTCAAGGGTTTTGTCTCGAGTTGGGGTTGAGTTGGGTTTGAGCCATTCAAGGGTTTTGTGTCGAGTTGGGGTTGAGTTGGGGTTGAGCCATTCAAGGGTTTTGTGTCGAGTTGGGGTTGAGTTGGGTTTGAGCCATTCAAGGGTTTTGTGTCGAGTTGGGGTTGAGTTGGGGTTGAGCCATTCAATGGTTTTGTGTCGAGTTGGGGTTGAGTTGGGGTTGAGCCATTCAAGGGTTTTGTGTCGAGTTGGGGTTGAGTTGGGGTTGAGCCATTCAAGGGTTTTGTGTCGAGTTGGGGTTGAGTTGGGGTTGAGCCATTCAAGGGTTTTGTTTCGAGTTGGGGTTGAGTTGGGGTTGAGCCATTCAAGGGTTTTGTGTCGAGTTGGGGTTGCGTTGGGTTTCAGCCATTCAAGGGTTTGGTGTCGAGTTGGGGTTGAAGTCGGGTTGAGCCATTCAAGGGTTTTGTGTCGAGTTGGGGTTGAGTTGGGGTTGAGCCATTCAAGGGTTTTGTGTCGAGTTGGGGTTGAGTTGGATTTGAGCCATTCAAGGGTTTTGTGTCGAGTTGGGGTTGAGTTGGGGTTGAGCCATTCAAGGGTTTTGTGTCGAGTTGGGGTTGAGTTGGGGTTGAGCCATTCAAGGGTTTAGTGTCGAGTTGGGGTTGAATTGGGTTTGAGCCATTCAAGGGTTTTGTGTCGAGTTGGGGTTGAGTTGGGTTTGAGCCATTCAAGGGTTTTGTGTCGAGTTGGGGTTGAGTTGGGGTTGAGCCATTCAAGGGTTTTGTGTCGAGTTGGGGTTGAGTTGGGGTTGAGCCATTCAAGGGTTTTGTGTCGAGTTGGGGTTTAGTTGGGGTTGAGCCATTCAAGGGTTTTGTGTCGAGTTGGGGTTGAGTTGGGGTTAAGCCATTCAAGGGTTTTGTGTCGAGTTGGGGTTGAGTTGGGTTTGAGCCATTCAAGGGTTTTGTGTCGAGTTGGGGTTGAGTTGGGGTTAAGCCATTCCAGGATTTTGTGTCGAGTTGGGGTTTAGTTGGGTTTGAGCCATTCAAGGGTTTTGTGTCGAGTTGGGGCTGCGTTGGGGTTGAGCCATGCAAGGGTTTTGTGTCGAGTTGGGGTTGAGTTGGGTTTGAGCCATTCAAGGGTTTTGTGTCGAGTTGGGGTTGAGTTGGGGTTGAGCCATTCAAGGGTTTTGTGTCGAGTTGGGGTTGAATTGGGTTTGAGCCATTCAAGGGTTTTGTCTCGAGTTGGGGTTGAGTTGGGTTTGAGCCATTCAAGGGTTTTGTGTCGAGTTGGGGTTGAGTTGGGGTTGAGCCATTCAAGGGTTTTGTGTCGAGTTGGGGTTGAGTTGGGTTTGAGCCATTCAAGGGTTTTGTGTCGAGTTGGGGTTGAGTTGGGTTTGAGCCATTCAAGGGTTTTGTGTCGAGTTGGGGTTGAGTTGGGGTTGAGCCATTCAAGGGTTTTGTGTCGAGTTGGGGTTGAGTTGGGTTTGAGCCATTCAAGGGTTTTGTGTCGAGTTGGGGTTGAGTTGGGGTTGAGCCATTCAAGGGTTTTGTTTCGAGTTGGGGTTGAGTTGGGGTTGAGCCATTCAAGGGTTTTTTGTCGAGTTGGGGTTGAGTTGGGTTTCAGCCATTCAAGGGTTTTGTGTCGAGTTGGGGTTGAAGTCGGGTTGAGCCATTCAAGGGTTTTGTGTCGAGTTGGGGTTGAGTTGGGGTTGAGCCATTCAAGGGTTTTGTGTCGAGTTGGGGTTGAGTTGGGTTTGAGCCATTCAAGGGTTTTGTGTCGAGTTGGGGTTGAGTTGGGGTTGAGCCATTCAAGGGTTTTGTGTCGAGTTGGGGTTGAGTTGGGGTTGAGCCATTCAAGGGTTTTGTGTCGAGTTGGGGTTTAGTTGGGGTTGAGCCATTCAAGGGTTTTGTGTCGAGTTGGGGTTGAGTTGGGGTTAAGCCATTCAAGGGTTTTGTGTCGAGTTGGGGTTGAGTTGGGTTTGAGCCATTCAAGGGTTTTGTGTCGAGTTGGGGTTGAGTTGGGGTTAAGCCATTCCAGGATTTTGTGTCGAGTTGGGGTTTAGTTGGGTTTGAGCCATTCAAGGGTTTTGTGTCGAGTTGGGGCTGCGTTGGGGTTGAGCCATGCAAGGGTTTTGTGTCGAGTTGGGGTTGAGTTGGGTTTGAGCCATTCAAGGGTTTTGTGTCGAGTTGGGGTTGAGTTGGGGTTGAGCCATTCAAGGGTTTTTGTCGAGTTGGGGTTGAATTGGGTTTGAGCCATTCAAGGGTTTTGTGTCGAGTTGGGGTTGAGTTGGGTTTGAGCCATTCAAGGGTTTTGTGTCGAGTTGGGGTTGAGTTGGGGTTGAGCCATTCAAGGGTTTTGTGTCGAGTTGGGGTTGAGTTGGGTTTGAGCCATTCAAGGGTTTTGTGTCGAGTTGGGGTTGAGTTGGGGTTGAGCCATTCAATGGTTTTGTGTCGAGTTGGGGTTGAGTTGGGGTTGAGCCATTCAAGGGTTTTGTGTCGAGTTGGGGTTGAGTTGGGGTTAAGCCATTCCAGGATTTTGTGTCGAGTTGGGGTTGAGTTGGGGTTGAGCCATTCAAGGGTTTTGTGTCGAGTTGGGGTTGCTTTGGGGTTGAGCCATGCAAGGGTTTTGTGTCGAGTTGGGGTTGAGTTGGGTTTGAGCCATTCAAGGGTTTTGTGTCGAGTTGGGGTTGAGTTGGGGTTGAGCCATTCAAGGGTTTTGTGTCGAGTTGGGGTTGAATTGGGTTTGAGCCATTCAAGGGTTTTGTCTCGAGTTGGGGTTGAGTTGGGTTTGAGCCATTCAAGGGTTTTGTGTCGAGTTGGGGTTGAGTTGGGGTTGAGCCATTCAAGGGTTTTGTGTCGAGTTGGGGTTGAGTTGGGTTTGAGCCATTCAAGGGTTTTGTGTCGAGTTGGGGTTGAGTTGGGGTTGAGCCATTCAATGGTTTTGTGTCGAGTTGGGGTTGAGTTGGGGTTGAGCCATTCAAGGGTTTTGTGTCGAGTTGGGGTTGAGTTGGGGTTGAGCCATTCAAGGGTTTTGTGTCGAGTTGGGGTTGAGTTGGGGTTGAGCCATTCAAGGGTTTTGTTTCGAGTTGGGGTTGAGTTGGGGTTGAGCCATTCAAGGGTTTTGTGTCGAGTTGGGGTTGCGTTGGGTTTCAGCCATTCAAGGGTTTGGTGTCGAGTTGGGGTTGAAGTCGGGTTGAGCCATTCAAGGGTTTTGTGTCGAGTTGGGGTTGAGTTGGGGTTGAGCCATTCAAGGGTTTTGTGTCGAGTTGGGGTTGAGTTGGATTTGAGCCATTCAAGGGTTTTGTGTCGAGTTGGGGTTGAGTTGGGGTTGAGCCATTCAAGGGTTTTGTGTCGAGTTGGGGTTGAGTTGGGGTTGAGCCATTCAAGGGTTTAGTGTCGAGTTGGGGTTGAATTGGGTTTGAGCCATTCAAGGGTTTTGTGTCGAGTTGGGGTTGAGTTGGGTTTGAGCCATTCAAGGGTTTTGTGTCGAGTTGGGGTTGAGTTGGGGTTGAGCCATTCAAGGGTTTTGTGTCGAGTTGGGGTTGAGTTGGGGTTGAGCCATTCAAGGGTTTTGTGTCGAGTTGGGGTTTAGTTGGGGTTGAGCCATTCAAGGGTTTTGTGTCGAGTTGGGGTTGAGTTGGGGTTAAGCCATTCAAGGGTTTTGTGTCGAGTTGGGGTTGAGTTGGGTTTGAGCCATTCAAGGGTTTTGTGTCGAGTTGGGGTTGAGTTGGGGTTAAGCCATTCCAGGATTTTGTGTCGAGTTGGGGTTTAGTTGGGTTTGAGCCATTCAAGGGTTTTGTGTCGAGTTGGGGCTGCGTTGGGGTTGAGCCATGCAAGGGTTTTGTGTCGAGTTGGGGTTGAGTTGGGTTTGAGCCATTCAAGGGTTTTGTGTCGAGTTGGGGTTGAGTTGGGGTTGAGCCATTCAAGGGTTTTGTGTCGAGTTGGGGTTGAATTGGGTTTGAGCCATTCAAGGGTTTTGTCTCGAGTTGGGGTTGAGTTGGGTTTGAGCCATTCAAGGGTTTTGTGTCGAGTTGGGGTTGAGTTGGGGTTGAGCCATTCAAGGGTTTTGTGTCGAGTTGGGGTTGAGTTGGGTTTGAGCCATTCAAGGGTTTTGTGTCGAGTTGGGGTTGAGTTGGGTTTGAGCCATTCAATGGTTTTGTGTCGAGTTGGGGTTGAGTTGGGGTTGAGCCATTCAAGGGTTTTGTGTCGAGTTGGGGTTGAGTTGGGTTTGAGCCATTCAAGGGTTTTGTGTCGAGTTGGGGTTGAGTTGGGGTTGAGCCATTCAAGGGTTTTGTTTCGAGTTGGGGTTGAGTTGGGGTTGAGCCATTCAAGGGTTTTTTGTCGAGTTGGGGTTGAGTTGGGTTTCAGCCATTCAAGGGTTTTGTGTCGAGTTGGGGTTGAAGTCGGGTTGAGCCATTCAAGGGTTTTGTGTCGAGTTGGGGTTGAGTTGGGGTTGAGCCATTCAAGGGTTTTGTGTCGAGTTGGGGTTGAGTTGGGTTTGAGCCATTCAAGGGTTTTGTGTCGAGTTGGGGTTGAGTTGGGGTTGAGCCATTCAAGGGTTTTGTGTCGAGTTGGGGTTGAGTTGGGGTTGAGCCATTCAAGGGTTTAGTGTCGAGTTGGGGTTGAATTGGGTTTGAGCCATTCAAGGGTTTAGTGTCGAGTTGGGGTTGAGTTGGGTTTGAGCCATTCAAGGGTTTTGTGTCGAGTTGGGGTTGAGTTGGGGTTGAGCCATTCAAGGGTTTTGTGTCGAGTTGGGGTTTAGTTGGGGTTGAGCCCTTCCAGGGTTTTGTGGCGAGTTGGGGTTTAGTTGGGTTTGAGCCATTCAAGGGTTTTGTGTCGAGTTGGGGTTGAATTGGGTTTGAGCCATTCAAGGGTTTTGTGTAGAGTTGGGGTTGAGTTGGGGTTGAGCCATTCAAGGGTTTTGTGTCGAGTTGGGGTTGAGTTGGGTTTTAGCCATTCAAGGGTTTTGTGTCGAGTTGGGGTTGAGTTGGGGTTGAGCCATTCAAGGGTTTTGTGTCGAGTTGGGGTTGAGTTGGGGTTGAGCCATTCAAGGGTTTTGTGTCGAGTTGGGGTTGAGTTGGGGTTGAGCCATTCAAGGGTTTTGTTTCGAGTTGGGGTTGAGTTGGGGTTGAGCCATTCAAGGGTTTTGTGTCGAGTTGGGGTTGAGTTGGGTTTCAGCCATTCAAGGGTTTTGTGTCGAGTTGGGGTTGAAGTGGGGTTGAGCCATCCAAGGGTTTTGTGTCGAGTTGGGGTTTAGTTGGGTTTGAGCCATTCAAGGGTTTTGTGTCGAGTTGGGGTTGAGTTGGGGTTGAGCCATTCAAGGGCTTTGTGTCGAGTTGGGGTTGAGTTGGGGTTGAGCCATTCAAGGGTTTTGTGTCGAGTTGGGGTTGAATTGGGTTTGAGCCATTCAAGGGTTTTGTGTCGAGTTGGGGTTGAAGTGGGTTTGAGCCATTCAAGGGTTTTGTGACAAGTTGGGGTTGAAGTGGGGTTGAGCCATTCAAGGGTTTTGTGTCGAGTTGGGGTTGAGTTGGGTTTGAGCCATTCAAGGGTTTTGTGTCGAGTTGGGGTTGAGTTGGGGTTGAGCCATTCAAGGGTTTTGTGTCGAGTTGGGGTTTAGTTGGGGTTGAGCCCTTCCAGGGTTTTGTGGCGAGTTGGGGTTTAGTTGGGTTTGAGCCATTCAAGGGTTTTGTGTCGAGTTGGGGTTGAGTTGGGTTTGAGCCATTCAAGGGTTTTGTGTCGAGTTGGGGTTGAGTTGGGTTTGAGCCATTCAAGGGTTTTGTGTCGAGTTGGGGTTGAGTTGGGGTTGAGCCATTCAAGGGTTTTGTGTCGAGTTGGGGTTGAATTGGGTTTGAGCCATTCAAGGGTTTTGTGTCGAGTTGGGGTTGAAGTGGGGTTGAGCCATTCAAGGGTTTTGTGACGAGTTGGGGTTGAAGTGGGGTCGAGCCATTCAAGGGTTTTGTGTCGAGTTGGGGTTGAGTTGGGGTTGAGCCATTCAAGGGTTTTGTGTCGAGTTGGGGTTTAGTTGGGTTTGAGCCATTCAAGGGTTTTGTGTCGAGTTGGGGTTGAGTTGGGGTTGAGCCATTCAAGGGTTTTGTGTCGAGTTGGGGTTGAGTTGGGGTTGAGCCATTCAAGGGTTTTGTGTCGAGTTGGGGTTGCGTTGGGATGGAGCCATCCAAGGGTTTTGTGTCGAGTTGGGGTTTAGTTGGGTTTGAGCCATTCAAGGGTTTTGTGTCGAGTTGGGGTTGAGTTGGGTTTGAGCCATTCAAGGGTTTTGTGTCGAGTTGGGGTTGAGTTGGGGTTGAGCCATTCAAGGGTTTTGTGTCGAGTTGGGGTTGAGTTGGGGTTGAGCCATTCAAGGGTTTTGTGTCGAGTTGGGGTTGCGTTGGGGCTGAGCCATTCAAGGGTTTTGTGTCGAGTTGGGGTTGAGTTGGGGTTGAGCCATTCAAGGGTTTTGTGTCGAGTTGGGGTTAAGTTGGGTTTGAGCCATTCAAGGGTTTTGTGTCGAGTTGGGGTTGAGTTGGGGTTGAGCCATTCAAGTGTTTTGTGTCGAGTTGGGGTTGAGTTGGGGTTGAGCCATTCAAGGGTTTTGTGTCGAGTTGGGGTTGAGTTGGGGTTGAGCCATTCAAGGGTTTTGTGTCGAGTTGGGGTTGCGTTGGGGTTGAGCCATTCAAGGGTTTTGTGTCGAGTTGGGGTTGAGTTGGGGTTGAGCCATTCAAGGGTTTTGTGTCGAGTTGGGGTTGAGTTGGGGTTGAGCCATTCAAGGGTTTTGTGTCGAGTTGGGGTTGAGTTGGGGTTGAGCCATTCAAGGGTTTTGTGTCGAGTTGGGGTTGAATTGGGGTTGAGCCATTCAATGGTTTTGTGTCGAGTTGGGGTTGCGTTGGGGTTGAGCAATCCAAGGGTTTTGTGTCGAGTTGGGGTTTAGTTGGGTTTGAGCCATTCAAGGGTTTTGTGTCGAGTTGGGGTTGAGTTGGGGTTGAGCCATTCAAGGGCTTTGTGTCGAGTTGGGGTTGAGTTGGGGTTGAGCCATTCAAGGGTTTTGTGTCGAGTTGGGGTTGAATTGGGTTTGAGCCATTCAAGGGTTTTGTGTCGAGTTGGGGTTGAGTTGGGTTTCAGCCATTCAAGGGTTTTGTGTCGAGTTGGGGTTGAAGTGGGGTTGAGCCATTCAAGGGTTTTGTGTCGAGTTGGGGTTGAGTTAGGGTTGAGCCATTCAAGGGTTTTGTGTCGAGTTGGGGTTGAGTTGGGTTTGAGCCATTCAAGGGTTTTGTGTCGAGTTGGGGTTGAGTTGGGTTTGAGCCATTCAAGGGTTTTGTGTCGAGTTGGGGTTGAGTTGGGGTTGAGCCATTCAAGGGTTTTGTGTCGAGTTGGGGTTGAGTTGGGGTTGAGCCATTCAAGGGTTTAGTGTCGAGTTGGGGTTTAGTTGGGTTTGAGCCATTCAAGGGTTTTGTGTCGAGTTGGGGTTTAGTTGGGTTTGAGCCATTCAAGGGTTTTGTGTCGAGTTGGGGTTTAGTTGGGGTTGAGCCATTCAAGGGTTTTGTGTCGAGTTGGGGTTTAGTTGGGGTTGAGCTCTTCCAGGGTTTTGTGGCGAGTTGGGGTTTAGTTGGGTTTGAGCCATTCAAGGGTTTTGTGTCGAGTTGGGGTTGAGTTGGGTTTGAGCCATTCAAGGGTTTTGTGTCGAGTTGGGGTTGAGTTGGGTTTGAGCCATTCAAGGGTTTTGTGTCGAGTTGGGGTTGAGTTGGGGTTGAGCCATTCAAGGGTTTTGTGTCGAGTTGGGGTTGAATTGGGTTTGAGCCATTCAAGGGTTTTGTGTCGAGTTGGGGTTGAAGTGGGGTTGAGCCATTCAAGGGTTTTGTGACGAGTTGGGGTTGAAGTGGGGTCGAGCCATTCAAGGGTTTTGTGTCGAGTTGGGGTTGAGTTGGGGTTGAGCCATTCAAGGGTTTTGTGTCGAGTTGGGGTTTAGTTGGGTTTGAGCCATTCAAGGGTTTTGTGTCGAGTTGGGGTTGAGTTGGGGTTGAGCCATTCAAGGGTTTTGTGTCGAGTTGGGGTTGAGTTGGGGTTGAGCCATTCAAGGGTTTTGTGTCGAGTTGGGGTTGCGTTGGGATGGAGCCATCCAAGGGTTTTGTGTCGAGTTGGGGTTTAGTTGGGTTTGAGCCATTCAAGGGTTTTGTGTCGAGTTGGGGTTGAGTTGGGTTTGAGCCATTCAAGGGTTTTGTGTCGAGTTGGGGTTGAGTTGGGGTTGAGCCATTCAATGGTTTTGTGTCGAGTTGGGGTTGAGTTGGGGTTGAGCCATTCAATGGTTTTGTGTCGAGTTGGGGTTGAGTTGGGGTTGAGCCATTCAAGGGTTTTGTGTCGAGTTGGGGTTGAGTTGGGGTTGAGCCATCCAAGGGTTTTGTGTCGAGTTGGGGTTGCGTTGGGTTTGAGCCATTCAAGGGTTTTGTGTCGAGTTGGGGTTGAGTTGGGGTTGAGCCATTCAAGGGTTTTGTGTCGAGTTGGGGTTAAGTTGGGTTTGAGCCATTCAAGGGTTTTGTGTCGAGTTGGGGTTGAGTTGGGGTTGAGCCATTCAAGTGTTTTGTGTCGAGTTGGGGTTGAGTTGGGGTTGAGCCATTCAAGGGTTTTGTGTCGAGTTGGGGTTGAGTTGGGGTTGAGCCATTCAAGGGTTTTGTGTCGAGTTGGGGTTGCGTTGGGGTTGAGCCATTCAAGGGTTTTGTGTCGAGTTGGGGTTGAGTTGGGGTTGAGCCATTCAAGGGTTTTGTGTCGAGTTGGGGTTGAGTTGGGGTTGAGCCATTCAAGGGTTTTGTGTCGAGTTGGGGTTGAGTTGGGGTTGAGCCATTCAAGGGTTTTGTGTCGAGTTGGGGTTTAGTTGGGGTTGAGCCATTCAATGGTTTTGTGTCGAGTTGGGGTTGCGTTGGGGTTGAGCCATCCAAGGGTTTTGTGTCGAGTTGGGGTTGAGTTGGGTTTGAGCCATTCAAGGGTTTTGTGTCGAGTTGGGGTTGAGTTGGGGTTGAGCCATTCAAGGGCTTTGTGTCGAGTTGGGGTTGAGTTGGGGTTGAGCCATTCAAGGGTTTTGTGTCGAGTTGGGGTTGAATTGGGTTTGAGCCATTCAAGGGTTTTGTGTCGAGTTGGGGTTGAAGTGGGTTTGAGCCATTCAAGGGTTTTGTGACAAGTTGGGGTTGAAGTGGGGTTGAGCCATTCAAGGGTTTTGTGTCGAGTTGGGGTTGAGTTGGGTTTGAGCCATTCAAGGGTTTTGTGTCGAGTTGGGGTTGAGTTGGGGTTGAGCCATCCAAGGGTTTTGTGTCGAGTTGGGGTTGCGTTGGGGTTGAGCCATTCAAGGGTTTTGTGTCGAGTTGGGGTTGAGTTGGGGTTGAGCCATTCAAGGGTTTTGTGTCGAGTTGGGGTTGAGTTGGGGTTGAGCCATTCAAGGGTTTTGTGTCGAGTTGGGGTTGAGTTGGGGTTGAGCCATTCAAGGGTTTTGTGTCGAGTTGGGGTTGAGTTGGGGTTGAGCCATTCAAGGGTTTTGTGTCGAGTTGGGGTTGAGTTGGGGTTGAGCCATTCAAGGGTTTTGTGTCGAGTTGGGGTTGCGTTGGGGTTGAGCCATTCAAGGGTTTTGTGTCGAGTTGGGGTTGAGTTGGGGTTGAGCCATTCAAGGGTTTTGTGTCGAGTTGGGGTTGAGTTGGGGTTGAGCCATTCAAGGGTTTTGTGTCGAGTTGGGGTTGAAGTGGGGTTGAGCCATTCAAGGGTTTTGTGTCGAGTTGGGGTTGAGTTGGGGTTGAGCCATTCAATGGTTTTGTGTCGAGTTGGGGTTGCATTGGGGTTGAGCCATCCAAGGGTTTTGTGTCGAGTTGGGGTTTAGTTGGGTTTGAGCCATTCAAGGGTTTTGTGTCGAGTTGGGGTTGAGTTGGGTTTGAGCCATTCAAGGGCTTTGTGTCGAGTTGGGGTTGAGTTGGGGTTGAGCCATTCAAGGGTTTTGTGTCGAGTTGGGGTTGAATTGGGTTTGAGCCATTCAAGGGTTTTGTGTCGAGTTGGGGTTGAAGTGGGGTTGAGCCATTCAAGGGTTTTGTGACAAGTTGGGGTTGAAGTGGGGTTGAGCCATTCAAGGGTTTTGTGTCGAGTTGGGGTTGAGTTGGGTTTGAGCCATTCAAGGGTTTTGTGTCGAGTTGGGGTTGAGTTGGGGTTGAGCCATTCAAGGGTTTTGTGTCGAGTTGGGGTTGAGTTGGGGTTGAGCCATTCAAGGGTTTTGTGTCGAGTTGGGGTTGAGTTGGGGTTGAGCCATTCAAGGGTCTTGTGTCGAGTTGGGGTTGAGTTGGGGTTGAGCCATTCAAGGGTTTTGTGTCGAGTTGGGGTTGAGTTGGGGTTGAGCCCTTCCAGGGTTTTGTGTCGAGTTGGGGTTTAGTTGGGTTTGAGCCATTCAAGGGTTTTGTGTCGAGTTGGGGTTGCGTTGGGGTTGAGCCATCCAAGGGTTTGTGTCGAGTTGGGGTTGAGTTGGGTTTGAGCCATTCAAGGGTTTTGTGTCGAGTTGGGGTTGAGTTGGGTTTGAGCCATTCAAGGTTTTTGTGTCGAGTTGGGGTTGAGTTGGGGTTGAGCCATTCAAGGGTTTTGTGTCGAGTTGGGGTTGCGTTGGGGTTGAGCCATTCAAGGGTTTTGTGTCGAGTTGGGGTTGAGTTGGGGTTGAGCCATTCAAGGGTCTTGTGTCGAGTTGGGGTTGAGTTGGGATTGAGCCATTCAAGGGTTTTGTGTCGAGTTGGGGTTGAGTTGGGGTTGAGCCCTTCCAGGGTTTTGTGTCGAGTTGGGGTTTAGTTGGGGTTGAGCCATTCAAGGGTTTTGTGTCGAGTTGGGGTTGCGTTGGGGTTGAGCCATTCAAGGGTTTTGTGTCGAGTTGGGGTTGCGTTGGGTTTGAGCCATTCAAGGGTTTTGTGTCGAGTTGGGGTTGAGTTGGGGTTGAGCCATTCAAGGGTTTTGTGTCGAGTTGGGGTTGCGTTGGGGTTGAGCCATTCAAGGGTTTTGTGTCGAGTTGGGGTTGAGTTGGGTTTGAGCCATTCAAGGGTTTTGTGTCGAGTTGGGGTTGCGTTGGGGTTGAGCCATTCAAGGGTCTTGTGTCGAGTTGGGGTTGAGTTGGGATTGAGCCATTCAAGGGTTTTGTGTCGAGTTGGGGTTGAGTTGGGGTTGAGCCCTTCCAGGGTTTTGTGTCGAGTTGGGGTTTAGTTGGGGTTGAGCCATTCAAGGGTTTTGTGTCGAGTTGGGGTTGCGTTGGGGTTGAGCCATTCAAGGGTTTTGTGTCGAGTTGGGGTTGCGTTGGGGTTGAGCCATTCAAGGGTTTTGTGTCGAGTTGGGGTTGAGTTGGGGTTGAGCCATTCAAGGGTTTTGTGTCGAGTTGGGGTTGCGTTGGGGTTGAGCCATTCAAGGGTTTTGTGTCGAGTTGGGGTTGAGTTGGGTTTGAGCCATTCAAGGGTTTTGTGTCGAGTTGGGGTTGCGTTGGGGTTGAGCCATCCAAGGGTTTTGTGTCGAGTTGGGGTTGAAGTGGGGTTGAGCCATTCAAGGGTTTTGTGTCGAGTTGGGGTTGAAGTGGGGTTGAGCCATTCAAGGGCTTTGTGTCGAGTTGGGGTTGAGTTGGGGTTGAGCCATTCAAGGGTTTTTTGTCGAGTTGGGGTTGAATTGGGTTTGAGCCATTCAAGGGTTTTGTGTCGAGTTGGGGTTGAAGTGGGGTTGAGCCATTCAAGGGTTTTGTGTCGAGTTGGGGTTGAGTTGGGGTTGAGCCATTCAAGGGTTTTGTGTCGAGTTGGGGTTGAGTTGGGGTTGAGCCATTCAAGGGTTTTGTGTCGAGTTGGGGTTGAGTTGGGGTTGAGCCATCCAAGGGTTTTGTGTCGAGTTGGGGTTGAGTTGGGGTTGAGCCATTCAAGGGTCTTGTGTCGAGTTGGGGTTGAGTTGGGATTGAGCCATTCAAGGGTTTTGTGTCGAGTTGGGGTTGAGTTGGGGTTGAGCCCTTCCAGGGTTTTGTGTCGAGTTGGGGTTTAGTTGGGTTTGAGCCATTCAAGGGTTTTGTGTCGAGTTGGGGTTGCGTTGGGGTTGAGCCATCCAAGGGTTTGTGTCGAGTTGGGGTTGAGTTGGGTTTGAGCCATTCAAGGGTTTTGTGTCGAGTTGGGGTTGAGTTGGGTTTGAGCCATTCAAGGGTTTTGTGTCGAGTTGGGGTTGAGTTGGGGTTGAGCCATTCAAGGGTTTTGTGTCGAGTTGGGGTTGAGTTGGGGTTGAGCCATTCAAGGGTTTTGTGTCGAGTTGGGGTTGAGTTGGGGTTGAGCCATCCAAGGGTTTTGTGTCGAGTTGGGGTTGCGTTGGGGTTGAGCCATTCAAGGGTTTTGTGTCGAGTTGGGGTTGAGTTGGGGTTGAGCCATTCAAGGGTTTTGTGTCGAGTTGGGGTTGAGTTGGGGTTGAGCCATTCAAGGGTTTTGTGTCGAGTTGGGGTTGAGTTGGGGTTGAGCCATTCAAGGGTTTTGTGTCGAGTTGGGGTTGAGTTGGGGTTGAGCCATTCAAGGGTTTTGTGTCGAGTTGGGGTTGAGTTGGGTTTGAGCCATTCAAGGGTTTTGTGTCGAGTTGGGGTTGCGTTGGGGTTGAGCCATTCAAGGGTTTTGTGTCGAGTTGGGGTTGAGTTGGGTTTGAGCCATTCAAGGTTTTTGTGTCGAGTTGGGGTTGAGTTGGTGTTGAGCCATTCAAGGGTTTTGTGTCGAGTTGGGGTTGCGTTGGGGTTGAGCCATTCAAGGGTTTTGTGTCGAGTTGGGGTTGAGTTGGGGTTGAGCCATTCAAGGGTCTTGTGTCGAGTTGGGGTTGAGTTGGGATTGAGCCATTCAAGGGTTTTGTGTCGAGTTGGGGTTGAGTTGGGGTTGAGCCCTTCCAGGGTTTTGTGTCGAGTTGGGGTTTAGTTGGGTTTGAGCCATTCAAGGGTTTTGTGTCGAGTTGGGGTTGCGTTGGGGTTGAGCCATTCAAGGGTTTTGTGTCGAGTTGGGGTTGCGTTGGGTTTGAGCCATTCAAGGGTTTTGTGTCGAGTTGGGGTTGAGTTGGGTTTGAGCCATTCAAGGATTTTGTGTCGAGTTGGGGTTGCGTTGGGGTTGAGCCATTCAAGGGTCTTGTGTCGAGTTGGGGTTGAGTTGGGATTGAGCCATTCAAGGGTTTTGTGTCGAGTTGGGGTTGAGTTGGGGTTGAGCCCTTCCAGGGTTTTGTGTCGAGTTGGGGTTTAGTTGGGGTTGAGCCATTCAAGGGTTTTGTGTCGAGTTGGGGTTGCGTTGGGGTTGAGCCATTCAAGGGTTTTGTGTCGAGTTGGGGTTGCGTTGGGGTTGAGCCATTCAAGGGTTTTGTGTCGAGTTGGGGTTGAGCCATTCAAGGGTTTTGTGTCGAGTTGGGGTTGCGTTGGGGTTGAGCCATTCAAGGGTTTTGTGTCGAGTTGGGGTTGAGTTGGGTTTGAGCCATTCAAGGGTTTTGTGTCGAGTTGGGGTTGCGTTGGGGTTGAGCCATCCAAGGGTTTTGTGTCGAGTTGGGGTTGAGTTGGGGTTGAGCCATTCAAGGGTTTTGTGTCGAGTTGGGGTTGAAGTGGGGTTGAGCCATTCAAGGGCTTTGTGTCGAGTTGGGGTTGAGTTGGGGTTGAGCCATTCAAGGGTTTTGTGTCGAGTTGGGGTTGAATTGGGTTTGAGCCATTCAAGGGTTTTGTGTCGAGTTGGGGTTGAAGTGGGGTTGAGCCATTCAAGGGTTTTGTGTCGAGTTGGGGTTGAGTTGGGGTTGAGCCATTCAAGGGTTTTGTGTCGAGTTGGGGTTGAGTTGGGGTTGAGCCATTCAAGGGTTTTGTGTCGAGTTGGGGTTGAGTTGGGGTTGAGCCATTCAAGGGTTTTGTGTCGAGTTGGGGTTGAGTTGGGGTTGAGCCATTCAAGGGTTTTGTGTCGAGTTGGGGTTGAGTTGGGGTTGAGCCATTCAAGGGTTTTGTGTCGAGTTGGGGTTGAGTTGGGGTTGAGCCATTCAAGGGTTTTGTGTCGAGTTGGGGTTGCGTTGGGGTTGAGCCATTCAAGGGTTTTGTGTCGAGTTGGGGTTGAGTTGGGTTTGAGCCATTCAAGGTTTTTGTGTCGAGTTGGGGTTGAGTTGGTGTTGAGCCATTCAAGGGTTTTGTGTCGAGTTGGGGTTGCGTTGGGGTTGAGCCATTCAAGGGTTTTGTGTCGAGTTGGGGTTGAGTTGGGGTTGAGCCATTCAAGGGTTTTGTGTCGAGTTGGGGTTGAGTTGGGGTTGAGCCATTCAAGGGTTTTGTGTCGAGTTGGGGTTGAGTTGGGGTTGAGCCATCCAAGGGTTTTGTGTCGAGTTGGGGTTGCGTTGGGGTTGAGCCATTCAAGGGTTTTGTGTCGAGTTGGGGTTGAGTTGGGGTTGAGCCATTCAAGGGTTTTGTGTCGAGTTGGGGTTGAGTTGGGGTTGAGCCATTCAAGGGTTTTGTGTCGAGTTGGGGTTGAGTTGGGGTTGAGCCATTCAAGGGTTTTGTGTCGAGTTGGGGTTGAGTTGGGGTTGAGCCATTCAAGGGTTTTGTGTCGAGTTGGGGTTGAGTTGGGGTTGAGCCATTCAAGGGTTTTGTGTCGAGTTGGGGTTGCGTTGGGGTTGAGCCATTCAAGGGTTTTGTGTCGAGTTGGGGTTGAGTTGGGGTTGAGCCATTCAAGGGTTTTGTGTCGAGTTGGGGTTGAGTTGGGGTTGAGCCATTCAAGGGTTTTGTGTCGAGTTGGGGTTGAGTTGGGGTTGAGCCATTCAAGGGTTTTGTGTCGAGTTGGGGTTGAGTTGGGGTTGAGCCATTCAATGGTTTTGTGTCGAGTTGGGGTTGCGTTGGGGTTGAGCCATCCAAGGGTTTTGTGTCGAGTTGGGGTTTAGTTGGGTTTGAGCCATTCAAGGGTTTTGTGTCGAGTTGGGGTTGAGTTGGGTTTGAGCCATTCAAGGTTTTTGTGTCGAGTTGGGGTTGAGTTGGGTTTGAGCCATTCAAGGGTTTTGTGTCGAGTTGGGGTTGCGTTGGGGTTGAGCCATTCAAGGGTTTTGTGTCGAGTTGGGGTTGAGTTGGGGTTGAGCCATTCAAGGGTTTTGTGTCGAGTTGGGGTTGAGTTGGGGTTGAGCCATTCAAGGGTTTTGTGTCGAGTTGGGGTTGAGTTGGGGTTGAGCCATTCAAGGGTTTTGTGTCGAGTTGGGGTTGAGTTGGGGTTGAGCCATTCAAGGGTTTTGTGTCGAGTTGGGGTTGAGTTGGGGTTGAGCCATTCAAGGGTTTTGTGTCGAGTTGGGGTTGCGTTGGGGTTGAGCCATTCAAGGGTTTTGTGTCGAGTTGGGGTTGAGTTGGGGTTGAGCCATTCAAGGGTTTTGTGTCGAGTTGGGGTTGAGTTGGGGTTGAGCCATTCAAGGGTTTTGTGTCGAGTTGGGGTTGAAGTGGGGTTGAGCCATTCAAGGGTTTTGTGTCGAGTTGGGGTTGAGTTGGGGTTGAGCCATTCAATGGTTTTGTGTCGAGTTGGGGTTGCATTGGGGTTGAGCCATCCAAGGGTTTTGTGTCGAGTTGGGGTTTAGTTGGGTTTGAGCCATTCAAGGGTTTTGTGTCGAGTTGGGGTTGAGTTGGGTTTGAGCCATTCAAGGGCTTTGTGTCGAGTTGGGGTTGAGTTGGGGTTGAGCCATTCAAGGGTTTTGTGTCGAGTTGGGGTTGAATTGGGTTTGAGCCATTCAAGGGTTTTGTGTCGAGTTGGGGTTGAAGTGGGGTTGAGCCATTCAAGGGTTTTGTGACAAGTTGGGGTTGAAGTGGGGTTGAGCCATTCAAGGGTTTTGTGTCGAGTTGGGGTTGCGTTGGGGTTGAGCCATCCAAGGGTTTTGTGTCGAGTTGGGGTTTAGTTGGGTTTGAGCCATTCATGGGTTTTGTGTCGAGTTGGGGTTGAGTTGGGTTTGAGCCATTCAAGGGCTTTGTGTCGAGTTGGGGTTGAGTTGGGTTTGAGCCATTCAAGGGTTTTGTGTCGAGTTGGGGTTGCGTTGGGGTTGAGCCATTCAAGGGTTTTGTGTCGAGTTGGGGTTGAGTTGGGGTTGAGCCATTCAAGGGTTTTGTGTCGAGTTGGGGTTGAGTTGGGGTTGAGCCATTCAAGGGTTTTGTGTCGAGTTGGGGTTGAGTTGGGGTTGAGCCATTCAAGGGTTTTGTGTCGAGTTGGGGTTGAGTTGGGGTTGAGCCATTCAAGGGTTTTGTGTCGAGTTGGGGTTGAGTTGGGGTTGAGCCATTCAAGGGTTTTGTGTCGAGTTGGGGTTGAGTTGGGGTTGAGCCATTCAAGGGTTTTGTGTCGAGTTGGGGTTGCGTTGGGGTTGAGCCATTCAAGGGTTTTGTGTCGAGTTGGGGTTGAGTTGGGGTTGAGCCATTCAAGGGTTTTGTGTCGAGTTGGGGTTGAGTTGGGGTTGAGCCATTCAAGGGTTTTGTGTCGAGTTGGGGTTGAGTTGGGGTTGAGCCATTCAAGGGTTTTGTGTCGAGTTGGGGTTGAGTTGGGTTTGAGCCATTCAAGGGTTTTGTGTCGAGTTGGGGTTGAGTTGGGGTTGAGCCATTCAAGGGTTTTGTGTCGAGTTGGGGTTGCGTTGGGGTTGAGCCATTCAAGGGTTTTGTGTCGAGTTGGGGTTGAGTTGGGGTTGAGCCATTCAAGGGTTTTGTGTCGAGTTGGGGTTGAGTTGGGGTTGAGCCATTCAAGGGTTTTGTGTCGAGTTGGGGTTGAGTTGGGGTTGAGCCATTCAAGGGTTTTGTGTCGAGTTGGGGTTGAGTTGGGGTTGAGCCATTCAAGGGTTTTGTGTCGAGTTGGGGTTGAGTTGGGTTTGAGCCATTCAAGGTTTTTGTGTCGAGTTGGGGTTGAGTTGGTGTTGAGCCATTCAAGGGTTTTGTGTCGAGTTGGGGTTGCGTTGGGGTTGAGCCATTCAAGGGTTTTGTGTCGAGTTGGGGTTGAGTTGGGGTTGAGCCATTCAAGGGTTTTGTGTCGAGTTGGGGTTGAGTTGGGGTTGAGCCATTCAAGGGTTTTGTGTCGAGTTGGGGTTGAGTTGGGGTTGAGCCATCCAAGGGTTTTGTGTCGAGTTGGGGTTGCGTTGGGGTTGAGCCATTCAAGGGTTTTGTGTCGAGTTGGGGTTGAGTTGGGGTTGAGCCATTCAAGGGTTTTGTGTCGAGTTGGGGTTGAGTTGGGGTTGAGCCATTCAAGGGTTTTGTGTCGAGTTGGGGTTGAGTTGGGGTTGAGCCATTCAAGGGTTTTGTGTCGAGTTGGGGTTGAGTTGGGGTTGAGCCATTCAAGGGTTTTGTGTCGAGTTGGGGTTGAGTTGGGGTTGAGCCATTCAAGGGTTTTGTGTCGAGTTGGGGTTGCGTTGGGGTTGAGCCATTCAAGGGTTTTGTGTCGAGTTGGGGTTGAGTTGGGGTTGAGCCATTCAAGGGTTTTGTGTCGAGTTGGGGTTGAGTTGGGGTTGAGCCATTCAAGGGTTTTGTGTCGAGTTGGGGTTGAGTTGGGTTTGAGCCATTCAAGGTTTTTGTGTCGAGTTGGGGTTGAGTTGGTGTTGAGCCATTCAAGGGTTTTGTGTCGAGTTGGGGTTGCGTTGGGGTTGAGCCATTCAAGGGTTTTGTGTCGAGTTGGGGTTGAGTTGGGGTTGAGCCATTCAAGGGTTTTGTGTCGAGTTGGGGTTGAGTTGGGGTTGAGCCATTCAAGGGTTTTGTGTCGAGTTGGGGTTGAGTTGGGGTTGAGCCATCCAAGGGTTTTGTGTCGAGTTGGGGTTGCGTTGGGGTTGAGCCATTCAAGGGTTTTGTGTCGAGTTGGGGTTGAGTTGGGGTTGAGCCATTCAAGGGTTTTGTGTCGAGTTGGGGTTGAGTTGGGGTTGAGCCATTCAAGGGTTTTGTGTCGAGTTGGGGTTGAGTTGGGGTTGAGCCATTCAAGGGTTTTGTGTCGAGTTGGGGTTGAGTTGGGGTTGAGCCATTCAAGGGTTTTGTGTCGAGTTGGGGTTGAGTTGGGGTTGAGCCATTCAAGGGTTTTGTGTCGAGTTGGGGTTGCGTTGGGGTTGAGCCATTCAAGGGTTTTGTGTCGAGTTGGGGTTGAGTTGGGGTTGAGCCATTCAAGGGTTTTGTGTCGAGTTGGGGTTGAGTTGGGGTTGAGCCATTCAAGGGTTTTGTGTCGAGTTGGGGTTGAGTTGGGGTTGAGCCATTCAAGGGTTTTGTGTCGAGTTGGGGTTGAGTTGGGGTTGAGCCATTCAATGGTTTTGTGTCGAGTTGGGGTTGCGTTGGGGTTGAGCCATCCAAGGGTTTTGTGTCGAGTTGGGGTTTAGTTGGGTTTGAGCCATTCAAGGGTTTTGTGTCGAGTTGGGGTTGAGTTGGGTTTGAGCCATTCAAGGGCTTTGTGTCGAGTTGGGGTTGAGTTGGGTTTGAGCCATTCAAGGGTTTTGTGTCGAGTTGGGGTTGCGTTGGGGTTGAGCCATTCAAGGGTTTTGTGTCGAGTTGGGGTTGAGTTGGGGTTGAGCCATTCAAGGGTTTTGTGTCGAGTTGGGGTTGAGTTGGGGTTGAGCCATTCAAGGGTTTTGTGTCGAGTTGGGGTTGAGTTGGGGTTGAGCCATTCAAGGGTTTTGTGTCGAGTTGGGGTTGAGTTGGGGTTGAGCCATTCAAGGGTTTTGTGTCGAGTTGGGGTTGAGTTGGGGTTGAGCCATTCAAGGGTTTTGTGTCGAGTTGGGGTTGCGTTGGGGTTGAGCCATTCAAGGGTTTTGTGTCGAGTTGGGGTTGAGTTGGGGTTGAGCCATTCAAGGGTTTTGTGTCGAGTTGGGGTTGAGTTGGGGTTGAGCCATTCAAGGGTTTTGTGTCGAGTTGGGGTTGAAGTGGGGTTGAGCCATTCAAGGGTTTTGTGTCGAGTTGGGGTTGAGTTGGGGTTGAGCCATTCAATGGTTTTGTGTCGAGTTGGGGTTGCATTGGGGTTGAGCCATCCAAGGGTTTTGTGTCGAGTTGGGGTTTAGTTGGGTTTGAGCCATTCAAGGGTTTTGTGTCGAGTTGGGGTTGAGTTGGGTTTGAGCCATTCAAGGGCTTTGTGTCGAGTTGGGGTTGAGTTGGGGTTGAGCCATTCAAGGGTTTTGTGTCGAGTTGGGGTTGAATTGGGTTTGAGCCATTCAAGGGTTTTGTGTCGAGTTGGGGTTGAAGTGGGGTTGAGCCATTCAAGGGTTTTGTGACAAGTTGGGGTTGAAGTGGGGTTGAGCCATTCAAGGGTTTTGTGTCGAGTTGGGGTTGCGTTGGGGTTGAGCCATCCAAGGGTTTTGTGTCGAGTTGGGGTTTAGTTGGGTTTGAGCCATTCAAGGGTTTTGTGTCGAGTTGGGGTTGAGTTGGGTTTGAGCCATTCAAGGGCTTTGTGTCGAGTTGGGGTTGAGTTGGGTTTGAGCCATTCAAGGGTTTTGTGTCGAGTTGGGGTTGCGTTGGGGTTGAGCCATTCAAGGGTTTTGTGTCGAGTTGGGGTTGAGTTGGGGTTGAGCCATTCAAGGGTTTTGTGTCGAGTTGGGGTTGAGTTGGGGTTGAGCCATTCAAGGGTTTTGTGTCGAGTTGGGGTTGAGTTGGGGTTGAGCCATTCAAGGGTTTTGTGTCGAGTTGGGGTTGAGTTGGGGTTGAGCCATTCAAGGGTTTTGTGTCAAGTTGGGGTTGAGTTGGGGTTGAGCCATTCAAGGGTTTTGTGTCGAGTTGGGGTTGCGTTGGGGTTGAGCCATTCAAGGGTTTTGTGTCGAGTTGGGGTTGAGTTGGGGTTGAGCCATTCAAGGGTTTTGTGTCGAGTTGGGGTTGAGTTGGGGTTGAGCCATTCAAGGGTTTTGTGTCGAGTTGGGGTTGAAGTGGGGTTGAGCCATTCAAGGGTTTTGTGTCGAGTTGGGGTTGAGTTGGGGTTGAGCCATTCAATGGTTTTGTGTCGAGTTGGGGTTGCATTGGGGTTGAGCCATCCAAGGGTTTTGTGTCGAGTTGGGGTTTAGTTGGGTTTGAGCCATTCAAGGGTTTTGTGTCGAGTTGGGGTTGAGTTGGGTTTGAGCCATTCAAGGGTTTTGTGTCGAGTTGGGGTTGAGTTGGGGTTGAGCCATTCAAGGGTTTTGTGTCGAGTTGGGGTTGAATTGGGTTTGAGCCATTCAAGGGTTTTGTGTCGAGTTGGGGTTGAAGTGGGGTTGAGCCATTCAAGGGTTTTGTGACAAGTTGGGGTTGAAGTGGGGTTGAGCCATTCAAGGGTTTTGTGTCGAGTTGGGGTTGAGTTGGGTTTGAGCCATTCAAGGGTTTTGTGTCGAGTTGGGGTTGAGTTGGGGTTGAGCCATTCAAGGGTTTTGTGTCGAGTTGGGGTTGAGTTGGGGTTGAGCCATTCAAGGGTTTTGTGTCGAGTTGGGGTTGAGTTGGGGTTGAGCCATTCAAGGGTCTTGTGTCGAGTTGGGGTTGAGTTGGGATTGAGCCATTCAAGGGTTTTGTGTCGAGTTGGGGTTGAGTTGGGGTTGAGCCCTTCCAGGGTTTTGTGTCGAGTTGGGGTTTAGTTGGGTTTGAGCCATTCAAGGGTTTTGTGTCGAGTTGGGGTTGCGTTGGGGTTGAGCCATCCAAGGGTTTGTGTCGAGTTGGGGTTGAGTTGGGTTTGAGCCATTCAAGGGTTTTGTGTCGAGTTGGGGTTGAGTTGGGTTTGAGCCATTCAAGGTTTTTGTGTCGAGTTGGGGTTGAGTTGGGGTTGAGCCATTCAAGGGTTTTGTGTCGAGTTGGGGTTGCGTTGGGGTTGAGCCATTCAAGGGTTTTGTGTCGAGTTGGGGTTGAGTTGGGGTTGAGCCATTCAAGGGTCTTGTGTCGAGTTGGGGTTGAGTTGGGATTGAGCCATTCAAGGGTTTTGTGTCGAGTTGGGGTTGAGTTGGGGTTGAGCCCTTCCAGGGTTTTGTGTCGAGTTGGGGTTTAGTTGGGGTTGAGCCATTCAAGGGTTTTGTGTCGAGTTGGGGTTGCGTTGGGTTTGAGCCATTCAAGGGCTTTGTGTCGAGTTGGGGTTGCGTTGGGTTTGAGCCATTCAAGGGTTTTGTGTCGAGTTGGGGTTGAGTTGGGGTTGAGCCATTCAAGGGTTTTGTGTCGAGTTGGGGTTGCGTTGGGGTTGAGCCATTCAAGGGTTTTGTGTCGAGTTGGGGTTGAGTTGGGTTTGAGCCATTCAAGGGTTTTGTGTCGAGTTGGGGTTGCGTTGGGGTTGAGCCATTCAAGGGTCTTGTGTCGAGTTGGGGTTGAGTTGGGATTGAGCCATTCAAGGGTTTTGTGTCGAGTTGGGGTTGAGTTGGGGTTGAGCCCTTCCAGGGTTTTGTGTCGAGTTGGGGTTTAGTTGGGGTTGAGCCATTCAAGGGTTTTGTGTCGAGTTGGGGTTGCGTTGGGGTTGAGCCATTCAAGGGTTTTGTGTCGAGTTGGGGTTGCGTTGGGGTTGAGCCATTCAAGGGTTTTGTGTCGAGTTGGGGTTGAGTTGGGGTTGAGCCATTCAAGGGTTTTGTGTCGAGTTGGGGTTGCGTTGGGGTTGAGCCATTCAAGGGTTTTGTGTCGAGTTGGGGTTGAGTTGGGTTTGAGCCATTCAAGGGTTTTGTGTCGAGTTGGGGTTGCGTTGGGGTTGAGCCATCCAAGGGTTTTGTGTCGAGTTGGGGTTGAGTTGGGGTTGAGCCATTCAAGGGTTTTGTGTCGAGTTGGGGTTGAAGTGGGGTTGAGCCATTCAAGGGCTTTGTGTCGAGTTGGGGTTGAGTTGGGGTTGAGCCATTCAAGGGTTTTGTGTCGAGTTGGGGTTGAATTGGGTTTGAGCCATTCAAGGGTTTTGTGTCGAGTTGGGGTTGAAGTGGGGTTGAGCCATTCAAGGGTTTTGTGTCGAGTTGGGGTTGAGTTGGGGTTGAGCCATTCAAGGGTTTTGTGTCGAGTTGGGGTTGAGTTGGGGTTGAGCCATTCAAGGATTTTGTGTCGAGTTGGGGTTGAGTTGGGGTTGAGCCATCCAAGGGTTTTGTGTCGAGTTGGGGTTGAGTTGGGGTTGAGCCATTCAAGGGTCTTGTGTCGAGTTGGGGTTGAGTTGGGATTGAGCCATTCAAGGGTTTTGTGTCGAGTTGGGGTTGAGTTGGGGTTGAGCCCTTCCAGGGTTTTGTGTCGAGTTGGGGTTTAGTTGGGTTTGAGCCATTCAAGGGTTTTGTGTCGAGTTGGGGTTGCGTTGGGGTTGAGCCATCCAAGGGTTTGTGTCGAGTTGGGGTTGAGTTGGGTTTGAGCCATTCAAGGGTTTTGTGTCGAGTTGGGGTTGAGTTGGGTTTGAGCCATTCAAGGGTTTTGTGTCGAGTTGGGGTTGAGTTGGGGTTGAGCCATTCAAGGGTTTTGTGTCGAGTTGGGGTTGAGTTGGGGTTGAGCCATTCAAGGGTTTTGTGTCGAGTTGGGGTTGAGTTGGGGTTGAGCCATCCAAGGGTTTTGTGTCGAGTTGGGGTTGCGTTGGGGTTGAGCCATTCAAGGGTTTTGTGTCGAGTTGGGGTTGAGTTGGGGTTGAGCCATTCAAGGGTTTTGTGTCGAGTTGGGGTTGAGTTGGGGTTGAGCCATTCAAGGGTTTTGTGTCGAGTTGGGGTTGAGTTGGGGTTGAGCCATTCAAGGGTTTTGTGTCGAGTTGGGGTTGAGTTGGGGTTGAGCCATTCAAGGGTTTTGTGTCGAGTTGGGGTTGAGTTGGGTTTGAGCCATTCAAGGGTTTTGTGTCGAGTTGGGGTTGCGTTGGGGTTGAGCCATTCAAGGGTTTTGTGTCGAGTTGGGGTTGAGTTGGGTTTGAGCCATTCAAGGTTTTTGTGTCGAGTTGGGGTTGAGTTGGTGTTGAGCCATTCAAGGGTTTTGTGTCGAGTTGGGGTTGCGTTGGGGTTGAGCCATTCAAGGGTTTTGTGTCGAGTTGGGGTTGAGTTGGGGTTGAGCCATTCAAGGGTCTTGTGTCGAGTTGGGGTTGAGTTGGGATTGAGCCATTCAAGGGTTTTGTGTCGAGTTGGGGTTGAGTTGGGGTTGAGCCCTTCCAGGGTTTTGTGTCGAGTTGGGGTTTAGTTGGGTTTGAGCCATTCAAGGGTTTTGTGTCGAGTTGGGGTTGCGTTGGGGTTGAGCCATTCAAGGGTTTTGTGTCGAGTTGGGGTTGCGTTGGGTTTGAGCCATTCAAGGGTTTTGTGTCGAGTTGGGGTTGAGTTGGGTTTGAGCCATTCAAGGGTTTTGTGTCGAGTTGGGGTTGCGTTGGGGTTGAGCCATTCAAGGGTCTTGTGTCGAGTTGGGGTTGAGTTGGGATTGAGCCATTCAAGGGTTTTGTGTCGAGTTGGGGTTGAGTTGGGGTTGAGCCCTTCCAGGGTTTTGTGTCGAGTTGGGGTTTAGTTGGGGTTGAGCCATTCAAGGGTTTTGTGTCGAGTTGGGGTTGCGTTGGGGTTGAGCCATTCAAGGGTTTTGTGTCGAGTTGGGGTTGCGTTGGGGTTGAGCCATTCAAGGGTTTTGTGTCGAGTTGGGGTTGAGCCATTCAAGGGTTTTGTGTCGAGTTGGGGTTGCGTTGGGGTTGAGCCATTCAAGGGTTTTGTGTCGAGTTGGGGTTGAGTTGGGTTTGAGCCATTCAAGGGTTTTGTGTCGAGTTGGGGTTGCGTTGGGGTTGAGCCATCCAAGGGTTTTGTGTCGAGTTGGGGTTGAGTTGGGGTTGAGCCATTCAAGGGTTTTGTGTCGAGTTGGGGTTGAAGTGGGGTTGAGCCATTCAAGGGCTTTGTGTCGAGTTGGGGTTGAGTTGGGGTTGAGCCATTCAAGGGTTTTGTGTCGAGTTGGGGTTGAATTGGGTTTGAGCCATTCAAGGGTTTTGTGTCGAGTTGGGGTTGAAGTGGGGTTGAGCCATTCAAGGGTTTTGTGTCGAGTTGGGGTTGAGTTGGGGTTGAGCCATTCAAGGGTTTTGTGTCGAGTTGGGGTTGAGTTGGGGTTGAGCCATTCAAGGGTTTTGTGTCGAGTTGGGGTTGAGTTGGGGTTGAGCCATCCAAGGGTTTTGTGTCGAGTTGGGGTTGAGTTGGGGTTGATCCATTCAAGGGTCTTGTGTCGAGTTGGGGTTGAGTTGGGATTGAGCCATTCAAGGGTTTTGTGTCGAGTTGGGGTTGAGTTGGGGTTGAGCCCTTCCAGGGTTTTGTGTCGAGTTGGGGTTTAGTTGGGGTTGAGCCATTCAAGGGTTTTGTGTCGAGTTGGGGTTGCGTTGGGGTTGAGCCATCCAAGGGTTTGTGTCGAGTTGGGGTTGAGTTGGGTTTGAGCCATTCAAGGGTTTTGTGTCGAGTTGGGGTTGAGTTGGGTTTGAGCCATTCAAGGGTTTTGTGTCGAGTTGGGGTTGAGTTGGGGTTGAGCCATTCAAGGGTTTTGTGTCGAGTTGGGGTTGAGTTGGGGTTGAGCCATTCAAGGGTTTTGTGTCGAGTTGGGGTTGAGTTGGGGTTGAGCCATCCAAGGGTTTTGTGTCGAGTTGGGGTTGCGTTGGGGTTGAGCCATTCAAGGGTTTTGTGTCGAGTTGGGGTTGAGTTGGGGTTGAGCCATTCAAGGGTTTTGTGTCGAGTTGGGGTTGAGTTGGGGTTGAGCCATTCAAGGGTTTTGTGTCGAGTTGGGGTTGAGTTGGGGTTGAGCCATTCAAGGGTTTTGTGTCGAGTTGGGGTTGAGTTGGGGTTGAGCCATTCAAGGGTTTTGTGTCGAGTTGGGGTTGAGTTGGGGTTGAGCCATTCAAGGGTTTTGTGTCGAGTTGGGGTTGCGTTGGGGTTGAGCCATTCAAGGGTTTTGTGTCGAGTTGGGGTTGAGTTGGGGTTGAGCCATTCAAGGGTTTTGTGTCGAGTTGGGGTTGAGTTGGGGTTGAGCCATTCAAGGGTTTTGTGTCGAGTTGGGGTTGAGTTGGGGTTGAGCCATTCAAGGGTTTTGTGTCGAGTTGGGGTTGAGTTGGGGTTGAGCCATTCAATGGTTTTGTGTCGAGTTGGGGTTGCGTTGGGGTTGAGCCATCCAAGGGTTTTGTGTCGAGTTGGGGTTTAGTTGGGTTTGAGCCATTCAAGGGTTTTGTGTCGAGTTGGGGTTGAGTTGGGTTTGAGCCATTCAAGGGCTTTGTGTCGAGTTGGGGTTGAGTTGGGTTTGAGCCATTCAAGGGTTTTGTGTCGAGTTGGGGTTGCGTTGGGGTTGAGCCTTTCAAGGGTTTTGTGTCGAGTTGGGGTTTAGTTGGGTTTGAGCCATTCAAGGGTTCTGTGTCGAGTTGGGGTTTAGTTGGGTTTGAGCCATTCAAGGGTCTTGTGTCGAGTTGGGGTTGAGTTGGGGTTGAGCCATTCAAGGGTTTTGTGTCGAGTTGGGGTTGAGTTGGGGTTGAGCCATTCAAGGGTTTTGTGTCGAGTTGGGGTTGCGTTGGGGTTGAGCCATTCAAGGGTTTTGTGTCGAGTTGGGGTTGCGTTGGGGTTGAGCCATTCAAGGGTTTTGTGTCGAGTTGGGGTTGAGTTGGGGTTGAGCCATTCAAGGGTTTTGTGTCGAGTTGGGGTTGCGTTGGGGTTGAGCCATTCAAGGGTTTTGTGTCGAGTTGGGGTTGAGTTGGGTTTGAGCCATTCAAGGGTTTTGTGTCGAGTTGGGGTTGAGTTGGGGTTGAGCCATCCAAGGGTTTTGTGTCGAGTTGGGGTTGAAGTGGGGTTGAGCCATTCAAGGGTTTTGTGTCGAGTTGGGGTTGAAGTGGGGTTGAGCCATTCAAGGGCTTTGTGTCGAGTTGGGGTTGAGTTGGGGTTGAGCCATTCAAGGGTTTTGTGTCGAGTTGGGGTTGAGTTGGGTTTGAGCCATTCAAGGGTTTTGTGTCGAGTTGGGGTTGAAGTGGGGTTGAGCCATTCAAGGGTTTTGTGACGAGTTGGGGTTGAGTTGGGGTTGAGCCATTCAAGGGTTTTGTGTCGAGTTGGGGTTGAGTTGGGTTTGAGCCATTCAAGGGTTTTGTGTCGAGTTGGGGTTGAGTTGGGGTTGAGCCATTCAAGGGTTTTGTGTCGAGTTGGGGTTGAGTTGGGGTTGAGCCATTCAAGGGTTTTGTGTCGAGTTGGGGTTGAGTTGGGGTTGAGCCATTCAAGGGTTTTGTGTCGAGTTGGGGTTGCGTTGGGGTTGAGCCATTCAAGGGTTTTGTGTCGAGTTGGGGTTGAGTTGGGGTTGAGCCATTCAAGTCCGCTGGGTACAGCTACAGGCCTTTGGGGCAGCGCTTCAGGTGCGAGGCAGCGCTCCCCCCTGGCTGGGTCTGGGGTCGGGGGTTTGGGCCAAGGGTTTGCGTTGAGTTGGGGTTGAGTTTGGGTTGGGCCATTCAAGTCCGCTGGGCGCAGCTGATGGCCATTGGGGGTAGCGCTGTAGTTGTCGAGCTGCGACCCCCGGGCTGGATTCGGGCCCCCCCTGGTGGATTTGGGTTAAGGCTCTGGCATGTGTTTACAGAGCATAGCGGCCGCGCTCACCACCGCTCCATAGGGTGATCGTGTGGCCCGCGGGGGGGGAGAAGAGGGGAGCAGGATGAAGGTTGAAATGCAACCCTGCCCGTCAGCTCGCCACGAGTTTGAAAATGTGGGCGTAGTGTCCCGCCCCAGACTGCCCCATTGAGGACATTTGAAACCTGAGTTCGAATTCGAAACCGGGTTTGAATTTAACATGTGCTCGTGCGTTGGAAGTTGTTGTTGCTACAAAGTTAGCGCAACCAGCCAAAGCCTTTTCGAAGGGGCCAGGCAGAGCGAACCGGGGAGAGACCAGCAACCGGAACCCAAACAGACACGCGCCAACCAAGTGGCAGTGTGCCGCTCCCTGCCGACTGTTCACCCTCCCACCGCCCCCCTTGCCCCTGCCTACTGTTCACCCTCCCACCGCCCCCCTTGCCCCTGCCGACTGTTCACCATCCCACCGCCCCCCTTGCCCCTGCCGACTGTTCACCCTCCCACCGCCCCCCTTGCCCCTGCCGACTGTTCACCCTCCCACCGCCCCCCTTGCCCCTGCAGACCGTTATGATGGGGCTAGTTGAAGACCGGCACTCAGCTGTTCCCCAATCTCAGATTGGAGCCCCAGAGATCCGACGAATCAAAAAATTGATTTGGAATATGCTTCCTGCCTTCCCCCTCTTTCCCCATTGCTGGCCTACGCAAGCGACAGCTAAGGGACTGGCTCCCAGCTGTTCCCGGATCTCAGATCGCAGCCCACACTGACAAATCCGAGTTCGAAATTCGAAATTTCAAATACGCTCCCTGCCTCCCACTTCCCTCCCCATCGAAAGCAAGCGCAAGCGTCAGCATAAAGACTGGCTCGCATCTGTTTCCCCGATCTCAAAATGGAGCCCCAATGATCTGTCAAATCAAAATCATGCTCCCCGCCCCCCATCGCAGGCCAGCACAGCCGTCAGCTTAGGCACCGGCTCGCAGCTCTTCCCCAACCAGCTCGGGAGCTACTCCGCGACGTCCTCGCCGACCGACGGCCCGTTCTGGTCGCTGCAGTTTGCGCAGTCCTCGAGCCTGAACTCGTACGTGCTGTACAACATGTCCTCCGCCACCAACTCGTCGACGGGCGCCGCGTGGAACACGGTCCTGAGCCCTGCGACGCAGCAGGCGCTGAGCGCCGGGCAGGCGCTCGGCGTCGTCGACTCCGCCGGCCCACTGGGCACCAACGTGCGGTCGCGCTGGTCGATGGTGCAGGACTGTGACACCGTCAACAACTACTTTTATTTCGTCAACGTGAACGACATGACGAAGTGCCTGGCGGGCGTGCTGTCCAGCTCCACCGCCACGATCCAGGTAAGTTTGGTTTGTTTTAGTTGAGGGTTTGGGGCTTTTAGGGTTTATACACAGTCGCATCCACCGTCCAGGTCAGTTCAGGGTAATCACTGCAGGGTGCAGGGTTTGGGGTTAAGGGTTTACCGCATCCCTCATGTCCAGATCGGGTAGGATTTGGGATTGAGTGTGAAGGGTTCGGGGTTTAGGGCTTATCCAGTGCCACGTACACCGTCCTGGTCAGGTCAGGGTGTAGGGTTTGTCCATCACGGCATCTCCAGGTCCAGGCCAGTAAGGGTTCAGGATTTTGTGTCCAGGGTTTGAGGTTTAGGGATACACACAGCCACATATACCATCCATGTCAGTTGAGGTTAAAAGATTGAGTGTTTAGGGTTTGTCCATAGCTGTATCCGCATGGCAAGGTCAGTTGAGGCTTAGGGTTAAGTTTCCAGGGTTTGAGGTTACGGAGTTATCCACCGCCACATCCACCGTCCAGGTCAGTTCAGGATTGAGTGTTTAGGGTTTGTCCATCACCGTATCCCCAGGTCCAGGCCGGTCGAGGTTTGGGATCCAGTGTTTTACGGGCCCCTGTACCGGGTCTAAGTCAGTCAGGGTTCATGAATATAGGGTTTATCCGGTGCCCCATCCAGGGTTGATCTTCGTTTTAGGGTGCACAGGTCGAAGGTTCAAGGTCCAAGCATTATTTGTTGAGCAACCTATTTTACCCTATTTTTACTTTCCATGTACCTGCCGTTACTGCCTTTGAGATTCAGGCGTGAAAAGCAGCCACCGCTGGGCCATTGGGGATCAAAGAGAGCCATGGCCAGCCAGCGGCTACAGCCCCCCTGGCCCCACCACCCCTCGCCCCGCCCGCCGCCCGCTGATCGCCGGCTCTCACAATTAACCCTTCAACCCCTCACCCACACGTCTTCCCTGCCACATTTCCGCTCCCCCACAGCTCGCAACCTGCTGATCCCCAGCCCTGGCCATGAACCCTTCAACCCCTCACCCACACGTCTCCTTCCCCCTTCCTGTCCCCCACAGCTCGCAACCTGCGCACTCAACGACATCACTCAGAAATGGCAGCTTTGGGGCACCGACTCCAACGCACCCCTCAGCCCCTCAATCTTCACCCCCCGCGCCTCGTTCACCGCCAACCCAGTGTTCAGCGGCGGCACCTGCGGCGCCTCGCCGCCGATGCCGCCCCCGCCGTCACCCTCCCCACCGTCGCCCTTGCCGCCCTCTCCCTCGCCGCCGTCCCCGTCGCCGCCGCTGCCGCCCTCGCCCTCGCCCCCCTCACCCTCCCCGCCCTCGCCATCGCCCCCTTCCCCCTCGCCCCCCTCGCCCTTCCCGCCACCCGCCTCCCCCCAGCCCACCCAAGCCGCCGGTCCCGTCCTCGCCTCCGCCCCCTGTTCCGAAACCGCCACCGTCTCCCATTCCCGGCAACCCGCCCAGCCCCCCGCCCCCGCCGCCGTCCCCGCCGCCTGCGCCGCCGCCCCCGTTGGTGACGAGGGAGCAAGTCATCTCCTCAACAGCAGTCACTGCAGTAATCTCATCATCGGTGAGCTTAGCTACAGTGTTTTTTGCAGTCGTTACTGCTTCACTTTCAGGTACATTTCAGCTACACTGTGGCCTACGGCCCGGGTGACAGGGTCAGCGTGAAAGGGTTTATGTGCAGTTAAGGGTGCAGGATCAGCAGTTCAGGTCCCGGATTTAAGGGTTGATGTGCGGTTTGGGGTTGAAGGGACAGGATTGAAGGGTCAACGGCAGGTACTGCAGTCGTTTCGATATCGGTGAGCAAGCCTGGTTTAGGGTTTAGGCGCCGGCCTCTAGCCGCAGGGTCAGGATTGAAGGGTGATGGGTCAGGATTCAAGGGTTTAGGGTGCAGGTTTGAAGGGGTTAGGGTTAAGGGTTCAGGTTTTATGAGCAGGGTCAGGATTGAAGGGTGATTGGTCAGATTGAAGGGTTTGGGGTTTAGTGTGCAGGTTTTATGTGCAGGGTCGGGATTCAATGCTTATTGGTTCAGGATTTCAGTAATCAAGGTTATAGGTGCAAGCCTTGGGTGGAGGGTTCAAATTCGAAGGTTCTGGGTTTGGAGGGTTCAAATTCAAAGGGTCTGGGTTTGGTCCCCTAAATTAAGGGATGCTGAATTCTCGGGCTTCGCACCCCCAACCTCGGGTCTCACGCCTCGACCTCAGTGTGGGTGGGCGAACCTCCACACATGGGTGAACCTCCACAGATAACAATCGTATTATTTCATAGGTCCAATCACAATCCTCTTTTTAACCCGCCATTGGATTTTGAACCTAATCTAGGGCTGAGGGTTAAGGTACCATTTAAACCTTCCTGGATCTCTTCATGACTCATCGGTTGCTTTGAGCATGGCTGCCTCTGTCGCCCCTCCTCCCTTCCCTCCTTCCCTCCTTTCCCCCCCCTTCTCACCCCTTAATTTCCTCCCTCTCTCCCTCTCACTCGCCCTCCAACCCCCCTCCCTTTCACCCTTCTACTCTCAACCCCTCCCCCCGCCCCCCTCCCTCCCCTCCGTCTTCTCTATTTTCCCCTTCCTCTCACCCCTTAACCCCCTCCATCTCTTCCTTTCACCCTCCTTCACACCCTCTGCTCCCCTCTGTCACCCTCCCTCTCCCCCCCCTCTCCCCCCCCTCCCCCCCCCCTCCCCCCCCCCCTCTCCTCCCCCCTCCCATACCCCCCTCCCATTCCCCCCTCCCATCTTCCCCTCTTACCCCCATCTGCCCCCAGTCTCCCCCCCCTTCCCCCCCCCCCCCCCTTTCTCCCCTCCCCCCCCTCTCCCCCCCCTCTATGGCCCCTCTCACCTCCCCCCCCTCCCCTCTGCTTAGGTTGCGGTGAGCATGGCAGCGTCTGCCGCTGCTGCGCTACTGGCAGGTGCCTCGGGCGGCGGCGCGTCGGCTGCGGTCGCTGGATCCCTCATGGCAGGATCTGCGGGGTCGGCCACCCTCAGCATGCTGGGCGCGGTGCAGGTACAACTTACAGCCCTAAATCTCAGACCTCAGCCCTTAACCCTCAACTACTCAACCCGTAGCCCTAAATCTCATACCCTTAACCCTAAACCCTATACCCTAACTCTCAGACCCTCGACCCTTAACCTGCCCACCTACCTGCCTGCGTGCCCGCGTGCAGCGCTTTGCCCTGAGCGCCGGCGTGAGCGCCAACCTGTCAGATGTGTACCGCGGACGGCACGCGGCCTGCCTGTGCAACCTGCCTGCTTGCTTGACCTGCCTGCCCACCTACCTGCCTGCGTGCCCGCGCGCAGCGCTTTGTCCTGAGCGCCGGCGTGAGCACCAACCTGTCAGATGTGTACCGCGGACGGCATGCGGCCTGCCTGTGCAACCTGCCTGCCTGCTTGAACTGCCTGCCCACCTACTTGCCTGCGTGCCCGCGCGCAGCGCTTTGACCTGAGCGCCGGCGTGAGTGCCAACCTGTCAGATATGTACCGCGGACGGTATGCGGCCTGCCTATGCAACCTGCCTGCCTGCTTGAACTGCCTGCCCACCTACCTGCCTGCGTGCCCGCTCGCAGCGCTTTGCCCTGAGCGCCGCCGTGAGCGCCAACCTGTCAGATGTGTACCGCGGACGGTATGCGGCCTACCTGTGCTACCAGCCTGCCTGCTTGAGCTGCCTGCCCACCTACCTGCCTGCTTACCCGCGCGCAGCGCTTTGCCCTGAGCGCCGGCGTGAGCGCCAACCTGTCAGATGTGTACCGCGGATGGCATGCGGCCTGCCTATGCTACCTGCCTGCCTGCTTGAGCTGCCTGCCCACCTACCTGCCTGCTTACCCGCGCGCAGCGCTTTGCCCTGAGCGCCGGCGTGAGCGCCAACCTGCCGGATGTGTACCATGGCCGGCGTGCGGCCTGTCTGCCTGTCTGAACTGCCTGCCCACCTGCCTGCCCTCTTTTCGTGCGCAGCGATTTGCCCTGAGTGCCGGCGTCAGCGCCAACCTGCCGGATGTGTACCATGGCCGGCGTGCGGCCTGTCTGCCTGTCTGAACTGCCTGCCCACCTGCCTGCCCTCTTTTCGTGCGCAGCGATTTGCCCTGAGTGCCGGTGTCAGCGCCAACCTGCCGGATGTGTACCATGGCCGGCGTGCGGGCTGTCTGCCTGTCTGAACTGCCTGCCCACCTGCCTGCCCTCTTTTCGTGCGCAGCGATTTGCCCTGAGTGCCGGTGTCAGCGCCAACCTGCCGGATGTGTACCATGGCCGGCGTGCGGCCTGTCTGCCTGTCTGAACTGCCTGCCCACCTGCCTGCCCTCTTTTCGTGCGCAGCGATTTGCCCTGAGCGCCGGCGTCAGCGCCAACCTGCCGGATGTGTACCATGGCCGGCGTGCGGCCTGTCTGCCTGTCTGAACTGCCTGCCCACCTGCCTGCCCTCTTTTCGTGCGCAGCGATTTGCCCTGAGTGCCGGTGTCAGCGCCAACCTGCCGGATGTGTACCATGGCCGGCGTGCGGCCTGTCTGCCTGTCTGAACTGCCTGCCCACCTGCCTGCCCTCTTTTCGTGCGCAGCGATTTGCCCTGAGTGCCGGTGTCAGCGCCAACCTGCCGGATGTGTACCATGGCCGGCGTGCGGCCTGTCTGCCTGTCTGAACTGCCTGCCCACCTGCCTGCCCTCTTTTCGTGCGCAGCGATTTGCCCTGAGGGCCGGTGTCAGCGCCAACCTGCCGGATGTGTACCATGGCCGGCGTGCGGCCTGTCTGCCTGTCTGAACTGCCTGCCCACCTGCCTGCCCTCTTTTCGTGCGCAGCGATTTGCCCTGAGCGCCGGCGTCAGCGCCAACCTGCCGGATGTGTACCATGGCCGGCGTGCGGCCTGTCTGCCTGTCTGAACTGCCTGCCCACCTGCCTGCCCTCTTTTCGTGCGCAGCGATTTGCCCTGAGTGCCGGCGTCAGCGCCAACCTGCCGGATGTGTACCATGGCCGGCGTGCGGCCTGTCTGCCTGTCTGAACTGCCTGCCCACCTGCCTGCCCTCTTTTCGTGCGCAGCGATTTGCCCTGAGTGCCGGTGTCAGCGCCAACCTGCCGGATGTGTACCATGGCCGGCGTGCGGGCTGTCTGCCTGTCTGAACTGCCTGCCCACCTGCCTGCCCTCTTTTCGTGCGCAGCGATTTGCCCTGAGTGCCGGTGTCAGCGCCAACCTGCCGGATGTGTACCATGGCCGGCGTGCGGCCTGTCTGCCTGTCTGAACTGCCTGCCCACCTGCCTGCCCTCTTTTCGTGCGCAGCGATTTGCCCTGAGTGCCGGCGTCAGCGCCAACCTGTCCGATGTGTACCGCGGCGCGGCGTGCGGCCTCCAGTGGTCCAACTTCTACTTCCCGATCCTCGGCGGCGGCGCCCGTCCCGCTTGTTACTACTACACGTACAACACGCTGTACGGATCCGGATCCGTGGACGACAGATCCCGCCCGAGCGACCTACCGAGCGGGCGGCGGCGGCGGCAGCTGCTGCTGGTGCACGGGGCAGGAGTGGGTGCGGGATTGAGTGCGGGGCAGCCGTGGGGCGGCGAAGCCGCCGACACCTGGCACCACGATCACCACCAGCACTACCAAGCAGAAGACGGAGTAGGAGGAGGAGAAGGAGAAGAGGGGGGAGGGGTTTCCTTCGCCGCCGCCACGGCAGCGGCGCTGCGGCGGCGGTTGCTGGGAGCTCCGGTCAGCGCCTCGGCGGCGGCGGCCGTCGCGGAGCAGGCGTACGAGCGTCTGTTGATCGTGTTGCTGGTCCTGGTCGGCTGCTTCGTTCTCCACTGGCTCTCGCTCAAGATGTGGTCGCAGTGCCCCGGCACGAGCGCGACGCCGCTGCCGAGCCTGCTCGTGTTCCCGCACTTTGAGCTGCTGCTGCTTGTGCTGACCGTCGTCGCGGTCGCCCACTCGGCCGGCGGCCTGGTGGCGACGCGGCAGCCCGAGGCGGCAGGTATCGGCGCGGTCGTGCTGGTGTACCTGGCAGCGCTGCTGTTGCTGCTGGGGACGATAACTCACCTCATCGGGAAGGTGCGCTGAGCACGCAGAGCCACGCCCCGCACCCGCACCCACCTGCCCGCCTGCCCACTGGCTTGCCCGCTCGCCCACCCATGCACCCGCATGCTGGCATGCCCGCCTGCCCCCCCCTGCATGCCCCTGCTTATAAAAGGATCATTGGCATTCCCCCCCCTGTTTATAAATAACTAAAAATTAATCATTATTTAATGATTGGTATGTTCATCCTGCTGACTGTATGTTTTTAAGTCTGGCTGCAGCTGTTGGATAGCCAGTATGCTCTTACCCGTAGTCTCATACTGGTACCGGTACTTCAAAATAATACACTTCTAAATAATATACTTATCGGTATACATAATATACCGGTACTTATACAATATACTTACACATAATATACTTACCGGTACACATAATATATTTATACAATATATACTTACCGTATACCGTACCTACCAGTAATGTCATTATAAATAAAATACTCATGATGGTATACCGGTACCGGTATGGCAATGAGAATCTTTGACTTGTCATTAATGATTGGCCTTCCGCGATGTGTTAAGGTCCGGTCGCGGCTGCTGGACCAGCGCGTCCAGGCCGTACGGGCAACCGTCAACAAACGCATGCTCGCCGCACTGGACTCCAAGCGAGCCTCGGTGAATGGCGTGGCCCAACCGGTAAGCCAGCAGCTCGGGACCGCGACACCTCTTCATCTTACTTTTATCACGGTAGATTTGCTTTGCCTTCCCACATTATTAACGTTGTTTCGGGTTTGGGGATTGATGAATATACCAACTATCGATTGCTTCCAGTCAGAAATGGAGAGTTTTGGTCGAAAGTTTACCCCCTGAAGGTAACATTGAAAGAAATCATGTTTTCACACCCGAGGGAAGGCAAATTAATTCTACGGTAGGGAGGTTCAGGGTTTCCACCTGTCCAGGAGGTAGGTCCCCCAGCCTTGAAAGACCAAAGGTGGAGGGTGTCCTCCACCAGAGGTTGAGGGACCCCCGGGGGTAAGAAAAGCTTGCACATCGCCGAGGAAATAAAGAGGTATAAGGGAAGAGAGACAGAGCCCCCATAACACTCAGGCCAACACCACTAGCCCTGTTTCGACTGTACAAGGTGGGGGTCACTCAATCGCGCATGACTGATGTGCCCTGGTCCCTGGCCTGGATCGGTGTTGGGTCTAGCGTGTGCGCCACGGCAGTGCCAGACTTCCTTCAGGGAGGGTGGGCTGTAGGGTAGCCACCGCTAGGGGGCCAAAACTTGGGCAGCCTACAGCGAGCGGCCCAAACCGCGCTTTCCTGGCGCAGCTGAAGTGTAGCTGGAGTGTAGCTGAAGTTCCTAGAAATATCTGTAGTGTAGCTGAAGTGTAGCTGAAGTTCCTTACAGCAAGCCTGGTCCTGAAACCCTTATAGTCCTAGCACCCTAAACCCTTTACCACAAACCCTAGCCTTATGTCCTGTAACTATATAACCATAAGAACCTTTCAGGCATTTACAGGGAGAACCATGTGGCCACGAGCCCTGAACCCTAGAACCCTGAATCCTTAAACCCTTAACCCAATGACCCTTAACCCTAGAACCCTTAACCCAATATAACCGTTGAGAACCCGGAACCCCTAACCCTAAACGCGTTGAGAACCTGGAACCCTGGAACCCTGGCGCAGGGCAAACGCCAGCTCAAGAAGTCCTTCTCGCGCGAGGACGTCCTACGCTTCCAGTCCAAGCACGACGGGACGGTGCCGCCGCTGATCCTCGCCGCCGGAGCACTGATGAACGAGTCTGGGCGCCGCGTCTCGTTCACCAGCGGCCGCATCCGCTTCCTGGAGGTTGAGGACGATAAGGAGCGGCTGCAGCGGCGCATTGCGGCTCGGCTGAGAGAGAAGCAGGAGGAGCGGGACCTGCTGATGGAGCCGGTCAGGTCTCTGCTGTATCACAAGACAGGTGCGTGGCTGGGTGTGGGTGCAGGTTTGGGTTTATAGGGCAAAGGGCCGGTCAGGTCTTTGCTGTATCACAAAACGGGTGGGTAGCTGGGTGTAGGTGCAGGTTAGGGTTTGTAGGGTAAAAGGCCCGTCAGGACTCTGCTGTTATCTAATGGAGCGCAGGGATCGCAGTTCAGGGTTCAGGGTTTCTTTCAGGATTCAGGGTTCTCTTTTAGGTTTTAGGGTTTCACCACATAGAAGCCCTATAACGTTTCACATTGTCGGCGAATCGTTATTGAATCGTTATGCTGTTACCCCTAAACTACCGTAGTTCCACCATATCGGTATGTAAGCGCATTGAATTACCGTTTGTTTTGCGTGGAGCGCAGGGATGGCGTTCCATGTTGAAGCGCTGGTGTTTTAACTATTATATTCATTTCAATACTGTATTATTTAATTAATTATTTAAGTATTACCGGTATAATGATTGAACTATTATACCGTATTGATTTAGCTTTGGTACTTCTAAGTATTATTTTGATTTAACTGTATACCGTAACTCAACTACCTTATGTAAGCGTTCTACTGTTATCCTTTACCAGTTGAGCAGCATTGAAGCGTACCTAAATTGCTCTTCTTGCCTGGAGCGCAGGCATGGCGTTCCACGAGCTGGTGCACCTGCTCACGCGCCAGGCCGACGACGCAGCCAAGAGCCCGCCCGCGCGCAGGCGCCGGCGGCGCCCTCAGCCGCCGCGACGGCGCTCGTCGGCGTCGCGGCCGGCGCGCTCAACCTGCTCGCCAAGAACGCCCCGGAGCGTTGTCGCACGCAAGAGGCAGCCGCGCCGGGCGACGTCGTCGCTGCAATGCTGGCAGACGGCGGGCGCGGCGACCGCGGCAACAGAAACGCCTTAATGCGGCTGCCGGGCATGGACAAGGTTCCTGCGCCACGCGTCGACCGCGGCGCGACGCCGATGACCCGCGCGCTCACCGCTGAGGACCATGCGGCGCTGCACTCCACCGCCCGGAAGAAGGCCGGGCATGGGGTGGCCGCATTGGTAATGAAGGTGCGAGGGGTGCGGTGGGACGGGAGCAAAGGTCGGGGCGGGGCAGGGGGGGATCTGGGCAAGGTTGGGTGGGACGGGAGAAGAGGGTGGGCGCGGGCAGAGGGTACTAGGGTAGACCCGGGCTGAGGTTGGGATGGGGCTAGGGGTGTGTGGGCAGGGGAGAGTGGGGTGGGATCCGAGGGTGGGGCTTGGCGGGCGCAGACAAGGGAGGGCTCCTCGCCAAACTCTTCACTCCTCCTCGCTGAACCCTTTACTGCTCCTTGCTTAACCCCTAACTGCTCCTCGTTGAACCTCTGATTCCCCGCTTTGCTCCGCAGCACGACCCCAAGTTCGTCGGCACTCCCCCCCCGCGCTCGTCCAAGACGCCAATCAGCAACACCGACGCGAGGAGCTCTGCTGCGAGCCGTGGCACCCCTGACAGCAACGCCCGGACCACGCCGGCGCGGGCCACGCCGACGCGTTCGACGCCGACGCGGATCACGCCGAGCCCTGGGGGCGGCCCGGTGGCGGAGAGCGCAGAGCAGGAGGAAGGGGGGTGCGGTCCCGAGGAAGTGTGGAGGGGTGATGAAGCTGCGGGGCGGGGTGTTGTCGGGCCGGGCTGCGCGTCTGGGCCGAGCGGGCCCGAGGCGGCACCCATCAGGCTTTCCGCCTGGGATACAGGAGCTGCGGTTGAGACGCATTGCTATCCCGCGGAAGAGGCAAAGGCACCGTCCTCGTCTTCTCTGCTGGGGTCTGTCTTTTTTGCCTTCTGGCGGCGGCCGTCGGGAGCGGCGGTGCAGCCGCTACCGGCCGCAGCTTGCGCCCGCTGCTCATTGCCGGCGGATCGAGGCGACGGCCCCACAGCCGCAGCCACGATCTCCTCGTCTCCATCCTTCTCCTCGCACTCCTCGGTTTCGGATCACGGATCTGGCAGATCTGGCGGATCCGGCCCCATGGACGGACACTGGGCCGACGGCAGGCTCTCCCCGCAGATCTCAGATCTTGGATCTCAGATGTCATCCGAGCTGTGCGACCGTGTCGCGAGCCTCCACCCTGCGGCCGCAGCTGAGGCTGGGATGGAGGAGGGGCGGGGGGGTGGCGGCGGAGCCGCCGCCGCCGCTGCCGCCGCCCCCCGGTCCTCCTGGTCGCGCGCAAGGGCGCAGGTCCCGCTCGGTGAGGCCTCTGAGGAAACGAGCACTATCGACATGTTGATGGAGTTCTTTCAGGGCATGGCCATGCCGGATATTGATGAGGCCGAGGCCTGGGCCCTGCTGGAGGATACGCTGAGGGAGCGAACGACACAGCTGGACAACGAGGTTAATGATCGGTGAGAATGGGTTTCCATGTAGCCGAGTGTAGCAAAGTGAAGCTGATGTGTGGCTGATGTGTAGCTGAGGGAGCGAACGACACAGCTGGACGAAGAGCAGAAGTGTGCAGATGAAGTGTGGATTTAGTGTGGATGACATGCAGATGAAGTGTGGATGAAAAGCTGATGCAGTGTGGACGAGGCCCAAAAAAGTGTGGTGGAACTGTGGAAGAAGCTCACTTGAAGTGTGGACAATGTACCGCAGAGGTGAAGTACAGCCGAAGTGTGGATGTTACTGACCATCTCTCCACTTTCACCTTTTTTAACAGCATGTTCAACCTGATGCCGATGACCAATGACTATGGCATGACGCCTCCGGAGCAGCAAATGATGGAGGACGCCGGGATCCTGTCCGCAGACGAGGCCGCCGCCGCCTCTGATGGGGACGTAGCTGGCACAAAGGAGGAGGAAGGCCAGCACCTAGACAAGATGGCAGGGAACATGCTGGACATTCTAGTGACCGCCGCCGCCGGCAGCGGCGGCGGCGGCGACAGCCGCCCACTCACGCGGGAGGAGCAGCGGCAGCAGCCGGCTCTGTCGCTGGACGAGCTTGCTGCAGTGCTGACGGAGCCCGGCGGCGGTGCAATGGCTGCGGCCGCCGCAGCAGCGGCAGCGCCGCCGCTGCCGCCGCCGCCGCCGCATGTGCGCGGGACGCGTTTCGGCATCCTGTCGATCCCCGAGGGCGAGGAGCAGGATGAGTCGGCGTGCAGAGCGGGTGTGCCCCAGACACCTGCGCTGCCGCTCACCTTCATGGAGTGGATGTTTCCGGACGGCTTTGGGGGCGGCGGGCGCGAGGAGCAGCCGGCGGGCGCGGTCGTCGGCGCCAGCGGCCTCGTCGCGAGCCCACCGCTGCTGGCATTCCGGGCGATGGGCTCTGGGGAGAAGAAGCTCAAGGACATGACGCTCAGCGAGAGGCACCGCGCGCTGGTGCAGCTGCAGTTTGAGGTGCGGCGAGGCAGCACTGCTTGAATCCGCCCCCCCGTGAGAGCATCCTCGTGTCATGTGCTGCTATATGTTTTTATGTATGGTACTTCCTGTTCGGTTTTAGCCTATATCTGCAACCTAAACACGGGAACGTCTAGGGCTGTTCTTCAGCGAAAGTAAGGGTGTCAGCAACCTGTTGCCGCACTTCCTGCTGTACATCCCGGTGTACATCCCGCGGTATATCCCGGTGTACCTCCGGTTCGATTTTAACCTTGATCTACACCCTAAACACAGGAGCGTCTGGGGCTGTTCTTCAGTGAAAGCAGGCGTGACAGCAATCTGGTGCTCTACTTCCCGCTGGCCCTGGTGCTGCGGGATGTGCTGGCGGGCCTCTTCATCGGAGTGCAAGAAGGTGAGGGGATCGATCAGGGAAATTGGACTAAGCTCTGCCTGGCATGAGGGTGTGAGTGCTGACTTTGTAGCAAAAACGGAGCCCTGGGCTGAGACCTGAGCTTCAACCTGGTGCTCTGCTTCCCTCTAGCCATGATGCTGCACTGGACTGGCCGGACTGGTTCCACTAGCCGGACTGGTTGGACTAGCCGGACTGGTTGGACTAGCCGGACTGGTTGGACTGGCCGGACTGGTTGGACTGGCCAGACTGGTTGGACTGGCCGGACTGGTTGGACTGGCCGGACTGGTTGGACTGGCTGGACTGGTTGGACTGGCCGGACTACTCGCCGGGAATGTCACACATTGTGTTGACAATTTGCCCTGTACCCGCCCCTCCCTGCACCAGGCGCCCAGATTGCGCCGGGCTCCAACGCCTCCATTGCCCTCAACATGATGGTGTTCCTGGTGTATGCCTGGTTCGCCATGCTGGTGCTGGTCACGCGGCCACAGGCCCTGCCGGTCTTTTACTTTGCGGTGCTCCTGGGCTCACTGCTGGAAGCCGGCGCGGCTGTCTGCGTCGTGGTGCTGACAATGAACCCTAGCTCGGAAGCGGCACAGGTGGCCATGTTCGCGCAACAGGTGCGTCCTGAGTGTTTTTTTGTATGGGGGGAGGGGGGAAATTTGTTTCTTGATGCTGACGATATATCACCCCATAAGGCCCACCATTCATCCCACCACCACCACCCCTCACCCACCACTCATCCCCCATATGGCCCACCATTCACTCACCCCCCTCACCCCTCCCTCCCCTACCACTCACCCACACAGATGGCACACCATTCACCCCCCCTCCCTCACCACTCACCCACCATATGTCTCACCTCTCATTCATATGGTGGCCCACCATCCCCCCCCACACACACAGTCACTCCCCACATGGTCCACCATTTACCCCCCCTCCCCTCAACCCCTTCCCCCCCACGCACTCCCCACATGCCCCCCCCCCACACACACACAGTCACCCCCTACCCCACCACTCACTCCGCAGATGGCGCTGCTGGGTGTGTTCACCATCCTCACGTGGACATGCCTGTTCATGCTGCTGGTCAAGCTGTACACGAGGTGGCGCACCGATCGCCTGCTCATGCGCTCCGAAGACAAGGAGGCGTTAGACATACTGACCAAGGAGACCTCGCTCAGGCGCTCATTCAGTAAGTCAGCCTGGGTTGTGCATTTTGCTGGCAGCCTCGGGCTAGAGGCGTGGCGGCCAGCCTCTATTTGATTTGGCTGGCAGCCTCGCCTCCAGCCAACCCTGAAGAGGCGCCCCTTCCTCTCTCGTTGATTGATGCCCGTTGTTACTAGACTTGTTTACGAGGAAAACCAGCCTGCGCCCTCCCTCCTACCCTCCCTCTCACCCTCCCTCCTACCCTCCCTCCTACCCACCCTCTCACCCTCCCTCTCACCCTCCCTCCTACCCTCCCTCCTACCCACCCTCTCACCCTCCTTCCTACCCTCCCTCTCCCCCTCCCTCCCCCTCACCCTCCTTCTCCCCCTCCCTCCCCCTCACCCTCCTTCTCACCCTCCCTCTCCCCCTCCCTCTCCCCCTCCCTTTCCCTTTCCCTCTCACCCTCCCTCTCCCCCTCCCTCTCCCCCTCCCTTTCCCTCTCCCCCTCCCTCTCCCCCTCCCTCTCACCCTCCCTCTCACCCTCCCTCTCACCCTACCTCTCACCCTACCTTTCACCCTACCTCTCACCCTCCCTCTCCCCCTCCCTCTCCCCCTACCTCTCACCCTACCTCTACCCTCCCTCTCCCCCTCCCTCTCCCCCTCCCTCTCCCCCTCCCTCTCCCCCTCCCTCTCCCCCTCCCTCTCCCCCTCCCTCTCACCCTCCCTCTCACCCTCCCTCTCCCACTAGGAGACGCTCCTTCAGTGAGTCCAGTGTGGCAGCTATCTTGTCTGTTTTTTGCACATGCCCTGCCTGGGACCCTTGCTTGTTCCCCTCACTAGTTTCTCCCCTCTCTCTCTTCCTCCTACCCTCCTACCCTCCCCCTCCCTTCTACCCTCTCCCTCCCTCCTACCTTTTCCCTCCCTCCTACCTCCCCCCTCCCTCCTACCCTCCCCTTCCTCCTACTCAACTCCTCCCTCTCCCCCTCCCTTGCATCCTCCCTCACCTCCTCCCTCACACCCTCCCCCTCCCCCTCCCCCTCACCATCCCCTACCTCTCCCCCTCCCTCACCTCCTCCCTCCCTCCCTCCCTTGCACCCTCCCTCACCTCCTCCCTCACACCCTCCCCCTCCCTCTCCCCCTCCCTTGCGCCCTCCTTCACCTCCTCCCTCTCCCCCTCCCTCTCCCCATCCCCTCCCTCACCTCCTCCCTCTCACTCTCCGCCTCCCTCTCCCCCTCTCTTGCGCCCTCCTTCACCTCCTCCCTCACACCCTCCCCCTCCCTCTGCCCCTCCCTTGCGCCCTCCTTCACCCCCTCCCTCTCCCCCTCCCTCCCTCACCCCCTCCCTCTCCCCCTCCCTCTCCCCATCCCCTCCCTCACCTCCTCCCTCTCCCCCTCCCTTGCACCCTCCCTCACACCCTCCCTCACACCCTTCCCCTCCCTCTCCCCATCCCCTCCCTCACCTCCTCCCTCTCCCCCTCCCTGGCACCCTCCCTCACCTCCTCCCTCACCCCCTCCCCCTCCCTCTCCCCCTCCCCTCCCTCTCCCCCTCCCTTGCGCCCTCCTTCACCTCCTCCCTCTCCCCCTCCCTCTCCCCATCCCCTCCCTCACTTCCTCCCTCTCCCCCTCCCTCTCCCCCTCCCTCTCCCCCTCCCTTGCGCCCTCCTTCACCCCCTCCCTCTCCCCCTCCCTTGAGCCCTCCTTCACCCCCTCCCTCTCACCCTCCCTCTCCTCATCCCCTCCCTCACCTCCTCCCTCTCACCGTCCTCAACCCTTCTTCTGCTCAGGAGAAAGCCTGCGTGCCAGCCGCAACGGCGCGTCCACGGCGGCTGAACTCGAGTCCAGGCGCTGCCTCGAGGAGCACGACCGCGATATGGTGCTGGCGATGGAGAAAGCACAACTCCAGGCCATGGAGTTGCGTAAGAAGCTGGTCTCCGGGGCCGCGCTAGAGATCGATGACCTCCGTGCAGCAGCGCCAACGGACCACCCGGAATGGGCCGGCGACGAGTCCCGCGCGACGACGCCGGACGGCATGTGGGCTTCGTTGATCGACCCCGAGGCCGGCGGCGGCGGCGGCGGCGGCGGCGGCTCGCGGCCGGCGACGGTCAAGTACGCGCTGTCGCCGAGCACCGTGCAGGTCCTCTCAACAACGCCGCTGTTCGGGACAAAGTTCTCGTCGTCGCTGCTCGATGCGCCGGCTCCGAGGCCGCCGCAGGCCGACGCCTCGGCGCCGCCGCTTTGCGGCGGCGGCGCGTCGTTGCGGGCGGCGCCGTCGGCGGCCGTGACGGCCACGGCGGAAGCTGCCTGGAAGATGGTGCCTGCGACGGCGCCGGGACGGGCGACGCTGGTGGGGGATGCCAGCCGCACGGGCAGCTTCAACCACCCCGTCAAGTGGCAGGCTTCCCCGGGCGGCTCCCCGCCGGTGCCTGCAAGCCTGTCGGTGGCGAGGGGTAGCGGTGCTTCGTCGCAGGAGGAGCAAGTGCCGGCGGCGGCACCTGCGGTGTTGTTGATTGCGCAAGACGAGTTAAGTGGATAGATGCTCCGGTTGCGTGTTGGGTCCGGTTGGCATTCTGCAAGCGAAGGCAATACACGGTATAGGCCCCTGCCCCGTAAACCCTGGCCCTGAAACCCTAAACTGGGAAATGACTGAGCAAGACTTCTGAGACCCTGAATCCCGAAATTGGATGTGCACTGGGTGAAGAGTGTGATGATGAGGGATCAGGGTCCTTTGGGAGGGAGGGCCATCTTGGGGAGCTTGGGTCTGGAAATACGAAACCTGGGACCTCATTTACCAGTGATCAGAGTCTTGATGAGGGTGTTGGGTCTCAAGAGGGAGGGGGTCCAACATGGAGCGCTTGAGTTGTGGCCTGTGAGACGCCGTTGTTGCTTGGCGCCGTTGTTGCTTGGCGCCGATTGTTCTACCAGGTGTCAGGTGATGTGTGTGCTTGAATGCGATACGGGCGCATTGTTTTGTGGGTGTGCATCGTTTGCCGCCCGGCAGCTTGCTTTCACACGCTATCAATGGAGGGAGATGGGGGGGGGGGGGGGGGGGGTGTAAAATTCCGCAGCGTTGGATGTCTAATGCGGTAGAAGAGGGTTTAGGCTTTAGGTGCTGGCCAGGGAAGAGATAAATGTTGAGATGATCGGAAGTTACGCGTTGTGCGCTGGATGGCGTGAACACATAACAGTTGCCAGATCTGAGCGAGGAGCAGATCTATGGGATTTATCAGATCTATAACCATTACTAGGAGTAGTGTGAACTAGTGTAACATCAGCGTCTTGTCAGCGTATCTCTTTTTTCGTGCGTGGGAAGCCAAGCACGTGGATGGCGTTTCTTTGTGAGTAGGGACGTCACGTGGTAGGGTTTAGGGGTTTGGGGTCCGTTTCTTCAGCGTATCACTTGCGGTTGAGCGCGTAGCACCATCATGACAAAGTTTATGATGGGCTTCATGCAGCACTGACCAGTTTCAACATGGATATAAATCTGGAGAGGCAATTTAAATATGAATTTGAAACGAGCTTTACACATAGGTACAAACGGTTTCGCTAGAATGTGGGGAGCTTCAAGAAGGCTCTTTGAGGCGTATTGTCCATTTCATATAAGGACCGTAGTATGAATTCAGCTGGTTTTCCAACATAAATACGATGGCCGTAGACCAGTTTTCGTTTGAATGCCGTGTATGATAGTCCTTCAGGGAAACACCAGATGAAGTGTAAAATTTTACCAGTATTGCCGGCTTTTCCTCCACACAAGTATGAACACAGCCCAGCAGGCACTACAGCACGGCACTACATGGCAGGGGCTGAAACGCGTCAAGATTCACAAAACCCTATCAAGTCATGAAAGCACCAATCTGTTCGTGACCGCACGTTCTCATTAACGGTATCGGATCATAAATGAAAAAACGGATCACGCGTCCTCTTGACGGGCATGTCAGGTGACCAGTCAATCGTGTCATCGACATGACAATTCATCGGCCGATCATCCCCGAATAAGGCACCCAGCCAACAAAGCACTTCAGCTGCTCCCCAGGATCGTTAATAACAACTGTGTGAACACCAAGGTAAACCCATTATTAATTTGATTTTTAAAGTAAAAAACCCTTAAATTAGGAGCCAAGAAATTAGAGCACTCCAGCTGCTAAAACAGGGGAGGTGACGGATTGTTCTGCTTCATTACCAAGTCAGGAGTTCATCATCCTCCCCCTCCGCCTCCTCCTCATTGCCAGGGCAGCAGTTGATCCTCCTCCGCCTCCTCATCGTTACCGACAGATCAGCAGCCCCTCCTCCTACTCCCCCCCCTCCTTCTCCTCCTCCTTGTCATCACCAGATCAGCCGCCCAGGCGTAAAGCGGCAGTTGCTGACATGGAAGAGGTCCTGATGACAATGCCGAAGCAGTAGGAGCGATGTGCACCTCTTCATCGCCCCCCTTCTCCTCCTCCTCCTTGTCATGGCCAGGTCAGCACAGCCCATCCAGCACAACAAAACCGTAGCAGAAGCTGGAGAGGAAATGATAGCCTATTGGCCCCCTTCCCCCCCTCCCCCTCCTCATGGCCAGGTCAGCACAGCCCATCAAGCACAACCAGGCGGCTGCTGAAGTAGAAGAAGCAATGAGAACCTCTTAGTCCCCTTACCCCCCTCCTCCTCCTCCTCCTCCTCATGGCCAGGTCAGCGCGGGTGGATTTAAAGGGGGAGGATTGTAGCGTACAAGCCCGGGGATTAGTGCCCGCTGGCGTGCCTCGCACACATCTAGATCCTTTTGCCTGAGTGGCTGGCCCCTTGAGTGGCACATCGTTACATCCTCATGGCCAGGTGAGCAGCAGATCCAGCACTACAAGGCGGCTGCCGAAGCGGGAGAGGACTCGGGGAGCATGGGTTCATCGCCCCAAGACAGGTATACCTACAACACAGCAAGGACGGTAGGGAGGGGGGGGGCAGGTTTAGAGAGGGGAGGGGAGGGGCAGGTTAAGGGCCAGGTTTAGGGACGGGAGGAGGACAGGTTAAGGGCCAGGTTTAGGGACGGGAGGGAGGGCAGGTTAAGGGCCAGGTTAAGGGACGGGAGGAAGGGAAGGTTAAGGGCCAGGTTTAGGGACGGGAGGGAGGGCAGGTTAAGGGCCAGGTTTAGGGACGGGAGGGAGGGGAGGGGAGGGAGGATCAGGTTTAGGGACGGGAGGGAGGGGAGGGGAGGGAGGATCAGGTTTAGGGAAGGGGAAGAGGGGTGGAGCATGTTTAGGGAGGAGAGGGGGGGGGGGAGGAGCAGGTTGAGGGTCAGGGTGAAGTTGTACGGTAATGGCTTAAGGTTCAGGTAAAGGGTTGAGGGCCAGCCTTAAGGTCCATCACGTGGGCCCGCCTTGCATGCACCAATCTCACTGCAAGTGAGGGTAGGGGGGGGGTCAGGGCTGAACGTCCAGGTTTAGGGTTTTCAGGTTAAGGGATTTTTGTGGTTGTGAGGTTGAAGTTATAATTCAGTTTAAGGGTTCAGCTTAACAATTCACGTCACAGTTCAGGTTAACAGTTCATTTCACAGTTCATGAAGGGGCCTATTACTGTGGGGGTCAGACTAGTTCTCCCATCAAGGGCTTTCAGTGCCCGGTTGGCGCCTTCGCCCAACGAAGAATCGACCAGAAAAAAGTCGATGTTCCATTTTGTATTCAATGGCGAAAGTCCTCGACGCCAGTCAATTCTTCCGTGTGCTAAGGCGCCAATCACGGGGTCGCAGTATAAGCCAGGGGGGTGTCGGGGGACTAGTCCGACCCCCCTAGTGACAGATCCCCATAGTTCATGTCACAGTTCAGGTTAACAATCCAGCTCAACTTATGATGATGAAATTTGATAGTTCAGGATAAGGTTCCATGTTTGCCGTCAACAATAAGGGTTAGGGTTCACCCCTTAAATCCAGCCAGGCACCACTATGCCCCCAAACCCTCAACCCTGACCCACCTTCAGCCAGGTGTTGGGCAGAGGCAGGCCATTTTTCTGCCCCTTGAGGATCAGCTTGTATCGTCCCGGCTTGAGCGTTGAGATCGGCAGGGAGTAGTAGCCTGAAATTCAGGAGGCAGTTGGGCCAGCAGTTAAGGTTTCGAAATAGTAGTAGCCTGGGCTTCAGGAGGCAGTTGGGCAGTTGGGCCAGCAGGTAAGGTTATAAGGAGAAGGAGCCTGAGGATCAGGAGGGGGTGGAGTAGCAGTTGAGTTTAAAAACGAGGAGGAGTCTGAGGATCCGGAGGAGGTGGAGAAGCAGTTGGGGTTAGAAAGCTCTATAAGGTCTGCAACTCCTCCACCCCTTCAAAAACCTGAACCCTCGACCCCTCCCTTATGGACTGAGACCACCCTGCTGGCATGGGTGCTTGCTATAACCCTAAACCCTACACCTCTCCCTGTTGGACTAATACCACCCTGCTGGCAGTGGTGCCCGCCACAACAGGGGGCTGCCGGCCTACTTCAGGAAGATGTTGAGGTGGCAGTCGGGGTGCGAAACTTTCGAAACCCTCAACCCTCCACCCCCGTTCCTATTGGGAAGATATCACCCTGCTGGCAGCGGTACACGCCACAACAGGTCGAACAGGACTGCAGGGGGCTGCCTGCCGTCAGGGGGCGTCTGGCCGCAGTGATCAAACAGGGGGCTTCCGGCCGCAGTGATGAAACAAGGTGGGGGGAGGGTTGACGGCAGAGTTGATGTTGATTTTCCCTTGGACGTACCGGTAAACCTTACCCCCCGATAAACAACGTTGATTTTCAGGGAGTGCTACTCGAATCTGCAAAGCTCCCTGAATCTGCGCCTCGTGGTCCCCACTTTGTTCGTCGGTTTGTTTCAGTTTTAATTAAATATAGGGATGTAGATCTAGATCCAGCGCACTGCGTACCTGAACGCATCTAATTATAAGGATTGAGGCAATCATCCCACACAACGCACGCCAGAGTGCATTTCTTTGGATTTATTTCAGGGATCTAGATCCAACGCACCGTGTGCCATGGCATATTTACACACAAGGATGGAGATCTAGATGCGGCACACTGAATTCCACAACAATATTTTGCTCAGGGATCTAGATCCAGCCCACCATATGCCTGGCCACGTTTAATACCTTAAGGGATCTAGATCCAGCCCACCGTGCCCTGGGGCATGTTTATTACGTTTAGGGATCTAGATCCAACTCAACACATGCCAGGAGATGTTTACAACTTTGAGGGATCTAGATCCAGCTCACCGTATGCCAGCGCCTCCCCCTCCTGCTTCAGAATGAAAAGCAGCACCGCCAGCTCTGGAAAGGAGACGGGGAAGGTGCAACTGCACAGGGGCAATGAGGGAGAGGGGGCTTCTTTCTATAGTGATCTACCCTCAAATTTGAATTCGAATTTCAAACAGCAGCGCAACCGCCGACTCCAAAAATAAGACAAGGAACATGCAATCGCAGTGTATGGAGGAGGGGGGGTGGCTGGCTTCAGCAGTGATCTGAGTCTATAATTAAATGCGAAATTTAAACCGCTAGTTCAAACATACCAACCGAAGGCGGACAGAAGCAGATAGAGCTACCCCTCGCATTACACCCTATGTCCCCACGGGCTACTAGACCAAGCAAATAGAAAACTAACTTCACTTTATTGCACACCCACAATGCTTGGAGGCAACCATACTCTCCTTTACACGCACACCCAGGGTCTCAATCTTCGGCCGTGTGGGCCCTACCAGCCCCATGCGGCCCTACCAGCCCCATGCGGCCCTACCAGCCCCATGCGGCCCTACCAGCCCCATGCGGCCCTACCAGCCCCATGCAGCCCTACCAGCCCCATGCGGCCCTACCAGCCCCATGCGGCTCTACCAGCCCCATGCGGCCCTACCAGCCCCATGCGGCCCTACCAGCCCCACGCAGCCCTACCAGCCCTACCCTACCAGCCCCATGCGGCTCTACCAGCCCCATGCGGCCCTACCAGCCCCACGCAGCCCTACCAACCCCATGCGGCCCTACCAGCCCCATGCGGCTCTACCAGCCCCATATGGCCCTACCAGCCCCATGTGGCCCTACCAGCCCCACGCAGCCCTACCTGCCCTACCCTACCAGCCCCATGCGGCCCTACCAGCCCCATGCGGCCCTACCAGCCCCATGCGGCCCTACCAGCCCCATGCAGCCCTACCAGCCCCATGCGGCCCTACCAGCCCCATGCGGCCCTACCAGCCCCATGCGGCTCTACCAGCCCCATGCGGCCCTACCAGCCCCATGCGGCCCTACCAGCCCCACGCAGCCCTACCTGCCCTACCCTACCAGCCCCATGCGGCCCTACCAGCCCCATGCGGCCCTACCAGCCCCATGCGGCCCTACCAACCCCATGCGGCCCTACCAGCCCCATGCAGCCTTACCAGCCCCATGCGGCCCTACCAGCCCCATGCGGCCCTACCAGCCCCATGCGGCCCTACCAGCCCCATGCAGCCCTACCAGCCCCATGCGGCCCTACCAGCCCCATGCGGCCCTACCAGCCCCATGCGGCTCTACCAGCCCCATGCGGCCCTACCAGCCCCATGCGGCCCTACCAGCCCCACGCAGCCCTACCTGCCCTACCCTACCAGCCCCATGCGGCCCTACCAGCCCCATGCGGCCCTACCAGCCCCATGCGGCCCTACCAACCCCATGCGGCCCTACCAGCCCCATGCAGCCTTACCAGCCCCATGCGGCCCTACCAGCCCCATGCGGCCCTACCAGCCCCATGCGGCCCTACCAGCCCCATGCAGCCCTACCAGCCCCATGCGGCCCTACCAGCCCCATGCGGCTCTACCAGCCCCATGCGGCCCTACCAGCCCCATGCGGCCCTACCAGCCCCACGCAGCCCTACCAGCCCTACCCTACCAGCCCCATGCGGCTCTACCAGCCCCATGCGGCCCTACCAGCCCCACGCAGCCCTACCAGCCCCATGCGCCCCTACCAGCCCCATGCGGCCCTACCAGCCCCATGCGGCTCTACCAGCCCCATGCGGCCCTACCAGCCCCACGCAGCCCTACCTGCCCTACCCTACCAGCCCCATGCGGCCCTACCAGCCCCATGCGGCCCTACCAGCCCCATGCAGCCCTACCAGCCCCATGCGGCCCTACCAGCCCCATGCGGCTCTACCAGCCCCATGCGGCCCTACCTGCCCTACCCTACCAGCCCCATGCGGCCCTACCAGCCCTACCCTACCAGCCCCATGCGGCTCTACCAGCCCCATGCGGCCCTACCAGCCCCACGCAGCCCTACCAGCCCTACCCTACCAGCCCCATGCGGCTCTACCAGCCCCATGCGGCCCTACCAGCCCCACGCAGCCCTACCAGCCCCATGCGCCCCTACCAGCCCCATGCGGCCCTACCAGCCCCATGCGGCTCTACCAGCCCCATGCGGCCCTACCAGCCCCACACAGCCCTACCAGCCCCACCCTACCAGCCCCATGCGGCCCTACCAGCCCCACACAGCCCTACCAGCCCCACCCTACCAGCCCCACGCAGCATTCAGCAGGTTCCAGCGGATATGCACCCTTATAACACCCAGGGCTCCTCCAGCAAACACACACACTCACAACGTCACAACCCCACATCCGACAAACACACGCATGCATTCAAACAGTGATTTAAAAAAATTGTTTGGCACAAGCACATACACACACACTTAAAACTCAAGCAGCCATAAGAAACTCAAACACTTAGAAAACACTGCAAAAACACTGCGAAAACACAGTCAGAATTCAATCAGCCATGTGTTTCACCCGGTCACTCACTTGTAGTTGAAGTTCAGCTGCTTGTCGTTCCTCAGAGGACGCGTCTCCTGCTTTCTTGAATCCACGGGTACGCCCTTGACCCAGACCTTGACCACAATCGACTCCTGTCACGGCAGGAGGGGGAGGGGGGGCTTCATGAGTATCAAATGCATTCCTCAGCAATCTCATCTGCTCCTTATTCGAATATATACGGGCATGCCCTTGACCTAGACCTTGACCACAAACGTTGATTCCTTTGACACGGCTCAGGGTTTTGAGGGCTCTCTGCCTTTTCAGGGTCTTGGCTTCAGGGTCTTGGCTTTGAATTTTGACCCTTTGGGGTTTTAAAGACCAAGTGGATTTTGATGTTTGATTGGGGTTTTGAGGGCTAGATTGAATTCATGGGGGGGCTTTTTGGGAAGAAGCGTGGCGGCTGACCTGAGGGTTTCAGAAAGTCCTTAGTCCTAGGTATTGCGGATGATACCTAGGATACTAGGAGCGCATCTGGGTGCGCCAAGTAGCCCAGCTACTCAGTGATGGGACAGCACATATCTGACCTCCTCAGCGTTGCGCGCTCAGGCCCAGGAGCCCCCCCCTCTCCCCATGGTGGCACGATCTCGATGAACCTTTGCCGCACTGAGACGTATCATGCAGCCACGGTAAAAGAATCCAACCACACAAAATGTGCTGCACCGTGCCGTATCGTGCCATCTTGGCAGTACAATCTGGATAAACCTTTGCCGTACTGAGACGTATCATGCTGCCTTGGGAGTAGAATCCAACCACACAAAATGTGCTGCACCGTGCCCCGTATCGTGACCCACCTTGGCAGTACAACCCAGCTAAGCAAGTGCCGTACCGCGTTGCAAAGTGCTACCTTGGCAGTACAACCCGGATAAGCAAGTGCCGTACCGCGCTGCAACGTGCCACCTGGTTAGCGCAATACGGCATGTAAACAAACCCATGCCGTATGGTGCTCTACCCTGTTCCTCCCCCATTAAGCTATTTTGACACATGCAACGGAACATGCATGGGAGACGTGTGTGTCCGAGCTCGGAGCCACTCCATGTGTGGCTTGCTAATGATTTTATTCTTCATAACTGATTGGTCGTTGGTCGTTGTATGCAGCACAAGCAGAGGTGGGCATGCCCGTTTACCTCGGCCGTGCAGCAGGGCAGGCCCAGCAGCCCTCCGGCGGGTTTATTCGCGTCGAGGAGGTGCACCTACAGGAGCACACAATGAACGAGGCGGGGAATTCGAAATTGAAGTGACCCAGAGATTGAGAGAGATTCAAAAAGAGGATATCCAGGCATGGCAGTCTCATGTGTACGTTAAAAAAATGGTACGACATTGCAGAGAGCATTCGTACATTAAGTGACCCAGAGATGGAGATATTCAGAAAGAGGATATCCAGGCACGGCAATCTCATGTGTGCACATTAAAAATGGCACGGCATTTTTCAGGGAGCATTTAGAAAGAGGATACCCAGGCACAGCAGTCCCTTTTGTACACCATCAAAAATGGCACGGAAGTCATGTGGACATTCAAAGTAGCTCGGCCTAGCAGAGAGCTTTCCAAATGCGGACCCAGGCACGGCAGTCGTGCACGTTCGAAGTGGAGATGCACACTTCGCAATCAGGTACATTCAAAAATACAGACCCAGACAGGGCAGTCGTGCACATATTCAAAAGGCTGAGCGAGACATCGACAACGTTGCTGCTTGTGCATTCTAGTCCAGGACTGAGCAAGGACAGTCACACTTCCAACATGTCCACACTACCAACATGTTCACACTTCCATCATGTCCACACTTTAAGGCTCACCCGCAGGTCCCGTGCCTTGCGCACTGGCAGCATGTCCAAGGCCGGCAGCGCGTCCGAGGGATTGAGCATCCAGTCGGGCTTCTTCACGTAGCCGCAGCATCCGTTGTCCATGAACTGAATCGAAAAACAGGGAGGGGTGGCGGGTTTGGGGTTCATAGTTCAGGGTTCATAGTTCAGGGCTCAGGGTTCAGAGTTCAGGGTTCAGAGTTCAGAGTTCTGGGTCCAGAGTTCAGGGTTCATGGTTCATAGTTCAGGGTTCAGGGTTCAGAGTTCAGGGTTCAGAGTTCATGGTTCAGAGTTCATAGTTCAGGGTTCAGAGTTCAGGATTCAGAGTTCAGGGTTCAGAGGGCTCCATGGATTGAAGTCCAGGGCTTGACATATGGAGGTTTAGGGTTCAGCCGTTCAGAGCATATGATGGTTTTGGATCTGAGACGGGATTGCCGCAGCCTCCGTTTTTGATCAACTAGGCTTAGGGTTTAGGGTTAGGGTTTAGAGTGTACCACAGGGTTTAGGGCTAAACTAGGGATGGCCGCAGCATCTGTTGTTGATCAGCTGGATCAGGAACTGACAGGAGGCGGATTCAGGGTTTGGGGTTAAGGGTTTTAGCGTTTATTGGTTTAAGGTTCTAGGGTCTCTAGGGCTTGGTGGTAAAATGCTCAGGATTCAGATCTCAGGGCACAATTTAGGGCTAAGGGGCCAAAGCTTTATGGATCTGGATCCAGGACGGGACACCCACAGGATCCATGCACATAAATCAGATGCACGACAGGGAATTCAGAAATGTAGGGTTTAGGGTCCCGGGTTTAAGGTTAAATGGGTAGGGCGTTAGGGTGTAGGGCTTGAGGAATAAATAGGTTTGCAGGTCAGAGAGACCATGCTTGATGAGGGTTAAGAGTTTAGGGTTAGGGTGTAAGGCTTAGGTATGTGGTATTTAGGTGTAACAGAAGTTTGAGGTTCAGGGTCCAGAGTCGAAGGGTGTTCAACCCTTAGGGTGCAGGGTGAAGGGAATACAGAGGTTAGGGGTAAGGATCCGGGATTTAAGGCTTCGGGTCCTGACACCTCATGCTTCGGCGGAGCGAGTAGTCTTTCTTTCTTTCGGGTTCATGGGTGGTAACCTGGTATGGGGGGGGGCGGCATCCCTTGTCCACGAGCTGGATAAGGGAACGGGCTCAGCAGCAGCAGCAGCAGCAGCAGCAGTGGTAGGAATGCGGTGGGTATGCGGGGAGTGGGTGGGTAGGGTTAAGGGTTCATGGGTGGTAACCAGGTGTGTGGGGGGGCGGCATCCCTTGTCCACGAGCTGGATAAGGGAACGGGCTCAGCAGCAGCAGCAGCAGCAGTGGTAGGAATGCGGTGGGAATGCGGGGAGTGGGTGGGTAGGGTTAAGGGTTCATGGGTGGTAACCAGGTGTGTGGGGGGGCGGCATCCCTTGTCCACGAGCTGGATAAGGGAACGGGCTCAGCAGCAGCAGCAGCAGCAGCAGCAGCAGCAGCAGCAGTGGTAGGAATGCGGTGGGTATGCGGGGAGTGGGTGGGTAGGGTTAAGGGTTCATGGGTGGTAACCAGGTGTGTGGGGGGGCGGCATCCCTTGTCCACGAGCTGGATAAGGGAACGGGCTCAGCAGCAGCAGCAGCAGCAGCAGCAGCAGCAGTGGTAGGAATGCAGTGGGTATGCGGGGAGTGGGTGGGTAGGGTTAAGGGTTCAGGGGTGGTAACCAGGTGTGTGGGGGGGCGGCATCCCTTGTCCACGAGCTGGATAAGGGAACGGGCTCAGCAGCAGCAGCAGCAGCAGCAGCAGCAGCAGCAGTGGTAGGAATGCCGTGGGAATGCGGGGAGTGGGTGGGTAGGGTTAAGGGTTCATGGGTGGTAACCAGGTGTGTGGGGGGGCGGCATCCCTTGTTCACGAGCTGGATAAGGGAGCGGGCTCAGCAGCAGCAGCAGCAGCAGCAGCAGCAGCAGCAGCAGCAGTGGTAGGAATGCGGTGGGAATGCGGGGAGTGGGTGGGTAGGGTTAAGGGTTCAGGGGTGGTAACTAGGTGTGGGGGGTGCGCGGCATCCCTTGTCCAAGAGCTGGATAAGGGAACGGGCTCAGCAGCAGCAGCAGCAGCGGCAGCAGCAGGAGCAGCAGTGGTAGGAATGCGGTGGGAATGCGGGGAGTGGGTGGGTAGGGTTAAGGGTTCAGGGGTGGTAAGCAGGTATGGGGGGGGGCGACATCCCTTGTCCACGAGCTGGATAAGGGAACGGGCTCAGCAGCAGTAGCAGCAGCAGCAGTGGTGGGAATGTGGTGGGAATGCGGTGAGTGGGTGGGTGGGTAGGGTTCAGGATTCAGGGTTCAGGGCTTCTGGTTCATATAGCCACAGTATCCACCGTCCATTACCTGAATCCAAAGGGTAAAGGGTCTAGGGTCAATGATTCGGGGGATAAAGTCCAGGATTTCGGGTTTAAGGGCAAGGATTGGAGGCGTTGGGTTGAGGGTTGAGGATTGGGTGTTAAGGGTTATGGGTTTAGGGTCGAGGATTGGGTGTTAAGGGTTATGGGTTTAGGGTCGAGGATTGGGTGTTAAGGGTTATGGGTTTAGGGTCGAGGATTGGGTGTTAAGGGTTATGGGTTTAGGGTCGAGGATTGGGTGTTAAGGATTATGGGTTTAGGGTCGAGGATTGGGTGTTAAGGGTTATGAGTTTAGGGTCAAGGATTGGGTGTTAAGGGTTATGAGTTTAGGGTTGAGGATTGGGTGTTAAGGGTTATGGGTTTAGGGTCGAGGATTGGGTGTTAAGGGTTATGGGTTTAGGGTCGAGGATTGGGTGTTAAGGGTTATGGGTTTAGGGTCGAGGATTGGGTGTTAAGGGTTATGGGTTTAGGGTCGAGGATTGGGTGTTAAGGGTTATGGGTTTAGGGTCGAGGATTGGGTGTTAAGGGTTATGAGTTTAGGGTCAAGGATTGGGTGTTAAGGGTTATGGGTTTAGGGTCGAGGATTGGGTGTTAAGGGTTATGGGTTTAGGGTCGAGGATTGGGTGTTAAGGGTTATGAGTTTAGGGTCAAGGATTGGGTGTTAAGGGTTATGAGTTTAGGGTCAAGGATTGGGTGTTAAGGGTTATGGGTTTAGGGTCAAGGATTGGGTGTTAAGGGTTATGAGTTTAGGGTCAAGGATTGGGTTTTAAGGGTTATGGGTTTAGGGTCGAGGATTGGGTGTTAAGGATTATGGGTTTAGGGTCGAGGATTGGGTGTTAAGGGTTATGAGTTTAGGGTCAAGGATTGGGTGTTAAGGGTTATGAGTTTAGGGTCAAGGATTGGGTGTTAAGGGTTATGGGTTTAGGGTGGAGGATTGGGTGTTAAGGGTTATGAGTTTAGGGTCGAGGATTGGGTGTTAAGGGTTATGGGTTTAGGGTGGAGGATTGGTTGTTAAGGGTAATGAGTTTAGGGTCGAGGATTGGGTGTTAAGGGTTATGAGTTTAGGGTTGAGGATTGGGTGTTAAGGGTTATGAGTTTAGGGTCGAGGATTGGGTGTCAAAGGTTATGAGTTTAGGGTCAAGGATTGGGTGTTAAGGGTTATGGGTTTAGGGTCGAGGATTGGGTGTTAAGGGTTATGAGTTTAGGGTCGAGGATTGGGTGTTAAGGGTTATGAGTTTAGGGTCGAGGATTGGGTGTTAAGGGTTATGAGTTTAGGGTCAAGGATTGGGTGCTAAGGGTTATGGGTTTAGGGTCGAGGATTGGGTGTTAAGGGTTATGAGTTTAGGGTCAAGGATTGGGTGTTAAGGGTTATGGGTTTAGGGTCAAGGATTGGGTGTTAAGGGTTATGGGTTTAGGGTCGAGGATTGGGTGTTAAGGGTTATGGGTTTAGGGTCAAGGATTGGGTGTAAAGGGTTATGGGTTTAGGGTTGAGTATTGGGTGTTGAGGGTTGTGACTTTAGGGAGGAAGCATGGAGCATGGAGTTTCAGCCCCATCTCCGACCTTTCCCTTGTTGATTCAAGGCTCCACGGATGGAGGTTTAGGGAAATTCAGCCGTTCAGAGCATATATGATGGTTTTGGATCTGGAACGGGATTGCTGCAGCATCCGTTGTCGATCAACTGAATCAGGAACTGACAGGAAGCGGATTCAGGGTTTGGGGTTTGGGATTTTGCGGTTTTAGGTTCTAGGGTCATCTCTGACCTTTCCCTCGTTCATTCAGGGGCTCGATGGATGGAGGTTTAGGGTTCAGCGGTCATCACTGACCTTTCCCTCGTTGATCCACATGGGCTTGTCCCAGTACTGCCAGTTGAGCGCCACACATGAAGCGCCCATGCTCCACGCCATCGAAGGGTTGTAATTCCTACGCGTGGTTAAGGGTTCAGGGTTGAATTAAATGTAGGGCCTAGCATTTAAGGTTCAGGGTTTAGGGTGTATAAAAGCCTGGCCTGGTTAGGGCTAAGGGTAAATACTGATCAGGGCTTAACGTTCAGCGTTTAGGGTTCAGGATTCTGCATGTTTTAAGACCTTACGTCCAGGGTTCCCACCCCCCAGCCCAGATGTTGCCTCACATATTTTTCAAACCTTGACCCTGACATTGCCTCTTATATACTCAAACCCTGACGTCGCCTCCTCTGTTTCTTAGATGCTTCCTCACACAGCATCCTTATTGAGTTGTTGTGTTCAACAGGTCCAGACACATGCTTCCACGCCCTTTCAAAACAAATGCCAGTAGGTGAATGTTTTGAGATTGAAGAGTATAGATGCCGCAACAGCAACAGCGGCACATAGGCACCTTAAAACCTTTCTTTTGGCTTTTCCCACCTGCTATCCACTCGCCAGGCCGAAGGGTAGATCCGCACCAGGTTTGACTGCACATGCAAGGAGGCACACACACACAGACACTGGCAAGGTTTCAGGTGCAGGGGTTTGTTATTATTATTACATATTGTTTATATTATTATTATTATTATTATCATATACTGTTTTGTAATTAAACTTTGTCAGAAACCCTTCACCCTAAACCCCAGGTTTGGCTGCATGTGGTCCATGGACATACCCACACCAGTGATTATTTTAAGCCGCGGTATACCGCGATTCACGGTAAATCAGGGGGGAATCGATCTTGACCGGCGCGGTGAAACCTTGGCTTTCGAATTCTGCAATAGTGATTGGTCAAACAGCCCTCTAGACAATCATTCCGACACAAGGGACTAAATGGCGAGTTGAGTTTGGAAAGGCCATAGCGATGGTGCTTGGAAACGCATGAGGGGCTCTGGTACGAACGCCTTTCAAGAGTCGCACTGCGATGAGGGCGAAATGAGGAGAGAGTGGCTGATAGATATCGGCTTAGACGACAGCAACATGAACAAGCATACACGGGAATGCAAGCGCTGCGATGCTCTTGGCCATGAAGTTCATGAAGAACCCGCAAAGCAACAGGCTACAGGCAAAGCACCTGACCATTTGTGCTAGAGCAGACCACCATTCCAGAGTCATCCTTGAAGAATTTCCCCTACAAGCAGACCATTAGGGTCTGGCTGGAGCAGAAGGCTTGCAGAAATATCCACTCGGCAATATATATTTATGAGTGTTTGATGCTCTGCTCCAACATATTTGTGACCCTCAATTACTATGAAACATCTCAAGCACTGCTCCATTGGACTCTGGACAGTTGGATATGCGAGGTTCTGTCTCAACATTGTGATGAACCGAATTCTGAAAACAAAGCTTTTTTTATTGAAGAATGTTTCACGTCAGTCTGCTCCTTGACTTTGGGGGTTGGGCACCCCCCCGCCCCCCCCCCCCACGAAGGCTTCGCCTCGGATTCAGGGTAAATGTCAGCTTTAGTAAGTCCCCAAAAGGGAGTCATGGTAGACTTAAGGTTCCTCTAAAAACTTAAAATAACACACTCACTGACTGACCCACACATCCATCATCAGTGTGAAGCTCAGGGCAGAGGGTTCACAGGCATTGTGTTGAGGGTTCTCAACACTAAAACCTCAACCTTTTTTTGCTGCGCATGGAAGGACGCACCCACAGCAAACATCAATGAGGGCTTATTTTAAAGAGGTTTTAGTACAGGTTCGAAACCCTTAACACCGGGTTTGGCTGCGCATGCAAGGAGGCACCCATAGCTGACGTCAGTGACCCTTTAACCTGATGTTATAGGGTTAAGGGTATTGTTACAGGACCTTTACAGAACCCTTAACCCAAACACATCAGGTTTCACTACACATGCAAGGACATACACACACTACACACACATCCTAACACACAAACACACAGCGAACCAGGGTTAACCGGTACGGAAATACGGTACGGTCAAACAGTACGGTACGGACACGGTATGGCCAAAATAGGAGGACTGGTAAGGAAATGGCTGATACGCTGTTTACACACGGTACAGGACCAGGACGGTTAGGAATTTGGGCCCAAACTGGGTGACCCTACAGCGAAGATCAGTGACTGACAGCCAGAAGTGCATCGTCAAAGAGTGGCCTCCAGTCAGACATGCAGAGTAATGGAGTGACCGGATGTCAAATATGTGCTGCCGAAGAGTGACCACCAGCCAGACATGTGACACCGACGAGTAACCGGAAGCCAGGTATGTCCTATCAAAGAGTGACTGTCAACCAGGTGTGTGTCACCAATGAGTGACCGTCAGCCAGGCGTGTGACACCATGGAATGACCGCCAGCCTGGCATGACAAAAGAATGCATATGTTACGCTGTAGCAGCCACACTTGCAACACCCCTTGCAACATATTTTGCAACACCCCTCACCGTAGTGTAGGCGTGCACACCCAGGAGGCTGGCCTTGGGTGGACGCGTAGGTGTGCGCCAGATAAACACCCTTTGCAACAACTGCCGCAACACCCTTGCAACATCGCTAGCAAAAATCATTTGTAACACCCCTCACCGTAGTGTAGGCGTGCACACCCAGGCGGCTGGCGTTTGGTAGATGCGTAAGTTTTGCTAAAATAAAGCCCTCCGCAACAACTCTAGTAACAACACTTGCAACACCCCTTACCTTGGTGTAGGTATACATGTCCAGAAGCTGGCCTTGGGTGGACGCGTAGGTGTGCGCAGGATGAACAACCTTCGAAAGAACAACTTTTGAAATACCCTTGCAACAACTCCAGCCCTTGCAACAACTCCAGCCCTTGCAACAACTCCAGCAAAAATCCTTTGCAACACCCCTGATCTTGGTGTAGGTAACAGCGCGGATGTGGCTTCGCCCCAGTCTGCGCTGTTTCTTGAACTCTCACGTACCCCACAGGGCGTAATTTCCTTTCTCTGTGCCTGTGCACTACAGCAGGCTGGCCTTGGGTGGACGCGTACCTTTTCCTGGAATAAGCAACCCTTTGCGAAAACTGTTGCAACACCCCTGACGACAGCTCATGCAACATCTCTTGCAACACCCTTTACTTTGGTGTAGGTGCAAACGTCCAGAAGCTGGCCTTGGGTGGACGCGTAGGTGTGCGCAGGATGAACACCCTTTGCAGCAACTGTTGCAACACTCCTTACCACAATTCTTGCAAAGCCCTTTTGCTGCAACTGTTGCAACACTCCTTGCTACACCAGTCGCAACATCACTTGCAACCCCCTTACCTTGGTGTAGGTGTAGACATCCAGAAGGCTGCTGTTGGAGCCTTTTGACGACCGCATGCTTAAACTGGTCTTTTTGCTGGAGGGGGAGGAGGAGAGGGAGGGGGAGGGTATTTTTGCTGGGGGGAGAAAGAACGGGAGAGGGAGGGGGAGGGGGGAGGGAGGGGGAGGGGGAGGGGGGGGGGCTGAGGGAGAGGGGGAGGGAGGGGGAGAGGGAGGAGGAGAGGGAGAGGGAGGAGGAGAGGGAGGAGCAGAGGGACGGGGAGGGGGAGGAGGAGAGGGAGGGGGAGGGGGAGGGGGGAGAGGGAGGGGGGGTCTAGGCTTCTAAAACTCTGCCCTTCACTGCTCTGCGGGAGGGAGGAGCAGGGAGCAGGGTTTCAAATCCTAATGTTGCGGTACATTTCGTACCACTTGAGGATCTAGGTTCCCCAAACTGCCATTTCCCTTGCCACAGGGGTACAGGGGGGGGAGCCAAAGTGGCAGAACCAAAGATATTCTGGGGTTGCCGTACATATTAAACCCTAAGCCCTTTAAGGTTAAGAAACTGCATGTTTTTTGCTAATTGGGGAGCATGGGGAGCATGGGGCGGCATGGTGAGCATTGGGCGGCATGGGGAGCATTGGGCGGCATGGGGAGCATGGGGCGGCATGGGGAGCATGGGGCGGCATGGGGAGCATAGGGCGGCATGGGGAGCATGGGGCGGAATGGGGAGCATGGGGCGGCATGGGGAGCATGGGGCGGCATGGGGAGCATGGGGCGGCATGGGGAGCATGGGGCGGCATGCAAGATTCAGTGCTTCAGACTGTTTGCTTTGTCTTGACGTATGGGTCGAATGAAGGCATAAGCGGTATGATATCCTATTACGGTATATGACTCGTGTGCAAATACATGTTTCAGACACGTCCTTTCCCTAGTCGGCGATGGAGGCCTTAAATCTAAAAAAAAACTAGGTCAAGGCCATAATACTTTGAACCCTATACCGTAGTATCAGTCAAATTTCGTTTTTATATTGAATTCGTTTTTTGTTTGAAAACCTTCTGATTAACAAAATCCCGGTTTTGTTTTAGTGGTTCGTTTTTCTGATCGGAGGCTGAATTGTTTACCATTACTGGTTCGTTTTTGCTCTCGAACCACTAAAAAGGCAAACATGTGCCAGAGCAGCCCGTGCCTTAACTGTAGCAAAAGTGTACTGCTTTTCGCTCATAACAACAGTATGCTCTTGCGAAAGGAGCGTGTCTGCGACATGTATGGTGCTCTTCTTTGCGAGGTGGTTTTTTTCATGCTTTGGGGCAAAACATTCGTTTTTTTGTTCGTTTCTTGCTTCGGTCGGTATTATCGTGGAAATCAGCCATTTGTTTTCTTGAAAAACGACCAATAAAACGAAATCCGACTGATACTACGGTACCGGTAAGTAGCTTTTAAGGCCGTGAACCTAAAGCTAGCCTAGTGCCTTAACCCTGAATCTAGATCAAGGCTCAAACCCTTCACCCTATGACCACGTCAAGGCCTCAAACCTCAACACTCACGATGGGTCCTTCGAGGTCCGGGGCATGTCCGACCCGCTGCAGTCCTGCGGGAGGTGCCGATGGCTACAGCCGCGGTCCCTCCCCGACACCGACGGGCGCCACTGCCCGTCCGACGACATCCGGACACGGTCAGCAGCCTCCTCATTCTCGCCTTCCGCGCCACCGGACGCCGTGCCGCCGTTCGCGAAATCCGCCCGCGCGTCCGCCAAGGCGGCGGCGGCGGCGGTGGCAGCCGCCTTCTCTGCCGCCTTCTCTGCCGCGAAAGCCACCTCTGCGACGGCCCCCGAGGCGCTAGGCCCCCTGAGCCCCATCGCCTCCCGGCTTGTCAGGCTTGCAACTGCCGCGAGTGTGGTCTGCCCAGTTGCAAGGTCCTCGCCCGCCTGCTTCAGCGCTACATGGACGCCCGACGGGTCCGTGTCGGAGGTGGCATCGTCAGTCGCGCTGCCTATGCAGGAGGAAGGGGGAGGGTTCAGGGCTGAGCTTCTGAGTAAATGGGGAGGAAGTTAGGGTCCACCCGGCGCAGGAACTGTTAACCCTAGACCCTGGCTGTGAGGTCCCTAAACCCTTAACTCTGGCGGGGAGGGCTCTAAACTCTTCACTCTGGTGGGCAGGGCCCTAAACCCTAAATCCTGGCAGTGAGGACCCTAAATCCTAAACCCTGTCAGGGAGGGCCCTAAATCTAAACCCCGACGGTTGAGGTGGTCCCAACGAGAAGGCTGCCAGAGGTCTCAGCCCTGCAGCTTATACCTGAAGATCCTGAACCCTAGAGCTTTAACTGTAGATCCTGAACCCTATAACTTTACCTGTAGATCCTGAACCCTATAACCATACCTGTAGATCATGAGCCCTAAGACCTAAAGCTATAGATCCTTAACCCCAGAATTTGTACCTGTAGATCCATAACCCTGGAACCTATACCTGCATCTCCGTAACCCTAGAACCTTAACCTGTAGATCCTGAACCCTAGAACATAAACCTGTGCATCCTGAACCCTGAAACCTAGATCTTTGGTTTCCGAGCCCTATAACCTATCCCTGCGGGTCCTGAACCCTAGACCTGTGCAGTGCAAGCAATAGCCTCCTGTTCAGATCCAGATTCGAATTTGCGCGCACCTAGCCCGTGTCCGATTCGATAAGTAAAAAGCAAACGCCCTTCCTTGAACCATGCCTCGGGGCATACCGTGTATTTGTTTTGGGTTTAGGGTTAAGGGTTTAGGGCATACCGCGTATTTGTTTTGGGTTTAGGGTTAAGGGTTTAGGGCATACCGCGTATTTGTTTTGGGTTTAGGGTTAAGGGTTTAGGGCATAGCGCGTATTTGTTTTGGGTTTAGGGTTAAGGGTTTAGGGCAAACCGCATATTTGTTTTGGGTTTAGAGTTAAGGGTTTAGGGCATACCGCGTATTTGTTTTGGGTTTAGGATTTGGGGTTTAGGGCATACCGCGTACTTGTTTTGTTTATTTCATTTTATTATACTCATGCCCCGGGGGCCAGGGCGCATTTTTATTTATGTTTTATTTACCAATATTCTTATTATATCCATGCCTCAGGGCGCATCGTTTGTATCATTATTATAAGCGGTATTTAAAGCTAAGGCCCAGGAGCACATCGAAAGGGACACACACCTCGGGCCCCTGCCGCCGCCAGCGCGTTGTCCGGCATCGAATGCGTCTTCTGCGCCTGCTGCGGTTCCTGCTTCTCGCCCAGCGACGAGGACGTCGCGTCACCCAAGTCGAACCCGCCAGGATGCGGCGCGGGCGCCGTCGCCGCCCGCTGCACGTTATCCGCCAGGCCAACGTTCTTGAGCGCCGCACCCAAGGAGGACTGGCCTGGCACGTGGCGCATCGGCACCGAACGCGGCACACGCGTTGACCCGCCCTCTTCCTGGGTCGACCCGCCCTCCTCCTCCTGTGCCAGCTGCATGAGGGTTTAGCGGTGTTTAGGTGTTTGGGGCTTCAGATCTATATGGGGCTATGCCCGGGCAGGTGGCGCATCGGCACCTTACGCGGCACACGCGTCGAACCGCCCACCTTATCCTTCTCCTGCGCCAGCTGCACGAGGGTTTAGGTGTTTGGGGCTTCAGGTCTATATGCATTCATGTCTGGGCAGGTGGGCAGGTTTGGTGTTCGGGGTTGACATATATCACAATTGCAGTGGGGCCTTTTCCCTTTTGTGTAGAAGACAGCTACTCCTAGAGGGTAAGTTTGGGGGTCACACATTTCACACTTGCTCTGGGGCCATGTCCATTATGCCTAGGAAAGAGACGCTGCTGGAGGGCAGGTTTCGGTTTGGGGGTTCACACCTCACACATGCTGTGGGGCATGCCTCCCGCGCCTAGGAGACGTTGCAGGAGGATGGAATCAGGGTTCAGGTTCACATATCTCACACCTGCCGTGGGACCACGTCCCTGAAACTTGTTGGGTTGGGGGGCAGCCAAGGGTTTGGGGTAAAGGGTGGACGGTGTGGACCCCGCTGCCTAGAGCACGCTACCACCAGGGTGGGTTAAGGGTGAGGTGTCCACTGTCTACACATTTCACACCTGCTGTGAGATCACGTCCCCAGAGTCGACGGGGTAGATACCGTTGGAGGGTGAGTTAAGGGCTTAGTGTGAGCGGTAATAATTCACACATTTCACACCTGTTGCGGAACCAATTCCACAGAGTTGACAGGGTAGATGCCGTTGGAGGGTGGGCCGTGCTGTGCAGCCACAGGCTCCAGCTGGCCCGCGGTGGATTTCGACTTGAAGAGGTCGGCGCCGCCGCGGACCTGCGCAAATGTGTGAATCCGCGTGGGGTTGGGCATAAGTGTGGGGCTCGGGAAGCAGTGCTTTGCTTCCACAGGATAATGAGGTGTTAAGTGTTATAAGATGTACAGGATGATGAGATGTACAGGATGATGAGATGTACAGGATAGTGAGGTGTACGAGGCGCTTGGCTTGGCTGGCATGCATTAAGTTCCAGTAAAAGTGGGGAAAACAGCTCAAGCAAATAAATAATTCCAACAGTTTTGTTTTACACACTGGTATTAAAAAGAGTTTCGATTAATTTAATTTCCCAGGGTGCTGCTGCTGCTGCTGCAGCTGCTCGCACCTCCTTGACTGCAAGCTCCACGTTCTTCTCCCCCAGGCTGGACGAGGTCACATGATCTGCACGGAATGCAAAACACTTAATTGAAATATCCGACACGTCCAGGGGGGAAACATTTAATTATTGCAGCATCGTAAATGTGTGTGTGTCTGTATGTGTGTGTGTATGTACTCACATATATATGTGTGTGTGTATGTACTAACATATATATGTGTGTGTGTATGTACTCACATATATATATGTGTGTGTATGTACTCACATATATATGTGTGTGTGTATGTACTCACATATATATGTGTGTGTGTATGTACTCACATATATATGTGTGTGTGTATGTACTCACATATATATGTGTGTGTGTATGTACTCACATATATATGTGTGTGTGTATGTACTCACATATATATGTGTGTGTGTGTATGTACTCACATATATATGTGTGTGTGTATGTACTCACATATATATGTGTGTGTGTATGTACTCACACATATATGTATGAAATGTATACACATATCATCACACATCTCTCACCCAGGGCATTCATCTCGGGGAAGCCGCGGAACTTGGTGATATCAATGTACACCAGGCACTTGAGCTCGTCAATCGCATGCTTCAGCTGCGGAGAAAGAGCGGAGGGTCAAGGGCGTAGGGTTCAGGGCATAAAAGATAGGGTTTAGGGCATATGGTTCAGGGCAAAGGGTTGAGGGCTTAGGGCACAGGGTTTAGGGCATAGGGTGTAGGGCATAGGGTTTAGGGCTTCAGGCACAGGGTTTAGGGCATAGGGTTCAGGCATAATATATAGGGTTTAGGGCATATGGTTCAGGACATCGGGTTTAAGGCATAGGAATTAGGGCGGAAGGTCAAGGGTATAGGGTTCAGGACACAGGGTTCAGGGCTTAAGGCACAGGGTTTAGGGCATAGGGCATAGGGTTCAGGGCATAGGGTTTAGGACATAAGGTATAGGGTTCAGGGCTTAGGGCATAGGGTTAAGGGTATAGGTGTCAGGGCATAGGGTTCAGGGCGTAGGGCTCAGTGTTTAGGGCATATGGTTCAGGACGTAGGACATAGGGTTTACGGAGTAGGGTTTAGGGCATGCCACCATCATTGATTGCATGCCCCAGCTGCCATGACAGGGTTTAGAGTTCCAACAAAACCTTGTGCCCAAAAGATAACCCTGTTTACAATGCCACGCCATACGACATTGGGGTTATAAAATTGCCGCACCTTGGTTTGGATGACAAACGCCCCCCACAAGCGCCTTGACCCTGTCAAAAAGGCTACGCCTCGTTATATGTGTGTGCGTGTGGTGGGGTGGGGTGGTGGGGGTCTTAACGCTTACGCCTGGGTTGAGAAGACAAACTTCCCAGGGGAAAAACTTAACACAGTCATTAAAACGTAACGCAATCCATTTGAATAAAACGAAACTCGTCCACACCCCGTTCACACCTTGGTCCGGATGACAAACTTCCCCTTGAGTGCCTCCGGCGACAGCCACTCCCTCAGCTCCCCAGGCGGAGGAATGAACAGCTTGTCGCCCAGCTCCTCTCGCAGGATGCGGACGAGGGGCACCTGCAACGTGTGGAGAGGGTGCGGAAAGGGTGTGAACATTACAGCATGAACATTAGAATGTGTAGTTAGATATGGGCAGCAAAATAAATAACCTATCGTATACTGATAATGTGGATGTATGGATAACTTGTCACCCAAATCCCTGGAGATTTGTTGGACGAGGGCGTCTAGGTTTGGTCACATGGTCCACACCTGGATCACACCACCCACCTGGTCCACACCTAGTTCACATCTCCCACCTGGTTCTGTGCGTCCGTGTGATTCTCCAAGGTGATGATGACCGGGTAGGGAGAGGCCACAAACCCGTGCTCCTTGATGGCAATCACGCAGTCCTGATCAGGTAGGGGTGAAGGGTAAAGGGTTTGTGTCCAGGGCTCGGGATTTAGGGTTTAGGGGTGAAGGGTTTTGTGTCATGGGCTCAGGGTACAGGGTGTAGGGTTGGATTATTTGTGTCAAGGACTCCGGTTAAAGGGTTTACGGGTGGAGTTTACGTGTCAAGGGGTCAGGTTGGAGGGTTTACGGGTGCAGCGTGAAGGCTTTCGTATCAAGGGTTCAGGGTTAAGGGTCAAGCTCCTGGGGGTCAAGGGGTGAAGGATGACAGGTTTCGTGTCAAGCGTTGAGGGCTAAGGGTTAAGGGTTCACAGTTATAGGGTGAAGGTTGGAGTTTTAAGTGTCAAGGGTTTAGCGTTCAGGGGTGGAGGGTTTTGTGTCCAGGGTCGAGGTTTTTGTGTATAGACTTCAGGGTTGAGGGTAACACACTTCTTTTACCGTACCCTGAACCACACAAACGCTTGACCCTGAACCAACCAAACGCTAAAACAACTACCCCCTATTTAACCCTAAACCCATAACAACTAAAACCCTGATACATCACCGGGCCCCCCTTTAACCCTGAATCCTAAACCCTCAACATGACTTGTCTCGTAGCTGTTTGCCGTCTAGTCCAGCGTTAAGGGTTCAGAGCTTAAAACCGCCCTTAAAACCCTCAACCCTGAACAGGACGGGTTTCGTAGCCGTGCCGCCTAGTTTAGGGTTTATGCCCCTCCCCTAAAACCCTGAACCCTGAACATGATAGGTTTCGTAGCCGTGCCGTCTAGTTTGGGTTAAAGGGAATCCCGCCCCCTTAAACCCCAAAATGCTAAACAAGACAGGTTTTGTAGCCGTACCGCCTAGTTTAGGGTTTAGGGGAACTCGCCCCCCAAGAGACCCTACCCGGAACAGGGCAGGTTTTGTAGCCATGTCGCTAGGGGTCGTAAGGGAAACCTACCCCCTTAAACCCTGAATCGGCCCCTCTAAAACCGTACCCTGAACAGGACGGGTTTCGTAGCCGTGCCGCCATGCTTGCACACTGGCCCGCGTGAGCCGCCGTTGTAGCAGTCCAACTCGATGACCCTACACGCACCGCGCAGGCTCTGCACGCAGCATGCAGATCTTATTTTTAAATCAGCTGTGAATTCAGCTACAAACTAAACAAATCAGCTACATCACACGGACAGCAGCGGATGGGGCTCATGGTGACCGTCCACTTCGACGATCCTGCACGCACCGCGCAGGCTCTGCACACAACTAACATGCAGATAATTCACAAAACAAATCAGTATTCAGCCACAATTCAGCTACATCACGGCCAGCAATTCAGCTACATCACAGCCAAGGGGGCTCATGGTAGCAGTCCACCTCTACAACCCTACATGGACTGCGCAGTCTCTGCACGCAACATGTAGACAATTAAAAAAGTCGTATTCAGCCAAAATCCAGCTACATCATGGCAAAGAATTCAGCCACATCACAGCCAAGCGTGCCCATGGCAGCAATCCAACTCGATGACCCTGCACGCACCAAATTTAGGGTTTTCACCCCCTCCCCAAAACAATACACTATACCCACGTGGATGATGGTAACCTGTTCCGGCCTTGCCCATGATCTGATTAGAGGTGAGCAGAGGTTTCACATTTTCAATCCTGAACCCTTCACGTCCTGAACCCTAACGTGTTCATTCCTAACCCTAAACCCTGAAACCTTCCTTCTCACCTTCTCAATTTAGGGTTTTCACCCCCTCCCTCAAACAAACAAATTTAGACCCACGTGGATGATAGTTACCGTTCCGGCCTTCCCCATGATCTGGTCCGAGGTGAGGAGAAGTCACACTTTTTAAATGGTGAACCCTTCATTCCTAGCCCTAAAACCCTTAAACCTTCCAACTTGACCCTCGACACATGAACCCTAAACCCACATGGATGATGGTGACCGTGCCTGCCTTCCCCATGATCTGGTCGGAGGTGAGGTACGAGTTGTGTCCCGACGAGATGAAGTAGTGCGACAACGGCGCGGTCATGTCCTGCGACACATGTCCACACACACACAACACAGGCAGAGGCCATCAGAACACATGTCACTGCCGGATTGCTGGATCTGAGGCGTGGTAGAAGATGAGATGAAGTAGCAGGACAGCGGTGCAGTCATTTCCTACGTCACATCGTCACACAGATTGAGGCTGGACATCAGAACATATGGACCTGCCCGGTTGCTAAGCTTCACTCACACTATACCTCAGCTACACCTCAGCTGCACCTTAGGTACACCTCAGCTACATCTCAGCTACAACTCAGCTGCACCACAGATACACCACAGCTACACCTCAGATACCCTGCAGCTGCGCGTCAGCTACATCTCAACTAAACTTCAGCCACACCATGGCCCAGCACTCCAGCCCTGTCACCAACCTGGTAGGGTGCGCCCTGCTGGCAGGTGTAGGGTTTGGTAACAACAGGGTACATGTCGAAAAACTGGATACGCACTGATTCCTTCACAATTTGTGTGCTTGCCGGCACCTCAGCTACACCCAGGCTACACTTCGCCAGTATATCAGCAACACCACAGCTACACCTCAGCTACACTTCAGCTGCACGTCAGCTACACCTCAGCTACACCTCAGTTAAACTTCAGTCGCGCCATGGCCTAGCCCTTCAGCCCTGTCACTGACCTGGTAGGGGGCGCCCTGCTGGCAGTCGTACGGTTTGATGACATCCGGGTACATGTCGAAGAACTCTCGACCCCCCAGCTGGGACACAATCCGGTGAGACATTCGGCCCACGGGGCCCATGGCGTCGTTTTTTTGTTTTGCCATGATGGTGACTTAACAGCTGGCACAAGCGCGATCAACTGCCGCTGCTGCTACTTCGCCAGTCCTGTCGCTGCTCTGCTGGTGCTGGTTCTGGTGCTGCCAGTCCTGTCGCTGCTCTGCTGGTGCTGCTGCTAGTGCTGGCACAAGCACGCCCAACTGCTGGTGCTGGTGCTGGTGGTGCTGGTGCTAGTGCTGGCACAAGCACGAACAACTGCTGGTGCTGGTGCTGCTGCTGGTGATGGCGCAAGCGTGATCAGCAGCGCGTCCTGCAGGTGCTGCTGCTGTTGCTGATGCCGCTCAGCTATAAATCTTAACTGCTGTAACTGACGCCGCTCTGCTATAACTTCTGTAACTGCTGTAACTGACGCCGCTTTGCTACAGCTGCTGCTGTGGAAATTCCCGCTGCATGGCAGTTGGCAGGCTGTAGGGGACAAGGGTGGCGTAGAGGGAGGCAGGGAACCCACTGACAAGGTGAGAGCTGAAGGAGAGGAGAGAGCGTATCTTAAGCTGACTGGGTAGACAAAGCATGGCTTGACATAAGCTATCGTGACACAAGCTTGCATGGGCGGGCATGGCATGGGAAAGCATGGAAGGGCTAGGATGGGCGGACACAGCATGGGCTTGCATGGGCTTGCATGGGCTCAAGCTAGTGAGATGCAGTTTATCGTAGGACATTGTGCGGTTTCACATCACGCATGGTGCAGTTTGACAATGGGCGTGGTGTAGTTTGACATCACGCATGGCAAGCTTGTTTGTATGGCGAATTCCTGAAAGGTTTGATCGACATATGTGCCAGGTATACTGTGCCTGCATGGCTTACCTATAGCAAAGGCAGGGAACTGTGGCAGTAGATACTGGCTGGCCACGACTGGTACTCGATGCGAGAGCGAATCGCGGAGATAAGAGATATCGATGAATAGACCAAGCAGGCGAAAAAAGGTCGGAGCGACGCTGCTGCTCCTCGGCTACCACCTTGACTCGGTCCTTGCTTCCTTCTGTGATCGCAGGCTTGGATTATACGAATTTTGTGTGTGAGCAGCACTCTGTGTGGACGGAAGACGCCCTAGAGATCAACGCTATTGATCGAATGTAGCAAATGACCTGGAGGACTCGTCAAGATCTACCACGTGCCCAGATTGCGTGGTTATCGACAAACATTCATGTGACTCCTCTAATTTGCGTTATTATCGAAGCCCTGGAGTTTCCGCTTCCCGGTCCGTCAACCCCCCCGCGGGTGGCCACACCATTGGGCGGTTCGAACAAGCGAAGTTGGGAGTTCGGAACTCAGCTTCGGACGCGGGCCTGGACGCTGGCAGGAAGCTGTGAACTGCACCGGGTGGAACTGCACCCAGAACTTCACGGTTTGCTTTCACCAGCAATCCACAACACGCAGACGGCGCATAGGTGACAGGCTGCATGCTTGCTTCCAAGTTCCAACGCCCTGGCTCCCCCCGGTGGTATCACACTAGATAGGGTGAGCAACTTCGGTGCCGAACCAAGGGAGAAGTTGGTAGCAACCTCTGAGCAACTTTCAAACCTCGGCCAATGCAGTCTCCTGCATTTTTCATTATATTATATGCGATATGCGATATGCGATGAAATTCTAACGGGACCATGACATTCGGCAGACTGCTGGAGCCCAGGGCAGCGTGCCTGGATCTGCTGCCACCCCCCTGTCTCAGCTGCCTAGGCCTGCTGGAGGCCACAGCAGCATGCAGCAGCCTGGAGGTGCGGCCTCCCCCTTGTCTCAGCTGCTTATGTCTGTTGGAGCCCACAGCAGCATGCAGCAGCCTGGAGCTGCTGCCACCCCCCTGTCTAGGCCTGCTGGAGCCCGCAGCAGCATGCAGCAGCCTGGATCTGCTGCCACCCCCCTGTCTCAGCTGTCTAGGCCTGCTGGAGCCCGCAGCAGCATGCAGCAGCCTGGAGCTGCTGCCACCCCCCTATCTCAGCTGTCTAGGCCTGCTGGAGGCCACAGCAGCATGCAACAGCATGGAGCTGCTGCCACCCCCCTGTCTCAGCTGTCTAGGCCTGCTGGAGGCCACAGCAGCATGCAACAGCATGGAGCTGCTGCTACCCCCCTGTCTCAGCTGTCTAGGCCTGCTGGAGCCCACAGCAGCATGCTGCAGCCTGGAGCTGCTGCCACCCCCCTGTCTCAGCTGTCTAGGCCTGCTGGAGCTGCTGCCACCCTTTTGTACCTGATGGCTAGAGCTGCTGGAGCTCAGGTCATGCTTCAACAGCCTGGAGCTGCTGCCACCCCCCTTGGCCTGCCATCTTCGTTGGACAGCCAGGTCCTTTTACAGGAGTGCCCTAGGCTCAAGAGGCCTGCCCCTCAGGATAAGGCACCCAACAAGCAGGCCAAGGTGGGTGTGGTCAAGTCCAATCAGAGGAAAGGGATGTGGCTCAGGCACCATGTGGGGGCTAAGCGTGCTACATTGTCGTCAGCATGCACGCCTATCAGTACCCCATCAGAGATATCCCTGTTCAACCAACTCTTCCCCAAGTTCTCCAGCAAAGGACGGACGACAGACTGGGATGCAATGGCTAGGGAGTTCAATAATGAGGTGGTTCATGCCCTGGGCCAACAGCAGTCCGCAGGGGCCCAGGGCAACAGCCTCAGACCAAAGACCTCGAGGCAGCTGCTTGAATTCCAGAAGAGGGTCACCAATGAGCTGTGCAGGAGGGACACTGCTGCTTTGAGTGAGGCACTGAGCTGCACATCCATGCAGCCCCCTCCCTTCACTCCTGGTGTGCAGAACGCCATCGACGCCATCAGCCTGGTTCTGGATGCAGCCAAGGCCATCAAGAGGATGGACAGTGCTTCTCCAGCATCAGCTGCTGCTGTTGTTGTGTCCAGGAAGCAGTTTGCCAGCAAGGCCAAGGAGAACAAGGGCACACGGCAGGGGGAGGGACAGAAGAGGTGTGCTGCTTGCAACACGATGCCTAAGGATGACGTCGGGTTGTATCAGCACCGGGCCACTTGTGAGGCATACCAGGCAAAGTATGGGAAGAGGTAGGGTGTGTTCTTCACTTCTGCAACCTCTACTCATGCTTCAGAATGCTGTCTGATTCATTTGGCATTTGAGATCAATTATGGATTCAGACAGGATTATCAAGGAGCATGATTGCCAGCATACTTGCTATTTTGTTTGCTTTGTTAATTTGATTTTAAATTTAGAACAACCAGAAACGTTGGCAGAAGTTTCCTGTACTTTTTGGAATGTGTGAATTGGATTTGTCTGATCAGGTCATGTTGGAGCCTGAGTGTGGATGAGAAGCTTTGCATGAGGCAGGATGGCTGGTTCCTCAGCTCGTTAACTTGGTTTGTTTCATGGCTGACCTGCATTTATTCGGTGCATGCATGTTGCCTACATAGTGAGAGGTGTGACTGTGTATCCCGAGTGTGGGATGTGAGGCCGCTTCCACTTTTTGTCGTCTGATGACCAACTACTGCCATCCATAAGCAGAATATATTGTATAGCAACTTCAATAATAAATGTCTTGCCCTCGAGGCCCACTGCAATTCGACGGTTGGTACATGCAGCTTCTTCCTCGAGGCAAATCACGTGCTGCAACTTCACCCATAGATGCGCCTACGGTCTATAAAGTTGCTCTATTAATATGCACGCGTCTCCCTATTTCCCCCTACTTCCACACATTCTCACCCTATGTAGTTGCTATTTTCCCGCCCCCAGGAGAAGCTACGCCCCCCGGAAGGAGCCCCAGATGCACAGGCTTTCACCGGGGCAGGAATGGATTGAATGCCCAAGTAAGCTTTAGGGCCCTAAAGGCCTCCGGGAGCCTTGGTAGAAGATGTGGTCAAAGTACGGTAGTTAAGGGTGGATATGGGGGGTCTGATTTCCTTTTTTCGGCCTTTCATTTGCCTCTCTTCCTCTTCCTCGTCTTCCCGTTGCCTCCAACTAGATGGTTGGGCAGTGGGCAGCTGCGAGCCCACTCGGCCGAGCCCTTTTGAGCCGGGCCCAAAGGTGCAGCAGTGTCATCAACTGTTCAGCCATCGTTCACACATTCCAGCCTTCAGTCACCACTCTGCTCGTCTTTTTCTTGGACTTCTCCGACTGTGAGGCTGGCCGCCCAACCCTAGGAAAACTTGAGACGCAGCCACACAAAACAGCCCAGGAGGACCCTCGTCTACAGCTGAGAAAAGGCCAGCTCATCTGAACCCTAAACCCTGAACTAAGGGTAGCCACACATATCTGTACATAAGTTACTTTAAATACCCTAACAGTCTACAATACTGTTTAGCTCCTCTTTGTTTCTGCTTTGGCTGTGCCTTGACTGTAGCTAGTAGCTGTGGGGATGGTAATCAAATGGCCCCTTCAACTCTCCTTGCTTGAGGGGTGGGGGAGGGGGGGGGGCTTTGTCTCTTGGGAGTGAGCTGTCAGCTGTCAAGTTCATTTTCAGTTGGGCTTGATGGGCCCCCATGCTGCATTGGTTGAATTAAAAGTGTCCTCCTGCTCAGGTGTTGTGATTGCCAGTCCATGTGCCTTGCATGTAAGCCTGGCCTAGTCTCAAAGCTCAGTTTCCAGCTAACAAAAACACTGTTGTCAGAGGTGGTCAGTGGTATTGTGTAAGGGTCATAATCTGAAATATTATTTAGCTGACGGTCAGACCTACGAGAGCCAGACGAGAGATCACGACATCCCCATGCATATCAGCCCATAAGCCTCCGCGGAAGAAACATCCCATCCTTCTTGCCACTCCTGTCGACAGAATTCCCAAAATTTCACAATCCCCAGCTCTAATTTCATATATGTCAGCTTCAGATCGGTCTCGGTAAGAGTGTCAGACCGTCCTTCTTGCCAGTTGTGCCCGTTGAGTCCCTCAAATTGTTGCAATCAAAAGCTCCGATTATCTGCTATATGTATTAACTGTTTATCCCTATGAGGACCAGCCCCTCTTGCCAGTCGTGCCCCCAAAGCGCTGCATTTAAAATCTCTGATTATAAGCTGTACTTAGAAGCTTTATGTACCAGCTGCTCAGCCCCACGAGAACCAGCCACCCTTGCGCTCCGAGTCAGCTGAGGGGCCCGCTGATGCGGCCACGGTGGCGGCCCGCTCCTTCCAAACGTCCCTGAGCAAGGATGGGGGCCACAGGCAGCAACGACTTCAACACACGTGTCACACACTTCAGCACACTTGTCACACGCTTCAGCACACTTGTCACACACTTCAACACACTTGTCACACACTTCAACACACTTGTCACACACTTCATCACACTTGTCACACACTTCAGCACACTTGTCACACACTTCAACATACTTGTCACACACTTCAAGATATGCACAAAGTACTTCTTTCACAATTGGCTTATACCTGACCTACTACGTTCGATGTTTACAAAGTGCAATCTACCGAACCTCGCTTGCACTGGGCCAGAATGTCGTGTTGCTCCTTTTCAGGGTTAAGGCCTTAAGGATCAAGGGATGAGGGTCAAGGGTTAAGGTTTTTGCGCCACTCACTTGCACTGGGCCAGAATTTCACGTTGCTCCTTCTTGGGCATGTCCGTCCTCGCCTCCACAATGTGTTGTAGGACCTCGGTGTTGAAGCCAGAGTGAATGAGCAGGAGGTTGGAGTACGCCAGCACACAGGAGGCGGGCCTGATCATGCAACAGGCAGACGTTGGGCTCCAGGACAAAGAGCACACAGGGGCAGGGGCAAAGAAGGAAAGAAAGGTACGCCCCGTGGAGGGCGTGATAGTTAAGGAAACAGCGCAGCCTGCACACAGGAGGCGGGCCTGATCATGCAACAGGCAGACATAGTGCTCTACGAGGTTGGAGTATGCCAGGTTGGAGTACGCCAGCACACAGGAGGCGGGCCTGATCATGCAATAGGCAGACATTAGGCTTTAGGACAAACAGCGCACAGGGGCCAGGGGCATGGCCATGTTATGGTAGCACACCGGAGAAGGGCCTGATCACGGAACAGGCAGATGTTAGGCTCTTCGAAGTTGGAGAACCCTGCAAAACCTTATTTGTTTTGGGGGGTCGGGTACAAGATCTTGCATGATCGGTACCAACCTAGCCCTGGGGCTGATACACACACAACTAAATCCCTACTTTTAGTGTGAAGTTAATTAACTAGCCAACCAGCCAACCACGTTAAACCCTAAACCAGGCTACGACCCACTCGTGCGACGAGAGCAGCTCCCTGATGTCCGCCAGCTGGTCGATGTACTTGGACAGCCTGTCAGGCTTCAGGTGCTGCGAGAAGAAGGCGTCTACCGCGCCCTCGTCGGCATGCAGCCGCTGCACTAGGGCCTCGGTCACCTAAGAGTGTGGAAGGTGAGGTTAAGGTGTGAATTTTGTGGTTGAGGTGTGGTATATATGTGTGAGAAGGCCTCCACTGCGCCCTCGTCGGCATGCAACCGCTGTACTAGGGCCTCGGTCACCTGAGAGTGTGAAATGTGTGGTCCAGGTGTGAATTGTGTGGTTGATGTGTGGAATATATGTGTGAGAAGAAGGCGTCTACCGCGCCCTCATCGGCATACAACCCCCCCTCCCTTCCCCCTCCCCCTCCCTCCCCCTTTCTCCCCCCCCTCCTCCCTCCCTCCCTCTCCCCCCCCCTCCCCCTTCCTCCCCTCCCCCTTCCTCCCTCCCCTCCCCCCCCCCTCCTCTCCCTGCCTCCCCCCTTCCCCCCCTCCCCTCCCATCCCTCCCCTCCCCCCTTCCCTCCATGCCCCCCACCCGCCCCCCTCCACCCCTTCCCCTCCATACCATCTCTCTCCCCCCCTCCACCTCCCCCCCCTCCCCTCCATTCCCCTCCCCCCCCCTCCCCCCTCCCCCTCCCACCTGGGATAGACCTGCCAGCAGGATGTTAACGTAGCGACGCACCAGCTCCTCCACCGCCGCCTCAGCCACCCGCTTGATGAAGCTGGGCTCCACAGTTTTCTGGGAGAGAGGAGATAGGAAAGAGCCCAGGTTAAACTTAGCCGGTTAAGGGTCCAGGTTACAGGGTACAGGATTAACTTAGCCGGTCCAGGGTCCAGGGTCCAGGGTTAACTAGGCCGGGTAAGGGTCCAGGGGTATTTTCAGGGTTAAGAAAAAACTTAGCCGGGTAAAGGGTTTAGGGTATGTAGTTTATGGCTTATAGGCCATGGTCTAGAAATAACCCCCCTTGTGATGCTGTGGTCGACAATGCTCTAGCAGAATGACACGGGTTTATGTTTGAAAGTTACGGGTCTAGCTTCGAGGAAGTTCAGCTGCACGTGGGTTTAGGGTTTAGGGTTGCGGGTGAAACCTTGGAGAAGCTGCCAAGCATTAGGTCTTGCAATGCCCAACTCCCAGGTTCAGGGTCCAGATTTAGGTTGAAGGGCGTAGGGTGAAAGGTTTAAGTTAGATTTGTAGTTCAGGGTTTAGCGCCAAAACCCTTAACCCCCATTCGAATGCTTCACCTGCACATCTGTCATACAGTCCTTGGGTTCGGGGTTTAGATTTAGTGCCAGAACCCCTGAATCCTCATTCCAATGCTTCACCTGCACATCCATCATGTCGTCCTTGGGTAAAGGGTTAAGGGGGGTTTAGGGTTCAGGGTTTAGGGTTCAGGGTTTTTAGTGCCAAAACCCCTGAACCCCCAAATTAGTGCCCAAACCCCTGAACCCCCATTCCAATGCTTCACCTGCACATCCATCATGTAGTCCTTGACTGTGGCCAGCAGGGTGGCCGTGGTCTTGCCTGCCAGCCACTCAGACGTGGTGAAGAGCGCCTTAAGCTGGGTGCTGGTGCCGGGGTCTGGTAGAGGGGATGGGGAGAGGGCAAGTGCCAGCATTTATTGCTGTGTGAAGACTCAGCTACATGTCAGCTACATGTCAGCTACACTCGGGCATCGTGAAGAGCGCCTTAAGCTGGGTGCTGGTGCCGGGGTCTGGTAGAGGGGAGGGGGAGAGGGCAAGTGCCAGCATTTATTGCTGTGTGAAGACTCAGCTACATGTCAGCTACATGTCAGCTACACTCGGGCATCGTGAAGAGCGCCTTAAGCTGGGTGCTGGTGCCGGGGTCTGGTAGAGGGGAGGGGGAGAGGGCAAGTGCCAGCATTTATTGCTGTGTGAAGACTCAGCTACATGTCAGCTACATGTCAGCTACACTCGGGCATCGTGAAGAGCACCTTAAGCTGGGTGCAGGTGCCGGGGTCTGGTAGAGGGGAGGGAGAGGAGGGCAAGTGCCAGCATTTATTGCTGTGTGAAGACTCAGCTACATGTCAGCTACATGTCAGCTACACTCGGGCATCGTGAAGAGCACCTTGAGCTGGGTGCTGGTGCCGGGGTCTGGTAGAGGGGAGGGGGAGAGGGCAAGTGCCAGCATTTATTGCTGTGTGAAGACTCAGCTACATGTCAGCTACATGTCAGCTACACTCGGGCATCGTGAAGAGCACCTTGAGCTGGTTGCAGGTGCCAGGGTCTGGTAGAGGGGAGGGAGGGGAGGGGGAGAGGGCAAGTGCCAGCATTTATTGCTGTGTGAAGACTCAGCTACATGTCAGCTACATGTCAGCTACACTCGGGCATCGTGAATAGCACCTTGAGCTGGGTGCAGGTGCCGGGGTCTGGTGGAGGGGATGGGGAGGAGGGCAAGTGCCAGCATTTATTGCTGTGTGAAGACTCAGCTACATGTCAGCTACATGTCAGCTACACTCGGGCATTGTGAAGAGCACCTTGAGCTGGGTGCTGGTGCCGGGGTCTGGTAGAGGGGAGGGGGAGAGGGCAAGTGCCAGCATTTATTGCTGTGTGAAGACTCAGCTACATGTCAGCTACATGTCAGCTACACTCGGGCATCGTGAAGAGCACCTTGAGCTGGGTGCAGGTGCCGGGGTCTGGTAGAGGGGAGGGAGGGGAGGGGGAGAGGGCAAGTGCCAGCATTTATTGCTGTGTGAAGACTCAGCTACATGTCAGCTACATGTCAGCTACACTCGGGCATCGTGAAGAGCACCTTGAGCTGGGTGCAGGTGCCGGGGTCTGGTAGAGGGGAGGGGGAGAGGGCAAGTGCCAGCATTTATTGCTGTGTGAAGACTCAGCTACATGTCAGCTCCATGTCAGCTACACTCGGGCATCGTGAATAGCACCTTGAGCTGGGTGCAGGTGCCGGGGTCTGGTAGAGGGGAGGGGGAGGAGGGCAAGTGCCAGCATTTATTGCTGTGTGAAGACTCAGCTACATGTCAGCTACATGTCAGCTACACTCGGGCATCGTGAAGAGCGCCTTAAGCTGGGTGCTGGTGCCGGGGTCTGGTAGAGGGGAGGGGGAGAGGGCAAGTGCCAGCATTTATTGCTGTGTGAAGACTCAGCTACATGTCAGCTACATGTCAGCTACACTCGGGCATTGTGAAGAGCACCTTGAGCTGGGTGCTGGTGCCGGGGTCTGGTAGAGGGGAGGGAGAGGAGGGCAAGTGCCAGCATTTATTGCTGTGTGAAGACTCAGCTACATGTCAGCTACATGTCAGCTACACTCGGGCATCGTGAAGAGCACCTTGAGCTGGGTGCAGGTGCCGGGGTCTGGTAGAGGGGAGGGAGGGGAGGGGGAGAGGGCAAGTGCCAGCATTTATTGCTGTGTGAAGACTCAGCTACATGTCAGCTACATGTCAGCTACACTCGGGCATCGTGAAGAGCACCTTGAGCTGGGTGCAGGTGCCGGGGTCTGGTAGAGGGGAGGGGGAGGAGGGCAAGTGCCAGCATTTATTGCTGTGTGAAGACTCAGCTACATGTCAGCTACATGTCAGCTACACTCGGGCATTGTGAAGAGCACCTTGAGCTGGGTGCAGGTGCCGGGGTCTGGTAGAGGGGAGGGGGAGAGGGCAAGTGCCAGCAATTACTGTTGCGTGGCTCAGCTACATGTCAGCTACATGCCAGCTACATTTCAGCTACACTCAGCCGTCGAGAAGAGCGCCTTGAGGTGGATGCTGGTGCCGGGTCTGGTGGAAGGGAGGAGGAGGAGGGAAAGTGCCAGCATGTATTGCTGTGTGAAGACTCCGCTACATGTCAGCTACACTCCGGCCTCTGGCTGAAGCCCCCCCGCTTGTGGCCAGCCATACTGCTTTTGCCACCAGGCGTAGGCCAATCCAGGTTTGGTCCCAATCAGGCCTACGGCGGCCGCGGGGTGGCCTGCCAAAGGCGGACTCGAAGTCAGAAAAAACACGAGCACTGGCCAGTGTGCCTTGAGCTGGGTGCTCTGGGGTCTGAGGGCTGGGTGCTGGGGTGGAGAGGAGATGGGCGAGCATGAGCACCGGCAAATGCCTTGAGCAGTGCGACTACACACGAGCACTGGCCAGTGTGCCTTGAGCTGGGTGCTCTGGGGTCTGATGGTGGGGAGGAGGAGGAGGAGGGCGAGCGCCTGTTAGTGGTGCCCGAGTCGGTAGGTGACCTTCTTAGACCGAGCTAGATTTAAAAGTATAGCTTAATATCATTCATTTAAATTTATAAATATTAAGTTTATAAATTTATAACATTCATAATAAACTACCTTGAGATGGGTGTTGACGTGGTTTCACACTTTAGTATTTTTGGTCCAGAGGTCACACCATCGAACACGTTCTCCAACAATGTATTGGTGACCATCACACTGCCCATGTCCATGTTCACACTTTGGGCAACATGGTATGACCAAGGAAGCTTCATGGCAACAAGTTCCCATGCTTTCCTATTTCCGGGGCCGCAGCGCACCGTTGCACACGTCCTCCACCCGTTCCTTCGTGGCCACCTTGCCCACGTCCAAGGTTGCGTTGCTGTGTGTTTGGGGGTTTAGGGTTAAGGGTCGGGGGTTCAGGGTTTAGGGTTAAGGGTTAGGGGTTTGGGGGCTAGAGCGCACCATTGAACACGTTCTCCACCAGTGCCTTGGTGGCCACTTTGCCCACGTCCAAGAACCCACGGCACACCGCCTCAATGTCGATCCTCTTGCGGTACTCAGGCTGGAGCTGACGCTGCGGATGTATAAAGTTGTTGTTACTAAGTCAACACACCACACATAGCCTTTTGCGAAAGGGCCAGGCAGAGCGAACCAATGGAAACTAGCCACAAGAACCAAAACAATTAGACGTGCACGGTTTGGTTGATTGTCCACCTTAACCCCCCGGCCCCCCTATCTGCCCCTTCCCACCCACCTCTCCTGGCTGATCTGTTCCCCTACACGTAAAGCACTCATGCACACACCCCCACTCCGTATCGGGGAAAGAAAAGAGGGGTAGGAAGAGAGGGAAAGAAAAGAGGGGTAGGAAGAGAGGGAAAGAAAAGAGGGGTAGGAAGAGAGGGGGAGAAGAAAGGGGAAGGAAGAGAGGGGGAGAAAAAAGGGGAAGGAAGAGGAAGAGTGCCAAGCTGGGGAGATGTGGCTTCACTATCTGCCTTCCACCCCCCCGGTACTAGATCATCCTCCTCTCCTAAACAGCCCAATCCTTAACATCCCCCCCCCCCTCTCCTTTCCCAGTCCCCCTAACTGATCTTCCTCCCCTACACAGCCCATTCCCATACATAGGTTCATCCCTTCCGTGACCGCACGTGGCACGTTATAGCATCGGAGTCCTATCCTGCTGACCTCCCTACGAGCAAATAAGATGAAAACTCCAGCACTTGTGTATAAGGGCCAAGGTGCCCTTTCCTCCTGCCCCCCCCTCCCTACCCGTCCCTTACCTGCCTTTCCCCCCCTCCCCTACCCCCCCCTAAACCCTCCCTTGCCTGAACCCTGCACATCTTTTAAGAACTCAAGCGACTGCTCGCACCACACAATGGCCAAAGCGCCCTTTCCTCCTCCCCCCCTCCTCCTTACCTGCCTCTCCCCTCCCCCCTTTCCTGGCTCATCTTCCTCCTACCCCCCCCCACTACCCGCAGAGATAAATAAAAACGCGAACAAGTGCGTGGATTAATGAATCCATCTTGGCCGAAGCATGGGACATGGCTATCATCAATCAGCCGTGGCCCAAATCTTGGCCGAAGCATGGGACATGGCTACCACCAATCAGCCGTGGCCCAATCACCATTCAAAATGCCCCCTTGGCCCAAAACCATCGAGAGGCCCTTCTTCCGCAGCCTCAGTCCCCACCCATTCTGGCCGAAGCATGGGACATGGCACCCCCCCCCCCCCAACTACCCCTCCCCTGACCCCCCCCTCCCCCCCCCTACCTGCACGTCTGTTGAGAACTCCAGCGACTGCTCGTAGCACATGATACAGTTGTTGAGCTGGGCGCAGGCCATCTCAAAGGTCATGTGGCGCCCAGCAAGCATGGAGGAAAGTGCAGCCTGAGGGACATGATGAGGGGCAAGAGGGGGGGGTGGGGGGGATAGAGTGGGCAGCAGAGGGGGGGGGGCTAGGGAAAGAGAGGGGTGGAGGGTAAAGGAAAGTGCAGTCTGAGGGTAAAGTAGAAGGGCAAGAGGGGGGTGGGGGCTAGAAAATAGAGGGATGGAGGGTAAAGGAAAGTGTAGCCTGAGGGGAAAAAATAAGGGTTAGAGCGGGGTGGGATAGAGTGGGCAGCAGAGGGGGGTGGGGGCTAGGAAAGAGAGGGATGAAGGGTATCTCATAACCCTCAACGCCTCCATGCCCTTGACGTGTACTGCGCACCTGAAACGACCCGCAATCAGCAACCTGTCGTGCTCATCATCACCTGGCCATGATTGTCAACCCCTCCATGCCCTCTGTGCCCTTTGCTCCCTGATCCTATACTGCGCACCTGAAACGACCGCATGACCCGCAAGGAGCACTCTGCCGTGCTAATCATCACCCTCCACCCTCCACCCCTCCATGCAAAACCTGACGTGTAGTGCGGAACTGCGCACCTGACCCGCATGACCCACAAGGAGCACTCTGCACTCTGCAGTGCACATTATCACCCCGCACCCTCAACCCCTCCATGCCCTTCGCTCTCCCGACCTGTAGTGCGCACCTGGAAAGGACCGCATGACCCGCAAGGAGCACTCTGCCGTGCTCATCATCACCTGGCCATGATCATGAACCCTCAACGCTTTCATGACCTCCATGCCCTTCGTGTCCACGTTGTAGTGCACACCTGGAATGACCTCTTGACCCGCAATGAACACTGCAGTTCACATCATCACCCCGCACCCTCAACCCCTCCATGCCCTTCGCTCCCCCGACCTGTAGTGCGCACCTGAAACGACCGCATGACCCGCAAGGAGCACTCTGCCGTGCTCATCATCACCTGGCCATGATCGTCTATACTCAAGATGACCTGAGGCAGTGCATGGGCGAGAGGGACAGAGTGTGGCTGGCATAGGTATGAATATGTGCGCAGAAAAAGTGTGAACATAGACGTGTATGTACATTCGCCCATGCCTGCGCCTCCGCCCATACCTTTGCTTATTCACCCCCGCCCATGCTTCCGCTCCATCGCCCATGCATCCCCCCCCCTCTATGCCTGCACCTCCACACATGCCTACGCTCATTCCCTCATACCCCCCCCCCCCCCTGGCCCATGCTTCCGCTCCATCGCCCATACACCCCCCCCGCCTATGCCTGCGCCTCCGCCCATGTCTTTGCTTATTCACCCCCGCCTATGCTTCCGCTCCATCGCCCATGCACCATCCCCCCGCCTATGCTTCCGCTCCATCGCCCATGCACCATCCCCCCCGCCCGCCCATCCTTCCGCTCCATCCCCCATGCACCATCCCCCCCGCCTATGCTTCCGCTCCATCGCACATGCATCATCCCCCCCGCCCGCCCATCCTTCCGCTCCATCCCCCATGCACCATCCCCCCGCCCATGCTTCCGCTCCATCGCCCATGCACCCCCCCCGTCTATGCCTGCGCCTCCACCCATGCCTTTGCTTATTCACCCACGCCCATGCTTCCGCTCCATCCCCATGCACCATCCCCCCCGCCCGCCCATCCTTCCGCTCCATCCCCCATGCACCATCCCCCCCGCCTATGCTTCCGCTCCATCGCCCATGCACCATCCCTCCCGCCCGCCCATCCTTCCGCTCCATCCCCCATGCACCATCCCCCCGCCCATGCTTCCGCTCCATCGCCCATGCACCCCCCCTGCCTATGCCTGCGCCTCCGCCCATGCCTTTGCTTATTCACCCACGCCCATGCTTCCGCTCCATCCCCCATGCACCATCCCCCCTGCCCATGCTTCCGCTCCATCGCCCATGCACCCCCCGGCCTATGCCTGCGCCTCCGCCCATGCCTTTGCTTATTCACCCACGCCCATGCTTCCACTTCATCCCCATGCACCATCCCCCCCGCCCGCCCATCCTTCCGCTCCATCCCCCATGCACCATCCCCCCCGCCTATGCTTCCGCTCCATCGCCCATGCACCATCCCCCCCGCCCGCCCATCCTTCCGCTCCATCCCCCATGCACCATCCCCCCGCCCATGCTTCCGCTCCATCGCCCATGCACCCCCCCTGCCTATGCCTGCGCCTCCGCCCATGCCTTTGCTTATTCACCCACGCCCATGCTTCCGCTCCATCCCCCATGCACCATCCCCCCTGCCCATGCTTCCGCTCCATCGCCCATGCACCCCCCCCGGCCTATGCCTGCGCCTCCGCCCATGCCTTTGCTTATTCACCCACGCTCATGCTTCCGCTCCATCCCCCATGCACCATCCCCCCTGCCCATGCTTCCGCTCCATCGCCCATGCACCCCCCCGGCCTATGCCTGCGCCTCCGCCCATGCCTTTGCTTACTCACCCACGCCCATGCTTCCGCTCCATCCCCCATGCACCATCCCCCCCGCCCGCCCATCCTTCCGCTCCATTGCCCATGCACCCCCCCGGCCTATGCCTGCGCCTCCGCCCATGCCTTTGCTTATTCACCCACGCCCATGCTTCCGCTCCATCCCCCATGCACCATCCCCCCCGCCTATGCTTCCGCTCCATCGCACATGCATCATCCCCCCCGCCCGCCCATCCTTCCGCTCCATCCCCCATGCACCATCCCCCCGCCCATGCTTCCGCTCCATCGCCCATGCACCCCCCCCGTCTATGCCTGCGCCTCCGCCCATGCCTTTGCTTATTCACCCACGCCCATGCTTCCGCTCCATCCCCATGCACTATCCCCCCCGCCCGCCCATCCTTCCGCTCCATCCCCCATGCACCATCCCCCCCGCCTATGCTTCCGCTCCATCGCCCATGCACCATCCCCCCCGCCCGCCCATCCTTCCGCTCCATCCCCCATGCACCATCCCCCCGCCCATGCTTACGCTCCATCGCCCATGCACCCCCCCTGCCTATGCCTGCGCCTCCGCCCATGCCTTTGCTTATTCACCCACCCCCATGCTTCCGCTCCATCCCCCATGCACCTTCCCCCCTGCCCATGCTTCCGCTCCATCGCCCATGCACCCCCCTGGCCTATGCCTGCGCCTCCGCCCATGCCTTTGCTTATTCACCCACGCCAATGCTTCCGCTCCATCCCCATGCACCATCCCCCCCGCCCGCCCATCCTTCCGCTCCATCCCCATGCACCATCCCCCCCGCCCGCCCATCCTTCCGCTCCATCCCCCATGCACCATCCCCCCGCCCATGCTTCCGCTCCATCGCCCATGCACCCCCCCTGCCTATGCCTGCGCCTCTGCCCATGCCTTTGCTTATTCACCCACGCCCATGCTTAGCTCCATCCCCCATGCACCATCCCCCCTGCCCATGCTTCCGCTCCATCGCCCATGCACCCCCCCGGCCTATGCCTGCGCCTCCGCCCATGCCTTTGCTTATTCACCCACGCTCATGCTTCCGCTCCATCCCCCATGCACCATCCCCCCTGCCCATGCTTCCGCTCCATCGCCCATGCACCCCCCCGGCCTATGCCTGCGCCTCCGCCCATGCCTTTGCTTATTCACCCACGCCCATGCTTCCGCTCCATCCCCCATGCACCATCCCCCCCGCCCGCCCATCCTTCCGCTCCATTGCCCATGCACCCCCCCGGCCTATGCCTGCGCCTCCGCCCATGCCTTTGCTTATTCACGCACGCCCATGCTTCCGCTCCATCCCCCATGCACCATCCCCCCCGCCCGCCCATGCTTCGCTCCATCGCCCATGCACCCCCCCCCCCCCCCCGGCCTATGCCTGCGCCTCAGCCCATGCCTTTGCTTATTCACCCCCGCCCATACTGCCGCTCCATCCCCCATGCACCATCCCCCCTCTATGCCTGCTCCTCCACACATGCATCCCCCTCCCTGCTCATGCTGTCGCTCCCTCGCCCATGCACCTGTCCCCCTTCCATGTTGTACATCCGCCCACCTGTATCTCCTCGTTCCTACAACCCTAAACCCTAGATTCCAAACTGCTGCCTCCGCCCACCTGTATCTCCTCGTTCCTACAACCCCGGCCCCTAAACCCTAGATTCCAAACTGCTGCCTCCGCCCACCTGTATCTCCTCGTTCTTACAACCCCAGCCCCTAATCCCTAAACTAGTGCCTTCGCCCACCTGTATCTCCTCGTTCATGATGCGGAAGAACTCAGTGGCCCCGGGGGTCCGCAACAGGCCCTTGATGTCCTTCTTGGGCTCGTACTGCAGAAGGGAGGATGTAGGGCTCAGGGTTCAGGGGCTCTTGGGCTCATGACGGGGTCGGCGGTTGAGGGTTGATGGTGGAGGGTTTTGGTCATGAGGCCGTTTGCGCAGCAGGCCCTTCATATTCTCCTTGGGCTCATACTGCGGAACGTGAAATAGGGCTCAGGGTTCAGGGTTTTGTGGTTTAAGGTTGTGCCAAAATATAGGGTTTGGGGTTTAAGGTTGTGGTCATGATGTCCGTCCAGATGCCTTGAACCCTCTTGGGCTCATGCTTCTTGATGGGGTCAACAGTTAATGGTGGAGGGTTTTGGTCTGCCGCAGGCCGCCGATATCCTTCTTGGGCTCATTCTATGGAACGGGAAATAGGGCTCAGGGTTCATGTAGGGTTTAAGGTTGTCGTTATCAGGTTGTGCCAGGTGCACATATCCTCTTGGGCTCATGCTGAAGAACAGGGTGGAGGGCTCAGGGTTCAGGGTTCAGGGGGTTGTGGTTTAAGGTTGCGGGTGTGAGGTCGTGCCTGGTGCCTTACTTCTTTCAAGTTGCCCTTTTCATCAGTGCTAGGTAATATATATATATATATATATACCGTATATATATATATGCATTATAAACGGTATTATATTGTATATTAAGAAAACGACCCCCCACCCTGGATTGTTTTTAACGAACCCTCTTCTGCTGATACTATATGCCTAGGTCACTTTCAGGATGTCATCGTACCGCTTGAAAATAGTGGCCCAGCAGCACACCACGGCAATTTTACGTCAAAAGCCACACACAAAAGAGTGGTACAGCAGGATGTACTTGTAACGCTTCATAAGTTTGACCGAACAGACCCATGTGACCAGTTATGTCACCCTAAACCCCAAGACGTTAAACCTACCTCGAAGTCCACTTTTAGGATGTTGTTGTACCATTTGGTCATAGTTTCCTCCATCCTTTGGAACAGAGGCAGTGGGGTGGAGTGAGAGAAAACACAAGTGATATAAGTGTGAACACTTGATTCTTGTTTCCTCCATCCTTTGCAACACAAGCAGAGGGGGAGTTAAAAAAAACCACAGTGTGACAAGTGTGACCACTGGGTCATCCTTTCCTCCGTCATTTGCAACACATGCAGATGTGTGGAGTGAGAAAATAATGTGAGTGTGATAAATGTGACCTCTGTGCCATTGTTTCCTCCATTCTTTGCAAGATATGCAGATGTGTGGAGTGAGAAAGCGTAAGTGTGACAAGTGTGACCATGTGGCACTCGTTTCCTCCATGCTTTTGCAACATCTGCAGAAGGGTGGGGTGAGCAAAAAACGAGTGTGTGGCAAGTGTGACCACCGGGTCATTGTTTCCTCCATCCTTTGCAACACAAGCAGAGGAAAGGAGTGAGAACAGACACGAGTGTGGCAATATAACTGGGCAATCAAGATTTTGAGTGGTGATATGAGTGAGCAAGAGTGATGATATGAGTGAGCAAGAGTGATGATATGAGTGAGCAAGAGTGTTGGGGTCTGACACCGTGAAAGAGACGCAGGTGTCACGTAAGGCAGTCTGTTTCGCAGGTAAACAATATTCTGACGGAAATTGTTAAGTTTTTGTGACACCAGAATGAGGCCGCCTGTTGTGGCCGTTCCTTCTTTTGCTTGGACTTGACAAAGTGGAGGCCTGCCGCCCAACCCTTCAACGCTGGGACACTAACTGCAGGAAACCGGCAATATTGAGACAGGAAAACAGCAATTTTCTGACAGGATGCCCTCTCACAAGGCAAAGCTGTGTAAACCTTGAAACCTATACCCTCCCCCACCTGTGAATGTAAAAACCTGTCTGTAGATCCAAGCCCTGTCGCTGCCCCCACCCCACCCCCAGTGAATTGTTTTGGGTCCAAACCCTGAACCCTCCTCCACCTGTGAATGTAACACTCAATCAATAAGTCCAGACCCTGTCGTAACTCCCTCCCCCCCCATTGAAATATTGTGTGTCTAACCCCTTAACCCTGAACCTTCCCCACCTGTGAATGTAACACTCCATCAGTAGGTCCAGGCCCTGCCGCTGCTCAGGGTCCTCGTGGATCACCAGTGGAAGGCGCAGGTGCTCCTCGCGCACGCCCAGGCCACGCAACGTCTCCTGAGCAGGGAGGTGTTAGGGTTCAGGGTTTACATGGCTTGGACATTGAGAAATAGCGTGATTGCTCGGGTGCTTTTAGGGCCCCTGAGCTATCCCGCTGTTTCTCTAAAGCGTATCTGCGAGGGGATGGTGCACAAAACATTCAACCCGGAACTAGGACAGTGCAGCTGCTCCTCGCGGACGCCCAGGCCGCATAGAGTCTTCTGAACGGGGAGGGGGATTCTAAGTGTTGACAGCGCCTTGGCCCGCTGGCCCACTCACCATGGTCTTGCACACAAACTCCATTATCAGCAGTAGCTGAAACGTAGCCGAACTGCAATGAATTGTAGCTGAACGGCAGCTAAATCGCCAACCACACACACCATATACTTACGCACAAAATCCATGATCCGCAGTAGCTGAATCATAGCCAAATGCGCTTTATGGTAGCTGAATGGTAGCTTTATGGTAGCTGAATCGCAAACGCACTCACGCATGACATTTATGATCTGCAGTAGCTGAATCATAGCCAAATGCGCTTTATGGTAGCTGAATGGTAGCTGAATTGCTAGCCACACTCACCATGTACTTGCGCACAAACTCCATAATCTTCAGCTGGCCGCGTGTTGACAGCGCCTCGGCCCGTTGGCCCACCATGTCCACCACCTCTGCGACATTGACGTGGTACATCTACGCAAGGAGGGTGGATCAGCAGACAGAGGCGAGGGAAACTCCCCCCCTTCCCTCAACCCACTCACTCCTCTCTCTCTCTCTCCCTTCCCCTCCCTCCTTCCCATCCCCCCTTCCCGCCGTCCCTCCCCTCTCTCCCCTCTCTCCCTACCCCTTCCCCCTTCCCCCCCTCCCCCTCCAAACCAACCCTGAGACTCCACTGACCTGGAAGAGCGTGTCAAAGATGTTGTACGAGGGGGGGAAGCAGGGCGCCACAGCGTCATACAACGTGCATAGGTCCAGCTGTGGGGAAGGAAGAAATCCACAGGGGGGGGAGGTTGTTTGGAAATCGCAAGAGGAGGTTGGTTGAAATACAACCGATTAATTAGTTAAATTCAGGGCGCCACAGCGTCGTACAGAGGTCCAGCTGTGTGCGAGGAGGAACCGCAGGGGGGGAGGTTGATCAGAAAACAATTATTAATACATACATTAATTTAAATCAGTATTTTCCTTGATTCAGGGCGCCACAGCGTTGCACAACGTGCAGAGGTCAAGCTGAGGGGGAGGAAGAAAACGCAGTTTATTTTTGAAACAATCGATTACGGTGATTAAATGAATTAAAGTACTGACATGTTTTTATCAATTAAATTTCTCCAGCGTTTTGAAGGGTAGGTGAATTAACGTTCCAATTTTTATGAGATGCTTGAGAGTAGAGATACATAATATCGCTGCATTCCAGTAATACAAAAAATAACTGATAATTTCGTTTTTTTATAATGTGTTATTTTCTCTTTGGGTGTGCACCTGGCCGGCTTGGCATCTCTCGTTGGTGGCAATAAACATCAGCCAGAAACCATGAGGCTTGTAATGGGGAAGCCACCCATCCAAATAAAAAAAATAGTATGCCATATAATTGTATATTAAATAAATAGTTCCGGTACCGTATACATAATTAATAAATAGTAAATAAAACATAGGAAGTAGATGCCATGAGGTGTGTTACCTGGAAGCCAGTAAGCCACCCAACCAGCTTTGTAGGGTTTAGGGTTGAGCTTGAGGATGGCCAGGGGGGTCTGGGGTCTCAGGGTTATGGCTTTTAGGGGATGAGGGGCTTACGGGGGAGGGAGGAGGTTTTCATGGGTAGGGGGATTGTTAGTCGGCTACTTAGGGGATAGTTCCTTGATCGGCTCCCTTTAAGAGCAGAGGAAAAGGTAAGGCAAAAGTTATATACACTGGAATCGAGCAAATTGAAAAGCCTTGCCGTAGACATGATCGATACGTCATGTTCACTGAGCGTCGAAGGTCAGGCGAGCGACAAAGGTTGGACGCGCGACGAAGGCTAGACCAAACAGAGGATGTTAACGCCCCATCCCTTGTCTAGCGCACCAAGCATGTTTGGTTAGGGGATAATAAGTGAGCTAGTTAGGGACTTATTGGGGTCGAATTAAAGGGGTAGTGGGTTGTGACCCCAGCTGACAGATGGACATAATGGGAGCTTCACACTTTGTCACTTCGTCAGCTAAGACAGAAAGAAAGGAACTACGTCCCGTGGGGAGCGTAAGAGTTGAGGAAACAGCGCAACCTGGGCCGAAGCCACATTCGCGCCCTTACCATCAGCTATTCAGCTCCTCCCCCGTCCCCACATTTCTCCCACCTCCATACTCCAACGACCCCCCTCCCATTCCTCTCACCTCCACACTTTCCAGGTACTCCATCAGCTCCTTCAGGTATGGCTCTTCATCAAACAACTGGAAGCAGAGGCCGGGGAGGAAGGGGAGGGGGGCAGTCAGATTAGCAAGAGGAGGGGTGGGGGGGGGAGGGGGAAGTCAGTAGCAGGAGGAGGGGTGGGGGGCAGGAGGAGGGGGCAGGGAGGGGCAGTCAGATTAGCAAGAGGAGGGGTGGGGGTAGGGAGGGGGGGGGGTGAGGGGCAGTCAGATTAGCAAGAGGAGGGGTGGGTGGCGTAGAGGGGAGGGTGAGGGGCAGTCAGATTAGCAAGAGGAGGGGTGGGGGGCTGGGAGGGAGGGGTGAGGGGCAGTCAGATAAAAAGGAGAGGGGGGTGGGTGGCATAGAGGGGAGGGTGAGGGGCAGCCATATTAGAATAAGGGGGGGGGGGGGGGTGAGGGACCCCGAAAGTATAACACTAATGTACATCCATGTTGTATACCCCTGCTGTACACCCCAGTTGTACATCCATGTTGTATACCTCCTCAGTGAACCCCTGATGTACATCCATGTTGTATACCCCTGCTGTACACCCCAGTTGTATATCCATGTTGTATACCCCTGCTGTACACCCCAGTTGTACATCCATGTTGTATACCTCCTCAGTGAACCCCTGATGTACATCCATGTTGTACACCCCTGCTGTACACCCCAGTTGTACCGCCTGGTCGTACCGTTTCCTCCACAATGTCCATAGCAGCCAGCTCCTCCTTGTCCTCGATGGTTTCGATGGTGCCCGCCCTGGTGCGCAGCTATGAGAGGGGTGGAGCGGTTAGGGTGCGGTTAGGGAGTGGTTGGATAGCAGTTGGGTAGCGGCCAGGGAGCATTTAGGGAGCAGTTAGAGAGCGGTTGGGGAGTGGTTAGGGAGGGGGGGGAAGTGGGTTGGGAGATGGGAAATTCCGCGATTAGGAAGGTAAAGGGTTAAGGGTTCAGGGTTTAGGGTTTAAAGTTTAGGGTTTAGGGTTTGAGAGGGGGTTCATGAGTCTGTGCAGCTGTCTACACGCGGGAGGAGGCGGAAGTTCGTGAATAATGCTTACTTTGGAATGCAGGATATGGGAGGGGGTGAAAGGCAATAAGGTTGGTTGGGACATGACTGGGAGGTGGTTATAAGGTGGTTGTCAAGTGCTTGGGAGGTGGTTGGGAGGTAGTCGGGAGGTGGTTGGGAGGTCGTTTGGAGGTGGTTGGGAGGTGGTAGGGAGCAGGTGTTGCACTCACCTGCAACACTGACCCCCTAACCTGCAATCTGAGGTCACAAGAGGTTATGCCGTACCTGCACCAAAACCAGATTTTTCAGGGAGTCCCATATCTCCATCAGCAGGGTAATGTTGTACACTCGTACTGGACGTACCACATAGAAGTGTTGTACACACTTGCAGCCTGAAACCCTGCACCGAAACCAAGTTACTGTTTTAAGAAAGTCCCACTTCTCCTCCAGCAGGACCTTGTTGTACTGGTCGTACCGCACCGCGTTGTGCACACCCGCAACTCTAAACCCTGAACACCATGTTCTGGATTAAGGGTTGGGAGCTCAGGGTTTTGCGCCCACCTGCACCGAACCCAATTTCTTCAGAGAGTCCACCTTCTCGTCCAGCAGGATGCTGTTGTCCTGGTTGCACCGCACGGTGGTGATGTACACACGTGCGACAACAAAAGTGACCCCCACACGCTTCGCCCACCTGCACTGAAATCAGGTTCTACAGGAAGTCCCACCTTCTCCTCCAGCAAGGTGTTGTCGTACTGGTCATACCGCACCGTTGCGTTGTACACACCCGCAACTCTAAAACCTGAACCCCACCCGCTGCGCCCACCTGCACCGAAACCAGGTTCTACAGGAAGTCCCACCTTCTTCTCCAGCGGGGTGATGTCATGCTGGTCGTACCGCACCGTCGCGTTGTACACACCCGCAACTCTAAACCCTGCACGCCCCGCTCTGGGTTACGGGTTTGGGGTTCAGGGTTTTGCGCCCACCTGCACCGAGACCAGGTTCTTCAGGAAGTCCACCTTCTCCTCCAGCAGGATGTTGTCGTACTGGTCGTACCGCACCGTCGCGTTGAACTCGCCGGCACGCTGCGCTAGGCCGAGCAGGTCGCCAAACCGGACGTCCACCCAGGCCTGCGTGGGCACAAGGCACGACTGCAGGATGCCCGATAAGGGGGGGGCATCCATTCACCCCTAACCCCTGAACCCTAGTATGGCCTCTCCATTCAACCCTAAACCCGATTCAGTAGACATTGCTCTGTTGGACCGCCGATCAGCTTCCGGAATTATGAAAGACCTTGTCACACACACAAAAACGGCCATATATTGCAGCAGTTCAAACTAAAATTAAATTCAACTGCCACGTTGGCAAGCCGCCCATTGCGCCGTGGGAAGCTCATTGCACAATCCCAACCCGCCCGATCGCCCACGTGGGTTGTAGGTCTATCACCCTCGCCCCTCTCCCACCTGTAACTTCATCATCAGGCATCCTGAACCCCCAACCCCACGGGGTGTAGTTTGACCCTCACCCAAGCCTGATGAGTCTAGGTCTATCCCCTAAACCCTCGGCCCTCCCACCTGCAACTTCATCATCAGACGGTGGCGGAAGCGCTTGGCGTGCGCCTGGTCCTCCTTGGTGCGACTGTACTTCTGGTCGAGTTGCTCCTGCAGGGAAAGGGCCAGAGAGGATCAGTCAAGTGTTATGACTTGAAACTTTGACTTGTTGACCTCCTGACAATCAGGGGAGGGGGGCAGGTGGACTGAGCGCATGAATTTTTTTTGTGCGGCTGTGCTTCTGGTCAAGTTGCTGCTGCGGGGCAAGGGTTTAGGGTCAGGAAGCAGCAGATGCGCTTATGGCTTGTCCGGAATACGTGATGGGACAGATCGGTCAATTCCGGGAGACAGAGAGCAGGAGAGAGGCAGGTGGACTGAGCGCATGGTCCCTCATGATGTCCCTGGTCAGGTTACTCCTGTGGGAAAAGGGTTTGGGGTTTAGGGTTTAGGGTTTAGGGTCAGGGAGCCGCAGATGAGCCTGTTGTACTTCTGGCCTGTCAGGAAAATGTGAAAGAATTCAGATCAGTCGATTCCGGGTGGCAGAGAATTGGAGAGAGGCGGGTGATACGAGCACCCGATCTTCCTGTGTGCTGTGCGTCAACGGACCCTACATTCTAGGTCCTTCACCCCAAACCCTTGACCCCAAAACCCTGAACCCCTAACTAGGCACCTGCAGCTCCACAACTCTCAAGCAGTCCACCAGCTCAATCCGGAACCCTAAGCCAAAAACCCTGAACCCTTACACCATAAACCCCTGAACTCTAAAACCCTGAACCCCTAACTAGACACCTGCAGCTCCACAACTCTCAAGCAGTCCACCAGCAGGGTGGGGTTGTCCTGCCCCAGGTCCATGAAGCTATCCAGGTGGCTCCACAGCTGCTCCTCAAACGCAGCCATGACCTGCAATCAGACAAACAGGTGGGGACGCTTAACGCGATACCCTTAACCTGTTTAGAGCTTGAAGTGGTGTCCAGGTGGCTCCAAAGCTGCTCATCAAACGCTGCCATGACCTGCACAATAACGGTGCAGGCCTCTGAACTTGAAGCCCTAGACCTGTCCAGAACTCAAAGAGGTGGTCAGGTGGCTGCACAGCTGCTCCTCAAACGCAGCCATCACCTGGAAACAAAACAGGACAGATAGTCAAACCCTTGAAGCCTAAACTGAAAAGCAGCCTTAACTTTTAAGCTATCCAGGTGGCTGCAGAGTTGCTCCTTAAAGGCAGCCATCGCCTGCAAACAAAACAGGACAGATAGTCAAACCCTTAAACCCTGCAAACCACAAACAGTTATCCTGAAAGCCTTAACTATAAAGCTTTCCAGGTGGCCGCACAGCTGCTCCTCAAACGCTGCCATCACCTGCAAACAAACAAACAGGTGGGGACGCTTTACGTAACGCCCTTAACCTGTTAAGAGCACGAAGAGGTGCCCAGGTAGCCGCACAAGTGATCTTCAAACATAGACATGACCTGCAAACAAACAGGGCAGGTGGTTGAACTCTCAAGGCCTGAAACCCCAAAGCAGCTGGTCTAAAAGCCTTGACTCTAAAGCTATCCAGGTGGCCCCACAGCTGCTCCTCACACGCTGCCATCACCTGCACAATTACAAGGTAGGCACAATTACAAGGTAGGCCACTTAACGTGAAGCTCTGAACCTGTCCAGAGCTCGAAGTGGTGCTCAGATGGTTGAACCCTTAATGCCTAAACCCAGAAACAGTTAGCCTAAAAGCATGAACTCTAAAGCTATCCAGGTGGGGTCGCTTAACGTGAAGCCCTAAACATGTTAAGAGCACGAAAAGGTGCCCAGGTGGCCCCAAAATTGCTGCTCAAACATACGTATGACCATAAGTATGACCATAAGTACGGCCATAAGCATGACCAGGGAATCAACATGGGAGAGGATGGGTGGCATGTGCAGAGATTGCAGACATGCCCAGTTGGCTCCACAACAATATACAGGGCAGGCATTGGAACCCGGACAGCATAATGCCACAATCCATAAGGCCTAAATCCGAAACCCTAAACCTGCTGCTCACACACAGCCACGGCTTGGCAATAAACAGGGCAGGCATTGGAACCCGGATGGCCTAAACCCTGAAGGCATAATCCATCAAGGCATAAACCCTTAAAGCAGGAACATAAAGAGCTCAAACCCTTGAAGCCTGAACCTTAAGAGCATTTACCCTAAAAACATAAATTATGAAGACATGAGCCATACAAGCCTAACAAAGAGCAACCAATATAAGTGTACATACTGCCTATTTAGTGTGACGCGGGTGGGATGCTGCCCTGCTCATCGGGGCCAGGGCGCTGCCCCGCTCTACCATTTTCTATTTTCTGGAGCCCCTCTCCTCACCATGTTGACCCTCTCCGGGTTTAAGAACACAAGCTAGCCTCAAAGGGTTTATGGGTTGAGGGTTTAGGGGTAACGCTGCAGGCCTTAGGGTCCAGGGTTTAGGTTCAGGGTTTAAGGTTCAGGGTTTAGGGTTCATCATTGCACAGCAGACAGGAAGACAGACAGACGGTCCTTGTTGGCCCTCTCGAAGTTCTTGAACACGGCTTAGGGGTAACAGGTCAAGGTTTAGGGTTAAGGCTTAAAAGGAGGTTTGGGATTCACAATTGTACAGCAGGCAGGCCCACCTCGTTGACCCTCTCCAGGTATTTGAACATGTTGCTGAAGTCATGGTTGCTGGACTTGACGTTCCTGTTCCAGGTCAGATATAGGGTGTTGGGTCCAGGGTGTAGGCTTAATGGTGCAGGGTGTAGGGTTCAGGGTTCAGGGTTTAGGGTCAGGGGTTTAATGTTTGTGAGTGTGAGCCGTGTTTAGGGTTAAGGGTTCCTATACCTTAAACATGATGCTGAAGCCATGGCTTTTGGATTTGACGTTCCTGTTCCAGTTCAGGTGTAGGATTAAGGGATTAAGGGTTTGAGAGTGTGTGCAGAGTTTGTGCTAAAGGGGCCCTAAACATTTTGCTGAACACTTTGCTGAAGGGTTCCTACGCCTTAAAACATTTTGCCGAAGCCACGGTTGCCGGACTTGACGTCCCTGTTCCAGTCCCAGATCCAAGAGCAAGGTATCCTCACATACGCCTTATACACAATGGCCAGTAAACGTATCCGCACGTAAGCCTTATATAACCACCATTTATACGCCTCCCATGAGCCATGTGCAAACCTAATAAAAGTTTACTACCTTTAATGATAAGGTCACCAACCCCTGAAAATATGTTTGTGTGCACATGCAGGCTGTGCTGTTTCCTGCTTTACTGTTTCTTTATGTAACGACGCTAAGCTACTGAGACATCTGACGTCAGATGTCTCAGGAGCTTAGCGTCGTTACATCAACAAACTCTCACGCCCCTCACGGGGCGTAGCTTTCTCTCTTTCTTAGTGTGCACATGCGCATGTGTGTGTGCAAGTATGGGGACGAGGCTGCTGGACATGACGTTCCTGTGACAGGTCAGGGGGCGGTCGGGACGGTCATTGTGCAGAGGTCCAGGTGAAGGGTTCAGACTTACGGGTTGAGGGTTTAAGGTCAAGAGCATAGGCAGTGTGGGTGGTGTGTGGGTGCAAGTGTGTGAATGTGTTCCTGTTCCGGGCTCAAACCCTAAGGCCCCCCACCCACACCGGGAAACCAAATAATTTTACAATTTTTAGTAGGATCCCCTGAGACTATACGCAGTTGCGTCAATTACACGCTCACCTGTTTCAAGCCCAAAACCTAAGCCTCACCTGTTTCAGGCTCAAACCCTAAGCCACACTAGTTTCAGGCCCAAACCTAAGCCTAACCTGTTCCAGGCCCAAACCCCAAGACTCAACTGTTTCAGGCCCAAACCCTAAACCCAACCTGTTCCAGGCCCAAACCCTAAACCAAACCTGATTCAGGCCCAAAACCTTAGCCTAACATGTTCCAGGCCCAAACCCTAAGCCTGGCATTTTTCAACCCCAAACCCTAAGAAACACCAGTTTCAGGCCCGAACCCTAAGCCACACCTGTTCCAGGCCTAAACCCCAAGCCACACCTGTTCCAGGCCTTAACCCTATGCCTCACCTGTTCCAGGCCTAAACCCCAAGCCTCACATGTCCCAGGCCTAAACCCCAAGCTCACCTGTTCCAGGCATAAACCCTAAGCCTCACCTGTTCCAGGCCTTCACCCCAAGCCACACCTGTTCCAGGCCTAAACCCCAAGCCTCACCTGTTCCAGGCATAAACCCTAAGCCTCACCTGTTCCAGGCCTAAACCCCAAGCCTCACCTGTTCCAGGCATAAACCCTAAGCCTCACCTGTTCCAGGCCTAAACCCCAAACCTCACCTGTTCCAGGCCTAAACCCCACGCCTCTCCTGTTCCAGGCCTTAACCCTAAGCCTCACCTGTTCCAGGCCTAAACCCCAAGCCACACCTGTTCCATGCCTTAACCCTAAGCCTCACCTGTTACAGGCCTAAACCCCAAGCCTCACCTGTTCCAAGCCTAAACCCCAAGCCTCACCTGTTCCAGGCCTAAACCCTAAGCCTCACATGTTCCAGGCCTAAACCCCAAGCCTCACCTGCTCCAGGCCTAAACCCCAAGCCTCACCTGTTCCAGGCATAAACCCTAATCCACACCTGTTCCAGGCCTTAACCCCAAGCCTCACCTGTTCCAGGCCTAAACCCTAAGCCACATATGTTCCAGGCCTAAACCCTAAGCCACACCTAATCCAGGCCTACACCCTAAGCCACACCTGTTCCAGGCCAGAACCCTATGCCACACCTGTTCCAGGCCTAAGCCCTAAGCCACACATGTTCCAGGCCTAAGCCCTAAGCCACACCTGTTCCAGGCCTAAACCCTAAGCCACACCTGTTCCAGGCCTAAGCCCTAAGCCACACCTGTTCCAGGCCTAAGACCTAAGCCACACCTGTTCCATGCCTAAACCCTAAGCCACACCTGTTCCAGGCATAAACCCTAAGCCACACATGTTCCAGGCCTAAGCCCTAAGCCACACCTGTTCCAGGCCTAAGCCATAAGCCCCACCTGTTCCAGGCCTAAACCCTTAGCCACACCTGTTCCAGGCCTAAACCCTAAGCCACACATGTTCCAGGCCTAAACCCTAAGCCACACCTGTTCCAGGCCTAAACCCTAAGCCACACCTGTTCCAGGCCTAAACCCTAAGCCACACCTGTTCCAGGCCTAAACCCTAAGCCGCACCTGTTCAAGGCATAAACCCTAAGCCACACCTGTTCAAGGCCTAAACCCTAAGCCACACCTGTTCCAGGCCTGAACCCTAAGCCACACCTGTTCCAGGCCTAAACCCTAAGCCACACCTGTTCCAGGCCTAAACCCTAAGCCACACCTGTTCCAGGCATAAACCCTAAGCCACACCTGTTCCAGACCTAAACCGTAAGCCACACCTGTTCCAGGCCTGCTTTGCTTTCTCTGCTGTTCCCTCCAGCACCGTGAGCGCCTCGAAGGCCGGCAGGATGTTGACCGGGTCATCCAGTAACCCTAGGACCATCTCCGCACGTGAGGGCAGCACCACTATATCCTCCAACTCAGAGAGCACCTGGAGCAGGACAGGCAGGGGAGAGGAGGGGGGAGGGGGGAACCGTTGATCGGGTCATCCAATAACCCTAGGACCATCTCCGCACGCGAAGGCAGCACCACTATATACTCCAGCTCGGAGAGCACCTGGAGCAGGACAGGCAGGGGAGAGGAGGGGGGAGGGGGGAACCGTTGATCGGGTCATCCAGTAACCCTAGGACCATCTCCGCACGCGAAGGCAGCACCACTATATCCTCCAGCTCGGAGAGCACCTGGAGCAAGACAGGCAGGGGAGAGGAGGGGGGAGGGGGGAACCGTTGATCGGGTCATCCAGTAACCCTAGGACCATCTCCGCACGTGAGGGCAGCACCACTATATACTCCAGCTCGGAGAGCACCTGGAGCAGGACAGGCAGGGGAGAGGAGGGGGGTGGGGGGAACCGTTGATCGGGTCATACAGTAACCCTAGGACCATCTCCGCACGCGAAGGCAGCACCACTATATCCTCCAACTCGGAGAGCACCTGGAGCAAGACGGGCAGGGGAGAGGAGGGGGGAGGGGGGAACCGTTGATCGGGTCATTCAGTAACCCTAGGACCATCTCCGCACGTGAGGGCAGCACCACTATATCCTCCAACTCAGAGAGCACCTGGAGCAGGACAGGCAGGGGAGAGGAGGGGGGAGGGGGGAACTGTTGATCGGGTCATTCAGTAACCCTAGGACCATCTCCGCACGTGAGGGCAGCACCACTATATCCTCCAACTCAGAGAGCACCTGGAGCAGGACAGGCAGGGGAGAGGAGGGGGGAGGGGGAACCGTTGATCGGGTCATCCAGTAACCCTAGGACCATCTCCGCACGTGAAGGCAGCACCACTAAATCCTCCAGCTCGGAGAGCACCTGGAGCAAGACAGGCAGGGGAGAGGAGGGGGGAGGGGGGAACCGTTGATCGGGTCATCCAGTAACCCTAGGACCATCTCCGCACGTGAGGGCAGCACCACTATATCCTCCAACTCAGAGAGCACCTGGAGCAGGACAGGCAGGGGAGAGGAGGGGGGAGGGGGGAACCGTTGATCGGGTCATCCAGTAACCCTAGGACCATCTCCGCACGTGAGGGCAGCACCACTATATCCTCCAACTCAGAGAGCACCTGGAGCAGGACAGGCAGGGGAGAGGAGGGGGGAGGGGGGAACCGTTGATCGGGTCATCCAGTAACCCTAGGACCATCTCCGCACGTGAGGGCAGCACCACTATATCCTCCAACTCAGAGAGCACCTGGAGCAGGACAGGCAGGGGAGAGGAGGGGGTAATCCGGCACCTCCCTCCTCCCTCTACATCACACTCTCCACACACACGTGAATCCATATTGTTCATGCTCACCCGTGTCAGACTCAACACCTTGATCCTGTCCTGGTGATCAACCAGATGCAATCACTCCTCACGCTCTTCACACATCCTCTGCCACCCTCCTCCACTGCTACATCACACTACTCACACATCACTGTGTGTGCCCGACTCAGCACCTGGATCGTGTCCTGGTGATCCATGAGGCACGATAACTCCTCACACTATTCACACATCCTCTGCCTCCCTCCTCCCTGTCTACAATGCACTATTCACACAATGCCTGCCGCCCCCCTCACCGTCTGCATCACAAAATCCACACATTCACTGCCTCCCTCCACCCTGTCTACAATACACTATTCACACAATGCCTGCCGCCCCCCTCACCGTCTGCATCACAAAATCCACACATTCACTGCCTCCCTCCACCCTGTCTACAATACACTATTCACAAATTTTCTCCCTCCCTCCTCCCTGTCTAAAATACAATACTCACACATTTGCTGCCTCCCTCCCCCCTGCCTACAAGACACCATTCACATATTACTGCCGCACTCCTCCCTGCCTATGTGACACTTTTCACACATTTCCTGCCCCCACCCTCCCTGCCCACAATGCCATATTCACACATTTCCTGCCCCCCACCTTCCTGCCTACAAGACACTATTCACACATTTACTGCCTCCCTACTTATGGTCTGCATTACACAATCCACCCCCCCCCCCCATCTCTCACACACACACACTTGTTCTGCATATGTGTTGAAGGCTCAGCACCTTCATCTTGTCCTGGTGCTCAATCAGGCACGATCACTTCTCACTCTCTTCACACATCCGCTACCCCCGCCCTCTACATCAAACTCTTCACACACAAGCACACACATTTTGCATGTTTGCATGTGTCATGCTCAGCACCTTTATCCCTTATTGGTCATCGATTAGGCACAATCACTCCTCACACTATTCACACATCTACCCCCTTCCCTCTCTCTCACACACACACACACACACGCACACGGTTTGTCTGACCGATTTGTTGTTGTTCTTGTTGTTTGGAACGTGAACTTGCCTTCCTTTCATTCCTCTTGTGCCTTCTCCCTTGACTTTCCTAGCTGACTTACGGTATGCCGACGTGGCCGAGCTTCATTTAAGCAGGGCCCAGAGGTGTAACGTTATTAACGCACACACACACACACACACACACACACACACACACCTTCTGCATGTTTGCGTGTGTCAGACTCAGCACCTTCATCCATAATTGATCATCAATTAGGCGCAATCACGCTTCCCTCTTCACACATCTACCCCCCTCCCCCCCCTCTCACACACACACACACACACACACACACACACACACCTTCTGCATGTTTGCGTGTGTCAGACTCAGCACCTTCATCCATAATTGATCATCAATTAGGCGCAATCACGCTTCCCTCTTCACACATCTACCCCCCTCCCCCCCCTCTCACACACACACACACACCTTCTGCATGTTTGCGTGTGTCAGGCTCAGCACCTTGATCTTGTCCTGGTGATCAATTAGACGCGAACATTCCTCGCACAGCCTGCAGGTCAGGGTATGGGCGGACTGCAGTCATTATGGCAAGGATCTAGGAGCAAGGCCGGTCAGGGTATGGGCAGACGGCAGTTATGATAATCAGGGTTTAGTGAAAAGGCAGGTCAGGGTATGGACAGGCTGCAGTCAGTTTGATTAGGGTTTAGGGTGTGCCATAGGGCACAGGGAATACTAGTCATGATGATTGGGGTTTAGGTTTTAGGGACAAGCCAGATCAGGGTATGGACAGGCTGCAGTCATGATGATTAGGGTCCAGGGTGTTTGCACATGGGTACAGGCAGATGTCGGAGATAACAGCTTTGAGGCTGACAGACCTGTTGTGAAGTTCTGTGAAGTGTTTTCAGTCCAGTGGAGCATCACATTTGATGATTAGCACAGGTTCCCACAAAGCCGTACGAGCACAAAATAAACTAGGGTGGTGAGCGAAAAAACAGGTGTTGCAAGGACATGCCAACGTGGATGATAAGTCCTGGGGTATAAGGGCTTTGTTTAAGGTCCACAGCATACCTGTAAACCTCGGCGATCTGAGGCCAGACAATCCTCACCTGCCTAGGGTATATATACAGGTTAGGGGTTTACGCGCTTAACCCTGGACAAAGGTTCGGGGTACATGCCCTCCATTGAAAGGCCAGGTCAAGGGTTTACGCACCTAAGCCTGCAAAACAAAAACTCAGGGCTTACGACCTGAACCCTGAACTCATGTACTCAGGGGTAATGGCCTCAACCATAAATCAGGTTTAAGGTGCATGCCGTAAGCCCCAAAACTGAACCCAGTCATCAGTGCCCAGGTTCAGGGTAAAAAAAACTCAGACCCCCAGATCGCCGGCTGTTTGCTGGTCCATTGGGGATTAGGATCCATTGGGGATTAGGATCCATTGGGGATTAGGGTCCATTGGGGATTAGGGTCCATTGGGGATTATGGTCCATTGGGGATTAGGATCCATTGGGGATTAGGGTCCATTGGGGATTATGGTCCATTGGGGAGTAGGATCCATTGGAGATTAGGGTCCATTGGGGATTAGGGTCCATTGGGGAGTAGGATCCATTGGGGATTGGGATCCATTGGGGATTAGGGTCCATTGGGGATGAGGATCCATTGGGGATTAGGGTCCATTGGGGATTAATAGGGTCCATTGGGGATTAGGGTCCATTGGGGATTAGGGTCCATTGGGGATTGAGATCCATTGGGGATTAGGGTCAATTGGGGATTAGGGTCCATTGGGGATTAGGGTCCATTGGGGATTAGGGTCCATTGGGGATTAGGGTCCATTGAGGATAAGGGTCCATTGAGGATTAGGGTCCATTGGGAATTAGGGTCCATTGGGGATTAGGATCCATTGGGGATTAGGATCCATTGGGAATTAGGATCCATTGGGGATTAGGGTCCATTGGGGATTGAGATCCATTGGGGATTAGGATCCATTGGGGATTAGGATCCATTGGGGATTAGGATCCATTGGGGATTAGGGTCCATTGGGGATTAGGGTCCATTGTGGATGAGGGTCCATTGGGGATTAGGGTCCATTGAGGATTAGGGTCCATTGAGGATTAGGGTCCATTGGGGATTAGGGTCCATTGGGGATTAGGGTCCATTGGGGATTAGGATCCATTGGGGATTAGGGTCCATTGGGGATTAGGGTCCATTGGGGATTAGGGTCCATTGGGGATTAGGGTCCATTGGGGATTAGGGTCCATTGGGGATTAGGGTCCATTGGGGATTGGGATCCATTGGGGATTAGGGTCCATTGGGGATTAGGGTCCATTGGGGAGTAGGATCCATTGGGGATTAGGGTCCATTGGGGATTAGGGTCCATTGTGGAGTAGGATCCATTGGGGATTGGGATCCATTGGGGATTAGGGTCCATTGGGGATTGGGGTCCATTGGGGATTAGGGTCCATTGGGGATTAGGATCCATTGGGGATTAGGGTCCATTGGGGATTAGGGTCCATTGGGGATTAGGGTCCATTGGGGATTAGGATCCATTGGGGATTAGGATCCATTGGGGATTAGGATCCATTGGGGATTAGGATCCATTGGGGATTAGGATCCATTGGGGATTAGGGTCCATTGGGGATTAGGGTCCATTGGGGAGAAGGGTCCATTGGGGATTAGGGTCCATTGGGGATTGAGATCCATTGGGGATTAGGGTCCATTGGGGATTAGGATCCATTGGGGATTAGGGTCCATTGGGGATTAGGGTCCATTGGGGATTAGGGTCCATTGGGGATTAGGGTCCATTGGGGATTAGGGTCCATTGGGGATTAGGGTCCATTGGGGATTAGGGTCCATTGGGGATTAGGGTCCATTGGGGATTAGGGTCCATTGAGGATTAGGGTCCATTGAGGATTAGGGTCAATTGGGAATTAGGGTCCATTGGGGATTAGGGTCCATAGGGGAGTAGGATCCATTGGGGATTAGGGTCCATTGGGGATTAGGGTCCATTGAGGATTAGGGTCCATTGGGGATTGGGATCCATTGGGGATTAGGGTCCATTGGGGATTAGGGTCCATTGGGGATTGGGATCCATTGGGGAGTAGGGTCCATTGGGGATTAGGGTCCATTGGGGAGTAGGATCCATTGGGGATTAGGGTCCATTGGGAATTAGGGTCCATTGTGGAGTAGGATCCATTGGGGATTGGGATCCATTGGGGATTAGGGTCCATTGGGGATTGGAGTCCATTGGGGATTAGGGTCCATTGGGGATTAGGGTCCATTGGGGATTAGGATCCATTGGGGATAAGGGTCCATTGGGGATTAGGGTCCATTGGGGATTAGGATCCATTGGGGATTAGGGTCCATTGGGGATTAGGATCCATTGGGGATTAGGATCCATTGGGGATTAGGATCCATTGGGGATTAGGGTCCATTGGGGATTAGGGTCCATTGGGGATTATGGTCCATTGGGGATTAGGATCCATTGGGGATTAGGGTCCATTGGGGATTATGGTCCATTGGGGAGTAGGATCCATTGGAGATTAGGGTCCATTGGGGATTAGGGTCCATTGGGGAGTAGGATCCATTGGGGATTGGGATCCATTGGGGATTAGGGTCCATTGGTGATGAGGATCCATTGGGGATTAGGGTCCATTGGGGATTAATAGGGTCCATTGGGGATTAGGGTCCATTGGGGATTAGGGTCCATTGGGGATTGAGATCCATTGGGGATTAGGGTCAATTGGGGATTAGGATCCATTGGGGATTAGGGTCCATTGGGGATTAGGGTCCATTGGGGATTAGGGTCCATTGAGGATAAGGGTCCATTGAGGATTAGGGTCCATTGGGAATTAGGGTCCATTGGGGATTAGGATCCATTGGGGATTAGGATCCATTGGGGATTAGGATCCATTGGGGATTAGGGTCCATTGGGGATTAGGGTCCATTGGGAATTAGGATCCATTGGGGATTAGGGTCCATTGGGGAGTAGGATCCATTGGAGATTAGGGTCCATTGGGGAGTAGGATCCATTGGAGATTAGGGTACATTGGGGATTAGGATCCATTGGGGATTAGGATCCATTGGGGATTAGGGTCCATTGGGGATTAGGGTCCATTGGGGATAAGGGTCCATTGAGGATAAGGGTCCATTGGGGATTAGGGTCCATTGGGGATTAGGGTCCATTGGGGATTAGGGTCCATTGGGGATTGGGATCCATTGGGGATTAGGGTCCATTGGGGATTAGGGTCCATTGGGGAGTAGGATCCATTGGGGATTAGGGTCCATTGGGGATTAGGGTCCATTGGGGAGTAGGATCCATTGGGGATTGGGATCCATCGGGGATAAGGGTCCATTGGGGATTGGGATCCATTGGGGATTAGGGTCCATTGGGGATTAGGGTCCATTGGGGATTATGATCCATTGGGGATTAGGATCCATTGGGGATTAGGGTCCATTGGGGATTAGGGTCCATTGGGGATTAGGGTCCATTGGGGATTAGGGTCCATTGGGGATTAGGATCCATTGGGGATTAGGATCCATTGGGGATTAGGGTCCATTGGGGATTAGGGTCCATTGGGGATTAGGATCCATTGGGGATTAGGATCCATTGGGGATAAGGATGCATTGGGGATTGGGGTCCATTGGGGATTAGGGTCCATTGGGGATTGGGATCCATTGGGGATTAGGGTCCATTGGGGATAAGGGTCCATTGGGGATTAGGGTCCATTGGGGATTGGGATCCATTGGGGATTAGGGTCCATTGGGGATTAGGGTCCATTGGGGATTAGGGTCCATTGGGGATTAGGATCCATTGGGGATTAGGATCCATTGGGGATTAGGGTCCATTGGAGATTAGGGTCCATTGGGGATTAGGATCCATTGGGGATTAGGATCCATTGGGGATAAGGATGCATTGGGGATTGGGGTCCATTGGGGATTAGGGTCCATTGGGGATTGGGATCCATTGGGGATTAGGGTCCATTGGGGATTAGGGTCCATTGGGGATTAGGGTCCATTGGGGATTGGGATCCATTGGGGATTAGGGTCCATTGGGGATTAGGGTCCATTGGGGATTGGGATCCATTGGGGATTAGGGTCCATTGGGGATTATGATCCATTGTGGATTTGGATCCATTGGGGATTAGGGTCCATTGGGGATTAGGGTCCATTGGGGATTAGGGTCCATTGGGGATTAGGGTCCATTGGGGATTTAGGGAGCTGGTCCATTAGGGGTTAGGGTTGACCCTGAAGCCCCCCCCCCCCCCTCTGGCGCATTGAAGGGACCCACTTTTTAAGGGTTTGTGACAAAAGCCCAAACCCCAGACTTCCAGATCAGCGAATGCATGCTTGTCCATTGTTGTTCAGGGTTAAGGGTGTAGGGTTCACCATTTTGGGCTATGGGTACAGGGTTAACGCTTTCGGGGCATAGAATTCACAGTTTCAGGTTCAGGCGTTTGGGTGCAGGATTCACGCTTCGGGGTTTAGGGCTACCGGTTCAGGGCCCGGGGTGAAGGCTTCAGGGTGCAGAGGAAAACCCGCCCCCTCCTCACTTGTTGATCGTGTCCAGGCTGGTCCTGAGCTTCAGGATGCTCCGATGGCCCTTGTCCAGCTGACTGACGCCTTGTCGCGTGGCCTCCACCTAGAGAGCAGCGCGAGGCAAAGGCAGACAAGGCTCGCTTGCGCTCAAACTCGTTGCACAACAATTGTTTTAAGAGCCCTCGTTTAAGGCCTGGGAGGTTTTCTGGCTGCAGGCATTCATGCATCCAAAGCAATGCAGCAGCAAACTACGCGGACATCAGTAGTCATCCAGATCTGCCTTCTTTCCTGCTGCCTCCTCTGGGAAGGGCTCCACCTAGAGAGCAACACGATGCAAAGGCAGACAAAGCGAGCTCTGCCGGAGGCCCTTTCCGAGAGGGCGGGAAAGGCTATTAATGGGTGCTTCGGACGATGTGTGGAAAACTGGCTGTCGCGTAGACTCCACCGAGAGAGCAAGGCAATGCAAAGGCAGACAAAGCTCCCTCTGCCCGGGGCCCTTTCCGTGGGGGGAGGGGGAGGCTATGGGAGGTTGCTTTGACTAAGTGCTAATAATAATTGGCTGACGCCTTGTCGTGTAGCCTCCGCGTAGAGGGCAACACAATGCTAAGGCAGACGAAGCTCGGTCTGCCCGGGGGCCCTTCCGGGGATCCAAGGCTATAGGTGGTTGCTTTGACTATGAATGATAATAAACAAACCTCGCAAGGCCCCGCAATAACAAAGGGAGGGGGGCTCCTCCCCCCCTCAGCCTACAAGGCAACAAGATATAAAGGCATGCAATCCTCGCTCAGCCTGGAGGCCCTTTCGAAGGGAAAAAGGCTATGGATGGTTGCTTTGACTTTGTCTCAACAACAAAAAGAAAGCTCGTAATGACACAGGGAGGCGGGGTCCCATCCCACGCACCCCATAGGGGTCCCAAGTAAAGTCTGGGGGGGCATGGGTACATGGCATGAAAGTACACCACCTCGCCTATGAGCGCGAAACAGACGCTAGCCCTTCGTCTATTCGCCATTCTTGCCTCAGCCAAGGACGACCATGAGCGACCCCTTCAGATGTCTTCTCCGAGTCCATTCCCTTTCATCCCTCAGCGTCAGCCCAGTGCCAAGACCTACATGGTATGCGTCCCTTTCCAAGCATCTGGAGAGGGACGCCTGGAGAGGGATTTTTTATTTTCTCTCTTTTTCTTTATTTCCTCTTCTGAATTTCCCCGTCCCCTCACAATGCTTTTAAAGCCACTGCTGACAATCTCAGGTTTCAGAGGGTTTGGGTGTCGGGTTAAATTAGGGTTAGGGTCAGGGTGTAGGGTTTGGATCCATAGAGCACGCGAAGGGGAGCGTGGGAATGCTGCGGCCATGCTGCACCCTAGTCCAGGCTCAAGGGTTGTGAGTTACATGGGAATGCTGCACCCATGCCAACCAGGCCGCATGGCTACTCGCATGGCTGCATGGCCGCCGGAATGACCAAACATACAACTCATTCAGGGCCAGCTGGCCCCTGCCTATTTGAGCCTGTGCGTGGCCCTGAAGGGATACAGCCATGCGCATGATGATGAAACACACACACATACAATCACACAATCACACATGCATCTGCGCCATGTGGCAGAACCTGGCCTAGCTGTAATACGTGCGTGGCCATGAAGCGGCAAGGCCATGTGAATAGTGTTGAAACACACACACACACACAAACACACTTGCGTCGGCACCATGCTATAGACCCGGACCTAGTTGGAATACGTGTGCTTTCATTCAGTGATAAGGCCAAGCGAATGACGGTGAAACATGCACTGTCCGCCCCTCCTCCATCCCCCCTGCTCCCAGCTCCTGTCTACACCGCACACATTGATGAAACACGCCACTGAACCTCCTACTCCTGTCTCCCACGCTCCTCCCCCCCTCATGTTGAAACACGTACCTGTGAATGGGCCACGCTACTGGCACTGGCCTTGCTAACAACCCATGTGACCCCATGCAGGATAAGGCCATTTATTTGGTGGAGAACACACAAGCACCGCACGCCGTCTTTCCACGCCATGCGCATGGTGGTGCAATACGGGGTCCTGCGCATGGTGGTTGATCCACGAAGCCATGCGCATGGCGGCGAAGTAAACGCACCTGCGTCTGCACCACGCTGCTGACCCCGGCCTTGTTGGCGCGCAGCTTGATCTGGTAGTCCACCGTGAGCTCATGCAGCCGTGAGAGGTCCTCTGGCTGCTGCAGCATGCGCAGCACCTCGTTCAGGCCCTGGTCCTTGGCTTCCTGGGTCTGCTGGGACAGATCCACGACGCTCATCCTTCCTTCTCGGTGAAGAAGATGGATGAAATATGCTCCGTTATGCCATTTCCATCTATTTGGAAGGATCGGCGGGTAGGAAAGTCCGAGGAAGACTCCTTGTCGTTTGCTCTAAAGTTGGCTCCTCGTCTGGGCTCGTTGCCGGTCTCGTATTTGAACGTCTCTGTAAATCTCGCAATCCTCCACTATTTATAATTACCCGTTTGAGAGCAAAGTTCTCCACCTGAAACGAAACATTCGTATTTTTAGATCCAGATCTTGCTTGGCCCGGGCGCGGGCTTGGGAGTCTTGACGTCTGCGCCTGGGAGTTTGCTCTCACGCGCCCCTCCCAGGCGCAGCCGATGCCATCTCTATAGCGACACCTTCATTGGAAATTTCCAATAAAATTGGATCCGCACACTGACGTCCTCAGCATCCTACAGCCTTCCGATCCGCCCTGACTTTCATAGTCACCATGCTCCACGCAATGTCGCATCCCAGCCCCCACAGCAAATTCAAATCGCAGCAGCGAGACGGAGCGCTGCGCCAACGTGGTGTGGTGCTCAGAGGCTGCCTTACGAAATCGACGCGGACAGCCACGCCCAAAAAGCACCTGGATGTGGACGTCGTGGTGGTAGGAGCGGGTGAGCTCTGTTTTTGAGGGGGTATCCAAAGCTTCCTTCTTCACAGGAGGCGCCCCCCCACGACCCTGCGAAACCAACTCGCACAGGCGAATACCCCCAGGGGAAGTTAAAGAGGCCGGGCCAAGGCCTCACCCTGGGGTGAGCACATGACACCCAGCAGGACACCGAAATCCCCCACCAGTCACCAATGTGAACTCATGCAATGGCTCCAGCAGCCTCTCTAGCTTTCTATCCCTCCAGATCCCCACAGCTGTGGACTCTCCAACACATAGGACCTGACAAGCGACCCAGGATGTCAGTCAACTGACTTTCCATTTCAGTCAGTGCAATGCAATTGCGCCATACCGGTGGTTCAGGAATCGTGTTGGTGATTACGGTCCTTTACTGGTAACAGTAGCGAAATTTGCTTTGGAATTACGGTTACTGAAGCTCAACTGCGTAATTCAGCCACCTTGAGGACCGTGATTGGCACAGCACTGATTTCAGTTTGTACCGGGATCATGCCGCAGTCATTTCAAGTGCGCATCATTTCAGTATCACTCGAGCACTAATCATGCCCAGGCCCCAGATCATATTCAGGCCTGGACTAGGCCACGCAATCTTGAAGACAGGCCCCAGTCCAGGCGCGGCGGACCCCAAACCAGACTCAGGCCCAGACCCCAAACCATATTCAGGCCTGGACCCAGCCACACAATCTAGAACTCAGGCCCAAGTCCAGGCCCAGAGCCAGATTAGCTCGCACTTATATCCCGCCTACCCCGCACACTTCCTAGCTCATTCAAACCCCACTCCCTCCCAATCGTGCCCTTCCCCTGCTGCATACCTAAATAGATAAACGATACGCCCAGAGAGGTGGATTAAGGAAGCCACCCGTTCGGCCGTAGCACTAGGTGTTCCACCATCATTTCCCAGCTGCATACATACCTTGTCCAGTCACCTTCACCCACCCACTACCCCTTCCCAGCCCAGGCATCATCAGCCTGTCGAACCCCTGTTACCCCTCCCCTCCACGATTAACCCTAAACTCTGAACCCTAAACCCCAAACCCCTAAACCCTTATCCACCCCCCACACCCTTCTTCCCAGTGCAGGCATCATCAACCTGTTGAACAAACATCTCCCTTCCACAATCAAACGTACACCATAAAACCTAAATACCCCCCCCCCCTTCCCAGTGGGGGGGCATTTAACCCCTAAACCCACCTCATCCCCTTGCCCTGAACCCTGAACCCACCTCATCCCCTCCCCTAAACCCTGAACCCAAATCCTCCCCTTACCCCGAACCCTGAATCCTTAACCCACCTACTCCACTAAACCCTTAACCCCAATACCCCCCCTATCCCAGCGCAGGCATCATCGGCCTGTTAACTACTGAGGCTCTGCTCATGAGGAAACTGTCGGTGGCCCTCGTGGAGAAGAAACAGCTGTGCTGCGGTGCCACTGGAGCGGGACAGGTGAGGGGTTTGAGGATTAGGACTGGGTCTGGGCAGGGTTTAGGGTTTTAATCCGTACACCAGGGTCCATGTTCACACCATTTACCTTGGTAACACTATGGTTTTGGGGGGGTGGGCAGGTAAAGCGGCTAGGGTTCAGGGTGGGACCTGGGCAGGGTTTAGGGTTTTCGTCCGTATACCAGGGTCTATGTCCACACAATTTACCACGATGTCACACGAGGGTGCCACTGGAGCAGGGCAGGTTGTTGGGTTGAGGTTAAGGACAGGGCCCGGGCAGGGTTTAGGGTTGAGAGGCCATACAATGAAGTGATGAACCCCCACACTATGGTGTTGGGGGAGTGAACAGGTGACGCGGTTAGGGTTCAGAGTGGGGCCCGGGGAGGGTTAAGGGTTTAAATCTGTACACCAGGGTCAATGATCACTCAATTTACCACGCTAACACTATGGTGCCAGGTGAGCAAGGCAAGTGAAGCGGTCAGGGTTCAGGGTGGGGCCGGACGGGGTTAAGGGTTTTAGTTCGTACACTAGGGTCAATGTTCACCCAATTTACCTCGCTAACACTATGGTGCAAGGTGGAGCGGGGCAGGTGAGGGGGTGGGGTGTAGGGTGGGGAGGCGAGGCATCTAAATACATCCAGTTAAACCTTTTGGTAGATTGCCCCTCTTGCCCCTGCTTTCTTTGTGACCCCTGATCACACCTTTTGACTGTGTAACCCACTCACATTGGTCACACAATTTGCTTGTTATACCTGCTCATCACTGGTCACCACACATTGATTATGTCACCCACTAATTTAAATGCACACCATATGATTGTGTGACCGGCTCACCCCTGATCACACTTCATAATTGTTTGACCCGCTCACGCCTGATCACACATATTCTGTTCAGGGCTACATTTGGATGGCACACCGCAGCCCAAGCACAGTTGCGTGGGACCTGGCGAGCTGGAGTGTGCAGGAGTGGCGGAATCTGGTGGCTACAGACGAGGGCCTGCGCGGCTGTGTGGAGTGGCAGGTGAGTAATTTTTCTATTTCGCCTGGTTTTTAGAGGAGCGGGTGGGGACGGGACCTGGCGAGCTGGTCTGCGTAGGAGGACAGCATGTAGCCATGTAGTAGCTGGGGATATGGGCATGCGCGCCTGTGTGGAATGGCAGGTGGTTTTTCTTGCATGAATTTATAGCAGCGGGTGGGAATGGGACCTGGCAAGCTGGAGTGTACAGGAGTGGCGGAATCTGTTCGCTAATTGAATAGAAATTAACAAATATAAAAAGGTCATGCGTGGCTGTTTGGAGCGGCTGCCTGCAGGTGGGTTATTTTGAGGCGAAGTTTGTTTTTGCGCTGTTTGGTTTGACAGGCAGGGGCGGCGTGCCGGAGCAGTGCGGGGGCGTTCATAAGTAAAATGAATAGATCAATAAACGAATAAACGATACGCCCGAGGCGTGGATTAAGGAAGCCGCAGGGGCGTCTGCGAATTAATGAATGCGGCTCTTGTTTGTTCGACAGTGGAGGGTGGGAGTGGATTTCTTTATTTGATTCAATATTATCCTCCAAATGTGGTTGTGGCGCTGTGCAGGGAATCCGCGGCCTGCTACTGTTCATGAATTTATGACACATGAAGAGGGGTAGCAGCTCCAAGACCGGCATATTTCATTAATTAAATGTTTAATTATCCTCCTCGTGTGGTTTTGTGACGCTGTGCAGGGAACCAGGGCATGCTGCTGATCATGATACATGAGGAGGGGTAGCGGGCTAGCGGCTCCAAGACCGGCGTATCTATTTTATTAAATGTTTTGTTTTTCTCCTCGTGATGGTGGCGCTGTGCAGGGAAGCAGGGACCCGCGGCCTGCCGCTGTTCACGACACATGAAGAGGGGGAGCAGCTCCAAGACCGGCGTATATATTGAATTAAATGTTGATTTCTCCTCCTCGTGTGATTGTGAAGCTGTGGAGGTGAACCGCGGCCTGCTGCTTGTTACGACAAATGAAGAGGGGTGGTCCAAGACCAGCGTATTTATTGAAATTAATCTTGATGTATTCCCCCGTGGCGCTGTGCAGGAGACGGGGAGCCTGCTCCTGTCAACCACGCACGAGGAGGAGCAGCAGCTCCGAAGCCGACACGGGCTGCTGGCGCAGCATGGCGTGTCGGCCAGCTTCCTGTCAGCTTCCGAGGTACAGCAACTCGAGCCAGCGCTGGCTGAGGCAGCGCACCGTGGGGGGGTGCTGACGCAAGGGGACGCGCAGATCGTGAGTGTTGGCGGGTGCATATTTTCTCTTTCAAGCTCAGAGGCCCTTTGAATCCAGCTAGATCCCCTGGAGTCAACTCAATCCCATGGATCCAGCTAGATCCCCTGGAGTCAACTCAATCCCATGGATCCAGCTAGATCCCCTGGAGTCAACTCAATCCCATGGATCCAGCCAGATCCCCTGGAGTCAACTCAATCCCATGGATCCAGCTAGATCCCCTGGAGTCAACTCAATCCCATGGATCCAGCCAGATTTCCTGGAGTCAACTCAATCCCATGGATCCAGCCAGATCCCCTGGAGTCAACTCAATCCCACGGATCCAGCCAGATCCCCTGGAGTCAACTCAATCCCATGGATCCAGCTAGATCCCCTGGAGTCAACTCAATCCCATGGATCCAGCCAGATTTCCTGGAGTCAACTCAATCCCATGGATCCAGCCAGATTTCCTGGAGTCAACTCAATCCCATGGATCCAGCTAGATCCCCTGGAGTCAACTCAATCCCATGGATCCAGCCAGATCCCCTGGAGTCAACTCAATCCCATGGATCCAGCCAGATCCCCTGGAGTCAACTCAATCCCATGGATCCAGCTAGATCCCCTGGAGTCAACTCAATCCCATGGATCCAGCTAGATCCCCTGGAGTCAACTCAATCCCATGGATCCAGCTAGATCCCATGGAGTCAACTCAATCCCATGGATCCAGCTAGATCCCCTGGAGTCAACTCAATCTCACAAGTCCAGCTAGATCCCATGGAGCCAACTCAATCCCATGGATCCAGCCAGATTTCCTGGAGTCAACTCAATCCCATGGATCCAGCCAGATTTCCTGGAGTCAACTCAATCCCATGGATCCAGCCAGATCCCCTGGAGTCAACTCAATCCCATGGATCCAGCTAGATCCCATGGAGTCAACTCAATCCCATGGATCCAGCTAGATCCCCTGGAGTCAACTCAATCCCATGGATCCAGCCAGATCCCCTGGAGTCAACTCAATCCCATGGATCCAGCTAGATCCCATGGAGTCAACTCAATCCCATGGATCCAGCTAGATCCCCTGGAGTCAACTCAATCCCATGGATCCAGCCAGATTTCCTGGAGTCAACTCAATCCCATGGATCCAGCTAGATCCCCTGGAGCCAACTCAATCCCATGGATCCAGCTAGATCCCCTGGAGTCAACTCAATCCCATGGATCCAGCTAGATCCCCTGGAGTCAACTCAATCCCATGGATCCAGCCAGATTTCCTGGAGTCAACTCAATCCCATGGATCCAGCCAGATTTCCTGGAGTCAACTCAATCCCATGGATCCAGCCAGATTTCCTGGAGTCAACTCAATCCCATGGATCCAGCCAGATTTCCTGGAGTCAACTCAATCCCATGGATCCAGCCAGATTTCCTGGAGTCAACTCAATCCCATGGATCCAGCCATATTTCCTGGAGTCAACTCAATCCCATGGATCCAGCTAGATCCCCTGGAGTCAACTCAATCCCAAGGATCCAGCCAGATTTCCTGGAGTCAACTCAATCCCATGGATCCAGCCAGATTTCCTGGAGTCAACTCAATCCCATGGATCCAGCTAGATCCCCTGGAGTCAACTCAATCCCATGGATCCAGCCAGATTTCCTGGAGCCAACTCAATCCCATGGATCCAGCCAGATTTCCTGGAGTCAACTCAATCCCATGGATCCAGCTAGATCCCCTGGAGTCAACTCAATCCCATGGATCCAGCTAGATCCCCTGGAGTCAACTCAATCCCATGGATCCAGCCAGATTTCCTGGAGTCAACTCAATCCCATGGATCCAGCCAGATTTCCTGGAGCCAACTCAATCCCATGGATCCAGCCAGATTTCCTGGAGCCAACTCAATCCCATGGATCCAGCCAGATTTCCTGCAGCCAACTCAATCCCATGGATCCAGCCAGATTTCCTGGAGTCAACTCAATCCCATGGATCCAGCTAAATCCTCTGGATTCAACTTAATTTATGTGATCCAGCTGAGTACCCTGGATCCAACTCGACTCCCTAGATCCAGCTGGATCCCTTAGATCCAACTCACCTCCCTATATCCAACTGAGGCACCTGGATCCAACATAGAAATTCGGATCCAAATCAATGTTCCAGATCCAAATCAGTTTTCTGGATACAACTCACCCCTGGATCCAGCTGGGGCCCTGGATCGAACTCAGTCTCTTCGATCCAGCCGAGTCCATGGATCCGGCTCTATCCCCTGGATCCAGCTGGGCCCCCTGGTGTTGCTGCTTCTGCTCCTATTGTTGCTGCTGTTGCTTCTGTTGCTTCTGCCGCTGCTGTTGCTGCTGCTGCTCCTGTACTTGCTGTTCCTGTTGTTGTTGATGCTGTTGCTGTTGCTTCTGCCCTTGATGTTGCTGCTGTTGATGTTGCTGCTGCTGCTGTTGCTTCTGCCGCTGCTGTTGCTGTGCTGCTGATGTGGCTGTTGACGTTGCTGCTGCTGCTGTTGCTTCTGCCCCTGTTGTTGCTGCTTCTGTTGCTATTGATTCTGCCTCTGTTGTTGTTTCTGTTGCTGTTGCTTCTGCCCCTGTTGTTGTTTCTGCCCTGTTGCTTCTGCCCCTGTTGTTGTTTCTGTTGCTGTTGCTTCTGGCCCTGTTGTTGCTGCTATTGCTGCTGCTGCTGTTGCTTCTGCCCCTGTTCTTGCTGCTTCTGTTGCTATTGATTCTGCCTCTGTTGTTGTTTCTGTTGCTGTTGCTTCTGCCCCTGTTGTTGTTTCTGTTGCTGTTGCTTCTGGCCCTGTTGTTGTTTCTGTTGCTGTTGCTTCTGGCCCTGTTGTTGCTGCTATTGCTGCTGCTGCTGTTGTTGCTTCTTTCCCTGTTGTTGTCGCTGCTGTTGCTGCTGCTGCTGCTATTTTTAATTCTGCCCATCTACCGTTGTCGCGGCAGAATGGTCGTCAGTGCGCCTACATGCTGCTGATTCGATGTAAGAAGTTGCATATATAGCATATGAGGTTGAATCAGCTTGCTGATGCTGCCGTTGCTGCTCCTGCTGCTGCTAATGCCGCTGTTTTTGCTTGCTGCAGAATGGTCGCCAGTGCGCCTACACGCTGCTGAGTCGCTGTCAGGCGCTGCCTGGGTTCCATATGATGCTGGATCAGCCGGTGGAGAGGCTGCCGCTGGTGCCTCTGCTGCCGCTGGTGCTTATGCTGCTGTTGTTGCTGCTACTGCTACTGTTAACTCTATCCACGTACTGTCGTTGTTGTTGCTGCAGAATGGTCGTCAGTGCGCCCACACGCTGCTGAGTCGCTGTCAGGCGCTGCCCGGGTTCCATATGATGCTGGATCAGCCTGTGGAGAGGCTGATGGTGCACCCCAGCAGCGCAGCCAGCACGGGGGTGGAGACGGAGGAGGCCATCATCAAGGCAAGGTGGGCGCCAGTGGGCAACAGGCATGAGAACCAGGAGAGAGAAAGAGGAGTGGGAAAGAGTGGAAATCAGTGAGACAGTGTGTTGGGGGGGAGGGAGTGGGGAGGGGCATCCAAGCAGCGCAACCAGCACGGGGGTGAAGACGGAGGAGGCCATCATCAAGGCAAGGTGGGCGGCAGAGAGGAACAGGAGTGAGAAGCAGGAGTGAGAAAGAGGAGTGGGAAAGTTGATACTGCTGTCTGTGCAGATTGGGCACCATCGTGGCGGCAGGCGTGTGGAGCGGTGAGCTGGCTTGGGGGGTTCTTGCTCAGGGGATTCGACTTTGTCGCTCACCTTTATTTGACACTGCTGTCTGTGCAGGTTGGGCACCATCGTGGCGGCAGGCGTGTGGAGCGGTGAGCTGGCTTGGGGAGGTCTTGCTCAGAGGATTCGACTTTGTTGCTTACCTTTATTTGACACTGCTGTCTGTGCAGATTGGGCACCATCGTGGTGGCAGGCGTGTGGAGCGGTGAGCCGGCTTGGGGAGGTCTTGCTCAGGGGATTCGACTTTGTCGCTCACCTTTATTTGACACTGCTGTGTGTGCAGATTGGGCACCATCGTGGCGGCAGGCGTGTGGAGCGGTGAGCTGGCTTGGGGAGGTCTTGCTCAGGGGATACGGCTTTGTCGCTCACCTTTATTTGACACTGCTGTCTGTGCAGGTTGGGCACCATCGTGGCGGCAGGCGTGTGGAGCGGCGAGCTGATAGCGGCTCTGACTGGTCAGGCTAGGTGGGTGGTGGGTGGGAGGAGTTGATGCGACCAAGTAAAGTACTTATTTAAAGTTAGGGAAGGGATGAAGGAATACAACTTGACAATATAGTTGTTAGTGGCTTTGACTGGCCAGGCTGGGTGGGTGGTTGGGAGGAGACAATTTGAATTAGGAAAGGGATGAATAAATGGTAAAGTAATCACAAATCAAATAATTAATTAATACCGTGTACGCCTACAAGGTATTTACCGGGATGATGCTATTTCAATAAAGCCATGCCAGGTAGGCATGAAGCGGGAAAAGAAAGAAGGGGCGAGTAATGTAATTTAAATATGTAAGGAATAAATAAACACGAACCGGTGTTTACCGGTGTACCCTAGATTTGAAAGCCATCCCTCTGGTATGAAATAATCACATTTTTTGTTAAGCCACCCTTGTGGGGGGGGAGCAGGGGGGGGGGGGCTCTCAAATTTCGACTGAAACTGAGAACATTGGAACAATATAATCTTAAGGTATCTCTGACCCCTAATAAAAAATCTTAAAATATCTGTAAACCCCTGCACAGTGTCGGAGTTCTGTCTCCGCCTGCTGGTTATTTGCCGTTTTTCAGGCTGTTATGGAGGCATTCGCGGCTTATAGGACAGCAACTATTTTTAGGGGTTAGGGTTTAGGTTTTAACCCTAAACCCTTAACTAAGTAAAATTTTTCAGGCTGTGGTGGAGGCATCCGCTGCTTATAGGAGGGCTTCTGGTGGCGTGGCGCGTTCGAGCTAGAGGGGTGTCGTGGCGGGGTAGCCCTTTTTTTTCATACCTTCATCTAACGCATGTAGGCATGAGTTATTGCGACCGTCGTGAGTGCGATGCTTGTTGGTCATGTGCCTTTCCTGCCCGCCTTGTCTCAGCTGACAACAAGGGCGACACGCGCACCCGGGCTGTTTTTTCGTTAAAGTGTTTCAGGTTTTCTTGGTTTTGGGGGGCACTGGCCTCCCACTCTTTCAAGCCCAAGCAAAAGAAAAAGTGTCTTTAATGAGGGTGGACACTGTGGGAAGCTGTACCTACAGCACCAGGGTTTGGCTCTCAAGATAATAAAGCGAATTCTTCTCAATTCATATCGCTGAAACAATACAGCATTTTTTGATCCATATTGCTGAACTTGAGGCGGAAACAAAAGCTCAGCATACCGTACGAATTGCGTCACAACTCCGAGGGTCGTCAAAAGTGTAGCCATTGAGTGAGCCCCCAAACCTGGACCCTGAACTATGCCCGATCAATTGGGCCTGCATCATATGCTCCATACTTCCTGAATCCATGCCCCAAGGCTTCGTAGATTTCCGGTAGGGACAAAAACGGCAGCCTTGAAGCCCCTGTTCTCCGTACTATTTCTTTCTTTCTGCCGGCAAGACGTGGCCACATGTCGCATATTGGTTTGAGTTGCGCTTACCTACTGGTATGATCCATCCAATCGATAAATTCACACTTTATTGATCGAGCCGCCTCGATCTGATGGCATGCCCGGACGTTTTTCACCCTTTTTTTGTTGCCCACAGATAGTCCACACTTTTACAGCCAAGGCGCGGCCACCTGATGGAGGCGACTCGTCCAATTGGCATGCCCAGACGTTGTTCACCCTTTTTGGTGTTGCTGCCCACAGATGGTCCACACTTTTACAACCGAGACGTGGCCACCTGATGGAGGTGACTCGTCCAGAGGGCATGCCCAGCATCAGCTGCGGGATCATGGAAATGAGCTACACAAAGGTAGATATGGTGAGGTGGGATCATGGAAATGAGCTACACAAAGGTAGATATGGTGAGGTGGGATCATGGAAATGAGCTACACAAAGGTAGATATGGTGAGGTGGGATCATGGAAATGAGCTACACAAAGGTAGATATGGTGAGGTGGGATCATGGAAATGAGCTACACAAAGGTAGATATGGTGAGGTGGGATCATGGAAATGAGCTACACAAAGGTAGATATGGTGAGGTGGGATCATGGAAATGAGCTACACAAAGGTAGGCTTCACTTTTCTGGCACCCTCACACATATCCGCCTCGCTATTTGTGTGGGAGGAATACACCTTGCTTGCTGCATCACTTTGTTGCCCTCACTCATATCCTTCTCACTGTTTGCGGGGGGGGGGGGGTATGCCATGCATGCCGCAGTATGTTTTTTGCCTCACACATTTCCCCCTTTTTCAAGTTATCCTCGTTCCCTTTCCCCTTTTCTTTTTAGAGATCTCCTTCATGGGACACTGTAAAAAAAGTGTGCCCAGAGAAAAAAAGTGACTAAAAAAAAACGCGGCAGAACCTACTATGCCGGCCTGGACGGCTCACAACGCTCGGCAGGCACCGAGTAGGCGATCAAAAGATGCGCATTGACAATGTGATTATAATGCACTAAACATCGGGTGTAGGCGATGTGTATTCGAAAAGTTATTGCACTCGCTGCAAATTGGAGGCCGATGACATCTCTCGCCGACCAACCACCCATTCTACAAACCGAAACGAGTGCCGACGCTCGGCATGCACGGCAAGGGTTGCAACGCAGTCTTCTGCCGCAAGCGCGGCCTCGATTAAAAGCAGCGCATTAGCAATGTGGTTATATTGTACTAAACGTCGGGTGTAGGCGATAGGTATTCGAAAAGCTATCGCACATTATGTGCTGCGCGGCGATGACGTCGCTCACCGGTCACACGACCAAACTAACTGCCCATGAGTAATGCCGTACAGGTGGTACAGGTGTCAGCCGCTTACAGCCTCGCACAGTCGAGACTGATCTAGCGAAGGCCGCGAATTCGATACCTGCTGGTTGCATAAATAATTATTGCAGACCGTGCGTTATTGCACTGACACGTTGATGGTTTTTCGCGCCCGAAACAAAACAAACCAGAAAAAGTGCGAAGGGTTCAAGAATAAGAAAAGACACCAAAAAACCCGGGGAGGTGCCAAAGATCCCCAAGTTTTTTTCTTTCGTTTTCTTCTTTCCACCTCACCGTTTGGCAGCAGGGGGAAAATGCCATGCATGCACGCGGCACCCACCGGGGGTGGCGGGGGGTCTTTGCATTTATCCCTCATTCATGCTTCCTTCTCCGCTGCTGTTGCTGCTCCTGACCGTCGCAGCTTACTACTTATGGTAACGGCGCGGATATTGCCCTGGCCCCAAGCTGTGTTGTTTCCTTAACTTCCACGCCCGAATAGCTTTATTTCTTTCTTGCATCAGCAGCAGCATCGGCTCCGAGCCGTGGCCAAGAGCCGACCTCAGCCGCCGCTCCGAAAACTGATTTATACCTCCTTCTACGCTGCTGTTGCTGCTCCTGACCGCAGCACTACTCGCATTCTGCATCAGCAGAAGTGTCGACCCCCAGCCGTGGCCAAGAGCCGACATCAGCCACCGCTCCGACAGCATTGACGGCCCCCAGCCGTGGCCAACAGCCGGCCTCAGCCGCGGCTACGGCAACTGAGTCTGATGTTGACATCACCTTCACGGCCACAACGAGTGCCGCAGGCACCCTGCTGATCGGGAGCTCCAGGTATGAAAAGTGTGAATTCACGCATCAAACAAAGTATGAAACTAAACAGGTTTCATGCATCCAGTAATGCAGGTTTCAACCATCTTTCGAAACGCGTTCGCCAACCTTTCGGCATTCTTTGATTTCTTTCGCCATTGTTAACGCTAATCTTATCGGTTTTCTTCCCCTTTTGACAACCTTTCGAGTAAGGTATAAATACTGCCGAGATTTATCAATTGACGATGCCAGTTTAATTCGGAAATTGAGAATTTTTGTAAGGCCTATCACATCAATCTTGATCTCTGAAACATGAACCCCGACACCCTGACACGTTACCCCCTTTCCCTCCTAGGGAGTTCAGCGGGTCGGGTGCGGCCCGTCCCCGTCCATTGTGGCCGCAGTCATGCGGCGCGCCTCCACATCAAACTTGATCTCTGAAACATGAACCCCAACACCCTGACACCTTGACACGTGGCCCCCCTTCCCTCATAGGGAGTTCAGCGGGTGGGGTGCGCACCCGTCCCCGTCCATTGTGGCCGCTGTCATGCGGCGCGCCTCCACATTCCTCCCCGCCCTGGCGCACATGCAGCAGCCTCATGGGCCTGCCGTCAGGGTGGGATTGCGGCCCTACGCGCTGGGGGGCTTGCCCATCATAGGACCCGTGCCTGGGGTTCCAGGTGGGGGCCTGCCTTGGAAATGGGTTGTTTGGAGTGCTTAGACCCTGAACCCTTCAGCACATGTGCCTCTTTGTTTAGGGTTTAGACCCTGAACCCTTCTGCACATGTGCCTGTTTGTTTAGGTTTTAGACCCTGAACCCTTCTGCACATGTGCCTGTTTGTTTAGGGTTTAGACCCTGAACCCCTCTGCACATGTGCCTGTTTGTTTAGGTTTTAGACCCTGAACCCTTCTGCACATGTGCCTGTTTGTTTAGAGTTTAGACCCTGAACCCTTCAGCACATGTGCCTGTTTGTTTAGGGTTTAGACCCTGAACCCTTCAGCACATGTGCCTGTTTGTTTAGGTTTTAGACCCTGAACCCTTCTGCACATGTGCCTGTTTGTTTAGGGTTTAGACCCTGAACCCTTCTGCACATGTGCCTCTTTGTTTAGGTTTTAGACCCTGAACCCTTCTGCACACGTGCCTCTTTGTTTAGGGTTTAGACCCTGAACCCTTCTGCACATGTGCCTGTTTGTTTAGGTTTTAGACCCTGAACCCTTCTGCACATGTGCCTGTTTGTTTAGGTTTTAGACCCTGAACCCTTCTGCACATGTGCCTGTTTGTTTAGGTTTTAGACCCTGAACCCTTCTGCACATGTGCCTGTTTGTTTAGGGGTTAGACCCTGAACCCTTCAGCACATGTGCCTGTTTTTTAGAGTTTAGACCCTGAACCCTTCAGCACATGTGCCTGTTTGTTTAGGGTTTAGACCCTGAACCCTTCAGCACATGTGCCTGTTTGTTTAGGTTTTAGACCCTGAACCCTTCTGCACTTGGCCTGTTTGTTTGTTTAGTCTAGACCCTGAGCCCGAAAGCATGAACCATTATTTGGTACTGGACCCCTGCGCAGGTCTGTTTGTCGCCGCGGGTCACGAGGGCTCGGGCCTCTGCCTGGGCCCGGCCACCGCGCAACTGGTCTGCCGTCACCTCCTGGGCGGGACAGATTCGAGCGGCTGTTCGCCCGTAGAGACCTTCAGGGAACTGGCGCCAGAGCAGAGGCTAGCAGCGGTGCCAGTGGTGTCCGCCTAGGGAATTCAGCAGCAGGCGGGGCCCTGCTGCTGCACACCTGGTCGGAAGAATGAGCAAGACCCGTTCGAGCTTTTGAAGCCTTTTACATTTCAACGACGTTACACCTCTGGGCCCTGCTCAAATAAGGCTCGGCGGCGTGGGCGCCTCTTACATTTTCCCAGACATTTGTGTGTCCAGTATCCTAGTTTCCTCCTTCCGGGTTCCTGTAATTGGGGGGATGGTTTTTTCCTTCTCTTTTTCGTCTACCCCTCTTCCTTTGTCCTCTGCATTTGAAGTATTTTCCCTACCAGGCACCCACAAGCCTTTCAAGCATGGCCCAGAGGTGTAGTGTCACTGACACTGTTGAAGTTTGAGTTAAGAACGGTGAGGTTGGAGTTTCAGACTCTTTAACGAGAGAAACGTGGAAAGCTGAGCGGAGTAGCGCAAGACCGGAAAGAGGCACCAGCAGCGGAATGGCAAACGCCAAACACAAAACATATAATAATCAGGATTCTCAGTCTCTTGTACTTGGCCATCAAGAGTATGAGGCAAGCCGCCCGACCCTAAAAACCTGAGACGCAGACGCAGAAAATATAATGTAAAAAACCCTGGTGCACAGTCTCACACACATCCCCAAGTGATCCTGATGAGCAGAAGCTTGGCTACTCAGTGAACTATTCAAGATGTCCTAACTCTCTAGGTGGGCGCCCACGCGGTCGAGCCTTATTTGAGCAGGGCCCAGAGGTGTAACGTCATTGACTTAGAGATGTCTGATCTAGGATATAGAATTTGAAACGTTTACCAGGCCAGCCACGGAATCATCTGCGACTTCTGATTTCCTAATGAAAACAACACAACAGGTAAGAAGGCGAGGGGCACATACAATCTGGTTTGACCTCTGCCGTATTGAGCTGTATCATGCCACCTTGGTGCAGCAATCCTCCTTGCCATGTGCCGTACCGTGCCACCTTTGTGATGCAGTCGGTCAGGCCGTGTGCCGTATCGTTCCACCTTGGTGCAGCAATACTCCTTGCCATGTGCCATACCGTGCTACTACCTCGATTGCCAGACAGCATTTGATTTAGATGCAGATAAGAAGTTTTGGCAGACTCGAAGCCAATCTAGCAAACCGCCCCCCTCGTGCCAGGACCAGCAGATCAATGACATAACACCTCTGGGCCCTGCTCAAAATGGGCAGGGCCCAAATTTTCTCTCCCGCGCCCATGCCCACATGACCCGTTGCGAGAGAAAAAAAGGAACTTAAGGGAAGAGGGAAATGGAAAGAAGGAGCGTGGCCAACAGATGTCTGCTTGAGGGCAGTTGATTGGCGTGTTGAATGCCTGCAAGGCTTATGTGAAACCTTGCGACCAAGGCGGTCAGGACGTCCAGCCGTGCCAGTGCATCTGCCTGTGCTGTACAATTCTGTAAACAGTTTTCCCCCCCGCTAAAGCTATATTCAGAGGGGAAATTGACTGACTAAGTTGTTTCAATTTAGCCATTTAAAGTTAACATTTAGATGGTTCATGTTCTCCTGGATGCCCTGGAGCTCCTGGAACCTGAATCCTGATAGCTGGATCCTGGACTGTAGATCCTTGAGCCTGGAACCTGGAACCTGGATGCCCTGGAGATCCTCCGCTGGACTGAAAACACTTCACAGTTAACTTCACAGTTAACTTCACCTTGCGTTCTGCACCTCCTCTTGCACATGGAATAGCTTGCACTTGCATGACAGTATCCCGTGCATGTTGTTCCTCGTCCCGACGTTGGAGTTGTCCTTCTTACCGCACTGGTAGCAGAATGCGGTTTTGCAGCGGCAGACCATGTGATTGCAGCCCTGGCTGCGTTCCACCAGAATGCAGCAGGAGGGGCACTTCGGCATCCTCGGCGGAGCGCAGGTGTGCGGGCAGAGCCTGGAACGCCTTGCATGAGAAGCCCTGTTTGAGGTGGAGCATCAAGGATAAATTGCGAAACAAATTGTGAAACGAAATAACCAAGGGCAAATAACCTCAAATGTAAATCAGTGAATACCTTGAAATTTATGTGTGAATGACATTAATTAAAAAAATGAAAAATAGAGATTAGCGTACCTCGTGCCATCCCGTGATGAGGCAGTTGGGGCAGAGGCGACGATCACACTCGGGGCAAAAGGCAGGCTCCTTGATGGCCTCTCCATCCTGGATCAGCATCGCAGAGCAATCCTTGTACAGACAGTATACATGGGTTTTCGACACCCATGGCATGCTCCACTTCCAGTCGATGAAGGACCGACGGTGCAGCATTGGAGGGGCCGCTCTGTGCTTTAAACAGTGCAACCCTGCTGGTGCATGTGTGTGAACTGCAACCCTGCTGGTGCATGTGTGTGAACTGCAACCCTGCTGGTGCATGTGTGTGAACTGCAACCCTGCCGGTGCATGCCTGAATTCCGGAACTCCAGCATTTACCCAGGTATGTATGTGCTACCCTTCCATGCACCCCAGGATCGGTCATGAAGCAGCGGCTGCCTAGGGAGTGTCGCAGCCCCTGTGTCTCCTGGCACTAAACTCAGAGCACCTACCCAATCACGCACACACACACACACGCACACACACGCACACACATATTACGCTGTCTTGAATTGCGGTTGCTGATTATGCTGCTTGCCCTGCTTACAGATCATGCGGGCTTACTTGCAGCCGCACTTGTCGGCAAATTCAGCTCAGAGGCTCGACGTTTTGACCTCAGTGAGACCGGCTGGCTGGCGACAGATGCTGCATAGTGCATGGTGCATGGTGCTACATGGTGCATGGTGCTACATAGTGCATCGTGCTACATGGTGCATGGTGCTACATGGTGCATGGTGCTATATGGTGCATCGTGCTACATGGGGCATGGTGCTATATGGTGCATGGTGCATGGTGCTACATAGTGCATCGTGCTACATGGTGCATGGTGCTATATGGTGCATGGTGCTACATAGTGCATGGTGCTACATGGTGCATGGTGCTACATAGTGCATCGTGCTACATGGTGCATGGTGCTACATGGTGCATGGTGCTACATGGTGCATGGTGCTACATAGTGCATGGTGCTACATGGTGCATGGTGCTACATAGTGCATCGTGCTACATGGTGCATGGTGCTACATGGTGCATGGTGCTATATGGTGCATGGTGCATGGTGCTACATAGTGCATCGTGCTACATGGTGCATGGTGCTATATGGTGCATGGTGCTACATAGTGCATGGTGCTACATGGTGCATGGTGCTACATAGTGCATGGTGCTACATGGTGCATGGTGCTACATGGTGCATCGTGCTACATGGTGCATGGTGCTATATGGTGCATGGTGCTATATGGTGCATCGTGCTACATGGTGCATGGTGCTACATAGTGCATCGTGCTACATGGTGCATGGTGCTATATGGTGCATGGTGCTACATAGTGCATGGTGCTATATGGTGCATGGTGCTACATAGTGCATCGTGCTACATGGTGCATGGTGCTATATGGTGCATGGTGCTACATAGTGCATGGTGCTATATGGTGCATGGTGCTACATAGTGCATCGTGCTACATGGTGCATGGTGCTATATGGTGCATGGTGCTATATGGTGCATGGTGCTATATGGTGCATGGTGCTATATGGTGCATGGTGCTATATGGTGCATGGTGCTACATGGTGCATGGTGCTACATGGTGCATGGTGCTATATGGTGCATGGTGCTATATGGTGCATGGTGCTACATGGTGCATGGTGCTACATGGTGCATGGTGCATGGTGCACGCTGTTAAATGCTGCCGGGTGTCTGATGTATGTTAGTACAACAGGCTAGCTGGCTGAGTAAACAAATGTCTGCTGTGGATGTTCGGGTTATTGGTTAAAAGTTGAGTGGTCCCTCCAGGCAAATAGACAACACAAATGCCAGTTGCGGATGTTCGGCACCCATGGCATGCTACACTTGCAGTCCATGAAGTATTTACGGTGCAGCATTATAGGGGCCGCTCAGTGGATAAAAAGAAGAAGAAAATTGTCAGGCCAATGCATGGGATATATACTGCATGAGATGGATATGTTGGGAATACAACCCCAACCCCAAGGCATGAGTAAGGCGGAATAGGGTCCGCGAACCCCCAAAACATTAATATGAACTTTCGTCGCGCAGCCATAAAACAGTTTCAAACGGCCGCCCGGCGGCGGAAAAATTGTAGATCATTTAATTTAACGCTGGCACAGGTATGATAATGACAAATCAGGTATGGCAATGAAAATTCGCCGCTGACACGCCCCGCGGCGGGGATTTTTGAATACGGTAAGTAGAAGCGCACATCCAGGTCTGCGCATCCCAATCATTAATTCATTTTAAGCGTAGTCTACTGCATTTTACGGTAGCTATTAAGCTACCGTAAAAATAGCTACCGTGGTATACAGTTTAGCTCAACCTGCTCTTTAGCTAGGGGTTGAGGAAAACCCCACCCTGAGATCCTCCACATTGTCTCCCAGCAAATCCTGAACATTGCCTTGCTGGAGCTGGAGGCGGCACCCAGGGCTGGGGCAGACGACAGGGTACTTGTTGCCGTAGACCTCGCTGCGCACAAACTGCTGCATGCAGCTTCGGCAGCCAAAATGGCCACAGCCAGAATCCGCGTTGCTGGAGGCAGCTCGCAGGGCCGAAAACATCTCGGCCTCAGGAAAGTCTTCGAAGCAGAAGAGACACTGTTTGGTTGGTTTCGGAACCAGCGGGGCTGCAACAGGTGCGGGGGTGGGACAGGGCGAGGCGTTGATGATGCCGCTCTGCTGACATGGCTGGCTGGCTGCCCCCCCCTGATGCGGCCGTCGATGCGATCCCTGGATTCGCACCAACACGCGTGCAACAGCTCGAGACCATGCCAGCGCGGAATTTCGTTCGTGCAAGGCAATGGTTGCCGTTGCGGCGACCTGTGCTACTGTGACGACTGACGTATCCTTGCTCGAGCTCGAGTAGTTGCTGAAGTTCCATTTGCATGACTTGCTCTTCCTCTGAACTATCCAACTCGCTGGCGGCTTCTGCTTCTGGAAACGCAGGGCGCGGGGTAAGCCGCTGCGCGACCAAGAAGTCCAACGCTTGGGTTATTCGTCCTTTTGAGAGCGCCAGGCCTGGGCCTCGTCTGAGGACATTTTATCACAGGCAAGGCCAGAAGGATCGAAAGGTTTTGCAGATTTATTGCCCATGTTACTGTCTAAACTGTATCGCAGAAAAAATGCCGATTGTTAGGACCCGTGCCGATCTGTCAGCATTTTCCGTGCCACGCACAGGCCGTGCCGTAGAATACGGCGTCCTCCAGAGGATACGATGCCAGATATTTCTTGATCTCGCCGACATCTTTCTGCCCTCCCGCCTCTATAAAAAATGAATGTGTGCGTTCAATACGATCCACACACTGAATGGCTGGGGTATTCACTACATATATGTTAAAATGTAGCTTACACATTACCGGTATAAAACCAACACACTTCAGGAGGTAGGGTGGGTGTAGTCCTGGGGTGAAGTCTTGTGGCACTAGGGAGCGCATACGTATGGCCAAATAAAGGGAACGTCTACGCCTCAACCGAACATATCTACCACGTCGTCCACAAAGGCCAGGGCATCCCACCCAAGCCTGCATCGGTGCAATTCTAAAAAGTCTCTAGCACCGTTCGAAGGACCTGCCCATCCCCGATCTATATAGCCTAACCCCCAGGGTTGAGATTTCAACGCTTCGGCACCCCACCTACATGATGAATAATTGCGGTCCTGCGATTGTCAATCCCCGATATTGCGGATTGTTCGGATTGACGTGAAAGCTCGGGATTATTCCTCCTCTCATTGCTCGAGGATTGTTCACTGGTTGTCGATGTCGGGTGCCCGCGCGGCCGAGCCTTTTCAGCATGGCCCAGAGGTGTCATGTCATAGACAGGTTGCTGGAGGTTACAATGATCGGTGTTAGGTAAGGATTAAGAAAACAAAGCCCCTGGAGATAGTCAGGCACCTCATAAGTAGTAATTTTAATTGTAAACAAATAACCGTAACACTGAAAAGGGTGAACGATGCATGCACACATCCTGGTGCTGCTGTATAAATTAAAGAAATCACAATCATCCCAAACTCGGCTTCGGCACAATCCAATCCCTGACCTGTTTCATGTACGGGTCGAAAAAAATCACCTTATTAAAGGCTCAAAAGGATATGCCACACATATCCACGACCTAGCATAAAGAGAGCTGAAAACAGCTAACAATAACAGTTTTTCTTGCGCAGTTCAATTCTTCTCCTCCAGCAGTCAAATCAGAGGACAGCTCAAAATTAAAATCTACGGAGTCAACTAAATCTTCACAGTCTATATTGCCAAGTCTCAGAAAGCATAGCCAGGCTTTTCAGATTTGAACACTCTGTGTGTAGCCCTGTCAGCAAACAACGGATACCTACATAAATAAACTAGCAAAGCACAGGTTTTATATCATGCAGACAACACCTCTGTTGGCCTGCTACCCAGTAAAATAACGCAATAAATCTGCAACACAAGGAAGATAACATATAGACCAAGTGGTGGCTCTACGACAACAAACGTGAAAACGATTAAAACAGAAAGGACTGGCTTAAATAGAGTTAAGGACTTAAAGGACTTAAAGGGCTTAAATAAAAGTAAAAGTAAAAGTAAAGCCGACCCCCCTACCGAGTTCTAGCTCAATTATTATTATGGGGGTAAGGTTATCGATAGGCTCCTCCCCACCATTCTCCACAGCCTACAGCCCTTGTTTCTTTATTGAGGTTTCCTATTCATCAGGGAAACATCTTGGCCTGTCACAAGAACGACCCCCATTTCATCAAATTTGTCCCCCCCGCAAAGCCCTCCCCCCCTGGAGGCCTAAACGCGTCTCTTTCCGAGACTAGTCCCTCATCCAACCTAGCACCACAAAACGCTTGTCTTGCCAGCCCTTCTTGCAGTGATGATATCGGTGCGGACGCGGCCTCGGCCCATGCCGCACCATTTCCCGAGCCCTCTCGCCAGTGCGAGGCACACATACTTTTCTTTTCTTCTCTTCTTCCTCTCCCGGCCCAGCGGATTCAGGGTTTGACCTACCAGGGCTAAAAAACAGTACTCATGCTGCCAGCCCGTGTCGTTTGACAGTGCGTATGCTGGCCGGAAGCAGCTGGCTCAGCGGACGGAAGGTGAGCAGCACCCCAGCGGGTAGCAGCTGCGTCGTAAGTGGCGCCGCCTCCGTCCCTGCTCCCGCTCCCGCTGCCATCGCGCTAATTCCCGGTCCCGCTGTGTCCCCTCCTCCTCCCGCCCCTACTGCCGCCACGCTCGCTTCCTTGCCCCCTACCCCCGCGCCTGTTTCCCTTCCTGCTCCAGCTCTATCTACCACAGCGCTTGTTCCCTCCCCCGCTGCCACAGTCACGACGGCGCCCTGCTCCACCTCAACAGCTGCTGCAGCTGCTGGCGCCGCGTGGGCCGCGTTTCTGACCGTGGTCGGACACAGCGCCGGTCTCCACGTCGTGAAGCATCCCACCCTGCCGGGACTGACTGGCCAGGCACCTACGCCTCGTTCTGATAAACTTCTCACCTACACGTCAAGGCGGCACGTCAGGAAATCTCAGCGTCCATTTTAATTTCTACGACCGGTCAGCACTGCTCCTGGATCTGTTCTGTCCCAATTGCTGGCGAATTCATCTCTCTAGAATTGGGTGGGTTCAAACAAATACATGCACAAGCCTAACCACCCTAATCAACATGCATGTTGAAAGCCCCATGTGGTTACTGCGCGGACGCAGCCTCAGCCGGTCAGCCCCCATCACACTGTCTTTGTAACGTTTGGTAGTTTCTTTCTTTCCTGTGCCTCACTCGCCGCGTTCTCACCGTCTTGGTGGTGAAGCTGCAGCTGGCAGAGAGGCTGCCGTGAGGACTTGCGCTAGGAGTGTACCTGGAGGAAACGAGCCTGGACCTGGCCCTAGATCCAGATCTGGGCCCGGATTTGGATTTTGCAGCCTCCAGGGTGTCGGACGTCTGGCGCAGCTGCACGTCACGCTGGGTTCCAGACGCCTGGAGTGGAGGAGGCAGTACCGTCCATACTGCGGCCGCGGGCCTTTGTACTGCCACGGGCTGCAATGCCGCGGGCGGTACTGCCTGCTGATGTAGCACGAAGCCCTTCACTACTACAGGCGGCTCGACGCGGCTGGCCTCTTGCCTAGCGGAAGGCCTAGGACCCTGCCACGTTGTCACGATCTCCCGCCAGACCGCCGGCTGGGTCTGCTGCGGGGCGGCGGACAGTGGCAGCAGCGGCGGCGGCGCGGCCACCACAGGTTGCCCCGCCGCAGTCTGGCGGCCCGAAGGATGCGCTTTCTTTATCTCAGGCACGGCGGCGGCGGCGGCGGCGGACGGGCGTGCAAGCGCCCCCCTGGGTGACTGCGGCAGTTGGCGGCTACCCGCGCCACTGATGGCAGGAGCAGGAGCAGTGGTTTGTGGCAGCAGTGAACCAGACGGGGTGTCAGCCGCCCCGCTGGTGGACCTCATCGATATAGGCAGCGGGGCGCGGCTTGTCGCCCACCCCCGTGGCTCGTAGTAAGGAGCGGTGTCTTGGTCTCTGCGTACAAAGGACGACGCGTCCACCTAGACACCAGGGGGGGGGTGAGGGTTTTCAAGTTTAAGGTTCAGGGAGGCCAGGGCTAGGTCTCTAGTGCCAGCAGCTCAGCTGATGCAAAGTTGCTTGCTAACGGGCATGGCTCCGACCTCTGCATAGAAGCCTGGGCTCGGTCTCTGGGGAAAGCAGTTCAACTTTGTAAGTAAGAGGGAACTGAATGATCAGTAGTAGGCGAGGAACATATGTTCCGTTTAAGTCTGATGAGCTCCAGCTCTTTTGTTTCCTTTTCAGGAGGTTAGGGTTACGATCGAGCAATTCCACGTTTTGGCCCCCAAATCTTTCAGATTTGTGCACATGACGATCCATACGTCTGTTCATGACATACGATAATGTATCCCTACCTGCTCGTCCTTGTACGACGACTGCGACCACTTGGACATGATCGCGGAGGTCCTGCGCCAGGGCGGCACGTCCAGCCCCATGCGCCGCATGGCCACGTGCATCATGCCGCAGACCACGCGCAGCATCGCCACAAGGGTGGCCGGCGTTCCGACAAACAGCTCCGGGACCTACAGGGTCGAGGGGCAAGCAGGTCAGGGGGGTTGTATGGCGGGCGTGCCGGAAAACAGCTCCGGAAGATTGGCGGACGATTCAGCAGGTTCAAAGTACGGTTCAATATACGGTTGAAAGTACGGTTCAAAGTATGGTTCAAAGTACAATTCAAAGTACGGTTCAAGGTACGGTTTAAGGTACGGATCGAGATTCGGCTCAAAGTATGGTTCAAAGTACGGTTCAAAGTATGGTTCAAAGTACGGTTCAAAGTACGGTTCAAAGTACGGTTCAAAGTATGGTGCACCGATGAGAAATATAACGCACTACGCAGTGCCGCAGGGGCGTGAGGGTTCAGGAAACAGTGTGATTCAGGGTTCAGGAAACAGTTTGGCTCACCTCGTGCTGAAGGAAGCTGGTGTACTCGGGGTCCCCTTGTCGGCCAATCTCAAAGTGGTCTCGGAAGGAAGGGTCCACGATGAAGATCGTGCCCTCGTGCCGCATCAGCAGGTGGGAGTGACGCAGCTGCGACAGTTAGAGAGCGGCACGGGCGTTTAGAGACACACAGGCAAGGAGCTGGTGAGGGGCTGGCGAGAAGATGATGAGAAGCTGGCGAGAAGGTGGTAAGAGCTCATCACAATGTTCATGATGAGGATGGAACCTTCACACGTCACAGGAAGGCGGGGGAGGGGCGTCAAGGGCAGCACGGGTGGCAGTCAGGGGCAGCACGGATGGAAGTCAGGGGCAGAACGGGTGGCAGGAGAAGCTAGTCGGAAGCTGGTGGGAAGGTGGCGAGAGGCCGATCTGTCCATGGCGTGATCCCACGTACCTTGCAACAAACCGGAGGTTTAAACCCTGTACCCTTCACTCTGCCCTTCAGTCCCACACACCTGCTTGCAAACTGCTCACCCTGTACCCTGCACCCTGTACCCTACCCATCAGGCATGAATAACTTACAGTCCATAGTTTGAACTCTTAACTCTACCCTTCCGTCCCGCGGACCTGCTTGCAATCAGCAGTGCCTGCACCCGACCGGACCACCACACGCAATCGCAGCTTCAGAGACATCAATAACGCCAGCTTGTGCAGCAACCCTTGGCCTCCAGCCGAGACTGCGGCCGTAGCAGGAGCAGCAGAAGCAGGGGCAGATCCGTCAACAGCCACAGCCGCCGCTGCCGCCGCAGCCGCCGCAGCAGTTCCACGAGCCGCTGCTCCGGACCTCTTGCAAACGTCCCACGCTTTGATTGCGGCAGCCTGGATCTGGAGGCACACCTCGGTGCTGGCGTGCGCAGCGCCTGCGAGGGGGAGGGAAGCCAGTGTGGGAGAAGGAGGGAAGGGGTGAGATAGACGGGGAAATGGACGAAGGGGGAAGAGTGAGGGAAGAGTGGAAGTAAGTGAATACCTCAGCGCGGCTCGAGGCGTGGGCAGGGTTCAAAGCAAAAGCTGAATCAGAGCAAACAAGACAACACTCTGCTTGGACGATGGTATTGCAGCAGTGCCGTGCCGACTGAGGTCTGGGCTGTGCAATGGATGATCTACCGCGTCCCCAGGAGGCACAGACTGACAGGGCAAGGCGGTGCTCTTTACAACATACACACTTAAGGACATCCGCACCAGGTGTGCAGGTTGCTACAGGCCACCACCTGTACCAGTAGGTAATAGGTGAAGTTTGGCCCCACTCAGGCCTGCGGCGTCCGAGGGGTTGGCCGCAACGCATCGTCCATACGCCCACCTGTTGCAACACCTTGTGAACGGTCTGGCATATGCTGCAGCCACACAATCTACACACCAGTCCTCCCAACCAACAGCCGTTTGTTTACCTCCCACCTGCGCCTGGCCCTTCCTTCAGGTTGACATATGCTGCAGCAGTGCAGCCACATGTCTTACCTGCCTGACCGTTTGTTGTGTGTTTAGGGTTTAGGGTTTAGGGTTTTGTCTCCCGCCTGCATCTGACCCTTCCTTTGGGTTGACATATGCTGCAACCACAAAACCTGCCTGCCTGACCTCCCACCATACAGCCGTTCGTCTGTTTAGGGTTAAGGGTTTTGTCTCCCACCTGCGTCTGGCCCTTCCTTCAGGTTGGCGCATGCTGCAGTCTTGTTGCCCAGGCCCACGACGCCTGTTGGGGTGGGGGACCTGAAGCCCGTCTCGCTGTCGCCCGAGCTGAGGAGGGAGGAGCCGCTTTCGTGGTCGTCGGTAAGGCTCTGCTGAGGGTTCGATGTCAGCAGCAACGGCATCATCAATAACAGGTTAGGTGGCAGGCCTCCCACTATGTATAGAGTGCGAAAGAACAAGTCACAGCTTCCTTAGTCATTACGTTTCTGTGATGGTGGGAATTGGGAAGGGTTATGGCTAGGTGTTGGCTGGGCGAAAGAGGGCGCAGACGATATCGGCGTGATGGCTGACATTGCGACAGCAGTGTCGGGGCGGAGTTTGTCAAAAATCTGTTGATCCCCCGGGCGAGAGGCGACGAGAGATGATGGGTGATGGCAGCACCGATGTGCTGGATACATCCAGTTATCATAGGTTTTCAATGGGTCCTGTTTGCATGCAATCAGAAAGAGTGGCACGTTTCATCTCATGCAAGAATGCTGAAGATGTGCGGAATGGCCATGTGATGCATGGGTCGTGCTGTCATGATGCCGCGCTGGGAACCGTAAAAAACGTGGCATGTGTAGAAATTCGTGAACAACCGCATTTCGGTGGCGCACATACACATGAAACCAATGGCAATCTTCACTATTTGATGCACATTTCTGGCACACAGCTGTGTTTCACACCAATGCCGCCATTCCGCCTATATCCTCCACGTCAGCGTATGAGAGATTGAGATGTGGTGAGTTGGTGGCATGCATGGTTCGTGGGACTCGTGCGATCGTGGATGCAGGGCGATATCGGCAGCGAGTGCCGATGGTCGCCCATTTGGGTACACATCGTGTACGCATCTGGGGTGCACTTGACGACATGTGATGCGTGTTGATGATGCATGCATGATAGCCAGTGTGTGGCGCATGATACCTGATTCAACTCCATCGCACCGAAGACATCGTCTGCCGACATGTGGTGCACAAAGAAGATCAACCGAGCTTTTTTCAAGTTGGGATGACGTGCCGCCGACGACCTCCCCTTCGGAATGTCGATTGGGGCTGACGAAGCCGTCCTGAAATCACGTCTGGCGGTGTCGATGGTGATTGCGCTCAGGCCTTGCGTTCCGCTCTGTTGCCAACTTCGGGAGGAAATCTGCCGGGTGAATTGGGCCTCTGACTCTATGACTTGTTTGGATACACGGGCCTCGTATGCCGGTATCGGTTTAGAGTAGGTGCTCAAGACGCAACAGTATCTGCTGTTTGCCTGCTCTTGTTTCTCCACGCGTAGGGGGGGGTGCACTGTAAATGACAGGTATAGATTGCGTTCTGGTAGTAGAAAGCTTTGACACACGTATGGCGCATTCGGTCTTGTTGGCTTGGTCTGTGGCTGCAAACAGGCGGGCGCGCCTGAAAAGGCGCATGCATGGAGGAGCCACAGGGAATCAGGGTGGCAGTTGCCGTTGGCAGGTGCTGGTAGCTAGGGTAACCCCTTGTAAACCCTGCCCCAACATGGGAACAACATGGGAAACATCGTGACATGTTGCTGGCAGGCCTTGCAGAGTTGCAGTGAGGCGATCACCCGCGTCTTAAATGCCACTATTGCAAGTGAATGCCCAGGGTTTGTGAGTTGACGTCGTCACATAAGCTGTTACCAGGGCTGTTGCGTATCTTGACGATACTGATATTTGCGCTACACGCCTACATTGGCTACATGTCGCGCGGCCACGCCATCCTTGGCGACAACAAATGAGAGTGCACAGATTACTGTCACGATGGAACACAGAATAGAATATTCCAACTTGTCCCCAGTGATATGCTGCTGAGCTGCATCTGTTCATTTCGGAACATGGTGTGCCCGTGTGCGCGTGCAAAGTGCGGACAGGTGTGGGTGTGGGAAAGCCGTCGCCGTCGCGATGTCCCTCGTGCTCAGCCGCGCCTCAGCCAGCCTCGTCCTCTTCATACATCAAAGCTCGACCTCCTCATTGGTGGAAAGCGTGCTACCAGGGCCACCACTGATTTGTTTCTATACACCCCGAAAACAAGTTATACCGACGCCAACCTTCTCGCGCGGGACACTCTCTCAAGCCCTGTCGTCCCTACCTTGCCAAGACTAGGCCGCAGCAACGCGATGGGACCCCCCAAGACGTCAAGAAAGGGAAAGAAGGCATGGAGGAAGAACATTGACGCGTCAGAGGTGCGAGGAACGCGCTTGCTGTCGCATGAGACTAGGCAGGACGGACCCGTAAGGCGGGGCTAGTTTAGACCTCGGGCAAACCAGCGAAGGAGCCTTATACCTACGTAGCTGAAATCATTCAGCCACTGGGATGCCGGTAAGGGAAAATCCCAGATGTTGAAGGGGTGGGACAAGCAGAGGCGCAGCCTGGCTGAACCTCAGACCCTAGCACATGCAGCTTAAACCCTCTCGATCGAAGGGAGCCAATGCCCCTGCAGGGCCAGTCTCATCCCATGCAGACGCGGCGCATGGCTGTTGCGGTGCCATGCATCGTTCCACTGCAGGCTGGCCCCCGCTTTTGTTGTCACTACAATTTCCGCTGTTTTTACAGCGGTGACCCGCCATGCTCAGCACGCCATGCCTGGACTTGACAGTAGCCTGACCCAAATCTCGTGGCCACGGCTTCTGCTTTTGCCACAAAGGTTCAGCTTCCTTCAGGAGAAGAGCCATCGCCACCGCCACCACCTGCATGCCACCCATGTCATGCTTCTTTACTCTTGCCTGACCCCAATGTCCTGGCCACAGCTGCTGCTTTTGCCGATAAGGTCCAGCTTTTCCTTGAAGGGATGAGCCATCGCCATGTGCTGCATGCCATGCTTCTTGACTGAAGGTTGACCCCAATGTCCTGGCCACAGCCGCTGCTTTCGCCGTTAAGGTCCAGCTCTCTTGAAAAGATGAGCCACCGCCATGCGCTGCATGCCATTCTTGCCATGCTTCTTGATTGCAGCCTGACCCCAATGTCCTGGCCACGGCCGCTGCTTTTGCCTTCAAGGGCCAGCCTTTCCTCGAGGAGAGGAGAGGAGCCACCGCCACCGCCACAGGCTGCATGCCATCTGTGCCATGTGCTGCATGCCATGCCTGTTGATTGCAGCCTGACCCAAATCTCATGGCCACTGCCGCTTCTTTTACCACAACGGTCTAAAGCCCCCTCGAGGAGATGAGCTATCGCCATGTGCTGCATGCCAATATGCCATCCCTGACATGCCTATTTATACTGAAGCCTGACCCAAATACCATGACCACAGCCACTGCTTTGCCACAAAAGTAAAGCTGTTCCTTAAGGAGATTATCCATTGCCATGCGCTGCCTGCCATGCCTCTTGCCTGCAGCCTGACTCCGATGTCCTGGCCACAGCTGCTTTTGTGTTCAAGGTCCAGCTGTCCCTCGAGGAGATGAGCCTTGCCATGTGCTGCATGTCACACCTCTTCATACTGCTGCCTGATCCTCACTCTTGCTACTCTGACCCGCAGGTGGAGCAGTACCTCGAGGAGAAGAGCCATCGCCATATGCTGCACGCCATCCGTGTCATGCCTTACCTCAACATACTGCTGCCTGGTCCTCACTACCGTTACTCTGACTCGCAGGTGGAGCAGTTCCTTGAGGAGAAGAGCCATGTGCAGCACGCCATCCGTGTCATGCTTCCAGACTACGTCCCGACCCCCACTACCGTTACTCTGACCCGTAGGTGGAGCAGTTCCTTGAGGAGAAGAGCCACCAGGAGCGCCGCGGACCCGCCGTCGAGGCCCTCGGCGACTCTGACCTGTTCTTCGTTGACAAGGTGTGAAGTGTCGAGGGCGTAGGGTAAAAGGCTGAGGTTTGGGTTCAGGATTTAGGTCAGGGGTTGAGAGGCTAAGGTGTGGGTCCAAGCTTTAGGGCAGGGGTTCAGTGGTTGAGATTTAGGGTTCAGGGCAGGGATTAAGAGGCTCAGGTTTTTGGGTAAGGGCAGGGGTTGAGAGGCTGAGGTTTTACTTCAGGGCAGGGGTTGAGAGGCTGAGGTTTTACTTCAGGGCAGGGGTTGAGAGGATGAGGTGTTACTTCATGGCAGGGGTTGAGAGGCTGAGGTTTTACTTCATGGAAGGGGTTGAGAGGATGAAGTGTTACTTCATGGCAGGGGTTGAGAGGCTGAGGTGTTTACTTCAGGGCAGGGGTTGAGAGGCTGAGGTGTTTACTTCAGGGCAGGGGTTGAGAGGCTGAGGTTTTTCTTCAGGGCAGGGGTTGAGAGGCTGAGGTTTTACTTCATGGCAGGGGTTGAGAGGCTGAGGTTTTACTTCATGGCAGGGGTTGAGAGGCTGAGGTGTTTACTTCATGGCAGGGGTTGAGAGGCTGAGGTTTTACCTCAGGGCAGGGGTTGAGAGGCTGAGGTTTTACTTCAGGGCAGGGGTTGACAGGCTGAGGTTTTACTTCATGGCAAGGGTTGAGAGGCTGAGGTTTTACTTCATGGCAGGGGTTGAGAGGCTGAGGTGTTACTTCATGGCAGGGGTTGAGAGGCTGAGGTTTTACTTCATGGCAGGGGTTGAGAGGCTGAGGTGTTTACTTCAGGGCAGGGGTTGAGAGGCTGAGGTTTTACTTCATGGCAGGGGTTGAGAGGCTGAGGTGTTACTTCATGGCAGGGGTTGAGAGGCTGAGGTTTTACTTCAGGGCAGGGGTTGAGAGGCTGAGGTTTTACTTCAGGGCAGGGGTTGAGAGGCTGAGGTTTTACTTCAGGGCAGGGGTTGAGAGGCTGAGGTTTTACTTCATGGCAGGGGTTGAGAGGCTGAGGTGTTACATCATGGCAGGGGTTGAGAGGCTGAGGTTTTACTTCATGGCAGGGGTTGAGAGGCTGAGGTGTTTACTTCAGGGCAGGGGTTGAGAGGCTGAGGTTTTACTTCAGGGCAGGGGTTGAGAGGCTGAGGTTTTACTTCATGGCAGGGGTTGAGAGGCTGAGGTGTTACTTCATGGCAGGGGTTGAGAGGCTGAGGTTTTACTTCAGGGCAAGGGTTGAGAGGCTGAGGTTTTACTTCATGGCAGGGGTTGAGAGGCTGAGGTTTTACTTCATGGAAGGGGTTGAGAGGATGAGGTGTTACTTCAGGGCAGGGGTTGAGAGGCTGAGGTTTTACTTCAGGGCAGGGGTTGAGAGGCTGAGGTTTTACTTCATGGCAGGGGTTGAGAGGCTGAGGTTTTACTTCAGGGCAGGGGTTGAGAGGCTGAGGTTTTACTTCAGGGCAGGGGTTGAGAGGCTGAGGTTTTACTTCAGGGCAGGGGTTGAGAGGCTGAGGTTTTACTTCAGGGCAGGGGTTGAGAGGCTGAGGTTTTACTTCAGGGCAGGGGTTGAGAGGCTGAGGTTTTACTTCAGGGCAGGGGTTGAGAGGCTGAGGTTTTACTTCAGGGCAGGGGTTGAGAGGCTGAGGTTTTACTTCAGGGCAGGGGTTGAGAGGCTGAGGTTTTACTTCATGGCAGGGGTTGAGAGGCTGAGGTGTTTACTTCAGGGCAGGGGTTGAGAGGCTGAGGTTTTACTTCAGGGCAGGGGTTGAGAGGCTGAGGTTTTACTTCAGGGCAGGGGTTGAGAGGATGAGGTTTTACTTCAGGGCAGGGGTTGAGAGGCTGAGGTTTTACTTCAGGGCAGGGGTTGAGAGGATGAGGTGTTACTTCATGGCAGGGGTTGAGAGGCTGAGGTGTTACTTCATGGCAGGGGTTGAGAGGATGAGGTGTTACTTCATGGCAAGGGTTGAGAGGCTGAGGTTTTACTTCAGGGCAGGGGTTGAGAGGATGAGGTTTTACTTCAGGGCAAGGGTTGAGAGGATGAGGTTTTGCTTCATGGCAGGGGTTGAGAGGCTGAGGTTTTACTTCAGGGCAGGGGTTGAGAGGATGAGGTGTTACTTCATGGCAGGGGTTGAGAGGCTGAGGTTTTACTTCATGGCAGGGGTTGAGAGGATGAGGTTTTACTTCATGGCAGGGGTTGAGAGGCTGAGGTTTTACTTCAGGGCAGGGGTTGAGAGGCTGAGGTTTTACTTCAGGGCAGGGGTTGAGAGGATGAGGTGTTACTTCATGGCAAGGGTTGAGAGGCTGAGGTTTTACTTCAGGGCAGGGGTTGAGAGGCTGAGGTTTTACTTCAGGGCAAGGGTTGAGAGGCTGAGGTTTTACTTCAGGGCAAGGGTTGAGAGGCTGAGGTTTTACTTCATGGCAAGGGTTGAGAGGCAGAGGTTTTACTTCAGGGCAAGGGTTGAGAGGATGAGGTTTTACTTCATGGCAGGGGTTGAGAGGCTGAGGTTTTACTTCATGACAGGGGTTGAGAGGCTGAGGTTTTACTTCATGGCAGGGGTTGAGAGGCTGAGGTTTTACTTCAGGGCAAGGGTTGAGAGGATGAGGTTTTACTTCAGGGCAAGGGTTGAGAGGCTGAGGTTTTACTTCATGGCAGGGGTTGAGAGGCTGAGGTTTTACTTCAGGGCAGGGGTTGAGAGGCTGAGGTTTTACTTCAGGGCAAGGGTTGAGAGGCTGAGGTTTTACTTCAGGGCAAGGGTTGAGAGGCTGAGGTTTGCTTCAGGGCAAGGGTTGAGAGGCTGAGGTTTTGGTTTGAGTTGCTGAAGGTTGAGTGGCTGAGGCTGAGGATTGCAAACTTGAGGATGGAGTGGCTGAGGGCTGATGTCCTTTCAACTCAAATACGTATGCTAGGGTGCCAACGTGCCTCTCCATTGCATCTGCTGCTTCTAACTGTTTAACAAACAGTTTTGGACGGGTGGGTTGTTTGAACCCATTCGGCTTGCGGCGCCTGATGTCTGCCTACCTCAGACATGGCAGCAGATTGGAGCAGCTGGTAGAGGCTGCGGAGCACAACATGGCACATTTAGCACGGGTGTTGCTTAACTCAGCATGTGGTGAGGACTTCATGGGTGTCTGGGTGGTTGAGGTTGAGGGGGGTGTAGTGTGTGCATGGCCAGGGTTTATTTATGGGTTCCTCAGGAGGCACAGCGCCGGCCCAATGTCCATGACATACCTGAAGCCAACTAAGCCCCCTCCTCTGCTCGCCCCCCCCCCCCCCCCACACACACACACACCTGCACCATCAGGCAGCCCTCCTTACCTGCACCCACCTGAGGCTCTTTTCCCCTCCCCCGCTTCTCCTTACCCCCTGCACCATCAGGCAGCCCTTAAAACCTGCTACCACCTGAGCCCCCCCTCCTCCGCTTCCTCCCCCCTCCACACAACTGCCCCATCAGGCAGCCCTCTGTGCACCCCTTCCCCCGCTCTTCCTCCCTCCCTGCACCATCAGACAGCCCTTCAAACTTGCCACCTCCCCCGCCCCGGGCACCTACCTGACGACCCGCATCCCTGCTCAAACCTCCCCTGCTACCCCCCCCCCCCCGCACCATTGCACCCCATCAGGCAGCTGATCAGAAAGGTGCCGAAGCGGCCGCATCCGGCAGCCGCCGGCGCCGGCAGCGTGCGCCGCAGCTGCTGCGCTCACAGCTCATCCTGCAGCAGGCGCACGTGGCAAAGCCTGTCCTGCAACACCTGCCCATCAAGAAGGTGGGATGAGTGCGGTGGGAGTGTCTCAGTGTCCCTCCTTGCAAAAGCGAATGGCCGGTATAACTTGATCGGTCTGACTTACATTTACTGAGTCAGGAGAAGGTGGGCGGCTGACCCTGCTGTGCTTTGAACGGCGGTTGCCTTCAAGCAGGGGATAGCCCCTTATACCTGCTGCGCGTTGAACAGCGGTTGGCCCCACGCTCGGAACTCTCAACCCTGCTGTGCTCTGAACATCCGCTGCCTTCAAACAGGCGGTTGGCCCCATTCGTGGCCTCCTTAGTCCTGAACCCTGCTGCGCTCTACACAGCAGTTCCCCTCAGTTGTGTCCGCCTGAACCCCGAACCCTGTTGCGGCCCCGTTGACCCTGAACCCTGAACTCTGCTGCGGCCCTGTTGACCCTGAACCCTGAACCCTGCCGCGACCCCGTTCACCCTGAACCCTGCCGCGGCCCCATTGACCCTGAACCCTGAACCCTGTTGCGGCCCTGTTGACCCTGAACCCTGTTGCGGCCCTGTTGACCCTGAACCCTGTACCCTGTTGCGGCCCTGTTGACCCTGAACCCTGTATCCTGTTGCGGCCCGTTGACCCTGAACCCTGTTGCGGCCCCGTTGACCCTGAACCCTGGTGCGGCCCTGTTGACCCTGAACCCTGAACCCTGGTGGGGCCCCGTTGACCCTGAACCCTGTTGCAGCTGTTGCGGCCCGTTGACCCTGAAACCTGAAACCTGTTGCGGCCCTGTTGACCCTGAACCCTGCCTTGGCCCCGTGGACCCTGAACCCTCAACCCTGCCGTGGCCCCGTTGACCTTGAAACCTGAGCCCTACTGTGTCTCAGGTGAACAAGTTAACCAAGAGGTCTGATGGCAGCGTCCTCGTGAAGCGTCACCCCAAGTTCTCGTCCATCCCAGGTACACAAATAGGGTTCAGGGTTAGGGTTTAGGGCTCCCTAATTTATGCCCCCTATACCCTACATCCTGGTGAAGCGTCACCCCCCAGTTCTCTTCCTTTCCAGACAGGCTGTTTGAGGGGGGGTAGGGTTTAGGCTTTAGGCTACCTAAACCCTCAACTCTAAATCTTGGTGAAGCGTACACCCCAAGTTCTCCTCCATCCTAGGTAGGCTAGTTTAAGGGTTTCAGGGTTATGGCTACCTTGACCCTCAACTCTAAATCCTGGTGAATTGTGACCCCAAGTTTGCATCAATACCGGATAGGGTCTAAATCCCTATACCCTGAACCCCTGACCCAAGTTCTCCTTCATCTCAGATAGGGTTTATAACCCCTAACCCTTAACCCTAAACCCAGGTTCTCCTCCATCTCAGATAGGGTTTAAAACCCTTAACCCTAAACCCAGGTTCTCCTCCATCTCAGATAGGGTTTCAAACCCCTAACCCTTAACCCTAAACCCAGGTTCTCTTCCATCACAGATAGGGTTTAAAACCCCTAGCCCTAGACCCTGAACCCAAGTTCCCTCCATCTCAAATAGGCTGCGACCCGATCGATGCTGCGCGCTGAGTGCGCAGCTATATGGTGACTGAACTGCATTGCGGAGTCCCCTTGTCTCAACTCCTATGCTCACGTGCTGTTTGCTGCTGACTGCCTCTCCCCCCCCCCTCTTGTCACTATCCCTGTGCCCATGCACTGTTTGTTTGTTTCTTGCCGCCCCCCTCCCCCCGTTCTCAATCCCGAAGCTCGCTCGCGATTTGCTTCTTGCCGCCCCCCTCCCGGCCCCTTGTCTCCACCCCTGTGCTCACGTGCAATTCCCCCCCCTCCCCGTATCTCTATCCCTTTGCTCTACTGCTGATGTGCCTTTTGCAAGTGCTGTCGCCCCCTCCCCCCTTAGTCTCCACCCCTGTGCTCACGTGCAATTCCCCCCCCCCCCCATCCCTCCCCCCTCCCCGTATCTCTATCCCTTTGCTCTACTGCTAATGTGCCTTTTGCAAGTGCTGTCGCCTCCTCCCCCCTTCATCTCCACCCCTGTGCTCACGTGCAATTTGTCCCCCTCCCATCCCTCCCCCCTCCCCGTATCTCTATCCCTTTGCTCTACTGCTAATGTGCCTTTTGCAAGTGCTGTCGCCTCCTCCCCCCTTCATCTCCACCCGTGCTCACGTGCAATTTGTCCCCCTCCCATCCCTCCCCCCTCCAAGTATCTCTATCCCTTTGCTCTACTGCTAATGTGCCTTTTGCAAGTGCTGTCGCCCCCTCCCCCCTTAGTCTCCACCCCTGTGCTCACGTGCCGTTCGCTGCTGACTGCCTCTCTCCCCCCCTTGTCTCAATTGCTCATACACTGTTTGCCGCCCCCCTCCCTGCCCCTGTGCTCACGTGCCGTTCGCTGCTGACTGCCTCTCCCCCCCCCTTGTATCAATTGCTCATACACTGTTTGCCGCCCCCCTCCCTGCCCCTGTGCTCACGTGCCGTTCGCTGCTGACTGCCTCTCTCCCCCCCTTGTATCAATTGCTCATACACTGTTTGCCGCCCCCCTCCCTGCCCCTTGTCTCACGTGCCGTTCGCTGCTGCTGCCGCAGCGGAGGCGCTGGACCTCTGGAACTTTGACGACGTGATGGTCCCCAGCAGCTCGCAGGCAGAGGTGTGTTGTAGTGTAGATGAGTTGTAGATGAATTGTAGCTGGATTGTGAAGCTGGATTGCAGCTGAAGTGTAGCTGAAATGTAGCTCAAGTGTGCAGCTATGTTCAGCTGGATTGCAGCTGAAGTGTAGCTGAAATGTAGCTGAAGTGCACCTGAAGTGCAGCTATGTTAGCTGGATTGCAGCTGGAGTGTAGCTGAAATGTAGCTAAAGCGTAGCTGTAGTGCGCCTGAAGTGCAGCCATGTTAAGCTGGATTGCATTTGAGCTACGTTGGTTGGCGGGGGAGGGACAAGGGCAGGGACATATGGTGGAGGGTCCGCAGCATCATGCATGGGAGCTGGTAGCGGTGGAGTATTATTTTGCCCTCAGGCCGAGCCCTCTCAGCAGCACCCAATCCAAGGTGGGTTCAGACCAGTGTTCATTTTTTCGGCCACCAATCCACCTTCGGCAGGCCATCCTACGGCCGCCATGGGCTCGATTGGGCCCAAACCTGGATTGGTCTACAGCTCATGGCCAAAGCAGCATGGCTGGCCACAAATGGGGGGCCGGCGGCCAGAGGCTGGTATGTAGCTGACATGTAGCTGAGACACGAAAAAATAAACACCGGTTGGGATGTGGGACACTGACAGCGGGGTGCGTGCTAAGGTTTGACGTTTAACACGAGTTTGTGAGAAAACAGAGCGGAGGGAAGGGAGGACACTGACCCTCCCTCTCCCCCTCTGCCACTCCCCCAAGATGACAAGCCCAGCCGGCCTCAGCCGCACAAAGCTCTCATGATGGCCAGCAGAATTATTTTGTGTGTAAAATCTCTCTCCCTCTCTGCCTCCCCTGCCCTGCCAGGATGAGAAGTCCAGCCGGCCTCTGCCGAACAAATCCCTCAAGGAAAATAGGGTGGATCTTTAAACCGACTCTTTGCTCCCATGTCTTGGCAAACAATAGTTTTGATGACTGACTGTGATTCTAATATAGATGAAACGACTCCCTGCTCTCACTGCCCCCTGTGCCTCTCTAGGGTGACAAGCCCAGCCGGCCTCAGCCGCATAAAGCTCTCTTGAAGGCAAGAAAGTGCATTTTGTAATTAAATCTGTCCCCCGTACCCCCTCTCTAGGGTGACAAGCCCAGCCGGCCTCATAAAGCTCTCAGGAACAAGAAACTCCCGACGCGGATCAAGGCTGTGGAGGTGGACATGGCGGGCTGTTCATATAACCCAGATCACGAGGCGCACCAGGTGGGGAATTTGAATTCGAAAGCACATCAGTCAAGGGATTTAAATCAAGGCCGTGGAGGTGGACATGGCGTGCGGTTCATACAACCCAGATCACGAGGCGCACCAGTTGGGGAATTTTTAATTTGAATCCGCATCAGCTGGGGACTTTGAATCAGGGCGGAGCTGGTTGACATGGTGGGCTGCTTGAACGACTCAGATCACGAGGTGCACCAGCTGGGGGATTTGAATTCGAATGAGACGGGGAATTATAATGAGGTCGGTTGAGGTGGACATGCTGGGCTGCTTGTTGATCAACTGCCTTCAGGTGTGGAGGTAAAGCGTACTGCTTACTCTCTATTAACTTGTAGCGATCGAAACGCGGTACATAAGAGGATCTGAACAAAAAGGTACGGTTTAAAACCCTTAACCCTCAACCCTAAACCCTAAAGGACAGTACATTAGATGAACTGTACAAATAAACAGGGGGACAATTGATCTCTCTTAAAGCGCAGTAAGCATATTACAAGCCAGATCGCTAGGCGCACGATGTTTGGAATTCGGATATGAATTCACATTGTGTGGAGTTTTGAATACGAATTTGAATCCGCACCTGGTAGGAAACTTGATGCAGGCTGATTCGGATCCGGGCCAAGGTTGTAGACATGGCAAGCAGCTTGCTCAATCCAGACCACAAGGCGCATCATGTGGGAAATCAAACTCATGCTGGGTGGGGAAATTGAATTCGAACTCGTATGTCGGGTGCGGAAGTTGAATTCAGACTCATATCAGGTGTGGAAGTGGAATTCAAACTATTTTCGGGTGTGTACGTTGGATTTGAACTCTTGACAGGTGGCGGAAATGAACTTGGGCCCACTCTAGGTAGCGGGGTCGGTTGCCCGTATGAACTCAGACGAAGCTTTTCTCACGCGAGGGCGCCAGGTCTGGACTTCGAAAACGCAGTTTGTGTGCCAGGTGTGGGTGCCTTGAGCCTTGTTGTTCATTTGTCTTGGTTTTGCAAAGAGGGCAGAAGGCGGCCTGCTTGGGTTTGTAGCCCATGTTGAGGCTCTCAGGCCGCGTTTGTGGCTGCTGCTGCTGCTGCTGCTGTCTGCCCTCTATCGACCCAGTGTTGCTTCCTGCTGCAGCCTGCTGCCTGCACTCCTGCTGTAGGTTCACCCTCTCTACCCTGCCCCCCCGCTGCTGCTCACAGGACGCATTGGCCGCGTTGGTGGCGGCTGAGATGAAGCGCGTGCTGCACAAGGAGCTAGCTCCATCGGCACCTCCAAAGCTGGTGGACATCCTGGCAGCGGGCGACGCGGGGATGGACGAGATTGACCGGCTGCAGGTGTGAACGGGTGTGGGGCTTGTGCATGAATGCTGTCAGGATCACCTGTAGGTGTGGACAGGTGTGGAACTCATGATTGACTTCCACTCCGAATATACGGAATTGTTCAAAATGTCATCCTGTGGCATATTGGATTGCCCTGCCTCTGTGCTCATGGCATGCCCTGCCTCTGTGCTCATGGCATGCCCTGGCTCTGTGCTCAAGACATTTGCCATGCCTCTGTGCTCATGGCATGCCCTGCCTCTATGCTCATGGCATGCCCTGGCTCTGTGCTCAAGACATTTGCCATGCCTCTGTGCTCATGGCATATGCCATGCCTCTGTGCTCATGGCATGCCCTGCCTCTATGCTCATGGCATGCCCTGGCTCTGTGCTCACGACATGCCCTGGCTCTGTGCTCATAGCATGCCCTGGCTCTGTGCTCAAGGCATCTACCTTGCCTCTGTGCTCACGACATGCCCTGCCTCTGTGCTCATGACATGCCCTGCCTCTGTGCTCATGGCATGCCCTGGCTCTGTGCTCACGACATGCCCTGGCTCTGTGCTCATAGTATGCCCTGCCTCTGTGCTCATGGCATGCTCTGCCTATGTGCTCATGGCATGCCCTGCCTCTGTGCTCATGGCATGCCCTGCCTCTGTGCTCATTTCATATACCATGCCTCTGTCTTCAAGGCATGCCCTGCCTCTATGGCGACATCTGCGCTGGCTCAATTTGAGACAGGCCCAGGTTGCCTTACTCGAAGGCGACAGACAGAACGAACCTGGGGGGACAGAAACAGGAACCAAAACATAACGTGTGGTCTTTATCTTTATTTGGCAGGTGGATGCAGATCATGACGGGTCTTACTTCATGCAGCGTGGATTTTATTTCCAGGAAGGGATGTAGAACGCGGATCTAGAACGCGGTTCATTCCTCTTGTTGTATGTTTGCAGGTGGATGTTATCTTCAGGCATGGATTCGTGACGCGGTTGACCTGAGACATGGCTCTTGTCTCTTGTGGCGTGCTTGCAGGTGGATGCGGATCATGACGATGAAGACGAGAACGAGATCCACCTGGGTGACGTTGCTGATGACGAGCCGGAGGAGGTGGAGGCGGGGATCAGGAAGGGCGCGATCAAGAAGCTGATCAAGGATAGGAACAGGTGAGTGGGGGGGGGGGGGATCTGGCTAGAAGCTGACAAGAAGCTGATGACGAGGATAGGAACAGGTGAGTGGGGGGAGCTGATGAGAAGATGTTCTAGGAGAGGAACAGGTGAGGGTTCGAGGGGTTTGGGGTTCGCCTTGACTCTGAGCAAGAAGCTGGCAAGAAGCTGAGTAGAGGCTGGTTAATGACAGGAACGGTAGAGGGAGGGACGCTGTTTTCTCGACCTATTTGTTTCGTTTTTTTGACGTAACACTCGACTCACTGCCCTCTGTTGCTGCCACCGTGCTGGTAGAGACAAGAGGCGCCAGAGCCAAGACAAGGAGGGCGAGGAGCGGCAGCTGCTCAAGAAGCAGCGCCGGGACCTTGACCAGCTTGCCGAACTGGAGCGGCAGCTGCTGGCGGAGGCGGAGGACCAGAGCATGAGGCGGCTGAGGCGGGAGGTGGTCAGGGAGGAGAAGGCGTTGCTACGCCCGCCTCGCCTGGGCCGACAGAGGTTCGAGCCACCCAGCGTCCAGGTGCGCGCCTTGGGTTGGTCGGACCTGTGGGGAGTGTAGGGGGGTAGGGGATCAAGGAGGAGAAGGCGTTGCTGCGCCTGCCGCGGCTCGGGCCGACAGAGGTTGGTTCAAGCCACCCAGCGTCCAGGTGCGCGGTTCCAAAACCTAAGCCCTTAACTAGGCCGACAGAGGTGGAGCCAGTGTTTCTGATTTCAAAACCCATTCTCGGTTTTCTAGGAGCCAGTGGTGTGGAAAAGTGAGAACGTGGGCACTCGCCTTAGCGAGCCAACTTCATTTGCAAGTGGTTAGGCTGAAGTCCCGCTCCTCCCCGCTTCTCCTAGTCCCCGCTCCCGTTCCTCCCTGCTTCTCCCTGTCCCCTCTCCTCCACTCCGCTCCTCCGTCATATCTTCTCCGCTGACCTTCTAACCTGCTCCTCCCCGCACCTCCCCGCTTCTCCCCCTCCCCGCTTCTCCTCTCCCCGCTTCTCCCCCTCCCCGCTTCTCCCCCTCCCCGCTTCTCCCCCTCCCCGCTTCTCCCCCTCCCCGCTTCTCCCCCTCCCCGCTTCTCCCCCTCCCCGCTTCTCCCCCTCCCTGCTTCTCCCCCTCCCCGCTTCTCCCCCTCCCCGCTTCTCCCCCTCCCTGCTTCTCCCCCTCCCCGCTTCTCCCCCTCCCCGCTCCCGCTCCCACTCCCCGCTTCTCCCCGTCCCCGCTCCCGCTCCCCCTCCCCGCTTCTCCCCCTCCCCGCTTCTCCCCGTCCCCGCTCCCGCTCCCACTCCTCCCCGCTCCTCCCTGTCCCTGCTCCTCCGTCAAATCTCCTTAATTTCCGTCATGCTTCTCCTGCCTGCCCAGGTAGCGACCACTGACGAGCTGAGCGCCTGTGGTAGCCTGAGGCGTGTTCAAGCGTGCCCCATGGTGGCCTTGCACCGCTTCAAGAGCTTGCAACACCGCGGTCTGATTGAGCCGAGAAAGCCAGTGGCCTCGCGCGCAGGGTGAGGAGAAAAACTAGGGGAGCGACGGAGGGGAGGGACTGAGGGGAGAGACTGAGGGGTGAGGGTATGCATATACCCTGGGGGAGGGATTAAGGGGGTAAGCATATGTAGTGGGAGGAGGGACGGATGAGGGGGCAAAGCATATATGGGGAGGGACGGATGAGGGGGCAAAGCATGTATGGGGAGGGACTGATGAGGGGGCAAAGCATATATGGGGAGGGACTGATGAGGGGGCAAAGCATATATGGGGAGGGACTGATGAGGGGGCAAAGCATATATGGGGAGGGACTGATGAGGGGGCAAAGCATATATGGGGAGGGACTGATGAGGGGGCAAGCTTATACGCTGACCAGGACGGCTGTTTGCAGAGGGTGTGTATGAGAGTGAAGACGACGATGGGCGGGCTGGATCCCTCATCCCTCCAACTTGTTTTGCCAGGGATGCTCTACTGAACGCGCCCGTGTTCCCTTTTTCGAGACGTGCGAGGTTGAAGCTATGGGCTAGGATTAAGGGTTTAGGATTTAGGTCTAAGCTGTGGTTTGGAGTTCAAAGGAAAAATGAATACTCTACTGAACGTCTCTGTATTCCCTTTTTCCGAACGTGTCAGGCGAAAAATTTCGTACGAGAAGGGCTCGCGTAATGAGAAGGCGCTGGCGGGCCAGGCGGAGATTGAGGAGATGAAGAAGAAGCGGCAGGCGATCAAGCGCTCTATGGACAAGCAGTCCAGGAAGGCCAAGAAGGCGCTGGGGGGCTAGTGCATGCTGGGGACTGCCGTGGCTGGTTTGTGACTTTTTCAAGGGGCGGTTTGAGACTGTTTCAGGTGGCCATTTGTAATACAGATAGCGGGGCGTGGCCGCTTGGGTCGGGGCATTGGGGGAAGAAGTGTAGGACGTTATCCATTATGTGAATTTGAGGGCGTTTAGTAATATAACTTCAACCAGGTGTTCCTTGCCTCAGCCCGCTGGTTTTTTCGAGTGCTGACTAACTGCCGATTTCGGCATTTATGAATTATAGACGCAAGTGTTGACAGGTGCCTTGCAACCCCGCTGAAAGCTATGGTTGCTTGTAAGGAGCATGAAAGGCTCTGAAAAAACCGAAGGCTTGGGAGGGGCCATGCCATTTCCTTCAATATTGCGAACCTGCCAACGTAGTTGTTTTTGTCCTAACTCCAGGACATGGCCAGAAGCTTAGGCCTCCCCGCACATGCAGCTTTAACATATGGGTGGTCCACTGAATGTTAATGACGTTACACCTCTGGGCCCTGCTTAAATAAAGCTCGGCCACAGTCCATTGAGTGTGCACTGGATCATAATTTATACAACCCCACCTGGTCGTTTCTCAGGAGAGCTCTTCCAGCTCTGCGGTAACGGCGTGGATGTGGCTTCTGCCCAGGCTGTGCTGTTACTTAAACTCTCACGCCCCTCCCGGAGCGTAGCTTTCTTTCTTTACAGCTCTGCAGACGTCTTTCGTTTTTGAAACAAACATTTTCTCCTCATACCTTACTTCTACCTGGCTTACACAGTAAAGATGACTAAACTCGTTGTCTGCCGTCTGAGACCTGAATATCCAGATCCAGCAGGCGCGGTCCATGGGGTCAATGACACCTCTGGGCCCTCGACCCCCGCCGAGAGCGCCGGATTCCATGTTCCTGCCCCCTCACATAGGAGGATGGCATGGCTGCACCGTAAAGGCCCAGGCTGTGCATGGTACCTGGAATTGAGCCTAGTCATTCCCTACCAGCCCCACGTGGCCGAGCGTTCAGCAGGGCCCAGCGGATATGCACTGTTCTTAACCTCTGGGCCCTGCTCAAATAAGGCTAGGCCGCGTGGGCGCCTAACTGAAGAGTTGGGAGGAAAGATGGAAAAGAAACACAGAAGGGGTACATGGATCCCCAACTAGCGCGTTCAACTGCTACGCGATAATGTTTGCCAACGTGGCCGAGCTTTATTTAAGTAAGGCACATAGGTGTGACGTCATTAAGTAAGCCTATTCGTGACCGGCAGGGTCACTAGCACTGGTCGTCGGGCAGTTGTTGCATGACGCAGCTAGGTTACCGCCAGTGCGTACGTTCTTAATAAGTGCGGGGCCCGCGACCATGGCTGGAGTGTAAGGCCAAGATCACAGGGTGGAAGAGGCCAGAACAAGCTCCGGGCACCCAACACCCCCACGAAAAATTAGGATAATAACGTGGGCACCCAATGGACACCCAGTAAAGTTATTATACTTTACAGAACAGATACTACACTTGATCTTAGCCAAAAGGCCGAGAAAGGTATGCACTACTAGTGCAGAATGAGGTACATACACATGGGGCCGGTATGTGCGGTCACAAAGGTGATGGTGGGGGTGGGATAGGTGGTTGGGGGCGCGGGTCCGATAAGTCGACCACTCCTAAGGCAAACAATCACGATTTAATGTTCATGTGTCATAAAACAAACAATAAAGTTGAAGCTGTCGGTCTTTCTGGCAGCAGTCGCTGCTGCTGGTCGCCCATTGCTCACGCCGCCGACCCTTCGGCACTCGGCAGCTGGCAGCAGCCCTGAAGTAGACCATGAATCTGGTGCGTATGTTTAAGCATGCAGAAGCGGGATTTCAGGCTGCCAAGCAGTTCGCACTGCTTGACCCTCGCCCCTGAACCCCGCCCGTGAATCTCAAGGGCGGTGGGCGCTTGAGATTCACGGGCGGGGTTATGCTCACCGTGCCATGCTCCGGAAGCGTCCCGCCACGGTGAGCATGCATAGCCAATCTTAGCTAGGCCAAGATGATGCTAGGAGTCCGAGATGCAGGGATGTTGCATCACGTATGGCAGCTGAGCCTAGTAGGCTCAGCAGCCAGCTAGCCATGCGTGATGCAACATCCCTGCAGATGCATCATCAGAGTGCGCCTGCACGCCGCATGCAAGCACACAAGGCATCCAGGCCACGCATGCATGCGGCATACAGAGGCATCATGCGGCCATCAGCAAGATAGTCAAGGACATAACACCTCTGGGCCCTGCTCAAAAAGGCTCGGCTGCATGGGCGCCCAACTGTCCCGTTGGGAGAAAAGAAAAGGAGCAGCAAGATTGTGCAGTGATAGTCTGGGCGACGCACTGTTGGCTTTTAAGCTAGTTACACTTTTGCGCTAGTAACCATTTCATGGCGGCAGCCAGGCATGGCGGCCAATATGCAATTAGCGCTCAGACGGAACCCCCACGGGCGCAACTGGTGCAATGAACTGCTAGGTGCCTTGGAGGAACTGGAGCAGGGAGGAGCTGTCCTCAAATTGCGTCATGGTGTGGCTGACCTACAGCCTCAACCCGTCACAGAAGCGCTGGCGCTAGTGGGCGCAACCTACGAGCGGGCGCAGTTGGAGGTGATCGGTCGAGGGGAACTAACCCAGGGACCACGCCACCATACAAAGATCTGCGACCGTGTACCATGCCTGGTTTCAGCCTACCGCAGGCACATGCCAAGGGCCGCACCAGCAACAGGGCGTGTGTAGAGAAGTAGTCCAGCTTGTTGAAGGCTAGTCCTCATAGAGTCACATGATACAGTATGCTTGCAATATTCTTGTTGTTGTTTGGAGGCTGAACACGCTTTTCTTTCTTTTCTCTTGTGCCTTTGCCCTTGATTTTCCTAGCATTTTTGTTTGCCGACGTGGCCGAGCTTTATTTCAGCAGCGCCCAGAGGTGTAACGCCATTGACATGGCGGGCCCGCACAACACTTCCGAGTCTACGGGCCACCCCTGCATTCCGTAACCACTTCCATTCGTTCCACCACCATTTCTGTCTACACAAACGTTACAGTATCGTTTCCGACTCAGCCACTGTAAGATCCGTCACGGCACACCAATAGTTACAGCTCAATAATCATCTACGGGGTACTGAGTACAGGGTGCCAAAGATGAATGGCGGCAGCTCCATACAAAGCAAGCGTTATCGTCTCTCTAGCAGATCTCATTCGTCTTTCCCATAATTTCGAAGAAAATCGATCCTCCTTGGGGAAGGTTTTAGACAGGGACGCGGCAACCGAGTCTACAGGGGGAAGGGGGTTACTAGCCGTGCCGTCCAGGTCGCACACCTCCCATGCGACGCCTCCCACGTTGCACGCCTTCAACGCTGAAGTGCTCACGACTTTGAGTTCCGCTGCGCCGCCAGGTGGCTGATTTTCTGAGCATAGTTTAGCATGTAGCGTTCCTCCTCCGGATTGGGGTTCTCCATCGAGCCTTCGTTCTCCACGTCATATCCCATGGCCTGCATTAGGTATGAGAGGGAGAGATGCGGTCAGTGGTTAAGGTCTGAAAACGCCAGGGTTCAGGGTGGGGAGTGGACCAGGGTTTAAGGTTCTCATGTGAGCCCTCGTTCTCCACGTCATATACCATCGCCTGAGTTATAGGAATCACGGGGCGTGAGGGGGGGCAGGTTTTGGGGTAGGCGGAAGCAAGGGTTCAGGGGGGGAGGGGACCAGGGTATGGGGTTCTCCCTAAGCCCCTATTCTCCACGTCGGATCCCATGGCATGAGCTAGGGATCAGAGGGGAGCTTAGGGTTAAGGGTCTAGGGTTAAGAAGGAGTAGAAGCAGAGGTTCAGGGGCGTGGGCAGGGGTTTTGGGGGGGGGTCAAACGCCGGGGGTCAGGGTTCAACAGGCAGGTTTGGGGGCTCTCCATCCAGCCCTCGTACTCCACATCATAGCCCAAGGCATGACTGCATGAGTAAGGGATCACAGGAGGATGGGCAGCAGGGTTTGGCAGGGTTTCAGGTCTGGAATGTGCGTGTGTGTGGGGGGGATAAAAGGGTTTAGGAGGAAGACGCACGCGGTTTTGTCTGTCAAGTGCTGGATTCAGAGATCAGAAATCAGGGTGTCCTTCCTCAGGGCTAGGAGGTCCACCTCCTGGTTTGCACCATCTTTTAAACCTCCAGAACACTTGGACGGGTTTGAGCCCTGCATAAGGTAACGGCTGCCGGCCCTTTTCGCCTCCTCCTGTGACATGTTCCGGCCACCAATCTGCACCCTGTTTCCCTACTCCTGTGTCGTGGCATACGACAGCGTCGAGCCGTTGATAACAGAATGCGTCTTCGTTTTTATACAATTTAACTGAGCGCTTGATGGGAACTCTTCCGCCCTCCCCCTCCTCCCCCCCACTACACATACACCTCCTACTGTTAGCTTGAGGCGACGTCATGCTGCACAGGGAACAAGTACTGCACCGCGATCTTATTTTTGATAAATAATACCAAACGTTCGATAAAACCCCTCCGCCCTACCCCCCTACCCCCCCACACAAACACTGCCTTCCCCTCCCCCCCCCCGTGCATACACCTTCTGCAGCTCGCTTGAGGCGTCGTCGTGCTGCAGAGGGATCAGGTACTGCACAGCGATTTTATTTTTTGATATTAAAATTCAATGCTCAACAGAAACCACTCCATCCCCGCCCCACACACTCTTACCTTCTGCAGCTCGCTTGAGGCGTCATCGTGCTGTAGAGGGATCAAGTACTGCATGGGCTCGTATGTGCGACCTGCAAGCAGAGGTGGGTATCGGGCCAGGAGGGGGCAAACTGAGGCGAGAAACCTTAACTACGTTGTGCATCGTTAGGGTTCAGTTACAGGGTAGGGTTTGGGGCTCTGCTACAGACTAAGGTTTGGGGTGAATGATCCAGCGACAAGCTAGGGTTTAGGGTCGTGGCAAGGGCTAGGGTTTAGAGCTAAGCTACGGTCAGGGTTAAGCCAGACCAGGTTTTAAGGTTTTGTTATGGGTGAGGGTTTAGGGTTCCTAAACGGGCTAGGGATTGGGGTTGGGGTTTGGGTCTACAGGTTCCGGGGGACAGGGGGGAGAAGACTCTGGAGGAGGTGTGAGTATGCAATACTTGCTTTACAATGGGCAACGGGGACTCGGCCAGGGTGAGGACAATGGTGTTAGAATTGTGCAACCAAAGGCGGGTTTCGGACATGGTAGCATATTTCAGCTTAAGCGGTGCCGTATTGCGCCGTATCTTGCAGTATTGTGCCACATTGCGCCGTATCCTGTTACCTTGTTAGTACAAGCTGTCTTTGTCTGCGTCGTATCGTGCAGTATTGTGCCATATCGTGCCGTATCGCGCGATATCCGGTAATTTATAAAACAGAGAAAAAGGCACGCACCTGTGAATGAAAGCACGTCTTCCATCGTCATATTGTTGTCCGAGGCCCATGCGTGGTTGATGGGCGGCTCGTAGTCCTCAGGATCCATTACGCTAGTCGCGGCCAACTCCGCAGGCTCCAACATCTGCAGCTGGACCGGCCAGCGGTACAAGCCAGGCTGGCGCACCTGGGGACAACAATGTGTGAAAAAGGGTGAACAAGGGTGAAGTGTACATGGCGAACCCGGGGGCGATAAAGGGCTGTGGGTAGTGGGTTTAGGATTAATCCTGTAAGGGCTGTGGGTTTCGGCATTAACCCATAACGGGCAGTGGGTTATGGGTTAAGGATTAAACCAGTAAGGGAAGTGGGTTGTGGGTGTAGGATTAAACTATTGAGGGCAGTGGGTTGCGGGTTCACGATAACGGCACGGACATGGTTTCAGCCGTTGCTGCATTGTTTCCTTAACTCTCATGCCCCCCACAGGAGGAGCTTTCTTGCTTTCTGTGTATCCTAACCCTAAACCCGTTGCTGCATTGTTTCCTTATCTCTCACGCCCCCCACAGGAGGAGCTTTCTTGCTTTCTGTGAATCCTAACCCTAAACCCGTTGCTGCATTGTTTCCTTATCTCTCACGCCCCCCACAGGAGGAGCTTTCTTGCTTTCTGTGAATCCAGGGTTCACGGACACCAGCATCTGCAGCGGTACACGCCAGCGGTACATGCCAGAGTTACAAGCCAGCAGTACAGGTCAGAGTTACAAACCAGCGGTACAGGTCAGCGGTACAAACCAGCGGCCAGGCTGGCGTGCCTGGGGGGGTGCAAGCGAGCCCCAAGGGTCCTGATTGTGTGGACAGGATGGAAAGGGATCTCCGTGTTCCGTGTGCTTGCGAGTCTACCTGCCCCCCCTATGTGCGTTTGAACGCCCCCTACAAGGATGCGCTGATTGTAGTTGAAGCGTAGGCTCCTTTCAGCATTGCGATACCTCTTGGTGTAGTAGCTTTACACCCCCAGGCCGGCTAGTACCCTAAATCCTAAACCCAAAACTAGCAGTGGCTTTACACCCCCAGGCCTAACCCTAAACTATAAGTGGTGTTACACCCCCCAGGCCGGCTAGTACCCTAAACCCTTAACCCCTAAAGTAGTGGCTTTACACCCCCAGACCGGCTACTACCCTTAACTCTAAACCCACAACTAGTTGTGGTTTACACCCCCAGGCTGGCTAGTACCCTAAACCCTTAACTAGTAGTGGCTTTACAATCCCAGGCCGGCTAGCACCCTTAACCCTTCACCCTAAACTAGTAGTGGTTTTAAACCCCCAGGCCGGCACGCGCCTCGTGAAACTTGACCAATGCCTCCCGGCATCCATACGTGTGTTGTCCCTCAACCCTGCAAACACCTTGTCAAATCCAGAGCCATCAGTCGATCACGAACTTTGCAAATCCTTATCCTTCAACCTTCAGCCCAGCAAACACATTGCGAACCCTCAACCCTCAGTCCGCGCGCACCTTGTTAACCCTCAACCTTAGACCCTCAGTCAGGGAAGGGCCGGGGGGTAGCCAAGTGGTTTTCGCCGGGAAGGGTCTTTTTTTTGCCCCGGCCCAGGCATAAGTCCTTGCAAAACTTTTAGATCTTGGCCGTCACCTAGTCTCCGCACACACGTTCTTAACCCTAAACCCTTAGCCCCACACGCACCTTGTAGATCTTGGCAATCACCTCGTCCCCGGGCATCAGAGACTCCCTCACACCCTCACCCAGCCACTGGTCTTGATGCATGGGGATGAGCCTGGAGGACACCCAGAAGAAAGGGTTTAGGGTCAAGGGTTTAGGGTTTAGTGTGCACCTGAGACGCAACAACCCTTTCATAACAGGTTTAGGGTTCAGCTGAGGCGCAACAATCCTTCCAGAACATGTTTTTAGTTCAGGGTTCAGCTGAGGGGAAACAATCCTGCCCGGAAAAGGTTCATAGTTCAGGGTTCAGCTGAGGCACAACAACTTTTCCAGGTCAGGGTAAAGGGTTTAGGGTTCAGCTGAGGCTTGACAGCCCTACCAGGAGAGAGTTTAGGGTTTAGGGTTCAGGTGAGGCACAACAACCCTACAGGAAAAGGTTCAAGGTTCAGGGATCCTACCGAATTGCAACGGAAACCATTCAGGGTTTAGGGTATAGGGTTCAGGGATCCTACCGAATTGCAACGGAAACCATTCAGGTAAATAACGTCAGGTTCATACTTCAGATGAGGGCACATCAACCCTGCCAGGAAAGGGTCTTGGGTTCAGGGTGTAGAGGAGGCACAGTGACCCATCCAGGACTTGGTTCAGGGTTCAGAGTGCATCAGAGAAGCTTTCAGGTAAATGACTAAGGGTTACGGCTTCAGCTGTGCCGCAGCGACCCTTCAGGGAATCCCAGGAAATCCCAGAGAGGTCAACTCGGTCATCCAGGAGGAGTCAAGAAGCCGCAGCAACAGCGACCTGCACGGCGGATCCCGTATGACCGTGGGGGCTCACAAGCATAAGCATGTGCCACCCACCCACGCGCGTGTCGCTCACCCACGCCCACCCACCCGGTGCCACACACCTGCCACCCCTCCATGTCTGCGTCGCTCACCCACGCCCACCCACCCGGTGCCACACACCTGCCCACCCCTCCATGTCTGCGTCGCTCACCCACGTCCACCAACCCACCCACCATGTGCCACCCACCCGCCCACCATGTGCCACCCACCTGTCCACCATGTGCCACCCACCCACCCACCATGTGCCACCACATGTGCCGCACATCCACCCACCACGTGCCACCCACCCACGCGCGTGTCGCTCACCCACGCCCACCCACCCTGTGCCACACACCTGCCCACCCCTCCATGTCTGTGTCGCTCACCCATGTCCACCCACCCGCCCACCATGTGCCACCCACCTGCCCACCATGTGCCACCCACCCGCCCACCATGTGCCACCACATGTGCCGCACATCCACCCACCATGTGCCACCCACCCACACGCGTGTCGCTCACCCACGCCCACCCACCCGGTGCCACACACCTGCCCACCCCTCCATGTCTGTGTCGCTCACCCACGTCCACCCACCCACCCACCATGTGCCATCCACCCGCCCACCATGTGCCACCCACCCGCCCACCATGTGCCACCCACCCGCCCACCATGTGCCACCCACCCGCCCACCATGTGCCACCCACCCACCCACCATGTGCCACCCACCCGCCCACCCATCCACGCCTGCGCCGCACATCCATGTCTGTGCAACCCACCCGTGTCCGTGCCACCTACCAATGCATGTGCCACCTACCGATGCATGTGCCACCTACCCATGCATGTGCCACCTACCCATGCATGTGCCACCTACCCATGCATGTGCCACCTACCGATGCATGTGCCACCTACCGATGCATGTGCCACCTACCCATGCAAGTGTCACCTACCCATGCATGTGCCACCTACCCATGCATGTGCCACCTACCCATGCATGTGCCACCTACCGATGCATGTGCCACCTACCGATGCATGTGCCACCTACCCATGCATGTGCCACCTACCGACGCATGTGCCACCTACCGATGCATGTGCCACCTACCCATGCATGTGCCACCTACCGATGCATGTGCCACCTACCCATGCATGTGCCACCTACCCATGCATGTGCCACCTACCCATGCATGTGCCACCTATCCATGCATGTGCCACCTACCCATGCATGTGCCACTCGCTCTTGCCCGTTCCACCCACCCATGCCCGCTCCGCTTACCCATCCACGTCTGTGCCGCCCACCCACCCACCTTGTACCACCCACCCACCCACCCTGCGCCACCTATCCAACCACACCCGGTCCACCCACCCATGCCCGCTCCGCTCACCCATCAAACTCGAACCCAAAGTCGATCTGGAGGCCGTGGTACAGCCAGATATCGCTGATGACGCCCTTTATCACGGTGCCCTCCTCAAGCTCATCAAGGGAGATCTGCAGAGGGTTTGAAAGGGCGCGGGGTTAAGGCTTGAGGTTTAAAAGTTAACGCACCCGCACAGGCCTCCAAACTGCAGCGGCGGCCTCGGGGTGTAGGGCCTAGAGTCCAAGGCGCTCAACAGCGCATGGCTCCGAGTAGCGATAGGGGGGTCGAGGCGTCTGGAGCGCGTATCAGACATAAGGGTACACACACATGCGCAGGCCTCATAACCGTTGCGGCAGCCTTGGGGTCTAGGGTTAAGGGTCTAGGGTTTAGGGCACACAACTGTGCGTGCCTCCAAACAGCGACAGGGGGGGGGCGAGGCTTCTAGGGCGATCATCCGGGTTCAGGATTTGGGGTACACATACCTGCCCAGGCCTCTCTTAACTGCAACGGCACCCTCGGGGTTAAGGCTCTAGGGTTTAGGGTTTATGGCGCACAACTGCGCGTGCCTCCAAACAGCGACAGGGGGGGTCAAGGCTTCTAGGGCGATCATCCAGTACTTCTTTTTCCGGGTACCTCTTTCACCAACTTCGGCAGGCCGCCCAGCGGCTGCCAAAGGCCCGATTAGGACCAAACCTTATCCAGCCTACGGCCAGTGGCCAAAGTAGCAATGCTGGCCACAACAGGGTCCTCCGGCCAGCGGCTAGAGTGTAGCTGACATGTAGCTGAATCACGGAAAAAGAAGCCTCTCACCCGTCCCTCCTCTTCCCACTGCTCATGTTCAGGGTTGGCATAGGTGATATCCGCCTCCTCAGCTGCCTCCATCTTCTGGGCACCCTGCAGCCAGCCCCCTGCCAAACAAAAAATACCCTTCAGTAGGTACGTGCGGTAGCGTAAAATGTGGCAGACCTCGCTCACAATTAATTAATGATTGAGGTGCGAAGGCCTGGATGCGCGCTTATATTGTTTCATTTTCGCCGCTCCGTGCGCGGAGTGTCAGCGGTGGTTTTTCATGATCGTACCTGATTTGTCATTATCGTACCATACCTGACCACGGCGTTAAATTAAATGATCTCTTAAATTAATGTCCGCCGCGCTGCCTTTTCTAACTGTTTTTTGGCTGCGCAACGAAAATTAAAATTTAAAATTGTCCGCAGCAGCCTGCTATTGAGGCCTGCTATTGAGGCCTGCTTTTGTCGGCAGCAGCCTGCTATTGATGCCTGCTTGTGATGCCTGCTTTTGTCGGCAGCAGCCTGCTATTGAGCGGTCTTTCCTACACCATCCAGGTTGTGGAGCCAGTAAGCCGTCCCCTTTTGGTGTAGGACCAAGGGTTATGCCCCACCTACCCAGTCCCCCCTCACTCCATTTCCCGCCTCCTACCCGGCCTGATCCCCCATCCCATCCCCTGCCTTTCACGCACCATCCGGGGTGTGGAACCAGTAGGCCGTCTCCTCCAGGTCTGGCCCCGTATTGGCGAACAGCTCGTCCAAGTAGAACTTGGTCACGCGGTTCTCCAAGCTACCCAGCTCAGGGTAGAGCACCTGTGCCACATGGGGGTGAAGGGTTGGGGTTTAGATCCTGGTAACGCGCTTTTCCACAGGCGCATGTCCAGAGCCCAGGCCACATGTCCAGAGCCCAGGGAACTTTTATGCATCATAAATGAATACAAGAAAGATCTATGCAAGCCGACACTTGCCGAAACTTGCTTCCAAATGCATGGCTTATGGCTTATTCATAGCCATCAGCCATGCACAAGCACCGGAGTGCATGGCTTGTCACAATGAATAAGCCATGCACTAACCTGTAACTTTCAATCAAATCCAGAGCAGCATGACTGGCCCTTGGTCCCCCGCTAAGCTATCTTCCTTCTTTCGGCTGCCACTCCAACTTCGGCAGGCCGCCCCGCGAGAAGCCCGACTGGAACCTGGATCGGCCTACGACTGATGGCCAAAGCAGCACGGCTGGCCACAAGTGGGCACCTCGGCCAGAGGCCAGAGTGTAGCTGAAATGTAGCTGAGTCACAAAAAAAGAAACGCTGCCGCTCTGGCGAGTACGGCACGGCGACCGTCCTCAAGCCGGTACAGCCGCGTCCCGGCCACATACTCAGCCACATGGTCACTTGGTCCAGGCTCCCCAGGCAGCATGGCTGTTTCAGCATGGCTATTTCAGCACAGCTGGTTTCAGCAAAAAAAAAACGTGACTCAGCTACAAATTAGGTACAACCCAGGCACCCAGCTTCCTGCCAGATGAGGCGGGCGCATGCCACATGAGCCACATGAGGCTGGCGTATGCCACATGTGCCACATGAGACTGGCGTATGCCACATGAACCACATGAGTCTGGTGTATGCCACATGTGCCACATGAGGCTGGCGTATGCCACATGAGCCACATGAGGCTGCAAATGCCACATGAGCCACATGAGGCGGGCGTATGCCACATGAGGCACATGAGGCTGGCGTATGCCACATGAGCCACATGAGACTGGCGTATGCCACATGAACCACATGAAGCGGGCGTATGCCACATGAGCCACATGAGGCTGCAAATGCCACATGACCCACATGAGGCTGGCGTATGCCACATGAGCCACATGAGGCGGGCGTATGCCACATGAGCCACATGAGGCTGGCGTATGCCACATGAGGCACATGAGGCTGGCGTATGCCACATGAGCCACATGAGGCGGGCGTATGCCACATGAGGCACATGAGGCGGGCGTATGCCACATGAGCCACATGAGGCTGGCGTATGCCACATGAGCCACATGAGGCGGGCGTATGCCACATGAGCCACATGAGGCTGGCGTATGCCACATGAGCCACATGAGGCTGGCGTATGCCACATGAGCCACATGAGGCGGGCGTATGCCACATGAGCCACATGAGGCAGGCGTATGCCACATGAGCCACATGAGGCTGGCGTATGCCACATGAGGCACATGAGGCTGGCGTATGCCACATGTGCCACATGAGGCGGGCGTATGCCTCATGAGGCACATGAGGCTGGCGTATGCCACATGAGCCACATGAGGCTGGCGTATGCCACATGAGCCACATGAGGCTGGCGTATGCCATATGAGCCACATGAGACTGGCGTATGCCACATGAACCACATGAGACTGGCGTATGCCAGATGAGCCACATGAGGCGGGCGTATGCCACATGAGCCACATGAGGCTGGCGTATGCCACATGAGCCACACGAGGCTGGCGTATGCCACATGTGCCACATGAGGCGGGCGTATGCCACATGAGGCACATGAGGCTGGCGTATGCCACATGAGCCACATGAGGCTGGCGTATGCCACATGAGCCACATGAGACTGGCGTATGCCACATGAGCCACATAGGGCGCATGCCACATGAGCCACATGAGGTGGGCGTATGCCACATGAGCCACATGAGGTGGGCGTATGCCACATGAGGCACATGAGGCTGGCGTATGCCACATGAGCCACATGAGGCTGGCGTATGCCACATGAGCCACATGAGGCTGGCGTATGCCACATGAGCCACATGAGGCTGGCGTATGCCACATGAGCCACATGAGGCTGGCGTATGCCACATGAGCCACATGAGGCTGGCGTATGCCACATGAGCCACATGAGGCGGGCGTATGCCACATGAGGCACATGAGGCTGGCGTATGCCACATGAGGCACATGAGGCGGGCGTATGCCACATGTGCCACATGAGGCGGGCGTATGCCTCATGAGGCACATGAGGCTGGCGTATGCCACATGAGCCACATGAGGCTGGCGTATGCCACATGAGCCACATGAGGCTGGCGTATGCCATATGAGCCACATGAGGCTTGCAACCACATGAGCCACATGAGACTGGCGTATGCCACATGAGCCACATGAGGCGGGCGTATGCCACATGAGGCACATGAGGCTGGCGTATGCCACACGAGCCACATGAGGCGGGCGTATGCCACATGTGCCACATGAGGCGGGCGTATGCCACATGAGGCACATGAGGCTGGCGTATGCCACATGAGCCACATGAGGCTGGCGTATGCCACATGAGCCACATGAGGCGGGCGCATGCCACATGAGCCACATGAGGCGGGCGCATGCCACATGAGCCACATGAGGCTGGCGTATGCCACATGAGCCACATGAGGCGGGCGTATGCCACATGAGCCACATGAGGCGGGCGTATGCCACATGAGCCACATGAGGCGGGCGTATGCCACATGAGCCACATGAGGCTGGCGTATTCCACATGAGCCACATGAGGCTGCAAATGCCACATGAGCCACATGAGGCGGGCGCATGCCACATGAGCCACATGAGGCTGGCGTATGCCACATGAGCCACATGAGACTGGCGTATGCCACATGAGGCACATGAGACTGGCGTATGCCACATGAGCCACATGAGGCTGGCGTATTCCACATGAGCCACATGAGGCTGGCGTATGCCACATGAGCCACATGAGACTGGCGTATGCCACATGAGCCACATGAGACTGGCGTATGCCACATGAGCCACATGAGGCTGGCATATGCCACATGTGCCACATGAGGCTGGCGTATGCCACATGAGCCACATGACGCTGGCGTATGCCACATGAGCCACATGAGACTGGCGTATGCCACATGAGGCACATGAGGCTGGCGTATGCCACATGAGCCACATGACGCTGGCGTATGCCACATGAGCCACATGAGGCGGGCGTATGCCACATGAGGCACATGAGGCTGGCGTATGCCACACGAGCCACATGAGGCGGGCGTATGCCACATGAGCCACATGAGGCTGGCGTATGCCACACGAGCCACATGAGGCGGGCGTATGCCACATGAGCCACATGAGGCGGGCGTATGCCACATGAGGCACATGAGGCTGGCGTATGCCACACGAGCCACATGAGGCGGGCGTATGCCACATGAGCCACATGAGGTGGGCGTATGCCACATGTGCCACATGAGGCTGGCGTATGCCACATGAGCCACATGAGGCGGGCGTATGCCACATGAGCCACATGAGGCTGCAAATGCCACATGAGCCACATGAGGCTGGCGTATGCCACATGAGCCACATGAGACTGGCGTATGCCACATGTGCCACATGAGGCGGGCGTATGCCACATGAACCACATGAGGCTGGCGTATGCCACATGAGCCACATGAGGCTGCAAATGCCACATGAGCCACATGACGCTGGCGTATGCCACATGAGCCACATGAGGCTGGCGTATGCCACATGAGCCACATGAGGCTGGCGTATGCCACATGAGCCACATGAGGCGGGCGTATGCCACATGAGCCACATGACGCTGGCGTATGCCACATGTGCTACATAAGGCGGGCGTATGCCACATGAGGCACATGAGGCTGGCGTATGCCACATGAGCCACATGAGGCGGGCGTATGCCTCATGAGCCACATGAGGCTGGCGTATGCCACATGTGCCACATGAGGCGGGCGTATGCCACATGAGGCACATGAGGCTGGCGTATGCCACATGAGCCACATGAGGCGGGCGTATGCCACATGAGCCACATGAGGCGGGCGTATGCCACATGAGCCACATGAGGCGGGCGCATGCCACATGAGCCACATGAGGCGGGCGTATGCCACATGAGCCACATGAGGCGGGCGTATGCCACATGAGCCACATGAGGCGGGCGTATGCCACATGAGCCACATGAGGCGGGCGTATGCCACATGAGCCACATGAGGCTGGCGTATGCCACATGAGCCACATGAGGCTGCAAATGCCACATGAGCCACATGAGGCTGGCGTATGCCACATGAGCCACATGAGGCTGGCGTATGCCACATGAGCTACATGAGACTGGCGTATGCCACATGAGCCACATGAGGCGGGCGCATGCCACATGAGCCAAATGAGGCGGGCGTATGCCACATGAGCCACATGAGGCAGGCGTATGCCACATGAGCCACATGAGGCGGGCGTATGCCACATGAGCCACATGAGGCGGGCGTATGCCACATGAACCACATGAGGCTGGCGTATGCCACATGAGCCACATGAGGCTGCAAATGCTACATGAGCCACATGACGCTGGCGTATGCCACATGAGCCACATGAGGCTGGCGTATGCCACATGAGCCACATGAGGCTGGCGTATGCCACATGAGCCACATGAGGCGGGCGTATGCCACATGAGCCACATGACGCTGGCGTATGCCACATGTGCTACATAAGGCGGGCGTATGCCACATGAGGCACATGAGGCTGGCGTATGCCACATGAGCCACATGAGGCGGGCGTATGCCTCATGAGCCACATGAGGCTGGCGTATGCCACATGTGCCACATGAGGCGGGCGTATGCCACATGAGGCACATGAGGCTGGCGTATGCCACATGAGCCACATGAGGCGGGCGTATGCCACATGAGCCACATGAGGCGGGCGTATGCCACATGAGCCACATGAGGCGGGCGCATGCCACATGAGCCACATGAGGCGGGCGTATGCCACATGAGCCACATGAGGCGGGCGTATGCCACATGAGCCACATGAGGCGGGCGTATGCCACATGAGCCACATGAGGCGGGCGTATGCCTCATGAGCCACATGAGGCGGGCGTATGCCACATGAGCCACATGAGGCTGGCGTATGCCACATGAGCCACATGAGGCTGCAAATGCCACATGAGCCACATGAGGCTGGCGTATGCCACATGAGCCACATGAGGCTGGCGTATGCCACATGAGCTACATAAGACTGGCGTATGCCACATGAGCCACATGAGGCGGGCGCATGCCACATGAGCCAAATGAGGCGGGCGTATGCCACATGAGCCACATGAGGCAGGCGTATGCCACATGAGCCACATGAGGCGGGCGTATGCCACATGAGCCACATGAGGCGGGCGTATGCCACATGAGCCACATGAGGCGGGCGTATGCCACATTAGCCACATGAGGCGGGCGTATGCCACATGAGCCACATGAGGCTGCAAATGCCACATGAGCCGCATGAGGCTGGCGTATGCCACACGAGCCACATGAGGCTGGCGTATGCCACATGAGCCACATGAGGCGGGCGTATGCCACATGAGGCACATGAGGCGGGCGTATGCCACATGAGCCACATGAGGCTGGCGTATGACACATGTGCCATATGAGGCGGGCGTATGCCACATGAGCCACATGAGGCTGGCGTATGCCACATGAGCCACATGAGGCTGGCGTATGCCACATGTGCCACATGAGGCTGGCGTATGCCACATGAGCCACATGAGGCTGGCGTATGCCACATGTGCCACATGAGGCTGCAAATGCCACATGAGCCACATGAGGCGGGCGTATGCCACATGAGCCACATGAGGCTGCAAATGCCACATGAGCCACATGAGGCTGGCGTATGCCACATGAGCCACATGAGGCTGCAAATGCCACATGAGCCACATGAGACTGGCGTATGCCACATGAGCCACATGAGGCTGGCGTATGCCACATGAGCCACATGACGCTGGCGTATGCCACATGAGCCACATGAGGCTGGCGTATGCCACATGAGCCACATGAGACTGGCGTATGCCACATGAGCCACATGAGGCTGCAAATGCCACATGAGCCACATGAGGCTGGCGTATGCCACATGAGCCACATGAGGCTGGCGTATGCCACATGAGCCACATGAGGCGGGCGTATGCCACATGAGGCACATGAGGCGGGCGTATGCCACATGAGCCACATGAGGCTGGCGTATGCCACATGAGCCACATGAGGCTGGCGTATGCCACATGTGCCACATGAGGCGGGCGTATGCCACATGAGGCACATGAGGCTGGCGTATGCCACATGAGCCACATGAGGCTGGCGTATGCCACATGAGCCACATGAGACTGGCGTATGCCACATGAGCCACATGAGGCAGGCGTATGCCACATGAGCCACATGAGGCGGGCGTATGCCACATGAGCCACATGAGGCTGGCGTATGCCACATGAGCCACATGAGACTGGCGTATGCCACATGAGCCACATGAGGCGGGCGCATGCCACATGAGCCACATGAGGCGGGCGTATGCCACATGAGCCACATGAGGCTAACGTATGTCACATGAGCCACATGAGGCGGGCGTATGCAACATGAGCCACATGAGGCTGGCGTATGCCACATGAGGCACATGAGGCTGGCGTATGCCACATGAGCCACATGAGGCTGGCGTATGCCACATGTGCCACATGAGGCGGGCGTATGCCACATGAGCCACATGAGGCTGGCGTATGCCACATGAGCCACATGAGGCGGGCGTATGCCACATGAGCCACATGAGGCTGGCGTATGCCACATGAGCCACATGAGGCTGGCGTATGCCACATGAGCCACATGAGGCTGGCGTATGCCACATGAGCACATGAGGCTGGCGTATGCCACATGAGCCACATGAGGCTGGCGTATGCCACATGAGCCACATGAGGCGGGCGTATGCCACATGAGCCACATGAGGCGGGCGCTATGCCACATGAGCCACATGGTGCCACATGAGCCACTGAGCGGGCGTATGCCACATGAGCCACATGAGGCGGGCGTATGCCACATGAGCCACATGAGGCGGGGCGTATGCCACATGAGGCCACATGAGGCGGGCGTATGCCACATGAGCCACATGAGGCTGCTAAATGCCACATGAGCCACATGAGGCTGGCGTATGCCACATGAGCCACATGAGGCTGGCGTAATGCCACATGAGCCACATGAGGCTGGCGTATGCCACATGAGCCCATGAGGCTGGCGTATGCCACATGAGCCACATGAGACTGGCGTATGCCACATGAGCCACATGAGGCGGGCGCTATGCCACATGAGCCACATGAGGCGGGGCGTATGCCACATGAGCCACATGAGGCTGGCGTATGCCACATGAGGACCACATGAGGCGGCGTATGCCACATGAGCCACATGAGGCGGGCGTATGCCACATGAGCCACATGAGGCGGGCGTATGCCACATGAGGCCACATGAGGCGGGCGTATGCCACATGAGGCCACATGAGGCTGGCGTATGCCACATGAGCCACATGAGGCTGGCGTATGCCACATGAGCCACATGAGGCGGGGCGTATGCCACATGAGCCACATGAGGCTGGCGTATGCCACATGAGCCACATGAGGCTGGCGTATGCCACATGAGCCACATGAGGCTGGCGTATGCCACATGAGCCACATGAGGCGGGCGTATGCCACATGAGCCACATGAGGCTGGCGTATGCCACATGAGCCACATGAGGCGGCGTATGCCACATGAGCCACATGAGGCGGGCGTATGCCACATGAGCCACATGAGGCTGGCGTATGCCACATGAGCCACATGAGGCTGGCGTATGCCACATGAGCCACATGAGGCGGGCGTATGCCACATGAGCCACATGAGGCGGGCGTATGCCACATGAGCCACATGAGGCTGGCGTATGCCACATGAGCCACATGAGGCTGGCGTATGCCACATGAGCCACATGAGGCTGGCGTATGCCACATGAGCCACATGAGGCGGGCGTATGCCACATGAGCCACATGAGGCTGGCGTATGCCACATGAGCCACATGAGGCTGGCGTATGCCACATGAGCCACATGAGGCTGGCGTATGCCACATGAGCCACATGAGGCGGGCGTATGCCACATGAGCCACATGAGGCTGGCGTATATGCCACATGAGCCACATGAGACTGGCGTATGCCACATGAGCCACATGAGGCTGGCGTATGCCACATAGAGCCACATGAGCAGGCGTATGCCATAGCCAACATGAGGCTGGCGTATGCCACATGAGCCACATGAGGCTGGCGTATGCCACATGAGCCACATGAGGCTGGCGTATGCCACATGAGCCACATGAGGCGGGCGCATGCCACATGAGCCACATGAGGCGGGCGTATGCCACATGAGCCACATGAGGCTGGCGTATGCCACATGAGCCACATGAGGCGGGCGTATGCCACATGAGCCACATGAGGCGGGCGTATGCCACATGAGCCACATGAGGCTGGCGTATGCCACATGAGCCACATGAGGCGGGCGTATGCCACATGTGCCACATGAGGCTGCAAATGCCACATGAGCCACATGAGGCGGGCGTATGCCACATGAGCCACATGAGGCTGGCGTATGCCACATGAGCCACATGAGGCGGGCGTATGCCACATGAGGCCACATGAGGCTGGGCGTATGCCACATGAGCCACATGAGGCTGGCGTATGCCACATGATGCCACATGAGGCGGGCGTATGCCACATGAGCCACATGAGGCGGGCGTATGCCACATGAGCCACATGAGGCTGGCGTATGCCACATGAGCCACATGAGGCTGGCGTATGCCACATGAGCCACATGAGGCTGGCGTAATGCCACATGAGCCACATGAGGCTGGCGTATGCCACATGAGCCACATGAGGCTGGCGTATGCCACATGAGCCACATGAGGCTGGCGTATGCCACATGAGCCACATGAGGCTGGCGTATGCCACATGAGCCACATGAGGCTGGGCGTATGCCACATGAGCCACATGAGGCTGGCGTATGCCACATGAGCCACATGAGGCTGGCGTATGCCACATGAGCCACATGAGGCTGGCGTATGCCACATGAGCCACATGAGGCTGGCGTATGCCACATGAGCCACATGAGGCTGGCGTATGCCACATGAGCCACATGAGGCTGGCGTATGCCACATGAGCCACATGAGGCGGGCGTATGCCACATGAGCCACATGAGGCGGGCGTATGCCACATGAGCCACATGAGGCTGGCGTATGCCACATGAGGCCACATGAGGCGGGCGTATGCCACATGAGCCACATGAGGCTGGCGTAATGCCACATGAGCCACATGAGGCTGGCGTATGCCACATGAGCCACATGAGGCTGGCGTATGCCACATGAGCCACATGAGGCTGGCGTAATGCCACATGAGCCACATGAGGCTGGCGTATGCCACATGAGCCACATGAGGCTGGCGTATGCCACATGAGCCACATGAGGCGGGGCGTATGCCACATGAGCCACATGAGGCTGGCGTATGCCACATGAGCCACATGAGGCTGGCGTATGCCACATGAGCCACATGAGGGCTGGCGTATGCCACATGAGCCACATGAGGCTGGCGTATGCCACATGAGCCACATGAGGCTGGCGTATGCCACATGAGCCACATGAGGCTGGCGTATGCCACATGAGCCACATGAGGCGGGCGTATGCCACATGAGCCACATGAGGCGGGGCGTATGCCACATGAGCCACATGAGGCTAGGCGTATGTCCACATGTAGCCACATGAGGCAGGGCGTATGCCACATGAGGCCACATGAGGCGGGCGTATGCCACATGAGCCACATGAGGCTGGCGTATTCCACATGAGGCACATGAGGCGGGCGTATGCCACATGAGCCACATGAGGCGGGCGTAATGCCACATGAGCCACATGAGGCTGGGCGTATGCCACATGAGGCACATGAGGCTGGCGATGCCACATGAGCCAAATGAGGCTGGCGTAATGCCACATGAGCCACATGAGGGCTGGGCGTATTCACATGAGCCACAATGAGGCTGGCGTAGTGCCACATGAGCCACATGAGGCTGGCGTATGACACATGAGCCACATGAGGCTGCGGTATGCCACATGAGACCACATGAGGACTGGCGTATGCCACATGAGCCACATGAGGCTGGCGTATGCCACATGAGCCACATGAGGCGATGGCGTATGCCACATGAGCCACATGAGGCTGGCGTATGCCACATGAGCCACATGAGGCTGGCGTATGCCACATGAGCCACGATGACGGCGGGCGTATAGCCATCATGAGCACATGAGATCGGCGTATGCCACATGAGCACATGAGGCTGGAGTATGCACATGGAGCCACATGAGGCGTATGCCACATGAGCCACATGAGGCTGGCGTATGCCACATGAGCCACATGAGGCTGGCGTATGCCACATGAGCCACATGAGGCTGGCGTATGCCACATGAGCCACATGAGGCTGGCGTATGCCACATGAGCCACATGAGGCGGGCGTATGCCACATGAGCCACATGAGGCTGGCGTATGCCACATGAGCCACATGAGGCTGGCGTATGCCACATGAGCCACATGAGGCTGGCGTATGCCACATGAGCCACATGAGGCTGGCGTATGCCACATGAGCCACATGAGGCGGGCGTATGCCACATGAGCCACATGAGGCTGGCGTATGCCACATGAGCCACATGAGGCTGGCGTATGCCACATGAGCCACATGAGGCTGGCGTATGCCACATGAGCCACATGAGGCTGGCGTATGCCACATGAGCCACATGAGGCTGGCGTATGCCACATGAGCCACATGAGGCTGGCGTATGCCACATGAGCCACTATGAGGCTGGCGTATGCCACATGAGCCACATGAGGCTGGCGTATGCCACATGAGCCACATGAGGCTGGCGTATGCCACATGAGCCACATGAGGCTGGCGTATGCCACATGAGCCACATGAGGCGGGCGTATGCCACATGAGCCACATGAGGCTGGCGTATGCCACATGAGCCACATGAGGCTGGCGTATGCCACATGAGCCACATGAGGCTGGCGTATGCCACATGAGCCACATGAGGCGGGCGTATGCCACATGAGCCACATGAGGCGGGCGTATGCCACATGAGCCACATGAGGCGGGCGTATGCCACATGAGCCACATGAGGCTGGGCGTATGCCACATGAGCCACATGAGGCTGGCGTATGCCACATGAGCCACATGAGGCTGGCAAATGCCACATGAGCCACATGAGGCTGGCGTATGCCACATGAGCCACATGAGGCGGGCGTATGCCACATGAGCCACATGAGGCTGGCGTATGCCACATGAGCCACATGAGGCGGGCGCATGCCACATGAGCCAAATGAGGCGGGCGTATGCCACATGAGCCACATGAGGCAGGCGTATGCCACATGAGCCACATGAGGCGGGCGTATGCCACATGAGCCACATGAGGCGGGCGTATGCCACATGAGCCACATGAGGCGGGCGTATGCCACATGAGGCACATGAGGCGGGCGTATGCCACATGAGCCACATGAGGCTGCAAATGCCACATGAGCCACATGAGGCTGGCGTATGCCACACGAGCCACATGAGGCTGGCGTATGCCACATGAGCCACATGAGGCGGGCGTATGCCACATGAGGCACATGAGGCGGGCGTATGCCACATGAGCCACATGAGGCTGGCGTATGACACATGTGCCACATGAGGCGGGCGTATGCCACATGAGCCACATGAGGCGGGCGTATGCCACATGAGCCACATGAGGCTGGCGTATGCCACATGAGCCACATGAGGCTGGCGTATGCCACATGAGCCACATGAGGCTGGCGTATGCCACATGAGCCACATGAGGCGGGCGTATGCCACATGAGGCACATGAGGCGGGCGTATGCCACATGAGCCACATGAGGCTGGCGTATGCCACATGAGCCACATGAGGCTGGCGTATGCCACATGTGCCACATGAGGCGGGCGTATGCCACATGAGGCACATGAGGCTGGCGTATGCCACATGAGCCACATGAGGCTGGCGTATGCCACATGAGCCACATGAGACTGGCGTATGCCACATGAGCCACATGAGGCAGGCGTATGCCACATGAGCCACATGAGGCGGGCGTATGCCACATGAGCCACATGAGGCTGGCGTATGCCACATGAGCCACATGAGACTGGCGTATGCCACATGAGCCACATGAGGCGGGCGCATGCCACATGAGCCACATGAGGCTGGCGTATTCCACATGAGCCACATGAGGCTGGCGTATGCCACATGAGCCACATGAGGCGGGCGTATGCCACATGAGCCACATGAGGCGGGCGTATGCCACATGAGCCACATGAGGCGGGCGTATGCCACATGAGCCACATGAGGCTAACGTATGTCACATGAGCCACATGAGGCGGGCGTATGCAACATGAGCCACATGAGGCTGGCGTATGCCACATGAGCCACATGAGGCTGGCGTATGCCACATGAGCCACATGAGGCTGGCGTATGCCACATGAGCCACATGAGGCTGCAAATGCCACATGAGCCACATGAGGCTGGCGTATGCCACATGAGCCACATGAGGCTGGTGTATGCCACATGAGCCACATGAGGCGGGCGTATGCCACATGAGGCACATGAGGCTGGCGTATGCCACATGAGCCACATGAGGCGGGCGTATGCCACATGAGCCACATGAGGCTGGCGTATGCCACATGAGCCACATGAGGCTGCAAATGCCACATGAGCCACATGAGGCTGGCGTATGCCACATGAGCCACATGAGGCTGGCGTATGCCACATGAGCCACATGAGGCGGGCGTATGCCACATGAGGCACATGAGGCGGGCGTATGCCACATGAGCCACATGAGGCTGGCGTATGACACATGTGCCACATGAGGCGGGCGTATGCCACATGAGGCACATGAGGCGGGCGTATGCCACATGAGCCACATGAGGCTGGCGTATGCCTCATGAGGCACATGAGGCGGGCGTATGCCACATGAGCCACATGAGGCTGCAAATGCCACATGAGCCACATGAGGCTGGCGTATGCCACATGAGCCACATGAGGCTGCAAATGCCACATGAGCCACATGAGGCTGGCGTATGCCACATGAGCCACATGAGGCTGGCGTATTCTACATGAGCCACAAGAGACTGGCGTATGCCACATGAGCCACACGAGGCTGGCGTATGCCACATGAGCCACATGACGCTGGCGTATGCCACATGAGCCACATGAGGCTGGCGTATGCCACATGAGCCACATGAGGCTGGCGTATGCCACATGAGCCACATGACGCTGGCGTATGCCACATGAGCCACATGAGACTGGCGTATGCCACATGAGCCACATGAGGCGGGCGCATGCCACATGAGCCACATGAGGCGGGCGTATGCCACATGAGCCACATGAGGCTAACGTATGTCACATGAGCCACATGAGGCGGGCGTATGCCACATGAGCCACATGAGGCTGGCGTATGCCACATGAGCCACATGAGGCGGGCGTATGCCACATGAGCCACATGAGGCTGGCGTATGCCACATGAGCCACATGAGGCTGCAAATGCCACATGAGCCACATGAGGCTGGCGTATGCCACATGAGCCACATGAGGCTGGCGTATGCCACATGAGCCACATGAGGCGGGCGTATGCCACATGAGGCACATGAGGCGGGCGTATGCCACATGAGCCACATGAGGCTGGCGTATGACACATGTGCCACATGAGGCGGGCGTATGCCACATGAGCCACATGAGGCGGGCGTATGCCACATGAGCCACATGAGGCTGGCGTATGCCACATGAGCCATATGAGGCTGGCGTATGCCACATGAGCCACATGAGGCGGGCGTATTCCACATGTGCCACATGAGGCGGGCGTATGCCACATGAGGCACATGAGGCTGGCGTATGCCACATGAGCCATATGAGGCTGGCGTATGCCACATGAGCCACATGAGGCGGGCGTATTCCACATGTGCCACATGAGGCTGGCGTATTCCACATGAGCCACATGAGGCGGGCGTATGCCACATGAGCCACATGAGACTGGCGTATGCCACATGAGCCACATGAGACTGGCGTATGCCACATGAGCCACATGAGGCTGGCGTATTCCACATGAGCCACATGAGGCGGGCGTATGCCACATGAGGCACATGAGGCTGGCGTATGCCACATGAGCCATATGAGGCTGGCGTATTCCACATGTGCCACATGAGGCGGGCGTATGCCACATGAGGCACATGAGGCGGGCGTATGCCACATGAGCCACATGAGGCTGGCGTATGCCTCATGAGGCACATGAGGCGGGCGTATGCCACATGAGCCACATGAGGCTGCAAATGCCACATGAGCCACATGAGGCTGGCGTATGCCACATGAGCCACATGAGGCTGCAAATGCCACATGAGCCACATGAGGCTGGCGTATGCCACATGAGCCACATGAGGCTGGCGTATTCTACATGAGCCACAAGAGACTGGCGTATGCCACATGAGCCACACGAGGCTGGCGTATGCCACATGAGCCACATGAGGCTGGCGTATGCCACATGAGCCACATGAGGCTGGCGTATGCCACATGAGCCACATGAGGCTGGCGTATGCCACATGAGCCACATGACGCTGGCGTATGCCACATGAGCCACATGAGACTGGCGTATGCCACATGAGCCACATGAGGCGGGCGCATGCCACATGAGCCACATGAGGCGGGCGTATGCCACATGAGCCACATGAGGCTAACGTATGTCACATGAGCCACATGAGGCGGGCGTATGCCACATGAGCCACATGAGGCTGGCGTATGCCACATGAGCCACATGAGGCGGGCGTATGCCACATGAGCCACATGAGGCTGGCGTATGCCACATGAGCCACATGAGGCTGCAAATGCCACATGAGCCACATGAGGCTGGCGTATGCCACATGAGCCACATGAGGCTGGCGTATGCCACATGAGCCACATGAGGCGGGCGTATGCCACATGAGCCACATGAGGCGGGCGTATGCCACATGAGCCACATGAGGCTGCAAATGCCACATGAGCCATATGAGGCTGGCGTATGCCACATGAGCCACATGAGGCTGGCGTATGCCACATGAGCCATATGAGGCTGGCGTATGCCACATGAGCCACATGAGGCTGGCGTATGCCACATGAGCCATATGAGGCTGGCGTATGCCACATGAGCCACATGAGGCTGGCGTATGCCACATGAGCCATATGAGGCTGGCGTATGCCACATGTGCCATATGAGGCTGGCGTATGCCACATAAGCCACATGAGGCTGGCGTATGCCACATGAGCCACATGAGGCGGGCGTATGCCACATGTGCCACATGAGGCGGGCGTATGCCACATGAGCCACATGAGACTGGCGTATGCCACATGAGCCACATGAGACTGGCGTATGCCACATGAGCCACATGAGGCTGGCGTATTCCACATGAGCCACATGAGACTGGCGTATGCCACATGAACCACATGAGTCTGGTGTATGCCACATGTGCCACATGAGGCTGGCGTATGCCACATGAGCCACATGAGGCTGCAAATGCCACATGAGCCACATGAGGCTGGCGTATGCCACATGAGCCACATGAGGCGGGCGCACGCCACATGAGCCACATGAGGCGGGCGTATGCCATATGAGCCACATGAGGCTGCAAATGCCACATGAGCCACATGAGGCGGGCTTATGCCACATGAGCCACATGAGGCTGCAAATGCCACATGAGCCACATGAGGCTGGCGTATGCCACATGAGCCACATGAGGCGGGCGTATGCCACATGTGCCACATGAGGCGGGCGTATGCCACATGAGCCACATGAGGCTGGCGTATGCCACATGTGCCACATGATGCGGGCGTATGCCACATGAGGCACATTAGTCTGGCGTATGCCACATGAGCCACATGAGGCTGGCGTATGCCACATGAGCCATATGAGGCTGGCGTATGCCACATGTGCCACATGAGGCGGGCGTATGCCACATGAGCCACATGAGGCTGCAAATGCCACATGAGCCACATGAGGCGGGCGTATGCCACATGAGCCACACGAGGCGGCAAATGCCACATGAGCCACATGAGGCGGGCGTATGCCACATGAGCCACATGAGGCTGCAAATGCCACATGAGCCACATGAGGCGGGCGTATGCCACATGAGCCACATGAGACTGGCGTATGCCACATGAGCCACATGAGGCTGGCGCATGCCACATGAGCCACATGAGGCTGGCGTATTCCACATGAGCCACATGAGACTGGCGTATGCCACATGAGCCATATGAGGCTGGCGTATGCCACATGTGCCACATGAGGCGGGCGTATGCCACATGAGCCACATGAGGCTGCAAATGCCACATGAGCCATATGAGGCGGGCGTATGCCACATGAGCCACACGAGGCGGCAAATGCCACATGAGCCACATGAGGCTGGCGTATGCCACATGAGCCACATGAGGCTGGCGTATGCCACATGAGCCACATGAGACTGGCGTATGCCACATGAGCCATATGAGGCTGGCGTATTCCACATGTGCCACATGAGGCGGGCGTATGCCACATGAGGCACATGAGGCGGGCGTATGCCACATGAGCCACATGAGGCTGGCGTATGCCTCATGAGGCACATGAGGCGGGCGTATGCCACATGAGCCACATGAGGCTGCAAATGCCACATGAGCCACATGAGGCTGGCGTATGCCACATGAGCCACATGAGGCTGCAAATGCCACATGAGCCACATGAGGCTGGCGTATGCCACATGAGCCACATGAGGCTGGCGTATTCTACATGAGCCACAAGAGACTGGCGTATGCCACATGAGCCACACGAGGCTGGCGTATGCCACATGAGCCACATGAGGCTGGCGTATGCCACATGAGCCACATGAGGCTGGCGTATGCCACATGAGCCACATGAGGCTGGCGTATGCCACATGAGCCACATGACGCTGGCGTATGCCACATGAGCCACATGAGACTGGCGTATGCCACATGAGCCACATGAGGCGGGCGCATGCCACATGAGCCACATGAGGCGGGCGTATGCCACATGAGCCACATGAGGCTAACGTATGTCACATGAGCCACATGAGGCGGGCGTATGCCACATGAGCCACATGAGGCTGGCGTATGCCACATGAGCCACATGAGGCGGGCGTATGCCACATGAGCCACATGAGGCTGGCGTATGCCACATGAGCCACATGAGGCTGCAAATGCCACATGAGCCACATGAGGCTGGCGTATGCCACATGAGCCACATGAGGCTGGCGTATGCCACATGAGCCACATGAGGCGGGCGTATGCCACATGAGCCACATGAGGCGGGCGTATGCCACATGAGCCACATGAGGCTGCAAATGCCACATGAGCCATATGAGGCTGGCGTATGCCACATGAGCCACATGAGGCTGGCGTATGCCACATGAGCCATATGAGGCTGGCGTATGCCACATGAGCCACATGAGGCTGGCGTATGCCACATGAGCCATATGAGGCTGGCGTATGCCACATGAGCCACATGAGGCTGGCGTATGCCACATGAGCCATATGAGGCTGGCGTATGCCACATGTGCCATATGAGGCTGGCGTATGCCACATAAGCCACATGAGGCTGGCGTATGCCACATGAGCCACATGAGGCGGGCGTATGCCACATGTGCCACATGAGGCGGGCGTATGCCACATGAGCCACATGAGACTGGCGTATGCCACATGAGCCACATGAGACTGGCGTATGCCACATGAGCCACATGAGGCTGGCGTATTCCACATGAGCCACATGAGACTGGCGTATGCCACATGAACCACATGAGTCTGGTGTATGCCACATGTGCCACATGAGGCTGGCGTATGCCACATGAGCCACATGAGGCTGCAAATGCCACATGAGCCACATGAGGCTGGCGTATGCCACATGAGCCACATGAGGCGGGCGCACGCCACATGAGCCACATGAGGCGGGCGTATGCCATATGAGCCACATGAGGCTGCAAATGCCACATGAGCCACATGAGGCGGGCTTATGCCACATGAGCCACATGAGGCTGCAAATGCCACATGAGCCACATGAGGCTGGCGTATGCCACATGAGCCACATGAGGCGGGCGTATGCCACATGTGCCACATGAGGCGGGCGTATGCCACATGAGCCACATGAGGCTGGCGTATGCCACATGTGCCACATGATGCGGGCGTATGCCACATGAGGCACATTAGTCTGGCGTATGCCACATGAGCCACATGAGGCTGGCGTATGCCACATGAGCCATATGAGGCTGGCGTATGCCACATGTGCCACATGAGGCGGGCGTATGCCACATGAGCCACATGAGGCTGCAAATGCCACATGAGCCACATGAGGCGGGCGTATGCCACATGAGCCACACGAGGCGGCAAATGCCACATGAGCCACATGAGGCGGGCGTATGCCACATGAGCCACATGAGGCTGCAAATGCCACATGAGCCACATGAGGCGGGCGTATGCCACATGAGCCACATGAGACTGGCGTATGCCACATGAGCCACATGAGGCTGGCGCATGCCACATGAGCCACATGAGGCTGGCGTATTCCACATGAGCCACATGAGACTGGCGTATGCCACATGAGCCATATGAGGCTGGCGTATGCCACATGTGCCACATGAGGCGGGCGTATGCCACATGAGCCACATGAGGCTGCAAATGCCACATGAGCCATATGAGGCGGGCGTATGCCACATGAGCCACACGAGGCGGCAAATGCCACATGAGCCACATGAGGCTGGCGTATGCCACATGAGCCACATGAGGCTGGCGTATGCCACATGAGCCACATGAGACTGGCGTATGCCACATGAGCCACATGAGGCGGGCGTATGCCACATGAGCCACATGAGGCTGGCGTATGCCACATGAGCCACATGAGGCGGGCGTATGCCACATGTGCCACATGAGGCGGGCGTATGCCACATGAGCCACATGAGGCTGCAAATGCCACATGAGCCACATGAGGCGGGCGCATGCCACATGAGCCACATGAGGCGGGCGTATGCCACACTGATATTCAGCCACGCCCTTTACCTACAATCTTTTCATGTCCCTCCTCTCTTCTTCCCTGCCAAACCACGCGCACCCTTTTTCCCCTGAGGTGTGGAATGCGGTACTGTTTTTCTGCGAAATGTGTGGTTAGCCTCATACGGTATACAACGTTTTCCAATGCCTATCATCAATTCTCTTCAATCCCATTGCCCTAGAATGTGTTAAATATTTCCAGGTGCCCAGCCACCATTCATGGTGTGCTACCTCATTGCAAAAGTTGGATGGGAACAAAAGCTGGACAGGCCCACAGCCAGCGGCCGAAGCTGCATGGCAAACCATGCATGAGGCCGGTGGGTAGGCGAATTGTAGCTGAACGCTTGTTGAGCGACGGAAAAGAAACGCTGCTGGGCAGTGCCAATGGGTAAGTTGCCATGCAGGGAGGGCGGCCCTGTGTGGGCAGACCCACCCTGCCTGGCCACACTAAATAGCCAGTTCCACACTGCTCCAGCATGGGTGCCTACTGCTGGGGGCCCAGCCAGGGCATTTTTACATTCTTGACCTGCCCCTTTATTTATTCGCGTTGGCGCGAGCTAGGCACAACGATTCTCCCCTCTTCAAAAGATAGGAGGCGTGGGCGCACCTGTGTGTGGCTGACGGTCACGTCGCCCGATGTTTCATCGCCGGTGGGTAAAGGGATGCCTTGCTGCTTGTAAATCTCCTCACTGGTGTTTGTGACGCGACAAATGGTCGATGGGGCGCTGATAATGTCGCGGCCATGTAGCCAGCGAAGCCCCAGCGACGATGTTGCGATGCCAGCGTGCGCAGGCACGCGAGGTGCCGAGCAGGAAACTCCCTGCGAAGCGGCTGAGCTAATGCGTGCCAGCATAGCGGCTGTACTTGCGCTTCTTCCCTAGTAGCTTCCTAATCGCAGAGTCCCGGCTTGAGCTCCCCTCTCCTGTTCCTCGTGTTTAAATGATGAAACTCGCCTGTCAATGCAGCAGCAATGACTGATATCGCTGAAGCTCGTCTGGGGTGTTCACTTATGTGAGGGCAAGCCGGTTGCAAACCCGAACCCTCGAGAGTGAGTCTCAGGTTGACGACAATATATACAACACAAATTCGGCTTGGGCATTGTTTTGTCCAATCAATGTGTGACATACACCAGTAGACATACACCGTCAAAACTAGCGGCGAACGTACGCTACACCCATTGTTTTTGAGGACCCTCAACTAGCGTTGTGGCTGTTGGCTTCTAGCTGACGTAAAGCTTCATTGATTGACATGCCTGTCGTGCACGGCAATTGCAACGGGTGTGAGGAACATGTGTACCAAGTGCCCATACATGTGGTGGTGCTCAAAAAATAGAATAGCTGGAGGACGCCCCGGATGAAGTCTCAAACAATGCATGCATGTCTGCCATGTATTTACTATTTAGGCACTGGAAATGGCATGGTGAATAAATTAACAACTTGTTAGTTGTGCCCCCACACGGATTCCGGTATGCGCGTGTTGCATGCATGGTGCATGGCAATAATCGGCAATGTGCCGCATGTTTCACATTGCCATAGCTTGTGAAGCTTTGAGCATGTGCATGCCAAGGAAGTATCGAATTAAGACTGTTGGTATGCTCTTTTGGGCACTTCATTGAAATGTCAAAGTGATGCATGAAGCTTGCACATGTATGCCGCAAAATAGGCCCTTCGGTAGGTGGTGCGGCTTGTTTGTTTGCATGGCATGCACGAGGGCAGTGGTTGTGGCAGCGAATTGGATTATCTCGCTCCGTGCTTTTGACCAGCCGGTATGTGCAACCTCGGTCGATCGAACGAGACTTCTTGACAAGACCTACCCGGATGAGTTGAGATCAGCATCATCACTTCATCAAGCTGGGCACCCTCAGCGCGGAAATTTAAAGCAGTACTACATGCGCGGCGATGTGGCCAGTTCCCATTGAAAGGCGCATCACCTTCTGTATGCTCGTCATGCATGACTGAAGCAATCGATAGGAACCCCTTAGTTTCAAAGCTCTGCCAGCAGCAATTTAGATCGGCGTCAGGCATGCCAGCGTCAGGAAACTATAGAAAGTTCTATGCACGCCCGCGATGTGGTCAGTTTCTTGCGCGCCGATTCTGTAGGGTGCAGGACCGCGGCTCTGTTGAAAGGGATCTAAGTTCTGGCTGACTGGTATGGACACAGAGAGCCGGGATCAGAGACGTTCGAAGGGGCGGGGGTTCAGAGGTGTTCAAGAGATTACAAGGGGTGGCACTCTAGTTCGTCAGGCTAGGGCACGGAGAATGACAGTGGTGGCACACTAGTTCGTAAGACTAGGGCAAGGAGAATGACAGTGGTGGCACACTAGTTCGTAAGACTAGGGCAACGAGAAAGGCAGAAGGCCCAGTGTAAATAGAGAGACACGAGAGGGTTCAACTGCCGGTGGAAGATCAACGTTCAACTTCTAACCACCGAAGGAAAGTCTAGTCAACAAGTTAACTACAGAAGAGACCGGGAAAGTGTGGACAGCCGGCGAGCAAAATGTTACATCAACAGTCATACTAGCGACCATCAGATCGGCTGGTAATAGGACCTCGAAACCACAGACTCTCAGTATAAGAAGGCCATGGCATGCCATTAAACAATCGCGCAAGATTCGGATAAGAAAGTGTCTCAAAGGAATAAAGCTAGCCTAGCTACCGGCAGCTACAAGATAGAGTGGAGCCTTGCTACCGACAGCTTACACAATAGAGTGAAGCGAAGCTACCTTCCGTAAGCCTCTATCTAGAATACGCCCGTAAGATAACATCTTCAGTTTGTGCAGAGAAATACACAACTAGCAATCCTAAGAGCATGGTATCCAAGCTACCATCTCTATCTATCATTAGCATGGCACTTACGACGTGCCAACTCTGTTACAAGATAACTAGTTGCTTACAAATCAAGACATTAGGCCGCATGCCTGCAGGTGGAGCCTACTTGTCTCAAGATTGGCATCGTGACAGAAGATCCTACCTCAAGATTGGCATTCTGACAGAAGATCTGTCATGCTGATTCAGCGCATCGCGCATATTACTGAATTATCAGTTCCTTGTTTAAAGATTCTTGCAGCTTAACTCTGTGTACGGAACTGTTGTTGTAGTTACATTTTGTGTTTTCTCTGAATGTCAGAGAAGTGTGTAATTTCACACTTTAGCCTCCTTCTTAGTGGCTGCTTGGTTTTTTGCAGCCACTATTTCTTTCTTACTTGAGGCCCTGATTTTGTTATCACCCTTTAAATTGAAGTTACATTGTCACTCCTCATCGAGCAAGCACAAACACTGCTCACTTTATTCCAGCAAGCACAAGCACTGCTCGAGTATCGATCCACCACACAGAACAAGCACCAAAATTGTTCGACCCTATCAGTCTAAGCAAGCACAAACACTTCTTAGCCTTGAAGGTCTTCTCTTGATATTTCGGCCTTTATTAGGCAATCTCCAGCCTTCCAACTGGTTTACCACCACCAACTCCATCAACTCTTCATCAACAGCCTATCCAGAGGCTCCAAGTCGACTCCCTCATAGATCATCAAGCGAGTCCCCCCATCTGAAGATCGCATGCAAGCGACTTCCCACTGAAGATCATCGTACCCTGTCAACAGTGTACTACATCTTCGAATGTTACTACAGTCACCTTTGGAATGGTCGACCCATCTAGCAGTCCCGTCAACAACAGAGAATAGTCAGGTAAGTAGTCCAGGGGATACTTATCTTAAATACATCGACTGATTCCCAGGTTTACAGCTGGGAATTCGAGTCTCAATAGCAGTGATCAGGAATCAGTCATATTCCTGAAGTCACAGCACTTTTCTAAGAAGTGAAAGGGTGTCTATCATACATGCGCAGTCCTTTACTCGGCGCAGCTCTTAGCCCCGACAGATACTGCCTCAAGACTGGCATTCTGACAGAAGATCCTGCCTCATGATTGGCATTCTGACAGAAGATGCACATGTTCATAGTTCCATACACGGCCACAATAATAGCATGACGCCATGCCTCAAGACTGCCTCTCGCAGGACCAGAGGACACATCTAGGAAATTTGAGATTGATACACGATACATTGAGTTAACGACGCGAGACAATTTGCGTCAAGTTTGCTTAACCTCTGAAACACTTACAATTGTCACAAGATACCCATTTAACAAAGCGAGTCAATGGGCCCTAGGACAGCCTGCGGCCCAGGGTACAAAGGTAGGACCATGAAGACTAACAAAAGATGCTAAAAGGACACGGCAAAACATTACTCATGCGTCAAGGCTATCAATGGCCAGCCGCCAGCCGAACAATCCTGCTTACACCTATGCCGTATCATGCCGTATCATGCGGCATCGTGCTACCTTCGTCAGCCTCCCGCCTATGACTTGGTTGACATAGCCACGGCTTCGTGGCCAAAGTCGAACCCCATGCCACTTGACTGTCACTACGCTCCCTAGTTGGAGTCCACAACAGCTCGTGCCCAAGCTTGTTTTTATGGTGTGCTGCTTCATGACAGGCATCATGTTATATGGTGCACAGCTTCATGGCAGTTATCACGTTATGTGGTGCGCTGCTTCATGACAGTCACCATGTTATATGGTGCACCTCTTCATGAAAGTCATCATGTTATATGGTGCGCTGCTGCATGACAGTCATCATGTTATATGGTGCGCCGCTTCATGACAGTCACCATGTTATATGGTTCATTGTTTCACGTATGCATCTGTCGCATCCTTTTGACTGCATGCGCGCCTCCTAGCTATTACTGTTGAGTGCTACCTCGTGACATGAGATGCAGCCTGCTCTTCATGACCAGTACGTGTACCAACGGTATCGTTTTCGCTTCTTAAATAAACCTGTCTACATGCAGCAGCCTGCTATTGAGGCCTGCTATTGTCCGCAGCAGCTTGCTATTGTCGGCAGCAGCCTGCTATTGTCCGCAGCAGCCTGCTATTGAGTGTTCAGGTGTCAGGTGCAGTGTTCAGGTACTAGGTGGAGTGTTCTTGTACCATGTGGAGTGTTCAGGTGCCAGGTGGAGTGTCCAGGTGCCAGGTAGGATGTTCAGGTGCCAGGAGGAGTGTTCATTTCCTGTGTGGAGTGTTCAGGTGCCAGGTGGAGTGTTCAGGTGCCAGGAGAAGTGTTAAAGTGCCATGTGGAGTTTTAAGGTGCCAAGTGGAGTGTTCAGGTATACTGTGGAGTATGCAAGTGCCGGGTGGAGGGTTCAGGTACCAGGTGGAATCTTCCGGCACCATGTGTAGTGTTCAGGTGACAGGTGGCATGGTCAGGTGCCATATGGCGTGGTCAGGTACCAAGTGGAGTGTTTAGGTGCCGGGTGGAGTGTTCAAGTGCCGGGTTGAGTGTTCAGGTGTCAGGTAGAGTGAACATGCATAGGGTGGATTGTTCAGGTGCCATGTGGAGTGTTCATGTGCCATGTGGAGTGTTCGGGTGCCAAGTGGAGTGATCAGGTTCCAGGTGGAGTGTTCAGGTGCCAAGTGGAGTGTTCATGTGCCATGTGGAGTGTTCAGGTGCCATGTAGAGTGTTCAGGTGCCAAGTGGAGTGTTCTGGTGCATGGTGGAGTGATCAAGTCCCGGGCGGAGTGTGCATGTGCCAGGGGGAGTGTTTAGGTGCTGGGTGGAGTGATCAGGTGCCGGGTGGTGTGTGCATGTGCCGGGTGGAGTGTTCAGGTGCTGGGTGGAGTGTTCAGGTGCCAGGTGGAGTGTTCAGGTGCCAGGTGGAGTGTTCAGGTGCTGGGTGGAGTGTTCAGGTGCCGGGTGGAGTGTTCAGGTGCCAGGTGGAGTGTTCAGGTGCTGGGTGGAGTGTTCAGGTGCCGGGTGGAGTGTTCAGGTGCCGGGTGGAGTGTTCAGGTGCCGGGTGGAGTGTTCAGGTGCTGGGTGGAGTGTTCAGGTGCCGGGTGGAGTGTTCAGGTGCTGGGTGGAGTGTTCAGGTGCTGAGTGGAGTATTCAGGTGCCATGTGGAGTGTTCATGTGCCATGTGGAGTGTTCTGGTGCATGGTGGAGTGATCAGGTGCCAAGTGGAGTGTTCATGTGCGGGGTGGAGTGTTCATGTGCCGGGTGGAGTGTTCATGTGCTGGGTGGAGTGTGAAGGTGCCAAGTGGAGTGATCAGGTGCCGGGCGGAGTGTGAAGGTGCCAGGTGGAGTGTTCAGGTGCCGGGTGTTGTGTTCAGGTCCTGCGTGTTGTGTTCAGGTGCTGGGTGTTGTGTTCAGGTGCCAGGTGGAGTGTTCAGGTGCCATGTGGAGTGTTCAGGTGCCGGGTGGAGTGTTCAGGTGCCGTGTGGAGTGTTCAGGTGCCGGGTGGAGTGTTCAGGTGCCGGGTGGAGTGTTCAGGTGCCAGGTGTTGTGTTCAGGTGCCATGTGGAGTGTTCAGGTGCCGGGTGGAGTGTTCAGGTGCCGGGTGGAGTGTTCAGGTGCCAGGTGGAGTGTTCAGGTGCTGGGTGGAGTGTTCAGGTGCCGGGTGGAGTGTTCAGGTGCCGGGTGGAGTGTTCAGGTGCCGGGTGGAGTGTTCAGGTGCTGGGTGGAGTGTTCAGGTGCCGGGTGGAGTGTTCAGGTGCTGGGTGGAGTGTTCAGGTCCTGAGTGGAGTATTCAGGTGCCATGTGGAGTGTTCATGTGCCATGTGGAGTGTTCTGGTGCATGGTGGAGTGATCAGGTGCCAAGTGGAGTGTTCATGTGCGGGGTGGAGTGTTCATGTGCCGGGTGGAGTGTTCATGTGCTGGGTGGAGTGTGAAGGTGCCAAGTGGAGTGATCAGGTGCCGGGCGGAGTGTGAAGGTGCCAGGTGGAGTGTTCAGGTGCCGGGTGTTGTGTTCAGGTCCTGCGTGTTGTGTTCAGGTGCTGGGTGTTGTGTTCAGGTGCCAGGTGGAGTGTTCAGGTGCCATGTGGAGTGTTCAGGTGCCGGGGTGGAGTGTTCAGGTGCCGTGTGGAGTGTTCAAGTGCCGGGTGGAGTGTTCAGGTGCCGGGTGGAGTGTTCAGGTGCCAGGTGTTGTGTTCAGGTGCCATGTGGAGTGTTCAGGTGCCGGGTGGAGTGTTCAGGTGCCGGGTGGAGTGTTCAGGTGACAGGTGGCATGGTCAGGTGCCATATGGCGTGGTCAGGTACCAAGTGGAGTGTTTAGGTACCGGGTGGAGTGTTCAAGTGCCGGGTTGAGTGTTCAGGTGTCAGGTAGAGTGAACATGTATAGGGTGGATTGTTCAGGTGCCATGTGGAGTGTTCATGTGCCATGTGGAGTGTTCGGGTGCCAAGTGGAGTGATCAGGTTCCAGGTGGAGTGTTCAGGTGCCAAGTGGAGTGTTCATGTGCCATGTGGAGTGTTCAGGTGCCATGTAGAGTGTTCAGGTGCCAAGTGGAGTGTTCTGGTGCATGGTGGAGTGATCAAGTCCTGGGCGGAGTGTGCATGTGCCAGGGGGAGTGTTTACGTGCTGGGTGGAGTGTTCAGGTGCCGGGTGGTGTGTGCATGTGCCGGGTGGAGTGTTCAGGTGCTGGGTGGAGTGTTCAGGTGCCTGGTGGAGTGTTCAGGTGCCAGGTGGAGTGTTCAGGTGCTGGGTGGAGTGTTCAGGTGCCGGGTGGAGTGTTCAGGTGCCAGGTGGAGTGTTCAGCTGCTGGGTGGAGTGTTCAGGTGCCGGGTGGAGTGTTCAGGTGCCGGGTGGAGTGTTCAGGTGCCAGGTGGAGTGTTCAGGTGCTGGGTGGAGTGTGCAGGTGCCGGGTGGAGTGTGCAGGTGCTGGGTGGAGTGTTCAGGTGCTGAGTGGAGTATTCAGGTGCCATGTGGAGTGTTCATGTGCCATGTGGAGTGTTCATGTGCTGTGTGGAGTGTTCAGATGCCAAGTGGAGTGTTCATGTGCGGGGTGGAGTGTTCATGTGCCGGGTGGAGTGTTCATGTGCTGGGTGGAGTGTGAAGGTGCCAAGTGGAGTGATCAGGTGCCGGGCGGAGTGTGAAGGTGCCAGGTGAGTGTTCAGGTGCCGGGTGTTGTGTTCAGGTCCTGCGTGTTGTGTTCAGGTGCTGGGTGTTGTGTTCAGGTGCCAGGTGGAGTGTTCAGGTGCCATGTGGAGTGTTCAGGTGCCGGGTGGAGTGTTCAGGTGCCGTGTGGAGTGTTCAGGTGCCGGGTGGAGTGTTCAGGTGCCGGGTGGAGTGTTCAGGTGCCAGGTGTTGTGTTCAGGTGCCATGTGGAGTGTTCAGGTGCCGGGTGGAGTGTTCAGGTGCCGGGTGGAGTGTTCAGGTGCTGGGTGTTGTGTTCAGGTGCTGAGTGGAGTGTTCAGGTGCTTGGTGGAGTGTTCAGGTTTCAGGTGGAGTTTTCAGGTGCCCGTTGGAGTGTTCAAGTGCCGGCTGGAGTGTTCACAGACTAGATGGAGTGTTCAGGTACCAGGTGTAGTGTTTAGGTGCCAGGTGGCGTGGTCAGGTGCCATGTTGCGTGTTCAGGTATCATGTGGAATGTTCATGTGCCAGGTTGAGTGTTCAGGAGCCATGTGGAGTGTTCAGGTGCCAGACTGCCAGGTGGAGTGTTCAGGTGCTGGGTGGAGTGTTCAGGTGCTGGGTGGAGTGTTCAGGTGCTGGGTGGAGTGTTCAGGTGCTGGGTGGTGTGTTCAGGTGCCAGATGGAGTTTTCAGGTGCCCAGTGGAGTGTTCAAGTGCCGGCTGGAGTGTTCACAGACCAGGTGGAGTGTTCAGGTACCAGATGGAGTGTTCAGGTGCTGTGTGGAGTGTTCAGGTGCCGTGTGGAGTGTTCAGGTGCCGGGAGGAGTGTATAGGTGCCGGGTGGAGTGTTCAGGTGCCATGTGGAGTGTTCAGTTGCCGGGTGGAGTGTTCAGGTGCCAGGTGGAGTGTTCAGGTGCCGGGTGTCGTGTTCAGGTGCTGGGTGTTGTGTTCAGGTGCCAGGTGGATTGTTCAGGTGCCAGGTGTAGTGTTCAGGTGCCATGTGGAGTGTTCAGGTGCCATGTGGAGTGTTCATGTGCGAGGTGGGGTGTTCAGGTGCTAGGTGGATTGTTCAGGTGCCGGGTGGAGTGTTCATGTGCTAAGTGGAATGTTCAGCTGCCAGGTGGAGTATCTAGGTGCCAGGTGGGTAGTTCATGTGCCAGGTGGAGTGTTCAGGTACCAGGTGAAGTGTTCAGGTGCCAGGTGTTGTGTTCAGGTGCCATGTGGAGTGTTCAGGTGCCGGGTGGAGTGTTCAGGTGCCGGGTGGAGTGTTCAGGTGCCAGGTGGAGTGTTCAGGTGCCAGGTGGAGTGTTCAGGTGCCGTGTGGAGTGTTCAGGTGCTGGGTGGAGTGTTCAGGTGCTAAGTGGAATGTTCAGCTGCCAGGTGGAGTATCTAGGTGCCCTGTGGGGTGTTCATGTGCCAGGTGGAGTGTTCAGGTACCAGGTGGAGTGTTCAGGTGCCGTGGATTGTTCAGGTGCTGGTTGGAGTGTTCAGGTGCCAGGTGGAGTGTTCAGGTGCCAGGTGGAGTTTTCAGGTGCTTGGTGGAGTGTTCAGGTGTCAGGTGGAGTGTTCAGGTGCCAGGTGGAGTGTTTAAGTGCCGGCTGGAGTGTTCACGGACCAGGTGGAGTGTTCAGGTACCAGGTGCAGTGTTTAGGTGCCAGGTGGCGTGGTCAGGTGCCATGTTGCGTGTTCAGGTATCATGTGGAGTGTTCAGGTGTCATGTGGAGTGTTCAGGTGCCGGGTGGAGTGTTGAGGTGCCAGGTGAAGTGTTCAGGTTGATGGATGGATGGGCAGGTTCAAGTGCTGGATCGTCATCAGGTGCTGGGTTTCCTAACGTGCTCTTTGGAGCTATTAGGTTTCGAGCAGAGGGCCCTTGCAGCACAAATACCATCCAAGCGTACAAACAAGCACAGCATGTCCATGATTAAGCATACTCTGACTTGTCTCCCTTCATATATTGTTATTAAGGACGGATAGGATGGGGGCACTGAGTCATGATGTCCAAGCCAGTTCAGGCACCCACCCATCAAATGAGCCGGCCACATACATCAGTCTTAACAAAGCTCAATAAAAGGACACACGTGTATGCAATAAGGTATCACAATACTAATCACCGGAGGATCAGATCATCAGGGAGAGTCAGAGCACAGTGTGTGTCTTGACACTTATCAGGGCTTGCTCCTTCTAGGGTCCCCAGCTGGAGGAGCGAAGAAATGCATACTCTCGCTCGTTAGTGATACCTTCATCTTGGCTAAAAGTATAATCTAGAACTAGGGAAGGAGCCTACGCCGAGGTGCAGGAGTAACGCAATCTCCATCCACTAGGGCGGGACTATGATCACAGTAACGATGGGCTGCGGAGGTAGCGGAGGACCTAGGAAAATCAACAGGGGCAGGCAAGCATTGAAGTGATCAGTGACGGAGCTTGAGGGGGTAAATTAAGGTGCCCCATGTGATGTGCAAGACATGCCAAGTAATTATTTTCACATGCAAGTATCACAATATGGCATGTATTTCATGACCAAGATTCACTTATTAGAGGTGTAACGTTAATGACTTACTAGGAGGTGGGCTTGGCGGCGAAGGGACAGGCGGAGAGAAAAGAAACTGAGGGGGATGGGGAGGAGAAGGTGGAGGATTGGGTGGGGAAGGAGGTGGTGGTGGGAATGGAGGGAGTGGAGGGGAAGGGGGGCTAGGGGGCGAAGGGGCTGGGGGTAGTGGGGGTGAGGGAGAGGGTGGGGGAGTGGGTGAGGGGGAGGGAGGGAAAGGGACAGGGGGGAGGGGGGGAGAGGGAGACGGAGGCAAAGGGAGCCCAGATGGTGGAGGCGGAGGCGAGGGACTTGGTGGTGGAGTGACGTAGCCAGGGGGGAGGGGAGAGGGAGAGGGGAATGGGGGGGGGGGAAGGGGGTGAGGGAGGTAGCGGAGGGGGGGGCATGGGAGGTGTTGGGGCTGTGCGTGCACCAAAGAGAGAGTCTTTGCGGATATCCCTAGGGTTGACAGCATTGGGAAACCATTTTTCTCCAAACCAGCTGACGTAGGTGAAGAACGCATATGGAAGGCAGATGGACAGGGATGAGCAGGTGTTCAGGGTCCAGAATAAGGCTGGGTTGTTCAGCGTGTTTTGGGGGAGGAAGGGTCCACCGGTCACGTTGTAAGCCTCGCCACCAGTCGCGTTGTAGGAGTTTGGGTTGCCGCAGAAGTTAAAGGACAGACAAGCGCTGAATGTTACTTTGACGTACGCACTACCATTCATCACAGACGTCATGAGAGGCCAGGCACTCGCCTCTATCGTGGCGATGTACACCGTATCGAGTGGGTTGGTAAGGGACGTGGGTGTCGGCCCGAGAAAAACTTGGGCGAGGGCGGCAGTCAGATCGGCCTTAAACTCCAGAGATGTGCCAGCAGGGTTCATATTGTTGGCAACTTCAGTGTAGTTCATCCTGATGTAAAGTACCCATCGCTGGGGGGGGAGAAAGCGAAAGGTGCCATCAGTGACATTCACCGTCATGGACATGTCACGAGTCTGGTTAAGCTTGGCGGATAGCGACATTGGTGGAGATGGTGGGGCGGGGGAGCGCGGAGGGTTGGGCGGACTGGACTGCTGGGCGTGCGTAAGAGAGGCAAACAGCGTTAAAATCACGGCCGCCACGAAGCTGCCGAGTGAATGGGGGGTCATGATGTCAGGTGTCCATCGTACCGTGGGAGAAATCTGTAAGTAATAATGAAAAGCTGAGTGCGTCCAAAACGACGGTGAAGTGATCTTGTATCCGGGAGGGGACAAAGACGACGGATACCACATTACCACATACCGGTAGTCCTGTAGCGCTCAGATGGGCCGGCAAGCATGAGACAAACAACGTAGAACGTGGAGACCCACTGCACCTCCTACCTTTCGTGTGCTCAAGATACAGCTGCTGCTTCCCACTGTCGGCTGTGGCATCGATGCGGGGGAGGGGTGGGGGCAGGGTCGGTGTCGCAAGAAAGGTTGACCCAATGAACGCCTTCCACCGGCACCTGCTATTTATCGTGTGTTCACTTTCCACGTTGTGTTTTCACGTTGTGTCTTAACGTTGTCGTACTAATGTCCAAAGATGCTTTTTAAATGTGTACCATAAACTTTCGATGACGGTAAAATAGCGGTTGACATGTCAAGAGTACGCCATTACCCTGTACTTCCAACCGACCCTGCGGATTGCCTTCAAAATTCTAACTGCTGATCCTGGCGGTGACAGAGGGGGCCCAATTCTAGTGTCCTGTCTACTTGCCTCGCTAAGTATCATACCGTTTGTCCTGATTGACAGTGTCGAGTTGCAAGGTACGTGCAGCCAGGGGTGCCCTAGCACTGTCGAAGTTGGGTGTAGCAAATTCAGGCCGCTGCTAAACGATAGCCCAGGCGATCGTAAGGACTACTAGGGGGCACATGTCGACATTCGCCAGTGGGTTGGCCAGATCGGTGCCAACTTCTACGCGGGAAAGATTCAAATGAGGATCATGTAATGATATGCGTCGGCCATGACAGCAGGAACGGGCGAAAAGAAGTATTCAGAACGAAAGAAAGATGACGGCGATGGAAATTTGAAGATGAGGACGAAGTTGTCCACGCTGTCGGAGTGTTGATGCTAAGTATTTTTGCATTGCTCAAAATAGGAGCGATGCAAAATATGGCTCTTACAGCAAGATTCTGATTGGAGAGGTATCGATCTCCCTTAAAACGTACATTTACTCTCCAACGTTTCAGTCAAATGACATGGCATTATTTGCCAACGTTGGCAAGTGAGTGACGTCATTTTTTCCTAAGTCCGTCATCTTTGTAGAGGAGCACATGCCATTAGATACTTGCATTACTTGCTATTTATCGACCTTGATTCCGATCGCATCAAGTGCCCAGAGGTCCTCCATGGAAGCGGGGGTGTTGCAGGCGAGGGTGGACTATTCGCTGCTGCAGCCCATCCTGATGAGGAGCGAATATCTAAAGCTGCAGGTACTACTTTTACTGGTATGAAGCGTGCCTGAACCTTCGCCTACTACAAGAGCATTCATTGCATTTTGGTGTGCAGTTCCAGCCCACATGCACAGCATTGAGCCAGCGAACACAGCATCCCACCCTTTATGGGCAACATCTTACATGCATGCGCAGCTTCCACCAGCACTGGCAGCCCCCAAACGCATGCCCAGCCCCCCGCATGCATGCACGGTACCCCGCCCGCTTGCATGCACTACCGGACTACCCCCCGGCCGCATGCGCACCGCTTGCATGCACAGCTCCCACCCACATGCACACTGCCTACATGCACACACCCCTGCCCACATGCAAACACCCCGCCCGACACAGCATCCCGCCTGCTTGCTGAGCGCCCCACACGCATGCGCATTCCTTGCATGCACAGGTCCTCGCTTGCATTCACATCACGTAGCCGCGCTCGCGACCCTCCACCTGCATTTTTAGCTCCTTCCCACATGCAAACACCCCGCCCGCATACGCACTAACCCCCGCCTGCGAATATTGCAGCATCTCTCGTGACTGTATGCTAGAGAACCCAGCCAAGGATCCACGAGTCATGAACATTCTCACTGGCTGCAGTTCACGGGGGGATCTGGTCTGCATCTGCGAGAATACCGGCGATGATTTCACTGCGTGATCCATGACAGAGGAAGGGCTAACAACTCACAGCTGCTCTGCAAAGAGGTGTGGCCAGACATGCGGCCATATCTCGTGGGGGGACCAGAAGCTGCCTGACATGACATGTGGCGTCTTCAGGTTGGGTGGACTGCTGTAGGTCAAGTTGCATACCCGTATGCACCGTGCTTTAATCCCGCCTGGGCGTTTCGAGGCAGATGGATCAGAGTTCGCCTTGCTGAGGTAAATTTGCCCTGGGCTAGACTGTAAATTCGCTAACCCCAAGCTTTTCTATGAACAGGGGCAAATGTACATCACGAGTGGATTTAAACAGAGCATGCCATGGATCAAGCCTTTGTAATGTATCAATTTCTCTTTCCCTTACCCCGCTTAGGTACAGCCCCATGTGCTTCTTCTCGTATGAGGTCATGTGTGACTGGTCAGCGCAATGTATCGGCTGATGGAACTTCTACCGCAACTTGCTGCTCAGGTCAGTCAGATATCCTGAACTGCCACTTGCAAACAAAAAGGTGCAACCCAGGGTATGCTACACGTATTTATTTTAAGGAGCCTCTACTGTGATTCAGCTAAGGCCCGGGGATCCACGTGCATCAAACCCTGTTTTGCCCGGGCCACCGGCCGTACGATGGTCAAGGTTTGGCACATTGCACCTGCTCCATTGGCTCAGTTATACCATTCATGCCCTTCGAAGGTATCACATAGTGCCTATGACAGGCTCCATAGAGGTCACTGCGGCCGTTGTTGCAACAGCAAAGCAGCGCTTGCTCAGCAACGAGTCGCCGCTCTTTCGGCGTGCCACGCTTGACGTCATCATGCAGCAGTATGATGGTATCACAATTGGCTTTCACCATGACCGGTGTTGCATCGCGGCCCCTTGTTTGGCAGATCTTGAGGCGCCGCTTGTTTTGGGGTCAAGCTTCAAGGACAGGTGCTTTGTCCAGGACCATAGCCACCGTATATCACGGCTAGCCCTCGTGCAAGACAGCAGCTACTCTGCTGGTATCTCTGAGGAGAAGCTTGATGACTTGAGGGCTGCTTTCGCTAGGATGCGCAGCGACCGCTCCGGGCATTCACCAAAACTAATCAGGATCTTGGAGAGCAACTGCGGATACATGTCTCATATTGTTTTCCTTCTGTGCGTGCGGTACTGTGTGCACCACATGAACACAGTTCAGAGTGAGAAGGAGTCAGGGGAGCGCTTCTTTGCAAAGTATCAAAAAAACTTCAGACTGTCTTCAGTTGTCTATGCTTGGCTCGTATTTCCGCCAATATTGAGGTTTCCGTCATGTAATATACAGTGGTTTTGAACTTGACTCAACAGCCTTACCCAGTGAAAGTGGCTTAGCAACAGTATCCCTCAATGGCATAACAGTATCACAGGGATCCACACTCAAGATTTCAACCTTCAACCCAGCTTGGGTCTTCTAGAGTGACATGCAGGGGGTGCATCAGTGCATTTATGATTCCAGTCTACAGCCCAGCTTGGGTCTCCTAGAGTGGTAAGCCGCCTAGGGGCATCGACACAAATTATATTTCAGTTTAACCCCGTGCTTGGGATTCCTCGAGTGGCATGCTTGTGGCTCATCAACGTAATTAAGATTTAGTCTACAGCATTGCTCACGTCTCCTAGAGTGGCATGTCTAGGGCGCATCAGCATAATTAAGATTCTAGTCTAAGACCCTGCTTGGGTCTCCTAGAGTGGCATGTCTAGAGCATATCAGCATGCTTAAGGTTCAGTATTGAGCCATGCTTGGGTCTCCTAGAGTGGCATGTCTGGGGCGCATCCGCATAATTAAGGTTCAGTATTGAGCCTTGCTTGGGTCTCCTAGAGTGGCATGCCTAGGGCGCATCAGCATAATTAAGATTCCAGTCTAAGACCCTGCTTGTGTCTCCTAGAGTGGCATGTCTAGAGCGCATCAGCATAATTAAGGTTCAGTATTGAGCCCTGCTTGGGTCTCATAGAGTGGCATGCATGGGGCGCATCAGCATAATTAAGGTTCAGTAGTGAGCCTTGCTTGGGTCTCCTTGAGTGGCATGTCTAGACCGCATCCGCATAATTAAGGTTCAGTATTGAGCCCTGCTTGTGTCTCCTAGAGTGGCATGCCTAGGGCGCATCAGCATAATTAAGATTCCAGTCTAAGACCCTGCTTGGGTCTCCTTGAGTGGCATGTCTAGACCGTATCCGCATAATTAAGGTTCAGTATTGAGCCCTGCTTGGGTCTCATAGAGTGGCATGCATGGGGCGCATCAGCATAATTAAGGTTCAGTATGGAGCCATGCTTGGGTCTCCTAGAGTGGCATGCATGGGGCGCATCAGCATAATTAAGATTTCAGTCTAAAGCCTTGCTCACGTCTCCTATGGTGCATACCTGGGCGCATCAGCATAATTAAGATTTCAGTCTAGAGACCTCCTCGGGTCTCCTAGAGCGGCATGTCTAGGGTGCATCAGCATAATTAAAATTTCAGTATTCAGCCTTGCTTGGGTCTCCTAGAGTGGCATACCTGGGGCAAATCAGCGTAATTGTGATGAAATAAATCTGAAGCCGTAATACCGTCACATGAATCCCGAACTATACAATTTCGAGGGGAAAACAGGAAACCAATATTTCAGTCAGAAGCCCCGCTCAAAGCTACTTGAGAGGCATGTCTCGTGCGTATCAAGCAAAATGAAGGTGCCTCAAACATCATGAAACAAAGGGCATGGCTAGGCAATATAGTCTGCATAGTGAATCCGCTTAAAAATACAAAATAAAAGGTGGGAATGAGACCCGACTGAGCAGGTTGGTTGCGCATCATGACGCGCGCAATGACACCCACTGCGAACTTGGTCGACTCCACTCCTAGGGGGTAGTCTGGTAGATGGCCCATGCCAAATTCCTTCCATCTAGGCCCAAGGGCTGCACAAAAGCTATCAAGATTTCTGGGCTAGTGCCAATGTAAAGAGCTGCCTCCTGGACTGATGCGGACATGCTCTCTTCAGATGAACCTGGGGGAGGAAGGCTGTTGGGGCTGCAGGTGCTACATGGGCTGTAGGGACAACAGGGGTGGCCATGATAGCAGCTGGTTCTCTGAATGGCACACCCACATACCGCAAGAACTCCGCTAGCCGCTCGCATATCCGTAACACATTCAAATGCAAGCTCCCAATGGAGCTTGCACCCGTCTCGGCTAATAAATAAATGTACAACATGGCTTGCTGTTTCTTAAGGGTCTGCCTCACAACCTTCTGCCTCGCTAATAGCTTCGAGCAGGGGCATGAGCATGCCGGCATGCGCTGCACGTGAGGACGGGTTGCTGTGATGCACATTCCCGCCCGAATGCACCTTCCCCGCCCAAATGCAGTGACCCATGCATGTGCATGCAGGCTAGGGTCTGTGCATGCTGGCCATGGTCTATGCAATATGCATACGGGCTGTGCGCATACGGACGGGGGCTGTACATCAGGACAGGCTGTACAAACATACGGTCGTAGGGCAGTAAATGCAAATGGAGAGCTACACATACGGCAGGGCGCTGTTAACAATTAATGCGGGTGGAGGACTGTGTGGATATGTTGGCGGGGCGCATAGCTTACGGGTTGGGAATGCGGGTGGGGGGCTGTGCGTGCAAGCTTGGGGCTGCACATACGGGAGGAGAGCCGCCCATTTGGGCGGGACTTGCGCATACAGATAAGGGCCTGTGCACACGGGCAGTGCCTATGGGTGGATAACAGTGTATGCAGATGGGGGATGGGGGACCGTGCGGGCGGATGGGGGTAACATTGCACACAGGTGGGGGTCTGCAGAATGCGGAATGTGAATGGGGATGGGGGGCAGTAACAGCGGATGGGAGTAACAGTACATATAAGTGGGGGCCTGTGCATACGGGCTGTGTCTATGGGTGGGTAACAGTGAAAGCCGATGGGGGACTGGGGGGCCGTGCGGGCATGCGGGAAATGTGCATGGGGGCGTGGACTGTGTACACGGTTAGGGGATGGCTCATGTGGTTGAAAGACCGTTTATGAGGGCGAGGTGCAGAGCATATTGGCAGGCGCCAGGCGGCTGTGCGTGCAAGCGGGGGTAGTGTGCATGCGGGCGGGGTGTTTGCATGTGGGAAGGAGCTGAGAATGCAGGTTGAGGGTCTCGAGCGCGGCTACGTGCTGTGAATGCAGGCATGGACATGTGCATGCAAGGAATGCGTAGGCGTGTGGGGCCCTCTGCAAGCAGGCGGGATGCTGTGCATGTGGGCATGGGTGTGTGCATGTAGGCAGAGTGTATGTGGGTGGGAGCTGTGCATGCAAGCGGTGAAGTTTTGTGAAGTTTTTACAGTCCATCAGAGCAAGCGGGCGGGGTACCGTGCATGCATGCGGGGGGCTGGGCATGCATTCGGGGACTGTCATTACTGGTGGAAGCTGCGCATGCATGCAAGATGTTGCTCAAAAGGGTGGGATGCTGTGTTAGCTGGCTCAATGCTGTGCATGTGGGCCGAAACTGCACACCAAAATGCAGTGAATGCTCTTGTAGCAGGCAGAGGTTCAGGCACGCTTCATACCAGTAAAAGTAGTACCTGCAGCTTTAGATAATCGCGCCTCATGATGGGCTGCAGCAGCGACTAGTCCACCCTCGCCTGCAACACTCTCGCTTCCATGGAGGCCCTCTGGGCACTTGGTACGATCGGAATCGAAGTCGATAAATAACAAGTAATGCAAGTGTTTAATGGCATGCGCTCCTTTTCAAAGATGACGGACTTAGAAAAAAATGACGTCACTCACTTGCCAACGTTGGCAAATAATGCCATGTCATTTGACTGAAACGTTGGAGAGTAAAAGTACGTTTTTAACCCTGCCTTTGAACCCTGCCGTCGGCTCGAAAGAGTTTTGAGACACGCGTGCTGGGCAGTCGCGTCCCTTAGACCTGTCAGGGTTAAAACTATTCGAATTCCAGTACCGACCCCAGTCCAGTGTCCGGATCAGGGCCAACCCCAGAGCAACTCGACAGTATTTACTACTGGTCTGACAAGCTCGGCGGAGCCGACGGATTTCCAGCCCTTGTCCCGAGTCCCAGGCACGCACTTGTTGCGTTGACTGATTCCAGTAAGTGTCGTAACTTGAGTTGTTCGACTCCGACGGTTTGAATTCCGAACCCTCCAGTCCAGACCAGTCATAAGCTTCCTGATTACTGAACTTTCGCAGTCGTTCACAATCTAATGGTCGCTAAACGAAACAAATCCAAACGCGCAGTGAACAACCTGCAAGTTGACAACCCAGCTCCTGTCCAGCTTCCCGCCATTGTCGTTCCCGACATGGTCGCTGCCGCACCAGCACCAGTACCAGCACCAGCACCAGTACCAGTCCCAGCACCAGCACCAGTACCAGCACCAGCACAAGCCCCTGTCCCAGTTGCGGTAGCTGCACCGAGACCAGCTCTCCAGCCCATCGCTGTGGCTTCCGAGAACGTTCCGGCACCTGCAACATACGCAGCGGTGGCCAACCCTCGAGTCTTGATCACACCTTGCGTCGCTGGCTGCAGCACGGACCCTCTACCAGCCCAGCATACCTCGTCCTACACGCGTCCTACATTCAGCACTTTGTCATCTCTTATGTATTAACCATATAACAATATAACCACGATATAACAATATAACCACAGTTTAACTCAATGCCCAATCATTTATCGCACGAATTTGACGACTTCAGCCCGCAGCAGAAATTTAAAGTTCCCACGGGCAGCAGCGCAGGCACTGGCAGGAGATCAAGACGGAAGGAACAGCAGCAGCATTTGCGATGTGATGATCATGGCGAGGTATGTCATCAAGGAGACGAGCCCTCTGTGGCGGCGATGGATGTGGATCTACATGACGAGGGAGGAACTCAGCGTTGGAAGGGCCAACATCTAGTCCTCGACCAGAGATTGGTTGCGCTGGAGGAGCTAGTCGGGCATCTGCGAGGGACAAACGAGCTGCTAGGACAGAGGATCAAGTGGCTGGAGGGGCAGAATGTGGCGGTGCGTCCCATGGTGGAGCAATTCTCCCAGAAAAACGACGAGTTGATGCTTCAGATGCACGCAACAAAATGCTTTGAATTAAAAAAGGAGTTCGTGGAGCTCGAGAAGAAGGTTTCTACGTGGGTGAAGGAAGTCGTTGAGCCATCTTTCCTGATCATTCGTGATGATGTAGCGGGACTGAAGGCTAGCATGAGCGTGCTGAACGGCAGGGATGTCGTGATAGCTGCGATGCAGAAGGAGCATGTCAATGTGAAGGCAGTTTTGAAGAAGATGGTGTCAGAAGCAACATTGGCAGCAGCAACAGCAGGAACTACACTGATGGCAGAAACCGAACGATCTAACGGCAGCAGCGTCAACAACAACAACAACACAGAGCGTCAGGCAGCAGCCCCGGCGGTTGCAACATCGTGCGGCGGTGGCACCAGCATGGGTGCCAACGGCATTGCTCCGCTAGCCATGCATGACAGCAGGGATTCCAGCTTCGTGATATCTGGCCTGCCAGAGGGTGGTCTGGGGGAGGACTGTGCGGCTCTGGTGTGTGAGACAGTGTGCAAGCTCATGGGTATCACTATCAATGTCAACAGCGCCTTCCGCATGGGCAAGCCGGATCCCAACAACAAGTTCATGCGGAAGATCAAGTTCCGCGTGGGCAATCGCAGCGAGGCCGAGAGCGTAGTGTATGGGAGGATTCAGTTGGCAGGCAAGGGTGTCACCATCTGGGATGATATGTCCCCTGCAGAGTTGTCGGCACGGCATGAGCTCTGGCCCAAGTTCCAGTTTGCCAAGGAGATGAAGTTGAGGGTGTTTTTCACGCGTGCTCGGCTCTTTGTCGATGGGGTGGACGTGGCCGCATGAGTTTTTGCTTTCATATGTCAGGTTAAGGGGGAGTCTTGACTTGGGATGACTATCACCTTGATTATCACAATTCCTATCTCTGGTCCATGTGTTTGTATCATCGTTTTTGAATCACTAATTTAACATTGAAATGGCTCACTAACAGAAGTTTCACACACTCATCTCAATAATTTATACACACACGTCACACTTTTTACACATTTAACTCACTTAAGTTATGTGTCACACAGTTTCATACATATTTCACACATTTTAAAACACTCAAACACACTGAAGTTTCGGTTACACATCACACAGTTTTTAAACAGACTCATAAATTTTCACTAAAACTTTCTTGTTTCCTTCTCAATTAGAATCTAACGCTGTCTCTTACGCCACTCACCTGTCTTTCCTAGGAGGCGTCCAACCGAACTCTTTTGTACCCACGTCATGTTTTATGGCTGGGGCTAATCTGCTGCACTATGGGGTTCATTCCCACGCTACTGCTCGGTGGTTGAGTGTTGGTTGCTTGCCCAGGGGGGTCATTGGTTTTCGCTCGCTGTCCTAGCATATTTAGTGCATGTACCGGTTTACGGGCACAAGTCCCATGCATCAAATATGATGCCCCGTTGGACTGTAAAAACTTCACAAACTTCACACGCAGGACGAGATGTTCGAGCAATTCAAGAAACAACTCAAGCAAGGTGAATTGCAACTCTTGCAGTCACTTTTTACCAGACTAGGTTCAACTGCTGTCCCAGCCCAGCCTGTTGTTACTCCTGCCGTTCGTCCTGTCGGGAATCCTGTTACCAGTGTTCCCACCCAAGTTCAAATCCCAGTACCTGTCAGACGCGAGATTGACTATCGTCGTCGTCCCCCAGCCTTGCCTGCACCAGGCCGGATGAACAAGCCGTTCTTCAAGCAGTGCAAGAACAAGCCGAGATTAATCGCGATGAGCTTCGAGGAGCTCAGGCGCTGGCTACTCGAGAACGGTCACCGCTACCCCGAGGACATGTCTGTCTTTATCGACGATCCAGAGGTCAAGGAGTTCTTAATGAACTACATCGAGTCCCACATGCTGTTCGAGCAAAACGAGTTCATCCTGGCCCTCACGAACTTCGTGTCCGGCGAGGTACGTTCAGCGGTTGACATAGCCCGCGAACAAGTAGTCGGTCGTATGATCACCCAGGGTTCCCAGTCAGCCTCCCAGTAGTCCCAGCAATTCCTGAACGTGACCAGACTCTTGCCCGACGAATCTCAAGCAACCTTGTGCGTCCATTACCTATCAGGCATGGATCCATCCCTGAAACAACGCTGCATTCTAGACAAGGATGGAAACACCTGGCAATCCCTGCCAAACCTCATGAAATTCGCATATGTCGAGGACCTGCGAATGACCAGTGCACAAACCCGAGTACCCTGCCAAAACACAGGACTTCCAGCAGCCGCGACGCGCTCGGCTGGCGCACACCGAGTCCCTTCCGAAGAGGAAGAACGAGCCCAGTGCCCAGACCAGCTCCGCAAAGGAGGCCAAGAACTTCAAAACCCCGTTCGAGTCCTGTCCGTACTACAAGCACGTGGGTGCACTGAGCAGCGCTGCCAAGCAGTCGTTGAACGAGTACAACATGTGCTAGTACTGCCGGGCAGGTTGCCACCAAGCCAAGAACTGTCCTGAAAAGAAGGAAAACAAGCCTCCTTCCCAGTAGGAAATTTTGCAGGAGGTATTCCTGGGTCCCCCTCCTGTCTCCAGATGTCATGTGTGCACCGCAGTTGAGAACAATGTGTCTGACTTGATGAACTCTAGCTTCCTGACGTATGATCGAGTGATTTGTAACGAACACTTGAATTGTACCTGCACGCTTCCAGTCATTCACTCCAGCTCTCCTGAGAAACACCAGATTTATGTTGCAAAAACCAGAAGCCAAGCCAGGCTTTATTTGAGCAACAGACCCAACACCAGTTCATGTCTTCTAGTTTCCTCCAGACAAGCAGCAGGATTACAACAGCTACTCCAGCACTCTTTCCTAGTCAAGAAATTCGAGTCTAGTTCAGCGCTTGGTACCGCTATGAATAAGGGAATGAAACCCTCACCAGTTCTTGCCTTTGTAATCCCAGCTGATACAAGAGAAACAGACCAGTGTCGAGTTCTAGCCCATATACAAGTTGATGATCGAGCCCAGATATTGCATACCAGTCAAGACAAGGATGTAAAGCAAGATGGAAATCACCAAGATGGTGATGACCAGCCCCTAGCAGCAACCTACCACGGCCAAGCACATGGCAAAAACCTCAAGTGTCTATTTGATTCGGGGGCATCCTCATGTTTCATGGGAGCCAAACTTGCCAAGAAACTCGGACTCATGATTCGTTCAAGTAAATATCAAGCAGTGGCCACTGCGGCTGGCCGAGACTTTACTGTCCTAGGTTCTGCGAGTCTCACTGTTACGTTCGGCCGGACTGACTTTGAAGCTACAGTTCACATCCTCCCAGCGTTTCTCCATACCATTGATATCATCATTGGGGAGGACTTCATGAAAACACACTCTTGTAATTTGCAGTACAGCCCCGACCAGTCTAGCCTCATGACCATCACTGACGGGGTCGTTCATGAGATCTTGAAAACGTGTGTTTTACGTGGCACAGGTGCAGTACTGGTTACTCATGCTGTGAAGACCACTTCTAGCCCAGCCGATCCGACCCATGCCAATAACGCTGGACAGTGTGACGCTGAAGACGAATCCCGACCATGCCGTAATCATACGAAGACCGATCAAATCCCAGCTGGCCTTGCTGCCAGGTTTCTCAAGTCTGGTCGCCACCGAGCCTTTATAGCTGTGCTGACACCACATGCTAGCGACCCAGACGAGGAGTTACAACCAGTACCAAATCCAGAAGGAGAACCAGACCAGAAAACCAGTCGAGAAAAACTTGCAAACATGAACCATGTGCACCCAGACCAGCGTTCAGCGATTACTTCGCTGATCGACGAGTACAAGGACATTTTTTCGGAAACCCCTCGAGCCGGCGGAGCGAAAGTCCCACCTCTAGAGCACACGATCGATCTGGTCGCTGGTGCTAAACCACCTTTTCGCAGGAACTTTCGTCTCTCTCCAGCCGAGTCCGAGGAACTCAAGAAACAGGTTGCCGAGCTACTTGACAAAGGAATCATCACCCCTGTCAATTCTCCTTATGGAGCCCCAGTCTTGTTCATCAAGAAACCAAATGGAGGACTTAGGTTCTGCCTTGATTACCGAGCCTTGAATGAACTCACTGTCAAACTACGCAACCCACTACCCAGGATCGATGATCTTCTAGATGCAGCTCGAGGAGCCTCATGTTTCTCTTGTCTAGACATGGCAGGTGGCTTTCACCAACTGCTAATTTCTGAGGAAGACCAGCCCAAGACAGCTTTTGCTACACCCTTCGGCCATTATGCATGGCGCTGCCTGCCAATGGGTCTTTCGAACGCGCCCAGTCAATACCAGAGCACTGTGAATAAGATCTTTGCTAATCTAGCATTCGTCCTCATTTACATTGATGACATCATGATCCTGTCCCAGTCACCCGAGCAACACTTGCAGCACTTACGACAGGTGTTTGACAAAATACGAGAATCCGGACTGCAGGTCAAATTTTCAAAGTGCAAATTTTTGCAAGCTCAAGTCAAGTATCTAGGGCACATTCTTTCGAAAGAGGGAGTCGCTGCCGATCCATACAAGATTCGAACACTTACCGAGTGGGAATTCCCGACCAGTGCGACAGGTGTGTTGCAGTTTCTAGGCCTTGCCAACTACTTTCGCAAATTCATCCCGAACCTCTCCAGGCTGGCAGCACCCTTGTACCATTTGACCAAGAAAACAGTCCAGTTCACAGGAGGAGCTGATGCTCTGCTGGCTTTTCAAGCTATCAAGGAAGCACTAGCTTCACCACCAGTCCTTGCATATCCAGATCCAGACCAGCCATATGAACTTGTCTCTGATGCCTCCATCACTGGATGTGGTGCAGTGCTCACGCAACAGGGTCGACCAGTCGCGTACTTCTCTGCCAAATTCTCACCTGCCGAGCGCAATTACACTACTGGCGAACAAGAACTCCTGGGCATTATCAAGGCACTCCATGAGTGGCGATTATATCTAGAAGGCGGTCAAGGCTTAAACATTGTTACTGACCACAACCCCTTGACATTTTTCTCGAAACAGCCCACCCTGTCACGTAGGCAAGCAAGGTGGAGTGAGTTTCTCTCACGATTCGAGTTCACTGTGAAGTACCGACCAGGTGCTACCAACCCAGCTGATTCCCTGTCCAGGTTGCCACACCAGGGACCTGCCCATCACTATGACAGAACCCCCCCTATTTATCAGGTTGGGCATGACATTATCAAGGGGTTATCAAGGCCCAGCCTGATAAATTGCCTGTTATTACACCATAAGCTTGATAAACCCTTCACGGTTGATTATGCGTTGATTATCACCTTGATAATGGTGCTCAGGGTTGATTGGCAAATCATGGCAAATTCGGAGAGCTGGTTTATCATGCCTCTTTGATTGATAAGCCTGTTGAGATGGAACGCTCACTTATCAGGCCTATCAGGGGTTGGTTGATAGGAAGATCTGGTGGGTCAGATGCCTCACCATAGTCATGGTCATGCGCACATAGCTAGACTAGGTAGTTGTAGAGGCAGATTTACTCCGCCCGTAGCTTGTCCGCTCCTGTAGGAAGACCTTGCGTTTTTCTGCACTGGACATTTCCACGCGTTGTTCCAGTGATAGAATAGCATCAGAGTATAATTGCAAATAAATAACTCAAAGCTGTGCAAAGCGCTGCGTGTGCAACATTCACAGTCTCACTGAAGTCCAAGCCATAAATACGGCAGTAGTAAACCATACGATGCATATGCGCCTCCGTCTATATAATGGACGCCCTTCATTGCGAAGCTCGCGGGGTCATCAACTCGTCGGTAACATGAGAGTGCTTGATTTGGCCCCATGATTTGGACCCATGTACTGTAGGCAACCGACGTATAACAACTTTCAGCAGTGACTTTCTCACGCCTCGCAGACTTCGAATGCGATCGAAACTTGTAGTACTTTGGTTAGGCTTCAACTTACTGGGAGATCTAGCCCTCATTGATGTAGAAAGGTTGTGGAGCGCACGGGGCGCTTGAGAGCTCACTTTGACGACCGGTCTGACTACTGAGTGACTCCCAGTACGTTGGAACTTTTATGACAAGCTCCCCAAGGCTTCCAAGAAGCCTAATCAAGGTCACTAAGCTGCAGCAGCGGAAGCCTACCAACTTGTGTGCATGAGCGAGAGTTATCCAGCAGCTCATAATTTTGCCGCCCTAAGCAAACGGTCAGCAGCTGCGACAAGGGTAGAGAAGGCAGCAACAGAAGGATACAGCGGTAGAGCCCTCAGTGTCAGGTAGAGTCAGCGCTGTGGGACTCGTTTTCCAGCTTGCATGTCTGGCATGTGTTGTGCCTTGCCCATACCGTATGCACATCGCCCAAGCGCAGCGCCCCGCATGCATGCACAACGCCCTTCATACATTGGCATTTCCCCCGAGCATGAGCAGCACACCACGCGTATACTAGCACTTCCTGGTATTCCTATCGCCGGCCTGTTTGCACAGTGCCCTACCGGTACTCGAATCCGTAGCACCCGATCACCTCATGCGCATGCACAGCACCCTGCCCGATGGGCAACGCCGGCCATATGCCTCGCATTCTGCGGACTGGTGTAGTGCCCCACCCACCTGCAGTGTCCGCCCGTATTATTTACTGTGCACAGCGCCCGCCCGGATTACTGTGCCCCTCCGATGGGCGTAGTGCCCCACCCGCATGCTCAGCGCTTGCCCGTATGGACAGTGCCATGCAAGTGGGTGCTACGCTCTTTCCAGGGGACTGGCTCATGAGGGTAACGCATTATGAGGTGCAGACTGGTGTGCACCGCAACCGCCCATATTTCCTGTGCCCTACCGGTGGGTGCAGCGCTTAACTGGTGGGTGCACCGCTTCATTGGCATGCACCGCAACGGCCTGTATTTCCTGTGCCCAGCCGGTGGGTGCAGCGCTTCATTGTCATGCACCGCAACCGCCCGTACTTCCTGTGCCCAGCCGGTCGATGCAGCGCTTCACCGGCATGCACCCTTACCAGCCGTACAGCTGTACTTTATGTGCCCTACCGTTGGGTGCAGCGCTTCACCAGTATGAACGGCAGCCACCCGTATTTCCTGTGCCCAGCCGGTGGGTGCAGCACTGGCATGCACCACAACCGCCCATATTTATTGTGCTCTACCTGTGGGTGCAGCGCATCACCGGCATGCACCCCAACCGCCAATATTTCCTGTTCCCAACCAGTGGGTGCAGCACTTTGCCGGCTTGCACCGCAGCTGCCCGTATTTCCTGTGCCCAACCGGTGGGTGTTGTGCTTCATTGTCATGCATCGCAACGGCCTGTATTTTCTGTGCCAAGCCGGTGGGTGCAGCGCTCCACCCGTATTCCTGTCTGGCTCAGGGTAGTTAGCACTTAAGCCTGGTGTAAATGAAAAAATCTGTTTGTACCGTAACTAAATCGATGAACAGACTTAGACCATCAACCTGGAACACCGGAACTGAGGGTATTGCTCTGCATCCCGGTGTCACTGAATAAATGAAGAAGCTTTGGCCATAAGCCTAGAACGCAGCAATGGTAATGACTGCGCTAAGCGCCCGAGTTTAGTACATTCACATGATGTCCTGTTTTGATGGCCAGTGGCCCAAGCTTGTGTGTAGAATAGCTCAGGCTGTGTGCAAACATGGTCATTACCTATGCAGCTGCTGGTACCGCTACTTCATGGAGTGTGCAATCACTGTCACTAGCGGTGCGGTGCGGCTGCTGGTACCGCTACTTCAGGCTGTGTGCAAACACTATAGCTAGCGGTGCAGCTGCCGGTACCGCTACTTCAGGCTGTGTGCAAACACTATCACTAGCGGTGCATCTGCCGGTACCGCTGCTTCAGGCTGTGTGCAAACACTGTGACTAGCGGTGCAGCTGCCGGTACCGCTGCTTCAGGCTGTATGCAATCAGTGTCACTACTGGTGCGGTGCGGCTGCCAGTACCGCTACGTAAGGCTGTGAGCAATCACTGCCGCTAGCGGTGCATCTGCCGGTACCGCTGCTTCAGGCTGTGTGCAAACACTGTCGCTAGCGGTGCAGCTGCCGGTACCGCTGCTTCGGGCTGTGTGCAAACACTATCACTAGCGGTGCACCTGCCGGTACCGCTGCTTCAGGTTGTATGCAATCAGTGTCACTACCGGTGCGGTGCAGCTGCCGGTACCGCTACGTAAGGCTGTGTGCAATCACTGCCGCTATCGGTGCATCTGCCGGTACCGCTACTTCAGGCTGTGTGCAAACACTGTGACAAGCGGTGCAGCTGCCGGTACCGCTGCTTCAGGCTGTATGCAATCAGTGTCACTGCTGGTGCGGTGCGGCTGCCAGTACCGCTACGTAAGGCTGTGTGCAATCACTGCCGCTAGCGGTGCATCTGCCGGTACCGCTGATTCAGGCTGTGTGCAAACACTGTCGCTAGCGGTGCAGCTGCCGGTACCGCTGCTTCGGGCTGTGTGCAAACACTGTCGCTAGCGGTGCAGCTGCCGGTACCGCTGCTTCAGGGTGTTTGCAAACACTGTCACTAGCGGTGCGGTGCGGCTGCCAGTACCGCTACGTAAGGCTGTGTGCAATCACTGCCGCTATCGGTGCATCTGCCGGTACCGCTGCTTCAGGGTGTTTGCAAACACTGTCACTAGCGGTGCATCTGCCGGTACCGCTGCTTCAGGCTGTGTGCAAACACTGTCGCTAGCGGTGCAGCTGCTGGTACCGCTGCTTCAGGGTGTTTGCAAACACTGTCACTAGCGGTGCATCTGCCGGTTCCGCTGCTTCAGGGTGTTTGCAAACACTGTCACTAGCGGTGCAGCTGCCGATACCGCTGTTTCAGGGTGTTTGCAATCACTGTCGCTAGCGGTGCAGCTGCCGGTACTGCTACTTCAGGCTCTGTGCAATCACTGTGACTAGCGGTGCATCTGCCGGTACCGCTGCTTCAGGGTGTTTGCAAACACTGTCACTAGCGGTGCATCTGCCAGTACCGCTGCTTCAGGGTGTTTGCAAACACTGTCACTAGCGGTGCATCTGCCGGTACCGCTGCTTCAGGCTGTGTGCAAACACTGTCGCTACCGGTGCAGCTGCCGGTACCGCTGCTTCAGGGTGTTTGCAAACACTGTCACTAGCGGTGCGGTGCGGCTGCCAGTACCGCTACGTAAGGCTGTGTGCAATCACTGCCGCTATCGGTGCATCTGCCGGTACCGCTGCTTCAGGGTGTTTGCAAACACTGTCACTAGCGGTGCATCTGCCGGTACCGCTGCTTCAGGCTGTGTGCAAACACTGTCGCTAGCGGTGCAGCTGCTGGTACCGCTGCTTCAGGGTGTTTGCAAACACTGTCACTAGCGGTGCATCTGCCGGTTCCGCTGCTTCAGGGTGTTTGCAAACACTGTCACTAGCGGTGCAGCTGCCGGTACCGCTGCTTCAGGGTGTTTGCAATCAGTCGCTAGCGGTGCAGCTGCCGGTACTGCTACTTCAGGCTCTGTGCAATCACTGTGACTAGCGGTGCATCTGCCGGTACCGCTGCTTCAGGGTGTTTGCAAACACTGTCACTAGCGGTGCATCTGCCAGTACCGCTGCTTCAGGGTGTTTGCAATCACTGTCACTAGCGGTGCATCTGCCGGTTCCGCTGCTTCAGGGTGTTTGCAAACACTGTCACTAGCGGTGCAGCTGCCGATACCGCTGCTTCAGGGTGTTTGCAATCACTGTCGCTAGCGGTGCAGCTGCCGGTACTGCTACTTCAGGCTCTGTGCAATCACTGTGACTAGCGGTGCATCTGCCGGTACCGCTGCTTCAGGGTGTTTGCAAACACTGTCACTAGCGGTGCATCTGCCAGTACCGCTGCTTCAGGGTGTTTGCAAACACTGTCACTAGCGGTGCATCTGCCGGTACCGCTGCTTCAGGCTGTGTGCAAACACTGTCGCTAGCGGTGCAGCTGCCGGTACCGCTGCTTCAGGGTGTTTGCAAACACTGTCACTAGCGGTGCGGTGCGGCTGCCAATACCGCTACGTAAGGCTGTGTGCAATCACTGCCGCTATCGGTGCATCTGCCGGTACCGCTGCTTCAGGGTGTTTGCAAACACTGCCGCTATCGGTGCATCTGCCGGTACCGCTGCTTCAGGGTGTTTGTAAACACTGTCACTAGCGGTGCAGCTGCCGGTACCGCTGCTTCAGGCTGTGTGCAAACACTGTCGCTAGCGGTGCAGCTGCTGGTACCGCTGCTTCAGGGTGTTTGTAAACACTGTCACTAGCGGTGCATCTGCCGGTACCGCTGCTTCAGGCTGTGTGCAAACACTGTCGCTAGCGGTGCAGCTGCTGGTACCGCTGCTTCAGGGTGTTTGCAAACCGTTACTAGCGGTGCATCTGCCGGTTCCGCTGCTTCAGGGTGTTTGCAAACACTGTCACTAGCGGTGCAGCTGCCGGTACCGCTGCTTCAGGGTGTTTGCAAACACTGTCGCTAGCGGTGCAGCTGCCGGTACTGCTACTTCAGGCTCTGTGCAATCACTGTGACTAGCGGTGCATCTGCCGGTACCGCTGCTTCAGGGTGTTTGCAAACACTGTCACTAGCGGTGCATCTGCCAGTACCGTTGCTTCAGGGTGTTTGCAATCACTGTCACTAGCGGTGCATCTGCCAGTACCGCTGCTTCAGGGTGTTTGCAAACACTGTCACTAGCGGTGCATCTGCCGGTATCGCTGCTTCAGGCTGTGTGCAAACACTGTCGCTAGCGGTGCAGCTGCCGGTACCGCTGCTTCAGGGTGTTTGCAAACACTGTCACTAGCGGTGCGGTGCGGCTGCCAGTACCGCTACGTAAGGCTGTGTGCAATCACTGCCGCTATCGGTGCGTCTGCCGGTACCGCTGCTTCAGGGTGTTTGCAAACACTGTCACTAGCGGTGCATCTGCCGGTACCGCTGCTTCAGGCTGTGTGCAAACACTGTCGCTAGCGGTGCAGCTGCTGGTACCGCTGCTTCAGGGTGTTTGCAAACACTGTCACTAGCGGTGCATCTGCCGGTACCGCTGCTTCGGGCTGTGTGCAAACACTATCACTAGCGGTGCACCTGCTGGTACCGCTGCTTCAGGTTGTATACAATCAGTGTCACTACTGGTGCGGTGCAGCTGCCGGTACCGCTACGTAAGGCTGTGTGCAATCACTGCCGCTATCGGTGCATCTGCCGGTACCGCTACTTCAGGCTGTGTGCAAACACTGTGACAAGCGGTGCAGCTGCCGGTACCGCTGCTTCAGGCTGTATGCAATCAGTGTCACTGCTGGTGCGGTGCGGCTGCCAGTACCGCTACGTAAGGCTGTGTGCAATCACTGCCGCTAGCGGTGCATCTGCCGGTACCGCTGATTCAGGCTGTGTGCAAACACTGTCGCTAGCGGTGCAGCTGCCGGTACCACTGCTTCGGGCTGTGTGCAAACACTATCACTAGCGGTGCGGCTGCCGGTACCGCTGCTTCAGGCTGTGTGCAAACACTGTCGCTAGCGGTGCAGCTGCCGGTACCGCTGCTTCAGGGTGTTTGCAAACACTGTCACTAGCGGTGCGGTGCGGCTGCCAGTACCGCTACGTAAGGCTGTGTGCAATCACTGCCGCTATCGGTGCATCTGCCGGTACCGCTGCTTCAGGGTGTTTGCAAACACTGTCACTAGCGGTGCATCTGCCGGTACCGCTTCTTCAGGCTGTGTGCAAACACTGTCGCTAGCGGTGCAGCTGCTGGTATCGCTGCTTCAGGGTGTTTGCAAACACTGTCACTAGCGGTGCATCTGCCGGTTCCGCTGCTTCAGGGTGTTTGCAAACACTGTCACTAGCGGTGCAGCTGCCGATACCGCTGTTTCAGGGTGTTTGCAATCACTGTCGCTAGCGGTGCAGCTGCCGGTACTGCTACTTCAGGCTCTGTGCAATCACTGTGACTAGCGGTGCATCTGCCGGTACCGCTGCTTCAGGGTGTTTGCAAACACTGTCACTAGCGGTGCATCTGCCAGTACCGCTGCTTCAGGGTGTTTGCAAACACTGTCACTAGCGGTGCATCTGCCGGTACCGCTGCTTCAGGCTGTGTGCAAACACTGTCGCTAGCGGTGCAGCTGCCGGTACCGCTGCTTCAGGGTGTTTGCAAACACTGTCACTAGCGGTGCGGTGCGGCTGCCAGTACCGCTACGTAAGGCTGTGTGCAATCACTGCCGCTATCGGTGCATCTGCCGGTACCGCTGCTTCAGGGTGTTTGCAAACACTGTCACTAGCGGTGCATCTGCCGGTACCGCTGCTTCAGGCTGTGTGCAAACACTGTCGCTAGCGGTGCAGCTGCTGGTACCGCTGCTTCAGGGTGTTTGCAAACACTGTCACTAGCGGTGCATCTGCCGGTTCCGCTGCTTCAGGGTGTTTGCAAACACTGTCACTAGCGGTGCAGCTGCCGGTACCGCTGCTTCAGGGTGTTTGCAATCACTGTCGCTAGCGGTGCAGCTGCCGGTACCGCTGCTTCAGGGTGTTTGCAAACACTGTCACTAGCGGTGCGGTGCGGCTGCCAGTACCGCTACGTAAGGCTGTGTGCAATCACTGCCGCTATCGGTGCATCTGCCGGTACCGCTGCTTCAGGGTGTTTGCAAACACTGTCACTAGCGGTGCATCTGCCGGTACCGCTGCTTCAGGCTGTGTGCAAACACTGTCGCTAGCGGTGCAGCTGCTGGTACCGCTGCTTCAGGGTGTTTGCAAACACTGTCACTAGCGGTGCATCTGCCGGTTCCGCTGCTTCAGGGTGTTTGCAAACACTGTCACTAGCGGTGCAGCTGCCGGTACCGCTGCTTCAGGGTGTTTGCAATCACTGTCGCTAGCGGTGCAGCTGCCGGTACTGCTACTTCAGGCTCTGTGCAATCACTGTGACTAGCGGTGCATCTGCCGGTACCGCTGCTTCAGGGTGTTTGCAAACACTGTCACTAGCGGTGCATCTGCCAGTACCGCTGCTTCAGGGTGTTTGCAAACACTGTCACTAGCGGTGCATCTGCCGGTACCGCTGCTTCAGGCTGTGTGCAAACACTGTCGCTAGCGGTGCAGCTGCCGGTACCGCTGCTTCAGGGTGTTTGCAAACACTGTCACTAGCGGTGCGGTGCGGCTGCCAGTACCGCTACGTAAGGCTGTGTGCAATCACTGCCGCTATCGGTGCATCTGCCGGTACCGCTGCTTCAGGGTGTTTGCAAACACTGTCACTAGCGGTGCATCTGCCGGTACCGCTGCTTCAGGCTGTGTGCAAACACTGTCGCTAGCGGTGCAGCTGCTGGTACCGCTGCTTCAGGGTGTTTGCAAACACTGTCACTAGCGGTGCATCTGCCGGTTCCGCTGCTTCAGGGTGTTTGCAAACACTGTCACTAGCGGTGCAGCTGCCGGTACCGCTGCTTCAGGGTGTTTGCAATCACTGTCGCTAGCGGTGCAGCTGCCGGTACTGCTACTTCAGGCTCTGTGCAATCACTGTGACTAGCGGTGCATCTGCCGGTACCGCTGCTTCAGGGTGTTTGCAAACACTGTCACTAGCGGTGCATCTGCCAGTACCGCTGCTTCAGGGTGTTTGCAATCACTGTCGCTAGAGGTGCAGCTGCCGGTACCGCTGCTTCAGGGTGTTTGCAAACACTATCACTAGCGGTGCAGCTGCCGGTACTGCTACTTCAGGCTGTGTGCAATCACTGTGACTAGCGGTGCTGCTGCCGGTACCGCTGCTTCAGTCTGTGACCAATTACTGTCGCTATCGGTGCAGCTGCCAGCACCGCTGCTTCAGCCATTACCCCTGCAGCATGCTGCACACTAGCTAAGGCCAGTGGGCATCAAGCCTTGACAGGAAGAGAAGGAAAAGAGGGGGAGCGCTGACGGCAATAAGCTTAAGTGATGCGGTCAGGCTATGGGTTCTTAATTTACTCAGGTTCATCGGGCTGAACAGCCAATACCTTGCAGCATGCTGCGCACTAGCTAGGGACAGTGGGCAGCAAGCCTATACAGGAAGTGAAGGAATAGAACGGGAGCGCTGACCGCAATAAGCTGCGGTGAAGCGGTCGGGCTATGGGATCTTAATTTACTCAGGTTCATCTGGCTGAACAGCCGATACCCCTGCAACATGCTGCACACAACGGCACCTAGGGCCAGTGGGCAGCAAGCCTTGATAGGAAGTGAAGGAGAAAGCGGGAGCGCTGGCCGCAATAAGCTGCGGTGATGCGGTCGGGCTATGGGTACTTAATTTACTCAGATTCATCGGGCTGAACAGCGAATACCCCTGCAACATGGTGCACACTTGCTAGGGCCAGTGGGCAGCAAGCCTTGACAGGAAGTGAAGGAATAGAACGGGAGCACTGACCGCAATAAGCTGCGGTGATGCAGTCAGGCTATGGGTTCTTAATTTACTCAGGTTCATCTGGCTGAACAGCCAATACCCCAGCAGCATGCTGCCCACAACGGTCGCTAGGTCCGCTGTGGGCAGCAAGTCTAGATATGAAGTGAAGGTATAAAGCGGGAGCGCTGCATGCAATAAGCTGCGGTGATGATGCGGTCAGGCTATGGGTTCTTAATTTACTCAGGTTCATCGGGCTGAACAGCCAATACCCCTGCAACATGGTGCACACTAGCTAAGGCCAGCGGGCAGCAAGTCTAGACATGCAGTGAAAGAATAGAGCGGGAGCGCTGACCGCTATTGGCGACAGTGATGTGGTCGGGTTATGGGTTCTAAATTTACTCAGGTTCATCTGGCTGAACAGCCAATACCCTTGCATCAGTACAGCTACCGGTAGTTAGATCTGCATCCCGGTGTAAATGTATGAGATAAGAAGCTTTGGCCGTAAGCCCTGCATCATGCGCAGGGCCATGTTGTTCAAACCTTGGCTCTTGTGTCAGCATCTTTTTGGATTCCAGAGGGCAGTAGTGTTCATGCATCTCAAATTAGCAAGAAAATAAAGCTAACGTATGCCACGAATAGGTTTTGAACCGCCAATTTGAGCTAGAGGCTTTGTGCCCGGTGGCCCAAGGTGCCACTTGACAGGATTGTGTGCGTAAGCTGACAGTCCACACTCCACACCCCATCTCTCAGAATCGTAAAGCACCATGCATCAGACTTTTAGAGTCCCATGCGTCAGAATAGTTGCAGTATGCCGTTGGCTGGTCCTGGCTGTCTGCTGCAAAGGTAGCCGGCTCATCGAATACAGCCATATCGGCTTTCTCGTGGTCTGCCAGCTCCTTCGTCACATTCTATAGGAGGACGTCGTTACCCCCCTGTACTGGTATTTCACCCATGCTGACTGTGACGAAACCAAGACAGGCGCACGGCCGGTGGTCTAAGCTTGCAAGGTACCTATGGACATGCTTGTCTGTGTGAGCCCTTCACTGCACGCTGTCAATGCTTTTACGTCGAAAAAACCGTGTACCGCACCGGTGTGTGGGCTCGAGGTATGGAGCCAATTGTGCCGTCAGAGCCTGCCCGCTGCCCCTCGTGATCATACCAGTCTCAAATGATATCCGACGACAACTGGATATAATCTCGCAAGATTCAGGCATGCATCAGCTACCAGGAGCGGGATGCGCCCGAAATCTCAAGATCCGGGAGCAACGGTAAGAAACTCGTCATAATTCTCTCGTCCTCACGCTGCCTGACTTCACATTGATTCATCATTTGTAGGTGAAGTATGGAGTCATTGAAGCTGGCGGGGAAGCAAAAGCAGACGAATGTGTTCTCTGCCTCAGATCTGGCGTGAACCTCACTTCAAACCGACGGTGGATATACGACAGAGGACACGTAAGACGAGGAGAGGAGGTAGGATGTCCACGACGTGTATCAATGCTAAACATGTCAGGTGGTCTGCCCTCGCACTGCGAAATTTGAGTTAGCCTGACTTCTACTACATTGTTGAGTGACTGCTACCTCGAGTGACCTCCAACTTCTGATGCTGCAGAGGATATCAGCCAAGGGACATCAAGGATCTCCTTGCAAATCCTGGTTCATCATCAACTATGCTGTCTTTCAGGAAACTCATTTGATATGAGGATGTCGTAAAATCCCCCAATCCACATTGCTGACTTCTGCATGCTCACGACATGGTTCAACTCAGTATCCATCAGTATCTGTCACAAACTAAGGCACTGGACGCCATTGTATACCGATATACTGTCTTCTGGATATGCACACCAAAGCCATTCAGGAAGCACAGATTTTGAAGTTTCAGATATAGTGCAGCAGTAGGAAGGAACGGTATATATAGGACAGGGATACGGTTTGCCCGACCTTCGTGTTCTTTTTGTTTGGTGGGTGAGCTTGCTATCCTTTCTTTCCTCGTATCCCTTCTCCCTTGAATTTCCTAGCTGTCTTTTTGTCTGCCGACGTGGCCGAGCTTCATTTCAGCATGGCCCAGAGGTGTAACGTCATTAACATACCGGATGGGCGGCCACCAACAGGCCAATGGGGACCAAACGCAAACCTCGCCAAAGCCTGTGGCCCAAGCAGCAGGGCATGCTGCACCATGCCTCCTCGACCGTAGACTGCAATGTAGCTGAGGTATGCTCCAAGAAACATAGCCATGTGTCATGCTGAATCAGCGCACCGTGCGTATTACAGTATTACTGAATTATCAGTTCCTCATATAAGGACTCTTTGCAGCTTAACTCTGTGTATGGAACTGATGTTGCAGTTACACTTTGAGTTTTCTCTGGATGTCAGAGAAGTGTGTATTTTCACACTTTAACCTCCTTCTTAGTGGCTGCTTGCTTTGCTGCAACTACTATTTCTTTCTTAGACACATGCGGTACTCCATGTGAGCAAATGGTAGCTGCACATCCCCGCTATAAGACAATGATTTAATATGCTAAATCATCTTGCCCCCTGCCTCTCAATCCTTCCGGTATGGATAACACTCGCCATTATCCTCCTTTGACTCTGTGCTGTCAGCATACCAGAAGCAAGCAGTGTGGCTCATATCTCTTGCTTTCGGTTTGTTGGAATTGTTGGCACTAACGTGAAGGCCACCTTCCAGACATCTCTTGGGTCTCGGTTGAGCCTTTTGACTTTTGAGCAGGGCCCAGAGGCTGATGTCTGATGATGGTGGCCGGGCCCAGAGATGCAACGTCATTGACTGACATCTCTCGGTTCAGTCTGCAGAGCCCAGCCCAGTCCTTTATCTGCCTTCGTTGGCTGTCATCCATAGAGAAAATGGGCACATCATATTTATTCAGGTCCTTCCTGATTGACCCCCTCATCCTTCTCCTCTAGGCTCCAGTGACAGCCTTTAAGGCACGGACCTTTCAAAATATAAAGAGGGGTTTCTCTTGATCTCAAAGCTGCGCTTGAAGCATGTATCTTTTCATTCATTGCGTGAATGCCCTGTTATAGCGTTTAAAACAGTGCATCATCGCTCGGCCCTGCTGAACTTTATTTGGGTCGCGTGGGGTTGGTAGGGAATGACTGCTCAATTCCAGCTACCACGCACAGCCAGGCCCATGGTGCAGCCATGCCACCCTCCTATGTGAGGGGACAAGAACATGGAACCCGGTATTCTAGACAGGGGGGAAAGAAGATCGTGTGTCGGGTTCGATCTCAAACCATTGGGTATGACTGTATGAGTATCCTACAGTAATTACAAACACATTTATCTACCTGAAACTTCGTAAAATAAACGAGACCATCTGCCAAGTACCTAGATAGAATTGCAAGCTGGTCACGAATTCACGACAATAATATACATGTACCTGTAACAGCTTCAGGTCAATGTCGGTCAGACAGAGATCATGAAGTTTGGCAGCCGCTTAGCAGCGCAGCGGCGACAGCCAGCCCATGTTTGTGTTTACGGCCCTGAGCCCCTGACCGTACCGTGTTGAAGCGTGTTCAAGAATTCAAATTCTTGGGCATCACTCAGCACGAAAGCGGCGGCATGAAGAGGGCCATGGAGGGTAGACTTGCACCTTTGGCTGCCGCGCTGCACCGTGTTCGCCGCATGGCTACCAAGGTGGGCCTAAGGCGCCATCTTCCAACCCGCATCAGGCTGGCAGCTGTGTACGCAGCGCCTGCGGCCAACTATGGCGACGTGGTGTGGGCCACCAGCCACCTTCGGCCGCGGCAATGTCTCTCCAGCAAAGTGCAGTCCAGCTTGCTTCAGCACCTATCTACGCCAGGCTGCGGGGCTACCTGCATCAGCCGCCAGTTGGGGAGTCATGAGAGAGCTGCAGCTCCAGCCACTACAAAGAGACTGGTGGGCCCATATCCTCCGCTTCTACAATGCAGCGGTGGCACCGGAGGCACAGCAATACAGCCCTCTCATGGCTCAAGCCATGGCAGCAGATATGCAGCTTGCAATCAACCAGGTCACTGGCGGCCGCACCTGGTGCTCTGATCTGCTGGGTGCATTAGAGGAGATGGAGCGAAGGGCAGCCACCCCCACCTTGAGCGAGGCAGCAGCTGCCCTACAGCGCCTACCCGTCACAGAGGTGTTGGCACTCGTTGACGCAGACTTGGTCTGCTTTGCTTTCCCGGCCTCTCCTTTTGTTCCTTTCCCCCTCTCTTCCTTTTAGTTCCTCCTTTACTCCCTTCTGAACAGTTGGGCGCCCACGCGGCCGAGCTTTGAGCGGGCCCAGAGGTGTAACGTTATTGACTCGTTGACGCAGCCTACGAGCAAGCACGGCTGGACGCAAGCGACAGTGGGGACCCCAGGGACCCCACCACCGAGCACAGATCTGCGGCGACCTACCGTGCCTGGTTCCAGTCCACAGCGGGTGCCGTGCTGGCGCAAGCCAAGAGCCGCACTAGTCAGAGGGAGTGTGCTTGTGTGCGCATCAATTTGCGACTGCGGCTTGGCCCGATCAGCACTGCTGATACCAGAGGACGGTGCAACGGTCAGCGGCGACATGCACGCTGCTGCCAGCGGTGTTGGGCACGGGGGGATAGCGAGCAGGTAGTAGAGGATGCGCTGCATGTGTGCTTCCAGTGACCTAGTGTCAGGGAGCAGTTACGGGAGCGGGGGGTGGGCAGGTCCTCCGGGCGTCGCCACTAACTTCCACCAGTTGTACCAGGCTGAGCATGGGTGGGACGCACTTGCTTTTGTGGACTGTGCTGTGGGTATTATTGAGGGTTAGTCTCCAGGGTTTCTGAGGCCGGTGTCGTTGGCCACTTGGCCTTTCCGGCCTTCTCTTCTGGTCCCTTTTTTTTTTTGCCCCCTTTATAGTTTCTTCTTTTCTCCCTTCTGATCAGTGGGGCGCCCTCGCGGCCAAGCAGGGGTGGGATACGCTTGCTTTTCTGGACTTATCTTTTCTTACAGGCTTTGTTGAGGGCTAGTCTCTAGTGGAACTCAGGTGTTGGACTTGGTCTTCTTTGCCTTCCCGGCCTCTCCTTTTGTTCCTTTCCCCCTCTCTTCCTTTTAGTTCCTTCTTTACTCTCTTCTGAACTGTTGGGCGCTCACGCGGCCGAGCTTTGAGCGGGCCCAGAGGTGTAGCGTAGACGCTCTTTGCCTCCGCACGAAATTAATGTTGTTTCGCCGTCGCGCCTTATGAAAACCCCAACTTATTCGGAAAACGCCACATTTGGGACGTCAAAAAAAGTTCTCCAGTGAAGCGCGCTTTAGCGAACAACTATGTTTATTTCTCCTTCGCGGAAACAAAACAATTCTCCTGTATTGACCTGTACCGGTATGCGATGAATGTGCACAGCATGTACCATGTATGCACCAACAGGTATGCACCAGCACAAACTGTACAGATTAATACATGAAATGCTCAAATTGATGTGAAAGTACATTGTCACAGCATATTTCAAATATTTGCTGGGAAAACGAAGTTTCAAAGTGCAATGAACTGGGCACTGGGGCACTTCGCAATCTTGAATCATTGACACACAATTCACCAGCCGCTTTATAATCACTCCTCACTCAGTAAGCTCGGCACAGTCCTTGGCCATGCAAATCGTGTTTTGATGGGAGGTCATGCTGGCTTGTTGTGCATCATTTTTGATGCCCGCAAGGAAACCGATTCCACCTCTAATGCGATAAACAAGGACAGAAAACCAGATAAACTAGTGAGTGCCCCCCATGGGCTTCTTACCAGCAAGCATTCATACTGTCGCGTACAAAGTCAATGACATTACACCTCTGGGACATGCTCAAAAAGGCTCGGCCGCGTGGGCGCCCAACTATCCCGTTGGACTGTCCCCTGCCACCCCCTGTATTGACCCATCCCCCCTGCCCATGGAGAATGAAAAACCTCCCCCAAAAGGAAAAGGCAGCCCGAAGTATCTTTGCCCCTCTCAAGCCTATTCCCCAAGAAGGCAAAGAAAAACAACAAATCTAGACTTCAACAGTGCGTACAACGTCCTCAACAAAAGTCAAAGCCTCCAATCCAAGCCTGCCTTGGTGCAACTATTGAAAGTCTTTGGCGTCCTGCGGGGGGCCTACCCAACCTGTCTCCCTAAGCGTCTCCTTCACGCTAGGGCACTGGAAGCAGACATGCAGCGCATCCTCCACATGCTCGCCATCTCCCCTCGCCCAACACCGTTGGCAGCACCGTCCGTCACGCTGCTGACCACTGCGCCGAGTTGCCGCCGACCTCTAGTGTCAGCCGTGCTGACGGCGCCGCAGCCTTAAGTTTGTGCACACACAAGCACACTCCCTTCGGCTGGTGCGGCCCCTGGCCTGCGCCGTAGACTGAAACCAGGTGCGATAGGCGGCCGCAGACCTGTGTTCAGTGGCAGGATCTCTGGGGTCCCCTCTCCCAGCTGCATCCAGCTGCGCCCGCTCGTATGCTGCATCAACTAGCGCTAGCACCTCTGACAGGCAGCGGCTGTAGGTCAGTTGCTGTCTGACGCAGTTTGGGATCGGCTGATCCCATCTCCACTCCAGCTAGGCACCTAGCATATCACTGCACCAATTGCGCCCTCCGGTGCCCTGCCTGACAGCGAGCTGCATGTCGGCCACCATGGCTGCCACCATGAGAGGGCTGTCTTGCTGTGTTGCTGGTGTAATCGCTGCGTTGTAGAAGCGAAGTACATGCTGCCACCAACTTTGCTGTAACGGCTGGATCTGCAGCTCCCTCATGACCCCTTACTGGCTGCGGACGGAGGTAGCCATGCAGCCTGGGGCAGATGCTGGAGGAAGCTGAACTGCATCTTGCTCTTGAGGCAATGCCGCGGCCTAAGGTGATCGCTGGCACACACCACATCACCGTAGTTGGCCGCAGGCGTTGCATGGACGGAAACCAACCGGATATGTGTAGGCAGATGGTGCCTGAGGTGCACCATGGCGGCCATGCGGCGGATACGGTGCAACGCGGTAGCAAAATGCCCCTCTCTGCCTTGCATGGCCTTCCTCATGCTAGTACTAAAGCGCCAAATACCCGAGTGACTGAAAGGAACGGAAAGGGATAGGGTTGGGGTTTTCAGTTGAGTTCACCGGGACATCGGTTACCAACCGCCAAAGTGAAGACCTTTTTGAAAGGCTCGTGCTTCGCGCTCACCCCATTGTTTCGAGTCATGTTTTTCTAATGGCGTATCTCGTGCTTACCTACCTTATGACAGTGCACTGCAACGGAGGCGCGTGGAGTGAAGAGAATGAGCCGTACGTTTCTGGGCATGCTATTTTGAGGGGTTTGTGTTGAAAAGTGGTGCCCATTGCAGAAACAGGCCATTGCGTTGCTTTCTTTTGGGCGCAAAGTCGTTTGCATGTCTCTTAGCAACGTATGTGCTCGTGGTGGGGCAGCCACGGCCTTGGCCACGTTGGTTTCGGACTTTTTTCACCGAAAGTCCATACTGCACAGTACGTGTCATGCACTCGCGGTGCGCTACTTTAAGCGCTCACTCGTTGAACATGTTAGGCGTGGTTAAAGGGCTGCTCGCGTTCATCCGCAGCGCTGCAGCCATCGGCTGAGTTGTTTTCGAACTTGCAGGATGACAGTTGACACTGCAGAACATGTGAAATACGATCGTGGGGCTTATCGTGCAGCTTTGTTCTAGGCGCAAATAAAATCGTTGTATATGCAAGGTTTGGCAGTGTCGGCAGATTAGCTTGCCTCCTTCAGTTTCCCGTGAATGAAGTGCGACGACCTTCCGACAGAGCGTCCAGCCAGTGCCATGCATGCACGAACAATGTCATCCAAACACAACACAACTGCAGCAGCTTAAAAGGAAACATATATGCACACTCACAGGTCAACATATGAAATCCTTTGTCTGTGCTGATTGAGGCTTGGGGACCTGCTGCTCAGGTTTGGCCACCTGCTGCGTTCGGTGTGCAAACAGCCTGTTGTTGTGCGCACAGTATCACCCACATGAACCTTCTTATTATTGATAGTTCACGCTCAAGATCATGGCACGGACCATGTGAGCATGACCTGCTGCTACGCAATAAGTCCCCGCACAAGAAAGCATCCCACTTCATTTTCTGCTCCTACCTGTTCACATGCATGCACATGCCCTGCAATAGATTTGATGCCGCGCTGGACTGTAAAAACAAGTGCTAGGCTGACATGGTGGCACAGCTGACATTCACAGCCGATCAGAAGCAACTAGACACACGCACAACACCTTCAACTAACCCCACCGCACAAGCAACACAGGCAGCACACACATCATCAGCACCACCCAACATTTACCCAACAAAGCAGCACCATCGCCCAGTATGATCAGAACACAAACAGAGGCAGGGGCATCCTTAGCAACTACTGACCAAACACACAGCCTGGGACACTTCAACAGTTTTCATGGCATACACGTCACTCGGGGGCTGCGCCAGAGGCACAGCTTTTACATATAATGCTACGGTTAATATGATTCATCTTGCGCTGCCCTGCCGCCATTCTGGATAATCTCGAGCTGTCCAGATGCTGATTTGAATAATCTTGAGCTGACCCAATCGCTGCCCCTGCTGCCTTTTTGCATTCTTTGAGCTACTTGCGACTCATCTGCGTCACCTTCAGATGTCCCTGCTTCTCATGGAAATAATCGTATGCTGCCCCTGCTGCTAATTTGAGGAATCGTGACCTGTCTCTGCTGCTCAATTAAAAATCTTGACGTGTCACTGCTGCTCATTTAAATTATATTGATCTGCCCTCGCTGCTCATCTGAATAAATAATATAGAACTGTCCCTGTTGCTCATACAAATAATCTTGAGCTGTCCCTGCTGCTCACTTGATTAATCTTGAGGTGACCATGCTGCCCATCTGAACAATTTTCAGCTGTCCCTGCCGCTGCTGATAGGACCAAACCTTGACCGGCGTACAGCTGTTGTCCCAGCATCATGGCTTGAAGCACCAGGTTGTGATGTAGTTGATTGCGTGCTAAAAAATCACTGGTACCTAATTCCTTTTGCAAGTCTCCTTGGAGCGAGCTCCTGAACTACCTCATGCCCTAGCCTCTGCCGGCTGCATCATGCAATGATCTCCTGGTAGTAAGAGCGAGGCCGGCAAGGAAAGAAAGGACCCTTACGCAAACCGCCGACCCTAGTGCGGACTGCGGACCGACTGTGCGGACCTGAGGGCCTCCCGACCTCACCGCTGGCAGAGCTACGGCCGAAGTGTGCGGCCTGCTTACCCTCTGACTGCAATACTGACATGTTTATTCCGACCAATTCCGCGATGGGCGACCTGTCACCAATCCTGTGCGCGCCTACGTGATCTTCCCCATCCCTTTATTGGGAGGACGGTGGGACTGTGGGAGGACTTCTTATTTGTGATTCAAGGTTTTACGAGCCCTCTGGCGCCAAAAAGAATGTGTGTTTCCTGAGCAAGCCAAGAGCTTCATTTTCTGCTTGCTGGTATGTCTGACACCAGGTGTGTGTGCTTGTGACTTTTTTGAGTGGAGCCGAGGGAATTTAGGCCTTCGTTTTATTTGTATGTTGTTTTATATTTGTTCTATGCCTGGGATTGAGTTGCTCTTGATGGAGGCTTGGTCGGCAATAACGGGTTAGGGTGACAAAAATGTATGTATTTGTAGATGTTGCAATCTTAAATGTCGGGAGGATGAGCTTCACATGATTTACTGCCCGTTCTATACAGACCTTCGTTTTCAGTTTAACCTTACTTTCCATAATTTCCTAGAGGACGAGGATGAGGCCATGAAACGGTACGCAAATGGAGTGTGGGGCAAACTAAATGCAGCGGATTCTGCATATGTGTTAGTTCTGGAAGAAATTCGGTTGTTTTATCCTTCAGTGTATGATGAAAAGAGAGAATCATCTCAAAACTTTGCCAAAATTCCTGTCTCCCCCCTAATTCTCTAGGCGGTGCTCAATCGCACTATTTTGCACCCACGTCATGTTTTATGGCTGCCTGGGGCTTATCTTCTGCACTATGGGGTTCATTCCCACGCCACTGTCGTGGTTGTGTGCTAGTTGCTTGCCCCGGGGGTCACTGGTTTTCGCTTTCTGTCCTAGTGTATCAAGTGCCTGTACCGGTTTACGGGCACATGTCCCATGCATCAAGTGTGATGCTCTGTTGGACTGTAAAAACTTCACATGTGATTATTAGTTGATGGCGTTGACAACGTCAGTGAGCAACTCTAGCTGGTGCATACCTAATTAAATGTTAGGGGGCTCTGGGTGGTCTCAGTACACGGTTCCTGATCATTACTGTTTCTCCGTTTTTTGTGTGGGTGATTCCGTGATTTGGTGCCCTTTACTAGCATTTCAATTTAGATTCGCCCCAGTGTGGAGCGTTTGTACTAGCTGGTGCAAACAAAACAATTTGTACCGGTACCAGCTTCTTGTGATATGCTATGAAGAATGTACCGATCCCAAGGTACATGATGGAAATCTGCTAGACAGGGGCGGGAGGGAATGGAGGGAAGGGTACAACAGCAGAGGAGGGAGGGGAGCCTCCCTCATGGCCTCATGTGAGTTACTGTAAAGGTCTCTACCTCATGGAAAAGATAGACGACACTAGGTTTAGACTGATGGGATGCGTCGGCTGGCACCTCCAGAGTGTTGGCCGAGCAGCTGTCCTACCAGCCTACCGACCAAGCGCCAGAACGTCGTGGAAGAGCACTGAAAATAGAGCACTGCCCAAGGACATGCAAAAAGCCAGACAGCCCCTACAAATACATTACAAGTGCGATCAAATCAATCGAAAGAACGACCAGCAAACAAATACATGATTACGTGGGGTGCAGTCATGCCCAATGACAAGGAGAGCCGGCGGTTGTTTCCAGTGCACCAACCATGCAGGAGCATGCCAAAACAGCCTTGCCTTACCGACTAGATAACATCAATTAATATAGCATGCACTCCATGCAGCAAGTATTGTGACGTTTTTACAGTCCATCAGAGCATCACATTTGATGCATGGGACATGTGCCCGTAAACCGGTATAGGCATTTGAGCCATGCAGCAGCAAGCATGACACTCCATGCAGCAAGCATGACACCCCTCATGTAAACAAATACTGTGCCAAAAACAGAGGAAGTCCACGGAAGGCAACTGTATTATATACACATGCAGCTCTGTCTCAAGAGGACATCCTCCAGGAGGCCAAGGCCAATGGGAAAGGCAACATCTGGACCTGACTCTCCGTACATCGCTGATGCATAGGTCATCAGCTACATCAGCAGTGCCATGCATTCGTCATGATGTCAGGCACTCCCGTCGCAATGCATGCAGTGTGCGTTCCCAGCCCATGTCATCACTTTCTATACTGCTGAACATGGCTTGGTGATCATTCAGTACCCTGTGTGTGAAAGTCATAGCCTAGTGAGTGGCTAACTTTTGATTTCCTGGAAAAGCTCTCCATGCATAAAGTTCTTGGCCTGGTCTCTGGCAATCCTGTCCACTACCTCCTTAGGAATGAATTTGTTGATAAGGGGTAGCTCCACTCGAATAGGCTGGAAGCCCTCATCATCCATCTCCACCTCCCAGCCACAATGGCCCCAAGCATCTCTCATGGCCCATGTGAAGGCATCTAGGACGGACATCACATTAAATCTTGCTATGGCAGTGGTGCGGGTCCTATTGACCATACGCTGCACAGTCGCTGAATCCCTTTGAATAATGTCAAGCCATTTTTTTGCGACTACGATAGCATCTGACAGGTCCATGCGGAACGTCGGGTCATTGTCCGTGTCAAACATGGTCCCAAACCAGTCCTGCTTGTTGGACCCCATGCGCAGGACCAGGCTGTTGCCCAGCAGTTGCTGAGGGAGTCGCCAGGGGGTCCCGTGGCCGTCGACACTGATGGTGATGGCATGCTTGTTCCATTCCTCCATAGGCAACGGGTCCCCTATAATCATGCGCTTTATTGCCTGAACCTCGCCATGATCCGGCCGGAGCGCGGGAGCGTTGATCTTGTAAAAGAACTCTGCGTTGCGCATGCTGAGCACTTTCACATCCATGAAGGGGTAGTTGCGGGACAGCATGGCGAGGTACGACCTCTTGTTCCAGATGATGCGCTCAGTGAAGGTGTCTCGCTTATGTATCGGATCGAACAACGGGCTTTGTTTGTCAATAACCCAGCCTGTGTTGCTCCCGGTCGCTGTCCCCCTCCAGAAGGCGCTTGGCAGCTTTATCTCCCATGGGTACGCCTGGTCGATGCAAGAGACATACTCCTGGAGCTGCGGGGTAGACATGGCGAAGAACTCCCAGCTGGAGGGATGGGGCCTGCTGTAGCCTCGCAGCGGATCTCCATCCAGCGAGGTGCTAGCAAAGCTGAGGACGGGGAAATCTGAGCATACATGCAGCAGGCATACATTTTTAGATAATCCATCAACAAAAACATAAAGGACTCTCAACAGCATGCAGTTTATGTTTGATTGTAAGTAATTTGATTTTAACTTGGGGCCACCAGTAGCAGGACGACGGGGCAAGCAACAGGGCAAGGAAAATGTGCTGGTGTGTTGGACCATCAGCCAGTAAGGGCCGAAGGACGGAGTTTCATTATGGTTAGACACCCAGTGCCTGGTCTCTTTGGAGATGACATGACTAGACATGAGTGAGCCATGCTGGCAAACACAAGGATCCACAATCCACATCAATGTGGGCCAGTTTATCATGTTGATTCTTGCATTAATGATAAAGGTCAAGCAATCATAAAGACATCATGGCCAGTATTCCAGTAAAACCGGGATGTATGGCGGATTGAACTGAAGGCAGCCCTGCTAGTGAACGAACTGTCTCGGCCAAAGACAAATCTAACCTAAGTACATTACAATCAAGTCCAGTCCTTGATGGCCTCATGGCCTTGTTTAGCCATCTGCGCTTCTTCCCCTGGGCTCTCTTGCTCACCTGGGAGAAAATCGGGCGAGTCTCCTAGACTGAGGAGGATCTCCATGTCTGGGAGATCGGGATACAACCATACGGAGATGACAAGCATCTCCTCAGTAATGCGTTTGTACCTCTTTGCTGGTTTGAATGCTTCCGCATTCTTGGCAATGTACACAGTCTTGTTCATGATCTTGTAGCGTATTTGATATCGCGGGTTGATGGAGCAATTTTCAGACGTACCGTCAAAACATGCCTACAGGCAGGTCAGTGAGTGCAAACATGATACATATGTCTTCAATACCGGTAAGCATACAGCATATAACACTTGCTTCCAGTCATGCGCAATCCAAGGTAGGGTGATGAGATACCGGTAGTATGCATACATGTACCGTAATGAGTTCAGCAAGAAAGGTGAGGGCGCGTGCGCGATGAATGAAACATATATTTGTATTCAGCAGAGGCCATGCATGAGGCATTTAATTGTACCTTTATCCCCGTCTTGTTCCATGTATGCTTTACCAAAGGGACACCGGGGTTGGGGAGAGGGCGAGTGCGTTCAAACGCATCGAGGAACGGAGTCGACGTAGCATGGGCCATGCAATCTCGACCATCCGCGTTCACGCTAGCAAGTAGTACGAGCAAGAGAAGCGGCAGTGTCACTGCAAGCATATCGCAGGGCTGCAGCACAGGTTGTATTCATTTCGGCATAATCCCAAATACCAGGCGGAAACGGCTGGGACAGCTTGCGTGTTAAGTAGCAATTGTCAACAGGACAGAGACGATGGCGCTCTCAGAGACGCTGTGGACTGCAGGTTATTGATACCTGCCGAGCCGATCGAGTGGATATTGGTAGTACTTGACGTTTGGTGGCGACAGTGAATACAACTTGCCGTCTGACCCCCTCGCAATGTCGTCCAGGTGGAAGTGGCAGCAAATCAGTAAGAACTTCGAGTTACTTATGCCGGTGGTGGACAAGATCTGTGAGCTGAACTGACAGAAGGCGATAGCCTGATGTTGGACGCACGAGTAGTAGCATGCAGACAGGGGCTTTGTTTATCGATATATCTCCCCGTCCGACGTTTCGTGACCCTCGATTGTTTCGAGGCACGAGGGCTCGTGGCCGGGTCCAAGGTGACACGACTGCACATACTGCACACGAGCATGTATGCTGTGTGCGTGGTTGGCACACCGCCGAACGCATCATAAGACAGGCCCGACGAGGAGGCCCCAAACGAGAACGACATAATATAATGCACAGACAAGGCAGGCAGATGCAACCATCATCCTGATGAGGGATGCAGGGTAAACGTCGAGTGGGTGATGAACCAAATTGGACTAGCCGAGATCCAATCTCGGACAACGTGACTAACAGCACGTTTCCGATTGGACCCCGGAAACAAACGTGTACGACGATCTTCTGGCCGTCGGACAGTCCCGGGGCGTCACGTCACGTCTCAATTGAGAGTCTCACTTGAAAAGGGCTTGCCACAGATCTGCCGGCCGCCAGCTCCGTTCACGCACATCGCGCCAGTCGCTCCCGTAAATTACAGAAGGTAAGGGTGTTAGCCTGCCAGCAGCCTAGCCCTGCCTTGCAGCCCTGCCTTGCAGCCTTGCCCTGCTCTGCAGCTCTGCCATGCAATGATGCAGCCATGTCATGCATGCAGCCCTGCCCTGCCATGCAGCCTTGGCATGCATGCAGCCCTGCCCTGCCATGCAGCCCTGGACTGCCATGCAGCTCTGCCCTGCCATGCAGCCATGGCATGCATGCAGCGCTGCCTTGCAGCCCTACCAAGCCATGCATGCAGCCCTGCCATGCAGCCCGACCCTGCCATGCAGCCCAGCCCTGCCATGGAGCCCAGCCCTACCCTGCCCTGCCCTACAAACCTACCTTGCCCTACCCTAACTGCAGCACTGCCCTGCCCTCCCTGCCCTGCCCTGCCCTGCCATGCATCCCTACCCTGCATCCATGCCGCCATACGAACTGCTACTCATATGGCAATGTTTATTCAGGGAGGTGAAGGAACGCATGACCAAGATGCTGACAACACCTAGGAACGCCCAAGGCTGTGAGCGTGGTGAGTACGGTAGCTTATAAATATATAGTAAGCCAGGCCGTGCATATGACTACACTGGTTGTGTTTCATATTGTGCTGTTTCTTTAGCCGTCCTCCTGCCCCAGCTACCTCGTCTACCTCAAAGGAATTACGGATTTACGGTGATTTTGGATACGGTAAGTTACAGGTATCTCAGAAGCATTCGAAAGTTAGAGGAATTTCAAGCTCAGACGTAAGAGGAAAAACGCTTCCGACTAAAGGTCTTTCATGAGCTTAGCTCCTTTACACCCCATATAGGGGTTTGGGGTTACGATCGAGCATTTCCACTCTTTTAGCCCCCCAAATCCTTCAGGTTTGTGCATTACTATGCTCTAACCTTGCTCATTCGAATTAAAAGCAAATTACAGTGGTGGGCAGACTGTGCATTACTACGCTCTAACCTTGCTCATTCAAACGTAAAGCCGTCAATTACAGGTGTATAACCGTAAAATTACGTGCACAAAACGTAAGACCGGAAAATTACAGCCCTGGGCCGAGTGAGCCTGGTCCCCGGCCGGTTTTCCGGTCATCTGATGCATCATCTTTTCGCGGTATTGCCTCGAAAACGCTACGGAATTAGGCTTGGCACCTTACGCTTCGATTTTGTCACCTGAATGGCCATGTTGTGTCGGTGGCTGCTGAATATATCGTGAGCCTAATGTTCACGCGGGAGGGGCTCCAATGCTCCATACTTTTACGGTTTAGAGAATTGTAAACATTTTATGTTACGGTGTAAATGCACCGTATTTCTTACACCCGACCCCCTTTTATGGCGTAATCGTCCAACACTGTTTCTTTAAGTTGACTAGAGGGCCTTGCTCAAAAACATGCCCAGCTTTCTGTTTGGGCTTGGGGGAGGACAACGTAGCTTCAAGGACCAGGAGGACCTGCCCACCCCCGCTCCCGTAACTGATCCCTGACAGTCTGACACTAGGGCACTGGAAGCACACATGTAGCACATCCTCCACCTGCTCGCTATCCCCCCGTGCCCAACACCGCTAGCAGCAGCGTGCCTCTCGCCGCTGACCGTTGCGCCGTCGTCTGGTATCAGCCGTGCTGAACGCGCCGAGCCGCAATCGCAAAATTGTATGCGCACACAAGCACACTCCCTCTGGCTAGTGCAGCTCTTGGCTTGCGCCAGCACGGCACCCGCCGTGGACTGGAACCAGGCGCAGTAGGTCGCCGCAGATCTGTGCTCGGTGGGAGGGTCTCTGCGTCCAGCCGTGCTTGCTCGTAGGCTGCGTCAACGAGTGTCAACACCTCTGTGACGGGTAGGCGCTGTAGGGCAGCTGCTGCCCCACGCAAGGTGGGGGTGGCTGCCCCCCGCTCCATCTCCTCGTCACGGAGTCAGGCGGTGCATCAGTTCTCAAATCTGTCACCGGCGAAGGAATCAGGGACTCATCAATCAACTGCAACACCAGCCGCCGTCTGGTATCAGCCGTGCTGATCGCGCCGAGCCGCAATCACAAAATTGTATGCGCACACAAGCACACTCCCTCTGGCTAGTGCAGCTCTTGGCTTGCGCCAGCACGGCACCCGCCGTGGACTGGAACCAGGCGCAGTTGGTCACCGCAGATCTGTGCTCGGTGGGAGGATCCCTGCGTCCAGCCGTGCTTGCTCGTAGGCTGCGTCAACGAGTGTCAACACCTCTGTGACGGGTAGGCGCTGTAGGGCAGCTGCTGCCCCACGCAAGGTGGGGGTGGCTGCCCCCCGCTCCATCTCCTCGTCACAGAGTCAGGCGGTGCATCAGTTCTCAAATCTGTCACCGGCGAAGGAATCAGGGACTCATCAATCAACTGCAACACCAGCCGCCGTCTGGTATCAGCCGTGCTGATCGCGCCGAGCCGCAATCACAAAATTGTATGCGCACACAAGCACACTCCCTCTGGCTAGTGCAGCTCTTGGCTTGCGCCAGCACGGCACCCGCCGTGGACTGGAACCAGGCGCAGTTGGTCACCGCAGATCTGTGCTCGGTGGGAGGATCCCTGCGTCCAGCCGTGCTTGCTCGTAGGCTGCGTCAACGAGTGTCAACACCTCTGTGACGGGTAGGCGCTGTAGGGCAGCTGCTGCCCCACGCAAGGTGGGGGTGGCTGCCCCCCGCTCCATCTCCTCGTCACAGAGTCAGGCGGTGCATCAGTTCTCAAATCTGTCACCGGCGAAGGAATCAGGGACTCATCAATCAACTGCAACACCAGCCGCCGAGTGCGAAGAGGAGGCAACCATAGATGAGAGCTGTTTAGCACAGGGATTCCAATGTTTTCATATCCGGCCTACCAGAGGGCATGGGCAAGCCGGATCCCAACGGCAAGTTCTTGCGGAAGATCAAGTTCCGCGTGGACAATCGCAGCGAGGCCGAGAGCATCGTGTACATGAGGATTCAGTTGGCAGGCAAGGGTGTCACCATCTGGGATGATATGTCCCATGCAGAGCTGTCGGCACGGCATGAGCTCTGGCCCAAGTTCCAGTTTGCCAAGGAAATGAAGTTGAGGGTGTTTTTCACGCGTGCTCGGCTCTTTGTGGATGGGGTGGAGGTGGCCGCATGAGTTTTGACCTCATTTGTCAGTTAAGGGGGAAATTTGCGGGAGATTTGACTAACAGTCCTTGATGGGCAGACTGTCCCCTTGATTATAACAATTCCTTTCTGTGGTCTGATCTTTGTTTCTAGATTACTTATGCAACATTGAAATCGCTCACTTACAGAAGTTTCACACCCGGTACTCATCTCAATGATTATACAACACAGTTCACACTTTATAAACACTTTACTCACATAAGTTACACAACACATAGTGCCTCACCCATTTCACATTTGTTTAAACACTTAATCTCATTGAAGTGTCGCACACGCATCACACAGTTTTTACACATACTTATATTTCACTTAGATCTTCTCCTTTCCTTCTTAATTTTCCTAGGAGGCGTCCAACCGAACTCTTTTGCACCCACGTCATGTTCTATGGCTGGGGCTAATCTTCTGCACTATGGGGTTCATTCCCACGCTACTGCTCAGTGGTTGTGTGTTGGTTGCTTGCCCAGGGGGGGTCACTGGTTTTCGCTCGCTGTCCTAGCTAGCGTATTTAGTGCCTGTCCCGGTTTACGGGCACAAGTCCCATGCATCAAATGTGATGCCCCGTTGGACTGTAAAAACTTTAAAAAGTTCACTGCCACATACATCGGTGGTTCGCTAATCCATTGTGAAAATGTTTATGACTGGAATTTTTCATTACAAGGGGCAACGAATCAAAAAACGCACACTAAGCAGCGATTTTATAAGCAACAACGAACTTCGAATACAACGAAGCACTTCCGTGACTACGGTATATACCACTCCTTAAATAATTTTGTATGCTAGTTAACTTGGTGACGGCCTTGCGGCCTGCCATTTGGCATGTTGCCTATTGAACACCGGGATGTGTGACATGGGACCGAGGGGAGGGCAAAAAACAACTGAATACACCCCATCATCAAAAGTTGTAGAGCTTGACGAGAGCTTTCCATATCTGGTCTTAAAATTGCTTTTGACCTAGGGGGCTGGGATATATGGAAGGTCAAAGTGGGGGGGGGGGAGGGGGGTAAAAGAAAAAAATGGCGTTTTTGAAAATTTCGTTTTTTTTAAACATCAGATTGAGACGATAGCTACACCGTTGCATTCCTACTGCCATTTGCTACAAACATGCATCATAGAAAATTCCACACAGAATACCAGACCCCTCTTGGCATGCAATTTGGGTATGGGGGGGTGTCATGGCTCTGGAACCACATGCACCGTTGTGCGTACACTCATTATGGACTCACACGGTGTACCTGCATTGGTAGTTGCTATGAATTAAGCAATGACAACTTGCTGTGAGAATCGTTTGAAGGTCTCAAACTTCACAGACAACCCAGTGGCCCTAGGGAATCACCAACAAGGGAAAGAGTGCAAGAGAGGAGCTGAGAAGCTGGCTAAGAAGAACTCGACGAAGCGACATCGCACAATCACATCATTATACTCCACTTATACTCATGCTACTCCCTCAGCTCCTGCTGTTGCTGCTGTCGCCGAGCATGCGGCTGTCGCCGAGCCTTCTAGCCCAGCTGGTGGGGGTCCTCGGTCACCTTCCACCAGCTTCTAGCCACAGCTTGAGCATGTCGGCTGAGTTCCCGTACAGAGGCGATGATGCCAAGCCCTGGCCACTTGGCGTCTTTGCTATGACACCCCCCCGAGAGTTGGAGGACGTTCAACAAGAATATGGACCATCAGTAGCTGGGGATACGCCAACGGTATGCAAGGTGCTTGGCTGTGGGACGATAACCAAGCTATCAGCTATGCGGTTGCACGTCGGAGCGCACATCTTGCTGCGCCAATGTGGGGCAGCCTGTAGCTTGGCGCCAGCGGGGTTCTACCACCAATCCTTGCACCAGCAGACCAGTGCCTTGCACCATCTGCAGGAGCATCGCGGGTACCATCCGCCCTTATGCGTGGAGTTATCACTTCCTAGATCACATGGAGTCAGCCCACCCTGGTCAGGAGCTGACGGAGGCAGATGTGACGAGATATGCCATCATCGCTGAGAAGTTGAAGGGGGTGGTGGGCAAGGAGCTCCCCAAGGAGTAGAAGACCAAGCTTCTGAAGCAGCACATCAGCACGCTTAAATTATATGCTAGTTTGATGCCAATCATGCGTGAGTCCTCTCGTTTCTGGAGCATCGAGGTCTCTAGCGAGGATAGGTAGCTGGCAGGTGGTAGCAAGAGCAATGGTATATTCTTTTGTTACACCGAACTAGCTACATTTATCGACACCATTAGAAGCGCACTGACGAGCTGATTGAAATTGACCCCGCTCCCTTCCTCCAATTCTGATTTTTGACTGAGGAATCAAGGTTTTACATACTAGGTTCCGGAGGCAGGGGGGGTAGCCAGAAGTCGTTTCACATTTTTTTTTATGATGGGGTGTTTGACTTTTATTTTTGCCCCCCCCTCGCTTGGGACATGCTTTTTCAGATAAGACACAATACGGTACTTAAAAATGACAGATGTAGACATGGTCACATTGATCAGCTGCAGCGAGGCACACGCGCACAAGCAGTATGCGACATGCACAGTCTACACAATACCGCAACAGAATAAGCTGGCCTCTTCAAATGGCCGAAGAGCCATCGCATGCACAATAGCTCGCCAATGTATCTGGTTTACAATGCAGGGTCTGTCAGAGTCCATGTTCGTTTCAACACGGCACAGCCATGCACTAGTCACGACTTTTCGGGGGCTCGGGGCAAACACGTCACTCGGGGGCTGCGCCACAGGAAATATGTCAATACCTCCGAAGCCCTATCCACCCCTGCTAACCACCTGATAATCTTCTCTGGTCGATGACTAACCTAATGTCACAACGGACGCGGACGCAGGCGGTGACCAGGGGGGTGTCACCTATCAGGACTAACAGATTTACGTGATTTTCGATGTCGATATTTCTCATCGCCGCTTCGGTGCTAGTTGCATCTTTTAATCGTATATGGACCCAGCACCTGGATCGTTTCCTCTAAACGCCGCGTTGCTCGCCCCCCTTGCGAATCGATCTCCGTTTATTTTGGTCACGTGTTGGGTGACTGGACGTGTCTATCGCCCTACCTCCGACGACGACGAGACCAAAGGCAGCGAGACAGCCTGGTGCTGAAGACATAGGCGATGCCGTCTTCTATGCCACCTTCGATCGCGCTGCTGCTCCTACTGTGCGCGGGCACGCTGGTTCCCGCGATGCGCACCGCAGAGACTGTTGATGCCACCGCCCCCCATGCCAACGCACTTCTCCCGCAATCGGACTCCGAGCATAAATCGCTTCCACCTGGCCAGTTTGACTTCTACTTCTTCGCACTATCGTGGCCACCTGCATCGGTGCCGCTGGAGGCCCACGGCAGGGCTCGGCACATAATGCACCAGGGCGAGGCCAACGCAGGGTTTTGGACGCACGGCCTTTGGCCCCAAAAGTGAGTCATCGAGCGCTGCGATGTGCGATGAGCGAGACAACCTCTTCGCATGGATGTTCCGAGTTCGGCTGTTGATCAGAACGCAAGTCCTCTTATTCTTTGTAGCACAGCGATTCCTTGAAATCCGCTTAGGAGGAGACGAAATCGGTGTGCGGGAAAGGCCTGCATGGGCACTATTTTTTTCACTTTTCTTCAACTGTTTCTTCTCTTGCTTTAATTTACGTCGTATGCATGATTTATTGCGCATGAGGTACGGTGGCCGTGTGAGTGCTTATTGGTCGTGTGCCCTGCCTGTTCCTGTTTTTTTTCTAATCTTCTCAGCTGACAATGAAGCCACAGCTGGCACACAAGGAACACACAGATGGACACTGAAAGAAGAACGAACGAGCCACTGAGCCCCATATTGCCGTACAGTATATTAGAATTGCCTTCCCACAAAATATTAATTTAAAATACTACTTTCTGATTGTCAGCGCCAGTTCTAGTTGAAAAAGGACAGACTTTCGTCCATGTCTTGCCCTGAAGCGAACATCAATAAATAATTAATTCACTCTCGAGGGAGGGCAATTCAGTTGTATGGGTTTTTCCGTGTCCGGTCGACAAATACAGCAGTGCGTGCTGCAAAGCCAGGGCACTCTATTCGCGCGCGCTGAGAGGCTGACGGGATAAACGTCACGCCCAATGCTGTTTTGCAATATTGAAACATGGTCTTTAAATATTGAAACATGGCCATGCAATATTGAGACATGGCCAGGCAAGACTGAAACATGGCCAGGCAATATTGAAACATGGCCAGGCAAAATCAATTCATTGCCATGCAATATTGCCACGCAATTTTGATGTATTGCCATGCATCATCATGCCACATTGCCATGTGATGTCATGCCACATGGCCATGCGACGTCATGCCACATGGCCATGCGACATCATGCCACATTGCCATGTGATATCATGCCACATGGCCATGCGACATCATGCCACATTGCCATGTGATGTCATGCCACATGGCCATGCGACCTTATGCCACAGTGCCATGCGACATCATGCCACATTGCCATGCGATGTCATGCCACATGGCCATGCGACATCATGCCACATTGCCATGTGATGTCATGCCACATGGCCATGCGACATCATGCCACATTGCCATGCGATGTCATGCCACATTGCCATGCGACGTCATGCCATATTGCCATGCGACATCATGCCACATTGCCATGCGACATCATGCCACATTGCCATGCCGATGGCCTCGTTGTAATAGACCAGGGGGGACAAACACAGAGGTGCTGTGCAGTCAGCAAGGCAGGCACCTCATGCGCATGCAGGGGTATGCTGAAGGGATATGTCCGTAGCCCTATGTAGTCTTGCCCCACGCAGGCTAGCCCTATGTAGTCTTGCCCCATGCAGGCTAGCCCTATGTAGTCTTGCCCCATGCAGGCTAGCCCTATGTAGTCTTGCCCCATGCAGGCTAGCCCTATGTAGTCTTGTCCCATGCAGGCTAGCCCTATGTAGTCTTGCCCCATGCAGGCTAGCCCTATGTAGTCTTGCCCCATGCAGGCTAGCCCTATGTAGTCTTGCCCCATGCAGGCTAGCCCTATGTAGTCTTGCCCCATGCAGGCTAGCCCTATGTAGTCTTGCCCCATGCAGGCTAGCCCTATGTAGTCTTGCCCCATGCAGGCTAGCCCTATGTAGTCTTGCCCCATGCAGGCTAGCCCTATGTAGTCTAGCCTCATGCACTCAAGCCCCATGCAGTTTAGCCCCATACAGTCTAGCCCCATGGAGGCTATCCCCATGCAGTCTAGCCTCATGCACTCAAGCCCCATGTAGTCTAGCCTCATGCACTCAAGCCCCATGCAGGCTAGCCCCATGCAGTCTAGCCTCATGCACTCAAGCCCCATGCAGTTTAGCCCCATACAGTCTAGCCCCATGGAGGCTAGCCCCATGCAGTCTAGCCCATGCATTCAAGCCCCATGCAGTCTAGCCCCATGCACTCAAGCCCCATGCAGTCTAAACCCATGCACTCTTGACTCCATTCACGTCCCCATCGTCTCAGTGGAGGCTGCCTGGCCGCCTCCCCAGGTGGTCTGGTGCGCAGATGAAACCACTAGTGGTAGAAATTTAAAGCATTATTGATGACGGGGGGCACACCGGGATGCCACGCCATCAGTTCACGCCACAAGTGCATTCATTAATCATTTATTAGTGCTGCTGTACTTCAATCACTTCTCCTTATTGAGGGAGATCTGTCAGGGATCTGAGAGGGTGAAGGCACCCACACATCGTATGTCACACATCACATGTCACACGTCACAGCTCAGAAAACGACTTCCTAGTTAAACCACCCAACCGCGTGTGTATGGTCCCCTCTCTTCAGAATTGACGGCTCCCTGGTCGAGTACTGCACACCCGTCGTGTTGAACTGCCCACATCCACCACCCCACTGCCTTGACCAACCACCAGCCGCCATACCTAACCGCCAAACCGCCTCTGTCCACTAACCACCTGTGTAGCCTTCCTGTTCATAATGGCAGGTATACTGAACAAGTAATGCACCCCCCATGTGCTTAGCCGCCCACCCCACCCACCCCATGGGCCATGGCCTTGTAATCCCTTCACAAACCACCCAACTGCCTCGACCAACCGACCAACCGCCTCGTCCAACCGCCCTCCTCTTCAGGCTGGACAGCACCCCGGTGGAGTACTGCACGCCAGATCTGTTCAAGCCCGAGTCGCTCGGCGTCTTCCAAAACAGCCTCATGTATTACCTGCGCCTGTCCTTCCCCTCCACACAGGTGTGGGAGGGTGTGGAAGGGTTGGGTGTGGAGGGTCAGTTTTGGAGGGTCCAGGGCTGTGTAGGGTCCAGCCCTGAACCCTAAACCCTTAACCCTAATCAAACTGGTTTAAGGTTTCAGTGTTTCTGTGTGTTCTGAGACGGAGAGCTCCTAATTTGTGCTGGGTGTGTGTCTTTCCTGTTCCTGCTCGCCTTTTCTCAGCTGCCGACGAGGGCCGCATGCACACCCGGGCTGTTTTTTGTGTTTGTGTTCCAGGTCTGGGGTTGGTCGGTCGGCCTCACACCTCGATAAGTCAAAGCAAAGTGTTTATGGCTGTTCCGAGGCGTGCGCACCTGGACTTTGTCGGGGATGATATGTTGTCGGGTCCCTCTGCATCCTGACCTATGCTTTGTAGTTTTAAGGTTTAGGGTTTAGGGTTAGTCCCTCCTCATCCTGACCTATGCTTTGTGCGTTTAGGGTTTCAAATTTGTGGGTTACGTTTAGTCCCTTGACATCTCGACTGAACATTGTGGTGCATTCGCATGCAGGTCAACATATTCGTTGTTTATTCCTTGTGTGTTAAATGCGTACAAGCAATGTGATCCGTTATCCAATCCTAGTATTCTAATGAATGTAGGCAATCATATTTGCTTTTTGATTCCATTTGTCTGAATGAATGCCGGCAAACGGATTCATCATTGATTCCTTTTGTGTGAAAACTCAAGGTGAATTCATCATTGGTTTTTTTTTGTGAATACATTAAGGTGGATTCGTTATTGATTCCTTGTGTGTGAAATGCGTGCAGGCTGAGAAGATGCACCTCTTCTGGGGCCATGAGTGGTCAAGGTGATCAGCTGGGGTGGGAGTGAGTGGGGGAGGGGGAGAGGGAGGGTAGAGGGGGGGGGGGCATGAGTGGTCAAGGTGATCAGCTGGGGTGGGAGTGCGAGGGGGAGGGGGAGAGGGAGGGGGGGGCATGAGTGGTCAAGGTGATCAGCTGGGGTGGGAGTGCAAGGGGGAGGGGGTGGGTAGAGGGGGTGGGGGGGCATGAGTGGTCCGGGTGAGAAGCAGGAGGGGTGAGGGGTAGGGGGGAGGAGGAGTGTGCATGAGTGGTCCAGGTGAGCACCAGGGGAGGATGCTGTTGGAAATGATGGGGAGAGGGTGTGCATGAAGGGAATAGGGGAGTGTGGAGCAGAGGGGGGGGAGCAGAGGGATATGGGGGGAGGGTTGTGCATGAAGGGAATAGGGGAGTGTGGAGCTGAGGGGGGGGGAGCAGAGGGGTATGGGGGGAAGGGGTGAATGAAGGGAATAGGGGAGTGTGGAGCAGAGGGGGGGGGGGAGCAGAGGGATATGGGGGGAGGGTTGTGCATGAAGGGAATAGGGAAGTGTGGAGCAGAGGGGGGGGGGGGGGGGGCAGAGGAATATGGGGGGAGGGTTGTGCATGAAGGGAATAGGGAAGTGTGGAGCAGAGGGGGGGGGGAGCAGAGGGGTATGGGGGGGGGGGGGGGGCATGAAGGGAATAGGGGAGTGTGGGGCAGAGGGGAGAGCGGGTGGGGGCGGGTGGAATGGGGAGGAGAGTGTGCGTCAAAGGTATAGGGGAGTGTGGGGCAGAGGGGAGAGCGGGTGGGGGCAGGTGGAATGGGAAGGAGAGTGTGCGTCAAGGGAATTGGGGCGTGTGGGGCAGAGGGGAGAGCGGGTGGGGGCGGGGGGAATGGGGAGGAGAGTGTGCGCCAAGGGAATAGGGGAGTGTGGGGCACCGGGGAGAGCGGGTGGGGGCGGGTGGAATGGGGAGGAGAGTGTGCGTCAAGGGAATAGGGGAGTGTGGGGCAGAGGGGAGAGCGGGTGGGGGCGGGTGGAATGGGGAGGAGAGTGTGCGTCAAGGGAATAGGGGAGTGTGGGGCTGAGGGGAGAGCGGGTGGGGGCGGGGGGATGGGGAGGAGAGTGTGCGTCAAGGGAATATGGGAGTGTGGGGCAGAGGGGAGAGCGGGTGGGGGTGGGGGGAATGGGGAGGAGAGTGTGCGCCAAGGGAATAGGGGAGTGTGGGGCAGAGGAAAGAGCGGGTGGGGGCGGGGGGAATGTGGAGGAGAGTGTGCGTCAAGGGAATATGGGAGTGTGGGGCAGGGGGGGGGGGAGGAGGGGGAGACACTGGTTACTCTTCACCTCTGTGAACCTATTAGATATATAGTGTAACCTCCTGAAACCTGCATATTCTCCACCTCCTGAACCCTTCCTGTTGCAAACTCCTGGACCCTAACAAGCGTTGATAAACAAATTGGTGATTTTTTTTATGTTACCTCCTGAACCCAAAGCCCAAAACATGGTCACTTCCTAAAGAATTCCAACGGCTTGAACCTTTCTCTAGGCATGGCACCTGCTCGGGTCTGGACCAGCTGGGCTACTTCCTTAAGATCTACCAAGCATCGGTGCAGTCCGGCCTCATGTCCGCTCTGGCTGCCACCAGGGTCACACCCAGCAATACAGTGCAGTACACGGTGGCACAGGTGAGGTACATAATAATGTGTAGTGGGGGCGCTTAGCAATACAGTGCAGTACATAGTGGCACAGGTGAGGTACATAATAATGTGTAGTAGGGGCGCTTAGCAATACAGTGCAGTACATGGTGGCACAGGTGAGGTACATAATAATGTGTAGTAGGGGCGCTTAGCAATACAATGCAGTACACGGTGGCACAGGTGAGGTACATAATAATGTGTAGTAGGGGTGCTTAGCAATACAATGTAGTGCACGGCGGCACAGTTGAGGTACATAATAATGTGTAGTAGTGACGTCTAGCTATACAGTGCAGTACACAATGGCATAGGTGCGGTACATTGTCATGCGTACTAGCAACATCTAGGAATATGGTGCGGTGCACGGTGCATTACAATCCCTGCTCGCTCTTCGCTCTTCGCTCTTCCCTCTTCGCTCTTCCCTCTTCGCTCTTCCCTCTTTGCTCTTCCCTCTTCGCTCTTCCCTCTTCGCTCTTCCCTCTTCACTCTTCCCTCTTCGCTCTTCCCTCTTCGCTCTTCCCTCATCGCTCTTCGCTCTTCGCTGTTCGCTCTTCGCTGTTCCCTCTTCGCTCTTCCCTCTTCGCTCTTCCCTCTTCGCTCTTCCCTCTTCGCTCTTCCCTCTTCGCTCTTCCCTCTTTGCTCTTCCCTCTTTGCTCTTGCCTCTTTGCTCTTGCCTCACAGCACCTCCCTCCCCACTGCAGATCCGCGCGCCCATCACGGCCAAATATGGTGCCGGATTCAACCCGGCACGCGGCCTGTTGTGCGTCCCTAACCCAAACGGGCAGTTCGAGTTGGCAGAGGTGCGAACAGAGAAAAAGGGTCTCTGAGCCTAGATCTGGGCCTAGATCTGGGCCTAGATCTGGGCCTAGATACCAGACCAGACCCAGAGACCATGCTTTCTGTCTTTTTGAGGCGCTCCTTCCCCCCTTCACTCGCTGCATGTTTTACAAGCATTTCCTTCCCTAAACTGTCTGTCTGTCTTCATTGCCTTCCCTCACTTCTCCTTCAGCTTAAAAGGCCCTATCCCCCCCAGCCTGGTATCTGTCTTGAAAGCCCCTCGCCCCACCTTGCTTCCCTGGTGCCCTTCCCTACCTGCAGGTCCGCACCTGCTTGCTATCTGTCGCTATGCTCTGTAACCTTGAACCCCTAATCCCTTCCCCTCACTTGCGTTTCCCCTGCCCTTCCCTACCTGCAGGTCCGCATCTGCTTACTATCTGTTACTACTCTCCGTAACCTTGAAATCTCATTCCCTCACTTGCGCTTCCTCTGCCCTTCCGTACCTATAGGTCCGCATCTGCTTGGATAAGGACCTGAAGCCCGCTGACTGCAGCGCGATGAAGTCAGACAACTTGTGGCAGGCCAGGTGGGTACGTCAAACCTTGACCCTGGACCCTGAACTCCAAATTGCAGCGCGGTCAAAAGCCTCGAACACTAAATACTGAGATCTGTTGATGGCGACGGGCTCATCTCAGATCTGATATGGGCGCTAGGCTCATCCAAGATCTGCGCAAGAGCTGAGATTTGGCGATGACGCATGGCTTTTTTGAACATTAGTAATGGTGTTTGTATGATCTGAAAACTGGTTTTGGCCGTTGACCAATCTGAACTTGGTATGGCACCTGACCTTTGAATGACGTGATCTGGGAAATGAGAGGTGGCACCTGCCGCTGCTGGTTGCCCTTGGCCACTTCCACCAGGCAGTATGGTATCTGTAACTGCTAACTACCAACTGCCCAACAGCTGAGTTCAAAATGCTGTTTGACCGTTCCTCCGGCAGGCCTCAGACCATAAGCGAGCGGTGGGCTGTTGAACTTTTGAGGGCCTTGCGGCACTGGAGGGGGTCAACTGCCAACTGCTAACTGCCAACTGCTGAGTTCATAATGCTGCTTACCGTTCTTCAGCAGGTTGTTGAACATGAGCAAGCGTTGGTGTGTGGACCCCTTTGAGGGCCTTGCGGCGCTGGAGTGGACCAACTGTAAACTACCAACTGCTAATTGTCGACTGCTGAGTTCATAATGCTGGTGACCATTCACCTGGCAGGCCTCAGACATGAGTGAACGTTGGGGTGTGGACCCCTTTGAAGGCCACACAGCGCAGGAGGGGACCAACTGCCAACTGCTAACTGTCAACTGCTGATTTCAAAATGCTGCGAACTGTTCCCCTGGCAGGCCTCAGACCATGAGCGAGTGTTGGCGTGTGGACCCCTTTGAGGGCTACTCTGCACTGGAGGGGACCAACTGTCAACTGCTAACTGTCAACTGTTGATTTCAAAATGCTGCGAACTGTTCCCCTGGCAGGCCTCAGACCATGAGCGAGAGGTGGGGTGTGGATCCCTTTGAGGGCTACGTTGCACTGGAGAGGACCAACTGCCAACTGCTAACTTTCAACTGCTGGTTTCAAAATGCTGTTGACCGTTCCCCCGGCAGGCCTCAGACCATGAGCGAGCGTTGGGGTGTGGTCCCCTTTCAGGGCTACGCAGCACTGGAGGGAACCAACGCCGCGGCAGACCCCGTCCCATGCCCGATAGATCCCAACGCAAAACTGTGGTTCAGGGACTTCCAGGACGACAATGGAGGTGCGGGGGGGGGGATGTGGGGGGTAGGGGGCGGGAGGCAGGCGTGGGTGTGGGGGCGGGAGGTTGGGGACCGGGGGCGGGAGGCAGGTGTAGGTGCTGGGAGCGGGCGCAGGGGCGGGGGAAATAGGGGCCTACTGGCTTGCCACGCTTCCCTAACTCTTTCTTCGCTCTGCCCCCACGATTATATTTTTCTGTCCCGCTCAGGCAATGTCCCATGAAGCTTTATCCTGGTGATCGGCACCTTTTCATTAGTCATGCTGGGCCTGCTGGTATTTGGCTCCCTACTCTTCCCCCACTCTTCCCTGATTCTTTCTCACACAGGCTGTGTCCCGTGGGGCGTATGATCCTGGTGATGAGCATCGTCTGCCTGGTACTGTTGGGCCTGCTGGTCTTGGCCTCCTCACTTTTCTCCCATTCTTCCCCCACTCTTTCCTCATTCTCTCTCACGCAGGCAATATCCTGTGGGGCGTGATTCTTGATGTGCACCGTTTCACGGGTCATGCTGGGCCTGCTGGTCTTCGCCTCTTCACTTTTCTCCCATTCTTCCCCCACTCTTTCCTCATTCTCTCTCACGCAGGCAATGTCCCGTGGGGCGTGATCCTCGTGATGGGCACCGTCTCGCTGGTCATGCTGGGCCTGCTGGTCTTTGGCTGGCAGGCCTTAGAGCAATGGCGACTGCTGCCGCCGCTGTTTGTACCGCAGCGCGTGACTACGGTGCACTACGACCTGGTGCAACTGCCCGTGGAGGTGTGTGAAGAGTGAGGGAAGAGTGAGGGCAGATTGGGGCGGGATGGCGCGTTTGAGGGGGATATAACCATTACTACCCTATACCCAGTATCTAAAACCCTGAGACCTAAACCCTAGATCTGCAACCTTCAACCCTGACCTTCAAACCCTGGACCTTAAACCCTGGATCCTGAACCCATAAAACCTGACCCCTGAATTATATGATTTCTTACCCAGGCGAGCCCCAGACCCTGAATTCTGACCCTTGGACCCTGAGTTACGAATTACGAACCCTGAATCCCGGACCTGCAGGTGGTTTGCGAGCCAGTGGACATGGAGTGGCTGTGGGGGGCGTGCCCAGTGTACGCCGAATTCATCTCGGACCTGCCAGTAGGTGAGTCAGTGCAGACAGAGCCTCTGAGCTCTGATGCCCTAAGCTTTCCACGAGGGACTGGATTGGGATTTGGGGGCATGCCCCTTGTGCACTCCGTTCATTTCAGTCCCACCATTCGGCGAGTCGGCACCAGTAGAGGCTTTGGGCTCCCAGGTCCTGCACACTCCACGAGGGAATGGATTGGGGCATGCCCCTTGTACATTGCATTCATTTCAGCCCCGCCATTTGGCGAGCCGGAACCAGTAGAGGCTTTAGACTCCCAAGTCCCGAGCTCTCCGCGCAAGATTTGGGGGCATGTCCATTGTTTTGTTGTGTTATTTTGTTAATTGTTCACTCTCCAGTTGACAAGTCGGCACCGACAGAGGCTCTAGAGGTGTCCTGAGCTCTCCACAAGTGAAGGGACTATGGGGCATGCCTCCTGAATGTTGCGTTCATTTCGTGTCTGCCAGTCGTTTAGGCAGCTCTGTGGCTGTGGAGACTTTTGGCTGAGTGTGGCTGAGTGTTGCTGCGGAGACTTTCGGCTGTGACTCCCCGAGATTCACGCTGGGATTGGTCTGCTCATGTATGCCTTCTCGTACAAGTTTTCCTTCCTAAGTATGTCCCTACAGGCAGGGGCGTCGTGGGTGGCATGTTGTGCATGGCACTGCTTTGATGATCGCCTTGTCAACCCAGAACCCAGAAGCCTACACCCTAACCCTAACCCTAAACCCTATACTCGAACCCTTAATCCTAAACCTTACGCTCTTAACCCTAAAACCAAGAACCTTGTCCCGCAGGCATGGGCATCAAGGGCGGCATTGCACGCAAGCTGCTCAAGGAGATGTACGGCACGCCGGAGCCGCCGGGCAGCTTTGATATCGATGTGCTACTGTTTGTGGACCAGTACTCGGTAAGTCGGGAGCGCCTGCAGCCGACCAACAAAACAAAAATCGCCGGTACTCTGGTCCCATACTGTGACCACTAACCTGTGTGCCCGAGGCGGGAGCACCTGCAGCCGACCAATACAATGTCTGCTACTCAGGTCCCATAACTGCGACCACTAAATTGCGTGACAACTAAATTGTGTGACCACTGAATTGTGTGACCGCTACTCCTGTTTGTGGAACAGTACTCGGTAAGTTGGGAGCGCCTGCAGCCGACCAAAGTGTATCAGAGGTGTGTACAAGTGTATCAAAAGCGTACCAGATACTTGTCAAAAGTGGACCAAGAGTGCACCTTATGTGTATCAAAAGCGCATCCTGCATCTGAAAACTTGTGTGACCGCTGCTGCTGTTTGCACACACCAGTACTCGGTCGGTCATTAGCACCGGTGACATCAATTAAGTGCCTGGTCCCGTTACTTTAGCCACGGCAGTGTGTCATGGCTGCTGCTGTCTGCTCATCAGTAGTTGTTACAAACGTAGACTTCGATCAGTGCCTGGCCCGTTGTGGGGGGGGGGAGGGAGGGTGCAATTGTGTTCAGGTTAGACGATTGTGGCCTTCCCTGTTTCCAAATCCTCAACGACCGTGGCCTTGCCTGCTTTGCAATCTGCAAAATTGTCACTGCAGCTTCTGTTTGCGGACCGTTTCTCAGTAAGTGTGATCGCCTTCGATGTTCTTTGCCTGCGCCTTCGCATGAGGCAATTAATTAATTTACTTTTTTAATCCGCAGGGATACTTTGAGGCGACGAATCCAGATATTAATTATGAACTGAAGCCGTCCGACCCTTGAATAACTAATTATTCAACTGCGTGTTATGTTAGCTGGAAGCTGTAACCGAGCTGAGGCGCTTAAACCATCGCTGCATGTTAAGTATATGCCCCTTCACCCTCACAACCCTAAACCTGAACCCTTGCTCGGCAGGTAGAGAGGCGGAGGTCTGCCCGTGAGCTTGTCACGGGGATGAAGTTGGGGGGGCTGGTTCTGGAGCCGCAGGACGTAGAGGTGCTGACAAAGGTACACAGAAAGAGGGAAGGGGATAGCACAGGCGTACAGCCACACGGTGTACCGCTGTCCGGCGTACCGCCACACGTTGTACTGTTGTCAAACGTTCCGCCGCACGGTGTACTGCTGCCCGGCGTACTTTCTTGCGGTGTGCTGTCAATAGGTGTATCGTTACCTGATGTACTACACCTCGGTGTACAGCCACCTGGTGCCCTGCTACACCTGGTGTGGTGACATACACTCTGAGTGTTACTGCCTGGTGTACCGCCACCATGTGTACCGCCTCCGAGTGTACTGCCACGGGCGACTGACCAGCCACCGGGTGTACCCAGAACCCCAAGCCCAACCCCAATGCCTGTGCCCTCTTCACCGCCCTCGTCCCTCCAGGTCTGACTGGCTGGCTGTGTAGTTTTTACAGTCCAGAAAAATTATCACGTCTCAATGGTTCGACGCTTAGGACAGGTGCCCGTAAACCACAATACTCACTGAATGAACTGGAGCACCAAACACACAAAATGAATTGTAAAAGTCTAGTGATACCCCTGGCTGAATCACTCCCACTCTTCTCTCACTCTTTGCTCACTCTCACCAGCCTCATCACTCTGACCTCACTTTCCCCTCATTCCCCATGCAGAACTGGCTGACTGAATACTTCATCACACGAGACGTAACGATGAACGAGGTCCTCATCCTGAAGGTAAGAGGCAATTCCTGGCTGGATGTGCAGGATTGAGGGTTTTAGGGTCAAGGGCTAAAGCCTTAACCCTTAACCCTGGATGTGCAATTGTGCAGGGGTGAGGGTTTTGCGTTTAAAAGGGTAAAAATAGGTTAGGCTACTTTTGTTCTTTACCCTCGACATTAACACCCAACCCTCACAGAGATCCATCTTGAAATTTCCAGTTGCGTCTCAAAGGTTTGTCTGTACAGATGGAAATAAATAATCTGTGTCCCCTAGGGGTGTAAGGGCTGTGGGGACAGCGCAGCTTGGGGCTAGAGTCCTATCCGCACCGATTATACGGTTCCTGACGATGTTCGAATTTGAATTTCCATATGAGCTTCCAAATCATAATTCAAATTCGAATGTAGACTCTATGGGTCCAAGAGAGCCGGTACGAGTTAGGCCATGCCTTTCGCGACCATTCGCGTTTTCCGCGGGGGTGTACGATGGTCCAGCAGGCAGTACAAAGCGATGGCATCGGTTGGTGACTGGCTTTCGTTGTATTACAGTGCTGAGGTGGCTGACGTCCCTCCCCTGCACCAGGATTATTCAAATTAAAGTCTGAGTTTGAATTTGAATTTGTATCCCTCCTCCCAGGTCTCCCCCAACACCACGCTGTTTCTGTACACCAAGGATGCCAAGCGGGATGTGGAGGCCGGGCTGATCCGTCCCTCCGTCCACTGCCTCAGGTAAGGCGAGGGAAGCTGCCAAATAAGTACTCCAACTCAAGGGAGGAGGCGGATGGCAGCTGCCTAGTAGGTACTCCAACTCAAGGGAGGAGGCGGATGGCAGCTGCCTAGTAGGTACTCCAACCCAAGGGAGGAGGTGGATGGCAGCTGCCTAGTAGGTACTCCAACCCAAGGGAGGAGGCGGATGGCAGCTGCCTAGTAGGTACTCCAACCCAAGGGAGGAGGCGGATGGCAGCTGCCTAGTAGGTACTCCAACCCAAGGGAGGAGGCGGATGGCAGCTGCCTAGTAGGTACTCCAACCTAAGGGAGGAGGCGGATGGCAGCTGCCTAGTAGGTACTCCAACCCAAGGGAGGAGGCGGATGGCAGCTGCCTAGTAGGTACTCCAACCTAAGGGAGGAGGCGGATGGCAGCTGCCTAGTAGGTACTCCAACCCAAGGGAGGAGGCGGATGGCAGCTGCCTAGTAGGTACTCCAACCCAAGGGAGGAGGCGGATGGCAGCTGCCTAGTAGGTACTCCAACCCAAGGGAGGAGGCGGATGGCAGCTGCCTAGTAGGTACTCGAACCCAAGGGGGGGGCGGATGGCAGCTGCCTAGTAGGTAGTTAGGTACTCAGTCTCAGGGGAAAGCTGGGACAGGGGGAAGCTGTCTAACATGTGGTCAAAAAAATTCAGGGAAGGGAATATAGGAAGGGCGCTGCTTAATAAGGGCTGGTACCTATTGGAAACGTCAATATATATCAGCGCAAATTCTTCCTGCAAAGAAAGAAAGAAGGCTATAGGCACGGAGGTTCAAGAAACAACGCAGCGTGGGGCCGTAGCCACATCCGCGCCGTTACCATGGCCCATATCCTGCTTTATAAGCCACAGGGGACTGGTCGGACCCCTTAGGAGACGCCTAGAAGGGCCCCTGGGTTGTTGATACACGTAACCACCCACATCCTTTTGCGAAAGGGCCAGGCAGATGACAGGCCCCTCCTAGGTGGCAGCCCCCCCCTGATATCCTCAGAGGGTAGGCCAATGCCCTGCTGCACCCACAGCAGGAGTTCTTTAGACTTTGAGTTTTAACCTGGCCATGTCTCCCCTGCCCCTCGCTGTGCAGCTCTGAGTTTGCCCTTTCATGGGAGATTGAGGATGATGGGACACCGTACGAAGCGCCACAACAGGTGAGGCAGATCTGAGGTCAAGGATGAGATCTCAGGTCAGGAATGGCATATCAGAGGTTAAAGATCGGAGGTTAGAGATCAAGGATCTGAGGTTCTGAGGTTATAGATCAGGAATATGAGGGTCTGAGGTCAGAGATCAGGGATCTGAGGTTAAAGATCAGGGATCTGAGGTTCTGAGGTTATAGATCAGGAATCTGAGGATCTGAGGTCAGACATCAGGGATCTGAGGATCTGAGGTTAGAGATCAGGGATCTGAGGTTAGAGATCAGGGATTTGAGGTTCTGAGGTTATAGATCAGGAATCGGAGGATCTGAGGTTAGAGATCAGGGATCTGAGGATCTGAGTTTGGAGATCAGGGATCTGAGTTTAGGGATCAGGGATCTGAGATAAAAGATCGGGGATCTGGGGTTAAAGATCAGAGGTCAGGGATTGAGGTTAAAAATCAGGGATCCGAGGGTACAGATTAGGGATCTGAATTTAAAGATCATTCTTAATATCGATACTTAATGATGTGGTCTTAAGAGCGAAAGGATCAGTGTAGAATTAACTAGAGATCTCCTTCCAGTGTAGTTTCCTGGCCTTGATAAGGGGCCGAAATATCGCAGGTAGACAATTTGTCCCAGAACAGATTAAAACAGGGTGATTCAACTTCGTGTATACTTGAGTAAGAAGAGGGTACAGATTAGGGATCTGAGGTTAGAGATCAGGGATCTGAGGATCTGAGTTTAGAGATCAGGGATCTGAGTTTAGGGATCAGGGATCTGAGATAAAAGATCGGGGATCTGAGGTTAAAGGTCAGAGGTCAGGGATCTGAGGTTCAAAATCAGGGACCTGAGGTGAAAGATCGGGAAACTGTGCTGAAACTCTGAAAGATCGGGAATCTGTGAAAGATCAGAGTTTAGAGATCTAAGGCCAGGGATCTGGTTTAGGGATCATAACCCCTGGTAAAATTACTGGTTGATGTAAAGGGGGGCATCTTAGCCTTGTATTCAAGGATTGGTTCCAACTGGGCAGTCCAAGGTGGGTCAGAAATAAGGGATCTGGGGCTTGAGATCTGATGTGAAGGATGTGAGGTCAGGAATGGTATCTGAGGTCGGGAATGGGATCTGAGGTAAGAAAGCTACGCCCCATTGGAGGCGTGACAGGTAAGGAAACAGCGCAGCCTGGGCTGAAGTCACATCCTGTTCTGAGGTGAAATATCTGAGGTAAAGGATCTGATGGTTGGTTTCCACGCGCTTTCGCGTCCTCATCCTGGACCTGGTGATTCAAAATAGAACCCTTTGAATCTGCATGTCCCCCCCAACTCCCCACACTTTTCACCGTCTGCTGAAATTTTACCATCTGCAGATTTGCCGATTTCGAGGGTGGGGATAATTGTGGGGATTGCAAAACCAACATATTTTCAAGGATAACTCTGATGTCTGACGATCCCTAGTGCGTTTCCTGCATCTGTTCATCAATATTCAAAGTGTCTGATATTCAAATGTACCGGTACACATGTATTCAAATTTTGATATGGCTGGCCATGCAACCCCACTCCGTAGGTCTGCCGATCCCTTGTGAGATACCTGAAGGGTCACGGGGTGGACTACGCTTTCGATCACGCCACATGGTCACACTAGTGAGTGTGTGATGTGCGACTTGTGTTATCGGGGTGGACTGCACATAAGATCACGCCGCATGGTCACACTAGTGAGTGTGTGATGTGTGACTTTTTGTATCGAGGTGGACTACGCTTTCCATCACGCCACAGGTTCACACTAGTGCAGGTGTGATGTGTCACGTTACCTTCACCCCATCCACGTAAATAGAAAGCGGTCAGACCTGGACGCTCTGTCGATGCCTATTTTCTAAATGGAGCAGAGCTTGACCCATCCGACTGACTTAACTGTCGCGTCCTGCTGACCAAGACCCATCACCCAACAAGCTTTGGACCAGTTTTTAGATTTAAGGGTTTGCGGAGTATGCATTCATGCTGTCACAACATTAGGGATACCCAGTCCCATCCCCTGATCCGTCTGCCGTAGCCAATGTGCCAAACCCTAAAATCCGTAAACCCTTAACCCATAGCCAACATTTCAAACCCGTATCCCGTAACCCCAAAGGCTTTACTTAAACCCTAAGCATGAAGCCAAAGTGTATAACCACAAACCCTGAACCCTAAACCCTTATCCAATGTGTCAAACCCTGAACCCATGCAAATCTCAAACACTCAACCCTAAACCCGTAGCCAACGTGTCAAACCCCAAACCTTTAGCCCCACACCCTAAACACGTAGCCATGTGTCAAAACTCAAACCATTAACCTGTAGCCAACGTGTCATATCCCAAACCATTAACCCCAAACCTTGAACCCGTAGCCAACGTGTCAAACCCACCGGGACGCGGCTCTTCCTTATCGTAGTGGGAGCGCATCGACTCTGGATGATCACTCAACCCCAACCCTCTCTTGATCTGTGTGTCGCAGTCGACGTGTCAAGCTTACCAAGACACAGCTCTTCAAGGTCCTTAAGCCTTTCCACGACAGCGACGAGAAGATGCTGGTGAGTATCGAGCAGCAGTTGGACAACGGTTGAACAGCAGTTGCGCAACAGTTGAACAGCAGTTGAACAGCACTTGATGTACACATGCACATGCGAGTGTGGTGTGAATATGCTCGTGAGGAATCAAGCAGCAGTTGGACAGCAGTCGAGCAGAAGTTGTATATATCAGTTGAATATCAGTTGCTGATACAGCGAGACTCGTACACATATATTCGAGAGCCTTTCCCGGAAAGGGTGTGAAGATGCTGGTGAGAAATCGAGCAACAGTTGAACTTAAGTCGAACAGCAGTTGCTGCTATAGTTGACCGAACCGGAGGATCCTTTTCACGTTTCAAATTCAAATTCTCAGGGCGCGGTCGACCACCTGGTCAGCATCGGCTTCTTGTCGCGCGACGAGCTGCGCAAGGCGGGCGGAGTCAATCTCTTCTGGGGCCTGCTGCTGCAAGAGATCAACACAGTGGTGAGCATTTATTCCGATGGCCCCTCCAGAAGATGAAGCAGGAACGCCTGTTCACAATGACTCAAACAGGCTTTGCTGAAAATGATAAACCGCAATCTTCATATCCCAAACTTTGAACCGCCAGCTTTGAACCTCTGATTTTAAACCCTAAACGTTGCATTGAACCTCAAACTTTGAACCCCAAACTTTGAACCTCTGAGCTTATTAAACCGTCATCTTTGAACCCCAAAATTTGAACCCCACATTTTGAACCCCCAAAACGTGTGACCCCAAAACCTCCACACCTTCACACTACTGCCAAGCGAGAGCAGCAGCCGCATGACCCTCAATGTAGCTGAAACTCTAACCTTTACCTTAAACTCAAACGGTACCCCAAGTTCTTACCCTAACCATCAGCTACCTTGCGCTAGCCACTTACCATTAACCACTTCCCCCCCCCAGGTAAGTAAGAACAACAGCCGCATGATCCTGAAGGAGCTGGACCCCGACGCGGTGGAACGGTGGGTGGGTGGGAGCGTGGAACAGTGGTTGGGTGGGTGGGTTGGAGTGTGGAAAAGTGGGTGGGTGAGTGGGAGTGTGGATCAGTGGGTGAGTGGGTGGGTGGGAAGAAGCACGGAGTTTGGCTGCCGAGTTCAGGGTTTTAGGGTCAATGGTCCTGGGTTGAATCCGCTTTTCCTTATCCTAAACCCTAAACAGGTGTGTGTGTGTGTGGGGGGGGGTCAAGCAGGCGAGCGTGGCGGCTGATATGAGGCTTATATTTAATCCGCGTCTGTTTATCCTGAACCCTGAGCCAAGTGGTGGACATGAATCAGGCAAGCGTGGCAGTCAGGATCAGGGTGAAGAGATCAATCTGCCTCTCCTCCTTTTCGTCCCCAAATAATATACCCTTCACCTGAAACTCTAAATCATTAACCCTGAACCCTAAACCCTGAATCCTGAATCCGAAACCCGTAACTCTAAACCCTTAACCCAAATCCTGAACCAGGTGGGTGGAGATGAAGCAGGCGAGCGTGGCAGCCAGGATTATAGGCATGGAGATGCGAAGCAAGCGGACCGGCTTTGCGCCGTCCGAGGAGAATGTTGTGGACCTGGGGCGTCTTTCATTCCCACATCAGGTAAGATGCAGTTCCACACTTCCATACCTGTCGTGGACCTGGGGCGGCTCTCATTCCCGCAGCAGGTAGGATGCAGTTCCACACTTCCATACCTGTCGTGGACCTGGGGCGGCTTTCATTCCCGCAGCAGGTAGGATGCACTTCCACACCCGGAAGAATGTCGTGGTTTAGTAACATGACTGATATGAGTGACCCGAGTGATATGAGTGATATAGTATATCTCATATGAGTGATGTCTTTCATTCCCGCAGCAGGTAGGATGCAGTCCCACACCTGGCTGAATGTTGTGGACTGAAATGCATATGACTGTTACGAGTGACCCGAGTGATATGTGTGATCTAGTACATCTCATATGACTATATGAGTGATGTCTCTCATTCCCACAGCAGGTAGCATGCAATTCCAGACCTGGTGGAATGGTTGCAGATGCCTCCTCAATGAAGAGTCTAGCTGAATGGTAGCTGAGCCCCCCAGGAATGTGTAGCTGAGTGGTAGCTGAGACCCCCAGAATGTATAGCTGAGTGCTTGAATCGCATGGGCTGTGTCCCCGTGTCCGTTGCAGCTGTTGGAGTACATTCGCAGCGGGCCAACATTTGAGCCGGAGGCGTACATGGCGCAGACAGCCGGGGAGCTGGTGCAGACCATGACGACGTCTCGGATAGGTGGGGTAAGGGTTTAGGGGTTCAGGGTCTGGGTTTTGGTCGAATTATTAGGGTTTAGGGGTTAAGGGTCTGGGTTTGGGTCGAATGATTAGGGTCAAGGGGTTAAGGGTCTGGGTTTGGGTCCAATGATTAGGGTTGAGGGTCTAGGGGTAAGGTTCTGGGTTTGGGTATAATGATTAGGGTTTGAGGTTCTAGGTTTGAGTTTGGGTCGAATGAGTATGGTATAGGGGTTAAGGTTCTGGGTTGGGTTCGAGGATTTGAGCTGTGCAAAACCTGAAAAGCATGACCACGTGCAGGATATGTGGGGTAAGGGTTTAAGGTCCAGGGTTAAGGGCCTAGCATGGGAAGGTTCTTGGGTGCGGTCAGGGGTCAGGGGTCAGCGTCTAGGGTTAAGGGCTTAGCATGGGGAGGTTGTGGGGTGGGGTGTGGGATAAGGGGTCAGCGTCTAGGGTTAAGGGCTTAGCATGGGGAGATTGTGGGGTGGGGTGTTGGACAAGGGTTCAGGGTGTAGGGTTAATGTCCTAGCATGGGGTGGTTGTGCAAAATAGGCAGGCCATGACTGTGTTCCGGATAGGTGGGATACCGGTTCAGGGTCAAGGGTTAGGGTTGAGCAAAAAAAGCTGACAATGGCGGTGTAGCGGATAAGTGGGGTCGGGTTATCAGGCTTCATGGTCTAGGGCCAAGCTTGTGCAAAGCCTGCAAACTGTGGGGATAATCGTGGATGGGGGAAATTGTGGGGGAAATTGTTGGTGGGGGGAATCGTGGATGGGCCTGCCTCTGTGCCCCTGTCTGTGTTGGTCTCTCTCTGTCTCCCTTACAAGAATAGTGAGACGAATACAACTATTTAGTCGTTGTCGTTAGAGGTTTTCCGGTTCTGACAGGGTTCCCCCCACCCAAGTAACAAAACAAAACAAACAAAAGACTGAAAAACCCATCACCCCAGTGATCGAATAAAACAAAATAAAAAACGAAAGTGCCTCTCTGTCCCACATCCAGCAAGATACGCACAAACCCCCGCTGTCCCCCTTTTCGGCCATGCCTCTGATTTGAATGCAAACTTCATTCGAATTCAAATTCAAACGCAGCCGCCATGGAGAACTACAAGGTCCTCAAGAGTGTGGCGGCTAGGTCTGGCGAGGCGGTCCTGAAAATTGCCACGCAGGCCGCAACACAGGTGGGGGACTGGTTGGCTGGTTCTGGGCATATAGGGTTAAGGGTTAAGGGTGCTGAAGATTACAGCACAGGTGGGGGCCAGGCTGGCTGGTTGTTGGATTTCGACAGGTGTGGAGGGCAGGGCTAGGGTGCTGAAGATTGCAACGCAGGCCGCAACACAAGTGGGGGGCTGGCTGGCTGATTCTGGGGATTTTGAAAGGGGTGGCGGAGGGCAGGGCTAGGGTGCTGAAGATTGCAACACAGGCTGCGACACAGGTGGGGGGGCTGGCTGGCTGGTTCTGGGGATTTCGACAGGTGTGGAGGGCAGGGCTAGGTTGCTTAAGGTTGCAACGCAGGCTGCAGCACAAGTGGGGGGCTGGCTGGCTGATTCTGGGGATTTTGAAAGGGGTGGCGGAGGGCAGGGCTAGGGTGCTGAAGATTGCAACACAGGCTGCGACACAAGTGGGGGGCTGGCTGGCTGGCTCTGGGGTTTTAGATAGGGGTGGCGGTGGGCAGGGCTAGGGTGCTGAAGATTGCCACGCAGACTGCAACACAAGTGGGGGGCAGGCTGGCTGGTTCTGAGGGTTAAGGGTTTAGGGTTAAGGGTGCTGAAGATTGCAACGCAGGCCGCAACACAAGTGGGTCACGCTAAGGGTGCGGGGGGCAGGGCGAGGGGCCCTTCATCTTCCGGGGGTCATTTGGGGTTGATGCCCAGGAGCAAGAAAACGTTTCTCCTCCCCATCGGATCTTTGGTGGGGGATTCGAAATTTGAATTGGAAATTATAATTATCACCTATATTTGAAGTCACGTTGTATTTCGTCGCAGGGCAGGCTGGGGCCCTGTCCTCTAGGGGGCGGTTTGGGGGACCGCTTACTTGATATAGAGAATGCTCGTGTCCCCATCCTCAAACTATGATCAAGGGTTTGAATTTGAATCCCGATGGATTTTTGAAATTCCATTTAATTCAAACCAGTACCAGTGCGTGTTTCCCGCGTGCCAGCAGCGGCCCTTGTTCTTCTGGGGGGCCATCTGAGGATCCAGGGTTCAAGAAGTTTCTCATCTGCGCTTATCCTTTCTTGAGTGTTTGAATTCGAATTTGAATGTGAAGCACAGTCATCGCTTTGACCCACAGGGACACTGGTTTTTCTTGGGGGATTGCGAGGGTGTGGAGATCCAGAGTTGAATAAGCTTCTCCTCCTAGCTCGCCCAGTGAGCCGTGTTTTGAATTTGAGTTTGAAACCTCCTCGTTGCCGGGTTGACTCGCAGGGCAGCAGGGGCCCTTCCTCCTCCGGGGCGCCGTTCGGTGGTGAGGATCCTGAGCTGAAGCTGGCTCTTGAAGCCGAGATTGTCAAGCTTCGGGGGTTGCTGGTGAGGACAATCCTGGGCATATAAACCCTAAACCCTACATCCTGAACCCTAAACCCTAAAGTCCTGGGCACTGTTTTCATAGCCGTCCGAAGGGTCGGGGACTGGGTAAAGGGTGAGGATTCCGAGCAAAAGCAGGCCCTTGAAGCCGAGATTGTCAAGCTTCGGGGGTTGCTGGTGAGGGCGCAGCAGGCAGTCCCGGGCACTCTTTGATGATCGTCCGAAGTGTGGGGGGCAGGGTTGGGGGGTGAGGATGCGGATCTGTACAAGGCTTTGGAAGCCAACATTGTCAAGCGGAGTGGCCTGCTGGTGAGGGGGCTGCGGGCACTCGTTTCGTGAATTCAGGGGACTGTGTTTGGGGGTGAGCATCCCGAGCTGAAGGAGGCTGCTGGTGAGGGGGCAGCAGGTAGTCCCAGGAACTCAAATATGCTCAACCGCCCGAAGGGTGGGGGACTGGGTGTATAGGGGTGAGCAGCCCCAGCTGAAGAAGGCTCTGCAGGCTGAGATCGTCAAGCTGACGGGGGCTGCTGGTGAGGGGGCTTCCGGCACTCGTCTAAACTGGTTCGATGGGTGGGGGACAGAAAGCTGAAATGAATATGTTCAGATTTTTCTTTTCTTCTGCTCCTAGAAACAACACCCTTTTTGTTGGTCCATATGATGGAGTGATGGACCTGTGCTGCCCTGCTCGCCGCTCCTCCTCCTCCTCCTCCCTCTCAGCTAGCCCCGCTCCATGCTCCTCACACACTTCCCCTTCCTCCCTTTCCTCCTCCTCCCCCCCCTCCCCCCCCCCTGGCTGCTTCCCTCGTCCACAGGCAGTGCTCCAAGCGACCAATCTCGCCGCCCCCTAACATGCGAGCTCCCCGGCTGAAAAGCTGGTGCCCCTCCCCCCCCTCCACCCGCTCCTTCCCTTCGCTCCTCAGGCAGTACCCCGAGTCTCCAATCTCGCTGCCCCACACAAGCAGGCTCCCTTCGGTTGACCAGCTGATGCCCCTCCCCGCTTCCCTCCTCCTTAAGCAGCCCCCCTCCCCGCTCCCCCCTCCCCCTTCCCCATTCTCCTTCCCTCCTTCACAGGCAGTGCCCCAAACCTCCAGTCTCACCCCCCCCACACACACGCGGCCCACCCTCTCAGCTGATAAGCTGGTGCCCCTCCCCCTTTCCTTCCCCTCTCCTTAAAATACCTCTTCCTTGCTTCTTCCCTCCTTCACAGGCAGTGCCCTAAGCATCCAGTATCGCTGCTCCCCCGACGCACATGCGGGCGCACTGTGTTAGCTGATACGCTGGTGCCCCGCCCCACTCCTTCTCTCCTCCTTGAACATCCCCACTCCCCTTCCCCACTCCCTACCCTCCTCCACATGCAGTGCCCCAAGCCTGCCCCCACACACGCGGGTTCACCCTCAGCTGATAGGCTGGTGCCCCCCTCCCCCTTTCCTTCCCTTCTCCTTAAACAAACCCCTTCCCCGCTCCTTCCCTCCTTCACAGGCAGTGCCCCAAGCATCCAGTCTTGCCGCTCCCTCGCACGCGGGCGCCCCTTCGGCTGACAAGCTGGTGGCCGACCTACGGACCGTCACCCGCGAGGGCAACAAGAGGCATAACAAGGAATACATGGTGCGACCCTCGGTGTGTGCATGTAGGGTTTTTGGGGGGGAGGGGATGGAGGGCATGGGAATGGCATAGGGGAGGAGACGTGGGAAGAGGGCATTCTGGGGAGGGCAGCATTGGGGCGTAGAGGGGTGGTGTCACAAGTGTTGTGTGTGTGTGTGTGTGTGTGTGTGTGTGTGTGTGTGTGTCACAAGTAAGTGTGTGGGGGGGGAGGAGGGCACCACCCTTAAGCCATCATCATGTTCCACTTATCCCCCAAACTGTAACCTAGAAACCACATGTTTAAGATGATCCACATGCACATCCCCTCCGCCCCTATCCCCAATCTTCCCTCCACTTTGCGCCCCTCCTCCCCCCCCCCACCCCTCCATCCCACTCTCCATGCACAAACCTTCCGCCCCTATTCCCAATCTCCCCTCCACTTTGCATACCCCCTCCCCCCCCCACCCCCCCATCCCACTCTCCATGCACAAACCCTCCGCCCCTATTCTCAATCTCCCCTCCACTTTGCATCCCCCCTCCCCCCCCCACCCCCCCATCCCACTCTCCATGCACAAACCCTCCGCCCCTATCCCCAATCTCCCCTCCACTTTGCGCCCCCCCCCCCCCCCCCCCTCCCATCCCACTCTACATGCATAACCCCTCCGCCCATATCCCCAATCTCCCCTCCACTTTGCCCCCCTCCCTCCACTACATGCACACCCAGGGTAACTTTGGCCGCAGGAGCTATGTGCCCTCCAACGAAGGCGGATCAGATTCTGGGGTCGTGACCCAAGGTAGGTTGCAGCCCATGGTAGCAGCCTGGGTAGGAGTCTGGCTAGGAGTCAGGGACCCCTGTTAGGGTTAAGGGGACGAAGCTGAAGCCCAGTATCCCTTTTTAGAGCCATGACTCAACGCTGGAAGAGAGATAACAAAACACAATTGGGGTTTGCGGCGCGGGGGCTTACCTCGCAGGAGGCATCTTTATCCCCATCCACACACACACAGCACCCCCTTGCCCTTCAACGCCCTCCCCCCCACCCTCCACCCCACCCCCAGATTTCTTATGTTTACGACATTTGAATCATTGACCCCCTCACACACCTCCCATGTGCTTCCACAGCCGCGCACACTGGCAGCGCCGCGGCGGGCGATCCGGCGGCAGGCGTTGGGCCAGACCCTGCCGGGGACAACTGGATCCGTCATAGTGAGCTCAAGGAGAAGATGCAGGCGGTGGCCACCTTGCCTGGCACCTTCTACCAGGTCAGCATCAGGGTAAATTATTAGCAGTAGCAGGGTGTAGCAGTGACAGAAGTAGCGTCAGCCGGGTGTAACCACCTTGCCCGGCACCTTCTACCAGGTCAGGATCAGGGTGTAGCAGCAGCATGAACAGGGTATGGTATCAGGGTATGGTAGCAGCAGTAGATCAGGGTGTAAAAGCAGCATGAACAGGGTATGGTGACAGGGTGTAGCAACAACAGCAATAGTAGCAGGGTTTGGCAACAGGGTGTAGCAACAGCAGTAACAGGGTATTGTGACAGGGTGTAGCAGCTGCAGCAGTAAAAGGGTTTGGTGGCAGGGTGTAGCAGCAGCGCAATCAGGATGTAGCAGCAGCAGTAGCAGGGAACGGTGGCAGGGTTAAACAGCAGCATGTGCAGGGTGTAGCAGCAGCAAAATCAGGGAATGGTGGCAGGGTGTAGCAGAAACAGTAGCAGGTTGTAGCTACAGCATGTCCAGCGTCAGCTGAGTGTGGCCACCTTGCCCGGCACCTTCTACCAGGTCTGGAGCAGGGTACAGCAGTGGCAGTAGCAGGGTGTTGCAGTGACAGCAGCAGGGTGCAGCAGTGACAGTAGCAGGGTGTTGCAGTGGCAGTAGCAGCATCAGCAGGGTGTGGCCACCTTATCTGGTACCTTCTACTAGGTCAGGGTCGGGGTGTAGCAGTATCAGCAGTAACAGGGCATTGCAACAGCATGAACATGGTGTAGCAGTGGCAGGGTGCAGCAGTGGCAGGGAGCATCAGTAGCAGGGTGCATCAGTAGCAGTAGCAGAGTGCAGCAGTAGCAGGGAGCAACAGTAGCAGGGTGCATCAGTAGCAGTAGCAGTGTGCAGCAGTAGCAGGGATCAGCAGTAGCAGAGTGTAGCAGTGGCAGGGAGCAGCAGTAGCAGGGTGCATCAGTAGCAGTAGCAGAGTGCAGCAGTAGCAGGGAGCAGCAGTAGCAGAGTGTAGCAGTGGCAGGGAGCAGCAGTAGCAGGGTGCATCAGTAGCAGTAGCAGAGTGCAGCAGTAGCAGGGTGCAACAACAGCAGTAGCGGGTGTAGCAGAAGCAGGTGCAGCAATGACCCATGTGTTGCCACCCTTCCTGTCCTTTGGGGAGGGTTAAGAACAGGGTTGGATTAACCCCCCAACAGTAACCCTACAGATGCCACCCTTCCGCTCGGTTAGGGTTTTTTGGGTTTAGGGTTTAATGAAACCACGAACCTTTACCCTCGAGGTACCACTCAGCCGCTCGTTCAGTTGTCAGTGTGACGGGGCCGTTCTGGCAGCACATCAGTTGTGTGAACATTTGTTAGTGTGAACAGGTGCTTTGCATGTCCACTCTTATCCTCCCTCTTGCCCTGACACCCTGCCTTCTCCCTCCCTACCCCTGAGGTGGTCCCGATGGATGAGGCAGGGTTTGAACCGTTAACCCTAGACCCCAGAAACCCAAACCCTTAACCCTAAAATCCCATTAATCCTAAACCCTAGACCCCAAGAACCTGTAACCCTAAATCCTAAATCCCTATTAACCTTAACCCTTCCACTTAGGTGGTCCCGATGGGTGAGGCAGGCGAGGATCCGGAGTACGTGCCCCTGGTGACTGGCAAGGATCAACCCGTGCGGAAGCGCCTGGAGGTGTGAGCAGGGATCAAATATGTGTGAACTAAATAGTGTTGTATAAAGCTTTGGGCTTACATGTGATGGGGTGGGAACAACCCGTGCGGAAGCACCTGGAGGTGTGAGCGGAGATCCAATATGTGTGGACTCAATAGTGATTTATAATGCTTTGGGCTTACATGTGATGGAGGTGTGAGGGGGTGTATAAGATGTGTGAACTGAAGAGTGATATGTTATGTACGCACATCATGCTTTGGGTTTACATGTGATGGCCTGATGGGGTGGGTCCAACCTGCACGGATGCGTCTGGAGGTGCGAGCAGGGGATATAATATGTGTGAACTAATGAGTGATGTGTAATGCTTTGGGTTTACATGTGATGAGGTGGGACCAACCCGTGCGGATTCGCCTGGGGATGCGAGCAGGGGACATACATCTATTAACTGAAGAGTTATGTATCATGTATGAACATCATGTTTTGGGGGTGTCGTAGTTACCCACCCTTGTGGAAGAGCCTGCATGCGTGAGTGGGAAGTAGAAGTTCGGGCGCCAGCTTCAAATGTCCGGGCGCTGAAAAAATGCACGCTTTTGATGAAACAGTAATCGATCATATTGTGGTTGCCTTCCTGTGGTGTGCTGCAGATCTGGCAGCTGCTCCGCTTCCTCGCCGGCGTCATGGCCTTGCAGGTAGGTTTAGGGTTTAGGGGTTTAGGGTTAGTGTTTCCGTCATGGCGTTGCAGGCAGGTTTCCGTACCGTTAATTTTAGGGTAAAGGGTTACCAACCCTGAACCTTAGACCACCATTAGTTAGGTTTATTTTAGTTACCGGTAGTTGTTGGGTTAAGGGTTTCAAACACTGAACTCTATACTAGGTAGCTGCCACTGTTTAGGTTTCGGTAAGGGTACAGGGTTTTAGAACCCCGATTGCTGTTTTGCATGTAAACACGGCCAGACACAGCATTTCCTGGAAGGTTCGAATTCAATAAAATTGAATTCGATAAAAATATAAATTCAGTAAATACGAATTCAATGCATTTGACATTTGGATTCAATGATTCGAACCTTCCCAACAACTGCTGTGCCTGGCCGTGTAGGCGTGTACCCTCTGACACTGTTTGTGAAGCAGTTCTGTTTGTGAAGCAGTGTCTGCTACGTGTGCCCGGCCCACCACCGTTCATTTTTTTGTTTGAATTTGAATTCATAATTCATAAACCACTGCTCCTGGCAGTGCACCCTCTGGCCTTGGTTTTGCCGCAGTTCCGTCAATGTCCGCTGTATGGCCATGCAGGGACTGCGCACTCCCAACCCACCACTGTGGAATTCGGCTTTAAATTTGAATTGATTTTTTCAGAAACCTCTGCTCCTGGCCATGTACCCTCTGGCACTGGTTGCGCCATTTGTTGCGGCTGGCTTTACGCCCGCCAAGCCCAGCGCCGCCGATCTGCTAGTTTGATTTTAGATTCGAATTCAAATCCGGCTCGCAGAAACCGCTGCTCCTGGCAGCCTACTCTCTCATGCTGGTCGCGCTGCTGTTCCGCCTGTGCCTGCCGCGCGTCGAGGCTGGTATCTTCGACGCTTTCAATGACCTTGACACGACTTTGTTCAAAAAGGAGCTGCGGACATGGATGGGTGAGTTTTTTGGCTTGCATCAAAGGGTTTGAGGGTTTAGGTTCGAGTGCCTTGGGTTTCAGACATGGATGGGTGTGTCTTAGGGCTGATGTCAAAGCAAGTGAGGGTTTAGGGTCGCGGACATGGATGGGTGAGTCTTCTGGCTTGCATTAAAGGTGTTCAGGGTTAATGGTTATGGGTCTAGGGTTGCGGACGTGGATGGGTGAGTGTTAGGGCTTGCATCAAAGGTGTTCAGGGTTTAGGGTCTAGGGTTGCAGAAGTGGGTGGGTGAGCCTTAGGGCTTGCGGTAAAGGGGTTAGTGCCTAGGGTTGCAGACGTGAATGATTGTGTCGCAGGGCTGATGGCAAAGAGCTTAAGGGTTCATGGTCAAGTGTTCAAGGTTGTTGAAGTGGATGGGTGAGGTGGCCGTCCCCCGCAGAGCTCGGCCCAGGCCAGCCCTAGCCCTCACCCCCATTTTCGTGTCCCTAACCCTCGACCCGCCTCTTCTCAGGCTTCGTCGGCGCTGACGTCTTCTTCTCCCTGCTGGGTGGCATCACCTTGGAGCAGTTCTCGCGCATGGCCATGCAGACGCTGTTCAGACGCTTCTTTGAGCACGTAGTGTTCCAGGTACGGTGTGAGGACGCTTGAGGGTTTAGCCATCATCCCCTGGGCTTAAATGTCAACCCTGAACCTTAAACCATACACCCCAAGCCATCAAATGTAAACTTTAAACCATAAACTGTATACCCTAAACGTTACATTCAAGCCATACATAGTTAACCCTAGGACATAAACTGTATAACCTAGGCCATAAACTATGAACCCTATGCCAGAAACCGCAACCCCCGACCCATTAACCCTAAGGCTTGACGCCCTAAAGCCTTAGAAACCTGTACACCAGCACCCAGCACTTGCAACCCTCAACACAGGACCCACCCTTTTTCGCCTTTCGTCCCCTTGAGAGCTGATGGCGCGTAGCCATGCACTAACTAAGAGCTCTCTCACCCTACCCCCACGATCTGCGCTCATGATCTTGCTCTGAAACCCCTAACGTCTCCTCCATCATGACCCCCCCAGGATTTGCCCTTTTTTGACCGCCTGTCTCCGGGAGAGCTGATGGCGCGCACTAGCGGGGACTCCCTCACCGTCAGATCGATTGTGTCTAGCACTTGCTACCAGGTGAACCATGAGGGGGCATGGGGTTCGAATGGAGGGGTAGGAGGGGGGGGGCAAATAAGGTCTGAATTGAGGGGCAACGGGGTTGAATTTAGGGTTAGGGGCCAGGGGGGGGACAATGGGGTTGGATGGAGGGGAGTTCAATGGCCTTTATGTGAAATGTGAGATGTGAGCAGATGTTTGGCTGGCTCCCAGCTTTCCGCTCAGACATATGTTTGAACCGCTCCATAATCCCTTTTCCTCGATTACGCAAATATTTGAGGGGCCCGTCTTGTTCCTCGCGTCCCGCCCCACGCACTTTTGCAGATGTTTGACATCTGATAACCGCCCCCCGCCTCCCGCTCCCCGCTTAGGCAGATATTGTTTGACATCTGATAACCGCCCCCCGCTCCCCGCTCCCTGCTCCGCGCTCCCCGCTTTGGCAGATATTGTTTGACATATGATAACCGCCCCCCGCTCCCCGCTCCCTGCTCCGCGTTCCCCGCTTTGGCAGATATTGTTTGACATATGATAACCGCCCCCCGCTCCCCGCTCCCTGCTCCGCGCTCCCCGCTTTGGCAGATATTGTTTGACATCTGATAACCGCCCCCCGCTCCTCGCTCCCTGCTCCGCGTTCCCCGCTTTGGCAGATATTGTTTGACATATGATAACCGCCCCCCGCCCCCCGCTCCCTGCTCCGCGCTCCCCGCTTTGGCAGATATTGTTTGACATCTGATAACCGCCCCCCGCCCCCCGTTCCCTGCCCCCCGCCAAGACAGATATTCTCTGAACCGCTCCAGAATCCGTCTCCCCCTCGATCCCTCGCCTCCATTCCCGCAGATGTTTGAAGGCAGCCGATCATGCTCCTTGCGCCCCGCCCCGCATGCAAAAGAAGATGTTATACCCGCTCTCTGACCCCCGCATATGTCTGGCTTGCTCCCCGTTCCACCCGCTCCCCATTCCCGCAGATGTTTGAGGGCAGCATTCTGTTCCTCGGCTCCATCGTCATGCTGCTGTACGGGGCAGGCCCGCTGCTGCTGGCACAGCCCAACATCCTGTTCATTTTCATGCTGGTTGTCGCGCTCAACTTCCTGGTCGCAGGCGTTCTGGGCATGTGGCTCAGGCAGTGCAACCTGGCGGTAAGTGCGGTAATTTGAAGGAACAAGAATAGAAATGATACCGTATATATTCTGGTAATGATGAATTTAATTGAATCCCGGGGCACACTTAGGCTACATTTCAGATGATGATCAGCTACAATGTGGCCTATGGACGGTAGGGATTGGTGCTGCGAGCAGTGCAATCTGGCAGTAAGTGGACGCCTCAATTCCACGCGTTGAGACACAAGGGTTGAGGATAAAGGGTGTGGGCAGATGGAAGGGGATGCTTGGCTGGGCATGTGGGCCAAGAAGCGTGAACCTGGGGGCAGTTGGAAGGGGATGCTTGGCTGGGCATGTGGCCCCAGAAGCGTGAACCGGGGGGCTGGTGGAAGGGGATGCTTGGCTGGGCATGTGGCCCCAGAAGCGTGAACCGGGGGGCAGGTGGAAGGGGATGCTTGGCTGGGCATGTGGCCCCAGAAGCGTGAACCGGGGGGCTGGTGGAAGGGGATGCTTGGCTGGGCATGTGGCCCCAGAAGCGTGAACCGGGGGGCAGGTGGAAGGGGATGCTTGGCTGGGCTGTGGCCCCAGATGCGTGAACCTGGGGGCAGGTGGAAGGGGATGCTTGGCTGGGCATGTGGCCCCAGAAGCGTGAACCTGGGGGCAGGTGGAAGGGGATGCTTGGCTGGGCATGCGGCCCCAGAAGCGTGAACCTGGGGGCAGGTGGAAGGGGATGCTTGGCTGGGCATGTGGCCCCAGAAGCGTGAACCGGGGGGCTGGTGGAAGGGGATGCTTGGCTGGGCATGTGGCCCCAGAAGCGTGAACCGGGGGGCAGGTGGAAGGGGATGCTTGGCTGGGCATGTGGCCCCAGAAGCGTGAACCGGGGGGCTGGTGGAAGGGGATGCTTGGCTGGGCATGTGGCCCCAGAAGCGTGAACCGGGGGGCAGGTGGAAGGGGATGCTTGGCTGGGCTGTGGCCCCAGAAGCGTGAACCTGGGGGCAGGTGGAAGGGGATGCTTGGCTGGGCATGTGGGCCCAGAAGCGTGAACCTGGGGGCAGGTGGACGGGGATGCTTGGCTGGGCATGTGGCCCCAGAAGCGTGAACATGGGGGCAGTTGGACGGGGATGCTTGGCTGTGCATGAGGCCCCAGAAGCGTGAACCGGGGGGCAGGTGGAAGGGGATGCTTGGCTGGGCATGTGGGCCAAGAAGCGTGAACCTGGGGGCAGGTGGAAGGGGATGCTTGGCTGGGCATGTGGCCCCAGAAGCGTGAACCTGGGGGCAGGTGGAAGGGGATGCTTGGCTGTGCATGTGGGCCCAGAAGCGTGAACCTGTGGGCAATTGGAAGGGGAAACTTGGCTGGGCTTGTGGCCCTGGAAGCGTTAACCTGGGTGTGTGTGGAGTGGATCGTGTAGGGGCCAGCGCCCAAGCTTCAAGCGTGGGGCCACATGGTGTGGTTTTCATAATTCAGTCTGCTCGCACAAGTGCGGCATGCTAGGGGCGGCAAGCCATGTGATTCGCGCTGGACGCCTCCACCGAGATGTCGAGATGGCATGGGTTTGGGTTTTCAAAATAGATTTGCGGTAGCCGATAGACTCTTGGATGTAGTCTTGAATGGTATCTCAAAGTCGCAGGCGTGCCAAGCTCGAGGCCGCTTGTCTGGCTTCTCGCTTGATCCCTTCTCCAAGCTCTCGAGATCACATGGTTTGATGTTTTGAAAACCCGGTAAGAATCTTGATGTACTGGTACCTGCTCGCAGGTACGCCAAGCTCTGGGCCGTATGTTTGGCTTCAAGATCTCGAGCCTTCTTTCATCCCTTTCTTTTTCAAAATCCGGTTTGATTCGCTCTATGTCTTCACTCGTAGGTGCGCCAAGCTCTGGGCCGCATGTTTGGCTTCACGCTCGATGCCTTCTCCAAGATCGAGACTGTGGCAAGCCTGGGCCTGGAGATGCGCATGCTCAACGACTACAAGAACTACTCAAAGGACTACTTCCGGTGAGGAGGAGGGGGCAACGAAAAGGTCCCCCTTCTCTTGGTCAACAAGAGCAGGGCGGGGTCCTTTTACAAGGAGGTGGGGGGGGGGGGTTGAAGCCTGTGGCACTGAGGAGCCTGCAAGCCTGGGCCTGGAGAGTTGCTTCCTCATTGACTTCCGCAACTACTCGAGGGACAGAGGGACGATTTCCAAGGGGGGGGGGGGAAGGGGGCACGGCCAGCAACGACTCTTCTGGTCAACAGGAGGGGATGGGGGAGGATTGGGTCCAAGCAAGGGAGTTCACGATCGACTTCTGAAACTACTCGAGGGACTACTTCCGGTGAGGAGGCAGGTCAAGGGGTGGGCAACCATGACTAATATGGTCAAGGGGTGGGCAACCATGACTAATATGGTCAAGGGGTGGGCAACCATGACTAATATGGTCAAGGGGTGGGCAACCATGACTAATATGGTCAAGGGGTGGGCAACCATGACCAATATGGTCAAGGGGTGGGCAACCATGACTAATATGGTCAAGGGGTGGGCAACCATGACTAATATGGGCAACAATAGGGGAGGTGGGATCCAATATGGGCATTGCAAGAAGGTAACCCGTCAGATGATGCCCCAGGGCAGCCCCACACCACCATTCACCTGATGGGCACTCTTGTTCATAGCTCGTTCACTCCTTTGATCTACGGCCCCTCATTTGTGTGACTGTGACATTCAACTTGAACAAGACGTCAACTCCAATTTGACACCCTTTCACACCCTTCTCACACGCCTGACCCCTGCACAGCCACACTTTCCTCAAGAAAGTTAGCCTCTACATCAAGAAGGCATTCAAACCATATTCACACCCTTTTTCAATACCATGCCCACTCATTGTTCACACCCTGTTCCCACACCTGTCCTCCGCAGCCACACCTTCTTTATGAACGTGAGCCTCTACATCAACAAGGCGTTCACGACAGCTCTGTCGGCCTCGCTGCTGGCTGGCCTCATGTGGTTTGGAGGTGGGTAAGCCCTGATGATGAGCTATTTTAAATCCAATTTCAAACTCGAAATAAACTGGAGAACATGAGACGCTGTCACACATGATGGAGCTACGCCAGCTGGTGTCTAGCCTCATGTGGTTTGGAGGTGGGGCGAGCCCTGATGTGCTTTTCAATTTCAATTTCAAAAAATTGTCAACATTTAAAATTCAAATACACTACCTAACCGAAAGCCATTCCTACTGCTGGCTGACCCCATGTGGTTAGGAGCTAGGGTAAGCGCCGAGGTGTTTCATGCATTTATAATTCGAATTCGTTTTGAAATTCAAAAGCCAGAGTCGTAACACCAGATTTATTCCAGCCCTTGTGTGATCTGAATGTGGAGTGTACACCGGGGTTGTTTGAAATTCAAATGCAAAAGCTTAAGCCGCTGCAATAGTTTCAAAACCTGAGCCAATAATTTGTGTGTTGTGCCTGGCCTCATATGTTTGTTACAGTTGGTTGGTGCCCTGGTGTGAAGTTTAGGTTCAAATTTAAAAGCCAGGTTGGGAGCCGTTGCCCCATAAAGGTACCACCGTAGAACTGGTTAGAGTTTGCACACCCCTATTTTGTTTTATTCTGTTTTATTGGAATCACCAGAGCAGGCAAAATAAACATAACTCCGCGCCTTGCAGCGGCAAAATCTTGAAAACAGTTCTTTTTCCGGCTGGGCTGTGTCTGACAGGATTTTGCGCCCGTGACTGGCTGGTCTGCGCAGCTGGCTTTTGAATTAATTTTAAACCGCAAAGCTGGTCAGCGCACCCTAAGAACAATCAATTAGTAGTGTGATCAAAACGGTATACGTTGTTCAAATGCAAACTGTCTACCAAAGATTTATTTGCAAAACACTTCATTTCTGACTGAAAACTGGCATCGACAATTGATAATAAGTTTATTCATGGATCCCTCAACCCAAAACAACGTTAATTATGAGGGAAGGCAAATCAAATCTGCGGTATGCACGTGTGTTGCTTTATCCTGGGTGACCCATGAGCACCTCCTCGACCGTGATGCCTGAAACCTTATGTACTTGTTAGCCCTGATCGCTAATCAATCCCGATCCTGTTCCCTGCAAATGCTGCCCTGATTTACATGTAAGCCCTGATCAACCCGAACCCTGATCCCTTATCAAACCCGGACCCTGATCCCTTATCAAACCCGAACCCTGATCCCTTATCAAACCCGAACCCTGATCCCTTATCAAACCCGAACCCTGATCCCTTATCAAACCCGGACCCTGATCCCTTATCAAACCCGAACCCTGATCCCTTATCAAACTTGGACCCTGATCCCTTATCAAACCCGAACCCTGATCCCTTATCAAACCCGGACCCTGATCCCTGATCAACCCTGTTCCTGCCCACTGCCCTGGAGCTCTGATCCCTGATCAGCCCTCGTACTCAACCCTGCCCTGTAACTTAGTAACTCATATAAACCCTGGTACTGTATGTTATAAATCCTGGACCCTTATAAGCCCTGTTCCTGTACCCTGGTTCTCAACCCTGCCCTGGTCCTGTACCCTGCTTAGGGTCGCTGACCCCTGATCAACCCTGGAAGTATGGTAACTAACTTTGCCCTGGAACCTTCATCCCGTATCAACCCTGGTCCTGTTCTCTGGCACTTCATGTTTAAATCCTCACCCCTTAAATAAATCCTGGTCCTGTTTGTTTATATCCTGATTCCTCTATCAACCCCAATCGTGTGCCATGCAGGCGGTCACCTGTTCTCTGACCTGAACACAGTACTCGACCCTGTCCTAAACCTTTCATCCCTTTTATCAACCCTGGCCCTGCACCCTGATACACTTTATTTAAACTCTGATACCTGATCAACCCCAATCCTGCATATAAAACCTGGTCAAACCTGGTCCTGTATGTGTTAACCCTGATCTCTCATCAACGCCGATCGTGTGTCCTGTAGGCGTTGCCCTGCCCTTAAACCCTAATCCTTTATCAACCCTGGTCCTCTACCCTGGTCCTGTTCGTTTATATCCTGATCCCTCATCAACTCCAATGGTGTGCCCTGCAGGTGGTGCCCTGTTCTCTGACCTGACCACGGTGGGGGCTCTATTTGGTCTGCTGCGTTATGTGCACTGGATGCAGAAGGGGATGAAGCAGGCATCCAACGCATATGCACGTATTATGGCCGGACTGGGTGAGAGGGGTGTGCATAGTGTGAATTAAGATAGGTGTGAAGGGGATGAAGCAGGCATCCAACGCATATGCACGTATTATGGCCGGACTGGGTGAGAGGGGTGTGCATAGTGTGAATTAAGATAGGTATGAAGGGGATGAAGCAGGCATCCAATGAGTATGCACGTATTATGGCCGGACTGGGTGAGAGGGGTGTGAAGGCTATGAAAGGTGTGAAGGGATAGAGCAGGCTTCTTACGCGTACGCATGCATAATGGCCGGATAAGGTGAGAAGGGGGATGAAAGGTATGAAGGGTGTGAGCTATGAAGGGTATGAATGTAGGGGGGACTACACCGTATAACCCAACCCCGCTTATACTCCATTGTTTATTTCCCCTTGCAGGCTCTGTCGAGCGTATCGTCGAGCTCCACGACCGAGGCGTCATCGGCAACGCCCCCTCCTCGGAGGGTGGAGGTAGTGCGCCGCAGGAGCCGCAAGGAGGCGACGACGGCGACGCACCACCGCCGCCGCCAGCGGGCAGCCGCGTCGGGTTGTTCAAGACCCTCAGCGTCCACGAGTGAGATATGATGCCAGGGTTGCGGTCGGGGGGAGGGACTTAGGGTGTCGCTTAGGGTTGACAGTTAGAGTGCCCCGCCCCCTGCCCCCTTTCAATCCAATTTGTCTCCCGTGACCCATTTCTCCGCACACATCCCTTCTCAAACTACTTCCTCGCACCCTCGAAACATGCACCCTCGCAGCCTTTCCCCTTGCCCCCCACCCACCCACTCCTCTCTATCTGTGTAGTGTTCTTACCAGCTAGACGAAATGAAAGGATCCGGATATAGTGAACGTCCTTCATAGGTTATTACAGGTTATTGTAGGTTATTATAGGTTGTAATAGGTAACTACAGGTTTTAAAAGGTTACTACAGGTTATTATAGGTTCGTTACTATCTGGCTCCCCTCTGCCCACTTCCAGTAGTCCCCCCCTCTCCCCGCACCCCCCTGAAATCAGTTTCCTCCTCTCCCCACTCCTGTCTCAGAAGCGACCTCCAGCAGCCCCTTCTGGCCAAGCCCTTGATGGACATTGAGGCTCAGCAGGACCTCACCCCGCCCGCCGGCCGGCCAGACTTTGGACGCATGCTCGGCGGCATCAGGCTTGAGGTGCGCACGCTGCACCCGCTCGGCACTGCCTGTTTTGTGACCTTCCGCGCTTGCAAGACCAGCCTATGGCTGGAGAGGTGGAAATGGGAAATCGCGCCTGCTAAGCACGGCTTGGCATGGCTGGTTGCTTTTCATCGCTCGCAGTACGGGCATGTGGATGAAGGGGCAGTAGGGAAGTTGCGCCTGCTTGACACTGCTCAGCACGCCTCAGAAATCCGTTGTTTTTTGCGCCCGCACTGCCAGCGCGAGGTCGAGGATTTGAAATGCACCCCTATTCCCTTTATAACGCTTTAAGCTTGGACCCTCAAAATATACCATAATTTCGCCCTAATTCTGAAATCTGAGCCCTGGTTCAGGAAGCGTTATCTTGACTACCGGTACCACCTGAACCCAATACCGCAATCCCCTCACCCTGACGTTCAATTGCCAAGCACTGACCCCCAGTTTTTTTTAGTTGTTACTGGGGGGTACGACTCCCACCGAGACATGGTATCGAACGATCATTAGTCTTGAGGTCCAACGCAGTCGCCTGGTACAGAAATATCCCGAAAACGAGCAGAATAACTGGGGTTTGTGGGGATCAAGATTTTTTGCGCATGCGACGCTGTTTTCAAAGATTTTAGTACCGAATCCAACAATTGATGGCGAACATCACTAAACTAAAAACAGCCGACCCCCTCCCCTCATGAACCTCTGAACCCTAATCCAGGACGTGCAGCTGGCCAAGCGCTCCAAGACCGACCGCCTGCTGCTGGAGAAGTGCAGCATGACGCTGCTGTCCGGGCAGATGGCCGTCATCACTGGCGAGGAGTATGAGAGCAAGAGCAGTCTTTTGTATCTGGTGCTGGCACGCATGTCACCCTTCCAGGTGGGTGTGACAAGTATGGTGTCAGGGTTTAGGGGGGTTTGGGGTTTGTGGAGATGGCCGTCATCACTGGCGAGGAGTATGAGAGCAAGAGCTGTCTTTTGTATTTTTTTAGCATTTCGTAGTCTATTTTATCTAGTCTACATTTGAAATAATATATTTCGAAAACTTCGTTTGTATCTGGTGCTGGCTAGTATTTTTTCTTCTGAAAGTAGGGACTGCTGTTTTGCGTGAATATTGTTAGCAACACGTTGTAGGGACTGCTGTTTGCGTGAATGTTGTTAGCAAGGTCACGTGGCCCTCCAGCTCTCAGATGATGTCATCCCGGCAGCAAGTAATTAGCTGACCATGCATAACTGTTCGGGCGGACCCCCCTCCTTCCCTTAATATATATATACGGTATATATATTCTGTATGTCTGTTGCTTATAGGGGCACGTAGCCCTTCAGTTCCCCGATGCCAGCATCCCTGCAGCCAGCCACCTGCTGACTGTACAGAACAGCCCAGGCTAGACTATTCGGGGGATGCCCTTTCTCACTATGCTGGGGGTGTCTGTTGCTTATAGGGACATGTGGCTCTCCAGCTCCCCGACGCCGCCATCCCGGCAGCCAGCCACCTGCTGACTGTACACAACTGCCCGGGCTGGTCCATACCGGGCATGCCCGAGGAGCAGCACGAGGAGAGCGCCATGGTGGTGCAGGCAGGAGGGGACGGTTGGAAGTGGGTCACACTCTCCTTTCGACAGGTGAGAGGGGGAGGGGGAGAGGGAAAGAAGGGGAATGCGTGTGTGGGTAGGTGGGTGGGTGGGTGGGGGAGGGGAAGAGGGAAAGAAGGGGTGTAGGGGAATGGGTGTGGGAGAGGGAGGGGGGGAGGGGAACGGGGGGAGAGGTGGAAGGGAGGAGACGGCTGGAAGTGGGTCACAACCTGCTTAGACAGGTGGGATGGGAAGGGGTATGTTTCGATACCGTACTATCACTCTCAATTGGTCTCCACTATGGTCGCAAAACATGAAACCACCCTGGATAAAGTGACCTTCAAATTAAAAACGGTCGAACCAAAGCTGGATAATCGGACAAGTCCTATTTTGTGCAAAAAAGTGTGTTTTAACCGCGAGGGGAGTACACTTCCTGGGAGCCGTGGCACCGGCAGCTCGTCCTCGATGTCGTTGCTGCGAAGGCTGACAGAAACACGACATGGAAGCCCAAAGATCTGCTCCGCGAGCTGCAAGCAATTCCCCCTCTCCAGCAAGTCGAGAAGTCGACCATGATGCGCTGGATCAAGAAAGGTCGCGCTAAGGGGTCGGTCAGACTGCGTTACGTTTGAGGTTGCGTTTGGCAGTTGCGTTTGGGTTGCGTTTGGATTTAGCGTGAATCTGACGCTAAACTGGTCACACCGCGTTTGGGCAAGACGGCAGGGCAAGACGACGTCAGGGCACGGCATGGTACATTTTTGTGCGAATTCCGTCTCCCAGCGACTCGGGGTTGATATTTCCTTACATTGTAACATATATATTGTTCGTGTCCAGCTTAAGATCAAGCGTAAGCTGGAATTCATGAAAAATCTCAAACGCGAAACGTCAACCCCCCCCCCCCCTGCGTTTGCGTTTCGCGTTTTGACACGTTGCGTTTGGCGTTTGGGTAGTGTGACCGGCATCGCGTTTGCACTTTTTCCTGACGCAACCCCAAACGTAACGCAGTCTGACCGACCTCTAAGAGTCTTCAACGGCCCCCCGTGTTCGTCTTCGACCAGCATCCCGCGATCCTCGTAGCGATCAAAGAGTCTATCACGAACGTGATCAAAAAAAAGTCAGGGGTAAGTGTTGGAGCATGGGGTGGCTGGTTTTTTGATGCTCCAAATGCCGATGGGAAAGCCGCGGTTGTGGTGCATGCCGCCAAAGCAAGTTGAGGCTATGAGGCAGCAGCAGCTTAGACACAAGTACCGTACCGATAGTGCAGTGTGGCATGGCCCTTGACTGAGATGGCTGTATTTCACAAAAACCAATTTTAAAAATGTTTTCGATGAACCAAATTCGGGTTAAAAAAAAAGTCTCCATGCCAATGCTGGATAAAATTAGGCTTCATTCAAGGCCAAAACATGGAACCAAAGGTAAAGAAAACCAATTGAGATGGATGGTACGGTATCTTAAATGAAATTTGAAATACAATTCGAAATTCGAAATTGAATCTGCAGGATAATCTTCAGCTGGTGCGCTCCATGGTGGGCTTCGTAAGTGTGAGCTGCAGTGGCATCTTCCGTACGACCGTGGAGGACAACATTGCGGTGGCCACCACTAGGTCAGTTGGGGAGGGCATAAAAAGCTCATGAACCTGCACGAAGAATTCAGGACGACTGGTATGCACAATTGCACATGTAGGAACACCATGGAGGGCAACATTGCAGTGGCCACCACTAGGTCAGTTTTGGAGGGCACAATCACCTCCTGAAACTGCACGGAAAATCTTAAATAGGCAGCCTCTGCACTGTGGTCGAGGACAACATCGCGATGGCCTCCACTGGGTCGGATTAAGATTGCATATTGTCCTGAAATGCATTGAAATCCGGAAAATAGGCACCTTGTGCAACACATTGGAGGATATAACATTGCGGTGGCCTCCACCAGGTTGGTTTTGGAGGGCCTTGTGAAACTGTATGCTAAATCTGGGACTGAGCACCTTCTGCACTGTGGTCGAGGCCAACATTGCGGTGGCCTCCAGCGCGATCACAGGTATTTTGTGAAGTTTCAGCTGGAGCCGTATGCCGTCCTTTTTCCCGCCATTTTCCCACTTTAGCCGCTCTTCTGCGCCGCTTCTATCCAAGCCTTTTCTCCGTTCCACACCCGTTTTTGTTTATCCATTCCGCCTCTCCGTGTTTCTACCGGGCTCCTTCTACCTATGCCGCGTCTCTGTGCGTCTACCGGGCTCCTTCTACCTGTGCCGCCTCACTGTGCTTCTACCGGGCTCCTTCTACCTATGCCGCCTCTCTGTGCTTCTAATATCCAAGTCTCCTCTCTGTGTTTCTACATTGCTCCTTCTAAGGCACTCTAGCCGCATCTCCGTGCGCTCTCGGGGATGTGACATAAGGCTGTACACTTAAACCTCACGCCTGAACCTCTCCGTGCACCCTCAGGGAAGTGACATCGGCCGAGGTGCGCGACATCTGCCGCAAGGTTGGGGCGCATGAGACCTTCCTGCAGCTCCCGGTCAGTGGTTAATAAATAAATAAAGAGAGATAATGGTACCGGTGCTCAAGTATAAAATAATTAAATAGATGCCCTAGGTTGGAGCTCACGAGACCTTCCTGCTCCCACTGACAAATAAATAAATGCAAAATACCGGTACATAAAATTCAATAAATCGATACCGGGACATGGTAAATAAACAAATAGATATTGTGCATACAATTTAATTAAGGAGCTGTGATGGGTAATTGGGGAGCAAGAGAAATTATTATCATTGCGTGCCAGGGCTTCCACCCGTCTTTAAGCCCTAGCAAATGAATATTCACATATCCTTGAGGAGGGTAGAAACATCAGGTGGTGACTGACACAGAGATGTCCCTCATCCTTGCGTACTGTCAGTGTTGAAAGACTTCACATAGACCCTAGAACCTAAACCCTAGTCCTTGCGCACTGTCAGTGTTGAAAGACTTCACATAGACCCTGGAACCTAAACCCTAGTCCTTGCGCACTGTCAGTGTTTGAAAGACTTCACATATACCCTGGAACCTAAACCCTAGTCCTTGCGCACTGTCAGTGTTGAAAGACTTCACATAGACCCTTGGACATAAACCCTAGTCCTTGCGCAATGTCAGTGTTTGAAAGACTTCACAAAGACCCTTGGACATAAACCCTAGTCCTTGCGCACTGTCAGTGTTGAAAGACTTCACATAGACCCTGGAACCTAAACCCTAGTCCTTGCACAGTGTCAGTGTTTGAAAGACTTCACATAGACCCTGGAACCTAAACCCTAGTCCTTGCGCACTGTCAGTGTTGAAAGACTTCATATATACCCTGGAACCTAAACCCTAGTCCTTGCGCACGGTCAATGTTGTAAGACTTCACATAGACCCTGGAACCTAAACCCTAGTTCTTGCGCATTGTCAGTGTTGAAATACTTCACATAGACCCTTGGACATAAACCCTAGTCCTTGCGCATTGTGAGTGTTTGAAAGACTTCAAATAGAACCTTGGACATAAACCCTAGTCCTTGCGCACAGTCAGTGTTGAAAGACTTCACATAGACCCTGGAACCTAAACCCTAGTCCTTGCACAGTGTCAGTGTTTGAAAGACTTCACATAGACCCTGGAACCTAAACCCTAGTCCTTGCGCACTGTCAGTGTTGAAAGACTTCATATATACCCTGGAACCTAAACCCTAGTCCTTGCGCACTGTCAGTGTTGTAAGACTTCACATATACCCTGGAACCTAAACCCTAGTCCTTGCGCACAGTCAGTGTTGAAATACTTCACATAGACCCTTGGACATAAACCCTAGTCCTTGCGTACTGTCAGTGTTTGAAAGACTTCACATAGACCCTTGGACCTAAACCCTAGTCCTTGCGCACTGTCAGTGTTGAAAGACTTCACATAGACCCTGGAACCTAAACCCTAGTCCTTGCGCACTGTCAGTGTTTGAAAGACTTCACATAGACCCTGGAACCTAAACCCTAGTCCTTGCGCACTGTCAGTGTTGAAAGACTTCACATAGACCCTGGAACCTAAACCCTAGTCCTTGCGCACTGTCAGTGTTTGAAAGACTTCACATAGACCCTGGAACCTAAACCCTAGTCCTTGCGCACTGTCAGTGTTGAAAGACTTGACATAGACCCTGGAACCTAAACCCTAGTCCTTGTGCACTGTCAGTGTTTGAAAGACTTCACATAGACCCTGAAACCTAAACCCTAGTCCTTGCGCACTGTCAGTGTTGAAAGACTTCATATATACCCTGGAACCTAAACCCTAGTCCTTGCGCAGTGTCAGTGTTTGTAAGACTTCACATAGACCCTGGAACCTAAACCCTAGTTCTTGCGCACTGTCTGTGTTGAAATACTTCACATAGACCCTTGGACATAAACCCTAGTCCTTGCGCATTGTGAGTGTTTGAAAGACTTCACATAGAACCTTGGACATAAACCCTAGTCCTTGCGCACAGTCAGTGTTGAAAGACTTCACATAGACCCTGGAACCTAAACCCTAGTCCTTGCACAGTGTCAGTGTTTGAAAGACTTCACATAGACCCTGGAACCTAAACCCTAGTCCTTGCGCACTGCCAGTGTTGAAAGACTTCATATATACCCTGGAACCTAAACCCTAGTCCTTGCGCACTGTCAGTGTTGTAAGACTTCACATATACCCTGGAACCTAAACCCTAGTCCTTGCGCACTGTCAGTGTTGAAATACTTCACACAGACCCTTGGACATAAACCCTAGTCCTTGCGCACTGTCAGTGTTTGAAAGATTTCACATAGACCCTGGAACCTAAACCCTAGTCCTTGCGCACTGTCAGTGTTGTAAGACTTCACATAGACCCTTGGACATAAACCCTAGTCCTTGCGCACAGTCAGTGTTGAAATACTTCACATAGACCCTTGGACATAAACCCTAGTCCTTGCGCAATGTCAGTGTTTGAAAGACTTCACATAGACCCTTGGACATAAACCCTAGTCCTTGCGCACTGTCAGTGTTGAAAGACTTCACATAGACCCTGGAACCTAAACCCTAGTCCTTGCACAGTGTCAGTGTTTGAAAGACTTCACATAGACCCTGGAACCTAAACCCTAGTCCTTGCGCACTGTCAGTGTTGAAAGACTTCATATATACCCTGGAACATAAACCCTAGTCCTTGCGCACGGTCAATGTTGTAAGACTTCACATAGACCCAGGAACCTAAACCCTAGTTCTTGCGCACTGTCAGTGTTGAAATACTTCACATAGACCCTTGGACATAAACCCTAGTCCTTGCGCATTGTGAGTGTTTGAAAGACTTCAAATAGAACCTTGGACATAAACCCTAGTCCTTGCGCACAGTCAGTGTTGAAAGACTTCACATAGACCCTGGAACCTAAACCCTAGTCCTTGCACAGTGTCAGTGTTTGAAAGACTTCACATAGACCCTGGAACCTAAACCCTAGTCCTTGCGCACTGTCAGTGTTGAAAGACTTCATATATACCCTGAAACCTACACCCTAGTCCTTGCGCACTGTCAGTGTTGTAAGACTTCACATATACCCTGGAACCTAAACCCTAGTCCTTGCGCACAGTCAGTGTTGAAATACTTCACATAGACCCTTGGACATAAACCCTAGTCCTTGCGTACTGTCAGTGTTTGAAAGACTTCACATAGACCCTTGGACATAAACCCTAGTCCTTGCGCACTGTCAGTGTTGAAAGACTTCACATAGACCCTGGAACCTAAACCCTAGTCCTTGCGCACTGTCAGTGTTTGAAAGACTTCACATAGACCCTGGAACCTAAACCCTAGTCCTTGCGCACTGTCAGTGTTGAAAGACTTCACATAGACCCTGGAACCTAAACCCTAGTCCTTGCCCACTGTCAGTGTTTGAAAGACTTCACATATACCCTGGAACCTAAACCCTAGTCCTTGCGCACTGTCAGTGTTGAAAGACTTGACATAGACCCTGGAACCTAAACCCTAGTCCTTGTGCACTGTCAGTGTTTGAAAGACTTCACATAGACCCTGGAACCTAAACCCTAGTCCTTGCGCACTGTCAGTGTTGAAAGACTTCATATATACCCTGGAAACTAAACCCTAGTCCTTGCGCACTGTCAATGTTGTAAGACTTCACATAGACCCTGGAACCTAAACCCTAGTTCTTGCGCACTGTCTGTGTTGAAATACTTCACATAGACCCTTGGACATAAACCCTAGTCCTTGCGCATTGTGAGTGTTTGAAAGACTTCACATAGAACCTTGGACATAAACCCTAGTCCTTGCGCACAGTCAGTGTTGAAAGACTTCACATAGACCCTGGAACCTAAACCCTAGTCCTTGCACAGTGTCAGTGTTTGAAAGACTTCACATAGACCCTGGAACCTAAACCCTAGTCCTTGCGCACTGTCAGTGTTGAAAGACTTCATATATACCCTGGAACCTAAACCCTAGTCCTTGCGCACTGTCAGTGTTGTAAGACTTCACATATACCCTGGAACCTAAACCCTAGTCCTTGCGCACTGTCAGTGTTGAAATACTTCACATAGACCCTTGGACATAAACCCTAGTCCTTGCGCACTGTCAGTGTTTGAAAGATTTCACATAGACACTGGAACCTAAACCCTAGTCCTTGCGCACTGTCAGTGTTGTAAGACTTCACATAGACCCTTGGACATAAACCCTAGTCCTTGCGCACAGTCAGTGTTGAAATACTTCACATAGACCCTTGGACATAAACCCTAGTCCTTGCGCAATGTCAGTGTTTGAAAGACTTCACATAGACCCTTGGACATAAACCCTAGTCCTTGCGCACTGTCAGTGTTGAAAGACTTCACATAGACCCTGGAACCTAAACCCTAGTCCTTGCGCACTGTCAGTGTTTGAAAGACTTCACATAGACCCTGGAACCTAAACCCTAGTCCTTGCGCACTGTCAGTGTTGAAATACTTCACATAGACCCTTGGACATAAACCCTAGTCCTTGCGCACTGTCAGTGTTGTAAGACTTCACATATACCGTACTGCCACGAGGTTTTGGTGCTTCGACATTGGGGGAAGCAACCCCCAATAGTAGCACCTTCGATATTAGGGGTCCGCGCGAACCCCCAAATTCAAATCACCACGCATTTTCAACCCAAGTGTGGCGTTTCAGTGACAAACTGCCGGCACTCTCCTGCGCCGTCTAAAAAACGGGTTCTTCACTATGGAGGGCACCACCCCTCCTCCGCGACCACCCCCAACGTACGGTACAACAACAGCATCCAATAGCCAGAAGAAACAGAGGACGCTGAGCTTCTTTGGAGTTAGGAGGGTAGAAGTTGGAGAACCTAGCGTAGTTGATCAGACTATCAGACTTGTCACAGAAGTTCGACAACAACAGGATGATCAACGCGCGGCTCGAGCGGCAGAACTAGCTTGCAACCCGCTGCCTGCAGCTCCAGCTCTAGGCAGGGCCGTCCCTCGCGTCTCCAAGCATGCTGTGAAAATCAACCCCCAAAGTCATATCACCGGAATATATTGAAGGCTTCAGCGAACCCCCAAAGCGAACCCCCAAAATATAATAGAGGGCCTCAAAACGAACCCCCAAAGGCATCGAAGCACCAAAACCTCGGGGCAGTACGGTACCCTGGAACCTAAACCCTAGTCCTTGCGCACTGTCAGTGTTGTAAGACTTCACATATACCCTTGGACATAAACCCTAGTCCTTGCGCACTGTCAGTGTTTGAAAGATTTCACATAGTCCCTGGAACCTAAACCCTAGTCCTTGCGCACTGTCAGTGTTGTAAGACTTCACATAGACCCTTGGACATAAACCCTAGTCCTTGCGCATTGTCAGTGTTTGAAAGACTTCACATAGACCCTTGAACATAAACCCTAGTCCTTGCGCACTGTCAGTGTTGAAAGACTTCACATAGACCCTGGAACCTAAACCCTAATCCTTGCGCACTGTCAGTGTTTTGAAGACTTCACATAGACCCTGGAACCTAAACCCTAGTCCTTGCGCACTGTCAGTGTTGAAAGACTTCACATAGACCCTGGAACCTAAACCCTAGTCCTTGCGTACTGTCAGTGTTTGAAAGACTTCACATAGACCCTAGAACCTAAACCCTAGTCCTTGCGCACTGTCAGTGTTTGAAAGACTTCACATAGACCATGGAACCTATACCCTAGTCCTTGCGCACTGTCAGTGTTTGAAATACTTCACATAGACCCTGGAACCTAAACCCTAGTCCTTGCGCACCGTCAGTGTTTGAAAGACTTCACATAGACCCTGGAACCTAAACCCTAGTCCTTGCACAGTGTCAGTGTTTGAAAGACTTCACATAGACCCTGGAACCTAAACCCTAGTCCTTGCGCACTGTCAGTGTTTGAAAGACTTCACATAGACCCTGGAACCTAAACCCTAGTCCTTGCGCACTGTCAGTGTTGAAATACTTCACATAGACCCTTGGACATAAACCCTAGTCCTTGCGCACTGTCAGTGTTGTAAGACTTCACATATACCGTACTGCCACGAGGTTTTGGTGCTTCGACATTGGGGGAAGCAACCCCCAATAGTAGCACCTTCGATATTAGGGGTCCGCGCGAACCCCCAAATTCAAATCACCACGCATTTTCAACCCAAGTGTGGCGTTTCAGTGACAAACTGCCGGCACTCTCCTGCGCCGTCTAAAAAACGGGTTCTTCACTATGGAGGGCACCACCCCTCCTCCGCGACCACCCCCAACGTACGGTACAACAACAGCATCCAATAGCCAGAAGAAACAGAGGACGCTGAGCTTCTTTGGAGTTAGGAGGGTAGAAGTTGGAGAACCTAGCGTAGTTGATCAGACTATCAGACTTGTCACAGAAGTTCGACAACAACAGGATGATCAACGCGCGGCTCGAGCGGCAGAACTAGCTTGCAACCCGCTGCCTGCAGCTCCAGCTCTAGGCAGGGCCGTCCCTCGCGTCTCCAAGCATGCTGTGAAAATCAACCCCCAAAGTCATATCACCGGAATATATTGAAGGCTTCAGCGAACCCCCAAAGCGAACCCCCAAAATATAATAGAGGGCCTCAAAACGAACCCCCAAAGGCATCGAAGCACCAAAACCTCGGGGCAGTACGGTACCCTGGAACCTAAACCCTAGTCCTTGCGCACTGTCAGTGTTGTAAGACTTCACATATACCCTTGGACATAAACCCTAGTCCTTGCGCACTGTCAGTGTTTGAAAGATTTCACATAGTCCCTGGAACCTAAACCCTAGTCCTTGCGCACTGTCAGTGTTGTAAGACTTCACATAGACCCTTGGACATAAACCCTAGTCCTTGCGCATTGTCAGTGTTTGAAAGACTTCACATAGACCCTTGGACATAAACCCTAGTCCTTGCGCACTGTCAGTGTTGAAAGACTTCACATAGACCCTGGAACCTAAACCCTAATCCTTGCGCACTGTCAGTGTTTTGAAGACTTCACATAGACCCTGGAACCTAAACCCTAGTCCTTGCGCACTGTCAGTGTTGAAAGACTTCACATAGACCCTGGAACCTAAACCCTAGTCCTTGCGTACTGTCAGTGTTTGAAAGACTTCACATAGACCCTAGAACCTAAACCCTAGTCCTTGCGCACTGTCAGTGTTTGAAAGACTTCACATAGACCATGGAACCTATACCCTAGTCCTTGCGCACTGTCAGTGTTTGAAATACTTCACATAGACCCTGGAACCTAAACCCTAGTCCTTGCGCACCGTCAGTGTTTGAAAGACTTCACATAGACCCTGGAACCTAAACCCTAGTCCTTGCACAGTGTCAGTGTTTGAAAGACTTCACATAGACCCTGGAACCTAAACCCTAGTCCTTGCGCACTGTCAGTGTTTGAAAGACTTCACATAGACCCTGGAACCTAAACCCTAGTCCTTGCGCACTGTCAGTGTTGAAATACTTCACATAGACCCTTGGACATAAACCCTAGTCCTTGCGCACTGTCAGTGTTGTAAGACTTCACATATACCGTACTGCCACGAGGTTTTGGTGCTTCGACATTGGGGGAAGCAACCCCCAATAGTAGCACCTTCGATATTAGGGGTCCGCGCGAACCCCCAAATTCAAATCACCACGCATTTTCAACCCAAGTGTGGCGTTTCAGTGACAAACTGCCGGCACTCTCCTGCGCCGTCTAAAAAACGGGTTCTTCACTATGGAGGGCACCACCCCTCCTCCGCGACCACCCCCAACGTACGGTACAACAACAGCATCCAATAGCCAGAAGAAACAGAGGACGCTGAGCTTCTTTGGAGTTAGGAGGGTAGAAGTTGGAGAACCTAGCGTAGTTGATCAGACTATCAGACTTGTCACAGAAGTTCGACAACAACAGGATGATCAACGCGCGGCTCGAGCGGCAGAACTAGCTTGCAACCCGCTGCCTGCAGCTCCAGCTCTAGGCAGGGCCGTCCCTCGCGTCTCCAAGCATGCTGTGAAAATCAACCCCCAAAGTCATATCACCGGAATATATTGAAGGCTTCAGCGAACCCCCAAAGCGAACCCCCAAAATATAATAGAGGGCCTCAAAACGAACCCCCAAAGGCATCGAAGCACCAAAACCTCGGGGCAGTACGGTACCCTGGAACCTAAACCCTAGTCCTTGCGCACTGTCAGTGTTGTAAGACTTCACATATACCCTTGGACATAAACCCTAGTCCTTGCGCACTGTCAGTGTTTGAAAGATTTCACATAGTCCCTGGAACCTAAACCCTAGTCCTTGCGCACTGTCAGTGTTGTAAGACTTCACATAGACCCTTGGACATAAACCCTAGTCCTTGCGCATTGTCAGTGTTTGAAAGACTTCACATAGACCCTTGGACATAAACCCTAGTCCTTGCGCACTGTCAGTGTTGAAAGACTTCACATAGACCCTGGAACCTAAACCCTAATCCTTGCGCACTGTCAGTGTTTTGAAGACTTCACATAGACCCTGGAACCTAAACCCTAGTCCTTGCGCACTGTCAGTGTTGAAAGACTTCACATAGACCCTGGAACCTAAACCCTAGTCCTTGCGTACTGTCAGTGTTTGAAAGACTTCACATAGACCCTAGAACCTAAACCCTAGTCCTTGCGCACTGTCAGTGTTTGAAAGACTTCACATAGACCCTGGAACCTATACCCTAGTCCTTGCGCACTGTCAGTGTTTGAAATACTTCACATAGACCCTGGAACCTAAACCCTAGTCCTTGCGCACCGTCAGTGTTTGAAAGACTTCACATAGACCCTGGAACCTAAACCCTAGTCCTTGCACAGTGTCAGTGTTTGAAAGACTTCACATATATCCTGGAAACTAAACCCTAGTCCTTGCGCACTGTCAGTGTTGAAAGACTTCACATAGACCCTGGAACCTAAACCCTAGTCCTTGCGCACTGTCAGTGTTTGAAAGACTTCACATAGACCCTGGAACCTTAACCCTAGTCCTTGCGCACTGTCAGTGTTTGAAAGACTTCACAAAGACCCTGGAACCTAAACCCTAGTCCTTGCACACTGTCAGTGTTTGAAAGACTTCACATAGACCCTTGGACCTAAACCCTAGTCCTTGCGCACTGTCAGTGTTTGAAATCCTTCACATAGACCCTGGAACCTTAACCCTAGTCCTTGCGCACTGTCGGTGTTAAAATACTTCATATCGACCCTTGGATATAAACCCTAGTCCTTGCGCACTGTCAGTGTTGAAATACTTCACATAGACCCTTGGACATAAACCCTAGTCCTTGCGCACTGTCAGTGTTTGAAAGACTTTACATAGACCCTGGAACCTAAACCCTAGTCATTGCGCACTGTCAGTGTTTGAAAGACTTCACATAGACCATGGAACCTAAACCCTAGTCATTGCGCAGTGTCAGTGTTTGAAAGACTTCACATATACCCTGGAACCTAAACCCTAGTCCTTGCGCACTGTCAGTGTTTGAAAGACTTCACATAGACCCTGGAACCTAAACCCTAGTCCTTGCACACTGTCAGTGTTTCAAATATTACGCTGAAAAACAAAACCCTCAACCGTAACCACCTGGTGGTAGCCACCTAGATATAACCCTAAACCATAACCACGTCAAGCCCTGAACCACAGACCCTTACCCACAGAGGTCTTGCATACTGTGGATGTTTACAAAATAAAACAAACCCTGAAACCATGAATTCTAAACCATTTACTGTAATCAAGAGCCCTCAATCATGAACCCTGAACCAAGAACTATAAACCTTGTCACCCTGAACCCTCAATCCCAGCTTAAGACATGTTGTGTCTTTACAGGATGGCTACGCCACGCTGGTGGGTGAGGGTTCGGGCCATCCGCTGACTCAGCAGACGGTGTTGCGGCTGGCGCTGGCGAGGGCGCTGATCCGCCGCCCGCGCGTTCTGCTAATCGACAACGGGGACCAGCTTGCGGAAGCCGTTGGGAGGGATCGGCTGGCTTGGGTGATGGCAGAGGTGGGTTTTCAAATCCCCTGTCCCGGTTTTAAGTCGTTGTGAAAAGGTTTAGTCTTGAGACGAAGAGCATGTAACGGAACAGAAGACGACAGAAGCGGCAGAGATGGTGATCTAGGTTGGCTCAGTCGAGTTGTCAATGTGTGTGTGGGCGACAGTGATCCCCCCCATGATGATGCTGAGCGGCTAGATTTCAAATCCCAATGTGGAATGAGTTTGCGATGGCGAGAGCCCCCCCCCCTGATTTTGAAATGCTGGATTTCAAATTCAAATATTGAATGTGCGTGCTACGCGTGAGGCACCCTTGACGGCAAGAGGATGGATTTTGAAATTCAAATTGCGTGTGTGATGCGCAGTTCTGCCAGGCTGGCGGTACGGTCATCATCTGTTCAAACGAGCCCCGTCTGTTCCCATCCGCCAAGGTTTACAGCCTCGAGGCGGGCAGGCTGCACCTGCAGTCCTGAGCAGGCTGCACCTGCAGTCCTGAGCAGGCTGCACCTGCAGTCCTGAGCAGGCTGCACCTGCAGTCCTGAGCAGGCTGCACCTGCAGTCCTGAGCAGGCTGCACCTGCAGTCCTGAGCAGGCTGCACCTGCAGTCCTGAGCAGGCTGCACCTGCAGTCCTGAGCAGGCTGCACATGCAGTCCTGAGCAGGCAGCATCGGCAGTTATAATGATCAGTGCCAGTGTGCCACGCTATGTTACTGAAGTTTGTCTTGCGGTGGGCTGGCTGCACCTGCAGTCATGATGAGCAGGCTGCATCTGCTGTCACGAGGTAGCACTTAACAGTAATAGCTAGGAGGCGCGCATGCAGTCAAAAGGATGCGACAGCTGCATATGTGAAGCAATGCACCATATAACATGGTGACTGTCATGAAGCGGCGCACCATATAACATGATGACTGTCATGAAGCGGCGCACCATATAACATGATATTTGTCATGAAGCAGCGCACCATATAACATGATGACTGTCATGAAGCAGCGCACCATATAACATGATGAGTCAGGAGCATAGTCATGAAGCAGCGCAACATATAACATGGTGAGTTTCATGAAGCAGCGCTAGCAGCGCACCATATAACATGATGACTGTCATGAAGCAGCGCACCATAAAAACAAGCTTGGGCACGAGCTGTTGTGGACTCCAACTAGGGAGCGTAGTGACAGTCAAGTGGCATGGGGTTCGACTTAGGCCACAAAGCCGTGGCTATGTCAACCAAGTCATAGGCGGGAGGCTGACCATGGTAGCACGATGCCGCATGATACGGCATGATACAGCATGATATAACACGATACGGCACAATAGGGCATGATACGGCATAGGTGTTAGCAGGATTGTTCTGCTGGCTGGCCATTGATAGCCTTGACGCATAAGTAGTGTATTGCCGTGTCCTTTTAGCATCTTCTGTTAGTCTTCATGGTCCTACCTTTGTACCCTGGGCCGCAGGCTGTCCTGGGGCCCAGTGACTCGCTTTGTTAAATGGGTATATTGTGACAATTGTAAGTGTTTCAGAGGGAAAGCAAACCTGACGCAGATTGTCTCGCTTCGTTAACTCAATGTATCGTCTGTCAATCTCAAATTTCCTAGATGTGCCCCCTGGTCCTGCGAAAGGCAGTCATGAGGCCTGGCGTCACGCTTTTATTGTGGCCGTGTATGGAACTATGAACATGTGCATCTGAATGCCAGTCTTGAGGCAGGATCTTCTGTCAGAATGCCAGTCTTGAGGTAGGATCTTCTGTCACGATGCCAGTCTTGAGGTAGGATCTTAGTTCTGTCACGATGCCAGTCTTGAGACAAGTAGGCTCCACCTTCAGGCCTGCGGCCTAGTGTCTTGATTTGTAATCTTCTGTCAGTCTGACACGTCAATGACGTTTTTTCTGTGGGCCTTGATCAGTAGGCCCAGACGCGAGGGTGCCCAGCAGTGAAGTTGGGAGGGGGAGAATAAATTCAAGAGGGTCTGACAAGTACTAGATCTGTACCCTGGTCCAGCCCCGGTCCTGTGGCCTCTCAGTAGTCGTCCCAAGGCCTGGTGTCTCGAGAAAGAGAGAAAGACTACTCCTCCGCCGAAGACCGCTCGACCCACAGCAGTTCTATCATCCTGCCAAGGATAGCCCGCTCACGACATTCTGCGGGGGACATACATTCAACGAAGTGCCAGACGTTTTCCCCGCTTACACCTGGAACACTGACGGTATGAAATGAATCTTGGCAGGGTTCGAACCGCGCGCACACCTCAGGATGAGCTGCTCAGCTGCCAATCCCTGGTGTCTCACTAAAGGTCGGTCACGCTACCTCCTTGGGGCGTGTGCTGCGTTTGAGAGCTGCCTTCACGACTGTGTGCGTGTCCATGTGAGGACTGACATGACACCGCAGGACTGCGAACCCAAGTGATGGATCGGGCGAAATGCAAGCGTGAGAAGTAATGTGAAAAGCGTGACGCGTCACGCACACCGTTTCGTGTCTGTGCATCATAAACGAGTATAATTTGTTAGTTCATGCGCATTGACTTTAAATGCGGATGAAAACGAGAATTGCGCGAGCTGACGTAAGATATTTGCGTCTGGATTTCGGAGCCATGCCTATCAACGGAAAGCCTGTGAATATACTGCGCGAAAATCGTCCAATTGCAGAAAAAAGTGCCCTGAAACGGAAAAGGAAGCCAACGCCCAGCAGCTTTTCGCGCTCGCAAGAAGCAGACAGCAACACCACCCAGCCAAGAGGAAACTTAAATTGCAGTAGCACACGAGGATGGAAGCTGGAATCCAAGTACAGCTGACGTATCGTCGGTACCGTCGGAGGAGGCGAACAATACGTGTGCAGACAAGCAGAGCAAAAACCTCATACCGATAAACAGAAGAAACATGCATGTCATGACAATTAAAGGATTGAGGACGACATACGTGCATGTGGTCAGCCATTTGCACATTGCATCCCTCAGGGGGGAAAACTCACTTACCTCACCGCACCATCCCTGAGCACCGGTTGCAGCTTAACACTTAGCAAATTTTCTTATATGTGCCCGCGGCCAGGCTGGGCGTCCGCATCGCCCCGCATGAGGCACATGGGCAGGTTGGCGTCGGAGGTGGACAGAGTGCTCTTAGCCAGTGGTGGGGAGGGCAAGGGGAGATGAATGGAGCACTATGGTAGCGGATATACTTTCTTCCATCCAGCTAGCATCACAGGGTGACACACCAATGGTTGTGGCTATTTAACTTACAACAAACCGGCCTAGGCAGTTCTCTTTTGGCAGCAGCGTTGGGAACGCGCCAAGGGCTGTCGCAACCACCCACAATGTGCCATCTGCTGTCACCGGCTGCAGCATGTCCAGAAGCATAAAGCCTATCTTAATTCCACTGTTGCAGCCGTCAGTTAATGTGAGCAGAGCAGAAAAATGAGACCCATATGTCAAATCTTGGCCTGACCGCTGCTGGCACACCGGGGAGTTGGGGGCAGCCGTCGCTGTCGTAGGCCATCCCGCCAGACTACATTCCCGTTGCAGCTGACAGATTGCCTGACATGGGGTTACCCTTCTCCCTTATTGACGACGCAAACCTTGGTGAGACGATGTCCACATCCACCAGATCGCGCATGACCATTTGCTGCATGGGCCCATTCCAGCCCTCCTTGAACGTGATTAGTGCTACTTTGCTAGGATCCCTATTGTTATACGCACCTAGTTTATCCCTGAAAACTAATATGGGTTTCCCCATAGACTGGTTCCTTCACCATAGCTGTCACACTCAATATTTTATTCAGCAGCCATGACCGTGTCACAAGGAAAACTGCCCGATCTGGTTGTTTGCTAAATAGTGTGCGATGGACAATTCATTCGGTATTCATGGGAGCATTTCCCACAAGACTGTGGGGGGGGGGCGGGGGGGATTTGCAAGCCTCGATCAGCTGAGGACTCGAAAACCAGCCAGAGTTGGTTGGGGCGCCAGTCACTGTACGAAGGGCACCAAGGTAGCACAATACGGCAAAACATGTTTCGTATCCGGAGCAGATCGCTGCTCCGCTCCGGATTCGGCAATACTGCTCCGCTCCGGCTCCACATGCATGAATTGTTGTGCAACCCTTCCGAGAGACATGACAGGCCATGCAACCCTGCACACATGTTGCTTAGATGCCTTTGGGGGTAGCTTCAGCAACCATGCGATAGTATGCCTACACAACTTGTCCGATGGAACTGAGGACATCGCTGACGTTCCAGACATATTCGTTGATAACCTCAGGAGAACGCTAGAACCCTCTTACCCGTACTAGTTGTCTTCCAATACGCGATGGCGTTGCAAGTAATGCAATATAAAGTTGTCTGGCTCCGGTATGACGAAGCCTTAAGTCCTTTGCAACACAGGGACAGGGAAAGATGTCTGCGATGAATCAACTGGCTGTTTTAAGGAACAACGAACTCCGAAAACAACGAAACACATGTACGTCTGCGACTACTACGGCCCGATACCGGGTATCCGAGCCATATTCGAATCGTCAGATCGATCAGCAATTCAACACTTGACGAGCTAAGAAAACCCAGCCTTAGTTCACCCGAGGAACCCTGAGCCAAAGTCGCCAAATTCTGCATACCGACGGTATCAGGCGAGGTCGCAGATTTGAAGGGCAAAGGGGACATTTGAGGGGTTATTGGTTATGCATGGCAACCACAAACTGGGGTTGTTAGTTGTTATTGTTTGAACACTTCAGGGGTTGGGGACTGCATCAATCATTGGCTGTTTTGCCACAGCACTTTGCCGGCATGGTCCAAGTCCTAACTAATATGCATGCATGGATGCACAGTTACTTAGTTGGGGTCAGTAGGGGGGGGGCATCTGGGCATGCATGGGGGCTGCCTGCTGGCCTGCAACCACCTGCACGTCTTTGTATGCTAGTATGTAAGCCAGAATGTGCCTAAAACAAGTTTTTGACTGCAAAGTACTGATACTCCGAGCCCGCCGTATCGAAGCGGAGCGTAGCGAACCGGAGCAGAAGCGTATCCGGATTGTGCTACCTTGAAGGGCACTGGTACGATGGGGATAAAATGTTTTGCAGCCCTGCGCCATATCCCCTGTTGAGCGAGTCATTTATATTCAAGACACAGCCAATGGATCGGCGTTTGCTTTGTCGATGACGAAATGAGTACGACGACGACCATCCCGTGACGACCATATGAAGGCCCCTGAAGAGGTCCTAGGTGCCCTAGGGGGCAGGACTCTTATATCTAGACAGGGACTCACTGGTACTAGAACGTGGAGGGAGGTCCGGGACGGTGTTGAGGGTAGACGAGTAGACGGAGAGGTTGACTGGGGGGGGACTAGGTGCTCACGAGGGGAGACTTGCTGGAGACTAGAGATTTGATAGTGGGACAGTCAGGTATTGAGCCTGATGGATTGATCTCGTCTGAGACTTCCCGATGCCTAGCAGAGCTCGCTTATATGGGAGGTGCAGGGTTTAACCCGTGAGGGTTCTGGTCTGGGCTTGCCAGACGTCCCTGCAGCTTCCGTAGCGGTGCGGAAGCACCGATAACGTAAGCCAGGTCGCGTCAGCGCTGGTAATTCTGGGGTACTGGTTGGATGACCATTACATACCTCCCCCCTAGGCTGCGTGCTGAGCGCGGTGGAAGGTAAATGTCAGTGAACTGGAACCTGGAATGTTGCAGTATTTAATTAATTAAATCTCAAACATGAAATCTGGAGCAAGTTATCTTGGGACTGGTTCAGAAGAATTCTGCTAGAGTACATGATTGTCCGCTGGAAAAGTTAACTCAAGTCTGGATCTAGATTGAATTCTAACGAGAAGTGAAATCTGAGCAGCTTGCCAGGCTGGGCAGTATCGGTTCTCAAAGGAATTCAAGACAAGGTTCAGAAAAAAAAATCTGACTGGTCTGGTTTAGAGTTAGATCTCGATCTGGGACTAGGGGTATGGACCTTGATTACTGGACTGGTGCTGGTTACTCAAAAAGGTTTTGAGCGTCAAGGAGTAATTCAGGAGTCAGGTTTTTGAGTGGCTCCCATGAATTGTGAGTGTCATCGTAACCAAGCCATTTGATTAGGACCTGCTTGACTCGCTTTTTGCCGACTCGTCGAATGCGATGTGACAAGAGCGACTCGACTTGGTATAATGGTAAACCATCCACGACTTGAGGCTCGACAGGTACTGGGTTTGAACTGGTACTGGGCTTGAACTGTCGTAAGAGTGACACGTGAAAGACTGGGTGAACTCGAGTGTAATTCTCGGGTAGTTGCAACCTAGCAGCATTGCCACCAGAAGTTAAACTCAGGATTGTCACTGGGCCGATATACTTGGGATGAAGTTTCTTAACTCCGGTCTGGAACTTGAAGTTTCTTGTTGACAGGAGAACTTGGTCACCTGCTTGAAAAGTGTGAGGTGCTCGGAAGCGCGTGTCAGCGTACGACGACTGGCGATCCTGCGCAGCTCGTAATAGCTTTTGAACTTGAACTAGGGTGTCATCCAGGTCACTGAAGACTGAATCAAGAGCTGGAATTTGCTTGTCTGGAATGTCGATTGACAAAGGGGTATACGGGTTGCGTCCACAGTTCAGGTAGAACGGGGTGTGCCTGGTCGTACTGGTCTTGGCATTGTTAATGGACATAGCAACAACTGTTAGGAGTTCTTCCCAAGTGACATGGTTTCCATCAATGAAATGCCTCAGCACTTCTTCGACGACTCGATTCATTCGCTCTGTTTGACCATCTGTTTGGGGGTGGAAAGCAGTCGAAAATCTGGGCTGTACACCAAGGCGGTGACACATGGTCTTCCAGAATGACGAAGTGAATCGTACATCTCTGTCAGAAATGATGTTTCTAGGAAAACCGCGATGCTGGAATACATGAGTGATGAAAACTCGAGCAACATCCTCAGATGTGCTAGATTTCCTGACTGGGGCTAGACAAACAAACTTGGTAAGCTTGTCCACAATGACCATGATGCCATCATGACCACTGGCTGACTGGGGCAAGTCAAACACAAAGTCCATGGTGACAGTGTGCCATCTGGAATCAGGGATTTCTAGTGGCTGGTTCAGACCAAAGGGTCTCTTGTTTGCAGACTTGTTCCTCTGGCATGCGGCACATGATGAGACATACTGTTGTACATCTGCCTGGATTGAGGGCCACCAAAATTGGCGTTTGATGTGGTCCAGTGTTGTCTTCCAATTGAAATGTCCTGCAAGGGGTGAATCATGGTGATCTCGAATGACTTCTTGTCGAAGTGCTACTGGGATAATGACTAGGCCTGCATGAGACCAGTAGCCATTGCTAAAGGACCATTCTCGAGTTTTACTGGAATGCTTGAATTCTGGGTCAATGCTAGACTCATTATTGATTCTTTGCATGAAATCTGGGCATGACTCGTTAACTGTGATTGCAAATAGCATTGCAGCATGCACTATGACAGAACCCCCCCTATTTATCAACCAATCAGGGTTGATTTCTGACTGAACACGTTTGGGGCTGAGTAGGTTATCAACGTAATAATCAGGGTGTCGCATGTTGATAAGTAGTGACATTTCCTACTTATCAAGCATACGTTGATTGACAGGTTGATTATCATGCAGGCTATTTAGTAGCATGTGAAATGCTTTAATCAGGCTGATAAGTGGACGCTTGTGGTTGATAATTAGCTTGATAAGCATGCTGTTAGTAGGCTGTTTATCAATGTGCGTCACCTTGATAATGAGCTTGATAATTCAGCCTATTTGAATCCTGATCTGGCCAGCCTGGCATTCCGTGATCTGGCTGTCGTTTTAATTTCAAATTTCTACGATTCAAATTTACTTTCAGCTGTGTGAGCCCTACTCGGATGGTGTACATCTGTGATTCTGGAATTCCACTTGACGTGTTCTTGTGTTAACCAGAAGCTTATGACGCCATGTGGGGAATACGCTCATCGCATTGTGATCATTCAAGCTTAATTACATGCAAGCAACAAGACGCAAATTCAGCAAACAATTAATGTAATGAGACAACAATTCAGCAAACAATTTATGTAACGAGATAAATAATTAGCAAGTGTAAAAATGGAAATCAGCAGGTCCAAATTCACAGATTTCTGACAGACGTCCACATGCACCATCCGGCATTTTTAGGCACTTGAATCTTAAATGTTTCAGTAAGGCTCTCAAATCTTAAATTCCAATACCAGCTGTAGCTAGACATACAGCCTGCTCACAAGCTTAGCCATGTGCCATCTTGGTTTTCTTCCAGATGAGCACCATCGCAGGCTGAGCTGCCGCATAAACCCCGGGCCCCTAACAGCAAGGAAAGATGGGAAACGATGATGTTAAACAACGTAATTACAGGAATGGCTCGTAAGGCAATAGCGGCAAAAAACAGGCAGCATTCCTCACAAGCTCTAATTACTTGAGGCAAGTCAGGCCAGCACATAAAATCTCACATTGTTTTTCACACGGCCTTCGTCAGGATCTGGCCATCCCTGTCCTTGTGAAACAGCCCATTAGCAGGCCAAGCCACCGTGTCACCCTACAAGAAAAAGAAATATGAAGAAGTTGATAAGGCAGAAACAAAGTGCAGGTTTTCAAAGGATGACTTGGAAGGTGTCAAGGTGTGAAGCAGTCAGGAAACTAAAACTTGCCTTTCGCATTTGAAGTACTTTGACGAGGGAGGCAGGGACATCGGGGGGCCCATCAATACCAAGCCAACCAAAGTGGCAGTTGACCATGGCTGCACCTAGAAGAACTGCCTGCCTGTCCAACTTAAACTAAACAGTATCTTCGATGGTGACATACACGGCTTCCACTTGGTCACCTGGGCAGAGGCAAAAGAAACATTGTAATGCATGAAGACCTGGTACAGTTGTAAAAGATCAGCAACAGCAAACGAAGTAATGAACAGGTTGTGACAAGAAACACACAACAAACACAAGTATTTCTTACCTCCTTGTTCCCTGTCACAGAGGCCACGGCCATGAACCTGGGCTCAATGATTGCCCCAGGGTTTGATAGTGCCAAGAGGACCCTGGAGCAAGCATGTCATCTGGCCTTGCAAAAGGGCCCACATACGTGCAAGACCAAGAAGCAGGGGGGACTGATTCCACAGATAGGGACCCTCCGGCGCCTTCGAAAGCAGCTGCTAAAGGACAACAACACTCAACTGCCTGTGAAGAGGAGGGGAAAGATGTAGATTTTTTTTTTTGGGGGTTGAGGGTGTTCTCGCGTGATAACCAAGGCCCATGCAACAAAGAACCTTGCATGAGCTCGCAATAGATGGCCTTACCTGGACCCTGCTGCCACGCTCGTTCACACTAGCAGTACGTCGAAACTTCATAGTACACTGTCGCCAGCTGTGAAGCCCGAGACCTTTAGCGCGGGAGCGAAATATCAGAAGGATAATCAGCAGCCACAACTCTGGGCTATCTGGACCGACACAGGAGGCCTGGAATTGACGTGTCACGGTCCCTGGACTGTCATTTAGCTGGGTCCTCATCAAAAGCTCTCTAAAGCTTTGGATTCCTTCAAAATCAGCGTAGTCATCAACAGCCAAGGAGACAAGGAGCCTCTCCTGGTAGGGTCGCTCTTCCTGGTGCTCGCTAGCCCCCCTCGCTGGGGTTTTAATTAGCATGATCCACTTGTATGTGCCTGGATAGAATTCCATATCAATTCCGATATGTGAACAATGATGATCGCTCCGCTAAAGATGTCGAGCCTCATCTATGGCATTGAGAAATTATTTTGCTCTGAATGCAGATTCGCAGTTCATAATACCTGAACTTTGGCCTGCGAGCACGTTGATGACAAATTGTGCTGTGTATTTTTCTCGCTACCTGGGTTGCTGTATTTGATGCGTTTATTGCGCTATCGTTGCCAAGCTAATTCTCCTTGCACGACTACCCACTTTACGTGTAGGCACGATGTTGAGTAAGACTCTCTCCCATCTAGAGGCCCAAGAGCGTGATGCCCAGATTGGCCAATTAAGTGAATGCAAGGTTCTGTCAGAGGAGGAGGTCGTGCAGCTGGCCAGCAAGTGTAAAGAGCTGTTGCAGCAAGAAAGCAATGTCACCCACGTTGCAGCACCAGTGGTCGTAGTGGGGGACACGCACGGTCAGGTAATGCTGGTTGTTTAGCGGGGAGAAACCTGCTTCTTGAGCAAGTGCAGAGCTGCACATGGCCAAGCTTTGGGTATGAGAGCACTGAATGGACCCACCCTGCTCTTTGCAGTTCCATGACCTCATGGAGATCTTCAAGATTACCGGGAGGGCGCCAGACACAAATTATCTGTTCCTGGGTGACTATGTGGATCGAGGCTACTACTCAGTGGAGACGGTAAGTCCCTCTTGATGTGCACTACACTTAGTCGGCCCTGTGCGCATGGGTGCATCTTGTTACATGGGCTCACCTCCACCACTAATGTGATCTCCTTGCCCTGTCCGCATGGCTGTCCCATCTCGTTACATGGGCTCACCTTTGCCACTGATTTGACTGCCTTTGAGGATCTAGTCGTTTGGACCTGCAATTTTGTGAAATATGCCTTCTCTACTGACACAGGTGTGCATGGTCATTGCTTTGAAAGTGCGGTACCCATCAAGGGTGGTCATGATCCGCGGCAATCACGAGAGTCGCCAAATTACGCAAGTGTGAGTCCAGTGTGAAATATGATGAGGTTGGGGCAGCTTGGATTATTTTTGCAGGCATAACTTAAAAATGACAACTGGAAATTATTCACCTCAAGCACCTATCAGGCTATCAGCTGCATGTTATTCAGTTAAAACAGGAAAGCTGTTTTAAAAGCTTATCTATGCTCGATGCAAGTATCTGAACATTCCAACAGGCATAGTCCACCCACGCGCCTCATGGTCACTAAAAACAGCTGTAAATGCCACTTGACTGAATGCTTCTGAGCAATCTCTCTTTCTGTCTGGTCATCTGCCTGCCATGTGACCATGTCTCTCACCCTTTCTGCCTGTGCACCTGCCCCTCTTCAGGTACGGTTTCTATGAGGAGTGCCTACGCAAGTACGGCTCTGCCAAAGTGTGGCAGGTCCTAACCGACCTTTTTGACTACCTCCCTCTAGCCGCCGTGATTGAGAGCCAGCTCTTCTGCCCCCACGCCGGGCTATCACCCTCCATGGACACCCTGGATCAAATCAACCTGCTACACCGCTTTGAGGAGGTGCCGCATGAGGGACCCATGTGTGACCTGCTGTGGTCCGACCCGGACGACCGCATGGGCTGGGGAATCTCGCCGCGCGGTGCCGGCTACACGTACGGCCAGGTACTTATATTGCCATGCAGCAAATGTCATGGCAGAGGGATGTTAACTTGAGTGGAGCTAGCTCTGGAAACACAGTGCAGTTGCAGCACTGCGGCTGCCCCAAACATGCATGTCCATATGTCGCATGGACTGGTGGCTGTATACGCTTCAATGCTGATGTTTCATATTGTCAAGCGTTCAGGTGGTTAAATGTTTTTCTTTGGCTAACCCCCCACGCCTGTCTGCCCGTCTGCTGCCAGGACATCTCGGAGCACTTCAACCACGTCAATGGGCTCAAGTTCATCATTCGCGCGCACCAGCTGGTGTCTGAGGGATTCTTGTGGCAGCATGAGGGGGCTGTTGTCACGGTGTTCAGTGCGCCCAACTACTGCTACCGCTGCGGCAACAAGGCTGCTATCGTCGACATCGACGAGAACATGAACCACAAGGTGTGTAGCATTATGCCTTGAGGGTCACTCGGTACATGCTTGTATGTGAGTCGCTTGCACTTTTTGAATAATTTGTCCTGTTTGCTATCAGCGCTCATCGAATGGCATATGGTTAGAAGGAGCGGATGAGGGGAGTGATGTAGGGCATGGTGCCTAATCGCCTGGCATCGGCGGGCAGCCCTTGAGGTGTTTTAGTCTGCGGTTCTTACAGGCTTCTGGCGACTGTCCTCCTGAGCATGAGGGATGCTGTTGCACAATCCTCGTCATTGCTAGCTGGATTGTGGGTGTGAGCATGCTTGAGGGCCCTCTGCGTTCAATGGGAATGGTGGAAGAGCCATGCCTGGCCACAGGCACTGAACCGCAGGCGCTGTTTTCCATTACCCCTGAATGCAGTCTAATGAGCGCACCCTGCGGCTCATGGTGTTGCCACCATCAGCACTCCATGTTGGTAGGCTAGAGGAAGACAGGCTGTCATATCGCCGGTGATTCACACCAGGATTCACACGGGGATGACAGCAGTGGGCGTTTGTGACCTGAGGGGCTGATAATATGCAACTGGTTTTGCCTGGCTGATTGAAGCCCCACATCATTTTGGTTGCTTGCAGATCATCCAGTTTGATCATGCGCCTCCCAAGGGAGCTGGCATCACTGAGGTGGGTTTGGTGGTACTGCGCATTAGGTTGTTATACTGCACATTGGGTTGTTTCAGTGGGCGTTGGGTGCAACTGAAGCAGCGTGTCTGAGCACCGTTTTTTGTCAGGGGCCTAGAGAAGGGCCGGCCATTTTCGGAGCCTCTTGCTGTGATTGGCACCGGTGGGGCCAGGCAGAACTGAACCACCTCGGCTCGAGCTGAAGTTATGTGAAGGGATTGCATGTCAAGACTAGGAGCAGGGATGATGGAATCTGAGAAATCTGAATGTGTTTCTTCATGTGCTGCAGGTCAAGAGGAGTGTGCCCGATTACTTCTTATAAACAGTGGATCCTAAAAATATGAGGATTCGGCTTATGGCTCCCCACCTATGTTCAAGGTGCCGTGTCTGAGTCAGACCGCGACCAAGAAATGGATTTGCAGCTGAAGGTTTTATGGTCAGATAGTTTGTGCTGAAATAGGGGTTTGGGGTGTAAAATGGGGGTCTGGATATGTCATTTAATGAGGATCCTTGAGAATGGCAGGGGTGTGCAGTACAGCAGTTCGGATGTATATCGTTTTTGTTGATTGTTTGGAGCAACGACTCGTTTGAGCAAGGAACCAACCGTGTGTTCACGCATGCTGTCTTGCCAGAAGGGTGCAATCTGCATGAGCACCATCTGAGGACTATCGCTATGAATTTTTGAGGCCGGCTATCCTATTCACAATCACTATTCTATCCTGTGATGCAATCAGGTCTGGTCGTCTGCCGTAACTACCTCGCCCTCATGGCATGACTCCCAGTTGGACAAATGCGTCCCTTTGTCCCACACAGAGACTGTCTAGTCCTCTACATTGATTTCTTAACTTTTGTGATCTGATGCACGACTGAACTCAGTAATCTCTGGACATAGTTGTTAAGTTTTTACAGTCCATCAGAGCATCACATCTGGTGCATGGGACATGTGCCTGTATACCGGTTCAGGCACTTGATACACTAGGGCAGTAAGCGAAAACAGTGACCCCCCTTGGCAAGAGACTAGCACACAGCCACAACAGTGACGCGGGAATGAACCCCATAATGCAAAAGATAAGCCCCAGCCATAAAACATGACGTGGGGGCCAAAGATTCCGGTTGAGAATCGCCTAGAAAGTTAGGGGGGAGACTTGATACTGTATCTTTCAGCTCTGGTTTATGCGTTATACGTCACTTAAAGGGACGGGGTTCGGCAGGACGCACAGTTAAGCAAAGTTTACTGAAAGATAAAAGAGCCCATTTTCTTCCAGAGAACAGAAGCAGGATCCTTTGCAGTTGACCAAACTCAGGGGATTGCACTTCGAGATGAAGCCGTAGTAGCCCCTATGTTAAGAATAGTTAATGACGTTACCCCCCTGAGCCCTGCTAGAAAATAAAGCTCAGCCACGTCAGCAGGCAAAAAGTCAATGACATTCCACCTCTGGGCCCTGCTCAAAAAGGCTCGGCCGCTTGGGCGCCCAACTGTCCCGTTGAAAGAAAATAAACTTAGGGTAAGAGGGAAAGAATGAGAATAACACAAAAAAGAAAGAAATACCCCCCCCTTAAGGAAAAGGCAGCCTGAAGTATCTTTGCCCTTCTCAAGCCTAGTCCCCAAGAAGGCAAAGAAAAGCAACAAATCTAGACCTTAACAAAACATAGAACGTCTTCAACAAAATGCAGAGCCTCCCATTTAAGCCTGCCCCGGTACAACTGTTGAAAGTCTGTGGCACCCTCCGGGGGCCTGCCCAACCTGTCTCCCTAAGCGTCTCCTTCACGCTAGGGCACTGGAAGCCGACATGCAGCGCATCCTCCACATGCTCGCCATCTCCCCTTGCCCAACACCGTTGGCAGCACCGTCCGTCATGCTGCTGATTGCTGCGCCTTCCTGGAGTGTCAGCCGTGCTGACGGCGCCGAGCCGCAGCCTTCAATTTGTGCGCACGCAAGCACACTCCCTTCGACTGGTGCGGCCCCTGGCCTGCGCCAGCAGCACGGCGCCCGCCGTAGACTGAGACCAGGTGCGGTAGGCCGCCGTAGACCTGTGTTCAGTGGCAGGATCTCTGGGGTCCCCTCCGCCAGCTGCATCCAGCTGCGCCCGCTCGTATGCTGCATCAGCTTGCGCTAGCACCTCTGGGACAGATAGCGGCTGCAGGTCAGTCGCTGTCTGACGCAGTTTGGGATCGGCTGATACCAGCTCCAGCTCCTTTAAAGCACCTAGCAATTCCCTGCACCAACACAAAAAGTATGTTAGGGAACTGAAGAGAGAAAAGAAAAGGAGGAGTCTCCACCCTACAAACAACAAAAAGGACAGGAGGACCGACTCTCCAGCCCCTCAAGCAACTAGCCTCAACAAGTTCAACCACATCTTCCACAAAAGCCAGGGCCCCCACCCCTGCCTGCCCCAGTACAGCTGGTGAAAATCTGTAGCATCGTTTGGAGACCAGCCCACCCCTGCTCCCTAAAGGCTGCCTTGATGCTAGGGCATCGGAAGCAAGCATGGAGCGCGTCCTCCTCATGCTCGCCATGTCCCCTAGCCCAGCACCGCTGGCAGAAGCGTGTGACACAGCTGATCGCTGCACCGATCTCTAGTGTTAGTAGTGTCGGCTGTGATTTCGGCGCTGGGTCGCAGCCTTAAGTTTGAGCACACTCGAGCAAACGCCCTTTTGCTAGTGCCGCCCCTTGCGTGCGCCAGTACCCGTGCAGCACCTGCTGTAGGTTGAAACCAGGCATGGACGGCGGCCGCAGACCTGTGTTCGGTGGGCAGGGTCCTGGCCGATCATCTTCAACTTCGCCCGCTCGTAGGCTTCGTCCACTTGCGCTGGCATCTCTGTTAATGGTAGAGGCTGTATGTCAGCCGCAGCAGTTGGGGGAAGGCCCTTCCCAGTTTACTGCACCAGTTGCACCCTACCACCAGCTAAGGCAAGAATCCGTTCACCCTTGCCTGGGCAAATGGTGACAAAACCTAAGACCAGTGGCTCAATCAACAGGGGTTCCTGCCCCAAGCCCCCAAGGCAGAAGCCAAGATGTAGCTGAAATGTAGCTGAAGAACACAACACGCGAAAAACGGCCCAGAGGTCGATGGCGTTACACCTCAGTCCCTAGCTAAATCACCGCGTGGACGCCCAAATGTCCGCATCGGTCAAATTGTATGTAAAATGAAGGAGGGGGCACAGCATGTGAAGAGGAGTGATGTGACGACTGGTCAGCATGCTAGAATGCTGGTCATGCAGTTCTTTACTCCCTTCTGTACAGTTGGGCGCTCACGCAGCCGAGCTTTGAGCGGGCCTAGAGGTGTAACGTTTTTGGCTGGTCATGCAGTTGGTAGGCAAGCATGGAGGAATGAACCAGGATCGTACTGCCGTGCTGCTGACAGGCTGGATCTACTCGTTTGGTCTCGTCTACCGGTGACGCCCAAGGCTGGATATTTCCGGCGCGTCGCCCCCACGCAGCACATCGATGCCACCCGCCACCTTCTGCCTCGAAAATCGGTGGTTACGGTCGGTGCGTCCGAGGCTACGCAGGTCACGCGTGGGATACGAGATTACGAGGCAGTAAGGTCGTCATGCGGTTCCTCAAGAAGTATAATACATACCGGTGCCGATCACCGTGGCTCTGGCTCACAACCATTTCGACTGGGAATCACGGTTGCTTAAATTGTAGGGTCTGACGGCCAGTCTCTACTACGTTAAGTCCAAGAAAAAGAAACTGGATTGCGGTACTGTACATGTTCTCGGCACTGAGAGGAAAGCAGGAAAAGCCATAGTAGCTTGAGTGGCCTGACAATCATCGTTCCTTAAAAGAAACCTCGGGAAGCCCCTGGCTTGCTCCCGGCCCCTACTTCAGTACTAAGTACCCACCAGAAATCATGCCAGCACTTTCACTATTGCTCAAGCTGCTGGTCAGTGGTCACGCACCTTGAACCTCTTGCTTGACTGTGAGAACCAGAAATTGCATGTTGTCATTTATAATGCAATCTCTTGTCAGTAGGTCCTGTGCGGCCTACTTCGTTTCTGGATCTCGATTGAACATTTTCAAGGCCGTCCTCATCAGCAACCAAAATCACTGTGTACTTTCAATCTCATCCTGGTCTCTTTGCATGCACCTGTCTTTTCCATCCTCTTCCCCAAATCACCACGCGCACCTGAGCATCCAGTCCTGCCAGTCCTTTCCAATAATGCATGCACATGCATGGATATCCACCACTCTACATACAGCCACCGTAGCACCGTTGTCTGAGTTCCTTTTCTCATCCTCGTCCCTCTACACCTCATGCATGTGTTGGAAGCCTTTGTCAATTTGAGAAGCTCTCTCAATGCTAGCCCCCGATGGCAGATAATTTTATTTACCCACCACGCTTTGTTGCACTTATCTCCTTTTGCTATAATGCTATTCATATCCTTATAGCAGGCCGCCCTCCCGACGTGTCATACTGTCATGAGACTGATGCCATTATTAGTCATGACTCTAGCAGATGTGGCGACACATGTATGTCCCAAACCGTGATATGTTCAACACACCATGTTCAGAATTTCCTGCCCATAATGAACTCATGCCTGTCCAGCTTGCCCCCCCTGCTATGGCTGCATGCAGGGCTATGCTCGGGCCGCTGAGCAGTTCCTGGCTGATGCTGATGCGGCCATCGCCAATACTGCTGCAGCCATGATTTTAAACGGTGCGACTGTGGACTCCAAGGAATACATGAAGCTCCTTGATGACGTGGAGACCCAGGTGCTGGACAGCCTGAGGTCGGGGACCTAGGTCTTCAACTCATTCTCAGGACTTTCCGGGAATATGGTCATATCTGGCATGATCAGTTTCCAGGAAATGGAACTGGAATCGTTTGTTGACACTGAGGATGACAACAGTTTCTACATTCGTTCCACCAGGTAAGGGCATCCTGTTGGCTGTGCATGCTGTCAATTCCGTGATGTCATAGAACCCTTGGTCGATTGCCAGGGTGTATCGATATTTGGGAAAGAGGAGAAGTTCGCCTACCCTGCTGCATAGAGGATGGGGCTACCACCACCAAGCAATGCCAGAGCTGAGCAGATTCTTCTCCTTCAGAATGCATACGATTTTAGCCCCCCCCCCCCCCACTGTATCCCATTTGCACTTTTGTAGGATTCCGCAGCCTGCAGCCTTGCTGGAGGAGGCATAGGTCTCACAGGATTCCGTCTTGACGACGAGGAATGAAGCCTCTCACAGAGAAATCTCCGCGATCAGCGATGAAGACAGTGCCAGATAGAGCCAACCGGAATGGTAGGTGTGCTAGAAGCTGAAATAGATTGCAACATACTGGTAATGTTATACCAGTATGCATGCTGGTTCACTCATGATGAATGCTTTGTGGGGTGTGTAGAGATTGCACAGACTAGCTGAGCGGCCTTTTCTTTTGAAGGTGCATGAGTATATGAGGCGGTGGGAGAAAACAACACTGACCCGCCAGTGCAGCAGATTAATACCCTGGGTCCTGACAGCAAAGCATGTTGATGGTCATGCTTTGAGTTCAATTATTCAACACAACTCTCATTGACCTGACTTAGTACCTTCCCGGCCTCAGACGATTTTTGCTTACAGACCAGTACTTGCAAGACCAGTACTTGCAAGACCAGTACTTGCAAGACCAGTACTTGCAAGACCAGTACTTGCAAGACCAGTACTTGCAAGACCAGTACTTGCTAGGCCAGTACTTGCAAGACCAGTACTTGCAAGACCAGTACTTGCAAGACCAGCACTTGCAAGACCAGTACTTGCAAAAAGAGGACTTGCAAGATGAGGAGTTGTATAAGGATTTCATTCAGATGACAAGGAAGCTTTTCACAGAGCATTTTTCGTGCTCAGCGATGAAAACAGTGCCACAGCCAACGAAAAAGGTGTGCTGGGAGCCGAGGGGGGGCAAAAAATAATCATCCGCCTCCGTCAGCTCCTGACCATGTTGGGCTCGTGGGAATTTGGCTCATGGGAATATGGGATTGAACACTACATCATCAGCACGTTCATGCCCGGCCTTCAGGCTGTCAGCAAGGATAAAATTGGCAGTGTTCTTCTCCCTATCAATAGTAGCTATATACACCTTACCGGTCTGTTTCTTTTCTTTACATTAAGCCTTTAGTTTCTTGTCCTCCCAATCAGACAGTCGGGGGCCCACGCGGCCGAGCTTTTTGAGCAAGGCCCAGAGGTGTGACGTCACTGACTGACCTTACCATTAGCCAATCATTTTCTTATGTCAGGACCCACCAAACCCACTTGCTCTAGCCGCCACAGCAAACTGATGCAAAAGAACATGGTCAAGCAGCAATGGCCGATTCTGGAGGTGCAACATGTCCTCCCCCCTAGTTCTCTACTGCTACTCAAAAGTCTTACATAATTTAAACCTAACAGCCAGCGCTGTACCCTTGGTGCCGTGAACACGTCCGCCGACCAACCGAAGGTCATCCAGCACATGCATTCAGTTATTGCTTTTATCTTCTACCAGTCTACCATGCCCTAAACACTTCCCTATTTATGAACTCGTTCACTGAGAGGGATCGCTACAATCAAACATGTTGGAAGCCTTTTCCATCTCCAGTTCCACCTTCACTGGGACCTTCCTTTTGAAGGCTAGTCTCTTCCGAGGCAGGGGATACGGTTTGCCCGACCTTAATGTCCTTTGGTGGATGCAATTGCTATCCTTTCTTTCCTCTTATGCCTTCTCCCTTGACTTTCCTAGCTGTCTTTTTGTTTGCCGGCGTGGTCGAGCTTTACTTCAGCATGGCCCAGAGGTGTAATGTCATCAGGGGATGTCATGAACCTTCCCTGGAAAATCGCCCTTATTAACCAAGTTCTCGTCATTGCCCTTAACCAAGTTTCCCCCGGATACTGTTTCACCTTCAGCTTCATAAATGCATTCTGGACTGGCTTCTGCGTCCTTGCTTGCTTGTGGATGCTGACAGTGCAGCAGGCGGTAGTCAGTTGAGCATGCAGCAGTTTGCCCACTGGACTGGTTTCTGCGTCCTTGCTTGCTTGTGGATGCTGACAGTGTAGCAGGCGGTAGTCAGTTGAGCATGCAGCAGTTTGCCCACTGGACTGGTTTCTGCGTCCTTGCTTGCTTGTGGATGCTGACAGTGCAGCAGGCGGTAGTCAGTTGAGCATGCAGCAGTTTGCCCACTGGACTGGTTTCTGCGTCCTTGCTTGCTTGTGGATGCTGACAGTGTAGCAGGCGGTAGTCAGTTGAGCATGCAGCAGTTTGCCCACTGGACTGGTTTCTGCGTCCTTGCTTGCTTGTGGATGCTGACAGTGTAGCAGGCGGTAGTCAGTTGAGCATGCAGCAGTTTGCCCACTGGACTGGTTTCTGCGTCCTTGCTTGCTTGTGGATGCTGACAGTGTAGCAGGCGGTAGTCAGTTGAGCATGCAGCAGTTTGCCCACTGGACTGGTTTCTGCGTCCTTGCTTGCTTGTGGATGCTGACAGTGTAGCAGGCGGTAGTCAGTTGAGCATGCAGCAGCCAGTGTCGCCTTCTTTCACTAGTATTCCTTGCCCCTTTTCAGCGCGGGTTTCTTTCAAGTCTCTTAGGTTACATTTTATCTTGGTTGTTGCTCTTGTGGGTTGTTGTGCCTGATCCCCGGTTTTTTTGCCTAGATTGCCTTTTAAGCGTTATTTGCCAGAATCTCTCCTAACTTGCCAAGGCTTCCTGGTTTTTTCCTTTATCTGTGGCTTCTTTTGTTACGTGACCTGTCTGTTTAGAGGTGCATACCCACGCGGCCCTGCTAAACGTTTGGCCACGTGGGGCTGGTAGGGAATGACTAGGCTCAATTCCAGCTACCATGCACAGCCTGGGCCATGGTGCAGCCATGCCATCCCTCTGTGTGAGGGGGCAGGAACATGGAACCCGGCGTTCTAGGCGGGGGATAGAGAAGGTCGTGTGGCGGGCTCGATCCCTGGGCGTGGATGCCACCAGTGTTATACCACTGGTTGGGTGACCTGCGGCTGTCTGTGCTTTTAGCTTCACTTGTCTGCCCATGTCTGCTGTCCCCTTACGGTGGTTTGTTTATTCAGTTCCAATCCATGCAAAATTCTTCCAGCCGCAACTGCACCAAGCATCACGAATGGCCCCAGTTACATTCAGCTTGACTAACCTGGCCAGGGCAGCGGTGCAGGTCTTGCTGACCACGCGCTTGACAGTATGCCCATGGGTCTCTCTGAAGTAGCATACGTGTCGCACCATAAAGCAGTAACTGCAATACTATGGTAAACACCGTAAACTCCGGTCAGGACACCTTAGAGAGGTGTCCTCTACTCACAAATACGGTACATCACCGTACACTCATGCTCCTTGTACTTCAGACAAGAGCTTGTTAACAAGATTACTGTAACTGGAAGTCCCTAACTGGATGTCTCTGCCTAGAAGTCTCCGTCTCGTGGGTACCGCCCCTACTACTTTACTCGCGATGTGCGCTTCAGGTCCGTGGCGGACTTCTTTCCTCACGGCAGTGATGGACGCCTACGGGCAGGCTCAGTGACTATTCACTGGCTGCGAGTGCTCTTCGAGTTAAGCAGCGGGCTGGTTATTTGTGTATATAGCAATTGACTTAGGGGCATAGGCCTTCTGGCCGTCTGGTCGCGAACCAGCCGGGCTATGTTAAGGGCACTTACCGCGTATCACGCGGAGAGATGGACGGGACGTAGGCTGCGTACTTCTTCTTCTGCAGGGACTCGTTTCTCTTACTGGGGTACTTGTCTCCAGCTAGTTCAGCGGAGGCTGAGCTAGGCTTGACTCGAATTAAGGTACTGACTTATGTGTAAGCTGTAGGTCTCGAAGACGTCCGGTGCTTGTTACAAATAGAGGTCTGTCCTTTAGAAAGGGACGAAGTAACTAGCCAAGGCAATTGCCGGGATACAGGGACCCGGCAGGCCCAATACAGAGTACGGTACAATCTGTCAAATCAACCTGCGTAAGCGGGTTTCTAGGTCTCAGCTTCAAATCCGAGGACTCCGCAGAGAAGCTGCGGAGGCCCCGAGGCCGCTAACTGCGGTCTGAACGGTTCTGTCACGTATACTGTAATATACTGTGACAGCTGTCGCACCATAAAGCAGTAACTGCAATACTATGGTAAACACCGTAAACTCCGGTCAGGACACCTTAGAGAGGTGTCCTCTACTCACAAATACGGTACATCACCGTACACTCATGCTCCTTGTACTTCAGACAAGAGCTTGTTAACAAGATTACTGTAACTGGAAGTCCCTAACTGGATGTCTCTGCCTAGAAGTCTCCGTCTCGTGGGTACCGCCCCTACTACTTTACTCGCCCCCCGCTCCCCAGCGTTAAGCCCTCCAGGCGTGTGCGGGGAGCCGGAAAAGGGGTGGTACTGAAATAAACTTCTGGAAAAATATGTACGTAGAAGCTCAAATCATCATCTGCAAATATGCCTGGGTCCTTCCTTCTACAAATTTGCCTGGTTCAGGCCTTTTAAAATCTTGCCTGGTGCAGGCCGTCGACAAATCTGCCTGGTTCAGGCCTTCTGCAAATCTGGAAATAACAATTAACCGAGTTGCAGCTGAAGCGCAATGCGCAGAACCCTACAAACTCAAGCTGTTCAGCCCACTACTGGCTAGCAAACAGAGAAATTTCAAAGTTATCAAGTCAAGCTAAGAACAACCGCTGCTCTCGCCCCACTGCGCCATAGCCGCCTGGTCTTTAATGGCCACAGGGTTTGTGCGCCGTAGCAGCGTGATCCGCCTCCTACCGTGCTATCACTGCCCGAGTTGACTAATTCTCCTCGCTCATCATCCTTATAACATATGTACTACCGTAGCCCTGCTGCTATGGTGTTTGAGAAACAAATTTTCATTAAGCTGCCGTAACTCTACTCCTGCGTCTTCCGTCTTCGGTCCTCTGGCTGCTGGCCCACTGCCTACCGGGTACTAGGACAAGCCGCGCTGCATCTGCACTTCTGCTCTGTAGGCGCCTGCCCGCTCCTTGCCAGTTACGGCGTGGGTGACGTCACGTGCTCAGCGGCCTTGCCGCTCCGGGCTTCAGGTCCCGGTAAGATCCTCAAAGGCTGACTCTTCTTCCTCCCTTGCTGCTTCTTTGGCCACCTTGGCCCTTCTTGTAACTGCTCTCGGGGTGACATTGGCCTCTCCCCGGCCAGTGGTGTACGAGATGTCATACAACCCGTTCGCCATTGGTCTTGCGATGCCCCGCTCCATTTGCCTTGTTGCTGGGTTGGTGGCCATGACTTCCACCTCAGGCCTGTCCAAGACATCGGCCTCCTGGGCTGTCCTGGCAGCCGCTCTGGCTGCTGGGCTTGGTCGCCCCTGGACCTGTAAACTGCGCTCTTCTGTGGTGGGCCCTGCTACAGCAGCGGGCCCAGCTCCCTTGTCTTCCGGCTTGCAGTGTGGGCACAACCACTCGCCCTCAGGCACCTCCTCGAGTACTGGTACCAAGCAGTCCATGTGCCAACCCGCGACTGGCAGTGCTTCTTTGATCCTGGCCACTCTGGCCAAGAGCAGGTCTGCTGCCTCCTCTGCCGTTGCCACCTTGGCTGTGCTCCAGAGGTCCGCTCCCACTCTGGAGGGGAAGGTGGGTCTCTGTCCGAACAGCACCTCGTACGGCGCCATGCGCGTGGCCTGCTGCGGCGAGCATCGGAAGCCTAGGGCTACCCAGGGCACCATCTTGTCCCAGGACTCGTCGCTGCTGCCCTCCTCGCAGCACTTGCGTAGGCCTGCCTTGAGGGTCTGGACAGCCCTCTCTGAAAGCCCATCTGCCTGGGGGTGGTTGGCAGAAGTGGTGCGATGGTCAATGAAGCAGTCCAACAACATGTCCTGAAATTCACCCTGGAACTCTGTTCCCTGGTCTGTCACCACCTCTGCGCATCCCCCGAATCGTGCAACAACATTTTGAAAGAATGCCAAGGCCGTCACATCAGACGCCTTGCTTGGAATGGGGATTAACTCCACCCATTTGGAGTAATGCTCCACACACACCATCACGAACCGATTTCCCCTGGACGTGGTCGTGAATGGACCACACAGGTCCACTCCCCACCGGAAAAACAACCCCTCAATGGGTAGCGGGTGTAGGTTGGGCTGTATGTGATTAAACGTGGACGCCCTGGCTCTGTCAAACACACCGCATTCCTGCACCGCCTTCTTGACTGCTGCTCGAAGCCCCCGCCACCAATGCTGCTGCATGACCATGAAAGCCGTGCGGTGGCTGCCAAAATGGCCCGTACCTGCATGCGCTGTCTGGATCACTGCTAGCCTGTCTTCTGGCCTGGGCACCACACAACGTCTACCATCAGGCATGAGTCTCATCAGGACTCCTCCCCTCTCTGATTCCCACTGGAATGGCGCTGCTCTGCGCTGTATTCTAGTCTGTTCTCCTAGCTCTGTTCCCTGGACATAAGTCTTTTCACGGAGAAACCTCAAGACGGGCTCATCCGCCCACACATCGACCCTAGCCGACGGTCCTGCAGGACAACCTGGCTGGTCCTTCTCACTCTCTGTTTCCCTGGGTACTTTGATTCCAACATCAACTTGTTCTGCAGACGCGTTCCCACCTGGCTCCTGTGCCGCGTCGGCCCAGTCTGCCGCGGCTGATTCTCCCAGGCACTGTCTGTATGATGCGGCCGCTTCTCCGCTGCCGGAGCATGCGTTTCCTGCAGTAGCAAGGGCATAGTGGCTGGACATTAAAGTCGCCCCCAGAGCTGGGTCCCTGTCCTGGCCTGGCAGCTTTGCCCTGCGTGTCAATTCTGCTGGCATGATCTTAGCACACTCGAGTGCCACACTGAGCCATGCACTGAGTGCCCATGAATCCATGCTCCTGCCCAAGGCTGCCCGTCTGGCTGCCTCTGGGAAGTCTGGGCGCGGCAATGTGGACCCCACAGCGTACCCCATGGCGCGCTCACGCTCGTTTGCATTGGGCTCCTGCAAGTCCCCCATGGGCCTGTACACCATCCCATTTTGCCCGTTCCGGAAAGCATATGATGAGGGCGTGGCCATCAAACATGGCAGCACTTTCCTGGGCTGCCCTGTTACATTGATGCGGTACCCCCCATTGTCCGGACATGATACTACTTGGGCCTTGCTGCCCTTGTCCAGAATGTCGTCTACAATCCCCTCGTGGGGTCTGGTCGACGCACGAATCACAAATTCAATATCTGCTGCCGGGGCAATATTCCCCCAATAGTTGCGGGTGCGGTGGGCGTAAGACCCCACCTGCGCTGCGTCAAACAGCGCCGGTGTTCCCAGAATCCGGCACACCTCCTGAAAAGCCTCAACACTGGCCTTCACACTCTTCTGATTCAACTGCATTGCCACGTTCTCAATCAGGTACGCTGGCGGCCTAGGCCCCTGCATGAACTGTAGTGTACCCAACAGCTTGACTAACGGGAAGAACGACTTGCTTCTCTCTCCCTCGAGCCCACGCCCCTTGCCTGCTGACGAAAGGTCCTGGCATTCCCAGCCTGCTACCATGAACCACTGGCGCCCCTCCTGGGCGCCCGCCTCCTGGAGGTGCTTTGCCGTAATGGCATACACATCCTGGGGCAACGCTCTGAACGCCTTATCAAATGCTTTGACCGGAAACAACTGAGGGTATCTCCTGTGCAACTGCACCAGGCGCCCCCCTGCGATCTCTCTGACTTCCTCACTGATATCAGCGTACAGGTACTGCACCACTGGGATACCCGCCCTGAGCACCATCTCCCACCCTGAACACATACCCCCAAAGGGCTCGAAAAGGACGACTCCCTCGGTCTCCATGGCCCGCACTGCCCCACCCGACAGACAAGCTGTGTCCAGGCCTGCATGTGAATGAGGAGGCATCACCCGGGGCAGGTCAGCTAGAACATCACTGATCATTGTCCTGGCCCGCTCCCTGTTGCTGAATGCCTGTTCTGCTGTACTGACCGGCTGCGCCTGCTCATCATCGTCAGTGGCGGCTGAGGATATCTCCTGCCCTACCGGCGCTGTCACGTAAGCTGCCTCTGCAGCTCGCAGTATCTGTACTCTTCTTCTGCCTTCTTGTGCCATGCGCACCATCTGGTCTGCATGCCACTGGTTCACTCTGCCCAACCCCGTGAGCAAAGCTACCTGCTTCCCCCCTGCCCCCTCCTGGGCTGCCGGCTTGGGAGCTGCTGTATCAAGCCTGGCCCCCGTGCGATCAGCTGAGGATGGGAGTGGTGATCTGGACGGGATGTCCGCATTCTGATGGCATGCCCCTGAGCGGTGGACAATGGTAATGTCCAGCTCTTGAAGCATGAGGGCCCACCTAGCATGCTGGCCTACCAACGTCTGATTGTCCATGAGGTAAGTGAGCGGCTCATGGTCGGTGATGAGATGCACCTTGCACCCGAACAGCATGTGACGGTATGTGCGTGCTGCATACACTGCGGCCAGCATCTCCCCCTGGAACGAGGAATAGTTCCTCTCGCTCTTGTTCAGGGATCTGGACGTGCACGCCACCATATACTCCCGCCCGCTGTCGTCACACTGTCCTAGCACGGCACCTATGCCCTGCTTAGAGAAATCTGTGTACAGCAAGAATGGTCTCGGCGGCCCCTTGCCGTCTGGCCCTGTCCCACTGTAATCTGGCCTGCGCAGAACTCTTCCTCCCTCGCACATCTCTGTTTTGATCAACTGGAACGCCTGCGACTGCTCTGGCCCCCACACAAACGGGACCCCCTTGACCAGCAATGCGTTGATGCATGCCGCCTTTTTCGAGAAATCCGGGATGTAGCACCGGTAGAAATTCAAGAATCCCATGACCTCCTGAATGTTTTTCACCGATGTGGGCTCTGGCAGCGCCATAACCGCTGCTATCTTGGCTGCGTGTGGCGTGAGCCCCTGGGCCGACACATTGTGACCCAGGTACTCTACCGTTGCACACCCAAACAGGGACTTGTCGGGGTGCGCCCTTAATCCTACACTGTGGAGCATGTCTAACATCAGCTCCACATGCCTGATGTGTTCTGCCGGTGTGTCACTGTACACTAGCAGATCATCAATGAATGCCACGCAGAACGCACTCAGGCCTGCCCTGGCAATCTCCTCTTCCATCATACGCTGAAAGAAGGGAGGTCCATTGCGCAGACCGAAGTTGAGCTTTGTGTACATCCAAAGCTCAGGGCCCATCCAGAAAGCTGTCTTAGGCTGGTCCTCGACCTTTATAGGGATCTGCATGAACCCCGACCGGAGATCAACCTTGCTGAATATCTTGGCAGTTCCCAGGTTCTGAAAAATGGTCTCCATCCTGGGGATTGCAAACTCCTGCTTAGCCGTACGCAGGTTTAACCTGCGCATATCGTGCGCTATCCGGTGGTCAGTCCACTCCCCAGTCTCAGCACTCTTCTTGGCTGCTACTACTGAGTTGGCCGCAAACTTGATAGGCCCCCCCTGGGGTACTTTGACGATAATACCTGCCTGTATCATTGGCTGGCACTTTTCTTTAAAAATGGCTGCTTTGGGCGGCGGCATATCCCTGGACTTCTGAAAGCACGAACTGACCTCGTCTTCTAAAGCCAGTGTAAACTCACCCTGCGTGCCGCAGTAGCCAGGCAGATCCTCCATGGAGTAAGCGAACGCTCCTTGGCGATCCCTGAGGCTTTGCTCCAGGCTCTCCTGTTGTGCCGCAGTGAAGTCGGGGTGCTGGCCCAGCAGCCACCCCTCCTTGGTTTTGACGTACGCCGCGGGCGGCTCCACGACTCCCCCCGGCTGGAACATGTCGATCATCTCAGCCGCCTGCGGGTCGTCCTCCGCGGGCGGCTCTTCCCTGCCAGTGTCGTTGCCCCTTTGCCAGCTCTCCTGCTGGCTGCAGGCACCCCTCCTGCTGGCACCCCCCATGGGAATGACTGCTGGCGGGCGCAACCATCCAGACGACAGCTTTGCTGCTGCCTCTTGTCCAGACACAAAAGCCCCTTGGCCTGCTGTAAATCCTCCTCCTCGCACGCCCTGCCCGGTGGCTCGCGCCCCTGGCACACACACTGACAGCAGGAGCCACACCAGTATCAGCTGGAGCGCCCCCGTAAGGATCCCCTTAAATGCTGTACAGGTGAGAAGTCCTCTGCAAGCTGGTATCTGCCTCGTGGGTTTCTGCGGTAGGTGTTCTGCGGGCTGTGCGCCTGGCTCTGCGCTCTGCGCCGGCCTCTGCTGCCCACTGGCCCATGTGATCTCCAGATCCACCTGGCTGATCCTGAGTGGCAGGACTGGGCAGTCCATTCCTGGTCTGCTGCCACGGTTCCTGTCCTCGGCTGCCCTCTGCGCCTTTCCCGCGCGCCGCCTAGCCTTTTTGGACTTTTTCCCCCGCAACTCGGCAGCGTCAGTCCAAGCCGCACCAGCCCTTTCTGGCCCTGCTCTTGGTATCTGACCTGTGCTGCCCTGTGCCAGCCGCTCCTGCCTGTGAATGGCGCGCTGCACAGTCGTGCTGCTGCCGGCACCCGCGGGCTCCTCAGGCCCACAGCCCTGTCGCAAGGTTGCCCTAGCGCTGGCAGCCCTCCTTGCAAGGGCCTCCCCCCTGCTGGTGTACGCCTGGCTGCTCCGGCTGTCCGACGGCTGTTGGGTGTCCACTCCCTTTGCCCCCATCCTGTTGAGGGCTGATATTCTCTCCGTCAGTTCCTCCTGTAGCTCCCTGACCGCCCTGCTGTAACCTCCCATCCTGGGGTTCGGATCGGGCTGTGGCAGCATTCTGAGCCTGAAAACTAGGCTAGCCTCCTGGCTTGCCTCTTGCTGCCCCATTTCCTGCCTTCTTAGCACGTCTAGCTCATCCCCGAAGTGTCTGAGCACTGCCACCCAGCGTTCCGTGCTGTATGCTGCTGGATCGCCCCAAGGCTCCCTTGCTGCTGCCTGTGCTGGCGGGCTGATCTGTGCGTCCCCTGGGCTCCTGCCGTTCGCCTTGCCTGCTGCTGCCCCCTTGGGCTCGCCAGCGCACTGGTCTGCTGCCTGCTGCGGGTTCACCCCTACTGTGACCTTGTGTGCCGTCTCCTCTAGCGCGGCCTTGCTGCTGCGTTCTATCTCGGCTCTCCTGGTTCTGCGCTCTTCCATGGCTGCTTGCTCCTGAGCAACCTCGCGCATCCATTCCTGCCGTAGTTGTACCAAGTCCTCCTCGCGGCCCCACACTGGACTCCCTGGTCCAGGGCCTGCGCTGGCCGGCTCTTCCATCCCATTTGCATCCCCGGTATCAGCTCTTGTGAGGCTGATCCTTGCTGGGCACGGGCTTCTGTCAGCGCCCCACTCATCCTCCGATTCTGAATCCTGCACCAGTGATGGTGGCCCTTCCGAAGGGTCTTCATTCTCCTCTTCCAGCAGCCCCCTGTCCTCATGGCTGGCACTGTCCGGGACTGTCTGGGGCTCCGCCCAATCCCCGGTCTCAGCCTCCAGGGCTGACACCTCCATGTCCTCCATGGGCTCCAGCCACTCCCAAGAGGATGCTGTTGCCCCGAGAGTGGTGATTAAGGCGACATGGCCCTGCTCTGTTGGCTCCTGGTATGTGTCCTGGATTGGCCCGTCAGTGATGGAAGCGGGGTCCCAATGGTGGGAACCCCATCTGCCCACCATCCAGCGCCCCGGCACAGGCTGAGTCCTCAGCTCCTCCAGCTCCTGCATGTAGGTATCCGCCCCTGCTCCTCTGAACAGGGGGTGCAGAGTGCGCACTCCTGCCGGGTGCGCCTGCCTCCACAGCTGTACTGTCATGCCGTTTGCCTGCCAATACGGGACCGCGCTGCTGGCCCTGTTGTCGCGCCACGCTCTTCTCTCCCAGCGCACCCACTGGTGCACGCACGCTTCTAACCGTTCCACTGCGAACGGCGAGCGCGCGAACTCCTCTTCGTCTTCCCACATGGGTCCATCCGCTGGCGACCTCTGGGCCCCATATGGCCATGTGGGGCAGTCTGTCATTTCCAGCGGCGCCCACTGATCATCCACGCCCCAGACGTGCCGCATGGCTGCTGACAGCTGTCCCGGGAGCAGAACCCGTTGCAACGCCATGAGCATGACTGCCCATGTTGCTGGGTCTGCTCCCCTGGCGTGCGTGTGCGCGTGGAATGCTGCCTCGTCGACTGATGCATACCTGGTGATCGCCACGTTCCCTTCGCACCTGGCGAACAGGAAGACTGGCATATCATCCCGCGACGCATGCATGTGGATCCATGCTGCTGACACCGGCATCTCTCCCTCTTCCAGCTCCTCGTAGTAGTAAGTTACCAGCTGCTGAACTGGGATGGCTACCCTGGCCTCCCCCGGGTCCATTCCCCATGGTACAGCTTGCCCTGCGACCATCCTGGGGATGGTGACCGATGCCTCAACTGAGGCCTCACACCGCCGTGGCCTATCGGCATGGCACAGCCCTGCCCCGCTGTGGGCTCCATCCTCGGGCCTGTCACCCCGTCCGTGCTCTCTGAAGGCCTGCACTGGCACATAGAAGGCGCGGTCTCTGAGGGCGGAATGCTCCATCAACTGGTGGACGCAGTCTTCTGCCCATGGCGTGCGCATGAACCCGGGCTGTGCACCCTGCCACGCCCCCTCGGTGCGCGCGCTATCCGGCACGTCTGGGTGCGCCCTGTCGGCTGCGGCTACTGCTGTGATGCCTTCTTTGACGGCTAGCTCCACCATCTCGCTGACGCAGGATGCGTAGATGGGGTGCCGTGACCATCCCCTCTGCATATAAACCTCCATCCTTGTGCTGGGCTGGATGAACCCCTTGAGTGCTGCACCCAGCAGGACTGCTGTCACCGCGTCCCATGGAAAGATCAGTCTGGCCACTGCCTGCATGGCTGCCGCTATGTTGACGCACGTGTGCGACCTGTCCTCCAGGAGCCTGTGGTTCTGCAACCTACAAAGCCCATCCTTGGACTGCGCTGGCAGAGTGATCATAGCTTCTGAAGACGATGCCTCTGGCATTTCTTCCCCCAGGCGGTACCATTGTACGAAGCACCTGCTTTCTGGCAATCTCGGCAGGTCTGGCTCAGGGCGAGCCCGCCCTCTGCTGCCCGACCGGCCCCGGCGCCCTGTACCGGCCTGGATGAACTGGGAATCCTCATTCCCTGCAGCGGGCCTCTCGCCCCTGCTGCGGCTGCTCTGCAGCCCTCTGTCCTCTTCCTCCCATCTGGCCGCGCTGGACCGAGAGGTGGTACTGTGATGGGTCCTAACGGCCCCCGCCGTAGTGTCCTCTGGACTCATAGCTGCCGCCCCCTTGGCCCCTGGGTGGTGATCCTGCCTGCTGAGCCCATTCCGGGTCCCGGCGGCTGCTACCGCTACCCCGACGCCTGTGTCCGCGTTGCCCTCCGGGGTACCTGGGCAGGGCATGGCAGCTTCTTCCTCACGCGCTGCCACAGGAGCTTGAGGCTCATGGCCTTCCTCTGAGTCGTTGGTGCCGTCCTCACTGGAACTGGTTTCCCACCCGTCTACCCTGTGCTGGAGTCCTGCCTCTTGCTCTATCCTCTCAAACTCATCCATCTGGTCATTGTAGATGTCCCATTCTTTGTCGAGAAACTGCTGGAGAATGCCAGGCCACCCCTCACATGGGGCCGGGCATCCTCTTTGCTGGAGGTTCCTGAGAAACTCCACGGCATGTGCCATAGACCTGGCTGACCCTGCGGGTCGTGTACCATAGTGATTCATGGCTAGGGCCTCTACCACCATCTGCCAGTGGTGCCTTTGCTGGGCCACCTGCCCCTCTGGCACCACCTGGAATGTTACCGGCATTGCTGCGGCCTGGTAGCTCACACCCCGAGCTGCTGCGTTCTGCCCAAACCCTTCATGGACCGACATCATGCACGTGTGCCTCTCCTGGCTGACCCACCTGGAGTTGTAAGACTGCCCCGCTGGTCCCGGCCGTCCTGGCGGGCCTGGCAGCTCACTCGGTCCAGCTGTCTCCTGCTGCCTTTTCCACTCTTCAAAGGAGACCTCCTTGGCGGCCTCGTAAGCTCGCCTCATGCTGTCTTCTGACGCCTCCTGGCTCCTGCCTGGTCCTCTGACTCCCCAGCTCCTTTCCGGGCCTCCTGCTGCCCGTGATCGGTCAAACCGGCTGCTGTCGCCAGGCTGCGAGGCCTCTCCCTGCTCTGGGCACGCGCTAGCGAAGTGCCCTGGCTTTTGACAGTTGAAGCACACACCCCCATCGCGGGGTCCGAGGACAATCCTTTGTCCCCCCATCACGCTGCGCCCTGCCTGGGCCCTGCCCGGCGGACTCTGGTTGGAGGTTCCCCCTCTATCCTGCATTCTCTGTTCTAGCTGGTATGGCCTGGCGTGGCTACCTGTGCCTCGCTCTTGCGACCTGCCCCTGGGCTGGCTCCCACGATTCCCGCTGGGTGACTGCTGCCTCCTGCCGCTAGGCCTGTCGAAGCTATCATCGCGGTCTGGCCGCTGGGTTCGCGCCTCTGGTGTAGGCACCGCCCCGCGGCGTTCTGCACTGCGAGCCCTCTGCGCGCTCCTGCTGCGCTCCCTGGCTACTGTATGCACGGCATCATCTGGGGTTGCCCCCCTGTGCCGCACTCGCGTTTCCCCGCTGGCCTGCCTGGCCCCACCACTGCCCCCTGGTTCTTGCTGACCGGTGGCTTGCTGCTCCTGGTCCTGCAGCTTCTCCTGGCTCAGGCTCTCGTCCTCCTCCGCGAACTCCTTCGCAGTTTGAAACATGGCTGCCATATGCTCTGCCAGCGCCGGGTCACCTGGGATTGCGGACTGCAGCTGCTCTCCTGTCTGCTGGCTCCCCAGGTTGACGTACAGCGCTCGCAGCTGGTCTGCACGCAAGATGTATTGCCGTTGTACCTCCGTGAGCCGTATATTGGCGTCCTGGAGGCCTGTCCACCTGACCTGCTGCAACCTCAGGTATTCAATTGTTGCAGCCGCCTGGCGGTACAGCAGCTCTTCCCTTGCCTTGACGTCGTGCTGCAGTAACTCTACTTGTTGCTGCAGCCTCAGCACCCGTATGTACTTCGGGGTCCTTCGATCATGGACCTCTTCCTCCTCTGATTCCTCTGATACTTCCCTCTCCTCCCTGCCGACAGGCTCCTCCTGTCCGCGGTTTGCTGGGATCCCTTGCGTTCCTTCTGCTGCTGCCGGGGCGTCTTCCCTACCGCCCCCGTCAGCCGCACTGGCCCTCTCGCCTTTGCCAGGCACCTGCGCCTCCGAGTGCCTGCTGGGTCCTGCTGACGCAGCTCTTGCTGCTGCGGCTCCTCCAAAGCCTACCCGCCCTTTGGCCCCTGGTGATGTCCCCTGGGCTGCGGGGCCTGCCGCAGGCTTCTGCAGTATCTCCCGGATCCTCTGTTCACACTCCTCTGTTGAGTGCTGGCCAGGTTCTCCGCACAAGACACATGGGTAGCGCGGGCTTGTCTCCATACATCTCCTAATGACCTCCTTTTCGTATTCCGGCCTTGACTCTGCCTTGAGTGCCATTGCTAACTCAGCAGTGGCCACTGCCTGTGCTGCTGCCTGGCCCGATAGTGACGCAGCGGCCTTGGCGCCCACCTTGCCCTCCCTGGGCACTGCAGCCTGCGTTTGCCCGCACTGGCGCGGCCTGGGCACAGTCTCCTGCGGGTCCTTACGGCTGCTCCTGCCCGCATCTGCGGTGCTTCTGCCTGCACCTGCGGCTGTTCCGCGACTCTGTCCCACCTTCTGGTCAGTCCTCATGGCGGCACCTGCGTGTGTGGCCATGGCGTGCTGTAAGAGCGGCTCGTGTTCTTCCTCTACCCTGGCCGCGGGCCACCTTTCACGTTCTGCAAATCCACACCGGATTCCTGCCCATGCTACTGCTGCTGCCTGGTACCCCCCTGCTGGGGATGCTAGGACCAACGGCAGCGTCAGGTCCCTGACCCTTCGTACTGTCTGGGGGCCATCTCTGGGGCGTAATGTCAGCCTTCCTGCTGCCTCTAAAACCCCATTGTACTTGAGAAACTCTGGGTTCCCCACCAAGTGTTCGTATGCATCGGGCGGTGTTTTTACGACCCTGACCACCGTGGGTTCCATAATAGCATTGGGCCCTCCATATCCGTACACCACATAAATGAACAGCACCCCATACAGATCTGCCCCTGCATTGTCTGTCGTGCGGATCTTCTCATCCGTCCTGATCAGCTCTGCCCCCATGGCGACTAACTGTTCTGCGATGTTGACTGTGATCACATGACAGGAGCACGCTGAGTCCATGAGGGCCTTCTGTGCCACCAGGACCTTTCCTTTGACCATTAGGCCCACACATTGCTCCAGGTTGCTTCTGTCGTTCTTAAAATACTGCAGCCTTGGTGCAGCTGTGACCACCTTGCTTTCCTGCCTGCCCTTACTGGCCTTACCCCTGTGGTCTTCTGAACCCATGGGCATAGTGGTGAATGACAGCGCCGTCAGCCTCTCGTTCAACTTGAACACCTGCAGTCGGATGTCAGACATATCGTCAGCTAATTTGCTCAAAACCAGTCTCTTTGCTCCCTTCCTGGAGGCAGGTTCCACGAGCCTTTGCTCAGGTTCCTCCTCCGGACAGGGTTCTGGCAAGAATGACCTAGGACGAGCGTTGTGAGCCGCCTGCTTGAATCCTGCGGATTTGGGCACTAGCCCAACCTGCGTCATGAGTGCTACAGACTCGCTGAGCATCTCTGCCATAGTCTGTTGCCAGCCCTCTGGCTCGGCTTGCCCCGTTGGGCTGCTTAGGTGAGACACGTGTGCTGCTTGCTGAGCCTGACCCCCCTGGCCAGGCCCTGGCCGTTGGTACTGCCTGTTGTTTTGATTCCGCTCGTACGGTCTGCCTGCAGGCTGACTCTGCTGCGGCCTTGGTGGGAGCGGGTACTGCTGCTGCTGCGGCCTGGACTGCCCAGCTGTAATGTCAGCAGCAAGTGGCGTCGGCCTGCGCTCATCCCTGGGTCTGGGCGCCCTGCAATCCCTGGCCAGGTGCGCCGTGCTACCACACTGGTAGCATGCCTTGACTGCCCCTGCAGCGCCTTCTGCGCTGTAATTTGGTGCTCCTGATTGATCTGCCCAGGTAACTCCTCTGGGTTTGTCACTCCGCTGTTGCTGGGCAGCTGCTGCTCCTGCGGGGTTCCCTGCCCCTTCAAGGCGTGTCCGCATCTCCCATTGTCATGTTCTCTCCTTCCTTGTTCTGTTGGACTGCGCCTCCCCCTGGCCAGGCCCACTGGCCATCTGTTTGAGGCTTGCGCCTCCTAGATCCCCCATTTCCAGGGCAAACTTTTCCCACAGCACCACCTGCTGTGTGAGTACTGCAATCTGATCTTCGTCTGTCATGCTGAGGTACCCTGGGACGGTCATAACAAACTTGCTCAGTTTGGCCTTAGCGAGCGCTGGAAGTCCATCATGGAACAGATGCGAGACCGAGTGCCTCCTGCCAAAGTGGTCCACTGCATCCCTTGAGATCTGCAGCAACTCTGCTGTCGACAGCACTCTGTGAGCAAATGCTTCCACCGTCTCCTCTGGCTTGACGTCAGGGTCAAGAGTGGTCTTCACCCCTAGCCTGAGGTTGGAAATGGCTGTCCTCTCATCCGAGGTTGGCTTTCCCACCTCTGCTTGAACCACTTTGATCCACAAGGTTAGCAGCGAGGCTTCACAACACTGCTCCTCTGCTGGGGCAACCCACATCCCCCTTATCCTTTCTGCTTCTCTGGCAGCCCTGTCTCCTGCATGGGGCGCCGCCCTGATGGCTACCATCAGTGGCCCCACGCTAGCCGGCTTGCTGTCCCATAGCTTGACCAGTGATTTCACCAACATCGTCATGGCTGATGGCGACTGGCACGACCCAGCTATTTCTCCGGCCACCACAGCCAGCGCTGGCGGGTCATCTGACAGTGCCAGCCTGTTGTGCGATCCCCAATATCCACATGCCTGGCAATATTTCCTGGCTGCAACCGCGCCTGGGTGCGACATATCCAACACTGGCACGTTGCCTTGGATGGCTGGAATTTTGGTGAATTTGGCTACCCCTGCCAGCTGCAGGACCATTTGCTGCTGCAGCTGCAGGTTCACCCTTGCCTGCTCCCTCTCGAGCCTCTTCATTTCCTGGTCGCTGGACTCCTGCCTGGCTCCTGGCCTGCGTCTGTCCACTCCTCCTGGTCCCGAATCAACTGATTCTGACCGCGACCTAGATCCTCCACCACCGCCCCTCGATGGGCTGCGACCTGAATGGTATCTGTTGTGTCTGTAATAATCCTCCTCCTGATCATGATCTTCTCGTGATGGCTGCCTGCCTGCCCTTCCTGCAGAGCTTCTACTTCCCTCGGGTGGCAGCCGTTCTGATTCGCCTCTGCCTGGTCTGCTGTCAGAGCCAGGCCTCCAAGACTGCGCTCTGCCCGGCTCTGCCTGTCCCCTGGGCAGCTCCTGGTCTTGCTCATGCCTCACCCCTCTGCTGTGTTCCGCTGGTCCCCTGGGTTGCTCCTGGCTTTGCTGGCTTGGCTGTTCCCTGCCATCTGCCTGCTCTCTGGGCGGCTCCTGGCTATGCTGGCTTGGATGTTCCCTGCCGTCTGCCTGCCCTCTGGGCTGCTCCTGGCTATGCCAACCTGGCTGCGTCCCGCCTGTGTAATTCCTGGCATAGGAATCAGACTGCGTTTCCTCTGGCTTCCTGCATTCTTGGACCACTGCTCCGTGCGCTGCCTGCAGGCTCATTCCTCCTGGCTCCACTTGCTGTGCCCGCCTGCCTGTTCCTCAGGAATTCCTTGATGTAATCCACCTGGGTTTCCTGGCATGTGTTCTCTTTGTCCTCGACTATGCGTAGCAACGCATAAGACTCTTGCCTGCTTGCTCTGCGTGTTGCTGTGCCTTGCTCTGCCATCCTGGCGAGTGATCGGCTAGTCAACTCCGCCCTTTCGCTGGCGGCTGGACTGCTGGCTCTGGGCGCTTCCCTGCCCCTTGGTCGCCCCCTGAGGCTTGGCTCGCTGCTGACCTCGAAGGCCTCTGATCTGAGTGCCGGGGTTGGCGCGGCTCTTGCCTGCTGCTGCCACCTTTGCACCTCCCTGAGCTCCTCCGGTCGCTGCACTGCTGTTTCAAATCCTTCCCATGCCTGGTCCTCCTCCTCTTCCGGCTCGGATCCAGGTTCCACTTGATTTCCTGTTACCTCGTTGCACCACTCGTCTGCGAAGGCCTTAACAGCCAGTGCTGCTTCGCGTCCCGCCCTTCCCTTGGACACCTGTCCAAGAGCGGCTAACAGCGTTGCCCTGTCCTGCCCTGTGTGGGGGATACCCAGCATGGCCTTTGTTGCCCATCCCCGCAGATGATGGGCCTTGAACTCCTCAATAGCTGTGACCTGGTCCTGGAAATGCAGGAACGTCCTGGAGCAAACTTGCTTCCACAGATCCGTTGCCCACTGCAAAATTCCTGTCCAACCGATCGGCTGCATATGTACTTCTGACTCCTTTTCGCCGCACACTGCTCCCCCAGCCCTGGGGCGCTCTGGCTCACTCGGGCTGGTATCCTGCGCTCCTGATGGATCGTGAAAAAATCCTCGCAGGATTTCCTTGTGGCTGTCGTCTCTCTGCGTCAGGCTGCTAGATCCCTCCTTGGATTTCTGCACAGGTCTGCCCACACTGGGCGGAAACCTGGACAGCGGCGTCCCGTAGACTGTGGATCCAGCTCCTCTTCTGACCAGCACCCTGCGCGGTCGCAGCTGCTGCCTTGGGCGCAGTCCTGTCTTAGACTGCTGCCCCTTCTCTTCTTGAACTGGGTCTGACAGTTCTTCCTCGGATATTTGGTCAGCCCAGGGATTTCCTACCGGCACAGCTGACTTTTCCCTTTCCTTGCCGACCTGCGAGCTCTGCCTGCCCGCTGCTGGCTGGGGCTCAGCTTCCTCGTGTTTGACCCCTGCAGGCATACTCCTGGCCTCCATTTCCTCTGCTTTCATTCGCTGTTTGTCTGGGCAGGCTTTATCACAGCCTGCAACCTCTCTTGGTGCTGCGGCTTCCTCGGCCCTTTGATCCGGCTGACTGGGTTCGTTGACCCGTTGCGCAACCCTGGCCACCCTGGGCGGATTCTGCTGGGGCGTGGCCTTGGGCTCGCAGCTCTGCCGCGTGTCACAGCTCTGTGACACCTCTGTTGCTTGATCCAAAATCAGCTCTGGTGTTCCAGCCTGAGTCTGCCACTGCTCGAATTCCAGGCTGCCCCTGAAATCGGCGGGCACTGGACCCCCTCGGCCGATGCCTTTGCGCGTCACCAGCGCTGAGCCGTCTGCCTGCGCCCCTGCCTCTCTGGGCGGTACGCGACCCGGCTCTGGCACCTTGCAGCTTCCTGCGGGCGGTTCCACTGGCCCTGCCAGCTTTGCCGCCACCAACAGTGCTTCTGCAGCTAGCTCATCACTAGCCTCCATCAGGTTTACACCCGGCTCCAGCCCCCTCAGACGCCCACTTCTCCGTTGGGCATCAGGGTGCTGGTGCCTATCGGGATTTAGATCTACGTCTGTCATTCTACAGGCAATTAGCGAACCACACGGTCCTGCAAGCGTGCTGGCGACACCCCCTACAAGATCTGCTAACGCTAGGCTTCTGCCCCCTTGTTCCTACTGCAATCTGGTGAGGATTTTGCAAGTCAAGAACGGATGGCAGGTACGGCACTATGCAGGGGAGGCCTCGCCTTCCTGCTTTTCTGCTCACTAGTTTTAATCTGGCGGAATCCTCCTTCGCCTTCTCAATTCTTCCCACCTTGCTGGCCGGGCTGCTTCTAGATGTCTCACGTCCCGCGTGGATGTCACACGCCCTGCGTGGGTGTTGCCTTTTGCACAGTGTCCGCTCAGCTCCGCGTTCCTGCGGGGATCCTTTGGCACACCCACAAGATTTCAACCTTGGATGTTCTATTCACAAGTTCACTTCTGTCAATGATGACAAATTGGATCCACCTGATCTCAATCCGCAGTCACACAGGAAAGTATCTGCTGGGTGTATAAATCCACAGCCAGATCTTCAAGCCTCTTCTGGACTCAACACTAAGCTGCCACGCTCAGTGATTCTCAGAGTTTAACTTGGCAATCTCTCTCTGGAGATTACCACAGCAAAGTGCAGTTCAAATGCTGTCCAAGGTCGTTTGTATGCAAACAAATTTCCAATTCGCTGCACAAGCACCTTTAGCAGGAATTGGCAAATTGAGCTGATCAGGCTAAATCTACTTCGTCCCTTTCTAAAGGACACGCGATGTGCGCTTCAGGTCCGTGGCGGACTTCTTTCCTCACGGCAGTGATGGACGCCTACGGGCAGGCTCAGTGACTATTCACTGGCTGCGAGTGCTCTTCGAGTTAAGCAGCGGGCTGGTTATTTGTGTATATAGCAATTGACTTAGGGGCATAGGCCTTCTGGCCGTCTGGTCGCGAACCAGCCGGGCTATGTTAAGGGCACTTACCGCGTATCACGCGGAGAGATGGACGGGACGTAGGCTGCGTACTTCTTCTTCTGCAGGGACTCGTTTCTCTTACTGGGGTACTTGTCTCCAGCTAGTTCAGCGGAGGCTGAGCTAGGCTTGACTCGAATTAAGGTACTGACTTATGTGTAAGCTGTAGGTCTCGAAGACGTCCGGTGCTTGTTACAAATAGAGGTCTGTCCTTTAGAAAGGGACGAAGTAACTAGCCAAGGCAATTGCCGGGATACAGGGACCCGGCAGGCCCAATACAGAGTACGGTACAATCTGTCAAATCAACCTGCGTAAGCGGGTTTCTAGGTCTCAGCTTCAAATCCGAGGACTCCGCAGAGAAGCTGCGGAGGCCCCGAGGCCGCTAACTGCGGTCTGAACGGTTCTGTCACGTATACTGTAATATACTGTGACATACGGGTCGAATTTGTATGTCTGGTATTAATTTCTCCAGGGAGACAATTAGTGAAGCTTGTCTTACAATCCTGAAATGTTATTGAAATTGTACTTGAGCCGTTATATACATTATGCCGTGTGTGCCCTTTTGACATTCTCCTGGCTGTTGGTGTTCGGTCTGTATAATATCATTCATATAGAATCAGGGGACAAATCAGCGACACCTGCATCGGATACGTGGGTTCCGAAGTTACATGAAATGCTACGTCGCCAGTTTGTGAACTCTTGATGTGTGTGAAGGCATCTTTTGAATTGCTGCATCCACATCCGAACGTCCTGCCTAATTGCACTGGTAACAAAATCACTTTTTGGCACGGGTGAGGATGAAAATCACGGAAGGTTAAAACATGCAAAATGGATTCAGATCCTTCCCCGATCACCTGTCAGGGAATGAGACCTGTCATCGCTGCTTTTTCAATAGCCAGGGCACAACCTACAAACATAAACAGTGCACAAGCTACTTATTCCACAATCAGGACACAAGCGTCCAAGCAAGGAAAACATTGTAACCTCTCTGTTTTCTTGTTGTTAATGGAGCTGTCCAAGGAATGCGATAATGTCGCAGGAATGGTAAGACTCACACAGCTTAAATTCATACTTTATTGAGTCCAGTCAAATTATGAGGCCCGGGTGGTTAGGGAGGGGGGGCAACATGTGCAACGGAGCTGCCACTTAGTACGCCTTCTGCAGGAAAGGGTCAAGATGTGTACCCAGCGCATACACAATGAAGCCAATCTCTCGGAGGGCCTCGTGGTCCAGGATGTTGCGGCCGTCAAACACAAGCGCCGGCTTGCTCATGGCGGCGTACATAGCCTTGTAATCGTAGGTCTTGAAGCGGTCCCACTCGGTCAGCACACAGATAGCGTGCAAGTCCTGGGCGGCGTCCACGGCAGACTCGGCAATCTGCGAGGCAAGGGAGGCAAGGCATACAGCATCAAATGAATAACAAATGTGGGTTGGATTGGGCAGGAAAACCAAGTTGATGTGCAGGTGCCAGGATCTGAGACTCATGCAAGCAGCCTCTAGGACAGGGGAATCCGTATCCTGAATTTGTATCCTACACTCGTGCGGCCACCACATTGCTCCCTCACACCCCTCCTTCTCATCACCTTCAATCAAAGGAATTCCCACCACATCAAGAAATCACAGCTCCCCCCCAACCAAGCGCACTCACCACCACGTTTGCCAGGAATTGCGACGTCGACTTGGTGTAGTTGGGCTTGTCCCACTCAAACTTGGGCGTGCTCATGTCGCGGAAGATCATCTCGGCCTCCACCTCAGGGTCATAGATGCAGCACTTGGCGCCGTCGCGGATGAGGCCCTTGCATACGTCAATGGCGGGCGTCTCACGGGTGTCGCCAGTGTCCTTCTTGAAGGCAAACCCAAAGATGGCGATCTTCATGTTCTTGACTGAGTTGAACATGGAGCCAATGACACGCTCGACGAACCTGAGGGAGCAACGCACAACAGGGGAGGAGATAGGAAGACATGCTGGTTGCAATGGTTACCCGCAGAATCTCAACAGGCCTGCACCCCACAGTATGACAGCAACGTCCTAGCTTTCACAGATGAGTTGCCAACACTTGCCTCGAAAATGAATCTGAAGGCCCAGGCTTAACAAGCTTGGTTTTTTCTAAGAAGACAACATTAGCACACAAGCTACTTATAAGGACATAAAAGGAATCCTGCAGATTCCAAGGGGATAAATCTTGGGTAATTCTAATATCCTAGGGGATTTACCCTTAACCCTACAAGGATTCGTACATCCCCAGCTGCCTCCCCCACCCTTGAGCCTCTGAGGTTCATATGTTTGTGAGGTTTCATGAGGTTCATGTGTCTGTGATCTCTATGCCACATGTCAGGCATGATGCGCCATACCAGGTCCCCAAACACACACATTAGACCTGACATGTACCCTGGCCATGACAAGCACATGTAAACACACCCACACACGATGCCGACAACATGCCAGGGATACATGGCCACATAGCAAAACAAATGGAAGGAAAGTTACGCAATAACAAACCACAAGCTCGGTTAGGAAGCAAATGTTGACTACTAAATATCTGCTCTCACCAAGCAACAATCCCCGCCATTGCAGCCATACAGTCAAATAAACACACCTGTTCTTAATGTAGTCGTTCATAGACACGACCTGGTACCAGTAGTCAGCCACTTCCTTGAGCCCAACCGTCTCGCACACATAGCACAAGTTCAGGATGTCTTTCTGGAAGCATGAGCCTCCATAACCGACAGATGCATTGAGGAACTTGGGGCCAATGCGCGAGTCAGTGCCGATGGCATGGGCGACCTGCAAATGAGAAGACAAGGACATGGCGATGAGCCACCAACACAGGAAATATAGGATAGATACCAGTCAAGCAGGAGGAAGCTGTCCATTGCGTGGGGGGGGATTCAGCAATGCCATTCTGTTGACGTCTCGCAACCTCGCACCTGCTGCACATCTGCGCCAGTGGTCTCGCACAAGGCCGAGATGGCGAGATGGCATTGATGGACGAGATGCGCTGTGCTAGGAAGGCATTGGCGGTTAGCTTGGCCAGCTCGGCGGACCACAGGTTCGTAGTAAGCACGCGCTCTGAGGGAATCCAGTTCTCGTACACCTCCTTGAGCGCCTTGATGGCATCGCGGCCGCTGGGGGTGTCGTTTCCTCCGATGAGAAGTTGAGAACCTGTGAGGATGAGGGCCGTCCGTGCGCGCCGTGGTCAAGGTGCATGGTTCATGGGACTGTCAACAGAGGCGTATTGCGTGAACATTCATCATCAGAAGGATAATGGGTGATTCAACACCCCACCCCACCCCACCACGAATGCCACAGGCATCAGACAAAAGACATCAGACTGACCCTGTCCGGCTTCTGTAGATCGGCGATGGCTGTTCCCTCAGCCAGGAACTCGGGGTTGGACAGGATTTCAAACTTGACATTGGGGTCGCTGCAGTTCCTCGTCAGCACCTGTGGGAAAGTTGAGAAAGGTCAGAATGGTCGGTCGAGGACTGCAGGGGTCATTCAAAGAAACAATAAATCATCACTCGTTCTAACCTCTCCAATTGCCTCTGCTGTCTTCACAGGGACTGCAGGGTCATTCAAAGAATCAAAAAATCATCACTGCTTCTAACCTTTCCAATTGCCTCTGCTGTCTTCACAGGGACTGCAGGGGTCATTCAAAGAAACAATAAATCACCACTCCTTCTAACCTTTCCAATTGCCTCTGCTGTCTTCACAGGGACTGCAGGGTCATTCAAATAAACAAAAAATCATCACTCATTCTAACCTTTCCAATTGCCTCTGCTGTCTTCACGGGTACAGTTGACTTCTCCAAAATGATCTTGCTCGAGGTGGAGCAAGTGGCAATCATACGGGCAGCTCCCTCCCAGTAAGTCAAGTCTGCTGCCTTGCCAGCACCGATACCGCTCGTCTTCGTAGGGGTGTTCACACTGCGGTGAAAAGAATAAACTGGATCGTAAACACCGGTGACATGTCACAATGATACCCTCCGAGCATTGGGCAGGGCAAGCAGGTATCACTTTGCATTTCAAATCCGAATTTTCTATCCTACCGATATATTGCTAGAGCAAAGTTTCACTCATGAGGGATGCAGGTAGAAACATTCATATGTCTGGCATTTGTATTTCCAAGGCAACAGCCCACCTGACAAACACAATATCTGCTTCTCCGATGTGCTTGGTGGTGTCAGTTGAAAAGAAGAGGTTCTTGCCAAGAGCAGCAAGGACAACCTCGAGTAGACCAGGCTCATAGATGGGCAGAGTGTCCGAGTTCCAGGCAATCAACGTTGATATCGAGGACCACCACCTCGATGTGTGGGCACTTTAAGGCAATCATGGCCATGGTGGGACCTAGTAACAAACACAGTTCTTTCAAAACTGCGTAACAGATAGTCCTGGGTCGACCTCGGCAGTCGGCACCAAAGCAAGCATGGTGATGAACAATAGGGATTCAAATCAATCAGACTCACCACCGACATAGCCAGCGCCGATGCAAACGATTTTCATATTGACGGACAGGACAGGAGCTGAGCGAACGGTGGGAAGACTGGCACCCCATTTTTACATTGATTTTTCTCGGGGGTGTTCTTGGTTCGAGCGTCTCGGCTTATGCACTGGGCAGGGTTCCTCGGCTCGATGGCTTCGGCTCCAGAACCCTGAAGCCTGGACGGGTGGAGCCTGGGTGGAGCTGCGTCCGCACTTCATGAGGCACGGCATTGGCCCTCGGAGCTGCAGATTCCCTGTACCGAAACAACACATGATATTATCCCTATCTTATCGCCTAGCATCAATGCCAGCAAAAGCATCACCAACACCGTCACCACACCACACCAAAACCAAAACCAAAACCAACACCAGAAACTGCAGGAGCAACAGGATCAGGAGTGCCGCCATAGTCAGTTTGCAAAAGGAAGACACAGGCAGCAATGTGTGCACAAAATGCAGTATCAGCCGAGGAGAAATCGGTAGCAGTGAATATTGATGGCAGCATGAACAGCATGACCATGAGAGTGGGCAGGGATACGATAATCCCTTTGCCTGTAGCGGCTGCAACAGTCACAGCAGCAGCAGCAGCATCAACGGTTGTGACGGTAGCAACAGCAGCAGGAGTAGAAGCAGCAGGAGGAAGCTGTCCATTGCGTGGGGGGGGATTCAGCAATGCCATTCTGTTGACGTCTCGCAACCTCGCACCTGCTGCACATCTGCGCCAGTGGTCTCGCACAAGGCCGAGATGGCGAGATGGCATTGATGGACGAGATGCGCTGTGCTAGGAAGGCATTGGCGGTTAGCTTGGCCAGCTCGGCGGACCACAGGTTCGTAGTAAGCACGCGCTCTGAGGGAATCCAGTTCTCGTACACCTCCTTGAGCGCCTTGATGGCATCGCGGCCGCTGGGGGTGTCGTTTCCTCCGATGAGAAGTTGAGAACCTGTGAGGATGAGGGCCGTCCGTGCGCGCCGTGGTCAAGGTGCATGGTTCATGGGACTGTCAACAGAGGCGTATTGCGTGAACATTCATCATCAGAAGGATAATGGGTGATTCAACACCCCACCCCACCCCACCACGAATGCCACAGGCATCAGACAAAAGACATCAGACTGACCCTGTCCGGCTTCTGTAGATCGGCGATGGCTGTTCCCTCAGCCAGGAACTCGGGGTTGGACAGGATTTCAAACTTGACATTGGGGTCGCTGCAGTTCCTCGTCAGCACCTGTGGGAAAGTTGAGAAAGGTCAGAATGGTCGGTCGAGGACTGCAGGGGTCATTCAAAGAAACAATAAATCATCACTCGTTCTAACCTCTCCAATTGCCTCTGCTGTCTTCACAGGGACTGCAGGGTCATTCAAAGAATCAAAAAATCATCACTGCTTCTAACCTTTCCAATTGCCTCTGCTGTCTTCACAGGGACTGCAGGGGTCATTCAAAGAAACAATAAATCACCACTCCTTCTAACCTTTCCAATTGCCTCTGCTGTCTTCACAGGGACTGCAGGGTCATTCAAATAAACAAAAAATCATCACTCATTCTAACCTTTCCAATTGCCTCTGCTGTCTTCACGGGTACAGTTGACTTCTCCAAAATGATCTTGCTCGAGGTGGAGCAAGTGGCAATCATACGGGCAGCTCCCTCCCAGTAAGTCAAGTCTGCTGCCTTGCCAGCACCGATACCGCTCGTCTTCGTAGGGGTGTTCACACTGCGGTGAAAAGAATAAACTGGATCGTAAACACCGGTGACATGTCACAATGATACCCTCCGAGCATTGGGCAGGGCAAGCAGGTATCACTTTGCATTTCAAATCCGAATTTTCTATCCTACCGATATATTGCTAGAGCAAAGTTTCACTCATGAGGGATGCAGGTAGAAACATTCATATGTCTGGCATTTGTATTTCCAAGGCAACAGCCCACCTGACAAACACAATATCTGCTTCTCCGATGTGCTTGGTGGTGTCAGTTGAAAAGAAGAGGTTCTTGCCAAGAGCAGCAAGGACAACCTCGAGTAGACCAGGCTCATAGATGGGCAGAGTGTCCGAGTTCCAGGCAATCAACGTTGATATCGAGGACCACCACCTCGATGTGTGGGCACTTTAAGGCAATCATGGCCATGGTGGGACCTAGTAACAAACACAGTTCTTTCAAAACTGCGTAACAGATAGTCCTGGGTCGACCTCGGCAGTCGGCACCAAAGCAAGCATGGTGATGAACAATAGGGATTCAAATCAATCAGACTCACCACCGACATAGCCAGCGCCGATGCAAACGATTTTCATATTGACGGACAGGACAGGAGCTGAGCGAACGGTGGGAAGACTGGCACCCCATTTTTACATTGATTTTTCTCGGGGGTGTTCTTGGTTCGAGCGTCTCGGCTTATGCACTGGGCAGGGTTCCTCGGCTCGATGGCTTCGGCTCCAGAACCCTGAAGCCTGGACGGGTGGAGCCTGGGTGGAGCTGCGTCCGCACTTCATGAGGCACGGCATTGGCCCTCGGAGCTGCAGATTCCCTGTACCGAAACAACACATGATATTATCCCTATCTTATCGCCTAGCATCAATGCCAGCAAAAGCATCACCAACACCGTCACCACACCACACCAAAACCAAAACCAAAACCAACACCAGAAACTGCAGGAGCAACAGGATCAGGAGTGCCGCCATAGTCAGTTTGCAAAAGGAAGACACAGGCAGCAATGTGTGCACAAAATGCAGTATCAGCCGAGGAGAAATCGGTAGCAGTGAATATTGATGGCAGCATGAACAGCATGACCATGAGAGTGGGCAGGGATACGATAATCCCTTTGCCTGTAGCGGCTGCAACAGTCACAGCAGCAGCAGCAGCATCAACGGTTGTGACGGTAGCAACAGCAGCAGGAGTAGAAGCAGCAGGAGGATACTGTGACACCGTTTGACAGGTGGCTACAACATGCTCTGCCTGCCCGCGGGCGCCGCCGCCTCCAGCCCTGTTCTGCAGGCCTGCTTGAAAGCTCATGATCCCCAAGAGGTGCAGACACTGGAAATTCACCAGCGCCGCTGCCTTCATGGTCTGGGCTTCTCAAGAGCAGGGGCACTCCTTGTGGCCGTATCCGGCGAGCTGACCATGGCCTACGTCAACTATGCCTTACGGGTGTGTGCCCACACTGGGAGGGCTTCAATCTGGACGGGGTCAAGCTAGGGCAGGGCCAAGCTGGGGGGCGGGTCAAGCAAGATCAGGCTCAAATTGGGGCAGGGCTAAGCCAGGGAGGGGTAGTCTCATCACTCTCATGCTGTGACAGTCATAAGACAAGGCTGTGGCCCAAGCCGGGACAGGACTTGCTATAATGAAAAGCCTAAGTAGGATGGCCTTGTGCGTGTGTGCGGGCGAATAAGTGAAAAGCGCCTCGGTTTCGTAAATAGCATGGTCTACACCACCTTAAGGTGGAAGCTAGACGGCCACCACTTGGCCAGATGGACCAAAGTACGAGCCTTGATGCTCTGCTGTAATTGTGGTTGTTGCAGCGTCAACACATCTACCCTAACGCCATTTTAGAAGCAGCCAGGGCGTGCACACCGGTAGCTGCCCACAGGTCCTGGAGCTGTTGGTTGCAGCCTCCAGCCAACAGGCTTGCTGAGGCCGGAATATGGCTAAAATATGACAGAGGGTCAATAAAAGAAATTCAGTATTATGTTGCTGCTGCTGCTGCTGATGATGATGCTGCTGCTGCTGTTGTTTGCTTCAAGCTCACAGGTTCAGGAGCTGCTGGCGTATGTGGCCTTCTGCCTTCGGCCAGCTCAGCTGCAAGCTGCGGTACGTGTCATGGGCATGCCATATGCACACAGAAATTCCGCTACATCATAGTCTACGGCCGGGGGGGAGGGGGGGGGGGCGGTGCAGCAAGCCCTGTTGCTTGGGCTACCGGCAGTAGGACAGCCGATATTTTCTTCCAATCGGCCGTGTTGGCTGCCTAACTACACTCGAAAGGCGGTCTGGTGTGTACACAAATAAATAATGTTCATATGCGAGGAGGGGGGTGGGGGGGGGGGGGGGCAAGAAAGGCACCCCCCCCCCCATTGTCAAAAATGTTTAACGACCCCTGGCCTGGCTGACCCCATCTCACACGCCTACGGGAAATCTAAGTTCACTGGGTTCCGGAGGTGGAACCATTGCAGAAGCCTTAATTCTAAAGTTCGAATTAGAATTCTTGAGGGGGAGAGGGATTAATTACAATCAGCTCAATAGTGCGCGTCTAATGATGTCGCTCAATGTTATTGGTTCACATGTCAAATTGTGAAACAACTCCCTCTTGGCCTCTTCTCAAATTATTTCTTCCCTTAAGTTCCTTTCTTTTCTCCCAACGGGACAGTTGGGCACCCACGCGGCCGAGCCTTTTTTGTCCAGGCCCAGAGGTGTAATGTCATTGACATGTCAAATTGTGAAACAAAGAAATCAAGTCCTCAAAATAATTTGTCTAGCTACCACCTGCAAGCTACTTATCCTCACTGGAGACCATGAGGCTCCAGAAACGCGAGGACTCATGGATAGCACTGAGCATCCAACTTCAGCTTTGCTCATGTGCTCCTAAAGCAACTTGACCTTCTGCTTCTAGGGGAGCTCCTTGCCCTGCCCCCTATAGAAGGAGTAAGCAAATCAGCAAGAGCGCGCGCGGTGTCCCCTATTTCTTCGAGAGCACAGCATGGCCAAACACAGCTGATAAGTATCAGGCGCCTGCTTCCAAAGTGGGGGGGGGGGGGGGGGCAGAATAAATATTGGAATCCACTATTATTTGGTTGACCCCCGTCCGACATTCGAGACTCAGTAAAACTTAATTTCTCGGGAAAATAAAACTACCGGTAGTATCGTGATGCGGGGTCAGGGGTCTGTTACAATCAGCTCAGCTGTGCGCTTCTTGCATGGTATCAGTTACTAGTTAAGCATGCGGTTCAAAGATATGAAAGATTGATCCGACGTAAATCAGTTCCAGATGATACTCAAGCACACAGGGGGCCCAACACTCAAGAAACGTTTGGAGCTCGAGGATAGCGGCGGGTGTTCAGGATGTCAGGATGCTCAGGATACCAGTACTCAGGATACTGAAATATGAAGGTGCTGTGGTATAACGCTGGTGGCATAGCCTTTTTAAGCAGGGCCCAAAGGTGTAACGTCATTGACAAGACAGGACAGAATGGCGTAGCTCTCATCGTCAACTGACGCCTATCAGAAAATGTGCTGTTTTCGAGAGCATGCAGTTTATTAAGATGGAGACCCCACGCCCTGGCCCCCCCCTGAAATTGATATCAGTTGGGGAGCGTAAGAGAAGTTGGATGATGGGATATTTTCAGTATTATTGCCCCACCCACCCGAGTCCGGGGCTTGTTTTCCTGCACAGTTCTGACGATTCACTTGAAAGCCAATCAATGTTCATTACATTACATATCATTACAGTACCGTAGATTTGATTTGCCTCCCCTCGGATATGAAAAACGATTTCTTTCAATGCTGCCCTCACGACAATGTTTCGACCAAAACTCTCAATTTCTGTCTGAACCTGGTATCGACAATTGATAATAAGTATTTGAATGTATCCCCAAACAACGTTCATTATGAGGGAAGGCAATGCAATTATACAGTAAGCGGCAATATCAGTCTGTCCTTTTAATTGGAAAACACTTTTGTGTAAATCATTGCTGCCCCTAGATATTTTTCCATACAAAGAGTATGATGTCAGTCATTAAATGCTGTGATGCGCAGCTTCTCCCAAGGCTTATACTACTCCCTTGGAAAATGCATATACCTCCGCTACCTTCGTGAAGAGAGCACTGAAGACAATATCAACTATCCTTATACAATAGAAATCTGGTCCGGCAACACGTACGGCAGATCCCCCATCCGTGACTTCCATTCCTCTTCAATCCACTTGTTATGCATGGTGCTGCCTTGACCCCTGCCCCTAGTACAGTCAAGGTAGTGAATACGCCCCTTGAAATGCAAATTGAAAAAGTCCTGCTCCGTAAGCACAGGCACGCCCCTCATCATGATGGATTCTTTCTGCTGGAGCTCCTCGACGCCACCAGCCAGCATCGCCCGGTACGTGCTCACGTCAGGGCGAAGGCAGAAGATGGAGGCCTCCATGTAGGGCATGCCCCAATGATTACGATTCCACATGTCAAAGGGCTGTCCACTGGCGTTCACGCATGCGGCCTCTTCGTACCCGCAGATGTTGATGCCGCTGGACCGGTTGAGCAGCAACGGACGACACTCGTCCACGATGGTGGTTGAGATGTTTGAAAAAAACGAGACGTCGCTGTCGAGGTAGCACAGGATCTCGTATTCGGTCATTGTCCACAACTTGGTCTTGGTCAGCTGGTTGACCCAATTTGGGTAAAGCTGTTTGTTAGGCTCCTTGAGCATCTCAATGCCCTCCAGTCCGCCGCGTCCCGGAGCAAGGACGTCAAGCGGAGTGCCTGACACATTGATTGTGTTGCCAACAAGCACCGTGTGCTCAATGCCCGGCATGAACTTGGCGGCTGCATGGTGCTGCAGTGCTGCCCACCTCATGTACTTTGTATCATTGGAGAGGACCAAGGTGACAAAACCGAAGGCGCCAGGATTTGGAGATTCTATGTTGCTGTTATTCAGGATGAGGACCGACCCTTCCTTGAGTCCTTGCCGCTGTTGGCCTGGGCATCGCAACATTTTTTGCATGACATGAAGAGGGACAAAGAAGAAAGGTTAGTCGGAGAACATAGGAAGGCATAAACCGCCGGGATCTTAGTGATAGATCCCCTGGAAGGTGAGCGCTTTCTTTGCACTGGACCTGATTGAGTTATTGAGGTCCCAGCACTGTAAATTTGTATTCAGTTAGGCAGCGAATGAGTCAGAAATCAGGGCAGTAAAGGAACTTTGCCATATTTCTGAAAGAAGTGGAGCGGAATTGGATGGCCATGGGCACACATGCATGGGTTGCAGCTATGTGGGAGCATTGAGAATCACGCATACCCTGGGCTGCAGGCAGGTATGAGGGGTGGTTTCTCAAATTAGGGGTGGTTTCTCAAAGTTGGGGTGGTTTATTTAAGTTGGGGTGGTTTTTCAAATTAGGGGTGGTTTCTTAAATTAGGGGTGGTTTCTCAAATTAGGGGTGGTTTCTCAAATTAGGGGTGGTTTCTTAAATTAGGGGTGGTTTCTCAAAGTTGGGGTGGTTTCTCAAATTAGGGGTGGTTTCTCAAAGTTGGGGTGGTTTCTCAAAGTTGGGGTGGTTTCTCAAATAAGGGGTGGTTTCTCAAATTAGGGGTGGTTTCTCAAATTAGGGGTGGTTTCTTAAATTAGGGGTGGTTTCTCAAATTAGGGGTGGTTTCTCAAAGTTGGGGTGGTTTCTCAAAGTTGGGGTGGTTTCTCAAATTAGGGGTGGTTTCTTAAATTAGCAAGGGGAGTGATGGCTGGACTGCGGCCAGGCATGGGGTCAAATACGTTGGAGAGTTGAAGATAACACATTAGTTGATGAGCTTAGGGCAGACTTGGGGAGCAAAAGCTGAAAGATGCGGAGAGGGGATCGCCAAGCAGCGGACAGGCATACAGTAACTAGACACAGAAGAGTCTAGGATTGAATCACGCATTTTGGCATTTGCGAGCTTCATGCTGACAGGCATGGGGGCAAATACAGCCATACAGGTACACAGGAAAGATTACTATTACGCATTCATTGGGCTTCAGGCAGGCATGGCATTGGCGTGGCAGACAAATACTGCAAAATGGGGGAAGGATTGCTGGGCTGTTGGCATGCATGGGGGTACGCATGTAATGAGTTAGATACTCCATCTAGGAAGCTGCATGCCCCGCGGCAGTTGGGGGCTTGGGGTCAGTAAATGTCATGTACTGCATTCCGTGGCGCAGGAACATGTCAGGTCACCTTAACCGGCCACAGTCACGACAAACATGCAGTGTCCATGCTGGACCAATCAGAATGTCAGGCGGGCACGCATGCCGCAGCAATCACGGAGAAGCGACGCTCCCTAGTCCATTAGAATTGAGATTAATTTAGAAGATAAATGGAAATAAGATGAAAAAGATTATTGCCATGGCAAACGCCAGCGAAAGAGGCATCTGAACGCCGAAGTCAGTGATCGTGAGTGAAGCTCCATGTCAAGCCAGATAGAGACATCGATTGCGCGGTTGGTGAAAGTAAAGCCTGGAAGCTGGATGAACCAGAGAACATCTGGTGTGAATAGACCGACGACAGGTTATACGGTATATGAGTTGTTGTTGGTTATGCTGCCTGAGGAAAAGCTGGAATCATTTTGATTGGTAGGTAGCTAGATACCGGTAACAGGGACAGCTGCAGGGCGGGGGTAATAAGGGGGTTGCTAAGCTGTTTCTCACCGAATCCGAACCAAAGTAGAGAAAGCCACACGATGAAGGACATGATGGCGAAGGCAGCGGATTTATCAGCCTTCGAAGATTTTGGTCTTTCCATGTGGAGAGGCGCCATCGGGATTAGAGACGCGGTCGATAGCGGACAGATCGACTGTGATGGCCAGTTTCGACCCCGGGCCCGCGGCAGTAGCCTAAGTAGCCAGAAGTATGTTCAGTGACTGAGGGTCAGTCGTCAGGTTGAAGGCAACGATAGGTCGATCAGGCTTAGCTTGGATTATTTTTAGATAAGAGACTGTGACGCCGGAGCAACGGACAACACACATATCGAAGACAGGCAGGTCACGTCAGGACGTGACTACGTGAGGCGGGTCACGTCAGGGCCGTCCGTACAATCGGCTTTTCCCAGATGCGAGTAACGCGGCTTGCATGGGAGTGTGCCACGGAGCTACGGTACTGTATGACGCGCGCTACGCACATTCTACGTGTGCTTGCCGGTCTGCGGGTTTCGGACCCAGAACCCGGCCGAACACAGTTGATAACATGCGAATGCTTCCACGCAAAACGAGACTCACAACGTAAGCAGAGACTTGAGGTAATCCACCTGTAATAAGCGACCGGATAAGCAACGTCTTGTCTGACAACCTAAACCTGCCTCCTGGACTGTAATCACTCAAGAACGTTACACCTCTGGGCCCGCTCAAAGCTCGGCCGCGTGGGCGCCCAACTGTTCAGAAGGGAGAAAATCCACGGTCACGCTACCACGACAGCCACGCACGCAGCACGTGACACTGCCGGCATGCCACCGACCATTCCGGGCAGCGACGTCCAAACCCAGAAATTCACAGCCACACGCGAAATTTCGGCCGGGATCTGGGTCCGAAACCCGCAGACCGGCAAGCACACGCAGGTGTCGGTGTCTCAGCAGCAGTCCACAAACCAGGAAGTCAAACAGTAACAACGTTCTGTACCATTCCCAGAGTGCAGCCCCACAACTTGTGGGCCCCACCGCTGCGCCACGTCGACACCGTCACATGTCCCCTCTACCACTAGAATCAATCAATAGACTAAGACCGTGTTTCCACTGGCGATTCCTCATCCAACCGACTCGGATTAAGGACGCTGAATGTGGCAACCGACGGCAACTGACACGGATTAAGGACGGATTAAGGCTCCGAAAAAAGAATAGCTTAATCCTCGTCGAGGACCAGGATTAGCTTAATCCGAAAGTTGGTTGCCTACTTGGTCACTATGCGCTCACAACGCTAAATATCTTTGAATCGTATCGCCGCTATTTTACTTGTCTGATAGAAACCAGAGGCGGCACTTGTGGTGCGGAGATCGCAAAGGTGCATCATCAGTGCGTAATCGGTGCATATTGGATGGCGGCAGAGCACCAGGCCTGTGTTTTACAACGCGAACGGACTAGTTCCCGCGTTTGAGTAGTTTCCTTCTGGATTTGCGCAAAAGCTTAGTCGTGTAAGCATGTGGCGCCATTGCTATGGCATGTTGCACCATTGTGCAGACTTTCGACCGCTTGATGTCGCCATGCAAGAGGATTCGTTCCATTTGAGGTCCGATCTGGATCCTGTTGGGGCAGCGCTACAGCTGGCTGTAGCATTTCTTCGTTGGTTCCAGTCCGATTTCAGTGGAAACACCAAACGGATTAAGGAATTCTTCGCGACCAACTGCTTTTCAACCAACCCTGATTAAGGAATCAAAAATCGCCAGTGGAAACACAGCCTAATAGAGCGCCCGCGCACGCCGGGTGCTATGCACACGCTCACTGTGCCCGTGATGAGTCCTGTGACCCTCGGGCATAATCAATTACGTCACGTCAAGTAAGTCTCACTTGAGAGTCTCACTTGAAAAAGGGCTTGCCACAGATCTGCCGCTCGCCAGCGTTTCAGCCATTTATTATCGGCGTGCGTGCCGCGTGACGTCAGGGTGCCTATTGGGTGCCTCCAAGTTTCAAAAAAAGTAAGTTTCACCTCGCGCGCCCTGTTCACGCACATCGCGTCAGTTGCTCCCGCAAAATGCAGAAGGTAATGATGTAATCCTGCCCTGCATGTAGCCCTGCCAGCTGCCCTGCAGCCCTGTCCTGCATGCAGCCCTGTCCTGCCCTGCAGCCCTGCCATGCAGGGTAACCCGGTACGGAAACACGGTACGGGAATACGGTACGGATACGGTACGGACGAAAGGGACAATACGGTAGGGCAGTACGGTCCAAGCTTACCCCCCCTTTTCAAGACCCAGGACAGCAGGATCCACACAGAGAAACACATGCATGCAACACTCCCATGACTGTTTGACCCCATGCACATCCTGACGTACTGCATGGCTGCATGACAGCCCCCTTGCATTTTTGCATGGCCCCCAAATAACCACCAAGGATCTCCATGCATGCATGCAGATTTACCATGCTGACATGCTAGAAAAAAATATGATCATTGCTGCAACCTCGGATGCAACCCCAAACTCCTCACACAACGCCATTACAATGTTCCAACATGCCATTCAGCATTTCAGCAATTCAGCCAGCCCATTAAACGCTACCCACCAGCATGGCAGATGAAATTTTACATGCAGGAATATAGCAATTGAAACAAGAGGCCTCAGAATCACCTTGCAGAGTTGCTGAGTTGCATCCTTGCATGGCATGCATGAAAATCACTTCATTAGGAGACACGGAGCTCCTGTGTCTTGCCTCTCTCCTAGGAGTCCTGGACTTATGGGCTCCTACTCCTAGCCTCTTCCCTCCATGCAGCTTTGGATTGTGACTTGGCGCCAAGTTGTATCTTGTTGCCACTAAGTTTGGGGGTAGACTTAGGCTTCGAGCAACGAATGCCTTTTTACCTCTGGAAGCGAGCGAGTTTACGTACATTTTGATGTCCTGGAGGTGTGGACTGTGGACTGTGTGGACTTGTCAGACGAGGGAGCTGCGCAATCGAGCAGGACCTTAAAACTAGTGGTAAATCGCTTAGTGCCGACGATGGTCTTCTCGCAAAATTCGCATCGCATACTCTTGGCCTGGCCAGCCTTCGATGACGGCTTCAAAATCCAATGCGCATCAGCCGATGCCTTCCTAGGACTTGTTCTCAGCGATGCCTCTACCTCTATCCTGATGATATCTGATATGCCTGGCTGATCTTTGCACTTATGCTCTCAAGCAGCCATGCAGTGTAGGAAATGGCGACCGTACTTGGCCGTGTTGCAAACGGTGCGGTACGGATACGGTACGGGATTTTAGGCCAATACGGCCCGTACTGGGTAACCAGTGCCATGCAGCCCTGGTAGCCAATAGCCAGGCCATAGTGTGTATCTTCAAATGTAACCATGTCGTGCATGTGCCTACACTGACCATGTTTCATATTGCACTGTTTCATTAGTCGTCCTCCTGCCCCTGCCCCCTCGTCCCCCTCTTGCTCTTGCCCCTGCCCCCTCGTCCCACTCCTGCTCCTGCCCCTGTCCCCTCATCCCCCTCCTGCCCCTGTCCCATCCTCCTTTCATGCTCCTGTCCCTGCCCCCTTGCCCCCTCCTGCTCCTGTCCCTTCCCCCTCGTCCCCATCCTGCTCCTGTCCCTGTACCCTCGTCCCCTCATGCTCCTGCCCCTGTCCCCTCTTCCCCTCCTGCTCCTTCCCCTGCCCCCTTGCCCCCTCCTACCCCTGCCCCCTTGTCCCCTCCTGCTCCTGTCCCTGCCCCCTCTTCCCCTCCTGCCCCTGCGCCCTCGTCCCCCTCCTGCTCCTGTTCCTGACCCCCCATTAGCCATTAGGTGCACAATTAGCCCAGCTAGCATCAGCGTCCCTTAGGGTGTGTGAACTCTCATAGCTAGCACATGCGTGGTTGCCCATGCAACCCTTTATGCACTCAGCCCCCCATGCATGCAACTGTACCGGCGCATGCAACTGCCTAGGCACCCACCTGTTGCATACTGGCTCCCACTTTACCCCGCAGGTTGTGAAAAAGTAGAAGGAGTTAGCCACATGTGGTGGCGGATCGTGCCAAGAGGGCTTCAGTCAGCGCAGCTAGGAACGCGAGTGGGGCCAGCTCTCCACCCAAGCCTGAGATCATCGTTGTTGATGAGGTAGGTGCCAGTCAGAGGGAGGGAAGACACGGCACCCAACTGCCACACTTTTCCAGCTTTCGTGTCACATGCTAGAGTTGCTGAGCTCGACGAGTTGACGAGAGCACATAAACCCTGTGCCGTACCAGCAGTTGGGAGCCGTGTCTTCCCTCTCTCTGGTGCCAGTGCTATTTACAAGGCCGATGGGGAATAAACATTGACCGGCCTATGGCTAAGCAGCCTAAGGGTGGAGAGGGGATGCCTTGGGGCAAAACAAGGATGGAAATAAAAGTACACCAAAATAGGTATGAAGCATCCCCACAACATGCCTGACTTTCAACCTTTCCGGGTGTTTCCAAATGCTACTGGCAGGTGCTGACATCAACGATGTGAACGAGGCAGACTACCAGCGAGAGGTGGACAGCGAGGGTGGCCCCCTTTTTGCTGACAGTGGCGCCAGCAGCTCCAAGCTGACAGTCATCCCAGCCCACGCCGTTGTCAGCAACGTGCTGTTTGGGCAGTCCATGATGAATGCGCTGGACACTTCTAAGAATTGGGCACCCGCCACCCTGCCCCTCCTGCATACCCTTCATCCCGACCTTGATGGCCATGCAAGCACCCGAAATGGTGTCCTCAAAGGGATAACAACCAACAGGTGTAGAATTTATGCTTGACATGTCTCATGAGTGGCCTGAAGGGTGATGATCCTAGCTCAAAAGCCTCAACCCTAGAATGAATTCCAACATTTTGGCCAGGGACTTGCTGTCTACCTGCTTTCTATTTATCCAGATGTGCGCTACCCCCCTGCCATGCAGATAGGAGGAAAACATGCACAGTTGTGTTGTGTGGCTGCCCCTTTGATGCCAAACATCACCTCCCCCCCCCTTTGTGCTCCAGAACCACCGGGCAATGCGAGGGTGACACCTCTGCCGACAGGCATGCCTGGAAAAGCCACCCTGACAGGCCAGTTGGAAGTGACACGTACATCAGTAGGCTCAGGCCAGGGATGCTGCTCAGCTCGCCATCATGTTTCAGGACCAGTCACGGTGAGAAAGTATTTTTGGGAATTTGCGCAAATGGGGAGAGGGGGGGGTGCCAACTTGGCTTGAACAGCTCGAAACGGAGTTACTGACGGGGGGTGAAAGGGGGGGGTGATGTTTGGGGGGGGCCAAGTGTGTCACATCCGGCCACCAGTCATTGGGCACATCTTGACGCAAAAGCATGGTCCAGAGCCGCCCCTGGCCTCCTAGCCTCCTGGCCTCTTGCGCACCTGCCCACCTACCCATCTACCCTCCTGGCCCATGGCCACAAAACATACCCAGGGGGGCGCTGTCACAGCAACAGCTCAGTGTGGTCAACACACTCAAGACAGCGTTGCTGCGACAGTGACAAGCATGCCCGCTACGCCGCAGGCAGCCCATGCGGTCCCATTTGGCTCCTGCAACATGTGCGCGCATATGGCGCAACGCTGCAACAACTGCAGCAACAGCAGTAAATGCTGCACCTCGGGGGGCAGCGCTGCCGCCTTTCAGCTGGCAACAACAGCCGCAACAACAACAGTCTGTGAGGCAAGCGGCGTCCGCCACTAGCGCAACGCTGCAGCAACTGCAGCAATAACATCAACTGCTGCACCTCAGGGGGGCAGCGCTGCCGCCTTTCAGCTCGCACCAACAGCCGCAGTAACAACAGTCCGTGAGGCCAGCGTATCCGCCTCTGGCGGAACGCTGCAACAGCTGCAGCAACAGCAGCAACTGTTGCACATTGGGGGGGCAGCGCCGCTGCCATTCAGCTTGAACCAACCGCCGCAACAAGATTCTGGATCAGCACACGTGTGGCGAACCTGGCAGCAACAACCCCATCTTCAGGCTCTACCGGTATATTCAATGCATATCAAAATCCTGCTCACCCAGCGAAGCGGCATAAGTCTGAGTAGCCGGCACGTGGTAGTGTTGCCTGTCTGTTATATTCCTTGTCCAATCCCAGGATGCCAACGCCTTGACCGGATGATGTAGTTTTTTTTGCTGTTTTCGTACAGGTGACCTGACAGAGCCTGCCAGCACGACAGCCACTTCTAGTTTTTCGAGTAGAGCTTCTTTCCTTCCTAAACTGACTGCCAGTAGTAGTGTTTCAATTTCTGAAGCTTGAATGTACATTATTTTGCAGTTTTGCTTACCGCCGTCTTGCCACTACAGTATTTTTGTCGCTTTTTTTGTGGGTCCTTCCTCCACACATGTCCTCTTATCACCATTTCCCTATCGAGGTCTGTGTAGGACACCTTATTTTCACTATCAGAAGAAAACTTACGGGTGCCTCCTCATTCCTCGGGATGGGATCTTCGGTGGCCAATAAAACCCTAACCTGTAAAGCATTTGCTCACGGACTCTTTGTTAGGACTAAGGGTTCTAAATAATATGAACGTTGGCTTTTTACCAGGCCCCTTAAATTGTGAACGTTTTGCCTGACATAATCCTGACATCACATATAGACACATAGTTCATAGATTCCCTACGGTCCCAAAATTCACTAGCCTACAGGAAATGGAGTATGGCAGCAAAAGGGCAGCAACCCCTATTCAATTTCAAGACATGTTGAAGTCCTTAGCTTGAAATAAGTGCTTACACCCCGGCCTTGATCACAACACTCGTCGGCAAATAAAAGTGTGTAAGGTAACTCAAAAGAGAAGGAAAGAGACAGGAGTATATGAGCCCCCCCTCTCACATACCAGAAATAAATAAAAGGACATGACAATCAAAGGGGGACTAGGGGGCAGGGACATGAGCAGGAGGGGAAGAGGGGACAGGAAGAGGAGGGGACGAGGGAGCATAAGGGGGGGAGGGGGCAAGGGCGGGAGGGGAAGAGAGGGCAGGAACAAGAGCAGGAGGGGACAAGGGGGCATGAGGGGACGAGGGGACAGGGGCAAGGAGGCATGAGCAGGAGGGGAAGAGGGGACGAGGGAGCATGAGGGGGGCGAGGGGGCAAGGACAGGAGGGGAAGAGAGGACAGGAACAAGAGCAAGAGGGGACGAGGGGGCATGAGCATGAGGGGACGAGGGGGCAGGGCCAGGGGGGCATGAGCAGGAGGGGACAAGGGGGCAGGAGCAGGAGGGGGATGAGGGGGCTGGGACAGGAGCATGAGGGTGAAGATGGGACAGGAGTAGGAGGGGACGAGGGGACAGGGCCAAGAGCAGGAGGGGGACTAGAGGACAGGGCCAGGAGCAGGAGGGGGGCGAGGGGGCAAGGGCAGGAGGGTAAGAGGGGACAGGGTCAGGATCAGGAGGGGGACGAGGGGGCAAGAGCAGGGGCAGGAAGGGACGAGGGGGCAGGGACATGAGCAGGAGGGGGTTGAGGGGGCAGGGACAGGAGCAGGAGGGCGAAGAGGGGGCAAGGGCAGGAGGGGACGAGGGGGCAGGGACAAGAGCAGGAGGGGGACGAGGGGCAGGGGCATGAGCAGGAGGGGGAAGAGGGGGACGAGGGGGACGAGGGGGCAAGAGCAGGAGGGGACGATGAGGTAGGGAAAGGAGTAGGAAAGGTGGATGGGGCAGGGGCAGGAGGGGGATGAGGGGGCAGGGGCAGGAGCATGAGGGGACGAGGGGACAGGGACATAGGCAGGAGGGGATGAGGGGGCAGGGACAGGAGCAGGAGGGCGAAGAGGGGGCAAGGGCAGGAGGGGACGAGGGGGCAGGGACAGGAGCAGGAGGGGGACGAGGGGCAGGGACAGGAGCAGGAGGGGAAGAGGGGGACGAGGGGGTAGGAGCAGGAGGGGACGAGGAGGCAGGGAAAGGGTTAGGAGAGGTGGACGGGGCAGGGGCAGGAGGGGGATTAGGGGAGAGGGGCAGGAGCAGGATGGGACGAGGGTACAGGGACATAGGCAGGAGGGGGGCGAGGAGACAGGGACAGGAGCAGGAGGGGGGTGAGGGGGCAGGGACAGGAGCAGGGGGCCAAAGAAGGGGCAGGGGCAGGAGGGTACAAGTGGGCATGGACAGGAGCAGGAGGGGTACGAGGGGTCAGGGATAGGAGCAGGAGGGGGAAGAGGGGGACGAGGGGGAAAGAGCAGGAGGGGACAAGGGGGCAGGGAAAGGAGCATGAGGGGGATGAGGGGGCAAGAGGAGGAGGGGACGAGGGGCCAGGGACAGGAGCAGGAAAGGAGGATGGGGCAGGGGCAGGAGGGGGATGAGGGGGCAGGGGCAGGAGGAAGAGGGGGACGAGGGGGCCGGGGCAGGAGTGGGACGAGGGGACAGGGGCAAGAGCATGAGGGGGACGAGGGGGCAGGGGCAGGAGGACGGCTAAGGAAACAGCGCAATATGAAACACGGTCAGTGTAGGCATATGCATGGCCTGGCTATGTTTATAAGCTACACACCACGCTCAAAGCCTTGGGCGTTCCCAGTTGTTGTGAATCATGGTCATGCGTTCCTTCACCTCCCTGCAAAAACATTGCCATGCAAGTAGTTGGTATGACGGCGGGGCTGCAGGGTAGGGTTGCATGGCAGGGCTGCAGTTAGGGCAGGGCAAGGCAGGTTTTTAGGGCAAAGCAGGGCTAGCTGCAGGCAGGGCTGGACTGGGCTGCATGGCAGGGTTGCAGGGCAGGGCAGGGCAGGACAGGACAGGGTTGCATGGAAGGACAGGGCAGCAGGGTAGGACAAGGCTGTAGGGCAGGACAGGGTTGCATGCAGGGCAGGGCTGCATGGCAGGGCTGTATGGTAGGGGAGGGCTGCATGCAGGGCAGGGCTGCAGCACAGGGCAAGGCTGCATGGCAGGGCAGGGCTGCATGCATGACAAGGTTGCATGGCAGGGCAGGGCTGCAGGCAGGGCAGTGCAGGGCATGATTACACCCTTACCTTCTGCATTTTGGGGAGCGACTGACGCGATGTGCGTGAACGGGGCGCGCAAGGTGAAACGTACTTTTACCAACCTTGGAGGCACCCTGACGACACGCGGCACGCTCGCCGATAGTAAATGGCTGGTAACGCTGGCGGGCGGCAGATCTGTGGCAAGCCCTTTTTCAAGTGAGACTCTCAAGTGTGTCTTCCTTAACGTGACGATCGATTATTCACCTTATTGCATGTAAACATGTAAAACCTGAAAGTGCAACTTGACGCAGTAAGCATACGGAATGTGCGCTTCGGTTTTCGGGGCATGCGTCTCGTGCCTTGCATGCATGCTCCTAAAAGGTCCGTCGAGAGTGCTTTTAGTAACGATGCACCTTAAAACCGTTGTTGAGCAGTACCGTATCCTGCCTTGTGCGTCTCTTCATCGCTGGCCTGTCGACGTTCCTGCATACGACTCAACGGACCTGCCATGCGGGCCGCTCCGATTCTCCGATGCATAAAACAATTGATAAAACATGGACGACACATGATGGCTGATGAGCAGACATGACCATATCTCGTTTTGCGGTGATGGGTGCGTGTTATCAGCTGGCATTGTGTTTTGGTGACCGGGACGCGGTACGATCCGAATGACGATGAGGACAGCAATGCTACGCAGAACATTAGTATCCCCGAGCATATCACGCCTAAAATGGCCACGCTGCTACACCAAGATAACGATGCAGCCATGTTTCATGTTCGTAACCCAGACACAAGCATGGAATCTACCTGCCAAGCCCATTTGCTGGCCTGCCTTTAAGCCAGCATGACATCAACCCCATGCATGATGCACATGCTCTGAACAGCAGTCTGCTGTCATCAGTCCCCCATAAGGTTAAAACGTGCAATAGAGTTGAGGTATAACCTGGAGTCATATCCCATGCATGGTGCCTGCATGGGACATGAAATGCGTGCATGAATGGAGGCAAGGCCTCACGGTCCATGAAGTGAACTATACAAAGCTGGAGAAGATGGAAAAGACGCAGCTGGGAGGCGCGGGCCTGCTTTCCTGAAGTTGTGTGCCCCCTCAGGTAGTGTGGGGAGAACCAGGTGAAGAAACTTCTGCAAGTTAGGAAGGCACATAGGGTTTGGGTTTGTTTTACCAGAGGTTATTCCGTGTACCTATTGTACAAGATTTTGCATGGTCATACCCCCCCTGATAAGATTACCTCCCCTGCCCCCCTCTTTCTTGGGACCCCCATAAGGGGGGTTCTTGGGCCCCCAAGCAGTAAGTTTTTTTGTGCATGGTCTGCTTAATCTTAGGGGTTCCCCCCCTTTGCAAGACTGGGCCAAGCAGACCATGCAGGCCCCCTCTGCTTGGGGGCCCAAGAACCCCCCCATGGGGGTAAAGCCTTTCCCCCCCCTTTGGTAATCTTATGTGCCCCCAAGCAGAGGGGGGTAGGGGGGGCACCCGGGAAAGAGCAAGATATTTTTTGCATGGTCTGCTTGGGAAATCTTATCTTGGGTAAGTCAAAGGTTTACGGTATCGGTCACAGGGTACATGAAGGTGGAACCGCCTCATGTTTCATACTGGGACATCTACTTCACGGATGTCTCTGACAACACTGGCTCCCTTCCCACATTTATGACAACATAAGCCCACATCCACTCCTTAGACGCGCACTGCTCTCCCACGCGGGAGGGAGGGGGAGCGCCCCCGCACGAGTCACACTTACTCGTGCGCCTCGTGCGCCAACCCACTCCCCCCCCACTGCTGCTCTTTGCGCCATATGTGCCCCCCCCCCCCCCTCGACCACCCTCACACTCCTTGCTGCTCCCCGCGCTCGCCTCCCTTCTACAGGGACCGATTGCAACCCGTCAATGGATGCACCACCTGCTGGGGGGCGAATGGGCCACAGAAGCGGGTCTGGGTGGGTTGAAGCAGGTCGCAGTAGCAGAGCCGGGCAAGGCGTCCGCCTCCTCCTCCGGCCGTTCGGCGGCGACGGCAGTGGGGAATGGCATGGCTGTGAATGAGCGTGTGTTCAAAGGGCAGGTCTCGACTTGGCCATATACCTGGACCTGGACACGTAAGTGAGTAGGGGCCATGGGGTCGAAGGCAGAGATATGGCGGTGGCGGCCGTGGCTGCGAGGTCTTGGATAAGCGTGTGTTTAACTGTTTATAAATGTTTTAGCATAAAGTATGTATGCACATAAATATAAGCATAAAGCATGTATGCACACAAATGCAGTAGGTATCGTCCTGGCCCTACCAATGCTGGACACCAATGTGAAAGGAGATGAAAGGGACAGGAAAGGGGATGAGGAAGGGTGAGGTCTTCTTCACCCCTCTCCCGTATCCTAAGTCTAAGTGTTGGCAGGCAGCATGCCTCTGTGTGTTCTGCATGTTTGTTATTCTCCTTTTCCGTTTGCTCCTTTATCCTCTATTCTTAAGTTTATTTTCTCACGACCAGACAGCCAGGCGCCCCTACAGCCGAGCCTTTGCAGCATGGCCCAGGGGTGTTGTGTCATTGTACTGACATTATGGAAGTATGATGCCATTGAGGCATGAGAGGATTAGCAACGGTGATCACAAACTCTATTTCTCTCTTCCCTTAAGTTGCGTCTCTTTCCCAATTTTGATTTTGATTTGAACGGTGGGCCGGCCATTGAGAAGCCTTTATCCCTACGGCTAGTTCTCGAGAGTTAGATCCCAGATAGACAAGCCGAGCAGCAGGAGATTTGTTTCACCGCTGCCTCAGCTCAGTAAATCTCAGAAGAGAGAGCAAACAAAAATTGAAACCAAGGGCGATCTCTACAAACCTGAAATAGCTAAAATAGAGAGCACTCCATTCGAAGAAGTCAGGTTAATAAATAAAAGCTTGCCACTGCAACAAGCACCGTCCAGGCCGAGACAGCTGGACACCCAAGCGACCGAGCCTATTGAGCAGGGCCCAGAGGTGAAACGTACAAACTTGACTAACCTACACTCGCAGCCCTTAACTTTTGCCGGCAGCAGCCAAGCTAAGTTCAACTTTCACCTGCGACATTCCGTCGCAAGCTTCCATAAGCATAATAATACATTCGGCAAATAAACACAGGCCTGCGATCTTGATTTGAATTGAAATCGGGATCAGTGGCTGCCCCTCGTCAGGATGAGCATGCGCAGCATGCGGGCTCCTGGCAGGGCTGCAATCAGGCGGAGTGCCTTGACACCGAGCCTCAAGGCAGCACTGGCGCCCGATGCAGCACCCCTTGCAACCAGCTGCAGCGACGCCCGCAGAGCCCCCGCGTACCCGCTGGCAAAACCGTAGATCAAACCGCCAACGCTGTGGAGCGGGGCAGGGAAGGGGTTGAGGTTAAGAACGGTGCATAACCGCTTGGCCCTGCTGAATGCTCGGCCGCATGGGGCTGGTAGGGAATGGCTAAGCTCAATTCCAGGTACCATGCACAGCCAGGACCATAGTGCAGCCATGAGGGAGGGGTTGAGGTTACAGGTTTGAACTAGGGACATGTGCACTGCACAGCTCCTACGCGGCCTCGGGGAGTGGAAGGTTTGGATTTTTAACTAAGGATGTCTCCCAAGCGCCCGCACAGACCCTGGCGAAGAACCCGTGAATCACACTGCTCATGCTGATGAAGACCAGCGGGAGAGCGGGCCAGGTGAGGGCCGATGCAAAAAAACGCACACGGCCATGGTGGCCGATCTTTTCCGACCCTTAGCATTAAAGGGTTGGAAGAGGTCAGCGACCATAGCCAAGGCTGTGGAGTGGAAAGTGGACGAAAGGGTGTCCAAGAAAAAAAGTGAAGCAAGCGCCTGAAATAAACATGCGGGCGTAAGGTCGGTTCCAGAGGGAGGCATTCAGCAACGATGTTGGCTTTATAGGCTTTCAGTAGCAAAGTTGGTTTTAGAGGCATTCAGTAAAAACGGAAAGTAGAGGCATGCAGTAACAAAAAACGGGAGTTAAGCCGCAAGGAGAAGGTGAGGCTCATCAAAAAGCAGCTAGGGATCCAAGCCACACCTGCACTGTCAACAGACGTAGAGTATTCAAGCGTATGACGGTGGCTGCACGCCGTTTGAACAACGATTAGTGCCCAGTTGGTATCTATTTGACTATTTCTGTACAGTGTGCCTTTGGCGCAGCCCCCAAGTGACGTGTTTGACCTACAAAATGTTCAGTGTCCCAGGCTGTGTGTTCTGCTGTCAGTTTTGGCAGCTGTTGTGGAGCTTGTTCCTGTCTCTGTTTGTGCTCTGAACATGCTGGGTTATGAGGCTGTTTATGAGTTGAACGTTGGGTGGTGCTGGTATTGTGTGTGCTGCGTGTGTTGCTTATACAGTGGGGTATGTGTGTTGTGCATGTAGGGTACTGCTTGTGCATGTAGGGTACTGCTTGTGCATGTAGGGTACTGCTTGTGCATGTAGGGTACTGCTTGTGCATGTAGGGTACTGCTTGTGCATGTAGGGTACTGCTTGTGCATGTAGGGTACTGCTTGTGCATGTAGGGTACTGCTTGTGCATGTAGGGTACTGCTTGTGCGCGAGAGCGTGGTTGTTGCTGATCTGTGAATGTCAGGTGTGCCACCATGTCTGCCAAGCACATGTTTTCACAGTCCAGCTAGGCATCACATTTATTGCAAGGCAAGAGCATATCAACCGGTACTAGCACAAAATAAGGTGGTATGCTGGAGGGGGTAGGGGGCCAGAATCAGTTCGGCCCATTATCCCTGCCGCCGGGCCCGGCGTCCCTTCCCTGGCCGCCAGACTGCCGGAGACGGCGCATACAGCCAGGGCAAAGGAAACAGGTAACAGGGCCATGCACCATAGTCCTGCAAGCCAGCACTCATAGTCCGCCCCCCCCCGTCCAAATAAACTCACAGCCCCAGAATGCTGGTGTAGACAAACTCGCTGGCCAGCCCGAGGAGCACCGTAGCTGCTGACCGTCCCCAAAGCAGCTCCGCATACGGCGACCCCATGATCTCAGCCATCGTGGAAAGGAGGTGGATCTAGAGGAGGGGTGGGAGGGGAAGAGGGTAGGAGATGGTAGGAGGGTATCTGGGTTAGATGGTAAGATGGTAGGAGGAGATGGACATGGAGGAGGGGAAGGATGGCAGGGTTCTGAAATTCTGAACAAGGTTGCAGGGGAAGGATGGTGGAGAGGCAGGCAGCGCAAGATCACTCACCATGACAGTGGTTTGCTCTGTGATGAGCGTCTTGCCGAGCCTCACTCCAGCTTGCAGCCCAGTGGACCCGGTGCGAGCTGCATGGTACACCCCCGTCGCAAACAGGTAGGTTCGCCAGCACCTGACAGCATGGCGTACAGGGGCGTAGTCAGGGCATAGCCTACTCAGGGCATGGCCGGTTCATCGCATGGTGATGAAACATGTCCCTAGGTAAAGCTCTGTACTGCTGTTTACAGCATAGCGTCACCCCATTGCAATTAGCTGGGGAGAGAGACCTCCCCAGCCTGTGGGGAGGGTCTTTCCCCAGCATGGGGATACAAAAAAACTTAAAACAGCTTGTGTTGAAATCTACGAGAACAAAAGGTTCAGGGCACACTTGTTAAGGCTTGATCGCAGGCTCTGAGCAGTCACCTGTAGATGAGAATCGGCCAGCTGGGAGAGTGGCATGCCTCCAACACGTGCTCGCTGACCCGCCCAAGGAGCAGCAGCGCCTGGCGGCGTCCCGTCAGAGGCGGGCCTGGGTACTGAGGCACTGGTGCATGGTAGGGAGACTTGCACACCTGCACATGACACGCAAGGGGTGCTGAAGTAATGTATCCTAGAAGCTCCAGCATATAGCAATCGGGCTGGAGCGCGCTGCAGCATGGCATCCTGAAACTGGACTGGGGCCGGGGTTGGCAAAGGAATGGCACAGGATGCCATGACGGGCGCATGGAGGTGCTGATGCGCTGATGGGTGCGGAAAGGAGGGTTATGAGCAGTATGGTGTGTGCAGCCTTTTAAAAATCACAGCTAGCCAGATCCGCTTCTACAGTTGAGCTACCGTAAGGGTCATGACACAAGCAGGAGCGGAATGCAGAGGAGATCTTAGGGGAGGCTTTGGAGATCAAGCCACCGGTTAATCAGGACCATGCGCATGGCAAGCAACACTTGTGCCACCTGAGATCCACGAGGTACTGAACTTCCCACAAACAGGACCAGGTTGAGAAGCATCGGGCAAGGTCTGGAGTTCCAGACAGCAGGCTGCAGCCCACCTACTGTGTTACCCTCACCTCACAGACCCTGCTCCTCTTCCAGTTGCCATCACGGCGCAGTGTCTTCTTCCAGAGCTCTAGGCACCGCTCGTGGATCCATTTGGACGTCCCAGAGCAGCTGAGGGCGGTACGGTAAATCCGGGGAGGGCGAGTAAAGCATTTTGGTATGGTGCAAGGTTGCATGCTAGTGGTAGTGCGGTTCACCACCCTGAATGCAGGTGGCAGGTTATTCAAACACCCAGACAAGGACTCCTTGTCCCGCCTCCAACAGAAAAGAGGGGGGGAAGGGATATTGGGAATTTCAGGCCAGCAATCCTGCATGCATGGGGGCCTGCGGGGACCCAATGAGCCAATTCTTCATGTGAAACAGATTTGGAGACGCGCACGCGCTTTACACCGGTGGGTACATGCCTTGCCATGTGCATGATTTATTATGCGGCCATGGGTGGAAGGATGCGCTATGCGCTGTTTCTCAGCTGACACGTCCGCATCGTGGTCACCTGCACGGGGAGACCAGAATCCCGCCGCTGTCTTCGTCGGCAGGGCACCAGCAAAGCCGACAGGTCGCCTCTTGTTCATGCTCGTTCGGCTGCTCCTCGACCCGCGCGGAAGCAGCCTTGCATTCCATGACCGACGAGCAAGTCGCACGTGCGCCAAGCAGAGTGCGTGAACCAAGAACTTGCAAAGAAAGCAATCCAGGAAACAGTTTAAGGAGGCCCGTTGCCGTGTTTCCACAGGCGCCTGGTCAGCTCCTTGAACAAACAAGAGCAGGGGTTATTTCGGGTGGGATTTTTCTTTCAGGGTTTCCAATCCGGGTTGCAACGTGACTTGCCCCTGGGATAGAGTTGGTCATACACAAGAGAGAAAAAACAGTGGAATTTCATATGTGCTGCTAAGCGTACGGCGAACCGGCAACGGCATAGCCATGCTGGCTGGATGGCTCGACCTGTGGCTGACATGAGTCACATGCTAAATTCTGCCAATATCAAGGAGGTACGGTAAGTGCCGATGTGGGGTTGTATGGGTACCTGAGACATTAGAGGACCATTATGAGAACTAGAGATGCAATGGGGAAGTAAGGCGTCAGATCAAGGATGATATTGGGCCCAAGCTTGGACACTGGACAGTGCACCCATGTAGTGGTACTCTGTTGGTAGTTGTAGTTGCCTACTGGATGTCTGGATGCGCCCCTACCAATGGGGTAGGGTGACTTTCCTGGGGGAATTCTGGAGGCCTGGACAGCTTGGGATCTTAACTGGATTTACTATCTTTGGAAAGCGCAGGGGCATGTCTCAGCAGGTTCTCAGCCGGTCATTTCCTGTGAGTTCCTACTATTCTGGCTCCCATGTTTGTTTTTTGAATCTCCTCCCTTATTTTCCTGACGATTGTATGGTTGAATCCTGACATTCTGCAGTTAACTGCCTGATCCCTCCCAAGATTTTCCGCCCCACTCCAAAATAAACCAAGGTAACTATGCAACCCTCGGAATGCTCGGTCAAACGGCAGACATGGTCTTAGTGCAGACATGGCCTTAGGCAGACATGGCGTTAGGCAGACATGGCCTTAGGCAGACATGGCCTTAGCCAGACATGGCCTTGGGGCAGACATGGCCTTAGGCAGACATGGTCTAAGGGAAGACATGGTCTTAGGCAGACATGGTCTTAGGGCAGACATGGCAGTAGGTCAGACATGGCATTAGGCAGACATGGCCTTAGGCAGACATGGTCTTAGGCAAACATGGCCTTAGGCAGACATGGCCTTAGGCAGACATGGCCTTAGGCAGACATGGCGTTAGGCAGACATGACCTTAGGCAGACATGGCTTTAGGCAGGCATGGTCTTAGGGCAGACATGGCCGTAGGCAGACATGGCCTTAGGGCACACATGGCCTTAGGCAGACATGGCCTTAGGCAGACATGGCCTCAGGCAGACATGGCCTTAGGCAGACATGGCCTTAGGCAGACATGGCCTTAGGCAGACATGGCCTTAGGGCAGGCATGGTCTCAGGGCAGGCATGGCCTTAGGCAGACATGGCTTTAGGCAGGCATGGTCTTAGGGCAGGCATGGCCTTAGGCAGACATGGCCTTGGGGCAGACATGGTCTTAGGCATACATGGCCTTGGGGCAGACATGGTCTTAGGCAGACATGGCCTTGGGGCAGACATGGCCTTAGGGCAGGCATGGTCTTAGGGCAGGCATGGTCTTAGGGCAGGCTTGGTCTTAGGGCAGACATTAAAAAATACCTTACCATCAAGTGAAGGAAGTCCAGAGAAATTTCAGCCCGTCTAGATCCTAGCCCTCATAAAATAGGGAAAAGAAACAAGGGAACCGGACTGGTCAGGAAAACCCGGAAAGAGGAAACAAAGTAAAGGGATACACAAACGGCTAGGGGGGGAAGTAAGAGAAAGGGAGCCTCTGAAATGACTATGCCTCAACGAAAGGTACCACATCCCCCACAAAAGCGTGGAGGATGTGGTAGTTTGCCTCACTCTAGCCTGCCCTGGTAAAAAGCGTAGAAGTCTGGAGCTCCGTCTGGGGGGCCTGCTCATCCCCGTTCCCAAAGGTGATCTCACGCTGGGGCATTGGAAGCAAGCATGACAAGACTTCCATCATGTGAAGAGGGAGTCTGCGCAGTGTTTCATGGAAGCAACAGGGGTGAACGGCTATAATCCAGAAGGGCAGCAGGTTTGTGTTAGTTGTTGGTAGTTGCCAAGGCCAACGCTAAAGGATGGAACACCGGTCGGCGGTACTAGACGGCCTAGAGGGGTAACATGATCATCGGTAGTGCTGCATCATCTCCGTTATTTTGTGGGTTAGGCGAGTCCAGTGGCTGGGGATAACTAAATGGTACTTCAGGGTGTCCTGAAAGTTTTGGTCAGCCTGCAAGTCAAGTACCAGGCCAAACGGTATAATTGAGGCAGATCAGCCTCCAATGTACGCTGTCTTTCCAACTACGAAAGGCTTAGTCAGTATTTTGGACATGAGAAACGCTACAGCGCTGTCACGGGGTTAACACACTGGAATGGTGAAACAGCAGCCACAAACAGCCAGACAGCAAGCAGTGCACGACACATGCCTCTAAACTCTTTTAACAGTTGTACCGGGGCAGGCTTGGATGGGAGGCTCCAACTTTTGTTGAGAACGTCATACGCATTGTTGAGGCCTAATTTTTTTGCTTTTCTTTGCCTTCTTAGGGAATAAGCTTCAGCGGGGCAAGGGTACTTCGGGCTGCCTTTTCCTTTGGGGGGGTATGTCTTTCCTTTGTGTTCTTCTCCTTCTTTCCCACTTTTTCCTCCTTTCTTTTATCCTGCCCCCTTGTTTTGTTTCCATCTCTCCTCCCAACTCTGTTTAGTTAGGCGCCCACGCGGCCGAGCCTTTTTGAGCAGGGCCCAGAGGTGTAACGTCATTGACATGCCTCTAAATAGGAAACAGTAAGCACTACACGTGGATGCTGCCAAACAATCAGAACATGCCATGCGAAGTGCGAAGATCACATGCAGTGGTTGGACTGCGATCATGATCCAGTGTTATCGGAAATTCGTACACAGTTGAATGGCTATGTAAGAAGTAAGTGACATCACATAGTCGAAGAAACACGAAATTTCCTCAGGTCATTCAACTCATGCATGTCAATGACGTTACACTTTGCACTGGATGGGCCTTTCTCAGCAGAAGTGTAACTCCTGCATGGACGGCTCATGTTCCAAAGATGGGCTTCCTTGAAAGACAGCCAAGCAGCACACCGCAGATGTTGTTGAACAATACAAAAGACAGCAAATGGTGTCTGGCAGGTTTTTCAGGCAGAAATACAGCAAACAGTGCGCTGCTCTTCGGCATATGCTGCAAACTGGCAGAAATATAAGGAACAACAAATGCTGCCAAACAGGAAGAAATCTGTAAGTAAGGCAGAGCACTAGAGCACATATCCGATGATCCGACAGAAAGACAACAAGCCATGCACGACAGCAGCTTTTGTAAGTCTGCAAGAATGGCAGAAATTTAACAACATAACATATCCCAGGAGCACCTCCGGTGGATGTGGCGCATGCATGCTGCAAGTATGGCAACACTCCCACCACCACTGGTCACTCGGGCAAAGCCCAACGCAGGCGCTCATTACAAAACCAGGCCAAACAGTTTAGTTGAGGCAGAACCTGCTTTGGCCAGTCTTGTGCCCAGCACATTCTGCCCCAGCACACCCACTCTGTGCATCTCTAGACGAGCACACTGGCGGTTGCTACCAAGACAGGGTGCTCAGAGGGACCTGCTGCAGTCCTACCAGAGAGCGGCTCCTCTGCAACGGCGGAGGCGGTAGCTGGTCTGGGCCAGTGGGTTGTGCTGACATGGTTGTTTTCGCTACGGCGTTGATGCAACGACCTCAAAGGAGTCAAAGCCTGTTACGAAAGGGCCAGGCACAGCAAACAAAAGGAGCAAGTTCCATTGGAGTATAATCGTAGGTGAAAGGGCTTGCGCTTGCTGTCCCGACAGGGCTCGTGCTAGAGAGGGACATGAGGTATTCGCATGCACGAAGGGGAACCTGAAAGCTGTTGGGCTCATGGGCAGCATATCAGGGTCAAGTTCCTATATGGTTTGATTCCAGTTTACTGAGGCGAAGCAGAAGTGACGTAGGCCATAGGGGTGATGGACGGATGGAGTCATCCTCCCTCGGCTACTGCTTCGGCTCTTGAGTTGTGAGTATGCTTACCCCCTGGCCCTGCTGGCCACAGTTCAGTCCGCACAAGTGTGTCGTCCTCAAGAGACCGATCCGATCGGTATCGCCCAAACGCGCTCGAAGCCACGCGATGCATCCTGCCTCCCTCCCCATTTAACCCCATATTATTCCACAGCAGAGAGACGTGGAGAGGGATAGACGCTGCCATTTCGCTTCCACGCAAGCGACGGAATGATTCCTCTCCATCGAGGTACGCTCCCGCTGTCACACTCCGGGATAGCCCTGCCCATGCCCAATATCGTATTGCTCAAGCCGATCTACGGCGTTTCCATTCTTTCTCGGAACACCCATAGCCCCGAACTCAACTGCTTCCTATTGGCCCAGAGTCCCTACCTGCTCCCCACCACCTGTTACCTCTCCTTGTTACCTCTCCTCCACAGCCCGACTCACCCCACCGGCTGCCCTCATGCTCTCTCTCTCTCCCTCACCTCATCTCTCTGCCTCAGCAATTCGCAACCAGGGATGATGAAGGCCATGGGTAGTGTACACTCTACAGGGGAACAGAGCGGGGTAGTGGGTGCCTCTGCCCAGTGGCAACTAGTTCATTCGATGGCAGCCCTCCCTGACAGTTAGATGCCACAGCCACACATAGCGCAACAAAAAGTGCTGCTGAAATGGGTGTTTCTTTTTTCGGCTCCACATCCATCTTGGGCAGGCTGCCCCGCGGCTGCCAAAGGTCCAATTGGGACCAACCCAGGGCCGGCCTATGACTGGTGGCCAAGGCAGTATTTCTAAACACAATTGGGGCCTCTGGCCAGAGGCCATAGTGTAGCTGACATGTAGCTGAGTCACAAAAAATAAACACTGTCCATTTCAAATGGACATTCCAAGTATCGGCGTTTCATGTTCATCACACTCCTTAAAATCTCACTGATCAGATCCCATGACTATCGATTCTGCTCAACAGCATCACTTCCACCTTTCTCTGGTATATACTTTCCAGGGAAAGGCGCAGGGCCCGCCAAGGGGCCTGCCTCCCAGGTTAATCAGCTGCAGCCCACCAGCCTGCACCGCCGCCAAGTGAGCGCAGCAAGGAAGAGGCAGGCCGCCAAGGCGGTGCCTGCCCCTGGTAGCCTGGACCGAGGAGTGCAGGCGGAGACACAGAGCCGAGGGGGCCCAGAGGTTGCGAGGGTCCTCCTAGACGTCTCCTGTGGGTTATCGCAAGCTGTCCAAGAGCTGTCCTCCTGCAGAAGCCATAAGGTAGTCCAGCAAAACAGCAGTTCAGCAGTACAGCATTGATGGCCCTGGTGTTCTCAATACAAGAGCAACCAGAGCATTAGTTGTGCTCGCTGCGGATATTCAATGACTCGTATCGAGGCCATTCTTGAGTGTGCATCCAAACCACTCGTCAAATCGCATCTCCAGCCTTGGGCTTCACAGTGGCTTCGTGAAGCATTGCTGTCAGTGTTTCTTTTTTTGTGACTTGGCTTGATGTCAGATACACTCCGGCTGCTGGCCGGAGGCCCCATTTTTGGCCAGCCTTGCTGCTTTGGTCACCAATTGCAGGCTTGTCCAGGTTTGGTCCTAATTGGGACTTTGGCGGCAGCTGGGCAGCCTACCGAATTTGAACATGTAGCCGAAAGAAGAAATCCAGAACGCTTTGTGTTTTGTCTTTTTGCTTTAACCTAGGAGGTGTGTCCAGCGACATATCCTTTAGCATCAGATGACAGTGCTTTTGCACACGGCTGTCAAACAGCGTTTAATTTAAGAACAACTAGATACTGTATTTAAATTTTGGTTTACCGGTAGTTGCCCTGGTGCCGCCCAGCCCCAAACCCCTCTTCAGATACTCGGCAAACTAGCGTCCTCAACAAGCCATTTTCATTTTTGCCCCTCTGTGCCCCTCAACAAGCCGATTTTGCCCCTCTGTGCCCCTCATTCAGCCCCTCTTTCGCCCATCTGTGCCTCTCAATGAGCCGAATTTTGCCCCTCTGTGCCCCTCTGTGCCCCTCAACAAGCCGTTTTGAATTCCCCCCCCCCTTTGTGCCCCTCTTACGCCCCTCTGTGCCCCTCTGTGCCCCTCAACAAGCCGTTTTGATTCGGTTTCCCTTTGTGCCCCTCTTTCGCCCCTCTGTGCCCCTCAATAAGACGTTTTGATTTTTGCCCCTCTGTGCCCCTCTGTCCCATGGTAGGTTGACCTGACAGACAGCGAGCCAGAGACAATCGACACCAACCGCCCTGCCAGCACCACGGCGGCCGCCGCCCCTTCCACACTCCCTCCTGTCTCAGCCGCTAAGAAAGTAGGCTCTGACGCGAGTGTTACCCTTGCCCGTGCATCGCCAGCGCCAGCGCCTGCAAGGGGTCACAGGCCGCTTGTCCCTGGAGGCGACAGCAAGAGGCGCTCTGCACCACTCTCTGTCTCTCCCGCAGCTGGCGGTGACGCCGTGGCATCGCTCGTAGCCATGCACCACGCCACTGATACCGGCAGCACACCCTCTGGCTCAGGCGCCCCAGCAGCGGCGTCAGCAGGGGTTGGATCCAGCGCACCCCCTGCGCCGGCCTCTGTCCCTTTCAGCGTCACCGCCAAAGCGGCGGCCGCAGCCCAGCCTAACCTTGGGCATGCAATGCCGGCGGCTGGTCGCAGCTCCACGGCCCTAGGAGGCCTGCTGTCTGGCAGTCGCGGGGCACTGCTGCTGTCATTGCTGTCCCTGCTGCTACTGTCCCCTCTGGGCCTGTCCCTGCTGAGGGCAAAGCAGCAGTGGCCAGCCCAAGACGGGCCTAGTATTTTTCCGGGTTCAAGCCAAGCGCCCATGGGTCTAGTGCAGGCTGCTGAGCTGGCCGCGAGGAGCGTAAGGGCGAGTGCAGCAGCAGGTGGCAGCGTTACCAGCAGTGTCGGTGCTGGATCTGGTCCACCGGGCGATTGTTGGGACGCAGACGCACAAGTGCGGGTGGTTGCAGTGGTCCCCAGGCGAGTACTGCATTGTGTGCCAGCCCCTAAGGCTGCAGCGCAGTACTGTACATCACCTCCTCTGATAAGGCGTTTGGCTGATGCAGCCCTGTTTTCTTTTGCTCGGACTTAACAAGGTGTGAGGCCGGCCGCCCAACCCTACAAACCTGAAACACAAACACAGGAAACAGCCCGGCTGCGCATGTGGCCCTCGTCGTCAGCTGTTTTTAGGCACAGCTAAATTATCCCACATGGGCCACACTTGTAAGAATGCTTTATTACATCCCCAAGGATGCTCGTTGGGCTGTAGGTCAAGGTGCAGTGCCCGCCTTAAATCAGCTGTCGACGAGGGCCCCTTACGCATCTCGGGTTTCTGGGGTTGGGCAGCCGGTCTCACACCTTGTCAAGTCCCAGCACAATGGAAGTGTCCATAGCCGTTTTGTCACTCCAGCTGCGTCGGCTATGGTAGGTTGCAACAGAAAGAAATGTTGTTCTTCCTGGGCGGCAAGGCAAGTCTAAGGAGAGATAGTTGTGTGAGAAGTTGGTTTGGGGTGGAAACTTGGGGATGAGGCCTAGGCATGCTCCCTTGATAAAAGCATAGGGGATTTAATACAGCTTTATGGAGGGAAGCACCTGGCCTCTGCCTCACGGTAATGGGCACCCAGACCGCCCTATCTGATCAAACTCTCACAACATGAATGAGTACGAAGGGCGTAGAGGCGTGAAGCCCTGAAACGTTACCCCAAACGGGTACCCCCTGTTGCGACATGAATGATTGTGCGGATGTGCGGCGATAGGGGTCAACTCTAAAACCCAACTGGGTACCTCCCTAAGCGACATGAACGACTGAACTGAGGTGGAGTGTTCAGCATTTGTACTTAAACGCCAACCAGGTCGACAACTGCATCCCTGCATCCCTTGGTGACATAAATGAATGCGCAGGGATGCAGCAAGCCCCTACAAAACGAGCTGGGGTGAGCTGGCGCTGCACACCGCCCAGCGCCTCGCTTGGTCGGACCCCACTTTCCAAATGCGCGTGTTTTACGAAGAAGGGCTGGCCGCGGAGGACAACGCCCCGGCAGCAGGCGGACGCTTAAGCCTTCAGCAAGCTCTACAGTCAGGCTGTCAGGTGGGGAAGAGGAAAGGATGGACGCAAATGGCATGGATGTTGGTTCGGGGGGTGAAGGTTGAACGGGGTTAGTTTTTCGCGGTGTGGTTTGCATGTATAGTTACTATTTTGCCCTTGTCTCCGAGGCGGTATATGTGGTGGCCGGCTCTCACCCACAGCAGGCGCGCCCCAAGAACGTGTCCAGAGATGTGGACTGCAACGCACGACACACCTTCCTCATCGGTGGATTGTACATAACTCAATTGCAACTGTTCAGCAGCAGTTGTGGAATGCATAGCTGCTTGTTTTTTCTCGTGCATGCGTACCAGCAGATGTGCACCCTCTGCAGGCAGATGTCCTGTAAGTTCTCGTGGTCGGGGCGGCCCCCTTGCCTGCCCCCTTGCCTGCCCCCGTTTTCGATCTTTCACCCCAAGGGCTGCCACCTTGCCTGCCACCTTGCCTGCCCCCGTTTTCCATCATTCACCCCAAGGGCTGCCACCTTACCTGCCCCCTTGCTCGCTTCCTGCCCCCGCATACAGGTTCTGGTGGGATTTGGGCTGCATGACCCCTCAATCACCTCTTGGTTGGGAGCCGCAGCCTCAGGGGCCACACCGCCGCCAGGCTCGTCCCCACTGGCCCTCCCGCCCGCCTCCATATTCCTGGACTCTGACGCATCAGCGGCTGCGCTGTCGAGGCTGCCGGGTGGCTGGGCGGCCACGGGCGGCAACTGGCTGACGCGTTTGCTGGCGGAGAAGGTGGCGCCGAGCCCGCCGGCAAAGGCGGCAGCTATCTTTTCCACTGTGCAGGTGCGTGTGCTGGCCTTGTGAAAAGCACGAGCACTGGACTGTCCGCACGGTAACGGTGCGGATGTGACTTCGGCCCAGGCTGTGCTCTCCTTAACTCTCACGCGAACCTGCTTTCTTTTTTTCTTTCTGTCCGTATGTTCCTTGCACTGCTTGTGGCAAGTATAGGCACTGGCCTTGTGACATGTCTATCTCCTGGCCCTGCTAGAAGCGCCAGGCTTGTCACAATTGCCCTCCTTGAGATTTAAGATGCATTACTGGGTGGCCTGGATGGACGACCACCAGCTTCCGCTACAGCGAGTGTCTGCGGGGATCAGGTCTGACGCCCTTGCACCCCTGCCCCACCTGCGACCCTGTACACACTGTAAATTTGCTTTGCTTGCCCTCATAGTCAACATTATTTGTGGACGAGGGATCCATTAATGTAATAATGATCGATTGTCGACGCCACTTTCGGTCAGAAATTAAGAGTTTTGGTCGATGATTTGCCCTGAGGGCAGCATTAAAAGAAATCGGTTTTCATACCCGAGGGAAGGCTAATCAAATTGATGGTACACAACGCCCTTGTCTGACCCCCTATTCATATATCAGGGCCCTACTGAGTACTGATCCCACATGCTCACAACAATACCCCACCGGCATTTCATTTCATGCCCTTCCCCCCCCCCACCCCATACACAAATCCCCTATCGCACCCAGTATCTCCATACCCCCCCCCACCCACCCGCCCTATGCTCCCTCCTCACACACATCCCCCATCGCACCCCGTATGCCCACACCCCAGCCCACCCGTCTCTAATGCTTCCCCCCATGCACACCCCTTGGGCCCCAGGAGCTCTTAAGCAGACGCAACAGCGATGACTTCCTATACATCTTCCTAGTGCTCATCAACCAGTACGTCAGGCCCGTGCCAGAGGTAAGGGAGGGCAGTGGCCAGTGGATAGTGGGTGAGAGAGGGCAGTGTGGGTGGGAGCTCACACACTAACGTCCCTCTCTGGAGCTGTTTGGCTGGAGCGAAACGACAACAAGCCAAGCTAAACAACTGGCCCCAAATTGAGGATGTGGACCCTGTGTGAAGGACGTTCTTATGGTGAAAACATGTCACTCAAGGTGTCCGCAAACCAATGTGCCGTGCAGCAAGACCACATGCTCCGACATGTACTGCAAATGAAATATCCACCGCTCTCTTCTACATTCTACTTGTACTGTTACCTCAACTGGCACATTCACCGCTCTCCTCTACAGACCACATGTACTGCAATGTACTTTAAGTGACACCTCCACTGCTCTCCTCTACTGTCCACGTGTACTGCCATATACTCGAACTGGCACAACCACTGCTCTGTGTTCTACTGACCACATCTACTGCTACGTAAAGGAATTCAGGTACTCCCTGCTCTCTTCTAGTGCCCACGTGTACTATTACAGCTATATACTTCTACTGGCACACCTATCCTGTTTTTACTGTCCACATGGACTGCTTTGCACATTACCTGACTCATCGACCGATCTCTTCTATTTTCCAAAAGTACTGCTATGTACTTCAACTGACGCCTCAAACGCTCTCTCTTACTGTCCACAAGTACTGCTATGTACTTCAACTGACGCCTCCACCGCTCTCTCTAACTGTCCACAAGTACTGCTATGTACTTCAACTGATGCCTCCACCGCTCTCTTTTACTGTCCACAAGTACTGCTATGTACTTCAACTGACGCCTCCACCGCTCTCGCTGACTGTCCACAAGTACTGCTATGTACTTCAACTGACGCCTCCACCGCTCTCTCTAACTGTCCACAAGTACTGCTATGTACTTCAACCGACGCCTCCACCGCTCTCTCTTACTGTCCACAAGTACTGCTATGTACTTCAACTGACGCCTCCACCGCTCTCTCTTACTGTCCACAAGTACTGCTATGTACTTCAACTGACGCCTCCACCGCTCTCGCTGACTGTCCACAAGTACTGACATGTACTTCAACCGACGCCTCCACCACTCTCTCTGACTGTCCACAAGTACTGATATGTACTTCAACTGACCCCTCCACCGCTCTCTTGTATTGACCCCATGTACCCACATGGCTCCTTGCATCAGGTGTCCATGACCACCAAGGGATTCGACCTGCCATCCTTGTACTGCATGGTAAGCAACTATCAATCAATGTACTGCCTCATAAGGAGTTCAAACACATTGTACTGCACGTATAGGTGTTTAAGGCAGTGTACTGCTTGTAGAGGGCCTAGCGGAGTCACGTAGCTACCGTGCTCAGTTTCAATGCAGACTTATAAAGATCAATAAACTAGTGACGATGTCTTAAGTCCTGACGGGTTGCTTAAGCCTTTGGCCCGGTGTGGCCCTCCTGGTGGTGGCTGTGTTTGTTGGAGGGGGCATTCACTTCCTCCAGCCTTAAGCTATCCCCTTCTGCTCTGAAATGCCATCGGTTGTGCCTTTCTTGCCCTTGCCCCACTGAGGTGACATTTGAAGCCTGGGTGATGCAATTATTCGGGTCAAGCGTATATTTCGGTGCACACCAAGCCACGTTTGGTAGGTCGCCACTATGCCAATGCGGACCCAGTTGGGACCCGCTCTTGGCCGGTGGCCCAGGCAGACAGGGCTTGCTTCTCCAAGCCCAGCCGGAGGCCGTTCAGACCAGGTTTTACCTTAACCCTAACGTGTACCTTGGATCTAACGCAGGTGACGCATTGCGGAACCCAAGTCCTGGAATGTGTGAACGACCCAGTTTGCAAGGCGGGCCTCGACTGCCTGCAAGCGTGTTCCTTCAACGATCAGGTATACTGGTATGACTCTCCGGAACCAGGCCTTGTGTTCGAAATTTTAAATGATGTGGGAGAATGGCCTGCCTGCGTGCCCTGGGTTGTAAAGCGGGCCCTGACTGCCTGCAAGGATGATCCTTCAATGGTCAGGTATGCTGGTATGGCTCTGTGCAACCAAGCCTTGGTGTTTGAACGGTATGGGAGAATGACCTGCCATAGTGCTCTGGGCTGCTAGACGGGCGTGAACTGCCTTCAAGGAGGCTCCTTTAATGGTCAGGTATGCTGGTATGGCTCTCTGCAACCAAGTCTTGGTGTTTGAACGGTGCAGGAGGTTGACGGGCCTGAGTGCCCTGGTCTGCAAGGCAGGCCCTGACTACCTGCCCTGCCTAGAACGGTGTTGTAAAGGCAAACCCAACCTTTGCCGAAGAGGGTTGGGTTTTGTGAGGGACGAGGCAACTCAAGGTTTGGGTTTTAGAGGTTTGGGTCAAAATCACTTGCCTGGCTGAGTCAAGCAGCTGTGTGCGTTATCTTCCTGTGGAGGTGGGATGCTGGGTTGCAACAGTGAGGCAACTTCAGGCGTCTGGTTTGAATTGAATGTGACAATTTGTTTCAGAAGGGCGCACGGGAGTCAATTATCTCGTCCTTGTAGTTGAGCGCTTTGGGTATCCGGAGCCAGGGTCCTCCTAGAGCAAACCGAAATGCCCCCCCCCTTATCAATGCCACTCCAGCTTGCTTCAGCTGCATGTCAGGTACGTCCTGGCCTGTGGCAGACAGCTCCTGATGTATACTGCCCTGTTGGTTACTGGTAGATCGCGTTCCTGGCCTTAGGTTTGGTCCTCAATGGCCCTGTCGTGGCCGCCCAGCAGGACCCCCTAACGTGGTTTGACGGACCAAAAGATGAGGACTGGTTCTCATCCCTCACCTCTTTCACCCGAAAGCTTGTTCTTGGAGAAGGCTGTTGGCCTCCTCACAGTCACCTGGAGCTTCTGGGCCTCTCGTCCACAACCAGGACCAAAGTTAACAAGTCATGATGTCCGGCAGGCATATCCCCTTACGTGTACTCGCATGAGGGTGTGCAAGCGCAGCTCAGAACCCTTCAACCGGACATCACACCCATGTGTGTGTCCACCGTTTTCCTGCAGGTGTGTCAGTACCGCTGCATAGTGAGCCATGAGACCACCAAGTTTGAGCAGTTCTCATTGTGCATACTCCAGAAGCACAACTGCCGCAACCTGGACGCCCAGATGCCAATGAGGCCAGGTGTGTGCAAGAAGTCGGGGAGAGGTGGGACTGGCAAGCTGCATGGCAGGCTCTGGGAAGCTTGCATGGCAGGCCCTGGTAAGCTGCATGGCAGGCCCTGGGAAGCTGCATGGCAGGCCCTGGGAAGCTTGCATGGCAGGCTTTGGGAAGCTGCATGGCAGGCTTTGGGAAGCTGCATGGCAGGCCCTGGGAAGCTGCATGGCAGGCCCTGGGAAGCTGCATGGCAGGCCCTGAGAAGCTGCATGACAGGCCCTGAGAAGCTGCATGACAGGCCCTGGGAAGCTGTATGGCAGGCCCTGGGAAGCTGCAGGGCAGGCTCTGTGAAGCTGCTTGGCAGGCCCTGTGAAGCTGCATGACAGGCCCTGGGAAGCTGCATGACAGGCCCTGTGAAGCTGCATGACAGGCCCTGTGAAGCTGCATGACAGGCCCTGTGAAGCACCATGACAGGCCCTGTGAAGCTGCATGGCAGGCCCTGTGAAGCTGCATGGCAGGCCCTGTGAAGCTGCATGACAGGCCCTGTGAAGCTGCATGACAGGCCCTGGAAAGCTGCATGGCAGGCCCTGTGAAGCTGCATGACAGGCCCTGTGAAGCTGTATGGCAGGCCCTGTGAAGCTGCCATGGCAGGCCCTGAGAAGCTGCATGACAGGCCCTGGGAAGCTGCATGGCAGGCCCTGGAAAGCTGCATGGCAGGCCCTGGAAAGCTGCATGGTAGGCCCTGGGAAGCTGCATGGCAGACCCTGGGAAGCTGCGATAATTTCAGGCCAGTTTATTTGCAAAACTCACAGGCAAATTAAATAGACCACGAAGTCTTTGAAGTGCCAAGTTGATCTTGACAGTAAGGTCGGAAACTGCTTGAGTGATGCTGAATTAATTGACGTAAGCTGCGCGAGAGACGTCTGCCTGTGTTCCCACGCGATGACCTTTGTTTAAGGCTGGCAATCGCAACGCATGTTGCACATTTGTTTCCCTTGAAGCTCCCTCCTGACATCTGACCTTGGACCCCACCCCCCAGACTCAGCACCCTACCCTACCCCCTGACCCTTTACGACCCCTGCAGCCCCTACCCTGCTGAACACATTCTGCAGGGAGGGCGGGGGGGCTTGTTTATTATGTTGGACTTGTCAGTTAGGTGAAGCAGGGCACCTGTCTAAACACCTGGCCTGGCACATTCGCAGACCCTGCCCCAATGAGCACTTTCCGCGGCCAGCCGCTCAGCTTTGAGGCGGCCGAGGACATGTTTTGCGCTTGGATGCCACAACCCGGTGTGCCGGGTGCAGGCTCAGCCGCAGCACCTCACAGCGCACTGGCTGCAGCCGGAGCCGCAGCCGGAGGTGTAACGGCAGTTGGAACAGGAGTTGGAGGCGGAGCTGCAGTTGGATCAGGAGTTGGAAATGCTGTTGGAACTGCAGTTGGAACTGGAGCTGGAACTGGAGTTGGTAGTGCGGTTGAAACAGCAGTTGGAAGTAGAGTTGGAACTGAGATTGGAGGTGGAGCTGAAGCTGGATCTCTGCCATACAGCTGGCTGGTGGCAGCTGGCAAAAACCCGGTGAGTGTGTGTGTTTAAGACGGGTGTTGGGTACCAAGGAGGGGGAGGGGGCCTGCCTTAAGACGGTGGGGGATAGCATGCAAAGGCAGCCTATGCTGCTGCCAGGATGGATGGATGAATGGATGTGTGGACAAGAGCCAGCAAGCAAGCAAGCAAGCAAGAAAGCTACGCCCTATGAGGGCGTGGAGGTGAAGGGAACAGCGCAGCTTTGGCACAGCTGGCAAGCAGGGAATATCCTGCATGTTGCCGAGGCTGACTTTGCCGCTAGTGTTCCTTATCGCAACTGGCTAACCTGTGGCTGAGTGGGGCCTTGGGAAGGGGCACTTGGTTTCACTTTGATGAACGCGAGCCCCGGGAGACTCCTCTTGACGCACCCCCATCAGGATGGAGCTCTTGGTGAAGGTGGTGGGTGTGGGGACCAGGGTCCTGGGGGCACCAAATGTTGTGGAGCAGCCCCGTTGATAGTGGATAGCCCCTTATGTGTGAGTATCACCCCCTCGTAGGCAAACAATCATGTTTCCTGAGCTCTACCCCCCAAACCCGTCAAACCTTTAGTAGGCACACTACTACTGCACCTCAAACCCTGAAACCAACATCCCCTCTTTCGTCCAATTATGAAGCCTCAGTCCTAAGCCATGACCCCTAAATCTATCATACCCCCACGGGCTTTGTCTGACTTGCCCTTACTCCTAAACCTTCAACCCATCATTCCGCATTCCCTGGTAGGCGTATGATTATTTCCCGGCGCAGCATCAGCTCTTCTACCGCGGCAAGGGCAAGGGCGTGCTATGGTGAGTCACTTGAAGATCCCCCCTCGCAGCTTGGAGGTCACGACTGAAATACTGAATATCAGTGACAAATACCCGAGCTGAGAAGCTGGGGTATGAACTGAACTGATTGGAAGATATCGCGTCACGGCCTTATCACGGCTGAGCGTGTCATGCACTGCCTTCTCTGCCTCCTGCGGCCCTGCCCCTGCTGCGTCCCCCTGCCCTTGGCCCTGCTGCGTCCCCCTGCCCATGGCCCTGCTGCTACCCCCTGCCCATGGCCCTGCTGCGTCCCCCTGCCCATGGCCCTGCTGCGTCCCCCTGCCCATGGCCCTGCCGCGTCCCCCAGCCCATGGCCCTGCCGCGTCCCCCAGCCCATGGCCCTGCCGCGTCCCCCAGCCCATGGCCCTGCCGCGTCCCCCAGCCCATGGCCCTGCCGCGTCCCCCTGCCCATAGCCCTGCTGCGTCCCCCTGTCCATGGCCCTGCTGCGTCCCCCAGCCCATGGCCCTGCTGCGTCCCCCAGCCCATGGCCCTGCTGCGTCCCCCAGCCCATGGCCCTGCTGCGTCCCCCTGCCCATGGTCCTGCTGCGTCACCCTGCCCATGGCCCTGCCGCGTCCCCCTGCCCATGGCCCTGCTGCGTCCCCCAGACCATGGCCCTGCTGCGTCCCCCTGCCCATGGCCCTGCTGCGTCCCCCTGCCCATGGCCCTGCTGCGTCACCCTGCCCATAGCCCTGCTGCGTCCCCCTGCCCATGGCCCTGCTGCGTCACCCTGCCCATAGCCCTGCCGCGTCCCCCTGCCCATGGCCCTGCTGCGTCCCCCTGCCCATGGCCCTGCTGCGTCCCCCTGCCCATGGCCCTGCTGCGTCCCCCTGCCCATGGCCCTGCTGCGTCCCCCTGCCCATGGCCCTGCTGCGTCCCCCTGTCCATGGCCCTGCTGCGTCCCCCTGCCCATGGCCCTGCTGCGTCCCCCTGCCCATGGCCCTGCTGCGTCCCCCTGCCCATGGCCCTGCTGCGTCCCCCTGCCCATGGCCCTGCTGCATCCCCCTGCCCATGGCCCTGCTGCGTCCCCCTGCCCATGGCCCTGCTGCGTCCCCCTGCCCATGGCCCTGCTGCGTCCCCCTGCCCATGGCCCTGCTGCGTCCCCCTGCCCATGGCCCTGCTGCATCCCCCTGTCCATGGCCCTGTTCCGCCCCCCTGTCCATGGCCCTGCTGCGTCCCCCAGCCCATGGCCCTGCCGCGTCCCCCAGCCCATGGCCCTGCCGCGTCCCCCAGCCCATGGCCCTGCCGCGTCCCCCAGCCCATGGCCCTGCCGCGTCCCCCTGTCCATGGCCCTGCTGCGTCCCCCTGCCCATGGCCCTGCTGCATCCCCCAGACCATGGCCCTGCTGCGTCCCCCTGCCCATGGCCCTGCTGCATCCCCCTGTCCATGGCCCTGTTCCGCCCCCCTGTCCATGGCCCTGCTGCGTCCCCCAGCCCATGGCCCTGCTGCGTCCCCCTGTCCATGGCCCTGCTGCGTCCCCCTGCCCATGGCCCTGCTGCATCCCCCAGACCATGGCCCTGCTGCGTCCCCCTGCCCATGGCCCTGCTGCGTCCCCCTGCCCATGGCCCTGCTGCGTCCCCCTGCCCATGGCCCTGCTGCGTCACCCTGCCCATCGCCCTGCCGCGTCCCCCTGCCCATGGCCCTGCTGCGTCCCCCTGCCCATGGCCCTGCTGCGTCCCCCTGCCCATGGCCCTGCTGCGTCCCCCTGCCCATGGCCCTGCTGCGTCCCCCTGCCCATGGCCCTGCTGCGTCTCCCTGCCCATGGCCCTGCTGCGTCCCCCTGCCCATGGCCCTGCTGCGTCCCCCTGCCCATGGCCCTGCTGCGTCCCCCTGCCCATGGCCCTGCTGCGTCCCCCTGCCCATGGCCCTGCTGCGTCCCCCTGCCCATGGCCCTGCTGCGTCCCCCTGTCCATGGCCCTGTTCCGCCCCCCTGTCCATGGCCCTGCTGCGTCCCCCAGCCCATGGCCCTGCCACTCCTGTGTCTGACACGCGCTCCTCACCCAACGCCACCACGGCTGCGCTCGCTATGCGTTACCCCTCTCTCGCCTGTCGCCCTATTGCCCCTGCTTACTTATGAATTGCACAGCACAATCTGCAAGATCAAGTTATGGATTGGGACGAACTGCTGTGCCCGTCTCGCATGCGCTGTTCCCCCTCGCCCCCCCCCCTTTCACCCGTTGTGCCATGTCTCCCCTCCCTACTCGCTGTCATGCGCTACCCCCTGCCCCTTTTCGCTCGTTATGCCCTGTCTCCCCTCCCACCTCAACGTTATGCGCTGCCCCCTGCCCCTTTTCGCTCGTTATGCCCTGGCTCCCCTCCCCCTTGCTCTCATGCACTGCCCCCTGCCCCCTTTCCCCTGCAATGCCCTGTCTCCACTCCCCCCCTCGCCGTCATGCGCTGCCACCTGCCCCCTTTTGCCTGCCACGCACTGTCTCCCCTCCCACCTCACCGTCATGCACTGCTCCCTGCCCCCTTCCGCCCGTCTTGCCCTGTCGGCCCTCCCCCCTCACCGTTGCGCGCTGCCCCCCCTCCCCCTTCTGCCCGTTAAGCCCTGTGTCCCCTCCCCCCTTGTCGTCACGCGCTGATCTCTCTCCTGTCTGCGCGCTGCCCCCCCCCCCTCCTGCCCGTTTTGCCCTGCCTCCCCTCCTCCTTGTCGTCACGCGATGCTCCCTCTCCCTTTTGCGCGCTGCTCCTCTCCCCCTTCCCCTTCTGCCCGTTTTGACCTGCCTCCCCTCCCCCCTTGTCGTTACGCGCTGCAACCCACCCTGCCCGCGGCATTGTCACTGATGCGCCCTTGCACGCGCTGCCCCCCTCCCTCTCCTGCGCTAGGTACGAGCCTGTCTTCAAGGTCATCACGTTGAGCGGGGAGCAGGTGTGGCGCCGCAGGAGGTACCGCGTGAGGCGGGGCAAGATCCCCGGTACTTTCTTCTTCTCGGTGCTAGACAACGGAGTGACGTCAAACGAGTTTTGGTGAGCGGCCGGCGGCTGCGGTGGGGGAGTGCCCCCCCCCCCCCGTCCTCCTCCTCGTGTGATGTGCAGGCAGAACCTGGCCAAGAAAAAAACTATTGAGCACCTCATGATATTCACCGTCGCAAGACATTCAGCTCTGACTCCTTGTCCGGGTGGAGGTTGAAGCGCTAAACCATCACCGCCACCCACATATCCTGGCGCACGTGCAAAGTTCAACCTGGGGCGCAGTCCATCCGATGACACAAAACACGCCACAGGCCGCCAGTATTCCCCCCACCTCCACCATGCCACCGGTCCAAGAAAACAAATGCCCTACTGTATCGCTGCTCTGGTACGGCGGATGTCAGTATACCGCCCTGAGCTACCCTGCAGCTCCGGGCTCCTCAGCCCACAGTTCCTGGGGGGAAAATGTTATACAAGTTATAAAAAAGGGGTCCTTGTGAAGGGCGTGGGATAATATCCTTCCAGGGACAAGCCCCCCTGATATAAGGTACATGGTAGAGAGTTATCTAAGAATCATAAGATTCTGCATGATGATGAAAGAACGCACTTCGTCGTCTGATCCCTGACCCTTCCCCTCACGACACGCGCCTCCATGTCCATAACTTCGAATTTGATCTGTAGATCGAAGAGGTCTGTTCATGGAACTGCGAGTGTGGGTCCATGAAGCTGCTCAGCAACCCACGTGTTAGGTTCTCACCATGCCATGCAATATAAAATACTGGATGTTTGATTGCCCATCCCCCCTTCCTCCTCAACACACACTGGCTCCCCTGCTGCTGTTGACACCAGCGCACCCTGACCATGCTTACGACTGAGCCTTCGCTTGCCATTACCCCCCCCCCTCCCCCCCTCTTGTTGACACAGGCGCATCCTGGACTGCGATGATGCATATGACTGGTGCCTTTTCTATTACAGCGGCGCTGCATCAACAGCAGGTGTGGATGGCGGCTGGCGTCATGGGCCAGGGATCCTGGGGTGTCCAGGGGCACTGGAGGGTGCAGGGATCCTGAGGTGTCCAGGGGCACTGGAGGGTGCAGGGGCACTGGTGGGTGCAGGGATCCTGAGGTGTCCAGGGGCACTGGTGGGTGCAGGGATCCTGAGGTGTCCAGGGGCACTGGAGGGTGCAGGGATCCTGAGGTGTCCAGGGGCACTGGAGGGTGCAGGGGCACTGAGGGGTACAGGAGCTCTTTCGGAATGGGCAGTTCCGCTCATATGGACCGAAGCAGGAGTCCCATTTCGTCCTTCCTGCGCATCACTGTATCAGAGATAAGAAACACAGCAATCAATTGATGTGATGGACTTCAGGAACGTCAGATAATATAGATAATATCCGGTTGACCTCTGGAGATTGTCTACCACTGCTTCTGCCTGTTTCGTTTTCAGATATTGAACCGCTTCACCTGCCCCCCCCCCCGCCACACAATACTTAACTTTTTTTTCACAGGTATGTCGTACAGTGGGGCAGTGTTGGGCACGCGCAGTGGCGCCATGCCAGCTGAGCCCGCCGCCTTGGCCCGTTTGGAGGCTGCGCTTGAGCGGGCAGGCATCAAGATGTGGGAGCTCAGCCAGGTTGACAACCGGCCTGAGGTGCTGCAGGGAGCACCGTTAGAGGTGGTATTGACATGAGGTTGACGAAAGCGTCGCAGCGTCCCGATTGAGGCTCTGGAGCTGAGGCTATTTGACTTGAAGCGCAGCGGCCTGAGGGGGGCTCTAGAACTGAGGCCATTGGGCCTGAAGCCCTTACGGAGTCGGAGCTTGGCTTGACATACATGCCGCCTTTGCCTTGGCATTCTGAGCAGGGAAATGTTGTGCTTGATGCGCTGCTGATCCTCGTTTCACATTTTTATTTACAGTTCCGGTACTCGTGCGCTTCGTAGTTTTTTCCACTCTCCAAGCTAGAGCGCTACACGACAGTTGATGTTGAAAGGTTTTTAAGTCTGACACTGACAATGCCTTATGATTGTACCGCCCCGAATCTGTGGCTGTCCGTCAAGTTTTTGTGTCCAGAGCTAGCTGTTGCCAATTTGTTTTCGTTCTTTTACTTCAAGGATTCTATATGAGGCGAGTTGCAAGGCAGCCATTAGTCCCACTGGTGAATTGTTCGATTCGTTTGTGTTGACTTCTCCCTAACAGTCTTTTCATAACGGATATCTATGACCTCCTGAGTGGAACTTGTTGGCCGCGGTAGAAGAAGGTTTCTGTCCCGGCACCTTTTAAGAAGTTAGGGGACCCCATGGCACTATGGCAGACCTTAAAATGCATGAAGTGCATATCACACATGTTGCTAGGTGCCTTGGAGGTGCTGGAGCTGGGATCGGCCGTCCCCAAACTGCGGCAGACAGCGACTGACCTGCAGCCGCTACCTGTCACATAGGCGCCAGAGTTGCTTGATGCAGCATAAGAGCGGGCGCAACTGGATGTAGCGGGCAGAGGTTACCCCAGAGATCCTGCCACTGAACACAGGTCTGCGGCCGCCTACCGCACCTGGTTCCAGCCTTAGGCGGGCGCGTGTGGCCACATTGTGTGATTTTCATTGCACTCTGATGTCCTTGTATGGCTGTATTGGTGGAGGGGTTTCAAAAAGTAGAAAAATGGCAGGGGGTTGAGCCCCATCCCCTCACTGCCACTGGATGGCTCACAGCAGATCAACATACCTTCATGTGTGGCACATTGGCAGCGTTTCCTTTTGTGTGGCTTGGCTTCAGTTCAGTTGCGTTTCCTCCTGTCCTTTGAACGGAGGACCCATGCGCGGCCAGCCTTGCTGCTTGGGTCACAAGCCATAGATCGGTCAAGGTTAGGCCACAATTAGGCCCTTCAAAAATCGGCGGCCACGGAACGGCCTGGTGGCCTCATAGCTATAACCATGATCACTCATTTACAGCACCTATCTTCTGGACTGCTGCAAATCTGACCCAGCTTGAAATCACAGATCTATCCTTATCCCGAGGAAATTGGCTTGAGAGTATCGGATCTATGCTAGCTGTATAGGGTGCTGCAGATGCCGGCTGGGGGCGATTCTGACTAGAAGTTTGTATTGCACAACTGTCATGTCCGTATGATTGTATTGCTCCATGTGCCCATCCCTGCAAATCCACCAGATGAGACTTTGGCTTACGCAGTGACATTGGATGTTCAGGGATTGGTCACTCTGGAGGATTTGATGGAAGAGCACCAGCTGCAGCTCAACTGAACGGGCGAGAGGTCGGGACACAGCCTAGCAGATGAAACCTCTTCATCCAAACTGAAACTGAACAAGTTATCAGAGGTGCTGCGGCGCAACACGTAAAAGGACAGGGCGTCGCACATGTCGTCTCAAGGACATAATCACATAATGATTGAGGGACAAACCAGTAGCTGGGCCCGAAGCTGTAAAGTATCCATCATCTGGTTATCTGGTATCCATCCTGCAGAAAATGGTAGTTTTAGATCCCGACTCAAGGCATAACCAACCTGCGTATGATTAATCGTATGACCAGGCTGCATGACCGCATGCACTTTAGATGCCTTTTAGGCCCCAAATAAACGAAGGGCCACGCAAAGTTCATAAATCAAGCCATGCCACGCATTCAGAGATAGTGCCTACAGCCCCTACATCATGCCGGCTGTCACTGCGTGCAAGTGTCAATGACGTTACACCTCTGGGCCCTGCTCAAAAAGGCTTGGCCGCGTGGGCGCCAAACTAAAGAGTTGGGAGGAAAGATGGAAACAAACACAAGGGGGCAAGACAAAGCAAAGGAGGGAAAAGTGGGAAAGTGTGCACCTCCGTGAGTCGGGGTACGGCCTCATGCTTATCATGCTGTCACTGTGCACTGCACGCATGACAGCAACAAGCGCCATGCATGCACACAATGGCACAACGTGTTTTCGTGTTTGTTTGCGGAATGGGTTCAACACATTTCGTCAGGAACAGGAATCCCATGCAAAGGTTTTTTAGCATCCTGCATTCATCAGGTCATGGGAAGCTCGTGGGTGTTTTGCCATCATATCAGATGACAGAGTCTCAGCCAGCACGATTAAGCGATCGTCTAGGGAGCTTCGTGATCCATCGCATGATCTAATTGCAGGTACTCAGCGCTTCCTGAAGCTGCACTGATCTGAATTATGTGCAGAGATTAGTAGGTCACTGAGCGCCTCATTGACTTGCTCTCCTCGTCCCAAAACCGTTTAGAATCTCTCCACATGGGCAGGCCCAGGGCCAGCATATAGCACAGGATCTGGGCAACGCCCTCCCCAACCTGCACAAGCATAGCGGACAGATAAAGGGGATTTCATAAGGGGCATGGGCAGGGGGACGCATACCCTGGGAACCCATAAATACCCAAGGGACATCCTTTGCCGACAGCTCATCTTCAAAAATAATATGTACTGTGCTGGAATGAAGCTGAATGGGGACAGACGACTGGAGTAGCAGAGACTGTACGTGGTTGTTGTGCACCGCCAGCTCACCTCTGGATCGATATTGTTTAAGCTTTCCACCTCCCTGCACATTTATTTTTCAAAGGGATGTGCTCGGGTCAGAAATTGAAAGTTTGTTAATCGGATAGATCTTCTGCACACCGAGGCAGAAGCCTGTGTAAACAGTGATTTACAGCGACCAACCTTACCAACCTGCATATCTTCACTGCGTCGAATCCTTTGATTCACATTTATTTTGCTGACAACTGTTGTCTGAAAACCTGGCATTCAAATATTTTGCATTTCAGTAATTCGCATGTGCAATCCTGGACACAACTAGCAGGGCTGAACATGACCATGAATGGCACTCAAATAAATGATTTCCCAGTTATTATGAATCATTCAAAATCAATCAGATCCAGCAGGTACAGTGTAGAATACTGCTTCCAATAATGGATTGCGGGTATTTAAGATCACCCCTGTCTAATGTGATGAGCCGAGATGAGTTCCTCAAGTGCTTTCAGTTGCCTGATTTTGTTCCCAACTCGGAATATTGCATAGTGGACAGTGTGCCTACTTATGCATCATACGCATTTGTCGGTTATCATGACTGGACAAGCAATGAATCATCTCACTGTGTAGTCAGCCATAGCAGGAAGGAATCACGCCAGCATACCTGATACCAGGCAGTTGTGATCATCTGCTTCTTGGCGTCCTTAGTGCCCAGCAGTAGATCGACCCCTTATTTGTTTGCAACAACAAATGATTAAAATATGATACAAGTCAGGCCAACGATATTTCACAGTTCAACAGCTCATCTAATCCGAAGGGATCCGCACCGAAAGGCACATTGGAATGTGAAATTGTGAATGCCACGTATTTGTTAGGGTTTGAATCGGGGTTCTGAAAGGTCAAGGTTGAAAAGGGGACGCGTGCTAGATTGTTTTCTGCAGCTATCTTTGTTTTATACCACACCAATTAAGACATTTGACATGTCCAATCTTTACAAGGCTGTTGATATCGTTGGGAGAAGCGGCCAAGGGATAACCCGAAAGTGGTAGGCATCAATCAGCTGATCACCCTGCAAAGCCTGCCTGGAGACGTAATTTCTTACTTTTTGTTACCTTGATTGATGTCACAGGGTTAAACAAGGCGACCCTGATGTCCTGGCCAGTAGGCTTTCACTCCCAGGTAACCGCCCTTCCCACAGCAGATAACCAGGAAAACTTGTCAGGGATGGCATCAATCAATATGTATCTAATAAATGCACCACTGCTCCATCAATCCTCTCAGACACGAAGAAGGGCGGAGGCGACCAAATCTTGCCGAAGGTCAAGAATCAGCAGCAGCTGCACCCCAACAGCAGTGAGTTTGCTGATATAAAGCAGCCAAATGAGAAAGGTAGGATGCGCACATAAGCTGACGGGTGGGGCCACTGCATGTCTGTCTGTTTTGAGTTCTTGACTCCGGCCTCCGCTCGGACTGATTGACGCCGCGGCGTGCGTGTATCTAGGTATATATCTGTCCAGCCATGACAGGTCCACGATCTTCCGGCCCTGACCTTGCCTATTGGATCGTGATCATGTTTATTGCCTTACTTCGAATGCAAACAGGTGCTGTCTCTACAGGCTTCTATGGATTCGCCTCAAGGAGTCGACTCAGAGTCGGAGCTGCTGCATCTGCTGCTGGTGGGGCATCGTCGCGTCAATCGCGCCCAACGCCCCTGCCGCCGCGCCCCGCCAACGGCCCTTCGGCACTAAAGCAGCAGGGCCCAAGGGCTGCGTCAATCGCGTCCAGCGTCCCCACTCCCTGCCCACGGACCTGCAGTCGTTCAGCTGCAGCCGTGGTCCCCCCTTACATCCCGGTAGTCGTTGATGACGTCGATATCCCGCTGCTGCAACAACCGTCGTGGCCCAGCCGTCACGGGGAGCAAACTGCATGGGGCAGCAGCGATGAAGAGACCTTCTACCAGATTTCGCCGTCTGGTGATGAGTCAACAGCTCGGATGCAGCTGTCCCCTGTGGGCAAGCAGGCAGAGGTGCCTTCACCTTCCGGATGCAGAAGCTATGCAACCACCAGCCGCTCGTCGTCGCACTACTCAGTCCCTGTCAGCAAGACTCTTGCACAGCTGCAGATGGAGGAAGACCTGCTTGTCAAGTCTCTTGGTGTGCTCCAGTCTGCTCACGGCGACACCTGCAACCATTTCTGGAACCTGGAGAAGCGGGTTCCTCGTGGGAGGCTCAACAAGGAGGAAGCCAGGTTGTTGAGCCGGGGCTTTGTAACCTCCCAGATGTGCAGGTTCCGGCTGTGTGAAGAATTTGACATGGCCATCAAGCGGGAGAGGGTCGCTGAGGCTCTACGGCGGTTAGAGCTGCGTCTCCAAGGACCCTACCGGGGTGCACCAGTGATTGCCCTGAGTGCTAATATGGCGGGCGCCACTGGCCTGCTGCAGGTGCTGCATGAAAAGGTGGCGGCGATGAAGGCCGAGGACACGATCATGGCAGGCATCAGCAAGCGCATGGAGGCATGCGTACGGTAGTAGCTTGGCTTGAGATGCAAGACAGTGTGCAATGCAGGCTCTATAACCATAACAGGATAGGACCCTGTTCTGGATGCCCTGCTAATGGAGATGAGAAAAAACTGAGGGGCTAAGAGCGGTTCCTTCAAATCCACCCGTTTTTCCTACTGTTAAATAAAAGCTTGTATGTGCTTGCGTGATTAAACATTGGAAGTTGTTGAATTCGAGGTTTCTATTGATTTGCGTTGCCTGATATTATGACCAGCAGTATCAAGACTGGACATTCGGACGCCAATGTGGCTGAGCCTTTTTGAGCAGGCCCTGCCTAGCGGAGTAACGTCTTTGACTGGTAGTATTAATGCATCATACACTCATATTTTTCTTTTGACTTCGTTGTGATCTGAGCAACCGGCATAGATGTTTCCTGATGTCGATTGCTAGTGGTAGATCGTAAGTTCATATTTTTACTTATGACATGGCAGAAAAGGGTGTGCAGTTAGTAGCATACTAATCAGCAATCGCATTTAAGCGTCTGTTTCTTCTGTGGTATCTGTGATAAACTCCTGGTATTATCATAACACAACCAGTATTGATGAACATGGTGATCATTTCGTTTGGTGTTGCTAACCGACAAGGTGCTACGCTGATACATGTATGATTGATAAGATGTCGATGCTCGACCATCGCATTGTTCTTACGTATACAGCAACCATGGACTGTGGACATATCCACCCATACTTAATTTATATAGGCTGTGGCATGGTTGGCTAGATGTATTATACTGTCATGAAATATGCTGTACCGGTATTGTAACACTATGATCGTTATTTCATGAGCCACCTTCTCTGCAGCAGCTGCTTATCCACTTCAGTTTCATTTGCAAAAATAAGAGCAAAGATAGAATGGGATATAAATGTTCAGTTTTCATCATTTCTGTACATGATGAACGTGTAGCAGGTAGATGCACTCTAGAATCAAACCTCAATAATCATTTAATCACGAAAATGCCAAGAAAAGAAACGTCCCTGCCTACATTAAACAACATGCAATAATAAGCTAAACAGCACCCATTCAGGGTAAAAGGATGCATGGCGCGAGCAGCGAGGGAGGAAAAGGGGCAAGGTATAGACCAGTGTTGACGAGGTGAGTGGATTTATTTTTATTCACAGTCAACACAGATGAGGACTTCTATTGTGCACCCTCTGGAGGGAGGACATCTTTTTTAGAGACAGACGCACAAAAAATCCTACACCTGCACTAATCTGGCCTCAATGTGTATGATGCAGCCCCACAGGGATAGGTTCGTCACATTTTGCGCACAGGCAACTGCCTGCTCTGCGCCATATCAAAACGCGTTGGTCCAAGTAGTGTCGGCCTCACAAGGTTTAGGGTCAAAGTGCGCGTACGCAACGCCCTCAAAGTGATAGATGCGCTCTCCGATGCCAGCCGGAGGCGAAAACCTGCGCACCGGGTTCCACATTCAATTTGTCACTGCATGCAAACAAACAAGTATGTGGCAAAGCCAGTATCCCAACATCCTCACAATCCCTTCCCCTCCACCCTGCCCGTCCCCCCTTCTGCTGCATATGGCTGCCACAACGATACGTCTATCACCTTACTGCTGCTCCCCCCCACCCCCCCTCCGCCCCCTCCCACACACCTGTGCTCCATCAGTGCATTCCAGTTGATGGCCTGGAACCACGGGTGTGCCTTGAGCGCCGACAAGCCAGGCGGGGTGACGCCCAGGCGGGCCGCCGGGTCCTTCCGCAGTAATTGAGTCAACAGGTCCGAGGCGAAAGGAGAGAAGTGAGACGGCAGGGTCACAGACCCAGTGATGATCTTGCGGTAGATGCGCAGCTCGTCATCTCCAGGAGCTGCGTGGCACATCACACACACACACAATCTATTAGTCTGAGCCTTTTGGAAGTAAACAAAGATAGACTAGGGCAGGGTAGCATGGGACTTGCTCAAGCCTGATGGGCAGGCTAATCCCCTCCTTTGGCATTCCTGACAGAAGAATTTGAGGCAAAGTGCGTGCTCAATGAGAGATGTAAATATTCCAGTATCACATACAAAAAAACACAGGCATGTTGCCTTACCTGCGAATGGTGTTTCTCCCGACAGCATGCAGTAGATAAGCACGCCCAGGGACCACAGGTCGACGGCCTCGTTGTGACTCTGCCCCTACGGGTGATTCGAAGAGGAGAATGGTCAGGCAGAGCCACAGGGGCCAGGAGGAGGAAAGGACGGGAGGTTAGGGGGAAGGGGCAAACCCTGAGGGTGTCGGGGAGAGAGGGGGTGGGGGAGTGAAGCAGAAGCAGGATGAGGAGTCGCAGCACAGCCACGCAAGCTGATGAGGGAGTGGCTGCTAACACCTCCAATGTAGGGTCAAAGCGGAGCTAAGGCCACATGATGCCTGGGACCATGAAAACTAAAAAACTGACCAAGCCAAAGTTAGGGTAATAGTTTTGAATTTTCAGATGTGTTGCCCCCCCCCCCTGCACGTCAATAACTGCATATGACTGCAAATAATTAAAGACAAGACACATGCGGGCAGAACCTTATGAAACTAGACAGCATTCGCCACCATGCAAAACGATTCAAGTATCGACGCGCTCCTTCAAGAATAATATATCTGGTTACACTCAGGTAGTCTGGCCAACTATGGCTGCACTCGGATTACTCTTATCTTGCACTCGGGTATCGTACTGTAATTTCACTCAAGAAAATAGTCAAATTACACACCAACTACTGGTACACCCTGGTTGCATTCAGAATCCACATTCACTTTGATAAGTGATGACGCCCAGGTTGCAATCCTCTGGAACCATGACTCGAGCCCCGCACCTTGATGACCTCTGGGGCCAGGTACTCGGGGTTCCCACACAGCGTGTAAGCGCGGCCCTCATTCTTCCGTGCAAAACGGAAGTCAACCAGCTGGACCTGCTCATCAGCACGGACCAGGGTGAGAGGTGAGACACATTCATGTGGGACAAGACAGGGGCAGCGAGGGGGCGGTCGGCACAGCTGTCAGAGAGGATTAAAGCATTCAGGACACTCCCACCCAATATGTATCTCCCTTCTGACCCCAGAGCATGACCCTAGTATATGTTGAAAACAAAGAGCCTCAATTTCTGTACAGATCCAAAGCTTATTCAAGATCCACAGAATACCTAAATCTCTCCTTCACCCCTGCTGGACACGGGTAGGTATTACAATGTTTTAGAAGTACGGTGCTCTTCTTCGTTATTTGAAGGCACAGGTAGTCAGCCATTACTTCAAGTTTAATCAGAGTCCCTTCAGGGCAGCACAAGCCACACAGAACCTCAACCTACGCCCCTGAGGACCTCACCCCTCAATTCAGAACCCTCCTGTGCGTCTGCTAATCGCATGCTTCCCTCCTGCTAGGGCATGGCAGCCAGGTGCTTAGGTGGCCTCTCTGACCCTACATATAGGCCACCCCCCTCATCACATCCAGCTGCAGCCCACACCCTCCCCAGACAACCGTTTGCCTCCCGTCCATGCACCTTATTGTCCCCAGTCGCTCACACACCCTTTCTCCAGACACCGTTTTGGCCTCTTTCCTCCTTCACCCTCAACTGTCCACTCCCTTTCCGCACCTGCCCCCCCTCCGTCACAATGATTGAATGCACCGACAGCCCTCTGTAGATGACGTTGCTCCAGTGTAGGTGCTCCAGCCCTAACACCACGCTGGCAGCCACGAACACCGCGCTCTGCTCGTCTAACGGTTGCGGCATCAGCAGCATGTCCAGGGTGCATAGGCCCACAGTCATGAGCACCTGAGGATCCAAATGTGGGCAGGGGACAGGGGGCAGGGGCAGTCAGCAGGTACGCTCAGATACCGAGCTGAGAGGCCAAGCTGAGTTGACTCCAAGGACATGAGCACAGATCTAATACTCAGGGTGCAGGGGGAGGAGGCCTACCAAACAAAATAGCACAAGAGGTGAACAGTGTTTCTTTTTTCGTGACTCAGCTACACTCCGGCCTCTGGCCAGAGGCCCCAGCTGTGGCCAGCCAAACTGCCTTGGGCACCAGCCGCAGGCCAGGCCTGGTTTGGTCTCAATTGGGCATTCGGCGGCCGCGGGGCAGCTTGACGAAGGTTGGCTCGCAGCCGAAAAAAGAAACACAGGAGGTGAAAGGAGCCAATACTTCAGATTTGAGGATTAGTCAGTACGGTACACACTATATCTCAAGCTGCTCTGTTTCCTGAACATGCACGCTCTAGTAGGGCCAAGCTTTCTTTCTTTCCTTCTTACCCCGGTGCAAAACGACAGTTGCCAGGCGGCGTCACTCTCCTTGCCCCCCTGCCTCTCCCCAAAGAGCATATCATAGCACCTGTACTTGTGCACATTGGCTCATCACTCGGGTGCGCACCTCTGCCAGCACACTCTTGTCCTTGAAGCTCTTGAGCACCCCGGGCACAAAGAAGCTGGGCTCCAGCCCGCGTGTGATCTCCCTCGCTCGTAACACCAGCGCCTGCTTGCTCAGCTGCACCACATCCGCGATACTCGTCACGCGCACCTGGGAGAGAAGAATCAGGGGACTTCATGTGAGAGCCTTGTGGACACCTGAGTGAGAGCCTTGTGGTTACTGGTTGGTTGCAGAGTCGCAACCTCTGGGTCAGTGGTAACCAAACAATTATTTTGGCGAAGCCTAGATTCGGTTGCGCAGTGACAAAATCGATTAGGATCGGAGAAATTATGCCCATCAGACGCGCTCTTCACAAAAAGCAGGCCTACTTTAAGAAAATTAAAAGATGTAACGCGCGAGGACGGGCCCGTGGGTGGGTAGCGCACCGAGGTGTGGGCCTCGTGGTGGGGACAGCCAGGTACATGCATGACAACTTCGCGAAAGTTTTCTCGGCTGCGCCATCGTCATTTCTTACACTCGACGGCAAAGCCGACACAACCGACGCTGACGGCAGGATCGCGCGTTCCGACATTTGATAGCAACATCTGCACTCTGAGTTTCGGACATGCGACGCAGATATACGTTGCCATCTCTGACACTCTCCGGCAACATCCTATTTACCTCTCAACATCTCTCTTCGATTCTACTTTTTCTGTCACCTTTCACCTCTCTCCACCAACCCTGGACACCTCATCGCCTTGGTTCCTTACCACCACGGTCCACACTTGATGCCACTATCTCCCACTTCCTCCCACCTACTGTGAATATCTCTTCGCTCTCCTTGTGCTCCATCAGCATCATTGCCGAGCAGTCAGTGGAGAAGAGCAGACCTCGCGCAACGAGGTCCTGCAAGGAGAAATTGCCCTGGTGGGGGAAAAGCATGAGGAGGGCAGGGGGTCAGAGATATGGGATGGCCGGAGACCCCATTTGCGGCCAGCCATGATACTTGAGCCACCAGTCTTAGGCCAGTCCAGATTTTGTCCTAATCGGGTCTTTGGCGGCTGTACCGCCGCCTGTCAAAGGTGGACTCGTAGACGAAAAAAGAAACACTGCAACAGAGCCATTTTAATTTTATCGTACGAGGCCCCTGCATGGTCGGGACCAACCATCCAGGTATGGCGCCAGCAGTGGGGCGCCATGTTGGAGCCTGGAACACAAGGAATACTGGGCCTCGATGAAAGAGAGATTGAGGTCTTTTGAATGGCTTCAATGTCTTTGTATGTATCCCATAACCTAGCTGGCCCGGTGCGCTTTGGTACCATGGGAGCACAAATCTGGTTTAACCTGGAAGCCGCATCGTGCCGCATCGTGCTCATTGGGTGATAAGATCCGGCCAAACCTGTGCCATACTGACATATTGTGCTGTTTCGTACAGGCTGGGATGCTGGGATCATTATGGGAGAAGAGCTCGACTGCCCCAATGGGGATCTCAGGCTTCATTACTTAATATAATTAGCGTCGAAGTGGCCCAGAGGTGTAACGTTATTGACTTAATATAAACCATGTTTACTCATGACTCATAACTACTTCCTTCATTGCAATCCCCCCCCAACACACAACTGCTCACTGTAGGTGTGCTTCGCCTCCCCTCACGCTTAGCGTCGCTAACGATGGGGGGATACAATACATTGACATACAAAAGCAACGCCAGTTTCAAGTCGGAAATGCAAAGCTTCTGTCAATGTTCCCCCGCGGACAGCAATGGAGGAAACCCCACTCATGCACACCGCAGGGCAGGCAATGGAGGAAACCCCACTCATGCACACCGCAGGGCAGGCAATGGAGGAAACCCCACTCATGCACACCGCAGGGCAGGCAATAGAGGAAACCCCACTCATGCACACCGCAGGGCAGGCAATGGAGGAAACCCCACTCATGCACACCGCAGGGCAGGCAATGGAGGAAGCCCCACTCATGCACACCGCAGGGCAGGCAATGGAGGAAACCCCACTCATGCACACCGCAGGGCAGGCAATGGAGGAAACCCCACTCATGCACACCGCAGGGCAGGCAATGGAGGAAACCCCACTCATGCACACCGCAGGGCAGGCAATGGAGGAAACCCCACTCATGCACACCGCAGGGCAGGCAATTATAATGTACGGAACTAAAACAACTTGATGACACACACAGATAGCTGCGCCACTCTTCACATCGTGCCCTGTTTGATTCCTCCCCTCCCCCACACCTGCACTAGCCGGGCCGTTGCGGCATTCTTGCGAGACAGCACCTCCCGTTGCAGTGCCATCACCTCCATCCCCAGTGCTTGGGTATCCATGATGCCCTGCAGGAGGGCACAGGGCAAAGGGGGCGCTGCGTATGAGCATATGAAGGAGGGGGGGGGGCGCTGCGTATGGGCATATGAAGGAGGAGGGGGGGGGCGCTGCGTATGGGCATATGAAGGAGGAGGGGGGGCGCTGCGTATGGGCATATGAAGGAGGGGGGGGGGGGGGCGCTGCGTATGGGCATATGAAGGAGGAGGGGGGGGGGCGCTGCGTATGAGCATATGAAGGAGGAGGGGGGGGGGCGCTGCGTATGGGCATATGAAGGAGGAGGGGGGGGGCGCTGCGTATGGGCATATGAAGGAGGGGGGGGGGGCGCTGCGTATGGGCATATGAAGGAGGGGGGGGGGGGCGCTGCGTATGGGCATATGAAGGAGGAGGGGGGGGCGCTGCGTATGGGCATATGAAGGAGGAGGGGGGGGGCGCTGCGTATGGGCATATGAAGGGGGAGGGGGGGGCGCTGCGTATGGGCATATGAAGGAGGAGGGGGGGGGGCGCTGCGTATGGGCATATGAAGGAGGGGGGAAGGCGCTGCGTATGGGCATATGAGCATACAAGCACATGCAAGAGATGGGGGGCATATGAGCATAAGAGCGAATGAAGGAGGGAGGGGGGAGAGGGCTGTGTATGAGCATATGATGATATGAGCATGAGCACATGAAGGGGGGGGGAAGGGGAGCTACAGATGGGCTTATGAGCAAGTGAGCTGAGGGGGCCACCATGGAACAAAACAAGGACTTGGTGTTGCTCAAACTTGTATGGTCAGAGATTGAGGCTTTTAAACAATAAAACAACCCTAAGGGTCTTGAGATGTTTGAAAACCGTTTTTGTTCAAAGCTCTGAGGGTTGGGATCTACATCTCCCCTGGGTGGATTGATGCAGGAGTCCATATCATTCCCACTGGATCCACGACCCAGATCCGCACCTGCAGCGTCCTCCCCATCGCCGTCTCAAAAGCAGGCCGACTGACGCGCAGCACACGGGCGTCACGTAGCGCGACCACGGTGGCTGCCCGCTTGGCGTTTGTGAGTAGCGCCCGCTCACCAAAGTACTGCCCGGCAAGCAGCCGCAACACCTCCTTTGGGGTCTCCAACTGGTCGTTCGGGTCCTTGCGCACCTGGGGTTGAGCGATGGAAGTTAAGGGTTTCAGTTTCAGCACAGACAGCAGAGTAGGCAGAGTCAAGGGGCCGCACGGGGCCGCGGGGTTGAGAGCCACTGAGGGGGTGAGCTGAGGCTTGTGTAGGGGCGGAGGTAGGCATTAAAGGGTTGCTCGGCATCCACGATGGCCGCCAAAAGTGTTGCGAGGTCAACGTGGCTCATTTGTATTGATGTGGATGAGTTGGATACAGGTGCAGGTCAGTCAGAAAATCTGTCACTGACAGGCACCTGCCAAACCACCTATGACGCCACACACTAGCAAACCAACCGATTAGGCAAACGGCAGTTGGTTGGATGGATGCAAGGACAGCGTAACAACTGCGAGGCAGAACTGCCATGCCTAAAAAAAGGAAACGTCTCTCCCTGCGAGGCTGAGAGGGCCTCATCGCGCCTGAGAAGCTCGATGCCACTTCAGCTCTTAGGAAGAGAATGTATTGATTCTACATATTCGTGGAACATACGAAAGCCTCTTCCCTAAAAGAAGTAGGGGAGCTAGAGCAAAGCTGTTTCTGGTTTCTGAGTATGGCAAGCGGCATTTTGCAAGTTCACCTCCGTCACACCCTCATGGGCACCATGTAAGTAGCTGGTGAAGGTGAAGTCTCTCACCAAAAAATTGCAATAAAAAAACGTAACAAGTGTTACTGGTAACTTGTTCCATCAGCCCCACAGGCCGTGCGTACCGTGCAGACATTCCGCCCTTAGGGATGTATGGCACAGGGCCTATGACGATCCAGGTGGATGGGTACCACCCCGGGTGGCCCAAGCCCTCAACCCTGAACCCGCAGGCTGCGCTCACCGTGCAGACGACCTCCCCGGATTGGATGAGAAAAAAGTCCTTGCCCTCCTCCCCCTGCTTGATGATGGCGTCGCCGTCCTCAAAAGAGGCCCGTGACATAACGCAGGCGAGGCGGAACAGCTGCGGACACGTGGCGGGGCGGAGGTATTGAGATCTTACAGCAAGGAGGGGGTGTTGTGATCTAATGGCTGGGCGGGGGCATTTGGATTTGGATGTTTCGAATTGGAAGCGTGAAACTGTTTGCAAAACTGGCAGCACCACATGACCGGGAGAACATTTCGCCCAGTCCAATACTGTCTCAGACACATCTCAGTCCAGCAGTAGTTTGCAGGCGAGGTGATGCCCCCCAGAGTCTGAGCAGCAGTCTGCAGGCGAGGTGATGCCCCCCGAGAGTCTGAGCAGCAGTCTGCAGGCGAGGTGATGCCCCCCAGAGTCTGAGCAGCAGTCTGCAGGCGAGGTGATGCCCCCCGAGAGTCTGAGCAGCAGTCTGCAGGCGGGGTGATGCCCCCCGGAGTCTGAGCAGCAGTCTGCAGGCGAGGTGATGCCCCCCGGAGTCTGAGCAGCAGTCTACAGGCGAGGTGATGCCCCCGGAGTCTGAACAGCAGTCTGCAGGAAAGGAGATGCCCCCTGGAGTCTTAGCAGCAGCTCCGTTACATACCGGGGTAATGGGGGTTCCCTTTTTGCACCCCCTTCCCCTCCACCCCATTCCAGAGGTAGGCTCTTAGGCATTTTGCACCAGTCCCACGTGGTGTGTGCCCCTTTGAAATCCACCTGGCTGACTGTGAGGCAGCAGTGCAGCATCCTGCCACCAGGTGACACATCCTGACAAAAACATCTCATCAGATTCATACCGGTACGGGGGGGATATCTCATCTGATACATTACCAGTATGGATGGGATATCTCATCCGATACATACGGTACCAGCATGGAGGTAAACGCTGCTCTACCCACCTGGCTGACCGTGAGGCATCGCAGCACTTCAACGCTCCGCATGATCCTGATGACGCTGCGCAGCTCCTGCTCCGGCATCTGCGCCACGCCGGTGCCCTGCGCTAGCTCGGCCTGTTGCAACGACAGCCGGAACGGCCTCCGCGCCAGCGACCACAGCACGCCATCGGTGCGCGCGACGACCATCGCCGCGCGCTGCTTCGAGTACAGCAGTGCCAGCTCGCCGAACGAGGCGGCCTGGCCACCGGGCTCCGAGGCGTAGGTGTGCACTAATTCCTGCTGCTGCTGGGGCGGGTGCTGCAGAAAGACGTCGAACATCCCATGCTGGACTACAAAGTAGGTGTCCCCAGCCACCCCCTGGCGGATCACGACGTCGCCCGCCCGCACGACCTGACGCTCAAAGAGTGACAGCGCCAGTAGCCGCTGGTCAGGAGCCAGGCAGGCCAGCAGGAAGTTGCCGGCAACGGCGCCCTCGAGAAACCTCAGGTCTTCGCCATCCGCAGCGCGGCGGCCAGTCGAGGTCGGGCTGCAGTCAGGGCTGCCCCGCTGCAGCGATATCGAAACCCTGGGGCTGCCGACGGCGGTCCCGCCCGTGTTCACTCGGAAGGGGGGGAGCGACTGCCGCCTCTCTGCATGGGAGGCTTGCAACCAGCTCAGGCTCTGATTCAACCGATCTGAGATCTCAGAAAAGCTGCCTTGTGCCTCCAGTTGGGCGGTACCGGAGTTGGTCAGCTTCCGCAGCACAGGGCTCTGCGCCGGCATGCTGTTGTTGTAATTCTTCAAGGACCTGCGGGTGGACACATGAGCTCAGGGGCATGGCTGACACACATGCCCTGCACCAGCGTGTGCGTTTGGTGGGAGGCACACCGCTGTACAATAGATAGTTGAAGCGCAATTTGAAGTTTCAGCGACCCGGCTGGGCGGATCATCATGCGGAGGGGATCCTCAGGTCCCCTGCCTCCACGCAGAAGATCCCCCAGGGTGCGGCCCCTCCTCTGAACCAATCCCAGATGCAAGGCGTGAGCCGACCCACCATACGTACCAGCTGCTACACCCCCTGCTATATGGCAGGCCTGACGCATGATGGCAGGTAGCATCAGCCGCACCGCAGCGGCACGTGGCCCTTTGCACCCACCCTTGCATCGGCGGCAGCGACATCTGCTGCTGTGGAGTAGGAGGCGGCAGGGGCGGCGAGTCGCTGATCCCCTGCAGCTGGATAACAATCATGGTGATGTCGTCGGTGCGGGTCTCGTGCTGCAGCCACAGGCGGTACGACTCCGTCACCACGCTGAGACATGCCTCCTGCGGGTCGTCCAGCTTGGACACCTGTCGGAATGCAAGCAGGAGGTCAGCAGATCAAAGGAGCAAGCAGGTAGACGGGGCAGGTATGTTGATGGGGCAGGCTTTTCGAAGGGGCATGTAGATCAAAGGAGCAGGCAAATCAAAGGAGCAGGCAGGTCAAAGGAGCAGGCAGGTCAAAGGGGCAGGCAGGTCAAAGGGGCAGGCAGGTCAAGGGGGCAGGCAGGTCATGGGGGCAGGCAGGTCAAAGGAGCAGGCAGGTCAAAGGGGCAGGCAGGTCAAAGGGGCAGGCAGATCAAAGGGCAGGCAGGTCAAAGGGGCAGGCAGGTCAAAGGGGCAGGCAGGTCAAAGGAGCAGGCAGGTCAAAGGAGCAGGCAGGTCAAAGGAGCAGGCAGGTCAAAGGAGCAGGCAGGTCGAGGGGACAGGCAAATCAAAGGAGCAGGCAGGTCAAAGGAGCAGGCAGGTCAAAGGGGCAGGCAGGTCAAAGGGGCAGGCAGGTCAAGGGGGCAGGCAGGTCAAGGGGGCAGGCAGGTCAAAGGAGCAGGCAGGTCAAAGGGGCAGGCAGGTCAAAGGGGCAGGCAGGTCAAGGGGGCAGACAGGTCAAGGGGGCAGGCAGGTCAAGGGGGCAGGCAGGTCAAAGGAGCAGGCAGGTCAAGGGGACAGGCAGGTCGAGGGGACAAGCAGGTTGAGAGACAACGGGACGAGGCTTGTCACAGGGTAGGAGGACTAGCATGTCGAGAGGGCAGGCAGAAAAGGCAAAAAAAAGGCCAGTGCAGCGTCAAGAGCTCGTTGATCATGGGGGATGCGGAATCAGCCTGGAATCAGACATAGCGGAAATAGTTAGAGACAAGGGCACCCACCAGGTACAGAACCAACAACGTTTCGACCTCGTCCTCTGTGTGCTCTGTGTCCTCCGATCTCAGACGATGCAAAGCACATGCAGGGTGAGTCAAATTTGCTGTCTTGGTATACCGGTGGCCAGGTTGTGTCTAAGCATGCCTAATCTTACAAATTCCAGCCTGGTTAGGGCTGTCTTGCTCACGGCCTTGACTGGGGCATTGTAGCCTCTTTGGCCTTTCGACCAGCCGTATGCAAGGATCAGGCTTTTAGAGTGCGCCGAGCACCTTTGGCAGGCTACTGAGCTGCTGCCACTGGGTTGATGAGTGCACCATAAGCCCTACACCCTAAACAAAATATGGGTAACCGTACCGTGCTTTTTGCACGAGTCCCCCACAGCCATAGGCCATGAAGTAGCTGAAGCACTCCACACAGTGGTCGGCGGGATCACCCACCATGTCCACTACGCTCTGGCTGGTCAGGAACTCCCACACGCCATCCGAGGCGATGACCAGGAAAGGGTGCGACGAGGACAAGTGCTTCACAACCACCTCCGGCTCGGCATACACGCCAATGCGCTCCGCAGCTGCAGGGGGTGGGGAGAAGGCAAGGAATGCACACAGTCAAGAGGGAGGGGCGTACTGGCATGTCCTGGGGTATAGGTTGAGGAATCGGCCTGCTGGGCCGCGGCACTGGGTGCGCCGCCATGGCGGTCAATCAAAGTATTTTTGAGGTGTGCTCTCTAATGATCTCTTGGCCCTAAGTCTAGTCTAGAAGAGGTACCGGTTTACTAGTATATAGCAGTAAAGGAGTCCAGTCCACGAGAAATCTGTGATAACGAGAGATCAGAGGTCTAGGAGGGAGGTTTTAGGCAGTTCAGATTATGCACGTCTATGAGCCCCTACCCACGGCACAGGGCAAGCTCGCTTGTACAGCAAGAGGCCACAACACTGAAATTTGACCCAGGTAGCCCACCTCTCCGGCATGGATCTTATCACCAACACAGGCTATATTTTCGAGCGCATCAGCGACACTTCAGCTACGTCATGGCCTGCGGCGGGCGTGGGGTCCTGCTCTGGCATGCCCTGTTGCTTGGGCGACTGGCCATCTACCGTTCAATCGGTCATGGCTTGGTCACAATTGGTCCCCAGTAGCGGCTGCCAGGCATGCCCTCAAAGAGCAGGTCCGATGTACACAAAAACTGTCACCCACCCCAAACCCCTCGCAGCGCCGAAGCCTCGAGGACGTATCTGATGCTGCTAGACCTTTCACCCTTCTCCCTGAAAGCCCAGGGAGCCCTCCCAGGGAGCCCTCCGATGCTGCTCAACCCTAAAACCTGAGCCACAGCCCCGCTGCTGTGCAGCTAAAACATTAAACCTTGACCACAGGCTTACTGCTTTCTCCTATGTAGCTAACAGATAAAACTTAAAACCCGGCCTCACTGCTATCTCCGATGCAGCTAAAGCACAAACCATTAACCCCATCCTCACTGCTATCTCCAATGCTGCGCGTGAAAGCAGTGCCCGGGCATGTTGCGTTGGGTCCCCACAGGCGCGGCGGGTCCCCATCATTGTCCTCCTCAGTACCCCAGTGCTCCAGATTAGGGTCCTTGTGACCCTCCAGCTGGTCCAGCGTCATGACGCGCGCCCCGCAACGCTTCACACGTTCGCACTCGTCCCGCCTGCGACACACCCACATAGCAGTGATAGCACGGTTGCGCGATGACACATCCAGAATGAGGGATCGAGTGTGGAAATGGTGCAATTGAATATGGAGGTTAATTTAAGGCTGGCCTGGGGGCAATAATTGAGGGACGCTGCCTGCCTGCTACCCGCACTTGCACAACAGTGTGAGCTGGGTGGTGAACACCGTGCCCTCCATGCCCCCCATGCCCTCCATGCCCCCCATGCCCTCCATGCCCCCCATGCCCTCCATGCCCCCCATGCCCTCCATGCCCTCCATGCCCCCCATGCCCTCCATGCCCCCCATGCCCTCCATGCCCCCCATGCCCTCCATGCCCCCCATGCCCTCCATGCCCCCCATGCCCTCCATGCCCCCCATGCCCTCCATGCCCTCCATGCCCCCCATGCCCTCCATGCCCCCCATGCCCCCCATGCCCTCCATGCCCCCCATGCCCCCCATGCCCTCCATGCCCCCCGTGCCCTCCATGCCCCCCATGCCCTCCATGCCCCCCGTGCCCTCCATGCCCCCCATGCCCTCCATGCATATACATGCCCTCTATGCCCCTCCATGCACCCAGTACCCTACATACCCCCCATGCCTTCGATACCCCCCACGACCGTCCCCTTGTCCTCAATGCCTTCCATCCCATACCCTCCATGCCCTTTATACCCCCCGTGCCCTCCATAAACCCCATGACCCTCCCCATACCCTCCATGACCCCCCCCCCGTGCCCACTATGCCCTCCATGTCCCTCCATGATCCACCCTTGCATGCCCCTGTATAGCCCGCTGCCACGCCACCCGCCATGCCCCCCTCCATGCCCCCTCCATGCCCCCTCCATGTCCCCTCCATGCCCCCTCCATGCCCCCCTCTATGTCCCCTCCATGTCCCCTCCATGTCCCTGCACACACCCCTCCATGCCCCCTCCATGTCCCTGCACACCCCCCTCCATGTCCCCTCCATGTCCCTGCACACACCCCTCCATGCCCCCTCCATGTCCCTGCATACCCCCCTCTATGTCCCCTCCATGTCCCTGCACACACCCCTCCATGTCCCCTCCAAGTCCCCTCCATGTCCCTGCACACACCCCTCCATGCCCCCTCCATGTCCCTGCACACACCCCTCCATGCCCCCCTCCATGTCCCTGCATACCCCCCTCCATGTCCCCTCCATGTCCCTGGACACCCCCCTCCATGTCCCCTCCATGTCCCTGCACACACCCCTCCATGCCCCCTCCATGTCCCTGCATACCCCCCTCCATGCCCCCTCCATGCCCCCCTCCATGGCCCCCTTCAAGCCCTTCATGCCCCCTCCATGCCCCCCTCCATGTCCCCCTCCGTACCCTCCCCCATGCCCTTCATGCACCCTCCATGCCCCCTCCATGCTCCCCTCCATGCCCCCTCCATGCCCCTCCACGCCCCCCTCCATGCCCTTCCTTGTCCCCCCGATGGCCCCCTTCAAGCCCCCCATGCCCTTAATGCCCCCCTCCATGCCCCCTCCATGCCCCCCTCCATGCCCCCTCCGTGCCCCCCTCCTCGCCCCCCCCATACCCCTCTCCATGTCCCCCTCCTTGCTCCTCTTCAAGCCCCCCCCATGCCCTCCATGCCCTGTGTGTGCTGTGCACCTGAAGGGTGTCTGGTCGAACGACAGATCTTGCGCCACCAGCCGGTCCCCATGGCGCTCCGCAAGCACGCATCGGGAGTCCCCCACGTTGGCAACATAGATTGTCCTGCCCCGAAGCAGCACTGTGATTGCCGTGGTCCCGCTCATGCTGTCATCAATGTCCGACAGCTGGTGCAGCTGCGCGTTGGTCATGACCATGGAGCGGTGGAATGCGTGCTCCGGGGAGACTAAGAACTGAGGGTTGCTCAGCAGGTTCTCTGGCACCTGCACATGCAAGCATTGGATGGTGCTGTATGGACTGTGCAGGGGTTGGGGCACGGGCATGGCCATGTGCATGGCGATGGGGCAGGAACAGGGACGGCGAGTGCTCAGGAGGCAATGACAGGTTACGAAACCGGCGTGCGCTGGCGTGCGTTTGAAGTGAGCATACACTCAGGCAGACTGCCTGCGCACCTTCTCCCTGGCGAACAGCGCGCATTGTGTGCCATATTCGCCATGCCCGTCGAAAACTCCAAACAGGACTTGATCCATGTCACCTCCAAACTGAGGGTGCGTGCACATGGCATCCTGGTTGAGCTTCTCAGGGCTATCGGGGTAGTATCCGCGCTGGGACACCATCGCATATCGAATTGAGTGTTTGCATGACGGAACAAATATAGTCTGAGTGTCCTCGGAGCCGGTGAGCCTCGACCTGTATTCCTTGGCATTCAAAGGGCCACTGGTAGGCGCAAATTTGGAGAGTAAGGCCTGCGCGTGGGATTCGCGAACATCGCCTTTCGTTTTGTGCTGGTCGTTGTCCTTCTTTGAGTGTGAGGTGCCCTGCAATGAAGAGGTGGACGATTTTGATGCAAATGCATTAGAGGCACGAATTCACAAAAACGTAAAGGCTCACCATGCCTGGGGTCCTAAATCAGCAACCTACGAACATTAGCATTCATCGTCGGCAGTAGGCTTTTTCAGCTCATCCTCTCAGCGATGAAATAAACTCCTTCAAAAACAAGGTATTTTAAAGCACAAAAGCTGCGTGCAAATCTCAGCGCTGATTTCCGTTCTAGTGCAGCAGCTCTCAGTTTGCGGCACAGGTGTAATGCGCAACAAAGAGAGCCAATAAGCTCCTGGGATCAATTGCTGACGCATTGAAAGAAAAAAAGAAGTCGCGGGAGTGAAGGCAGGCCCCAAAAGGGTGGCAGAATGAAACAATTACCTCTGCTAGTCTGCTCGGGACCTTGGCTGAAGAATTAGACTGGATTGGCTGAAAATTGAAGTTATACCCAGGTATGCTAATCTTCTGCTTCTTCACCCCCACCTACACCCCACCCAATGGTTTCGGACTTTTGTTCAAGAAGTCCTAAGTCAGGCTGCCCCCCTCTGGGGGCAGAGGCCCTTCCTGGTTCTCACCCTCTCTACTGTGAGTTCCTGATCAAATTTCATGATACAAACCACCCTTACTTATCTGCAGGAACGACAAACCTGCATATGCGCAAGCTGGAGTGGGCACATGAGCTCGTCATGTCAAATAGCCCAGTCATGGCGGCAGCCATGGCGGCTGATATGCAGCTTGCGCTCAGTCAGACCACTGGAGTTCGCAATTAATGCATTAAAATGCTAGGAGCCTTAGAGGGGCTAGAGCGGAGAGCAGCCGTCCCCAAACTGCGTCAGGCAGCGGCTCGCCTACAACTTTTCCCCATCTCTTAGGTGCTCAGGTGTTTGCCGACGTGTCCGAGCATTATATAAGCAGAGCCCAGGGGTATAACATCATTCATCTGCCTTCCAGGCAGGAGAGAGGAAGTTACGGCAGGGGATACCAGCTTAAGTACACACATCAATGCTCTTTCTCTTCTCTCGTGCCTTCTATCTTCAGTTCCCTAGTAGACATTTGAACATTTTGATTGCCGATATGGCCGAGCTTTAATTTTTGGCAGGGCACAGAGATGCAACTTCATTAGCCAATGCCCTCACAGGGACAGGGGCAGACTGCGATCAACGTCTCCCACAGCACCTCCCACACTTGCGGGTCTAGTGGTCTACCGTCACAGATCTTCAGATCTACGATCATAGTATCACGCGCAGCTAGTAGCTACAAACCCTGCCAGGGGGCCTTGCCTCCCACCCTCACAACGTTGACAGCCCTACACCGCGCTCCGGGCGTTATTCTATAAAAATATTACTTGCTGGAGAGCTGTCATTTAATTAATGAATTCCTTCAAGCAATCCTGGAAACTTTGAAGTGCCAAAAAAAAAGTTCCACCAAGCAAAAAACATTGATTGCTAATCTGAACAGTGTGTCATATTGCACAACACAAGGTCGTCTCTGGAAGGCTTCTGAGAGGCCACCACTGCCACGAATGGTGCCATATCATGACATGCCCACGAAACGTGTGCCTTGCAGCAGGGCTTCAGCTGCCCCCAGTCCCCAGCTGTAGGCCCTGTGTTGTGAATTTATGGACCCCATTCTTACATGTGTTAGCCGGTGTGCCGGTCGCTGTCATAAGATAACTTAATATAATGGCGTGACCTGTAGGCAAAGCCAGAGACATACCCAGTTAAGCCTCCTGTCCAAGCCCCGTGGTAACCATTTTGGAGCGACCACAGGTCCTAGCTGTGGTACACCTCAAGAGCACCTGACGGTCTTCCCCGGAAAAACAGCATCGCTCCTCCTTGTCGCTTTAGTGCCATAACCATGAAAAACATCACGGCACTCCAGCCAGCTGGCTCACACCTTGATTTTCTTCATGCATATTCCAAGGGGGTGCAGCCTCTTGGCCAGTACCCTCTCAGCCTCTCTTCCGCCAGTTTATTCAATTATTCATGCGGTCGGAATGAGCCATAACCATGACTTTACGCTGCGTCTGTTCCCACTGGCGCCAAACTGCAACGGCACACAAGTGAGCAAAAGTGACACAACATGGCAGATGTATGAAGGTGTATGAAGTGCTGACATGAGACCTTTTGCATGAACTGCCCTCCCCCAAAGCCCCTGTCTGGCTGCCTGTGCTGTGTTCTCATGATCTCCCCAGCTCTCTCTCTCCGCTGTCCTGCAGTGCAAATTCCAGCTACATGCGACGATTATGAGTTTGAAGTTCTGGGTGCCAATCACTAACCAATGTGCCTAACAATGGATGAACGTGGATGTTTGTGTGACACCTGAAGCCAAGAGCTAAATGTCTTCTCCTGGTGTCCTCGTATCCAGTGCTCGGGTTGGGGTGCCCCCGGGCCTTCATCTACTCATTTGGCAAGTCGAGTTGCTGCCTTGCTGTCTAAGGAGAAGCTGACTTGCAAGCCTGCCTCGAGGAGATCTGAGTCTTTCAGGACAAATGGAGAGGCAAACCAGGGGTTCCTGGTTTCGGAACCAGAAAATATATGCCGTCGCAGCCTTTCGGCCTCTACGCGTGCTGGCTCAGAATCCATTCTTTTAGCGGAAACCTGTTCATCGTTTCCCACTAATCGTATGCCCATAAGTTTTCTCAAAAGATGATGCGATGTCACTCGAGTCCGATCGGTCGCTGCTCCCATGGACTAGCAATGCTGCCGGCCAACACACATTTATTGGTAAGACCTACCCCGGTTTCAGTAAATAAACTTAATTTTCGGTCTGAAAAGGCCTTGCCATCCCTCCCGTCGTCCTGCTGAAAGCCCAGCCCCCTCCTACCATTCTCTCCATGTGCCCCAGGGCAGCCGCCATGCACCAGCACTGCATGCGTCGGTCCAATGCCAGCGTGTCCACAGCGCCAGAGCGGCCGGGCACGTCTGGTGCCAAAGCTCGCGAGTGGACCGTGTCTATGGCAGGCAGTCACGGAAAGTCCAACCAGACCCAGAGGACACACCGTACATCGATGTGACTCCGGAGCGCGAGGGGGAACCTAACATGGAGCAGAGGATGCAGATCATTAGAGATATTGTTCAGACAAAGAGTTACCCGGAGATGAAGGCAGTGATGATGAAGTGGTCCAAGGAAATGGAGGGGGAGGTGGCGGTGTACGCGCTGATGCAGGTGCGTCATTACTCATCAACCTCTGCAGATCCATGTATTTTGTGGTGCGCACTAGGTTATGTTAAGGGGATTCCAGGCGGCCACCACAGGGCAAATGTCGGCCAAACCTTATATGGCCTAAGGAGCGTGGTAAGGTGCTGCACCAGGCCACCTTACTGCAGGCCGAGATGTAGCTCGAGTGTACCCGAAACGCAGTGGAAGCAGCACTGCTACCAAGGCCTCCGCACTGTCACTAAGGCCCATCTTATTGTGGCTCAAACGCATGATCCTGACTGACCATGGGCATATCACTTAATTTGTTGCGCCCTCGCCACAGTTTTTATATATGTCAGCTACCTCGTGGCCTCCGGCCGGAGATCCTATGCGCAAACAGCAATAATGCATGGCCCTGTGTCTTTGAGCCGGTCAAGATTGAGCCCCAATCGGCCCTTTGGCGGCCGCAGGATGGCCCGCCGAAGTCCGACTTTTGGCCGAAAAAAGAAACACTGACTATGCACTCTCCATGGCTGCAGGCGGCTAGGCTCCGCTCCATGCTTGGCATTGATGTCATGGGGGAGATGGACAGGAGCCAGGCGATGGTCTGCTTGGATGCTGTAGCTTACGTGAGACGGGTTGCAAGGCATCATGCCATGGCACCAGGGTCAGGCAATGGACGGTCGGCCTCATATAATGTACCGTCCATCTGTCAGAATATGACTGTTTCGCTGAATTCTTTGGTCTATCTGTCAGAATGTGACTGTTTTGCTGAATTGTTTGGTCCATTTGTCAGAATGTGACTGTTTTGCTGAATTGTTCGGTTCATCTTTCAGAATGTTACAGCTTTGCCGAGTGATAGACCATCTTTCGTTACACCTGAGTCCCTTTCATGACTTCAGAGCCCGACACTGCATGACATGTTGGGTGCATGGGGCCATGAATCAGCACACACAATTCAAAGCGTGCTACTAGAATCATCGGTACCACGGTCTGCTTATTTTCGTCCACCCTGGGCGCGCGACCGATGCGCCTTGTCCAGATGTCAGAATGAATTGGCCTTTTGTCCACAGGTCGTGACCACGCTGGTACCACACATTGAGCGGCAGATCCACGACGTCCCGGCTGGCAACCAGATCACAATCGTCTCCGCACTGTCGCAGCTAGACCACTACAATGAGAGTGAGACCACCTTGAATTTGAATTTGAATCCTTCCTCGTTCATTAAGCTGGAAATAGCGGCATTTCTCTCTTTCGCCATTTGTTTGAGAATTTGTCGCGCGGTAACCCGATGGTTAACACTACGATGTATGCTTCCCTGTTGTCTCTCACGCCCCCCTCTCTGGCGCCCCCCATTCATGACCTCTCTTTCGGAATCAGATATCTTCACCGCCGTGGCCCAGACCTGCACTAGCCTGGGCGACGCTACGGGCGGCATGGCGGAAGCTGTAGCTCTCAGCCCAGGGGGTGCACCCCAGTCTGACACAGTAGCGTTGCAGCTGCTCATGATCAGCAGCGCCTATGCCCTGGTTGCGCATCTCGACGATGATCTGTTTGATCTGATAGCGCGACAGGTAGGAGCCACCCTCCTAATGGCGAGGTAGGTGCGAGCGGGATCGGACTGAGCTTGCTGTTAGAGTGTTGTATTCTTGTCCTCGTACACTTACTTTACCTAGCGGTGTGTTTGTGTGTGTCAGGCGGGTAGTTTGGTGCACCATTCATGGAGACGTTATGCCACCGAAAGAACTGAATAGCAATCTTTTTTTCCTGGGCCGTACAGATCTCGGTTTAGGGTCTATTCGTCATCTCCTGCTGCGCTGCAAGGTTTATGTGTTTTTGAATCCTGATAAAGATCCCGCTACGCTGCGGTGTCTTTTGACGCTGCCTGCCTGTTCCCCTCCTCTCCTGCACCTAGACCGTGGAGCAACTGGGCAATATTCAGAAAATGCCCGTCCTGATCAATATCCTGGCAGCCTTCATGGACGTGAGCTGTCCCAACGGGTGGGTGGCCTGGGGGGTGCTATCCTGATGAGTAGACAGCCCTTATGGTTGTGGGCTGTGACTGCTGATAGGTGGGCAGCCTGGGGGGTGCTATCCTGACAAGTAGGCAATAGGCAGCCTTCATAGTTGTGGGCTGTGACTGCCGATAGGCGGAAAGCCTGGGGGGTGCTATCCTGACAAGCAGGCAACCTTCAATTACTCCAGTTATGCTGGCAGCCTGGGGATAGCCTGCTTAACAGCTATGCAGCCCTCATGGTTGCGAGTTGTGTTGGCGGTTCTAGCCTCAGCTGCTGAGTTCATTTCTGTGCTCCAGTGCTCCGCACACCTCCTTTTGCGAGCCGCCATTCAGCAGCCACCGTACTACTGATGGGGGTCAAAAACTGAGCAGCGGATGGCCAGTGGCCTGACCAGCAGGGTTCTGCATGTGTCATGTAGCTGAATGATATTTCAATCTGATAGTTCGTGGTTGTTGGTGCAGTTTGTCCTGTAACGTTGGGGAGTAAGGTCAGATGGTGTCCGGTGCCCTCTGAGATGCCTAATAGCGCTGCACTTCCCCCACTTCTGTCTGAACCTTTGGCTTTAAGATAGAGGAGACCAGCCGCCCTACTCTTCACCCATTGTCATATGAACCTGTAACTTTGAGGGAGAAGAGACCAGCCGCCCTGCACTGCCCCTAGTGCTGTATGAACCTGTGGCTTTGAGGAAGAGACCAGCCGCCCTGCAATGCCCCCGTCGCCGTATGAACCTGTAACTTTGAGGGAGAACAGACCAGCCGCCCTGCACTGCCCCTACCACTGTATGAACCTGTGGCTTTGAGGGAGAAGAGACCAACAGCCCTGCACGGCCCTTACCGCTGTATGAAACCTGTAACTTTGAGGGAGAAGAGACCAACAGCCCTGCCTTGCCCCCGTTGCTGTATGAACCTCTGTCCAGTGAGAATAAAAGATACCAGCAGCCCTGTACTGCCCCCGTTCTTGCAATATGTGCAGTGATCTACTAGAGGGTGCCATGTCCAAGCTCAGCGACAACATCTCTGGCATCACGCCAAACGACGCGGCTACGGTACTTCTCATCTACTCCTACTTTCAAGTCAAGGACGATGAGTCAGTGGCATGGGTTTGCTTGCTTGCTGGAGATGATGGGATTGGGCACATATGAAAACATGATTTGTGTCTTGTCATTTGAAAAATTAGGGGGGGATGAGGACTGCTGCCAGGGCAGTGTGAGGGGCTTTTTACCAGCAGGTTATGAGTGGCCGAAAGATGGGAGACTCGAGATTGGCCCTGCTGCCTGACTCGCTGCCCGAGTCAATTGCTTGTCTCTTGTGGAGATTTTCGTATGGAGTTGAAGATGGTGAGGAGGAGGCAAGCAGCGTGACTTGCCAGTTGGTGCAACACCCACTGCTAACCGAAACGAGTTTGCCATGTTTTGTTTTGTTACTTGGCGCTCGGCCTTGTTACCCCAAAGTAGTGCTACCGTACCGTACCGGAATGCGAATTTCGTAATAAGAAGTGTGTTTCTCGCAGGTTTTACCAACGTTTCCTTCAAGTCGCATCGAGAATGGATCCTGATACGCTTGACCCAAAGAGTGTTGCAGCGCTGTATAGGTGAGGAATCTCTGGATCGAACTCTTGTTCATAATCCGTCATTGCAATTCTAAAAAGCCTGACAGGGCCGGACATGAGTAGCTTCTAAGCCCATGCGCCTGCATGGCTGCATGCCACGTGCTTGCTGGCACTACGTTGCTTTCAACGCTGTGCGCACGCTGGCCAGATGGGCCTTGATTTTCTGAGCTCCAGTACTGACTTACGCCGCTGTACGATCTTGTGAACATGCAGGGCAGTGCATCTGATTGGAGACATGCCCGCTGATCTGCCAGCAATCCAGCGTTTGTTTGACCAGGCGCTGGCTCAGTTTGGCCCCCTCCAGCTGTCCGTTCTCAGTCCAAACGTGCCCAACCTCCAGGCGCTGTCTTTACTTGAAAAGGAGTCAGGAACGGCCACACAAGAATTTGCCAACCTGATGATAAGTCAAAAGTAGGTTGCAGTTCGGCGTGTCAACCACTGTGCACTTTGAGGCCCTTAAGCTACATTTTAGCTACATCGGAGCCTATGGTCGTGGATGCCTGATGCAGCATGTCCTGCAGGTTGGGCCACCTGCCGTAGGCGTTCCAGGTTTGTTACTAGTTTAGGGGTGAAGGGTTTAGGGTTTTGCCTGTCTTTGCCCGTCTAGGGTGGTACATTGTATGTAAATGAGGCTGCCTGGGAATGTTCGCAGCCAGCACATGATTTTGGACACAGGTGCCACGCACATTTATGCACGCCATGGATCAAATTGGAAGTGGGAAAACTCAAGTTTTCAGAGGGCATGGGTCAGGGGGCATAAGTTGATACGTTTATTTCAGTGCGCGCCGCACCCATATAGGGGGGACGTTGGGTGGCCACCACTGGTCCGATGGGGATTGGGGACCAAACCTTGATTAGCTGATGGCTTGTGGCCTGAGCAGCAGGTCTTGCTCCACGAGGCTTCTCAGCCGGAGATCGTGTTATAACTGGCTTGTAGCTGGAGTAGCCCCAAAATAGAAGTTAGGGCCACTGATGCCACCAACTTGGGAGGCATTTCCTGTCGCCATCAAGCGATAACGGTTCGGGCGCAGCAGCCTCGGCCATTACGCATTGCGCACCGTTTCCTCAACCGTCATGTTCCTGTTTGGCATGGTTTCCCTTCTCTCTTCCTGTCACCCAGCAGTCGGAAGTGTGAACGTACATGCTGCCCAGCTTAACCCCAAACATGTTACCCTGTTGTCGTTGCTTCCGGCACAGGATGTACGATATCATGATTCGTAGCGACGTCAACTTGCTACTGACCAAAAGCTCGGGTCTGAAAACTCTACGCAACCATCCAGTGACGTCTGACGGCTGGTATGTACGGGAAGCGGGTTGCTGAAGTTCAGATACGATTGTCTATTTGTCTGCCAGTGTTAAGTTCCGTGCGCGCTTCATTAGCTTTGGGGGGCGGCCGGGCGGCCACCGCTGGGCCAATTTGGACCAAACCTTGATAGTCATGCAGCTAGTGGCCCAAGGAGCATGGCTTGTGGCACCATGTCCCTGCAGCTGTAGGCCGTGATGAAGCTGATGTGTAGCAATAGCATGAAATTGTGTGTCCGCTACTCCGCTCGTACTCGTTGCACCCGGGCGGTGGCATTGGAAGCAAGACGAGTCAATGCCAATATTTCCCCTATAGTTTGGCAAAAAAATGCATCATCTTAACAGAAGTACCGGTCACGGTGATCACGTGATGTGGCGTACCGTACCGGTCCATCTTCGAGGCATGCAAAGTGTTTTGCTGATGCCTGTCTACATGTGCCTTCATGTGCTCACATGATGCTGTTATGGCCAAGGATCTGTAACGGGGTTCTCAAATTAATGCAAGGATGCAGCTAATGGGAATGCCGGTGCTCCTTGCATGCAGACTCCTGGCCCGCATCCCTGTGCTGTACCTCACTGAACCTTCAACCTGACCCCTTTTTTTTGAACCCCGAAACTTAAAGAAGGAGTGCACCTTGCAGGCTCCTGGCCCACGTCGCTGTGCCGGACATGGCAGGGCACAAGATTGCGTTCATGGTTTTGAACCCAGACAAGTATTGCAACAACAGCCCAGCGCAGATTCGAGGGCTGGCAAAAAGCGAATTAATGTGAGGCTCTATCGAAATGCATCTGAAATCATGTTAGCCAACGTCAAACTGTGGAGGCGCGTCGCATTGATTTTGTGTAACGGTCATTGCTTAAGAGTATTGCTTAACCTTACATAAAATGATGTGATGGATGTGAATGGCTGCTATGATTGTTCGACATGTTCACTTCTGGGACATTTTCTTAAATTATGTTTCTTGCGTTGTAGGAGCATGGAGGGCGCTGGCTGGTCTGTGGTCCCTATCTCAGCTAGGGAATTCAATGTGATAGGGACGACGGCAAACAATGCTGGGGAGAACCAGGCTCAAGTGTTACTTGCGCATCTAGAAGATTTGACAAGAAAACATTTTTAGAGGATTGAACGCAATAGCTGATGAAACATAGGATCTGCATGGCTGATACGCTGTGTAGGTTTTTCTGTCCTACCCTGTCTTATTTAACTCAACCGTCAGTTAACATGATGTTGGTATGGCAAGAGTCTTTTACAGGGTTTCAGTGTCAATGTGCTTGGGTGAGTGTGAGCCAGCTGAACGGTAAAAGCCTAGTAGTTCAAAAACGGCCCGAAATTGCTTACTGTCAAATTTTCTCCAATGGACCAGGTTCTTGCATTCATTAAATTAGGATCAGTTGAACTGTAACTCGGAACTACAAGCTTGTAATAAGGATGCAAATTATTCACCCAGAGGGTTTGCTGCTGCTATTTATTATGTGTCAAGACCGAGTGGATCATTTGTCTTGTTCCATAGAACAGGAGAACACGCGGTGAATGACTATCGAGGCACCTGTCATTCTCTATCGGACCAGAATCGTAACGTAGGACGTTGTCATGAGCTCGAGTTACGGGTTGCATGGCCCTTGGCTGTACAGCTGGAAAGCGAGGCTGCAAGCAGAGGCGGAGGCAAGGGAGGATAGAAAAGCTATGAGAAAATGTGTAAGGGATGAAGTTCCACAGGTTACCAAGAATGTATAAATATATTTGAGGCCATCCATCTTAACAGCCACATACCGTATTTGTCAGTATTTTTTGACAAAATGTATTATGGATCTACGACCATAGACTTTTTACTCACAAGCCCCCGCAGATAGCTTCCCTGTTGCCCGGGCAAGTCATGTTGCAGTTGTCACTGGGGCCATGCCTGACAGATGGCGTGTAGTTATTGCCGCCCCAGCACCTGCAGCCAATGTAGAGAGATTCTGATGAGTGGTTGGCCCTGTCTTGTTGAAGGACAAATGGTAACAAATTCTATGGCATGATGACAGTGCTAAATGTCTATCTGGAGTCATGACTAGCACTAATTCAAAATTAAGAATTCGAGATTTCAGCCACCCACTCTTTTGCATACTGGACAGCAAAAAAAGTCATGTTTTGCTGGATGGCTGTTGCATGGCAGGTGTCCACTGTTTGAGAGAGGGTGACATTCATCTTCGTTGGCAGTGCTCGCAGTTCAAAACAGTCTTCAAAACAACCATAGTAGCATCGCTTGTTTGCAAGAGATTGAGACTGAGATAGAGACGAACGGCGATAAGGTGTACCAGAGGATGGCTCTGGGGAGGAGATTGGGCGTTGTGGGCGTATGTAGTATGGACGTGGGGAGGGAGATGGATCAGGGGATGAGTATGGCTCAGGGGAGGAGTATGTATCTGGGGAGGGGGAAGGGCGATTGGGGCGTCCAGAGTATGGATATGGCGAGGGGGAGGGGTCTGGAGAGGAATATGGGGCTGGCGAAGGAGATGGGACTGGGGAGGAGTTTGGGGCTGGAGAAGGAGATGGGACTGGGGAGGGGATCGGGGAGGGGGAGGGGATTGGGGAGGGCGACGGGATTGGAGAGGGGGCTGGAGAAGGAGATGGGACTGGGGAGGGGATTGGTAGGGGGGACGGGATTGGGGAGGGAGACGGGATTGGAGAGGGGGCCGGGGAAGGGGAGGGAACTGGGGAGGAGTTTGGGGCTGGAGAAGGAGATGGGACTGGGGAGGGGATCGGTAAGGGGGAAGGGATCGGGGAGGGAGACGGGACTGGAGAGGGGGCTGGGGAAGGGGAGGGGACTGGGGAAGGGATTGGGGAGGGAGATGGGATTGGAGAGGGGGCCGGGGAAGGGGAGGGAACTGGGGAGGAGTTTGGGGCTGGAGAAGGAGATGGGACTGGGGAGGGGATCGGCAAGGGGGAAGGGATTGGGGAGGGAGACGGGATTGGAGAGGGGGCTGGGGAAGGGGAGGAAACTGGGGAGGAGTTTGGGGCTGGAGAAGGAGATGGGACTGGGGAGGGGATCGGGGAGGGCGAGGGGATTGGGGAGGGCGACGGGATTGGGGAGGGGACTGGGGAAGGGGAGGGGACTGGGGAAGGGGAGACGACTGGGGATGGGAGTGGAGAGGGGGAGGGAGCTGGTGAGGGGACTGGCGAAGGGGAGGGGACTGGGAGCTGTGGTGGCGGAGATGGAGGCGGCGGTTGAGATGAGACGTTTGGGCTGCCCTGGCATCGAATCGGAGCTGGAGGGTCGACTGGAGGCATCCCTTGTGATAAGGAGAGTGCGCTAAGTTGGCACGGTCCATGTGCATACAAGGTAATCGCAAACCTGCATATACATGAGTGGTGCATGGGCATCAGGGTGATCAAACTCGGCAAGACTTTTGTAGTGACGACAGCGTCTTTGAAACCTTATAAGCAAACATAAACTCGATTCTAGTGCTTTGGGGTCTGCAAGCAATCTTTTGAACTCCGATTTAATCAGGCAAGCATGAAGAATTCAGTTACTTCGAATTCGTCTTCTGAATCTACTTTGCCACCACATTGTCTCACATAACTGTCTTGAGCAAGTTACTGACTGCTATCTTTGGAACACCACCTTCATACAATAGACAATGATCAGTCTCATTTAAACAGGCGATGCCTTAAGTCCAGAATCTTCAAAATAATGCCTTGGATTTCACATATGACTGAGCATGTACCATCTCCAACGACTCCTCACCATCCACCACAGATGTCCCTGCGGTTGCCTGGGCAGACCATCTTGCATCTGGCGCTGGGCGTGAAGTATGTTGAATCGATGGGATCTCCGCCCCAGCACCTGAATTATAATTGTCCATAAAAATGCACAGATCTTATGTGGGCAAGGCAGGTAGGACCAAGAACATTCTTGGTGGAGGTCAGAGCAGGAGGTTTAAATGATAAGTGATCAGCCAGCAGGGTATTTAAGAAGAGAATCCCAATAAAGAAATCAAATGTGCAATGTGCAGAGAGAGAGAGATCCAGAGGATCGCATTCAAAATTTGTCAGATTGCCTGGTATTCATTGCCCACTTACGACCTATCCTGTACGAACCCAATGAAATAGCATTGCAAATTCTTTCAGTTGAGGGTTTTGGGGCAGCAAATTCAGGAAGCATGATATCATATGATGTGAATGTGAATATGACATGCATGTGAAGTTGGGTACTTACTCTTTTGCGTACTGCAGACCAAAAACTGTCACGTTGTTCTGAATAGCTGTGGCCTGGCAGTTCTCAACTGTCTGGTTTAGGCTGACGCTCAGAAGCCGGAGAGCTCTGCATGCCTTCAGGTCTTTAAAGCATCCTATGTAACACGCGTTGGCGTGTTCCTCCTCCCATAATCGTGATCCCGCTGCAGAGCTCAGGCTCCTTGAGAGGGGCAGGATCCAATGTGGCAGTTGTTGCGTGCATGTTGATTTTTCGTAAAACGAGTGAAATGTGTATTCATGACCAGCATCTGATGATCAATGAGTACCGACTTTAATCACAAGAATATTCTGAGCCAGGGTGCCAGGCAGGAATCTATCAGCAGCCGATCTGGAAGCTGGATTGCAACTAACATGCTGACATACTAAACATTAAGGTGCTGCGTGCAGGGTCAACATTGTAAATAGGGAGCTTGGTTGCTTCGTTTCTTCTCTGCTCTTACCTTCCAATATCTGCCATATCCAGGCCACGAGACATCAAAGAACGACCACGGTCAGTGCGTGTACACGGACGTTCCGACCAGTCATTGGTACATTCCATTTTCGTGGAGAGACGCATATGCGGTGTATGCGCAACAAATGATCGGCATGGTGTCGATGTGCTTGCTTGAGGGCTATCCAATGCAATATTCTTGCCCCTGGGCCAGATCGACATTTCAAATTTGATCGCCTCATATCTCACCTTCTGCATGGATTCCTAGGAGACCAAACAGGAGCAAAGACACGGCACAAAGCAGTTTGCTCATCGATGATAGTGACTGAAATATTAAAGGTCTTGAGAATGATCGCTCCCTCACGCTTGACCCCTTACGTAAATCCTGATCAGGGTTTGGCTCTTATTACCCACTGGATACCCGACTTGATACCAGCTGGACACTTTTTCCGCTTATGATTCATGCACGGCCCTGACTGATTGAGAGATCAGCAATCCAGTCACCCTGATTTCCATAATGTCTGTCACGTTGATTAGGATGAAGGATGTTCTCCCTGTATAGGTCATACTCCTCTCCTTCCTCTTCAGTTGACAATTCAGTTGGGCGCCCACGCGGCCGAGCCTTTTTGAGCAGGGCCCAGAGGTGAAATGTCATTGACATGACAATTCAGGATACAATGTCTCCCAGATGCCTCTTGGCTAAAAATGCCCTGGTATTTTCAGGGTATGTATGGTATGACCAGGGGGTATGAATTGGGGTATGATATGCCGACAATTTGGGAAATTGGCCTACATTTGTATATATGCTGAGTGGCAAGAAGACCACAGAGGGTGTTGGAGCCTCGGACGCAGATCTGTCAGGTCAAAGAAAGAAACCAATCGTAAACAGTCTACAATATGGCCACTACTGGGCCACTCTACCGCACTACCAGTTTGAAACATGGATATACAGTCACACTGTCGTGGGATGGTGAAACAAAGAAATGTGCATTAGAAATTCGAATTATATTGAAAAGGTAGACCCTCAAAATAAGGCCAAGTGCAGGATTAAACTGTAAAGGAGTTCCACATCAACTACTTCTCACTAAGCTGTCCTCAATCCCACGCTTTGTCCACCTACCCAGCACCCACCCTGTATGACAAGAAAGTTGATCAATTTCCATACCCCCTATCAGCGCTGAACACCCTTGTAAAAAACAAGCAAACATGCAGTACCGGGCAGTGAAAAAACATAACTTCAGCCATAGACCACAAGATGGCGTCCTTGTTGGACACACCTATCTTCAAACTTGAGACGTAGATACAATATTTTCAAATCATAAAGTACAATGCCATCCAATCTGTGCTGTGCCAATTTCGGTCCTTACGGTGGCTGAATTATGTAGCCAAATTTCAGCCACTGTAACTGCAGGCAAATTCAGCTACTTTTACCAGGAAGGGACCGTAATACGTACACAATTCATGAATCACAGCGCAATGGCACAACACTGCATCCCATGCAATGAAGGGTGCGTCTCGCCAGAGAATGCTACACAGCGTCCTCACAGTGGTGGGAACAGGTTGGCCAGTTTGAGGCCTGAAAATCTAACGTAGAGGACAATCATAAGGCCCACGACGATGCACATGACATCCCCAAGGACCGAGCTAACCAAGTAGTGGTCCAAGAGAGACCAAACCCCACGCCACCAGGAGATCACACCTGCACATTGAGACAGTAAAAACATAGTGGGGAGGGCAAACAGACAAGTAATCAAGGGTGCTGCTGTGCAGCTTGAAAAACGCCATTTGCTTGCAGACGTCGGTTTTACGAATTCAAAAATTAGGGCCCCAAGGGTACCTCAAGTAGTGGTGAAACCTGGGCTCAACCAAGGCTCGACCTTAGGACAGGGCTGCAGGAGTCGGGTCAGGTCGAGCTCCGCCCAAAATCCTGCCCCGACTCATGCAGTCCTGCCCTGACTGTTAATGATCGGATACAGCTGTAAAAGCATGTGGCGAGGCTTCGCGTGCTGCAAGAATGCGAATCAGCGATGGGAAAATGAAAGCACAGGTTCCAGTTGTCCCGAGTCCTACTACATGAGTATTCTTAGCCATGAGCCCATTATGCATAGGTTTCATGCAGTGCTGTGCCATTGCGCTGTAATTCATAAATCGTTCAAGTAATTACAGTCCCTAGCGGATAAGAGTCGGAATTTGCTTTGAAATTACAGTGACTGAACTCAGCTACGCAATTCAGCCACTGTAAGGACCGTAATCGGCACAGCGCTGGTTTCATGCCTTTGGATTCCATCCAATGAACGGGCTGGTGAGGACTGCCCCAGATTTGCTTTGTCACTGAGAGCTGATTCTTTGGGTCATTTACAGACATGTGTAGTGCCAGGGGTGGTATGTTGTTACTGGTAGTGTGCTATAGTACCTCATGGGCATGTCGGCATACTGCTGCGTAAATGTCTGAAACAGTATATGTAAATCTGCATTCAGAATCAGAAGCAGCTGGAGTTATATATTCAATGAGCTTTCAGCGAAATATGGGAGCAGGGGCTGCAAAAGGCAGACAGGTCTCAGCTACAGGCTGGTGAACATGCACAGTCCCATGGCAATGTCTATTTTAATGCACACCAGATCAGCTTTGGGGGCTGCCAGGCAGCCACCACTCGGCGGATGGGGATATAACCTTGATCGGCATACGGCCGGTGGCCCAAACAGCAGAGATAGCTAATTAGCTATGCCATGCCCCCCTGTCTGAAGGCCGCGATGTAGTAAAATTGTGGCTGAAGCACCTCAAAAATTGGGAAGCAGCAGTGACAACGCCTTGTGGCACGCTCACCTACTCCTGCCACCAAGGTCGCGCCTACACTCTTGAGGTCACCCTCTAATTTCATCTGCGTAAGGCAGAAAATACTGTTCAGCTGTGAAGCTCATGAGGGTGGGTGGCAGGAAGGGGCTATGAAGCCACCGGCACCAGTTGTTTTGTAGAGCACACCAAACCACCTATGGCAGGCCGCTAGGCGGCCACCTCTCACTGGGCCAATGAGGCCGAAAATTTGACCGGCCTGCGGTGCGTGGCCCAGGCGGAAGGGTATGCTGCACCAGGCCCCCTTCGACGTAGGCCGTTGTGTAGCTGAAGTGCAGTGGAAGCATCCTAAATCGACAGTGACGAGCACCCATGCGCCATGCTATCAGTCAAGTCATGGACATGGAGGGGCCGCGGCAGGCTTTCCCAGGATTCACCTCGAACTCCTTTATGACATCCTCAGGAACCATGCTTGAGAAGCTGCTGCTCTCTCCCTGCTGATTTGTCATTCGCATGTTCGACAGCTGCTTTCCCTCGTCACGCTGCACGGAGGCGCCTTCAGCTGCATCAGGTTCATCAGCGGCAACCTTGTCTGAAGGACCACGCTGCGCTGGAGTCCGCTTGGAGTTGCACAGCGCTTTCACTGATCTAATGCTTGGTGCCGTGGGAACATGCAGAGATATCGGACGGTGTCGACCAAGGTGTAACACCATAGCCGTATTCAGAGGGTGGACGGGAAAGCCGGGAAGATACCAGAATGTCTAACGACGACTAGCAAGCTGGATGAGGGAATTGTTTTTCAAAAGTTGGAAATAGATATACAGCTTACGAATCAAGAGAACCTGTAGTGCCGTGCATCTCCGATGGGATGGTGCATTGATTACCAGGGGCGCGTTCGCTTGGCTCGAATCCAGTGGGATCGTTTGCGGCCCAATTGCTGATCCTGGTGGAGCTTTGAAAAAATATATTGTTTTGCACGGCAAGTACGGCAGTAAAACAACTGCCTGTGGCTATCTCCTCGCTTATGCGCGCCAGTGAAGCTAGTGAACGTTAAAGGAACGTTCACGATTATCCATCAACAGCATTAGCATTGTATCGTTACATCCGGAGTGTGCGCGTTACTGCCAGCTGACAAGAGACAAATGCAGCATTAGCATTAGCATAGCCGTGGTACTGTAAATGACCTCTGGAATATGCCAGACAGTGTCGTCTTGCTGGATCAAAGGTGTGGATGCAACCGAAGAAAACGCGCGCGCAGGCTCGAACGCCATCGCATGCGCCTGGTGCCCCGTCACCAATCTGATTGCAATCAGCGGCACCAACCAGCCAGCAGCAAGGCAAGAGGATGCGTCCCCTCGGATCGTCTTGTTTGAACCCAGCAACCCGGAGGAGCATTTTCAGCTGAACGGGCCTCCAGCAGGTGATTTGTTTTCCCCAAAGCATACACGTCGCAACATCCAGCATGATGCATGTCCAGTTGCTCGTATTACCTGTCCCACCGGCCACAGCACGGGGCCTAACCACCAGCCATGCCATGTGAGCTGCCAGGATGGTGGAGATACCACCCATGCACATGCATATGCTCAAGCTACATTAGATGCAGCTGAGCTCCTCAGTCATCAACCTGATCAGCTGCCTAGAAGCTTAACGCTAATTGCGGGGTGTCATTATCCCCCAACTTGATCAAAGGCCGGACACAGGTGCACGTCATCATACAGTGTTTCTATAGTGTGCAGCAAACCACATTTCGGGGCTGCCGGGCGGCCATCACTGGGCCAATCGGGAACCTTGACCAGCTTAGGGCTGATGGCCTATGCAAAAAGGGTTGTTGAACTAAGCCAAGTCGCCTGTCGGCCTCGGGCCCGAGTGTAGCTGAATTGTGACTACAGCACCCTTAAATAAAGAGTGCGTCAATCCTTAACACATACCATTCCAGCCTTTAAATTCCCACACTTTTCAGATTTGTACCGTATTTGAGCCCGACTCCTTGCATATCGGGCGAGACTTACATAACTTCCGGAGTCCTCCATCACCGTGTCCTAGTGTGAGCCAAATACCTGTTTGGTCAAATTTGCCTCCCCTGGTCCCCTCTTCGCCTCTCCCAGACACCTACCCATGAAGATAACACACTTAAACATGGTACTCAGATTCCATAACCAAAGAAAGAGCAAGATGACTGAACTAGGAGTATCGGCCTCCTCCCCTGCCACAGCCTTTCGTTTGGCTGCGACCGCCCGCCCCTCTGCATCTGTCAGCCAGCGCCAACAGAAAAAAAAGCCCCACAGAGCCGCCAATCAGCAATAACTTCCCTAGACTAACCGCCCTGCAACCTCTGACACTGCTCCCTGTGTAGGTCCAGGCAGCAGGATGGCGGCAATGAGCTGGTCTGTTACCCAATGCAAGCGCACCCTGCTGGTGTGTAACACATGACGGCTTGCCCCTCCTGTCCGCCTCCCCTCTCCCCTCTCACTTCTCTGTGCAGGATCTAACAATAGGGTTGCGGCATAAAGCTGGTCTGCCACTGGCAGCAAGCGCACCCTGCTGGTGTGTAACACATGACCGCTTGCCCCTCCTGTCCGCCTCCCCTCTCCCCTCTCACTTCTCTGTGCAGGATCTAGCAATAGGGTTGCAGCATAAAGCTGGTCTGCCACTGGCAGCAAGCGCACCCTGCTGGTGTGTAACACATGACGGCTTGCCCCTCCTGTCCGCCTCCCCTCTCCCCTCTCACTTCTCTGTGCAGGATCTAGCAATAGGGTTGCGGCATAAAGCTGGTCTGCCACTGGCAGCAAGCGCACCCTGCTGGTGTGTAACACATGACGGCTTGCCCCTCCTGTCCGCCTCCCCTCTCCCCTCTCACTTCTCTGTGCAGGATCTAGCAATAGGGTTGCGGCATAAAGCTGGTCTGCCACTGGCAGCAAGCGCACCCTGCTGGTGTGTAACACATGACCGCTTGCCCCTCCTGTCCGCCTCCCCTCTCCCCTCTCACTTCTCTGTGCAGGATCTAACAATAGGGTTGCAGCATAAAGCTGGTCTGCCACTGGCAGCAAGCGCACCCTGCTGGTGTGTAACACATGACGGCTTGCCCCTCCTGTCCGCCTCCCCTCTCACCTCTCACTTCTCTGTTCAGGATCTGGCAATAGGGTTGCGGCATAAAGCTGGTCTGCCACTGGCAGCAAGCGCACGCTGCTGGTGTGCAACACATGACCGCTTGCCCCTCCTGTCCGCCTCCCCTCTCACCTCTCACTGGCGCCCGCTCTCTGTGCAGGATCTGGAAACAGGGTTGTGGCATTAAGCTGGTCTGCCACTGGCAGCAAGCGCGCACTGCTGGTCGCGATGAGCAGCGGACCCAGCGTCGTCTGGATGCAGGTGGGGGTTCCTCTCTCAACCCTTAATCCTATCCCACACCATAAGCAAAGGACCCAGCGTCTTGTGGATACAGGGCGGGGTTCCTCCATATACCCTGAACCCTTCCACACCATAGGGAGAGGACACAGTGTCTTTCATATGCATTTCATAGTTCCTCCCTGCTTCCTCAAACCTGACCCCCTCCACATTATAAACAGAGGTCCCATTGACGTCTGCATGCGGGTCAGGGTTTATCCTCATGCAGCTGTCAGTGCATCCCAGCTGCAAGTCTCCTTCCTTTTCTTCTGAAAAAATGATCAATGCCCCAGGAATAATGCCCCATGAACCATTTATTAACAAGCAATGCCTCACAAACGTTGCCTTCCAAACAATGTACTCCACGCACTGCCTTATAAACTTCAAACAATGCCCCACGAACAATGCCCGAGCAGGAGCCTGTGGAGGACTCAGGTCAGGACACTGCTCCCCTGCTTGCCATCAACTGCTGGTACGGCAGCCAGTTGGAGGAGGCCCCTGCCCCGACCCCCGCGCCGGCTGCGCCGGCGCCTGTCGTCAAGAAGGAGGAGCCGCCACAGGACGTTGACGACCTGCCTGACTTCTTCTCGGAGGAGCCGTCAGGGCCTGGAGGCTTTCACGGGAGAATCGGCTCCAGCATCTCAGGACCAAGTGGGGCAACAGGCTTGACGCCAGAGGCGCCAGGTGCGTCAGCCAGCTGATGCAGGCCAAACGGGGCAGCAAGCTTGAGGCCAAACGGGGCAGCAGGCTTAAAGCCAAACGGGGCAGCAGGATTGAGGCTGTAGGTGCCAGATGCACCAGCCAGCGCCCGCGTCCCTCCCTGCTTGATTTTATTGATTTATTTATCTGCCACAAAGCCAGGTGGGGGTCCTTTAAGTGGGAGCAACAATCTTGCCAGCTGCCAGCCCAGTTTTTTCAAACACAAAAAAAACAAGCTTGTTTTTGAAAGCCTCCACCAGCTCAACTTTCTTTTGTGCGCCCCCCTGTCCTCAGCCTCCGACACGATCGTCTTTGCGGGGTGGCTGTCGCCGCCACCCACCTACATCTGGAACACCTCCCGGCTGGCGTCCGAGGAGGACCTGAAGCAGCCACCCGACCTGCTGTTCCAGGCAGGTTTAGGCTTACGGATCTTAAGGAGTTTTCTTTTAACGTTCTGGAAGTGTCTGGAATTCCTTGAATCGCCTTGAAATTTCTGGCAGGTTAAGGGTTTATATGGTGTATTGTTTTGAAATCATGCTGTCTGTCTGTCTGTCTGTCTGTCTGTCTGGCTGGCTGGCTTTCAAACCTTGAACCCGTCCTGCTGGAGGGGATCAGGGTGAAGGGTCTTGCAAAGATGCTGGCTGTGTTTGAAACCCTGAAACCCGCCCCCCTGTTCCAGGCGACCATGGACTCGGACGCCGGGGGTGTGCCCGCAAGGACAGCCTGCTCAGCGATAGCGCATCACTGGGTGCGGCCGTCCATGCTGGCCTCTGTGTTCGTGGACGAGTCGGGACGCGTCACGTTCTGGTGGTGGTCCGCGTTGAAGCGGTAAGACAGCGCACCACTCTTTATTTATTGGCGACTGGGCCACCTTTAGTGGGCTTAAGCTGCTCCCCTGGGCTGCAGATTTACCAATTGGGAACAAACTTGGACTGCCTAAGCAGCATGGCAGGCCGTGCATGAGGGGTGTCTGGGTTGGGCATTGGATGGTGGTGAAGCGGTGGAAGTGCAGTCTAGTGATGGTCCACGGTGCAGCGGCGGGAGCACACGCAATCTGTTGACGCCGTTCCAGAAACCCCGATCTGCACCCAGAAGCAGTAGCCTGGAAAGACGACTGCCTGCACAAGCAGCAGTTTTGAGCAAACGGCAAAAAGTTGTGACACAGAGCGAGAAGGAGGGAAATGGGATGGCTAAGCGCCTAGGCCTTTGCCGCCTCCTGCTTTCTTAAGTCCTGGAGCTGGTTGCAGCAACCTGCCGCATCCTACCGTATTGCCTTATATATTCCCCCCACTGCCCCTCCCGCTGCCTCAGGTCATGGCGCTGGTTGCAGCCCCTGCCACCTCCTGTTGCCCCATGTCCTGCCCCTGCTGCCCTAGGCATTCCATCTCTGCCGCCTCCTCCTGCCCTAGATGTTCCCCCATTGCCCCTTCCTGCTGCCTCGGTCATGGCGCCGGTTGCAGCCCCTACTACCTCCTGTTGCCCCATGTCCTGCCACGCCCCTGCTGCCCTAGGCATTCCATCTCTGCCACCTCCTCCTGCCCTAGATGTCCCCCCACTGCCCCTCCAGCTGCCTCAGGTCATGGCGCCGGTTGCAGCCCCTGCCACTTCCTGTTGCCCCATGTCCTGCCCCTGCTGCCCTAGGCGTTCCATCTGTGCCTCCTCCTGCTGCCCTAGATGTTCCTGTTAGCAGGCAGGGTATTTATACCAATGAATGCGGCCTTATCATATACTGTTAACGAAGCAACCAACAAGCTCAGACCAAACCTAAGACCCTGAGCTGAAGTCTGGAAGGAGAACACACAGAACTGGACAGTACAACACCATTCTGTCAACAGTTCCCTCCCTGCCCCGCCTGCTACCTCAGGTGCTGGAGCCGATCGAAGCCCCTGGCGCTGATACCGCCCGGCAACTGTGTGCTCATAGCGCACGCGGTCACTGGCCAGGGTAACTCGGTGCGCGTGGCACTGGTCACCCAGGAGGACCTGAGCAAGGCACTGGTGTTTGAGGTGAGCCTCCCGGTTGAGCGCTCGTGGCTTTCGTCGATGGTGGCCGGCCGTGCGTCCGGGGCCGACCCAGGGGGCACTGCTTGACGATCCCGCCTGCGGAACCTTTAGCCAGCGCAGGCTCGTGATTGCCTGCTGACTAGTAGCTTTTCATGAGTTCCTTGATTTTATTGCTGGCTGCCTGACCTGATGTCTCCTCCCGGATGGAACCTTCACACATTGGATCCCACAAGCTTTCCTTTCAGCCGGGGGCTGCCCTAGGCGCTGGGAGCGCGAGACGTGAGGCATGTGACGCCCCTCATGCGCCGACCCTCCCCCGTAGGTGACGGGCACCCCATCGGTTCAGCATCTGGCCAGCCTCCCCCCTCAGCACCGCCTTTCCTCGCAACAGCTGGCCTCCATCAGCCTGCCGAGCTCGCCCTCGCCTCAGCCAAATTGCATCTCGCACCTCTTGCTGCTGTCTGCCAGCGATTCATTGGTCCTGCTCAGCACGTCGGCCTCTGGCTGCGGGAGCCTAGTTCCGGAGCTCTACTTGTTTGGCCAGCAGCATCAGGCCGGAGCGTGCTGGGACGCATCGCCTCGCGCGCACTATGTCGCCAACCCACTGTTTGGAGAGCTGGGCGGGCCACTGAACGCGCCCGGTGAGACAGCGCACCCTTCTATAGCGGTAGCACCAGACGGCTCCAAAGTGATGCTGACTAGCTGCGGCGCGCTGCATGTTCTGGACGCGCAGATGCTGCAGCCATTGGTGGTAGCACCGCTGCTGGCAGCGGTGGGAGACAAGACAGGTGCCAGTAGCGGCGACCCCGCGGCTGCCAGGCCGCTGCACTTGCACCCTGCGTCGCTGTGTTCCTCTCCCAACGCAAGCTGCGTCTTGGTCGTTGAGATTCCCTACTCGGCAGCGGCCACCACCGCTGCATCGACGGCTCCGTCGCCGGCAGCCTGCGGCAGCACGGCGCTGCTGCAGGTGATGACGCTGCCCGAGGGCCTGCCGCCGTCCGCCTCCTCGTCCCCCGGGGCAACGGGCGAGCAGCCGTGGAAAATGGACGCGTTCCGCTTGGCGTGGGCGACGCTCAACGGGACGCACCCCTGGGACTGTGTGCAGCGCTGTGTGGGGCCGCACCGTGACGCGGCTTCAGAACCGAGCGGGGCCATCGTGGCGACGCTGGGCGCGCTTGACTGTTTCTGGCACGCGTATGACCGGCACTCTATGGCATCGTAAGTACTGGGGACTGAGGGTTCAGGTCTGGATCCGCACTTCACTGCATTGTAGGTAGCAGGGGGGTAGGGTTTACAGTGCGAATTGGACCTCTGAAGAATATGAGGCAGCAGGGGTTTATGCTTGAGGGTGAGGTTACCTCTCCTGGCATGGTGTGTAGCAGGGATTCTGGGTTTTAAAGTACATATGAATTTGCGCTGATGCTCTCCAAGGCATCATAGGGAAAATAATGTGGCCGAGGCAGCCGAGGCTGCTGCTAGGGTTAAGGGTAAAGTTTGGCTCTCCAAGGCGTCATAGGCAACGGGTGCAGATGGTCTAGGCCGCTGCCAGGGCTATGCTCCCTTGAAACCCTAACGCTCCGGCGTGCTAGCTGCCCTGGGTTCTCTCCTTACAGAAGCTGTTGTCACCCGCCATGGCACACAGGGAGCTTCCGTTTCTTTCTCTCCTGCCCCAGGCCTCTCCTGCGCCCACTCTCCAGGGCTTGCTCGGTCGTATCTTGCAGGTTGTGCAGGAACGTCTCCACTGCTTAGAGGGAAAGAAAGAAGGAAAACTACGCCCGCAGGGTGGTGAGGGTTAGGAAAACAGTGCGGCATGGGCCGTTACCATTCCACTGCTTGTGTTAGTGTGCTTCAGCTGTGCTTCAGCTACGGCACGGCCTACGGGCATGGGCGCCTGGTGTGGCAAGCCCTCCTGCCCGGGCCAGGTGCTGTAGGCTGGTCAAGGCGTGGCCCTCATCAGCCTATTGGTCGCCTGTCAAAGCTCGTCTGTGGGGCACCAAGTAAAACAAAAAGTGACTGACCCGATTCCCCACACCTACTGATGACTTGCTCATCTCTAGCTCAGGGCCTCATGCCCAGCGCGTTTTTATCTCGCCCCTTTTCCCTGTAGGTCTCCCAGGCAAGACTGCCCTGTGTCCCCCCACCTCCTGCTCTCTCCCCCCTCCCAGTCGTTGAAACCTGTTGGATGGATGCAGGTTGGTTCTTCTCCTTCAAGCAGAAAATCTTTTGCACCACCAGGCCCGACTGCCCTTTTCTCCCCCCCGCCAGTCAACTAATACCTGCTGGACCAACCGCTGTGTGTTCACCACCACATACCCCCCCTCCCACCCCTTCCTAGTCACTGCAATCTGCAAGACCGAGTCAAGTTGGCTTTCCTTATCTCCCCCTCCCAAACTCCCAACCTGGCTTTTCCCCTCCTTTATAGTTACTGCAACCTGCTGGATCGAGTCAAGTATGCTTCCCTTATCACCCCCTCCCCCCCTCCCAACCTGGCTTTTCCCCTTCTTTGTTGTCACTGCAAAAAAAGAGGAATAGTGACGGTACAGGAAATAGCACGGCATGGGCAGGGGTACGCAATCTGCTAGACAGAGCCAAGCTAGCTTCCCTTATCTCCTCTGCCAACCTGGCCTGTCCCCTTCTTTATAGTCACTGCAATCTGCTGGACCGAGTCAAGCTGGCTGTGCTGAGGCAGGTGCCAGGCATGCATGCCGCGACTGTGGCCTCGGACTTGATCGTGCGGATGACACTGAGACATGTGCAAGCTATACTGCAGGTGGGAGGGGGCAGGGGACAGGGGACAGGGGAGGAGGGGGCAGGAGGGGGCAGGGGAGGAGGGGACAGGGGGGAGAAGGAGGGGACAGGGGACAGGGGGGAGAAGGAGGGGACAGGGGACAGGGGACAGGAAAGGGTAGAGTCTGGGGGGACAATGTAGAGGATAGAAGAGGAGAGAGGGGGGAGAAGGAGGGTAAGTGGTTGAGGTGTGCAGGAAAGAGTAGATGTGAGGGGTCAGAGGAGAGGAGGGGACGTGGTGTGAGTGAAGGTGGCTGGAGTGGGAGGGGGGAGTCATGTTAGCCTTCTGGGGCTCTCACGTACCTCCCCTTGACCAGCTTCCTCCTCAACTGCCGTCCAGATCGTGTCTGCGTCGTCAGAATCATGTCCCAGCCGACAGGCCCAGGGCCTGCCAGCCAGCCACCCACTCACACCCTAGACCCAAGGACGTGGGTGGGTGGGTGGATGGGTGGGTAGGCCCTGGGTCCTAGTGGTTCATTGCGTGAATACCGGATCATGTTTGTCAGGCCGCCGGGCAGCGACCAATGGGTCGATGGGGACCAAACTTTGACGATGTTACGGCTGGTGGCCTGGGCAGCAGGGCTTGCTGCACTGGGCCCCCATGGCTGTGTGTCGTGATACAGCTGAAGTACAATTCAGTCACCCCCAAAACAAAGTAACAAACACTTGCGGATCCCCTAGATGCGTCATGCCTGGGATATTGCGTGGCTCAACAAGGCTCAAGGCAGGTGGTCATACCGGTATGATGAACAATCTGATGTATAATGTATTACTTTGGCATCAAGCGTTCAGTGAATTGTAACTCGTGTATGACTGCCCAGCAGGTGCTGAGCTCCCCCAGTGATATAGTGGACGCCAGCAAGACCTGGGCCGAGAACTTGACAGCGCTCAGGGGGTGGATCCCCTGGGTGCACGGCTACATGATGCTCCAGCTCAGCAGCATTAAAAGGTGAGAGGGCTAAGGTCTCAGGGCCGGGTCGCCTGGGTGCAGAGCTACATGGTGCTCCAGCTCAGCAGCATCAAAAGGCGAGAGACAGGGAGATTGCCGTGTGATTGCCGTGTGTCAATATAGGGACTACAAGTTAAAACCCTAAACCGGCAAACCTGAGGTCGAAGCTTAAAAGCCTTAACCACGAACCATAAATTCGTCTTCCCCCCTCAGCAAATCTGGTCAGTCTACTGGACCTTCCAACCCACTATTTTAGTATTTTCAGACCAGCAGACGTCACATTGTCCCTGAACCCTGAACCCCTGCAGGTGGCTGCAGGTGGGACAGCAGCCCTGCTGGGCCTGCCATGTGACTCCTGAACCTTGAACCAGGTGGAAGCAGGTCAAAGCAGATGGATGCGCTGCAGGGTGTAGAAGGTGTTCCTGGAACCCTAAGCACCCACCCCTAACCCCTGCAGGTGGCTGCAGGGCGGGACAGACGCGCTGTTGGGCCTGCCATGTGACCCTTGAATCTTGAACCCTCAACCAGGTGGACCATATGGATGTGCCGCAGGGTCTACAAGGTGTTCCCTGAACCCTGAGCACCCATCCCTAACCCCCTACAGGTGGCTGCAGGGCGGGACAGACGCGCTGCCGGGCCTGCGCCTGATCCTGGAGGCGTCGACGATGCAGCGCCTGATGTACCTGTACAAGGCCTTCACCACGCTAGGGCCCAGGCAGGAGGTGTGGGGCTGGCGGGTTTGCAGGGGACCAGGGCGGATGTGCAGGGCTAGCGGGTATAATCTGGGTGAACATGAACCGCACAACATTGGTCCCTGGAAGATTATCCACACGGCAGTTATTTTGTTCTGTTACCTGTACCCAGCTTTTTCAGGACTCCAATTCAGGACTCCAATTCAGGGCTCCAATTCAGGGCTCCAATTCAGGACTCTTATTCAGGGCTCCAATTCAGGGCTCCAATTCAGGGCTCCAATTCAGGACTCCAATTCAGGGCTCCAATTCAGGACTCTTATTCAGGGCTCCAATTCAGGGCTCCAATTCAGGACTCTTATTCAGGGCTCCAATTCAGGGCTCCAATTCAGGACTCCAATTCAGGACTCCAATTCAGGACTCCAATTCAGGACTCCAATTCAGGGCTCCAATTCAGGGCTCCAATTCAGGACTCTTATTCAGGGCTCCAATTCAGGGCTCCAATTCAGGGCTCCAATTCAGGACTCTTATTCAGGGCTCCAATTCAGGACTCCAATTCAGGACTCTAATTCAGGGCTCCAATTCAGGACTCCAATTCAGGACTCTAATTCAGGACTCCAATTCAGGACTCCAATTCAGGACTCCAATTCAGGGCTCCAATTCAGGACTCTTATTCAGGGCTCCAATTCAGGGCTCCAATTCAGGACTCCAATTCAGGACTCTAATTCAGGGCTCCAATTCAGGACTCCAATTCAGGACTCTAATTCAGGGCTCCAATTCAGGACTCCAATTCAGGGCTCCAATTCAGGGCTCCAATTCAGGACTCCAATTCAGGACTCCAATTCAGGACTCCAATTCAGGACTCCAATTCAGGACTCCAATTCAGGACTCCAATTCAGGACTCTTATTCAGGGCTCCAATTCAGGACTCCAATTCAGGACTCTAATTCAGGGCTCCAATTCAGGACTCCAATTCAGGACTCTAATTCAGGGCTCCAATTCAGGACTCCAATTCAGGACTCCAATTCAGGACTCCAATTCAGGACTCTAATTCAGGACTCCAATTCAGGACTCCAATTCAGGACTCCAATTCAGGGCTCCATTTCAGGACTCCAATTCAGGACTCTAATTCAGGGCTCCAATTCAGGGCTCCAATTCAGGACTCCAATTCAGGACTCTTATTCAGGGCTCCAATTCAGAACTCCAATTCAGGACTCTAATTCAGGGCTCCAATTCAGGACTCCAATTCAGGGCTCCAATTCAGGGCTCCAATTCAGGACTCCAATTCAGGACTCCAATTCAGGACTCCAATTCAGGACTCCAATTCAGGGCTCCAATTCAGGACTCTTATTCAGGGCTCCAATTCAGGGCTCCAATTCAGGACTCCAATTCAGGACTCCAATTCAGGACTCTAATTCAGGACTCCAATTCAGGACTCCAATTCAGGACTCCAATTCAGGACTCCAATTCAGGACTCCAATTCAGGACTCCAATTCAGGGCTCCAATTCAGGACTCCAATTCAGGGCTCCAATTCAGGACTCTAATTCAGGGCTCCAATTCAGGACTCCAATTCAGGGCTCCAATTCAGGACTCCAATTCAGGGCTCCAATTCAGGACTCCAATTCAGGGCTCCAATTCAGGACTCTAATTCAGGGCTCCAATTCAGGACTCCAATTCAGGGCTCCAATTCAGGACTCCAATTCAGGACTCCAATTCAGAGCTCCAATTCAGGACTCAAATTCAGGACTCCAATTCAAGGCTCCAATTCAGGACTCCAATTCAGGACTCCAATTCAGGGCTCCAATTCAGGACTCCAATTCAGGGCTTTAATTCAGGACTCTAATTCAGGGCTCCAATTCAGGACTCCAATTCAGGGCTCCAATTCAGGACTCCAATTCAGGGCTCCAATTCAGGACTCCAATTCAGGGCTCCAATTCAGGACTCCAATTCAGGGCTTTAATTCAGGACTCTAATTCAGGGCTCCAATTCAGGACTCCAATTCAGGGCTCCAATTCAGGACTCTAATTCAGGGCTCCAATTCAGGACTCCAATTCAGGGCTCCAATTCAGGGCTCCAATTCAGGGCTTTAATTCAGGACTCTAATTCAGGACTCTAATTCAGGACTCCAATTCAGGACTCCAATTCAGGGCTCCAATTCAGGGCTCCAATTCAGGGCTCCAATTCAGGACTCCAATTCAGGGCTCCAATTCAGGACTCCAATTCAGGGCTCCAATTCAGGGCTCCAATTCAGGGCTCCAATTCAGGACTCCAATTCAGGGCTCCAATTCAGGACTCCAATTCAGGGCTCCAATTCAGGGCTCCAATTCAGGGCTTTAATTCAGGACTACAATTCAGGACTCCAATTCAGGGCTGGTTTCAGGCCTGTGAGTCTAGGATGACACTGCGCATTGGCGGTTGCCTCGCCTCGGTTGCGCCCAATCTTGTCGATCCCACTGTTTTTCTGTGAAACATGCGTGGCGAGGTAGTGCAGCACTCGTGCCCAGTGTCCCTGTGCACAATGCGACCGAGGGCATCCCCTTGGGTCAGGGGTGTGACTTAGCAGACTGGCAGGCCCAAGGCCCTTAATCCTGCCTGCCTGCCTCCCCGCCCCAGCCTGACGGCCCGCCCCTGCTCCCCCAGGACGGCAGTACCGAGGTGATTGACGCCTTCTACAAGGCATGGTCGACCACCGCCAAGGGCCAGGGCGCCATGCAGGATGTGGACGTCCACGCCTTCTCTCGCGCTATCTTCCAGGTGGGAGGCTTGCCGCCATGAATGAAGAACGAAAGGAAGTGCGTGTTGCCTGCCTGCCGCCAGGAACAGCAAGAGAAAGTACCCATACAGGGGGCTGGCCACCAGAGATGAAAGAAAGACAGACTGGTAGTCCCCTGAGGCATGGATTAAGGAAACCAACCCCCAAAGAAAGACATACTCCTTGAGACAAGGATTAAGGAAGCACCACGTGTCCGAGCCTTCCTGCCAAACCAGCCAACCAGGAGTCCCTCGAGGCCTGGCTGTCCTCACGGTCTAGAAGCTCTGTCCACGCGGCTTGCTGCGCATGTGCCGCCCATTCCCTTGCAGCTTGCTTGGCGCTCATGGCTTTGCTCTGGATGTGCCAGACATGAAGGCAGCGGGACTCCATGCCCCCCCGTGTATGGCTCTGTCCTATGATTTAATAATATGACTTATATACCGTATATGACTTCTGTATATGACTTACCGTATATATATGACTTACATATATGACATATATATGACTTCATGAATGAATCAATATACAACCTAAAGCGAAGCAAGCATCCTGTTTAGCTGTAGTACTGAGTGAATGAGTGAGAAGGTGGGCTTACCTTGACGAACCTCGCCAGCCAAAGCCTTTATTCAGGGTGCTTCAGCTACACCTCATCTACAACCCGGCCTATGACTTGCAGTGTTTGCTATAACCCTGGTCCTCCAGCCATCGGTCGGTCTGGGTCTTGCCCTCATCGGCCCAGTGATGGTCGCGTGGTAGGCCCCCTAAGGTGGTCTGGTGCGCACTGAAAAAATTGCCCGTGTCCCTCCCGCCAGGGTCCCTTCTACCTGCACCTGGCGCGTGCAGGTCCCTATGCCACTGCGGATTCTATCAAGAGTATGCTGCCCCAGCACATCATGAACCTGGTGCCGGATCTCAATGAGGAGGAGCTGATGGACAGGTGAGCTGCGTCTCCACCTGGAATGATCCTGAACCATGAACTAGGGCACTGCATGCCTGCAGGCAGGGCTGATGGCGGGCTGGAGGCTTGGACATGATGGTGATGCTGATACAGAACGTGTTATGTCACCCCCTCTCTCTGGTCTTACGATTCCTCCACATAATCTTGAGAAAATCGAAACCCCCCACATCAGGTGTCTCCCTTTTCTCCAGCGAGGCTGCTGCTGATGATTGTGTGTCACTCTGCCATGTTGCAGGGCTCGCGAGCTCGGGCCCACTTGTCAGGCATTTGAGCCCGGGTGGGGCGTGGCCTTCGCAGCCAGCACCGCCTCTGTCATGGGGACATGGCGTTCGTGGAGAGGACAGAGCGCAGAAGAGGCGTTGGGAGGCACCTCGCAGAGCAGCGGGGTCCCCTCCTCTGCTGCTGTCAAGGTAGAGCAGCAGCCGCAGCAGCAGCAACACGTTGTGTCTGCTGCCGCGAGCTTCGATTCAGACCCTGGTGGGCGCCTTCGGCGACGGTGGAGGCTGCAGCGTGCGTTTGCTCAGCAGCCGCTTGGCTTTGCTGCGGCAAGGGGCAGCCGTGCTGCTGCTGGGGCCGCTCTGGATGGCCACCTTATGCTGGATTGCATGAGCGGCAAGAGGCTCGCATGGCAGACGGACGAGGTGACCTTCGAGTGCATGGATGGGACGTTCCTGACGGCTGAGCTTGGAGGCCCCTGTGACAAGGACGGCGGTCTCGCCAGTACGGGGGGGTTCTCTCGGTCAAACGCCACGCATCGGACGTGGCTCGCCTCGTGCGCTCCGTCGGGCACGATGTGGAAGCGTGTCAGGTCTGGGCCACCGGAGACTGTTTAATTCTCGATTACCAGAAATATTTACTTTCCTTCAATAATAAGACTTGAAGGCGCACCTGGGGCTGAACTTGAGAGCTGAATCGGTCCCCGTTAACTGCACGGCAACTGTCAGTACGGCAATGTGATGTCTTGTCGAGCCACGACCTGCTCAATTTAACCTGCTAGCCTGTGCAGGCCTTGCAGATAGCATTTTGAAATTGAAACAGTGCATCCGTGATGGTAGCCTTTTTCGGGGTCATCGATAATTGGCGGAGCCAGGAGATGCAGCTGGTCCAGGTAATGGTGTTTATTGGCTGCAATGTTAGTAGAGCCCTAGTTCAACATGAACTGCTGATATCGCAGCTCATGGTGCCAAGCGAGGCTGCCCATGACACCGTAGCAGCACTTGGGGACATTGGCCTTCTGCAATTTAAAGACTTAAACACGGAGAAGTCTGCATTTCAAAGGACGTACGCTAACCAAGTGAGTGACAGACAGTGATCTCGGGCACGAGCTTGAATTATATTTGCTCATCCATTCTCTCATTTACCCAAACAAGGTGAAACGATGTGACGAGATGGCTCGCAAGGTCCGCTACCTCACGGAGCAGGTAGGGACGATCCATTTTAGCAGTTGGTGGACAACGAAAGGTCCTTGTCGTGTCTCACCTAGCTCTCCCTCCCATCATGGCATACAGGTCCACAAGGCTAACATGGCAGTGACTGGGAGATCTATGAATTGGCCAGAGAGATCTGTGACAGTGGATGAGCTCGAGGTGCGCCTAGCCATGCAGTCACGGCTGTCACCGATATCTGGACCACGTGTTCCAGCCTGCCAGGCACCTACTAGCTTGATCTGCTCTGCAGAGCAGCTTCTTTTCGGCTTAATGTCTGTCGGTATCCAAACTCTCACCCCCAGACATTGATAACCCTTCACACTCAACAGTCCAAGCTAGACGACCTGGAACATTCGACACTCGAGCACAACAGCAACAGTGAGCGGTTGATGCGCACCCATGCTGAGCTGACCGAGCTCCAGATCCTGCTGGAAAAAGCGGGGCAGTTCTTCCTCTCATCAAACGTGCAGACTGAAGCTCGTCAGGCTGTGTGTAAACCTGCTGTTGGGGAGGACCCACCCCAGGATATTGGAACTCCACTTCTCTCACCCGATCGAGAGGCTGGTCAGGTGGGTAGAGCTGTGAGGCTTGGTCAGGAGGGGTTAACCTTCGACTAAGAACTACCTCGACAGCAAGCATAAACAGCTTGTTCCAATACCTTGATATGGTTTTCCACAAGTCAGTTTTGTTTACCCCATGTCGGCATGTCCAACCCATCATGCCCAGCAGAGGGCTTGCCTAGTCCCGTCACTTAAGCGCTGGAACATGCACCTCTCCAGGGCCCTGTTACCAACGCGGGTCGTCTAGGCTTCGTCGCTGGCCTCATCCAGCAGCAGAAGCTTGACAGCTTTGAGCGGATCCTGTTCCGTGCCACCCGCGGCAATGTGTTTGTCAAGACCTCCCAAGTTGGCCGGGTGCGGGACCCCACGAGCGGTGAGGAACAAGAGAAGAGCGCCTTCGTGGTTTTCTTCGCAGGCGACCGCTCCAAAACCAAGATCATGAAGGTGCGCTCGCAATCCCACGCCCCCTAAGGCGAATGTGGGCTGACAAGGCCCACGCACCTGACGTCCCCATGCCCAGTTATTCTTTAAATGCAGCAGCACATCTGCGACATATGCAGCTTGCTGCTGTGGACGTGGCCTCGCCAGCAGCGCTTGTAACACAAATTTTTTCTTAGCCAAGTCGTCATACTCTTTTACACATGGATGAAGGGCAGTTCGGACACAACCCCACTGTTCATTCACTAACTTGTGCAATGCGCCTCTTGCCGGTATGTGGATATGACTGTGTGGCCTGCCCGCTTGTGTGACTCGGCCTTGTGTGATCAGATCTGCGAGGCCTTCGGAGCCAACCGCTACCCTTTCCCCGAGGAGGTGCCACGTCAGCGCCAGATGCATGCTGAGGTGACGACGCGCTTGCGTGAGCTGAAGACCACCATAGAGGCAGGAGACATGCACCGACAGGGGGTACTGACAACAGTGGCACAAAGTGAGTTGGCACAAGGGACACTATTCAATCCATGCGGCCTAGGGCCTCTGACCATGCAGGTTTAACAGCTAGTCCGGAGTGGTCCCGTACATGATAGGCAGTTGTTAGGTTCAGGGTGAGTGTAGCTATCTTCCCCTGAAGAAATAAAATATCACATGTTGTCCACCTTTGAAATTCAACTGACCCACCGGCTCTCTCTCATGCTCTGTCTTAGTTGTGCTTCGTGCGCTTTCATTTATAATTCTCTACATTTAATTGAACCGCAACCTATCCTGCCCAACACAAGCTCGCTCCCAACTGCAATGTTCTACACGGAAGCAATGTTTTAGCTCCCGCTCTTCCCATCTCGTGCCACCACATGCCCTCGAGATGCTCCTCCAAGAAGTGTGACCCGCCAGCACTCTCTCTCTCTCCTGACCAACTCCTGACCCCGCGTGCTCTTCCAATCTCAGACCTGGACGCCTGGACCCTCCAAGTGCGCAAGGAGAAGGCGATCTACCACACCCTGAACAAGATGAACATGGACTTCACGCGCAAGGTGCTGGTGGCGGAGGCATGGGTGCCCTCCTGCGCCACCTCAAGGGTGTCGGAGGCGCTGCGGCAGGCGGCGGTGCAGAGTGAGGCACAGGTGTGTGTTCAGCAGGTAGTCCTCAGCAGGGTGTGTGCCTGTGTGGGTCTAAACAGTCACGGGTGCTCAACAGCAGCACTTCGCGGGTGTCGGAGGTGCTGAGGAAGGCGGCGGTGTGTGTGCTGAGCAGGGTGTTGCTGGAGGGTGTGTGCGGCTCAGCAGTTACAGGTGCTCACCAGCGCCACCTGGAGAGTGTTGGAGGCGCTGCGGCAGGCAGCGGTGCAGATTGAGGCACAGGTGTGTGTTCAGCAGGTAGTCCTCAGCAGGGTGTGTGCCTGTGTGGGTCTAAACAGTCACGGGTGCTCAACAGCAGCACCTCGCGGGTGTCGGAGGTGCTGAGGAAGGCGGCGGTGTGTGTGCTGAGCAGGGTGTTGCTGGAGGGTGTGTGCGGCTCAGCAGTTACAGGTGCTCACCAGCGCCACCTGGAGAGTGTTGGAGGCGCTGCGGCAGGCAGCGGTGCAGATTGAGGCACAGGTGTGTGTTCAGCAGGTAGTCCTCAGCAGGGTGTGTGCCTGTGTGGGTCTAAACAGTCACGGGTGCTCAACAGCAGCACCTCGCGGGTGTCGGAGGTGCTGAGGAAGGCGGCGGTGTGTGTGCTGAGCAGGGTGTTGCTGGAGGGTGTGTGCGGCTCAGCAGTTACAGGTGCTCACCAGCGCCACCTGGAGAGTGTTGGAGGCGCTGCGGCAGGCAGCGGTGCAGAGTGAGGCACAGGTGTGTGTTCAGCAGGTAGTCCTCAGCAGGGTGTGTGCCTGTGTGGGTCTAAACAGTCACGGGTGCTCAACAGCAGCACCTCGCGGGTGTCGGAGGTGCTGAGGAAGGCGGCGGTGTGTGTGCTGAGCAGGTTGTTGCTGGAGGGTGTGTGCGGCTCAGCAGTTACAGGTGCTCACCAGCGCCACCTCAAGGGTGTCGGAGGCGCTGCGGCAGGCAGCGGTGCAGAGTGAGGCACAGGTGTGTGTTCAGCAGGTAGTCCTCAGCAGGGTGTGTGCCTGTGTGGGTCTAAACAGTCACGGGTGCTCAACAGCAGCACCTCGCGGGTGTCGGAGGTGCTGAGGTAGGCGGCGGTGTGTGTGCTGAGCAGGGTGTTGCTGGAGGGTGTGTGCGGCTCAGCAGTTACAGGTGCTCACCAGCGCCACCTGGAGAGTGTCGGAGGCGCTACTGCAGGTGGCGGTGCAGAGCAGGGTACACTGGGGACAGATGTGTGCTGAGCAGGGTGTTCCTGGAGGGTGTTTGGGTCTTGGCAGTTACATATGCCCACGTGTGCCACCTCGCGGGTGTCGGAGCTGTTGTGGCAGGCAGTGGTGCAGAGCGAGGCGCAGGTGTGCTCAACAGAGTGTTCCTGGAGGGTGTGTGTGGGTCAGCAGTTACAAGTTCCCACCAGCAGCACCTCGAAGGTGTCGTGGAGGCGTTGAGGCAGGCGGCGGAGCAGAGTGAGGCGCAGGTGTGTGGGTGTGGGTACTAGCAGGGTGGTCCTCAAGGTTGAGAGGGAGTCAGCACCGTGGCCTGGGGGGATAAATGGGCATGAGCTGTGTGTGCCCAAAGGGTTGTCCGCGAGAGTTTGTGGGTCTCAGCAGGCATGCCCTGGGTGGGGAATTCGTCTCTGTGGGCAGGCATACAATGTCTGATTATTTGCTTACCTTGTTGACCTGGGCAGAGCTGTGGCCCCTCGCTTGGCGGCGCTTGTCCCTGGGTCTTTGGCTGCCCTGATGGGCTCATGACTGTTGGTATGCTTGATACAAGCCTTGTTTAAAAACAGCCGTGAGATTGTGCCTACATGCGCCTGCTTCATGTGCAGTCAGTCGATCAGTTCGCTTGCGACCAGCCGTGTTAATGGTTTCGTTTGAATGAAGGTTACGAGCATAACTTGAAGTCCGTCTACTCCCGCCTGCTGGCCATGATGCCGATGCAGCTGCTCCAGCTGGTTCACGCTAGTTTTAATGTAGCAGTAGGCTAATAGCGGTCCTGGAAGACGAAATATATCCTGTACGTGTGCTTGGATCTCCCCCTGCCTACAGGCCTGGACAGTGATGCACTCCCTCCCTGTCCAACAACAGCAGGCTTATCTTAAAATGAGCTCCATAATCGTCCTTCTGCCTTCAGGTCACGACGGGGATGCACTCGCTCCCTTGTCCAACAACAGCAGGCAAATCTTAAACTATGCTTCATACTTGTCCTGCTGTTCAGGTCACAACGGTGATGCAGCCGCTCCCTGCTGCGCACCAGCAGCCACCCACGTACTTCGAGACCAACAAGTTCACGTCATGCTTCCAAACTATTGTGGATGCCTACGGGGTGGCAAACTACCGGGAGGTGAATGCAGCTGATGGGGGGGGGAAGGGGGGGATGTACCTATTGGGTAGGCCTGGACGGGATTTGTTTCGATGGGGGTGAGGAGATGAATGCAGTCGAGTGCAGTCGAGAGGGGGGGGTACCTGATGGGTAGGTCGGGGGGAGGTTTGCCTGATGGGGGCTTGGAGGTGCATGTAGGGGCAGGGGGGAGAGGGATGTACCTGATAGGGTCAGGAGGTGATGTACCGAAGGGAAGGGGGGGGGGGTGAGGAAGTGCGCATTGTGATGTTGAGAGCTGCCCCCCTCGGGTGGCGTCTTAGTAGTGCAGCTTCGTTAGGGGGCAGCTACGCTTGTGCTGTGCAGCTTCGTTAGGGGCAGCTACGCTTCTGCAGTGCAGCTCCTTTGAGGGGGCAGCCAGCCGGCCACGATGGGTTCGGGTCACATGATTGGGCAGCTAGCTTAACACTAATCACAGTCTTGAGTGAATATACCATTCCCTGCCTGCCTTGTGGGTCATGCCTGCCTCTTTAACCCTGGACCTCCCCTGTGGGTCATGCCTGCCTCTTTAACCCTGGACCTCCCCTGTGGGTCATGCATGCCTCTTTAACCCTGGACCTCCCCTGTGGGTCATGCCTGCCTCTTTAACCCTGGACCTCCCCTGTGGGTCATGCATGCCTCTTTAACCCTGGACCTCCCCTGTGGGTCATGCCCCGCCTCTTTGACCCTGGACCTCCCCTGTGGGTCATGCCCCGCCTCTTCAACCCTGGACCTCCCCTGTGGGTCATGCCCCGCCTCTTCAACCCTGGACCTGCCCAACACACACATGCTCAGGTGAACCCCGCTGTCTTCACCATCATGACGTTCCCGTTCCTGTTTGCCGTCATGTTCGGCGACCTCGGACACGGCGCGCTCATGCTCATGTTCGCGCTGGTGCTACTCTGGTTTGAAAAGTCCCTGGGCCGGCAGCAGGTGAGGACCAAGGAGTGTTGGTTCAAAGAATCACCGTAAGTGCGCTTGAGTGACGAGTCAGCTACGTCCCTGCCTGCGGCCGACGGGAGTGGTGCAGCATGCTCTGTTGCTTGGGCTGTAGGCCGGTCATGGGGCCAATCAGCCCCAGCTGCTGGGAGCGCACCAGACCACCGTAGGGGGCTGCCAGGCAGGGCCACCGCTGGGGGTGGCCCTGCCTGGCAGCCCCCTACAGTGGTCTGGTGCGCTCCCATTAGAGCGCAATGCGCTGAGCCGCTTAAAAGACTGTTTGGTCGGTGCGTTGTGTTTCTGTCTCATCTGCTCCAAGTTCTTATTAGTGTGTTTTCTCCATACTTCCATAGCATGAACTTGATGCTTCCCGTCCACCTCCTACCAGCTAGGCTACTAAGCCCTAAACCCTAGCATCAAGTAAGTGTTTCCCTCCCTCCCCCCCCCTTGCCAGCTTGGCAACTGAAGCCTAGCATCAAGTTGATATTTCCCTCCCCCCCCCCGCCAGCTCGACGACATCACCGACATGCTGTTCGGTGGGCGCTACTGCATCCTCCTCCTGGCGCTGTTCTCCATCTACACGGGGGTGATCTACAACGAGTTCTTCTCCATGCCCATGGCCATCTTCGGGCCGTCGCGCTTTAAGTGAGGCGGCGCCCTGGGGGGATGCTTTATGGCCTTGTGCTGGCCTGATGCGCGGGGGGGGGGGGGGGGGCTTTTCTGCGGTAATCAAAATCTGTAGTCTGTGTTCTCCCCTTGATTGAGATGGCTGTTTCTTCCGCCGAAGTCCAATGTAAAATGGATTTTCCAGGAGCAATTTCGGGTTAAAAACAGCCCCCCTATCACCGGTATCGATATTTCAAGGCCTGGACATGGAACAAAATGGGAAGAATACCAATTGAGGCTGATGGTACGGTGACCACCATGTCTCACCACATGGTGGGAAACTGCTCCTAAACCCCGGCTCACCCCCTCCCCAACCCACTTCGCTTAGGTGCTTTGTTGGCTCCGAGGCTGAACCCAGCGGCCCTGCAAACCTGCGTGACTGCTCTTTTGCCGGCGGTGAAATCGAGTTCTACGGCCCTGAACCCTACTATTTTGGCGTGGACCCGGTGTGGCGCGGCACGAAGACCGAGCTGCCCTACCTCAACAGCCTCAAGATGAAGATGAGCATTCTCATCGGAGTGATTCACATGAACCTGGGGATCCTCATGAGCCTCTTCAACAACAACTACTTCCGGTGCGGACTGTGGAGGGATTGTCTAGGGAATCATGTGGACGTCAGTAATGATTTATTATGATCTGGCGCTAGCGTGCTCAGGGGCGTATGTTCCTCTGACATCAGTTGTTCCTCACAACTTGTCTGCTGCACGCCATGTGCCCCTCACAGTAGCCTAGGGCAGTGGAAGGGGACCCTGGTTTGGCATTAGGGCACACTGCTCACAGTAGCCTAGGGCAGTGGAAGGGGACCCTGCTTTGGTATTAGGGCACACTGCTCAGAGTAGCCTAGGGCAGTGGGAGGGGATACTGGTTTGGCATTAGGGCACACTGCTCACAGTAGCCTAGGGCAGTGGAAGGGGACCCTGTTTGGGCATTAGGGCACACAGCTCACAGTAGCCTAGGGCAGTGGGAGGGGACCATGGCTGGACATGCATTAGGGCACACCGCAGCTGCCAAGATATGCTGCAACCTCCTCTCAATGGACCCACGCTCCCAGAATGTATTGCTTGCTGACCCTTCTACCCCATCATTGCAGCTTCACAGCAAATGGATTCCTCATACGAAGCCTCAGGGCGAACCCTTTTAGTTGATTCTTAAATCTCCGTGGCAGTGCTGCCCCGTGTTGTTGTGCATGGACAAGCTTTCCACCACGCCTCAAGACGTACTTCGGTTTTTGTTGCTGGATTTCTATTCGTACTCCTGCCGGTGTTCGTGTTCAGGAATTGCCGTCCAGGTTTTTGAATCTCTGGTGCACCGCTGTTGCTTGCATTGCTGTGCAGGGACTCGCTGTCCACCTGGTGCGAGTTCGTCCCACAAATCATCTTCCTCAACTCCCTCTTCGGCTACCTCTGCTTCCTGATCGTCTACAAATGGGCCACTGGCATGACCACCGACCTCTACCACGTGCTCATCTACATGTTCCTCAAGCCGGGCGAGATTGACGAGTCCGGCTTCTCGTTCACCGGGCAGGGAACGGTACAGAACCTGCTCCTGGCTGCTCTGGTGTTTGCCATCCCGTGGATGCTCTTCCCCAAGCCGTTCATCCTCAAGCGGCGCAACGAAGCCGCCAAGAGGCGGGCAGGGGGCGGCTACCAGCACTTCCGCGAGGAGGGCGACCGCGAGGCTGGTGCCGTTGCGGGGCCCTCCGCGGACGCGGCGCCGCACGGTGGTGGCCACGGAGGCCATGGAGCAGAGTTTGACTTCAGCGAGGTGCGTGCAACCTCCTCGGGCCCGTGCTGCCAACATTGATATCCGGCTGGCCTGAGGTTGTTTCCTGGCCAGGAGGCCGACCCGCCTCGGGCTCTCCGTTTGATTTCCTATGCGTTGCAAATCCTTACCGTACGCGCTGCCTGGTCCATCTGCGGCGCTGCTTAAAATATAAACTGCAATCCGAACTGTCTTTGAATCTCGCTGCTGTTGCATGCACAACCACATGTGGGCCCCGCCATCCTGATCATCCTGGGTTCATCCTTTGTGATGCTTTCAATCTAAACTGTTTTTTTAGTTTTGCTGCTGGCACGAGCATTGCTCCGCTTGAATCCTAATTGCAGTTTGAGTTGTGCTGCTGATGCAAGCACTGTTCCTCCTTGCGCCTTCCTCCAGGTCATGGTGCACCAGATGATCCACGCCATTGAGTTCATCCTTGGCTCAGTCTCCAACACGGCCTCGTACTTGCGCCTGTGGGCGCTCTCGCTCGCGCACTCCCAGCTCTCATCCGTGTTCTACGACCGCGTGCTCATAGCAGGGATCCAGAGCAACAACGTGGGGGCCATGATCATTGCGTTCTTCGTGTGGGCGCTGGCCACGCTGGGCGTTCTGATGGTGATGGAGTCCCTGAGCGCTTTCCTCCATGCGCTGCGCTTGCACTGGGTCGAGTTCCAGAACAAGTTTTACAAGGGGACGGGCTGGCAGTTTGCGCCGTTCAGCTTTGCCACCATGGCTGCAGAGGATGCCGCTGCGGTGTAGGTAGTGGCGCTGGAGGCCTCGACGCCAGTCCCTGACTTGAAAACCTGTGACAGTGTGCTTGCAGTCTGATAATAATCTAGCCGTATTATCTGTTGGTGAAAAATAAATGATCCGCCGTTCCACTGGTTGGCCCTGTCATATGCTTTCCTGCCGGTGTACGGCGTTGTTAATCATTCCGGCAATTACCGGTATATATTGTTCTCCCCCTCTCTTTCATGGGAAGCATCTTTGTCAACCAACATTTACCGAGCCAGGAGGGGGCCAACCGCCATACCATTAGTTTTGGTCATAATGCAGACTTTAAACAGGCATGCCGGTTAGCCTTGAGGCTGGCGACTACACATTATTAACTGTTGAGATGTCTCTGATGGATCATCAAAAATCCTGAAATACGCTCAAATGAAATGATTCTCAGGAAAGGAACGACCTCACGCAGTACCGGCACATGCAACAGATGCAGAATATTCACACGGTCTGTTAAAGCAAACGAAATTAATATTCATGGCATGCGAGCTTGAAGCAGAGCTTGTCTTGTTGCAACAACTTACGAAATGTTTGCCTCCATTTTTGACATGACGAACGAGTCCTTTTAGTCCGGGTGCATCCGCTGCGAGAGTAAACGGGTCAATGACGTTACACCTCCAGGCCCTGCTAAAAAGGTTCGGCCTCGTAGGCGACTAATTTAAGGGTTAGGAGGAAAGAACAGAACAAACACCAGGGGAGGAAAAGTGGGAAATAAAGTGAAGGGATAGACAAAAGGCTGGAAAAGAAAGTCAAAGCAGGTTCCAGCCTCTGAACGCCTGCGCCTCATCGATATCTACCATGTCTTGCATAAGCGCCAAGGCATCCCACCCAAGCCTGCCCCGGTACAACTGGAAGAGGTCTCTAGCACCGTTCGGAGGACCAGCCCATCCCCACTCCTCCAGTTGATCCAGCACGCTGGGGCATTGAAAGCATGCATGCAACGCATCCTCCACATGCTCGCCGTCTCCTCTAGCCCAACAACGCTGGCAGCACCGTCTGTCACGCTGCTGACCGCTACGCCGTCCTCGAGTGTCAGCCCTGTTGACGGCGCCGAGCCGCATCGTTAAGTTCGTGCAAGCACACTCCCTTCGGCTGGTGCAGCCCCTGGCCTGCGCCAGCACGGCACCCGCCGTAGACGGAAACCATGTGAGGGAGGCGGCCGCAGACCTGTGTTCAGTGGCAGGATTTCTGTGGTCCCCTCAGCCAGCTGCATCCAGCTGCACCGGCTTGTTTGCTGCATCAACTAGCGCTAGAATAAACGGGTGGATTGCGCACAGTTGTACAACTCCTTTGTGTGTAATAAGACTTAACACATCTGGGCCCTACTTATATAAAGCTCGGCCATCAAAAAAAACTGCTAGGAAACTCAAGGGAGAAGGCACAAGAGGAAAGAAAGGAACTCAAGTTCGCCTTACAAAAGACATAAACAACAACAAAAAGGTCAGGCAAACTGTATCTCCTGCCCCTGAAGAGAGTAGCTGACAACAAGCTGAACTACATCTTCCACAAAAGCCAGGGCCTCTCACCCCTTTCTGCCCTAGTAAAGCTGGTGGAGGTCTGTAGCATCGTTCGGAGCATTAATAATGAGGGAAGGCAAAGCAAATCTACGGGCTATGAGTCGTCCACATTAGGAGCTATCAACTCGGTTAGTACAAATTGAAACCCCGGGTCATCAGCAAGCGCTATACCTTATTGATTTTGTCGACTGGTCATATTGAGGACTCGGACTGTTACAGATGACTTCATTGATGATACAATTCATGATACTATGGCTCATCATCCCTAAAGACAGTACCGCCCACGAGGGCAGCATCTCATAGCCTAGCATCTTATGCTGTGCCCAGCAGGCAATCGGGGCCTTAGGCGCCAGCCTCCACCATGGGGCTCAAGATGGCTTAGGGTCATACGGTAAAAGGCACTAGTGACGGCCTGATGAGGAGCAGGGCGGCCCTGTGCACAACTTGAACACTACCAAGTGTACCTGGCTAATCTTAAGCTGGGCGATAACCACTGTGAGCCAAGAGTCGGAGTCTGACGGGTCGGGCGCGGGCTCCTTGCTGCGGCAGCAATGTGCAGACCCACCCCTGTTGTCAAATATCCATAAGTACAACCCTCCCAAGAATAAAGCCTCGTAGGCAAAAAAAGTGTGAGCTTATCTTGCTGCCATCTTATCAAATCTCATCTGACTCATCCTTTAGGTTGTGGCCAAAGAGCATAGCTCATGTTCCCCAGGGTCAACAAGTCATACTCGGTGGCCAATGCCACCAACTCCGGGTCATGTCTGTTATGCTGCAGGGAAGAACTCGCCTGTGCAGCGTGCGTTTGCACCTACAGGCTGGTCTCCGCCCGTTGAAGGTGGTCCCGCTGCCCGCCCATGCGCTCCTCCACATGGGCCAAATTGGCCCAATCCTGGTTCTGCTGAATTTTGCATCTGCAGACGTTGAGAACGCACTGCATGCCACCGGTTACTCATGGTGGCTGAATGAGCAGTTCATGTGGGAGCTGATGGACAAGGGGGAGCAGCTGGCCATATTCACCCAGGTGATGGCTAAAACCTCGGTCTAATTACAACGAGCCAGAGGTGGGGCAAGATGACCAGACGGATTTCAAATTGTTCTTCATCGCCGTCAGCGAGGAAAGAAGTTAAAAGCGTCAATTCGAGGTAGAACACACATGGTTCGAAAGAAATGCCGAGGCTTTGAGTCGGGAGTAAACTCTGGTATCGTCAGTGTCCTCCAGGGGGATGTCCTCTGTCCTATCTATGGCCAGTCGCACGCAAAAGGTATAAAGGGCAATAAACGTGCACGACGTCGAGTTTCGTTCAGGCAGGTTAGGAACTTCGATATAAGGAAATCCCTCTGAGTCTGGCCAAATTGTCAAGAGCTATGAGGGGCAAGTGGCAGGGGATGCTTCAGACGCAGGAGCAGGCGGGTCTTCTGGGGTATTTTAAGGGCTTGCCAGGTACGGCTTTCGCCTCCAAGTTGTTTTGTCGCCTTCCCTGTTCTCTCTCTTGACCCTCTCTTGCTACAATATGGCTCCCAAGGCTAAGGCTGCCGCTGGTGCCGATGTTGTGACCTTGGGCCCAACCGTGCGTGAGGGAGAGCACGTCTTTGGAGTGGCCCACATCTTCGCCAGCTTCAATGACACATTTGTGCATGTCACTGATATCTCTGGAAGGGAGACCATCTCTCGTGTCACTGGTGGCATGAAGGTGAAGGCCGATCGCGACGAGTCCTCCCCGTACGCTGCCATGCTTGCAGCCCAGGATGTCGCTCAGAAGTGCAAGGTAAGATTTCAGATTGGCAACGACGTACGGCGGCTCGTTCAGTCAGCCCACTCAGGGTGCAGCTCGGCTCATTTCGACGCTCCTCGATATCTGGCGCCAGCACAGTCCATAGCGATCGTTGTAATTCTGATTTTGCCACATCTAGATCGATGGGCATGTATGTCTGAAGGAGCGTTAGCCTGAAAGCAGCTTTAGTTTGAAGACAAGACAACAGCCTTGGAACGCTGTAGCCCACTTCTTAAAGGCTGGCAGGCGCCATGCCAGCGGAATACATGGTTGGAACAAGATATTCCCTGTTGCATGACTTGGGGCTCAACCATGTCAGGCACGGATGCAGCCGCAGCCCATGCTGTGCAGTTTCCTGAACCCCCACACCGGGGCCGCGGTTTTTATTATCTTTGTTTGATTACCAAGTCCTGCTGCTCACGTCACTGTGTAGGAGCTGGGGATCACCGCCCTGCACATCAGGCTGCGTGCCACTGGTGGCAACAAGACCAAGACACCCGGACCTGGTGCCCAGTCTGCCCTGCGCGCCCTTGCCCGCACTGGAATCAAGATTGGTCGCATTGGTGAGACAGAGGGCATTGTCCTGGGCATCTGCATCGTATCTGTCAGCATGTTGGATGGGTATAATTTAGGGCCTTATTATATATATTTAGGGCCTGCTAGTATATATTCAATGCGTACCAGACCACCCTTGGAGGGGGTTGCTGGGCAGCTACCACTGGGCCGATTGGGACCGAACCTTGATCGGCCTATGGCCCACGAAGCAGAGCTAGCTGCACCAAGACCCTACGGCTCTACGCCATAACGCCAAATAAACGGCGTACAGGATCAGGAGGGATGATGTTTGTTTCCGTTCTGATCCTTCTCTTGGACCTGGCACGGTATACACAGCTTTGTCACGTGGATGGATCTCTCGCTCATAACTGCGCGGCCCCTTCTGATCTCCTGATAGCTTTGGCCTTCTTGTGTATTGTCTCTGCGTGTTTCTCAGCATGAAATCCAGTTGAATTGTTTTGCCCCTCTGCGCCTCCATGCCACGGCCAATGCTGCGAATGCATCTGTACTGTAGAATGCCATGGATATCGCTCACGATTAATTATTTCTTGGCCTGCGAGGACTTGGCTGCATGCTAATATTAATTAAAAAATCGCCGGCGGCGGAGTTGAACGCAGGTTTTCGTCACAAGTGCTGCGTGGAGTGACAGTCAGGTGTCTGTTGTACCTGCTGCGTGCCGTCAAATTAAATTAAGAGCAACAATTTCTTTGCTGCGAAACCGTTTTTTAATTACTTTTACTGCCGGACGAAAACAAAATATTTATTTTGCTGCGCGGACCCTTTGGCATTCTACAGTAGTATGGTCTTCCTCACATTGTCCTATCTGTAGCTTTCCACCTTGTAGAAAGAGGCAGTTTTTAGTGGTTGCAACCTTGACAGGTATGAAACTGTAACGCTAAGGTGGTTACGTGTCACGATGAGATTGGTGGGGGGTGACTGCAAAGCAAAATGACTGAATGAAAGATAGTGATCGAAACTCGAAAGTTGTATTGACAAAATTGGCTACATTTTGGTAATGGCACAGGCCGTGAAGTATTCAATACTCATGTTGCTGTCTTCCCTTGTAGAGAAGTGGCGCTGCAAAGTGCCTTCTTACTAATGCCGATTTGTTTCTCGCACATATGTGGCATTGCTCTTCAAAATGCTAAATTATACGATTTGCTTCTGTTGCGGCCTACCTCTGCATGTCTAATATCAGTTTCTGCCCATGCAGAGGATGTCACGCCCATCCCCACGGACAGCACTCGCAGAAAAGGTGGACGCCGTGGTCGCCGCCTGTAGAGCGTACACTCGCTGCTACCCTGCTGCTGGAAAACGGGTTATTCTGCTCTTTCATCTGTAATAAGCTTCACGCTCCATGCACCCCCTCCCCTTTTCGTTGTATTTTCATAAACTTCCAGGGAGGGAGTGGGCATCTTGCAGTCATGATGAGACTGCAGCGTGACGCAAGGCTATTGGCTGTTGTAGGCATGGTCAGATCGCAGATGATATCCCTCAAGACTGCCACCTTCTAAGGAAACAGGGGTCCAGGCTGGGCATAGTAGCTGGAATTGAGCTTTTTCAGTCCCTATCATCCCCAAGCGGCTGGGCGGTCAGCAGGGCCCAGCGGGTATGCACCGTTTCTAACCTTAAAAAACGGGTGTGAGCAGGCAAAGGCTAGCTGCCACGGCGGCATACGGTAATCTAACAATGCTACAAATTTGTGATCAAAAGTCAATGACGCTCCTGGGCCCTGCTTAAAAGGCTAACACTTATGGGCACCCAGAGGTGAAGTTGGGAGAGGAAAGCTTGTGGTGAAAGGGCCATAGCCACGAATACATTGGTTTTAGAATCCAAGCATGTGTCTACTTGGGGTGGCCCAATTTGTTCGGTGATATGGAAGTCAAGCGTGTACATGAAAATAATCAACAGAGATCATCAAGCATAGACAACCCCACCGGCCAAAAACAAAAGCCCACAGAACGGTGAAAGCTGAAAGAGAGAGGACAGGCCATGATCAGCAGAGAGCATCTTTGTCCCTACAGCGACTAGCTAGCTACATCGCCTGTACCGTATGCTAAAAAACTGACAACAACTTAGGACCACAACATGTGCTGGGCGTTCTGAGTGTGCAGACTCATGCCCATCTCTCACAGGCAGATCTCTTGCAGTTGGCGTCCCACGTATGCCCGCCTGGCTTCCCAATCGCCAGGTACTGGATGGCCAATCAGTGTGGGCGCTAATATTTGATTACTAATAAATACCGCTTACCAGTGAAAGGCTTGACACAAACTGTCGGGTTAGGCTAGGAGGAAGCATTGGAAAGTATCTCTAGGCTCAATAGATTGGGTGCTCTTATCCCCTGTATTCATTTCCGATAGATTGGGTGTTTGTATCCCCTGAATTCATGACAACTTCCATGTGGTAACTTCAGGGCAACTTCATGGAAAATGACAAATGAGTATTTGACATGCCCCTAAAAAGTAATATTCAGGGCCAGACCCGCATCATGCCAGCATGGCGGCTGGTCCTTGATTGTTCAACCAGACAGTGAAAGAATACACTCAACCTACACTACCGCAGCCTTTCTATCTTGTAACTAACATGTGGAGGATGTTTCTGTACAACCCCCGTCCCATACCTGATATCTCTAATTGCCTGCCTAAAATACATTTTCACATGACCTGCTATTAGTCTAATTCTGGCGAGTATCTAAGGCCAAAACCATAAGTCCATTAGAAATTGCACAAGCTCTCCTCATAGCTGTTCTAGCACCTGGTGTGTGGCTGTGCTCAGGACCAGGTCAGGCTGCTTGAGTTCGATGGGTGGGAGGCTGCCAGGTGTACCCGCAGGAGGGGTGTGGATCTCAGAATACGTTCCACACTTTGCAGTGCCTTCCTGCCACGTGCCGTCAAATCGCTTGCCCTGTTGGTGCATAAAAAGGTAGTGGCAAGCCATTAATTGAAGTGCTCACAGAACCCATGGAGCCCCATGCATGCCCCATCTTGGTACTCTAATAGTGCAAGGCAAGGACACATAATGTCAGAGTCAACAGCCCCTTCAAGTTAGTCTGGTGCGCACGGTACTAGAAGAACACTGGTCATCACACAGGTCATCAGCCATATTTATGATTGGACAGGGGCTGCCGTGCGATAGCGGCACAGGGTTCTTTCTTGTGTACACCAGACCGTCTTTTGCAGGCCTCTGGAAAGAATCCACTGGGCCAATGGGGCGAAACCTAGACCCGCCTACGGCTGGTGGCCCCCATAGTCCCCCATGGCATTAGACCCCTCAGGCCATCGGCCATGCTGCATCTGAATCCCCGTTGAAATGCACTTATGAAAGCACGTCACCAACCTTGTTGATATAGAAGTATGATCCAGGGCCGTGCTTTTGGTCGTTGGCCCAGCCACCTTCGTATATATCTCCATTCGCATACATCATGGACCCCACTCCGTGCCTGCAACAGTCAACAATCAGCCGGTCAGGAGCTACACATACGTACGGGCAGTCCTCCCATGATCACTCCTTGAAGCAGGAGTCCTTCAGTGCAGCAAACGAGGCATGGCGCGGCAGCATGGCGCCCTCAAACGAAGCATGGCACAGTGGCATGGCACACTCAAACGAGGCATGGCGCACTTGCATGGCGCCCTCAAACGAAGCAAGGCGCACTTGCATGGCGCCCTCACACAAAGCATGGAGGCACTCGCATGGTGCAGTGGTATGGCACACTCAAACGAGGCATGGCGCAGCAGCATGACGCACTTAAAAGAAGCATGGCGCACTCGGATGGAGCAGTGGCATGGTGCACTCACTTGACATCGTTTTCAAAGCCGCCTTCGTACACGTCTCCACCGAAGCCGTCTACCGGCCGGCCGCCGTAGACTGACCGCCCTTTCCCGTGTTTCTGCCCGTTCAGCCAGTCACCCTCATAGGTGTCACCACTGTCCTCAAAGAATGTCCCGTGGCCCTGTAAAGGGAGGTATGGCACACATGCTTGGGCAGGTTTTAAGGACCTCGAAAATAATGACAAGGAGCAAAGTGATGGCTGGGCAAGGGCCCATGAGCAAACTTATGAGAGTGAGCAAGGTATCCTAGGTAGGACGCTTTCTGACCAATAGATTTTTCAAGAGATAGCACTCAATGAGGGCTGACTGCACTCAACAGGGCTAAAAATACTTATAACAGGCCAGGAGACCTGCCCCCAAAACACTCACTGTGGGCTGGTCATCACGCCATTCTCCGTTGTACCGCACAATGTACTTTCCGCCTTTATAAATCCACAGCGTTCCAAGACCGTGCCTCAGATCAAAGGCCCAATCTCCCTCATACTTGTCACCATTCTTGTATACAACAGTACCCTTGCCTGATGAAGTGGGAAAATGCAGGCATCCCTCAGGAATCTGGCGTTGTTACCTCAGCAGGGATGCCATTTGGAAGACATGCAAGACTTGTGCTGTCTAATATGCTATCACTTACTTTCTTGCGCAGCAAGCATGGTTCACAGTTTTCCATGCAAGCATGCTAGAGTCTTAAGCACTCACCATGCTTTTTGTTGTCTCTCCATTCACCCTGGTACCGTTCGCCCGTGGTCCAGTATACGGTGCTATGTGCGCCCTCTTTTTGAGCCTGAGCAGCGCATGAGGCTTATCATCATGTTCGGCTCCGTCGGGATAGTTGCAAAAATTCAAGTACCTGTCCGTCCCACGTCTTCCACAGCTGCTCCTTACGACGGAGCGATGCTGCCGTGAGAGTACCGGGAATATTTGGCGGCATTCTAAGCAAGGACTATCCTCAGAAATATCGAGCTCCACAGCAGTGCCTTAGATTAGTGCACTCTTACGTGACAACGTAACTCAGGGATGTATTTACAACTTCACAATTGTGTGATGTCTTGGGGAGCTATTGATAAATCGCTCGATATCTTAATCCCTGACGCCCGCGCCCGTGATTGGCCCGCGCCTCTGGACGGAGGGCCTGCCATGCCAGTACATCATCCCCGGCACTGGAGAAGGTGTGTTGCGCCGCTGGTCATATTACACCGGCATATTACACCGATGGCTCGGCCCTATCTACACCTGGCAAGGGCACAGCCACGGGTGCGGCCTTCTATTGTACTCAAGACACCACTACCTACACAGTCCACCCCGATGGCCGGGCTGAAACCAACACTATTACACGGGCTGAGCTTGCTGGCAACCATGCTGCCCTCACTCATGCCGCCTTACACCACACCGGTGATCTTACCATTTTCTCAGATTCCTTGGTTTCTCTCTATGATACGCAGAAGGCCCTTCGCCACCCGCACACTTTGCTTGAATGTAAGCACGGCCCCTTCTCCTCGACATTCGTGCTCTCATCCTTACCTGGCTACGCCTCCGCCACCATTTTCACCTGTACAAGGTCAAATCTCACATCGGCATCATTGGCAATGAACTCGCAGATAAGGGTGCTGCACTCGCCCTCCAATCCCCCGACCAATGCGACTTCACATGCACCTCAGATGTCCAACACTTCGCACACCTACCTGCATGGCCATGCCTCCCTCCCCCCCATGACACGGACGAACCGTGGTTTGCATCAGACCTTACCCATTCTTTGAAGGAACATATGTCCCGAAACTGCCCCCTTCTAACAGGTGGTCCTACTTCTCCCCCTCTGCCCTTGCGCTATGTCCGCATGCAAGTCCTCGTTGCCTCTGCCCTCGCCTCCTACCTTCCCATCTTATGGCACATGGGTCTGCCCTTTAGTGGTATTCGCAACATCCTCAAATCGCGCACCAATACCCTGTGGACTGCATCTACAGCCATGCATATGAACCGCCCTTACAAAACAGCTGTAGGCACTCGCACCACCCCCCACTGTCCCATATGCTCCCATCCCAATGATACCCCTGGCCATCTTTTAGGCGGTTGTGCTCATTCCTCCATGTCCGCCTCATACATTGCTCGACACAACCGAGCTGTATGCATCATCCACACTGCTATTGCTAATGGCTCCCTAGGCTCCTCTTTTACTATCATGGATGCCACTTCCCGTGCTAACCTTCCCTTCGGGGTCTATGACACCCGTCTTCCACGTTGGCTAGTGCCCCGACGACCCCCCACTTTCCCTGACACCTTTGATTACTGTAACAAACTGCGACCGGATTTGCTTATTGTCCAAGGTCTCCCACATTCCGAATTCCTTCGTCTTTACCGCGCTGGTCAACTCTCTAGCTCACAAACTATGTCTCGGCTCCAGAGGACTTGCACTGTACACGTAGTTGAAGTCGGTTACACCTCAGAATTTTCTTTCGAACTATGCCATGCCCGTAAATCAGAACAACATTTACAACTTATCCTTCTCCTCAAACATAATGGTTGGACAGTTTCCTTGGCACCCGTCCTCCATCCTGCCCTTCCACCTGATCCTTCGCCGACCGTGCCCATCCTCCCCCCTCATCCTTCCCCGCCTTCTTCTCATACACATATCATCCTTCGGGGAACCGCAGGCTTCCTCTTTCGTCCTGCCGATAAAATCCTCAGCATGCTCGGTGTCTCCAAACACGACATCTCCTCCGTCCTCAGCCGTCTCACGAAGCATACCATACGCTGCCATATAAACATCCTTCGCCAGCGTCGCCATCTGGAAAACTCCCCTGCTCAAAATTGTCCGGTACCCCTTGACGACCCTCCTTAACCACCAGGTTTTTTGTCTCCCGGTGTACGGCATTTAAAATCCCGTATTCCTCAAGCCACGCTCAGGCATTTTCTTTCTTTCTTTCTCACGAGCATTTATGAACTAGCAGCAACACTCGCCCTATATAAGACCTCGCCCACCCACACGCAAATTCAATGCCGACCTCCTGCACGCCCCTTGCCCCTGACGCCCCTACCCCCCCCACACACACACAACCGCAACAGTATCCCCACAGTGATCTGGTGTGCTCTCCCTATCAAATATTGCCAGTTATTTTGCCTCACCCTTACGCATGTGCCCTAGACCCCAGACCCTGAACCCTTCAGGGGATCATGGGCCTGTGTTACTGTATATAGACATTCTTTCCAAGATTCCGTCTGAGTACGACATGGCGGAGGTGCAGACCAAGTATCCTACCACATACCGGGAGTCAATGAACACGTTGCTGGCCCAGGAGTGCATCCGCTATAACAGCCTGATGGCCATCAATCCATCATGTCTCAGAGCCTGCGCCGGACGGTCAAGGCGCTGAAAGGCCTGGTGGTCATGTAACCAGAGCTGGAGGCGGTGGCGTACTACTCCATGTATGACAACCAGGTATGACAACCAGGTATGACAATCAGGTATGAAAACCAGGTATGACAACCAGGTATGACAACCAGGTATGACAATCAGGTATGAAAACCAGGTATGAAAACCAGGTATGAAAACCAGGTATGAAAACCAGGTATGAAAACCAGGTATGAGGCAGGGAAGAAGGAGCCAGCAGCCAGGTGTTGTTGGAAGCTTTCTGAAAATCAAACTATTGAAACTTCCCGCGGTTTCTGTTGGTGCCTAATTGCTTATTCACAAAGGGATGCACATGGCCCGAGCATTGACAAGCCGCCTCAACCTGCCTGGCGCACATGGTCCAAGCCCTTTCTTTCCCGCCTGATCCGTCATGCGCCGCTCTATGTGCTCCAAGTGCCTGACATGTGGGCTGCCAAGGCGTACTCGTCGTTGAGGCCTCTCAGCAGCTGGTCCGGCGACCTTGTAGAGCGCTGCCGAATGGATTGAGAAAGGGACACCTGCAGTGTACTGAAGCAGCGGGTTCTTCTTCCCACAGGTGTGTTCACTATCACTTACTATCACACACTCACTATGACTTGTTGTCGCACACTATGACCCACTCCAATTACTCATCACCCCTGACTCTTTCCTAATACTCATGATCACTCGCGCTTGCTATAACTTTCTTGAACCCCTGTACCGGCCCTCCTCACTACACTCTCACTCATTGCCACTGATTGTCACTCTGCGTGTTGTCTTTCCTCACGGGCAATCTGCAGAACTTTGCCCGCAAGCATACCTTCCCGATTGACACAGTCACCTTCAGCTTTCCATGGATGGGCTGGACGTGAGTTGAGGGGTGGGGGGGCAGGGAGGGAGGGGGAAGGAGAAAGGTGCGCATGTCCTCGGGTCATATCTCCTCGGTTTGTCACCTAACAGGCCCTGCAGAGCAACAGAGGCCGCTTCCTCCCCGCCCTCATCCCCTTCAGCTTCAGCACCCCATCAATTCCGCACCCCTGCACTGAACCTTGCGTATGATGGCACTGGTCCTTTGGATTGCGATGCTCTTAGAGCGGAGGTCTGGCTGCCAGAATCTATATACGACTGTACGTGTGCGCAGGATTCGGTGTCTGCAGGTTCTGAGGATGGCTGCTACGTGCGCGGGCTGTTCATTGAGGGCGCATGCTGGGACAGCGAAGCACACCTGCACGGCGAGAGCAAGCCAAGGAGCTGTTCACTGAGCTCCCCATCCTTTGGCTGAAGCCTGTGCAGAAGCGCGAGCGGCCCACAGACGGCTTTTACAACTGCCCGGTGTACAAAACGCTGACGAGGGCAGGCACACTTTCCACAACCGGGCACTCAACCAACTTAGTTATGTACATGGAGGTGCGACAGCAGGCTAATGGGAGGGGAGGAGGTTTTGTGAGGGTGGTTTGGAGGGTTATCAAAGAGGGGGGGAGGGAGCCAGTTTTTTTTTTACGATTGAGAGAAGGATGAGGGTTTGTAGGGAGGGAGGGGGGGCAATGTTTGCGGATGGTGTCGTCTGTCAGCTTCTTCAAAAAACAGGTTTGACAGACCATCGGGCGCCAAATGTTCATTTTCGTATGAGCTGCCGGCAGTGTTTAATTTAAGACTTTATGGTCAGTTGCCTGGACTGACCTGCGTTTGCCCCCTGCTTGTGTCCACAGGTACCAAGCAACAATGAAGGAGCAAGGCTGGTGGGTCAACACTCAACAGCGGCGTGGGCCTCTCAACGTCGCTAACCTTTTTAAGAGATGGGCACAAGAGGCTCGTGATAGACAGAGTGGCTCTTAAATCCCACATAGTTGCTGGCTTGTGTGTTTCCAAACAATTACACCAAAAGTACCGGTATGGGATCTGAACTCTGTCTTCATGGGGGGCTGATCATTGCTACAGCATATCTGCATATGCGATGGCTCCCTGAACATATGTAATTGGGGACGAGCCAGCCCAAACAGGACCACCAGTTCTCCTTCTCTTGCTTTCAAGGAGCACGATGGATTCATTTCGTATTTGTTTCTATGGCCACGTCCACTGTGAAGCCAGAATGCATTTTGCTTCAAGTTCAAGCCTTGCCTCAATCGCAAAAAAATCTGATTGAAAAGCTGAGAGCAACCGCATGCTCAACCCTGATTTGCCACTGCCCCTTTGCCAGTCGTGCAGACATGCTCCCTTAGATCTGAGGTTCGAGCATGGCTGGTTACAAATTTTGAACCCGTCACCTTCTGTGGACGTGGTAGTGGGGAGAGGTCATACACACGAGTCCCCCAGGGCCTCTCTTGACTTCCACCATTGGGCCGATGAGAAACTTCCTACCTTGACCCACCTACGGCAAGTGGCCCATGCAATGGAGCTTGCTGCACTAGACTCCCAGGTGATTGGCCATGCTGTGGCTCAGTTATAGCTGAAGCACGTTCATACATGCAGTGCCATGTATCAAAGATGCCCCGTTCACCTCCATCTCGTTAATAAGTGCATACCGGTATCGGTCCAGTTTCCATCCAGAGTTTGAACATAAAAACGGGCCTGAACCAAAACCGAGACTAAAACGGCAATTTATACGACTTAGAAAAGAAAAATTCGAGGAAATCCAGGTAGGCCCTCCATATCACCTGATAGGATTGTTGGTACCCCTTTAGTAATAAGCTCAGTCAAATGGTATGAGTGAAAGTACAAATACTACCAGTACCGTACTCAAGAGGATATGAAAATACTGCAGGTTTGAAAACTGCTGTTGGTATCTGCATACCTAAAGATGACATGCCAAATTGAAGAGAAATACTACCAGTAAATGTCAGTAATGAAATATGGTGCCTAAACCACCATGTGCTGACAATAAAAACGTGTGAATCGGCTGTCGTCTGTACCAGGGTCCCCTGTTTTATACCGTATTTCAATCCTCCCGGCTGTACTATCCTGTGCATCCAAGTAGTGAGCAAGGTTATTCCTGGAAAACATGGCCGGAGAGGGGTATAAAGAGGGGAGCCAATCCATCATGACTGATACCTACCCTACTCGGGTATCTGCACGGCATCGACATTTTTGTACAAGATGGCATGTAAATAATCATATAGATAATACAATACGGCGCAACGAACAAGCAAACAGCATAATCACAGCGCAGCTTGGCACTTCTCAAAAATATCACTGACAATATAGCGTCTCTATCACGAGGTTTCTGACAGCACAGCATCTCTGCCCTAGAGGCTGCAGAGACAGACTCGCGCCAGCCCTCCACTTTTACCACAGGAAAGAATTGGCCTTAATATTGGCCCCAGTAGTCCTAGCAGTAGGTGATGCTGCCCGGACTTTTTAGTACGACCCCATGCAGCCCGGGACCCCTCTTTCTGCCACCAGCCACCAATCCCGTTCAGCTCAGCCTCCGCCATCGTGGCCGTTGTTCAGCCCTGGCGCGGCTGCCACCGCTGTGGCCACCGTTTAGCTTGACGATGTTTTTGTCGCTGTTACCCCCATCTGCGGCCATCTTCTGCACAAACTGGATAAAGCTACACAGAGCTTTGTTGCATGCAACCAACAGGCCGTAGACAGGATTTACACGAGCAGACACTGTGGTGCTCCTGGTGCCATGAGGAACTTGCCTGCTGTCCTCGGGACGCTGCTGGTGCAACTGCTGCGGGTGCTGCTGCTGCAGCTGCCGCCGCTGCTTCTGCCGCTGCTGTTCTTGCTGCTGCCGCTGCTGCGTCACTTCATTTAGGATCGCTGGTGCGATCGGTGCAGCAAGCAGAGGAGACCTCTTGAGCTCCTGCGAGATGCCGCCGCCCTGTCGAGCTGTGGGGACAACGGGTGCCACCTGTTCACGCCCGAAACTCAGCGGGGGTGGTGCGCAGGTGGCAATAGTAGTGCCAGCACCAGTGGCTCTAGAGCATTGGCGGCGATAGCGATCCGACTCCATCAACGTCATGGCACCCCAAAGAGACTTTCCATCAATCATAGCCTGAAGGTTCATGTCCTTCTCTAGCGCCTTGTATGCAGCCTCGTCAATGTTTGGACGCAGCTGTGCAGGGTCACCGGCCTGCTGGCCTTGGCCATAGTGGGATGCACCTGCTGCATGCATGCAGTCATCAGTCATCGGTCATCAGCAGAGAAGTTCATTTAGTTTGGTCCTTGGCAACCAGTGGGATCAAGCTTGATCCCTCTCCATCCCGTTATCCCGTAAGGAATGCAGTATTGCAGGGTGTGTACAGCTATCCCTAGCTGCAGGCTTGGACTGATGAGAGAAAAATTTCTGTTTGTGTAGTAAGGAGGGGCAACTCACTTTTGATGGAGCCGGTGCTGATGCTGTCCACCATTCCGTGACATGAGGCTGCTGCTGATGAGCAGATTGGGCTTACCCTTGATCCCCAAGCGAACATCATTTGTCAAGACCTGCGATGGACAATAATTCATTGATTGGTATCTTTACATCACAGATACAAGCCAGCAAACTATATCCTTATCGGCAAATCCCAGATTCCCAGGCTGCAGGATGCCCCTGCTGCAGGATCGATGGAGTGCCCACCATCCATCGTCCATCGACAGAGAGTCCAGCCAGCCACTATGGCAGTGTATGAACACGCGCTTTCATAGAAAGCATGCGTGTAATCAATTTCGAACACCGGTGCATAGTGGCTGCAGCCTGCAGGCTGGCAGAGCATCAATACGAAAACATCGTCAAGATTTTTTTCGCGCTGCGTGCCACATGCATCTGATACCACCGGCATAGCAAGCTAGGACGGGCCATCTTACCTCGGATAGGCTGGTGTTCAAGGTGCAGAAAGGTAGAAAGGAGCGAGGGAGGAAGGACCGACGTGCGTGACGTGGTCGGGAAATCTGCGGTTCAAGCGCGCGTGGAGAGAGAGCAGCAGACAAAGGCAAGTCAGAGGGTGAAGACAGTGGCTGCTGTATAAAAGGATCTAGCTGAAAAACGAGGAGCATTCAATTGTATGTATTGATATGCTCTGTCAACATGCAGCACATCATAAATGTGGGTCTCGGAGACCAGCATTTGAGCATTTCCAACTAACCCTTGGATGTTAGTTGGTGGGCTGTCGGCGGTCGTTTGGGCTGAGCCGCTTAGGTCGACAGCTCGATACACAATGGCCACCCGCTGCGGCATTTTGTGACTGATGCATCTTGGAAGGGTGTCGATGCACCTTACAAATTTGATGCAGGGTGGAAGTGCGTGACTTTGGCAGAATGATATGCGATGTGAAGATTACTTTAGTCAATGACATTACACCTCTGGACCCTGCTCAAAAAGGCTCGGCCGCGTGCGCGTCCAACTGTCCCGTTGGAAGAAAAGAAATTGAAGGTCATAGGGAAAGAAGGAGAAGAACACAAAGAAAATAAACACCCTCCCCCAAAGGAAAAGGCAGCCCGAAGTATCATTGCCCCTCTCAAGTCTATTCCCCCAAAAGGCAAGGAAAAGCAACAAGGGATCCTCCTATGTGAGGTGGCAGGAACGTGGAACCCGCAGAAAAGCTATTACCAATCTTCCATTTCCTCCCAGAGGGGTGGGGACACATCCCACCGTGAGGACCTGTTGGACCGTTTCCGACAGATCCTCACCACTTCCCTCGTTACACCCTCTTCATTTGGCTGCCCACGCCTTGTGGGCAGGGCCCAGGAGTTTAGGATGGTGCATACCCCCTGGGCCTTGCGTATTGCTTGGCTGCATGGGTCTGGTAGAGGGTTGGCAACCATGCACATATTTCCCCCCCATGGTGCAGCCATCCTAACCTCCGAAGTGTAGGGACAGATTGGGAGAAGGATCGTGTGGGCGGTACAGGTACCAGGGGTGTGACCACCGGGTGTGACGTCTTACACACATTTCCACTTCTTGAGCCACTGCAGGATTTCATATATCAGACCTTTCAAGGGCTTCAAACAGAGTATATGACTTCAAGACTTGCCTGGCGATTATCAGGCAATACGCCCTTCACAATATCAGGCACCCACTGAGAAAAATGAATATATTGTCAACGTGATAGCGCAAACACCAGGTAAATGCGTCAAGATCACACAGAATCGGATCTGGAGCTCTATGCTCATTTGGAAGCTTGGATGACAAAGAATTTTATCTCCACCCGCCGGGGAAGAAGATCAGCTGTCTAATGATACAAAGGAAACTAGGCTGAGCAGCCATGCTCCGTAATGAAGTGCTCCGCCTCCAGGGCAGCCATGCAGCCAGTGCCGGCTGCCGTGACGGCCTGCCTCCACTTCTTGTCTTGGACGTCACCAGCAGCGAACACGCCTGCATGAAAAAGGAGGGGAAAATGTCAAGGGTTTTGCTAGATGCTTCAGCCGCTCTTGAGACCGAGCTTATAGCCGACAAGGCCTGGTGTAGCAAAGCCCTGCTGCATGGGTCACCGGCCCAAAGTTGTTTCAGGTTGGTTCCCAATTGTCCCAGAAGCGGCCACCCCGGAGCCCCTCAAGAGGTGTGCTGCATACAAAAAGAGACACTGATGATTTATGTCATCAGCGGTTGTGCAGCCTTGACACAGCTCGGCTGGAAATGGTATCGCACCTGGCACGTTTGTTGTTGTCATTCCAGGAATTGTCTTGATGTACCCCTCATGGTCCAGCTCCAGCTGGCCATCCAGGAACTTGGAAGCAGGCTCATGTCCGATGGCAAAGAAGAGGCCGTTCACCTAAAAGACATATAGAAAAGCTTGTAGGGCTTGTACCGGTAACTGTTGCATCATAAATGCACACACGTTTTTTAGGACAACACATAAAAATGTTTAAAGGATTTGTGATGAGATGATTTGGTGATATACATTGATGATTGGAATCACCAAATGCATCACCTCGTAAAATGCAGCGAAAGCGATCAGTAATCTGCATCACTGCGATTGAACCGCCCAAATCCCCGTAAACCCCTCGCACCAAGACAAAATGGGCGCAAAAGGAAATCTCCAGCGATATCTCTTGCAATGGAGGGTCCAAATTGGAATAGGTCCACCTCCAGGAATCCTACCTCAACACTTAGGCCTCCTACAGAAGGTCCCTAAATACCAATAACCAAATTGAATCACTATCAAAACTACGGCCAAATCCACTCACCAATCTTTTATCACAATTTATCTTTTCCAACGATTTCCTTTCACCATCATCATACCACCAAATCACTACAGTATATGACAACCGGGAGATGAAAATTGAAAAACCATGCCGTTCAGAAGGCATGCCCTTCAGTCACAGGACAGTAATACTCTGGTGACTGGTACCAATATACTCTGGTCACTGGTACCAATATTCTCATGTGAAACGATAAAATCTGAAGGCATCAGATTTCCGATTCTTAGTGATGAATCCTTCCATTTCACCATGTGTAAGGACTGAGGGAGCATAATCTTTGCTCGTGTAAGGAAGCCTCTTACCTGAATGTCAGTAATCTCCCCAGTCTTCAAGTTCTCCACCTTGATCCCGCCCAGCAGCCCCTTCTCATTCCCATACGCCTCCTTGACAGCGCTGTCCCAGACAAACTCGATCTTTGGGTTGTCCTTTGCTCGCTGCTGCATGATCTTTGATGCACGAAGGGTGTCGCGGCGATGGATGACGTAGACCTTGGATCCGTACTTAGTGAGGAAATGAGCCTCCTCCTGGAACGATGTAGAAAAGAGGGATGTATGCAGGGGCAGATCTTGACAGTGCCAACAGTGGTGGCGGATCTTGATCTTGATACAGGCAAAAGCAGCAGCAGCAGATCTCTGCAGACATTGGCAAGCGTGGCATTAACACAGGAGATGCAAGATTTGGTGCTCGAACGGGGGCGTGCAGCAGTGGCGGAGTGAAGCAGTCACCATGCAACCATGAGGCGTAGACGTGATATACGCACCATTGCAGTGTCTCCACCTCCAATGACAGCAATCGGCTTCTTCCTGAAAATGGGGGCCGCACCATCGCACACTGCGCATGCAGAGATACCCTTGTTCCAGAACCCTCCATTCTCCTCGCCGCTGCCGGTGAACTGAAGTCGCCTGGCTACAGCACCCGTGGCCACGATGATGGTGTCGGCCGTCACCTCCTTCTCGCTTGTCCAGATCTTGAAGGGCCGCTTGCTGAGGTCGACCTTCGTCACGGTCTCAGTGAAGATTTTGGTGCCAAACTTCTCAGACTGCTTACGCATATTGTCGACCAGCTCGGACCCCAACAGTCCATCGGGGAAACCAGGAAAGTTTTCGACGTCCGTTGTAGTCGTCAGCTGACCACCCGCTGCGATGCCGTTGGCGAGAAACCCCTCGAAGAGCAGTGGCGCCAGCTCGGCTCTGGCAGCATAGATCGCGGCAGTGTGGGCTGCAGGCCCTGATCCAATGATGCAAACCTTGGTGCTCATCTTTTCTGCCATGGCTTCGTTCGAATAAAGCCTTCGCGCGATGGAAGCTGAAGTCGCGGTAAGAGTGGAGCAAGACAGTAAATTTCGGATTAAGGAGTGTCCACACTGAAGCATAGGCTAATACAATGGCTACAGGTCCCCTTCTCTTATAGAGCGATGGAATATGCCAACTCCCTGTTGCTCCCAGCTTCAGGTGTGGACTGTGTGGGAAGCTGCTCCCTGCCACACACCGCAGGTACAACAGGTGGCCCACATGAATCATTTTGATGTGAATGTCCAAGTAGTAAGCGGTCATAGCGTAGGGAAACGAAGAGATTTAGCGAATCTTGATCTTCCTCTACCTCCCACCTCCAGGCGGGTGGGTGAGGTGTCCAAAGGTCCATGACTCAAGGACTTAGTTGTTGTTGCCCCCTTTTCCCTGTTTGTTCTCTCTTTCTTCTTTTCCTTCAGTTTCCTGCTTTCCCAACCAGACAGTCGGTCGCTAGCCTTTTCAAGTGGACCCAGAGGAGTAACGTCTTTGATTGGTTGCTGTGGCATGTGACAGGTAAGTCCCAGGGAGCACACTGTACCATATCATACTATCGTGATGAACGCCTGCGTGGCCCTTTGCCGGGGTGACACGTTTAATTATAAGAAGTTCCCTAAGTGCTGAGTGTGGAATGCATGGCGAGGACCAGGATGTGGTGTGCACAAAATGTCATGGCCTGGCCATTTTGGCTGGACCAGAGAGACGACTGTGGTCACCACATCATACTCAACCGATGCCTACCCGATACCCCCCAACCAACCCCCGATGCTGTAGACATGACAGCTTTAAAATAAGGCATCCCATGTTGCAGCAGTGACACACCATGTAGGGCCCCACGTGAGGGACTAGAGAGAGGAGGCGTGTTAGAGTGCACTAAAATACATGTGTTAGCCTGTTTGCCTGATGTGGACATTTTTTTATCAATGTTTGCTAGTTGACCCTGATCACGGGCAGGGAGTACATGTCCGTGGGTGCTTGTTGGCCGGTCTGTGTGTGTGTGTGTGTGTGTGTGTGTGTGTTTCTGTCTCCACCTTGCGGGCAGGCAGCAGGTCAGCCTAGTTTAGGGTTTAGGGTTTAGGGTTTAGGGTTTAATTCAATTTCTGCCTTTCCTGTGTTTTCCGGATAAAAATCCTTTTTCAGACCCATGGCCGATAAGGGTCCAATTAGGGCTAGTGCTTAACCGGCCATAGGCCCAAGCATCATGGCTGGACACGCATGGGACCTATGGTCAGAGGCGCCTGTAGGTGGCTGAAATGTAGCTGAACTGCATCCGAGCTGCGATAACGTATTCTGTCTGCCACAGCCTGACGTGGATAAACAGCTGGCGCGGGCTGCCACTGACAAACTTGTGTGCGCTGCTAATGTGAAAGCAATTTGTATGGCTGGCTGGTTGGTCTCAGGCTGGTTCCTGCAAAGGGAAGATCGTGGGTCCTGGACTGTTGTGCACCTTTCAAGTTACAATGCTACCGGTATTATGCTTTTGCTGTGTGTACTGGCTCAACAGGGGATGTTACAAGTACGAGCACGTGCATCTGTGCAAGGCCTGAACGTGGGATTGTTTATATATTGGTAGAATGCTCGAGCATGAGGGGATGCTGCTGGGATATGACACATAGTTCAAGGTCTGCCTGTTTGGCATTTCTTGCTGTCTTTCTTCCTTTCGTACAGTCTGAGGGGGAATATTGGTATTTTAAATGTGCGAAGAAAGTATTGCGACAGGCACAGGGGCTAAAGATATTGTTTGCACTTTGGTGACTGCAGCCCTTGGAATTTGTTTCTGTTTTTCGCGTGAGGGGACGTCAGGTTCCCGCTTTTTGGTGTGGCTAGTATGACCGAGTTCTCAGCAAAAATTGACACCATTTTTTTTTCCGATTTAAATTCAACAGCTCTTAGGCTCGATATTATTGCCATGCATAAAGCACTGTTGCTTGCCCAGGGGGGTCACTGCTTTTCGCTTTCTGTCCTAGTGTATCAAGTGCCTGTACCGGTTTATGGGCATATGTCCCATGCATCAAATATGATGCTCTGATGGACTGTAAAAACTTCACAAAAATCTTCACACCGTCAGCTGCCGATGTTGTTGAGCCAATGAGGTGAGCAAGGCTTCGTGTTGTAGCAGAGGGAATTGATTATGGCCTAACAAAAACAGCCGGCATTGGTAGGTTCTACACGAACAGTACAATGGCTCCGCCGCCGCTAGCCAATTGTAGCGAACTTTCGATGCCAAAAGTACGTTGCCAGCAGAACAGGAGCGAAACCAACGCCAACCACCCAACCAGAGGAGGAGGAAGGTTAGCAAGCAAGCATCAAAAAGCTCCAGCCAGTTTGCTGGCATACAGGTGCATTGCCAACCTCCATCAGCTGTGCGAACCGGAGGAGTTAAGTAAGCTCCCAGAAGTTTAGCTACCTACCTCACCTTGCAGTCCATGGTGTGTTTCGTCGTCTGGAAAAGTGCGTGAGTGGCAGGTTCCGTTACGGTATCAATGTGTGACTGGGTAGCTGGAGGTGTCAAAAAATGGTAGCATGCCGAGTGCGTCCAACAGCCACTGAGTGTGTGTGCGCGATGATGTTGTTGTCGCCAATTCTTCAGAAACTTTTGTGGAAGCTTACGCTACAGACGGTCTGCTGGCGCTGATGTCGAGAATAGAAGTTGCCATGGAGCTTGTAGCTGGTGAAAGAGCTGAAACTGAAACAAGGCATGACATGGTGGGCATGGGCTTGGGCCTAGGCCTGGGATCGGGTTTGGTTTTGGGCATGTGGTTGGGCACTGGCTGATGCTTCTGGATACATATGCAACGCTTGCATCGAACTACGGGGATGTAGTGTGGGCCACCAGTTGACTGCGTCCCCGAGGCAGACGTCGCGTCATGCCTGGCCCGTCTTGGAGGGATACGTGGCATCAGTGCGTTACACATTTTGTGCCAGCCGGACTTTTTATTCTATGTGACCGTTTGAAAGGGATATAAGTTCTGGCTGACTGGTATGGACACAGAGAGCTGGGATCAGAGAGCTTTCAAGAGGCGGGGAGGTGGCAACGTAGAATTACAAAGGGTGGCACACTAGTTCGTAAGACTAGGGCAAGGAGAATGACTGTGGTGGCACACTAGTTCGTAAGACTAGGGCAAGGAGAATGACAGCGGTGGCACACTAGTTCGTAAGACTAGGGCAAAGAAAAAGGCAGAAGGCCTAGAGAGACACGAGAGGGTTCAACTGCCGTAGGAAGATCAACGTACAACTTCTAACTACCGAAGGAAAGTCTAGTTGACAGGTTAAGAAAGAAAGAAAGAAAACGCCTGAGCGTGGCTTGAGGAATACGGGATTTTAAATGCCGTACACCGGGAGACAAAAAACCTGGTGGTTAAGGAGGGTCGTCAAGGGGTACCGGACAATAATGGGCAGGGGAGTTTTCCAGATGGCGACGCTGGCGAAGGATGTTTATATGGCAGCGTATGGTATGCTTCGTGAGACGGCTGAGGACGGAGGAGATGTCGTGTTTGGAGACACCGAGCATGCTGAGGATTTTATCGGCAGGACGAAAGAGGAAGCCTGCGGTTCCCCGAAGGATGATATGTGTATGAGAAGAAGGCGGGGAAGGATGAGGGGGGAGGATGGGCACGGTCGGCGAAGGATCAGGTGGAAGGGCAGGATGGAGGACGGGTGCCAAGGAAACTGTCCAACCATTATGTTTGAGGAGAAGGATAAGTTGTAAATGTTGTTCTGATTTACGGGCATGGCATTGTTCGAAAGAAAATTCTGAGGTGTAACCGACTTCAACTACGTGTACAGTGCAAGTCCTCTGGAGCCGAGACATAGTTTGTGAGCTAGAGAGTTGACCAGCGCGGTAAAGACGAAGGAATTCGGAATGTGGGAGACCTTGGACAATAAGCAAATCCGGTCACAGTTTGTCACAGTAATCAAAGGTGTCAGGGAAAGCGGGGGGTCGTCGGGGCACTAGCCAACGTGGAAGACGGGTGTCATAGACCCCGAAGGGAAGGTTAGCACGGGAAGTGGCATCCATGATAGTAAAAGAGGAGCCTAGGGAGCCATTAGCAATAGCAGTTTGGATGATGCATACAGCTCGGTTGTGTCGAGCAATGTATGAGGCGGACATGGAGGAATGAGCACAACTAACCGCCTAAAAGATGGCCAGGGGTATCATTGGGATGCATGGGAGCATATGGGACAGTGGGGGGTGGTGCGAGTGCCTACAGCTGTTTTGTAGGGGCGGTTTATATGCATGGCTGTAGATGCAGTCCACAGGGTATTGGTGCGCGATTTGAGGATGTTGCGAATACCACTAAAGGGCAGACCCATGTGCCATAAGATGGGAAGGTAGGAGGCGAGGGCAAAGGCAACGAGGACTTGCATGCGGACATAGCTTGGGGGCCTTGGGCTCCATGTAGAGGCTGTGCGCAGCAGCATCAGCGTTTATCGACCCCATCTTGCATTTAATCGCCTTAAATCAAAAAAATCAAAAACAATTTGGAACCATTTCTCGATTTGTGCGTGTCATCCTTGCGCAGGGGCCATGCTAATCTTCTCTGTATCGTTCCAAGTTTATCAGATGAGTCCGAAGACTCGAAGACGATGGCGAGAATCTCGCCCAAGTATCCGTGCACACGCGTAGCACATTCGCGATGGTGGGGTTCACAAGCCCAATCCTAGAGGGCGCATAAAAAGGGCAGTTGCAGCGCGAGGAAAATAGTATTATATGTGATAAGAATGGCGTGCGGATGGACGCCGTGCGATCACATGCGTTCGCAGTCCTGGCATGGTGGATCAGTCCGTCTGCACCACTCGGACGGACAGCCTCGCCCTCGCTTGGAGCCGACCATGTGGAGGGCATCGGCGGTGCGACTCGAGGAGCTGAGTGGCGAAATGAAACAGTACCTAGTTAACTACTAGTAGACTACTACCACGAGAGGCTGATATTTTCCCCGCCCCGCCCTCGCTGACAAGAGCCGAACGATCCTGCTGTGTCCCTGTGGCTGGTGGCAGGCCGCTGGGCGCTGGCCGCAGGGGAGCAGCGGTAGTGCGCACCTGGCTGGGTGAGCACTGCGCAGCAAGAAGTCGAGTGGCAACATGACTGAAGCAAAGGCTGCCATTTTGTCGCAACACCGACTTCCACAAGATAGAAAAAGTTGCCATAGAGGCAAGGCTGCAATGAGAGGCTGGCGTCACTACAATACCGGTACCTTGGTACAGCAGGTTATATACCGGTACCTTGGTACCTGCTGTATATGCGGACTGACATGAGATTCTGAATCCAGCAGCGGGGTGCGACAGAAGCAATTCAGCACAATTCCTCTACCTCCAGACACGCTCACAGGCGTCTCTTCTTCAGTTCAGCAGACTTCATACATACTACCTACAGCTGATTGAGTGATTGCCGAGGTGGCCCAGGGCAACAAGCCCTGATAAAACTTGGACGGTTGGACCACAGATTGTTGAGCCAACGTCCAACAGCCCACTCAGGGGTTGCTGATCCTACGGCCAGCAGTAGACAGTGGCCTGGTGCGCACTAAAATAAGCACGGGTGAGTAGCAAGGGCCCTGTCACGAGGTAGCAGTGACCTTGAAGTATCACTGCGCACAGAGCACATTGCTGAGACGGAACTTCTGAGTAGGAACAGAACACACTGCTGAGACAGACACTTTTTGGAGTGCTAAGTGTCCTTTATAAAGGTTAAGTATAGCTTGTGCAGGAGCGATAAACTGTTGTCAGACAGTTTATCCTCGACTAATCCTCGGGTTACTGCACTAGTGCACAACCGTAACCCTTGATGATTCTTCTCTTACTGTTGACAGAAGTGACGAAGTGAACTTGATCCCAGAGGGGCTAGTTGTACTGTAGGCGACTGGTGACAGTAAAAGACGGCTTGGAGCGAACTTGAGGACGAAACAACCGAAGTGATGAGAAATGCTGAGCCGAAAGGACGACTTCTTGATGAGGAAGATGAGATCGACTGTTGTAGCAGTAGATCGACTTGATAGCAAAGAAAGGCTTGGGTAGCTGCTCACAGTGTCGACTTATATCCTAGAGATAGAGCTAATAAGGCTCACAGTGTAGGGTTATAAACGAGAGATACGGTAGCGCTGAGAGGGATGGAATGAAGTAGAGGTGCTGGAGCTAGGGATAGCGAATAAGTGTAGCGTTAGCTAGAGATATTCGCACAGTGAAGCTGCCAGGTCCTGATACTTGATGAGGTGGTCTTAGAGAGAAAGGATCAGTGAAGAATTAACTAGAGATCTCCGATCAGTGTAGTGTCCTAGCCTTGATAAAGGGCCGTGATATCGCAATTGGACGTTAATCCCAGAACATGCTACAATAACATAATGATTCAACTTCGGTAATCGGTATGTTACTTGAGTAAGAAGAGAAGAATGCCCAGAGCTAGCCAGGCATTCTCGAAGTACCACAAAACAGACTGGATCCGAAACCAAAAATAATGTACAAACCACCCATACGTACGGTGCACCCATACGTCGTGACAGCCCATCATCACCTCTAAAGGGCCCCTCGCCTGTATGGTAGGACTGTAAACGTGGTATGCTCGCCTGCTGAAAAGGCGTGTGGCCGTGTGCGTCCAGCAATCTGCTTGAGAGAAAGGAAATCACCGAAAGGCAACTAAAGACAGAAGCAACAAAGAGAGGAAGACAAAATAAAAGGGTAAGATCCCCCCCCCAAAAGGCCGTCCGAAGATTCCTCGGGCCCATCTAGAGTCTAGCCTGGGACATATCAATGCGTTACACATCTGGGCCATGCTAAAAAAAAGGCTCCGCCGCTTGGCCGCTCGAGAGGGGAATAGATAATGGAAACATGAGAAAGGAAAGAAACAGACGAAAACATGAGAAAGAAAATACCACCCCAAAATGGCAAGAAAATCTGAAGCTTCCGCTGCCCGTCCAGATCCTAGCCCTCAACAAAGCAAAAGCTAAGAGAGGACAGGTCAAAAGTTGAGAGAGGTGTGAGAGCTAAAGAGGGCCAAATGGAAAAGGCCCCTCCCCCACCCAATTAGATAATGAGTCAGATTCCCCAGCCCTATACAACCTAGCCCTGAACAATGTCTACCACATCCTCCACAAAAGCCAGGGCATCTCCCACCCATGCCTGCCCCGGCGCAATCAAGTGGTGACATTCTGTGGTGCCCTCTGGGAGGCCTGCCCAGCCCTAAGCTTGTCCCTGGCGCAAGGGCATTGCAAGCAAACATGTAGCACATACTCCACATGCTCGCCATCGCCTCTTGCCTGTTGGCAGTGGTGTGTCTCATTTTGTTGACCGCTGTACCATCCTCTGGAGTCAACATGGGCGTCCAAGTGCACGGTGGAAAATGGATGGAAAATTAAGGAAAGACGAGAGAGAAAAAGAGGGACGGAGGCAACAGGCCGAGAACAAAGGCAAGTCAGATTCCCAGCCCTCAAGAACCTAACCCAAAACAATGGTGACCACATCCGGACGCATGTCGATGACGTTACACCTCTGGGCCACCTACCCCTGAAACTGCTATGCCTGATCTTGCTGGCGTTGCGCCAGATATCCTAGTAAGGGGCGTCGCAGATGAACACAGCACTACTGATGACCCCTGTGGCTTAATGGATGTTATTTTTTGACCATGCGGTTAAAAACCCTCATATTTATATTTTGCCTCACATAAAGGTAAAAAGACATTTACGGTACATTCATGGTTCATAACTTCATATCACCTGCTGTTTGCAGCGGCTAGCAACCCACCATGCATCCTGTCAATGACGTTACACCTCTGGGCCCTGCTAAAAAGGCTCGGCCGCGTGGGCGCCTAACTAACAGGGGTAGGAAAAAAAGGAAAAGGGGGAAATATAGTGAAGGGAGTAAGGGACAGGCATAAGGCTGGAAAAGAAAGGCAAAGGAAGTTCCAGCCTCTGAAAAACGTCTACGCCTCAACGATATCTACCACGTCTTCAACAAAAGCCAGGGCATCACACCCAAGCCTGCCCCGGTACAACTCGAAGAAGTTTCTAGCACCGTTCGGAGGACCAGCCCATCCCCGCTCCCTAAGTTGATCCTGCACGCTGGGGCATTGAAAGCATGCATGCAACGCGTCCTCCACATGCTCGACGTCTCCCCTAGCCCAACATCGCTGGCAGTACCGTCTGTCACGCTGCTGACCGCTGCGCCGTCCTCTAGTGTCGGCCGTATTGACGGCGCCAAGTTCGTGCACACGCAAGCACACTCCCTTCGGCTGATGCGGCCCCTGGCCTACGTAAGCGCCTGCCGTAGGCTGGAACCAGGTGCGGTAGCGGCCGCATACCTGTGTTCAGTGGCAGGATCTCTGGGGTCTCCTGTGCCAGCTGCATCCAGCTGCGCCCGCTCGTATGCTGCATCAACTAACGCTAGCACCTCTGTGACAGGTAGCGGCTGCAGGTCAGTCGCTGTCTTACGCAGTTTGGGGACGGCTGATCCCAGCTTTAGCTCCTCCAAGGCACCTAGTGATTCCCTGCACCAATTGCGCCCTCCGGTGCCCTGCGCCCCTGCCTGATAGCGAGCTGCATGTCAGCCGCCATGGCTGGAGATGTGCTCCTTAGTCCTTGAGCATCTTGCTCTCCTGCTAGTTGGGGGACGCCCCCCTCTCATTTCAGGCAAGAAAAACAGCGAGGGGGGGGACCTTTGCATTTCCTATCCTTTGGGGGGAGGAGGTAATTTCTCTCCTTTGTGTTCCACTCTTTCTTTCTTTTCCCCTTTTTAACTACCGGTATCCTTTTCCCAACTTCATTATTGGGCGCCCACGCGGCCTAGCCTTTTCAGCTGGGACCAGAGGTGTCACGTTATTAGCGAGGGAGAAAACGTCGTAGAGACAAACATGAGACTGCTAGAAAAATGGCTCGAAAATGGAGTGGGGTTCTCTAAAACACAAATTTCCCTAGCCCTCTCACCCTACCCCCTCTGCTACCCCCCATATCCACCCTTCTCTTGAGACTAAACTATTTTAATACCAGTTTAAGAAACTCTCGTCAATCTTTACCGAGTTCAAGGATGGGGTCACAATCTACTTGCCCCTCCTCGCTCAGATGCATAAATACATTCCCATGGTACTTCGATGAGGCATGACCCGTTTTTATGCGGCTTTTTGCCTTTTAGCGCCCTAATGATTGCCTAAGGACTGTATAAAATAATAAAATTGGAACAAGGAAAACCAAGATAATCACATGGACTGCTCCACCGTAGGATGCATGTCAATGACATAAAACCACAGGGCTTTGTTAACATAGGCTCGGCCGCATCTGTAGGGTCCAGTGGGGGCCAAAATGTCCAGTTGGGAGAGATGAGCAAGAAAAGGGAAAGAGGAGGCAGGAAAAAGGTGTAGGAGGGGCAGAATGGGTTGCATGTGCATGGGCTGATCCACCACACACAGACAGAACATGGACATGCAGGCCAAAAAACGCAGGGGCCATGCTAATCTTCTCTGTTTTGTTACATGTTTATCAGGCAATTCCGAAGGCTCGAAGACGATAGCGTGAACCTCACCCAAGTATCCGTGCACACGCGTAGCACATTCGCGGCGGTGGGGTTCACATGCCCAATCCTAGAAGGCGCATAAAAAGGGCAGTTGCAGCGCGAGGAAAATAGTATTATATGTGATAATAATGGCGTGCGGATGGACGCCGTGCGATCACATGCGTTCGCAGTCCTGGCATGGTGGATCAGTCCGTCTGCACCACTCGGACGGACAGCCTCGCCCTCGCTTGGAGCCGACCATGTGGAGGGCATCGGCGGTGCGACTCGAGGAGCTGAGTGGCGACATGAAGTAGCAGTTACTGTAGGGAATGACAGCCACAAAATACATTTCCATCAGGAAAGGGACGCACCCAGGAGCCCCAGCTAGCACGGCTTATAAGAGGGCACCCGTTACAGCCATACCACGGTACTGTTGGGTCATCAGGGGAAATTTCTGATTTCGGCAACTTGAATGACATTATTCATCTTTGGGGACAGCCAACGAGCGTTCTGCGCTGGAACTCAATTACAGCGGTGGCGAGATGAGCTCGAAGTCGCCCTTCGAAACTGTCACTGGGTCCCATGATGCAACTGACTTTGGTTGACGATCCATTTTGGTTTCTGGTTTCCTTCCTATCAGTCAGTCACTCGGGTAGAAGACTGGCAGTGGTGTTGGTAAACAGATAATGAACTTAAGGAGACACGATCACTAGTGCCGCTAGCTATCCCCCTGGACCATAAGTACGGTAAGGCAGAAGCCATAATTGATGTTCTGCCACCAGCTCCCAATTTACCAGCCCAGCCCTGGAGAGGTTAATGACGTTAACCCTCTGGGCCCTGCTTAAATAAAGCCCTGGAGAGGATGCGGGGGTAGAAAGCCCACACCTACTCACACCCAATACTTCAATACTGAGGGCAGGCACACGTCATACAATGTGAGCTTTTACTCATTCTATCAAGAGCTGCATAACCTGCTCCCGCAGTGTCCGGGCCTCCGGCGGTGCCAGAGCGTTCAGAGGTGGGAAAAAGTACAGGGACGCAACCTTGGCCAGCTCCTTCGCGCTGACACACGCGGCGGTAGATGCCGCCACCTGCAGATAAAGTGTAAACAGCATTTATCTTTCAAATCGCTGCGGAAGGGTAGCACCCCAACTCTCTGATCCCAGTAGAGCCTCCCCCCACGACGTCCATGGCTCCATGCCAGGCCATCTTGAGCAGGCCGTTTGGCGGCCACCACTCAACTGGGACAATGGGGGAAATCTGAGCCTGCTTACGGCAGGAAGGCTTGCTGTACCAGCCCCCCCGCCGTAGGCCATGCTGTAGCACCCTAAACTAATATGGGTTCCTACAAATCGTTCACACCTATGATTGCTGAACTATGACAGTGTGACATGAGAGGTGACCACTTCAAAAAAAGGACAGACACCTGAACCACGGGCAGCTCAAAATTCTGAGCGGCGAACATTTCAGAAACCAACATACCCTCCCTCCTGTCAGTCCAGCGATAGAGGAGACACTCACTTTGCGCAACAGCTGCAGAACCAGCTTGAGAGTGCTCAGCTCCACTGGGCTGAGCATCCCTTGGAGGAGATCATCGGGTATGGAGGTAGAGTCTGGGACCTGCAGCCAAATAAGCAGCCACTTTCAGGAAAAGTTACAAAAAATATGAAACAGGTATGGAGCGGGTATGGGGCCAGAGCCTGGCACCTACATCCGGAGGATGGACGGAGGTAGAGCCTGGGACCTGCAGCCAAATACCTACAGAAACAAGCAAACTATGGCAAGTTGATAAGATAAGGAGCGCCATATGATTGGCCTATATCGCGCAGCATACAGCAGGCCCAACAAGCCTTGCTCAACACTGTTAACAAACAACGCTACGCAATAAAAACGGAAACCTGATGGGCATGTTTAGCCTCCCCTGCGGCTGCCCATATTAGTTTGAGTGCGCACCAGATGGCTAGACTATCTCCGGGGTGGGGGTGGGGGGCAGGCAGCTGCCACAGAGCCAATCGGGACCAAGTCATGACCGGCCGGCGTCCTCAGGCCAAGCAACAGAACGTGCTACACCAGACAGGACTTATCAGCCGCAGCCCACGACACTCGTGAAGTGCATGGAAGTATGGTACGGTAATACGGGTCATAAATTGTAAAACGCACCTGCCCTGCTTCAATAGCTGCCCCAACCAGCACCACAGCGGCCGCCGGCAGCAAGGCATGCGGCAACTCCCCCAGCATGACGAGCAGGAGGGCGGCGACTTCATGTGCACCAGCATCCTGGTGCAGGCGGGGGAATGTTTGCATGTGGAGAATGAGGACCAAGTGCAGAGATCGTGCAGGGAGAGAGGACTGGAAAATCTCGTTCGTCAACATATTTTGCTAAGTCTCACTCACAGTATGCCATGAAATTTGGATGCAGCGGTATTCTTCTTTGAAATTAAAAACCTGGGTTTGTTTCTGAATACGTTCTTTAAGGGCAGCGACAAAGCATGCAGCAGCCCGATGGATACCATAACGAGCAGGAGAGCAGCGACCTTGCGTGCGGATACCTTATGACGCGGACAGACCAATACATGCACACAAAAATACAACAAGAACACCAGATTTTGTACCGGTACTTGTTCAAGACCAATTCCTTAAGCTTTGAAATCCAGGGCATCGCGTGAGAACGCATCCTGATGCACATGGGAGCAACGAGCACTGCAGGAACAAGTTGGTTTAGGGTTAAGGGTTCAAATCAATAGCTGAGCAAAACAACCTCGAGGGTCGCGTCATGCTGCCACTCCTGCAGGTTTCGGGATTCAGCTGGGTTTGGTCCTAGGGCCCCCTCCCCCGAATCTGGCCACACTCAAGGCCTGCATCTACAAGCATGGTAATGGCAATGAAGAGGCCTCGGCCCTGGCCAGACTGTTTCCTCAACCCTCACCCACCTGCATGCGGGGCGTAGCTCAGTCAAAATATTCCTGTCCAGTGTCCACAGGCCAATGCAAGATCTCACAGGTATGGAGGCGCACTGAGATACGGCTGGAGCCAAGAAACCAAGTATGAAGCAAGTATAAACCAAGTGTGAAATGTGCCCCTCAGCAGGAAGCGCCCCCCCAGTAGCCGCACCCACGGGACCAGGACAGCGGGCATGTGTGTATGACAGCCCAGCATGGACCTGATATATCTTGAATAACGTGTACTGTTATCACAGACCAATATCATGCAACGGACAGCGGGCAACGATGCATGTGGCTGTGTACTGTTATCACAGAGCATTTGTGGCGCGCAACCTGTTGGGGGGGAGACAGGTCCCTGGTTAATTTGTGCCGCGCAACCTGTTTGAGGGGGAGACATGTCCCTGGTTAATTTGTGCCGCGCAACCTGTTTGAGGGGGAGACAGGTCCCTGGTTAATTTGTGGCGCGCAACCTGTTTGACGGGGAGACATGTCCCTGGTTAATTTGTGCCGCGCAACCTGTTTGAGGGGGAGACAGGTCCCTGGTTAATTTGTGGCGCGCAACCTGTTTGAGGGGGAGACATGTCCCTGGTTAATTTGTGCCGCGCAACCTGTTTGAGGGGGAGACAGGTCCCTGGTTAATTTGTGCCGCGCAACCTGTTTGAGGGGGAGACATGTCCCTGGTTAATTTGTGCCGCGCAACCTGTTTGAGGGGGAGACAGGTCCCTGGTTAATTTGTGCCGCGCAACCTGTTTGGGGGGGAGACATGTCCCTGGTTAATTTGTGCCGCGCAACCTGTTTGAGGGGGAGACATGTCCCTGGTTAATTTGTGCCGCGCAACCTGTTGGGGGGGAGACATGTCCCTGGTTAATTTGTGCCGCGCAACCTGTTTGAGGGGGAGACAGGTCCCTGGTTAATTGGTGGCGCGCAACCTGTTGGGGGGGAGACAGGTCCCTGGTTAATTTGTGCCGCGCAACCTGTTGGGGGGGAGACATGTCCCTGGTTAATTTGTGCCGCGCAACCTGTTGGGGGGGAGACATGTCCCTGGTTAATTTGTGGCGCGCAACCTGTTTGAGGGGGAGACAGGTCCCTGGTTAATTTGTGCCGCGCAACCTGTTGGGGGGGAGACATGTCCCTGGTTAATCTGTGGCGCGCAACCTGTTGGGGGGGAGACATGTCCCTGGTTAATTTGTGCCGCGCAACCTGTTTGGGGGGGAGACATGTCCCTGGTTAATTTGTGCCGCGCAACCTGTTTGAGGGGGAGACAGGTCCCTGGTTAATTTGTGCCGCGCAACCTGTTGGGGGGGAGACAGGTCCCTGGTTAATTTGTGGCGCGCAACCTGTTTGGGGGGAGACATGTCCCTGGTTAATCTGTGGCGCGCAACCTGTTGGGGGGGAGACAGGTCCCTGGTTAATCTGTGCCGCGCAACCTGTTTGAGGGGGAGACATGTCCCTGGTTAATTTGTGCCGCGCAACCTGTTTGAGGGGGAGACATGTCCCTGGTTAATTTGTGCCGCGCAACCTGTTGGGGGGGAGACATGTCCCTGGTTAATTTGTGCCGCGCAACCTGTTGGGGGGGAGACATGTCCCTGGTTAATCTGTGGCGCGCAACCTGTTGGGGGGGAGACATGTCCCTGGTTAATCTGTGGCGCGCAACCTGTTGGGGGGGAGACATGTCCCTGGTTAATCTGTGGCGCGCAACCTGTTGGGGGGGAGACATGTCCCTGGTTAATTTGTGCCGCGCAACCTGTTTGGGGGGGAGACAGGTCCCTGGTTAATTTGTGCCGCGCAACCTGTTTGAGGGGGAGACAGGTCCCTGGTTAATTTGTGCCGCGCAACCTGTTGGGGGGGAGACAGGTCCCTGGTTAATTTGTGGCGCGCAACCTGTTTGGGGGGAGACATGTCCCTGGTTAATCTGTGGCGCGCAACCTGTTGGGGGGGAGACAGGTCCCTGGTTAATCTGTGCCGCGCAACCTGTTTGAGGGGGAGACATGTCCCTGGTTAATTTGTGCCGCGCAACCTGTTTGAGGGGGAGACATGTCCCTGGTTAATTTGTGCCGCGCAACCTGTTGGGGGGGAGACAGGTCCCTGGTTAATTTGTGGCGCGCAACCTGTTGGGGGGGAGACAGGTCCCTGGTTAATCTGTGGCGCGCAACCTGTTGGGGGGGAGCAGGTCCCTGGTTAATTTGTGCCGCGCAACCTGTTGGGGGGGAGACATGTCCCTGGTTAATCTGTGGCGCGCAACCTGTTGGGGGGGAAACATGTCCCTGGTTAATTTGTGCCGCGCAACCTGTTTGAGGGGGAGACAGGTCCCTGGTTAATTTGTGGCGCGCAACCTGTTGGGGGGGAGACAGGTGCCTGGTTAATTTGTGGCGCGCAACCTGTTGAGGGGGAGACATGTCACTGGTTAATCTGTGGCGCGCAACCTGTTTGAGGGGGAGACAGGTCCCTGGTTAATTTGTGGCGCGCAACCTGTTGGGGGGGAGACATGTCCCTGGTTAATTTGTGCCGCGCAACCTGTTGGGGGGGAGACATGTGCCTGGTTAATTTGTGCCGCGCAACCTGTTTGAGGGGGAGACAAGTCCCTGGTTAATTTGTGCCGCGCAACCTGTTGGGGGGGAGACAGGTCCCTGGTTAATTTGTGCCGCGCAACCTGTTTGAGGGGGAGACAGGTCCCTGGTTAATTTGTGCCGCGCAACCTGTTGGGGGGGAGACATGTCCCTGGTTAATCTGTGGCGCGCAACCTGTTGGGGGGGAGACATGTCCCTGGTTAATTTGTGCCGCGCAACCTGTTTGAGGGGGAGACATGTCCCTGGTTAATCTGTGGCGCGCAACCTGTTGGGGGGGAGACAGGTCCCTGGTTAATTTGTGCCGCGCAACCTGTTTGAGGGGGAGACATGTCCCTGGTTAATTTGTGCCGCGCAACCTGTTTGGGGGGGAGACATGTCCCTGGTTAATTTGTGCCGCGCAACCTGTTTGAGGGGGAGACAGGTCCCTGGTTAATTTGTGGCGCGCAACCTGTTGGGGGGGAGACATGTCCCTGGTTAATTTGTGCCGCGCAACCTGTTGGGGGGGAGACATGTGCCTGGTTAATTTGTGCCGCGCAACCTGTTGGGGGGGAGACATGTCCCTGGTTAATTTGTGCCGCGCAACCTGTTGGGGGGGAGACATGTCCCTGGTTAATCTGTGGCGCGCAACCTGTTGGGGGGGAGACAGGTCCCTGGTTAATTTGTGCCGCGCAACCTGTTGGGGGGGAGACATGTCCCTGGTTAATTTGTGCCGCGCAACCTGTTGGGGGGGAGACAGGTCCCTGGTTAATTTGTGCCGCGCAACCTGTTGGGGGGGAGACATGTCCCTGGTTAATTTGTGCCGCGCAACCTGTTGGGGGGGAGACAGGTCCCTGGTTAATTTGTGCCGCGCAACCTGTTTGAGGGGGAGACAGGTCCCTGGTTAATTTGTGCCGCGCAACCTGTTGGGGGGGAGACAGGTCCCTGGTTAATTTGTGCCGCGCAACCTGTTTGAGGGGGAGACATGTCCCTGGTTAATCTGTGGCGCGCAGTCTGTTGGGGGGGCGACAGGTCCCTGGTTAATCTGTGGCGCGCAACCTGTTGAGGGGGAGACATGTCCCTGGTTAATCTGTGGCGCGCAACCTGTTGGGGGGGAGACAGGTCCCTGGTTAATTTGTGCCGCGCAACCTGTTGGGGGGGAGACAGGTCCCTGGTTAATTTGTGCCGCGCAACCTGTTTGAGGGGGAGACAGGTCCCTGGTTAATCTGTGGCGCGCAACCTGTTGGGGGGGAGACATGTCCCTGGTTAATCTGTGGCGCGCAACCTGTTGGGGGGGAGACATGTCCCTGGTTAATTTGTGCCGCGCAACCTGTTTGAGGGGGAGACAGGTCCCTGGTTAATTTGTGCCGCGCAACCTGTTTGAGGGGGAGACATGTCCCTGGTTAATTTGTGCCGCGCAACCTGTTGGGGGGGAGACATGTGCCTGGTTAATTTGTGCCGCGCAACCTGTTTGAGGGGGAGACAGGTCCCTGGTTAATTTGTGCCGCGCAACCTGTTGGGGGGGAGACATGTCCCTGGTTAATTTGTGCCGCGCAACCTGTTTGGGGGGGAGACATGTCCCTGGTTAATTTGTGGCGCGCAACCTGTTTGAGGGGGAGACAGGTCCCTGGTTAATTTGTGCCGCGCAACCTGTTGGGGGGGAGACATGTCCCTGGTTAATTTGTGCCGCGCAACCTGTTTGAGGGGGAGACATGTCCCTGGTTAATCTGTGGCGCGCAACCTGTTGGGGGGGAGACATGTCCCTGGTTAATCTGTGGCGCGCAACCTGTTGAGGGGGAGACATGTCCCTGGTTAATCTGTGGCGCGCAACCTGTTGGGGGGGAGACAGGTCCCTGGTTAATTTGTGCCGCGCAACCTGTTGGGGGGGAGACAGGTCCCTGGTTAATTTGTGCCGCGCAACCTGTTTGAGGGGGAGACATGTCCCTGGTTAATCTGTGGCGCGCAACCTGTTGAGGGGGAGACATGTCCCTGGTTAATTTGTGCCGCGCAACCTGTTTGAGGGGGAGACATGTCCCTGGTTAATTTGTGGCGCGCAACCTGTTGGGGGGGAGACAGGTCCCTGGTTAATTTGTGCCGCGCAACCTGTTGGGGGGGAGACAGGTCCCTGGTTAATTTGTGCTGCGCAACCTGTTTGAGGGGGAGACAGGTCCCTGGTTAATTTGTGCCGCGCAACCTGTTGGGGGGGAGACAGGTCCCTGGTTAATTTGTGCCGCGCAACCTGTTTGAGGGGGAGACATGTCCCTGGTTAATCTGTGGCGCGCAACCTGTTGGGGGGGAGACATGTCCCTGGTTAATTTGTGCCGCGCAACCTGTTGGGGGGGAGACATGTCCCTGGTTAATTTGTGCCGCGCAACCTGTTGGGGGGGAGACAGGTCCCTGGTTAATTTGTGCCGCGCAACCTGTTGGGGGGGAGACAGGTCCCTGGTTAATCTGTGCCGCGCAACCTGTTGGGGGGGAGACAGGTCCCTGGTTAATCTGTGCCGCGCAACCTGTTGGGGGGGAGACAGGTCCCTGGTTAATTTGTGCCGCGCAACCTGTTGGGGGGGAGACAGGTCCCTGGTTAATTTGTGCCGCGCAACCTGTTGGGGGGGAGACAGGTCCCTGGTTAATTTGTGCCGCGCAACCTGTTTGAGGGGGAGACAGGTCCCTGGTTAATTTGTGCCGCGCAACCTGTTTGAGGGGGAGACAGGTCCCTGGTTAATTTGTGCCGCGCAACCTGTTGGGGGGGAGACATGTCCCTGGTTAATTTGTGCCGCGCAACCTGTTTGGGGGGGAGACATGTCCCTGGTTAATTTGTGCCGCGCAACCTGTTTGAGGGGGAGACATGTCCCTGGTTAATTTGTGCCGCGCAACCTGTTTGAGGGGGAGACAGGTCCCTGGTTAATTTGTGCCGCGCAACCTGTTTGAGGGGGAGACAGGTCCCTGGTTAATTTGTGCCGCGCAACCTGTTGGGGGGGAGACAGGTCCCTGGTTAATTTGTGGCGCGCAACCTGTTGGGGGGGAGACAGGTCCCTGGTTAATTTGTGCCGCGCAACCTGTTTGAGGGGGAGACAGGTCCCTGGTTAATTTGTGCCGCGCAACCTGTTTGAGGGGGAGACAGGTCCCTGGTTAATTTGTGCCGCGCAACCTGTTTGGGGGGGAGACATGTCCCTGGTTAATTTGTGCCGCGCAACCTGTTGGGGGGGAGACAGGTCCCTGGTTAATTTGTGCCGCGCAACCTGTTGGGGGGGAGACAGGTCCCTGGTTAATTTGTGCCGCGCAACCTGTTTGGGGGGGAGACATGTCCCTGGTTAATTTGTGCCGCGCAACCTGTTGGGGGGGAGACATGTCCCTGGTTAATTTGTGGCGCGCAACCTGTTGGGGGGGAGACATGTCCCTGGTTAATCTGTGGCGCGCAACCTGTTGGGGGGGAGACAGGTCCCTGGTTAATTTGTGCCGCGCAACCTGTTGGGGGGGAGACATGTCCCTGGTTAATTTGTGCCGCGCAACCTGTTGGGGGGGAGACATGTCCCTGGTTAATTTGTGGCGCGCAACCTGTTGGGGGGGAGACATGTCCCTGGTTAATCTGTGGCGCGCAACCTGTTGGGGGGGAGACAGGTCCCTGGTTAATTTGTGGCGCGCAACCTGTTGGGGGGGAGACAGGTCCCTGGTTAATTTGTGCCGCGCAACCTGTTTGAGGGGGAGACAGGTCCCTTGTTAATTTGTGCCGCGCAACCTGTTTGGGGGGGAGACATGTCCCTGGTTAATTTGTGCCGCGCAACCTGTTTGAGGGGGAGACAGGTCCCTGGTTAATTTGTGCCGCGCAACCTGTTGGGGGGGAGACAGGTCCCTGGTTAATTTGTGCCGCGCAACCTGTTGGGGGGGAGACAGGTCCCTGGTTAATTTGTGCCGCGCAACCTGTTTGAGGGGGAGACATGTCCCTGGTTAATTTGTGCCGCGCAACCTGTTGGGGGGGAGACAGGTCCCTGGTTAATTTGTGGCGCGCAACCTGTTGGGGGGGAGACAGGTCCCTGGTTAATTTGTGCCGCGCAACCTGTTTGAGGGGGAGACAGGTCCCTGGTTAATTTGTGCCGCGCAACCTGTTGGGGGGGAGACAGGTCCCTGGTTAATTTGTGCCGCGCAACCTGTTGGGGGGGAGACATGTCCCTGGTTAATTTGTGGCGCGCAACCTGTTGGGGGGGAGACAGGTCCCTGGTTAATCTGTGGCGCGCAACCTGTTGGGGGGGAGACAGGTCCCTGGTTAATTTGTGCCGCGCAACCTGTTGGGGGGGAGACATGTCCCTGGTTAATATGTGCCGCGCAACCTGTTGGGGGGGAGACAGGTCCCTGGTTAATCTGTGGCGCGCAACCTGTTGGGGGGGAGACATGTCCCTGGTTAATTTGTGCCGCGCAACCTGTTGGGGGGGAGACATGTCCCTGGTTAATTTGTGCCGCGCAACCTGTTGGGGGGGAGACAGGTCCCTGGTTAATTTGTGCCGCGCAACCTGTTGGGGGGGAGACAGGTCCCTGGTTAATTTGTGCCGCGCAACCTGTTGGGGGGGAGACAGGTCCCTGGTTAATTTGTGCCGCGCAACCTGTTTGAGGGGGAGACAGGTCCCTGGTTAATTTGTGCCGCGCAACCTGTTGGGGGGGAGACAGGTCCCTGGTTAATCTGTGGCGCGCAACCTGTTGGGGGGGAGACAGGTCCCTGGTTAATTTGTGCCGCGCAACCTGTTGGGGGGGAGACATGTCCCTGGTTAATTTGTGCCGCGCAACCTGTTGGGGGGGAGACATGTCCCTGGTTAATTTGTGCCGCGCAACCTGTTGGGGGGGAGACATGTCCCTGGTTAATCTGTGGCGCGCAACCTGTTGGGGGGGAGACAGGTCCCTGGTTAATTTGTGCCGCGCAACCTGTTGGGGGGGAGACATGTCCCTGGTTAATTTGTGCCGCGCAACCTGTTTGAGGGGGAGACAGGTCCCTGGTTAATTTGTGCCGCGCAACCTGTTTGGGGGGGAGACATGTCCCTGGTTAATTTGTGCCGCGCAACCTGTTTGAGGGGGAGACAGGTCCCTGGTTAATTTGTGCCGCGCAACCTGTTGGGGGGGAGACAGGTCCCTGGTTAATTTGTGCCGCGCAACCTGTTGGGGGGGAGACAGGTCCCTGGTTAATTTGTGCCGCGCAACCTGTTTGAGGGGGAGACATGTCCCTGGTTAATTTGTGCCGCGCAACCTGTTGGGGGGGAGACAGGTCCCTGGTTAATTTGTGGCGCGCAACCTGTTGGGGGGGAGACAGGTCCCTGGTTAATTTGTGCCGCGCAACCTGTTGGGGGGGAGACAGGTCCCTGGTTAATTTGTGCCGCGCAACCTGTTGGGGGGGAGACATGTCCCTGGTTAATTTGTGGCGCGCAACCTGTTGGGGGGGAGACAGGTCCCTGGTTAATCTGTGGCGCGCAACCTGTTGGGGGGGAGACAGGTCCCTGGTTAATTTGTGCCGCGCAACCTGTTGGGGGGGAGACATGTCCCTGGTTAATTTGTGCCGCGCAACCTGTTGGGGGGGAGACAGGTCCCTGGTTAATCTGTGGCGCGCAACCTGTTGGGGGGGAGACATGTCCCTGGTTAATTTGTGCCGCGCAACCTGTTGGGGGGGAGACATGTCCCTGGTTAATTTGTGCCGCGCAACCTGTTGGGGGGAGACAGGTCCCTGGTTAATTTGTGCCGCGCAACCTGTTGGGGGGGAGACAGGTCCCTGGTTAATTTGTGGCGCGCAACCTGTTGGGGGGGAGACAGGTCCCTGGTTAATTTGTGCCGCGCAACCTGTTTGAGGGGGAGACAGGTCCCTGGTTAATTTGTGCCGCGCAACCTGTTGGGGGGGAGACAGGTCCCTGGTTAATTTGTGCCGCGCAACCTGTTTGAGGGGGAGACATGTCCCTGGTTAATCTGTGGCGCGCAACCTGTTGGGGGGGAGACATGTCCCTGGTTAATCTGTGGCGCGCAACCTGTTGAGGGGGAGACATGTCCCTGGTTAATCTGTGGCGCGCAACCTGTTGGGGGGGAGACAGGTCCCTGGTTAATTTGTGCCGCGCAACCTGTTGGGGGGGAGACAGGTCCCTGGTTAATTTGTGCCGCGCAACCTGTTTGAGGGGGAGACATGTCCCTGGTTAATCTGTGGCGCGCAACCTGTTGGGGGGGAGACAGGTCCCTGGTTAATCTGTGGCGCGCAACCTGTTGAGGGGGAGACATGTCCCTGGTTAATCTGTGGCGCGCAACCTGTTGGGGGGGAGACAGGTCCCTGGTTAATTTGTGCCGCGCAACCTGTTGGGGGGGAGACAGGTCCCTGGTTAATTTGTGCCGCGCAACCTGTTTGAGGGGGAGACATGTCCCTGGTTAATCTGTGGCGCGCAACCTGTTGAGGGGGAGACATGTCCCTGGTTAATTTGTGCCGCGCAACCTGTTTGAGGGGGAGACATGTCCCTGGTTAATTTGTGCCGCGCAACCTGTTGGGGGGGAGACATGTCCCTGGTTAATTTGTTCCGCGCAACCTGTTGGGGGGGAGACAGGTCCCTGGTTAATTTGTGCTGCGCAACCTGTTTGAGGGGGAGACAGGTCCCTGGTTAATTTGTGCCGCGCAACCTGTTGGGGGGGAGACAGGTCTCTGGTTAATTTGTGCCGCGCAACCTGTTGGGGGGGAGACAGGTCCCTGGTTAATTTGTGCCGCGCAACCTGTTTGAGGGGGAGACAGGTCCCTGGTTAATTTGTGCCGCGCAACCTGTTTGAGGGGGAGACAGGTCCCTGGTTTATTTGTGCCGCGCAACCTGTTGGGGGGGAGACAGGTCCCTGGTTAATTTGTGCCGCGCAACCTGTTTGAGGGGGAGACAGGTCCCTGGTTAATTTGTGCCGCGCAACCTGTTTGAGGGGGAGACATGTCCCTGGTTAATCTGTGGCGCGCAACCTGTTGGGGGGGAGACATGTCCCTGGTTAATTTGTGGCGCGCAACCTGTTGGGGGGGAGACAGGTCCCTGGTTAATTTGTGCCGCGCAACCTGTTGGGGGGGAGACAGGTCCCTGGTTAATTTGTGCCGCGCAACCTGTTGGGGGGGAGACAGGTCCCTGGTTAATTTGTGCCGCGCAACCTGTTGGGGGGGAGACATGTCCCTGGTTAATTTGTGCCGCGCAACCTGTTGGGGGGGAGACAGGTCCCTGGTTAATTTGTGCCGCGCAACCTGTTGGGGGGGAGACAGGTCCCTGGTTAATTTGTGCCGCGCAACCTGTTGGGGGGGAGACAGGTCCCTGGTTAATTTGTGCCGCGCAACCTGTTGGGGGGGAGACAGGTCCCTGGTTAATTTGTGCTGCGCAACCTGTTTGAGGGGGAGACATGTCCCTGGTTAATTTGTGCTGCGCAACCTGTTTGAGGGGGAGACAGGTCCCTGGTTAATTTGTGCCGCGCAACCTGTTTGGGGGGGAGACAGGTCCCTGGTTAATTTGTGCCGCGCAACCTGTTGGGGGGGAGACAGGTCCCTGGTTAATTTGTGCCGCGCAACCTGTTTGAGGGGGAGACAGGTCCCTGGTTAATTTGTGCCGCGCAACCTGTTGGGGGGGAGACAGGTCCCTGGTTAATTTGTGCCGCGCAACCTGTTGGGGGGGAGACAGGTCCCTGGTTAATTTGTGCCGCGCAACCTGTTTGAGGGGGAGACATGTCCCTGGTTAATTTGTGCCGCGCAACCTGTTGGGGGGGAGACAGGTCCCTGGTTAATTTGTGGCGCGCAACCTGTTGGGGGGGAGACAGGTCCCTGGTTAATTTGTGCCGCGCAACCTGTTGGGGGGGAGACAGGTCCCTGGTTAATTTGTGCCGCGCAACCTGTTGGGGGGGAGACATGTCCCTGGTTAATTTGTGGCGCGCAACCTGTTGGGGGGGAGACAGGTCCCTGGTTAATCTGTGGCGCGCAACCTGTTGGGGGGGAGACAGGTCCCTGGTTAATTTGTGCCGCGCAACCTGTTGGGGGGGAGACATGTCCCTGGTTAATTTGTGCCGCGCAACCTGTTGGGGGGGAGACAGGTCCCTGGTTAATCTGTGGCGCGCAACCTGTTGGGGGGGAGACATGTCCCTGGTTAATTTGTGCCGCGCAACCTGTTGGGGGGGAGACATGTCCCTGGTTAATTTGTGCCGCGCAACCTGTTGGGGGGAGACAGGTCCCTGGTTAATTTGTGCCGCGCAACCTGTTGGGGGGGAGACAGGTCCCTGGTTAATTTGTGGCGCGCAACCTGTTGGGGGGGAGACAGGTCCCTGGTTAATTTGTGCCGCGCAACCTGTTTGAGGGGGAGACAGGTCCCTGGTTAATTTGTGCCGCGCAACCTGTTGGGGGGGAGACAGGTCCCTGGTTAATTTGTGCCGCGCAACCTGTTTGAGGGGGAGACATGTCCCTGGTTAATCTGTGGCGCGCAACCTGTTGGGGGGGAGACATGTCCCTGGTTAATCTGTGGCGCGCAACCTGTTGAGGGGGAGACATGTCCCTGGTTAATCTGTGGCGCGCAACCTGTTGGGGGGGAGACAGGTCCCTGGTTAATTTGTGCCGCGCAACCTGTTGGGGGGGAGACAGGTCCCTGGTTAATTTGTGCCGCGCAACCTGTTTGAGGGGGAGACATGTCCCTGGTTAATCTGTGGCGCGCAACCTGTTGGGGGGGAGACAGGTCCCTGGTTAATCTGTGGCGCGCAACCTGTTGAGGGGGAGACATGTCCCTGGTTAATCTGTGGCGCGCAACCTGTTGGGGGGGAGACAGGTCCCTGGTTAATTTGTGCCGCGCAACCTGTTGGGGGGGAGACAGGTCCCTGGTTAATTTGTGCCGCGCAACCTGTTTGAGGGGGAGACATGTCCCTGGTTAATCTGTGGCGCGCAACCTGTTGAGGGGGAGACATGTCCCTGGTTAATTTGTGCCGCGCAACCTGTTTGAGGGGGAGACATGTCCCTGGTTAATTTGTGGCGCGCAACCTGTTGGGGGGGAGACAGGTCCCTGGTTAATTTGTTCCGCGCAACCTGTTGGGGGGGAGACAGGTCCCTGGTTAATTTGTGCTGCGCAACCTGTTTGAGGGGGAGACAGGTCCCTGGTTAATTTGTGCCGCGCAACCTGTTGGGGGGGAGACAGGTCTCTGGTTAATTTGTGCCGCGCAACCTGTTGGGGGGGAGACAGGTCCCTGGTTAATTTGTGCCGCGCAACCTGTTTGAGGGGGAGACAGGTCCCTGGTTAATTTGTGCCGCGCAACCTGTTTGAGGGGGAGACAGGTCCCTGGTTTATTTGTGCCGCGCAACCTGTTGGGGGGGAGACAGGTCCCTGGTTAATTTGTGCCGCGCAACCTGTTTGAGGGGGAGACAGGTCCCTGGTTAATTTGTGCCGCGCAACCTGTTTGAGGGGGAGACATGTCCCTGGTTAATCTGTGGCGCGCAACCTGTTGGGGGGGAGACATGTCCCTGGTTAATTTGTGGCGCGCAACCTGTTGGGGGGGAGACAGGTCCCTGGTTAATTTGTGCCGCGCAACCTGTTGGGGGGGAGACAGGTCCCTGGTTAATTTGTGCCGCGCAACCTGTTGGGGGGGAGACAGGTCCCTGGTTAATTTGTGCCGCGCAACCTGTTGGGGGGGAGACATGTCCCTGGTTAATTTGTGCCGCGCAACCTGTTGGGGGGGAGACAGGTCCCTGGTTAATTTGTGCCGCGCAACCTGTTGGGGGGGAGACAGGTCCCTGGTTAATTTGTGCCGCGCAACCTGTTGGGGGGGAGACAGGTCCCTGGTTAATTTGTGCCGCGCAACCTGTTGGGGGGGAGACAGGTCCCTGGTTAATTTGTGCTGCGCAACCTGTTTGAGGGGGAGACATGTCCCTGGTTAATTTGTGCTGCGCAACCTGTTTGAGGGGGAGACAGGTCCCTGGTTAATTTGTGCCGCGCAACATGTTGGGGGGGAGACATGTCCCTGGTTAATCTGTGGCGCGCAACCTGTTTGAGGGGGAGACATGTCCCTGGTTAATTTGTGCCGCGCAACCTGTTTGGGGGGGAGACAGGTCCCTGGTTAATTTGTGCCGCGCAACCTGTTGGGGGGGAGACAGGTCCCTGGTTAATTTGTGCCGCGCAACCTGTTGGGGGGGAGACAGGTCCCTGGTTTATCTGTGGCGCGCAACCTGTTGGGGGGGAGACATGTCCCTGGTTAATTTGTGGCGCGCAACCTGTTGGGGGGGAGACAGGTCCCTGGTTAATTTGTGCCGCGCAACCTGTTGGGGGGGAGACAGGTCCCTGGTTAATTTGTGCCGCGCAACCTGTTGGGGGGGAGACAGGTCCCTGGTTAATTTGTGCCGCGCAACCTGTTGGGGGGGAGACATGTCCCTGGTTAATTTGTGCCGCGCAACCTGTTGGGGGGGAGACAGGTCCCTGGTTAATTTGTGCCGCGCAACCTGTTGGGGGGGAGACAGGTCCCTGGTTAATTTGTGCCGCGCAACCTGTTGGGGGGGAGACATGTCCCTGGTTAATTTGTGCCGCGCAACCTGTTGGGGGGGAGACATGTCCCTGGTTAATTTGTGCTGCGCAACCTGTTTGAGGGGGAGACATGTCCCTGGTTAATTTGTGCTGCGCAACCTGTTTGAGGGGGAGACATGTCCCTGGTTAATTTGTGCCGCGCAACCTGTTGGGGGGGAGACATGTCCCTGGTTAATCTGTGGCGCGCAACCTGTTTGAGGGGGAGACATGTCCCTGGTTAATTTGTGCCGCGCAACCTGTTTGGGGGGGAGACAGGTCCCTGGTTAATTTGTGCCGCGCAACCTGTTGGGGGGGAGACAGGTCCCTGGTTAATTTGTGCCGCGCAACCTGTTTGAGGGGGAGACAGGTCCCTGGTTTATTTGTGCCGCGCAACCTGTTGGGGGGGAGACAGGTCCCTGGTTAATTTGTGCCGCGCAACCTGTTTGAGGGGGAGACAGGTCCCTGGTTAATTTGTGCCGCGCAACCTGTTTGAGGGGGAGACATGTCCCTGGTTAATCTGTGGCGCGCAACCTGTTGGGGGGGAGACATGTCCCTGGTTAATTTGTGGCGCGCAACCTGTTGGGGGGGAGACAGGTCCCTGGTTAATTTGTGCCGCGCAACCTGTTGGGGGGGAGACAGGTCCCTGGTTAATTTGTGCCGCGCAACCTGTTGGGGGGGAGACAGGTCCCTGGTTAATTTGTGCCGCGCAACCTGTTGGGGGGGAGACATGTCCCTGGTTAATTTGTGCCGCGCAACCTGTTGGGGGGGAGACAGGTCCCTGGTTAATTTGTGCCGCGCAACCTGTTGGGGGGGAGACAGGTCCCTGGTTAATTTGTGCCGCGCAACCTGTTGGGGGGGAGACAGGTCCCTGGTTAATTTGTGCCGCGCAACCTGTTGGGGGGGAGACATGTCCCTGGTTAATTTGAGCTGCGCAACCTGTTTGAGGGGGAGACATGTCCCTGGTTAATTTGTGCTGCGCAACCTGTTTGAGGGGGAGACAGGTCCCTGATTAATTTGTGCCGCGCAACCTGTTGGGGGGGAGACATGTCCCTGGTTAATCTGTGGCGCGCAACCTGTTTGAGGGGGAGACATGTCCCTGGTTAATTTGTGCCGCGCAACCTGTTTGGGGGGGAGACAGGTCCCTGGTTAATTTGTGCCGCGCAACCTGTTTGAGGGGGAGACATGTCCCTGGTTAATCTGTGGCGCGCAACCTGTTGGGGGGGAGACATGTCCCTGGTTAATTTGTGGCGCGCAACCTGTTGGGGGGGAGACAGGTCCCTGGTTAATTTGTGCCGCGCAACCTGTTGGGGGGGAGACAGGTCCCTGGTTAATTTGTGCCGCGCAACCTGTTGGGGGGGAGACATGTCCCTGGTTAATCTGTGGCGCGCAACCTGTTGAGGGGGAGACATGTCCCTGGTTAATTTGTGCCGCGCAACCTGTTTGAGGGGGAGACATGTCCCTGGTTAATTTGTGGCGCGCAACCTGTTGGGGGGGAGACAGGTCCCTGGTTAATTTGTTCCGCGCAACCTGTTGGGGGGGAGACAGGTCCCTGGTTAATTTGTGCTGCGCAACCTGTTTGAGGGGGAGACAGGTCCCTGGTTAATTTGTGCCGCGCAACCTGTTGGGGGGGAGACAGGTCTCTGGTTAATTTGTGCCGCGCAACCTGTTGGGGGGGAGACAGGTCCCTGGTTAATTTGTGCCGCGCAACCTGTTTGAGGGGGAGACAGGTCCCTGGTTAATTTGTGCCGCGCAACCTGTTTGAGGGGGAGACAGGTCCCTGGTTTATTTGTGCCGCGCAACCTGTTGGGGGGGAGACAGGTCCCTGGTTAATTTGTGCCGCGCAACCTGTTTGAGGGGGAGACAGGTCCCTGGTTAATTTGTGCCGCGCAACCTGTTTGAGGGGGAGACATGTCCCTGGTTAATCTGTGGCGCGCAACCTGTTGGGGGGGAGACATGTCCCTGGTTAATTTGTGGCGCGCAACCTGTTGGGGGGGAGACAGGTCCCTGGTTAATTTGTGCCGCGCAACCTGTTGGGGGGGAGACAGGTCCCTGGTTAATTTGTGCCGCGCAACCTGTTGGGGGGGAGACAGGTCCCTGGTTAATTTGTGCCGCGCAACCTGTTGGGGGGGAGACATGTCCCTGGTTAATTTGTGCCGCGCAACCTGTTGGGGGGGAGACAGGTCCCTGGTTAATTTGTGCCACGCAACCTGTTGGGGGGGAGACAGGTCCCTGGTTAATTTGTGCCGCGCAACCTGTTGGGGGGGAGACAGGTCCCTGGTTAATTTGTGCCGCGCAACCTGTTGGGGGGGAGACAGGTCCCTGGTTAATTTGTGCTGCGCAACCTGTTTGAGGGGGAGACATGTCCCTGGTTAATTTGTGCTGCGCAACCTGTTTGAGGGGGAGACAGGTCCCTGGTTAATTTGTGCCGCGCAACATGTTGGGGGGGAGACATGTCCCTGGTTAATCTGTGGCGCGCAACCTGTTTGAGGGGGAGACATGTCCCGGGTTAATTTGTGCCGCGCAACCTGTTTGGGGGGGAGACAGGTCCCTGGTTAATTTGTGCCGCGCAACCTGTTGGGGGGGAGACAGGTCCCTGGTTAATTTGTGCCGCGCAACCTGTTGGGGGGGAGACAGGTCCCTGGTTTATCTGTGGCGCGCAACCTGTTGGGGGGGAGACATGTCCCTGGTTAATTTGTGGCGCGCAACCTGTTGGGGGGGAGACAGGTCCCTGGTTAATTTGTGCCGCGCAACCTGTTGGGGGGGAGACAGGTCCCTGGTTAATTTGTGCCGCGCAACCTGTTGGGGGGGAGACAGGTCCCTGGTTAATTTGTGCCGCGCAACCTGTTGGGGGGGAGACATGTCCCTGGTTAATTTGTGCCGCGCAACCTGTTGGGGGGGAGACAGGTCCCTGGTTAATTTGTGCCGCGCAACCTGTTGGGGGGGAGACAGGTCCCTGGTTAATTTGTGCCGCGCAACCTGTTGGGGGGGAGACATGTCCCTGGTTAATTTGTGCCGCGCAACCTGTTGGGGGGGAGACATGTCCCTGGTTAATTTGTGCTGCGCAACCTGTTTGAGGGGGAGACATGTCCCTGGTTAATTTGTGCTGCGCAACCTGTTTGAGGGGGAGACATGTCCCTGGTTAATTTGTGCCGCGCAACCTGTTGGGGGGGAGACATGTCCCTGGTTAATCTGTGGCGCGCAACCTGTTTGAGGGGGAGACATGTCCCTGGTTAATTTGTGCCGCGCAACCTGTTTGGGGGGGAGACAGGTCCCTGGTTAATTTGTGCCGCGCAACCTGTTGGGGGGGAGACAGGTCCCTGGTTAATTTGTGCCGCGCAACCTGTTTGAGGGGGAGACAGGTCCCTGGTTTATTTGTGCCGCGCAACCTGTTGGGGGGGAGACAGGTCCCTGGTTAATTTGTGCCGCGCAACCTGTTTGAGGGGGAGACAGGTCCCTGGTTAATTTGTGCCGCGCAACCTGTTTGAGGGGGAGACATGTCCCTGGTTAATCTGTGGCACGCAACCTGTTGGGGGGGAGACATGTCCCTGGTTAATTTGTGGCGCGCAACCTGTTGGGGGGGAGACAGGTCCCTGGTTAATTTGTGCCGCGCAACCTGTTGGGGGGGAGACAGGTCCCTGGTTAATTTGTGCCGCGCAACCTGTTGGGGGGGAGACAGGTCCCTGGTTAATTTGTGCCGCGCAACCTGTTGGGGGGGAGACATGTCCCTGGTTAATTTGTGCCGCGCAACCTGTTGGGGGGGAGACAGGTCCCTGGTTAATTTGTGCCGCGCAACCTGTTGGGGGGGAGACAGGTCCCTGGTTAATTTGTGCCGCGCAACCTGTTGGGGGGGAGACAGGTCCCTGGTTAATTTGTGCCGCGCAACCTGTTGGGGGGGAGACATGTCCCTGGTTAATTTGTGCTGCGCAACCTGTTTGAGGGGGAGACATGTCCCTGGTTAATTTGTGCTGCGCAACCTGTTTGAGGGGGAGACAGGTCCCTGATTTATTTGTGCCGCGCAACCTGTTGGGGGGGAGACATGTCCCTGGTTAATCTGTGGCGCGCAACCTGTTTGAGGGGGAGACATGTCCCTGGTTAATTTGTGCCGCGCAACCTGTTTGGGGGGGAGACAGGTCCCTGGTTAATTTGTGCCGCGCAACCTGTTGGGGGGGAGACAGGTCCCTGGTTAATTTGTGCCGCGCAACCTGTTGGGGGGGAGACAGGTCCCTGGTTTATCTGTGGCGCGCAACCTGTTGGGGGGGAGACATGTCCCTGGTTAATTTGTGGCGCGCAACCTGTTGGGGGGGAGACAGGTCCCTGGTTAATTTGTGCCGCGCAACCTGTTGGGGGGGAGACAGGTCCCTGGTTAATTTGTGCCGCGCAACCTGTTGGGGGGGAGACAGGTCCCTGGTTAATTTGTGCCGCGCAACCTGTTGGGGGGGAGACATGTCCCTGGTTAATTTGTGCCGCGCAACCTGTTGGGGGGGAGACAGGTCCCTGGTTAATTTGTGCCGCGCAACCTGTTGGGGGGGAGACAGGTCCCTGGTTAATTTGTGCCGCGCAACCTGTTGGGGGGGAGACAGGTCCCTGGTTAATTTGTGCCGCGCAACCTGTTGGGGGGGAGACATGTCCCTGGTTAATTTGTGCTGCGCAACCTGTTTGAGGGGGAGACATGTCCCTGGTTAATTTGTGCTGCGCAACCTGTTTGAGGGGGAGACATGTCCCTGGTTAATTTGTGCCGCGCAACCTGTTGGGGGGGAGACATGTCCCTGGTTAATCTGTGGCGCGCAACCTGTTTGAGGGGGAGACATGTCCCTGGTTAATTTGTGCCGCGCAACCTGTTTGGGGGGGAGACAGGTCCCTGGTTAATTTGTGCCGCGCAACCTGTTGGGGGGGAGACAGGTCCCTGGTTAATTTGTGCCGCGCAACCTGTTGGGGGGGAGACAGGTCCCTGGTTAATTTGTGCCGCGCAACCTGTTTGAGGGGGAGACAGGTCCCTGGTTAATTTGTGCCGCGCAACCTGTTTGAGGGGGAGACAGGTCCCTGGTTAATTTGTGCCGCGCAACCTGTTGGGGGGAGACAGGTCCCTGGTTAATTTGTGCCGCGCAACCTGTTGGGGGGGAGACAGGTCCCTGGTTAATTTGTGCCGCGCAACCTGTTGGGGGGGAGACAGGTCCCTGGTTAATTTGTGCCGCGCAACCTGTTGGGGGGGAGACAGGTCCCTGGTTTATTTTTGAAGCGCAACCTGTGGGGCATGCTCATGCCCCATAGCAAAGAGGGCAGGCCAGCACAATGTTCATACCCCCTAGCTAAGAGGTTCATTGGTGCGAGTTAAGTGGTGCATGAACATAAGTGGTGGCTGAAATCAGCATGAGACATATATTGCATGTGTTCATCCAAGGCGTAGGTACAAGAATTTCATTTGGGCTTCAAGTTAATATGTGTTTGAAGTTCATTGGTGGCTGAAGTGAAGTGGTGCATGAACATAACTGGTGGCTGAAGTTCAGCATGAGCCAAAGGATGCATGTGCACATCATAGGCGTAAGTGCTTGAAGTTCATTGGTGGCTGAAGTGAAGTGGTGCATGAACATAACTGGTGGCTGAAGTTCAGCATGAGCCAAAGGATGCATGTGCACATCATAGGCGTAAGTGCTTGAAGTTCATTGGTGGCTGAAGTGAAGTGGTGCATGAACATAACTGGTGGCCGAAGTTCAGCATGAGCCAAAGGATGCATGTGCACATCATAGGCGTAATCATGCAACGGACAGCGGGCAACGATGCATGTGGCTGTGTACTGTTATCACAGACCAATATCATGCAACGGACAGCGGGCAACGATGCATGTGGCTGTGTACTGTTATCACAGACCAATATCATGCAACGGACAGCGGGCAACGATGCATGTGGCTGTGTACTGTTATCACAGACCAATATCATGCAACGGACAGCGGGCAACGATGCATGTGGCTGTGTACTGTTATCACAGACCAATATCATGCAACGGACAGCGGGCAACGATGCATGTGGCTGTGTACTGTTATCACAGACCAATATCATGCAACGGACAGCGGGCAACGATGCATGTGGCTGTGTACTGTTATCACAGACCAATATCATGCAACGGACAGCAGGCAACAATGCATGTGGCTGTGTACTGTTATCACAGACCAATATCATGCAATGGACAGCGGGCAACGATGCATGTGGCTGTGTACTGTTATCACAGACCAATTTAATGCGACGTGAGTTCTTTTTTTGCTTCAATTATACTCACAGTTCATCGATTTGTATGACGCTTTGCCCCCGATGGACAGATTTGGCTGTGGGAAAACTGTGTGCATTTGATTCCGTTCCTCTTTTAAGCATTGTCATGACATTGAAAGTGGTCTAAGACCACGGAACATGAACCTTATGTACCTTCAGCAGGGGTACATGAGGCTCATGGAAGCAGGAGAACCCTGCCTCAAGTTACCTCCACAAAACCTTGAGCAGCAGCCTGGTGGGCCAGCAGCACGCACCTCAGCTTCAAGCCTCACCCCCCCCTCACCTGCAGCTCCATGTCCCCTTGCTCAAAGGCCTCAACCAGCGGCGCCAAGCGGCCCAGCAGCGCCCGCTGCATCGCCCGATCGGGGCCACACGTGGTCTCCTCCCCCGTGTCCAGCTCGGGCCCCAGGACCGCCTGGACGCTGCTCACGAAGAGGCCCTTCGTGGCCAGGGCCTGCGCCGTGCTGAGCGCCGCCACGAGGGCGGCGACATGCGCGGGCGCTTGCGCCGGGGGGTCAGCAGCGGCCGTGACGCTCTCGAGAGGCCGGCCCAGCCACTGACTCCGCTTGTAGGAGCCCGTGAGAGTTAGGAACAGGTCACTGCCATCCTCCACCTGCGGCGCGGGGACATGGCTTGCTGCTCCTGCTAGGAAGGTGCTGGGACAGGGCTTGCAGCTCCGGCTGGGAAGGTGCTGGGTGGCTACCAGCCGCAAGCACATTATTTACGGTACGGTACTTCCGATTTCAAAAGAACACGTATGCTCTGAAGGCGCAGCTCACTCTAAGGATCACGATGGCGTCTAGGAAGTCATCCGCGGCCTGTGCCAGCTCAGCAGCAGCCCCACGTGGCCCGCCGTCCACACAGACGTGCAGCAGGATCTCAGAGGTGCTGCCTGAAAGAGGGAAAGATGCGCGGCTGCTCTAAGATCCCAAGCTCAATGTTGAAAGATCAGCGATAAGGGGGGGAAATGCGCTGCGGCAGGCAGTGCCAGGGGCTGGGCACAAGCAGTGAGAACAGGCCATTAGATTTGACACAGCAATGATACAGATTTACACAACAATGCCACAGATTCACACAAGAATGGGACATGTTCAGACACAAATGCCACAGATTCACACAACAATGGGACAGATTCACACATAAATATAAATACCACAAAGGAGTGCAGACTGGGATTGTTATGATGTGAACCACAGCCAGCCAGCATACGATGATATGATGCTACACCAGCTATGATGATGATGATGGTTTGTCATGTTCTAACCAAGTGCACCGGCAATATAGAGCCGACAGTAGACACATGCATGAATCTACGCACTTGGGGCGCAGGAGAGCGAGGGCCGTGAAACAGAACACATCAGAGTGCAGGAGAGCATGAGGGCCTGGCAGCAAAGATGGAGGCTACACGACAGGTACATATGGAAATACATACATATATAGCTGTGGACACTCTGGAGAGATAGATGGACATACATAAATCGATAGCAACGGACACTCTGGAGAGATAGATTACAGAAGGCATATGCCGGTCCATGGATATAAAAGTAGGCATTGTACCTCCAGGCTAATAGATGGAGGGGAGAACAAAGCCCACCTGGAGGCACGATGCCCTCCTCGGGTGTCGCTGTGATCCATGCTGGCAGGCCCGGCACTGGCTCAGCGTCATAGTTGTGGCTGGGAGGCGGTACAAAGTGAAACAGGCCCTCCACCTGCGGGGCATGAGAGACAAGTGAAACAGGCCCTGCACCTGCGGGGCATGAGAGACAAGTGAAACAGGCCCTCCACCTGCGGGGCATGAGAGACAAGTGAAACAGGCCCTGCACCTGCGGGGCATGAGAGACAAGTGAAACAGGCCCTGCACCTGCGGGGCATGAGAGACAAGTGAAACAGGCCCTGCACCTGCGGGGCATGAGAGACTAGTGAAACAGGCCCTGCACCTGCGGGGCATGAGAGACAAGTGAAACAGGCCCTGCACCTGCGGGGCATGAGAGACAAGTGAAACAGGCCCTGCACCTGCGGGGCATGAGAGACAAGTGAAACAGGCCCTGCACCTGCGGGGCATGAAAGACAAGTGAAACAGGCCCTGCACCTGCGGGGCATGAGAAACAAGTGAAACAGGCCCTGCACCTGCGGGGCATGAGAGACAAGTGAAACAAGCCCTGCACCTGCGGGGCATGAGAGACAAGTGAAACAGGCCCTGCACCTGCGGGGCATGAGAGACAAGTGAAACAGGCCCTGCACCTGTGGGGCATGAGAGACAAGTGAAACAGGCCCTGCACCTGCGGGGCATGAGAGACAAGTGAAACAGGCCCTGCACCTGCGGGGCATGAGAGACAAGTGAAACAGGCCCTCCACCTGCGGGGCATGAGAGACAAGTGAAACAGGCCCTGCACCTGCGGGGCATGAGAGACAAGTGAAACAGGCCCTCCACCTGCGGGGCATGAGAGACAAGTGAAACAGGCCCTGCACCTGCGGGGCATGAGAGACAAGTGAAACAGGCCCTGCACCTGCGGGGCATGAGAGACAAGTGAAACAGGCCCTGCACCTGCGGGGCATGAGAGACTAGTGAAACAGGCCCTGCACCTGCGGGGCATGAGAGACAAGTGAAACAGGCCCTGCACCTGCGGGGCATGAGAGACAAGTGAAACAGGCCCTGCACCTGCGGGGCATGAGAGACAAGTGAAACAGGCCCTGCACCTGCGGGGCATGAAAGACAAGTGAAACAGGCCCTGCACCTGCGGGGCATGAGAAACAAGTGAAACAGGCCCTGCACCTGCGGGGCATGAGAGACAAGTGAAACAAGCCCTGCACCTGCGGGGCATGAGAGACAAGTGAAACAGGCCCTGCACCTGCGGGGCATGAGAGACAAGTGAAACAGGCCCTGCACCTGTGGGGCATGAGAGACAAGTGAAACAGGCCCTGCACCTGCGGGGCATGAGAGACAAGTGAAACAGGCCCTGCACCTGCGGGGCATGAGAGACAAGTGAAACAGGCCCTCCACCTGCGGGGCATGAGAGACAAGTGAAACAGGCCCTGCACCTGCGGGGCACGTGCACGCTCAGAGCTCTCCCTGTCAGTATCAACATGGGCAGGAAACTCTAGCGACTTCTTCGTGCCATCGAACATGCGGCGAGCCAGCCTGGGCGTATAAGTGTCATTGTGTGAAAGGGAGATCATCTGTTTCCGGTCATGTGATCGAGCTGCCAGCGAGCGTTCTCTGCCTGAAGCAGCGCTATTTACTTGCAGTGCACACCGGACCACCTTGAGCAGGAAAATAGGCAGCCACCACCAGGCCGATGAGGATCAAAACTTGACCGAGCAACGGCCAGTGGCCCGGTGTAAGATTAAAGATAAGGGTTACAAGGTAAAGGCCTCTTCACCCTCACCGATCCTGAGTTGGACGGCAGCACCTTGAAGTCCTCTCAGGCCAATCGGCCCAGAGAATGGTTTAAAATGAAGACTTTGGTATAAGGGCTCCAGGGAGGGTGTAGAGGGGAGACCTGGCGGTATGGCGGTAAGTTAAGGCCTCTCCACCCTCACCGGCACTCAGTTGGACTGCAGCAACTTCCTCTTCGGCCAATCGGCCCGGTGTGTGATTTAAGATGAAGGCCTTCATGTGAAGGGCGCTCCATCCTCACCCGTCTTCAGTTGGACAGCAGCACTTCTAAGTCCTCTTCGGCCCAGTGAACGATTTAAGCGGACAGCTTTAAGTTAAGGTGCATGCCTCTCCGTCCTCACCGGTCCTGAGTTTGACAGCAGCACCTTGAAGTCCTGTACCTGCCCATACCGAACCTCCCCGATGTTCACGACATTTGGGGACAGGGACGGCCTGGAAGGGAGCAGCATCAGCAGCAAGGAAGCAGAGACATCAGCATCAGCAGAAGCATCAGCAGAAGCAGAGACATCATGATCATCATCATCAGTAGCAGCAGCAACAGCAGCAGAGACATCCGCATCCGTAGCAGTAGTGGTAGAGGCATCAGTAGCAGGGGCAGCATCAGCAGCAGCAGGGGCATCATCATCATCAGCAGCAGCAGCAGCAGCAGCAGCAGGAAAGGCATCAACGGCAGTGGCAGCATCAGCAGCAGCAGGGGCAACAGAGACATCAGCAGCAGCAGGGGCAGCAGAGACATCAGCAGCAGCAGAGGCATCAGAAGCAGTGGCAGCATCAGCAGCAGGGGCAGCAGAGACATCATCAGCAGAAACAGCATCAGCAACAGCAGTAGAGGCATCAGAAGCAGTGGCAGCAGCAGCGGCAGATTCAAACCAAGTCTGCAAGCAGGCTGGCTGGGCCTTGGGAATCATTGGTAAACCCGTTGCAAGAGGCGTGCAGTCCATGCTCGCGGCTTTGGGAACTCCTATTTGACAACAGGCGTATGTCGTATCACTGCTTCTCCTAGCACACTTTAGCCAAACTCTATCTACATCAAGGCCTGTGGCTTAGGGGGCCTATGGCTCAGGGGGCCTGTGGCTAGGGGGCCTATGGCTCAGGGGGCCTGTGGCTAGGGGGCCTTTGGCTCAGGGGGCCTGATGAAGCAAGCCCTGCTGCTTGGTCCACCGTCCGGTCCATAATTTTGACCCTAAGGGCTCAGGAGGCGCCCGCCCGGCGGCCTGCCAACAATTGTCCCACGCACTGAAACAATCACTATGTCGAATCCCGTCAACCCATCTTAAGCCCGGCCACCTAAGCCAAGGAAGAGGGCAATATGCTCCTGGGGACAGCCTTCACAGCAAGAAAGCATAATCTCAACCCTAACCACACTTGGGGATGCATGGCAGCCTGCATAATCTTTACCCTAAGCCACAAAACTGGAATGTCAGACCTGCATAATCTCAACCCTAGACCCTAGCCACGTCATGGATGTATGGCAGCTTGCATAATCTAAACCTCAAAACTTAACCAAATCTGGGTGGTATGGTAGCCTGCATTATCTTGACCCCCAAACTTAACCAGAATCTGAACCCTAAGTTGCTAGCCATACCTGGGTCGTATAGCAGCCTGCATAATCTGAACCCTAAGTTGCTAGCCATACCTGGGTCGCATAGCAGCCTGCATAATCTGAACCCTAAGTTGCTAGCCATACCTGGGTCGCATGGCAGCTTGCATAATCTCTGCCCGCCGAGTGGCCGCCTCAAGTAGCTCATCCACGCGGCGCCGGTTGTAGTGCTGAGCGCTCAGGACAAAGCGGCTGGCCACCTAGACAGGAAGGCGAGGAGGCAGGGGCAGTCATCCCAGCTTCGGGTCAGCTACCGGCCGCACACAAATGACCCTACACATGTGCGATGCATGTACCGTCAGGTAGAATGGTAGACGTGAGGCATACTAGATCGCAACGGGCTAGAGCCTAATCAACATACATTTGCATACTACAAAGAGCAAACAGGGCAGGGCGTCGATGGCAAACCAACCACCCTCAACACACCCCTTTCCTCCAAAGCCGCATCACCGCAGTGTCCACATTGCCGTGCGGCGGAATCAGCTCTCTTTCCTTGTCAGGGCCTAAAGTAACTGCAAATATGTCAGCTGCCAGCTACCTGCATCTGAGCCACAAATTTAACTATTTTACAATTCCTGAGCTCTGATCTCACCAGCTGACTGCTTTCAAAGATTGATAACCTTCTTTTTACCAGCTACAAATTTCTGAACCCTGACCTTTCTAAGAACATGCTTCTTAACCACATTTCAACATCTAACAATTTATTATGCCAGGTCGTACCAACTCAGTACCTGCTTCTGAACCCAATGTTTCACCAGCTACGAATTCCTGACCCCTTATCTTACCAACCACTTGCTTGTTAACCCCAGTTTTACCATCTAACAATTCCTAACGCCTGATCTTACCAGCTACTGGTTCCTGAGCCCTGATCTAACCGCTACAAATTCCTCAACCCTGATATCACAGGTTTGTCGTCACTGGCCGTCACTTCCCCGCATGCGTTGGAGCTTCGTGTCAGCACAGGTTCAGGGTTCAATATTTCTGAACCCTGGAATAACCGGCCACCAATTCCTGAACCCTGTTCTCTCACTGGTTTGTGGTCACTGGCCGTCACCTCCCCACGCGTGTAGGAGGTTTGTGTCAGCATGGAGCCGCGGGACCGGAAGAGCACGCGGTCGCACCAGGCAGGCGTGCGCCGCCTCTGCGTCTCGCCCTCTGTATGGGAGTTTAGATTTTTTTTCGAACGCAGGATAAAGGGGCTGGCAGTGAACGAGCATGCAAACAAACAGTCTGATGCTCTTCCAATTAAGTAAAATACCAGTTTTCTTTTCCAAATAACAGTTTGTAGTTTGTAACGTTCCTTCAGTATCACAAATGTTGCCTCACTTTGTTTCTGCCCCCACCCCAAAGTATTTTGGAAGTCTTTCATAATCACCTTGGGGGGGAAAACGACGCATTTGTATTTAACCTTGAATGGGTTTCTCTCCCACCCACCTGCCCCCTCCCCGTCTTCCTCTTCTGCGTCGACCGCCCCTGCCGCCTTGCCCCCGAGGTACAGGTGTGTTCCCACTTTGAATTTGAACGTTGGCGCGAAGGTAACGGCACCCTCCTGCCACCCCTGTGACGGATCAGGGGAGCGGAGCATGCGGCCCATCATAACATGGTTCACTCGTAAATGCGGATGAAACTGGGCAGCTGGCCACCTTCAGGGGGGGGGGCTGCCAGGCAGCTATGCCGTTTGTGGCAACTCTGGTGGCAGCTATGATTAGGGTAAACCATGCCCGGCCTGCAGCGACCTGCAGAGCTGGGTGTGCTGCGCCGTGACCCCTCGGCCGTGGGCCATGTGATGTGTACCAGAAATGCATCTGAAGTGCGCTGAAAACACTACTACCCTGCGTACGCTTTCCATGCCTCGGACATTACGCACTCAGCCGGCAGCCCTCTCAGGACACGGCTCACAGACTGCAGTAGTTGATCATAATCTTAAAGCTCCTGATTTTGAATGGTCTAAGATAATCTAGTCCCCCTGCAGCAGGGCTACATGCTTGCCATGCACGGGATTAAGTTTTTGAAATAGCCCCTGATCTTGAACACCCCGTCAGCGAGGGTGTCGAGTTGAGGGTGAGCCCCCCGCCCTTTTACACCGTGCCAATTACGGCTTCGAATTTGTATTTAGACCCTGACCTTGAACACCCTGTCGGCAAGGGTTAAGGGTTTAGGGGTTAAGGGTCAGGCCCTCAACCTTGAACACTGTACAAGCTGGGTTGTGGTTTAAGGGTCAGCCCACTGACTTTAAACACCCGTACTAGCAAGGGTGGAGGGTGGAGGGTGGAAGTCCAGGGTTAAGCCCCCCCACCATAAAACACCCTTCCAGCCGGGGTCTGTGGTTGAGAGTCCCCCCCTGACCTTGAACACTCTGTCGGCGCTCCTCTCCCGGCACAATTGGTCCGCCTGGAGCAGCGCCGCATGCTTGCCAGCGCGCATGAGCTTCCGGACCTCCTCGTCCGCCAGTCGCAGCCGGTAGTTGAGGTCGCCGATCCAGAAGGCAGCGGCGTGGTCCTCAATAGAGCGCAGGCCCCCCCAGTGGCCGGGTCCTAATGCATCGGCTGCAGAGGGGGCGAGGGGTCAATCACAATTCATGAGGGGGCAGTGATAAATGAATAATTGCCTTAACTTTCGGGTATAAAGTGCATTTAGAGTGGGTTCACATTTCAATAAAGTTAACGAAGGGTGCACGATAAGCCGTGCGGATAAGAAATGTAGTTGTATCGGGTGTATGCAAGATGAGGGCACTGGTCGGGATCGGATGGAAGAGTCGGAGTCTGCCGAAATTGGGCGATGCATGGACGATTAGCGGTAAACAATGAAATGTCTCCCGTCAGGTCTTAATCAACACTGGAATAATGCAGTACCGTACTTAATAAACAACTAGATTATTCTACCGGTAGGTGTGCGGGAGAGAAAACCTGGCAGACTCATCGGTAGACAAATAAACAACACCCCAGGGCGTTGCCTGTGGAGGGATTAAAATAAATATTACAACAAAATCCCGATAAAATCCTTGGGTAAAAGAAAAGTTGCTGTTCACAAACAGATCCCAGGGCGTCCTCATTCATTGATTATTTAAATACCGTAACATGGAATAGACTCTGCGCAGCAGAAAAACAAATAGGTCAAGCAGTGGCAACTATTTTGCAGGAAATTTAATACTCCGTTGCGCATCAGTTACAATAACTTCAATTTGGGTTCACGCAGCCCTTTCAGCCACTACAGTCAACGTGGTCAAAACCCCTTGTTTGATGCCTGGAAGAACAGTACACAGTCAGCAATACTACCTGTTGTCATCCTCCTCCTCAACTGCTCAACTGCTCAACACCTCGACTGCTCTACTTTCCAACTGTTAAACTGCCCAGCTGCGTCACTGGTAGTGCTATGTTGGACAACTTGATCAGACTCGACAAGGGTCAATGAACGGATATCGAATTAAACAGTAACGCGCTAGTGCACGATTCTTTTTGACATTTGCGTTTTTTATTTCATAGCGCGCACCCCCAGAAATAATTGTTTTGACCCCTGACTGACACTTTGCGCAGCGGCGGGTTTGAATTGATATTAGTGTGCAGCACACTCAGCGCAGGCCAAAGCAAATAATTATGAGTAGATTCCAACGGTTTTACGGTACCGGTAACAAAATGCTTAACAACAGATATGGCATTACCTGTACCAGTACATGTGGTCAGGGGATTGATACATTAACAAAACATCCAAGAACAAGGACCTTTCAAATAAAAAACAAATAAAAACAAGTCCCCCGGACCCTTTTGGCAGCCAGGGGGCCCAGGCGCCCACCCTCACCCCACCCTCCCAGGCATCTCCTTGGCTTTATCGTGGCAAATCGGGTTTTAAAAAGTCCCCGAAACTGGGTCATGAATCATGATACGGTAGCCCAAAGGTTGTTCTGAACCTAAAATACCCTCTGGAGGCAATACCGTGGATTTGAATTTGCCTTCCCTTGGGTATAAAAAACATTTTCTTTTATGCTGCCCCGAGGGTAAATTATTGAACACAACTATTAATTTCTGACTGAAAACTGGCATCACCAATCAATAAGTAGTATAATAATGGATCCCTCAACCCCAAACAACATTAATTATGAGGGAAGGCGAAGCAAATCTTCGGTATGTGGTGCGTTGAATCTGCCGGTTCTCTGCCGTAGAAGACACCTTTTCAAGGCCCCAACCAACTGTGTATTTCATTGTTCTCCCAGACATCTTTCGCAGGGAACTATGCAGCCACCACTGGGCCCATGGGAACCAAACCAGGGTCCAGCCCTGTGGAACGAAGTCCCCAGGCTTGAGACCAGCCACCACTGGGCCCATGGGGACCAAACCAGGGTCCAGCCCTATGGAACTATGACCCTTGGCTTGGGACCAGCCACTAGGCCCATGGGGAGGAAATCTTGAACGACCTACAGCTCCAGGCCCCGGGCCTCAGAACAAGATACATCTGAAGTGTAATGAAATTGTAGCCGATCCCGACACGCTGCTAACCACCTAGCAGTGTGGCTGACGAGGAAACCAATGTCTGGACGTATTGAGAGACCGTGTCAAAATGACAGCCACCCCCAGTCGGACATTCAAATCTTCCAATGCCCATCCATTGAATTAGCATCATGTTAATTGTTTAACAAGCAGTGCCCCCCCCCATTGCCACCCACCTAGCAGAGTGGCTGATGTGGACGCCATGATCTGGTCGTATTGCGAGGCGGCGGCAAAGTCACAGCGCTGCAGTATATCGGCCACCTCGGCATTCCTCTTGGCCTCGTCCCCTTCCTGTGGGACAGCAGGCAGGCTGGAAAGGTTAGGGTTTAGGGTTAAGGTCCAGGGTTAAGGTTCAGGGTTAGGGTTCTGGGCGTAGGATGCTGCTCAATCTGTATGCCTCTTGGAAAGCATTGGGGCAGCTGGAGTCACTCTGGCTGCACCTGAGCCCAGTGCTTATTAATGAATTTGCACAGCTTCGTTTCAACTACGGTACCTCCTGGCTCGGAAGCCCCATGCTCAGCCAGACATGCTGCTTTCACTTGTCAGGCATGCTGCTTGCACTTGTGCCTGCAGGCCGATCCAGGTTTGACCCTCATCCCACCATCAGAAATTGCAGGGAGGCCTGCCAGGGTGGGCCTTGTAGCTGGAAAGAGAAACATGGGTGTAAAATAACTACCCTAGCAGCGTACTGGCAGTGCAGTGTTTGAGCATAACTAATTTGTGCTTGGATATGGCCTTAACAGGTATAGTATCCTACGTGAGACTGATTTATTGCTGAGACTTATTCATTTGTCCTTGAAAAGCACAAACAAATGAATTCATCACCTTTTCAGGAGAAGCTAATCACTGACATAACGATGAGTATCAGCCACCCCTGATGCTATGCATGCTAGGTCAGAAGAGCACTACTCTTGCCCACTCCCAGGCCAGGTCAGCTCTCTATGAAGTGGCAATACAGTGGCCTTACCGTAGAACCGGATACGGTTCGCGCACCCCTAATTTGCACGTTCATTAAAATCACCATGCAGGGGGGGGAAATCACTCTGCGCTGCGCAGCGGCAATTTTTTGGGAAATTGCGATTTTCTTTCGGCCGCGCAGCGGCGAGTTCGACTGGTTTTGACAGAGTCTTGTGTCCGTGCACCCCGCCCGTGACCGACTGGTCCGCACAGCTGATTTTTGATCAATTTAAAACCACGCAGCTGGTCCGACCCCCCCAAACCACAAATGAATTGTGGAGTGAAACCAGTTATACGGTACCCTTAGCCCTAAACCCTAAGGGGCGCACCTTATCGCCAGATGACAGGTGTGAGTTCACAATGCAGACAGGCGTATCGTGCACGTACAGCCGCACCGCAACAGCACCTGAATTTCCCGCAGAACGCAGACACAAACACATAAGTTTGTTGTCAAAGATCAGGGCGAGAAAGAGGGCTTGGAAGAGGGAAGAGTTAGTTAAGGTCAAGATTGTTTGTTTCACCATTCCAAAATGCATGCAGTAAACAAGTAAGCAGTAAGCCCGCGCATCAGCCCACCCCCTCCCCCCTCCGCCCCACCCTGCCCCTGCTCCCGCTGCATCAGCGCCTGCCTCCATCCCTGCCCCATTTAAGCCTGAATCTCGCCCACGACTCCACCCCTGCTACACCAGCACCCACTTCACCAGTGTTTATTTTAGTATGCCCCAAAGCACCTGTGGGGGGCCGCCGGACGGCCATAACTGGTCCGATTGGGACCAAACCTTGGCCGGCCTGTGGTCAGTGGCCCCGGCAGTAGGTCTTGCTGCACCAGGCACCCACGGCCGTAGGCCGTGATGTAGCTGAATTGTAGCTGAAGCGTGCAAAGACAACCAGTGCACCTAACCCTCATCCCCGCCCTCAGTACGCCCCCATCCCCTGCTCTTGCTCTCTCACCCTTGCAGCACAGGTAGCCTATAAAACCAACTACTGCCCACGCCCACACCCCTACCTCTGACCAAGCTTGCCACCCTAGTTGTCCATGTAGCCACCAAAGCCTATTCACACCGTCTCCGCCCCTACTCTGAAGGGCCCACTCCTTCTCTCCCAGCCGTCCTTCACTACAGCACCTGTCCCCAAAGCCTTGTCACCCAGGTAGCCTCCGAAACCAATTCACACCGCCCCGCCCCTGCTCTTCAGGGCCCGCACCTCCGCACTACACCACAGCGCCTTCCCCCCTAGCCTTCTTTGCCCAGGTTGCCTCCAAAGCACATTCAAACTCACTCCGCCCCCCGCTACTCCAGGGCCCACTCCTCCAGTCCTCCGCCCACCACCACAGCGGCTTCCCTCCGCACCCTAATTGCCCAGAAAGCCCATTCAAACTGTCTCCTATACTCCGCACTTTACTACAGCGCCTACCCCCTGCACCCTTGTCGCCCAGATGGCCTCTACCATTCAAACTGTCCCTGCTCCACTCCTCTACCCCCCATCCCCACCCTCCACTACACTGCCTACCCCCCGCACCTTTGTTTCCTAGGTAGCCTCCGAAACCATTGACACCATCCCCCCCCGCTCCTACACCCCCCACCACACTGCCTCCCCCCTCTACACCTTTGTTTCCTAGGTAGCCTCCGAAACCCATTGACACCATCCCCCTCCCCGCTCCTCCACCCCCCCTACACTGCCTACCCCCCGCACCCGCACCTTTGTTTCCTAGGTAGCCTCCGAAACCCGTTGACACCTGCGCCGCCTGGACGCCCTTGATGTGCGGCAAGGAGCTCTTGCGCACCCACAGGCTGATGTACAACCCAACCAGCTGCTTGCAGGCCACCTGGTAGTATACGTGACCGCCATCCCGACTGTCTGCACCACCATCAGCATAGGACGCAAGTCAACACAAAGACGGCAAAGCTCCGGGCATGCAGGCCGATCTCGTCCCTCTACACGGGCTGTCCATCCACCTCTGTGCATATAGACTCGGATCATTGCTCGGCACGCAGTGTATCAACCCATACATTTCTGTTTATTTGCATACCGTAATGACCATTTCTGACCTAGTCTCACTAGCTCACGACAGATTTGACGTCATCAACTTTCAGAGCACCCACTTCATGAAAACCCCACCAAATATGCCGAATATTATCTTTGCTTTCCTGCTTAAGCATAATTTTCGAGGCCGGATAAGCTCCGTGAACCCTAAACTAGGCCCCTGAAAGTAAATAATATCGGGGGTGCGCGATAGCGTCGCTAGGCGGAATCGGTTTATACCGGTTGGGATCAATCGGAATCAGTCGGAATCGGGCAGTGTCTGAACTAATGAAGTAATAAACAATACCCCCCCCCCTGTGGGACTTAATAAACAATGAAAAAGGGTTGCGGGGCTTAATTTAGCAAATATTTTCCTAGGGGTGGGGGAAGGCAAACTTAATCTTCGGTTTTCCTGGAACCCTGCGGTTTATTATTATATACCACGGGGTTCCAGGAACTCAGATCACAACTTGTGTACAGCTTTTCACCCGAGCTTAATCGTTCCAAGGGAAATGTAATGGTCCTGTCAACAGAAGCTACCAGAGCGCTACTGGATTTTTGCGCTGTCTAGTTGAGCGGATAAGCTTACCTGTTAGCCTCCGGCCAGCCCACCTACCTGTCCTGTGTCAGGCCCACCTGTTAGCCTTTGGCAAGCCCACCTGGTAGCCCATGTCAGGCCCACCTGTCAGCCTTTGGCAAGCTTACCTGGTAGCCTGTGTCAGGCCCACCTGTTAGCCTTTGGCAAGCCCACCTGGTAGCCTGTGTCAGGCCCACCTGTTAGCCTGTGACAGGCCCGTCTGTCAGCCCATGTCAGGCCCACCTGTCAGCCTTTGGCAAGCCCACCTGGTAGCCTGTGTCAGGCCCACCTGGTAGCCTTTGGCAAGCCCACCTGGCAGTCTATGTCAGGCCCACCTGTCTGCTTTTGGCAAGCCTACCTGTCAGCCTGTGGGAGGCCCACCTGGCAGCCTGTAAGAGGCCCACCTGTCAGTGCTTGGATCCGGCCCTGAACGCCCTCATGGGCGGCCCCCGCCTGGCTGGTGCGCGGGGAGCCGGACCACCTATCCTCCAGCTCGTCCACAACGGGATTCTCATGCGTTGCCATGTCCCCATTTGCGGGGCCAAGGACCACTCCGTAATGGCGGTTGGCCCTGAAGCAGAGCAAAAGGATAGGACAGCTGAAGAACAACACTTGTTTCTTTGTGATATTATTTTGCTACTTGATTTACTGCCTACATTTTTATGTTTGACTTAGTAAGGATGATTCGGTCATCCAGACCGTCGTTGGCAGCCGCCACTGGGCCAATAGGGACCAGAACATGACCAGCCTAATGCCGGTGGCCCAAGCAGCAAAGCTTGCCCCCCAGCCACGGGCCATGATGCAGCTGAATTGTAGCTGAGGCATCCTCACACAAACAGTGCTGATTCGTTGCTGATAGGCGTATAGACACAAGGGGCGCATCCCTTGTCGTGGGGCCCGGTAGGTTGCGGCTGAAATTCCACGCCATGTCCGCAGCACACAACATGTCCGCAGCACACAACATACCCACAGCAGACAACATGATTGCAGCATGCCCACTGTACTCGGCATGCCAACGACACACAGGATCTCCCCAACACACAGGATCTCCCCAACACACAGGATCTCCCCAACACACAGGATCTCCCCAGCACACAGGATCTCCCCAACACACAGGATCTCCCCAACTCACAGGATCTCCCCAACACACAGGATCTCCCCAGCGCACAGGATCTCCCTAGCACGCACAGTGCCCACAGCATGCCTACGGCACATTGCATGCCCATGGCACGCAGGATGTCCAATGACGCACCATGCTTCTCCGTTGAGCTCTACTGCAATGGCTCGATCCCAAGCCTTGACGTTTGTCTGGGCGGACACTGCACGCAGAAGGTGGGGAGGGGGAAGAGGGGGCAGACGGAGCACTGACATATGCCGTTGTTCATTTCTTTTGCACTGCCTTGACGTTTGTCCAGGCGGACACTGCACGCAGATGGTGGGGAGGGGGGAGAGTGGGCAGACGGAGCACTGACATATTCCTTTGTTTACTTCTTTTGCACTGCCTTGATGATTGTCCAGGCGGACACTGCGCGCAGAAGGTGGGGAGGGGGGAGAGGGTGCAGACGGAGCACTGACATATTCCTTTGTTCACTTCTTTTGCACTGCCTTGATGATTGTCCAGGCGGACACAGCACGTAGAAGGTGGGGAGGGGGGAGAGGGGGCAGACGGAGCACTGACATATTCCTTTGTTTACTTCTTTTGCACTGCCTTGATGATTGTCCAGGCGGACACTGCACGCAGAAGGTGGGGAGGGGGGAGAGTGGGCAGACGGAGCACTGACATATTCCTTTGTTTACTTCTTTTGCACTGCCTTGATAAATTGTCCAGGCGGACACTGCACGCAGAAGGTGGGGAGGGGGGAGAGGGGGCAGACGGAGCACTGACATATTCCTTTGTTTACTTCTTTTGCACTGCCTTGATAAATTGTCCAGGCGGACACTGCTTGTAGCCATGCCACGGACACTTTCCTCTTCCACTCTCTCCTGCTTGGGAGAGATGCTTGTTTGAAAATCGTTGACCTCTTTCCGTTTTACTTTCAAGAAAGACCGACTGTTTCTGTTATATGCCAACAAAGAAAGCAATACAGCCTCTTTAGTAAGGAAAAAGAAGGTCATGCATGGCCGCCCCCCAATCCCTTCCATGCATGGCAGCCTCCCAGTCCCTCCCATGCATGGCCGCCCCCCAATCCCTCCCGTGCATGGCAGCCCCTCAATCCCTCCCATGCATGGCAGCCCCTCAATCCCTCCCATGCATGGCGGCCTTTCCCAGACACCCTGACATTTCCTTCCCCGCGCACCGCGCACCTCCTAGAAGGTTTCCAGCCGAGAGCGGGACAACCTCCTGAAAGCCGATCGCCACCACCGCAGGTCTGCTGGCGCCGTCAGCAGCATCTCCGATCCAGTCCTTTAGGGACAGCCGCTCCGGGGGCTTCTTACCGTTCACGTTATAGCTGCCGCACTGAGCAGGGCACCGGCAAGGGTTAGCTGGCCAGCTAGTGATCCATTGGGGAGCCTATGCTTTTAGTGAATCACTGTTTACGTAGGGGTGATTAAGCTTTTCAGCAACATCTCGGCATACGGCCGAAGGGTCCAGGTGCAGCTGGCCCCGCTCCTTGGGGCTTGGGCCATCCGCTGTAGGCCGGATAAGGTTTGATCTCAATTGGCCCTGGGGTGGCCGCCCGGCGGCCCCCTGAAGTTGGTCTGCTGCTCACCAAAATAAACAACGACATGCATTCATGCTTAAATGTGGTCACCCTGCAGCTGTCACCCCCATGCATGCGCTTCGAAACATGGTCGGATGATGCATGTCATGATCTCAAATTGGCAATGAATAATTCAGTGTTAGGGCCTCACCAGAATTTGCACGTCTGTCGTCTCTGTGTAAGCTCCTGGAGCGTTTTTGAAAAACAGCTGCCTCACGTGGTTGCTACGAACATTCCTCAGAAGGAACTGTAGCCCAGGTTCGTTTTGATCGCTAAACTTCTGCTCCGCTGAACCTGCGCAACCGCTGACAAGCTGTCATGCGCGAACTGCGGACGTCCGGTGCCATGACAAGAATTTGTTGCAAGCACTTGCCTTGTGGCTTCGACCTCCACGCCTCAGCCTTTTCCTAAGATGACGCGAAATTGTGCATCTCAATTTGTCTCGTCTTCGGCGTTCAGGCAAATGTAAGGGTGAACAGAAATAACAGCACTCACCGACAATTTACTTGTGACGCCGCTAAGCTTGTTCCACAAGCTCAGTCCAGTCGGCATGATGTTCATTAATGCATCGTTTACGGGTAGGGGAGGGATTCATGCGTCTTCAACTTGTCAACGGCACTTGAAATCTACTTGGAAGAGTGTGAACCCAGGGGGTGAAACGGAACTACATTGGTTAGCCGTTGTTCCGGTGCATCAATTCACTGTTTGCATCGCTCAGAGCAAAACTTGAAATGGTCAGTGACTGCCGCACCTGGTTTTATTTGTTCTCCGGACATACCGGTACTCGCCAGGCTGGTGTGTGTGACAATTGTGAGTGGTTGCCAAGTGTGAACAATGGGTGCTGAATCGCTGATCAACATGCCCCCTCCACTGTCTGAAGGCCTGTAAGGTCTCAATCAATGCTGAATATGTTCATCCAAACACGGTCATATAACGTATGCAGTTTGCGTCATCCAATATGATTTACGCCACGAGGCCCAACCTAGATGATGCCAATTGATAGGGTTCCAGCCTTCCTGGACATAACGTTTTAGCTGCCATGGACAGTGATTATTGCCACGAGACCCATCAACCAGTCGCAGCGGGTCATCAATCGACGGATGGCTGTCTAGGTTCGTCAGGGTTGTTGCCCCAACAACAACCTGGCAGCGACGCATCGCTGCTCATTCATCGCTCAGCGGCGACAGTCGAAGGCCCCTCAGACGTTATGCCCTGCATGCATGTCGAGATAGTGTGCCGAGGCAAAACGGGGATCCTGAGCCTGTCCACGTTTCAGGTGTGACATTCCAGAGGGTCAAATGAGTTCCTTAATTAGTTGGTTGCACTAGAAGTGCCATGCAGATTCAGGCCTTGCAATCCCCTCTGAACCATGAAGAATGTATACACTCAGAATTTTCTGCAAACTCGCAGCACTGGTTCATGAGCAATGAGAGGACACCCTAGTACCTCTCACCAGAGACAACCCCTCCCTTGCACAAGCGTTTGTTTGGTGTGCACCAGAGCACCTTGGGTACACTGCTGGGGAGACACCACTTGGACCATGAGGGACCAAAATTTGACCGGCCTACTATCGGTGGCCCAAGCAGCCAGGCTTGCTACACCTCCCTGCCCAACAGTCGCGGGCCATCATGAGACTCAAATGTAGCTTAAGCACCCTAAAATTATCCTTGCCTCATCCAACATTCGCAGGTCACCTGCTGCTGCACAGCCTGCCTTGAGCGGATTCAAAACGGCCCCATCAACGCGTCAGCATTCGAGGCGCACTGCGGCGCTGGATCCACCCGCGAGTGGAGGTCCAGCATCCACCATGCCACCGAGGGCTGCACCATAGGGCATTGGCTGGAGACCTGGAGGCTGCTGAGTCACGCAGACGGCTTTGATGCATCCCAGCATACTGACAGATTAAACGCCGCTAACGCCGGCCATGAACCCCACCACACTGCTGGTTTCGGACCCGCTAAGGGGCCCGTAAAGCCCATGCCGGAGCTGCCTCCAAGGATGCTCCTGCAAGGACACTCCGGCCTGGGTCAAGATCATCATCATCAGCAGCAGCAGCAGCAACAGCGAGCCATAGACTGCTATCCAGACTCATCAACCTTTGAGCTCCAGGGTCCAGGGCCGCAACAGCAGCAGCAGCTGCAAGCTTTGGACTTCTACTCAGGCTCGGCCATTGTGCTCCAGGGTCCGGAGCCGCAACAGCAGCAGGAGCAGCAACTGCAAGTTTTTGACTTATACTCAGGCTCGGCCACTGAGCTCCAGGGCTTCCAGCCAATCGCGGCATCAAATGAGAGACTGCCGCTCATGGCTGCGTCTGCCTTGCAAGTGCCCGGGCTACAGGAGCTGGACCGTCCCTCCCATGTTGAAGTGCTGTGTAGGGCGACAAAAGGCGTTTTGGACCTTATTAACTGGAAGGTAGGGCTGGGTTGGGCGGGGCAGGGAGGAGACGCGGCTCAGCCAGGCCACTCATCACTGCCATGGTCATTCCTCTTCTGGTGGCGATGGTAAAGTCCTCCCATGACGGTCATGGTCATTCCTTTTCTCGTGACGAAAGTAATCCCTCCTATCATGGTCATGGAAATTCCTCTTCTCGTGGCCATGGTAAATTCCTCTTGTCATGGTCCTCATCATTCCCATCATGGCCATACTTTCAGTACCTACTACAAAATTACAGGATAAAGGATTTCTTCATAGATTATTCCCCTTACCTCTACAAGATCCTAGGTTGTAACCAGGGGGTTGTAAGCTGGGTTATAGACTGTTTTTGCTGCCCTCATCGTACTTCCATCTCCCCATACAGCTCGACATTTTTCTTGTCATCCTCGTCCCCACCTGCCCGCTGCAGGTGACATGCCGGTGTGACGCCTGCAGCGCGATTGGCAGCAGTGCGAGCCTGATGACCCCCTCAGGGTTTGAGGCACACTGTGGTGCAGCGGCATCCAAGAAGTGGCGCTGCAGCCTCCGCAGCGCCTTGGACGGGCGCAGCATGGAACAGTGGCTGGCCGCCAGGCACATCGTCCCACCGGGCAACCGAACCACGGGGGAGCGACCCGCGGGAGCGGTTGGAGGCAGCAGGCCAGGGAGGGGAGGACGGGGCAGTGGCAGGCCCGAGCAAGGCGCTGGCCCACGGCCGTTCCCCTTTGCAACGGCGTGGAACGCCCACGTGCAACAGCAGCAGCAGCAGCTGCTGGAGGTCCAGGGCGCAGCTGGCCTGCCCATCGAGGGCCCGGCGACAAGTGCTGGTCGGCAGGCCCCCCCCAACGGCAAGCAAGCCCCAGGATCTTCCAAGAGGCAGGCCTGGCGTGCGGGGGACTTGCTGCGGCTGGTTTCAGCTCTTTCCGTTTCCGATGGATCCCAGAGGCATTTGGCGCAGAGCCTGTCGGACATGCTCCTTAAAGCTGCAAGCCACTACCAGGGGAATGGTGCGGCTTGCTCATATGCTGGATGGGCTCTCAGTCATAGTCATGTGCTTGATGGGATGGTACTAGATGAGCCTCTGCTCGATGGGATCGTGCTTGTTGGGTTCACGTTTGATATGCGCGTGCTTGATAGGAGCAGGCCGTTGTCTACTGTTGGGGGAGCCTGATGCCTACTGCACTGCTCCAGCCGGTTCCTCAAATGATTTATGCCTAAGAGCAGATTCACACCTGGCTGGTTTCGCTGAGTTTGGCCGGTCTGGGTACCTCTGTTTCACACAGTTTCGCAACCAGGGGTCCGACCCCCAGTTTCAGTTCGGTTGGTTTCGCATTGGTTTGGTTTCGCCAAACTGAGCTTCCCGCAAGAGGGCTGTCTGACGCCGAACCAACCAACCGAAACGGCGAACTGAACTATGTGTGAATTGGCTCTAAGTATTAAAAGAAAGATGGCAACCTAACCTGCTGTCTGCATCATTCATTCCCACCTGATTCCCGCTTATTCACTTGTCTCCTCCATGTTTGGCAGCAGGCAAGCGAGACTTGGCTGCCGTCCCAAGACCCTTGCCGCTGCATGGGGGCAACCAGTATCACAAGAATACCTCGGCAGGCAGGCTGGCACTGTCGCATGGATTCCACAAGGAAGACGAAGAGTTCCCTGGTTGGGGAGATGATGTTGATGAGCCGATCATATCTCCAAGGGGACCTGGGAATGTGGAGGCAAAGGTGCGAGGAATCGGAGGATCCGCACTAGGCTTTCAAATTGGGAGAGCAGTGAAATCCGGGTTATGCCACATGTGGCATGTGCAATGTACAAATTAGAAGGTTTCATATCTTGATGGGGGTACCCGATCAGATTATGAACGTTTTTATGACCTGTTCAGTACGGCATGGTTTAAGGGTGGAAAGTGGTCTCCCAGATCGACTTAAGCGAGCCTGTCTTGAAGCATCTGCCTTGCAGCTGCTCCCTACCTTCTTGATAAGCCCTCAGCACCCATGGTTGCCGAATGCAAAAGCTTATGCAAGGACAGGCAGAATCAGATCAACGTCTGATCATTCAAATAGAAAATAATGCGCATCGAGATCATTCACAATGGCGATCGGCGTGTTGCCGCGCTACTTTTCGAAAGCGAGCCAAGCACGGCACAGGTCCTGAAAGCAGGTTGCATCAAGTTCCGCCTCAGCACTCGAAAGTTTCGGCTATTCAGCCTAGGTACTGAGCTGCAGCCCGACCACAGGCTCAAGGACGGCGCATCGGCGTGGCTGGTCGGTGAAAACGATACGTACAAGGGGCCCTCCGCGGACTCGTACCGACAGGCAGACGAGCTGCGAGCGCGAGTAGTGATTTTGGACGGCGAAGACGTGTGGATAGACCCAGAGGCTGTGGAGCAGGTATGTACATACCGTATACATCCGCTCCAAGCTCCTGCCCCTTTGGTAGGCATGTTCGTGTATTCAGGGGAATCAGGGCTCTGCACTGCCACTGACATCTAGCGCTAGATGTTCAGAGTGGCGGCGAAGAGCCCTTCAGTACTTTCAGACGCACATGGGTCCTACTCCATGCTCCGCTCCGGGCCTCCTTGGTTATAACCTGGCACGCTGATGAACAGGTCCATAATACAGTAACCGCCTCGAAAGGCGCCATCTTGAAGGCGGTGGGGCTACCAGACCTGCACCAGGGCCCGACGGGCGTTGCCATCCTCGCCCGCAGCCCCATGCCCAAGCTCCCTGGGTACGACATCGGCTGCGGCATGGCTCTGTTCTCAACGAACATCCCCGCCGGCATCGCGCGCGACCGCGTCGCGCGCTGCATGGCACGCATGGACCTCGACACGGGCGAGCATGCACTGGACCCGCAGCTAGGGACCATCGGCGGCGGCAATCACTTTGCAGAGCTGCTGGTACTCGACCCTGCAGTAGCCCTGGCGTCCGAGGTTGAACCGCTGCTCCCGCCTGGCCGCGCGGTGCTGCTGGTGCACAGCGGATCCCGTGAGCATGGCTCTCGCGTGTTCAAAGAGCACAGCGATGGGCACGACCTGGAGACCTACATGCACGAGCACGGGAAGCTAGTGGTATGGGCCGCACGTAACCGTGCGGAGATCGCCCGCCGCTTCCTGCTTCAATTTTCTGCCGGAGCTGGCGGGTCGATCGTGCAGGCAGAGGCGTTGAGCCACGAGCGGGCAGCCGAGGCTGAGAAGGACAACGAGGACAAGGAGGCGTCCGCCTCTGGCCCGCCGCTCCCCGTGGCCTTGATCGACATTGCGCACAACTGGATCGAGCGCCTGCCGGATGGCATGTTCCTCCACCGCAAGGGCGCGGCGCCGTCCCACGCAGGCTCGCTGTCGCTGCTGCCCGGCTCGCGCGCCACTGCCTCGTACGTGCTCGTGTGCGACGGAACGCTGGACCGCGACCTCTGCTCAGTCGCGCACGGCGCCGGCCGGCGGCTGAGCCGCGCGGACGCGCGCAAGCGCGGCGGCGGCGGCGGCGGGGGTGCCGGCGGGAGCGGCCCGCCTGGTGATCTCACCCGCGGGGGCACCGTGGTATGTGAGAGCAGGGAGCTGCTGCTGGAGGAGGCCCCGTATGCCTATAAGGACGTGGAGGCGGTTGTCTCTTGCATGGTACAGCGTAGCATGTGCCGGGTGGGCGCCCGCTTGGTGCCCATTGCAACGTACAAGATGCGCGGTGCAGCCTCTGGGAGTTGATGCCTGGCCTCTGGGTGTGCTAATTTATTGTATGCGCCATAACTTAACAGAGTATGATATGTCTTATTTTATTCGGGGTACGTTTGAAGGGGAGGGGCTGTGCCTTGTTTATCTGGCAAGAAGCTGATGCCCCTCTTGCCAACATTCTACAACATGTTACATGTGTCAATAATCATGAAATAGCCACCTTGGCATGGATGATGGGCGCGCTGCAACCGGACACCAAGTTGTTTTTAGCTCAACATTCCGAGGTGATAGCTTAACAGCCTGCTTCACCCAGGATGAAACCTCAAACGCCCCAAATTCCAGATTGTCATGATATTTACTTGCCCTGAGAGATGTAAATTAGGAGTACCGCATCTAACCCGACCTGGACTACACCTTCATAAGAATGGTGTTTTAGTTAGGAGTGCCGGAAGTTCTCTTACTAACCAGTAACCAGGGATGCTCATCCAGGTGAATACCGGTAATTAATTCAAACTGGTACCAGTACTCGTAATTTATTCATTTGTTTTGGCCCCTCTGAGACTAAGAGGTGATGTATGTAACTCCCTAGATAATAACGATTTAACAGTATGAATAAGAGAACAAGCATTTTAACTGCAAATGAAAAGACTCATTCATAGGCCATGCAGCAGGAATGACTATCTTGCAGTGGGATTCAGCTATAGCTGGGCGGGCAGGTGCACTGGGCACCTGGTGCAGCATGGTTGCCCTGCTGCTCAGGCCACCAGCCATAGGCTGATCAAGGTTCTATCCCCATGGCTGAAAGGAAACCGGGACTATATAGGGAACTACATCCTGCAGTGCTTTCTACCCAGGTTTTGCTTTGCCTTCCCTCATACTTAGCGTTGTTTGGGGTTGAGGGAACCATTCATTCACTAATCATCGATTGTCGACGTCATTTGGAAGTCAAAGATAAAGAGTTTTCGACGACAGGTTGCCATGAGGGCAGCATGTGAAGAAAATATATTTTGATATCCTAGTGAAGGCAAATCAAATCTACAGTATACCTGTATTTGTATGCTTCAACTACCATTTAGATAGGCCATCAGCTATCGCTGTGGTGGCCAGATGTAGCAAGCTCTGCTGTTTGGGCGACCGGCCGCAGGCCAGTCAACTAGTCCCAATCAGGCCGAAGGTGGCCCCCTACCACCTGCTCAAGGTAATCAGGTGCACACTAAAATATGCGCTCAATTACAAGTAATTTGAAAGTCCTTTTGAGGCACACCAGCCAAGTCAGGATGAGCTGCTTTCATTAATGACAATGCTATGCATACTGGTCATGCAAGAGCAGAGGCAGATATAAATGCAGGCATGCAATACACAGATCTGTTCCCTTTGTTTGTTTGGGATCCACGTGGAGCCAGATCTGTTTTGGAATTTCCCCTGGCTACTGTGATCATTGATATAAACATAACTGTTTTGCAGCATTCTGAACTCAGATAACGCAGTTATGGACAAACATTCCAGCCCACATGCACCTCGATGCTGCAATGCCCCTGGCTGGATAAGACAAAAAAGCCCTTTGAAACACCAAAGCCAGTAAAGGACAAGCACAGCCACCAAAGCAACACAAGTTGAGAATCCTGCACACTCAACTACTAGCCTAAAACCATAAACTTGAAGTCTGAACCTTCAATTTTGAACCTTAAACTCGACTCACCAGCCCTACTGCAACATGTCTCTTTCAGGCATGCAATGTCGCCAGATTCCCTGGATCCTGACTGCCTATGGAGTGAACCCTTCCGCTAATGTCAGCCACTGGCTGACAGGTCACCCTCTTGTAAATCGAGTGCGTCCCATCCTCTGCCTGCCTGGCCACGCATCCTTTCACCCTGGAGGGCTGCGTGTTTTAGGCAAAAAACTAACTGTTCCTGCTGCTAACCCTCTCAATACTCGCTTCAGCAGAGGCCTCAATCAGCTACTAAAACGCCTTTGCTTAAGGTTCAGTGTTTAGGGTTTCTTATTCAGGACAGGGATAAGGACAGGGATAGGGGTTGATTTATTCCCAGGACACCTATTTCAGGGGGAAGCGTTCAAGATTGCGAGTTGAGAGTTGAGGATAAAGCTGCTTGATTGTTTATGCTTCAGGGTGCATTGCTCAGGGTCTCCGGTTCACAATTTAGAGTACACATAAATTTGTGTCCCTCCAGCACATGATGTCCCTGATGTTGGGCATGATCGGCACCCAGTGGGGTTACCCCACATTCTTAACCAGCCCCCAAAGTGGCCCATTGCATTGCTCGGGGTCTAGGGGTTCATAATTCAGTGAACACCGAAAAAGCTGATATGTGTGTGCGCTCCTCCAGCAGGTGAGGTCCCTGATGTCCGACAGGAACGTCACCCAGTGCTGACAACCCTGCCCCAACCCCCTGAAAGTGGCCCAGTGCATTGCTCACGGCGTAGTGTTTATAATTCAGTGAACACCTACATTGGTTTGAATACCTACATTGGTGTGCTCTCCCGGCACATAAGGTCCCTGATGTAAGACCCAGTGGTGGTATCTGAGCCGCCCCCAGAAAGTGGCCCAGGGCATTTCTCAGGGTGTAGGGTTTACAATTCTCCGAACGCATACATTTGTGTGCTCCAGCAGCATACAAGGTCCCTTGCGTTGGACCCAGGGGAGTGTCCGGGCCGCCCCCTGAATGTGGCCCAGTGCATGCTGCCAATGCGACTGGTGCGCCCATGCTGCAGGTGAGGGCCCTGATGTCTGACATGATCGGCATCCTGGAAGAGAGTCAAGGCATCCAGGCCCAGTGCGACACCCCGGACGTCCCCCTCTGGCCGCTGCCCGTCTTCCGCCTGGCTGTGGCACGCACCCGGAGGATCCGCCATGCGCGGTGGATGGCGAGACAGCGGCAGCTGCTGTCCGCTACGGCGGCGAGCCGCGCGGCCTGCCAGCAGCAGCGGGAGCAGCTGATCGGTGCAGGTGGCAGCATGATGGTTGTACCGCCACAGCCTGCCAAGCGGCGCCGCGGCCCGAGGCAGCGTGCCCGGCCGGCCACGATGGGACGCCTGCGGGAGCAGGCTCGGGACTGGGGGGGCATTGTCGACATGGAGGAGGAAGAGGAGAAGGAAGAGGACGCTCAGCAGCCTGCGGGGTTGCTGCTGGAGCCGGCTACCGCTGCTGCTGCTGCTCCAGCGGCGCCACTGCCGCAGCCTCGCAGCCAGCTGCTTCCCGCGCCCATCGGAGGCTCGCTAGCCAACACGGCGTTGCTTTTTGCCGAGGGGGACGTTTTTTCTCCCCAAAGTCCTCACCCCCCTCCTGTGTCCCAATCCCAGTTGCTCCGCGAGCGGCTTCTTCAGAACCTCAGCGAGTACAAACCACCCGGCCATGCAGAGCCAGCACCCAGCGCTGCCGCCTCGGGGCATCCCTCATTTTATACGCCTCCGGGCACCAGCGCCATCCCTGTGCCCAGAGCTCATCCGGACCAGGTGTGGCCAGGAATGCTGCCTTTCCTGCCTCAGCCTGCCGCCCAGCCACAAGGCCAGCAGCCAGTGATCGACCTATTAAGCCTCTTGAAGATGGTGCAGGTGCTCACCGAATCGATGGCAGAGCCTGCAATACCGCTAACAGTCGCGCAGCAGCAGGAGCATGCCGCTGCCGCAGGGCTCGCTCCTGCCGGGCTGCTATCTCCAGAGCCAGGTGGCGCGGGCCTGCCTGCTTTCCTGCCAGCAGCTGCTGCGATGCTGCCCCTTTGGAATCTTCCCGGTTTCTCTGGGCCTGCCACTGGATTCGGCCCGCAGGCTGGGCCTGCCGCTGTCGCAGGCTTCGGTCCACTTGACGATGTAGCTTGCTCAAGCTTGTTCAGCAGCACCAACAGCTACAGGCCGGGCCTCTTCGCAGTGCAGCAGCAGCTGCGGGCCGCTGTGGGGCAGGCAGCAGGGACCACCCATGGCATTGTTGGGTCTACGCAGGGGCAGCAGCAGCTGGTTGCCGCAGGGCAGGCTGCACCGTTTAGCAACACCTCCGGCTTTGGGTCACTGGTAGGAATCTTTGGGTCCTTGCAGCTGCAGCAGCAGCAGCAGGTGATGGCAGCCGCCGGGCAGGCGGCGCAGCACAACAGCTCGGCATTGTTGCCGGCAGACCTCGCACGGGCGACCGCTGCCGCTTCCGCTGTCGATCACGAGGTGGTGATCCTGGGGGAGGCGGAAGCGGGGTATGGCGGCGGAGAGGTCTCATTAGGCTCCCCGCTGCTGCTGCTTCTGTCGAGGGCAAACCCAACGGCCATGGGGATCTTGTTGGAGAGCTGGATGGCTGGCCTGGATGCAGCTGGTAGGGCGCACGTGTCCGCTGCCTGGAGGTGAGTGTGCTGTTTGGCATTGTGGCGTAAGCGTTCTGTGTGGAAGTGTGGAGGTAGTGTGTGGAGTGGAAGTGTGGAGGTAGTGTGTGGAGTGGAAGTTTGGAGGTAGTGTGTGGAGTGGAAGTTTGGAGGTAGTGTGTGGAGCGGAAGTTTGGAGCGATAGCATGCACAAGGCCATGGGGATCTTGTTGGAGAGCTGGATGGCCGGCCTGGATGCAGCGGGCAGGGCGCATGTGTCTGCCGCCCGGAGGTGAGCATGCTGTCTGCAAGTGTGGGGTTTGGAAGTTTGGAGTGAGCATGCTGTCTGCAAGTGTGGGGTTTGGAAGTGTGGAGTGAGCATGCTGTCTGCAAGTGTGGGGTTTGGAAGTGTGGAGTGAGCATGCTGTCTGCAAGTGTGGGGTTTGGAAGTGTGGAGTGAGCATGCTGTCTGCAAGTGTTTGGGAGAAGGTGGGGGTATGTGGTGGGGGGCAGCCGGTGGGGGGTGGACGATGGGGGTAAAGAGGTGGGAGCAGGAGGTGGGGGGAGGAGGTGGGGAGGAGGAGGTTGGGGCCGGAGGTGGGGGCAGGAGTTGGAGGGCAGGAGGTGGGCTGAGCTTTGGGGGTAAGAGGTATGTTCAGTGCAGGGAAAAGGACTGTCGGACCCGCAGAGGACTGGTGTGGAGGGGTGCACGTGTCAACATGTGCAGAGAGCGTCTTCCTGCTTGGCTGTTTGTTTTATCTTCCACAGAGCTGTGGTTTCGTTCTCCACATTTATTGTGCACCTGAAGTTGTTGCCGTATATCGCCTATATGCTCCCACAGGCTCCCTTTTGTGCCGCATGTTCACCACTTGTTCAGCGCCTGCGTATCCTAAGCACCGGCCTATTTTTTTCACCACGTGTTCACCATATGTTCACCATATGTTCACCACACGTTCACCACATCTTCACCACAGCTTCACCACAGCTTCACACATGTTCACCATATCTTCACCACATGTTCACCGCATGTTCACCGCATGTTCATCGCATGTTCACACATGTTCACCGCATGTTCACACATGTTCACCGCATGTTCACCGCATGTTCACCGCATGTTCACACATGTTCACCACATGTTCACCACATGTTCACACATGTTCACCACATGTTCACCACATGTTCACCACATGTTCACCGCATGTTCACCGCATGTTCACACATGTTCACCACATGTTCACCGCATGTTCACCATATGTTCACCGCATGTTCACCGCATGTTCACCGCATGTTCACACATGTTCACACATGTTCACCGCATGTTCACCGCATGTTCACCGCATGTTCACACATGTTCACCGCATGTTCACCACATGTTCACCACATGTTCACCACATGTTCACCACATCTTCACCACATGTTCACCACATGTTCACCACATGTTCACCGCATGTTCACCGCATGTTCACCGCATGTTCACCGCATGTTCACACATGTTCACCACATGTTCACCACATGTTCACACATGTTCACCACATGTTCACCACATCTTCACCACATCTTCACCACAGCTTCACACATGTTCACCATATCTTCACCACATGTTCACCGCATGTTCACCGCATGTTCACCGCATGTTCACACATGTTCACCGCATGTTCACACATGTTCACCGCATGTTCACCACATCTTCACCACATCTTCACCGCATGTTCACCACATGTTCACCACATGTTCACCACATGTTCACCACATCTTCACCGCATGTTCACCGCATGTTCACACATGTTCACCACATGTTCACCACATGTTCACCACATCTTCACCACATGTTCACCACATCTTCACCACATCTTCACCGCATGTTCACCACATGTTCACCACATGTTCACCACATGTTCACCACATGTTCACCACATCTTCACCGCATGTTCACCGCATGTTCACCACATGTTCACCACATGTTCACCACATCTTCACCACATCTTCACCACATCTTCACCACATCTTCACCACATCTTCACCACATGTTCACCTCATGTTCACCACATCTTCACCACATGTTCACCACATGTTTACCACATCTTCACCACATCTTCACCACATGTTCACCACATGTTCACCACATGTTCACCACATGTTCACCACATCTTCACCACATGTTCACCTCATGTTCACCACATCTTCACCACATGTTCACCACATCTTCACCACATCTTCACCTCATGTTCACCATATGTTCACCACATGTTCACCACGTGTTCACCACGTGTTCACACATGTTCACCACATCTTCACCACATGTTCACCACATCTTCACCACATGTTCACCACATGTTCACCACGTGTTCACCACATGTTCACCACATCTTCACCACATGTTCATCACATCTTCACCACATGTTCACCACATCTTCACCACATCTTCAAACATGTTCACCACATGTTCACCACATGTTCACCACATGTTCACCGCATGTTCACCGCATGTTCACACATGTTCACCACATGTTCACCACATGTTCACCACATGTTCACACATGTTCACCACATGTTCACCACATGTTCACCACATGTTCATCACATCTTCACCACATCTTCACCACATGTTCACCACATGTTCACCACATGTTCACCACGTGTTCACCACATGTTCACCACGTGTTCATACATGTTCATACATGTTCACCACTTGTTCACCACTTGTTCACCACATCTTCACCACATCTTCACCACATGTTCACCTCATGTTCACCACATGTTCACCACATGTTCACCACATCTTCACCACATGTTCACCACATGTTCACACATGTTTACCACATTTTCACACATGTTCACCACATGTTCACCACATGTTCACCACATGTTCACCACATGTTCACCGCATGTTCACCACATGTTCACCACATGTTCAAAGCCTACTTGTCCTAACCACTGGAAAATTGTTTTGCACCTCATGTTCACCCTTGTTTCGCGCCTACCTGGATTCTCCAGGGGGAGATCAAAGGCTGCCCTGCTGCTCAGCATGGCGAATCCGCCGAATCCGGATTTGACGCGGCCCGGCTGCGGCACAGTTGACATGGTGCTTGCGGTGCATTTCATAAAACCTTCTGTTGTCTGGCTGAACGTGGTCGGTTCAACAGAAAGGAAACTGATGTGTCTGCAGGCAGGCTGTCTTGACCAACCCACAAGCTGGCCTCCCCGAGCTTCCCATCCCACTGACAGGTGAGCGCCAACCTTTTTTTTATCCTACACATTTTTCATCTATGTACCTCATATGTCAGCAAATAGGTACATCAGGTAGTACAAATGTACATCTTCCAGGATCTGGTACATCTCAACTATAAACCTCTTATTTCAGCTAAGAAGTATATATCTGAGATGTACCTCGTCGTGGCTACGGTACATTTCAGGTATCTCCTGGCATCCGAATGGAGGCCTCATGCACGGTTAGCCATGCTGCTTGAGTCATGTGCCTCTTGTCCAGCTAAGTCTTTGACCCTGTTTGGGCGCCTTGCCGAGGGTGGGACCAGTACCTGTGAAAATAAACCTTGGTAAGCGCTCGACTGTGCCGACATCTCACTTGTGATAGGGGGGGTCCTCCCTCCTGGCTTAGCTCCACACTGTAGTGACCCTCCTCTCCACATCTGCTACTGTTTAATGTCAGGGATTATGTCAGCGCGCTCAAGCTACATTTCGTGATTCTGCCGTGTGTGCTTGTTTATGTGTCCCTCGTTTTTCTCTGTGCATGTGCTCCTTGGGTTTTCCGCGTGCCTCCTTGTTGCGGGTTTTGGGTTCCAGCCCTTGTCCCTGGTTACCCCTTATCCGCTCTGCCAGGCCCTTACGAAAAAGGCTGTGGGTGGTGTTGCGCTAACCTTTTAACAGCAAGCTGTCAGGCACCTTTCACTTACGTCCTGGCCTGCGGCGGAGGGGTCCTGGGTGGGGTGGGTGCAGCTTGCCCTGCTGCCTGGGCAGACGTGGCTTGCCCTGCTGCCTGGGCCAACGTGGATTGCCCTGCTGCCTGGGCAGACGGGGATTGCCCTGCTGCCTGGGCCAACGGGGCTTGCCCTGCTGTCTGGGCAGCGGAGAGGTCCTCAGTGGGGAGGGGTGCAGCTTGCCCTGCTGCCTGGGCCACCGGGCGCGGGCCGGTCATGGTCTGTTCCCCGTACGCCCTGTGGTGGCCAAGCGGCTGCCTCTTATTTTTCTGCCAACGTAGAAAATAACAATATTTAGGATGTGCGCTTTTTGCTACTCTGCCAACTGCTTACGACACGCCTAGTTGTAGGATTAGGGCTAAGGGGTTTGCCTAACGCCCACAGCAAGCTCCAACCTCTGGCAGTACATTTTGTGTGTCCAGTTATTTGATAGTTTTCACTAGCACTTCCCACTGCTTCTGACCCGCCTGCCGTGCCATGCCCTGCGCCGCCCCCCACCTCCCACAACAGCGCGCCCGGCGAAGAAGAAGGCGCGAGTGCTGCGCGACGGCCAGCTGTCGCTCATCGTCTTTGGGTTCGACGAGAAGCTTGTGTGGGCGCGCCGCGTAGGCTGCTTCATTCGCAGCATGCGCCAAGTGCTGGGCGACAGGTCACTGCAGACCAGGCAAGAGGAGGGGCCTGAAATATTTGACCTTGGAACTCTCAACCCCAGACCTGAAACTCTGAATCCAAAATTGGACAAGTTCTCTGGACAAGTTGAGGGCTCTGAAACCATCACAGGTCACACACGATCAAGCTCAAGCCTGAAAGAGGGAACATCGGTGATGTCTGGGTTCGGAGAACGGGCAGTCTGTGGACAGGGAAGGGTGGAAGGAAAAGTTGGCGGGTGACAAATTGTGGAACATTTGGAAGACAGGATAGGGTTAAGGCCATCTTTGACCCTGAATCCGGGATCATGGCAGGATCCCACATCCCAGCTTTAAGTTATGTTCGTGTTGTGTTCATATTGCCCTGAATGAGGCATCCATCAGCTACCCGGTAGCTACCTGTCAGCCTCCCGTCAGCTTCCTGCTAGCTAACAGCCTACCTATCAGCTACTGCAGCCAATCGTAAATGGATGTTAAAGAGATGCCCTGGTGTCAAGGACTAGTGATGTCCAAGCGTTTCAGCGGCGGCAGGTCTGCCCACACTTTCCTCACTGTCCAAAATGGCTCTTCGCATCATCACTCTCAAGCGCAGAGATAAACAGGCCCTATGCCATGTTTTCTCATGCATTCTTCCACCCATCACCCCCGACTTTGTCCGCTTACCGGTCCAGCGCCTTCTCAGAGAGGGCACTGAATGGCACTGCCCCTGCTCCCCCGCCCGCCCTGCTACTCTCCCGCTTCTCCCAGCTAACTCCCCCTCCCTAACGCCCACATTGCTCACAGCTTAACCCCTGCTACCTAGTTTAGGGTTTAGGGTGTAGGTTAAAACTACCTAAAACCTAAACCCTAAACCCTAAACCCTAAACCCCACGCTGTTCCTTCCCAGGTGGGGTGGCTCTGTGCTTGACTCCGTCGTCGGCACCTTCCTCACCCAGAACGCCAGCGACGTGCTCTCTAGCCGCGCCTTCATCAGCCTGGCTGCACGCTTCCCCTCGCAGCGCTACCGCAACGGCCTTAAAATGCTAGCAGGCGGCGGGCTGGGGGCAGGGGATGGCGCCCAGGAGCCAAAGAACGGCAGTCAGCAGGAGGTTGGCGAGCAGCCAAAGGGTGGCGGGCATCTGGACGGCGCCCAGCCGCAGGAGGGGTGCAGTCAGCATGAGGTGGACATGCGGCCAGAGAGTGTCGGGAAGCTGGCGTGTACCCAGGGTCTGGAGGGTGGCATGCAGCCGGAGGGTTGTGTGGTGGACCTGACTGGTGGTATGGTTGCCGGGTGTGGTAAGCCCGCTATCCTCCAGCTGGGAGGAGGTGACATTGTGGACTTCACACATGGAGAGGTTAATGGTGGGTGGGGTTGGGTGGGTGGGTGGACCGATGGGGGGTGGGGGTGGAGGTAGGGGTGGGGTCTATGGTGGGTGGGGGAAGGGTGGGGGGCCGGGGGTGGGTGGGGTGGAGGTAGGGGTGGGGTCTATGGTGGGTGAGAGGGGCAAGAAATGCGTGAGTGGGATGAGGCAGGGGTGAGGGTGGGGAGTGTGTGGGGGGGGATGTGGGCCACCTTAAGGTCAGGTAGGGTGGGTGGGTGGGAGGGGGGCGGGCACAGGGGGGTAAGCGGTGAATGGCTCTACAGACCATGATGCCTCCTTTGTTAATGTGCCAGCTGCGTACCTGGTGGATCGGTTGTAGCACCTGCGCATCCATCCGATAGCTTTTACGGCTTTATCAGGAAGTGTGAAGTGAAAGAGTAAAAAAAAGCAAGCCAGAGGACTCCCAAGACCCTTCCAAGTTCCAACACATTCAATTTCAAACCACCTCACCATCGCCTCCCTGCCTCATCCCTGCTGCTTTCTCACTGGCTGCCTCCTTCCTGCTGCCTCCTCCCTGCTGCCTCCTCCCTGCTGCCTCCTCCCTGCTGCCTCCTCCCTGCTGCCTCCTCCCTGCTGCCTCCTCCCTGCTGCCTCCTCCCTGCTGCCTCCTCCCTGCTGCCTCCTCCCTGCTGCCTCCTCCCTGCTGCCTCCTCCCTGCTTCCTCCTCCCTGCTGCCTCCTCCCTGCTTCCTCCTCCCTGCTGCCTCCTCCCATCTGCCTCCTCCCTGCTGCCTCCTCCCTGCTGCCTCCTCCCTGCTGCCCCCTCCCTGCTGCCTCCTCCCTGCTGCCTCCTCCCTGCTGCCTCCTCCCTGCTGCCTCCTCCCTGCTGCCTCCTCCTTGCTGCCTCCTCCCTGCTGCCTCCTCCCTTCTGCCTCCTCCCTGCTGCCTCCTCCCTGCTGCCTCCTCCCTGCTGCCTCCTCCCTGCTGCCTCCTCCCTGCTGCCTCCTCCCTGCTGCCTCCTCCCTGCTGCCTCCTCCCTGCTGCCTCCTCCCTGCTGCCTCCTCCCTGCTGCCTCCTCCCTGCTGCCTCCTCCCTGCTGCCTCCTCCCTGCTGCCTCCTCCCTGCTGCCTCCTCCTTGCTGCCTCCTCCCTGCTGCCTCCTCCCTGCTGCCTCCTCCCTGCTGCCTCCTCCCTGCTGCCTCCTCCTTGCTGCCTCCTCCCTGCTGCCTCCTCCCTGCTGCCTCCTCCCTGCTGCCTCCTCCCTGCTGCCTCCTCCATGCTGCCTCCTCCCTGCTGCCTCCTCCCTGCTGCCTCCTCCTTGCTGCCTTCTCCCTGCTGCCTCCTCCCTGCTGCCTCCTCCCTGCTGCCTCCTCCCTGCTGCCTCCTCCCTGCTGCCTCCTCCCTGCTGCCTCCTCCCTGCTGCCTCCTCCCTGCTGCCTCCTCCCTGCTGCCTCCTCCCTGCTGCCTCCTCCTTGCTGCCTCCTCCCTGCTGCCTCCTCCCTGCTGCCTCCTCCCTGCTGCCTCCTCCCTGCTGCCTCCTCCCTGCTGCCTCCTCCCTGCTGCCTCCTCCCTGCTGCCTCCTCCCTGCTTCCTCCTCCCTGCTGCCTCCTCCCTGCTGCCTCCTCCCTGCTGCCTCCTCCCTGCTGCCTCCTCCCTGCTGCCTCCTCCCTGCTGCCTCCTCCCTGCTGCCTCCTCCCTGCTGCCTCCTCCCTGCTGCCTCCTCCCTGCTGCCTCCTCCCTGCTGCCTCCTCCCTGCTGCCTCCTCCCTGCTGCCTCCTCCCTGCTGCCTCCTCCCTGCTGCCTCCTCCCTGCTGCCTCCTCCCTGCTGCCTCCTCCCTGCTGCCTCCTCCCTGCTGCCTCCTCCCTGCTGCCTCCTCCTTGCTGCCTCCTCCCTGCTGCCTCCTCCATGCTGCCTCCTCCCTGCTGCCTCCTCCCTGCTGCCTCCTCCATGCTGCCTCCTCCCTGCTTCCTCCTCCCTGCTGCCTCCTCCTTGCTGCCTTCTCCCTGCTGCCTCCTCCCTGCTGCCTCCTCCCTGCTGCCTCATCCCTGCTGCCTCCTCCCTGCTGCCTCCTCCCTGCTGCCTCCTCCCTGCTGCCTCCTCCCTGCTGCCTCCTCCCTGCTGCCTCCTCCCTGCTGCCTCCTCCCTGCTGCCTCCTCCCTGCTGCCTCCTCCCTGCTGCCTCCTCCCTGCTGCCTCCTCCCTGCTGCCTCCTCCCTGCTGCCTCCTCCCTGCTGCCTCCTCCCTGCTGCCTCCTCCCTGCTGCCTTCTCCCTGCTGCCTCCTCCCTGCTGCCTCCTCCCTGCTGCCTCCTCCCTGCTGCCTCCTCCCTGCTGCCTCCTCCCTGCTGCCTCCTCCCTGCTGCCTCCTCCTTGCTGCCTCCTCCCTGCTGCCTCCTCACGCACTGCCTCCTCACGCACTGCCTCCTCACGCACTGCCTCCTCCCTGCTGACTCCTCACCCACTGCCTCCTCACAGGCTGCCTCCTGACTGGCTGCCTCCTCACCCACTGTCTCCTCACCCACTGCCTCCTCCCTGCTGCCACAGAAAGACGTAGTGATGCTCCCAGCTGTGACCCAGGCGCTGTTCTGGACCTCACGCTTGACGCTGAGGAGGAGGGGGGGCCTGCCTATGGCATTGCCCTGGGAATTGATATGGTGGATTGGGAGGCGGTACGTGTGGCGGAACCAGCGCTGTTGTGCGATGCAATCCGGTGCCGAGGAATGTATTACATGCTCACAGGTAGCTGATGGGTAGTTGGCCTGGTGGGGCACAGAGAAGTGAAGGCTAATGCAGTACATGCTAACGGGTAGCTGTTTAGAAGCTGACTAGAAGCTGGCTAGGAGGTGACCTGGTCCAGCATGTACATGTGCTGGTGAATGTTGTACCTGCTATAAGGTACCTGGCGAGTAGTTGGCATGGTAGCTGGCAAGTAGCCAAGGTAGCTGGCGAGTAGATGGCATGGCAGTGCATATGGTGGGGTAGCTGAGATGGTATATGCATGTGGGACCGCAAGATGTCCGCAGACACCCTATCATCATATGCAACTTGAACACACTGCCGGTTTTGAAAGGAGCGTGGAAGGGGAGGCAAGGGAGGGAAGGTGGGTGCAGCAAACCAAAGGAGCGTTAAAGGGGGACACGATGGCTGGAGCAATGCAGGTCTGAAAAGAGAATAAGTGTCCCTCCGCGTAGTGAGGAGACCTCGCCTGCAAGGTCCCCTCACCTAGCGGAGGATCACCGAAAACCGCACCAAGAGTTCAATTAGGGTCCCTGACGGTAAGTGGCCCAAAACGACACCCCCCCCCCCTTTTTTGTGACACTGGTTCACACTGGTTCACACTGTCTAGGGTTAAACAATGTAGTTTTTCTCGTTTCGTCATTCTTCTTGGTGGCGCCCCCCTTGCGCAGCTCGCATCCAGAAGTTCCTCAACAAGATCAAATCGGAGGGCGTGAATGGAGAGCCGCGCGTTGCACCCCGGGGCCTGCCCGGCACCGCACCAGGGGACCTGCCCAGCGCTGCACCCTGGGGCCCGCCCGGCACCGCTCAAGGGGAACTGCCCAGCGCTGCAGCTGACTGGCCAGACGCTGTAGCTGACAGGCTGGGTGCTGTAGCTGACAGGCCAGGCGCTGTAGCTGACAGGCCGGACGGTGTAGCTGAAAAGCTGGTCGCTGTAGCTGACAGGCTGGGCGCTGTGGCTGACGGGCCGGGCGCTGTAGCTGAAAAGCTGGTCGCTGTAGCTGACAGGCTGGGTGCTGTGGCTAACGGGCTGGGTGCTGAGGTGCCTTTGTGCCCAGCAACAGCTCTTCAAGCCAATGCAGCGCTGTCCGATACACCGCAGCCAGATAGCGATGCACCGCCGGAGCTGTCCAATTCACCGTCGGATGCACCGCCCACGCTGTCCGATGCAGCGCCATCCAATGCAGCGCTGTCCCATACACCGCCTGAGGCACCGCCGTCGGATGCGCAACCTCCGCCGTCCCATGCACCACGGTGCGATGCAACACCGCCCGATGCTGCGCTGTCTGATGCACCGCGTCCGGCTGGCCTTGTGGTTGGGGATGGGGAGGCAGTGGGGGGGCAGGGGCTGCAGCCGGTAGCGGATCCTCGGGCTGCCCAGAGGTCGCTTACTCAGGCCAGCTCTGGCCTGCTGGCAGCAGAAGGGCCAACCCCACTGGAAGGGGCGGTGCAGCTCAGTGCTGCTGCGCTAGGTACGGGCTGCTCGGTGGCTGGAGTATCGAACCTGCAGCAGCAAGGAGCGTTGCAGCTCAGTGCTTCCGCGTTAGGTGCGGTCCACCTGGAAGTAGGTACGCCGGACCTGCAGCAGCATGGGGCGGAGCACCTCACTGCTACCACACTGGATGCGGGCCACTTAGCGGCAGGTGCATTGACACTGCAGCAGCAAGGGGCCAAACAGCCTGCCGCTACGATGCTGGGGGCATCACGTCCCCAAGCAGGTCTACAATCTGCCCCGCAGCCCCAAGGCCCTTTGGGGGAGGTGGAGGGCCCCCTCTCGTTGGAGTGGCTGCGCGCCGCGGGCGAGGACAGGGCCTCCTCGTATCTGATGAACGTCGCGGGTCTCGGACGCAAGAGCACCGGGTGAGATCCGTTGTGAGATCTGTTGTGAAATCTGTTGTGAGATCTGTTGTGAGGTCTGTTGTGAGGTCTGTTGTGAGATCTGTTGTGAGGTCTGTTGTGAGATCTGTTGTGAGGTCTGTTGTGAGATGTTTTGTGAGGTCTGTTGTGAGGTCTGTTGTGAGGTCTGTTGTAAGATCTGTTGTGAGGTCTGTTGTGAGATCTGTTGTGAGGTCTGTTGTGAGATGTTTTGTGAGGTCTGTTGTGAGATCTGTTGTGAGATCTGTTGTGAGATCTATTGTGAGGTCTGTTGTGAGGTCTGTTGTGAGATCTATTGTGAGGTCTGTTGTGAGGTCTGTTGTGAGGTCTGTTGTGAGGTCTGTTGTGAGGTCTGTTGTGAGGTCTGTTGTGAGGTCTGTTGTGAGGTCTGTTGTGAGGTCTGTTGTGAGGTCTGTTGTGAGGTCTGTTGTGAGGTCTGTTGTGAGGTCTGTTGTGAGATCTGTTGTGAGGTCTGTTGTGAGATATTTTGTGAGATCTGTTGTGAGATCTGTTGTGAGGTCTGTTGTGAGGTCTGTTGTGAGGTCTGTTGTGAGATCTGTCGTGAGATCTGTTGTGAGATCTGTTGTGAGATCTGTTCTGAGATCTGTTGTGAGATCTGTTGTGAGATCTGTTGTGAGGTCTGTTGTGAGGTCTGTTGTGAGGTCTGTTGTGAGGTCTGTTGTGAGGTCTGTTGTGAGGTCTGTTGTGAGGTCTGTTGTGAGGTCTGTTGTGAGATATGTTGTGAGATCTGTTGCAAGGTCTGTTGTGAGATCTGTTGTGAGATATGTTGTGAGATCTGTTGTGAGATCTGTTGCGAGATCTGTTACAAATCTGTTGTGAGGTCTGTTGTGAGGTCTGTTGTGAGGTCTGTTGTGAGGTCTGTTGTGAGATGTTTTGTGAGGTCTGTTGTGAGATGTTTTGTGAGGTCTGTTGTGAGATCTGTTGTGAGGTCTGTTGTGAGGTCTGTTGTGAGGTCTGTTGTGAGGTCTGTTGTGAGGTCTGTTGTGAGATCTTTTGTGAGGTCTGTTGTGAGGTCTGTTGTGAGGTCTGTTGTGAGGTCTGTTGTGAGGTCTGTTGTGAGGTCTGTTGTGAGATCTGTTGTGAGGTCTGTTGTGAGATATTTTGTGAGATCTGTTGTGAGATCTGTTGTGAGGTCTGTTGTGAGGTCTGTTGTGAGGTCTGTTGTGAGGTCTGTTGTGAGATCTGTTGTGAGATCTGTTGTGAGATCTGTTCTGAGATCTGTTGTGAGATCTGTTGTGAGATCTGTTGTGAGGTCTGTTGTGAGGTCTGTTGTGAGGTCTGTTGTGAGGTCTGTTGGAAGGTCTGTTGGAAGGTCTGTTGTGAGATATGTTGTGAGATCTGTTGCGAGGTCTGTTGTGAGATATGTTGTGAGATATGTTGTGAGGTCTGTTGTGAGGTCTGTTGTGAGATCTGTTGTGAGATCTGTTGTGAGGTATGTTGTGAGATATGTTGTGAGATATGTTGTGAGGTATGTTGTGAGATCCTTCTTGAGCGGGGGAGGCAGCGCCCAGCCACCGGGCGGTTGCTTGTGTGCATATTTCTGCACTTGTGATGCTTGCCGGCACCTGAATGATCGGAATATACATGCATGCCGTCTGTAGCTGTAGATGCTGATGCTGATGCCTGTGCTGCGGGAACATCCTCCATGATGCTTCACAGCTGCATTAGCCAGTGCGTCAGGACCCAGCGGCAGCACATGCTGTGTTGGGCGAGTTACGGTCGCTACGGTTGGCCCTTTGACGGTGCCGCAAATAGTGTACGGTTATTCAGTCAACATTTTAATGCTAATGTCTGAGGTAGTGCGCAGATGCAAGCCCCATGTGCCTCCTAGGCCCCCTGTGTGCCTCTTAGGCCCCCTGTGGGCCGTGGAAACAATGGGACGGAAAAGCTGTTCACTGAACAAACTGCTTCCCCCTCGCCTGACAGGTGTGTGATGCTTCTCTCATTGGGCATGAAAGAGTTCCCCGTGGTGCGTACTGCACAGCACATGCTGGTAGTGTACTGCTTTGTACTGCTCTGAATTGTACAGCATGCTCCTGCTGTGGTGTACCATCTGTGGTTTTTGTGAGTAGCGCTGGGTGCTGTGTTGCGTTGCATCCTGTTGGGTGGGGTGCCTCACAGGTGACCCTTTTGACTGCTGTTTTGGTGAAGGTGCATTGGATTGCTGGGAAAGTGCATTGGATATTCGGGAAGCTGCATTGTTTTGTTGGGAAGCTGCATTGGATTGCTGGGAAAGTGCATTGGATATTCGGGAAGCTGCATTGTATTGTTGGGAAGCTGCATTGGATTGTTGTGAAGCTGCATAGGGGTGCCAGACCCCATATCGCTCTGTCTTGATTGTAGATCCTCTATTTGAGGGATCGTGCAGTGACGTACCGTCACATGGCGTGTCCCCCACATGCAGGACACTAATGTCGCGCGCGTGTGCGCCAGGCTGGGATGGATACCTCTGCAGGTGGGTACTAAAGCACAGGAATAAGGGTGCCTTCACAGATTCAGGAGAGGAGATTTGTAAAAGATACTCAAATTGTCCGGGCCCACGCCAGGGCTTGCCTGCATCGTAGATTATGTATTTGTTCTGCAGTACGTTTGCATCCTGTTGTACAGTGTCCTGTATGATGTAGCATGTGGCATGTGCAGCATAGATAAGGGTGTAATGGTGAATACCCCCTGGTGTATACTGTATAGTTAATTCTGGAAGTGGCGGCCTGCTTGCTGCTGATGACTTGCTGCCCATATAGAATTCATAATCATGTCAGAAACGTGCCAAACAAAATGGGCTCAGGGTTTCGGGTTTAGTGCCAATTGAATTGAGTTCAGGGTTTAGAGTTTAGTGCCAAATGAAATGCTGCCTGCTGCAATGTCCTGTGATTTATAAGGCTAAACGGAACTCCCCTAAAGAGAACCAGGAGGCGGTAGGGGCGGCAACAATCATTTCGGTATGGAAAATAAAATTAAGGTACCGATAGTAAAATTCCTATCCATTACACCATTAGTGATTGGATGCTTAGAGTGATTTCTCCCTGGAGAGCCTGGGCCACTGGGCCAGTTGAGGTGCAGAAAGAGGTTGCAATGATGCCCTCCCCCCTATCACTGATTCATCCTATCACTGGTAATTAGAGAGAATCACGGAGGACCTATCACTGGTAATCAGAGAGAATCACGGAGGACCTATCACTGGTAATCAGAGAGAATCACGGAGGACCTATCACTGGTAATCAGAGAGAATCACGGAGGACCTATCACTGGTAATCAGAGAGAATCACGGAGGACCTATCACTGGTAATCAGAGAGAATCACGGAGGACCTATCACTGGTAATCAGAGAGAATCACGGAGGACCTATCACTGGTAATCAGAGAGAATCACGGAGGACCTATCACTGGTAATCAGAGAGAATCACGGAGGACCTATCACTGGTAATCAGAGAGAATCACGGAGGACCTATCACTGGTAATCAGAGAGAATCACGGAGGACCTATCACTGGTAATCAGAGAGAATCACGGAGGACCTATCACTGGTAATCAGAGAGAATCACGGAGGACCTATCACTGGTAATCAGAGAGAATCACGGAGGACCTATCACTGGTAATCAGAGAGAATCACGGAGGACCTATCACTGGTAATCAGAGAGAATCACGGAGGACCTATCACTGGTAATCAGAGAGAATCACGGAGGACCTATCACTGGTAATCAGAGAGAATCACGGAGGACCTATCACTGGTAATCAGAGAGAATCACGGAGGACCTATCACTGGTAATCAGAGAGAATCACGGAGGACCTATCACTGGTAATCAGAGAGAATCACGGAGGACCTATCACTGGTAATCAGAGAGAATCACGGAGGACCTATCACTGGTAATCAGAGAGAATCACGGAGGACCTATCACTGGTAATCAGAGAGAATCACGGAGGACCTATCACTGGTAATCAGAGAGAATCACGGAGGACCTATCACTGGTAATCAGAGAGAATCACGGAGGACCTATCACTGGTTATCAGAGAGGAGGACCTAGACCAGTAGAAACAGTAATATCAAAAAAATAAAAACTCGAGGTGGGTACCGGTATTGGAAATGCAGCAATTAGATGCCTCTTGAATGGTGGATCTATGCTGAGCGTGAATTCGTCCTGGCGGACCTGGAGGAACTCCCCTGAGGGGCCTGAGGTTAACTTAGAGGTGTAATAAAACAGCAAAACGGTAGAATTGATATCCATGTGTGCTCATCAGTGCGAATCTGCTTGGAGGGCCTGGATGAACTACCTGGGTGCCTGAGGTCTGCATCTAGAAGCTGTGATAAAACAACTGAACAATTTATTTCAGCTTATGCTTAGAGTGAATCTGCATTGGAGGACCTGGACCAGTACCCCGAGGAGCTCGAGGTCCATAAGTAGAAGCTCTAATAAATCTTTTATTTCCACTTATTCTCAGAGCGAATCTGCCCTGGAGGATCTTGACCAGTACCCTGAGGAGCCTGAGGTCCATAAGTTCCTCCACAAGCGGCTGATGGCTTTTGACAGCAGTACCCTCTACGAGCTTCACTACCTCATGATCACCCTGGGAAAGGTGGGAGGTCACACTAATCCAGGTGGGAGGTCACACTCGCCCAGGTGGAAGGTCACACTTGCCCAGGTGGGAGATACAATGATCTGAATGATCTGAACATTTCTTGTATTTTTTTAGGTATTTAAATGATGATGATTATTTGTATCTTTATCCGTATTACTATTGCCTGCCTCTCTGCTTTTCATAGTGGCACCACCTGGCGCGGTCTATAAATAGGCTGCTGCGTTTTTTTGTGCAGGTGTTTTGTCAGAAGGTGCTGCCCAATTGCTCAGCCTGCCCGCTTGCATCATCCTGCGACTACGCGCGCTGCAAGGGTCCTCGCCTTCAACCTGATGGGGTCGACCGCCGAAAAGAAACGCAGCAGCAGCAACAACAACAAAAGCAACAGCAGCAACAACAGAAGCAGCAACAAAAACAACAGCAGCAGCTCGGGGGCATCTCTCCCCCCAGCGCCTCAGCCTCTACCCAGCATAACGCTGCGGGGCCAAGGCAAGGCGCAGCTGCAGGCAGCGGGGCCCTCCAGGAGCCATACCGCACAATCATCCAGGAGGTGGGCAAGCCCCTCCGGGTCACTCCTGCTGGCAGGAGCGCCCCCCAGCCATCAAACAAAAAACTCATTCAGGAGCCGAATTCCTCCCTCAAAGAAACGGGTGGCGCCCTACAAGACTGCTACGGAAGGCTCGACCAGAGGTCTGGCGGCGCCCTGCAAGACTCCTATAGCAAGCTAGTCCAGGGCTTGCAAGCCTCGGCGAGACCTGCCTCTGCCCCAGGGACCCATTCACAGCCCTGCCAACCCGCCGCCGCAGCTATCGCCGTTGCCGCGGCTGCTTTTGCGATGAATGCAGCGGCCAACACGGGCGATGCGGCAGCAGCAGCGGTGCAGGCCGCTGGGCCTGTACACTTCGTGGTTTCGGACAGCGCCACCACGCGCCACCGCGGCGCGAGGAAGCGGGCGCGGCCGCAGCTGATGCAGCGGCTCCAGGAGCAGGCCGACCGCCTCGTCAGCGGGGATGCCAACGCCGACGCCGACGGCAGTAGCGGCCGCCGCGGCAGCGGCGGCGGCGGCGGCGGCGTCCGCAAGCGGGTGGCGGATGCTGAGTGTCGTCACTTGCAGCTGCCGATCAAGCGGCTCCGTCTGGGGAGCGGGTTGGATGCCTCCTCGTGGCGACCCACTGGACTAGAGGACCTAGGACTTGCCTTCAGGGCCACTTTGCCGAGAGGCATCGCTTACTCCGGGGGCAAGCGCCTCAGAGCCCCGCCCCAGGGCCAGGCGGAAGCAGCGGTTACGAGGCCACCCACGGGTGCCTCTGCCGCCATCATGACCCGCTGGCTGGGGGGCACAGGCTCGATCAAGGACCTGCAGGCGAGCCCGCCGTGCATTGACCTGGCAGAGGCGGACATCATAGATCTGGAAGATCCACTGTACGGTGAACTTCCAGAGATCTTGGATCTGGATGGGGCAGACGTCATGGATCTGTCAGGACCAGCCCTGTCGGATCTTGCAGGCCCGTCTTTGGTGGACGCACCGAGTACATCTCCGGAAAACCTTGATGGCAATGCCGCCACTGACCTTATGGAATCCTTGGTAGGCAGTCCTAGCAGGCCGGCCGGCGGGCCAGAGTCCTTTGAAGGCAGTCCTAGCAGGCTGGCCGGCCAGCCGGAGTCCTTTGAAGGCAGTCCTAGCAGGCTGGCCGGCCGGCCAGAGTCCTTCGAAGGCAGTCCTATGAGGCTGGCCGGCCGGCCGGATTCCTTTGTAGGGAATCCTACCACCAGGCTGGCCGGCCGGCCAGAGTCCTTCGAAGGCAGTCCTACCAGACTGGCGATGGAGGGTGCCTCTGAGATCCGCCGAGGCCTGGAGAGCAAGGGAATGTCGGTGGCTTCCTACCCTGATCAGGGCGAGGGCGTGGACTCGCCCAGACGCACTTACCGCGGCGAACCAAAGACGCGGAGCAGGTGCGCAGCAGAACCAGATGCTGCAACCCAGGCCAGCGGCTTGGAGCTGGCAGAAGCTCCCTTCTCCTTTGATCCTAGGACGCCTCCTGCAAAGGCAACCGCTACGCCGTTGAACGCTGCCATGGCGCCCCCGGCCAGGCGCACTATGGCGGCCGTGCTGCCACAGCGAGCGTCGCTGCGCCCCTCCACGTCTCCCTATGCCCGCGGACCAGGTCAAGGCAAGAGCCTTGCGTCAGCTCTCCGTGCGGAGACTTTGCTGTGGCCGGGCAATGGCACTGGAGCAGCTTCTCGCTTGCCCCCGGATGTTCTGGATGATCTGGCCCCTGCTGCGGCTGTCAGGGCGCGGGCCAAACGAAGCTGCGTCATGCAGCTGCAGGCTTTCGTACCGGATGAGAAATCTGTCACTGTTGCTAGTTCCGTTCCTGCTGCTGCTGCTGCTGCCGCTGCGACAGTGGCCATTGGCAACGGCGGCGGCGGCGGCGGCGGCTCACTGCCCGCCCAGCGGCATTTCACAAGAGCTCTGACGGCGCCTGAAGCTGCCGCTGCCGCGCCTGCGGTGCTGCGCACCCTCAGATCAGCAAGCCTTCTTCCGAAGGTCGAGCCAGGCTCTAACACCAAGGTGCATCCCCTTCCCCGGGGCTACCGGGCAGCCGTTGCCAAGCCTGCCATCCGCCGCCACCCCCCATCCGCCGCTGCTGCGGCTCGTTGCACTACTGGCCGCTTGGTCGCCCAGCCTCCTCTGTTGCACGTCCGTCCTACCACCCGGTCTGCCCTCTCCCGAGCAAGATCAAACCTCTCTCTCCCCACCCGGTCCACCCTGTCGCCCACACGGACCACTCGGCACACCCCGCACGGACTGCTCGGCTCACCTCGGTCCGCTCGGTCCCCGATGCGACCTGCTGGTATACCTCCCGCGACTCCTGCCAAGGCAGCACCTCGTCGCGCTTCACCAACGGAGGCTGAGGCTGAGACTGCCCGTGGGATCTCCCAGGAGGTGTGGCGGTTGGGCCTGCCCAGGCATTTCTGCCGTGCAGAAAGGGAGGCAGGCCGCGTGCAGCTCCTCAGGGCTTCCACTCGCCTGGCCTGCAGCAAGGCCCCCTCAGCGGATAACGCGGGCACCGGCAGTAAGGCAGGTCGAGCGGGCACCGGCAGTAAGGCAGGTGGTGCAAGCCCTGCCGGCAAGGCTCTCTCGGCAGGTGGTGCGGGCCCTGCCGGCAAGGCTCTCTCGGCAGGTGGCGCGGGCCCTGCCGGCAAGGCTCTCTCGGCAGGTGGTGCGGGCCCTGCCGGCAAGACCCCCTCAGCAGATGTTTCGATCCAGGGCTCAGGATTTCGTTCAACCAGAGCGGCCAAAGGGCGTAATGGTGCGCAGGGAGGCAAACTGGCCGCTGCTCCGCTCAGGGATGCGCACCTGGATGCCTTGGGACAGCATTGGGGCCGCCTGTTTACGCCTGCCTCGACTCCTCTGGCTGACAAACGGGCTGCTGCTGGCACACGGCACTCGGCGCGGGGCGCAGGCGCTGCAGTACCCGTGATGGACGCAGCCGCTGTTAAGCAGACAGGGGTCACAGCCGCTGTTAAGCGAGCACTGCCCACGGCCGCTGTTGAGCGGACAGGGGTCACGGCCGCTGCTAAGCGACCAATGCAGCAAGTAGGCGTTGTGCGGCCTGCGATGGTCGTTGGGACGCCCAAGCCGGAAGGGCAGCGAAGGAGCTACTCCCTGCGGCGTGGCCGGGGCTCCGTCAGGTCTGCCGCGGAGAGGTCTGCCGAGGAGGAGGAGGAGGAGAAGGAAGAGGAAGAGGAAGAGAAGGAGGAGGAGGAGGAGAAGGTGCTTTTGCATTGTATAGCCAACCAGGGGGAAGGGGAGGCGGAGGAAATGGAGGAGGAGCAGGCACACATGCAGGGTACAGTCAACCAGGAGGAGAAGGAGATGAGGGTGCCCCTGCAAAACAAGCAGGAGGGTTCTTCTGAGCCTGCCTCAAAGCATGAGGCACCTCAGCCAGTGGGCACTACGGTGGTCCCTGGCCGCGCTGGTACTCGGGGTGCAGCAGCAGCGCGGGACACCGTGGCGGTACAAGCCACCATGGAGGAGCAAGCGGCAGTGGAGGCGGAAGCCACCGTGGAGGTGCAAGCCACCATTGAGGTCCAAGCCGCCGAGAAGGTGCTAGCAGCTGTGGAAGCGGGTTTGCGTGGGCCAGGGATGCACAGGCCGCCTCGCCAGCGGCCACCAGCCTCCGCGGCAAAGCGGAAGTGGGCGCAGCCTGCAGCATCATCTCCAGGCTCCCCAGGCGACACTGAGCGCACAGCCTCGCTTGTCCCCGCGGGCCTCAGCGAGTGCCCAGTCCAGCTCATTCCCGTGGGCCAGAGCGAGCACCTGGCTCGAACCTTTCCTGCGGGCCACAGCAAGCATCCGGCCCCACTCGGCCCCGCGGGACAGAGCGGGCACCTGGCCCCGCTTATCCCCACTGGCCAGAGCAAGCGCAGGGATCCGCGGGATGGTGCGGGTCCACAAGATCCGTCCGTCCCCGCTCTGCCCTCCCCCGCTCCGTCCCTTCCCGCTTACACTGTCGCTGAGCTGGCGGCATGCCCTCCTGGGCCTGCCATGCCAGCTAGGCGTCATCTCGATGAGCGCCCAGCCGAACAGGGAGCGTTGGAGAGCGGGCTGGTGAAGCCTTGGGGAGAGCCGGAGTCTGGGTCGGCTGTGGCGGAGGCGCCTTGTCCATTTCCAGCTAGGTCGGAAGAAATGGTCAAGAAGCAGCAGCAGCAGGGGCAGCAGGAGCAGGAGGAGAGGCAGCAGGAGCAGGAGCAGCAGTTTCAGAAGCAGCAGAAGCTGCAGCAGTGTCAGCAGGAGCAACAGCAGCAGGAGCAGGAGGACTTGGAGTGCGTCCAGCAGGCGCCTGCTTGCCCTGAAGCAGCACATGACAAGATTGTATGGCCGATTGCTGTAGAGGACACTGAGAGAGAGGAGCCAGTGCAGCCTTCAGGTGCCGAGATGTGGAAGGGTGGGCCCGAAGCAGTGTCTGCCGTAGGTCTGCCCGCAAGCGCTGCTGGCCTGGGAGGGCCGCCTAGTCGAACAGGCGGAGCGGACACACTGGCCTCCGCGTTGGCAGTGGAGAGGGTGCTGCAGATCATGAAGGTGAGTGGAGGGAATGTGACGGCAATACTGAAAGGCAATGGTACCGGTATTGTTAGGACCGGTAGGACCAGAAAAAAATCTTGCGTGAAAACTTGCATCTGTCGTACTGTAGATGCGCCTTACCTTCGCTCGTATTTATGATTGTTTGGGGGTGTGAGGGATGGATTAGAATACTCACGGTCGATTATCCGCGACAGTTCACATGAAATCATGCATATTAGCATACAGGTAATTATGTGCAGATTATCAGTATGTGCATTGCCGATTTGCCGCCCCGGTTAGCACCGTTGTTTGGAGGTGAAAGGCACACAAGAATACCAATTTTAGGGAAACATTAAATCAAAATACCAAAGATCAATTGTCTACGACAATTTTCAATCGGGTCAAATCGAAATCTGTTCTGTGAGCAGCAATGAAACAAAATATGTATTTGTACCCAAGGGAGAGCTGAGCACGGCCAGCAAGTGGGTTGGGCCGCTTCGCATACTCCAGTATTCAGCCCCCTAGTCGATTATCGGACCCCTCATCAGCAAGAATCTCACAAATGCGATGGCAGCGCTGAATTGTAGCTGAATGTATCTGGACACAAGCTGAACTGTGGCTGAATTGTATATGAGTGTGGCTGAATCGTCTCTGAATTGTGGCTGAACAATCACCCTGTCGGCTCCCATCTTGAACAGGAATCCCATGAAAGCGCTGCCAACGCTGCGGCGACGGCTGGCGTGTTGCCGGACAGCGGAGGCATGCCCCTGGTGGTGGCCCTGCAGGTTCTGGATTGGCCTGGAGGCAGCGAGCTGCCAAGTGAGTGACACGATGGATCTAGAAGATCTAGAGCATACCGTTCAGAAAGAGGGGGCAGGCCCCTGGTGGTGGCCCTACAGGTCCTACATTGGCATGGAGGCAGCGAGCTGCTAAATCATTGGATCGCATGGAGCGAAGAGATTAAGGGCACACCGTGCATGAAACCTGGAGCATCGTACGATATAGCTGCACGCTATTTCTATGCTTTCGTAAGGACTTTTTAAGATTGTAGTTTAAGAGGCTTGGCGTAGGCGCACAGGTTCGCATGTTGGCTTCCTTGACCCACGCCTCATGGCAAACGATATTATTTCTTATTGTATTTGTTTCTTGCGACGGTCCTCCTCATTATGTTTTTACTTTGGTTCCTTGTGTAATTTCCACGGCCAACCTCGGGGTCTGTGTGGAAGCTGCTCTCATGTGCCTTTCCATAGTCCGTACCCAATGGACTGTGAATGTGTGGAAAAGATGAATCCCTGTGCGTGCAAGAGAGTTCACACATTTCCTGCCCCCCCCCCCACACACACACTGGCTCAATGGCATCAGATACAGTCTACATCAGGGCACTGCATCTGCCGGGCCTCACCATTGCCCACCCCAGTACCCCACATGCCCTAGAAAGGTCAAAGAATTAAAACAATGAGGTAGAAAATACTGGAGGGCCATTCTTGACGTAGAGAATCCATTCCCGTACCCGTAGCAATGCTGTAAACAGTAAGGAACTTTGAAATAATGATGCGCTTACGCTGTCCTGTTTAAGCAGGTACGGCGAGTCTCAAGCAGCGGTACCGCGAGCTGTGTGTGCTGCTCCATCCCGACAAGAGCCCGCACCCGCGAGCTGTGGACGCCTTTGCTGCCCTCACACGGGCGTTGTCGGCAGCCCTCGCCTCAGCGCAGCGGCAGGACGGCCGTGGCGGCGAAGGCGTCGGCGGCTACGGGCTGTCTGACGGGGAGGAGTGCGTGGATGATGGCGAGATCTTCTGGGTTGACGGCTCCGGAACCATCAGCGTCCCGGCGGCGGCCAAGGACGTGGCGGGCAGCCGGCCAGGTGCGGTGCATTGTTTATCTTGTCGAGGTTAGGCTACAGTTCAGGTATACGTCAGCTACCTCTGGGCCTTCGGCCGATGTCCCCATGCACAGCCAGTCGGCCAACCATGCTGGGTCTCGGCCTTAATCGGGTTATCGGCGGCCGTGGGACAGCGTTTATTTTTTGTGACTCAGCTACATGTCAGCTACAATCCGGCCTCCGGCCGGAGTCCCCATTTGTGACCAGCCCTGCTGCTTGGGTTGCCAGCCGTACACCGGTCCAGGTTTTGTCTCAATCGGGCCTTTGGCAGCTGCGGGGCTGCCTGTCAAAAATGGTTTTGTAGCCGAAAAAAGGAACACTACCGTGGGATTGCTGTGGGGCGGCCAGCGGGATGTAAAACGTTGAGAAATGAATACTGGTGAGGAGAGACGTAGCGGGCAGCAGGGCAGGTGCAGTAGGATGCAGCGGATAGCAGTAGGTGTGGGGATGTGGCGGGCAGCAGCAGGTGTGGGGGATATGGCGGGCAGCAGTAGGTGTGGGGGATATGGCGGGCAGCAGCAGGTGTGGGGGATATGGCGGGCAGCAGCAGGTGTGGGGGATATGGCGGGCAGCAGCAGGTGTGGGGGATATGGCGGGCAGCAGCAGGTGTGGGGGATATGGCGGGCAGCAGCAGGTGTGGGGGATATGGCGGGCAGCAGCAGGTGTGGGGGATATGGCGGGCAGTAGCAGGTGTGGGGGATATGGCGGGCAGCAGCAGGTGTGGGGGATATGGTGGGCAGCAGCAGGTGTGGGGGATATGGCGGGCAGCAGCAGGTGTGGGGGATATGGCGGGCAGCAGCAGGTGTGGGGGATATGGCGGGTAACCAGCCAGGTGCAGAGGGACAGGGTGAGTAGCTGTACAGGTGCAGGGGGCATGGGGGGTAGCTGGACAGGTGCGGGGGGCATGTTGAGTAGCTGGACAGGTGCGGGGGGCATGGGGGGTAGCTGGACAGGTTCGGGGGGCATGGGGGGTAGCTGGGGGTGCAGAGGGACATGGTGAGTAGCTGGACAGGTGCGGGGGGCATGGGGGGTAGCTGGACAGGTGCGGGGGGCATGGGGGGTAGCTGGGGGTGCAGAGGGACATGGTGAGTAGCTGGACAGGTGCGGGGGGCATAGGGGGTAGCTGGCCAGTTGCTAGTAGAGGACTGTCTCACGGCGTTGGCAGGGCGAGCTCCTGGTAGACTTTCTCTGCTGGTATGGTTTGCTTGCCCAGCCTCAGGGAAGAAGGCGCATGGGCGGATGCCCGGTCTCATCTGTTCTTTGTAGACATGCAGGAGCTGTCAGTACAGCCAGCACCCTAACACTATAATCTGCTGCCTGTCTGCTGTTTTCCGGACCGTCTGACCAGCTGTTTGCTTTGCTAGTGCTCTGGCACTCTCATCTGCTGCCAGTCTTCTGGTAACCGGGCTGTCTAGTCTTAAGTGCATGCTTTCCTAAAGCCCCGGCACTCTTCTCGGCTGCCTGCCTGCTGGTATCCTGGTTACCGGACTGTCTTGTCAGCTGTTTGCTTTGCTAGAGCCTTGACACTCTTCTCTGCTGCCTGCGTGCTGTTACCCGGACTGTTTTGTCAGCTGCTTGCTTTTCTAATGCCTGGACACTCTTCTCTGCTGCCTGCGAGCTGGTCACCGGACTCTTTCGTCTCAGCTATTTGCTTTTCTTGACACTCTATTCTGCTGCCTGCATGCTGCTGCTCCAGGGAATGATCCGAGATGGGACAAGGCGCTGGCACTCATGGCTCAGCCAGGCTCCCTGGTCGCGACCTCGAAAACGCGAACCTCGCTCTCGGCGTTGCCGCTGACCCTCGCGCAGCTACGTAAGGTTCTGCCCTCTCGTGCTGGGCCCTGGCCGGGCTGCGGCAAGGGCGCAGTGGCGCCGTACCTGCTGCTGCTGCTGCGCCAGGCCGCGGCCGGAGGCTGGCGGGTCATGTCCCCAGGGCAGGTGGAGGCGGCCGTCGTGAGGCACATGAGGGCCGCTGAAAGAGACGGCGCCTCTGTGTCGGGGCGGAACATGTTGCGGCTCCGCGACCAGCATGGGACCGCCTTGGCCGCTAAAGAGGGCGGCACCTCAGCGGCCAGCAACCAGCGGGGAGGTGTGGACCCGCCTGCGGGGACAGAACCCCTGGAGCTTGACGAGGGGGGGGCATCGGGTGCAGCGCCAGCTGATGCAAGTGCATGCGGCAGTGGAGGTGGGAACGGAGGCGGCGATAGATACGCAGGCGGGAGCAGAGGTGGAGGCCGCATCAGCAGGGAGGGCGACCTTCTCCATGCTCCCTCCCCTGGGCAGGAGGAGCCCCTGCTGCGGGCCGCGGTGATGCTGCCGGCGTGGATGGCGGTCCAGGGCGCCTTCCCACTGAACGGAACCTACTTCCAGACCAACGAGGTGTTCCTGGACGGTATGACGCTGGTGCAGCCGGTGGAGGTGCCATGGGAGGTGCTCATGGCGTTGTCGGGCAACAGCTGCTCAAAAGCCTCTCCTGCTGCTGAAAAATGTGCAGCTGCAGCTGCGGCAGCAGCAGCAGCAGCATCTGCTGCCTCAAACAATGCTGGAAAGAGGGACGCTGTTGCCGCAGATCTTCCTACCGCCGTTGAAGCAGCCGAAGCAGCAGCAGCAGTAGCAGTAGGAACAGCCGAATGCATAGGAGGGTCGGCAGATGCGAGCATAAGCTGCGATGATGTGACCCCTTCCGCGGATTCGAACGTGATAGGGGAACCGGTGGTGGTGGTGGCGGTGGGAGAACAGCCTGCGCCCGGCTCAACACCTGCCGGGGCTGCTGCTCTTGCCCCTCATTCCAGCTCAATACCAGAAAGGCTGGTATCGGAGGCAACCGCGCCAGCCTGGTCAGCGGCCTCTCAGTCTGCGGGGCTGCTGGATCCTGGACATGCTCCCTTAGGACCTGGGCCTGCTCCCTTAGGCCCTCGGCCTGCTCCCTTAGGCCCTGGGCTTGCCCCCTGCGGCCCTGGGCCTGCCCCGGGTGCAACTTGCAAGCTGCGGTGGAAGACTGTCTACTTCGGCTTCTCTGCGGCAAGCATATGTCGGGGCATGGGTTTTGCTGAGGTCGCACGCACCTTCCACCGCTCCTGCATCTGCATCCGTGTGCTGGACTGTAAGAGCGGGGAGCCTTCGTCCCTGCCAGCCTGGCTGTCGCCTAGTGGCAAGTAGATGTCTGTGCTGGATTTTGAATTTTTGTGGGTTTCAGCGCCTGCCCCAGTACAGACCAATGAGGTGGGAGGAGAGGGGATGCTTACCGCCTCACCGTATTGGATGGACATGAATACTTACTGTACTTGATGTTCCTGTGGCTGCAACATGGCCTCTTTCAGGATTTGAATTAGATGCACCCATAGCTGTTTAATAAGGGATTGGTTTGCTGCCTTGCAGTGCACGAAACATCATTGGGTGACAGGTGCATGTATCACAGTATCAGCTCTCCACTCATCCCTGTGGCCATTTGGCCATGATGACAGATTTACGGGTGTGCATTGCCATTATTGAGTGGAGGTATCTTCGCATATATCATGCAGGGTATCATGTACACAGTGATGGGAGTTCACGGGCTTATATGAAGTGCCTGGGCCAAGACGTTGTGTCGCTGATGTTACAAACTTGGTGGTCCATAAACGAGGCTTGATATTGGTCGACATATGGTAACTCGATAGGGAGAAATCGGTTACAACCGGGCCCATGCAAAGTACTAGCAGGGCATGGTGCTGATCTCTTGCTTCACTTTTAGAAACGAAGGAACAGGACCCTAGCTGAAGTGAATTTTGAGAAGCATGGCTGAGGATGTTTTCTTTGTGAGCTCGAGTGTGAGCAGGCAAGAAAAGGCTGTAACGTGGCATCAGGAAGGAAGGAAACGGAAAACGCCGGAAAACGCCGGAGCGTGTCTTGGGGAATACGGCATTCGTCATGCCGTACCCTGAAATGAAGACATCTATATGATGGGCCCGATGAAGCGATAATCCATATCAGTCCAATTACCCTGAGATCCACGCAGTCGTCGATAATATAACGCTGGAGGCAAGGAGGTGAAGTCCCAGCGTGCCCACCAGCGCGTGCCCCTATTCGACTACAGCGCGCAGAAGCTGCCGCCGTGGAGTGCTGCTGATGTAATTTCGATGTCGGGTGAGATGCCGATAGATCCCGCTGCTGGTGGTCTGCTTCCCTGCATGGCCCTTATTAGATAAGAATGCGCATGTGTCCACTCCCTGGCTGTGCATGGACCGAATCAGACTACATGAGTCCACTGCATGGCCATGCATGTCCCATGTTAGTGACGAGTGCATATGTGTCCCCTACCTGGCCCTGCCTGGCCCGCTATAGATTGGAGTGCGCATGTGTCCACTGCCTGACCATGCATGTCCTGAGATAGACCAGAGTGAGCATGTGTCCACTGCCTGGCCCGCTATAGATTGGAGTGCGCATGTGTCCACTGCCTGACCCTGCATGGCCTCATCCGCTTCCTTCATGTTGTCAGATCCTGCTGCCCAGGGCCTCTACACCTGTAAATTGTGTAAAAATATAATATTAGTAGGAACTCAAGCAAAAATACGAAACATGTCCGAACAGCTTTCTTAAGCTACAATTTAGCTCAACCCCGGGTTGTACGTTAGGTAGCCTGGTGCAGCTAGCCCTGCTGCTTGGGCCACCGGCAGTATGTCGACCAAGGGTTGGTGTTCATCAGCCATCAGCCCAGTGGTCGCCACCCAGGGGGTGGCACCCCAGTGGCCCGAGGCCCAAACCCTAAACCCTATACCCTTGGTCTCGTATGCACTGAAATAAACAATGGGTCTCATCATACTTGGCCTCACCTTGCATGGTATGCATGGGCTCACCCACTTTCCTCATGCCACCATGCATGGCCATATTACCTGATTTGCTCATGACCCTGACCCACTTTCCTCATGCCGCCATGCGTCAGATGACGACAGCGACTTTTTGGTCCTCCTTCTGGACACACATCTCTTTTACGAGGGCCCCAAGCACGGGGGGCATCAGATCCAGTCAGAAAGTTTGCTAGAGCAGGTATCGTGAACACATGCTCCTGAGCATGCAACAGGCAACGTGGGCATGCAACTTGCTTCATAAGCTTCGTGGGCGTATCACATGTTAGCGGGTATGCAGCATACAACCTGATAACGGGCTTGCAACCTGCTGGTGGGCATGCGGCTTGGCTTATGGGCTTCGTGGGCGCATAACATGTTAACGGGCATGCAGCATACAACCTGATAACGGGCTTGCAACCTGCTGGTGGGCATGCGGCTTGGTTTATGGGCTTCGTGGGCGCATAACATGTTAACGGGCATGCAGCATACAACCTGATAACGGGCTTGCAACCTGCTGGTGGGCATGCGGCTTGGTTTATGGGCTTCGTGGGCGCATAACATGTAAACGGGCATGCAGCATACAACCTGATAACGGGCTTGCAACCTGCTGGTGGGCATACGGCTTGTTTTATGGGCTTCGTGGGCGCATAACATGTTAACGGGCATGCAGCATACAACCTGATAACGGGCTTGCAACCTGCTGGTGGGCATGCGGCTTGTTTTATGGGCTTCGTGGGCGCATAACATGTTAATGGGCATACAGCATACAACCTGATAACGCGCTTGCAACCTGCTGGTGGCATGCGGCTTGCTTTGTGGGCGCATAACATTTGAACGGGCATGCAGCATGCATCAAAGTAGTGGCCTTGCAACATGCGACATAATGCGGAGAAGATCACAGGGTGCATGCTCCAATGCGGCAGCACCTGCATATGACTCTTGGCATCTCCCGTCTTTGGGCCGGGAGAAGGAAAGAAAGAAAACTACGCCCCCCTAGGGGCGTGCGGGTTAAGGGAACAGCGCAGCTCTGGGCCGAAGCCACATCCGCGCCGTTGCCTCCAGCCGGGAGAAATCCTCCTCCAAAGACAAGCAAGTGAAAGTGGTCTTAGAGCGTTGCGTGAATGTGGTTATTCCCATATGGACTGGACCGTTTTTGTTGTCAGGCCGCTCGGCAACCACCACAGTGCCCATGTAGACTAAACAGGGTTTTCGTCAAACACAGTAGTCCTATCGCATATAGCTATAGGACTCTTGTGTTTGTGCTAAGACAACCTGGACCACCCTGTAGCTGATGGCCCAAGCAGCAAGGCTTGCTGCACCAGGAGATCTCAGCGGCAGGCCGTGATGTCGCTGAACTTAAATTTGAGCACCCTACATTACACTGGCTTGACCTTTGCGTAGGTGCTCTATTTCGTGGGTGCCTACGTCCTCCTCAACCACAACAACCAGCTGGCAGTGCTAGCAATCCACGAGCAAGAATGGTCAGTGCCCCCCCTCCTGCTCCCTTGGAGCCATCCACGAGCAAGAATGGTGAATCGTACCCCCAGCTCCCTTCTCAGCAATCCACAAGCATGAATGGTGAATAATTTCTCCACCTTCCCCTTCATCACGTTTGGTGCCTTGTCAATCAAGGGGACATATACAACCTTTGAACCTGCATTGAATGACGCTGCCCTCACCCCGTTCTGCGTGATAACCATATGATAACCAATTAACCATATGATAACCAATTAACCATATGATAACCATGTATGATTGTATGATAACCTCATTCCTTGCATCCTATTCCCTCCTCAGTCGGCCTCTATACCAGTACATGTCTCACAGCGATGAGGGGCGCCCTCCTTCTCAAGGGCCTGTCGCACTTTCCTTACCCGCATCTCCGTGCCTCTATCTCCCCCACTATGAAGCCTTACCCAGATCTCTGCGCCTCCCTCTCTCTCGCTACAAAGCCTTACCCCATGCTTCACCCCCTTTCTGCTCCGCAGCCGGCCGCTGTACATGTCTCTGGGCAATGAGTCCACCTCCACCTCCAGCAGCAACCCATACAGGAGCGTCAAGGAAGGCCTGCTGTCCCTGCTGCAAGGAGAGATGCATAAGGGGGCGCCAGGTGAGCGCACATGCAGAGGGGGGGATATACAAGGGGGGGGCTGGGGAGTGTCAGGGAGGGCCTGCTGTCTCTGCTGCAGGGGGAGATGCATGAAGGGGCTAAATGAGCGCAAACCGCCAGTTGCCCATCTCCGTGGGGGAGCCAGCTTGCCCAGCCAAGCTGGGGGCTATACGTTGCCCAGCCAAGCGGGGGGGCTATAGGTTGCCCAGCCAAGCTGGGGGCTATACGTTGCCCAGCCAAGCGGGGGGGCTATACGTTGCCCAGCCAAGCGGGGGGGCGTTATGTTGCCCAGCCAAGCGGGGTCTATAGGTTGGCTGGGCAAGCAGAAGGTTGCACGGTTGAGCAGGGGAGCCAGGGTGCACAGCCAGGTAAAACAGCACTCCGCTCGGCTCACAGAGTGGGCAGGAGAAATTCATAGTGAAGGGGGCCTGGCTGGCCATTTGCAGAATTCTTCTGGCCGGCTGGCCTGGCTGGATAGTGGCTGGGATGTCCTAGCCTGGCTGGCAGGGGGCCTGGGCTGGCTAGCGTCAGATTTTATTCTGCTTAGGGAAACACGTTGAGGGGAGGCGACTCACAGGGTTCAGGGATGCCTCAGGAACTTTCAAAAGCTATATCAAACCAGAGTTTTTGCGATCCTGCTCACACTCACATCATCTGCTGTTTTGCTGGTTTCTCGACTCGTGCCAATGTGGCTGTGCTGCCTGTAGCAACGGCCTTTGGTATAATGCATCTATACTGTAAGTCTGCAACAACGACAACAGAGCTGCCGTGCGCCTCCTGCTCCTTGCAGGCCAGCCTCAGGTATCCCTGTCCTGCGGCCTGTCCCGCGCGCTCTGCCTCATCAACCGCCTGCAGGCTGCCCCCGCACGCGCCCAAATGCGGTCGCACCCTCGGATCCTGTGCCTCATGGGGTCGCCGGATGTGCCCATGCAGTACATCCCCATCATGAACGCGATCTTCTCTGCGCAAGTAGGGACGCGCAGGCTGTGTACTGCAGGCTGTATTGCTGTGCTGCTGGATCGCTGGGTTGCTGTCTTGTTGCACTGCCGTGGGCTCTTTCTTGTGGCAGTACACTTGCAGTGCCTAGACGTAGCTGATTCCGACTTAACACCCTGAATTTCTTTCCTTTAAACCTGAAATATTCAACTTCCATCCTTCAGCCCTACACGCTTCAAGTTTGTATGGCTTGAACATGCTTAATCCGTCATAGTATGGTCCGTCAATGGCACAATGACGCAATGGTGGGTTTATTGTGACGGATCCGGGCATGTCCCGAACACCACATTTTGCTATGTCCTCCTTTTGCGGCAGTGTTGTTTCTTGTGCACACCAGACCGCCTGTGGGAAGCGGCTGGGTTGCAATCACTGGGCCGATGGGGACCAGACCATGACTGCCATATGGCCGGTGGCCCAAACCACTGGGGTCGGTGGACCAGGTCCACTGGGCTTACGGGGTGTAGCTGGATCGTAGCTGAAGTGCCACGTAGGCTGATATGTGGCTAATATGTGGCTGGCGTGCGCTGAAACAACTCATGGTTGCAGTGCTCTGCGGCCGACATGCTGCATATGCCGACAAGTCCCACTGTCAATCTTCGCCCCCCTGTGTTTCATTTATTGGCTGCATGGCCACATGTATCTGAGCCGCGTAAAGCCCGGAAGGTTTCAAACCTGGATTGGCCTTCGGCTAGCAATGTGCAGTATTGCAGGCCACGCCATGCATGAGGCTTCCGGCTGCAGGTGGCAAGCAGCGTAATCTGCAGCTGAACGTTTGTTGAGCCGTCGAGCCGCCTCATTAAGGAGACAACTCTCGCCCCCCTTTGTCTCCGCAGCGTGCGGCTGTCGCGATCGACGCTCTGGTCCTGCACGCCACGGACTCGGCGCTCTTGCAGCAGGTGGGGGCCAGCTGGGCAATATCTAGCTTTCCTAATGCTGGGATCCTATTATGCCCCCCCCCCCTCTTGGCCTTAGGCAGTGTTGAGGCTGAATATCAGCCCACATGAAGCCCCCCTCCATTGTCTTGTTGCTGGTTTCTGGATGTTCGTCCTTAATCCGTTTCTGGGTGCCCCCATGATCTGACAACTGCTCTTTATCCACGCATCCCCCACCTTCCTCCTCCCTCCTCCTCTCATGCGCCTGCCTGCCCGCCTGCCTTCCTGCTTGCCCGCCCACCCGCCTGCCAGCCTGCCTGCCTGCCTGCCAGCTTGCCTATCTGCCTGCCTGCTAGCCTACCGCCTGCCCGCCTGCCTGTCTGTCTGTCTGCTTGCCTACCTGCTTGCATTTGTTGCTCGTCATCTGGCGCTAGGAATGGGTGGAATACCCTAGCTTTTGTAGAAGATGTGGTCGAAGGTGTTGAGGGCTAGGCTGTATACAGGGCTGGGGAATCTTACTTCCTTTTATTGCCGGCCTTTTTGTCTTGTCCCTCTTTGCCTCTCTCGTCTTCCCACATGTTTCCAACCAGAAAGTTGGACGCCCATGCGGGCCAGCCTGTTCAGCAGGGCCCAGGGGTGTAACGTCATCAACCTGCCTGAACGTCCATACCAGTGATACCACCATGCTGGCCTTGCATTGATCGATGGGTGAATTCCACGCTGCTTACTTTCGTACATGTAAATGTACATCCTCAAGTCACCCTTTTACGTCACTCTTCCATGCCACTCTGTCCTGCCAGGCGGCACACATTACTGGCGGGCTCTACTTCCGGCCGGCTGACAGAGCCACTGCGTTGCAGCACCTGGTGCAGTGCTTGGCCGCAGACACAGAGACCCGCAAGATGTTGTCCGTGCACCAGCCGCTTGGAGTGGACTTCCGGGCCTCCTGCTTCTGTCATAAGAAGACCATTGACATCGGCTATGTGTGCTCGGTGTGTCTGTCGATTTTCTGCGAGCAGGTGAGCAAAAGGGGTTGTGCAGCAATGCAGCAGTTTAATTTAGGTTGCACCCACCGTCGTTCATGCACCGGGGTGGCTGGGCTGCCACTCCTGGGCCATTGGGGAACAACGGGCTGGTGGCCAGCAACAATATTCTGGCTGAAGGTTGTATGATGCAGCTGAACAGGAGCTGATGTGCGATAACATCCATAGTGGACTGCAGGTTGTGCACGTATGTGAGTATGTCCATATAAAGTGTGGGGCTTGCGGATGTAGGCCGGACATGGTTTGGTCACAATTGGCCCAGTGGTGGCTGCTGAGCACCCTTCCGAAGGTGGTCTGATTTGCGCTAAAGAATTGGACTGCAGTTTGTGCACATGTTGTGTCCATTCAAATTCCAGTTTTTTCTTGCTGGACGAGGACCTTGCAGGAGGCAAGGAAGCAACCCCACCTTTTATAGTTGCAGTGGGCTGGCAGTTGGCCTGAGTGTTATTGCAGCGCTGTCTACCTCTGACTGCTTTTTCCCCCCCGGGATGTGCCAGTGGTCCTCCTGGACATCTGTTAGACCGGTGAAACCACTCAACCACAAAAATAAACTGTATTGAGACCTTTCGCAACTGTAATGGTGCCACGCGGCCACGAGCACTATGTAGGGCCTAGCAGGTTTGCTCATTTCTTAACTGTCATGATGCTGACTCTCTCCTTTGTGCAGGCACCCCATTGCAGAATATGCGGCACGGAGTACTCAAAGCGGGGGCGGTGAAGGCTAGTAACATCTTGAAATCCAGTAACTCTTTGGATGTTATGGTACCTACATGTCATGGTCTGAGTTGCACCTGGGGCAGCAAGGGGAATGTGTGAACATTCTCAACAGGCAAGCTCTGATTGTGCAGCGCAGCATCAAGCCATAGTGGCGGCTTTGAGTGCATGGATTGGATTAATATCGAAGTGGTGCTGTTTTTGTTAGAGTCTTGCGGGCTACTGCTTTGAAGGAGCTGCAATGTGCGTAGGGAAGATTTGGTGCACATGATTCTTCAGTCAACTATTCCTTATGATTAAGAGACACAAGGTACCAGTTATCCAGAAAAATGTGTAAATGTCCTTTGCAATTCCTCATGGTTAAGAGGCCTTGTCCGCATTCATGTACAACAAATAAGCGTCATCATCCGAATTTTATGACCAGGGGGCCGGTGTGTTGGCACGTCATGGACTCACTGAAAGATAGTTCTGCAAGACGAGGGGGGGGAAGCAAAAAAAAGTCAGGGTCTTCATGTCCCCCCTTAAAAGAGCACCCAACGAGCCTACTCCCCCCCCACCCCCGCCTCCAGAACCCATTGAAGTTCAAATATCTCAGTCAAAATTCAAAATTACAGGGCCTGTAATGAGTAATTTTTATCAGCTCGTTAAGGCGCTTCTACTGGTATTTTTCAATTCGTAACCTGATGACATGCCAACAGTCTTCGAATCGCATGGTATCGTGAAAGCTGCCATCCGTGCCATGCACTCTCTCCCATTCTGGTGACGTCTGACGTTTGCAAGGTCAGCAGATTTTAGGCTTTGACGCAACGACCACAAGTGATCGGTTCATTCATGATCCACCTGACCCACACTACCATGTGCTGGGCATAATACAGCTCATTCTAAGGCTAGCTCAGCTGGTTTCGGGGTGTGTCCAATGGAGCCAAACCCTCAGTGTGGGGGGGCAGGGGGTCATGTGGTAATTTAAGCAACATTCTAGGATGTAAATAGACTCATGTTGGCAGGAAGAACACAGGTGCCGCCGCCAGCCTCAACAGACCTCCAGATAAAAAGTTTGGAAAATTGAAATGTTGAGTTTTGGGGGAGACCACCCAGGCACCCACCCCCCTGGGCCAAAAACATGTTTAAAATAGGTATGGAACGGTCTCGTTTAGCTCTACAAAAAGGGACGTGGGGTCGATTTTTTTGTTTTTGCCCTCCCTCGCTGCAGGATCTAGTTAGTGATTAAAACGTGCAAGGTACCAAATTGCATCAAATCCTTCCCTGTCGTAGATCCCAATCAGTAGTTACCAGTCCCTTGATAAATGGTCCTGTGGTACAACGCTGGTGCTAGCCATATTCTTAAGGTAGAGAGATCGAGCCCACCACCCAATATCACCTCCCCCTATCCAGATCGTTGGATTTCATGTTCCTGCCCCGCAGCGTAGGAGGGGGCATGGCTGCACCATGGTCCTGGCTGTGCACGTTACCTGGAATGAGTCATTCCCTCCCAGCTACTCGCGGCCAAGCGATCCACAGGACCCAGCGGGTATGCACCGTTCTCAACTCTCTAGTCGATGGTATCCATTGACAACTCAAATATTGCATTCTTCTTAACATTTATTAAGGTTCAAATCGTGAGAAATACTAAGTTCCAGACATCCTCCACCTCCACCCCATGCAAAAGACCTGTCTCGAGCACAGCACGCTACATGCGGTTCCATGGTTCATCACACCCTCGCTCCATCCTGCTTCCCTACTGGGAATCTAGCCTCGGATCTCGCTTCTCAATGTCTTCAAGGAGACCAACTTAAAAAATAAGGTTGACAAGCGACCCTCTACAACTCATCCTTGTCTGTCTCCTCTTTCTCTCTCTCCTCGCTGTCCTTATCGTCACCACCCTTCTTGGGCAGCTCGTACTCGTTCACAGCATTCGCCTTGATGAACTTGGTCAGTGCCTATTATTATACAGAATGGACAGAAGGTATGGTAGGCATTCAGAAGTCAGACACATTCTCAAGTCAATACGTTCGCTGGCCCACATCACAACGGCATCGCCTGACATGGAAAGGAAACCAGGGCAGCAGAAGGTGAACCTCCTCTCGCATGATGCAGAAAGCACGACAGTCTTTCAGCTCACCTTGAGGCTCCTGTCACCGCCTTCGAAGGTGATGGGGGTCTTTTCGCCAGCAGGGAAGAAGAGGATGGTGGGGTAGCCCTTCGCCTCAACGTTGGGGTGCTCGTTCTCAGTGCCATCCATCTTGGCAATCACAACGTTGTCAACAGATGCAAAGCGCTTGGCCAGCTTCTTGTAGATGGGATCCAGCTTCTTGCAGTGGCCGCACCAGGGTGCGTATACCTGTAAATCAGGGATAGAGACATGTTTAAGTTTGTCAGACAGCTCCCCCCAAGAATTTCCACCTGTGTTTTCTGGCTAACCGGTCAAGAGTTCAAACACTTGGAAGTGGTCTCAAGCACTTCACTCAATCAGAAGGACCCGAGATTGTGCAGGGGCCTAGAGACCTACCTCAAGGAGTACATCCTTCGTAGGGTCCATCACGATGCTCTCGAAGTTCTTGCCGACAATGATTGACACGCCACCATCAGTGGGCTCGTCGGGGATTGGCGCAGACTTGTAATCAGCCTCGGCAGTTCCATCAACGACACTCTGACCGAACGCAATCAGGGCCTCCTCGGTGAGCTCACCAGTGTACTTGTACTTCTTGTTCTTCTCCATCTCGAAACCCATGATCTGCAGTCAAAATAGGTGGGGAACTAGGGATTCAGTCACACATACAGATCATGGGATCTTGCAACATGCCCCTTGCCAGGGTAAGAATGCCAAATTGCTATACCAGGTACCAAATTGCTATACCAGGTACCAAGATGTTGGCAATGCTCACTGATCAAGCAAGGGTAGCATTGAAAGTACTCAATAGCTTCAAAACCTCTCTTTCTTAGGCCCTCAACTTCAAATACCCACCACAGATTGCAATTAGATCAGGAATGATGAAGGAGTTAAGAATGATCTACTCACATCAGCCCCAGCAATTGTACATAAGGAATGATAGCTCAGTCTGTAGCCTGAAAACCTACCACAGGTCCTTCTACTCCCTTGAGGCCAAAGTAGTTTGTAATAGGCTCGTGGGAATCACCCTCGTTGTTGGCTGTGACAAACACAAGCTTGCCCTTCATGGCCTTGGCCATAGCACGCACGGCCGCGAATGGCTTGGACTCAGCGGTGAAGAAATCAGCTGCACCCCAGACAATGATCTGTTCAGGGACATGAATGGCAGGACGTGGTCAATTTCATGCGCTGATCAAGTTCATCCACGTTTAAGGAAGGCATCACCCAGAAATCATGAAGTGTGCACCAGGGCATTCACGACACTACAAGGCGTCCTGGAGGCATGCATGGGAGGGACCCTTGGGCATGCATTCAAAAGCTTGCTCTGAAATATTACCTGCTTCTTGATGCCAGAGTTAAAGATCTTGTCAGAGTTGCCCTGGTTGAACTCAATGGTCAGCGGCATCTTCTCAGCAGTGATGAATTCCTTGATCTCAGTAGCCTCAAAGCTACCAGAGTAGACCACTACATCACGGGCCTCACCTGGCATTGGAAATTAGGTAGGTTGAGTCAAATGTGCAACATAGTGGGTGCGTGTGGCCATCGCTTTCACAGTGTCGCCACTTTCATATAATGTAATGGTGCGGAGGGAGCTCACCAACAAAGTTCTTCACAGCTGCGATACCGAAGGTGGTAAGACCAGCAGCCTTAGCAACAGCGGCATCAGTTGTCTGTGCGAAGGGCACATCCTCCGTCTTCAGGGCGACGCTCTTAAACTCGTCATACTCAGCACCCTGAGGTAGTCACAGGCATGGCTCAGCAGGATCATTCAAGTTCTTAAGGCAATGGCAGTAGTGGATTGGCTCTTGCATAATCTTGGCTGCATGCCAACGCTGAACTCACAGAGAGCTCCTTGAAGTAGGCAACCATCAGGACTGGGGCTTCCTTCTCCATGTCCTCGAGCTTATCAACCGACTCCACAGTGGTGGCAAAAGGTCCAGTCTTCTTCTTGATCCAGGAGACGATCCCAGCACTGCAGTGCCAGGAAAAGGACACGTCGAGATGATATGTGACATTCACGTATACACATCAAAATTTAGTGTAGACTCACGCATCCCGGCCTCCGTTGTAGTCCGCGGCCATCTCTCCATCGATGAACCACTTGATCGTGGGATACCCCTTGACCTCAAACTGGGTTCCAAGCTCGCTCTCAACTGTGGCATCAACCTACAGAGATAGTTCGCGAAGATTTAAGCAGGGGAATTCAGTCACAGTAACCAAGATCATGAGATCTTGAAACGTTTACCTTGGCAATGACGATGGAAGCATCATAATCCTTCAGCTCCGTGGCTGCCGTCTCGTAGTGAGGGGCCAGAGTCTGTCAACAAAACAAAACTTGTCATGTCAGTCATTGTTCAGGCAGCGAAAGCTGTAAGTCGCTTACCTTGCAGTGGCCGCACCAGGGGGCATAGAACTCAACCTACAAATGCATTCCACTTGATCAAGTCTTGTCACCTCGAACCAGCCGATACAAATGGCAAGATCTCGTCACCGCACCAGTGCAAACTTCGACTTTCCAACAATTGCATCGAAGTTCTTGGTTGTTAATACAACAACGTCACCGGCGACATCAGCATCCTCGTCTTCGGCGAAAGCAGAGTTGCGGGAGAAGGGGATCGCAAGTAGTAGGCATCCCATCAGCAGGGCTAGTATGTGAGACCGACTCATCTTTGTTTGCGTTGTGTGTAAATGTGCCTAGGTATTTGTCAAGACTTTAACATCGTTCGCTCTCTTTATATTGTACCTGGGCCTGTCTGGGAAAGGACACCAAATAGGTGGTTTGTTTTGGCGCCATCCGGGTGGTTGCGAACGTAAGATGGCATACTATTGGATCTGACATGACAGCCGATAAACCGGTAATGGCAATCGGCGCACTTATGCAAAGTTATTTGGTCCTGCGTATCAGGTAGAGTGTATGATCCACCTTGATGTTTGCGACTACAATTCACTGCATTCCAAGGAAGTGTCATGATCTCTCAATTCATTTCGTTAACTGAAATACAGGTGCTGGCTGTCAAGTATGCCCGACAACATATAGAATAAACTATAAAGGGCACTTCATGCGCGCTGCTTCGCACGCATGGCATCCCATGATACATGCCAGTCAGTTCACACTATTATCATCATGCAGTTATGAGCCTGCCTCAAGTGGAGGCAGTCAGAATCAGCACTATCGACCAAACCCCAAATTAAGCTGATGAGGACAGATGAGGTGAGTTGTGAAAACCATGCTAATATACAGCATTGGGATGTGAAGGCGGGGCAACTGCCGTACTTTAAAGTATGAGCAACTGCTAAGGTTGTCATGGCATACCCCCCAAAATATGTACACATGTCATTATAACTGTACACTGTTTCCTATGCCATGCCAAGTATGGCGATCACATCTAGCCTTTTCACTAATTCTTGTGTCTTATTAGATGCCAGGTCATCGCACGCAACTTCAAAGCATGTGACACTTGGACCTCATCAGTTGGTTAGCATGGCCACTATTTCTCTATGAAGGACCCAAGGTAGTCTTTAATAATCACTTGCTTGCACTGCAAGCAAATTCATGAGCAAGTATCAATCAAAGAGTGCAGGCTCGGGAACCTCCTTCAGAACAGGCGCCTCCCGTGGAGCCTTCACGTTATTTGTAGCAAGAACATCAGCTACATCCTCGTCGGATGAGTGTGAGGACGACGACGTTGAACTTGAGAGAGCGTAGATGATGGACGCAGGGAGTACGACAGGGGGGGCAGCAGCATCAAACCCCATCATCGAGTCTGTGGCTGCCTCTAGCAGCAGAATACGCTCACGGTACTCTTGCACCTGTGGCATGGGGGGCAGGGTGCAAGTTCAGATTTGAAATTCTGACCAGTCCAACGAGCTGCAGCTCACATCAGGAAGAGGGGCGTGGTTTGCAGTATGCTTTAAATGTGTGCAGCAGCTTACATTAGGAAGGGGAGCGTGGTCGATGGGGCTCAGCTTGACCCGCCTCGAAAGTGGCACCCGCACGTAGATCGGGTCCAGGAGGTCCATTGTCTCGATGAGAAGCTGCTGGACCAGGAGTAGGCGGCTCCACCGGTGAAACGGAAATGTGGGCTGGCCCTTCCACCTGGTACAAAGCAAGCACAGTTTTTCAAGTTGAGCGCGTCAGAGGAGCACAGAGAAGGAGGGTGACACGCATCGACACCCATTTTTTTACATAATTTTCAAGTAAGTGCCCCCTATTGCAGTGGGCTAACAAGGGACTAAGAGAGCTGCAAGGATGTTCCCTTCATAGAGATAGGCAGAGGTTAAGTAGGCAAGGGTCACGTTACAACCCTGGGCCATGATGTAGCCGATTCGTAGCTGGAATTAACAGTGGGAAGGGCTGATGACAAGCTTTGGGGGGCAGCCCTGAGACATAGCCTTGAAACCCTTGGTCCTAAATACTAAAATACCTGAACCCCAACCTCATTCGGCCCAGAGGAAGGCGTAGTCAGGAGGAGAGGGAGCCCCTATAACAATGCCCACCTTTCCCCGGTCCTCAGCAGTCCGACCATGTCCTCGTACAGAGGTTTGAACCAGCCTGCCATGTAGGGGTCGGTCTGGAAGCTGCGGTAGAAATCAGCGTAGGACATGGTGTAGTGGCGATTGGCACCTGCGGGAAGGAGGAGGACGGAATGGTGTGGTCTAAAATAAAACACTAGGTGAACCTGCCAAAGGTGGTTCGGTGCACAACTGCACACAGGACTGAACAGTGATGAGTGAATGAGTGATGCTCTCAACGAACACTGATGCCCTCACAAAGTACGGATGCTCTCACGAAGTACAGATGCTCTCACGAAGCATGGATGCTATCACGAAGCACGAATGCTCTCACAAAGCAAGGATTCTCTCACAAAGCAAGGATGCTGTCACAAAGCAAAGATGCTCTCACGAAGCACGGATGCTCTCACCCAGCAAGGATGCCCTCACTAAACAAGGATGCTCTCAATGAACACTGATGCCCTCACCAACAGGAGTAACAACCATGAGGGCGCCGATGGCCCGCTGCATCCCCCGCGATACGTGGAGGCCATCCACCTCGTGCGTGGACAATCCCAGGTTCGGCACAACGGGGCCTTGCGTCTGAGACCCGAGCGATCGGCCACTGTCGCGGCTGGCTCCATCACCGATGGAGCAGTTGTAGCCGCGCCGTAGCGAGCGGCTGCTGGGGGTCGGAGGAGTGGCTGCGGCATCATGGCTTCCGTTGCCGTCTGATGTAGATCTGCGGTTTCCTGCATCGAACGTGGGCAGCCGGGACACCCGGGACCGGCACCCTGGGTGTTCGCTCCTGCCATCCGCCATTTTGAAGTTGTTCCTAACCAATGGCGAAAGGAAGAAACGATTCGCTTCACAGCTTGATGGTGATCACTGCCGTGGATGAACATAGAAGGTGAAAGCTAGATGGTGATTACCGTAGAACCACTTTAGCTCCGCTCGTAGTTAAATAATTATTGGGGTGCGCGGACATGGCTGCGCGCTAATATTAATACAAAAATTGCCGCTGCGCGGAGCGTCAGTAAGGTGCCCAAACAATTATTTTGGGGGTGCGCGGTATGAATTAAAAACAGCATTTTTTACAAAAATTTTGCGCGCGACTGTTTGTTTCGACATCCGTTCAGGCATCCTTGTCAAGTGTGCCTAAATAGCCCTGCATGGTAACACTACTGATGACTCGGATGAGCCCTTCCGGGACTCAAAGTGCTGAACATTGACAGGATTCGAACTGCAGACCTCAGGGTGGACTGCTAAGTTACGTAGTACCACTGAGCCCCCCGGGCCCCACTAGCCACACGTTTTCTAAGGCCAGGAATCGGCGGAGGAGGGGGATGACGACTACGGTATGCGGATCCTGCTAGCATCAAACGAAGTTGTCACTGAGTTTGACGGTACTGGCTGAAAGTGCTGCGCGGACGAAAATTTTAATTATTTCCAGTGATGCGCGATGTTTAATTAAATTCCGTGCTGCGCGGCGTTAAATTAAATTAAAATCTCGTCGCTGCGCGACCGTTTTTTAAATTCTTTTTGGGGTGCGCGGCCGAAAATTAAATTCTTTTTTTTGGGGGTGCGCGGAGTTAAAGTGGTTTTACGGTAATAAATGATCTGGAAGCCTGGTTCTGACTTCTGAATCCAAAGCATATGCTGTAGATTCCCTCACCTTGAACCAAGTTGTGCACTATGGTTCAGCATCCAGTGCATCCGCTTTAAAACCCCACAACCTGAAGGTAAGTTACAAATCCAATGCACATGATCTAGAAGAGAAGAGCGAGTGGGCCTGTTGATTCATTCAGCACACATCAGCTACAATTCAGCTACACCACTACCTTCAGCTGCAGGGGGCTGGTACAGCATGCCCAGCTGCTTGGGCTACCGACCGCAGGTTGGTCAAAGTTTGGTCCCCATAGGCGCAGTGGTGGCCGCCCAGCAGCATGCCAATGGGGGTCTGGCAACACTTAAAAAAAACTGGTGAGATGACCACTCACCATCTGAGTAGCTGTTCAGCATCCGCGCACATGGCAAAGCGGAAGCCCTCCACAAGGGTGGCCAGCGTGTCAGTGCCTTGCGGGTTGCCGTGCTGCAGGAACGACCGTTCCCGAGGACCCTCCCTTCGCACCACCTCAACAAAGCCCAAGAACTGCATCAGCAATCGAGGCAGCATCGAGTCAGGAAGCTGCTTGGAAGCTGCATTCATCAGCCCAAACATCAAAATATATCTTATCTGTTGCCGGCCGGTGTTTTTTTAGCGCACACCATACCCCGCCTGAAACAGGCTGGTGGGCCACCACCACTGGGCCATAGGGGACCAAGCCCTAACATGCATACGGCTAGTGAGACAAGGTACCTTCACCAGGCCACCTCGACCATGGGCCATAATGCAGCTGAAAGGATGCGGAGGCACACTGAAAGAAATACTGCCACCCCTTGACACAAGGCTCTGCCTGCAGTGAAGCCATGATGTATCACCACAACACGGCTGTTCTTCGACACAGCAGTGAAACATGAAGGCACATTGTCTGTCCAGGTCGAGCTCTCTGCAGGCACATTTCCTCCTCCTGGTGTTTCCTAACCTGGGCCACCATGAACAGGCTGACTGGATAGCTGGTAATACCCGAGGAGCCCAAATCGTCTGCAGAGACACCTCAACTTAGTAAAAGAGATTTCTCAAAAACAGCTGGAGATGCCTGTTTGGAAAAGAGGAGTACACCCCTTGACTACCGGGCCCTAAAGTCACCTGAGCCAATGTGAACAGGCTGTAAAGAACCTCCTCGTCGTTGACGCCCTCGCTGCAGCCCGGCCCGTCGCACTCAGATGACCACAGCCCCTCAGACTGGACAAGCAGGTGGTACACTCGCTGCTCAAAATCAAATGTGGCCTCAAGAAGGGGTCCGCGGTACCTGGCCAGGACACTTCGCAGCTCCTGCCTCTGTTGAAGGATCAGCTTCTCTCGCTCGGTCTGCGGGACAGACACCAAGTATTTCTTACGCCATGCCCACTGTAGCTTCCCACAAGAATCAGCTTCTGTCCCTGGGTCTAGGGTACAGACACCAAGTTGCTGCTACCCCGTGCTGACAAGGAAATGCTCGGTGAGCGTGACGCATGATGCAAGCAAATCATTCATGCAGCAGCTACGCTCGTATGGCATGGAGATGCAAAATGCCCTGGCCTGCATGCAGCAATGCATGGGCATGGGTGACATGAAGATGCATGATCTGCATGCGGACAAGCATGGGCGCGGTTCCGCCTTACGATTCACATACGCGCCATGCAGGCACATGGAGCGAACCTACCCCTCTCTATGCCTCAGGCTTCCGCTTTTCGTTGAGCGACAAACGAACACCAAGGACCCACCTCTCTCTGGATCTCTGATTTCCGCTTTTCTGTCAAGAGCGAGCCGTACAGGTTGAGGCCGACGCTGGAAACCGCGATCACGGCCGAGAACAAGGTAGCGACCTCAGGCTTCATGAGATAGGTCATCCCTGTCAGCCCCACAAACTCCTCCCCGACACTGACGACGCTCGAATGCCGTCTCCGCGGTACTTTGCCCATACGGAGGGCCGGACTGTCACGAGGGCATTGATTAAGCAATCCGAAGCGTCCACTGCGTTCTCCGCTGCGACTCTTGACCGGTTGTGCGCGATGGAGCATTGCAGCTAGTCGACTGTGCTATAATTCAACCTCCGTCGATTTTGATAGAATGTCAACTTCCCGACAGCCCCTAACCTACCATACGAGATGAGACAGCTGCTAGAACCTCTCACGTGCGGAGCCCTTGTGTGGCGGATGTGTGGTGGAGGAGTGACAGGGTGGGCTGAGCTCACAAAAGGACAGTTAGCTACCGTGCTCGGTCCCGTAACCTGCCCGATGAGAGGGTGTTGCCGTTATAATTGGAGACACATCTGAAGGAAGCATCAAGGGCACCACAGAAAACTGCTTATGCTCATCGGTGCACACATCAACCCTGCACAACTGGTGCAACGAGTTTCGGGAGTTGCCATTCAGTGCACACTGCCGCACTATACTATCTTGGGGGGCTTCGGGGCGCCCACCACTGAGCTGATTGGACTAAAGCTTGATCAGCTTATAGCTGGGGGCCTAGGCAACGAGGCTTACTGGCTATAGGCCAGGTTGTAGCTGAGTTATTTAGCTAAGGCACTCTCATCATCACCATCATCATCTAACCGATCACCACCTCGCATCCAACAGCTAAATTTCGGGAATGTTGGAAAACAAGAAGAGTGGCCTCCCTTGCCTGCAGGCTGGCTTGGCACTATGCAGGCTGGTCACCTAACGTTACACCTCTGGGAGTCTGGGCCCTGCTCAAATAAAGGCTGTATGTCGCACCATAAAGCAGTAACCGTGCCAAAATGGTGTAAGCTGTCCTTACTGCCTTAGAGAGGCTCAAACTACTCACAACTAAGGTTCAACACCTGTACACACGTGCCTCTTGTACTACACTGCTGAGGTACAAGGGCTGTAAAGGGGTAACTTGGTACAGCGTACCGCATAAGAGCTAAGGCTGGGATAAGGCTGGCCTACCCGGGCGCCCCTAGCTGTGGGTACCGCCCCTACTTTACTCGCCCCCCGCTCCTCACGAAACGCACACCGGGCGTGCGTGGGGAGCCGGACTAGGGGTGGTCATGAAACTGAGATCGGAAAAATATGTACACTCAGAACTGGTCAGTTCCCTAACACGGAACCCTCCTAAACACCTGACTGCAATCCAGCCAGTCGGCTGAAAAAAATCCACTGAAGAAAATCCACTGCAGGAAATCAACAAAAGGAAATTCACCAAAGAAAGGCACCAAAGAATACTCACTGAAACCCGTGGCGAACCCTAGGTCCAACCAAGGTACCGAAAACTCGACTCAGGCCTCTGGGTTCCAGGTCTCTCTCTGGCCTGATCAGGGCATACAGAATCCGGTACCGTCACCATTGTCATGCTTGTTGGAAGTCAAGAAAGGGTCAGAACCCCTGAAAAATCATCAGAACTACGGGGAGCCAGAAGCCATCAGAAATTGTCAGAATCCCTCAGAAATCAGAACGCATCGGAAACCATCAGAAACCAGAATTCCACAGAAACCATCAGAAATCAGAATTCCTCAGAAACCATCATAAACCATCAGGAGTCAGAAACCATCAGAAATCAGAATTCCTCAGAAACCATCATAAACCATCAGAAGTCAGAAACCACCAGAAATCATCAGAAATCAGAATTCCTCAGAAACCATCATAAACCATCAGAAGTCAGAAACCATCAGAAATCAGAATTCCTCAGAAACCATCATAAACCATCAGAAGTCAGAAACCACCAGAAATCAGAACGCATCAGAAACCATCAGAAATCTACAGCGGGTCGCATGAGAATGAACCGAATCTTCAGTGGGGCTCATCCGGGCCTACAGAATCCTCCTGTTATTCAACCCTCAGCTCTTCATAGGAACACGGGCGCTGCGGAAACCCGCTGCTCTCGCCCCACTGCACCGTTGACACCTGGCCCTAAGCTACAGGAGACGTGTGCAGTAGCAGCGGTGCTTCTCCCAAACCTGCCTCTACAGGTGGCTGGCCCTGTGGCGGTTCTAGCAGGCTCTTATCCCTCCCTGTCCCCCCTGGCTGTCTGCCCCTAGGCAGCTGTCTCCTCCTCTGCTCTTGCTGCGTCGGTGGCCGCTTTGGCCCTGCGCTGGACTGCCCTGGGGGTGACGTTGGCTTCTCCTCTGCCCGTTGTGTATGAAATGTCATACAGCCCGTTGGGCATGGGCCTGGCGATGCCCCGCTCCATCTGTTTAGTGGCCGGATTGGTGGCCATGACCTCCACCTCTGGCTTGTCCATGGCTCCTGTCTCCTGGGCTGCTCTGGCGGCTGCCCTGGCTGCCCGGGGCGCTGTCTCCTCGTGATGGGCTGGTTTGTTCGGTACTGCTGCTGCGGCCGGGCCCGTCTCTTGGCTGGTCCTTGATGCTGGCTTGCACCTGGGGCACATCCAATCGCCCTCGGGTATGGTGTATAGCGCTGGCGTGAGGCAGTCCATGTGCCAGCCGGTGTTGCATGCGTCACACAGGAGCATGACTTCCCCCCGGTCGGGTAGGCGGCAGACTTCGCAGGACAGGCTGACGTTGGGCCTGGAGGTGCTGAAATCCACCCTGCCTTTCAGGTTGGGGAGGTGGCACGGGGAGCAGTTGACTGCGTTCTCTGTTACGGTCAAGCCATCGGCGCCCTCCAGCACCAACGCCCCCGTCTCCCCCAGCCTCTGCACCCGCAGGATTTCCGGCCTGGCTTTGGGGTCGAGGCTGCGCCGCTCTGAAGCGTACCGGACGTACACGTAATCCCCAACGGCGAACCGCCTGACCTGGGGTACATATCCTCCTCCGCGGATCCTGGCGTAGCGCAACTTGTCCCGGTGCTGTGCGATCTTGAGGTGCTCTCCCGCGACCGGAAGGGCCGCCTTGGGCAGGTGCATGGATGCTTGGGCTCTCGAGGCTTGGCTCACCATAGCCCTCGAGGCGGCCAAGATCATCCCTAGGGAGCTGGCCCGCAGGGCTGGTTTACCAGGCCCGGACCGCGACCCTGCTATCGGCATGACCCTGACGTCCACACATTGCGCCCTAGCCAGTGCAGGCAAAGCGTGCTCCGGCGAGGGCGAAGCGGCAGCAACGTATCGGCAATGCTTGGGGGAGTCAGCGGCAGCAGACTGGGCGGATGCAGCCCAGGAACCAGGTGGGCAGTCTGACCCAGAACCAGATCCCGTCCGGGTAGCTGACGACGAGGCAGGGGAGGTCGTGGACCCGCCAGGATGCGCACTTCGTTCCTTTTAAGTGGACACGCGATGGTTGCTTCGGGTCCGTGGCGGACTTCTTCCCCACTGAGTGGCGGACACCTACGGGCGGACTCAGCGTCTACACGCTGGCCGCGAATGCGCAGCGCGTTAAGCTGTGGCTGGAACTTCTAGATGACAGGCGTGGAGCTGGTCGCTTGTAGAGCTGCGACTAATGGCCTGTCGGGTCGCGAACCCTGCAGGTCGTTATGAGTCACTTACCGCGTGTAGCGGGCGAAGCCGTAGCCGTAGACTGCGGACGACGTAGTCCTAGGTAGGGCAGGGCTTCGGGTTAGGTGTTCTCGAGCTTGCTAGATGGCGGGGTCGCTGATCTAGGCTTGACTGGCTTAGTGGTACTGGCTTTGATGCACTTCACTGGGTAGGTCTCCGAGATCTAGCCGGTGCTGGTTACAAATAGAGGCCTGTCCACTTAAAAGGAACGAAGTAAGGGACAGTGGGCAAGCCGGGATACAATGTCCCGGCAAGCCCTTATTACTAAGGTACGGGAAATCCTGGCCTCCGATCTTCCCGAAAGTGGGAAGCTGGGCGTCTAACCCTAAAAAGGGGGCTCCGCAGGGAAGCTGCGGAGTCTACGGGGACGCGTCAGCGGTCCCTACGGTTTTGGCACGTATACTGCATTATACCGTGACATGTACTGCGTAGGCTTCCAACTGTCTCGTCGGAAACTTAAGGGAAGAGGAAGATACGGTGAGAGAACTAAGGAAATGACAGATGGAAAAGCCCCTATCCCCCCCACAGGAAAGGCATTCCCTCTAAAATATAGGCCTCATTAAGTAGGCTGGGTGCAGTCCATAAAATGCAGTCCAATCTGGACCACATCCTCCAAAAAATCTAGGGCCTCCCGCCCATGCATGCCCTGGTATAACTGAGAGGTGAAAGTCGGTGGTGCCGTCCATAGGACCGACCCACCTCCTATCTCTAAGCTTCTCCTTGATGGTAGAGCCGACATTCAAAGCAGGTGTGTAGCGCACCCACCACATGCTCGTTGTCTCCCCTTGCCCAACACCGCTGGCAGTGGCATGTCTCAATCTGCTGACTGATGCTCTGACCTCTAGTCAATGACATAACACCTCTGGGCCCTGTATGCTCAAAAAGGCTTGGCCACGTGGGCGCCCAACTGTCCTGTTGGGAGAAAAGAAAAGGAAGTTACCAGTAAGGCAAGAGGGAAAGAAGAAGAAGAAGAAGAAGAACACAAAGGATATTGAAATACCCCCCAAAAAGGAAAACTGCTCTGCCTTCTAGTGTATGCTGTGTGCTGACTGCACCGAGTTGCAGCCTTGAGTTATTGCAGACTTGAGCACATACCCTTTTGCTGGTGCAGCTCTTGGCGTGTGCTCAACTTCGCTGGAAACCAGGCGTGGTAGGCAGCTGCATCCTGTGTTTCGTGGCGGGGTCCCCCCGCCCAGTGACATTGAACTGGGTCTGCTTTTAGGCTGCTGCGTCCGATTAGGCCAGCACTCTGTGACAGATAGCGGCTGCATGTCAGTGGCTGTCTGACACAGTCTGAGGAAGGCTGCTTCCCGCACCAGCATTCAAGGTAAATAGCATCTCACTGAACCATTTGCGCCTTCCGGTGCACCGTCTGAACTGCATGTCGGCCGACACGAGTAGGATGTCCTGCTATGCTACCGGTGATACCGCTGCGATTTAGATCAGAGCACATGCTGCCACCAACCGCGCTGTAACAGCTGGACTTGCAGCTCCCTCAGGACTCCAAAATTGGTTGCGAACGCAGGTAGCCCTGCAGCCTGGCGTAGGTGCTGCAACAGGCTAGACTGCAACCTGCTGTTTTGGTAGTGCCACAGCCAGAGGTCTCTGGTGGCCCACAGTCCCACACCACATCTCCTTGGTTGGCTGCCGGCGCTGCGGATGTAGCCGCCATTTGAATGCGTGTAGGCAAATGATGCCTTACAGGCTCGCTGTTGGCCATGCGGCGTGCACATTGCAGCGCGGCAGCCAGACACGCCACCCTACCTTGCATGGCCTTCCTCATGCTGCCACTTTTGTGCTGGATTCTTGGGCACATATCAGCACAGCCCTACGGTATCTGGGCCATGTATACAGGCATACATGGAGACATGGGCTGATTGTCGGTACCTCCCTACCTTGCATGGCCTGCCTTATCCTGCCACTTTTATGCTGATTACCAGGGGTGAATTTTGTCAAAAAACTTGAATCCATGGGCACACTTCTGCACCGCCCTGCCTAGCTAGGCCTTACTGGCATACCCGCAGGCATGGGCTGCAGAGCTGTCAGTGCTGCACAGCTGAGCGGCTACCAAACTCCAAGGCCTCTGTCTATCTGATATTGACCTTGAGCTGTTTTCCGGGGGCTAGTACCCAGCCGCTGCCGTACTCAGCACCACCCACGTGCACCCGGCCGAGCTCTCATTTTTTCAACAAACTATGGGGTTTTCCCGACCCCCACCCCACCCCACCCCACCCACCTCGACGCTCGGCCGGTCTACCATACGGAAAGCAAACGCGCGCATGCCTGGACTGGGCATCTGTTCGTGCCATCTGTCACCACTGGTTCAATGAGAAATTAAGCCTAGGGCACACCACAGTCCCTTCGACTACAATGAGGGTCGTCGCTTTCATCGCTGCAATGCAGCTGCAGGGTAAGGCATGACGGTCTGGCGATCATCGTATCATTCTGAAATCTCTACATCCCTGTCGCTGGGGAATTCATCCCTGCCCCCCACATCCTTCCTTGACTCCGATCGCATGGAAGGCCATCCACGTTCGTGGTGCATGAGAACGCATGCGCATTCAGGATCAATAAAGTGTGCTCGAGCTCGCATGGATGCGGTTCAGCAATTGTGCATGCTTTTTGCCTGCACATTATTCTGAAGACGTTTTTGAATGAATTAAGAGTTAGTTGATGATGGGGCATGCATTGATTCTGCCCGCAGACGATCACTTGAATTTGCATGCATACGAATGTATGATCAACCTCACCACTTCTTCTCCCTGGTGCCCTAATTCTGCACTCATGACATATGGGAGAGAGGACAAAAGCATCCGTTCTGCCTGCACAAACATGTGTTGTCGCCACTATCGGTTCGTAGCCTAGGCACCCAATCCTTGCACCTAATGGCCAGACAATGTAGCACAGATATAATATTCAAACCACTCCTCCTGCTCTGCTGCCCACCCTTCTTCCCCTAACAGCACTGGCGTGGCCTGTGGGTGGCACCCTGTGGCAGCAGCAGCAGCAGCAGCGCATGGGGCCGATTCACCTTGGCCATGTGGCCGAAGTGTACACAGAACTGCAGGTGTGGGCTGGGGTTGTGGGCAGGGGCAGTAAGGGGCTGGGGTGCGGGGGACAGGTTCGCATCAGCCACGCTAGATGTCGTGCGAGCGCCCTTCCCAAGCAGCACCTTCTTTCGCAGGCAACATGCAGCGGTGCCGAGTACATTAACACATGATGCATGGCGCAATGTTTCAATGTGGTTTCTGTTTGCTCCTGCAGCGAGGAACTGAACACCTGTGGGTCTTGAGGGCGTCTGAAGCTCAACAGAACAGCGTGTGTCAAGGGCCTGATGGGTGAGCAGGGCTAACGCGGAGAGAGGTGGTTGGGGTGGCGGTTAGAGGGGTGGTTGGAGAGGTGGTTTTCATAGTAATATGCTGTGTATGTGGCTAGCGAGGTGGTTGCACTGTTGCACGCTTGATGAGAAAGTTGGGGACGGTGCAGCTGGTTTTCCAGAGCCACTGTGGTGGAAGAAATTGCTGGTATCACAGTTGCTTCTGCGCATCCTTTCATGGGCCTCATTGAATAGGACCAGGCAGAGACAACAGGAATTCAGGCTGGGCAGTCCAGTAGGCTAGTAGACTGGTGAATATCAATTAGCAATACCAAAGCCTGGCTGTTGCAGTCTCCCGTTCCTTCAGTGCCTGTAGTGGTTTGCGAAGTCTTCACTTCGCATGATTGTCGCCCGATGGACTGCCCAAATCTAAAAGCTTCAGAAGGCTTGATAAGTTGGATCAACCTACAAGAATGGGTTCAGGCAACCACCCGGCCACCAGTCATCTCATGCGTTTGACGTTCGTCAAACATCTTGTGCGACACTTCAAGAGCCGAAACCCTCAGCCTTGAACCCAGAAAGTCAGATTGAAACCCCGGACAGCTGTCCCTCTTTAACCTGCACCCCCCTTGTCCTGTCAGTTACTTGATGCTGGAGTGGTGGGCTGAGACCGTGAGGCCCACGTCTTGGCTGGGCAAGGTGACCCTGTCGGCGTATGTGGACTCCAGTAACCCGGTGAGGCTGTGCAGCCCCTAGCTCTTTTCCGGTACAAAATCCTGCTCTACTTCCAAACGTTGCTGAAAATGTGTTCAAGAATGGGAAGAGCGTGTTTTAAACTGCCCCCCCTGCTTTGCCCCGGCAATTTTGATTTCCCGTTGGATGGCGGGAGGAGTGTTCTGCTACACCTCTGGTTTCAGCAACTGTTGATGTTAAGTGGCATTCATAATTATTTGTTTGGGTACCAGAAGTAGTAGTAGTAGTTCCCTCTTTGGTGACAGTGTGCCGCAGGCGCCAAATTTTCCCTGATCCGATCTAATTTCGACGTTTTTCGTTGACGCGCAACTGAACCCCGGCATTTTGCCGAATGAATTGTCTGGTTATCACGTTGGTGATGAATCGTAACCAGCAACCGCTAAAAGTATCCCTGGTTGCCACCCCCCTGCTCGGCCTACATGGACCAGGGTCGGGCATTTTTTGTTGCGGTCACACCGGTATGATGGTATGAAGGTTGACCGCAAATTGCAGCATAAATGGCGTTTTTGTTTTACTTTTATGGTAGCTGGGTGTTTTCTGTTTTGTTGCGGTGCAAGGCTCTGTACTGCTTACCCTGGACCCTCTTTTACCGCATAATCGCCCGACCCTGACAGGGATGCTGACTGCTGAGCTGAGGGTCCTTGGCCTTTGGGGTGGCAGGGCTTTGGGTGATAAACCCTAGGTTAGGCTTCAGCGACCCTTTTGGATGCGGCCTGTAAAAATGGAACAAATTTATTATCACGGTTATTTTGGTCTGTTTCCAGCAAGAGCAGCACATGAACACGAAAGCCTTTTCCGAAGGGTGAGGCAGCAGGGAGCAGAGATGGAGCACCTGCGGATGCCCTGTCTGGATAGGTGGCCCCCCCGTTTGGAAAGGTGGATGCCCTGTCTGAATAGGTGGATGCCCTGTCTGGATAGGTGGATGCCTTGTCTGAATAGGTGGATGCCTTGTCTGGATAGGTGGATGCCCTGTCTGAATAGGTGGATGCCCTGTCTGAATAGGTGGATGCCCTGTCTGGATAGGTGGATGCCCTGTCTGAATAGGTGGATGCCTTGTCTGGATAGGTGGATGCCCTGTCTGAATAGGTGGATGCCCTGTCTGGATAGGTGGATGCCCTGTCTGAATAGGTGGATGCCCTGTCTGAATAGGTGGATGCCCTGTCTGGTTAGGTGGATGCCCTGTCTGGATAGGTGGATGCCTTGTCTGAATAGGTGGATGCCCTGTCTGAATAGGTGGATGCCCTGTCTGGTTAGGTGGATGCCCTGTCTGGATAGGTGGATGCCTTGTCTGAATAGGTGGATGCCCTGTCTGAATAGGTGGGTGCCCTGTCTGAATAGGTGGATGCCCTGTCTGAATAGGTGGATGCCCTGTCTGGATAGGTGGATGCCCTGTCTGGATAGGTGGATGCCTTGTCTGAATAGGTGGATGCCCTGTCTGAATAGGTGGATGCCTTGTCTGGATAGGTGGATGCCTTGTCTGAATAGGTGGATGCCTTGTCTGAATAGGTGGATGCCCTGTCTGGATAGGTGGATGCCCTGTCTGGATAGGTGGATGCCCTGTCTGGTTAGGTGGCCCCCCTTGCCCTTCAGGCCCTTCAACCAGGGTCCGATATTTATGCCTCCCGGATGATAGACTCCAAAGGGGGGCGAAGGGCGAGGCATGCCGGTGAATGTCTATTGTTTGCGTAAAACCACCTGTTGTGGTGCACTGGCAAGCTACCTCTGAGCTGGTTGGGGCCCAAACTTGACTGGCCTACAGCAGGTGGCCCTAGCAGCTGGCCTAGCTGGGCCAAACCTCCTCAGCGGCAGGCCTTGATGCGATAGCTGTGGCCCAAGCAGTAGGGCTTGTTGCACCAGGCCTTCACGGCCAAAGGCCGTGAGGTAGCTGAATTGTAGCTGAAGCGTGCTAAAATGACCACTGTCGCTCACCGGTTCTGTAATCTCACTCATGTCCGTTAATGAACTGTGTTGTCACCTTAAGTTGACGCAACCACCCACAGCTTTTTGCGAAAGGGCCAGGCAGGGCGAACCGGGAGGAGACCACCAACAAAAACCAAAGCAGACACAAGCAAGCAGACAAAACACAAGCACCAGAGAAAATGAACAGACCACGAGCAACCAACTAAGCAAGGAGACAAAGCAACACCCGCAGAAAGACATGGAGCCAACGACAAGACACAGACACAGAGGGGAACCAGACAGCAAAGTCAGCAAGGAGCCGAAACAGAACGGGAGCCCGAAATCTAACAAAGCCAAGGTCAGAGAAAAAGTCAGAAACCAGGGCCCAGTTCAGAGCAAGAGGGGAGGGTAGAGCCCAGACCAGAGCCGGGGGCGAAGTCAGAGCGGGGCCAGAAGCAGATCCGGGGCAAGGCAAGCCGAAGAGAGTGCTACTCAGAGAGCGAGGCAAGACGGGCAGCCACCAAACCCAGAACTGGGGTGCCCTCTGAATGCTAAGGAAACTAGGAGGCAGATCTTCAACCAAGTCGGCTAAGGAGCACCAGAAGCAAAGGGCAGGACGGCGGGCTGGAGGAAGGGTGGGGAGAGCCGGATCCTGATGGTGAAGCGCCCAAGCAGACCTCAACCCGTAGTCCATGGCATCTAAGGCAGCAACGCTGATGAGGAGCCGCACCTCAGCGGTCAGACCCGGGACGGGAGGGGGGCAGAGGAGCCTGATGGATGACTTCGTGAGGAGTGTAGAAGGGATGCCGGCCGAGATGAGCTCCTCTCGGACTGCGAAAGCCGCTGGGTAGTCCCAAAGGGTATGGGTCCGGGGGATGGGGAACCCGGGCATGTGGCGTACAACAAGGACAAGTCCAGGGGTGGAAGTGGGCACATGTGTTGGATTATGTGAAGGAGTAACTGATCCTTGAAAACGAAACGAATCCATCTGGTGCTCCCCCGGCCCCCCCCCGGCCCATCTTCAGGTGGACCATGACGACGGCGGCGTTGCGGCCCCTGTCGACATCTCTGCCCTGGCTCAGGACACGTACCGCCGGGGCTCAGTGGTTCAAAGGACGCTGCAGCAGGGCTCCATGCTGAAAAATGCCACGAGGATGTGTGTCACACTGAACACTGAAGCCTGCACCATGCCCCATGCTTCAGCCAAATGGGCTGCTTCCTGAACCCTTCAGAGCGTGTACATTTATTTGATTTATTTAAGCCTGAAACCTGAAACCTGAATCCTTAGCGGTAATCGCATTATGCCTCTGGATGGGGGTAGCAGGCTGCTGGGATTTGTGCCCGGGTTACACTCGGGGTGTGTGGGGGGGGAGGGGGTAAACAGGAGTAAGAGGGGCAAGGACCGTCTGGACATGTTGAGAAGCTCCTGAGGATGGTGTTGTTCGGGGCTGGGGGGATGCACCCTGGAGGGATAAACAGGTGGGGTGAGAAGCGTGACGGGGCTGGCCGGGATAGGGGGAGTGTGGAGGAGTGTACGAATTGTGCGCTGGGCTCGTCGGGATAGGGGGAGTGTGGAGGAGTGTGGAAATGTGCGCTGGGAGGAGTGGGTGGCAGGGTTTATGTGTGGGGTGCGGCAGCTTCACTCAAGCTGCACCCCCCGGACCTACGGCCGGCAGGGCTTAGCGGGTTAAGGTTTAGGGGTTTTGCCTTGCTGCTTAGGTGACCGGCTGAAGGCCGGTCAAGCGTTGGTTCCGATTGGCCCAGTAGTGGCCGCCCGGCTGCCTCCCCAAAGGGTCATCAGGCAGGGGGGGGGGGAATCACCAGTGGTGAATGAAATCCCCTGTTCTGCCGATTGTGGTCTGAAAAGGTCCATGGTCTGGCAATGTCCATGGCTTAGTTATGCTCTAGACCCTAAAAACCTTTAACCCTGGCGCAATCCTAGCAATGGATCCATTTGTGCGTCCACTCGTCGCGCTTCATCTCGTTACCCAAGTATCGCTCCCATCTCTGACCCTTTGATCCTCTTAGACCTTATGAGAATCCGTGTCGCTGACTAGGCACTGACTAGGCGCTGTTGTCCGGGAGTCCTGAACAGAGTGGGGCTTCTGGCCCAAGGCTCAGGCCACATTCCCATACTGCTCAGGACGCCGCAGACCAGGAGGCATCTGAGCTGTATCTGTATTTAAGCCGAGGTTCTAACACAATATTATTACTGCCCCTGAGCGCAGGGTTGTCTTCGTATCCAACAGCAACGAGCAGGGCTCCCCGGAGGATTCGCCGACTGGATACAGGCTGCTTGCGTCCTGTGTCAAGGGCTTCAGCGTGGCATGCCCGCGAGGCGGAATGGACCAGCGGCCGTGCTTCGGTATGGGCGACGCCTTCTCCGGCTTCTGCGTTAAGGTGAGATGACTTTTTTATCGGTGTGACGGGCATGGGGCCGGCTTCGCGTTGAGGTGAAGTTGCAGCGCAAAGGGCACACAGGCTTGCAGCCTCCCATGCCTGAGACGCTGAAAACGTAACTTAGGCTCTATTTTCAGCGTCCTAGGGCGCTTATGGGAAGGGTGGACTTGCCTGAGCCTTCAGCCGCCGGAGGATATATGTCTTTCAAAACTGAAACAAATGAGTAGAGACTGAGCTCATCTCCCCCCCCCCCTACACCACTCACCTGCTCTCCCCACTTGCAGATGCCAGATCCCACCTCCAACCATTGCAGCTGTAAGCAGGGCGTGCCATCGTGTCTCCCCACAACCTCAGGCAGAGCCGGTGGGACGTCTCAATCCTTGCAGCTGACGGATGCGGCTGGTGGGTATCTGGGAGGGGCTGGCAGGGACGGGGGTGTGGAAATAACGGGTTTTACGAGTTGTTGGGACATCTCAATCCTTGCAGCTGACGGATGCGGCTGGTGGGTATCTGGGAGGGGCTGGCAGGGATGGGGGTGTGGGAATAACGGGCTTTACGAGTTGACGCAGGGAATGGGTAGTGCGGTATCATCAATCGCAGGGGACGCGAGAAGGTGGCTGTATGGACGCTCTGGTAAGAGAGCAGACCCCTTCCTTCATTGCCTGTGTGTGGCCCTGTCTTAGGCTCCATAACCAGATAAGGCAGGTAAACTAGTCAAATTGATAACCAGCATCCACTCATTAAATTCAAAACCAGCATGATCTTATTCAGTCCATAACCAGCATGCAAGAAATTAGGCCCTAACCAGCCCCCTCATTCTTATTATCTGAGTCACCAGGCCTCTCTCAAGGGCTGCTTCCCCCCAGCCTCTCCACTCGCAGCCTCCATGGAGGTATGGCTGGGGTGTGTCTACTGAGCGCCTTTTTGCTGCTGGCCTGCTGCGGCGGACGGGTGGTCAAGGCGATTGGCAGGATTGGACTGCCTCAGGTGAAACAGCTCAAACCCTTAACCCTTGACCCAAAACTAGACCGCCTCAGGTGGTGCTGGCCTGTGTTTATTTTAGTGCGAGCCAAAGCACCTTTGGGGGTCCGCCGGGCGGTCATGATTGGGCCAATGGGAACCAAACCTGGTTTGATTGAAGCGCACAAGCAGTCCGCGCTGCCCATTTAATGATTACTTTTATTTATTACTTATGGGAACCGATAAGCGTATTACCGGTACGTCCGTATCCGACCAGGAGTACGGTTGGTATCTGAGTTTGAAATCAAGCACACTCGCGATACTGGTCGTGCTTTTAGCCCTTAGGGTTTGGCACTTGATTTGTTGATTGTTGACTGTTTCATGGCTGCTGTTGCAAGATTGACGCAACCACCCACAGCCTGTTGCAAAAGGGCCAGGTAGAGCTTGACGGTCAGAAACCTAAAAGATTAGCCGGGAGCTCCAATATCGATGGGCAGCTTATGAGCGATTGAGATCCTGCACCCATGCTGCTCCGAGACCCGAAGTTCCTTCACACTTGGCTTGCACAGGGTATGAGTGACCAGGCTATTCTCCGGCTACCTGCCTATGAGTACAAGAGTGACTGTGCCTCAGGCGCCCATGCAACTGAGGTGAGAGGTTGTGTGGATGTGTGGAAGGGGTGGGGGAGGTTGTGTGGATGTGTGGAAGGGGTAGGGGAGGTTATGTGGATGTGTGGGAGGGGTGGGGGAGGTTTTGTGGATGTGTGGAAGGGTGGGGGGAGGTTGTGTGGATGTATGGAAGGGGTGAGGGAGGTTTTGTGGATGTGTGGTAGGGGTGGGGGAGGTTAATGGGGAATGAGAGGATCACAGTTCGTGGGGATAAGTGATAGTTGGGGGTGAGGTAATGAGAGGTAATGGGGTCATGGGGTGAGAGACAGTGGGGGTAAGAGGATGCAAAGTCGTGGGGGTGAGAGAACATGGGGGTGAGAGGTCATGTGAATGAGAACGTGAGAGGTGGTTGGAATTTGGGTTAAGGTCATGGGGGGGAAAGGATGCGATACCTTTGGGCTGATGAATTGACACCATCACAGGCTAGGATGTCTGAGAAGGAAGCGGAAAGGTTTCAATTAGGAGGGTTCAATTGCATGAATCATCATGTCGGTGCTGCAAGGTTGTGGGCTAGTGATGCAGCATGTCATTCAAGGCCCTGGATCCGTACACCCTGAGCCCTGAAGGTCCTTAATTTCCCTATCAAAGCATATTATGAAGGGTGCGGGGTTTAGGTGAGACCTCAGGTGGCCATTTCCAGGTCCTGGACAGATCCGGTACCCTGGGGTTTAGATCTATGATCTTTTGTCAGCCCCCAGGGTGGAATTCAAACTCAACGACACCGCTCCTTGAAAAAATGCTATCCATCAACCGTGGCAGACTCTCGTCCTCATCCCCTTCTGCTCCCCCTTCTGCTTCATCCCCTTCCGCTCCCCCCTCTGCCTTGCATTGCCTCATTCAAGCAGCCAGGTCTGAGGCGGGCGTTTCAGGGACCCCGCCGTATCGCGACGACCCTGGCCAAGCTGGGTGGATGGGGCGGCGGGTGCGGGGGCCGCAGCTCTAGGGCACCCCTGCCGGGCAGCGGCACCCATGGTAGCTGTGCGGTGAGGCCGAAGACGCTCACAGCCAAGCGCGGTTAATGGGGACAGGGATGGAGGGTCGGATGTCTTATCTGATGTCTTCGGATATGATGCCTTCGGATCTGATGTCTTTGGATCTGTTGCCTTTGGATGTGATGTCTTCGGATCTGATGCCTTAAGATCTGAACATCTGGGATTTGATGTTTTAAAATCTGATTTCTCGGATCTTATGTTCTCGGATGTGATGTCATTGGATGTGATGTCTGGTGCTATCATTGCTCAGGTAGAGTATTCGTGTTTCATGAGACATGGCTCAGGTTTTGATGAGTCTGTCTTAACCCCTCAGAGCCTCAATCCCGAGTCCCAACTCATAGGGTCCTCACAGCAACAGAGATTGGCCGTCCAGGTTCGACACCCAAAACCTAACACATAACAACCAAAGCCCAAATTTCCCCAACCTCAATCTGTCTGCATGCTTTTTTCAAAGCCCTTGTCGGGGAATGTGGCAGAGATATGTCATTGTGTGCTGCAACCCTGAATGAAACCGAGAGCTGATCAAACTTCGTCCTCACAACCATGCCCTGCGTCCTACGTCTCATATTCCCCTTTCTTGCTGTCCTCAGGTCTGTACCCAAACCTTGGAGGCTGGGGATGCTGTGCGGCAGCTGCCTTGTGCACATGAGCTCCATCAGGGATGTGCTAGCACATGGCTGTTCGTGAGAGCAGAATGCCCAGCTTGTGGACTCAAGCTCAAATAATTCGAATTCTGACACTACTTGTATTTTCATGGTTTGTTAGTTAAGTCTCTGCTTAACCCTCACCCCTACATGTTGCGAGCCGGCTTTTTTGTAAGGCCAGGATTTCTGTAGGGCCAGTCAATGTCCTGGCTCTCTTGGTTTGTTGCGCCTGTCCCTCCTGGGCAAAGGCCATGCTGTAGCTAAATTGAGCTAAAGCTATAAGAAACAGTTTTGGTTCATGTACCTTATTCCCGACCCTTACCATGCTGCTCACCAGGTTCATGGGGCATGCAAGGGCTTGGCTGTTTAGGCCTTATGCTTTGTCAGTTTAGAAAGTGCACCTTCCGGGCATCCAAGGGACTAAAGTACAGTACCGTAACACAAGGGAAAACATACTTTGTATCCACTGGTTGATGCGTTCCAGCTTGACCAAGTCTTGCAATCAGTGTAAACCCAAGGAGAACCTGTAGAAGTCTTGATGGATTCCTGAGGGTCAGGGCTTGGGGAAAACCACTGGTGTCCCCTAGGAGTGTTTCCCTGCAAAGCTTGGATGTGAATGTTGAAGATCCTTCGATGTCCCAGAGACTTTCCAATACTCACCTAGGAATCGTTGGGGTAGCGAAGAGCATATTGACAAAGGGATCTTGATCCCTCCTATTTTGTAGGGCTGCATGGGGGGCCCTTTCCTGTCCAGCCAGGGCGGTTGCAACCAGGTACATCTTTAAACAGGGTGAACCCGGGGGACACATCCCTATCGACCTTCGACCGCTCTGTGGGGTCGCCGAAATTAGGTTTGCTAAGGCCTGAGGGGGCTGTTCGTGTTGCTAGTAGTAATATGGACATCACAAGATCACATACTGTATATCACGCAGTTCAAAACATGCACCTGTTCGGACATGCTTCACGTTTACAGCTTGCTAACCTCCGTCACAAAGGGCGCCGTTAGGTGTTCTCAAAATGTTGAAATATTAAATCACGAGATTACTAGACGTTGGCAAAGACCCCAAATAAAAACGGCCACTATGCCATGGTGGCTGCTTTGACTGACCACCACACTTCCCTCTTGGCATTTCAAGCAACCAGCAATCACATTCGCAAAGAGCTTTTGCATCAAGAGTAAGGTGGCAGCCCAATGAATTGGATGTCCAAATACCGGTAATGCCCTGAAGGGCACCTAGGCAAATTATACCGCATGCGAATCATGCACATGAAACCATGAATCGTGGGCACCCCCAGGGAGTGAATCCGCAACACACCAAGACAACTGAGGAGTCCCGGGCATCAACGCAAAATCCCGGGCAACAACGCAAAAGACTCATCAGAGTTGTGAACAACAGTCAACTGGCCAAGTCTTGATGGACGCTTCCGATGCTGATGAATTAGTGGCAACATAGCCCGACACACCAGCAGCTAAAAGTGCCAGCCCTAGTGGCATGAGTGCGAGATAATATTCGTCCTCCTAGACCCTTAACAACAAGATTAATATTCTGCTCCTTGGTGTTTTCATCACGACCAGGTCCCCCATCCGGGTTGCGGGTCTAGGCGGAGCTCAGTGTAATAGACGATATGGCAGATGTTATGCATGGTTATGCGTCGTGCGAGCATGGGCAACACCAGGGCCCGTCATGCAACCATGCATCAAGGCCCTGGGACGCGGGCGGAGATTAAGTGTCTTATGCTTTCATGAGTATTATTGCGTTCATGAGCATTGTTCAAGTGGGCCTCCCCCCCTACCCCCCAAGGTCGGGTCCATGATGAGTTCTCAGCCCCAGGAAAAGTCAAGAAAGAATTTATAAAATAAAAAAGATGGTGCACACATTGGCGCCTGTGCCCTCTCATTGTCTGAAACCCCTCCCAGGTGTTCTCCATTGAGACCAGCCAAAGAACAGCTTCCCCCCTGCCCCCGAGGGCCCTCCCGGAACCTGCAAGCTAGGGTGGTCCCGTCGGCGAAGGAGGTATGATGAGCGACAACGGCGGCTGCGACGGGCCGTACGCAGCTGCAAGGCGATGCTGTGGTGGAGCGTCAGGGCTACCCCTCCTCTCCAGCAGTCCCGATGCCCCCCGCGGGGACTGAGGCGTCGGAGGCAGGACGGCAGCTGGGTCAAATCCCGTACTCGCTGCCGATGCCCTTCGCACTCCTGAGGGCGCTGCTGCTTGATCCCTCCCGTTCGGCGCACCCCAAGGGCTCATCGGGCTGCCGGCCATGGCTTGCTGCTCAGGATCCAACGGGGTGCCGTACGGGCCCCAGGGGGGCCTGGGGCTGTCCGGGGCCTCGGGAGAGGGCGGCGGCCTGCCCAGCATGGCGGCACTGGGCGAGACAGGGATGGGCGGAAGGACGCCTCCCCAAGGGGCGGGGGCGGGGGCGGGGGCAGCGGAGGAGGCGCTAGACCACGGACTGGCCATGGCTGCGGCCAACTGGGTACCCCGGGACGGCGAGTATGGCGGAGCGGGCAGCACGCCCAGGGTGCCTGAGGACGCGGAAGGGACGCCCATGCGCATGGCATTCCGGCTGGACAGGGGCGGATAGTTGGAGCCGCCGGGCGACTGCGGGACGGGGCCTGTCGCACGTGACCATCGGGGATCCATCGGAGACATCGGGTGCCTGCCATAACCGCTGGGTGACAAAGGGGCGGCCCCCCCGTACGCCAGGGGCGAGGGAGGGGCAGCTCCATAACCGTACTGACGCTGCATCAGCTGAGGAGCCATGTTGTATGGGGTACTCTGCTGAGGCGATGGGGATGTCAGGCTGTGCAGTCCTGGTTTGGGGCTGTTGGGGCTCTGCGGGACCATCCCCTTTGAGGCAACCCAGTGCGGGGCAAACAGCTGCGACTGCGCCAGCTGCTGCCGCTTCTGCTCCTGCTCTGGTAGGCTGTCCCAGGGCTTCGGCATAATCGGCTTGGGTATCACCACCTGCACCTGGTTACTGCGCTTGAGCAGCAGGAGTGCAGCCACCAAGGTCATGGCGACCAAAGGGATTCCCAGCCCCAGGCCCAGCCCCAGGCCCAGGGCCATGTTAGAGGTGACGAGGATGGGGCTGCCGCTGGGCTGAGGCGGGTAAATCGGAGACAGCATGCTGCGACAGATGGCCGTCGCCGAGGAGGCTCCGGAGCAGACCGCTGGCAGCGCGTCCAGGTTCACGACGGCGTTGTAGACGGCGGTGTTCAGCTGCTCACCTGCGATTGGGGTAGGGTTTAGGGTTTAGAAACTAGACGGCGTTGTAGATGGCCGTGTTCAGCTGCTCACCTGCGATCGTGTGGAATGCTATTAGGGTGCTGCGGGTCTGGGGAGCATCTTTCAAGTTAGAGACCAACTCAAAAGGAAAATCTGGATTTTTGTGTGCGAGGAGTTGCGGTGCCACCAACCCTGAACTGATCGAATCAAAGCTTAGTTTGGCTTCTTCCTATTGGCGTGTGGGCACATGGGAGGTTGAGGGAAGAGACTTGGGACAGTCGTAGAGGAGTGCGTGGAAGACATCTGCTGTGATCTTTCCGGATGGGACTCCCTTCCCCAATTTCTCCCTGATTATCTAAAAACTTGGAGTGGGCTTGGGGTTCAGGATTCAGGGTTCAGGTTTTCAGAATTGAGGGCTCAGGTCCAGGGTTCCGTAAATTATAGGGGATCACGTTCCTTTTTCCAGGCCGACCCACCCGTGAAGTTTTGTTGGATCTGTATGGCCAGGGTCTTGGCTAGGATGACATTGCCAGCCAGCACCGCGGCCCCGAGCGCCTCTGCTGCATCTGCCAGCGGCCCCATCTGGATCTTGGTGGTGCGGGCTGCATCCAGAAGCAAGTCCGTGATGTTCAGCCGCATGCCCACCAAGTCACCGCTATCGATGCTGTTGCTCGCGGGCTAAAATGGCAGGGGGTGAGGGGCAGGGGGCAGGGGGCAGGAGAGGATTTGAAGGGGTTTTGTACGCAGTCTGCAGGGCACATCTGTAGCTTTTGTGTAGCTTACGGATGCAGCATAATTGAACCTGTCATGCTTTACACAACTGAAGTGCAGCTAAAGTACGGTGGACAGGGGTAGCTTTCCTGCGCTAAACAAGTGAAGCTGAGCTAAAATGTGAAGGTAAAGTGTGGCTCAAGTACCGGTACGACAAGAACAGGCTTCACCGACCTGTAAGATGCTGATCAGGACGGAATTGGACTGGGAGATCGCATTGGCCAGTGGAAGCAGCAAGTCATACACGTCGGAGTTGGAGAGCCTAGCCAGAAGCCTCCGCCCCTGCAGCCTCCGCCCCTGTACCAGCGCCTCTGCCTCCTCCTCGGCAGCAGCAGCAGCAGGCGAGGCAAGGGATTCCGCCCGCCCGTTCAAGCTCCTGGCCCCCAACACCTCACGCCTGTGCCCCACAACTGTCGCGTCGAGGGATGCGGCCGCCAAGGCGCTGCTGTACAAATCGTACATCAGGCCTTGTACTGCAGTGGAGTTGCTGTACATGGCCTTGAAGGAGTCCTTGGTGTAGGCAGCGGAGACGAGCGGTCTGCAGAGTGGAGGGAGGGGTAGATGTGGCGGCAGTGCGGCCACCACGTAGGCAACAGATGGGGACAAGACCATGACCGGCCAGCAGCCAGTAGCCCAAGCAGCAGGGCAAGCTCCCTCAGGACCGTTCCGCCGCAAGCTTTGATGAAGCTGGAAAGGTACTGTTGCGCGCTGAAAATAGCGCAGGCTGACACGTGCTGATCACACCCGCCGAGTACGTTACGGAGGTCCCCCCAAGCCTCCGACCAGATCATAAAACGAACGAGCTTGCATCAGCAAAGGATGCGTCCCGAGGCGTAGATCGATGCAGGCTTGTCCTGGACGCACTCACCTGGCCAGCCGCGACATTGCTAGGCTCATAAATGAGTCGGTCAATAGGAGCGGGCCGAAATCATCGCTCCTTGACAAGCTCCCCTGCCCGCCCATTGCGCTTGACACAAACACCGCGGCGCACACGACCACCGCTGATATCGCGCCGTCGACCGTAAAGGCTGCCAGCTGCGCGATGCAGCAACAGGGAGCAATGGCAAAAGAGGCGTTACATGCTAACCTAGCAGCCATGTGCTCGGGCGGAAAGCGGGCGGGATGGGATGAAACCTTGACAGGCCGGGTTGGTCCCTTAGCACCTGTGGTGGACTCCCAAATTCCCCGAGCTAAGGAAGTCCCACGCACGCGCAAAGCGACACCGGTGTACAACGGGGAAAGTTAATCCTTAACTCTGAACTCTAAACCCTTCACAGAGACACCCGAGCGCAGCGAGGGATGAAGTCGCCCCTAGCATCAGACTGACCCTTTACTGGATGGCTTAAACAGCCCTGGCTGGCTAAAACCGGCCGCCCCTTGCATCTGACTGACCCTTTACTGGATGGCTTAAACAGCCCTGGCTGGCTAAAACCGGCCGCCCCTTGCATCTGACTGACCCTTTACTCGATGGCTTAAACAGCCCTGGCTGGCTAAAACCGGCCGCCCCTTGCATCTGACTGACCCTTTACTGGATGGCTTAAACAGCCCTGGCTGGCTAAAACCGGCCGCCCCTTGCATCTGACTGACCCTTTACTGGATGGCTTAAACAGCCCTGGCTGGCTAAAACCGGCCGCCCCTTGCATCTGACTGACCCTTTACTGGATGGCTTAAACAGCCCTGGCTGGCTAAAACCGGCCGCCCCTTGCATCTGACTGACCCTTTACTGGATGGCTTAAACAGCCCTGGCTGGCTAAAACCGGCCGCCCCTTGCATCTGACTGACCCTTTACTGGATGGCTGAAACAGCCCTGGCTGGCTAAAACCGGCCGCCCCTTGCATCTGACTGACCCTTTACTGGATGGCTGAAACAGCCCTGGCTGGCTAAAACCGGCCGCCCCTTGCATCTGGCTGACCCTTTACTGGATGGCTGAAACAGCCCTGGCTGGCTAAAACCGGCCGCCCCTTGCATCTGACTGACCCTGTACTGGATGGCTGAAACAGCCCTGGCTGGCTAAAACCGGCCGCCCCTTGCATCTGACTGACCCTGTACTGGATGGCTAAAACCGCCCTGGCTGGCTAAAACCGGCCATTTGGCTGACCCCGGTTACAACTCTGATCTGCACCATCGTCTCACCTGCACCGCCGACGCCGCCCATTTGACCCCCCCAGACTGGGTCAGGTAGCTGAAACCAGTCTCATGGCCCAGCACACCATCATAAATCTGCATTGGTGGGTGTGGGTTATATCAGAAGCAGGCGGTGCCTCTTGGTGGGCGCTGGGTAGCCTGCCCTCTGCAGTGGCCTCCGGTGCAAGTTCTAAGCAGACACATCCAACAGGCCCCACGTCTAGTGCGCGGAGTGCTGGATCTCCCCCGACTGATTGGCCACAAGCTCACCTCGTTGTACATCGCCAAGGAGGGCAGGCCCGGTGACGCGGCCTGGCGTGCCAGATAGACTGCTGTGGACAAGGCGGATCCGGAGCCGATGTGCGCGGTGGTGCCCGATTGCAAGCCGGGGGGGAGCACCGACGTGTGGCTGATGCGGTTAGGAATCATGAGCAGATAGTCGTTACAGCCAGGCGCGACAGTGTGCTGCGGAAGGGGGGGAGAGGGGGGGGAGGAGGGGGAGGAGACGAGTTGGAGGTCAGGGGGGGGAAGGCGGGGAGGGGGATAGGGCAGGGGATAGGGGTGGCAGGTGGGGGGAGAGGGAAGGGGGCAGAGGGGAGGGAATGGGCAGGGGGAGAGGAGATGGAGGGCAGGGCGAGAGAGGATGGAGGGCAGGGGGAGATGGCACGGGGGTGGCAGGGGAGAGGGGATGGAAAGTAGTAGATGAAAGTGGCAGGGGGGGAAGAGGGCAGGGGGGCAGGGGTGGCAGGGGGGGAGCAGGGGGAGAGGGTACGGGGGTGACAGGGGAGAGGGGATGGAAGGCTGTGGATGGGGGTGGCAGTGGGGGAAGAGGGCAGGGGGGGCAGGGGGGGAGCAGGGGGAGAGGGGCAGGGTGGGGGAGGGGATGAGGGGCGTGGACAGCTGGCGGGTGGGCGCAGCCGTCTTATGCGAAAGGGCTGAGCAGCTTGCAACCATTCAGATGCGCCTCAACAAAACATGTAGGTTTAGTTTGGCAGTGCAGGTCTTTGTATGACTGAGGTTCAAACTTGGAGTTTCATGTCGGTCTGCAGCAACAGGGGCAATGTGGAGAGGGGAGTCTGGATGGGAGGCACGAGCTTTAGCCTATAGGGGCGTGAGTCAGATCACGATGGGGGTAGGGGGGGCACAGGCAACACTCAAACTATCAAAAACTCAGCTGATGCAGATCACAGGCCTCGCCAAGCAAAAGGCGCGAGACAGGTCCAGGGGGGGGGGGGCACGGGCAGAATGTGAACCATCACAAGCTCTGCTTATGCTTGTCACAGGCCCCCACAAAATGAGGGGCAACAGGCAGGCTAATAGGGGGCTGCCACATGCAGAATGTATACCGTCACGTTCCCTACTGATACGGGTCATAAGCCCACCCTGATTATGAGCGCGAGGTAGCTGTAAGGGGGCCGTGACAGCCAGCACGCAATTCATATAAACTCTGTTGATGAGGGTAAAAGGCGCTTAGTTACAGGCCAGGCAGGGTGGCTGGCACCGGAGGGCTCACCAGGCCGCTCGGCACGCCCTGCAGGCCATAGGCGCCAGATGCCCCCTCCGTTAACGCAGCTCCCCGGGAGAGAGACAACAGCCCCATGTATTGCACCTGCATGCACCAGTCACATGTCACCATGTGGCATCTGATCATTCAAGGGTGCTTCAGCTATAATTCAGCTACATCATGTCCAGAGAGACAACAGCCCCATGTATTGCACCTGCATGCACCAGTCACATGTCACCATGTGGCATCTGATCATTCAAGGGTGCTTCAGCTATAATTCAGCTACATCATGTCCAGAGAGACAACAGCCCCATGTATTGCACCTGCATGCACCAGTCACATGTCACCATGTGGCATCTGATCATTCAAGGGTGCTTCAGCTATAATTCAGCTACATCATGTCCAGAGAGACAACAGCCCCATGTATTGCACCTGCATGCACCAGTCACATGTCACCATGTGGCATCTGATCATTCAAGGGTGCTTCAGCTATAATTCAGCTACATCATGTCCAGAGAGACAACAGCCCCATGTATTGCACCTGCATGCACCAGTCACATGTCACCATGTGGCAACTGATAAATTAAGTGCGCCAGTCACAATTAGAGACTGCTTATTGCAGGGTGCTCGAGGTACAACATGTGCTATAGCCCCATGTATTGCAGCAGCCCTTCAGTGCCAACGAGTGCAAACCCTGGTGCCAAACTGGTGTGGGAAACATTGACTCCGGACAACGGCACACCACGGAGTGTGACAGCCAACAGCACACCACGGAGTGTGACAGCAAGGACACCCATATTAACAAGAGAGACGGTGACGTCCATGTGCGCTGCGTCAGTCAAAAGACATGACTCAAAACAAAGGGGCATCCGCAAAGCACGGGCCTTTCGAAACACATTAGTGGTTGCAAACTGGTTTCCCTAACTGAAACCCAAACCCCACCCTATTTGTTCCTTTCAGTCATTCTGGTATTAGTTGTTGTTACAAAGTTGGCGCAACCACCCACAGCCTTTTTCGAAAGGGCCAGGCAGAGCGAAACCAGAAAAACGAGGTGGGAGATAGGCTCCAGAGACAAAAAAAAACACCGGCCACAGAAACAACAGACGACAAACTATGACCAGACACAAACAGATCAGGATAAGGAGGTATATGTGGGCAAGGTCTCAGAGACCATGGGTACACCAGAAGGTGTGACAGCAAGGACAAGCAATTTCACGACAGAGAGTTTCATCCAGGCCTCAAAGCGCATCGGTCACATGTGGGGGGAGGTTCCCTGTGACCATCGTCACATGTGGGGGGAGGTTCCCTGTGACCATCGTCACATGTGGGGGGAGGTTCCCTGTGACCATCGTCACATGTGGGGGGAGGTTCCCTGTGACCATCGTCACATGTGGGGGGAGGTTCCCTGTGACCATCGGCACATGTGGGGGGAGGTTCCTTGTGACCATCGTCACATGTGGGGGGAGGTTCCCTGTGACCATCGTCACATGTGGGGGGAGGTTCCCTGTGACCATCGTCACATGTGGGGGGAGGTTCCCTGTGACCATCGTCACATGTGGGGGGAGGTTCCTTGTGACCATCGTCACATGTGGGGGGAGGTTCCCTGTGACCATCGTCACATGTGGGGGGAGGTTCCCTGTGACCATCGTCACATGTGGGGGGAGGTTCCTTGTGACCATCGTCACATGTGGGGGGAGGTTCCCTGTGACCATCGTCACATGTGGGGGGAGGTTCCTTGTGACCATCGTCACATGTGGGGGGAGGTTCCCTGTGACCATCGGCACATGTGGGGGGAGGTTCCCTGTGACCATCGTCACATGTGGGGGGAGGTTCCCTGTGACCATCGGCACATGTGGGGGGAGGTTCCCTGTGACCATCGGCACATGTGGGGGGAGGTTCCCTGTGACCATCGTCACATGTGGGGGGAGGTTCCTTGTGACCATCGTCACATGTTGGGGGAGGTTCCCTGTGACCATCGTCACATGTGGGGGGAGGTTCCCTGTGACCATCGTCACATGTGGGGGGAGGTTCCCTGTGACCATCGGCACATGTGGGGGGAGGTTCCCTGTGACCATCGGCACATGTGGGGGGAGGTTCCCTGTGACCATCGTCACATGTGGGGGGAGGTTCCTTGTGACCATCGTCACATGTGGGGGGAGGTTCCCTGTGACCATCGTCACATGTGGGGGGAGGTTCCTTGTGACCATCGTCACATGTGGGGGGAGGTTCCCTGTGACCATCGGCACATGTGGGGGGAGGTTCCCTGTGACCATCGTCACATGTGGGGGGAGGTTCCCTGTGACCATCGTCACATGTGGGGGGAGGTTCCCTGTGACCATCGTCACATGTGGGGGGAGGTTCCCTGTGACCATCGTCACATGTGGGGGGAGGTTCCTTGTGACCATCGGCACATGTGGGGGGAGGTTCCCTGTGACCATCGGCACATGTGGGGGGAGGTTCCTTGTGACCATCGTCACATGTGGGGGGAGGTTCCCTGTGACCATCGGCACATGTGGGGGGAGGTTCCTTGTGACCATCGTCACATGTGGGGGGAGGTTCCCTGTGACCATCGGCACATGTGGGGGGAGGTTCCCTGTGACCATCGGCACATGTGGGGGGAGGTTCCCTGTGACCATCGTCACATGTGGGGGGAGGTTCCCTGTGACCATCGGCACATGTGGGGGGAGGTTCCTTGTGACCATCGTCACATGTGGGGGGAGGTTCCCTGTGACCATCGTCACATGTGGGGGGAGGTTCCCTGTGACCATCGGCACATGTGGGGGGAGGTTCCCTGTGACCATCGTCACATGTGGGGGGAGGTTCCCTGTGACCATCGGCACATGTGGGGGGAGGTTCCCTGTGACCATCGTCACATGTGGGGGGAGGTTCCCTGTGACCATCGTCACATGTGGGGGGAGGTTCCTTGTGACCATCGGCACATGTGGGGGGAGGTTCCTTGTGACCATCGGCACATGTGGGGGGAGGTTCCCTGTGACCATCGGCACATGTGGGGGGAGGTTCCCTGTGACCATCGTCACATGTGGGGGGAGGTTCCCTGTGACCATCGGCACATGTGGGGGGAGGTTCCCTGTGACCATCGTCACATGTGGGGGGAGGTTCCCTGTGACCATCGGCACATGTGGGGGGAGGTTCCCTGTGACCATCGTCACATGTGGGGGGAGGTTCCCTTGTGACCATCGTCACATGTGGGGGGAGGTTCCCTGTGACCATCGGCACATGTGGGGGGAGGTTCCCTGTGACCATCGTCACATGTGGGGGGAGGTTCCCTGTGACCATCGTCACATGTGGGGGGAGGTTCCTTGTGACCATCGTCACATGTGGGGGGAGGTTCCCTGTGACCATCGGCACATGTGGGGGGAGGTTCCCTGTGACCATCGGCACATGTGGGGGGAGGTTCCCTGTGACCATCGTCACATGTGGGGGGAGGTTCCCTGTGACCATCGTCACATGTGGGGGGAGGTTCCCTGTGACCATCGTCACATGTGGGGGGAGGTTCCCTGTGACCATCGTCACATGTGGGGGGAGGTTCCCTGTGACCATCGGCACATGTGGGGGGAGGTTCCTTGTGACCATCGTCACATGTGGGGGGAGGTTCCCTGTGACCATCGTCACATGTGGGGGGAGGTTCCCTGTGACCATCGGCACATGTGGGGGCCGTTCACACTTAACAGTGACGATTGGAACACCAGGTGTGGTAACAAAGACAAACATTCACAAAAGTGCCATCCAGGCCGTGCCTTGAATCAGCCATAGACGGGCCGCATGCAGAGGCCCATCGGTCCTCCTCTTGAGCCCTCACACCTACATCTGCATCAGCAGCTTCAGCTATGGACTCTGGTCCTCACCAGGCATGCCTGCAGAGGTCCAGCCCCGTACGCAGCCGCCACCACATCCCCTGTCGACGAGCCGATCCCGGAGACACCCATCGCCCCCAACGTTGCGTCCACGTCCACGGCCGCCAAGCGCATCCAGCCCTCGAGGCGCGACGCGTCGGAGGTCACGGGAGACAGGTACGTCACATAGTCGCTGATATTGCTGGAGGCGTCGAACATTGGCAGTAGCTTCTGTTGCGCCACATACAGCAGACGCGCCATGGCCAGCACGTACTGGATGGGCAGCTGAGACAACACCCCGGCGTGAGCGATCGCCGACGCGACAACGGAAGCCGCGGCCTGAGAGACTGCTCTTGCCGCTGGTAGCGCCCCGATGGCGGTGATGGCCGGGCAGCCTGCCTGAGACGCCGCCATGCTGATAACCTCAAGCAAGGCCTGCCAATCAGATGCAGCGAGCGGAGAAGCCGCGACAGGCGAGGCCGTAGAGCTGCTGCCGGTCCCCATAGTTGTCAGCTTGGCGTACGCCAGCGTTGCCCTGGCCACCAGCTCCGTCTGATCGTCCATATTGGCGAACCCATACGGTAAAGCGCTGCCCCCATACCCCGCAAGCGGGACACACAACGCTGGCAAGAGTTTTGTGAGGAACTTGGCAGCCAGCATGAGCACTGTCCCCGCCGCCACGTCTGCTAGCAGTGCCTGCTGCGCGGCCGGCAACGTGCGGCCCCTGGCCAGCAGCAGAACGTCGCTGTCAGGGACTGTCCCCAGGCTGGCCCCGGCCCCCAGCACCGAGTACAGGCTGGCAGCCGGCAGCCCTGCGCTGCTGCCAGGGTAGGTGCCGTCAGACAGCGTCGTCGTCGCGGAGATGCCGAACGAGGCGGTGAGCGCGCCAGGGTACGAAGGAGGGACGTGCGCCGATAGGGAGAATGGAATGGGCAAGCCCAGAATGCTGTCCATGCAGATGTATGAGCTGGGAGCAAGACTGGGGTAGCTCCCGCTGCCGTACATTCCTGTACCGCCATAGGTTCCTATACCGCCGTATGTGCCTGTAGCGCTATAGGAGCCTATCCCTCCATAGCTGCCTGTCCCGCCGTAAACATCCATGCTGTAAGGTATTATGACCTGTGGGATGGCAGGCAGGTTGAGGGGGTATCAGTCAACAGGCGTGTCTCCTTCAAGGAATGCATTCAGCCTTGTGAAGGCACCACGCATGCCTCATTGTAAGCCACATGGGGCATGGGACACCCACCCCCGACAGGCGCTGAGAGCAGCCGGTCCACTCACCGTCCCCCATGTCCTCTCTTGCATGAAGCTGACCACGCCTGCGTTCACTGCTAGTGCGTTGCCCGCGTTGCCGCCCACTAAGGCCTGCATTCACAAAGGATGTGCAAGGTGAGGCGGAGCAGGTTGCCTGATGCAGTGCGGGACTGCAGGGCGATTGATTCAGTGACTGCTAGAGGATTTGTGAGTATAGAGAGTCCCATTAGCATAGCCAGATGAGGGGGCGCAGGGTGACGTCATGGGAATACAAAAGGTGCCTGATAGTGTGAAGGTGCAGAATGCCCAGTGAATTGTGAGTGCAAGCGAATGATAGTGTGAATGCAAGTGTGAGTGCCTAGTGCAGTGTCAATACAGGAAGGGTTTGTGAGTGCAGAACGCCCCTGCATGCATGGCGAGCAGGTGGGGTGGGGTGGTGCACAGGGCCTCTGATGCAGCCTGCTGCAAACAGCTGTGATGCATGTGTACTATTCTGGCCTGTTAGACCGGGCCAGGAGCTCTGTCCGGAGGTATAGTCCAAGCGATCGCATACCATTCCTCACACCTGACAGCCTGACGTCAGCGGTCCGAAAAATCGTGCATGGCCGCTCGCCATCGGCACCGGTGGCGGGGGATAGGGCGGAGGATAGGGCGGAGGATAGGGCGGTGCATATGGCTTTGCGAGCATAGGCGGGTATTCTATGTATGGATACACGGGGACGGGGGGCGCTGGGGGTGACGTGGGCGGGCTTGGCTTCCGAGGTCGCGGTGGGACCGGGGGGAGTCTGGGGGGCGGTAGCGCAGCGGCATGCAGACCTGCAGCAGGACATGGAAATATGGGTAGTATTGTTCACGTCGGCTGGCTATCACAGACATTTGGATGCTGCTGCGTGGAATATCGACAGAGCCTACCAGCAATGCTCCAGCATAAAAAGCACAGGATGATCCACACGACGTCATGAACCGACGCTCCCATGACCGCTCTTAAGACGCTGAAACCGCTACATTTAACTTGCATGCGATGCAAGTGAAAGCCGTGTGTTCTCAAGTGTTAAGCTCATAGGGAAGGCTGGAGGAAGCATGTCCGGCTCATGTGAAGTCTTATGTTTATGAAGTCTTATGTTTATGTGGTAACGCGTGAAGCAAAAGTTGTGTGAAGTTTATATAAAGAGGCTGATGCGAAAACGTGGTCTCAGCATTGGAATTTTCACGGGCGAGGATATGAAGTATGGGGACCCTCGACCCGCGGTCTCCAAGCAAGAGTGATTGCCTCTTGTGAAGTATGTCATCTGTACAGTTCGTACAGTCCCAAACAGGGTAAAGTAGGTCTGCTCCGGGTGCGGGCGTGGCAAACAACCGATCGTGATGAGGAAGTAGACAATGCAGGGACTCGAGCACTTGGTACGTCCGTACGTTTGCCATCTTACGCTTGCTGTCAAACCGAACTGCTTCGTGCGTGTCTTCGAGTATGGCACGGCCTTCGGTCCTCCATTCGTGATCACCCGCCCCGACCGCCTGTCCTCCACCGGCGGGAGTCCTGCCATGCGGTAGAAGCCTCACAATACAAAACAAATTTTCATTTTCAGACATCAATACCAAAGAGCCACCCAGTCTGACAACCTAAGATGTGCATGTTGCTCAAGATAAAGCTGGGTTACATCATATAAGTACCGGTACCGGTACATTGGGGTTACATGCATACATGTTCGGGGCACATGATAATTGTATCGGGCAATTACCAGCCGGTACAGTACTACAGTACAGAACTAAATCAGTGGGGTACACACTCGGGTACACATACAGTCAACAACATACCGGAACACATATCCAGCCCTTAACAGCATACAAAATGAACCTGTGAAAGCTTGTACCAGTATCTTACAGTGGCACGCATTTGGAATCGAGATTCCAAAATAAGGAGAGCAGTTCCCAAGGTGCCGTTCAACGTAATAAATTAGCTGCGCCCTCCATCCATTGCTAGAAAAATCATGGTGGAGAATCAAGCAGGCTGCACATCCAGTCAATATGAGTAATAGACTACAGCACGGACATGGCTTTGACCCATGCTACAATGCTACCGACCGTCACACCCCACAGGGACGTCCTTTCTTCCAAATAAGCAGCGGCTGCTTGGTACTCATCAGCAGCCAATCGCACTCGCCCGAATCCAGGTCACGCCAGAATGGCTCACAAATACAAACCACCAAACGAATTTGAATGCTGTTATAAGTAGGCCCGGCATGGCGGCATCAGCAGCATTCTACATTATACTCCAGTCATGTAAATCCAACATCAGAAGGAAAGAAAGATACGCCCTACCAGGACGTGGAGGACTTAAGGTTTTAAAACAACGCAGCTTGGGGCCGCCCACTCAACCGTTCTTGGGGCCGTCCATCGGTGTCACCCTCCAGTCACTCAAGAGCTTCAATGTTGCCCCTTGGTTCTCAGGGCGCTCCTATGACCTCCTCTGGACCACCTGGCTTTCCAGGCGCCTCAGCCCCCTCAGGAGCCACGGGTCCCTCCGCTACCCCCAGCATCTCAGGGCCACCTGGCTTTTCAGGCGCCTCAGCCCCCTCAGGAGCCACGGGTCCCTCTGGGACCCCCAGCATCTCAGGGCCACCTGGCTATTCAGGCGCCTCAGCCCCCTCAGGAGCCACGGGTCCTTCCGCTACCCCCAGCATCTCAGGGCCACCTGGCTTTTCAGGCGCCTCAGCAACCTCAGGAGCCACGGGTCCCTCCGCTACCCCCAGCATCTCAGGGCCACCTGGCTTAGCTCAGGCGCCTCAGCAACCTCAGGAGCCACGGGTCCTTCCGCTACCCCCAGCATCTCAGGGCCACCTGGCTTTTCAGGCGCCTCAGCAACCTCAGGAGCCACGGGTCCCTCTGGGACCCCCAGCATCTCAGGGCCACCTGGCTATTCAGGCGCCTCAGCCCCCTCAGGAGCCACGGGTCCTTCCGCTACCCCCAGCATCTCAGGGCCACCTGGCTTTTCAGGCGCCTAAGCAACCTCAGGAGCCACGGGTCCCTCTGGGACCCCCAGCATCTCAGGGCCACCTGGCTTTTCAGTCACCTCAGCCCCCTCAGGAGCCACGGGTCCTTCCGCTGCCCCCAGCATCTCAGGGCCACCTGGCTTTTCAGGCGCCTCAGCCCCCTCAGGAGCCACGGGTCCCTCCGCAGCCCCCAGTATCTCTGGACCACCTGCATTCCGCATCAGATGCCCCGATATGGCTGCAGTGTGCTCCCGGACGTCCCCATCAGATGAAAGCGGCCCAAAAGTCTGCAAATGTACGCAACAGGGATGTGGCATAGGGGCATCAGCCAGCTGTTCTGAGCAAAGGAAGCAAGAGGGAGAACAAGAATATTTGAAGCTTCAAAGCTGAAACCCCGGAGTACCATTCTGGATTCATACTTCGGATTGCCCCCCATAGGCCAGTAGGCCACCCCTACCGGATCACCTTGTCGGCTTTACAGATACCCGCGCCACAAAGCCTCTTCACGACAACACGACAAGACCAAGATACCTCGAGAGCACAAGGCTACATGGCCCTGATAGGGTTTAGGGTCCAACCCTGATATGAAAGGCGCGGACATGGCCTCAGCCCATCCGGCACTGCTCCCTTAACCCTTCCGCACATACAGGACGCTGTTTTCTTTCTTTCCTTTCTAGCTTTGAGCCATTCAAAAGCCATTAAACAGGCCCCTCAAGGGCCTGCTAGATCAGCTTGATCACCGCTCCCACGAGCGAGTCTAGTATCACAAAACCATGAACCCCAGATCACCTTCATCACCACCTCCACCAGCTCCTTGACTAGGCAGCACTGTCGATCGTTATCGTCCCAACAGGGCACGGAGATCATGTTGACCTCCTCGCCCGGGCACGCCTTGTACGCATCGTCGTCGAAGATGACGACCCTGCGCACCATCAGAGTTCAGGGGAGGACAAAGCGGTGTGCCTTAGCGGGGAAGGTCTCAGACTCGAGACCATGAAGCACACAAAAACATAGAGCTCGAAACATACTTCATTTTCTGAAGCCTCAGCTACTATTAAGCTACCAGCACATCACAGCCCACGCCCTGGTGGAGCAAGCCCAGCAGCTTGGCCCTACGGCTGCAGGCCGGTCCAGGTTTAGTCCTGAACAGCCCAGTGGTGGCCGCCAGAAGCCTGTCAAAGGTGTGCACTGAAATGGTGTGTACTGAAATGTACATGAACGTGAAGAGGGCCTGACAGCGCACCTGGCACCCGTCACAATGCACCTTGGCACAACACAAGCAAGAGCAGTTGGAGCCTACCAGCGACTCATTGCCCTGCATGCGGATGAGGCATACGTCGCCAGTGCACTGCAAAGCGCATTATATTCACACGTATAAAAAGGCGTCAGGCACTCTGCCCTACAGGATACCATCTGCACCAGCATGACCGCCGCATCAGCACACCCCTGACACTTTATTTCAAAGTGCTTCAGCTGCATCACGGCCTACGACCGGGGGGCCTAGTGAAGCAAGCCCCCCTGCTGCTGCAGCTCAAGGTTCGGTCTCCATCGGCCCACCGGATGCCCCTCACAGCCTCCCTAAGGGGGTCGTACAATGAGCACTGAGCAATTGAGCACTGCAAGAAACGCTGACCTGTGCAGTCTCTTGAACCACATAGCCAGAGGTTTCACTGTATCCCAGGTCTTGCCGCCCTCTCGGGCCTTGCCTGGCATGGGCGAAGTGTGCTCCCTGCAGCAGAGGCAGTCACAGAAGTCCCCTCTCAAGCACTCCAAAGCTGCCATAGACTTCCCAAAAATCAGAACAGCAGTGCAGAGCAAGCCAGCAGTGCAGGGCAAGCCAGCAGAATTCCTGAATCACACATCGAGGTAAGCTCTACAAGAAGTATTTGCACATGCTGGGTAAAGAAGTTGGATGGATGAGGTAGAAATTGGTACAGAGCAGCGTCGACACCAGAGGATTGAGGAAAACAAAACAAGAAGCAAGGCAGCATTGAAATCAGAGGACTCAGGAAAGAGAGGCAAAAAGCATCGCAGGCTGCACAAGCGGGGGCCCATCAGACAGACAGACATCCCCCCGACTCGCCTGTACAATACGAGGTTGGGTTCAAACAGCCCCCCCGGCCCGACGCCAGCAGCCTCCTCCAGCAAGGCTCGCACTGTACCCACTGTCCTGAGGGTGGCTGACGTGTATATACCAATCCTGAACACGAGACACAAGCAGCATGAAACAGCGATGATTTATCATAGACAGGTGCAAAAAGAAGTATATACATGTTATCCCAATCCTGCGGGCCAGCACTCCAGCAGCATACCAAACAGCAAGGATAACATCGCTGTATCAGTAGCCGTGTATTTACCTATCCTGAACACGAGACAAAGCAGCATGTAACAGCGATAACATCCATGGCAGGTACAGAAAGAAGAATTCACATGTTATCCCAATCCTGCAGGCCAGCAGCATACCAAACAACAACGATAACATCCCTGCATCAGTAGCCGTGTTTTCCCCAATCCTGCACACAAGCAGCAAGCACGCATACCGGTATAAGCATACCGCAGCAAAGCCTGCAGAAGCAAGCAGCAGGAGCTTCTTTCCATTCCTTCATGCAGCGGCGCTAGCAATGAGTGGGCAACTGACAGCCGGGCCGGCCGGGACAGACAAAACATTTTAGGGAGCATGTCCCCGCTGTCACGACCGTACATTTGAAATACATGCTCCTGCCTTAGATGGTGAGCTGAAGGTGGGCGTTCCATTCCCTTACTCTGAGCCCCTTTGACTAGGGTCAGTCTCACACAAAAGCTGGACACACGTGGGAAGCCTGCAACGTGGCCCTGGATCTGTTTGCACTAACGGCCTTAAGCCCGCCTGCTGCTGGCCAGCCACAGCCTGCTGCTGGCGCGCTACAACTTTAAGAAAACAAGCGAATTTGAAAGCTGGGGCGTCAACATCACGAGCTAGTACTCACGCACCTGGACTTGTGCCCAGGCATACCGGTAGTGCCAGGATGCAGCTCGCGTCATGGATCGCCTACCCAGCCGCCCCCCCACTCATCACCTGAATGCTGGTTAGAGCCTGAGCAGCATGTCCCAGCACTTACAGACCTTACTTGACCCCCCCGTCCCCGCTCATCACCTGAATGCTAGTTAGAGCCTGAGCAGCATGTCCCAGCACTTACAGACCTTACTTGACCCCCCCGTCCCCGCTCATCACCTGAATGCTGGTTAGAGCATGACCAGCATGTCCCAGCACTTACAGACCTTACTTGACCCCCCCGTCCCCGCTCATCACCTGAATGCTGGTTTGAGCCTGAGCAGCATGTCCAGGTGCGGGCGGACCTTGCTGATGCCGCAGCTGTAGCGCACGGAGGTATGGCTGGTGAGCGTGCCGTTCAGGTCGAACAGGAGGATGATACGATGATCCGGCACAGAGCGCGTCAGGCCCACAATTGGAACGCCGGACGGCCCGGGCTGCGCCGGCACTTGAGCCTGCAGGGGATCTGCTTGCTGGCCGTCTTGTGTCTGTCTTAGGTCCAGCAACAGAGGGTCCTGCGGAGCTATTGAAGGGAAGTCTGCACCCGGGGTCTCATCGTAGGCCTCCTAAGGGGATCAGGCAGTAGGGAGAGGAGAGTTGGGAGCTGATGTTGCCTCCTTAAGCTTGGGTCGGCCTGGCTAAACGTGCAATAACAGACCAGATGGACATGCATCCCACGGCTGGGAAAGCGGGGCGCAGTGAGTTTTGCTCTGCCACTAGATGGTCAACTTGGTCAGGCGTGCATAGGGAGCGCAGAGCATGTGCCCGGACCAATTCCCAACTTCGACCCCAACTGCTCGGCGGTGGCTGCAAAGCGGCCTGCCAAAGCTTATGTGCTGTAAACTGAAGGGGAAAGACAGCTCGGACTCATCATACAACATGTGATACGTCAGCCGGGGCTATCGTGATGCCTAGTGATGCTCATAGAGCGTCACATTAAGCGCTACTTAAAAGCCAATACTGATGAGGCGCAGGTGCACTCAACACTCCACTCAACGTTGAGGGGGTGAACCCCACACCCTACACCCCAAACCATGCTCTATACTGAAGCGGGCTTGCATGAGCCGCCTCCAAAGGGGGCACCTCCCCAGTTGGCTGAAGGCGTGTGCCCACACAGTGACCAGCAGCGTCTGGTGTTTATTTCAGTGAGCACCAGACAACCCGTCATCGCCTGCCAGGAGGCCTCCAGCCAGCCAGCCGATGGCTGGGGACGCAAGCTTGATCGGCCTACAGCCAGTGGTCACATCATCAGGGCTCGCTACACCTGCCCCCCTTGGCCGTAGGCCGTGGGGTAGCTGAATCACGTTAACATAAACGGTGGGTGTCATCCTCGTCATCTCCTACCTGGGTATGAGGGTCCGCAAACAGCCTGGCCATCTCCAGCAAAGCTATGTCGTCCCCCGCTCGCTTGCCTCTTCGACCCCTCGCCCCGCCGCCACTGGAGGGAGCACATATCGGTGCATGTTATTTATATTGGGGTCAGGCCACCGTGGCAGCCAGGCAAGTAATGCTCAAAACGGCAATGTGGATGACCGACATCGGTATATACCAGGGGAATATACGGTACATATCCCGCCATACATGCCAGTACATACAAGTACATACAAGGTATTCAAACTGATACCCCTGCTGATTGCCCCGGTCTATTATTCAAGAGCCCATTTTAAAGTACTAATCCTTTCCTTGCGTACGGCAACACAGTAGATTAAAGCAGAGATTTAAGAGCCCATTTTGATGTACAAACCGACATCAACCGACACGTCGTCAACCAGTCATCGCAGGCCAACGCTAGTCACCACGACCTCGAAGTAATGTTAACATTGATATCGCTAGTGTCTTTAGCTGCTCGCATTATATTATATCGAGTGGAACAGCGAGAGGAAACCGTGAGTCAGAGAGTGAACGGCGATGACTGCGAGGGAGCGTGCAAGCTACAGCTGACAGCTGGGATTCAAACTGTGGTCACACTCCTCACACTCGGCACTGCCAGCCGATGCTGGTCACTGCCCGCGGCCCGACCGCGTCCCTGTGCGTATGCAATCGTAGCCACATCATCACACAGATCATCGCATGCATATTTTAGACTATACAGCGCTGTGTAATGGGCTGTTCCACACACTCGTATCCCATTGAGAGGAACAATGAGGAGAAACAGCGAGCCAGCGAGTCAGCAACACATCTTCCGGTGTCGGGACGCGAAGAATGTGAAGTCGAAATCGCCGTCGTCATCAGGCGTTGCTGCTTCCACCCAATTTGAATCAGCATGAAATCTTCCGCCACGCGAGGCGCATAAAGGCCAGCTATTCATCGCAGCTGATCAAGACGTGCTAATTAAGCGCAGCTCAATACCAAGCCCTGAGTCGACGTCGCATAGTCCCTTGTCTAGTGCCCCGTCTCCTCATCCGCCCAGTCCTCCTCCAAGAAGAACAATGATGCATCTGCGCAGCCCTCCTCCACAATATTGTAATTAATGGTGATTTACCTGCCCCTTATTTTCCTGCCCTGTCCTGCCAATTTAATGTCAATTTACCTGTTAATTTACCCTCGAATTTACCTGCTATTTTACCTGTCAATTAACTACTTTGTATTTAACTGCTAATCTACCTGTAAATGTATCGCACCCCTTAATTTACCTGTTCATTTAAGGCGCCTCTAAATTTACCTGTCAATTCACCTGTGAATTACCAATTCGTTAAGTAAATGCGATTCACTTATGTGTTAATAAAAACCAAATTTTTTAAACCTGCCAATTCATTTGCTAAATTTGCACAGTTGAAGCAAAAGCCTGATAAGAACAAAGCTGTTAGGAACCGTGACTAGGTCTATAGAGGTCAATAATAGTCATTAGTTGTTGGTTGCCATTGTGACATGTTCGTGTTTGACACCATAATCAGTGAACTTTGGCAGTGCCTTCGTTCGATGGTTGGATTATATTTGTAATCTGAATGAATGAAGCCAACATCTGTATCGCCACACTTTCTCAGTCCATTCATACACAGTCAGACTCCACAAAACAAAAGTCTCCCCCCTATGCATTAGCCGTAATAGAACCGGGGCTATTACCACTCACTACACGTTGTGATACAGGTATCATGGATGCACAATACAAATATAAGCATGCAAGCGGAATGGTACTTTCAGTCTCTGTGCTCCTCCCCCCCCCCATCACCTCTCTCTCCTGTGTTCTGAAGGAACTCGTGCAGACCCATTCGGAGGCTGATCATCAGGTCCTGGACTCCCTTCAAACATGTATGCATATGGTGCCAGTACCGTGTACAAGTATATCAGCCTGCGAGTGGCCTGTGCACCGACCCCCCCCCTCCTACCTCTCTTCTCTGTGTTCAAAGGTACTTGTTGCTGGCCCGTCTGGAGGTATCCGATCAGGTCCCCGACATGCTTCCGATGGCGGCGTGTGGCCATCTCTCCCGTTGGAACCTGGCATGCCAGCGCCCTGCTGCCCCAAGACGAGATGTGCCGAGGCCCCTCCTGCTCCTCCATCTCTCCTTTGGGTCTCCCCCCACCGTGGAGGCGCGCCCCTGGCCATACCATACTGGCTGGCGTGGCCCTCCTGCTGCTGCTGCTGCTGCTGCTGCACTGGTCCTTCCCTCCCCCAGCTGTCATATGGTGCTGGGACACCTTGAGGCAGCCATGTCTGGGCAGCGCCTGCCGTGCCGTTAAGCAGCTGGTACGGCATGGGCAGTGCCCAGGGCTGCGGCGGCGTGACGGCCTGGTGTTGCAGATGTAGCAGGTGTTGCGCGATGCGGGGAAGCTCCTCGTCGCTGTGAGCGTTCAGGATCTCGGTAAAGCCCTCAAAGCTTCGAACTGGAACAAAACTGTTGAAAATTCTGCGGAGGGGTGAGGTGGGGGGGGGCTGCCATCAAGTACCTTTCATGCTTCTGCTTCCATGATGATGCATATTTAAAGCTGATTGGATACTGATAAAGAACCGGCGAAAGGGGAGAGGGGTGGGGGGCGCATGTAGGAATGCATCAGATTCCGTACATTTTAAATGCTTATTAAGGATCCGCTCCCCTGAAGAAGACCAAAATAGGAAAGAAAGGAAGTTATACACCCTGAGGCGTGGATTAAGGAAGGCACTGTTGGGCTGTAGCACTGGGTGACCTACCATCTGACAACGTGTGCGGCTAACCATCACCCGGGAATACCAGAGGTTTGCCATCCCCCATCCATTATTTACTGAGACGGATACACTCGTGGGGCCAGAGCCACCCTTTTCATCCCTCATGGGATCGCCACAACCGGTATCACCAAAAGACCGAAAGAAGGACCAACCGCCAGTCAGCCACTCACCTGTGGCAGATTTCTTCGGCCGCCTCGGGCCGCAGCGTTTCATGCCACGGCCTGCGCTGCGCTCGCTGGATGCACATCTCCAGGGGCAACAGAAGCTCCACCGCAACGAGGTGAGCACTGCGCAAACATCCAGGGTTCAGGGTGACAAATAAGGAAGAGGACACACCATGGAAAGGGTTTCGAGCTCAGGGTTCAAGGTAGAGCAAACATGCCCCAATATTTCAGTGGAGGTTGGGTGGGTTGTTGGTTAGGGATAGTGGTTGAGTGCCCTGCATTGACAGAGGATAGGTAGGTTAATACATGGATCGTGGTGGAGTGCAATGCAGTAACAGCGCTGCAGCGTGTATGACAAGTATGGTGTTGGAGTGCATTGCTGTAACCAGGGGCTTGCAGCCAATGCTGTACCTGGGGCTTGCAGCCATTGCTGTAACCAGGGGCTTGCAGGGACCAGGGGGTTGCAGAGACCAGGGGTTGCAGGACCAGGGGGTTGCAGAGACCAGGGGTTGCAGAGACCAGGGGTTGCAAAGACCAGGGATTGCAGAGACCAGGGGTTGCAGAGACCAGGGGTTGCAGAGACCAGGGGGTTGCAGTGACCAGGGGTTGCAGAGACCAGGGGTTGCAGAGACCAGGGGTTGCAGAGACCAGGGGTTGCAGAGACCAGGGGGTTGCAGAGACCAGGGGGTTGCAGAGACCAGGGGGTTGCAGAGACCAGGGGTTGCAGAGACCAGGGGTTGCAGAGACCAGGGGGTTGCAGAGACCAGGGGGTTGCAGAGACCAGGGGTTGCAGAGACCAGGGGTTGCAGAGACCAGGGGTTGCAGAGACCAGGAGTTGCAGAGACCAGGGGTTGCAGAGACCAGGGGGTTGCAGAGACCAGGGGGTTGCAGAGACCAGGGGGTTGCAGACCCCAGGGGTTGCAGAGACCAGGGGGTTGCAGAGACCAGGGGTTGCAGAGACCAGGGGTTGCAGAGACCAGGGGTTGCAGAGACCAGGGGTTGCAGAGACCAGGGGTTGCAGAGACCAGGGGTTGCAGAGACCAGGGGTTGCAGAGACCAGGGGTTGCAGAGACCAGGGGGTTGCAGAGACCAGGGGGTTGCAGAGACCAGGGGTTGCAGAGACCAGGGGTTGCAGAGACCAGGGGGTTGCAGAGACCAGGGGTTGCAGAGACCAGGGGTTACAGAGACCAGGGGGTTGCAGAGACCAGGGGGTTGCAGAGACCAGGGGTTGCAGAGACCAGGGGGTTGCAGAGACCAGGGGGTTGCAGAGACCAGGGGGTTGCAGAGACCAGGGGTTGCAGAGACCAGGGGGTTGCAGAGACCAGGGGGTTGCAGAGACCAGGGGGTTGCAGAGACCAGGGGTTGCAGAGACCAGGGGGTTGCAGAGACCAGGGGGTTGCAGAGACCAGGGGTTGCAGAGACCAGGGGTTGCAGAGACCAGGGGGTTGCAGAGACCAGGGGTTGCAGAGACCAGGGGGTTGCAGAGACCAGGGGGTTGCAGAGACCAGGGGTTGCAGAGACCAGGGGGTTGCAGAGACCAGGGGGTTGCAGAGACCAGGGGGTTGCAGAGACCAGGGGTTGCAGAGACCAGGGGTTGCAGAGACCAGGAGGTTGCAGAGACCAGGGGGTTGCAGAGACCAGGGGGTTGCAGAGACCAGGGGTTGCAGAGACCAGGGGTTGCAGAGACCAGGGGTTGCAGAGACCAGGGGGTTGCAGAGACCAGGGGTTGCAGAGACCAGGGGTTGCAGAGACCAGGGGGTTGCAGAGACCAGGGGTTGCAGAGACCAGGGGTTGCAGAGACCAGGGGTTGCAGAGACCAGGAGGTTGCAAAGACCAGGGGGTTGCAGAGACCAGGGGGTTGCAGAGACCAGGGGTTGCATAGACCAGGGGTTGCAGAGACCAGGGGTTGCAGAGACCAGGGGGTTGCAGAGACGAGGGGTTGCAGAGACCAGGGGTTGCAAAGACCAGGGGTTGCAGAGACCAGGGGTTGCAGAGACCAGGGGTTGCAGAGACCAGGGGTTGCAGAGACCAGGGGGTTGCAGAGACCAGGGGGTTGCAGAGACCAGGGGTTGCAGAGACCAGGGGGTTGCAGAGACCAGGGGGTTGCAGAGACCAGGGGGTTGCAGAGACCTGGGGTTGCAGAGACCAGGGGGTTGCAGAGACCAGGGGGTTGCAGAGACCAGGGGGGTGCAGAGACCAGGGGGTTGCAGAGACCAGGGGGTTGCAGCCCGGAATAGTTTTGAAATTCACTGCGTGGAGTCCAACAGTGGGAAGCCAAAGGCTGAACACGGCCGAATCCTGCTTACCATACCGGACATTGCTAACGCGTTTACCCCAAACAGCCGAGAACAGACTTCCGGACACTTTTAAGGGCGCAACAGCCCTCTCGGGCTTAAAGATCTTAGGCAGGTCTTTGTACTAGTATGTGAGTGGCTGGTCAGCATTACTGCCATACACAGAACCTGATGTTTTATAAAGAGGGAGGGATGGTACACACTGATTGCTAAAAAACAGTCATTGGCAGCAGGTGGTGCAGGGACACAGGACTGGTAGTACGACAGATGGGTTGGATCCAGAGCCACCAGAGACAGATGGGTTGGATCCAGAGCCACCAGAGATCAACCTCAGGACTGGATTCATGAATAGGGTGCTTCAGCCACCTGCAGGACATGATGCACCTGAGCCATGCTTCAGCTACGGTTCAGCTACCGGTACATCACAGACCGCAGCCGCGTTGTTTTTCTCTTGCAGTGAGCTCAACTGCTTGGGCCACCAGCTGTAGGCCGGTCAAGGTTTGGTCCCCATCGGGCCAGTGGTGGCTACCCAGCAGCCTTTGCAAGGTGGTCTGGCGCGCACAGAAACAAACACGCAGCCCCACCTGCCTCCACACATCTCCCACCTGCCTCCATACATATCCCACTTGTCCACACATCTCCCACCTGCCTCCACACATCTCCCACCTGTGTCCACACATCTTCCTCCTGTGTCCACACATCTCCCACCTGTGTCCACACATCTCCCACCTGCCTCCACACATCTCCCACCTGTCTCCACACATCTCCCACCTATGTCCACACGTATCCCACCTGTCCACACATCTCCCACCAACATCCGTATATCTCCCACCTGCCTCAACACATCTCCCACCTGTCAACACATCTCCCATAAGTCCCACCTGCCTCCACACATCTCCCACCTGCCTCCACACGTCTCCCACCTGCCTCCACACATCTCCTACCTGCCTCCACATATCTCCCACCTTTCTCCACACATCTCCTACCTGCCTCCACACATCTCCCACCTGTCTCCACACATCTCCCACCTGTCTCCACACATCTCCCACTTGCCTCCACACATCTCCCACCTGTCTCCACACATCTCCCACTTGCCTCCACACATCTCCCACTTGCCTCCACACATCTCCCACCTGTCTCCACACATCTCCCACCTGTCTCCACACATCTCCCACCTGTCTCCACACATCTCCCACTTGCCTCCACACATCTCCCACCTGTCTCCACACATCTCCCACTTGCCTCCACACATCTCCCACCTGTCTCCACACATCTCCCACCTGTCTCCACACATCTCCCACCTGTCTCCACACATCTCCCACTTGCCTCCACACATCTCCCACCTGTCTCCACACATCTCCCACCTGTCTCCACACATCTCCCTAGCCAGCCGCACCCAGCTGTGTCGCTGATAGTCATCAATATTGCACCTGAGGTAAAACACAGGGGGCTCAAAAGCACGTCGTGTGATAGACGGATGGGCCAGGCAAGACAGAATTGCGGCTCAGAGTCAAAATATGATTACCTTCAAGGCAGGCATGGATGGTTGTCATTCAGCTCAACCCCTATCCGATTGGTCATAGTGCAGCATGCCGGGCAGCTTGGGCCACCAGCTAAGGGCCGTCATATTGTTTGTTTCCCCAGTGGGTCGGCGCTGGGCCCACTGGGGCCCAGTACCCATCGTCCGGCAGCCCCAAGATGTAGGTATGGCGTACGCTGAAGCAGCGCCGGCCTGGACTCCGATGTAGCCCGCCCTCCTGCACAGCGGACGAGCATCCACACTCACACCTGCTCACCTGTCTATGATCACGTTTTTTCCAGCAGACAACGCGGCTCGGGCTGCTCGCTCGCATGCGATGTGGTCCCCGAGAGAGTCCTGGGCGGTGCAAGACATCACTATTTATTTGTTTTAGGCTGCTTCAGCTGCAATTCAGGTACATCAAGGCCTGCGGCTGCAGGGGCCTGGTGCAGCAAACCCTGCTGCTTTAGCCACAGCAGTGGGCCGGTCAAGGTCAGGTCCCTGCTGGCCAGCGGTGGCACTCAAGAGGCCTGAAAGAGGTGTTATATCAAGCAATAAATGAAAATTGGGGGAGACAATGAAAAATCAGGCATGCCCGTGGACGGGTGTGTTGCATCCCACCCCAACTCATGACCCCACATGCCCAACCTAACCCAAGGCGGCATAAATGCTCTTGAACACACCTGGCAGATCCATTCCCAAGCACTTAAACTGCTGAATCTCTTGGCGAAGGTGGTCTTCCCTGGATGACATGGCAGCATGGGAGCAGGCGGCATGATGCGTTTTTTTGGCCGCCCCTCTGTGCAGGGCGCGTATTCAGATGAGCGTCAGCTTCCAAGGGCATGCATTAACTTACCCGAGCCAGGAATCCCGATGAGGACCACCATTGTCTGTCTAGGAGCCATAGCGTTATTGAGTCAGAGCCACAGTCAATGGTAAACACCAGAACACGAGGGCTTGCTTCGATGAAATGCAATGCAGACTTCCAAGTGGACGTATTATTTATATGCTCTGTTCAATGGCTTTGCAGAACATGCGAAGTAAATTAGCGATGTGGAGCCCTTGCAAGTCGTCGATTTTCAATGATTTCGGAGCAAGAAAAATATCAGCTTGAAAGCACAGCGATTAATAGTATGATTTGCCTCAATCGCCTGTAAACATGAGCGACAATGAAGATAACGCGGCTGTCGCCTCAAGAGAGCAGGACCGCTTCTTACCTATTGCGAATATAGCTCGCATAATGAAAAAGACTTTGCCTGGGAATGCCAAGATAGCTAAAGATGCGAAAGAGGTATGTCCACCACCCCTTTCTTTTTCCTCCCAGACATGTGGTTGAAACGTGTGGCTCCTCCTCAGACCGTGCAAGAGTGCGTCTCGGAGTTCATCAGCTTCATAACTAGCGAGTAAGGACTGTTCCGTCGTAATTACAATGAATTCAAGGAGTGTTCGTCTAACAGTCTGTTCACTTCCAGAGCTAGCGACAAGTGCCTAAAGGAGAAGCGGAAAACCATCAACGGGGATGACCTCTTGTGCGCCATGAGCACACTAGGATTTGAAGACTACGTGGAACCGCTGAAACTGTACTTGCAAAAATTCCGTGAGGCTGAGGTCAGTTCAGCACCCCATGCTGCATGCCATGCTGGGCGGTGAAAAAGCATCATACCTGCTACCTCCTGTGCATGGTAACATTGATCTGAAGGATATTGTTGTGCGCGGCATGGGGTGCAGGCCTTGCAAGGGAAGGACACAAAGAAGGACGCTGCGCAAAGTACCACCCCTCGCATGCAAATGGTACGCCCCTCCAATTTTGAAGAATCATGCCATGGTCACAAACGTTTTTCTTATCATGATAGTTCTCTAGCTTGCAATAAAATGAAGTGTGACCATATTTTTCTCCGGAATAATTAAATAAAATTACCTCACCCTGTTACCCTGCCACAGCCACAACCAGGGGCACACTTAATGCAAGGGTACCCTCAGGTGAGCCTTCATTTACTGCTGGATCGTCACCTGAGAGGAATTAACATTGCATACGTGAATGATCCAAGGCAAATGTCATGGCATAATTTACTGCGCACCCTTGGCAAACGGGCCCCAAAGACAATATGGGTCATGTTAACAACTTACACCTCTGGGCTCGTGTCAAAAAGGCTCGGCCATGTGGGCACCTTGTTGTTAGTGTGGGAGAAGAATATGAGACTGAAGAAAGAGTTCAATTTGGGGCAGTGCATGATTGGAGACCTGGGTCTTTGATGATCGTACCCTCACATGATCATGATTTTGCTGCCGTCGCAGCAGCCGCAGCCTGGGGCACAGTTAATGCAAGCATTCCCCCAGGTGAGTCTCTATTCCTGAATTATCGACGGAGAGCAGGGCTGCTGTATCAGTGTACAATGTGTGGACATACCGAAGCAAATGCATCGTGACTTGATCCCTTGTGCCCCCTTGAGCACAAGGGCCCCATAAAGAAATGTGTCTTGTTCATTGAGGGCAAATGCCTGTGTTTGTTCACCCAAGTGAATGCATCTGACATGAGTGCGTGCGTGCAGGGGCTACCTCCTGGTATGAACATGGGAATGATGCCAGGATTCGGGCCCCCTGGAGTGCAGCCTGGGAAGTGATATGGGCAACGTTTACCTAGCATGACTATTCTTACAGAGCTAGTCTACCATGCTCCCTTGCATCGACGAGTTACTCTTCTAACTATCAGTTGCCCGTCTGGGTTAAAATTCCGGATAAGCGCCCTATTTTTGAGTGAATGTGTGTTTAACCTGCTGTTTTTTCATGCTCCCTTTGAATTTGTGAATTTTAGGGGAGAACCAGGTTGATTACCTGAAGAACTCACCCTCTTGTAAAGTATTTTTGGATGGTATGGACAGTTTGGCAAGTATATGCATGCTTAATGACAAAAGGATGGGAATTAGGGGACCGCATCCTCCAACGACACAAAACTTGGAAGGAGCTTGTGGGTGAAGGAAAGGTAGCTCATGAATTTCGGTAAAAACATCTTCGGCAAGGATTCCTTACCCTTGTTCCTTAGACGACTTTCAGTGGTGCAGCAGTATTTATTTATTGCATCCACCAGCCGAGGGGGGGTAAAATCCGCACCGTTTAATTTTAATTGGCCCGCGCGGGATAACACGCAGTTTATTACTTAATCATTTGAGGGTCAAGCGGCTAAACATAATAAATACAAGCGGGAATTTTGCCTATGAGCACCGATACAGCACTAAGTCCCCGCATTTCCCCCCAACAATACCGGTATTATTATCCTATGCTGTGACTACGCCTTAAATCGCTTGCGAAGCATCAGCTCTCCATTAAAGAGGCTTTGAGGATAAAAATTGAACCATTGATGGTCCATGCGGCTTAATAAAAACTTGCGGTTAAGAAAACTACAACTATAATTGCCTCACGAGAAGACAAAGGCCGTCTACGGGTAAGGTAGAAAGGAAAGAAACAGGCGGAAATGAGAAGGGCAAGTAATCAGAGGTGCTGCTGCGCAGCACGAAAAACGGCAGAGCAGTCGGGTATGTGACTTTTCAGAGGGCAGGCGCAGGTGCGGACGGGGTCACCTGGACCCCATGCAAACCCCCTCGCCATGTTGCAGGATTTTAAAATATGTGCCACAACTCTATCGCTGGCTAAGTGCGTGTTGTTAATTATGCGTATCTAATTGCGCATAGAGAAGCGAAGTTGCAGCTGTCGCGTGACACCAAGGGACAGCTTGACACCTTACGTCATCCGCTGTGAGATCCAGCCTTGGTAGCTGAGTTTCTCATTTCTGCACCTCGGCCTTTGAGGTCTGACAGGAATAACCTTTATAAATACAGACGATTGATTTGCGCTGTAGCGCGTAAAGTTTCCGGTCCAGAAACATCGGGCTGACGGACAGACTGACTGACGGATGCGGGGTGACTCTGGGGGCTTCGCTACCGCGACCTTCGGCCGCCCGGGGGGGCTCTGCCGAAGAATACCATCCAGAAAGCAAAGAAGTCACCGGTGGAAGAAACCCCAGCCCATCCAGATCCTTGCCCTCAACAAAGAGAAAAGAAAAGAAACACATACCGGTACCATACAGTAGGTCAGGAAACGCGGAGAGAGGAAACAAAGGGGACACACAAATGGCTGGGGAAAAAGTGAAGGTAGGAGGCCCCAGCCTTTGAAACACCTAAGCCTAACAAAAGCTACCACATCCTTGAACAAAAGTCACAGCATCCCACCCTAGCCTTCCCTGGTACAAAGCGTGGAATTCTGTAGCACCGCCTGGGGGACCTGCCCATCCCCGCTCCTTAAGGTGATCTTACACACTGAGGCATTGGAAGCAAGCATGTAATGCGTCCTCCACGTGCTCGCCGTCGCCCCTTGCCCAGCATTGCTGGCAACAACGTGCGTCACATTGTTGACCGCTGCGCCTTCCCCTAGCGTCGACCGTGCTGATTGTGCCGAGCCACATCCTTATGTTTGTGCGCACACAAACACACTCCCTCTTGCTGGTGCGGCTCCATGCCTGTGCCATCAAAGCGCCCACCGTAGGCTGAAACCAGATGCGGTAGGCGGCCGCAGACCTATGCTCCATGGCTGGGTCTCTGGGATCCCCTCGGCCGGTGACCTCCAGCTGCGCCCTCTCGTAGGCTACGTCCACTAGGGCCAACACCTCTGGTACGGGAAGAGGTTGCAAAGCAGTCGCTGCCTGACTCAGTTTGGGGACGGCTACTCCCTGCTCCAGGTCCTCCAAGGTACTAAGCAATTCCCTACACCAGCTGCGCTCTTCGAGTCTCTGTCAATGACGTTACACCTCTGGGCCATGCACAAGAAGGCTTGGCCGCCCAAAAGGGTGCCCAACTGTTCAGATGGGAGGAAGGAAGAAGCTAAGAGAAAGAGGGGATACAAAATAAAGGAATTCGATGCTCTGTGTGACAGAGTGCTGCACGGCGGCCGCCATGGCAGCCGCCTTAAAGGGCTGTCTTGCTGTGCTGCTGGTGCTACCGCTCTGTCATAGATGCGGAGTACTACCACCAACCTCGTTGTAAGGGGTGGATCTGCTCCCTCATGACCCCCAGCAGGCGGCGGACGCAGGTGGCCCCGCAGCCAAGCGTAGGTGCTGAAGCAAGCTTTACTGCATCCTGCTCCTGAAGCAATGCTGCGGCTTGAGGTGACTGGTGGCCCACACCACATCACCGTAGTTGGCTGTAGGCGCAGCTTATACTGACGCCAAACGGGCATTGAGCATGCGCTGAAGCACTGCCGGACTGTGGGTTAGCAGAGAGAGATCGTCCGCATACAATAGGCACCTGAGTCGTGGCCCCGCCTGCCTCCAGTGCAACGCCCTCTGCCGGGCATTTGGCTGCAATAATGCCCGGCAGGTCGCCGACGAAGAGGCTGAATGGCAGGGGGCTGAGGGGCAACCCTGCTTAATACTTCTTGTGTAGGGAGCATGGCCACAGTTGTTATGGCCGTCTGTGAACGTGTAGACTGCACCTATATAAAGCACTTGGAGATCAGGCGATGCAGGGCATATCAATGACGTAGCATATATGGGCCCTGAGACTTCTTCCAGTTGTATCGGGGCAGGCTTGGGTGGTATGCCTTGGCTTTTGTGGAAGACGTGGTAGATATCGTTGAGGCTCAAACGTTTTTCAGATGATGGGAATTCCTTTGTCTTTCTTTCCCAGCCTTATGTCTGTCCCTTCATTTAGTTTCCTCTTTTTTTCTTACCCCTCGGTATTTTTCCCGTTCTTTCCTCCCAACCCTTTCGTTCGGCGCCCACCCGGCCGAGCCTTTTTGAGCAGGCCTAGAGGTGTAACCTCATTGACACATGGGCCCTGCTCAAAAAGCTCGGCCGCCCAAATGATCGGTTGGGAGGAAAGAAGCACAAGCGAGTTGGTCAGAAAAACGAGGGAGGGGTAAAAAAACCCATTTTGGGAAAAGGGTATAATAATTCAAGGGACTCGCAACAGGGCCAAGATGTGTACCATCATCAGCGGTTTTAGAGGCTTCCAGACAGACCGGTCAATAACGTTACACCTCTGGGCCCGCTCAAAGCTGGGCCGCGTGGGCGCCCAACTGTTCAGAAGGGAGTAAAGAAGGAACTAAAAGGAAGAGAGGGGGAAAGGAACAAAAGGAGACAGACCGGTAGTACCAGAAGTAGGCTTGGGTGAGATACCCTTGCTTTTGATGCAATTGTGTTTAAGTGGGGTCGAGGTTTCCGGTCCAGCCTGTCCCTTCATTTCCTGAACCACTTTCCTCGATGCCTTCCACCCAGATATATTTATTTAGGCGTCCAGTCGGCTATGCCTTTTGTATAGGGCCTAGAGGTGATGTCATTGGCTTTTAGTACATGGATTCAAATAAACTGCTTCAGGTCAATGTCAGTAAGACAGAGATCATGGAGTTTGGCAGCCGCTTAACAGCGCAGCACCGACAGCCAGCCCATGTTTGCGTTTACGGCCCTGATTGTGCCATGTTGAAGCGTGTCCAAGAATTCAAGTTCTTGGGCATCACTCAGCACGAAAGCGGCGGCCTGAAGAGGGCCATGGAGGGTAGAGAGGCGCCTTTGGCTGCCGCGCTGCACCGCGTTCGCCGCATGGCAGCCAAGGTGGGCCTCAGGCGCCATCTTCCAACCCGCATCAGGCTGGCAGCTGTGTACGCAGCGCCTGCGGCCAACTACGGCGACGTGGTGTGGGCCACCAGCCACCTTCGGCCGCGGCCATGTCGCTCCAGCAAAATACAGTCCAGCTTGCTTCAGCACCTACGCCAGGCTGCGGGGCTACCTGCATCAGCCGCCAGTTGGAGAGTCTTGAGAGAGATGTAGCTCCAGCCACTACAGCGAGACTGGTGGACCCATATCCTCCGCTTCTACAATGCAGCGGTGGCACCGGCGGCACAGCAATACAACCCTCTCATGGCTCAAGCCATGGCAGCAGATATGCAGCTTGCAGTCAGCCAGGGCACTGGCGGCCGCACCTGGTGCTCTGATCTGCTGGGTGCATTAGAGAAGCTGGAGCGGGGGACAGCCACCCCCACCTTGCGCGAGGCAGCAGCTGCCCTACAGCACCTACCCGTCACAGAGGTGTTGGCACTCGTTGACGCAGCCTACGAGCAAGCACGGCTGGACGAAAGCGGCGGTGGGGACCCCAGGGACCCTACCACCGAGCACAGATCTGCGGCGACCTACCGCGCCTGGTTCCAGTTAACTGCGGGTGCCGTGCTGGCGCAAGCCAAGAGCCGCACTAGCCAAAGGGAGTGTGCTTGTGTGCACATAAATTTGCGACTGCGGCTTGGCGCGATCAGCACGGCTGATACCAGAGGACGGCGCAACGGTCAGCGGCGAGAGGCACGCTGCTGCCAGCGGTGTTGGGCACGGGGGGATAGCGAGCAGGTGGAGGATGTGCTACATGTGTGCTTCCAGTGCCCTAGTGTCAGGGAGCAGTTACAGAAGCGGGGTTGGGCAGATCCTCCGGGCGCTGCCACTAACTTCCACCAGCTGTGCCAGGCTGAGCAGGGGTGGGATGCACTTGCTTTCTCCCGGAAACCATCATAGCTACAAACTGAGGCGACCCATGACGGCGCCTCAGTTTGTAGCTATGATGGTTTCCGGGAGAGACATGCATGTGGATTCTGGCTCTCTAACTTGTCTTGGCCTTCACCGACGGTATCGCTTAGGACAGGTGCCTGCTTTTTGGTTGAGCAATAATTTCCTGTTTTTCTTCTCCTTTTCCCCCCTTTCTGACAATGGGACGCCCGCGCGGCCGAGTCTTTTGAGCATGGCCCAGACGTCTTTGGCTTCCGGTAGTTGGATTAGGACTTTTTGTTTTGTTTTTTGAGGGGGTCTCTTTCCTCTCTCCTAGTTTCCAACCTTGCTGCCGGACGCCGACGCAGCCGAGCTTTGCAGCATGGCCCAGTGGTGTAACGTCATTGACTTGCTTTTGTGGACTGTGCTGTGGGCTAGTCTGCAGGGATTCTTAGGCGCCGGTTGTCGTTTGCCCTCTTTTTAGTTTCTTCTCTTCTCCCTTCTCATCAGTGGAGCGCCCTCGCGGCCAAGCAGGGGTGGGATACGCTTGCTTTTGTGGACTTTTCTTTGCTCAGAGGCTTAGTTAAGGGCTAGTCTCTAGTGGAACTCAGATGTCGGACATGGTCTTCTCTGCCTCTACTTTTGTTCCTGCCCCCTCCCCTCTTCCTTTCAGTGTCTTCTATTCTCCTTTCTGGACAGTTGGGCGCCCACGCGGCCGAGCTTTGAGCAGGCCCAGAGGTGTAACGTTAATGACATGGATGCCGGTAACGAAAATCCGGATTCAATCGGCCAAGCTCAGATATATCTCATTTGTGAACTGCACCGAACTTTTGAGTATCGAGACGTGTAACTTGTTGCTGAAATGAATTTTGGGACAGACTGAACCTTCCATTTATACAGCTGGCCAGTCCCAACTTGGTTGAACTCCCTATTATTATCTCCTTAGTTCAATAAAAAATGCTCAAACAAAAATCCTTGGCCGCGCGACTCGATGCCCAAGCTAATCCAAGCAAATTAAGCCTAGAATGGCCGAATGTTGACCATCCTACCCCTTCCCTCTTCCTAGCAAATCTACAAGCTCATTGACCGCTTAAAGCTCGTCATGGTCACCCAGATCCTCATCTGCAGCCTCGCCATCTTCTGAGGCCTTTCCGTATGCGCTGGAGATAATGGGGTTGCAGACCTCCTCAACCTCCTTGAGCTTGTCTTTGTACTCCTCAGCCTCTGTAAGGGTACAGGGTTCAATTTAGCACGTGCTGCAATGCAATGTTGCGATCTTCATTGAGTACATTGTACACCAAGTAGAAGTCATTGCGTGGTCCAGTTGGGCACATGCTGAAGTGCACCGCTGCACACGGGCATGCTTCATTGGCAAGGCTTAAACATATTTTAGGATTGGCTTATACACATTTTAGGACAAAGCCAGCCATATCAATCGCCGACCCATGCCTTTCACCCACCTGCATCAGAGTTCTCCTCCATCCAGTCGAGCGCCTCCTTAACAGCCTCTAGGACCTTCTCCTTGTCCTCATCCTCAAGCTTGTCCTTGAGCTTGTCCTCCACATTGGTCTTCATGTTGTAGCAGAAGGTCTCTAGCTGGTTACGGGAGTCAACCTTGTCCTTCACCTTCTTGTCCTGTGGTCCCACCAGACGCAAATGTTGGTAAGCATAGGGGGCCCATTAAATATCTAGATGGCAGGTGGCCACCTCCAGATTGAGAGGGGGGGGCTAGACAGGCCCTCAGGTGATGGCACAAGCAGCACGTCATGAGGCACATGCCCCCTTCACTGCAGCCATGAGGTACCTAAACAGTAGCTGAAGCAAAGCCCGGCAGCCTACAAGTACAGAATCACGAAGGACTAGGGGAGCCGCCCAAACAATGCACAACTGCCCCATGCGACACATTTTAGTCTGGTTAGTTTCCTGCCCCACCTGCTCAGCAAACTCCTCAGCCTCTTGGACCATGCGCTCAATCTCCTCCTGGCTCAAGCGACCCTTGTCCGAGGTAATGGTGATCTTCTCCTTCTTTCCAGTGCCCTTGTCCTCTGCCGCGACGTTCAAGATACCGTTGGCGTCAACCTCGAAGGTAACCTCAATTTGGGGGGTTCCACGGGGTGCCGAGGGGATACCGTTCAGGTCGAACTGACCTAGCTTGTGGTTGTCCTTGGTCATGGTGCGCTCACCTGCAGGCCAGGATCAGAAGGGGGTGTCAGGCCAGGGTAGACCACTCTACCACAGCAAAGGACAGAGAATGAAAATGAAGCCTGGGCATAGAAAATCCAGAAAATCCAAAACCTGTGACTGGTTTCAGCCATGCACTGAAAACAAATCGAACATTAACGCAATCTTAAAAAACTACAGGCCAGGGCAAACATTTGAATAATTCCCAGACATCCAGTATTAAAGCTCACCCACAAACACAGGCAGACACACAAAAACAATATCCACCACTATTTCCCATGACTCACCCTCATAGACCTGGATGGACACAGTAGTCTGCTGGTCCTGGTAGGTGGTGAAGGTCTGCGACTTTTTGGTGGGGATGACGGTGTTGCGGGGGATCAGCTTGGTCATGACTCCACCGACAGTCTCAATACCCAGGGACAGGGGTGCAACGTCCAGCAGCAGGATGTCCTTCACCTCATCACCACCTGCCAGTAACAAAGTACGTGTCAGGTATTACAATTGGGACAGAAGTGCCCTGGACTGCCTGATGCTGAAGTTTCGCTTGCACACATGTCAGGAACATAAGCACATCTGCAAAAAGCAATGGGACTCATCACAAGTAATGCAACTGCTCTGCACGAGGTCCCATTACATGACTTTATGCTAGCTCACTCACCCTCTCCTCCGAGGATGCCACCCTGGACTGCAGCGCCGTAAGCGACAGCCTCATCGGGGTTGATTCCCTTGTTGGGCTCCTTGCCATCAAAGTACTCCTTCAGCAGCTCCTGCACCTTCGGAATACGGGTGGAGCCGCCAACCAGGACCAGCTCGTCAATCTCAGTCTTCTTGAAGTTGGCGTCATCCATGGCCTGCATCAGATGAGGGGGGTTGAGGGTTTAAAGAAGTGTCCAGCATCAGGTAAGGGGAGAGAGCGGGTTTCAACCATGGCCAACATCAGGGGAGGAGCATCAAGGGTTTCGACAACATCATTGAAGTACAATCAATGGATGGCAAGGCTTCAGTACTCTTGAATTTAGCCCATCTTGGACAGCCAGTCAATTAGGAGTGGAATAAGAGGTATGTCAGGCAACCTATGAGGAAGATGTACCCGCCTACTGTAGGCCCTTCATCATGGAATCTGAGTTCCCTTCCTGAGTCTCACCTTCTTCACTGGGCCCAGAGTCTTGCGGAAGAGGTCCATGTTCAGCTCCTCAAAGCGGGCGCGAGTGAGGGGCTCCGACAGGTCAACACCTTCGTACAAAGCCTCAATCTCAACGCGCACTTGATGCTGGGATGACAGGGCGCGCTTGGCTCGCTCAGCCTCGCGCCGCAGCTTCTGGAGTGCGCGGGAATCGCCAGAGATGTCCTTCTTGTACTTCTTCTTGATGAGCTTGATGAAGTACTGCATGATGTTCTGGTCGAAGTCCTCGCCTCCCAAATGTGTGTCGCCATTGGTAGAGATGACCTCGAAGACACCGTTGTCGATGGTGAGGATGGAGACATCGAAGGTACCGCCACCCAGGTCGAACACCAAGATGTTCTTCTCTCCGCCCTTCTTGTCCAGGCCGTAGGCGATGGCAGCAGCAGTGGGCTCATTGATGATTCTGACGACGTTCAGGCCAGAGATGGTACCGGCATCCTTGGTGGCCTGCCTCTGGGCGTCATTGAAGTAGGCAGGGACAGTGACGACAGCATGCTTGACGGTCTTCCCCAAGAAGGCCTCAGCAGTCTCCTTCATCTTGACAAGGATCATGGCGCTGACTTCCTCCGGAGAGAAGACCTTTTTCTCACCTCCAGACATGACCTGATCGTGGAAGAGAACCGAGGAAAGTAAGCGATCTGTCGGTAATTCAGTGGCCCAGCATGGGCGCATGTAGTCAGGTTAACAAAGAGGGGACCCGAGTGGACTGTTCATTTGCATTGGAGAGCTGCGACAAATTGCAGACAAATCACTACTCTCCTACCTCCACATAGGGCTTGCTGGCCTTGTCAACAATCTTGTAAGACACCAGCTTCTTGTCCTTCTGGACATCCTTGTCATTGTACCTACACAGTCAGACAAAAACTGCGTCAGATAAACAAGGCTTGGTATGCTGACCTTGGTAACTGTCTAGCTCGTTGGCACAGTCCATGTCAGTGCCCATGCAAGCGGTACAGAAACAGCAGTCACAAGCACTCACGCTCGGCCAATCAGGCGCTTCACGTCATACACGGTGTTCTCTGGGTTAACGGTGGCCTGGTTCTTTGCAGCATCGCCGATTAACCTCTCGCTGTCCGTGAAGGCAACGTAGGAAGGAGTGATACGGTTTCCTTGGTCGTTCGCGATGATCTGGGGACGTATTTTGGCGGAATCAGGACACAGCTTCGAAAAAACATAGTCCACAGAGACGAGACACCGGAGATGGTCTCACCTCCACTCTCCCATTCTTATACACGCCGACACAGCTATAGGTTGTGCCTGTACAGACGACGGATGGGGACGAGTTATACAGGGCAATGCGCAGAATGGTTGAGGGACTGCACACGTACACAGGTTAAATGCCACAACCACGTTCTAGGACAACGTGAGGGACGCCTACCGAGATCGATGCCAATCACAGTTCCCAGTTTCTCCTCCTCAGCGCGGATCGGGGAGAATAGGGACGCTACCGAAAGTCCTGCGATAGACAGTCATGTAATATGTTTAACACAAAGTTTTGGGAGATTGTGGCTCAACTTGAAAACTAAGATCGACAGCAAGATCATGCTGGAATAATCCACGACACATGGCATTTCGTGCGGCAGACACCACATGAGGCCGATTGCAATAGTATACCATGGCCACAGCAAGCAAAATAAGGACAGAGCCTGCTTTTGAACCCACCAGTGCATAATAAGACGAACCCAAGCTGTGAGCGTCTCATTTCGTGAATCGACTGTTACAACGTTTTGCTGCCGATGCAGTGACACAGCGCTTAAGTGCGCAGAATGATTATGTGCGACACGACCGCGCCATGTACCCGCTTCGAGGACACGGTGTCGTCCAGGGTTCGGGTTCAGCAGTTTCTTCCAGAACTTTGAACTCCATGTACGTAGCGCCGGGCTCGCAACTGAAGCTGTCCACAGCTAGTTGTTAGGACGTCAGTTTGCTAGCGTTCTACACACTCAGTCTGTCCTACCTTGGCTCCTGTTCAGTGCCGAAATTTGAAATTTATGGATCTGACCGATGGATATGAGATCCTCTACCCAGCCCTGGCAGTCCGTTGTTGCCTTGCATGTTACCGCGGCTGCTAGCTGGCCGTCATGGCCAGTGTTGCATGGCATGCAACACTGTTTCCTTGATACTCAGAACAAATAACAGCCATGAATTCAGGGTAGGGGTCAAGCTGTTTTTGTCTAATCAACAGCGAGGAGGTTTCTATATCTTGAAGGGCCTGTTTAATTCAGCCATTTATTAATAAAATATGTTTTGTTTATTTGCCCCCTAAGCTATAAGTAAACAAGATATATTTTATGACAGAAAGCCCCCTGGTCAAACCCATTTGCTCCCTGCAACTACGCCAACGGGCCGCATCTCCCAGCTGACAAAGCACAGCTGCGGCTTCTCACTGCTCATCACAAGCAGCTCGTTCTCCTGGCTGCGAGACAGATGGCTGTAATCAGGCATCACCTTGGACGGCTTTCTAGCGGCCACCTTCCATGCCCCCTCGCCACCGGCTGTCAAGTCCTTGTCAAACCCTCCAGGCGCCATCATCCGAGTGGCCCTCCGCATGGCCTTGGCCTCCAACTGCCTCCTGTGGAAGTGCTTCTCAACCAGATCACTGCTGCTCGAGGATTGATGGTGCATGGCGTCATATGTATAGTACCCGGCACCAAGGGCATCCAAATCCGCCTGTGAACAAAAGATGAGGAGGCAAGTAGTTGCATACCGGTAGTTGGCAATGCGCTCAAATATCATGGGTTGATCTGCCGAATCTAGCCTGACAGCCCGGTACTTATGACTTTACACCTCTGGGCCCACTCTCAAAGTTATTGACGTTCCTCCCGAAGTGCGCTTCCATTACGTAGCCGGTGAGCTTAAATGTGAAATAGTTGTGAGCCCGCCCTGTCATGCATGGCTGCTGAAGGCCTTGTAGGTTTAAAACGGTGCATACCCGCTGGGCCCTGCTGGACGCTCGGCCATGTGGGGCTGGTAGGGAAGGATAAGGCTCAACTCCAGCTACCATGCACAGCCTGGGCCTTGTAGGTTCCAATGCAGAGGCGTGACCTAGCCTGTGCCCAATCAGCTAATACCCAGTCCTGTCACACATCCAGCACGCACCTGCAACAGAATGGCGACGAACAGAGCACGGGGCTTGACGCCTCCAGCCGCACTGAGTCCAAGCCTCAGGCCTGCCAGCACGCCTACCCAGCTGTCGCAGCGCATGACCTCGTGCGCATATTGACCGAACGCGGCATAGTTGCGCGGCAAAGGGCCACCGCCCAGCATGTCGTAGGTGCCTTTGATGACCAAGAGCTCGCTGCGGGCGCCCGATGCCGTCCGTGGGCGGGCCAGTGCATTGGCAAACCAAGCCTGCTTGGAGGAGCGATCAAATGGCGGTGAGGACAAAGATTGGGGCATGATAATCTGTGGGGAGCGCTCCAGTGATTATTTAACACGCTTCTGCTACAATTGGCCCAGTTGTGGCCGCCCGGCAGCCGCCTACGGTTGGTCTGGTGTCCACTAACAGAAACACTGGAGCGCTCCCTGATCCCAAACCTAATCCCTGTGATGTTGACCTCATGTTACGCTACCATCCAAGCTCGGATATCTAAATGAGACACAAGGCAAAACAAGGACACTTAGGCTTTTTTCAGAATGGGGTGGATGCTTATAAATAAAGTCTATGAGATCGACTGCGCCCCCCCCTAAATGCCTGCCAGTCAATGATGATACACTTCGGGGCCCTGCCCCAAAGGCATGGCTGCGTCACACCCAAATGCATGCCAGTGCCAGCTTGTGGTGGTGCCTTGAAGTCCAGTGATACACCTGCCACCTTGCGCCCATGCACTCGCAGAGAGTGCCTGCCTCCTCCTTCACAGATAACCACTTCATCCCACCTTCAGCATCACGCTCCTGATCTTTCTTATTGAATAATTGTTCTGCAAGTATCTCTGGAGGAACTGAGTCTCAGCCCACGTGTCGGCATCAGTAGTTTGCCATTCGTTTTGACGGTGGCCGAAGAGACGTTGTATCGAATCTTCGCGTTCCATACAATCCGGTGGGTTTGGATCCCACCCGTAGTCCTGCAGATCAGCAGGCAGCTCATTTAAGTCTTATCCAATCCATAAAACAATTTCCTGCTCTATCTTCAGCTCAAGTAAGTCAGCCCACAAGTATGAAAGCTCAAGCCAGGCAGTCCACACAGCCGGCCAGACTTCAAGCCGGCCTAGGCCGGACCCAAATAGCCTTGTCCCTACCAAGGCAACCAGTTGCCCCCCCCCCCAGCCCTCCCCGAGCTGGCATATGTAATAAACTCATATCTTAAGGCGGCAGGCTGCTGTGATCACATCTCATGTGATGAGCTCTCTGCTTCATTTATAGCACTTCATGCAAATGAGGCAGCCTGATGTGGCCTGGCGCATTTGATCCGCATCCCTGGCTCGTCCCTCACCAGCCGTGCCAGAAACTCCCTCAGCAACGCCGGGGCGAATTCAGACCAGGGTGCAAGCTCCTCGGGGACCAGCAGGTATGACACCAGCAGCCTGCACACATCATATCATTCATGTAGTGTGAAGTTCAGTACTCAGGGATCAGTAAGCAGCCGTCATCCAGGGCTGAATCAAACCACCTGAGTGATAGCATTTGGTGTGGGACTAAGCAAGCTGTTGTCATCACTCAGCTCGTAGCGAGAATAAATGCTGGAGTGTCGTCGCACCACAGAATCCCTTGGACGGTGGCCCACCCCTCCTTCTGCCAGTCGCCGTCTTCTGAGTGCAGGTAAGCATGACCCCCTGGCGAGACACCCTTACCTCCCCAAGTCTGGGCAACAGGTCTTATGGCGTGAGCTTTTGTCCTCTATAAAGGAGATGACATCAGCCTCAGCCAACTGCATCAGGGTAATCCCCAGCTCAAGGGCAACGGCCAGCAGCCTGTGGAGAGGCAGGGAGATGGGCCAATATCACCCAGTCAATAAGAGGCAACAGTGGTATGGGATGAATGAGTGGAACAGTCAGACATGGATAAAGTTTGGGAGTTCTCATCATCACCCTCCATGCCTGTGCAAGCCTTCTTTAGGCACATCGTCGACTCTCACCAACAGCAGCCAGGTGGCAGGACCGTTCAGGCCTCATCAGACAGCAAGTTTCCATCCCACTGGGCCACTACCAGTTGAACATATCCCATGCTGCCGATATTATCTCTCGGGTCTTCTCACAACGGCCGCGCTCCATGCTGAATGTCTCACAGCCATGCTGAATGTCTCACAGGCACCAACAGGTGCCCAGGGTTAGTGCCCACAAGCCAACTGGAGCTCTAACCAAAGGACTTGCACGTCAATAAGATATTAACGTTATACCTCTGGGCCTTGCTCATACAGGCTCGGCCGCGCGGGCGCCCAAACGTCTGAATGGTAGAAAATGACTCGAAGTTGATGAAGGTGCATAGTGCAACTAATGCATACAAAGCACTTGGAGCGCATGACCCTTAATAATCACTCACATGTGATGTAGGTGGCAGAAGCTCTTCAGGGCTGCTTCGGACGCGTAATGAGTATCCCTGCCTTTTGAGATGTCCTCCAGCACCTCGTTCACCAGGCCGTTCATGAACAGGCTCATCACTGCCAGCAGCTCTGAGAGCGTGGGTTCCCCCCTTCCTCCAGGCCGCCGCCTTCTGCGAGGATCTGCCGAATGCAGCGGGGCAGTGCTGCCAGCGAGCGCTTGCCGTGCTGAGGGTTGAGGTACTGTGATACAACGGGGGACCGGCGGTGAAAAAAAGCTGAGATACTAACATTTGGGGGGTCAAACAGGAGAGCTAGGGAGAAGCGGATCCATCTGCTGAGTCACAAACAGGGCATGAGGGCTGAGGTACATTTCAGTGTCCCTTTTTTGTGATTCGACCAAAGGTCAGCTACATATCAGCTACCTTCTGGCCGCAGATCTCAGGCATGGCCAGCAATGCTGCTTGGGCCAACGGCCGGCCAAGGTGTCTCTGATCGAGCTTCTGTCCGAGTTTGACAGCATCAACAAGCCGCTTCTAGCCCGATGTGAATGAGCCAAGTGGCTATTTCTAGCCATGTTGCCTGATCCATGCCTGATCAGGACCTGGCATGAAGTGAGCGTAGCCCAGGGGTACATTACCAGCTCAACACTCTGCCTTCCTCAAGATGCATTTGACCCTGTGTGACGCCAGCGGCAAAAACAACAATCAAGGACCACCATTTTGGGTTTACGGATCTGTTAGGGTTACAGATTTCACCGGCGCACCAGAGGCAGGAAGGCGTCAAAGGCCATGTTTGGGTGTAAGAATTTAGGGCTAGGGGTAAAACTATAGGGTTAGACTGAAGGGTATAGGTTAATAGGCTTCACCAGCTCACCAGCGGCAGGAAGGCATATATGGGGAAGTTACACGCCGAGTACCGTAGGCCGGCATCAAAGGCCTCCATAGACAGAAAGTCTCTCGTGATGGACTTTGCACTGTCGTCCGACTGACCGTAGTTCCACAGATAGTAGCATGCGGACTGTTCGTGCACCCCAAACCCTAGCACCACCTCGCTGTGTGGCTGGCAGGAGGAGAAGCAGATGAGCTCAGATTGCTGAATCACGTCGAGGGCCAGGCGGGCCAGGCAGGACAGGCGGTCACTACCGGTGCAGCAGCAGCGTAGTAGGCTTGGAGCAGGCATTTTTGACAGCACCAGGCGGACCAAGTTATCGTCAAGCTCGTCGAGCCCTGACCCCGCTGGCAAACACACTTGTGTATCGGCAGCTGCCTCGACAGGGATATCGGCAGAGCCCACCGCTAGGATATGCCCCCCAAGACTCTGCTGCTGCTGCTGCTGCTGCTGCTGTGGGCGCGGAGCAGCAGTGGCGGTGACCGTGATGGCGCAGTCCAGGTCCTCACCCTTGCGCAAAGCTCCTCCCATCCTGGGTGCATCTCGGGGGGCGACCGGTGCGGTGTTCCAGTCTGCGGACTTCACGTAATTTGACAGCGTGGCTTCGGTGCACCAACTCCTTGGTGGCTGGCGGCTGGGACATGTGGATGCGGCTGGGAAATGTGCTGCATCCTCGCAATGCCTCTCGGGCAATGTGTGGAAGCCGCAGCTGGTCTCATTGGGAATAGGGTGGGCAGGTTGTGTCAGTGGGGTCTGGCTATCTTACCACTCAGTGTAAACCAGCATTCAAGCAGGCAGCAGCTCGCAGTCACCAGGCTCTTCAATTCACAAGAGCTTCTTGTAATTAAAATACAAATAATGGCAGACTCGCATTCCATGCAGACTCTGATCAGCGTTCTCCCTGGACGGCTCCTCATGTATCAACCATTGAAGTGTCCCCACGGGATGAGGGTGTGCAGATATACAAGCAGCTCATACAGACGCTCTGCTGACAGCCAAGATGATCAGAGAGCGTTGCCTAGCATGCGCACCTGCAAGCTTTCAGAGTGCCGAGGCATGTAAAGAAGCCTTGCTCTTGGCGGGCACAGCCCTGCACATGCCTGCCAGTAGGGCCGTGATAAACCCTCTCGTCCACCAGCAGCACGGCATACAGCTACAAAGGGGTGCAGAGCTGCCTTTTTTCTAGTGGTACTTGGTTACGTGTCGTAACCAAAGTGGTAACCAAAAATATTTAAATCGGCAAGTCAGTCAGCGCGGTAACGAAAAGTAGAAATCAAGTAGGATCCGAGTAGGATTGGGAAAATTTTGGCGCCTGCGGCGACGTCTTCACCAAAAACACCATCATCACTCACTGCTTTGGGGAACCAACGTTCATTCCGAATGTCATCAAAAATAAACACTGATGCAGAGTACCGGTAACAAGTTTTTATTCAGTTAAGTAGCTGGTGGACTCAATGGTAACCAATTTGCCTTTGATCAGCTTTGATTAATCATGAACAGGGTTGAGACTTGAGGGCTTGCAAGTCCGCCACGATCGCCCTTCACTCATAACCCTGACAGCATACCGTATATACTATTTTATTCAATTATTTGAACACACCTGCATCAGGATGGATGACATTGTATAGGCCGGAGTTCAACCGCGGTAAGGCTCAGCCTTAGCTCTATACTGACAGGGCGGGAAGGGGGTGGGTGGGGGGGAGGGGCAACTAAATCAATGGCCCATAGTGGGCCCATGCCGCACTGTTTCCTGAACCCTCACGGCTCCCGACCCTGCGGGGCGTATTTACCCCCCTCAAAGGGCTTCCATGCATGCCAATAGAGAAAGCTTCGCTTCCCATGATTGCTAGCCTGCACAAAGTCATTTGTCAGAAGAAGAGGAGCTGTGTGTCATGCATTGCATGCTCATAAAGGTTCAATGGCAGAGGAGAAAGAGGTGAGAAGGTTTCCATGAGGCTGCGCTGTTGGCTGCAGGGGGGTGGCTGCATGAGAGCATGTCATCATAAGAAATCTATTATCTGGCATACCGGTAGACATGCTTTGCCATCCCTTGTCAAAATCGCAGCTTCGGGGTGAAGCATACGGTCCAAAAAAACGATTTCTTGACCGTCGACGCCAGTTTTCAATCCATAATCGATAATTCCGGTCAATTGTTGCTCAGGGGGAGCGAGATTGGCTTGAGGACAGCATATTGAGTAAATAAATAATTCTTATCCAAGCTAACACACCCCGAATCTATGGAACTGGACAAATTCAGCTCACTCTTATATTGGTAAGTTATTCATTTCTTCGTAAGCAAAGGGTGCTATATTTGAAGAGAAGATTGACAAGGTCTGGCACACTTTATTTATATACAAGTAACTAATTACCGGTAAATACATTTTGAAATATTCATAGCAAAGTAGAAATTTAATTTCCGGCCACGCAACAGCGATTTTGACTGGGTTTGACTGGATGTTTGAGCCTGCGCAACAGGTTTAAATTGGTGTGAACCGGCCGGTTCTCCGCCATAATAAGTCGAAGGAAACAATGCGGGGAAAAGCTAGAGGGTGTTCCGGCAAAGCCGGAAGTGTGGATGTTCTCCGGCTGGGTGATTCTGGGCTGGAGGTCCAACGATCTAATCCCGGCTCTTAATGCCCCCGTTTCTCCCGGTTCGACTCTTAACAAATAATCAGCGAGTCCCCATAGCATTCATGACTGGTGGCTGGCGCGAATCGAGCCTGAGCCAGCGATCGATTATCCAGCGATCAACATCACCGAACCCACAGAGCCTCCCCCTTCTCATATCCTATTCGGGGCATCCTTAGGAAAGACGGAAATGTGCGAAGACATCTGATGTCTAGAACCCTCTCTAACTCCGCCAGCTCAACATCCTTTTATAAGGGTAAGCGGCCCCTAGACCAGCCCAGCAAATTGTGTGAAACAAATATTCACTTGCACACTTTTAGGAGAACCAGGCAAAAATGCTGCATGATTCCAGTTCAAAGAAAAAGGCATGGAGGGAAACAAATATTCCAGTTAACCCTAGAGATCCTAGACCCTGAGTAGGATCTCTGCGCTGCTCCCTGATGTAGCTCCCACGCCCCACTTCAAGGTTTTTTCGCTTGAAATTCAGCTTGTGTAGAAAGAAAACAAACATCGCCCGCAGGGGCATTTGACGGTTCTGGAAATAGTCCGGCATGTGCGAGCCAAGCTAACAGAGCCTCTTGGCTTGGATGGACTCACGTTGGGCAATAATCTGGACTCAAGCTCAGCATGTCTACACATAGCTTGTTTCCGATGATATAAGGGTGGTTGATCATGGTGACGAGGGTGACCTCCGGGGTGGCATCAGGGTAGTTCGGAGGGAACGTGAAGTGCATGTGTATAGGCTCGCCCTGCAGCCTCCTTTCCGCAGCCACCATGTTCACGCACCTGAAATGGAAGGTCGCAAGAAAGGATGGATGCAACATTGGCACTTCGCCTGCAATTGAATTTCCAATGAGCACGGTACCAGTGCCTCGGCACATGCTGGCAGAGTGGCAGAAGGGTTCTGCAATCAGCCTGATCGAAATATCGAATGACGTGCTTTTCTTCTGCTGGCACATGCACAATGTACTTGCTTGGACTTTGAGATGAGGCTGATCAGCTGATGTGGCTGGCTGGTTGCATGCATGACTTGATGACTGGCGGGGGTCCACGAACTCGTGCGCACCATAACCGCATGCATGCAAGCAAGTGAATTCTGGACGCGTGCCTACTGCCTAAAGTGCCCCTAAGCGTAATATGTTGCAGGAGCTGGCCATGCTTGCTATATCGTTCGGCAGGTCGCACAGTTTCCCTTTAGCATTGTATGTTTCTCGTTGCTTGTGTTCCTCTGAGGGGTAAGCTCACCCGCCACTCCAGGATGTTGGATTCGATTGGCTTGGCGTCTTGGCGAGGACGTTAGCGATGATGGGAGTGGTCTGAAGGTCGCGCAGATCTAGCTAAAGACGCTTCACGGCCATGGTAATACGCTGGGTGACAAGTGGATAAGCTGCTTCTTTTTGTAGCCATGCACCCCAAGGAGATGGTTCAAGGTCTGGAAACATTTTCAAAACTTTGGGGAGTTTGCCTGCAGCAGCTGTCTAGTAGCTGCTGAGTAGCTGCGACCACCGGCTGCTGCCAAACTGAAACTGACAGCACGTTTCTAATTCGAAACCGGGGGAAAACGTGTATGCCGGTCCCCTGGTCTTTAAGAAAATCCCGGAGCACGCATCCACATCACGTTTCCACAGCCGATTTTCGACTGTAGTCGGGGGGGGCGGTGGAGGGGGGGACAGTACTAACTGTACACGGTCGGGAAAGTTCCGGAGCACGTTTCCGCAGCACGTTTCCGATTAAGGCGGGGGGGGGGGCTGGACACGGTCATCAAGTCTTCAGGAAAGTTCTGGTGTCGGTGTTTCACCTGCGAACACCCCGGAGTGGGGCCTTTCTGCACGGGCGCCCCCATGATGACCGCCCGGTACGTCCATGGACAGAATCATGCAACGAACCTTATTTATTAAAGGCCTATTACAGGGGCTAATAATCTCCAGTGTCTTTGGAAGTTCTGTGAAGGGGGAGGGGCGAAAAACTGTACGAATCCAGGTGCTCTTAAGGCACCGGAGATTTTCCGGGGTCCAGTGCTTCAAACCGGAAGGACCACAGGAATTTTCCGGGTCAATTGAGGGGGGGGCAAAAGCGAAAAATGGCACCCCATCATCCAAAATTACAGAGCTTGATGAAAAGATTCCAAATCTGGTCTTCACATTTTGTTTGGCCCAGAGGGGTAGGTCGATGTGGGGAAGTCTCCTTGTTAGCCACTTGTTAGCCAAACGATGTTGAAATGCTGTAAGTATCTAAGCAATGGGTGGCAAGACGACTACTACATGAGGATCTTCAGCATGAGCAAGGGCCTGCAATAGCTGGGGATGTGCTAATGATGTGCAAGACTGCAAGGGCAATGACATTACACCTCTGGACCATGCTAAAAAGGCTCGGCTGTATGGACACCCAGCTGTCTGATTGGAGGGGAAATAAATTAAAGGCTAGAGGAGAAAGGAAAGGAACAGAAGAAAAAGGGAGAAACTAAAGGAAGTCCAGAGAAACCTCAGGCCGTTCAGATCCTAGCCCTCAACAAAGAGGAAAGGGGAAGGTATGGAGGCAGAAGACTAGGCCCTCCATTGTCCCCTAGTCACTCCTTCTGGTAACCAACCATATTCATTTCAAACATCACTGAAAGAAACACTGCTTCCAATACACAGGCCTCAGTCCATGTATCAGGGACTTATAAGGCCACTTTTAGCAAGACAAACTTGATTATTAAGGATTCAGGTCAGGACTATGGACAGCTCATGATGTAGTACAAGTTATATGTAAGCACTATTAAGATGTAAGTGTTAATCAAGGATTCTCTGGAAATTATTGCTCCCTTTCACCTGATGAGGGAACAAAGACTACGAGGAGGTTTCCAGATCTTGAAGGGCCTTTTGTATTCAGCAGTTCATTCATGAATTGTTTTTTGTTTATTTAAATACCCCCTGAACTGTAACTTAATGTTGGATACCATAATCCTGCTTAAAATCTATGCACGTTACTTTGTTTTGGGAGGTGCGCAGAGTTGTTGTGCAGCATTATGGGATGCTTGGTGTCCTGGGACGATTTTCAGTGCCGAGTTGAAGGGTGGGCAGATGGATGCTGTTGAAGTTCATGTGGGAAGACTGCCATGATGACGACTGGGTAGACGACTCACGGCCTCACTCATGAATGGCCTTGGACGATGAGTGGCTTCGTGTTGTTTACGACAGGCAAGTACGGTACTACGGTTACATAGCTGGAGAAAGTTTGATCAGGGCTGTGAATATCAGCGATCGGCCAGAGAGTCAGAATTACTTGCTGCTTGATAAGATCTAGAATGCTGATTGCCTTGGGATTGTTACTCTGTTGGGAATGCGGATTGCGTGGGAATGCTGACGGCCTGGGAATACTAGATGGTTGGGATTGCTTCATGAAGTGCTTCAGATAAAGATACGGTATCTGAATACACCAGTATTATCAGCCTATCAAGTAAGAAACAAATACGACAATTACTTGCGAAAATTACTTTAATGGCGACAACTCTAAAAGTAAATAATTATTTTCCAACTTTTGTCTCAAATCTGCTGAAATGCTTTTCAAGCCATATTTCATGAGCCATACAAATCCTACTGAAAACTCTACTGAGACACCATGGATTCGCCACTGAGTCACCACTGAGTCGCCACTGATTCCTGTTGCCATGCAAGATTTCAAGTTATTTCAAGGTATTTTACTAATACGGCAGTGCCCGGAAAAGCCATATGGCTCCTAAGGAGTCCTAACTCTCAAATAGACAGAAGTATTTACTCTCTCACCTGATGGACACACAAGGCAGGTGGTTGCGAATTTGGGATATGCCACAACTGGGGTGACCATTGGGCCGCTGGGGGGCTCAACACTGACCGGCCTACAACCGGTTGCCAGGTTCTCGCCAGGTTCTCAACCCGCTTATTTTTGCAACCTTGCCCTTGGGCTCTATACTTCTTCGGCTCAATTATCAAAACTGAAGTAGCTAAAGGACGTTGTGTATCAGAGCACGGGAGATAGAAAGGCTTTTCAGGGCCCTGGCCATATCGCCCCCCTGTCGTCCTGAATAAATCATACAGGAAGTATGTCTGGAGCTATATACATCACGTTCAAGGAGAAAGGAATCGAAAACGCCAAGCTAGCGGTGCAGGAGGACGAAGCCGGGAACTATGAGAAGGCCATACAGCTATATTTGACATCGCTAGAATACTTCAAGACTTACCTGAAATATGAAAAGAATCCGAAGGTTCGCGAGGCAATCACGGACAAGGTCAGCTGTTGTCCGCATTGGGACCGCCTCGCTCTTAAGCCATCCGCAACCCTTGTGTCCGCAACCTGATTATGAGGATCGTTATCATCCCTCTCTCTTTCATCGGTGCAGTTCAAGGATTACCTGGCCCGAGCTGAGTACTTGAAAGGGGTAGCAGGGCAGGACAGCGGCCCACCTGAGAATGGAACAGCTGCCGGTGCGCAGAAGGTCAAGAAACCTGGCGCTGGTAAAGATGACGTGAGTTGCCTCTACGTATGAGCCCAAGTGATGAGCCCATGCAACCTGGGGCCTTGGCCCTCGGCCCCTGGTGGGGAGGGAAGCTGCATCACAACATGCACCTCCATGCAGATGTCTTGGAATACCCCATGCCCCTGGGGGCCTAGAGGTTTGAGAAACTGTGTTGCCAGACGCACCTGTCCTAAAAGGCCCCAGGCGGCCTAGGTGGAAGGGAAGCTGCATTGCCAAATGCACATCCATGCAGCTGTCCAGAAAGAGGCCGTGGGGGGGCATCTGCATTGCCACATGCAGCTCGATGCAGCAGTCCTGACGCCTTGCATATTCCCGTCCTGTAGGGTGCTGATGACAAGGAGAAGGACCGGATGAAAGCTGGTCTTACTGGCGCCATTCTGTCAGAGAAGCCGAATGTCAAGGTATGGCCCCGCCGGTAAATGATCGAAGGACGTTATAGAAACCACTGGAGTTTATCATGTTTTGCACGGCCTGGTCTCACTGCTAGCTCCTGTCATCATTCCATCTCATTCGCGCGCCTGTTGCTTGATTCTGATGCCAGTGGGACGACGTTGCCGGGCTGGAGGGTGCCAAGGAGTCGCTGAAGGAAGCCGTGATCCTTCCCGTCAAGTTCCCGCAATTCTTCACGGGTGCGGCATGGCACACGCATGGGGGCCTGCCTTCTATTCGCTCTGGGTTCCACCCTTCAATACTCAAACCCTTCAAAATAAATGCGTCCATCGGGAGGATAGCTCATGGCCAACAACAAGCACAGGGTTGGGTTTCAAAACTGCATGACCCGTCCTCTCTGGCCTGAGCTGAGCAGCTCTGCGCATTGATGCTTGCTCGGCAAAGGCCACATGCCCAGCGCACATTTTCTCGCCTGCTAGGTTCTCTAGGGGCCATGCATGCGCGATGCCTTATGTCTGACTTGTGCCGCAGGGAAGAGGAAGCCATGGAGCGGGATCCTCTTATATGGACCACCCGGAACTGGAAAATCGTATCTAGCCAAGGTATGTCAAGGGAGCGCCACTGGTGCATGAATCATCCTCTTACTTTGAATTGGAGGGAGGCGATGCTGAGATGAGACAGCAGTTGTCCTTTCCCTTCAGTCAGGACAGTCAGCATGCCATTATTCATTTTAGGGAATTTCAGCTAAGATGGCCTGGTGCAGCAAGCCCTGCCGCTTGGGCTACCAGCCCAGGTTTGGCCCCCAGCAGCCCAGCCGTGGCTGCCCAGCCGCCTGCCGAATGTGGTCAGGTTCACAAAGAGATTAATCCTGGAGCGCTCCTTAATGATCATAATTTGCTTACTGTACAGCCTGTAGTTGTTGTATAGGCAGAAGTTGTTGCACAGGCTTTCAGCCCAGGCTGGCCCAAGTAGGCCCAGGTAGGTCCACACAGGCCCAGACAGGCCCAGAAAGGTTCAGACAGGCCCAGGCAGAAGTTGTTGTATAGACAGAAGCTGTTGCACAGGCAGTACATGTTGTACTTGTTGTACAGGCTGTACATCGATCCCCACTTGTTTGCGGTGCAGGCCGTCGCCACCGAGGCGGACTCCACGTTCTTTAGCATCTCCTCGCAAGACCTCGTGTCCAAGTGGCTGGGGGAGAGCGAGAAGCTGGTCAGCCAGCTGTTCAGCCTTGCGCGTGAAAGCTCCCCGTCAATCATCTTCATCGATGAGGTACAGGGTTCATTTCAGCACGCTTAGGCTTAACTTTGGGCACACGCCAGGGCCTACAGCCAGGGGGGCCTAGGGCTATAAGCTAAGTTGCTTGGCCCACTGGTTGTAGGCCTGTCAGGATTTGGTCCCCAGTAGTGGACGTGCTGGGCCCCCCCATTCAAGGGTATGGTGCACACTTGGATGCACGTTGTGAGGTATGTCACCCCCCCCTTCGGTGGCCGTCTACCCGGTTTGGGAGGTCATGTGAGCGGCTCAAGTGGTCAGGTCACAGTTTTGCTTGTTGAGCCCCTTCAGGAATTTCGAATCGCCTTCCCTCTAAATTAATGATGTTTAGGGGTGAGGGATGCATTAAGGAAACGAATTGTCAATTGACAACGCCAGTTCCAGTCAAATATATTTTTTGGTTTCCATTTTCGCCACGAGGCAAGCATCGGCAAGAATTCGTCAACGCATGCCGGAGGGTAGGCCGTTCAAATCTACGAGTACCGCTCAATATGCCCACTGGATGCTTGCCGTTGCTGCTTGTTGTGCCCCCACTCCCGCCTGCATATTTCAAACATCGCTGAGGACTGAAGAGAGACGCCCCCTCAGGTGGACTCCCTGTGCAGTGCCCGAGGCGAGGGCGAGAGCGAAGCCGCCCGCCGCATTAAGACGCAGCTTATGGTGGAGATGCAGGGCGTGGGAAGCAACAACCACAATGTTTTGGTCCTAGCGGCGACCAACCTGCCATACAACCTAGACCAGGTCAGTGTGGTTTTGAATGTGCAGTTGCGACCCAGACCACCCGTGGGGTGCCTGCCGGACAGGAACTACTGGGCCAATTGGGACTAAACTATGACGGGCCCGCGGCTGGCGGCCCTAGCAGCAGGGCAGGATGCAGCAGGACTCCCCAGCTGCAGGCTGAGATGTAGATGACGCTTATCTGACGTGTGCTACATGTGACACTGGACCATTGGACCGTTCCCTACACAGGCTATTCGGAGGCGATTTGACAAGCGCATTTACATCCCCCTGCCCGAGGAGCATGCGCGCACGCACATGTTCAAGATCCACCTGGGGGACACACCGAACACGATGACCGGTGAGATGATGTGTTTATTGTAGGGGTGCTTCAGCTAAAATCAGGCCGAGTTGTCCGGGCACGGTGCAGCAGCTTGGACCACCTGCTGTAGGCCGGGCAAATAAAGGTCCCACTGGGCCCAGCAGTGGCTGCCCTGCCCTTCCCCCCAAAGAGGGTCTGGTACATGCTAAATGAACACTGTGAAGACGCATAGACACCAAGCTCCTTGATGGGCATTCGCTTTGTTTGACGTCACCGTGTTAGTGGATCTCCTCATTAAGGTGACAAGGTTGCTTGCAATTGAGCAGTCAAAGGAGCGATGGACAATTACGATCAAGGCCAGGAACAGGGGCGGACCGTCATTTAGCCACAACTGATGTATGTGTGAAATAAGCGAGGGGCGTCATTCCTTCTTCTGATGTTTGTGCAAAGTCAAGGCAGGGTTCCGGGACAAGTTTCGCTTCCAGCTCGTGTACTTCCACTGATTCGTTTTTCTATTCTGTCCGTCCTGTTGTCTTAAACTCCCCTGTAAGGGTGCGCTTGCAGCTCTGTCGTTAGCCTGTGTGTAATTAATAGGGGCAAGCAAGTTTTTTAACCTTGCCTCGCTCCCAGTCACCCTAGCATCCAACCCGCGCTATATGCTCCCAGTTGCCCTGATGGGCTGCAATGCCATGGCTGCTGAAGTGCTGACGTGCGCCTCCCTTTTGCCCCGCTGCGCTGAGCTACCCTGTTAAACAAATGTCTGATGATGTGCATCCCTCTGTCCCTCTGCGAAGCTCACCTGCCATGGCTGCTGCTGATATTTTTTGTACTCCCTTGGCCTTGTCAGATGCGGACTTCCAGGAGCTGGGTCGGCGCACAGAGGGCTTTTCCGGGTCGGACTGCAATGTGGTGGTCAAGGATGTGCTGATGCAGCCCATCCGCATGTTGAGAGAGGCAACGCACTTCCGGAAAGCCAAGGGACTCGATGGAAGTGAGTAGTAGGCTATCCTGGAAGAGGATCAGGCTGGAAATTAATCATGATGAGGTTGGACTGTGGGAAGTGTGATTTGTGTGACATGTTTGCATGGAGGTGTGATATCGGTGACATGTCTGCAAGGAAGTGTGATTTGTGTTACATGCGTGCAGGGAAGTGTGATTTGTTGGCGTGTATGCACGAAAGTGTGATTTATGTGACACGCCTGGGGGGAAGTGTGATTCTGGTGACATTCCTGCATGGAAGTGTGGTTTCTGTGACAAGGTTGTGTGGATGTGTAATATATGTGGCATGCCTGCAGGAAAGTGTGGTGCCTGTGGCATGCCTGCAGTTGAAGCGGTGCTGTAACAGCACACTGCTTTAAGGCCTGTTGGTTGCTATCTTGCCAGCATCCACCTCTCCTTACATGATTGCGGCCATGAACATCTCAAGAAGATATCTCAAATGGCGAGATGAGGCCTCTCTCCACACGCCCCCTTAATTCCATGCAAGCAAGCGCAGCTACAATTGTGTTAATGATAACTTTGGGAGGATGTTGTGCCTTGTTGGCTGGGGGCGGTTTTGCACGTTGATTTCAAATGCCGGTAACTAATTTGTTTTCCCTCTGAAATTACTGATTCTGAAATAACTGAATCAGAATGCCATTATTAGGAACCCCTGTTACTGTTCTCTACTTGCCCTTGCAGGGTGTATCAGACTTCCTCCCCTCTGAGCCCAGGACATCTGCACTGAACCTACAGTAATCTGCAGACAACCACCTTGCCAACTATCAGGACCTTCAATTATGGACTTGATCATATTCTTCATATTTTGATATCATGTCCCTGATGCCTCCTTTCACAGACCTGGTTTACGAGGCCTGCTCCCCGGCTGAGGCGGGGGCCGAGGTGATGAACCTGCAGTACTTTGCAGACAATAACCTGGCTGACAAGGTGCTGCCGCCCCGAATCTCCATGCGCGACTTTGAGAAGGTGCTGCCGAGGGCCCGGCCCACCGTTGGGAAGAGCGATCTCGCCATCTTTGAGAAGTTCACGGAAGAGTTTGGCGAGGAGGCGGCCTAGCAACGGGGGCTTGACGCTGTATCATGACTGCTGTGATGGCAGTATGTCAAAGACGTTACTCCCCTGGGCCATGCTGAAAAGTGGCAGTATGGCAGTTTGTGGAAGGGAGCCTTCAGCCTGATTAAGGGTGCTGGCATTGTAAGGATGGAGATGGACCGTCTGCCTGCTCCTGCCCCCCGCCCCCCCTCCTCACTGTGCGCCTGGGGCTTGTTCCTTATTGGTATGCTTTCCTTTCTCCTCTAGCCTTTTCCTCCCGAGCAGACAGTCCGGCGCCCACGCGGATGAGTCTTTTCAGCATGGCCCTGAGGTTGAATGAATGAATGTCATTGACTTATTGGTATGCTGGCAATCAAACTCTGCTCTGAGATGAAGCCTGCTGTCCAGCCCCGAGCCAGAAATAATCAAATGGCCTGCCCTGCAGGCTCTGGGTTGGAATTTCCCTCGGACAGCGTTGTTGATTTATAGCAACCCTGAATTGGGGAGGGTGATTGCGAGTGGAGCGAAATCCTGTCGAGCAGTTCAATGTGATCGTCATGATGTCATGTGTGGGCTGTCATCAGTGCAGGCCGCATGCCCTGGAGCGACAGGTTATAAACATTTTTTGTACAGTTTGAGCCAAGCCGATAGGCGGTAAGGAACATACACATATGCTGCGGGAAGGCCATTGGGCGCCTGGAATTTAAATTTCCAGGTCTCTGTCGGTGACCAGAGCCACTTTCCTTTTCTTCACTGAAATGATGAAGGTTTCCCTCATGGTCCACACGGAGCATCTCAGGCTTCAGGGGGATGCACATTTATATAGAACTCATGAGGAGGTTGAGCTTGGCCTCCGCCCTTCCGTGTCTGTCAATGACGTTACACCTCTGGGCCCTGCTAAAAAAGGCTCGGCCGCGTGGGCGCCTAACTAAACAGTTGGGAGGAAAGATGGAAAGAAACACTCCGCCCTTCTGTGTCTGTATGGTGTCTGGCAGGACCACGTCACAAAAATTACTGAGGGCTTTATACACATTTCACCAGCCACCTTCGGCCGCAGCAATGTCTCTCCAGCAAAATGCAGTCCAGCTTGCTTCAGCACCTACGCCAGGCTGCGGGGTTACCTGCATCAGCCTCCAGTTGGAGAGTCTTGTGAGAGCTGCAGCTCCAGCCACTACAGCGAGACTGGTGGACCCATATCCTCCGCTTCTACAATGCAGCGGTGGCACCAGCGGCACAGTAATACAGCCCTCTCATGGCTCAAGCCATGGCAGCAGATATGCAGCTTGCAGTCAGCCAAGGCACTGGCGGCCGCACCAGGTGCTCTGATCTGCTGGGTGCATTAGAGGAGCTGGAGCGGGGGGCAGCCACCCCCACCTTGTGCGAGGCAGCAGCTGCCCTACAGCACCTACCCGTCACAGAGGTGTTGGCACTCGTTGACGCAGCCTGCGAGCAAGCACGGCTGGACGCAAGCGGCGGTGGGGACCCCAGGGACCCTACCACCGAGCACAGATCCACGGCGACCTACCGCGCCTGGTTCCAGTCCACGGCGGGTGCTGTGCTGGCGCAAGCCAAGAGCCGCACTAGCCATAGGGAGTGTGCTTGTGTGCGCATAAGTTTGCGACTGCGGCTCGGCGCGATCAGCACGGCTGATACCAGAGGACGGCGCAACGGTCAGCGGCGAGAGGCACGCTGCTGCCAGCGGTGTTGGGCACGGGGGGATAGCGAGCAGGTGGAGGATGCGCTACATGTGTGCTTCCAGTGCCCTAGTGTCAGGGAGCAGTTACGGGAGCGGGGGTGGGCAGGTCCTCCGGGCGCTGCCAATAACTTCCACCAGCTGTACCAGGTTGAGCAGGGGTGGGATGCACTTGCTTTTGTGGACTGTGCTGTGGGCATTGTTGAGGGTTCATCTCTAGGGATTCTGAGGCGCCGGTGTCGTTTGCCTTTCTGGCCTTCTCTTTTGGTCCTTTCTTTTGTTGATTGCCCCCATTTTAGTTTCTTAATTCTCCCCTCTGTTCAGTGGGGCACCCTCGCGGCCAAGCAGGGGTGGGATACGCTTGCTTTTGTGGCCTTTTTTTTGAGGCTTTGTTCAGGGCTACTCTCTAGTGGAACTCAGGTGTCAGACTTGGTCGTCTTTGCCTTCCCGGCCTCTCCTTTTGTTCCTTCCCCCCCTCTTCCTTTTTGTTTCTTCTTTTCTCCCTTCTGATCAGTCGGGCGCCCACGCAGCCGAGCTTTGAGCGGGCCCAGAGGTGTAACGTTATTGACACATTTCATCCTCGATTCCGCCCCCCTTTATGTCACTCACTAAATCGAACCTCACAGGCTCCACCATGATCAGGACCAGCCCTCGCCTCTCAGGGGATGAGCTACGTGCAGACCTATTCATACATATTCACGGTATACACCTTTCAAAGCCCCTGGTTCAAAACATATTCACGAGCCACTCTCTCCAGTCATGCAAACAGCAGGTCAAGTGCATGGGGGACATCTGATACTCAGTACCCCTGGTTCATGCACTAGAAGAATAATATAGGCTTGGGCTGCAGGGCTGCAAATTCGGTTCATGCCGGGTGTCAAAATCCAGGTCCATGCCAGGTGTCACAAATTTCCGATTCATGCCCAGCATCTGGATAGACAAAAGTGCAATACGACAGCCCAAGAGGATGACCCCTACGTGCCACGGAAAACTTGTGCTACACCATAAAATCAGGCAAGGGCATGTGAGCCGCGGGCCCTCAAAGCTCCTGCATCATGTCTATTGGTTGTCCGCGAGCCACTTCTGGATCTTCTCGTCCGTTTCGCTGCTCCTGGCCCCGGGTCTCTTGGATCTGTGCGGGATCCACAGCGCATGGACATGTTCAGCCGTGCTTATTTCAGGGTGGTTCCGAGGGTAGTTCGGCAAAAATCAGCTACATGCCAGCCTGGAGCTGGCAGGGCTTACAGCAATTTGCCATGTTGCTGGGGCCACCACCAATAGGCCGGTCATAGTTTAGTTGCACTTTGCCCGGTGGTGCATGGCTGCTCAGCGGCCTTCTTGGTATAATAGTGCACAAGATAGTCACTGGTTCAACAGCTTAGGCACATCCTGGCGTTCTCTGTCCTTTTGTCCATCCATCATACACAGCCATCAAATATCTATGTTTATGTGAGCTGAAATGTGGAATAAGGGATTTCCACGGGATTTTCAGCCCAGCGGCGTATTATCGTTGATACTGGGCACAGCAGCCCAAAGACAGATAAAAAAAGCCATGAGGTCCAAATCTGGCCACATTTCTTGCAATATGCTTAACATGTCCCAAAACCTGTTCTCCCTCTCACCCGTTCGAAAATTCGAAGTAATCCTTGAAGTTGCGCTTATAGTACGCATCAAGGCGCTCCTGCAAGACAAATGTTTAGATGTTTTAGTTTACGGTATCCATCAGGGATGTTTTAGTATACGGTATCCATCAGGGATGTTTTAGTACACGGTATCCATCAGGGATGTTTTAGTATACGGTATCCATCAGGGATGTTTTAGTATACGGTATCCATCAGGGATGTTTTAGTATACGGTATCCATCAGGGATGTTTTAGTATACGGTATCCATCAGGGATGTTTTAGTACACGGTATCCATCAGGGATGTTTTAGTATACGGTATCCATCAGGGATGTTTTAGTATACGGTATCCATCAGGGATGTTTTAGTATACGGTATCCATCAGGGATGTTTTAGTATACGGTATCCATCAGGGATGTTTTAGTATACGGTATCCATCAGGGATGTTTTAGTATACGGTATCCATCAGGGATGTTTTAGTATACGGTATCCATCAGGGATGTTTTAGTATACGGTATCCATCAGGGATGTTTTAGTATACGGTATCCATCAGGGATGTTTTAGTATACGGTATCCATCAGGGATGTTTTAGTATACGGTATCCATCAGGGATGTTTTAGTATACGGTATCCATCAGGGATGTTTTAGTATACGGTATCCATCAGGGATGTTTTAGTATACGGTATCCATCAGGGATGTTTTAGTATACGGTATCCATCAGGGATCCCCTGGTATCCATGTACCACAATCATTTAAGAATGTCATGGCAGGACCATGCATGACATTCAAAATAGTAATTGTAACGTCCTAAGAATGAAAACGTGTGTCCCTCGAAGGAGGGAGGGGAAGGGGCAGAAATAAAGGCTTGAGCCCATACTACACAAAATATAAATCCACAGTTGTTGGCTGACCTTCCCTGATCCCCACATCCAGAACCCAGTATAAACAGAATTTCGCACCCAAACATTAGTAGTATGGGGTGGCCAGGGGACTATTTAGACCAGCCCGGCATTGCAAGTTTTCTGGTAAAGATCAATGTAGCAGGCTCTCAAATATTAGATAGCGATATAGGAAATATAATACCGGTATCAGGACTCCTGGGAACCGGTACTCAGGGTCCTCAGGATACCAGTATTTAGGATACTTAGGATACCGGTACCAGTATTCAGGATACCAGAATGCTAAGGATCTTCAGGATACTTAGGATACCAGTATTCAGGATACCAGGATACTAAGGATCTTCAGGATCCTCAGAATACTTAGTATGCTGGTCCTCAGAATACCCCGGCGGAGAACCAAACATAGATTTAATTGTCTGCTGCCACCTCGAGGCGTGCCCCCTGGCCAGCAGCATTTCAGCCAAATTCCTGCATTCATCTCCTGCCCCCGGTGTTTTCAAAGGTCAAAAGGATTGGTTGTGAAGTTCCAGCCTGGCCCACAAAACTCAAACACAGGCTTATCAACAATTGCAAAATTAACGGCAGCTACAGGGTTTGAAAGGCAGCCATGCTTATGTTTGCTGAGCTGGCACCCCCAGCCCTGACCATTCTGCATACCAGGGGGGAGGTCAGGGGACAATATATCCATATTTCATGAAGCCAATTACCTCTAGTTGACACAAGAAAGAGGACGGCCAAGCTCTGACAATCATCTGACAGCTGGAAGCATGGTTGTTCTAAAAAGTGTCAATCTCCCCCCCCATGAACTTTGCTCCCCTTATCTCACCATCCCCTGGGCCAAAACTTGTCTGAATAAAAGCTTGTGGAAGTTTTCATGAAGCTCTACGAAGTCGGAGGACGCATTCCCACCAGTTTGCACATCCCCACCCCACCCCCCTCGTGTGCCTCTCCAGATCTCTCAGCATTGAGTTGTATTGCTGTCAATGATCACGGATTTGACCGGGACTAAAAAATACATTTCCTGATAAATACTTGTCACATGTTTTTATCAATTACCTTTTTTCTTTCATCCTTCTTCTCGTTGGTGCGCTTCAGGAGCTCTGCACACACAGAGACGCGACAAAATCGCAAAACATGGCTTTGTAGGGCGGGTGGGCCAAGCATACAGTCATGCATCGAGATCTGTCCACTATTCGACATTTTCGGTAAAAGCCAGCAAGGAAGCTATCTTTCTTTTAGGTTGCTTCACCTACCAATGGGTGCATCAAGGCCTACGGCTGTGGGGGAGCCACGTGCCCTTATGCTCAGGCCACCGGCCGTAGGTCGGTCAACATTTTGTCCCTATGGGCCAAGTTGTGCTCCCCCAGAAGCCTGCCAGTTGTGCTCCCCCAGAAGCCTGCCAAGGGTGATCTGGAGAGCACAACAAATGAACACTGCTAGCCAACCCTGCATTTCCCCGCAACCCTCTTCTCACAAACCTTGAATGAATGTCGAGTCTGCGTCAATCACTTCCTTGTTAGGCAAGTTCAACTTGCCAACCTGCTCCGCGCTAGCAGGCTGGCTTTGAAGAACCTTGGGAGCATTGAAAGTCGAAACAGGCTCAGAAATTGGAAAGCTCGAAGTCCAGGAAAGGTGCTCTCATCCATGCGGCCATGCCACTCTGCGGTTGATTCTAAACACAAGCACGTACCAGCTGAAGGGATCCGAGGGACAGCCCTGTCAGGAGGAGTCGTCGATTGGGCTGGGCTTGGCAGCAGGTGGAGCGAGCCGGGCGGCTACTGGACCTGAGCAGGTGGAGAGCAACGTCAGACAAGGCCGTGGACGTGGGCTCAGCTGATGAGTACCGGAATACTACTACCTGCTCAGAGATCTGGAAGCAATCATTTCTAATTACTAGCGAGTCGAAGGGAACGCCTGATCGCAAATATTTACAAATTAGATCTGGTTTTGGGATATCCCAGCGGGCCTGCGAGCTGATCGTAGGCCCGATTGTGTGCGACCAAAGTGTGTCCTGAGCACCAGCCCACACTTGCGCAGGAACTGCTTTCTGTTGCCAGCTGTGGTGCAAAGTCCGAGCAAAAGAAAGTGTCGCCCAGAGATTGAGGGTACTGCCTGTTGCGCAGTAACAAGGATGTCAGATTTATCCAGTCACGATGGTATTCTGCAGAGATTGACAGACTTGGCTCGTACCGCCGAATCCTTGCTTTCGAACGCCCCGATCACTTTGGCTGAGAGCCTGGACGAACTAGCAGCGGAGATAAGGGCTAGAGCGGAATCCGGTGCGAGCATCATCCCCAAAGCTAGTGGTCATGCAAGGCTTCCTCGTGGGTCCCTCATGCGGAGGCTGCTGCCATGCAGGTCAATCGAGTCAGCAAGCGGGTGACGGTGCATCAGAGCTGCAGGAGCCAACAGGGAACAAGAAGAGGCGTAAGAGTGAGCTGTAGCCGTTCCAACGGGGCTAGGTTGGCAGTACAAATGCTCAATAACGTACACCTCTGGGTCCTGCTCAAAAGACTACCGATGCGTGGCAGCCCAACTGTTTGGAATGGAAGGAAACTTGAGGGGATGTTCAGTGGAGAAAGGAAGGAATAATTAATGGGTAAATAGGAGAAATAGTAATGGGACAATCAGAAGGCCATAAAGGAAAGGAAGCAGTACAGCAGCTGTCGAGTTCATTCCACACCTAATGGATGCTAGCTCGATGAACCGACCTGGCGTTGGTTGGTTGCCTAGACGCTGTAACAGAAACTGAGCATGTACATTATCAGTTTATTTTTAGTGTGCACGTCACCACATTAGTGGGGCAGCTGTGCACACGGGGCAGAGGACGGGGACAAAACCAGGGCTGGCCTAGTGGCCTACCGTCGGTGGCCCCAGCGACAAGGTTTTCTGCAACAGGCTACCCTGGCTGTAGGTACAAAATGTGCAGTTGAACCACGCAAGGTTCACCTTCATCCCACACCCAAGGGATGCCTGTTCGATTGACCGAGCATGCGTCTCACTTCGGTGCACATCAGACCACCTTTGGCAGGTCTCTGGGCGACCACCACAGGGTCAAAGGAGGACAAACCTTGATCGGCCTACGGCTAGTGGCCCAAGCAGCTAGGCTTGCTGCACCAAGACCCCACGGCTGTAGACCTTTATGTGCCTGCACTGTTAAAATGTTGTGGAGGCACCCTAAAACAAAATTATTCCACACCCTCTACTGCACCCCGTTCTCAGTTCTTCTCACACAATAGTCTCACACTCAGGATCAGCCTTCCGTACGGCATTTGATGCGCACCCTTACGTGCTCAACCCTGAAAAGTTGAACCCTCGAATACAATCTTCTGCCCGCAGATAAGCCCGCCCGAGAGCTGGACTTTTCAAAGTACCAGCAGCGGCTGGTGGCGTTGGAAGTGATGTACATCGGCGTGAGGTTTCAGGGGTTTGCAAGGCAGGACAGCACAGACAACACGATCGAGGTGGGCTGGGAAGTGTGGAGGTGTTGAAATGATGTATGTGGGTGTGAGGGTTTAGGGGTTTGTGAGGCAGGACAGCATGGACTGTCCTTTGGGGCATAATAGACAATGATAAAACCTGCGGGGCTTACTGGTACAGGTTACCGGTGGCTATCATATTTCCCCAGGGATGCATGAAGGTACTCTGCAGGTCCGGCACTGTTGTTTCATCAATGCCCTCAAATCACCCAACCATCTTGGCATTACGGTATATATTTCATGAAGCACTCCCGTCGGACATGCTGTTTATATATATGAATGATGGGCGGTCCTGACCGCCCACACCCCCCCATGCCCTGCTTCAGGGCGAGTTCTTCAAGGCGCTGCGCAAGACACGGCTCATCGAGCAGGACGTGGAGGTGCAGCAGCTGCAGTACTCGCGGTGCGGGCGGACTGACAAGGGGGTATCAGGGCTGGGACAGGTGCGTTGCCCGTGAAGGGCTCACGGCTCACGGTATCGGGTTGGTACGGGCAGACAGACAAGTGGGAATCAGGGTTGGGATAGGCGTGTTGTCTGTGTAGTGTTTAGGGTTAACGGTTTTGGGTTGGTACGGGATGACAGGCAAATCGGTCTCAGGGATGAGGGATGGCACTGGTGCCTGGTCCATGTAGGCTTAAGAGGTTTCCGGCTGGTAGGGGAGGAAAGATGAGGGAGTCTCTGGGCTGGACTGGTGCGTCACTGCTGCATCGTCCACGCAGGGTTAAGAGGCTGGGTTTGGGGTTGGTACGGGGGGACCGACGAGGGGTCTCAGGGCTGGGACTGGTCCGTCGTCTGCTAGCATCATGTTGCCTGAGGCGCTGGACCCACGCGTAAGACTCTGCCTAGAGTGTGTGCTTGCAGCCTGACTGCCAGCCTGCAGTCAAGCTTCCTAATCGTCGTCTCTGAGTGTTCCCTTGAATGTGATTTCACAAGTTGTGCAGCTACCACCCAGCTATTACCCAGCTACCACCCAGATACCGCCCCACTACAAAGCAGCTACCACCCAGCTACCACCCAGCTATTACCCAGCTGCCACCCAGCTGCCACCCAGCTACCACCCAGCTGCCACCCAGCTATTACCCAGCTACCACCCTGCAATCACCCTGCAATCACCCAGCTATCACCCAGCTGCCACCCAGCTATCACCCAGCTATCACCCAGCTGCCACCCAGCTACCACCCAGCTGCCACCCAACTGCCATCCAGCTACCACCCAGCTATCACCCAGCTATCACCCAGCTATCACCCAGCTGCCACCCAGCTATCACCCAGCTATCACCCAGCTACCACCCAGCTACCACCCAGCTACCACCCAGCTATCACCCAGCTACCACCCAGCTATCACCCAGCTATCACCCAGCTGCCACCCAGCTATCACCCAGCTATCACCCAGCTATCACCCAGCTGCCACCCAGCTATCACCCAGCTGCCACCCAACTGCCACCCAGCTACCACCCAGCTATCACCCAGCTATCACCCAGCTATCACCCAGCTGCCACCCAGCTATCGCCCAGCTACCACCCAGCTATCACCCAGCTGCCACCCAGCTATCACCCAGCTATCACCCAGCTACCACCCAGCTGCCACCCAACTGCCACCCAGCTATCACCCAGCTATCACCCAGCTATCCCCCAGCTATCACCCAGCTACCACCCAGCTGCCACCCAGCTACCACCCAGCTACCACCCAGCTATCACCCAGCTATCACCCAGCTACCACCCAACTACCACCCAACTATCACTGAGCTATTACCCAGCTGCCACCCAGCTACCACCCAGCTATCACCCAGCTGCCACCCAGCTATCACCCAGCTACCACCCAGCTACCACCCAGCTATTACCCAGCCACCATCCAGTTACCAGTCTACCACCCAGCTATTACCCAGCTGCCACCCAGCTACCACCCAGCAGTGGTGAAGCTCTCTGTTTGGACGTGCGCAGAACTGACCTCCCCGAGTCCCCACGCCCCCTCTGTTGCGCGCCAGGTGGTCGCTTTACAGCTCCGCTCCAACGGGCGCGCCGGCGAGCTGGTCCTGTCGGAGAGCGAGGAACTCGATTACGTCCGCATCATCAACACGGTGTTACCACCGGAAATAAGGATCCTCGGATGGACCACTGCGCCGCCCGATTTCAATGCCAGGTGCGCTGCGATTGTGCCGCAAATTGAAATAAAAAATGAAATTCAAATTGGAGCGGTTGGAGGTGTGATGGAGGCCGACTGAACAGGACAGTTGTGGTGATTTGGTGTGCGCATCTCTTCTTTTAGCAGGCTGCTGGGTAGCCGCAACTGGGCCGATGGGGACCAAATCTGAACCGGCCTACAGCCAGTGGTCCAAGCAGCAGGGCTTGCGGAAACAGGCCCCCGCGGCCTGAGGCCATGTTGCAGCTGAATTTTAGCTGAAACACCCTGAAGCAAACAGTGATGGTTTGTGGACCAGTGGAGGTTGCAGGAGCCGAATCAGCAGCTATTAGCAGGAGGGCCTCACCTAGGTGCCGGCCAGCAGAGCTGTAATGGCCCGCACCAATGGCACCATCTGCATGCCCTTCGCCCCAGGTTCTGCGCCCGGTACAGGCAGTACAAGTACTTCATTGTACAGCACACATGTACAGAGGCTGGGCCCGCTGCTGCCGCAGCTCCCAGCTTGGACTTAGAGCGCATGAGGCAGGCGGCGCAGCACTTTGTGGGGGAACACGACTTCCGGAATTTCTGCAAGGTACGCGCGTTGCATGAAGCATGTTGCATGGGATAAGCTGCATGGCGGAAGAGGCAGGCAAGGCGGTGCTGTGTGAGAGTCTGGGAGAGCAAGTGTTTTCTAACTTCCGAAAGATGCCTGTCTTGCATGAAATGCGTTGCAAGGAGCGTGTTGCATGGGGACAAACAAAACGGGATGCATGGAGCGCGTTGCATGGCATGTGAGAGAGGCAGCACAGCGCTATGTAGGAGAGCCCTGAACCCTGACCTATGTGGGGAAGCCCTGAACCCTGAACTAGGTATGTGAAACTCTGAACCCCAACTCCAGCCTTGATTGTCTCATGCTTGCAGCCGGATGTGCTGGCGGTAAAGAGCTTTCGTCGTTGTGTCCTGAGCTTTGAGATTGACCCAACTGATCTTGGGGACAGCTGCGGCGGGTCTCAGGTCTACGCCCTCAACATCCGAGGCACGGCTTTTCTGTGGCACCAGGTGGGGAGGAGTGGGGGGCGGGAGTAGGGGGCGGGTGGGCGCAGATACAGGACTTGGAGACCCCATGCTGCATAGAGCTTGATGAGAGCTTTTCAGCATTTGAGGGACCACCTTTCTGTGGCTCCAGGTGGGGAGGAGTGGGGGGCGGGAGTAGGGGGCGGGTGGGGGCAGACACAGGACTTGGAGACCCCATGCTGCATAGAGCTTGATGGGAGCTTTTCAGCATCTGAGGTACGATTTTCTGAGGCACCAGGTAAGGAGGAGTGGGGGGCAGGTGGGGGCAGAAACAGGAATGAGAGACCCCATCCTGCATAGAGCTTGATGAGAGCTTTTCAGCATCTGAGGGACCAACTTTCTGAGGCACTAGGCGGGGAGGAGTATGGGGCAGGTGGGGGCAGAAACAGGAATGAGAGGCCCCATCCTGTATAGAGCTTGATGATAGCAACCGTTCTACCAGACTCAATTGAAATTCACGATGGTCTCTATGTGGTACGAAACCACCACCGGTGTTCAGCATCTCAGGGACCGCTTTTCTGTTGCACCATGTAGAGAGGTGTCCGGAGTGAGCCCGCCGATAAAAACAAATCATGAAACCAGCAAAAAATGCAGGAACTTACGGAACTGTGGGATGGTGCCTGGAATGCTGGCACAAGGAGCAGCGTGCCTGACCTACCTGAACTGCAGTGCTTATTTCAGTGAGCACCGGACCACCTTCCTGGGGGCTGCTGGGCAGCTACCACTGGGTGGGTGGGGGTATTGGTACCAAATCGTCACTGGCCGGTGGCCGGTGGCCCAAGCGACGAGGCATGCTAAATTGCTAACCCAGGACCCCACAGCCACAGACGGGGACGTGGCTGACTTGTAGCTTAAGTGTAATGCAAATTATATCCCCCAGTGAACAGCCCCCAGTGAACAGCCCCCAGTCAACAGCCCCCAGTCAACAGCCCCCAGTCAACAGCCCCCCCCTGGAACATACAGCTAGTCTTCCAAGCAGCGACAGATAGTCAGATACCCAGAGGAAACGATGCACCAGTTTGGCCAAGAGCATTTGGCAGGATGAGAGCGGTCTTTAAAGACCCTTGAAGCCACTGACAGACACCCTGAGTGACTGATACTGCATCCTGCTACATCCTGCCGACCCCTGTCGTATATTTTATGCTGTACAGCTTTGATGCACCATTGTACTGCTGTGGTGTACTGCTCAGGTACGGTGTATGGCTGCTGTCCTGCTGATGGTTGGACGAGGGCAGGAGGACCCGGGCGTCGTGGCGCAGCTGCTGGACCTCAAGGCCTCGCCTTGCAAGCCGCAGTACCCGATGGCAGCAGAGGTGGGCCGCCGCTAGGGAACGTGTCGGGTGCCCTGAGGCCCGCCTCGGCCCTCCACCTACGGTGTGAGCGGCTAAAAAGAAAGGACGTGTGGTGAGGCCTGGGAGCCTGGGGAGACTGAGAGACCTAAGGGGACGGGGCAGCAGGGCGGGCACTGTGGTTGTGTAGAAGCCTCTAGGACATCTTTGTAGACTCAGTACCCAATGGCAGCAGAGGTGGGCTGCAGCAGGGGAACGTGTGGTTAGGGGGGGAGCCTGGGGAGACTGGGAGACTTAAGGGGATGGGGCAGCAGGGCGCGCACTGTGGTTGTGTAGAAGCTTCTAGGACATATTTGTAGACTCAGTAGTCAGTACCCAATGGCAGCAGAGGTGGGCCGCCGCTGGGGAACGTGCGGTGGGAGGGGGGGGACAGGGGAGCATGTGCAGACTAGGGAGATCTGCAGGGACGGGGCAGCAGTACTCACACTGTGGCTTTGTAGCAGCTTGTAGGACATCTTTGTAGACACAGCTCCCAAAGGCAGCAGAGGTGGGCTGCAGCAGGGAAATGTGCGTTGGGGGGAGAGAGGGGAGACTAGGGAGATCTGAGGGGGGAGCAGCGGGGGTGCGCACTGTGGCGTTGTAGAAGCTTCTTGGACATCTTAGTGGGCACAGACTGTGTAGGCACAGTACTCAATGACAGTAGAGGTGGGTTGTCGAGGAGGCATTGGTGGGGGGGGAGGGGAGACCTATTTTTAGAGACCATGCAGGCCCCCCTTTCCAGGAGGCAAAACAGCCTCCTGGAAAGGGGGGCCTGCATGATCGGCACCATGCACTGTACAGGTACAGCAACAAAATCTTCGATTTTGCATGGTCAATCTTATGGGCCGTCGTGGGGGGAAAACGATCTTAGTCTAGAAGAAAGTGTTGTACCTCCATGTGTGTCGAAGTTCGTTTAAAAAGATAGGGAAAACCCTGCAGAGACCCAAGTGGATCAAAGGGTGTCTCGTCAAGGTTAATAGGGTATAAGGCCAATGCAATAATGCATACATGCCAAAGCTTCCATTTCCTGATGTTATGCACGGCCTCTTGGGTGTGTGCAGTCAAGCGTGCATGCGGAGCGTCTCTTGCCTACCAGCGCCTGGTCAGAGCTGTTTCGTTCCGGTGCCTGCTGCCACATCACGGCCTAAGGCCGTGGGAGGGGCGCGTGCGGTAAGCCCTGCAGCTTGGCCTCAACCACCTGCAGAGCCCCTTGATGTCACAAGGAAATCCCGCCTCTTCTCGCTCCACTGATTCTGTTGGCCATGCTGCTGCCATGTGGGTTAAAAATCGACCTTTAACTTAAGCCCTGCACCCTTCACCCTCGGCACTGGAGCCGCTACTGCCATATGGTTATATGGGTATGAAGCTGATACTTTGTTTTGAACCCTGAACCCTGAACCCTGGCGCAGGAGCCACTGATGCCTTACGGGTTAACACTGAACCTTGATCTGGAATGTTAACCCTGCACCCTGAACCCTGGGTGCCGGAGCCGCTGCTGCCATATGGGTTAGAAACTGAACCTTCCACTTAACCCCTGCACCCTGACCCCCTGGGCGCAGGAGCCACTGCTGCCATGTAAGTTAGAAACTGATACTTTAACTTTCACCCTGCAACCTTACGGTAATCCCGGGCGCGGGAGCCACTGCTGCCAACTAAGTTAGAAACTGATACTTAACTTAAACCCCTAACCCTGGGCACCGGAGCCGCTGCTGCCATATAGGTTAGAAACTGAACTTTCAACACAAACCCTGAACCCTGAACCCCCGGGCGCAGGAGCCGCTGCTCCTGTACGCGTGTGGGTTTGACGGCATCAGCTTCCGGAGGACGGAGCGCGCGGTGCAGGCCAACGTGGCGGCTCTGACGGCGGTTCTGGAGCAGCACCTGATTGCTGCGGCGATGGCCTCGGCGATCCGGAGCCGCATCCTGTCCGATGAAAAGGCAGGTCATGACAGCATCAGGGTGCATGATACTGTAGATTCGAACTGCCTTCCCTCGTAATTAATGTTCTTTAGGGGTAAGGGATTTATTATCATTAAAATACGAATCAACGCTGTCAATGCCAGATTCAGTCGAAAATCTGGAGGTTTGTCCATAATTTGGCCTGAGAGAAGCATTAAATAAACACTGAATGCTTGCGCGAGGGAAGGCAATTCAAATCTACGGTACTGTAAATTTCCTCTGCCCCCCCTCCAAATGAAGGTTGGTGAGGTTTGAGGGATGCATTGAAATACTACTAGTATTCACGGACTGTCGAAGCCAGTTGCTTGTCGGAAGTCGAGAGTGCCGGGCGCTTTTTGCCAAAGGCAGCTTTAAAACATATAGTTCATACCAGAGGTTCATACCGGTATGTATTTAATGGACTATAGAGGGCTGCCGGGCGGCCGCCACTGGGCTCATGGGGACCTAACCTTGGCCGACCTAAGGCTGGTGGCCCTACCAGCCGGGCTTGCTGCACCAAGCCCTACCAGTCATGGGCTGCGTGTTCAAGCAGAACGGAAGCTGGACCACCCATAAAGGAGCATAGCTGTATACATGAGTCTCTCTCCCCCTGTCAAGGACGCTGGGTTCCTAGTTCCTGCTCCTGCCACATAGGATGTGGGTATGGCTTCATCCTGGATCGGATCGCTGGGCTGTATGACCCTGCCCCGTCACGTAAGAGGGAGGTCCTGGATGTGAACAAAATGCTCCATGTCTTTGATGCTACACTGTGGGCCCTGCTGGAAAGGCTCGGCCGCAAGGGCGCCCAACTAATCGGTTGCGTGTGTGGGGGGGGGGGAAGGTGTGCATGAAAAAAAACAAGAAAAAGGGGGTCAAGTCGAGGAACAGACAAAGGCTGGGAAAGGAAGTCAGTCAAAGGAAGCCCCAGACTCTGAAACATCTACGCCTCAACAATGTGCCCCATGTGCATGCTGTAGACGCCTTGAATAAAAGCAGAGAGAGGGACGACACGGGGCCCAGCTGCTCGTACGGCAGAGGGTTTATCTGCTTTCGTCAATTGATCGAGCTCGAAATCTTTAGCATGTGACACAAGAGCTTTCTCTGAATAAAAGTGTTGCCTGGCATGCAGCTCAATGACATGACACCTCTGGGCCCTGCTCAAAAAAAGGCTCGGCCGCGTGGGCCTAGGGAAAAAGGGCAGGAAAAAAAAAGCGGGAAAAGGGGTAAAAAAAGTGAAGGGACTGTCAAAAGGCTGGAAAGGAAAGTCAAAGGATGTTCCACACATGCAGGTGCCTCTTCCTCCTAGTTTATTATTTTCTCCCTTCTGAACAGTTGGGCGCCCACGCGGCCGAGCTTTGAGCGGGCCCAGAGGTGTCACGTTATTGACATGCAGGTGCCTGTGCCTGGGGAGGTACCTTGGACAGGCTCTCGACATACGCAACTGGACAAGAGGCCATGCGAGCCCTCGGTGGAGGAGCGGATGAGGAGGTGAGCATGACGGGCATGGTTGCGGTTTTACCTTATCAAGATTGGTTGCTTGGGCTTCTGAGCTTGCATGCTGCATTCCGGGGTCCATGCCGGTACCTTTGCCTCAACGAGCTTGTCTGCTGGTGGGAAACCCAACGGGGACACTGGCTTAATCACTTACCGTACGTCATTCACCCTACCCCTGGACCTTCTAACGCGTTGGAAATCTAGCACTGTTGTCTGATACATCTCACCATCTTCTTTGTTCTCTGTTTTGCTATGTCCCAGTCAATGACGTTACATGAGTAATTTGCTGTGTCTACCGCATCCTCCACATCAGCCTGAGCCTCCCACCCATGCTTAATCGTAGTGTAAAGGTGTGCTCGAAGTGGTCTGCGGGCCTCTTACTGGTACCGGTATGCGGCATATCTGCTGCCCCACTAGACTTGAACACTCTTGATATCCCTCTCATATCGCCGCTCCTGTCATGCAGAGGCCTATCTTTCAGCTTTCTGGTCTACTTTTTCAGTGTTTTTTTGCAGTCCAGTACTCGGTCCAGTATCCGACCTTGCTTCCTGCTGATGGATTGGCTTCTCCCTCGTGAATGCAGGCATGGGCTTCCTTTGCCGGAGACGGAGGCTGAGGTCAGCAAAGCTGATGTACCAGAGTTAGAAATGGCTTCAGCCTAGACTCCTGCTGCAGCCACAGCTTTCGAAACATGTATTATGCATCCCTTTAGCTTGCGCTTGTTCTGTCCTCCAGGGCCTAATTTAAACATTTGCAGCCTAGACAGGGGCAATAATGAGCAGGGTAATGAGCACCTATGCCGTGCAGATGGGTGCCCACGCGGCCCAGCCTTTGTGAGCATGACCCAGAGATGTAATGTCATTGACCTCTGCCGTATAGTACTATGCATCCTCTCATTCATGAGGTTTCTTTGGGGCGGGTCTCGAGGAATAGCAGCGGTTGAGGAGCTAGGTGGTTCTCAGGTGGCGCATCCCGACACTTCATGTAAACTTGGGCAGGTACAATCCATGCAAGCAGTCTGGAGACCTCCACGCTGAGCAATTGGCATGGGGACCAAAAGAGCTTCATTTCGAGCTGTCTACGGTAATGTTTACACACACATACGCCAATGGGGTTCAAAAATCTAATCGGCAGGGAGATCGGCAGATAAGTTTGTCACTCAACAAGGCAGTTTCAACTCTACAACTATTCCCAAAATCTTCTCATAAATTAAGACAGTGCCAACATTTAGATCCTAGAATCTTTGATTGGTCCGAAATTGTGGTTCAGAAGCTGTGGTTCAAAAGCTGCTTATTTGGCGAATCCCGTCATGCGCGACGTGCACTTGCCCTTTCCCTTGCCCTCTGCAGAGACAAAAGAAAACGACAACAGAGGTCAGTCGATCGATTTGGAACACACCGGCTTTTCAGCAGTGTACAAATTCAGTGGCAAGTCAGACTCTTGCCACAAAGATGAACAAGAGCATGCCAATATGCTTTACCAGCCGTGCAACCAGGAACCTATGCAGCCTTTCAAGATGCAACTCACCGCACTCCAATGAGTTGTCCTCGGCAATGAACTTGACGGGCTTGGGGGCCAGCTCCTCGCAGCCGAGGAAGTTGTTGGTGAAGACCCTGTTAAAATGTGAGGGAGTGACACATTCAGTGCCTCAGACTGGATTCCCAGTGCCTCAGTGGGCCTGTGATGACACAGAATTTACCACCCTCTGATGAACAGTTTACCAGCAACTGTGGCCTTTTTTTTGAGAGGCTTTGTTCAGGGCTACTCTCTAGTGGAACTCAGGTGTCGGACTTGGTCTTCCTTGCCTTCCCGGCCTCATCTTTTGTTCCTTCGGTTCCTTCCCCCCCCTCTTTCTTTTAGTTTCTTCTCTTCTCCCTTGTGAACACTTGGGCGCCCACGCGGCCGAGCTTTGAGCGGGCCCAGAGGTGTAACGTTTTTGACCAGCAACTTCAGGGATTCAGCTGGAGTGACAGGGGGGGGGGAATAATACCAAAATGATATGGATGCAAACAGCCCAGCAAATTCTGCCTGTAGTAGTGTAGTCCTGTACTACTCCCTGGGTCCACCATCCACCCAACACTCACGTGCAAGTGCCGTCAGCTACTGTGCGTGACCTGGTGAAGAGGAGAGAGAGAAGGGAAAGGAAGGGTGAGGACAGAGTGAGGAGCGAATTCAACAGGGTACTGCAGGCAACAGCTCTACTATGGTTTGGCACCAGATGTCGCTCATGCAGGAATGCGAGAGGCATATATCAGCTGGCAAGATATTGGCGGGCTGCAAAGGAGACTCAAAACATGTAAAACAATTCAACGACGTGGTCTGCTCGCCTCACCTGGCAAGGTTGGCATAGCTAGTTGCCAGCCTCTTCTTGTCTGCGCAGAGCAGGGCAGTAAGCACATGCAATTTTTTAGCTAAGAGTGCGTACAATACAATTCAGGTACATCGCGGCATGCGGTAGTAGAGGCGTAAGGGCCTGGTCATCAAGGTACCAACGGCAGTTGGTCAAGGTTTGGTACCCATTGGGCCGGTGTTGGCTGCCCAGCGGCCTGACAAAGATGGCCTGGTGCGCACTCACTTCAACACTGGAAAGTGCACTAAACATATTCCAGGAGGGCGGCAGGGCCACTGCTCAGTCATGGAATGCCAACAGCCAGGTGCTGGGGACGGCAGGGCAGCTCAGCGCGCACCGTTCAGGCCCTTGTTGGCTGCTGACGCGGCAAGCAGCTCCTCGGTGACGCCGGCCTTGGCAGCGGGGACGGATGCAAGGGCGATGAGGGCGCCGAGTCCCAGGAGCTGTGAGGCCGATGGTAAATTGCGGCGGTTAGTTGGGGAGCACGTAAGAAAGGTCAAATTAGACAGAACTTGTATAGTTCTTGATTCTTACCTCGCGGCGTCCCTGAGCCTGCACGACAACGGTGCTACGGCGGGCAGCAGGACGGGCCTGCACCTTGACGCTGTAAGGGGGAAAGGGGCATCGGGGGGGCAAGAAGTTTTGAACCGTCACACCCAGAAAAGATCCGCGTAGACGAGCACCACAATCTGCTATGCTTGGATGCTTGCATCAACTCTGACATTGCAAGCTAGTCGTGCGATGAAGGCCTTGAGCTTGCGCTGTCCCTACGTAACTGGCGCTCCATCTCACCCAGACATAGCCTTGTTGCACATTGCGGATGCCATTTCTTGTCTGTCGGGTGGAAGAAGTGGATAGAAAGGCAACGATTGTAGATGGAGAACGTATAATACAAAATGTTGCTGGCGAGGCCTGACGAGGGGGTGGATCTTGTAGCTGAAGACTGTAGCTGAGTCCTTGTCCCGACGATGACACCGGACCATGGGCCCGACCATCAAGCCTCCATCACATTTCCGGGCCCTGTTGCCCCGCTGAAGCGCGCGCCATAATGGCGCCGTCCCAGGTCTTCAGCAGCGACAAGATCATCCGGAAAAAACCCAAGCCTCAGTTCGCCGTGCTGGGCGTGATCCCCGAAAAACAAATATTCGCCAAGGAAATGCTCTCCAGCTTCAGCGCCCAGTTCTGGGGGCAGGCCATGGAGACCCCTCACACCATCCAGGGCATTGTGTCCTCCGCCCCAGGGGAGCCTTCTCCAGTCCCCTTGACGTCCCCATCCGGCCTGTCCCGGATCCAGTTCTTGATCGCGTCGCAAGCCTTGGGCATCCCCTGCTTCCCCAACTACTGCAAGAAGCAAGGGGGGCTGGTGAGGCACCATAGGAAGCTGAGCATGCACGCGAATGCTGGCACACGCATGCACACCGTACTGGCCTTGCATTCCAGCAACGTATTCTTGGATGTGCCACATGTCTCCATGTGGGAGCGCAACGTCCCCATGCAGGAGCAAGAAATCACAGCAAGGGGGGTGCGCGTCTGGAGCATGTGCTGCCATTACTATTCCCTCACGTGCTCGCCCTGCAAAGTTCAACATCATCTTTTACCCCTTGCATCTTATCCCCCTGTTTCCTGAACCTTCACGCCCCTCCGGAGTGTCGTGTAGCTTAAACTTCCTCACCCCTTACGTTGGTTCACACTGTTCACCCCTAAGCACCTTTGGATCGCAAGCCCTCTCAATTTCAACATAACCTAGACCCTCCTATGGCTCAACACCATCCACCCAGGTTGTGGATCGCGTGCTCCTCAAGGCGGGCGGGGAGGACTGGTGGACCTCCCTGGCGGGTCGTATCAAGGCCCAAAACCTCCTCGCTGCCTATCAGGACAGCCGACTGGTGAGTGCAGCGCTTCAAAACAAAGCCTGCGATAGTGCAACGCTTCAGTACAGCATGCCCAGTCTCAGATACGTAGTGTGGCAGTGGAAATGCCGTAGAACCTCCTCTAAACCAACCACGACGGCCGACTGGTGCGTGCAGCTTCCCTTAAACAGCGGCGCTGAATAGCATTGGCCGCGCCGATTGTTTCTGCCTGTTAACACTGTCAAGCGTTTTTTATCTTACTGCTATTCTGCATTTGAACCACAACTCAGGACAGAATGCTAGGTCTCGGATAAAGTTTGGAAGTAAGGGCGCCGCAGCGCCCGCCCGCTGCCGGCTTGTCAGCCCGTCCATTGCACTGCTTGCCTGCACCGCCCGCCCTCGCGCTCGCTGTATCAGATAAATGGTGTAGCAGGGACGCCGGTCCGACTTCCCATGGTGGCTGCGAAGCGGGTGAATAGTTTCCTTTTACTTCCTGCCTTCCTGCTCTGTCCCCGTGCGCCCTTTTTTCGAACATGGTGCCCAGGGTTGAGGGTTTAAGGCAGACCTATTATGCCCACTGAGCGCCCATGCTGCCCCTTACAGGGTACCGCGCTGAAGAGCCCGGCCAACTACTCAATGTGCTCCACCTCCAAGTTCTCGCTGGGAAGGTAGGTGCATCCCCGAACTCCCATTTGATCCATCTAGGATCGGATCCGTGCAGGATCGGATCTATTCAGGGTCAGAATCCATCCAGAATCAGATATATATTCAGGATCTGAAACATCTAGGATTAAATCCATCCAATATCAGATCCGCCTAAGATCTGGACATGCTTCGATTCGTACCCTCACTCTCAGTAGATTTCTCCTCCGATCAGATGCCTCCAATGGCAGCAGCATGCACGACAGATAAGGAAGCTACGCCCAGGAGCAGAGAGAGGATCCAGGAAACAGTGCAGCATGGACTGAGTCCACGTCCGTGTCTTTACCATGTGCGTGCATGGACATGAGCTGAGCATCACAAATCCACCCCTTTCTTATTTATCTGGCTACCGTACTTGTTTCCCACTTTTTCCCCTACCGGTATGTTTGCCAACCTGGGCGCAGGACCACCACACTTCGGTGCAGCGCCGAGCTGGACGGTGAAGGCTTGGACACCCTCGCCAGCTCCCCCGGGTCGCCCGCCGCGACGTCCCTGCTCGCGCCCCGTCCCGCTCCCCCGCCTGCACTGTCCGCCACGGCGAGCCTCCGCCGCAAGCTGGCGAGCGGGGCCGCCGACCTCAAGGCGGAGCTAGGGATCAACCAACGACTGCTGGCCAGCGGCATCGGTTACAGCACCATCCCGGTGCAGGCCTCCCTGGACGTTGGCAGCTCCGCAGCCAGCCCCGCCTCGCTTCAGTACCGCGTTGGCGTGCACCAGGTACATCAGGGCGGAGGCTAGGGTTAAGGGTTAGGGTTAAGGCGTGCATCAGGTATATGGGTGGAGGCTAGGTTAGGGTTCAGGCGTGCACCAGGTACATCAGGGCCGAGGCTAGGGTTAAGGATTAGGGTTAAGGCGTGCATCAGGTATAAGAGCGGTGCGGCGTTTGCATGGGGGCTTGTCCCCCTTGCTCATGTCGTATGTCGTATGTGTTGAGGTTGGAGCTGGCATCTTGCACGCACCTGGAAATACAGGGGGCAGTGCCGGCCCCCCTGGCCGGGCCTTTATGTTTTTGGTGCTTCAGCTACAATTCAGCCACCTCACAGCTACGGCTGGTGGGGCTGGGTGCAGCAAGCCCTGCTGCTTGGTCCACCGACCATAGGCCGGTCAAGCTTTGGCCTTGTCGGCCCAGTGGTGGCTGCCCAGTGGTCTGCTCCAGGTGGTTTGCCACTCGCCAGAAGATGCACTTTGTACCAGGCCTGGTGGTTTGATTGCTTGGTTGCGCCTTTTGGCAGCTCCAGGGTCATGGGGCCTGAGTTCACAGTTGATGCAATGAATTGAATGTCCTACGCTGCTGCACCTGGGGGGGTGTATGGGGCGTGTCCAACTGTGCACATGCGTGCTGAACATTCCATATGCTGCCATGAATATCCCCAAGTCCTGAACATTCCATATGCTGCCATGATGTGCGCAGGCTGCGGCGTTCGAAGGCCCCGGCCGCTTTGTGTCCAGAACTCATCTCCAGGTGAGCGTGTGGGCGAGGTTGTTGTGGTCATGGTTGAGGTTTTAAGGTTCAGAGGCTGTTGGCGAGGTCGTAGTGGTCCAGGTTATAATGGCGTCTAGGTCCAGGGTAAATTAGATGGCAGTTTTATTAATTGGTTTCCATCGAGTTCTCGTTGTCATAGATTAGCGGCTGTAAAATATGCACACAAAGAAAGGGGTCCAGGACATCAGGGGGATCAGGATCACGGTTCAATTCACAGCTGATCTCGAGGGATGCAAGTCACATCGGCGGACGAGGAGGCGCTTTACCTGCCTGACTGACTGCCTCCTGTATTTGGGGGGACGCCTGCCGGGCTGCGATTACCTTGCCTCCTGTATGTTTTGGTAAAGCCTGCCAGGCAGTGAGTAACATGCCCCTTGGTGCCCCCTGTGCCTGCCCGGCTGTGTCAGGGTGGTGCAGCTCTGCAAGGGGAACGCACCCTGTGGAAGGCTGCCAAGATGAAGGCACCAGTAGCGGCTGCACCTGCTAAGGCGGCACTAAGGCAGCCGTTAGGCGCCGGGCAGCCAGCGGCATCTCCCTCGCTGCAGCAGCAGCAGCAGCGTATGGTGGTAGCGGCTCCGCAGGGCGGCAGCGCCGGTAGCTCCAGCGCCGGAGCTGCGTCCTCTGCACCGCGTGCCAAGGCCATCGGGCCGCACAACCCGCTGCGTCAGTCCCTGCGGAAGGTGCTGGGGTCGCTCGCGCACGCTGGGGGCGCAGCTGGCGAGGAAGGCGCGGACAAGGGGCAGCTGAATGGACGCGGTGGCTCTGCGGGCGGTAGGGAGGATGCGCGGGGCGCCTCGGCGAAGGGCGGCGGCGGCAGCGTGTTGAGGCTGGAGCCGGAGCAGGTGTGAATGCACGCAAATTTTTAGTACCACTAGTTAAAAATATGATAAAGGACTGTATCTGTAAAGAGGCAGGCAGTGAGGCAGGTCAACTTCTGTACTGCTTGCCGGGAGATTTCCTTTCTTATTCATTCAATATTAGAAGTTGGGCATATGCAGCGATGTCTCTCATTCCTTACCAGTGGAATATTTTTCTGGAGGTGGTCAAATCCCTTTGAATCTCTTTGGATCCCTGGATCTGGAGGTGATCTCTTTGGATCCCTGGATCTGGAGGCGGTCCCTTTGGATCCCTGGATCTGGAGGTGATCTCTTTGGATCCCTGGATCTGGAGGCGGTCCCTTTGAATCCCTTTGGATCCCTTACAGTCAGACTTGTTGTGTTTGGTGTACCAGATCAACGCTCGTAAACCCTGGATTTTATCCCTGATTCGTACCCCCTGCCTTCTTCAGATTCAGGAGGTTCTTCTCGATGGCTCGCACTCCCTGAACCGCCTGAGGGAGGACGTGAACGGCATCACCTCCTGGGTCGGCTCGGGCGCCCTGGCGCAGGCGCTGGAGGGTGGTCGCTTCCTGGGCATGCCCGGAGGTGCGCAGGCCAAGGGCCGCAAGCAGGCTCATGCGGCGGGCGACGCTGCGCCCGTGTCGCGCCGGCCCGGCTGGAGCGCAGTGCTGCCTCCCGCCCACTTCAAGATCGGGGGCCTGCTGGGTTTGCTGGCGAGGGTGCCCCTGGGTTCCCACGGCGGCGGCGATGGCGTACGACAACAGAAGTCTGTCGGCGGGCCTGACGATGTGCGGGACGCGGAAGCGGGTGTGGCAGACCCGCTGTCACAGGTTGTTCGTGGCAGTGAGCCTGCCACGCCTGCCTCGGGGCAGTACATGCAGGGGAGGTCTCTGCGCAACCACATGCGGAACTCATTAAACAGGGTCACGCAGAGCAGGCTGGCGCAGCAGGGCGCGGCGTTGCGGCCGTTTGCGAGCGGCGGCGTGCTGTGTCAGCTGGGATCTTTCCAGCGCAGCTTCTTCGACTTCACGCGTGTCATGCTCAAGGTAGGAGTCTACAAGGAGGGCATGATAAAGAGACACATGATAAAGAGACACATGATAAAGAGACAATAGGGAGACAAGAAGGAAAGTGAACCTACTATTATGCACCCGTAACCCTAGGATCCCTCCGGCACATCTCCTTTGACTTCACGCGTGTCATGCTCGAGGTAAGAGGGCATGGGATAGAGGCAGGATTAGGAGCCAAGAGCGAATCTCAACCCCAAACCCTTAGCCCTTGACCTCGTGAGGTTGCTGAGCTAGTGCTTTGAAGTTTGTCTAGCCGGCAGCGTAGCGGCAGCACATGAAGTGGTGCAGCTTGAGGTCGCTTGTTAAGAGGGGTCTAAATTATGCGGAACAGCAAAGGAACGGGATGGGAGGCGAGCCTGCGCGGTTACCCTGGACCATGCTGATCACCCCCTTTGGCACTGCCTGTTCTTCGACCTGTGTTCCGCGGCATTGTTCTTTTTGTTGTGCGCCAGACCGCCTTCAGGGGGCTGCTGTGTTGGGGTTCACTGTCAGGCCAAACCATGATTGGCCTACAGCCTTTGGCCCAATGGACACGGTTTGCTGTTCCAGGTCCTCTCCGCCACAGGCCGTGATGTAGCTGAATTGTAGCTGAAGCACACTAAATATGATCTTGCTCCTCCGACCCTTTTCCCCTCGCCTCAGGCGGACCTGGGCCTGGTCTCCCCTAGGCAGTACAGTGGCCCCGACTCGGCACTACAGCGCCCCGGGCACCCCGCCTTCTCACTCGAGGGCTGCGGCGCATGGCATGCGCTCACGCTGTCGTGCTGCCAACAGCTGGCGGGGCCAGTGCGGCTCTGTGCCGACCTGCGGTTTGCGCTGGACTCGACGCACGCACTAGGCACCGTGCCCACCTCGGGCGGCGTGAGGCGCCTGGCGGCGCACGTGGCGTCGATGCGGCCGTCCCTGTTGGAGGCCACTTACGGGCTGGACGTTGCGCTGCCGATGACCTCGGGACTTGCCAGGGTGGCAGCGTGGTACTCCCCGAACAGGAAGGAGGCAATGGTCGAGTTGCGGCTGTTTTGAGAGCCAGAATCCCCAGCCCTTCTAGAAAGTATCCCTCAATCTAGAGAACTGTAACGTCAATATTTGCATTAACTTATGTCTCCGGCACAAGGCTATGTCGGGTATGCTAATTTAGTGACCCGGTTCGACTATGGTTGCCTCAGCCATGCTTTTCTCAGGCCTAGCTCAAGGTATGACAGTCATGCTCAACGGGGGTGACTCTCAGCATGTTTGAAGTGGGCTAGCGGATTGCCTGAGAGTACCAGGGGCCCTCTCTCCTCCCAACTTCGATCTTTCCTTGGAGAAACGATCGAGCCTTTGGGGCAGGGCCCACAGGTCTATCACATCATACCTCTGGCCTCTGGCCCCTGTACAAAAATGTTTGGCTGCGTGGGTGCCCAACTGTCTGGTTGGGAGAGAAAGTGAGGGCAATAGGGAAGAAAGAAAGAGGAGAAAGGAGAAGGAAACGACCGCTCGAAGACCCCCCTGTCACACCAGGGGGAGTGTCACACGGTATGTCGGTGATAGTGATAATTCAAGTACCGTAAGTGCTGACTGGGCGGTGCTGACTAGGCATGCAAAATAACCAGCCAGTACGTGACAGCTTTCAAACTATTCGGGCTTGCCTAGCAACGCCCTCTTACTGCTAACGCACGACATTGCTTGCACGAGTCGTGCTGCCATTAAGCCGCTGTAACGCAGACCAGAGCTTTCTTTCTGGTCTCACTATCAGCAGATTATAGCTTTAAAGCAGGCTTTAAAGTCACACAGAGCCTTAAGCCCGCTACCTGCGTATCAAAACTTGCTATGCTGGCTGACAGCCTGGCTGCCAGCTCACTGCACTTTATCTCCTCCATTTTGGGCCGCCGGTGTGGAAATGCATGGGTGGGAGGCTCTGGCTTTTGAGGAGGAAGTGGTAGACATGGTTGGTTGAGGGCTAGAACGATAAGGGCATCAGATTTTCCTCTTGGGAGGGGCCGTATTTCCCTTTATGTTCCTCTCTTGCTTGCTTTCTCTCTTCTCTGTAGTTTGATTTGTTCCAGGCTATACTCGGGGGCCGGGGCACTTTTTTAATGTGTTTCCTGTTAGAGAGGGCATTTCCCTTCTCTATCGATGACTCTCATCCTTCAATTGCCCCTCTTGCCTTCAGTTTCCTGTTCTGCCAACGAGAGTTGGGTGCCGACGCAGATGAGCATCTTGAGCGCATGCCCGGAGCGGAGCCGCTCCATGAACAAGGTTACTTCTAATGTGTGCGCAAACTTACGGTTACCGGTACGGTTACGGCTTGATGCGGTTAGCATGGCGAGCACCACAGGACAGCGCAGCGGTCAGCAAAGTGAGTCTCGCTGCTGCCAGCGGTGTTAGGCAAGGGTGAATGGCAAGCATGTGGAGGACGCTCTGCATGTTTGCATCCAATGCCATGGGGTCAAGGAGAAGCTTAGGGATAGAGGGATTGGGCAGGTCCCCTAGAGGGCGCAAAGTACTTTCACCAGTTGAAGCGGGGGAATGTACGGGTGGCAGGCTTAGGTTGTTGTGGAGGGTGTTGTAGAGATTGTTGAGGGCTTGTTTGTAGAGGTCCTTGGGAATCATATCTGCTTTCCTCTTGGGGGCTTTATATTCCTGTTTGTTCAGTCCTCTCATGCTTTCTCTCCTCTCTATACATTTGACTGGCTGAGAGCTACAATCTAGCATAAAGGGGATGGGGCAACTTTTAACTTCCTTTCCTTATTGAGTTTTTTAAACTATGTATTCTTCTCCTTTGTGTTACTCTCTTCGTATACTTGTCCCTCTTGCATAATGCTGGCCTGCCCCTTGGGGCTAAGGCTTTTGGGATAGCGAGGATACCGACCTCGCTTCGGTCACCATTTACCTCTGGGAAATATCGATTTGTATGATATCTTCAACATTTGGCCTGGAGGTTCTCCTGTGTGTTTGAAGTGTTAAGGAAGATTCGCTAAAGGCCGCATCATCTTTGAAGACCTGATGCAGCTCGTCATAGAGCTCTTGTTATCTGTGCACCAGTCTTGTGTGATGTATGCAACGGGCGAATTGTATGATGGCTCGAGTGATTTTGATTTGACCTTTCCTTGCTTGCAGTTCAGAGGAAGCTCTGCTGAAAACCGTCGTCTCACTGTGCAACATCTAAATACCGATGTAACATCTGGTAGGTTGCGCGGTCCACGCTGTATGAGTGTATGACATGACGTGTTCAGGCTGAAGGCCCGACTTGTCAAGGCTGTTTGGCCGACCTTAATCAGGCTATGCCGGGTTGAATGGCCTGATTGGACCAGGTTTTATGGATTGACTGGACTTCGAAATATTTCGGGTTGTGCGGTCCACGCTGTATGACATAACTTGTTCATGCTGATGGTCTGACTTGTCAAGGCCGTTTGGCCGGCCTTGTTCCGGCTAAACCGGGTTGCATGGCCTGACCTGACCAGGACTAGGACCATGCATGGCCTGACTGGACTCCAACATTTTTAGGTTGTGCGGTCCTTGCTGCATGACATGACGTGTTCATGCTGAAGACCCGTCTTGTCCATACTGTTTGATTGGCCTTAGTCAGACTGAACCGAGTTGAATGACCTGACAGACCAGGGGTTATAGCATGCCTACCGGTACCAAAATCCACTATTTTAAAAAGTTGGCTTTTCTGAGTCCTGTGTTTATCAGAGTCCTGTTTTTTTGTTCCAGGGTTCTCTGAGCCCTGTGTTTATCTGAGGCTGGATAAACCCTGTATTTCTTAGACCTGTGTTTTGAATCTTGACTTTCCTGAGTACCGTATATGACTCCCAACAGTAATTGATGATACTTCAGCTAACGCCAGTCTGAACGTCTTTTGTGACACACGCTTACTTTCCACATATCATAAGACTAGTAAGTGCGACTTATCGCCTTTATTTTTACATTCTCCATCAATTACAGCAATTTTATTACCATACCTTGCATAACATGTCTACCGGTACCAAAGTTCAGCAGGTGCACACTTTTGTGCACTAGTGACGTACGTAATTTCAACGTCCCATACGCAGTACAATTTCTCACTTTTAGGTCCTCAAAATATAAACTCTTGATCGTATCGTCATCACCGTTACTATAAATGCCAGGATGTTTGCTGTCTTTCCCAGAATATTACAACGCCCCAATTTCCACGGCTTATACTGCCATGCTAAATCACTCTGCACACTTTTGTGCACGGAGTACATGCCATCCGTTTTTTATGTCATCAAGACAGTCATCCATCATTATTGATATACTATCAGCCCTAACACTCTTTGAGACGCACTTTTACAATCCTCATGTGATAAGGCTAGCACGAACGTCGTACCGCCTTCGTTGTTTCAATCCTCCATCCAATTTAAGCATCGTTATTACGATAGCTATATGAAGTTCTAGAATGACATGCCTACCGGTACCGAAATTTACTAGTCGCATCTCATATGATGATATTACCCGTCAATCCATTCTCCAGTGGTTCAGATTCACCAACTTTTAGACTCTTGATATTTTCTCTATATGTCTGGAAACCTAAATTGATTTGACACTGATTGTAAATTACAGTTTCATGGCCCTTCCATGGTTTCATAATTCCTACATGTCGACAGACAGTTATCCTTAGCCACTATATCATGCAAGGAACTCTCACTTGAAACACACAATGTCATGCAACGCTTCCCAATTCTGCAGCACGCACAAACAAGAAGTTCAGCAATGTTCACGTATCGAAAAACAGCACCGTTCAAGACATGTGGCCTCTAATACATGTAGCCTCTAATACATGTGCGTAATATATGTGCGTAATACAGCCCTCTCATGGCTCAAGCCATGGCAGCAGATATGCAGCTTGCAGTCAGCCTGGGCACTGGCGGCTGCACTTGGTGCTCTGATCTGCAGGGTACATTAGAGGAACTGGAGTGGGGGGTAGCCACCCCCACCTTGCGCGAGGCAGCAGCTGCCCTACAGCGCCTACCCGTCACAGAGGTGTTGGCACTCGTTGACGTAGCCTACAAGCAAGCACGGCTGGACGCAAGCGGCGGAGGGGACCCCAGGTACCCTACCAACGTGCACAGATCTGCGGCGACCTACCACGCCTGGTTCCAGTCCACGGCGGGTGCCGTGCTGGTGCAAGCCAAGAGCCGCACTAGCCAGAGGGAGTGTGCTTGTGTGCGCATAAATATGCGACTGCGGCTCGGCTCGATCAGCACGGCTGATACCAGAGGACGGCGCAACGGTCAGCGGCGTGACGGACGGTTCTGCCAACGGTGTTGGGCAAGGGGAGATGGCGAGCATGTGGAGGATGCGCTGCTTGTCTGCTTACAGTGCCGTAGCGTGAAGGAGAGGCTTAGGGAGAGAGGTTGGACAGGCCCCCCGGAAGGTGCCACAGACTTTCAACAGTTGTACCAGGGCAGGCTTGGATGGGAGGCTCTAACTTTTGTTGAGGATGTCGTTCGCATTATTGAGGCCTAGTTTTGTTGTTTTTCTTTGCCTTCTTGGGGAATAGGCTTGAGAGGGGCAAGGTTTACTCCGGGCTGCCTTTTCCTCCGGGGGGGGGGGGGGGGTCCTTTGTTTTCTTCTCCTTCTTTCCCTCTTCAGTTTCTTTTCTTCCAACGAGACAGTTGGGCGCCCACGCGGCCGAGCCTTTTTGAGCAGGGCCCAGAGGTGTAATGTCATTGACATGTGTGCTTCCAGTGCCATAGTGTCAGGGAGCAGTTACAGGAGCGGGGGTGGGCAGGTCCTCCGGGCGCTGCCACTAACTTCCACCAGCTGTACCAGGCTGAGCAGGGGTGGGATGCACTTGCTTTTATGGACTTTGCTGTGGGCAATGTTAAGGGTAAGTCTCTAGGGATTCTGAGACGCCGGTGTCGTTTGCCTTTCCGGCCTTCCCTTTTGGTCCTTTCTTTTGTTGATTGCCCCATTTTAGTTTCTTCATTCTCCCTTCTGATCAGTGGGGCGCCCTCGCGGCCAAGCAGGGGTGGGATACGCTTGGTTTTGTGGGTTTTCTAGAGGCTTTGTTGAGGGCTAGTCTCTAGTGGAACTCAGGTGTCGGACTTGGTCTTCCTTGCCTTCCCGGCCTCTCCTTTTGTTCCTCCCCCCCCCTCGTCCTTTTTAGTTTCTTCTTTTCTCCCTTCTGAACAGTTGGGCGCCCACGCGGCCGAGCTTTGAGCGGGCCCAGAAGTGTAATTGACACACACAAGCTAAGAGGACAGCGTGACAGACGGTGCTGCCAGCGATGTTGGGCTAGGGGATACGGCGCGCATTTGGAGGACGCGTTGAGTGCATGCTTTCAATGCCCCAGCGTTTAGGATCAACTTAGGGAGCGTGGATGGGCAGGTCCTCCGAACGGTGCTTGCGACTTCCTCGACTTGTACCGGGGCAGGCTTGGGTGGGATGCCCTCGCCTTTGTTGAAGACGTGGTAGATATCGTTGAGGCGTAGACGTGTTCACAAGCTGCAACTTCCGTTGTCTTTCTTGTCCAGCCTTTTGATTGTCCCTGAACTTTATTTCCCACTTTCCCTCCTTTTTCCCCTGCCCCCATTCTGCCCCCTTGTGTTTGTGTCGTTCTTTCACCTTCAACCCTTCAGTTAGGCGCACACACGGCCGAGCTTTTTTGAGCAGGGCCCAGAGGTGTAACATCATTGACCAGCTAAGATGACCCAGCTGTCGTCTGTACAATGACTAGGAATAATCGGGCACGCTTCTAGAAGTTGTTGCTGCAGTCCAAAATATTGGACGTATAAGGCGGATGCTGCGTGTTGAATTGGACCTTTTTGTCTCTCTCTTGTATTCAGGGGCGGGGACCTTCGGCCCGCCTTTCCGTTTTCTGGGACGGGGGGGGATCTTTGTCCTTTATGCTCCTCTGTGTCTCTCCTCTTATCTTTAGTTCCTTTTCCTTCTCCTCCTTACGAGACAGAAACTAGGATAGCCCGCAGGCTGGAATGGGAGGCCCTGGCTTTTGTGGAACTAGTAGTTGAGTTTTCCCTAGGAAAGTATCTTCAGGGGCAGGGGATGCCGTTTACCTGGCCTTTTTATTGTTGCTCTTGTTGTTTGGAAGGTGAACTTGCTTTCCTCTTATGCCTTCTCCCTTGACTTTCCTGGCTGACTTTGTGCTTGCCGGCGCCGAGCTTTGGTAAAGTAGGGCCAAGAGGTGTAACGTCATTAACTGAGATTTGCTGGGAATTGTAGCGATCCCAGGGCTAGATACAGCGAGACATTGTCACACCGGTGTTGAAATATGTGCAAGTTCATCAATATTAATATCGGCGTTCGGGAAAACTTCGTACCCTGCCAAAAACAATCCTACTACTTCCAAAAACAACCCACTACTTCTAGATCTTTATGGTCGAGACACCTCCCTTAATCAACCACACATTATCAATTTTGAGTATCACTACATGCAATAGAAAGGCCAAAGGGCACCCTTTCAATTTGGTATTGGCTACTATCTCATAACTGGTATATCTGATTCAACACTCGCTTGGCATAAAACGCCTTGTCATGGACCACAAAACAAAATGATAGAATCTAACAAAATCTCGACACAAGGAGAAATATGTCATCAAGGTGGGTCGTTCTTTAAAACTTGAAACATTTTGCTTAGGTACATTCAGGGTTTCCACCTGTCAAGGAGGTGGGTCCCCCAGCCCTGACAGAGAAAAACTTGCTTGGCACTGCACTCTCTCCACCTGGCAAGGAGGAGGGTCCCCCAGCCCCCAGCCCTTCAGGGGGAGAACTTGCATGGCACTGCATTCTCTCCACCTGGCAAGGAGGAGGGTCCCCCAGCCCCCAGCCCTTCAGGGGGAAAACTTGCATGGCACTGCATTCTCTCCACCTGGCAAGGAGGAGGGTCCCCCAGCCCCCAGCCCTTCAGGGGGAAAACTTGCATGACACTGCATTCTCTCCACCTGGCAAGGAGGAGGGTCCCCCAGCCCCCAGCCCTTCAGGGGGAAAATTTGCATGGCACTGCACTCTCTTCACTGCTTATTGTTGTGCGCAAGCTTCATCATGGCTTGAGGCCGGCTCGGCTTGGTGCAGCAAGCCTTGCTGCTTGGAAGACAGGCTGTAGGCCGGGCAAGGTTTGGTCTCCATCGGCTGACAGGCCCCCCCCCCAAAGGCTAGTCTCCTGCGCCCTAAAATAAACACTGACGTGAGAGAGTGCCACGCTCCCGTGACCCCAGGCGTCTGACTCATAGATGGATGTGGGAGCTGCCTCTCTGGAGGCTTCTCTCTTTTACTCGATGAATTACCATGCTCCGCCCACTTGTCCTGCTTTTCAAAATAGGCTCTAGAAACAAAAAGGTCAAGGAATGGCGCAGCGAGTGGCGCTTGCAGACTTAAATGCGTGCTCGTGCTCTCGAAATGACGCCTACAGTCTTCAATGCGTTCTTGAGCTCACAACATGGCGCAGCAGGTGGCGCTTGCAGACCTCACTCCCTACTTGGGCTCACGAAATGGTGCAGCAGGTGGCGCTTGCAGGCTTCAAGCTCACGAAATGGCGCAACAGGTAGCATCCGCAGACTTTAACGCCTGCTTCATTTCCAGGCTTTCCTTGATGGCCAGTAGGCAGGATATCACCTCCCTCATTTGGGGCCTCTCGTTGGGGTCTTGCTGCAAGGAGGACAGGTTACACATACTCATATGGCCAGAGGGTGACATTTGGATACTGTCATTAATTTGGGGCCTCTCGGTTGGGGCCTCTTGCTGCAAGTCACTAGGCAGGATGCTACATTCGCGTTCACATTCCAGCAGATTCGAAATTCATTTAAAACAGGTGCTTTTTGACTTTGGTGTCGCCGGTACAACTCGAAGAAGTCTCTAGCTAAAATGATCGTGCACGCTGGGGCATTGAAAGCATGCACTGGGGTTTGGCCTGCAGGTACGCCGTAAGCAACTTGCCACAATTGCAGTGTCTTCTGGGCTGTCCTTGTGAATTCGCTTCTGCATCCCGTAACCACTTCCACCCATTCCAACACCACTTCAGCCAAAACACAATTTACGGTCTCCAAGCCATCTACCATAAAACGACCTAGGTAGCTATTTATTTTTTCGTCGCACAGCAAAAAAGTATTTAAAAAACGGCTGCGCAGAGGCGGAATTTTAATTCACGTTTAAGCCGCGCAGCAGGTCTTTCAATTTACGTCACGCATCAGTTAACATAATATTAATTTCCGTCCGTGCAGCACTTTCAGCCAGTACAGTAGACTCAGTGAAACCCTTGTTTGATGCTAGGAAGGATAGGAGACGGTCAGCAATACTCAGCATAGTCCTCCTCCTCCGCCGCCGCCGGTTCCTAGCTTCAGGAAACGTGTGGCTTTTGGGGCCCGAAACGTCAGGAGTCGTCAGCACCTGTCTCTGCCCCCAGGATCGAGCTGTGCTACGGGGACTGGCGTGAAGATCACTCGACGGATGTCAAATCAAACAGCCGCGCGCTTGCAAACAAAATAGTTGTTTGGGCCCCTGACAGACACTCCGCGCAGCGGCGAATTCTGAATCATTATTAGCACGCAGCCATGTTCGCGCAGACCAATAATTAATTAATTTTGAGCGGAGTCTAAGTGGTTCAACGGTAAGTGTTTTTTGACCATCATACCGGGTACGATGCTTTCATACTTTTGTTCTATCAGTCAGAAGAGGAACATGCATAATGCTGGGTGAATGCTCAATTGCACCATCTCCCATGCCAAACAGACACTCAGCATAAGAAGCGAAACTGGCCCTTGACTCCCCCTTCCCCAGTCAGAAACTGTTCCACTCACTCTCCAGCACCACTGGACGAGGTCAAACAGCTCAGGATCCATCTTGTCTGGGGACTCTGGCCGGTAACCGTCCGACACCCTGGCAGCATACGCATCTGCAAGGGGCCAGCAGGAAAGCGGTGTTGTCTTCATGGTTAAGGGTTAAATGAAACCCAAGCTAGGCAGCATGCGGGCTGTCTGCTTTGACAGCGGGACACAAAACACAGCGGAGTTGTCGTCAGGGTGAAGGGTGACATAAACCCTAAGCTAGGCAGCATGCGGGCACCTGCTTAGGCAGAGGGGCACCACAAAAAGCTCACCTTTGGGATCAGGAGTGCCTCCTTTCATCAACTATAAGGGCACCCGAGCAATCCTGCTCTTTCTCTAAAACATGCAGCCTACCTAATAGTGCTCTGGCCGAACGGGTGACTTGGAAATCCAAGCCTAAGGCTCGCCTCAGGGTGTATTTGTTTTATAATTTTGTTTACAAATTTGTTAGGCGAAGCCAAATGAAGGGCACAAATAAAGGGCACAAATAAAGGGCACAAATAAAGGGCACAAATAAAGGGCACAAATAAAGGGCACAAATAAAGGCTCCTTCCCCGCGTGTGACCTGGACCTGAGAGGAGAACACTCCCTTTCGTTCGGCTGCAACAAAACACCCTCCGTAGCCACGTTGGCATCGACTGAAACACAAATGTTACTGTCCATGACTGAAACGAAGGATCCATTTATTTCACAACGTGAGCCCTCCAATGGCAAACACGGTGCAGCTCCATACCCAACAGACACCAGGTTCACAGTTCCATACCTAATAAGCTGCGGCCAAACAGGTGGATACTAATCCCACAACTTGGGGCTGATGACTGATTAATTAACAACCTCTGGGCTTACCAGGGTTGGCTGCCGCAGCAGACGACACCAGCATGCACCTCGAGAACATCTCGAAAAGCATCACACCGAAGCTGTACACGTCAGCCTTCTCATTGTACCTGCAAGTGGCATCACACCAAAGCTTAACACGCCAGCCTTAAAATTGTACCTGCAATTGTATCACACCAAAGCTGTACATACCATCCTTCTCATTGTACCTGCTGGCAGCATCACACCTTAAATATACACATCAGCCTTCTCATTGTACATACCCACAGTCCCACACCACCACACTTGACATGTACACCCCAGCCTTCACATTGTACCTGCCATTGCATCACACAATAACAGTTCACACCATCCTTCTCATAGTACCTGCAGACAGCTTTACATTTTAGCTGTAAATAACACCCTAGTCATTGTAGGTGGCCATGACATCACACCAAAGCTGTGCACACCAGCCTCCTCAATACAACTGCCTGCAGCATCACACCAAAGCTTTACACTCCACCCTTTTAAAGCATCAAATCTGACCAGGGGCCGCCAGCTCACAGGGCATGCACCAATCTAGGGGTAGCCACAAAAAACGGCACATCAGTTACTTTAAATACCCTGCCAACAGTCCAGAATGCTGTTTTGCTCCTCTTTATTTCTGCTTTGGCTGTGCCTTGACTGTAGCTAGCTGAGGGACTCGTAGCCAAGTGACCCCTTCATTTCCCTTTACTTTTTGGGGGGGGCTTTGTGTCTTAGGGTTCTTGGGGGTGAGCTGTCAGCTGTCAAGTACATTTTCAGTTGGGGTTGATGGGCCCCCATGCTGCATTGGCTGAATTAAAAGTGTCCCTGCTCAGGTGTTGTGATTGCCAGTCCATGTGCCTTGCATGTAAGCCTGGTCAGGCCTCAAAGCTCAGTTTCCAGCTAACAAAACCCACTTTTGTCAGAGGAGTTTTTGCATCTTCAACATTGCCTCTGTCAGCTGGGCAAGACAGGGAATGTTTTGTATCTCTACGAGCAGGGCAAAGATCCACATATTTCGTCATGGGAATATCTCATATGCTAGCCAGGTCCTTCCCTTCCATCCAACCTCTTTGCTTGAGGGGCTGAAAGCTGCAAGATTTCGTGAACGGCTATGCATTGCTTGAAGCTCACAAATGACACTGAGGTGGCCGATCTACTTGGAACCTAGCATGAGCGCGATAATAGCATCAGCAACATTGTGACTGAGGCCGAACCTAAAATACACCATGTTCATGTCCACCAGATTCTTTTTGCTCCCGAGGGTAATTGTGGCTATCCCTAGTAATCTACCATCCCCATCCCGCGAACGCACACATGGGATGGAAACAAAGAGCGGAAGCTTTGCCCGGCAGGGTTAGGAGAAGTGCGAGGAAACACTGCCGGATTGGCAACGGACAAGTCCGCGCCATGATCATCACCACTCCATGAAAGGTAGGAATCACATTTTGCAGCATCCCCCTTTCGCCACACTGACAGTGACCCTCAACCCTAAACCAAAAGCCTGGCCAACATGAACCTAGGCTCGGCTTCTACATGAATCTTGCCTAGGTCCATGAAGGCTAGATGAACAGCCTAGATTCGTGTCTAAACCTAAACCACAGACCTCGCTGACATAAACCCTTGATCACCAATCTCAATCCTTGCCCCCCAAAATGTCTGGGACTTCCCTCGGGCCGACTCCCATCGCCCGGTTGGCGCCCCACGTGTCTCAACCAGTGCTGTGCTTATTACGGTCCTTACGGTGGCTGAATTACATAGCGGAGTTTCAGTCACAGTCATTTCAAGGCAAAATCAGCTACTCTTACCAGTAAGGGACCGTAATTACTTACACATTATTTCTGAAGAACGGCGCAACTGCACAGCACTGGTCTCAACCCAGCATACGCCCAGCCATCTTCACAGGATGTGCGGGGATCAATTTTGACCTTGTCCAATGCTTAGAGGGGCCGCGATTATTGTGTTGGTGTCTGCAGTGCGCAACCAAGCCACTCAAAGCGCACTCTACTGCGACATGCTCGACACTGAAGAGCGCAGTGTGCCAGAGCAGGGGCTCGTGAACAGCAGGCATCTGGTCTGAAAACCAGGAAGTCTGTTGAGACTGGCCCCTTAGCCCCTGGGCGCCGGGTCCCCCCCCTGTCTACTAGCAAATAATTGCTCATAACCAGAAAATAGTCAGTGGAGGCAAGATCCATGGACATCACTGCAGTGCCTCCCGCACCAGACATGACAATGCACCAGATCCACAGATCCATACAACTGACACCACCAGATCCGCGGATCCACACAATTGACGGCACACTCGGGGTGACACAGGACCTCGCAGGAAGCACTCATGGCGACACTGCACCAGATCCACAGATCCACTCGACTGACCGCACACTGGAGGTCACACATGAAGACGCAGGCGTTCCCTACCAGCCCTACGTGGCCCGAGCGTTCAGCAGGGCCCAGCGGGTATGCACGTTCGAAACATGAAGACGCAAGCAGCACTCACGGTTCGTGCCTGAAGACCTCAGGAGGCATGTAGATCGCGCTACCAGTTTCTCCTGCAGCCGCAGGGAGGCGAAGACAAAACTTTGGGCGTAGGGTTCAGGTTGTATTTAACAAAACATAAAGAAGAAGCTAAATAGTTGAAGTATAATCCCAGACATTTGGTAAAACTCTCTTCTAAGCTCGCAAGGCAGTACACACCAGTTCCTATGCACGTGTAGGGAGAAAACGGTCAGGGCCACTGAGTCGCTACAAGCCTCAATTCAAATTTATAATGAGACGGCCTTATGGAGCCCCTTTCAAGTTTTTTTTGAATCTGGGTACATGCACCTCCCTGGGTTTTCATAGCTACGGTCTCAGCATGGATAATGATTCAACGAGTGCTCGGAAAGAGCACACGACGGGTGTCCTTGTGCCTGGGCAGCCCGGCCATGGGGTGGCCTGTTAAGTTGGTAGCAATGTAGTGGGCCTTGGCCTTGGTAAGCATGTCGCCGCATGGGCCGCAATTGCACAGGTCGCCATCACTTCCTTTCATGCTAGTAATCACCACCCTAGCCCCGCCATTCTTGGGATAGAATGAACTGGACAAATGTTCCTGCTGTTTGAAAGTTTTTGAGGAGTCTGAGCATATTAGTGAAATGTACCCCTACCTCACCAGTACCCACTTATGGTGCCCCCTGAAAGCACACCTGTCATTCTGTATGCCACTTCATACTCCTTTGCTATGACTTTTCTCATGATGGCCGCTACGACACTCGGTCTGCCCAGCGCTCGGATCACTCCGTGCCGTCCGGCGGGATGCACCTTTGGCGCCCATTCCGTCGGCCCGGTCGGCGCCGAGCCTGCAACCGAACCCGCAACCGACAGCTCGATGTCCTGCGGAGACGACACCATAAGCACCTCCGCGGCCGGCGGCGGCGAGGTCCCTCGGCTTGGCACCTCGATCGAGCCAGCAACAAGCGGCTCAAGGTTAGAGCTCACGGGCATGACCTGGATGCCCACACTAGTAGTGGCTTCGGAGTGCACACTTGAGCAGGGCTTTGGAAGACGGCAGCTGCCATCCCCGCCGGAGAAGGTCTCGTTGTACCGCGTATTATCGTGGACGCTGCGATTCTCCAGCTCGACGTTCAAACCTGACCTGTGCTCGTCACCGTCATGGTTGGATATGCGGGAGCTCTCCGCGTAGCTGTTTTTTCGCAGCACCATGGACATCTTTTTGTCATCCAGGACCTGTACGCAGGTCAATAGAGCCATCATTGCACAATTGAACGGGCCTCAGACGCAGGAAAATGGCTAAAATTAGCATGTTCTGGGGAGCCACAGCTACTCAGCTACGACACGAACTTAATACTACTGGGATATGGCCTTAATTTCAGTGGAACCTTCATCCATGGCAGGCGGATCAGGCGGACCATCCGTGGCTGGCAAACCCTCATCCCTAGCAGACAGACAATGTGAAGCCCTACAACCAATGAAGCAGGTGGACCAAGTGGTGCCAAAATTGGAACCCTGACCCCTAACAGACGTATTGTGACAAGCTCAACATGAAACCCTGAACCCTAGCAGTCATACCATGTGGAGTCCGAAGTCTGCTAGCTTGGCCACCACCTTGTAGCCCCCCCCTTGCTCGTCGGGCAGCGGGACCCTTGACAGCAGCATGTTCTCCAGCTTCACATCCTGTGATAAGCAAAGAGGGTGTACGTTAACGTTCGACAGAGGGATAGCAGCAAGTGCTCCAGCCTGTCATTCTGTCAGCAACAGAGAGGTGTTGAATAAAGCAGCGGCGAGGAGTTGCATAAAGCAGCCGAGAAGAGTGGCATGAAGCAGCGGCCAGGAGTTGCATGAAGCAGCAGAGAGTGGTTGACGTTTTGTCAGAAACAGAGAGGAGCTACATCAGCTGGTCATAATTTGGTCCCGATCCGGCCAGTAGTGGTTGCACAGCCCCTCCCTTTAACGACGTCTGGCACACACATCATCAACCACAGCCAGCAAGTGGAAGGAGCCACCCGGTGCACCGTCGGCAGGTTGCGGCCAGGAGCATGCAATACAAAAACAAGGACCCACTCGGGGCACAAGTGCGGCAGGTTGTGGCCGTGCAGGTACAGCAACACAAGCAAACACCCCACCCAGTGCACCACTAGGGGTTTGAGGTGGTGCAGGTGCAGGTACATCATGAGCAGCAGCAACGCACCAGGAGCGCCACTAGTGAGTAAGGGCCATACATTTTGGTCCAGGGAAGAGCTAGAATTGTACTAGGTAAAGCACCCGAGTTGAACCGGTTGAAGGTCCAGAGGTAAAGACACTGGTTGATTCTGAGTGTTGTCTAGGGGCGGATCTTGGATTATAACGAGCTCGACCTTGGTTTATCTTGCCCGGGAATTACTGATCTTGAGGCGCAGTTGTCAGTAGTAGTAAGGGCCATCAGTTACAATGGCCATGCAGATACAGCAAAGGAAAACAAACAATGGCGACCACAACGACCCACCCGGTGCACGACTGGCGGATTGCGGCCATGCAGGTAAAGCAACGCTTCCGCTATATCCACCATCCAGGCCAGAGCCTCTTCATCCTGGGAAGGTCAGGGACACGGTGGCTCAGCAAGGAGGGCACAAGGCACTTCAAGAGGTGCTCTTGAGCCTGCTCCCCATGCAGCCGGCAGCCTGGGGAAGTCCCAATCGCGTATACGGCAGGCGCTCTCAATCCCGTTCCCTAACACAGCTGGCTGTCTGGGCGTGAGGTTTCAGGGTTTCATCCACAACCCTAAACCCGTAACCCTAAACTAGGCGTTCGGCTGATTGTGTCTTACAGGATAATCTTTACCACTGCATATGCAAGCAAGCTGCGCATGGCTGTATGGGTCAAGTATTAAATCCGAAACCATTCAACCCTGGGAAAGGCAAGGTGTCCAGGCCGGCTCAGGTTCAGGGTTCAACACTTCAACCCCAAATCCAGGATTAGGCAGCAAGCTGTCCAGGGATGAAGGGGCCTGTCTCAAGACCCGAGCCAGCCAGCTGCTGATAATTTGTGTGCATGGAGTTAACGCTGAAGCGCCACAGCCTGCAGAGGCCCATGTGTGCAAGACCTGTGTGTGAAGGGCCTGGGTATTCCGGGCCTGGCTACCATACTGCACAGGCCTGTGTGTGGAATGCTGTTGTACTAAAGACCTGGCTCACTGCCTGCAGAGGCCTGTGTGTGGAGGGCTGTTGTACGAAGGGCCTGGCTACCAACCTGTGGAAGCCTGTATGTAAGGCCTGGCAGCACGGCGACGAGGGCTCCAATGAAGCTGAACCCGCGGACGCCTCCAATTTGCGCTTGTGCCATAATCAGGCCTCAAACCCTAAAGCTGCTAAGAAAATGTGGCCCTTACTCACTTGAAAGAGGCCAAGAAAAATTCGGCGGTGCCATGTTGTGAAGGGCATTGTTCATCCTTGTGAGGGGCTGACAAGTGTGAACCCCCCTCACCTGGTACACACTCGAGTAAGTGGTCATTTGCTTGTAGACTTTCCTGGCCAGCGAGCCGTCCTGCAATCATCGCGGATGTTAGGCGATGCTGGCAAGACTGATAAGAGAAATATGGCAGGACTTTTAACTTCGAAAGCAGACTATCACTCGAGGTGTTCATTTTAATGTACCTGTATAGCGCGAGGGTCGAGGGAGGGGGGGGGGGGGGGGGGGAGGGGGGGGGGGGGCAGAAAACAATCTGTGAGACCACATTGCAGAAATGCACGACCAGAGTTTTTCAAGTACAATCTTGTTTTGCTTAGTTTAGGATCTAGGGTTTGGGGTTTGTAGGGTTTAGGATTTAGGAGAGAACTCGAACAGTGCAGTACATACCATTTAATTGTTTTAATGTTCTAGAATATGGGCGGAAATGTTCAGAAATGGCTGCTCCAGAAGGTGCGGGTTCATGTCAGAGCGATCCTGCCCAGCATGGTAGACTGCGTCACGGCAACCTCACAGCGTAACGGGCACCGCTAATGCACAGGCACGCCTAGCAGCAGTTGCAGCTCTATGCTTCAAGCATGCTGGCCCAGCGCTTGATCGCCTCCTCCCAATGATGCAGCATCTTAGGAACCCTGATCAGTCGTCTTTTTAGTCTATGGTAAACTTCAGCTACGTTCTGGCCTTCGGCTCAGGAAGCTTGGTAAAGCGTGCCCTGTGGCTATTGCCCCTGCCATAGACCGCTCCTGGTCTGGTCAACACAATGATGGCTGCACCCTAGTAGGCGTTTGGGTGCGCACTAAGAATAACACTGTCCCTGATGAGCGAAGGCCGAAGAGTGATGAATTATCATCAAGGGTCCCTGACCTTGCAGAGCTCCAGCACCATGCCCCACATGGGGTACTTGTAACCGCTTGGCAGCCCCGGGTGGCCGGGCGCCAGCTGGATTAAACCCAGGCAAGTCACGACATTTCTGTGATGTAAGCAGGAACACAGAGGTGGGTAATGGGGCCCAGCTGGGTGACACAAGCGTTCATGACCATGCAAGCAGGGAAAGGGGTGAGAGAAGAGGCCTAGCGAGAGAAAAGCCTAGCGATTGTTAACGTGCGGCCGTGCTGAGACAATCATCAGAGGTTAGGGTTAAGGGTTTTGGTGCAAAGGTGCCTCAGGCCGTGCCCAATGGCCCTAATGGCCCATGCACTCGGCATGGCCCTTTCCAGGTTGAGTGCATGGACAATCCAACACGGAGGGTGAGGAGGTCAAGCATGCAGTGAAGTGTCTGGGGCTGAGCAGCATGGATTTTACCGACAATTAAACACCAGATCCAAGGTAAACCAAACTTTCCCCCCATGCAGTGACCACACGTTGCAAGCTTATGGTCATACAATCCGAAATTTCGGAAGGTTAGCTCATTAGCACGGCAGTACGCGATCTGCTTGGAGATGTTAGCGAAGCCAGCTGTTTGAGATTGACGCATAACGACTGGCTGGAGTACAACTTTCCTGATTTAGCCACGCAGCGACTGCCCACGGGCTGCAATACACCATCACATGTCATGAGTCTACCCTGAGAAGAACCCAGTCAGTGGGACCCACGTGTGCTTAGCCTTGCACAGGAACTGCCCTTCCCTGATGAAGTGCTGCTGATAGGCTCGACAGCGGGAGTCGTCGGGGTTGCACCATTGGGGCAGCAAGGCCTTGAATGCGACAACTTTGCCGTCGAGCTCAGCGCGGAAGACTTTGGCAAATGCTCCTGTGGGCCAGCAGCATGAACAGCAATCGCAATGTATTTGATTTGAATAATTGAAAATCACGTGGACAAGAGAGTGGGCAACACACCACCTTGCTGACGCAGGTGTCGAGAGGGGCGACATGGTCGTTGAGCTGTGTCAGCAGCGATCACAGATCACAAGACAAGGTGAATGCATGATTAACCACGCCCCCAACACAATTTTGATTTCCTTTCAGCTGAGGCGACACCAGGGCATTCATGACCCAATTCCCTTCAGAAGCCCATTAGCCCACTGTCCAGGCCATGCCGGAATCTCGGGCACCTCGGCGATTACCTGTGCCGAGGACCTCAGTCGATATCTTAAGTCTGTCCTCTATGGGCACGGGCATTCGTCAGCTTCCCACCCAGAGGGCTCTCCGCCAACCTCGTTGTCGTGTGCTCACGTGCCAAGGCGTGCCCTACGGTATCTCCGGAGATTTTCTGGACAATTTATTCCATTCAAGAAAAATGCGAACAGTGTAAGTTATGCGTGTGGTATTTGGGCTGAGTTCCGGGTGGCATACTGGGCATCGTGTATCAAAAGTGGGATCCCAGGCAGCCGGCTAGATCTGAAGGCAGCGAGCGGAACCTGAACACTACTGTGAACAAGAGGGGGCATTTTATACGATGTACGGCAATTGAAAGCCACGGACTACTTGCATGCACTTTACAGAGCTCGTCATACCAGGGGTCACACTTATCACTATCAAATATGTTTCATGAGCTGGAGAGGAGATCGGGCGTTTACTGCCTCAATTGGTCCCACCTTTGTCGCTCGCCTGACCGTACACGTTCAGTGAACCTGCCGTGAAAAGCTGTAAATTGATCAGTGTACCCCCGCCCACTGCTACTTTCATTCGGTGGGCCTTGATGTCTTTAGTGGATTATTTTCAGGCAATTGATCGTATTCTGGTGATACGCATTGGGGGCTGCATGCACGGCTCGTATGAGCATTCAGTATATTCAGGTGATCTGAACTTGGGGATGATTTTCCCATAATTAACAGCAAATCTATTTATCATCTTGCCTTCTGTTCTCATCTGAGCAGGGTAACTATAGCATTTCAAAGCGCAGCAAAATCTCATGAGGAATCAAAATGTCGTTTTTGCTGTTCAGAATGCCGAATTTCACTCGAAATACATACTTAAGGTGAAAGAAGAGTGGTGATTCGACTCTGGGGTGTCCCGCGGACTTCTAATCGATTTCTAATATCCATGGTGCTATTATTGGGGGTTGCTACCCACATGGCACGAAATGAAAGTAGCTGTGTGGTACGAGGGGGGGCGGGGGGCAAAAACAAAATGTAACGTAGAAACAGTTTGACTCGGCGTTTAATTATAAAAAGGTGCGCGGACCAGGTGCACGTTAGAATAGTAATTGACATCAAGGGTGCACGGCCAGTCAGTCATGGGCCAAAACAACTGTTTTACGTTGCACGAAGTAATCTACCACCACCAACTACAGTACCCCCAAAAATCGTGTGCTAGCACGCAACTCATTTATTCGACATCCGCTCATTGATTGCTGACCGTGTACTCTTCTCTCTGGCATCAAACGAGGTTTTTGATTGAGTTGACTGATGGCACTGGTAGTGGCTATAAGTGTTGCGTGGAGTTCATTTTACGAAGGTGGCTATAAGCGTTGTGCGGACCGTAATTGATTTTTCGGACCAGCTGCGCAACACAGCAATAAATATTCCGAAAATTAGGCAGAGTATGCGCTAAGCGGAGGAATGTGTGTCTACCTGTGCGGTGATTTTGATAAAATATGCAAAATAGGGGTGCGCAAACCCTATCCGGTTCTACGGTAAACCCTCATCCTAAAAGAATGTTTATCGACCCCTGGCTCACAACGAACCCATCCCTGCGCCTCTGGAACCCAGTCAAACCTTAATTTCTCAGTCAAACAGTAGACTTGTAAGGTACTTCAGGGGTCCAATCCTCTCAGCAGAGCAGTGCGCTTCTCATTACCATAAAACCGGATAGGGTCCGCGCACCCCTGTTGAGAACTAATACATCAAATCCGTCGCGCAGGCAAGATGCCCTACTCTGATTTTTTTTCCCTTCAAATAGTTGTTTGATACCGGTATATTGCGCAGCCGGTCCGAAACAACTAATTAAACACCGCGCAGCGCTTTCAGTCGGTCGTAAAATCAACTCCGCGCAGCTCTTACAGCCACTACCTATACCGCAGTCAACTCAATCAAAAACCTAGTTTGATGCCTGAAAGAACAACACACGATCAACAATCAGTGAATGGATGTCGAATCTAACGCACAACTTTTTTGATGTAAGGTACGGAAAATGTACTCTGCGCACCCCCAAAATAGTTGTCTTGGTCCGTGACTGACCGGCCGCACACCCCTGATGTTAATTATTATTCTGTCACGCACCTACTCCTTGCACCCCCAAAATAATGAATTGATTTCAGAGTCAAACCCGTTTACGGTAACTTAACTGGTTATTAAATTTTCCAAAGTCCATTCAAGAAAACATAAATTACAGGTGGGATCCAGCCCGGGATAGCGATTATGTACCTACCTACCTGCATTCCTACGTACTCTTACTGGAAATCAAAGTGCTCCAGAACGGGGGACTTGAGGTAATAAACTAGCAACTAACTTAGGCTTGGATAGGTACACTTTGAGCACCTTTCTTTTATGCTTATTAAACACCTCCTTGCCCATCACCCCCTCAAACTCCTCAGCCCTGATGGCAAATCATGCCCCATCTATCTCTCTCATCTCCGGATTAGGATGGGCTGACTCCATGTGGTATAGGAAGTGGGAGCTCCAGACATGAGGACGGATGGTACCCTCAGCGCTCTCAAAACTAGGAAAATTGAGCAAGCCACGGGCCTGTTGGTGCATGAATTGTCAACATAACCTTTCTCGTCAGCCGCATATCTCGGCAACCACACTCAGTTCCGTTCACATATACATATATATGTCTCCCCTAGGCACATTTGCTGACCTTTGCCATATATAGCTCCCGTTGCGTACATCTACTGAAGCGGTTGACTATATTTGTGTGTCATTGTTCCGACTTGTCCCTTGTTCTGAACTTTTTCGACTTAAATTGTCCTATCTACATTTGTCCTTGTCCCCATAATGTTTTCTAATTTTTGAAAGTACTCGAATGTTCAAAAGTGTCGAAAGGTGAGAGATGCAATCTTGAACTGAGGGAGGATGAGTTTCACCTTAGTTCAAATTGTTTATAGCGGTGCGTACCCACTGGTGGTTACATTTGTAACATAGCTAGCACCTAGCAAGTACCACGCTAATGTCAGCTATAGTTGGTAGGTTGGATGCCATAATTTTACATATGCTTGCGGGCTCAGAGGTGTAACGTTTTGACATATGCTTGCAAAACCCTCTTTTTGTGCCCCTTTTACTTAGGCACCCACGCGGCCGGGCCATCTTTGAGCAGAGCCCAGAGGTGTAACGTCATTGACATATGCTTGTTTTTATAGTACTGATTGCGGATTGCAGCTAATTTCATTTAGTGTCTCTCCTCCTAAGCTTCATTCTGCAGTTAGTTTAGGGATGACCTAGGTTTATTTTTTACTTCGAATGGAACTATGCGAGTGGCACTTCAGCCATGACAACTTGACACTTAATACACTTTCCCCCCTTTCTTTTGTCCTGCCCCTTCTGTGATTTTTAACATCTTTCATCCCAACTCTTTAGTTAGGCACCCACGCGGCCGAGCCTCATTTGAGCAGGGCCCAGCGGTGTAACGCTATTGACTTAGTACCTGCGTGTTAGTTATCATATATTTGAATATTTCGTAGTCAAGGGCCCGCCTATCTTAACTTGAACGTAGAGTCTACAGTTTCGTTATCTCATGGCCAACGGACTCTTTTGTTGCTTGACCATATGTTGATTTAATAAGTGCTTCTCTAGCTTCTCGAATGCCACCTCAACTCCCCTTTTTCCCTTTGCCTCCGTACCTGTGCAACTTAGACAAGATACATACCACAAGCAAGGGCTGCCAATAATGACTGGTCCTTGCTTTACCATTGAACACTGACCTTTGCTTTGAGGTCCGGACCATCCGTCCGGACCGTCCGGTCTAAATCAAATTTTGAAAAGAGCGAGACGAGGATGAAGCTATGAATTGTTCAGAAATCGGAGACTGGAGTGGCACAAAACTGAATTGTATGCACCTTCTTCCAGGAAGGAAACAGGCTTCTTCAGCGCATGACGATCATGTCCAGAGATCTTTGCACTAGTTTTGGGTTATTTTTACTCGGGACTGGTCAATAACATTACACCTCTGGGCCCGCTTAAAGCTCGGCCGCGTGGGCACCCAACTGTTCAGAAGGGAGTACAGAAGGAACTCGGTGCCACATTAAAAGGCAGATACCGGTGCATAGATGAGACAACAAGTACTGAAACTATCACGAAAGTGCAACAACCTACGCATGCTTATTACCAGGGGCTTATCACCGGCAAAGAGGGACGATGTAACATACCATACACTGATGTAAAAGTGTTCCCAGCTCGAGGATAAAGTTGCCCTCCTAACCCTGGTGTCTGCCCTAAAACGTTGCCCTTCTGACCCCGGTGTGTGCCCTACGACGTTGGCAGCACAAGCATATGCACGGATCACCATCTATGCTAACCTATCTACAAAACAAGCACACCTTTCTCCGCCCTCCTCTGCCCCCCTCTCCCCCTGAAGAGGATCATCCACCACAAACACCGAGCCTTCCCTATTACCTGAAGCCATTCACGATCTGGTTCAAAATGATCCGTGCTCTGGCTTTTTGCTGATCCGAGCTGCAGTACCAAGCTTCCCCACTCCCACCAGCGGCCGCTGAGCACCACGCATTGAACTTCTGGCAGGCCGCGCTACCTCCCCAGGCGGCATCGCCCACGCATACCATGCTCAGCGTGGCCAGTGGATCTGCGCACTTCTCCTCAGTCATGCAGTGATAGCAGTTAATGGCCGACGCAGTGCCGCCTGATGATGCCCAGCATGCACCTTTCAGGCTGGAGGCCACGTCCAAGGCAGCGGGCAGCCTGCAGCAGGCACCGGTTCCGATTAAAAGTACAGAGATGACACATGCATTCACACAAAGCGCTGTGTTCATACATATCAGCAGCGCCACGTGTGTCCTTGTTGCATCCACCGGCCTCGCGGTGTTGGACTGCTGCTCCAGCAGACCCTGTCAACCGCCTCCTTTCGCACAGCTCCGCGCAAACTACCCGCCACCGGAAACCGGGTCCTTACGTGGTGACAGGAGATCGCACTGGCCGTATCACAAGAAAAAACAATGAGCACACCCCTACGCTCGGTGCAGGGGTGACTGTGCCCCTAAATCCACAATTTGGCCCCCAAAGCAGCCCAGTGCAAGCAAGAGCGGCTTTGATCAGGAGGATTGATGTTTCGCTGCCACAAACATCAATCAGCCTCACCCGAGAACCGCAACCTCCTTCTTGCACTGCTGGACCGCCGAGCGAGCAGGTCCACACAGCTGCCGGTACGACCCACACGCCATTGCGCCGCTGCTCCCCGCCGCTCCCGACCCGCACAGCGCCGCCAGGACAGGAAACGGGCTGCACGCGGCGCCGGCGAGCCTGCCATCCCCGCAAGCCCCCCACACGCTGCAGGCCGGCAGCAGAGAGGAAAAGCCGCACAGCGCCCTGACGTCCGCCCCGGCGTCGGCAGCCGGATATGTGAAGGACGAGCATGAAGGGGAGCTCGGGTCGTTAAAGCAAGTGGGCGCGAGTGGCGGCGCGGGGGTATGTTTCAGTCGCGCGGCGGGCGGGAGGCACAGCGCGCCATCCGCTGCGCCAGAGACGCCGGCGACTGCCGCGTCCAGCTTGCAGAACGCCTTCCAGCGGTTGCAGTTGAGCATGGCCATGCCTAGGCAGGCACTTCCCAAGGTGGCTGCGCACAGATTGAGTTAGAAAACACATTTTGTAGGGCATGAATGAAAATAACATGTTCAGGGCACGAATGATTTTGAGAGAGGAGGCAGAGCCCTCAGTCACACACACAGCGGCTCAGATGTCTTAGCCACATTGCTATACAGTCAGCAGATCAAGCAAAAGGAGCATGACAAAGGCAGCAGATAAAGCAGAAGGTACATGACAAAGGTAGCAGATCAAGCAGCAGATCAAGCAGCAACAGCAGCAGGACCATGGTAACAGATCAAGCAGCACAAGCAGGACAGGGTCAGCAGATCAAGCAATGAGAGCGTGATGAAGGCAGCAGATCAAGCAGCAGAAGCAGGACAGGGTCAGCAGATCAAGCAACGCAGGCCAGGCACGACAATGTGGCAGCAATAGAGGCTGTCTAGGGTCATGGGTTGCAGGTCCAAGGCTTTATATTTTCAGTTTGGCTTTTATGCTGTATAGTACCTCCTGATGTCTCACCCAACGGATCCTCACCCTGTTCATCCTTCCGACAAGAGCGGCAACCTGCCATCTCATTGCACTTTCGGGTTTGTACTTGAGGCCACAGCTCAAGCGCGCTGTGAAGCGCTTTTGTGCCTCACGAATCTCACCCAGTGGGTCCTGGCACTGGTCCGCCGTAGGGCAGGCGCTGCAACCTGCCATCCCGTTGTAGTTGACCTCCGCGCCGCCCATCTGCTGGCACATGGTGAGGATGTCGCTGACGACGACGCTTCGGTTGAACAGCGAGAAGGCCTGCCTCTGCAAGTAAATTTGGAAGACAGCGCTGCTGCCGCCTGCGTGCAGCATGGCAGCTTGCGCACTGTGCACAGGCACGTGCGCAACAGGGGATCATTTGATCGATGCAGGGAGGAACGGGGATGAGGGCAACATTTGCTGGATGCCAGGAGAAGAGAGGAAGAGGGGAACAGATTTTCCCTCGACGGAGGAAATATTGAGAGTGAGGGGACCCATTGCTCAACGCAGGGAAGAGGGAGAGGGGACTAACTGCTCAACGCAGGGAGAAGGAGGGCTAATTGCTCAACGCAGGGAAGAGGGAGAGGGGATGAACTGCTCAACGCAGGGAACAGGGAGAGGGGACCAATTGCTCAACTCAGGAAAGAAAGAGGGAGAGGGGACCAATATCTCAACGGAAGGCAGATAGAGGAGGGGGCAAATTTATCAACGCAGGGAGGAAAGAGGAGGAGGGACTTTTGCTCGACGCTGGGAAGAAAGGGGAAGAGGGGACCATAAGCTCGGCGGAGGGCAGACAGAGGAAGAGGGGACCAATTGCTCAACGCTAGGAGGGAAGAAAAAGAGGGAACAGCTAGACAGATGCAGGGCAGATAGAGGAGGAGGAAAATAATAGTTCAACACATGGAAGAAAGAGGGAGAGGAAGGTTTAGGGTTAAGGGTTCAGGGTTGAGGGTTTAAGGGTTTAGACAATCTGTCCGATGCAGTGCAGATGAGAGGGAGATGGGGCATGCACGCACACCTTTGACAATCTGGGACCTGCGCCGGCACATCTAGGCAGATGGAGGAGAAAATCCGCGTCACGTCGCAGATCTGCTGCGTGGGCTTGCCGGGGTAATCCGGGGTCTGCGTACACTGGCGGTACAACGTACAGCCTGGCGACAGCGCCACGACTGTAGCCCCCTGGGTGGGAAGGCTGCACAAGCCAGGCAGAAGTGCCTCCGGCCATGCAAGCAACGGCAGCGTCGGGGGCGGCATTGGCGGCGAGGGCGGCGGCGACAGCGGCAAGGGCGGCGGGCTGGGCGGGGGTAGCGGGGGCAGCGGCGGCCGTACCGTTCCGTTGATCCTCCGGCGGTAGACGTCAGAGCTGCAAAACCAGTCCCACTCCTCCCCGGCCGCAAGAGGCGCAACGCACCAGCCAGCGAACGACCAGCAGCCGCCGCTGCCATTATTGCTGCTATTATTAAACAGCGAGCCACCGGTGCTGTTATTCAAGAACGGGCTGCCGCTGCTGTTGCTGCTGTTGCTGTTGCCGCTGCTGTTGCTGCTGCTATTGAACAGCAAGCCACCGTCACTGTTGTTGAAGAGCAGGTCGCTGCTGTCGCTGTTGAAAAGAAAGTCGCTGTAGCTGCTGTTGAGCATGGGGTCGCGGCAGATCATGCTCAGGGCTGACAGCGGGTCGGAGCAGCCAAGTGCAGAGGTGCAGCCAACGCAGTCAAAGGACAGGCTGCCGGCGGGTGGAGCGCCGTTGTTGGACCAGCAGGTTGCATTCAGTGCAGATGCAATGTCCGCGGCGCTGGGGAGGCTGCCAGTTTGTAGGTGGGAGGTGGCAGTTGGGAGGTTGAAGGTTTCAGATTTCAGCCGTTGTTGGACCAGCAGGTGGCATTCAGGGCAGATGTAATGTCTAGGGTTGAGGGTTAGGGGTTTAGGACCGCACTGGGGAGGCTGAGCGTTTGGAGGTGGGAGATTGGAGGTTAATGGTTTCGAATTCCAGCCGTTGTTGGACCAGCAGGTGACTCAGGATTTAGGGTTCAGAATTTAGGGTATAGGGTTAAGGGCTAAGGATTTAGGGTTAAGGCATTGAAGGCTGGTCCCATGCACTTAGTGCACACCATGGGCTCAAGAAAGCTGAAAATCAGTACCCAGTCACGAACCCGACAGGTCTCACACTTGTCGCCTGTCCACAAGCGGGATCAGAGGGCCACCCAGCTGCCCGCCTGACCTGCTGACCACCCACCCAATTTGCCAACTCACCCACTTACTCATCCACCTGAGCATGCACCCACCCAAGTTTTCCAAACTGACCACCCACCCTCCCACCTGATCACTCAACTTTGCCCCCCCCCACCCACCTGCCGACGCACCCACCTGACCAATCACCCACTTAACTTTGCCCACCCACCCACCTGACCACCGCTGGCTCCAAGCGGCACTGCTGCACGGCGGATCCTGCAGCCCCACACATCTTGCCGTACGAGGCGCAGGCCAGGGCGCGCGGCTGGCCGCTGCCTTCCGAACACAGCGACGCTAGGATCGGGAATGGCGCGCACGGGGCGCCCGCTAGATCCCCGGCACGGCAGGCCGCCCAGATGCTGCAGGCCGGCAGCTGCGCCGAAAACCCACAGAGCGACTCAACATCCTCTGCGGCTGACGGGTACTCAAACGAGGCGCATGCAACGGGCAGAGGGTCTGCGATACAGGATGTGTTTGAAGGCGGCCCGCCGTTTGGTGCGGGTGGTGGGCGGGCCACCTGGGCCCCTGCCCGGCACAGCTGAGGGTCCCCGGCGCCGAAAACTCCACCTGCTGCGGCCTCGGTGCTGCAGAACTTGCTCCAGGAGCCGCACTGGTCCATTCCCATTGCCAGGCAGCCAATACTGAGCAGGCCTGAGGACCGTGGGTTCAGGGATCAGGGTTCAGGGTTCAGGGATCAGGACTGAGGACCGTGGGTTCAGGGTTCGGGGTTCAGGGTTCAGGGATCAGGCCTGAAGACCGTGGGTTCAGGGTTCAGGGTTCAGGGATCAGGCCTGAAGACCGTGGGTTCAGGGATCAGGGTTCAGGGTTGAGCGCGGAAGGGCACCAGGAGAAGGGGGAGCAGAAACTGAAGAGGCGAGGCTCATAGCGGCGAGTGGGTACTCTGACTACCGTAGATTTTATTTGCCTTCCCTCGGGTATGAAAACATGATTTCTTTTAATGCTGTCCTCAGGGCAAACAGGGAGACCAAAGCTCTTATTTTCTGACTGAAATCGGGCGTTCACAATCGACGATTAGTAATTGTGTGGATCCCTCAACCCCAAACAACGTTAATTACGAGGGAAGGCAAAGCAAATCTTGAGTATGCTCATAGCCAGTGATTCTTTCAGTCAGTACTGAGTAAGACTCGCACTGAAACACTGTATCCAACGATGACTAGGCTTGACGTGCAGCACGGCAATTCAGAACCAGGGAACTCAGCTCGTAATTGGAAGTACCGGTTTCCCCCATAGTGCCAAGACATGTGAAATTCTGATGAATGGAAAACATTGTCGCCTACGGCATTGGCTGCGACACACTTGAGCTGAATTTCCGTCAAGAAGAAGCGAAGTCCCAAATCACTACAACAATTATCGCTCACATCACATACCGGTATTTATTTATATACCGAAACGGTATAAATATAAATACTCGCCTCAACAAGTTGCGATAATTAGGGAGAATGCAGCCAACATCAGGGAGCACTGCATGCTTCAGCTATACATCAGCTACACATCAGCAACACATTAGCTACACAAGCTTTCTCAGCTATACACGTAAGCTATCTTAAGGCAAACAGCCATTTGTTACTGCAAGCCCTGCTGCTTTGTCCACTGACCACAGACTGGCAAAAGTCTGGTCCCCATCAGCCCAGTGGTGGCTGCACAATGGCCTGCCAAAGGTGATTTGGCGCACACTGAACTGGCCACAGTCGAAGATCAACTGCATGTCTGATTTTTTGAGCGGCGTTGCTTTTCTGCGGCGTTGGATTTTTTAGCGTCGTTACTTTTCTGCCGAGGTCTGTCTGGCTTGCCCCTCCTGGCTTTCCTTGCTGGCTTTCCCTTGCTGGGATATTCCATTTGGAAGCCCTTACAGACACCAACTTAATTTACAACTATTGAAAAGTCCACAGGTCACCAAACTGCGCCCTGAAACCCCAAGTCGCACCGCAGCTGAGGCCAGCGTTTAATTATTTTAAAAAACACCAAACAGTCTTCCAGGGGGCCTCCGGGCGGCCATCACTGGGCTGATGGGCATCAATCCTTCACTGGCAAAACCCTGGGGGCCCAGCAGCTGGCCTTGCGGCACTTGGCCCCTGCCGGCAATGGTGTAGCTGAATTGTAGCTGAGACATGCCTACATAACCAGCGCCTGAGACCCGTTAGGCAAATCATTTGCCTAACATGCATTGCATTGCGGCAAGTGCGGTCCCCGTTTGCATTTGCTGCAAATGGCATCCGAGGCTCCAAGCACCTGCCCTCCTCACTGCCTCTGATGCACCTCCACATCCCCCCCCTGGTCGGACGGCTGTAGGGTTCTGGGTTTGGGATTCAGGAGTGGGCTGCTGAGAGGGGTGCGACAGCTAAGGGGCCTGTCCCTAGAGGGGTTTGACCCGCTCCCTGACACCCCCCTGGCCTATAATGCATGATATGTATGTCTTTAAGATATTTGAGAAGCCAGGGATTCTACTGCCGGCCCAAATGTTCTACACACAAGGGCATGACCGATGCATACAATATCAAAAGCTTCAAAGGCTTCTATTATCGGCTTCATCAGCGCGCCTCATTAGGCTCATTTTCTTGAGTAGGTGGCCCCTGAACCCGAGCTGTGAATGTGTGCACAGGTATGGTCAAGGCGAGATACAATTTCAGAAGCTTCAAAGGCTCACCCAAGGGGTCCGGGCAGTTGGTCCTGCTCGTGCACTTATCGCAGCCAGCCATGTTTGCGCCCGCCATGGCTGTGCACATGTCCAGCATGTCCTGGAGGACACTGGCTGTGCTGTAGATGGAGAAGGCTGACGCTCGAAGGCATGGCTCGAGGTAGCCGCCTTGCGATCGCGTCAGGGTGTCAGCCCTGGGAGTATGTGCAGGCAGGTGGGGGGAGGGGATGATGGGGGGGCAAGGTGTGTTGGCAGGGGAGGGGATGCTGTTGTGGGGGGCATGGTAAGGGCGCGGACGCGGCCTAGGCCCATGCCGCACTGTTTCCTCAACCCTCACGCCCATGCAAGGCGTGGGTTTCTTTCTTTCTGTGGGGGGCAGTGTGCGAAGGCAGGTGAGGGGACACGATGATGGGCGGGCAGGGATTGCAAAGTGTGAAAGGTTTGAAAGGTGTGCAGACAGGTGAGGGGATGCTTTGGCGGAGGGGGCAGGCAAGCAGTTGTGATAGATAGGCGTGCAAGCCATGCCCCTTTTTCCGTCAGTGCTCAGCGGCATCCAATAACAAAACCAAAGGTCCCATACCGGGAACAGGTAACAAAACTGTGAAAGTAGTATGCGTATCCTATCGGTACGATCTTTAACACCGTTGCACCTCAGCCTGGTAAAACCGGAACCAACCGAATCTACCTGGGCTATTGACACGAGCATGCAGTCCCCAGGGGGCAAGCGGGCTTACGTCAAGCACTCTGGAATTGCAGCCGGCTGGTCCAAGCAGATGGATGCGAAGATCTTGGTAACGTTGCAGATCTGTGCCAGTGGCCTGGCCGAGGGATCCAGCGCAGTGCACTGCAGGTACAGCGTGCAGCCCGGCGGCAGCGGGACGCCCGGCGTCGCGGTGCAGATGGCACCCAAGCGGGACTCCGGCCAGTTGGGGATGCACCAGCCCGTGGTGGGCGTCGGAGGTGCCGGAGAGGAGGGCGGGCGGGGGGGCGAAGGAGGGATCGGGGGCGAAATAGGGGAGGGCGGCGGGGAGGGCGGCGGGATGTAGACACCTGGTTTGGCAGTAGAGGCAGGAGGGGGACAGGTCAGCGGGTGCAACCGGCTGCGTGCTACCTTGCTGACAGGGACCACAGCGACCACTGAGATACGCAGAAATGTTTGAAGTTCAGGATAAAGTACAAGGTGAAGAACGAGATGAAGTACACGATAAAGTGCAAGTTGAGGTGCAAGATGAAGTACAACACATCGTAGCGGTACAAGAAGAAGCACACGATAAAGTGCAAGACGCAGTACAAAATGACATGCAACATGACGTACAAGAAGAAGAACATGATGGTTTGCATGAAGTGCAAGGCATCGCCTTCTTGTATGAAGTTTCTTACAGCTGCCAACGCCACATTTCTCGTTGACCGGAAAGGAGGCGGATGCCTGGCGGTAGGCATCTGTCTCTCCATTGGCGCTGGACACCCGGAGGACGAGGCCTGGGCCTGAACCGTGGAGGGGTGTGTTCAGTGATATCCTCCAGTTTAGGGTTTAGGGTTTGGGGTTTAGGGGGTTCAGGTGTAGGGTTGTGAACGGGACAGGTGTGTACAGGGACAGGCTCAGTGCAGCAGAGTGACGCATGCAGGGGCAGGCTCATAGTAGTCAAAAGGGCTGCTAGACCTTGAGTATAGGTAAGGCTTGGAGGGTTGCGCGCAGGATTTAGGTCATAACAACTGAAGGGTCCACACAGGGACAGCATGAGAGTATGGTGGAGGCCTAGCAAGGTGCGCACAGGCCCCGCAGGGTGAGCTCCATAACGACAGGAGGGTGCGCACGATCTTGCCGATTGGGTCAGGCTGATGGGGATCGGCCGATTGGACCAGTGGATCAAGGTTCAGAGCTCGCTGACCCAAGCCCCCTGAGCCATACGTTTTAGTCACATAGTGTGGCTAAAGAGCAGGTGAAGCACCGTTCACCCATTCAAAACAGTTTGGCTGAAGTGCCGATGAAGCACCGTTCACCCATTAAAAAAGTGTGGCTGGATGTCAAAATAGTGTGGCTGGAGTGCAGATGAAGCATCCTACACCCATTCAAAATGCAACGCTCATGAGCCAGATTGGTTACCTGGCATGGACCCAATACAGGGCAGAGTCAACAGCGTGGTCATGTAACTCGCATCTTCGCGCGTTGTTATGATGAATCGGTTTTGACTGTTCATTCAAAGCGAGGCAGAGCAGGGTCAGTTGGAAGGAGCGGTGCGTTCAAGTCCGCTGTACAATAGCCAAGCCAGAGTTGCTGTCAGCAGGAAGGGAACTCGGCCAGCCGGCCCAAGCCCAGGCCAGATTCGACCAGCCGGCCCAAGCCCAGGCCAGATTCCACCAGCCGGCCCAAGCCCAGGCCAGATTCGACCAGCCGGCCCAAGCCCAGGCCAGATTTGACCAGCCGGCCCAAGCCCAGGCCAGATTCGACCAGCCGGCCCAAGCCCAGGCCTGATTCGACCAGCCGGCCCAAGCCCAGGCCAGATTCGACCAGCCGGCCCAAGCCCAGGCCAGATTCGACCAGCCGGCCCAACTAAGCCCAGGCCAGATTCGACCAGCCGGCCCAAGCCCAGGCCAGATTCGATCAGCCGGCCCAAGCCCAGGCCAGATTCGACCAGCCGGCCCAAGCCTAGACTCAGCCGGATGGCCCAGGCCAGATTCGACCAGCCGACCCAAGCCCAGGCCAGATTCGACCAGCCGTCCCAAGCCCAGGCCAGATTCGACCAGCCGGCCCAAGCCTAGACTCAGCCGGATGGCCCAGGCCAGATTCGACCAGCCGGCCCAAGCCTAGACTCAGCCGGATGGCCCAAGCCTTGACTCGGCCAGCCGGCCCAAGCCCAGGCCAGATTTGACCAGCCGGCCCAAGCCTAGACTCAGCCGGATGGCCCAAGCCTTGACTCGGCCAGCCGGCCCAAGCCCAGGCCAGATTCGACCAGCCGGCCCAAGCCTAGACTCAGCCGGATGGCCCAAGCCTTGACTCGGCCAGCCGGCCCAAGCCCAAGCCAGACCCAGCCAGCCGGCACAAGCCCAAGCCCAGACTCGGCCAGACAGCCCAAGCCCAATCCCAGACCCGCCAGAAAGCCCAACCCCAAGCTCAGACCCGCCAGTCGGCCCAAGCAAGTCCAACTCATACTATGATTTTCATATTCACATCGAGAGGGATGCCATTCCTCATGGAGAACCAAGATTGAGGCCTAGTTAAGTGTTTAGAGTTTAGGGTTTAGGGTTTAGGGTCAAGGGTTTGGAATTAAGAGGTATGGGGTTTCACACCCAAATCAACAGGGGTGCCTATGGTAGCCTACCTTGTGCTACGGCGGAACAGGTGGCTTCCTTAATCCACGCCTCAGTATATATCATTTGCTATTGAGCCTTGCTTGCTGGTGGAGGAGGACCAAGATTGAGGCCTAGTCTAGGGTTTAGGATTTAGGGTTTAGGGTTTAGGGTTCAAGATTTAGGGATTGACAAAGTGACAGGCTGGATGCCTGCTAATTTAACTCAACAGGAAGGCCTTCACGGAACGGCGAGAGATCGGTATACGCAAGCACGCACATATTCTAGGGTTCACACTTTGACTCTCACCAAGCATCTCCCTGCCATGCAGTTCACACTTTGACTCTCACCAAGCATCTCCCTGCCATGCAGTTCACACTTTGACTCTCACCAAGCATCTCCCTGCCATGCAGTTCACACTTTGACGCTCACCAAGCATCTCCCTGCCATGCAGTTCACACTTTGACGCTCACCAAGCATCTCCCTGCCATGCAGCACTCATTGTCCCGTAGGAGGCAGTCACCAGGGCCTGCCTGTTGCTGTCAAAGGTGACCTGCGGGGCAGATATGTTTTGCCAGTAGTGCATGTCAGGTATACTTCAGGTACATTCAAGTACCATTCAGGTATATCTGGTACATTTCTGTAAGTACATTTTACGTACACTTTACATATATTCAACTACACTTCACGTATATTCAACTACACTTCACGTATATTCAACTACACTTCATGTATATTCAACTACACTTCACGTATATTCAACTACACTTCACGTATATTCAACCACACTTCACGTATATTCAACTACACTTCACGTATATTCAACTACACTTCACGTATATTCAACTAAACTTCACGTATATTCAACTACACTCCACGTATATTCAACTACACTCCACGTATATTCAACTACACTCCATGTATATTCAACTACACTTCATGTATATTCAACTACACTTCACGTATATTCAACTACACTTCACGTATATTCAACTACACTTCATGTATATTCAACTACACTTCACGTATATTCAACTACACTTCACGTATATTCAACCACACTTCACGTATATTCAACTACACTTCACGTATATTCATCTACACGCCACGTATATTCAACTACACTTCACGTATATTCAACTACACTTCACGTATATTCAACTACACTTCACGTATATTCAACTACACTCCACGTATATTCAACTACACTTCACATATATTCAACTACACTTCACGTATATTCAACTACACTTCACGTATATTCAACCACACTTCACGTATATTCAACTACACTTCACGTATATTCAACTACACTCCACGTATATTCAACTCCACTCCACATATATTCAACTACACTTCACGTATATTCAACTACACTTCACGTATATTCAACTACACTTCACGTATATTCAACTACACTTCACGTATATTCAACTAAACTCCACGTATATTCAACTACACTCCACGTATATTCAACTATCTACACTTCACGTATATTCAACTACACTTCACGTATATTCAACTACACTTCACGTATATTCAACTACACTTCACGTATATTCAACTACACTTCACGTCTATTCAACTACACTCCACGTATATTCAACTACACTTCACGTATATTCAACTACACTTCACGTATATTCAACTACACTTCACGTATATTCAACTACACTTCACGTATATTCAACTACACTTCACGTATATTCAACTACACTTCATGTATATTCAACTACACTTCACGTATATTCAACTACACTCCACGTATATTCAACTACACTTCACGTATATTCAACTACACTTCACGTATATTCAACTACACTCCACGTATATTCAACTACACTCCACGTATATTCAACTACACTTCACGTATATTCAACTACACTCCACGTATATTCAACTACACTTCACGTATATTCATCTACACTTTACGTATTTACAACTACACTTCACGTATATTCAACTACACTCCACGCATATTCAACTACACTCCACGTATATTCAACTACACTTCACGTATATTCAACTACACTTCACGTATATTCAACTACACTCCACGTATATTCAACTACACTTCACGTATATTCAACTACACTCCACGTATATTCAACTACACTTCACGTCTATTCAACTACACTTCACGTATATTCAACTACACTTCACGTCTATTCAACTACACTTCACGTATATTCAACTACACTTCACGTATATTCAACTATACTTCACGTATATTCAAATACACATCACGTTCATTTCAGGTGCTGTAGAAACACTTTGCCTTCCCTCATAAATCATAATTAACATTGTGAGGGGATGCAGGAAGCGTTAAAATTACTAATGCTCGATCATGGAGACCAGTTTTCAGCCGGAAATGGAGAGCAGTGGTCCAAATTTTGCCCTGAGGGCAGCACTGTCAGCAATGCTGTGCGATTGCGCCGTAACTCAGAAATTGTGCAAGTAACTACGGTCTCTTTAGGACAAAAGTAGCTGAACATGCCTTGAAATTAGGGTGACTTAAACTCAGCTACGCAATTCAGCCACCCTAAGGACCATGATTGGCACAGCACTGTAGCAGATTGTAACATGGTCGAAATATTGCCCCGAGGTCAGCCTTTCTAGATATCATTAATGTGTACATGAGTGACGGCAAATGACATAGATGGTATGAGGATAAGTCAGGGCGCTGAGACGGCCGCGTGCCGGGGTCACTGTAGCTTTGTTACCAGTTAGACCAAAGGATCCAGATGTATTTTACGTCCTCTTAGGTTATAAGGATCGTTACAGTCACGTTGGTGGCCAACCCAAAGGGTTGTGGCAACCGGGCAGAGGCTGGGGTAGTTATTTATTGGAAGTGCTCATTCGCTTTGGCTGTTGGTCAGCCTCGGAGGGCCGACCCTAGGCTGCCAAACACCCAATCAGAACAAAACACCTGGACCGGTCTGAAGCCTACTACCATACGCCTCATGCTTGGCTTGCCATGCTGCTTGAGCCGCCAGCCATAGGCCGTTAGGTAGCTGAACCACAGCTGAGCTGCAACTGAACTGTTGCTGAGCCACGGAAAAATTGATACGGGGCCGCACCACATCACACTTGCCGATACATTGAAGGCGGCGCCTGGTTGAGGGCTTTCACCCTAACCCTGAAGTATCCGTAGATGTGAATGGCATTCCCTCGTGCATATAATTCGGTTTTCCTTGTAAGGCTGCATCCAGGCAAAATAGCAATCAAAACTCTCTCAAAACTCTTGCTTTCTGACTGGCATCGACGATCCGCTGTAAGTACTTGAATGTATCCCTCATCATCCCCAAACAACTTAATTTATGACTTAATGAAGAGGGGGCAAATCATAGCTACCGTTGCTGAGACTTTGTTGACCAGGCCCTCACCTAGGCCTTCAGCCCTAAACCCCACCCCCTTCATCCTAAACTTACCGAGACGTTGTAGACCGCACCAGGACACACGGAGCCTTGAGGAGGGACGGCCGCTCCTGTGCTGTCCCACAGTGTTATCGATGCAGTTCTGAGCAGAGGGCAGGCAATAGGATTCAGCATGCAGGCATAATAAAGGTAATGCATTATCTATGTTGGGCAGTACGTTTGGAGTACTTTTCATAGCTCGCACACAACACACAGGGGGACATGCACAACGCTGCACAATACCCGTGAATGTGCAGTTTGGGGTATTTTTTAGTGTGCAGCTTGGGGTCTTATTAAATGTGCAGCATGGGGGTCTTATAAAGTGAGCAGTGTGGGCTTATTTAGAGACCTGCGGTGCATCCCTGCAAACATGCGTGGTAGGCTACATGCATGAGAGGCTACATGCATATGCGAGCACACTTGACCTAGCACAGGTGGTTGGGAAGACAGGAGCATGCTTTAAACAAAATGGGTTCAATGCCCCAGTTAGGAAGAGCATCGGAAATCCGCTTCCAATGACACATGGGGCCTGGCTGCGCGAGTTAGGCGGAATTCTATACTGCCGTTGACTACCACCGTGTTGGACAATCGATAGAGGGGAAGTGCTTTCATTCATCAGAGGGGCGCGCACATGGTTTGCTGGTGAATAGCCTTAATGGACATCCTTGACGCCAAATCTGATGTGATATATTTTGCTGGGACTTCATAAAGTGTGAGGCTGGCCGCCCAACCCCTGAAAACCACAGACGCTAAAACAAAATAAACGAGCGGGTGCCCTGGTGGCCATCAGCGTCAGCTGAGATAAGGCGATCAGGATTTAATGATATGAGCTCTCCATGTGAGCAGTGTAGTATGCATGCTCCTCAGGAGTGAGGCGGCAGCTGGCGGGGTGGGCTCTTGCTGTGGGCTGGCCGGTGCACGGGGGACTGATGCATAGGACCCAGAGGTATATTCGTGGGTATCATGCCTGGGTGAAGGCATGGGTTCAAGCCTGGCTGCCCACACCAGCACTGATGTTCGGGCGTACTCACAAGTCTGGGACCGGCGCTCCATGTCTGGCGTAACTAATAGCGGGATGGCTGGTGCATGTGGGGCAGTAGACGGGGTCGTCGACAAAGTAATCGGGATGCGATTTCACCACCCCACACAAGGCAAGACTGAGGGCAAGAAGCGTCAATCGAGATGGCCTCATCGCTGGACAGTGGCCGAGGGACAGTGATGACTGAGGGGACCGGCCTGATGATGGCAGTTTGGCTGCGCTCAAACAAGCATATCCTTATCTTGATTGATTTCTAATATCCAAGAAAAACACTTTCGCGGCGACCCATACATAAATGTGGCTGAAGTTGCGGTAAATGGTACGCCTTCGCAGCCTACCCCCGCAGCCTACCTGTTGCTCTTCCTGGGGACGAAGCCGCGTAGAAGCTGGTGTATGGCAGGTAAATGGTACAACAGCCGTCTCTAGTGTAACACCCGGGAAAGCTGCTGCGAAGTTACGTTTGGACTGGACAAGGGAAATGTTGTAGATTTGCCGCCGCGGCTAGAGCACGTCCGTAATTTGTTTGAATTCTTTTGAATCGTGTGTGCCTGCCCGAAGATATGCGGGAAATTGTAGCATCCTAACGGACATCCGAACAAGTTTTCAGAGTCCACACTAGTGCACACTTTCCAAACGGTGTACATGACACAAACTCCATGCGTCATACAACGCTACGCTTCACTCGGGAGCATCCAGAAAAGCGGGCGTGCGAATTTGAAAACTCGTTATCGTTGTCTGCACCGGTTGTCTGGTCGTCCAACACGGTAATCCCGCACCCGGGGAGTCCCGGGTTTTCGGCCTCAACGGCAGTACCGGCTGAACTGTGTCTTTAATGGCCCACATCTTGTCGAGGGGATAAGAGACCACCATGACAGACATGTCATTGACGAGCTCGCTGCAACAACACGAAGGCGGGGTTACTGCCCTGCACAAGACTGACACGGAAAGAAACGGAAAGAAACGGAAGGAAGCCCATGACAAGCATGAAGCCTGGTACCAGGCGACTTCAAAATTGATCAGGGGCTGAGACCAACTGCCTCCATCCCTTCATTGCGGGCAGGGGCAGTTCAGAGGCATACCAGTACTGCCTCCATGTTCATTTCTTCCGGTTAGCAAATCAGCTCGGGAGCCAGAACAAATGGACCCGGAAGCAGCAGTCCATAACCCTGGCCATGCTACTGAAGGAAAGATCATGCAGAGCTGATGGCCGCACAGCGCACGCTGGTACAAGGCTCATACAGTTGGGCGCCCACGCGGCTGAGGTTAATGACGTTCCACCTCTGGGACCTGTTGAAATAAAGTCCAGGGGTGTAACGTCATCGGTTGGTGTACGCATACGGTACAATAAATACTGGCATGGCCCAGATATGTATCGTCAGTGACAAATAGTGGCGACAGAGGGACAGCCAATACCATGAAGTATGAAGAAGATTCAAGTATATGGGCTGCTTTTGTTGCTTGTGCGCAGTCACTGGCTTTGCAGACCACCGAAGCAAGATGCAATATTACTATCAGGCCGCCCCCTTTCCCTAATCAGACAGTTGGGCGCTCACGCAGCCAAGCCTCTTGAGCCGGGCCCAGAGGTGCAACTTCATTGATTAGCAGGTCGCATTGATGGGCAGTAGTGGAGATGCTGACAGCTTCTGCCATCAACTATTTAAACTATTGAAAACAGCCCCTTGATGTTTCACTGCCTGACCGCCTCCTATTTCCCGATGCACCAATTTATGCAGGTGTGGCATAGCCGGTGGGTGGTGGATGTGCTGACCCCTTCTCCCGTTAAATTTAATATGCCCTTTAATGCACCAATTTATGCCGTTGTGGCATGGCCGTTGGGCAGTGGAGATGATGACCCCTTCTGCCGCTGATATAAACAGGTCCTTTGAGCCTATATCAATGCCCTGCCGCTTCACAAGATGCGCCAGTGCCCCGCTGTTTATTTGTTGACGATGAAGATTCACACAACGGAGTATGACCTATCTCATGAGGATCCTGTCAGGCTGACGTGGCGGAGGGACGATATCGTACCCCCTACCGTACACTTCGCAATCTTAAGGATAGCGCTTTCTTTTCCGCAACAACTCTGTTGGGCGCCCGTGCCTGCTTGTGCATGGTACAGAGGTGTAACGTCATTGACTGTTGGGCGCCCATGCGGTCAAGCCTTTTCAGCAGGTCCCAGAGGTGTAGCTTCATTGACTTAAGGATAGTAGCTTCTTGCGTGGGAGGCTTCTTCTTCACCACCAACAGAATCGGCCGGGCCGGAATCCACCCGTTGGTGAGGCGAAAGCAAATGGCTCAGGTGCTTGTCCAGCTGAGAGAGCTTATCAATCAGGCCCGTACTGTACGCACCAGGGGGGGAAAGGTTAGAGGAGGCGGGGTGCAGGTACTGAACGCACCAGGGGGGGAAAGGTTAGAGGAGGCAGGGTGCAGGTACTGTACGCACCAGGGGGGGAAAGGTTGGAGGAGGCAGGGTGCAGGTACAGCATGTACCAGGAGGAAAGTTTCAGTGGCTCAGTGCATGCCGGCCAGAACTACGCTAGGGGTGGAAAGGTCAGAATAGGCAGGTCGCAGGTACAGCATGCACCAGGGGGAAGTTTCAGTGGCTCAGTGCATGCCGGCCAGAACTACACTAGGGGTGGAAAGGTCAAATAGGCAGGTCGCAGGTACAGCATGCACCAGGGGGGGGAGGGAGTCAGACAGGCAAGTTGCAGGTACAACATGCACCAGGGGGGGGAGAGAGTCAGAATAGGCAGGGTGCAGGTACAGCATACACCAGGGGGGAATGGGTCCGTGGCTCAGTGCATGCCTGCCTGAACTGCACCAGCGGTGGAAAGGTCAGAATAGGCAGGTCGCAGGTGGTCCTGATCCACCGAAATGATACCAGAACGGCACGCCTGCGTCGACATCCTCTCTATTTCACAGTCTAAGGTCGAAGGCAACCCATCTTGTGCGCGCGTTCCTTGCGTGTGCTGCGTGCATGTATTGTGTGCGGTGCATAACGTGTATTTGGTTGAGTGCGTGCGTGAGTGTCGAGGTGGGGGTAGGTGGGTGTATGTGCGTGTGCGTGCATGTGTGTTTGAGGGGTGGGGCTATGTCTTACTGTCTGACACCTGCTCCCGCACGTGTGTGCGGTGGTTAATGCATGCATGTGGGTGCCTGTGCTCACCGTACCTGTTAAAATCCCTGACGGCGCCCAACATGGTCCGGCTCCTCGACAGACCTTCGTGTCCGTCCCGCCCTCCTTCATGGAGCGAAGCATCCTCGGACACCGCCACGGAAGGCGTGGTCATCAGCCCGCTGATCTCAAAGGCCACCGCCGGCCTGCCCCCGGGGTCCATCGAGTCACTCCGCCACGTGACCGGGGCCCGGTTCATACTCCGATTCATCATGAGCGTGTTCGCAGAGAACGGAGACGCGTCGTGATGGGTCGCAGCGCCGCTGGGTTCCTCCGAGGCGTCCGCCAAAAGCCTTGTCTTCTCTTGCTCCTTCTAAACAGGGCATGCGAGGCGGGCATGGCGGGGCAAACAGGGGCTTCTGGGTTGCGGCAGGTCTAAGCAGGGGCTCCTGAGTTGCGGCAGGGTCTAGGCAGGTCTAGTCAGGTCTAGGCAGGGTCTAGGCAGAGTACAGGCAGGTCTAGGCAGGGTCTGGGCAGGGTCTAGGCAGAGTACAGGCAGGGTCGAGGCAGGGTCTGGGCAGGTCTAGTCAGGGTCTGGGCAGAGTACAGGCAGGGTCGAGGCAGGGTCTAGGCAGGGTCTAGGCAGGGTCTAGGCAGAGTATAGGCAGGATCTAGACAGGGTCTAGGCAGGTCTAGGCAGGTCTAGGCAGGTCTAGGCAGAGTACAGGCAGGGTCGAGGCAGGGTCTAGGCAGGTCTAGGCAGGTCTAGGCAGGTCTAGGCAGGTCTAGGCAGGTCTAGGCAGAGTACAGGCAGGGTCTAGGCAGGGTCTAGGCAGAGTACAGGCAGGGTCTAGGCAGGGTCTAGGCAGAGTACAGGCAGGGTCTAGGCAGGTCTAGGCAGGTCTAGGCAGGTCTAGGCAGGGTCTAGGCAGGTCTAGGCAGGTCTAGGCAGGTCTAGGCAGGTCTAGGCAGGTCTAGGCAGAGTACAGGCAGGGTCTAGGCAGGGTCTAGGCAGAGTACAGGCAGGTCTAGGCAGGTCTAGGCAGGTCTAGGCAGGTCTAGGCAGGGTCTAGGCAGGTCTAGGCAGGGTCTAGGCAGAGTACAGGCAGGTCTAGGCAGGTCTAGGCAGGTCTAGGCAGGTCTAGGCAGGTCTAGGCAGAGTACAGGCAGGGTCTAGGCAGGGTCTAGGCAGAGTACAGGCAGGGTCTAGGCAGGGTCTAGGCAGAGTACAGGCAGGGTCTAGGCAGAGTACAGGCAGGGTCTAGGCAGGTCTAGGCAGGTCGAGGCAGGGTCGAGGCAGGGAGTCCGGATTTGTGGCAGGGTCTAGGCAGAGTACAGGCAGGGTCTAGGCAGGGTCTAGGCAGGTCTAGGCAGGGTCTGGGCAGAGTACAGGCAGGGTCGAGGCAGGGTCTAGGCAGGGTCTAGGCAGAGTACAGGCAGGTCTAGGCAGGTCTAGGCAGGGTCTAGGCAGGTCTAGGCAGGTCTAGGCAGAGTACAGGCAGGTCTAGGCAGAGTACAGGCAGGGTCTAGGCAGGGTCTAGGCAGAGTACAGGCAGGATCTAGGCAGGTCTAGGCAGGGTCTAGGCAGGTCTAGGCAGGTCTAGGCAGGTCTAGGCAGGTCTAGGCAGGGAGTCCGGATTTGTGGCAGGGTCTAGGTAGGCCTAAGGCAAAATAGATAGGGGTGCGGCTTTCAGGAGTACACAGAGGTCTAGACATATAAATAGAGGCGGGTCGGCGCAAGGTCAGCAGAGGGCGGTCTACACAGGGTGAACAGGGAGCGGAGAAGCAGGATCAGGTTCCTGGCAATGGGACATACCGGTAGCAATCAAGCAATCAAACACATTTTACGAACTTGATCAGCATTGTAGCTTCTTGTAGTGCGCACCAGACCACCTTTGGCAGGCTGCCGGGCAGCCACCACTGGGCCGAAGGGGACCAAGCCTTGACCGGCCTCAGGACGGTAGCCCAAGCAGCAAGGCTTGCTGCACCAGGCCATCCCGGCTGGTAGCCGTGATGTAGCTGAAACGTAGCTGAAACACCCTCAAATAAACAGCGACGCACCTCGTCCTCTAAATCATCCACGATCCTGAGCCTCAAGTACTTCATGAGCCAGGCCGAGCTGCCGCCATTAATGAGCACGGTGACCAGGATGAGGTACAACGTACATGTCTTCATCACCTGCAGCAGCCGCAACACACGCAACACCGTAAATAAAAAGTAACCTTCCAATTGGATGGGCCAGACTGGGCCGAAGTGCGGGTGCGATTGAAACCAGCCGCCTATAGAAACATGTTGCCTGCTTTTAAACCAGATGGTAAGATAATTTCCGAACACCCCAGTATGGGATGTCTGGAGGCACACATAGCCTCGAGTGCTGTAACAAAATTTGAATTTGAATTGAATTTGCCTTACATAATGCCACCTAGTTTCACGCAGGGGTTGCCCTTGTTTTTTTATGGATACCGGTATCAGAAATTATAACTTCCACACCCGAATCTGGCCTGCCTAGGACTCCCATAGCTGCCAGTGCGTTACTTGCAATCCAAATGGTTTTTGAATGAAACCTGTTTCGCGACCAAGAGAAATACGAGTTCCAAACCCAATCAGGCATGCCCGGCACTTAACAAGCCATACGTGCAAGACCTGAAATTTGTCTGAAAACACCACAAAGTTATAAAAACGGACATGCCCAAGCCCGAGAGACACCGAAACCAGATAGACTCCTATCCCGATTGGTCATGCACTCCTGTCCAGGATTTGTACTGCTGTGAGTGCCGTACCTGTGCCCACAATTCCAATTCTTGAAGAAACAGAGGAAACAATTATGTGCCCGTATCTGGCTAGCCTTGAAACTACAGAGCCGAACAAGCACTCCAAACTGTTTGTAAACGCCCACCACAATGATATAATATACAAAACAAATGATGATGACCTGAAGGTAATCCCAATCTGACCCGCCTGGCACTAACTGAGCCATGCACTTACTGAGCCATGCACTTACTGAGCCATACACTTACTGAGCCATGCACTTACTGTGCCATGCACTTACTGAGCCATGCACTTACTGAGCCATGCACTTACTGAGCCATGCACTTACTGACCCATACACTTACTGAGCCATGCACTTACTGAGCCATGCACTTACTGAGCCATGCACTTACTGAGCCATGCACTTACTGAGCCATGCACTTACTGAGCCATGCACTTACTGAGCCATGCACTTACTGAGCCATACACTTACTGAGCCATGCACATACTGAGCCATGTACTTACTGAGCCATGCACTTACTGAGCCATGCACTTACTGAGCCATGTACTTACTGAGCCATGCACATACTGAGCCATGTACTTACTGAGCCATGCACTTACTGAGCCATGCACTTACTGAGCCATGCACTTACTGAGCCATGCACATACTGAGCCATGTACTTACTGAGCCATGCACTTACTGAGCCATGCACTTACTGAGCCATGTACTTACTGAGCCATGCACATACTGAGCCATGTACTTACTGAGCCATGCACTTACTGAGCCATGCACTTACTGAGCCATGCACTTACTGAGCCATGCACTTACTGAGCCATGCACTTACTGAGCCATGCACATACTGAGCCATGTACTTACTGAGCCATGCACTTACTGAGCCATGCACTTACTGAGCCATGCACTTACTGAGCCATGCACTTACTGAGCCATGCACTTACTGAGCCATGCACTTACTGAGCCATGCACTTACTGAGCCATACACTTACTGAGCCATGCACTTACTGAGCCATGCACTTACTGAGCCATGCACTTACTGAGCCATGCACTTACTGAGCCATGCACTTACTGAGCCATGCACTTACTGAGCCATGCACTCCGTACTTCTCAGAGGCGTCCATTGCCAGCGCATATGCCATGGGTCCTGCAGGAAGATGCAGGGCAGGACATGATCGTCACAGTGAGGCTGAAGTAGTGTGACATGAGGATGACAGGAAGATGCAGGGTGGGACATGAGCGTCACAGTGTGGCTGAAGTCGTGGGACATCAGGATAACAGGAAGATGCAGGGTGGGACATGAGCATCACAGTGTGGCTGAAGTCGTGGAACATCAGGATAACAGGAAGATGCAGGGTGGGACATGAGCGTCACAGTGTGGCTGAAGTCGTGGGACATGAGGATAACAGGAAGATGCAGGGTGGGACATGAGCGTCACAGTGTGGCTGAAGTCGTGGAACATCAGGATAACAGGAAGATGCAGGGTGGGACATGAGCATCACAGTGTGGCTGAAGTCGTGGAACATAAGGATAACAGGAAGATGCAGGGTGGGACATGAGCGTGATGCACAGTATAACAATGTGGCTGAAGTCGTGATGAAGCCACACTGAAGTTATGTGCATTAAAGGTTGTACTATGGTGTAGCTGAAGTGATGCACAGTACTGTAGTGTAGCTGAAGTTGTACTGCAGCTACAACTTCAGCTGCACGGAACTTTTATGCGTTAAAAGTTGTGCTTCAGAGTAGCTGAAGTGCGACTTTGTACGCACTTCAGCTGCACTTCAGCTAGGTCCCTGCCTGTGGCCAGGGGGGGCCCGTTGCATCAAATACTCCTGCTCGAGTCCATGGCCGGTCAAGGGCTGGTCCTCCTCACCGATCCAGCAACGGCTACCCAATGTCCCCCCAAAAGGTTGTATGGGATACACCAAAAACACACCATGGCACAAGGAGGGTTGGGCAATTTACGATCCTGACGGACGGCCTCGTTACGGTGTCACCAGAATTGTACGGTTATTCAGCCAGTACATTACTCTTTTAATGCGTAACATACTGTCATACATTACACTCATGAGTCCCTTCTACGGTGCCAGAGCCCACCCATGGACATCAGTCCTGGGCGAGCAGGTGAGTGGTGCGCCTGCACCCCATCTGCCTGGGTGAGCAGGTGAGTGGTGCGCCATCACCCCATCTGTCTGGGTAGGCAGGTGAGTGGTGCGCCATCACCCCACCGGCCTGGGTGGGCAGGTGAGTAGTGCGCCATCATCCCATCTGTCTGGGTAGGCAGGTGAGTGGTGCGCCATCACCCCACCGGCCTGGGTGGCCAGGTGAGTGGTGCGCCAGCACCCCGTCTGCCTGGGTGAGTAGGTGAGTGGTGCGCCATCACCCCATCTGCCTGGGTGAGTAGGTGAGTGGTGCGACATCACCCCATATGTCTGGGTAGGCATGTGAGTGGTGCGCCATCACCCCACCGGCCTGGGTGAGCAGGTGAGTGGTGCGCAATCACCCCACCGGCCTGGGTGAGCAGGTGAGTGGTGCGCCATCTCCCCATATGTCTGGGTAGGCAGGTGAGTGGTGCGCCATCAACCCATATGCCTGGGTAGGCAGGTGAGTGGTGCGCCATCACCCCATATGCCTGGGTGAGCAGGTGAGTGGTGCGACATCTCCCCATATGCCTGGGTAGGCAGGTGAGTGGTGCGCCATCACCCCATATGCCTGGGTAGGCAGGTGAGTGGTGTGCCATCTCCCCATATGTCTGGGTGAGCAGGTGAGTGGTGCGCCATCACCCCATATGCCTGGGTAGGCAGGTGAGTGGTGCGCCATCTCCCCATATGTCTGGGTAGGCAGGTGAGTGGTGCGCCATCTCCCCATATGTCTGGGTGAGCAGGTGAGTGGTGCGCCATCTCCCCATATGTCTGGGTGAGCAGGTGAGTGGTGCGCCATCACCCCATATGCCTGGGTGAGTAGGTGCGTGGTGCGCCATCACCCCATATGCCTGGGTAGGCAGGTGAGTGGTGCGCCATCACCCCATATGTCTGGGTGAGTAGGTGAGTGGTGCGCCATCACCCCATATGCCTGGGTAGGCAGGTGAGTGGTGCGCCATCTCCCCATATGTCTGGGTAGGCAGGTGAGTGGTGTGCCATCTCCCCATATGCCTGGGTAGGCATGTGAGTGGTGCGCCATCACCCCATATGTCTGGATAGGCAGGTGAGTGGTGCGCCATCACCCCATATGCCTGGGTGAGCAGGTGAGTGGTGCGCCATCTCCCCATATGTCTGGGTAGGCAGGTGAGTGGTGCGCCATCACCCCATATGCCTGGGTGAGTAGGTGAGTGGTGCGCCATCACCCCATCTGTCTGGGTAGGCAGGTGAGTGGTGCGCCATCACCCCATCTGTCTGGGTAGGCAGGTGAGTGGTGCGCCATCTCCCCATATGTCTGGGTAGGCAGGTGAGTGGTGCGCCATCTCCCCATATGCCTGGGTAGGCAGGTGAGTGGTGCGCCATCTCCCCATATGCCTGGGTAGGCAGGTGAGTGGTGCGCCATCTCCCCATATGTCTGGGTGAGTAGGTGAGTGGTGCGCCATCTCCCCATATGTCTGGGTAGGCAGGTGAGTGGTGCGCCATCTCCCCATATGTCTGGGTAGGCAGGTGAGTGGTGCGCCATCTCCCCATATGCCTGGGTAGGCAGGTGAGTGGTGCGCCATCTCCCCATATGCCTGGGTATGCAGGTGAGTGGTGCGCCATCTCCCCATATGTCTGGGTAGGCAGGTGAGTGGTGCGCCATCTCCCCATATGCCTGGGTGAGTAGGTGAGTGGTGCGCCATCTCCCCATATGCCTGGGTAGGCATGTGAGTGGTGCGCCATCTCCCCACCTGCCTGGGTAGGCAGGTGAGTGGTGCGCCATCTCCCCATATGCCTGGGTAGGCAGGTGAGTGGTGCGCCATCACCCCATATGTCTGGATAGGCAGGTGAGTGGTGCGCCATCACCCCATATGCCTGGGTGAGTAGGTGCGTGGTGCGCCATCACCCCATCTGTCTGGGTAGGCAGGTGAGTGGTGCGCCATCTCCCCATATGCCTGGGTAGGCAGGTGAGTGGTGCGCCATCTCCCCATATGTCTGGGTGAGTAGGTGAGTGGTGCGCCATCTCCCCATATGTCTGGGTAGGCAGGTGAGTGGTGCGCCATCTCCCCATATGTCTGGGTAGGCAGGTGAGTGGTGCGCCATCTCCCCATATGCCTGGGTAGGCAGGTGAGTGGTGCGCCATCTCCCCATATGCCTGGGTATGCAGGTGAGTGGTGCGCCATCTCCCCATATGTCTGGGTAGGCAGGTGAGTGGTGCGCCATCTCCCCATATGCCTGGGTGAGTAGGTGAGTGGTGCGCCATCTCCCCATATGCCTGGGTAGGCATGTGAGTGGTGCGCCATCTCCCCACCTGCCTGGGTAGGCAGGTGAGTGGTGCGCCATCTCCCCATATGCCTGGGTAGGCAGGTGAGTGGTGCGCCATCACCCCATATGTCTGGATAGGCAGGTGAGTGGTGCGCCATCACCCCATATGCCTGGGTGAGTAGGTGCGTGGTGCGCCATCACCCCATCTGTCTGGGTAGGCAGGTGAGTGGTGCGCCATCACCCCATCTGTCTGGGTAGGCAGGTGAGTGGTGCGCCATCACCCCATCTGTCTGGGTAGGCAGGTGAGTGGTGCGCCATCACCCCGTATGCCTGGGTGAGTAGGTGAGTGGTGTGCCATCACCCCACCGGCCTGGGTGGGCAGGTGAGTGGTGCGCCATCTTCCCATATGTCTGGGTGAGCAGGTGAGTGGTGCGCCATCACCCCATATGCCCGGGTGGGCAGGTGAGTGGTGCGCCATCACCCCATATGCCTGGGTGAGCAGGTGAGTGGTGCGCCATCTCCCCATATGCCTGGGTGAGCAGGTGAGTGGTGCGCCATCTCCCCATATGTCTGGGTAGGCAGGTGAGTGGTGGGCCATCACCCCATATGTCTGGGTAGGCAGGTGAGTGGTGCGCCATCACCCCATATGCCTGGGTAGGCAGGTGAGTGGTGCGCCATCACCCCATATGTCTGGGTAGGCAGGTGAGTGGTGCGACATTACCCCATATGCCTGGGTAGGCAGGTGAGTGGTGCGCCATCACCCCATATGCCTGGGTGAGCAGGTGAGTGGTGCGCCATCACCCCATATGCCTGGGTAGGCAGGTGAGTGGTGCGCCATCTCCCCATATGTCTGGGTAGGCAGGTGAGTGGTGCGCCATCTCCCCATATGTCTGGGTGGGCAGGTGAGTGGTGCGCCATCTCCCCATATGCCTGGGTAGGCAGGTGACTGGTGCGCCATCACCCCATCTGTCTGGGTAGGCAGGTGAGTGGTGCGCCATCACCCCATATGCCTGGGTAGGCAGGTGAGTGGTGCGCCATCGCCCCATATGCCTGGGTAGGCAGGTGAGTGGTGCGCCATCTCCCCATATGCCTGGGTAGGCAGGTGGGTGGTGCGCCATCACCCCATATGCCTGGGTAGGCAGGTGAATGGTGCGCCATCTCCCCATATGCCTGGGTAGGCAGGTGAGTGGTGCGCCATCACCCCATCTGTCTGGGTAGGCAGGTGAGTGGTGCGCCATCACCCCATCTGTCTGGGTAGGCAGGTGAGTGGTGCGCCATCACCCCGTATGCCTGGGTGAGTAGGTGAGTGGTGTGCCATCACCCCACCGGCCTGGGTGGGCAGGTGAGTGGTGCGCCATCTTCCCATATGTCTGGGTGAGCAGGTGAGTGGTGCGCCATCACCCCATATGCCCGGGTGGGCAGGTGAGTGGTGCGCCATCACCCCATATGCCTGGGTGAGCAGGTGAGTGGTGCGCCATCTCCCCATATGCCTGGGTGAGCAGGTGAGTGGTGCGCCATCTCCCCATATGTCTGGGTAGGCAGGTGAGTGGTGGGCCATCACCCCATATGTCTGGGTAGGCAGGTGAGTGGTGCGCCATCACCCCATATGCCTGGGTAGGCAGGTGAGTGGTGCGCCATCACCCCATATGTCTGGGTAGGCAGGTGAGTGGTGCGACATTACCCCATATGCCTGGGTAGGCAGGTGAGTGGTGCGCCATCACCCCATATGCCTGGGTGAGCAGGTGAGTGGTGCGCCATCACCCCATATGCCTGGGTAGGCAGGTGAGTGGTGCGCCATCACCCCATATGCCTGGGTAGGCAGGTGAGTGGTGCGCCATCGCCCCATATGCCTGGGTAGGCAGGTGAGTGGTGCGCCATCTCCCCATATGCCTGGGTAGGCAGGTGGGTGGTGCGCCATCACCCCATATGCCTGGGTAGGCAGGTGAATGGTGCGCCATCTCTCCATATGCCTGGGTAGGCAGGTGAGTGGTGCGCCATCACCCCATCTGTCTGGGTAGGCAGGTGAGTGGTGCGCCATCACCCCATCTGTCTGGGTAGGCAGGTGAGTGGTGCGCCATCACCCCGTATGCCTGGGTGAGTAGGTGAGTGGTGTGCCATCACCCCACCGGCCTGGGTGGGCAGGTGAGTGGTGCGCCATCACCCCATATGCCCGGGTGAGCAGGTGAGTGGTGCGCCATCACCCCATATGCCCGGGTGAGCAGGTGAGTGGTGCGCCATCACCCCATATGCCTGAGTGAGCAGGTGAGTGGTGCGCCATCTCCCCATATGCCTGGGTGAGCAGGTGAGTGGTGCGTCATCTCCCCATATGTCTGGGTAGGCAGGTGAGTGGTGCGCCATCACCCCATATGTCTGGGTAGGCAGGTGAGTGGTGCGCCATCACCCCATATGCCTGGGTAGGCAGGTGAGTGGTGCGCCATCACCCCATATGTCTGGGTAGGCAGGTGAGTGGTGCGCCATCACCCCATATGCCTGGGTAGGCAGGTGAGTGGTGCGCCATCACCCCATATGCCTGGGTGAGCAGGTGAGTGGTGCGCCATCACCCCATATGCCTGGGTAGGCAGGTGAGTGGTGCGCCATCTCCCCATATGTCTGGGTAGGCAGGTGAGTGGTGCGCCATCTCCCCATATGTCTGGGTGGGCAGGTGAGTGGTGCGCCATCTCCCCATATGCCTGGGTAGGCAGGTGAGTGGTGCGCCATCACCCCATCTGTCTGGGTAGGCAGGTGACTGGTGCGCCATCTCCCCATATGCCTGGGTAGGCAGGTGGGTGGTGCGCCATCACCCCATATGCCTGGGTAGGCAGGTGAATGGTGCGCCATCTCCCCATATGCCTGGGTAGGCAGGTGAGTGGTGCGCCATCTCCCCATATGCCTGGGTAGGCAGGTGAGTGGTGCGCCATCTCCCCATATGCCTGGGTAGGCAGGTGAGTGGTGCGCCATCACCCCATATGCCTGGGTAGGCAGGTGAGTGGTGCGCCATCACCCCGTATGCCTGGGTGAGTAGGTGAGTGGTGTGCCATCTCCCCATATGTCTGGGTGAGTAGGTGAGTGGTGCGCCATCACCCCATATGCCTGGGTAGGCAGGTGGGTGGTGCGCCATCACCCCATATGCCTGGGTAGGCAGGTGAATGGTGCGCCATCTCCCCATATGCCTGGGTAGGCAGGTGAGTGGTGCGCCATCTCCCCATATGCCTGGGTAGGCAGGTGAGTGGTGCGCCATCTCCCCATATGCCTGGGTAGGCAGGTGAGTGGTGCGCCATCACCCCATATGCCTGGGTAGGCAGGTGAGTGGTGCGCCATCACCCCGTATGCCTGGGTGAGTAGGTGAGTGGTGTGCCATCTCCCCATATGTCTGGGTGAGTAGGTGAGTGGTGCGCCATCACCCCATATGCCTGGGTAGGCAGGTGAGTGGTGCACCATCACCCCATATGCCTGGGTAGGCAGGTGAGTGGTGCGCCATCTCCCCATATGCCTGGGTAGGCAGGTGAGTGGTGCGCCATCACCCCATATGTCTGGGTGAGTAGGTGAGTGGTGCGCCATCTCCCCATATGTCTGGGTGAGTAGGTGAGTGGTGCGCCATCACCCCATATGTCTGGGTAGGCAGGTGAGTGGTGCGCCATCACCCCATATGCCTGGGTAGGCAGGTGAGTGGTGCGCCATCACCCCATATGCCTGGGTAGGCAGGTGAGTGGTGCGCCATCACCCCACATGCCTGGGTAGGCAGGTGAGTGGTGCGCCATCACCCCATATGTATGGGTAGGCAGGTGAGTGGTGCGCCATCACCCCATATGCCTGGGTGAGCAGGTGAGTGGTGCGCCATCACCCCATATGTCTGGGTAGGCAGGTGAGTGGTGCGCCATCACCCCATATGCCTGGGTGAGCAGGTGCGTGGTGCTCAATCACCTCACGAGTGTTCATTCATGGCCAGGGTGTTCCTTACTGCAGCCAGCTCCTGTCCCCTTTCCCCTTAACCCCCTGTTATTTCCCACAACACCGCAGGCCCACAGCCCTCCGTCCCTCATGACTCACCTCTTGAGGCGCATTTCTGAGGCCTGGCTACCAAGCTTTGAAAGGAACCTTGCTCGAAATTTGGAGTCAGACCGGGCACAGAAAGTTCACGTCTTCCTGCATCCCAACTCCCCTCCCTCCTCAGGACATCTCTCTGAGGCCTCACCATCAAACCATGAGAGGAACCTTGCTCGAAATTCGGCAGCGGATGGGGGAGAACATAAAGCCAACCTCTTCAAGCCCCCTCAGCTGCCCTTTCTCCTCAGGACTAACCTCTTAACCCCGACCACCACATCATGAGCTGGGCCTTGCTGGAGATGCGGCGGTGTGGTGGGCGCAGGAAGTTGACAACGGCTGCCAGCGGGAACACATTAAGCCACCTCGACACCCCTAGGGCCACCAGGCAGATGGCCTGCAGGAACAGAGAATTGAATCATTCAGCCTAATTTAGGAAACCCCATAAAAGTCTAAACAGCCTAACGGTAATAAGGCTTCCACATAAAAGTCAAATTATGGTAGCTTATATAGGGGTATGTAAGCCATTCAGCTTATACAAGCCTATTTAAATTGTCATTTAATATGATATGCCGATCTCTAGTACCGGTAATATGCCAATATTTGTAACCGGTGCAACCACTCAGCCAGGCAAAGATCCTCCGAGCACAACAAAAGACGTTCATACTTGTGTAAAACCAGCCAACCAGGCAGGCAGCCGTCAGGGGGGCAGTATCGTATTACCGTGCACGACTCAGAAGTAGTGCTATCAGGCAGGCAGCCGGCAAGCGCAGCATCATACATTTAGATTACATGATTTACGAGTGGTTCAATCAGGCAGGCAGCCGGCAAGGGAAGAGCGTCACACACGGTGGTGCAAGGTGTGGCGGGCGCGCAAAGTGGGAGAAAAAGGGCACCAGGGGATCACCGAGGAACATTATGCATTTCTACAGGTTGAGACTGATGCAGAGCCATGGCAGCCAAACTTGCTGCACTGCAATGATTGCTGTACAATGTACATCCTGATAGATTACATTAATAGACAGCTGTATATATAGTTTTCGGAGCTCAACAAGCGAGCCCAGCCTCTGGCTTTGTGTTGCAAAAAATTGCTTGTAAGGTGTTTCATGGAGAGGTGCGTCCTAGGGGAGCTGGTGTAGAGATACTTAACGAATGGGCAACTGGCCAAGAGGCCATAGGCCAGTCATGGTTTGTGTGCCAATCGTCCCAGTGCAGGCCCTCCGGCCTTGCTCCGAAGGATGGTGCTATTGTGCTATTGTGCTATTGTGCTATTGTGCTTTTGTGCTATTGTGCTATTGTGCTATTGTGCTATTGTGCTATTAAAGCTAACGTGTGTTCCCTCCCGACCATGAACTTCAAATTAAATGTAACCTTCTTGCTGCGTGGTGAAAACAACACAACTCGTGCTCAGAGTTTAGGGTTGACTCCTTAACCCTAAAATAATACAATGCTGGTAGGCTTCCCTTACACTTGAAGATCGTGTTGAGTGTATGGTTAAGTAATTAGGCCCCCCCCCCAAAAAAATCTTGAATTGTCGGCTTACTGTGAACTTGAAGATCATGTAGTCCTCTAGCTGCAGAAAGGCAGACATCCCGATGTACACGAATGCAAACAGCTCAAACGTGATGGCCAAAGTCTGCACAGGATGCGTGTGAGGAGGAGGCACGTGGCTAAACGCCATTGACACAATCGCATGAGAAGCAGACGCTCACATAGGCACATTGCTGACGGCCGACTCACATACATGCACCGTGAAGGGCGGGAGTTTGTGGACTAAAAACTGCATGACTCAGGCATTACCCATCAGCAGCCAGCCAGCCTGTTGTACTAACATACATCAGACACCCGGCAGCATTTAACAGCGTGCACCATGCACCATGTAGCACCATGCACCATGTAGCACCATGCACTATGTAGCACCATGCACCATGTAGCACCATGCACCATATAGCACCATGCACCATATAGCACCATGCACCATATAGCACCATGCACTATGTAGCACGATGCACCATATAGCACCATGCACCATATAGCACCATGCACCATATAGCACCATGCACCATATAGCACCATGCACCATGTAGCACCATGCACCATGTAGCACGATGCACCATATAGCACCATGCACCATGTAGCACCATGCACCATATAGCACCATGCACCATATAGCACCATGCACCATATAGCACCATGCACCATATAGCACCATGCACCATATAGCACCATGCACCATATAGCACCATGCACCATGTAGCACCATGCACCATGTAGCACCATGCACCATATAGCACCATGCACCATATAGCACCATGCACCATGTAGCACCATGCACCATGTAGCACCATGCACCATGTAGCACCATGCACCATGTAGCACCATGCACCATATAGCACCATGCACCATATAGCACCATGCACCATATAGCACCATGCACCATATAGCACCATGCACCATGTAGCACCATGCACCATGTAGCACCATGCACCATGTAGCACCATGCACCATGTAGCACCATGCACCATGTAGCACCATGCACCATGTAGCACCATGCACCATGTAGCACCCTGCACCATGTAGCACCATGCACCATGTAGCACCATGCACCATGTAGCACCATGCACCATGTAGCACCATGCACCATGTAGCACCATGCACCATATAGCACCATGCACCATGTAGCACCATGTAGCACCATGCACTATGCAGCATCTGTCGCCAGCCAGCCGGTCACACCGAGGTCAAAACGTCGAGCCTCTGAGCGGAATTTGCCGACAAATGCGGCTGCAAGTAAGCCCGCATGATCTGTATGCAGGGCAAGCAGCATAGTCAGCAACCGCAATTCAAGACAGCGTAATGTGTGTGTGTGTGTGCGTGGTTAGGTAGGTGCTCTGAGTTTAGTGCCAGGAGACAAAGGGGCTGCCACACTCCCTAGGCAGCCGCTGCTTCATGACCGATCCAGGGATGCATGGAAGGTTAGCGCATACATGCCTGGGTAAATGCTGGAGTTCCGGAATTCAGGCATGCACCAGCAGGGTTGCAGTTCACACACATGCACCAGCAGGGTTGCAGTTCACACACATGCACCAGCAGGGTTGCAGTTCACACACATGCACCAGCAGGGTTGCAGTTCACACGCATGCACCAGCAGGGTTGCAGTTCACACGCATGCACCAGCAGGGTTGCAGTTCACACACATGCACCAGCAGGGTTGCAGTTCACACACATGCACCAGCAGGGTTGCAGTTCACACACATGCACCAGCAGGGTTGCAGTTCACACACATGCACCAGCAGGGTTGCAGTTCACACACATGCACCAGCAGGGTTGCAGTTCACACACATGCATCAGCAGGGTTGCAGTTCACACAGATGCACCAGCAGGGTTGCAGTTCACACACATGCACCAGCAGGGTTGCAGTTCACACACATGCATCAGCAGGGTTGCAGTTCACACACATGCACCAGCAGGGTTGCAGTTCACACACATGCACCAGCAGGGTTGCAGTTCACACGCATGCACCAGCAGGGTTGCAGTTCACACACATGCACCAGCAGGGTTGCAGTTCACACACATGCATCAGCAGGGTTGCAGTTCACACAGATGCACCAGCAGGCTTGCAGTTCACACACATGCACCAGCAGGGTTGCAGTTCACACACATGCACCAGCAGGGTTGCAGTTCACACACATGCATCAGCAGGGTTGCAGTTCACACACATGCACCAGCAGGGTTGCAGTTCACACACATGCACCAGTAGGGTTGCAGTTCACACACATGCATCAGCAGGGTTGCAGTTCACACACATGCACCAGCAGGGTTGCAGTTCACACACAACCAACCCAGGTGACAAAGGGGGGGCAGTGTCACCCCACAGGGAAGCAAGGTTATCCCGTCCTGCATGGAGGGAGGGGGTCCAGTCCCACCGCCCCAGTGGAGATGATGGCCGTGATTCTTGCTAAGCGGGACAGTCCTACAGACCTACACTGTCGCAAATCACACACATGCACCCTGAAGGGTGGGCGGGAAATCTCAAGACTCTCTGAAGGGTGGGCGGGCAATCTCAAGACTCTCACGGCTCCAGTGGACATGATGGCGGTGATTCTTGCCAAGTGGGACAGTCCTATACATATGAAATTCACACGCATGCAGGTGGGAGGGCAATCTCAATACTCTCACCGCTCCAGTCGAGATGATGGCGGTGATTCCACTGAGGAAGGCCGCACTGGCCAGCATATAGGAGAAGAAGGCCATGACGCACACCAACCTACAGAAGCATGAGGCCACATGTAAACAGCATGGAGCGACATGGGATACTTGGATATAGTGTTGAGCAGCATATAGGAGAAGAGGGCCATGACGCATACCAACCTGTGGTAGCATGGGGCGGTATGGAGGCAGCATGGCTTTATGAGGCTACGGCCACCCTAGCTGCGTTCTTAGCCGCCGCCCCCAACCCACACCCACCCTGTTTCCTAGCATGCCGCCATTTCGTCGTCTGTGACCCAGCACAAACCCCACCCTGTTTCATTGCACGCTGCCATCCCATCCTCTGAGGCCACCGACACACACCTACCCAGTCTCATAGCATGCCGCCATCTCATCCACCGTGGCCGCACTCTTCGCCGCCGCCGCCTCCTTGTCAGCAACAGTGGTTTCCTCCTTGGTGTCGAAGTCCGGGGAGAAGAAGGTCAGGCTGCTGGCCCTGGGAGCAATGGCCTTTGGGGCGTCATCGCGCACTGGAAGCGGGGTGGGGGAGGTGGGAGGGAGGTAGGAGGTGGGAGGTGGGAGGTGGGAGGTGGGAGGCTGCAATTTTCACATCTCGGGTTTTAACAGTCCTTATCAGATCTATGGGGCTCTCGGCATGGTGCGTTGTTTCCATCACCTCCTCGCCCAAATAGGGCGTAGCTTTCTTTTTTCCTTTATTTATGGGGCTGTCGGCATGGTGTGCAAGGCAGGCACAGGGGACCCGAGAAGGAAAGAAGGAAAACGCAGAAGGCCTGGCCTTTGAGGATGGACAGCAGGGTGTAGGGTTTGGGGGGTAAAGAGTCTAAAACCCTGAACTCGTGGTTTTTAAGGAAGTACGACATGGGTTACTAGACGGACATCTGGTTGTGTTGACAAAGTAAATGGTCAAGGTCAACGCTTCTGTGCGTGGGCCTCTCTCAGCAGGCTCAAGGTAAAGGGTCTTGGGTGACGGGTGACAGGGATCTCCTGCCAGTCAACTATCCAACAGGAGGACATGAAGCGCCCGGACTCTCGCAATGTAGTACACTTCAAACTATGCGCACATTCACACAATGTTCCCCCTTGCTCCTGGCCTGCTGGTGCCAATGGTAAGCACGATACAACACAGGTTCAGCCATGTTGTACTATTTAGGTAGCACGATGCAGCACATGTTATGCCGGGTTGTGCTCCTAAGGTAGCACGATACAGCAACACTTTTCCGCAGCACGATACAGCACGAGTAATTTTGTAGCACGATACAGCACGAGCATTTTCGTAGCACGGTACAGCACGAGCATTTTCGTAGCACGATACGGCACGATGCAGCACACGTTTTCCCGGGTTGTGCTCCCGAAGTAGCACCATACAGCGCGACACTACACAAGCTGAGCCGGCTTGTGTTTACCCTGCTGGTGCCACCGACCTGCATCGACGGGCCTTTTAAGAGGAGCCGCCACGGACCGAGGAGAAGCAGCAGCGGCAGCGCCATCGGCGGGAGCAGCAGCAGGCAACGTCGCGTCAAAGAAGCCGGTCTTGAAGAGGAGAGCGGCCGAGACCCCGACGGTGACCCCCACCAGCACGGACCCGACGAATATCCCGATGAACACGCCCACACCTGCAGAAGGGTCAAAGCCCACACATGCATGATTAGGGTTTAGGGTTTAGGCAAAGGGCTCGGTGCCATACAAATCCAAATGTTCAGGACAAGCAACCAAGACCTGATGAGTATTGAGCACACAATCATGTCGGCACCTGAAAGATGAGCACAGCGTGCACATACCTATATAAGGGTTCAGGGTTTAGGGTTTTGGGTGAAGGTGAATTGCACTGAAAATGATACTGCTTTGCACCCAACTTGAAGGGCGAGCCAATGCCTAACTGGACTGTGGCTGAAATGCAATTAAATAGAACTACTCTGCACCTTCCTTGAAGAACGTTCTGGTGCGAAGCTGAAATGTAGCTGAATTGCGATAAAAATAATACTGCCTTGCACGTACCTGAAAGGACGTTGGAGTGCGCAGCTGAACTGCAGCAAAATTGCAAAACGAAAACATTAATATGCACCTACCTTGGAGTACATTCCGGGCAGTGACGGGGTCGTCACTGTCTAGGAAGCGGCCAATGGTGTCAAACAGGACCTGCAGAGGGGAGGGGAGGGGAGGGGAGGGGAGGGGAGGCGTCACTTCTTTATGCCCACTCAAACCTGACTTCCCCATGCCTATTTAAATGTGGGGATACCGATGGCTGCGGACAGTCAAGAAAAGTAACAATTGCCAAACCGTTTGTGAAAGAAAAAGATTAAAATAGGCCCCGCAGGGCCATGGTCCACGAGAGGTACAGAAACAACGCCGCATGGGCTGACGCCGCACTCACACTTTCGTTTTTGAAGGTGCTGTAACATAATGATATGCTGCGTCATGAAGAGACACCCATCAGGGCATTGTTAAGGGGTTGACGGCAGAGCTAAGAATCCCCAACTTCAACTACTGGTATGGTAAGAAATAAAGATCCTTGGCCGCATCAGACTTGGGATTTCGATTTGGATTTCGATTTGGATTTCGATTTGGAAAAAATCATGTGGCTCGTCAATACAAGTACATGCTAGCTACCGGATTTGAAAGCAAATAGACCGCCCTGACTGCATCCTTTGTGTGGATTTCGATTTGAAGAACACCATGTGGCCCCCTAATGTGACTCATCGATACCTGGCATGGAATGTGAATTACCTCCTTGACGGCATCCTTTGTTTAAGATGCTGTTTCTTGATGGCTGCATGCCACCACATCATCTGGATTCTTTTTCACTTAGACTACGGGCTACCACGTCATTTAAATTTCGTCTCGCCATGGCAGCTGGCTGCAACATCATTTAAATTGTATCTCACCATGGCCACCGCATCGTTGAGGACGCTCTCCCCAAACACGCAGATGTACAGGTCCGGCTGGGCGCCCAGGCTGCTGAAGACGGCCAGGACTGCCACCTGTCAGGCAGGATGGGGGGGAGAGGGAGCGTACGCAACTTCCAGGAGCTTGCCCAAGTCCTCTCAACAATTAGCACCAGGAATACAACCCGGACCTGTGACAGGAGAGGGGGGGAGGGGGATTGCGTACGTTTATTTCCAGGAGCCTGTCATTGTCCTCTTATCCTTTTGGGAACCAGTGAGGAATGCGCACTTGGGCCACTATTTCTATTTTACAATCAACTTAATAAAAATACCCCTAGTAATATTAAATGTTAGAAAAAGGCTGCCGCCGTGAAAACACATCCAGGACCTGTGACAGGAGAGGAGAGCTTTTGCATGCATTTCCTGCCAGGGGCTTGTCCGAGCCCTCTCAAATTAACCACCATGAATATAACCCAGGCCTGTGACAGGGGCGGAGAGCATTTGCGTACGTTCTCTTCCAGAAGCCTATCCGCGTCCTCTCGACATTTTGGGAACCAGGGGGGGATGCGCACTTGGTCCTTCATTCTTGTAACATTTGATACGGCATACCGGTACTCTATAATAACACGGCGTACCGGTATAAAAATACTGCAACCGTAAAAATACTACCCGGACCTGTGACAGGGGAGGAGAGCGTTTGCGTCTGTTAACAACCAGAAGCTTGCTCATGTCCTCTCCATAAACCTGCTCCAATCTTGCTACACGCATTTCTGATATTATAAAAGAGCATAGGGCTCGTGGCAAGCCCTCTGCCACGTTAACGCAAACAAATATACCAGCCCCACGGCTATGCAGGCAGCTCCCCCTGCTCCCCCTGCTCCCCCAGCTCCCCCTGCTCCCCCTGCTCCCCCTGCTCTGAAACCCAAGATACCCCCCCCCTCACTGGATCTGTCGCGCTGACAATGGCTCCGAAAGCGAGACTGTACATCAGTGGCATCTTGTAGCAGAGGCCCAGGTTGCCAGCCGACCACCTGCGTGATGCCAGCAGGGGGTGCGCTATGAAACCAGGACATATGCTGCCACTGCTGCTGATACTGCGTGATGCCAGCAGGTAGTGGGGCGCTATGAAACCAGGACAATGGACCGGAACAGGCGGCTGGCATAGATGCTGGCTCTGGAAGAGGTGCGGAAGCTCAAACTGTCAAAACCCTTGCTGCCTTGATGTGTAGCAAACATGACAGGAGAAGGGTAGTGATATATGCTGCCACTGCTGCTGATGCTGCTACTGATGCTACTGCTACGGATGCTGCTACTGCTGCTGCTGCTACTGCATGCTGCTACTGCTGCTACTGCTGCTGTTACTGCTGCTACTACTGCTGCTGCTGATACTGCTACTGCTGATACTGCTGCTACTACTGCTACTGCTGCTGCTGCTGCTGCTGATACTGCTACTGCTGCTACTACTACTGCTACTGCTGCTGCTACTGCTGCTGCTGATACTGCTGGTGATACAGCTGCTGATCCACCCCTCAAACCTGAAGCTTCAATACCTTGAGCTTCAAAAAAGCGAGACAAATTACAAAGGGTTGAATACTCCTAATCTGAACACTCACATTGCAAGGCCTACAAGGATCTAGGGTATAATATCAGAACTGTCATATTATACCGGTATAGCCGAAGGGTCTCGGGTTCAATCCTGTAACCCTCACATCTTCAAGCCGGTTACACATGGTTTTGGAGTCTTAACCCTTTCACTACCAGAAGGAATTGCAAGGCCGTTTTCACAGGGTATAAAGGTTTAAACCCTGACACCCGCACATCGCGTGGCCCAACACAAATGTTTTCAGAGATCAAGCCCCTAATTCTCTCATGTCCGGGCCTCTTATAAGGGGTCCAGGGTATGCACCCATAAACCTCACATACTGGTAGTGAAGCCACTTCTGAAGGGCTAAGGATTTGAAGCCTACCAATGCATGAGGTCCTGTGCAAAGGGTTCAGAGTTCAAACCCTGGACCATCACATTACGGAGCTGCTGATCAGAGGCTTAAAACCCTCGATACCGTAGATTTGATTTGCCTTCCCTCGGGTATGAAAACACGTTTTCTATTAATGCTGCCCTCAGGACAAACTACCGATCGAAACTCTTAATTTCTGACTGGAACTGGCGTCCGCCATCGATCATAAGTATAATCATGCATCCCTCAACCCCAAGCATCGTTCATGATGAGGGAAGGCAAAGCAAATATACGGTAACACTCAACCCCTACATTGCTACACTGGTGACGAATGGTGACAAATGGTCGAGGGTCTACAATTTAAACCCTGATAAACCCTCAACCCTGAAATCGCCCTGCCAGCAAACAAATGTTTGAAACCCACAATCCTGGACCCTCACATAGCGATGCCGATAACAAAGGTGGAGATGGTGGTTCCTACAAAGGCCGACAAGCAGATGCTGCCGATGTTGCGCAGGAAGGGTTTCACGTCCAGGTTGTAGCCCGCGTGGAACATGATGGTGGGCATCAGGACGAGCAGGAACAGCGAGCTCTGGTGAAGGGTTACAGGAGTACGCAGGAGTATTGTACTGTCAGTCTCAGTTGGTGTCACTTATGGTTTCACAAGTTGAAACCACTGCTGACAATCGTAATTAAGCGTTCTATAGGCCGAACCAACTCGTGACAATCGCAAAATATGTTTAAATTCTAGGGGGCAAGTGGGAGGGGGGGGGGAAACGTGACATGCAGGAAAATATCAACTTAAATGGTTGGCATCAGGACGAGCAGGAACAGCGAGCTCTGATGGCTGGGTGGGATTGAAATCCAGGAGGGAAAAAAATATTCGTCATTTAAGGGCCTATAAGGATGAGTAGGAACAGCGAGCTCTGATGGGAGGTGACACGCAGGAATATGAACATGAGAAGTTCCAGGGGCATCAGGGCCAAAAGGAGCATCCAGCTCTGATGGGAGGTGACATGCAGGAAACATAAGCATGAGTAAGTGAAGGGGACGCCAGGGTTAGAGGGAACAGCGAGCCCTGATGAAAGGTAACATGCAGGGGGAAATCAATTAAGAGGTTACTGAAGGGAGCAAGCAGGAGATTTTAAATTCAAGTGTGGCATGCAGGAAAATATAAATATGAATTGAAGTTGGCATGCAGGAAAATGACAATTGAAGAGTATTTTAAGGGGGGGCATCAAGGCCAGATGGCACAGCGAGCTCTCATGAGATACAGTATGTAGCACATACACACCAGTAAGTAAAACAAATAGTAAGGGGTATGTGGACCAGAGGTAACAGCAAGATCTGATGAGGTACGCCGTACGCAAAAAATATAAATAGGGCGCATCAGGCTTAGAGGGAGCAGCATGCTTGGACGAAATGCAAAATGCAGGCATCTGCAGATGGGAGCGGACAGTGACGCTAGAGTTTGCGGCAGTGCTTGCTTAGGCACTTTAGTAGCAACGAAGGCCTATGGAAGAAAAAATGAAATAAGAAGGGACCAGGCATCTGTGGAATGCCTGAGTCTGTCTGCTATTTAGGGTGCTTCTGCCACATTACAGCCTAATCACAGCCTAACCCAGCCCCCTCAGGATGCCCGTTTACCTGAGGTAAACGAAAGAATTTTATTTTCAGATAAGATTCTCGCTAATGGTCGGAATGGCCGTGGGGACCTGGTGCAGCATGCTCTACTGCTTGATCCACCGGCAACAGGCAGGTCATGGTTTGGTCCCCATCGGCCTAGTGGTGGCTGCCCAGCTCAACTGGCCAAAGGCTCTCTGGCTCAAACTTCGATAAGCCTGGGGGTTGAGTGGCATCCAGTCGCGCCTACTGACCACAAGCTTGAAGGCCTCGGGTCGGCTCTGTCACGTCCTAATGAACCATCTGGCCTTGGTGGCAACAGCGTCGAATACTGCAGGAACTGCGAGTATGGTCTGTGAACGTCGGCCAGCAGGCCCAGGGCAGGGCCAGTGCTGCGGTGTGCTGTCCATGCAATAAGTCCAGCGACCCCACGCTAGCTGCAGTGAGTGTCATCCAACAGGTCCAGGACATAGGCGAGACACCAGACAGCCACATGCGCACAATTCAGGGCGACTCGTCTATTGCCCTACCTTGAAGGACAGCCGCATGCTGAAATTGTCCTCAATACTCACTAAGTGCCTGCTAGCCCATTGCCCTACTTAAAACGAAAGCCGCTTGCCATAGTCCTCAACCGTAAGTAACTGCCTCCTGGCCCATTGCCATACCTTGAACGAAAGCCGCTTTCCAAAGTCGTCCCCAATGCCAACGAGGCGCAGCAAGCCGCCGATGCACACGCCCAGGAGCAAGCCCGCGCCTGCCTCGCCAAGCCAAGTGACTTTGTGGCGCTGCAGAGCCCTCCCGATCACCATGGCCGCAATGAGGATAAGGAGCTGCGGGGGGAAGGCAGTGTGTGTGGGAGGGGGAGGGGAGCTGCGGCCCCCGGGATATGACTGCTTGAGACACTTGCAGGGCGCCAGGGAGCCATGCACGCGCTGCGATAAGTGTTATGAGCTGCCAAGGGACCAACTGGTGGGCGGGTGTAGGAGTGGAGCTTTGGTCACAGGACTATAGGAGACATGCAAGGCAATGGACATGACTTCATGAGAGGGGCAAAGGGTTGGAGCAATGCATGGAGGGCCCACGGCGAAAATGCATGGGGGGGGGGCCATGACAAATTGTGTTACAGTGCATGGGGGGGACACAAAGTGCATGGCGCCCCCATGGCACAAAGTAGCGGATTTTTTTGGTGGCGTACTGGCGTGTACGAGCTGCGCACCTCCGCGGCTATGGCTATCGTATCCAGCTCTGCCTCCGACACCATGCCGATGCACCGCTCGTAACCGCCGAGTCCAGGGTGGGCCTCAGGCCAGAGAGGTGGTATAGGACAGGTTGCCGGTGAAGCTGAACAGATTTATCTTTGCAGCTGGCTGTAGATCGACGATGGGGTACCGTAGTCGATGGTGAATCTAGAGACGAAGGTGTGGTTGAGTCCCTACGGGAGATAACCTCCTTCTGTCCTATCCTTTTGATAAGAAGAGTGAGTCACGGTATCACGATATTGATGGCAGACAGATAGAGGTAGCAAGGAAGAAGAAGACGCTGCAGGCAACATTCACTCGTGTACGGTGTTGACGGTCCCGTTTCTGCTCTCCCCCAAGCTTAGCTTGAACTAGGTGGAGGTTATCTAATCACGTCCAAGTCCAGGAGGAAGCCACACGGTTGCATCGCCGTTCCGATGAGATCTCTGGATACCCATCAGGCAGGGTGGGGAAGATTCGACCTGAAGACCAACCGCTTGAGGCACTACCTGTATGTACTGACTACGGAAGTGACAAGTGCTACCGACGTTCGTTGCATTCGGGTGCCATCTTCGAGAAGCTTAGGGCTCCACCAGTCCAAGAAGATGGCATGTGAGACATGATATTTAATGGTTGTTCCCATCCCCTGCGCCCCTGCTGCCCATCAGGCTCTGATACATCAAATCTGCTCCAGGTATTTGAACGAAGCCAACAAGGGCAGCTAGAAGCTTAGAAGTACCGAAGAAATTGAGACGCTGGACAGCTCCTCTAGGGCTGTTCAAAACTTCAGGTCCTCAATAACTCACTTCCTACCGTAACTTCGTTATTATAGAGGTAACATAATGTCATCGGTACCGTATCAGGGCCTCACACCCTAGGAGACGATTGGAAGCGACCGAACCTTTGTTTCAGCAGGTCCCAGGGGTGTAACGTCATTGCTACCGGTACTACAACGGCATTTCCAGACGGTTTGAATTTCCAGGTGAGGACCTGGAGGTAGCATACAGCCTAGGACTGTATAGGCCCATTAATGTTCCACCTGAGCTCAAAAGCTGCAGACCTGCCATGTGATATTTTGTCTGTTCCTACCGTAATACTCCAATACCGAAAAACCGGGTAGACTTCGCTCAAAATTAATTAATGATTAGGGTCCGCGGACTTGGACGCGCTAATAATAACTCAATAATCACCGCTGCGCGGAGTGTCAGCCAGGTGAAATTAATATTATCAATCCTGTTGCGCGGCCTTAACTAAAATGATCTGCAAAATCTTCGCCCTTGCGTGAACGTTTTAAACTGTTTTGGGGCTGCGCAACGAACATTGTGTTTTGGGAGGTGGGCAGACCCTATCTGGATTTACGGTAGTAATGTAACAGCAGGGGAAACAGCAAATCGTCACTTTTCTGGCGGTTCGGGGAGGGTTCATGACCCCGGCACTCCAGCAGGGCAAGCTTTGCTTCACGAATATGATCTTCTGTACACACTGTAGATACCGATAGCCTAACTTCTGATCCATAGTGAGATCCACCAATTGCTACTTTCATTAGTCCGAGCAAACTATTTTCCTGTAAATTTCCTGTGATTCACACCGTGACATTTGATTCAGCTCTTGACAGGCACGTCACCCCACTACCGCGGGGTTTATCAACGCTTGCCTAAGCTGTGTAAGTAAAAGATCGTCGATTGGATCATAAGCCAGGCCATTAAACAGCCTGTTTCAATTGACCCCCACACGCTTCACTCAGGAATGTTCCGTGGTCCTTCCGGTTGCAATGACGTTACACCTGTGGGCCCTGCTCACAAGGCTCGCTCGTGTCGGCGTCCACCGGTCTCGTTGGAAAGTTAAGAAAAAAGTAAGAGAGGTAAAAAGGTGAAAGTGACCCCTAAAAGAAATAGAGCACCGTACAGGAAGTCCGTTACCGGTACTGCGTCCTTCTGGGGTCAATGAGAATCCGGGGTGGCCCTTGGCCCTCTGGGGTCAATGAGAAATCTAAGGAGCCCGTTTCAGCTTCCATTATTCTCGGGCCCCTCCCTACCCAGCACTTTGTGAGTCCCCGGAGGACCGGAACTGTTTCAGGCCTTCGAATTGCCGTTACTTTTAATTGCACCTAATAATCACCGTATTTTATTTTGCCTGTGAACTTATGGTGGACATCATTGACGCGATCTTGGAGGAAAAACACGCTCAGGGTTGCTTGCTGTGCATCGTCCACACCAGAAAAAATTCTGAAGTCCATACACCGTTGGCATCAGGGCCCCCTTAACCTGGTTGCCATTTCCACTCCTCCCGTGGTCCAGTCTGAAACGACTTGTAACACCACGTTTCCAACTGACACTAGAGGATTTCCGGGGTCCTTTCTTCCAGGGTGTAACACAATCCCCGAAAAACAATTTCCGGGGACTCAACCCGCCCCAGAACTTCCTGAGGAAAACCCCGGTTTTAGGCCTTTTAACTACCTTCGTTTCCATCGGTACCGGTATTTAGTAACCATATTTCCTGTTTATGACCTTATTGGGCAGTGAGTCTGGGGGCAACTTTGGAGAACGGCTGCCACCACTCCAAAGTGGTCGCTGTGAAACGACCAACCCGTAATAAAGCTTTCCATACGGCAACACCGTTCACATCTTTATTTTTCGGGACGCAGTCAAACATGGGCGGAAACCCCTCTCGGATTTCCCAACTTTAACTTTAAGTCGGATTTCCCAACTTTGGCTCCAGGGACATCCTCGAAGCAAAAGCAGAAATCACATGCCGGTACACAGCACGCGGCCAAGCCTTTTTGAGCAGGGCTCAGGGGTGTAATGTCATTGACATGCCGGTACACAGCACCATCCACTCATTTCATCATGGCACTCCTTCAGCCCCAAACATCATGGCATACCTCTCAAACCCCGATGCTTTAAGTTCCGTACAAAATTACAGAAAATACTCGCATGCATCAGCCCCGAGATTAGTCACGCAATTTAAATGTTTGAGTTGTGGGTCGCACGCGGGCACTGCTGGTACGTGGCAAAATTTAAATGCCGTGTTCAGGGTAGCAGTGTGATGTAGTAGATTAGTAGCTCGTGCAGGCTTGGGTGGTATGCCTTTGTGGAAGTGGTGGTAAAAATCGTTGAGGCATAGACGTTTTCAGAGGCTGGAACTTCCTTTGTCTTTATTTTCCAGGCTTTGTGTTTGTCCCTTCACTTTATTTCTCACTTTCCTCCTTTTTTCCCTGCCCCCTTGTGATTCTTTCGTTCTTTCCTCCCAACCCTTCAGTTAAGCGCCCACGCGGCCGAGCCTTGTTGAGCAGGGCCCAGAGTAACATCATTGACTAGTAGCTCGTGCCCAACTTCAAAAGCGACAAAATGGCAGCAAGCTACGACAAGAGAGAAACAATCATGTTTCGTTGCCAGTAATGGTTCTGAGACGAGGCGGCCCTCAGCAGACTTCCAGATCTTCCTCCAGTCTATGCATGGAGAAAAATAGCGGCCCAGCATGTACTGCATTGTAAAAAATGCCCAGCATGTACTACATTGTAAAAAATAAGATGCCCCAAATAGGAGCACTCCACATGGACCCAACCATGGCAGGCCTACGGCTGGGCATGCTGCACCAGACCCCCAGGCAGAGCACAGTTCCTCTTGAGAATCGTGATGCATCATAATTCGAAGTAGGGCTTGCTTATAAGCAGGATCTGAGCCCCAGCTGTAAAATACACAGTGGTAACCTGATAACCGGGGCAAGCACTGCTTAAACCTCCAGTTGTGCATATTTCGGGTTTCGAGCCCAGCTCGAAGTCGCTCCTTTTCCAGCAAAACCTGCACAGAAGTCAGGAGTGGCTAGTCAGCTTTTTGGTCACATCGTGGGACTTTTTAAGTCTGCGGTCTTGCCTTAATTCATATTATGATTGCCTTGCAAGGGTGACAAATAATTAAATTAAACATCAAGAAACCACCCACCAACATCTTAACAACAGCCTACTTCAGGCCAGAATCACCAACCAAGAGAGTTCAGTAGCACCCCCATCCCATAGAATGAACTTGCTGCACGTGCGTAAGGCGCATGGAGACCCGGCATTGCTGGTCGTTTTCTCACCGAGTGTCGCGGTTATTGGTGGAGTCGAATATGGACATCATACAACGACTCACACATGAAATAAGCATACCGACATGGCACAGCGCACCAAAGCCCCCTGATCCCCCCCCCTCCCTCCCTCCCTCTCAGGATTTGACGGGACAGCCGAGGACGGCAGGCCCGCGCAACCGCCCAGACCCACCCACACCTGGCCACCACTGCCAGGTAGCCTGAAGCGCAGTTTCCGCCACCCAGCATGGACACCACGCCCAGTTACACCCAGTGTCTTTGAAGTGCATGAAGCGTTGGTCAAGGGAGACTGGGCTCCAAACACCCAGCCTGTGTACCGCACCCAGTCACCCACCATTGTACTTATAGTGTGTGTAGCGCTGGTGGAAGGGAGACTGGGATCCAAACTGCGGGCTGGCGTTCTCATACAGGGTCAGGTCACTGGGCTCCGGCGTGCGGTACGTTGCCACGTGTGCCAGGTCGGCGCCCGCGGCGTGCTTCTCGCCCTTGGACAGCCGCGTCCTGCTGATGATGTCCACACTAACCTTGTACGGCTCTGAGCGCAGCATGTCATGTGCGGGGAAGGGGATAGGGTATGGGGGTACAGGACATGAGATCTAGGATGTAGGGTGTAGGAAATAGGGTACATGATTTAGGGTTTAGGGTTGCAAGGCGTGGAACGGGTGAACGCCCTTGGACAAACGCGTCCTACTGATGATGTCCACGCTAAGAATGCAAGGCTCTGAGCGCAGCATGTCATGTCAGGTAAGGGGATAAGACATCAGTTTAAGATTATAGGTGTAGGGTATACGACATGAGGTTTGGGGTGTAGGTTGTAGGACATAGGGCAAAGGTTGTATGGTTTAGGGTTAAGGGAATATGATTTAGGGTTAAGGGTATAGGGTTTAGGGTCGCAGGGGAGGGAGCGGGCGAACGGTGTTGAACAGCCGCATCCTGTCGATGACCTTGCATGGCTCTGGGCACATCACACAAAGTGGGGGGAGGAAAGGCTTCAGAGTTTCAGTTCAGTGACCGCCGCCTGCTGTTTACCCCTCAACAGCAGCATCCTGCTGACCATGTCCACGCCGACCTCGTCTGAGCACACAAATCAGGTGGGGAGAGGTTTGGCTACAAGGTTTCAGTCCAGCCCCCGCTGCATGATCCTCGCCCCGTGGCATCCTCGTCCTATGGATTCTGTCTACGCTGAGTCGCTGACTTCCAGTGGCTCCAACCATGTCACATAAAGTTGGGGGGCGCCAGCAGGGCACTCACATCATGCGGGTGGAAAGCCAGCACAGGATATATGGTGGGGGCCGACAGCAGGGTGCAGGGGAGCAGGTGAATCGCCAAGGAGGCAATCAAGCCGATTTTGACTCAAGCAGCGATGCTGCAATGAATGCTTTACAATGCTGCCAGTGAGAGAATGTTCACAGGCAGGTATCAGAGAGCATGGGTACCGGTGGGTTTTGGGTTTAGGGTTTAAGGCTCCGCATATACGCCGTACACCGCACCGTATATGGTATCTACATTATGTATGTGTATACGGGTAGTGTATATACAGCCATCCTAAACCTTACTGTACTGTACTGTGCTGTACTATATACAGACATCCTGCACCCTGCTGTACTGTACTGTACTGTACTATATGCAGCCATCCTAAACCTTACTGTACTGCACGGTACTGTACTATATGCAGCCATCCTGAACCCTACTGTACTGTACTGTACTGTAATATATACAGTTATCTTCAACCCTAGTATCAACCAATCCGCGTTCCACAGGCATCAGCTGGTAAAGCGGCAGTAAACCAATGCCCGGCGCCTGAATGCGAGTATACCCAACAGCCTTCCCGCAACCCAATATGCGGAGCATGCCGCTGCTTACCCATGACTTTTGTCTCGTGATGAGTGAGATGCCCAGCTGTCGACCCCTGGGCAACCGTCTGGTCCTGGCCTGCCTGTTGCCTGCCCGTCCCGGTACCAGTGGCTTTCCCCTTGGGTGATCCGAAGTGAATTCTGAACAAAAAGAAACAGGAGCAAGGCCTATCAGGTTGCAATTCATAAAACGCGCATACTGTAGCACCAATGGTGACGGCACAGACGCGGTTTAGCCCCATATAGCACTGCTTCCTTAACCCTCACGCCACTGCGGGACGCAGTTTTCTATAAAAAAAAATCTGTAGCACGGGCACCATGGAACCGGTACCTGTGCTAGTGTGCTCTAGATCCAGTATTATGAGGTAATAGTTTAACCAACGTTTCTGAAACCGGTATTTGAACATTGAGCATGAAAGCTGTGTAAGATTTAGCACATGCGAGCCTTGTCCTGACGTCCCACATTTATGCAGACAATACCAGGAGGGCAGATACCAGGAGGGTAGATACCAGGAGGGCAGATATCAGGAGGGTAGATACCAGGAGGGCAGATACCAGGAGGGCACATACCAGGAGGGTAGATACCAGGAGGGCAGATACCAGGAGGGTAGATACCAGGAGGGTAGATACCAGGAGGGTAGATACCAGGAGGGTAGATACCAGGAGGGTAGATACCAGGAGGGTAGATACCAGGAGGGTAGATACCAGGAGGGCAGATATCAGGAGGGTAGATACCAGGAGGGCAGATACCAGGAGGGCAGATATCAGGAGGGTAGATACCAGGAGGGCAGATACCAGGAGGGTAGATACCAGGAGGGCAGATACCAGGAGGGTAGATACCAGGAGGGTAGATACCAGGAGGGTAGATACCAGGAGGGCAGATATCAGGAGGGCAGATACCAGGAGGGTAGATACCAGGAGGGTAGATACCAGGAGGGTAGATACCAGGAGGGCAGATACCAGGAGGGTAGATACCAGGAGGGTAGATACCAGGAGGGTAGATACCAGGAGGGCAGATACCAGGAGGGCAGATATCAGGAGGGCAGATATCAGGAGGGCAGATACCAGGAGGGTAGATATCAGGAGGGTAGATACCAGGAGGGCAGATATCAGGAGGGTAGATACCAGGAGGGCAGATACCAGGAGGGCAGATACCAGGAGGGCAGATATCAGGAGGGCAGATACCAGGAGGGTAGATACCAGGAGGGTAGATACCAGGAGGGTAGATACCAGGAGGGTAGATACCAGGAGGGCAGATACCAGGAGGGTAGATACCAGGAGGGCAGATACCAGGAGGGTAGATACCAGGAGGGTAGATACCAGGAGGGTAGATACCAGGAGGGTAGATACCAGGAGGGTAGATACCAGGAGGGCAGATACCAGGAGGGTAGATACCAGGAGGGCAGATACCAGGAGGGTAGATACCAGGAGGGTAGATACCAGGAGGGCAGATACCAGGAGGGTAGATACGAGGAGGGCAGATACCAGGAGGGCAGATACCAGGAGGGCAGATACCAGGAGGGCAGATACCAGGAGGGCAGATACCAGGAGGGTAGATACCAGGAGGGCAGATACCAGGAGGGTAGATACCAGGAGGGTAGATACCAGGAGGGTAGATACCAGGAGGGTAGATACCAGGAGGGTAGATACCAGGAGGGTAGATACCAGGAGGGCAGATATCAGGAGGGTAGATACCAGGAGGGCAGATACCAGGAGGGTAGATACCAGGAGGGTAGATACCAGGAGGGTAGATACCAAGAGGGCAGATACCAGGAGGGCAGATACCAGGAGGGCAGATACCAGGAGGGTAGATACCAGGAGGGTAGATACCAGGAGGGCAGATACCAGGAGGGCAGATACCAGGAGGGCAGATACCAGGAGGGTAGATACCAGGAGGGCAGATATCAGGAGGGTAGATACCAGGAGGGCAGATACCAGGAGGGTAGATACCAGGAGGGTAGATACCAGGAGGGTAGATACCAGGAGGGCAGATACCAGGAGGGCAGATACCAGGAGGGTAGATATCAGGAGGGTAGATACCAGGAGGGTAGATACCAGGAGGGCAGATACCAGGAGGGCAGATACCAGGAGGGCAGATACCAGGAGGGCAGATACCAGGAGGGTAGATACCAGGAGGGCAGATACCAGGAGGGCAGATACCAGGAGGGTAGATACCAGGAGGGCAGATACCAGGAGGGTAGATACCAGGAGGGTAGATACCTGGAGGGCAGATACCAGGAGGGTAGATACCAGGACGGTAGATACCAGGAGGGTAGATACCAGGAGGGCAGATACCAGGAGGGCAGATACCAGGAGGGCAGATACCAGGAGGGCATATACCAGGAGGGTAGATACCAGGAGGGCAGATACCAGGAGGGCAGATACCAGGAGGGCAGATACCAGGAGGGTAGATACCAGGAGGGTAGATACCAGGAGGGTAGATACCAGGAGGGCAGATACCAGGAGGGTAGATACCAGGAGGGCAGATACCAGGAGGGCAGATACCAGGAGGGTAGATACCAGGAGGGCAGATATCAGGAGGGCAGATACCAGGAGGGTAGATACCAGGAGGGCAGATATCAGGAGGGCAGATACCAGGAGGGTAGATACCAGGAGGGCAGATACCAGGAGGGTAGATACCAGGAGGGTAGATACCAGGAGGGCAGATACCAGGAGGGCAGATACCAGGAGGGTAGATACCAGGAGGGCAGATACCAGGAGGGCAGATACCAGGAGGGTAGATACCAGGAGGGCAGATACCAGGAGGGCAGATACCAGGAGGGTAGATACCAGGAGGGCAGATACCAGGAGGGCACATACCAGGAGGGTAGATACCCGGAGGGTAGATACCAGGAGGGCAGATATCAGGAGGGCAGATACCAGGAGGGTAGATACCAGGAGGGCAGATACCAGGAGGGTAGATACCAGGAGGGTAGATACCAGGAGGGCAGATACCAGGAGGGTAGATACCAGGAGGGTAGATACCAGGAGGGCAGATACCAGGAGGGCAGATACCAGGAGGGTAGATACCAGGAGGGTAGATACCAGGAGGGTAGATACCAGGAGGGCAGATACCAGGAGGGTAGATACCAGGAGGGCAGATACCAGGAGGGTAGATACCAGGAGGGCAGATACCAGGAGGGCAGATACCAGGAGGGTAGATACCAGGAGGGTAGATACCAGGAGGGTAGATACCAGGAGGGCAGATACCAGGAGGGTAGATACCAGGAGGGCAGATACCAGGAGGGTAGATACCAGGAGGGTAGATACCAAGAGGGTAGATACCAGGAGGGCAGATACCAGGAGGGTAGATACCACGAGGGCAGATACCAGGAGGGCACATACCAGGAGGGTAGATACCAGGAGGGCAGATACCAGGAGGGTAGATACCAGGAGGGTAGATACCAGGAGGGTAGATACCAGGAGGGCAGATACCAGGAGGGCAGATACCAGGAGGGTAGATATCAGGAGGGTAGATACCAGGAGGGTAGATACCAGGAGGGCAGATACCAGGAGGGCAGATACCAGGAGGGCAGATACCAGGAGGGCAGATACCAGGAGGGTAGATACCAGGAGGGCAGATACCAGGAGGGCAGATACCAGGAGGGTAGATACCAGGAGGGCAGATACCAGGAGGGTAGATACCAGGAGGGTAGATACCTGGAGGGCAGATACCAGGAGGGTAGATACCAGGACGGTAGATACCAGGAGGGTAGATACCAGGAGGGCAGATACCAGGAGGGCAGATACCAGGAGGGCAGATACCAGGAGGGCAGATACCAGGAGGGTAGATACCAGGAGGGCAGATACCAGGAGGGCAGATACCAGGAGGGCAGATACCAGGAGGGTAGATACCAGGAGGGTAGATACCAGGAGGGTAGATACCAGGAGGGCAGATACCAGGAGGGTAGATACCAGGAGGGCAGATACCAGGAGGGCAGATACCAGGAGGGTAGATACCAGGAGGGCAGATATCAGGAGGGCAGATACCAGGAGGGTAGATACCAGGAGGGCAGATATCAGGAGGGCAGATACCAGGAGGGTAGATACCAGGAGGGCAGATACCAGGAGGGTAGATACCAGGAGGGTAGATACCAGGAGGGCAGATACCAGGAGGGCAGATACCAGGAGGGTAGATACCAGGAGGGCAGATACCAGGAGGGCAGATACCAGGAGGGTAGATACCAGGAGGGCAGATATCAGGAGGGCAGATACCAGGAGGGTAGATACCAGGAGGGCAGATACCAGGAGGGCACATACCAGGAGGGTAGATACCCGGAGGGTAGATACCAGGAGGGCAGATATCAGGAGGGCAGATACCAGGAGGGTAGATACCAGGAGGGCAGATACCAGGAGGGTAGATACCAGGGGTAGATACCAGGAGGGCAGATACCAGGAGGGTAGATACCAGGAGGGTAGATACCAGGAGGGCAGATACCAGGAGGGCAGATACCAGGAGGGTAGATACCAGGAGGGTAGATACCAGGAGGGTAGATACCAGGAGGGCAGATACCAGGAGGGTAGATACCAGGAGGGCAGATACCAGGAGGGTAGATACCAGGAGGGCAGATACCAGGAGGGCAGATACCAGGAGGGTAGATACCAGGAGGGCAGATACCAGGAGGGCAGATACCAGGAGGGTAGATACCAGGAGGGCAGATATCAGGAGGGCAGATACCAGGAGGGTAGATACCAGGAGGGCAGATACCAGGAGGGCACATACCAGGAGGGTAGATACCCGGAGGGTAGATACCAGGAGGGCAGATATCAGGAGGGCAGATACCAGGAGGGTAGATACCAGGAGGGCAGATACCAGGAGGGTAGATACCAGGAGGGTAGATACCAGGAGGGCAGATACCAGGAGGGTAGATACCAGGAGGGTAGATACCAGGAGGGCAGATACCAGGAGGGCAGATACCAGGAGGGTAGATACCAGGAGGGTAGATACCAGGAGGGTAGATACCAGGAGGGCAGATACCAGGAGGGTAGATACCAGGAGGGCAGATACCAGGAGGGTAGATACCAGGAGGGCAGATACCAGGAGGGCAGATACCAGGAGGGTAGATACCAGGAGGGTAGATACCAGGAGGGTAGATACCAGGAGGGCAGATACCAGGAGGGTAGATACCAGGAGGGCAGATACCAGGAGGGTAGATACCAGGAGGGTAGATACCAAGAGGGTAGATACCAGGAGGGCAGATACCAGGAGGGTAGATACCACGAGGGCAGATACCAGGAGGGCACATACCAGGAGGGTAGATACCAGGAGGGCAGATACCAGGAGGGTAGATACCAGGAGGGTAGATACCAGGAGGGTAGATACCAGGAGGGCAGATACCAGGAGGGCAGATACCAGGAGGGTAGATATCAGGAGGGTAGATACCAGGAGGGTAGATACCAGGAGGGCAGATACCAGGAGGGCAGATACCAGGAGGGCAGATACCAGGAGGGCAGATACCAGGAGGGTAGATACCAGGAGGGCAGATACCAGGAGGGCAGATACCAGGAGGGTAGATACCAGGAGGGCAGATACCAGGAGGGTAGATACCAGGAGGGTAGATACCAGGAGGGCAGATACCAGGAGGGTAGATACCAGGACGGTAGATACCAGGAGGGTAGATACCAGGAGGGCAGATACCAGGAGGGCAGATACCAGGAGGGCAGATACCAGGAGGGCATATACCAGGAGGGTAGATACCAGGAGGGCAGATACCAGGAGGGCAGATACCAGGAGGGCAGATACCAGGAGGGTAGATACCAGGAGGGTAGATACCAGGAGGGTAGATACCAGGAGGGCAGATACCAGGAGGGTAGATACCAGGAGGGCAGATACCAGGAGGGCAGATACCAGGAGGGTAGATACCAGGAGGGCAGATATCAGGAGGGCAGATACCAGGAGGGTAGATACCAGGAGGGCAGATATCAGGAGGGCAGATACCAGGAGGGTAGATACCAGGAGGGCAGATACCAGGAGGGTAGATACCAGGAGGGTAGATACCAGGAGGGCAGATACCAGGAGGGCAGATACCAGGAGGGTAGATACCAGGAGGGCAGATACCAGGAGGGCAGATACCAGGAGGGTAGATACCAGGAGGGCAGATATCAGGAGGGCAGATACCAGGAGGGTAGATACCAGGAGGGCAGATACCAGGAGGGCACATACCAGGAGGGTAGATACCCGGAGGGTAGATACCAGGAGGGCAGATATCAGGAGGGCAGATACCAGGAGGGTAGATACCAGGAGGGCAGATACCAGGAGGGTAGATACCAGGAGGGTAGATACCAGGAGGGCAGATACCAGGAGGGTAGATACCAGGAGGGTAGATACCAGGAGGGCAGATACCAGGAGGGCAGATACCAGGAGGGTAGATACCAGGAGGGTAGATACCAGGAGGGTAGATACCAGGAGGGCAGATACCAGGAGGGTAGATACCAGGAGGGCAGATACCAGGAGGGTAGATACCAGGAGGGTAGATACCAAGAGGGTAGATACCAGGAGGGCAGATACCAGGAGGGTAGATACCACGAGGGCAGATACCAGGAGGGCACATACCAGGAGGGTAGATACCAGGAGGGCAGATACCAGGAGGGTAGATACCAGGAGGGTAGATACCAGGAGGGTAGATACCAGGAGGGTAGATACCAGGAGGGTAGATACCAGGAGGGTAGATACCAGGAGGGTAGATACCAGGAGGGTAGATACCAGGAGGGCAGATACCAGGAGCGCAGATACCAGGAGGGCAGATACCAGGAGGGCAGATACCAGGAGGGCAGATACCAGGAGGGTAGATACTAGGAGGGTAGATACCAGGAGGGCAGATACCAGGAGGGCAGATACCAGGAGGGTAGATACCAGGAGGGCAGATACCCTGGGCCTTATTCCATTGCGGTAGCGTCCATAAACCCCATCTAGGGATTTAGGGATGCAGTGGAATGAGGCCCCATACAGCTAGGTGTCGCCCGGGACATCAGTCGAAATCGAAATGGCAGACCATCCTCAGAGAAGTTGATTGAAGAAATCCTTTTTGGATCCTTTTATGACTTCTTCCATCAAGTTCTCTGAGGGTGGTCTGCAATTAAATTTTTTGAAGATCTATGGCACATCCATGAAGTCATCATGTATTTTGGATCCAGGTTCGGGCTGAGCATCTCTTCATTGCTTAGGCTGAGCCCCCTCTACCATAAGTCCGGAACATAACAATATCAAACAGATGTTATAACCGCTACAGGGCCAAGAAAGGTACTCACGGGTTGTGCTTTGGGTTGTGCGCCCAGCTGGACTTGGCTCCCCGCCCGGCAAACCCTGCAATCAAGATGTAGGAACCTTAGGTCTCTGTCCCACTCTACCTGCACAGTGCGTATTTTGAAGCTTCTAGAGAGAGCCGCGCAGATCAATGTCAAGAATGAAAGCTTCAGAATCAAGGGAAGCTATGAATGCCACCGTCAAGGGGAAGCGAGGCTATGCATGCAGCATTGTGCCGCTTACGGTCCTTACGGTGGCTGAATTGCGCAGCTGAGTTCCAGTCACTGTAATTTCAAGGTAAATTCAGCTACTTTTACCAGCAAGGTACCGTAATTACTTGCATGATATCTGAATTACGGCACGATTGCACAGCATTGTATGCATGACAAGCTCAAGGCCAATTCAGCTACTTTTACCAGGAAGGGACCAAAATTACTTGCATGATGTCTGGATTATGGCGCAATTGCACAGCACCGTAATTACTTGCATGATATCTGAATTACGGCACGATTGCACAGCATTGTATACATGACAAGTTCAAGGCAAGAAAGCTAGCTACCTAGAAGAAATATCGAATAAGGCTACAAGGCAAAGCCAGGAGAGCAATACAGCCTCCAACTACAGCATGGTCTGCAAAGGTGTTTATATTCCCAGCTGGGACCTACCGAAGTACTTGTAGTGCCGGTAGTCCTAATGGGACCTACCGAAGTACTTGTAGTGCCGGTAGTCCTAATGGGACCTACCAAAGTACTTGTAGTGCCAGCAGTCCTAATGGGACCTACCAAAGTACTTGTAGTGCCGGTAGTCCTAATGGGACCTACCAAAGTACTTGTAGTGCCAGCAGTCCTAATGGGACCTACCAAAGTACTTGTAGTGCCGGTAGTCCTAATGGGACCTACCGAAGTACTTGTAGTGCCGGTAGTCCTAATGGGACCTACCAAAGTACTTGTAGTGCCGGTAGTCCTTATGGGACCTACCAAAGTACTTGTAGTGCCAGCAGTCCTAATGGGACCTACCAAAGTACTTGTAGTGCCAGCAGTCCTAATGGGACCTACCGAAGTACTTGTAGTGCCGGTAGTCCTAATGGGACCTACCAAAGTACTTGTAGTGCCGGTAGTCCTAATGGGACCTACCAAAGTACTTGTAGTGCCGGTAGTCCTAATGGGACCTACCAAAGTACTTGTAGTGCCAGCAGTCCTAATGGGACCTACCAAAGTACTTGAAGTGCCGGTAGTCCTAATGGGACCTACCAAAGTACTTGTAGTGCCGGTAGTCCTAATGGGACCTACCGAAGTACTTGTAGTGCCGGTAGTCCTAATGGGACCTACCGAAGTACTTGTAGTGCCGGTAGTCCTAATGGGATCTACCGAAGTACTTGTAGTGCCGGTAGTCCTAATGGGACCTACCAAAGTACTTGTAGTGCCAGCAGTCCTAATGGGACCTACCAAAGTACTTATAGTGCCAGCAGTCCTAATGGGACCTACCGAAGTACTTGTAGTGCCGGTAGTCCTAATGGGACCTACCGAAGTACTTGTAGTGCCAGCAGTCCTAATGGGACCTACCAAAGTACTTGTAGTGCCAGCAGTCCTAATGGGACCTACCAAAGTACTTGTAGTGCCGGTAGTCCTAATGGGACCTACCAAAGTACTTGTAGTGCCGGTAGTCCTAATGGGACCTACCAAAGTACTTGTAGTGCCGGTAGTCCTAATGGGACCTACCAAAGTACTTGTAGTGCCGGTAGTCCTAATGGGACCTACCAAAGTACTTGTAGTGCCGGTAGTCCTAATGGGACCTACCAAAGTACTTGTAGTGCCGGTAGTCCTAATGGGACCTACCAAAGTACTTGTAGTGCCGGTAGTCCTAATGGGACCTACCAAAGTACTTGTAGTGCCAGCAGTCCTAATGGGACCTATCAAAGTACTTGTAGTGCCAGCAGTCCTAATGGGACCTACCAAAGTACTTGTAGTGCCAGCAGTCCTAATGGGACCTACCAAAGTACTTGTAGTGCCAGCAGTCCTAATGGGACCTACCAAAGTACTTATAGTGCCAGCAGTCCTAATGGGACCTACCGAAGTACTTGTAGTGCCAGCAGTCCTAATGGGACCTACCGAAGTACTTGTAGTGCCAGCAGTCCTAATGGGACCTACCAAAGTACTTGTAGTGCCAGCAGTCCTAATGGGACCTACCAAAGTACTTGTAGTGCCAGCAGTCCTAATGGGACCTACCAAAGTACTTATAGTGCCAGCAGTCCTAATGGGACCTACCAAAGTACTTGTAGTGCCAGCAGTCCTAATGGGACCTACCAAAGTACTTATAGTGCCAGCAGTCCTAATGGGACCTACCGAAGTACTTGTAGTGCCAGCAGTCCTAATGGGACCTACCGAAGTACTTGTAGTGCCGGTAGTCCTGGTGGAAGGGCTTGGCGCCACACACACCAAACCCCATCTCATTGGGCGGCACCTGCAAGCGTACACACAAACCCAGAAACCTTAGAAGCCAATTCTGTGTGCCTTTGAGGAACGACAACGAAGAATCATGTGCAGATTGATGATGCTGGGCTGCCGATATTTGCCGAACATGCCAACATGGTGCTGAATTGCAGGTTTGCTGAACACGGTAATGAACTGCCAGAATACAGCACACTCAACTGGGGTAGCTGCCAGCACAATGCCAGATCTGACGGAACGAGCATAGGACCTGTATTTCTCCAAAAGGAGGCGCCTGGTCTTGCCTGCTGGATATCCATTTGGATGGATCGCCAGGAAGATGTCATGCATGCTGCAGTCTTTCCAGCGGTTTGCAGGCCCCAAGCGGCACCCGCCCATGATCCAGTGGCCTGAGACTGAAACATCTGAAATACCGTACAGGTGCCCAGGTGTTGTTCAAACCAAGTCCCCACCATTTAGTCAATGTGTCCCCTGGTGCCAACAGAGCAAGGATTAGGTCTCGAGGCTGGAAATTCAGAGTCCAGGGTTCCTGACACGGCTGCTCGGACCACGGCCACCCACCACATACGTCTGCACGCGCGCAAACCTCCACGCGTCCTCCCCCAGGACCTCCACGTCGTGCCTCAACGGCAGCGTCGTCTCCAGGTCCGCCTCGATGATCGCAGGGACTGTGAAGCTCGGGGCGCCGTTGTCGGCCGCCAGCCGGGTGGACAGCAGGCCGTGCAGCGCACCTGCGACCCGAGCCTCCTCCGCGGCCGTGTACTGGAAGCCGCCGCGGGCGGTGCGGGACGCACTTGTCGGCCGCCTTGTTGAGGGGGCTGACGAGGGCCGCATGCTGGCGTGACGGGCTGCCAGGAGGCCGGCAGGTGGCCCACGGTGGTAAGTGTGAGTTGCTTAGCGGATGCTTGCGTGATCGGACAAGCATTTTGCTTTGCCTGATCAGAAACTTCTAAGACTATGCCCATAAATAATTCAAATGATCATCTCAGTGTTTCTAGACAGCCTGGGAAGGCTGGCTTCTTGTTTGTATGCAACTCATGCACCTAACGACATAATGTTTTGCCTAAAAGACGTAAATACTGGAGGTGCCTTACACTGTTTGTCCTCGGCTCTTTCAGCTATTATTCAGCTACAGTCCAGCCTACGGCAGCAATGCTTGGTGCAGTCAGCTTCGTTGCTCAGGCCACTAATCAAAGGCTGGTCAAGGTTGAATCCCAATGGGCCCAGTGGTAGCTGCCCAGCAGCCCCCCCAAAGATGGCCCGGTGCGAACTGAATGAAATACTGGTGCCCTAGGGGGCGCAGCTGCTCACCAGTCTTGTCAAAGGGAGGCGGCGGGATGTATTCAATGTTGCGGTACGCGTTGCGGTCGACCGCTGTTGCCACGGATAGGAACTTGTTGTGCTCGTTGCATGGGTTGTGGAAATGCTGATAGATGCTGCATCCGTGCTGTACAGATGGGGTCAAAGAGGAAGGGGTGAGCAGTAGTGCTCAGCACATGCTGCATGGCCTCGCATGCACACTATGCTCGTTGCATGGGTTGTGGACAGGCTAGCAAATCCTGCGTCAATGCTGGGCTGATGGGTCGGTTAGAGATGCGGGGGTGGGCTTGTCTCATCCTGTTCCATGGCCCCGGCATGCTCATTAATGGATTGTGGGAATGCTTGAAGGAGCTGCGTCCATACTGCACAGATAGGCTGGTTAGGGATGCGGGAATGAGCTTACGTTCCATGGCCAAGCGAGAAGATGCTGTGTCCATGCTGAGCAGATGGGGTCAGGGACATGGGGCTGTGAGGATATGTTGCATGGCAAAGTGTGCGCAATGTTACACAACATTTGTACGATATCGGACAGGCAGTGATCCGCTCTGCGACATGCCATACATGCCTCCCATGCAGAGTGCTCTTAGCTACTGCCATGCCGCTAGCACCATCGACACACCGCACATCACTGACGGGCAACCCCGCTCCTGGACCTCGATGGTCATTAAGAGAGCGGAAAATGCAAGATGTCTGAATCACTGCGTATTCCCTTTCCTGCTTGGTACCAGCCGGAAAGCTCTCTAGGTCTGTAGCTAGTACCTTCATGTCGAGATAATCCTGCGACAAGTTGGTTGTCGGCCTGTAGGCCGTCGCCCTGCTGCCGTCCCCGGGTGCGCCAGGATGAGGAATATCATATATGTAGGTCATGTACGTGGGAGAGAGAGCCTTCGCTTCGGGAGGCATTTTTCAGAGACGTGAAGATACGGTCCGGGGGGAATTTATTCGAAGAATGATAGGACAACACGAAGTTGTCGGGAATTGCGAAGAGGGAGAGCCACGGCCAAATTCAATGCAAAGCCTAGATATTTGTCCTGAAGTGCCGATGGGCGCTCCTGTCGCTCCTGTTGCCAAGAGTTGGGGCCATCCGCACCCGTGCCCTAAACAGCCCACCGAAAATCCAAGGCTCACAGCGCCCGCCCCCCCATCGAATGTGCCGAGCGGAACACATGCCGCAAGCAGCAAAACATGGCCAACACAATGACATGAAAGAAAAAAAGGAGGAAACAACATACACTATGACGTGAGGAAAAAGACAGGCAAACAGAACTTGTACCGGTATTCTTCTGGCATGAATACCAGAAGCTTGTTATCCTTACAATCGGTATCCTACGACCTCACAAGTTATAATATCCTTAGTAAGGACAGCATCAGTATTCATCGTCATCCAGTAGTGGGTTAAGAGCTGTCAGCCTGTGTTTCCGCCGCAGGGGGTTGCTGTCCCCCGTCGAGAAGGGCATGTCGAAGGGATCGTTCAGGGCGTTGGAGAGCAGCTGTGAGATCGCCTTCCGCTTAGCGTCGTCATGCTCCTGGAGGATGACCTGCTTATGTAGCTTCAACTTGGTTTCTAAGTCCTCGCCTGCATGGTACGTCAGGAAAGGTACATGGGGTAAGGGACTAAGGATAAGAGCCAGTGGTGAAATGGCTCGGCAACAATGCATGATGTTTGGCCGATACCAACTCCATCTGAAGATCCCCAACGGTACTATGTTAAATTTAGAGCGTACAGCACTACATTTCGGGTGCACCCAGGCGCCCATTTCGGGGACACCTCTGGGCCAATCAGGACCCCACCATGACGGGCCTGCAGCCAGTGGCACAAGCAAAAGCACATGCAGCACCAGAGCTCTTTGGCCCCGAGCTGAGGCAGGTACTAGAAATGTAGCTGAGGTACACTCTTGAAACAGCACGGTTCTCTACAGCCAGCTGCAACCCAAGCTTCACTGAGGCCGTCATCAGCATGGCAGCATGCACGCATGCAATTTACCATGCGGAAAATTGCTCCCCGCTGCTGGAAGGGCAAACTCCCTCCTTCGGATTGTCCCCCCTGACATCTCAAACCAGCAGCCCACACCTTTCAGCTCCTCATCAACAATGCCCGCGACCCGCTCATTCCGGGCTGCACCAACAGCCTGCTCCGCAGTTGCCCTTGCTCTGGAGGCCTGCTTCTCGACAGTCTGGCGCTCGCCCTTCTTGGTCTGCTCCTTAGCCTGCTGCAGCTGGGCGGCCTTGTGGTCAAAGCCAATCCCACGGTTCCCCTTCTGGAGCCAGGGCTGAACGGGCGCCACGCGACCCTGTAATGGAGACAAAGTAAACGAGTGTCAGTGAAGAAACAAGGTTGATGGATGAGATGCCATGCAAACATTCACCATTAAATATTTAAAGAAACAAGCTAAATGGATGAGATATTGCGTATCCATGCAAAGAATCGCCAGTCAAGAAAAAAGCTACGAGGATAGGAAAGATTTAAAACAGTCTCCACGACCTGCTAACGTATGGCCAATCACACAACTAGTGTAGTCCAGGGCATGCAGTGTAGAGGTTTCCCCTAGAGCCAAACCCCGATTCGAGCAAACCCTGCGCACAACAGGTCGGTACCTCAGGTCTCCGTTCCACTCTGATGGCATAGTACGTATGTTGAGGATGCTAGAGGGAGCCATGTAGATCAAGGTCGAGCATGCAAGCCTCTAATATCAAGGAAAGCTAAGGATATCAGCTTATGCCCAGCCCAGATATGAGTCCTGGGGTCCCGCTCTGCAGTGTACAGGTTTCGTGGGCTTGCGTAAGCAGCATGTGCTGAAAAACCTGACATTAATGCTATGGGCTATTGTATTTAAAACCGTCACCAGCGTCAATTAAGCCGGCTACCCAATAGTAGGGTGACATGGCCGATTGCAGAGGATGTCAGCATGCAACATGTATACCTGCTCAGACACTCCAAGACCAGTGCCCTCGCTCCACCCCGCTTTCCGAAGCAAGCCGTATCCGACATTATCTGCTGGGATGTGCTGTTGAGGCCACGCTTGGGCCCCAGTTCCCTGTTCCCGCAGTTCGCCCTGCTCACGCTGATATCTCTCTATCCATGTCAGCCTTTGAGATGTGCCATCAGCAGCATGGGGCCCTGGCTTGGAATCCATGCGTTTCTGGTTAGAGGATCCTGCCATGCCGCTCAGTGCAGCTGCATGAATTGTGGGTGCGTCATGTATCGCTGCATGGCGTGTATCGGTTCTCGATGAGGATGTTGGGCCTCCACGGTTATGAGGCGCAGCGGAAGGAAGAGGGCCTGGCCTCTTAGGTGGCACAATTAAGCTGCCTGTGCAGGGTGCATTGTCAATTGATTTCTTGTGTTGAAAACACGAGCGACATGGATCCCTGTGCCGAGGTCGCCAACCTGACTGTTGCATTTCCACTCCCAGGTCTAGACGATGAATTCCGGCAGAATGGAAGGAGATTTCGGATTTATTCGTCATTTGTCGAGCTCAAGCAGGTGATCAGAAATGTTGGGTCAGCAAGGGCACCACCGATGTGCCCTCAATTACTTTGCGCACCGTAAGCACCGATAATTGAGAGGCAAATTGCAAGCTGCTTTGGCTAATGTAAGCCCAATGAGTTTGCTTCATATTATGTGGGTTGCATGGTACCGGTATTGACACACATTTGCCCGCTGGGTGCCGTTGGGTGCAGGAGGTTGGGTGCATGCGCGGTTGGACACGTCAGGTAAAGTTTTCCTCAAATCCAGGTTTTCGGCAGAGCCCCCCCGGGCGGCCGAAGGTCGCGGGGGCGAAGCCCCCAGAGTCACCCCGTATCCGTCAGTCCGTCCGTCAGCCCGATGTTTCTGGAACGTCCCGGAAACTTTATGCGCTACAGCGCAAATCAACCGGCTGTATTTATTAATGATATTCCTGTTAGACCTCAAAGGCCAAGGTGCAGAAATGAGAAACTAAGCTACCAAAGCTGGATCTCACAGCGGATGACGCAAGGTGTCGTCACGCTGTCCCCTGGTGTCACGCGACAGGCCGACAGCTGTGGCTTCGCTTCTCAATGCGCAATTCGATAATCATAATTAAAGACACGCACTTAGCCAGCGATAGAGTTGTGACAAATATTTTGAAATCCTGCAACATGGCGAGGGGGTTTGCAGGTGGCCCCGTCCGCACCTGGCTGAGTGGCTGCGCCTGCCCTCTGAGAAGTCACATACCCGACTGCGACCTGGATTTCTCTGGTAAGTTTCCGTGATATCCCAATAATGGCTGACAACCCCCATGAATTTTGTCTCGGCTTCTAGCTTTTTACCCCTGTAGGCCTGTACCCATGTACCGTATAATGAAAACGAATTCATGTGCGACATAGCACCCCCTCGATTTGTAACAGCCCCCCCGTCCCCATCTCGCTCCCGGCTACCTAGTACCCTCTTTAACCCAAGGTCAACCCTTCCGCTGTTGCATCTTATTATGTTCGGTGTGGGCTAGTGGTTGCTTGGCTAAATGCAATGGGGGGTCTGTCTCCTTGGGGCCTCTATATCTCCTCTTCCTGGGATGAGCAAGATTTACTTTTTCAGGGCGAGTGGATCGACATCTAGGTTTTGATGAAACTTGGAATCCACAGAAAAGGCGACACAAAATTCCACCGGTCGTGTATGCTTTGTATCAGTTGTAACGCGTGAGTGGAGATTTTAGTTCTGCACCAACCGATTTTCGCCCTTGATGCAGATCCGGTAAATGAATGCAGTTGCCCAGCATTCATCTGAACGTTTCATGAAATTTCCAGATTTTTGTGCATGCACAAAGTACGGTACATGCAGATTGGGTTCTCTAGAAAGTAAAAAGACTTGAGCTTTAGGTGGCGCCGATAAATAAATTTGTTCTTCAGGGTGCACGAAAACGATACTGGGCGGAATGTGTTGGAATCAGTAGGCCTTGCACGTGTACACAGGCAAAATAACATCAAACGGTGCGAAGGCAAAGGACGTCCATGGTATGGAAATTACCATACTGGGGTACGGGGTGTACTAAACAATGAAAATACTTGCGTGGCTTAGTTTACAATTGTATTCCAGGGCTGCAAGCAGACACTCAGCATGTGTAGGGTATGCAGTTTTTGTAATACCCTATACCATCATTATACCATCGTGGCCATTTATTTCCTCAGGGAATGAATGTTTTGTTTTCATTGCAACGGGCAAAAACACTTGCTTGTTGTACCTTCCGGTAAACGTCTTCTGCCTTTAAGGATGCATGTCAAGCATTTAAGGTAGCATTCCATATTATTTCCATGCAGGTCCACTCCTCTTCGTTCCTCTCCTTGCCGGTAACTTCCACTTTTTCCTTTGATCCAAATTTGACAGTTGGTCGCCCATGTGGCCGTGTCTTTTGATCAGGGACCAGAGGTGTAACGTTATTAACTCACAGCAATGAGCTCTCACGCACAAAATGTCGAATGTTTGACAACATCAACTACAAGTGTTGACAAAGTTGGTTGCTGCTATGGAGCCAGACAATAATATCCCACACAGCTCGTCTCTTGCCCCATGTCAAGCTTCTGCAGCGCCCCAAGTAAAACTCCACACGGAAATGTCCGTTTCTGTGTACGCAAGACATGCAAAACTGGAACTCCGAGAAGTATTGCACCCCGTCCCTGTACTGCCACTTAACATGCACTGAAATCGGATCACAGCTGGCACTCAAGCCAGCAGATGCAAATCCAACCAGTGGGCTAGCCCGCAGAGCAAATGCCAGTCGAGTGCAGTGTCAGCAGACTTAAACAGCAACGGGCTCCTCCACCTCCTTCTCCACCCATCTGCAAGGTTCATTCGAGACATGAGGGGGGCAAGGTAGGATTCAATGTGCAGATCAATGACATTACACCACTGGGCCCTGCTCAACAAGGCTCAGCCGCATGGGCGCCCAACTGTCCCGTTGGGAGAAAAGAAAATATACTCGGTTCGCAGGTGAGTGCAGGCGGCGTACAGCTAACAAACAGCAAACAAAACCAAGGAACTTGTTTCTAGGAGGAGAATTCAGGGCGCCTACACATGCCCAGGAGGTGGATCCATGGTGGGGTCGACAAGCGGACACGGACAACACACCCACCCTACGAGACGCAAGCCACTACAAGCACCTTGCGCAAGATGCTCGAAGTAGCTTGCGCCTCATACTTCAATAAGGCAGATTCGCAGGCACTAGTGTGAACTATGAAACCACGGTCACCCAGGAGGCCGTCGTGGAAGCAACCAACATGACAGGCTGCCTGTGTCTCCTTGTTGCAGGACAAGGTTATGTTTTGGTACATGCCGCTGATTTCCCCCCGGTCTGCTCTGCCTGGACCATTCGAAAAAGACTGTGGGTGGTTGCGATCCCTTTGTTATCGCGCCGAGACCCTCGCCTCCAACTAAGCGCCCATCTCCCTCCAAAAGCAGGCCCAAGAAAAAACCATGCCCCCCTCCCCCCTGTGCCCACCATAATCATCAATCAGCGAGGACAAGCGCTCTTTCCCGCCCTCATTTTTCGGCAAGCTAGACAAAACATAGCAATACCCTCGGCAAAATCATTTGTGAGCCCAGGCGCTCACCTTCCATAAAAATACCCCGCCCCCCCCCCCTTGTGCACGGGTACCCACCTTCCATATCCTAGATCAGCTGTACAAGTGCGTCACTAACATCTTCCTTGGGAATGCCAAGCTTGACCCAAACCCTAAATTAACATGAGGGGAATGATCCTCTCTTTTGTGCCCATGGACCAACCTAACACAATCCTTCATCAGCTGTACTTCCACCCTTGTTAGGGATGCCGCTCTTGACCCCCCTATCCTTACACCCGACCCTAAATCAACACTTAGGAAGCTCCCCCTCTGTCATGCCAAGACACCCACCTTCCGTAGTCCTTAATCAGCTGTACGAGCGCATCGCTCGCGCCCTCGTTGGGGATGCCGCGCTTGACGACCTCCTTGCCGACATACAGGTCAATCTTGCCGGGCGCCCCGCCGACATAGCCAAAGTCCGCGTCGGCCATCTCTCCGGGGCCATTCACGATGCATCCCATGACTGCTATTGCGACACCGGGAAGGTGGCCCGTCTTGGTCCTAATCTGCTCCGTAACCTACAGCAGTTACAAGGTCAGGCATGGAGCACAGCCTCGGGGACACATACGACCACATATGACATATTCACATATCATGAGAGCGTGGCTTGCAGCACGATCCCGCAGACCCCCCTAAACACCATGATAGTGTGTGCACATCAGGGACGAGACGCCAGGGTCGGCGCCAGGGAAGATAGGGCCAAAGTTTAGTGTGTGTCCATGTATGTGCCGCCTGATGTCCTGGCTTAAGGTCTCATCCTCCACCCCAACGAGAGCTGATGATGCACCTCCTACAGGGCAACGGTTTAACCGTCAACCCAAAACTAGCCCGCCGCACCCCCTGCACCCTACGGGATTAACCTCAAAGAAGACCTGTCACACCGATGCAGGCTGTGAGTTGAAGGTGACATCCTAAACCCTGAACCATTCCCCCGCCGCACCTCCTGTAGGTTGAACAGCGTCCGTCCGCATGATGGGCACGAGACGTACTCCGTCTTGGTGTTGCGCATGCGGCTGCCCTGCAGCAGGCCGAACGAGGTCGTCCGCAGGAAGTCCATGTCCTCGTGGGGCGCCTCGAGGAGCGCGCCGTCGCCGAGCCCGTCAACCAAAAGACCGCCCACCCAGGAGCCTGTGTTGATGACCAGCTCGTCCCTGGGGGCGAGGAGGAGGCATCGTGTGAGCAGTGAGCCGGGGAGAGAGGCAAAGGAGAGGGTGCGGGAGTGGGTGTCGAGGACACGCCTGGCGTAGGGGGAAACATGAGGGGGAGCGGGGAGATCCAGGAGCTAGTGCTGATGGCCACGTCGTCGAAGGGACGTGGAATATCATATTGTTGAGGAGTTGGTGTGGCGTACATGCTGACTTGAAAAGTAGAGCACAAGGCTCACAAAATATATTTAAGGCGTTTTTTGTGACCCAACCCCTCAGGGTTCTTTAGTATAAGGCGAAAGAAGGGATGGGCACTGGCTGGGTCGCCGCTTTGCACGGAATGCAGGGGGGGAGGGGGGGGGAAGATAAACTGATGAGATGAGGCACGCTCTGAAGCTGAGAAAGAATCCTGTCCAAGTCCTGCCCACCTAGGTGAAGGTGATGTGGTGGATGAAGAATTCCTGCCTGCTTGGGTGATGCCTAGTTAAGGGTTTAGGGTTCCAGCCCACTTGGGTGACGCCTAGTTTTATCTTAAGAGTAACTGCCCACCTAGGTGACGCGGGGCGAAGGTGATGTGGTGGATGAATGGGTTTATAATTCCTGCCCGCCTGGGTGATGCCTAGTCAAGGGTTGAGGGTTCCAGCCCATTTGGGTGACGCCTAGTTTTATGTTAAGAGTAACTGCCTACCTAGGTGACGCGGGGCGAAGGTGATGTGGTGAATGAATGGGTTTATAATTCCTGCCCGCCTGGGTGATGCCTAGTCAAGGGTTGAGGATTCCAGCCCACTTGGGTGACGCCTAGTTTAGGGTTAAGAGTTCATGCTCACCTGGGTGACGCGGGGGTGAAGGTGATGTGGTGGATGACCGGCGTCGTGATCTCGTGCGTCTTGAGGATCTCAAATACGCGGCGGGAGGCGTGGATGCGGCTAACGTCGCGCGTGTTGAGCAGCACGACGACGGGCGCCAGCGTCTTGAGCGCGACAATCTCATCCTCGGTCTCAGAGCCGTCGACCTCGATCGCCAGCCGGGTGGAGCCCTGAAGGGAAGGTCCAACAGGAGGAGGTTACAATTTAAAACAGGGTCCAACAGGAGGTTACAAATGAAAAACAGGGTCCAAGGGTCCAACAGGAGGAGGTTAAAAAGGTAAAACAAACGAGGGTGAATCCCCCTATTCCTCCCGGAGGGCAAGTGAGGAGAGCGAGGGTAAAATCCCCCTCCTGGAGGGCAGGTGAGAAGTCTCAACCCCGCAAGCAGTTAGGGCCTTCAGCCTTGTGTGCTGCAACTGCGCATGCCAACCATCTCCCCCCATAATTTCCCAAACATGAACCCTCGATCCTCAGTAACGGGAGATAGGTCGAGAGGCAAGTGTGACCATATGCCGCATGCACCACGGGCTTGATGCCTCCGGCCTAGTCTGCTGAAACCGTGCACATAGTTTGTCCACACCTTCCCCAGACACGTTGCATTCCACCTGCGCTCACATCCGGCAGCTTGATGCTTCCAGTCTTTTCCACTGCAACCGTGCACATCGTTTATTCACACCTAGCTCCCCTGACAGCTTCCCCAGCCACGTCGCATTCCACCCGCACTCACCTCCAGCAGCTGAATGCCTTAAGAGCATTGTGTGCCGGAACCATACGCATTCTTCATCCACATCTAGCTCCCCGACACCTCCCCCAACCACGTTACATCCCACCCACACTCACCTCTGGCAGCTTGATGCCTCCAGCCTTGTGTGCCGCAACCGCATCTCGCAGCGTGTGCAGCGTCACGGCGCCGGGCAGGGGGTCTGCGGCCAGCTTGGCTGCAGGCGCAATGACGTGCACTGTGACCTCCTGCATGGCCAGTGGGAGCGGGGCGCATGAGCAGGAGCAGCGCATAGCATGCATGGACAGCGCATAATCAATGCCATGCAGATATTTCAGATGCTTACAAATAGACTGGCTCTTACACCTCGCCACACCACGGCATTGTTGAGCATAAGCCTCAAAGCCTGAGACTATGTACATATATATTTCAGCCACTGAGCAAGGGCATCTGAGTTTTTCAATTTGCTGAGCGTGTCCAGCAGCGCACACCTGTAGGCGCCTCAGTGCGCGCCGCCCCTCCGCGTCAGAGGTGGGCGGGACCTCCTTCATCACAATCGTGTCGACCGTTGCAATGTCCTTGAACGGCATGCCCACGACCAGCTTCGCACCCAGCTTCCTGTACAGGATCTCCGGCTGCTTCAACTCCTGCGCACAGCGACAACCACAACAATGGGGCAAGAGTCTGAACCTTGAAGGGCACGCTGACCATGAGGTCCACATGTTGTTTGTGGTTCATCGGCTGGTGATGAACAGCTGGTGGTAGTCCCGGGTGCCGGTTAGCCGTACACGATGTTAGTTGGTAGGTTACTCAGTGCTTCAGCCGAACGGGTGCCTTCCTTAATCTACGCCTCAGGGTGTATATCTTCTTCTTTCTTTCTTTCTAAGCTGGTTGTGAACAGCAGGCCCAACAGAGGCTTCCTTTACTGGATCTCCGGCTGCTTCCGCTACCGGGCACATCAGCAACTTAGCGTTCAGGGTTCAGGGTTCAGGGTTCAGGGTTCAGGTTTCGGCTTGAAGGCAACCACAGAACAAGGCAGGCGATGTCTGGACCTTTCAGAAGAGAGGTGATGGGAGTGTTTGCATTCCATGCTGCGTTGTTTCCTTCACTTAAACTAGGCATGCAGGGACTCCCACCTGACGTGACCTACCACCTGCCCACCGAGACATTCACACATGTGTAGATGCAGTAGTCTGTAGCCATAAACCCTTCCCATCTGAACCCTTTCCATCTTGAGGACTAGCAATCCGTAGACGGATCCGTCTGCCTTAACCACCCGTTAAGCGATTATATCCTAAACCTGTCCCACCTTCAGGTCCACAAATGCGTAGACGGAGCCATCGCGGTGCAGCAGGTTGCGGTAGTCGTAGTCCTCCCCAGGCAGCTGCACGGGCAAGTCCCCGACACGGCGGCCGAAAGCGTGTGTGTCGCGGTTCAGCTCCTGGAAGGTGGGCACACCCCAGTGCTGCACGGGCAGGGTGCAGGCAGAGGTCAGGGCAGGCGACGGAGGAGGTGAAGGCAGGTGAAGGGGGAGGTGAAGGGGGAGGTGAAGGTAGGGACGTGAGGGCAAGGAGGTGAGGGCAAAGAGGTGAGGGCAGAAGTGTAGGCGGGCTATGGAAGAGGTGAGGGCAAAGAGGCGAAGGCAGAGGTTGAGGCGGGCTATGGGGTGGGTGAGAGGGCAGAGAGGTGAGGAAGAGAGGTACAGGCGGAGGTGAAGGCAGGCGTATGAATTTGTGAAGGTAGAGGTGCAAGTAGAGCGTGAGATATAGGACTAAGGAATAGGTGCAGGCCAGATGTGCAGGCAAAGGCGTAGGCAGAGGTGGAGGTTGAGGCAGGCTATTGAGGAGGTGAAGGTAGAGAGGTGAGGCAGTGGTGGAGGTTGAGGCATGCTATTGAGGACGCGAAGGTATAGAGGTGTACGCAGAGGTGGAGGTTGAGGCATGCTATTGAGAAGGTGAAGGTAGAGAGGCGAGGCAGAGGTGGAGGCAGGCTATGTTAGAGGTGAAGGTTAAGAGGTATAGGTGGAGGTCAAGGTATGACGAAGGAGGAGGTGAAGGTGCCCAAGTGCCACCGTCTCACCGCTTACTGCTCGAACTGCTTCATGCCGTCTCGCCCAGGTTGGCTGGCCGGGTCTGGCTCGCTCGTAACCCCTGCGCCCTCCCCCCCAGTTCTTTCACTGCCCAAGCGCCACCCTCTCAACCCTCACGGATCCTTTTGCTCCACACCGTCTCGCCCAGGTTGGCTGACCGCTCTGAATGGCCATACCCTCCGCGCTCACTCACGTAGCTCCACGCTGTCTCGCCCAGGTTGGCTGACCGGCTCTGAATACCTAAACGTAAACCCTATCCCACCCCTACTGTATCAACCCAAAGTGCCGCCCTCTCAACGCTCACTCACGTTGCTCCACGCTGTCTCGCCCAGGTTGGCTGACTGCTCTGAATAGCCATACCCTCAACGCTCACTCACGTTGCTCCACACTGTCTCGCCCAGGCTTGGCTGACCGGCTCTGAATACCTAAACGCAACCCCTACCCCCCATTGTATCACCCCAAAGTACCGCCCTCTGAAAGCTCACTCACGTTGCTCCACGCTGTCTCGCCCAGGTTGGCCAGCCTGCGGCAGGGGTCAATCTCGTACTCGGGGTCCTCGGTCAACGAGACGCGGATGGTATCGCCCAGACCATCCATCATCAGCGCACCGATACCAATGGCTGACTTCATGCGACCGTCCTCACCCTCGCCAGCCTCTGAAGCACAGGGGGGGGATCAGCGGGGATCAGCAGGACCGATAGCTGGGGATCAGCAGGACCAACAGCAGAGGGTCAGGAGTAGCAGTGGAGGTGATCAGCATCGTCACGCGACCGTCCACGCCCTTGCAGGCCTCTGACAGACACGGGGGCGTCAGCTGGAACAGCAGGACCAACAGCGGGGGATCCACAGGAGCAGCGGCAGGGATCAGCGGGACCAACAGTGGTGATCAGCATGACCAATAGCTGGGGATCAGCAGTTTCATGCGGCCGTCCTCGCCCTCGACGGCCTTAGGAGGACATGGGGAGATCAGCAGGACCGGCGGCGGGGATCAGCACACAGCACTTGCAGGAAAGACGCACACCCTGCCTGGACCCTCCTTGGCTCCTTGTGGACAAATGCATAGATAATGAAGCAACACCGACCCACACGCCATGCAGCAGCTTAAGCAATGCTGGCCTTCTCCGGCCGACTGGGCGGGTTAGCGGCTTCCATCCCATCGCCTGCAGACAACTCATTTCAGTTACGCCACACGGATCATCCCCACATCCCCAACTTAAGGCTGGCTCCCGCATCGCCCGGTGGAGAGTGATATCAGCAGCCAGGCAGCTGGTGCAACTAAGGCCGCTTACCATCACCAGGGGGTAATTGGCCTAATGAGATGTACCAGCTGCCTCGCTGCTCTGCCTCCCTCTGTTCCTTCACCCAGCAGGATCGGAAGGCCTGCTAGCAGGTTGGAGCCCACTGACCCTGACAGGCCACAGCTCCTACGCAGCCCCAACCATTCACACACCTTGCTTGCAAGCACCTCCAAGGAGCAAATACCCTGTGCGTCTATTCACACCTAAACACACATCTGATACTCAGAAATCAAAGTATGAGTGCCCATAAAGTGTGGGCTCTCACCTGCCACGCCCAGTGTTTCTTTTTTCACGACTCAGCTACATGTCAGCTACACTCCGGCCGCTGGTCCCATTTGTGGCCAGCCTTGCTACTTGGGGCACCAGACACAGGCTGGTCCAGTTTTGGTCCCAGTTGTGCCTTTGGCGGCTGCTGGGCGGGCTGCCGAAGTTGGACTGGTAGCAACAACAAAAAAACTGGCCACGTCCATGCTTATGAACCTAAATATGGCACCAAGGTGCTCTCAACAGTCACACCCTTGCTTGTGAACATGAGTATGGATGCAAAGGGTTCCTCACCAGTCACACCCAGGTGCAGAGGGTAGTCCCAGTTCCTCTTGTACTGCTCCTCTGCCAGCAGGCGGTACGCGGCCACCATGACCAGAGGGTTGGACGCCTTCATGCTGAACAGGAAGTTGTGGAAGTCGTGCTTGCGGCAGATGTCAGCAAACTCGAATGCACTCTCCACCATGCCCCTGCAGCGCAGCACACATGCGATATAAGTCAGCATGCAAACTCCAACGCACTCTTCACCCTGCCCCTGCAGCGCAAAGCACGGCAGACATGCGATACAGGGCGTGCAAGGGCTCCCCAGAACCAGAAATCAGCAGACAATCTGCCAGCGCCAACATGCACAGTGTGCCTTTTTTCAGCAACCAGTCCATCTTCGGCAGCCCGCGCAGCCGCCGCCAAAGGCCCAATGAGGACTGAATCTCGACCGGCCTGTGACTGGTGCCCAAAGCAGCAAGGCTGGCCACAAATGGGACCTCCGGCCAGAGGTCGCAGTGTAGCTGACATGCAGCTGAGTCGTGAAAAAAGAAACACTGATCATGCAGCACTCTTGTCCCAGGGCTGAGACCATGCCGCGTCCTTCACTCAAGCTTTAGGAACTAACCATACCGCTTCCTTAACCCAAGCTTCAGGAACAAATATAAAACATCCCTCACCAACCTGCGTTATTTCCGTATCCAGACTGGCAGCAGCCTGCGTCCCTCGGGCCTGTTAAGCCACCACACAAACACACAATATGCTCATGCCAGTATTTATTCCAGAGAGCACCCTGCCACCTTCTGCCAGTTGAGCGGCCACCACTGAGCCGACGGGGACCTAAACCTTCACCAGCCTACAGACGGTGGCCCCAGCAGCAGGGCTTGCATGAGCAGAACCCCATGGTGAAAGGCCGAGATAGAGCTGAATTGTCGATGAACCCCTAGTGCCGGTAGATGAAACACCCTAAACCCAACAGCGATCAACGCTGCATGCCCAACTCTCTGAGGCAGCAGACACGCACATGGGGGTGTCGCCGTAGTAGCTCAGGATGCGGGCCGACAGGCTGCCATGGTTGGTGCCGATGCGGATGCAACGGCCCAGCTCCTTGCATTTGAGTACCAGCGGGGTGAAGACCTGCAAGTTATGAAGTGTCAGGATTTATCAAGCACTTCATCCCTTGAAGAAACATGTTGCACGCGGACATCGCTGATGACGAAGGGCGAAGCAAACACAGGAGATGCCTGCTCTGATCAGGCCCAGCAAGGTATGCACTGGTCAGGATAAGCAAGGAAAGGAATCAGAGAGTCAGCATGGGTGCCAGCTGAAGGCTGAAAGGCTTCACAGTACCAGCTGAAGGCCGATAGGCTTCACAAAGCCCTAATGTCATTCATGCAAGCTGAGCCTGCCTCTCACATCTTTGCTTTCTGATACCAATACCCAGTCCAAGGCAACAGGCAGCGCCATGCCCAAACATCATGCAAGCCAGAGCCTACCACTCCCCCCCCTGAACTTCTGATGCCAGCACCCAGTCCATGTGAAAAGACAGCATCATGCCCCAATGTCGCCCATGCCAGCCGGCGCCTGCCACTCACCTCCTCGATATAAGCCTTCTCGTCCTCGAATTGCTTGGGGTCGTCATAGTTGATGACCTCAAACGTCTTGCGCCCGTCGGCAAAGTTGCCAGGGTTAATTCGGATCTTCTCAAAGCACTCAGCCACCATCATGGCGATTGCTGGCTGGAAGTGGATGTCCGCAACCAGAGGAACATCGTATCTGCAAGGAGGCATGCATGGTACTGTTTATATCTCCTTCAAGCACTTGACCACCATCAGGGCGGTTGCAACTTGCAAGCTGTAAATGGAGGACAGCGACCAGCGGGACGTTGTAACTGCGAAGAGGGGCATGGTGGATTGGTGTGTCTAACACATGCATGGTGGGCTGAAAGGGGTGTCAGGGATATCACATCCGCAAGGAAGGTCATGCATGGTGAATTGATGTGTTTAACACATGCATGGCCGGCTTGACGGGGATATCAGAAACAACATACCTGCAAGAAAGGGAATGCAGGGTCAATTGATGTGCCTAACACATGCATGGCCGGCTGGTAGCGGATATCGATAAGCAGAACGTCGTATCTGCAAGGAGGGGCATGCTGCATGCATGGTGGCTCGTCGTATTTGAGCGTATGCATGGTGGATGATAAAGCACATGCTTCGTGTATGGTCTTTTCATGATCAGGCCATGCATGTCAGAGCCTATCTTCAGCTCCCCACCCATCCTTGAAGAGCTGTGCCCTGATCTCAGCGCATGCCAGTGCCTCCTTCTTGCCCTGGACCGTGATGCGAACTATGTCTGCGCCAGCATCGGCGCATTTCTTGACCTACGCGTGACAATTAATGGTTATCATATGATTCCGAATCCTTGCAAGTACAGCCGATTGAGCAGATTCCTTTCGGTGATACCTGAGCCACAGTTGCTTGGACGTCCCTGGTGTCGGTAGTCGTCATTGTCTGCAGAGCAATGCGGTGCTCGCTTCCGACCTTGACCTTGCCGATCTGCAGCATAATTGCAAGGCGGAAACGGTTGTGTCGGTCGCCTTTCCCTTACCCTCATCCTCCAAAACAGCTACCCTTACTTCCTGCTTACATGAATGGTGCGCGTCGGCCTTCGCTTGGTCTCATTGATGGACTCGCAGTATTTGTGCGCAGCAACGTTCGTATTGATGGGGACAGCAACGGAAGCCACAGACTGCGCCTTCACCTAAGCAGGAATGTGGTCACACGAAGGGTCACAGATGCCATTACCATTTAAAACATCTTGCTATCAGCCAGGGAGATACCTACCCTCAACATGGAGCGCGCCATGCCTGACCTAACAGGTCGAAGACCTGACTGAACACGTTGATTCATGACGGTCGTTTATATAGATGATACGTGTAAATGATGTAAACGTCAACCTCTGGAGAAGGATTGGAACGCAGAACTCCAAATATTGAATAGGGATTCGTACAGGTGTGAACTCGCTAACGTTTGTGTTGAAAACTGAGCCCGGGTCCGGGGTAAATAACTTGTTCATTCGCGATATGATCGCAGACTAGAGCAGCTTGCGTCTATCATTGTGAACAAAATGCCCTGGTTGTGATTGTTGTCGTGAACTCTTTAGTATTCCAGTTCCATCAAGATTTAGCACAGCTCGTCAAATGTCTTCGCTGGAAGAAACTGTCGAAGTCCCAGCTAATCTGCTGAATGAGGTGAATTGGCATAAGAAAGTGATATGCTATAAAACTGAGCCGGATGTTCCTCTCGTGAACAGGGTGTTCCCCGATGTGACCCACCTGTAGACCCTTGGATGCGCTCTTCTCCAAATTCTGCATTTCTTTAGCTGATATTATGTATACGGTCGTTTGTGAACTCAGCTGCCACGCGACTTCCCATCCGGCATTGCAGATCATCAGATGTTGCCCTTAAGGTTTGCCCTTCATGCAACGCAGATCAGCCATAGGTTGAGCGAAAGGCGTATCGTTGTAGAGAGGGAGGTCATGAAGTACGGAGAGGCACCTGCTGGCATCAAGGAGGTTTTTGAGCTGTGCAGAGGCTTTGAGAGATGCTACATGACGCTCACTAATGTGAGGCGGAGCAAGTCCATGAACTTGCATGTCAGCATGTCTTCTAGGACCTTTCCTGACTGGGCTGCATGCAGGAATCCTCTGTCGCTGGGAAGATGAAGGAGGTCTTCATGGGAGAGAAAGGACTGGCTGGGTCAGTGAGACTCGCGCCGCTGGAGAAGGTCTTCGAAATCAGCAACGTCAAATCGGTGAGTGTTTATTGTTAAAGCCTTAGACCACATCTCATGCTCTGGGATATTCAAACATTGACGCCCTTCGCATGGCAGGTTTGTCGGAGGGCCGATGGTTATCAGCCGCACCTGGTTTCCCCAGAAAAGGGTATCCAGGCCCTAGGTGTTGAAGCCCTGGACTTGGTTTCTGGACACGTGAAGACCTGTGTTAATGCCATCTACGCCCTTCTCGTCAACGCAGCCAGGTGAGACGTGGCCTTTGCCTAGTTCTTTCGGTCACGTGAAGGAAGTTAAGGCCACATTCCAGTGTTCACCTCTGAGCCTGTGCGTGTCAAAACTGGATACGCCTACAGCTTGCATCTGAACGGTTTTTTACCTGTCTTCCATGCTGTCGAGTCTGCCTTGTCGATGCTCTAAAAAACGCCTTCTAAGCTCAATTCCCTGTTTTGCCGCTGCTGCCTCGTCACACACTTGATATTTGGAGGGGTATTCTGGCTTGTTTTTTACCCATGGCTCCATGCATTTGTCCGTAGGGAGGCTGCTGAGGACGCTGGCAAGAACACCGAGGGTGCCCTTATGGGGTCCCTGCCCATGCACGTCCCTGATTTCAAGACCCTCGTGATGCCGGCGATTGTGAATGCGTTGGATGAGTGGAAGAATGAGGCTGAAAAGAGTGAGTCCCATTCAGTTGTCATTTGTCACAGGATCCAAGCATGCAATTGCATCAGTTGCAACAAGTGAATCGCCGTGCATGGTCTTCTGCTCTAGTCAATGATTTGAACATGAACTCTTGAAGAAAGGAATGCCATGCTCGGTACGGCGGCTGCTCTGGTTTTGTTCCATCAACTGTCAAAGATGTCCACCTTTCCATCGTCCTTTTCCACTGTCTTAGAACTGGCTGCCTACGCCGTGCCCTCCCCTCCTCCTCCCCCGCCCTGATACTCCTGTCACACCTCCCTGCCTTCTGACACGCACTGAAGCTTTTCTTCCATCCCCTGTGTGCATGATGATAGTGAAACCTGATCACTCGCGTTAGATATCTAACGCTGTCGTCTCATCCCTCTCGCCTGTATCATTGGACAAGCTCTGAAGTGTTTTTTCCATCCCCTGTGCGCAGTGTGTATGATGATAGTGGACATGGAGCGCACGTACATCACCGCAGGCTTCTTCCGCTACACCATGTACAAGCGCCATGACAAGATCAAAGAGCAGGCCATGAACATACCGGGGCTGGGCGGGAGGGGGATGCAGCCGGCGGGCTCTGGCAGCATGGCTGGTGGCGCAGCCGCCAAGGATGGCAAGAACTACTTCCCGGCCTTTGGAGGCGGCAACAAGGAGCCAGCACCGCCACCCGTCGGAAACGACTCTGACGACGACCTCCCCGTGAAGAAGGAGGGCAATGGGGGAGGTGAGGCGCTGGACAGAGCAAATGTTTTCCATATTTTGCGACGAAGAGCCCAGCGGCACACATATTTTATCGAGGTTTGCGAATTGACCTGCGTATCCCCACCAGCGATTCTACTTGGAGCATGCCTGACATGCCAGCGCCTTCACCTCGCAGTAGTTATATGTTCTGTGCATTTGCTGTGATCCGGCCTGCGTTGCCCTTGTGGCTTTTCCAAGGCCCCGCTTAGTACACCGGAGGGAGCATACCAGCGCTGCAGATTTGCACTGGATTGTGGCTTTCCTTCGGGCTCCCAAGCTGTCCAGACACATGAAATCCCTTGCCTGCGTTTTCCCTCTCAATCTCAGTCATCGGTGTGCCTCCCTGCCTGCCTCCTTGCTCCCTCTCAACCTTCAATCTGCTCTGCATGCCTCCCTTCCTGCCGCCTTGGTCCCTCTCCTGCCTCATTGGTCCCTCTCCTGCCGCTTTGGTCCCTCTCCTGCCGCCTTGGTCCCTCTCCTGCCTGATTGGTCTTCAATCTCCTTGGTGTGCCTCCTTGTCCCTGCTGTGTGCGTTCAATCCGCTCTGCGTGCCTCCCTGTCTGTTTTGTCCCTCTGTCAGCCATGAACTTTGGGAGCATCGGCGATTCGACTGACTTTGTGGCAGCCTTCTTTGAAAAGAACGGCTCTGATGAGGCTTCGGTGCTTTCGAGATGGCAGCGTCGTTTTTTCATACTGAGCGACAGCCAGAAGATGCTATACTACTTCAAGGTGTGTATTTGTGTGTAAGGGGGGGGGAGGGGGGAGACAATGTGCCACGTGGGGGCCAATGGGGTAGGTGCCTTCAGGATAAGTTGATGCTATCCCAGCACCCTCAAGAGACCCCTTTGTTTTCATATTGACAGCCAGAAGATGCTGTGCTGCGTCCGTGTAGGTGGGTGGTTGTAGGGGTTCGGGAGAGGCGGGTGGGGGGGATCTATTCTTGAAACATACCTCTGGTTTGAAGGGATCCCTGCGGTTTTGTATCCTATGAAGAAGCTTTTATGTTTCCACATCTCGTATCCGATTGGCTGGGGTGGGCTACTGGGCTCCCTCGGATCTGCTCAGGTGGTGTAATGACTTTCCCCTGCTCTGGAGCTCTGGATTTGTCTCTGCTCTGGATATTGACTCCTCTCTTTTCTGGATTTTGACTTCTCCCTGCTCTGGAACTCGAATTCCCTTAACCTGGGCTCTTGATTTCCCTAAGCTCTGGATCTCGATCTCGAATTCCCTCCTCCCTGGATCTTGACTTCCCTCCGCCCTGAATCTTAATTTCTTTCTGCTCGCGACCCCTCTGCACGCACTAGTCGCCTGATGACGTGCCCAAAGCCAACGGCTTGCGCGGCCAGGTCAACATTGCTGACTGCCTGGTGGACGACCTGGACGAGAGGGGGCAGCTGAGGGCCCCGGGCACCACTTCCCCCAACAGCACTGATAAGGCAAACTTCATGCTGCGGATCCGCAACAAGGTGAGGCTAGATGGGTGGAGGCTGCTTGGAAATGTAGAGGCTGCTTGGAAGGGCAGCCATGGCATGAAGATGGGCGAGCTGGGATGTTGCTGCAGCACGAGGGTGTGGGTCGGTGGAGAACGTGTCTGGGGCATGAAGTTTGGTGTCACGAGTCGGGGCTGATGCATGGTCGCGAAGCTTTGCTCATGGATGCTTGGTGATATTTTTCTTCCAGAAGCTTGTGTCCAGGGGAAATCCCGAAATATTATGCTGGAAGTAAAATTGTATCCAAATGCAGGGATCGTGCTGTGGTCTAGCTGCACATGTCTTGTGAGCTAGGTGGTCCGGAGTATGAATGTGTAGTACATTATGCATTGGAGAGAGCTGGTGGAAGCAGAAAAAACTGCCGCGTAAGACGTGCTGGGGTCAAAGAATGACAAAGGATTCAAATAATCAGGGACTGCGAGATCTTTACGAGGGACCACCAACCTGTATTAGGGCTTCCCCCAAAATTGCAAGGGATCTACGACTGCGTTAGACATCTACTCTCTGATCTACCCTTCACATACTATTTATCTCACCATTCTTCTTGGTCACATAAAGTATATCTGATCTTCCTTCCCTCGATTTGAGAACACGATTTCTGGTAATGCTGCCGTCGGATCAAACCTGCGATCAAAACTCCAAATTTCCGACTGGAAACTGGCGTTGACAGTCGATTACTAGTGTATTCATGTTTCCCTCGACCCCAAACAACGTTAATAGTGAGGGAAGGCAAATCAAATCTACAGTAGACAATCCGTGATTCTGTTTTGTAGCCAGGTGGCTGAGCAGCTTTGCCTGAGTTTATGGCAACGGCTCCGTCGCAAGCTCAGCCCTTGCGGCACTATTCCCTTATTCCTCACGCCCCTGTGGGGCACAGTTTCCCTCTGCCTGCCTGGGCGCTGAAGCTTGCTTGCCGACTGCGCTGGGCCCCCTCCCTGGGGGCCCCCCGCTTCTCAGGACCCCCCGCTTGCCTGCTTGCTGACTGCGCTATCCCACCTCCCTGCGCCCCCCTCCCCCCTCAGGACCCCCGTCAGCCTGTATGCAAGGACAAGGGACAGGGACACAACAGCATGATCCTCAGGGCTGAAACACTCCAGGTAAGGCTTAGGGTTTCATATGGAGCACAACAGCATTGCGTAATGCTATTCAACGATCCAGGCATCGTAGGCTTGAGGGCTCGTTAAGGAGCACAAAAGCATGATCCTCAGGGCTGAAACACTCCAGGTAAGGTTTAGGGTTTCATATGGAGCATGACAGCATTCCTCTCAAGGCTGTTAGACGATCCAGGTCTGGTGTGCTTACGGGTTTGTTAAGGAGCACAACAGCATCATCCAATTCCAGGTAAGGTCTAGGACTTCTATATGGAGCACAACATCATCACTCCATAAGAGTTAGCTGAAGGATATTCGTCTGATTAAGGTGGGCTTTAACAAAACCTGAAGCCCGTCCTTAAGACGACCTAGGTGGGCTCAAACTAACCTAGGTCTTCTGAAGGTGGGCTCAAACAAGCTAAGACGACTTAGGTGGGCTCAAACAAACCTCAAACAAACCTAGGTCTTCTGAAGGTGGGCTTCAGGTTTTGTTTAGGGAGCATAGCAGTAGCAGCTTTCGGGGTACGAGACGTTGTAGGCATGCAGCCAACTAGCTTACCTATGGTTACTCTCTTGGATGAGTAACCAATGCTGCACGGTGATGAAAATGTGTTACAGAGCCACACTTTGAACGGAAGTGAGGATGTTTGTGTGCGATTTTGTGCGACCCTTGCACCTGAAGTTTTATTCTGTCGTTGTGGTATTATAGCCCACACAGAAACAAATGGGTGGGACTGCTGGTATTAAGCAACCCAGCCTTCCCTGTAGGCAATCAAAACCTGGTTCTGAACAGCAGACGTTTTTCATTGAAGTCTCCGAGAATACATCTGGCTGAAGGGCATAGCAATGCCGCTGCATGTGCCAAAACTGGTATCCAGAGGGGATATGAATCCATATGATGTGCCAGTGCTGCACCTGGAACATCGATTTCGTGCGGCAAAGTTGAAGTCATTGGAATTCAAAATTGTAAAGCAAAAACGTACATAGCACCTGCTGTTACCTTCCGTTGGCCGTCCAGTGTCTTTACGATTTTTTATTTTTGAATGATTGATCTATCTCTTTTCATATCTGACCTGGTGTAGCCGAGGGCCCCTCTGATGCTGCCTGATACCTCGGACAGAAGGCATGGGGGTCTTGTTCCTGGCGCAAAGCTCGAGGTGAATCCGACAGTGGTTGAATGCTAACAATATGGGCGGCCCTTGTATTTTTGTGAACTGCAGACCAAGGTGGACTGGCTGACACGGCTGCGCAAGGCCACGGGCGAGGTCAAGCCTGAGCCGCCCAAGAGGACGTCAAAGGTATGTGTGTGTTGGTGTGGGGGGGTCGGGTCCAAGTGGCAGGACAGGCGTGTCTTCAGTGATGTTTGGATTTTGTCTGGTTGCCACTTCGGTTAGGACCCTGGTGTTGTGTGTCTGTGCCTCCTGGCTGTGGGGTGTTCCACTACAGTCTCTTCCCCTGGGCCCTACCCCTAAGTCTCTGCACCGTCGGCCTGCTGTGCTGTTTTTAATTTGCACCCTACCACTTTGGGGGGAACTGCCAGGCGGTGCTTACTGGGCAGATGGGCCCAGACCGTAATCAGCCTTCGGCCCAAGCGACTAGGTAGGCTGCACCACGTCCCTTGGGTCGAATTCCGCATCATGACTGAAGCATGGCATCCAGCAAGGCAACTGATCATTCAGTTATACGTGCGGTGCACTGACGAAAGGCCGGGCCGTAGCTGAGCTGTAGCTGAAAATTGCACTGAACACGAACCGTATTCAGTTGGCCTCTCGTGCTGATGTCAGAACGAGGCGGACACCTCTACCAAGGGAGGGCATGCGGAGAACAGGCCTGCCACCTCCAGCGGAGGCGGAGGCGGCGGCTTTGGGAATGACCTCAGCTGGGCCAAGGATGCGGAGCCCATTTTTGACGGGCACCTGGGAGAGGGCTCCAATGTGTTCAGGTGAGCAGGCTGTGTCCAGATGTGCGCGGGTTCTGAGACAACGGCACGGGTCCTGTTTCTGCAACGCCTGTGTTTCTATTGTCGGCTACAATTCCATTTTTGTAGCTGAGTCGCGAAAGAAAGAAGGCTGTGCACTGCTGCCCTGGGCTCACCCGGAAGCGCACTCGCTCGGTAGGGGATTGAACGTGTCTCCAGGTGAGCAGGCTTTGTCCAGGTGTGGTATTGCTCATTTCCTTGTGCGCACCAGGCTGCCTATTGGGGGCGGCCATGACGCCACTGCTGGGACTTGAGCCTGACCAGCCTACGGTCACCAGCTGTAGGCAGGGGTAAGGCTCATTGGTACTGCCAGGGGTATCGCTCATTTGTACTGCCAGGGGTAACGCTCATTGGTATTGCCAGGGGTAACGCTCATTGGTACCGCCAGGGGTATCGCTCATTTGTATTGCCAGGGGTAACTCTCATTGGTACTGCCAGGGGTATCCCTCTTAGGTATTGCCAGGGGTAACGCTCATTGGTACTGCCAGGGGTATCGCTCATTTGTACTGCCAGGGGTAACGCTCATTGGTACCGCCAGGGGTATCGCTCATTGGTACTGCCAGGGGTAACGCTCATTGGTATTGCCAGGGGTAACGCTCCTTGGTACCGCCAGGGGTATCGCTCGTTTGTACTGCCAGGGGTAACGCTCATTGGTACTGCCAGGGGTATCGCTCATTGGTACTGCCAGGTAACGCTCGTTGGTACTGCCCCTGGTACTGCAGTGTCCCCCCATACACATGTGTGTTCTTGCAGCTGTGTAACCCCAGTCAATATATGTCCTTCTGCAGGGCGGACTCCATGCGCACCCTGACTGGACACCTGCGCCCCGCGCCCGAGGTCCTGCTCAACCCCATGCGCATGAAGGACATGTGAGAGGCTGGGATACGGGGGGGGGGGGAGGGGGATGCTCTACCTGGTGTGCATGAAGGACATATGAGTGGCTGGGATACGGGGAGGGTGGGGGGGGAGTCAGTGGAGGAGTGTGTTGCTCATCCTCATGCGGATGAAGGGCAATTGAAAGGCTGGGAGGCAGTGGTGGAGTGTTGGTCAGCACAATACGCATGAAGGACGTGTGAGAGGCTGGGATACAGGGGGAGGTGGGGGGGGTGGGGCAGTGTGTTGCTCAACCTGGTGTGCATGATGGACACATGATGACACGAGAGGCCGGAGCAGGGGGGGAGGAGCAGTGGGAGGAGCGCGCGTCTATTTTTTTCCCAGGCCTATCTTGTGTCCTGATGTATGAACGGTAGCAGATTATGCACGGTAGCAGATTATGTACGGTAGCAGATCACTGACTAGGTTGTATGTGACTGTGATGTGACTGTGATGTGGTAGCCCGAGTTACTGTGATGTGACTGTGATGTGGTAGCCCCAAGTTGAAGCACTGCTGTGTACACCAGCATCCCAACTGACCTTCGGCCGTCTTATACAAACATCCCAACCGACATTTTCCTGGCGTTTGACAATCATCCCGATCAACTCATCTGCAGGTTGAAAAACAAGACTGCCAACTCGTTTGAAATTCAGTATGAAGCGCTGCTGGAGCAGTTTGGCGCAGACATGTCGATATACACGCGCATGGTGTGCGACACGGTGTGCATCACGGTGCCCAAGGCGATTGTGCACTGCATGGTGAGGTGGCTGGGTAGGGGGAGGCAGCTGTTATACAGGAGGGGGATGGGGGGCAATCCCACATGCATGGTGAGGTGGCTGGGTAGGGGGGAGGCAGCTGTTATACAGGAGGGGGATGGGGGCAATCCCATATGCATGGTGAGGTGGCTGGGTAGGGGGAGGCAGCTGTTATACAGGAGGGGGATGGGGGGCAATCCCACATGCATGGTGAGGTGGCTGGGTAGAGGGGAGGCAGCTGTTATACAGGAGGGGGATGGGGGGCAATCCCACATGCATGGTGAGGTGGCTGGGTAGGGGGAGGCAGCTGTTATACAGGAGGGGGATGGGGGGCAATCCCACATGCATGGTGAGGTGGCTGGGTAGTGGGAGGCAGCTGTTATACAGGAGGGGGATGGGGGGCAATCCCACATGCATGGTGAGGTGGCTGGGTAGGGGGAGGCAGCTGTTATACAGGAGGGGGATGGGGGGCAATCCCACATGCATGGTGAGGTGGCTGGGTAGAGGCGAGGCAGCTGTTATACAGGAGGGGGGCAATCCCACATGCATGGTGAGGTGGCTGGGTAGGGGGAGGCAGCTGTTATACAGGAGGGGGATGGGGGGCAATCCCACATGCATGGTGAGGTGGCTGGGTAGAGGGGAGGCAGCTGTTATACAGGAGGGGGATGGGGGGCAATCCCACATGCATGGTGAGGTGGCTGGGTAGGGGGAGGCAGCTGTTATACAGGAGGGGGATGGGGGGCAATCCCACATGCATGGTGAGGTGGCTGGGTAGGGGGGAGGCAGCTGTTATACAGGAGGGGGATGGGGGGCAATCCCACATGCATGGTGAGGTGGCTGGGTAGGGGGGAGGCAGCTGTTATACAGGAGGGGGATGGGGGGCAATGCCACATGCATGGTGAGGTGGCTGGGTAGGGGGGAGGCAGCTGTTATACAGGAGGGGGATGGGGGGCAATGCCACATGCATGGTGAGGTGGCTGGGTAGAGGGGAGGCAGCTGTTATACAGGAGTGGGATGGGGGGCAATCCCACATGCAGGCCATTATTCCTTTCTTTGCATCTCCCACAAACTGAGGCGCTGCCCTCCTGAATCCTCCTAACATTTATTTGTCAGCCTCCCTTGGCCCGACAAATGTCATCCTGAACGTTTCATGATGCAACCAGTCTTTCCCTCAAGACCCACTTCCATGTCTCGACAGACCTTCTTTCTCTACTCCTCTAGTATGTAGCCTGTGTTCCCCTCCCTTCCAACTTGTCTGCCCTGCGGACACAGATCAAGAAGAGCGAGAAGAACCTGCTGGAGAAGCTGTTCTCGGTGATCCATCACCTGTCGCCGGCCCAAATGGAGAGCCTGCTGAAGGAGGAGCCTTCAGTGGTGGCCAGGCGGCTGCAGGCCAGGAAGGCGCTAGATGATGTCAAGATGGCCGCATACCAGGTGGGAGCCGATGAGTGGGGCGCCCACGCGGCCGAGCTTTTTGACAGGGCCCAGAGCCCCGGAGGTGTAATGTTGGGCTCATAGGTGTAACGTTGGGTCCGGAGGTGTAACGTGGGGCCCGGAGGTGTAATATTGGGCCCAGAGGTGTAACGTCATTGACCAGGTGGGAGTCGGGGCTGTCTTTGTGGGTAGTTGGAAAGAGGCGTCTGTGGTGGTGAAGCAGCAGCTACAGGTTAGGAAGGTCGCTGGAGGATGCCAGTACGGCCGTCTAACAGTTGAGGGGGGCAGTGAGCTGTTTTATTAATATCAGAAAAATACGAGGTTTGCGAGGAGGCAGGAATGCAGCATGGTACGGTGTTTCTGGAGCCAGTGGAAGTTTTGGCTACTTGACATGGTACATGTTTATTTTGAAGTGCGTTGCCGACCACCTTGAGGGGCGTGTTGGGCTGCCAACAACACTGGGTAGCCCAACACTGCCCAGTGCTGGGCTGCCAACAACACTGGGTAGCCCAACACTGCCCAGTGCTGGGCTGCCAACAACACTGGGTAGCCCAACACTGCCCAGTGCTGGGCTGCCAACAACACTGGGTAGCCCAACACTGCCCAGTGCTGGGCTGCCCAGTATATACTGAGCCAACCGAGACCAGGCCTCTACGGCGAAGGGTCCAAGCGGCAGGGCTTGCTGCATCAGGCCCCCTCGGCCGCAGGCGGTGATGTAGCGGGAGTGAGCTGAAAGAAACTGTGATCCCCATGTCAGTCTGATGCGTTGCGAATGATTACGAAGACTTAACACTTGAAGTGTGAGCACCGTCTGTCTGTTCCGGTGCGCAGGTCCAGAGTGCCAACGAGCGCTACAACATGACGGCGCCTGTGGACCGGCCCAAGGTGCTGCTGTTGAAGGCAAACGTGTTCTGCTACGCCGCGATGCCCACCATGCTGACTGATTCTCAGGTTAGTGGCTTGGGGTTACACACCCCTGCGATGAAAAGCATCTGTCAAACACAATTTTCGGTCCATGCCCACCAATTTTCACACAATGCCCACCCTACACTGTCAAAAAGCGTTAGCAATGTCTCTGCAACAAGATTCATCCTGTTAATGTTATTTACCCCCCCCGTTGCAGATGCTTGTTTATGTCTCGATTTGCGATTGTGTCAGCCCTGATGTGATTGATGTCTGCTTGCTGTGTCTCTCCTTGTACTCATCGTAATACCTTTGCCCCCGCCCCTGTGTGATGCACAGCACAAGTACTTTGACAAGCTCTACTCCGACGAGTTCACACCGGAGTCCATGCGCTTCTGGCCGCAGCTGCCTGTCACGAGGCCCATTGTGTCAGCATCGTCCAACCCCAGGTCCCCTGAACCTGAGCAGCCGCCGAAGCCTGAACCTCCGAGACCAACTCCCGCCACAGCACCTCGACCGGGTCCTGCACCCGTAATTCCCCCTCGACCGATACAGGGTGGTGCCCCTGTTGTGCCCCCTCGACCTTCACAGGGTGCTGTTCCTCCGGTGCCCATGCGCAAGCCACCACCTCTGCCCCCTGGAAAATGAGCTTGATAGACTGAAGAGTACCTGCCTAGTGTGGGCACTGATGAGATGATGGGCTTTTTAGAGATGATGGTTACATTTGTATGGTATTTGTGCTTTAGGAGCTGTCAGTTGAGGTGTTACGTCACTGTCCCACGACTGTCTCCAAATAATTCACCCCGGGCAGGCTGAAAGACTTGGTGAATAACAACTAGGGCATGCAAAGTGTGAGATACGTTATTTCGATTTGCAGTGGCTTCGGTGTCACAACAATTACACTGTTTACACCAAGTGATCGAATAAGACGCTGTAGGTCAAACCGGGTGAAATCAACCTTCACAAAAGCGGCATGTTAGAGCATCCATGCAAGCAACCCCCAAGGACCTTGGGCTCAACCAAAAACCCCCGGTGGCACATTTCCTCAGACATCCCACCGGCCCTGAAAATAGGGCCTTTGTTGGGCTGTCGTCATGCGCTGGCATGGCATTCTATCCAAAGCTTTTGATCTGAATGGTTAGTAACCTGGAAAGCCTGTCGGTGGAGTCTATCATTTGCGATAGTCCGGGCGCGTCTTTGGCTGGACTTGGGTGTTGTCGCAAACCTCGCACTCCTTGGCTTCTTCGGGTGCGCCCTGTTTCGGTGGAGGCACCGGGAGAGCATCATCCTTCTTGTCCTTATTGCGGTCCATCTTGATCCAACTCCAGCAACCCGTCCCCCGGAATTCCTGTTTGAGCCCGGTCGCGTACTGACAACCGTCAACGGCTGCAAAGGAGGAGGTAGATGTTAGCACCAAGCAGGCAGATAGTAGGGGACGTGCAGTTTGCCTTCGAAATCCAACTCGGAACAGCATGTCTGTCCTCCCACCTGTCAGTATTGTTCAGACAATCGGCATGGGCGGTTTGTAGGCTTCTACAGAGGGCTATGATACTTGAGTAACAGAAAACGTTATACAACTAATGTTGTAGCCTTGTGTAGAATTGTAGTCATCAATTGGTTCATTGGATGGGCTGCTGAGAGCCACACATTTACCCGTACCAGGGGCCCGTAAATGGCCCATACCGAAGTGACCCAAAAGTTGCGGCCGTTCACACAAATTCACGATACCCTGTGGGGCGGGTTGTGCAGTCCATGCAAAAGTTGGATTCGATACACCTGCCCATGTCTAGGCAATTGCGCCCACCCACCATGTCAGCTTGCTACATTGCTCAGCTTTGCTACTTGCTAGTCTGCAAGATCCAGACTGCTCTTGCCGATGCATGTCTTGGCTCCCCATTTTCGGTCATCACATGGACCTCATCCTGAACCAACCTCCATTTCGTTGCGTTTTATTTCATGATCCAAACTGCTCTTTCCCACTGGATGGCAACCAGATAATCACCTACTTTTCTTCACTCCTTCAATAACTGTGACAAACTCCACCCAGGTAAGCTCATTGTGCAAGGTCTGTAACCTAAACTGTACGAGTTCTTCCAATTATATAAACCATGTTCCGGTCAACTCTCCGCTCACACCACCATGTCCCAACTTACACCACATGACCACAGCCGTAATAAATGCGGTGTGCTGTGGACATAGTTTCGTCAACACCAGCAACACGCTCATGATGGTCGCCATATAGCGATGCCGGGAGTTCAATATGGTCCAACATTGTAACAATTGGTCCAATTATATGGTTCAACGGGTAGTCTAATCAACTACAGCAACTGACACACATTCTTCGACAAAATTGCCACAGTTTCACACACAATTGTGCAAGTGAAGATGTTTTTGAGCATAAACTGGTCCGTATGCCCACACTGCACGGCAGCCCTCCCGCAAAAACAAAGCAGGACGGATGATCAGAACATGATGGGCAATCAAACCAGCATCAACGCAAACAAGCCCTCAACAGCTGAAATAAAACAAATCACGAGTAGCCCGACCTATTGTATGTGCTGCCATAGTCTATGAGGACCTCCTCCCCGGCCGCCACATCCCGCGACGCCACAAACAGCAGCTCCGCCTCCTCCGCCCCGTCCTGCACCTGACAGTTGGGCCCACTGGAACCTGGCATAGGTTCGTTGGCGAAGGCCAGCTCTATCTGGATCGGCAGCGGCCACCATAGCCCAGGCAAAGGCCAGCTAGTGGGTTCGGATCCGCATTGCCCAGTGGGATCCATGTACAAGCCCGTGCCTACACAAATTAGGGTTGAGGGTTAAGGGGGTCATTTAACCCAAGACCTGCACAAATGAGGATTAAGGGTTGCGGGATTCATTTTACCCTACACCTAGTGTGATTTATGTACACGTCCTTGCCTCCATATATTGTGGTTTGGGTGTTGGGTTTGAAAACCGTAACTCTGAGGCCTGAGCTAGTGGGATCCGAGTGCAAGCACCCGCCTGCAAAATATTAGGATGCAAACAAACAAGATTTTGCGTGAACTAATTGTCAGCATGCAGCACAGGCAAGCCAGTGAGATCCATGCCCCGCACCGTTTGAGGTGAACACAAATGTCTGCGTTTAGCACACAGGCAAGCTGTTTCACATTGGAAACAAATATTACGTGGGGAAAGACATGATACAATATTCCTACTGGTAGGGCACTGATGCCTGGTAGGATCTTTGACACTCAGATGGAGCAACCCCTGTCAAACAGGACCACCCCTGGGAGAAGTCCAGGTCAGAGGCAACCAAAGACAGACCCTTAAATGCAGTCAGAAAAGTCAACCCATTTGGAATTACAACTAACGTGTGCAATAACAACTAACATATGAAAGAACATCATCTCGTCAGCCGTTGCCTCAGCAATTCATGACTGGTGGCAGCCCAGCCGGCCCGTCGTATGGAAGTGCAAGTCCTTGCATGGACACAGACAGGCAAGCCGACCCAAAGCCTATGTGGGAAAAAGGGTCGCGAGAACAAAAACATTTCGGCGGCAGTTGGCTGGGAAATGGATTCCCACCTTAAAGAGAAAACATGCATCCCATCCCCTTCACCCACCTGTGGAAAAGACATACTGCGCGACGCCGGGCGCAGTTTCTGCCTTGGCCATCATCTCTGCCTGGGTGCGCGGCCTGCCTGGGTAGCAGCCAAGCACAGTGCCTGAGGCAATGGCTGCCTTGGCAAACAGACCCCGCCCAGCCACTGCGGATTCCCGAGTAACCAACAAGTCTGTCCTGGCCCAGCCCCGGGGCCGGTATTGGTACGCCTTGGCTGCAAGGAGCAGACATGCTGCGACAGCAGCTTCAAAGGCCAGCACCTGCGCGCACGGGGTCGGGGTCAATCCGGGTGGGCTTCAACGGGAATCAGTTGGATTTGAACGTGAATCGGTTGGGTCAGAGCAGGAATCAGTTGGGCTTGAACGCGAATCAGTTGGGCTTGAGCGGGAATCAGTTGGGCTTGAGCGGGAATCAGGTCAGGGTGAGCAGGAGTGGAGAACAAGGTCAGGTTCAGCGCAAACATAAACTGTGGACAGTGGGGGGTGAGGGAATGGAGGGAACGTTGGCTATCAAAAGCGGGAGTTGGGAAATAGGTTGAAAGAGGAGGCTACCACAAGATCATGCTAGTATCAGCTGACACAAGGAATAGTTGAGAGAGTGCTCCCTAGAAAGGATCCAAAGGCATAGATCAGTGCTTCGTTTTTCATGACTCAGCTACATGTCAGCTACACTCCAGCCTCTGGCCGGTAGCCCACTTTGGCCAGCTATGCTGCCTTGACCAACAGTCGTAGGCCGGTCCAGGTCTGGTCCCAATTGGGCCTTTGGCTACCGTGGGGCGGCCTGCCAAAGGCGGACTCGTGGGTGAAAACAGAAAGACTGGCGTTGATAGGTCCTGTCTGTTTCATGCAACACAGCCAGGCATAAGAAAGAAAGAAAGCTACGCCCCGTGGGGGGCGTGAGAGTTAAGGAAATAGCGCAGCCTGGGCCGAAGCAGCCAGGCATAGCTTAGGTTCCGGAGCTCCAACTTGCCGTGGTATCAGGGGGAGCAGTGAGGAGTGTCGGTAGGAGATCAGGCCCCTCGCTACCCGCAGCTGCCCCTGCGCCGAGCAACTGAGGCAGGGCCAGGGAGGCCAGCAGCTGCCAGCGAGGGGCTGGCAGCGGAGCAACAGACGCAGCGGCTGCAACTTCTGCCGAGGCCGGGGATGCACACGCTTGAGGCGCAAATGCTTCTTCAAAGCCTGGTGCTTCCCGACCGCGTCCATGCTCCCCCTTCGGCGCCTGCTGTTGCCTTGCGACACGAGGTGCCGGGAGCTTGGTACGGGTATGATGGATATGCCTGCACACATGAGATGCTGCCCCGCATAGGTTCAAGCGGGTCTGCGGTATACCCTGTGGCATGCCGCACGCTTTCAAACCGGACTGCTGCATGAGTCGATTCCGGCTGCTTGTAGTTCCGCGCAGGGTGGGATTTTGAAGGAGGGTAAGATGCTCTACTCTGGTTGGTATCTATTCTTCATGGCCCGGTACTTGTGGAGCTCGATCAGGGCCTGCAGTTCCCTGGATACAAATTCGCCTGCGAGGTTTCATTCACGCATTGATGGGGCTTGCTGATAAGAGCAGGACAAGATGCGATTGAATATTTGTTAAATGGCGAGATGGAAGAGGTTCTTAGATATTTGATTATAATCCTGTTTCCACTGCAAGATGTTTTGTGCACACAGATGTTCGCAAGGTGAGCATTCATGTGCCTGTTTTTTCGCCACATGGCAAATGGCACCAGTCACCACCCCTCGTCACCACCATGTGGTGGGGCAGTACATGTTTTCGCACCGCGAGATATTGCGACGTCCAGTCCACCTTGTGGCAGAGGCTTTTGAAAGGCTGCCTTTACTCTTTCCGTTGCTCCTAGATTGGAAGCCCACGGCTTTTGCGCAGGAGGCACTTGCTTGCTTAAGAAAAGCAAGAGTTTATACAGGCCACGGATCCGAGGCTCCATGCTGACATCGAGTCTTGATTTTGAGTTAATACGCTGCCCAATGTTTGCCACGCCGAGTGAACTCGACATCGACGCCGAGCGTGAAATTGGGCCTGCCCCATTTGTTGATGCACAGAGAAGGGGGGGCGAGTCTGCCAATCCGGACATTGGATTTCACGCCTTCGTTGCAATATCGCATCATCTTCGTCCAACTCCAAGTTACCCTCAATGTCTGTCATGTTAGGTGCCGACTTGTAGGGCTTCCGATGCAGGAAGGGTGGAGGAGCTCCCTGGGAGAGAGCAACATTGCATTCCGTCAGAATTACCGTACTGCCACTTTCAATTGGGCGTTCGATGCCTTTGGGGGTCCGTTTTGAGGCATTTTATAATATTCTGGGGGTTCGCTTTGGGAGTTCGCAAAAGCTTTCAATACATTCCGGTGATATGCCTTTGGGGTTGACTTTTCCAGAATTAACAGCAATTAGCGGCATGGACGTGTCCCTCAGTCAGTGCTCATCACATCGATCAGGGAACTTAAAACACAGCAATTCGATGCCCTCTATGGTGGAAAAACGTTTCTAGACAGAGCAGGAGAGTTTCGGCGGTGTGTCACTGAAACGCCATACTTGGGTTGAAAAATGTGTGATGATTTGACTTTGGGAGTTAGCGCGGACCCCCAATATCACGCCCTAATATCGATGGTGCTTATGTTGGGGGTTGCTACCCAAGTCGAACGCCAGATTGAAAGTAGCAGTGCGGGTAGATGCAAGTATGCTGCGCATTTATTCTTCTATTGTGGGGAAAATCGTGGAGGAAATGTCTGGGTGAAATGAAGGGATACCACCATATGCGAATCGCGCTTTATTTCGTATGCCCCATCACGATGCCCCATTGCCCCAAGTGAATCCGCAAGTGAATAGTTGCCCTGGCCCCCCACCGGGCACCCCCCCCCCCTGCTGCTCACGATCACAGCTCCCGCTCCCGGCATGACGATCTGCCACCACAGATCCCTGTTATGAATTATAATCGTCAAACTGTCACGGCTGGGCAACATGACACGTGTAATGTGTGCATGACTGCATAGGTGCCTACATGTGCGACTAGATTGCTAGTCTGCTGGACATATTCTTAAACTTGGACCTTACTAAATGCCATTATCACATCTAAACGGCAACAGCTTCAACCTCCGGCAACTGGATGATTTTTTAACTTCCGAACTTCTCTGCAGCTTCTCCTCCTTGGCAGCCAGGAGGCTGACAGCCCGCCACGTTAACGTGCGCTACCCCCCATGTTGACCATGCTATCTGCTAGCTGTTATAGACACAAGAGGCAGCGATTCGTAAAGATTGGAATCATTCGTTTCGACCCCCCTTTCTCTATCTGTTGGTGAGCTTGGCACCTCGTGAGGGAGGACCTTCGATGATGACGCGGGCCTTCAGTCATTCGCCCGAGCATTGACCGACATCAATCGCTCAAGCTCATTCACGCATTCTGACGCAAACATAATGGCTCCTGCTATGTACTACACACCCGTCATTGTTCGTGACTATTCACGGAAGGCCCCCCGTCCCCTTGCCGAATCATCCTCGCAGCGACGACACGATGGGAAGAACAAGACGAGTGCCCTCACAGGCCATGACCACAACAGTGGCCGCCATTTTATGCATGTCGGGAATGCAGTCGGTCAACAGTGCGCCAGGACTGTGGGGGAGCTTTGCTGTAACGAGTCTCAGGTGCGAGCCTGCAGAAAGAGAGTAACTGGCTGCAGCGTAGTAGCATGTGCATGGCATCACCTAGTGCAGCATGCATGTGCATGGTAGCATGGCACCATACTTGCAGTTATAGCATGTGCACGGTTGGTGTAGCAGCATTGGAATAGTCACAGTTGATGTAGCAGCATTGGAATAGCATTCAAAGTTCATTTTATTAGTGAGCACCCGGCCACATTTGGGGGCCGTTAAGCAGCCATCACTGGGCCGATACGGACCAACTAATGCTTGATTGACCAGCTTACCCTTTGTCTAGCGGCCCAAGCACAATATGTTGCTGCACCATGCCCCCATGGCCGTTTTCTGCAATATAGCTGAATACTACTAGCTGAAGTATGTACATTCAAATGGACAGTTATGGTGTCAGTTTCGTTTCAGCCTAGACATGGTGCCCTGGGTGCAACTAACATCACGCCCCACCTCACTCCATCACCCGCTGCTGCCTTCCCCCCGGCACCTGCGCAGCCAGACGTTTGATGTCCAGACGAGCTGCCAAGTCCTGATCAGCCTGCTCAACAATCTGCCCGTCAACAACTTTGCACCCTCGTCTCAGTCGTACACCTGCCTCCCAGAACAGAGTGAGCTTCTTTGTGATTGCCTCCTAGCGACCGCGTCAGTCTGTTTTAAGTGCAATTGCTTAAAATCCAGCTTAATTCAGCTACGTTTTACACTGCGGCCGGGTGGACATTGTGTGACAAGCTCAGTTTATTAGACCTGCAGCAGTAGCCAGTAGGCCGATCAAAGTTGTGTCCCAATAGGCCCAGTAGTAGCCATCCCGCAACTCGCGACAAGTGGCCTGCTGCGCCAGTGTATCCACTCCCCACTTGAATGTACATCTCTGTCCATGTGGTCATGTGGATCGGTTCTTCCTACAGCCAACGGTGTGGCCCTGGATCACCATCAACTCATCAAGTCCATTACCCCCCCACTGGCTTTACACAGCATCTCTGTTCATGTAGATCCGTTGCCTTATTGCCTTTCAAGCGGTTAGTCCGGATTGCCATCAAGTCCATTCCCAACCCTGGCCTTCCATCTCTGTCCATGTAGATCCATTGACTTTGAAGCGGTCATTCCGGATCAACACTAAGTTCCTCTACACCTGAATGTTCATCTCTATCCATATAGGTAGATACGTCTACCATAAACCCTGTACCCTAAACCCTAAGCCCAGTAGGAGGTTGTGTCCCGCATCACCATCGACCTCCTGAACATACAGACCGCCTTCCCCGTAGATCCATTCCCCCTGCAGATGGCCATTGTGTCGCGCATCACCATCAGGTCATTCCCCTCCTGAACGTACATCACATTTCCTGTAAATCCATACCCCCTAAGTCAGCACGTGCCTCCTGCCCCACCTTCAAGTCATTTCCCCGCCTGAACATACATCACTTTCCCTGTAGATCCATTCCCCCTGCAGACGGCTGTTGTCTCCCGCATCACCATCAAGTTTTTCTTCGCCATCGAGAAGCTGTCGTACATCGAAACCATGAAGAAGGCCTTCGAAAACAACCAGCAGCTGTGGAGGATCGTGCGCGATGGCCTGAGCGCGGGCTGCGGGGCGGAGGGCGAATTTACCGACATTTGGCAGAGCAGTGAGTGTATGGGACACTGTCTATTATAGGGTTGCCTCATCTACAATACAGCTCCTGCGGCCGGGTAGGCCTGGTCCCGCCAGGTGCCTCCTGGTCTTGCCTCTGGGCAGAGGTTTGGTCCCCAGATCTAGTCACGGATCTGGCACCAGGGGCATTTCTAGATCTGCAATCCTTGAGTGCATCTTGGCCCGATATCTGGTTATGGATCCAGAACTAGGAATGAATCTGGATCTGCTATTCATGTCTATACCTTGGCTCACGAGCTAGGTTTGGAACTTTGGATCCAGAACTAGGGGCGGATCTGGATCCGGTATCATTGTGTTTGTCTTTGCGCAATATCTACTTATTGATCCAGCACTGGGGGTCATTCTAAATCCGTACCATTTTTTGCCCAAGATCTAGTTAAAAATGCATTCCTTCTGGGAGGAGGCAGCCCTGCTGTGGCCAGCAGTACGTGTGAAGCAGGTCCAAGTGTGAACTGACTTCTCCAGGGTTGGTCTGGCTGCCTCTGGGGGTGGACAACAGCCATGCACGATTCCCGGCACTTGCCCAACAGGGACTGGCGTAAGCATCCGGGCCTTGCTTGTCCCTGGCTTTCTTGCTGATGCCACCTCTGTAGCAGGCACGCTGATGTTTGTGAGGCCCGGCCTGAGTTTCTATGAAATGGTAGCCTAAGCATTGCAACTGCCAAGGAAGCTCGCTCTTTGTCCTCTGCCACGCTTTGCTCTTGGCCACGCCTTGTTCTCTGCCACGCTTTGTTATTTATCAATATGGCATCCTGAGGGACACTGCTCTGCATGGGAGTTGACTCCATCAGGCTATCTTCAAGTCTCTCCGCTCAGCCGTACGAGTTTGCCCGACTTGCTCTCCTCCCGACTGACTCTCCGCGCTCCCTTTCGCTTCACGGCATACCGCAGCTCCCATCCAGATGTGCTCCTCGACAACCCCGTCGACCTCGTTGTACATCGACCCCGGCCGCGCCTGCGACATCACTGACGCCATCACGTGCAGCTCGCCCCCGCCCCCGCCACCCGCCCCGCCCCCCGCGCCGCCGCCGCCCCCGACCATCCCGTGCACGCTGACCATCCAGAGCTCCCGCTCCGCCGGTGCCTACAGCAGCCCCGGGATCGCGGCCGCGTTCACCAGCATCTTTGTCAACTACATGGTCGTGCCCATCAGCGGCCCTCAGACGCTTCAAGTCCTGATCAGCGATGGGACCACTATGAGCAATCAGGTCCCGGGGCAGATCAACCTCGCCTTCGCTCTTCCCTCGCAGGTGAGATCTGGGATCTCGCGTGTCTCTTCCGCAGCCCACAGGCTTCTCGCTGACCTGGGATGATCAAACTTTATATTTACTGATTTGATGATGCGCGAAATCACCACTGGTGAACCACCACTGAGCCACAAACGAACAGATGTTGACCAGTATAGCCGTCGCCCAAAGCTGCATGCCTTGCTGCACCTGAGCAGCGACCACCCCGGCTGTAAGCCTTGATATAGCTAAGGTGCAGGCCCATTGCCCCGCTCTGTTCATTTTAGGGTTTCTCAAAGACGATGTAGGTACATTGCGGCCTACCCCCAGAGGTTCAAGGTGTGCACCAAGCCATGTGACTTGGCCATCTAGCAATGGGCCGGTCAATGTTCGGTCCCTGTTGGCGTCCATTGGGTCACTGCCCAACAGCCTACTACATGCAGCGGTCTGGTGTGCGCATAAGCAAGCACTGTCAGACTCTGATTCCACCCTTTCTGCGTGCCTTGCTTGATCTGACTCCACTCATTCTGCATGTATTGCTTGCCTTTGCAGTACGCTTACTGGGAGTTGGGCAACAGTCTGTCCATGAACACAAACGGCTACGCCAAGCAGCTGATCGGCATCCTAGGCCTCGGGTGCGGGGATGATCTGTTCATGTCCAGCCTCAGCTGCCCGCTACCTCCCGGGCGTTTCCTCAACTACCAGCTGTCCTCGACGTTCAACTGGACGCTCTTCAACTGCAACCCACCCTTACCCCCCTCCCCACCGCCCCCGTCTCCCCCGCCCCCGCCTCCCTCCCCGCCCCAGCCCCCGCTGCCGCCCTCGCCGCCGCCGGTCCCGCAGCCGCCGTCGCCGCCGCCGCCGGTGCCCCCCACGCCGCCGGCTCCGCCGCCTCGTCCCAGCAACCAGCTGCTGCAGCTCCAGTTCTCCAACCGCGCCAACAAGACCTTTTACTGCTTCGCGCTGGTCCGCAGCGTCAGCAGCGCCCTAGACACATACTACGCCACGCTCGGCCCGCTGCCCAGCACGTTGTCGGCCTGGTCGCAAGACCCGGTCTGCTCCTTGAGCGCCGACGGGAGCATCATCACAATTCAAATAACCTTCTTTGGAAGCCAGCTGGCGTACAATGCGGGGACGTATCTCGTCAGCCTTGACGGCATGGCCCAAGTGGTGCAGACATTCCCATCCTTCCCGTGTGGCTCCACAGCGTTCAACATGGTGCTCGTCAATCCATGTGAGTCAGCGTGCAAAACAAGGGTCCTGATTTTACCCTAAACCCTCAAGGTTTTGACCTTTTACCGGCCATTTTCTCTAGAGTTGGCGTGCGGATCTTGGGTATAGGTTTCAGCCGTCAATTTCAACCATGTTCAAATGCTCATCAACCCATTCCATTTGGCCTTCGGATCAAGGGCTGACTATGTGCCCTATACCCTATACCCCAGGGACATAGGATACGGAATATGGTAATACGATACGATACGGTGCACTACGATACGGGATTTTGCCAATACGGGACAAAAGTGTGGATTTCCAGTTGGTGCACCGTAGTGGACCGGTTTGATACAATACAATACGGGACTTTTTTTCCAAAACGGCCCGTATCCTGTGCCCCTGCTTAACCCTATATCAGTGTTGGGATCTGACACCGTACATGAGACTCAGGTGTAACATCAGGCAGTCTGTTAAGCACTTGCGCAGTAAAACACTAACATTCTGACTGAAGAGCTGTAAAAATTTTCTGACACCATTATAAGCTGCCTGTCACACCCGTAGATTGCTCAACCTTAAACCCTTCAACCTAGTGTTCATCCAACGGTGTGAACCGGTGTGCGGATCCAGCCACTAGCTTTCCACTGTGAGATTTCCTTGCCAGCATTTGTCACGTATGTCTATGTGTTATGTTCAAGGCAGACCACAACACTCTTGGGGAATGTCTGGCGGCCAGTACTAGCCCCAGTGGGACCAAGTAAGCCATGACCAACTTTTCGACCGGTGGCCCAGGCAGTAGGGCTGGCTGTACGGAGATGTTCCTGAAATTTAGCGGGACTCTGCGGGAGTGCACTGAAACTCGAATTCTGGGTATAATACTTGGAGTCACTTCTCAAGATCCCCCCTTCAAATGACCCTGACACTACTTTCCCGCCCTTTTTCTCAGACCTCTTCCTCTACGGCGCTTGCGAGAGTAAGTACCCAGCCCTGTGTTGCACACAGCCTCCGAAACCACCAGCCCCGCCTCCTGGCCCTCCCAGCCTGTCACCGCCCCCAAAGCCCCCGCCCAGCCCCTTGCCGTCACCGTCACCCCCGCTGCTGGCAAACGCGCTCTGCACCTCTCAGGGCGGCACCGTCAAGTCAAACCAGATGTGGAACAGCCTGCTACCGCCCACCGGCACAAAAATCTCCCAGCCCGTACCCATCTGCAGTATCCCGACCGAGAGCAGTCTGGGCCGGTATGCTATCAAGCTCGATACGCTGGTCAGCACCGAGGCCTCGCTGGCCGTGCTCGCCTTCCGGGCGCGCTTGCAGTACAGCCCGCCCGCGGGCAGGCCTGCCTCCGCAACTCCGACCAGCCTGTACTGCAACCAGTTGGGTGGCGTCAGTCCGAAAGACCCGGCCCAGAACGGCTCGTCGGCTTACTTTACCTTGGCTTTCTTCCCGCTGAGATGGTGGGTGATGGAGGGGACGAGCTGGGTTGCTTCACCGGACATGTGCGTTTTCCCGGACGGCTCCGCGATTGACGCCATGCTGCTGTACCTCCGCATAGCGAATGCCACGAAGGGCGTGAACATCCGGTTCGCCTGGACACAGCCGGCTCCATCATGATAAAACTCTTCGGGCGGCTAGGTCCTGAATGGCAATAATGCTTGCTTCTGCCGCCTCTAATGGCTGTACGATTCGGTCAAAGTCGGGGTCGAGGTTCCGAAACCACAACCCTCTTGCCTTTCCGATGAGCGACCGGGTTTACCGCTACATGCTGGCCTAAGCCTTTTCACCTTGAGCTATGGGGGAAGAAGGCCCATCCAGGTGTGACATAACATCTGCCGTTTATATGGTGCATAGCCACCATTGTTTGTTTGACGTGTGAATAAAAAGCTGGAGCAAGAGGAGGGTCGCACCATGTCCCTTGTTTACCTCAGTTTGCACTCCCCGTACCCACCTCTTACAACTGTAAGTACATGATAGTTTGATTGTCTAACGAATGACCCTGACGTGAATTGTTTCTTCAAGCATTATGGACTAAATGTCGAATGGATACTTTCATGCCCTTCGCTATTTATTGCTTACATTTGTCACACTATTGGCCTTACAGTACATAAGTCCTGTCTGTTCAGATGTAAATGTATGCCCACACTTCATCGGCAAAAAACAGCTAAATTCTTGACATCGACTCAATGCAGGAAGTGGGAGGGCTACTGTCTAGAGCCAACGGAATACCGGAAATATAAGTTAAAGAGTACCGGTAGTCAGACAGCAGGTATGCCCTTAGCAACTACCCGAACGAGTACGGCAAGGAAGATATACCACTTCTGCCCATTTCAGGGCGCGAGCACACCCTACCCCATGCCAGAAATCCAGCCTGGGGCTTCCAATGGCCCCTAAGGTGTGTAAGGGCAAAATACAGAATATGACAAAATCCAACATTTTGGCACAATGGGAGGGGAATCAAGTCATTTGATGTATCTTCACGAAAGCCCCTCAAAAGGCTCTGCCTGAATACTAATGTGTGTGACTAAATAACATGAAGCTTCGATGTTAGTCACTAACATGAGGCACCAAGAAAATGTCACACATTTTTTTACAACCGCCCCCCCCCAGGCTGATAAAGTTTCCCCGACCCTAGGCTCCCTTAGTCTCCCCCACCCTAAGCTGTTTAAGCCTCCCCCGACTCCAGGATGATCATCAGGTGTTCCGTGGTGGATGCCCGCAACACCTCCATGTCCAGGGTGTCTCCAATCTGACCACCAGGGGTAGAGAAACAAAAATCAGGGGTAGGGGTTACGTCAACAAGAATGTGGCAACAGGGTCCAGGGTGTCTCCAATCTGACCACCAGTAGGAGAGGAAACAAACTCAGGGGGCAGGGTTACGTCAGCAGCAGTCAGGGTTACAGCATCAGGGTTGTGGCATCAGAGTCAAGGGTACGCAAGCACCATAACCCTTGAAGCTGTACAGCAGCAGTCTTTTGCTTCAGGCAGCATGGAAAAGGCATATGCAGCATTGCGCAATCACAAAGCTACCTTTTCGCTTTAACAGAAGCAGGGGGCACCTGAAGCACTCCAGGCCTGTCATGAGTAATGCAGGGTGCACTGCTCATAACATGGTGCTCAGGTGGTGAGTAGGGCCTAGAGGGCACGTTCCGGCTTGTAACGCTGGGCACACAAATAGATGCAGGCACTCAAGGGGCTAATAAGCTGTCTGTGGCCAACACCACAAACTGGCGATTTCGATTTTCAACAGCAAAAAAGTATCAGTAGGTATGTGAGTGTGTGGGGGGGGGGCTGGTATGGACCAGCCTCCCTTACACACACACCTGGGCCCTACATTATGGCCATTCAGAAAAACAAACGTTCCTGCCCTGGTGGTCCTTCTCATCAAGCTCATCGAGTGGTGCCCCACGCCCCACGCCCCAAGTGGTGCCCTACGCCCCACGCCCCTGTGAGCGAGTGTAGTCCCCCACCTTGCTGCGATCCAGCACTTTATAGAGGTCGGACGACTTCTTGATGATCTTGCCGTTGATGCCCGTGATGATGTCACCCTGACGATAGCAACACGGATTCATACACGTGGCGAAAAGAACAGGAGTGCGCCAGCCTACATACTCTTTGTGCTGATGTCACCGTATTGACAGGGATGATCACGCGTGTCAGCAGATGGGTTCCAGCTTGTGACATTTGTGTGTCAGCTTTCAGCGAATTTGAATGCCAGCTCCAGCATGTGTGATACACGTGCCATCTTTGGCATACTGGTTTGCCGAGGGTGTGCCTTCCTCGGACTTTTGAGTGCCGGATTCTAACAAGATTGTGCCCGTTATTAGCATGAATGACAGCTTAGAGCTTTTGTATGCCGAATTCGATAACATGTGCCAGATATTCGCATGTGTGCCAGCTTTGAGCTCGTGTATGCCAAATTCGAACGCATGTGTGCCAGTTATTAGCATGTGTACCAGATTCTAGTGGGCGCCTTGAATGAGGGCTGGAAGGTAAAACCCAGTAGAGTGCATGCAAGAGCTCACTACCCTTCCATTTTAGGAAATATGATGGAGATTTTATGCACGGCAATTTGATCGTATAGTAATCAAATTTGGATTGCACAGCTATCAAAACTTGATTTATTAAGCAATCAAATTGGGATTGTGCAGCGAACACCATTTTTTTCCACGGGCCGCAACACCGCAACAACTATTTCAGGTATTGAAGGTACACAGGGTGCCAGAGGGGACCGTCGGGAAGAAAAAAATCTACACAATAGTGTAATTTTGAGAGGAACACCCCCTGGGAAAGGGGGCCATCCACTCACCAGGACCAGGCGACCGTATTCGTCCCTGCTGGTCCCCTGCAGGCCCGCCTTGAAGGCAGGCCCACCCTCTCGCGCATTCAGTACCATGATACCTGACACCCAGGGCAGGCAGACGGGCCTGGATAACAGGGCTGGCAGGCAGGCAGGCCCAAGATGACGCAAGGGCATGCCCAGGATGTCACACAGACGCAAGGGCATGCCCAGGATGACACACGGGCGAGATCAGGATGACACACAGGCAGGCCAGGATGACTCGGAGGCAGGCCCAGGATAATGGTATGTAGGAAGCTTAAGGAATGTGTGAATACAAAATAAGCCTCATGTTGCAATGTGTCAGGCATGCTAAGGATGGTGCACCTACACCAGGGCATGCATCAAGCCCACGTAACCCCCTAGATAAGTGCTGACACCTTAACCCTAGAGGGGGGGGAATGCGTAGTTTGATTTTGTTTGCTTCAGCGCAAAGTAAACAATTTCAAACTACGCATCCACAAATACATTCCCCCCTCAAAAGACTGGCCGCAGTATTTGTCAACAGGAAATGTAGAAAATAGCAGCCGGAGCTAATCTAGGAAAGGCAACATCGATTTCAGACTTCCAGTATATACGAATTATGACTTTTATGAGGGATAGGAACAAGGGTGCATCCATGACCCCGCCTCAGTGAAGGGTTTAGGGTTGCAACAAGCCCTAAACCCTACACAGCTGCACATCCACGACCCTGCCCCAGCTGTTCAGTGTTAAGGTCTTCTCAACTGTATGTACCCTGCCTCACCGCGCACTCCCAGCTGCTCTGACGACTGGTCGGGCGCAAAGGCGATGCCGAGCGCCGGCCGCACCACCTTGCCAAACGCAATGATCTGCTGCACGCTGGACCGCACCACATTGCCTACAGTGGCAACAGGTTCAAGGTTCAGGGGTTAGGGTTTAGGGTTCAGCACGTATCTGCTGCATGCTGGATCGCACAACATTACCAACAGTGGCAACAGGTTCAAGGTTTAGGGTTTAGGGTTCAGGATTTCAGCACATATCTGCTGCATGCTGGACCACACCACATATCCTACAGCCGCACCAGGTTCAGGGTTCAGTGTACAGGTTTAAGACGCTATCATCTGCTGCACCCTGGACTGCCAACCCCCAAATGGCAGTCCAGCGTGCAGCAGATGATAGCGTCTTAACCCTGTACCCTGCGGGTTTTTTATTACCACAGCCTACGGCCGCAACAAGAGGAACGTATCAGTAACCTCCACAACAGGTTAAAATACATCAGGGTCCCCTGAAATGAGCGGCGAGGTGAACGCGGATCCGACCCAGCTCAGGCAGCCATGCCTTACCCCCACATGCTCTGTAGAACCCCATGCTCCACCACGGCCTGCCGAACAAAGCGCTGAGGAACTGGATCAGACTCGGCTCAAGCAGCCCCACATAAACCCTTGCTCTCCACAGGCCCTACCCAACCCTGCCCTGGGATTGCTACCCCCACGTACAACAACTACACCCTGAATCCTGACCTGGGATTTCAAACCCCACTTACAGACCCTACACCCTGAACCCTGACCTGGGATTGCAGACCCCACCTAAAAACCCTCCACCCTGAACCCTGACCTGGGATTGCAGACCCCCACCTATAAACCCTCCACCCTGAACCCTGACCTGGGATTGCAGACCCCACCTAAAAACCCTACACCCTGAACCCTGACCTGGGATTTCAAACCCCACCTACAGACCCTACACCCTGACCCTGACCTGGGATTGCAGACCCCCACCTAAAAACCCTACACCCTGAACCCTGACCTGGGATTTCAAACCCCACCTACAGACCCTACACCCTGAACTGGGATTGCAGACCCCCACTCAAAAACCCTACACCCTGGACCCTGACCTGAGATTGCAAACCCCACCTACAGACCCTACACCCTGAACCCTGACCTGGGATTGCAGACCCCCACCTAAAAACCCTACACCCTGAACCCTGACCTGGGATTTCAAACCCCACTTACAGACCCTTCACCCTGAACCCTGACCTGGGATTGCAGACCCCCACCTAAAAACCCTACACCCTGGACCCTGACCTGGGATTGCAAACCCCACCTACAGACCCTACACCCTGAACCCTGACCTGGGATTGCAAACCGCACCTACAAACCGTACACCCTGGACCCTGACCTGGGATTGCAAACCGCACCTACAAACCGTACACCCTGGACCCTGACCTGGGATTGCAAACCCCACGCCTGTGTTGGCTCCGCTAGGCGAGTAAATCGCAGTGTTGATGCCAATCACACAGCCACTTGTATCCAGCAGGGGGCCGCCACTGTTGCCCTGCAGAGGCAGAACCAGAATATGTTTCAGATACCAACACATTTATTTATTTGCCGCTTGCAGTTAGGTACCGGCGGTGCAGCCTGCAGCTACAAAAAAACAGCAGGAAGGACAGTCAGGCTCGCTCGATCAGGGCGCTGCTCTCGCCCTGACGAGCCACGGGGCACGGTAGTAGAGGGTTCCTGAGGTGCCATTTGTTTCTTTCCAGCGCAGGGCCAGCAATCCGGGCACACAGATTTCAAATATCGCGGGCTTCTTTCTTGCCCACAGAGGCATCCAGATTTTCAACACATTTCAGGCAAGGCCAGCACCCAGAGTACAAATCTCATTGTCAAATTTCAGCTCTTGGTGAGCACCTAGGTTTCAGAGCCCCAAAAGATACTTTTCAGCCCATCATGCCATGGCATGCAAATGTGCCTACTTTTTCCATCCCAGCTTGATTTGCAAAACCTTCAGGTGGGCGCCTGTAGGTGGCTTCCTGAGCCCGCAACCAAACTCAAGCAGTGCAGTGGGCACATGTCGGGCAAGCATTGATTGCCTGTTGTGATGCTGCTTCCCGCCACACCAATGCCCTCCCTATCCCTCTCTTTCACAGAAGGCAAGAAAGGCGGGGATGCGGCTGTGATGCTGGGAACGCGGGGTGGGCCTCACTGCCTGAGCTACGAGCTGAATGCTGAACCAGCTTAACCAAGAGCTTTAGTCTCTTCTGTTCAAGGACCCCGGATCATTCCTTGCAAATCAGTGTTACTGGTACTTCATAAAGACTCAATTACCTTTTTAGAGAGCTGGGAACCAGTATGGTTGCAACAGGGGAGTAAACAGGGTCAAAAAGCGCCTTAGTATGAAAAACACCTAATGCAGATACATGTATCTGCCCCCAGGCATGAACGAAGCCAGCCTGCTCCACTGAGGAGCCTAGCAGCAGTGCAGGCATTGCACTCAACGACCCGATAGCAGCACTGCATTGCCTCATCAGGTTAGGGGGTCAAGAGTACCTACTTTAGGGTTCAGAGTACTGCTGCAACTGTGGGGCACCATTCTCAAAAGGTAGATTGCGGCACTGGAGTGCCTAGTTAAGGATAGGGGGGTTAAGGGTACAGCCACAGCGGTGGCACTATTCTCACCGGGTTGATGGCGGCGTCTGTCTGGATGACATCCTGCAGGGCAGCAGGAGGATGGGGGGTGAGGGTGGGGGCAGGAATCGGCGAGAAGGGGCAGGGGTACGTCTGGGGGCAGAAATCAGTAGGTGGGGTGCAGACGTGCAGGGGATGGGGGGTGAGGGTGGGGGAAGGAATAAGCAAGTCGGGAGCAGGGTTGGGGCATGGGGTTGGGGTCAGGAATCAGCAAGCAAGGGCAGGAGAGAGGGGTGCAGGTTGGGGTGGGGGTGGGCAAGAATCAGTAAGAGGGGGCAGGCGAGTGGGGTGCCGGGTGGGTGGGGAGGGGTCAGAAGTAGGAACGGGAGGGGGTAAGGTTGTGGTGGTGGTGGTGTGTCTGTGTGTGTGTGTGGGGGGGGGGGGGGTAGGGCTCAGTAAGAGGCTTGGAGAATGGGCTGGAGAGGGGGAAGGGACGGAGGAGGGGGAAGGCCGGGCTCAGCAAGCGCTCAAAGCAGACTACCGGCTGCCCTCAAAGATGATGTCCATGCAAGAGTCTGGATTAGGCAGGCTTCAATGGAGCCATCCCATGGGCCTCAGGCTACAGGCCTCAGGCTTCAATGGAGCCATCCCATGGGCCTCAGGCTTCAATGGAGCCATCCCATGGGCCTCAGGCTTCAGGCCTCAGGCTTCAATGGAGCCATCCCATGGGCCTCAGGCTACAGGCCTCAGGCTTCAATGGAGCCATCCCATGGGCCTCAGGCTTCAGGCCTCAGGCTTCAATGGAGCCATCCCATGGGCCTCAGGCTACAGGCCTCAGGCTTCAATGGAGCCATCCCATGGGCCTCAGGCTACAGGCCTCAGGCTTCAATGGAGCCATCCCATGGGCCTCAGGCTACAGGCCTCAGGCTTCAATGGAGCCATCCCATGGACCTCAGGCTTCAGGCCTCAGGCTTCAGAGGAGCCACCAATGGGCTGATGGGACCAAACCTACATCAGCTCAAACAGGAAGGCTCGCGGAGCCAGACACCGCTAGTCCAGCCATGACGCAGCTGAATTGCAGCTGCAGCACCATTCAATAAACAGACGCCGCCAAACCTGGCTGGCCAGGCCGGCTATGATGCAATCAATCGCCAAACAAAGAAGCACAGGTGCAGGTGCAGGAGGTACAGGTTGTCAGTGCAGACTTGCCTGGATGGGCCTGCCGCTAATGCCCTGGATCTCCCGACCAGTGCCGCTGAGCACGCCCACCGTCAGCGTCTGGTCCAGCCCGAAGGGGTTCCCGATGGCGAAGACCTTCTGCCCAACCTGAGGGGGGGGGGGAGGGTATGGCAACAGGTGAATCCACTTGAGAAGTACCAGAAACACCGTGGTAAAATTAGTTGATCTGCAGAATGTAGTAGTGCCATAACTTGATGGAGGGGGGGGGCACGGTGACAGGTCGGCAGAAGTTCTAACATTGGGATGCTCCCTCGCAGGGCTCAAGCTGAGTTCCCACTTCAAAAACCGACGTCAAATATTTGTAGTCATGCGAGGACAAGCTCGTTCCTGCTTGAGTTCGCTCGTATATGACGAAGTCCCTGATTTAGGTGGTGCATGTCTTGATCGCGGATTTTGCTTGCTGTTATGAGGGCCTCTGGGTACCGTAGTTTGGGCCTTTTAGTCAGGGGCATCGTCTTGCAGAGTTTGCCTTCCCGGAAGGGCAAGGGCACGAGCAAGGGGTCGAACTGAAAAGTGCAGCCCAGCCACACTACCCATCATGGAAGAAAGCAGGAAAAACATGGATTTAAACCTTACCGTAGACTTGTTTTGCCTCCGCGAAAGAGAAAGAGATTTAGTATTTAGCTAAAGCGCGCTTCACTGGAGAACTTGTTTTGACGTCCCAAAAGTGGTGTTTTCCGCTTAAGTTGGGTTTTTATGAGGCGCAACGGCGAAACAACATAAAATTTGTGCGGAGGCAACGAGCGTCTTCGGTCAATCAGTATGTACATTCCCTGCTACCCACCTGCACTCCAACTACTTACATCCCACCGCTGCCAACCTGCGTTCAAACTTGATTCAAACCGAGGAAAGGAAGAAACCACGGCCATGCAGGGGCGTGGAGGTTCAAGAAGAAAACAGCTCGGGGCATTCAAACTGCAAGCAAGATATATCCAACAGACATGAAATATGTAATTGTGAAACATAAGCATAGACACGTAATCATGCACACCACCCAGCCTGTCTGGTCTCAAATAATCCCTCCCTCCCCCCCCCCCCGCCTGCCCATGACCATGTATATCCTTGCAGCCCAGCCTTTATCTGAGCCCACATCCCTCTTGCATAAGTACATTCCTTCAGACCTGGGTCCCAGACTAACCCCCCCCCCCCTGCATTGCCTATGACCATGTGCATCCCCACTACCCAGCTGGTCTCAGACTACCGACCCCCCTCCCCCCCTTCCCGTATGGCCTATGAATATTTATACTGTATCCTTGCGTCCCAGGCTCTATCCCCCCCCCCCTATCCCTCTTGCCTAAGAACGTTCCTGCAGCCCAGACTATCCACCCCCTCCCCTCCCTCCTGCCTACGACCATGTTCAGCCCCCTCATCCACCTGGTTTCAGACTATCCCCCCCCTCCCCTCCCTCCTGCCTATGACCATGTTCAGCCCCCCCATCCACCTGCAGCGGGGAGTCATCGTCACAGACCGCCAGAGGCCTGATGAGGTTGTTCTTATCCGAAATCGCTCGTGGCTCAAGCTGCAACAAGGCGACCACCGAGCAAGCTGGGTGTCAGGGTTCATTGGTCGCCATTTAAGCTGGGGTTCAGGGTTCATTAGACAGTAAGCTGCCATGCATGCTGGGATTCAGGGTTCATTAGTTATCACCATGCAGGCTGGGTTTCAGGGTCCAATAAATATTTAATCACCATGCAAGCTGGGTTTTAGGAAGGGGCCTGTCACTGGGGGGGTCAGACTAGTCCCCCGACAACCCCCCGCCTTGTATTGCGACACCATGGTTGGCGCCTTAGCACACGGAAGAATCAACTGGTGTCCAGGACTTAAGCCATTGAATACAAATGGAACATCGTTTTTTTTTCCTGGTCAATTCTTCGTTGTGCAAAGGCGCCAACTGGGCACTGAAAGATCCTGTTTGGGGGACTAGTGTGACCACCCTAGTGACAGGCCCCTTGTTACAGGATACAATCAAACCACTTACCACTATGCAGGCTTTTTTTCAGGGTATGTTAGTCACCACGCAAGCCAGGTTAGTCAAGCCAGGTAGCCGTACATGCTGCCCTGCAAACATATCTGCAGCACATACTGCAGAAAAAATGTCTGCAGCACATACAGCTCTGCATACATATCTGCAGCACATACAGCTCTGCATACATATCTGCAGCACATACAGCTCTGCATACATATCTGCAGCACATACAGCTCTGCATACATATCTGCAGCACATACAGCTCTGCATACATATCTGCAGCACATACAGCTCTGCATACATATCTGCAGCACATACAGCTCTGCAAACATATCTGCAGCACATACAGCTCTGCAAACATATCTGCAGCACATACAGCTCTGCATACATATCTGCAGCACATACAGCTCTGCAAACATATCTGCAGCACATACAGCTCTGCATACATATCTGCAGCACATACAGCTCTGCATACATATGTGCACTGCAGTGAAACCAGCAGCAAGAATATCGCCTCTGACAACCCGACCCAAGCAGCGACATGTGCACCAAGCTGATAACCCAAACCAGCCCCACCTAGGCAGCGAGAAGCATAGTTGCTGCACACCCTCACGTGCCCATCCCCACCCTTTATGCCTATCTGGGCCCTCCAAACTCTTCCCGCATAACCCCCACACACACACCTCTGTCTACCACGCATTGCTTGTCATCACCCTTGCTTGATATGGCAGAAGGAACCCTTACCTGGCTTCCTAAATCCACGCCTCAGGGTGTGTCATTTATTTATTTATGAACCCTTGCCTGAGCACTGCACCAGCTGGGTGGCGGTCTCCCACTTGGTGCGCCACGCGGGAGGCCCCCAATAACCTCACCTTAGAGCAGAGGGCTCTGAGGCTTCTATCTTAACGTCTCCCCACTCAATTCCGCATTCTCAGGTCACACGTACCAGCAGCACCGCGATGTCTTTCTGTTCATCCACACCAACCACCTTGGCCTGGTACTGGTTGCCGTCTGACAGCGTCACCTGTGGCAAGGAGACAAGTGCTATGGATACGGGGGGCATGCGCCTGTTGGCGTCACGAGCGCTGCGGCAAGAAAATCGAGACATGGAAGCCTCAAAGCAGCGTTGTGTGAACGCCTGGTCTCGTGGCTCGGACAGGCTGCACGGGTATTTTGGAGATCAGATGCGATGGCTGAGAACCGCGACGGGCTATACCATGTTCTTCCTCTCTAAATTTTAGAGAGCTAGATAAAATAAAAGAGGTCAGGCTTTTATGCACTGCCTTATGTTGCGTTTCTGATGGAGAACTCCTGAATATGGAAAATACACGGGCCTACTGATTGGCAGCCGATTGGGTGCTGTTGTTCAAAGCAGTGAATTGTCGTCAAAACATCTAAGCATCGTCCAAAAACCTTTTTTGACAGAGCCCATTAGTACAAACCAAAAGGGCAGTTCAAATTTGCAGACAGCTGTGGAATGCAGGTACGCCTGGAGAGTGTGTCATCCTGTGGCTAGAGGGCTTGTAAAGCTTCATGACATCACCCGCATGGGCTCTACTGCTTTTACTTCAGAGCACCCTCGACCATCTTTGGCAGGCTGCTGGTCAGCCACCACTGGGCCAATAGGGACTAAACCTGAACCAACCAGCCTCCACGTAGAAACTTGAGCAGAAAAATGAGCTCCACTACGACTTCAATCAACTTGAAGTGTGGCTCAAGCACACACATAGAAGCAGTGGAGACTGGATAGGTCCTCGTCGACCTTCACGACGATCTTCATCCCTTGTAAATCTTGCTTTTGTGCTGCACTAGTGTTGAAACCCTTTTCAGCGTCATCAGAGCTCGTTTTTGCTTGATTTATCACAGTTGACTTATCACAGTTGACTTATCACAGTTGTATTGATCTCTATGATTCTTCTGGCCCCTCACGGCCACATTTTCCAAAGAAAACACCTCTGCACTCAGTTAAGTTGTTCCATTCTGATGATCAAATTGGTTTGAGACTACGGAACTCGAATTCCGTTAACAACTTTCAACCATGCACCTGACACCACACAAACAGCAGTGCTTATTTTCACATGCTCAAGCTACAATTCAGTTCATTGCGTCACGGCCAACGGCCATGGGGGGACGGCATAGCCAGCCATGCTGCTTTGGCTGCTGGCCATCGGCTGGTCAAGGTTTGGTCCCAATGGTGACCGCACACCAGCTCCATCAGGGTGGCCTAGCACGCTCTGAACAACAATTACTGACCGATAGCGAGGGGAATGGACATCCGTGAAAATAAAATATCGATGGATGGGGGCGGGTGCCCCACTAAAATATTACATTCTCCCATGACAGTGCGGAGGTGGCAGTGCCATGGAAGAAAGTACAGTGAGACAGTGGCCCCAGTGGCTGCCATCCCCACGACCCTCAGGGCTTACATCTAGCATATTTATAATGAATGGTGATGATGATCTGCTCATACGTCCCGAGTCTAGGCTTGAAGCTGTCGAGTTATGTTTTTTCGATGCTGGCGGGCAAACCTTGATGTCCTTCGCTCAAAATTTCGGTTTTAGGATTTAGGGTTTCTTGCCCATGTTGGTGGGCCGTACCTTGACGTCCTTTGCTTCCGTGATGACGTGGAAGTTTGTCACCACGTGACCCTCCTTGTCAAACACAAAGCCCGAGCCTTGACCCTGGGGTGACTCATTCATGGTAGTGGTGAAAGCATCCCGCCTGTTTCGGGACAAGGGGCGGGGGGGCACATGTCTACCTCTTGGTATAAGTGTGATGGGATCAATGTGTGTGAACTTGAATGCGACATGCAGACGTGTGTGAGTGGCCTACTCCATGCGGCGTTTCCCATTTCCTGTACGGAAATCCTTTTCGATCCCGACTAAATTTAAGGTCTACTCGGTCCTGGCAGAAATCGAAAAAACTCATCCCTTGATGGGGTGGCTACTTCAGCCACTGGAAATGAAGAGAGGGAGGTCAATTAATAGCCATGTCTGAAGAGGAGAGGCCTGCTCTCCTGGGAATCGGAAACGTCCCTAAGGAGTGCCCCCCCTGTCCTCCAACACAGGCAAGAAGCATACGCCCGCCAGCTCGCCTGGTGGTGAGGTTGGTGACGTTCACGACAGATGGTGTTGCCTTCTTGTACACTTCGATGGTGACTCGCTCGTCAGGCGTCATTCGAGCGCGGGCTGAGGCCTCCATGGGGTAGGAGAGCTGCAGCATGGCGTGCAGGGCAATTGCTAGCGCCGCAGCTACGACAGCTGGGGCTTTCTGCATGGTGGGCTCGCATGCTTCAAGATTTGAGGAGGAGGAGGAGGAGGACGGGGAGGAGGAGGAGGAGCATGCGTGATGGTCAGAGCGATGGCTAGGGGCCAGCTGTGTGGAGGAGGGCTGGACGTGGGCAGATGAGAGCCTGTGAGTGATCGTGCTGGGCCTGCTCCCTTGGAGACCCGGGTGTGACAGGGTGTGGCATGCGTGTTGGCCTGCACGGAGGCAGCAGTCGGTTTAATCAGGAGCGCCATGCGACATTGAGCTTTTGAAGCTAGCTGACGAGGTTCGCACCTGCAGGGCCAGAGGTCGCCCGGGAGGAAGCCCTAATGGAGCGCATGACAGGATGTGTCGGGTTCGATTTTAAATCTGTGAATTAACTTGATGCTATTATCTGGCTACGAAGCGCGTGATCACCGCATAATGCTGCTCCGCCCACTCCTTGATCGTCAACCAATCATTTTTTGTCTCCCACACTTTTCGAATCCTCCATCGATCCACCACGCCGCTGCGTGGGTGGATATTGGGCAGGGGGGCACCTATGATCTCCAGAGGCTGATTAGACATGGGAAAGGGCTACATTGAAACATGCATCATAGGAAGGGCTCTCTAGTCTCCGAAACGGACGGCAGATCTGCACGTGCTCAGTTGTTGATTGGTTACGATTGTGAGTCGCCGTGGTGCCAAGCGTGACTTGACTTCTTAGTTGTTGACACTTCAATGTCTGGTTGGTAAGCAGCAGTTCATGAACACGTGCGTTAATAAATGAACGCACACCCAGATCGAAATACTGCCGGTCGCCGGAACCGGTTCACCTGACCGTTTAGTCAGGTGCCCACGTGGCTGGGCCTTTTTTAGAATGGCCCAGAGGTGTGACGACATTGGCCTCACCAGGCTGCTGCATCATCACTAGCTTTGGGGTATTCTTTATTTATCTCCAATTGTCACAAATCTGAGTTACATTTCGCGGCGCAGCGCTCCCTTGTGAGACAAACTACTGGTGAGACAAACTATTTAACAGAAAATCTCCTGCCAGACTCGGACATAGTGAATGACTCGCTACGAACGACTGATAGCATCCAACTCTACCCCAGAATCCTCTAAATTCTCAAGCCTGGCATTCCGGCGGGCTTCACCCCATCTACACATGGACCTATTTCTTCTTGGGGCTGCCGCCGTCCTTCTTGGCGCTGACATCTGTGGTCACATGCTCGCCCTGCAGTCAAGACGTGAAATGGTAACCAGACATTGGAGACAGATCACTTGCAAACAGAGATCCCATGCTGATGCCACACCACATCTTCTCTCCCCATGTCTAGATTGCCGGGTTCCATGTTCCTGACCCCCTCACAGAGAAGAAGGCATAAATGCACCATGGCTCAAGCTGTGTATGGTGGCTAGAAATGAGCTTAGTCATTCCGTACCAGCCCCACGCGGCCCAGAGTTCAGCAGGGCCCAGCGGGTATGCACTGTATTAAACAGGTTGATGCGGGAACCTAGAGGTGTGCCCAACTGCCCATAGTAATTTGATGAAAACCAGCCTGTTGTCGCAACTTAACCACACAGCGCCTCATCACAAGCGAGCAGCAACACTCACCAGGTTGAGCAGCAGACTATCAGCATTGAGGTACACCTTGTTGGCCGAGGTCGCAATCGTGTGCGCAATCTCGCGGGCGGCCTGTAGGATGATGCGCAGGTATGTCTCACATCAGCACGTATTGCATTGCTCATATCAGCTCATCTCACAATGCTTGTTTATTCCTATTATATATCGAGGGGGGGGGCAAAAACAAGTGAAAACACCCCATCCTCGAAAAGTAGGGAGCTTGATGAGAGCTTTCCATATCTGGTCTTAAAATGCTTTTTGGCCCAACGGTGACTGAGGTACAGAGAGCCAAACAATGAGGATTTCGTAGATTTCACAAAAGCTAATTTGTCGAATAACGTCTCAGCCCCGAGAAAAACTGCATAATATGAAGATCTCACTGCATAAGGCAGTGCCAGGGCTTTCCAACGACCCCCTATGCATGGTCAACGGTCAACGTTAAGTACCCGGTCAACGCATGTCAAACTAGGAGGGGGGGGGGCAAGGCCCTAAAAAACGTTTGCTTTTCTTCTTGAAGCCGAGATACCGTCCTTAAGTCCGTAGGTGCAACTCCCATGTCAAATGGATGAGTTTTGGAGAATTAGGGGGGATGGGGTCCATAATTATTTTTTCTTTTCTGCCCCACCCTCTTTATCTTTAGCCGATATATTGCTCATGTGATCCAATGATCTATTTGAGGAGCCATGTGAACCACAGGCTCCACCAACAGTTGAAGAAATGATACAACATTTTTTCAAAGGAAGCGTTTCATGAGTGAAGATCCTTGCTTTAAAGGTTGCCACTGACTAGCAGGGTTCTAGCTCTCCTATTGCAAGTTAATGCGACTGCTCACATGAACCGAAACTAGCTCACCCTGAAGGTCCCTTTGCTCCCTGAAACAACAGAATAAAAGACATTTCGTGTATGACCTGTGATCAATGTGACATTCCCCAACCGAGCAAGTCATGTGCGCTGCTCCCCTGCTCCCAAGGAAACTGCAGAACTGTGAACTACCCCTCGGATATAGTAATGTGGCTCTACCCATACCAAGAAAGCCTGTGAACTGCCTCACCAAGAAAGCCATATAACTCCCCCATACCAGGAAATCTGCTCTTATGAACTGTGAAATGGCTCGATCGAGACAGTTGTGATCCCAGTACTCCCGAGGTACCAAGAAAACTGTTTTTATGAAGTGTGAACTGCCTCACCAAGGAAGCCATATTGAACCCCCATACCAAGGAAACTGCTCATATGAACTGTGAAATGGCTCCATTGAGACACTTGTGATACCGGTACTCCCCCAGTACCAGGAAAACTGTTTTTATGAAGTGTGGACTGCCCCACCAAGAAAGCCATGCAGCCCGGCCGATACCAAGCAACGCACCTCAACCTTTCTCAGAGTCAGGAAGGCAGGGTTGTCCTGGATGGACTCTCCAATGAGCTTGGCTGAGGCTGCCTACGGCACCAACAGAGATCAAACCTTTCAGGTCAGCACAGCAAGGGGAAAGAGAATGCAGCATTTCAACATGAACGCACTGCAGGACAGGCTGGATCGAGTCCCACTCGAGTGTTTCATTACAGACACTCACCTGACATCCTGTAGTTGAGCTCAATAATCACAAGCAATGTGGCTCAGTAGGCTTCGCTCTTGGCAAACATTATTTATTCAACACCTCATGTGTTGGCTGAGCATACCGAAAACAAATGCGACGCGTGCGGAATGCACAAGGGTCTCTTACTTACCGATGCATATATTTTAGCTTCGGCTACAATTCAGCTACATTATAACTTTCACGGCCTAGGTCTGAGGAGGCCTAGCGCATAGAGCCCTGCTGCTTGGGGCGGCGGACGTAGGCAAGGCCAGATCTGGTTTAAATCAGCCCAGGAGAGGCTATGGAGCAGCCTGCTCCACAGCTTAAGGTGGTCTGGTGCACACTGATAAGAAAGTCAAGAAGGCGAGGCTCACCTCTCCCTGCGCCTTTACGATGTAGCTCTGCTTCTCTTGCAAGGCCTTGTCAACCTGGGGTGGAGATGTGGCAGGGGGGGGAGGGCAATTCCATTACATCTAATTTGAGAGAGGGGCAATATCCTGCAGGCACGACATAGGGATCGTTCTCTTCAGGTAGCAACAATTTCTATGTAATGGCAGGAGGGTCGGGGTTTTTGACGCACATTTGATTGTGCTCTCATCGTTTTTACAGCACCCAGATCCCATGCAACTCGTCCCTTGGCACCCGTGACACACCTCCACTGCCAAGAATTTATTTGAAAACACACACAACAAATCTCAAAGCGCTTATTATGAACCATTATATCATTACTAGCCCTCGCCATGCCATGCTGAGCCACATCGGATGCATGAACCTACCACAAACTTGGCTCGCTCCGCCTCCTGCTGTGCAACCTGCTTGGCCTCCACCGCAGCCTCATACACCTTGCTGAAGGTGAGCTGAGTGATAGAAACATCATCTAGGACAATGTCGAAGAACCGTGCGCGCTCAGTCAGAATTCTGTACACATCAGGTTGAATTCAAATTCAAATTCGAGTTCGAATGAGGAGGAGGTCGTAACCCCATTCAGGGGTGCAATTACTTGATGTAATATTCTGCATTGGGCACATGAGCATACCGGTATGCAAGGTAAGCACAGGATTGATTGGGGGGGGCATGTACCCAGCAATTATCAGCCCAGCTCACCTCATTGAGCACATTGGCATATATAATGGTTGCATAAGCATGTGTGTGGGAGGGCATCTATAATGCTTGCATGAGCGCGTGTGTGGGGGGGCATAAACAATGCTTGCATGGGCGTTAGTGTGGGGGGGCACCCCAGCAATTACCCAGCGATATTCCCCAGCAAAGATCAGCGCAGCTTACCTAAGGATATCTTTGCTTACCACCTCGCGCATGGTGAGCAGCTGGCTGGCATTGTACTGGGCAACTACACTCTTCAGGGTCTCCTACATTGGTTGGCAAACCAAGGGCATACTCCGCACAATTAATTTTAAGATGGCACAGCTCCATTTCAGCCATGCACCGGTCGACGCATGCCTGATGCAATAGGCCTTGTTCCATGACAAACAGCTGCCATCAGCCCAGTGGCTGATGCCCAGCTTCCAGTAGCCTTCCGTACAGGGTAAGGCAGCCTAGTGCGCACAATGATGAACACTGCCGCCACTGAGGCGCAATCCTGGCCTCGGCATGCACACATGCACACAGAGCGCCAGCTCGTACCTGAATGATGGAAGGTAGGACTCTCTCGGCATAGTCTGTCCCCAGTGTTCGGTAAACATTCGGGAGGCGATCGGGGTTGGGCCTGGTCAGGACTCGCAGCCCGATGTTCACCTGCATCCAGAAGTGTGTGGATGAAATATCCCTGACGGCAAAACTTGCCATCCTAGAAGACAGGGTATTTGTGCTCACCATCTGCAGATCCTTGCTTCCTGACGTGCTCTGGATCAACGAAGGACGTGCCCGGACATCGTACACGATCGCCCTCTCAAACCAGGGAATGATGATGTGCGTGCCTTCCCGATAGGTCTGTCGTAGCATAGAAATTGCCTGAGTGCTTGAGCATGACACAGCGAGGAATTGAGGCTGACTTATGTACCTGCTCCTTGATACCACTCAGACGGTTAAATACAATGGCTCGATGGCCACCTTCAACGTTGAAAATGCTGTTTGAAACACCATACACAGCCGCTCCGCCGAAAACCAACAATCGGGCAATATTGGTGGCTCCGCTTAATGCTGCCCCTAAGTTTTGGCCGTTCATCTTAAGACGATTGCACTATGTGAAATATCAGCTGAACGGAGTATTGCGTGCAGACATGACTGAGTCTGTGGCAAAGCTTCAATTTCCACACTTTCTCAACCTGGGTTACCAGGGGATCCCCTGCGTCCAACCAACTTCCCAGTGGCCTGATGTCTGGGCCCCAACCTGTTGATGATTGACAGCTACCTTTACTCTCCTGTTTACTTGTGACACAAGCCCTTTTCTTTAAAGAAAGCAAGGCATTCCGAGTACCGTTTGCTGCACCAATGCAGACGCAAGGGAGCATGTCGCGGCACAGAGGTGCACCCTAAGGAATGGGTGCACCAAGCGAAAAGAACACAAGACATTATCCAGAGTGTCGTGGATCCAGAGTGTCGTGTCCAGAGTCCCTGCCCCGATTTCAAAATTAGATACACTTGTCGGGTTTTCGGCAGCTGAGGCTGACGCGGGCAGATCCCGCACAGTTCCTGGGGATCCATTTATGGACAGGGGGGCAGCTTCTGCTTCACTTTTTCAGACGGAGGTGCCGACAACGTTGCTTACGCACGGTCCAGGTTCTCGCTGGTCTGAGGTTAGGGTTCCTGCGAACGGACGGCAGTCTGTGATTGAACCTACTATATTATCTTCTGACGTTTCTCTAACAGACACTAGCCGACGCTTATTATTTGACAGACCTGCTTCTATACGCTTGCATACTGCTGCAGGGACTGAGCCTGAGTCTTTCCTGGTGAGCGCATTGCCTGAACCTGACCCTCTGAGAATGAGCGCACTCATTGCTAACGCATCGGACATTGGTGCATATTTTCGTTCGCTCACAGGATCATTGTTTTACTTTGCGAACCCTGAAGAGGAGCCAGGTGAGCAAGTGGGCTTAATCTATGATGGCGGCCGGAAACAATTGCCTGATAGGGCCATGTTAGATTTCGGGTCGAATTGTCATTTAATCACCGACAGAGAGGCGAACCGCCTGGGCATACCTGTTCTTCCATACCCCATGAAGCTCGCCACTAGTGGTGGTGTTGACACGATCAGGGGCATTACGCCTATTATCACCATTTCTTATGGATCTGGGTCGGCAGAGCTTACCAGTGAGCACTGTTTTCTGGTCATTGCTTGGGCTCCGTCGCACTCGTTCACTGCACTGTTCGGGAACCCTGATAGCATACATTTCAGAGCGATCCATGATGTTGCCAGAGGTATCCTCACTTTCAGACCACAATCTTTCTAGTTGATTAAATTGATTTAAGGACCGATGATTGTATAACGACGGCCAATCAGCGCCATGAAGCACGTTGCTCCAGCAGTGTAAAGTACGCGCATATTCTCGCGGTACTGCTATGGGGTGTTGCTCCCCGAGCCAGGTTCTAATCAAAGGCCTATCTCGCGGCGGCAGAATAGCCATCTGCGCAAAATGACAGGCACCAAGGTGCTCAGCATTATACAAGCAATTACTAACTACTGATACTAACAGAGTCCACTACACCGTAATCAGGAGGTAGTGCAGTATGAAGACTGGTACTCACTTGTAGGAGTAGATCTGCAGCAAATAAGGAGGAGGGAAGCAGAGCAGATTGAGTGATGCGAAATATTGTGTCATCACAGTCAGCAGCACACTTCCCCCCCCAACTCTACACGATGCAAATCGTGCAGAGTTGAAAGGTGCTGTAGGCGTCTAGTTATCAGACCGCACAGTCGATACCGGCAGCTCAAGGACATTAGAAGACCCGTTTGGTCTGAAAGTGAGGATACCTCTGGCAACATCATGGATCGCTCTGAAATGTATGCTATCAGGGTTCCCGAACAGTGCAGTGAACGAGTGCGACGGAGCCCAAGCAATGACCAGAAAACAGTGCTCACTGGTAAGCTCTGCCGACCCAGATCCATAAGAAATGGTGATAATAGGCGTAATGCCCCTGATCGTGTCAACACCACCACTAGTGGCGAGCTTCATGGGGTATGGAAGAACAGGTATGCCCAGGCGGTTCGCCTCTCTGTCGGTGATTAAATGACAATTCGACCCGAAATCTAACATGGCCCTATCAGGCAATTGTTTCCGGCCGCCATCATAGATTAAGCCCACTTGCTCACCTGGCTCCTCTTCAGAGTTCGCAAAGTAAAACAATGATCCTGTGAGCGAACGAAAATATGCACCAATGTCCGATGCGTTAGCAATGAGTGCGCTCATTCTCAGAGGGTCAGGTTCAGGCAATGCGCTCACCAGGAAAGACTCAGGCTCAGTCCCTGCAGCAGTATGCAAGCGTATAGAAGCAGGTCTGTCAAATAATAAGCGTCGGCTAGTGTATGTTAGAGAAACGTCAGAAGATAATATAGTAGGTTCAATCACAGACTGCCGTCCGTTCGCAGGAACCCTAACCTCAGACCAGCGAGAACCTGGACCGTGCGTAAGCAACGTTGTCGGCACCTCCGTCTGAAAAAGTGAAGCAAAAGCTGCCCCCCTGTCCACAAATGGATCCCCAGGAACTGTGCGGGATCTGCCCGCGTCAGCCTCAGCTGCCGAAAACCCGACAAGTGTATCTAATTTTGAAATCGGGGCAGGTACTCTGGATTTCCCCTGGAACCCGTCTGGAAATTTTTTAGACCCCTTTTTAGCAAAGTCATCTCGAAAACTCCCTAATACTGCAGCCATTGCTGTCAGGTGATGGGTGCCAGGTACTCCATGTCAGTTGTAATTGGAGCCAAAGCATCCCTGAGCTTCGACCCCTGGGCATTGATCAGGGTCACCCGGCTCATCCCAACCATCGTTGTATTGCGCAAGCTGCGCACTGTGCACTTCCTCACCTCGGTACTCTGTTGCATGCGCATGAAGCCCTGGGCTTCTGTAGGCAGCATCATGTACGTGCTCATAGTCCTCACCATTGTCTCGTTGATAGAATCTAACACCACTCTGATCCTCCTCCACCGCACGCGCGGCATAGTGGTTGTCCAGATTGAACTTTACCTCAGCTTCCGGCTTGTAATCAGGCCCTAAGGACACATATGGCACAGCCCTTTGCAGTTCACTAGGATCCACTTGCACCTTTGCTACTGCAACAGTTGGCATAAGAGCGCCATCCGCGGCAGTCTTATGACTCTTCTCCAAAGCCTCCATGGCCCTACCTCTGGCTGCCGACGCGAGGAACGCAGGCAACTGGTCACACTTATCCAGGTAGTGATCACCGTGGCAGATCTGACAGTTTTTAACAGCCATTGGTCTGTTGGAAGGGTAACCCGATCCAGTCGGTCTCTGCACATTGCTGTACCCACCTCCTCCTTTTCCAGCATGGAAAGGCCTGGATGACCCGGCGCTCGGGCCGCGATGCGGGTGCATTGTGCTAGGGTAACCCCCTGCACTAGATCTCACCTCCGTGGCATGACTCCGGGGTGTAGCATGCTGACCAGAATTCTGGTTTCTTCTTCCAGCATCCTTGCTTCCCTCTGCAGTCAGGTCCTCATACCTGATACCCTTCCTGACCTGTGTCCTCACACGGTACTCATAGGCATTCTGCATAGCCTCAATGATCACACTTGCCTGGACTCTGAAGTTGTCATCTTCAACACCCAAGCCCTGAAGCTCTCTCTCACACACCTCTTGGAGGTACACTGGTACACCACGCATGATCACATCAATGATAGATGTCCTCTCAATCGTCCCATTGTAAGCGATCTTGTTAGACCCCTGAAACGCTGAGTAAACTGACAGACACCTGATCCCAAACTGCCTGGGGTTTTCGCTGACAAGTACCGTCCTGTCAAGCTGATTCTGCTTACCCATGATGCAGCCCTGGGTCCAAATAGCCAATTCAGCTGATGTCGCAACGTTGAGGTAACGCTTGGCTACCATCAACAGGGCTTCAATAAAGTTGTACGGCTCATCCTGTAATGGATAAGGCTCGTACTCTCGTACCCCAGCCTCCTCGACCCCCATCAGGATCATCTTATTCCTCCTCATGTTCCCCATGATGGTCTGAGTGCCATCTTGCAGGAAATCATTCCTGGTACTGCCGTCCCTGCCCTCAATGGCTCTCACCAAAGGCGGCATAGCGCTGGGACACAAAAACTCTAGCTCTGCGAAGTGCTTCTTGAGAAAAGCAACCCCTGCTGGCAGAATAGTGCTCATGATGATGCTCACCTGGGCAGACACAGCATCGTGCAGCCTGTGCACGTTATTCCCCCAGAACAACCTGAGTGATCTGTCCCATATCCTGTGAGAGATAATGCTCTCAGTCGCTGAGAACTCAACAACCTTGGACGAGTCAATCACAGTCTTCCCATCTAACCTGACATCAGTCAACCAATTTACTGGTCCTGGTGCGACACTCTCTGAACCAGGGCGTCCACCAGGATCATCTCCTGTAGGAACTTGGCTCCTGACAGGGTCTACTGACCCGTGCAACACACCATGTCTTGACACCCATCTGTGACCGGGAGGCTGACCCCCACCCGAAGGTGGTCCACCATTAGGTGGTTGGTTACCTCCTGTTGGCCCTTGACTATAGCCAGTTCCTGTCCCACCTCCGTGGAACTCACCTCGGTCTTGATGTCCATACCGCAGGTTCTGATTCGTGCCCTGCCTTTGCGACTGACCTTGATATTGATCATGCCCTTGACCCTGATTGGTGCCCTGACCTTGGCCAGAGAACCGGTGCTCTCTTTGATTCTGACTAGAATCTCTCACAGGTGGAAACCCATTCCATGGTTGCTCTCTAGGTACTTGCTGAGCAGGCCTGAACCTACTCTGGTCCTCTTGAGAAGGCTCTTGGTAGCTGCGTTCCTGGGACGGTGCAGCTGCCGTACCTCTGGTGCCTGCCCGCAGGGGCTCACTGGTCATTGCAGCCGCTCTAGCTGCATCCTCACCTTGCTGTCGGCGATCATATTCCAGTAGCAGTCTCTGGCCAAGCGCCGCCCTATCACGGGCTGCTCTAACCCTGGAGCTATCCAGACCAGCACCACCTAGACCCTGAGTGACAGGAGTATTCCAATTGGAATGCTCGGTGCCCGCAGCCGTATGAAACGACTGTGATCCAGCAGGTCCCGTGAAACGGTTACCTTGTTCTTGAGGTTCTCCAGCGGTGACATCATCCCCGGTACTCCCCCCAGATCCTTCACCTTCAGGCTCTTCCGACACGGACGCCAAACCTTGCATCCGCGGCACAGAATCTTCATATCGTCCAGACTGTGGGTAGACTGGTACGTTATGCGTCTGTCCAGCCGACCTCGCAGGAACTTGCGTCGACGGCGGCGGTGGTGGTGGCGGTGGCGGACGTGATGATCCAGATTCCACGCCATGACCTTCTCTTCTCACAGATGCACCCTGAATAGGCGCAGCATTGGAGGAAGGGACAGAAGCGGCAGCAGCGACGGGCACGGATACTGGGATGTCCGCAACAGGCACATGCACTGGTGCACTCTGCGCCATGGGCTCATGCACTGCAAAAGGCGCTGCAGACTGCATTGGAACAGTGACCTCGGGAGCACACGTGGATGCTGTTACTGACTCGACAGGGCCAGCCTGTGAACCACCATCACTAGCAGTGTCAAACACTGGTACTGCCAGGCGTGTAGCAGCCGTCATCTTTGACGGAGTTCCAGTATTTGCACACCTCATACTTTCCCTTCTCAGGTACTCGTACACAGGGTTGGGCAACAGCATGTTTAGTTTCTCTGAAGTCTCATCGTCAGTGACAGCCCTTATCACCTTTTTAGGTGACACTGCCAATGCAGCCTTTAACGCTGCATTCCTCTCGTCTATCAAGAGATCCTTCTTGTCATCGAGTTCGTTGTAATCTTCCTTGCTACAGTTAAGAGGTAGGTTTTTCAACCCCATCTCTGCCAAGTCCACTGCTTCCTGCTTGATCCTCACAGAGTCCATGCATGCCTGATCAGTTCCCGCCTTGTTATAAAGCTTCTGCCAATTAGATATGAATACCTCAATCAACGGTACAGGGAGAGACGAGGTCTCTCCATCGCCCTTAGGCTGCACCTTCGCAGCTTCCTTTGCCGCTAAAGCACCCCTCGTGTTCTGAGCAACACTATCCGTTGCTATCTCCTGAGCGACTTTGGGCACTTCTACAGCCCCTGATCCGCTCATCTTCACCTTTTTATCGGCTTTAGAACGACCAATTTCCGCTACAGTCGACTAGAGGTGACACTAGTCGGACTTTTTCTTTCTTAAACAAGTACTAATAAACTCTTAAAGAGCTTATAGTAAGAGCTTCTCGATCCACTGCTGTAACTCAGTGAAATCAGCTCGATAACAGGTGATAGCTCTTGCTACTTCACCTGGACTTCTTCGATACTGTTGACAAGATCTCGTAAAGCCTCGACACTTGAGGTACTTATGGGTTTCTTGGGACGATCTTGGGCGATTGTGGCCGTTGATCTGATGTGATGAGTCGCTTGCTTGGCGACTTCTGATGACTGAAGATATCTCTGATAAATCAGATGGTCGACTTGGAGCCAAAGGAAAGGCTGTAGATTGGAGGTGTGATGGTGGGTTGGTGGTAATATCCAGCTGTAGACTGGAGATATGCCTTGTTAAGAGGCAGGAATAACGCTAATTGCTGCAGATGGTCGACTGTTGGCCTAGATGCTCTGCCAGCTTCGTATCAGGAGACTTGTTGATGCTTATAGAGTCGCTGTTGGCCTAGTTGCTCTGCCAGTTTCCCCTTAGTAAGACTTGGATTGACGATTAACTTGCAGATTGATAATCAGGAACAATAGCTAGAAACGTTAAGAGTCTATTGTAGGCCGTGAGATCAAAGTAAGAAAGAAAAAGTAAAGGACCCAGATCGGAATCCTCTAAGACGGCACCCACACTTGTTCAGGTTCACACATAACTTCCAACCGAAAAAGCAGTTGGCGCAGTCAAACGCACGGTGCAGTCATACGTCGTGACAAGCACACCGACCAGTGATGTCAATCAATGACGTCACTGTTTTTTAGTCTTTACGGGGGGGACATGGTCCAGTGGTAAAACGCTGGTGGCATCCATACCCAAAGAAAGGTTGAGGGAACGAACCTGCCAAACTTTCCTCCCTCACCCCCTATCCAGATCGCCGGCTTCCATGTTCCTGTCCCCTTAGTCCCTTACGTAGGACGGTGGCATCCCGGCACCATGGTCCAGGCTGTGCATGGTAGCTGGAATTGAGCCAAGTCTTTACCTTCCAACCCCTGTACCAAACCCACGTGGCTGATTGTTCAGCAGGGCCCACAGGTATGCACCGTTCTAAACTGGTCATTACAGGTACATGTCAAAGACGTTACACCTCTGGGCCCTGCTCAACAAGGCTCGGCCGTGTCGGCGCCTACTTAAAGAGGTACATGTACCCGATACTGATGAGATCCATCAAATTACACAAGTGTTTGAGAGGACCAGATGCGGGGCCTGTTGGCCCTGGTCCTTTCATTGGAGCGGGCAGGTTGCCAACTTACCCAGGAGATATCCAATCACAAGGTTGCTTCGGGACCAGCTTTGGGATACAGTTGGCAGCAGTTGGGGTCTCTCGTCATCTGTATGTTGAAGAGCTCGTGTTCTTATGCTGGTTAATACTGAGCCAGCCTTTCCTCCTAGATAGAGTAGGCACCAGACTGTGTAAACACCCCGGTTGATCTACCTGGGTAACCAACTTAGATGCTGGAAGCCGGCGTTGCGTAAGGACAGGGGGAGTAGCGTTATTCAGCCTGCGGCTGAAAACCCCGTCAAGTCAGGCCTCCGAGGCTGTGTGCATGTTGCCAGGCGCGGTTGTGGTGCGAGGATGTGGGCCTGGCTTGGCGCTAGCAGTGGCTGCATTGATGACTCCTTATATGATACATGCTTATGCTCTCGGGATCTGATAAAAGAATATCCGCCTTGGTACCGGTGCTTGGTACAAAAGGAACGTAACACGTTATTCGGTGATTCGGTCGAGACACTGCCATCTGCCTGCTCACTGCCATCTAAGTATGAGTGTGTTAGTGGCTACTGCCAAGTACGTTACTAGACTACTGATCTAGACTACGGATCACCAGGGCTGGTCCTAGAGATCTTGTAACTGTAAATATACGAGGGGTGCTGGATCATGGAGCCCGGCGATCTAGACAGGGGGAGAGAGGATCGTTTGGCAGTGTGTGTGTGTGCTGATCACCCTTACTTACAGGCAGTGTCTCGTTTTTCGTGTCTCAGCTACATGGCAGCTACTCTCTGGCCTCTGGCCGGAGGCCCCATTTGTGGTCAGCCATGCTGCTTTGGCCACCAGTCGTAGGCCGGTCCAGGTTTGGTCCTAATCGGGCCCTGAGCGGCCGCGGGGTGGCCTGCCGAAGGTGGGCTTGTAAGCGAAAAAAGAAGCCAGAAGCCAGGTCGTTATTTTGAACCTAGTAATATTTTCAAGCCCCTGGTGCCTTTTCAAACCCCTCGGGCCTGCTCAAATCCTGTTCCTCCCCCAGTCCTCTCTCGCCCAGCCCCCCACAACACGCCCCTTATCTCTCGTCACTCGTCACTCAACCGCCGCGTGAGTTGTGGCGGCCGGCCCTCGGGCTGCGTCAGGCGTGCAACCAGCTTCCACTCAGCACCCCTCGGCCCTGGCTTGGGGATGACCCAAGACTTGAACACGGGTCGCTCAAAGACCCAGTAATCCACAACCTGCAGCCAGAATGGTGAAATGACAAAATAATGTAGGGGTGTTAGGGTTTAGGCTAGGTGGAAGGGGTGTGGACCCCTGTACCCTTCAATACAGTCATCCACAACCTGCAGCCAGGATGGTGAAATGACACAAAATGTAGGGGTGTTAAGGTTTAGGCTAGATGGAAGGGGTGTGGACCCCGACCCTCAGAGACAGTTATCCACAACCAGTAGCCAGAAGAATAATGGATGACACAAATCACAGGCTACATGTAAGAAGGTGCAGACCCCTAAACCCTAACCTAGATGCGGACCCATAATCCCTTAACCCAGTAATCCACACCCTGCAGCCAGAGGGAGATTGGTGAGATGATTCCGCAAGGATTTTGCTATTCACACAAAGTGTGAGGCCCGCCGCCCAAGAGGTAAAAACCTGAGACGCAAACACAGAAAAACAGCCCGGGTGCGCAGGGGGCCCTCGTCGACAGCTGAGATGACAAAATGGCATGCTAGATGCAAGATAGTGTGGACCAGGGTGTGTGGATAACAGTGATAAGCATGGCTAGGAACAAAGAGATACGACAGCCTTAAAATATGCAACACCGCCCTAGGTCCAAGAGTTATAGTACGCACCAGACTCCTTTGGGGTTCTGGCCGGGTGGCAACCATTATGGTCTTCTTGGGACGGAACCATGGCCAGCGCACGCAGGCCGGTGGCATAAGCATACAGTGCACTGACCCAGCTTTCCTTTTAGGGATCCTCTTATAGGATATTCCAGCTTTCCACCTGCCCAGGAGGTGGGTCCCCCAGCCCTGAAAGATAACAGCTAGCTCATCCGTGAGGAAAGAAAGAGGTCATGAAGAGACAGAGCCCCCATAACACTCAGGCCAACCACTAGCCCCCCTGCAACTGTACAGGGTGGCGTTACTCCGTTGCACATGACTGCTCGGGTGCATACCAGCTGGGCCCAGCTTACTGCTCAGTCTTTCTTTCTTTCTCCATAACTCCGTTACACATCAGCTACACTCCGGCCTTCGGCCAGAGACCCCAGGCGTGACGAGCCATGTTGCATGGCCCCCCGGCAGTAGGCCGGTCTAGGTTTGATTGTCATCGGGCCCTGGGCGGCCGCGGGGCCGCCCAGCAAAGGTGGCCTGTCAGCCAAACAAATAAACACTGTTACCGCTTGGTCACGTGGTGCGGGTAAGAGATAAGTAAACTGATGTCCCAGGCTGCTCAGTTACAGACTTGTTGTACCGGGTGTGTGGCTAAAGCGTTTTCTCACCCCATGACTGCTCTCACTCCTCCTAAGTTGGCACCAACCTTCATGACTTTGTCAGGGTCTCCCGCCACCAGCCGCCCTGCCCCTCGCGCGCCCGCCCTGGGCTTCTCGTACACAGCAAAGCTCTGCTCCGAGGCTATCTGAAGCGTCCACTGCACGAAATGCAGCTTGACACTGATCTTCACGTTGTTGACGGCCCTGCGGCAGAACAAGACAGGGCAGACAAAAACTCAACATCTTGGTAAAAGGTTATGGCGTGTTTAGTAACAAGGTGCTGGGATTGTTACTCCTTGTATACAAGCTGAACCAATGCAGCATAGACCTCCCCTCTGGTTTGAACGACGGGTGTCTTGTAAGAGCCGACCAAGTCCCTGGCCTTGATTTTTTCTAGCATACAGGCACTCAGGCAGTACATCAGGGGTGCCCGCTCGCTACCCAGCAGAGCCCCAAGGCAATCTGTTGCACACAGAACCCTTCAGTGGCCAGCATTACGGCTCGTGCAACAAGCCAACACATTCCCTGGGATACATGGGTAATGAGGCGCTAGTGCTTCTTTTGGCATACACTGAACCACCTCTAGGCGGGCGCTGGGCAACCGCCACTGGGCTGATGCGCAGCAATACCTGGCCGACCGGTGGATCAAGCAGGGCATGTTCCATTAGGGCCCACGCATTTCCACACTTGTTTTTTTTTTTGAAATTGAACTTACCGGTGTGAGGTTCTGGTTCTGCTTTGTCGTATGTTTTGTTTCTTCAGGCTTCTTAAGCTATCCATCAGGTACATCACCGCATGCAGGCAAAAGGGGGTCGGTGCAGCAAGCCCTGCTCTGCTATTTTGGCATCGTTTAAGCTTACTTGGCGCCTGGTGCCGTTGACCAGCTTACGTGCACCGCAACGACAAAGCTTGCATCTGCTACAATGCCCAGGGCGTCTCTGCCGTAGATTTGCTTTGCCTTCCCTCATAAATAACGTTGTTTGGGGTTAGGGATCCAATTTACTAATGATCGATTGTCAACGCCAGATTTCAGACAGAAAATAAGAGTTTGTGTCGAAAGCTTGCCCGGAAGACAGCATTAAAATAAACCATTTTTCAAACCCGAGGCAAGGCCGATCAAATCTATAATATATACTTTAGAGTATCCCGGCCATCCAATGCATCGCGGCCTTGCTTAACCATGTACCCTTCCTTGGCCAAGGCTCTGTCGACCACCTGAATGTCGGCCGCAGATGAGAGCACTGCAACAACATGGCTTGCATCGACTCCAATGCCCGGGTCATCTGCTACACACTTTTAGAGTACCGATAACCCGGCCATCCGATGCATCGCGGCCTTGTTAAACCCTTACTTGGCGGATGCTCCGTTGACCAACTTGATGTCGGCCGCAGTAGGCGCCTTCACCATCCTCCATGCGACAGTCCGGCCGGTCTGCTGCAGCCGCGTCGCCTCACCCAGCAGCTGGTTGTAGAGCACTGGGGATACCAGCTGTGTGATAATGAGATACCGACAGGGGGAGGGGGGGAGCGGGGGGGCAAGTGAATATTTTGATGTCAGTACCGGTAGATATTTTGGTTGTAGAGCACTGGGGACACGAGCTAGGCCACAGAGAGATACCGACACAGGGGGTGGGGGGGGCAAGTAAATCTTTTGATGTCAATACCGGTCTCTGGCACTGGTAAGTATTTTGGTTATACAGCACTGGTGATACAAGCTGCGTCACAGGATTGTCACAGGATAAGTATGTAGAGGGGGGGGGGTAGGTAAATATTATGATGTCAGTCTTGGTAAATATGTGGAGGGAGGGGGGGGGGTAGGTAAATATTATGATGTCAGTCTTGGTAAATATGTGGAGGAGGGGGGGTAGGTAGATATTATGATGTCAGTCTTGGTAAATATGTGGAGGAGGGCTATCCAGTAGCAGCGCTATACCAGGCGTTAGATACCAGGTATAGCACTATCCAGTAGCAGCGCTATACCTGGCGTTAGATACCAGGTATAGCACTATCCAGTAGCAGCGCTATACCAGGCGTTAGATACCAGGTATAGCACTATCCAGTAGCAGCGCTATACCTGGCGTTAGATACCAGGTATAGCACTATCCAGTAGCAGCGCTATACCTGGCGTTAGATACCAGGTATAGCACTATCCAGTAGCAGCGCTATACCAGGCGTTAGATACCAGGTATAGCACTATCCAGTAGCAGCGCTATACCAGGCGTTAGATACCAGGTATAGCACTATCCAGTAGCAGCGCTATACCAGGCGTTAGATACCAGGTATAGCACTATCCAGTAGCAGCGCTATACCAGGCGTTAGATGCCAGGTATAGCACTATCCAGTAGCAGCGCTATACCAGGCGTTAGATACCAGGTATAGCACTATCCAGTAGCAGCGCTATACCAGGCGTTAGATACCAGGTATAGCACTATCCAGTAGCAGCGCTATACCAGGCGTTAGATACCAGGTATAGCACTATCCAGTAGCAGCGCTATACCAGGCGTTAGATGCCAGGTAAAGCACTATCCAGTAGCAGCGCTATACCAGGCGTTAGATACCAGGTATAGCACTATCCAAATTATTTCCAGAATTATTGAATCCAATTTTAAATAAAAATAATGGCGTTAGTTACTTTATAAATAAAAGAGTTCTTGTATTTATAATTTTTTTTATAAATCGGAAAATATTTTTATGTTGAAATAAAAGAAATTTATTAAAACTGTACGGTAGTAAGCAAAATAATAACTTTTTTTATTTTGTGTTATTTTGTTTAAAAAAAGTACATTTGGTTGGCAGCCGCAAAAGGCTGAGATGTTTGAAGCGAGATGCACGCACTAGCGCCTAATGCCAGGGATAGTAGCGCCGCCACTGGATGGATACGGTTCAGCTCAAAGTGCCCGGCAATGCACCTTCCTTAGATCGATGTACGCCACAGCTTGCCCAGCAGAGCTCATCCCGACAGGTGCTTCGGTTGCACCCTCTTCATTACCCCTTCATAGCTCCCAAGGCTATCACATCAAAAAATAAATGAAGCCGGCGGTCATAACGCCACCACTCCCCAGGGTGGCCCTTACATGAGAACCACGACCCGGATTCAGTTCTCCAACGAATGCCAGCAGGGCGCACAACACCGCTTCAATCCGGGTCAACCCGTGTCGTTTCGTGCCATACCTTGCCCCCTTGATAGTGCAATCCGGCACAACTTGCATCGTATTGAGTACAACGTGCCACCTTGTTTCTAAATGGCACCTGATCTCCAATTCAGCTACATCCTGCCTGCTGCTGACGGGGGCCTAAAACAGCCAGGTGCCTGCTGCATGGTCCACTAGCAACAGGACGGTCCAGGTTTGATCCCCAACTGGCCAAGCGGTTACGGCCCTTTGGGTTGCCAAATTACGCCATGTGCACACTGAATCAAACTGCAGCACACATCTCCGTGCGCTACAATTTAATCCAATCCAAAGCTCCCTCAGTACGCCATAGCAGCGATCAAGACACAATGTGAAACCTCGGCCAATTCTAAGCCACCCCAGGGATCAGATCCAAAGCCGTCCCACCCACCTCCTTGATGCCCTCCAAGGCCTTCCTGCCCTCATGCCCGCCTGCCAGCGCCTGGTTGACCTGTCCGTACACACTGATGGCCCGCTCCTTCATCACGCGCCCGCTGAAGCGGTACAAGCTCTGCCGACAGATGCGGTGCGTATTCACCCTGGATTCAGGTACAGAAGGGTCACGACAGATTTTAAGTGCTTGCCAGCAGCAAGGAACGGACAGCACACAGGTGTCAGATTATTTAGGAGTTTCATTAAGTAGGTATCGTGCCCGTCGGCGGCACTAGCCACAACAGCTCCTTCCAGATTTCCAGAGATCCAGATCTGGGAGGCAAAGAGTGTGGTTTGTATTTGTCAGCTGCAGGGAGCAAACGACACCAGGGATCTAGATCCATGAAGTACACAACATATTTGGTGCATGTCAGCGGCGAGATGAACAGCATTGGCAGGGAAAACAGCTTTTCCAGGATGAGGTCAAAGGCTCTCTCACGCGAGGGTCTTAGCGACGCAAAACCAACTGTTTTCTGTACTACAAAGCCTGGGTCCAATTGCAATCAGTACAGCACAACCTGGGTCCAACAGTATTAAGTACCGTGCCTTTGGGGTCCCAGTACAATATGTATCCGGTATCGCTTAACCGTGCCCTCAAGGTCCAGCTGAATTCTGTACCTCGCCCCCTAGGTCCAACTGAATTATGTACCGTGCCGGCGTGCCCCCAGTGGCAAACTGAATTCTGTACCGCACCCCTTGGGTCCAACTGATTTCTATACAGCACCCCTAAGTCTTACTAAATTATGTGTCGCGCCTACTAAATCCATCTAAAGTCTGCACCGCGCCCCCTAGGTCCACCTGAATGCCGCACTGAAAAAGTTGACATTCGCATACCCAGAGCTCGGGTCACACCAAGGCCTTCCTCAATCCACCCCCTCGGCACACCATTCATTAATTAATTACCACGCCCCCTGCCCTCACACTACTCACGAACAGATCCGTGACCATGGACATGAACACTGGCGGACAGGCAATATAGGGCAGGACAAGAATCACAAACACACTCCTACTGGTCAAACATGCACTTTTTCCTCTACCCGTCGCAGCACACCGCGTTGCACACCCATTAAAGAGAGCAGATCACAGGGGAGGCCCAGGATCACGCATGACATTTCCACTCTTCCCCACATATGCACCTCCTCCTCTGTCCCCGTTGCGGGACCCGAGCGCGCACCTGTTGTAGAAGTAGCGAGTCCTGCGCTCCAGCTCGTCCCAACCCTCATTGTTGTTGGCATACAGGTTCCATGATGGAAATGGTCTCGCCTTGTAATAGGTGTCCATTACCTGCGAGATGGTGAATGAATAGGTGTCATAACGTTGCGTTACATATTAAATAACCAAGGGGGGGGGGGGCTAGTATCTCCCATTGTCTACAGACTCGACCATGCTTCCATGCCTCACGCTGAACAGCCACACTCTGCCAGCCCCTTTCACACCACTCCGAAAGAACGTGTCCTCACGTCAAGCGGTCGTGACACATGTGCAGCAAAGTACCCGTGCAAGAATACACAACATAGTACAGATGCACATACACAAAACCCAGTACCCATGAAAGACTGCCAAAACAGTACCCATGCAAGCCTGCACAACCAAGTACCCATGCCCAAACTCACAGCCCACTTACTATGCATATACGCACAACCCAGCACCCATGCACCCACTCACAACCCAGTAGACAAGCACTCTTACACAACCCAGTTCTCAGCAAGCATGCACAGCCCAGCAGCGTCACACACCCCACCTTGTTATGGAACCTAAACGTGTCCACAGCTTGCTTCTCGGTGACGTTGTAGACGTCGGGGTGGATCAGGGACGGTAGGTTCATCATGTCGCCGGCGAATTTGCTAACGGATTGCGCGATTGACATCTGCCTGCAAGGAAACGTGGGCCTTAGTCAGAGATAACTGGATAAGCATGGAGGGACCAAAAACTCGTTACTGAGCATGGATGGAACACACACACATATCTTGAAGTATGGAGGGAGCGCAGATTCTGTGGCATGGAGGTAAAACAGACAGATCCTGGGGCATGGAGAGAACACACAAAAATCCTGGAGCATGGAGGAAATGCATACAGCTTCCCAAGTTAGAGGGATCTACATACAGCTTCCCGAGTTAGAGGGATCTACATACAGCTTCCCGAGTTAGAGGGATCTACATACAGCTTCCCGAGTTAGAGGGATCTACATACAGCTTCCCGAGTTAGAGGGATCTACATACAGCTTCCCGAGTTAGAGGGATCTACATACAGCTTCCCGAGTTAGAGGGATCTACATACAGCTTCTGGAGCATGGAGGGAATACACACAGGTTCAGGGATGAATGGAAGCTGACCGATGACGTTGCCGTCGTTGTTTATTTGATGGTGCTTCACCCACAATTCAGCTACATCACGCCCTCTGGCCGTGGGGGTCTGCCACTCTGGCAGAGCCCAACGGCAGTAGGGGCAGCCACTTTGACCATTTTAGTCTCTAGGATGGTAGAGCACAGAGCTTTGAAATTATACTGCCCCTCACGGATGTGGCACCGTCTTGCGTCCGAGCCTCAAACCAGAGGGCAGCGAGGAGTGTGCGTGTAGTTGGTGCAAATTGTGTGAACCTGGCATGCTGGACTTCTTGTCAGCAGTCGAAGCAACAGCTGGGGGTACACAGGCCAGCCTAGTGCTGCCATAGCACGGAGGTAGCACTCAGCTACTGTCAGCTCCAAGCCACATCAGCATGACTGGCCAAGTGAGGCTTGTAGCAGGCCAAAGGCTTTAGGCGGGCCAAGGCTTGGCTCAAATTGGTCCAGGTGCGACCGCCCAACAGCCTGTTAATTATGGTATGCTGCATGTTACAATATGAACTGGTGGCCATCATTTGCGCTGAAATGTAGCGAGAGCGGCGCAGCCGACCCCGATCCGCTCTCATATCTGATTTCATGGAAGTGAGGATTGCCAGTGGTGTGCGGTTGCGTTCACACCTGTAGGATCCTGCTGTACCGCTGTCCCGGGAGCTGCATGGCACCATGCTTTGGAGTTGTGTTGGGTGCCGCCATGTGGCAGGGACGCCGCAATGCAACTGTCTCCGCCATGCAAAACAGCCACTATGCAGAGGGTGCTGCATGGCGGCAGGGTGGCCGCCATGTGACAACGTGGGCTGCTGCTGCCATTCGGCAGGGCCACCCCTGTACAGCAGCAGCGCGGGTTGCTGCTGCTGACAAGCCCTGCCTCCTGCCTGAACGGCAGTGCAGCGAAACATGACCGTAAAGTTAGGTTCACTGATTATTAATTTCATTGTTTGCGTGCCAGCATCTGGACTTGCGGAACCCACCTCGAGAGCGGCAGTGCAAAGCCGTCCTATCTGAGCTGGCCCTGCTTGCGGGCTGGACAGAAGGCTTATGGTCGAGCTACGTAACGAAGATATTGACCATACCGACATTTTGAGAGGGACTGTCTGATAATGCCGACAGCGTTAACGAGTGACCCTGGAGAGCAGATCATCCGTACTTGGGTCACAGGTGTCACTTTTTCTGTTCCTCCGGTGCGCACTACTTGGACCTGTCGGAAAAGGATTTAGCCCAAATGTTTTTTGGTCTACTACTTCAAATGCATCTGTTGTTTGCGAGATCGATTGGATCTCTGGTCTGAATCGTTCTGACAGGTACCGGTACACGGATGTCCGTACACTTTTTGGGACAGCGTAGTTCGAAATCAAGCCTCTGGTCATGATACGAACGGGAATAGAAGAGGGTCTATGCAAAAGTATCGGAATTAGGAGTGATTCACCAGATAATATATACGTCATGAATAGAGGAGTGGATGGGCCTCTTGGTTTTAATTAGCTGTTGATTTTGAAGACAAATCGCATGACGATCGTTGTATGTCGGGTTTCATATGACACTGCACTCGTTTGAGTGTGGCATCGACAGACAGGGTTGCGCACTTGTGCATGAGGCTTGCTCCTTAGCTCGGCAGACATTCCAGTTGAAATGGGAGTCAGGTACAAAAGCGACTTTAACCAGTACGTGGTGACAGCCAATTTGAAGCGACGGGGCTGGGAGGAGGTCACATCGAACCTGGATGACGATTGGTTAGTACCGCATGTTTCATGACTTGTGCATTCACCTATTGCCATCTACCCCCACGTGTTTGTCCTAATCAGGCACATGTTCGAATCATGACAGCATCTCTCACCTGGCCGGCCCCGTACTCTCCATGCTTCACCTTCTTAATTGTTGATTCAGCACCCCACACCTGGCAGGGCGCATGCTTTCCGTATGCTTTGAGTCCTGAGGGGACACCTACTGGACCACTGCCTCCATGCTCCCCATGTTACCCATACTCCCTATGCTCCATGCATTGCAGGGACATTCACTGGGCTAAGGACTCCATGTACTTCATATTACCCATGCTCAGTGTCCTGTAGGGACATACAATGACTCATGCTCTCCATGCTCTCCATGCCCCCCATGCCCTCATGCTCTCCATGCTCCATCGCGCATCATCGATTTGGCCAAGGTCTCCATGCTTTCCTTCCACTCCATGCCGACCATAATGCAGGGACATCTACTGGGCCAATGTTGCCACTGTGAAGTTCATATTTGGGCCAGACAATGGACTGCGGCTGCAGCCAGGGCAACTCGTCAACCACTATCCCAACCACTACGAGCTCACACGCAAGGTGTGTGTGCTCACGTCTGTGCCCATGTGCACATGACTGGTGTGCGCATGGGCACAGGAGCCATTGGCAGGGTGCATGCCATGCGCCCATGTGCCCATGGGCTGTGAGCCCACCCATGCGGCCATGTGCCCATAAGCCATGTTCCCATGGGTTATCATATCATGAGCACATCGCCTCTGCAAGGTTTATGCCATGTGACCATGTGCCACGGCTTTTCGCAAGGCGCCGTTTCCCCCCCCTCCAGATTTGTATGTCCGCATGGCACGAAATGGCACACGGGGCCACCTTGCCAATCTGATGAGTGAACCACATGCTCACCAGGCAGGCAATCTGGCTCAGGGTTTCTTGTACGGCCGTTTGGGCCCCAATCCTGTACCCTTTACCGAACCGAACCGTACTGTTTGACAAAACCGAATCGTTTGGAAATATTGTATACTATATTTTCTTATTTCTCCGTCAAATGTTTCCGTACCGTACTGTGTGACCATACCGTATTTCCGTACTCTGGTCTGGCTGGATCTTGTCACCCTGCTCTAAATAAACCTTGATGGACAGAGCCCGGCCACTGCAGCACTGAATCTTCCACCCGTGCATATCAGCTCATAATACGAACCCACTGTCAGAGCAGGCACCACATGGTGGAGCCATGCAGCCATGCAGGGCGGGGGGCATATCGACACAGGCGACACATCATGCAAGCATGTATGCATGAAAAGCGGCGCAGCTCGAAGCATATTAGAATACCCGTGACGCGTGTCATGCTGTTTAACATCAGGACCTCCTGGTGAAGAACATCAAGCGCCACCAGCGCGCCTTCAAGCGGGACGGGGGCAACGTGGACGAGCTCGACATCATCCCCGCCACCTACGTCCTCCCTCAGGACTATGCCCTGTTTGTAGAGGTGGGTGTTGGGCTAAACCCTTTACCGTAACACTAAACCCTAAACCAGTATGACCATCCCCGCAGGAATACCTCACAGCCCTAACCTGATGACCCGGTCTACCCCCAGGGGAGCAGTATAACCCAAAGCCCTGGGTCCAAACCCTGAATAAATGGCCAAGCCCTGCCTGCCTGCCTGGTGTACCTCAATTCCCTGAGCCCTAAACGGCTGAAGCCTGCCTACCTCCCTGGTGTGCCACAAAACCCTAAACCCTAAATCCCGCCTTCCAGGAGTACCGCAAGGCCCCCAACACGACGTGGATCATGAAGCCTTCATCCAAGTCGCAGGGCAGGGGTATCTTCCTCATCAACAAGCTCAGCCAGGTGCGTGAAGCCATGCAGGGTTCATGATTAAGGGTTTGATTCACCGTCGATATCAGTCAATTCCAGGAAGATAATTGCCAGGTGCGTGCAGGGCCTATATGAATAAGGGTTAGGAGCGTGGGTTAGGAGTGTGAGTGGTTCATTGGGGCATCTTGACCACCTCATCAACAAGCTCAGCCAGGTGCAGGGTTAAGGGTTTGGATTTAGGGCCAGGATTGGGGGTAGGAGTGTGAATGGGCCATAGGGGGATGTTCGTGGTCATCAAGCTCGGCCAGATGCCTGCTTGTTTCGCATTTAAATGCGGCCGTTCCGTAGCACCGGTTCGAATCCATTATTAATTGATATTTGTGGGGGGCGCGTGGATCAGCTGCGCGGTTTTAAATTTATTCAAAAACAGCGGCGCCGACCAGTCAGTCACGGGCAGGGTGCACGGACTCAAAAATCCAGTCAAAAACAGTCAAGATCGCCGGTGCGCGATTGATGCGCGCCCGGAAAACAAATGATATAAAAAAGTGTACGGCGGCGCGGAGTAATGTGTTTTCTGCCTGCATGGTAATTCCCATAAAATATGCAAAATAAGGGTGCGCAAACCCTATCCGGCTCAACACTAGTGTACTGGTATTTTCTTGACAGGGAATATAAAAGGAGAGGGCTAGGGCGTCTCCCTCAACAACAAGCTTAGGAAAGTGTGAAAGGATTTAATTTCGGTGGGCTGACTGTCCTGGTGTGATGCGTGTGACAAGGGGGAGGGCAGGGGCATCTTTCTCATGAACAAGCGAAGCCAGGGGAGAAGGGCAGGGGAGGAAGGGGCCACATACACACACACACACACACAAAAGACTCGAGCCTTTGCTCCTGTTTTGTTCTTCTCTTTCCCCCCCCTTTTTTGTCTCCCTGTCCGTGCCGCCTGGCCCTGCCGGCTGCAATGGGTGGATGTGTGGACGGTGCAAACAGAAAACAAATGGCTGTAAACAATGCCGAATGGTGCCCATGGCACGAACCGATGGAGCACGTGCTGCGTCGGAAGCCGGAGGGCATGCATGTGAGGCGGAGGGAGGCAACAGCGATAAACATTGCTTCCATAGGCAGAGCAAGTGACAGAGCGTACCTGGATTTCTGCAGGGTCCCTAAACCCCAAACACCAGGCATGCCGTAGGGGCGGTGCGCCACTCTCTGTTTGGTAGCTTGATTCGGCTACTATTCTAAACCCTAAACCCGCTCCCCACTGCAGGTGAAGGCCTGGAGCAACAGCAAGCTGCCCCTGCAATGAGGCAGTCTGCTGACAGCTTTGTGGTGTCAAGATGCATTATAACCCCTAACCCCGCTCCCCACTGTAGGTGAAGGCCTGGAGCAACAGCAAGCTGCCCCCTGCAATGAGGCAGTCTGCTGACAGCTTTGTGGTGTCAAGATACATTATAACCCCTAACCCCCAGCCCCCCTGTAGGTGAAGGCCTGGAGCAACAGCAAGCTGCCCCCTGCAATGAGGCAGTCTGCTGACAGATATGTGGTGTCGAGATCCATTATAAATCCTAACCCCTAGCCCCCCTGTAGGTGAAGGCCTGGAGCAACAGCATGCTGCCTCCTGCAATGAGGCAGTCTGCTGACAGCTACGTGGTGTCAAAGTACATTGACAACCCGCTACTTATAGGTGTGTGACAGGGGGGTAGGGGATACAGGTAGGATGCTCATCGATGTGTGTGTGTGTTGGATGTTCATGGATGTGTGTGTGTGTTTGGGAAGATTGTGCTACATGGACAACGGGTTACTTACAGGAGTCATAGGTGTGTGACAGTGGGGGAGGATACAGGTACGATGCTCATCGATGTGTGTGTGTGTTTGGGAAGGATGTGCACTTGTGCTACATTGACAATCTGCTACTTATAGGTGTGTGACAGGGGGTTCTGGAATTATGCTGTGTGTTGCGTCCCCCATTGAGGATGCTCATCGACACAAAGGGGGAGGGCAGGGAGCATGCTCGTGGGTGCGATACTGCGATAAGGGGCAGGTGGGGGAGAATGTTCATCGACACAAAGGGGGAGGGCAGGGAGCATGCTCGTGGGTGCGATACTGCGATAAGGGGCAGGTGGGGGAGAATGTTCATCGACACAAAGGGGGAGGGCAGGGAGCATGCTCGTGGGTGCGATACTGCGATAAGGGGCAGGTGGGGGAGAATGTTCATCGACACAAAGGGGGAGGGCAGGGAGCATGCTCTTGGGTGCGATACTGCGATAAGGGGCAGGTGGGGGAGAATGTTCATCGACACAAAGGGGGAGGGCAGGGAGCATGCTCGTGGGTGCGATACTGCGATAAGGGGCAGGTGGGGGAGAATGTTCATCGACACAAAGGGGGAGGGCAGGGAGCATGCTCGTGGGTGCGATACTGCGATAAGGGGCAGGTGGGGGAGAATGTTCATCGACACAAAGGGGGGGGGCAGGGAGCATGCTCGTGGGTGCGATACTGCGATAAGGGGCAGGTGGGGGAGAATGTTCATCGACACAAAGGGGGAGGGCAGGGAGCATGCTCGTGGGTGCGATACTGCGATAAGGGGCAGGTGGGGGAGAATGTTCATCGACACAAAGGGGGAGGGCAGGGAGCATGCTCGTGGGTGCGATACTGCGATAAGGGGCAGGTGGGGGAGAATGTTCATCGACACAAAGGGGGAGGGCAGGGAGCATGCTCGTGGGTGCAATACTGCGATAAGGGGCAGGTGGGGGAGAATGTTCATCGACACAAAGGGGGAGGGCAGGGAGCATGCTCGTGGGTGCGATACTGCGATAAGGGGCAGGTGGGGGAGAATGTTCATCGACACAAAGGGGGAGGGCAGGGAGCATGCTCGTGGGTGCGATACTGCGATAAGGGGCAGGTGGGGGAGAATGTTCATCGACACAAAGGGGGAGGGCAGGGAGCATGCTCGTGGGTGCGATACTGCGATAAGGGGCAGGTGGGGGAGAATGTTCATCGACACAAAGGGGGAGGGCAGGGAGCATGCTCGTGGGTGCGATACTGCGATAAGGGGCAGGTGGGGGAGAATGTTCATCGATACAAAGGGGGAGGGCAGGGAGCATGCTCGTGGGTGCGATACTGCGATAAGGGGCAGGTGGGGGAGAATGTTCATCGACACAAAGGGGGAGGGCAGGGAGCATGCTCGTGGGTGCGATACTGCGATAAGGGGCAGGTGGGGGAGAATGTTCATCGACACAAAGGGGGAGGGCAGGGAGCATGCTCGTGGGTGCGATACTGCGATAAGGGGCAGGTGGGGGAGAATGTTCATCGACACAAAGGGGGAGGGCAGGGAGCATGCTCGTGGGTGCGATACTGCGATAAGGGGCAGGTGGGGGAGAATGTTCATCGATACAAAGGGGGAGGGCAGGGAGCATGCTCGTGGGTGCGATACTGCGATAAGGGGCAGGTGGGGGAGAATGTTCATCGACACAAAGGGGGAGGGCAGGGAGCATGCTCGTGGGTGCGATACTGCGATAAGGGGCAGGTGGGGGAGAATGTTCATAGATACAAAGGGGGAGGGCAGGGAGCATGCTCGTGGGTGCGATACTGCGATAAGGGGCAGGTGGGGGAGAATGTTCATCGACACAAAGGGGGAGGGCAGGGAGCATGCTCGTGGGTGCGATACTGCGATAAGGGGCAGGTGGGGGAGAATGTTCATCGACACAAAGGGGGAGGGCAGGGAGCATGCTCGTGGGTGCGATACTGCGATAAGGGGCAGGTGGGGGAGAATGTTCATAGATACAAAGGGGGAGGGCAGGGAGCATGCTCGTGGGTGCGATACTGCGATAAGGGGCAGGTGGGGGAGAATGTTCATAGATACAAAGGGGGAGGGCAGGGAGGATGCTCGTGGGTGCGATACTGCGATAAGGGGCAGGTGGGGGAGAATGTTCATAGATACAAAGGGGGAGGGCAGGGAGGATGCTCATGGGTGCAATACTGCGATAAGGGGTAGGAGGGGGAGAATGTTCATAGATACAAAGGGGGAGGGCAGGGAGGATGCTCATGGGTGCAATACTGCGATAAGGGGCAGGTGGGGGAGAATGTTCATAGATACAAAGGGGGAGGGCAGGGAGGATGCTCATGGGTGCAATACTGCGATAAGGGGTAGGAGGGGGAGAATGTTCATAGATACAAAGGGGGAGGGCAGGGAGGATGCTCATGGGTGCAATACTGCGATAAGGGGCAGGAGGGGGAGAATTTTCATAGACGCAAAGGGGGAGGGCAGGGAGGATGCTTACAGCGAGTCCAGGAATGATGCACTGGGCGTTGCATGATTTAGCTGCGGTGCTTCAGGAATTGAGATCGATGTCTACACGCACGCACGACACCCTTACGTTACATCCTGAAGGGGTTAGGGTTGGTCTTAATATATTTAAATCCTGAACCCTAAACCCACGCAAGACACCCTGACGTAGCATCCTGAGGCGTCAAGGGTTTGGCTACATGTCTTAACCCTAAACCCTCGCCTGACACCCTGACGTAGCATCTTCAGCGACTTCAGAGGATGGCAGATGATGATTCCTCTCATCCCTGCCGTGCTTATCCTTTGCCTGCCTGGCCTGTTGGCCCGCCCATCCGCCTGTCCGCCGCAGCCCACCTGCCCGCCCGCCCGCCATGCTCTGCTGATGATGCCTGCTGTTGACCGCAGCATCAGTTTATGAATAGATAAATAACACGCCCTGAAGGGTGGGCTAAAGAAGCCACCCATTCCGCTGTAGCTCTGGGTAGGCTACCAGCAGAGGCTTACACAACTGCCTGATGCCCCGCTGCTGAGCTCAGGAGGGAAGAAATTCGACCTGCGTCTGTACGTCTTGGTCACCTCCTTCAAGCCGTTGCAGGTGCGGAATGGCGCGGGGGCGGTTTATAACCGTTATAGTTTGAATAGTTTGTGATCTGTCGTTGGGAGTGGGGGGGTGGAGGTTAGTGGTTCAAGCTGCTGCACGTGCGGTTTGGCGCGTGGGCGGTTTTTTATGTGGTGTTGCGGTATCGGACGCGGATGCGGCTTTGACCCATGCTGCGCTGTTTCCTGAACTCCCACACCACCCACAGGGCACAGCCTTCTCTCTCTCTGATGTGACGTGGGGGACTTGGGGAAAGGGGGTGGGGGTGAAGTCGCTGCAGGTGTGGACAGGGGTATGAGCTTCGGTGGTAGTTAAAAGAATATCACAATCTAAAATGTATTTTGTTAATATCGTTATCCTATATTAGAGAGCGGCAAACACACACTTTCCGAACTAAATAGGGGTTAACAACTGTCCAGGTTTGGTTCAACCGTTTTAATTTAATTAAAAGCCACTTTATCTTTATACCAGTAGTTGTTGCATGTTCTGAGACCATAGTGAATACCAATTGAGAATGACAGTTCGGTATTGTTTATAAAGGTCAGGTCAAGGTGCTGGCCGCAGTGTTCTTTTCAGTGGCCACCAGACCCCCGGCCTTCCTCAGATATAGTGGGCCCCTGAGTGGAGTGAGCTTTGGAGTTTGTTGAAAAGTATAACAATCTACCGTTTATTTGCATTCCTGCCGTTATATTTTTCTTGGTTCGTGTTTTAAGGGCTGACGAACTGGAGTTTTCATTTTTGTTTTCGGATTCCTCGGTCGGATGCTCTAGTAAGGAGAAATCAACCTGAATACCGTCAACACTGATTTTCACTCCAAAAATGCGTGCTTGCGCGCAACTGGATCTTTCAACATCCTGTCCTTAGTACAAACTACCGGTAGCATTGGAGATCCAATGTGCATCCCTGCAACAGCAGACCCAAGGGTTTAGGGTTCAGATCTTAACCCTAAACCCTAAAAATTGCAACAACAGGCCCAAGCTGCACATCCCCAGACATGAATAGACAACTGGCTTTGTCGAAAACGGACGCTTAGGCGGACCAACACACATAGCACGCATAAAACATTGCAGCAGTTTTGGCTGATGCTTCACGACTCGCTTTATGTGATTGATTTACTTCTTTTGGTGAGGAATTTGAGAAACGAGGCAAATTGTTTTTTATGGTGAAGGATGGTTAGGGCTGATGAACGTGGAAATATGAATTGTTCAGTTTTCAATGTAAGTGATATGTAAGCATAAACGAACTTCAAAACATGAAACGGGAAAAACACAATGGTCCTTGAAAGACTTTTTAATTCTTGTTTTCAAATGGGCAGGGCACAGTGCTCGCTGCAGTCTTCGTTTGATCGGCCACCAGACCCCCGGCCTATGGCTGGCTTATCTGGCTTCTAAGCGGCCTATATTGGGACATGGTCCTTTCAGATTTCTTGGCTTTAGATATGGGCCCATGTCCCATAAGGGTTTAAGGTTTAGACATTGGCGCACGTATTCCTAGGGTTCTGGGTTGAGATTTGGTGCACAATCCCTTCGAGTTTAGGGTTCAGATATTGGCGCACCTCCCCTTGGGTCTAGGGTTCAGATATTGACGCACCTCCCCTTAGGGTATAGAGTTGAGGTATGTACATTTGTCGCTTACGGTGAAGGTTTCAGATATTAGCGTAGGTCCCCTGCCCCTATAGCCCCCTGCCCTCACCCCTGGGTCCTGCCGCTCCTCCCACCGCCCGACAAACCCTCCCCTCACACACACGTTGTACATTCTTAGAATAGGTGCATTCCAGATAGAAACCCTAAATCGTAAATGCTACCCCCCCCCCACTCCCACGCTAACACACCAGGCCTACATGTCCTGTCTTGAGCGGAAGGTATGAATGATAAAGGTTTCAGGTACAAAAAAACTTGGTCGGAAATCCTACGCCACCACACACACACACACACACAGGTCTCCATGTCTCGTCTTGGGTTCTCACAGTGTACAACATACGTGTTGCAGACGCAAACCCTGAAGTCATGAATCCTATCCACCCCCTGCACACACACACACACACACACACACCTCCACACACACACACACACACACACACCACCGCACACACCTCCACACACACAAACACACACACCACCGCACACCACTGCACACCCCAGGTCTACATGTCCCGTCTTGGATTTGCCCGCTTCTGTAACGTCAAGTACACACCAGGTGCCGACGAGATTGACAACGAGTTCGTGCACCTCACCAACGTCTCCATCCAGAAGAACGGTGCGGACCCTGCTTTCCTGTCCATGCATGCATGTATGTGTGCTTGTCTAAAGCGTGGTTCGGCACAATTAGGGTCCCAGACGGTAGAAGTTGCCCTTATGGCCGCAATGCATGCACGCATCATAGCCACAATGCATGGCCACAATGCATGGCCACAATGCACGCATTACGGCCACAATGCACGCATTATGGCCACAATGCATGCATGCATGCATGAACTCGCATACCTCGGTGACCAAATGAGCTCGTTAAGTCATATGCTCACCAGTATCCACCTAATGAACACATCCCCACTTGAGCTCTGGGTCATTTTTACACACCAAAACACGAACTCTGCCTGGTCCTTTCAAACAGTGTTTTGGCGTGTGTGCATCATCCCCGCTTGAGCTCTGGAACATATGAACCCATTGACGCATGAACACTGCCTGGTCCTTTCAAACAATGTTTTGGGGGGTGTTTATCTACGCTGCAACGATTGCCTCCTCTGACACCTCGAAACCTGACTGTCCAGCTGCTCCTCATCCCTCCCCACCCCCATGTCACCGCCACAGCACCATTCGCCCAAAACAGGATTCCAGCCAGTGGAAAGTCCTAAACCCTTCACCATTATTACAGCAAAGATTCCAATTAAGAATTAAAAAAAGTTAGACGTCACAGCTGAAGCCATTTACCCAAGTCAAGGATCGCAGCGTGAGCCTTCACATGACATCTGAGCCCTGAACCCCAAAGGTGAGGACTACAATGAGAAGCATGGCAACAAGTGGACCCTGGATGACTTGCGGCTGTACATGGAGGCGACCCGCGGGGTAGAGGCTTCGGAGCGCCTGTTCTCAGAGGTCGACCAAGTCGTGATCAAGAGCCTCAAAGCGTGTCAGGTGACGGCTGGGCGCTGCTGGGCCAAGGAAACGCCATGTTTGCGGGGCCTTGGTGCTCTCGCTATGATCCTCGTGGCCATCTTGGCCATTGTATCTCCGACGCCACATGTCTGCGCCCGCCTGCCCACATGCCCTCCAAATTGACACTGGACCCATTTTCCTTACCCTTCCCTCCCTAATCAGAAACCCACAACCCCACGTTTCTTCCTGCTACCTTCCTGCCGTCCCATTCCACGTTTCGATCCCTACCCCCCCTGCCCCGCCCCACCCACCCTGTCCCCTACCCCCCCTGCCCCGCCCCATCCCCCCTGTCCCCTATCCCCCCTGCCCCACCCTACAACCCCTGTCCCCTACCCACCCTACCCCACCCTACAATCTCTGTCCCCTACCTACCCTGCCCTACCCTACAACCCCTGTCCCCTACCCCCCTGCCCCACCCTACAAGCTCTGTCCTCTGCCCCCCCTGCCCCACCCTTCAACCCCTGTCCCCTACCCCCCTGCCCCACCCTACAACCCCTGTCCCCTACCCCCCTGCCCCACCCTACAACCCCTGCCTCCTACCCCCCTACCCCACCCTACAACCCCTGTCCCCTACCCCCCCTGCCCCACCCAACAACCCTTGTCCCCTACCCCCCCTGCCCCACCCTACAACCCCTGTTCCCTACCCCCCCTGCCCCACCCTTCAACCCGTCCCCTACCCCCCCTGCCCCACCCTACAACCCCTGTCCCCTACCCCCCTGCCCCACCCTACAACCCCTGCCTCCTACCCCCCTACCCCACCCTACAACCCCTGTCCCCTACCCCCCCTGCCCCACCCAACAACCCTTGTCCCCTACCCCCCCTGCCCCACCCTACAACCCCTGTTCCCTACCCCCCCTGCCCCACCCTTCAACCCGTCCCCTACCCCCCCTGCCCCACCCTACAACCCCTGTCCCCTACCCCCCTGCCCCACCCTACAACCCCTGTCCCCTACCCCCCTGCCCCACCCTTCAACCCCTGTCCCCTGCCCCCCTGCCCCACCCTACAACCCCTGTCCCCTGCCCCCCTGCCCCACCCTACAACCCGTCCCCTACCCCCCTGCCCCACCCTTCAACCCCTGTCCCCTGCCCCCCTGCCCCACCCTACAACCCCTGTCCCCTAACCCCCTGCCCCACCCTACAACCCCTGTCCCCTACCCCCCTGCCCCACCCTTCAACCCGTCCCCTGCCCCCCTGCACCACCCTTCAACCCCTGTCCCCTAACCCCCTGCCCCACCCTACAACCCCTGTCCCCTACCCCCCTGCCCCACCCTTCAACCCCTGTCCCCTGCCCCCCTGCCCCACCCTACACCCCCTGTCCCCTGCCCCCCTGCACCACCCTACAACCCGTCCCCTACCCCCCTGCCCCACCCTTCAACCCCTGTCCCCTGCCCCCTTGCCCCACCCTACAACCCCTGTCCCCTACCCCCCTGCCCCACCCTACAACCCCTGTCCCCTACCCCCCTGCCCCACCCTTCAACCCGTCCCCTGCCCCCCTGCACCACCCTTCAACCCCTGTCCCCTAACCCCCTGCCCCACCCTTCAACCCCTGTCCCCTACCCCTCTGCCCCACCCTACAACCCCTGTCCCCTACCCCCCCTGCCCCGCCCTACAAACCCTGTCCCCTACCCCCCCCTGCCCCACCCTACAACCCCTGTCCCCTACCCCCCTGCCCCACCCCACCCTCCCTGCCGCCCTTCCCCGCCCCACATCTCCTTGCCCCCTTATGCCCCGCCTGCCCCCTCAGAAAATCATTATCAACGACCGTCACTGCTTTGAGCTGTACGGATTCGACATCATCCTGGATGAGGATCTGAAACCTTGGCTCATCGAGGTCAACGCCAGCCCGTCCCTATCCACCACTACTCAGGTATGGCCGTACCGCTGTAGTGCTCTAGTGCCTAGCGCACCCCGGCAAGCCCTGCCCTATCCACCACTACTCAGGTATGGCCGTACCGCTGTAGTGCTCTAGTGCCTAGCGCACCCCGGCAAGCCCTTCCCTATCCACCACTACTCAGGTATGGCCGTACCGCTGTAGTGCTCTAGTGCCTAGCGCACCCCGGCAAGCCCTGCCCTATCCACCACTACTCAGGTATGGCCGTACCGCTGTAGTGCTCTAGTGCCTAGCGCACCCCGGCAAGCCCTTCCCTATCCACCACCACTCAGGTGTGGCCGTACTGCTGTAGTGCTCTAGTGCCTAGCGCACCCCGGCAAGCCCTTCCCTATCCACCACCACTCAGGTGTGGCCGTACCGCTGTAGTGCCCTAGTGCCTAGCGCACCCCGGCAAGCCCTTCCCTATCCACCACCACTCAGGTGTGGCCGTACCGCTGTAGTGCAGTAGTGCCTAGTGTACCCCGGCAAGCCCCTCCCTATCCACCGCCACTCAGGTGTGGCCGTACCGCTGTAGTGCAGTAGTACCTAGCGCACCCCGGCAAGCCCTTCCCTATCCACCACCACTCAGGTGTGGCCGTACTGCTGTAGTGCCCTAGTGCCTAGCGCACCCCGGCAAGCCTTTCCCTATCCACCACCACTCAGGTGTGGCCGTACCGCTGTAGTGCAGTAGTACCTAGTGCACCCCGGCAAGCCCTTCCCTATCCACCACCACTCAGGTGTGGCCGTACTGCTGTAGTGCAGTAGTGCCTAGCGCACCCAGGCAAGCCCCTCCCTGTCCACAAAGGAATTGCGTGCGGCACTTCCAGGGTAGCTGTCGAAAAGGAGGAGCCTGACGGGCTGGTATTGGATAGGGAGGGGCTTGCCGGGGTCTCTACACCTCTTTAGTTTTGCCTCGTAGGGTCACCAGCCCCTCCTGGTCTCCCCACCAGCCAGACATTGATCCCGAACCCTGCACGCCTCACCTCGCTCGCCGTGCCCCCCCCCCCTCAGTCCGACCGTCTGCTCAAGTTCAAGGTCATCAACGATGTCCTGCTGGTCGTCACACCCGTCGAATGGCTCCCCCTGACTCAGGACACCGGGGCGCCGCCTGAGCAGCTGCCCTCCTACGCCAGCCCCACGTGAGTCCCTGGGAGCAGCAACACCTCTCGGAAAGGAATGGCGGACATGGCTTCAAGGCACCAGGCAGTCTCCTAGCGTTCCATGTGTGCCCCCCCCCTTGCACCTTATGCCAGCCTCACCATCCTTCTAGTCTCTTCGTATTGTGTCCCAGATACCCTTTCTGTCTGTCTTTTCCAAGCCAGATGCCCTTTTCTGTCCATCTCTCCCTACCCACATGCCCTTTGTGTCCCTGTCTTTTAACCTAGATGTCTTTTCTGTCCCTCTCCCTACACACATGCCCTTTGTGTCCCTGTCTTCCAACCTAGATGTCTTTTCTGTCCATCTCTCCCTACACACCTGCCCTTTGTGTCCCTGTCTTCCAACCTAGATGTCTTTTCTGTCCATCTCTCCCTACCCACCTGCCCTTTGTGTCCCTGTCTTCCAACCTAGATCTCTTTTCTGTCCATCTCTCCCTACCCACCTGCCCTTTGTGTCCCCTTATTTTTATCTAACCCACACTCTGCCTTCCTGCGGCCGAGCGCACTACTCGATCAGGCCCGCCAGGTGTGTCTTCCAACCTAGATGTCTTTTCTGTCCATCTCTCCCTACACACCTGCCCTTTGTGTCTCTGTCTTCCAACCTAGATGCCCTTTTCTGTCCCTCTCCCTAACCACATGCCCTCTGTATCCCTCTGTTATAACTTATAACCCAGGTGTCTTTTCTGTCCATCTCTCCCAACACAGATGCCCAGTACCTAGATGCCCTTTCTGTTCATCTCCTCTAACCCAGATGCCCTTTCTGTCCATCTCTCCCAGCACAGATGCCCAGTACCCAGATGCCCTTTCTGTCCACCTCTCATCGCCCCCTGTGCTTCCTCCTGTGGGCCCCACCTACCAATTATAGATGCCTTGTCTCTCAATACTCCCCCTATGCCTCCCTCTGTATGCCCCCCCCCCTACCACGACCAGGGATGGCTATGACAATACACACAATTAGACGCCTTGTCCCTCAATACTCCCCCTATGCCTCCCACCCTGCAGGGCTCTGCGGCCGCGGGTGGGTTCCATGCAGCTCATATATGACGAGGAGGCAGATCTTGCGGAGCGCAGCGTGGGCAGGCCACGGCCGGGAGAGGCAGCCTCCTACGGGGTGCGCCGCTCAGGCAGCATCGCGCACTCGGCAGCCTCCTACTCCTCGGGGCTGCGGTCGGGACCCTCGGGGAACGGGGGGAGCGGCGACGCCCTGGCGGCAACGGCGGGCGGGCGACGCTCAGCGAGCGCTGCGCGTGCTCGGCCCGGGCTGTGAGGCTGCCACCTTCGAAATGCGGCCGTTTTTATCAATGTCAGATTCTGAAGCCGCACGATTTGGACGGCAGAGCTTATTGAGATAGATGCCAAGCCGGAAGTGATTCACCACGGAGTCTACATGCGAGCTTGAATGAGGCACTGCATATGTACTGCTGCTGACATGCCATGCATTCGAGATCGGGATCGAGGCACGGCCATTGTACTGCTGCTGCCAGCTTATGCAATCAAGAGTAAGGAACTAACAATGTATTGCTTCCGTCAGCCTAGGCAATCACGATTGTTGCGCCACAGTACCAATGCACTGCTTCTGCCAGCCTGGGCAATTAAGATTGAGGCGCTACCAATGTCCTGCTTCTGCTAGCATGGGCGTTCAAGGTTGAACCTCTGCCAATGCACTGCTGCTGTCAGTTTATGCTCCCACAATGAAATGAGGCATTGTCGTTGTACTGCCGCCAGTCCGAGAGTGATGTACATGGCATTTTGTCAGGGATGGGAGCGCTAGGTCCCCTGAGTTCAATTTTTTTTGTCAGGTGTGCACGATTGTGAGGCCCTAGGGTTTGGTCTCCTCAAATCCTGATTCGTGTGATGTGAATGGCGGTCATAATGACCGCAAAAGGGGATGTCACAGCACTGTGTGGGTGCCTGCATCCATCCTGGCTGTATACCGGTATACAGGCTGTCATTTACGGGACGCGATAACTGTTATGTATTATGTTTTCTGTTTATCAAAGCCTGTCTACCGGTAGGTGAATGAGGTGTGCATATTCATCAATTCATAATCCCGACTTGATTTGTCAATGATCTCATACCGCTGGGCCATGCTGAAAAGGCTCGGCCGCTTGGGTGCCCAGCTGTCTGGTCGGAATGGAAAGAGACAGATGGAAACGGAGAAGGAAACGACCGGCTTGGCTTGGCTTGCACATCCTCCCCATCTTGCTTTGCCCAACCCATGATGGCTGTTTCTCGTCAACAAGTCAACAACCTCACTAGTGAGCTGCGACTGTTGGTGATCCCTGACTGCTAGTTCTCGCAGTACACTCCATTGTCATCAGGCGAATGTAAGGAAGAGAGGGTGAACCCAGAAACAAGCCAATGCGTGTTGTCCTGGCTGCCTATCATGTGGCTACCTACCGGTTGGGCCGCCATAAATGACCTCATGACCTCATTGTTCAGTCCTTTTGCATGAAGTTGGCTTCCATGTGGGCATGTTACTTACTCGAACGGTAATCAAGGTGTAGATAGAGGCAATAACATTACACCTCTGGGCCCGCTCAAAGCTCGGACGCGAGGGCGCCCAACTGTTCAGAAGGGAGAAAAGAAGAAACTAAAAGGAAGAGGGGGGGAAAGGAACAAAAGGAGAGGCCGGGAAGGCAAAGAAGACCAAGTCCGACACCTAAGTTCCACTAGAGAGAAGCCCTGAAAAAAGTCCACAATAGCAAGCGTATGAGCGTATCCCACTCCTGCCTGGCTGCGAGGGCGCCCCACTGATCAGAAGGGAGAAGAGACGAAACTAAAAAGGGGGCAAACAAAAACAACACCAAAAAGAAGGACCAACAGGTGTCGATAGAGTGTCTAGCTCTTTTACGTGGGCCGGGGGTCATGTCTTCTCGGCAGAGCATCATCAGGCAATAGCGTGGATACAAGTGTATGCCCTGCTCTAAATGGCATGGAGTCCGTAATATTAAGCATCACAACTAGTTTTTATATTAAGTTACATGCTGCTTCAAGTTGCCAGTGTCTCCCATTCGTAGCTGAATTGTCTTGTCAGAATAAAACCCCTGATCTGATCCCTAAATAATTGTGTACGGCAACCTGCAACTGAACTGAATACGTGTCACCTACCGGATCGTGCTATGTTGATTCAGTTGTCTGCTGCATCCTGTAAGATGGATGGAGTCAATGACGTCACACCTTTGGGCCCTGCTCCAGAAGGCTTAAGATGGATTGCGTGACCTTAGCTGAGCAGCTCGTAACACTATGGCCTTACGGATAACTGATTATTGTAACTGATATGAAAGGGCCAAGAAGATTAATAACTTAAGGGGAGTGTTGCGAGGGGGGGCAGAGGAAAAATATTAGGGGCCCCATGGTCCCCATCCCCCCTAATTCTCCAAAACTCATCCGTTTGACATGGGGGTTGCACCTAAGGACTTTGGGGAGGGTATATCGGCTTCAGGAAAGAAAACAAACGTTTTTAGGGCCTTGGACCCCCCATCCTAGTTTGGCATGCGTTGACCGGGTATTTGACGTTGACCGTTGACCATGCATGGGGGTCGTTGAAACGCCCTGGCCCTACCCGATGCAGCGAGATCTTCATATTATGCAGTTTTCTCGGGACTGAGATGTAATTCGCAAAATAAGCTTTTGTGAAATCTACACAATCCTCATTGTTGGGCTCTCTGTACCTCGGTCACCGTTGGGCCAAAAAGCATTTTAAGACCAGATATGGAAAGCTCTCGTCAAGCTCCATACTTTCGAGGATGGGTGTTTTTAGTTGTTATTTCCCCCCCCCCTCTAGGAGTATTACGCGTTTTCCCAATTGTCAACCCTTATTGCTTGCTCATCCCACAGTTCAGTTTTTCGCTTCATTGTTCAGTTAAATCCAGTCAGCCATCATGATTGATTCTGCCACTTCGTAAAATTGGGCCAAAAGACGATTCAGCACAGGTTATCGTATCCGAATTTTGCCACCAAAGTCACATGCTGCCATCAGCTCTCCCCCGCGAATATTCCTTGCGAGCTCCCGTTCGCCCAAGGATCCTCCAGGAAAGCCCCTCGAGAGGCGCGTCGGGTCAGCTTCGCATCAAAGACTCTCCAGAACGCCGCAAACCCACCCACCATGCCGACCTGTGTGAGTTCGGTGGTGGTTGGTTGGTTGGGGGGGCAGAGGATGGAGGTGGTGGAGGCAGAGGTGATCAGGAAGGGGCACAGCAGCCAGTCAGCATGGCGGGTCAGCTAGTTTTTGCAAGAGCATGTCGAGCCACATTGGCACATAGGTGCCCTGTCCTCTTGTTTCTAGGGACATGCTTTATTTAAGCAGTCATGATCTGAAAGGGCAGTTATTTTTGCCAGTCGCTCCAAGCATGGGGTTTGAGCTCATGTTTATTTCAGTGCGCACTAGACACAAATTGGAACGCCACCGTGCAGTCACCACTGAGCGAATGGGGACCAAGCCTTGAATGGCATGCAGCCGGAAGCCCAAGCAGCAGGAACTGCAGCAGAAAGCCTCTGTATTCATTGGCCATCATGATGTAGCTGAATTGCAGCTGAATGTAGCTGAATTGCAGCTGAAATGCTTTAATCTAACGGTCAATTTTAACCAGACCCTTCCTTGCGTACCAAATTAATGTAGCCCGCATTCTCAAGCAAAGTCAAGGCCTCCTGCATTCAAAGCAAGCCAGCAGAAACAACACACGCTTAGTTGACTGGCATGAGCATATCTGTTTGAGCCGCATGAGCATCACTTTGAATGATAATTCCGCAGCCTGCTGCACTATGTGGCACATGGTAGCACGATACCGCACAGGCCGAGGTATTGTACTCACGTTACGTTACACAAAAAATACTAAGGCACTCGGGAGGTCCCGCCAGGTGACCCTTTCATATTGTACTACCGAGGTAGCCGAATACGGCACAGGCTAAGCCGCATTGCACTGCCAAGATAGCATGATGCATTGACACGGCACGATAGGGCACAGGTTTATCGGGACTGCGCTACCAAGGCGGCACGGCACAGAACAGGTTTTATCGGATTGCACTCCCAAGGTAGCACGCTACGGCACGATCCAGCGCAATTGTCACCAGGTTTTAGTCTTAACCAGTGACAGGGAGATGTCCGTGGCAGGGCTCAGGCGCCCAGGCTTGTTGGATTGTGCTACCATGTACGGTAATGTGGGCCGTCGTAAAGCCCCCGGAGCCTCCTGCAACCCTACTCTTCGATTATGATGGATGCCGCCAGCAATCGGGAACGACGTAGTGGATGGGCGAATAGGGATGCCAGATGGGATGCCGAATAAGGATGCCACATGGGATGCCAGATGGGTGCATAGCAGCGGATGGCTGGATGCCACCAGCGACCGGGCACACGGTCAAAGATTTCAAGTGCTGCCGTCTAGGGATTCGATTGGGTACCAGGTCTGGGGTGTGGGGCCTCATGCCTTCGAAATTGAAAGCATTTCCGATGCCATCCTGCATTCTCAAGGCCAGGCAAAAGTGCATCCTTAAAGCAGGCTCCGCATCATGCACGCTCAGCTCTGCTTTTTGCGGGGCAGTTACGCCACAATTCCGCTACGTCAAGGCTTACGGCCGCTGGGGCCTGACACGGCAGGCCTGGCTCCTTGGGCCGCCAGTGACGGCCTGAGGTTTGATGCCCATCCGCCCAGTGGTGGCTGCCCATCAGCCTGCCAAAGGTGGTCTGGTGCAACTCAGAAGAAGACTGAGCGCTGTCGATGGCCTTCAAGGGCCATTCCGTACTCAGTTATTCACACACTGCAGCCCTTACCTGAGCCCCGCTCCGCCCATTTGAGTCCGCCACCAGCAGTAAGGCTCCCTCCTTGTCGGGGAAGCGCTTTTGGACTTGTGCCAGGAAGTCTTTGTTGGGGGTAGAAGTCACGATAGTCTTTTGCTGCACAATGGAGAGATTAAAATTTGAATTTGAATTGATGAGACGAGGTCCTCTTTGGGGTAGAGGTCACAACAGTATTTTTCTGCACAACGTTGAAAGTGGATTTGAATTTTGATTTGGATTTTAATTTGTGCCAGGAAGTCCTCCTTGGGGGGGTTCGAGGTCACGGCAGTCTTTTTCTGCACACAAAAAGTCTTCAAAATAAGTCAATAACGGAGGTCAGATATTTCTCATCAGTCTCCTGAGGTTCCATATAAGACTAGACGAGAAAAACAGTGAGGTTAGGGCACACGGAGGACCCGCCACCCCGCTGCAATATTGTGTTTATTTATTCAACGCAGCCACCCAAGAGCCTTTTCCAGAAGGGCCAGACAGAGCGATCAGGAAGAAAAGTGAAAAAGGAAAGCCTCAATGCAACCCACACCCCATGCTCAGTTACTCACCCCCCTGCATACTCAGCTCATACCCCTGAGCTCATACCCCTCTTCAAATGCCCATAACTTACCCCCCTCCACATGCCCTCACCCCCCTCCAAATGCCCTCACCCTCATCCACATGCCCCCCCCCCCCTCCACATGCCATTCCCCACCTCCACATGCCCTCCCCCCCCTCCACATGCCCTTCCTTCCCTCCACATGCCCTTCCTTCCCTCCACATGCCCTCACCCCCCTCCTCATGCCCTCACCTCCCTCCACATGCCCTCACCCCCCTCCACATGCCCTCACCCCTTTCCACATGCCCTCACCCCCTTCCACATGCCCTCACCTCCCTCCACATGCCCTCACCCCCTTCCACATGCCCTCACCCCCCTCCACATGCCCTCACCCCCCTCCACATGCCCTCACCCCTCTCCACATGCCCACGCCCCCTTCCACATGCCCTCACCTCCCTCCACATGCCCTCACCTCCCTCCACATGCCCTCACCTCCCTCCACATGCCCTCACCCCCCTCCACATGCCCTCACCCCTCTCCACATGCCCACACCCCCTTCCACATGCCCTCACCTCCCTCCACATGCCCTCACCTCCCTCCACATGCCCTCACCTCCCTCCACATGCCCTCACCTCCCTCCACATGCCCTCACCCCCCTCCACATGCCCCTACCTTGACCGTGTCAAACTTCCTGGTTTCAATGACCATCGGAATGTTGACAGAGCCTTTGACCTTCCCTCTCCGGTCAGCCTCCAGCGCCGTCCGTACATCCAGCCAGACGTAGCCAATGCTCATCAGCACCTGTTAAACCAGGGCAAGGGTTTAGGATTTAGGAAATAATATGTCTTCCAGCACCGCCCAAACGTTTAACAAGACGTCGCCAATGCTCAGCAGCACCTGTTTAAACGGGGCAAGGGTTTAGGGTTAAGGGATAAGTACACCTCCAGTACCGTCGACACGTCCAACAAGACAAAGGTAATGTTCACCAGCACCTGTTAATCTGGGCAAGGCGGGGCTACGTGTCATTTACGGTGTTTCAGCCACAATTCTGTTACGTTGCGGCCTTTGGCCAGTGTGGCCCGAAACAGCGTGCCCAGTTGTTTGACCAACTGGCTGCAGGCCGGTCAGACTTCCCCCCGTCTACCGAAGCGGTGGCGGCTCAAAGGCTTGTCTAATGTGGTCTGGTGCACACATGAATACACAATCGTGCAATCGTGCTGTAAAAGCATTCCTGGAGCTATGGCTATTATAACTATTCGTATTTACCCACTCGGTTCTAATACCCTTGAGGGGATTCCAGCCAGTCAAGGGACCAGGCATGCTGGGGGGGCTCCAGGCACTGACAACTGAAAAACAAGGAAAACGAATTCCCGAAGAGGCGCGAGGATTGAGGGAACAACGAGGCTGGATGCTTGTATAGGAGATACGGCTGTGGCATGGTACCGGTGCGGCCTCGGCCTCGGCCCATGCCGCACTGTTTCCTTTGCCGGCACGCCCCTGCGGTGCGCAGCTGGTTTTCTTTCTACGGCTGTTTCCCTGCGGGTTACACACCCTGGCTTCATCCGGATCTGCCAGAGGCTTCGCATAGCTTCCTAGTCCCTCGTAGAGCGCTCTCGTTTCCTGCTCACGGCACATAGCAGCAGCATGGGCATGTGGCCAGCATCAACATGGGAGCGCATGGCAGCAGTACGTGAGTGTAAGTGCATGTGTGTGAGGGGTACTTACAAGGAGGTGCATGGCAGCTGTATGTGTGTGAATTGTATTGACATGAGCATGCATGGCAGCAGTATGTGAGTGTAAGTGCATGTGTGTGAGGGGTACTTACAAGGAGGTGCATGGCAGCTGTATGTGTGTGAATTGTATTGACATGAGCATGCATGGCAGCAGTATGTGAGTGTAAGTGCATGTGTGTGAGGGGTACTTACAAGGAGGTGCATGGCAGCTGTATGTGTGTGAATTGTATTGACATGAGCATGCATGGCAGCAGTATGGGTGTGTGGGGGGGAGGAGTGAATGGTATCGACATGAAGGTGCATGCCAGCAGTATGGGTGTGTGTGAGGGGGGGGTGATCGGTATGAACGTGGGAGCATGGCAGTAGTAGAATGTGCGGGAAGCTGAGTGATTGATTGATTGTGTGTGTGTGTGTGTGTGTCCGTTATTAACATGAGGGTGCATGGCAGCAGCATGTGTGTGTTTCACTGGCATTGATATGGAGGTGCATGATAGCTGTAAGGGTGTGTAGTTGGCATAAGCAAGGGGCTGCAGGGTACGAGCATGGTCATCTGCATGGCCTTGCATCGTGCCATGCAGGATAAAAGCCCTTGTGTTCGGAGGCCGTCCAGAGCTCTTTGCTATCTGCCGCGTCGAGGACGCATATGCTATGTAGCAATCGGGTTGAAGCGCTTATCGTGCCTCCCGGGACGTAGCGATGAAGAAATGATGGAAACTCTGGATCATGGATTTACGAACATGTAAATCTGATGCATAGCACCCCTGATAGCATGGAGACTGCCTCGCACCTCAACGTATTCCTGATTGGGCCAGCGACCCAGGTCGCTGGACGCCACGCGTGTGGTTTTCTTTCTGCCCCGCCCGGCTTCTTGGCCCGAGCAAGGAAGTCGGTGTCTCTGTCTGATAATGGCGGTGTTTACATTCCTACTAGCAGCAAGCTGTTGGGATGCCATCGATCTATTGGACGCGAGTATGCTTGGAGATGGAGACCGAGTAGTAACGGTCTAGGGCTCGTAGAGCTATGGAGGATGCGTTCACCTCTCTGATGCTGATATATGAATGATCTAGTGCAGGAAGTGCAGGAAGTTGTCTGCAAATATCAGAGAGTCACTTTGGAGGCACGAGCGAAACGGGCCATCCCTTGCTGAGTTGCTGACTACCGTTTTACCGGTCCAACCGAAACAACGAACCAACACTTCCCACCGCACATGCCCGTTGATCCCTGAGATGGATGGGCGAAACAACCACCAATGCACTGGGCAATGCATGTTCAGTGGCAGTGAAATACGAAGAAGGTTTCGTCGCTAGTCCCCTGGAAAGGATGGATGAAAGGTAAATGACGTTACACCTCTGGGCCATGCTGAAATGAAGCTCGGCCACGTCGGCAAACAAAAAGTCAGCTAGGAAAATCAAGGGAGAAGGCGCAAGAGGGAAGAAAGGATAGCAAGTTCACCCACCAAACAACAAGAACACAGAGGTCAGGCAAACCGTATGCTCAGCCCCTGAAGAGACTAGCCTTCCAAAAGGTCAACTAAAAGTTGCACACAACCAGGGCCCCCTACCCCTGCCTGCGGGCTCTCCGACGTCCTGTCTGGTTAGGAGGGAAAAGGTAAAGAACTAAAGGCTAGAGGAAAGACAGAGGGGAGCACAAAGGGCAAAGAAAAACACCCCTCCAGAAAACGGAAAGGCAGACCGCCCCGCCCCTGAAAGCAAGAGAGAGCCAAAAAGGGAAAGCGTCAGTCCCCAAGGAGGCATAACAAAAAGACAGCAAGCTAGCCCTCGACAAAGTCTACCACGTCCTCAACAAATGCCAGTGCCTCTCCCCCAAGAGGATAAGGAAAGAAAGTGAGGAACACAAAGGAGAAGAAAAAAACAAACCTCCCCCCCTTCTGGGCACCTACTTGTCAGGTTTGATGTACCTGAAGTGAAGCTGGGGTGCGCTAAACAAACGCTGGTGGGGTCACCATTGTCCGGCGGCCAATGCAAATAGGCTTGTCTAAACAGGCGAACCCCATAGGCGTTTGTACTAATGTAGCTGAATTGCAGCTCAAGCATCTAACTTCGATTGAGCAGATGCGCATCAGGTATTCAGGTCAGGTCAGTCCCTTCGTAAAAGAATTAACGCTACGGCCTGCAACTTGAAACAGGTAGCTGCTATTTAAACGATGGCTTAACGCGCTCAAACCATCCAACTGCGCACTGGAAACGTCCAACCGATTAAACCGCCCACTAGACATATCCAACAGACTCATATACCATCGCTCATCCTCCCAGCCGCAGCCATGACACTCGCTGCTCCCTGTAGATGCACTACCCCCATGGCCGAGGTGCTCCAGGACAACGCCCTAAAACCCTCAGACGCGTTAGACGTCTAACGCTGTCACCTTACCCAACCCACTTGTAGGACAGGTGTTATATAACCTTATATTGTTGCCCTAGCTTGCTTGCAACATTACAACCAACGCCACGAAGACAGCTGCTCCATCCCACACCCTCCCAGCAGCAACCATGGCGCGCACTATACTCGCAGATTGGTCTAGCGCCAGTGTTTATTTTTTCTGCTGCCTCAGTTTGTAACACCACAAACGACACCTCAGATACAGCCGCCCCATCCCACACACTGCCAGCTGCTGCCTTGAAACTTGCTGCTCCCTGCATCGTGGTCCGGCGCCATTTAGCGAGATGCCTTAGTTCAACGCCCTCCTGCTGACCCAGCTTGCAGCACCACAAACGACACCACAAAGACAGCTGCTCCGTCCCACACACTCCCAGCTGTCGCCATAACGCCTGCAGCTCCTAGCATCACGGTCTTGAGCCCCGGGATGAGGTTGACCAAGTTCAAGCCCCGTAGATGTGATGGGGCCTTGTGAGTGCTGACCGAGCATTGCATCCATGCCCGTACGCGCTTGTCCCCCAGCAGCACATTCATACCCAGGATGATTGCCACCTGTACGGCTAGCAAAACGAGGACAGGCGGGACGACCCACTGCCATGGCGCCGCGCCGCCTCGTGCGATGAAGTAGGCAAGCCCCACTGCCAAGAGCACTCGCAGTAGCAACGTGGATTGGACGGAGAGATTCAGACGCGCCCCCCACCCAGCATCAGACGCAGGGCTGATGGAGCCAGAGTGAGCCGGAGAGGCCAGCTCCGGAGCATCCACAAGCAACTCCTCCTCCTCCACTGGCCCAGATGTCATAAGGCCTTTTGCAGGTGCCGCTGCCGCCGCGACGGCAGTCTGCAGCGTTGCTCCTGCACTTGTCGTCACTGCCGCCCCCACCACGCCCGCAGTCGGCAGCGCCGCAGCTGCTGATCCGCGAAGGCGTACGCCTGTTGTCTCGGGCGTTAAATTTCCGGAGACTGGCGACTCAGCAGCGGATGCTGTTTTGGTGTCGGATGGGTCAGCGGCCGTTGCTGTCGATTCAGTGGCAGCGGCTGTTTTGGTGGTGGTTGGTCCAGCGGCCGCAGATGGCAACTCAGCAGCACAGGAAGGCTCGTCAGCGCGGATGCCGGGGCAGGCAGGCAGCAGGGCCTGTTTTTGTGTCACCTCAGCAAGGGCTGTCTGATGAGCAGCGCTGGTTGACAGGTGGTCTGATTGTGATGGTGCTGCATCAGCTGCTGGCGCTCCGACTGTGATCTGTGACAACCGGTCCTTGCCACGAGACAATATCTTCAATCGCCGCGCCTCAGCTGCTGCTGCTCGGTCCGACATGGTAGTGCAGCTTCCGTATGCAATGTAAATTGGAAGAGGCTGCTTGTATGCGTCAGTAATCGGTGTAGATGTCACGATTGCTGTTAACAAGAGGCTGTGCGCTTCAGGTGATGGATGCGAGCAGGGGCTGCGAGGAGAGTCACCAGGAAGCAAACGATATGGCCGGATCGCGGTCGGGCCGACGTGAATGATAAATTCAAACCTATTTACGCGTACCGGTATATACTACCAGTTCGACTTATTTGCTGTGGTGTTTAGGTAAGTCGAGGACAAAACAAAAGGTGGACAAAAGATGCATGTGTGATGTGTGGAAGCCGACGAGCTTGGGGGGTGACATGTCATTGACCGGTGTGGCACTGACATGGAGTCAAAGAAACTATTTCTTGGCCGTCATGGTGGGTTACCACGTACCACTGGTACTGTGCCTTGCACCAGAGGCATCAAGCAGGGCTGCCCCCTGAGCCCTTTGCTCTTTAGCCTTTACCTCAGTGACCTGCCGGCCATGCTAGCAGCCGAGTTCGCGGCAGAGGGCATTGAGCTGCAGGCGGGGCGACAGCTACGCTGCCTGTTGTATGCGGACGACCTCTCTCTGCTAGCCCGCACCCCAGCAGGGCTGCAACGCATGCTTGAAGCCATGCATGAGAATGCGGCACATAAACAGCTTCAGGTCAATGTCAGTAAGACAGAGATCCTGGAGTTTGGCAGCCGCTTAGCAGCGCAGCGCCGACAGCCAGCCCATGTTTGCGTGTACGGCCCAGACCGTGCCGTGTTGAAGAGTGTCCAAGAATTCAAGTTCTTGGGCATCACTCAGCACGAAAGCGGCGGCATGAAGAGGGCCATGGAGGGTAGAGAGGCGCCTTTGGCTGCAGCGCTGCACCGCGTTCGCCGCATGGCGACCAAGGTGGGCCTAAGGCGCCATCTTCCAACCCGCATCAGGTTGGTAGCTGTGTGCGCAGCGCCTGCGGCCAACTACGCGACGTGGTGTGGGCCACCAGCCACCTTGGGCCGTGGCAATGTCTCTCCAGCAAAATGCAGTCCAGCTTAGTTCAGCACCTACGCCAGGCTACGGGGCCACCTGCATCAGCCGCCAGTTGGGGAGTCATGAGAGAGCTGCAGCTCCAGCCACTACAGCGAGACTGGTGGACCCATATCATCCGCTTCTACAATGCAGCGGTGGCACCGGCGGCACAGCAATACAGACCTCTCATGGCTCAAGCCATGGCAGCAGATATGCAGCTTGCAGTCAGCCAGAGCACTGGCGGCCGCACCTGGTGCTCTGATGTGCTGGGTGCATTAGAGGAGCTGGAGCGGGGGGCAGCCACCCCACCTTGCGCGAGGCAGCAGCTGCCCTACAGCGCCTACCCGTCACAGAGGTGTTGACGCAGCATACGAGCAGGCAAAGCTGGACGCAAGCGGCAGTGGGGACTCCAGGGACCCTACCACCGAGCACAGATCTGCGGCGACCTACCGCGCCTGGTTCCAGTCTACGGCGGGTGCCGTGCTGGCGCAAGCCAGGAGCCGCACTAGCCAGAGGGAGTGTGCTTGTGTGCGCATAAATTTGCGACTGCGGCTCGGCGCGATCAGCACGGCTGATACCAGAGGACGGCGCAACGGTCAGCGGCGAGAGGCACGCTGCTGCCAGCGGCGTTGGGCACAGGTGGATAGCGAGCAGGTGGAGGATGCGCTACATGTATGCTTCCATTGCCCTAGTGTCAGGGAGCAGTTACGGGAGCGGGGATGGGCAGGTCCTCCGGGCGCTACCACTTACTTCCACCAGCTGTACCAGGCTGAGCAGGGTGGGATGCACTTGCTTTTGTGGACTGTGCTGTGGGCATTGTTAAGGGTAAGTCTCTAGGGATTCTGAGGCGACAGTCTCGTTTGCCTTTCCGGCCTTCCCTTTTGGTTTTTTCCCCTTCCTTTGCCCCCTTTTTAGTTTCTTCTCTTCTCCCTTCCGATCAGTGGGGCGCCCACGCAGCCAAGCAGGGGTGGGATACGCTTGCTTTTGTGGCCTTTTCCTTTTTTGTAGGCTTTGTTGAGGGCTAGTCTCTAGTGGAACTCAGGTGTCGGACTTGGTCTTCTTTGCCATTCCGGCCTTTCCTTTTGTTCCTTTCCCCCCCTCTTCCTTTTAGTTTCTTCTTTTCTTCCTTCTTAACAGTTGGGCGCTCACGCGGCCGAGCTTTGAGCGGGCCCAGAGGTGTAACGTTATTGACCACGTACCAGTTCACTTATATGCCTTAGAGGTGTGTGGCCTGTTGAGTGACCATTGTAGTGTGACTTGCTGAGTGCCCTTCGTGGTATGTGACCTGCTGATTGCCCTTGCTTGGTACCGGTACTAAGTGTAAGACCTGGTAATTGCCCTCAGTGCCTCAGTGGTGAGTGACTTGCTGATGAACGACCATGTTGTGTGACCTGCTGATGAGTGACCTCGCCTGAGATCACGGTGTGTGACCTGCTGATTGCCCCAAGTGGTGTGAATGTGTTTGACCTGCTGACGAGTGACCTCGCCTGAGATCACGGTCATGTAACGGTGTGGGATCTGCTGATGCATGAGTTTAGAACGGTGCATACCCACTGCTGGGCCCTCTTTTGGTTCCTTTCTTCTGTTCCCTCTTACTTCTAGTTTCTTCTTTCTCTCTTCTGAACAGCTGAGCGCCCACGCAGCCGAGCCTTCTTGTGCATGGCCCAGAGGTGTAACGTCATTGACATGAAATAACACAGAGAGCTGGACGCCTCTAAGACGGCTGAGCCTTTTCTGATCAGGGCCAGCAGTGTGACGTCACATACCAGCAACATGACAGCTCACCTGAAATAACGCCTCTCGTTCATACGTAGACATTTTTCAGAGGCTGGAACTTCCTTTCTCTTTCTTTTCCAGCCTTTTGTCTGTCCCTTCACGTTATTTCCCACTTCTCCTCCTTTCTTGTCCCCTGGTGTTTTTTCCCTCCCAACCCTCTAATTAGGCACCCACGCGGCCGAGCCTGTTTGGGCAGGGCCAAGAGGTATAAAGTCATTGACGCACTGGGCCCTGACGAACTCCCGGCAACGTGGGGCTGGTAGGGAATGACTAGGCTCAATTCCAGCTACCATGCACAGCCTGGGCCATGGTGCAGCCATGCCATCCTCTTATGTGAGGGGCAGAAACATGGACCCGGCGTTCTAGGCGAGGGGGAGAGAATATCGTGTTGCAGGTTCAATCCCTCAACCTCCGTCTGGGTCAACGATAATACACCTCTGGACCCCTGTTCAAAAAGGCTCGGCCGTGGAGGCGCCCAACTGTTCCACTGGAAGAAAAAATCGGAAACTGAGCCAACCTCCGTCTAGGTATGGATGCTGATGCATGAGTGACCTGAGTATTAGCACCTGCTGATCGCCCTTCGTGCCGGAGTTGGTGGTGTATAACTTGTTGAGTGATGACCTTCGTCGTATGTGACCTATTGAGTACTTGAGCGTCTTCAGCGGGGTCAAGGTCGTTATACCTCTGGGCCCTGCCCAAAAGGCTGGGTGCACAACCGTCTGGTTGGGAGAAATGTAACTGAAGGCAAAAGGGGAGAGGGAAGAAAGGAACACAAAGGAGAAGGAAAATACCGCCCCCCGAGAAAAGAGGCTGACCGCAGATCCCCCAGCCCATGTAGAGTCTGCCCTTGAGAGAGCTTAGGATGGTGCACACCCGCTGGGCCCGGTTGAATGCTCGGCCTTGGGGGGCTGGCAGGGGATGAGCAAGATCGATTCTATCTACATGCACCGTCAGGACCGTGGTGCAGCCATGCTAACCTCCTACGTGAGGGGACGGGAACATGTAGCCCAGCAACCCAATCGAAGGCGCAGCCATACCCATAAGGCCGTAACCTGTGTGATGGGGCAGAAACTTGGAACCTGATGTCCTACAGGGGGAGAGGGAGGATCGTTTGGCGGGTTCAATCCCTCAACCACTGGGTGTGAATAAGTCACACCTACAGGGAGGAGAGAAAACAAAAGACGACGACCGGTATTAAACAGATGTAGAGACTTTCGCATACAGGTAGCATGCTGTGCAAGTTGTGGGTTGGCTCGCAACTTGGATTCCAAATGGACATGAATATGGATAAGAATGATTGAATATCGAAATGGGATGCCCGATTAGACTCTAAGAACTTACCCATAGTATGATACTCCATGCTCAAAATCGAAATCCGAATTTCTTGTTATTCCTCTACATCCCTATCTCTGCATCAGCTGGTGATGATGTCCTACCCCATGCTGTTCCCCATTCCCATGTCCCTAGGCTGGCATGGCTTTCTTTCTTTCTATTCATATCCCTCCAGGTCCAGATCTGCGCACATACTGGTGATGATGTCGTCCCCCATGTCCAGCCCCTTCTGCAGCCGGTCCACCTCAAGCCTCAGAGCCATGCCCTGCGCCTGCTCGTGGAGCAGCTGAGATAAAAGCCGCGAAAGCTGCGCCTGATGAGACCGTGCCAGTGCATCCAATACCTCGGCTTGCTCTGACTCAACCTGACCACACACAACAAGTGAAGGAGTCAAATTCGAACCGGATTCACCTTAAACAAGGCAGTGAGCTTGACATCATTCCCCAGGGGCACCAGCGATCCACCGGAAGCCAGTGCACGCACAGAGGAGGGGCGAGCAACGTGGTATCTCCCACACTTTGTGTTGCATGCAGATGTTTCCTTTTCCGACCTGTCCTTTTCCGACCTGTCCTTTTCTCCCTTTTTATCCCCCCCCCTCCCCTCTCTGCCTTTTATTCTTTTCTCCCATCTGAACAGTTAGGCGCCCACGTGGCTGAGCCTTCTTGAGCAGGGCCCAGAGGTGTAACATCACTGCCTTTTCTTTGCACACAAAGGCGTCATACCCAGAGAGAAACAGATGATCATACCACACTGTGCGCCCAATCCCGTGACCTCGGCACCGAGCACAAAAACAAGCTTGATCATAATTCCCATCGGCGGCCTGCACAGTTGTCTTCCATGACTCACCCTGGTACCACGGTGGGTGCTGCCCAGCCGCTCTCGTCACACCTTAGGTCCCGCAGAGCAGCCCCGGGAAATGTGACTCACTGAGCATTGCCACTCACCTGGCTCATTGCGGTGCAGTGGGCGCTGCCCAGCTGTTGTTGTAGGCCCCGCAGAGCAGCCCGCTCCTCGGACATGGCATGGGGCTGCTTCGCTGGCAGCGCAGCCTCTTCCGGGGAATGAGCCACCTGCAGACATCACGTAGTGCTCGCAATTTGAACATGCAATAAAGGATCTGTCGACATGGCATGGGGCTGCTTCGCTGGCAGCACGGCCTCCTCCTGGGACTCAGCCGCCTGCACACATGCACATCACACAGATCATGCACATAGGCACATGATGAACGCATGCACATCCTGCAATGCTCACATCTTGAGCGTGCAATAAAGGATCTGCCTATATGCCATGGGGCTGCTTCACTGGTGATAAATAACTACTCCCAGGACTGAGCCGCCTGTGATCATTCACTGGAGGCCCTGGACACGTTATATGGGTCAAGGATTCAAGACAGCTAACCTCAGGACCTGGCCCTGTCGCTCAGCCTGGTCTAAACCCACCCGTGTGGCGCAGTCAACGGATGACGAGAGCAGCCTCGTCCCACCAGCTAGCCTCAGGACCTGGTCCTGTCGCTCAGCCAGGCACCTCAACGAGGCTGCGACACCAGCAGCCTGTCTCAGCTGAGCTAGCAAACCGCCGTTGGCAGCACTGCCGCCCCGCCCCACCCCTGTCGGTGCCGACCTCCCCAACCATGCAACCTCAGGGTCTGCCCTGCCGCTCTGGCCTGGTCCCGCCAATGCCGTTCTCCCCAGCCAAGAATCGTCATGGTCTGCGCTGCCGCTCTGGCCTGGCTCTGCTGGTGCAGACTTCCCATGCCAGGCATCCTTGCTGTTTGCGCTGCCGCTCTGGCCTGGTCCCGCCCATGCCGTTCTCCCCAGCCAGGCACCGTCATGGTCTGCGCCGCTGCTCTGGCCTGGCCCTGCTGGTGCAGACTTCCCATGCCAGGCATCCTTGTTGTTTGCGCCGCCGCTCTGGCCTGGCCCCGCCGGTGCCGCCCACCCAGGCCACGCACCCTCATTGTCTGCGCTGCTGCACCTCCCAGTGCCCCCCTTACCCGCTGCCACGCCCGCATCAGCGCCTGCCACGCTGGCTTGTGCCTGGGCCTGGTCCACACGTGGTACTACATCTTCCTGCGACTGCCGTCTCGGGCTCCGCAAGGTGGCAGTTGCTGCGGCTGCTGACGGAGAAGAGGGTCTCTGCAGCTGGCCACCAAGTAGCCCCAAAATTGCTGCTGCTGTGGTTGCTGTTGCTTGAGTAAATGCATGTTGTGGGGATGTTGAGCACCTGGTGATCTCCTGCCGGGCATCAAACAAATGCTTGTGGAAGAATTTACGAGAGGTCGGCTCATGTCAGGCAAGGACAAAAGATAAAAAGGAAGATACGAAGATATTGCATGACACTGACTCCTGTCGGGTGAGCACAGGATATAAAAGGAAGATGTTGCATGAGATCAACTCCTGTTGGGCAAGGACAAGAGCAAAAGGGAAATACAAGTGGAAGACTGGAAGACATTACACAGGGTCACCTCCTGTTGGGCATGCAGAAGATAAACGAATGGTTGACACAGCTGCACATGCCTTCAGAGGACGGTCCTGGAAGAAGATCTTAGAGAAGCTCTCAGAGGGGACGGGCCAAGGAGAAGCGCTCAGAGAAAGGTGCCAAAGTAAGGTTTCTGAAGACGCTTTTGGAGGATCATATCAAAGGATGATACCAAGGGAGGATATCAGAGAATGACATCAGCGAAAGGTATAACTGACAGCTGTTTAAATTGGGAATTACGATCCCGTCTCCGATAGTTTTGCCTAACTGGGTACGGTAATCGGTTTCGGAAGCTACACAGCCTCGCTACAGTGACTGGCGCAACTACTTGAAGACGACAGGGGAGGATTTCACACGGGCAGGTGCACGTAAGGAGGTTGGTACCATGGTACAGGAATGAGGAACACATGGTATAGAAACCCTAACCCTAAACCCAAACCAAGGCACGTGAAACGCTCGTGATGGCTCAACATGCGCAGCTCGTCACAGCCAAGAGGGCAGTGAGACTGAAATCTGAATGACATCTACTTAGGGCCTGCCCGGTATCTCAGCCCCCCCGCACTCCTCCTTTGTGTCTGACAGACTGCCCCCCCGCATATCCCCTCTAGCCACCCACCTGCACGTGAAGCGTCCCCGACTGACATATGAACTGGCGTTGTTGCTGCTCCCCGACGCCCTGCTGCCTGCCCTCCGGCTGAGGCTGAGGGGGGTGGCCTGCCGCGGCGCCTGTGGTTGCCCAGGCACTGAGGCCCTCCGGCTGAGGCTGAGGAGGGCGGCCTGCCGCGGCGCCTGTGGTTGCCCAGGCACTGAGGCCCTCCGGCTGAGGTGCTGTCTCCTGTTGGGGGTCAGCCTGTTCCCGCTGAGACTTACAAGCCAATGCATGCAGCTGCACGCAGGGGTGGGGAGGGTATGACACTGTTACCGTTTGAGGGAGGGGGGATGGAAAGGGTATGAGGGATAAGAGGTGGGGAGGGTATGAGGGAGGGGGGTGAGGAGGGACGGAGGGTATGAGAGAGAAAGGGCAAGGGGTGAGTCTTACCAGCCAGTTTGGCAATAGATAGGTGGAGGAAGGAGGGGGCAAGAGGGGGCGGAGGAGTCTTAAAAACCAGAGTCTACGACTTTGTGCTGTGTGGGGTGGGTGGGTGGGTGGGTACGAGGCTATGAGCCAAAGAAACTGGGATCCAAGATCTTAGTCACAATGAGAGTATATGAATCCTGTAACCTAAACCCTCACAAATTCCCCAGATGGATTGAAAGGGGGGGGGGGTACCCCCCTAAACCCTTTAAATGGGGAATACCCCCCCCAAACCCTTGATTTGCCTCTGCCAGCTGCAAATAGATTAGGAAGCAAGGGAACGAAATGGATCCAAATATGAAGTGGCCACCTTCGCTGCCACTGATTCTGTTTGAACGTGATTCAGCTGCAGCACGGCCTCCGGCCTCCGGGAGCGTGGTGAATCAAGCCCGACTGCTCGGGCCCTTAGCTGCAGGCCGGTTGCCCGTCGGCCACCCCAAGGCAGTATGGTATAAATCTGACTACCGTAATACAAGCGCCAGTCATATCCTATTTCCTTTCCTCCTCGCCTCGGGGCAGTTAACCGCTGCCAGCCAATACAAAACACACACAACATGCTGCACACGTGGATGAGGTCTATGATTTAGGGTTTGGGTCCGGCTAGGGACAAAGGTCACACCGTGCTGCACACGCAGAGGAGTCCAGGGAGCAGCAGTGTGACAGCCATGGCTGCAAAGTCCGAGTTGTTGCTGGTGTTGCTTTCCTGTTGCAAGATGACCTGAACAACACAACACAACACAGAAGCTTAAGTCCTTGTAAAGAATTCGCACCTCTCCTCAGGAAAGCAGTACTTGCTGAGCCGATGGAGTGGTGCATCCCTCCGAAGCTTGGTTAGTGATAGGTGTTGATTCATAAGGCCATTTTCAAACAACAGGGCTATTCGGTGCTCTCTGCGCCCCAGGTCATCCGCCTGGTCATCGCTACCTTAAGCTTGCTACCCTGAGCTGCCTTTACGACCTCTTCATATCGGATGAACCCCACTGTTGAATTTATACTTCAGCATACTTCCAGCTACAATTGAGATAAGCAACGGCCGATGGCTGCGTGGGCCAGGTACATCATCGCCTGCTGCTCAGGCCGCCGGCCGCAGGTCAGCCAAGGTTTGGTCCCCAAGCAGCGGCTGCCCAGCGGCCTGACCGCAAGGGCCGCTGCTGGAGGCCAAACCTGCACGGCGCACACTAGAGGGGGCAAAGAATTGTACCTCTGGACCCCCGTAGATGTATCCGTCAATGGGGGATGGCGAACCTCTGGTATTCCCGGGTGCCAGCTAGCCGCACACAAAGCTGAATGGTAGGTGACCCAGTGCTACAGCCGAACGTGTGCCTTCCTTACTACACGCCTCAGGGCGCACCGGTACATACATATTTCTGTATTGAAAAAACGCGGACACTTTGGCATCCCCCTCCCCTTAAGGATCCTGCCAACAGGGTGTGTAGTGTGCACGGTGATAAGCGCTGGCGGTTTGCCCCCTCCCCCTCCCCGAAGGACCTGCCTCATGGGGGGTCAGATGTACACTGTAATGAACGCTGTATTGAGCCCAACTTTCCGCACACACCACACAGCCACTGCAGCCATCAAGGGGCATAGAGTGCTTCACCCGACCCCCAAGCGCTGGTCTCAACCCACCTTTCCACACACACATCTGCGGCCCTAGAGGGAGCTTAATAACAGAAACCAGAGCTTGATAATATTAAGATAATGCAACTTTTATACCGGTTGGCCTCGATAACATAATATCATTTAATGTAGTCACGGACGTGTTTTGTTGTTTTCGAAGTTCGTTGTTGCTTAAGAAGTCGCTGTTTCGGCGATTTTTTGATTCGTTGCCCCTAATTTCCAGTCAAAAACATTTTCGCAATTAATTTCTTTGCTCCCTGAAGAACGATCAAAACAACGAAACACGTCCGTGACTACGGTATCCTGTACGATAACATGCTGACCCCTATTACAGGTAACAAGCGTTCCATCAGAACCCCAAGCGTTGATCCCTAATAATAAGTGCTCAAATTAAACCCAAGCGCTGGTCTCAAGTCTCAACCCACCTCTCCGGGCACCCTGCTGTATCCCTCAACAAAGCCTCGAGCCGTGCCCACAAGAGTCGGTGCTTTAAACGGCCCTGCTCTGCCTCTTCTGCATCCCTCCCCCCACACATCTCCGTTTCTGCCAAAGCTATCCCTTGGCTCTGCTCCGCCTCAGCTGCAGCCCGCCCCTCAAATCAGATCCGTTTCTGTTACAGCTGTCCCATGGTGCTGCTCCGCCTCAGCTGCATCCCTACCCCCACACCTCTCCCTTTCTGCTACAGCTGTCCATGGTGCTGCTCTGCCTCAGCTGCAGCCTTCCTCCCAACTCTTCAGTACCGGTCAGACTTCACTAGGGCCTCACCGGGTCGTCAGGCTGGTTCTCGGCAGCTGCTGCTGATGATGCCTGGGGAGAAGAAGAGGCATGCCCATCCACACGGGCGCCGCCACCGTCTGGACCCGTCGGGTCTTTGGCATCCAATCCGTCAGCCATAATCCTGCACACAATGGAGCCAAGGAAATGCATTAGTTCCACACTTCTGTTCACACGATCGGCTTCAAATAATGCTCACAATGACGACAGGGGGGGGGGGAACTCTCTCCGGGGCAGTGATGCCAGAGGAGGGCCTGCCTCCGCGGATTCTGACAAGCGTTTCTTTTTGTGTGCACCAGACCACCCTCCGGGGGGACATGGCTGCTGGGCGCCTACCCGTGGGGGGACATGGGGAGAGCATTGACCAGCCTTTGTCCAGTGGGGGGACATGGGGAGAGCATTGACCAGCCTTTGTCCAGTGGGGGAACATGGGGAGAGCATTGACCAGCCTTTGTCCAGTGGGTGGACATGGGGAGAGCATTGACCAGCCTTTGTCCAGTGGGTGGACATGGGGAGAGCATTGACCAGCCTTTGTCCAGTGAAGGGACATGGGGAGAGCATTGACGAGCCTTTGTTCAGTAGGGGGACATGGGCAGAGCATTGACCAGCCTCTGTCCAGTGGAGGGACATGGGGAGAGCATTGACCAGCCTTTGTCCAGTGGGGGCACATGGGGAGAGCATTGACCAGCCTTTGTCCAGTGAAGGGACATGGGGAGAGCATTGACGAGCCTTTGTTCAGTAGGGGGACATGGGCAGAGCATTGACCAGCCTCTGTCCAGTGGAGGGACATGGGGAGAGCATTGACCAGCCTTTGTCCAGTGGGTGGACATGGGGAGAGCATTGACCAGCCTTTGTCCAGTGGGTGGACATGGGCAGAGCATTGACCAGCCTTTGTTCAGTGGGAGGACATGGGGAGAGCATTGACCAGCCTTTGTCCAGTGGGTGGACATGGGGAGAGCATTGACCAGCCTTTGTCCAGTGGGGGAACATGGGGAGAGCATTGACCAGCCTTTGTCCAGTGGCCCACGCAGCAAGCTTGCAGCAACAGGCACCCTCAGGCCTCAGCCATAGGCTGTGATATAGCTGCATTGTATTGAAAGGGCCCAAGGATTAACAGTGGTGTGTTTGTTATGCTCTTGGTGATTTGATGCGAATGCGAAGAACTGTTAGGTCATGCTGTGGTCAGGGTCAGCATTCGACAGGCCAACCTTTCGCGAGCACAACTCAATTTGGAGGTCACAGATCCCTTCAATTCTGCAGTGCGGTTGAAGTGCAATCCTGTACTGGCGTACTGCAGGTGGATAGGATGGACTCCGCTGTCCTCTATGCTGCTGCTTGTGGCGGACGTAATACAAGATCACGCCAGTGCAAGCTATTGTGCACTTCAGCAGAACTTCAGCTATTTCCCGGCATGCAGATGAGGGGCGTTCGGGTGCAGCATGAACCGGTGCCCAGGCCGCCGACCGGTCCGAATTTTGGCCCAATGGGCCCTTTGGCGCCATCCAGCCGCCCTCCAAAGGTGCGCACCAGTGCGCTCAGGTGCGCACTAAAATTAGCACGGGTGTTTCGTTTTGTCAGTGTTCCGCCTAGGTTTGTTGTTTGGTTTATGCTCACAATTTCAAAATATACACCAGTACCGGTACGGTAACAAATTAATTGTTACTATTTTTTGATTTTGGTTTCCTCCATCTCACCTGAGCACTGTGGCGAGCTCATGGTCGATGCATGGGGTGGAGGGAGAGTCAACGCGGCCTGCATGGCGTTGCATGAGCTCTTGCATGGAATCCTGCAGGTGCTGCAGCAGGCACGTCTGGTCGCATGCATGGCGGGATTTGGCTGGCTCCGCATAGCTTGCCGGTGTGTTGCCTGCCGCCTCATCCTGGTGGCTGATGCTGCTACTGCATGCCAGAGTTACATTGCCATGCTGTTTGCCAAAGTCTCTGGCTTCCGTGGCAAGGAGGAAGCTGTCAGGTAGCTGCTGCATCATGACCTGGCTTTGGAGTAGGACGCCACAGCTGTACAGGCGGGAGGCCTGCTGCAGCAGCTGCAGGTTTGGGAGTGCAAGAGTTCCCTCATGAGCTGTGAACCCTTGTACGCCTTTCAAGGCGTTCTGAAGCAGCAGAGCGATGCCCATTCTAAAGCCGGATTCGAATCGATGCCAAGTCGCCGCTCTATTGGGTGTCGATTCCCGGTCGACGAGGCTGGATGGGATATTGCTGTAATTCAAAATCCCCAAGTGATCCGCGCTGGCTGCCTCTTGCGACCTCCAGTCAGGCTGTCTGTTTACGAATGATGGTAAAACCGCCAAGTTACTTTTAGTTTGTCCGACACGACGAATCAAGAGGAGGAAATATAGGAGCAAGGCAGAGACGAAGACCTGGAATGCACGAGTGGGCGCCATACACTGGCGTATCGCTCGCTTTGATTGGTTCCTTTCCTAAACCCTTGCCTTTCAACTGCGGGAAGAAGGTACCGTATCCAGCTGTCAGAAATTGAAAGCATGCCCAGGCTGTAGTGCAGTCAAACTGGGACATCAAGGCATCAAGGATGCCCAACAGGAGTCTCTCCGGCCCCTAGCATCACAGCAATTTTACGCTCTGTTTACTTTTGACGCACCCTAACACGCGGAGGTGTCACAGCGGACACTAGATGCCCGTACGTTGTGACGTAAAGCTTAGCGGGCATTTCCTGGTCACGCCAACAAGCCGACCCCTATAACGACAGATGAACTGATGAATCCTTACAAATGGGAAAGGGAGATTTCCCACCCCTGTTTACCACACTACCCCGAGCAAAAGAGAGACACTAATCTGGAAAACCTAACCTAGGGAAAACATATGGTCTGGTAGCCGTAGTTAGAGATCCTCAAATTTGGTTCTCCCCTCGAATCCCCCTGGTAATACTCTAGCCTTTACTTCCTTTCCTTTTTCCTCCCAACCAGACAGGACGTCGGAGAACTCGCAGGCAGGGGTGGGAGGCCCTGGTTTTTGTACTTTTAGTTGAGCTTTTTGAATGTGAAACTCTTCTGGGGCAGGGGATATGGTTTGCCCGACCTTTGTTTTCTTGTTGTTTGGTGGGTAAACTTGCTATCCTTTCTTTCCTCTTGTGCCTTTTCCCTTGACTTTCCTAGCTGTTTTTTGTTTGCCGACGAGGCCGAGCTTCATTTCAGCATGGCCCAGAGGTGTAATGTCATTAACTTGTGCCAATATGCCTTCGATCTCCATCATACGGTATAAAGATTTCTCTACGATTCCCTGAAACTGCCTGAACTTAAGCAAATCGACAGCCACGCCTGTGGCAGCCTGTTTTATAACATGAAGCGTTGTTTTAGGTGTTACATCAGATGTCCGAGATTTTACCGTTGGGTGCAATCTGGGCCAACTGCGCTCGAGGAGGTGTCTCCTGATGCTATGTAGCGCTGAAGGGCCTGCTTGAGACTGCTGGATTCCACACAAAAGTCATGGTCAAATCTGGCTTAGTGAAGGCCCCCTGGAAGTCAAAAGACTCAGGTCGTTGCCTCCTTGGGAGGGCCGCGTGCTGGGCTACCGTGGCTCCATGCCATGACGGGGTAGGGGGAGGGATGGCCATGGCCTGGTTCGGCAACAAGCACCGGATGCGCTTGCTCCTGCCAGGTTGGGCGCCACCTGCTCCTCTACCAGGTTCTGGAAGGCTGTCCGGGACTGTCCATGGCGGCATCTGCTCGGCCCTCCCTGTACCTCAGACAGCTAAACCGCTTTAGAGTGGGAGCAAGCCGTAGGTCAGGGTGTGTTGGGTTGGGTTGAGCCAGTGTACAACGGGGGTTTCTAGGTGTGATCAGGGGGGAGACTTGCAGCAGCTTGGTCACACGAGGGGGCAAGGTAAGCCCGGGATTGCAGATTTGTAGGAGGCCTGACCTGCGTTGTAGGGGCGGTTCGCTGGATCAGGAGCAAGGCGAGTGGCTCAGGACAGCACAAGTGCTGTAGAAAAATATCTGCTTGCAAAGAGGTGAAGGGCCTGGCCTGAGATGGCAGGAATGCGTCGCCTGCCTGGAGGCACGAAGATAGTTCAGGAGCTGTTGGTGGCGCGACCTGCAAAGCTGGAGAGCGTTGCGGGACTGGGGGCAGGGCCAGTGCCTTAGGCCTGCAGGTGGCGTGACCTTCGTTGATGGATTGCGTGATTGGGTCGCCTGCCTGGGGGCAAGGTGATAGCATTGGAGCTGCGGCCCGCAAAGCTGTAGAAAGTCGGCAGCATGGGTCATGGCAGGTGTGTGCGGGCTGCATGCTGCGAGATTTGTACTGCCGGAGACAGAGTTTCGAGCCTGGGGGCAGTTCGAGGCTCCATGGGCTGCAGGTGGCGTGACGTGTTCGGCGGAAGAGAGTCACCGGCCTGGGGGCAGGGCGAGGCTTTTGAGGTGGCGGGGGTGACTTGTGTTGCTAAAGAGAGATTTGTCAGCCACATTTCCAAGCCGCATTGGATTGAACACTGGTAGGGGTACCGAGCCAGAAAGCCTCAACATCAGCGACAGAAAACAATTTGGACCGAAATTGAGGATGAGCTTCAAGGGAGGCTCTTTGATAGTGTATGCCAACAGGCGTACACACGGACCTGGCTCGGAAACTCGATTCACGAAATGCAATAGATGATCAGAAAGCGAGTTACCAGTATCTGAATAGTCATGAATGGCATTTGACTGGCCACCAGCATGAGAACACTGACAGACAGGCTGCCCTTCAGCAGGTGTGAATGGCTGGATGGTACTGTTAGCATCTCTGCGGGCATTTAACTCCCGCTTAAGACGCTAATCCACGGTCAGGCGGGAGGAGTTGGCTTTGGGCAAGACTATCTTCGGTTGGTGTCATCTGCTTGGGCATTTTAAGTCAAGCATACCTGTACGGTAATATATTTGCAAATAAATGGTGCAGTGGCACATTGATTCATGCAGTGCAACCTTCCACTGCGACAATGAGGCCATGCCATGCGGCCATGCATGCCATGCCGAGCCGATTTCAATGTCATGCGGACAGTGCCATGCCATGAGGACAAGGCCAGCATGCCATGGGAACAGTGCTAGCATGCCATGAGGAATAGTGCGACTGTCCTCATAGGTTTTGGGAGGCCTGAAGTGAGCATTGAAGGCTGAGTGAGCCCTGCCAAGATGCCAATGTGAACAAGTTCCTCAGGCATTTGCTGAAATCTGCGGCCTCAACAGTCAACATATTGAGGCGCACCCCATTGCCTTACCCAGACGCGCATGGTGTCCCTTATTGTTCGCTGTCAGCTTTCCATCCCTTGCTGCCTGCCAATGTTGCTTGTTTGCTGGATCCTTTTGTCCGTACCCGGAGCAATCCCGTAGCTCCTCGTTCGTCAAATGTTAACCTTTCCCACGTACTTGTACGTTCCAGCCCCGGCTGCCTCCAATTGCATCAGGCTACACACTGCTGTCCAGAAATGCGGTGCTTTGTGTGACGGCCGCATCGCGGAACACCTTCGCCTTCGACTGTGGAGCTCGAGGCCTTTCAAGTTCCTCCACGTTCAACTCACGAAATAATAGACGCCGGATGGATCTATCATTGACGGCTTCGAACAGAGCTTGGCTATGAAGGCCTGCTGCGCTGCAGTCCCGGGACACAAGTTGTACGGCAACCCAATCGTCGCAGCAGCCCATGGTCGAACCAAGTCGCCGAGCGCTCGCAGCTCGCCACTTTGCATCATTTCGATCATGGCTTGCTCAACTATGATCCGTGCCAACAGGTGCACCTTCTCTGCCGTGAAGCCCTCGGCTGTCCCCCGGCCTGCGGTCCGTGCCGTCGTGGTCAAGGCTCAGAAGCAGGTCCGTGAATAACAAACCTGGAGGAAAATGTACGCCGCAGCTTGTATATGAATATGAGAAATGGAGGGACCAGTCGTTGTTTCTTTCTTGCGGGCTGGCAAGGGCGGTGTGGAATTGTGCTGCGGAGGGAGGAGACTTACAGCGCTTTCTTGTTTTGAATACTTGAGAATCATAGGATGCGAAGTTCGACATGATGAAGCCTATCGTGATCGCTACCGTGGCCAACCTTGTCATGGCTGCCCCATCCTTCGCTGACGTTGGGTGAGTGCTCCGACGAACCCAATGTTAGCTCACCCAAGTTTTGTCAAATTTAGCCACTGATGAATGCTTGGTATTCTAGCTATCTACCTCACGCTCTGATCGGAATGCTCCTCCAACTGACTCCGGTCCCGCTTCCTGTCCGTCTCCCGTTTCGCAGCAAGATCTTCGACTTCAACTTGACGGTGAGAGCACGCTGCATGTTATAATTTGAATAATGGCTGCGAGGCACATGCCACCCAGTCGTCATCTGAGGGTCGCCAACCGTGCCTCATGGCCTAGCTGGACTGGATGGACAGCCTGGGGAATGACAGAATTCAAAATTGTGGGGGTGCGGCCATTCATTTTCATATGATTCATCTTTGCTTCGCACTGTGTAGCTAGCAGACCTCCTGGCATGGACCGATGAAGGAACTGATACGCCATGCATGCATGCAGTGTCATTTAGAGCGTGCTAGACCACCTCTGGCAGCCTGGTGAGTGTTAACCGCCTGGATGATAGGATCTACACCTTGGAGATCTTCCATGCAGCAGCAGGGCTTGCTGCACTCCCCGCCCAAAACAACCCCTGCTGCCATGTGACCGTGTGGGCCAACTCGCACATTATCGCCTCTTTCACCATGGAGGGCATCAGTCTTACCCCCCTGGTCTTACGGCACAAGTCTGTGGAGCAGTTTCCCGCATGTCCCCTCATAAGACCCTTTCTCCTGATCCACACGGATATCCTCCCTTGCGTTCATCGGCCATCACACATCCCCTGTTTCCTCAAGTACATACCAACCAGCCCCCCCCCCCTGCCCCTCGCCTCTCCACCATGAGGGTGCTGACCAGGAATGCCTGCCAGTCATGAAAGACACCTGGCCCTGTCTATCTGAGCATGGCTCCAGGTGCCCCTTATCATAATCTTACACGGGCCTCTCTTGAATCTGCGCTCTTCATGGGAACTCATCAGCGACCTAAATACTGCCTCTTCGAAACATGCAGAAACCCTTAAGATCTGCCTGTGCCCCAGTGTGCAGCTGACCGCCAGGGTATTAGGGTTGTCGCAAAATCCTGGACCCTGAATCATCATGTGCAGCTCCCCGTCATGGTGTTCAAGTTCCTGATGCCAATGGGGTCCCTGTAGAAGACCTGATTCTAGCCCCCTAGAAGTGCTTGGGTTTACCATAACCCCCCTCTTCAACTGAACCCTTGTGCGCAGCTCCCCGTCATGGCGTCTGAGTTCCTCATCCTCATGGTGTTCCTTGAGAAGACGTGGTTCACGCCTGTCGGCAAGGTGCTGGACGAGCGAGACGGAATGATCCGGGATAAGCTCGGAGCGGTCAAGGTGCGAATATTGTTGCACGGGGCTGAGGGGTGCACTGTCAACTTGTGGCCATGTGGCCCTGGGCTGGAGGCCCTAATGCTGTGGCGTGGCGCCTGCAGGAGTGCTGGCAGGCTAGAGTCAATCAGGCTGGATTTGAGGGCTTCTGGCAGTGCATCATTTTAGGAATGAATAAAAAAACAATTACACGTAAGGGACGAGTTGGGGGATGGGGTTCAGGGCCATACCGCCATAGGCCAGCCTGCCATAGACTGCCTTAGTGCATTGACTACACGAGCCTGCCATAGACTGTTATAGACTGCCTGTAACTGTGAAGCGCGGATGTGGAGCAAGGGGATAGATTTCCCAGACCGCGTGGTTGGAGACGAGCTTCAAGCAGACGAGCACTGATTATGGATCTTGGTGCTTCTTCTCACAACGAGGCATGGGTGCATGGGAGATGCTCATGAGGTGCATGGGAGGGTGCATGAGATGCATGGGAGATGCTCATGAGGTGCATGGGAGGGTGCATGAGGTGCATGGGATAGGTGCATGAGATGCATGGGAAAGGCGGATGAGGTGCATGGGAGGGATGTATGAGGCGCATGGGAGAGGCGCAGGGGATGCATGGGAGAGTTGCATATGAGAGGTGCATGGGAGTGGTGTGTGTGGTGCATGGGAGAGATCCATGTGGGGCATGGGAGGGGTGTCTGAAATGCCCAGAAGAGGTGCAAGGGAGAGGTGCATGGGAAAATATCATGAGGGGTCATAAGAGGTTGCAGTTATCTGCTCATGGGAGCTAGCGTCAGCCTTGTGTTCCTGCTACTGCTTTAATTGTGGGCATTCAGAAGAGCCAGATGTGTAGTGCACGCAGCGGCAGCAGGCCCTGGGTATGGAATTTCAGGATTTTGCCTTCACTTTGTACCACGAAGCCAGGACCACTGCGCACAGCGGCAACCAGGCCTCCGTGGGAAATTTGAGATCCTCAAGTCTGCTTGCGCCCAACCCTCGTGTATTGTTCTGCAAGACCAGGATCTCTCTTTGGAAAAGGCGTAGTGTGGAAACAGCTGCACCTGGAGGGGACAACAGCCTCAGAACTGAACACCCAGAGCACCTTAATGCCCTCAGGACAACTCAGGAGGTGTCAAAAAATCCGCTGCTGCTTAAGGCTGCTTAGTTGCCCGTGCTTCACCCTTCACCCCTTGACGCCCCTCAGGACAACTCTGGAGGTGTTGAGAAGTTCGCCGCGGAAGCTGCCGAGATTCTTAAGGCTGCACGCGCCGAGACCACCACCATGATCAACGCGAAGAAGAGCGCAAAGCAGGGGGAGCTTGACACTGTGTACTACTCCTCTAAGGCAAAGGTAGGCAGAGTTACCAAGGGCTCATCACGCACTGGGGCCCCCTGACCCCCCAGCCCTCAGCTCAGCTGCGAGGCCCTGCTTGGCTATATGCGGCCAAAACTTGATGACCAAGCAGGGAGAACTAAACACTGAAGACAATTGGGCCAAGCATCATGGCCCAAGCATCATGGCCCATGCAGCAAAAACAGGATGACCCAGCTGGGCGAGGTGGATGCTGTATTCCTGTGTACTCCTCCGAGGTTCTGCTCTTGACATGAGCATTTGTAGGGTTCAACCGATCAAGCAGGACAGCTTTCAGGGTGAACACCAGAATGGTTTGGCGACTATTTAATACGCATCCCCTGGCCAATGTCGGCAAGGTTCACCATATTTGGAGGCCATCCTCGCGCCTGGCAGGCCACTACTGCACCAGATATTTTAAAGCATGACAGCTCAGCAGAACGATAAACTTTGTTAGTCCACATTTTTGCCTTTCTGTTCACACCTGTTTTCCTTTTCACACCTGTTCATACGTATCACTGCTGAAGTGATAGCTGGCATTGTAAGTATTGCTGGATGAAGAGTCCGCCGTCGTCCAATCCACACCTGTGCCTTCCTGTTCACACCTCACCTTCATGTTCGTACCTGTTCCCTTCTTTCCCAGCCTTCTGTCTGTCCCTTGCCTTTCTTTCCACTTTTTCGTCACCTAAACTTCCTGTTCACACAGATTACCTCCGAGGTGGAGGCCGCCATAGTGATTCTGGATCAGGAGTCAGCGGTTGTCCAATCCACACCTTTGCCTACCTGTTCACACCTGACCCTCATGTTCGAACCTGTTCCCGCAGATCACCTCCGAGGTGGAGGCCGCCATAGTGATTCTGGATCAGAAGTCAGCGGTTGTCCAATCCACACCTTTGCCTACCTGTTCACACCTGACCCTCATGTTCACACCTGTTCCCGCAGATCACCGCCGAGGTGGGGCTGCCATAGTGATTCTGGATCAGGAGTCAGCGGTCGTCCTATCCACACCTTGGCCTACATGTTCACACCTGACCCTCATGCTCACACCTGTTCCCGCAGATCACCTCCGAGGTGGAGGCCGCCATTGTGATTCTTGATCAGGAGTCAGCGGTGGTCCTCAGGAACCTGGACGCGCAGGTGGACAAGATCTCCTCGGAGGTCCTCAAGAGGGTGCTGCCTGCCGGCGTCAGGATCTGATCTATGATGTAGGTCTGATCTAGCATGTCTGTCAGTATTCGAACTTGTATCAACGTGTATGCCCACGAGTTGGTTGTTGTTGGGCCTAGCGTGCGTGTCTCAGATTTTTTTGCTTTGACGATTGCATATGAAGCTGCTGGGAATCTGAAGAGCGGCCTTATCCCAACGGTGTGCGTACATTTTTGAAGGGGGTATCACTGGACATTTCCCTGTAATAAAGAGGCCAGCGTCATGTCAATGACATTACACCTCTGGTCCATGCTGTAAAGGCTCGGCCGCGGGGGCGCCTGACTGTCTGAGTGTCTGGTCGGGAGGAAAATAAATAATGGATTGGATAGGGGAGAAAGGAAAAGAACAGGCGGGAAAATTATAGGGAAAACATCCCCCAAAGCAAAGGAAGTCTGAAATATTCCCCTGCCCGCCCATGCCCTAGCCCGGCGGCGCGTGGGAGTAAAGTCTGTGCGATGGGCGTGTCATTGTACAGTGGTAGTGGGCTAGTGATTAGCTTGAATGTCAGGTATGGCTCTGTCTCCTTCCAACCACTTTCCTTCCTCTGGGATTTGAATTGGTATTGGCCACTCTCTTGGGGATGATTAAAGATCGTACATAGAACTTATGCAGTTGTGGATCGGTCGAAAGTATGCGCATGGTTGGGGCCGATGTGGCTGCATTTGGAGTGGCTGGGCGTAAGGCCGCCGACACATTTCCGAGACGCTAAACTTCATGAAATCCATAGAATTTCCGATACATAGGGGGTAGGGGGCCTGATCAGTGGGCCTGGGCTAGATTTTGTTAGGATCACAAGGCTGGTGAGTATGCAACCTTAATGGCCCTAGGCTGGTGGCCGGAATGGCAGGGCTACATCAGGACCCTCCGGCCATGATGTAGCTGAGCGGCTTACAAATAAACTGTGCCTGTAGCTTGGATTTGAACGCTATCTGCTTTCCTTGCCGCCCGGCTATTCCTCTGCCCTACACTTTGCCCAAACTACTTTTTGTTTCTGTCTGGGCATGTGCTGCACTATGTCTTTGGTCTTTGAATCAAGAAATTCCTTTTGGCTGAATTTGGCATAGGCACTTAAGAACGGTGCATACCCGCTGGGCCCTGCTAAACGCTCGGGCTAACAGTAGGGAATGACTACTTAGACTCAATTCTAGGTACCATAGTCTGGTCCATGGTGCAGCCATGCCACCCTCCTATGTGAGGGGAGCAGGGGCATGGACCCCGGCGACCTAGACAGGGTGTGAAAGAGGATCGTTTGGCAGGTTCGTTCCCTAAACCATGGGGTGTGGTTGCCACCAGTATTCTAACACTCGACCATTTCCCCATTCTTATCTTTTCAGTATCGTTCCAAGTTAATCATTTGAGTCCGAAGACTCAACTGATAAACTTTAACTTTAAACGGTTCAGAAATGGCACATGAAGTAGCAATCAGTGTTTCTTGTAGCATACTTCATGAACAGTTCAGCCACATCAAGGGATACAGTTGTGGGGGGCAGGTGCAGCGCGTCTTGCTGCTAGCCCACCGGCCACATGCTGGTAATGTTTCAGTTGCAGTAGGCCCCCAGTGTACATTGGCAAGTTAATCCCAAAGATGTCCAAACATATAAGTCCCAGTGTCTCTCGTCATATTCAAGGACACAATCGTACCAGTGAGTTAAAAGAATATTTTTAGTTTCACAGGTGGTCTTGTGATACCGTGGCTATAATTGTACGGTGCATCAGACATAGAAAAGAGGGGACACAGAGCACACCACGTCAGGGTATGGTACATGCTCTCTTTCCAGATGAGAAAGCACAGAAAGCACTCTATGAACCAACCAGTCAGGTAGATGCCCAACGACACGTAACACATCTTTCAGTGTGTACTTGAAACTCACAAAACCAAATTGGGCATGCCGTTAGGGCAGCGGCCAGACACACTGGGGAAAGGTTAAGCAAATTTAGGGCCGGTGACCTAGGCAAGTTTTGTGCGCCACGCCCCTCTAGTTGTGGGCCGCCACGTAGCTGACGCGTCCCACACATGACCTGCACTTAGGCAGAGGGCCTCTACACGCCATAGGATTCCCGGGTCCAAGTGCCCAGGGAGGCCATGCCCAGCTTCTCCTCCATGGTCTGCACAGGGTAAATCCAAACCAGGCATTTAGTATTCAGCATAACGGCACTTATTCACAAAATCAGCATTCGTGTGTCATTCACCATGGAGGACACTAAATACCAGAATCAACGAATTTACATGCGGTAAAGGATTATAAAAATGTTATTTTTAAAATTTACTTTTGTTCCAGATTCAAAGAAAGTATTGTTACTCCATTTAAGATACTTTCTATGCAAGAAGAATATGACAACCCCAAAGCAGGGGCATCTAGTCAGGTTTCAAAGAAAGGTGCCGCATGGGCAGAGGCCACGTCCGCTCCGTTACACTCTCACAGCCGACACACAGTTTTTTGCACGCAATGCAACTATGATTCAGTTGTATCGTGGCATGTGGCCAAGAGGGAGTAGGGCAGCAGGCCCTGTCACTCAGGCCGCCGACCGGCCATAGGCCGGTCAAAGTTTGGGTCCTATCGGGCCCCCATCGCTGGCCGCCTCGTGGTCCCCCAAGGGTAAATCAGTCAAAAACAAACTGAAACGCATGAGTGGCAGTTGTAGCGGCAAGTATAGCTAAAAAAGGCTGCTGCAATTTCCTCTCCGAACGCAATGGGGATACCAGTAAAACTAACCTTTCCATTACTGGCGACCTCAAAAGTGTTGCTGAAGTTGGTCCTGTGAAGGAGGGATGCCAAGGAGAGGAAGACGAGGGAGTTATGGGGGCCAGCATGAAAAGGCCCTAGTCTTCTCCCAAATGCTTAAGAACCAGCAATTCAGTTTGCTGAAGTCATTTTAGCCATGCGCTAGGATAGCGACAACCTGCTGGTGTATGGCCGTTAGGTACGAGCTTATTGATGGCCTTGGCTGCTGCCTGGGCTGCAGGCTGGTCAAGGCTTCTAAGGCTTCGTCACCTAGGACAAAGGGGGCCACGCTCCTCACTGCTGATGGCCCAACAGTGGTGGTATGAGGCGCATTAAATAGCTGCAATATATTTGTAATATGTCCATCAAGCTCGTATGTACATCAAGCTCACATCCCAGCAGTATACTTACTACTCATGGGCACAGAAATAATTGCATATTGGGACTGCATTGAAAAGGGCCAGACACCAGTGCTGTGCCAATTCCGGCCCTTGCGGTGGGTGACCTTATGTGCCTATTAGCTGAGATGCAGCCACCGAATCTCTAAGCAAATCAATTTACTTCAAGTGAGGACAGTAATTATTTAAAATATTTCAGAATTCAGCAGAGTGGGAAGCACTTTTTGACGACTCACGTGGCCCAGTAGGCGACGTAGGTAAGCGGCATCATAGCTGTGCGGTAACCGGTGATGACATTGTTTTGTGCAACGGATGCTTCGCTGGTGATGGGACCCTTGGACCATTTCTTGATGATGAGGTTGCAGCTGAAGACGCTTCCCTCCCTGCGTGCACAACATCAGCAGCATTGCTCATTTTAGGAAGCACATGGGCTTACACAGGCTGCAATGCAGGGAGGTCAGGACATGCATGGGGTGGGGCGCATGGGCGCAGGTCGTTGATTTTCACTTGTTTTCATACAGCTCACTCCAGAGCAAAAAGTGAAGGAAAATATATGGGCATTAAACATATTCGTCGACTGGCGTCCCACTGATGCGTCTCAGATTCAAAGCTGGGCGGCAAGCAGCCAGGGTTAGATGCACACAACTAATGCATGCAGCAGATATTCCTGTCAATAATCACTTATTAGGTCCACACTTCATTCAGTAATTTTTGCAGCGCAAGAACATCAGCAAGGTAAGTGGACAGCCATGGTGGTGCCGCCATGCCGGTGCCGGCCGCCGTCTTCTGTCAGCATAAGTTGCATGTTCAGTGTTTTTTGCAGTTCTTATCGCATCACTTTCATCTGCATTTCAGCTACAATGTGGCCTACGGCCAGCAGCCCCTAACTCGGCCAGCCCTGCTGCCAAGGCCTCCGGCTGGAGGCTGGTCCTGATTTGGTGTCACTCGGCCCAATGGCGGCCGCAGCACGGCCCATCAAAGGTGTCCGGGAACCACTAAAAAAACAGCATGTTGGATCGCCCACAAGCATCAGAATATCAGATAGTAGGCATCAGGCATTCATGTGTCACCCGGAATGATGAAGGAAAACTAATTTTCGAATGACGTAGGCAGGGGGGTGATGGTCAATGAAATATATTGGCATGGGCTACCAACAGGGAGTAAGAAAAGGTACTTTGCCCCATGCCCCCACATACACTCGGAGGCACAGATAGAGGCTCCGTCACTGGCTGCGGCACTTAGCCGCAATGGCATGGGTGATGGCTCAGTGTTGAGGAAACAGTAACGGCGTGGGCTACACAAAGTACAGGCTCCGTTCATAACCTGGCTCTCCAGTTCACTCACTAGATTCACATCAGGCTAAGTACGATATGCCCCGTGTAGCCAGCCAATCTATTACTCGGCAACAGCACTCGGGAATAAATAAGGCATACCTGTTCTCCTACTTCCATCCCATCATGATGTACCATCCTTAATGCCTCATCCAACTCACATGCCGAGGATGCAGTAAGCATTCCAAGTGCTGTTCTTGTACGACTCGGACCAGACGCCCTCGATGGTCTTCGGCCTCTTCGCAGCCACCGTGCTCTGGCAGCAGAGAAGGGCGACAAGGCAGACCGCAAATTTCGCGACAGTCATCATTCTGCGTACCGGTACAGAGTCGTAAGAAGCCTGCGAGACAGAAAAGTGATTACTCGCTCGTCAGAAGCATTTTTATGTACCGCATACTCTTTAGCTTTCTGTCATGTGTACTCAAACGAACAAGCCCTTGACAGACGGGTACCAAACTGAGCGCTTGGGGCGCGTCCACAGGGACGTGTCTAGTAACCAGCGCCTTATTCGTGGATGGGTTCGATGTAACCAAGGGGTTGGGGTTCTATCCAATGAATCGGTTCCCCTTCAACTGGGATACACATTTCTCTATTGATCGTATCACACACGGTGTAATGAAAATGCTCGCCCTGTCATGCTTAATAATTTGTTCGCATGCAGCCATGCATCCATTGTGGCCCGGGAACCACGCACAGACGTGCATGCAAGTATGCGACGCAAGCATTTCGGTCAATTATTACTTTGTTGATGCATTATGCAATAGCTTCACTCCGTCACTCACCAAGCTAGTGGTTGATATGATTCCGGGCGGGTTGCGTGGCTCCTGGGCGGGTAGCGTAGTATGTAGGTTCACTCTGCGGATCTTGATGAAATATAACATCCATCAGAAACGGGGTGCTAATACCATGATCGGATGGTGGGCGAAATGTGTGATGCGAACTGCAAATGTGTACCTACCGCATTCATTCGTACAAAATTGCATATCGTGATCTGATATTCGTGACAGCATGTGACAGAAACGCCACGTGTGACAGAAGTACGTACATGGCGGGTCAGATGTATCGACACGTTTTATGGGTACTGAGGTTTGACCCGCCGTCCCAACCTGGTTCACAGTAGCAGTACCAACTGCAAATGAAGTAATCTCTAGGAACAGCCTCGATCGACCTGGTGTGTTGCTACATCGTCAAGTGCTGTAATCAGCTTGCCATACACGGTTAATTGAGGTATGTTGGGGTATCATTTGAATCCGAATGGCAGTTGGATGCCAAAAACTGCCCCGTTGGGTACCAAACTTGCGGCGGCTGAGCCTGAGAAGTGGCCAACACCCGGTTCAGGTAGAACCTTCAGTGGGTGTAGGTGGGGCATAGACGGAGGCATTGCCACCTTCCCTGGGTCATTTGGCCAATCCAACATGCAGATATGGCCTTCCATGTGGCCCACATCAGGGCTGTCTTTGATGGATTGGAATTCACTCCATACCTGTCTGATTGCTATGATGTCTGGTGATTCAGAGAGCCTGAGAGTAGCTCATTAAGACTGCCCACCCAATTTTTGCACCATTCCCCACTCCAGAGGCTGCAAATTTGGGGCAAAGGTGGCTTGTCAGGAAGCCCTGCCCCTTGCCCCATGCAGCCCCTCAGCCATGCAAGCTCCCATATCACTGCCACTGAGTTCCAGAATGCCTTAAGTCAGGTATCCACTCTTTATTCACACATCTTGATTTTCATGTCCTTTATTCCAGGCTCCCCTTCTTATCTGAGCTGAGCCAGCCAGATCTGCCGAGGACTGGTTTTGCGAGAGGATGGAAAAAAACAGCACTGGTGGTTTCAGAGCCACAACCCTAGGCTTTACAGCAGGTAATACTTCAGCTATGGAGGCCAGCACTGCAATATAACATCCTCAAAAATTAGAGGCAGGCCCCTCAGCATGGCCAAGTTATCTCAAAACATAAATTTATTGGAGTTGGTGATTCTGTCAAGTGGACTCCTTAAGCCCATTGTGTTTGCGTTTGATTATCTCAAGGGACAGTTGGTGCCTACCAGTATTAGTGCACTACTAGCAATCAGGTTCGAGCACAGTCAATGTGTAACTGATATCAAGTCATGACCTAACCTCCTTGCACTGCTGGGCCTGTCCACGTTTTTACGATACATATGACCCGCCCTGTGCTGTAGCGGCGGGTGGCAAGAATTTTCAATATTTTGTCTTGTCGTCCTTCTTGTCGATGCATGCAACGATCCTTTTGGGCATACTGCCCACCAGCTTAGAGAAGTACTCCTTGGGTACTGCTGCGACCTCCTTGATCAGGGATACCTTAAACTCCTGGAGAGTTCTGCAGCCCTTAGCGTCCATCTTGGACTGCATATATACCCAAACGTTCTCGATCGGACTCAAGTCCGGGCTGTTGGGAGGCCACTTCTGGAGGAGGCCCACACTTCTGCCACGCTGGGAGTTCCACCTCTTCACCACATGTATGGCTGCTCTGTGGGTAGGGTCGTTGTCCTGCTGAAGGTACCATGTAGCAATGTCGTGCTGGGTGAAGAGGCGCTGTCCCTCATGCAGGAATATCGCCTTCAAGACCTCCACATACTCCTCTGTGGTAATATTCCTGGCCACCTGGCCCTTCTTGTTCTTGAAGGTGGTCTTCTGGCTGCTGGTGCCTGCCACAAAGTGAAGCTTGCTGATTCCCCACTTGCAGATGCCCGCATACACGTTGAGGACTAGGTTGGTGATTTGGAGAGGCTGCCTCACGTACCGCTCTCTCACCCTCACCCTCCACGCCCCAGGACACAGGCTGCACCTTCACCCCTGGGTAGGTAGATGGAAACTTCTTCCGGTCGGTTAAGAGGACGTGGCTCCAGTCCCTTCCCTTGCTGGCTTTGCAGAAGTCCAGCCGCTTCTGTCGAGTTGACCCCGAAAGCTGCTTCCTAGGCGCACCCCGCAGAACCCTCAATTTTTCCGATGCGTGCCTCCGGGCTGCTCGAATGACAGTCTTCTTCCCCACTGGCCTGGTGACCAAGCCTAATGTCCCAAGCTCCTGTGCAACTGTTTTTGCACCACCATGCTGGTTGCTCAGCAGCAGGTCATAGGCCCGGGACTCCGCCTCTGGGCTGAGGATCCTCTTCTTGCCGGACTTTGGCGCGACGTGGACAGCTCCGGAATCTTTATATCGCTGCACCCAGTGCTCCACAACCCTGTCGGAAAGTCCAAGCTGCCTAGCTGTCTTGGAGATGTCGTGGTTCTCATTCCACCTCGTTACGATAGCCCAACGGAGTTCTTCAGAGGTGAGCCCCATGGGAGCAAATGAGGCCCTGAAATGCAATAATTTTAGGGATGCCAATTTTGTGCTCTCGAGTAGCCAGGTCTTATTTCGCTTTGCGTGGGTGTTGTACCTCCCTAGGGCATGCCCACCATGTGTGTGCATGGTCCGGGTCCCACTGATGATGTTCAAGACCTGCGAGATTTTCTTCCGGGTACAGTGCTGTGGCGGCGGGTGGCAAGAATTTTCAATATTTTGTCTTGTCGCCCTTCTTGCGGATGCATGCAACGATCCTTTTGGGTATGCTGCCCACCAGCTTAGAGAAGTACTCCTTGGTAACTGCTGCTACCTCCTTGATCAGGGATACCTTAAATTCCTGGAGAGTTCTGCAGCCCCTAGCGTCCATCTTGGCCTGCATATATACCCAAACGTTTTCGATCAGACTCAAGTCCGGGCTGTTGGGAGACCACTTCTGGAGGAGGCCCACACTTCTGCCACGCTGGGAGTTCCACCTCTTCACCACATGTATGGCTGCTCTGTGGGTAGGGTCGTTGTCCTGCTGAAGGTACCATGTAGCAATGTCGTGCTGAGTGAAGAGGCGCTGTCCCTCATGCAGGAATGTCGCCTTCACGACCTCCTCATACTCCTCTGTGGTAATATTCCTGGCCACCTGGCCCTTCTTGTTCTTGAAGGTGGTCTTCTGGCTGCTGGTGCCTGCCACAAAGTGAAGCTTGCTGATTCCCCACTTGCAGATGCCCGCATACACGTTGAGGACCAGGTGGGTGATTTGGAGAGGCTGCCTCACGTACCGCTCTCTCACCCTCACCCTCCACGCCCCAGGACACAGGCTGCACCTTCACCCCTGGGTAGGTAGATGGAAACTTCTTCCGGTCGGTTAAGAGGACGTGGCTCCAGTCCCTTCCCTTGCTGGCTTTGCAGAAGTCCAGCCGCTTCTGTCGAGTTGACCCCGAAAGCTGCTTCCTAGGCGCACCCCGCAGAACCCTCAATTTTTCCGAAGCGTGCCTCCGGGCTGCTCGAATGACAGTCTTCTTCCCCACTGGCCTGGTGACCAAGCCTAATGTCCCAAGCTCCTGTGCAACTGTTTTTGCACCACCATGCTGGTTGCTCAGCAGCAGGTCATAGGCCCGGGACTCCGCCTCTGGGCTGAGGATCCTCTTCTTGCCGGACTTTGGCGCGACGTGGACAGCTCCGGAATCTTTATATCGCTGCACCCAGTGCTCCACAACCCTGTCGGAAAGTCCAAGCTGCCTAGCTGTCTTGGAGATGTCGTGGTTCTCATTCCACCTCGTTACGATAGCCCAACGGAGTTCTTCAGAGGTGAGCCCCATGGGAGCAAATGAGGCCCTGAAATGCAATAATTTTAGGGATGCCAATTTTGTGCTCTCGAGTAGCCAGGTCTTATTTCGCTTTGCGTGGGTGTTGTACCTCCCTAGGGCATGCCCACCATGTGTGTGCATGGTCCGGGTCCCACTGATGATGTTCAAGACCTGCGAGATTTTCTTCCGGGTACAGTGCTGTGGCGGCGGGTGGCAAGAATTTCCAATATTTTGTCTTGTCGCCCTTCTTGCGGATGCATGCAACGATCCTTTTGGGTATGCTGCCCACCAGCTTAGAGAAGTACTCCTTGGTAACTGCTGCTACCTCCTTGATCAGGGATACCTTAAATTCCTGGAGAGTTCTGCAGCCCCTAGCGTCCATCTTGGCCTGCATATATACCCAAACGTTTTCGATCAGACTCAAGTCCGGGCTGTTGGGAGACCACTTCTGGAGGAGGCCCACACTTCTGCCACGCTGGGAGTTCCACCTCTTCACCACATGTATGGCTGCTCTGTGGGTAGGGTCGTTTTCCTGCTGAAGGTACCATGTAGCAATGTCGTGCTGGGTGAAGAGGCGCTGTCCCTCAGGCAGGAATGTCGCCTTCACGACCTCCTCATACTCCTCTGTGGTAATATTCCTGGCCACCTGGCCCTTCTTGTTCTTGAAGGTGGTCTTCTGGCTGCTGGTGCCTGCCACAAAGTGAAGCTTGCTGATTCCCCACTTGCAGATGCCCGCATACACGTTGAGGACCAGGTGGGTGATTTGGAGAGGCTGCCTCACGTACCACTCTCTCACCCTCACCCTCCACGCCCCAGGACACAGGCTGCACCTTCACCCCTGGGTAGGTAGATGGAAACTTCTTCCGGTCGGTTAAGAGGACGTGGCTCCAGTCCCTTCCCTTGCTGGCTTTGCAGAAGTCCAGCCGCTTCTGTCGAGTTGACCCCGAAAGCTGCTTCCTAGGCGCACCCCGCAGAACCCTCAATTTTTCCGAAGCGTGCCTCCGGGCTGCTCGAATGACAGTCTTCTTCCCCACTGGCCTGGTGACCAAGCCTAATGTCCCAAGCTCCTGTGCAACTGTTTTTGCACCACCATGCTGGTTGCTCAGCAGCAGGTCATAGGCCCGGGACTCCGCCTCTGGGCTGAGGATCCTCTTCTTGCCGGACTTTGGCGCGACGTGGACAGCTCCGGAATCTTTATATCGCTGCACCCAGTGCTCCACAACCCTGTCGGAAAGTCCAAGCTGCCTAGCTGTCTTGGAGATGTCGTGGTTCTCATTCCACCTCGTTACGATAGCCCAACGGAGTTCTTCAGAGGTGAGCCCCATGGGAGCAAATGAGGCCCTGAAATGCAATAATTTTAGGGATGCCAATTTTGTGCTCTCGAGTAGCCAGGTCTTATTTCGCTTTGCGTGGGTGTTGTACCTCCCTAGGGCATGCCCACCATGTGTGTGCATGGTCCGGGTCCCACTGATGATGTTCAAGACCTGCGAGATTTTCTTCCGGGTACAGTGCTGTAGCGGCGGGTGGCAAGAATTTCCAATATTTTGTCTTGTCGCCCTTCTTGCGGATGCATGGAACGATCCTTTTGGGCATGCTGCCCACCAGCTTAGAGAAGTACTCCTTGGCAACTGCTGCTACCTCCTTGATCAGGGATACCTTAAACTCCTGGAGAGTTCTGCAGCCCTTAGCGTCCATCTTGGCCTGCATATATACCCAAAAGTTCTCGATCGGACTCAAGTCCGGGCTGTTGGGAGGCCACTTCTGGAGGAGGCCCACACTTCTGCCACGCTGGGAGTTCCACCTCTTCACCACATGTATGGCTGCTCTGTGGGTAGGGTCGTTTTCCTGCTGAAGGTACCATGTAGCAATGTCGTGCTGGGTGAAGAGGCGCTGTCCCTCAGGCAGGAATGTCGCCTTCACGACCTCCTCATACTCCTCTGTGGTAATATTCCTGGCCACCTGGCCCTTCTTGTTCTTGAAGGTGGTCTTCTGGCTGCTGGTGCCTGCCACAAAGTGAAGCTTGCTGATTCCCCACTTGCAGATGCCCGCATACACGTTGAGGACCAGGTGGGTGATTTGGAGAGGCTGCCTCACGTACCACTCTCTCACCCTCACCCTCCACGCCCCAGGACACAGGTTGCACCTTCACCCCTGGGTAGGTGCATGGAAACTTCTTCTGGTCGGTGAAGAGGACGTGGCTCCAGTCCCTTCCCTTGCTGGCTTTGCAGAAGTCCAGCCGCTTCTGTCGAGTTGACCCCGAAAGCTGCTTCCTAGGCGCACCCCGCAGAACCCTCAATTTTTCCGATGCGTGCCTCCGGGCTGCTCGAATGACAGTCTTCTTCCCCACTGGCCTGGTGACCAAGCCTAATGTCCCAAGCTCCTGTGCAACTGTTTTTGCACCACCATGCTGGTTGCTCAGCAGCAGGTCATAGGCCCGGGACTCCGCCTCTGGGCTGAGGATCCTCTTCTTGCCGGACTTTGGCGCGACGTGGACAGCTCCGGAATCTTTATATCGCTGCACCCAGTGCTCCACAACCCTGTCGGAAAGTCCAAGCTGCCTAGCTGTCTTGGAGATGTCGTGGTTCTCATTCCACCTCGTTACGATAGCCCAACGGAGTTCTTCAGAGGTGAGCCCCATGGGAGCAAATGAGGCCCTGAAATGCAATAATTTTAGGGATGCCAATTTTGTGCTCTCGAGTAGCCAGGTCTTATTTCGCTTTGCGTGGGTGTTGTACCTCCCTAGGGCATGCCCACCATGTGTGTGCATGGTCCGGGTCCCACTGATGATGTTCAAGACCTGCGAGATTTTCTTCCGGGTACAGTGCTGTGGCGGCGGGTGGCAAGAATTTTCAATATTTTGTCTTGTCGCCCTTCTTGCGGATGCATGCAACGATCCTTTTGGGTATGCTGCCCACCAGCTTAGAGAAGTACTCCTTGGCAACTGCTGCTACCTCCTTGATCAGGGATACCTTAAACTCCTGGAGAGTTCTGCAGCCCTTAGCGTCCATCTTGGCCTGCATATATACCCAAAAGTTCTCGATCGGACTCAAGTCCGGGCTGTTGGGAGGCCACTTCTGGAGGAGGCCCACACTTCTGCCACGCTGGGAGTTCCACCTCCTCACCACATGTATGGCTGCTCTGTGGGTAGGGTCGTTGTCCTGCTGAAGGTACCATGTAGCAATGTCGCGCTGAGTGAAGAGGCGCTGTCCCTCAGGCAGGAATGTCGCCTTCACGACCTCCTCATACTCCTCTGTGGTAATATTCCTGGCCACCTGGCCCTTCTTGTTCTTGAAGGTGGTCTTCTGGCTGCTGGTGCCTGCCACAAAGTGAAGCTTGCTGATTCCCCACTTGCAGATGCCCGCATACACGTTGAGGACCAGGGGGTGATTTGGAGAGGCTGCCTCACGTACCGCTCTCTCACCCTCACCCTCCACGCCCCAGGACACAGGCTGCACCTTCACCCCTGGGTAGGTAGATGGAAACTTCTTCCGGTCGGTTAAGAGGACGTGGCTCCAGTCCCTTCCCTTGCTGGCTTTGCAGAAGTCCAGCCGCTTCTGTCGAGTTGACCCCGAAAGCTGCTTCCTAGGCGCACCCCGCAGAACCCTCAATTTTTCCGATGCGTGCCTCCGGGCTGCTCGAATGACAGTCTTCTTCCCCACTGGCCTGGTGACCAAGCCTAATGTCCCAAGCTCCTGTGCAACTGTTTTTGCACCACCATGCTGGTTGCTCAGCAGCAGGTCATAGGCCCGGGACTCCGCCTCTGGGCTGAGGATCCTCTTCTTGCCGGACTTTGGCGCGACGTGGACAGCTCCGGAATCTTTATATCGCTGCACCCAGTGCTCCACAACCCTGTCGGAAAGTCCAAGCTGCCTAGCTGTCTTGGAGATGTCGTGGTTCTCATTCCACCTCGTTACGATAGCCCAACGGAGTTCTTCAGAGGTGAGCCCCATGGGAGCAAATGAGGCCCTGAAATGCAATAATTTTAGGGATGCCAATTTTGTGCTCTCGAGTAGCCAGGTCTTATTTCGCTTTGCGTGGGTGTTGTACCTCCCTAGGGCATGCCCACCATGTGTGTGCATGGTCCGGGTCCCACTGATGATGTTCAAGACCTGCGAGATTTTCTTCCGGGTACAGTGCTGTGGCGGCGGGTGGCAAGAATTTTCAATATTTTGTCTTGTCGCCCTTCTTGCGGATGCATGCAACGATCCTTTTGGGTATGCTGCCCACCAGCTTAGAGAAGTACTCCTTGGTAACTGCTGCTACCTCCTTGATCAGGGATACCTTAAACTCCTGGAGAGTTCTGCAGCCCCTAGCGTCCATCTTGGCCTGCATATATACCCAAACGTTTTCGATCAGACTCAAGTCCGGGCTGTTGGGAGACCACTTCTGGAGGAGGCCCACACTTCTGCCACGCTGGGAGTTCCACCTCTTCACCACAGGTATGGCTGCTCTGTGGGTAGGGTCGTTTTCCTGCTGAAGGTACCATGTAGCGATGTCGTGCTGGGTGAAGAGGCGCTGTCCCTCAGGCAGGAATGTCGCCTTCACGACCTCCTCATACTCCTCTGTGGTAATATTCCTGGCCACCTGGCCCTTCTTGTTCTTGAAGGTGGTCTTCTGGCTGCTGGTGCCTGCCACAAAGTGAAGCTTGCTGATTCCCCACTTGCAGATGCCCGCATACACGTTGAGGACCAGGTGGGTGATTTGGAGAGGCTGCCTCACGTACCACTCTCTCACCCTCACCCTCCACGCCCCAGGACACAGGTTGCACCTTCACCCCTGGGTAGGTGAATGGAAACTTCTTCTGGTCGGTGAAGAGGACGTGGCTCCAGTCCCTTCCCTTGCTGGCTTTGCAGAAGTCCAGCCGCTTCTGTCGAGTTGACCCCGAAAGCTGCTTCCTAGGCGCACCCCGCAGAACCCTCAATTTTTCCGATGCGTGCCTCCGGGCTGCTCGAATGACAGTCTTCTTCCCCACTGGCCTGGTGACCAAGCCTAATGTCCCAAGCTCCTGTGCAACTGTTTTTGCACCACCATGCTGGTTGCTCAGCAGCAGGTCATAGGCCCGGGACTCCGCCTCTGGGCTGAGGATCCTCTTCTTGCCGGACTTTGGCGCGACGTGGACAGCTCCGGAATCTTTATATCGCTGCACCCAGTGCTCCACAACCCTGTCGGAAAGTCCAAGCTGCCTAGCTGTCTTGGAGATGTCGTGGTTCTCATTCCACCTCGTTACGATAGCCCAACGGAGTTCTTCAGAGGTGAGCCCCATGGGAGCAAATGAGGCCCTGAAATGCAATAATTTTAGGGATGCCAATTTTGTGCTCTCGAGTAGCCAGGTCTTATTTCGCTTTGCGTGGGTGTTGTACCTCCCTAGGGCATGCCCACCATGTGTGTGCATGGTCCGGGTCCCACTGATGATGTTCAAGACCTGCGAGATTTTCTTCCGGGTACAGTGCTGTGGCGGCGGGTGGCAAGAATTTTCAATATTTTGTCTTGTCGCCCTTCTTGCGGATGCATGCAACGATCCTTTTGGGTATGCTGCCCACCAGCTTAGAGAAGTACTCCTTGGCAACTGCTGCTACCTCCTTGATCAGGGATACCTTAAACTCCTGGAGAGTTCTGCAGCCCTTAGCGTCCATCTTGGCCTGCATATATACCCAAAAGTTCTCGATCGGACTCAAGTCCGGGCTGTTGGGAGACCACTTCTGGAGGAGGCCCACACTTCTGCCACGCTGGGAGTTCCACCTCTTCACCACAGGTATGGCTGCTCTGTGGGTAGGGTCGTTTTCCTGCTGAAGGTACCATGTAGCAATGTCGTGCTGGGTGAAGAGGCGCTGTCCCTCAGGCAGGAATGTCGCCTTCACGTCTTCACGACCTCCTCATACTCCTCTGTGGTAATATTCCTGGCCACCTGGCCCTTCTTGTTCTTGAAGGTGGTCTTCTGGCTGCTGGTGCCTGCCACAAAGTGAAGCTTGCTGATTCCCCACTTGCAGATGCCCGCATACACGTTGAGGACCAGGTGGGTGATTTGGAGAGGCTGCCTCACGTACCACTCTCTCACCCTCACCCTCCACGCCCCAGGACACAGGTTGCACCTTCACCCCTGGGTAGGTGAATGGAAACTTCTTCTGGTCGGTGAAGAGGACGTGGCTCCAGTCCCTTCCCTTGCTGGCTTTGCAGAAGTCCAGCCGCTTCTGTCGAGTTGACCCCGAAAGCTGCTTCCTAGGCGCACCCCGCAGAACCCTCAATTTTTCCGATGCGTGCCTCCGGGCTGCTCGAATGACAGTCTTCTTCCCCACTGGCCTGGTGACCAAGCCTAATGTCCCAAGCTCCTGTGCAACTGTTTTTGCACCACCATGCTGGTTGCTCAGCAGCAGGTCATAGGCCCGGGACTCCGCCTCTGGGCTGAGGATCCTCTTCTTGCCGGACTTTGGCGCGACGTGGACAGCTCCGGAATCTTTATATCGCTGCGCCCAGTGCTCCACAACCCTGTCGGAAAGTCCAAGCTGCCTAGCTGTCTTGGAGATGTCGTGGTTCTCATTCCACCTCGTTACGATAGCCCAACGGAGTTCTTCAGAGGTGAGCCCCATGGGAGCAAATGAGGCCCTGAAATGCAATAATTTTAGGGATGCCAATTTTGTGCTCTCGAGTAGCCAGGTCTTATTTCGCTTTGCGTGGGTGTTGTACCTCCCTAGGGCATGCCCACCATGTGTGTGCATGGTCCGGGTCCCACTGATGATGTTCAAGACCTGCGAGATTTTCTTCCGGGTACAGTGCTGTGGCGGCGGGTGGCAAGAATTTTCAATATTTTGTCTTGTCGCCCTTCTTGCGGATGCATGCAACGATCCTTTTGGGTATGCTGCCCACCAGCTTAGAGAAGTACTCCTTGGTAACTGCTGCTACCTCCTTGATCAGGGATACCTTAAACTCCTGGAGAGTTCTGCAGCCCCTAGCGTCCATCTTGGCCTGCATATATACCCAAACGTTTTCGATCAGACTCAAGTCCGGGCTGTTGGGAGACCACTTCTGGAGGAGGCCCACACTTCTGCCACGCTGGGAGTTCCACCTCTTCACCACAGGTATGGCTGCTCTGTGGGTAGGGTCGTTTTCCTGCTGAAGGTACCATGTAGCAATGTCGTGCTGGGTGAAGAGGCGCTGTCCCTCAGGCAGGAATGTCGCCTTCACGACCTCCTCATACTCCTCTGTGGTAATATTCCTGGCCACCTGGCCCTTCTTGTTCTTGAAGGTGGTCTTCTGGCTGCTGGTGCCTGCCACAAAGTGAAGCTTGCTGATTCCCCACTTGCAGATGCCCGCATACACGTTGAGGACCAGGTGGGTGATTTGGAGAGGCTGCCTCACGTACCACTCTCTCACCCTCACCCTCCACGCCCCAGGACACAGGTTGCACCTTCACCCCTGGGTAGGTGAATGGAAACTTCTTCTGGTCGGTGAAGAGGACGTGGCTCCAGTCCCTTCCCTTGCTGGCTTTGCAGAAGTCCAGCCGCTTCTGTCGAGTTGACCCCGAAAGCTGCTTCCTAGGCGCACCCCGCAGAACCCTCAATTTTTCCGATGCGTGCCTCCGGGCTGCTCGAATGACAGTCTTCTTCCCCACTGGCCTGGTGACCAAGCCTAATGTCCCAAGCTCCTGTGCAACTGTTTTTGCACCACCATGCTGGTTGCTCAGCAGCAGGTCATAGGCCCGGGACTCCGCCTCTGGGCTGAGGATCCTCTTCTTGCCGGACTTTGGCGCGACGTGGACAGCTCCGGAATCTTTATATCGCTGCACCCAGTGCTCCACAACCCTGTCGGAAAGTCCAAGCTGCCTAGCTGTCTTGGAGATGTCGTGGTTCTCATTCCACCTCGTTACGATAGCCCAACGGAGTTCTTCAGAGGTGAGCCCCATGGGAGCAAATGAGGCCCTGAAATGCAATAATTTTAGGGATGCCAATTTTGTGCTTTCGAGTAGCCAGGTCTTATTTCGCTTTGCGTGGGTGTTGTACCTCCCTAGGGCATGCCCACCATGTGTGTGCATGGTCCGGGTCCCACTGATGATGTTCAAGACCTGCGAGATTTTCTTCCGGGTACAGTGCTGTGGCGGCGGGTGGCAAGAATTTTCAATATTTTGTCTTGTCGCCCTTCTTGCGGATGCATGCAACGATCCTTTTGGGTATGCTGCCCACCAGCTTAGAGAAGTACTCCTTGGCAACTGCTGCTACCTCCTTGATCAGGGATACCTTAAACTCCTGGAGAGTTCTGCAGCCCTTAGCGTCCATCTTGGCCTGCATATATACCCAAAAGTTCTCGATCGGACTCAAGTCCGGGCTGTTGGGAGGCCACTTCTGGAGGAGGCCCACACTTCTGCCACGCTGGGAGTTCCACCTCCTCACCACATGTATGGCTGCTCTGTGGGTAGGGTCGTTGTCCTGCTGAAGGTACCATGTAGCAATGTCGCGCTGAGTGAAGAGGCGCTGTCCCTCAGGCAGGAATGTCGCCTTCACGACCTCCTCATACTCCTCTGTGGTAATATTCCTGGCCACCTGGCCCTTCTTGTTCTTGAAGGTGGTCTTCTGGCTGCTGGTGCCTGCCACAAAGTGAAGCTTGCTGATTCCCCACTTGCAGATGCCCGCATACACGTTGAGGACCAGGTGGGTGATTTGGAGAGGCTGCCTCACGTACCACTCTCTCACCCTCACCCTCCACGCCCCAGGACACAGGCTGCACCTTCACCCCTGGGTAGGTAGATGGAAACTTCTTCCGGTCGGTTAAGAGGACGTGGCTCCAGTCCCTTCCCTTGCTGGCTTTGCAGAAGTCCAGCCGCTTCTGTCGAGTTGACCCCGAAAGCTGCTTCCTAGGCGCACCCCGCAGAACCCTCAATTTTTCCGATGCGTGCCTCCGGGCTGCTCGAATGACAGTCTTCTTCCCCACTGGCCTGGTGACCAAGCCTAATGTCCCAAGCTCCTGTGCAACTGTTTTTGCACCACCATGCTGGTTGCTCAGCAGCAGGTCATAGGCCCGGGACTCCGCCTCTGGGCTGAGGATCCTCTTCTTGCCGGACTTTGGCGCGACGTGGACAGCTCCGGAATCTTTATATCGCTGCACCCAGTGCTCCACAACCCTGTCGGAAAGTCCAAGCTGCCTAGCTGTCTTGGAGATGTCGTGGTTCTCATTCCACCTCGTTACGATAGCCCAACGGAGTTCTTCAGAGGTGAGCCCCATGGGAGCAAATGAGGCCCTGAAATGCAATAATTTTAGGGATGCCAATTTTGTGCTCTCGAGTAGCCAGGTCTTATTTCGCTTTGCGTGGGTGTTGTACCTCCCTAGGGCATGCCCACCATGTGTGTGCATGGTCCGGGTCCCACTGATGATGTTCAAGACCTGCGAGATTTTCTTCCGGGTACAGTGCTGTGGCGGCGGGTGGCAAGAATTTTCAATATTTTGTCTTGTCGCCCTTCTTGCGGATGCATGCAACGATCCTTTTGGGTATGCTGCCCACCAGCTTAGAGAAGTACTCCTTGGTAACTGCTGCTACCTCCTTGATCAGGGATACCTTAAACTCCTGGAGAGTTCTGCAGCCCCTAGCGTCCATCTTGGCCTGCATATATACCCAAACGTTTTCGATCAGACTCAAGTCCGGGCTGTTGGGAGACCACTTCTGGAGGAGGCCCACACTTCTGCCACGCTGGGAGTTCCACCTCTTCACCACAGGTATGGCTGCTCTGTGGGTAGGGTCGTTTTCCTGCTGAAGGTACCATGTAGCAATGTCGTGCTGGGTGAAGAGGCGCTGTCCCTCAGGCAGGAATGTCGCCTTCACGACCTCCTCATACTCCTCTGTGGTAATATTCCTGGCCACCTGGCCCTTCTTGTTCTTGAAGGTGGTCTTCTGGCTGCTGGTGCCTGCCACAAAGTGAAGCTTGCTGATTCCCCACTTGCAGATGCCCGCATACACGTTGAGGACCAGGTGGGTGATTTGGAGAGGCTGCCTCACGTACCACTCTCTCACCCTCACCCTCCACGCCCCAGGACACAGGTTGCACCTTCACCCCTGGGTAGGTGAATGGAAACTTCTTCTGGTCGGTGAAGAGGACGTGGCTCCAGTCCCTTCCCTTGCTGGCTTTGCAGAAGTCCAGCCGCTTCTGTCGAGTTGACCCCGAAAGCTGCTTCCTAGGCGCACCCCGCAGAACCCTCAATTTTTCCGATGCGTGCCTCCGGGCTGCTCGAATGACAGTCTTCTTCCCCACTGGCCTGGTGACCAAGCCTAATGTCCCAAGCTCCTGTGCAACTGTTTTTGCACCACCATGCTGGTTGCTCAGCAGCAGGTCATAGGCCCGGGACTCCGCCTCTGGGCTGAGGATCCTCTTCTTGCCGGACTTTGGCGCGACGTGGACAGCTCCGGAATCTTTATATCGCTGCACCCAGTGCTCCACAACCCTGTCGGAAAGTCCAAGCTGCCTAGCTGTCTTGGAGATGTCGTGGTTCTCATTCCACCTCGTTACGATAGCCCAACGGAGTTCTTCAGAGGTGAGCCCCATGGGAGCAAATGAGGCCCTGAAATGCAATAATTTTAGGGATGCCAATTTTGTGCTCTCGAGTAGCCAGGTCTTATTTCGCTTTGCGTGGGTGTTGTACCTCCCTAGGGCATGCCCACCATGTGTGTGCATGGTCCGGGTCCCACTGATGATGTTCAAGACCTGCGAGATTTTCTTCCGGGTACAGTGCTGTAGCGGCGGGTGGCAAGAATTTCCAATATTTTGTCTTGTCGCCCTTCTTGCGGATGCATGGAACGATCCTTTTGGGCATGCTGCCCACCAGCTTAGAGAAGTACTCCTTGGCAACTGCTGCTACCTCCTTGATCAGGGATACCTTAAACTCCTGGAGAGTTCTGCAGCCCTTAGCGTCCATCTTGGCCTGCATATATACCCAAAAGTTCTCGATCGGACTCAAGTCCGGGCTGTTGGGAGGCCACTTCTGGAGGAGGCCCACACTTCTGCCACGCTGGGAGTTCCACCTCTTCACCACAGGTATGGCTGCTCTGTGGGTAGGGTCGTTTTCCTGCTGAAGGTACCATGTAGCAATGTCGTGCTGGGTGAAGAGGCGCTGTCCCTCAGGCAGGAATGTCGCCTTCACGACCTCCTCATACTCCTCTGTGGTAATATTCCTGGCCACCTGGCCCTTCTTGTTCTTGAAGGTGGTCTTCTGGCTGCTGGTGCCTGCCACAAAGTGAAGCTTGCTGATTCCCCACTTGCAGATGCCCGCATACACGTTGAGGACCAGGTGGGTGATTTGGAGAGGCTGCCTCACGTACCACTCTCTCACCCTCACCCTCCACGCCCCAGGACACAGGTTGCACCTTCACCCCTGGGTAGGTGCATGGAAACTTCTTCTGGTCGGTGAAGAGGACGTGGCTCCAGTCCCTTCCCTTGCTGGCTTTGCAGAAGTCCAGCCGCTTCTGTCGAGTTGACCCCGAAAGCTGCTTCCTAGGCGCACCCCGCAGAACCCTCAATTTTTCCGATGCGTGCCTCCGGGCTGCTCGAATGACAGTCTTCTTCCCCACTGGCCTGGTGACCAAGCCTAATGTCCCAAGCTCCTGTGCAACTGTTTTTGCACCACCATGCTGGTTGCTCAGCAGCAGGTCATAGGCCCGGGACTCCGCCTCTGGGCTGAGGATCCTCTTCTTGCCGGACTTTGGCGCGACGTGGACAGCTCCGGAATCTTTATATCGCTGCACCCAGTGCTCCACAACCCTGTCGGAAAGTCCAAGCTGCCTAGCTGTCTTGGAGATGTCGTGGTTCTCATTCCACCTCGTTACGATAGCCCAACGGAGTTCTTCAGAGGTGAGCCCCATGGGAGCAAATGAGGCCCTGAAATGCAATAATTTTAGGGATGCCAATTTTGTGCTCTCGAGTAGCCAGGTCTTATTTCGCTTTGCGTGGGTGTTGTACCTCCCTAGGGCATGCCCACCATGTGTGTGCATGGTCCGGGTCCCACTGATGATGTTCAAGACCTGCGAGATTTTCTTCCGGGTACAGTGCTGTGGCGGCGGGTGGCAAGAATTTTCAATATTTTGTCTTGTCGCCCTTCTTGCGGATGCATGCAACGATCCTTTTGGGTATGCTGCCCACCAGCTTAGAGAAGTACTCCTTGGCAACTGCTGCTACCTCCTTGATCAGGGATACCTTAAACTCCTGGAGAGTTCTGCAGCCCTTAGCGTCCATCTTGGCCTGCATATATACCCAAAAGTTCTCGATCGGACTCAAGTCCGGGCTGTTGGGAGGCCACTTCTGGAGGAGGCCCACACTTCTGCCACGCTGGGAGTTCCACCTCCTCACCACATGTATGGCTGCTCTGTGGGTAGGGTCGTTTTCCTGCTGAAGGTACCATGTAGCAATGTCGCGCTGAGTGAAGAGGCGCTGTCCCTCAGGCAGGAATGTCGCCTTCACGACCTCCTCATACTCCTCTGTGGTAATATTCCTGGCCACCTGGCCCTTCTTGTTCTTGAAGGTGGTCTTCTGGCTGCTGGTGCCTGCCACAAAGTGAAGCTTGCTGATTCCCCACTTGCAGATGCCCGCATACACGTTGAGGACCAGGTGGGTGATTTGGAGAGGCTGCCTCACGTACCACTCTCTCACCCTCACCCTCCACGCCCCAGGACACAGGCTGCACCTTCACCCCTGGGTAGGTAGATGGAAACTTCTTCCGGTCGGTTAAGAGGACGTGGCTCCAGTCCCTTCCCTTGCTGGCTTTGCAGAAGTCCAGCCGCTTCTGTCGAGTTGACCCCGAAAGCTGCTTCCTAGGCGCACCCCGCAGAACCCTCAATTTTTCCGATGCGTGCCTCCGGGCTGCTCGAATGACAGTCTTCTTCCCCACTGGCCTGGTGACCAAGCCTAATGTCCCAAGCTCCTGTGCAACTGTTTTTGCACCACCATGCTGGTTGCTCAGCAGCAGGTCATAGGCCCGGGACTCCGCCTCTGGGCTGAGGATCCTCTTCTTGCCGGACTTTGGCGCGACGTGGACAGCTCCGGAATCTTTATATCGCTGCACCCAGTGCTCCACAACCCTGTCGGAAAGTCCAAGCTGCCTAGCTGTCTTGGAGATGTCGTGGTTCTCATTCCACCTCGTTACGATAGCCCAACGGAGTTCTTCAGAGGTGAGCCCCATGGGAGCAAATGAGGCCCTGAAATGCAATAATTTTAGGGATGCCAATTTTGTGCTCTCGAGTAGCCAGGTCTTATTTCGCTTTGCGTGGGTGTTGTACCTCCCTAGGGCATGCCCACCATGTGTGTGCATGGTCCGGGTCCCACTGATGATGTTCAAGACCTGCGAGATTTTCTTCCGGGTACAGTGCTGTGGCGGCGGGTGGCAAGAATTTTCAATATTTTGTCTTGTCGCCCTTCTTGCGGATGCATGCAACGATCCTTTTGGGTATGCTGCCCACCAGCTTAGAGAAGTACTCCTTGGTAACTGCTGCTACCTCCTTGATCAGGGATACCTTAAACTCCTGGAGAGTTCTGCAGCCCCTAGCGTCCATCTTGGCCTGCATATATACCCAAACGTTTTCGATCAGACTCAAGTCCGGGCTGTTGGGAGGCCACTTCTGGAGGAGGCCCACACTTCTGCCACGCTGGGAGTTCCACCTCTTCACCACAGGTATGGCTGCTCTGTGGGTAGGGTCGTTTTCCTGCTGAAGGTACCATGTAGCAATGTCGTGCTGGGTGAAGAGGCGCTGTCCCTCAGGCAGGAATGTCGCCTTCACGACCTCCTCATACTCCTCTGTGGTAATATTCCTGGCCACCTGGCCCTTCTTGTTCTTGAAGGTGGTCTTCTGGCTGCTGGTGCCTGCCACAAAGTGAAGCTTGCTGATTCCCCACTTGCAGATGCCCGCATACACGTTGAGGACCAGGTGGGTGATTTGGAGAGGCTGCCTCACGTACCACTCTCTCACCCTCACCCTCCACGCCCCAGGACACAGGTTGCACCTTCACCCCTGGGTAGGTGAATGGAAACTTCTTCTGGTCGGTGAAGAGGACGTGGCTCCAGTCCCTTCCCTTGCTGGCTTTGCAGAAGTCCAGCCGCTTCTGTCGAGTTGACCCCGAAAGCTGCTTCCTAGGCGCACCCCGCAGAACCCTCAATTTTTCCGATGCGTGCCTCCGGGCTGCTCGAATGACAGTCTTCTTCCCCACTGGCCTGGTGACCAAGCCTAATGTCCCAAGCTCCTGTGCAACTGTTTTTGCACCACCATGCTGGTTGCTCAGCAGCAGGTCATAGGCCCGGGACTCCGCCTCTGGGCTGAGGATCCTCTTCTTGCCGGACTTTGGCGCGACGTGGACAGCTCCGGAATCTTTATATCGCTGCACCCAGTGCTCCACAACCCTGTCGGAAAGTCCAAGCTGCCTAGCTGTCTTGGAGATGTCGTGGTTCTCATTCCACCTCGTTACGATAGCCCAACGGAGTTCTTCAGAGGTGAGCCCCATGGGAGCAAATGAGGCCCTGAAATGCAATAATTTTAGGGATGCCAATTTTGTGCTCTCGAGTAGCCAGGTCTTATTTCGCTTTGCGTGGGTGTTGTACCTCCCTAGGGCATGCCCACCATGTGTGTGCATGGTCCGGGTCCCACTGATGATGTTCAAGACCTGCGAGATTTTCTTCCGGGTACAGTGCTGTAGCGGCGGGTGGCAAGAATTTCCAATATTTTGTCTTGTCGCCCTTCTTGCGGATGCATGGAACGATCCTTTTGGGCATGCTGCCCACCAGCTTAGAGAAGTACTCCTTGGCAACTGCTGCTACCTCCTTGATCAGGGATACCTTAAACTCCTGGAGAGTTCTGCAGCCCTTAGCGTCCATCTTGGCCTGCATATATACCCAAAAGTTCTCGATCGGACTCAAGTCCGGGCTGTTGGGAGGCCACTTCTGGAGGAGGCCCACACTTCTGCCACGCTGGGAGTTCCACCTCTTCACCACAGGTATGGCTGCTCTGTGGGTAGGGTCGTTTTCCTGCTGAAGGTACCATGTAGCAATGTCGTGCTGGGTGAAGAGGCGCTGTCCCTCAGGCAGGAATGTTGCCTTCACGACCTCCTCATACTCCTCTGTGGTAATATTCCTGGCCACCTGGCCCTTCTTGTTCTTGAAGGTGGTCTTCTGGCTGCTGGTGCCTGCCACAAAGTGAAGCTTGCTGATTCCCCACTTGCAGATGCCCGCATACACGTTGAGGACCATGTGGGTGATTTGGAGAGGCTGCCTCACGTACCACTCTCTCACCCTCACCCTCCACGCCCCAGGACACAGGTTGCACCTTCACCCCTGGGTAGGTGCATGGAAACTTCTTCTGGTCGGTGAAGAGGACGTGGCTCCAGTCCCTTCCCTTGCTGGCTTTGCAGAAGTCCAGCCGCTTCTGTCGAGTTGACCCCGAAAGCTGCTTCCTAGGCGCACCCCGCAGAACCCTCAATTTTTCCGATGCGTGCCTCCGGGCTGCTCGAATGACAGTCTTCTTCCCCACTGGCCTGGTGACCAAGCCTAATGTCCCAAGCTCCTGTGCAACTGTTTTTGCACCACCATGCTGGTTGCTCAGCAGCAGGTCATAGGCCCGGGACTCCGCCTCTGGGCTGAGGATCCTCTTCTTGCCGGACTTTGGCGCGACGTGGACAGCTCCGGAATCTTTATATCGCTGCACCCAGTGCTCCACAACCCTGTCGGATAGTCCAAGCTGCCTAGCTGTCTTGGAGATGTCGTGGTTCTCATTCCACCTCGTTACGATAGCCCAACGGAGTTCTTCAGAGGTGAGCCCCATGGGAGCAAATGAGGCCCTGAAATGCAATAATTTTAGGGATGCCAATTTTGTGCTCTCGAGTAGCCAGGTCTTATTTCGCTTTGCGTGGGTGTTGTACCTCCCTAGGGCATGCCCACCATGTGTGTGCATGGTCCGGGTCCCACTGATGATGTTCAAGACCTGCGAGATTTTCTTCCGGGTACAGTGCTGTAGCGGCGGGTGGCAAGAATTTCCAATATTTTGTCTTGTCGCCCTTCTTGCGGATGCATGGAACGATCCTTTTGGGCATGCTGCCCACCAGCTTAGAGAAGTACTCCTTGGTAACTGCTGTTACCTCCTTGATCAGGGATACCTTAAACTCCTGGAGAGTTCTGCAGCCCCTAGCGTCCATCTTGGCCTACATATATACCCAAACGTTTTCGATCAGACTCAAGTCCGGGCTGTTGGGAGACCACTTCTGGAGGAGGCCCACACTTCTGCCACGCTGGGAGTTCCACCTCTTCACCACAGGTATGGCTGCTCTGTGGGTAGGGTCGTTTTCCTGCTGAAGGTACCATGTAGCAATGTCGCGCTGAGTGAAGAGGCGCTGTCCCTCAGGCAGGAATGTCGCCTTCACGACCTCCTCATACTCCTCTGTGGTAATATTCCTGGCCACCTGGCCCTTCTTGTTCTTGAAGGTGGTCTTCTGGCTGCTGGTGCCTGCCACAAAGTGAAGCTTGCTGATTCCCCACTTGCAGATGCCCGCATACACGTTGAGGACCAGGGGGTGATTTGGAGAGGCTGCCTCACGTACCGCTCTCTCACCCTCACCCTCCACGCCCCAGGACACAGGCTGCACCTTCACCCCTGGGTAGGTAGATGGAAACTTCTTCCGGTCGGTTAAGAGGACGTGGCTCCAGTCCCTTCCCTTGCTGGCTTTGCAGAAGTCCAGCCGCTTCTGTCGAGTTGACCCCGAAAGCTGCTTCCTAGGCGCACCCCGCAGAACCCTCAATTTTTCCGATGCGTGCCTCCGGGCTGCTCGAATGACAGTCTTCTTCCCCACAGGCCTGGTGACCAAGCCTAATGTCCCAAGCTCCTGTGCAACTGTTTTTGCACCACCATGCTGGTTGCTCAGCAGCAGGTCATAGGCCCGGGACTCCGCCTCTGGGCTGAGGATCCTCTTCTTGCCGGACTTTGGCGCGACGTGGACAGCTCCGGAATCTTTATATCGCTGCACCCTGTGCTCCACAACCCTGTCAGAAAGTCCAAGCTGCCTAGCTGTCTTGGAGATGTCGTGGTTCTCATTCCACCTCGTTACGATAGCCCAACGGAGTTCTTCAGAGGTGAGCCCCATGGGAGCAAATGAGGCCCTGAAATGCAATAATTTTAGGGATGCCAATTTTGTGCTTTCGAGTAGCCAGGTCTTATTTCGCTTTGCGTGGGTGTTGTACCTCCCTAGGGCATGCCCACCATGTGTGTGCATGGTCCGGGTCCCACTGATGATGTTCAAGACCTGCGAGATTTTCTTCCGGGTACAGTGCTGTGGCGGCGGGTGGCATGCATTTTCAATATTTTGTCTTGTCGCCCTTCTTGCGGATGCATGGAACGATCCTTTTGGGCATGCTGCCCACCAGCTTAGAGAAGTACTCCTTGGCAACTGCTGCTACCTCCTTGATCAGGGATACCTTAAACTCCTGGAGAGTTCTGCAGCCCTTAGCGTCCATCTTGGCCTGCATATATACCCAAAAGTTCTCGATCGGACTCAAGTCCGGGCTGTTGGGAGGCCACTTCTGGAGGAGGCCCACACTTCTGCCACGCTGGGAGTTCCACCTCTTCACCACAGGTATGGCTGCTCTGTGGGTAGGGTCGTTTTCCTGCTGAAGGTACCATGTAGCAATGTCGTGCTGGGTGAAGAGGCGCTGTCCCTCAGGCAGGAATGTCGCCTTCACGACCTCCTCATACTCCTCTGTGGTAATATTCCTGGCCACCTGGCCCTTCTTGTTCTTGAAGGTGGTCTTCTGGCTGCTGGTGCCTGCCACAAAGTGAAGCTTGCTGATTCCCCACTTGCAGATGCCCGTATACACGTTGAGGACCATGTGGGTGATTTGGAGAGGCTGCCTCACGTACCACTCTCTTACCCTCACCCTCCACGCCCCAGGACACAGGCTGCACCTTCACCCCTGGGTGGGTGAATGGAAACTTCTTCTGGTCGGTGAAGAGGACGTGGCTCCAGTGCCTTCCCTTGCTGGCTTTGCAGAAGTCCAGCCGCTTCTGTCGAGTTGACCCCGAAAGCTGCTTCCTAGGCGCACCCCGCAGAACCCTCAATTTTTCCGATGCGTGCCTCCGGGCTGCTCGAATGACAGTCTTCTTCCCCACTGGCCTGGTGACCAAGCCTAATGTCCCAAGCTCCTGTGCAACTGTTTTTGCACCACCATGCTGGTTGCTCAGCAGCAGGTCATAGGCCCGGGACTCCGCCTCTGGGCTGAGGATCCTCTTCTTGCCGGACTTTGGCACGACGTGGACAGCTCCGGAATCTTTATATCGCTGCACCCTGTGCTCCACAACCCTGTCGGATAGTCCAAGCTGCCTAGCTGTCTTGCTTTGGAGATGTCATGGTTCTCATTCCACCTCGTTACGATAGCCCAACGGAGTTCTTCAGAGGTGAGCCCCATGGGAGCAAATGAGGCCCTGAAATGCAATAATTTTAGGGATGCCAATTTTGTGCTCTCGAGTAGCCAGGTCTTATTTCGCTTTGCGTGGGTGCTGTACCTCCCTAGGGCATGCCCACCATGTGTGTGCATGGTCCGGGTCCCACTGATGATGTTCAAGACCTGCGAGATTTTCTTCCGGGTACAGTGCTGTAGCGGCGGGTGGCATGAATTTTCAATATTTTGTCTTGTCGCCCTTCTTGCGGATGCATGCAACGATCCTTTTGGGCATGCTGCCCACCAGCTTAGAGAAGTACTCCTTGGTAACTGCTGCTACCTCCTTGATCAGGGATACCTTAAACTCCTGGAGAGTTCTGCAGCCCTTAGCGTCCATCTTGCATGTTGATGGGTGTGCATGTAATTGGAAGTACCCATATTGTGGAATTCAAGCTGGGGCAGACAACAATCACACGTGTAGGGTACTGCATAGTTATTGGACACTAATAACAGGGTACCGTAACCATTGTATCGGGTTATCCTAGGGTATAACCGGATAATGTAACCATAGTATCGGACACGGTATACCAGGGTATAACATGGTATTGTGACCATAGTATCGGACACGGTATACCAGGGTATTGGTACCTAGTATCGGACATTTGTACCATGGTATGGTTACCATAGTTACGGACACACGTACCATGGTACAACCAGGGTATTGTTACCATAGTAACGGACATAAATACCGGGGTATTGTTACCAGGGTACCACTGACCATGGTAACATTCCCTTTACCAGGGTACTCATACCCTTACCAGGGTAAACGACTTCACCATGGTAAACGCGTTTACCTTGTATCGGACATTTCCACCCTAGTAAAAAGCCGTTTTACCCTGGTAACGCCCCCCACGCCGTCTTGTGGTGCGGGGGAAAGTCGTAATTCACACAGCCCACTATTATCCCTTACTACCACGCTTCAGAACAATATCGCGATAGCTTTGCGAAAGACTGACGAAATGTTACAGAAAAACTTGACTGTGACCCTGCGAAAAACAAGTGAAACTGGTAAGCGATGGCTGTGGAAAATATTCGCACTTCAACGGACTTTCGGGCGAAAAGTCGAATTCCACATTTTCACACTTTTGGCACGGTGAATACATCATTCATTTCGTGCATAATCCATTGCACCAATTTCATTTCAATCGGAGAACATATTTTTTACTCAATCACCTATCTATCTACCAACCTACGGTACCTACATACACATTTACCCCCCTATTATCCCTTACGTTACGTTGCGCTTCACATGGGAACATAGTGGTAAGAAGATAATAAGTGGGCTCCTTAGTTTGTCACAAGGCCCGTGTGAATGACAGTTGCAAGAAATGAGAATACTGCCTTGTTGGTGTGCCGATCGAAAGGTGAGAGATATGTCCCGCCCCTCACGGAGTAGTTAGTTTCACCGAGGGGCTTTCCACTTTCCCACTTTCACCCCGAATTTATCTTCTAGGAACCTTACGTTCCGGAGGGTAGGAGATATATAAAGGTTGCAAGAAAGGTGTATGTGTCGTCGCATACTACTGATTGAAAAGTGCACGTGAAATGTCTAGGCCCTATGGGGGGTCCGTCGGTTCCACCCCAAGACTTCCACTTCCCCCCAGATTTCCCTTGTAGGAACCTTACGTTTCGGAAGGACTTGGAAGGGGGGTCGGCCTAATAGGAGAGACGGAGCATCTCCGAAACCAAGGGTCTGGCAAGGCACACCTCTTGCTCTTGGCTTTCCCCACTCTCCGACGATGTGAGATTCTTATATCGATTATTAATATCCATAATAAACCTAATTTAAAAGCGCCAACTTGACATCGAGAAAGAAAAGGCGTTGGGACCCGCATCGGAACCAACCGCAGAGATTTTCCGCCTCCCCCTGGCCGATACCCGATTCGTAAGGAATAAAGGTTGCAAGAAAGGCACGTACTTGTACACGTGCCGATTGAAAGTGCATGTGAAATGTCCTTGGCCTTACCGGGCTCGGTTTCACCCGGGGCTTTCCATTTTCCTCCCAACTGAGTTTCCATGTACCGTATGAACATTAAGTACGTCTCGAAGGGTAAGGAATGAAGGTTGCAAGAATGGTGCGTTATTCTACGTGTGCCGATCGAAAGGTCAATGACAAAACACCTCTGGGCCCTGCCCAAAAAGGCTCGGCCGCGCGGGCGCCCAACTGTCTCGTTGGAGAAAAGAAACTTAAGTTGAGAGGGAAAACGGATAAGGTATGCATGGCAACCGCATGGTCACACGTTGCTACAAGCGCTAGGGCAGCTTTATACAAAGGCACAACATCAGTGGCAACCACAACTGGCACATACAATGGAGGCACTGCCTTGGCTTCAAGGCCCCGCACAACCACAACTCATAGCTGGACCAAGCCCTCTAGAAAGCGCAATCATTCTTGGAGTTGTAGGCTTACAGAGGTAGGATCCTTTTGGCAGCTCCGTGAGAACCAAGACCTATGCCGTACCGGCGTCGCGTAACCGTTCGTACTGGTACAAGCAAAGTTAGGTTGAGAAAAAACAGGATTGTGACATCGGGGATACATTGGGGGGGGCCTTGTCCTTTATACTCCTCACTGTCTTTCCTCCTACTTAAAGTTCCTTTCAATTTCCTCCGTACGAGATAAGGACTAGGATACCGTAGCCCGCTGGCAGGAGTGGGATGCCATGGCTTTTGTGGACTTTATAGTTGAGTTTTTTGAAGGCTAGTGTCTTCAGGGTCTGGGGATGCGGCTTGTCTGACCATTTTATTGATGTTCTTGTTGTTTGGAAGTTGTACTTGCTTTCCTTTCTTTCCTCTTCATTGCGCCGTCTCTATTGACTTCCCTTGTTGACTTTGTCGACGTGGCTGAGCTTAATTTCATTTTTCCTTGTTCTGTGTAAGCGAGAAAAGTATGGAGTCGTATAGCGGATGTGGGGCTCACGACATGAGATCCGACTGACTGCCCGGCCGGTACCTCAAAGTTCGAATGAACATCAAGACGGACACGAGCGGTATGCAACGGCAGAATGGCCCAAGTCATGTCTTGCTTAGCAGTTTCCGCAGTGTCCAATAGTTGTCACTATTGAAGAAAAACAAATATCTTAACATAATAACATGTTGGACTAATGTCGGTCATATGCAGGTTTTTCCCTTTGATGATCAGAGAAAGCATATATATGTCACGATCTGTCATACTGACGTAGACCGAGATTGCAAAGAAAGCAGAGAAAGAAAGCGTGCTAGTACAAAATGCAACCAAGTAAGTACCGTACTATGAGTGTCAATTGGTATCTACTATGGTCTCAAAACATGATACCACTATGGATAAAGTGGCCTTGAAAAATAAAACCGTCGAACCAAATAAAGCTGGATAGTCGTGAAAGTCGTATTTTGTGCAAAAAAATGTCTGTTTGACGCGCTTTCTCCTTGACTTTGCTTCATGATGCAAACTATAACTTTCATGTACGGTATATGATTTGCATTAAAATCAGAAGAAGCACTAGCAGTGCATCCCTGAAGGTCTGGATCCACCAAGGACCTGATAGGTCTCTGCTGCAGCGTGACACATGACACTGCCAATGGAGCTCGTTGAAAAATTCAATCAATGGAAATGATGAAGTCATACAGCGACTGACGGTACCGCTAACAAAAAGTTGTGATGGGTAACAAAAGCTGTGATGGGTAACAAAAGCTTTAAATGGAGCATGGGAAATCACCCCGAGGACCCACGATTGGCCTGAGCGGAGTATGTTGAGAACGGCATGGTGTGATTGTTAACGTAACCGTGAGCAGAATTGATGTGCGCAACAATCTTTTCATCCTAGTTCTTGACTGACTTGCAGATCTGCTTCATGCCGGTGTCCATGGCATCCATGCGGGCCTCGAGTCTATCCAACGAAGCCATGCGTGCCTCGACAGAGGTCAGTCGGCTGCTGATGCCTTTGAGCTCCTTCATAAGCTCGGCGTATTTGTCGGAATTGGGGGCAGGTGTTATCATCCTGATAAGAGCAGTTGCAACGGGAAAAAATGGGTCGAACGCAGCGCCACCGGGATGGGCCGGTGAAGGTTGTCACATGTGCCGGACATGACGCAGAAATCGCGTTCCGCGTTGTAAAAAAGCGACGTACTGGCACACTTCCAAATATATGTTCACGAAACAGTATCGATTACTGCACACTTCAAATATATTTATCGAAATAGTATCGATATCGCGTAAACATATTATATTAGAAAGGATGAAGTCATTCAACAACTGACGGTACCGCTAACTAAAGCTGTGATGGTTCAAAAAAGCTGTGATGGATCACAAAAGCTTTAAATGGAGCATGAAAGTCAATGTGACCTCAGGCTCTGCACCTTAGCCATGCATACTTATGCATACGAGAGGGTACATTATTAGATGATATGCACGCCCCATGCATGAACGCTCCGATCCAATAATGCCCCAAGCTGCTATTAAGATGCGCCTGAGAATCGCTAGTCCACTAGACGCCGACGGCTACACACTGGAGCCAGTGTGTAGCCGTCGGCTGCCCAAAACATCGACGCCTGACGAATGTAATGACTGGCTTTGTCCACCCTTGTTTTTTGTCCACCCACACACTGGGGCACAGTGTGTGGGTGCATGCGACCACCAAAGGCCTACTGCCGCGGCCAATATATATAACTTATAATAGCGGATTGACCGGCGATAAAGGCGCCGTGAGCTATTAAAAGAGAATGAGTGCCGGTAAGGAATTTTTAATATGTTCACACTGTTTCCAGTGTGTTCTTGAGAGAGACGTTGAAAGGTCGGAAAAAACATAAAAGATAGTACCACTTAGTCGTTCCGTGTTGTATCAAATCGTTCCGATATGCACCAGGAGAACCTTCCAGTCGCCGATAAAATACCCTCTGAGGTCGGTAATCGACCCCTGAATGCCGAGGAGATCACTACGCAGCCGAAATTGGATGGACTGTACATTATATATGTATTTAAGGTCGCCAGAGTCGGTGGCACAGCGCGTATCGCAATAACCAGTCCAACAGTGGCAAACAGTGGCACCGCAGGAGGCGCCACTGTCACGCGGCATTAATGTATTTGACTCCCCATAGGCCTAAATGAAGGCCACCCAGATGTGTTTCGGATGGCGGGGAGCAAGGCCGCTGTGACAAAGAAGGATGCCGAGTGGGACCTGCGCAAGGTGGTCAATGCAGTGAACATGGTGTTGAGAGCGGCAGGGCAAAAACTCGATAGCAAATCCAGAGGCTAGAAAAGGTCCCTAACCATCGGAAAACAGAATCCATAGCATAACCGATCGATACTTTCGAAACTTCCCACTACTAAATTTATACCCAGGTCTGAACGATAAACCCTACCTTTTCATTCATCTGATGGCAACTCCACAAAGGCGACATCCTCCGCATCCTTGCCATAGCACATCAGGAAGAGCTGGCGATACAGTGCCCCTAGATGGGGTCGCTGCACAGAGGTCACTGCATCCGCAACAGTGGCCATTTGGAAGTCGTGAGCCATGTTGCCACCCTGCTGCTGGGAGCCTTGCCCAAAACGGGTGAGGTTGACTGCATTTCGGGTAACGCCATTTGGAATAGTGATGTTCCTCAACCTGTCGTTCCATGCCGAGCCGCGCTCTGCATCCATCAGCTCATGCCCTACGAGAGTCTCCCGTGCTTTGTCGAGCAGGCAACGCAGAGCTAGCTGTTGCAGCCGCTGCTGTCCCTTCTCCAAATGATCGATGCGCTGAAAGGCGTTTGCAAGCTGCTCCATGTGAAGCTTTAATTCAGCTTGGACTCCCCGCATGTCCCGCACGTATACGGGCTCTGCCTGTGCAGGTGGCTGCACGTAGACGCTGGCGCCCTCCTTGGACAACTGCGAGCAAACAATCACCATCATTTGCAATGCATTTAGAAAGAATTTCCGATAGGAAAATGTGTGGGCTCAATCATACCTGCATTATCGTCATGTTTGACGCGGATGCCCATGGCACCAGCCCACTGGACAGCTTGACGCTGTCCAGGTTGATGGCCGATTCCTCCACACCGTACTTGTCAGCGCTGAGTTCGCGAACTTGCGGCCAGAGGGAGTCCCCGCACTTGCTGGGTTTGTCAGATGATACGTAGCCCAAATGCTCATCTTGCCGTCCTAAGACTTGGAAACGCATCATCTGCATGGCAAATCCGAACGGTGCCGTGAGAAACCCTCATTGCGCTCCACGCCATGTCTGCTTTCTGCATGTTTGCAAAGGATGCGGTAAGGTTCTGCCGTGGCTAAGCAGATGCTCAGCTGCAGCCTTTTTTAGTGGGTGAGTAGGAGGATTTAGATCCTGATGTACATGCACAACCCAGCCATACAATGTCCAGATCCGACATACTTTAGCTTCACCCCCCCTGAGGTCAGGTCAACCCAAGTGTCATCATGTCCACACTCCCAGCGCATGGGGCAGAGCAAGGGCAGCGCAGGGGCAACGCAAGGGCAGGTGCGCGTGGGGCAGCGCGTGGCACCGCCCAGCGACGCCATGCATATTCCACCACTCGCGCGCACCGCCCAGCGCCGCCATGGGATGGGTGGGGAGCGACGATGGGGGTGAGGATGGATGTCACGCTGAGGGCGCGCCATGCCACTACCCCATGCCACCCCATGCACATCATGTGCACGCTCACTTATTTGGAGTGAAAAAAACCGGCGAGAGGTCAAGTGATGTCAGTACCTATTCCCTACCATGCATGAACTGCCGTGCCCTAGGGGGCGCACGCCCGAGGGTGACTGAACGTGCCTATTCCCTACCATGCATGGATTGCCCCCCCCCCTACCTATTCCCTACCATGACATGATCCAGCAATGCATACCCCCCAAAATACACATTGTTTCGCACTGGTGTATGAAGGATTCGTTCTCTTGGTCGCAAGATAAACAACGAAAACCTGTGCAAGAGGAACATGAAAAATGAATCAGCGAAGCGATGACAAAGCTTGCAGCGATGCGTGCGAGAGTCACAAAGAGAACACAGTGTCGCGACAGTTAATCAAATCAGAGTCTCCCATTAAAAACGCTGGGTGACAACATGCAGTTTGGCCAAGTTCTAAGTGATATATACCTCGCCAAAGTTGGAGAAAAATACAGAACTCCGAGTGGTGAATGCGCGAATGAATCGATGAGGTGATTACAATAGCTCCGTACAAAGTTTTGCGTGAACTTACGACCTTCCGGTTCGGCCAAGGGCAACACTTTTGCATGTCGTAAATTTGGGCAGTAATTTCTCGCCCATCGCTTGCTCATTCTCCTTGAAACTTTTCAGAGCTCCTAATGGCATTGTATACATAAAGTGTACGTTATTGCATGCAGCAATGGAAGCTCAACCAGATGCAAACAGTGGCAGCCTAGTAGTCAGTCCAGGCATCTCTGGCTTGCGCTACGCGCAAGCCTGGCGTCCCCCCCCCTGCCTGGCCTCCTGAGTGCTCTACGATCCCGCCGGTTTCCCCCCGGGAGATGTGCACCCAGCTGGTATGGCATGTGGTATCCCGCTGGATCAGCCTGACAGTCAGTCCAGGCATCTCTGGTTTGCGCTACGCGCAAGCCGGGCGCCCCCCCAGGAGATGTGCACCCAGCTGGTATGGCATGTGGTATCCCGCTGGATCAGCCTGGCAGTCAGTCCAGGCATCTCTGGCGTGCGCTACGCGCAAGCCTGGCGCCCCCCTGCCTGACCTCCTGAGTGCTCTAGGATCCCGCTGGCTCAGCCTGGCAGTCAGTCCAGGCATCTCTGGCGTGCGCTACGCGCAAGCCTGGCGGCCCCCTGCCTGACCTCCTGAGTGCTCTACGATCCCGCTGGCTCAGCCTGGCAGTCAGTCCAGGCATCTCTGGCGTGCGCTACGCGCAAGCCTGGCGGCCCCCTGCCTGACCTCCTGAGTGCTCTACGATCCCGCTGGCTCAGCCTGGCAGTCAGTCCAGGCATCTCTGGCGTGCGCTACGCGCAAGCCTGGCGCCCCCCCCCCTGCCTGACCTCCTCAGCTCTCTACGATCCTGCTAGCTCAGCTTGACAGTCAGTCCAGGCATCTCTGGCGTGCTTGCCCTTAGGGGCGACAACATATGGTCAGTGTGCTTCCTGGGAAAACCTCAAGCAGCAAAATGACATCTAACTCCACCCATTCGAGGATAAAGTAACCTCTGTGGCCGGTAATCCCATGACCGTGCCCGCCTCCCCCTCGGCATGCCCCCGCCCTCGCAGCATGCCCCGTCGTAGCTCACGCAGTTCAGCCGCATCTCAGCCACCCCTTGGCGATCCTCTGACGCGTGCACGACCACGCACGGCGGCATTGAGTCTGCCATGCCCACCATGAGGGTGTGCTGCCCGTCCTCCTCCCTGCTGTGCCTGCACTTGAAGGTGTAGTGAGCTTTGCACCCCGTAGATGCCACCTCGGCAGTCACGCCCACGACGAAGCGTCGTTAGAAGCAGCTTGCCTCATCCCACACCGCCGCATCATCCATCGTCGACTCGAGACCGCCAGTGAGGTTTATAACCTTATTGTCCGTCCTGCATTTATTTGACAGGGGGGCGAGCGCACTGTCTCTAGGCGTGTGCTACGCACAAGCCGGCCGCCCTTCATGGCACCCTCATGCTGTCTCGGGCGTGCGCTACATGTACATCGACGATACAGGGGGCACCGTGTGCAAGCCATCTACCATTGTACAGTCAATGTGACCTCAGGCTCTGCACCTTAGCCATGCATACTTATGCATACTTATGCATACGAGAGGGTACATTATTAGATGATATGCACGCCCCATGCATGAACGCTCCGATCCATGCACTTCCCATGCACGCCCCATGCATGAACGCTCCGCGCCATGCCCGCATCGGGCGCATACCTATGCATACCCGTGCTGCATGGGATGTATGGGGCGCATACCTATGTATGCTTCCCATACTGCGAGCACGGCATGCACCATGCATGCTATACAGTATGGGATATGCCCCTAGTCATCATACGCGAGCATCTCACTATCTCACCGGGTGCATAAAGTATGCATAGGAGTGGCCCTATATGCATATCGCGTATGCATGTCGGGGGATACATTGACACGCACTGTGTGTTTACCCACCCACCCCATGCATAGATATGTATGCCTATGCATAGTTATGGCAGGGAGCACTCTGAATCGGCTTAATAGCGACGTAGTATTGTGTAATATGATGAATATATTAAGTACGCTGCAATGAAACTGTATCATCTTCCGAGATTCGCGCGAAAACACCCGCTCTGTGACGGCACAAATCACCGCGCTGGAGCTCTTTGATCTCCATCGAAGGTGTGCCGCGTCATACACACGCGACCATTACCGACCCCATTCAGCACGCATATGACCTACATACCAATGTATTACTCGATATAATAATAATTATATTCCGTCAACGGTGGACCATGTTAAAACACTAAAACGTACTCGCGGTATATAAGTGCAAAACATTATAACAAGCTGTGATGGATCACAAAAGCTTTAAATGGAGCATGAAATAAAAAACACCCCTTGAATACCCTGTAATTTTGAATTTTGACTGAGATATTTGAATTGTAATGGGTTCCAGAGGCGGTAGGTGGGTGGGTGGTAGGGGCTTGGTTGCTCGATTTTATATTCGGGCATGGGGTCCCCAGCTTTTATTCTGCCCCCCCGATAGCTATACCTGTTTTAGATTCAAACATGCCCAGCAAGGCAGCACCAGCGGCAGCAGCTGAATGCATTAATAAATCTGCTGCGTCAAACGGAACGCTACGTTGACAATGTAGTGCATACAATTTCTGCATCCTGCCTTGCATCCAGCATCAAAAAATCAAAACCCGCCCCCTGCCTTCCCCACCTCTCATCCGAGTCTTCCATGCACTCGCCTGAAGTTCGCAAATGTCGATAGCCAGAAGTGGTGGCATGCATTTAAAATTTCCAATGACACCGCGACGCGATCCGGGGCGCTCCATGCACGGAGATCGAAAACGTTTGCTGCAATCGTCGTCACGGTGTGGACATTTTCGTGTGAACATTTTACACTTTCAAAATTGTTTGTCCACAGCACGTCGATGCGACGCCCCCCTCATAACAAAACAACATTCACGTAGAGTAAAGTGCACATTTCCCCCATTTATATCGCCACACTATGCTGTTTTGAGACTCAGGGCTATCAGGAAATTCAAACGCTCCCACTGCGAGCATTTCGTGCTTTCACGTTGAACCACCTCCTGCTACGCCGCTCCGTCAAGTCCTCAAAAATTCCGTCGTGGATCTCCCCGCTTCCTGAGGAAGAAGGAGTGGCAGGCGCCAGGCATGACCTCAAAGCTGCAGCAGATCCAGCATGCCAAAGGTGGGGGATCTCCACAACCACCGTCTACCGAACCAGGTCTAGCACACACCATTGTATTCAAGCTATTCAGGACCCTTCTCTCCATTTAAGTCTTTCATTTTAGTCCCGTGAATCTACATGACGGAGGAAAAGCATGTGGTAACTTGGCGCCATGCCATGTGTGTTTCTCTACGTGCGCACTGCATCACTTTGGCCACTGGGCATCCACCATTGTGCCGATGGGGATCAAACATCGACCGGCATACAATCGGTGGTCCAAGCAGAAGGCACCTGGACCCAGTGTATGCCATGATGTGCCTGAGCTGTTCATGGAGCACCCCAAACTAAATGGTGTGCCATGCCCAGGCTCCTTGCCCTTCCCTTGTCTGCCTATCACCTCCATGTGTGGTGCTCTCTTTTGCTTGGACTAATTTAAGTGTGAGGCAGGCTGCCCAGCCCTGGAAAAACCGGACGGCCATCAGTCAGGGAATGAGTAGTGGAACCAAACCTTGATTCATCCTATGGTCAGAGGCCCAAGGAACCGAGCTCGCTGCACCAGGCCCCCACAGCCGTAGGGGCTGTAAAGTAGCAGCACGCTGGAATAAACAATGCCTCAGGCCTTCCTCCTTTTGAGCATGATTCCCACAATATATTGCACGCTTGGGGCGGGGCTGCGGGGGATTCCCCCCTAGAATCATGCAGACTCAGCCGCCTGTTTCGAAAGGGCCAGGTTGTGCTAGTAGGAGGTGCAGGTTCTCATGTACGCAGCGGGGCTGGTCTCACTTAGACCTGCTTAGTGAGGCCAGCCCCGCTGCGTCTAGATTGGTAGGTGCAAGGTTAAGCTTGGATTTATCCTCGCTCCCAATGCTTGGCCGCAGAGTGCAGCACCTTCCACCCATCATGCACTCATGCCTGCCTCATTGGCCAGTTTCTCTCCTTTTTGCCATGCCGCCGGTTGGTAACTGCACTGTGGCTGTATTGTGGCTCAGTCATAGAAAATTAAACTCCTTCTCATCGGCTGTACAACATATGTGCAGATGGTGCCTCTCTGAAACGGGCAAAGGACCTGAGCAGCAGCTGCATGAAAGCAGTCGGGCCTGCCGCTGAGCCGCCTCACGGCGTCTCTAACAGCTTACCAGATCCGAATCCCAAGCACCAAGATCAGCCGGGCGTTGTGCTGCCGGCCTTTGCCCCCTCGACCGACATCGTGTCGGGTCCGGGGAATAGTCAAGCGGCCGTCCCTCCTGAGCAGGCCATGCTCAATCAGCGGGGGGCTGCGCTGCAGCAGGCTGCGCCCGAGCTGGAAAAGTGGAACCGTCAGGAGGGCTCTGCGCCGCATCTACCCGCACACCCCCCTGCCGCCCCGGCAGCTGCGCTTAAGCTTGCGAAGAAAGGGCCTGCGATTCAAACCAAGTTGAGCTTCACGCGTATCAAGCCGGCCCCTGAGCCTGCAAAGGCGGCGGTGGCGGCGGTGCAGCCGGAGCAGACCCCGCCAACGCAGGCTGCGGTGCCGCTGTGTCTGGCAGCGGCGGTGCAGGCCGCACAAACTCAGCCAACGCAAACTCAACCAACGCAGGCGGCGGTGCAGCCCACACAGACTCAGGGCACAGCGACAGGCCCGGATATTCCCGCGTCAGGTGCCGGCACCGACCCGCTGCTCTCTGAACCAGCAGGCGAGCCCTTGCAGCCTGCGCCCTCCGGCACTGAGTCCATAGTGCCTGTGGAGGAACTCGAGGCTGCAGATCGACCAGCAGGCCCGCCCCTCCGGCCCGGCAGCCTCAGCAGGCCGCAGCCTGCAGCGATGGATGCAGCTGAGCCCCTCCTGCAGACAGCATGGTCAGACGCCGAGCCCCGCCTGATGACTGCGTCCCGTGACGACGAGGCATCTGTGCCAGGCGTAGTGCCAGGCTTAGTACCTGTGACAGGCGTAGTGCCGGGCGCAGTGCCAGGCGTAGTACCTGTGTCAGGCGTAGTGCAAGGCAAAGTGCCAGGCCGGGCGCCTGTCCTAGGCACAGCGCTCAGGGATTCTGAAGCAGCCGCCCTGGGCACAGCGCCAGGCCCGATTCCTGATGCAGCCCCTGGTGTGCAGCACGTGCATGCCACACATGCACTCGGAGCGACGCCGGCCTGTCTCCCAGCGGTGCCGTCACATGCCAACAGGGCAGTCTCTGCAACGGTCCTGCCCTGGGCAGAGGGCCTGTCCTCTGCTGGTGATGCGCCCCTCACAGCAGCTGAAACGTCTCATGCTGCAGATGATGCACCACCTGCGGCACCTGGAAAGGTCCATGCTGTGGACCTGTCACATCCGGAGGAAGTGCGCCACGCCATTGACCTGACCATGGCCACCGACCAGGTGGATGCCATGGAGCTCGCTGTTGCCACTCAGCACGCCGCGCCTGCTCCCGGGCTGCAGGCGCAGCTCAGAGTTGCTGCATCTGCTCCCGGATCAGCATCGTGTCAGCCCAGAGTGGAGTCCGGCCAGAGGGTCAGCGCCGCAGCCTGCGCCTTGTTTCTGCCCTTGGCCGAACGCAGGAGGCTCGCCGCAGAGGTGTGTGGGATGGGTGGGCTGGCAGCCAATGATGGGTTGCACAGCGCTTGAAAGCTGCATTTCAACTCCATTCTGGTGCATCAAGACCTGTTGCTTGGGCTGCCGCTGTTGGTTCCCATTGGCCCAGAGGGTGCTGGCCTGCTGCATGCCAGTGCCCTAAGTATTATCTTTTGCCAGTGCCCTAAGTATCACCTCAACCCTAAACCCTAAACCCTAAGTGTCACCTGGTGTACGCTTGTGCATTAAAACGACCCGATCAAATGCACGCAGGCAAAGGCAAGACAAAGCCAGGTGGAAGAGGCCCGGCTGGTCGCTGCAGCTGAAGCAGCTGCGGATCTTGACTCATCTGCTGACGCCGCAGCAGCCGGTCTGGAAGCAGGGGCAGGGGAGGCGGTGGCTCAGCCTCCTTCCTCCGCAGGCGTTAAAAAGAAACGCCGCGGAGGCGGCTCTTTAAAGGACTGCGCGGGGCGGGTTCTGGAGCCAGGTGCGGCGCCCGCGGCAGGAGCTAGCGCCGCCCCGCTGCTACCCGATCCAGTGGGCGAGCGCCTGCCGGCGGGAGAGAAGAAGAAGAGGCTGGGGAAGCTGGGCAAGAGCGCCCCTCTCCCCGCTGCCGCGCTGCTCGCCATCCCGCTGCCCAGTCCGCCGCCGCAGCCGCCGCCCGCTGCGCTGGTGGCTCGGGTTGCAGTTGTTACTGTCGTGGCTAGCGGGCCAGAGTGTGCGCCCTCGGTCGGGACAGACCTTCGTGAGAGGCGGGCGGAGGCGCATGGGGCAGCCGCGGCCGCTGCAGGTTTGGCCACTGCAGGATCTGGTTCTGGAGCTGTGGTCGTCGAGAGTGTCGCACCTGCGGCCAGAATGGAGCCGCCTCACCGCATAGCGCAAGCGGAGGCTCTTGGCGCAGGCGCTGCCCAGTGCACCACTGCCGCTGCTTCTGATGTCGGAGCTGTCATTGCTGATGCGCCGGGTCAGTTGCAGCTTGATTTACCTGCCGTGGCGCATGCCGGGGCGGTCCCTGTCGATGCTGTCATGGATCAGGGCGGCAAGGCAACGGGCCGGCCAGTGTGCCACATCTTCATGTCACCAGCAGAACGCAGGGCACGCACGGAGGAGGTAAATGCCAACCCTGAACCCTGAACCCTAAACCCTAACATTGGCTCAGAGGAGGTAAATGCCAACCCTGAACCCTGAACCCTGAACCCTGAACCCTAAAACCTAACATTAGCTCAAAGGAGGTAAATACCAACAATGAACCCTAAGCCCTAACATACAAGAGCTAAAAGGAGGTAAATCCCAACCCTAAACCCTAACATACAGGAGGCTCAGAGGAGGTGGATCCCAACCCTTAAGCCTAACGTACCGGTGGGTTTAGGGGAGGTAAATGTAAACCATTCAATACAAGCCATGAAAGGATAATTATGATTGGAGTGTCAGCCATCAACATAAAAAGGTGACATACCGGTACAGTACGGAATAAACCATGATTGAACTACCGGTAAGCGGTACTGGTAGTCAGTATTTGTATCCCGCAGTATATCCTTTGTTACCTTTGAGTCAGGTGTGGGAGCAGCGTAGCAACTTTGGCAAACCATGCAATACAATACAATGTGCCCCCCAATCACAGCATCTTTTTAACATGGAGCGCAATGGGGATGAGGAAGAGTGGTTCTTAGTTTGCTTCCACTGGATCTGATTGAATTGAAGGCCCAGGCCGGATGAAGCTGTGACCGGCCTAGGGCCTGTGGCCCGAGCGGCATGGCATGCTGCAGCCCAGCCCCTGGGCCACGGGCCATGGCCCATGACGTTGCTGAAGCACTGCAGGGGAACATTGGTGATGACTCTGGCCATGGGTGGGTCATTCTGTTGGATGCGTGATTCTGTTGGATGCAGTGCTGCTTTTTTTACACATTTTCTCCTCCCCTAAGGCTGAACCCTGAACACCTAACATACACATTTCCACACTTTAGGCTAAGAGACGTGAGGCGCTGGCCGATGTGGAAGGTGCGGCGCAAAGAGCGGCCGCCAAGGCTGCTGCTGTTGCTGCTGCTACCGCGGCTGCTGCTGCCTCTGCTGCTGCTACAGCTTCTGCTACAGCTTCTGCTACTGCTGCTAGTACTGCTTATGCTACGGTTGCTCCAGCTGCCACAGCGTCTGCTACGGCTGCTTGTACTGTTTATGCTGCTGTTGCTTCAGCTACCACAGCGTCTGCTACGGCTGCTTGCACTGCTCATGCTGCTGCTGCTTCAGCTGCTCCCGCAGCCATGGTGGAGGAGCCCCTGGTAGCGGCACCTCAAGATATCTTATCTGAAGCTCTCAACCCCGCCGTCGCATCACCCTCGACTCAGACTCAGCAAGAGCAGCAAGAGTGGCAGAGGCAGCAGAAGCGACAGCAGCTGAAGCTAAGGCGGCAGCAACGGCGGCAGGAAGAGCAGCAGCAGAAGCAGGCTGGTGGTGGCGTGCCTATCATAGAAGGCGTGACGGCGGCTGATGGCGGCGTCGTTGAGGTTTCGGTGGAGCCTGTAGCGGTGGTCGGCCGTAGTGGGTGCTCAGAAGCAGACGCAGCGGCCGGGGAGGCAGGCTTAACAGGCACAGAGGCAGGCGCGGTGGTTGGGGCAACAGTGCCTGCCGGCGCTGCAGCCGTCGGAGCGTTGCGCGAAGAGGCTGCGGCATCTGTTGTGGCCCGGGCTGCTGAGTGCAGCGGTGGAGCCGCAGTCCCCCCTGTGGGTTTGGGGGAGGCTGCTGCCACGGCGGCTGCAGTGACAGGTAGCGGGCGGAGGCTAAGGAAAAGCGAACCGCGTGTCGCAGGACGGACTGCACCCGCCGCGCTTGCGTACGGTGCCAAGATCATCGCTGCCATGAAGAGCGGGGCCCGAGCCGGCCCAGCGGCGGGCGCACCGACCGCCGGCGCTCCAGATGTTGCTGCGGGTGTTGCTGCAGATGTCGCATCGGGCGTTGCGACAGGTGGTCCGGTACTTGATGCTGATGGCACCGGCATTGTCACTCAGGCGGCCGTTGCAGCGTACGCTCATGGCCCGGGAGCCGCCGGTGAGCAAACCCAGCCGGCCACACAGCAAGGTTCGGACCCCGCGGCGCCGGCAGATATGCCTCTGCCTCAGAAGAAGAAGAGGCTAAGCCGTCTGTCTTGCCCTAAGGTGGATCCTTTGCAGGTTTCGGATCCAAGCACGCCGTACCAGGATCAGGCAGGCCCGGCGCTGCCGGACTCCGGGCCTGCCGAGGCTGCCGATCCGGATCCAAGTCTTCCAGCCGGGGCTGGATCAGGCCGATCTGCACCCCCAAAGCGCAGCAGACGAAGCGGCCAGCCCGCGGAAGCCGCAGGATCAGCAGCAGTAGTCGCGGACGCACCTGGCAGCTCAACTCCTACAGGAGATGCCGCTGCCGCCGCCCAGCTTGGTGCCGGGACTAACATAGCCGAGGTGCCTTGCGGTAGTTTGCCGCTGCCACTGCGGCCAGGGCGACCTCACGTGGCCGTGGACCCGCCGGGGGAGAAGCGGCGTCGGAAGCGGTCCGGAGCGGCGGCGGCGGCGGCGCTGCCTGCCTCTGCCGAGGTTTTTGATGTCACGTCATCTCCTCCCCCAGGACCAGGAACCGTTCCAGCCCTCGTTGACCTGAGCTCGCCGGGCCCCGGCCCGGAGCTTTCGAAGCGGGTTCGCGGCAGGGACCGGCCGCAGGCTATGGCCGGCATTGCTAATGGTGGTGTGGGCGCTGCCATTTCTTCGGCCGCAAGCATTGCTGCGGGTGGCGCGGGCGCTGCTTGGCCCCCTGTGCGATCCCAGGGGGGCATGTGCGCCATGTTCCTGCCGGCAGCTGAAAGGAAGCGGCTGCAGCAGGAGGAGGTATGTGCCAGCGTGTGTGAGGGTGTGCGGTTGCTGTTTGGTCCCCTGTGCGGTGTTAGGGGGCATGTGCGCCATGTTCCTGCCTGTAGCTGAGATGAAGCAGATTCAGAAGGAGGAGGTATGTGTGAGTGTGTGCGAATGTGTGTGTGTGTGACTGTTTTGGCCAAGCATCTAGTATTATAAGGCAGCTCTTTTAAAGGTACTGGTAGCTGTTACAAACCAAGTTTTTTTGAATGTGGTCTCTTTGCTTTTTCAATTAAGCGAGACGAAGCCCTAAGGCAATTCGGGAAAAGCCTCAGTTCGTTGAGGGATGCTAGCTCTGCAATGCCCCTGCTGCACACCGGTAACATGAGACACAAGGGAGACTACAAACGAAAACTTAAACAAGCACCAGTTGTTGATGTTTATGTGTGCCCTGCTACAATTCAGCTACATCACCGCAGTCTGCCCGGGGAGCCTGGTTCTGCAAGCCCTGCTGCTTGGGACATGAACCGAAGACCGGTCAAGGTTTGGTCCCCATCCGCTGTGACTGGTGGCGGTGCAGTGGCCTGACGTTTTAGTGCGCGCTCGAACAAGTACCGGACTGTCCCCCACCTGCTTCACCAGGTGAGGAAGAAGCAGCAGCGCGAAGAGGAGCTAGAGGTAGCTGCAGCGATTGCAGCAGTGGCGCAGGCTGCCCAAGCAGCACCCGCAGCAGCAGGCAAGCTGAGGCCAGCAGGCGCTGCTGAGCCCGCGGGTCCTTCTGCCGCCACCGGGCCTCACGGCAGCGCGGCCGCTGCATACGTCCCGAGCCTGCCCCTGGCCCCCGGCCTGGCTCTGGCCGCGCCCCCCGGGAACCGTCCCGTCAACCCATTTTTTGTTGCCCGCAAGGCCAAGCCGGCGGCGGCGGCGGCTGGCGCCGCCGCCCCACACGGCGCCGCGTTGCGCGTAGAAGTCGGGAGCTGGGTGCGGCAGGCCCTAGGTCCGATGCTGGTCCCCGTGCACGTCCAGCAGCTCCCGGAGGGCAGTGGGGGCCCCGCTGCCTCCCGGTGGTTTGTCACGCGCTGTCGGGACGTGGTCACGCGGCGCAGGACTCGTCGATCGGACGGGGGAGCTGCCCGCGTGGAGGTGCAGGTGTGGAGGAGGTGTGGGGAGGGCGCGGAGGAGGTGTGGAGGAGGGGTGGGGTGGAGGAGGCTGAGGATCGAGGGCTGGAGGACGACTTGCTGGCGAGACTCATCACTGCAGCAGCAGAACCAGCAGAAGCAACAGCAGAAGCAACAGGAGTAGCCTTCATAGCCACAACAGCAGAAGCAACAGGAGCAATAGTTGTAGCAGCTGCAGCAACAGCAGATGCAGAAGCTGGCATGTCAGGCGCTTCTGCAGGCGCAGGCGCTTCAGACGCAGAAGCGAGATGTACAGGCGTATCGGTGGCCGCCACATGGGCAGGCATGTCCAGTGCATGCGTCGGTGCCTCGTCAGGGGCATCCAGCGCTGGTGTAGCCATCAGGGTGCCGCGCACGTCAGACGCCGTGGGTCCGTGTCTCGCGAGGCTCTCGTCGTGCATCTTGGCCGAGCGGGAGGCGGCCGAGGCACGGGCCGCTCCCCTGCTGGCCTCTTCCCGCTTCTGGCCGCTGATGTCAGCAGCAGCGCGCCCTCCTCTTCCACCCGTAGTGGGGACCAAGGCGGCGGCTGCTCCTGCTTCCGCCATGGGGACCGAGGTTGGGTATTTTTCGGCCGTGGCGGTGCCTTCGGGAGGGCCTGCGGCTGGACAGCTTGCAGATATGGTGGGTGACGATGGGGCTCCCCCGCTTGATCCTAACAATGCAATGGTTGTGAGCTACTTCACCACGTGCATGTGTAAATGCTGATCACGTGCATGTTTAAATGCTGATGCGTTATCCCGTACAGGCAGTACGCTGTCTTGTGATATCCTGTTGTACATGTACGCTCTCTTGCATTATTCCTGCGTTACATCTCCGCTGTTTTTTCATGTCCTCTCTTTTTCTCGGTCTAAAAAAAAATCTCAGCAGGGCTTCATGACAGCGAGGCTCAGGTGACGTGCTTGTTCACATGCACGTATACATCGGTGCCTGCTTATGCAGTGGGTGTGCACTGTACCATCTCCATGCTCCCTATGCTGTACCCTGTACTAAAACGTGTAATCCTAAGGGGCCCCTCTAGATCTGCTGGATGCTGTTGCGCACCTGTACCGCTCGGAAAAAGCCTCCTACAGATCTGCTGGATCCTGTTGCGCCCCTGCACTGCTCGTGAAGAGCCTCCTCCATATCTGCTACACCCTGTTGCGCTTCTGTACTGCTGGGAAGCAGCATCCTCTAGATATGCTAGATCTTGCTGCTCCCCCGTACCGCTGTCCTCTGGTAAAGGCCTCCTCTATGTCTGCTAGATCCTGATGCACTCTAGTCTTGCTGATACAAAGCCTCCTTTATATCTGTTAGTAATGTTGAGCCCTGTGCTGCTAGTGAAGCACCCCACTTAGATCAGATAGATCATGTTGATCCCCTGTACTGCCAGTGAAGTAGCCCATGAAGATCTGATAGATCCTGTTGCTCACCTGTGCTGCTAGTGAAGTACCCCACTTAGATCAGGTAGATCATCTTGCTCACCTGTACTGCCAGTGAAGTACCCCACTTAGATCTGATAGATCATGTTGCTCACCTGTACTGCCAGTGAAGTAGCCCACTTAGATCAGATAGATCATCTTGCTCACCTGTACTGCCAGTGAAGTAGCCCACTTAGATCAGATAGATCATCTTTCTCACCTGTACTGCCAGTGAAGTAGCCCACTTAGATCTGATAGATCATCTTGCTCACCTGTACTGCCAGTGAAGTAGCCCACTTAGATCTGATAGATCATCTTGCTCACCTGTACTGCCAGTGAAGTACCCCACTTAGATCTGATAGATCATGTTGCTCACCTGTACTGCTTGTGAAGAACCCCACTTAGATCTGTTCAGAGGGGTTAAGTGCCTTTTCTAGATCTGCTAGATCCTGCTGCGCCACTGCTCTGCCCCCAGGGAGGCAATCTACTGCTGCGGCAGCTGGCGCTCCAGATTGCTGCCGAGGCTCTTCCGCCCATGACCGAGAACATGGAGGTCGGTCTTAAGGCTTAATTGATTAAATCTTGAAGGCTTAATTGATTACGTCTTTTGAAATGTCGACAGGAGGGTGATCAAATCAAGGGGAATGGAGGGTGACCAAATGATCATCAGTGGCTACGGTATGCTTTGAGGTTAGGATTCATGGTTGAAGTCACAAGTAGGGGAGTAGCTTCGCCCCTCACTCTGAGAGTATTGAGATCAGCGGGGTTAGGGAGAGGGGAGGTTTAACCGTGGCTGAGAGCGTTGAGGTTGGTCTTGGGTCAGTGGGAGGATCGAGGGGAGGGTGCATGGAGGTATGGCTAATTCTGACTGAAGGTAGTGGGGTGCAAGAGGTTTGTGGCAGACTCTGACTGCGAGCAGTGGGATGAATGAGGTCCAGCGGGAGATAATCACTGATGGACTCATCAAAATACTGCCGATAGGAATGGCAGATAAGTTCTGGGACATTTGAGGGACATTTGAGACATTTTCTAGAGCAAAGGAAAGATGTGTAATGGCACCTGCAACACCTCATCGGACAGCAAATTCGCCTTATGTTGAGGCAGTGAATCGACCAGGAGCAGTAGCAGCAGTAGCCACAGCTGACGTCGCAATAGCACATATCGATCTCGGTGACAGTCCGGACGTCGAGAGTATCTTTAAGCGGTCTTGGGGTGAAAACGAATCTGTTTTTGCTAATTCGAGTGGTTTTGGAGCAAAAACGAACCAGTGGTCGTTAACAAATTCCAGCTTCCAATCAGAAAACGAACCAATAAAACGAATAACGCGATCGGGTAGTTAGCAAGCTTACAGGCGAAAACGAACTCAGAATACAAAGGATTCTGACTGATTAGACGGTAGTGATAAGTTCTACTAAAATCTGGCCCCGATTATTAATGCAAAAGAATCATTGCAAGTTTGAAACTGGGTGTGATCTTGTGTAATTCAATGCTCTTTTAACACGAGAGGAAAATTCCTGGATTTTTTTTCCATTACCGGTATACCGTACCGTAGATTTGATTTGCACTCCCTCCGGTACGAAAGCATGTTTTTATTTTAATGCCTGCCCTCAGGGCAAACTTTGACCAAGACTCTTAATTTCTGGCTGAAATCTCGCGTTGGCAATTGATGACTAGTATATTTTTCGTCCTTGACCCAAGGCCTTTGCCCTTAGATGCCCTTCCTAAGGAAACCAAGAATGCTAGGCCCGGTGGGAGACGTGAGAGTTAAGGAAGCAGCGCAGCATGGGTCTTTCCTTCCTCTCGAAATTTGCATCCTTGACCCAACACTTGCTCCCTTCCCGCCCCATCCACAAGATGTGTACCTCTCCCGCCCTTTTAACATGATCCCTGCCCTCATATCCGCTTCATCCCTGCCCATCACCGCCGCGGTTGATGGACCTGGTTACCCCGGGCTACATCTACTCACAACTCCAAAGCTAGATAGCTCCCTTTCCCCCCCCCCCCCTCCCCGACACATGCACGTCTCCCACCCTGCCCCAAGATGTGCAATCTCCCCTCCCGTCCCCCACACCATGCGCTTCATCCCCCCGCCCGTCCCTGGACTCCCTGCTGCAGCTGATGGACCTAGTAACCCCGGACGACACCTACTTGCAGCTCCAGAACCAGCTGGCGGCACTGCGAGCCAGCAGTGCATCGGGGGGCAAGGCACAGCAGCAACAGCAGCAGGGGGCAGGAGACCTCGGTGCCATCAAAGTGCTGCAGCAGAAGCAGATGCAGCAGGGGCAGCAGCAACAACAACTACCGCAACAACAGGTGCAGCAAGGATTAGCCTGGGCTCACAAATACCAGCCGACTCGGGCTGTGGACGTCTGCGGGAATGCAGACAGCGTGCAGCGCCTGCGCAGCTGGCTGGAGGCATGGCAGGACCCCATGCGGGGCAACGGCACAGACGGTGAGCAATGAGTGGGAAAATAGTGGGCATTAGAAGCACAGGCAGAGCTTCCTCAAACTATTCAGCGGGAATGAGGGCAAGGGAAAAAGGGCGCGGAAGGGGCATATGTCTTCAGGTGTACATGCCCAGCTGGGCTCATTCGGATTTTTGAAATGATGACCGGTACCGGTGTGTGGCAAGTATGTTTTCCCAGGTGTTGAATTTGAAACGGTGTGCCCTCAGGAGTTGAAAAGACAAGGGTGGCGAATTCATTGACAACAGCTCCATGCCTAGCTGGGCCAATTCGGATTTTGAATTTTGAGTTTGATACGGTGTGCCCCCAGGAGTTGAAAAGGCAAAGGGTGGCGACTTCATTGACAACAGCTCCATGCCCAGCTGGGCCACTTCATAATTTGAAATTTGAGTTTGAAATGGTGTGTTCCCAGGAGCTGAAAAGGCAAAGGGTGGCGACTTCATTGACAACAGCTCCATGCCCAGCTGGGCCACTTCATAATTTGAAATTTGAGTTTGAAATGGTGTGTTCCCAGGAGCTGAAAAGGCAAAGGGTGGCGACTTCATTGCCGACAGCTCCATTCCTAGCTGGGCCTATTCGGAATTTGAATTTTGAATTTGAAATGGTGTGCCCCCAGGAGTTGAAAAGGCTAAGGGTGGCGACTTCATGGACAACAGCTCCATGGCCAGCTGGGCCAATTCGGAATTTGAATTTTGAATTTGAAACGGTGTGCCCCCAGGAGTTGAAAAGGCTAAGGGTGGCGACTTCATTGACAACAGCTCCATGGCCAGCTGGGCCAATTCGGGAATTTGAATTTTGAATTTGAAACGGTGTGCCCCCAGGAGCTTAAAAGGCAAAGGGTAGCGACTTCATTGACATCAGCTCCATGCCTAGCTGGGCCTATCCGGAGTTTGACTTTTGAATTTGAAACGGTGTGCCCCCAGGAGCTGAAAAGGCAAAGGGTGGCGACTTCATTGACGACAGCTCCATGCCCAGCTGGGCCAATACGGAGGACACCTGGCTGGTGGACGATATCGGTATGTGAGGGGAAGAGGAGGGGGCGTGGATGGGGTGGAGGGAGACGTGATACGAGGGGATATCAGGGGATGGAGACAGGCCTGGTTTTGTGGATGGGATGTGGAGGGCATGCGCGGGAGTGCAGAGGGGCCAAGCAACTCGGATGGGTCGTGGACGGGGCCTGAGGCAGTCAAGGTAGGCCCAGCCAGGAGTTGCCTTTACCTAGGGACCTGGGCGATTGTTTTTATTTTCATTTCTCCAGTTTCCCCCCCCCGGCTACAAGTCCAACTAGGGCAGGCTGCCCAGCGACCGCCGAAAGCCCGATTAAGACCAAAGCTGGACCGGACTGTGACTGGTGGCCTAAGCTGCAAGGCTGGCCACAAAAATGGCCGGAGTGTAGCTGACATGTAGCTGAGTAACGAAAAGAGGAACACGGCTACACTGCATATCTCAATGTTGTGATGGTCTTGGCGCCAAAGTTAGCTGCCTCCGCCCATATAGTACTTTTTCACCCCAGTCCTCACGCGCCCCATTGAGGTGCAATATTCTACCTTTTGGTTGCATGCAGTATATTCGAATTGCTTTCCCTAAAAACTGACTTTGCGAGGGATTTATCGAACATACGGTACTGGATTGTCAAAGCCAGTTTCAGTCACAAATAGAGAGAATCTGTTGGGTCAAATTTGGGCCCTGAGGCAAGCCTGGAACAAATAATGAACCGGCACCGGAGGGAAGGCAGTTCAAATCCACGGCAACGCAAGGAAGCGTCGGGTCGGACATCACAAAAGCTGTCATGCAGTAATGGCAGCCCTTGCATGGCCTGTTTGGATCCACTGAAAGCCGTCGCGCATCTTTGGAAGCTCAGCCAGGCCACTCGGCATTGGGCTGCGGGGCAAGGTTCACGACGGGGGTCGAAGGGGCGGGATTCTGCATTTCTTGTTTTCGTGAGGTGGATACTGTCTGTTACCGCCTAACCGGCACTACCATAAACCTTCTTTGTTTGAAAACCAGGACAGGGTTGGAACGCACTTCCGACCTGCCTTGCCCGACGCTGTCACACCGGTGGCCTTTTTTTTTGAAATCTTGAACTTGATCTGGCGCCGTCTCCATGTCCCCTCGCGCAGGAGGCGGCGGCGGACGTGGGCGGGGTGGCGCTTCGGAGGCGTCCTCCCGGGGCGGAGAGAACACGATTGCCCTCTCAGGCCCACCTGGGTGCGGAAAGACTGCGGCCGTGGTAGCATGTGCCCAGGTAAAGGGGCCAGAGTGAGGGCGGGACAAAACCCTAAACCGGGACGAAACCCTTACTACGGGTCTTTTTTGTGGTGCCATGCTCTCTTGCTGCATCAACGCTTCCACCAGATGGATCCTCTATCACCCCGAAATTCACACCTTGCATTCCGTCACCCCTTGTCCACACTTTGCTTTCCGTCACCCCTCAATTGACACTTTGCTCTCCGTCACCCCTAGTTCACACTTTGCTGTCCGTCACCCCCCAATCCGCACATCGCTCCTAACCCCCTTTTGTTTGAGTGCATTTGCATTCCCCTCCTTCCTCTCACACCTTTCCTCTGCCTGTTTCCTCCATACCTACCCTCCACACTTTCCCCGCCCCAGGATCTGGGCCTGGATATTATTGAGGTCAGCCCCTCCTACAACTTCCCTGGCACCCACCTCTTTCCACTCCACACTTTCCCTCCACGTGTGTCCTTCACACCTCCCCTCCACATCTCACCTACACACTTCACCCACCCCAAAAGCTGGGTCTGGATATCATCGTAGTCAGCCCCTCTTCTGGGCGCACCGGCGTGGACCTTATTCCAAACCACACTTTTCCTCCATACCTCCTTACCACACTTCCTCTCCACACATCGCCCGCCCCAGGAGCTGGGCCTGGATATCATCGAGGTCAGCCCCTCTTCTGGGCGCACCGGCGCAGACCTGGTCAACCTAGTGGGGGAAGCCGTGCAGTCCAAGCGCCTGGCCCACATGGTGCAAGAGCAGCAGCAGGCACAGTCCAGAGGACAGGTGTGGGGGCAGCGATGGAATAAACCCTGAACCTTATTTTATGAATTCTTAGCTAGGCAGTCCAGAAGAGAGGTGTGGGGGCCGTGATGGAATAAACCCTGAACCTTATTTTACAATGGTTAAGCTAGGCAGTCCAGAAGACAGGTGTAAGGGCAGCGATGGAATAAACCCTGAACCTTATTTTATGAATTCTTAGCTAGGCATTCCAGAAGAGAGGTGTGGGGGCCGTGATGGAATAAACCCTGAACCTTATTTTACAATGGTTAAGCTCGGCATTCCAGAAGACAGGTGTAAGGGCAGCGATGGAATAAACCCTGAACCTTATTTTATGAATTCTTAGCTAGGCATTCCAGAAGAGAGGTGTGGGGGCCGTGATGGAATAAACCCTGAACCTTATTTTACAATGGTTAAGCTAGGCAGTCCAGAAGACAGGTGTAAGGGCAGCGATGGAATAAACCCTGAACCTTATTTTATGAATTCTTAGCTAGGCATTCCAGAAGAGAGGTGTGGGGGCCGTGATGGAATAAACCCTGAACCTTATTTTACAATGGTTAAGCTAGGCAGTCCAGAAGACAGGTGTAAGGGCAGCGATGGAATAAACCCTGAACTTTATGTTATGAATTCTTAGCTAGGCATTCCAGAAGAGAGGTGTGGGGGCCGTGATGGAATAAACCCTGAACTTTATGTTATGAATTCTTAGCTCGGCATTCCAGAAGACAGGTGTGAGGGCAGCGATGGAATAAACCCTGAACTTTATGTTATAAATTCTTAGCTCGGCATTCCAGAAGAGAGGTGTGGGGGCAGCGATGGAATAAATCCTGAACCCTAAACTAGGAGCAGGTGCAGTCCAGAGGACAGGTGTGGCGGCAGCGGTGGAATACAACTGGTGGAATAAACCCTGAACCTTCTCTTATAAACCCTGAACTAAGCAGTCAATGCGTATGGTGGAACATATTATTCACCTTTACTTATGGACCTTGAACCATACAGTTGATGTGAGTGGTGGGAAAAATACTTGTTTACCCTAATTCCTGATTGACGGGCCCTGAACCAGACACAGTCAATCAGAATCAAGTGGAATCAACCTTGAACCCTGAATCCTCAACCCTTGAAATAGCATGATGAACCTTCAACCCTCGACCCCAAGTTTTAAACCCTGAACCAGACAGTCCATCAGAACAATGGGATAAACCCCAAACCCCGGGACGGACAACCAATTCCGCCCAACTACCTCCGAGGGGTTACGCTTACTGACAGGGAACGGGTCTTGGTACGAGCTGCACTGCCACTAGGACATCTTGCGCAAGCTGCTGGGTGGAGCCTTTCAAGCTGTATCAACGTCTTGTCATGACTGACCGGCTTGGCGCTGTGTGAGAGATCCACACTGCGGTGGGGTGTGTGAAACATCCACACTTTGAGAGGAAGTGTGGGTGATCCACAGGAGGGAGGTGTGAGATATGCTTCAGCGATGATCTTGACATGTACAGCTTGAGTGCCCTTTGCTCGCAGCGGCACTCGTCCGCCCTCGCACAATGCCTCAGCACTACGTCACTTCAGCTACAATTCAGCTACCGGTACTTCAATTCACCTCGATTCAGCTACACCACAGCCGGTGGCTGAGAGGGCCTGCTGTTGCAGCAAGGTGCCGGTTAAGTCCCCCATCGGCGCCGTGGTGGCCGCTGGGCAGGGGGTGCCTCATGGAAGTGGTGTTGTGCCCACTGGCACACACAGGTGGCCTCCCGGGTTGTCTTTTTTCCGTAACTCTGCTACATGTCAGCTTACACTCCGGCCGCTGGCCTAGATTAGGAGTTAAGTGGCTCCATGACCGTCACAACAGTGAGATAAGTAGTTTTCCTTTTCAGTTACTCAGCTACATGTAAGGCCCCATCTGTGGCCAGCCTTGCTACCTCAGCCACCAGTCACAGACCGGTCCAGCTTAAAGACCTCATCGGGCATTTGGCGGATGCTGGGCGGCCTGCTCAAGTTGGACTTGTAGCCGGAAAAAGCACTGGAGGTATGAAAGAAAAAAACCGAGCGCCCAGGTCCCTAGGCAAAGGTAACTCGAGGCTTGTAGCTAGAAAAGTAAGCGCTGATGGCGACAGGCCCTCGAGGGCAGCATGACTGTGAAACTAAAACAAAGCATAATTGAATATGAAGCAGCTGCTCAATGTTTTAGTTGCCTGTTCACGGTACATAATTATGATAAGAGGTATCATTACAGTAGATTCCAATTGCCTTCCTTCAGCATTTTATCCTTCAGCCGTTTATCTTGTATGAATACCACACGGAAACAAGTTCCGGTGATTGCATCATCACAATGCAACGCCAGGCGAGTCAAGGAACGCGTACCCTCAAAGGAGATAGCATGGGTCCAGGAACATACCCGCAGGAAAGGAAAAGATGCCCTGAGGTGTGTATCCCCTGGTGTGGATTAAGGAAAGCCACCACTTCAGCCGCAGCACTGAGTAGGTCACCATTGTGTGTCTGGTCACGACAACTGACTCACGATTTCTGTCCTGTCAGTCGGCTCATGTTGTTTTTAGTTTTGGTTGGTGGTCTCCCTCCGGTTCGCTCTGCCTGGTCCTTTCACCAAAGGCTGTCGGTGGTTGCGTTTACTGTACTGGAACAAGTACTGACTGGCTGACTGGCTACTGCTGCTGCAGACCCTCAAGGGAGGCGCGGCTGGTAGTGGACGCGGTGCCGGCGCTGGTGGAGTTGCTGCTGGTGTTGCAGCGAGTGTTGCCCCTGGTAAAGGTGCCAATGGCAAGGGTGGCAAGGGCAAGCGGAAGGTCGTTTCAGGTGGGTGGCAAAGATGGCAACGGCATTGCAGGTGGTTGAGGTGGCAACACAGCTCGCGTCAAGGGCAAGCGGGAAGCGGAAGGTCGTTTCAGGTGGGTTTTGCGGCCGGAGTTGCAGCTGGTATAGGAGCCAACCGATCTCGCAGCAAGGGCAAGTGGGAGATCATCCTAGGTGGGTGTTGCAGCGGGTGTTGCAGCGGGTGCTGCGGACGGAAATTGTTGCGGACCAGCTTGTGGCAGGAGCAAGCGGAAGGTCGTTTCAGGTGTGTGTTGCGGATGGAAATTGTTCCAAACCAGCTTGCGGCAGGAGCAAGTAGTGTGTGCCGGTCCTCCTTTGGTGGGGGCGGCCAGGCACTGGGGCAGCCACCCCTGACGGGGACCAGGGATCGATGGGTTGTATTTTGTTGGTGGTTATGTGTCGCGATGAAAGCGGTGGACCAAACAATTAAATTGGCGAAGCCGGGGTTCAGTCATTCGCGTGGTAATGGAAAACACCAAAATTAATTTGGATCGGGGGGATTCCGGCGCCCGCGGCGCGTTTCCACCCAGAGCATGGCTACTCCTGGTGACCAAACAATGCATTTCAAATATCATTGGAAAACTGAGGGGGGCCCAAACTTGACCGGCCGAAGGTGCCTTCCTAACACCAGGCCCCGTGAGGGAGCTGACTGGAGGCTGAATCTCCCTGCTATTTTTAATGACCCCTGCGATCTTTAGATCATAAAGAAAAATGAAATGATGCGACGCCCTCAAGCGGCACCTATCGCAGCTGTTGCTTTGTGAAAGCTGAATACGAATAAACGTTTCAGTGTTTAGCGGGAGGGAGGGGGGGCGTTCAGAACGCTTAAATGTAGATGCTTGCAATGATTTGGAAGGAAACAGCTGTTGCTCCTGAAAAGGTTTTGCTGCAAAATACTAGAACACATGTATGGTGGGTAGGGGGGGGGAGGGGGCGTTCAAATCGCTAAGATGAAGATGGAGACGCATCGCATCAGAAATAACGTGTGTTGCCGCTATTCCTTCATGAAAGGTGTTGCTGCAAGCAACAGGAAGTGTGTGGGTGTGTGGTGGCGGGGGGGTAGGGGTCAGATCGCTTGAAAGAGGTAATGAGGCATCGATCCAGAAGCAACACAGCTGCTGCAGCTGTTGCTCCATAAAAGATGTTGCTGCAAACAACGAAAAAATTGGGGTGTGTGTGTGGGGGGGGGGGGGGCGTCCAAATCGCTGCAGCTGCAGCTGTTGCTCCCTTAAAGTATGGGGTGTTGGGGGGGGGGCGTCCAAATCGCTCATTAGATGACTGCGGCGCGGGGCTTCTGAAGCGAGACACGGCTGCTGCAGCTGTTGCTCCCTTAAAAGGTGTCGCTGAATAACACAAGAACAAATGTGTGTGCGGTGGCGGGGGGGGAGGGTTGCTAAATTGCTTAGACAGACATTGTGGCACGGGGCTTCAGAAGCAACACATGCTGCAGCCAACGCAAGAAAGAATGCCGGTTCTTATCTTAATCTGCAAAGCAAAGACTTCAAAGGCCAACCCTGCATGGTCATTAAAAATCCAATGTTGCTCAGTGGAAGGTTTCACACCACGTCCAGAGTATGAATGCTTCTGTGTGTGTTCAGATGACGACAAGGAGGACGAAGACGCGTCGCCCTTTTCACACTCGCCTCTCCGAGGCGGCAAGAATGGGGTGGCTTCAAAGCCCAAGAGGAGCAAGCAGCAGCAGCTGAAGGGCGCAGCTGACGGCGGGCAAACAGCCAAGGCTTTGTACCCGCCACTGGAAGAGGTGCGTGCGGTCCGCTCAGCAGAATATTTTATTTGTTAGGGGGGTAGGATTTAGGGTTGCCTAAACTCTTAACCCGCGTTGTAGGGTGGCCTAAACCCTTAACCCTTGTTTTAGTGTTACCTACAACATCGTTGTAGGGTTGCCTAAATCCTTAACCCTTGTTGTAGGGTTGTCTAAACCCTACACCTTTGTTGTAGGGCCACCTAATTCCTGAACCCTTGTTATAGGGCTGCCTCAACCCTAGTTACTGGAAGACCTTGCCCCAGAGGTGTGTGCGGTCTGCTCGGCACCATCGCCCCGTCTGCTACAGCGTTTGAGAAGCATAGAGGATTAGAGGGAGACCTGCAAACCACAGGAGCATGAGGGTTTATGAAGCCTAGCGGAGCATGGGGGGTTATGATGCTTAGCGGAGCTTGGGCCAAGGTCGCATCCGTGCCTTTGCCATCACGTATCCCGAGATGGCACTAGGATGTCCCTATTAATTTATCGACCCCGTTTGTTCTGCTCCCCCCTCGCAGCAGCAGCAGCAGCAGCAGCAGAGAGGCAGCCTGATCATGTCCCTATTCCTTTACCGACCCCGCCTGTTCTGCTCCCCCCTCACAGCAGCAGCAGCAGAGAGGTAGCATGATCCTGTTTGAGGGAGCAGAGCTGCTGCTAGAGAAGGACGCTGGCTTCTTGGTCGCGCTGGCCAACCTGATCAAGGACTCCAAGGTCAGTGCCCGGCCGCGGCCCCAGTGCTGATCGCTTAAATTATCATATACCGTACTGCGTTCAGCGTTTAATTTTCGTGACGATACAAAAAAATGATTTTTTTAAATAAAAATTGTGGACTTTGCACAACAGAATCATGACATTTATCTTTTACTCAGCTACACGCCAGGTACACTAAAACCTCTGGCCAGAGGCTTCGCTGGGCAGCCCGCCAAAGTTGGATTTGTTGCCGGATGAAGAAACAGTGACTGCTACTGGGGTTCAGATCAACATCCTTATTGGGGTTAGGGTTCAACACTTAAACCTCATAATGTAATCTCTTCATGTAACCCCCAAGGGAAACCTGGTTGTGTCCTTCAAAACCCTGTCGTAACCTGCTACATCCTCCCGCGCATCCTTCCCCCTCCTGCTCCTGGCCCTCCTCCTAACGCAGTCCTGCTCCTGCCCCTGCTGGCCTGCTCCCACTCTCGCCCATCATTCCACCTCTTGCTCCTGGCTCTCCTCCTGATCCTGTCCTTTGTCCACCTGCACGTTGCCCCATCGCAGCGGCCCATGGTGCTGCTGGTCAACAGCCCCAAGCTGCCTCCCCTGCTGGCTGGCAAGGGAATACAGGTGAGAGGGTCGGGAGGTGGGGCATTTGCATGGGAGGGGGTCATTTGCATGGGTGGCGGTCAGCTGCATGCAGGGGGAGGGGTCATTTGCATGGGTGGCGGTCAGCTGCAAGCAGGGGGAGGGGTCATTTGCATGGGTGGCGGTCAGCTGCATGCGGGGAGAGGGCATTTGGATGGGTGGCGTTCAGCTGCATGCATGCGGGAGGGAAGGCGGTTGCATGGGAGGCAGTCAGTGAGCATGCTGGTGAACAACCCTCATCTGCCACCCCTGCTGACTTGCAAGCAGAAACAGGTGCATGTGGGAGGGGAAGCAATTGCATGGGAGGCTGTCAGTGAGGATGCTGGTCAACAGGCAGTGCAACCCTGAGCTGCCTCCCCTGCTGACTTGCAAGGGTTAGAAGGGCATGCAGAGGGTCGAGAGAGGGAGTTGCCAAAATCCTGTGCCCTGTACCGCTCCGCTCCCAATGTGGCCTTGGAAAGCGATGGAACGGCAGCGGCAAAAGCATCCTAATCATTCTGTCTCAATACCATAGTTTTTAGGGTTCAGGGTGAAGCTAGCATCCGATCATTTTGTCTCAATGCCAGTTTTTCAGTTTATCGGTGTGAACGGGGGCGCTGCGTTACATCAGGGGAGTTGTTTATATGGCGGCCAAGCATCCCCTCCCCCCCATGCACACGCTCCTGCCGGCATATCCCCTGTTCCTGCCTGATCTTGCAAACGCTACCTGCACACAGGTGCTGTCTTTATATGGTGTCCAAGCATCCCTCCCTACGCACATGCTCCTGCCGGCATATCCCTGCCTGAACTTGCACACATACACGCTACCTGCAAACAGGTGCTGCCTTTTGAGCGACCCTCTCCGACAGAGCTGCTGCGCCTGCTGGCCCTCGTCAGTGCCGCGGAAGGAGTGGGAGAGGGCGGGCAGGCGGGTGTTGCCGGTGGCAGCGCAGGTCCTGCGCCTGCCTCCGTAGAGGTCGCCACGCGGCCCGCACCGGTGTCTTATGCGCGACAAGGGGAGGAGCCTTGTGTGGGTGAAGGTCTGAAGCCCGCCCCTCGGCCCGCCCCGTTGCTGGGGCAGCTGGCGGAGCTGGTGGCTGCCTGCGCGTGCGACACGCGGGCCTGCCTCGCGACCGCTCAGTTCTGGTGGGCGGGAGTGAGGCAGACCGGGGGCGGGAGCACGCGGCTTCCCGGTGGCTTCCCCTCGCTGGCCGCAGCTGCTGCGCCTGCATCGGCTTTTATCGCCGGCGGCGCCGGCCCTCTGGCTCCTTTGGGCCCGGCGCAGCTGTGCTACTCTGATGCCGCGCTACAGGCGGCCCGTGGGGACGAGGACGGCGTTGGCGGTTCGGCCCTCGGGGGCGGCGGTACGGCGCTGGTACGGCAGTACCGCGGCGGGGCCAGCGGCGGTCCGCTGGACCGCGCCGAGCTGGACGCTCTTTTAGAGCGGACGGGCGCGGCGGCCGTGGGTCTGGCGGAGAGCAGAGAGGCTCTGAGCGGGCCGCTGCTGAATGCTATGGCATGTGCCTGCCCTGACTTGATCCCCGCTCGGCCCTATGCACATCAAGGAGAGGCAGTTCTAGATCCAGATCTGAATCGAGATCTGAAGGCTCGGCCCGGCATCGGCCAGTTCATGGATACCGCAGCGTCGGTTCTGCCCGTTGCCTCTGAAGCGCCCGCTGAGGAGGAAGTGTCGGGCAGCCTGACAGGACCTGTCCCCGCCCCCTCTTGTTTGAAGCCAGAGGAGGCAACACGAGCGGTGCTCTTTGATCTTGGAGCGCGGCAGGCCCTGCTGGCAGAGCATGCCGCGGCCTGCCAGACGGCGACAGCGCTGTACCTGGCGAGGTCATGGTCGGAGAGTCACTTTGCCAGGCAGGCGCAGGTGGGTGGTGGATAGTCCTGGTTGGTCATGCACTTAACTTACCAGGCAGGCGCAGGTGGGTGGGGTCGGCTGGATGAGATCGTTACTTGCCGGTTACCGTAAGAAGCTGATAAGGCTGTAGGGCTGAGGGTCTGAGGATTATTCTGAGAACCCTAACCCTACCGGGTTTTAGTAAGAAGCTGTTTAGGGTTTAGGGTTTGAGGGTTACTCTGAGAACCTAATCTCTACCGGTTTTGATAAGGACCTGTTCAGGTTTGAGGGTTACTGAACCCTAATCCTGTCGGTTTTAGTAAGAAGCTTTGAAGGGTTGAGGTTTTGAGGGTTACTTTGAGAACCCCAACCCTACCGGATTTAATAAGCAGCTCTTTCGATGAGTGCCTGCAGGTGGGTGGGGAGATGCTAGCTGAATGAGCCAGGAAGCTAATTGAATGAGTTCCTGGTGGTGGGTGGGGAGGCTGGCTGAGCAAACCTCTTGCCATTTGTTTAATGATGAGCTGCCTGGGTGAGTTTGGGACTATGGGTCCTGGTTGGTCATGCACTTAATTTGCTAGGCAGGCGCTGGTGGGTGACAAGAGGCTGACAACGTAGGAATTAATGAAGATAAGCTATGGAAGAGTCCCGACTGGCCCTGCTTATATCCAGCCATTAAGAAAGCAGCAGGAGGCCCGGCCAAACCTTTGTTTGCTCCATTTTAGCCCACCTAGTGCTACGGCGGAACAGGTGGCTTCCTGGATCGACGCCTCAGATCAGTAGATCTCAGGACCGGGCATGCGCCTCTCGGTCTGTCGGATCTATCGATCTCAGATTTGTGTCTGGGCCTCTTTTCCTGTTGGATCTCAAAATACCGTATAGATTTTAAGCCCGTGCCTCTTGTCCATGTGACGCCGTGCAGGCCAAGGTGGACCGCAGGGCTCGGCACGCAGCGGCCAGACTCAGGGCGTCGTGTAAGCGGGACTGCCCTGATCCAGGTCCGAAAGCGGTCCCTAAGGACCAGATCTCAGATCTGGATCCGGCTGCCCAGGACGCAGAATACACTGATGCCGCCACGCCTCTGTTGACCGATGAGGATACGGCGCGGGGCACCCTGTGTAAACTCATCTGCACCTGGCCCGAGAACACAGCAGATCCGGCTGCGGATAAATCTGCCCTGGATCTAGATTGCCGGACGGCAGATCCGGATCCGGTCCTGTCCCCCACACACATGGAAGGCGTCATAGACAGCCCGCCTGACTGCAGGGCCCCTGCGGCGCGCAAGCAGCCAGCGGGCCTGGCCTCGGATCTGAACTTGCTCGGCAAGCGCCGGGGGAGAGCTGGAATGGCGGGTTTGGGGGCGGCGGGAATTTCTGCTGCTGTTGCTTCAGCCGCTGCAGGGGATGTCAGCAAACGCATCCGGCTCGATTTCGCCCTGCCTATGCCAGAGCGCCAGGAGGCCGTGGCGCTGCGGATGCTCCTGGGCAGGCCTACGCTTGCAGCAGCAACTTCAACACAGGGTGGCTACATTGGAGCTGACGCCCCTGTTGCAGCAGCAACTGCAACGCAGGGCGCCTACATTGGGGCCGACGTTGCTGCGAGTACAGCAGCCGCAGTAACAGGGGCGTCAGCTCCAGCTGCTGCACCGTCAGCAGCAGCAGTGGATGCATCTGACCAGCGACCTTTCGACGCAGCGGCGACGTGCAGGGACATGGGGAGCTTGTCTGGCGGTTTGGTTTCAGCTCCGGTGACGGGCTTGGGGCCGCTGCCCTCCGCATGCGACGGGAAGCGGGAGGCAGAGCAGGAACAGGCCGATGGGGAGCAGGAGGCCTCTCCACAGCCGCTGTCTTGGATGCAGGCGCTCGGGGTTGGAAGTGCTGATGCGGGGCCCCTTCTGCCTCGGGGGCCTGCCCCGTTGACCTACTCCGCGCCACCCGCCGCTGCAGCGTCGCCCCCGGGGCTGCATCCGGAGCTTTGGGACCTGCATCTTCTCAGCAGCTTCCACGAAGCGCTCAGCCAGGTATGCGTGCTGGCGGCCGGCAGGGACCCAGCCCCGCGAGGCGCCGGGCCCAGCTCGGTAGCCCGCGGCGCGCAACGCCGCCCGCTGCCGGGTTGCAACGCGGCCCGATTTGCCAGCGACGGCTGCCCGCTGAGCAGGACGGCGGCGGCCGCCGTCACCGCGGGCCCCCGCGACGCCGACGGCAGCAGTTCCGCCGCATGCCAGGAGGAGCTGATGCTGGCGGAGCTGCGGTGTGGTGCCAGGCGGCAGCTGCACGGCTGCGGCGTGGCGCCTCATGACGTGTGCGGGGCATTGTCGGTGGCGCAGCTGGCGGCGGGGGAATTGGCCAGCCTGTTACTCCACGCGGTCGGAGGCGACGGGGAGGCTGCGGCTCGGGGCCCCTCCTCAGACCTGCTCCTCGGACCCTCTTACGAGGGCTCAGGTATTTGCCTTAGATCTTCCCCCTCCTTACAACTCCCTCACACACAACACATACCCCACAGGCCCAAACAAACAAACACACACGTCAAACAGAGCAACAACTGCAGCAGGTGTTGCTTTGAAGGTGCACAATCAAACAACCGGTGTGACAAAAAGTACAGTACCCTGTGGTTCAGGTACTGCCACAACTGGTGTACCAAAAAGTACTGTACCCCATGGTACAGGTAACGCCACAGAGGCATCATAGCAGTTACTCCCTGGTCTTCATGATATGATGTGTCCTCTGCTGTGTGACAAGCCTTGTTCCAGGCAATGCTTTCAAAACGTGACAAATGAGTACCGGTAGACATAGTGTGAAAAATGAATGACAATAAGTGGAACAGTGTGACAGATGTGTGACAAAGCCCTAGATTGACCCTGAAACTTCCGCTGATTGGAATGGGATACTGGTCCATCTGTGCTAAGCATGGTAGCATGACACATCATTATAAGGCACAGATTTAGCAGTACTGTGCTACCAAAGCTGCATGATACGGCATGGCACGGCACATGTTCAGCCGGAATGTGCTACCAACATAGCAAGATACGGCAGGATACGGCAGGATATGGCACAGGTCTAGCCGGAATGTGCCACCAAAACGGCAGGATACAGCACACGTTCAGCCGGAATGTGCCACCATGATATTGACTCATCAACCCTGAACCCTAAGCTAGGTAACATGCAGCTCGGCATCCTAATAATTCCCAAGCTGCTCCCACGGCGCTCCTTTCGCCTAGACCAAGGATGAACACTATGTGTGGAATGTGTGTGAACAGGATTCACGGTTTGTGTGGCCTTTGTGTGAACAGGTGACGGCTGGACTCCACCCCCCAGTGGCCCCACGTGGCACCTCCTGGGTCGCGCCAACGACTCCCTGCTGGCCATGCACAGCAACGCAGCGACGCAGGTCAGTGCACTGCTCTGCAGAAATGTATGCCTTTACGTTTTGAACCGTGCATACCCCCTGGGCCCTGCTGAACGCTCGGCGAGCGTGGGGCTGGTAAGGGATGAGCAAGCTAAGTTCCAGCTACCATGGAAGCAACGCAGCGACGCAGGTTGGTGCGCTGCGGTGGCAGCAATCCGATCCCTTCTGTCAATTATACCTCAGTTAAAGCTCCGGGCCCTGCTCAGAAGAAAGGGAAGTGAAAAAGAAGATGAGGGGAAGGGTCGAAGAGAGGAAAGGAAAGAAAGATCCCTCATGTCTTCCTTCTAGTGTGCACAAGACTACATTACCAGCCATGGTACCGGTTGACAATGATAGCCCAGAGGTACCGGACGGCAGTACTAGCTCAGACACTGGACGGCAGTAGTGGCCGGGGAACCAGCCGGCAGTACTAGCCCAGGTACCATAGCGGCAGTACTAGATGAGGTACTGGCCTTCATGTTTGTTGTAGCGTGAACCAGATCAGCTCTAGAGGGTTTCTGGGCAGCAGATTTTGGCCCATTAGGACTAAGCTTTGACCTTTTGTTGGAGTGATGAGCTAAGCAGCACTGGTGGAGGTGCCAGAAAGCAGTCCTGGTCGAGATACCAGCCGCAGCAGTACTGGCCAAGGGACTGGACGGTATTGCACTACTAGCCAAGGGACTGGACGGCAGTACTAGCCAAGGCAATTTGCTGGCAGGACTATTTGAGGTATTGGCCGGAAGCACTGGCCGAGGTATTGGCCGGCAGGACTAGCTGAGGTAATAGCCAGCAGTAATAGCTAAGGCAACGATTAGCGATACTAGCTGGAGTACTGGAAATTAGTAGTAACCGAGATACTGGCCGACAGTGCCAGCCCAGGTACCGTCTGGCAGTATTAGCCGAGATACAGGATGGCAGTACAGGCAATGGTACCCACTCCTTCAATGTGGCTGTGCTTTAGGTACTGATATTCCTAGTTCGCCAAAATCACAAGTAGGCAACGTGTTTCTCTTTGAATGACCTATGACACTGATAATTGAAGCGTGGTCCAGCTCTCTGTCAGCTACACCACTGCCTGCAGCTTGATGGGCCAGTTGCAGCAAGGTGCCGGCCGCTTTCGCTTGGGTTGCTGCTCAGAGCACCCAAGCGGCCGTGGAAAAGCTGGGCGCCGGCTACGGAAACTGGCCAATCAAGCTGCAGGCAGTGGTGATTTCACTCGCAGCAGGCCTGATTTGCTCGCTGGCAGCAGGCCTGATTTGCTCGCTCGCAGCAGGCCTGATTTCGCTCGCTCGCAGCAGGCCTGATTTCGCTCGCTCGCAGCAGGCCTGATTTGCTCGCTCGCAGCAGGCCTGATTTGCTCGCTCGCAGCAGGCCTGATTTCGCTCGCTCGCAGCAGGCCTGATTTGCTCGCTCGCAGCAGGCCTGATTTCGCTCGCTCGCAGCAGGCCTGATTTGCTCGCTCGCAGCAGGCCTGATTTGCTCGCTCGCAGCAGGCCTGATTTCGCTCGCTCGCAGCAGGCCTGATTTGCTCGCTCGCAGCAGGCCTGATTTCGCTCGCTCGCAGCAGGCCTGATTTGCTCGCTCGCAGCAGGCCTGATTTGCTCGCTCGCAGCAGGCCTGATTTGCTCGCTCGTGGCAGGCCTGATTTCGCTCGCTCGCAGCAGGCCTGATTTGCTCGCTCGCAGCAGGCCTGATTTCGCTCGCTCGCAGCAGGCCTGATTTGCTCGCTCGCAGCAGGCCTGATTTGCTCGCTCGCAGCAGGCCTGATTTGCTCGCTCGCAGCAGGCCTGATTTCGCTCGCTCGCAGCAGGCCTGATTTGCTCGCTCGCAGCAGGCCTGATTTGCTCGCTCGCGGCAGGCCTGATTTGCTCGCTCGCGGCAGGCCTGATTTTGCTCGCAGACGGGGCTGATTTCGCTCGCAGGCAGGCCAAAATTCGCTCGCTCGCAGCAGGCCTGATTTCGCTCGCTCGCAGGCAGAGCTGATTTTGCTCGCAGGCAGGCCTGATTTCGCTCGCCTCTGGGTATATTATTGATTCGCCGGTATGTTTCCCCCCCTCCCCTCAGGGCACCCTGGCGGCCGTGGACAGACTCAGTGCAGCCGCCCGCATCTGCGCCCTCGAGGCGGAGCGGCAGCACGAGACGCTGCGCCAGTCGGGCCGAGTGCGCCGCACACCCAAATTTAGGCAGGTGTTAACCCTTAACCCTACTCCCAATCCCTGAGCCCTCAATCCCTGAGCCCTCAATCTAGTCAGCATGACATACTAGTAATACTACGCCAGTCAGGATGAGGGTGCCGCACGCCCAAGCCCAGACAGGTTCTTGCCTGCTGCCTAGTTCATCCACCACTTTCGAGTTCATCCAGAAAATGTGCAAAAATCATGTTTCAACACAAAGGGTGCAACAAAATTTTCTACCGGAAACCAGGGGTAACGGGACTGGTAAATTACAAAATGCATAAACAAAACGATCGTTCACTGCGCAAACAAATCGTTATTATTGCGCAGGCACTACCTCCTGGAAGCTTGTCCAGAGTTGGACGAGGATTCCGTGGGTACGTTGATGGGGTTGGGCAGCTTCGGGGCAGCTTTTGGGCGGCATCTCGGTGGCTACTCGGCAGCCACGACGATGGGCTGGGACGGCTCGGGCGCTCCGGCAGACTTCAGCGCTGGCAGCTTCCATGGCTGGTGATTGAAAGGGATGATTGCGTGCCGGTGATTGGTGGAATGGAGGATTGTATGCTTCTGCTACATTGCGGCGCTGGGCTGCTGGGGGGACCTGGTGCAGGCAGGCCCTGTCGCTCGGGCCATCGTCCTTCAGCCGGTCTAGGTTTGGTGCATTGGGCTCCGTCGGCCGTCGGCCGGTCTAGGCAGTCCGGCCCCGTCGTGTGGTGCAATGGGCCCCGTCGGACGGTCTAGGTGTGGTGCCATACTGCCATGGACCCAGTGGGTGGTGTTCAGCAGCCTGCCAAAACTGGTCCGGTTGGCATGGAAATAAATAATGCAATGCGTTCGGGAATTATAGATGGGGGAGGGGAGACACTTGTATTTGTTTGGGGTGCGGTATGTTGATTGATTTGGGGGGATGCCAGCTGAGCGCCAGAACATTCCGGATGCGCAGCAGGCTTTGCCGGATTGTGTTACCTTGTTTCAAATCAATGCAGAACGCTGGGGTGTTTATTCATTGAAGTGGATGTGGTCCCTCTGTCATATGGCTGAGTAGCTGTCACGTCTAACATGGCTGCTTTGGTCCAGTAGGTAGATGATCAGCTGAGGGTCTTTGGGGGGGGAGGGAGCACGTCTAGGCTTTGAGTAGTTCTTAAATGTTGAGAAGGTGGGCGGGGTAGAACGTAGTTTCAGCATGCACATGGATTCTTTGTTGCTCTCTCGGATATTAGTACTGAACTCAACTTGAAGTATTCAAGCAGACATTGTTGGGCGGATGTGTGTGAACGCTGAATCAAAGCTGAGGATGCAATTGAAAGCTCTTCGTTTCATGCTTCTCGCAATTTGAGCCAAACCTTGTCCGGCGTACAGGCAGTGCCTGAGCAGAAGGCCCTCCTGTGCACCAGCCCCCCGGGCGAAGGCCATGATGTCCCTGAATGCAGCAGAATCGTGGATGAATCACACATTTGCCGGTGAGGCATTGTAAATTAAACGGTGACATACTTGGCCTGATAAGGAGTACAGGAGCCAATAGTGATGTTTGGGGACCAAAGTGCTCCCAAGGTTGAGCGGGGCCTCGCAACTTTTTGCACAGCAATATGCTTAACAGACGCGGCTATACCAACACATCTTGCTTTCTTCTCTTCACTTCCCAACCAGACAAATGGACGCCGTCTTGAGTAGGGCCAATAGGTGTAACGTCATGCATGTCACGACAACAGGCACCACCATTCAGCTGTCCAAACAATGTTGGCATAATCGTAGGTTGCCAACGGTTGTTGCCATGTTTCCCCCCCTGCCATCAGATAAAGATAGGGCAGACGGCGCGTTACCATGTCTCCTCCTTCACTGATGGCATCAGCATCCCAACCGCAGCCGTTCCATGCTGTTCCCGTACCATCCACATCCATGCTGGGCAGAGCTAATTTTTTGCCCAGGTCGGAGTTGTTGTAGACTATGCCTGTTACGTTACGTTACGTTACACCTCTGAGCCCTGCTTAAATAAAGCTAGGCCACGTCGACCAACACAAGGTCAGCTAGGAAAGTCAAGGGAAAGACACAGGAGAAAAGGAAGGAAGTGCACCTTCCAAACAACATGAACAACAAAAAAGGTTAGGCAAACGGTGACCCCTATTCCCCTGCCCCGGAGAGACTAGCCTTCAAAACAAAACTCAAGTACTAAATGCAACAAAAGCCAGGGCCTCCCACTCCTGCCCGCGGGCTATCCTAGTTCCTGTCTCGTAGGGAGAAAAAAGGAAAGGAAAAGAGGAAAGATAGAGAGGAGTATAAAGGACAAAGACCCCCCCCCTCTCAGAAAACTGAAGGGCGGACTGGAGGTCCTCGCCCTGAAAGCAAGAGAGAGACAAAAAGGAAGGAGCCAGTCCCCAAGGAGATAAAACAAAGACGGCAAACTAGCTCACTGCAAATTCTACCACGTCCTCAACAAAAGCCAGAGCCTCCCACCCATGACTGCCCTGGTACAACTGCTGAAAACCCATGGCGCGTTTAGGGGGCCCAACCTCTCGCCCTCAGCCTCTCCTTCACGCTAGGGCACTGAAAGCACACATGCTGGCCGTGTCCCTCAGCCCAGCACCGTTAGCAGTAGCGTGTGTCGTTGCACCGTCCTCTATTAACAGCTGTGCTGACCGATTCGAGTCGCAGCCTCAAGTTAGTGCAAACACGAGCGAACGCCCTTTGCTAGTGCGGTTCCTGGCGTGCGCTGGCCTGTAGGCTAAAAGCAGGCGGCGGCAGACCTGTGTTTGGTGGCGGAGCCTCCAGGGTCTCCTTAATTGACGACCTCCATCTGCGCCCGCTTTTAGGCAGGGTCCACTAGCTCTAGACTCTGCCTGTGACGCATGTTAGGTACGGTAATGACGTTACACTTCCGGGCCATGATGTAAACGGCTTGCTCAGAAGTCACCATCAACATTATGCCTCAGGTTCAGGACTGCAAGAGACAGCCAAGTAATGCGAGTTTGTGGCCAGAGGCGGTAGCTACCCATTACAAAAGCCTCTCACTCCCGTGTAGTAAGCCTTTCCAAATACTGCATGGACACAGACCACTCCAATATATTTCACGGGCCAAAATGCTGAGTCCTAGTGGGCTTAGGCTTTCCCCCTACCCAACTCAACTTTTGAGCACCCTTGGTGCAGAGCCTTCTGAGCAGGGCCAACGTGTGTAACGTTGTAAGCCATCTGAGTTGCGATAAATTAAAGCCAGCTTCTGAGATATGTCTAGACAGCCTAGCTGCTGGGTCAATACTGGAGATTGGGACACACACTGCTTGGGGTGCCTGCTACTTTCAGTTTGGATGAGCAAAAGACAAGTGTGTTGGTGTTGAAAAACACCGGTTTGGTTTGTGAGTGGAGTGGGCGGATGATTGTGGGCGACTTAGGCCGACTCCTCCTCATTCTTGCTCTTCTTGGGCAGTAGGACGGAGTGGATGTTGGGCAGCACACCACCAGATGCAATGGTGACAGTGCCCAGCAGCTTGCTCAGCTCCTCGTCATTACGGATGGCCAGCTGGATGTGGCGGGGGATGATGCGGTTCTTCTTGTTGTCGCGGGCAGCGTTGCCGGCTAGCTCCAGCACTTCAGCAGCGATGTACTCAAGGACTGCGGCCAGGTAGACTGGTGCGCCAGCGCCGATGCGCTCAGCGTATTTGCCCTTCTTCAGGTAGCGGGCGACACGGCCCACGGGGAACTGAAGACCGGCCTTGGCACTGCGCGATACGGCCTTCTTGCCTCCTGCGGCCTTGCCGCGACCACCTCCAGAGGATACTGTCTTAATTGCCATGTTATCGAAGAGGAGTATAAATTTGGGGGTTATATAGGAGGATGTGTAAAACCAGAGCCATGTGCCATTTAAATAGACGACTTGAAGGCCGGATCAGCAGACCAGCCAGCTGTCGGTGTCTGCTGATCCGATCGTCCGAACATTTGTACACTACCGGTACATAAGCGACTCGCGACTCACGTGATGAACCCACACACTGCTGAAATTTCGTATCAATATAATGGCACCCAAGACAGTCGCAGATAAGAAGCCCACTGCAGTGGCCACTGCCGAGAAGAAGGTCGCAGTCAAGGTCGCCGATGGCAAGAAGAAGAAGAAATCCGGCAAGGCAGTCGAGTCCTACAAGATCTACCTGTACAAAGTGCTCAAACAGGTTCACCCCGACACTGGCGTCTCCTCCAAGGCCATGAGCATCCTCAACTCCCTCATGAACGATATGTTCGACAAGATCGCCACCGAAGCTGCGCGCCTGTCCCGCTATAGCAAGAAGCCCACAATGACGTCCCGTGAGATCCAGACCGCTGTGCGCCTTGTCCTGCCCGGAGAACTGTCCAAGCATGCTGTCTCTGAGGGCACCAAGGCTGTCACCAAGTTCACCTCGGCCTAAGCAGCTCATCTACCGTCTGGCTGGGTCCCTACCTCGTTAGATAAAACCGGTGTTTTTCAACACCACCAATACTCCACCAATACTGGCCCCATTGCTTCACCCACACTTGTGACATAAAAGGCGTAATTGTGTCTACTTTTGGCGGCATGCATGATCCTGATCAGCAATCCGACATGTTCTGTTTCAATGACATTACACCTCTGGGCCCTGCTTAAGTAAAGCTCGGCCCCGCCGGCTAACATAAGTCAGCTAGGAAGGTCAAGGGAAAAGGCACAAAAGGGAAAGACATGCAGGAAATCAAGTCAACTTTATTCATGTAGGGCATCTAGCATGCGTTTTAGCCCTGCTGAGCTGCCAGTTAGGAGGGAGAGATCATCCGCGCATAACAGGCACCTTCATTGTCGCCCCGCCTCCAGCACAACTGCTTCTGCCGGGTACTTGGCTGCGATCAAATCCGGCCGGCAGGTCGCTAATGTACAGGCTGAAGAGCAGGGAGCTCAGAGGGCAACCCTGCTTGATGCCTCTGGAGTAAGGCACGGGGCCAGTTCTCTCATGAACATCTGTGCGTGTGTAGACCGCACCGTCATAGAGCACTTGCGCAGCCCGTAACATACCTGAAGGCATGTGAAGGTGCTCTGACAAATAGAGCCACAGCTGCCCCTGTGGCACGCTGTCATAGGCCTTGGTAAAGTCCATAAGGCCACATGCAGCTTGCAGCGGCCGCTACCTGCCCGTTGCGCATGAACGGCATGCCTGACGAGGAAAACAGCCTGAAGCGTGCTACGGCGCCGTTGAAATCCAAACTGCTCTGGAGCGATGTGACCGTGCTAGCGCGCCCTGTCATCAGTGGTGGCAGACTGATAGTGAGCATGCTACATACAGCTGGTACAGCACACGAGTGACGGCAATGGGCCTGTAATGACTGAGGTCAAGGGGGTCGCCCTTCTTGTAAATGGGCGGAATCCTGACGGGCTGCCAGGCACTAGCCATCCCCTCCCGCACTGCCATAGAAGTCATCCATTCATACAGTAGGTCCCTGAGGACGTGCCGTTGCTTTCCCTCGGAATCATCCACTACCACGGCCAGTTTCATGAAGGAGGCCGCCATACCCTCTAGGTCCGCCGCTGCCGGGGGAGCCCTTTCGAAGCAGGAGGCAAGCTGTTCAGCCGGCGTGCTGAGATCCTCCAGCTGAGCATTCTCATGGGGCTGATGTGGCGGTGGCGCTGCAATTCAGGGGGGGTTAGTGGCGGTAAACTGGTGCTGCAGGTATGAATCCCACCTCTGGGAGGAGACAGCTGTGGTGGGGCAGGTAAGCCGACCGAAGCCATCAATCAAAGCAGCAGCGTCAGTATCCAACTGAGATTGCGACATAAATGTACCAGGTGGTTGGGATTGGCGCATGCAGGTACGCTCTGGGTGGTGGGTAGGTAGAGCAACTTTCGGGATACACGAAACCGGGGGGGGGGGCAGAAACAAAAGCTAACACCCCCGACAGCATGCAGACCTCCTGGTACGCATATGTTGCTTTTCGAGTGAACGCAATCACTCACAGCCTATTATGAAGGAGCCAGGAAGAGTGAACTGGCTGAGGACTTCTGCCACCAAGTGGTCACCACTAAATAAGCCGATGGCTTTCATGGCAACCGAAAACTGACCGGTCTACGGCTGGTGGCCCAATTCACGATGCTTGCTGCTCGAAGTTCTGGCAGCCATGATGTGATGCTATAGCTGAAGCACCCTAGAATAAACAGTGGTCCACATGTGCATTATATGCCCCGCATGGAGAGTTGTACCATAAGTTGGTGGTGTTGAAAAACACCTGTTTGGTTGATGGAGCACGAGGGCAAGGCAGAGGAGACTTAAGCCCTCTCGCCACGGATGCGCCTAGCAAGCTGGATGTCCTTGGGCATGATGGTGACACGCTTGGCATGGATGGCAGCCAGATTGGTATCCTCGAACAGGCCGACCAAGTACGCCTCAGCTGCCTCCTGCAGTGCTAGGACGGCCGAAGACTGGAAACGAAGGTCGGTTTTGAAGTCCTGGGCGATCTCACGGACCAGGCGTTGGAAAGGTAGCTTGCGGATGAGAAGCTCGGTGGACTTCTGGTACTTGCGGATCTCACGTAGAGCGACAGTGCCGGGGCGGTAGCGATGGGGTTTCTTCACGCCTCCGGTGGCCGGGGCGCTCTTGCGCGCTGCCTTAGTAGCCAGCTGCTTTCTAGGGGCCTTGCCTCCGGTGGACTTGCGCGCGGTCTGCTTGGTCCGGGCCATTGTAATTAATCAGTGCTGTGCTGAAGCCAAATTGCCCATACTTTACGCTGCGACACAATGTCCAAATCTGCTGATCCGGGTGTGGATCGGTGGGTGTGGGTGTGCACGCGGAGCGGATCAGCAAACTCGGCAGTCGAGTTCATCTGTTTGAGGACCTACTCTATTTATACAGGGTATGCTAAACACTTTGACAAGTTAACTCGCCTTCTTTATCAGCCTCAATATCATACAATGTCTGGACGCGGCAAGGGAGGCAAGGGACTCGGAAAGGGAGGTGCCAAGCGCCACCGCAAGGTCCTTCGCGACAACATCCAGGGCATCACCAAGCCTGCGATTCGCCGCTTGGCTCGTCGTGGAGGCGTAAAGCGCATCAGCGGCCTCATTTATGAGGAGACACGTGGAGTCCTGAAGGTTTTCCTGGAGAACGTCATCCGTGACGCTGTGACCTACACTGAGCACGCTCGCCGCAAGACTGTCACGGCTCTGGACGTTGTTTACGCCCTCAAGCGTCAGGGCAGGACCCTGTACGGATTCGGAGGCTAAACATCTCTCAGCTTCGCTCTCCACATCTAGACCTACCCATCCAAACCGGTGTTTTTCAACACCACCACACCTAAATCAAACCGACGATCTGTTGCAGAGATTGGGCAAGGGCAATGTGAGACCCACGCCTCACTTACATCCACCCTCCTTTCCACGTAAACAAACCTTCTGCCCTAGATGGCCTGTCTAAAACCAGGAAAAGGCATGCATGGTCCAAACCAGCTGATTGCATAGTCCAGATCAACAACATGCACTTCAAATCAGTAGCATGCATGATTCAGATCAGAAACGTGCATCATTGAGATCAGCAGCATGCATGGTTCAGATCAGCGGCATGCATGATTCAGATCAGCGGCATACATGGTTCAAATCAGCGGCATGCGTGGCTCAAATCAGCGGCATACATGGTTCAAATCAGCGGCATGCATGGTTCAGATCAGCAGCATGCATGGTTCAGATCGGCGGCATGCATGGTGCAGATCAGCGGCATCCATGGTTCAGATCGACGGCATGCATGGTTCAAATCAGCGGCATGCATGGTTCAGATCAGCAGCATGCATGGTTCAGATCGGCGGCATGCATGGTGCAGATCAGCGGCATCCATGGTTCAGATCGACGGCATGCATGGTTCAGATCAGCGGCATGCATAATTCAGATCGGCGGCATGCATGGCTCAGACCATCTGCATGCATGATCCGGACGGAGCGCTGTGTACTTTCTTGCATGTCTAATCCTGACTTCACGAAGCTTCCCCACAAGGCTGCGACAGCCTGTTTGAAAAATACATGTTTCTTGGCTCTGGGTCGCTGTTTGTCTCCCAACCGCCGGCACCAGCCATCTCATATGTTGGGGCGATTCTGATCCACCTCAGGCTTCCACACTTTCGGAGTCCTTCAAAGGCCATTTTCTTCTTCAGCCTCCGTATCAGCCAACACTCTTCCCTCAAAGGCCCATGTCTATCCTTAGCTATTTTCTTTACCGAAACACCCATACGAGGGGCACTACCCTCTTTATTTCGAGACTGATGGCCTCCCGCTAGAGGGCACAGGGCATTGAGCCATGCATGAGGAGAGTAGCTCATGCATCCAGTGTGTCTTGCCCACCCTTGGGGAGGAGACAAGGGGGAAAGCAGCTCCCGTTTTATGCCAATGCACGGGTCGGTTTTTTCATGCCAGAGTGTCAGCCACAAGAGATTTACCGGTATGCTTTGTTTTCTCAGTTTGAGGGGGAGTTATGAGCCTTTGATAGGACGTTTATTCCTTTGTCTTCCATGCTTCCGATCTCTAGTCTTCATTCTGTATCTATCATCGGTTCTAAATATTTAATTGAACTATGTTACCTACTTACTTTAGTTCCACATGCCGCGCGCATCTGGATGATTTTCAAAGACAGTGCACACATTTGAGAACACTTAAGCTCACAAAAGTTTCGCTCACGAATCATGCTCGGTGGTTGCTTGTCCAGGGGGCACTGGTTTTCGCTCGCTATCCTAGCGTATTTAGTGTCTTTACCAGTTGGGCACAAGTCCCATGCATCAAATGTGATGCCCCGTTGGACAGTAAAAACTTCACAAAACCCCCTAAACCACTTAACTAATTGACATGAAAACATGAGTCTATGACTGAAACTCTAACTCTTCACCAGACATAAAACCCAAACATTAGTCTATGAGCAGGGCTCAGAGTTGTATGGTGATTGGCTGGTCAGCTGTGATGTGCTGGTACATTTAGCCCAGACGGGCCGATGTTCTTTTTGCTGTCCTACTTTCAGGTGCCCAAACCGGTTGGCGGGCGACTGTCCCAGTATCCCATACATCAAGATAGTGATGCTCTACTGGACTGCAAATATTCACATCGGCAATGCCTGCAATCTCGAAGTTGATCATGTTGCACTTCATTCTGGGCCTTGCTGAAAAGACTACGCCACGTACATCTGGCTGCAATAATAAGAAATACTAAAGGACAGAACGCGGATTGATGCTCAACATTTGTGTATACCACTACTAACTAATTGAAGGATTAAAGGAAACCGCACGGATTAATACTCAACATTCGTGCATATCACTACTAACTACGTAAGTACCACTCTATGCCTGTGCACCAAATGAAGTTTTTACAGCCCGTCAGTGCATCACATTATTTGCATGGGACAGGTCCTCGCTACCCGGTTGGGGCACTAAATACACTAAAACAGCGAATGAAAACGCAGTGACCCCCTGGGCACGCAGCCATCGCACAACCAGAAACGATGGTGTGGCAATGGTTCCCATCGTGCAGAAGATAAGCTCCAGCTGTATAACATGTCGTGGGTGCAAAATAGTTCAGGGAAAAAATAAGGCCTACAAAATTAGGGCAGAGACAAAACATTTCGTTCAGTACCGGTAAGTTTGGAGATGATTATTTAGTTTGAGCTCCTCTGGGGGAAAACCAGGGTATGGACCGAATTGCCTGGCCACGGTTACCGGTAATCAGTTACCGCAGCATGGCCCTGCCCGCCCGGACGCTGTGATATCAAGGCGTGAGTTCAATGTGGTTGGACCTCTGAGCCCTAGAAACTTTTTGTCTCGGCCGCGTGGGCGTCGTAAGTCGTCAGGTGCGGCCGCCATCAGATATGCTGGGAGGGCCATGCCATTCCCCTGCGTGCTGACACCGATCCAGCGCTTTATTAGTTCAGGATTTAGAGTTAAAACGCCCAACCCTGAGCCCTAAACCTTTAACCGCTGCATGCTGACACAGAGCTCTCGCACGCGGGCCCCAGCACCAAGGTCACATAAGGGACGCCGCCGCTGCCAACCGATTGTGCCGCCGCTGCCGCCGCCCAGGACGCCATGCGGTCGCTCGTGTGGTCCTGTGAGGCCTGCCATGGCCTGATGACCGACAAGCGCTGACCCGGGGCGACAGTATCTGAGAGTGGGCAGGGCCAGGGGATTATTTCAGCGCCGGCGCATCATTGCTAATTAAAATAGAACGAGCGACGAAGCCGGGCAGTACCTGAGGATGGGTTTGGGTTACAGTTACACCGCGTGGCGGGTGTAGCTATATGGCTGGGCAGTAGCTCGCGTGGCCGTGTGTTGAGGTGTGCCGGGACCGCCGGGCAGACGGGCGACTACGCAAGGCAGCACCTGGGAAGGGGCTCACGTTGACGTTATGTTACGCCGGGTACGGTCCATGTTTATTTTTTTCGGATATGGAGCCATTTGTGGCAGGCCGCCCTGGGGCCGCTAAAGGCCTGATGGTGACCAAATCTGGACTGGCATACGACTGGTGGCCAAAGCAGTATGGCTGGCCGAAAAGGCTGGAGCATGCCTGACATGTAGCTGAGTCGCGACAAAATAAATATAACAGTCAGTTAAAGATCCAACTTATTAAATGTTTGTAGTACGGGTACTGTAGACATGCTTTGCCCTCGCTTATAATCATAATTTATGTTGTGGAGGGGTCAGAACTCCAGAGATTGTTTATCGATCATTGATGTCACCCCACTGGCAACCCCACTGGCAACACCCCTGGTAACTACGCTAACCTAGGGAGTGCAGTAGGCCTTTTAAACCAAAAGGGTTGGGCACGGGGAGCCATGGTAAGTTGGCAGCATAATCTGGCTGAACCTGTTCCGTATTGAGCCGCGTTGTGTCGCTACGTGCCGCATTGTGGTACCTTGGAAGCACAATCCGGCTCAACATGTGCTGTATCGTGCCTTATTGTGCTGTATCGTGCTGTATATATCCGACTGAAGATGGTTGTACAATCCCTGGCGTTTCTTCGAAACTCGGGTATTGCTGCGAGCTTAGATAGCACAGAGGTTGACCCGTGGCAGCTGAAAAAATAAAATACACCCCTCTCGGATTATTTTAGGGTCAGGCACATGCAGATGTCTGGGCGCCGACAATGCGCCGACCGGTTTTCAACGGCAGAAGCAAAACGACGAACAAATACGACCCACCTGCTGCCTGAAACCTGGTATCAGTGTCATTTTACTTACTTGCCTATCCTCGAGTGTTGATTCATTATATATTTGGCTGTCCCTAAGGGGAAAATATAAACATGAACAAAATATTAGAGTAAATGTGAACATAAACTCCCAATTCCCGATTTACACTGGCTTTGCAAATCGAGGATGAGTATTCAAGGACCCCCAGACAACTGCATTTCCGAGTCAAGGCATGCATTTATAATCCATTGTATGCCAATCATTTCTTGGTCTTCGCTTGGATAGCCCGAGGGAGGGGTCTGCGACATCGCCTGACCACTGCATGGTCACAGGCCCGCGCACAACTCCAACTCTTTGCTTGAGGGCGGTGCTTCAGCTACACTTCACTTAAACCACAGCCATGGCTTGCTTCCTACTGCCTGGCCCTGCATTGGTGGCCGCCCGGCGGTCCTCCAAATCTATATCGTGCACGATTAGAGAAAGAATACAGTTGCGCACCTGGAACAAGCAATGCCTCTGAACCTGATGTGATGTTCCACTTTTCCCTGTGCAGGAGTGTGTGGAGGGGTCCATGAACAGAAGAAGAATATGCCCAATTGCCAAGAGCACAGGATCCGAAAAGAGTGACAAAGCTTTGGAGAAGGTCGTGACCCCGTAAAATCAGGACACACGTTATTAAGGAAGAGTATGGCAGTTATGCAGTTATGAAAGTAGAGCATAGCAGATATGCAGTTTTGAAAGTGAAGCAAGGCTGGGATGCAGCTTCTCTGGTATGAATGGGTAGCAATGCAGTTTGGCAGTTTTGAAAGTGAAGCATGGCTGGGATGCAGCTTCTCTGGTATGAATGGGTAGCAAGGCAGTTTGGCAGTTTTGAAAGTGAAGCAAGGCTGGGATGCAGCCTCTCTGGTATGAATGGGTAGCAAGGCAGTTTGGCAGTTTTGAAAGTGAAGCAAGGCTGGGATGCAGCTTCTCTGGTATGAATGGGTAGCAAGGCAGTTTGACAGTTTTGAAAGTGAAGCAAGGCTGGGATGCAGCTTCTCTGGTATGAATGGGTAGCAAGGCAGTTTGGCAGTTTTGAAAGTGAAGCAAGGCTGGGATGCAGCTTCTCTGGTATAAATGGGTAGCAATGCAGTTTGGCAGTTTTGAAAGTGAAGCAAGGCTGGGATGCAGCTTCTCTGGTATGAATGGGTAGCAAGGCAGTTTGGCAGTTTTAAAAGTGAAGCAATGCTGGGATGCAGCTTCTCTGGTATGAATGGGTAGCAAGGCAGTTTGGCAGTTTTGAAAGTGAAGCAAGGCTGGGATGCAGCTTCTCTGGTATGAATGGGTAGCAATGCAGTTTGGCAGTTTTGAAAGTGAAGCAAGGCTGGGATGCAGCTTCTCTGGTATGAATGTGTAGCAATGCAGTTTTGCAGTTTTGAAAGTGAAGCAAGGCTGGGATGCAGCTTCTCTGGTATGAATGGGTAGCAATGCAGTTTGGCAGTTTTGAAAGTGAAGCAAGGCTGGGATGCAGCTTCTCTGGTATGAATGGGTAGCAAGGCAGTTTGACAGTTTTGAAAGTGAAGCAAGGCTGTGATGCAGTTTCACAGGTATGAAAGTGAGCTGGCCAGCTGTGCAGTTTCACAGTTTTGAAAGCAGAGCTGGAAAGCTGTGCAATTTTACAGGTATGAAAGCAGAGCTGGAAAGCTGTGCCATTTCACAGTTATGAAAGCAGAGATATTGCAAGCAATTAGGCGACCCCATTCTCTGAGGGCCAGTGGGCCCAACCCCCAAACCATACCCCTTACCTCCCAACCTCTACCCCATCTCAAGGCCAGAAAACCAGTATCAGTAAACTGAATACCTCAAACCCTTGACCGTTAAACCTAACACTAGACCTTTGATCCTAAACCCTTTACCCTTAACCCTTCAAATATCCACCATGCAACCTTGAAACCCGAAAGCCTACACCCTCAACTACACCCCGCCCCCCACCTGCGTCTCTGTACAAGAAACACCAAGCCGGCAGCGATCGCAGCCAGGAACAGAAACCCTCCGGCAACACCCACGGCAATATACCTGAGGGACAGACAAGCAGGTAAAGGGCAGGTGAGGGGGCAGGTGAGGGGGCAGGTGAGAGAGCAGGTGAGGGGGCAGGTGAAGGGGCAGGTGAGGGGGCAGGTGAGGGGTCAGGTTAGGGGGCAAGTGAGGGGGCATGTGAGGGGGCATGTGAGGGTCAGGTGAGGGGTCAGGTGAGGGGTCAGGTGAGGGGTCAGGTGAGGGGTCAGGTGAGGGGGCAGGTGAGGGGGCAGGTGAGGGGCAGGTGAGGGGCAGGTGAGGGGGAAGGTGAGGGGGCAGGTGAGGGGGCAGGTGAGGGGGCAGGTGAGGGGGCAGGTGAGGGGGCAGGTGAGGGGGCAGGTGAGGGGGCAGGTGAAGAGGCAGGTGAAGAGGCAGGTGAAGGGGCAGGGGAGGGGGCAGACGAGGGGGCAGGTGAGGGTAGGGGTGAGGTGAGGGAAATGGAGGGGTGGGGGGAAAAGGCTAAGGAGATGTGGGGGGGCAAGGTGAAAATGAAACTGCTCGATTTGTTATCAGGTTAGAGGATCGGTAAGGAGGAGGAGTGGGGGGAGAGGGGTAAGGAGGAGGAGTGGGGGGAGAGGGTAAGGAGGAGGAGTGGGGGGAGAGGGGTAAGGAGGGGGAGTGGGGGGAGAGGGGTAAGGAGGGGGAGTGGGGGGAAAAGGTCAAGGAGGAGGAGTGGGGGGGGAGGGGTAAGGAGGGGGAGTGGGGGGAGAGGGGTCAGGAGGAGGAGTGGGGGGAGAGTGGTAAAGAGGAGGAGTGGGGGGAGGGGGGTAACGAGGAGGAGTGGGGGGAGAGGGGTAAGGAGGAGGAGTGGGGGGAGAGGGGTAAGGAGGGAGGGTGGGGGAAGAGGGGAAAGGAGGGTGAGTGGGGGGGGAGGGGTAAGGAGGGTGGGGTGGGGGGGGTAAGGAAGAGGGGTGGGGGGGAGGGGAAAGGAGGAGGAGTGGGGGGAGAGGGGTAAGGAGGGGGAGTGGGGGGAGAGGGGTAAGGAGGAGGAGTGGGGGGAGAGGGGTAAGGAGGAGGAGTGGGGGGAGAGGGGTAAGGAGGGTGAGTGGGGGGGGGGGGGGAAAGAGGGGGAGTGGGGGGATAAGGTGGGAATGAAACTTCTTTGTTTGTAATCAGGTCAGAGGATTAGTAAGGAGGAGTGGGGGGATAGGGGTTAGGAGGGTTGGGGGGAGAAGGTGGAAATGAAACTTCTCGGTTTGTAATCAAGTCAGAGGATGGGTAAGGAGGAGGAGTGGGGTAAGGCGGAAGTGTGGGAGGAAAGGGGGGGGTTGGTGGGGACAATGACGAGGCAGGGGGAGATGGGGTGATGGGGCAGGAGGTGGTAGGACATACGTGGGGAGGGAGGACGTGGAGGTGGGGAGGGAGTGGTGGGTGGAGGTGGGGAGACAGGGGTCGGTGGAGATGATGGGGAGGGTGGAGGGGGGGGGGGTGGAGGGGTGAGTGGAGATGGTGGTGATGGAGGGGTGGGTGGAGATGGTGGGGACGGTGGGGAGGGTGGAGATGGTGGGGATGGAGGGGTGGGCGGAGGGGTGGGTGGAGATGGTGGGGATGGAGGGGTGGGTGCTGATGGTGGAGTGGGTGGAGTGGGTGGAGGGGTGGGTGGAGATGGTGGGGATAGGGGATTGGGTGGAGGGACGGGTGGGGATGGGGATGGAGGGCTGGGTGGTGATGTTGGGAGCGGTGGTGTGGGTGGAGGGACAGGTGGGGATGGGGATGGAGGGGTGGGTGGAGGGGAGGGGAGAGATGGGGGGTATGGTGGGAAGGGTGGAGGGGTGGGTGGAGATAGTGGAGATGGTGGGAAGGGTGGAGGGGTGGGAGGAGTAGGTGGTGGAGGGCTGGGTGGAGGAGCGGGTAGAGGTGGGGATGGAGAAGTGGGTGGAGATGGGGATGGAGGGGTTGGTGGAGATGGTGGTGAGGGTGGAGGGGTGGGAGGACAAGGTGGTGGAGGGCTGGGTGGAGGAGCGGGTGGAGGTGGGGATGGAGGGGTGGGTGGAGGTGGGGATGGAGGAGTGGGTGGAGATGGGGATGGAGGGGTGGGTGGAGATGGTGGTGAGGGTGGAGGGGTGGGAGGAGAAGGTGGTGGAGGTTTGGGTGGAGGAGCGGGTGGAGATGGGGATGGAGGAGTGGGTGGAGATGGAGATGGAGGGGTGGGTGGAGATGGTGGTGAGGGTGGAGGGGTGGCGCAGGAGATGCGGCCGCGCTCTGTTTGTCGCTAGGAGGTCAGGGGATGGGATGAGCAAAGTGGACGGCTCTGTGATAGTAGGTTGTATTCCAGCTCGATAGGGGGTCGTCAGAGGGTAGGTGGGCGTTTGTGGGTCATAGAGGACGTCGGGCCAGGGGTCAAGTTGTGCCCACCTGGCATCAGTGCTCCATGCTTGCCCCGTCAGCTGTCTCCTGCTGTGGGAGCTGCCGGGATGATCGTCATGGTGGCGAGGCTCTCCGGAGCGGGCTGGCTGTGCGGCGTCTGCATGTGGTATGAGGCAACCTGCGTGTGAAGCAGGGTGGTATAGCTCTGTTACAGCGTGCATACATTGACGGCGGGAGGTTTTCTGTTTGCTTGATCTGGAGGCTTCGATTTTGATTTGGAGGTATTTTTGCTTGATTTGGATTTCGAGGTGTTGACTTTTTGATTTGGAGTTTATTGATTTTGATGTTGAGGTTTTGGTTCTGTTTGTGTGGTTTGTTGAATCAGGCTGGGTGCATTGGGAATAGCGAGGGAGCTATAAGAGGGACTGAACAAGCAGTGGCAGCATGGGCCACACATCTGATAGAAGACTTACTTGCAGTAGTAGCAGAAGCAACCAATGTAATAGATGCGGCATGGTCTGAATCTACTACATCTACTGCTGCTGAAGCATGCAATGCCCTGCACTGGCTACTGCCCTACCCTACTGCCCTGGCTACTGCCCTGGCTACTGCCCTGGCTACTGCCCTGGCTACTGCCCTGGCTACTGCCCTGGCTACTGCCCTGGCTACTGCCCTGGTTACTGCCCTGACCTACTGCCCTGGCTACTGCCCTGGCTACTGCCCAGCCCTACTGCTCTGGCCACTGCCCTACCCTACTGCCCTGGCTACTGCCCTGGCTACTGTCCTGCTCTACTGCCCTGGCTACTGCCCTAGCTACTGCCCTGGCTACTGCCCTGCCCTACTGCTCTGGCCACTGCCCTACCCTACAGCCCTGGCTACTGCCCTGGCTACTGCCCTACCCTACTGCCCTGTCTACTGCCCTGTCTACCGCCCTGGCTACTGCCCTGCCCTACTGCCCTGGCCACTGCCCTGCCCTACTGCCCTGGCTACTGCCCTGCCCTCCTGCCCTGTCCTACTGCCCTGGCTACTGCCCTACCCTACTACCCTGGCTACTGCCCTGCCCTACTGCCCTGTCCTACTGCCCTGGCTACTGCCCTGCCCTACTGCCCTGCCCTACTGCCCTGCCCTGCTGCCCTGCCCTACTGCCCTGCCCTACTGCCCTGCCCTACTGCCCTGCCTTACTGCCCTGGCTACTGCCCTGGCTACTGCCCTGGCTACTGCCCTGGCTACTGCCCTGGTTACTGCCCTGCCCTACTGCCCTGGCCTACTGCCCTGTCCTACTGCCCTGCCCTCCTGCCCTGCCCTCCTGCCCTGCCCTCCTGCCCTGCCCTACTGCCTTGCCCTGCTAGCTGCCAGCAAGGAAGCTTGAGGGATTCCAGCATAGTCGGAATATCCTGCATCTATTGCTGCTGCTACTGCTGCTTCAGCTGCTTCTGCTGCTTCTGCTGCCTCTGCTGCTTCTGCTGCTGCTTCTGCTGCTTCTGCTTCTGCTTCTGCTGCTTCAGCTGCTTCTGCTTCTGCTGCTGCTTCTGCTGCTTCTGCTTCTGCTGCTGCTTCTGCTGCTGCTTCTGTTTCTGCTTCTGCTTCTGCTTCTGCTTCTGCTTCTGCTTCTGCTTCTGCTTCTCCTGTTTCTGCTTCTGCTTCTGCTTCTGCTTCTGCTTCTGCTTCTGCTTCTGCTTCTGCTTCTGCTTCTGCTTCTGCTTCTGCTTCTGCTTCTGCTTCTGCTTCTGCTTCTGCTTCTGCTTCTGCTTCTGCTTCTGCTTCTGCTTCTGCTTCTGCTTCTGCTTCTGCTTCTGCTTCTGCTTCTGCTTCTGCTTCTGCTTCTGCTTCTGCTTCTGCTTCTGCTTCTGCTTCTGCTTCTGCTTCTGCTTCTGCTTCTGCTTCTGCTTCTGCTTCTGCTTCTGCTTCTGCTTCTGCTTCTGCTTCTGCTTCTGCTTCTGCTTCTGCTTCTGCTTCTGCTTCTGCTTCTGCTTCTGCTTCTGCTTCTGCTTCTGCTTCTGCTTCTGCTTCTGCTTCTGCTTCTGCTTCTGCTTCTGCTTCTGCTTCTGCTTCTGCTTCTGCTTCTGCTTCTGCTTCTGCTTCTGCTTCTGCTTCTGCTTCTGAATCTGCTTCTGCTTCTGCTTCTGCTTCTGCTTCTGCTTCTGCTTCTGCTTCTGCTTCTGCTTCTGCTTCTGCTTCTGCTTCTGCTTCTGCTTCTGCTTCTGCTTCTGCTTCTGCTTCTGCTTTTGCTGCTTCTGCTTCTGCTTCTGCTTCTGCTTCTGCTTCTGCTTCTGCTTCTGCTGAAATATGATATGATATGCTCTGCCCTGCCCTGCCTACAAGGTCGCTTGAGGGATTGCGACACAGATGACAGACCTGCGTCTGGTTGGCTGGGCACACCTGCGCTGCATTGCTAAGATATAAATAATTGCTGTGAGGATCACCTGATGATAAGAGCAGCAGCAAGAACACCTGGAAACCTGTGGCTGATACCCTTGCTCCTGCTGCTCCTGCTGCTCCTGCTCTTGATGTTGCTGTTGCTGCTGCTGCTGCTGCCTCTGTTGATTTTGCTGCTGCTGATGATCCTGATGCTGTTCCTGCCGCTCCTGCTGCCAATGGTGATACTGCTGCTTCAGATGCATGCGTTGCAGGAAGCGTGGGACACGTGGCAGCCGCTGCTGAACGCCGCGTTGATAAACGATTCCCACCACTTCTCTGGCAGCAACCAGGCTTCTTCCTGTCGGTTAGCATCTGTATTATGGTCTAGTGTAGATTTGTTTCTGGAGTGGAGGTATGGTAGTGGCTAGCCAGCATCAGTTGGACCAGCTGAAGGATCTTGCTGCCGCTGATGACCTGTATAAGCTAGCTCTGAAGTGGATAGATTGTATCAGCTTCGAACCTCTGTTGGCTTTAATTATGATGATTCAGATCAATCTTGCGCCCACGTGTTATTCCTACTATAGGCCTGCACCTATTTGTTAATTCCATGGACAGACGGACGACTTCGATTCCCTGGCTTTTCGATTTTAGCAGTGCGTGTGTGTGCCTAGGTTTTTTTTCTTGGCACGACCCCTTAAGACTAAGAACGCAATAATAGGTACGTAAATATGACTTCCTTTCATTGGATGGTGCGTTTGATAAAGAAGCGGTCGAGCGAGCCCAGCAGACTTGCCATGCTGCTAGACAATCCTGCCTGCATGCCATGTCGTCGGCACGTCGCTCGACACATCTTGTTTGGAGTGATGGGGGCGGCTGAAACGTACGACACGTCCCATGGGTGGGGGGGGGCACGTAGTATTATTTATTTTTAGAAATATGATATGCTGGGTGAGCTAGAGAAGGGATCGGGCGTTTACATCATTTCTTTTCCTAGGAGTTTACAAGGTGTGAGACCCGGTGTGAGACTGAGACGCGAACACAAAAACAGCCCGGATGCGCATGTGGCCCTCGTCGTCAGCCGAGGAAAGGCAAGCAGGAAACATCCTTCGGTTAGTCTGACCTTTGTCGCTCGTCCGAACTTTGTACATTACATTACATGTACTGTAATCTGTCAAGAACGTTACACCTCTGGGCCCGCTCAAAGCTCGGCCGCGTGGGCGCCCAACTGTTCAGGAGGGAGAAAAGACGACACTGAAAGGATGAGGGGGGGAAGGAACAAAAGGACTGTACATCTGTAATGTCATGCGATCTTCAATTGGTGGTGCCGTGGTGTTGCTGTATTTTCGGTGTGTAGCTCTCTATAGGTACGCGGGGGGGAATAACGACTTCTGTAGGAAAAGAAGTGAACGAATATGTCTGACGTTGCACCTCTGGGCCCTGCTAAAAAAAAGCTCAGCGGTGTGGGCGCCTAACTAACGGGTTGGCAGGACAGAACAAAACAAACACCAGGGGCGCGTTCACATTGGCTCCAATCCAGTCGTTGGGATTCTTCGTTGCATTAGTATGGATCTTGTTTGCCCACTCTCTCGCCAGTTTCAGCTACTTGCAGGAATCCGTCAGCCACAGACGATTTCACAGTCAAGTTCTGATATCAACACACCACAATCGTCGTGGCGCGCTTATCACTGCTGCTGTGAACACGAGAGAAATCGCGCAGGGATCTCAAGCGTGTACCAGAGCATGTACCGACCGAGACTCTCCATTTTGCCATTGCACAGCACCTTTCCTCCTCGATGAAACATTTTGCTTAATCACACCCGTTCCAAAATAACAAGCACGTAAACGAATGAGACAAGTATGCATTCAATCGACATAGTTTTGAGTTTGCGTGAACCCTGACCTAGCCAGCGTGGCAGGATCATTTGGATCATTCTTGGACACTACCTCGGGAGGTCGTTTCTGAAATGATCCTAGATGTACACAAAAGTACAACGACTAACTGTCGCCCATCTCGCGCCGCTAGTGTGGATGTAGTTCGGATCATCTCAGAATTCTGTACGGCGCCCACTTTTGGCTCGGATCACCCCCAATGTGAACGCGCCCCAGGGGACAGGAAAAAAAGGAGGGGAAATGGCGGGAAAATGGGAAATAAAGTGAAGGGACAGAGTGTGTCGGCCGTGCTGACGGCGCCAAGCCGCAGCCTTAAGTTCGTGCGCACGCAAGCACACTTCCTTCGCTTGGTGCGGCCCTTGGCCTGCGCCCGCCGTAGACTGAAACCAGGGGCGCGTTCACATTGGCCCCAATCCAGTCGTTGGGATCATTTGCGGCCCAAGTGTGGAACTAGGTAGGATCATTTTGCCCACGTTCTCGCCAGTTTCAGCTACTTGCAGGAATCCGCCAGCCACAGACGAGTTCACAGCCAACTTCTGTTATGAGCACAACACGATCGTCGTGGCGCGCTTGTCAATGCTGCTGTGAACGCAAGAGAAATCGCTCAGGGATCTCGAGCTTGTACCAGAGCTCGTACTGACCGAGACTTTCCATTTTGACAATGTCCAGCATGGTTCCGCCTCGATCAAACATTTTTTTAATCACACTCATCAAAAGATAACAACCATGTAAACGAATGAGACAAGAATGCACGTAATCGACCTAGTTTGAGTTTGCGTAAACCCTGAACCGAGCCAGCGTGGCAGCCAGCGTGGCATGATCATTTGGCTCATTTCTCAACACTACCTCGGGAGGTCGTTTCTGAAACGATCCTAGATGTACACAAAAGTACAACGACTAACTGTCGCCCAGCTCGCGCCCAACTCGCGCCTCCAGTGTGGATCGAGTTAGGATAATCTCAGGATTCTGTACATCGCCCACTTTTGGCTCGGATCACCCCCAATGTGAACGCGCCCCAGCTGTGGTTGGCGGCCGCAGACCTGCAGGGTTTTCCTAGGGATAATTTGGACCGCTGTGTTCAGTGGCAGGATCTCTGGGGTACCTCTGCTAGCATCTAGCTGCGCCCGCTCGTATGCTGCATCAAATAGTGCTAACACCTCTCTCACAGGTAGCGGCCGTAGGCCAGTCGCTGTCGAATGCAGTTTGGGAACATTCCGCAGAACGACCTGACGTCCCGGGGCGTCCCAGGGCATCCTGGCATGCAAGACGTGCATCCCGTATCGTGGGAGGCGTACCAGGGCTGGGATGCCCACCTGGGATGATTGCTACTGATGGTGATAGAAGCGTCATTTCAGCCGTCTGAGCTGCTGTGCTCGTTCCCAATATACTATTCTATAATAATATGTGCGTGCACGCGTTGTGCATGCAAGGGGACTGTACTTTTACTACATCACAGTTAACGTCCCAGGGTGTTATCCTAGGTGTCATCCTAGGTGTCATCCCGACTGACCGAAGTTACACCCCCCGACCTACACCCCCCACCCCGATACCCTTTGAACTTGCGGCTTTCACCAGCGCTGACATTATATCGGTATATTTTGCGAATGCGCACTGTTTCCTTGTCAGAGGATCATACGTTGGCCATATCGCCTTAAAGCATCCCGGGCGCCATCCTGGGTGTCATCCCGACAGACCGAAGCTACACCCCCAACCTACACCCCCGACTTGGGCAAGTGTAACTTTTGAAGCCGTGACTTCACTTCACTTTCTTTCTAATGGGAGTTTTTATTCCATAATGGCAAATAATTATTTCAGTAAGCTGAGATGCCCATGCGGTCGAGCCTTTGCAGCATGGCCCTCATATTTTTGGGACTGTGCAAGGGGCGGTGCTCGCTGCCATGCAGAACTGCGAAATCCACTGAACATGCTGACACCAGCCGCTTGAGAAGCAGCCAGCAGTAACATCCAGCAACAGCATTACCAGCCAGGAGGTAGTGCCCCCTCCCAACAGCCGCGCTCCATGACTGAGTACGAACGCGACCATGGAGGCAGCGTTGTGTAATGGGCAGCTGCTCAGGTCCGGCACCTGTGGTGTCATGTACCGGGTCCAGCACCCCCTACCGCCGCATGCACAGATTTGGCATGTATTTGTTGCGCCCTGCCGGTCAGTGCGGCACCCTGAGTTGGTTGGAGAGGGGAGCAGCTGTCCCCAAACTGTGTCTAGCAGTCCTTGACATGCAGCCTCTCCCCACTGCTACAGCTAGTGGACGCAGCCTACAAGCAGGCAGAGGAGATCCCAGAGATCCCGATACTGAGCACAGGTACGCCGCCGCCTACAGCACATGGTTCCAGCCTATGGCGGGCACCGGAATGGTGCATGCTGGAAGCCGTACCGACAACATGGCGTGTGTTTGTGTGCGCACCGACTTACGGCTGCGGTTCAGTGCAGTTCACACAACTGACACCAGACGACGGCGTGGTGGTCAACAGCGGTCTTGAGAAGATGTAAAAGTGTCAAAGTGTCAGACCTGCTAGTCTACATTTTTAGGTCAGGCCTTCCTACCTACCCATGGCGTATGCGGATCGGACTAAACATCGCCCATCTGACCCCATTTCAGTCCTCTCATGATGAATCTTCGGAACCGCCCTGAAGATATAGTAGAGAAGCTCGGCCCAGCAACATGACTGAATTCAAAGTGTCAGGCCTGCTAGTCTTAATTTCCAGTCCAGGCCTGCCTACCTACCCATGGCGAAAGCGTGTTGGACTTAACATCGCCCAGCTTACCACCTTTCAGTCCGCTCATGATGATTTTTTTGAAATGCCCTGAATCTATACTACCGTAGTGAACCTCGGCCCAGCAACATACTAGATTCAAAGTGTCAGGCCTACTAGGCTTAATTTCCAGTTCATGCCTGTCTACCTACTCATGGCGTGAGCGCATCGCACTTGACATGGCCTACATTTTGTGGAAGACGTGGTAGTCAATCCTTTTGTCTGTCCCTTCACTTTCTTTCCCATTTGTTCTCATTTTTATTCTCTTTCACCAATCACCAAAAAAGCCACAGCCAATGACGTAGTGGCGGAACGGGCAGGCAGCGCTCCTAATTATGCATACAATCAGCCCTTGAAAATATCTGATATTCACAGGTGGACAAGCAGGAAACCTGGAATAGGTACTGTGGTACCCGGTAGAATACTGAAATCACACAAATATCAGTATATCACAGCCCATGACGGAGTGGCTGGTGGAAAGGGCAGCTAGCGTTCAACAGGTCCAACGGAAAGCAGCAGTTGTGGATCAAAGCGACTGATGGTGAGTCAAAGCCCATCGAATTTGAAGTGGCTACCAAAGCTTTCATGTTGAGATGTGCCTAGCTTTATCTGCTGTTTTTTCACTGCGGGGGCGCCCCTTTCCCTGCTGAATCGTCGTGCCAACCAGGATGTGTCAACAGCCCAACACGACGTCTACCGGAAAGGCTTCCACACCGTCGTCATGAAAGCGACAGGCGGTGGGACGTGGGATGCGTCTGGGACGGCCTGAGACGAGTGGTCCTTTTGCGGAGTATGAGCCCCGTACAACGAGCGACATGCAAGCATGTAATATTTGTACTGCTGGCATGGTGTGATCATGCTAAACCTGGCCTGAAGCCAAACCTGACCTGGCCTATCTAACCTGACAATTCTAGCCTGACCTGGCTTGTACTCCTGCCATGATGTGATGACGCCAAACCTTGCCTGACCTGAAATCCTAGTCTGACCTCGCCTGATACTGTCTTGCATTTGAAGTAATTATTTCCCTCCACCATTGCAGCGTGCCCGAGATGATTGATTCTGCTGAGGTTCCTTCAGTGGGGCCATCATCTGAGCAACTTCCCTCGGTGGGGCCTACGACTGAGCAGCTGCTGCTGGTGGAGGAGAGGTCGGCGAGGAACAATGCTGATGCTAAGAAGATAACTGCTGCTGCGAAGGCTGAGAGGGGGCCAGAAAATGGTAAGTAAAATTCCCAACCTGATCAGGCTTGAAGGCAAATAATTGATGTATCATTGCTTTCTCCGGATACATGTGAATGCCGGCATGTCTGTAAAAAGAATATATATATATATACCCATGTTACTTGACACCCTCTGAGCCTCATGCAAATATTGACACGTTAACTTTATTTTTCAGGTGGACCTGAAGCACTCCAAGCCATCCAAGAGGCTCGAGGTCAGTGCATGTTTATGGGGTGTTATGGTTCAAGGTTGATTAACCTCATTGGTGCTCAGTGTTTTTTTGCATACTTTTCCACAAAGCTGGGGATGAGACTACTCAGGTGTGTTTATTTCCTCTTCCTTTAGAAGTTCATCTTTCTCAAGCAGAGCACCTAAATTGTGTTTTTACGGAAGCCGAGATTGTGAAAGCTTTGGAAAAGACTGTGAATGGAAAGTCTGCGGGTGTTGATGGTGTCCCTATGGAGTTTTTGAAAAACGCGGTTATTGTGACTTCTAGGGGAGCTTTTTCTCAAGAGAAGCGGCAGTATGTTTTGGCACATCAAATAACGTTTTTGTTAAGTAGAGTTTGGCAGACGGTTACCCTAAGGAGTGGGGCATCGGAGCACTCGTTCCGGTACCCAAGCCAAAGGGCAGTCCTGCAATCAAAGACGATTATAGGGGTATTGCCGTTGGAACTGCCCTATCCAAATTATATTCCCTCGTCTTATTGCATCGTCTTGATTCTTGGGCAGAAAGTCAGGGTTTCAGAGCCGATGGCCAGGCAGGTTTTCGGCATGGATGGGGAACACCTGATAATGCTTTCATTCTAAACCACATTATTGAAAAATACCATTCGGAGAAAAAAACGATCATTGCTGCTTTCATTGATTTTAGGAAGGCATATGACTGCATTGACAGAGATTTACTGTGGCGGAGTTTACAGACCATGGGCGTGCACGGCCGGATTTTAGAAAGTTTGAAGTATCAGGATGTAAAAAACCGTGTATGGGTTGGTGGTAAACTGGGCTATAGTTTCTCCTCCTTTATGGGTGTTAAACAAGGAGACCCGCTGTCCCCTCTATTGTTTGGCCTGTTTATCGACCGTTTCGAGATGTTTGTCGCAAGTGAGTGCCCTGATATTGGCGCCCGTCTTTCACATGCTTTGGTCAGAGTTTTACTTTATGCTGATGATCTGGTGTTATTCGCTGAATCGCCGGATGATCTGCAAAAACTTCTTGATGCTCTATATTGTGCATTGGCAAAAGCTGCTGAACAGGGTTAGTGATCCAAATTGTAAATACGTTATAGGATGCCTACTGGGACGTGAGCCAGGATGCTTTCTAGGATGTTAGATAGGACGCATTTTCGGATGCTTGATTCACAGCTTGAGGCAGTAGCCATGGCACATCCCATGGACGTTTTCTGGGACGCGTCCATGGATAAAACGAAATATAGGATACGCCGAAACGCTTCGAGACGATTCATGGGACGCATCCATGGTTATCATCCCACTGGGGTCTGGGATGCCTCTGGGACGCCTGGGACGTCAGGTCCTTTTGCGGAGTGGAACGGCCGATCCCAGAATACGGTATGTGAAAAGTGTATGCAAATTCCTCGTCTCCTCGTAACTACGCCCCAATGGGAAGCTCGATCGAAGGGGGATGCCAACCGCTGTCAACAGCCGATCGAGTCCTCGTTGGTAGGTGTCACTGCTCATGATTCCACCCCGCTTTACTTTTGCGAAGCAAGAGGCGCGTTGGAAGGTAAGATCACAATTTTTCACAATGGTTGATGGCGCTACTTGTAGCCATGTAAGAGAGCAAGATTGACCAACGCTCCTGCTACATTAATTCATTCTTGAGCCCATCCATCATCATCCACGTCACCCTGCTGGCCACTGCCTGAAACAGTCTAGTCGGCGGGCAGAGATTCCTTCAGACTGGCCTACTACAAGCAAATGCTACGATCCGCCACCCTCTGTTGTCTGGGGTACCGGTAGTAGAGGATGCAATGATGATGCTTGACAACTGAAAATGCCCCTGCTGTCGGTCGGAACGCGGCTGGAATTAGGGCATGCATGTATGTATGACTCTTATTCAACCCGTTTCACGTCGGTGTTCCATCGACCTACCCGTGTTAAAAAAACGAGAAATAAATGGCAGGCTCAATCTGCCCCGCCAATCCGTCATGCATCCCTGGCCTGCTCGGCTGCTAGATTGCTGTTGCTGGTGACCATTGACCAGCTGCCTGAGTGCGGCCTGCAAATTCGTCTGGGCAGTGCTGAGGCCACTATACATACAGTGTAAAACTGTAAACTGCACTCACTGGCCACCTCACTCTCATGCCAAGATTCTTATTTGTCACACCACCTCAAATATCTGCTGCCTACCTAGGACCTGCCTGGCTAAACTGGCGGATACGTAGGATACGCTGTATGTCATACACTACTCATACAGCCACTTACCCTCGTGGATCAGTCTCCCAATTTCACTGTGAAGCCGAGTCTCTCAGATCCTGGGATTGTTGGGTGTCCAAAATCCTGCAGCAGCTTGCTTGCATGCATCCATTAGACCGATCAATATCTCATACCATTACCCAGCAGCGATCATGACAACTGCCCCTGCCGACTCTTCTCATACTGTATCACCAACCTGCTTCATTCCTTCAAAGACAAGAGATGCTGGTCTCTGCCTGTACCGACGTGGGTCAATACATGGCCATGCAGGATTATTCGTATTTATACTCTTATTACTGGTGTATGTGTGAACAGCATGGAACCACACACAGCAATCTGCTGCGTCCACTCATGACCAATGGGCCATTCGATCATGCATGGCACGTGACCAGCTTGCTCAGAGTCTTCATGTGCTTCTCCATCAATCCAGGATCCTTAATCAAGATGCTGTCACTCTCCACCCTCGCGAATGCCTTTGGAGCTGTCGTGCTTCTGAGCGCTACTGGTGCGCTGAGTAGCTTTTCATGGACTCAACCGTTTTCTGCTATGGTACTGCTGCTGATGAATGATGATAGCTGCTAATGCTAGCCCCTTACTGGATCCCAAGTGTTGAAAGATAGAAAGAAAGCTACGCCCCGTGGGGGCGTGAGAGTGAAGGAAACAACGCAGCCTGGGCCGAAGCCACATCCGCGCCGTTACCGTCCCAGGTGTATTCCTGGATGGCAAGGTCTGGACATTGCAGTGTGGTTACCCATGACATGACTGTGCGGTTCGTCGCATCTCCCTCCCACGTCCCTGAAACTGTAACTTAACCGTCCCGCCCCTCTCTCCTGCACTGCCGGCTATGAACGAAGGCGCCTACGCTGTAGATTACCCAATGCTCACGCCGGTCTCCTCCGGCCCTGGTTATGTCATGTAAGTCAAAGACAGGGTGTCAATGTCAAGCTTACGTAAGTAAGGACAGGTTCTGGTTCTGGCATGCTGTGGCTTGTCCCTGCTGCATACTTCATTTACCCTGACTCTGAAATGATCGGCGGTGGCCTGGTAATGTGCATCCCTGCTGATTGTTGCTGTCCCCCTCCCCATCGGCGGCGTTGGCCTTCAGGTACGACTTCATTGTCAGCATCCGCCAGGCAGCACCGGACTGCTTCCAGAAGAACATGGTCCTGGTCAACGGCCTCGCTTCACCCGGCATAGAGGTCGAGGTCAACACAAAGCTGATTGTGAGTTTGTCTGCGGGAGGTGTACCTAGGCCGCTTGACAGTGGCAGACGTGGCCCTCAGAAGAAAGATACCTACATCCCGAAGGGGCCTGGGAGTTAAGGAAACAGTGCAGCGTGGGCCGAGACCGCGTCCGCGCCGTACCATGGCCCTCAAAGAGAATACGGGTGTGGTTCAGGCTGCAATTTCGTCTTTTGTGGAGGTAATGCTTGCTTGCCTGCCTTGCCACGGCTTGCCATGCCATGCCCTGACGGAATTGGAGCAGAGATTGCTTTCCTTTTTGCTGGTTGGTCATGCTTCTCGCCGCTGCTCAGTTGCTGGCAGGGCCCTTGATGCTAGTATGGCATGTTTTGGTCATGCTGTGCGGAACTATCTTCTCCCCGCAGGTCAACGTGATCAACAGGATTCCTGTGGATTACCCTTTGGTGTCTGATGGCATCTCGATCCACTGGCACGGCCTGTCCATGCCCAAGGATAACTCTTGGTACGATGGCGTGGTTGGAACAGGTGCGTCGCGCAGATCAACCGCTGCTTGACACTGCTGTGGCTTAAAAATGAATAACGCATGCTATCTGGGCCTCAGGGGCACGTTGCTGCTGATGCTTCTCTTCATCGTGCCACCTCGTCACCGCTGCATCGCATGCTGTTGATTGCAGATTAGCCGCTGCTTAGGACTGCTTGGGCTTCAAAAGTCAATGACGAACACTATCTGGGGTACTTATTTCTCTCCATCATGCCACCTTGTCACCACTTCTGCACTGCCTGCTGTTTAGAACAGTGCATACCCGCTGGGCCCTGCTGAACGCTCGGCCACGTGGGGCTTGTAGGGAATGACTAGGCTCACTTCCAGCTACCATGCACACTTGCACAGCCTGGGCCATGGTGCAGCCATGCCTCCCTCCTATGTGAGGGGGCTGGAACATGGAACCCAGCGCTCTAGTAGGGGGGAGAGAGAAGATCATGTGGCGGGTTCGATCCCTCAACCTGCTTGCTGTTGATTGCAGATCAGTGCGCCATCGCTCTTGGAACAAACTTCACGTATTCCTTCAAGGTGCGCGCTGCCTGACAGTGGCCCCAGGGTGGATCTTGAGCCAGCTAGTTTTGCCCTATGTCCCCCTGCCACTGCATCTGAATATGTATTTCCACCTTGAGTGGTTATCTGGTTATCTGGTTATTCCACCTTATCTGGTTATCTGGTTATTCCACCTTATCTGGTTATCTGGTTATTCCACCTTATCTGGACCTCCCAATGTTCCACCTTATCTGGTTATCTGGTTATTCCACCTTATCTGGACCTCCCAATGTTCCACCTTATCTGGTTATCTGGTTATTCCACCTTATCTGGACCTCCCAATGTTCCACCTTATCTGGTTATCTGGTTATTCCACCTTATCTGGACCTCCCAATGTTCCACCCAGTGTTTGTTTGAGGGACTGCAGCTTTATTTTAGCTAGGACCTATCCAATGGCCGGCAGGGCTTGGTTCAGTCAACCCTGATGCTTGGGCCACTGTTGGTAAGCAAGTAAGCGGGTCGTCATTTGACCACTGTTCGCCTAGTGGTTGCTGTTCGACAGCTTACCAGAGGAGGCCTGGCGTGCACTAAAATAAACCCTGTGCCTCCGTCGTCCACTGTTGTCCTTCAGGTCAGGGAGACGCCTGGAACCTACTTCTGGCATGACCACGCCTTTGCCCTGAAAGCGGGTGAGACCCTGGATCTTATGTTTCTGCGTTCAAAAAAACGTGAATGGCACCAGCAGGCGCATGCTTTCAACCCTGAGCGAAAACGTTCAAACATTGAAAGCATAGAACTTTGTGCCCAATAGCAGACTTCATGCCCTGACTCCACGCTCCTGATCCTGTCCCCTCAATCAAGCCTGGCCGTAAGATGTGATCGTGGTCTCTCTCTGACCCTCAGATGGTCTCGCTGGCCCCTTGATCCTCAAGCCAAAGAGTGGGACATCTGAGCCCTTTATCTACGACGAGGAGCACTTCATCTTTCTCTCAGATTGGTGGCACACCGACGCCAACATCATGGCCATGAGACTCAACAGGTAGGTGGTGCTAGGTTACAAGATTCAAAAACCATGCTACTAGTGAGCATGATGCAGCACTAGCGCCAAACTACCAAGCAAAATAATAAACATACCAGAATACGGTATCAGAACTTGTGGAAGCTGATGTCTAGTACCGTAAACACTAATGGAATATTATTTTATAAAATAAATACTTGGGCAAATATTTCCAGAAGTCTTTCTACATTCTTCTAGTACCGACTAGCGAGCCGACTGGTATCGTAAAATCCAAAAAGAGGCGTTGCCATGTGGATCAACGGAGCATGGAATCTTGGCCAAGGCACCTTCAGCTTGCAGCTGCTACCAACCGCTGCTTACATATGACCACACCTTGCACCCATCCCGGCTGGATGGCAGGCCTATGGATGCTGAGAAGCAAACCAACGACACCGGCATGTGGACATGGGTCGGTAATCCTCAGGCCCTCCTGATCAATTCTCAAGGCTACTACGGTGACTGCAAGGTAGGCCAAGGCTTGATTGGGTCACTCCCCTCTAGTGTTTAGTTCAATGTGCAGGGTTTATTTCAGTGTGCAGGGTTTAGTTTAGTGTGCAGGGCTTATTTCTGTGTGCACTAAACCACATTTCGGGGACCACCGGGCGGCCACCGCAGGGCCCATGGGGACCAAAGCTTGAGAGTCCTACAGTGGGCGATCCGAGTAGCAGGTTCTGCTGCGCCAGTCCCCCACGGACGCAGGTCGTGATGTAGCTGAATTGTAGCTGAAGCACGCTAAAATAAACGTTTCTCCCCTCCCCCTGGTGGTGGCAAACTCCCTGGGGAGACTGGGCCCCTGCGCCCCTTTGCGACCCTGAGTGACTGACATTTGTTTTAAACCTTAAGGATGCCTAGGCTGGTGAAGTGGCGTGTCAACCAGGGGGGGCGGACCCGTCCACCTGCTAATAATTATGCAAGATGTGTTCCCAGATGGTGTTATTAAGATATTGGCTGGTGGGCCGTAAGCTTGACACCTTCGGCTGCACTCCATATGGTGCTTGTGGATCTCAGTACCTCACGCGGGTGGCTTCCAGGCCCTGACAGCGTACCTCAGAGCTGGGTGTCTAAGCGTAGACACTCAGCTCTTGGACCAGTGGACAGCATGGGTCTCAGCTGCTGCAAAGTTCAAGACTTTAAGCTGCTGTATGGGTTACCCCTTCCCACCTCACATCCCGGGCATATTTAGAAAAGTCTCACACCCTCCTGAAGTTAAATGCAGAACCCTGGAGCTGCGATATATCTGACACCGTTGGGTGGGATTGTTTTTAATGTGAAGGTCTTTCAGGTCGGTCCATCAGGTGAGATTGCTTTTGCGCCTCTACCAGATGGGTCTCAAATGAGTCCATGTTTGGTTGGATTATTTAAATGTGTAGCCCGAGGTTTTTCAGGTCAGCCCAGGTTTTTAAAATTGCAGGACAGCATAAATTCCCGCGGCATGGCATACCAGTGCTAAACCCTAAACCCTAACATCTAAACCCTCAACCCTAAACCCTATCACCTACACCCTAGTGCTTTCACTTCAACTCAGTTGCAGCAGGGCCGTAGGCTGAGGTGGCCTGGAGCAGCATGCCCTGTTTCTCGAGCCACCGGCCGCAGGTGTTTAGGTTTGGCGCCGATCGGCCTGGTGGTGGCGACCCGATGATTCTCTAAAGCGCGAAACGCCTCTACCATCTGGTACCCAAATTGGCCTCTTGGAGCCCAGCGTTCACCTCAGGGTAGTGGGGCGCACAATCGCACATACACATGAACATAAAAAGGCAGGTAACTAACAGGCCTCTCAAACAAACTAGTTTTTTTAATCCAATATGGCCGGGTTTGAAAACAGCTCGTTCAAGAAACTCTGCCATGATCCCCCGCAGTTGTACTCTGGCTCTGGTGGCGGTACGACGCCTCCCACCTGTAACGCCTCCATCTTCACCGTACCTGCGGGCCGCAGCTCCGTCCAGCCCTGGGCCGCAGACACCAACCCAGGTATGGGGAGCAGTGCAGTCTTTGTGCAGTCTTCCGAATTTTAAATTTGAATATTGTTGATCAGCTGGCAGGATTGCCAATCTGGAGAAAGACTTTCTGACCTGATAGTGGGATGGGCCGACTGGCGATAGCACCAGGATGACCTGGCTGACAGCAGCTAGGCCTTAGGGTTCCAAGTGCCGGATGTCGCCTACGCACTGCTCCTTCCCGTGGGTCAGCTCCCCCTGCCACATCGCAATTCCCCTTGGCAGTGGTGGCTGTCTCAGCTGGCCTAGAAATTTCCAAGAGGGAGCCTCCTCGCTAGGCCCCTAACGCATGTGCCCCTCCTCGCTAGGCCCCTCCTTGCTAGGCCCCTCCTCGCTAGGCCCCTCCTCGCTAGGCCCCTCCTCGCTAGGCCCCTCCTCGCTAGGCCCCTCCTCGCTAGGCCCCTCCTCGCTAGGCCCCTCCTCGCTAGGCCCCTCCTCGCTAGGACCCTCCTCGCTAGGCCCCTAACGCATGTGCCCCTCCTCGCTAGGCCCCTCCTTGCTAGGCCCCTCCTCGCTAGGCCCCTCCTCGCTAGGCCCCTCCTCGCTAGGCCCCTCCTCGCTAGGCCCCTCCTCGCTAGGCCCCTCCTCGCTAGGCCCCTCCTCGCTAGGCCCCTCCTTGCTAGGCCCCTCCTCGCTAGGCCCCTCCTCGCTAGGCCCCTCCTCGCTAGGCCCCTCCTCGCTAGGCCCCTCCTTGCTAGGCCCCTCCTCGCTAGGCCCCTCCTCGCTAGGCTCTCCTCGCTAGGCCCTTCCTCGCTAGGCCCCTCCTCGCTAGGCCCCTCCTCGCTAGGCCCCTCCTCGCTAGGCCCCTCCTCGCTAGGACCCTCCTCGCTAGGCCCCTCCTCGCTAGGCCCCTCCTCGCTAGGCCCCTCCTCGCTAGGCCCCTCCTCGCTAGGCCCTTCCTCGCTAGGCCCCTCCTCGCTAGGCCCCTCCTCGCTAGGCCCCTCCTCGCTAGGACCCTCCTCGCTAGGCCCCTCCTCGCTAGGCCCCTCCTCGCTAGGCCCCTCCTCGCTAGGACCCTCCTCGCTAGGACCCTCCTCACTAGGACCCTCCTCGCTAGGACCCTCCTCGCTAGGACCCTAACGCATCTGCCCACTGCCAGCTGCACATATGATCTTGGAACAGCAGAGGTGCGATATCGAAATTGAAATTTGAACTCTAACTGCTTCAGGGCTCGAAAGAATTTAGAGAGATTGCAGGATGACGGCAGAATTAAGAAGTTTGAGCGATTGATTTTTTGGAGCTGGAAGAGTTTGGACGTCCTGCACCCATAGCCTTCCTACTCCTCCTGTGAACCTGCCCCTCCCCTCCACGTTGGCCAGGCTGCACGCACTCAAGCTTCACCGTCGAGCAGGGGAAGACGTACCGCTTCCGTCTGACCTCTAACATGGATCTGGTGTACAGCACCGTCTGCTTCGAGGGCCACAATGTCACGGTGGTGGCGGCCGATGGGGTTCCCGTCACCCCCTTCTCAACGTCGTGCGTCGACCTCAACCTGGGCCAGAGGTGAAGCTGTAGATGGCTGTAGGGGAGAACCCTACAACTTCAGAGCTGAGAACTAAACTGTGAAACCTCCAGTGAAGAGTGCTCCCTTGCTTGTATATATACGTTACCGGTTTATATCCGATTGATGTCGCGAATCTCTTTTTGACGCCGATCAAAGATGAATTATGCTTCATGCTGCAGTGCCTCCTCGGGTGCTGATGTAGACCTTATTACGTATATATAATATTTGTACGCGTGCACACAGTCCAGCCCAGGATGGAGAGAGCTGGCATGTTGGCATGGGTTGGGATGCTCCTTATGGAAGCCGCAGGGCAAAATTTCTGGTTGGAGGAAGGTGGGAATTAAGGCTCGAGTACCGTAGTGGAGCGTATCAGGTGTGCGAGGGCCATCCTGAAGTCCGCGGTCCTCAATCTGGAGAGGTGCAATGTTTCCTCCCGCTGCTCGAGGTGGTATGTTCCCCCCCTGATGGCGCTGCTGGGCAACCTTGGGAGTTGACATCAACAATGGACTCGCTGCTTCAGCTGAAGCATAGTGTCCCTCATGTACCAATGCGGAACGCAGCTTGGGAACGGGGTGGTTTCTGGGGTGACACTGAACACCCGCAGCCCCACCCAAAAGCTTACCTATCAGGGTTCAAAGGTCTCGGCCCAGGGGTTTGCCCACTAGCCCACAATGCCCTGAAAGCAGCTGTTCATCCCCCAACCTCTCTAGTTTAAACTTTGAAATCACCAGTCACTGATGAGGAAATCAGTCCAGCCAAACTCTTCAGATTGTCTCCATGGATTTTTGTTACGAACCGACTGCTCCTGCCTTGTTAATTTGTACCCAATCAGGTGGATTTTTTCACCTCAGTATGGCGTTTGTTTGTACCTAACTCTGCTGTAGGTACGACGTGCTCCTGGTGGCCAATCAGCCAATTAAGAACTACTGGGTTTCCGTCCAGGCGCAGTACAGGTGCGTTGACGGTATGCTTTCATGGGATATTTATGGAGCCATGCGAGGGAACCATGCATGGCAAAGGCATTCTACAACAGGGCCAACATTTTGCCACTCATTTTCTCGGTTATAAGTGGGCAACTCCACACCTCCATTGCAGCCCCTACAAAATTTACTGTGCAACGTCAATGCCCTACCTGCTGCAAACGCCACTGACAACATCCCCAACCTAGTGTGTCCTCTTACCCCACTCTGTCCCTGCACGTTTGTCATCCTTTGCCCTCTGTGAACTTTCCCCCCCTTGTCCCCGTCCCTCTTTCTGATGCAGTGAGGTAATGCTAAAAGCTATAGTACATATCTCCGACCTGAGCTCAATTAAGGACACCAGCTGAACTTGAGCATTTCAAAAACGGTCATGTGAAAAGCCTTTTCTCTCCTCACCTTCCACAGGACGGGCACTCCTTCCGGCTACGCTGTGCTCAACTATGCAAGCGCTGCCAAGGGCGCCTTCCCCGTCACGCCTACGCCCCAGCCCGTTGTTGCGCCATGGAGCGCTGACTTCATCAACAAGGTCGGTATGGAGGCGGGAGTCTGCAGACAGCGTGCAGGCATGGAGTGTACGAGTGAGGAAGCTGCATGACCCGAAAGGAGTTACAGAGTATAAAAGGGATGAGGCCTGCTCACCTGCTGGGAAAGGCAGAGTAGGAGTGCTGCCCTCTGTGATTCACGCAACTGCTGCAGCAGAGCTGCAAAATGTCTTGAGGTGGCACTGTTGCGCTGAACTGGAAGACAGCCACCTCTGCGGCTGGGCCTCGATTGTGTGGCACGCCGGTATCAGCCACTGAGGAGTGCGAACTGCACAGGATTCGCACAGGGGACGCATCTCATGGTAGCACGATATGGCACGATACTGCACGATACGGCGCAGTCTAAGTCTAACTGCCCTGGCAAAGTAGCATGATACGACCTGATACGGCACCGGTGAAATGCTACCATGACGCATCTCCTGCAGTCAAGTTCTGTTGTTTCCTCCCTTTGGCCCTTTGGCCCTTTGGACCTTTGGACCTTTGGACCTTTGGACCTTTGGACCTTTGGACCTTTGGACCTTTGGACCTTTGGACCTTTGGACCTTTGGACCTTTGGCCCTTTGGCCCTTTGGCCCTTTGGCCCTTTGGCCCTTTGGCCCTTTGGCCCTCTGGCCCTTTGGCCCTCTGGCCCTTTGGCCCTTTGGCCCTTTGGCCCTCTGGCCCTCTGGCCCTTTGGCCCTCTGGCCCTCTGGCCCTCTGGCCCTTTGGCCTTTGGCCCTTTTTAACTGTGTGGCTTCTGCGCATTGCATTTGGATCCTCAGGCGTTGATTCAAATGTTCTGAGCATGGCCCCCACGCTAGACCGAGGTGGATTAACCCTACCCCTTTCGTTTTCACCGCGCGACACAGATGACGATCAATTCAGCGCTCCTGACCCGCGCGGAGGCCCCTTGGTCTGCATACCAGAAGCAGCAGTTCAACCTGTCTACCTTGGCGCCGCCAGCTGTTGCCAACCGCGTCATTCACTTAGACACAAGCCAGCCGCTGATGAACAAAACGGGAATGCTGAGGTGACTGGGCTACTGCATTATTCTTGATGAGGAAAAACCCCAATTTTGCCGGGATTTGCTGGGAGGGGGGTCGCCAGCTGGCCGAGAGATATGGGCTGTCGGCCCGTTTTTTAAGTCGCCGGCCCCAGAGTCCCTTCCCTGTTATTCGTCGACACCTTCGACGCAATGGCTTGATTCCAGTGCACATCAGACCACCCTCGCCGGGCTTCTAGGCGGACCCGAGCAGCAGGTCTTGCTGCGCCAAGTTCCCACGGCCAAATCCTCTGATACATCTGAAAGGTGGCTGAATGGTGCCAAATAAACAGTGCAAGACACGATGAGTGGCCATGTCCGTTTCAGGGGAGAGCAGGATGCCTTGAACTCTGGTCAGTGAGGCGATTCCACTTTATGCTAATTGTTTCTCCTTCATGGCCCAGCTACACTCGTTCCCCCAGTCATTGGTCCCAAGTGTGGCCAGCTATGCAGTTATGCCGCTTGGGCCACCGGCTGTAGGTCAGGCAAAGGTTTTATCCCTTTGGGCATATGGTGGCCGAGGGGCGTCCTGCCCATTGCCTTGTAGCCACAGAAAGCTTGACACTGCTCAAGCTGCTGGCTGACCTAGCGGTACTGCGGTAGCATCATCAGCTTGGTAGCACGATATGGCACGATACTGCACGCTTCGGCGCAGTCTAAGCCGAATTGCTAAGTGGTACGATACGACCTGATACGGCACAGGTGAAGCCAGATTGTGCTACCATGATCATGAGGGTGCCACCCCAAGAGCTTCAAATCCAAGCGAGCCAGATCTAAATCCGGATTGATTGGATTTGATTATGCAAACTCAATGGATATAAATTTTGGCCCTCAGGTGGGCTCTGAATGACGTCTCCATGCCCGCGGTCCCGCCCTGCACCGCCTACCGCACAAACATGATGGAGGAGCCCGACTGGCTGTCCAAGCACGCGGCCGACTCCTCTTACGGCACGGGGCAAAGTCTGCTCAACATCACCCAGGGCAACGGAGAGGCCATGCGGTAAGTGCTTAGCTGTTGCTCAAAACTTGTCAAGGTTATAGTCTCTGCAGCATTGCTTTCCTGGAACCGACATGTGCCTAGTATTGAATGTCACTGTTCGGAAGTGCAGCGAAAAATATGAATACCCTCTGAGCTGGCCGCCGTAGGAATTGCCTCTCAGGTTGGGCTCTCACTGCTAGGGCTTGCAAATTGATATAACCCGAATCCTATTGTACCCTGCTGAGCATGTTTGAGCCCTGCTGACCTCTGAAGTGTGTTTGAGGATGGCAAGGCGCCCATCCCCAAGTACCCCAGCATCGGGCTGCATGTGATCAGCATCGAGGAGGGAGACGTCGTTGATGTGGTCATTCAGAACTACCCGGCCAACTCGTTCAACGGAGATTACAGGTATAATGGGGAGGGGGTGGGGGGAGACGTGCCATCTGGACACGGACAACAGGGTGGCATCCGGGAGGATCAGAGTTTGGCGGGAAATATGCAAGGGAAGTGAAACGTCCAAAGGTGCCTCCGCAGCGCCTGCGCAATTTCAGAGCAACCAGTTTGACTCTTTTCTATGTACTCGGCGGGATGGAGATTGTTTTCAAGTCACATTTATAAAGCTTGCTTGATAGGAAAAGAGAGAGATAAAGAGAAGGCTACATCGCCCTAGGGGTGTGGGAGCTAAGGGGAACAGTGCAGCAAAGGTCTCAAGCCACTGATTGCTTGATAATCCTCCTTGTGGCCTATCCCCTACCCTGGATCCTGCACCTTGCAGGACCTCTGGGGCCTCCTGTCCCATCATAGAACAGCATTTCCTTATTGTTTGCCTGCAATACTTACTTCATGCATCTAGACGTATTCATGACAGACCGTCCTGCGGCCTGCCCCTTATCCTGGACCCTGCACCTTGCAGACCCTCTGGGGCCTCCCTTACCATCATGGAACAGCATTTCCTGTAATGCTTACTTCATGCATCTAGACGTATTCATGACAGTCCATCCTGCGGCCGGTCCCTTATCCTGGACCCTGCACCTTGCAGACCCTCTGGGGCGTCCCGCACTGCCATGGAGCAGCATCCTTTCCACCTGCATGGCCATCGCTTCTGGGGTAAGTCGGGACGACAATTATGAATGACCTGGGCTGGGGAAAACGCGAAGGATAAAGTTGTTGTGGCATGTGCCTGTCCCCTGTGATTTATAAGGGTGGCTGCCAGAAAATCTGCAACAGAGTATTTTTGTAAAGCTGCAAAGGGCAAGTGCCACCAAATGAATATGATTCAGCAACAACCCTGGGTCTTGTTGAGGACAGCCCAGCTAAGCCATACCAGGCTAATACTCCTGCCTTAATGGCTTAATCCCACTGAAACGGTCATATTTTCGAAAGCAACACCTCAGACTTGCAACTCACCAACAGATTAGCCTGACCCTTGAAAACCCATGACTAGAAAACCACAGGCGAGAAAACCCAAGACTAAAAAACCCAAGGCTAAAAAACCCAAGCTTTGCCTCCGCCCACTTTGCTCCCTGACCCCCCATGACAGTCCTTGCAACGGGTTTGGGAGTGTACAACTACACCAACGAGACCTTCAAGGCTACCTTGAACCTGGAGAACCCCGTGTTCCGCGACTCCGCTACGTTGATGCCTGCTGGCTGGGTGGTGATCCGCTTCCTTGCCAACAACCCAGGGGCCTGGCCTCTGCACTGCCATATCCTGTGGCACGTGTTCATGGGCCAGATGGTGAGCGGGCAGTCAGTCAGCAGAGGAGAAGGGGGCAGGACTATGGCGGTAGCTGTGCGATTTGAAGCATTCTTGGGGGGAGATCGATACGTTGCAAGAAGCAACACTTTGCTTGTACTAGGCGCTATCGGCAATGGGCATTCGATACTAATTTGAGCCCACTGGTTGGCTGGCGTTTTCAACACAGCGAGGTGTCACAGTCATGGTCGCACAATCCGACGCAACCTGTTCCGTATCAAGCTGTATCATGCCGTATTGCGCTACCTTGTGAGTACAATCCGGCTGTATCTGTTCCGTGTCATGCCGTAGCATGCTGCCATGGTCACAGTCAGCAAGCAGGGGCCGTTGCTGCCTTCCTTTAAAACATATTTTGCAGGGCTTTGGCACTGCCGCCTGTTTAAATCCATCATGCGAATTCATATTATCGTGACCAGTGTTTTTTTTAGTCAGTGATATACCCTATCAGCTACAGTTCAGCTACACTGTGGCCCCCGGCCACAAGCCTCTGGTGTGGCCAGCCCTGCTGCTTGGGCCGCGGGGCGGCCCAGCAAAAGTGGTTCGGTACCCACTAAAAACAACACTGGTCGTGACCTGGCGTAAGCTGAGCCATCACTTCGGCCTGCTGCTGAATGTCTGCCGTGTTTGGCTCCAAACTAGAGATGCAGTTTCAATTTCCACCCTTGACTCAAATGGGTCACCTGCTCGTTTGCCGCAGGTCCAATTTGTTGAGACACCCTCGAAGTGGGGACCTCAACCCAGGCACTTCCCCAAGTGCTCCAAGGAATGCCGTTACCAGACTGCCCCGTACACCACGAGCTGGGTGCAGTCCAGGTGAGAAGATATGTCCCCAGCTGCAGCGGAGCGCAAAGCAGAGCCATGAATTTAATGCTGTGCAGTATCATTTCCAGACCTTGATATCATGCGTGTTGCCCTGTCTACCAGTATCTGGAGATTGTCTTTTGTAAAAAATGGTGTAGCAGTATGACTTGTATATGAGCAGCAACTTTGTTTCCGATGATTTACTCGCCACGAGAATCACATGATCCTGACCCCACCTGTCCCCCTCTACTTTCTTTTCCTGACCGTAGGTATGGTTACTCTGGCTACCCCCTTCCTTGAGCGAGGGCTACACCGGCTACCCCCCTCCTTGAGCAAGGGCGAGTGGGACACTTTGATCACCGTCTTGAACATCCTCTGGAAGATTCACACAACGGGAAATAACAGCGTACAATCAAGTGACTATATTCCGATTAATCAAAAGTGTTTTGCGTTTGGGCGTTTGAGTTTCGTAATGCTTTGTGTGCACCACTGCTTTTTCCAGTCCAGATAATGCATTCCCATCTCTTGTGTTCCTTAGAAAGATGGTCTTTCTTTTCTTCTGTGAAAGATGGTCTTTACCCTTTTTAAGTCCACACTTGATTTTGTCCACGGAATTGTATCTGAACCTGTGGTGCAGTGTCTTACCCTGTGCCACACTTGTTGTTGGCTATGCTTCAGCAATGTCTTCCATTCTGTATGATTCGTAGCTCTGTCCAACTTCTCGAGTTGTACAGAAAAACAGATGTTATTTGTCACTTGTTATGTGTGCATGCTTCTCGGCAGCCAATCCACAGCCGGCCTCTAGCGAAAACGAAGTGCATGTATCAATGTATAATTGTGTGTACAGTGAACAAAGTGCATGCATATTCTGTTTACAACTGTTGTATCGCGTGATTACTCTATACGTACTTCCAGGTTAAATTGTTGATGAAAATGTACAGAGCAAGCAAGCAGAACAGGTACTAGTACCCCTACCGGATGGATCTGGGGAGTCCTGGCAGGATGGGGGCAGACCTGGTACTTCCAAACCTGTGATCAAGAAAATAGTAATGGACTACCGGTTTGCACATTCTTTTGTGTGTTATAGATCTCTTTGGGTCTAGAGGGCCAACTTCTACGTTTTGTGTCCAACTGTGGCCTATATCGAAAGGTTGAGGGATCGAAGTATCGAACCCGCCACACGGTTTTCACTCTCCCCCCGACTAGAGCGCCGGGTTCCATGTTCCGGCCCTCTCATGTTGGAGGATGGCAAGGCTGCACCATGGCCCGGGCTGTGCATGGTACCAGGATCTGAGCCTAGTCATCCCCTACCAGCCCCACGTGGCCGAGCGTTCAACAGGGCCCAGCGGGTATGCACTGTTCTAAACCTGTGGCCTTTAATGACTTTACACCTCTGGGCCATGCTGAAATGAAGCTCGGCCACGCCGGCAAACAAAAAGTTGGCTGGGAAAGGGAGAAGGCACAAGAGGAAAGAAAGGATAGCAAGTTCAACCACCAAACAACAAGAACACAAAGGTCAGACAAACCGTATCCCCTGCCCCTGTCCACCTGTGCCATGTCAAAAACGTTATGCCTCTGGGCCCGCTCAAAGCTCGGCCGCGTGGGTGCCCAACTGTTCAGAAGGGAGAAAAGAAGAAACTAAAAGGAAAAGGGGGGGGGGGACAAAAGGAAAGGCCGGGAAGGCAAAGAAGATCAAGTCCGACACCTGAGCTCCACTAGAGACTAGCCCTCAACAAAGCCTCAAAAAACTTAAGTCCACAAAAGCAAGCGTATGGCATGTGATGTTTATTGTACCTAGAGTTGGTAGAGTCGAATGTAAAGCCATGAGATCTTCAGGTTTCCCTTCCTGCACATTTTCGTTCCAAGCAATGGAGACTATGGAGTGGCGCCTTCTCCTGCCTGCTAAGCAACGGCTACAGGTCATGTGGTGGTTTCGCGTTCGGAGCCAAAATACGACCAGCTTAACTGTTTCTGGGCAGCGAGTCAGGGTGCTAAGTCAATCATCCGACTGACTGCAAGTAGACGAAGCTTTCATTTTAGCGGCCCCGACCATCTCTGCACCTGAATGCGCCACAAAGGGGGCGTGTCCAGAGATTCGTCGGTACCGCAAGCTTTATTTGCCCCAACTTCAGAGCTTGCAATGCTGTGACACTGTCCCACTGCCTGTCAGCCAGTTACGTGCGCAATCGACCCGCCGCAAGATACAAACATCCCGAGTTTTCCGTAATTCTTCCTCTTACTTGTCCAACGGCAGAGTGAGGACACATATATGACGTTTCGTTTCACAAAAGCTATACGAGCAGAGATATAAAACTGGCGGTCCTGACTCCTGAGCTGCTACTGTGTGAGAGCTTCGACGACCACTGCTCCAAGTACCGGTAATCTAGCCCGTCCTCCACTCCAGTGCCAGCGTCCTCTATCTCCGAGTGCAGAGGTCCACAGCCAGACAGCAGGAGACACATCAGGCAATCTACAAGGCACTGCTTCAAACACAGCAGCTCAAAGCTACCCAGGCTACGAAGAGGGTTCATTGAGGTCCCATCGCTCGTCCAACAGCCCGCGGCCAGTCACTCAGCCAGCAGGCATCCGGCAGCCATCCAGTCAGGCTGCTTCGCACTGAGCATGTGGAGTACAGGATGCACAGCCATAGAAGCCCCTTCAGAAAGTAGTAGAAGACCGTCAGGTGCGTAGATGATGGGCGCAGACGCTGGGTGCCCTTGGCCGCACCAGGTGAAGTGAAACATCCCAAGCTGGCAAGCTTATATGGTCCAGCGGAGCATCACATTTGATACATGGGACAGATGCCCGTAAAGCGGTGCGAGCACGTTACAAACTGGGACAGCAATCCCCTGGGCAAACAACCGACCCACAACCGCAGTTCAGTGGCATGAGAATGAACCCCATAGTGCAGCAGGTCACCCTCAACCCTCAAACCTTAATCCGTAACCCTTCAACCCTCAACCCTCAACCTAAACTCTTTACCCTCAGCCCTCAACCCTAAACCCTTACCCCAAACCCTAAACCCTTAACCAGCTGTTGTGAGTTAAAGCCCATCTTTCACCCTTAATTCGTTAACATCTCTCGCGGTAGAAAGGCGCTAAGCCACTTGGACATATGGCCTCCTCACCACCACAACATTTACCTCCGAGAATTTCTCAAACCCTGCCTACAATCTGCATCAACTTCACAACCTATCTGTATCGCAGCCCGGCACGGCAGACCTGCCGAGCAGGGCCACAAAGGAACGCAATTGACGACTGCGACTGCAGGCATGGGGCAGGAATCGACACCAACACGGAGGCTCCGTCCAGAAAAGCTGGATCCGCGTCAAGGTAGTGCACAATATGTGGCACCTGTCCGTAGTTCAGTAGTTCTGTACTCCATCTAGCTATCCTCTCCCTACTTATTCAAATTGCCCCCCCCCTCAATCTCAGTGCTATGCTGTCTTCCTCCGTGGCCGCCAGACCCCATGTGCACGGTTTATCCTGTAACCGAAGGGATTTGCTGCTTCCTCACACACCGCCTCTTCACCAACGAGAATTTAAACTTCAAGAGTATTTTTCGAGAAGGGTACCAAAACTTTTGTCAACAGAAGCTTGCTCCATGTTTGTTTGTGTGTGTGGCTGTGTGCAGGCTACTGCTTCCTGCTGCTGCTTCTCATCGCCTCCTCCAGGACTCAATACGTCTCGCCGGAAACAGATCCCCATCACACGCACCGATCCACCCGATCCCAGTCCTTGGGCAGACCTGGCCAACAGGACGATCACCCCTTCAAGGACCCTTCCTCCTCACCTCCCGCAAATCCGGTTTCCGCCTCACAGCCCGCAAATCAGCCAGGTCATGGCCTCCGCTGGGTTCAGAGCACTAGCCACGGCAGCTCAGAAGCGAATCAAATCCTGGAGCAGGAATCAACCCCACATCTTGCTAACTTGTCAGGACAGTCCTTGCGGCGTACCTACGACCAGGGCTTGAGCACCACTAGTCAGGGCAGCTTTGGTGCGGTTCAAGGCCTACATGGTCAAGGCCTCTTAGATGTCAAGGAAGTATTACCCTTTGTGAGATCCAGCCTGCCACGCCACTCTGTCCTCGTGTTCCAGCCGCAAGAACAGCAGCAGCAGCAGCAGCAGCAGCAGGAGCAAGAGCAGGAGCAGGGGCAGGAGCAGGAGCAAAAACTTGCATCACCGTGGCAACCGCTGCCACCGCCGCCGCCGCCGCCGCCGCAGCAGCAGCAGCAGCAGCAGCCCGAAGCAAAGCCGCCACCAAAGCTGCAGCTTATATCACCTTTAGGGCGATCTAGCCTGACGCATCGTTTTGTCCTCGCCACTGAGCAGCAGCAGCAGCAGCAGCAGGAGCTTGCATTATCGCCGCCACCGCCACCACCACCAACCTACAGTCCCCTCACTTCAAGGCCCTCAGCAGCGCTTTCCTCGCTTTTGTCACATCCCCTTCCACCGCTGCCGCCACCATACCCCCTTCCCCCCCCCCCTCTCCCCCTGCCACCATCGCCCCTCATGCCCCACCCACTCCTCTTGCACCGTCGTCCTGGCCTCCCCCCCTCCAAATGCGATCCTGGCCGCCGCCTCTGTACCCATTCTCACCACCCCTCCAACCACCTTCATGGCCACCATTGATACCATCCAGTAACCCAGCACCTCCACCAGCACCTCCACCTCCACTTCCACCTCCTCCACTGCCACCTCCACCTCCATCTCCACCTCCTCCACTGCCACCTCCAGCACCTCCAGCACCTCCTCCACCATCACCATCACCATCACCACCTCCAACAACGCAACCACCCAAGCTCCCAGCTCCACCTCCCCAACCACCTCCCCAACATCCTTTCCAACCACCCTTCCAACCACCATCGGCCACACTTTTCTCTCAGGCTGTGTCACCCCCTCCTACCTACCCCCCTCAACCTCCCCTCCCTTCAACACTTCCATCGTCACCGCCCAATCCATCTACCCATCCACCATCTGACCCCCCCCCTCCCTCACCCCCCCCCTCTGCATCCTCTGACCCTCTCACGTCCACGCCCCCTCCCTCAACTCCTCCCTCAACTCCCCCTCCCACCCCTCCCTCACTTCCTTCTTCCCCCTCATTCTCTCCTCCTCCATCGCTTCATCCCCCATCGCTCCCTCCCCCCGTGGTCTTTAGTCTTGCCTCCCCCCCCCCCCCCTTCTCCTTCCCCCCCTTTCCATCCCCCATCACCTCCTCTCCCTCCTATACTTCCTCCCCCTCCCCCTCCTCTTGCTCCACCTCTCCCTCCTACTCTTCCTCCCCCTCCACCCCCTCTCCCTCCCCCTCTCCCTCCTACTCTTCCTCCCCCTCCACCCCCTCTCCCTCCACCTCTCCCTCCTACTCTTCCTCCCCCTCCCCCCCCTCTTGCTCCACCTCTCCCTCCTACTCTTCCTCTCCCTCCACTCCCTCTCCCTCCCCCTCTCCCTCCTACTCTTCTTCCCCCTCCACCCCCTCTTACTCCCCCTCTCCCTCCTACTCTTCCTCCTCCTCCACCCCCCATCCCTCCAACTCTTCCTCCCCCTCCCCCCCCTCTTGCTCCACCTCTCACTCCTACTCCTCCTCCACCTTCACCCCATCTCCCTCCCCCTCTCCCTCCTACTCTTCCTCCCCCTCCACCTCCTCTCCCTCCACCTCTCCCTCCTACTCTTCCTTCCCCTCCACCCCCTCTCCCTCCACCTCTCCCTCCTACTCTTCCTCCCCCTCCAACCCCTTTCCCTCCACCTCTTCCCCCCACTCTTCCTCCCCCTCCACCCCCTCTTCCTTCACCTCTCCCTCCTGCTCTTCCTCCCCCTCCACCCCCTCTTGCTCCACCTCTCACTCCTATTCCTCCTCCACCTTCACCCCCTCTCCCTCCCCCTCTCCCTCCTACTCTTCCTCCTCCTCCACCCCCTCTCCCTCCCCCTTTCCCTCCTACTCTTCCTCCTCCTCCACCTCCTCTCCCTCCACCTCTCCCTCCTACTCTTCCTTCCCCTCCACCCCCTCTCCCTCCACCTCTCCCTCCTACTCTTCCTCCCCCTCCACCCCCTCTCCCTTCACCTCTCCCTCCCACTCTTCCTCCCCCTCCACCCCCTGTCCCTCCACCTCTCCCTCCAACTCTTCCTCCCCCTCCACCCTCTCTCCCTCCATCTATCCCTCCCACTCTTCCTCCCCCTCCACCCCCTACCCCTCCACCTCTCCCTCCTACTCTTCCTCCCCCTCCACCCCCTCTCCCTCCTACAATCCCCCCCCCTCCCCCTTCACCACCTTCTCCTCCTTCATCCCCCCCTCCTCCTTCACCTTCGTTCCCTTCTCCCCCCTCTCCCCTAACTCCTCCATCCCTCCCCTTTCCTCCCTTCACATCTCCCCCCTCTACCCTCTCCTCTCCCTCTACCCTCTCCTCTCCCTTTCCCCTCTCCGCCCCTGCCCTCCCCGCTCCCCCACCCACAAATTCCCCCTCTCCCCTCTCCCCTCCCCCTCCTCTCCCCCTATCTCCTCTCCCACCCTCACCATCCATTCCTCCTGTTTATTTGTATTCTAGCACCACCGCAGGTCCTGAAATCATCATGACTTCACAATTCTACGCCTCTGTCTCAACCCACCTAGCCTCAGCCCTGGCTGGAATCGTTCCCAAAGACCAAACAAACACGGTAACACCCGCAACCTCCACTCCCCTCCCACCCTCCTACCCGAACCCAGCCTCCCCTTCCCTCCCACCCTCCTACCCGTACCCAGCCCCCCCTTCCCTCCCACCCTCCTACCCTAACCCAGCCTCCCCTCCCCTCCCACCCTCCTACCCTAACCCAGCCTCCCCTCCCCTCCCACCCTCCTACCCTAACCCAGCCTCCCCTCCCCTACCACTCTCCTACTCTAACCCAGCCTCCCCTCCCCTACCACTCTCCTACTCTAACCCAGCCTCCCCTCCCCTACCACTCTCCTACTCTAACCCAGCCTCCCCTCCCCTACCACTCTCCTACTCTAACCCAGCCTCCCCTCCCCTACCACTCTCCTACTCTAACCCAGCCTCCCCTCCCCTACCACTCTCCTACTCTAACCCAGCCTCCCCTCCCCTACCACTCTCCTACTCTAACCCAGCCTCCCCTCCCCTCCCACCCTCCTACCCTAACCCAGCCTCCCCTCCCCTACCACCCTCCTACTCTAACCCAGCCTCCCCTCCCCTACCACTCTCCTACTCTAACCCAGCCTCCCCTCCCCTACCACTCTCCTACCCTAACCCAGCCTCCCCTCCCCTACCACTCTCCTACCCTAACCCAGCCTCCCCTCCCCTACCACTCTCCTACTCTAACCCAGCCTCCCCTCCCCTACCACTCTCCTACTCTAACCCAGCCTCCCCTCCCCTCCCACCCTCCTACCCTAACCCAGCCTCCCCTCCTCTACCAACCTCCTACTCTAACCCAGCCTCCCCTCCCCTACCACTCTCCTACCCTAACCCAGCCTCCCCTCCCCTACCACTCTCCTACTCTAACCCAGCCTCCCCTCCCCTACCACTCTCCTACTCTAACCCAGCCTCCCCTCCCCTACCACTCTCCTACTCTAACCCAGCCTCCCCTCCCCTCCCACTCTCCTACTCTAACCCAGCCTCCCCTCCCCTCCCACTCTCCTACTCTAACCCAGCCTCCCCTCCCCTACCACTCTCCTACTCTAACCCAGCCTCCCCTCCCCTACCACTCTCCTACTCTAACCCAGCCTCCCCTCCCCTACCACTCTCCTACTCTAACCCAGCCTCCCCTCCCCTACCACTCTCCTACTCTAACCCAGCCTCCCCTCCCCTCCCACTCTCCTACTCTAACCCAGCCTCCCCTCCCCTCCCACCCTCCTACCCTAGCCCAGCCTCCCCTCCCCTCCCACCCTCCTACCCTAACCCAGCCTCCCCTCCCCTACCACTCTCCTACCCTAACCCAGCCTCCCCTCCCCTACCACTCTCCTACTCTAACCCAGCCTCCCCTCCCCTCCCACCCTCCTACCCTAACCCAGCCTCCCCTCCCCTACCACTCTCCTACTCTAACCCAGCCTCCCCTCCCCTCCCACCCTCCTACTCTAACCCAGCCTCCCCTCCCCTACCACTCTCCTACTCTAACCCAGCCTCCCCTCCCCTACCACTCTCCTACTCTAACCCAGCCTCCCCTCCCCTACCACTCTCCTACTCTAACCCAGCCTCCCCTCCCCTACCACTCTCCTACTCTAACCCAGCCTCCCCTCCCCTACCACTCTCCTACTCTAACCCAGCCTCCCCTCCCCTACCACTCTCCTACTCTAACCCAGCCTCCCCTCCCCTCCCACTCTCCTACTCTAACCCAGCCTCCCCTCCCCTCCCACTCTCCTACTCTAACCCAGCCTCCCCTCCCCTACCACTCTCCTACTCTAACCCAGCCCCCCATCCCCTCCCACCCTCCTACCCTAACCCAGCCTCCCCTCCCCTCCCACTCTCCTACCCTAACCCAGCCTCCCCTCCCCTACCACTCTCCTACTCTAGCCCAGCCTCCCCTCCCCTACCACTCTCCTATCCTAACCCAGCCTCCCCTCCCCTACCACTCTCCTACTCTAACCCAGCCTCCCCTCCCCTACCACTCTCCTACTCTAACCCAGCCTCCCCTCCCCTCCCACCCTCCTACCCTAACCCAGCCTCCCCTCCCCTACCAACCTCCTACTCTAACCCAGCCTCCCCTCCCCTACCACTCTCCTACCCTAACCCAGCCTCCCCTCCCCTACCACTCTCCTACTCTAACCCAGCCTCCCCTCCCCTACCACTCTCCTACTCTAACCCAGCCTCCCCTCCCCTACCACTCTCCTACTCTAACCCAGCCTCCCCTCCCCTCCCACTCTCCTACTCTAACCCAGCCTCCCCTCCCCTCCCACTCTCCTACTCTAACCCAGCCTCCCCTCCCCTACCACTCTCCTACTCTAACCCAGCCTCCCCTCCCCTACCACTCTCCTACTCTAACCCAGCCTCCCCTCCCCTACCACTCTCCTACTCTAACCCAGCCTCCCCTCCCCTACCACTCTCCTACTCTAACCCAGCCTCCCCTCCCCTCCCACTCTCCTACTCTAACCCAGCCTCCCCTCCCCTCCCACCCTCCTACCCTAGCCCAGCCTCCCCTCCCCTCCCACCCTCCTACCCTAACCCAGCCTCCCCTCCCCTACCACTCTCCTACCCTAACCCAGCCTCCCCTCCCCTACCACTCTCCTACTCTAACCCAGCCTCCCCTCCCCTCCCACCCTCCTACCCTAACCCAGCCTCCCCTCCCCTACCACTCTCCTACTCTAACCCAGCCTCCCCTCCCCTCCCACCCTCCTACTCTAACCCAGCCTCCCCTCCCCTACCACTCTCCTACTCTAACCCAGCCTCCCTCCCCTACCACTCTCCTACTCTAACCCAGCCTCCCCTCCCCTACCACTCTCCTACTCTAACCCAGCCTCCCCTCCCCTACCACTCTCCTACTCTAACCCAGCCTCCCCTCCCCTACCACTCTCCTACTCTAACCCAGCCTCCCCTCCCCTACCACTCTCCTACTCTAACCCAGCCTCCCCTCCCCTACCACTCTCCTACTCTAACCCAGCCTCTCCTCCCCTACCACTCTCCTACTCTAACCCAGCCTCCCCTCCCCTACCACTCTCCTACTCTAACCCAGCCTCCCCTCCCCTACCACTCTCCTACTCTAACCCAGCCTCCCCTCCCCTCCCACTCTCCTACTCTAACCCAGCCTCCCCTCCCCTCCCACTCTCCTACTCTAACCCAGCCTCCCCTCCCCTACCACTCTCCTACTCTAACCCAGCCCCCCCTCCCCTCCCACCCTCCTACCCTAACCCAGCCTCCCCTCCCCTCCCACTCTCCTACCCTAACCCAGCCTCCCCTCCCCTACCACTCTCCTACCCTAACCCAGCCTCCCCTCCCCTACCACTCTCCTACTCTAACCCAGCATCCCCTCCCCTACCACTCTCCTACTCTAACCCAGCCTCCCCTCCCCTCCCACCCTCCTACCCTAACCCAGCCTCCCCTCCCCTACCAACCTCCTACTCTAACCCAGCCTCCCCTCCCCTACCACTCTCCTACCCTAACCCAGCCTCCCCTCCCCTACCACTCTCCTACTCTAACCCAGCCTCCCCTCCCCTACCACTCTCCTACTCTAACCCAGCCTCCCCTCCCCTACCACTCTCCTACTCTAACCCAGCCTCCCCTCCCCTCCCACTCTCCTACTCTAACCCAGCCTCCCCTCCCCTCCCACTCTCCTACTCTAACCCAGCCTCCCCTCCCCTACCACTCTCCTACTCTAACCCAGCCTCCCCTCCCTACCACTCTCCTACTCTAACCCAGCCTCCCCTCCCCTACCACTCTCCTACTCTAACCCAGCCTCCCCTCCCCTACCACTCTCCTACTCTAACCCAGCCTCCCCTCCCCTCCCACTCTCCTACTCTAACCCAGCCTCCCCTCCCCTCCCACCCTCCTACCCTAGCCCAGCCTCCCCTCCCCTCCCACCCTCCTACCCTAACCCAGCCTCCCCTCCCCTACCACTCTCCTACTCTAACCCAGCCTCCCCTCCCCTACCACTCTCCTACTCTAACCCAGCCTCCCCTCCCCTCCCACCCTCCTACCCTAACCCAGCCTCCCCTCCCCTACCACTCTCCTACTCTAACCCAGCCTCCCCTCCCCTCCCACCCTCCTACTCCAACCCAGCCTCCCCTCCCCTACCACTCTCCTACTCTAACCCAGCCTCCCCTCCCCTACCACTCTCCTACTCTAACCCAGCCTCCCCTCCCCTACCACTCTCCTACTCTAACCCAGCCTCCCCTCCCCTACCACTCTCCTACTCTAACCCAGCCTCCCCTCCCCTACCACTCTCCTACTCTAACCCAGCCTCCCCTCCCCTACCACTCTCCTACTCTAACCCAGCCTCCCCTCCCCTACCACTCTCCTACTCTAACCCAGCCTCCCCTCCCCTACCACTCTCCTACTCTAACCCAGCCTCCCCTCCCCTCCCACTCTCCTACTCTAACCCAGCCTCCCCTCCCCTCCCACTCTCCTACTCTAACCCAGCCTCCCCTCCCCTACCACTCTCCTACTCTAACCCAGCCCCCCATCCCCTCCCACCCTCCTACCCTAACCCAGCCTCCCCTCCCCTCCCACTCTCCTACCCTAACCCAGCCTCCCCTCCCCTACCACTCTCCTACTCTAGCCCAGCCTCCCCTCCCCTACCACTCTCCTATCCTAACCCAGCCTCCCCTCCCCTACCACTCTCCTACTCTAACCCAGCCTCCCCTCCCCTACCACTCTCCTACTCTAACCCAGCCTCCCCTCCCCTCCCACCCTCCTACCCTAACCCAGCCTCCCCTCCCCTACTAACCTCCTACTCTAACCCAGCCTCCCCTCCCCTACCACTCTCCTACCCTAACCCAGCCTCCCCTCCCCTACCACTCTCCTACTCTAACCCAGCCTCCCCTCCCCTACCACTCTCCTACTCTAACCCAGCCTCCCCTCCCATACCACTCTCCTACTCTAACCCAGCCTCCCCTCCCCTCCCACTCTCCTACTCTAACCCAGCCTCCCCTCCCCTCCCACTCTCCTACTCTAACCCAGCCTCCCCTCCCCTACCACTCTCCTACTCTAACCCAGCCTCCCCTCCCCTACCACTCTCCTACTCTAACCCAGCCTCCCCTCCCCTACCACTCTCCTACTCTAACCCAGCCTCCCCTCCCCTACCACTCTCCTACTCTAACCCAGCCTCCCCTCCCCTCCCACTCTCCTACTCTAACCCAGCCTCCCCTCCCCTCCCACCCTCCTACCCTAGCCCAGCCTCCCCTCCCCTCCCACCCTCCTACCCTAACCCAGCCTCCCCTCCCCTACCACTCTCCTACCCTAACCCAGCCTCCCCTCCCCTACCACTCTCCTACTCTAACCCAGCCTCCCCTCCCCTCCCACCCTCCTACCCTAGCCCAGCCTCCCCTCCCCTCCCACCCTCCTACCCTAACCCAGCCTCCCCTCCCCTACCACTCTCCTACCCTAACCCAGCCTCCCCTCCCCTACCACTCTCCTACTCTAACCCAGCCTCCCCTCCCCTCCCACCCTCCTACCCTAACCCAGCCTCCCCTCCCCTACCACTCTCCTACTCTAACCCAGCCTCCCCTCCCCTCCCACCCTCCTACTCTAACCCAGCCTCCCCTCCCCTACCACTCTCCTACTCTAACCCAGCCTCCCCTCCCCTACCACTCTCCTACTCTAACCCAGCCTCCCCTCCCCTACCACTCTCCTACTCTAACCCAGCCTCCCCTCCCCTACCACTCTCCTACTCTAACCCAGCCTCCCCTCCCCTACCACTCTCCTACTCTAACCCAGCCTCCCCTCCCCTACCACTCTCCTACTCTAACCCAGCCTCCCCTCCCCTACCACTCTCCTACTCTAACCCAGCCTCCCCTCCCCTACCACTCTCCTACTCTAACCCAGCCTCCCCTCCCCTCCCACTCTCCTACTCTAACCCAGCCTCCCCTCCCCTCCCACTCTCCTACTCTAACCCAGCCTCCCCTCCCCTACCACTCTCCTACTCTAACCCAGCCCCCCATCCCCTCCCACCCTCCTACCCTAACCCAGCCTCCCCTCCCCTCCCACTCTCCTACCCTAACCCAGCCTCCCCTCCCCTACCACTCTCCTACTCTAGCCCAGCCTCCCCTCCCCTACCACTCTCCTATCCTAACCCAGCCTCCCCTCCCCTACCACTCTCCTACTCTAACCCAGCCTCCCCTCCCCTACCACTCTCCTACTCTAACCCAGCCTCCCCTCCCCTCCCACCCTCCTACCCTAACCCAGCCTCCCCTCCCCTACCAACCTCCTACTCTAACCCAGCCTCCCCTCCCCTACCACTCTCCTACCCTAACCCAGCCTCCCCTCCCCTACCACTCTCCTACTCTAACCCAGCCTCCCCTCCCCTACCACTCTCCTACTCTAACCCAGCCTCCCCTCCCCTACCACTCTCCTACTCTAACCCAGCCTCCCCTCCCCTCCCACTCTCCTACTCTAACCCAGCCTCCCCTCCCCTCCCACTCTCCTACTCTAACCCAGCCTCCCCTCCCCTACCACTCTCCTACTCTAACCCAGCCTCCCCTCCCCTACCACTCTCCTACTCTAACCCAGCCTCCCCTCCCCTACCACTCTCCTACTCTAACCCAGCCTCCCCTCCCCTACCACTCTCCTACTCTAACCCAGCCTCCCCTCCCCTCCCACTCTCCTACTCTAACCCAGCCTCCCCTCCCCTACCACTCTCCTACTCTAACCCAGCCCCCCATCCCCTCCCACCCTCCTACCCTAACCCAGCCTCCCCTCCCCTCCCACTCTCCTACCCTAACCCAGCCTCCCCTCCCCTACCACTCTCCTACTCTAGCCCAGCCTCCCCTCCCCTACCACTCTCCTATCCTAACCCAGCCTCCCCTCCCCTACCACTCTCCTACTCTAACCCAGCCTCCCCTCCCCTACCACTCTCCTACTCTAACCCAGCCTCCCCTCCCCTCCCACCCTCCTACCCTAACCCAGCCTCCCCTCCCCTACTAACCTCCTACTCTAACCCAGCCTCCCCTCCCCTACCACTCTCCTACCCTAACCCAGCCTCCCCTCCCCTACCACTCTCCTACTCTAACCCAGCCTCCCCTCCCCTACCACTCTCCTACTCTAACCCAGCCTCCCCTCCCATACCACTCTCCTACTCTAACCCAGCCTCCCCTCCCCTCCCACTCTCCTACTCTAACCCAGCCTCCCCTCCCCTCCCACTCTCCTACTCTAACCCAGCCTCCCCTCCCCTACCACTCTCCTACTCTAACCCAGCCTCCCCTCCCCTACCACTCTCCTACTCTAACCCAGCCTCCCCTCCCCTACCACTCTCCTACTCTAACCCAGCCTCCCCTCCCCTACCACTCTCCTACTCTAACCCAGCCTCCCCTCCCCTCCCACTCTCCTACTCTAACCCAGCCTCCCCTCCCCTCCCACCCTCCTACCCTAGCCCAGCCTCCCCTCCCCTCCCACCCTCCTACCCTAACCCAGCCTCCCCTCCCCTACCACTCTCCTACCCTAACCCAGCCTCCCCTCCCCTACCACTCTCCTACTCTAACCCAGCCTCCCCTCCCCTCCCACCCTCCTACCCTAGCCCAGCCTCCCCTCCCCTCCCACCCTCCTACCCTAACCCAGCCTCCCCTCCCCTACCACTCTCCTACCCTAACCCAGCCTCCCCTCCCCTACCACTCTCCTACTCTAACCCAGCCTCCCCTCCCCTCCCACCCTCCTACCCTAACCCAGCCTCCCCTCCCCTACCACTCTCCTACTCTAACCCAGCCTCCCCTCCCCTCCCACCCTCCTACTCTAACCCAGCCTCCCCTCCCCTACCACTCTCCTACTCTAACCCAGCCTCCCCTCCCCTACCACTCTCCTACTCTAACCCAGCCTCCCCTCCCCTACCACTCTCCTACTCTAACCCAGCCTCCCCTCCCCTACCACTCTCCTACTCTAACCCAGCCTCCCCTCCCCTACCACTCTCCTACTCTAACCCAGCCTCCCCTCCCCTACCACTCTCCTACTCTAACCCAGCCTCCCCTCCCCTACCACTCTCCTACTCTAACCCAGCCTCCCCTCCCCTACCACTCTCCTACTCTAACCCAGCCTCCCCTCCCCTCCCACTCTCCTACTCTAACCCAGCCTCCCCTCCCCTCCCACTCTCCTACTCTAACCCAGCCTCCCCTCCCCTACCACTCTCCTACTCTAACCCAGCCCCCCATCCCCTCCCACCCTCCTACCCTAACCCAGCCTCCCCTCCCCTCCCACTCTCCTACCCTAACCCAGCCTCCCCTCCCCTACCACTCTCCTACTCTAGCCCAGCCTCCCCTCCCCTACCACTCTCCTATCCTAACCCAGCCTCCCCTCCCCTACCACTCTCCTACTCTAACCCAGCCTCCCCTCCCCTACCACTCTCCTACTCTAACCCAGCCTCCCCTCCCCTCCCACCCTCCTACCCTAACCCAGCCTCCCCTCCCCTACCAACCTCCTACTCTAACCCAGCCTCCCCTCCCCTACCACTCTCCTACCCTAACCCAGCCTCCCCTCCCCTACCACTCTCCTACTCTAACCCAGCCTCCCCTCCCCTACCACTCTCCTACTCTAACCCAGCCTCCCCTCCCCTACCACTCTCCTACTCTAACCCAGCCTCCCCTCCCCTCCCACTCTCCTACTCTAACCCAGCCTCCCCTCCCCTCCCACTCTCCTACTCTAACCCAGCCTCCCCTCCCCTACCACTCTCCTACTCTAACCCAGCCTCCCCTCCCCTACCACTCTCCTACTCTAACCCAGCCTCCCCTCCCCTACCACTCTCCTACTCTAACCCAGCCTCCCCTCCCCTACCACTCTCCTACTCTAACCCAGCCTCCCCTCCCCTCCCACTCTCCTACTCTAACCCAGCCTCCCCTCCCCTCCCACCCTCCTACCCTAGCCCAGCCTCCCCTCCCCTCCCACCCTCCTACCCTAACCCAGCCTCCCCTCCCCTACCACTCTCCTACCCTAACCCAGCCTCCCCTCCCCTACCACTCTCCTACTCTAACCCAGCCTCCCCTCCCCTCCCACCCTCCTACCCTAACCCAGCCTCCCCTCCCCTACCACTCTCCTACTCTAACCCAGCCTCCCCTCCCCTCCCACCCTCCTACTCTAACCCAGCCTCCCCTCCCCTACCACTCTCCTACTCTAACCCAGCCTCCCCTCCCCTACCACTCTCCTACTCTAACCCAGCCTCCCCTCCCCTACCACTCTCCTACTCTAACCCAGCCTCCCCTCCCCTACCACTCTCCTACTCTAACCCAGCCTCCCCTCCCCTACCACTCTCCTACTCTAACCCAGCCTCCCCTCCCCTACCACTCTCCTACTCTAACCCAGCCTCCCCTCCCCTACCACTCTCCTACTCTAACCCAGCCTCTCCTCCCCTACCACTCTCCTACTCTAACCCAGCCTCCCCTCCCCTACCACTCTCCTACTCTAACCCAGCCTCCCCTCCCCTACCACTCTCCTACTCTAACCCAGCCTCCCCTCCCCTCCCACTCTCCTACTCTAACCCAGCCTCCCCTCCCCTCCCACTCTCCTACTCTAACCCAGCCTCCCCTCCCCTACCACTCTCCTACTCTAACCCAGCCCCCCCTCCCCTCCCACCCTCCTACCCTAACCCAGCCTCCCCTCCCCTCCCACTCTCCTACCCTAACCCAGCCTCCCCTCCCCTACCACTCTCCTACCCTAACCCAGCCTCCCCTCCCCTACCACTCTCCTACTCTAACCCAGCCTCCCCTCCCCTACCACTCTCCTACTCTAACCCAGCCTCCCCTCCCCTCCCACCCTCCTACCCTAACCCAGCCTCCCCTCCCCTACCAACCTCCTACTCTAACCCAGCCTCCCCTCCCCTACCACTCTCCTACCCTAACCCAGCCTCCCTCCCCTACCACTCTCCTACTCTAACCCAGCCTCCCCTCCCCTACCACTCTCCTACTCTAACCCAGCCTCCCCTCCCCTACCACTCTCCTACTCTAACCCAGCCTCCCCTCCCCTCCCACTCTCCTACTCTAACCCAGCCTCCCCTCCCCTCCCACTCTCCTACCCTAGCCCAGCCTCCCCTCCCCTACCACTCTCCTACTCTAACCCAGCCTCCCCTCCCCTACCACTCTCCTACTCTAACCCAGCCTCCCCTCCCCTACCACTCTCCTACTCTAACCCAGCCTCCCCTCCCCTACCACTCTCCTACTCTAACCCAGCCTCCCCTCCCCTCCCACTCTCCTACTCTAACCCAGCCTCCCCTCCCCTCCCACCCTCCTACCCTAGCCCAGCCTCCCCTCCCCTCCCACCCTCCTACCCTAACCCAGCCTCCCCTCCCCTACCACTCTCCTACCCTAACCCAGCCTCCCCTCCCCTACCACTCTCCTACTCTAACCCAGCCTCCCCTCCCCTCCCACCCTCCTACCCTAACCCAGCCTCCCCTCCCCTACCACTCTCCTACTCTAACCCAGCCTCCCCTCCCCTCCCACCCTCCTACTCTAACCCAGCCTCCCCTCCCCTACCACTCTCCTACTCTAACCCAGCCTCCCCTCCCCTACCACTCTCCTACTCTAACCCAGCCTCCCCTCCCCTACCACTCTCCTACTCTAACCCAGCCTCCCCTCCCCTACCACTCTCCTACTCTAACCCAGCCTCCCCTCCCCTACCACTCTCCTACTCTAACCCAGCCTCCCCTCCCCTACCACTCTCCTACTCTAACCCAGCCTCCCCTCCCCTACCACTCTCCTACTCTAACCCAGCCTCCCCTCCCCTACCACTCTCCTACTCTAACCCAGCCTCCCCTCCCCTCCCACTCTCCTACTCTAACCCAGCCTCCCCTCCCCTCCCACTCTCCTACTCTAACCCAGCCTCCCCTCCCCTACCACTCTCCTACTCTAACCCAGCCCCCCATCCCCTCCCACCCTCCTACCCTAACCCAGCCTCCCCTCCCCTCCCACTCTCCTACCCTAACCCAGCCTCCCCTCCCCTACCACTCTCCTACTCTAGCCCAGCCTCCCCTCCCCTACCACTCTCCTATCCTAACCCAGCCTCCCCTCCCCTACCACTCTCCTACTCTAACCCAGCCTCCCCTCCCCTACCACTCTCCTACTCTAACCCAGCCTCCCCTCCCCTCCCACCCTCCTACCCTAACCCAGCCTCCCCTCCCCTACTAACCTCCTACTCTAACCCAGCCTCCCCTCCCCTACCACTCTCCTACCCTAACCCAGCCTCCCCTCCCCTACCACTCTCCTACTCTAACCCAGCCTCCCCTCCCCTACCACTCTCCTACTCTAACCCAGCCTCCCCTCCCCTACCACTCTCCTACTCTAACCCAGCCTCCCCTCCCCTCCCACTCTCCTACTCTAACCCAGCCTCCCCTCCCCTCCCACTCTCCTACTCTAACCCAGCCTCCCCTCCCCTACCACTCTCCTACTCTAACCCAGCCTCCCCTCCCCTACCACTCTCCTACTCTAACCCAGCCTCCCCTCCCCTACCACTCTCCTACTCTAACCCAGCCTCCCCTCCCCTACCACTCTCCTACTCTAACCCAGCCTCCCCTCCCCTCCCACTCTCCTACTCTAACCCAGCCTCCCCTCCCCTCCCACCCTCCTACCCTAGCCCAGCCTCCCCTCCCCTCCCACCCTCCTACCCTAACCCAGCCTCCCCTCCCCTACCACTCTCCTACCCTAACCCAGCCTCCCCTCCCCTACCACTCTCCTACTCTAACCCAGCCTCCCCTCCCCTCCCACCCTCCTACCCTAACCCAGCCTCCCCTCCCCTACCACTCTCCTACTCTAACCCAGCCTCCCCTCCCCTCCCACCCTCCTACTCTAACCCAGCCTCCCCTCCCCTACCACTCTCCTACTCTAACCCAGCCTCCCCTCCCCTACCACTCTCCTACTCTAACCCAGCCTCCCCTCCCCTACCACTCTCCTACTCTAACCCAGCCTCCCCTCCCCTACCACTCTCCTACTCTAACCCAGCCTCCCCTCCCCTACCACTCTCCTACTCTAACCCAGCCTCCCCTCCCCTACCACTCTCCTACTCTAACCCAGCCTCCCCTCCCCTACCACTCTCCTACTCTAACCCAGCCTCTCCTCCCCTACCACTCTCCTACTCTAACCCAGCCTCCCCTCCCCTACCACTCTCCTACTCTAACCCAGCCTCCCCTCCCCTACCACTCTCCTACTCTAACCCAGCCTCCCCTCCCCTCCCACTCTCCTACTCTAACCCAGCCTCCCCTCCCCTCCCACTCTCCTACTCTAACCCAGCCTCCCCTCCCCTACCACTCTCCTACTCTAACCCAGCCCCCCCTCCCCTCCCACCCTCCTACCCTAACCCAGCCTCCCCTCCCCTCCCACTCTCCTACCCTAACCCAGCCTCCCCTCCCCTACCACTCTCCTACTCTAGCCCAGCCTCCCCTCCCCTACCACTCTCCTATCCTAACCCAGCCTCCCCTCTCCTACCACTCTCCTACTCTAACCCAGCCTCCCCTCCCCTACCACTCTCCTACTCTAACCCAGCCTCCCCTCCCCTACCACTCTCCTACTCTAACCCAGCCTCCCCTCCCCTACCACCCTCCTACTCTAACCCAGCCTCCCCTCCCCTCCCACCCTCCTACCCTAACCCAGCCTCCCCTCCCCTCCCACTCTCCTACTCTAGCCCAGCCTCCCCTCCCCTCCCACCCTCCTACCCTAACCCAGCCTCCCCTCCCCTCCCACCCTCCTACCCTAACCCAGCCTCCCCTCCCCTACCACTCTCCTACTCTAGCCCAGCCTCCCCTCCCGTACCACTCTCCTACCCTAACCCAGCCTCCCCTCCCCTACCACTCTCCTACTCTAACCCAGCCTCCCCTCCCCTACCACTCTCCTACTCTAACCCAGCCTCCCCTCCCCTACCACTCTCCTACTCTAACCCAGCCTCCCCTCCCCTACCACTCTCCTACTCTAACCCAGCCTCCCCTCCCCTCCCACCCTCCTACCCTAACCCAGCCTCCCCTCCCCTACCACTCTCCTACTCTAACCCAGCCTCCCCTCCCCTACCACTCTCCTACTCTAGCCCAGCCTCCCCTCCCGTACCACTCTCCTACCCTAGCCCAGCCTCCCCTCCCCTCCCACCCTCCTACCCTAACCCAGCCTCCCCTCCCCTACCACTCTCCTACCCTAACCCAGCCTCCCCTCCCCTCCCACCCTCCTACCCTAACCCAGCCTCCCCTCCCCTACCACTCTCCTACCCTAACCCAGCCTCCCCTCCCCTACCACTCTCCTACTCTAACCCAGCCTCCCCTCCCCTCCCACCCTCCTACCCTAACCCAGCCTCCCCTCCCCTACCACTCTCCTACTCTAACCCAGCCTCCCCTCCCCTCCCACCCTCCTACTCTAACCCAGCCTCCCCTCCCCTACCACTCTCCTACTCTAACCCAGCCTCCCCTCCCCTACCACTCTCCTACTCTAACCCAGCCTCCCCTCCCCTACCACTCTCCTACTCTAACCCAGCCTCCCCTCCCCTACCACTCTCCTACTCTAACCCAGCCTCCCCTCCCCTACCACTCTCCTACTCTAACCCAGCCTCCCCTCCCCTACCACTCTCCTACTCTAACCCAGCCTCCCCTCCCCTACCACTCTCCTACTCTAACCCAGCCTCCCCTCCCCTACCACTCTCCTACTCTAACCCAGCCTCCCCTCCCCTCCCACTCTCCTACTCTAACCCAGCCTCCCCTCCCCTCCCACCCTCCTACCCTAGCCCAGCCTCCCCTCCCCTCCCACCCTCCTACCCTAACCCAGCCTCCCCTCCCCTACCACTCTCCTACCCTAACCCAGCCTCCCCTCCCCTACCACTCTCCTACTCTAACCCAGCCTCCCCTCCCCTCCCACCCTCCTACCCTAACCCAGCCTCCCCTCCCCTACCACTCTCCTACTCTAACCCAGCCTCCCCTCCCCTCCCACCCTCCTACTCTAACCCAGCCTCCCCTCCCCTACCACTCTCCTACTCTAACCCAGCCTCCCCTCCCCTACCACTCTCCTACTCTAACCCAGCCTCCCCTCCCCTACCACTCTCCTACTCTAACCCAGCCTCCCCTCCCCTACCACTCTCCTACTCTAACCCAGCCTCCCCTCCCCTACCACTCTCCTACTCTAACCCAGCCTCCCCTCCCCTACCACTCTCCTACTCTAACCCAGCCTCCCCTCCCCTACCACTCTCCTACTCTAACCCAGCCTCTCCTCCCCTACCACTCTCCTACTCTAACCCAGCCTCCCCTCCCCTACCACTCTCCTACTCTAACCCAGCCTCCCCTCCCCTACCACTCTCCTACTCTAACCCAGCCTCCCCTCCCCTACCACTCTCCTACTCTAACCCAGCCTCCCCTCCCCTACCACTCTCCTACTCTAACCCAGCCTCCCCTCCCCTACCACTCTCCTACTCTAACCCAGCCTCCCCTCCCCTACCACTCTCCTACTCTAACCCAGCCTCCCCTCCCCTCCCACTCTCCTACTCTAACCCAGCCTCCCCTCCCCTCCCACCCTCCTACCCTAGCCCAGCCTCCCCTCCCCTCCCACCCTCCTACCCTAACCCAGCCTCCCCTCCCCTACCACTCTCCTACCCTAACCCAGCCTCCCCTCCCCTACCACTCTCCTACTCTAACCCAGCCTCCCCTCCCCTCCCACCCTCCTACCCTAACCCAGCCTCCCCTCCCCTACCACTCTCCTACTCTAACCCAGCCTCCCCTCCCCTCCCACCCTCCTACTCTAACCCAGCCTCCCCTCCCCTACCACTCTCCTACTCTAACCCAGCCTCCCCTCCCCTACCACTCTCCTACTCTAACCCAGCCTCCCCTCCCCTACCACTCTCCTACTCTAACCCAGCCTCCCCTCCCCTACCACTCTCCTACTCTAACCCAGCCTCCCCTCCCCTACCACTCTCCTACTCTAACCCAGCCTCCCCTCCCCTACCACTCTCCTACTCTAACCCAGCCTCCCCTCCCCTCCCACTCTCCTACTCTAACCCAGCCTCCCCTCCCCTCCCACTCTCCTACTCTAACCCAGCCTCCCCTCCCCTACCACTCTCCTACTCTAACCCAGCCCCCCATCCCCTCCCACCCTCCTACCCTAACCCAGCCTCCCCTCCCCTCCCACTCTCCTACCCTAACCCAGCCTCCCCTCCCCTACCACTCTCCTACTCTAGCCCAGCCTCCCCTCCCCTACCACTCTCCTATCCTAACCCAGCCTCCCCTCCCCTACCACTCTCCTACTCTAACCCAGCCTCCCCTCCCCTACCACTCTCCTACTCTAACCCAGCCTCCCCTCCCCTCCCACCCTCCTACCCTAACCCAGCCTCCCCTCCCCTACCAACCTCCTACTCTAACCCAGCCTCCCCTCCCCTACCACTCTCCTACCCTAACCCAGCCTCCCCTCCCCTACCACTCTCCTACTCTAACCCAGCCTCCCCTCCCCTACCACTCTCCTACTCTAACCCAGCCTCCCCTCCCCTACCACTCTCCTACTCTAACCCAGCCTCCCCTCCCCTCCCACTCTCCTACTCTAACCCAGCCTCCCCTCCCCTCCCACTCTCCTACTCTAACCCAGCCTCCCCTCCCCTACCACTCTCCTACTCTAACCCAGCCTCCCCTCCCCTACCACTCTCCTACTCTAACCCAGCCTCCCCTCCCCTACCACTCTCCTACTCTAACCCAGCCTCCCCTCCCCTACCACTCTCCTACTCTAACCCAGCCTCCCCTCCCCTCCCACTCTCCTACTCTAACCCAGCCTCCCCTCCCCTCCCACCCTCCTACCCTAGCCCAGCCTCCCCTCCCCTCCCACCCTCCTACCCTAACCCAGCCTCCCCTCCCCTACCACTCTCCTACCCTAACCCAGCCTCCCCTCCCCTACCACTCTCCTACTCTAACCCAGCCTCCCCTCCCCTCCCACCCTCCTACCCTAACCCAGCCTCCCCTCCCCTACCACTCTCCTACTCTAACCCAGCCTCCCCTCCCCTCCCACCCTCCTACTCTAACCCAGCCTCCCCTCCCCTACCACTCTCCTACTCTAACCCAGCCTCCCCTCCCCTACCACTCTCCTACTCTAACCCAGCCTCCCCTCCCCTACCACTCTCCTACTCTAACCCAGCCTCCCCTCCCCTACCACTCTCCTACTCTAACCCAGCCTCCCCTCCCCTACCACTCTCCTACTCTAACCCAGCCTCCCCTCCCCTACCACTCTCCTACTCTAACCCAGCCTCCCCTCCCCTACCACTCTCCTACTCTAACCCAGCCTCTCCTCCCCTACCACTCTCCTACTCTAACCCAGCCTCCCCTCCCCTACCACTCTCCTACTCTAACCCAGCCTCCCCTCCCCTACCACTCTCCTACTCTAACCCAGCCTCCCCTCCCCTCCCACTCTCCTACTCTAACCCAGCCTCCCCTCCCCTCCCACTCTCCTACTCTAACCCAGCCTCCCCTCCCCTACCACTCTCCTACTCTAACCCAGCCCCCCCTCCCCTCCCACCCTCCTACCCTAACCCAGCCTCCCCTCCCCTCCCACTCTCCTACCCTAACCCAGCCTCCCCTCCCCTACCACTCTCCTACCCTAACCCAGCCTCCCCTCCCCTACCACTCTCCTACTCTAACCCAGCATCCCCTCCCCTACCACTCTCCTACTCTAACCCAGCCTCCCCTCCCCTCCCACCCTCCTACCCTAACCCAGCCTCCCCTCCCCTACCAACCTCCTACTCTAACCCAGCCTCCCCTCCCCTACCACTCTCCTACCCTAACCCAGCCTCCCCTCCCCTACCACTCTCCTACTCTAACCCAGCCTCCCCTCCCCTACCACTCTCCTACTCTAACCCAGCCTCCCCTCCCCTACCACTCTCCTACTCTAACCCAGCCTCCCCTCCCCTCCCACTCTCCTACTCTAACCCAGCCTCCCCTCCCCTCCCACTCTCCTACTCTAACCCAGCCTCCCCTCCCCTACCACTCTCCTACTCTAACCCAGCCTCCCCTCCCCTACCACTCTCCTACTCTAACCCAGCCTCCCCTCCCCTACCACTCTCCTACTCTAACCCAGCCTCCCCTCCCCTACCACTCTCCTACTCTAACCCAGCCTCCCCTCCCCTCCCACTCTCCTACTCTAACCCAGCCTCCCCTCCCCTCCCACCCTCCTACCCTAGCCCAGCCTCCCCTCCCCTCCCACCCTCCTACCCTAACCCAGCCTCCCCTCCCCTACCACTCTCCTACCCTAACCCAGCCTCCCCTCCCCTACCACTCTCCTACTCTAACCCAGCCTCCCCTCCCCTCCCACCCTCCTACCCTAACCCAGCCTCCCCTCCCCTACCACTCTCCTACTCTAACCCAGCCTCCCCTCCCCTCCCACCCTCCTACTCTAACCCAGCCTCCCCTCCCCTACCACTCTCCTACTCTAACCCAGCCTCCCCTCCCCTACCACTCTCCTACTCTAACCCAGCCTCCCCTCCCCTACCACTCTCCTACTCTAACCCAGCCTCCCCTCCCCTACCACTCTCCTACTCTAACCCAGCCTCCCCTCCCCTACCACTCTCCTACTCTAACCCAGCCTCCCCTCCCCTACCACTCTCCTACTCTAACCCAGCCTCCCCTCCCCTACCACTCTCCTACTCTAACCCAGCCTCCCCTCCCCTACCACTCTCCTACTCTAACCCAGCCTCCCCTCCCCTCCCACTCTCCTACTCTAACCCAGCCTCCCCTCCCCTCCCACTCTCCTACTCTAACCCAGCCTCCCCTCCCCTACCACTCTCCTACTCTAACCCAGCCCCCCATCCCCTCCCACCCTCCTACCCTAACCCAGCCTCCCCTCCCCTCCCACTCTCCTACCCTAACCCAGCCTCCCCTCCCCTACCACTCTCCTACTCTAGCCCAGCCTCCCCTCCCCTACCACTCTCCTATCCTAACCCAGCCTCCCCTCCCCTACCACTCTCCTACTCTAACCCAGCCTCCCCTCCCCTACCACTCTCCTACTCTAACCCAGCCTCCCCTCCCCTCCCACCCTCCTACCCTAACCCAGCCTCCCCTCCCCTACTAACCTCCTACTCTAACCCAGCCTCCCCTCCCCTACCACTCTCCTACCCTAACCCAGCCTCCCCTCCCCTACCACTCTCCTACTCTAACCCAGCCTCCCCTCCCCTACCACTCTCCTACTCTAACCCAGCCTCCCCTCCCATACCACTCTCCTACTCTAACCCAGCCTCCCCTCCCCTCCCACTCTCCTACTCTAACCCAGCCTCCCCTCCCCTCCCACTCTCCTACTCTAACCCAGCCTCCCCTCCCCTACCACTCTCCTACTCTAACCCAGCCTCCCCTCCCCTACCACTCTCCTACTCTAACCCAGCCTCCCCTCCCCTACCACTCTCCTACTCTAACCCAGCCTCCCCTCCCCTACCACTCTCCTACTCTAACCCAGCCTCCCCTCCCCTCCCACTCTCCTACTCTAACCCAGCCTCCCCTCCCCTCCCACCCTCCTACCCTAGCCCAGCCTCCCCTCCCCTCCCACCCTCCTACCCTAACCCAGCCTCCCCTCCCCTACCACTCTCCTACCCTAACCCAGCCTCCCCTCCCCTACCACTCTCCTACTCTAACCCAGCCTCCCCTCCCCTCCCACCCTCCTACCCTAGCCCAGCCTCCCCTCCCCTCCCACCCTCCTACCCTAACCCAGCCTCCCCTCCCCTACCACTCTCCTACCCTAACCCAGCCTCCCCTCCCCTACCACTCTCCTACTCTAACCCAGCCTCCCCTCCCCTCCCACCCTCCTACCCTAACCCAGCCTCCCCTCCCCTACCACTCTCCTACTCTAACCCAGCCTCCCCTCCCCTCCCACCCTCCTACTCTAACCCAGCCTCCCCTCCCCTACCACTCTCCTACTCTAACCCAGCCTCCCCTCCCCTACCACTCTCCTACTCTAACCCAGCCTCCCCTCCCCTACCACTCTCCTACTCTAACCCAGCCTCCCCTCCCCTACCACTCTCCTACTCTAACCCAGCCTCCCCTCCCCTACCACTCTCCTACTCTAACCCAGCCTCCCCTCCCCTACCACTCTCCTACTCTAACCCAGCCTCCCCTCCCCTACCACTCTCCTACTCTAACCCAGCCTCCCCTCCCCTACCACTCTCCTACTCTAACCCAGCCTCCCCTCCCCTCCCACTCTCCTACTCTAACCCAGCCTCCCCTCCCCTCCCACTCTCCTACTCTAACCCAGCCTCCCCTCCCCTACCACTCTCCTACTCTAACCCAGCCCCCCATCCCCTCCCACCCTCCTACCCTAACCCAGCCTCCCCTCCCCTCCCACTCTCCTACCCTAACCCAGCCTCCCCTCCCCTACCACTCTCCTACTCTAGCCCAGCCTCCCCTCCCCTACCACTCTCCTATCCTAACCCAGCCTCCCCTCCCCTACCACTCTCCTACTCTAACCCAGCCTCCCCTCCCCTACCACTCTCCTACTCTAACCCAGCCTCCCCTCCCCTCCCACCCTCCTACCCTAACCCAGCCTCCCCTCCCCTACCAACCTCCTACTCTAACCCAGCCTCCCCTCCCCTACCACTCTCCTACCCTAACCCAGCCTCCCCTCCCCTACCACTCTCCTACTCTAACCCAGCCTCCCCTCCCCTACCACTCTCCTACTCTAACCCAGCCTCCCCTCCCCTACCACTCTCCTACTCTAACCCAGCCTCCCCTCCCCTCCCACTCTCCTACTCTAACCCAGCCTCCCCTCCCCTCCCACTCTCCTACTCTAACCCAGCCTCCCCTCCCCTACCACTCTCCTACTCTAACCCAGCCTCCCCTCCCCTACCACTCTCCTACTCTAACCCAGCCTCCCCTCCCCTACCACTCTCCTACTCTAACCCAGCCTCCCCTCCCCTACCACTCTCCTACTCTAACCCAGCCTCCCCTCCCCTCCCACTCTCCTACTCTAACCCAGCCTCCCCTCCCCTCCCACCCTCCTACCCTAGCCCAGCCTCCCCTCCCCTCCCACCCTCCTACCCTAACCCAGCCTCCCCTCCCCTACCACTCTCCTACCCTAACCCAGCCTCCCCTCCCCTACCACTCTCCTACTCTAACCCAGCCTCCCCTCCCCTCCCACCCTCCTACCCTAACCCAGCCTCCCCTCCCCTACCACTCTCCTACTCTAACCCAGCCTCCCCTCCCCTCCCACCCTCCTACTCTAACCCAGCCTCCCCTCCCCTACCACTCTCCTACTCTAACCCAGCCTCCCCTCCCCTACCACTCTCCTACTCTAACCCAGCCTCCCCTCCCCTACCACTCTCCTACTCTAACCCAGCCTCCCCTCCCCTACCACTCTCCTACTCTAACCCAGCCTCCCCTCCCCTACCACTCTCCTACTCTAACCCAGCCTCCCCTCCCCTACCACTCTCCTACTCTAACCCAGCCTCCCCTCCCCTACCACTCTCCTACTCTAACCCAGCCTCTCCTCCCCTACCACTCTCCTACTCTAACCCAGCCTCCCCTCCCCTACCACTCTCCTACTCTAACCCAGCCTCCCCTCCCCTACCACTCTCCTACTCTAACCCAGCCTCCCCTCCCCTCCCACTCTCCTACTCTAACCCAGCCTCCCCTCCCCTCCCACTCTCCTACTCTAACCCAGCCTCCCCTCCCCTACCACTCTCCTACTCTAACCCAGCCCCCCCTCCCCTCCCACCCTCCTACCCTAACCCAGCCTCCCCTCCCCTCCCACTCTCCTACCCTAACCCAGCCTCCCCTCCCCTACCACTCTCCTACCCTAACCCAGCCTCCCCTCCCCTACCACTCTCCTACTCTAACCCAGCCTCCCCTCCCCTACCACTCTCCTACTCTAACCCAGCCTCCCCTCCCCTCCCACCCTCCTACCCTAACCCAGCCTCCCCTCCCCTACCAACCTCCTACTCTAACCCAGCCTCCCCTCCCCTACCACTCTCCTACCCTAACCCAGCCTCCCCTCCCCTACCACTCTCCTACTCTAACCCAGCCTCCCCTCCCCTACCACTCTCCTACTCTAACCCAGCCTCCCCTCCCCTACCACTCTCCTACTCTAACCCAGCCTCCCCTCCCCTCCCACTCTCCTACTCTAACCCAGCCTCCCCTCCCCTCCCACTCTCCTACTCTAACCCAGCCTCCCCTCCCCTACCACTCTCCTACTCTAACCCAGCCTCCCCTCCCCTACCACTCTCCTACTCTAACCCAGCCTCCCCTCCCCTACCACTCTCCTACTCTAACCCAGCCTCCCCTCCCCTACCACTCTCCTACTCTAACCCAGCCTCCCCTCCCCTCCCACTCTCCTACTCTAACCCAGCCTCCCCTCCCCTCCCACCCTCCTACCCTAGCCCAGCCTCCCCTCCCCTCCCACCCTCCTACCCTAACCCAGCCTCCCCTCCCCTACCACTCTCCTACCCTAACCCAGCCTCCCCTCCCCTACCACTCTCCTACTCTAACCCAGCCTCCCCTCCCCTCCCACCCTCCTACCCTAACCCAGCCTCCCCTCCCCTACCACTCTCCTACTCTAACCCAGCCTCCCCTCCCCTCCCACCCTCCTACTCTAACCCAGCCTCCCCTCCCCTACCACTCTCCTACTCTAACCCAGCCTCCCCTCCCCTACCACTCTCCTACTCTAACCCAGCCTCCCCTCCCCTACCACTCTCCTACTCTAACCCAGCCTCCCCTCCCCTACCACTCTCCTACTCTAACCCAGCCTCCCCTCCCCTACCACTCTCCTACTCTAACCCAGCCTCCCCTCCCCTACCACTCTCCTACTCTAACCAGCCTCCCCTCCCCTACCACTCTCCTACTCTAACCCAGCCTCCCCTCCCCTACCACTCTCCTACTCTAACCCAGCCTCCCCTCCCCTCCCACTCTCCTACTCTAACCCAGCCTCCCCTCCCCTACCACTCTCCTACTCTAACCCAGCCCCCCATCCCCTCCCACCCTCCTACCCTAACCCAGCCTCCCCTCCCCTCCCACTCTCCTACCCTAACCCAGCCTCCCCTCCCCTACCACTCTCCTACTCTAGCCCAGCCTCCCCTCCCCTACCACTCTCCTATCCTAACCCAGCCTCCCCTCCCCTACCACTCTCCTACTCTAACCCAGCCTCCCCTCCCCTACCACTCTCCTACTCTAACCCAGCCTCCCCTCCCCTCCCACCCTCCTACCCTAACCCAGCCTCCCCTCCCCTACTAACCTCCTACTCTAACCCAGCCTCCCCTCCCCTACCACTCTCCTACCCTAACCCAGCCTCCCCTCCCCTACCACTCTCCTACTCTAACCCAGCCTCCCCTCCCCTACCACTCTCCTACTCTAACCCAGCCTCCCCTCCCCTACCACTCTCCTACTCTAACCCAGCCTCCCCTCCCCTCCCACTCTCCTACTCTAACCCAGCCTCCCCTCCCCTCCCACTCTCCTACTCTAACCCAGCCTCCCCTCCCCTACCACTCTCCTACTCTAACCCAGCCTCCCCTCCCCTACCACTCTCCTACTCTAACCCAGCCTCCCCTCCCCTACCACTCTCCTACTCTAACCCAGCCTCCCCTCCCCTACCACTCTCCTACTCTAACCCAGCCTCCCCTCCCCTCCCACTCTCCTACTCTAACCCAGCCTCCCCTCCCCTCCCACCCTCCTACCCTAGCCCAGCCTCCCCTCCCCTCCCACCCTCCTACCCTAACCCAGCCTCCCCTCCCCTACCACTCTCCTACCCTAACCCAGCCTCCCCTCCCCTACCACTCTCCTACTCTAACCCAGCCTCCCCTCCCCTCCCACCCTCCTACCCTAACCCAGCCTCCCCTCCCCTACCACTCTCCTACTCTAACCCAGCCTCCCCTCCCCTCCCACCCTCCTACTCTAACCCAGCCTCCCCTCCCCTACCACTCTCCTACTCTAACCCAGCCTCCCCTCCCCTACCACTCTCCTACTCTAACCCAGCCTCCCCTCCCCTACCACTCTCCTACTCTAACCCAGCCTCCCCTCCCCTACCACTCTCCTACTCTAACCCAGCCTCCCCTCCCCTACCACTCTCCTACTCTAACCCAGCCTCCCCTCCCCTACCACTCTCCTACTCTAACCCAGCCTCCCCTCCCCTACCACTCTCCTACTCTAACCCAGCCTCTCCTCCCTACCACTCTCCTACTCTAACCCAGCCTCCCCTCCCCTACCACTCTCCTACTCTAACCCAGCCTCCCCTCCCCTACCACTCTCCTACTCTAACCCAGCCTCCCCTCCCCTCCCACTCTCCTACTCTAACCCAGCCTCCCCTCCCCTCCCACTCTCCTACTCTAACCCAGCCTCCCCTCCCCTACCACTCTCCTACTCTAACCCAGCCCCCCCTCCCCTCCCACCCTCCTACCCTAACCCAGCCTCCCCTCCCCTCCCACTCTCCTACCCTAACCCAGCCTCCCCTCCCCTACCACTCTCCTACTCTAGCCCAGCCTCCCCTCCCCTACCACTCTCCTATCCTAACCCAGCCTCCCCTCTCCTACCACTCTCCTACTCTAACCCAGCCTCCCCTCCCCTACCACTCTCCTACTCTAACCCAGCCTCCCCTCCCCTACCACTCTCCTACTCTAACCCAGCCTCCCCTCCCCTACCACCCTCCTACTCTAACCCAGCCTCCCCTCCCCTCCCACCCTCCTACCCTAACCCAGCCTCCCCTCCCCTCCCACTCTCCTACTCTAGCCCAGCCTCCCCTCCCCTCCCACCCTCCTACCCTAACCCAGCCTCCCCTCCCCTCCCACCCTCCTACCCTAACCCAGCCTCCCCTCCCTACCACTCTCCTACTCTAGCCCAGCCTCCCCTCCCGTACCACTCTCCTACCCTAACCCAGCCTCCCCTCCCCTACCACTCTCCTACTCTAACCCAGCCTCCCCTCCCCTACCACTCTCCTACTCTAACCCAGCCTCCCCTCCCCTACCACTCTCCTACTCTAACCCAGCCTCCCCTCCCCTACCACTCTCCTACTCTAACCCAGCCTCCCCTCCCCTCCCACCCTCCTACCCTAACCCAGCCTCCCCTCCCCTACCACTCTCCTACTCTAACCCAGCCTCCCCTCCCCTACCACTCTCCTACTCTAGCCCAGCCTCCCCTCCCGTACCACTCTCCTACCCTAGCCCAGCCTCCCCTCCCCTCCCACCCTCCTACCCTAACCCAGCCTCCCCTCCCCTACCACTCTCCTACCCTAACCCAGCCTCCCCTCCCCTCCCACCCTCCTACCCTAACCCAGCCTCCCCTCCCCTACCACTCTCCTACCCTAACCCAGCCTCCCCTCCCCTACCACTCTCCTACTCTAACCCAGCCTCCCCTCCCCTCCCACCCTCCTACCCTAACCCAGCCTCCCCTCCCCTACCACTCTCCTACTCTAACCCAGCCTCCCCTCCCCTCCCACCCTCCTACTCTAACCCAGCCTCCCCTCCCCTACCACTCTCCTACTCTAACCCAGCCTCCCCTCCCCTACCACTCTCCTACTCTAACCCAGCCTCCCCTCCCCTACCACTCTCCTACTCTAACCCAGCCTCCCCTCCCCTACCACTCTCCTACTCTAACCCAGCCTCCCCTCCCCTACCACTCTCCTACTCTAACCCAGCCTCCCCTCCCCTACCACTCTCCTACTCTAACCCAGCCTCCCCTCCCCTACCACTCTCCTACTCTAACCCAGCCTCCCCTCCCCTACCACTCTCCTACTCTAACCCAGCCTCCCCTCCCCTCCCACTCTCCTACTCTAACCCAGCCTCCCCTCCCCTCCCACCCTCCTACCCTAGCCCAGCCTCCCCTCCCCTCCCACCCTCCTACCCTAACCCAGCCTCCCCTCCCCTACCACTCTCCTACCCTAACCCAGCCTCCCCTCCCCTACCACTCTCCTACTCTAACCCAGCCTCCCCTCCCCTCCCACCCTCCTACCCTAACCCAGCCTCCCCTCCCCTACCACTCTCCTACTCTAACCCAGCCTCCCCTCCCCTCCCACCCTCCTACTCTAACCCAGCCTCCCCTCCCCTACCACTCTCCTACTCTAACCCAGCCTCCCCTCCCCTACCACTCTCCTACTCTAACCCAGCCTCCCCTCCCCTACCACTCTCCTACTCTAACCCAGCCTCCCCTCCCCTACCACTCTCCTACTCTAACCCAGCCTCCCCTCCCCTACCACTCTCCTACTCTAACCCAGCCTCCCCTCCCCTACCACTCTCCTACTCTAACCCAGCCTCCCCTCCCCTACCACTCTCCTACTCTAACCCAGCCTCTCCTCCCCTACCACTCTCCTACTCTAACCCAGCCTCCCCTCCCCTACCACTCTCCTACTCTAACCCAGCCTCCCCTCCCCTACCACTCTCCTACTCTAACCCAGCCTCCCCTCCCCTCCCACTCTCCTACTCTAACCCAGCCTCCCCTCCCCTCCCACTCTCCTACTCTAACCCAGCCTCCCCTCCCCTACCACTCTCCTACTCTAACCCAGCCCCCCCTCCCCTCCCACCCTCCTACCCTAACCCAGCCTCCCCTCCCCTCCCACTCTCCTACCCTAACCCAGCCTCCCCTCCCCTCCCACTCTCCTACTCTAGCCCAGCCTCCCCTCCCCTACCACTCTCCTATCCTAACCCAGCCTCCCCTCTCCTACCACTCTCCTACTCTAACCCAGCCTCCCCTCCCCTACCACTCTCCTACTCTAACCCAGCCTCCCCTCCCCTACCACTCTCCTACTCTAACCCAGCCTCCCCTCCCCTACCACTCTCCTACTCTAACCCAGCCTCCCCTCCCCTCCCACCCTCCTACCCTAACCCAGCCTCCCCTCCCCTCCCACTCTCCTACTCTAGCCCAGCCTCCCCTCCCCTCCCACCCTCCTACCCTAACCCAGCCTCCCCTCCCCTACCACTCTCCTACTCTAGCCCAGCCTCCCCTCCCGTACCACTCTCCTACCCTAACCCAGCCTCCCCTCCCCTACCACTCTCCTACTCTAACCCAGCCTCCCCTCCCCTACCACTCTCCTACTCTAACCCAGCCTCCCCTCCCCTACCACTCTCCTACTCTAACCCAGCCTCCCCTCCCCTACCACTCTCCTACTCTAACCCAGCCTCCCCTCCCCTCCCACCCTCCTACCCTAACCCAGCCTCCCCTCCCCTACCACTCTCCTACTCTAACCCAGCCTCCCCTCCCCTCCCACCCTCCTACTCTAACCCAGCCTCCCCTCCCCTCCCACCCTCCTACCCTAGCCCAGCCTCCCCTCCCCTCCCACCCTCCTACCCTAACCCAGCCTCCCCTCCCCTACCACTCTCCTACCCTAACCCAGCCTCCCCTCCCCTCCCACCCTCCTACCCTAACCCAGCATCCCCTCCCCTACCACTCTCCTACCCTAACCCAGCCTCCCCTCCCCTACCACTCCCCTACTCTAACCCAGCCTCCCCTCCCCTACCACTCTCCTACTCTAACCCAGCCTCCCCTCCCCTACCACTCTCCTACTCTAACCCAGCCTCCCCTCCCCTACCACTCTCCTACTCTAACCCAGCCTCCCCTCCCCTACCACTCTCCTACTCTAACCCAGCCTCCCCTCCCCTACCACTCTCCTACTCTAACCCAGCCTCCCCTCCCCTACCACTCTCCTACTCTAACCCAGCCTCCCCTCCCCTACCACTCTCCTACTCTAACCCAGCCTCCCCTCCCCTACCACTCTCCTACTCTAACCCAGCCTCCCCTCCCCTACCACTCTCCTACTCTAACCCAGCCTCCCCTCCCCTCCCACTCTCCTACTCTAACCCAGCCTCCCCTCCCCTCCCACTCTCCTACTCTAACCCAGCCTCCCCTCCCCTACCACTCTCCTACTCTAACCCAGCCCCCCATCCCCTCCCACCCTCCTACCCTAACCCAGCCTCCCCTCCCCTCCCACTCTCCTACCCTAACCCAGCCTCCCCTCCCCTACCACTCTCCTACTCTAGCCCAGCCTCCCCTCCCCTACCACTCTCCTATCCTAACCCAGCCTCCCCTCCCCTACCACTCTCCTACTCTAACCCAGCCTCCCCTCCCCTACCACTCTCCTACTCTAACCCAGCCTCCCCTCCCCTCCCACCCTCCTACCCTAACCCAGCCTCCCCTCCCCTACTAACCTCCTACTCTAACCCAGCCTCCCCTCCCCTACCACTCTCCTACCCTAACCCAGCCTCCCCTCCCCTACCACTCTCCTACTCTAACCCAGCCTCCCCTCCCCTACCACTCTCCTACTCTAACCCAGCCTCCCCTCCCCTACCACTCTCCTACTCTAACCCAGCCTCCCCTCCCCTCCCACTCTCCTACTCTAACCCAGCCTCCCCTCCCCTCCCACTCTCCTACTCTAACCCAGCCTCCCCTCCCCTACCACTCTCCTACTCTAACCCAGCCTCCCCTCCCCTACCACTCTCCTACTCTAACCCAGCCTCCCCTCCCCTACCACTCTCCTACTCTAACCCAGCCTCCCCTCCCCTACCACTCTCCTACTCTAACCCAGCCTCCCCTCCCCTCCCACTCTCCTACTCTAACCCAGCCTCCCCTCCCCTCCCACCCTCCTACCCTAGCCCAGCCTCCCCTCCCCTCCCACCCTCCTACCCTAACCCAGCCTCCCCTCCCCTACCACTCTCCTACCCTAACCCAGCCTCCCCTCCCCTACCACTCTCCTACTCTAACCCAGCCTCCCCTCCCCTCCCACCCTCCTACCCTAACCCAGCCTCCCCTCCCCTACCACTCTCCTACTCTAACCCAGCCTCCCCTCCCCTCCCACCCTCCTACTCTAACCCAGCCTCCCCTCCCCTACCACTCTCCTACTCTAACCCAGCCTCCCCTCCCCTACCACTCTCCTACTCTAACCCAGCCTCCCCTCCCCTACCACTCTCCTACTCTAACCCAGCCTCCCCTCCCCTACCACTCTCCTACTCTAACCCAGCCTCCCCTCCCCTACCACTCTCCTACTCTAACCCAGCCTCCCCTCCCCTACCACTCTCCTACTCTAACCCAGCCTCCCCTCCCCTACCACTCTCCTACTCTAACCCAGCCTCTCCTCCCCTACCACTCTCCTACTCTAACCCAGCCTCCCCTCCCCTACCACTCTCCTACTCTAACCCAGCCTCCCCTCCCCTACCACTCTCCTACTCTAACCCAGCCTCCCCTCCCCTCCCACTCTCCTACTCTAACCCAGCCTCCCCTCCCCTCCCACTCTCCTACTCTAACCCAGCCTCCCCTCCCCTACCACTCTCCTACTCTAACCCAGCCCCCCTCCCCTCCCACCCTCCTACCCTAACCCAGCCTCCCCTCCCCTACCACTCTCCTACCCTAACCCAGCCTCCCCTCCCCTACCACTCTCCTACTCTAGCCCAGCCTCCCCTCCCCTACCACTCTCCTATCCTAACCCAGCCTCCCCTCTCCTACCACTCTCCTACTCTAACCCAGCCTCCCCTCCCCTACCACTCTCCTACTCTAACCCAGCCTCCCCTCCCCTACCACTCTCCTACTCTAACCCAGCCTCCCCTCCCCTACCACCCTCCTACTCTAACCCAGCCTCCCCTCCCCTCCCACCCTCCTACCCTAACCCAGCCTCCCCTCCCCTCCCACTCTCCTACTCTAGCCCAGCCTCCCCTCCCCTCCCACCCTCCTACCCTAACCCAGCCTCCCCTCCCCTCCCACCCTCCTACCCTAACCCAGCCTCCCCTCCCCTACCACTCTCCTACTCTAGCCCAGCCTCCCCTCCCGTACCACTCTCCTACCCTAACCCAGCCTCCCCTCCCCTACCACTCTCCTACTCTAACCCAGCCTCCCCTCCCCTACCACTCTCCTACTCTAACCCAGCCTCCCCTCCCCTACCACTCTCCTACTCTAACCCAGCCTCCCCTCCCCTACCACTCTCCTACTCTAACCCAGCCTCCCCTCCCCTCCCACCCTCCTACCCTAACCCAGCCTCCCCTCCCCTACCACTCTCCTACTCTAACCCAGCCTCCCCCCCCCTCCCACCCTCCTACTCTAACCCAGCCTCCCCTCCCCTCCCACCCTCCTACCCTAGCCCAGCCTCCCCTCCCCTCCCACCCTCCTACCCTAACCCAGCCTCCCCTCCCCTACCACTCTCCTACCCTAACCCAGCCTCCCCTCCCCTCCCACCCTCCTACCCTAACCCAGCCTCCCCTCCCCTACCACTCTCCTACCCTAACCCAGCCTCCCCTCCCCTACCACTCTCCTACTCTAACCCAGCCTCCCCTCCCCTCCCACCCTCCTACCCTAACCCAGCCTCCCCTCCCCTACCACTCTCCTACTCTAACCCAGCCTCCCCTCCCCTCCCACCCTCCTACTCTAACCCAGCCTCCCCTCCCCTACCACTCTCCTACTCTAACCCAGCCTCCCCTCCCCTACCACTCTCCTACTCTAACCCAGCCTCCCCTCCCCTACCACTCTCCTACTCTAACCCAGCCTCCCCTCCCCTACCACTCTCCTACTCTAACCCAGCCTCCCCTCCCCTACCACTCTCCTACTCTAACCCAGCCTCCCCTCCCCTACCACTCTCCTACTCTAACCCAGCCTCCCCTCCCCTACCACTCTCCTACTCTAACCCAGCCTCCCCTCCCCTACCACTCTCCTACTCTAACCCAGCCTCCCCTCCCCTCCCACTCTCCTACTCTAACCCAGCCTCCCCTCCCCTCCCACCCTCCTACCCTAGCCCAGCCTCCCCTCCCCTCCCACCCTCCTACCCTAACCCAGCCTCCCCTCCCCTACCACTCTCCTACCCTAACCCAGCCTCCCCTCCCCTACCACTCTCCTACTCTAACCCAGCCTCCCCTCCCCTCCCACCCTCCTACCCTAACCCAGCCTCCCCTCCCCTACCACTCTCCTACTCTAACCCAGCCTCCCCTCCCCTCCCACCCTCCTACTCTAACCCAGCCTCCCCTCCCCTACCACTCTCCTACTCTAACCCAGCCTCCCCTCCCCTACCACTCTCCTACTCTAACCCAGCCTCCCCTCCCCTACCACTCTCCTACTCTAACCCAGCCTCCCCTCCCCTACCACTCTCCTACTCTAACCCAGCCTCCCCTCCCCTACCACTCTCCTACTCTAACCCAGCCTCCCCTCCCCTACCACTCTCCTACTCTAACCCAGCCTCCCCTCCCCTACCACTCTCCTACTCTAACCCAGCCTCTCCTCCCCTACCACTCTCCTACTCTAACCCAGCCTCCCCTCCCCTACCACTCTCCTACTCTAACCCAGCCTCCCCTCCCCTACCACTCTCCTACTCTAACCCAGCCTCCCCTCCCCTCCCACTCTCCTACTCTAACCCAGCCTCCCCTCCCCTCCCACTCTCCTACTCTAACCCAGCCTCCCCTCCCCTACCACTCTCCTACTCTAACCCAGCCCCCCCTCCCCTCCCACCCTCCTACCCTAACCCAGCCTCCCCTCCCCTCCCACTCTCCTACCCTAACCCAGCCTCCCCTCCCCTACCACTCTCCTACTCTAGCCCAGCCTCCCCTCCCCTACCACTCTCCTATCCTAACCCAGCCTCCCCTCTCCTACCACTCTCCTACTCTAACCCAGCCTCCCCTCCCCTACCACTCTCCTACTCTAACCCAGCCTCCCCTCCCCTACCACTCTCCTACTCTAACCCAGCCTCCCCTCCCCTACCACCCTCCTACTCTAACCCAGCCTCCCCTCCCCTCCCACCCTCCTACCCTAACCCAGCCTCCCCTCCCCTCCCACTCTCCTACTCTAGCCCAGCCTCCCCTCCCCTCCCACCCTCCTACCCTAACCCAGCCTCCCTCCCCTCCCACCCTCCTACCCTAACCCAGCCTCCCCTCCCCTACCACTCTCCTACTCTAGCCCAGCCTCCCCTCCCGTACCACTCTCCTACCCTAACCCAGCCTCCCCTCCCCTACCACTCTCCTACTCTAACCCAGCCTCCCCTCCCCTACCACTCTCCTACTCTAACCCAGCCTCCCCTCCCCTACCACTCTCCTACTCTAACCCAGCCTCCCCTCCCCTACCACTCTCCTACTCTAACCCAGCCTCCCCTCCCCTCCCACCCTCCTACCCTAACCCAGCCTCCCCTCCCCTACCACTCTCCTACTCTAACCCAGCCTCCCCTCCCCTACCACTCTCCTACTCTAGCCCAGCCTCCCCTCCCGTACCACTCTCCTACCCTAGCACAGCCTCCCCTCCCCTCCCACCCTCCTACCCTAACCCAGCCTCCCCTCCCCTACCACTCTCCTACCCTAACCCAGCCTCCCCTCCCCTCCCACCCTCCTACCCTAACCCAGCCTCCCCTCCCCTACCACTCTCCTACCCTAACCCAGCCTCCCCTCCCCTACCACTCTCCTACTCTAACCCAGCCTCCCCTCCCCTCCCACCCTCCTACCCTAACCCAGCCTCCCCTCCCCTACCACTCTCCTACTCTAACCCAGCCTCCCCTCCCCTCCCACCCTCCTACTCTAACCCAGCCTCCCCTCCCCTACCACTCTCCTACTCTAACCCAGCCTCCCCTCCCCTACCACTCTCCTACTCTAACCCAGCCTCCCCTCCCCTACCACTCTCCTACTCTAACCCAGCCTCCCCTCCCCTACCACTCTCCTACTCTAACCCAGCCTCCCCTCCCCTACCACTCTCCTACTCTAACCCAGCCTCCCCTCCCCTACCACTCTCCTACTCTAACCCAGCCTCCCCTCCCCTACCACTCTCCTACTCTAACCCAGCCTCCCCTCCCCTACCACTCTCCTACTCTAACCCAGCCTCCCCTCCCCTCCCACTCTCCTACTCTAACCCAGCCTCCCCTCCCCTCCCACCCTCCTACCCTAGCCCAGCCTCCCCTCCCCTCCCACCCTCCTACCCTAACCCAGCCTCCCCTCCCCTACCACTCTCCTACCCTAACCCAGCCTCCCCTCCCCTACCACTCTCCTACTCTAACCCAGCCTCCCCTCCCCTCCCACCCTCCTACCCTAACCCAGCCTCCCCTCCCCTACCACTCTCCTACTCTAACCCAGCCTCCCCTCCCCTCCCACCCTCCTACTCTAACCCAGCCTCCCCTCCCCTACCACTCTCCTACTCTAACCCAGCCTCCCCTCCCCTACCACTCTCCTACTCTAACCCAGCCTCCCCTCCCCTACCACTCTCCTACTCTAACCCAGCCTCCCCTCCCCTACCACTCTCCTACTCTAACCCAGCCTCCCCTCCCCTACCACTCTCCTACTCTAACCCAGCCTCCCCTCCCCTACCACTCTCCTACTCTAACCCAGCCTCCCCTCCCCTACCACTCTCCTACTCTAACCCAGCCTCTCCTCCCCTACCACTCTCCTACTCTAACCCAGCCTCCCCTCCCCTACCACTCTCCTACTCTAACCCAGCCTCCCCTCCCCTACCACTCTCCTACTCTAACCCAGCCTCCCCTCCCCTCCCACTCTCCTACTCTAACCCAGCCTCCCCTCCCCTCCCACTCTCCTACTCTAACCCAGCCTCCCCTCCCCTACCACTCTCCTACTCTAACCCAGCCCCCCCTCCCCTCCCACCCTCCTACCCTAACCCAGCCTCCCCTCCCCTCCCACTCTCCTACCCTAACCCAGCCTCCCCTCCCCTACCACTCTCCTACTCTAGCCCAGCCTCCCCTCCCCTACCACTCTCCTATCCTAACCCAGCCTCCCCTCTCCTACCACTCTCCTACTCTAACCCAGCCTCCCCTCCCCTACCACTCTCCTACTCTAACCCAGCCTCCCCTCCCCTACCACTCTCCTACTCTAACCCAGCCTCCCCTCCCCTACCACTCTCCTACTCTAACCCAGCCTCCCCTCCCCTCCCACCCTCCTACCCTAACCCAGCCTCCCCTCCCCTCCCACTCTCCTACTCTAGCCCAGCCTCCCCTCCCCTCCCACCCTCCTACCCTAACCCAGCCTCCCCTCCCCTACCACTCTCCTACTCTAGCCCAGCCTCCCCTCCCGTACCACTCTCCTACCCTAACCCAGCCTCCCCTCCCCTACCACTCTCCTACTCTAACCCAGCCTCCCCTCCCCTACCACTCTCCTACTCTAACCCAGCCTCCCCTCCCCTACCACTCTCCTACTCTAACCCAGCCTCCCCTCCCCTACCACTCTCCTACTCTAACCCAGCCTCCCCTCCCCTCCCACCCTCCTACCCTAACCCAGCCTCCCCTCCCCTACCACTCTCCTACTCTAACCCAGCCTCCCCTCCCCTCCCACCCTCCTACTCTAACCCAGCCTCCCCTCCCCTCCCACCCTCCTACCCTAGCCCAGCCTCCCCTCCCCTCCCACCCTCCTACCCTAACCCAGCCTCCCCTCCCCTACCACTCTCCTACCCTAACCCAGCCTCCCCTCCCCTCCCACCCTCCTACCCTAACCCAGCATCCCCTCCCCTACCACTCTCCTACCCTAACCCAGCCTCCCCTCCCCTACCACTCCCCTACTCTAACCCAGCCTCCCCTCCCCTACCACTCTCCTACTCTAACCCAGCCTCCCCTCCCCTACCACTCTCCTACTCTAACCCAGCCTCCCCTCCCCTACCACTCTCCTACTCTAACCCAGCCTCCCCTCCCCTACCACTCTCCTACTCTAACCCAGCCTCCCCTCCCCTACCACTCTCCTACTCTAACCCAGCCTCCCCTCCCCTACCACTCTCCTACTCTAACCCAGCCTCCCCTCCCCTACCACTCTCCTACTCTAACCCAGCCTCCCCTCCCCTACCACTCTCCTACTCTAACCCAGCCTCCCCTCCCCTACCACTCTCCTACTCTAACCCAGCCTCCCCTCCCCTACCACTCTCCTACTCTAACCCAGCCTCCCCTCCCCTCCCACTCTCCTACTCTAACCCAGCCTCCCCTCCCCTACCACTCTCCTACTCTAACCCAGCCTCCCCATCCCCTCCCACCCTCCTACCCTAACCCAGCCTCCCCTCCCCTACCACTCTCCTACCCTAACCCAGCCTCCCTCCCCTACCACTCTCCTACTCTAACCCAGCCTCCCCTCCCCTACCACTCTCCTACTCCTAACCCAGCCTCCCCTCCCCTACCACTCTCCTACTCTAACCCAGCCTCCCCTCCCCTACCACTCTCCTACTCTAACCCAGCCTCCCCTCCCCTACCACCCTCCTACCCTAACCCAGCCTCCCCTCCCCTACCACTCTCCTACTCTAACCCAGCCTCCCCTCCCCTACCACTCTCCTACTCTAACCCAGCCTCCCCTCCCCTACCACTCTCCTACTCTAACCCAGCCTCCCCTCCCCTACCACTCTCCTACTCTAACCCAGCCTCCCCTCCCCTACCACTCTCCTACTCTAACCCAGCCTCCCCTCCCCTACCACTCTCCTACTCTAACCCAGCCTCCCCTCCCCTACCACTCTCCTACTCTAACCCAGCCTCCCTCCCCTACCACTCTCCTACTCTAACCCAGCCTCCCCTCCCCTACCACTCTCCTACTCTAACCCAGCCTCCCCTCCCCTCCCACTCTCCTACTCTAACCCAGCCTCCCCTCCCCTCCCACCCTCCTACCCTAGCCCAGCCTCCCCTCCCCTCCCACCCTCCTACCCTAACCCAGCCTCCCCTCCCCTACCACTCTCCTACCCTAACCCAGCCTCCCCTCCCCTACCACTCTCCTACTCTAACCCAGCCTCCCCTCCCCTCCCACCCTCCTACCCTAACCCAGCCTCCCCTCCCCTACCACTCTCCTACTCTAACCCAGCCTCCCCTCCCCTCCCACCCTCCTACTCTAACCCAGCCTCCCCTCCCCTACCACTCTCCTACTCTAACCCAGCCTCCCCTCCCCTACCACTCTCCTACTCTAACCCAGCCTCCCCTCCCCTACCACTCTCCTACTCTAACCCAGCCTCCCCTCCCCTACCACTCTCCTACTCTAACCCAGCCTCCCCTCCCCTACCACTCTCCTACTCTAACCCAGCCTCCCCTCCCCTACCACTCTCCTACTCTAACCCAGCCTCCCCTCCCCTACCACTCTCCTACTCTAACCCAGCCTCTCCTCCCCTACCACTCTCCTACTCTAACCCAGCCTCCCCTCCCCTACCACTCTCCTACTCTAACCCAGCCTCCCCTCCCCTACCACTCTCCTACTCTAACCCAGCCTCCCCTCCCCTCCCACTCTCCTACTCTAACCCAGCCTCCCCTCCCCTCCCACTCTCCTACTCTAACCCAGCCTCCCCTCCCCTACCACTCTCCTACTCTAACCCAGCCCCCCCTCCCCTCCCACCCTCCTACCCTAACCCAGCCTCCCCTCCCCTACCACTCTCCTACCCTAACCCAGCCTCCCCTCCCCTACCACTCTCCTACTCTAGCCCAGCCTCCCCTCCCCTACCACTCTCCTATCCTAACCCAGCCTCCCCTCTCCTACCACTCTCCTACTCTAACCCAGCCTCCCCTCCCCTACCACTCTCCTACTCTAACCCAGCCTCCCCTCCCCTACCACTCTCCTACTCTAACCCAGCCTCCCCTCCCCTACCACCCTCCTACTCTAACCCAGCCTCCCCTCCCCTCCCACCCTCCTACCCTAACCCAGCCTCCCCTCCCCTCCCACTCTCCTACTCTAGCCCAGCCTCCCCTCCCCTCCCACCCTCCTACCCTAACCCAGCCTCCCCTCCCCTCCCACCCTCCTACCCTAACCCAGCCTCCCCTCCCCTACCACTCTCCTACTCTAGCCCAGCCTCCCCTCCCGTACCACTCTCCTACCCTAACCCAGCCTCCCCTCCCCTACCACTCTCCTACTCTAACCCAGCCTCCCCTCCCCTACCACTCTCCTACTCTAACCCAGCCTCCCCTCCCCTACCACTCTCCTACTCTAACCCAGCCTCCCCTCCCCTACCACTCTCCTACTCTAACCCAGCCTCCCCTCCCCTCCCACCCTCCTACCCTAACCCAGCCTCCCCTCCCCTACCACTCTCCTACTCTAACCCAGCCTCCCCCCCCCTCCCACCCTCCTACTCTAACCCAGCCTCCCCTCCCCTCCCACCCTCCTACCCTAGCCCAGCCTCCCCTCCCCTCCCACCCTCCTACCCTAACCCAGCCTCCCCTCCCCTACCACTCTCCTACCCTAACCCAGCCTCCCCTCCCCTCCCACCCTCCTACCCTAACCCAGCATCCCCTCCCCTACCACTCTCCTACCCTAACCCAGCCTCCCCTCCCCTACCACTCTCCTACTCTAACCCAGCCTCCCCTCCCCTCCCACCCTCCTACCCTAACCCAGCCTCCCCTCCCCTACCACTCTCCTACTCTAACCCAGCCTCCCCTCCCCTCCCACCCTCCTACTCTAACCCAGCCTCCCCTCCCCTACCACTCTCCTACTCTAACCCAGCCTCCCTCCCCTACCACTCTCCTACTCTAACCCAGCCTCCCCTCCCCTACCACTCTCCTACTCTAACCCAGCCTCCCCTCCCCTACCACTCTCCTACTCTAACCCAGCCTCCCCTCCCCTACCACTCTCCTACTCTAACCCAGCCTCCCCTCCCCTACCACTCTCCTACTCTAACCCAGCCTCCCCTCCCCTACCACTCTCCTACTCTAACCCAGCCTCCCCTCCCCTACCACTCTCCTACTCTAACCCAGCCTCCCCTCCCCTCCCACTCTCCTACTCTAACCCAGCCTCCCCTCCCCTCCCACCCTCCTACCCTAGCCCAGCCTCCCCTCCCCTCCCACCCTCCTACCCTAACCCAGCCTCCCCTCCCCTACCACTCTCCTACCCTAACCCAGCCTCCCCTCCCCTACCACTCTCCTACTCTAACCCAGCCTCCCCTCCCCTCCCACCCTCCTACCCTAACCCAGCCTCCCCTCCCCTACCACTCTCCTACTCTAACCCAGCCTCCCCTCCCCTCCCACCCTCCTACTCTAACCCAGCCTCCCCTCCCCTACCACTCTCCTACTCTAACCCAGCCTCCCCTCCCCTACCACTCTCCTACTCTAACCCAGCCTCCCCTCCCCTACCACTCTCCTACTCTAACCCAGCCTCCCCTCCCCTACCACTCTCCTACTCTAACCCAGCCTCCCCTCCCCTACCACTCTCCTACTCTAACCCAGCCTCCCCTCCCCTACCACTCTCCTACTCTAACCCAGCCTCCCCTCCCCTACCACTCTCCTACTCTAACCCAGCCTCTCCTCCCCTACCACTCTCCTACTCTAACCCAGCCTCCCCTCCCCTACCACTCTCCTACTCTAACCCAGCCTCCCCTCCCCTACCACTCTCCTACTCTAACCCAGCCTCCCCTCCCCTCCCACTCTCCTACTCTAACCCAGCCTCCCCTCCCCTCCCACTCTCCTACTCTAACCCAGCCTCCCCTCCCCTACCACTCTCCTACTCTAACCCAGCCCCCCCTCCCCTCCCACCCTCCTACCCTAACCCAGCCTCCCCTCCCCTCCCACTCTCCTACCCTAACCCAGCCTCCCCTCCCCTACCACTCTCCTACTCTAGCCCAGCCTCCCCTCCCCTACCACTCTCCTATCCTAACCCAGCCTCCCCTCTCCTACCACTCTCCTACTCTAACCCAGCCTCCCCTCCCCTACCACTCTCCTACTCTAACCCAGCCTCCCCTCCCCTACCACTCTCCTACTCTAACCCAGCCTCCCCTCCCCTACCACTCTCCTACTCTAACCCAGCCTCCCCTCCCCTCCCACCCTCCTACCCTAACCCAGCCTCCCCTCCCCTCCCACTCTCCTACTCTAGCCCAGCCTCCCCTCCCCTCCCACCCTCCTACCCTAACCCAGCCTCCCCTCCCCTACCACTCTCCTACTCTAGCCCAGCCTCCCCTCCCGTACCACTCTCCTACCCTAACCCAGCCTCCCCTCCCCTACCACTCTCCTACTCTAACCCAGCCTCCCCTCCCCTACCACTCTCCTACTCTAACCCAGCCTCCCCTCCCCTACCACTCTCCTACTCTAACCCAGCCTCCCCTCCCCTACCACTCTCCTACTCTAACCCAGCCTCCCCTCCCCTCCCACCCTCCTACCCTAACCCAGCCTCCCCTCCCCTACCACTCTCCTACTCTAACCCAGCCTCCCCTCCCCTCCCACCCTCCTACTCTAACCCAGCCTCCCCTCCCCTCCCACCCTCCTACCCTAGCCCAGCCTCCCCTCCCCTCCCACCCTCCTACCCTAACCCAGCCTCCCCTCCCCTACCACTCTCCTACCCTAACCCAGCCTCCCCTCCCCTCCCACCCTCCTACCCTAACCCAGCATCCCCTCCCCTACCACTCTCCTACCCTAACCCAGCCTCCCCTCCCCTACCACTCTCCTACTCTAACCCAGCCTCCCCTCCCCTACCACTCTCCTACTCTAACCCAGCCTCCCCTCCCCTACCACTCTCCTACTCTAACCCAGCCTCCCCTCCCCTACCACTCTCCTACTCTAACCCAGCCTCCCCTCCCCTACCACTCTCCTACTCTAACCCAGCCTCCCCTCCCCTACCACTCTCCTACTCTAACCCAGCCTCCCCTCCCCTCCCACTCTCCTACTCTAACCCAGCCTCCCCTCCCCTCCCACCCTCCTACCCTAGCCCAGCCTCCCCTCCCCTCCCACCCTCCTACCCTAACCCAGCCTCCCCTCCCCTACCACTCTCCTACCCTAACCCAGCCTCCCCTCCCCTACCACTCTCCTACTCTAACCCAGCCTCCCCTCCCCTCCCACCCTCCTACCCTAACCCAGCCTCCCCTCCCCTACCACTCTCCTACTCTAACCCAGCCTCCCCTCCCCTCCCACCCTCCTACTCTAACCCAGCCTCCCCTCCCCTACCACTCTCCTACTCTAACCCAGCCTCCCCTCCCCTACCACTCTCCTACTCTAACCCAGCCTCCCCTCCCCTACCACTCTCCTACTCTAACCCAGCCTCCCCTCCCCTACCACTCTCCTACTCTAACCCAGCCTCCCCTCCCCTACCACTCTCCTACTCTAACCCAGCCTCCCCTCCTCTACCACTCTCCTACTCTAACCCAGCCTCCCCTCCCCTACCACTCTCCTACTCTAACCCAGCCTCTCCTCCCCTACCACTCTCCTACTCTAACCCAGCCTCCCCTCCCCTACCACTCTCCTACTCTAACCCAGCCTCCCCTCCCCTACCACTCTCCTACTCTAACCCAGCCTCCCCTCCCCTCCCACTCTCCTACTCTAACCCAGCCTCCCCTCCCCTCCCACTCTCCTACTCTAACCCAGCCTCCCCTCCCCTACCACTCTCCTACTCTAACCCAGCCCCCCCTCCCCTCCCACCCTCCTACCCTAACCCAGCCTCCCCTCCCCTCCCACTCTCCTACCCTAACCCAGCCTCCCCTCCCCTACCACTCTCCTACTCTAGCCCAGCCTCCCCTCCCCTACCACTCTCCTATCCTAACCCAGCCTCCCCTCTCCTACCACTCTCCTACTCTAACCCAGCCTCCCCTCCCCTACCACTCTCCTACTCTAACCCAGCCTCCCCTCCCCTACCACTCTCCTACTCTAACCCAGCCTCCCCTCCCCTACCACTCTCCTACTCTAACCCAGCCTCCCCTCCCCTCCCACCCTCCTACCCTAACCCAGCCTCCCCTCCCCTCCCACTCTCCTACTCTAGCCCAGCCTCCCCTCCCCTCCCACCCTCCTACCCTAACCCAGCCTCCCCTCCCCTACCACTCTCCTACTCTAGCCCAGCCTCCCCTCCCCTACCACTCTCCTACTCTAACCCAGCCTCCCCTCCCCTACCACTCTCCTACTCTAACCCAGCCTCCCCTCCCCTACCACTCTCCTACTCTAACCCAGCCTCCCCTCCCCTACCACTCTCCTACTCTAACCCAGCCTCTCCTCCCCTACCACTCTCCTACTCTAACCCAGCCTCCCCTCCCCTACCACTCTCCTACTCCTAACCCAGCCTCCCCTCCCCTACCACTCTCCTACTCTAACCCAGCCTCCCCTCCCCTCCCACTCTCCTACTCTAACCCAGCCTCCCCTCCCCTCCCACTCTCCTACTCTAAGCCCAGCCTCCCCTCCCCTACCACTCTCCTACCTCTAACCCAGCCTCCCCTCCCCTACCACTCTCCTACTCTAACCCAGCCTCCCCTCCCCTCCCACTCTCCTACTCTAACCCAGCCTCCCCTCCCCTCCCACTCTCCTACTCTAACCCAGCCTCCCCTCCCCTACCACTCTCCTACTCTAACCCAGCCTCCCCTCCCCTACCACTCTCCTACTCTAACCCAGCCTCCCCTCCCCTACCACTCTCCTACTCTAACCCAGCCTCCCCTCCCCTACCACTCTCCTACTCTAACCCAGCCTCCCCTCCCCTCCCACTCTCCTACTCTAACCCAGCCTCCCCTCCCCTCCCACCCTCCTACCCTAGCCCAGCCTCCCCTCCCCTCCCACCCTCCTACCCTAACCCAGCCTCCCCTCCCCTACCACTCTCCTACCCTAACCCAGCCTCCCCTCCCCTACCACTCTCCTACTCTAACCCAGCCTCCCCTCCCCTCCCACCCTCCTACCCTAACCCAGCCTCCCCTCCCCTACCACTCTCCTACTCTAACCCAGCCTCCCCTCCCCTCCCACCCTCCTACTCTAACCCAGCCTCCCCTCCCCTACCACTCTCCTACTCTAACCCAGCCTCCCCTCCCCTACCACTCTCCTACTCTAACCCAGCCTCCCCTCCCCTACCACTCTCCTACTCTAACCCAGCCTCCCCTCCCCTACCACTCTCCTACTCTAACCCAGCCTCCCCTCCCCTACCACTCTCCTACTCTAACCCAGCCTCCCCTCCCCTACCACTCTCCTACTCTAACCCAGCCTCCCCTCCCCTACCACTCTCCTACTCTAACCCAGCCTCCCCTCCCCTACCACTCTCCTACTCTAACCCAGCCTCCCCTCCCCTCCCACTCTCCTACTCTAACCCAGCCTCCCCTCCCCTCCCACTCTCCTACTCTAACCCAGCCTCCCCTCCCCTACCACTCTCCTACTCTAACCCAGCCCCCCATCCCCTCCCACCCTCCTACCCTAACCCAGCCTCCCCTCCCCTCCCACTCTCCTACCCTAACCCAGCCTCCCCTCCCCTACCACTCTCCTACTCTAGCCCAGCCTCCCCTCCCCTACCACTCTCCTATCCTAACCCAGCCTCCCCTCCCCTACCACTCTCCTACTCTAACCCAGCCTCCCCTCCCCTACCACTCTCCTACTCTAACCCAGCCTCCCCTCCCCTACCACTCTCCTACTCTAACCCAGCCTCCCCTCCCCTACCAACCTCCTACTCTAACCCAGCCTCCCCTCCCCTACCACTCTCCTACCCTAACCCAGCCTCCCCTCCCCTACCACTCTCCTACTCTAACCCAGCCTCCCCTCCCCTACCACTCTCCTACTCTAACCCAGCCTCCCCTCCCCTACCACTCTCCTACTCTAACCCAGCCTCCCCTCCCCTCCCACTCTCCTACTCTAACCCAGCCTCCCCTCCCCTCCCACTCTCCTACTCTAACCCAGCCTCCCCTCCCCTACCACTCTCCTACTCTAACCCAGCCTCCCCTCCCCTACCACTCTCCTACTCTAACCCAGCCTCCCCTCCCCTACCACTCTCCTACTCTAACCCAGCCTCCCCTCCCCTACCACTCTCCTACTCTAACCCAGCCTCCCCTCCCCTCCCACTCTCCTACTCTAACCCAGCCTCCCCTCCCCTCCCACCCTCCTACCCTAGCCCAGCCTCCCCTCCCCTCCCACCCTCCTACCCTAACCCAGCCTCCCCTCCCCTACCACTCTCCTACCCTAACCCAGCCTCCCCTCCCCTACCACTCTCCTACTCTAACCCAGCCTCCCCTCCCCTCCCACCCTCCTACCCTAACCCAGCCTCCCCTCCCCTACCACTCTCCTACTCTAACCCAGCCTCCCCTCCCCTCCCACCCTCCTACTCTAACCCAGCCTCCCCTCCCCTACCACTCTCCTACTCTAACCCAGCCTCCCCTCCCCTACCACTCTCCTACTCTAACCCAGCCTCCCCTCCCCTACCACTCTCCTACTCTAACCCAGCCTCCCCTCCCCTACCACTCTCCTACTCTAACCCAGCCTCCCCTCCCCTACCACTCTCCTACTCTAACCCAGCCTCCCCTCCCCTACCACTCTCCTACTCTAACCCAGCCTCCCCTCCCCTACCACTCTCCTACTCTAACCCAGCCTCTCCTCCCCTACCACTCTCCTACTCTAACCCAGCCTCCCCTCCCCTACCACTCTCCTACTCTAACCCAGCCTCCCCTCCCCTACCACTCTCCTACTCTAACCCAGCCTCCCCTCCCCTCCCACTCTCCTACTCTAACCCAGCCTCCCCTCCCCTCCCACTCTCCTACTCTAACCCAGCCTCCCCTCCCCTACCACTCTCCTACTCTAACCCAGCCCCCCCTCCCCTCCCACCCTCCTACCCTAACCCAGCCTCCCCTCCCCTCCCACTCTCCTACTCTAACCCAGCCTCCCCTCCCCTACCACTCTCCTACTCTAGCCCAGCCTCCCCTCCCCTACCACTCTCCTATCCTAACCCAGCCTCCCCTCTCCTACCACTCTCCTACTCTAACCCAGCCTCCCCTCCCCTACCACTCTCCTACTCTAACCCAGCCTCCCCTCCCCTACCACTCTCCTACTCTAACCCAGCCTCCCCTCCCCTACCACTCTCCTACTCTAACCCAGCCTCCCCTCCCCTCCCACCCTCCTACCCTAACCCAGCCTCCCCTCCCCTCCCACTCTCCTACTCTAGCCCAGCCTCCCCTCCCCTCCCACCCTCCTACCCTAACCCAGCCTCCCCTCCCCTACCACTCTCCTACTCTAGCCCAGCCTCCCCTCCCCTACCACTCTCCTACCCTAACCCAGCCTCCCCTCCCCTACCACTCTCCTACTCTAACCCAGCCTCCCCTCCCCTACCACTCTCCTACTCTAACCCAGCCTCCCCTCCCCTACCACTCTCCTACTCTAACCCAGCCTCCCCTCCCCTACCACTCTCCTACTCTAACCCAGCCTCCCCTCCCCTCCCACCCTCCTACCCTAACCCAGCCTCCCCTCCCCTACCACTCTCCTACTCTAACCCAGCCTCCCCTCCCCTCCCACCCTCCTACTCTAACCCAGCCTCCCCTCCCCTCCCACCCTCCTACCCTAGCCCAGCCTCCCCTCCCCTCCCACCCTCCAACCCTAACCCAGCCTCCCCTCCCCTACCACTCTCCTACCCTAACCCAGCCTCCCCTCCCCTCCCACCCTCCTACCCTAACCCAGCCTCCCCTCCCCTACCACTCTCCTACCCTAACCCAGCCTCCCCTCCCCTACCACTCTCCTACTCTAACCCAGCCTCCCCTCCCCTCCCACCCTCCTACCCTAACCCAGCCTCCCCTCCCCTACCACTCTCCTACTCTAACCCAGCCTCCCCTCCCCTCCCACCCTCCTACTCTAACCCAGCCTCCCCTCCCCTACCACTCTCCTACTCTAACCCAGCCTCCCCTACCCTACCACTCTCCTACTCTAACCCAGCCTCCCCTCCCCTACCACTCTCCTACTCTAACCCAGCCTCCCCTCCCCTACCACTCTCCTACTCTAACCCAGCCTCCCCTCCCCTACCACTCTCCTACTCTAACCCAGCCTCCCCTCCCCTACCACTCTCCTACTCTAACCCAGCCTCCCCTCCCCTACCACTCTCCTACTCTAACCCAGCCTCCCCTCCCCTACCACTCTCCTACTCTAACCCAGCCTCCCCTCCCCTCCCACTCTCCTACTCTAACCCAGCCTCCCCTCCCCTCCCACTCTACTACTCTAACCCAGCCTCCCCTCCCCTACCACTCTCCTACTCTAACCCAGCCCCCCCTCCCCTCCCACCCTCCTACCCTAACCCAGCCTCCCCTCCCCTCCCACTCTCCTACCCTAACCCAGCCTCCCCTCCCCTACCACTCTCCTACTCTAGCCCAGCCTCCCCTCCCCTACCACTCTCCTATCCTAACCCAGCCTCCCCTCCCTACCACTCTCCTACTCTAACCCAGCCGCCCCTCCCCTACCACTCTCCTACTCTAACCCAGCCTCCCCTCCCCTCCCACCCTCCTACCCTAACCCAGCCTCCCCTCCCCTACCACCTCCTACTCTAACCCAGCCTCCCCTCCCCTACCACTCTCCTACCCTAACCCAGCCTCCCCTCCCCTACCACTCTCCTACTCTAACCCAGCCTCCCCTCCCCTACCACTCTCCTACTCTAACCCAGCCTCCCCTCCCCTACCACTCTCCTACTCTAACCCAGCCTCCCCTCCCCTACCACTCTCCTACTCTAACCCAGCCTCCCCTCCCCTACCACTCTCCTACTCTAACCCAGCCTCCCCTCCCCTACCACTCTCCTACTCTAACCCAGCCTCCCCTCCCCTACCACTCTCCTACTCTAACCCAGCCTCTCCTCCCCTACCACTCTCCTACTCTAACCCAGCCTCCCCTCCCCTACCACTCTCCTACTCTAACCCAGCCTCCCCTCCCCTACCACTCTCCTACTCTAACCCAGCCTCCCCTCCCCTCCCACTCTCCTACTCTAACCCAGCCTCCCCTCCCCTCCCACTCTCCTACTCTAACCCAGCCTCCCCTCCCCTACCACTCTCCTACTCTAACCCAGCCTCCCCTCCCCTACCACTCTCCTACTCTAACCCAGCCTCCCCTCCCCTCCCACTCTCCTACTCTAACCCAGCCTCCCCTCCCCTCCCACTCTCCTACTCTAACCCAGCCTCCCCTCCCCTACCACTCTCCTACTCTAACCCAGCCTCCCCTCCCCTACCACTCTCCTACTCTAACCCAGCCTCCCCTCCCCTACCACTCTCCTACTCTAACCCAGCCTCCCCTCCCCTACCACTCTCCTACTCTAACCCAGCCTCCCCTCCCCTCCCACTCTCCTACTCTAACCCAGCCTCCCCTCCCCTCCCACCCTCCTACCCTAGCCCAGCCTCCCCTCCCCTCCCACCCTCCTACCCTAACCCAGCCTCCCCTCCCCTACCACTCTCCTACCCTAACCCAGCCTCCCCTCCCCTACCACTCTCCTACTCTAACCCAGCCTCCCCTCCCCTCCCACCCTCCTACCCTAACCCAGCCTCCCCTCCCCTACCACTCTCCTACTCTAACCCAGCCTCCCCTCCCCTCCCACCCTCCTACTCTAACCCAGCCTCCCCTCCCCTACCACTCTCCTACTCTAACCCAGCCTCCCCTCCCCTACCACTCTCCTACTCTAACCCAGCCTCCCCTCCCCTACCACTCTCCTACTCTAACCCAGCCTCCCCTCCCCTACCACTCTCCTACTCTAACCCAGCCTCCCCTCCCCTACCACTCTCCTACTCTAACCCAGCCTCCCCTCCCCTACCACTCTCCTACTCTAACCCAGCCTCCCCTCCCCTACCACTCTCCTACTCTAACCCAGCCTCCCCTCCCCTACCACTCTCCTACTCTAACCCAGCCTCCCCTCCCCTCCCACTCTCCTACTCTAACCCAGCCTCCCCTCCCCTCCCACTCTCCTACTCTAACCCAGCCTCCCCTCCCCTACCACTCTCCTACTCTAACCCAGCCCCCCATCCCCTCCCACCCTCCTACCCTAACCCAGCCTCCCCTCCCCTCCCACTCTCCTACCCTAACCCAGCCTCCCCTCCCCTACCACTCTCCTACTCTAGCCCAGCCTCCCCTCCCCTACCACTCTCCTATCCTAACCCAGCCTCCCCTCCCCTACCACTCTCCTACTCTAACCCAGCCTCCCCTCCCCTACCACTCTCCTACTCTAACCCAGCCTCCCCTCCCCTACCACTCTCCTACTCTAACCCAGCCTCCCCTCCCCTACCAACCTCCTACTCTAACCCAGCCTCCCCTCCCCTACCACTCTCCTACCCTAACCCAGCCTCCCCTCCCCTACCACTCTCCTACTCTAACCCAGCCTCCCCTCCCCTACCACTCTCCTACTCTAACCCAGCCTCCCCTCCCCTACCACTCTCCTACTCTAACCCAGCCTCCCCTCCCCTCCCACTCTCCTACTCTAACCCAGCCTCCCCTCCCCTCCCACTCTCCTACTCTAACCCAGCCTCCCCTCCCCTACCACTCTCCTACTCTAACCCAGCCTCCCCTCCCCTACCACTCTCCTACTCTAACCCAGCCTCCCCTCCCCTACCACTCTCCTACTCTAACCCAGCCTCCCCTCCCCTACCACTCTCCTACTCTAACCCAGCCTCCCCTCCCCTCCCACTCTCCTACTCTAACCCAGCCTCCCCTCCCCTCCCACCCTCCTACCCTAGCCCAGCCTCCCCTCCCCTCCCACCCTCCTACCCTAACCCAGCCTCCCCTCCCTACCACTCTCCTACCCTAACCCAGCCTCCCCTCCCCTACCACTCTCCTACTCTAACCCAGCCTCCCCTCCCCTCCCACCCTCCTACCCTAACCCAGCCTCCCCTCCCCTACCACTCTCCTACTCTAACCCAGCCTCCCCTCCCCTCCCACCCTCCTACTCTAACCCAGCCTCCCCTCCCCTACCACTCTCCTACTCTAACCCAGCCTCCCCTCCCCTACCACTCTCCTACTCTAACCCAGCCTCCCCTCCCCTACCACTCTCCTACTCTAACCCAGCCTCCCCTCCCCTACCACTCTCCTACTCTAACCCAGCCTCCCCTCCCCTACCACTCTCCTACTCTAACCCAGCCTCCCCTCCCCTACCACTCTCCTACTCTAACCCAGCCTCCCCTCCCCTACCACTCTCCTACTCTAACCCAGCCTCTCCTCCCCTACCACTCTCCTACTCTAACCCAGCCTCCCCTCCCCTACCACTCTCCTACTCTAACCCAGCCTCCCCTCCCCTACCACTCTCCTACTCTAACCCAGCCTCCCCTCCCCTCCCACTCTCCTACTCTAACCCAGCCTCCCCTCCCCTCCCACTCTCCTACTCTAACCCAGCCTCCCCTCCCCTACCACTCTCCTACTCTAACCCAGCCCCCCCTCCCCTCCCACCCTCCTACCCTAACCCAGCCTCCCCTCCCCTCCCACTCTCCTACTCTAACCCAGCCTCCCCTCCCCTACCACTCTCCTACTCTAGCCCAGCCTCCCCTCCCCTACCACTCTCCTATCCTAACCCAGCCTCCCCTCTCCTACCACTCTCCTACTCTAACCCAGCCTCCCCTCCCCTACCACTCTCCTACTCTAACCCAGCCTCCCCTCCCCTACCACTCTCCTACTCTAACCCAGCCTCCCCTCCCCTACCACTCTCCTACTCTAACCCAGCCTCCCCTCCCCTCCCACCCTCCTACCCTAACCCAGCCTCCCCTCCCCTCCCACTCTCCTACTCTAGCCCAGCCTCCCCTCCCCTCCCACCCTCCTACCCTAACCCAGCCTCCCCTCCCCTACCACTCTCCTACTCTAGCCCAGCCTCCCCTCCCCTACCACTCTCCTACCCTAACCCAGCCTCCCCTCCCCTACCACTCTCCTACTCTAACCCAGCCTCCCCTCCCCTACCACTCTCCTACTCTAACCCAGCCTCCCCTCCCCTACCACTCTCCTACTCTAACCCAGCCTCCCCTCCCCTACCACTCTCCTACTCTAACCCAGCCTCCCCTCCCCTCCCACCCTCCTACCCTAACCCAGCCTCCCCTCCCCTACCACTCTCCTACTCTAACCCAGCCTCCCCTCCCCTCCCACCCTCCTACTCTAACCCAGCCTCCCCTCCCCTCCCACCCTCCTACCCTAGCCCAGCCTCCCCTCCCCTCCCACCCTCCAACCCTAACCCAGCCTCCCCTCCCCTACCACTCTCCTACCCTAACCCAGCCTCCCCTCCCCTCCCACCCTCCTACCCTAACCCAGCCTCCCCTCCCCTACCACTCTCCTACCCTAACCCAGCCTCCCCTCCCCTACCACTCTCCTACTCTAACCCAGCCTCCCCTCCCCTACCACTCTCCTACTCTAACCCAGCCTCCCCTCCCCTACCACTCTCCTACTCTAACCCAGCCTCCCCTCCCCTACCACTCTCCTACTCTAACCCAGCCTCCCCTCCCCTACCACTCTCCTACTCTAACCCAGCCCCCCCTCCCCTCCCACCCTCCTACCCTAACCCAGCCTCCCTCCCCTCCCACTCTCCTACCCTAACCCAGCCTCCCCTCCCCTACCACTCTCCTACTCTAGCCCAGCCTCCCCTCCCCTACCACTCTCCTATCCTAACCCAGCCTCCCCTCCCCTACCACTCTCCTACTCTAACCCAGCCTCCCCTCCCCTACCACTCTCCTACTCTAACCCAGCCTCCCCTCCCCTCCCACCCTCCTACCCTAACCCAGCCTCCCCTCCCCTACCAACCTCCTACTCTAACCCAGCCTCCCCTCCCCTACCACTCTCCTACCCTAACCCAGCCTCCCCTCCCCTACCACTCTCCTACTCTAACCCAGCCTCCCCTCCCCTACCACTCTCCTACTCTAACCCAGCCTCCCCTCCCCTACCACTCTCCTACTCTAACCCAGCCTCCCCTCCCCTACCACTCTCCTACTCTAACCCAGCCTCCCCTCCCCTACCACTCTCCTACTCTAACCCAGCCTCCCCTCCCCTACCACTCTCCTACTCTAACCCAGCCTCCCCTCCCCTACCACTCTCCTACTCTAACCCAGCCTCTCCTCCCCTACCACTCTCCTACTCTAACCCAGCCTCCCCTCCCCTACCACTCTCCTACTCTAACCCAGCCTCCCCTCCCCTACCACTCTCCTACTCTAACCCAGCCTCCCCTCCCCTCCCACTCTCCTACTCTAACCCAGCCTCCCCTCCCCTCCCACTCTCCTACTCTAACCCAGCCTCCCCTCCCCTACCACTCTCCTACTCTAACCCAGCCTCCCCTCCCCTACCACTCTCCTACTCTAACCCAGCCTCCCCTCCCCTCCCACTCTCCTACTCTAACCCAGCCTCCCCTCCCCTCCCACTCTCCTACTCTAACCCAGCCTCCCCTCCCCTACCACTCTCCTACTCTAACCCAGCCTCCCCTCCCCTACCACTCTCCTACTCTAACCCAGCCTCCCCTCCCCTACCACTCTCCTACTCTAACCCAGCCTCCCCTCCCCTACCACTCTCCTACTCTAACCCAGCCTCCCCTCCCCTCCCACTCTCCTACTCTAACCCAGCCTCCCCTCCCCTCCCACCCTCCTACCCTAGCCCAGCCTCCCCTCCCCTCCCACCCTCCTACCCTAACCCAGCCTCCCCTCCCCTACCACTCTCCTACCCTAACCCAGCCTCCCCTCCCCTACCACTCTCCTACTCTAACCCAGCCTCCCCTCTACTCCCACCCTCCTACCCTAGCCCAGCCTCCCCTCCCCTACCACTCTCCTACTCTAACCCAGCCTCCCCTCCCCTCCCACCCTCCTACTCTAACCCAGCCTCCCCTCCCCTACCACTCTCCTACTCTAACCCAGCCTCCCCTCCCCTACCACTCTCCTACTCTAACCCAGCCTCCCCTCCCCTACCACTCTCCTACTCTAACCCAGCCTCCCCTCCCCTACCACTCTCCTACTCTAACCCAGCCTCCCCTCCCCTACCACTCTCCTACTCTAACCCAGCCTCCCCTCCCCCACCACTCTCCTACTCTAACCCAGCCTCCCCTCCCCTACCACTCTCCTACTCTAACCCAGCCTCCCCTCCCCTACCACTCTCCTACTCTAACCCAGCCTCCCCTCCCCTACCACTCTCCTACTCTAACCCAGCCTCCCCTCCCCTCCCACTCTCCTACTCTAACCCAGCCTCCCCTCCCCTACCACTCTCCTACTCTAACCCAGCCCCCCATCCCCTCCCACCCTCCTACCCTAACCCAGCCTCCCCTCCCCTCCCACTCTCCTACCCTAACCCAGCCTCCCCTCCCCTACCACTCTCCTACTCTAGCCCAGCCTCCCCTCCCCTACCACTCTCCTATCCTAACCCAGCATCCCCTCCCCTACCACTCTCCTACTCTAACCCAGCCTCCCCTCCCCTACCACTCTCCTACTCTAACCCAGCCTCCCCTCCCCTCCCACCCTCCTACCCTAACCCAGCCTCCCCTCCCCTACCAACCTCCTACTCTAACCCAGCCTCCCCTCCCCTACCACTCTCCTACCCTAACCCAGCCTCCCCTCCCCTACCACTCTCCTACTCTAACCCAGCCTCCCCTCCCCTACCACTCTCCTACTCTAACCCAGCCTCCCCTCCCCTACCACTCTCCTACTCTAACCCAGCCTCCCCTCCCCTCCCACTCTCCTACTCTAACCCAGCCTCCCCTCCCCTCCCACTCTCCTACTCTAACCCAGCCTCCCCTCCCCTACCACTCTCCTACTCTAACCCAGCCTCCCCTCCCCTACCACTCTCCTACTCTAACCCAGCCTCCCCTCCCCTACCACTCTCCTACTCTAACCCAGCCTCCCCTCCCCTACCACTCTCCTACTCTAACCCAGCCTCCCCTCCCCTCCCACTCTCCTACTCTAACCCAGCCTCCCCTCCCCTCCCACCCTCCTACCCTAGCCCAGCCTCCCCTCCCCTCCCACCCTCCTACCCTAACCCAGCCTCCCCTCCCCTACCACTCTCCTACCCTAACCCAGCCTCCCCTCCCCTACCACTCTCCTACTCTAGCCCAGCCTCCCCTCCCCTACCACTCTCCTATCCTAACCCAGCCTCCCCTCTCCTACCACTCTCCTACTCTAACCCAGCCTCCCCTCCCCTACCACTCTCCTACTCTAACCCAGCCTCCCCTCCCCTACCACTCTCCTACTCTAACCCAGCCTCCCCTCCCCTACCACTCTCCTACTCTAACCCAGCCTCCCCTCCCCTCCCACCCTCCTACCCTAACCCAGCCTCCCCTCCCCTCCCACTCTCCTACTCTAGCCCAGCCTCCCCTCCCCTCCCACCCTCCTACCCTAACCCAGCCTCCCCTCCCCTACCACTCTCCTACTCTAACCCAGCCTCCCCTCCCCTACCACTCTCCTACTCTAGCCCAGCCTCCCCTCCCCTACCACTCTCCTATCCTAACCCAGCCTCCCCTCCCCTACCACTCTCCTACTCTAACCCAGCCTCCCCTCCCCTACCACTCTCCTACTCTAACCCAGCCTCCCCTCCCCTACCACTCTCCTACTCTAACCCAGCCTCCCCTCCCCTACCAACCTCCTACTCTAACCCAGCCTCCCCTCCCCTACCACTCTCCTACCCTAACCCAGCCTCCCCTCCCCTACCACTCTCCTACTCTAACCCAGCCTCCCCTCCCCTACCACTCTCCTACTCTAACCCAGCCTCCCCTCCCCTACCACTCTCCTACTCTAACCCAGCCTCCCCTCCCCTCCCACTCTCCTACTCTAACCCAGCCTCCCCTCCCCTCCCACTCTCCTACTCTAACCCAGCCTCCCCTCCCCTACCACTCTCCTACTCTAACCCAGCCTCCCCTCCCCTACCACTCTCCTACTCTAACCCAGCCTCCCCTCCCCTACCACTCTCCTACTCTAACCCAGCCTCCCCTCCCCTACCACTCTCCTACTCTAACCCAGCCTCCCCTCCCCTCCCACTCTCCTACTCTAACCCAGCCTCCCCTCCCCTCCCACCCTCCTACCCTAGCCCAGCCTCCCCTCCCCTCCCACCCTCCTACCCTAACCCAGCCTCCCCTCCCCTACCACTCTCCTACCCTAACCCAGCCTCCCCTCCCCTACCACTCTCCTACTCTAACCCAGCCTCCCCTCCCCTCCCACCCTCCTACCCTAACCCAGCCTCCCCTCCCCTACCACTCTCCTACTCTAACCCAGCCTCCCCTCCCCTCCCACCCTCCTACTCTAACCCAGCCTCCCCTCCCCTACCACTCTCCTACTCTAACCCAGCCTCCCCTCCCCTACCACTCTCCTACTCTAACCCAGCCTCCCCTCCCCTACCACTCTCCTACTCTAACCCAGCCTCCCCTCCCCTACCACTCTCCTACTCTAACCCAGCCTCCCCTCCCCTACCACTCTCCTACTCTAACCCAGCCTCCCCTCCCCTACCACTCTCCTACTCTAACCCAGCCTCCCCTCCCCTACCACTCTCCTACTCTAACCCAGCCTCTCCTCCCCTACCACTCTCCTACTCTAACCCAGCCTCCCCTCCCCTACCACTCTCCTACTCTAACCCAGCCTCCCCTCCCCTACCACTCTCCTACTCTAACCCAGCCTCCCCTCCCCTCCCACTCTCCTACTCTAACCCAGCCTCCCCTCCCCTCCCACTCTCCTACTCTAACCCAGCCTCCCCTCCCCTACCACTCTCCTACTCTAACCCAGCCCCCCCTCCCCTCCCACCCTCCTACCCTAACCCAGCCTCCCCTCCCCTCCCACTCTCCTACTCTAACCCAGCCTCCCCTCCCCTACCACTCTCCTACTCTAGCCCAGCCTCCCCTCCCCTACCACTCTCCTATCCTAACCCAGCCTCCCCTCTCCTACCACTCTCCTACTCTAACCCAGCCTCCCCTCCCCTACCACTCTCCTACTCTAACCCAGCCTCCCCTCCCCTACCACTCTCCTACTCTAACCCAGCCTCCCCTCCCCTACCACTCTCCTACTCTAACCCAGCCTCCCCTCCCCTCCCACCCTCCTACCCTAACCCAGCCTCCCCTCCCCTCCCACTCTCCTACTCTAGCCCAGCCTCCCCTCCCCTCCCACCCTCCTACCCTAACCCAGCCTCCCCTCCCCTACCACTCTCCTACTCTAGCCCAGCCTCCCCTCCCCTACCACTCTCCTACCCTAACCCAGCCTCCCCTCCCCTACCACTCTCCTACTCTAACCCAGCCTCCCCTCCCCTACCACTCTCCTACTCTAACCCAGCCTCCCCTCCCCTCCCACTCTCCTACTCTAACCCAGCCTCCCCTCCCCTCCCACTCTCCTACTCTAACCCAGCCTCCCCTCCCCTACCACTCTCCTACTCTAACCCAGCCTCCCCTCCCCTACCACTCTCCTACTCTAACCCAGCCTCCCCTCCCCTCCCACTCTCCTACTCTAACCCAGCCTCCCCTCCCCTCCCACCCTCCTACCCTAGCCCAGCCTCCCCTCCCCTCCCACCCTCCTACCCTAACCCAGCCTCCCCTCCCCTACCACTCTCCTACCCTAACCCAGCCTCCCCTCCCCTACCACTCTCCTACTCTAACCCAGCCTCCCCTCCCCTCCCACCCTCCTACCCTAACCCAGCCTCCCCTCCCCTACCACTCTCCTACTCTAACCCAGCCTCCCCTCCCCTCCCACCCTCCTACTCTAACCCAGCCTCCCCTCCCCTACCACTCTCCTACTCTAACCCAGCCTCCCCTCCCCTACCACTCTCCTACTCTAACCCAGCCTCCCCTCCCCTACCACTCTCCTACTCTAACCCAGCCTCCCCTCCCCTACCACTCTCCTACTCTAACCCAGCCTCCCCTCCCCTACCACTCTCCTACTCTAACCCAGCCTCCCCTCCCCTACCACTCTCCTACTCTAACCCAGCCTCCCCTCCCCTACCACTCTCCTACTCTAACCCAGCCTCTCCTCCCCTACCACTCTCCTACTCTAACCCAGCCTCCCCTCCCCTACCACTCTCCTACTCTAACCCAGCCTCCCCTCCCCTACCACTCTCCTACTCTAACCCAGCCTCCCCTCCCCTCCCACTCTCCTACTCTAACCCAGCCTCCCCTCCCCTCCCACTCTCCTACTCTAACCCAGCCTCCCCTCCCCTACCACTCTCCTACTCTAACCCAGCCCCCCCTCCCCTCCCACCCTCCTACCCTAACCCAGCCTCCCCTCCCCTCCCACTCTCCTACTCTAACCCAGCCTCCCCTCCCCTACCACTCTCCTACTCTAGCCCAGCCTCCCCTCCCCTACCACTCTCCTATCCTAACCCAGCCTCCCCTCTCCTACCACTCTCCTACTCTAACCCAGCCTCCCCTCCCCTACCACTCTCCTACTCTAACCCAGCCTCCCCTCCCCTACCACTCTCCTACTCTAACCCAGCCTCCCCTCCCCTACCACTCTCCTACTCTAACCCAGCCTCCCCTCCCCTCCCACCCTCCTACCCTAACCCAGCCTCCCCTCCCCTCCCACTCTCCTACTCTAGCCCAGCCTCCCCTCCCCTCCCACCCTCCTACCCTAACCCAGCCTCCCCTCCCCTACCACTCTCCTACTCTAGCCCAGCCTCCCCTCCCCTACCACTCTCCTACCCTAACCCAGCCTCCCCTCCCCTACCACTCTCCTACTCTAACCCAGCCTCCCCTCCCCTACCACTCTCCTACTCTAACCCAGCCTCCCCTCCCCTACCACTCTCCTACTCTAACCCAGCCTCCCCTCCCCTACCACTCTCCTACTCTAACCCAGCCTCCCCTCCCCTCCCACCCTCCTACCCTAACCCAGCCTCCCCTCCCCTACCACTCTCCTACTCTAACCCAGCCTCCCCTCCCCTCCCACCCTCCTACTCTAACCCAGCCTCCCCTCCCCTCCCACCCTCCTACCCTAGCCCAGCCTCCCCTCCCCTCCCACCCTCCAACCCTAACCCAGCCTCCCCTCCCCTACCACTCTCCTACCCTAACCCAGCCTCCCCTCCCCTCCCACCCTCCTACCCTAACCCAGCCTCCCCTCCCCTACCACTCTCCTACCCTAACCCAGCCTCCCCTCCCCTACCACTCTCCTACTCTAACCCAGCCTCCCCTCCCCTACCACTCTCCTACTCTAACCCAGCCTCCCCTCCCCTACCACTCTCCTACTCTAACCCAGCCTCCCCTCCCCTACCACTCTCCTACTCTAACCCAGCCTCCCCTCCCCTACCACTCTCCTACTCTAACCCAGCCCCCCCTCCCCTCCCACCCTCCTACCCTAACCCAGCCTCCCCTCCCCTCCCACTCTCCTACCCTAACCCAGCCTCCCCTCCCCTACCACTCTCCTACTCTAGCCCAGCCTCCCCTCCCCTACCACTCTCCTATCCTAACCCAGCCTCCCCTCCCCTACCACTCTCCTACTCTAACCCAGCCTCCCCTCCCCTACCACTCTCCTACTCTAACCCAGCCTCCCCTCCCCTCCCACCCTCCTACCCTAACCCAGCCTCCCCTCCCCTACCAACCTCCTACTCTAACCCAGCCTCCCCTCCCCTACCACTCTCCTACCCTAACCCAGCCTCCCCTCCCCTACCACTCTCCTACTCTAACCCAGCCTCCCCTCCCCTACCACTCTCCTACTCTAACCCAGCCTCCCCTCCCCTACCACTCTCCTACTCTAACCCAGCCTCCCCTCCCCTACCACTCTCCTACTCTAACCCAGCCTCCCCTCCCCTACCACTCTCCTACTCTAACCCAGCCTCCCCTCCCCTACCACTCTCCTACTCTAACCCAGCCTCCCCTCCCCTACCACTCTCCTACTCTAACCCAGCCTCTCCTCCCCTACCACTCTCCTACTCTAACCCAGCCTCCCCTCCCCTACCACTCTCCTACTCTAACCCAGCCTCCCCTCCCCTACCACTCTCCTACTCTAACCCAGCCTCCCCTCCCCTCCCACTCTCCTACTCTAACCCAGCCTCCCCTCCCCTCCCACTCTCCTACTCTAACCCAGCCTCCCCTCCCCTACCACTCTCCTACTCTAACCCAGCCTCCCCTCCCCTACCACTCTCCTACTCTAACCCAGCCTCCCCTCCCCTCCCACTCTCCTACTCTAACCCAGCCTCCCCTCCCCTCCCACTCTCCTACTCTAACCCAGCCTCCCCTCCCCTACCACTCTCCTACTCTAACCCAGCCTCCCCTCCCCTACCACTCTCCTACTCTAACCCAGCCTCCCCTCCCCTACCACTCTCCTACTCTAACCCAGCCTCCCCTCCCCTACCACTCTCCTACTCTAACCCAGCCTCCCCTCCCCTCCCACTCTCCTACTCTAACCCAGCCTCCCCTCCCCTCCCACCCTCCTACCCTAGCCCAGCCTCCCCTCCCCTCCCACCCTCCTACCCTAACCCAGCCTCCCCTCCCCTACCACTCTCCTACCCTAACCCAGCCTCCCCTCCCCTACCACTCTCCTACTCTAACCCAGCCTCCCCTCTACTCCCACCCTCCTACCCTAGCCCAGCCTCCCCTCCCCTACCACTCTCCTACTCTAACCCAGCCTCCCCTCCCCTCCCACCCTCCTACTCTAACCCAGCCTCCCCTCCCCTACCACTCTCCTACTCTAACCCAGCCTCCCCTCCCCTACCACTCTCCTACTCTAACCCAGCCTCCCCTCCCCTACCACTCTCCTACTCTAACCCAGCCTCCCCTCCCCTACCACTCTCCTACTCTAACCCAGCCTCCCCTCCCCTACCACTCTCCTACTCTAACCCAGCCTCCCCTCCCCCACCACTCTCCTACTCTAACCCAGCCTCCCCTCCCCTACCACTCTCCTACTCTAACCCAGCCTCCCCTCCCCTACCACTCTCCTACTCTAACCCAGCCTCCCCTCCCCTACCACTCTCCTACTCTAACCCAGCCTCCCCTCCCCTCCCACTCTCCTACTCTAACCCAGCCTCCCCTCCCCTACCACTCTCCTACTCTAACCCAGCCCCCCATCCCCTCCCACCCTCCTACCCTAACCCAGCCTCCCCTCCCCTCCCACTCTCCTACCCTAACCCAGCCTCCCCTCCCCTACCACTCTCCTACTCTAGCCCAGCCTCCCCTCCCCTACCACTCTCCTATCCTAACCCAGCATCCCCTCCCCTACCACTCTCCTACTCTAACCCAGCCTCCCCTCCCCTACCACTCTCCTACTCTAACCCAGCCTCCCCTCCCCTCCCACCCTCCTACCCTAACCCAGCCTCCCCTCCCCTACCAACCTCCTACTCTAACCCAGCCTCCCCTCCCCTACCACTCTCCTACCCTAACCCAGCCTCCCCTCCCCTACCACTCTCCTACTCTAACCCAGCCTCCCCTCCCCTACCACTCTCCTACTCTAACCCAGCCTCCCCTCCCCTACCACTCTCCTACTCTAACCCAGCCTCCCCTCCCCTCCCACTCTCCTACTCTAACCCAGCCTCCCCTCCCCTCCCACTCTCCTACTCTAACCCAGCCTCCCCTCCCCTACCACTCTCCTACTCTAACCCAGCCTCCCCTCCCCTACCACTCTCCTACTCTAACCCAGCCTCCCCTCCCCTACCACTCTCCTACTCTAACCCAGCCTCCCCTCCCCTACCACTCTCCTACTCTAACCCAGCCTCCCCTCCCCTCCCACTCTCCTACTCTAACCCAGCCTCCCCTCCCCTCCCACCCTCCTACCCTAGCCCAGCCTCCCCTCCCCTCCCACCCTCCTACCCTAACCCAGCCTCCCCTCCCCTACCACTCTCCTACCCTAACCCAGCCTCCCCTCCCCTACCACTCTCCTACTCTAGCCCAGCCTCCCCTCCCCTACCACTCTCCTATCCTAACCCAGCCTCCCCTCTCCTACCACTCTCCTACTCTAACCCAGCCTCCCCTCCCCTACCACTCTCCTACTCTAACCCAGCCTCCCCTCCCCTACCACTCTCCTACTCTAACCCAGCCTCCCCTCCCCTCCCACCCTCCTACCCTAACCCAGCCTCCCCTCCCCTCCCACTCTCCTACTCTAGCCCAGCCTCCCCTCCCCTCCCACCCTCCTACCCTAACCCAGCCTCCCCTCCCCTACCACTCTCCTACTCTAACCCAGCCTCCCCTCCCCTACCACTCTCCTACTCTAACCCAGCCTCCCCTCCCCTCCCACCCTCCTACCCTAACCCAGCCTCCCCTCCCCTACCAACCTCCTACTCTAACCCAGCCTCCCCTCCCCTACCACTCTCCTACCCTAACCCAGCCTCCCCTCCCCTACCACTCTCCTACTCTAACCCAGCCTCCCCTCCCCTACCACTCTCCTACTCTAACCCAGCCTCCCCTCCCCTACCACTCTCCTACTCTAACCCAGCCTCCCCTCCCCTACCACTCTCCTACTCTAACCCAGCCTCCCCTCCCCTACCACTCTCCTACTCTAACCCAGCCTCCCCTCCCCTACCACTCTCCTACTCTAACCCAGCCTCTCCTCCCCTACCACTCTCCTACTCTAACCCAGCCTCCCCTCCCCTACCACTCTCCTACTCTAACCCAGCCTCCCCTCCCCTACCACTCTCCTACTCTAACCCAGCCTCCCCTCCCCTCCCACTCTCCTACTCTAACCCAGCCTCCCCTCCCCTCCCACTCTCCTACTCTAACCCAGCCTCCCCTCCCCTACCACTCTCCTACTCTAACCCAGCCTCCCCTCCCCTACCACTCTCCTACTCTAACCCAGCCTCCCCTCCCCTCCCACTCTCCTACTCTAACCCAGCCTCCCCTCCCCTCCCACTCTCCTACTCTAACCCAGCCTCCCCTCCCCTACCACTCTCCTACTCTAACCCAGCCTCCCCTCCCCTACCACTCTCCTACTCTAACCCAGCCTCCCCTCCCCTACCACTCTCCTACTCTAACCCAGCCTCCCCTCCCCTACCACTCTCCTACTCTAACCCAGCCTCCCCTCCCCTCCCACTCTCCTACTCTAACCCAGCCTCCCCTCCCCTCCCACCCTCCTACCCTAGCCCAGCCTCCCCTCCCCTCCCACCCTCCTACCCTAACCCAGCCTCCCCTCCCCTACCACTCTCCTACCCTAACCCAGCCTCCCCTCCCCTACCACTCTCCTACTCTAACCCAGCCTCCCCTCCCCTCCCACCCTCCTACCCTAACCCAGCCTCCCCTCCCCTACCACTCTCCTACTCTAACCCAGCCTCCCCTCCCCTCCCACCCTCCTACTCTAACCCAGCCTCACCTCCCCTACCACTCTCCTACTCTAACCCAGCCTCCCCTCCCCTACCACTCTCCTACCCTAACCCAGCCTCCCCTCCCCTACCACTCTCCTACTCTAACCCAGCCTCCCCTCCCCTACCACTCTCCTACTCTAACCCAGCCTCCCCTCCCCTACCACTCTCCTACTCTAACCCAGCCTCCCCTCCCCTACCACTCTCCTACTCTAACCCAGCCTCCCCTCCCCTACCACTCTCCTACTCTAACCCAGCCCCCCCTCCCCTCCCACCCTCCTACCCTAACCCAGCCTCCCCTCCCCTCCCACTCTCCTACCCTAACCCAGCCTCCCCTCCCCTACCACTCTCCTACTCTAGCCCAGCCTCCCCTCCCCTACCACTCTCCTATCCTAACCCAGCCTCCCCTCCCCTACCACTCTCCTACTCTAACCCAGCCTCCCCTCCCCTACCACTCTCCTACTCTAACCCAGCCTCCCCTCCCCTCCCACCCTCCTACCCTAACCCAGCCTCCCCTCCCCTACCAACCTCCTACTCTAACCCAGCCTCCCCTCCCCTACCACTCTCCTACCCTAACCCAGCCTCCCCTCCCCTACCACTCTCCTACTCTAACCCAGCCTCCCCTCCCCTACCACTCTCCTACTCTAACCCAGCCTCCCCTCCCCTACCACTCTCCTACTCTAACCCAGCCTCCCCTCCCCTACCACTCTCCTACTCTAACCCAGCCTCCCCTCCCCTACCACTCTCCTACTCTAACCCAGCCTCCCCTCCCCTACCACTCTCCTACTCTAACCCAGCCTCCCCTCCCCTACCACTCTCCTACTCTAACCCAGCCTCTCCTCCCCTACCACTCTCCTACTCTAACCCAGCCTCCCCTCCCCTACCACTCTCCTACTCTAACCCAGCCTCCCCTCCCCTACCACTCTCCTACTCTAACCCAGCCTCCCCTCCCCTCCCACTCTCCTACTCTAACCCAGCCTCCCCTCCCCTCCCACTCTCCTACTCTAACCCAGCCTCCCCTCCCCTACCACTCTCCTACTCTAACCCAGCCTCCCCTCCCCTACCACTCTCCTACTCTAACCCAGCCTCCCCTCCCCTCCCACTCTCCTACTCTAACCCAGCCTCCCCTCCCCTCCCACTCTCCTACTCTAACCCAGCCTCCCCTCCCCTACCACTCTCCTACTCTAACCCAGCCTCCCCTCCCCTACCACTCTCCTACTCTAACCCAGCCTCCCCTCCCCTACCACTCTCCTACTCTAACCCAGCCTCCCCTCCCCTACCACTCTCCTACTCTAACCCAGCCTCCCCTCCCCTCCCACTCTCCTACTCTAACCCAGCCTCCCCTCCCCTCCCACCCTCCTACCCTAGCCCAGCCTCCCCTCCCCTCCCACCCTCCTACCCTAACCCAGCCTCCCCTCCCCTACCACTCTCCTACCCTAACCCAGCCTCCCCTCCCCTACCACTCTCCTACTCTAACCCAGCCTCCCCTCTACTCCCACCCTCCTACCCTAGCCCAGCCTCCCCTCCCCTACCACTCTCCTACTCTAACCCAGCCTCCCCTCCCCTCCCACCCTCCTACTCTAACCCAGCCTCCCCTCCCCTACCACTCTCCTACTCTAACCCAGCCTCCCCTCCCCTACCACTCTCCTACTCTAACCCAGCCTCCCCTCCCCTACCACTCTCCTACTCTAACCCAGCCTCCCCTCCCCTACCACTCTCCTACTCTAACCCAGCCTCCCCTCCCCTACCACTCTCCTACTCTAACCCAGCCTCCCCTCCCCCACCACTCTCCTACTCTAACCCAGCCTCCCCTCCCCTACCACTCTCCTACTCTAACCCAGCCTCCCCTCCCCTACCACTCTCCTACTCTAACCCAGCCTCCCCTCCCCTACCACTCTCCTACTCTAACCCAGCCTCCCCTCCCCTCCCACTCTCCTACTCTAACCCAGCCTCCCCTCCCCTACCACTCTCCTACTCTAACCCAGCCCCCCATCCCCTCCCACCCTCCTACCCTAACCCAGCCTCCCCTCCCTCCCACTCTCCTACCCTAACCCAGCCTCCCCTCCCCTACCACTCTCCTACTCTAGCCCAGCCTCCCCTCCCCTACCACTCTCCTATCCTAACCCAGCATCCCCTCCCCTACCACTCTCCTACTCTAACCCAGCCTCCCCTCCCCTACCACTCTCCTACTCTAACCCAGCCTCCCCTCCCCTCCCACCCTCCTACCCTAACCCAGCCTCCCCTCCCCTACCAACCTCCTACTCTAACCCAGCCTCCCCTCCCCTACCACTCTCCTACCCTAACCCAGCCTCCCCTCCCCTACCACTCTCCTACTCTAACCCAGCCTCCCCTCCCCTACCACTCTCCTACTCTAACCCAGCCTCCCCTCCCCTACCACTCTCCTACTCTAACCCAGCCTCCCCTCCCCTCCCACTCTCCTACTCTAACCCAGCCTCCCCTCCCCTCCCACTCTCCTACTCTAACCCAGCCTCCCCTCCCCTACCACTCTCCTACTCTAACCCAGCCTCCCCTCTACTCCCACCCTCCTACTCTAACCCAGCCTCCCCTCCCCTACCACTCTCCTACTCTAACCCAGCCTCCCCTCCCCTACCACTCTCCTACTCTAACCCAGCCTCCCCTCCCCTCCCACTCTCCTACTCTAACCCAGCCTCCCCTCCCCTCCCACCCTCCTACCCTAGCCCAGCCTCCCCTCCCCTCCCACCCTCCTACCCTAACCCAGCCTCCCCTCCCCTACCACTCTCCTACCCTAACCCAGCCTCCCCTCCCCTACCACTCTCCTACTCTAGCCCAGCCTCCCCTCCCCTACCACTCTCCTATCCTAACCCAGCCTCCCCTCTCCTACCACTCTCCTACTCTAACCCAGCCTCCCCTCCCCTACCACTCTCCTACTCTAACCCAGCCTCCCCTCCCCTACCACTCTCCTACTCTAACCCAGCCTCCCCTCCCCTACCACTCTCCTACTCTAACCCAGCCTCCCCTCCCCTCCCACCCTCCTACCCTAACCCAGCCTCCCCTCCCCTCCCACTCTCCTACTCTAGCCCAGCCTCCCCTCCCCTCCCACCCTCCTACCCTAACCCAGCCTCCCCTCCCCTACCACTCTCCTACTCTAACCCAGCCTCCCCTCCCCTACCACTCTCCTACTCTAACCCAGCCTCCCCTCCCCTCCCACCCTCCTACCCTAACCCAGCCTCCCCTCCCCTACCAACCTCCTACTCTAACCCAGCCTCCCCTCCCCTACCACTCTCCTACCCTAACCCAGCCTCCCCTCCCCTACCACTCTCCTACTCTAACCCAGCCTCCCCTCCCCTACCACTCTCCTACTCTAACCCAGCCTCCCCTCCCCTACCACTCTCCTACTCTAACCCAGCCTCCCCTCCCCTACCACTCTCCTACTCTAACCCAGCCTCCCCTCCCCTACCACTCTCCTACTCTAACCCAGCCTCCCCTCCCCTACCACTCTCCTACTCTAACCCAGCCTCTCCTCCCCTACCACTCTCCTACTCTAACCCAGCCTCCCTCCCCTACCACTCTCCTACTCTAACCCAGCCTCCCCTCCCCTACCACTCTCCTACTCTAACCCAGCCTCCCCTCCCCTCCCACTCTCCTACTCTAACCCAGCCTCCCCTCCCCTCCCACTCTCCTACTCTAACCCAGCCTCCCCTCCCCTACCACTCTCCTACTCTAACCCAGCCTCCCCTCCCCTACCACTCTCCTACTCTAACCCAGCCTCCCCTCCCCTCCCACTCTCCTACTCTAACCCAGCCTCCCCTCCCCTCCCACTCTCCTACTCTAACCCAGCCTCCCCTCCCCTACCACTCTCCTACTCTAACCCAGCCTCCCCTCCCCTACCACTCTCCTACTCTAACCCAGCCTCCCCTCCCCTACCACTCTCCTACTCTAACCCAGCCTCCCCTCCCCTACCACTCTCCTACTCTAACCCAGCCTCCCCTCCCCTCCCACTCTCCTACTCTAACCCAGCCTCCCCTCCCCTCCCACCCTCCTACCCTAGCCCAGCCTCCCCTCCCCTCCCACCCTCCTACCCTAACCCAGCCTCCCCTCCCCTACCACTCTCCTACCCTAACCCAGCCTCCCCTCCCCTACCACTCTCCTACTCTAACCCAGCCTCCCCTCCCCTCCCACCCTCCTACCCTAACCCAGCCTCCCCTCCCCTACCACTCTCCTACTCTAACCCAGCCTCCCCTCCCCTCCCACCCTCCTACTCTAACCCAGCCTCCCCTCCCCTACCACTCTCCTACTCTAACCCAGCCTCCCCTCCCCTACCACTCTCCTACTCTAACCCAGCCTCCCCTCCCCTACCACTCTCCTACTCTAACCCAGCCTCCCCTCCCCTACCACTCTCCTACTCTAACCCAGCCTCCCCTCCCCTACCACTCTCCTACTCTAACCCAGCCTCCCCTCCCCTACCACTCTCCTACTCTAACCCAGCCTCCCCTCCCCTACCACTCTCCTACTCTAACCCAGCCTCCCCTCCCCTACCACTCTCCTACTCTAACCCAGCCTCCCCTCCCCTCCCACTCTCCTACTCTAACCCAGCCTCCCCTCCCCTCCCACTCTCCTACTCTAACCCAGCCTCCCCTCCCCTACCACTCTCCTACTCTAACCCAGCCCCCCATCCCCTCCCACCCTCCTACCCTAACCCAGCCTCCCCTCCCCTCCCACTCTCCTACCCTAACCCAGCCTCCCCTCCCCTACCACTCTCCTACTCTAGCCCAGCCTCCCCTCCCCTACCACTCTCCTATCCTAACCCAGCCTCCCCTCCCCTACCACTCTCCTACTCTAACCCAGCCTCCCCTCCCCTACCACTCTCCTACTCTAACCCAGCCTCCCCTCCCCTCCCACCCTCCTACCCTAACCCAGCCTCCCCTCCCCTACCAACCTCCTACTCTAACCCAGCCTCCCCTCCCCTACCACTCTCCTACCCTAACCCAGCCTCCCCTCCCCTACCACTCTCCTACTCTAACCCAGCCTCCCCTCCCCTACCACTCTCCTACTCTAACCCAGCCTCCCCTCCCCTACCACTCTCCTACTCTAACCCAGCCTCCCCTCCCCTCCCACTCTCCTACTCTAACCCAGCCTCCCCTCCCCTCCCACTCTCCTACTCTAACCCAGCCTCCCCTCCCCTACCACTCTCCTACTCTAACCCAGCCTCCCCTCCCCTACCACTCTCCTACTCTAACCCAGCCTCCCCTCCCCTACCACTCTCCTACTCTAACCCAGCCTCCCCTCCCCTACCACTCTCCTACTCTAACCCAGCCTCCCCTCCCCTCCCACTCTCCTACTCTAACCCAGCCTCCCCTCCCCTCCCACCCTCCTACCCTAGCCCAGCCTCCCCTCCCCTCCCACCCTCCTACCCTAACCCAGCCTCCCCTCCCCTACCACTCTCCTACCCTAACCCAGCCTCCCCTCCCCTACCACTCTCCTACTCTAGCCCAGCCTCCCCTCCCCTACCACTCTCCTATCCTAACCCAGCCTCCCCTCTCCTACCACTCTCCTACTCTAACCCAGCCTCCCCTCCCCTACCACTCTCCTACTCTAACCCAGCCTCCCCTCCCCTACCACTCTCCTACTCTAACCCAGCCTCCCCTCCCCTACCACTCTCCTACTCTAACCCAGCCTCCCCTCCCCTCCCACCCTCCTACCCTAACCCAGCCTCCCCTCCCCTCCCACTCTCCTACTCTAGCCCAGCCTCCCCTCCCCTCCCACCCTCCTACCCTAACCCAGCCTCCCCTCCCCTACCACTCTCCTACTCTAGCCCAGCCTCCCTCCCGTACCACTCTCCTACCCTAACCCAGCCTCCCCTCCCCTACCACTCTCCTACTCTAACCCAGCCTCCCCTCCCCTACCACTCTCCTACTCTAACCCAGCCTCCCCTCCCCTACCACTCTCCTACTCTAACCCAGCCTCCCCTCCCCTACCACTCTCCTACTCTAACCCAGCCTCCCCTCCCCTCCCACCCTCCTACCCTTACCCAGCCTCCCCTCCCCTACCACTCTCCTACTCTAACCCAGCCTCCCCTCCCCTCCCACCCTCCTACTCTAACCCAGCCTCCCCTCCCCTCCCACCCTCCTACCCTAGCCCAGCCTCCCCTCCCCTCCCACCCTCCTACCCTAACCCAGCCTCCCCTCCCCTACCACTCTCCTACCCTTACCCAGCCTCCCCTCCCCTCCCACCCTCCTACCCTAACCCAGCCTCCCCTCCCCTACCACTCTCCTACCCTAACCCAGCCTCCCCTCCCCTACCACTCTCCTACTCTAACCCAGCCTCCCCTCCCCTCCCACCCTCCTACCCTAACCCAGCCCTCCCCTCCCCTACCACTCTCCTACTCTAACCCAGCCTCCCCTCCCCTCCCACCCTCCTACTCTAACCCAGCCTCCCCTCCCCTACCACTCTCCTACTCTAACCCAGCCTCCCCTCCCCTACCACTCTCCTACTCTAACCCAGCCTCCCCTCCCCTACCACTCTCCTACTCTAACCCAGCCTCCCCTCCCCTACCACTCTCCTACTCTAACCCAGCCTCCCCTCCCCTACCACTCTCCTACTCTAACCCAGCCTCCCCTCCCCTACCACTCTCCTACTCTAACCCAGCCTCCCCTCCCCTACCACTCTCCTACTCTAACCCAGCCTCCCCTCCCCTACCACTCTCCTACTCTAACCCAGCCTCCCCTCCCCTCCCACTCTCCTACTCTAACCCAGCCTCCCCTCCCCTCCCACTCTCCTACTCTAACCCAGCCTCCCCTCCCCTACCACTCTCCTACTCTAACCCAGCCCCCCCTCCCCTCCCACCCTCCTACCCTAACCCAGCCTCCCCTCCCCTCCCACTCTCCTACCCTAACCCAGCCTCCCCTCCCCTACCACTCTCCTACTCTAGCCCAGCCTCCCCTCCCCTACCACTCTCCTATCCTAACCCAGCCTCCCCTCCCTACCACTCTCCTACTCTAACCCAGCCTCCCCTCCCCTACCACTCTCCTACTCTAACCCAGCCTCCCCTCCCCTCCCACCCTCCTACCCTAACCCAGCCTCCCTCCCCTACCAACCTCCTACTCTAACCCAGCCTCCCCTCCCCTACCACTCTCCTACCCTAACCCAGCCTCCCCTCCCCTACCACTCTCCTACTCTAACCCAGCCTCCCCTCCCCTACCACTCTCCTACTCTAACCCAGCCTCCCCTCCCCTACCACTCTCCTACTCTAACCCAGCCTCCCCTCCCCTACCACTCTCCTACTCTAACCCAGCCTCCCCTCCCCTCCCACTCTCCTACTCTAACCCAGCATCCCCTCCCCTCCCACTCTCCTACTCTAACCCAGCCTCCCCTCCCCTACCACTCTCCTACTCTAACCCAGCCCCCCCTCCCCTCCCACCCTCCTACCCTAACCCAGCCTCCCCTCCCCTCCCACTCTCCTACCCTAACCCAGCCTCCCCTCCCCTACCACTCTCCTACTCTAGCCCAGCCTCCCCTCCCCTACCACTCTCCTATCCTAACCCAGCCTCCCCTCCCCTACCACTCTCCTACTCTAACCCAGCCTCCCCTCCCCTACCACTCTCCTACTCTAACCCAGCCTCCCCTCCCCTCCCACCCTCCTACCCTAACCCAGCCTCCCCTCCCCTACCAACCTCCTACTCTAACCCAGCCTCCCCTCCCCTACCACTCTCCTACCCTAACCCAGCCTCCCCTCCCCTACCACTCTCCTACTCTAACCCAGCCTCCCCTCCCCTACCACTCTCCTACTCTAACCCAGCCTCCCCTCCCCTACCACTCTCCTACTCTAACCCAGCCTCCCCTCCCCTACCACTCTCCTACTCTAACCCAGCCTCCCCTCCCCTACCACTCTCCTACTCCAACCCAGCCTCCCCTCCCCTACCACTCTCCTACTCTAACCCAGCCTCCCCTCCCCTACCACTCTCCTACTCTAACCCAGCCTCTCCTCCCCTACCACTCTCCTACTCTAACCCAGCCTCCCCTCCCCTACCACTCTCCTACTCTAACCCAGCCTCCCCTCCCCTACCACTCTCCTACTCTAACCCAGCCTCCCCTCCCCTCCCACTCTCCTACTCTAACCCAGCCTCCCCTCCCCTCCCACTCTCCTACTCTAACCCAGCCTCCCCTCCCCTACCACTCTCCTACTCTAACCCAGCATCCCCTCCCCTACCACTCTCCTACTCTAACCCAGCCTCCCCTCCCCTCCCACTCTCCTACTCTAACCCAGCCTCCCCTCCCCTCCCACTCTCCTACTCTAACCCAGCCTCCCCTCCCCTACCACTCTCCTACTCTAACCCAGCCTCCCCTCCCCTACCACTCTCCTACTCTAACCCAGCCTCCCCTCCCCTACCACTCTCCTACTCTAACCCAGCCTCCCCTCCCCTCCCACTCTCCTACTCTAACCCAGCCTCCCCTCCCCTCCCACCCTCCTACCCTAGCCCAGCCTCCCCTCCCCTCCCACCCTCCTACCCTAACCCAGCCTCCCCTCCCCTACCACTCTCCTACCCTAACCCAGCCTCCCCTCCCCTACCACTCTCCTACTCTAACCCAGCCTCCCCTCCCCTCCCACCCTCCTACCCTAACCCAGCCTCCCCTCCCCTACCACTCTCCTACTCTAACCCAGCCTCCCCTCCCCTCCCACCCTCCTACTCTAACCCAGCCTCCCCTCCCCTACCACTCTCCTACTCTAACCCAGCCTCCCATCCCCTACCACTCTCCTACTCTAACCCAGCCTCCCCTCCCCTACCACTCTCCTACTCTAACCCAGCCTCCCCTCCCCTACCACTCTCCTACTCTAACCCAGCCTCCCCTCCCCTACCACTCTCCTACTCTAACCCAGCCTCCCCTCCCCTACCACTCTCCTACTCTAACCCAGCCTCCCCTCCCCTACCACTCTCCTACTCTAACCCAGCCTCCCCTCCCCTACCACTCTCCTACTCTAACCCAGCCTCCCCTCCCCTCCCACTCTCCTACTCTAACCCAGCCTCCCCTCCCCTCCCACTCTCCTACTCTAACCCAGCCTCCCCTCCCCTACCACTCTCCTACTCTAACCCAGCCCCCCATCCCCTCCCACCCTCCTACCCTAACCCAGCCTCCCCTCCCCTCCCACTCTCCTACCCTAACCCAGCCTCCCCTCCCCTACCACTCTCCTACTCTAGCCCAGCCTCCCCTCCCCTACCACTCTCCTACTCTAACCCAGCCTCCCCTCCCCTACCACTCTCCTACTCTAACCCAGCCTCCCCTCCCCTACCACTCTCCTACTCTAACCCAGCCTCCCCTCCCCTCCCACCCTCCTACCCTAACCCAGCCTCCCCTCCCCTACCAACCTCCTACTCTAACCCAGCCTCCCCTCCCCTACCACTCTCCTACCCTAACCCAGCCTCCCCTCCCCTACCACTCTCCTACTCTAACCCAGCCTCCCCTCCCCTACCACTCTCCTACTCTAACCCAGCCTCCCCTCCCCTACCACTCTCCTACTCTAACCCAGCCTCTCCTCCCCTACCACTCTCCTACTCTAACCCAGCCTCCCCTCCCCTACCACTCTCCTACTCTAACCCAGCCTCCCCTCCCCTACCACTCTCCTACTCTAACCCAGCCTCCCCTCCCCTCCCACTCTCCTACTCTAACCCAGCCTCCCCTCCCCTACCACTCTCCTACTCTAACCCAGCCTCCCCTCCCCTACCACTCTCCTACTCTAACCCAGCCTCTCCTCCCCTACCACTCTCCTACTCTAACCCAGCCTCCCCTCCCCTACCACTCTCCTACTCTAACCCAGCCTCCCCTCCCCTACCACTCTCCTACTCTAACCCAGCCTCCCCTCCCCTCCCACTCACTCTCCTACTCTAACCCAGCCTCCCCTCCCCTCCCACTCTCCTACTCTAACCCAGCCTCCCCTCCCCTACCACTCTCCTACTCTAACCCAGCCCCCCCTCCCCTCCCACCCTCCTACCCTAACCCAGCCTCCCCTCCCCTCCCACTCTCCTACCCTAACCCAGCCTCCCCTCCCCTACCACTCTCCTACTCTAGCCCAGCCTCCCCTCCCCTACCACTCTCCTATCCTAACCCAGCCTCCCCTCTCCTACCACTCTCCTACTCTAACCCAGCCTCCCCTCCCCTACCACTCTCCTACTCTAACCCAGCCTCCCCTCCCCTACCACTCTCCTACTCTAACCCAGCCTCCCCTCCCCTACCACTCTCCTACTCTAACCCAGCCTCCCCTCCCCTCCCACTCTCCTACTCTAACCCAGCCTCCCCTCCCCTCCCACTCTCCTACTCTAACCCAGCCTCCCCTCCCCTACCACTCTCCTACTCTAACCCAGCCTCCCCTCCCCTACCACTCTCCTACTCTAACCCAGCCTCCCCTCCCCTCCCACTCTCCTACTCTAACCCAGCCTCCACTCCCCTCCCACTCTCCTACTCTAACCCAGCCTCCCCTCCCCTCCCACTCTCCTACTCTAACCCAGCCTCCCCTCCCCTCCCACCCTCCTACCCTAGCCCAGCCTCCCCTCCCCTCCCACCCTCCTACCCTAACCCAGCCTCCCCTCCCCTACCACTCTCCTACCCTAACCCAGCCTCCCCTCCCCTACCACTCTCCTACTCTAACCCAGCCTCCCCTCCCCTCCCACCCTCCTACCCTAACCCAGCCTCCCCTCCCCTACCACTCTCCTACTCTAACCCAGCCTCCCCTCCCCTCCCACCCTCCTACTCTAACCCAGCCTCCCCTCCCCTACCACTCTCCTACTCTAACCCAGCCTCCCCTCCCCTACCACTCTCCTACTCTAACCCAGCCTCCCCTCCCCTCCCACTCTCCTACTCTAACCCAGCCTCCCCTCCCCTCCCACTCTCCTACTCTAACCCAGCCTCCCCTCCCCTACCACTCTCCTACTCTAACCCAGCCCCCCCTCCCCTCCCACCCTCCTACCCTAACCCAGCCTCCCCTCCCCTCCCACTCTCCTACCCTAACCCAGCCTCCCCTCCCCTACCACTCTCCTACTCTAGCCCAGCCTCCCCTCCCCTACCACTCTCCTATCCTAACCCAGCCTCCCCTCTCCTACCACTCTCCTACTCTAACCCAGCCTCCCCTCCCCTACCACTCTCCTACTCTAACCCAGCCTCCCCTCCCCTACCACTCTCCTACTCTAACCCAGCCTCCCCTCCCCTACCACTCTCCTACTCTAACCCAGCCTCCCCTCCCCTACCACTCTCCTACTCTAACCCAGCCTCCCCTCCCCTACCACTCTCCTACTCTAACCCAGCCTCCCCTCCCCTCCCACTCTCCTACTCTAACCCAGCCTCCCCTCCCCTCCCACCCTCCTACCCTAGCCCAGCCTCCCCTCCCCTCCCACCCTCCTACCCTAACCCAGCCTCCCCTCCCCTACCACTCTCCTACCCTAACCCAGCCTCCCCTCCCCTACCACTCTCCTACTCTAGCCCAGCCTCCCCTCCCCTACCACTCTCCTATCCTAACCCAGCCTCCCCTCTCCTACCACTCTCCTACTCTAACCCAGCCTCCCCTCCCCTACCACTCTCCTACTCTAACCCAGCCTCCCCTCCCCTACCACTCTCCTACTCTAACCCAGCCTCCCCTCCCCTACCACTCTCCTACTCTAACCCAGCCTCCCCTCCCCTCCCACCCTCCTACCCTAACCCAGCCTCCCCTCCCCTCCCACTCTCCTACTCTAGCCCAGCCTCCCCTCCCCTCCCACCCTCCTACCCTAACCCAGCCTCCCCTCCCCTACCACTCTCCTACTCTAGCCCAGCCTCCCCTCCCGTACCACTCTCCTACCCTAACCCAGCCTCCCCTCCCCTACCACTCTCCTACTCTAACCCAGCCTCCCCTCCCCTACCACTCTCCTACTCTAACCCAGCCTCCCCTCCCCTACCACTCTCCTACTCTAACCCAGCCTCCCCTCCCCTACCACTCTCCTACTCTAACCCAGCCTCCCCTCCCCTCCCACCCTCCTACCCTTACCCAGCCTCCCCTCCCCTACCACTCTCCTACTCTAACCCAGCCTCCCCTCCCCTCCCACCCTCCTACTCTAACCCAGCCTCCCCTCCCCTCCCACCCTCCTACCCTAGCCCAGCCTCCCCTCCCCTCCCACCCTCCTACCCTAACCCAGCCTCCCCTCCCCTACCACTCTCCTACCCTAACCCAGCCTCCCCTCCCCTCCCACCCTCCTACCCTAACCCAGCCTCCCCTCCCCTACCACTCTCCTACCCTAACCCAGCCTCCCCTCCCCTACCACTCTCCTACTCTAACCCAGCCTCCCCTCCCCTCCCACCCTCCTACCCTAACCCAGCCTCCCCTCCCCTACCACTCTCCTACTCTAACCCAGCCTCCCCTCCCCTCCCACCCTCCTACTCTAACCCAGCCTCCCCTCCCCTACCACTCTCCTACTCTAACCCAGCCTCCCCTCCCCTACCACTCTCCTACTCTAACCCAGCCTCCCCTCCCCTACCACTCTCCTACTCTAACCCAGCCTCCCCTCCCCTACCACTCTCCTACTCTAACCCAGCCTCCCCTCCCCTACCACTCTCCTACTCTAACCCAGCCTCCCCTCCCCTACCACTCTCCTACTCTAACCCAGCCTCCCCTCCCCTACCACTCTCCTACTCTAACCCAGCCTCCCCTCCCCTACCACTCTCCTACTCTAACCCAGCCTCCCCTCCCCTCCCACTCTCCTACTCTAACCCAGCCTCCCCTCCCCTCCCACTCTCCTACTCTAACCCAGCCTCCCCTCCCCTACCACTCTCCTACTCTAACCCAGCCCCCCCTCCCCTCCCACCCTCCTACCCTAACCCAGCCTCCCCTCCCCTCCCACTCTCCTACCCTAACCCAGCCTCCCCTCCCCTACCACTCTCCTACTCTAGCCCAGCCTCCCCTCCCCTACCACTCTCCTATCCTAACCCAGCCTCCCCTCCCCTACCACTCTCCTACTCTAACCCAGCCTCCCCTCCCCTACCACTCTCCTACTCTAACCCAGCCTCCCCTCCCCTCCCACCCTCCTACCCTAACCCAGCCTCCCCTCCCCTACCAACCTCCTACTCTAACCCAGCCTCCCCTCCCCTACCACTCTCCTACCCTAACCCAGCCTCCCCTCCCCTACCACTCTCCTACTCTAACCCAGCCTCCCCTCCCCTACCACTCTCCTACTCTAACCCAGCCTCCCCTCCCCTACCACTCTCCTACTCTAACCCAGCCTCCCCTCCCCTACCACTCTCCTACTCTAACCCAGCCTCCCCTCCCCTCCCACTCTCCTACTCTAACCCAGCATCCCCTCCCCTCCCACTCTCCTACTCTAACCCAGCCTCCCCTCCCCTACCACTCTCCTACTCTAACCCAGCCCCCCCTCCCCTCCCACCCTCCTACCCTAACCCAGCCTCCCCTCCCCTCCCACTCTCCTACCCTAACCCAGCCTCCCCTCCCCTACCACTCTCCTACTCTAGCTCAGCCTCCCCTCCCCTACCACTCTCCTATCCTAACCCAGCCTCCCCTCCCCTACCACTCTCCTACTCTAACCCAGCCTCCCCTCCCCTACCACTCTCCTACTCTAACCCAGCCTCCCCTCCCCTCCCACCCTCCTACCCTAACCCAGCCTCCCCTCCCCTACCAACCTCCTACTCTAACCCAGCCTCCCCTCCCCTACCACTCTCCTACCCTAACCCAGCCTCCCTCCCCTACCACTCTCCTACTCTAACCCAGCCTCCCCTCCCCTACCACTCTCCTACTCTAACCCAGCCTCCCTCCCCTACCACTCTCCTACTCTAACCCAGCCTCCCCTCCCCTACCACTCTCCTACTCTAACCCAGCCTCCCCTCCCCTACCACTCTCCTACTCTAACCCAGCCTCCCCTCCCCTACCACTCTCCTACTCTAACCCAGCCTCCCCTCCCCTACCACTCTCCTACTCTAACCCAGCCTCTCCTCCCCTACCACTTCCTACTCTACCCAGCCTCCCCTCCCCTACCACTCTCCTACTCTAACCCAGCCTCCCCTCCCCTACCACTCTCCTACTCTAACCCAGCCTCCCCATCCCCTCCCACTCTCCTACTCTACCCAGCCTCCCCTCCCCTAACAATCTCCTACTCCTAAAGCTCCAGACTCCCCTCCACTACCACTCTCCTACTCTAACCCAGCCTCCACTCCCCTACCACTCTCCTACTCTAACCCAGCCTCCCAGCCCCTACCAACTCTCCTACTCTAACCCAGCCTCCCCTCCCCTCCCACCCGCCTACTCTAACCTCCAGCCTCCCCTCCCTACCACATCTCCTACTCTAACCCAGGCAATCGCCCTCGCCCTACCCACTCTCCTACTCTAACCCAGCCTCCCCTTCCCTACCAATCTCCTACTCTAACCCAGCCTCCCTCCCCTACACTCTGCCTCTCCTACTCTAACCCAGCCTCCCCTCCCCTACCACTCTCCTACTCTAACCCAGCCTCCCCTCCCCTACCACTCTCCTACTCTAACCCAGCCTCCCCTCCCCTACCACTCTCCTACTCTAACCCAGCCTCCCCTCCCCTACCACTCTCCTACTCTAACCCAGCCTCCCCTCCCCTACCACTCTCCTACTCTAACCCAGCCTCCCCTCCCCTACCACTCTCCTACTCTAACCCAGCCTCCCCTCCACCTACCACTCTCCTACTCTAACCCAGCCTCCCCTCCCCTACCACTCTCCTACTCTAACCCAGCCTCCCCTCCCCTCCCACTCTCCTACTCTAACCCAGCCTCCCCTCCCCTCCCACTCTCCTACTCTAACCCAGCCTCCCCTCCCCTACCACTCTCCTACTCTAACCCAGCCTCCCCTCCCCTACCACTCTCCTACTCTAACCCAGCCTCCCCTCCCCTCCCACTCTCCTACTCTAACCCAGCCTCCCCTCCCCTCCCACTCTCCTACTCTAACCCAGCCTCCCCTCCCCTACCACTCTCCTACTCTAACCCAGCCTCCCCTCCCCTACCACTCTCCTACTCTAACCCAGCCTCCCCTCCCCTACCACTCTCCTACTCTAACCCAGCCTCCCCTCCCCTCCCACTCTCCTACTCTAACCCAGCCTCCCCTCCCCTCCCACCCTCCTACCCTAGCCCAGCCTCCCCTCCCCTCCCACCCTCCTACCCTAACCCAGCCTCCCCTCCCCTACCACTCTCCTACCCTAACCCAGCCTCCCCTCCCCTACCACTCTCCTACTCTAACCCAGCCTCCCCTCCCCTCCCACCCTCCTACCCTAACCCAGCCTCCCCTCCCCTACCACTCTCCTACTCTAACCCAGCCTCCCCTCCCCTCCCACCCTCCTACTCTAACCCAGCCTCCCCTCCCCTACCACTCTCCTACTCTAACCCAGCCTCCCCTCCCCTACCACTCTCCTACTCTAACCCAGCCTCCCCTCCCCTACCACTCTCCTACTCTAACCCAGCCTCCCCTCCCCTACCACTCTCCTACTCTAACCCAGCCTCCCCTCCCCTACCACTCTCCTACTCTAACCCAGCCTCCCCTCCCCTACCACTCTCCTACTCTAACCCAGCCTCCCCTCCCCTACCACTCTCCTACTCTAACCCAGCCTCCCCTCCCCTACCACTCTCCTACTCTAACCCAGCCTCCCCTCCCCTCCCACTCTCCTACTCTAACCCAGCCTCCCCTCCCCTCCCACTCTCCTACTCTAACCCAGCCTCCCCTCCCCTACCACTCTCCTACTCTAACCCAGCCCCCCATCCCCTCCCACCCTCCTACCCTAACCCAGCCTCCCCTCCCCTCCCACTCTCCTACCCTAACCCAGCCTCCCCTCCCCTACCACTCTCCTACTCTAGCCCAGCCTCCCCTCCCCTACCACTCTCCTACTCTAACCCAGCCTCCCCTCCCCTACCACTCTCCTACTCTAACCCAGCCTCCCCTCCCCTACCACTCTCCTACTCTAACCCAGCCTCCCCTCCCCTCCCACCCTCCTACCCTAACCCAGCCTCCCCTCCCCTACCAACCTCCTACTCTAACCCAGCCTCCCCTCCCCTACCACTCTCCTACCCTAACCCAGCCTCCCCTCCCCTACCACTCTCCTACTCTAACCCAGCCTCCCCTCCCCTACCACTCTCCTACTCTAACCCAGCCTCCCCTCCCCTACCACTCTCCTACTCTAACCCAGCCTCTCCTCCCCTACCACTCTCCTACTCTAACCCAGCCTCCCCTCCCCTACCACTCTCCTACTCTAACCCAGCCTCCCCTCCCCTACCACTCTCCTACTCTAACCCAGCCTCCCCTCCCCTCCCACTCTCCTACTCTAACCCAGCCTCCCCTCCCCTACCACTCTCCTACTCTAACCCAGCCTCCCCTCCCCTACCACTCTCCTACTCTAACCCAGCCTCTCCTCCCCTACCACTCTCCTACTCTAACCCAGCCTCCCCTCCCCTACCACTCTCCTACTCTAACCCAGCCTCCCCTCCCCTACCACTCTCCTACTCTAACCCAGCCTCCCCTCCCCTCCCACTCTCCTACTCTAACCCAGCCTCCCCTCCCCTCCCACTCTCCTACTCTAACCCAGCCTCCCCTCCCCTACCACTCTCCTACTCTAACCCAGCCCCCCCTCCCCTCCCACCCTCCTACCCTAACCCAGCCTCCCCTCCCCTCCCACTCTCCTACCCTAACCCAGCCTCCCCTCCCCTACCACTCTCCTACTCTAGCCCAGCCTCCCCTCCCCTACCACTCTCCTATCCTAACCCAGCCTCCCCTCTCCTACCACTCTCCTACTCTAACCCAGCCTCCCCTCCCCTACCACTCTCCTACTCTAACCCAGCCTCCCCTCCCCTACCACTCTCCTACTCTAACCCAGCCTCCCCTCCCCTCCCACTCTCCTACTCTAACCCAGCCTCCCCTCCCCTACCACTCTCCTACTCTAACCCAGCCTCCCCTCCCCTACCACTCTCCTACTCTAACCCAGCCTCCCCTCCCCTCCCACTCTCCTACTCTAACCCAGCCTCCACTCCCCTCCCACTCTCCTACTCTAACCCAGCCTCCCCTCCCCTCCCACTCTCCTACTCTAACCCAGCCTCCCCTCCCCTCCCACCCTCCTACCCTAGCCCAGCCTCCCCTCCCCTCCCACCCTCCTACCCTAACCCAGCCTCCCCTCCCCTACCACTCTCCTACCCTAACCCAGCCTCCCCTCCCCTACCACTCTCCTACTCTAACCCAGCCTCCCCTCCCCTCCCACCCTCCTACCCTAACCCAGCCTCCCCTCCCCTACCACTCTCCTACTCTAACCCAGCCTCCCCTCCCCTCCCACCCTCCTACTCTAACCCAGCCTCCCCTCCCCTACCACTCTCCTACTCTAACCCAGCCTCCCCTCCCCTACCACTCTCCTACTCTAACCCAGCCTCCCCTCCCCTACCACTCTCCTACTCTAACCCAGCCTCCCCTCCCCTACCACTCTCCTACTCTAACCCAGCCTCCCCTCCCCTACCACTCTCCTACTCTAACCCAGCCTCCCCTCCCCTACCACTCTCCTACTCTAACCCAGCCTCCCCTCCCCTACCACTCTCCTACTCTAACCCAGCCTCTCCTCCCCTACCACTCTCCTACTCTAACCCAGCCTCCCCTCCCCTACCACTCTCCTACTCTAACCCAGCCTCCCCTCCCCTACCACTCTCCTACTCTAACCCAGCCTCCCCTCCCCTCCCACTCTCCTACTCTAACCCAGCCTCCCCTCCCCTCCCACTCTCCTACTCTAACCCAGCCTCCCCTCCCCTACCACTCTCCTACTCTAACCCAGCCCCCCCTCCCCTCCCACCCTCCTACCCTAACCCAGCCTCCCCTCCCCTCCCACTCTCCTACCCTAACCCAGCCTCCCCTCCCCTACCACTCTCCTACTCTAGCCCAGCCTCCCCTCCCCTACCACTCTCCTATCCTAACCCAGCCTCCCCTCTCCTACCACTCTCCTACTCTAACCCAGCCTCCCCTCCCCTACCACTCTCCTACTCTAACCCAGCCTCCCCTCCCCTACCACTCTCCTACTCTAACCCAGCCTCCCCTCCCCTCCCACTCTCCTACTCTAACCCAGCCTCCCCTCCCCTCCCACCCTCCTACCCTAACCCAGCCTCCCCTCCCCTCCCACTCTCCTACTCTAGCCCAGCCTCCCCTCCCCTCCCACCCTCCTACCCTAACCCAGCCTCCCCTCCCCTACCACTCTCCTACTCTAGCCCAGCCTCCCCTCCCGTACCACTCTCCTACCCTAACCCAGCCTCCCCTCCCCTACCACTCTCCTACTCTAACCCAGCCTCCCCTCCCCTACCACTCTCCTACTCTAACCCAGCCTCCCCTCCCCTACCACTCTCCTACTCTAACCCAGCCTCCCCTCCCCTACCACTCTCCTACTCTAACCCAGCCTCCCCTCCCCTCCCACCCTCCTACCCTAACCCAGCCTCCCCTCCCCTACCACTCTCCTACTCTAACCCAGCCTCCCCTCCCCTCCCACCCTCCTACTCTAACCCAGCCTCCCCTCCCCTCCCACCCTCCTACCCTAGCCCAGCCTCCCCTCCCCTCCCACCCTCCTACCCTAACCCAGCCTCCCCTCCCCTACCACTCTCCTACCCTAACCCAGCCTCCCCTCCCCTCCCACCCTCCTACCCTAACCCAGCCTCCCCTCCCCTACCACTCTCCTACCCTAACCCAGCCTCCCCTCCCCTACCACTCTCCTACTCTAACCCAGCCTCCCCTCCCCTCCCACCCTCCTACCCTAACCCAGCCTCCCCTCCCCTACCACTCTCCTACTCTAACCCAGCCTCCCCTCCCCTCCCACCCTCCTACTCTAACCCAGCCTCCCCTCCCCTACCACTCTCCTACTCTAACCCAGCCTCCCCTCCCCTACCACTCTCCTACTCTAACCCAGCCTCCCCTCCCCTACCACTCTCCTACTCTAACCCAGCCTCCCCTCCCCTACCACTCTCCTACTCTAACCCAGCCTCCCCTCCCCTACCACTCTCCTACTCTAACCCAGCCTCCCCTCCCCTACCACTCTCCTACTCTAACCCAGCCTCCCCTCCCCTACCACTCTCCTACTCTAACCCAGCCTCCCCTCCCCTACCACTCTCCTACTCTAACCCAGCCTCCCCTCCCCTCCCACTCTCCTACTCTAACCCAGCCTCCCCTCCCCTCCCACTCTCCTACTCTAACCCAGCCTCCCCTCCCCTACCACTCTCCTACTCTAACCCAGCCCCCCCTCCCCTCCCACCCTCCTACCCTAACCCAGCCTCCCCTCCCCTCCCACTCTCCTACCCTAACCCAGCCTCCCCTCCCCTACCACTCTCCTACTCTAGCCCAGCCTCCCCTCCCCTACCACTCTCCTACTCTAACCCAGCCTCCCCTCCCCTACCACTCTCCTACTCTAACCCAGCCTCCCCTCCCCTCCCACCCTCCTACCCTAACCCAGCCTCCCCTCCCCTACCACTCTCCTACTCTAACCCAGCCTCCCCTCCCCTACCACTCTCCTACTCTAACCCAGCCTCCCCTCCCCTACCACTCTCCTACTCTAACCCAGCCTCCCCTCCCCTACCACTCTCCTACCCTAACCCAGCCTCCCCTCCCCTACCACTCTCCTATCCTAACCCAGCCTCCCCTCCCCTACCACTCTCCTACTCTAACCCAGCCTCCCCTCCCCTACCACTCTCCTACTCTAACCCAGCCTCCCCTCCCCTCCCACCCTCCTACCCTAACCCAGCCTCCCCTCCCCTACCAACCTCCTACTCTAACCCAGCCTCCCCTCCCCTACCACTCTCCTACCCTAACCCAGCCTCCCCTCCCCTACCACTCTCCTACTCTAACCCAGCCTCCCCTCCCCTACCACTCTCCTACTCTAACCCAGCCTCCCCTCCCCTACCACTCTCCTACTCTAACCCAGCCTCCCCTCCCCTCCCACTCTCCTACTCTAACCCAGCCTCCCCTCCCCTCCCACTCTCCTACTCTAACCCAGCCTCCCCTCCCCTACCACTCTCCTACTCTAACCCAGCCTCCCCTCCCCTACCACTCTCCTACTCTAACCCAGCCTCCCCTCCCCTACCACTCTCCTACTCTAACCCAGCCTCCCCTCCCCTACCACTCTCCTACTCTAACCCAGCCTCCCCTCCCCTCCCACTCTCCTACTCTAACCCAGCCTCCCCTCCCCTCCCACCCTCCTACCCTAGCCCAGCCTCCCCTCCCCTACCACCCTCCTACCCTAACCCAGCCTCCCCTCCCCTACCACTCTCCTACCCTAACCCAGCCTCCCCTCCCCTACCACTCTCCTACTCTAACCCAGCCTCCCCTCCCCTCCCACCCTCCTACCCTAACCCAGCCTCCCCTCCCCTACCACTCTCCTACTCTAACCCAGCCTCCCCTCCCCTCCCACCCTCCTACTCTAACCCAGCCTCCCCTCCCCTACCACTCTCCTACTCTAACCCAGCCTCCCCTCCCCTACCACTCTCCTACTCTAACCCAGCCTCCCCTCCCCTACCACTCTCCTACTCTAACCCAGCCTCCCCTCCCCTACCACTCTCCTACTCTAACCCAGCCTCCCCTCCCCTACCACTCTCCTACTCTAACCCAGCCTCCCCTCCCCTACCACTCTCCTACTCTAACCCAGCCTCTCCTCCCCTACCACTCTCCTACTCTAACCCAGCCTCCCCTCCCCTACCACTCTCCTACTCTAGCCCAGCCTCCCCTCCCCTACCACTCTCCTACTCTAACCCAGCCTCCCCTCCCCTCCCACTCTCCTACTCTAACCCAGCCTCCCCTCCCCTCCCACTCTCCTACTCTAACCCAGCCTCCCCTCCCCTACCACTCTCCTACTCTAACCCAGCCCCCCCTCCCCTCCCACCCTCCTACCCTAACCCAGCCTCCCCTCCCCTCCCACTCTCCTACCCTAACCCAGCCTCCCCTCCCCTACCACTCTCCTACTCTAGCCCAGCCTCCCCTCCCCTACCACTCTCCTATCCTAACCCAGCCTCCCCTCCCCTACCACTCTCCTACTCTAACCCAGCCTCCCCTCCCCTCCCACTCTCCTACTCTAACCCAGCCTCCCCTCCCCTACCACTCTCCTACTCTAACCCAGCCTCCCCTCCCCTACCACTCTCCTACTCTAACCCAGCCTCCCCTCCCCTCCCACCCTCCTACCCTAACCCAGCCTCCCCTCCCCTCCCACTCTCCTACTCTAGCCCAGCCTCCCCTCCCCTCCCACCCTCCTACCCTAACCCAGCCTCCCCTCCCCTACCACTCTCCTACTCTAGCCCAGCCTCCCCTCCCGTACCACTCTCCTACCCTAACCCAGCCTCCCCTCCCCTACCACTCTCCTACTCTAACCCAGCCTCCCCTCCCCTACCACTCTCCTACTCTAACCCAGCCTCCCCTCCCCTACCAATCTCCTACTCTAACCCAGCCTCCCCTCCCCTACCACTCTCCTACTCTAACCCAGCCTCCCCTCCTCTCCCACCCTCCTACCCTAACCCAGCCTCCCCTCCCCTACCACTCTCCTACTCTAACCCAGCCTCCCCTCCCCTCCCACCCTCCTACTCTAACCCAGCCTCCCCTCCCCTCCCACCCTCCTACCCTAGCCCAGCCTCCCCTCCCCTCCCACCCTCCTACCCTAACCCAGCCTCCCCTCCCCTACCACTCTCCTACCCTAACCCAGCCTCCCCTCCCCTACCACTCTCCTACTCTAACCCAGCCTCCCCTCCCCTCCCACCCTCCTACCCTAACCCAGCCTCCCCTCCCCTACCACTCTCCTACTCTAACCCAGCCTCCCCTCCCCTTCCACCCTCCTACTCTAACCCAGCCTCCCCTCCCCTCCCACCCTCCTACCCTAGCCCAGCCTCCCCTCCCCTCCCACCCTCCTACCGTAACCCAGCCTCCCCTCCCCTCCCACCCTCCTACCCTAACCCAGCCTCCCCTCCCCTCCCACACTCCTACCCTAACCCAGCCTCCCCTCCCCTACCACCCTCCTACCCTAACCCAGCCTCCCCTCCCCTCCCACCCTCCTACTCTAACCCAGCCTCCCCTCCCCTCCCACCCTCCTACCCTAACCCAGCCTCCCCTCCCCTCCCACCCTCCTACCCTAACCCAGCCTCCCCTCCCCTCCCACCCTCCTACCCTAACCCAGCCTCCCCTCCCCTACCACCCTCCTACCCTAACCCAGCCTCCCCTCCCCTCCCACTCTCCTACTCTAACCCAGCCTCCCCAGGCCTCATAAACCCATCACCCCTAACAGATAACCGCATCCTCCCTTCATCAGAGCCTCCAACCTATCACCTCCTCCCTCCAGCGCCCCCAGTGTATCCCAGCATGTCTGCCTCTTCCCCTTCAGGACCCTCCCCTGGAGACACACCTGGTGATATTACCGGTAGAGCATCAGAGCTGCCTACTCAGCCTGCCGACCCAACATATCCCGGCCCACTCCTCACAGGACTATCCCTTCCAATCACTCCCACCTACCCTGGCCTGTCTCTCTCCCATCCCTCTCCGCCCATCCCCATATACCCTGGTCGCTCCCTCTCCTCTCCCTCTCCCACCATCCCCACCTACTCTGGCCAGTCCCTCTCCCCTGACCCCACCATCACCCCCCCTCCCTCATACCCTGGCTCCACTCCCAATCTACAATTTACACCCACCAATCAGGATCCATATTTAGTTCAAGAGCCAATCAGCTTCTCTTTTCCCCCGACCTACCCACTACCATACCCTGCTGCTAGTACCCCTTTACCACCTCCGTACCTTCAAACATTATCACCAAATGCAGACCAGCCACCAGAAGTACCCCATGCCCCACTGCCGGCCCAGTATCAAGGACATCCAGGATATCCTCCATATCCCAATGATCCCCAATATGCTGGATATCCTCTATATCCAGAATATCCCCAATATCCACCGAAACCAGGGAATTCGGCCGCTGGTATATCCCCGTCCTCCTCGACGCTGCTGCCTCCGCCCTCCCCCTCTCTACTTGCCCCCCATCCTCCATACCCTCCTCCTGCTCCGCCCCCCCCCTCTCCTCTTGCCCCCAATCCTCCATACCCTCCATACCCTCCCCCCGCTCCGTCAGCAACGCTGTCGCCTTCACAACCGGGACCTTCGTATCCAGGTGTGAACCTTTCTACACCCTTGGACGGAATCCTGGCCACATCGTCGTATCCTCCTCCTCCATCGATCCCTTCATCTCCACTCCCTCCATATCCCCCTTCATCATATCCATCACCCCCCCCTCCATATCCCCCTCCATCCCCCCCATCATACCCATCGCTTCAAGACCGTGTCGCGCTTCCTGCAAACCCAACGCCGCCACCGGCACCTCCCCCGATCGACATTCAGTACAACAGCCTCATCCTCCCCACCCTGCCCCAGCCGCCCAGCCCGCGTCCCCCGGCACCACCTCAGCCTCCGGCCCTCCCGGGATCTCCGTGGATCGGCTTCTGGCAACGTTTCTGGACGTGGGTACTGACAGCAGCTCCGCCGCCGCCGCCTCCTCCTCCTGCTGCACCTCCTCCTCCATCCCTGCCCGACAGCCTCCAGACAACAATCGGTCCTCCTCCTCGTTCGGTAAGCAGCTTCCTTGCGAAATTTGCCCCTTCTAGGAACCTTACCTTGCCGTTTCATACGGATGTAAATTTAGCATGCATACATAATAAGATGTGTGAAGTGCAAAGACTGGCCCGTGGGAGGGTGGCACACGGAAGTGTGGGGGATTGCTACAATTCAAATTGCAGATACTGCAGGTCCAGTTTCGGTTTGATGTACTCATATACAAGCATCTGCATGGACAAGGAACTGTACTAGTTCACATCTGGCTGGATCCCATCTGCCCCAGCCACCACAATCCAAATTCAAATTCAAACGTAGGTTCCCAGTCCGCCGGACGCCTTGAGATCCGGCGACAGCCCCCCGGCGCCTCAGGCCATCGCCCTCTCCTCCAACTCCTCTTCTGTCCCCTCTGCACCTCAATCTCCCAGCATTCCAGCAGCTTCCATATACCTCCCGCCCTCCCCTCCATCTCCGGACAACGTTCCTCCCGCCAATGAGCTGGCGTACCTCCCGCCCTCTCCTCCGCTCCCGAGCCCTACACTGCTCCGGGATCTCCCCCAAACTGACCCAGCCCGCCCCAGTCCACCAGGACTTGTCTTATACCTCCCACCCTCGCCGCCACTTCCCAGCTCCCCAGCAAGGCCCCCGCACCCCCCTGTGCCCTTCCCTCTACCCCCCAGCCACACCGTCACAACATCTGCCCCACCCATCATTGGTAGCCCACCATCGACCCCCCTGCAGCCTCCAAACGCTCCTCCACCCATTGCGGTAAGCTCTCCGCCAGCCAGCAACGCATCTCCGTCAATCGATCCCTCGGACCCTTCGACCTCAAGCGGCGCATCCCCACCGACCAGTCCCTCCAACCCCTCAGCCACAAGCGGCGCATCTCCGTCAATCGATCCCTCCGACCCGTCGGCCATCAACGGTGCATCCAACCTGGACAGGGCTGGTAAGTCGTGGTGCTAGACACCACCAGGACTTGACAAGGTGTAAGGCCGGTCACCCAGCCCTTGAAAACCTGAGACGCTAACAAAACACAGCCCATGTGCGCATATGGCCCTCGATGTCAGCTGAGGAAAGCCAAGCCTCTCGGCCTCGTCCTGGCTGATCCTATGACAGGGTGGACTTGTTGTCCTAAACCCTAAATCTTAAATCCCAAACCCTAAAACCTAAAAACCTATAACCTTAGACCTAAACCTTAAGCCGTAAAACCTTAACCTTTATCCCTTGAGCCTTAACCCTTAACCCTAACCCCAAAACCCTGAACCCTGCGCCCTAAACACTAGGACACAATCATATTATTCATATGGTGTCAAGAAAGTCCATCTCGTGACATATGTGCCCTGTTGGTACAGTCATGCTACAGGTTTATCTTTTTAGTTTTTCATTTTGCTATGTTCAACTAGTGCGTTTTTTCGCTTCTTTCATTTTTGTGTGCTTCAATCATACCTCAATATTTGTTTCATTTCGTTATTTTAAAGTTAATTTTGGCTGAAATGTCGCTTTACTTAAAACTAACCAAATCGTTTTTCCACATTCATCTGCGCTTACCGTTAAGTCACCAACAAAAAAAAGAAAAATCGTTTGCGTCGTTTTCTCAGCCTATTAATAAAAATTAAAAGAGTCGTCAAGCATCGGCCACTACTGCGGCAATGTTACGCATGCTGTGTGTTCGACCGCCTGAGCCCTCGTCACGCACAGCTCATCTAAGGAAGCCTCTCCCCTTGGATTGTTGCTCCTCGGAGGCCTCGGACTAGCAGGTGCACCAGCCAGGTATATCCGCTGTGATTTGCACAATAACATACAGGACCGATCGCGACGGGTGTGACAGCGGCGTCAGGCGTTTGAGTAGTTGGGACTGCTTAAAAGAACTTTGTGACAGCATGCGATTTAGCTTTCGGCGCCAATGATATCTACCGGTATGCACAACTTGGTAAGGAGAGGCCTGGATAAGAGAGACACAAGCGCGCGGTGGCTTCGGCGGCCGGTTATACCTGCCTTTCGATTTTTGAATGCCGTATCCCTGCAGGGATACATATTGGCCCCTTTGATACCAATAGTCTGTACCTTTGATACCAATAGTCTGTACTAACGGCAGGTGTCGAAACAGGCAGTTGCGCGCTAGCACGCATTTTTTTTTTGTAATATGCGCTGGAATGGACGTTTGCTTTCCCTTAAAAGCGCCCGGCAGAAAATAAAACGCCATTTCGTCGGCCCTTCAAAACGCTGGAAAAACGACACGAGACAAACATGACGGTATTTACAATTCACGTTATCTTCAGGTTCGTGTACAATGCCTGAAGTGTTTTTTAAATTATTTGAAAGTAAAATAAAAATAACAGACTAAGCTCCGTCGGAGCGCGGGGGTTCAGGAAACAGAGCGGCATGCATATGGGCCGAGTCTGCGCCGATACCATCATAACAAGAAGAAATACTAATAAGCAACGGTGGCTTGCGCATTCGGCTGGAAGTGTTGAGAGGCGAGCACCGTAGATTTGAATTGCCTTCAATTGGATATAAAAGAGCAAGGTTTAGGCATAGGCATGCTCCCACTCACCCACCCACACTTAACACTTCAACCGCAGCACAGTCGTTGACTGTTCTTTGTGTTACTGGCCAACAGATTATAGAATTTCACACTCACATGTCAACTGCATGGATGCCGCACACATCACCTCTGTAACTCACACCCCTGCAAGTCATACCTATGTGAGTCACACCCCTGTGCGCTTCTGCCCGTCAGGTCAGAACGGCTTGGACCCATCAGCCATATCAGGCGGTATGGCAGGCGGCCCCGCGGCTGGCAGCTCATCACCCAGCGGCGCTCTCCTTGGCCAGTACGTGAAAACCATGGGTGCATGATTGCATGGGTGCACGATTGCATGGGTGCACGATTGCATGGGTGCACGATTGCATGGGTGCACGATTGCATGGGCACACGATTGCATGGGTGCACGATTGCATGGGTGCACGATTGCATGCGCACACGATTGCATGGGTGCACGATTGCATGGGTGCATGATTGCATGGTCACACGATTGCATGCGCACACGATTGCATGGGTGCACGATTGCATGGGTGCATGATTGCATGGTCACACGATTGCATGGGTGCACGATTGCATGGGTACACGATTGCATGGGTGCATGATTGCATGGGCACACGATTGCATGGGTGCACGATTGCATGTGTGCATGATTGCTTGGGTGCAAGGCTGAACGGTTGCGTGGACCGAGGGGGGCACATAATAAATTACTAGGTCATCAGAAGACATGTCCCACGCTCTGGCCAAAATGGGCGGCTCCCTTAATTCACGCACTCGTTTGCAATTCATTTTCTTCATACTAGGCCAGGAATCACAAGAATGATGTGGAAGGGATATTGCCTCCAATTATGTAGAAGGATATGGGGTACCTCCCCCCTGGCCTAGGTACAAAGTGCCCATACCAGGGGGGACCTGTTGGCAATAGATGGCCTCAGGGAGATGCACCTTGGACACGACGTGCAGCGTGGGGGCTGGTTAAGGGTTCAGGTTTGTGCGTAGAGCATGGGGGGCATACAAGTAGTTGGTGGGAAGAGTGAAATAGGAGTTGGTGGGAAGTGTGGAATGTAAGCTGAAGTGTGGAATATACGTTTTTTGTAAGTGTGAAACAGAAGGCCCTGCTTCTGACACAGGGACAGCTCACATGGATTATGCAGTGCACTGCTTGGCTGGTATCGGGAGACATGGAGGAAGTCTTAAGCAATGCATTTTCAAATTCAAATTCAAATTTAATCAACCTCTCTGCTTGACCAGTACATGTATGATGGGGACTTGGGGGCAGTCCTGAGCATTGTACTTTCAAATCCAAATTCAAACTCAACTACCCTATGCTTGGCCAGTTCATGTATCATGGGGGCCTGGGGGCAGTCCTGAGCATTGCACTTTCAAATCCAAATTCAAACTTAACTACCCTATGCTTGGCCAGTTCATGTATCATGGGGGCCTGGGGGCAGCCTTGAGTTTTGCATGCCAACAAATCAGATTGAAAACACCCTCTGCTTGGCCAGGACGCATATCATGGAAGAAAAAACGACAGTCGCTAGGATTTGTGGAATAGCTAGGCCTTGATGCTGACGGCTCATCCGGCAAAAAAGGCGCCCTGATTGGTGTGTACCTGCAGCATGAGGATATTGGGACAGTATACACCAGGGGCGGTATACACATTTCGGCCGTTGCTAAATAAATAACTGCGTCATAAATAAAGCGCATCATGAGTTGCATGTGAAATCTTTTCCGCCGCATATAACTGCAGGAATGGATCCGGATTTGTATCTATTTATACGGTCCCGGTATCCTACCAGTACGGTACTCAGTACGAGGACCATAAACGGGTGGCTTTTCCTGAATCCACGCCTAGTGGCCTGCCCTCACCATTCGTTTATTCTTCTTCCTCTTTCAAATAAACATTTAATTATTTGGAGTGCCATACGGCACTTCAAGTCCGTGCCCAAACTCCAAAGAAGAGTGGTGCTCAGCATCGCATATTCGAAATTCAAACCCATTTTGAATTTGAATTCATCGGTGCATTGCCCTTGTTGCAGGTACATCGGTTTAGGTGTCGGCATCAGCCTGTTCCTGGTGGTGTGCGTTGTTGTGGGTCTGGCCTTAACTCGGGTGAGGGGGCGGGGTTATCACCACTGAGGGTCTTGGTTTCCGGTTCAGGTTTGCCACCACTGCCTTAATAGCTTAAGGGTTTCAGGTTCAGGGTTAATCAGCGCTGGCTGTTCTAGGGTGGATCAGATCTTCCTTATGAGCATTATGAAGAGCATCCTTAAGAGCATCCTTAAGAGCATCCTTAAGAGCACGCCGGGTGAGGGGGCGGCGTGATATCAGCACTGATCGTCTTAGGTTGCAGGTTTAGGATTGAGGGTTTGTCAGCATTGACTGTCTTAGGTTAAGAGTTTGGGTTTTATCTGCACTGATTATTTAGGGTGCATCAGATCACCCTTAAGAGCATGCCATAACATCTCACGGAGGCTGTCAAGTTGCCACTATTGAGTCGGTTTGGGCTGGGAGATGGTTGCATTACAGTATTCAAAAAGTTTGGTTTCAAATGCTTATATAAGCTGAAGAATTAATCATTACAAAGACCCCCACACTTATCGTAAAGGACCCTATCTCACTCATGTCACTCTTTGTAGCCACCCGTGTCACACTCATGTCACTCTTCTACGTTAAGCCGGTCTCGCTCATGTCACTCTTATCCCTTCCCCATCTCCTTGCTGCTGTGAACAGGGGCGGAGGGCCCGTAGGTACCATTTCAACATGGGGGATGTTCTCATCCGCCATAACATTGGTTCGTCATTGCCTTCGTCCGTGACCTCGCAGCAAGAGCAGCAACAGCAGCAACAGCAGCAGCAGCAACATCTGCACATGTACCTGCAGCAGCAGCAAGATCAACAGATGGCAATGGATGGCTGCAGTCAGCACATCTTAGACAGCCAGCATCAGCCCCGTGATGATTACCTCAATTACACTGGGGGGCAGCAGACACCCCCTTGTACGAGCGCCTTGGCAGCAGGGCCGTCGGCAGAGAGGATAAGCACTCCGGTGAACTTAGCAGGGCCTGTTGCAGAGCACTGGTGCGTTGTTTAGCGGAGGGAGGCCTGTCGGTGCAGAATCTGAACATGACAACTTCAACTTGACAGCATACACAGAAACATGAAATCATTAACAAGGAACCCGCAACCCTGAACCTAACACCACAAAATCTTGGGCCTTAAACCATGAAACCCTTCCAATTGAACCCGAAACCCTGAAATTTACATTTGTTGTCCTAGATCATAAACCCTGAACTGTGAACTCTTAAGTCGAAACCCTTGACACACCTGCAGCTGAGATGAATGGCTGCCGTTGGCCTCGCAGGGGGACCACCGACGACCCATTTTTTCCTTTGAGAGTCTGGTCTCGAACTGGGCAGAGTGGCTGCGTTGCATTCGGTGGGGAGGAGCTGGCGGGAACCGGATCAGCAGGACCAGGATCAGCAGGACCACGGCAGCAGCAGAGGCAAGGAGAATATGCAGGTGGCTCGAGCGAGGATCCTCTTTTCTTCCCGGTCCATGGATTATATTCCTGGGATTAGCAGGACCAGGATCAGCAGGACCAGGATCAGCAGGACCAGGATCAGCAGGACCCGCCGTCTGGGCCGCTCGCAGTCCTGCCCTACCTGGCCGACCCTCAATCCTCTTCCTCCTCGTCCCCTCCTTCATCGTATCCTCAGTGAGGGGTCACTGGGATAAGCAGGCGTGGCGTGGGTGTCACGACACAGGACTGTACCTTGCGTTTGACTGAACTTCACACTTTCCGGCAACTTTTTGGTTATTTTTATTGCCGCAGTCATTCAGTCAGTGCAGCCTGTCACCGCGACATGGGCCCATGCAGATCTGGCTACCCCTGACCGGCTGAACCTCAAGCCTCCTCTTCCTTGTCGCTGTGTTCACCGTGCCCTCAGCGAGGGGTCGCTGGGGTGGAAGGACGTAGTTGTGCGGGCCCATGCAGATCGGGCTGTCCCTGGCGTCTTCAGCCCGCCTATTTAGCCACCATTCTCGCCTGCTGCTCTTGCACTCGTGATATATATGAAGTACGGTAACCATAGATTGCGAGGACTGATTCAGAGGGGAAGCCGCTGCTGAGATCGCCGAGGAGGCACCGTGGCCCCAGAAGGGGTGTGGACTTCCCACACTTCCTCCACGGGCTTGCCCCCAGCCTTTTACCTAAACAGGTGGTCATCCTAGTAATTGAAACAAAATCCCTGTTCCTGCTTGCCTTTTCTCAGCTGACGAGGAGGGCCACCTGTGCACCTAGGCTGCTTTCTTGTGTCCACGTCTCAGGTGATGGTTGGGCAGCCGGCCTCCCACTTTGTGCAGTCCAAGCAAAAGAAACCATTTTAAAATAAAATTGAGCCTTGCCGTCACTTTGCCCTTTGAATTGTATCCCCTTCATGACTTAGTTCCTGGTTTAGGCTGTGTTTTTCCTGTTTGTGGTCTTGCTTTGTGTTCTGAGGGCCTCTGGGTAGTTTGGGCCACATGGCTGCTAGTGTGTGAGCTGTGTCTTTGCGAATGGGGGACCATGCCTTACCTTGAAATTTGAAATCCCTTATACCTTCTGGTTTCCAGGCAGCTCCCCTGGTTGCCTGTCTAGCTTTCGTCTCCTTCTTGAGGTTTGTTGCCATTTTCCAGCTGTGGTGGGGACATTTGCAGACAGGGTACCAGCAAAGGGGTACTACTTACTTTTCACAGACATAAATCTAACTTTTCAAGCATGGTGGTATCCATACCCAGGGGTTGATGGATCGAACCCGCCATACAATCTTCTCTCCCCCAGCCTAGAACGCTGGGTCCTTTCTCCTGACCCCTTCACACAGGAGGAAGGTTGTGTAACGTTATTGACACAGGAGTAAGGCGTGGCTGCACCATGACCCAGGCTGTTCATGGTAGTTGGAATTGAGCCTAGTCGATCTCTACCAGCCCCGCGCGTCCGGGCGTTCAGCAGGGCCCAGTGGGTATCACTGTTTCAAACTTCATGAATTCCAAAGAAAGAAACATTGGCCATACCACACCCTACTCTAAGGACGCCAACTATTATACATGAACTGGAAGCTTTCCGCATCCGAATGTCACTGACGTTATACCTCTGGGCCCTGCCCCGCATCCGAGTGTGTTAAGAGCAAGGGACCCCTGGTTAAGTGTGTTGTTACACCTATGGGCCCCTGGTTAAGAGTATGATGTTACACTGCTAGGCTCTGCCTCGCATCCGAGTGTGCTAAGAGCAGGGGACCCCTGGTTAAGAGTGATGTTACACCTATATATGGACCCCTGGTTACGAGTGTGACGTTGGTCTCAACTATTGCAAGCAGCTCAGGATTCGTGGGAGCAAGTGGAACTTTAGGGGAGCAGGCCCAGGTGGAGCGAGGAACTGCAACATGATTGGCGTGAGTGCAGTATTTCTTAACAGGGGTTAGGGTCTAGGACACGAGATGGCCCATAGTGCACACGAGTTATCCATGTGATCCAACCGTTACAGCGCGGTTGGTGGCCCCATGTCCTTCGCTTCTACAATGCAGCGGTAGCACCGGCAGCACATCAAGGCAGCCCACTCATGGCGGCAGCCATGGCGGCTGATATGCAGCTCGCGCTCAGTCAGGCCACTGGAGGACGCAGTTGGTGCAGTAAACTGCTATGTGCCTTAGAGGAGCTAGAGCGGGGAGCAGCCGCCTCCAAACTGCGCCAAGCAGCGGCTGACCTACTGCTTCTCCCCGTCGCAAAGGTGCTATGCTAGTGGACGCTGCCTGTGAGCGGGCGCAGATAGAGGTTGTCGGCCGGGAAGACCTTAGGGACCCTGCCACCAAACACAGGTCTGCGGCCGCCTACCACGCCTGGTTTCAGCCTACAGCAGGCGCCGTGCTGGCGCAAGCCCGGAACCGCACTAGCAAAAGGGCGTGCGCTCGTGTGTGCACTAACTTAAGGCTGCGACTCGCGGCTAGCACAGCTGATAATAGAGGACGGCGCAGCAATCCGCAGCGTGACACAAGCTACTGCCAACGGTGCTGGGCTGAGGGACACGGCCAACATGTGGAGGATGCGCTGCATGTGAGATCTCTATGCCTTAGCGTACAACAGAGGCTGAGGGCGAGAGGTTGAACAGGCCCCCCAGAGGGCACCACGGATTTTCAGCAGTTGCACCAGGGCAGGCATGGGTGGGAGGCTCTGGCTTTTGTTGAGGACGTGGTAGTATTTGTTGAGGGCTAGTCTGCTGTCTTTTTTTTGCCTTCCTGGGGACTGGCTCTTTCCCTTTGTCTCTTCTCTCGCTTTTAGAGGCAGGGATCCTTCGGTCTGCCTTTCCATTTTCTGGAGGGGTGTTTTCTTCGCCCATTGTGCGCCTCTCTGTCTTTCTTCTAGCCTTTGCTTCCTTTCCTTTTCCTACCAACCAGAAGGACGTCGGAGAGCCCAAAGGCAGGGGTGGCAGGCCCTGGATTTTGTTCTTCCAGTTGAGCTTTTTGAAGGCTAGTCTCTTCAGGTGCAAGGGATACGGTTTGCCCGACCTTTATGTTATTTTTGTTTGGTGGATGAACTCGCTATCCTTCCCTTCCTCTTGTGCCTTCTCCTTTGACTTTCCTAGCTGTCTTTTTGATTGCCGACGTGGCTGCGCGTCATTTAGCATGGCCCAGAGGTGTAATGTCCGTAACTCAAACCATGGGAAAGGCATGCAACCACTGGTGAGCAAACAACGAGAGGTATCCACGCCATACTAGGAAATAACAACAACGCACGGGGGCCATCAGATCAGAAGTAGCATATGTAAGGTGTCCACATTCGTTAGATTGTCTTTACATCCAAGCGTTTGGGACAAGTTGCCAGCAATCCCACGTGCGATAAGACATCTTATCGACGTCTTATCAATTAATCAACTAAACGCTTGGCACATATGATCAAGGCCCAAGATTGCTGGAATGGGCGTAGTATGCAGCCTGGTCAATGACATGACACCTTTGGGCCCTGCTCAAAAAGGCTGGGCCGCGTGGGCGCCCAACTGTCCCGTTGGAAGAAAAGAAACTGAAGGTAAGAGGGCAGAGTATGCAGCCTGCTATGCAGCGCCAGTGGCAGGCATTTCAGTCAATGACATAACACCAAGCGGCAATCTCAAGTGTATTACATCGTGCCTGGCACATATCAAAATAACTCGCAACGATCCTAATAATTTGCATTCACCAAGTTGCACGTTCGTGAATTCGCATGCCAGCAAATTTGTGCCACCTTGGCGCGCAGCTTGGCCTCCTCTGCCACAGGCACCGTAGGGCGCATGCAGCCTCTGCTAACCCCAATGCGCTGTGCTGAGGAATCATAATAAGGACAAAACTGGCGACACCCCCACGACCAAAGCCGGCAGAAGCTGGTGAGGGTGCTACGCACACATCCCCTCGGATCGGGTCATCGAAGTAACCGCATCATCCAAAATAGTATGAAACAGCGTGGGAGTGTGAGGCTGCTGACGGAGAGCAGTTATAAGTAAATGCCAGGCAAGAAGTAGACACGCCCTCAAAATACAAAATCACTCTCAGAGAGGTATCCTTGTTCGGCAGCGGTGCCTCTGCTGGAGAGGTCCACACACACCACATGCCACACTGCTCCTCTCAAGTCCCACCCACAGTCAGTCAAAACGCCTACTCGCTAAAAAATGGAATGCGTCAAAAGCAAGATGGAAGCAAAGACCCCGCAGGCACCAGCGTCCAACCTGGCCCAGCAAGACAGTGGATCTAGATCCAGATCTTGACACAAGTGTCATGCCTCTGCTCACAAAACCCATGCAGATGTAGGACCCGCGAATAGAAAAAAACGCTCAGGCTCAAGGCAGTCAGTCAGTCCAGGCCCGAGGCCCAGTGGCAGCGTCAAAAGAGGAGCATGAGGCGGCGAAAAAAGCCGCAACCAGTAACGCACCATCTCACACCGCCACGGACACCGTCTGGTTGTGTGCCTCAGCACGAGAGAAGCAATCCTCGAGCCGCAGCCGCAAAGGGCCACGATAAAATGAAACAAGCGAGGCTGCTCTCATGGGTGAGCACAAACGGTATCCAGGGCAAAGGTGTTCAAAGCTACGCCTGCTTGGCGCACCATCGTGCCCACACACCGCACAATGTACAGCGTGCGGTTCATATATGACACCGCGCGATGTACCATGTGCGGTACATATACGGCACTCACAGCACCGTGTACCGTGTGCGGTACATAAACAACACTCACAACATGACGTACAGTGGGCAGTACAAATACGACACACACGACACGAGGTACAGATCCTCGCCTGAACTCTTGTCCCCAGACGGTCAACCTAGTTCACAGGAATATATGAACCTTTGTGAGAGCAACGCCGGTCAGGCGCTAGCAAGGCGTCCACTGGACATGGTGGGGACCCGACCGCTCCGAATGGCTCGCCGAGCGCGTGGGCCGTCGCGTGTGAACATGCCAGTGAACATGCCCTTGTGGCGTGTGAATATGCGAGCCCGTGGCGCACCCCCGGCGCTTGTTCTCGTTACAAGTACAAAAAAATGACGCCGTGGCGGTGGCGCCCCCGTACCACTCCCAGCAACATGCCAGAGAGCCGACCGAAGATAACTAAGACCCGAGCACCATGACAGATGCGAGCTTTTGTCGCCACCGGACATGCCTGCCGCCAGTGCGCTGTAGGCGCAACCGGACACGCCCGCAGCCCGTGAGCTGCAAGGGCTACGTAGGGCATGCCTGCGGCGAAAGCTCCGTCCGGGTATGCCTGCTGCCTGTCCGCTGTAGGCCCTGCCAGGCATGCCTTCGCCGCTTAAGCGCTGTCAAGCATGCCCGTCCGTTGTAGGCTATGTCAGGCATGCCTGCGCCGCCTACGCGCTGCCAGGCATGCCCGCTGTCTGCCCACCAGGATCTCAAGCAGCGGGCGAGGACCCGTTCAGAGCGCTCTCTATCTCGGGTTCGCTGACATGCTTCAACACCCACGGGTGCACGATGGCTTGATCGACTGTCATGCGGGCGTCCTCTGGTTGTGTCAGGCACCTGGGAAACAGAGGGCTTAACGCTCAAGACGTATAGCGGCAGTTGAGGCCTAGAATCCAGGTTCAAAAATACAGGTTGAGGGTTTAGGCTATTGTGGTCAAGGCTGTGTCAGGCGCCTGTGGGGTAGAGGGTCCAAAGCTCTATACAGGTTGAGGGTTAAGGCAGTTGTGGCTTTGTCAGGCACCTGTCGGGTTGAAGGTTCAAATCTCAATACAGGCATTGAGGGTTTATGCAGGTGTGGCTGAGGCTGTATCAGGCGCCTGTAAGGCAGAGGGTTCAAAGCGCAATACACATAATGGTAGTTGTGTCCGAGGATGCGGGCTTGAAAAAATGTAGGTTGAGGGTTGAGGGTTTAGGCACTAGTGGCAGAGGTAGTATCAGGCGCCTGAAGGGCAGAGGGTCCAAAGCTCAGTACATGGTTGAGGGTTTAGGCAGTTGTGGTTGAGGCTGTATCAGGCGCCTGTAGGGCAGAGGGTCCAAAGCTCAGTACAGGGTTGAGGGTTTAGGCAGGTGTGGCTTAGGCTGTATCAGGTGCCTGAGGGGCAGAGGGTTCAAAGCGCAATACATGTGACGGTAGTTGTGGCCGAGGATTGGGCTTGGACAAATATAGGTTGAGGGTTGAGGCACTCGTGACCAAGGTTGTGGCAGGCACCGTAAACCTAAACCCTAAGGTTAGGGTTTAGGGTTAAGGTTTACGGTGCCTGCCACAACTTAAAACCTAACCCTAACCCTAAACATGCAACAAAGCACACCTGCGACATCGCGCCGGCCACGAGATTAAGCCCATCCCCTGGAAAGGACCTCCCGAGTGCCTAAGTATTTTTTTGTGACGGCTGGGCATGCGCCATGCATTGCACAGAAAGGGTGATATGAAGAAGTACCAGGGGCGGCATATATAATTGAAAGGATTGCCAGTGACCCCATGCACCGAAAGCTTCCAAATTGTGCCGACATTCATAACTGAATCGGTGCGTGTCTATGCATTGGAGTTTGTGCGAAGTGTCAGCTCAAATGCTGACCAGCATGTCGGCCAGACATATTTGCGTCTTCATATAGTGGTGCCTGCCCAGCAGCCTGCCAATCGTAGTATATCGGTTGCGCACAGTGAATTGAACATGGCCAATACCGCATGGCCATGCACACGAGTGTGACCTCCACGGACCGGTACGAGACTACCGGCCACGCACACTGACTGACGCCTGCGAATGTGGGACTGGTGCATGGGGCACCGAAGCTGTCCATGCTTGAAAGACATTCGCAAATGGACGGATCATGACCTGCTTTCCGAACGAGCCCTAAGCATGCGAGGCCCAGGGCCCCGTAGGCCCACATGGAGTGACATTCGTGACATGTGATGAAGACAAGTTTGTAAAGCGGAATATGAAACCAAAGTGCCACGATGTAACAGCTGTTTGTATGCCACAGATGTCAATTTGAGACGGGATGTGCGCCCAGGCCAGGATGACACTTTTAGTGTGACCGACACGTACGGGGCGCACCGTCTGGCATCGACCAAGGTGGAACGCACTTGGCAAATGCCTTCGCATCGAAGCTTGCCGATTTCTGACGCTGCAAAACGATCAAATGGCGGAATCGTTACTTTTCTTGCGAGCGACTCCCAGCAATGGGCGTACGCGTGTCCCGACCGAAAGTTGATTTCGGACGCGGAGCAACGACACGCTTGCAAAACACCATCAGAAAGCGTAGTGCCACGAGTTATAGCTTTCGACATGCCAAACATGCTCAGGCGTCAAGAGACGGGTGAGTAATCGACGATTCGTTGGAACACACGCACGCACGGACGGACGGACGGACACAAAAGGGCAGGTAGGGATCCCTTTATGCTGCTAAAAAAAGCACTCGGGTATCCATCCCCTCCATACACATCTCACTAATTTGAACAACCCTGACCCCTAAACACTGCCCCCCTGCACAACCCTGAACCCTAGGCACTGCACCCCAGCACAACTCTGAACTCTAGGCACTGCACCCCTGCACAACCCTGACACCCCTAAACACTGCATCCCCTGCGCTGCACTGACCTCGAGATGAAATCCATCCCCTCTTTTGACATCTCGGGCCAGGGCCCAAAGTCATACACGACCGGCATGTTGGTGATTGCGTTTTGCAGGTCCTCTAGGCGAGACGCCTTGACCACCTCGCTGTTGTTGAAGAACGGGAAGCGCTGGCAGAACAGCCTACGAGCAGGAGGAGGGAGGGACAGGATGGAGGGAAGAGGAGGGGAGGGTGGGTGAGGGGAGGGAAGGAAACCAGATCTTAATGGGCAGCCCTGGTAGAAAGTCCTCCTGGGGGGAGGGGAGGACAGGATGGAGGGAAGGAAATGTTGCAACCTTTCTTACACCGTTGCAAGGTACACTCAGTAATTCAGTATCCATTTGGAACAAACAATTGCACATGCAACCCTGAGCGAAGCTATCTCTAGGGACTTTGCAGACCAGGGGGGACGCAGGCCTTTGAATGTCTTGCTGCATCGTGACACATTCGTGGTTCCAGAGCAGTTGCAAAACAAGGGGTTTGCGATTAAGATACTGATTTGCCTAGAAAAAGGACATCAGATCTAGCAACATCATCTATCAAGCCGGGAGTGGCTCACCAATACAATCAGAGATCTCAATAACGAAAGGGTAGTGTGCAGCGGTACAGTAGATAGTAAAAAACATGTCCAGTGTTAAAAATGTGTGGTGATGCACAGCAGTGCAAGCACATATATCGAGTACCATAAGGTTAGGTACAACAGTACCATCAAATATATTGGGTACAAAAAGGGCCAGGGGGGATGTTCAGCAGTACAACCAGACATATCCAATGCAGAGGGGAAATGTTAAGCGCTACAAAAACATAACCATGAATTTTGTTTGAAGGAGTAGCTCACCAGTACAATGAGATGCCGACGCTCCACATGTCCGCCTGTTCAGAATAGCTGCGGGCGAATATCTCCGGGGACATGAAAATGGGCGTGCCCGTCCGTTTGGTCAACTTCCGCGAGCCTGCGCAAGGAACGGAACCCAGCGGCAGCATTGGAAGCCAGAGACGAAAACAATCACGCACTGCAGGGTAGCTGGATCTCATTGACAAAACAGCTGCACTTCAGCTGCATGCCATGCCTCAGCTACACTTCACCTGCATCCCAAGCTTCAGCTACACTTCAACTATATCCCATACTTCAGCTACACTACAGCACCACATAAACGAAATGTCTAAATCACAGTCTACATCTTGCAAGACCAGGTTGCATAAGCCACGTTGCCCGTAGTTAAAAGGCTTGTCATGTGCAGAAAAGTGCAAATATTCCCCTTATACGACACCCTTCGTTACCCTGTGATCATTCCCCTTAATCAAACCCCTCACTCCATGGGTTGAGCAGCCCTAGCCCTGGGTCCAGCAGCCTTAAACCCTAACCCCTCACTCCATGGGTCCAGCAGCCCTAAACCCTAACCCCTCACTCCATATGTTGAGCAGCCCTAACCCTGCTTGGGTCCAGCAGCCCTAAACCCAAAAACCTCAATCCATGGGTCCAGGGCTTTACAAACCGGTCGGTTCCCGGAGACTTTTGGAGAAAAAACAACCCGGAGAAAAGCTAGATGGCCCCTCCGGCGAAGCCGAAAAAAAAGGGGGAAAGCGGGGATGTTCTCCGGCTGGGTCATTTTGGGCCGGAGGCCCAGTGATCTTGTCCGGCTCCTATAATCTCTCCAGTTGTTCCTCTTTCTATAGCGACTTGAGCTTTGCATTATTATGAGCCAGGCTTGAGCCAGGCCAAGTTCGATTTGGCGCCCTTGATAAGGCGAGTCCGAACTAAGAAGCTGTCATACGACCTCGATTGTGGTCTCGAGGCCACGTTTGCATGCTCACACCTTGTTTAGTTCCAGCAACAGATGTTCGTAGTCTTACATGATATCATTAAACTTTGCTCTACCAACGCAGTTGCGCGAGTGATCACTGATTCATGGACAGTTGGCATGTGCAAGGGACGTCAGGTCGCAGAGCATTTTTGTCTACTACTTTATGCACTAGGGATTCTTCAAACTAGAGACGTGTATCACAGTCGATCGAAATGTAAGAGTGCGATAGGTGGCAGCGGGTGGCAGCGTCCTCAAGCGTACTTCGCTGGACTGCAGTTCTCGCCCTGCCATTTGCTCTACCACCTGCCTTAAGATATCATGGCGCAGCAGGGCGCATGGCCGGCTAATCCTGTGGGAATCCAGTGCAGCTGCATGTTCGGGACCCAGACGAGGACGACCGGTAGCATGGTGGCCTTTTCAAGGTGTAGCTTGACCATCGCAGTCCCGTGGCAGCTGCATGCAGTTGCTGCCTAGCGAATAGATACGCGTTCAAAGCATGCACAGCTGCGCCATGCAGCTTCATCGCATAAAAACAATCACACTTTTCAAACTTCCGGAGAACCGGACACAAAAATAACACGTCTCCGGCTCTGAAATAAAAACTGGAGAGGGAAAAATCCGAGTCCGGCTAGCCCCGAGAGATCTCAAACCCATTGTAAAGCCCTGCATGGGTCCAGCAGCCCTACGCCTGGGTCCAGCAGCCTTAAAATCTAACCCCTCACTCCATGGGTCCAGCAGCCATAGCCCTGAGTCCAGCAGCCCTAAACCCTAAAACCTCAATCCATGGGCCCAGCAGCCCTAGCCCTGGGTCTAGCAGCCCTATTAACCGAAAACCTCAATCCATGGGTCCAGCAGCCCTATAACCCTAAAACCTCAATCCATGGGTCCAGCAGCCCTATAACACTAAACCCTCAATCCAAGGGTCCAGCAGCCCTAGCCCTGGGTCCAGCAGCCTTAAACCCTAAACCCTCACTCCATGGGCCCAGCAGCCCTAGCCCTGGGTCCAGCAGCCCTAGCCCTGGATCCAGCAGCCCTATGACCCTTTAACCTCAATCCAGGGGTCCAGCAGCCCTAGCCCTGGTTCCAGCTGCCCTAAACCCTTACCCCCCACGCCAAGGGTCCAGCTGCCCCAGCCCTGGGTCCAGCAGCCCTTAACCCTAACACCGAACTCCATGGGTCCAGCAGCCCTTAACCCTACCCCCCCACTCCATGGGTCCAGCAGCACCTAACTCGAACCCCTCACGCCATGGTTTAAGCAGCCCCCTTCACAGGGGTATGGCATGCACTGAAACTAAAAATACGGTTCTCTTCTCGCACAGCTGCTGCCGCTCACCATAAAACTGACTACACCCAAAGTCGATCGCCTTCAAGTACGACACCTCCCCGTTGTAGTGCGGGTGCGGCATCAAGATGCGCTTATCGTGGAGGCAGAAGTTGGCAGGCTTGACGTCACCTGCACGCGTCATGAGGGACAGGGGGCGGAAACACAACTTGCGCGGAAACACAACTTACGATCAAAATTAATATAGATACGAGCGACAAGCAAGGACGGCAGTCAATACCCGACTAAAAAAGTGGATTTGACATAGTTCCAACTTCCAACGGGCAGGGATTTGCAGTGCGCCCCCCAGGAGCAGAAGGCTGCAACACCACGGGCGATTAGCAAAGTCAGCCCCTGGAGCAGGAGGCTGCGACACCAACCAAATATAGTTCAGGGTTTCAACCCTTAACCCAGCAACACAACAAACAGTCAAGGGTTAAAGCCCTGGCCCGTAAATGCTGAACCCAACGACACCACAGACGCACCGTGCACAATGCCGGCATCGTGGCAGGCTTTCACGATCTTGAGAATTTCGAAAGTGACCATTGCCAGAGCCTTCTCTTGCAAGGGGCCAAACGCCTGCAAACATGCATCGCGTAGGTTCAGTCCCTGCAGGTCCACTCCATACGGGTCCACTCCATGCAGGTCGACTCCATGCAGGTCCACTCCATGCGGGTCCACTCCATGCGGGTCCACTCCATGCAGGTTCAACCCATGCAGGTCTACTCCATGCAGGTCTTCTCCATGCGGGTCCACTCCATGCAGGTCCAATTCATGCAGGTCCACTCCATGCGGGTCCACTCCATGCAGGTCCACTCCATGCAGGTTGAACCCAGGCAGGTCTACTCCATGCAGGTTGAGTCCATGCAGGTCTACTCCATGCGGGTCCACTCCATGCAGATCCACTTCCATGCAGGTCCACTCCATGCAGGTCCACTCCATGCGAGTCCATTCCACTCCATGCAGATTGAACCCATGCAGGTTGAACCCATGCAGGTCTACTCCATGCAGGTTGAGTCTATGCGGGTCAACTCCATGTGGGTCTAATCCATGCAGGTTTAGTCCATGCAGGTTGAGTCTACGCAAATCCAATCCATGAAAGTTGAATCCATGCAGGTGGAAACCTGGGGTTATTTTCCTGGCTACAGTGGTTGCCGTTGAATCCTGCAATCTCCCCGCTCTACAAGCTCCCATGAACAAGCTTTGGCCCATCCACACGCATCAACATACCAGTCCTGTCTACGGCCATAGGGCTCAGCCTGTTGGGCCTGCCTGCTGCCATACCACTTACCCTGCCAACCCTTCCCCATGGGGATTTGACCCAACCTTTTGAGGCTGTGTTAAAAACTTCCCAGGTGCCCTCTCTCCCCACCCTTCAGCATTGCTGTCTCCACCCTCAGGCCCACCTCAACATGCTTCTGCAAATCCCCACTTGCGCACTTCCCAACCTGCCAGCCCTTCCCTGCGTATTTTGACTCTACCCTCGGACTCGCCTCTCAGGTGCCCTCCCTCCCCACCCTTCAGCACTGCTCTCACCACCCTGGAACCCACCTCCACATGCTTCTGTAAATCCCCACTTGCACATAGCTCGGTGACAATCTGCACGCTGGTATCGTCTTCAAAGCAATCCTGCATCCACAAGTAAGAGGAGGGGTCAAGAGTCCACCAAGGCCTTAAGTTCAGGGCTCATGGGTGAAAGGAGGGGTCTGGCCTAAGCATACATATATGAAACACGCATTTAAAACAAGTTTCGTTGGTGCACCAGGATACCACAATCTGCGTGCTCCAGCATTGTTCATGCAATCCTGTATTATAATTCAGAAGAGGGGTGGGATTAAACCCTCAACTCTGCTGCAAAGAGATTCGACAAGCTTGACTGCATAAATATATGAACCATCCGGCTGGACATAAAAGCATCCGGACGAATTGGAACCAGCCGGCTTAAATCATTTGTCTCATATAAATTTCCGCGCCTACGGAAACATAACACTTAGGCGGCCTGAGCCGCACTTGCAAACTGCCCAGCTTCACTGAAAGAGCCGCCCAGAGCATGCCCCACCCAGTCTTGCCAGAACAGTGTCGGGAACCTGGCGGACATACATGCGGCTTATGCCCTCCATACAATAACAGAGCCGCTGGCGTAAATACACTAGATTACAGGGTTACAGGGTTGGGGCGTGTTGCAGGTGCAAACACCCAAGCACTTGGGTGTGTCTACGTGCGCGCCAGGCCAACTCCAGATCGTCACCGACCGATTCGGCGGTGCGAACTTCGTCCCATTGAGTTTCCTTTCATGGTTACAAGGTATTGGCTACAAGCCACGGGGGCGACTCGGCGACCACAGCTGAGGCAATAGAGGCCAAGCCTCGACTGCTCAACCTTTGAATGCATCACGATTATTATTTCACTGACCCACTTCATAACGGTCCCTTTTTCAGTCCTACGGTTCCCAGGACCTGCAAAGGTCATGCAACCTTTAAATGTACCTCATGCGGTTTTTCTCCCACCCACTTAATCCTGCAGTTGAGAGGTCCTTGTGTTCATGGAACATTGAAATCAGTGCTGTGCCAATTGCCAACATAACGGTGGCTGGATTACGTTGCTGAGTTTCAGTCACCGTAATTTCAAGGCAAATTCAGCTACTTTTACCAGTAAAAGACGGTAATTACTTGCACGATTTCTGAATTGCGGCACAATTGCACAGCACTAATTAAATGTATCTGATGCAGTTATTCTTCCACACAACTAGTAGCGGTCCCTGTTCAGTACTGCAGTGGACAGGACATCCAGCGTCCCATGCAACCTTCACATGCATCTCATGCCTGCCCCAAAAATAACAATTGCAGCCCAGCATGGAAAACAGTACAGAAAGTGTCATAATTCCTACACGGCCGTAAAGCCGCGCGGTCATGCCCCCTCCCTGAATTGACAATGCTGCCCAGCGTACAGTCACAGGGACACAGTCGCACATGATCGTCCCTTTCAAGACAGTTACAGGGACACAGTCGCACCTGCAGCATGATCGTCCTTTCTAAGATCTGGACCCCTTGCAGCATGTCAACTGCAGCTCATGCACCCCCTTGAAAGAGCAATCAGCCCAGTGGTACCTGCAGCGTGATGATTCCTTTACAACTTTGAACTCGATGCAGCATGTCAATCTCGCGGCAGATCTTCTCTAGTGTTTTCTCCTTTGACAGCTTGCCTCGGATCTGCGGGTGCATGGCCGGCAGTGTGGCGGTGAGCAAGATGACAGCTGGGCAGTAGGGGGAGGATCTGGGCAGGATTTGAGGCCGAACGTTTCATTAGTGGAAGGCTCATGCCTGAGATTTTTGTTGGTGGAGTGTTCATGCATCGTCGGGCCCGGGACCGACACTAGTCGAACAGGTCCTCTTGACGGGAACGAAAGGCTGCCGGGTCGGCGGAGGCAAGCAACGCTGAAAAAAGAAAATACCTAGGTCATTGCTTGAGAGGGACAGTCATTCTGCAAGTGCGGACGACCTATCGGACGAACCATACGACCCCGCCCTGGGAGGAGTCGACTCGGATCTGTGAGCTTAATGAACCCGGTTATTTCATCCTGGCCATTCCCTTCTATCCAATTCATTCACCTTGGGCAAAGTCTTCACAGCCATCTCTTCCCCGCTGCGACAGGCATGGCAGGGCCGGGCAAGTCATTCGAGGAGACGCACAGGTGCGGGCCGGGTCCGTCGAGGTTCCCGACAGCCACGTCATGCAGCATGTGGTTGCAACACATAGAGCGAGAACAAGCAAGGAGGAGAAATAAGCCCGCACCTTTTGTTGTGGACTGCCACGTGCACCTGCGAGTGGAATGGAAAGATCAGAGCTGAGCTGGAACACGCGGCGCAGGTGACGGTCGTCATGGCGCGAGCAGGTTTGTTCCACCAACCTGACCGAAGCTTCCTGCACCCAAAAGCTTCCCCTTCGTGTAAACTTCGTTAAAGTTTTGCTTCCAGCTTAAATCGGAGTCCGTGTCCGTTGCTGATAGGAAGGTGTCACTGAAGGTCTTTGAAATGCGCTGCTGGAGTGAGGCCGCGGCTTTGACATGCAAGCGCGGTCTTCTATTCAATGATCGCGGTATTAGGTTGGGTCGCGAGCTGGAGGCAAGTTGGGTAGATCTGTTCATGGCGTTGGGAGTGTAGCGGCAGGCTCGATAATGCGTGAATTGCGTCGTCTAGTAATTTGTATGAAGTTACTTGGTTTGTGTACACTTGATATTGAGTTGTTCTGGGGACTGACCTGGGGGCGCAGAGTTCATGGGTACAATTGACACCACGTCGACAACTGACGTGTAATCAAAAGTTCGTTGATGGATCACAGCCTCTACTTCAGTGGATCCAAGCCCTGCATACTTCCTCCACACTTCCTCCACACTGATTATTCGACAAGACTTCGCATTACGCGGCTCCCAACCAGAGCTCCCTGCCCACATATTCACCGTGCTGTATCGGATGAGCGGAAGATCCCGATGAATTATTCTCCCTATTGCATTCCCCATTCGTTTCCAATACAGTGACAACCTTCATGACGGCAAGCCCAGTCAGTGCACACTCTGCCACCTGCATGCAGCCCAAGGATCTGCCGAACCGCCGACCGCAGCTCGGATTACCACGCTGACAGTCAACAGTGACGAGGCAGCTCCAGTGACATGGTATATCGGTATGGCTGGGCACCTTATGGGATGCCTTCACACCATGTAGTACATGGCATGGACCATGGCTGGACACTTCATATGACTCTTGCATGTGCACCGAAGTGCAAGGCATGGGCTGCACCAGGGTTCACCTCTACTCCAAGGCAGAGATCTATGCATCTAGGTATAGAATGTGCGGTATGTGTGGGTGGATGGGGACCGGCGAGCCTACAGTGGGTCAATTGAGATCTTGGTGAATAGCAGCAGCATGGACCCTGCTAGCTAGGGCAGGCCGTACCCAGCTGAAGGGGATGCATGTGTATGCACGCTGCTGTATGACAGGCTGTACAGCATGCCACATATACTGGCAGGCCCCTATGAGGCGCAAGCTGCATGACCAGCTGCTGTGATTCGTTCTTTGCGACTTAGCATCCATTCAGCAACAGTTCATCTACCTGCTAGCCTCCGGCCGTAAACCTCATGCATGACCTGCCATGCTGCTTGCGCCAACAACTGCCTGCTGTTAGTTCCAGGCTTGGACCCATGGGGCTTTTTCTCCGCTGAGGGAAGGCTTGATGAAGTTTTCTTTGTGGCCACTGTCTTAAAGTGCGGTAGGGGCTGGGGCTATCACTGTTACACGTGTTGGCGCTGTTACTGGCGATGTTGCTGGTGCTGTTACTGTTACTGACCCTATTACTGGTGCTGTCATTATCGGTAGTGTTTGTGCCATTACTGGTGCTGGCGCTATCACTGGTACTGGTGCTGTAAATGGTGCTGGCGCTATCACTGGTACTGGTGCTGTAACTGGTGCTGGCGCTATCACTGGTACTGGTGCTGTAAATGGTGCTGGCGCTATCTCTGGTACTGGTGCTGTAACTGGTGCTGGCGCTATCACTGGTACTGGTGCTGTAACTGGTGCTATCACTGGTACTGGTGCTGTAAATGGTGCTGGCGCTATCACTGGTATTGGTGCTGTAACTGGTGCTGGCGCTATCACTGGTACTGGTGCTGTAACTGGTGCTGGCGCTATCACTGGTACTGGTACTGGTACTGTAACTGGTGCTGGCGCTATCACTGGTACTGGTGCTGTAACTGGTGCTATCACTGGTACTGGTGCTATAACTGGTGCTATCACTGGTACTGGTGCTGTAACTGGTGCTATCACTGGTGCTGGTGCTGTAAATGGTGCTGGCGCTATCACTGGTGCTGGTGCTGTTACTGGTGCTGACGCTATTACTGTTGCTAGTGCTGTTACTAGTGCTGGTGCTGGTGCTATTACTGGTGCTGCTACTGGTGCTGTTACTCTTACTGGTGCTATTACTGGCGCTGTGCTGGCGCTTATTAGTGTTGGTGCTGTCACTGTTGCTGTTCCTGGTGCTGGTGCTGTATCTGTCACCCATGCGCGTGAAGCACAGACTGCAATTGTAATGTGTGGGTTCTGGGTTGGGGAGAGAGGCTAAATACTTTTAGCCCCCTAAAAGAAGCACTGCTTGGCAATGAGGACCTGACGAAAGGGGTGATTTTGACCCCCTGCCAATATTTTATATTTACCCCCAATTGGTGGAACAGCCTCATCATCAATCATAGGTTCATCAATCGCAATTGACATTGTTCTTCTGATAGGCAAGATTTTTGACGATTCGTGTGCATGGCACGAGTCCACTAAAACGCCTCCCGCCGTGATCCGAGGGAACCTACTGAACAGGGTTGCCCTCGCAGTTTGCTCCCTGGTTTACCTCTTGCTCAGCAACACCAAGCTGCATGATCTCGCAGCTGGGAATCTTTCCCCTGAGGACTTCAAGGGACAAGGAGCTAGACCCCATCAGCAGGCGGCTTGATATTGCTGCAGAGGTGACCGAGAGTGGCTTGAAAGGAGTAATCTGGCACATAAGAATAGGATAACAGCCTTTGTCACTGTAGCAAAGGAATGTTCGAGAACCTGCCTCAGTGTGAAATGAAAAATCTTGTGGACCTGTTTGTACCCCGGGGGAAAGGTCCTGCTATTAAAATAGGAAAATGCTGCTCTGCCTGCAAAGCCATCTGGATGCAATTGCAAGATAGTGCGTTACGTACCTCTCCTTACCTACCTATGTAGACGCCCATGCTGGGTTTCAGGTGGGACTGACTAACTGACTTCAGCGCTCTTACATGTTAGACCAGAGAAACCAGATGTAGTGAACGTCATCTCGTAGGTCATTGTAGGAACGTTACACTGACTGCCTTGAGCCCGAGCGTTTTTTTGTTCTATTTGCGAGTGACACGCTTGGAAAGGTTTGTGAGCAGACGCAAACCACATCTGCCCAGATCTGGTTGGAGGTTGATGCCTGCGCAAGCCCTGCCTTCATCTTGCTTTTGACGCAGTCCACCAGTAATTGGGCATTTTGACTGACTGTGGGTGGGACTAGAGAGGAGCAGTGTGGCCTGTGGTGTCAATATCGTCACACCTCGGGGCCCTGCTCAAATAAGGCTCGGCCGCGTGGGCGTCTATCTAAGAGTAAGGATGGAAAGAACAGTGTGGCACGTGGTGTGTGTGGACCTCTAGCAGAGGCACCACTGTTGAAGGAGAATCTCTACCAGAGTGAGTGTGTGGGCTGAGCGTATCTATTTATAGCCTGGCATTTATTTATAATTGCGCTCTCAGTCGGCAGCCTCACCCTCCCACGCTGTTTCGTACTATTTAGGATGAAGATGGTGAGTTATTTTTCGCTGACATGATTCGAAGGGATAAAGTATTAGATACGGAACACCTTCACCAGCTCAGACTGCTGGCCTTGGCCCTGGGGGCGTTTTTAGTTTGAACTTATTATCGTTCACTCTTTCCTCAGCGCTGCTGGTGGGCTTTGGCAAGCTGCATGCCCCATGACTAGGGTGCTTGTGGCAGTACCAAGGTGGCACAAACTTGTTGATATGCAAATTCACGAACTTCCATCTTGGTATATGCAAATTATAAGGATTGTCAGCGGTGATTTTGAGCTGTGCCAGGCACTACTACATTTTCTGGGGATGCTCCCCCAATCACCCATTTGAGTCTTGTAGTGCATGTTTGAATCAATCCAAGCTGAATACACTCCGCTACTTGTTACAACGTTGTGTACGGTTTACGAAATGGTACTCCAACAGACAACTGCTGAAATCAGGAGGAAAACAACTACAACCAGACGAAATCAATTCTACAGCTCTACGCCTAAACTGATGAGTGCATACTGCATGTATACAGTGGTTCAGTCAGGGATTTTGTACAGCAAATAAAAAGGGACACAAATGTCATAATTTATAGACTACCTGTACTTGCAAGCACACCACTGACCAGCTGCGTATCCAATCCATCCATCCATCCATCACATATTAGGAATAAAGAGGGTTAGAACGGTGCATATCCAGCAGGTATTCTCCATGAATACCTGCTGGATATGCACCGTTCCGAACCTGCTTACTTTAGATACCAGAAAGCAGGTATCTAGCAGTGGCCTCAACCATTCCCGGAGGTGGTAATCAAACAAACTGAGCATTGCCTGGGTGGCTTTCAATCACTCAGCAACCAAGCAGCAGCAGTTGCAGCAGGTCAATGACTACAATGACGTGACACTTCTGTCACACATAGCAGCTGCGCATTCATAGCTCCCTCATCGATATCAGGGCCCGGTCGATATTAGGGGTAGCAGAGGACGGGGATGGGGCACACGGCGGTGACAGCGCCCACATAGGCGCACCCAGACTGGCAGGGCGCGTAGCATGCAGGGAAGGCTGGGCCGCAGCCCGTGCACGCGGTAGCGCAGGCTGCCTGGCAGGCAGCGTAGGCGAGGATACCTGTGTTTGAAGGGAGGGAGGGATGAGTGGACGCCAGAGGTGGTAGAAGTTGGTATGCAAAATATGAGGGTTGTCAACAGAGAGAGGGAGGACACGGCGCCCAACTGCTTGAGTGTGTAGGAAGTGGCAGGAAGGGATGATTGGGAACAAAGGCGTCAATGTCGTTGCGCCTTTGGGGCCTTTCCTTATCCCTAGCTGCCCGCACTTAGGGCGCCCGCCCCTCCCCAACTCAAAACAATGCCTTTACTGCCGGGGAGGGGGAGGCAGGGAGGGATGAGTGGAAGCCTTTCCAGAGGTGGTGGAATCAGGAATGTTGGTAATCAGTTAATGCAATATAACAGCAGCTTGCAGAGGCGCTGCGAGAGGGAGGACACAGCGTCCAACTGCCTGAGTGTGCAGGATGTGGCAGGGAGGGAGGGAGGGATGAGCGGAAGCCATCCCAGGGGTGGCGGCATGAGGATGTTGATTATCAGAGAATTAAATATAACGAGAGTCTGCAAAGGACTAAAGGAGGCGCTGAGTGAGGAAGGAAGTGGCGCCCAACTGAGTGCCTGTACGTGTGTGCAGGCAGTGACTGGGAGGGTAGGAGGGATGAGTGGAAGCAGGGATATACGGTCGTAATGAACTGTTAATAATGTACTGGCACAACAGTTTTTTAGATAGACCTTCCAGGGGTGGGTAGGGCAGGAACGCGAGGGGAGAGTCTTATGTTCATCGACATGACGATTCACAAGCGTCAGCTTACGTGTTGTTCATAAGGGTTACCGTTAGAGATGAAGTCATGAAAATAGCGGTCGTCAGGTTAGTTGATGTCAGCCAAGTAAAGCAACTCCATTTGGACGCAGCTAGGTGCACCATGATTGAGGGGCCGCCTGCTACAGCCAGGTGCCTGTTGTTTGGGCCATCCCACCCCCCAGAGTGTGGCCGCCTGCTGGCCGATCACTAGGGTTTCGTCCGTTTGGGGTTGTCTCATCAGCAAGCACGCCGCTACCCAAAACTGTCTTCTAGAAAGGGACAGGCAGAACGATCTGTAGGCACACAGCTCACCTGCTTCTGCTGTTGCGCAGAAGGTCATCAAAAGAGTCATCAGGGAGAGCAGGCCCATCAGTGCTTTCTTCATCGTAGGTCGGCAAGACTTGGATGGAGGTATCGTATGCTGTCGGCCTTCACTGCTTTCACTGTTTCACGGTATTGAAATTGCGACACGATGAGGGATAATAAAGCTCGGAATCAGGGCACGGATGGATGTATTTTAACTTCGAAAACGAACAACCGACTGCAGTGCCGGCACGGGACACCGTGCCGTGGGTGGGAAGTGGGCACGGGAGCACGGGAGACGAATGCGGACCCGTGCCGTCATGCCGTGCCTATCGTGCCGTGCAGACCCAAAGGGCGCGCTCAGATCGGGGCGCGCTCTCATGCCATCTTTCGCACGCGCACGGCGGAAACTGTTGCAGCTATGGTGTGGATCAGAGATCTCGGGTGTAGATGTGGGCATGAGTGTTTTTGCCCCGCGGCTACGGTCCTCTGTCAGCCACTGACAGTAGCGGTACATACCATATTACACGGCGTTCCAGTATAGACCAGTACCGTAGACACTGCCCCAATGCATGTCAACTGTCAAGACGTCAAACACCATCGAGCTAGCCATTCTGCACTGACACTGCTTCCATATTGATTAGTTCTCCTAGCATTGACATCCTGAGACGTCGTGCCCAGGATGCACCTTCAGGGAAGCCGTTATGCACACCAGCTAGCCACTCAGTTGACAACCAGCGCAGTACCCAAGAGTCCATCTGTTGTCGGCATACCGGTAGCAAGGGAGCATGCATATAAATTAATTTTGTCAAGTTATCGACATGTGCAAGTACAAGAAATAGAGACAGATGGAAACGGGCGCTATTGCGACTCACCATTTTGCGCTGTTGTGTTGAATTCGTACTGGTACTACGGTACGTGGGGTGTGAACTTGCTGATCAAAACGCAATAATGGGCTCAGAAGTGAGGCAGCGCGTTGCCATCGCGTGACAAATTTTAAAAACTACGGTGTGTGCCCATGTTGTCAGCCCTCATGCAATTTCACTGAGTCTACTGGAAAGAAAATGCTAGAGCCAATGCTGCCACTGTTGCCCCCCTAGTTTGCTGCCCAGCAAGCTTGCATGACAAAACAGCAGAGTAGTGAGTACTGAGTACCAGTCCAAAATAATAATGCTCCTCAAGCCCAGTCAGAGTTCTCTTTCCCAACTTTTAACAGTGAGCCCTGGCAATCTGAAAATAACTGCAGATGCACATGAATACACTCTACCAAGATGCAAATGTTTTTTGCAGTCCAGAAAGTGTGGATTACAAGGCAGCAAAGCAGCCCCTGGTGGCCTGGTGTGAGCATCAACCCCAGATAATGCTGCACATTAAGCACACACTGCCATTCCATTCCTCACACTTAGCAGTGAGCCCTGACATTATAAAAACACCTAGAGATGCGCGTGAACACATTCTATCAGGTTGTGAAGAAATATTTGCAGTCCAGCAAGTGTGGATGACAAAGCAGCAGAGCAGCCCCTTCAGTGAGCACCAGCCCAAAATAATGTTCCACCTCAAAGCGAAAATGCTTACCAGCTCATGGGGTTGCAGCACTCTTGCAATTTCACTCAGGCCACTTGAAAGAAACAGCTAGTGCACAGACATGCCATTGTTGCCAGCCTTACTAGCTCAGGGGTGGCAACACTTTTGCAAGTTCACCCATGCCTCCAGATGCATGCATCACCATGCAGTGACATGCTACATATGTATGTTTCATGCAGCACCATGCATTTCCATGCAGCACATTACTGCTGCATGCAGCACCATGCAGTTTCATACATCACATTCCTGATGCATGCAACCCCATGCAGTTACATGCAACACTGTACTGTTGCATGCATCACCATGCATGCACCTGATCACCCTGAATCCCCCATAATATCATCCCCAAGGGCCCAAATATGCAGTGCCATGCAGTACCATGATACTGCCACAATGCAGTCCTCAAGCCACGACTTGCTAGAAGAACATGGACTCCAAGAGCACAGATGCTTCAACATCATACGGTACATGTTACAGAGAGGGCCTTCAGATAAATCCCGAACGCCTGTGTGGCGATGATGCGTGTCTCTTTATTTAAAGGCTGCATCATACCTGCGATCGATAGTGCGCGCCGCTGTGCGATAGCGACCCCAGTGATGTCCAGCAACCGTTGCCCCCACCAGGCGTCCCCATCCGCCAGTCAGATGTGCGCCTGGCCATCGGTATATATACCTGATCGGAACCACTGATAATAATGCTGTGTCGTCAAAATCTGATTGGGTGGGGGAGTTTCCTGCCTCCGGAGAGTTAACTCAGTTGAAAAGGCAAGCGTGCGTCTGAACGGCAGGCCCCTGTCCTCACAGCCCTCGACCCCTGTTCCTCATTCAATCGGCCACGCGCGCGCGAGCTGCATGCACACATCGATACGAGCATGTGTCTGTCCTGTCCCGTCAGTCGCAGCGCGCCCAGGGGAGGTCACTGTCGCGGCGGGGGGGGCGATACGGTGCTTGGGGGGATTCGGAGTCGGTGGTCGGAGGTAGCCCATATACCTGCCAGCCAGCTCACCTGCCGCGACATTTCCGAGAAGGCCCGTCCTAGACAAACCCTCCAGATTCCAAACCGGTTTACCTCTAGGATTTAATCAGCAGTGGCAATATTCGTCCAGCCTCGCAGCGCTTTGTGCCTTGCGGCCATGCCGCGGTCTCCGTTCCGTGTTATGCGCAAGCACATGCGGCCTGCACATCAAACCTGTGCTAGGCTTGCAGTTACACTGTCGGTCCTCTTGTTCTACCTTTCTGGTGCAAGCGCAGATATAGATTGCATGACCCAAGCTAGATCGACGCCGTTTCTGGATGCGTTTGAACCCACTCGCCCTCTCCCAAGCCTCCATATCCCATTGGTGAAGCACACGTGGATCAAGACTGCTGACAAGGTGCAGATCAAAAGCTTCAGTTTCTTAGGCGAGCCACGGACCTCACCTTACTTCCTGAACTCCTAAGGCCCTACGTGGATACTGATAAATCATGTAGCATGTATGCACTCAAGCCTGTGTTCTGTTTTGCAGGAGTGCTTTGACGTGAAAGCTCCAAATTGCCAAATCAACCCGCAATACCAAATGCGGTACAAGATTATGAACAAGACTGTGTACATCGCAAAGAATGCAGAGGCAATGTGCATGCCCAAGCAACACAAGCGCCTTGTTGAGGAGATGCTTATCATCTCCGTATGGCTGTATCCCAATCTCCCAAACATGGAGATCATTCTCAGCCTAGGAGACTCGCCAGACTTTCTCCCAGGTGAGCAAGAGGGCCCAGGGTAAGAAGCGCAGATGGCTAAATGCCATCAAGGCCATCAAGGTCATCAAGGCCATCAAGGATGTGTTCTGATTTGAAACAGCTTGCTAGTGGGCCGACTGACTCCCGTTACCATTGACCTTCATCATTGAGAGCAGAAACCTGTATACCAGACCCATACGGTATTGATATGGATCTTTGCGTTTACCAACTTAACTCATATGCTTAAGGAGACAACTGGGAATCTGACCATGATAAAACTCGGCCCTACCGCCTCAAGTCCACAGCACCCATGTCACAGTATATTACCGTATACGTGACAGAACCGTTTAGACCGCAGTTAGCGGCCGCGGAGCCTCCGCAGCTTATCTGCGGAGTCTCCGGATTTGAACTGAGACCTAGAAACCCGCTTACGCAGGGTGATTTAGCATAATCTGTACTCTGAATTGGGCCTGCCGGGTCCCTGTATCCCGGCAATTGCCTAAGCTACTACTTTTGTCCCTTTTGAAGGACAGGCCTCTGGTGTAAAGAGTATAGGCCTAGCTCTCACGGATACTAGCCCTTGCTCGCCACTAAGTCAGTACCTTACACTTCAGTCAAGTCTAGCACCACGGAAAGTGGTGATAGCATAAGCAAGTGACAAGCGAGCCCCATCCAGATCACTGGTCATCCCCAGCCGACGCGATCTACGGAGCTCGCCCTGAAGAGCACGCGACCTACGGTGCCGATCCCTGACTACTCGTCCATCGGAGACGACTAATCAGGCAAGCAGTCCCAAGCAGATATTCACCTAAATAGACCAGGAGGCGCAAAGCCGACCAGGAGCTCTCGGCGTACCAGCTTCCAGCTGAGTCCGCCCGGCGACAAAACCCACGGACAAAGTCACCTCCGTCGCCGTTCCTTCGCAACCCCGAGCATCCCCGCTCTCAGTGTCCTTCAAAAGGGACAAAAGTGGTATTGCAGCCTGATCAGCTGCTTGCCAACGAGTTCCTCGCTGAGGGAAGCTAAGCTTGTCTGACCTGGAATATTTTTTTTGAATTGTTCGCCTTGGACAGCTTGAAAAAGCACCTCTGTCGCTGCATTCTGCTTGGGCTTTTCGTGCCAAATTAGATCTTGCAAACTCCAGCTGTGAAGAGCCTTGGGGAGAAGCTCGAAGATCTCGTTGTGGAGTTATAAACCCAGCTTGATTCCCTGTGCATTGAGCGTGGCAGCTTAGTGTTGAGTCCAGGAGAGGCTTGAAGATCTGGCTGGGGATTTATCCAGCAGATAATTACCTGTATGACTGCAGATTGAGATCAGGTGGATCCAATCTTTCATCATTGACAGAAGTGAACTTGTGGATAGAACATCCAGGTTTGAAATTTTGTGGGTGTACCAAAGGATCCCCGCAGGACCGCAGAGCTGAACGGACACTACGCAAGAGGATACCTCCGCATAGGACGCGAGACATCCACGCGGGACGTGTGCCATCTAGAAGCAGCCCAGCCAGCAAAGGTGGGAAGTACTAAAAAGGGCGAAGGAGGATTCCGCCAGATTAAAAATCAGCAAGCAGAAAAAAGGGCGAAGGAGGATTCCGCCAGATTAGAAATTAGCAAGCAGAAAAAAGGGCGAAGGAGGATTCCGCCAGATTAAAATTAGCGAGCAGAAAAGAGGGCGAAGGAGGATTCCGCCAGATTAAAATTAGTGAGCAGAAAAGCAGAAAGGCGAGGCCTACCCAGCTTAATCCCATGAGCCAATAGAAAGGGACGCAGAGACCTAGGCAGTGGGCCAGAATACGCGACGCAGAAGAGGCTGATGAGAGTGGCAAGTGCTGCGCAGTGCGTTCAAAAGGAGAACGGGACGATGCCCCGTGGTGGAAGTCAGGTGATCAGGAAACCTGCAGATCTGCAGGCGGTGGGTGAAGCAAAAGCCGCCACTGCGGAATGGCCCCCAGTAAAAAGGAAGGAGGATCTGGCTCAGCCAATAGGGTGGAACAGGCTAGGGCAGTGGGCCACTGGAGTGTGGAAAAGTGTGTGTGACGCAGAGCAGGCGGGGTTAAGCAGTCTGGCTGTGCCCCAGCAGCGCGCACCCTTGGAGGCATTGACCAGGTGTATGGAGCAGCCAGGTAATCAGGTGTCCCCCAACGGCTGGTCCATGTTTGATATCCTAAGCTAATAGATCCGCCACGGTTCTATTAGCTACGCTAATAGAACCGGGCGGTATATTAACTTAATAACAAATATATTTTGGTACAAGATTTTCCATGGTATTTTTTTTATCTTGAACCTGCATGGTCGGCCCAATCTTGCAAAGGGGGGGGACAGTGAGCCAAGTCCCAGGCACCTGATCAACTGTATTACGGCAGAGAGTGCCGGCCCACCCAGGCAGGATAGCCTGGTAGCTAGCGAGCAGCTGCACCTGATCAACTGTATTACGGCAGAGAGTGCCGGCCCACCCAGGCAGGATAGCCTGGTAGCTAGCGAGCAGCTGCACCTGATCAATTGTGTTCCGATAGGGAATGCTTTTTCACCCAAACCAGTGACCGGTGGCTGCGAGCCGGGCCAATTGCAGGTGCATGCGTCACGGCTGTGTTTGCCGAGGGAGGCAGCCCATGTGACACCTGTGGCGGCCGCTGGCTGTGAGCCAGGCCAACTGCAGGTGCATGCGTCACGGCTGTGTTTGCAGATGGAGGCAGTTCCTGTGACACCTGTAGGGATCGGTGGCTGTGAGCCAGACCAACTGCAGGTGCAGGCATCACGGCTGTGTTTGCAGAAGGAGGCAGTTCCTGTGAAAACTGTGGTGGCCGGTGGCTGCGAGCCAAGCCAACTGCAGGTGCAGGCGTCACGGCTGGGTTTGCAGAGAGAGGCGGTTCCTGTGACACCTGTAGGGATCGCTGGCTGTGAGCCAGGCCAACTGCAGGTGCATGCGTCACGGCTGTGTTTGCAGAGAGAGGCAGTTCCTGTGACACCTGTGGTGACCGATGGCCACGAGCCGTGCCAACTGCAGGTGCAGGCGTCACGGCTGTGTTTTCAGATGGAGGACGTTCCTGTGACACCTGGGGTGGCCGGTGGCTGTGAGCCAGGCCAACTGCAGTTGCAGGCGTCACGACGGTGCTTGCAGAGGGAGGCAATTCATGTGACACCTGTAGGGATTGGTGGCTGTGAGCCAGGCCAACTGCAGGTGCAGGCGCCACGTTTGTGTTTGTCGAGGGAGGCAGCCCATGTGACACCTGTGGTGGCCGGCGGCTGCGAGCCGGACCAACTGCATCCGTGGGAGCAGAAGCTGAACCAAAAGGTGGCTGAGGAACCAGTTGGCCCAAGTGAGGTTGAGGACCACGAGCACAGGCAGGCGCCGGTGCTGGTGCAGATGCACCAGCCAGAAGAGGATGGGCCTGTCACACCACCAGTGGCAGCAGCTCCAGGAGGGGTCCAGGTGCCAATATCAGAACCAGGGGCGGCCCAGCAGGCCAGCAAACAGCTGGAGGCGGCAGAGAATCCTGAGGGGTCAGAGGAGCAGGGAATCTCCACACCCATGCTGAGGGAAAAGGTTAATTGGTACCGGCAGAAGCTTAAAGGAATGGCCAGGCAGCTGTGGGTGGCCAGGCAGCCAATAATAGCATTGAAGATGAGGATGACCAGACAGCTGAGGATGGTGAAGCATCGCTTGGAACATGCCAAACAGAACCTACAGGCGCGGCTGCCTACAGGTGAGGAAGAGGAAGAGCAGCAGCTGCAGCAAACAGCCATGATTACATGGCACGTGGCACTACCCGGGGGGCACGGGGCTGAGCAGGCCAGCCATGAGGCGAAAAAAGAGGCACAGCCGCCGCAGCACCAGGAGTGCATGCCCAGATTGCCCATGCAGGAGGGCTTCCGCTCAGCAGAGCCGTGTGGGCCAGTGGGTCAAGCCAGCCCTAGCCTGAGTCTGGGCCCTGACGGCTGCAGCAAGTCCAGCCAGGCAATGGCAGGCAAGGCAGCTGACAGTAACGTGGAAGCAGCTAGGAGCAGCAGGTCTCCGGTGCCAGCACACGTGGACATCAGCAGCAACAGGAATGTGTGCCTGGTAGCAATCCATGCTGCGGTGCCTGCAGATGTGGAGCTGGCCAGGATCTGGGAGAATCGCGCAACATGTGCCCGTCAGCAGCCGATGGAGGTGCCGGTTAAAAGAGGGGCGGGATCCACAGTCTACGGGACGCCGCTGTCCAAGTTTACGCCCAGTGTGGGCAGACCTGTGCAGACACCCAAGGAGGGATCTAGCAGCCAGATGCGAGCAAGCGGCAGCCACAAGGAAATCCTGCGCGGATTTTATCAAGGTACAGCACAGGCGCAGGATACCAGACCTAGAGAACCAGAGCGCTCCGGGACTGGGGGAGTAGTGTGCGGCAATGAGGAGTCAGAAGGACCAATCGGTTGGGCAGGAATTTTGCAGTGGGCAACAGACCTGTGGAAGCAAGTTTGCTCCAGGACGTTCTTGCATTTCCAGGACCAGGTCACAGCCATTGAGGAGTTCAAGGCCCATCATCTGAGGGGATGGGCAACAAAGGCCATGCTGGGTATCCCCCACACAGGGCAGGACAGGGCGACGCTGTTAAGCGCCCTTGGACAGGTATCCAAGGGAAGGGCTGGACGCGAAGCAGCCCTGGCTGTTAAGGCCTTCGCAGATGAGTGGTGCAATGAGGTAACAGGAAATCAGGTGGAACCGGGATCCGAGCCAGAAGATGAGGAGGACCAGGCATGGGAAGGATTTGAAACAGCGGGGCAGCGGCCTGAGGAGCTCAGGGAAGTCCAAAGGTGGCAGCAGCAAGCAAGAACCGCGCCAACCCTCAGATCTGAGGTTTTTGAGGTCAGCAGCGAGCCAAGCCTCAGGGGGCGGCCAAGGGGCAGGGAAGAGCCCAGGGCCAGTAGCCCAGCCGCCAGCGAAAGGGCGGAGTTGACTAGCCGATCGCTGGCCAGGATGGCTGAGCAAGGCGCAGCAACGCGCAGAGCAAACAGGCAAGAGTCTTATGCACTCCTGCGCATGATCGAGGACAAAGAGAACACATGCCAGGAAACCCAGGTGGATTACATCGAGGAGTTCCTGAGGAAAAGGCAAGAGGGCGCAGCAAGAGGAACACAACAGGACGAGCCTGCAGGCAGTGTGCGCAGCAGTGGACCAAGAAGGCAGGAAACCAGAGGGGAAACGCAATCTGATTCCTACGCCAGGAATTACACAGGAGGGACGCAGCCAGGAAGGCAGAACCAAGGGCAGCCCAGGGGGCAAGCAAGCGGTGAAGAACAGCAGTACCGGCAAAGCCAGGAGCCGCCCAGGGGGCAGGCAGACAGCAGGGAACAGCCAAATCGGCAAAGCCAGGAGCCGCCCAGAGGGCAGGCAGACAGCTGGGAACAGCCGAATCGGCAAGGCCAGGAGCCGCCCAGGGGGCAGGCAGACAGCTGGGAACAGCCAAGGCAGCAAAGCCAGGAGCCACCCAGGGGAACAGATGAATGCAGCAGGGGAGCACAGCAGGATCGGCAAAGCCAGGAGCCGCCCAGAGGGCAGGCAGGACCGGGCAGAGCACATCCTTGGAGGCCCGGGTCGGGCGACAGACCAGGCAGAAGTGAGACCGGGAGGCAGCCGCGCGACGGGAGTAGAAGCTCTGCAGGAAGAGCAGGCAGACAGCCATCACGGGAAGATCGGGAGGACGATGACAACAGATTCGACAGATACTATCCAGGTCGCAGTCCATCAGGAGGCAGAGGAGGTGGATATGGATCGCGCTCAGAATCAGTGGATTCAGAGCCAAGGGGAGCGGACAGGCGCAGGCCAAGAACCAGGCAGGAGTCCAGCGACCAAGAAATGAAGAGAATCGACAGGGAGCAGGCGAGAGTGACCCTGCAGCTGCAGCAACAGATGGTCCTGCAGCTGACAGGGGTGGCCAAGGTCACCAAGATCCCAGCCATCCAAGGCAACGTGCCAGTCCTGGATATGTCGCACCCAGGCGCAGTTGCAGCCAGGAAATATTGCCAGGCGTGTGGATACTGGGGATCGCACAACAGGCTGGCAATGTCAGATGACCAGCCAGCGCTGGCTGTGGTGGCCGGAGAAATAGCTGGATCGTGCCAGTCGCCGTCAGCTATGACACTGCTGATCAAGTCGCTGGTCAAGCTTTGGGACAGCAAGCCAGCTAGCGTGGGGCCGCTGATGGCAGCCATCAGGGCGGCGCCCCATGCAGGAAACAGAATTGCCAGAGAAGTGGAACGGATCAGGCAGCAGTGGATCGCCCCAGCAGAGGAGCAGTGTTGCGAGGCCTCGCTGCTCACTTTGTGGATCAAGGTGGTTCAGGCGGAAGTGGGAAAGCCGACCTCGGATGAGAGATCCGCGATCACCAACATCAAGCTGGGAGTCAAGACCACTTTGGATCCAGAGGTCAAGCCAGAGGAGACAGTAGAGGCGTTTGCGCACAGAGTCCTGTCCACAGCAGAGTTGCTACATATCTCCAGGGATGCAGTGGACTACTTTGGCAGAAGGCACTCGGTCTCGCACATGTTCTATGAAGGGCTGCCTGTGGCCACCAGGGTCAAGCTGAGCAAGTTCGTGATCACTGTGCCAGGGTACTTGTGCATGACCGATGAGGAGCAGATCACTGTGCTGACGCAGCAGGTGGTGCTGTGGGAGAAGTTCGCCCTGGAAATGGGGGACCTGTTGGTCACAGATTACAGGCATGCGGCAGAAGAGGAGAATGAGATGGAAGAGGCAGAAGAGGAGAATGAAATGGAAGAGGAGGAAGAGGCGAATGAGGAGGAGGAGGCGCGAGAGGCTTCTTGGATGGAGAGACTTTTTGGAGAAAGATATTCCTTGGATGAAGAGAAGCCAATGTCACCCAGCGAGCGGTCCATAGATGGGCCAAGGTGGCGCTAGGCTTCCAACAAAGAGGAGGAGTCAGCCCTTGCGAAGCTTACCGAGACCTGAGGCCGAGCCCAGAGCGGCAAGGCCGCTGAGCACGTGACGTTACCCACGCCGTAACTGGCAAGGAGCGGGCAGGCGCCTACAGAGCAGAAAATGCAGACGCAGAGCGGCTTGTCCTAGTACCCGGCAGGCAGTGGGCCGGCAGCCAGCGGACCGAAGACGGAAGATGCAGGATTGGAGTTAAAGCTATTGCAGCAACATAGTGAAAATTTGTTTCTCAAACACCGTAGCAGCAAGGCTACGGTAGTACATATGTTATGAAGATGATGAGCGAGGAGAATTAGTCAACTCGGGCGATGATAACACAGCAGGGGGCGGATCACGCTGCTACGGCGCACATTTCCTGTGGCCATTGAAGACCAGGCGGCTATGGCGCAGTGGGGCGAGAGCAGCGGTTGTTCTTAGCTTGACCTGATAACTTTGAAAATTTCTCTGTTTGCTAGCCAGTAGTGGGCTGAACAGCCTGGATTTGTAGGATTCTGCGCATTGCGCTTCAGCTGAGACTCAGTGGATTTTTTTAATTCTGATTGAAGAAGGCCTGAACCAGGCAGATTTGCTAAGACGATTCGAGCTTCTACGTACATATTTTCCAGAAGTTTAAAGATTCTGATTTCTGATGGTTTCTGATGATTTCTGATGGTTTCTGATGCTTTCTGATGGTTGCTGAGGGTTTCTGATGGGTTCTGACCCTTTATTGCCTGCAACCAAGCATGACACTGGTGACGGTACCGGATTCTGTGTGCCCCGATCAGGCTGGAGAGAGATCAGGGTCCCAGAGGCCTTTGTCAAGTGTGCAGAACCGTGGGTGAACCTAGGGTCCGCCACGGGTTTCAGTGAATTTTTTCTTTGATGAATATCCTTGTGTGGATGTCCTGCAGCACATTTCCTGCAGTGGATTTTCTTCAGGGGATTTTTTTTACCGACTGGCTGGATTGCAGTCAGATGTTTAGGAGGCTTTAGTGTAAGGGAACTGACAAGTTCTGGGCGTACAGATTTTGCTTTGAAAACAGCCTGAACCAGGCTGATGTGTGTATATAGCCTGAACCAGGCAGATGCGGGGGACGGCCTGAACCAGGCAGATTTGCTTTGATATTTTGATCTTCTGAGGTGTACATATTGCCAGAAGTTTCTTTCTTTCAGTACCGACCCCTTTTTCCGGCTCCCAGCGCATGCCCTTTAGGCTTAACGCTGAGGAGCGGGGGGCGAGTGAAGTAGTAGGGGCGGTACCCACAAGACAGGGACACCCAGACATTACCCCTAGGCAGAGAGACTTCCTGCTAGGGCCGAACCTTACAGTAGCCAGTTAACAGCTCTTGTCTGAAGTACAAGGAGTCTGTGTGTACGGTAATGTACCGTGTTTATGAGTAGAAGGACACTTCTCTAAGGCGCCTTTACCGGAGATTCCGGAGTTTACCATATTGGCACGTTTACTGCTTTATGGTGCGACAGCTGTCACAGTATATTACCGTATACGTGACAGAACCGTTTAGACCGCAGTTAGCGGCCGCGGAGCCTCCGCAGCTTATCTGCAGAGTCTCCGGATTTGAACTGAGACCTAGAAACCCGCTTACGCAGGGTGATTTAGCATAATCTGTACTCTGAATTGGGCCTGCCGGGTCCCTGTATCCCGGCAATTGCCTAAGCTACTACTTTTGTCCCTTTTGAAGGACAGGCCTCTGGTGTAAAGAGTATAGGCCTAGCTCTCACGGATACTAGCCCTTGCTCGCCACTAAGTCAGTACCTTACACTTCAGTCAAGTCTAGCACCACGGAAAGTGGTGATAGCATAAGCAAGTGACAAGCGAGCCCCATCCAGATCACTGGTCATCCCCAGCCGACGCGATCTACGGAGCTCGCCCTGAAGAGCACGCGACCTACGGTGCCGATCCCTGACTACTCGTCCATCGGAGACGACTAATCAGGCAAGCAGTCCCAAGCAGATATTCACCTAAATAGACCAGGAGGCGCAAAGCCGACCAGGAGCTCTCGGCGTACCAGCTTCCAGCTGAGTCCGCCCGGCGACAAAACCCACGGACAAAGTCACCTCCGTCGCCGTTCCTTCGCAACCCCGAGCATCCCCGCTCTCAGAGTGAAGTAGTAGGGGCGGTACCCACAAGACAGGGACACCCAGACATTACCCCTAGGCAGAGAGACTTCCTGCTAGGGCCGAACCTTACAGTAGCCAGTTAACAGCTCTTGTCTGAAGTACAAGGAGTCTGTGTGTACGGTAATGTACCGTGTTTATGAGTAGAAGGACACTTCTCTAAGGCGCCTTTACCGGAGATTCCGGAGTTTACCATATTGGCACGTTTACTGCTTTATGGTGCGACACCCACAGCCCTATCTGCCTTTTTCTGGTGGTGGGCTAGTAGCTTTATGTTCAAGATTCAAACGCGTTACACGCAAACGCTATTGCACGCTGTGGAGAGGCCATGATGTATTGCTGATGGATTATTATGTTTACTTGCTGCATGCTCAGATTTCCCTGTCCTCAGTTTCGCTAGCACCTCCCTAGATGGGGACCCGCTGCGAGGCTACAGCAGGCCCCACCCCTCCAGCTGGGAGCACTTCGCCATGTCTACCCCGCAGCTCCAGGAGTATGTCTCTTGCATCGACAAGGCGTACCCATGGGAGAAGAAGCAGCCAGTTGCCTTCTGGCGGGGTGGTGCGACCGGCAGCAACGCAGGATGGGTTATCGACAAGCTGAGCCCTCTGTTTGACCCTCTATACCAGCGCGACAGCTTTGCCGATCGCATCATCTGGAACAAGAGGTCGTACCTGTCCATACTCGCCCACAACCATCCCTTCATGGATGTGAAGGTGATCAGCATGCGGAACTCCGAGTTCTATTACAAGGTCAATGTGGAGAAGGGCGAGATCAATGCAATGATGCACTTGATTAAGGGGGATCCCCTGCCCATGGAGGAATGGAACAAGCATGCTATCAGCCTGAGCCTCGATGGCCACGCGACTCCATGGCGACTCCCACAGCAACTGCTGGGAAACAGCCTGGTCCTGCGCATGGAGTCAAACAAGCATGATTGGTTTGCTAACATGTTTGACGCGGACAACGACCCGACGTTCAGCATGGACATGTCGGATGTTGTCGTGGTCACAAAAAAATGGCTTGAAAAGATCCAGAGGGAGCCAGAGGCTGTGCAGCAAATGGTCAATAGGACCCGCACCACTGCCGTAGCCAGGTTTAATGTGCTGTCCGTCCTAGATGCTTTCACATGGGCCATGACACATGCCTGGAGCCACTGCGGCTGGGAAGTCAGCATGGATGATGAGGGCTTCCAGCCTATCAGAGTGGAGCTACCCCTTATCAATCAATTCATCCCTAAAACAGTTGCAGATAGGATAGTGAAAGACCAGGCGAAGAACTTCAAGCAGGAAGGGCTCTACTAGACAATCGCAAGCTAGACACTGGGCTAAAACGTTGGCATCCATGGCACTGAGTGTTGACCAAGCGTTGTGATTTAGCGCCCTATGTGGTGTTGACATGAGATAGGTCAGTGAGCATGCTTGACGTCATGTACATGACACTGCTGATGAGCTTGAAGTCTTGAGCGATGCATGGAAAGGTCCAGCAGCTACATACTTACTTTGCAATTTATTTTGGATACTTGTAGAGTACTCGTTTGAAATAGTGCTCCATGCTTGCATGATGCAGTTTATTTCCTTCCCTGTTCTCTGTTGTGGATCCTCTTTTTGTACAAAAAGCAATACTAGAACGTTTGCTCATCATGACGTTACAGGGAATACACTTCTGATGATGTACATTATCGTCTCCTCTTTATCGTACTTTCCAACTACGCGGAGGCCAACACGGCAATTTTTGTGGGCCCAGAGGTCAATGACCTCACACCTCAGGGCCATGCTGAAAAGCTCAGCCGCATAGGCGCCCGACTGAGTGTGCGGTCGGGAGGAAGTTTTGTGAAGGGGAATAGAAATTTATGGCGGGGAGAGAGGAAAGGAACAGACGGAATAATCATGTAGGCGAGTTAGGTATGGTGACAGCGTTCGACGTCTACCACGTTAGGGCTCCAGGGTCTGGGAGCAAAAGGAGAAGGAAGAAGACCTTCTCCACAAAAGGAGGGGAAAATCCAGCCCGTCCAGATCCTAGCCCTCAACAAAGAGAAAGGAAGTTAACATACTGTGTGCGAACCTGGAAAGAGGAAATAGAGTTTAAGGGGCACTTAAATGGCTGAGTGGAAACAAAATAAAAGAGAAAGGGAGCCCTGTCCTCTGAAACGACTAAGCGTCAACGAAAGCTACCAAATCCTCCACACAATTCATAGCATCCCACCCTAGTCTGCCCTGGTGCAAAGCGTGGAGGTGTGTATTTCCACGAGGGCCCAGAGGTGTAACGTCACAAACCTACCGTGCTGCAGACACCATGTTTCGGTACCATTATGTTTTAGACATTGTTATTGCTAATGTGTTGTTATACTTCCTTACAAGTTCAAATGATCACGCCAAGTGATCAAAGAGCATCAAGGTAGGACCCCCAGATTTTGCAGAATTGTGCACACACTTGGTCTTGCGCTGGTCCATGATATCTTGGTACACGGTATCCAAGTGCAATGAAGCTGGATCTGGATGCCCTCGACAATGGCCCCATCCACACCACCGCCCACCCCCTGTAAGTTGCATGAACCAGTGGGCACTTGGCGCGGACAAGAAAACATTGGTCCACTGCTAGGGCGGACACCCTGAAACCCTAACTCTAAACATTGGTCCACTGCTAGGGCGGACACCCTGAAACCTTAACCCTAAACATTGGTCCACTGCTACCAGGGCGGACGCTCTGAAACCCCAACCAAGTCAGTCCCACACAACAGGTAAAAATTAACAACCTTCATGGCTGCCTCTCATTCAGATTTCAAAGCAGAGTGGAGCATAGCAGTAGCCACACTTCCAAAGCTTGAGATCATCTAGTAAACCCTGTACCTTGGACGCTTGAGTTGACAGGTCATCAATAACTGCATTGACTGCTATGAGTGCTATCTGCTAGCTCTCGATGTCGTCCGTCTGCAACGCAACATCAAGGGGAGAAGCAGGGTCATTGATTCAGCTTGAGTCCCCTGAACACTCAAACGAGGCTGTGCCCATGGCTCGTTCAACAGCCATGCCCACTATGCAGATTGTCCAGTGGCATTCACCCCAGCGGCATTCACTGGCTAGACAGGTGACGGGGGACACTTGCTGCAACGTAATAGACCAGCAGCACCCCACCAGCAGCCTGATCCTGAACATCAGGTGGTTCTCCAGCTCCATGAGCTCCAACATGGGAGTGTATGAGCTCAGGTGCGCCCCGTGGCCTGACTCGAGGGCACCCAGGCGGCCTTGCATGTGCTCTAAGTCCCCCTGCAGTCCAGGGCGGTACGCGGGGTAGGCGGGGTAGCATCACGGCAAGCGTGGGCAAACCAAGCAGCTTGACTTGATCAGGCAGACAGACAGTGGACCTCCTACAATCCTTTCGCCGTGCCCGTCATAACCTGAAATGTGGCCGACGAGCGGGTCTGGTTCCCCACCCCACTCCGATTGCGTCGTCTAGTAATTTTTATGGAGTGACTTGGTTTGTTTACAATTGATATTGAGCTATTTTGGGGACTGACCTAAGGGCGCAGAGTTCATGGGACATCGGTACAATTGACACCACGTCGACAACTGACGTGTAATCAAAAGTTCGTTGATGGATCACAGCCTCTACTTCAGTGGATCCAAGCCCTGCATACTTCCTCCACACTTCCTCCACACTGATTATTCGACAAGACTTCGCATTACGCAGCTCCCAACCAGAGCTCCCAGCCCACATATTCACCGTGCTGTATCGGATGAGCGAAAGTTTCCGTTGAATTATTCTCCCCGTTGCATTCCCCATTCGTTTCCAATACAGTGACAACCTTCATGACAGCAAGCCCAGTCAGTGCACACTCTGCCACCTGCATGCAGCCCAAGGATCTGCCGAACCGCCGACCGCAGCTCGGATTACCACGCTGACAGTCAACAGTGACGAGGCAGCTCCAGTGACATGGTATATCGGTATGGCTGGGGCGGCTGGGCACCTCATGGGATGCCTTCACACCATGTAGTACATGGCATGGACCATGGCTGGACACTTCATATGACTCTTGCATGTGCACCGAAGTGCAAGGCATGGGCTGCACCAGGGTTCACCTCTACTCCAAGGCAGAGATCTATGCATCTAGGTATAGAATGTGCGGTATGTGTGGGTGGATGGGGACCGGCGAGCCTACAGTGGGTCAATTGAGATCTTGGTGAATACCAGCAGCATGGACCCTGCTAGCTAGGGCAGGCCGTACCCAGCTGAAGGGGATGCATGTGTATGCACGCTGCTGTATGACAGGCTGTACAGCATGCCACATATACTGGCAGGCCCCTATGAGGCGCAAGCTGCATGACCAGCTGCTGTGATTCGTTCTTTGCGACTCAGCATCGATTCAGCTACAGTTCATCTACCTGCTAGCCTCCGGCCTTAAACCTCATGCATGACCTGCCATGCTGCTTGCGCCAACAACTGCCTGCTGTTAGTTCCAGGTTTGGACTCATGGGGCTTTTTCTCGGCTGAGGGAAGGTTTGATGAAGTTTTCTTTGTGGCCACTGTCTTTAAGTGCGGTAGGGGCTGGGGCTATCACTGTTACACATGTTGGTGCTGTTACTGGCGATGTTGCTGGTGCTGTTACTGGCCCTATTACTGGTGCTGTCATTATCGGTAGTGTTTGTGCCATTACTGGTGCTGGTGCTATCACTGGTGCTGGTGCTGTAAATGGTGCTGGCGCTATCACTGGTACTGGTGCTGTAACTGGTGCTGGCGCTATCACTGGTACTGGTGCTGTTACTGATGCTGTTACTGTTACTGGTGCTGTTACTGGTGCTGTTACTGGTGCTGGCGCTATCACTGGTGTTGGTGCTGTTACTGGTGCTGGCGCTATCCCTGGTGCTGGTGCTGTTACTGGTACTGGTGCTGTAACTGGTGATGGCGCTATCACTGGTGCTGTTACTGGTACTGGTGCTGTTACTGGTGATGGCGCTATCACTTGTGTTGGTGCTGTTACTGGTACTGGTGATGTTACTGGTGCTGGCGCTATCACTGGTACTGGTGATGTTACTGGTGCTGGCGCTATCACTGGTGCTGTTACTGGTACTGGTGCTGGCGCTATCACTGGTGCTGTTACTGGTACTGGTGCTGGCGCTATTACTGTTGCTAGTGCTGTTACTAGTGCTGTTACTGACGCTATCACTGGTGCTGGTGCTGTTACTAGTGTTGGTGTTGTTGCTGGTGCTGGGGCTATCACTGGTGCTGCTACTGGTGCTTGCGCGATTACTGGTGCTGGTGCTGTTACTGGCGCTATTACTGGTGCTGGCGCTATCACTGGTGATGTTACTCTTACTGGCGCGCTGTGCTGGCGCTTATTAGTGTTGGTGCTGTCACTGTTGCTGTTCCTGGTGCTGGTGTTGTATCTGTCACCCATGCGTGTGAAGCACAGACTGCAATTGTAATGTGTGGGTTCTGGGTTGGGGAGAGAGGCTAAATACTTTTAGCCCCCTAAAAGAAGCACTGCTTGGCAATGAGGACCTGACGAAAGGGGTGATTTTGACCCCCTGCCAATATTTTATATTTACCCCCAATTGGTGGAACAGCCTCATCATCAATCATAGGTTCATCAATCGCAATTGACATTGTTCTTCTGATAGGCAAGATTTTTGACGATTCGTGTGCATGGCACGAGTCCACTAAAACGCCTCCCGCCGTGATCCGAGGGAACCTACTGAACAGGGTTGCCCTCGCAGTTTGCTCCCTGGTTTACCTCTTGCTCAGCAACACCAAGCTGCATGATCTCGCAGCTGGGAATCTTCCCCCTGAGGACTTCAAGGGACAAGGAGCTAGACCCCATCAGCAGGCGGCTTGATATTGCTGCAGAGGTGACCGAGAGTGGCTTGAAAGGAGTAATCTGGCACATAAGAATAGGATAACAGCCTTTGTCACTGTAGCAAAGGAATGTTCGAGAACCTGGCCTCAGTGTGAAATGAAAAATCTTGTGGACCTGTATGTACCCCGGGGAAAAGGTCCTGCTATTAAAATAGGAAAATGCTGCTCTGCCTGCAAAGCCATGTGGATGCAATTGCAAGATAGTGCGTTACGTACCTCTCCTTACCTACCTATGTAGACGCCCACGCTGGGTTTCAGGTGGGACTGACTAACTGACTTCAGCGCTCTTACATGTTAGACCAGAGAAACCAGATGTAGTGAACGTCATCTCGTAGGTCATTATAGGAACGTTACACTGACTGCCTTGAGCCCGAGCGTTTTTTTGTTCTATTTGCGAGTGACACGCTTGGAAAGGTTGTGAGCAGACGCAAACCACATCTGCCCAGATCTGGTTGGAGGTTGATGCCTGCGCAAGCCCTGCCTTCATCTTGCTTTTGACGCAGTCCACCAGTAATTGGGCATTTTGACTGACTGTGGGTGGGACTAGAGAGGAGCAGTGTGGCCTGTGGTGTCAATATCGTCACACCTCGGGGCCCTGCTCAAATAAGGCTCGGCCGCGTGGGCGCCTATCTAAAGAGTGAAGATGGAAAGAACAGTGTGGCATGTGGTGTGTGTGGACCTCTCTAGCAGAGGCACCACTGTTGAAGGAGAATCTCTACCAGAGTGAGTGTGTGGGCTGAGCGTATCTATTCCTTGCCTGGCATTCATTTATAATTGCGCTCTCAGTCGGCAGCCTCACCTTCCCACGCTGTTTCGTACTATTTAGGATGAAGATGGTGAGTTTTTTTTTCGCTGACATGATTCGAGGGGATAAAATAATAGATACGGAACACCTTCACCAGCTCAGGTGGCTTTGGCCCTAGGGGCGTTTTTAGCTTGAACTTATTATCGTTCACTCTTTCCTCAGCGCTGCTGGTGGGCTTTGGCAAGCTGCATGCACCATTACTAGGGTGCTTGTGGCAGTACCAAGGTGGCACAAACTTGTTGATATACAAATTCACGAACTTTCATCTTGGTATATGCAAATTATAAGGATTGTCAGCGGTGATTTTGAGCTGTGCCAAGCACTACTACATTTTCTAGGGATGCCCCCCCAATCACCCATATGAGCCTCTTGTAGTGCATGTTTGAATCAATCCAAGCTGAATACACTCCGCTACTTGTTACAACGTTGTGTACGGTTTACGAAATGGTACTCGAACAGACAACTGCTGAAATCAGGAGGAAAACAACTACAACCAGACGAAATCAATTCTACAGCTCTGCGCCTAAACTGATGAGTGCATACTGCATGTATACAGTGGTTCAGTCAGGGATTTTGTACAGCAAATAAAAAGGGACACAAATGTCGTAATTTACAGACTACCTGTACTTGCAAGCACACCACTGACCAGCTGCGTATCCAATCCATCCATCCATCCATCACATATTAGGAATAAAGAGGGTTAGAACGGTGCATATCCAGCAGGTATTCACGGTGAATACCTGCTGGATATGCACCGTTCTGAACCTGCTTACTTTAGATAACAGAAAGCAGGTATCTAGCAGTGGCCCCAACCATTTCCGGAGGTGGTAATCAAACAAACTGAGCATTGCCTGGGTGGCTTTCAATCACTCAGCAACCAAGCAGCAGCAGTTGCAGCAGGTCAATGACTACAATTACGTGACACTTCTGTCACACATAGCAGCTGCGCATTCATAGCTCCCTCATCGATATCAGGGCCCGGTCGATATTAGGGGTAGCAGAGGACGGGGATGGGGCACACGGCGGTGACAGCGCCCACATAGGCGCACCCAGACTGGCAGGGCGCGTAGCATGCAGGGAAGGCTGGGCCGCAGCCCGTGCACGCGGTAGCGCAGGCTGCCTGGCAGGCAGCGTAGGCGAGGATACCTGTGTTTGAAGGGAGGGAGGGATGAGTGGACGCCAGAGGTGGTAGAAGTTAGTATGCAAAATATGAGGGTTGTCGACAGAGACAGGGAGGACACGGCGCCCAACTGCTTGAGTGTGCAGGAAGTGGCAGGAAGGGATGATTGGGAACAAAGGCGTCAATGTCGTTGCGCCTTTGGGGCCTTTCCTTATCCCTAGCTGCCCGCACTTAGGGCGCCCGCCCCTCCCCAACTCAAACAATGCCTTGACCGCCGGGGAGGGGGAGGCAGGGAGGGATGAGTGGAAGCCTTTCCAGAGGTGGTGGAATCAGGAATGTTGGTAATCAGGTAATGCAATATAACAGCAGCTTGCAGAGGCGCTGCGAGAGGGAGGACACAGCGTCCAACTGCCTGAGTGTGCAGGATGTGGCAGGGAGGGAGGGAGGGATGAGCGGAAGCCATCCCAGGGGTGGTGGCATGAGGATGTTGATTCAGAGAATTAAATATAACGAGAGTATGCAAAGGACGAAAGGAGGCGCTGAGTGAGGAAGGAAGTGGCACCCAACTGCCTGTACGTGTGTGCAGGAAGTGACTGGGAGGGTGGGAGGGATGAGTGGAAGCAGGGATATACGGTCGTAATGAACTGTTAATAATGTACTAGCACAACAGTTTTTTAGATAGACCTTTCAGGGGTGGGTAGGGCAGGAACACGAGGGGAGAGTCTTATGTTCATCGACATGACGATTCACAAGCGTCAGCTTACGTGTTGTTCATAAGGGTTACCCTTAGAGATAAAGTCATGCAAATAGCGGTCGTCAGGTTAGTTGATGTCAGCCAAGTAAAGCAACTCCATTTGGACGCAGCTAGGTGCACCATGATTGAGGGGCCGCCTGCTACAGCCAGGTGCCTGTTGTTTGGGCCATCCCACCCCCCAGAGTGTGGCCGCCTGCTGGCCGATCACTAGGGTTTCGTCCGTTTGGGGTTGTCTCATCAGCAAGCACGCCGCTACCCAAAACTGTCTTCTAGAAAGGGACAGGCAGAACGATCTGTAGGCACACAGCTCACCTGCTTCTGCTGTTGCGCAGAAGGTCATCAAAAGGGCCATCAGGGAGAGCAGGCCCATCAGTGCTTTCTTCATCGTAGGTCGGCAAGACTTGGATGGAGGTATCGTATGCTGTCGGCCTTCACTGCTTTCACTGTTTCACGGTAATGAAATTGCGACACGATGAGGGATAATAAAGCTCGGAATCAGGGCACGGATGGATGTATTTTAACTTCTAAAACGAACAACCGACTGCAGTGCCGGCACGGGACACCGTGCCGTGGGTGGGAAGTGGGCACGGGAGCACGGGAGACGAATGCGGACCCGTGCCGTCATGCCGTGCATATCGTGCCGTGCAGACCCAAAGGGCGCGCTCAGATCGGGGCGCGCTCTCATGCCATTTTTGCACGCGTACGGCGGAAACTGTTGCAGCTATGGTGTGGATCAGAGATCTCGGGTGTAGATGTGGGCAGGAGTGTTTTTGCCCCGCGGCTACGGTCCTCTGTCTGCCACTGACAGTAGCGGTACATACCATATAACACGGCGTTCCAGTACCGTAGACACTACCCCAATGCATGTCAACTGTCAAGACGTCAAACACCATCGAGCTAGCCATTCTGCACTGACACTGCTTCCCCATTGCTTAATTCTCCTGGCATTGACATCCTGAGACGTCGTGCCCAGGATGTACCTTCAGGGAAGCCGTTATCCACACCAGCTAGCCACTCAGTTGACAACCAGCGCAGTACCCAAGAGTTTATCTGTTGTCGGCATACCGGTAGCAAGGGAGCAGGCATTTAAATTGCTATTTTCAAGTTATCGACATATGCAAGTAAAATAAATGGAGACAGATGGAAACGGGCGCTATTGCGACTCACCATTTTGCGCTGTCTTACTGGTACTACGGTGCGTGCGTGGGGTGTGAACTTGCTGCTCAAAACGCAATAATGGGCTCAGAAGTGAGGCAGCGCGTTGCCATCGCGTGACAAATTTTAAAAACTACGGTGTGTGCCCATGTTGTCAGCCCTCATGCGATTTCACTGAGTCTACTGGAAAGAAAATGCTAGAGCCAATGCTGCCACTGTTGCCCCCCTTGTTTGCTGCCCAGCAAGCTTGCCTGACAAAACAGCAGAGAAACCCCTGTATGTAGTGAGTACCAGTCCAAAATAATAATGCTCCTCAAGCCCAGTCAGAGTTCTCTTTCCCCACTCTTAACAGTGAGCCCTGGCATTCTAAAAATAACTGCAGATGCACATGAACACACTCTACCAAGATGCAAATGTTTTTTGCAGTCCAGAAAGTGTGGATTACAAGGCAGCAAAGCAGCCCCTGGTGGCCTGGTGTGAGCACCAACCCCAGATAATGCAGCACATTAAGCACACACTGTCATTCCATTCCTCACACTTATCAGTGAGCCCTGACTTAATAAAAACACCTAGAGATGCGCGTGTACACATTCTATCAGGTTGTGAAGAAATATTTGCAGTCCAGCAAGTGTGGATGACAAAGCAGCAGAGTAGCCCCTTCAGTGAGCACCAGCCCAAAATAATGTCCCACCTCAAAGCGAAAATGCTTACCAGCTCAGGGGGTTGCAGCACTCTTGCATTTTCACTCAGGCTACTGGAAAGAAACAGCTAGTGCACAGACATGCCATTGTTGCCTTACTAGGTCAGGGGGGGCAACACTTTTGCAAGTTCACCCATTCACTCCAGATGCATGCATCACCATGCAGTGACATGCTACATATGTATGTTTCATGCAGCACCATGCATTTCCATGCAGCACATTACTGCTGCATGCAGCACCATGCAGTTTCATACATCACATTCCGGATGCATGCAACCCCATGCAGTTACATGCAACACTGTACTGTTGCATGCATCACCATGCATGCACCTGATCACCCTGGATCCTCCATAATATCATCCCCACGGGCCCAAATGTGCAGTACCATGCAGTACCATGATACTGCCACAATGCAGTCCTCAAGCCACGACTTGCTAGAAGAACATGGACTCCAAGAGCACAGATGCTTCAACATCATACATGTTACAGAGAGGGCCTTCAGATAAATCCCGATCGCCTGTGTGGCGATGATGCGTGTCTCTTTATTTAAGGGCTGCATCATACCTGCGATCGATAGTGCGCACCGCTGTGCGATAGCGACCCTGGTGATGTCCAGCCACCGTTGCCCCCACCAGGCGTCCCCATCTGCCAGTGAGATGTGCGCCTGGCCATCGGTTTCTTTACCTGATCGGAACCACTGATAATAATGCTTTGTCGTCAAAATCGGATTGGGTGGGGGAGTTTCCTGCCTTCGGAGAGTTAACTCTGTTGAAAAGGCAAGCGTGCGTCTGAACGGCAGGCCCCTGTCCTCACAGCCCCACCCCTGTTGCTCATCCAATCGGCCACGCGCGCGCGAGCTGCATGCATACATCGATAAGAGCATGTGTCTGCTCTGTCCCGTCAGTTGCAGCGCGCCCGGGGGAGGTCACTGTCGCGGCGGGGGGGCCGATGCGGTGCCAGCTCACCTGCCTCGACCCTTCCGAGAAGGCCCGTCCTAGACTAACCCTCCAGATTCCAAACCGGTTTACCTCTAGGATTTAATCAGCAGTGTCAATATTCGTCCAGCCTCGTAGCGCTTTGTGCCTTGCGGCCATGCCGCGGTCTCCGTTCCTTGTTATGCGCAAGCACATGCGGCCTGCACATCAAACCTGTGCTAGGCTTGCAGTTACACTGTCGGTCCTCTTGTTCTACCTTTCTGGTGCAAGCGCAGATATAGATTGCATGACCCAAGCTAGATCGACGCCGTTTCTGGATGCGTTTGAACCCACTCGCCCTCTCCCAAGCCTCCACATCCCATTGGTGAAGCACACGTGGATCAAGACTGCAGACAAGGTGCAGATCAAAAGCTTCAGGTTCTTAGGCGAGCCATGGACCTCACCTTACTTCCTGAACTCCTAAGGCCCATTATCTCACCCTTCGTGGATACTGATAAATCATGTATCATGTATGCACTCAAGCATGTGTTATATTTTGCAGGAGTGCTTTGACGTGAAAGCTCCAAATTGCCAAATCAACCCGCAATACCAAATACGGTACAAGATCATAAACAAGACTGTGTACATCGCAAAGAATGCAGAAGCAATGTGCATGCCCAAGCAACACAAGCGCCTTGTTGAGGAGATGCTTGTCATCTCCGTATGGCTGTATCCCAATCTCCCAAACATGGAGATCATTCTCAGTCTAGGAGACTCGCCAGACTTTCTCCCAGGTGAGCAAGAGGGCCCAGGGTAAGAAGCGCAGATGGCTAAATGCCATGAAGGTCATCAAGGCCATCAAGGATGTGTTATGATTTGAAACAGCTTGCTAGTGGGCCGACTGACTCCCGTTACCATTGACCTTCATCATTGAGAGCAGAAACCTGTATACCAGACCCATACGGTATTGATATGGATCTTTGCGTTTACCAACTCATATGCTTAAGGAGACAATTGGGAATCTGACCATGATAAAACTCGGCCCTACCGCCTCAAGTCCACAGCACCCACAGCCCTATCTGCCTTTTCCTGCTGGTGGTGGGCTAGTAGCTTTATGTTCAAGATTCGAACGCGTTACACGCAAACGCTAATTGCACGCTGTGGAGAGGCTATGATGTATTGCTGATAGATTATTATGTTTACTTGCTGCATGCTCAGATTTCCCCGTCCTCAGTTTCGCTAGCACCTCCCTGGATGGGGACCCGCTGCGAGGCTACAGCAGGCCCCACCCCTCCAGCTGGGAGCACTTCGCCATGTCTACCCCGCAGCTCCAGGAGTATGTCTCTTGCATCGACAAGGCGTACCCATGGGAGAAGAAGCTGCCAGTTGCCTTCTGGCGTGGTGGTGCGACCGGGAGCAACGCAGGATGGGTTATCGACAAGCTGAGCCCTCTGTTTGACCCTCTTTACCAGCGCGACAGCTTTGCCGATCGCATCATCTGGAACAAGAGGTCGTACCTGTCCATACTCGCCCACAATCATCCCTTCATGGATGTGAAGGTGATCAGCATGCGGAACTCCGAGTTCTATTACAAGGTCAATGTGGAGCAGGGCGAGATCAAGGCAATGAGGCACTTGATTAAGGGGGATCCCCTGCCCATGGAGCAATGGAACAAGCATGCTATCAGCCTGAGCCTCGATGGCCACGCCACCCCCTGGCGACTCCCACAGCAACTGCTGGGAAACAGCCTGATCCTGCGCATGGAGTCAAACAAGCATGATTGGTTTGCTAACATGTTTGACGCGGACAACGACCCGACGTTCAGCATGGACATGTCGGATGTTGTCGTGGTCACCAAAAAATGGCTTGAAAAGATCCAGAGGGAGCCAGAGGCTGTGCAGCGTATGGTCAATAGGACCCGCACCACTGCCGTAGCCAGGTTTAATGTGCTGTCCGTCCTAGATGCTTTCACATGGGCCATGACACATGCCTGGAGCCACTGCGGCTGGGAAGTCAACATGGATGATGAGGGCTTCCAGCCTATCAGAGTGGAGCTACCCCTTATCAATCAATTCATCCCTAAAACAGTTGCAGATAGGATAGTGAAAGACCAGGCGAAGAACTTCAAGCAGGAAGGGCTCTACTAGACAATCGCAAGCTAGACACTGGGCTAAAACTTTGGCATCCATGGCACTGAGTGTTGACCAAGCGTTGTGATTTAGCGCCCTATGTGGTGTTGACATGAGATAGGTCAGTGAGCATGCTTGACGTCATGGGCTCATGGCATGTACATGACACTGCTGATGAGCTTGAAGTCTTGAGCGATGCATGGAAAGGTCCAGCAGGTACATACCGGTACTTACTTTGCAATTTATTTTGGATACTTGTAGAGTACTCGTTTGAAATAGTACTCCATGCTTGCATGATGCAGTTTATTTCCTTCCCTGTTCTCTGTTGGTTGTCGTGGATCCTCTTTTTGTACAAGAAAAGCAATACTAGAACGTTTGTTAGGCGCCTGCCGCCTGGACATGGTTGCTAAGCAGTGTGGCATTACTGCTAGGCATGGTTGCCATCCGTTTGCTTTTGTTTCCCCCAAAGTGGCCCGATGTCTGAATCTATCATTTATCATCGATTACTTCCCTTTGATGCTCATCATGACGTTACAGGGAATACAATTCTGATGATGTACATTATCGTCTCCTCTTTATCGTACTTTCCAACTAAGCGGAGGCCAACACGGCAATTTTTGTGGGCCCAGAGGTCAATGACCTCACACCTCAGGGCCATGCTGAAAAGCTCAGCCGCATGGGCGCCGGACTGAGTGTGTGGTCGGGAGGAAGTTTTGTGAAGGGGACTAGAAACTTATAGCGGAGAGAGAGGAAAGGAACAGACGGAATGATCATAAAGGTGAGTTAGGTATGGTGACAGCGTTCGACGTCTACCACGTTAGGGCTCCAGGGCTGGGGGCAAAAGGAGAAGGAAGAAGACCTTCTCCATAAAAGGAGGGGGAAATCCAGCCCGTCCAGATCCTAGCCCTCAACAAAGAGAAAGGAAGTTAACATGCCGTATGCCCGAATAGACTTCGCTGAAAATTAAGTAATTATTGGCCTGCGCGGACATAGCTGCGTACTAATATGAATTCAAAAATTGCCACTGCGCGTAGTGTCAGTCAGGTGCACATCGTTATTGCTGCGCGGAGTGTCAGTCAGGTGCCTAACGTACATGCTGCGCGGCGTTAAATTAAGTGCAGTACCTGCAAGAATTTGCTGCTGCGCGTGAGGCTGCGCGGCCTTTTTTTGATAGATTTTCGCTGCGCGGTAAAATTTCCAATTGTTAATTCCATGGAAATTCCATCTGGAAAATAATGGGCCCTTTTGGCGCAAAGGCTTGGTGCTCAGAGTTTAGGTTGAGAAATATGTACATCATGAAACACCGGCTTATCAGTTATCACACCCTGCATTAACATGATGACAGTAATTAATCCAAGAAGCACCACACAGACGACACACCTTTTGTGCACTGTCAACACCCCCCCAGACAGTGGAGCCTGTCCGCGAGTGCAGCGTCAGATATGCCGTTGCCACCCTACCCTGTAGGAGTACAAAGAGCATGCTGAGTGATCGGAGCTGCGATGGATCAGGTTCAGTCATTCTGCAGGCTCTGAAACTATGTCAGCCACCTGATCAGCTTGGAAGGATTGAGTTTTGGAATGAGTGGTTATACAAACAGAAGGGCACGGTGCATTGTCAGGGGGGTCAGGCTCTCACGGCGCTTTGTCAGGGGGGTCAGGCTGTCACCTTTTGGTCAATCTCAATTTTCAGGAGCTGGCCTTGCCTCTCGAGTACCTCGCGCATGGATGTGATTCTCAACTCGATGCCCTGGCCATGATTACGCAAGCGAAGCGTGCCTTAAACATAGCTCCTCACACTCATAAACCTCTCCCTTTCCACAAATGACATACCTTATCGGCCGCTTCCAGTTCCGCCAGTCTGAGCCTCAGCTAATGCGGCGGCTGTGGCAGTAGAGCCGGTCTTCTGCTCAACGTGGTCTCCCCTGCGGGCGCAATGTTGAGGGGGCGGGGTCAACTGTAAGCCCCAAGTGCTGGGTGCCTAGCAAGCACCCCCTTAGGGGGCTCTTAGCAGCATCCGCAACAATGTGCATGGAGAGAAAGCAATTATCTATTCACCATTCTAAAATCCTACCCCATCACAGTTAGCCCCTTCAGCCATAGGCAGATTTAGCTGAATTGTAGCTGAGGCTACCTGAAATAGACAGTGCATACAGCGCCCCCATCAGAAGATCACCATAATTCGCAACTCCCCAAAACGTGATACCTCTGTATAGGGATACTTTTTCCATGAACTATAGCCTATTCTCCGAAACAGTATTCTGCTTGTATTCTGCGCGTAATTTTTCGGTGAGGTTTGCCTCTCGGCCAGGCTTGGAGGTCCCAGAGTTTTATTGAACGTGAGCGTTTTGCGATGCCCCTGTCAAGATCATCAGAAGTCAGGTAATTTACATCATCTTTGCTGCAACAGTGTACGCCACCTGGTAAGACCTTGCGAGCTCCATTCCTCACACCTCATGGTTAGCTTGGCCAGCGTGGCAGCCAAGGAAGCTGTGTTGGTGGGCCACCGGTCAGAGATGATCTAGGTTGTGCCCCCATTCGACCATTGGTGCCCATGGTGCAGCCCCCCAAACGTGTGGGCTCGTGGCCAGGAAAAGAAACTGCCTTGCCTTCGAGCGAATTATATCGCATGCCAGGCTTCACAACGACAGCTCAATAGTATCCCATTCTCAGACAAACAAGCACTACCCATTCAACAGGCACCACACCTGCACCGTTGGCCGTGGAAGTGCCATTTTTGTTCTGCGCTAAGCTGCAACAAAAAGAGGCAGGCTGATGGACCTATGGCGTCCGAGGCGAGGTCCCTAGAGGGAGGAGATGATAGCCAGGGCGACAGCACCCAGCGCCCCCCCGGCGTACCTGCCCGCTACCTGCAGCTGGTCCAACCGCTTGTCTTCCTCGGCTCTGATTGCCTATAGGGTTTAGGGTTTAGGGTTTAGGGTTTAGGGTTTAGCCAGCCAGGCCAGGGCACAGCCAGGCACTCTTATACAACCTTCCCCCGAGTATTGGCCTCCTTAGCCTCTTTCTCCGCAGCTTCGCTATGCCCCTCGAGGGCGACGACCCTCTGCATCAAAACGCCGCCAACCGCCATGAAAGAAACACCATGCAATGGCTCAGGACATGGGACTGATCGGCTGTGCGCCTGTGCCATGCTGCAGCCGTTAAGGGGATATACACAGTTCATGGCTGGGGCGTTCTGAAGCATGATCTCTGGACACCTGTACAGGGATGACTCCCAAAGAGTGTTAGTTCCCTGCCACAAGCGCACCTCAAGCAAATCGCTGTCGGAGGCTCCCCTGTTCTCCTCAGCCTCCAGGGATGCAAGCCACTCCGCCAAATCCTGTTTTCAATACACCGTCCAAACCATTTGCCAGTGAGTGCAAGGCTCACAAAACTGTCCGGGCTGAAAACCAGTCAGAAAAACAACAGCAAAACCTTCACTAAATATGTAAGGCATCAACGGGATAAACTTGTGACTTCGTTCCTGGACTTAAACTTGCTTATCAAATATATGCTTCGATCCGAGCTTGCTCTCAATGAGCTGATACCAACCTTCTCCACAGCCGCCTTGATCGCCGCCGCCACCTCCTCCTCGCCCATCAGCCTCGGCAGCTCCTGTGCCAACTGGCTGATCACGGCCGCCTTGCTAGCAGCAGCGGCCTCTCTCTCCCCAATATTTTCCACCATCTTTTTTTGCCATCTTTTCCACCAACTGTCGTCCCAGCTGGGCGAAAAGTGCCGCTTGTTCAGCCTCGGCCGCAGTTTTTGACATCTGCTTGCTGACGTTGGACACTGCGTCCTGCAGCGGCGCCAAACAAAGGGGGCTGAGAGGCAGGGTGCGTGCATAAGGCTGCAGGGTCCCATAAGAGCATTTCCTGCAGGACTTGAGCCTAGCCAGTGGCCTACGCCCGGTTTCATCAGCTCTCCCCACGCATCAAGGCATCCTACCAAGGGAAACAATCCCAAGCCTAGGTTACAGTTAGCCTTTCACCTTTAGCCCTTAACCCGGCATCCAGGAGAGAACACCTCTACGGCAGCTGCTCCAAATGCTCCTGGCAATGGTCTGGCTAGCTGGCTCCTAGCAGTTTTCGGAGCTGCCAATTTGCACCCACTGGCAAACGCACCTGCAGCAGCTGGTCGGCGTCCTCTCAGCCCTTCACTCGGGCCTCCAGAACATGAAGAAATTCACCGCCCTCCCTGACCCAGCCGAGTCTTCTGCCTGCGAACATCCACACTCAACACCAGCGGTGACTCAGTGAAGGGGGGACTCCAGAGGGGGACGTTCGAGGTGCTACGGACCGGAGTGTGGTTCAAGCTTGGCTTGCAAGAGCAAGAAAGGCTAACACTTAATTTCACTTATGTGACAGGTGAGCGGAGTCCCTTGGCCTGAGCGGTAGACGCAGGCGCTGAAGGGCATAGTACGCGCAGCGTACTGTAGTCAAACCCGACCCAGTGTCACTATTTCCAGATTTACAGCAGAGAGGTTGCTTAAGCCCTTTGGGTGGGATAAACGATCGGCAAATCAAACTCACCTCCAGGCTGCCTGACAAAATCGAGAACCGCATCGCAGACCTGGCCCCTGGGAGGCTCCCTTAGTGGCAGCAACCGTTCTTACTGCTTGCTAGGATGTGCCCTCATGGACTGCTAGCAAGTGCCCCTATAGTGCCCCTATAGTGCCTCTATAAAATCAAGCTACTGCATTCCTTAAGCTTGAAGCCTGTCGCTCTACAGGACATGATGGCCGCATGCACAGCCGAGAGAGCTCCCAGGGCATATTCCAGCGTTTACTGCATGGCTTAGCACATTTCACCGGTACTGTATCTAAAACCCCGCCCAAGGCCGGCAAGTCTTGGTGCAGGAAGCCCTGTTGCTAGGGCCACCGGCCGTAGGCTGTCCAAGGACTCAAAAGGAGTTGTCCGTATTTTGTCCCAGTGGTGGCCGACCGGCAGCGCCCCCAAAGTGGCCAGGTGCAGACTAAATCACACACTGGTTTGAATAACTGACCACCAGACCTTTGTACGTACTTGGAAGGCACCTCTATGGCTGCCACCTGCTGCTCCTAGTCGCTCATGCGCTCAAACACGGTCGTGTAACCTATAACGCCTGATCCTGGGGACCCTAGACAGGCAGGTGCCCCAGTGGGACAGATGAGGTAAAACACCCTCAAGTGGGGATCAGCAGAGTCAAGCCATGAAGGGGAAGGTGCGTCAAGGTACAGGCTGGATGCAGCTGCGCAAAAAAGGGTGTGCCACTGCAACATTCACAGAGTGGCCACCAGCATGCACAAGCCCCCCCCCCCCTCCTCTCACCTCAATGTCGTTGCCACCCAGACCCCAGGGCAGGGACTAGACAGGCCTTGGAGAGGGAGACTGCCTGGCCTCATGCACAGCGCCCTTCGCCCCCGGCGGCACAGGGGTGGGGACCAAGGACGCAGGGAGCTTGTACACCTGACGTGTCTCCTGCTGGAAGACCATGGGCTGCGGCGGAGCCCATGGTCTTCCAGCAGGAGACACGTCAGGTGTACAAGCACATGAGGATGCGGCAGACAGGCGTCAGCCTGGAGCCGCTGATGGGGCGTGTGGCATGTTGCAAGTTACAAAACGCGGCCATGCTTGCAGAAACTTCGAAATGCAGCGGGCACCATTACAGCTGTCACCGGCGTGGGCAGGACACCTCTCACCTCAGCCACCACGAAGATTAGCGACAGCTGGATTTTTGGCCCCAAGTTCTCCAACGCGCTCAAAGACGTTCATGACAGAGTCGTTCATGGCCGCAGCCAGGGCCTTGCTGTACTTCATGAGGGCGAAGCGTTAAAAGCAAAAGATACATGAAGGTATTGTGCAGGAAACCCGACGTTGTGACTGTTAGTCGCATGTCCACACAGTATCGCTGAAGTGCAGGTCGCAGGTCTTGCGAAAATGGGAAAACATCTTGTACGCCAGCCTACGTCTGGACCTTGCTTGTTTTATTTCATCCCGGCACGTCAAGTACCGGAAATCCCACTTGGAAAATGGCTTGCCACAGATCTGCCGCCCGCGCCCGCCGTGCCGTCAAGGTTGAAAACGGTTGAAAAACAAGTTTTATCTCGCGCGCCCCGTTTACGCACATCACGTCAGTCGCTCCCGCAAGATACAGAAGGTAAGGGTGTAGTCCTGTCCTACCCTGTCCTGCCCTGCCTTGCAGCCCTGCCGTCCTGCAGCTCTGCCATGCAGCCCTGTCATGCATGCAGCCCTGCCCTGCCCTGCCCTGCATGCAGCCCTACCATGAAGTCCTGCCCTGCCATGCAGCCCTGTCCTGCATGCAGCCCTGCCCTGCCCTGCAGCCCTGCCCTACCCTGCAGCCATGCCCTGCATGCAACCCTGCCCTGCCCTGCCCTACCCTGCAACACTGCCCTGTCCTGCAACCTTGTCCTGCCCTGCCCTGCCATGTAGCCCTGCCCTGTCCTGCCCTGCAGCCCTGCCCTGCCCTGCAGCCATGTCCTTCATGCAGCCCTGCCATGCATGCAGCCCTGCCACGCAGCCCTGTCCTAAATGCAGCCCTGTCCTGCTGCCCTGTACTGAAGCCCTGCCCTGCAGCCCTGTCCTTCATGCAGCCATGCCCTGCCACGCAGCCCTGTCCTAAATGCAGCCCTGTCCTGCTGCCCTGTACTGAAGCCCTGCCCTGCAGCCCTGTCCTTCATGCAGCCATGCCATGCCATGCAGCCCTGCCATGCCATGCAGCCCAGGCCTGCCTGCAGCTAGCCCTGCCCTGCCTTGCCCTACAAACCTGCCTTGCCCTGCCCTAACTGCAGCCCTGCCCTGACCTGCACTGCCCTGCAGCCCTGCCTTGCTCTGCCATGCAGCCCTACCCTGCAGCCCTGCCGCAATACCAACTCCTCACATGGCAATATTTGTTCAGGGACGTGAAGGAACGCATGAACAGGATGCACAACAACTGGGAGCGCCCAAGGCTGTGAGCGTGGTGAGTAGCTTATAAATATAGCCAGGCCGTGCATATGTCTACATTTACCGTGTTTCATATTGCGCTATATCCTTAGCAGTCCTCCTGCCCCTGCCCCCTCGTCCCCCTCCTGCTCTTGCCCCTGCCCCATCGTCCCCCTCCTGTTCCTGCCCCTCTCCCCTCACCCCCCTCTTTTCCCTGCCCCATCCTGCATTCCTGCTCCAGTCCATGCCCCCTTGGCCCCCTCCTGCCCATATCCCAGCCCCCTCGTCCCCTCCTACTCTTGCCCCCTCAGCCCCCACCTGCTCCTGTCCCTGCACCCTCGTCCCCCTCCTGCTCCTGTCCCTGCCCCATCGTCCCCCACTTGCTCCTGCCCCTGCCCCCTTGTCCCCTCCAGCTCCTGCCCCTGCCCCCTTGCCCCCTCCTGCCCCTGCCCCCTCGTCCCCTCCTGCTCCTGTCCCTGCCCCCTCGGCTGTTGGTGCGAGCTGGAAGGCGGCAGCGCTGCCCCCCTGAGGTGCAAAAACTGATGCTGTTGATGCAGTTGCTGCAGCAGCTGTTGCAGCGATGCGCCATTGGCGGACGCCGCTGGCCTCACGGACTGCAGTTATTGCGGCTGTTGGTGCGATGAAAGGCGGCAGCGCTGCCCCCCTGAGGCACAGCAGTTGCTGCAGCTGTTGCAGCGTTGCGCCAGAGGCGGACACCGCTGGCCTCATGGACTGCTGTTCTTGCGGCTGTTGTTGCGGGCTCAAAGGCGGCAGCGCTGCCTCCCCTAGGTGCAGCAGTTTCTGCTGTTGCTGCAGTTGTTGCAGCGTTGCGCGCACATGTTGCGGTGGGCAGGTGCGCAAGAGGCCGGGAGGCCAGGGGCGGGCGTGGGCGGCCCTGGACCATGCTTTGCATCAAGATGTGCCCAAAATGACTGGTGGCCGGATGTGACACACTTGGCCCGCCCCCCCACCGCGTGTGAACGGCGATGGCTTAGCACAGGCTTGGCAGGCCGGCAGGGCAGTGAATACAGCAGAAGCTGCAAGCCTGGTTGCTCCGGGGCAGCTTAAATTTGGCAAGTCTCGCGGAGCTTATCGCCAGCGGCCCTTTTGGCATGCTGCATGCTGCCGCCGGCCACAGGCCCCGGCAGTGCCATCTCACCCATGCCATGTTCTTGCAGTTTTGTACGCGCCTCGCCCCCTCTCGTTTCTCAATCTCCATCTCTTCCTCCATGAGCATCCTCCGGAGCTCGGCTCCCTCAACATCTGCTTTCGAGCCTCAGCAGCATTCTAGCCCGAGTTGTGCATCTTGGCTACCTGTTCTTGCTGCTTCTCAAGCAATCTGGACTTGGCCGCAAGCCTGCGGCTCTTTTCCGGCCTAGTTGTCAGGGTAAACAAGCAGTGCTGTGCCAATTACGGTCCTTGCGGTGGCTGAATCACGTAGCTGAGTTTCAGTCACCATAATTTCAAGGCAAATTCAGCTTCTTTTACTAGTAAGGGACCGTAATTACCAACACAATCTCTGAATTACAGTGCAATGGCACAAGCATGTAAACAAGGCATGTTGGCAGGGTGAGCACAAGGTATGTTGCGTAAGCCTTTCTATATCAATAAGCCTCTTTATATTTCCAGCCAAGCAGTTTTCTCTGTTTTAAATTATCTATGTAAGGCCCTTCCCGACTGGCTACTTGCACGGCCATTCAGAGGCACAAAGGCAACAGGCAGAGTTTGAGGCTCTTGAAAAGGAGGAAGCCATGACACAGGTGTGACCACCAGTGTGGGGTCATGGGGTGTGATCACTAGAGCTGGTGTGACCACCGTTGTGGGGTGTGACCCCTCACCTCCGTCCTCTCACCCCCCCCTCAGTAACTCCGTTTCGAGCTGTCTAAGTCAAGTTGGCGTCCCCCCCTCTCCCCATTCGAGCAAATTCTAAAAATACTTCCTTACCGTGACCTGAAACCTTATCGTGTCCTGAAACATGACGGCACGCTGAGCAGCATCCCTGGCCTGAGCCTCCCCGGTGTACGTGTCAATTCCAACTGGCCTGCCAGGCTGGCTATTCCAGGCATGCTTGTCGGCAGAGGTGTCACCCTCGCATCGCCCAGTGGTTCTGGAGCTCAAAGGGGGGGAGGTGATGTTTGGCATCAGAGGGGTAGCGCACACCTGGATCAAAAGAAAGCAGGTAGTCAGCAAGTCCCTGGCGAAAATGATGGAATTCATTGTATGGTTGAGGCTTTTGAGCTAGGATCATTGAAGCCAGGCATGTTATGGGGATGCTTTGCACCTTTTTTTGTGTATTTTCTTTTCATCCTTGCTTTGCCCCAAGGCATCCCCTCTCACCCCCCCCCTTAGGAGGTAAAATATTTGAAGGTGGGACTGACACCATTTTTGAAAAAGTGAGGATGCCATCATGTCAGGCATGTTGTGGGTGTACTCCACACCAATTTTAAATATTTTTATTTCCATCCTTGCTTAGCCCCATGGGCGTGTCCCCGTACCACCAGCGCTCGGCAGCAAGGGAGGCATGCGTGCCGGCCTCGTCAGCTGCTTCAACTGCCTCCTTGCGTTTGCCGATGCTTGCCATCAAGCTCTTGTCGAAACAGTATTTCCGCTACCATGCCTCGAACTGAGCCTGACTGACCACATGGTCTGTGCCGCCGCTGGTCGACACATCGTTGTTGAGCTGTTGCTCGGGGCTGCGTGCCAGCAATGCGGCTCCGTGAGCTCCAGCAGGGCTGCGTCCGGCGGCGGAAGCAACCGCGTCCTCGCGCCTCAGGCCACGGCATTCTCTATGCTCTCCACTATCCGCTGAATGCTGGCATGGGCCATTGAAGGGAACCTGCAGTATGTCCTTGCGGTCATGTCGCTGCATGATCAGCCCATGACCGCAAGGACACACTGCAGGTTCCCTCTGCCGGGGCAGCCGCTGTCCATCAGGTTGCGCGCGAATCACTTGTACCACAGCGCCCCGCTGTGCAATTCAGGCTGCAAGCGACTACCTCCAAGCGCTTGCACCCGCCCCTTATTGCAGGCCGGCCACCTCCGGCCACCTGCGACAGCACCCTCCTCCTCCTCTCCCTCATCGCCAGAGCCAGCCTAACTCCTGGCTTGGCTTTGAGGGGCCGCGTTGCTGCAAGGAGAGGGGCCCAGAGAGTTCGCTGGGGATACCCAGCCGCACAGCGAGGAAGCTGAAGCATGGGGAAGCGGCAGACTGCATGGGACGCCCTTTGGCAGTTCAGGGGCGGGAGAGGTGCTGCTGGCCCGCTTAAGGCGGCTGCTGTTGGGCCAGTACAACGGAAATGTCGCAGTCCATGATGAGTATGCCTTCATCGCGGCCTCTACCGCCACAGCACTCCCCGTCAGCAACTCCCTGCCGTCGCAGATGCGCTGCGCGACGTAGGCCTCATCTAGATGGACGGGAGGGGCGAGCTTGCCGTCAGGGTGGCACTTAAGGCCAGCGGCACGATTATAATGTCGTGATCATTGTTTGCAAAAATGCGAACGACCTCATCGGCAGCGTTGAGATATTTGCGCTTTATGACATGCATCACTGCTCAGTGCACCGATTAATCTCTCACATTCTAAGAGCCACAGATGCATACCAATAAGCCAATAATTACATGACATGTCTAGAAAATAATCCGATTCATTCATCCAGGCACAGAGACGGAGACACATTGAGATGGCCCCAAGGGTCATGCACTGTACCATGCACACAGGCTTATGTCATCCTCATGCAAGGTCTGTGATGCGTCTCAGTTCTCAACCTACCGTAGTCTAATGCGGATGTCTACTATTCACAAACAGGTATCACGATTCTGTTGTGGAGCTGCCTGCACGCTCAGCCAGTACAGCATTGGCCAGTGTATTGTTTTTCTAGCTGCTACAAATACACGTTTCAGCCGCATGTCCCCAATCTGCAGGTCTGCCATGCGTCTCATCAACCTAGACTGATGCGGATGCTATTAAGACTGTGAAGTCCTATGTTTATTTAGTAGACATGACTGCGTGCTCAACCAGTACTGCATTAGCTGTGGATTGTTTTTCTAGCCGGTACCGGAACACGTTTCAACTGGATGTCCCCAATAAGCTTGTCTATCCTGCATCTCGACCCAGACATACAGACGGATCAAGGCCGAGGCCTGCAGGATAAACATCAATTGTTATCGTGGTGTTAACCTGGAACCACTTGGGGAACGTGGACGTCTATAATCTTGCACGTTTTGATTCAGGTATAGCATGCACTCACTTCCACAGCCGCATGTTGCACATCCCTAGAAACGCAGGAAAGCCATTGATTCTTGACTGAACTCGTGGATCACTCAGACAAGTATTCACATGTAATAACAGAAGACAAATCATAGCTCAGGGTGATCAGCCTGGATTAAAAGACACTTGCACTTTTTCGGAAACATGGTACAGAGTGAAAACACCACTACACCAGCCTATGCCAAATCACGACTTTCCAACTGAGCGGTTTCACAACGTCTTCAAGTCTCTGATAAATTCTGTTCCAAAACCTCAGGGACTGCTAAAAAATAAAGTCAGTTGGCCTCGAGCCACTCAATGATGGCATCCGGTTGCGCCCGGCTGATGTTGAGGGCCTGGGCCACATGAAGGTATAAGACAGGCGCATGAGACCACACCCAGTCGCTCCCCAGATCCGGCATTGTGATCGCCGCGTTGTTGTAGCCCGGCAGCATGGGCACGGCATGCACGCGGCCGCGGTTCGCCATGCCAGCCCACAAGCCAAATGAGCTCTGTGAGTCGCGAAAAAAAGTCGGCGCCAACAGCATTCTGCAAAGGGAAGTGAGGGATCAATAGTTTGTTGTCCTTTGTCCAGCCTCATGAGCTGGCGGTTCAGGTGGGGCAAAACCGTAATTTTTGCTATCAGTCACCTGGTGTTGGCAGGAATCAAATGCCAACACCGGGCAAGTGTGGGCAGTAACATGCAACAGACACCATGAAGTTTTAGAGCCCTAGGTGAGCAACATGCAGGGCATGGCATACTCAATAAATAGCCAACCCGCAAGGCCACAACACATGGCAAACCCTCATGCCCTCATGGCATTCCCTCAATCTGCACGGGTTGGCGGGGTGCTCGACCTTGAAGCCACACAGCCGTCATTGAGAGGCAGGCACCTTCAATGGTCAGTGATACAACCATATATGCATGCCGGGTGAACAGCAATTGTCACCGACAAATCCTGGACAAGGAAACTTGTATCTTGCCATCTTCCCTCCCCTATGTACCCTATGACTGTATTACCCTTCATACCTAAGCCTGAAGCCAGGTAATCCCTCCAACATACCTGAAAAAATCCAGGTGAAGCAAACCGTCCTTGAGCACCTCCACTTCCGACCCAGGGTAGGTCTTGAGGAGAAACATCCTGAGCCGCTCCCAGAGTTGATCACAGAAGCTAAACTCGTGGTGCGGGTTCGTTATAATGACCAGGCGGGACGGTGGGGGCTCAAGGTTCTTGTAGAAGGAGAAGGCGATGGGGCCATACTCCTCATGTGATAGGATCGTGTCGTGGGAACACCTGCGGGTGTTGAAGGGTGGGATTCAAGTTCAAGGGTGAGGATGAAGATGTGATAGGACACTTTTGATGGAGAACATGCAAGTTCCATGGCTCAGAGCATTAGCCACCTGGTTTGAATTGCGGCTAGATACCGTACCTCAGTTTCATCTTCCTACCACCATACCCTGTTTATCCACCCTGCCATGATAACCCAGGTTTGCATTTTTGCAACCCCGGCTGTGTAAGTTTTCTGTCTTTGCACCCACCTCTGAAACCTTGCTTTGATACCCTGGCTTCGAAACATCACCTAGTTCAGACGGATCTGAACCCCACCTTCTGCCACCTTGGATCTGAAACCCAGTAACCCACCATTGCCATCCCATGTCTTAACCCTATCTTTGCCACCTGGATCTGGACCTCACCTTTCCCGCCCAGATAAAAAGAAAGAAAGCTACGCCCTACAGGGGCATGGAGGTTAAGGAAACTACACAGCCTGGGGAGTGGGGCCGTAATTGCATCCGCGTCGTTGACAGGAGGCAGGCAGTAAAAAAAGCGTCCCAGATCTGAATCTCACCTTTGCCAACCAGGATCTGAGCCCCATCTTTTCCAACCCAGAGAAATGACCCCAAATCCGCAACCAGGAGTGGCGGTGTGCCAATAGAGCAGCTCACTTACGCTGTTGCTGCCTGGTCACCGCTTTAACGTTGCTTCAGTCCTCAAAGATTTCCTGTTGTGTGTTAAATAAGACCATGATTCAGTGTGAGCGTGTTTTGTCCGCTACCTTGATTGTATGACAACGTCCCCGGGCTTAAATATCGGCAGCGACGTGTCCGTTTCCTTGGCCCAAGCAATCACCGCGGAGTGCGTGTCCTGACGAATCATGTCGCGATGCAGCGTCCAAGCTCCCGCACACCGATGAGCATACTCCCATGAATGCCCCTCACACCTGGACAGGAAGAGACAGGGAGTAAGCGGTACGTACGTGCCCTCCCTGCAGTACGGACCTTGCAGTCTCATCAGAAACTCAAGGACACCGGCTATTGTTTTGAATGGTTAAAAGAAAACTGTGTACAGTACCGTTCTTTACTTCAATTCAACACATAATGTTTTCGCCATGCAGACCCTCAGGATTCTGGTCACACCTGAGTACCGGTTGTACAGCTCCTGCCCTTTTCTCAGCAGTATGGCCCCTGTGCAGCTTTCAGCAGTACAGCTCTTGCCCTATTCTCAGCAGTACGGCCCCTGTGCAGCTTTCAGTAGTACAGCTCTTGCCCTATATAGTCTCAGCAGTACGGCCCCAGTGCAGCTTTCAGTAGTACAGCTCTTGCCCTATTCTCAGTAGTACGGCCCCTTTGCAGCTTTCAGTAGTACAGCTCTTGCCCTATATAGTCTCAGCAGTACGGCCCCTGTGCAGCTTTCAGTAGTACAGCTCTTGCCCTATTCTCAGCAGTACGGCCCCTGTGCAGCTTTCAGCAGTACAGCTCTTGCCCTATTCTCAGCAGTACGACCCCTTTGCAGCTTTCAGTAGTACAGCTCTTGCCCTATATAGTCTCAGCAGTACGGCCCCTGTGCAGCTTTCAGTAGTACAGCTCTTGCCCTATTCTCAGCAGTACGGCCCCTGTGCAGCTTTCAGTAGTACAGCTCTTGCCCTATATAGTCTCAGCAGTACGGCCCCTGTGCAGCTTTAAGTAGAACAGCTCATGCCCCATTTTCAGCAGAACAGCCCTTTTCCTACTCTCAACAGTCAGCCCCTGCCCTGTTCTCAGCAGTACGACCCTTGCCCTTCTCCCAGAATTCCGGCCCCTGCCGTACTCTCAGCAGTACATCCACTGTCCTACTCTCAGTACTACAGCTCCTGCCTCTATTTTCAGCAGGACAGCCCTTGCGCAGCTTTCAGCCGCACAGCTCCCTGTTAACATAGAACGTCCATATAACGTTTTAGTCCCCTAATGTCAGTAACCATACAGTTGTCTGCACACTGTTCAGCTGTACCTCCCGACGCCCTTTGCTAGTCTAAATATAGTGATGCGTATTCAGGCAAGGGTGCAAATCAAACATGTGGGATGCAACCATGTACCGTATGGTGGTTACAAACCCACGCCACAAAATGCAGCCTTTGATAAATTCTCATGGGGATTGCACTATTCGAATTCCAAGGAGGAATGCCTCATGTATGGGAGTCAAGAGCTCGCGCTGGTTAAGCCCCAGCACACTCCACAGGCGGATCCGCCTGTCAAACCAAAACTTGCAATTTCATCACATTGTACTGCAGGGTGCAGGTGTGTCTGTGCACATGTCATGGCAACTGCTAAGGTTCCCCTTCACCTGTTGCAGTTTTCCTCAAACAGATCTGGCCTCGGACAGGTGTGACTGGGCACATGTGATGGCAGATGCTTCATCCAAGTGGTTGTGAAGCTCGTGGTAGCGTTAAACGCGATGCCTCCTAAGGCTGCACACAATCAGGAGAAGCAAGGACCCAAGGTGTGGGCGGTGGGAATCATTAATTATTCAGTAATTGAATAAGCACAAGCAGGTGGGATGGATTTAGGATGTCTCCCTATTTGGCTGCTGCATGGGGCATGGCCACCAATACACCATGCTATATGCATGATGAGAACATTGCATGTAGGTGGTGGTCACTCAGCCTAAACATGCTGGCAGACTAGTGGTGACTGAAATGCAGGCAGGCCTACACAATCATGGGACAACATAGAGGATAGGTGACATTAAAATGCACTTGAGAGTGACTGGCATGCATGCAGGCAAAAACAGGCCACTGAAATGCAGGAAGGCCTTCAGTTCCCAAGTGCTCACGTAGGCTTTCAAGTGAGGGTTTCATAAGAATTCAGAACATTTGGGACGTCTGAGCTCCTCTCTAGTCCACCAAGTCCCAAAGTAGGCTACATTGTGGCAGTCTGTGATGCCTTGGGTCCACACGTATAGCCAGCTCCCGAGTCCCGATCATAGGGCCAAGGGACGGCTGCATGAGCCGCTTGACCGGCGAGAGGTCTGAAAGACACTGTTGCTAGTGGGGCCATGTGGGTCCATCGGCTGAGATGGGGAGCAAACCTCGATCGGCCTGCGGCTGGTGGCCCAAGCACGAGTGCTTGCTGTATAAGCCCCCCCCCCCCCCGGGCTCAGGCTGTGGCCAGTGATTATTTTAGTGATTTAAGAAGTGAATTCTTCTGCACTGAAATCTGGCAATCTGTCCCGCAGACGAGATTCCAGTTTCTCACGATTTTGCATGTTGGGCATTTTCTCAGCAATGGGCGACTGCGCTCGGCTCCAAGTAAAATATTTTTTCAATACTGTTTACAGTACAAATCATAGGCAGTACCGACTGACTAAAACATATCTAGCCATGACGTAGTATCTGAATTGCATTTTTATCTTGGAGGAGGCAGTGCTCACCGGCCATGGAGCGTGCCATCCAGTATGGGGACAGCTTGTTGCCCCATCTGCCGGTTCCGGCAATATTAAACGGCAGTATTTTCCAGGTGATGCTGCCCCCATCCACGATTTGCATGCCGCCGTACACCATGTTGTCGCATGACGGCCTCCAATCGCTGCGGCCGACAGCAGGGCAGGGTTGTAGCAGGTGGGCTGGCGGCTGAGCAGCAACTTGGCACAGGAGCAATAGCAACAGCTTCTGCGGCAGCTGCAGCGCCCGGAGTGGCATCAGATACATGGAGGCAGTTGCTGAGTGTGAATTGAGCGACGCGGTAACAATGACCGTAAGCTGGCCCTGATACTACTGTGTTGGAGAGCTAGCTGGGTAGGTTGAAAAAAACAAGTAGGAGATGTCAGCTTCCCAACCTCATAAGCAAAGAGTCAGGAATATTGCTTATGCCCCTCTGTCGTTGATGACAGGTGGGAAACAAGGCAACGATATGCCTGGTTGGTGTTAGTGTCAGCCCAACAAAACCTCAGCAAATCGTCTAACGCACGCGCTGAAGTATCACCTTTATACTTCGCTGCCAGTCTTGGACGCCCCTATCGCGCATGCCGCATCTTTGACGCCAGTATTGGACGCCCCTATCTACCCTATCACGTGTGCCGCATTTTGCTTGGACGAACCCAGTCTTGGATGCCCCTATCATTTGTGCCGCAGGCTCGCGTCAAATCAATTTGTGGAGCATTGGCTATCGCATTTCCCGGGGACCTAATTTCGAACTTTCAGGTCAAAGCAGATGCTGTGAAAGCATCGCGCAGCAAAGACTTTAACTTGGGAGGATCAGAGTCGGAAAACCCGTGGTCTATCAGAAGTACCAAAAGTACCAGGCAGAAGTCCAACAGTTAAGTAGGCACAGGAAACCAGCATCAATGCCAGTCGGTTTAGACACTGTCGAATCATCAATCCTTAGATAACAATGCTAGACGAAGCGACTGACCTGTGAAATGTAAGTATCGCGCAGCAAAGACTTATGGTACCGTCGGTAACTTTGAACGTCGTCAGTGGTCCATGTGCACTCAATGCCTCCGCAATTTCAGGTTCCGGCGTACTATACTAGACAAACGTCGCGTCAATGGAGGCTTGGGCCTAGGTCTTGGAGGGATACGTCACATGATCAGGGGCGTCACATCACATTCATCACAGACACTTTTCGTGCGTGCGTACTCCCAGTCTTATTTTTTGACCGTTCCGTCTAGCTGTTTGTCTTGCCTAGCATTTTCTTGCAGCTGCACCCTGTCTTACATCCGTTAACCCCGGGCCCAATTCCGTTGAAAGCGTAAGAATAACGCAAGACGGCGTGGCATGGCATTTTGGAATGTCTCAAAGACGTGGACACCCTTGACATTGATGACATGCAATCTTGTCGGAATTTGAATTTAGTCACAACGGGGGAATTCACTAGGGTGTTGCTGGTTACAGTCGGAATATCAATGGCATATCGAACCCTCGGGGTACAGGGGGGAAATTATTTTTGACCGCCTCTACTACCTCTACAGCTAGCTGTGTAGAAAGATAGGATAAAGGCATTATTAATCATATCAGCGAGAGTCGACATGGTCAAGGAAAAAATTCGAATGCAGGCCCTTGAAATTTGCAATACATCGGACGGGCAGGCGTCAATTTCTGCGTATCCTGGTGGCTGGATTCAGCGCTATAGATTTGACACAAGGTTTGCGATACAAGGTCGCCGAGTCCGAACCTAGTTGCAACACCCCGTACGATCGTTCAGCAGAGAGGCACGCGTCTAGTAGATCATGCATGGAACGGATACAGCAAACGCCACGCATCGCTTAACAACGTTGGGAAATTCAAGCACATTGGGTACATGCAGCCCATCATCACAACAGAGGAGCAGGTTAATGCCATCATCAGCATCAGCACCTTCAGCGGCATTGCCGGGGAGTTCAGAGACAGCTATCAGAGCAGAACGAATCCTTGCCATGCTGCCTAACTCCAGCCCAAACCAGCTCCTGCCAGAATGCCTCAGCAGCCTCAGTTCAGTGGTCCGTGTCGCCGGGCAGGCAGACTGCTACCAAGCCACAGCAACTAGCTGGCCACTCTTCAAGGCATGGCTGTCAGACCTGCAGAAGGGCAGCGGGACACATTTCAACAGCGACCACAGGGACTAAGGATGGGCTCATGCTCCACCACTCCTGCCTTTTTGGCGGCAAGGCGTCCTTCCAAGAGCGTGAGGCACGCAAGGGCGTGACCGGGCACAAGCGGGAGAATGCAGCTGGCCACTCTGTTAAGTGCAACTGCCCAGCCCACGTCACAGCACGCTTAAGCCTGGCCTACGCCCACTCCCTCAATCTGACAGCCAGCCAGCCTGACCAATCCGCACCAGTGGGCACCACCGTCCGCATCACTATGGACCTCGAGCACCATGGGCACAAGCCGAACACGGCGCCAAACCTGAAGTCCCTTCCGATAGACCCCAGGTTGGTGATGATAAGTAATTATCGGGACTGAGCTTGGGGATTGTCAACAGAACCCTGCCTAACACCTTATACTCACCACAGGATGGTGCTGCGGATCCAAGAGCTGGCCCAGAACAGGTTGCACGGTGCACCTCTAGGCAGGATGATCAAGGACTATGGACGAGATCTAAGCGCTTCTGACGGCGTGAAGACGGATGCTGCGACTCCCGCTATTCCCCAGACGACAAGATTGTCAGGAACATCCGTCAGAGCGCCATCCAGGGGCTGCGCCTTGACAATCACGACCAGCCGGCGGTGGAGAAGCTCGTCAAGAGGGAGCAAGAAGCCAACCCTCACGACGGTTGGTTTTTCCGGGCCGCCGCCGCCGCTGGCGAGCAGTCAGACTTTCTCTTGGTCCACCAGACAAAGGGCCAGCGCAAGATGCTTGAGATGTATGGTGACAACATGGTGGGCATGGACGCCACCTACAAGGTGAGGAGGGGAGACGGGAGAGGTGGAAAAATATTCTGCCTTGCCCAACATGGCTCTGACCCCTCCCCCCCCCTGCCAGGTGTGCAAGTGGAATCTCCCCTTCTTCATCATCACCGTGGTGGACAACCACGGGCATACTCACCCAGTGGCCATGTTCTTCCCCGAGCACAAGACGGGCACCTCCATTGCCGAGGCGCTGCTGAAAGTCCTTCGGGTCTGGAACCCCGCGTGGAAGCCGAAGTATTTCATGCTCGACAAGGCGCCAAGGAAGAGAATGCGGTGAACGAGGTGTTTGGCGAGGACGGCACGGCGGTGCTGCTCTGCGACTTCCACCGCCTGCAGGTTTGTGGGGGAGGGTTGTGAGGAGGAGGCCATGGCTATTTCTTATTCACAATTTCTACTTGGCTGCAGGCCTGGTGGCGGAACATCGTGAAGACTGAGATGGGCGTCCCAGTAGCCCGTAGGAAGCCTGTCTTCGCAAGCCTCACCGCCCTGGCCAGGGTGGGGAGCATCAACACGTTCACGAGCAGTCTGCAGCTGTTCAGGGCCAGCCCCGACTACACCAGCAACCTCAAGCTGCAGCACTAACTTAAGGAGCACTGGTGGCCTTGCGCACACCAGTGGGCTGCATGCTACCGCCAGGCGTACCACGGGGGCATCGACACCAACAACCACCAGGTGTGACATCCGCCCACTATATGCATCATGCACACTACCAATCATGTCTACTTAATTATTATTTTATGTTTTTCTCGCAGGAGTCTCTGAACCGGGTGCTGAAGCGCATGTTCCTGAACTGCAGGGCGGACAGCAAGAGGCTCGAGTCATTGCTCAGGTATGCCTTTTTTATGAAAAAATGAACTCAGGAATGTGGCTATATCTTACAGCTCCTTGCTGGGCTAAAGTTTTGGAACATTCTGAAAACATATTTTTTGAGGTAACAAGCTAATCACTGGCGGAGGCAGACAGTCAAAACATCCCACCCGCACGCGGACCACACATAGCTTGCTCTGGCAACAAGGCAAACTCCTCTCCCCCAGCTTCCAGTCGCGGTCCAAAAACGCGCCTCGTCGGCATACACCCTGATTTCAAGATGGGCAGCTTTGACATGGAGCTGTTGCGGAGCCAGAACAGCTACCGGAAGCTCCAACAGCTCCCCCAGCAGCTCTCACCAGGGTGGTTCCAGCTGCGGCTCATCGTTGTGACAGCATCGAGGCTGGCGGCAGTGGCTGGCTTCCTCCAGCCAGCGTCGGCCAAGGTCTTGGGCTTGACATGGAAGACATCTGCAGGGACAGCAAGTGCAGCAGCAATCAGGGAGCTTGTCAGCACAGAGCCTTCCGCGCAGTCCCCTGGCTCCATCGCCATGCAATGGGGGCTCGCACACGAGGGCAACATGCTGGCAGTCTTCCTCGGTGGTCCCCCATCATTCCACCGCATCCCGCAGTTTGAGAATTTCTCTACTGTAGAGGTGCATGAGTGCAGCTTTCAACAGCTGGACGTCTCCAGTCTGCAGCCCTCTGTCAGCCAAGGCGTGCAGCTGGAGGCCCTGCCTCGCATGGTGCCTCACTAGATGCCATTCCGGCATGCTGCGGAGCAGGAGGACAGCAGTTGCGGGTGCCGGTGGAGTTCAAGACACCCTGCCTCTTCAAGCACTACAATGGCCCCAGTGACAGCACCTGGGCATACCAGCCTCAATTCGATGGGTGGGAAGCCATCCCAGCACCTTCGCTCAGTGCCAGCTGACACTGCAGACCAGCCAGTGCTCGAGCATGCTGCTCATGCAGTACCTGCCGCAAACCACCAAAGTCTATCTGGTGATGCGTGACGACGACTGGGCGAACACAATGCAACAGTGGCTGGCAATCTTGAACACTCGGATCCTGCTGCCAGCGACTCTAGACGTGACGAAGGCGGACGAGCTCCCGCAGCTCATCCGCGACAACCAGGCAGGCTTCGACAAGCTGCTGCTTCTCACTAAGGCTGGATGCATGAGCAAGGTCGCCCTCCTGACGACGTTGCCCAGTGTCAACAACGCGACTCCCGGGCCTGTGTTTCTGAACGCCTAGTCGACATGCATCGGGATCAATAAATTACGATCTCTTAATTATATTACTAAACATTGCGTTCATTGAAAGCAAATTTCATTGTGGGCCTGTACCCCGAGGGTTCGATATGCTATATTCCGACAGTAACTTGCAACACCCGAGTAGTGAATTAGGCTAAATCGGTAAATCACTACTACTCACACCCGCCCCCCAGCCACTCACACGAAGGCGCAAGCAGGCGTACGGCACGCGTACGGCTGGGGGAAGGCGAGATACTCCCAAAGTTCACTGATTATTGTGTCAAACACTCAAACACTAAAATGTCACAAAACTCACAATACTCACAATGGCAAGAAGGACAACCAACAGATAATGACTATCATAGGCCTCTAAACCTAGCCACGGTTCCTAGCAACTTTGTTCTTATCAGCCATTCGCTTCAACTGTGTAATTAGCTGCTGGGCTTACATGGGCTGTGGTTGAATCACTGTCCACAAATCGGTTGTATGCAGCCTGCTTTGGATTAAATGTCTTAATTAACAGCATTGCATGATCAAAAATGGACGTGGGTTTGGGGGGAATAAAGTACAATAATGTCTGTAAAAAGGAAACTAAAAAGTGGAGAGCAACTAGCAAACATGTGAGAGCAAACTACAAAATAGGCCACATCATCAAATGGAAACCAAAATCGAGACCAAAATGGCCAAGATCATGATTGCAAGTCTATCCAAGCGGGGCAATATAGTGGGATGCACAAATGAGATGCAATTGCACCATTCTTGAACAATGCTTACTGCATAAGCATGATAGGCCTAGCCACTTAGCTAGTTGAAGCTCAATTGCAAAATGTGTCACAAAGCACGTGCCTGACCTGAGCTATACCCTTGTTCAAGCCTTGGAGGAGGCCGAGGATATACATCAGCTGGGCTGCAGTTGCAGGTTTATCTTGTGCAGCAGAGGCGGCTGAGACTGTCATACTGTAGAACCGGTTTCACTCCGCGTTAAATTACGGTGCATACGGTCGTGTTCGCGCAACCCCAAAAATAATTCAAGAATTCATGATGCGCGAACTTGGTAGTCACTGGCCAAAAATCCATTTGAGGGGGTGCGCGGACTAATTTCCGGTACAAAATATAAAAATATCAGCATAATTAACGCTACTGTTGACTATGTAGCAGCACTATCTAGCAGGGGTGTTCAGTTCAGGGCAGTCGGCCTCTTCTTCTGATGGAAAACACACGACCCAGGCCTGTCGTCAGCGGTACTTGCCCTGCGCGAAGTTTGTTTGTTTGTTGCTTTATTAATTAGACCTGAAGGGCGCGCTCAGGAATAAAATTATTTTCACAAATGGCTGTTGCGTGGTAAATACGCTGTGCGGACACATAGCTCATCTTGCTGCGCGGACGATTTGCTAAAATACTCAAATCCGGGGTGCGCGAACCCTATCCGGTACTACGGTACTGGACATAAGGGCTAAGGCTGCAGCCTTGCTTGGGGGCATAAAAAATCTGTCGCCCAACCGTCTTCGTAAGACGGCGAGTTGCGGCTCCGTAGGGGGGACGTCATCTGACTTGTTCAGCACACCCTGCACCAGGATGTGGTCACTTATCAGCTCCTTGGCCTCCAAAATTGCAACACCAGAGCATAAATGGGCAGGTAAATGGTTTGTTAATTTTAGCAGGTTACTGAGCAGAAAATTGAGCAAGTAAATCAAGGCTTTTTTATTAACAGGTAATTGAAAAAGTGCATTTACCGGTATTTAAGGAGCTGCTAATTCACAGGTAAATTTGCAGGTAAATTAAGGGGCATGGTAACTTGGCAGATAAATTAAGAAGCACTTTAAATTAACAGGTAAATTAAGGGGCATGGTACATTTGCAGGTGAATTAGCAGGTAAATTAAGAGGGAGTAAATTGACTGGTAAATTGGCACTAAATTGGCAGGGCAGGGCAGGAAGATAAGGGGCTGGTAAATTACCATTTATTACAATATTCACCTGGTGGCAACGTCAGACCAAGTGTGTGTGCCTTAAGGCGCTGTCTCCCAGAAGCTGGCCTGGAGCCCTCATGACACAGCTTGGCATTGGCAAGGCATTGAACGCATCCTTCTTCTGATCAATAATAAGGTCGATGGCTTGGGCGCAGGTCAAGCCAGCTATATCTGCTGGCAAGACGCCCACTCATGTCGTTGAGCCAGGTTGATTGCTAAGTAGACATGGGCTCGTTTTCCGGGTCGAACTCTGCCACACCCTCAGCTTAGGGCTTACCGTATAGGGTCTTATAGGGCTTCTAGGGCTCCGGGCCGAACTCAGCCACATCTTCAGCTTAGGGCCTGGGTATTGAGTTGCACTTAATTAGCACGTCTTGATCATTTGAGATGAAATAACTGGCCTTAATGCGCCTCGCTTGTAGGAAATTTTCGTACAGATTCAAATTGGGTGGAAGCAGCAACGCCCGATGACGACGACGGTTTCGACTTCACATTCCTCGCGTCGTCCCGGAAGATGTGTTGCTGACTCGCTGGCTCGCTGTTTTCCCTCGTTGTTCCACTAAATGGGAAAATAGTGTTAGGAATATCCCCATACAATGCAGTGTAGAGGCAAAAATATGCATGCGATGAAGCGGCTATGATTGCATACTCACAGCACGTTTCCGACTGGGACCTGGGAACTTTCCGGGTTGTTTCCGGGTCATTTTGAACTGAAACGCCTGACCTGGGAAAGTTCCCAGTCCCTTAAGACCACCAAGATTCGGAGTCGTACAGTACGTCTCTTGTTTTTCCGGGGACCCCCCCCCTCCCCGGAAAGACCAAGGGACTGGAGAAGTTTTAAAATGGCTTTTATTTACTAATAAGAATCGCCGCATTTTTCTTCCCATGAACTTATCGGGCGGTAGTGATGGGGGCGGCCCTGCAGAAAGGCCGCGGGCCGCCTCGGCCTTGCTCACTACGCGAGCGAGTCATCCCTATCATCATCATTATCATCAGCAGCAGAAGCAGAAGCAACAGCGCAGATAACTTATATGCACACATTCGGCAATATCGCAGTAAACCCTGAACCACGCAAGATTACGCGGCCTCACTTTCCGGTGTCTGACTCCGGGTTGTTTGCAGAAACACCCACCTGGGAACATTCCCGAAGACCATAAGACCGTCGTACACGATTTTTCCCAGGTCCCAGTCGGAAACGTGCTGTCACAGGGACGCGGGCGGGCCGCGGGCATTGACCAGTATCGGCTGGCAGTGCCGAGTGTGAGGAGTGTGAACACTGTTTGAATCCCAGCTGTCAGCAGTAACAGGCACGCTCCCTGCCAGTCATCGCAGTTCACTCTCTGGCTCACGGTTTCCTCTCGCTGTTCCACTCGATATGATATAATAGTAATAGAAACTTGCAGCTTAATAAACCAGCGATGTAGAAGTTAATATTACTACGAGGTCGTGGTGACGAGCGTTGGCCAGCGATGACTGGTTGAAGACGTGTCGGTTGCTGTCGGTTTGTACTTCAAAATGGGCTCTTTCATCTACTGTGTTGCCGTACGCGAAGATTTGTCCATCAAAATGGGCTCTTGAATAATAGACCGGAGCAATGGTATTGTGTTTTGCTTCATCGCGCTCAGGGGCGGCAAGTTTTGCTGTTATGGGCTTCCAGCCTGTACATGTCGCACAGACGCCGATGCGAGGCTTTGCAATACAACACAACGTGTCGTAAAGCCTTCCCCATCTCGTGCTACAACCATAGATGCACGGCCAAGAACATCCCATCCCAGTATCAAGTCAGCAACCCTGCTGATCCCTAGGCCTGCAATCCCTGCTTGCAACAGCGAGAGCCCTCTTGTCCTGCTCAGACAGCCCTCTATCCTCTGTGCCCATGATGTGAGGTGGGTGGGGTTTCATCAGAGTGACACAAACAGGCTGAGGGCCACAGGAAACAGTGACAGCGCCCCCTCACTATTCAGTGCCTGGCCCTCCCATGCAACACGCTTAAACCAGCGCCTCGCCATGCCATACAACACACATAAAGCAGCCCCCCCGTCCCCCATGCAGCACCCTAAAGCAGCACCCTTAAACCATGCTGGCCAAGTACATTAAGTTCCCATCTGCAGCATGCTGTCCACATGCGACATGATCTGCTGCCTGCGATGAAACAATGTTGAGTGCTCCAGCTGTTGTTGTTGCGGCTGCTGTTGTTGCATCTTGTGCTGTTGTTCATGCTGTTGCTGCTGCTCATGCTGCACAGACCACCTGCGCAACTGCTGCTGGCAACAGCGGATTTTGTACCAGGGCTTGCAGAGCTCTTAGCTGCGCATCCAACGATGGCTGCTGCAGCACGTTGCAGGCCTCCTGCATGATCATGTCTGCAGCGGGAGCAGTGCCTCTGGTGGGAGCGCATTGGAGGCCAGGCGAGCAGGTAGCAGTGGGGCGACTGCATGCGGGTGCAGGCGCCGGTGTGGGTGTGGGCTCCGCCATTGGTGCGATGCATGGGAACGCCAGTGTCAAGGGTGGACAAACAATTGCGCTCTCTGGCTGTACAGGGGGCTGGTGCAGAGTGTAGTTTCATATCAGATCAGTGCACTTGAAATTTACTTACTGTCCTAGTGTATCAAGTGCCTGTACCGGTTTATGGGCACACGTCCCATGCATCAAATGTTCTGCTCTGGTGGACTGTAAAAACTTCACATTGCGTCCTTCACACCACGCTATGTGTGCGCCGCCAATGAGTCACTCGTGTCGATCGTGCCATACTGCCATGCCCACTGGAGATAGCACGTTACAACTCAGGTTCCGCTGGATAGATTGTACTACCAAGGCTGCACGATACAGCAGAGGTTTAGCCTTTGATTGTGCCACCCTGTTCCCACTCACCCTGCCCTGTGTCTTCCTCGCTCAGGCTGCCGGCGTGCATCACTCATTTTCTCCACCTAGGCAAGGCTGCATGTGCCCCTTTTTTAGATTCTGCCCCTGACCTCCAGCTGCTGTCACAACTCCCTCAAATGTGCACCCCCCTATCTACTTTTCACTGCAGGATCTACCTCATTCTCAAGTACATACCGCGCGTGCTCAGCACAGAACTTGCAGAGCATAAACGCACAGGCATGCCGTACAACATGGTGTGGAACCTGCTGCGTCAAGTGGCCGTGGGAGTCAAATATCTGCATCGGCATCAGGTGAGCTTTGGCTGGGGCAGCGAGGCTGCGAAGGAGTGCCAAGCAGGCCTATCTTTCCTGCACAAAGACCGTGATGAGCATTTACCCTTCACCTGTTCAAACCATATGATTTCAGAAATCTAAAGAACCCGCCGACCTTAAATGCCTTGCCAAACACCTCGATCGTCGTCTGTTTCTTACCTGCCTGCTAGATCATCCAACGCGACCTCAAACCCTCCAACATGATCACGGAGGGCGGCAATGTCAAGATCATTGACCTGGGGCTGGCGTGCAAGACTTAACGCCCTCACTCGGAGGACCTTACAGCATACGTACAGGTGGGAGACGTGCCGGTGCAGCTAGCTAGATAGTTAGTGCACTAGTTCTCAAGCTGGCGTGCAAGACTGAACGCCCTCACTTGGAGGACCTGACAGCATACGTACAGGTGGGAGACGTGCGGTTGCAGCTAGCTAGTTAGTTAGTGCACTAGGTCTCAGGTTGGCGTGCAAGACTGAACGCCCTCACCAGGAGTACCTCACGGCGTATGTGCATGTGGGTGACAGGACTGACTGCAGGTGGCTTCAGGTGTAAGTGCGGTACAACGACAACCAATACTTGTGCAATACAATATTGATCCACTATCGTGGCTACGGCCCCAAGCTGCGTTGTTTTCCAAACTTCCATGTCCAAATAGGGTGTAGCTTTCTTTCTTCCTGATCCACTATTGTTCTTGAGGTGCAACAAAGGTTACCGGAGCAAATGAATGGCCCGTGCTGGTTGCAAATGCTCTCCCCAGCGGCGTAGGTGTCTCCTGCCAGTTTGCCAGTGTTTATTTTGTCGGCTATGAGTCTTCATTGGGAGGCTCCCCCACTGGCCAACAAAGGCCTAATTGAAACCAAACCAGGACCGGCCTACAACCGGTGGCCAAGGCAGTTGGGCTGGTAACAACTGAGATGTCTGGCCCAAGGCCGTAGTATAGCTGCGATGTAGCTGAGCCACGAAAAATAAACACTGTAGTTTGTCTGATCGCCCTTGATGGAATTGTACTGTTCCCTGTAGACCCGCTGGTACCGAGCTCCCGAGCTGCTTGTGGAAGCGGCCTATGGCTTCGAGGTAGACATCTGGGCCGTTGGTGAGTAAGCAGGATTGGCGATTTGCTTGAGAGGATGCTGGATGTAGATCACTCAATAAGACAAGTTAGGAGGGGGCTACCGATGACCTAGTATAAGAAAAGGGCCATGGAAGGGACTACCATAATTAAGTCACCGGGTTCTCCAAGCCTGGAAAACGTAAATGTGTTCCGTCGGGCCTGCCCGCTTGCTCGCAGGCTGTGTCGCCGCCGAGATGCTGATCGGCCGACCCCTGCTGCGGGGCAAGAGTCAGATGGATCAGCTGCAGGTTAGTTGCGGGGATGATCCTGAGGCCTGGTTTGAAAGGGAGTGTCCTGAGGCCTGGGTTGGACCTAGAGACCTTGACTGTGTCACGGAGGGCAGGCAAGCACAACGATAAGCCAGCTTAGGTGAGGGCATACGCATGCATCAAGAAATCAGCAGATACCGACGCCCTGACGCACAGGGATCAGCAGATATGCCTGGCATTGCAGGGTTCAACAGGTACAACCTAACACACAGAGATCAGCGGATGGGCCCGAAGATGCAGGGATCAGCAGATGCATCTTGAGACGCAGATCAGCAGACTTGCCCTAACACGGAAACCGATAATAACGTGCATGACCTCGATGATGCTTGAGACTTCAGACGGTGGGATGTTCCACTCTCCCTAACCCTGCTCCCCACTCCCCATGGAATTCCCGGTAGGTCACGCTGGACTGCGTTGGCATCTTGCCCTCCCGCTTCATGAGCTTGTGCAATGAGATGTCCCCCGAGGGGGAGCTGAGGCTAGTACCCGCCAAGGAGGCCACAAGCCTTGTCAAAAGGTGACACTGCTTTGATCTGCCTGCCTGCGGCCATGACATTTCGTGTACTGCCTATTGCATACACCTTAAACTTGAGTCATAAGTCTTTGCCTGGCTACTGCCAGGCCATCACAAGCCCTGCCCATTTGCTCCATGCCCTGCCTGCACTCGTGAAACTCTCCCCACACTACCATTCACACTTTCCTTGCTCCCCGATGTGAACACTCTGCTGAATCAGCGGCCCACCTCTCTGCTGCCTACGCAGGGTCCCTGTCGACATGCCGCACGTGTTGCGGAACATCGTGGTTGCAAGCCTATAGCCGGATCCGCTCAGGTGGCCCACCGCAGAGGAGCTGTTGAAGCGTCTCCCTGCAGCAATGCCGCAGTCCCTCTTGCCCGCCGCCTCTACTACCGCCGCCTCCACCAACGCCTCGATCCTGTCCAGAGTGTCCTCCTCGGCTGCATCTCGCAGCATGAGCCTGGCCACCACCACCCCTATGGAGATCATGCAGCAACAGCAGCAACGCCCGCAATCAAAGCCTGGTCCCATCCAAAGGCTGCTCGAGGGTTTTGTCACTAGCAATTGCGGTGAAGCAACAGGCACCGATATCTCCCCTGACAGGAACCCAAAGAGCTCGCCTCTACCGCTCCGATGCACAAAGCAGAGCCTGAGCAGGGATGTGCTCTTCAACAGCCCGGCCCTGGAATCGACCGCTTCAATCGTCAGCGCAGCGTCGGTGGGGCTCGTCACCCGAATGGGATCTCTAGATCCCGGCGATGAAGCCTGGATGACACGTCCGTACACCCAGAAGCCTCGGAGGGTTATCAGGGGCCTTGAAAGGACAGGCTCGGGGCCTGTCTCATGCGGAAGCATGTCGACTTCTGGGGGAACACACGGGGCCAGCTGCACAGATACGCCCAACGCGCCCTTGTGCGGCAGGCCGCTGGGCACAACTGCTGCAAGGGGGGACGCTCAGGTGACTTCTGCCTACCCTAGTGCGTTTGCAGCCTTCTCTAACTCTCTAGTGTACCCCCCAGATGCACTGGCGGCATCCGAGCCCTGAGCCGCTGCACCGCTGCACCGGTCCCGCCAGACGGAATACGGCGGTCCGTTGTCCGCACACCGCACTCGTTGCGAGCTGCGGCCGCTTGCCCGCGAGCCCCCACTGAACAGAAACAACCTCATGCAGTCAACGCGCTCACAGCCGGTGGATCAAAACGCCGATACCGACGCCATCGCCACCTCCGCCGCTGCATCCGCCGCTGTTGTTGCGGCCAAAGTAGCTGAGGTGGGCCAGAGGGGGCGCCGCTCAATTCCGGGAAAGCCACATGCTCACTCCGAGGAGGTGCCCGCCGGCAGCAGTCACCAAGTGCCGGCCGCGGCCTCAAAGCCGCTGAGGTTCGGCCGGCGAGTTGGGTTTGCGTATGCGGTGAGGACGAACGTGGCACCCACAACCTGTGCATCAGAGCTAATCCGCCTGGACCAGGATCCGCCCAGAAGCTGCCCTCTCTCCAAGGTGCGTGCCAGAAGCTTCCTGAGCTTGCGGTTGCCGAAGGAGATCGGTGGAGTCGAACAAAGGACCACGGCGACCGCAACGTTAGTGCCAACCATGATGCATGCCATATTGCAACAGGCATCCAATACGCCTGCGGCAGCGGCGGAGCAAACACGCAGCATCGGCGACACTAGCGGCGCTTGGGTTGGCGGCATGTGACCTCTATCGTGCGGGCTGTCCGCACCTGCCTCTTGGGCCAATCATGCCCGCTTAGCATGCTATGCGGGCACCCAAGGGGCACAAAGGAAACGATTATATGAAGGAGGCAGTGGCGGCGATGTTAGTGACCTCTCGACGGTCATGCCCTCGAAGAACTGCATGGTCTACATGGCAAGATCGGCCAGCACAGCCCCAGTTGTAATGTTGGCATCTGGCAGGCTAGTGCCCGCTCTGTTCGCCCTGAGAGGTGTTGGATTTATCACAGGCAATATTTTGGTGGCTGATGTGACTCTTTGGTCCTCTGACCATCATGATTTGTCAGGCCTCCGTCTAATTTGTGATTTGCCAGAGCGCCAGAACATTTTCTTAAGTAGCAGCGTCCTAACTTAACCCACGGGCTTCTTTTTGCTGTCAGGGTGACTGGAGGTTGAGGCAGCATGAGTTGTCCTCAGATTGCATATCCTGGACTTGGGATAGTCTAAGGCATGCTTCCTTAAATATATTACCTAGCATTAGGACCCATGGCTTCACAGTTCCTTGCCAGGAATCCTGGCCACCTGCATTTTCTGCTCGTCGTTGTTCGACACTCTCCCAAGACTTGGTCTCATGTACATCCCTAGAAGAAAAATCGCCAGTTATCTTCTAGAAATGCAGTGTTATTTACAAGGAATCCCTGAACACGTCTGCGAAACCTAATTCTGATCTTTCCGGGGGGCTTGGAATGCATCACGTATTCTCTGAAGATCCTAGTGTTCAGATGGCTGGAAATAAGTGCACCCTATCCCCCCGGCAGTCCTCTCAAACAGTCCAGGATTTGTCTGAATGGGAGTCTTGCATGTGGACATAGGATTTGTTGCGTGTTAATAAAAGACGTTATTTGGAAGACTAGGGGAGGGATTTGGACCCTTTTCCCAGTCCTTCATAATATGCTTTACACAGATTCCTGATTATCATTAATAGCTGTTTTTATGTTAGGTTGTTGATACCAAGTTTTTGTATGGACAGTGCCACCGTCGACAGGGAGACAAATAAAGAAGCTCTCGTCCAGTTGTATCCGTGTCCGGGATGGGATCTCCACACTCCAAATTTTGTTTCTTGACCAGTTATGCTTGGTCCAGCATCTACGATAATCAGCCAGAGGCATTGATGTTTACTGTTACAATCAACTTATACTCTAGCGACACTATGGCTTCAATTGTGTGTGTATTATAAATAATGCCCAAAGTGCCGATCAAGATTGGAATTATTTTGATGTTGTTACGTTGATGCCTGTTAAAGATCAGTAGCTCAACGAGGTCGGTGTGCTGGTTTAAGTAATTGGTCTCCATGCTCGGTGTCTCTGCAATACTTAAACTCCCCAATGAGGATTGTGGACTACAACGTCCTTCTTTTGTCCTGTCCATTGCATCAACAACTGTCAGGCTGCATTTTTGCTGTAATTTGGACGGCTCCAAGCCTCCAAGGGCTGGTGCCTCCGCGTGGGGGATTAAGTAGAGGGGACTTAATTCATTAGCATGGCTGGTGCTCCTGCTCTCTCACACTTCTCGGCCGTTCCCTGGTCTGCCATGACGATGTCCCCTACGTAGGGGATCCCATGCTGCCTTTCGACAGCCCTCAGCAAAATCCTTCCTGTGCCATGGTCATTGGTCAGCCCAAGGCGGCGCTCTATGTACCTCTTTTACATTTCGGGGGCCTGCATGCACCTGTGGTAAGGCCTGCACTGTCATGCTTTCTACACAAGGGGCATTTGTCGGTGATACTTTTGCCCCAACTGAAAGCCACCTTTATTGCAAAGGCATCCATGACGGCATTTCACCATGGAAGGGCTGGTTTCTTCTCGGCTCTAGATGTACTAGATGTTTATTGCGGAATAAATTGCAAGACACCACCAGGCCAGGCATCAGGCGGGGCGGTCGATGTTTGCACTTTTAAAACAGCCGGGGCGGTCGGCTGCGTTGTCTTGAACTCTTGAAGGCAAAGGGCTCGACGCTTTTCAGCCGTAGCCGAGTGCAGTCGCGACAATAAACAGAGTACAACCCTGTTTTGGCTAAAACCATGCCCTCAAACCGTACGGCAAGGCAAATGCTCCACTGACGACGTTCGTGAGCCGGAACTCCAGGCCTGAAAACTTTCCAATCAGCTTATAGACGCACTCATATCGATTTCGTTTCAAAACTATTAAACTTCAGCATATAATCCCCTCAAACCATGTCGTTCATACGTATCGGGGTAGTGCTAGTAGCCATCGCTGCATGGGCTGGGCTGCAAATCTACCAGGTCAAGATCCCCTCTCTTGAGGATCCAGCCCCGGCCTCATGTAGGTGCAAGCAAGGGAGGCGTTATTTTAATTTAAAGTTTGAAAGACTTGTTTACTAGTGGGTGCCTGCAACTAACAGTGAAATACATGCACTCGCTAGTGACGGGATCGCCCCTCAGGGCCTGGACCATCCCGCCCCCACCACACATAGAGTACTGTCTTGTGAGGGATATATTTTGATCACGTCAGGCTGGGTTGCTAGTAGTTGCTTGGTAACCTGTTACAGAAAGATAAAGATATAGGCTCCAAATGCAGCACCCCATTCTCCTTGACGCCGGGGTCCTTCCCGCAACAGGGTGCTTGCCTGTCCCGCAAGGACCCTATTGCTTGGACAACAGGATCCACCCCTTCCTGTGGATGTTCCTGTCCATGCCATGTCTTGGTACAGTCACTGGCGGGGTCTGTTTTGAGTTGAATCGCAACAGCCTAGATCGGAAGTGACAGAAGACCCCACTGGGGGACTTTGCCCCAGATACTTGCATGTTCAGTCCCAGGAGAGTCCATACCAATGGGATTCAGGTTCAGAACGCCCCAAAAGAAAGATGCGCCTCATGTCAAGACCTGTCGCACCCACTAGTCTGGTGAAGTGTGTGGGGCAGTAATTGCCCGCTACCTGAAAATCTGGTCAGCTCCCTCAGTTGCGTTTGTGCATGTGAGTGCATGTGTGGCTGATGACTGTTTTGATATCGGCGCTCTACTTGGCACTCACGCAATTAGGACCAAGGCATTACTCACGCGGCCCCTCCATTGTGTGTGTATACATGTGTGTGGCCCACGACTGTTTTGACATCCTCCCACCTCCCTCCCGCCTCCTGCCCCCCTCTCGACCTCAGGCAATTTAGACCAGGGTGACGCAGCCGTTGCCAGGTTCTCACAGTTCTTGCAATTTCCCTCCCTGGGTGATGTGGCGTCCCCCAACCATATCAAGGAGGAGGACGTGTTCACCCGCATGATCGCTTTCCTGGCAGCTTCCTTCCCGCTGGTCTGGAGCACCATGAGTGTTGAAATGGTAGGGGCTCCCAAAACCTCTTTATTTCAGAGTGTCTTATCAACTCAGCAGCTTCAATCTGCCCTACGACCAGTATGGCTTGGTGGAGCAGGGCTTGTTGAATCAGGCCCTGCAGCTTGGGCCGCCAGCTCAAGGTCGGTCATGATTTTGTCCCCATTGTCCAAGTGGTGGCTGCCCGACAATCCCCCAACTAAGGCCGGGTGCACAAGAGGACACAACAGGCCCTGGCTCTACCCTGCTGGGTTCACCCTTCCCACATAAGTTGGAAGGGGGAACCCAGCTTAATGAAATGTGTGCCTGACTAGGGATCCTCACATCCACTTTACTAAAATGTGTGCCGGACAAGGCATCCTCACATCCACCTTACTGAAATGTGTGCCTGACGAGGCATCCTCACATCCACCTTACTGTAATGTGTGCCTGACGAGGCATCCTCATATCCACCTTACTGAAATGTGTGCCTGACGAGGCATCCTCACATCCACCCCTTGTATGAGAATAAGTGCTTGACTCATTGTCTACAGTTTAACGCAGGAGTCTGCATTTCAGCTGATCTATCAGCTTAACAGTTTGCTCCACCTGACCCTCCGTTGAAGGCTGAAGGTGGTGTCGAGGGGAAGATGGTGTAAACGCCGTAACAAGTAGAAGTGGCCATACTTCACACCACCACTAGTGAACACCACCATTTCCGATTATTTTGTGTTATCTTACTTTCAATAGACGCAACAAGATTTGCCTCTTCCTGCAAAGAACTTCCTGTCGCATTCGATATAACATAAACGTTCTTCCTTCCTCCCGTTGCGTCAGGTTGGTAGCGGTAATTTCTCCATGCTCCTGACCTGGCGAGGCAGCGACCCGTCCCTGCTCCCCATCCTGTTTGTCAGCCACTATGACGTAGTCCCTGTGACACCGGGCTCTGAGGGGAATTGGACGCATGCGCCATTCAGCGGGGCGATCGAGGAAGGGTAAGACAGGGGAGGGGGGGGGCGCAGTGGGGCACCAATGACACCAAGTGTTGCACAATTTTCACCAGGGCATGCAGGCTCGTTCGTAACACGCACCGTGCTGGGGTGCTGACCTGCAACTGAAGCGCTGACCCGTCACGGACCACTGACCCAACGAACTGTTCCTGACCCGTTACTTCTCTTTGTATGACCTTTTCCTGTCCCGTTACTCATGCAGGTATGTGTGGGGCCGCGGGAGCCTTGATGTCAAATTCAGTGTGACTGCACTCCTAGAGGCGGCCACCCTCATGATCCAGCAGGGGGAGCGACCGCAGAGGACCATGTACTTCACCTTTGGGCACGATGAGGAGGTTGGTGTGAATGTCAAGGGGATGGGAATTTGAAAAGCATCCCTGATCTAGCTGGACAGGTGGAACAAAAGGACCATGAAATCCACCCATGGACACAATGAGGAAGGCAGTGAGATAAACACGCTCAAAAGGTCGCCTCCTTCACCTTGAACCCTGAACCCTGAACCTTAACCAAGACCCTCAGCCCTTAACGAAAGTGGCCATGTTCTTCACGAGTGGGCACAATGAGTAGGTGGGTGCAGAAATAAGGGAGCAAGAAGAAGGACACTCAAAAACCCATGTGAGTAGACATGCTTGGGGAGCACGGGCAACCGCAAGGAGGCGCTGACCATCAGTGAGGATCTGCTTTAAGGGTTGGGGCATGTGGGCAGGTGAAGGGGTACGGGTTCAGGTGAGACCTTGAAGAGCAGGGACGGTGTCACAGGGGCTCTGGACAAGTGTATACAAGTGTGTCGACCCCCACAGAGCGGTCACTGCTGGGTATAAGGTGTAAGGTTTGCCGACTCTCAAGCACAGTCCGTGAGAAGAAGGGCCCACACCGCATTTTTGTTGGACTGGCATGTTGTCATATTTGTTGTCATGGACATTTTGCTTTCACCTATGAATTCCAGACCTGTCTAACGCTGCAGCTGCATGAAATGTGTGTCTGGCCCCCATTGCAAGGAAGGAGGGTTCGACAGGCAAGGAAGGAGAGGCAAAGGTGGCAAGCCTCCTGAACCTAAGATTTGGAAACGTATTCATGCCTTCCAACCTTAGCGCATAACCCTGCCCCTCACTGTTGCCTTCACGCGAGGAAGGAGGTTCAGAGTTGGTAACCTCCTGAACCCTTAACTTGAACCCTGATGCAGAAACCTTAATCTGAACCCTTGACATGAACCCTGAGCGTGAGAGAAAGAAGGAAAGAAAGCTACGCCCCGTGGGGGCGTGAGAGTTAAGGAAACAGCGCAGCCTGGGCCGAAGCCACATTTGCGCCGTAACCGTCCCCTGAGCGTGAACCATCAACCTAAACCTGAAACCTTAACATGAACCTTTATGCAGCTGCCAAGCAAAAGTGACGGTAAGCAGGTTAGTAAGCAGGTTAGCCTCCCAGACTTGAGCAGACCATGCAAAGTCTTATGGCAATCTTACAAGAAGAGCTTAATCGAAGCTAAAAACTCTGAACCCTGTACCCTGAACCCTGTCCTTGAATGCAGCTTACTGGCGAGAAGGGAGCTTTGCAGGTGGCGGCCCTCCTCAAGGACCGAGGTGTGATGTTTGAGGTCATTGTGGATGAAGGAGGGCTGATCATTGCTGAGGGCATGGCTCCCTTCACGACAAGCCCAGTTGCCATCATCGGTACCAGCGAGAAGGTGTGGGGATCCAAATCTTGAGTGTGGGGATCTATATGCGCAACGAGGGGATATGTGTATGCTATGTGGGGTCGTAGGTATGATCATTGCTGAGGGAAGGATGTCCTCTACGACAAACCTTGCCGACATTATCTGCACCAGTGAGAAGGTGTGGGGATCTATATCTGCAATGTGGGGATCTAGATCTGCAATGTGGGGATCTCGATATGGTCATACACATTTCATGGTATGGCGCCTTCCACGACTCCTTCACCATCATTGGCATCAGTGACAAGGTTACATTTGTGCAGGTGACAGAATCTAGATCTGTCGAATATGGAGGTACATGTGCTATTCATGACAGGAAAAAAAAACATATGAACATCTGAAATGCCGGTGACCCGATTCCGCACCTCCTAGCCCTCACACCCAACCCTCACCCAACTACCCTCGTACATCGCTCTCCTAGACCTCACTCCTAGTACCTTGCAGACCTGAAACAAAGCTGGGTAGCTGATTCTAACCTGCTATCTCTGATTCTTTAACACTGGTAAAAATTTATGACACTCTCTGCCCCCCTCATGCTTTCCAATATATGTATATGATGGTTGAAGCCCGGCTATTTGTCCTGCTCCCCAACAGGTTGAATTGCAGCCGTCTTCTCCCTCTCTCACTCTCACTCCCCCATAGGTATATACCATGATTGAATTGCAGCTGTCTTCTCCCTCTCTCACTCTCACTCCCCCATAGGTATATACCATGATTGAAGTGCAGCTGTCTTCTCCCTCTCTCACTCTCACTCCCCCATAGGTATATACCATGATTGAAGTGCAGCTGTCTTCTCCCTCTCTCACTCTCACTCCCCCATAGGTATATACCATGATTGAAGTGCAGCTGTCTTCTCCCTCTCTCACTCTCACTCCCCCATAGGTATATACCATGATTGAAGTGCAGCTGTCTTCTCCCTCTCTCACTCTCACTCCCCCATAGGTATATACCATGATTGAAGTGCAGCTGTCTTCTCCCTCTCTCTCTCTCACTCCCCCATAGGTATATACCATGATTGAAGTGCAGCTGTCTTCTCCCTCTCTCACTCTCACTCCCCCATAGGTATATACCATGATTGAAGTGCAGCTGTCTTCTCCCTCTCCCTCTCTCACTCCCCCATAGGTATATACCATGATTGAAGTGCAGCTGTCTTCTCCCTCTCTCACTCTCACTCCCCCATAGGTATATACCATGATTGAAGTGCAGCTGTCTTCTCCCTCTCTCACTCTCACTCTCCCATAGGTATATACCATGATTGAAGTGCAGCTGTCTTCTCCCTCTCTCACTCTCACTCTCCCATAGGTATATACCATGATTGAAGTGCAGCTGTCTTCTCCCTCTCTCACTCTCACTCCCCCATAGGTATATACCATGATTGAATTGCAGCTGTCTTCTCCCTCTCCCACTCTCACTCCCCCATAGGTATATACCATGATTGAAGTGCAGCTGTCTTCTCCCTCTCCCTCTCTCACTCCCCCATAGGTATATACCATGATTGAAGTGCAGCTGTCTTCTCCCTCTCTCTCTCTCACTCCCCTATAGGTAGTATATACCATGATTGAAGTGCAGCTGTCTTCTCCCTCTCTCACTCTCACTCCCCCATAGGTATATACCATGATTGAAGTGCAGCTGTCTTCTCCCTCTCTCACTCTCACTCCCCCATAGGTATATACCATGATTGAAGTGCAGCTGTCTTCTCCCTCTCTCACTCTCACTCCCCCATAGGTATATACCATGATTGAAGTGCAGCTGTCTTCTCCCTCTCTCACTCTCACTCCCCCATAGGTATATACCATGATTGAAGTGCAGCTGTCTTCTCCCTCTCTCACTCTCACTCCCCCATAGGTATATACCATGCTTGAAGTGCAGCTGTCTTCTCCCTCTCCCTCTCGCACTCCCCCATAGGTATATACCATGATTGAAGTGCAGCTGTCTTCTCCCTCTCTCTCTCCCCCATAGGTATATACCATGATTGAATTGCAGCTGTCTTCTCCCTCTCTCACTCCCCCATAGGTATATACCATGATTGAATTGCAGCTGTCTTCTCCCTCTCTCACTCTCACTCCCCCATAGGTATATACCATGATTGAAGTGCAGCTGTCTTCTCCCTCTCCCTCTCTCACTCCCCCATAGGTATATACCATGATTGAAGTGCAGCTGTCTTCTCCCTCTCTCACTCTCACTCCCCCATAGGTATATACCATGATTGAAGTGCAGGTGTCTTCTCCCTCTCCCTCTCTCACTCCCCCATAGGTATATACCATGATTGAAGTGCAGCTGTCTTCTCCCTCTCCCTCTCTCACTCCCCCATAGGTATATACCATGATTGAAGTGCAGCTGTCTTCTCCCTCTCTCACTCTCACTCCCCCATAGGTATATACCATGATTGAAGTGCAGCTGTCTTCTCCCTCTCTCACTCTCACTCCCCCATAGGTATATACCATGATTGAAGTGCAGCTGTCTTCTCCCTCTCCCTCTCTCACTCCCCCATAGGTATATACCATGATTGAAGTGCAGCTGTCTTCTCCCTCTCTCTCTCTCTCACTCCCCTATAGGTATATATACCATGATTGAAGTGCAGCTGTCTTCTCCCTCTCTCACTCTCACTCCCCCATAGGTATATACCATGATTGAAGTGCAGCTGTCTTCTCCCTCTCTCACTCTCACTCCATCCCCCATAGGTATATACCATGATTGAAGTGCAGCTGTCTTCTCCCTCTCTCACTCTCACTCCCCCATAGGTATATACCATGATTGAAGTGCAGCTGTCTTCTCCCTCTCTCACTCTCACTCCCCCATAGGTATATACCATGATTGAAGTGCAGCTGTCTTCTCCCTCTCCCTCTCTCACTCCCCCATAGGTATATACCATGATTGAAGTGCAGCTGTCTTCTCCCTCTCTCTCTCCCCCATAGGTATATACCATGATTGAAGTGCAGCTGTCTTCTCCCTCTCCCTCTCTCACTCCCCCATAGGTATTTACCATGATTGAAGTGCAGCTGTCTTCTCCCTCTCTCACTCTCACTCCCCCATAGGTATATACCATGATTGAATTGCAGCTGTCTTCTCCCTCTCTCACTCCCCCATAGGTATATACCATGATTGAAGTGCAGCTGTCTTCTCCCTCTCCCTCTCTCTCTCCCCCATAGGTATATACCATGATTGAAGTGCAGCTGTCTTCTCCTTCTCTCACTCTCACTCCCCCATAGGTATATACCATGATTGAATTGCAGCTGTCTTCTCCCTCTCCCTCTCTCTCTCCCCCATAGGTATATACCATGCTTGAATTGCAGCTGTCTTCTCCTTCTCTCACTCTCACTCCCCCATAGGTATATACCATGATTGAAGTGCAGCTGTCTTCCGCTGGAGGGCATTCATCGATGCCGCCCACTGACGGCTCAGACATTGCATCCCAAGCAGCCAAGGTGCGAGGGGCCTGCCTCGTGCAAATGTGTGTCGGGCCTGGCTGGTAGTTTAGGTACCGTATGTAATATTGGGCCTGCCTCAATTGACGGTGCGATGTGCCGTCTTTGTTGTAAGGTGTACCGGGCCTGCCCTGTTCATAGTAATAGTGGGCCTGTCTCGCGTGTCAGGTATGATGGGCCTCTTTCATTTACTTGCTGCACGGTGTGTAATGATATCTTTGGCAGGTGCTTGACGAGTTCAAAACTATTGCACATGTCCAAGCCTGACAAACTGCTGACATAGTACTTTGAAGAGCTCCTGCACCTACGCCAATGCACATTCATTCGAAGGAATTCATTGGTTCGATTCTGTTTGGCCCTGCGGAAATGTTTACAAGACACTCATATAGCTGACTCATGTAGATGAAATTATAATTATATCTGAGAGGTGCATGGAGGCTTTGGGGAAAGACGGCACATTACTTAACAGGGTATTTTGTTTAATCGCATACCGGTGTCATATTTTTCATAACTGGCTCAATTTTCAGGGTTGTGGATCCATGTCCTGGCATCCCTAAACCCTCACCTCCCAAACTGCTCTTGCCCCCCTGCAGCTCATCTCATATGTGGGGAGCCATCCATTTGGGGCGACGCTCCAGCCGCCTATGACTGACTTCCTCCAGGGCCTTGCACCCTACGCCGGCAACAGGCTGCTGCAGGTCCTCATGACACGCTGTGACTCCGGGTAGGTGGACTCAGACCTGATCAGCAGGGGGGGATATATGATAAAAGACAATTAAAAATCGGTACTGGTGTAGGTAAATGTATGTTTGTGCTCTACGCCGGGGGCTGCTCCAGGTTCTAATGATGCAGTGCAGATGCAGTGCAGTGCCTCCCTGGAGTAGGTGGCTCAGAAAGGAATGAGATAAAAAAACTCATCTTTCAATACTGATGTCTATACACATCGGGAAATAAACACGTTATACTGTCCATGAACATGCCATGAGGCGTGTATGTGAATGAGCATCCGGGGCGTGTAGGTCGTGTCTATCAAGGTTAGTGTTTGCAACATATGGTGGCGCAACAGCCAGCTGGTATCGGTTATGGTCTTATGGAACTGGCATTTCGAAAGACCCTGCATGTTGAAATAAAGCAAGGCAAAGAGGGCAGCGAGGGCAGCGAGCGAGGACTGGGTGATGTTTTTCTTCACACACCGTAACAACGGGTAGAATTCGCTCAAAAATAAACAATTCTTGGGGTGCGCGGACCTGGATGCTCGCTAATGTTGATTCAAAAATTTCTGCTGCGCGGAGTGTCAGTCTTGTGCACTTACAATTAGTTTGGGGGTGCGCGCCGTGAATTAAAAATCGCGAATCTAAAGAAATCGCGATCTCGAGCGCGCGACAGGTTGTTTTACATCCGTTCATTGCCTTCTCTTCTCAAGCAATTCAGCGTTCTGTCCTTCCTGGCAAGGGGCCTGTCACTAGAGCGAGGGGACGGACTAGCTAGTCCCCCAAACAGGGGCTTTCAGTGCCCGGTTGGCGCCTTTGCACAACGAAGAATCGACCAGGAAAAAAAGTGATGTTCCATTTTGTATGCAATGGCTTAAGTCCTGGACGCCAGTCGATTCTTGTGTGTGCTAACGCGTCAACCATGGGGTCGCATTGTATGTTAGCCGGGGGGGTGTCAGGGGACTAGTCCGACCCCCCTAGTGACAGGCCCCTTTACCTGGCCCCACTTGAGGGTTTTGAATGAGTTTTACTGCACTGGCTGAAGGCGCTGCGCGGCCGGAAATTAATATTATCGTACTTGATGCGTGGCGTTAAATTAAATGACCAGCCCATTTTTGACCCTGTGCGGCCGTTTCTTAACCGCTTTTTGGCTGCGCATCGAAAATTTAAATTCTTTTTTCGGGGGGTGCGCGGACCCTATCTGGTATCACGGTAATGCACTGCGCCTCATTCGGCCTGCTCACTGCACCGCAGGCCGCTGCTCACCCAAACACCTCAATCTTCACCTGTTTTCACCTCCCTTTCTCTGTGCCGATGCCATCCTGGCGGCTGAGGACTTAGCCTCCTGGCTTCAGTTGCTCACGCTGAACCCTCAACCCTGCCCGCTGTCCTGCACTTCACTGCCAGAACTTAAAATTCTGCTTACTCGGCTGCACTTAAACCCCTCAACCCTCAACCCTGCTGAGCCCCCTCTGCGCCTCTCTCCACAACCCTCAAGCCCTTACGCCTAGGCCATGAACCATGTTTGCTGCCCTGCTGTGTACCTGCCTGCCCAGGCCGCTGAGGGCGCTCGTGGCTCAGGGTTTTGTTTACTCATCACGGGAGACAGCCGCTTTGGTTAGAACCACGACAGGTATAATCTGCTGCCTCAACCTTTTATCCCTGATCCTGAACAGGCTTTGGCATGCAGCAGAACAGGCGAATCTGCAGCCTCGACGTAACAAAACTTGCCCTGCCATAGGATGCAAACAGCGAATTAAGCATGTGGTTGGACAAAGTTCAGGATTTCAGGGTCAGGAATTTTCGGCTTTGGTGTTTTTAGAATCGGATGAACTCCCCGTACTACCGTATTCAATATTATCAAAAATCGCCTTCTGTTACGTATCTTTCTTGACCATGTCTGTTTACAATGCCTTCTTGTGGGTAGCTGTTGTGGACAAGGCTATACCTTCTGTTGCATAGCTTTCGAGACCCTGTCCACCTCTTCTGCCGCGCAGCTGTCGTTAACATATCCGCCGGCGTGGCTCATAACGTCCTGCCTCAGACTGGCTTGCTGACGTATAACCTACGCAGCCACCCTGGTGAGTTTGTTTTATGGGGTGGAGCCTTCAGATCTGATGCTTACGTCACTTATCTGATCAGATTCGATCAGATCAGCAGATCTGATGTATCACTGATCCATGCAAGTATGAAGCAGATCTGATGCATGTGTATCTCAGATGGATCTAAGGCAGATCTGGTGTGTACATGTGTGGCAGATCTTTGGTAGATCTGATCCATGTGTACGAGGCAGATCTGAGGTGCATCTGATGCAGCACTGAAACCTGAATACTGTTTTTTAGTCAGAATGTGTATACAGTCATTACTCGTTGACTGAGCCCTTGCCCTTGGAAAATGCTGATTCAGCTGAGTCGGCGCACGAAGACATGCTCAGCTACTTCAACACGGCAATGAAAAAAATGGGCGTGAACGGGACGTCTCGCATCCTTGGTGGCACCTTCACAGGTATTGCTACACGCACATAGAGTACCATGTATCTTAGTGACATGTCTAACATTCCGTAGCTGTACTAACAAGCCTTATGCAGGCTCGATTGGAACATGACCCCCCCCCCAAATTTTAAAGACATGCCGAGTAGAGAATACCGACCCGGAATACGATTGGTGACATCACCCTTGTGTGTGTTGTCTGCAGGCCCACTCCCAAGCGTGACCAGCAGCCAAGGTCCACATTTCAAGGCACTGAAGCAGGCCATCCAGGAGTACTGGCGGCACAGCGACTCCACGGTTAGTAGCTGAACCCTAAACTCCAAACCCTAAGCGGCTTAGGGGCCCACGAGCGGCTCAGAGGCAAGCCACCCCGGAGCTTTAATAGCATTATGACTCGGAAGTGAGGGGGGCTGGGCAACTGGGGCAAAAACGAAGCGCTTCTTGGGGACCCCCTCACAGTTTCACCCCCAAAAAGGCTTATGTTGGTTTCCTGCTGATTGCCCATTAAATGTACAAAAGATTTTTTTACGCTGGACATATGCTCAACAAGTTGGCGCACATTTGTGTCAGGGATCATTCGTGATCCTGATGGTGCACTCCACACTCGGTCCTGCCCCATGCGCAGCTGTATGGTTAATTTACTGTGCAACTTCTGGGGAACGCCAGGCAGCGCCCACTGCTGATTGGGGCCAAAAACATTGCCTGATAATTGGCTTCTCACTGACTGTTGGCCTGCGCTCCGCTGGTCAAGCTGCCTGCTGCCCTTCCTGTGTGAGTGCAGGCGGTGTGGTTTAAACCCGGAACCGTAATTTGCACGCACTGTCGGTCGCGGTCAAGACCCTAGGCCCCAAGCCTTATACCCTGAACCCAGCAGTGGATGTGCCAGTTGTTGCGGTCGTATCCCAGGTTCGGGTTTAGGGTTCCTGCACCAGAACCCTTTCCCTGCTGTGTTGGGGTTTGGGACCCATCACCTTTACCCTATCCCCTCCTGTATGTGTGCAGGCAGTAGCGGTGGTGCCTTTCCTCATGACTGGCGGCACGGATTCCAAGTTCTACTCCCATCTGTCGGTGCACGGCGTCCTGCGGTTTGTACCGTACAAGGTCAACAAGAAGGGCGGGGACCTGAGCCGCATCCATGGCACCAACGAGCGCGTACGAGTGGAGGACTACAAGAGGGCCATCTGCACGTATCGTCGCATGATGCAGCTGATGGCGGAGCCTCTGATGTAGCCGAGTGGGTTTGAAGGATTGAGGGAGTGTGGATAGATGATTGCAGGAGGGCCATCTGTACTTACCGGTGCATGATGCATTGATGCACTCAATGTCGCCAGGTTGTGGATTCGAATTCGATGATCTGGCTGCAGCAAGCGGGGGTGGGGGGGCGGGGTGAATAATTGGCTGTTTTCCTCCTTGGCCCCAAATGGATTGTAACCTGGAATCTTTCATAGCCAAGTGGATTCGGATTTATTGATCTCGCTGAACTGTGAGGCACGGATACTCGGTGTTGTGTTGCTGTTGTGTGCATACCTGAAGTGGTCTGCGGGCACGGACTTGTGTTCCTTCATGGCGCAATATGAACTTCATCTAGAATCACCGCATACTCGTACAGTGTCAATCAATGGGTGCGTCACTACTGGTAGCGTGTGTTGGTCCAGCATGTTTTGATGTCTCATGATTCAAATTTAAATTTCAACGACGTTACACCAGTAGGTTTTGTCCCAAAAGGACTTCAGCGTGTCGCCAAACTGACTGATTAGAAAGCAAAGAGAGGAGAGAAAGCAAGGGAGAAGAGAAGGGACAAGACCCATTAGAAGGGAGCCCGATTCCCGTCCCTTTTTGAGCGTAGCCCTCAACGAGTTGGACGAAACTTCCATACAAATCAGGGCCTCCCACCCATGCCTGCCCCGGTCTTACTGGCTACCCTTGTTTGACGTTACACCTCAGGGCCCAGCTGAAGCAAAGGCACAGCCGCTTAGGTGCCCAACTGCCACATAATAAACTGTTATGGGGGGAAACATGGAACCCCCCCCAAAAGCCACCCCCTCACAAGCCTAGGCCTCGGCAAGTCAATGACGTTACACCTCTGGGCCCTAGGCCTCAGCAAGTTATACCTTATCCTCCAAAGGAGCCAGGGCCTCTCACCCATGCCTGCCCCTGGTGTAACTGTTGATTAGTCTTCCTCACTATGGGACTCTTTTTGTTTCATTGGTCTGTTGTTGCCTACAGCCCCGCCCCCAGACATGCCGTATACGAACCATCTGTGGTAGTTGCTTGTCCGGAGGGAAAATATCTTCGAGCACATGTCCCGGTCATTCATGTGATGCCCTGCTGGGCTGGAAAACTTTGCATGGGCCCGCCAGTCTAGAACGGTGCATACCCGCTGGGCCCTGCTAAATGCTCGGCCGTGTGGGGCTGGTAGGGAATGACTTGGCCCAATTCCAGCTACTATGCACAAGCAGGACCATGGTGGGCACACCAGTGACAATGTGCATGGTCTTCGAGTGGAATCCGTTATCTTTCAGTAAGCTCCATGCCACCCTGCGGAACCGCCATTTGGACACCACCAGGCACTAGGCCACATGGCACAACCCTGTTCAGCCTTTGGTCGGTCGCTTGGGCTGCAGGGCTTTTGCTGCGTCTGGCCCCCTCGGCAACAGGCAGTGATGTGGCGCTTTAAGATATTGGATGGAACTCGGGTACTGATATATTAGACAATGTTCTCATTTTAGTGTTTGAAACCCGCTGTTAATGTCAGAATGCCCCGCAGGGTCAAATGGCCCCATCATCTGGATGGCTTGCATTACAATTGTACTCGAGGGTAGGCACGCATCAGGAATGACGTTACATTACATCCCTTACGTCAGGAAATAGCACAGTTTAGGAATTAACAGCATATCGAAATTGCAAAAAATAGCAACACGTCGGTAGCAGGAAATGACATGTGTCATACCTTACAAAATCCTAGTCTGAACTTCCTCCTGCAGGCTGTAGCCGCTTCCTGGTTCACTAATTGCCTGAATTGATACACCAATATTTAGTGTTCAAGCTACCTCACCAAATTCAGCCCATGGAGATTTAGGTGGGTAATCCTTAGAATCTCCAACCTGCTGCAACTGAGCAATGCAAGAATACCCAGGCAAGACAAATTACACTAGACACCGTACTAAGCAGCCTCGAAGGGCGAAGAACATGGAAATACCAATCTAGTCCAGAACTTTTACTGGAGGTTTTAACATACATTCTTTGATTATAGGAGTACAAACATATACCTTGTACACATGTTCTAAAGATACAACTGAGGGTTAAACTAGGTGCATGCGGAATAATTGATGCATTGCAACATGAAGCAATTACGTAGGGGGGAGGCAAACATGGTTGTTTCCCAACAAAGTCCAACGTTACGAGTGTCGTAAACTACGGTGGCAACATTTGCTGTTGTAGAAATTCAAAACTGGACACGAAGACATTTCCTGATAGTTTTGATAATCAACGCTGCAATGGCCGTCTCGTCTCATGCTGGTAGCCAAGTCAGTACGCGCTGGGTAGCAGCAGTGACTAAATTGACAGCAAGTAGCACTCAGCACAAACCAAAATTGCAGTGATAAAATGCCTTCCAAGATTAATTGAAACCTTCTTCGAGGCGGCACCCTAAATTTTGAAACCAGGCAATATGATACATATCCATATTTGTTCAAACAGGGGCATTAGCTGCGAGCTTGGAGGCGAAGTGGTGCTTGTCAATCGTCTTCGCAATGGATCGTAGTATATTTTCCCAGCAAAAATCTGGAGCTCGCTGCGAGATGATGGTGGTGTCCGAGTTCTTGAGAGTGAGTTTGGGAGTGACGCATGAGGTGGTCCTACAGGGAAGGGAATGTCAAAAAGTTCAGACAGCTTGGGTTTAGCAGGTGACAGTACCATGATTCGAACCCTTTGAGAGACCATGCAAATCTCTGTCCATTTGGTTGTCTGCAACTCACTGTGCAAGCTGCTGCCGCTGGTGAGGCCTCAGCTTCTTGTTCACCGGCGTTGTCCCGGATGTACCCGCTTCCCGGAGGCGCTGGCGAGAAATATCTAAGGAAATATCGGTGCAAGACTCTGGCGCAGGAGCTAGACTGGGCGGGGCTGAGGACCTTTGACGCCGTGTCTGCACGCCATCCACGTTGATGGTGCTGTGAAGGCTGGTCGAGGGCAACTGGTCTGACGAAGCTGACGCACAGACAGCTATGCGGAACGTGCTTGGCTTCGTGTGAAGTTTCAGCGACCGCACGTACACAGCTTGTAGAAGTCTCAAATCCTCTGAGGAGTCTAAAGCAAATGGTGGAGATGCTGCAACCTCTTCCGAGCTGATCGCAGGAAGGCAATAGCTCAAAGCCATTGACCTACGCCCAAACTTCACGCTCAAGCGCTCTTTCCAAGACGAGAAGCCCAGTGGTGTGAAATCTGTGAGAGTCTCGTTGAAGCAGTGCTTGGGTCCAGCCTGTGACAGGGAGTTGAGAGGATTCGATCAACTGTCGACAGGCATTTCACTACTGCAGAAATGTATATTGATTTTGAAACATAGTGTGTCGCGTAGCCCTCCTTGGTAGACAAAGTTTTCAACCCACCTGAAGGAAAGGCTCCGAGCACCAAGATACTCTCAGCTTTACTGGCTGCAATATAGCCTGTATCAACATGAAGATGGTAGATATGTGCAATTCTTATAATATCTTGCTCTCGTCGCGCTTGCATGACGCGACATTATGTGCGTGATTGTAGCCGTGATTGTAGCCGAGAGAGTAGCTGATGGTTTACTGGAACTCTAATGATTTGGATGCATGCCTTCTGGGAATATCGGCATCCCCAGTTATTGCAAATATCCACCTTGCTTGTCCCACTACTGTCGCAAACCTTGGTCTCCTTCGCGACATTTGTTTTCGTGCATACTTCCCTCTTCACTTCCCTTCTTCACTTCCCCTTCTACACTTCCCGCCGGGGTGGTGTAGTCTACATAACCCACATAATGGCATAAGCTAATTATTAAGGAGCAGTAGACTCGTGCAGCCCCCCCCCTCTCCTCCCTGCCGCTGCCTTGTGCAACCCTCTCGTCATTGCAGCGATCAATTTATCAGAATAATTCTTGCCCAATGGACTCAGACCGTATCCGTGTTCGACTGCACTGGGGTGGCCTTTTTGAGGTCAGTTTGTTGTTGCTCAATGCCTTCATGCAATCCGCCCGTCACTGACTTCCTCGCTTTATGAATACCCGCTGCCCATGTCGCAGTGCGCGCATCTTACCTGGCACTACGTTGGAGGCTCCGTGTTCAACGAGAGCGTTCCTGCTGGTTCTAACTACGCTGACCTGTGCCTGAAAGTGAACGAAAAGGTACGAACCATGATAATTGCCTGTCCGCGAACAGGACCGACAAGCAACCACGCATCTGTTTCCGAGTAGGTAGGACAGAAGACCTCGCTGAAGTACCTGGCCCCGGGAGAGGACTTGTCCCCTCACGAGCTAGTCTCCATTGCTGGGGATGACGACCTTAAGGTAAGACAGTCCTGTTCGCACTGTGTTATGACTGCAGTCGCGGCTGTTTTGCATTGACTTCTTACCACACTCTGTGGATACTGAAATACCAGGAGCTGTATGATGAGTACTTCAACGCGATGCAAAGGCCTGGTACCCCCGTCAAGACATTCCGGATCAAGATGTTCCTGTCTCCGGCTCTGCAAGACGAGCTAGACACGGAGACGAGGTGAGGCCTCGAAATGCAGCTCTCCCCTCGTCTATACTTGCATCTGATGGTTGCTGGATAGTTTTCCCTTAAGGGCCCCCTGGCTGTCACCAGTGAGTGGGCCAATTGGGACCAAAACAAACCTTGCCTGGCTTATGGACTTGCAGCCTGAACAGCAGGGCTTGCTGCCCAGGCTCTCTCAGCTGTTGACCTTTCTGTAGCTGAATTGTCCTTTAAGCTTATGAACAAAGATTGATGCTGGAATACCGTACCTGAGATTCCAATTCAACTGCTTTCTCCATGTTTGTGCAGGCCCATCCAGCGACTCTTTCATCCACCCCTTTGGATGGATGGTGCACACAACACCAACTACAATGGCTTTGAGCTGGAGGAAGCACCCTCAGATATGCAGTGGGATCAGATGAGCAACCACTCCCTTCCCCTGCACATCCTTCCTGCCTTCATCGATGGCCCCACCCAGTTTGCAGACAGTGGCCTCTTTGGGGCCCGTCTGGGCGGCGACATCGCCTTTGAGCTTCTGGGACATCAGGCTGTGGGAAACATCCTCCGCTCGGTCTCCCGTTCGCGCCGTAGGGGTATCACCGAGGAGATCGGCCTGCCCGACCCCTACCACGAGAACAGCGGGAGCAGGGAAGCCTCCGCCCGGCGCCGAAGATGCAACCTGGGACCTGACGGCGCCCCACTGCTGCGGGCGACAGGTGCAGGCGGTAATACCTCGAGGCTCGTCCCTGTGGAGCATGCAGTCCTGATGCCAGGTGGGTGCGGAGGGAGGCTGACAATGCGAGTTCGGTACTGCCTAGGGGCGAATGGCTGAATGTTGTGAATCATGGCTGACCTGGCCAAGGGTTGTATTACAACTCAGTTTGTTTCAATAAGCAGGGCTGAACAGTGATAATATGTTTGCTAATACTTCTACTGAGGATGAGTTTTCACATTGGGCCTTTGCGGAGTCCAAGCTGAGGCTGGTTGTCTGCGCAGCTTCTGCCTTAATATAACCTGAAAAATATCCGGCATGCTTTTCACATGGAACAGGTATGAATGGCTACTCGAGCGTCGCCAAGTTCCCCAGCCATGTCCAAAAGAACGACGACAACGCTGCAACAGCTGTCGGCAGCTGTGCTCTGTCGGTCGAGGGCCTTAGCCCCGAAGTGGACCTGCAGGTGGAGGTGGAGGTGGATTATGAAGCCCTGGGGCTTCCTGCGGACTTGGCTTTCTGCATCCACTCCACCAAGCCCGCCTCAATGTCTGAGCAGATGCCGAACGATACGGGGTTTAACCTGCCCAGCCGCATTTCTATATTTGGGGACAATATCGCTGTTGCGGAAGACCCGGAGCTGTACGTGATGGCAAGGTTGGAAGCTGAGGGAGACAAGGCAGGGATGGAAGGTGCGTTTGTGAATCTGTCGTTGTTATCTTCCTCATTTGTGTCCCTACCTCCATGCGGTGGAAGCAGTTCTATATCTCTCTGAGAGGATTCAGCAGCATGGCATGGTATGTGGGGGCCGTTACAACGACGTCGTCCCCTAACCCCTGTGCAGTGTTGGATGATTCATTTTGTTTTGGAATGTTAAAATCAGTTGCCTGCATGGAGCATTCAATTCAAATGCAGGATGTCTACAGTATTGCCACACAAAAATAGCTCCTTTGCCCTCCCTTATGATTAACGTTATTCTGAGTGAAGGGTGCATTGAAATACTCATCTTTAATTTTTGACGCCATCCTTCTGTTGGAAATGAGAAATTTTCCCCCGTTTTTTCCCCTTCATTTTTGACCAAGAAAACAAGCATGCGTACGGTTGACCAGGAAAACGTGTTCCCGATCATGCACATTTTTGAATGATTCATTACGATGACTGTGTTTTTCTTAGAGTGCTTGCATGATCTCTCTGTGCCATCCCGCCCCTTGCCTGCGCACCTTGAACGCAGACATGCAGGCCTCCCTACCCACCTCTGACCTTTGCCTGCGCTCGTTCACCGGCAGGTCTGCAACGAATGAGCAAGAGTCTGACAGCAGACTGCAACAACAACGCGTGGCTGCTTCGTTTCAACAACCCTAACTTGGGGACAGGATTCGGAGAGCAGGCGGTTGTCCTAGAGAACAGAGTCCGCAATGATATTGATGTGGATGCTGGTGAGAGAGATAGAGAAAATGTGGAAGACGTGCATGCATAGGGGAGAAGAGCGACCTTGTACGCATTTGAGGGAAAGGTGGCCTGCCCTGCATGCATGCGTGAGGAATGCGGGCCCGTAGCATGATCTTCGTTCCTTCACACCCGTTTCAGAAATCCCCCCATTGTTCCTTAGGTCACAACAAGGCCTTTGGCGCCAGTCCCATCATCAACACACCCAAGCTTCTCGACGAGGTCTGCCGCGTGCCCATGGACGATGTGCACATAATACGAAAAATCGGAGAGGGAGCTTTCGGCGAGGTGTCCTATGCCAATGTGACGAGTCACGGCTTGGTTGCGGTGAAGTGGCTCAAGGTGTGGGCAAATGTCTGAAGGTTTCAAGGTAGTGCTTCCCGTCGTCCGCAGGTGTGCATGTAGCCATGACCTGCCATTTTCGTTTCCAAAGAGGTTGTGGCTTGGTGGTGGTTTATTGGCTCAGGGTAAGGCCCCTGCGGTATGGTTGCGCAAGTAGCTGTGTCAGTGTGTCCTGCTCTCCAAGAATTACCGGTTTGTCCTCAGGATGCCCTGTGTCATGGATGCGTGCATTGTATGCCCTTATGAGATATTCTTGGCGCACGCCTTGACGCAAGGTCAGGATTTGCGGAGCATTTGTTTGCTTTTGCAAGGCTTTGGCACTGACCATCAGAGGCCAGATGTTGACAAATTGCTGAGGGAGTGCTTGCCCTAGGACTGTTTAGTCCTTGATGCAACTAAACAGTCGAGAGTGGACATTTGTTTCAAGCCATGGACGCATGCCAGTATCTAGATGCTGACCTGTTTTGTCCACTGTTGTTCCAGAGGGAGCGCTTTGCTAAGTATTCCGAGTCCTTCATGTGCGAGGCCGAGGTCCTGGCCAAGCTCAACCACCCCAACATCATCCGCATGTATGGCGTGGTCATCGAGCCCTTGACGCAGCCGGGCCAGGGGAGCGGCGACGGCTATGATAGGCGGGACAGTGGCAGCAGCCGCGAGAATGGCCAGGGCTGGCTGGAGCCGCCAGTCATCATCGCTGGGATCATGACCGATTTCGTGAGGGGAGGCTCTTTGTCGGGGCAGCTCAGGTATGAGCTTTCAGACCTAGTGGAGGGTTCAGAGATATGTATAGTATTTGGTGCCTGGTAGTGCGCACCAGATCACCTTCAAGACTGCTCAGCAGTGTTCTTTAAGTACACAGTCTAAGTTCTGAACACCACGACAGGCTGCTGGTCAGCCACCACTGGGCCAAAGCAGACCCTACATGGATCGGTTCGAGGCTGCTAAACCAAGCAGTGTGGTTTCCCGCACCTGGGCCACCCGTGTTTGTAGGCAGTGATGTAGCTGCATTGTAGCAGAAGCGGCCTAGAAAAGACAGGGCTGCTTAATTGCAGGCTCTGGGGGAGGCGCCTTTTTAGGAAAGCTCAGGTCTGTAAGTTTTCTAGCGCCTGCGTGCCGATGCTGGAGTGACGCCCATTCTGAAGTGGTTGGTCGGTACTCTTTCTGGAGTGGCTGTCGGCATATCACTGATCTGTTCACTGCCTGGCTTTTTGAGCTGTGTGTCCCCTCTGCGGTGCGCATAGCAGGACCCATCTGTCCTGGCATTGGATGATTTTGTTCTCTCTTCTCCTTCTGCAGGGCTGCCAAGCGCAGGCCCACACTCAAGGAGAGATGTCAAGTTGCTGCCCAGGCCGGTCGCGGCATGGCGTACCTTCATTCGCAGAACCCCGCGGTAATCCACTTTGACCTCAAGCCGGACAACCTGCTGGTGGATGGGGACGGAGAGACGCTGCATGTCAAGGTGAGGTCCTCTGGCTGGGGGTCCTGGCAATGGTGGAGATGCGGGAGGGCCCACACTGCACTGTTTTCTTGGACCTTGCGCACATGCGGAAGGTGGCTTCTTTGGTTCTTTCTGCTGGAGGCCCTCCTTCATTCTTTCTGTGGCATGCTTTTCTCTTCCTCTTTACTCTTGGGACGCCCCCCTTTTTAATGCCTGGCCTCAGTGGCCTGCTTCTGGGTAGGTTGCCCTTTGTGTCTGCCTGTCGTTCCCTGAGGATTACCGGTTTCTCAATAAGGTAGATCGCCTTGTTTGATTGTTGTTTGTTTCTTAATGTTGTCTGATTGTTGTTTGACTTAATTGATTGTGGGCTTGCCTTAATGAATGCCTCAAAGCCTGCCTCTCGGTAATTGAACTTTGAGCTCTCCTAGCACAAGTGCCTCACCTTTGAGTCATTTGTCTACCCTTCCTGCCTTGAAACCCCGGTGGAAACTCCTCACCCTTGCCCTCCCTTTCTGCAGGTTGCTGACTTCGGGTTATCCAAGCACAAGTTCCACAACTTTGTCTCTTGCCGGGACCTGCGGGGCACCCTGCCCTACATGGCTCCAGAGCTGGTCAACAACCCCAACCAGGTGTCTGGACTGACCTGGTCTATTTCAACAAATAGGCACTGTGCTATGTCTCCCCTAGGATGCCAGATACCTGGACCCTCCTTTCGTCAACCCTATGTTGGAAGACTTTTTGATGGTGGCTTACCCAGGTCATTTTGGTGGTGTTCATGGCGGTACCGTTGTAATGAAATCTTGCTGACCAGACGTCAGGGGCCTCTTTCATCTGGACTCTGAAAATGTGCGCTGTTGAGAAAACACTGTCAAAAGTCCACAAGTAGACCACTAGACCTTCTTGTCTATACTGGCGCTGACTGTCTGCCCCTGTTACCCACGCGCCCTGCAGGTTTCCGAGCGATGCGACGTGTGGTCTATGGGCGTCGTCATGTGGGAGATGTACACGCTGGAGGTCCCTTACAACGCAATGACTGCGCAGCAGATCCTGAGCACTCTTATGGACGGGAGCATCCACCTGCACATCCCCTCTAGCTGCGAGCCTGAGTGGCGCGGCCTCATTGAGATGTGCATGGACCCAAACCCCGAGGCTCGGCCGACGTTCAAGCAGCTGACGACACACCTGGACGCCATACTGAGGCAGTTGGGTTGCTGAGCGGTAGATGTGGGTGATCTGCTGCTCCCAGTAGGCGGGGTGAGGTGGCGCAGGTTCCGCAGTGCAAGGATCCGCTGCGCGGTGCCTGAAGACCACAATCAGATGACTCGGAAAACGAGGGATAGGTCAGGCCGGAGCCCTGATCTCACACATTTTGTGCTTTGCCGAGGAAAAGTCTGCCCAAGGAGGGCCCAGGCTGAAGCACAAAACACCAAGCCGGCGGCGCATTGGAAAAGTGATGCGCAGCCGTCGCGAACAAATGTTTGTTTTCTTGTTTAAGCTGGCGGCCTGTTGCCGCTCGGCTGTGTAGGTGAAAGAGGCCATGTAGGCAGAAGGAACGTTCTCGTCCCGAGTCGAAAGGTTGCTGTAGGTATTATTAGTTGTACAGACCCGGCTATTGCGACCCTTGGGCCAAGTGTTTCTTCTTTTCGCGACTTCACTCCGGCCGGAGGCTACAATTGTGTCTGTCCATGCTGCTTGACCCGCTGGCTGTTGGCCGTCCCAGGTTCTGTCCTGCGGTGCGGCCTGCCGCGGATGGCCTGGTGGCTGGAAAGGAAACATCAGGTGTTGCTTCAGGTGTCGCTGGAACAAGAAACACCAGTTGCTCCTCCAGATGTAGCTGAAGTGTGGCTGAATTGTGTGGGAAGGGGCACGGCTCTTGGCACACCACTATTTTTTTTCCGAGTGTGACCAACAAGAGGATTGCAGGATGATGGCAGTTGCATGGCTTTTTATTTAGTTATATTGTTTTTTGTTTATTTACACACGCGGTCAGTGGTGCGCTTAGAAAGATCAGCCCATGGAGGGCTTGGGACCCACTGGCTGGTTTTTGAGGATTGCCTTGTGGGCCTTTCGGGTCCAGATGGCTGGTTGTTGTCATGGAGGGTGGCTGTCGAGTGGGGAGAATACGACGAGCATGTGCTGAGGGTGCCTAAAGAGGCTGGGCTGCATCGATGGCAATGGGAATAGCAGTGGCAGGAAGCTCGCTGCTGTTGTGGTTGCCTCGGCATGGCTTGGACAGCTTCGTTTTGCTCCCCTATTCGAGGGACTCACGTGAGTTCTGGTTTTCGAAGCTCTTGGCTGCATGAATTTCAATGCACCTCAAGGGAAAAAAACAAACGCAAGTGCACTGGCGCAAGGCATGCTAGCACATCCATGTCGCGTCGCTTGCTCCAAAAATTGCCATTTTCTAATCCGTTGTGTTATCTGTTCCTGCTGGGTCTACTCCAGATTTGTTTTTACCGTTCCCTACTAACAAACCATTTTTCAAAAAATCAGGTACCTTACAGATTCCTTGTGTGTGTGTGTCGGCGCCCCTTGTTACTGTAAATAAACCTTATGTCCTTGAAGTGTTATGCAAGTGAGAAATTACGCTGCTACAGCGGTTCATGCAGAGAATAACTGTACCTGTCTCCGAGGGGGGGGGGCAGAAAAGTAGAAGCCCTCATCCTACAACAATCTCTATCAAGCCTGGATTGACAATCACCTCCCCCCGTCGCCTCCAGAACCCAGCCCAACCTTTATTTTTCAGTCAAACAGCAGACTCACATTAGGGTCTTATCCCGTCAGCAGCTCGGTGTGCTTCTCATGGTATACATTAACCAAGCTGGTTATGAAATGTAACATGAAAATTCAAGAAACCGTAAATTAGGTTGGGAATGGTGCGTACATAGAGCAGGTGCTCGCTTTGTTCAGTCCTAGATTTGTTGCTTTTCTTGCCTTCTTGGGGAATACGCTTGATAGGGGCAAAGATACTTCGGGCTGCCTTTTCCTTCTTGGCGGGGTATTTTTAACAGTTAGCTAAGCTACGTTCCGAGTGATAGCCGTACCCGTACACAAAGATGTCCGAAACCACGAAAAAACATAAATTGTACTCGGGCGCGCTGACTCCAGCGACTCGAGGCCTGAGATCAGGAATGGGACAAGATACCGATTTGTTACCGACGATTTTGTAAGATATGCCAGAATCGTTCAGTGTGCGAGAAGTGAACTTTCCCCCGGCTCCACTTATCACTCGATCACTCATCCAGCCTAGCAGGCGGTGGTCGAGGTCGGTGGTGACAGGCGACGAACTCGAAGTATAGCTTCTCACGACGGCATTGGAATATCGATCATGAGTTAAACGTACCTTGCGAACTAATCGCTAAGGTCAGCGTGCGAGTTGGAGCCAACCTACAAAAAACCGAGGGCAGCCTGGTCGGAATCGTCAGGCAGAGGTGCACCTCTTCAGTGTACAGGTAACACATATCAAAATTGAGATCTTGTGAGCGCAAGTCGTAGTCGGGATCACTGCTAGAGAGTCGAGTCGCTGCACTGAGGGCCCAGTCGGAGCAGACAGGGTCGCAGGCGATGCACGGCTCCGCGGCATCGTGCAAGCAAGCTGGTCGTTCAGAACAATAACAATCTTGACTGGAAATATCGATGCCACTCATCAGTCCAGCCGCAACGATGGGGGTCCCAGCAGGGAGCGAAATGTATGGCCTTCGGTCGAATGCATGGCCACAGCCATTGATTGTGCACTTTGCTTGAGACATACGACCAGGCAATCCAGCGTAGTCACCCATCCCATGCTAACCCATGCCCCATCCAGAAACATGCATGGAATGTCACCTACCCCTCCTGACTTGCATTGCGCACTAGGCCGTAGAAAACGGAGGCAAAAGACCCGCCCGAATGGCGCCCAATTCCTTAGACACAAACCTTGCTTTCACATTTCAGGTCATTGGCAAGCCAAGCACCGTGCCCAACATTGCATTTCAATGAGAGATACTAAAATGAAATGGTTTTTGTGTAGTGTATTTCTAAAAAAAATCATGTCCCATGTCACACATCCCGGTGTTCAACAGGCAACATGCCAAATGGCAGGCAGCAAGGCCGTCACCAAGTTAACTGGCTTACAAAATTATTCTCTCTCCTTTGTGTTCTTCTCCCTCTTTCCCTCTTACCTAAAGTTTCTTTTTCTTCCAACGGGACAGTTGGGCGCCCGAGACTTTTTAAGCAGGGCCCAGAGGTGTACCGGTAATGTCATTGCCATAAATTAGGTTAGGGATCCAGCCCGGGATCCAGATTATGTTTAGAACGGTGCATACTCGCTGGGCCCTGCTTAACGCTCGGCCACGTGGGTCTGGCAGGGAATGACTAGGCTCAATTCCAGATACCATGCACAGCCTGGGCCATGGTGCAGCCATGCCACCAGCCATATGTGAAGGGGCAGGAACATGAAGCCCGGTGTTCTAGGCGGGGGGAGAGAAGATCGTTAGGCGGGTTCGCTCCCTCAAACTTTGAATATGGACGTGTGGTGCATAAACTGATGTACAGGGCGGTAGTGCTGGGTTCTTGCCTTTGCGGTGCTGTCCCCCTATCCCCCCATGCCGATATTGCATCTTAGGGGAGTATGATGTTATTGCATGCCCTATTTTATGGTGGAAATCAATAGCATTTGACCTAGGGAATGCAGCGGCTTACCGTAGTTGTCTTCTCAATCTGATGCCTAGAAATAAAGTTCAGACATTTCGAGCTTTTCACTGCAGCTCAACATAGCGCCGCAAAAAAGTAAGCTGGCCATCTCATCTGGCATTTCTGAAAGTAAGCTACCACCGAAACAGTAAATACGGTAGCCCAGTCTTTATCTGAATTGAAGTTTGCATGGTCGTAGGGGCGAATAAGTAAGGAACGGTGCAGAAACGAATAGGTATCACAAGTCCACACGATGGGATAAAGACAAACAGAGTGCATACAGCTCATTACAATGCTGTCAATAATCTGGTGCTCCCTCCGGACGTTAACATAACAGTCTATACGATGAACTGATAGTAAAGCATCCCCTAGCAGCTGGGCCTAACCGTAACTTTGACACCTAGACTGCTCTCGCCCATGCGCAATCTGAACAGACATGTTTCTTGTCAGCGTTGAATAGGAACTTCCGCCACTTTGCACCAACTTGCTGCCGTTTTGTCAGCGGGCGTGTACCTACAGGGATAAATGAAAATATATAATGCCCTGCGTCTTTGCACTTCTTTGGGGTCCTTTCCTTTTTCCACCAAATGTCGGGAGAATTGAGGCTATTTCAGGTCAAAGACAAAATATAAACAATTTATAGATGTTTCGGTTTTAAGGAACAGTGTGTTAAGCAGCATAACCCTGTAGCCCCTCCCTCAAACAACACAGCAATTGGAAAGTTGGATACACTGCAAACCAATAATACAGTAGGCAATCAGTGAAATATGCAGTTTTGAAGGGATGGTTTGTGCAGCCTAGCCCCCCACCCCTCTCACCACACAGCAGAGGAATACACTGCCACTGCACCCAGGCAGGGTTACTCCCTTGCACGTGATGGACATACCCAGTATTGTGCACCACACCCCTGGCTCCTCCCTCTCACCACACAGCAGAGGAATACACTGCCACTGTACCCAGGCAGGGTTCCTCCCTTACACGTGATGGACATACCCAGTATTGTGCACTACACCCCTGGCTCCTCCCTCTCACCACACAGCAGAGGAATACACTGCCACTGCACCCAGGCAGGGTTCCTCCCTTGCACATGATGGACATACCCAGTATTGTGCACTACACCCCTGGCTCCACCCTCTCACCACACAGCAGAGGAATACACTGCCACTGTACCCAGGCAGGGTTACTCCCTTGCACGTGATGGACATACCCAGTATTGTGCACTACACCCCTGGCTCCTCCCTCTCACCACACAGCAGAGGAATACACTGCCACTGCACCCAGGCAGGGTTACTCCCTTGCACATGATGGACATACCCAGTATTGTGCACCACACCCCTGGCTCCTCCCTCTCACCACACAGCAGAGGAATACACTGCCACTGTACCCAGGCAGGGTTCCTCCCTTGCACATGATGGACATACCCAGTATTGTGCACCACACCCCTGGCTCCTCCCTCTCACCACACAGCAGAGGAATACACTGCCACTGCACCCAGGCAGGGTTACTCCCTTGCACATGATGGACATACCCAGTATTGTGCACTACACCCCTGGCTCCTCCCTCTCACCACACAGCAGAGGAATACACTGCCACTGCACCCAGGCAGGGTTACTCCCTTGCACATGATGGACATACCCAGTATTGTGCACCACACCCCTGGCTCCACCCTCTCACCACACAGCAGAGGAATACACTGCCACTGCACCCAGGCAGGGTTCCTCCCTTGCACGTGATGGACATACCCAGTATTGTGCACTACACCCCTGGCTCCACCCTCTCACCACACAGCAGAGGAATACACTGCCACTGTACCCAGGCAGGGTTCCTTTCTTGCACGTGATGGACATACCCAGTATTGTGCACTACACCCCTGGCTCCACCCTCTCACCACACAGCAGAGGAATACACTGCCACTGTACCCAGGCAGGGTTCCTCCCTTGCACATGATGGACATACCCAGTATTGTGCACCACACCCCTGGCTCCTCCCTCTCACCACACAGCAGAGGAAAACACTGCCACTGCACCCAGGCAGGGTTACTCCCTTGCACATGATGGACATACCCAGTATTGTGCACCACACCCCTGGCTCCACCCTCTCACCACACAGCAGAGGAATACACTGCCACTGTACCCAGGCAGGGTTACTCCCTTGCACATGATGGACATACCCAGTATTGTGCACCACACCCCTGGCTCCACCCTCTCACCACACAGCAGAGGAATACACTGCCACTGCACCCAGGCAGGGTTACTCCCTTGCACATGATGGACATACCCAGTATTGTGCACCACACCCCTGGCTCCTCCCTCTCACCACACAGCAGAGGAAAACACTGCCACTGCACCCAGGCAGGGTTACTCCCTTGCACATGATGGACATACCCAGTATTGTGCACCACACCCCTGGCTCCACCCTCTCACCACACAGCAGAGGAATACACTGCCACTGTACCCAGGCAGGGTTACTCCCTTGCACATGATGGACAAACCCAGTATTGTGCACCACACCCCTGGCTCCACCCTCTCACCACACAGCAGAGGAATACACTGCCACTGTACCCAGGCAGGGTTACTCCCTTGCACATGATGGACATACCCAGTATTGTGCACCACACCCTTGGCTCCTCCCTCTCACCACACAGCAGAGGAATACACTGCCACTGCACCCAGGCAGGGTTACTCCCTTGCACATGATGGACATACCCAATATTGTGCACCACACCCCTGGCTCCTCCCTCTCACCACACAGCAATGGAATCCACTGCAAAGCCAGTCTCTACAAGCAAGGTCTCGTATCCGCTCCCTTCTCCATACAGGCGCTTATGAGCCTGTGCCACTGCCTGAGTGAGGAGAGACAACAGTGGTTTCAGATATCCTTCAATCATTCGTAATACAGGCAGGCGTGCGTGACTATTTCCGCACCTGAAGTGGCGTGTTTAAATGCATGGACAGGCGGGTGAATACCCTCCAGCACTATTTAATTGGATGTGCTCCAGCTACACTGGAGCTTCATCACGGCCTGCAGCCGAGGTAGCTGGGTGCCGCAAGCCATGCATCTTGGGCCTCTGGTCGTGGGCCGGTCAAGGTATGGTCCCAATGTGGTGGCCGCACAGGGCTGATACTACACAAGGTCTGATGCGCATTACAAGAAGATAAACTACCACGTTTGCCCTTGAAGCATGTGGCTGTTTATGAGCCTGAGCCACAGAGATGCGGCAGGAGAAGCTCAACAATTCACACATGCAAGGATAGAAGTTGGGAGACCACCCGCCGCGTCCCTCACCCCCGGATATCACTTTTATAAATACTACTCTTATTGAGGCTGAGATGCTGCATTAAACTAAGCACACTTTACAAATACAAGGGCAGGAGGTAGGACTCATGGGAAACGCCGCACCACATCCCTCGCCCCTGAAGGAATGGAGGAATGTCACTAAAAATGTTTCGTACTGAAGTTGGGTCGCCGCTCTCTCCCAGCTGTAGAGGAGGCTGAGGTATGGTATGTGTGGAACCACAATTCACACATGCAATTCACACTTGCAAGGACAGGTGATGGAGACAACCCATCCTGTCCATCTCCATTTGAGGCATGATGCTATCAAGGAGGCTGAGGTGTGGCAGGCATGGCAGTGCATCCATGCTGAACACTCTCCCCACACATGCAAGGACAGGTGATAGGAGACAACTCACCCCATCTCTCTCCGTCTGAGGAATATCGCTGTACAGGAGGCTGAGGTGAGGCATGTAAGGGGGTGCGTCCATGCTGAACATACGCCTTGCCTCTGTGCTCGCCAGCAGCGTGGCTTCATCCTGGACAGTGAGCACCAACAGGGAGTAAAAGACAGACGAATTGCACAAATAGGAAGTTCAAACATCGAAGGAGGCTGAGGTGCGGCCTGTCAGACAGGGTGTCCATGCTGAGCACACACTCTGCCTGTATGCCAGCATGCAGGGTGGCGTAATCCTGGAAAGGATGGCATGAAGGGTGACTTTAAAACAGAGAGCGCGGCACATGGGATCACTATGCATTAGCTTCAGCTGCATTTCAGCGACAGCCCGACCTGCGGCTGTGGGGGCCTAGCACAGCAAGCCCTGCTGCTTGGGCCACCGGCCTGAGGCCGAACAAGGCCTGGTCCCCATTGGTCAGTGGTGGCCGCCCAGCTGCCCTCCGAAGGTGCAAACACTGCCTAGCCAAGATGCCTTCAGTTTAAGCCCGAGCTCTGATTTTAAGGCGACGCACCTTGGCACACATCATGTAGACGCACTGGAAGTAAAATGCGCCTCTAGCGACATTGACCAAGTTGATGTAGTAGGGCTGGTGGAATCATTGAGGAGGAATGACACAGGAAAGGAGGGAAAAGGAAGGTTAGAGGAGGGGGGCACGACCCCGGAGACGTTAACTAATTTTATGAAGTTGGACTGCTGAAAGAAGTAGAGGAAAGCAAGGCGAAAGGAGGGGAGAAGTGGGCAAGACAAGCACTCACTGCCACGACAACGTACTATTTCAGACTGAGATATCGCATGGTTTTCTTGTGATACTCCCAAGATTTCCTTGTCAACTCCCCAGGATCCCCTTCCGATTTTCCTAAAGAGGAACACTGGTAATGGTTTAACCTGAGTACCGTACCTGATGTACTTTCTAAACTGCTTTCTATTCGCAATTAAATGGCCGCCACAAGTTGTGCAGCCTTGCTCTTTAGCAAAGCTAAACGTTGATTCCTCGTTGTTATTAAAAGAAGGAAGACCTTCTGTTCTTTGTTCCTTGCATTCCCTTCCCACCATGATGGCCACTGCGAGCTTTTTAGTTTTTTTGTCAAATGTACGCAAAACATGCTTGTTTTCTTAAGAATCATGGCATACTCCTCACAGCTTGCCACTCGCACCTCGATGGCGGTTGCAAGCTGTCTGGCCTTAGACACGACCTCTGAGCCAGGCAGGCGGATGTCCCCTAGCAAGGTAACGTGAGGCGCAAATTTCGGAGCCGGAGGATGAGCGGCTGCCTGTGCGTCAATCTCCTGCTGCAGCAGCAGTGCCGTTTTGCCTTTCGGCTCCAGCTGCGTGTTTGAAAATGAAGTTTCTGATCTACTGGCCATGGTTGACAGGAAGTCGATGTAAAATTATGGAGTTGACTCACCCAGAGGCTGTATGACTCTTCAAGGCCTGGCACCAAGTAGCCCATGTCCAGAGAATCCATCAGGGCCCTTATGGAATCTCCTGAAAGATGTGTCTAATTGATGGAATGTGAGATTTACCGGACGTGCGGCTTTAAACAGACTGTCTAAACGAGGCAACCCTACCTGATGTGGTGTCTTCCCTAGAGCCAGTGCAGAAACGATGAGATCTGGGCATGAAAATAGTAGTTAACCCTGGCATAAACGCATGCAACAGGATAACCTTACTGAGCATGCATGCAGAGATGTATATTGCAAGCACGAACGTATTATGATGTCCATGTGCACTGTGACGTCTGTTTGAGGGAAAGTTTTGCAGCGATCTGGGGGACTCACAGGTTCAGCTGATGAGCCGGGCGGATGGCTTTTGGCAACGTTTTCAGGCCCTTGGGAAAGCCGACCATCAACAAACAGACGGTCGAGGTAAACAGTAAAATACAACAATAGCACGCTCCGTTTCGCATTCCGTCTGCTTAACTCTGCCCTGCTCAGGTCTGGTAGTTTGGGGTTTTTGGTCGACCCGAATGCTCCAGAATTAGCACGGATCTGCACAATAGAAATCGTTTTCCCCGTGCTTCTCTGTATGGCTTTAAAATCAGCTCATCTGAATTAGGAGAGAAGCAGAGGTTGCGATACATACTAATTTTGAGTGTCCTTCTAACTGGCCTTGATCGGCGGCTTGTCGAGGACGTCATGGGGAGAGACTACTACAGCATTCTGGGAGTTGTGAAAGGCGTAGACGAGAATGAGCTGAAAAAGGGTGAGCACAGCGAGTTTCGACAGTCATGACGCGACGTTCGCAAACTTCCTCTCCCTCCTCTCTTTTGGCGCTGCAGCTTATAGAAAACTGGCCATGACACATCACCCGGTGAGAATTCAAGTCCTTGTGGTAGCCTGTGCCTGCGACTCTTGTTGGTGCTCGCGCAGGCGGCAGCAAGAGTGCATGAGGCCATGATGTGCATGAGTAACGATTCCCTTTCCCATGCATGGAATGCATGTGAGCTTGTGCCATGACAATTTTGTTGTGCCCCCATGGGCATCTGCATGAGGGCCGTCACGCAGGCCACAAATCCCCATGCATGCAATCTGTGTAGTAGGCATGACCTTCGAAATTTTGTGGTGTTCGTGCTGGCAGCAGTATCAGGGCTGCACACGAGTAGCGAAATTCCAATCCCATGCCTTCAATCCTTTCTAGCTCGTACCTTGAAAGCTTTCTGTTGTCTGCGCATGCAGCAGCCTGAGGGTGTCATGCACTCATGTTGCTGCTGCCCTTGTGCACAGGAATCACGCGATCCCACCCCCATGCATGCAATCCATTTAGCAGCCTGTGCCTTCCATACCTTGAGAGTATCCATGCGGGCACCAGCATGAGGACCTCATGCTGCACTTTTTCCGCCATGTTGCACATGAGAAGAGGATTTCCATTCCCGTGTCTGCAGGACAAGAACCCCGACAGCAGAGAGAAAGCTGAGGCTAAGTTCAAGGAGATCTCTGAAGCCTACGAGGTGCTTGATTGGATTTCATGATCGTAGTAGCACAACTACTTGTCTTGATAATGTGATGAAATCCCTCCATCTTTTATTTTGTCTACAGTAGGCTGTCCTCGTGCTGCCAGTTATGTTTTGATGCATTTGTACCTTAATTCTCACAAGCATCACCTTGTCTAACCTGCGTTGTCAATAGGTGCTCTCAGACGCTCAAAAGCGTGAGATTTATGACAAGTACGGAGAAGAGGGCCTGAAGGCTGGAGGTGGAGGGGGGGGAGGGGGAGGAAACCATCACTTCAGGTCACCAGAAGACGTGTTTGCAGAGGTAAATTACATTCGCCTTAACACTGAAGATTCTGCTCTGATAGGTTGGGTGGTCAGCCACAAGCCATGAGTTGGCATGCTTGATACCGGTATGCCAGCAGTATATATGCCATGGTAAATAGGCTACATTTCAGGTACATCCCCGCCTACGGCCTGGGGACTTGGGGCAGCAAGCCTAGCTGTTCTTGCGAGCAGCCGTAGGCCGGCCCATGCTTGGTTACAATTTGACCTGTGGTGACTGGCCAATAGCCTGATGAAGATGAAAAGTTTTGCAATTCAGTGAGCTCTGCAACTTTGTGTACCTGACGGCCTATCGCCAGGCTTGGACTTACCAAGCAGTGAGCGTTCATACATATGGAATCGCACCCTGACTGGTGTGGAACGTCTTGCACATATGGTTCATGTCCATCAAAGCAATTATAGGGCTGTTTCTTTGATATTTTATGTATAGCTTAGTTGCTTACCAGTCAGCCTTCAGGTGACCGCGGGTCTGCCATTATGTGCCAAAGGCCAAGCTTTGACAGGCCTACAGGCGGTGGGGGAGCAGCAGGGTGTCCTGCACCAGGCTCCCTTTGTCGAGGCGGTGATCTAGGTCTGTGTAGCTGGACTGCGCGGGAGTATGGCTCTGCAGCGCCTGGCCCCTCAGAAGTGCTTCAGGATCCTTGTGTGCTGGTCGAGAGCCAATCCTAACTGATAGATTGGGGATAGGTAATAAACTATTAACCTCGACAGTTGTCTGGATGAGTGATAAACTGTTAACTAACTTTGGCAGTTGGCTGATGAGCGTGATTATTATCCCCATCAGTTGGCTGGATGGGTGATAACTGATGCCCTCTGATGGTCGAATGAGTATTATTGAAATTTGAAATGCGGCCTGCCTCAAAGCTGACCTTCACTAATCCATTGGTTCCATCCCGCAGTTTTTTGGAGGGAGGAGTCCTTTCGGTGGCAGCAGCGGAGACCCGTTTGACCTCGGCGGCAATGGCGGCTTTGGCGGCTATGGTGAGCTCCATCAAGTGGTTGCAACGGCGTGTCTCAAGTATGTTTTCTACCTAAAGCCTTTCCTGAAAGGGCCAGGCACCTGGCACACGTATTTTGCATGTTGCCATCAGTGACTGTAGTGGGAGCAGCTGATTGGTGTATGCTGGTTGCATGTTGGTGTTGGTCGCTGGCTGGTAACAGGCCGCCATCAGTGGCTTTGCTGGGTGCCATGCATGTGATTGTGTGTGTGTATGTGTGATTCGTTTACAAATACAATGGAGCATTGCAATTGGTGCATGGGATAGGGGCCCATAAACCGTTTTGTCATGAAATACACAGGGCCGACAGAGAAGATCGTGCATGGTGTTTGACTAGAAATAACACTGTTAATTGTGACCTGTCTCATGTCTACCCGTTTCATTTCTCGGGCGTACCAGACCACCTTTGGAGGGGTCTATGACTCTATGGGAATCAAATCTTTACTGGCCAACAGCCAGTGGCCCAAGCAGCAAGCACCTAGGTGCAACAGGGCTTCCGGCTGTAGGTCGGAGAGTAGCTGAGTTCTAGCTGCAGCGTGCAAAAAAAAAGGCATCGCTGCCTCCACGTCTCGCTGCGCTAGGGCCTGTATCTTTACGTAGCTGAATTGTAGCTGAATCACTGATGTAGCTGAAACGAAGCTGAAGCACATAATGATCCTTGCTGCCCTCAGGTCCTGGAATGGGGAGGAGTCCTAGTACACGCAGCGCCCCACGGAAGGACCCGTCCCTGGAAATCACCCTCAACCTGACGCTAGAGGAGCTATATGCAGGCGGCACCAAGAAGATGAAGATCAGCAGAAATGTGAGTGCGGGGTGGATGAACCATGTCGATGTGCGGTGCACAACTGCACATATGACTTATACCATGCTGATGTATGGTACACTTTGCCCTCGTTCACTATTGTGAACCTTCAGATACGGTAAGCAAAATGTGTGCACCATGCCATGCTGATGTTCGCGGGCGCTTTGCTTTTTACTTCACATCAGCCACCCCGCTGATTTGAGCTGACTATGGGGATCTCTGGTGATGTCAGCGGGCCACACACCCATTCATGAGGCCGCTGGGCGGCCACCACTGGGCCGATGGGGACCCACCTTTGGCTGGCGTGCGGGGCTGGTGGCCCAAGTAGCAGGGCCTGCTGCACCAAGCCACGAGAGCACTGGACGGTGATTTAATGGAGCTGTAGAATTAGCACCTGAAATCAACATCGATGGAGTTGCGCATTGATCCCGATGTTTGCGGTCTGAACCCCATGTAGGTCAAGGGCCAGACTGTGACTGAAATCCTTGAGATAGTCATCAAGCCCGGCTGGAAAGCAGGGACAAAAATCACTTTTCCGGAGAAAGGTGAGTGTAAGCTGTTTAGAGAATCGGCTTTTTGTGTGACAGAGTATAAATATTCTCCATTTCTCCTCAAGCTAATTTCCAATGCTGTCAAAATAAAAAAGATAGATGTCCGCAAGCTCGATTTATTTCTCCCAATAGTTATTTTGCAGCTCTTGGCGTCTTCTCCATGATAGAGCTCAACCTCCTGTTCTCATCATTATGTCCATTTTACCTCGTTCAATTTTGCTTTTTCCACGTTCTTCGTTTTTTCTTTCTCGTTCATTTTTCCTCGTTCAATTTTTCCCCGCTCAAATTTGCTTTTCCTTGCAGGGGACGAGCGAGCCGGTATAATTCCGGCCGACATTATTTTTGTAGTCGGCGAGAAGTCTCATCCCACGTTCAAGCGTGACGGCAACGACCTGGTCGTCAGCCTGCGCTTGAACCTGGTGGATGCGCTGTGCGGCACGGCGCTCAGCATACCCCATCTCGACGGAACAAAGCTCGCGATTCCGGTCACGGACGTCATCACTTCGACTGCCACCAAGATCCTCAGGTGTGACTCCAGTGACACGTGTGACGAGTGTGCCACAAAATATGAATGGGACTGCTGTGCGGCGTTGCTTCCTGTGTGCAGCAGACAACCCGACTGGGCCGATTCTTAACCAAAACTGTAGCCGTCCTCCGTCTTGTGTCCGCAACAACAAGCTTGCTGCCAAGCTCTACCTGAGCTTGTTCGGGTTGTAGCTGAAGTGTAGCTGAAGCACCCGCAGATATGCCTTGTGCTACTGTACATGGTGCCCCTGTGTCTAATACCAGCATGTTGACCGTGTTCGATGTGGCGCTCATTGTATAGGCTTCAACGATTCCGCAGCTTGCTGTTGCGGTTTTGCTCCCATCAGGATCAAAAAGTAGGGAAGAAGCGAGACAGCGCAATACATGCCTGATACCAAGGGTTTGGACAAGTTGAAGCTGGTTCTGAAGCCCTGCTGTTGTGTCTGTTCTTTTCTCTTTTCCTAAAATGATATTGTTGCTATTTTGCAGAGGTAAAGGCATGCCCATTGCCAAGGCCCCAGGCACGTTCGGAAACCTGGTCCTGAAGTTCGAGGTCATCTTCCCTCGCACCTTGACCAGTGATCAGAAGTCCAAGCTCAGGGAGGTTTTGACAGCCTAATTGAGGTGGAAGCAGGCAGGAGTGATTATTTTTTATGCCAGACCACTACTGGTGCCCTCGGCAGGTCGTGGGGTGGCCACCACCAGACCGATGGGGACCAGACCAGGACCGGCCTGAAGCTGATAGCCCGAACATGCCCTACAAGCCTGTGGCCTTAAGGTAGCTGTACTGTAGCAGAAGCACCCTAAAATAGCAGTTGACGTTAGAGAGGTGCAAGGACGTTAAAAAAGCTGTTGGCGTCCTCCTCAGGATTGATTTCATAATCCAAGGGCTTGATTTGCACTTGCATTTCATAATATCATGAGTTCATGCTAGGCACTTGTGTTTTGTTTACATCGAGCGGAATTGAATGTTGCATGCGAGTTTGAAGTCCTAAGCAGGCACTCGTCCTTATTGCTCGACCATAGCAAGGATAGCACGCAACATATGGGATGCATGGGTACAGTGCATGTGGGGCTTAGTAGACGTAACGGCTGTGCTGCCTTTCGTGACGCATTTTTGGTAAGCCTTGGCTTTTTGTGATGGCAATAAGAGGAGAATCGAGCCCTGTCATCTGTTGGCGTACCTTGAGATCTGTCTTGATTTATTTCCCTCTGTTATAAAAATCCAGTCGAAAGGAATCAGGCAAGATATACATAACAAATTCATAATACTTCGCCTGGCGCTACATGGATGCCAGCAAGTTTAGAACGGTGCATACCCGCTGGGCCCTGCTGAACGCTCAAGAACGCTGCTGATGCCTACAAGTGCTGCAATGTGTATGTGACGAGGAGCGCATCAGATCACCTTCAGCATGCCTCTGGGAGGCCCCCATCATTGAATGGACGAGGAACATGTGTGTCAGTGACGTTACACCTCTGGGCCCTGCTCAAACAGGCTCGGCCGCGTGGGCGCCTAACTAAAATGTTGGGAGGAAAGATGGAAACAAACACAAGGGGCAGGACAAAAGAAAGGAAGAAAAAGTGGGAGATTCCGTAAAGTGTAGGGACAAAACAAAAGGCTGGAAAAGAAATACAAAGGAAGTTCCGACCTCTGAAAACGTCTACGCCTCAATGATACCTACTATGTCTTCCACAAAGGCCAGGGCATCCCACCCAAGCCTGTCCTGGTACAACTCTAAAATTCTATAGCACCGTTCGGAGGACCTGCCCATCCCCGCTCCCTAAGTTGATCCTGCACGCTGGGGCATTGAAAGCATGCATGTAGCGCGTCCTCCACATGCTTGCCGTCTCCCCTAGCCATCATTGCTGGCAGCACCGTCTGTCAAGCTGCTGACCACTGCGCCGTCCTCAAGCGTCAGCCGTGCTGACGGCGCCGAGCCGCAGCCTTAGATTCGTACGCACGCAAGCACACTCCCATCGGCTGGTGCGGACCCTGGCCTGCGCCAGCACGGCGCCCGACGTAGACTGAAACCAGGTGCGGAAGGTGGCTGCAGACCAGTGTTCAGTGGCAGGATCGCTGGGGTCCCCACTGCCAGCCGCATCCAGCTGCGCCCGCTCGTATGCTGCAGCAACTAGCGCTAGCACCTCTCAATAGTGCAGCATGTATGCACTATTAGCTGAGCGCTCTGGAGGCATGTATGCAAGATTGCACGGGCATGCCGTGATTCGCATGGGGCTACAACGGATGGAGTCGTCTCAGCGATGTCCACGTCCATGATCACTGCATACTCATTGAAGAGCTCGGCCTGTTGCCGCACGATAAGTAGAAAGGAAATGACCCACTATAATACGGAGCGGACCCTGTTGGTTCCACGTCTAGGAAAAGACTGCGGTGGGGGGCGCACATCAGCCTCATTTAGCATGAAAACAGTCTTTAAAAATGCAACAAGGAAATGAAGGCTGCACCTTAGTCTCATATAGGGTGCTCAGCCAAAGGCAAACACTGGCATAGAAATAATGGAAAGCACAGGGGAACACGGAAGACGGGCCCATAGGACAGGCCCTTATAAATTTATAAATGAGGTGGCAGACTATCGAGATACTGCCCCCACTAGGCAAGGCACTGACTGCCCAGGTGTAACGTTTTTGACTGACTGCCCTAGCCCTAGGAGCATCGAGACGGGATTACGACACTTTCGGTGTTGGTTGGCTCGGTTGTCAGTCTTCGAAATCTCTACCTTCTCTACTATCCACGATTACACAGCGCCTGACTTTTCCGTCACAGCCCTCACGTCAGCAAATAACGATAAAATGGGCAAAGGTGGGGGTCTGTCTTCACCAATTAATCATTGTTGTCAGGACCTGCCGATTGTGTCCCTTCCTCTTGCTTATATCGTTGCTCAATGATTGCAGGGAGTGCAATTACCGCTGATCTCGTTGTCCTCTCCGTACCTATCGTCTTTGCCTGCTGTGCTTTCAGCACCGTCGTTTTCAGGGCATTTGCCTATGACCCCGAGTGGTAAGTTTACAATAGCCTCCCCTCGTTTCTATTGCTCGCTTTTTTCATTTGATTGTGCCTTTCTCTGGGACAGGACCACGGGGATCACGCCTGAAACAGACGCCGCTGCTCAGAAGGGCATTGTGTATCGCAACCAGATTAAAGGCTTCTTCGTTGGTGGCAGGATGTAAGTCAAGTTTGCTACCTAAGAACCTGCATGGCATTCAGCTCACTGCCCGGCTATTTCTTGCACCGCAGGTCCGTCTTTGACAACGAGGTGAAGATTAAAGATTCGTAACGAATTTTATCCATGGTCAGTAACCAGGATGGTTGTCGATACCTTCCATAGAGTGCCAGAGGTATCTGCCTGCATGGCGTTCAATGGCTGCTTTCCTGGACGCAGTTGTCCACGGCATGCCGCATGCAAGGCAGGGTCCTTACAGAGGCATCTGCTAGCATGGTGCCCAGTTGCTGCATACACCGCTCCCTGGAGTGTTGTCGCCACGTCATGCTGCTTGAGAAGCATGGTGTTGTAACAGTGATTATGTCAGCTCACAGGAGGAGTATCTTCCCCCTCATATCCCATCCAGACAGTTGAGCGCCCATGCGGCCAAGCCCTTGAGTTGATGCCAGAGGTGTCATGTTACTGATTCAGTGCGTACCAGACCACCGTTGGGGACTAGTGGCCAGTGGCCACCACTGGGCTCACTGGGATCATACCTTCGCCGACTGGGATAATACTGCGATCCCGGTATGCCAGATAGCTGTCAAGTTATGACAGCCACCACTGCATGCGTACCGGTCACTCGTGTGAGTAAAAATATTGCTGACATGTCATGAAATGCATCTGTTTGCGTGGCTGCAAGTAGGTACTGAAGGGACAGTCTCTTTCATGTATGGTTGTGTGGGCCACTAGGCCTGTGTGACCCTGCTGCCGTCATAGGTAATTCCGAGAAAGCCGGGGATTCGAAATTTTGAACATGAGACATTAAGGGGCATGCTGCATAATTTCAAAACTTGCTAAATCTCAGCTTTGAGGTGATAGGTGACCCTTGTTTCCCATCGGAATACCATGCAATCATGCATTGGCATGCCCTCCCCTATTGGTTTCTTTTTTATCCACCCAAAAGTGCCTCATCATGGAATGGACAATGGCTACCGTTGTTCATAACTAGTCAACTTCAACCCCGTCCTCAAGGCCTGGGACAAGGGGTAGTACATGATATTTTTGTTTCTCGTCCTTCAGATGCGTTTGTAACATCATAAATCATGATACAGTCCTGGGATAATTGAGTCCGCTTTCAATAGGATCAAGCAACTATTAAATCTGAATATAAGAAGGACCAGACAAGCTCTTGCCAATCTCATGCCTAGGACCATCAGAGCCGTCAACTTAACGACCATGTTAACAAGCATCAAGAACGTGTCACGAAGCAGGATGACTACAGTAATATAAAATATATCGGAAAGTAGATGTACCCGAAGATACGATGTACAAGAATTAAACAGGGGAAAACGGAATGCGTTTGTAACTCCTTCACGCTCTTAGTCGTGGCCTCGTGGAATGTGTTGCCCCCTGGACTGGATCAAACGTATGTTAATGACATTACCTCGGACGTTAAATGTCATGCTGATGTAGCGCACCGCGCGTATTACTGAATTATCAGTTCCTTGTTATGGATTCCGGTAGTCGAACCCTGTGTACAGTGCTGCTGTTGCAGTTACACTTGTGTGTATTCTCTGTTGAACAAGAGAAGTGTGTGTTTCACACTTTTTGCTCCTTCTTAGTGGCTGCTGAAGTGTATGCAACTACTATTTCTTTCTTACTTGAAGCCCTGATTTCGTAATCACCCTTTAATCTGAAGTTGCATAGTCACTCCTCATCGAGCAAGCACAAACACTGCTCACTTTACTTGAGCAAGCACAAACACTGCTCGAGTATCGAACCACCAAACAGAACAAGCACTAAAACTGTTAGATCCCTTTCAGTCTAAGCAAGCACAAACACTGCTTAGTCTTGAAGGTCTACTCTGATATTTCGGCCTTTATCAGGCATTCTCCATGTCGCACCATAAAGCAGTAACTGCAATACTATGGTAAATACCGTAAACTCCGGTTAGGGCACCTTAGAGAGGTGTCCTCTACTCACAAACACGGTACATCACCGTACACTCATGCTCCTTGTACTTCAGACAAGAGCGTGTTAACAAGATAACGATAACTGGAAGTCCCTAACTGGATGTCTCTGCCTAGAAGTCTCCGTCTCGTGGGTACCGCCCCTACTACTTTACTACACGCGATGTGCGCTTCAGGTCCGTGGCGGACTTCTTTCCTCACGACAGTGATGGACGCCTACGGGCAGGCTCAGTGACTCTTCACTGGCTGCGAGTGCTCAACGAGTTAAGCAGCTAATTGGTTATTTGTATGTATAGCAATTGACTTAGGTAGCGTAGGCCTTCTGGCCGTCTGGGCGCGATCCAGCGGGGCTATGTTAAGGGCACTTACCGCGCGTCTCGCGGTGAGGGTGACGGGACGTAGACTGCGTACTTCTTCTTTTGCAGGGTCTCGGCTCTCTTACTGGGGTACTTGTCTCCAGCTATCTCAGCTGAGGCTGAGCTAGTCTTGACTCGGGTTAAGGTACTGACTTAAGTGAAAGCTGCAGGTCTCGAAGACGGCCGGTGCTTGTTACAAATAGAGGTCTGTCCTTTAGAAAGGGACGAAGTAACTAGTTTAGGCAATTGCCGGGATACAGGGACCCGGCAGGCCCAATTCAGAGTACGGTAGAATCTGTCAAATCACCCTGCGTAAGCGGGTTTCTAGGTCTCAGCTCAAACCCGGAGACTCCGCAGAGAAGCTGCGGAGGTCCCGAGGCCGCCAACTGCGGTCTAAACGGTTCTGTCACGTATACTGTAATATACTGTGACAGCTGTCGCACCATAAAGCAGTAACTGCAATACTATGGTAAATACCGTAAACTCCGGTTAGGGCACCTTAGAGAGGTGTCCTCTACTCACAAACACGGTACATCACCGTACACTCATGCTCCTTGTACTTCAGACAAGAGCGTGTTAACAAGATAACGATAACTGGAAGTCCCTAACTGGATGTCTCTGCCTAGAAGTCTCCGTCTCGTGGGTACCGCCCCTACTACTTTACTCGCCCCCCGCTCCCCAGCGTTAAGCCCTCCAGGCATGCGCGGGGAGCCGGAAAAGGGGTGGTACTGAAAGAACTTCTGGAAAAATATGTACGTAGAAACTCAAATCATCTTCCGCAAATCTGCCTGGTTCAGGCCTTCTTCAATCAGAACTAAAAAAAATCCACCGAGTTTCAGCTGAAGCGCAATGCGCAGAATCCTACAAATTCAAGCTGTTCAGCCCACTACTGGCTATCAAGCAGAGAAATTTCAAAGTTATCAGGTCAAGCTAAGAATAACCGCTGCTCTCGCCCCACTGCGCCATAGCCGCCTGGTCTTCACTGGCCACAGGAAATGTGCGCCGTAGCAGCGTGATGTGCTCCCTACTGTGGTATCATTGCCCGAGTTGACTAATTCTCCTCGCTCATCATCGTCATAACATATGTACTACCGTAGCCATACTGCTATGGTGTTTTGAGAAACAAATTTTCACTATGCTGCTGCGATAGCTTTAACTCCACTCCTGCATCTTCCTTCTTCGGTCTGCTGGCTGCCGGCCCACTGCCTGCCGGGTACTAGGACAAGCCGCGCTGCGTCTGCATTTCTGCTCTGTAGGCGCCTGCCCGCTCCTTGCCAGTTACGGCGTGGGTGACGTCACGTGCTCAGCGGCCTTGCCGCTCTGGGCTCGGCCTTAGGTCTCGGTAAGCTCCTCAAGGGCTGACTCCTCTTCTTCCCTTGCTGCTTCCTTGGCCACCTTAGCCCTTCTTGTAACTGCTCTCGGGGTGACATTGGCCTCTCCCCGGCCAGTGGTGTACGAGATGTCGTACAACCCGTTCGCCATTGGTCTTGCGATGCCCCGCTCCATTTGCCTTGTTGCTGGGTTGGTGGCCATGACTTCCACCTCAGGCCTGTCCATGACGTTGGCCTCCTGGGCTGTCCTGGCAGCCGCTCTGGCTGCTGGGCTTGGCCGCCCCTGGACCTGCAAACTGCGATCCTCTGTAGCGGGCCCTGCTCTCGCAGCGGGCCCAGCCCCCTTGTCCTCAGGTGTGCATTGTGGGCACACCCACTCGCCCTCAGGCACCTTCTTGAGTGCTGGCACCAAGCAATCCATGTGCCAACCTGTGTTGCAGGCATCACACAAAAGCATCACCTCTCCGCGATCAGGCAGCTGGCACACCTCGCATGACAGGCTGTTATTGGGTCTGGTTCCACTGAAATCCACCACTCCCCTGAGGTTGGGCAAGTGGCATGGAGAACAATTGACAGCATTCTCTGTTACGGTGAGGCCATCTGCCCCCTCCAACACCAAGGTTCCCGTCGCCCCCAGTGTTTTTACCCTTAGGATCTCAGGCCTGGCCTTGGGATCGAGGCTGCGTCGCTCTGATGAATACTTCACATACACGTAATCTCCCTCTGCAAAACGCCTGACCTGGGGGACATACCCTCCCCCACGAATGCGTGCATATCGCAGCTTGTCGCGGTGCTGCGCAATTTTCAGATGCTCACCCGCGACTGGCAGTGCCTCTTTGATCCTGGCCACTCTGGCCAAGAGCAGGTCTGCTGCCTCCTCTGCTGTTGCCACCTTGGCTGTGCTCCAGAGGTCCGCCCCCACTCTGGAGGGGAAGGTGGGTCTCTGCCCGAACAGCACCTCGTATGGCGCCATGCGCGTGGCCTGCTGCGGCGAGCATCGGAAGCCTAGGGCTACCCAGGGCACCATCTTGTCCCAGGACTCGTCGCTGCTGCCCTCCTCGCAGCACTTGCGCAGGCCTGCCTTGAGTGTCTGGACAGCCCTCTCTGATAGCCCGTCTGCCTGGTTCCTGTGCCGCGTCGGCCCAGTCTGCCGCAGCTGATTCTCCCAGGCACTGCCTGTATGACGCGGCCACTTCTCCGCTGCCAGAGCATGCGTTTCCTGCAGTAGCAAGGGCATAGTGGCTGGACATTAAAGTTGCACCCAGCACTGGGTCCCTGTCCTGTCCTGGCAGCCTTGCTCTGCACTTCAATTCCTCTGGTATGATTTTAGCACACTCAAGTGCCACATTGAGCCATGCTCCTAGTGCCCACGAATCCATGCACCTGCCCAAGGCTGCCCTCCTGGCTGCCTCTGGGAAGTCTGGGCGCGGCAATGTGGACCCCACAGCGTACCCCATGGCTCGTTCACGCTCGTTTGCATTGGGCTCTTGCAAGTCCCCCATGGGTCTGTACACCATCCCGTTTTGCCCGTTCCGAAAAGAATATGATGAGGGCGTGGCCATCAAACACGGCAGCACCTTCCTGGGCTGGCCCGTTATGTTGATGCGGTACCCCCCATTGTCCGGACATGAGACTACCTGGGCCTTGCTGCCCTTGTCCAGAATGTCGTCTACTATCCCCTCGTGGGGTCTGGTCGACGCACGAATCACAAACTCAATATCTGCTGCAGGGGCGATATTCCCCAATAGTTGCGGGTGCGGTGGGCGTAAGACCCCACCTGCGCTGCGTCAAACAACGCCGGTGTTCCCAGAATCCTGCACACCTCCTGAAAAGCCTCAACACTGGCCTTCACACATTTCTGATTCAACTGCATTGCCACATTCTCAATCAGGTACGCTGGCGGCCTAGGCCCCTGCAGGAACTGTAGTGCATGGCATTCTATCTTGGATGGTCACTATTCCGGTAGTACTTCCGGCGCTCGGACTGCTCTAAGGCGACTCTCGGACTGCTCTAAGGCGACGCTCGGACTGCTATAAGGCGATGTTCGGAGTGCTTGAGACTGCTTGCGACTGTCTTGCCGTACATGCGAAGCAGTCGCAGCTGGTACAAAGCGAACCAGAGACTGCTTTGCCGTACAAGATGGGCAGTCGCAGTCGTTGTAAGCAATCTAAATTAGTGGTAGACAATGTATCGCGCCTATATCTTCATGATTCCTCTCGCTTGCATTGAGCCATGACCTTGCGTGGTGCAGGACATTCTCGCAATGCTTCTGGATCTAACGGGCCTGTGCCCCCCTCTCCGAAAGGGAGTGATGTTAAAACAGCAGATACCATGGCAGCACTGGATGCGGCTGCTTTTTATGTTAAGACCGCCAGGATGCCTTTTGTCCTGAAAGCCGATTGGCGAGACACGCTGTTGCGTCACTTTCGGGAACAAACGCCTCAGGAGGTGGCAAAAGCTACACGAAATCGTCCTGGGCGTCCTTGTAGGCTTCGTCTCGCGGTCAGTCGGAGGACTTCTGGTAATACTATTGTTACTAGCATGATGTTGTCCTTGGAATGCTGTTCCCGGTCCGGCGCAGACTCTTCACGCAATCCGGCTATTTTCATTTTCCAACCAGGCCTACGCTTGTTGATCCTGTATCAACTCGCCCACACCACTTTGGCGATGCGAATCTGCTTCTCGTGTAACGAGGCTCGCGAACCATATCGTAGAAAAGTGGGTAAATCGTTGTCATTAGCCCCCCCATCATGCTTGCTTGCGCGGAGGGGTACAGGAGAGCATAATCGATTTTGCATGAATCGCAGGCATCCGCCTTTCCCTCCATCAGACCAGACGGCCGTAGTGGTTGACGTCCGCTCAACCCAGATCAGAACCCAGTAGGTAGTCACCATATATTTGTAGTCTGCACTGCATGATTCCAAGGGCAAGTACTGTACCATGCGGCGCATGGATGCGGGCATGGGGCATGCAGAAAATAGCACATGATGTGGAAAGGCAAGGCACATTTTGCATGGGTACAAACGATTAGCCACAATGCTTTGCCTGACTACCTGAGCCTTCCTCTGATAACAGGCATGCGCAAGGAAGCAATATGAGGAGCCATGATGGTTTGGGACCAGAACAATACTATTCAGCAGCTGGTCCCTACATTCTCAGCCGGGCAAGAGAACTGCTTATCCCCGACCCTGACGATCACCGCATGATAACACATTCAAAATTTGTGCAGGTTCTAACCAGCCGTCGCCGGCACACCTTCCCCACAGCCAAGCTCAGAGGCTTCATGTAACATGTAAGAAATACTACCATTAGTACTAGAACCCGTGTTTTATGCAGATTTGGGTGATGGCATCAGTATAATTCACTGGTTAATGTCTTAATTTGCTCTTACAGGACAGAGGATGATGAATGCGGAGGAGGTCAGGTTTCTCAGAGGATGGACCCCAGGATTGTCATGGCGCGGCAGAATAATGCAGTGGAGGGATAGCTTGGGAGCATGTTGACTGCTAGCCATGCACTCAACAGACCGGACGGTTCTGTTGCAGGCAACGCTGGTCATCGTGCGAGCCCGTATTTCAGGTCTGTTTTTGGTTGTCTTACAAAGAATGCGCACCGGATTTGGGGGCTTGACAACTGCTTGATTGTAATGAACAATATTCAATCATTACCGTGACTGCAGTGGGCCATACGGTCAAACTAAAGCCATGCCATGGCCTGCTAATCTGCTGCGCTGATGACTGACCAACCTATTCTGTTTTGTGCAGAGATGGCCTGCACTATGCTGATCCCATTGGCATGAACTCTGTAGCAAGCGGTGCTGCCACCGGACATTACGGCGTCGATGCGGGCAGTGCCAGTCCGTACGCCAAGTAAGCTTAATTTGGTAGGCTGGACATACACACAGATTCACCTTGGCTAAGCAGCTGTTGGATTGTTTACGCACTTTTCATTTGTTACTGTTACTGTTATGGGCCATGCAGCTCTAATGCAGCCATGCCAGGGCTAATGCTTGCTGATCTGCTGCGCTGTCTGACCAACCTATTCTGTTCTTTGCAGCGCTGGCCTGCACTATGTTGGTCCCATTGGCATGGACTCTATAGCAGGCGGTGCTGCCACCGGACAGTACGGCGTCGCTACGGGCAGTGCCAGTCCGTATGCTAGGTAAGCTCAATCTGGTAGGCTGGACATAAGCACAAAATTGATCTTGGCTAGACAGTTGCTGGATTGATTGCGCATTTTTCATTTGTAACTGTGACTGTTATGGGCCATTAAGCTCTACTGCAGGCACGTCTGTGCCAATGATGGCCATTCTGCTGTGCTGACTGACCCACCTTTCTGTGCTGTGCAGGGTTGGCCTGCCCCATGCTGGTGATTCCAGATTACCGGGCGCCAATGCCGGCCTTCAGCTTCCAGGCTCCCTTTCCTCCCTGGACCTCATCTCAGGCAGGTATCTACATGCCAGGTCAGCAGTTGCACCCGCCATGCCTCCCTTCGGGGGTGCCTCGACACAGTTGAACTACGAAGCAGACGGTGCTGTCACAGGACTGTATGGCGTTGCTACGGGCACCGCCAATCAGCATGCCAGTTCACATGCCAGGTAAGGTTGATGCTGGTAGGCTGGACATGCGCACATGTTCATTGTTGCGGGAAAGCTGCTTGATTATTATGCGCATCTTTTTATTTATTACTGTGACTGCAGTAGGCCATACAGTCAAACGAAAGCCATGCCAAGGCCGATACTTGCTGATCTGCTGCGCTGATGACTGACCAACCTATTCTGTTTTGTGCAGGGATGGCATGCAGGACCCCCCTTTGTTGCGCTGCACAGGTCGCCGGTGACAGCACCCAGCGTAACGGCGGCAGGGGCAGCAGCAGGGCCCTCCCATGCTGCGCTGAACAAGCCGCCGGTGACAGCACACAGCGCAACGGCGGCAGTGCCAGCAGCAAGGCCCTCCCATGCTGCACTGAACGGGCCGCCGGTGACAGCACCCAGCGCATCGGCGGCAGTGGAAGCAGCAAGGCCCTCCCATGCTGCGCTCAACGGGCCGCCGGTGACAGCACCCAGCGCGACGGCGGTAGTGCCCGCAGCAGGGCCCTCCCATGCTGCGCTGTACAGGCCGCCGGTGACGGCACCCAGCGCGACGGCGGCAGTGGCAGCAGCAGGGCCCTCCCATGCTGCGCTGAACAGGCCGCCGGTGACAGCACCCAGCGCAACGGCAGTAGTGCCCGCAGCAGGGCCCTCCCATGCTGCGCTGAACAGGCCGCCGGTGACAGCGCCCAGCGCGACGGCGGCAGTGCCCGCAGCAGGGCCCTCCCATGTTGCGCTGTACAGGCCGCCGGTGACAGCACCTAGCGCGACGGTGGCAAAGCCAGCAGCGGGGCCCTCCCATGCTGCGCTGAACAGGCCACCGGTGACAGCACCCAGCGCAACGGCGGCAGTGGCAGCAGCAGGGCCCTCCCACGCTGCGCTGAACAAGCCGCCGGTGACAGCACCCAGCGCAACGGCAGCTGTGGCAGCAGCAGTGCCCTCCCATGCTGCGCTGAACGGGCCGCCGGTGACAGCACCCAGCGCATTGGCGGCAGTGGAAGCAGCAAGGCCCTCCCATGCTGCGCTGAACAGGCCGCCGGTGACAGCACCCAGCGCGACGGCGGCAGTGCCCGCAGCAGGGCCCTCCCATGCTGCGCTGTACAGGCCGCCGGTGACGGCACCCAGCGCGACGGTGGCAGTGGCAGCAGCAGGGCCCTCCCATGCTGCGCTGAACAGGCCGCCGGTGACAGCACCTAGCGCAACGGCGGCAATGCCAGCAGCGGGGCCCTCCCATGCTGCGCTGAACAGGCCGCCGGTGACAGCACCCAGCGCGACGGTGGCAGTGGCAGCAGCAGGGCCCTCCCATGCTGCGCTGAACAGGCCGCCGGTGACAGCACCTAGCGCAACGGCGGCAATGCCAGCAGCGGGGCCCTCTCATGCTGCGCTGAAAAGGCCGCCGGTGACAGCACCCAGCGCGACGGCGGCAGTGGCAGCAGCAGGGCCCTCCCACGCTGCGCTGAACAAGCCGCCGGTGACAGCACCCAGCGCAACTTCAGCTGTGGCAGCAGCAGTGCCCTCCCATGTTTCGCTGAACAGGCCGCCGGTGACAGCACCTAGCGCAACGGCGGCAGTGCCAGCAGCAAGGCCCTCCCATGCTGCGCTGAACGGGCCGCCGGTGACAGCACCCAGCGCATCGGCGGCAGTGGAAGCAGCAAGGCCCTCCCATGCTGCGCTGAACGGGCCGCCGGTGATAGCACCTAGCGCAACGACGGCAGTGGCAGCAACAGTGCACTCCCACGCTGCGATGGACAAGCCGCCAGTGACAGCACCTAGCGCAACGGCGGTAGTGCCAGCAGCAGGGCCTTCGCATGCTGCGCTGAACAAGCCGCCGGTGACAGCACCCAGCGCAACGGCGGAAGTGGCAGCAGCAGGGCCCTCCCACGCTGCGCTGAACAGGCCGCCGGTGACAGTACCCAGCGCAACGGCGGCAGTGGCAACAACATTGCCCTCCCACGCTGCGCTGGACAAGCCGTTGGTGACAGCACCCAGCGCAACGGCGGCAGCGGCAGCAGCATGGTCCTCCCACGTTGCGCTGAACATGCCGCTGGTGATAGCACCCAGCGCAACGGCAGGTGTGGCAGCAAAAGGGCCCTCCCATGGGATCCCCCTCTCTGCGCTGGACTGTCTGAGTGATATGTTCATGCCGTCTGTTAGTAGGACCCGGCAAACAGCAGTTCCAGGTGCCCGGGCTGGTCGGGGCAAAGTGGCTGGTAGAGGAGTGATTGGAAAGAAGTCAACCACTAAGAAGTAGTCTTTGTGGGAAGATTTGATGACATGCATCATGCCCTAGTGGGGCTTGTTTTTTAAAGACTCCCATGAGGAGTATTATATTGGCTTTGCCGATTGTCCTAGATTTAGTGCTGCTTTGTAAAAAACTGACAACTTTGGTCTAATACGGTACATCTGACATCCCTTGAGTCGGAGGTACTGCTTATGTAAGATGATTGAACTTGGCAAGCCGGCGAGCGCTTACAGCATTCAATATTGCTGCTGTGTCATTAACTTGCTACCAAAGCTTCCTGATTTATTCAAGTAGAGCTAACATGTAGCAGAGCGGCTAACTACCCCGAACCACACTAACCATACTGCAGACAAGCTAGGGCCTCCGGCCACCAAAAGAGGACATCATGTGGATGAACTCAAGCGCTCAGAGCGGGCGCTTAGTAAAGGCATAATTGCTGCTGCGTTCCAGGCTTTATGCCAAAGCTTCTTCATTTATTCAGTCACAACTTGTAATGGGCTGTATAGCTAACTGCCCTGCAGAATACTGCAGACAAGCTTGGGCCACTGGCCACCAGGACTCCTAATGTCATCACGACATCACCGGATGTGAATGAACTATTTGGCAAGAGTGGGTGCTTGGTGCAGACACTCGTATCCGGCGCTTCTGCATTCTGGGCTTGTGTCCAAAGCTTCTTAATTTATTCAGTTACAACTTGTAACGGGCTGTATAGCTTACCGCCCTGAGGAATACTGCAAACAAGCTTGGTCCACTGGCCACCAGGACTCCTAATGTCATGTGACAGGACATCACTGGATGTGAATGAACTATTCGGCAAGAGTGGGTGCTTGGTGCAGATGCATGTATCTGGCGCTTCTGCATTGTGGGCTTGTGTCCAAAGCTTCTTAATTGATTCATTGAGATACACTAGGTTGCAGTTGAGCTAAGTACCCAGAGTCATACTGCAGATGAGCGAAGGCCTGTGGCCACAAATAGAGGACATATTATGGCATGTGAATGAACTTAAGCTCGGCTAATGGATTTAGCGCCTCTCTTTCAAAGAGATAGGAAGATGAACTAGTTGAAGATATCTACCATGCTAGACTGATCGCGGTAGGTCAATGATCCTGCTTGTTTACCACTACCGTACTGAACATGACAAGTATTCATCTGCTTGTGACTAGGAGAGGATAATCAAAGAGGACCGAACATATTCACACAAGTCATGAAACTGAGTGGCAAACTACACTACTTGAAGTACCTCTTCGACTTGCTTGCTTACTACGGGCCCCATTCATGCAGGTGCCGATGGGGATAAGCTACACCGTGATCATGGATTAGCAATCCAACTTCATTCGCTCAGTTGAGCTGTGAAGGGACTACAATGCCGTGACATCAGTCTTCACTGAAATGCTTGCACCCTGAAGTGTTTTCTGGAAAACTGCGCAAACTTTCGGATCGGACAGACATCAAGCACTCAATATTACATCATCATTATACCACCGGTAGCGTCAGCCTTTTCAATGCGAGAGCCTAGGCCGGACCCAATCAGGCATGAAAGAGAGCCGACAGAACCCCACCGAAGGGGTGATGCCAATAAGTAATTATGGCGTAGTGCCAAGTACCGGTAATCGCATTTTACGCAAAACTAGCCGTATCAGTCAATGACGATACATTGATGGGCTGAGTTAAATGGCTGAGCCGCCTCAGCCGTGGCCACACTGCAACCAGTAATAGATTGGGACAAAAGAATACACAAAATTGCCACATCGGTGTTGTGTCAGTCAGCGAACAAATGTCCACTCGTCATTGAAGCACACACACATAAAATGAGACAGCCAATCAGTCAGCAAATCTTCCTCAATAATGGATTTCCACCCTCACTGCCTACCAAAACACTACTTTGGCCTGCAAGCCTACTTTCTTTTCCCAAATAACCCTTATTCAGGCAGACATCCGGACAGCCCAGTGCCCTGGCTAGCCCAACCTGCTGTGGGGCTGTCATCTTGGACATCACCCATGGCAGCGAAACCCATGAAGGCAGCAATAGGGCTCACTGGGGCTTGCTCGTCATGCCTGTCCACATCTGCGCCCGAACTGTCACTATAACCAGCAGGGCCGTCACCGAAAACAACAGGGTCGCCATCGCCAGGCTGAACCTGGCCGACATCCACCGGGACTCTGATCTCGACCTGGTATTGCCACAGGTGCGCCCTCGTGGCGTTCCCGCAGGCACAGCCATAGCGAGCTCGGACAAAGCCTTGTAAGCGCTTAAGACTCCCACTCCGAGAGCCACCTACATGTGAGTCAAGGTCGGGCAGTTATTAATTATAATTACAGGTGGTCTTCAGAAGCTGTTATACCTTCAGTATAAGCAAATAATTAAATTGCCGCAATTAAATTGCCGCGAAAGTGTGGGCGGCGCGGCAAAGGGATGCAGGGCAATTTATGGCCTTAAAAGACAACTAGCCGCACAGCTCCCTTGGCTAGTGCCGCACTGTCCCCCTGATTAGTGCCGCACTCCCCCATGACTAGTGCCGCACTGTCATCTTGACTAGTGCTGCTCTGTCCCCCTGACTAGTGCCGCGCAATCAGAGGCATCATTGATTTAAGCATTATTGAGTAGACGCAACATCTAAAATTATGTATTGACCAAGGCTAACAGGTTTGAAAGAGCGCCAAGCATAACAAACTACCCCGTGTCTCCTTCCATTCCCTCTCATAAGCAAACTTACCCTGCGGTACTGGGTGTGGGCGCGGTCCTGGGTGTCAGTGTCGCCCTCGGTGTCCCCGCAGTCCCGTGCCTCGAGGTGGGCGTAGAGACGGCTGCGGACGCCATCTTTTTTGGCCTCTTGCCGTCGGCTGGTGGTAATGCCAAACGGGCTACAGCCTAAAAAGGATAGGGGGTGCATCATTATCATAAGTGATCATGCCCATAAATAAATGACACAAATGCCCCACAGTTTATTTTATTTTTAAGCGGTTCAGCTGCATCATGGCCTATAAATGGGGCATTCAGTGCAGTGAGCCCAGGTCCTTAGGCCACTGTATGTATGCCTTGCAGCCCCCTATTGGCGATCAAGCGTGTTAAAAAAAAAGGACAAAGCCTTCATACTGACCTCCTCGCCACACCTCTGGTCACTGCCGGAAGCGAGAGCCTCCTCTGCATTCGGGGCAACCCTCTTCTCCTTAAGCCCTGAGTCAGGGATCCGAACACTGGACCAGCTGTCCCGTACACTCTCGCTGCACAAAATCCCGTTCGACTTGAGGTTCATGATGGCGTCCCACTTCATCAGTCCCATAGAAGCGTTCCTGCTTGGGTCAAGCACGAAGACAATTTCCCAGCAAACGACCCTGCGGTCCTTGTGCTCCCTCCCGTACAAAATGTTCCAGTGTGGCCTAACATGAGGGCAAGCAATGCATTAAAAGGAATGAGGATTTACATTTTCAAATCAACATTAGATACAGGTACCATATCATTCATTTGCCTCCCACAGAAAAGATATTTGAACACCTCTCTTCAAGCTTTACACAGTTGGAGGATGCGACATTTGAACAATACCAGTCATAATTTGCCCCACCCCCACTCTCATTTTTTGGTCCAAATTGAGGAAATCCTAAGCTAAGGAGTTTAGGTAGACGCACTGAATCTCTGTATCCATCTCACGAGGGTTGTCAAAACGCACTGTGGTGGTGTACCGGACGTTGACTTGGAGGCCATCCTGGTCCGTGAATGTGGACTTGATCTTCTGCATCTCTACAAGAACAAACAAACAGCAACACGCAAAAAAAATCATGCAAGCTGAAGCATGCGTAAAAGAGTAGGCAAAGTTTAAGTTCAGCCTTCTTGCATCGGCACTCGGGGAGTGCAAGCTAGCATGTAACAGGGCTACATCATAATCATCTTTGAGTTTGACTTGCCTGCGCATTGAAGGCTCAAGTTCTCCAGGAAGGTCAGCGAATTTACGCTCATATCAACCGGCCTGCAGTGGCACTTCATGGACCGCCTGCTTTGTCCGTTGTGTATGGATTGCAGGACATTCAACACCGACGATTGGAATCGTACAAAGTCGTCAGCCTGAGCCCTGGCGTCCCTGCATGTGAACAATGAAACACGGGTGGGAGGGGACTGGGTAGTGGCAGGGGAACAGGGCAGTAGCGGGGGAACAGGGCAGTAGCGGGGGGACAGGGCAGCAGCGGGGGGACTGGACAGCAGCAGAGGGGTACGGCAGTACAACCCGTTCGCCATTGGTCTTGCGATGCCCCGCTCCATTTGCCTTGTTGCTGGGTTGGTGGCCATGACTTCCACCTCAGGCCTGTCCATGACGTTGGCCTCCTGGGCTGTCCTGGCAGCCGCTCTGGCTGCTGGGCTTGGCCGCCCCTGGACCTGCAAACTGCGATCCTCTGTAGCGGGCCCTGCTCTCGCAGCGGGCCCAGCCCCCTTGTCCTCAGGTGTGCATTGTGGGCACACCCACTCGCCCTCAGGCACCTTCTTGAGTGCTGGCACCAAGCAATCCATGTGCCAACCTGTGTTGCAGGCATCACACAAAAGCATCACCTCTCCGCGATCAGGCAGCTGGCACACCTCGCATGACAGGCTGTTATTGGGTCTGGTTCCACTGAAATCCACCACTCCCCTGAGGTTGGGCAAGTGGCATGGAGAACAATTGACAGCATTCTCTGTTACGGTGAGGCCATCTGCCCCCTCCAACACCAAGGTTCCCGTCGCCCCCAGTGTTTTTACCCTTAGGATCTCAGGCCTGGCCTTGGGATCGAGGCTGCGTCGCTCTGATGAATACTTCACATACACGTAATCTCCCTCTGCAAAACGCCTGACCTGGGGGACATACCCTCCCCCACGAATGCGTGCATATCGCAGCTTGTCGCAGTGCTGCGCAATTTTCAGATGCTCACCCGCGACTGGCAGTGCCTCTTTGATCCTGGCCACTCTGGCCAAGAGCAGGTCTGCTGCCTCCTCTGCTGTTGCCACCTTGGCTGTGCTCCAGAGGTCCGCCCCCACTCTGGAGGGGAAGGTGGGTCTCTGCCCGAACAGCACCTCGTATGGCGCCATGCGCGTGGCCTGCTGCGGCGAGCATCGGAAGCCTAGGGCTACCCAGGGCACCATCTTGTCCCAGGACTCGTCGCTGCTGCCCTCCTCGCAGCACTTGCGCAGGCCTGCCTTGAGTGTCTGGACAGCCCTCTCTGATAGCCCGTCTGCCTGGTTCCTGTGCCGCGTCGGCCCAGTCTGCCGCAGCTGATTCTCCCAGGCACTGCCTGTATGACGCGGCCACTTCTCCGCTGCCAGAGCATGCGTTTCCTGCAGTAGCAAGGGCATAGTGGCTGGACATTAAAGTTGCACCCAGCACTGGGTCCCTGTCCTGTCCTGGCAGCCTTGCTCTGCACTTCAATTCCTCTGGTATGATTTTAGCACACTCAAGTGCCACATTGAGCCATGCTCCTAGTGCCCACGAATCCATGCACCTGCCCAAGGCTGCCCTCCTGGCTGCCTCTGGGAAGTCTGGGCGCGGCAATGTGGACCCCACAGCGTACCCCATGGCTCGTTCACGCTCGTTTGCATTGGGCTCTTGCAAGTCCCCCATGGGTCTGTACACCATCCCGTTTTGCCCGTTCCGAAAAGAATATGATGAGGGCGTGGCCATCAAACACGGCAGCACCTTCCTGGGCTGGCCCGTTATGTTGATGCGGTACCCCCCATTGTCCGGACATGAGACTACCTGGGCCTTGCTGCCCTTGTCCAGAATGTCGTCTACTATCCCCTCGTGGGGTCTGGTCGACGCACGAATCACAAACTCAATATCTGCTGCAGGGGCGATATTCCCCAATAGTTGCGGGTGCGGTGGGCGTAAGACCCCACCTGCGCTGCGTCAAACAACGCCGGTGTTCCCAGAATCCTGCACACCTCCTGAAAAGCCTCAACACTGGCCTTCACACATTTCTGATTCAACTGCATTGCCACATTCTCAATCAGGTACGCTGGCGGCCTAGGCCCCTGCAGGAACTGTAGTGCATGGCATTCTATCTTGGATGGTCACTATTCCGGTAGTACTTCCGGCGCTCGGACTGCTCTAAGGCGACTCTCGGACTGCTCTAAGGCGACGCTCGGACTGCTATAAGGCGATGTTCGGAGTGCTTGAGACTGCTTGCGACTGTCTTGCCGTACATGCGAAGCAGTCGCAGCTGGTACAAAGCGAACCAGAGACTGCTTTGCCGTACAAGATGGGCAGTCGCAGTCGTTGTAAGCAATCTAAATTAGTGGTAGAGAATGTATCGCGCCTATATCTTCATGATTCCTCTCGCTTGCATTGAGCCATGACCTTGCGTGGTGCAGGACATTCTCGCAATGCTTCTGGATCTAACGGGCCTGTGCCCCCCTCTCCGAAAGGGAGTGATGTTAAAACAGCAGATACCATGGCAGCACTGGATGCGGCTGCTTTTTATGTTAAGACCGCCAGGATGCCTTTTGTCCTGAAAGCCGATTGGCGAGACACGCTGTTGCGTCACTTTCGGGAACAAACGCCTCAGGAGGTGGCAAAAGCTACACGAAATCGTCCTGGGCGTCCTTGTAGGCTTCGTCTCGCGGTCAGTCGGAGGACTTCTGGTAATACTATTGTTACTAGCATGATGTTGTCCTTGGAATGCTGTTCCCGGTCCGGCGCAGACTCTTCACGCAATCCGGCTATTTTCATTTTCCAACCAGGCCTACGCTTGTTGATCCTGTATCAACTCGCCCACACCACTTTGGCGATGCGAATCTGCTTCTCGTGTAACGAGGCTCGCGAACCATATCGTAGAAAAGTGGGTAAATCGTTGTCATTAGCCCCCCCATCATGCTTGCTTGCGCGGAGGGGTACAGGAGAGCATAATCGATTTTGCATGAATCGCAGGCATCCGCCTTTCCCTCCATCAGACCAGACGGCCGTAGTGGTTGACGTCCGCTCAACCCAGATCAGAACCCAGTAGGTAGTCACCATATATTTGTAGTCTGCACTGCATGATTCCAAGGGCAAGTACTGTACCATGCGGCGCATGGATGCGGGCATGGGGCATGCAGAAAATAGCACATGATGTGGAAAGGCAAGGCACATTTTGCATGGGTACAAACGATTAGCCACAATGCTTTGCCTGACTACCTGAGCCTTCCTCTGATAACAGGCATGCGCAAGGAAGCAATATGAGGAGCCATGATGGTTTGGGACCAGAACAATACTATTCAGCAGCTGGTCCCTACATTCTCAGCCGGGCAAGAGAACTGCTTATCCCCGACCCTGACGATCACCGCATGATAACACATTCAAAATTTGTGCAGGTTCTAACCAGCCGTCGCCGGCACACCTTCCCCACAGCCAAGCTCAGAGGCTTCATGTAACATGTAAGAAATACTACCATTAGTACTAGAACCCGTGTTTTATGCAGATTTGGGTGATGGCATCAGTATAATTCACTGGTTAATGTCTTAATTTGCTCTTACAGGACAGAGGATGATGAATGCGGAGGAGGTCAGGTTTCTCAGAGGATGGACCCCAGGATTGTCATGGCGCGGCAGAATAATGCAGTGGAGGGATAGCTTGGGAGCATGTTGACTGCTAGCCATGCACTCAACAGACCGGACGGTTCTGTTGCAGGCAACGCTGGTCATCGTGCGAGCCCGTATTTCAGGTCTGTTTTTGGTTGTCTTACAAAGAATGCGCACCGGATTTGGGGGCTTGACAACTGCTTGATTGTAATGAACAATATTCAATCATTACCGTGACTGCAGTGGGCCATACGGTCAAACTAAAGCCATGCCATGGCCTGCTAATCTGCTGCGCTGATGACTGACCAACCTATTCTGTTTTGTGCAGAGATGGCCTGCACTATGCTGATCCCATTGGCATGAACTCTGTAGCAAGCGGTGCTGCCACCGGACATTACGGCGTCGATGCGGGCAGTGCCAGTCCGTACGCCAAGTAAGCTTAATTTGGTAGGCTGGACATACACACAGATTCACCTTGGCTAAGCAGCTGTTGGATTGTTTACGCACTTTTCATTTGTTACTGTTACTGTTATGGGCCATGCAGCTCTAATGCAGCCATGCCAGGGCTAATGCTTGCTGATCTGCTGCGCTGTCTGACCAACCTATTCTGTTCTTTGCAGCGCTGGCCTGCACTATGTTGGTCCCATTGGCATGGACTCTATAGCAGGCGGTGCTGCCACCGGACAGTACGGCGTCGCTACGGGCAGTGCCAGTCCGTATGCTAGGTAAGCTCAATCTGGTAGGCTGGACATAAGCACAAAATTGATCTTGGCTAGACAGTTGCTGGATTGATTGCGCATTTTTCATTTGTAACTGTGACTGTTATGGGCCATTAAGCTCTACTGCAGGCACGTCTGTGCCAATGATGGCCATTCTGCTGTGCTGACTGACCCACCTTTCTGTGCTGTGCAGGGTTGGCCTGCCCCATGCTGGTGATTCCAGATTACCGGGCGCCAATGCCGGCCTTCAGCTTCCAGGCTCCCTTTCCTCCCTGGACCTCATCTCAGGCAGGTATCTACATGCCAGGTCAGCAGTTGCACCCGCCATGCCTCCCTTCGGGGGTGCCTCGACACAGTTGAACTACGAAGCAGACGGTGCTGTCACAGGACTGTATGGCGTTGCTACGGGCACCGCCAATCAGCATGCCAGTTCACATGCCAGGTAAGGTTGATGCTGGTAGGCTGGACATGCGCACATGTTCATTGTTGCGGGAAAGCTGCTTGATTATTATGCGCATCTTTTTATTTATTACTGTGACTGCAGTAGGCCATACAGTCAAACGAAAGCCATGCCAAGGCCGATACTTGCTGATCTGCTGCGCTGATGACTGACCAACCTATTCTGTTTTGTGCAGGGATGGCATGCAGGACCCCCCTTTGTTGCGCTGCACAGGTCGCCGGTGACAGCACCCAGCGTAACGGCGGCAGGGGCAGCAGCAGGGCCCTCCCATGCTGCGCTGAACAAGCCGCCGGTGACAGCACACAGCGCAACGGCGGCAGTGCCAGCAGCAAGGCCCTCCCATGCTGCACTGAACGGGCCGCCGGTGACAGCACCCAGCGCATCGGCGGCAGTGGAAGCAGCAAGGCCCTCCCATGCTGCGCTCAACGGGCCGCCGGTGACAGCACCCAGCGCGACGGCGGTAGTGCCCGCAGCAGGGCCCTCCCATGCTGCGCTGTACAGGCCGCCGGTGACGGCACCCAGCGCGACGGCGGCAGTGGCAGCAGCAGGGCCCTCCCATGCTGCGCTGAACAGGCCGCCGGTGACAGCACCCAGCGCAACGGCAGTAGTGCCCGCAGCAGGGCCCTCCCATGCTGCGCTGAACAGGCCGCCGGTGACAGCGCCCAGCGCGACGGCGGCAGTGCCCGCAGCAGGGCCCTCCCATGTTGCGCTGTACAGGCCGCCGGTGACAGCACCTAGCGCGACGGTGGCAAAGCCAGCAGCGGGGCCCTCCCATGCTGCGCTGAACAGGCCACCGGTGACAGCACCCAGCGCAACGGCGGCAGTGGCAGCAGCAGGGCCCTCCCACGCTGCGCTGAACAAGCCGCCGGTGACAGCACCCAGCGCAACGGCAGCTGTGGCAGCAGCAGTGCCCTCCCATGCTGCGCTGAACGGGCCGCCGGTGACAGCACCCAGCGCATTGGCGGCAGTGGAAGCAGCAAGGCCCTCCCATGCTGCGCTGAACAGGCCGCCGGTGACAGCACCCAGCGCGACGGCGGCAGTGCCCGCAGCAGGGCCCTCCCATGCTGCGCTGTACAGGCCGCCGGTGACGGCACCCAGCGCGACGGTGGCAGTGGCAGCAGCAGGGCCCTCCCATGCTGCGCTGAACAGGCCGCCGGTGACAGCACCTAGCGCAACGGCGGCAATGCCAGCAGCGGGGCCCTCCCATGCTGCGCTGAACAGGCCGCCGGTGACAGCACCCAGCGCGACGGCGGCAGTGGCAGCAGCAGGGCCCTCCCACGCTGCGCTGAACAAGCCGCCGGTGACAGCACCCAGCGCAACTTCAGCTGTGGCAGCAGCAGTGCCCTCCCATGTTGCGCTGAACAGGCCGCCGGTGACAGCACCCAGCGCAACAGCGGCAGTGCCAGCAGCAAGGCCCTCCCATGCTGCGCTGAACGGGCCGCCGGTGACAGCACCCAGCGCATCGGCGGCAGTGGAAGCAGCAAGGCCCTCCCATGCTGCGCTGAACGGGCCGCCGGTGACAGCACCCAGCGCGACGGCGGCAGTGCCCGCAGCAGGGCCCTCCCATGTTGCGCTGTACAGGCCGCCGGTGACAGCACCTAGCGCGACGGTGGCAAAGCCAGCAGCGGGGCCCTCCCATGCTGCGCTGAACAGGCCGCCGGTGACAGCACCCAGCGCAACGGCGGCAGTGGCAGCAGCAGGGCCCTCCCACGCTGCGCTGAACAAGCCGCCGGTGACAGCACCCAGCGCAACGGCAGCTGTGGCAGCAGCAGTGCCCTCCCATGCTGCGCTGAACGGGCCGCCGGTGACAGCACCCAGCGCATTGGCGGCAGTGGAAGCAGCAAGGCCCTCCCATGCTGCGCTGAACAGGCCGCCGGTGACAGCACCCAGCGCGACGGCGGCAGTGCCCGCAGCAGGGCCCTCCCATGCTGCGCTGTACAGGCCGCCGGTGACAGCACCCAGCGCGACGGTGGCAGTGGCAGCAGCAGGGCCCTCCCATGCTGCGCTGAACAGGCCGCCGGTGACAGCACCTAGCGCAACGGCGGCAATGCCAGCAGCGGGGCCCTCTCATGCTGCGCTGAAAAGGCCGCCGGTGACAGCACCCAGCGCGACGGCGGCAGTGGCAGCAGCAGGGCCCTCCCACGCTGCGCTGAACAAGCCGCCGGTGACAGCACCCAGCGCAACTTCAGCTGTGGCAGCAGCAGTGCCCTCCCATGTTTCGCTGAACAGGCCGCCGGTGACAGCACCTAGCGCAACGGCGGCAGTGCCAGCAGCAAGGCCCTCCCATGCTGCGCTGAACGGGCCGCCGGTGACAGCACCCAGCGCATCGGCGGCAGTGGAAGCAGCAAGGCCCTCCCATGCTGCGCTGAACGGGCCGCCGGTGATAGCACCTAGCGCAACGACGGCAGTGGCAGCAACAGTGCACTCCCACGCTGCGATGGACAAGCCGCCAGTGACAGCACCTAGCGCAACGGCGGTAGTGCCAGCAGCAGGGCCTTCGCATGCTGCGCTGAACAAGCCGCCGGTGACAGCACCCAGCGCAACGGCGGAAGTGGCAGCAGCAGGGCCCTCCCACGCTGCGCTGAACAGGCCGCCGGTGACAGTACCCAGCGCAACGGCGGCAGTGGCAACAACATTGCCCTCCCACGCTGCGCTGGACAAGCCGTTGGTGACAGCACCCAGCGCAACGGCGGCAGCGGCAGCAGCATGGTCCTCCCACGTTGCGCTGAACATGCCGCTGGTGATAGCACCCAGCGCAACGGCAGGTGTGGCAGCAAAAGGGCCCTCCCATGGGATCCCCCTCTCTGCGCTGGACTGTCTGAGTGATATGTTCATGCCGTCTGTTAGTAGGACCCGGCAAACAGCAGTTCCAGGTGCCCGGGCTGGTCGGGGCAAAGTGGCTGGTAGAGGAGTGATTGGAAAGAAGTCAACCACTAAGAAGTAGTCTTTGTGGGAAGATTTGATGACATGCATCATGCCCTAGTGGGGCTTGTTTTTTAAAGACTCCCATGAGGAGTATTATATTGGCTTTGCCGATTGTCCTAGATTTAGTGCTGCTTTGTAAAAAACTGACAACTTTGGTCTAATACGGTACATCTGACATCCCTTGAGTCGGAGGTACTGCTTATGTAAGATGATTGAACTTGGCAAGCCGGCGAGCGCTTACAGCATTCAATATTGCTGCTGTGTCATTAACTTGCTACCAAAGCTTCCTGATTTATTCAAGTAGAGCTAACATGTAGCAGAGCGGCTAACTACCCCGAACCACACTAACCATACTGCAGACAAGCTAGGGCCTCCGGCCACCAAAAGAGGACATCATGTGGATGAACTCAAGCGCTCAGAGCGGGCGCTTAGTAAAGGCATAATTGCTGCTGCGTTCCAGGCTTTATGCCAAAGCTTCTTCATTTATTCAGTCACAACTTGTAATGGGCTGTATAGCTAACTGCCCTGCAGAATACTGCAGACAAGCTTGGGCCACTGGCCACCAGGACTCCTAATGTCATCACGACATCACCGGATGTGAATGAACTATTTGGCAAGAGTGGGTGCTTGGTGCAGACACTCGTATCCGGCGCTTCTGCATTCTGGGCTTGTGTCCAAAGCTTCTTAATTTATTCAGTTACAACTTGTAACGGGCTGTATAGCTTACCGCCCTGAGGAATACTGCAAACAAGCTTGGTCCACTGGCCACCAGGACTCCTAATGTCATGTGACAGGACATCACTGGATGTGAATGAACTATTCGGCAAGAGTGGGTGCTTGGTGCAGATGCATGTATCTGGCGCTTCTGCATTGTGGGCTTGTGTCCAAAGCTTCTTAATTGATTCATTGAGATACACTAGGTTGCAGTTGAGCTAAGTACCCAGAGTCATACTGCAGATGAGCGAAGGCCTGTGGCCACAAATAGAGGACATATTATGGCATGTGAATGAACTTAAGCTCGGCTAATGGATTTAGCGCCTCTCTTTCAAAGAGATAGGAAGATGAACTAGTTGAAGATATCTACCATGCTAGACTGATCGCGGTAGGTCAATGATCCTGCTTGTTTACCACTACCGTACTGAACATGACAAGTATTCATCTGCTTGTGACTAGGAGAGGATAATCAAAGAGGACCGAACATATTCACACAAGTCATGAAACTGAGTGGCAAACTACACTACTTGAAGTACCTCTTCGACTTGCTTGCTTACTACGGGCCCCATTCATGCAGGTGCCGATGGGGATAAGCTACACCGTGATCATGGATTAGCAATCCAACTTCATTCGCTCAGTTGAGCTGTGAAGGGACTACAATGCCGTGACATCAGTCTTCACTGAAATGCTTGCACCCTGAAGTGTTTTCTGGAAAACTGCGCAAACTTTCGGATCGGACAGACATCAAGCACTCAATATTACATCATCATTATACCACCGGTAGCGTCAGCCTTTTCAATGCGAGAGCCTAGGCCGGACCCAATCAGGCATGAAAGAGAGCCGACAGAACCCCACCGAAGGGGTGATGCCAATAAGTAATTATGGCGTAGTGCCAAGTACCGGTAATCGCATTTTACGCAAAACTAGCCGTATCAGTCAATGACGATACATTGATGGGCTGAGTTAAATGGCTGAGCCGCCTCAGCCGTGGCCACACTGCAACCAGTAATAGATTGGGACAAAAGAATACACAAAATTGCCACATCGGTGTTGTGTCAGTCAGCGAACAAATGTCCACTCGTCATTGAAGCACACACACATAAAATGAGACAGCCAATCAGTCAGCAAATCTTCCTCAATAATGGATTTCCACCCTCACTGCCTACCAAAACACTACTTTGGCCTGCAAGCCTACTTTCTTTTCCCAAATAACCCTTATTCAGGCAGACATCCGGACAGCCCAGTGCCCTGGCTAGCCCAACCTGCTGTGGGGCTGTCATCTTGGACATCACCCATGGCAGCGAAACCCATGAAGGCAGCAATAGGGCTCACTGGGGCTTGCTCGTCATGCCTGTCCACATCTGCGCCCGAACTGTCACTATAACCAGCAGGGCCGTCACCGAAAACAACAGGGTCGCCATCGCCAGGCTGAACCTGGCCGACATCCACCGGGACTCTGATCTCGACCTGGTATTGCCACAGGTGCGCCCTCGTGGCGTTCCCGCAGGCACAGCCATAGCGAGCTCGGACAAAGCCTTGTAAGCGCTTAAGACTCCCACTCCGAGAGCCACCTACATGTGAGTCAAGGTCGGGCAGTTATTAATTATAATTACAGGTGGTCTTCAGAAGCTGTTATACCTTCAGTATAAGCAAATAATTAAATTGCCGCAATTAAATTGCCGCGAAAGTGTGGGCGGCGCGGCAAAGGGATGCAGGGCAATTTATGGCCTTAAAAGACAACTAGCCGCACAGCTCCCTTGGCTAGTGCCGCACTGTCCCCCTGATTAGTGCCGCACTCCCCCATGACTAGTGCCGCACTGTCATCTTGACTAGTGCTGCTCTGTCCCCCTGACTAGTGCCGCGCAATCAGAGGCATCATTGATTTAAGCATTATTGAGTAGACGCAACATCTAAAATTATGTATTGACCAAGGCTAACAGGTTTGAAAGAGCGCCAAGCATAACAAACTACCCCGTGTCTCCTTCCATTCCCTCTCATAAGCAAACTTACCCTGCGGTACTGGGTGTGGGCGCGGTCCTGGGTGTCAGTGTCGCCCTCGGTGTCCCCGCAGTCCCGTGCCTCGAGGTGGGCGTAGAGACGGCTGCGGACGCCATCTTTTTTGGCCTCTTGCCGTCGGCTGGTGGTAATGCCAAACGGGCTACAGCCTAAAAAGGATAGGGGGTGCATCATTATCATAAGTGATCATGCCCATAAATAAATGACACAAATGCCCCACAGTTTATTTTATTTTTAAGCGGTTCAGCTGCATCATGGCCTATAAATGGGGCATTCAGTGCAGTGAGCCCAGGTCCTTAGGCCACTGTATGTATGCCTTGCAGCCCCCTATTGGCGATCAAGCGTGTTAAAAAAAAAGGACAAAGCCTTCATACTGACCTCCTCGCCACACCTCTGGTCACTGCCGGAAGCGAGAGCCTCCTCTGCATTCGGGGCAACCCTCTTCTCCTTAAGCCCTGAGTCAGGGATCCGAACACTGGACCAGCTGTCCCGTACACTCTCGCTGCACAAAATCCCGTTCGACTTGAGGTTCATGATGGCGTCCCACTTCATCAGTCCCATAGAAGCGTTCCTGCTTGGGTCAAGCACGAAGACAATTTCCCAGCAAACGACCCTGCGGTCCTTGTGCTCCCTCCCGTACAAAATGTTCCAGTGTGGCCTAACATGAGGGCAAGCAATGCATTAAAAGGAATGAGGATTTACATTTTCAAATCAACATTAGATACAGGTACCATATCATTCATTTGCCTCCCACAGAAAAGATATTTGAACACCTCTCTTCAAGCTTTACACAGTTGGAGGATGCGACATTTGAACAATACCAGTCATAATTTGCCCCACCCCCACTCTCATTTTTTGGTCCAAATTGAGGAAATCCTAAGCTAAGGAGTTTAGGTAGACGCACTGAATCTCTGTATCCATCTCACGAGGGTTGTCAAAACGCACTGTGGTGGTGTACCGGACGTTGACTTGGAGGCCATCCTGGTCCGTGAATGTGGACTTGATCTTCTGCATCTCTACAAGAACAAACAAACAGCAACACGCAAAAAAAATCATGCAAGCTGAAGCATGCGTAAAAGAGTAGGCAAAGTTTAAGTTCAGCCTTCTTGCATCGGCACTCGGGGAGTGCAAGCTAGCATGTAACAGGGCTACATCATAATCATCTTTGAGTTTGACTTGCCTGCGCATTGAAGGCTCAAGTTCTCCAGGAAGGTCAGCGAATTTACGCTCATATCAACCGGCCTGCAGTGGCACTTCATGGACCGCCTGCTTTGTCCGTTGTGTATGGATTGCAGGACATTCAACACCGACGATTGGAATCGTACAAAGTCGTCAGCCTGAGCCCTGGCGTCCCTGCATGTGAACAATGAAACACGGGTGGGAGGGGACTGGGTAGTGGCAGGGGAACAGGGCAGTAGCGGGGGAACAGGGCAGTAGCGGGGGGACAGGGCAGCAGCGGGGGGACTGGACAGCAGCAGAGGGGTACGGCAGTAGCGGAGGGACTGGGCAGTAGCGGGGGATTGGGTAGTAGCGGGGTCTGGGCAGTGGCGGTGGGAATGGGCAGTGGTCGGTGAACGGGGCACAAGCGAGGGCGCAGGGTAGTGGCGGGGGAGCTGGGCAACAACATACGTGATGGAGATGATCTGTTTCACCAAGAGGATGATCTGAATGTCTGTGGCCTTGTCCTCCCCAAATAATATCTTGGTGACCTTGCCCTCATCATCATCGTAGAGTCCATGCAGACAGCATGCATGGCAATGAACATGCATGGTACTGGTGCATGCATGGCAGAATTAAATGCATGAGAAATGCGAGGATACCATGCTTCGAAATGGTGATAGAACCTACATATACCTCTTCACCAGGGTAATTTTGCTGTAATTAAGCTGCATTCTAGCTGACTGCCATGGGGACCTGATGCAGGAAGCCCTTGTGGGCATACAAAAACTGCTGTATGGATGATGCCTGACAGTCAAGTTAACACGTAGCCCTGTCCGTTACCAGGATGTATCCGTCCGGGTCAAGCTTCGAACCTCGGTAAAAAGGTATCAGCGGGGCCGTCGAAACTCCTATGACCGAGAGGTAGGAGGTTGCACTCTTCTCCTTGTAGATGTAACCTGCATCGTCATCACTTCAGTTGTCCTGCGGGGAATGCAACATAGCAGTCACTGTTAGTAACAGTTAGGATCCGACGTGAAGCCTTAACGCCTGCTGCCCTCGAAAATGGTTTCTCCTGAAGATCTTGTACAACATCTACTGCCACCTTCCCGCGACGGTGCTTGTGGGGCAAAAAATACTCACCAAATGTGAGCGCTTCTCCTGCACGAAGGCTTTCCCGATATGCATGGTCCACTATGAGGTGGAAAGGAAAGGAAGGAACTCCGTTTTAAGGCGTGGATTTGAGGATGGCAAAGTGTGCACACAGACTAGCCGCACTTAAGCGATCGCCTCTCGAGAGAGGGCCTGTGCACCCGCAACCTATGGTTATGGGGTCCCTTTTTATTCACCAACCGATTCGCACACCAAGTGGTGCACTCGGGACCCTGTCGTCACTAGTCAAACTCTCCTTGCTGAGCTCGAAGAGGGGTCTTTCAAGTCCCTCCGGAGAGTGAGGGCGAAATGGCGGTTTCGAACCCTCGACCATGTGCCGTGGATGCCGCCAGTGATGTACCACTGGACCACTTGCTTCTTGGCCCTCGATGATGGCGGAAAAGGGCAAGCGACCCCCCTTCACATCAGTGACGTACATCATCACGTTGCCGACGAGAACAATAACCATGCCGGGATGAACGAGCCAGCGCGAGCCATCGCTCCCAGTCACAATACCTGAATTCCGAGCGGGACTACGCAGGTTGTCCACCTGAGGAAAATAAAATAAGGCGTGTTACACTACCAATAATTGGCGGGGGGCTGTGCACAAGGCAGCCGGCCTCATAGTATTAAAATTGTCACTTACCGGCACGTGGATGTCCCTAGCGAGCACCTCGATCGGGATGCTCTCGTCCACAAGCAGCATGGGTGAGGCCAGTCCGGCTGCGATCAGGGCCACCAGGTCGGCCTCCAACCATATCGTATCCCTGTCCAGCCTGTCGAAGAATCTCCAGTGCGTAACCCCATCCTTTGTAAGCCTCCCAGCAACCCATCTGGTTGTGGTCTCCGTCATGTCAGGCTTCGTGAATGCCCATACTCTGTTTGTTTTCAAATGCTTCGTGGCTGCTCCTATTGGTATTAACGCAACGGGCGAAGTGGAAAGAGATGTCTCATCTTGGTTCGCCATTTACTGCTGTGGAATAATAAAGACTGCGTGGTCGGCCGTCATTAGACCAGTCTGTGTCAGGCTATACGACGTACCGACGCACCGACTGCTACGTTATCGAAGCGACTGCGGGCATCGACGGTTTAAAACACGGCAATATGTAGCGACTGCTCTAAGGCGACAATCAGACTGCTCAGCGACTTTTTGACGACTGCTGGACGACTGCTGTATTGCCGATTTCTATTTCAAATTTCAGTCAAAACTCGACCACCCAAGATAGAATGCCATGGTACCCAACAGCTTGACTAACGGGAAGAAAGACTTGCTTCTCTCTCCCTCGAGCCCACGCCCCTTGCCTGCCGACGAGAGGTCCTGGCACTCCCAGCCTGCTACCATGAACCACTGGCGCCCATCCTGGGCGCCCGCCTCCTGGAGGTGCTCCGCCGTAATGGCATACACATCTTGGGGCAACGCTCTGAACGCCTTTTCAAACGCTTTGACCGGGAACAACTGAGGGTATCTCCTGTGCAACTGCACCAGGCGACCCCCTGCGATCTCTCTGACTTCCTCACTGATATCAGCATACAAGTACTGCACCACTGGGATACCCGCCCTGAGCACCATTTCCAGCCCTGAGCACATACCCCCAAAGGGCTCGAAAAGGACGACTCCCCCGGTCTCCATGGCCCGCACAGCCCCACTCGACAGGCAAGCTGTGTCCAGGCCTGCATGTAAATGAGGGGGCGTCACCCGAGGCAGGTCAGCGAGAACATCACTGATCATTGTCCTGGCCCGCTCCCTGTTGCTGAATGCCTGTTCTGCTGTACTGACAGGCTGCGCCTGCTCATCATCGTCAGTGGCGGCAGAGGATATCTCCTGCCCCACCGGCGCTGTTACGCAAGCTGCCTCTGCAGCTCGCAGTATCTGTACTCTTCTTCTGCCCTCCTGTGCCATGCGCACCATCTGGTCTGCATGCCACTGGTTCACTCTGCCCAACCCCGTGAGTAAAGCTACTTGCTTCCCACCTGCCTCCTCCTGGACTGACGGCTCGGGAGCGGCTGTATCAAGCCTGGCCCCCGTGCGGTCAGCTGAGGATGGGAGTGGCGATCTGGACGGGATGTCCGCATTCTGGTGGCATGCCCCTGAGCGGTGGACAATGGTAATGTCCAGCTCTTGAAGCATGAGAGCCCACCTAGCGTGCTGGCCCACCAACGTCTGATTGTCCATGAGGTAAGTGAGCGGCTCATGGTCAGTGATGAGATGCACCTTGCACCCAAACAGCATGTGGCGGTATGTGCGTGCTGCATACACTGCGGCCAGCATCTCCCCCTGGAACGAGGAATAGTTCCTCTCGCTCTTGTTCAGGGATCTGGACGTGCATGCCACCATATACTCCCGCCCGCTGTCATCACACTGCCCTAGCACGGCGCCTATGCCTTGCTTAGAGAAATCTGTGTACAACAAGAACGGCCTTGGCGGCCCCTTGCCGTCTGGCCCTGTCCCACCGTAATCTGGTCTGCGCAGGACTCTTCCTCCCTCGCACATCTCTGTTTTGATCAACTGGAACGCCTGCGACTGCTCTGGTCCCCACACAAACGGGACCCCCTTGACCAGCAATGCGTTGATGCATGCCGCCTTTTTCGAGAAATCCGGGACGTAGCACCGGTAGAAATTCAAGAATCCCATGACCTCCTGAATGTTTTTCACCGATGTGGGCTCTGGCAGCGCCATAACCGCTGCTATCTTGGCTGCGTGCGGCGTGAGCCCCTGGGCCGACACATTGCGACCCAGGTACTCCACCGTTGCACACCCAAACAGGGACTTGTCGGGGTGCGCCCTTAATCCTACACTGTGGAGCATGTCCAACATCAGCTCCACATGCCTGATGTGCTCTGCCGGTGTGTCACTGTACACTAGCAGATCGTCAATGAATGCCACGCAGAACGCACTCAGGCCTGCCCTGGCAATCTCCTCTTCCATCATACGCTGAAAGAAGGGAGGCCCATTGCGCAGACCGAAGTTGAGCTTTGTGTACATCCAAAGCTCAGGTCCCATCCAGAAAGCTGTCTTAGGCTGGTCCTCGACCTTTATAGGGATCTGCATGAACCCCGACCGGAGATCAACCTTGCTGAATATCTTGGCAGTTCCCAGGTTCTGAAAAATAGTCTCCATCCTGGGGATAGCAAATTCCTGCTTAGCCGTACGCAGGTTTACCTGCGCATATCGTGCGCTATCCGGTGGTCAGTCCACTCCCCAGTCTCAGCACTCTTCTTGGCTGCTACTACTGAGTTGGCTGCAAACTTGATAGGCCCCCCCTGGGGTACTTTGACGATGATACCTGCCTGTATCATTGGCTGGCACTTTTCTTTAAAAATGGCTGCTTTGGGTGGCGGCATGTCCCTGGACTTCTGAAAGCACGAACTGACCTCGTCTTCTAAAGCCAGCGTAAACTCACCCTGCGTGCCGCAGTAGCCTGGTAGATCCTCCATGGAGTAAGCGAACGCTCCTTGGCGATCCCTGAGGCTCTGCTCCAGGCTCTCCTGCTGTTCCGCAGTGAAGTCGGGGTGCTGGCCCAGCAGCCACCCCTCCTTGGTTTTGACGTACTCCGCGGGCGGCTCCACTACTCCCCCCGGCTGGAACATGTCGATCATCTCAGCCGCCTGCGGGTCGTCCTCCGCGGGCGGCTCTTCCCTGCCAGTGTCGTTGCCGCTTTGCCAGCTCTCCTGCTGGCTGCAGGCACCCCTCCTGCTGGCACCCCCCATGGGAATGACTGCTGGCGGGCGCAACCATCCAGACGACAGCTTCGCTGCTGCCTCTTGTCCAGACACAAAAGCCCCTTGGCCTGCTGTAAATCCTCCTCCTCGTACTCCCTGCTCGGTGGCTCGCGCCCCTGGTACACACACCGACAGCAGGAGCCACACCAGTATCAGCTGGAGCGTCCCCGTAAGGATCCCCTTAAATGCTGTACAGGTGAGGAGTCCTCTGCAAGCTGGCATCTGCCTCGTGGGTTTCTGCGGTAGGTGCTCTGCGAGCTGTACGCATGGCTCTGCGCTCTGCGCTGGCTTCTGCTGCCCTCCGGCCCATGTGATCTCCAGGTCTACCTGGCTGATCCTGAGTGGCAGGACTGGGCAGTCCATTCCTGGTCTGCTGCCACGGTTCCTGTCCGCGGCTGCCCTCTGCGCCTTTCCCGCGCGCCGCCTAGCCTTCTTTGACTTTTTCCCCCGCAACTCGGCAGTGTCAGCCCAAGCCGCACCGGCCCTTTCTGGCCCTGCTCCTGGGATCTGTCCTGTGCTGCCTTGTGCCAGCCGCCCCTGCCTGTGAGTGGCGCGCTGCACAGTCTTGCTGCTGCCGGCACCCGCGGGCTCCTCTGGCCCACAGCCCTGTCGCATGGTTTCCCGAGCGCTGGCAGCCCTCCTTGCAAGGTCCTCCCCCCTGCTGGTTCGGGCCTGGCTGCTGCGGCTGTCCGACGGCTGTTGGGTGTCCACTCCCTTTGCTCCCATCGTGTTGAGGGCTGATATTCTCTCCGTCAGCTCCTCCTGTAGCTCCCTGACCGCCCTGCTGTAACCTTCCATCCTGGGGTTCGGATCGGGCTGTGGCAGCATTCTGAGTCGGAAAAGCAGGCCAGCCTCCTGGCTTGCCTCTTGCTGCCCCATTTCCTGCCTTCTTAGCACGTCCAGCTGATCCACGAAGTTCCTGAGCACTGCCACCCAGCGTCCCGTGCTGTATGCTGCCGGGTCACCCCAGGGCTCCCTTGCTGCTGCCTGTGCTGGCGGTCTGATCTGGGCGTCCCCTCGGCGCCTGCTGCTCGTATCGCCTGCTGCTGCCCCCTTGGGCTCGCAAGCGTACTGGTCTGCTGCCTGCCGCGGGCTGACCCCCACTGCGACCTGGTGTGCCTCCTCTTCTAGTGCGACCTTGCTGCTGCGTTCTATCTCGGCTCTCCTGGTTCTGCGCTCTTCCATGGCTGCTTGCTCCTGAACAACACTGCGCATCCACTCTTGCTGTAGCTGTGATAACTCCTCTTCGCGGCCCCACCCTGGACTCCCTGGTCCAGGGCCTGCGTTAGTTGGCTCTTCCATCCCATCTGCATCCCCGGAATCAGCTCTTGTGAGACTGATCCTTGCTGGGAACGGGCTTCCGTCAGCGCCCCACTCCTCTTCCGACTCTGAATCCTGCACCAGTGATGGTGGCCCTTCCGAAGGGTCTTCATTCTCCTCTCCTAGCAGCCCCCTGCCCTCATGGCTGGGGCGAAGCTCATTGCTGGACCTTGGCTCCCTGCTGTCCTAGTCTCCTGCAAGTGGTCTGCTGGTACTGTCCGGGGGCGTCTGGGGCTCCGCCCGATCCCCGGTCTCAGCTTCCAGGGCTGACACCTCCATTTCCCCCATGGGCTCCAGCCATTCCCAAGAGGATGCTGTTGCCCCGAGTGTGGTGACAAAGGCGACATGGCCCTGCTCTGTTGGCTCCTGGTATGCGTCCTGGATTGGTCCGTCACTGTCGGCAGCGGGGTCCCAATAGCGGGAACCCCACCTGCCCAGTATCCAGCGTCCCAGCACGGGCTGAGTCCTCAGCTCTTCCAGTTCCTCCATGTAGGTATCCGATCCTGCTCCTCTGAACAAGGGATGCAGCGTGCGCACCCCTGCCGGGTGCGCCTGCCTCCACAGCTGTACTGTCATGCTGTTTGCCTGCCAAAAAGGGCCCACGCTGCTGGCCCTGTTGTCGCGCCACGCTCTTCTCTCCCAGCGCACCCACTGGTGCACGCACGCTTCTAACCGTTCCACTGCGAACGGCGAGCGCGCGAACTCCTCCTCGTCTTCCCACATGGGTCCATCCGCTGGCGACCTCTGGGCCCCATATGGCCATGTGGGGCAGTCTGTCATTTCCAGCGGCGCCCACTGATCATCCACGCCCCAGACATGCCTCATGGCTGCCGACAGCTGTCCCGGAAGCAGAACCCGTTGCAACGCCATGAGCATGACTGCCCATGTCGCTGGGTCTGCTCCCCTGGCGTGCGTGTGCGCGTGGAACTCTGCCTCGTCGACTGATGCGCACTTGGTGATCGCCACATTCCCTTCGCACCTTGCGAACAGGAAGACTGGCATATCATTCCGCGACGCATGCATGTGGATCCATGCCGCTGAAACAGGCAGCTCTCCCTCTTCCAGCTCCTCGTAGTAGTAAGTTACCAGCTGCTGAACTGGGATGGCTGCCCTGGCTTCCCCAGGAGCCACTCCCCATGGTACAGCTTGCCCTGCGACCATCCTGGGGATGGTGACCGACGCCTCAACGGTGGCCTCACACCGCCGTGGCCTATCGGCATGGCACAGCCCTGCCCCGCTGTAGGTTCCATCCTCTGACCTGTCACCCCCTCCGTGCTCTCTTAAGGCCTGCACTGGCACGTAGAAAGCGCGGTCTCTGAGAGCGGGGTGCTCCATCAACTGGTGGACGCAGTCCTCCGCCCATGGCGTGCGCATGAACCCGGGCTGCGCACCCTGCCACACCCCCTCGGTGCGCGTGCTATCCGGCACGTCTGGGTGCGCCCTGTCGGCTGCAGCTACCGCTGTGATGCCTTCTTTGACGGCTAGGTCCACCATCTCGCTGACGCAGTATGCGTAGATGGGGTGCCGTGACCATCCCCTCTGCATATAATCCTCCATCCTTGTGCTGGGCTGTATGAACCCCTTGAGTGCTGCACCCAGCAGGACTGCTGTCACCGCGTCCCATGGAAAGATCAGTCTGGCCACTGCCTGCATGGCTGCCGCTATGTTGACACACGTCTGCGACCTGCCTTCCAGGAGCCTGTGGTTCTGCAACCTACAAAGCCCATCCTTGGACTGTGCCGGCAGAGTGATCATAGCCTCTGAAGACGACGCCTCTGGCATTTCTTCCCCCAGGCGGTACCACTGCACGAAGCACCTGCTCTCTGGCGATCTCGGCTGGTCTGGCTCAGGGCGAACCCGCCCTCTGCTGCCCGACCTGTCCCGGCGCCCTGTACCGCCCTGGGTGAACCGGGAATCCTCATTCCATGCAGCGGGCCTCTCGCTCCTGCTGCGGCTGCGCTGCAGCCCTCTGTCCTCCTCTTCCCATCTGACAGTGTTGGACAGAGAGGTGGTACTGTGATGGGTCCTAACGGCCCCCGCCGTATTGTCCTCTGGACTCATAGCTGCTGCCCCCTTGGCCCCTGGGTGGTGACCCTGCCTGCTGAGCCAATCCCGGGTCCCGGTGGCTGCTCCCGCTACCTCGCCGCCTGTGTCCGCGTTGCCCTCCGGGGTACCTGGGCAGAGCATGGCAGCTTCCTCCTCACGCACTGTTAAAGGAGCTTGAGGCTCATAGCCTTCCTCTGAGGCGCTGGTTCCGTCCCCACTGGAACTGGTTTCCCATTCGTCTACCATGTGCTGGAGCCCTGCCTCCTGCTCTAGCCTCTCAAACTCATCCATCTGGGCATTGTAGATGTCCCATTCTTTGTCGAGAAACTGCTGGAGAATGCCAGGCCATCCCTCACATGGGGCCGGGCATCCCCTTTGCTGGAGGTTCCTAAGAAACTCCACTGCATGCGCCATGGACCTGGCTGACCCTGCGGGCCGAGTACCATAGTGATTCATGGCTAGGGCCTCTACCACCATCTGCCAGTGGTGCCTTTGCTGGGCCACCTGCCCCTCTGGCACCACCTGGAACGTTACAGGCATTGCTGCGGCCTGGTGGCTCACAACTTGAGCCGCTGCGTTCTGCCCAAACCCTTCATGGACAGACATCATGCACGTGTGCCTCTCCTGGGTGACCCACCTGGAGTTGTAAGACTGCCCTGCTGGCCCCGGCCGTCCTGGCGGGCCTGGCAGCTCACTCGGTCCAGCTGTCTCCCGCTGCTTTTTCCATTCTTCAAAGGAGACCTCCTTGGCGGCTTCATAAGCCCGCCTCATGTTGTCTTCCTCAACCTCCTGGCTCCTGCCAGGTCCCCTGACTCCCCAGCTCCTTTCCGGGCCTCCTGCTGCCCGCGATCGGTCAAACTGGCTGCTGTCCCCTGGCTGCGGTGCCTCTCCCTGCTCTGGGCACGCATTGGCGTAGTGCCCTGGCTTCCCACAGTTGAAGCACACTCCCCCATCGTGGGGTCCGAGGACACTTCTCTGTCCCCCCATCCAGCTGCGCCCTGCCTGGGTCCTGCCCGGCGGACTCTGGCCTGGGGCTCCTCTTCTATCCTGCATGCTCCCTTCCGGCTGGTATGGCCTGGCGTGGCTACCTGTGCCTCGCTCTTGTGACCTGCCCCTGGGCTGGCTCCCGCGATCCCTGCTGGGTGACTGCTGCCTCCTGCCTCTAGGCCGGTCGAAGCTATCATCGCGGTCTGGCCGCTGGGTTCGAGCTTCCGGTGTAGGTACCGTTCCGCGGCGTTCCACACTGCGAGCCCTCTGCGCACTCCTGCTGCGCTCTCTGGTTTCTGTGTGTATTGCGGCATCTGGGGTCGACCCCCTGTGCTGCGCTCGCTTCTCCCCTCTGGCCTGCCTGGCCCCACCACTGCCCCCTGGTCCTTGCTGACCAGTGGCTTGCTGCTCCTGTTCCTGCAGCTGCTCCTGGCTCAGACCCTCGTCCTCTTCTGCGAGCTCGGCCGCGGTTTGAAGCATGATTCCCATATGCTCTGCCAGCTCCGGGTCTCCAGGGATTGTGGACTGCAGCGGCTCTCCTGCCTGCTGGTTCCCGAGGTTGGCGTACAGTGCTCGCAGCTGGTCTGCACGCAAGACGTACTGCTGCTGTACCTCCGTGAGCCGTATGTTGGCATCATGGAGGCCTGTCCACCTGACCTGCTGCAACCTCAGGTATTCAATGGTTGCAGCCGCCTGGCGGTACATCAGCTCTTCTCTCGCCCTGACGTCTTGCTGCAGCAACTCCACTTGTTGCTGCAGCCTCAGCACACGCATGTACTTCTGACTGGTCCTTTGCTTAGGGACCTCTTCCTCCTCTGACTCCTCTGGTTCTTCACTCTCCTCCTTGCCGCCAGGCTCCTCCTGGCCGCGGTTTGCTGTTACCCCTTGCGTTCCGCCTGCTGCTTCTGGGGCGTCTTCCCTAACGCCCCCATCAGCCGCACATGCCCTCTCGTCTTTGCCAGGCACTCGCACCTCCGAGCGCCTGATTGGTCCCGCTGGTGCAGCTCTTGCTGCTGCGGCTCCTCCGAAGTCTACCCGTCTTTTGGCCCCTGGTGATGTCCCCTGGGCTGCGGGAACTGCCGCAGGCTTCTGCAGTATCTTCCGGATTCTCTGGTCACACTCCTCTGGTGAGTGCGTGCCAGGTTCTCCGCACAAGACGCATGGGTAGCGTGGGCTTGCCTCCACGCACCTCCTGATGATCTCCTTTTCATAGGCCGGCTTTGACTCTGCCTTGAGTGCCATTGCTACCTCAGCACTGGCCTCTGCCTGTGCTGCTGCCTGGCCTTGCTGTGACGCAGCGGCCTTGGCATCCACCTTGACCTCCCTGGGCACTGCAGCCTGCGCTTGCCCGCACTGGCGCGGCCTGGAAGCGGTCTCCTGTGGGCCCCCACGGCTGCTCCTGCCCGCATCAGCGGTGCTTCTGCCTGCACCTGCGGCTGTTCCGCGGCTCTGTCCCACCTTCTGGTCTGTCCTCATGGCGGCACCTGCGTGTGTGGCCATGGCATGCTGTAAGAGCGGCTCGTGTTCTTCCTCCACACTGGCCGCGGGCCACCCTTCCCGTTCTGCAAATCCACACTGAATTCCTGCCCATGCTACTGCTGCTGCCTGGTACCCCCCTGCTGGGGATGCTAGCACAAGCGGCAGCGTCAGGTCCCTGACCCCTCGTACTGTCTGGGGACCATCTCTGGGGCGTAAGGTCAGCCTTCCTGCTGCCTCCAAAACCCCACTGTACTTGAGAAACTCTGGGTTCCCCACCAAGTGTTCGTATGCATCGGGTGGCGTTTTAACGACCCTGACCACCGTGGGTTCCATAATAGCATTGGGCCCCCCATATCCGTACACCACATAAATGAACAGCACCCCATACAGATCTGCCCCTGCATTGTCTGTCGTACGGATCTTCTCATTCGTCCGGATCAGTTCTGCCCCCATGGCGACTAACTGTTCTGCAATGTTGACTGTGATCACATGACAGGAGCATGCTGAGTCCATGAGGGCCTTCTGGGCCACCAGGACCTTTCCTTTGACCATCAGTCCCACACATTGCTCCAGGTTGCTTCTGTCATTCTTAAAATACTGCAGCCTTGGTGCAGCTGTGACCACCTTGCTTTCCTGCCTGCCTTTACTGGCCTTACCCCTGTGGTCTTCTGAACCCATGGGCATAGTGGTGAATGACAGCGCCGTCAGCCTCTCGTTCAACTTGAACACCTGCAGTCGGATGTCAGACATATCGTCAGCTAATTTGCTCAAAACCAGTCTCTTTGCTCCCTTCCTGGAGGCAGGTTCCACGAGCCTTTGCTCAGGTTCCTCCTCCGGACAGGGTTCTGGCAAGAATGACCTAGGACGAGCGTTGTGAGCCGCCTGTTTGAATCCTGCGAATTTGGGCACCAGCCCAACTTGCGTCATGAGTGCTACAGACTCGCTGAGCATCTCTGCCATAGTCTGTTGCCAGCCCTCTGGCTCGGCTTGCCCCGTTGGGCTGCTTATGTGAGATACGTGTGCCGCTTGCTGAGCCTGACCCCCCTGGCCAGGCCCCGGCCGTTGGTACTGCCTGTTGTTCTGATTCCGCTCGTACGGTCTGCCTGCAGGCTGACCCTGCTGTGGCTTTGGTGGGAGCGGGTACTGCTGCTGCGGCGGCCTTGCCTGCCCAGCTGCAATGTCAGTAGCGAGTGGCGCCGGCCTGCGCTCATCCCTGGGCCTGGGCGCCCTGCAGTCCCTGGCAAGGTGCGCCGTGCTACCACACTGGTAGCATGCCTTGGCTGCCCCTGCAGCGCCTTCTGCGCTGTAATTTGGTGCCCCTGATTGATCTGCCCAGGTAACTCCTCTGGGTTTGTCACTCCGCTGTTGCTGGGCAGCTACTGCTCCTGCGGGGTTCCCTGCCCCTTCAAGGCGTGTCCGCATCTCCCACTGTCCTGTTCTCTCCTTCCTCGTTCTGTTGGACTGCGCCTCTCCCTGGCCAGGCCCACTGGCCATCTGTTTGAGGCTTGCGCCTCCTAGGTCCCCCATTTCCAGGGCAAACTTCTCCCACAGCACCACCTGCTGTGTGAGCACTGCAATCTGATCTTCGTCTGTCATGCTGAGGTACCCTGGTACGGTCATAACTAACTTGCTCAGTTTGGCTTTAGCGAGCGCTGGAAGTCCGTCATGGAACAGATGCGAGACCGAGTGCCTCCTGCCAAAGTGGTCCACTGCATCCCTTGAGATCTGCAGCAACTCTGCTGTCGACAGCACTCTGTGAGCAAATGCTATCACCGTCTCCTCTGGCTTGACGTCAGGATCGAGAGTGGTCTTCACTCCTAGCCTGAGGTTGGAGATGGCTGTCCTCTCATCCGAGGTTGGCTTCCCCACTTCTGCTTGAACTACCTTGATCCACAAGGTTAGCAGCGAGGCTTCACAACTCTGCTCCTCTGCTGGGGCAACCCACATCCCCCTTATCCTTTCTGCTTCTCTGGCAGCCCTGTCTCCTGCATGGGGCGCCGCCCTGATGGCTACCATCAGCGGCCCCACGCTAGCCGGCTTGCTGTCCCACAGCTTGACCAGTGATTTCACCAACATCGTCATAGCTGATGGCGACTGGCACGACCCAGCTATTTCTCCTGCCACCACAGCCCGCGCTGGCGGGTCATCTGACAGCGCCAGCCTGTTGTGCGATCCCCAATATCCACATGCCTGGCAATATTTCCTGGCTGCAACCGCGCATGGGTGCGACATATCCAACACTGGCACGTTGCCTTGGATGGCCGGGATTTTGGTGAATTTGGCTACCCCTGCCAGCTGCAGGACCATCTGCTGCTGTAGCTGCATGTTCACCCTTGCCTGCTCCCTATCGAGTCTCTTCATTTCCTGGTCGCTGGACTCCTGCCTGGCTCCTGGCCTGCGCCTGTCCGCTCCTCCTGGTCCCGAATCTACTGATTCTGACCGCGACCTAGATCCTCCACCACCGCCCCTCGATGGGCTGCGATCTGAATGGTATCTGTCGTGTCTGTAATAATCCTCCTCCTGATCATGATCTTCTCGTGATGGCTGCCTGCCTGCTCTTCCTGCAGAGCTTCTACTTCCCTCGGGTGGCGGCCGTTCTGATTCGCTTCTGCCTGGTCTGCTGTCGGGGCCAGGCCTCCAAGACTGTGCTCTGCCAGGCTCTGCCTGTCCCCTGGGCAGCTCCTGGTCTTGCCGTTCCTGCCTCACCCCTCTGCTGTGTTCCGCTGGTCCCCTGGGTTGCTCCTGGCTTTGCTGGCTTGGCTGTTCCCTGCCCTCTGCCTGCCCTCTGGGCGGCTCCTGGCTATGCTGGCTTGGATGTTCCCTGCCATCTGCCTGCCCTCTGGGCTGCTCCTGGCTATGCCGGTTTGGCTGTTCTCTGTTGTATGCCTGCCCCCTGGGCGGCTCCTGGCTCTGCCAACCTGGCTGCGTCCCGCCTGTGTAATTTCTGGCATAGGAATCAGACTGCGTTTCCTCTTTGGCTTCCTGCATTCTTGGACCACTGCTCCGTGCGCTGCCTGCAGGCTCATTCCTCATGGTTCCACTTGCTGTGCCCGCCTGCCTGTTCCTCAGGAATTCCTTGATGTAATCCACCTGGGTTTCCTAGCATGTGTTCTCTTTGTCCTCGACTATGCGTAGCAACGCATAAGACTCTTGCCTGCTTGCTCTGCGTGTTGCTGTGCCTTGCTCTGCCATCCTGGCGAGTGATCGGCTAGTCAACTCCGCCCTTTCACTGGCGGCTGGACTGCTGGCTCTGGGCGCTTCCCTGCCCCTTGGTCGCCCTCTGAGGCTTGGCTCGCTGCTGACCTCGAAGGCCTCTGATCTGAGTGTTGGGGTTGGCGCGGCTCTTGCCTGCTGCTGCCACCTTTGCACCTCCCTGAGCTCCTCCGGCCGCTGCACTGCTGTTTCAAATCCTTCCCATGCCTGGTCCTCCTCCTCTTCTGGCTCGGATCCAGGTTCCACCTGATTTCCTGTTACCTCGTTGCACCACTCGTCTGCGAAGGCCTTAACAGCCAGTGCTGCTTCGCGTCCCGCCCTTCCCTTGGACACCTGTCCAAGGGCGGCTAACAGCGTTGCCCTGTCCTGCCCTGTGTGGGGGATACCCAGCATGGCCTTTGTTGCCCATCCCCGCAGATGATGGGCCTTGAACTCCTCAATAGCTGTGACCTGGTCCTGGAAATGCAAGAACGTCCCGGAGCAAACTTGCTTCCACAGGTCCGTTGCCCACTGCAAAATTCCTGCCCAACCGATCGGCTGCATATGTCCTTCTGACTCCTTTTCGCCGCACACTGCTCCCCCAGTCCTGGAGCGCTCTGGCTCACTAGGGCTGGTATCCTGCGCTCTTGATGGATCGTGAAAAAATCCTCGCAGGATTTCCTTGTGGCTGTCGTCTCTCTGCATCAGGTTGCTAGATCCCTCCTTGGATTTCTGCACATGTCTGCCCACACTGGGCGGAAACCTGGACAGCGGCGTCCCATAGACTGTGGATCCAGCTCCTCTTCTAACCAGCGCCCTGCGCGGTCGCAGCTGCTGCCTTGGACGCAGCCCTGCCTTAGACTGCTGCCCCTTTTCTTCTTGAACTGGGTCTGACAGTTCTTCCTCGGATATTTGGTCAGCCCAAGGCTTTCCTACCGGCACAGCTGATTTTTCCCTTTCCTTGCCGACCTGCGAGCTCTGCCTGCCCGCTGCTGGCTGGAGCTCAGCTTCCTCGTGTTTGACCCCTGCAGGCATACTCCTGGCCTCCCTTTCCTCTGCTTTCTTTCGCGGTTTGTCTGGGCAGGCTTTATCACAGCTTGCAACCCCTCTTGGTGCTGCGGCTTCCTCGGCCCTTTGCTCCGGCTGGCTGGGTTCGTCTTTGACCCGTTGTGCGACCCTGGCCACCCTGGGCGGATTCTGCTGGGGCGTGGCCTCGGGCTCGCAGTTCTGCCGCGTGTCACAGCTCTGGGACACTTCCGTTGCTTGATCCAAAATCAGCTCTGGTGTTCCCGCTTGAGTCTGCCACTGCTCGAATTCCAGGCTGCCCCTGAAATCGGCGGGCACTGGACCCCCTCGGCCGATGCCTTTACGCGTCACTAGCGCTGAGCCGTCTGCCTGCACCCCTGCCTCTTTGGGCGGTACGCGGCCCGGTTCTGGCACCTTGCTGTCTCCTGCGGGCGGTTCCACTGGCCCTGCCAGCTTCGCCGCCACCAACAGGGCTTCTGCAGCGTGCTCATCACTAGCTTCCATCAGGTTTACACCCGGCTCCAGCCCCCTCAGACGCCCACTTCTCCGTTGGGCGTCAGGGTGCTGGTGCCTATCGGGATTTAGATCTATGTCTGTCATTCCTATAGGCAATTAACGAACCGCACGGTCCTGCAAGCGTGCTGGCGACACCCCCTACAAGATCTGCTAACGCTAGGCTTCTGCCCCCTTGTTCCTACTGCAATCTGGTGAGGGCTTGCAAGTCAAGATCGGATGGCAGGTACAGCACTATGCAGGAAAGGCCTCGCCTTCCTGCTTTTCTGCTCACTAGTTTCAATCTGGCGGAATCCTCCTTCGCCCTTTCAGTTCTTCCCACCTTGCTGGCTGGGCTGCTTCTAGATGTCTCACGTCCTGCGTGGATGTCACACGCCCTGCGTGGATGTTGCCTTTTGCGTAGTGTCCGCTCAGCTCTGCGTTCCTGCGGGGATCCTTTGGCACACCCACAAGATTTCAACCTTGGATGTTCTATCCACAAGTTCACTTCTGTCAATGATGAAAGATTGGATCCACCTGATCACAATCTGCAGTCACACAGGAAATTATCTGCTGGGTGTATAAATCCACAGCCAGATCTTCAAGCCACTCCTGGACTCAACACTAAGCTGCCACGCTCAGTGATTCTCAGGGTTAAACTTGGCAACCTCTCTCTGGAGATTACCACAGCAAAGTGCAGTTCAAACGCTGTCCAAGGTCGTTTGCATGCAAACAAATTTCCAATTTCGCTGCACAAGCACCTTAAGCAGGAATTGGCAAATCAAGCTGATCAGGCTAAATCCACTTCGTCCCTTTCTAAAGGACACGCGATGTGCGCTTCAGGTCCGTGGCGGACTTCTTTCCTCACGACAGTGATGGACGCCTACGGGCAGGCTCAGTGACTCTTCACTGGCTGCGAGTGCTCAACGAGTTAAGCAGCTAATTGGTTATTTGTATGTATAGCAATTGACTTAGGTAGCGTAGGCCTTCTGGCCGTCTGGGCGCGATCCAGCGGGGCTATGTTAAGGGCACTTACCGCGCGTCTCGCGGTGAGGGTGACGGGACGTAGACTGCGTACTTCTTCTTTTGCAGGGTCTCGGCTCTCTTACTGGGGTACTTGTCTCCAGCTATCTCAGCTGAGGCTGAGCTAGTCTTGACTCGGGTTAAGGTACTGACTTAAGTGAAAGCTGCAGGTCTCGAAGACGGCCGGTGCTTGTTACAAATAGAGGTCTGTCCTTTAGAAAGGGACGAAGTAACTAGTTTAGGCAATTGCCGGGATACAGGGACCCGGCAGGCCCAATTCAGAGTACGGTAGAATCTGTCAAATCACCCTGCGTAAGCGGGTTTCTAGGTCTCAGCTCAAACCCGGAGACTCCGCAGAGAAGCTGCGGAGGTCCCGAGGCCGCCAACTGCGGTCTAAACGGTTCTGTCACGTATACTGTAATATACTGTGACATCCAGCCTTCCAGCTGGTTTACCACCACCAACTTCATCAACTCTTCATCAACAGCCAGTCCAGAGGCTCCAAGTCGACTCACTGATAGATCATCAAGCGAGTCTCCCCATCTGAAGTTCGCCTACAAGCGACTTCCCACTGAAGATCATCGTACCCTGTCATCAGTGTACTACATCTTCGACTGCTGCTACAGTCACCTTCGGAAGGTCGAACAAGGTCGACAAGGTCGAACAAGGTCGAACCACCAAACAGAACAAGGTCGACCCATCAGGCAATCTTGTCAACAGTAGAGAATAGTCAGGTAAGTAGTCCAGGGGATACTTATCTTAAATAGATCGACTGATTCCCAGGTTTACAGCTGGGAATTCGAGTCTCAACAGCAGTGACCAGGAATCTATCATATTATATAGGAGCTTCTGCACCAGGTGGAGTTCTCCTAGCAATAAAAAAAAAATACACCCAGCACCTTCTATTCAAACGCCAAACGATCCCTACCAGCATCACAGGCTACTGCATACATGTTTCCCTGCCCATGGCCAATAATATGGTCCTCCATGTTCTAAGTGTCTACATGCCCCCCGGCCATGCCATCCTCAAAGCTGCATGCATGGACTACATTGCATCCCAAATCGCTACCCATGACCCAGTCTCACACTTCTTTATAATTGGCGGAGACTTTAATCATCATCTAGGCCCTGTCATGCACCCTGGCTTCAGCTCTTTCCTCCATGCCAGCAACCTCACCCCCATCAATGCTTCCTCTACTCAGCACACTACCCATTACCCCCACAACTCACAGTGCAGGCCATCTATGATCGATGATATCCTCCTCTCTACCAACCTCCCCCCCTCTACTTACACAAGTATGGCAGACGTAACATGCCATGTCCCTACCTTTTGCCAATATTTCTCGGATCACCTGCCACTCAGTATTACCTGCCCCAAAGCTATGCTTCCGATCCTCAGGTCTCCAGTCCCATCTTCCCCGTCCCAACCTCTTCTTCATCAGACCACTACACCCAACCCCTGTCCACCTGCCCCCATTGCTCGTCCCACTGAAATTAAACAGCCCATACCCAAACCCAACCTAGATATTACACGCCAAAAACTGAACACCAATCTATCCACAGCGTGTGACTCCCTATTGGCACACAGCACCCACCTCTTAGACCGCATATACCAAGATGTACCTCGGACCTCTTGTGGCACCCGCCCCTCCATCCCTTGGACAGCATGTAAACAGATAATCAAAGACCTTCAGCTTGACATCCCATCGCTCGCCTCCTCCCACACAGATCTCCTCGATGCGGCCTTGTTGATCATGAAACAGTGTTGCCCAACCAGAACTGTTGCCCCTCCAAACCCTTGTGGCCAAGCCCGCCCCCGACAATTCTACCTCCCAAGAACTGTCCAGAAGAAAATATCCGCCCGTTTGCATACCATCACTGTCCTCTTCTTTGCACGACGTTTCCTCATGCGCCTGCTAAATTCTCCAGAGTTCCCCACCGCCGTCCATCCTAATACCGACCCCCACTTTGCCACACGTGCCCGGCTCCTCCTTGCACTAGAGTCTGAAACTTGCCTTGGTCAAATAAATGCCCGTCATCCACATTGCCACAACACCCCTCACCGTGGTAACTTGGTCGACCTGCTCCCTTCTCTCCCTGCTTCCGATGGCCCTGACCCCCATGCTACCTGGTCCAACTGGATCCACACATGCGACGCGCACATACGCTCCACCCGGAGGCGCATCCGAAACACCACTAAGCCACATAGTGAACGCAATACCCACCGACGACGTCTGACACGCCTTCTCTTCACTTCCCCCCGTCAGGCCCACAACATCATCTTCCAGGATTCCACAGACACCGTATCTTCCGAAATCACCTCAGTCCGTAATACAACCACCCAACACCTTCTTACTGACCCAACGGACATGGTTCAATACACTGAATCCCACTTCGGCAGAGAATGGGCGCATGACCCCTCCCTCCCTACCCATGATCCCTTTCCTTGGGCGGCCACAGGCGCAATTGATGCATTCACTCTTGACACGCCTGCCAAATCCCACTCCACACCAACTTCTACCCTGCTTCCATATGTCACCCGAACACACCTCTTTCATCGTGTCCTCCACAAATTATCCAACAATAAAAAGCCAGGCCCAGACGGTGTCCCCAATGAACTCCTTCGCATCATGCCATCTTCATTCAAGTCCTCCATACGTAACCTCCTTATCCTCATGTGGGTCACTGGCTCTACCCCAGACACATGGAAAGTCTCACATACCACTCTTCTCCATAAAAAGGACGACCCCTCTATCCTGACAAATAAACGACCCATTGGCATGCACAACACTATCTACAAACTTTGGACTCGTTTTGTCAGTACTGTCATATCTGAATTTTCTGAGGACCACTGCATACTCAGTCCTTCCCAAGAAGGGTTCCGAGCTAAACATAACACCTCTCGCCATCTGCAACGTCTTGTACATCTTCTAGAGGATGCCCAAGCATCCAACCGCAATATCTACATTGCCTATGTGGACCTCACTAACGCATTCAACACCATAAACCATGACAAGCTCTACCGTATTATGGATACCCTAGGATACCCTGAAGATTCTGTCGATGTCATCAAAGGCATCTACACTAATGCCTCTACCCGTATCATTCTCCAGCGGTCTTCAGGTCTTGCTACTCATCCTATCCCTGTGGGTCGAGGCACCATTCAGGGGGACACTCTGTCTCCCCTGGTTTTCAATATCTACATGGAACCTTGTCTCAGATGGTGCAACACTGGTGGCCATGGCTTCACCCCCTCATGTGCTATCCCCCTAGGCATGAAACACCCTTGTGCCCTCACTCTCTCCACCCTCGCCTTTGCTGATGATATGGCCCTTCTCTCGCATTCTCACGTTCGCCTCCTTCATCAACTTCAAAAACTCACTGATTATTGCACATGGGCAGGTCTGACGCTCAACGCTTCCAAATGTGCACTTACTGGGGCGGCTCACCATGCAGCTCTTACAGGATTGGCCCACACTATTGCCGAGCAAACCGCCCTCCTTCATGCCCAACTACACAATAATTTTTTTGTGAACGGCATCCCCTTTCCATTCTTCCCTCCCTCAAAATCTTACAAATACCTTGGTGTTTACATCAACACCCTTCTCAGCTTTAAAGATCATCTCGATGCCATCACTGCCACTATCCAAGCGAAATCACGTAGCCTCATCATGGCCGATGTCGCCCCCCAACACATTCTCATGATCATCAACAGGGTCCTTCGCCCTAAAATTACGCATTCCCTATCCATTGCACCTTTCTCAGAAGTGGATATACGGATACTCGATACCCTGCTTGCCAGAGTCCTCCGCATTTGCATGAATCTTGGCCACTCCTACCCCACCGCCCTTATACTCACACCCACAGATCGGGGGGGTGTTGGCCTCACCTCCCTCCTGACAGATTACACCCAGATTTCCGCCCTTACCCTCACCCGAGCCCTGAACGATGAAGGTTCCCTCGGAACCCTCACTTCTGGCGTTTTGAACCAACAACTGGACACTCATGGACAACTCCCCCTCACGTCGCTTGTGCGACCCACTAGAACTTTTCACTCGTTACCGCTCCCCATGCGTCAACTTTCCCTCATGCACCATGCTCAACTTGCTCTCCATCGTTGCTCATCAGGCCCTTCCCCTATTACCTCTGGAGTTCAAGAACTCCTCGGCAATGCCATGTGGCGACAACTGACCCACATCCTCTCACCCACACCTCCTCCACCTGACACTACCCTGCCATTTCTGCCTATTCCTCCCTACACTCCAACACCACAGAGTTCCACCCTCCTCATCACTCCAGAACTACTCCATCCTCTTTGTCGTCTGGGCATCACGTCCTTGGAACCACTTACCGTCATGACTGGACCTCACATTTCTACCTTCCAGCCATCCACGTACCTGTCTGCAACATTCAAAGGTAAAGCGCGCCGTCGTTGGATACAACAGGCCCAAGTCTCGCTCAACCGTATCACCCTGCTCCTTAATGGGCATCCCTCTGACCAAGCCCTCAGCTACACGCGCTTTTCTGCACTCCCCCTCCATCAGCGCCACATCACGATCGCCCATGACTTCTCCCAACTCCCTCAGGTTGTCTCGACCACCCTCCCCCACATCGCCTCTGCTCCCAGTGCCGACCAGGCCCTTGGTCTCCTCCCCCAATGCTTCTCCCCACGCCCTCAAGCAACTTCAAAGCGCGCCCGTCCCACTATCCCCCGTAGTACTCATACCCGCGCTCCAGAGCTCTTTCCCAACCCAGGCCTTCCCTCTAGCCCACCCCTTCCTCATGCTCCCTTTGTCCTACACTTGGGCACAACACCATGCCCCCTACTCCCCCACCATCCCAACTACATTCTCGACCTTTCATGCCCCCCTCCCTCTCCTCCCCCTGTCCCTTCCACCTTGCCCCACATCCCTCCTCCCACATTGTTTGTCCTGGACCTGGCTGCACCCCCCGGTCCCCCACTCCCTCATCATCATGACTACATTCTAGACCTCTCATGCCCCCCTCCCCCGCCCCCCCCCCGTCTATGCCCCCCCACGACTCGCTCAGGATTGTTGGATCAACCGTTCGTCTCGTCCACCCTATCGTTCCTCTACCCCACACCACCCTCCCTTAAACCGTACATCCCTCTCACGTAAGCGGACATTACCAGACCAAGCACACCCACATACGGACCCCGCCTGTCCCTTGCTTCCTCCTTCCCCTACCCGTCCCCTTGACCTCGGCCTCACAAACCTCCAACGTCAAGGGCTCTGGCGTTTACGCTCCACAAATCCCCATCCCCGCACCCAATGGGTCCCATCCTCTGCGAACCAAGATCACTCATGCATCGACCAACACGTCTCCTTTAACATAAATCCTGTCCATCTTGACTTCGACATCATACCACCACATTCCTTCACTATCCAGATTGGACTCCACTCACCCTCTTCCGGCCCGTTACACCCTCCCCCCTTACCTTCCGCCCCTGCCTCTGATCCGCAACCCCTTCCATGGCAATGTCACTATGCCTACCTATACCGCCCAAATGGCACTCTTGTTGGTTGCATCCCTGCCCGCCGCCTGCACTGGCTTCGTGCATGCTATGATCATACGAAACTTACCCTTCCTGCCCTACACCTCGCCCACTCTGAGGGTTCCTTCGAGCAAGATCTTGCTTCCCTTCTTGCCCGATACCCCATTCATACCAAGCACAAAACAGGAACCGCGCCTAACACGACTTGGTGTCTCCCGGAACCCATGATGCAAGTGCTCTCAGATACCATGTCCACCCATCTCCACCGTTTTGCTTCTCCTCTCGACGTCTCCTACCATGCACGCACATACTATACCACCCACCATCACGATTGTCTTTTTGGGGCTCTCCATAATGCGTACTCCACACCTTGGACCGGCAGCTCGTTCGTTCATCCATACTTCAAGATAAAAACAATCACAAAGGCAATCCGTTGGGCCGTCTCATCCGCCAGCATGACTACGGTACCCACATGCACTATTATCCTTACCCCAGTTTGGAAGAACTCATCTTTCATGAATTGGACCTCCCATGCCAATATGGTTCATGTTCTGACTCTTCATACCGACCCCAACTTTCGCTTTTCAGCCCCGGACCACTTGGCACACATCTACACAGCAACCCAACCAACATACGGCACTCCCAAATGGCCACTACAACTTCTTGTCATTGGTAACACAGAGGGCCTCGCTCGCTTCTACCCTGACCCACCTCCCACTGCTCCAGTCGATTCCAATGTGCACACACTATCTGGACATGGACACCCACCTGGTACCACACCTGCCCACCGTCCACACCCACCCACCCGGCGCCAATCCCAACTTCCCGGTTCGCATGCGAAATGGCAACACCCCGCTGGATTCTCTGTAGCCTCCCACCTACACACGCACACTACCCCGCCTACCCCTCTCCCACTTGCCCCACTCACTTTCCCCCTTATCCTTTTCGATGAACTCCGATCTCTCTACCCCCCTACCTATCCACTTGCTTGGCCGTTGCTTCCGGCATACTACACAGACGGAGCTTGTATACAGGATGACGCCGGCAATAACTTGATAGGGGCTGCCTTTTACTTCACTGTCGATGGCTCCACCCATACAGTCAACCCTACTGGAAAATGTGAAACGAACACTATCACCAGGGCTGAACTTGGAGGCATTCATGCAGCCCTCGATCATGCCCATACACCTTCTGGCCCCGCCTTGACCATTGCCCCTTCCCTTACTATCTTCACTGACAGTCTTTGCAGCATGTACCTCATACAGAAAGCTGTCTTTTACCCACATGATCTCCTTGAGGACAAGCATGCACCGCTTCTCCTGGCCATCCGCCGCCTACTCCTTTCACGGGCCAACATAGGCCTACCAACGCTCATCCAGAAGGTGAAATCACATATTGGTATTATCGGCAATGAACTTGCTGACATTGGGGCAACACGAGCCTTGGACGCACCCAGCACTTGTACATTTAACCTTTCCCATATCAACAACCAGTACATGGCTTCCCTCCCAGCTTGGCCTTGCCTACCCCAAGACGATACTCAAACGGATACAAACGACACCCCTTGGTTCACTTCTGACCTCACCTCCTCTATCAAGGCACACCTTCACTCTTCTTGCCCTCACGTTACGGACGGTGACACCACCATATCTTGTGCTACTTATACCCGCATAATCGAAGAAAATGCCCACTCTTTACCCTTGTATAACAATCACATGTGGCAGTCTTCTGCTTGCCACTTTTCTCTGAAGCGCTGCATCCTCCGTATGCGAGCCAACCTCTTATGGACAGCTAAACGGGCACTTCTCTTCCGTATTCCCTACAAAACAACAGTGCGCTCGTTTACCGATGGCCTTTGCCCCATATGTACACTACCTCCTACTGGCCCACCTGACGCTACTTCTGACACACAGGGACACATGTTTGGAAGATGCAGGCATCCCCGTATGCAGGCCTCTTATATCTCCCGGCACAACAAGGCCCTCTGCCTCATCCAACGTTCCCTCCACAGAGGCACAAAGAGTGGAATGTTCACAATTATGGATGCCACACCCGCTACATCCCTCCCACCAGGAGTCTATGACACCCGTATCCCGCAATGGATGCTTCCCGCTGTCCCCCCTGCCACACTCTGCCGCCTTCGTCCTGATCTCCTCTTAATTGAAGGCCTTACCATTGCCGATCTCCACAGTTATCCTCCCGCCCGGCTTGCCGACCCTGCCTTCCTTCTTGACCTCCAACACCGTTGTACCATCCATGTTATTGAGCTCGGGTTTACCTCCAATCTACAATTCTGCCTGTCCCACAAATCCACACAACATGCACAGTTAGTACAATTGCTTCGCTCCGCAGGATGGAACCTCACTACACCTGTTATAGACCCTCTCCACATTCCTGCCCCCCACCCTCTTACATATCTGTTACCCCCCCCTGCTAAAGACATCCTCTACCCCTATGTTCACCTCGTCATCATTGGTTGCTCTGGCATTTTCTATAAAGATATCATGCACCTCTTTCCAGTCCTTGGTATCACACCCTTCAACGTCCCCCCACTGCTCAAACAACTAGCAGTTCACACTGTCCAATCTGCCTATTCCATTCATCGACTTCGCCGTTACCTTGAAAACAGTCCACCCGACTGCCGTCCAGCATCTCCCCCTGTTCTCACTGACCCGCCATAGCCCCTTTCTCCCTTTAAGGGTATACAGACCGGGGCTTGGGCGTCTCGTCAACCTGTACTTCCCAAAATCCACGCCGCATCGGCGTTCTCTTTTCTTTTCTTTTCCTGAAGTCACAGCACTTTTCTAAGAAAGAAATAGTCCGACTGGTCGCACCTCCAGTTGTCTGTAAACAGGTCGACTCTAAGAGTCGACTCAAGTAGGTGCCAGAAATCGTCTGTCGACCATTTGATCGATCACAAAGGAGTTATCTTCAGTATTCTGGTATTTCATGTCAACAGTCAGGACTGGTTTCATGGATTTTGGACCAAAAGATGAACATTACAGTTGGATGGCTGACCGGGTCAAGCATATTCAGGATTTAGAGGAGCAAATTAGGATAAAGGAGCAGAAAAGAGCGCATATCAAGGCACAGGTTGAAGTTGTGCTTGCTTTGCACAAGGAAGTGGGGCAGGAAGGTTCTGACCGGTACACGTACGAGCTCTGCAAACTTTCGGCCATGAACTTGTTGAACAACCGTGTATATCTGACTCCCGTTATCACGTCGCATGAGGAAGCAGGAATCGAAACTGCCATGCAGATCCATGCAGATTTGACTCCAGTTATTACGGCGCTTGAGGAGCCAATGTGTGATGCACCCATGCTCAGCATTGCACACACGCGCACTGAGAACATAGTCGCAGGTCTGGCTCCAACCAACATGGCACTTGAGGTGATAGTTGATGCTCCCATTAACAACCATGCATATATGCCTTCTGAGGTTAAGGCACATGAGGAGCCAGAGCACGCAATCTGTATCATGCATTCATCAGGTTTGTGGGTCATGTCCAATGCTGATGATAATGATAAGTGCGAGGATTCACTGGTTGGACCCGGCTCAATAATGCTACACCCCATGGGCTATAGCCCTCCCGCTAACACTCCATTTGTCTGGCCGGATAATGCTTATTGGAACCCCTGCTTCGAGACCCACTCCAATGACTCTTGCAGAGTAATTGAAGTCATTAAGACAAGGTTGTATTCCGATGAAGATACGGTCAGCCGTGACCAAGCGCAAGATTCACCAGGGATTTCTGGGATCAACTCAGAGCACTGTCGTTTTGAGCACAACGAAGGTGAGGTCACCATCAGTGATGCATGGGGACCAATTCCTTGTCACATAGAAAGTGAGACGAAAAGAATTGATCGTCCAATTCAAACTGCTATGACATTTATGACGTCTAGGAGGTCAGACGAGCATGGTGAGAGCACCATCGGCTTACAAACGGTGATTTACTCAGAAACTCCCTTGTCCACACATCCCCCTACGCATGACATCATCAATGTGTGCTCCTCCAAAGCCAAGCCCACGCAGGAAACTGATTCCTTTGAGAAGTACGAGACCACACGAGGTGGAGAGGGCAACAATATGCCGCGTTCCTCCGGGCCCATCCTGATTGACAGTGCCCCACGAATTTGGTCATTCACGGCTTCAAAGGTGAATGGTTTGTTTGGGACAGGCCTAGACAAACACACTGATGTCCCTAAGATTCAAGACAGAGACACCCGTCCCCAGGATGACCCGGGTGGAAGTTTTCAACCTACGGGGCATAGAGCTGAGACTTCCTTGGACAGTTACCCGGTCAGTCAAGAGCATGTCATTGAAACAGAAGAGCTCAGTGAGATTTCCTCAGGCTTCGAGACTCCGGTGCGCATGGTGTATGAGGTACACCGACAGAGTGGGAATTTTATTAGGAAATCATGGGGGCCGAGAGGACAGGTTTCAATGGCTTCTGAGCTGTGCGTTGAGCAAAGCAAACCTCCATTTCAAATTAAAGATCCTGTCACGCCTGGTCCGTCGCCAATGCCCCATCGATCCAAGCACCGAAACAAGTCGGTTGAAAATGTGGACCATGCAGAGTGTGATCCGAACCAGTTCACACTTTCATCCGCACAGAGCATTGCGAAGTCGGAGCTTAGCCATATGTGAATTGACACCGATCAGGGTGTGAGTGAATGTGGTCAGTTTGACCCGTCTCTACCTCATTTGTGATGCATGATCACTGCCAGATGCTTGTTCTCTGCGAGATTCTTGACCACTGCGAGACGCTTGCTCCCTCCCTTCCTTCTCAAAGCCAGGGTGTACACCTTCTTCGTGCGGCCTTGGATAACCAGCGATTAAGGTTTTCCACAGCCCCCACCTTCGGTACATGGCAGCGGCATGGTGATGTTCAGTTGACCTGTCCTTGGTCATTGTCAGGTTGTTAATTTCTTTTGTTTCCTTCTCGCATGGTGACCCATGCAATGAAAGTAGCACTGCCCGTTACAGCAATTGGCTGGTGCCTCTAGATGCTAGTTATAATGCCGCTGTTGTTCTTGCCTTCCCGTCTTTGATTGACTCTCTTAGAGATATGTATGGTGTGTATTGCAATCTGCTATGCTGTACATTCCTGCTGATACGAACAGCGTGTTCATACCTGCTGGTTACTACCCGCTTGTTCACACTGGTGGTACGCCCCTGAATGTTCACACATATAGTATGCACTTGGTGGTACACACGTGCTCATACTTGCGTGTTCTCACCTAGTTGTACGTACTCCCTGTTCACACTTGGTTGAGGACCATAAATACATCTACCGTGATGTGCTGTCTTTTTCAGTAGACATATGCGCAAACACTAACTCCTAATCCCTGATAGGACTGTAATAAATGCAGTCTCTTGTAGGACTGATAAGCATGCCTATTGTCCAGCTCAGAGCTGGTTTATGGTCACAGCTCAGAGCTGGGGGGGGGTGTCTGTACATATGCATGCTTTATTTCATGCTCTTTGCTTAAAACTTTTCCCTACCCATGGTTTCTCCCATGTGCAGAATGGTCCAGTGAGGAATCAATTGCCAACCGAATGCAGCGCACACCGCAGCGCACACCGTATTGGGCAAGCTTCTGCATACTATTCCGCGCCTGCATAGTACTACTTCAGACTCCTCAAATCCGGTGTAGTTAACCCTCGTTGGCTACAGGGCCCCCAGGTGGGGGTTCCAGCACGGCTACAGGGCTCCCTGGTGGGGGTTCCAGCATGGCTACAGGGCCCCCAGGTGGGGGTTCCAGCACGGCTACATGGCTCCCTGGTGGGGGTTCCAGCATGGCTATAGGGCCCCCAGGTGGGGGTTCCAGCACGGCTACAGGGCCCCATGGTGGGGGTTCCAGCAATTTCTCGCAGTTCTCTAGTTAGATTTTCATGCAGCTTAGGCAGAAGCTGCAGAATTGTCTAAGGCAGACATTCAAACCTGTTAATGAGGAAGATGGTGTTGACATTAATGCAAAGGGTGTCATGAGGGGTGCAATTTATCGCGATGTTGCACCCAAAATTGCTGTTGCACCCACAATTATTGCTGCACCCAACTATCATAAATTAACCTTGATTCCGGTACCACTGAGAATGGGGGCAAGGGATAGGCAACCCGTTCGTTTAATGTGCTGCCCTCTTTGACCTCTTTGTCCTCATGTCCTATTGCTTTGTGCTGACTTGATCTTGCATACAGCTCAAACATTAGTTGCTGCGTTGATATATGTAGTAGTGTTAAGCACCATTTTCGGCCGGTGAAAAGTGCGTAACTGCGGTACCTACATAAAACGCTATATCTAAAAATAAATTAGATATGGACCTGCCTTGGAGTGATATGTGTACTGTGTAACTGTACATACGGGTAATGGTGCTAATGTGAGTCATGCTCGCCACTCTGACCTTGAGACTCCAATGATAATTCCAAATGCGGGGGGGAAATGCCACTGCCATATGCTAAAATTACCTAGTCAGTGAAATTATGGCTTAATTACGGCCAGAAATCATAGATCCTGCCTGGTAACCATTTATGGTTGGAAGAAGCTTTGTTCGTTGTTTAGCATTGTGATACGCCGCTCTATTCTGAAACTGCGGCCTAGATCTTACCTCAACTGACAGCTAGGTGCTGAAGGACTGCTTGTACTCTGCTGCCATACCTGTTGGGGTCATAATGTCAGGCCCAGTGTGGTCAGACTACTACCGGTGCCGCCGCAAGGATGGGATACCCAGAGATGGGACAGTTTTAACCCATGACCTGCTTCCAATTCCGCATGTCTGATCATGATGATCTGAGAATTTAAACTTTAGTTCGATTGTGATTTACACCTTGTGTCAATCATAATCCTATGAGTTTAAATCAATTAATTGTACTGTGACACAGGTTTGGTTTTTAGTCCACACTTTTAAATGGGTTCACACTTATGCATGTTCCTGTTGAATTTGGCTATGTTGAGTACCTTGCAACATTATGTACCCAAATTAAAGCTTTCTTACTGTAGTTGCTTTCGCCCGCAAGATCGGCTGTGAAGGATGTTACCTTGAAGACAAGGCCCCATCACAACGGCGCCTGGGGACTGCAGCCCCATCCGGAATCAGTCCAAGGTCCTCGCCAATTACGGAGCAGGATGAAAATAGCATCAGCCACTGCCCTGGGATTTTTCTGGCAAATCAAGAGACGTTTCTCCAGAGCTGGCTTTATTTGTGGAAGGTTCCTCAACTAGAACTGATTGGCTTTTGCATTTAGAACTCTAGTTACCATATGCAATTAACAATTGCTGTCAATTTGAAGATTTTGTGTGCATCCCACGCACGGCTGTTGTGCGTTTAGCTTTTAGCGTTTGTTTTGACTTCAACTTGCGACAGTTATTTTTTGGCTAAAGACAGTCTCAAGGCTTTCATCAGTAATGTGCTGATCTGTTTCTGCAGTGACCTTGAATCAAGGTTAAATTTATTGTTATTCAGCTGATTTGCTTCTCAAAAGTTCTATGATTGAACTAAGTAAAATTCGTAACCTTAATGAAGGTTAAGCTGTAGTATTTTAAAAAATTTCCCCTCAGGATTTTTCACCCTTTTTGACAGTCCTCTATAAGTGTCTCCTTCGCTCGTCTCTTATTTCGGACAGGGGGGGAGGGAAAGGGTGTCTTTGATACTTGCTTTATTTGTTTCCTGTACTTGCGCAGTCATTTACTAGGCGCAGCGCTTAGCCCCGACAGCTGTCATGCTGATGTAGCGCACCGCGCGTATTACTGAATTATCAGTTCCTTGTTATGGATTCCTGTAGTCGAACCCTGTGTACAGTGCTGCTGTTGCAGTTACACTTGTGTGTATTCTCTGTTGAACAAGAAAAGTGTGTGTTTCACACTTTTTGCTCCTTCTTAGTGGCTGCTGAAGTGTATGCAACTACTATTTCTTTCTTACTTGAAGCCCTGATTTCGTAATCACCCTTTAATCTGAAGTTGCATAGTCACTCCTCATCGAGCAAGCACAAACACTGCTCACTTTACTTGAGCAAGCACAAACACTGCTCGAGTATCGAACCACCAAACAGAACAAGCACTAAAACTGTTCGATCCCTTTCAGTCTAAGCAAGCACAAACACTGCCTAGTCTTGAAGGTCTACTCTGATATTTCGGCCTTTATCAGGCATTCTCCAGCCTTCCAGCTGGTTTACCACCACCAACTTCATCAACTCTTCATCAACAGCCAGTCCAGAGGCACCAAGTCGACTCACTGATAGATCATCAAGCGAGTCTCCCCATCTGAAGATCGCCTACAAGCGACTTCCCACTGAAGATCATCGTACCCTGTCATCAGTGTACTACATCTTCGACTGCTGCTACAGTCACCTTCGGAAGGGTCGACCCATCAGGCAATCTTGTCAACAGTAGAGAATAGTCAGGTAAGTAGTCCAGGGGATACTTATCTTAAATAGATCGACTGATTCCCAGGTTTACAGCTGGGAATTCGAGTCTCAACAGCAGTGACCAGGAATCTATCATATTCCTGAAGTCACAGCACTTTTCTGAGTGAAAGGGTGTCTTTGATACTTGCTTTATTTGTTTCCTGTACTTGCGCAGTCATTTACTAGGCGCAGCGCTTAGCCCCGACACAAACCTCTGGATCAGAAGTATGTCAATCTGGGCCCTGCTCAAAAAAGGTTCGGCCGCGTGTGCGCCTAACTAAAGGGTTGGGAGGACAGAACAGTACAGACACCAGGGGACAGGGAAAAAGGAGGGAAATAAAATCAAGGGACAAACAAAAGGCTGGAAAAGAAAGACATAGGAAGTGCCAGCCTCTGAAAAACGTCTGCGTCTCAATAGTATCTACCACGTCTCCCACAAAAACCAAGGCATCCCACCCAAGCCTGCCCCGGTACAACTGAAAGAATTCTCTAGCACCGTTCAGAGGTCCTGCCCATCACCGCTCCCTAAGTTGATCCAGCACGCTGCATTGATCCAGCAGGCGGCATTGAAAGCATGCATGCAACGCATCCTCCACATGCTCGCCGTCGCCCCTAGCCCCAACAGCGCTAGGAGCACCGTCTGTCACGCTGCTGACCGCTGCGCCGTCCTCGAGTGTCAGCCGTGCTGATGGCGCCAAGCCGCAGTCTCAAGTTGGTGCGCACGCAAGCACACTGCCTTCGGCTGGTGCGGCCCCAGGCCTGCGACAGCGCCAGCCGTAGACTGAAACCAGGTGCGGTAGGTGACCACATACCTGTGTTCAATGGCATGATCTCTGGGTTCCCTTCTGCCAGCTGCATCTAGTTGCGCCCGCTCGTATGCTGCATCAACTAGCGCTAACAGCTCTCTAACGGTTGTTGTTGTTGTTGTTGTTGTTTGCCCCCTTTTCAGTTTCTTCTCTTCTCCCGTGTAATCGGTGGGGCGCCCTCGCGGCCAAGCAGAGGTGGGAAACGCTCGCTTTTGTGAACTTTTCTTTTCTTAGAGGCTTTGTTGAGGGCTGGTCTCTAGTGGACCTCAGGTGTTGGACTTGGTCTTCTTTGCCTTCCCGGCCTCTCCTTTTGTTCCTTTCCCCCTCTCTTCCTTTTAGTTCCTTCTTTACTCCCTTCTGAACAGTTGGGCGCCCACGCGGCCGAGCTTTGAACGGGCCCAGAGGTGCAACGTTATTGACCTCTCTAACGGGTAGCGGCTGTAGGTCAGTCGCTGTCTGCCACAGTATGGGAACCCAGCTTCAGCGCCAGCAAGGCACCCAGCAATTCACTGCACCAATTGCGCCCCCCGGTGCCTTGCCAGACAGCGAGCTGCATGTCGGCCGCTATGGCTGCTGCCATGAGTAGGCTGTCTTGCTGTGCTGCAGGTGCGACCGCTGCGTTGTAGAAGCGAAGCACTTGCTGTCACCAACTTCGCTGTAACGGCTGAATCTGCAGCTCTCTCACGATCCCCCAACTGGCAGCGGACGGAGGTAGCCCTACAGCCCGGCTTAGATGCTGGAGGAAGCTGGACTGCTTCCTGCACTTGAGGCAATGCCGCAGCCTGAGGTGATCGGTGGCCCACACCATAACAACGTGATTGGCCGCAGGCGCTGCATAGACAGACGCCAACCGGATGCGTGTAAGCAGATGATGCCTGAGGTGCACCTTTGCGGCCATGTGGCGGACACGCTTCAACACGGCAGCTAAAGGCACTCCTCTACCTTGAATGGCCTTCCTTAAGCTGCAGCTCTTGTGCTGAATGATGCCCAAGAACTTGAAATCCTGGACACGCTCCAGCACTTATCCTATCGGAATCAGAGCACCAAGTCAATGACATTACACCTCTGGGCCATGCACAAGAGGGGTCGGCCGCGAAGGCGCCCAACTGTTCATAAGGGAGAAATAAGAAACTAAACGGAAGAGGGAACAAAATGAATGAACAAAAGGAGAGGCCGGGAAGGCACGCAAGTCCTACATCTGAGATCCTCTAGTAACTAGCCTTCCACAATGTCTACAACAGCGTCCACAAAAGCAAGTGCATCCCACCCTTTCTCTGCCTGAGTACCTGGTACAGCTGGTGGAAGCCCGTGGCCCCGTTCGGGGGACCTGCCACCCTTTGCTCCCGTAATTGCTCCCTGACACTAGGGCATTAAAAGCAAGCATGTAGTGCATCCTCCACATGCTCGCCATCACCCCTCGACCGACATCGTTGGCAGCAACTTACCTCTCGCTGCTGATCGCTGCGCCATCCTCTGGTGTCAGCCAAGCCATAGTCGCACATTTGTGCGAACACAAACAAACTCCCGGATGCGGCTCCTGGCTTGTGTGCGCCCGCCGTGGTCTGGTACCAGGCGCGGTGGGTCGCCGCAGACCTGTGCTCAGTTGCAGGTTCCCTAGGGTCCCCCCGCCGCTTACGTCCAGCTGCGCTTGCTCATAGGCTTTGTCAACGAGAGCCAACACCTTTGTGACGGGTAGGCGCTGTAGGTCAGCTGCTGCTTCTCGCAATGTGGGGACAGCTGCCCCCGACTAAAGCTCCTCTAGTGCGTGGGCGCCCAACTGTAACGTTAAAAGAAAAGAAACTTTAAGCAAGAGGGAAAGCAGGGGAAGAACACAAATAAAAGAAATGCCCGCCCTAAAAGGAAAAGGCAGCCCGAAGTATCCTTGCCCCTCTCAAGCCTATTCCCCCAAGAAGGCAAAGAAAAGCAACAAAACTAGGCCTCCACGAAGCAGACGACGTCCTGAACAAAAGTCAGAGCCTCCCATCTAAGCCTGCCCCGGCACAACTGTTGAAAGTATAACCGGCATGGCACCCCTTGCACCTCCTCCAACACAGCGCCATCTGCCGGGGACTCGGCTGTGATCATGTGTAGTAGGTCGCTGATATACGAGCTGAAGAGCAGGTGGCTTAGTGAGCAGCCCTGCATATCATGCAAGTGGAAACCAGGCAGGAACGTGCAAACAGAAAGGAGGAAAGAAAGACGTATGGCGAGGCTGAAAGAAGACGGCACTATGTCAGTGAACATAAAGATTGAGGTAGTCGTTAGCCTGATCCATCTCACCCAGCTGCTGTTTCACACCAGGGGGAGGCTATATACTATTCGTGCATAGGAAAGCAATCAAGCATGAGTATCATGCCCAGTATTTTGTGGCTTGCACCTACAACACCTTGGGGTCTTTCTCAATGGCCCAGTCTTGCGGAGGAACAAGATGCTGCTTCCCCCACTTTTATTCAGCCTGTCCAGAGGAACATGAAAACTGCTGCCCTCGATTTTTTGTAGCTTTTCCGAAGGAACATCAAATCCCTGTGCAAAACAAGGCACAGATGCTGGATGGCGAAAGCAGGCTCACATCCGGATTGTCCAGCCTCTCCCGTAACGTACGGTACACTCGTAGTCTCTACCATCACTCAATCAGCCCCCCACGCTACAAAGGCTAGCTTCGGGGTCAGTTGCAACTTGTGCCTTCCACCTCAAGTTGCTGTGATTGACCATTTAGGACGAGAGACAACTTAAGCATCGCTTTCAAATTTAAAGGTCTTGTGGCAAAATCAAACTTTTGTCTCCCATATCATGGATACTTTTGCAAAACGAAACCAGTTTTGTAAAACCTGTCAGTCCAGCCCATCAGTAATTGAAACAGTAAAATTAACACCGTGATCTAGTAACGCCAGTGTCTCTAAATTAAAAACGAACTGTGATTTATGTAAATTTCGACTCATACTACGATACCAGATTACCAGTGTAGACGCAAATAGGCGTCGACTGATCTACCGGTGCCGGTATTTTAATAAAATATCATACCGGTATATTTGATAATCATATGCCGATAACGGACCTACCGTACTGCCTATTCATGGTTTATTTGTGTTAATTGTTTACCTTCCTTATGTGGCCCGACAAAGAAGAGACTAGCAGAGAGCAGACAGAAAGAAAATTGGAAGGAAGAAGATTGGAGGTTCATAAACTGACATACATGAAGATCTTATATACGGGACGTAACCACGGAAGAGACTGGCAGAGAGTAGATTAGAAGTGAAACTGGAGGAAATGAGAAGATTGGAATAGGGTTCATAGACTGACAAACATGAACATTCTGGAACATTGCATACTGATTTAGACACATAGACAACAACAGAAATAACCGGCTGCTCATAATCTTACAGCTACTATAATAGCGCCCTGTCGTGGTGGGCATGACGAAAGAAGCAGCGAAGGCAGTTGAGGCAGGTAGCTGGTCAGAAGGGCATTGTGTAGGATCACTGCCGCGGTCTCCGCCCCCAGCTGCACCCCATGTCGGACGCTGCACAACCACTGTCAGAGAGAGCCATGCGCCAGCTCATCCAGAATTGCAAATGCGACGTGCTTGCTGACCACAACGGCCGCGGGCCGCGGTGGGGATTGCCAACTGTCTGTTGTTGCTGCGGCTGCGGCGGCGCAGCCCCTTGGCTGCCTGGCCCAGCTCTCACAGCTCGGCCAAGTGAAGAGACACCATATTTCTAACTAACCTCTTCCATGGGATCAACAATCGGGCGGGAGCGTCGTCGGGTGCCCTCTGTGTCGGGGCCTTGCTGGAGGACAGCTCAGAGAGCTGGGCAGCGTGTCAGTTGCCCCTTGGAGTCTGGCCCTCATTAACCTGCGCATACTCACGCGCATTCCACGACAATCGCCACCTGCTTGGCAGCAACCCCACCTTCCTACAGCACAAACTGGAGCACCTCGTTGACGACTGCCGACAATCAGCTGGCATCCATGTTGATGATTGGGACACCTGCCGAGACTGCAAAGCGTACCCGCTAGCTGATGGTGCACCTAGGCCACCCTGCCGTCGCCGCAAACCCACTGCCCTTCTGCAGGCCGCTCCCTACGGGCAGGGAATGGGTGTTTGGTACCTGACTGTGTGGGATGCGGAGAGGCTTGACGGAGAAAGCAGACAGGAGAGGTCAGATGCTTGTTGGGCCTCTTAACAGAGGTGTGGGCCGAAAGGTTGAGAGGATTGGGAAGAAATGAAGAATGGGGATGGATGCCCAGCAGGTCCTGACAGAGTTTAACGGGGCTTGGAAACTTTAAGGCGAGGGGAGCAAATATCGGGAAATTATGAAGATTGGGGAAAGGCGTGGAAGGAAAAGAAGCTGGAGAGGGTGAGGGATGAAGAAGGAGATGCAAGGGAAGGTGGTTAGGTGGCGTACACTTGCACGGGAGGAAGAGGAGGATATATCCGCCGCCCACTTTTTCAAGACCTCCAGTCTCATGGCCTCTAGGCCTTGTAGGACACCTTAGCATAACCCGCAGTGCACAGATATGCACAACACACAATTCATACTTGTGTGCAATTGTGCATTACGCAACAATTCGTATTTGCATACTGAAGTTATGACACGGCATTACACTGCCTAGTAAAGGGTAAAGGGTCTTTAAATCTCCCCCCTCCTCCCCCCCCCCACCTTCAGGTTCCACCAGAATCATGCAACTCCCTGACGCGGCCGTGTCCTGTAGGAAACAGACATGCAATGAAGTTTTGGATGGGGCCAGATAGAGGAGGGCAACACCTGTAGGAGTGGCTGAAGGGGTTTGCAGGGTGGTATATGCACACCGTATATGAAACACGCAAACACACATGCAGTGAACAACAAAGTGCTGCAATGAGTTGACGCATTTAAGGCCACCAGAGGGAGGGTAAGCAGAAGAACATCAACATTGCGGGGGGCCGGCATCCTTATCTGATCTGGGGTTCCTCAGATCTCCAACCCTACATGAGCACCCGGTATTCTGTAGAAATCCCTTTTGGTAAGGAGCAGTGAGGGCTCGTTCATCCTTGGTCGTAGAATCAGTATCACGGAGAGATCGGGGGGAACTAGAGAGATCTGGGGAAGAGTAGGTGGGAGACGGTGGGGGAGACTTAATGATAGTGGCAGCCAGCAGCATGCAACAACACATTGCTAGATGTGCATGCTCAACGCATGTTTCTACTCAAAGACCTTCAAAACAAAGGCTCAAAAGCCCTTGAAGCCCCATACAAAGGTAGAGGGCACAAGCTGTGGTCTTATAGCACCCCCATTAGGAGAGAGGAGGATTGGAAGTGGAAGGGGGGCGTGCATGGGGAGGGCTGGCGGGGGCGGGAGGCAAGGTAGCACAATCCAGATACATTTCTGCTCTGCCCCTATACGGCAGCCAAGAAGTAACAGCACTTTTCAGGCAAAAGATTGTTAGGCCTCAATGGCTAGATCAGGTCATACAAGTTCTGTTGGATCATGCAAATACAGGAGTTGATTACAAGGATAGCTCAGGTCCCATGGGACACCACTGCCTATCGGCAGGGGGCAGTCCTGCAGGCTGTGTCCTTCTGCATGCATGCGGCGTGATGTCGTTCGGATCGGGGGCATGCCGGCGGAGCGCTGCCGTGCGGCCAGACGCTGGCATACAAGCGGGGTGCCACTTCATGTGGACGGGTACTGTTGTGTATGCTAGGCCCTATGCCCGTCAGCAGATTGCTGCTCTGCAGGCAGATGCTCGCATACAAGTGGGGTGCCACTTCATGTGGACGGGGTGTTGTTGTGCATGCTAGGCCCTATGCCTGTCAGTGTAGTGCTGCCATGCGGGCAGATGCTGGCATACAAGTGGGGTGCCACTTCATGTGGACGGGGTGTTGTTGTGCATACTAGGCCCTATGCCTGTCAGTGTAGTGCTGCCATGCGGGCAGATGCTGGCATACAAGGGGCGTGCCACTTTATGTGGACGGGGTGTTGTTGTGTATGCTAGGCCCTATGTCTGTCAGCCGAGTGCTGCTGTGCATGCAGATGCTGGCATACAAGTGGGGTGCCACTTCCTGTGGACGGGGTGCTGTTGTGTATGCTAGGCCCTATGCTTGTCAGCAAGGCGCTGCCATGCCGGCATGCGTACAAAATCCTGTTAGATGATCCGGATCGAAGCAGTTTAGCAATATCCGGAGCAGAGCATCGCTTTGCTCCAGAAACGCCACAGGTTTAGCTGGATTGTACTACCTTGGCGGGAAGGGGTCAATTTTGGTTATTGCAGATATCGCAGCTCCAGGCCCTAACTCACCTCAAAGAGGGGGTTGTCATAGCTAGCTGTTGTCCCTCGCACACCGAGCTTGATCGACACCGTGGGCTTGGGCAGGGAACACGCATGCGCCGGGGCGGGCGGGATTGCCTGCGCGTGTGCGAGCGCATGCGCGGACGTGTGCGCACTTGCCTGCACGTGTGTGAATGCGGTGGCAGGCTCGTTTGCGGATGCGGGCAGCTCACCAGTGCACGGGCACCGGAGCCATGCCGCCACCTTGCCCCACCTCTGCATCGAGAGGCTCCACGCCTTGGTGTAGAACGCACTGCTGAGGTACATGCACAGGCAGTTGCCGTTGACTTCGACCACTACCCATTGGTGATACCGGTTGCCCCAGCCGGACCCAGGCTGCCAGTACCCGCCCTCCTTCTTCTCCACGTTGTACGTCATCATGTATAGCAGGGCGAAGAAGGCGGTCAGCCCTATCAGCATGACCAGCTTGAGTTCGGTGTCGCTGGCGGAGGGGAACACGGCGCCAAACAGGTAAGTGACCACGCCAACTGCCCACATGGCGAGGTGTACGATGTAGAATTCCCTTGACCTACAGCAAAGGTGAAGCAGGGTGGCATGACCAATCTAGGCGGATGGTACGAGGGGAAGTATCAAAAGAAGGCATTCCAGTGGTGGTGGAGGGGACTTTGTGCCTCATGTGGATATACTACGAAACATAAACGGGCAGAGGGGTCTCCAGCAGCAAGCCCGCTGCTTGGGCCACCGCCTATAGGCCAGACAAGCTTGGTCTGCATCAGCCTTGTGGTGGCTGCCTAGCCTCCTGCCTAATGTGAAATGGTATGCACTGAGATAAAACGGACATCAACGTATGAGAAAACCCTGTATATGTTGAGGCACAACATGCCTAAGAACTGGCTATGGGGGAGAGGCTTAGGACTTTGAGATAGCCCTTGCCTACTAACCCCATAGGGGCCACGTGAATTTATAAGGTACAAGCAAGGTGACGAACCAAACTGATCCACATGTTCAAGATTCCGGTATCACTGATCAGGTGTCCAAGATTCCGGTATCACTGATCAGGTGTCCAAGATTCCGGTATCACTGATCAGGTGTCCAAGATTCCGGTATCACTGATCAGGTGTCCAAGATTCCGGTGTCACTGATCAGGTGTCCAAGATTCCGGTATCACCGATCAGGTGTCCAAGATTCCGGTATCACTGATCAGGTGTCCAAGATTCCGGTATCACTGATCAGGTGTCCAAGATTCCGGTATCACTGATCAGGTGTCCAAGATTCCGGTATCACTGATCAGGTGTCCAAGATTCCGGTATCACTGATCAGGTGTCCAAGATTCCGGTATCACTGATCAGGTGTCCAAGATTCCGGTATCACTGATCAGGTGTCCAAGATTCCGGTATCACTGATCAGGTGTCCAAGATTCCGGTATCACTGATCAGGTGTCCAAGATTCCGGTATCACTGATCAGGTGTCCAAGATTCCGGTATCACTGATCAGGTGTCCAAGATTCCGGTATCACTGATCAGGTGTCCAAGATTCCGGTATCACTGATCAGGTGTCCAAGATTCTCATGGATTCATGTCGGATCTATGCTAGCTGAGCTACACAAACGATCATTGCCAGTGAGGTTATGGATTTAAGACGGGTCTGACCGCACACTCATGCCCTAACATATGAATTTATGTAAGCTTCCATGATTTCATTGTAGAAGCACTGACACTCTTCCGGGGTGTCCGGGGTGCACTCCCATTGGGAGTCCGGGGGTTAAGTTCCCGGAGCTCCAGACATCATGTGGTGCATGTAATGAATACGCCCTGAGGCGTGGATTAATAAGGAAGCCACCCGATCGGCCGTAGCACTAGGTGAGCTACCATGCAACAATTACTGATTTATCCGGGCTTCCTGCTCCTTCTTTGGTGGCTGGTGCGCGTTTGGTAGTGGCGTGCGCTGCCCATGCTGTGGCTTCCATGCACATCTTGTGTGTGTACATTTTGTCCACCCAGTGGTACCAGTGGACTGCATGCCTGCGCAACTTGTTGTCATATTCCTCAGTCCTGGTTGTATCGGCCTGAAATGTATTTTTTAGCGTTTCGATTAGGGAAGTGGGGATTGTGCCGCACCTTTCCAACGTGATGGGTTGATTGGGTACCACTGTGTAGCCCGCTTGCTTTGGCTCGTGGACGAGGGCCTCATGTTGTTCCTTTTTCTCCGCTTTTTTGTTTTCGTGGTCTATGTCGTTGCAATAGCCAACTTCTATGACGTGGAATCTGAGAGCGTATGGTGAGGTGGCGATTGGATCTACGGTAGTACGTCGTCGGGAGATCCGATCGTGTCGCTAGGCTTGCGGCCTTCGATTATCAGTATGTCCGGTCGCATCTTTTTCCTGTTGTTCTCCTGTTCAAAGCGCTCTTCTTGGGTTAGTAGCGGGCTTACTGGTGGGAATATCCAGGCCGGGAGGCGCTTGCTTTGGACCCCTGGTGGGAGACCCCAGTGTTTGTGAATTGGCCGCCTGAGAGGCTGTAAGTGATCGATTTTTTGTCCTGTCTTGGAAGGAGGCTTGAGACGTAAAACGGGGCGGGGGCAGGTTGGCCATTGGCTGCCGTCACTGCAGCTGGGTTTTGTTTTGGTGTGTATTGCACCCACACTCTTTTCGAGTACCGTAGAACAGGTTAGACTCCGCTCGTATTTAATAAATTATTGGGGTGCGCGGACATGGGTGCGCGGTAGTAATATTAATTCCAAAATTGCAGCTGCGCGGAGCGTCAGTCGGGTCCCCCAAAAAAAAATTTGGGGGTGCGCGGTATGAATTAAAAACAGCACTTGTTACAAAAATTCGCGCGCTATCGCGCGACTGTTTGATTCGACATCCATTCAGTCATCCTTGTCAAGTGTGCCCAAATAGCCCTGCATGGTAACAGTACTGATGACTCAGATGAGCACTACCGGTACTCATAGGTAGCATTATTACTGCACTGCGGTAAATGAGCATTGACAGGATTCAAACCGCCGACCTCCGGGTCGACTGCCAATTTGCGTAGTGCCACTGAGCCCCCAGGGCCCCAATAGCCACACGTTTCTTGAGGCCAGGAACCGGCGGCGGAGGAGAATGACGACTACGGTATGCTAGCAAACGAAGCTTTAACTGACGTTGACTGTACTGGCTGAAAGTGCTGCGCGGACGGACATTTAAATTACTTCAGTGATGCGCGATGTTTAATTAAATTCTGTGCTGCGCGGCGTTAATTTGAATTAAAATTTCGTCGCTGCGCGACCGTTTTTTAAATTCTTTTTGGGGTGCGCGGCCGGAAAAAAAATCTTTTTTTTGGGGGTGCGCGGAGTCTAAGCTGTTTTACGGTATGGATTGTTCTCGCTTTCATCTATGAGGTTTCTAGGGTCGTTGGTTTTTTTGCTACGATTCCTGCTACCTTGTCAACTTCCTCATTGCCAGCTACCCCTGTGTGGGATCTGACCTTGTAGATGTATGTCTTTCCCCTACTTTCGGCTCTGACACGTAGTGCGTCTAGGATATTGTTGAGCATGCCAAAGTGCTTGCTCTCAGACAGGGTCCATGGGGCGTCGAGGATTCTCCTGATCATGCTGATGGAGCATGCTGCTATCCGTGTAGAGGTGGATGTCCTCGTTGGGTGCGGCCACAGCCTGGTGTATGAGGGCTATGTGGATTGCGCTCAGTTCAGCCGGATTTATAGTATTGGTACTGCCCGTACCGTTGGGGTTGATCTTGATTGACACGTGACCTCTGGTATAGCTGCAGTGAATAGCCGCCCCAATGGTCTGTACTCCGTCTGTCTTGATGCATGAACCATCTGTGTACACCCTGTCTGCAGGTGCACACAGTGGGCGGGTGCATGGGAACTTGGCATCGCGGTTTTCATCTCCAATCCCTGGGTCTGGCGTGGTAGGTCCGATGATGCTTGCCGGGGTGGGCCTGTAGGGGGAAGCTTTTCAGGGCGTGGGGAGCTTTGACGTTGTATTTACTGTCGTGGGTGCACGTAGGGGCAGCATCCGGGTCTTGGGGCCCGACAAGGGTTGCAGCCGGGCCTTGCGTGAGTCTGTGTAGCGTGTTCCTGTTGCACTCTGAGAGGTATGATTGCTTCCCAGCATGGTTGCATACCGCCACCGCAATCATGGTGTCTTTGATATCGAGGTTGAGGTTGAATCTACTGGTTAGCCAGTGTTCTGGTTGCTTGAAGTTTCTCCTTGAGTCTGATGACATCAGGATCTGGGTGTTGGGGTGCTGCAAGTGGTTCAGAAGGGGGCTACCTCGTGCGTATAAAATTATCATCACGGTACACGTAGGGATTTCAGGTTGGCTTTCAGCGCTGGCAATAGCCCATCGGAAGGCTTTGTCACATTCTTTGGTATCTTGCCCTGGGTAAGCTTGGGAGGAACCTGTCCATGCAGTGGAGTATGCATCGTAATTGGCTCTAAAGAGCTGGTCCTCTTTGAAGGCAGACCATTACGATGATATGCAGGCGTTTCTGTCAAATGGTGACACAAACCTTTCCATAGTTGTCCCTAGTGCCTTGCTTAGAGCGTTCATCAGCGCATCTGGGCAGCCCCAGTTGTTTCCGATGTGGCTCCTCTTTGTGCCCTTCGTGCTGCTTTTTCTTGCTAGGCGGTATCGGGTCTGCATCCTGGCCAACAACAGGTCTGGTCAACAACAGAAATCTCATGAGTAAAACCAAAAGTGAGTGACCCATCATGCAGACCAAGGTCGATGGACTCATGCCTCCCTGAACCCTTAACCCTAAACTAGAACATTAATTATTTTGAGAACGAGGGTCTTAGCTTACATTATTGCATGTTCCCCCCGGCTAGTATTGCATATTGTGCACGTCTATACCATACGAAGAAGTCCGTAATAGTAATTTACTCACAAAATTCCCAGGCACAACTGGATGAGTGGCTGGCACCGTGAGAACAACGTTGACATGAGATCTTGGAAGTTGGGCAGGTCCAAGATGTCAGAGCCCGGACCAAAGATGACAACAAGCTCAACCAACACGGTGAAGACCAGCAGATGGAAAACGTAGAAGGCTCTGCCCCTGTGACGAGGAAGGGAATTTGAGCTTACGGTATCCGAGTCATTGAAAGGATCGAAAAGGGATAGGGTTTGGTTTTCAGTTGAGTTCGTTGGAAAACCGGTTCCGAACCGCCAAAATGTCGCATGTTTCGAAAGGCGTGTTCTTCGCGCTCGCCCCAGTGTTTCGAGTCTTTGTTTGTTCCAATGGCGTATCTCGTGCTTCCTTACCTTATGACAGTGCACTGCAATGGAGGCGCGCGGAGTGGATCAAACGAGCCGTACTTTCTTGGGCATGCTATTTTTAGGGGTTTGCGGTGAAAAGTGGTGCCAATTTCGGAAACAGGCCATTGCTTTGTGTTGGGCGCAAAGTTGTTTGCATGTCTGCCTGCATTGTACATGCTCGTGGCATGGCAGCCACAGCCTTGGCCACGTTGGTTTTGGACTTCTCTCACTGAAAGTTCATAATGCACAGTACGTGACGTGCCCCCGTTGTGTTGCTTCAAGCGCAAACACGTTTGACAGATTAGCCGTGTTCGCAGGGCTGCTCGCTTTGATCCGTATCGCGGCAGCCAGCGGTTGGCTAGTTTTCGAACGTGCAGGATGAAAGTTGACACTGCATAACATGAAAGGCCATCGTAGGGACTATCGTGCAGCTTTGCTTTATGCTCAAACTCGTTTTCTATGTTAGGTTTGGCAGTGTTGGCAGACTTGTTTGCCTGCTTCAGTTTCCCATGAATGAAGTGCGACGACCTATCGACAGAGCGTCCAATGCCATGCGCCAAGTCTGTCATCAAGACACACTAAAACTGCAGCAGCTTAAACAGAAGCAGATATGCACACCCACCGGTCAACAGATCGGCACTTTTGTCTGTTCTGATCTAGGCTTGGGACCTGCTGCCCAAGATTGGTCGGCTGTTGTGTTCGGTGTGCAATCAGACTGTTGCTGTGTGCACTGTATCGCTTTTATGAGGCAGCTTGAACATACAGCAAATGAAGTTGCTGCGATGACATTTTTGACAAATTGACAGTTGCCATGCACAGCTGTTGGACAGCTGTTGGACAGCTGTTGGACAGCTGTTGGACAGCTGTTGGACAGCTGTTGGACAGCTGTTGGACAAACTAGGAATCCAGGCAGAGGGACTGAGGTAGACATTGTGCCGCAACATGCAATGCACGTTACAGAAAACATGTAGGAAGCGCACTCGAAGAGTTCCTTGAACACAGCATGTGCGGTACCTTCTTATTGATAGTTCACGGTACCTACTTATTGACAGTTTTCCGAAGGAACATCAAATCCCTGTGCAAAACAAGGCACAGATGCTGGATGGCGAAAGCAGGCTCACATCCGGATTGTCCAGCCTCTCCCGTAACGTACGGTACACTCGTAGTCTCTACCATCACTCAATCAGCCCCCCACGCTACAAAGGCTAGCTTCGGGGTCAGTTGCAACTTGTGCCTTCCACCTCAAGTTGCTGTGATTGACCATTTAGGACGAGAGACAACTTAAGCATCGCTTTCAAATTTAAAGGTCTTGTGGCAAAATCAAACTTTTGTCTCCCATATCATGGATACTTTTGCAAAACGAAACCAGTTTTGTAAAACCTGTCAGTCCAGCCCATCAGTAATTGAAACAGTAAAATTAACACCGTGATCTAGTAACGCCAGTGTCTCTAAATTAAAAACGAACTGTGATTTATGTAAATTTCGACTCATACTACGATACCAGATTACCAGTGTAGACGCAAATAGGCGTCGACTGATCTACCGGTGCCGGTATTTTAATAAAATATCATACCGGTATATTTGATAATCATATGCCGATAACGGACCTACCGTACTGCCTATTCATGGTTTATTTGTGTTAATTGTTTACCTTCCTTATGTGGCCCGACAAAGAAGAGACTAGCAGAGAGCAGACAGAAAGAAAATTGGAAGGAAGAAGATTGGAGGTTCATAAACTGACATACATGAAGATCTTATATACGGGACGTAACCACGGAAGAGACTGGCAGAGAGTAGATTAGAAGTGAAACTGGAGGAAATGAGAAGATTGGAATAGGGTTCATAGACTGACAAACATGAACATTCTGGAACATTGCATACTGATTTAGACACATAGACAACAACAGAAATAACCGGCTGCTCATAATCTTACAGCTACTATAATAGCGCCCTGTCGTGGTGGGCATGACGAAAGAAGCAGCGAAGGCAGTTGAGGCAGGTAGCTGGTCAGAAGGGCATTGTGTAGGATCACTGCCGCGGTCTCCGCCCCCAGCTGCACCCCATGTCGGACGCTGCACAACCACTGTCAGAGAGAGCCATGCGCCAGCTCATCCAGAATTGCAAATGCGACGTGCTTGCTGACCACAACGGCCGCGGGCCGCGGTGGGGATTGCCAACTGTCTGTTGTTGCTGCGGCTGCGGCGGCGCAGCCCCTTGGCTGCCTGGCCCAGCTCTCACAGCTCGGCCAAGTGAAGAGACACCATATTTCTAACTAACCTCTTCCATGGGATCAACAATCGGGCGGGAGCGTCGTCGGGTGCCCTCTGTGTCGGGGCCTTGCTGGAGGACAGCTCAGAGAGCTGGGCAGCGTGTCAGTTGCCCCTTGGAGTCTGGCCCTCATTAACCTGCGCATACTCACGCGCATTCCACGACAATCGCCACCTGCTTGGCAGCAACCCCACCTTCCTACAGCACAAACTGGAGCACCTCGTTGACGACTGCCGACAATCAGCTGGCATCCATGTTGATGATTGGGACACCTGCCGAGACTGCAAAGCGTACCCGCTAGCTGATGGTGCACCTAGGCCACCCTGCCGTCGCCGCAAACCCACTGCCCTTCTGCAGGCCGCTCCCTACGGGCAGGGAATGGGTGTTTGGTACCTGACTGTGTGGGATGCGGAGAGGCTTGACGGAGAAAGCAGACAGGAGAGGTCAGATGCTTGTTGGGCCTCTTAACAGAGGTGTGGGCCGAAAGGTTGAGAGGATTGGGAAGAAATGAAGAATGGGGATGGATGCCCAGCAGGTCCTGACAGAGTTTAACGGGGCTTGGAAACTTTAAGGCGAGGGGAGCAAATATCGGGAAATTATGAAGATTGGGGAAAGGCGTGGAAGGAAAAGAAGCTGGAGAGGGTGAGGGATGAAGAAGGAGATGCAAGGGAAGGTGGTTAGGTGGCGTACACTTGCACGGGAGGAAGAGGAGGATATATCCGCCGCCCACTTTTTCAAGACCTCCAGTCTCATGGCCTCTAGGCCTTGTAGGACACCTTAGCATAACCCGCAGTGCACAGATATGCACAACACACAATTCATACTTGTGTGCAATTGTGCATTACGCAACAATTCGTATTTGCATACTGAAGTTATGACACGGCATTACACTGCCTAGTAAAGGGTAAAGGGTCTTTAAATCTCCCCCCTCCTCCCCCCCCCACCTTCAGGTTCCACCAGAATCATGCAACTCCCTGACGCGGCCGTGTCCTGTAGGAAACAGACATGCAATGAAGTTTTGGATGGGGCCAGATAGAGGAGGGCAACACCTGTAGGAGTGGCTGAAGGGGTTTGCAGGGTGGTATATGCACACCGTATATGAAACACGCAAACACACATGCAGTGAACAACAAAGTGCTGCAATGAGTTGACGCATTTAAGGCCACCAGAGGGAGGGTAAGCAGAAGAACATCAACATTGCGGGGGGCCGGCATCCTTATCTGATCTGGGGTTCCTCAGATCTCCAACCCTACATGAGCACCCGGTATTCTGTAGAAATCCCTTTTGGTAAGGAGCAGTGAGGGCTCGTTCATCCTTGGTCGTAGAATCAGTATCACGGAGAGATCGGGGGGAACTAGAGAGATCTGGGGAAGAGTAGGTGGGAGACGGTGGGGGAGACTTAATGATAGTGGCAGCCAGCAGCATGCAACAACACATTGCTAGATGTGCATGCTCAACGCATGTTTCTACTCAAAGACCTTCAAAACAAAGGCTCAAAAGCCCTTGAAGCCCCATACAAAGGTAGAGGGCACAAGCTGTGGTCTTATAGCACCCCCATTAGGAGAGAGGAGGATTGGAAGTGGAAGGGGGGCGTGCATGGGGAGGGCTGGCGGGGGCGGGAGGCAAGGTAGCACAATCCAGATACATTTCTGCTCTGCCCCTATACGGCAGCCAAGAAGTAACAGCACTTTTCAGGCAAAAGATTGTTAGGCCTCAATGGCTAGATCAGGTCATACAAGTTCTGTTGGATCATGCAAATACAGGAGTTGATTACAAGGATAGCTCAGGTCCCATGGGACACCACTGCCTATCGGCAGGGGGCAGTCCTGCAGGCTGTGTCCTTCTGCATGCATGCGGCGTGATGTCGTTCGGATCGGGGGCATGCCGGCGGAGCGCTGCCGTGCGGCCAGACGCTGGCATACAAGCGGGGTGCCACTTCATGTGGACGGGTACTGTTGTGTATGCTAGGCCCTATGCCCGTCAGCAGATTGCTGCTCTGCAGGCAGATGCTCGCATACAAGTGGGGTGCCACTTCATGTGGACGGGGTGTTGTTGTGCATGCTAGGCCCTATGCCTGTCAGTGTAGTGCTGCCATGCGGGCAGATGCTGGCATACAAGTGGGGTGCCACTTCATGTGGACGGGGTGTTGTTGTGCATACTAGGCCCTATGCCTGTCAGTGTAGTGCTGCCATGCGGGCAGATGCTGGCATACAAGGGGCGTGCCACTTTATGTGGACGGGGTGTTGTTGTGTATGCTAGGCCCTATGTCTGTCAGCCGAGTGCTGCTGTGCATGCAGATGCTGGCATACAAGTGGGGTGCCACTTCCTGTGGACGGGGTGCTGTTGTGTATGCTAGGCCCTATGCTTGTCAGCAAGGCGCTGCCATGCCGGCATGCGTACAAAATCCTGTTAGATGATCCGGATCGAAGCAGTTTAGCAATATCCGGAGCAGAGCATCGCTTTGCTCCAGAAACGCCACAGGTTTAGCTGGATTGTACTACCTTGGCGGGAAGGGGTCAATTTTGGTTATTGCAGATATCGCAGCTCCAGGCCCTAACTCACCTCAAAGAGGGGGTTGTCATAGCTAGCTGTTGTCCCTCGCACACCGAGCTTGATCGACACCGTGGGCTTGGGCAGGGAACACGCATGCGCCGGGGCGGGCGGGATTGCCTGCGCGTGTGCGAGCGCATGCGCGGACGTGTGCGCACTTGCCTGCACGTGTGTGAATGCGGTGGCAGGCTCGTTTGCGGATGCGGGCAGCTCACCAGTGCACGGGCACCGGAGCCATGCCGCCACCTTGCCCCACCTCTGCATCGAGAGGCTCCACGCCTTGGTGTAGAACGCACTGCTGAGGTACATGCACAGGCAGTTGCCGTTGACTTCGACCACTACCCATTGGTGATACCGGTTGCCCCAGCCGGACCCAGGCTGCCAGTACCCGCCCTCCTTCTTCTCCACGTTGTACGTCATCATGTATAGCAGGGCGAAGAAGGCGGTCAGCCCTATCAGCATGACCAGCTTGAGTTCGGTGTCGCTGGCGGAGGGGAACACGGCGCCAAACAGGTAAGTGACCACGCCAACTGCCCACATGGCGAGGTGTACGATGTAGAATTCCCTTGACCTACAGCAAAGGTGAAGCAGGGTGGCATGACCAATCTAGGCGGATGGTACGAGGGGAAGTATCAAAAGAAGGCATTCCAGTGGTGGTGGAGGGGACTTTGTGCCTCATGTGGATATACTACGAAACATAAACGGGCAGAGGGGTCTCCAGCAGCAAGCCCGCTGCTTGGGCCACCGCCTATAGGCCAGACAAGCTTGGTCTGCATCAGCCTTGTGGTGGCTGCCTAGCCTCCTGCCTAATGTGAAATGGTATGCACTGAGATAAAACGGACATCAACGTATGAGAAAACCCTGTATATGTTGAGGCACAACATGCCTAAGAACTGGCTATGGGGGAGAGGCTTAGGACTTTGAGATAGCCCTTGCCTACTAACCCCATAGGGGCCACGTGAATTTATAAGGTACAAGCAAGGTGACGAACCAAACTGATCCACATGTTCAAGATTCCGGTATCACTGATCAGGTGTCCAAGATTCCGGTATCACTGATCAGGTGTCCAAGATTCCGGTATCACTGATCAGGTGTCCAAGATTCCGGTATCACTGATCAGGTGTCCAAGATTCCGGTGTCACTGATCAGGTGTCCAAGATTCCGGTATCACCGATCAGGTGTCCAAGATTCCGGTATCACTGATCAGGTGTCCAAGATTCCGGTATCACTGATCAGGTGTCCAAGATTCCGGTATCACTGATCAGGTGTCCAAGATTCCGGTATCACTGATCAGGTGTCCAAGATTCCGGTATCACTGATCAGGTGTCCAAGATTCCGGTATCACTGATCAGGTGTCCAAGATTCCGGTATCACTGATCAGGTGTCCAAGATTCCGGTATCACTGATCAGGTGTCCAAGATTCCGGTATCACTGATCAGGTGTCCAAGATTCCGGTATCACTGATCAGGTGTCCAAGATTCCGGTATCACTGATCAGGTGTCCAAGATTCCGGTATCACTGATCAGGTGTCCAAGATTCCGGTATCACTGATCAGGTGTCCAAGATTCTCATGGATTCATGTCGGATCTATGCTAGCTGAGCTACACAAACGATCATTGCCAGTGAGGTTATGGATTTAAGACGGGTCTGACCGCACACTCATGCCCTAACATATGAATTTATGTAAGCTTCCATGATTTCATTGTAGAAGCACTGACACTCTTCCGGGGTGTCCGGGGTGCACTCCCATTGGGAGTCCGGGGGTTAAGTTCCCGGAGCTCCAGACATCATGTGGTGCATGTAATGAATACGCCCTGAGGCGTGGATTAATAAGGAAGCCACCCGATCGGCCGTAGCACTAGGTGAGCTACCATGCAACAATTACTGATTTATCCGGGCTTCCTGCTCCTTCTTTGGTGGCTGGTGCGCGTTTGGTAGTGGCGTGCGCTGCCCATGCTGTGGCTTCCATGCACATCTTGTGTGTGTACATTTTGTCCACCCAGTGGTACCAGTGGACTGCATGCCTGCGCAACTTGTTGTCATATTCCTCAGTCCTGGTTGTATCGGCCTGAAATGTATTTTTTAGCGTTTCGATTAGGGAAGTGGGGATTGTGCCGCACCTTTCCAACGTGATGGGTTGATTGGGTACCACTGTGTAGCCCGCTTGCTTTGGCTCGTGGACGAGGGCCTCATGTTGTTCCTTTTTCTCCGCTTTTTTGTTTTCGTGGTCTATGTCGTTGCAATAGCCAACTTCTATGACGTGGAATCTGAGAGCGTATGGTGAGGTGGCGATTGGATCTACGGTAGTACGTCGTCGGGAGATCCGATCGTGTCGCTAGGCTTGCGGCCTTCGATTATCAGTATGTCCGGTCGCATCTTTTTCCTGTTGTTCTCCTGTTCAAAGCGCTCTTCTTGGGTTAGTAGCGGGCTTACTGGTGGGAATATCCAGGCCGGGAGGCGCTTGCTTTGGACCCCTGGTGGGAGACCCCAGTGTTTGTGAATTGGCCGCCTGAGAGGCTGTAAGTGATCGATTTTTTGTCCTGTCTTGGAAGGAGGCTTGAGACGTAAAACGGGGCGGGGGCAGGTTGGCCATTGGCTGCCGTCACTGCAGCTGGGTTTTGTTTTGGTGTGTATTGCACCCACACTCTTTTCGAGTACCGTAGAACAGGTTAGACTCCGCTCGTATTTAATAAATTATTGGGGTGCGCGGACATGGGTGCGCGGTAGTAATATTAATTCCAAAATTGCAGCTGCGCGGAGCGTCAGTCGGGTCCCCCAAAAAAAAATTTGGGGGTGCGCGGTATGAATTAAAAACAGCACTTGTTACAAAAATTCGCGCGCTATCGCGCGACTGTTTGATTCGACATCCATTCAGTCATCCTTGTCAAGTGTGCCCAAATAGCCCTGCATGGTAACAGTACTGATGACTCAGATGAGCACTACCGGTACTCATAGGTAGCATTATTACTGCACTGCGGTAAATGAGCATTGACAGGATTCAAACCGCCGACCTCCGGGTCGACTGCCAATTTGCGTAGTGCCACTGAGCCCCCAGGGCCCCAATAGCCACACGTTTCTTGAGGCCAGGAACCGGCGGCGGAGGAGAATGACGACTACGGTATGCTAGCAAACGAAGCTTTAACTGACGTTGACTGTACTGGCTGAAAGTGCTGCGCGGACGGACATTTAAATTACTTCAGTGATGCGCGATGTTTAATTAAATTCTGTGCTGCGCGGCGTTAATTTGAATTAAAATTTCGTCGCTGCGCGACCGTTTTTTAAATTCTTTTTGGGGTGCGCGGCCGGAAAAAAAATCTTTTTTTTGGGGGTGCGCGGAGTCTAAGCTGTTTTACGGTATGGATTGTTCTCGCTTTCATCTATGAGGTTTCTAGGGTCGTTGGTTTTTTTGCTACGATTCCTGCTACCTTGTCAACTTCCTCATTGCCAGCTACCCCTGTGTGGGATCTGACCTTGTAGATGTATGTCTTTCCCCTACTTTCGGCTCTGACACGTAGTGCGTCTAGGATATTGTTGAGCATGCCAAAGTGCTTGCTCTCAGACAGGGTCCATGGGGCGTCGAGGATTCTCCTGATCATGCTGATGGAGCATGCTGCTATCCGTGTAGAGGTGGATGTCCTCGTTGGGTGCGGCCACAGCCTGGTGTATGAGGGCTATGTGGATTGCGCTCAGTTCAGCCGGATTTATAGTATTGGTACTGCCCGTACCGTTGGGGTTGATCTTGATTGACACGTGACCTCTGGTATAGCTGCAGTGAATAGCCGCCCCAATGGTCTGTACTCCGTCTGTCTTGATGCATGAACCATCTGTGTACACCCTGTCTGCAGGTGCACACAGTGGGCGGGTGCATGGGAACTTGGCATCGCGGTTTTCATCTCCAATCCCTGGGTCTGGCGTGGTAGGTCCGATGATGCTTGCCGGGGTGGGCCTGTAGGGGGAAGCTTTTCAGGGCGTGGGGAGCTTTGACGTTGTATTTACTGTCGTGGGTGCACGTAGGGGCAGCATCCGGGTCTTGGGGCCCGACAAGGGTTGCAGCCGGGCCTTGCGTGAGTCTGTGTAGCGTGTTCCTGTTGCACTCTGAGAGGTATGATTGCTTCCCAGCATGGTTGCATACCGCCACCGCAATCATGGTGTCTTTGATATCGAGGTTGAGGTTGAATCTACTGGTTAGCCAGTGTTCTGGTTGCTTGAAGTTTCTCCTTGAGTCTGATGACATCAGGATCTGGGTGTTGGGGTGCTGCAAGTGGTTCAGAAGGGGGCTACCTCGTGCGTATAAAATTATCATCACGGTACACGTAGGGATTTCAGGTTGGCTTTCAGCGCTGGCAATAGCCCATCGGAAGGCTTTGTCACATTCTTTGGTATCTTGCCCTGGGTAAGCTTGGGAGGAACCTGTCCATGCAGTGGAGTATGCATCGTAATTGGCTCTAAAGAGCTGGTCCTCTTTGAAGGCAGACCATTACGATGATATGCAGGCGTTTCTGTCAAATGGTGACACAAACCTTTCCATAGTTGTCCCTAGTGCCTTGCTTAGAGCGTTCATCAGCGCATCTGGGCAGCCCCAGTTGTTTCCGATGTGGCTCCTCTTTGTGCCCTTCGTGCTGCTTTTTCTTGCTAGGCGGTATCGGGTCTGCATCCTGGCCAACAACAGGTCTGGTCAACAACAGAAATCTCATGAGTAAAACCAAAAGTGAGTGACCCATCATGCAGACCAAGGTCGATGGACTCATGCCTCCCTGAACCCTTAACCCTAAACTAGAACATTAATTATTTTGAGAACGAGGGTCTTAGCTTACATTATTGCATGTTCCCCCCGGCTAGTATTGCATATTGTGCACGTCTATACCATACGAAGAAGTCCGTAATAGTAATTTACTCACAAAATTCCCAGGCACAACTGGATGAGTGGCTGGCACCGTGAGAACAACGTTGACATGAGATCTTGGAAGTTGGGCAGGTCCAAGATGTCAGAGCCCGGACCAAAGATGACAACAAGCTCAACCAACACGGTGAAGACCAGCAGATGGAAAACGTAGAAGGCTCTGCCCCTGTGACGAGGAAGGGAATTTGAGCTTACGGTATCCGAGTCATTGAAAGGATCGAAAAGGGATAGGGTTTGGTTTTCAGTTGAGTTCGTTGGAAAACCGGTTCCGAACCGCCAAAATGTCGCATGTTTCGAAAGGCGTGTTCTTCGCGCTCGCCCCAGTGTTTCGAGTCTTTGTTTGTTCCAATGGCGTATCTCGTGCTTCCTTACCTTATGACAGTGCACTGCAATGGAGGCGCGCGGAGTGGATCAAACGAGCCGTACTTTCTTGGGCATGCTATTTTTAGGGGTTTGCGGTGAAAAGTGGTGCCAATTTCGGAAACAGGCCATTGCTTTGTGTTGGGCGCAAAGTTGTTTGCATGTCTGCCTGCATTGTACATGCTCGTGGCATGGCAGCCACAGCCTTGGCCACGTTGGTTTTGGACTTCTCTCACTGAAAGTTCATAATGCACAGTACGTGACGTGCCCCCGTTGTGTTGCTTCAAGCGCAAACACGTTTGACAGATTAGCCGTGTTCGCAGGGCTGCTCGCTTTGATCCGTATCGCGGCAGCCAGCGGTTGGCTAGTTTTCGAACGTGCAGGATGAAAGTTGACACTGCATAACATGAAAGGCCATCGTAGGGACTATCGTGCAGCTTTGCTTTATGCTCAAACTCGTTTTCTATGTTAGGTTTGGCAGTGTTGGCAGACTTGTTTGCCTGCTTCAGTTTCCCATGAATGAAGTGCGACGACCTATCGACAGAGCGTCCAATGCCATGCGCCAAGTCTGTCATCAAGACACACTAAAACTGCAGCAGCTTAAACAGAAGCAGATATGCACACCCACCGGTCAACAGATCGGCACTTTTGTCTGTTCTGATCTAGGCTTGGGACCTGCTGCCCAAGATTGGTCGGCTGTTGTGTTCGGTGTGCAATCAGACTGTTGCTGTGTGCACTGTATCGCTTTTATGAGGCAGCTTGAACATACAGCAAATGAAGTTGCTGCGATGACATTTTTTGACAAATTGACAGTTGCCATGCACAGCTGTTGGACAGCTGTTGGACAGCTGTTGGACAGCTGTTGGACAGCTGTTGGACAGCTGTTGGACAGCTGTTGGACAAACTAGGAATCCAGGCAGAGGGACTGAGGTAGACATTGTGCCGCAACATGCAATGCACGTTACAGAAAACATGTAGGAAGCGCACTCGAAGAGTTCCTTGAACACAGCATGTGCGGTACCTTCTTATTGATAGTTCACGGTACCTACTTATTGACAGTTTTCCGAAGGAACATCAAATCCCTGTGCAAAACAAGGCACAGATGCTGGATGGCGAAAGCAGGCTCACATCCGGATTGTCCAGCCTCTCCCGTAACGTACGGTACACTCGTAGTCTCTACCATCACTCAATCAGCCCCCCACGCTACAAAGGCTAGCTTCGGGGTCAGTTGCAACTTGTGCCTTCCACCTCAAGTTGCTGTGATTGACCATTTAGGACGAGAGACAACTTAAGCATCGCTTTCAAATTTAAAGGTCTTGTGGCAAAATCAAACTTTTGTCTCCCATATCATGGATACTTTTGCAAAACGAAACCAGTTTTGTAAAACCTGTCAGTCCAGCCCATCAGTAATTGAAACAGTAAAATTAACACCGTGATCTAGTAACGCCAGTGTCTCTAAATTAAAAACGAACTGTGATTTATGTAAATTTCGACTCATACTACGATACCAGATTACCAGTGTAGACGCAAATAGGCGTCGACTGATCTACCGGTGCCGGTATTTTAATAAAATATCATACCGGTATATTTGATAATCATATGCCGATAACGGACCTACCGTACTGCCTATTCATGGTTTATTTGTGTTAATTGTTTACCTTCCTTATGTGGCCCGACAAAGAAGAGACTAGCAGAGAGCAGACAGAAAGAAAATTGGAAGGAAGAAGATTGGAGGTTCATAAACTGACATACATGAAGATCTTATATACGGGACGTAACCACGGAAGAGACTGGCAGAGAGTAGATTAGAAGTGAAACTGGAGGAAATGAGAAGATTGGAATAGGGTTCATAGACTGACAAACATGAACATTCTGGAACATTGCATACTGATTTAGACACATAGACAACAACAGAAATAACCGGCTGCTCATAATCTTACAGCTACTATAATAGCGCCCTGTCGTGGTGGGCATGACGAAAGAAGCAGCGAAGGCAGTTGAGGCAGGTAGCTGGTCAGAAGGGCATTGTGTAGGATCACTGCCGCGGTCTCCGCCCCCAGCTGCACCCCATGTCGGACGCTGCACAACCACTGTCAGAGAGAGCCATGCGCCAGCTCATCCAGAATTGCAAATGCGACGTGCTTGCTGACCACAACGGCCGCGGGCCGCGGTGGGGATTGCCAACTGTCTGTTGTTGCTGCGGCTGCGGCGGCGCAGCCCCTTGGCTGCCTGGCCCAGCTCTCACAGCTCGGCCAAGTGAAGAGACACCATATTTCTAACTAACCTCTTCCATGGGATCAACAATCGGGCGGGAGCGTCGTCGGGTGCCCTCTGTGTCGGGGCCTTGCTGGAGGACAGCTCAGAGAGCTGGGCAGCGTGTCAGTTGCCCCTTGGAGTCTGGCCCTCATTAACCTGCGCATACTCACGCGCATTCCACGACAATCGCCACCTGCTTGGCAGCAACCCCACCTTCCTACAGCACAAACTGGAGCACCTCGTTGACGACTGCCGACAATCAGCTGGCATCCATGTTGATGATTGGGACACCTGCCGAGACTGCAAAGCGTACCCGCTAGCTGATGGTGCACCTAGGCCACCCTGCCGTCGCCGCAAACCCACTGCCCTTCTGCAGGCCGCTCCCTACGGGCAGGGAATGGGTGTTTGGTACCTGACTGTGTGGGATGCGGAGAGGCTTGACGGAGAAAGCAGACAGGAGAGGTCAGATGCTTGTTGGGCCTCTTAACAGAGGTGTGGGCCGAAAGGTTGAGAGGATTGGGAAGAAATGAAGAATGGGGATGGATGCCCAGCAGGTCCTGACAGAGTTTAACGGGGCTTGGAAACTTTAAGGCGAGGGGAGCAAATATCGGGAAATTATGAAGATTGGGGAAAGGCGTGGAAGGAAAAGAAGCTGGAGAGGGTGAGGGATGAAGAAGGAGATGCAAGGGAAGGTGGTTAGGTGGCGTACACTTGCACGGGAGGAAGAGGAGGATATATCCGCCGCCCACTTTTTCAAGACCTCCAGTCTCATGGCCTCTAGGCCTTGTAGGACACCTTAGCATAACCCGCAGTGCACAGATATGCACAACACACAATTCATACTTGTGTGCAATTGTGCATTACGCAACAATTCGTATTTGCATACTGAAGTTATGACACGGCATTACACTGCCTAGTAAAGGGTAAAGGGTCTTTAAATCTCCCCCCTCCTCCCCCCCCCACCTTCAGGTTCCACCAGAATCATGCAACTCCCTGACGCGGCCGTGTCCTGTAGGAAACAGACATGCAATGAAGTTTTGGATGGGGCCAGATAGAGGAGGGCAACACCTGTAGGAGTGGCTGAAGGGGTTTGCAGGGTGGTATATGCACACCGTATATGAAACACGCAAACACACATGCAGTGAACAACAAAGTGCTGCAATGAGTTGACGCATTTAAGGCCACCAGAGGGAGGGTAAGCAGAAGAACATCAACATTGCGGGGGGCCGGCATCCTTATCTGATCTGGGGTTCCTCAGATCTCCAACCCTACATGAGCACCCGGTATTCTGTAGAAATCCCTTTTGGTAAGGAGCAGTGAGGGCTCGTTCATCCTTGGTCGTAGAATCAGTATCACGGAGAGATCGGGGGGAACTAGAGAGATCTGGGGAAGAGTAGGTGGGAGACGGTGGGGGAGACTTAATGATAGTGGCAGCCAGCAGCATGCAACAACACATTGCTAGATGTGCATGCTCAACGCATGTTTCTACTCAAAGACCTTCAAAACAAAGGCTCAAAAGCCCTTGAAGCCCCATACAAAGGTAGAGGGCACAAGCTGTGGTCTTATAGCACCCCCATTAGGAGAGAGGAGGATTGGAAGTGGAAGGGGGGCGTGCATGGGGAGGGCTGGCGGGGGCGGGAGGCAAGGTAGCACAATCCAGATACATTTCTGCTCTGCCCCTATACGGCAGCCAAGAAGTAACAGCACTTTTCAGGCAAAAGATTGTTAGGCCTCAATGGCTAGATCAGGTCATACAAGTTCTGTTGGATCATGCAAATACAGGAGTTGATTACAAGGATAGCTCAGGTCCCATGGGACACCACTGCCTATCGGCAGGGGGCAGTCCTGCAGGCTGTGTCCTTCTGCATGCATGCGGCGTGATGTCGTTCGGATCGGGGGCATGCCGGCGGAGCGCTGCCGTGCGGCCAGACGCTGGCATACAAGCGGGGTGCCACTTCATGTGGACGGGTACTGTTGTGTATGCTAGGCCCTATGCCCGTCAGCAGATTGCTGCTCTGCAGGCAGATGCTCGCATACAAGTGGGGTGCCACTTCATGTGGACGGGGTGTTGTTGTGCATGCTAGGCCCTATGCCTGTCAGTGTAGTGCTGCCATGCGGGCAGATGCTGGCATACAAGTGGGGTGCCACTTCATGTGGACGGGGTGTTGTTGTGCATACTAGGCCCTATGCCTGTCAGTGTAGTGCTGCCATGCGGGCAGATGCTGGCATACAAGGGGCGTGCCACTTTATGTGGACGGGGTGTTGTTGTGTATGCTAGGCCCTATGTCTGTCAGCCGAGTGCTGCTGTGCATGCAGATGCTGGCATACAAGTGGGGTGCCACTTCCTGTGGACGGGGTGCTGTTGTGTATGCTAGGCCCTATGCTTGTCAGCAAGGCGCTGCCATGCCGGCATGCGTACAAAATCCTGTTAGATGATCCGGATCGAAGCAGTTTAGCAATATCCGGAGCAGAGCATCGCTTTGCTCCAGAAACGCCACAGGTTTAGCTGGATTGTACTACCTTGGCGGGAAGGGGTCAATTTTGGTTATTGCAGATATCGCAGCTCCAGGCCCTAACTCACCTCAAAGAGGGGGTTGTCATAGCTAGCTGTTGTCCCTCGCACACCGAGCTTGATCGACACCGTGGGCTTGGGCAGGGAACACGCATGCGCCGGGGCGGGCGGGATTGCCTGCGCGTGTGCGAGCGCATGCGCGGACGTGTGCGCACTTGCCTGCACGTGTGTGAATGCGGTGGCAGGCTCGTTTGCGGATGCGGGCAGCTCACCAGTGCACGGGCACCGGAGCCATGCCGCCACCTTGCCCCACCTCTGCATCGAGAGGCTCCACGCCTTGGTGTAGAACGCACTGCTGAGGTACATGCACAGGCAGTTGCCGTTGACTTCGACCACTACCCATTGGTGATACCGGTTGCCCCAGCCGGACCCAGGCTGCCAGTACCCGCCCTCCTTCTTCTCCACGTTGTACGTCATCATGTATAGCAGGGCGAAGAAGGCGGTCAGCCCTATCAGCATGACCAGCTTGAGTTCGGTGTCGCTGGCGGAGGGGAACACGGCGCCAAACAGGTAAGTGACCACGCCAACTGCCCACATGGCGAGGTGTACGATGTAGAATTCCCTTGACCTACAGCAAAGGTGAAGCAGGGTGGCATGACCAATCTAGGCGGATGGTACGAGGGGAAGTATCAAAAGAAGGCATTCCAGTGGTGGTGGAGGGGACTTTGTGCCTCATGTGGATATACTACGAAACATAAACGGGCAGAGGGGTCTCCAGCAGCAAGCCCGCTGCTTGGGCCACCGCCTATAGGCCAGACAAGCTTGGTCTGCATCAGCCTTGTGGTGGCTGCCTAGCCTCCTGCCTAATGTGAAATGGTATGCACTGAGATAAAACGGACATCAACGTATGAGAAAACCCTGTATATGTTGAGGCACAACATGCCTAAGAACTGGCTATGGGGGAGAGGCTTAGGACTTTGAGATAGCCCTTGCCTACTAACCCCATAGGGGCCACGTGAATTTATAAGGTACAAGCAAGGTGACGAACCAAACTGATCCACATGTTCAAGATTCCGGTATCACTGATCAGGTGTCCAAGATTCCGGTATCACTGATCAGGTGTCCAAGATTCCGGTATCACTGATCAGGTGTCCAAGATTCCGGTATCACTGATCAGGTGTCCAAGATTCCGGTGTCACTGATCAGGTGTCCAAGATTCCGGTATCACCGATCAGGTGTCCAAGATTCCGGTATCACTGATCAGGTGTCCAAGATTCCGGTATCACTGATCAGGTGTCCAAGATTCCGGTATCACTGATCAGGTGTCCAAGATTCCGGTATCACTGATCAGGTGTCCAAGATTCCGGTATCACTGATCAGGTGTCCAAGATTCCGGTATCACTGATCAGGTGTCCAAGATTCCGGTATCACTGATCAGGTGTCCAAGATTCCGGTATCACTGATCAGGTGTCCAAGATTCCGGTATCACTGATCAGGTGTCCAAGATTCCGGTATCACTGATCAGGTGTCCAAGATTCCGGTATCACTGATCAGGTGTCCAAGATTCCGGTATCACTGATCAGGTGTCCAAGATTCCGGTATCACTGATCAGGTGTCCAAGATTCTCATGGATTCATGTCGGATCTATGCTAGCTGAGCTACACAAACGATCATTGCCAGTGAGGTTATGGATTTAAGACGGGTCTGACCGCACACTCATGCCCTAACATATGAATTTATGTAAGCTTCCATGATTTCATTGTAGAAGCACTGACACTCTTCCGGGGTGTCCGGGGTGCACTCCCATTGGGAGTCCGGGGGTTAAGTTCCCGGAGCTCCAGACATCATGTGGTGCATGTAATGAATACGCCCTGAGGCGTGGATTAATAAGGAAGCCACCCGATCGGCCGTAGCACTAGGTGAGCTACCATGCAACAATTACTGATTTATCCGGGCTTCCTGCTCCTTCTTTGGTGGCTGGTGCGCGTTTGGTAGTGGCGTGCGCTGCCCATGCTGTGGCTTCCATGCACATCTTGTGTGTGTACATTTTGTCCACCCAGTGGTACCAGTGGACTGCATGCCTGCGCAACTTGTTGTCATATTCCTCAGTCCTGGTTGTATCGGCCTGAAATGTATTTTTTAGCGTTTCGATTAGGGAAGTGGGGATTGTGCCGCACCTTTCCAACGTGATGGGTTGATTGGGTACCACTGTGTAGCCCGCTTGCTTTGGCTCGTGGACGAGGGCCTCATGTTGTTCCTTTTTCTCCGCTTTTTTGTTTTCGTGGTCTATGTCGTTGCAATAGCCAACTTCTATGACGTGGAATCTGAGAGCGTATGGTGAGGTGGCGATTGGATCTACGGTAGTACGTCGTCGGGAGATCCGATCGTGTCGCTAGGCTTGCGGCCTTCGATTATCAGTATGTCCGGTCGCATCTTTTTCCTGTTGTTCTCCTGTTCAAAGCGCTCTTCTTGGGTTAGTAGCGGGCTTACTGGTGGGAATATCCAGGCCGGGAGGCGCTTGCTTTGGACCCCTGGTGGGAGACCCCAGTGTTTGTGAATTGGCCGCCTGAGAGGCTGTAAGTGATCGATTTTTTGTCCTGTCTTGGAAGGAGGCTTGAGACGTAAAACGGGGCGGGGGCAGGTTGGCCATTGGCTGCCGTCACTGCAGCTGGGTTTTGTTTTGGTGTGTATTGCACCCACACTCTTTTCGAGTACCGTAGAACAGGTTAGACTCCGCTCGTATTTAATAAATTATTGGGGTGCGCGGACATGGGTGCGCGGTAGTAATATTAATTCCAAAATTGCAGCTGCGCGGAGCGTCAGTCGGGTCCCCCAAAAAAAAATTTGGGGGTGCGCGGTATGAATTAAAAACAGCACTTGTTACAAAAATTCGCGCGCTATCGCGCGACTGTTTGATTCGACATCCATTCAGTCATCCTTGTCAAGTGTGCCCAAATAGCCCTGCATGGTAACAGTACTGATGACTCAGATGAGCACTACCGGTACTCATAGGTAGCATTATTACTGCACTGCGGTAAATGAGCATTGACAGGATTCAAACCGCCGACCTCCGGGTCGACTGCCAATTTGCGTAGTGCCACTGAGCCCCCAGGGCCCCAATAGCCACACGTTTCTTGAGGCCAGGAACCGGCGGCGGAGGAGAATGACGACTACGGTATGCTAGCAAACGAAGCTTTAACTGACGTTGACTGTACTGGCTGAAAGTGCTGCGCGGACGGACATTTAAATTACTTCAGTGATGCGCGATGTTTAATTAAATTCTGTGCTGCGCGGCGTTAATTTGAATTAAAATTTCGTCGCTGCGCGACCGTTTTTTAAATTCTTTTTGGGGTGCGCGGCCGGAAAAAAAATCTTTTTTTTGGGGGTGCGCGGAGTCTAAGCTGTTTTACGGTATGGATTGTTCTCGCTTTCATCTATGAGGTTTCTAGGGTCGTTGGTTTTTTTGCTACGATTCCTGCTACCTTGTCAACTTCCTCATTGCCAGCTACCCCTGTGTGGGATCTGACCTTGTAGATGTATGTCTTTCCCCTACTTTCGGCTCTGACACGTAGTGCGTCTAGGATATTGTTGAGCATGCCAAAGTGCTTGCTCTCAGACAGGGTCCATGGGGCGTCGAGGATTCTCCTGATCATGCTGATGGAGCATGCTGCTATCCGTGTAGAGGTGGATGTCCTCGTTGGGTGCGGCCACAGCCTGGTGTATGAGGGCTATGTGGATTGCGCTCAGTTCAGCCGGATTTATAGTATTGGTACTGCCCGTACCGTTGGGGTTGATCTTGATTGACACGTGACCTCTGGTATAGCTGCAGTGAATAGCCGCCCCAATGGTCTGTACTCCGTCTGTCTTGATGCATGAACCATCTGTGTACACCCTGTCTGCAGGTGCACACAGTGGGCGGGTGCATGGGAACTTGGCATCGCGGTTTTCATCTCCAATCCCTGGGTCTGGCGTGGTAGGTCCGATGATGCTTGCCGGGGTGGGCCTGTAGGGGGAAGCTTTTCAGGGCGTGGGGAGCTTTGACGTTGTATTTACTGTCGTGGGTGCACGTAGGGGCAGCATCCGGGTCTTGGGGCCCGACAAGGGTTGCAGCCGGGCCTTGCGTGAGTCTGTGTAGCGTGTTCCTGTTGCACTCTGAGAGGTATGATTGCTTCCCAGCATGGTTGCATACCGCCACCGCAATCATGGTGTCTTTGATATCGAGGTTGAGGTTGAATCTACTGGTTAGCCAGTGTTCTGGTTGCTTGAAGTTTCTCCTTGAGTCTGATGACATCAGGATCTGGGTGTTGGGGTGCTGCAAGTGGTTCAGAAGGGGGCTACCTCGTGCGTATAAAATTATCATCACGGTACACGTAGGGATTTCAGGTTGGCTTTCAGCGCTGGCAATAGCCCATCGGAAGGCTTTGTCACATTCTTTGGTATCTTGCCCTGGGTAAGCTTGGGAGGAACCTGTCCATGCAGTGGAGTATGCATCGTAATTGGCTCTAAAGAGCTGGTCCTCTTTGAAGGCAGACCATTACGATGATATGCAGGCGTTTCTGTCAAATGGTGACACAAACCTTTCCATAGTTGTCCCTAGTGCCTTGCTTAGAGCGTTCATCAGCGCATCTGGGCAGCCCCAGTTGTTTCCGATGTGGCTCCTCTTTGTGCCCTTCGTGCTGCTTTTTCTTGCTAGGCGGTATCGGGTCTGCATCCTGGCCAACAACAGGTCTGGTCAACAACAGAAATCTCATGAGTAAAACCAAAAGTGAGTGACCCATCATGCAGACCAAGGTCGATGGACTCATGCCTCCCTGAACCCTTAACCCTAAACTAGAACATTAATTATTTTGAGAACGAGGGTCTTAGCTTACATTATTGCATGTTCCCCCCGGCTAGTATTGCATATTGTGCACGTCTATACCATACGAAGAAGTCCGTAATAGTAATTTACTCACAAAATTCCCAGGCACAACTGGATGAGTGGCTGGCACCGTGAGAACAACGTTGACATGAGATCTTGGAAGTTGGGCAGGTCCAAGATGTCAGAGCCCGGACCAAAGATGACAACAAGCTCAACCAACACGGTGAAGACCAGCAGATGGAAAACGTAGAAGGCTCTGCCCCTGTGACGAGGAAGGGAATTTGAGCTTACGGTATCCGAGTCATTGAAAGGATCGAAAAGGGATAGGGTTTGGTTTTCAGTTGAGTTCGTTGGAAAACCGGTTCCGAACCGCCAAAATGTCGCATGTTTCGAAAGGCGTGTTCTTCGCGCTCGCCCCAGTGTTTCGAGTCTTTGTTTGTTCCAATGGCGTATCTCGTGCTTCCTTACCTTATGACAGTGCACTGCAATGGAGGCGCGCGGAGTGGATCAAACGAGCCGTACTTTCTTGGGCATGCTATTTTTAGGGGTTTGCGGTGAAAAGTGGTGCCAATTTCGGAAACAGGCCATTGCTTTGTGTTGGGCGCAAAGTTGTTTGCATGTCTGCCTGCATTGTACATGCTCGTGGCATGGCAGCCACAGCCTTGGCCACGTTGGTTTTGGACTTCTCTCACTGAAAGTTCATAATGCACAGTACGTGACGTGCCCCCGTTGTGTTGCTTCAAGCGCAAACACGTTTGACAGATTAGCCGTGTTCGCAGGGCTGCTCGCTTTGATCCGTATCGCGGCAGCCAGCGGTTGGCTAGTTTTCGAACGTGCAGGATGAAAGTTGACACTGCATAACATGAAAGGCCATCGTAGGGACTATCGTGCAGCTTTGCTTTATGCTCAAACTCGTTTTCTATGTTAGGTTTGGCAGTGTTGGCAGACTTGTTTGCCTGCTTCAGTTTCCCATGAATGAAGTGCGACGACCTATCGACAGAGCGTCCAATGCCATGCGCCAAGTCTGTCATCAAGACACACTAAAACTGCAGCAGCTTAAACAGAAGCAGATATGCACACCCACCGGTCAACAGATCGGCACTTTTGTCTGTTCTGATCTAGGCTTGGGACCTGCTGCCCAAGATTGGTCGGCTGTTGTGTTCGGTGTGCAATCAGACTGTTGCTGTGTGCACTGTATCGCTTTTATGAGGCAGCTTGAACATACAGCAAATGAAGTTGCTGCGATGACATTTTTTGACAAATTGACAGTTGCCATGCACAGCTGTTGGACAGCTGTTGGACAGCTGTTGGACAGCTGTTGGACAGCTGTTGGACAGCTGTTGGACAAACTAGGAATCCAGGCAGAGGGACTGAGGTAGACATTGTGCCGCAACATGCAATGCACGTTACAGAAAACATGTAGGAAGCGCACTCGAAGAGTTCCTTGAACACAGCATGTGCGGTACCTTCTTATTGATAGTTCACGGTACCTACTTATTGACAGTTTTCCGAAGGAACATCAAATCCCTGTGCAAAACAAGGCACAGATGCTGGATGGCGAAAGCAGGCTCACATCCGGATTGTCCAGCCTCTCCCGTAACGTACGGTACACTCGTAGTCTCTACCATCACTCAATCAGCCCCCCACGCTACAAAGGCTAGCTTCGGGGTCAGTTGCAACTTGTGCCTTCCACCTCAAGTTGCTGTGATTGACCATTTAGGACGAGAGACAACTTAAGCATCGCTTTCAAATTTAAAGGTCTTGTGGCAAAATCAAACTTTTGTCTCCCATATCATGGATACTTTTGCAAAACGAAACCAGTTTTGTAAAACCTGTCAGTCCAGCCCATCAGTAATTGAAACAGTAAAATTAACACCGTGATCTAGTAACGCCAGTGTCTCTAAATTAAAAACGAACTGTGATTTATGTAAATTTCGACTCATACTACGATACCAGATTACCAGTGTAGACGCAAATAGGCGTCGACTGATCTACCGGTGCCGGTATTTTAATAAAATATCATACCGGTATATTTGATAATCATATGCCGATAACGGACCTACCGTACTGCCTATTCATGGTTTATTTGTGTTAATTGTTTACCTTCCTTATGTGGCCCGACAAAGAAGAGACTAGCAGAGAGCAGACAGAAAGAAAATTGGAAGGAAGAAGATTGGAGGTTCATAAACTGACATACATGAAGATCTTATATACGGGACGTAACCACGGAAGAGACTGGCAGAGAGTAGATTAGAAGTGAAACTGGAGGAAATGAGAAGATTGGAATAGGGTTCATAGACTGACAAACATGAACATTCTGGAACATTGCATACTGATTTAGACACATAGACAACAACAGAAATAACCGGCTGCTCATAATCTTACAGCTACTATAATAGCGCCCTGTCGTGGTGGGCATGACGAAAGAAGCAGCGAAGGCAGTTGAGGCAGGTAGCTGGTCAGAAGGGCATTGTGTAGGATCACTGCCGCGGTCTCCGCCCCCAGCTGCACCCCATGTCGGACGCTGCACAACCACTGTCAGAGAGAGCCATGCGCCAGCTCATCCAGAATTGCAAATGCGACGTGCTTGCTGACCACAACGGCCGCGGGCCGCGGTGGGGATTGCCAACTGTCTGTTGTTGCTGCGGCTGCGGCGGCGCAGCCCCTTGGCTGCCTGGCCCAGCTCTCACAGCTCGGCCAAGTGAAGAGACACCATATTTCTAACTAACCTCTTCCATGGGATCAACAATCGGGCGGGAGCGTCGTCGGGTGCCCTCTGTGTCGGGGCCTTGCTGGAGGACAGCTCAGAGAGCTGGGCAGCGTGTCAGTTGCCCCTTGGAGTCTGGCCCTCATTAACCTGCGCATACTCACGCGCATTCCACGACAATCGCCACCTGCTTGGCAGCAACCCCACCTTCCTACAGCACAAACTGGAGCACCTCGTTGACGACTGCCGACAATCAGCTGGCATCCATGTTGATGATTGGGACACCTGCCGAGACTGCAAAGCGTACCCGCTAGCTGATGGTGCACCTAGGCCACCCTGCCGTCGCCGCAAACCCACTGCCCTTCTGCAGGCCGCTCCCTACGGGCAGGGAATGGGTGTTTGGTACCTGACTGTGTGGGATGCGGAGAGGCTTGACGGAGAAAGCAGACAGGAGAGGTCAGATGCTTGTTGGGCCTCTTAACAGAGGTGTGGGCCGAAAGGTTGAGAGGATTGGGAAGAAATGAAGAATGGGGATGGATGCCCAGCAGGTCCTGACAGAGTTTAACGGGGCTTGGAAACTTTAAGGCGAGGGGAGCAAATATCGGGAAATTATGAAGATTGGGGAAAGGCGTGGAAGGAAAAGAAGCTGGAGAGGGTGAGGGATGAAGAAGGAGATGCAAGGGAAGGTGGTTAGGTGGCGTACACTTGCACGGGAGGAAGAGGAGGATATATCCGCCGCCCACTTTTTCAAGACCTCCAGTCTCATGGCCTCTAGGCCTTGTAGGACACCTTAGCATAACCCGCAGTGCACAGATATGCACAACACACAATTCATACTTGTGTGCAATTGTGCATTACGCAACAATTCGTATTTGCATACTGAAGTTATGACACGGCATTACACTGCCTAGTAAAGGGTAAAGGGTCTTTAAATCTCCCCCCTCCTCCCCCCCCCACCTTCAGGTTCCACCAGAATCATGCAACTCCCTGACGCGGCCGTGTCCTGTAGGAAACAGACATGCAATGAAGTTTTGGATGGGGCCAGATAGAGGAGGGCAACACCTGTAGGAGTGGCTGAAGGGGTTTGCAGGGTGGTATATGCACACCGTATATGAAACACGCAAACACACATGCAGTGAACAACAAAGTGCTGCAATGAGTTGACGCATTTAAGGCCACCAGAGGGAGGGTAAGCAGAAGAACATCAACATTGCGGGGGGCCGGCATCCTTATCTGATCTGGGGTTCCTCAGATCTCCAACCCTACATGAGCACCCGGTATTCTGTAGAAATCCCTTTTGGTAAGGAGCAGTGAGGGCTCGTTCATCCTTGGTCGTAGAATCAGTATCACGGAGAGATCGGGGGGAACTAGAGAGATCTGGGGAAGAGTAGGTGGGAGACGGTGGGGGAGACTTAATGATAGTGGCAGCCAGCAGCATGCAACAACACATTGCTAGATGTGCATGCTCAACGCATGTTTCTACTCAAAGACCTTCAAAACAAAGGCTCAAAAGCCCTTGAAGCCCCATACAAAGGTAGAGGGCACAAGCTGTGGTCTTATAGCACCCCCATTAGGAGAGAGGAGGATTGGAAGTGGAAGGGGGGCGTGCATGGGGAGGGCTGGCGGGGGCGGGAGGCAAGGTAGCACAATCCAGATACATTTCTGCTCTGCCCCTATACGGCAGCCAAGAAGTAACAGCACTTTTCAGGCAAAAGATTGTTAGGCCTCAATGGCTAGATCAGGTCATACAAGTTCTGTTGGATCATGCAAATACAGGAGTTGATTACAAGGATAGCTCAGGTCCCATGGGACACCACTGCCTATCGGCAGGGGGCAGTCCTGCAGGCTGTGTCCTTCTGCATGCATGCGGCGTGATGTCGTTCGGATCGGGGGCATGCCGGCGGAGCGCTGCCGTGCGGCCAGACGCTGGCATACAAGCGGGGTGCCACTTCATGTGGACGGGTACTGTTGTGTATGCTAGGCCCTATGCCCGTCAGCAGATTGCTGCTCTGCAGGCAGATGCTCGCATACAAGTGGGGTGCCACTTCATGTGGACGGGGTGTTGTTGTGCATGCTAGGCCCTATGCCTGTCAGTGTAGTGCTGCCATGCGGGCAGATGCTGGCATACAAGTGGGGTGCCACTTCATGTGGACGGGGTGTTGTTGTGCATACTAGGCCCTATGCCTGTCAGTGTAGTGCTGCCATGCGGGCAGATGCTGGCATACAAGGGGCGTGCCACTTTATGTGGACGGGGTGTTGTTGTGTATGCTAGGCCCTATGTCTGTCAGCCGAGTGCTGCTGTGCATGCAGATGCTGGCATACAAGTGGGGTGCCACTTCCTGTGGACGGGGTGCTGTTGTGTATGCTAGGCCCTATGCTTGTCAGCAAGGCGCTGCCATGCCGGCATGCGTACAAAATCCTGTTAGATGATCCGGATCGAAGCAGTTTAGCAATATCCGGAGCAGAGCATCGCTTTGCTCCAGAAACGCCACAGGTTTAGCTGGATTGTACTACCTTGGCGGGAAGGGGTCAATTTTGGTTATTGCAGATATCGCAGCTCCAGGCCCTAACTCACCTCAAAGAGGGGGTTGTCATAGCTAGCTGTTGTCCCTCGCACACCGAGCTTGATCGACACCGTGGGCTTGGGCAGGGAACACGCATGCGCCGGGGCGGGCGGGATTGCCTGCGCGTGTGCGAGCGCATGCGCGGACGTGTGCGCACTTGCCTGCACGTGTGTGAATGCGGTGGCAGGCTCGTTTGCGGATGCGGGCAGCTCACCAGTGCACGGGCACCGGAGCCATGCCGCCACCTTGCCCCACCTCTGCATCGAGAGGCTCCACGCCTTGGTGTAGAACGCACTGCTGAGGTACATGCACAGGCAGTTGCCGTTGACTTCGACCACTACCCATTGGTGATACCGGTTGCCCCAGCCGGACCCAGGCTGCCAGTACCCGCCCTCCTTCTTCTCCACGTTGTACGTCATCATGTATAGCAGGGCGAAGAAGGCGGTCAGCCCTATCAGCATGACCAGCTTGAGTTCGGTGTCGCTGGCGGAGGGGAACACGGCGCCAAACAGGTAAGTGACCACGCCAACTGCCCACATGGCGAGGTGTACGATGTAGAATTCCCTTGACCTACAGCAAAGGTGAAGCAGGGTGGCATGACCAATCTAGGCGGATGGTACGAGGGGAAGTATCAAAAGAAGGCATTCCAGTGGTGGTGGAGGGGACTTTGTGCCTCATGTGGATATACTACGAAACATAAACGGGCAGAGGGGTCTCCAGCAGCAAGCCCGCTGCTTGGGCCACCGCCTATAGGCCAGACAAGCTTGGTCTGCATCAGCCTTGTGGTGGCTGCCTAGCCTCCTGCCTAATGTGAAATGGTATGCACTGAGATAAAACGGACATCAACGTATGAGAAAACCCTGTATATGTTGAGGCACAACATGCCTAAGAACTGGCTATGGGGGAGAGGCTTAGGACTTTGAGATAGCCCTTGCCTACTAACCCCATAGGGGCCACGTGAATTTATAAGGTACAAGCAAGGTGACGAACCAAACTGATCCACATGTTCAAGATTCCGGTATCACTGATCAGGTGTCCAAGATTCCGGTATCACTGATCAGGTGTCCAAGATTCCGGTATCACTGATCAGGTGTCCAAGATTCCGGTATCACTGATCAGGTGTCCAAGATTCCGGTGTCACTGATCAGGTGTCCAAGATTCCGGTATCACCGATCAGGTGTCCAAGATTCCGGTATCACTGATCAGGTGTCCAAGATTCCGGTATCACTGATCAGGTGTCCAAGATTCCGGTATCACTGATCAGGTGTCCAAGATTCCGGTATCACTGATCAGGTGTCCAAGATTCCGGTATCACTGATCAGGTGTCCAAGATTCCGGTATCACTGATCAGGTGTCCAAGATTCCGGTATCACTGATCAGGTGTCCAAGATTCCGGTATCACTGATCAGGTGTCCAAGATTCCGGTATCACTGATCAGGTGTCCAAGATTCCGGTATCACTGATCAGGTGTCCAAGATTCCGGTATCACTGATCAGGTGTCCAAGATTCCGGTATCACTGATCAGGTGTCCAAGATTCCGGTATCACTGATCAGGTGTCCAAGATTCTCATGGATTCATGTCGGATCTATGCTAGCTGAGCTACACAAACGATCATTGCCAGTGAGGTTATGGATTTAAGACGGGTCTGACCGCACACTCATGCCCTAACATATGAATTTATGTAAGCTTCCATGATTTCATTGTAGAAGCACTGACACTCTTCCGGGGTGTCCGGGGTGCACTCCCATTGGGAGTCCGGGGGTTAAGTTCCCGGAGCTCCAGACATCATGTGGTGCATGTAATGAATACGCCCTGAGGCGTGGATTAATAAGGAAGCCACCCGATCGGCCGTAGCACTAGGTGAGCTACCATGCAACAATTACTGATTTATCCGGGCTTCCTGCTCCTTCTTTGGTGGCTGGTGCGCGTTTGGTAGTGGCGTGCGCTGCCCATGCTGTGGCTTCCATGCACATCTTGTGTGTGTACATTTTGTCCACCCAGTGGTACCAGTGGACTGCATGCCTGCGCAACTTGTTGTCATATTCCTCAGTCCTGGTTGTATCGGCCTGAAATGTATTTTTTAGCGTTTCGATTAGGGAAGTGGGGATTGTGCCGCACCTTTCCAACGTGATGGGTTGATTGGGTACCACTGTGTAGCCCGCTTGCTTTGGCTCGTGGACGAGGGCCTCATGTTGTTCCTTTTTCTCCGCTTTTTTGTTTTCGTGGTCTATGTCGTTGCAATAGCCAACTTCTATGACGTGGAATCTGAGAGCGTATGGTGAGGTGGCGATTGGATCTACGGTAGTACGTCGTCGGGAGATCCGATCGTGTCGCTAGGCTTGCGGCCTTCGATTATCAGTATGTCCGGTCGCATCTTTTTCCTGTTGTTCTCCTGTTCAAAGCGCTCTTCTTGGGTTAGTAGCGGGCTTACTGGTGGGAATATCCAGGCCGGGAGGCGCTTGCTTTGGACCCCTGGTGGGAGACCCCAGTGTTTGTGAATTGGCCGCCTGAGAGGCTGTAAGTGATCGATTTTTTGTCCTGTCTTGGAAGGAGGCTTGAGACGTAAAACGGGGCGGGGGCAGGTTGGCCATTGGCTGCCGTCACTGCAGCTGGGTTTTGTTTTGGTGTGTATTGCACCCACACTCTTTTCGAGTACCGTAGAACAGGTTAGACTCCGCTCGTATTTAATAAATTATTGGGGTGCGCGGACATGGGTGCGCGGTAGTAATATTAATTCCAAAATTGCAGCTGCGCGGAGCGTCAGTCGGGTCCCCCAAAAAAAAATTTGGGGGTGCGCGGTATGAATTAAAAACAGCACTTGTTACAAAAATTCGCGCGCTATCGCGCGACTGTTTGATTCGACATCCATTCAGTCATCCTTGTCAAGTGTGCCCAAATAGCCCTGCATGGTAACAGTACTGATGACTCAGATGAGCACTACCGGTACTCATAGGTAGCATTATTACTGCACTGCGGTAAATGAGCATTGACAGGATTCAAACCGCCGACCTCCGGGTCGACTGCCAATTTGCGTAGTGCCACTGAGCCCCCAGGGCCCCAATAGCCACACGTTTCTTGAGGCCAGGAACCGGCGGCGGAGGAGAATGACGACTACGGTATGCTAGCAAACGAAGCTTTAACTGACGTTGACTGTACTGGCTGAAAGTGCTGCGCGGACGGACATTTAAATTACTTCAGTGATGCGCGATGTTTAATTAAATTCTGTGCTGCGCGGCGTTAATTTGAATTAAAATTTCGTCGCTGCGCGACCGTTTTTTAAATTCTTTTTGGGGTGCGCGGCCGGAAAAAAAATCTTTTTTTTGGGGGTGCGCGGAGTCTAAGCTGTTTTACGGTATGGATTGTTCTCGCTTTCATCTATGAGGTTTCTAGGGTCGTTGGTTTTTTTGCTACGATTCCTGCTACCTTGTCAACTTCCTCATTGCCAGCTACCCCTGTGTGGGATCTGACCTTGTAGATGTATGTCTTTCCCCTACTTTCGGCTCTGACACGTAGTGCGTCTAGGATATTGTTGAGCATGCCAAAGTGCTTGCTCTCAGACAGGGTCCATGGGGCGTCGAGGATTCTCCTGATCATGCTGATGGAGCATGCTGCTATCCGTGTAGAGGTGGATGTCCTCGTTGGGTGCGGCCACAGCCTGGTGTATGAGGGCTATGTGGATTGCGCTCAGTTCAGCCGGATTTATAGTATTGGTACTGCCCGTACCGTTGGGGTTGATCTTGATTGACACGTGACCTCTGGTATAGCTGCAGTGAATAGCCGCCCCAATGGTCTGTACTCCGTCTGTCTTGATGCATGAACCATCTGTGTACACCCTGTCTGCAGGTGCACACAGTGGGCGGGTGCATGGGAACTTGGCATCGCGGTTTTCATCTCCAATCCCTGGGTCTGGCGTGGTAGGTCCGATGATGCTTGCCGGGGTGGGCCTGTAGGGGGAAGCTTTTCAGGGCGTGGGGAGCTTTGACGTTGTATTTACTGTCGTGGGTGCACGTAGGGGCAGCATCCGGGTCTTGGGGCCCGACAAGGGTTGCAGCCGGGCCTTGCGTGAGTCTGTGTAGCGTGTTCCTGTTGCACTCTGAGAGGTATGATTGCTTCCCAGCATGGTTGCATACCGCCACCGCAATCATGGTGTCTTTGATATCGAGGTTGAGGTTGAATCTACTGGTTAGCCAGTGTTCTGGTTGCTTGAAGTTTCTCCTTGAGTCTGATGACATCAGGATCTGGGTGTTGGGGTGCTGCAAGTGGTTCAGAAGGGGGCTACCTCGTGCGTATAAAATTATCATCACGGTACACGTAGGGATTTCAGGTTGGCTTTCAGCGCTGGCAATAGCCCATCGGAAGGCTTTGTCACATTCTTTGGTATCTTGCCCTGGGTAAGCTTGGGAGGAACCTGTCCATGCAGTGGAGTATGCATCGTAATTGGCTCTAAAGAGCTGGTCCTCTTTGAAGGCAGACCATTACGATGATATGCAGGCGTTTCTGTCAAATGGTGACACAAACCTTTCCATAGTTGTCCCTAGTGCCTTGCTTAGAGCGTTCATCAGCGCATCTGGGCAGCCCCAGTTGTTTCCGATGTGGCTCCTCTTTGTGCCCTTCGTGCTGCTTTTTCTTGCTAGGCGGTATCGGGTCTGCATCCTGGCCAACAACAGGTCTGGTCAACAACAGAAATCTCATGAGTAAAACCAAAAGTGAGTGACCCATCATGCAGACCAAGGTCGATGGACTCATGCCTCCCTGAACCCTTAACCCTAAACTAGAACATTAATTATTTTGAGAACGAGGGTCTTAGCTTACATTATTGCATGTTCCCCCCGGCTAGTATTGCATATTGTGCACGTCTATACCATACGAAGAAGTCCGTAATAGTAATTTACTCACAAAATTCCCAGGCACAACTGGATGAGTGGCTGGCACCGTGAGAACAACGTTGACATGAGATCTTGGAAGTTGGGCAGGTCCAAGATGTCAGAGCCCGGACCAAAGATGACAACAAGCTCAACCAACACGGTGAAGACCAGCAGATGGAAAACGTAGAAGGCTCTGCCCCTGTGACGAGGAAGGGAATTTGAGCTTACGGTATCCGAGTCATTGAAAGGATCGAAAAGGGATAGGGTTTGGTTTTCAGTTGAGTTCGTTGGAAAACCGGTTCCGAACCGCCAAAATGTCGCATGTTTCGAAAGGCGTGTTCTTCGCGCTCGCCCCAGTGTTTCGAGTCTTTGTTTGTTCCAATGGCGTATCTCGTGCTTCCTTACCTTATGACAGTGCACTGCAATGGAGGCGCGCGGAGTGGATCAAACGAGCCGTACTTTCTTGGGCATGCTATTTTTAGGGGTTTGCGGTGAAAAGTGGTGCCAATTTCGGAAACAGGCCATTGCTTTGTGTTGGGCGCAAAGTTGTTTGCATGTCTGCCTGCATTGTACATGCTCGTGGCATGGCAGCCACAGCCTTGGCCACGTTGGTTTTGGACTTCTCTCACTGAAAGTTCATAATGCACAGTACGTGACGTGCCCCCGTTGTGTTGCTTCAAGCGCAAACACGTTTGACAGATTAGCCGTGTTCGCAGGGCTGCTCGCTTTGATCCGTATCGCGGCAGCCAGCGGTTGGCTAGTTTTCGAACGTGCAGGATGAAAGTTGACACTGCATAACATGAAAGGCCATCGTAGGGACTATCGTGCAGCTTTGCTTTATGCTCAAACTCGTTTTCTATGTTAGGTTTGGCAGTGTTGGCAGACTTGTTTGCCTGCTTCAGTTTCCCATGAATGAAGTGCGACGACCTATCGACAGAGCGTCCAATGCCATGCGCCAAGTCTGTCATCAAGACACACTAAAACTGCAGCAGCTTAAACAGAAGCAGATATGCACACCCACCGGTCAACAGATCGGCACTTTTGTCTGTTCTGATCTAGGCTTGGGACCTGCTGCCCAAGATTGGTCGGCTGTTGTGTTCGGTGTGCAATCAGACTGTTGCTGTGTGCACTGTATCGCTTTTATGAGGCAGCTTGAACATACAGCAAATGAAGTTGCTGCGATGACATTTTTTGACAAATTGACAGTTGCCATGCACAGCTGTTGGACAGCTGTTGGACAGCTGTTGGACAGCTGTTGGACAGCTGTTGGACAGCTGTTGGACAGCTGTTGGACAAACTAGGAATCCAGGCAGAGGGACTGAGGTAGACATTGTGCCGCAACATGCAATGCACGTTACAGAAAACATGTAGGAAGCGCACTCGAAGAGTTCCTTGAACACAGCATGTGCGGTACCTTCTTATTGATAGTTCACGGTACCTACTTATTGACAGCTCAACATCATGGCACGGACCATGTGAGCATGACTTGCTGCTACGCAACAATTAACCGCATAGGAAATGAAGCATCCCACTTCATTTGTGCTCATACCGGTCCACATGCACATGCCAAGCAACAAATTTGATGCAGTGATGGACTGTAAAAACAAGTGCTAGGCTGACATGGTGACACAGTTGACATTCACAGCCGATCAGAAGCAACTAGGCACACACGCACTAGAAGTGGTACCCTACAAGCACAACACCGACAACCCCACCGCACAAGCAGCACACACATCACCAGCACCACCCAACATTCAGCCAACAAAGCATCACCATTGCCCAACATGCATGTTCAGAACGCAAACAGAGGCAGGGACAACCTCGGCAATTCCTGCCCGCACACAGCCTGGGACAACTCAACAGTTTTCAGGGTACACACGTCACCGGGGGGCTGCGCTAAAGGCACAGCTTACTTTTACAGATATAGAGCATGGAATATGGAAATGCCGTACAGTTCAATGAAATGCGGTACAGTTCAATCAAGTCCAAGGAAGCCAATTTAAACATAATGGGCTATACCGTAACATTTGAAATGATTCTGACAGTTTGTCACAAACAAGCATCACACATTCACACCCTTACCGGATATGATCTGCCCGGACAATGATCTGGACGAAGGCCACCACGATGATTAGTCTGCCCCTTGCTGGCTCCAGAGCCTTGGACTGAAGCAGTACGTACGTGCATCAACAAGCAAGAAGGAAGCCAGGCAGAAGGGACTACATTCCATGTCTCGCTAAATTCCATTCCGCAGTTCTTTTGTTTTAATTTCTACCCATGGAAGACCTCTGCTCGCTCACCAGAACTGAAATAGCAGAGCTTGTCAAACTAAAGCTGGTCGAAAAAAAGAAGGCTTGTAGAGAAACTTGTCAATACCTGGAATGGGTACATAGTCTGGCAAGAGTTGAAGGGGGGCTCGACTTGGTCGAAGAAGAGCGCAGAAAGGTCCTGCACGATCAAGGCGATCGGGCCATGGACAGGCTTCTAGCTGTTATGAACGACGTCGAGCTCTTGAAAGTCCACATTCGCAGCCTCTGTCAACCAGGTAACATGCGTGACGCATTCTTCTCAACGTGTTTCGCCTTCTCCCTGCCCTCTTCATTGATTTGTTTTCTCTTCCCCCTGTAATTGTGCAGTATCCCCGAGATCGCCTCTCCTGCCCACAATAAAGCAGACATGCGGATTCGAGGAGCCTGCGCCCTCAAGCAAGACCTTCTCCTCCTGGCTAAGCTCCTTGTGGGGCAGCGCCCCTCGAAGTCTCTCGGTGATGAACTCAGACGCACCTGTGACGCTGCACCAGCACCACCAGTGAGGCTGGCCATTGAAGGAAGGCCCATGCAGCCCAGTGCTGAGCAGCGCCTGTCATACAATAGGCGCATACAAGAACATAGCGGTGCATGACTGAAAGTTGCATGACTCATAAGATGCTGAAACCATCGTTCTTTTCTTTCCAAGTAGGATTAGGCTGGAGCACCTTTCCAGAGCTGCATGTTTAGCAATATTTCATTTGCATTTTTCATTTTGCAATATTTCATTTGACGCCTCAATGGCGTGGACAAGGACCGGTGGACTAGGTGTACCAGGTGAAGTTTTTGTGTGGAATCCATTCCCCAGCCCTCTCCCCAACGAGTCATGAGCAGCTTCACGTAGCCTAACAATTCAATGGAAGGTGACTGCAGATCGAAGTCAGGCATATTAGCCTAGTAATTGAATGGATGGAGATTGCGGAGACATTTACCTGAATGAGAGATTTTGCCTCCATTTCTAACTCTTGCCCTGGCATATTAAGACTTTTCCCCCTGAAATGGATTTGTGGCAATCATCATGTGAAGTTTCTACAGTCCATCAGAGCATCACATTTGATGCACGGGACAAGTGCCCGTAAATCGATACAGGCACTTGATACACTAGGATAGAAAGCGAAGACCAGTGACCCCCCTGGGCAAGCAACTAGCACACAAACACGACAGTGGCGTGGGAATGAACTCTTTAGTGCAGAAGATAAGTCCCAGCCATAAAACATGACGTGGGTGCAAGAGAGTTCGATTGAGCTCCGCCTAGAGAATTAGGGTGGAGACGGGAGATTTGCCATTTGCGTACCGTTTCATGGCCTCGTCCTCTAGGGAATTATGGAAGGAAGGTAAAAAAAGAAGGTCTGTGTTGAACGGGCAACAAATCATGTGAAGCTCATCCTCCCGACATATAAGATTGGAACATCTACAAAGCCTTTTGCTACGAGGCACACAAGGTTTCTCAAAGCGCTCCGACTCAACATTCAGCCAATGCGTCCCCATCCGATACTGGGCTACAACAAAAAACAATGTTAGGTTTGCTCAGATTGTACCAGGAGGTCTCCTTCACATCACGCTTCATTTGGAACCACTTAGAGAACGTAAACAACTTGAACCCCGAGCGTTCTGAGTCAAGAGTAGCACGTACTGACGGGGCCGTACGTGGCATATCCCTGGAAATGTTGGAAAGCACCTGATCCCTAGCTGAATTCAGAATTACCTCAGTATCCAAAGAGGTATTTGGCTGAAGCAGCCAATAAATCAATGCCCAGAGTCATCAATATCGAAGACAGAAAACCAGCCCAACAAAGTAAAATGCCAGCCTTCGCCAAATCACAACTTTCTTGCATAGCCATTTTCACAAGGTCGTCGGCATGCCTCAGATTAATTGCGCGTGTTGATATGTTATACTGATATTTCACCATATAACTGAACCACCCGAACCCTCCCACTGTTGTTGCTTGTGACCTCAAAACTGGACCAACCGAACCAACTCGACCAACTGAACCCTCCCGCTGATCTCCCTTGTGACCGGGAAACTGTTGTTTTATGGTTTGAAAATTCAAGCAAACCGTGTCCCCCGCCCATGAAAAGAGTAGCCTAGACATTTGTGAATCAGCTGCATAAAGCGAGACCCTTGGGAGCTCACTGTTAAGCTGATTGGTACTGGTCCAGTCCCTCTCTCCCTAAAGAATTGCCATTTTCTACTGAGAAATTAAGGTCTCATAGGTGGGAGAAGGGGTGGACAGGGGTCATTAAGCATTGCTTTGATGATGGGGTTTAGCTTCTTTTTGTCCCCCCTTTGTCCCAAACCGCCAAATTACCGCGCATCTCAAGTTCCATATTAAGTTCTGGATTTAATTCTTAGCGTGCCAGCAGTCTATGCACCTCTAAAACGCTGTGTGCGTGGACCATAATGCCCATTACCGTATCGGTATTACAGTGGTGGTGGCCATTGGGTGCTCACGCGGCCGAGCCTTTTGAGCTGGCCAGCTGTAGACGGAGGAGCATCGTCACTGACCAGTCTTGGTATGCATACTTCCTTGAGTTATTGGTGCCAAAGTGAAAGAATGAAATATGCTGGCAAGTTCTTCCTCGATCGTGGTAGTTTTAATGTAAGTCAATGACGTTACACCTCTGGGCCCTGCTGTTTTAATGTAAGAGCGCACCAGATCACCTTCATAGTTGGGGACTGTTGGCACTTGGCCGCCATTATGTTGGGGCCCATTGCTTTAATTGTGACCTACCCTGGACTGGCTACCAGCCGGTGGCCCAAGCACTCAGGCTTGCCACAATGTCCACACAACAGGTAACTCCATGTATGCATGGCATGTTGCCAATCAGCAAGCGAGCTTGCGTGTGCCTAAGGAGGAAGATATCTTTATTTTCCTGCCGGGGGGCTTCTCTGAGAACGATTTCTCATCCCTGGCAACGCCTCCTTGCCTGGGGATTCCTTTTCCGGTAGTGATACGACGTTGAAGGGCGGGTCAACCTAAAATAAACATGCTACCTTCGTCGCGGGGTCATACCCTCCATGAAGAAGCCTTATATAGTGAATATGAAAAATATTATGTACAATAGCATATGAACAGTATCTGACCCCATCCTAAGCAGGTGTCAAATAATGTCAGTCTGCGTTCAATAGCACATACAAAAACGCAGGCAAGACGCACGGTACCTTTTACTCCCACCACCACCAGGTAATATGAGTTTAAGCTAGAGACATGTGGAATACGCAAGGAAATACTTCTTGTTCAACAACAAATTAGAAAGAAAGATCTCGCAAGATCACCTTTCTTGTACGCGCTCACTGCAGGGTTTCATGACACATCACAGATACGGACGATCAGGGCGGGTCATATGTATCGTAAAAACGTGGACAGGCCCAGCAGTGCAAGGAGGTTAGGTCATGACTTGATATCAGTTACACATTGACTGTGCTCTAACCTGATTGCTAGCAGTGCACTAATACTGGTAGGCACCAACTGTCCCTTGAGATAATCAAACGCAAACACAATGGGCTTAAGGAGTCCACTTGACAGAATCACCAACTCCAATAAAATTTTGTGTTGAGATAACTTGGCCATGCTGAGGGGCCTGCCTCTAATTGTTTGAGGATGTTATATTGCAGTGCTGGCCTCCATAGATGAAGTATTACCTGCTGTAAAGCCTAGGGTTGTGACTCTGAAACCACCAGTGCTGTTTTGTTCCATCCTCTTGCAAAACCAGTCCTCGGCAGATCTGGCTGGCTCAGCTCAGATAAGAAGGGGGGCCTAGAACAAAGGACATGAAAATCAAGATGTTGAATAAAGAGTGGATACCTGACATAAGGCATTCTGGAACTCAGTGGCAGTGATATGGGAGCTTGCATGGCTGAGAGGCTGCATGGGGCAAGGGGCATGGCTTCCTGACAAGCCACCTTTGCCCCAAATTTGCAGCCTCTGGAGTTGGGAATGGTGCAAAAATTGGGTGGGCAGTCTGAATGAGCTACTCGCAGTCTCTCTGAATCACCAGACATCATAGCAATCAGACAGGTATGGAGTGAATTCCAATCCATTAAAGACAGCCCTGATGTGGGCCACATGGAAGGCCATATCTGCATGTTGGATTGGCCAAATGACCCAGGGAAGGTGGCAATGCCTCCGTCTATGCCCCACCTACACCCACACAAGGATCTACCTTTTCCGGGTTTTGGCCACTCTTCAGGCTCAGCCGCCGCAAGTTTGGTACCCAACGGGGCAGTTTTTGGCATCCAACTGCCATTCGGATTCAAATGATACCCCAACAGACCTCAATAAACCGTGTATGGTAAGCTGATTACAGCACTTGACGATGTAGCAACACACCAGGTCGATCGAGGCAGTTCCTAGAGAGATTACTTCAAATTGCAGTTGGTACTGCTAGTGTGAACCAGGTTGGGACGGCGGGTCAAACCTCAGTACCCCTAAAACGTGTCGATACATCTGACCCGCCCTGATCGTTCTCTTCACAATCAGGGTTTCCACCTTATACTCATCAGGGTTCGGCGACGAATGGGTCAGGCTCGCTTTCGGCAATAGAGCGTCACAGAAGGAGACTATGCCAATGCCCAAAAGTCTTTGCAATTCAAGCGTTTACGTACAGAAACGGGCCCACACTTTGCAGAGGTGGACACAGCTACATGCGTGAAAGCATATAAGCCCGTAGGGTATGAACGGTGCATACACGAGCAGATCAAGTACAGTGCATACCATAACGACGTCTTCGTCTTCGAGGAGCTCCTCCTCGCCGTCCAACAGTTCTTCCGCGAGTGCAGTATCAGACCCATCCTAAGCAGGTGTCAAATAATGTCAGTCTGCGTTCAATAGCACATACAGAAACGCAGCAAGACGGTACCTCTTACTCCCACCACCGCCAGGTAATATGAGTTTAAGCTAGAGACATGTGGAATACGCAAGGAAATACTTCTTGTTCAACAACAAATTAGAAGGAAAGATCTCGCAAGATCACCTTTCTTGTATGCGCTCACTGCAGGGTTTCATGACACATGAGGGTTTCATGACACATCACAGATACGGACGATCGTTCTCTTCACAATCAGGGTTTCCTCCTTATACTCAGGGTTCGGCGACGAATGGGTCAGGCTCGCTTTCGGCAATAGAGCGTCACAGAAGGAGACTATGCCAATGCCCAAAAGCCTTTGCAATTCACGCATTTACGTACAGAAACGGGCCCACACTTTGCAGAGGTGGACACACCTACGTGAAAGCATATAAGCCCGTAGGGTATGAACAGTGCATGGGAGCCACGAAGTGCGGCTGAGCGCCCGCCAGCCAGCGGTCTGTCTTCCATACAGAGCAAGCGCATTTCGAGGCAGCTGTGTCAACAGCGACATGGCATGAATGACCGTCGCGCAAGCAGAGTAAATGGACGTCAACTCGACCCCCTTCGAGGACTACCTCGCTGAGGGCGTCCCGATCCACGTCGCAGCCCAGGTCATAGAGGAGCGCAAGTCAGGACCTTATAAGGACTGGATTGGATTTACAAGTAGATTATTCTACGATGCAGCGCTACCTGCGTCTGGCCGCAGCTCTGATGTCCGTCCCATCGAGCAGTCGCTGCTTCGCCTTGTGAAAGGCTTTCACCTGTCACTGCCTGCTCTGCAAGTTGAAACAGGAAGCGGAGGCAATAGCCTTCCATCTGCTGCAACGAAGAAGGGTACCTGGTGGGAGGCACCGGAGCAGGATGCATGCCCGCAAGCCAGCAGCTCAGACCATGGGCTGGACGACACATTTCCAGCAGGCAAGATGGCACCACTGCCTCGCTACCTGCTGCGGTCATGCAATAGGCATCATCATGGCGTGATGGATAATGCTCATGCATGGACAGTAGTACATAAGTAGCAGTGCATGGGCAGTAGGGCATGGACAGTAGTCCATGGGCAGTAGTGCATGGGTAGTTGTGCATGGACGTTATTACATGGGCAAAAGTGCATGGCCAGTAGAACCTGAGCAACAGTGCTTGGACAACAGTGCTTGGGCAGTAGTGCATGGGCAGTAAGGTAGTGCATGGGCAATAGTGCATGGGCAGTATAACCTGGGTGACAGTGCATGGGCAGTAGTGCATGGGCAGTATGGTAGTGCATGGGTAGTAGTGCATGGGTAGAAGTGCATGGACAGCAGTGCATGGGCAGCAGTGCATGGAAAGGAGTGCATGGGTAGGAGTGCATGGGAAGTGGTGCATGGGAAGTAGTGCATGGGCAGTAGTGCATGGGCAGAAATGTATGGGAAGTAGTGCATGGGAAGTAGTGCATGGGTACTAGTGAGAAAAACGCTACTATCTATATGCAGTGGTGACCAGTGCACGAGCAGAGCATGGGTACTGCATGCCGCTGGCCGCATGCCTATTGAGTGGTGTGGGCGGAGACCGCGCTTCTTACAAAAGTGCATTTGTATGTTCTTGCGCATGGCAGCCTCAGAGCCGGCGGGCAGCCAATGCCATGAGCTCCGCATGCGCAGGGAATGAGCATGGCAGGTGTTGCTCACGGCAAGCAAGGCGCATGGCAGGTAGTGTGTATGTCAGGTAATGCACATGGCAGGTAGTGGCAGCTAGTATGCATGGCAGCTAGTATGCATGGCAGCTAGTATGCTTGGCAGGTAGTGAGTATGGCAGCTAGTATGCATGGCAGGTAATGAGTATGGCAGCTAGTATGCATGGCAAATAGTGAGTATGGCAGCTAGTGAGTATGGCAGCTAGTGAGTATGGCAGGTAGTGAGTATGGCAGCTAGTATGCATGGCAGGTAGTGAGTATGGCAGGTACTACTCATAGCTGGTACTACGCATGGCAGGTACTGCTCATGGCCGGCTCTGCGCATGGCAGGTAATGCCTATGGCAGGCACTCAGGCAGTGCTCACGGTAGGTAATGCGCATGGCAGGTAATATGCACATCAGGTGGTGGGAATGGCAGGTAGTGCGCATGGCAGGTTGTGCGCATGGCAGGTAGTGCGCATGGCAGGTAGTGCGCATGGCAGGTAGTGCACATAGCAGGTAGTGTGCATGGCAAGCAGTGTGCATGGCTGGTAGTGCGCATGGCAGGTAGTCGCATGGCAGGCAGTGCGCAAGGCAGGTAGTGCGCATGGCAAGTAGTGTAAATAGCAGGTAATGCACATAGCAGGTAGTGCAAATTGCAGGTAGTGCCATGATCCTTGCATGGGCTGCTCTTCATATTCACCTGAGAATCATCAATGACCCTTTCACATGCAGAATCCAGGGCTCAGATGGGCTTGTGCATGGTGGTCTGAGAGTAGGCAGGCAGCTAGGAGCATGGTAGCTCTATATGCGGATGCGATTGTGCATGGCAGCCTGAGTGCAGACAGGCAGTTGTTACCACGGGCCCAACATGCGCCCCCCCCTCATAATTCGGGGATCTGAAATCACCGACAGAGATCCGGGCTAGCCCTCTGGAAATGCTCTGAGAGCCCCCAACATGTTTGAAACCCTTAATCCTGAACTTAAAACTATTGTGTCTGAAAGAGGCCATTTCCTTTTCTCCTTGCAATGCAGAGTTCAGGGCCCGCCCGTACCTGGAGGCTGCGGCAGCCAGAGTGGGGTGCGGGCGCGATGCTCCTCCCGACATGCGGCTTCGCTTCACGTTCCTGTATTCGCAGATGGAGCAGGTGAATGACATTGCTTATTTCAGAGAGCACTGAAGTGACACATCAACTACATCAGGACCTGTGGCCGTGGGGGTTGGGTGCAGCAAGGTGCCTGCAGCTTGGTCCATTGGCCTTAGACAGGTCATGGTGTGGCCCTGATCGGCCCAGTGGTGGCCTCTTATCGGCCTGCTTAACCGGCTCTTGTGTGTCCTACAAGGATCAACAGTGAATTATAATTTGTGAACAGTCCACAGAAGCTTTATTTTTGATGCACGGAACGGATGCCCACAAATTGGTGTGACCACTAAACGGTGCAGGACAGAAAGGGCAGTGGCTCACCTGGGCTAGCTGCCAGCATACAACCAATGACCTGCAACATAAGGATGACCTCCAGGTGATAGGAAAGATCTCCATAGGTATGACCTCCATAGGTATGACCTCCATAGGTATGACCTCCATAGGTATGACCTCCATAGGTATGACCTCCATAGGTATGACCTCCATAGGTATGACCTCCATAGGTATGACCTCCATAGGAATGACCTTCATAGGTATGACCTCCATAGGTATGACCTCCATAGGTATGACCTCCATAGGTATGACCTCCATAGGTATGACCTCCATAGGTATGACCTCCATAGGTATGACCTCCATAGGTATGACCTCCATAGGAATGACCTCCATAGGTATGACCTCCATAGGTATGACCTCCATAGGTATGACCTCCATAGGTATGACCTCCATAGGTATGACCTCCATAGGTATGACCTTCATAGGTATGACCTCCATAGGTATGACCTCCATAGGTATGACCTCCATAGGTATGACCTCCATAGGTATGACCTCCATAGGTATGACCTGCATAGGAATGACCTCCATAGGTATGACATCCATAGGTATGACCTTCATAGGTATGACCTCCATAGGTATGACATCCATAGGTATGACCTCCATAGGTATGACCTCCATAGGAATGACCTCCATAGGTATGACCTGCATAGGAATGACCTCCATAGGTATGACCTCCATAGGTATGACCTCCATAGGTATGACCTCCATAGGTATGACCTCCATAGGTATGACCTCCATAGGTATGACCTCCATAGGTATGACCTCCATAGGTATGACCTGCATAGGAATGACCTCCATAGGTATGACCTCCATAGGTATGACCTCCATAGGTATGACCTCCATAGGTATGACCTCCGTAGGTATGACCTCCATAGGTATGACCTCCATAGGTATGACCTCCATAGGTATGACCTCCATAGGAATGACCTCCATAGGTATGACCTCCATAGGTATGACCTCCATAGGTATGACCTCCATAGGTATGACCTCCATAGGTATGACCTCCATAGGTATGACCTCCATAGGTATGACCTCCATAGGTATGACCTGCATAGGAATGACCTCCATAGGTATGACCTCCATAGGTATGACCTCCATAGGTATGACCTCCATAGGTATGACCTCCATAGGTATGACCTCCATAGGTATGACCTCCATAGGTATGACCTCCATAGGTATGACCTGCATAGGAATGACCTCCATAGGTATGACCTCCATAGGTATGACCTCCATAGGTATGACCTCCATAGGTATGACCTCCGTAGGTATGACCTCCATAGGTATGACCTCCATAGGTATGACCTCCATAGGTATGACCTCCATAGGTATGACCTCCATAGGTATGACCTCCATAGGTATGACCTCCATAGGTATGACCTCCATAGGTATGACCTCCATAGGTATGACCTCCATAGGTATGACCTCCATAGGTATGACCTCCATAGGTATGACCTCCATAGGTATGACCTCCATAGGTATGACCTCCATAGGTATGACCTCCATAGGTATGACCTCCATAGGTATGACCTCCATAGGTATGACCTCCATAGGTATGACCTCCATAGGAATGACCTCCATAGGTATGACCTCCATAGGTATGACCTCCATAGGTATGACCTCCATAGGTATGACCTCCATAGGAATGACCTCCATAGGAATGACCTCCATAGGAATGACCTCCATAGGAATGACCTTCACGTGATAGGAATGACCTCCATAGGAATGACCTCCATAGGAATGACCCCCAGTATAGGAATGACTCCCAACGCTTACTGACATCCCATTTTGTGTTAGTGCGTCAACGCGACCACCTGGGGGGGGAATTGAGAGGCAAACACCGGAGACCGATTGGGACCTAGCTATGACGGGCATGCGGCCAGCTACCAGAGCAACAGGGCAATGGTAGCCCACCTAGTGCTACGGCCGAACGGGTGGCTTCCTTAACCCACGCCCTAGGGTGTATTTATTTATTTAAAGCACGAGGACCCCTGGGCTGTAGGCAAGGGCACAGCAGAAATGTAGCTTGAGCGTGATGAGAATTTCATGGGCGTCATGTGACGCTGGTGACGTCCATAGCGATATGCCTACTCCCGCTTGCTCCTGAACGGGGAAGCCTGCTCAAGATGCCACACAGAAATGAAGACATTGGTGTTCGTTCTTTTGTCATCCAGGCAGTCACCCAGAGGCCCTTTCGTGAGGGCCTGGCAGTGGGAACGTGAAGAGGAGAAGAAGTTCCAAGTTGAAATGCGTGAAACCATTCGTCTGACACTCTTTTGCAATTGGTAAAAGCGTGTCTTCCTCCAGGATTTCCTTCTTCAGCATTATCTAAAATACAACATGCTGCAGTTTGCCAGTCGGAAGAGACACTGATGTGGCTCAACGCGCAGATGATGTGCCCATGCCCTTTCCCATGCCCATGCTTACTTGCCTAAGCCTATATGCCTAAGCCCAGCCCTCTTATCCTGGGATTGGCAGGAGTGGAAAGGGTAGCAGGGTGTGGAAGGGACGTTTGCCAGTGCCCACGCACCCTGCCTTCTCTACATGCCCTCTGTGGCTACAGCCTGGCATAAACCTGGGTCTGTTACACTTATAAATCAAGTCCAGAATCTCCCCAGCCTTCGACTTGAATGGCTGAGTGCTTACCATAAAACAACTCAGATGCAATTCTGTGCCAGGGCTGGGTTCTCCACAAATTTCTTCAGCTAAGGGCTTGCCACAGACTCTGCCGCTTAGCACCCTAAACCCTGCACCCTAAACCTCCGTTTGCCGCGCTTTCAGGTCAAGGCCGGTCCGTCACCAACTTTTGAGTTCTGTGGCTTCAACCTCTCCAGGGATGAGAAAGATCGCCTCACAGCACACTGGGCACGCGAGTACCCTGATCTCCTAGAAGGTGCGTCATCTGTGCTTGAGGGCTTAAGTTGCAGGGCTGGGCTCTGAAGTAATCATGCAAGCATGCTTACGACTGCAATGGCACTCATGCACATGCTCACGACTGCAATGGCACTCATGCACATGCTCACGACTGCAATGGCACTCATGCACATGCTCACGACTGCAATGGCACTCATGCACATGCACATCATGCATGCACGCTGTGTGCGTGTTTGCCTTCAGGCTGGTGGATTTCGCTGTTCTACCCGCAGCCATGGTCATGGCTAGGGTTGTGGGCTGAACCATAAGCTATCAAGCCTAAACCCTAAACTTGTAAGCCTAAACCCTTTGCTCTTAAACCTTGCCCTTGCTGTGATCATGGCTAGCGATTAGGGCCTTTCCTAAGTCCCACACCTGAAATCCTTATTCTGAAACCGTGATGTAGCTGTGGTTCTGGCCAGGGACATTACATCATCGTCGACGTTCAAGGTCGCAGCGGTAGGACCCGGAAGGCTTCCCAGGGGCACACCGCCTTTCAAGGGCAGCGCGGCAGGTGGCGGCAAGGGGGCGGAGGTGGCCGCCACTGCGTTCCTGTCAACCGCTGAGCTGGCAACGAGGCTGCAGGGGTTCCGGAGCCATGTGTGGGCGCAGCTGCTGAGACTGGATGGCTGTGTGCCTGCCAGACCCAACGACATCCCTGAGGACCTATCAGACACATACAGGTGACCGCTACAAGGGACTAAGGGTGCACCTTGAATGCTCCAGACACCGACAGTTGCGAGCAACAGGAGCCTGCATCATCTGAACCTGGGATTAGAGTTGAAGGTTTATTGTGTAGGGTTCAGGAATTCTGGACCCTTCATCCTAAACCTCGAGGCCTAAATCCTAACACTGGGCATCACGAGCCTGGACTCAGCCCCGAGGACAAAGTTGTCAAATGAGCAAACTCTGCGTACCCCACCTAATGCCATTCGTGCCCTTGCGCCGGCTCTGTCTTACACACTTTTGAATGTGGGAATGCAATGTTACTGGCACTTCTCTCCCTCCTCTTGGCACTGCTAGCAGAAGGGCAGGATGGTGGTCAGGGTTATCCCGGTTAAGAGCCTTACTATCTCAAACAAGCTCTGTTGACTGCTCTGTTGACTGCTATGTTGACTTTTCCTGCATGTTGACTTTTCCTGCATGTTGACTGCTCTGTTGACTGCTCTGTTGACTGCTCCTGCATGTTGACTGCATTTTTGTGCATGAGCTCATACATGCCCTATTGACTGTGCCCGCAGGCTGGACCCGTTTGGCAATGTCGTGTCCGAGGGAGCGGAGCCGCTCGCCATTTGTCACTTTGAAGTGGAGCACCTCTTCCCACGCAGGCGGGGAGGGCGCACCGCGTTACAGGTGGGGGGGTCAAACTAATACCTCAAACCCTAAACCTTGAACCGTCAACCCTGAAAGAGGCGTGAGGGGTCCGCCCACTGCACTTGAGAGCTGTTTTTTAACCCTTAACCCTAAAACTAAAGCCCTGCAATCTGAATCCTATACTGGACTAGAGGGGACGGCGCACTGCAATACACGTGGGTGTTCAAACTCAACCCTAAACCTTTAAGTAGGCACGGGGGTAATCACTCCACCACAGGTTGATTCCCCCATCTCTTTGCTCACCACGCAGAACCTTGCTGTTGTGCACTGGTTGCCTGCCGCATGCGAAAGAGCCGGCTGCTGCTCACTGTGGTTCTGATGGGATAACTCCACCCCATCTCTTTGCTCACCACGCAGAACCTTGCTGTTTTGCACTGGTTGCCTGCCGCATGCAAAGGAGCCGGCTGCTGCCCACTGTGGTTCTGACAAGATAAATCAACCCCCCATCTCTTTGCTCACCACGCAGAACCTTGCTGTTGTGCACTGGTTGCCTGCCGCATGCAAAGGAGCCGGCTGCTGCCCACTGTGGTTCTGACAAGGTAAATCACCCCCCCATCTCTTTGCTCACCACGAAGAACCTTGCTGTGGTGCAGTGAAGCACCGGTCACGTGGGAAGGAGCCGGCTGCTGTCCACTGGTTCTGATAGAAGGGCTCTAACCCCCTCCCTTAGCTCACCCCGCAGAACCCGGCTGTAGTGTACTGGTGCTCAAGTCACGTGGGAAGGAGCCGGCTGCTGCCTACTGGTTCTGATAGAAGGGCTCCACCTCCTCCCTATGCTCACCCCGCAGAACCCGGCTGTAGTGTACTGGTGCTCCAGTCACGTGGGAAGGAGCCGGCTGCTGTCCACTGGTTCTGATAGAAGGGCTCCACCTCCTCCCCATGCTCACCCCGCAGAACCCGGCTGTAGTGTACTGGTGCTCCAGTCACGTGGGAAGGAGCCGGCTGCTGTCCACTGGTTCTGATAGAAGGGCACCACCTCCTCCCTATGCTCACCCCGCAGAACCTGGCTGTAGTGTACTGGTGCTCCAGTCACGTGGGAAGGAGCCGGCTGCTGCCCACTGGTTCTGATAGAAGGGCTCCACCCCCCTCCCTATGCTCACCCCGCAGAACCCGGCTGTAGTGTACTGGTGCTCCAGTCACGTGGGAAGGAGCCGGCTGCTGCCCACTGGTTCTGGTAGAAGGGCTCCACCCCCCTCCCTATGCTCACACTGCAGAACCCGGCTGTAGTGTACTGGTGCTCAAGTCACGTGGGAAGGAGCTGGCTGCTGCCTACTGGTTCTGATAGAAGGGCTCCACCCCCTTCCCTATGCTCACCCCGCAGAACCCGGCTGTAGTGTACTGGTGCTCCAGTCACGTGCAAAGGAGCCGGCTGCTGCCCACTGGTTCTGATAGACGGGCTCCACCTCCTCCCTATGCTCACCCCGCAGAACCCGGCTGTAGTGTACTGGTGCTCCAGTCACGTGCGAAGGAGCCGGCTGCTGCCCACTGGTTCTGGTAGAAGGGCTCCACCCCCCTCCCCATGCTCACCCCGCAGAACCCGGCTGTAGTGTACTGGTGCTCCAGTCACGTGGGAAGGAGCCGGCTGCTGTCCACTGGTTCTGATAGAAGGGCTCCACCTCCTCCCTATGCTCACCCCGCAGAACCCGGCTGTAGTGTACTGGTGCTAGGGTCACGTGCGAGAGAGCCGGCTGCTGCCCACGTCAGGCACCAACAGGCGTGTGGCACTTAATTGCTGTGCTGCTCACTCCGCAGAACTTAGCTGCGGTTCACTGGTATGCATGTCGTGTACGAGGGGGCCGGCTGCTGCCTACAGTGGTCATTCGTCAGGATGGTGCCAACCCCCTCGCATGCGGGATGAGCGATTCGCTGCTTCAGGTGCGGATCGAAACAAAGGGTGGTGGAGAGGTTGGTAGGGTGATGGACCCACCTGGTGCTCCAAGGATGTCCATGGTGGCTGGTGACTTGGTGGGCTGGTTGCACGGTGGCTGGTGACATGGTGGACTGGCTGCATGGTGGCTGATGACATGGTGGGCTGGTTGCACGGTGGCTTGTGGCGTGGTGGGCTGGCGGCGTGTCACAGTCTCTTTCTCTCAACCTGATGCACACATTTTGACATGTGCATGGAGGCCTGCTGCTGTTCACGGTTTGTTTAAGGATCCTTCAGCTACAAATCAGCTACAATTCAGCACAACACGGCCTATGTCTGTGGGGCCTAGTGCATCAAGCCTTGCTCAGGCCACTGGCCGAGGCCAGTCAGGGGTCGGTCTTTTTCAGTCCAATGGTGGCTTCCCAGCGGCCCGCCCAAGGTGTTCTGGTTAAAACATAAAAAATGTTGCAGCGCTGTGAACCCATCCCTGCTTTTGCTCGAAAGAAAAGAATAAGACGTTAGAGTACGTGTTTTAAGAAATTACAGCTGGCAGGCCTAGCAAACACATACCATGCGGTTGCCCTATTTCTGTTCGCCACCGCGCTATGCAGGCACAGTAAAGCGTGTGGGCGCACTTTCCAGGGGCGGTGCAAGGTACCTCCGTGTTTCGGAGCATCCTGAAGCACAACCTTACACTTGCCAGCTGCCATGCTGTGCAGGAGCTGTGGAGTGCGCGGGCGCGTCTGCCCGAGGTGCTACAAGGCACCTCAGCGTTTCGTAGCATCCTGAGCGCTCTGCTGCTCACAAATTGGCACCGCAGCGATGGGAAAGATCTGCTCAGCGTCAAGACAGGTGAGGTTCCAGGGCACAACAGGGAACTGCCAAGCCATGTGGGAACGTGGGGGGCGCTCCTACTCAGTGCCAAAACAAGCGGGCGGCGTGAACACTTGGAAAAAGGGCAGTCCAACAGACAAGATTGTAAGGAGGAAAGCCTCAAATGACACTGCAGCATCCTCAACTCTCTACTGCTCACCAACTAGCACCACAGTGAGTTACGGAACTGCTCAGTGCCAGTTCTTGTAATGCTCTTCATCTTCAATCTAGGCGGATGGTACGAGGATGGGTATCATGAGAAGGCATTCCAGTGGGGGTGGAAAAGGCTCACAGCCCAGTAGGCATCCTGGCTCACATCCAATACTTGTAATGCCCTTCCTTTCCAAAAAGGCTTTTGGGGGGCATGACAGGACGCTGCAACCCCACAGCAACAGGTGGGTGGCTCAAGAAGCCTCAGCAGAGATCCACATCGCTTGCACAATGCCGGTGCGGACATGCATTGTATCCAGGTGCTGCATCCTCCTGAAGGAGCTCCTGTCGGGGATGTTCCCTGGGAAACCGCTCCCTGGGAAACTGCTCCTTGGGAAGCCCTGGGAAAACGCTCCCTGGGAAATTGTCCTCCCTGAGAAACTGGTCCCTAGAGGCGAAGTACACAATGTCTAGTGATTCTAAAATCTTACCTTGGCAGGTCAAGCGTCACCAATGTTAAAGAAAGAAAGAAAGAAAGACTCCTCCTCCGCCGAAGCAGGAGGCGTGAGAACCACTCGACCCACAGCAGCTCTATCCAAGTTGGTAGGATAGCCCGCTCCCGCCATTCTGCGGTTCATGTACAGTGCGTACCAATGGTTAACACAATTTGACCTTTAAGAGGCTGCTGGACGGCATCCGCTCGGCCGTCCGATGGGGACCCTAGCTGGACTGATTTACTGATGATGGCGCCAGCGAGAGGGCCTGCTGCACCATGCTCTATCAGCCGTAGGCCAGTTCGTGGCTGAAGCGTTGCTGAAGCACCCTCTAAAAAAAGGGCGCCACAACCCCTGAGCTGCACAAATCAGCCCTCAGCCCACCACACAATCAGCCCTCAGCCCACCACACAAATCAGCCCTCAGCCCACCACACAATCAGCCCTCAGCCCACCACACAAATCAGCCCTCAGCCCATCACACAAATCAGCCCTCAGCCCACCACACAAATCAGCCCTCAGCCCTCAGCGTAAACACCGCCCCTCCTTTCAACACTGGTCCATCCGTGCAGGCCTTCCGCATTTGAATCCATCCGCATTTCTCCTTCAGCGCCCTGCTAGCCACCTTAAAATAGGCCACTGTGGACAGAGCCCCCTCGACCTGCCCCCTTGAACCTAATGTCACTGGGCAGTGGGCCGTCTGGGCACTGGCCCCTCACACCTGGCCAGTAGCCACTGGGCTCTGGGCACTGGGCACTGGGCAAAGGGCACTGGGCTCTGGGCACTGGCCCTTTAATCTGGATACTTGCCCACCTTGCAGGCCTGTTGCATGTGACACCTCCGGAACATCTCTTTGATGCCCTGCTGGCCGCGTTCCACGCCGCAACCACACCGCTGGTGGCTGGCTGGCACCTGGGCGTCCTAGTGGGGCTGCAGGACGACCCGCAACAGAGCGCAACAGGGTTTGAAACAGGATCCGCTGCAGCCGTGGGCGGGCGCTCCGGTACGGGCGCAGCAGGATCTGCTTCCGCCCCGCGCAAGCGCGCCGGCGGCTGGCCGCTGACGCCCCCTCCCGACCGCATGGTTGTGTACCATTCGTTCAACCAAGTTCTGCACCTGGCAGCCGAGATCAAGATGGCGCAGCTGCTGAGCCTGCCGCAGCTGCCTGCGGGCGCCTCTGCTGTCAGTGCTGCGCTTCTTCCCGCCGCTGACGCGGCGGCGGCGAGCCGGGCAGTCACGGCAGCGGCGGTGGCAGCCCCAGCCACTGCCCTGCGGAGGACCCGGCGCCGGCTGCTGACAGTGGCCACGCAGACAGCCCCGGAGGCAGCGGACGCCCCGGCTGCCGCTCCGGGCGCGGCGACGCCGTTTGCGCCGTTGACCGCCTCTACGGGGTCCCTGTCTCCCCAGCCAGCCGGCAGCGGCCCTGGGAGCGCAGTTGAGGCAGAGAAGCAGATTTTGGGCTCATCGGCCATGAGGCGGCGGCTGGGCGATGAGCATCCCGGACAGGACGTGAGGGCGTTCGCCAGGGACTCCGAAAGGACAGAAAGGAGGGGCCAGCGGCTTGGGCCCCAGCAGCAGCAACAGCAGCAACAGCAGCAGCAACAACAGCAACAGCAGCAGCAACAGCAGCAGCAGCAACCAATACCAGTCCAAGGCTCTGGCCCACCTCCCCCCTCTTGGATCATACCGTTGGGGGTACAAGGAAACCCTGTGAGAGGGGTTGACGTGCAGCATCAGCTCGGTGCTGCTGCCCCTGCAACACCTGAGCGTGTGGCTGTTAAGGGTACAGCGGCAGACGCTGGATCAGCAGCAGCCCCGGCAGGCCCGGATGACTTTTACACGTGGCAGGCCCAACAGCAGCAGCAGGCCCAGTGGCAGGCCCAGTGGCAAGCCCAGCGGCAGGGCCCGCAGCAGGCCTCTGCATCCGCCCCTCAGCCGCAGCACCATCGAGCCTTGAACGGGCGGCCACAGCCTCAGCAGCAGCAGCAGCCATGGCGGCTGCAAGGCGTTGTTGACCCAATGCCCAAGGGGCTTTCCTTTCAGCAGCTGGAGGAGGCGTTGGCGATACCTGAGTGGACAAGGGTGAGCAGGTTTTAGGTTTGTTCGGTTAAGAAACCAGGGTTCAGCTGGATGGACAGGGTTGAGCAGGGAGGGGTCTTGGGGGCTGCCGTGTCTTTGTGAGCACTCTGTGCGCACGTTTAAAACAACATATATTTCTGGGGACCGTCCGAGGGGTCTGTCACCTCAGGGGTGGGACTAGTCCCTCAAAACACTGTATCATAAGCCAGGGGACTGGTCCGACCCCACTAGTTGACAGGCCCCTTGACCGACGTAGCGGTGAAAGATGTTTGCCTAGACACTCACATTTGACACGGCATTGCTTGTGGGGACGGTGATATGAACTTTACCATGGCCACACTTAAACGTCGTCTTTATGATTTAACTAGTTGTCTCTTGTGACATGTGGGCTTTTCATAGCGGCCTTTGCCGAGCGCACTTCACCTTGAACCCTGAACCCATTGACAGCCTTGTCTAGATTCAGCTTGGCCCCTCTTGATCACCCCAATGTAGGCAAACAACATGTACCATCCTCCCAACGGCCCACTGGCCCCTAAGTCCGAGTCTGAATTCTGGAACCCCACATTCGAGCCCTGGCGGAAATGGCGGGCTGCAGGTTCATGGGTGCCTCAGCCCCCTGACAGCCGCCCCGGCATCACAACCGACGTTATCTCGCGGCAGACGCGCGACCTGTACCTGTACCGTGCACAACAAGGGTTGCAGTACAACTCGGTGGGGAGTGTGGCGGGCGGCGGTTACATTGCGCCGACCCTGGCCGCGCAGACCCCGGCCTCCTTGCTCGGCGGCCCGCACGCCGACGGTTTCTCTCGTATGGACGGACCCGACTTGATCCGGGCGCAGGAAGCGTCATGGATGATGCACCGTGACCGCCCGCCTCCGCAGCGCAGATTCCAGGGCCAGCAGCGGTTTGTCGACATCGGCCCCGTCGTGCCAGGGACTTGGCCAGGGATGTCCGTGTCGCCTCTGCCCCCGGATCAGCTGCAACCAGTCGAATTTCGGGGTGACCATCGCATCCCCGATCAACTTAAACTGGAGCAAATGATACTGCAACAGGGCCACCATCAGCTGAACCACCATCAGCAGGAGCAGCAACAGATGCAGCAGCAGGAACAGAAGCTGCTGCCGTTCAGCAGCAGTGGGACCTTGGCAGGCCCGGGCGGCAGCGTGGCAGGCCCAGGTGGCGGCGTGGCAGGACCAGGTGGCAGCGTGGCAGGACTGAGTGGAAGCGGGAGCATGGCAGGCCCGGGCAGCGGCGAATCCCCAGACAACGTGACAAGGCTTGACGAAGAAGGCGCCCTCTCACTGGTCGAAATCCCGCCCGAGGACTTCATGGAGGCCAGGGAGAATCTCCGGCAGAGCCAGCAGAACCTTGGGAGATTCCGGATACACCAGGCGCTGGCCGTTGTGGGCGGCCACCACCGCCAGCTCAGCGGCCGGCCTCCGGCGCAGCGCCCGATGATTGCCGCCGGCGGCGGCGTACACGACGCCTTCCCCGACCCCTTGGCCAACTACACCCAGTTTGTAAGGTACGATGCTTGGCTCCAGGACCACCGGCTGCAGATGCTGGGTTGGGAGCAGCGCGTGGAGACGGAGAAACACTGGCACAGGCAGCGAGCGGAGCTGCTGACGTACCACCAGGCCTTTGTGTTTGCGACCCAGCCAGAGAAGGTGGCGCAGGAGCTTGTGCCGGAAGCCGGGTATGGGGTGCAGCAGCAACAGCAGGAACAGCAGCATCAGATGCTCATGTTGCAGGATGTCGCGGCACCACCACAGGCGAATTCGGAGTTTGAAGCTCATCAAAAAGTGAATCCTCAGCAGTGCATGGATCTTCAGCGGTACATAGATCCTCAGCAGTACATGGATCCTCAGCGGTACATGGATCCTCAGCGGTACATGGATCCTCGGCAGTACATGGATCCTCAGCAGTACATGGAGCATCAGCAGTTTGTGGAGGCCATGTCGCGCCCCGAGCCGCTTCCTTTTGAAACCTGGTTTCAGCAGCAACAACAACAGCAGCAGCAACAGCAGCAGCAGCAGCCATTGCATTTGGAAGGTCAAGTGCATGCCCCGACAGCAGAGACGGAACAGGACGGGGGCGCTCAGGTCAACCAAGAGCAGCAGCTGCAGCAGTTGCAGCTGCAGGTCCAGCAGTGGCAGCCATGGATGCACTGGTTACAATACTCTATGCAGGAGCAGCAGGGGCTGCAGGGGCAGGTGCTGCAGCAGCCACAGCTGGGGCTGCAGCAGGAGCAGCAGCAGCGGCCGCTCCAGCAGCGCCAGGGGCTGCTGCAGGCTGACAAAGGCCCACACTCCCCTCAGGAGCAGGAGCAGCCAGCAGTGACTCCTAGGGCCTCTCTTGCGTCTGTCCCACCCGCTTCACTACAAGGCGACGGAGCACGGGCGTCCGCCTCTGCTTTCAATGCGGCGGTGTTCGGGGCCAAGCCCACATCAACAGGTTTCATTCAAAGGGACACTGGACCCTCGTTGCCACGGGGCGACCTGCCTGTGACGTCCCCAGTGGCTGTCCCCTTCGATGCGACCACAGCCGCGGCCGCGACGTCCTCCTCTTCATTCCACAAACGTGCCCAGCCCTTGATGTCTCTGGCCTCAGAGAAGGCCCAGCTGGAAATCCGCCCCGTGCCTGACGGCTACACCATCCAATCGCACGAGGGCGGGCCACACGGCCCGAGCGGAGGCAGCAGGACGGGCACCAAGATGTACAAGGCTGTCGTCGGCAAGCTGATGGGCTGGGCAGCACGCCCGGGGAGCGGTGAGCAGCGAGCCAAGCCTGAGGTGGCGCTGGCGACGACGCCCTCCTCGCCGGGGATGGGAGAGAACATGTTGGATTGGATGCTGAGGCAACGGCAGCAGCAGCAGCCCGCTGCGGACGACCCGGCAGACGTCCAGATGCTGCAGCAGCAGGCCCCGCTGGCTACAAAGACGAATCCTGCGGGCTCAGCGGGCATGCCTTCAGGTGGAGCGGGCTTGCCGTCGGGGGGAGCAAACTTGTCGCAGCCCCCTTCGCCGTTAGCCGGCCCCAGCCGGCCCGGTGTTGCTGAGGAAGTCGGCGGGGCTGTGGCATCCAGCGAGGGCGCCTCAAGCTGGGTGCAGGGTCCCCCTGGGGAGTATGAGGAGTGGCTGAAGCAGCAGGACCAGTCCCCGGGTGAAGGCGCCAGGAACGTGTCGAGCCAATGGAACCCCATCACCAAGATGGGGCTGCACCTGCGGCGGATGCATTCGGGGACCTTGATGGGGGCCAAGCCTCAACAGGAACAGGAGCTTGGGGACAAGGAGCCACGGCAGCAGCAGCTCCTGGAGCTCCCGGGGGATTTGGACGAGCCCCAGTTGCCGACAGGAAAGCTTACGCCAGCTGCTGTGAGGACGGGGAAATCGAAATGGAACCCTGGTGAGAGGAGGAGGAAAATAACAGGGACGAGTAATTAAATCACGTTTAAAAAGTTAGGAATTTTATATATTTTATTTAAATTTGAACATTTTTCAAAAAGTTTGGAAGCCTAGCTAAGGGTGCAGGGTTAAGTGTTTACCCTGTACTGTAAACCCTAACCAAGAAACCCCATACCATAAACGATATATACCCTCATGGACCCCTAGCGAGTGGGGCATGCATGTGGAAGAGGGCCTCCTACTAGCTTGCACTCTTGCAGCACAGGGCTGATGAGCCTCTCATAGTCTCATTAAAAAGCAAATGTATGTTAGCCAGGCAGGCGGGCTCTCGCCATGCGAGTCTCTGTTGTCACTGTCGCTGAGAGCCCTGGTGCCACAACTTGTGTTTTTGCAGCACGTTGGTTTGGCAAGGGGAAAAAGGAGGCGGACGGCGCGGCGCTGGACGCCTCGGAGTACGCGTTTGCCGCGGACAGCCTCTCGCCGCGGCACTTTGCCAAGCTGGCGGGCGCCGTCCCACGCCCGGCGACGCGGGGCCAAAGCGCGTTGCCAGGGGATCGCAGCGAGTCGCCAAGCGAAGACGGTGATGCCGTTTCGACCGCAGAGCCTGCGGGCGGGTCTCACGCACGAGCCCATCCAAGCCCTGGGGTGTCCAGGTTGGGATCGCTGTACCCGGATGTGCCCTTGGGCGTTGCCGTTGGCTCGAGGTCAGTTGATGAGAGCTACGAGGTGCCGGGGCGGGATGGACGGTTCGACACCACTGCTGCTCATGTGCAGAGAGCAGTAACCACCAGCAAGCAAAGGCTACGCTTGGGAGCCACGCCTTAGATGCTGTGTAGTGCCTCACTATCCTGCGCTGCCTTTTCATAGCTTATTCTTGTTTTCTTGTTTCTACCATGCGTTACCTCTTTGTAGCACCTTCCCCCTTTCCTTCTGGGGCCTTTCTTGCATCGCCCACCCTAGCTTTTCCTTTCCTTCTTGTGCCAGTCCTGTGGTGTCCCACCAGGCAATGAAGCCACCGCTTTGGCAGCGCTGGGAGATTCCCATGAGGCAAGCCGGCTCCAACCAAGTTGTCCTTTAGGGTGGACTACCAGTATATAGTACCAGGACTTGCAACGTGTCTTACCTTTTTTCTTTCGGTTTTCCAGTACCCTGAACTAGGTTGCGGCAATTGGCAAGACTGCGGCAAGGTGCTTCAGTCCTGTCACCATGGAAGCACAGTCTGAGTCAGGGCGTAGTATCAGGGGGTCTTAATATTTCCCTGTCACAAAGCGGGGAAAAAGCTGGGCATTCACCGGACCACTTGCAGTCTATGAGTACTTCGGACTTTGGACGATTTCCCCCTTTACTTGGACTTAGCAAAGGAATTAGAGTGCAACGTAAAATCATAGGACAACCACAACAGATATTACCCCTAAGTGAATGCGACACTCGGATACTACTCACTGTGTATCAACATGCGGCTAGCCGGCTAGGATGTATAACGGTGGCAGGTCTTGGTACGCATTAGCCCAGTAGTGCCTGCCTGGTGGATCGCTGAACATACCGGTAGTTAAGTGCACACTTAAAATGGCATCGGTTGCCACCTGCATCATTTGGCCTGTCCGCCTCTCTATGCGCCAAAGCAAAGAATCTGCTGATGCACACGCCACGCAAATTGTGACATGAAGGACATCGATGTTACAGCACCCGATTGATTCAATCCACTGTTAATTGAAGTGCGCGTCACGCCACCTGAAGGGGGCTGCTGTCGAGTGGTCACCTCTGGGGGGTGAGGCGGACCAAACAAGACCGACCTACAGCCAAAGGCCCAAGCGACAGGGCTGACTAATAGGAATGAGTATGATCAAGTTCTGATCCGAGTAGCACTGGAAACCGTTGTCGAAAACCCTGTCGGAGGATGCAGATCTGACAATACTCAAGACATCCAGACAACTTGACCAGTTTTGAATAAATTTCTTCGAACATACACCTGAACTTTGCTGTGGGAACCCAGATGATGTACCAGCAGCACTGGCGTAATCATGGGCCAGTTCCACCCCCGCCCCCTCGCATCTGCATTCTTGCACACCTCAAGTAGAATAAGATGTAAGTTTAAGTCTTGCCTAGGGGTGGGTAGTGCCGTGAAGAAGGGAAAACATTTACAATTCAAACTGAGGCTGGCAGGCTTAGGCAGCGAGACCTTACACTAACACTAGAACAAAGGCGGAAGAACCGTGTCCCATGCAGTCCGAGACCATGCAGCCCCTGTGCTCCATATAGCCCACGCAATATATTATATATGCAGCCAATGTTGTACATGCAGCATATTCAGCCCATGTAGCCCATGCAGTCTATGTTACCCATGCAGCCCATGCTAGTGTACTCGTTATAAAAATTGTGCCAGAGGTGAAGATTGTGATATCGGTAGGTTACAAAACCGGTCGGTAATGGATATTTTGATATGCGACAAACCACGTGTACGAGGCCACGTGGCAAATACCTCTAGGTCGAGGGGCACCATCTAACCTGATCGGTTTACAGCCGGTGACCTGAGGAGCAGGGCTTGCTGCACCAGGCCATACACCAGTAAGCCGTGATGTAGCTGAACTGTAGCTGACACAGTAAAAAATGACATCAGTAGCATGGGTTTTTGAACTGCTTCCTTGACCGCTGTCTTTTAAGTGTTTGAAACCGGTAGCCAGTGATTGTTGTAGTGCGATTCAGACCAATTATACGATGCCAGCCAGCGGCAATTACGGGGACCAAGCCTGGATCAGCCTACAGCTATTGATCCAAGCAAGAAGAAAGAAAGAAAACTACGCCCCGCAGGGACGTGAGGGTTAGGGAAACAATGCGGCATGGGCCGACGCCTCGTCCGCTTAAGCAACAGGGTTCAGCAGATGTAAAGCAAAACAAAAGGGTATACACGCACAGAGTGTAGTTGGTGGCAGTTACGCTACCAGCTCACCAGGCCCAACAAAAGATTGTGTGGGACCACACGTTCGTGCCGGCATGCATCCATTTCAACACCAAGGATGCAAATTGGCCTATTGTACATGATTACATGCTACTACCCTTATCATACGCAGGCACCTCAGGCAATCTTAAAATCGGACAAAGCACGACCCGCCCACGGGCCTCGGGTAAATGGTGGTCCAACCCTTTGACACACGATTGGTCAGGAGGTATCAGCGGGAAAATCCTTCCATGCAAAGTTGGAAACAAAGAGATCAATCTGAAAAATAACACGTGCATGGATAGTCACCATGTGGTGTTGCCCCCCCCCCGCCCCCAATACCATGCTTACCATCAGACCTGACAAAGCTCATGCCTCAATAATATCCCCCGATGATATCAAACAAATTCGTTCATTTCACTACAGGTGCTTCGATGATGAAGTTGTTATCAAGTGGTTTTATCCTCGTGAGATGCACACAACCACCTGGTAGAAAATCCTGAACCTATTTCTGAAAGAAATATGAATAAGCTATCCAGGTTTCTCATGATTGCACACTGCTATGCATGGTGTGTCAAGAAGGCACCGCATGGGAAATAAACCCGCAGAAAAATCTTTAAACATCATGCGGGAGCAGCTTGGCACGCTGCCCCTCCCCAGAGGCAATACTGCACCAGTGCCACCATTCACCCGAAACCCTTGCCTGCCCCCGGTCCCCGTCATGTTCCGCCCCATTCCCTGTTGGGTGCGTGAGACGCCCGTTAGGACGCAACCCTGTCTAACAGCCCTGTGACTTTGGCGTTGCTGTTGGCGTTGCTGTTGGAGTTGCTGTTGGCTCATTTAGTGAGGCTGCTGCTGCTGCTGCTGCCCGGCAGGATGGGATGAGGTCAGATGAGGCCCGGGCTGGGTGGCAGTGCCACACAGTCCTGTACTCCCATAGAAGGACAAGTCCTCAGAGAGTGCGGTTAGCTGGACTGAGGGTGCATCAAATGATAAGTCAGGTGCGCCGGTAACACCCAGGCCTTCAGTCATGACCCTCCGGCAGATGCTGTGCACCTCCAGTCCGTTTCCCTCCAGTCCGCTTAACTCCCGTCCGCTTCCCTCCCCAGGAAAAGAGCCAAGCAGCAGTGGAGGCTCCAGATCCATTAACAAGGTAGCAGCAACAACTGGAACAGCCACAACAACAACATAAGCTGCAGTAGACACAGATGCCACTGCAGCTAGCTTGCTCCTCATACCGGATCAAGCTGTAGCTGGCAACATAGCCAGTCTTGCTGTATGAACCTATACTACCTGACTCACCCATTCTGATCGATAAACCTATACCACCTGACTCACCCATTTTGATGGATGGACCTATACCACCTGACTCACCCATTTTAATGGATGAGCCTTTACCCGCTGACTCTTGCTACATGTTCCTGAAGCAGGTGATGGGCAGGACAAGCCGATGGCATCTGACTCGCCTCTCTTGCCAGTTCAGCCTGAGTCCATCCCCATGGTCCCCAGACAGGCAAGGTCCACCAACAGGCTGTCCACGGGAGAAAAACGACCGCATGACCTACGCATTATAATGCTGGTGGGGATCGGGGTGCTAACGCGCTCAGCTGTTGTTGCTGCTGTTGCCATTGCGAAAGCAGAGTCGGCTCTCCGGTGTGGCTGGGGGGAAGAGAAGGGATGAGCCATGCCGTTGGGTGCGGAGAGCGCATGGAATTGACTATTCAGCTGGGCAGATGATCCAGCCCTGTTGCTTAGATCCGGATCTTGATCCGGTCTCAGATCCAGATCTCTTAAAAGCAGGGGCATGCTCGTACTCGGACCCGAATCTGGACAGCTTGCCGGAGGGCGATTGCCAAACCGTTTTTTCGAACCGTCTCGACCGTGCAGGCTCATGCAAACTCAGTGGGGGGTAGGCCCCCCCTTGTGGCAACACATGAGGCCTGCTTATTTGGAGTGAATCTGCAAGTGGCAACGCGCGAGGCCGGTCGCAGCGCCTCGGGATATGTCTGGGCGCCAACCAGCAGGCAACCTGGTCCCTCATCCCCTGCTGGGAAGCAATGGCGGCCTGTGGGGGAATCAGGGACGATGGGAAGGGCTCTCTCAATGTCTACTGGGTGCCAGGTGTCGGGTAAGTCTGATCTGGTCTGATCAGCAACATGAGCTAGATCTTACAAATCGAGGGCAGCAATCGAGCCACCTTGGCAGCTCAGCCCTTCTCTTCCTCCCAGCCACACCGTAAAGGCTCCACGGATCGCAACGGGCGAGGGCACATTGTCGCCTCGGCCAGGCATTGGATCGCCGCTAAACCCTTAATGAATGAGGGCATGCCTTGCCGGCAGTTTGGTGCGCTACTGTGTGTGTGGCCGGTCCGATTTGGTTTCGATAAGGCTTATTTGGCACAGGTTCAACCTCCAAAGGCAGCCCCACAGCTGAGCAAATAAACACCCACCTTGACATACGCCAGCATTGTCCCCGTCTGGGCGGCCTGCTGGGAGATCTGACTCATGACCTGCTTGTACAGCTCATGGCTGCAGCTGTCGGCGCCATTTCCAGACTTGCTGCCGCCTGTGTCGCCGCCCCCATCACAGGCGTAAGCACCGCCGACATGAAGAAACAGGGTGCGCTGGGATAGGCAACGATCCTCCAAGATGGTGTTGGTAGCTGGAGCCCACGCATCATGCTCAGACCTCAAAAGAAGCGAGCTGGGTGCTTCAGAGGGTGCCAGGCCTGAGGAGGGACGGAGTTTGGATTAGCGAAGCCGGTAGAGGAGGTGAAACAAGTAAACAAGTTGCATGATGGGCCTTCCAACAAAGCCGCTAGTTCCTTAATATGCTCTTACTGCAGCATCACTAGGCAATGACTTGGTATCGAGAACTAGGTGTCAACTTGGAGCAGACAGCGCTGTGCTTTCAAGGCTCAGGGTTGATACCCTCAACCCTAAACCACACTCACGATCTGCACCTGTCAATCAAGGCACGCAATCGACATCAAAGTGTCACTGTGTCAGTGCCCCACCAGGCTACCGATTAGTGCATAAATAAACAGATAAATAGGTTCGCAAACAAGTGCGTGGATTAGAGATGCCGCCCACTTTGGCCGAAGCATGGGACAGGGCTACCGTGTGCTCCCACCTGAGCACGAAGCCTCTGAGCTGCACATGAGCGGTCGGTCCTCTGGCGGCTTCCCCATCTTCGACAAGGAAGTGTTACTGCAGCGCCCTAACGAGCCGCGACGGAGGAGCATGGCGTTGAGGGCGTGCCTCGGGACGCCCCGCTCAGTGTCCCAGCTTGACGAGGGATCGGCGAGCGGGGAGAGAGAGCACGATGTGGCAGGCACACGAGGGCTTTGCGCACCGCGTGGGCTTGGCAGTGGGCCAGAGTTGGAGAGGGTAACCCTGCCAGAAACGTAGGCTGAGGATAAGCCAGAGCCTGGCAAGCTCAGGCGAGACGGTGGAAGCCAACCAGCCGTGCAGCTCATTGCAGTGGATGGTGAGCCGGCGCCCGACCGGCTTGTGCGCGGCTGGCTCTGCTGGGGTTAGGGGGAAGCGCTCATACCTGGGCCTTGCCCCTCGCAGGCTCCAGACTTGAACCCCACAGCTTCAAAGCTTCGCCGTCCGCTGCGGCCTAACGATATGCCCAACGATCTGCCCAAGGTGCGGCTCATGCCGGCTCCTGGCGAGGAACGCGGCCGGACGCATGTAGGAGTGCCACTGCTGCACGTAGCCATGACCGTGGCACCCAAGCGAGGTCGCCACTCCATGCTTGTGCCCGACATGGACACGGTCTGAGTGGAAGGCCGTGTACGTGCCCACAGGGAGGCAATGCCGCCGCTGGCCGCCACGGTCGTGGCACCCCCCAAGCGAGTTTGCCACTCTATACTTGTGCCCGACATGGACACTGGCTGAGCAGGTGGACACCGATTTGCCCTCAGGGAAGTACTGCCAGCACTGGCAGCCACGGTCGTGGCACCTAAGCGAGGCCGCCCCTGGGTAGGTGCTAGCTGGATTATTGGGGACGTCACTTCATCCGGGCCATCTACCGAGCTTCTATGGCCATGAGCTGCCGGCACGAGCTGTCTCAGAGCCTCAGACGTTGCACGGCCTTCCTCCCCCGTCAACTGACCAGGCAGCAGGGACAGCCCGTCACCAGCCTCTTTGCTGATGCCGCCACTGCCCTCCTCCACCAGTGCGCACACCAGCATGGCCTCGGAAGGCTCGATCCTGGGGGGGGTCATACAGCCTGGGTCTGACATGTGCCTAATTCCTTCCTGCAGGCCAGGCCGGCTGGGGGGCGACTTGAGGCGTAGCTGCTCACCGCGCGCCAGGGGCAGTGTGGCGCCCGAGGCCAGGGTGTTTCCAAGCAGGCTATAGCGCTGGTGTGCTGCATGCTGTAGGCTGGTGTGCTGCGGTCCTGCTAAGCCCCCTTGCTGTGCGGGGTGACCCCCCAGGAGGAGGCTGCCATCAAGGGTCCCACTACTGTGCCTGAAGTCGGATGGAGCAAGGGGCGACGTTTCAATTACCAGGGTGGAGAAGGGGCGGCATGTCTGTGACCAGGGTGGAGCAAGGAGTCACAGTACCCTGACCAGGGTGGAGAAGGGGCGGCATGTCTGTGACCAGGGTGGAGCAAGGAGTCACAGTACCCTGACCAGGGTGGAGAAGGGGCGGCATGTCTGTGACCAGGGTGGAGCAAGGAGTCACAGTACCCTGACCAGGGTGGAGAAGGGGCGGCATGTCTGTGACCAGGGTGGAGCAAGGAGTCACAGTACCCTGACCAGGGTGGAGAAGGGGCGGCATGTCTGTGACCAGGGTGGAGCAAGGAGTCACAGTACCCTGACCAGGGTGGAGAAGGGGCGGCATGTCTGTGACCAGGGTGGAGCAAGGAGTCACAGTACCCTGACCAGGGTGGAGAAAGTGGTAATATGAACACGAGAGAGGAGTAACAGTACCATGACCGGGGTGGAGAAAAGAGTGATATTGCCATGAACATGGTGGAAAACGAGTGACCGTGTCATGACCAGGGTGAAGAAGGGAGTGACAGTACCACAACCAGGGTGTAGAAAGGAATAGCGTTACCATTAACAGGGTGGAAAATATTAACAGTGACCAGGGTGGAGAAGGAGGTCATTGAATCTATGACCAGACGCGATGCTACTGCTACCTTCCGATCATTTCCAATGCACTCAGGCGACAGGTTTTGAGCTGTTCACCTGGGGATGTACAGCAGGTAATGTACACCAGGTAATGTACACCAGGTAATGTACACAATGGGATGTACACCAGGGGGATGTACACCAGGGGATGTACACACAGCCGTTTCAGCCAGCACCAGTGGCCCTAGAAGTTTCACTCAATTACGGGAATTGCCCGTCGCTTTGGTTGTGACATCGAAACCGCCAAATGATCATCTCTCCCCCCCTTTCTAGATCGCTGGGTTCCATGTTTCTGCCCCTGTCACATAGATGGGTGGCATGGCTGCACCATGGTCCCGGCTGTGCAAGGTAGCTGGAATTGGGCTTGCTTATCCCCTACCAGCCCCACGCGGCCGAGCGTTCAGCAGGGCCCAGCGGGTATGCACCCTTATAAACTGAAGCACCCCTAGTCCGTGACCAAATTTGCCGCTCACCTTCGAGCGGTGACCATGGCATCCTGCGTGTCTGCCTCGTCGCTCTTACGGCAGCATGCTCAAAGCCGATCACCCTCTGGTGCCTGCCTGGCCTCCACGTGGAGGAAACCCGGCTTGCTCTCGCCTGGACTTGTTGCGTCCACCAGGGACTTATGCTGTGAGGCCTGCAGGCCTAGCTTCCCCATCACCGACAAGAACCGCGATTCTTGGCTGGGCCTTCCAGCATGGTGCGCATGCGGCTTTGCTGACGCAATATTTTTCCTTGCATTGAACAGCTGCGTGCATTAAGGGTATACGACGGGTTCAGTGACCACATCTAAACTGAGAAACAAAGAACTCGACGTGCTGGAGAGTTTTTCAAGCACGAACCCTAATCCCTAAGCCATGAAAGGAGCTGAAGCCTAATCAGGTCCTGGGGTGGAGGGGCTCAGGTTGCGATTTCGGAAGGACAGGGTTCAGAGATCTGGGCTCTAGAGGCAGGATAGCTTCATTGCAACCACCATACAGACTCTCCAGCCACCGGCGTGCAATGAAGTGGCCACACAGGCTTCACACATTCCCATACCTCCCATGCACCTGCTAGGCGTTTAACAGACTTCACAGTCAGAAAATGCAACCGACACCGTTACAGTAGTGTGGTGCGCAAACAATTTAATTTTTTAATCTCCGCCGACTGTCTCCATGCTCCCCACGCTCCATTTGCTCCCCACCCTCCACTTGCTCCCCACCCTCCACTTGCTCCCCACCCTCCACTTACTCCCCACCCTCCTCTTGCTCCCCACCCTCCACTTGCTCCCCCCCTTCACACCCTCCACTTGCTCCCCACCCTCCACTTGCTCCCCACCCTCCACTTGCTCCACACCCTCCACTTACTCCCCACCCTCCACTTGCTCCCCACCCTCCACTTGCTCCACACCCTTCACACCCTCCCCACCCTCCACTTGCACCACACCCTTCACACCCTCCCCACCCTCCACTTGCACCACACCCTTCACACCCTCCACTTGCACCACACACCCCACCCTTCACACCCTCCCCACCCTCCACTTGCACCACACCCTTCACACCCTCCCCACCCTCCACTTGCACCACACACCCCACCCTTCACTTGCTCCCCACCCTTCACACCCTCCAAACCCTTCACACCCTCCACTTGCACCACACACCCCACACTTTCCAAACCCTGGTCGCTCATGATCACCTTCCTGAGGGAAGTCCACCTTGAAGTCGCTCCTCTATTCTTCCGGGCTGATCTGAATGCCGCTGTGAGTGCCTCCAGCATGCCCTGTATGCGCAGGTTGCTGGGCGCTCCACTGAACAGGCGCTCATACCCCCAGCCAAGCATCATCGAGGCCTCGTAAGCCAGGCCAACTTCCTGCACACACGTGTGACCAAGAGAGGCAGGGAGGGTGGGGGAGGTGTAGCAGGGGAGAGAGGGATGTTGGCACCCCCACAATCTGCACAGGTGTCGCGAAGAGAGGCAGAGAAGGTGGGGGAGGTGGCAGCAGGGCGGGGGAGGGAGGTGTAACCCCCGCAATCTGCACTGGTGTAACCAAGAGAGGCAAGGAGGGTGGGGGAGGTGTGGCAGCAGGGCGGAGGAGGAACGTGTAACCCCCGCAATCTGCACTGGTGTAACCAAGAGAGGCAGGGAGGGTGGAGGAGGCGTGACAGCAGGGCGGAGGAGGAAGGTGTAACCCCCGCAATCTGCACTGGTGTAACCAAGAGAGGCATGGCGGGTGGGGGAGGTGTGGCATCAGGTCGGAGGAGGAAGGTGTAACCCCCGCAATCTGCACTGGTGTAACCAAGAGAGGCATGGCGGGTGGGGGAGGTGTGGCAGCAGGGCGGGGGAGGAAGGTGTAACCCCCGCAATCTGCACTGGTGTAACCAAGAGAGGCAGGGAGGGTGGGGGAGGTGTGGCAGCAGGGCGGGGGAGGAAGGTGTAACCCCCGCAATCTGCACTGGTGTAACCAAGAGAGGCAGGGAGGGTGGGGGAGGTGTGGCAGCAGGGCGGGGGAGGAAGGTGTAACCCCCGCAATCTGCACTGGTGTAACCAAGAGAGGCAGGGAGGGTGGGGGAGGTGTGGCAGCAGGGCGGGGGAGGAAGGTGTAACCCCCGCAATCTGCACTGGTGTAAGCAAGAGAGGCAGGGAGGGTGGGGGAGGTGTGGCAGCAGGGCGGGGGAGGAACGTGTAACCCCCGCAATCTGCACTCGAAATACGTCCGTGACTACGGTATTCGATGCCCACCCTCTGCTGATAAGGCTGCTGAGGCAGCCCATGCCGTGTAGGCTGTACCCGGAGGCTGCTCCGCTAAAGCCGCTTACAAGGCTGCAGCTGCTACTCAAGGTGCTCGTGCCGCTAAGGCCGTTTGCGCAGCTTCTGCTGCTGCTGCTGCTGAGGCTGCTGAGGCTGCTGCTGCTGAGACTACCCAGGCATGCTACGATGGCCGCTTTGGGGGGCTGCTGGCAAGCGTTCTACCAACAAAAGTGAAAGGCGTCTGCTGGAGACGCTGCTTTCCTCTTGCACCATGCAAGAAATGACGGAGAGGATCAGGGGCTCGATGAGGGCACACGCGCACTATGCACACCCACACACCTGCAAGGCAACAGTACTGCACCTAGTGCAGTAGCGGCTCATCCACACCAGGGCAGGGTATTTGTTGTCCGGATTTTCTGTTGCCTCAAGGAGTCATGGTCTGTAAATGCAGGGTCCAACTGCGAGACTGGTACATCGACTCAGACAGGCATGAAGCACCTGCACCTGTACTTGCCGGGCGTCCAAACCACCGAGGACCCAGAGGTAACGGGAGATAACTACAGCAGTGCCTCCGGCAGAATCGTCGGTGATAAGTCGTGGCTTCCTGCTAATCGAAATTCTGTACGAGAAGAGCATGGAATGAAACAAGAATTCACACGAGGCTTCAGTAGGGACACAAATTAAACAATTGCTTGCAGGCGCTCTCCAGAGAGGGCATGCAGCTGGGAAGGTTGTAAAAGTGTGGAGGAATGGGGTTCAAGTCACAGCTCCCGGCATCAGCTATGCCGATCCCAGAATGACCAGCCGAGCAATCAGTCGAGCGCCTCTGTGGGCCGAGGTGCGTCTGAGCACGCTTGACCCCCTCTTTCAGTCTCCTGCTGCCGCTGAACTGTCCTCCCGCTTCGCAGCTTCTGAAACAGGCCGTCGCTATCGGCGGCCTTCTACTCAGTCTCAAGATATGCATGCAATATCTGGATCCCTACAAAGAACAGAGGGAGAAGGTACGACCCGCCAGACTGGCCGTTCGTAGCACTCCCACTGAAAGTGTCGACCAGCTCGGTTATGTTTCATGTTCAACAGGCAAAAAAGAGAGCATCCTTCTTAAAAAAGACGCTCGGCAGGGCTCTCGAGCTGGATGAGTTTGAGCAGGTGGGCCCAACATGGTTGTGGACTTACGAGCATGGGCAGGCATATGCTGCCATCAAGATTTTTAGCCAAGCTCGCATACATCTTGCCCATTCATCTCATTTACCTATCTCATGCTGTGTTCTCATGCATTCACACTTATCTCATGCAGTAATCTCATGCAGTGATCTCATGCAGTCGCCCCAACAGCATGCAGTATTGCCATGCAATGGCTCCAATCACGTTCAGAAATCTCATGCAGTCACACCAATGGCATGCTGTCACTTCATGCAATTGCACCAATGGCATTCAGGAATCTTGCTACAGTGGCACACTCTGCATACATTGGGCTGATTTCTGTGTCCTGCTGACCTGCTTTGTCCCAGGCACGCGGCCCCTAGGCCCTAGCATCTGGTAGCACCATGACCATGAGCCTGTAGCAGGCAATATTTGAGTACCCCTTGCATGCACAGCTCCTAGCAGCCTGTGTCATGAACCTTTCCACGTTGATGTCTTGCAGCTGGATTGTGGCTGAATCACTGGATCACAAACTGAGGCGTCTTATGATTTTTGTATTTAATGCACAGCTCCTAGCAGCCAACGTCATCAACCCAATCCACATTGACGTGACAGTGGAGGAAGTGAATGGGCTCGATGATATAGTGGAGGAGCTGGTGAGAGACCTTGCTGAATACAGTCCCCTCCCCCCTCGTGGCTTGGCAGCAACTCGGCTAAAATAGCAACCCCCTGGCCTCCGGCTCGGAGCCTCTGACAATGTTGGCCATGCTTGGGCCTGTCTCTCCTGGCTGGTCAAGTTGAGGTCCCATTGGGGCCTTTGGCGGTTGGGGATCGGCCTGCAGAAGGGGGACTTGTCGCTGAAAACGGAAAACACACACCAGGCTGAACTGAGTGGGGGGGTCAGACCACAATGCTTTTTTGAGTGCTGCGCACTGGACCATTCCCTTTGGCAGGCCACTGGGCGGCCACCACTGAGCCGATTGGGATCCAACCCTGCCCGGCCGGCGGTTTCCAGACTAGAAAGCCGGGTTGGCAAAACCAGGCCCCCACGGCCGTAGGCTTTGACGTAGCTGAATTGTAGCTGAAGCACTCTTTGGGGGAAAGAGTAGTTCCAGGCCCGCCCTGCATCATTCGTTGTTGTTGCAAAGTGTCCTCGGGCAGGGATGGGCACCAGTGTTTATGTAAGCCCTGGACCAGACCACCTCTGGGGGCTTTTTTAACAACACTGGGCCAATCGGGACCAATCCTTGACCGAACCTCAGCCGGTGGTCCGAGCAAAAGAGTTTGCTGCACCATGTCGGGCGGGCTGTTGTCTGTGATGTAGCTGAAATGTAGCTGAAACACTCTCAACAAACAGTGACATGTGCTCCCCCATGTGGCCAGGGGTGACCCTGATGCGAACCTGCCCTGGTACACCACTTGAAACCTCTCCCTCACCCTCTCCCTCTAAGGAGCTCAAGGTCTTGTACCCACTTCAAAAGCCCGAGCTGTACTGTACCACCCTCTGGTGAGATCAAGTGCCAAGCAAGCATGTCGGCTGGCGGATGGAAACTGTTATTTTGCCTGGCTGAGCCGCGACAATGTGTTTTTTTGTGCGCACCAGACTCCTACTATTGTCAGGACAATGGGCAGCCACCCCTGGGCTGACCGGAATGAACCCTTACTTGTGGCTTAAGCAGCAGGGCTTCCTGCACCAGTACCTTGCCCGCTCAAGCGTTGCTCAAGCGACCTTACTTAAAATGTGCTGGCTGGCTCAGCCTGCCAAAGGCTCTGATAATGGAATCATGGGGCAATGGTGGAGTAGGAATGCGGAATGCAGGTCGTGAACGATTGAACGCTGGTCGTGAAGTGCGGCAAGTGGTGCAAACAATTTTCCTTTTCACGCTGTGCTCCAGGAAGCAGACCAAGGGTGTTCTCTTCTACGGACCCCCTGGCACTGGAAAAACGATGCTGGCCAAGGTAGTATGATTAGGGTTTAGGTTACGGCGCTGGCTAAGGGAGGGCTGAGGGTAGGACACCGGCCAAGGTGTGGTGAAGGTTTGAGGGTACGACCCTGGTGAAGTGAGGGTTCAGGGTTTAGGATGCTGGCCAAGGTAGGGTTCAGTCCAGAAGGGTTAATGCAGGGCTGGCCCGAGCCCCGCTGGAAAGGAACCTGCATCGTGGGGCCGTGCAGCCTCAAACCGTGGATGAGGGGCCATAAAAATGCAGCCGCCTTTGTCAATACCTGCAAACTTTGCTACAGCGCTGCTTCGTTCTCGGCCATACTTGGTGAGTTGGTGCCACTCCTGGTTGGGATTCGACGTCTGGGTGATTTGCTGCGCCTCTTGCATGATATCATTTCTAGGTAGGCTGCCGCTCCTGATAGGTGATGTGCGCTGGTGGGTGATGCTGCTTCTGGGTGGGCTGCCGCTCCTGATACTTGATGCCTGCCTGATGGTTGATGCGTGCCTGATGGTTGATGCGTGCCTGATGGTTGATGCGTGTTTGACACATGATGCCCGTCTGATGGGTGATGCTGCTTCTGGGTGGGCTGCCGCTCCTGATACTTGATGCATGCCTGATGGTTGATGCGCGCCTGATACATGATGTGCGCCTGATGGGTGATGCTCTTGGGTGGGATGTCGCTCATGATGCAGCGTTCCTTTTTGTGTTGACCAGCTGACGTGTGTTGCATTTCAAGCATAACTGGCGGCAGCTGAAGTGCGATTCAAATGACATCGGCCCTCGGCAGGCCATCGCCAGGCAGTACGGGTTAGGTTCAAATCCTTGATTATAAACCCTGAACCCTCCCAAACAGCTGTCCTTCTGCAAGCTTTGCATACGCTGTCTGTTAAAGGCCTTAACCATGGACCCTAAACTCTTCAGGCTGCAATCAGCACTGGCCTTCTGCAGGCCCCGGCAAACCTGTCTGGCTGCCGTCATGTAGCTGAATTGCGCTACACATTAGTTCACACAGCATTAGTGGTGGCTTTACAGCAGCTGGATTGCAATCTAAACGGTGCTGTCCTTGCACAGGCCCTTGCCAAACAGCCTACATCGCTCCTTCTTCAACATTTAGAAGGCTGTACGGCCTCCTCGATCATGCGCAAGCCCTGCCAGAAGTAGGGCGGGCTGGTAGCTGAAGCTTAGCTGAAGGACCCTAGAATGAACAACAAGCACACATAACCCTCACATGCAGGGATTGCAGGCCCTAGCCAAACAGTCCGTTCCTTCCTTCCCATCACATCGCCTAGTCAATCAAGAGCAAGCCCTGCTGGCCGTAAGTCCGGCTGGTAGCTGCAGTGTAGTGTAAAGCACTGTACAATGAACAACAAACCACCCTGTCCCCATGCAGGCCCTGGCCAAGCAGTCCGACCTCTGCTTCCTCATCATAAGTCTCCTGAATCATGAGCCAGCCCTGCCGGCCGAAAGCCCCAGTTGTAGCTGAAGGGTAGCTGAAGCATCTAGAAATGGTATGCAAACCACTCTCCCCTGACATGCAGGCTCTGGCTAAGCAGTCCGGCTGCTTCTTCCTCAACATCACCGCCTCCTCTATCATGAGCAAGTGGCTGGGGGACGCGTCCCGCCTGGTCCGAGCGGTGTTCACACTGGCGCAGAAGCTCCAGCCCTGCATCATCTTCATAGGTGAAACTGACAAACTTAGTTTGCATGCCGCTGCGCTGCCACTGCTGGGCCGATGGGTAAAGGCATTTCCCTTGTCCTTCCCATCATCTTCATTGCTGAAAGCTGACAGTCGTATTTCTCATTGAGCTCCTGACCCACTTCAGCAGGCCATTGGGCAGCCACCGCTGAGCCGATGGGGAGTTGGGGACTAACTGTTGCCTGGCCTTCAGCCGTTGGCCTAAGCGGCCAAGCTCCAGGGCTTGCTGTGCCTGGCCCCAGTTGAAGTAGCCTGTGATGTATCTGGATTGTTGCTCAAGCTTGCTGCAATACCGGCATAGTGTGCATATCATACCGGTACACGGCACATCATATATTTATTTGCTTTTGCGCAATTGGTTTCAACCAAATGAAGATATTTATAACGTTTCACAATGGAACACTACTTTGTGTAGCTAGTTGGCACTGGTGTATGTTGGGCCTTGTGGCCTTGTGGCGTAGGCGCCCAGCTGCATGGTTGCAAGTCTTTGCCCCCCTGCCTTACTCCCTCGTCTTACTTCCTGTCTGGTCCCGCTGTCTGGCCCCCCTGTCTTGCCTCCCTGCTGCCCTGAGGTGATTGCCAGATGCAGTGCTTTACCAAATAGTGGCCCTCTTACACCTCGTATGGTTTCGTCTCGCTTCATCGCCTTGTTGGAGGGGTCCCCAAGAAGCGGAGCCCCTTTTTGTAGCTGAGACACCCTGCTGCATGGTGGAGTGTCATTGACCCCTTCTTGCCATGTGATGAACAGCAGCAAACGAGCCTTTGCCCCCTCCTTGCCCTTTTTTGTGCATGGCAGATGAAGTGGATGCCATGCTGGGCAAGCGGGGAATGAACCAGGAGCATGAAGCCACCCTGCAGGTGCGTGGGAGGTCCTTGAGGGGCTGACATAGCCCTGCCAGGAAGAGCAGGAAAACAAGGTCTTTATCAGCCGAATTTTGATGTAAAAGCATTAAGTGGGCTATTTGCCATCAGCTTGCAGGCCATGCCCCTTAGACCCATGTGGGGTGCGTGTGTAAAACACAGGGGGGCGAGACAGCCCTTTGGCAGCATGGTTGAGGGGGTAGGGGTGCTGCGGACTTGCTATCAGCCGGCCCCCTGTGACCTATGTCGCCCTGCCGGCAGCAGTTCAGGGTTTGGGGGGATACGGGTTTATTCTGGCAGGATTTCTGCCGACCACTGATCTCTGTACCCTGTCGTCCCCCGGTAAAACACTGGACATTGATGACCCTCGCAAGCCTAGGTGTAGCCAGTGTTGAGGCAGCTTGGGGACACTACGGCAATGATCCACAGGCACTACGATTTTTTGCCCTGTAAACAGCGTTGTCCCTGCCACTCTGAAGCCCCTCCCACCACTGCTGTGGACCCAGATCAAAACTTGGTTCGTGAATGTTTGGGGCGTCACGGAAGTCAGCCGCGGCGAGCATGTGGTGCCCTATTGGGTACCATAATGGGTTACCCTCAATGTGAACCAGGACGAGACAGAGTTCATGCAGCTGTGGGGCGACATGGAGATCATCTGCGGCCAGCACATACCATGAAGGGTTCTTGATTCATCTAAAATATAGTTCATGCCAGTATATGATCTGTGAACCCTCATCATACTTCCAGGTCAAAACAGAGTTCATGCAGCTCTGAGGCGGCATGGAGAGCACCCGCGGCCAGCATGTGGTACCCTGTAACATAGAGGGTTACTAATTATTTGCACCCTCATCATGATTCCAGGTCAAGACAGAGTTCATGCAGCTCTGGGACGGCATGGAGAGCACCCGCGGGCAGCGCATTGTTGTCATGGGCGCCACCAACAGGCCCTGGATGGTGGACGAGGCCGTACTCCGGAGGTTCAGCACACAATATGAGGTGGGTGTTGTGTTGAGAGGGTAGGGGGGTAAGGTTCAGGAGGTTCGGCGACCGGCGCACAATATCAGGTTTGAGCTGGGTTGACGATAAGGGAGGTCATGTACGGAATACGCGGTGCGTGATGGAAAGGAAAGTAGGTGTGTTTGTACGGAATAATAGGTGCGTGATGGAGAGGGAAAGTAGGTGTGTTTGTTGTGAATGTAGCGGTGTACCCTGGGTGTGTATTGCTTTGAGAGGGGCGAGTGCAGTCTCTGGACAGGCAGGGCAGAGCGATCGTGTTGGGTGGAGAGGGGGGAGGGGTGCGTGAAATCAGTTTTTATATCTGTTAAGGTGTTCGATGGGTTTTTGAATCTGTTCTAGTGTTAACGGAGTTTTAAACCCGTGTGTCGTATGTGAGTCTGTCAAGTGAAGCTGATTTGTGTCCCCAGGGATGCTTGATATCATGTTCATTCACTTGATATGCTTGTAATAGTTCCAGTACAGAATGCGATATTACCAACACCAGTATCATATTGCCGATGCCTTCAAGTTTCTTTGTTTTGAAACCTGTCGTGATTATCTCGGGCTGTGCCAAAGGCTGACTATCCTGCGGGGCTACAATTTCTAGGACTCCTGCGAGACGATATGGAAAACAATTCATATCTGTGATGTTTACATTTATTTTTTGTGCAGATTGGCTTGCCTGGGCTGCCCCAGCGGCTGACCGCTCTGTGGGGCTGCAATTCCTGCCACCACTGTGGTACGAATCCCCCCCCCTTCTGTCTCTGATGTTTAATTTAATTTGTGCAGATCGGCTTGCCTGGGCTACCCCAGCGGCTGGCCATCTTGCGGGGGTACATCGCCCGGCACCACATCGAGATGGGCGACCAAGGTGTGGCGCAGGAGCTCATGGACAACAGACCAGGTGAGGCTCGATGCTTCTTTTGTAGTGCAAGTCAAACTTTACATCCAATCGTGATTACGTTTTGGGGACTTCCTGAACTTATTAAGTCCTAGCAGTGGGGGGCTTGGGGACAGAACATCCGTGTGGCTGCTGCGTGTTCCTTTTGATACTTGAGAGGTGTCGGGAAAGTTGGATTTTTGATCAGCTGGGATTTGGTGGTGGGGGGCAGTGAAACTTTCAGGAAAGGCTTTGTGAGCCTCATAATTTGGAGCCAACACGAAAATGCTCGTATGATTTTGATCTTTATTAAGGGGGAGCCCCTTGCCTCTCATGACATTTCCCTCCTCTTCCCTCTTGCATTACCTTTTCCACCCCTTCCTTCTTGTATGACTGTTACCACCTCTTCAGCGTATTTGCGGGCACCATGTAGCACCAAAATGGGCTCTGCGCCTGCAAATAATTTCCCATCGACCTCTGGTTACAGACGCCGGCAGCATGGGCGTGGGCGCTGTGTCCCTACGGAAAGGTCCATTGTGCCTCACATGACCTCCCCCCTTCTGGTTACCTCTGGTGACAGACGCCGGAAGCTTGGGTGTGGGCGCTGCGTCCTACGGAAAGGTCCATTGTGCCTCACATGACCTCCCCCCCTTCTGTTTTCCTCTGGTGACAGACGCCGGAAGCTTGGGCGTGGGCGCTGTGTCCCCACGGGAAGGTCCATTGTGCCTCACATGACCTCCCCCCCTTTTTGTTTCCCACTGGTGACAGACGCCGGCAGCTTGGGCGTGGGCGCTGTGTCGTGGATCGCAGCCAACACGGAAGGATTCAGCGGGAGCGACCTTGTGGAGCTTTGCAGCAATGCTGCCCAGAGGGTGCTGTCCGAGTACTGGGCGGAACAACGGTGAGGGATTAGGGGTGTAGGTGCTGTCAGAACACGGGGCAGATGTCTGATAGGGTTAGAGGTTCAGCGGCTCAGTGGCAGCGACCTAATGGATCTTTGCAGCAATGCTGCCCAGAGGGTGCTTTCGGAGTACTGGGCGGAACAACGGTGAGGGATTAGGGGTGTAGGTGCTGTCAGAACACGGAGCAGATCTATGATAGGGTTCAGCGGCTCAGTGGCAGCAATCTTGTAGAGCTGTGCAGCAATGCTGCCCAGGGGGTGCTTCGGAGTACCGGGCACGACAGCATTGGAGATTGTGAGGGGGGGGGGGGGAGCAGGAGATGTTGGTAGTTTTCCCTTGTAGGTCATTTATTGTCTATGCTTTCTCTGGACCCCGCATCTATACCCTGAATTAAGTGCATGTTAATCAAGCCAACAATGAGAAGCTTTGCTCTTAGGGCAGGTTTTTGAAATATAGCTGTTCAGGGGATGATGCACTCGCAATTGGGCTGCAGGCATGTGCGGGAAAGCTGCCAAGTGCTCAATGCCTGACTCACGGTTGACTGCGGGCATTTTTGAGAAGAAGCTGGCGAGGGGACGTGATGCATGACGCATATGAGTGATGATGGGCTGCAAGCATGTGCAGGGAAGCTGCCATGTGTACGATGCATCACTCACGGTTGGCTGCTGGCAGTTTTTTTAAGAAGCTGGCAAGGGGACGTGATGCACCACTACTGATGGTGCTTACGGCATGTGCGGGGAAGGCCGGTTTATCTACATACCTGTCCCTGTCCCAAGCTAGGCTGGCTGTCATTGCAAAGCTCGAGGGGCCGGCCTCCTTGTCCGCGGGTGGCAGATATGATCCACATTTGCCTCCCCACCCCTCCCACACCAGGCTGGCCGCCATTGCAAGGGGCGAGGGGCCGGTCTCCTTGTCGGCGGCAACGGAGACTGGGGAGGTTCGCGTGCGCACCGTGACGCGCCTTGACTTTGAGGAGGCTCTGAAGATTACGCAGCCATGCACACACAAGGCTGAAGAATACCATGCCAAGGTGCGCTCCTGTGTTTTGTGGTTCGCGTCCCTCTCAGCGCCGCATGGGCTGCATTGCGGCTCACGTCCCTATGGGCTGAATTGTGGTTTACTCCCTCTCGGCGCCGCATGGGCTGAATTGCAATTTATTAAGCACGACCACACACCATCTCTGTCGCCTGTCCTTCTTTCATGCTGCTGTTTCTTTTCTTGCATGAGCCATGTTGCGCTGTGCTTTCGTGCCCCTGCAGCGTCTATTCTCTCTTTGCTCGTACGGGACAGCCTTCTCCAGTTTTGTGATTATAAAATAAACATCTAAAAAGGCCTTTTGAAACCTGTGACGCATTTTCAACGGTTGCACTAATTATCATTTCTGTGTCTGTCAGGGGACTTCTTCATCCCCCGGAGGCAATGCGAACATGGCTGACTTCCTCAACATGGTGATGAAGATGGCAGCCTCAGGGAGCAATGGAGGCGCTGCGCCCAAATGAGCTGCCACCCAGTGGTGGTCATAACTGACCCCACTGACCATTGGTGGTCATAACTGACCCCACTGACCAGTGGTGGTCAGTAATGACCACCACTGACCGGCCGCCTTGGTCAGTGGTGGTCATAATGGCTGGAGTGGGCGTTCAGCTGTAGTGTGGTAGCTGCACGCCCACGGCACATGGGAGTAATCAGGGGTGAAGGTGCGGACACCCTTGGACTATGTCCTGCACATATATTCAGCGTGGTTGCCTGATTCAGCATAGTTGCCTCTTCAGTCAAAATGGTTGCCTGCTGTGGGATGTGGTGTGGCAGGTGTGTGCTCACGGCAGCATACGGGACCGGCTTGATGTTGCCGTCGAGGGGCACAAATCCTTGAATATTTTGTTTAGTTTGTTGGCAGTCAGTCCAGCATGGTTGTCTGCTGAGTCAGCTCGCCTGCTGAGTCAGCGTGATAGTCTGCTGGGTTGTTGTGGTTGTGTTAAAAGCCAACGCTCAACTCAAAATGTCAAAATTTCTGGCTGAGCTTGCCGGATCTGCATGGAGTGGTATTAAGAGGCCATCGCAAGATGCTGGAACCATTCCGGCATCAGTGTTTACGTGTTTGATGACTGCGCCTATGCTGCGCATGCAATCTCACTTGGTCCATGGGGGCACACTTGCCCCCCCCCAGGCTTCTCCGACATGAGGGCGTGTCAACGGCGTTACTGTCGCACCATAAAGCAGTAAACGTGCCAATATGGTAAACTCCGGAATCTCCGGTAAAGGCGATTTAGAGAAGTGTCCTTCTACTCATAAACACGGTACATCACCGTACACACAGGCTCCTTGTACTTCAGACAAGAGCTGTTAACTGGCTACTGTAAGGTTCGGCCCTAGCAGGAAGTCTCTCTGCCTAGGGATAATGTCTGGGTGTCCCTGTCTTGTGGGTACCGCCCCTACTACTTCACTCGCCCCCCGCTCCTCAGCGTTAAGCCTAAAGGGCATGCGCTGGGAGCCGGAACTGAAAGAAAGAAACTTCTAGCAATATGTACACCTCAGAAGATCAAAATATCAAAGCAAATCTGCCTGGTTCAGGCCGTCCCCCGCATCTGCCTGGTTCAGGCTATATACACACATCAGCCTGGTTCAGGCTGTTTTCAAAGCAAAATCTGTACGCCCAGAACTTGTCAGTTCCCTAACAATGAAGCCTCCTAAACATCTGACTGCAATCCAGCCAGTCGGTAAAAAAAAAACCCTGAAGAAAATCCACTGCAGGAAATGTGCTGCAGGACATCTACACAAGGAAATTCACCAAAGAAAAAATTCACTGAAACCCGTGGCGGACCCTAGGTCCACCCACGGTTCTGGGACCCTGACCTCTCTCCGGCCTGATCGGGGCACACAGAATCCGGTACCGTCACCAGTGTCATGCTTGGTTGCAGGCAATAAAGGGTCAGAACCCATCAGAAACCCTCAGCAACCATCAGAAAGCATCAGAAACCATCAGAAATCATCAGAAACCATCAGAAATCAGAATCTTTAAACTTCTGGAAAATATGTACGTAGAAGCTCAAATCGTCTTAGCAAATCTGCCTGGTTCAGGCCTTCTTCAATCAGAACTAAAAAAATCCACCGAGTCTCAGCTGAAGCGCAATGCGCAGAATCCTACAAATCCAGGCTGTTCAGCCCACTACTGGCTAGCAAACAGAGAAATTTTCAAAGTTATCAGGTTAAGCTAAGAACAACCGCTGCTCTCGCCCCACTGCGCCATAGCCGCCTGGTCTTCAATGGCCACAGGAAATGTGTGCCGTAGCAGCGTGATCCGCCCCCTGCTGTGTCATCGCCCGAGTTGACTAATTCTCCTCGCTCATCATCTTCATAACATATGTACTACCGTAGCCTTGCTGCTACGGTGTTTGAGAAACAAATTTTCACTATGTTGCTGCGATAGCTTTAACTCCAATCCTGCATCTTCCGTCTTCGGTCCGCTGGCTGCCGGCCCACTGCCTGCCGGGTACTAGGACAAGCCGCGTTGCGTCTGCATTTTCTGCTCTGTAGGCGCCTGCCCGCTCCTAGCCAGTTACGGCGCGGGTAGCGTCACGTGCTCAGCGGCCTTGCCGCTCTGGGCTCGGCCTTCCCTGAGTATCAGGTGTCGATAAACCCCGCAAGGGCTGACTCCTCCTCTTTGTTGGAAGCCTAGCGCCACCTTGGCCCATTTATGGACCGCTCGCTGGGTGACATTGGCTTCTCTTCATCCAAGGAATATCTTTCTCCAAAAAGTCTCTTCCTCCAAGAAGCCTCTCGCGCCTCCTCCTCCTCATCCGCCTCTTCCTCCTCTTCCATCTCATTCTCCTCTTCTGCCTCTTCTGCCTCTTCTGACGCATGGCATTGCGGATGTCCATCGGCTGCTGACGGGCACCTGTTGCGCGATTCTCCCAGATCCTGGCCAGCTCCACATCTGCAGGCACCGCAGCATGGATTGCTACCAGGCACACATTCCTGCTGCTGCTGTCGTCCACGTGTGCTGGCACCGGAGACCTGCTGCTCCTAGCTGCTTCCACGTCACTGTCAGCTGCCTTGCCTGCCATTGCCTGGCTGGACTTGCTGCAGCCGTCAGGGCCCAGACTCAGGCTAGGGCTGGCTTGACCCACCGGCCTGCACGGCTCTGCTGAGCGGAAGCCCTCCTGCCTGGGCAATCTGGGCATGCACTCCTGGTGCTGCGGCGGCTGTGCCTCTTTTTTCGCCTCATGGCTGGCCTGCTCAGCCCCGTGCCCCCCGGGTAGTGCCACGTGCCATGTAACCATGGTTGTCTGCTGCAGCTGCTGCTCTTCCTCTTCCTCACCTGTAGGCAGCCGCGCCTGTAGGTTCTGTTTGGCATGTTCCAAGCGATGCTTCACTATCCTCAGCTGTCTGGTCATCCTCATCTTCACTGCTATTATTGGCTGCCTGGCCACCCACAGCTGCCTGGCCATTCCTTTGAGCTTCTGCCGGTACAAATTAACCTTTTCCCTCAGCATGGGTATGGAGATTCCCTGCTCCTCTGACCCCCCAGGATTCTCTGCCGCCTCCAGCTGTTTGCTGGCCTGCTGGGCCGCCCCTGGTTCTGATATTGGCACATGGACCCCTCCTGGAGCTGCTGCCACTGGTGGTGTGACAGGCCCATCCTCTTCTGGCTGGTGCATCTGCACCAGCACCGGCGCCTGCCTGTGCTCGTGGTCCTCAACCTCACTTGGTCCAACTGGTTCCTCAGCCACCTGTTGGTTCAGCTTCTGTTCCCACGGATGCAGTTGGTCCGGCTCGCAGCCGCCGGCCAACACAAGTGTCACATGGGCTGCCTCCCTAGACAAACACAAACGTGACGCCTGCACCTGCAGTTGGCCTGGCTCACAGCCACCGATCCCTACAGGTGTCACATGAATTGCCTCCCTCTGCAAGCACCGTCGTGACGCCTGCAACTGCAGTTGGCCTGGCTCACAGCCACCGGCCACCACAGGTGTCACAGGAACGTCCTCCATCTGAAAACACAGCCGTGACGCATGCACCTGCAGTTGGCACGGCTCGTGGCCATCGGTCACCACAGGTGTCACAGGAACTGCCTCTCTCTGCAAACACAGCCGTGACGCATGCGCCTGCAGTCGGCCTGGCTCACAGCCAGCGGCCGCCACATGTGTCACATGGGCTGCCTCCCTTGGCAAACACAGCCGTGACGCCTGCACCTGCAGTTGGCCTGGCTCACAGCCACCGATCCCTACAGGTGTCACATGAACTGCCTCTCTCTGCAAACACAGCCGTGACGCCTGCACCTGCAGTTGGCTTGGCTCGCAGCCACCGGCCACCACAGTTTTCACAGGAACTGCCTCCTTCTGCAAACACAGCCGTGACGCCTGCACCTGCAGTTGGCCTGGCTCACAGCCACCGATCCCTACAGGTGTCACAGGAACTGCCTCCATCTGCAAACACAGCCGTGACGCATGCACCTGCAGTTGGCCTGGCTCACAGCCACCGGCCGCCACAGGTGTCACATGGGCTGCCTCCCTCGGCAAACACAGCCGTGACGCATGCACCTGCAATTGGCCCGGCTCGCAGCCACCGGTCACTGGTTTGGGTGAAAAAGCATTCCCTATCGGAACACAGTTGATCAGGTGCAGCTGCTCGCTAGCTACCGGGCTATCCTGCCTGGTTGGGCCGGCACTCTCTGCCGTAATACAGTTGATCAGGTGCAGCTGCTCGCTAGCTACCAGGCTATCCTGCCTGGGTGGGCCGGCACTCTCTGCCGTAATACAGTTGATCAGGTGCCTGGGACTTGGCTCACTGTCACTGCTGAGGATATCAAACATGGACCAGCCGTTGGGGGACACCTGATTACATGGCTGCTCCATACACCTGGTCAATGCCTCCAAGGGTGCGTGCTGCTGGGGCACAGCCAGACTGCTTAACCCCGCCTGCTCTGCGTCACACACACTTTTCCACACTCCAGTGGCCCACTGCCCTAGCCTGTTCCACCCTATTGGCTGAGCCAGATCCTCCTTCCTTTTTACTGGGGGCCATTCCGCAGTGGCGGCTTTTGCTCCACCCACCGCCTGCAGATCGGCAGGTTTCCTGATCACCTGACTTCCACCACAGGGCATCGTCCCGTTCTCCTTTTGAACGCACTGCGCAGCACTTGCCACCCTCATCAGCCTCTTCTGCGTCGCGTATTCTGGCCCACTGCCTAGGTCTCTTGCTCTCCCGCACTCTGCTGCCCCCTCTGGGGCTGCCGAGGTGCCTGCCCCTTGATCACCGTGATCGGGCTCGTTCTTGACTCGTTGCGCGGCCCCTGCCCCACTGGGCAAGTCCTGCTCTGGTGCGCCTTCTGGACCCCTGTCCCGATTTGCGCCACTGGTCTGCGACACCTCAACGGGCCAAGCTTGATCTGCACTGGGCACCTTGCACCCCAAAGTTGCGGGATCCTCGATCCCTGCTAGCCCGCGAGAAATACGCGCCGCTTCTCCCTCAAGCGCCATCTGCTGCTCTGAGTCCAGGCCCTGCCTTTCAGTTCACACAGTTCACACAGTTCTGGGCCACTGAAATCTCAGCCTCAGCAATCCATGGATCACTGATCCTTAGATCCACTTCTGTCAACACTTGGGAATTTGCACTCCACCACAAAGGCAAGTCCAGGTGCACAGGCACTATCAGCTGGGTTTATAACTCCACAGCCTGATCTTCAAGCTACGTCTGCTTCTGGGTTGCCACGCCCAGCGCAAGCAGGGATTGGCTTGGAATATCTATGAGAAATCCTCTGCTCAGTGATTTCTAGCTGTCCAAGGCAATCCGCTGTCTCAAAAAGAAATTCCAAGCTCCACAGCACATACACCTTTAGCAGGATTCGTTGGGTCAGGCTGATAAGGCAAGATCCACTTCGTTCCTTTTAAGTGGACACGAGAGGTTTGCTTCAGGTCCGTGGCGGACTTCTTCCCCACATAGTGGCGGACGCCTACGGGCGGACTCAGTGACTACACACTGGCCGCGGATGCGCAGCGCGTTAAGCTGTGGCTGGAACTTCTAGATGACAGACACGGAGCTGGTCACTTGTAAAGCTTAACTGCTGGCCCTTCAGACAGCAGACCTGTCGGGTCGCTGAGTCACTCACCGCGTGAAGCGGGGGATGTAGTAGCCGTAGACTGCGGGCGGTGTCCCAGGTCGGGCTGGGCATCTAGCTGAGGATAACTAGGTTGCTATGTCGGCTCTGAGGCTGAACCAGGCTTGATCGTCTTCGTGCCTTCGTGGTACTGGCGTTATTGGTATTCACAGGGTATATCTTGGGATGATAGCCGTTGCTGATTACAATTAGAGGCCCGTCCACTTAAAAGGAACGAAGTAAGTGTCAAGCGTGCAAGCCGGGATTCAAAGGTCCCGGCAAGCCCTATTTACTGAGTACGGGAAATCTGCTACACTTCACACTTAAGCGGGATTCTGGGTCTCAGTTCAAATCCGGAGACTCCGCAGATAAGCTGCGGAGGCTCCGCGGCCGCTAACTGCGGTCTAAACGGTTCTGTCACGTATACGGTAATATACTGTGACATTACGCCTATGTTGATGATGTTACACCTCTGGGCCAAGCATGCTGAATGAAGCTCGTCCACGTCGGCAAACAAAATGTCAGCTAGGAAAGCCAAGGGAGACGGCACAAGAGAAAGGAAAGGATCATAAGTTCACCCGCCAAACGACAAGAGCACAAAGGCCTGGCAATCTGTATGCCCTGCCCCTGAAGAGTGTGCAGAAACCAGGGTCTCCAACCCCTGCCTGCGGGCTCTCCGACGTCCTGTCTGATCGGAAAGAAAAAAAGTAAAGGATAGAGGAAAGACAGAGAGGAGCACATAAAAACACTCCTCCACAAAACGCATATGGCAGACCGAAGGATCCCTGCCTCTGAAATATAGATCATGCCCACCGGCAGCCATGCCACAAACAGAATGGACATGCATTTTCTGGGCGCATTTCTTAGCATGGAATGCGGTGATCCCAAGAGACATCATGGCTTCAATTGTGTGCTTATTGTAAATGGTGCCCGATGTGCCAATCAAGATTGGAATACTTATGTTTTTTCGCCAGTGCCCGTTCAAGATTAATAGCTCAACAAGGTCAGTCATCAGCAGCTTGATGGTAACAACTACTCATACACGAATATTGTGTGTATATTCGAAGACAACACATCAATACTAGTACGTTTATTTGGACATCCGTAATACCATAATATCAAATCCATCAACTGCTTTACCATGACGGGCTGGGAAGTCGGCTCGTTTTAACGTTCTTCTTACATCGATGTGAAATACGAAAGCTTATCACCAAAACAGCAGTACAGGGGGGGGCACGTGTGGCCAATGAGAGCAAAAAGACGACTGACAGAAACCTAGACACAAACTTTAGTTGATGGTAGATGGATGAAGACTCAAACAACCAACTGCTACGGCTTGAAATTGCATGAACAATAATAACAAGAAGAGTAACAAGAAGAGTTACAAGAAAACCAAGCATGCGCATGCGTCAAATCATGGATGGATATTACAGTGAGGAAAACAAGTCAATGACATTACACCTCTGGGCCCTGCTTAAAAAAGGTTCGGCCGCATGGGCGCCTAACGAACAGGGGCAGAAAAAAAAGGAAAAGGGGGAAATATGGTGTGATATACTGATAGCTCAAAACGTTGTGAAATGTGAAGTACCGACATTGTGTCAAGATAAAGTGTGATATCCATGGCTGGGAATGATCCTCAATTTCATTATCCTCACAGTTATTGGAAATGCACTTGGTTACTAGCACCTGCCCAGGCTCTAACATATACCGGCACATATGAACCGTCGAGCCCTCCGTGTAGCGAAAACATAACCCCTCCATCAACTCTTACACCTCTCAATCATCCGAATTGTGTACCATCCAACTCATACCTTACTAATCTTCACTTGCCCACAGCCCAAGTTGTAAAGAACCAACTTAATCTGCTGGGTAATTGGTGTACACGAGCATTGGCATAATTAAAAACCTCTGCCTCATTTGCTCCCATTTACTACTGCAGGCTGGATGCACCTCTCCGGAAAAAACATTGTTTTATTGGATTGTTTTGGGGAGCGTCATAAATACGCATTTTGCCTATTCAGGCGAGACGGACAGTAGTCAGATCGGCACACCTATTACTAGCTATTGGCACACGAACATAATAGTTATCGGCACACCAGCATAATAGTAATCAGATTGGTACACCAACGTAATAGCAATTGGCACACCATCATGGTAGTAATTGGCACACCATCATGGTAGTAACTGGCACACCATCATGGTAGTAACTGGCACACCATCATGGTAGTAACTGGCACACCATCATGGTAGTAACTGGCACACCATCATGGTAGTAACTGGCACACCATCATGGTAGTAACTGGCACACCATCATGGTAGTAACTGGCACACCATCATGGTAGTAACTGGCACACCATCATGGTAGTAACTGGCACACCATCATGGTAGTAACTGGCACACCATCATGGTAGTAACTGGCACACCAGCATGGTAGTAATTGGCACACCAGCATGGTAGTAATTGGCACACCAGCATGGTAGTAATTGGCACACCATCATGGTAGTAATTGGCACACCATCATGGTAGTAATTGGCACACCATCATGGTAGTAATTGGCACACCATCATGGTAGTAATTGGCACACCAGCATGGTAGTAATTGGCACACCAGCATGGTAGTAATTGGCACACCAGCATGGTAGTAATTGGCACACCAGCATGGTAGTAATTGGCACACCATCATGGTAGTAATTGGCACACCATCATGGTATTAATTGGCACACCATCATGGTAGTAATTGGTACACCAGCATGGTAGTAACTGGCACACCATCATGGTAGTAATTGGCACACCAGCATGGTAGTAATTGGCACACCAGCATGGTAGTAATTGGCACACCATCATGGTAGTAATTGGCACACCATCATGGTAGTAATTGGCACACCATCATGGTAGTAATTGGCACACCATCATGGTAGTAATTGGCACACCAGCATGGTAGTAATTGGCACACCAGCATGGTAGTAATTGGCACACCAGCATGGTAGTAATTGGCACACCATCGTGGTAGTAACTGGCACACCATCATGGTAGTAATTGGCACACCATCATGGTAGTAATTGGCACACCATCATGGTAGTAATTGGCACACCAGCATGGTAGTAATTGGCACACCATCATGGTAGTAATTGGCACACCAGCATGGTAGTAATTGGCACACCAGCATGGTAGTAATTGGCACACCATCATGGTAGTAATTGGCACACCATCATGGTAGTAATTGGCACACCAGCATGGTAGTAATTGGCACACCATCATGGTAGTAATTGGCACACCAGCATGGTAGTAATTGGCACACCAGCATGGTACTAATTGGCACACCATCATGGTAGTAGTAATTGGCACAAAAGCATGGTAGTAATTGGCACACCAGCATATATAAAAGGAATCAGATTGGTACACCAACGTATTCGTGATCGGATCGGTACACCAGCAGCCTTATTAGTTATCGGCACACCACCGAATAGTTATCGGCTCGTACCAGATAGAATAGCAGTGGTAATCGGCATACCAGCTAAATTGTTTATCGGCACACCACCTAATAAAAGAAACAGGCACGCACCAGAATAGTAGTGATCGGCACACCTCCTCCCAACTAACCTCTTTCTTTCCTCTGGGATGTGCAAGTTTGTCTCTTTCAAGCATGTGGGACCCACCTCCTGGACATGTGGGACCCACCTCCTGGACATGTGGAAACTCATATAATACCCATCACCCCACAACAGCTGAATAGTAATCAGCACACCACCTCGAGTATTAGGCAAACCACACACATTACAGTAATCAACCGAATGCAGAGCAAGGTGGCTAAAGGGGCATGTCACTTATTAGGGGGTCTGTCGGACGAGTCCCCTAACAACCGCAGTCGACCCTTAGGATGGCCGGGGTCTTTCCCCGCGAAAATTTTTACTGGCGTCCAGGACTTCAGCTTTTACATACGGAGGGAAAGTTCAATTTTACCCATGTCGAACTTCTTGGGTGGAAAGGCTCCGTCCAGGCCGAAAACCCTTGTTGGCTGCCGGCTGACTGAAAGTTCAACACCCAACCATATCTCAACTTGCTGGTGCCTGCTGCTTTTGCTTGAAGGCGATATGACTCCGGCCTGCGGTGGTAGAATGACCAATCGTGGGGGCATTAGCCACGGATGCATTTCATGGGATGTCACTCTGTCGTTGGCACGAGTCAGCTCCATTAGCAGGGTGTGATTCCATAGGATCATAACTGCACCTAGCAAGTAATTCCAACAAGCAGCTCCAGCACGCTACATTTTGTGCAGCAACTCTCTGGACATAGTGATGGGTTTGATGGGATGAGGCAATATAAAAAATCTGATGGATTGATGGGTTCATGTCCTGTTTCAAAAAAACGATGGCATTACTAGAAGCACGAGGGGTGTCGAGCCAGCTCAATGCCCAGCTCTGCCGTGACCTGCTCTGCAGTGCTAAGCCCTTGGAAAAGGTTTGAGGGGGGAAGGGTATAGTCTTATCGTCTGTCACAGGGACAGACACAAATGCATTAAATGCATCAATATGGATTGTCGTGACAGACTTGCATGGATGCAAAATTCAACCATGGGAGGTTTCTCCATCAACCTCCCTCCAAGCCCTGCATCAAGGCAGGGTAGGGCCCAATAAAACATGTGTTAGCAAGGCATGCATAGGAATCTCAAAAGATTGGGGAAACGCGGGAGGGGGGTTCTGATGAACTCTATGGCAAAAGACAAAGCAACAGACTACCTTTTGAACTTCAATTGTTTGAATTCCCTTTTCATCATCAAAACCGTTTGAACGAAACCCTCAACCACAGTCTTCGATCTTACCAGGCCTGCTCTCGTCAGCCATAGCACCCTCCCTGCCAGTGGCACTAGCTTGCGCCAGCATCTTCATCCTTCCCACAGACGCGGTGCGGCGGGGCATCCATGGGCGGCTCAGCGAGGGGCCGGCAGTCATCATGGATGGATGTCCCCTTGAGGTGTTGTCTCCTGCAGATCATCAGAAGACAACAAGAGACAAGGATCGATAAGAGCAGCAGGGAAAGCCTGACATACCGCTGGATTTGATCAGGGAGGACTAGAAGATGACGGCAAAGTTAGTGCAAGAAGGCAAGGTTCAGGTCTTTATGGCCTTATGGTACGCTCTGATTATGCAACCTAGTAAAGGAACCATGAAGGGCGTCCACTACTAGCAACATCTGGATCCATGTTATAACTGGTAAGTGCGCTTCAAGTTTAGGCAAGTACTAGACTTGGATAATGATCAGAGTATCGGAGAGGCCCAGGCAGCGTCATCTCAACTGGCAAACAGTCTCAACATGCAAGAAATACAAAAAGGCTGATGTCCTGAGGCATGGATTGAAAAAGCCACCTGGTTTGGCAATGGCACAGTGGAACTGTCAGAGCCCTGATCCGAACAGGACAGCGAACCTTGCTCAGAGGCCCTTAGATTCACATACGTTCTTGGTAGCACGATACGGCATGATACAGCGCAATACGGCACAGGTTTAGCCGGATTGTACTACCAAAGTGCCAGGATACGGCACGATGCGGCTCGATACGGCACAGGTTCAGCCGGATTGTGCTACCATGCATACGTTCGCATCATCACATCATCAGCAGATGCCTTCTATATCTGCCAATCAAATAGGAATCCCTCATTTGCGGCTCGAGCGAGGCGATGTTATGACGTCGAACAAAAGTTGGCTCCCCCACCAAGATCTACAATGCGAGATTTATCTAGGACCATCCACGATTCAAGATCCAGGATCCACGCCGCCGCCGGTGCTAGATCCAGGATCCATGATCCACGCCGCCGCTGGTGCTAGATCCAGTAACATCCACAATGTGAGATTCAGGACCCAAGATCTGCTATTACCCCTTTCTCATTTCAGGGAGATCCAGATCAATCAAAGCCCAAAGAGGTACGCTAGCCTGTTGCAACATGCTCAGCTACTTAGGCCCCTGTCTATATACATAGGCCGGTCCAAGTTGCATTCAAATTGGACATTGAGACCTTAGCCTATAGGCTATAATGGTCTGATGGGGAAAACAATCAACACATGTTTCCACCGGAGGTGAGGGCTGCACTACCTAGGTTTCTTGTGGGGGCAATGATCAGGATCTAGGTACCTTGCACTTTTGCATCATTTGCCCCAGGGCCCCTAAAGCAACCCAGGTTCACTCGTCTGGGTTTCCAGGCACTTACAAAGTTAAAACTGTCCGTAGAGCGTCTGGCATGCGGGGTTTGCTGTTGGTGAAAGGACCGGCTCCGCCGTGTTCAGGACGGATTGATGCCGGGTGGGCGGAGTGCGTAGGGATCTCCGGAGAAGCTGCTCAGAGCGACACAGTCGCCCTCTCGGACCCCAGGCAGCCCACCGCCCACGCTGCTGGGGCTAGCACCACAACCAGAGGCCAGAAGGCCGCCCATGGCGCCAGCCTCCGAGACTTGCTGAGAATTGCTCTGCAAACGGGCCAGCTCATGCAGCGACGACAAAGACATTTTGTTGAGCTTGCCCTCCCCACCGCTGACGATGCTGTCCGAGAGGGTGGAGAAGGACATGCCAGCTTGCTTAGCACCAAGGCAGATGCCGGGATGGGGGTTGCTGGCACCAGATGGCAAGGCACCAGATGCCCGGCTGCTATTCGTGGCCTTGTGGATGGCGTTGCTGGATGGCCGAGTGAGTGGCATGCGGCCACACACTTTGCCACTACGAACCGTGCCGGTGCTGCCAGGCAGGGAGGCTACGCTGGTCTGAGAGTGCAATCTACTGAACATGCCAAAGCTCTCTGGCATATCGGCGAGTGAAGCTGAGAGCTGAAGTATGGATCGGACTGCTTGGATGCCTGTCACACGAGTCGTCGCCTTGACAGTTACAGGCACTCCTGTCAGGGGAGGGGGGCATTATGAGGGATGGGCGAGGAGCAGGGTCCTCATAATGCCCAAATTTCACTGTTTTTACTGGGGCCACGTCTCTGGAGGTCATGCACAGCATTGGCGCATGGTTCATGAGTGATCCATTGCTCTTGTTGCACCCAAAGTAGCGGCTTGCGCACATCTTCAGCAACTGTTCAATCACTCTTGTTGCACTCACGCTCTTTTTGCACCCGACTTATTACGGCGCACAGTGTGGCATAAAACGGCGGCCAGCACGGCTTAGTGCAGCTGTTGGGGCCACCAGCCTTGCAGCAAGGATACTTTAAACAAATACAAAGAGCCTAAGGGTGGCCGCATGGAAGTCCCCTGAAGGGGTTATGGGGCGCACTGAAATAAACAAGACACATGTGATGCCATCATCGTGATAGGAAGGCCACTGTAAAGTGCCCCTGTGGAAGGATGGACGTTGGAAACTTCTGCTAAGGAGAGAGGTGTTTTTCGAGGTGTTTTTTTTCTGATTCAATCAATTGCTCCTTATCATTCGAAGAATACCCTTCTCAGCTGGAGTTGGAAAACGATGTACCAACGCAACTACACAAAGTATCCTTTAACGGTAACAAAGCATATGAACGTATTCCGGCTAGTCGCACTCACTAGCTACCAAAGCTGAGGCTACTGACGTAGGCATTGTTGCTAGCAGCCCTGAAGAAGCAGCACGTCGTCCAATGTCGACTTTGCCGATTATGAGTGGAGCAGAGAGCGGGCGTGCACATAAAAGACGCTGATCCCTGGCAGAGCTGTCTCCCATACCCTCATCCAGAGTGGTGACCGTGTTCATAGGGGATGGCTCTGATGGGCCGCTGGGACTGCGCAGCTTGACAACCTGATCAGATGTAGAGGGGGGGGGGGTGAAAGGCGGTCAGTTTGGGATTTTAAGTCACAACAGGCCGGCTAGGGACAGCTGGAGAAACACACGCAGGGTCACATATACAGACAACGCGTAGTATTGGAATATTGGATGTGCAAATGTCATCATTCCATGAGTTTAGGGATTAAAGGACACTCAAGGGAGGGTTTGGTTTCAGGGCATTCCATTCAGCTTCTGAATGCCAAGAGTTTTGCAGAGTTAGTCGACGGGGAAGCTACATTAGCGTGAGTGCATGGTCAGCTACTCAGCTAGCCTAGCTAGCCTCAGTCGGAACGTTGTGCCAATTTCATGCCAAAATATTGGTACCAATAATTTAAATGACCGGAACATGATCAGTGGAACAAGCAATCCTCCTCCAATCATAGAGTAAACCTTGGACAACTCAGCAACATGCCGGGATGGGCGATTTCGGTCTCAGCAGGTTCCCATTAGTTGTACGGTATCAATGGTAGCACATACAGTAAATAATCTGAGAGTCGATCCACTCCAGCTACCCTCTGATCTTGGACCTACTAACTAAACCCTGCCTGCCTCTCACGGTCTCACCTGCTGGTGGCCAGGGACCTGCGCCTCCTCCAGAGTCCAGATGCTGCAGAAGCCCTCCTGTCAGAAGGGATACGTCGATCGTGTCGGATACGGTGTCGATTCTGACAGTGTTGGATGCGGTGTCGATCACCGCCGGATCACGAAAGCGTGATCCAGGGACAAGAGGTTAAAGCACTTCTGCTGCTGAAGTAAGCTTTTCCCCCCAAGTTGTTCACATCTGGCTCAGCTGTGCCCGGTGCCTCGTGCTCCCGCGGTCTACTAGGAAGCTTCACAAGGCCACACGAGAAGCAGGCCACACGCCCCTTCATATCAGGCATTCAATGCTAGATGCAGGAGAGTGCAGTGCCAATATTTCAAAAGGATGGTAGCAAGCTACCTTCGTCGCCAGGTCACACCCTCCTAATCGACCAGTAGCCTAAGACAGATACTGTACACAATAATAAAGAAAGCGGTACTCGATGCAAACGGAACATGAGCTGCTGTTCACAGGCCGTGCCTACAAATAAAGGTGCACCGAACATCTGACGTGGACCGTACATGCCGTATGGTGACGGTCCCTGGTGACGAGGGGGCTTAAACGTAGTCCAAGTCGGGTGGGCTAGAGAATCATTGCTTCTATCGGGTGCCCACAGATCGTCCCGCCATCACCCGACGCCCCACGCTTTAAATAGCCCGATCAGGAGGTATCGACACTTACTCTCACCATGAAACTCAGTAGGACCCAACGCAAGCCATCTACCAGTATCTGTCAGCCGGCATACAGTAGCTCAGCAGCCGTCTACGAATGCACCAGTGTCTACTGCTACCCAGCAGTTGCAATATCTGTCCCTCGTTTCTGACCCGCGTCAATGACCGCATGACAGTGTGCTAGGCGAACGGCAAACTAAAAACGCAACGCTGGCGATCAAACGCTGGAAGTTGTTGGTCGCCAAGCTGGTGATCCAAGACTCCATCTGGCATGCCAGCGTGGCGAGCAATGATTCTCTAGCCCACCCGACTAGGACTAAAGTTAAGCCCCCCCTGGTGACGGATCTACCCAGAGATTGTTTAGGTCTCCGCAGCTGCAAATTACTTACTCTTTGTCGTCTGGGCATCACGTCCTTGGAACCACTTACCGTCATGACTGGACCTCACATTTCTACCTTCCAGCCATCCACGTACCTGTCTGCAACATTCAAAGGTAAAGCGCGCCGTCGTTGGATACAACAGGCCCAAGTCTCGCTCAACCGTATCACCCTGCTCCTTAATGGGCATCCCTCTGACCAAGCCCTCAGCTACACGCGCTTTTCTGCACTCCCCCTCCATCAGCGCCACATCACGATCGCCCATGACTTCTCCCAACTCCCTCAGGTTGTCTCGACCACCCTCCCCCACATCGCGTCTGCTCCCAGTGCCGACCAGGCCCTTGGTCTCCTCCCCCAATGCTTCTCCCCACGCCCTCAAGCAACTTCAAAGCGCGCCCGTCCCACTATCCCCCGTAGTACTCATACCCGCGCTCCAGAGCTCTTTTCCAACCCAGGCCTTCCCTCTAGCCCACCCCTTCCTCATGCTCCCTTTGTCCTACACTTGGGCACAACACCATGCCCCCTACTCCCCCACCATCCCAACTACATTCTCGACCTTTCATGCCCCCCTCCCTCTCCTCCCCCTGTCCCTTCCACCTTGCCCCACATCCCTCCTCCCACATTGTTTGTCCTGGACCTGGCTGCACCCCCAGGTCCCCCACTCCCTCATCATCATGACTACATTCTAGACCTCTCATGCCCCCCTCCCCCGCCCCCCCCCCGTCTATGCCCCCCCACGACTCGCTCAGGATTGTTGGATCAACCGTTCGTCTCGTCCACCCTATCGTTCCTCTACCCCACACCACCCTCCCTTAAACCGTACATCACTCACACGTAAGCGGACATTACCAGACCAAGCACACCCACATACGGACCCCGCCTGTCCCTTGCTTCCTCCTTCCCCTACTCGTCCCCTTGACCTCGGCCTCACAAACCTCCAACGTCAAGGGCTCTGGCGTTTACACTCCACAAATCCCCATCCCCGCACCCAATGGGTCCCATCCTCTGCGAACCAAGATCACTCATGCATCGACCAACACGTCTCCTTTAACATAAATCCTGTCCATCCCGACTTCGACATCATACCACCACATTCCTTCACTATCCAGATTGGACTCCACTCACCCTCTTCCGGCCCGTTACACCCTCCCCCCTTACCTTCCGCCCCTGCCTCTGATCCGCAACCCCTTCCATGGCAATGTCACTATGCCTACCTATACCGCCCAAATGGCACTCTTGTTGGTTGCATCCCTGCCCGCCGCCTGCACTGGCTTCGTGCATGCTATGATCATACGAAACTTACCCTTCCTGCCCTACACCTCGCCCACTCTGAGGGTTCCTTCGAGCAAGATCTTGCTTCCCTTCTTGCCCGATACCCCATTCATACCAAGCACAAAACAGGAACCGCGCCTAACACGACTTGGTGTCTCCCGGAACCCATGATGCAAGTGCTCTCAGATAACATGTCCACCCATCTCCACCGTTTTGCATCTCCTCTCGACGTCTCCTACCATGCACGCACATACTATACCACCCACCATCACGATTGTCTTTTTGGGGCTCTCCATAATGCATACTCCACACCTTGGACCGGCAGCTCGTTCGTTCATCCAGACTTCAAGATGAAAACAATCACAAAGGCAATCCGTTGGGCCGTCTCATCCGCCAGCATGACTACGGTACCCACATGCACTATTATCCTTACCCCAGTTTGGAAGAACTCATCTTTCATGAATTGGACCTCCCATGCCAATATGGTTCATGTTCTGACTCTTCATACCGACCCCAACTTTCGCTTTTCAGCCCCGGACCACTTGGCACACATCTACACAGCAACCCAACCAACATACGGCACTCCCAAATGGCCACTACAACTTCTTGTCATTGGTAACACAGAGGGCCTCGCTCGCTTCTACCCTGACCCACCTCCCACTGCTCCAGTCGATTCCAATGTGCACACACTATCTGGACATGGACACCCACCTGGCACCACACCTGCCCACCGTCCACACCCACCCACCCGGCGCCAATCCCAACTTCCCGGTTCGCATGCGAAATGGCAACACCCCGCTGGATTCTCTGTAGCCTCCCACCTACACACGCACACTACCCCGCCTACCCCTCTCCCACTTGCCCCACTCACTTTCCCCCTTATCCTTTTCGATGAACTCCGATCTCTCTACCCCCCTACCTATCCACTTGCTTGGCCGTTGCTTCCGGCATACTACACAGACGGAGCTTGTATACAGGATGACGCCGGCAATAACTTGATAGGGGCTGCCTTTTACTTCACTGTCGATGGCTCCACCCATACGGTCAACCCTACTGGAAAATGTGAAACGAACACTATCACCAGGGCTGAACTTGGAGGCATTCATGCAGCCCTCGATCATGCCCATACACCTTCTGGCCCCGCCTTGACCATTGCCCCTTCCCTTACTATCTTCACTGACAGTCTTTGCAGCATTTACCTCATACAGAAAGCTGTCTTTTACCCGCATGATCTCCTTGAGGACAAGCATGCACCGCTTCTCCTGGCCATCCGCCGCCTACTCCTTTCACGGGCCAACATAGGCCTACCAACGCTCATCCAGAAGGTGAAATCACATATTGGTATTATCGGCAATGAACTTGCTGACATTGGGGCAACACGAGCCTTGGACGCACCCAGCACTTGTACATTTAACCTTTCCCATATCAACAACCAGTACATGGCTTCCCTCCCAGCTTGGCCTTGCCTACCCCAAGACGATACTCAAACGGATTCAAACGACACCCCTTGGTTCACTTCTGACCTCACCTCCTCTATCAAGGCACACCTTCACTCTTCTTGCCCTCACGTTACGGACGGTGACACCACCATATCTTGTGCTACTTATACCCGCATAATCGAAGAAAATGCCCACTCTTTACCCTTGTATAACAATCACATGTGGCAGTCTTCTGCTTGCCACTTTTCTCTGAAGCGATGCATCCTCCGTATGCGAGCCAACCTCTTATGGACAGCTAAACGGGCACTTCTCTTCCGTATTCCCTACAAAACAACAGTGCGCTCGTTTACCGATGGCCTTTGCCCCATATGTACACCACCTCCTACTGGCCCACCTGACGCTACTTCTGACACACAGGGACACATGTTTGGAAGATGCAGGCATCCCCGTATGCAGGCCTCTTATATCTCCCGACACAACAAGGCCCTCTGCCTCATCCAACGTTCCCTCCACCGAGGCACAAAGAGTGGAATGTTCACAATTATGGATGCCACACCCGCTACATCCCTCCCACCAGGAGTCTATGACACCCGTATCCCGCAATGGATGCTTCCCGCTGTCCCCCCTGCCACACTCTGCCGCCTTCGTCCTGATCTCCTCTTAATTGAAGGCCTTACCATTGCCGATCTCCACAGTTATCCTCCCGCCCGGCTTGCCGACCCTGCCTTCCTTCTTGACCTCCAACACCGTTGTACCATCCATGTTATTGAGCTCGGGTTTACCTCCAATCTACAATTCTGCCTGTCCCACAAATCCACACAACATGCACAGTTAGTACAATTGCTTCGCTCCGCAGGATGGAACCTCACTACACCTGTTTTAGACCCTCTCCACATTCCTGCCCCCCACCCTCATACATATCTGTTACCCCCCCCTGCTAAAGACATCCTCTACCCCTATGTTCACCTCGTCATCATTGGTTGCTCTGGCATTTTCTATAAAGATATCATGCACCTCTTTCCAGTCCTTGGTATCACACCCTTCAACGTCCCCCCACTGCTCAAACAACTAGCAGTTCACACTGTCCAATCTGCCTATTCCATTCATCGACTTCGCCGTTACCTTGAAAACAGTCCACCCGACTGCGGTCCAGCATCTCCCCCTGTTCTCACTGACCCGCCATAGCCCCTTTCTCCCTTTAAGGGTATACAGACCGGGGCTTGGGCGTCTCGTCAACCTGTACTTCCCAAAATCCACGCCGCATCGGCGTTCTCTTTTCTTTTCTTTTCTATCGCCATTCCTTCAAACTCATAAATTTTCACTCGCATGATGAGCTATCATGCGTAAACGCAACGGCGGTGACGAAGTTGTAGCGCAACCAGACAGCACAGGCGACACAGACCTGTCGTAGGATGGAGATGATCCACTGGATTCAGCAGGTAAGTCATCGTAGTCGGCAGGTGTCATTCAGATCCCAAGCTGAAGCAGCCCACTTACACGGGGCCGTCGAACGTCACGGAGGTGTACGCACCCCTTGCCTGGGTGGCCTGGGTGGCCTACAAAAACGTGCTGGCTAAAGATGGTTCCATGAGTGAGTTCCAGCCAGGGTCCAGCTGGACATTGACAGCTCTAACCATGGACACGGCTGCTTCTGCATTCCAGGTCACCATGCTTCTGCGTGTGGGGCCTTCAATGCCATCAAGGTAACATCCAGGCCACCCAGCTCTAAAGAATTATATGCATGACAATCCCAGCCCACCTCATGCGCTGCTTACCGCACCATCCCCCCCCCCCGTACCTCATGCGCTGCTTACCGCACCACCGCCCCCCCCCCCTCATGCGCTGCCTACCACACCACCGCCCCCCCCCACACACACCTCATGCGCTTCCTACCGCCTTACCGCCCCACCCCGACCTCATTCGCTGCCTACCACACCATCACCCCCCCCCTACCTCATGCGTTGCTTACCGCACCACTGCCACCCCCCCTAACTCTTGCGCTGCCTTCCGCACCACCGCCACACCCCACACCTTAAGCGCTGCGTACCGCACCGCCGCCACACCACAGACTCACGCCTCATGCGCTGCCCACCGCACCACCGCCACACACCCTACCTCACGTTCTGCTTACCGCATCACCGCCACACCCCCTACCTCATGCGCTGCCTACCGCACCCCCCCCCCCCCCCTAACTCATGCGCTGCCTACCGCACTACCGCCCCGCTCCCCCACCTCACGTGCTGCTTACCGCACCATCACCCCCCCCCCAACTCATGCGCTGCCTACTGCCCACCGCCCCGCTCCCCCACCTCACGTGCTGCTTACCGCACCACCGCCCCCGCCCCCCCTACTTCATGCGCTGCCTACTGCCCCACCGCCCCACCCATACCTCCGCTCGAGCGTACTCGAGCGGACCATGTGGGAGATTTCATGTGCCATGTGCAATCGGAGAGGCCTTTGTAGATTTGTAGCACAAATTCGAGTGCAGTGTGCATGAGACCATGAAATCCAGGCTTCTCCTCTTGAGGCTTGCCTAATTATCTTATGATTAAGGCCCCTGCAAGGTGTCAGCTCGAGATTACTCCGGGTCCATATGGGTCCATATGGGAGATCTCACGTGCAATAAGCAATCAGAGAGGCCTTGGTTGACCCAGGGCAACACAGATTGGAGTACTACGTGCACGAGACTTTGAATCCAGGTTTCTGCTCTTGAGGCTAGCCTAATGACCTTGTGATTCAGGCCCTTGCAAGGTCTTATCTCCGGCGTACTCAGATGAGACCATCTGGGAGGCTTCATGTGCCATGTGCAATCCGAGAGGCTGGTTGACTTAGCCCAAGACAAATTGACCCAGCCCAACACAAGTTGGAGAAGAGCGTGCACGAGACCTTGAATCCAAGCATCTGGATATGGCGCCCTAGTGGAATTGGGCCCTTAGGGTAGCAAATGAGGATGCAATCTGTCAACAATGAAAGATTTGGTAGAAGAGTGGCCGAAGCGGCTCGCTATCCTCGCTATCCCAAAAGCCTTAGCCCCAAGGGGCAGGCCAACCGACTCAAACGGATGGACGCGCAAATCACAGGCATGAGTATCTCAGGTATGTGAACTGTGCTAAGCAGCACATGCCAGATACGTAGCGAGTACTTAAAGGGACTGGGGTGGGTGAGTGGGTGGGTGAGTGGGCGAGTGGCAAGGGGAGCCCCTGACAAAGAAAGGGTGGGGCACCCTGAAATGAAATGAGGGTTTTCATCGTCTAGCTTTCTTAAGCGTTGACTGTACATCTGCCTTGCACGGTCTGACCGTTGGATGGATGCGTGACGCTTTAACAACAGCACTCCGTTCTCAGCGCCGTTCCCTGCTTCCTGAGGTGGGCTATACCATGACACTGTTGATGTACGGCGGCGTTGAATAATCTGTTAGTACGTTGAGGTTACCACCCTGCAGAAACGCGTGTTCCCCCGTGTTGCAGTCATTAAGACATGTGACATGGATGCGAATAGCTGATGGATTTGAGTAACCTATCGCTGTCCGGCGGTGGACAGGCTCAGAAGAACGGCCCTTCGCAATCTTCTGCTAAAGGCAGTGAAGTGTCAGCCATCGCCCTGGTATCTAAGAACAAAAGCGAGGAACTCAATAGCTTGCTTCGAAGACAATCATCACCAGCAGCGTTGAATGAGCTAATATCGTCTGGCGATGGGAGTGGCAGAACGCTTCTCTCAGTGGCAGCCTCTCTTGGCCACGTCGAAGTCGCGAGGGTGGTGAGTCAAATGCACCTTATTTGAATGCGATGCATCGCTTACGTCAGCGGTGCAGACCAGGGCAGCTTAATCACTCGAATGTGCCGCAGAAGTAGGAACAGGTGCCTTTCGATGCTGGGCGCATGCTCATTGTGCCGACGCCTCTCATGGTCTCCCCCTCTGCCCCTCGTACTCCCATGCGCTGCGGGTCGTCATGCAGCACTGGGAGTATGCCATACCTCTCAATGGTGCTGCATGAGGTTCTGATCCCTGCTGATGATGCTGGATGCATGCATGCCCACTGTGCCCACCCCTCTCGCATGGCCTCCCCTCTCTGCTCCTCACCTTCATGTCTCTGGAGGGTCAAAGTGCGAACAGTGGGGACATTGTACCTCCGAATGGTGTTGCTGCTGATGGAGGCAGGCATGCGCGTACAGCCTATCTCTCTTATAGCCTCCCCCCTCTTGCTTTCCCCTCGCCTTTCATTTTTCGTTCGTTCAAAAAGGATGGTTTCCCCCCTGAGCTCCTCAACCCCCCTGTGCGAGGCTTCTCCACCGAAAGCCGAGGCGGGCTCTCCTACACTTGTGTGAGAGGCTTAAGGGTAAAAAGGGCGGGGGCAGGAGCGCAGAGGTCCATCGCACCATATTGGGAGCACGTTACATCTCTCAATCTTGCTATTGGAGCAACCAATTCCTGCTGTTGTTGCTGCATGTATGCTCGCTGTTCTTCGCTCTCATAGCTGCCCCCCTCTGCACCTCACCCCCCTCTGCACCTCACCCCCCCCTGCACCTCACCCCCCTCTGCACCTCACCCCCCTCTGCACCTCACCCCCCTCTGCACCTCACCCCCCTCTGCACCTCACCCACCTCTGCACCTCACCCTTCCATTTCTTGAGGTTCATCCTTTATACTGGGAGGGCATTCAATCTCTGAATCTTGCTGCAGGAGGCACCGATACCAGCTGTCGAGGGTGCATGCCGCCATGCATGCTCCCTGTTCCTATCTTTCTCATGGCTGCCCCCCTCTGCTGCTCACCCTCCTTGAGGGTCATACTAAATACTAAGAGGACATTCCATCTCTCAATGTTACTGCAGGAGGCAGGAATGCATGCGTCCCTCATCAACAGCAAAGCCGAGGGACGCATGCATGCTTGCTGTGCCCATGCATGGTTGCTGTGCCCATGCATGGTTTAAAAACTGTGCTCGCAGAAGAAATGGCCGCCCTGTCACTTGCTTCATCAATACCTTTGAGGTTGCTGGCTTACCTACCTCTCTCATGGCCTACCCCTCTGGCTTCCCTCTCATGCCTCCCCCTTCATGGATTTCCCCTCATGCCTCCACCTTTGTGGATGTCCCCTCAAGCCTTCCCCCTCCGGCCTCCCCACTCTGGATTTCCCCCTCTAGGATTTCCCTCTATACCTCCCCCCCTGGTCTCCCCCTTCTGGCTCTCCCCTTATGGCTTGCCCCTATGGCTTTTCCCTCATCAGCCTCCTTTCATTCCTGCCCCCTCAACTTCTCACCCTCCCAGCTCATCCTGAATGGGGCTGACATCTGGCACGTGTCCCCTATCAAGAGAGCTGGCCCAGGTTCTGCGCTACACGAGGCCACGGCTTACAAGCACATGGAGATGGCCCGGGAGCTGCTCGGAAGTAGGTATCCGTCTGTTGTAGCGTCCACCCAACAAGCTTTTCTTCTGGAGGGGCTGCGGAATTCAAAAGAGGGTTCAGTGCATGTTGACGGGGACCGTATCGCCATCAAGGGATCTACTTTGATGCATTGGGAACCATTTTCAACAAACGCCCCCCAACCCATCCAAATTGCGCTCCATCGGGTACCATGTTCCTCATATTGACTGCTGCATGAAGCAACGCCCTATATTGGACATGGCACACAGGCACTGCCAGAAGCTATTTACGGTACAAGTTTATCTTGTTGCACCGCCTGCGATTTCACCCACAAAGCCTGGCAAGTCAAATCAGATAGGGTGTGGTGAATGTGGGCCGTTGGCTGGACGGTCTTGGTGGCATGCCGGTGGATGTTTTCCTCTCCATGCCACCTGCCTTCATAGCAGATCTGTATAAACCGTTTGTCTCCAACTTGCGGTTCATTTGCCTCTCTGAGGTGTTTGTTTTGATCAAGCTTATCAGGGGTTATCACACCTGATCAAACCTGGTTTTGATCCCATTTCCTGGTTCCCTCCGGTTCGCTCTGCCTGGCCCTAACGAAAAAGGCTTTGGGTGGTAGCGTCAGCTATGTCACCTAAACTGCCAGGGCAGTCCGCTGGCTGGTTTCCTTCCATGGCACCACCCAGGCACCCACCTGTTCTTACCTGTGACATGTGGGAAGGATGTGATCTCTGCCAAGCCAACTGCCAGAACAAAGGCTGCAACAACATCCCTTCGAAGGTTCGAATTGTCAGCACCCGCATTTAAACGACTCCTCTGGCTCAAGCCTGTGGACGTGATCACTACCAAACCAGCTGCCGGGGGGGGAGGGGGGGTCTTCAAGGGACCTCCCCATCAGCTACCAGCTGCAACTCATATGACGCCACGCACCTGTTATTGACTGCCCCATGCTGATTGTTGTCATCCCCTCAAGGCCAAATGCCAGGGCGATTCCACAATGGACCTCGTGCAGTTAAATCAACCTCGCAGTCAGCCAGCTGTTTCCCCTCCATGACACATAGCACGTGTCAGCTTCTTGTTCTTATCCGTCCTCCTTTCCACGAGGCCATGACACCTAACATGTAACAGCTTCTTGTTTTTTCCTGTCCTGTCTAGGCGGTTGTGATCCCTTCCAGGCCAACTGCCAGGGGAAATCTGCAATGGACCTGGCCATCAGCACGGGGCAAGTGGAGCTGGTGCGTCTTTTTGAGACCAAAGCCCTGTGTGCTGCAGAGGTCAATTTCAAGGTAAGAGAAGCGAGGGGTGAATTTCAAGGGGAGATCAGGGAGGGGTCGATTTCAGGGTGAAGTCAGGTTTGAATTTGACAGGGAGTCTGGTTTTGAATTTCAAGGCGCAACGAGGAGAGTGGCCAGGGCCCAGGCTTGAATTTCAAGGCGTGACCAGCCAGGTAGGAATTTCAAGGTGAATGCAGCTTTGAATTTAAAAGGGAGCCTGGATCTGACTTTCAAGGCGCGACGAGGGGAGTGGCCAGGGCCCAGGCTTGAATTTCAAGGCGTGACCAGCCAGGTAGGAATTTCAAGGTGAATGCAGCTTTGAATTTAAAAGGGAGCCTGGATCTGACTTTCAAGGCGCGACGAGGGGAGTGGCCAGGGCCCAGGCTTGAATTTCAAGGCGTGACCAGCCAGGTAGGAATTTCAAGGTGAATGCAGCTTTGAATTTAAAAGGGAGCCTGGATCTGACTTTCAAGGTGTGACGAGGGGAGTGGCCAGGGCCCAGGCTTGAATTTCAAGTCGTAAACAGCTAGGGGTCAGTTTCAGGGTGAAGTCAGGTTTGAATTTGACAGGAGGCCCAGGAGTGAATATCAAGACGTGACCAGCCAGGTGTAAATTTCAAGGTGAATTCAGGTTTGAATATGACAGGGAACCTGGTATTGTATTTCAAGGAGCGACGAGGGGAGTGGCCAGGGCCCAGGGGTGGATTTCAAGGCGTGACCAGCCAGATATGGATTTCAAGGTGAATTCAGGTTTGAAATTGCCGGGGAGCCTGGATTTGACTTTCAAGGTGAGACCAGGGGGGAGGTCGGGCCCAGGTGTGAAATTCAAGGCATGATCACTCAGGTATCTAAGGTGAGGATTTGAATCTAAGATCTTTCAGCCATTCATGGGAGGGGTTCAAAGTGAGACCAAGTCACTGTGTCTTGGTCTCCTTTGAACCCCTCCCCCGAAATAATCGACTGCCAAAGTGAGACGAAGAGGGATCCTCCCCTATTGGATCCATCCCGGTGCATTACTGTCACTACCAGGGCGCACCTGGCCTCCTTGGGGGGCTGCCGGGCCGACTGGGTGGACCTGACCCTGACCAGCTCAATCAGCAGGGAGGCATGTAGCACCTGGACACCTGGAGGAAGACGTGTCAGCCGCATGCCATGCCGTTTAACTGAATAACAGTGTTCTCAAACACAACACTGCAAATACCGCGGCTGAGCAAACCAGAGGGCCGCGAAGCAGATGCAGAGGCGTCGCTAGCTCACGTGCCACGTGACCATGCTTGACCACCAACCCGCCAGCTTAGGGTTTAGGATTTAATTAACCCTTATCCTTCCCAACCAGCCCGCCTGCCCGATGCATACCAGCCTTGGTGTCCACTGTTCACCGCAGTCCAGGATATAGAGTTGAAAGGCACACGTGCATCACGCTGAAGCCCCGACGCTGCTGCCTTGCAGGTGCGGAGGCCTGAGAGCCGGCCGGAGGCGGAGGAATGGCTGACGTTCCACGTGACCCTGTGCGACCACCGTCCCGCCAGCCTGCCAGGGGCTCCCCCTGCCGGCTCGGCCAGCAGGCAGCTGCTGCTGTTTGACAAGGCGGCGCTCAAGGGCGGGATGGTGATGCTCAAGGCGAGGCTGTGCCTGGACGGAGCCCTTTCGGGACCGACGGAATCGGGTCTGGAGGAGGTCACGCTGGTGAGCAGAAAAAAACAAGGCTTAAAGGTTCAAGGATTAGGGTTCAAGGATAAGGGTTCAAGGATTAGGCTTCAAGGAGTAGGCTTCAAGGAGTAGGCTTCAAGGAGTAGGCTTCAAGGATTAGTTTCAAGGATAAGGGTTCAAGGATTAGGGTTCAAGGATTAGGGTGTATCTTTCGGGGCCGACGGAATGGGATCTGGAAAGGCCACTTTCATATGCAAAATAAGGCTTTGGGGTTTTCGTACACTAGGCCTGCACCCTAAAACCTGAAACCTGAACCCTGAACCCTGAACCCTGAACTCCGGATGCTCTTTTGAGGTCGGTGGGGTTATGCCTGGACGATTTAACCTTTGTGAGCATAATGAATGCTAGGGTGTGGGGATAGCAGTGTTCCGCACATGTTGGAGGTCTGTTGAGAATGCGTTTCTGGGCGGTGGAGGAGGGCCCGATGGTGAGCAAAATGAGAAATTCGGGTTTTGGGAATCGGATGGATCTTTTGGCGTCAATATCATCGGTTCTGCGGTAGGCCACCTTGGTCAGCGCAACAAGCGCTAGGGTTTCGGGTTTGTAGTATCCCGGATCTGAATGAGATCCATACGGGATCTACTTGGTGACGGTGGAATCAGGCTTACAGGAGGCCTCCCTGATTAGCAAAATAAACACTATGTAACTGTTACAGGAGCTCCATCGCGTGGTGCTGATTATATGAGAGCAGGCGCGCTTTGTTTGATGAGGGTGGTCACGGTGTGCGGATCAGATGTGGACAGCTGTGCTGGCCTTTTTAGATGAGCGCTTTGTGCTTGGTAGATGATCACAGGCGCGTTGTACACACGCTGGGTGTGCACAGGCGTGTACTGCACTTTCGCTTGCTAGATGTGCACAGGCGCATTGTGCACGTGTACACGCTGGATGTGCAAAAGCGTGTCATGCATATTAGGTCACCACAGGAGCGTTTGACTGGCAAGTTTTTTTGCAAATAACGGGATATGCAGGCGGGAGTTGCTTGTCCGGGAAAGATGCTGATTACCGTAGACTTGTTTTCCTCCGCGAAGGAGAAATATATAGTTTTAGGTAAAGCGCGCTTCACTGAAGAACTTTTTCGACGTCACAAAAGTGGCATTTTCCCCCGCAGTTGGGGTTTTCATCAGGCGCAACGGCGAAAAATAATTTCTTGCGGAGGCAAAGAAACCTGGGGTTTAAGGTTTGTGGTTTGTCTTTTCGAAACATGCTTGCCGGGCCGATGCGCAATTGTGAACCTTGCTGCCCGAGTATTTTTTCACATTCTTAATAGTTGGGAATCCCAAGTTATGTCGTGGACCCCTAACGAAGTTGTCTGCAAGCATTTTCTCACCCTCCTGCCCCCCCTCCCTTCTTTGCCCAATGCAGCGCCTACCGTCACATCCTGGTGAGCCAGCCACACCGAGGGAGTCTCATCAAGGGAGGGCGGAGGGGAGCGGGGGGGCATACTAGGGGATCAGGGATTCAGGGGGGAGGCACAGAGGGGGGAAAGGGCAGAGGGGGTGGGGATGACTAGGCAGGGGAGCATATAGGGGATCAGGGGGGAGACACAGAGGGGGGGGGGCATAGTCCGGCATACCATGGGGGGAGGGGGGGGGGGGGAGCACTCTGACATTTATATGATGGCATGGCTAGTATCTCACTCTATCCACTTGACCTCCTCTGCACACCTGTCTTGTGATGTGGCCCTGTCCTCTCAAAAAGACCCCACCAGCGGGAGGCTCATCTGGCATGAATCCCCTTCTCAAGACCCCTCAAGTAGACCTCACCATCAGGAGGCTCATCAGGCATGAATCCCTTCCTCAAGACCCCTCAAGTAGACCCTACCAGTGGGAGGCTCATCTGGCATGAATCCCCTCCTCAAGACCCCGCAAGTAGACCCCACCAGTGGGAGGCTCATCTAGCATGAATCCCCTCCTCAAGACCCCTCAAGTAGACCCCACCAGTGGGAGGCTCATCTGGCATGAATCCCCTCCTCAAGACCCCTCAAGTAGACCCCACCAGTGGGAGGCTCATCTGGCATGAATCCCCTCCTCAAAACCCCTCAAGTAGACCCTACCAGTGGGAGGCTCATCTGGCATGAATCCCCTCCTCAAGACCCCTTCCAGTAGACCCTACCAGTGGGAGGCTCATCTGGCATGAATCCCCTCCTCAAAACCCCTCAAGTAGACCCTACCAGTGGGAGGCTCATCTGGCATGAATCCCCTCCTCAAGACCCCTCAAGTAGACCCTACCAGTGGGAGGCTCATCTGGCATGAATCCCCTCCTCAAGACCCCTCAAGTAGACCCTACCAGTGGGAGGCTCATCTGGCATGAATCCCCTCCTAAAACCCCTCAAGTAGACCTCACCAGCAGGAGGCTCATCAGGCATGAATCCCTTCCTCAAACTCCTCACGTCAACCCCACTTGTAGGCTGCACATCTAGCACTCGATCTGGCACTGCTTGGGATATATTTCAGATATTTGGGATCTGAGGCTGTGTGCTTTGCCACTGTTGCCTCTCCCTTATATCAACCCCATCAGCAGGCTGCTCATCTGGCAATCAACCCTAAACCCTACCCCCTACCCCTCATAAACCCTGAACCCTCATACAGATTCCACCAGCGGGCTACTCATCTGGCAATCAACCCTAACCCCTACACCCCCAGACCTTCACAAACCCTGAACCCTCGTACAGATCCCACCAGTGGCCTCCTCATTTGGCACACCTACGAGGCGTGGCACGTTTACCTGCGCCCGTGCGAGGCCAATCAGGCAGAGGTGTCAAGCTTCCACAAGCTAGTGTCCAAGTGCTGCAACACGCCACAGGTGAGCACGATGGGGGCTCGGGTTCGGGTTTCATCCAGAATCAATCAGAAGCCCCATGCCCTTAATGGGTTAAGGCATACGGGTTTTAATCCAAAGTACAGCAACACACCACAAGCTTGCGCCTTAGTGTTGCATCATGTTTCTGTTCGGCACGATGGGGATGGGAGGTCAGGCTTAACTCTTCACCCTTAATCCGTGATCTGTAACCCTAAATCTGGAGCCCTAAATCTGGAACCCTGAATCTGCAACACTTAAGCTGAAACCCTAATTCTGAAACTCTAAATCTGAAACCCTAAATCCGAAACCCTAAATCTGAAACCCTAAATCTGAAACCCTAAATCTGAAACCCTAAATCTGGAACACTAAATCTGAAACCCTGAATCTGAACCCCTGATGTTTGAACCTTCTTCCCTTGTTTGCCGTTTGGCCGTTTTCTCACAGCGCTCTGAATGCCCCCCCTGGCAAAGTTCATGAACCTGATGCTGGACGTGCAGATGATGTGGATCCCCTAACTCTCTACCCTTCACCCTAACGCCCTGCACAAGTCATAAACCTGGTACTAAACATACGCATGACCTGGAACCCTTAGTTTTAAACCTCACCCCTATTCCCCTTGCACAGGTCATGAACCTGGTGTTGGATGCACAGATGATGTGGAACCCTTAACCGTTAACTCTTGACCAGGAAGAGAGCTTAACCTCAACATCTTAACCCCAACCCCCTTGCACAGGTCATGAACTTGGTGCTGGATGCACAGTTGATGTGGAACCCTCAGTTTCATATCAAGGAGGAGGATGTTCAGTTTCTGGACAGCAAGGTGCTCGGGAAGGGCGCATTTGGCAAGGTGGTGAAAGGGAGGTACAAGGTGAGTGGGGAGCCCTAGACCCTACAGTATGGCAAGGTGGTCAAGGGGAGGTACAAGGGGAGACTGAAATCCAAGAGTAGGGCAAGGTGGTCAAAGGGAGGTACAAGGGGAGAGCGAAAAACCTGGAGCCTTTGACCCTTAATTGGGGCAAAGACGTGGCCTGTCAAGCTGTTAAAGTGCGTGAGCTTTGGTTTTTGAACCTTGAACGACAGGCCCTGAAAACTGAACCCACGACTATGTACCTGATGTCAGGGTTGATGTCAAGATGTGGCCATCTAGCTTTTCATGCAAGCGAAACCTGAAACCTGGACCCACATCCTGATTCCTTGCCCTTTACCCTGGACCTTTAACCCTAACCCAGGGCAAAGATGTAGCCGTCAAGCTGTTCATGCATGACAGCGAGCATGCCGACAATGAAGTGGACGCTGGAGGCCTGGACGCCGAGTTGTGGATCTTGGGACTGTTGGACCATCCCAATGTGCTCAAGGTGGGGTTTCAATCGTTTCATCCAGGGTTGAGGCTTTAGTCCAGGGTCGGGACGCTGAGCTTTGGATTTTTGGGACTGTTTGACTATCCTAATGTGAGTGACAGGTGGGTTGAGTCTGAAGGGCAAGGTGACTAGGTCCCAAAGCTTGGTTTTATATATCATGACGAGTCTGCCACCGCTGCATTTTGCTCAATAAGTCATTCGCGCGCGCGCCGTAGCCTTGGCCTGCTATCTCTGTGGAGCTGCATCCTTCGAATACGCGCACATGCAGGCGGGAGGGTTGCTGCGTGTGTTGATGCGGCCGCGTGTGGACCAACAGCAAGGACGTCCGGGAGGCAGGGCTCGCGATGCTGGGATCACAGAGCATGAGATCATTAATCTTGCTCTCTCTGAGGTGTTTTAGCCACGAGTCAGCACACAGTTCAGCTTCTTCACCGATGGCTGATAGGCAGAGCTTAAGCTGCTAGGATTGCAGGAGATGGGACTGGAGGATCATCACTGTCTCCTCTATTGTGTTTCCTCTGCTTCAGTCACACTTCAGCGACATCATGAAGGGCTGAGAGGCAGGCTTGCCCAGCGCGAGTGACTAAGGATGTGAAGTTGTGTGGGGTTTGTTACAGTCCAGCGGGGTATCACAATTGATTCATGGGACAGATGCCTGAAAACCGGCTCGGACACAAAAAATAAACATTATGAAGGGAAGCAAAATATGTTTACCCCCCCCGAACCCCTCCTCCAGGCAAGCAACCAACACACAACCACATACGAGTGGCATGGGATTGAACTCCATTGTGTGGAGGATAAGCCAAGAAGGTTGGCAGCATTGCAGTTTATTTAAGGGCGCTACACCTCCCCCACAGCCTGCCGCCGTCTGTCTTTGAACGACCCTGATTATGTTTTTGCAGGTTGACCAGTGCGCTGCTGCGCTGCAGGCGTCAATCTGACAACACAGTCCAAAACCCCACATCCTTCACCCTAAACCCTTTTTTTCTTCTCGAACATTGCCCGGTTTGCTTGTGAGCTTCAGGGGTAGGGGCAGGGGTGGGGTTGATTTCCATTGTTGAAAACTGAGCCCTAGACCAGCAAGCTGCTGTGCTGCAAGTATCATCGGGGGGGGGGGCTTGTTCATGTGGGCAGCACTTTCTCGTGGAGGAGCTATGTGTGTGCAGTCTGGCTCAGCAACCTTAGAAATACCACGTTGTTGTTTAGCACTGACTTGTGAGCTGCTGTGCTGCAGGTGTTTGGCGGAGGGGTGCGATCCTGTAAGCAGCACTTCCTGGCGGAGGAGCTGTGCGTGTGCAGCCTGGCTTCGCAACCTTGGAACAGCCACTTTTTTTCTTTTTTTTTAATTACCGGTAGTGCTGCTGTGCTGCAGGTGTTTGGCGGAGGGGTGCGGTCCTGTGGGCAGCACTTCCTGGTGGAAGAGCTGTGCGTGTGCAGCCTGGCCGAGCAAATGTACCCCAAGGGGACCAAGGCACCTCCACTGGCGCTGTCTGAGATATTGAGGGTGAGCAGCAGGGGGGGGAGGGGGGCGAAGGGGCAGGGGGGCAGAGGGGGGGCTGGAGCGGGTTAAGGGGAGGCATCGGGACAGGGGGAGGGTGTGGAAATTTCCAGGCTAAGCAGCGGAGGAAGGGAGGGGGGGGACTGGAGGGGCATTGCGTCAAGCTGCCCCGTGGTACTTACAGATGGGTGACCGTTTCCTGTAGTCTGAGTATCCTTGTGACGGCTCAGGCCTCATTCAGTCCAATCTGCTCGCCTTACACACCTCCGCACTGCGATACTCCCCTTCCTTAGCTGGCCCGGGAGACAGCCAGTGTCAGACCCCATGGGCCATTTATGAGTAATCCGGCTGTTCATGATGCACGTTGTGCCTGTCATGCCCTGATGCATCGCCCCGTTTCTGTTTCTGCAGCTGTCCATGGAGATCGTGTCGGGCCTGGTGTACATGCATAGCTTGGAGGTGCCCGTCATTCACAGGTGAGAGGCTGCGTGTACTGCCTCAGCTACCATTCACAGATGAGAGGCTGCGTGTACTGCCTCAGCTACCATTCAGCTACATCACGGCCTACGGTCACGGAGTTTTGGTGTTAGGGATCTAAAACCCTGAACCCCGAAACCGCTCCCCCCCTGCTATCATTGTTTATTTATCCTTGCCTGAGCTACATGTCAGCCACGCTTCGGCCTCTGGCCTTCGGCCCCATTTGTGGACAGCCATGCTGCTATGGCCACCATTCGAAGGCTGATACAGGTCCAGTCCCAACCAGGCACCTGCTTAAGGTACACTGCCTGCTATTACAATCCCACCACGCAACAGCGCCTGTGCCAAAGCACATACTCGTGAGAGGCATGACCTTTAAACCCTAAACCCTGAAGCACGTACTCGTGAGAGGCATGACCCTTAAACCCTAAACCCTAAAGCACGTACTCGTGAGAGTCATGACCCTTGAACGTTAAACCCTGAACCCTAAAGCACGTACTCGTGAGAGGCATGACCCTTAAACCGTAAACCCTAAAGCACGTACTCATGAGAGTCATGACCCTTAAACCCTCAACCCTAAAGCACGTACTCGTGAGAGTCATGACCCTTAAACCCTTAACCCTAAAGCACTTACTCGTGAGAGGCATGACCCTTAAACCCTAAACCCTAAAGCACGTACTCGTGAGAGTCATGACCCTTTAACCTCAAACCCTAAAGCACGTACTCGTTAGAGTCATGACCCTTTAACCCTAAACCTTAAACCCCAAATCCTTAAGCACGCACTCTTGAGAGGCATGACCCCTAAACCCTAAACCTCAAACCCTTAAACCCTCACTCCTTGGGCTATTCCAGCCTGGCCACGCGATGCCCCGTGATATTACATGGAAACATCTAAATCTTGTGCCCTGAAGCGTGAACCCTTAACTCCTACACCGTCGACCTTGTGCCCTAAATCCTCAACCCCTCAACCCTGAACCCTGCCCTAAACCCTGAACCCTGGACAAATTTCGCCATGCCTCAACCCCTGTGCTGTTGAAGGGACCTGAAGCCGGACAACGTGCTGTTGGACAGGGAGGGCATGGCGATCATTTCGGACTTCGGTGCGTGCTGCTGCTCGGCGCTCGTTTGCTTGTGTTGTGCCTGAGCTAGGATCACACGCTGCTATCGAGAGTGTTTTTTGTGATATGCCGTGCGGTTGTACAGCGTACATGCTCGTATCCTTCCCTAAGACAGGCCTGGCGCCTATGGCCCCAGCAGCCCTCGCCTCTCCTTCCGCCCCCTCTTTTCTCCTTCATGCCCCGCCACCCTTTTAGCCTGGTGCGTTTGCTGCCTGATCTTTTGCCGTAAAAGTGACGGTGTGTTGTTCCCTCCAGGCCTGCTTAAATAGGCTCCAGCCATCGCCTATCCTTGTACCCTCTTTTCTGTATTCCACAACCGCCCTTGTCTCTCAAATCGATGCTTTGCAATGTCCCTGGCGCCGTTCCCTCAAGGCCTTTTGAAAATGTTCCAGCCACGGTCTTTCGTTGTTTTCCCCTATTTTTTTATTCCACAACCGCCCTTGTCTCCCAACCCGATGCCTTGCAATGTCCCTGGCATCGTTCCTTTCAGGCCTTTTAAAAAGTTTCCAGCCATGGCCTTCCGCTGCTCTCTTGATTTTGTATTCAACAACCTCGCATGCCTCTCAACCCGATGCTTTGCAATGCATTGTTCCCTGCAGGCCTGGCACGCCTCAAATTCAACTCCCACTTGTCAAGCAAGCAGCTGGACGTTGGCACTGTGCCCTACATGTAAGTTCATCAAGCCGCTGCCCCACAAACCGACCCCTTTTACCCATCATGCCCTTGTCTGAATGGCTTCACCAACATTAAGCTGCAACTGCCCTCCCCGCTCCCCGCTCCCGATGCACACACATGCTGTCATACTCCCCGCTTCCAAAGCGCACACACTCCTTGCCACCAGAACCCGACGAACACAAAGACTTCCTGCTGCCCTCTCTAGATACATACACACACTCCCTGCTCCCTACATGCACACACACACACACACACACACACACACACACACTCCCTGCTCCCTACTCAAGATGCACACACACACACTCCCTGCTCCCTACTCAAGATGCACACACACACACACATACACTTCCTGCTCCCTACTCCAGGCGCTCTACACGCTCCCTGCTCCCCGCTCCAGATGCACACACACACACGCTCCCTGCTCCCTACTCAAGATGCACACACACACACACACTCCCTGCTCCCTACTCAAGATGCACACACACACACACACCCTGCTCCCTACTCCAGGCGCTCTACACGCTCCCTGCTCCCCGCTCCAGATGCAGACACACACACACACACACGCTCCCTGCTCCCTACTCAAGATGCACACACACACACACACACACACTCCCTGCTCCCTACTCAAGATGCACACACACTCCCTGCTCCCTACTCAAGATGCACACACACACATACACTTCCTGCTCCCTACTCCAGGCGCTCATTCACGCTCCCTGCTCCCCGCTCCAGATGCACACACACATACGCTCCCTACTCCCTACTCCAGGTACTCCTTCACCCTCCCTGCTCCCCGCTCCCCGCCCCAGATGCACACACACACACGCTCCCTGTTCCCTACTCCAGGTGCTCCTTCACCCTCCCTGCTCCCCGCTCCCCTCCCCAGATGCACACACACGCTACCTGCTCCCTACTCCAGGTACTCCATCACCATCCCTGCTCCCCGCTCCCCGCTCCAGATCCACACACACGCTACCTGCTCCCCGCTCCCCGCTCCAGATGCACACACACGCTCCCTGCTCCCCGCTCCCCGCTCCAGATGCACACACACGCTCTCTGCTCCCCGCTCCCCGCTCCAGATGCACACACACGCTCCCTGCTCCCCGCTCCCCGCTCCAGATGCACACACACGCTCCCTGCTCCCTGCTTCACAGGGCACCTGAGTGCATCACAGACCAGTGCGGCAAGGTGACGACCATGTGCGACGTGTACAGTGTGGGGATCATGATTGGCGAGATGGTCAACCACGCGCGCCCCTGGCGGCACCTGAAGGACCAGATGAGCATCCTGTACCAAGTCGCCTACATGCAGGGCCGGCCGGCCATCACCGAGGACCACAAGCGCTGCCCGCCGGCGCTGCGTGCTCTGCTGATACACTGCTGCATACAGGAGCCCTCCAGGAGGCCGTCGGCAGTGCAGGTGCTAGGGAGGCTGCAGCAGCTGCAACAGGGCATGGAGGGGACCGGGGAGGTGGAGGAGGAAGAAATGCGGGGGGGGGGGATGGCAGGAGAGAGAGCAGCTGCAACAACCGGAGAAACAGCAACCGCAGCGACAACCGGAGGAACAGCAACCGCAGCAGCAACAGGAGGAACAGCAACCGGAGGAACAACAACCGCAGCAACAGCCGGAGGAACAGCAACCGCAGCAGCAACAGGAGGGACAAAAACCGCAGCAGTAACAGGAGGAACAGCAACCATAGCAGCAACAGGAGGAACAACAACCGTAGCAGCAACAGGAGGAACAACAACCGTAGCAGCAACAGGAGGAACAACAACCGTAGCAGCAACAGGAGGAACAACAACCGTAGCAGCAACAGGAGGAACAGCAACCGTAGCAGCAACAGGAAGAACAGCAACCGTAGCAGCAACAGGAGGAACAACAACCGTAGCAGCAACAGGAGGAACAGCAACCGCACCAGCAACAGGAGGAACAGCAACCGTAGCAGCAACAGGAGGAACAGCAACCATAGCAGCAACAGGAGGAACAGCAACCGTAGCAGCAACAGGAGGAACAACAACCGCAGCAGCAACAGGAGCAGAAACATGAGGAACAACAACAAGCAGCAGCAGGAGCAACAGCTGAAGGAGCACCCCCATGGGGCACTCGGTGCGCGTTCCTGGATGCTGCTGAGCCCAAGGCTCTACCTTGATATCCCCTGATGTACACTAACGTACGATGGTACAGTGGACAGTGCCATGTCGGATCTTGAGGATTTGTTTAGAACGGTGCATACCCGCTGAACGCTCGGCCGCGTGGGGCTGGTAGGGAATGACTTGGCTCAATTCCAGCTGCCATGCACAGCCTGGTGCAGCCATATGGGGATTTGAATAAACGTGAATATGATTATATTAATGAATGTGAATGAATAGCACGGGCAATATTTGGGGGACTTGAGACTGACGTACTCTCCATTCTAATCAGATTTATTATCAGGATATAGCAGTCTCCTAGAGAGAAGAGCCCTGCTCAATTGCTCCTGGACGCAAATATGGCCCATCCTTTTAGGGGGGTGCGTAGGGGGGGGAGGGAATTGCACTGACCTAGCCTTCGGAGTAGCAATTATTTAGGAGGCCGGAAGCTGTGGTGGGGCTGTCGGATATTTGTCGAACATTTCCAATGTAGGGAATGTAGGTTGATTATTTGTTTGGCTACGTGGGCTCAATTTGTCGCCTCTGTGTTGCTCCCGGCCGTTTCGTCTTTGGGTGAGGGTATGAAGCACAACATTGTGTGCCATTATTACCTCGATGCCCAGAGCCGCTTTCCATAACCTTCCTATCATTACAAAATACGAGTCTGGTGCGTATCATTGTGATGCTTTATGACCGGGTTGTACAGATGCCTTGTAATATGTGACCCTCAGATGCAAGCGGTGTTCAAATTCAAACGGGTGCCTGCTTGCCGGCCCAATCTGCAATGGCACCGGTCCTGTCACTTAACTAAGAATATGCCTGATCCTTCATGACCTTGTTAGTCAAATGCCTTTCTATCAAAAGCGTTGGCTGCCGCTAAAATTGAATGTTAAACATTAGGCCACTAGATGCGGGCTCATGTGTGCACTAGTACTTAAAAACTGCAGCCAATGCCATGAAGTTCGTTCAGACCAAGGCAGCGCCAGCGAAAGGCACGAGACGACTGTGGAAGCATTTACACTCCACAGCACACCATACTCCTGACTAGTTGAGCTTTTTGAAGGCCAATCTCTTCAGGGGCAGGGGATACGGTTTGCCTAACCTTTGTGTTCGTGTTGTTAGGTGGGTGAACTTGCTATCCTTTCCTGCCTCTTGCGCCTTCTCCCTTGACTTTCCTAGCTGACTTTTTGTTTGCCAACGTGGCCGAGCTTCATTTCAGCATGGCCCAGAGGTGTAACGCCATTAACTTCCGACTGACAAGCGCAATTGGTTATAGCTTGCTCTCTAGAGGAGCGGAGGACCCCAAATGCTTTACCAAGTCCTGCAGCTGGCCCTAAAGCATCCTTTCGCAGTTCCGGTAGTCTGGACAGTCCTACTTTCCACTTTGTGTGAGTCGTTGACTATACCTCTTGAGTCATGCATAAAAGCTGTGCCCGCATAGGCGCCTGGCTTTCTTTTTAGGAAGAAAAGAAAATAAAGGGTAGAGGAGAAAGGAAAGGAGCAGACGGAAAAAGATGAGGGAAAGAGTGAAAGACCACCCCCCAAAGGACAGAAAGTCTGAAGAATCCCCAGCCCGTCCAGATTCTAGCCCTCAACAAAGAAAAAATAAACAAACATACCAGGCAGTAAGGAAGGAGAACCCAGAAAGAGGAAACAAAGTAAAGGGAAACACAAATGGTTGGAAAAAGTGAGAGAAAGGAAGCCCCGGCCTCTAAAACGAATATGCCTCAAAGAATGCTACAACATCCTCCACAGAAGTCAGAGGCTCAGAGCATCCCACCCTAGCCTGACCTGGTACACGTAGCATACGTGGGACCAGCGGGTATGCACCGTTCTAAACAGGTCTGCGGCCGCCTACCACGCCTGGTTATAACCTACAGCCGGCACCGTGCTGTGTTGGCACACGCACACCAGGAGCCGCACAAGCCAAAGGGCGTGCGTTCCTTTCCTTTTTCCTCCCTACGAGACAGGAAGTAGGATAGCCCACAGGCAGCAGTGGAACTTTTAGTTGAGTTTTTAAAGGCTTGACTCTTCAGGGGCAGGGGATGCAGTTTGCCTGACCTTTTCGTTGTTGTCTTTGTTGTTTGGAAGGTGAACTTGCTTTCCTTTCTTTCCTCTTGTGCCTTCTCCCTTGACTTTCCTAGTAGACTTTATGTTTGTCGACGTGGCTGAGCTTTCTTTGAGAAGGTGTCACGTCATTAACACGTGCATTACTTACCGGTGACTCGGCATATTATAAAAACTGTATTTGCTAACCACTTGAAAATGCGCACACTGCCCATTCGTTACTCTTGAAGATTGAAGTGGGAAGTGAACAATGTGGGACTGTCTAATAATCCCACTAGGCCGGTGCTGCTCGAGGTTTTGCTCGTGCAAAAACAATATGCAATCATGGCCAAGTGCTTTCCTAAGGTACCATTTTCATCAAATGACTGTTAAGTTAACAACGGTGCATACCCAGTGGGCCCTGCTGAATACTCCGCCCCGTGGGGCTGGTAGGGAATGACTAGGCTCAAGTCCAGCTACCATGCACAGCCTGGGCCATGATGCAGCCAAGTCATCCTCCTATGTGAGGGGGTAGGAACATGGAACTAAGCGGGGGAGAGAGAAATTGTGTGGCGGGTGCGATCCCTCAATGAACCTCTGGGAATGGATGCCACCAGTGTCATACCACTGGACCATTTGACTGTTAAGTCCATCGGTATCTTAATCCAATAACTGAACATGTTTGGTTCTGCTGCCTCCTGGCCCGCGTCCGGAGCCCCATGCCGAACTCTGCTGCCTCCAAGCGTAGGTGGGTCACGACTTGGCCTTTGTGGGACCTATTCACCCGCTGAGGGTGGACTTGAAGCCAAGAAAAGAAATAGTGTGCAACATAAAAAGCATTTCACCTGCTACTTTGGCCACCACTTAGCCGCCTCCAACAGCATGCTACAGGAGCCGAACCCTAGCAACATTTTTTCTATAAATTTCCTGAGGCCAAAAGTAGAAGGACACTGTGATCGCTAGAGGCATTAAGGCCAGGAGGGCCAGGTGCCAATAGGGCCGGTATTGCCGCAGCAACCCACTGCCCGCCGGTGCGGAACGATTGGCGCCAGGCTCTGTACTGGCAACCGGTTCCATCTTTGCCCCGTTGTTTGATGTCACATCTGCCTCCTTGCTTGATATCACATCTGCCTCCTTGCTTGATGTCACATCTGCCTCCTTGCTTGATGTCACATCTGCCTCCTTGCTTGATGTCACATCTGCCTCCTTGCTTGATGTCACATCTGCCTCCTTGCTTGATGTCGCATCTGCCTCCTTGCTTGATGTCGCATCTGCCTCCTTGCTTGATGTCGCATCTGCCTCCTTGCTTGCTACGGTAGGCCTGCCAGGGTAAGCGAAGGCGCTACTTATGTGTACAGGGAGGAACAGAGTAATCAGGTACTGATGCTCTGGCAAATGCCCTGCCCTGCCCCGTCCCACCCCCTCAGATCTGACATAAGCATGGCTGGAAGTTCCAGCCAACTCAGTCGGTAGGTCCATGAATAAATAAAGGTAGGCCCATGGTCTGGGTGGGCAGGCCCATGATTAATTAAGGCAAGCCCATGATTACATTAAGACAGGCCCCATGGATTGGGTGGGCAGGCCAATTTTATTCATATTACCTTCTTGCTTGTCCGAATAAATTGGGGGGCCAAAGCCGCCTGCATCCTTGTGCTGTCAACATAGAAAGTCCTCAAACCACTTCAGTTGTTTGATACCGGCAAGTAGCTACTCCTGGGCTGTAAACATGGCACAGGGGTGCACACGCCCTGCACCCCCAGCTCCATGTCCCCTCCCCCTGACCCCCCTTGACCCCTCACCTCTCAGTGACTGGCTGACACCACACCTCCAGCTCACCAGCATGAAGCTGCTGTTGCATGAAACCATGTGACAGCATCAGTGGCGCAAACGACCCATTACGCCAGCCGCTCGGCACTGTAGGCTCTCTGTGCACCTGAAGGGTTCACCACATGAAGGTCACTAATCAAAATTTCAAAACAAATAACTGCTGCTTACGAAAAAGGGACGGCTGCATGCAGGCGATTGGAGGACAAGCAACGACCATAGCTGTTCATTTCCATCTGCATCCCCTAGCAGAAAGCAGGAAGGCAGCCCCAGACAGGAGGATAAACTTCCGACGGGGAGCTGGCACACAGAGCAGCCCAGAGGAGACACAGCAACCTTTCTGATACTCCTAACTCTCCGCTATTAATTTTCTTTACAATCAATTGTAATGGCTAACTTGATGAAAAATAACAGTCCCTTTGAACGTGAACCGAGTCGCAGACTTAAGCAAAAAAACAGTTAGAGCAGCAGCAGCTGCTGCTGCTGTTGCAGAAGCGGTTGGTCCATCGTTTGTCTCTAAGTCCATGACGTATCAGCATCCATCTGTGCAAGGGATGTCATCTGCGATAGCGTCTGCTGCTGGTGTCTCCTCTGGTCCTACCTCGATGCTGAGGCATTCCACGAGCGGCAGCCACTCCCCGGGCCTGCCCAGATCCGCATCAAACAGCGCCACCTCTGCTCCTTCCACGTCTATTTTCAAGAAGCCAATGCCCCCTGAATCGGAAATGCCGTACTTGTCGATCAGGTACGCCAAGCTGAGGCAGGTGCAGGTGGAAGGCAGGTAAAGGATAAGGGGAGAGGTAACTCAACTGGGGGGAGGCATAGCATCTTATTAGGCTTACTATCTTTGATGCAGTCAGGGCATGTGATTTATATGAATGCCGTAGTTGGCAAAGAGGCGTCATTATGACCTGTTTACTAATTTAGGAGGGAGGCAAAGTTTTGAGCAGGAAAATGTCTGGTGAAATGTGCATATCTGGCCAGGCAAAGACGAGGCAGACATGCCCCCTGCCTTGAAGGCAGCGGTGAAACTTCACAATTGATTCCAGTCGATGAGCAAGGAGTCATTGGGGAGCTTGGGGCCATGGTACTAATATCCGCAGTTGGCATCAGCTTCCTGGTCAGCCGCCTGTCTTCACATCCACACCGCAGTGTCATTCCACTCACCTGATTCGGGGCACAACCTCGTCAATCAGCTTTCCATGTGCTGACGCCAGCTCCTCCACCTTCAGAGCCCACTCCTGGCCCTGCGCAGTCGCTTTGCCGCCCCACACGTTGGTCGACGATATGCTTGCCAGCCCGACTGCGCCTCCGCTGCCGGTTCCATTCCCGCCACCTCCCCAGATGGCCGCTTGCTCGACAAACACATTTCGGCTGCAATAGTTGGGCAATTGAAAGAGGCAGGCATGTGGTCTGATGGCTGGCAAGAGCAGGTGTGGGGTAAGACAATTAGCCCAGTCCTTGTTTGCTACGAGTCAACCTTCCATAAGCCGCCCCACGGTCGCCAAAGGCCCGCTTGGGGCTAAACCTTGACCGGCCCTTAAACACGGGCCCGAACAGCATGTCTGGCCGAGCACAAAGCCTCCAGTGAGAGGTCAGGAGGTAGATGAACATAGCTTAAGGTAGCTGAAATATAGCCTAGCCATGACAAAAGCAATGCTAAGCTAGCCGTGACACTCGCACTAGTGCACTACGCGGTATATGGTTTCCTGAAGAGGCAAAGAAACAACAGACTCACAAATCCTCTCACCTGCGCATTGTGTTCACGCGAGCCATGGCGGCGTTTGAATGGTGCGGCTCAACAAGCACAACGCGTGCGGACGGGAATAGCGAGGCCATGTATAGGCTGGCTAGGCCGATATTGCCGCCGAGGTCAACAATGTTGCGTGGGGGCGCACGACCGCCAGGAGGGAACAGTGCCGACAGGAACGAAAACTCGTTTGCCAGAATGACCTGGATTTAGGGGGTGTGGGAGGTAAGGGCATGGCTGCTCACTGTTGCTGGGTGGGAAATGGTAACACGGTACCGGTGACGGCGCGGATGTGGCTTCGGCCCAGGCTGTGCTGTTTCCTTAACTCTCACGCCCCTCACGGAACGTAGCTTTCTTTCTTTCTTTTTTTGGGTTGGGGATGGAACTATGGGAGGGGCTTTCATACCCTGGATTCTCTGCCCGTGGCAGTGCAGTGCATAGGGTTGAGGGTTGAGAGTTCAGGGTGAACTGCCCATAATAGCAGGCAAGTGTTAGATGCCCCAGATGAACCATTCAAGGAGGCTGGGTTCCTTTCTCCTTTGTGTTCTTCTTCTCCTTCTGTCCCTCTTACCTTAAGTTCCTTTTTCTTTTCTCCTAACGGGACAGTTGGGCACCCACGCGGCCGAGCCTTTTTGAGCAGGGCCCAGAGGTGAAATGTCATTGACAGAGGCTGGGTGGCCGAGGCATATGAGGGACATAGGCACACCGTGTCTGTCCGCGTTCTGCCACCCATGCATGGCAGCCCCCCCATATGCATTGAGCCAGTATTATTTCAGTGCCCGCGGATCGAACCCTGCCCTCGAGCGAAGGCTACGGACGTAATGCTGGTTTAGGTAGCTGAAGGCCCCACCTGCTGCATTGTGGCAAAATGACTGACCCTGTGGGTGAGGACTGAATGCTAGGATGAGGCCTCTGCTCCAGCCAGCTTCACAGGGCTCTCATGGGAACCTCCTGGGAACCTCCTTCTTAGGCAGGACACCCTGTCTCATAGTAGCACGATACGGCACGATACTGTGCGATACGGCACAGTTTAGCCGGATTGCACTACCAAGGTGGAGCACGACACCGACGGCACGATAATGCTGCACGATAGGGTGCAGGTTTACCTGAATTGTGCTACCCTGCCCTGTCTACCGTATCTGGCTGCAGTTTTATTTTCTGAATGATTCTGCGTGTTTAAGTGACCGGGAGAAGACTCACCTGGGAGAACACGTGGTCATCTGTCGAGCTGTCCCGAAGATGCAACGTCCATTCTCCCAGTAGACCACCACAAGGGACGTCCCCCGACACCTGGAGAACCATCACCCGCTGCGGACCGATCTCAGACATGTTACCGCCGACTGTCTCCCCCGATTGCCCGTTGCCACTCCTACTAGCTAGCTTGAGGACAGTGCTGAAGGAGCCCCAGCCCCTTGGCGCCATGAGTTGTGAATACGTGACAATGTGTGAGCTTGATGTGAGGTAGCAGCTTGTGCCATGGCTTCTTGCCAGTACGAGCCGAGAGGCGATGGCGTGGGATGCGAGGCAGGAGACCGTAGATAAGAAGAGCGCTACGAAGGTGCGCGTCGTCGGAAGAAACGTTCGCGTACAAGAACGTTTTAAATCATGAGAATTCCTCATGATTGATTGGGGGGAAAGGCCTTCAGGATTGGAATGTATTCAACAAGTGTTGCTGCGCATCTTCACGAACGACGTATGTAGCCGAGGTCGTGGCGCTTTTAGGGTACACTGTGTCCCCGAGGCGCGGGGCGTAGAGGCAAACGTCGCGTCAGGCCTGGCCCGTCTTGGACGGATGCGTAACATACTAACATCACACTTTTTTGTGCCAGCCGAAATGTTCTGTCATCTTGACCGTTCCGTCTTTGTTTGTCTTGCCTACGTTCGCCCCCTGGTTACGAACGTCGTCAGTAGCCCAGGGGCCTTAGTTACTCCACCTGAGGGTGGACCCCAAATCCGACCCTAAAGGTTTGGGGCACGGGTTTGGGGTCGACACGCGCATTTGGGGTCGTTCGATTTTGGGGTCTCATTCGATCACAAAGTTTTTGAAACTCCCAAGGTTCCAAGGATTCCATGAACTGCGAGTCCGCAGGCTTCAGACCTCCGAAAGAGGTGATGGCTAGTTGGATGGCAGCATAATGCTGCTTGCCTGCAATCTCCGGGCGATCATACAATTGTTTAAGCCAATCCATTGCGAAAGATAAAACGGACAGAGCGAGAAACAGGTAGGAATGCGTCGCGCAGGACGAGATCCAGGCATGAGATGCGTCACACAGGGCGAGATCGAGGACGTCAGGCCAGGCTGACGTGGCGCGCGTCTGACGTGGCTCTCATTTAGGGTCGCTTGACGATTTGGGGCACCCCCAGGGACTGCACCACGGGGCTGCACCTGAATATTTCAAATTTTGGGGTCCCACCCGAGGGGGGGACAAAAACAAAAACAATCGACCCCATCCCCCTTTTTGTAGAGCTTGACGAGAGCGCTCCATAGCTGTTTTAAAAATGTTTTTTTGCTCAGGGGCGTTGGGGGATATGAGAGGGCAAAGTTGGGGTGGGTGGGTGGGTGGTCTCTAAAAAAATCCAGTATTTGGAATACTTCGTTTCTTTCTTTCTGGAGGTTTGTTGAGGCTGGCAGCGGCACCTCTGTGATCGTCTTGTCAACATGAGTCCATTTACATCCTTAAATGTTGCTTGAATTACCACGTGACCCCTGGCCCCCTACTGAGGGTTTGGCTCCTTTGGAGACACCCCGAAACCAGCTGAGTCAGGGGGGGTCTGTATAGTGTGGGCGAGATGACACCGGAGCAGCTGCTGATGGAGGCTACTCAGGTGACTGGGGTGCTTATGCACCTGAGGTACTCTGGAGGTGACGAGGAGGATGGGTCAGATGCTGCATTGGGGCAAGACTGGCGGGCAGCTCAAGGTGGCTGCCCACAGAGCCTTCCCCGTTGCCATGACAGCCTCTCTGTCTCCAGATACACCACATGTCGTGGCAAGGTGCGAAGCATCTACTCTGGACAGCATCTTGGCAGCTCTGCTCACCCAAGCAGGGGGGGTACCAGGCCAGCTGTCACGACGCATGACTGCACCGTGCGTTTGACCGCGCCAACCGCTTTTCGGTTGGAAGTTATGTGTGAACATGAACAAGTGTGTTTGCCGTCTTAGAGGATCCCGAACTGGGTCCTTTACTTTTTCTTTATTACTTGATTTCACGGCCTTCAATAGACTCTTAACGTTTCCAGCTATTGTTCTTGAATATCGATCTGCAAGTTAATCGTCATTCAAAGTCTTACTAAGGGGAAACTGGCAGAGCAGCTAGGCCAACAGCGCGGACCCTATAAGCATCAACAAGTCTCCTGATACGAAGCTGGCAGTGCATTTAGGCCAACAGTCGACTATCTGCAGCAATTAGAGTTATTCCTGCCTCTTAACAAGGCATATCTCCAGCCCTACAGCTGGATATTACCACCAACCAACCATCACATCTCCAACCTACAGCCTTTCCTTTGGCTCCAAGTCGACCATCTGATATATCAGAGATATCTTCAGTCACCAGAAGTCGCCAAGCAAGCGACTCACCACAGCAGATCAACGGCCACTATCGCCCAAGGTCGTCCCAGGAAACCTTTAAGTTTCTCAAGAAGTACCTCAAGAGTCGAGGCTTAACGAGATCCTGTCAACAGTATCGAAGAAGTCCAGGTGAAGTAGCAAGAGCTATCACCTGTTATCGAGCTGAGTTCACTGAGTTACAGCAGTGAATCGAGAAGCTCCTACTATAAGCTCTGTACGAGTTTATTAGTACTTGTTTAAGAAAGAAAAAGTCCGATTAGGATCACCTCTAATCGACTGTGATGGAAATCGTTCGTTCCAAGATCGATAAAAAGGTGAAGATGAGTGGAACAGGGGCTGTAGAAGTGCCCAAAGTCGCTCCAGAGATTGAGAAGGATAGTGTTGCTAAGAACACAAGGGGTGCTCTAGCAGCAAAGGTTGCACCAGTTGGAGCCTCAGTTGCTGGGACCTCGTCTGATCCTCCAGTTTATTTCGTTTGTGCAACCCAAGCCTTTGTGGCAACAGATGTATGATAGGGCTGGACCAGCAAGTAAAGCATGCCTGGATAAGCTAAGGCTCAAGCAAGAGATGGTTGAGCAGGCGATGTCAGCTTTGGAAAGCAGACAAGAAGCATGCAGCCTTGAGGAATTTGACAAGACGCTGACCACAATTCCTCCTATGGAAGATGAGAGGAACGAAGCTATTAAAGAAGCCTTGATTGCGACACCTGCCCAGGTTCCAAGGAAGTTCATAGACGTGGAAACAGGGAAAGAGGTGGTATTGCAATATGACAACCCTGTGTATATGTACCTCAAGAAGGAGAGTCGCAAGTATGCTTCCACTGGGACGCTGTCTAAGATGACGCAAGTTACTCGGCTTGCAGAACAGAGTGTTGTAACTGATGTTGAGGGTGGGTCTCAGTCAGGGTCTGCTACATCAGTAGCCGCGCCCCAGAGAGCACCTGAACTGTCCCCTGCTGTGCACGTTTCAATGCCTTTTGCGGTGCACGAGCCCATGGCGCAGAATGCACCAGTGCATGTGCCTGTTGCGGACATCCCAGTATTCGTGCCTGTTGCTGCTGCCGCCTTTGCCCCTCCTTCCACTGCTGCGCCCGTTCAGAGTGTTTCTGGAAAGAGAGAAGATTACGGAGTGGAAGCTGGAGCATCATACCCTCCTCCTCCACCTCCGCCGCAAGTCTCTGCCATGCAAGGTCGGCTGGACAGATGCACAACGTACCAGTCTACCCACAGTATGGACGTTATGAAGATTCTGTGCCACGTATGCAAGGTTTGGCGTCCGTGTCGGAAGAGCCTGAAGGTGAAGGATCTGGGGGAAGCACCGGGGATGATGTCACCGCTGGAGAACCCCAAGCACAAGGTAACCGCTTCACGGGACCTGCTGTATCACAGTCTTTTCACACGGCTGTAGGCACTGAGCATTCCAGTTGGAATACTCCTATCACTCAGGGCTTAGTTGGTTCTGGTCTGGATAGCTCCAGGGTTAGAGCAGCTCGGGAGAGGGCGGCTCTTGCCCAGAGACTGTTGCAGGAATATGATCGCCGGCAGCAAGGTGAGGAGGCAGCTAGAAACGCTGCAATGATTACTGAGCCCCTCATGGCAGCCACCAGAGGTACGGCCGCTGTAACGGTCCCGGAACGTAGTCATAATGAGTCGTTCCAGGAAGATCAAAGTAGGCTCAGGCCTGCTCAGCAGGTACCTCGAGAGCCCACATGGAATGGGTTTCAATCTGCGCATTCAGAAGGAATGCAAAACACGTTCCCACAAGCGGTGAGGGAGTCCAGTAGAGGCCAGAGACAGCACCAGTTTCCTGGTCAAGGCCTAGGTCATAATCAGGGCCACGGGCAAGATCAAAACCAAGGTCAGTCGCAAGGGCAGGGCACGAATCAGAACCTGCGGTATGGACAGCAAGACCGAGGTGAGTTCCACGGTGGTGGGACAGGAACTGGCTATAGATAGGGACTAGGAGGCAACCAACCGCTTGGTGGTGGACCACCTTCAGGTGGGGGCCAGCCTACAGGCAATCGCTGGGTGTCGAGACATGGTGTCTTGCACGAATCTGCAGCTTCATATGGGGGTCCTCCCAGAGGAGGAGATCCTGGTGGACGACCTGATTCAGAAAGTGCCACGCCGGGTCCAGTAAATTAGCTCACAGATGTCAAATTAGATGGGAAGACGGTGATCGACTCATCGAAGGTTGTTGAATTTTCAGCGACCGAGAGCATTATCTCTCACAGGATATGGGAACGATCCCTCAGGTTGTTCTGGGGAAATAATGTGCACAGGTTGCACGACGCGGTGTCTGCTCAGGTGAGCATTATTATGAGCACGATTCTGCCAGCAGGGGTCGCTTTTCTCAAAAAGCACTTTGCTGAGCTAGAATATCTGTGCCCGAGTGCAATGCCGCCCATGGTGAGAGCCATTGAGGGAAGGGACGGCAGTACCAGGAATGACTTCCTGCAGGATGGCACTCAAACCATCATGGGGAATATGAGGAGGAATAAGATGATCCTGATGGGGGTCGAGGAGGCTGGGGTAAGGGAGTACGAGCCTTATCCATTACAGGATGAGCCTTACAGCTTCATTGAAGCTCTGTTAATGGTGGCCAAGCGCTACCTCAATGTTGCAACATCAGCCGAAATGGCCATCTGGACCCAGGGCTGCATCATGGGTAAGCAGAACCAGCTTGATAGGACAGTGCTGGTCAGTGAGAACCCAAGGCAGTTTGGCATCAGATGTCTCTCGGTTTACTCAGCGTTCCAGGGATCTAACAAGATTGCCTACAATGGGACCATTGAGAGGACGTCCATCATTGACGTGATCATGCGAGGGGTCCCAGTATACCTCCAGGAGGTGTGTGAGAGGGAGCTTCAGGCTTTGGGTGTTGAAGATGACAACTTCAGCGTCCAGGCTAGTGTGATCATCGAGGCCATGCAGAATGCCTATGAGTACCGTGTCAGAACACAGGTCAGGAAAGGTGTCAGGTATGAGGACCTGGCTGCAGAGGGTAGCAAAGATGCTGGTAGAAGAAACCAGAACTCTGGTCAGCATGCTACACCTCGGAGTCACGCCACTGAGGTGAGATCAGGTGCAGAGGGTTACCCTAGCACGATGCACCTGCAACGCGGCCCGGGCGCAGGATCATCCAGGCCTTACCAGGCAGGAAGAGGAGGAGGTGGGTACAGCAATGTGCAACGACCAACAGGATCGGGTTACCCCTCCAGCAGACCATTGGCAATTAAAAATTGTCAGATCTGCCACGGTGATCACTATCTGGATAAGTGTGACCAGTTGCCTGCGTTCCTTGCTTCAGCAGCCAGAGGTAGGGCCATGGAAGCTGCAGAGAAGGGACCAAAGTCTGCTGCAGCCAAAGCTGCAGTGGACGGTGCCCCTATGCCGACTGCTGCAGTGGCAAGAGCCAAGGCTGATCCAGGTGAATTGCAAAGAGCTGTGCCTTATGTGTCTCTGGGGCCTGATTACAAGCCAGAGGCAGAGGCGCAGTTCAATCTGGACAACCACTATGCTGCATGTGCAGTAGAAGAGGAGCAGAGTGGTGTCAAGTTCCAACAGCAGGAACGAGGTGAGGACTATGAGCACAAAGATGATGCTGCCTACAGAGGTCCAGGTCTCTCAGCCAATGCCACAGAGTACCAAGGTGCCAGCCGTGAGGAAGTACACGGTGCACAGCTGTACATGTACCCTGATAGATGGAATGAACCGGGTGACCCTGACAAGTCTCCTGAGCATGAGGCCCAAGGATGCTTCATGTCAAATTACCACTGACTGGGAGTCCCCGGTATCCACCAGCTGTAAGCTATGGCTGCAGTACTGGGGAATTTGTGGGATGAGTTTGCTAAAAAAAAGGGGTTCCCAGATGGGTTTTAAAGGGAATCCCGGGTCCCGGCCGCGTTAACGTAACTGCCTTGCCCATGCTGACTGACCATTGCAAGCAGCTTTCCCCATTATGCCCCGACCCAAGGTGCCTGGGTCAGCGTGACGGGCATGCCAGCCTGACCAAGACAGACCAGAGTAACATAAACCTCCGGTAAAAGTTCTCTACTTGTTTTGATGGAAGCCTTGTAATCACCTCAAGGTATGTGGGTTCGGTCCTCGGTGTCTGGAGGGACGCTTCGCCTTGGACTCGGTCTAATCCTGAATGGACAAAATGGTTCATTGCAATTTAATTTCATGATTCCGACCTGAGCTTCATGAATGCATCTATCCAATCGTGCATCACCTGATTGCTGTGTTGTACACATCTGCCAGTACAAATCATGCAGTACACTGCTGTACATGCCTGCCAGGACTTGCATGTTGTACGTGGCCACTATTGATATTCATACCGTACGGTACACATGTTACACATGCAGTACAACAGCTGTACCTCGTACATGTTGTTCATGCAACACACATCTGCTGTTCAAGCTAGCCAGTACATTTATGTAGTGCATATCTGTTGTATATGTCTGATGTACATTTCTGCAGTACACATCTGCCAGTACACACATGCAACACGTAGCTGCCAGCTGGCTTTCGCCTTTAAGACGCCTTCATTGGATTTTTTTTATTTTTTTATTCCCCTGGCTTTCTATCCCAGAAATTAGACAGCCCCTTCTCAACCTTCGACCCCTGGTTTTGCCTCGGGTTGGGGGGGGAAGATGGGCTGTCATGAGTTCAGCCGCATAGTGGCTTAATTTGTGTTGAACTGCTGCATATGACAGGCGGTTCCCGCTGAAGCTGGCGGAAATGCCATGGATGGCCTCAAGGACTTCGTCACTCTGAGCCACCATCACAGCCAACATGCGGCAGCAAGAGAGCCGCCGCTAATCATCCAATCAGGAGAAGACAAGCGGCTGCGGGCAGGATGCAAGATGGGCGCCGTCAAGTCGCGTCTTTAATTAGGCGTAAGGCAACTGGCGGCGCCTCCGGCTCCAACGACGGCAGAGGTGAAAACCCGGCCGGCCGAAGGAGCCTGACTGAAGGGCCAATGCAACAGCCTCAGGGCATGCATGGGGCCCTGAGGTCCGGTGGTGACGAGGCCCTTCCTCAAATGAAGGAGCCCAAGCCACCGCTCAGCGATGCGGAGCCGAAGGAGCCAGATGAACGGGCCTTTGCACCAGCCTAACGCCCGGCACGCATCAGGCCCCGACGTCCGGTAGTGATAAAGCCCCTCCTCAAATGAGGGAGCACAAGCCACCACTGAACGATGATGAGTGCAAGGAGCGCAAGCGGCTGAAGAAGCAGCGGAAAGCCAATCGCCGGGCAGCCGGCCACGAGGACTTCAACCAGGATCTGGACAGCCACGTAGTGTGGAAGGGCCCAAGGGCCAAAGCTGCCGCCGCCGGAGCCGCGAATGCTTCAGCTGCCTACAGTGGCAACAACTTCTAAAAGCGGCCAGCGCCACCATCAGCGCTGCCGCTGGAGCTGCCGCTAGCGTCGTCACTGATGTACATGAAGACCATGACTTCAAAAAGGGTGTTTGTGCTGGCGCCGCTCGTAAGGGCGACGCTGGAGGGACATCTACTAGTCGTCATCTGCCTGGTAACATAGCCTAGAGAACAGCATTTCTGCTTGTCTTCTCTTGCCTTGGCTGCGTGCATGTCCCTATCACCCCTTTACCTGATGGGGCTATGTACCCGAGCAGTTGGCCTAACTGACTCAACCCGTAGACGATAGTCTGCCTGTCTTGGTTGATTTTCTATGTGCACCCTTAAGCTCACTAAAACCCTGATGGGTGTGTCCTAGGTTTTATCTATACCTCTCCCATTTCACCCGAGAGGCTCAGTACCAAGCCTTTGTCCGGCATCCCTTGATTTAAATATCGTGATTGCATGCCTTGCACTGCCATTGTGCACAATTCCAGATGTTGCAGCATTTCTTACAGCGCAAGTAGTGGGATTTCAGTTTCAGATTGATATCACTTTTGCTGCATTTGTGCAATCAGCAGATCCTGAAACTGTACATCCTAAAACACGCAGATCGACTGCTTGCAGCTCGTCATCTGCAGATGTACAACCTGTAGATCTAGGGTTACAGATCTTGAAGTAGTCAAACTGCAACTCTTAAAAAAAGAATCTCTTCACAACAGATGTACAGTCTGCAGATCTAGAAATGCAGATCCTAAAACATGCAGAGCTAATGCTGCAGATCTTAAAATTGCATGTTATAAACTGCAACTGTTAAAATTGTAGTCACTTAAATGCAGATCTTGAAAATCCAGATCAACATGCTCATGTCATGAATTCCAAAACCTGACCTGCTAATTGCAGATCCTAAAACATGCAGAGCTAATGCTGCAGATCTTAAAATTGCATGTTATAAACTGCAACTTTTAAAATTGCAGTCACTTAAATGCATATCTTGAATTCTGCGTTCTGTGGATCAGGTGTAAACACTGACCTGACTGCTAATAGCTCTAAACGAGCGTATTCCCTCATGGCTGTGTGTTTATCAAGGACTCCCCAGAGTGCAGTCCCGTGGGGATTTGCCATGGAACCCTTTGGTCCTGCAATTGATCCTAATCTAGCTCCTGATAAGGAGCTAGCTGATCCTGGATTACAAATGATTTCTGAAAATACTAAAGTATCCTTTCCTTTACCGACAGAGTGGCCTGCCTAGGACCCGTGCCAATTGGCCTTCCCCCACGTTCGGTCCATCTGTTACAAACCAGATTCATTCATTAGCTACTGCCCTCGTGCATCCTGATGACATGGATGAAATGAGCTGCTGCAATGCATTTGATACTGCAGCTGCTTTTGATTTCGAGATTAATGGCATTGCTTCATTTTCCACCCGTATTCATGTGCTGCATATGGACTCTCTGTCTCAGAAACAGAAAGCCTTAGATGAACAGCTTCTTCGCAGGTTGAAGAATGCCGCCTGCATCTGCAGGAATTGCCCCCTTCTCACTATATACCTCACTGCAGGTGCAGGAGCATTCACAGGAGGGCAATCCAGTGGGAAAAGGGATTCAGTCAATAAATTCTACACATGTTCCTCAAACCAGCATTCTTACTGCTGTGCAACAAGGTGTTTCCTTGATTGAGCTTTTTGGTGGCATGTGCAGTGGATTAGAATGCATGCTAAGAAATGGCATCCGCATCAATCACTATTACTATGCTGACATTGATAATGGTGCAAGGGCCTGTGCTAAGCACATACTTAAGTTACTCATGGAGGAATATCCCAATCTTCTAAGCCATGACGCTATTGCTAACACATTCAACCGGCTGCCGCAGGATGTCTGCGATTAATGAAAGACATCTCATTGACATTGGATGCCTTGATGGTACCCAATGGATGCTAACAGCAGGATTTATGTGCACTGACCTGTCTTCTGCAGAGAAACGTACGGGACTGCAAGGAGAGAAGAGTTCTACTTTCTTCCCTCTTATTAAGGTTCTTGGATCTCTCCAGCACATGCAACAGGGTATACGCCCACCCATGTCCTTCATTGAAAATGTTGCTGTACAATTTGCTATTGCCCAATCGCAGGCCATGCGAGAAGGGTTCCAGGATCTTACGGAGAGGCTGGGACATCCAGTTTGCTTTGACGCAGTTGTTGTTGGCAGCTATGCCCACTGCCTGCGTAATTATTGGCAGAATATATGTTCCCCCACTTCTCTGCAGATGGTGATGATGTCCTTTGTACGTGATGATACATTGCGCCTGACTGACATACTGGATCATGGTAGAGAACCCCGTACCTGTTTCAAAGTTAACAGGTACCCATATCATCCAGCCAACACCTTGAATGAACCCCTCCGGATTTTTTCTACGATGGTTGCAAGATTTGACACTTACGCGTTCCGTCCCAACCCTGAATATGAACCTGGACTTGTTTTGAAAACAGATCAGACAGGAGTTGTCACTAGACACTCTCTCACCATACATGAGCGTGAACGTGCTCTGGGTTATGCTGCTGACTGTACTGCTGGAAAAGATCTTATCTTCTCTGTGCGTCACAGGATCGTAGGAGGAGCCTTTGATACTAATGCTGTCAGTCACCTGATTGTTGTTGGCCTCGCAGTCCGCTTTGCAGCGGTTCCGCCTTCGCAGGATTTTTTTTTTCTGCCTTCAATAATTTTATCCCCCATTCCTTTGCCACTTCAGGACTGGAGCTGGGGGGGAATGGTGATCAGATATCTCAGCAGCTTAATCATTTGTTTGCTGCTGGAGATTCCCTGATCTTACATAGTGCAGCTCAGTCCTTAGCGGCTGAGTTGATAGAGCAGCCCATGACCCGTGAGGAAGAGTCTCGCTCCTTCGCAGATATTTGGTTGGATAATAATGCTATGCAATATTTGAGGCGTACCACTGACACAATGTTGCCCATGCTGACCCCTGTAGAACGCAAGCGTCTTCAACGACGAGCCGCGCTTTATCTCTGGTCCGCTGAGAAGAGTACTCTATATCGACGAATGCCAGGCGGTACAACCAAGGTGGTACCACCCCCTGGTGACCGGCTGGCACTCGTGCACAAAATGCATGTAGAAAATGGTCATTATGGTAGGCGCCGCACAACGGGGCTTGTCATAATGACCCACTGGTGGGTTGGATTATATAATGACTGCAAGAGAGTGGTCCAGTGCTGCGAGGCCTGTGATTACACTAAAGTATCGTCCAATGCTATGCAGCCTGTTATGCATCCCCTACGCATCAGAGGACTAATGTACCGATGGCATCTGGATCTTTCTGGTCCTTACACGGCTTCTAACCGTGGTCACACCTATGTTATGGTAGCTGTAGAAAGCTACTCTAAATGGGTTGAGGTATTTCCCATGACTGCTAAATCATCTAAAGAAGTAGCTTACCATTTCCTGCACGGCATACTGGCACGATTTGGGGCATACGCTGAAGTAGTCACAGACGGTGGTGGGTTTCAAGGTGAAATGGACTCACTGCTTGTCCGTGCCATGATTGATCATAGAGTCACCAGTTCCTTCCATCCCCAAGCCAATGGGCAGGCGGAGAGGCTGGTGAAGACAGTAAAAACTGCATTATCAAGGCATTTGCACGTTTCAAGGGAGCCTCGAGAATGGGACATGTATGTGCTCTGGATAGCACTCGGGTACCGAGTCACAAAGCATGCCAGCACCTTGATGAGTCCCTACCAGCTGCTGTTTTCCTGTGAACCAGTCATCCCTCCCGCTATCATGGAAAGGTTGAATGGGGATCAGGCAGTGGATTACCTGGATGTGGATGCTGCTGCTGAACTTGTACTGTTCCGTTCTGAGTTGCTAGCCAAGAACTGCGTGATGGTCGGCCAGAATCTTCTGGTGGCTCAACAGCGAGATACCCTGCATTACGCAAGGCTCCGTAGTGGTGGTTCCTTCCATCAATAGCTAAGTATACTGAGGGGCAGTTTGTGTATGTGCGGGATGAGAACCGGCTGCACTCCACTGCAAGACCTTACGTGCTTCGAGTATTTGATGTACGACCAAGTGGAGTTATTGTCCTGGTTGGTCGCAATGGGGTGACTGTGGCCGAGAACGCTATTAACTGCGCACCATGTCACCTGCCCATAGAGGGACTCTTACCCCCATCCAAAAGATGGCAAAAGCCAGCACCAGATTTCCCTTGCCAGAGATGTCTGTTGCCTGATAATGCTAAGAAAATGATTATGTGTGGAAGTTGTGGTCGAGCCATTCACACGTACTGTTTGATACGCTGCACGACGTGATGTTGCGGCGGAACTGGAGGAACCAGTGGCCGTCGTGACGGGTTACCAGCTGCGGCCTGCTAAGCAAAAGAAGGCAGGAAGGGTGATGGGAGCCGCCAATGGCGGTGGCCCTGATATGGATGAAGAAGAAGGACCCGCTGAAGACGGGGAAGAGGACGCGGTTGAGCTTGCCGGGACCGCCTCGGGCGGTGCCGGAAGCGGTGAGGTGGTCCGGACCGCTAATGGCGGTGCCGGAGGCGGAAGGGCTGACCGCATGGCAATGCGGGAGCAGCTAGCCGCCGCAGTTGTCAGCAAAGGGGAAATCGCTGAGGAGGTGTAACCTGATGATCAGCGCCCTACCCGTGCATCCGTGAGAATTCGCGTCCCCAATAAAAGGTTCGAGAGCCATGTCACTCATCCTTGGGTGCCCCCAGATTTCATCAACTGGGGTGTCCGTGGAGATGCGGTGGATGCCTTGAACTCTCTGATGCCTGGAGTGTGGCGGGAGCGCAATGAGGCTGCGGTCTACTTGGGCAACAGGATGCCGGGAGGATGGTCGTACCAACTCTACCCTCCTTCACCTCTCACCATTGAAGACAGCGACTGCAACACCCTTCTGGACTGCCTTGACCTATCCCTGTCCCCCAGCATTCTTTTGCTGTTCAAGGATGATGGGCAAGCCACCGGGCTTCTGCAGGACAGCCAGCTTTACCCTTACCCTCGATCCCTCCACGTTCTCACCAACTCGGGCATCGGTGTCAACGTCCCTGCAGACTACTGTACTGACCCACTGCAACCCTCCACCTACGAGTTTCTGCTACGACAGCATGGACTGCATGTCCTTATCACAAACCCTCCTGCTGAATACGCTGACATCTCCTGCGCTCTCGCGGTCAAGTACGCGCGCCACGTGGCCTGCTGCTTAGTCTCCCAAGATTTCCTTACGTGTCATCCAGCAAGGTTTGAGTGGCTGTCCCAACTACGGAGAGAAAGGTGGCTGGTCATTTTGCAGTCTGTCAGCTTCACAGCAGGTCTGGGAGCTAACCGATCCATTCACGGCTGTTGCAGCAACAAGGTGTGGATCCTATGTATTTGCAACAGCGGCTATCCGGGCCCGGATGATCCCACCGATGCACACGTTCATCCGTTAAGCCAATACTGCGCTGCTCTGTAGCGCCAGAATATAGCTGCGTCCCCTTCATCAACTCTAACAATTGGCGATGTATCTGAGCTGAATTTTCACTGGATCTGGGGGGGAGCTGGGAATTAGGATAGAGCTTTGAATTCACTGGTGCTCGGAATTTAGGGCCGAAGATGGAACTGGATGTACGACTATATGTGTCTCACGATGATAAACTATGATTTATTTGCTCAATCTGTATATTTTAGGATGATATTTGATTCAAAACAAAATAACAAAATTGCGTGCAGTTTCCAATATCTGGGGGGGGGAATTGTTGTGCATAATACGCACTTTTAGGGTTTAGGAGGTGTCTACCGTGAGGTGGCATTCTCATATGTCTGGCGCGAGCCTATAGGCATCCTCGATCAGGTGTTAGGTAGGCGATCGGGAAGTTTGAGATGGTGTGGATCGGGAAACCGATTGCACTAGAGTGTCTAATGTCTTGTGTTCTTTTTGCTTGGTGCACCCATTCCTTAGGGTGCACCCCTGTGCCGCGACACAGCTTCCGCCAGCTGCCCCTTACAGCGTGAATATGTCTGCTGAGTTCCCTTACAGAGGCAGTGAGGCCAAGTTCTGGCCTCTTTGCAACAGCGTGCCTCAGCAACTAGGGCAGCGCCAGGATCAGCCTGGGCCATCAGCAGCCAAGGATTTGCTTGTGGACTGCAGGGTGGCTTGGTGTGGGAAGAAGTTCAAGTTATCCGCTATGCGCTTGCACGTCGCACGCTATATCTTGTTGGACCAATGTGGCGCAGCCTGTAGCTTGGAGCCTCGCGCTGATGAAGCATGTGGCTTCTGTGGTGCCGTGTGTGGAGACCGGGACTCCGGCATGTGCAGGTCAGAGCTAGAAGTAGTCGGTACTCGGTAGTCATAAGCCTGGCTGAGCTCAGTTCCCAAATATTGACTGTTGGTATGAATTGTGATCGCTAGCGAGCATTCGTCGGTACTCAATAGCCTGGCTGAACCCAGTACCAAAATTGACTGTTGGCATGAATTGTTATCACCTAACGAATTGAAATATACCAGTCGAGTCGCCTTGACAAGCTGATCGAAAAACACCCCTTACATGCCCTGCGATTGTAAATTTCGACTGAGATATTTGAATTCCAATAGGTTCCGGAGGCGGAAGGTGGGTGGGTGGTAGGCTTGGGTGCTCGTTATTTTCGGGGGGGATGGGGTCCCCAGCTTTATTTTGCCCCCCCCTCGGTCCCACCACTCTTTCTCCGTTTGAAAAGATTACTTTTGGGTTCCAGGCAGGTGGAATCGAGCCCCCGACTTCAGAATGGGATTTGGAGCCTGGAAGAGGCCAGGTTGAATAAAGCCCCAAGTGTCTCAGACATAGGGTACTTTTTCAGATTTGTTGGGTGAGTCATAGCGCTTTTAGGGTCGACAGCGTCCCCTAGGCGTAGCCCGCTGCCCTCCCGCAGAAGCAAACGTCGCGTTAGGCCTGTCCTGTCTTGGAGGGGTATGTCACACAGTTACGTCCCGTTTCACCTCACACGGGAATCATGATATTCGTTGAAGGCTAGTTTACATAGAGGGGCTGAGGTTTCGGTTTTCCTTGGGGGGGCAGATATTTTTCCTTTGTGTTCCCCTCCGAGGGGGGGGGGGGGGGCAAAGAATAACTGGAAACACCCCATCCTAAAAAATTACAGAGCTTGACCAGAGCTTTCCATATCTGGTGATCTGGTCTTAAAATGCTTTTTGGCCCAGCGGTGCCTGAGGTGCTGAGAGCCAAACAATGAGGATTTCGTAGATTTCACAAAATGTTATTTTGCACATGACATCCCAACCCCGAGGAGACAGCATGATATGAAGATCTCACTGCTTAGGGTAGGGCCAGGGCTTACCAACGACCCCCTGTGCATGGTCAACGGTCAACGTTAAGTACCTGGTCAACGCAAGTCAAACTAGGAGGGGGGCAAGCCCCTACAACGTGTGTTTTGTTCTTGAAGCCGAGATGCCCTCCCAAAAGTCCTTAGGTGCAACTCCCATGTCAACCGGATGAGTTTGGGAGAAATAGGGGGGATGGGGGCCTGGGTTTTTTCTGCCCCCCCCCCTCGTTCCCCTCTTGCTTTCCATCCTTTCTGTTATTTTCACGGGTAGTAGGCTTGAGTGCTTGACTCAGAGGGGGCTAGATATTCTCCGGACTTCCTTTCATTTTTGGGGTGGGCTTTTGATTTTTGTTTTCCCCCCTTTCACTTTGCCTTCCCTTTTCCCTCCTTACCAGACTGTTGGGCGGCCACGGGGCCGAGCCCGTTTGAGCAGGACCCATAGGTCAATCAATGACATAACACCTCTGGGCCCTGCCCAAAAAGGCTCGGCCGGACCCATAGGCTCGTACACATAGGTCAATGCCATTACACCTCTGGGCTCGTACACATAGGTGTAACGACATTAAAATAACATGATAGACGATGTCGTTGCTTGGCCAGGCAGCGTTCGGGGCCATCCATGAGAGACAAAACGAGAAAACTCCCCGTTTCGTTTTCTCTAACTTGGTAGAACTTACGTGATAGGTTTGAAGTAATATCACGGCAATATCAGTTAATGCATGCCCTTGTCACCCTTCGTAACGCTAAATTAAAAATAAACCAAAGTTGAGTTCTGTTACCACACCACCTGCACTACCGGTGCCAGTGATTCTTACCTATGCATCCCAGACTCACACCATTTTTTAACCAATGTAGTTTACCGGTATACATCTCAGGCCTTCCCATCCGCTGTTGGGCACACAAACATATCCAACATGTCTGTGTTCATGGCCCACGCAGTGGGTGCATCCGTGTGATACATATCATACAGTTTGTTATCCCCAAGGGCACACAACCCATACACATCCCAAATGTGCACTCCCAGTGGCACCAGCACATGCTCCACATACGAGTCGAACAAAATCCGCCGGGCGTCGGTGTTAAAGTGTGCCGAATAAACATACCTGAGCAGGGGTGCAAGAGAAAATCAAATCAGATTTTTGGCGCATTCGCTCATCTCAAGCTGGAGCAAGATCAGAATATAGCAGCACTGTCAGAAAGCAACAGTAAACATCATCCCTATTATATGCCATGACTCCCCATCAGATCGTCCCTGCTCTTAATCCCTCGCGTTGAGCAAGGCCCTCTCGGTGAAACGCGCCTCGAGGGCTCTCATCAACGCTCGGCCAGGGCCAAGGCCCGCTCGATCTGTAAATGGACGGTTTGTTATCTTACCCGTCAATGTTCTCTGGGTGGCTCCGGAATACATCCTCTTCGATCAGGAAGGTGGACCTCCACACCACCGGCACGCCCTTGCTCATCACATCCTCCAGCAGCACAGCAATGGCATCCACGTGCTTGCGCCAACGGTCGAAAGGCAGCTGCCTCTGGCAATGCGCGCCCATGTTCAGGACGAGCACGTCGCCAGCACGCACATGCTGCAGCTCCAAGGCGACAACTTCTGGGATGCGGCAGCCCCAGCCGTCTACGTAGATGACGGTGAACTCCCTGGGGATCGGCAGCGGCACTGCCGGCCGGTGGTTCCTCGAGTGCGAGTGATTGAAATCAAATCGGCTCAGGTTGTACAGGTCGGACAGGGGGAAGTATTGGCTGATCTCATCCGTATTCGTTCCCACCTGCGGGGAATGAGCAGCCATGTGGAAGCTGTACAAGTTTGACAGGGGTAGCTGTACAAATCCAACACGTGGAAGCTGTATTAGTCCAACAGGGGGGAATACTGGCTGACCTCATCAGTGCTTGTTCCCACCGGCAGGAAACGGGCAACCATGTGGAAGCTGCCTGGAACATGTCCAACTTACGAGCAGACATGTGGAAACTGCCTGGAACAAACCTGACTCACGAGCAAGCAATATGTGATCCCGGAAGTCATCTCACGAGTTCTGCTCACATTGATATCCGAAGCGCATTACCTGGGCAACCTGCCTCATAAATAAATAAATAAATAAATAAATATAAATTTGATTACCGGTTCGGGTACCAGGAATCTTAAAACTAAAAGACCGGCATATTCAAGTTTCATTATACAGATACACATTTGATATTTTCCTCTACCTGCCCACCCTCCCACAGCCCACTCATTCCGTCCCCCCCGGCGTACCGGCACAGTTGTCCAAGGCGCGCCCGCCGTGCACCTCTTCATGATTGCGTTCAGGTGTGGGTCCACCTGTGCCATTGACTCCACCCGGATGCATTTATCTTCGTCCTTCATAGTCTCCTGGACGTCGCGCGGCTTCCACTCCATCTTGCACGGCTGCCTGGCCTGGTAAAGCATGATGTCCCAGCTATTCCGCACAGTGGAGTCGCCCAGGAATATGAAACGGGAGGTCGGGCCGGCCGGCGGCGGGGCGGCGGGGCGGCAACAGGGGCTGGCGAAGATGGTGGTGTTGAGTCGATAGTGGTACGTTTCCGTTCGCCATGTGCGGCCACGCGGCCTGGGCGCTCCCGGCGGCGTGACAGCTGCAGGAGCCCCGGCGCCAGCGGTGGCGGTGCACGTTTCGCTCAGGCAGGCCGAGTTCCGAAGATCTATCTTCATCCGCCGGTAGATGGGCACGAACAGGCGCTCCCCGATGTAGCAGTGGTCAGCTTTAGTCAGAAACGCCCACTCCGACAGAACCTCGTCACCTGTCTGATTGAGCTGAGGCTCTTGCAGCCCGTGGCAGTCACTGTACCTGCAGAGTCAGCCGGGGGCAAAGCCGGCCGGGCCCTGGTCACTGGGTACTGGTTCCTGATGCAATGATGCAACTAAATTGTAGGTGAAGTGCCCTGATGTCAAACATGGGTTTGGGGTACGTATGAGCATCTTGCACCGTAGCCATGCTGAGGTGACCTATCGCATAGCATTATATATATATATGTCAGCAGGGGGCACATAAAAAGTCTTGCAGCACCGATTCTGGTCCCAATTATGTAAACCCATGTGGGCACTGGGCATCGCACCAGAGCCATGTGAGCATCGCACCAGAGCCATGCTGACATGGTGAAGTTGCCTGGTTTGATGAGGAATGTGGCCACGGTGTAGGTGCCGTCGCCTTCATCGAACACACGAGCCGGAACCTTCATGCGCTGCCGCCTGTCGCGCAGCATGATGTGCCAGCTGTCGCCTCCACGGGTCTTGGGTGTGCCAGCCTGGGTCGTGTTGATATTACAAGGTTAAGGCAACCACCCAATGAACTTTCAAAAACAGGGTCCGGCATGTGCATGGTCCAGCTGTTGGCATGTCTACCGTTCGATGGCATCGGGTCTTGTGCATGGTGTCTTGGCACACCTGGTCGTGCGACAGTAACTTGAAGGTGCTCCATGCACCTAGCCCCATGAACCGCACGTCTGTCACGACGGTGTTTTCAGCTTTGCTCCAGCCGGTCCGGTCCATGGGGGGCTTGCAGCTCAGCAAGCTCCGATTTGGACATATCTCGGTGAGCCGCTGCCATTGCTGAATGATCCGTGAGTCGATGTCGAAGCCGGTAACACTAGTGTAGGTTGCGAGCCACGACATCGATATCAGAGCTGCAATCCATAGATGAATCAAATTCATAGTTGTCATAATATCACAGCAGCCGGTAAAAGGACCGTGACGAGTCGCTGATCGCCATGCAAACAACTGAACAAGCCAATTACTCTATGCACGGCAGCAGGAGGCCTAGCATCAGCCTTATCCTATTGATCAGACCAGCATGTCTGTGCGTCTGCCTCTCTATCACTCCGCTCTACTTCTGTGTCCGGTGGCCAGATCTCAAGTGTGGCAACCAGGGTGGCAACTGTTACCTCCACCCAACACGCACAGGCCAGCGAGCTGTTCAGCGTGATCTATGAGACGGGCATTAAAGTAACGTCTCGAAGCCACCAACAATTCATCGCCGTAGCATCTTTAGGAACTTGATGCGCTCTGTGAGGCCCTCTCGTGCACCGCTCTCGTGTGTGAGCCGATCCCGGCAGGGCGCATGGTGAAATTTCTAAATGGCATGCCACGCACCTGCCGAATACAGCGATGATCTCACCGCTGAAAATTTCAGCACAGTTCAAGCAGAGGTCGAGCAACAGGGAGCATCAGAGCCAGCTGACGCCCAGCCTGATGCCATTGCGGGCCCGGACTGCCTTCTGGAGAGCCTCCGAGCTCTCAGCATCGGCCCTGAGCCAAGCTCAACCGGACCCTTACATGCTGCGAGGCATTCTTCCCCGATACCGGATGCCAGACCACTTGATGACGAACCCGGGGCGAGCAGCCTGCTGGGCCCTAGTGCGGTCCACCCCTTTGCCACCGAGCCTGGCGACCATGCAGAGACCCCCCCTGAGGCGTACCAGCACCTGGAGCCGCTCCTCTCCCGCCTGGCACGACGGCTCAACAAAAGCAAGGCCGAGCTGCGCATCTACGACCCCTTCTTCTGCGAGGGGAGCATGGTGCAGCACATGGACGGCCTTGGCTTTGAGAGTGTGTACAACCGGAACGAAGACTTTTATGCCATGCAGCAGGCAGGGGCAGGCCCGGATTTCGACGTCCTGATCACCAACCCGCCATTTTCAGGTGGGGGCAAGGGCAGCATTGAGTTGTGTTTAACTTGTCGGAGCAATGAGTTGTATAAATGTTTTTGTAAGTGTTGACCAGTATACAACCACCCCAAAGCCTTCCATAACTCAGAAGTCTTGCTACCTGCCCTCCCCTCCTTGGTGCTGTTCTCTGCTTCCCCCCCGCCCCATCAGTTTTCTCCCCTCCCACCCCCATGACCCTACAGGTGACCACATTGAACGCATATTTGAATTTGCAGTGGCTTCCCATCGGCCCTGGATGCTCCTCATCCCGCAGTACGTAGCGCGCAAGGCTTTCTTTCTCGAGTGGTTGACCGAGCGCCGGGCCAAGAGTGGAGCTTGCAGGCCTGTCTTCCTCGCACCAAAGCAGCAGCCGTACGTATTTGCCGCCCCCGCCAGCAGACCCGACGTGCGCACCATGAGGCTCGAGGGTGGGGAGGCCGGTAGCAGCAGCGACAGAGGGACGGGCGTCGAATTGGCGGGGGATGCCGCCGCCGCCGACGCCGCCACCGCGGCCGCAGGGGCAGGAGGTGGGGCAGGGGCGTCCAATGCTTTTGAGGTCGCCGCTGGCTCCTTCCAGTGTGTCTGGCTTGTCAGCCTAGGTACAGCGCATCAGCAGCCCGTGTTGGAATGGTGGCGCAAAAACGTTGAGGCCGGTGCGGCGTGCGCAGTGGCTGCCAGCGTGGCTGAGCTGCCGCAGCTCACGGCGGCCCCGAAGCTGACGCCTGCGGAGCGGAGGTGGAAGAAGAAGCTTGCCATGCAGCAGGAGACTGGGGCGGAGGGCGGAGAAGCCGCTGTCACGGCTGCCACGGCTGCCTCGGGCGGGCGTAGTCGGTGCCCTGGGGTAGAAGGCGGAGCTGCACGCAATTCCGGCGCCGGGCGGCACCGCTCTACGGCGCAGGGGGGGGGACGGGGCAGGGGGGCGGTACCAGCGGGGGGCCGCCAACCGCTGGGGCAAGGGGGGAGATGATAATCAAAACATTGATCAACACTAGTCATTGAGCCGAGCCATTTGAGCAGGGCCCAGAGGTGTAATGTCAGTGACTGATCGTTGAAATGGGCCCCCGTTGAACATATCTGAACCTAGCAGCCTTGCTTCCATGCACTCGTTGTTGGTCCGTACAAAACAGAATTAGACTGGCGTCTCTTTGCCCCCCTCGGACTATTTTAGTCGGAAATAGTAGGGGGGGACGTCAAGTAATCTGGTGAAATGCCTGCTCACGAATTATTTGCACCCACACCGCCGAGCCTGGCCCAGAGGTCAATGACGTTACACCACTGGGCCATGCTGCAAAGCCCGGCCGCGTCGGCGTCCGACAGCAAGGTTGGAAACTAAAGAGAGAGAGGAAAGAGACCCCCTCAAGAGCCCAGAGGTGTTACGTCATTGACTCGTTGTGGCAGGCGTGCAATGGGTTGCAGACGAATACTAAAAGCATTTAGCCTCATTGATATTGTTCCACCCTCTCTTCGTTATTGACGACGGTCGGTTGCTGAATGAAGTCTTGTAGTGCCAGTGCATTGCTCGGTCGGTCTTAACACTGAGGAGGATTGTATCATGAAAGTTTATGACGTTACACCTCTTTGGGCCTTTCTGCTCCTTCTTTCCCTCTTACTTTATTGTTTATTTTCTTCCAACGGGAAGTTGGGCGCCCACGCGGCCGAGCTTTTTTGAACAGGGCCCATGAGGTGGAATGTCATTGACCTCTGGGCTCTGCTAAGGAACAAAGCTCGGCAACGTCGGCAGACAAAAACTTTGCTAGGGAACTAGCACTGTATCATGAAAGTGCATCTGTGTCCATCATCTAATTGGATGGTGTTGAATCGTTGGACAGAGAGAGGGTTATCCATGGGTAATCAAAATGCGCAGTGCTTCACTGGTCCTGGTACCGGCCCATACACAATTGGGTAGCCCTAAAACTACAGGTCAATGACGTTACACCTATGGGCCTTTCTAAAAATGTATCAGATGTGTGGGCACCCAACTGTTTGAGTGAGGGGGGGGGTGGACCAGAAAGAAAAAAAAAGGTAAATACTAGGGTAAATAATTTGAGGGGCAGACAAAAGCCTGGAGAAGAAGGACAGTCCAAGGAATCCATCCCTTATGACGGCCACACCGAGGTACTGGCACTCAGTTCTTATCACTGATCCTTGGACGTCTAGCTCCCGAAGTGAAGTGGACAGAGAGTTGTGGCCCCTGGTTGTGAAATCTGGCACATACCGGTATCAGGGGCGCAGCCTTTTGCTTGTATTCCACACCGTATTTCCGGTTGTCTCTCGTCGCACCCTTGGTGCCAGTGCCACCATCTTCCCGAAGTCAACTGATCTATTTGTTGTAGAATGATATGACCGAAAGCACCGAGGAAGTGAGAAGTACAGGAACTGGATGCTTATGTCGAAAGTGTTACGCCAGCGCTCGCACAGCTCTTTATTTCTTCCCAACACACACTTTGTTGCAAAGCGCTGATGGCTACAATACCCAATTCATGGCTACAATACCCAATTCACTACCCTTCACATCCTGCCCTCCTGCTGGTCTGAGCGGCAACTCAACAAGACACGACAGGACACATTGAAGGAATCGATCACTTGGGTGCCAGCGCGGCCGAGCCTTTTGAGCAGGGCCCAGAGGTTTAACTTCATTGACTTTCAAGGAATCGTTGCAACCAAAGGCACGGCGCTGCCAGCAGGGCCCTGCGAAGCTCCACTGCCATAAGGGCCCGCCTTGACCGCCGCCTCCAGCCTGGCCGACACCGCTGCTAGGGAGGCTTGGTGCGCGGCGTCGGGGTGGCTTGAGTCCAGCTTGGCAGATGCCTGCAGAGGGCGGAGGTGGACATATTTACTGTTTTCAGAGCACTACAGCAGTACAAACGCTGCATGGTAAAACTGAGCTTTCAGTCAGAATGTCCCCAAAATGGAGTCATGTTAGAACCAAAATGGAGTCATGGTAGAATGAAGGGTCCTTTAAAACCTTTTAAAACTGCTAAAATAGTATCCCGGCTTGCGGCCGAGGGGTCCTGGTGCATCCTGCCTTGAAGTCACCATACCGGTACCATATGACCGGTATCGTAAAATAAATAAAGAAAACTACGCCGGCGCTGGGGCGTGAGGGTTCAGGAAACAACGCGGCATGGGCCAAGGCCTCGTCTGCGCCGTTACCATGGCCGGTACCGTCATCATACCGGTACCAGTATTGGTTAATTATAATGATGAACAGCAAGTGGATCAAGATACATACATACCTTTACAGTTGACCACAAGGAGGTGATCAGGCAGAAGCGCCACTCGTTCGTGACGCGCGACGCCCCCGGGCCCGGCTCCAGAACCTGGTCCAGCAGCTCTGCATTGCGACAGACCTCGGCAGAGAACCAGTCACGGAGCGCCAGCGCCGAGGCTGCGTGGTAGGCAGCGTCCCGCAGATCTTGGAACGGCTGCTTCAAGAAGGCGAGGAGCACGTCTGACGGCGATCTGCAAACAACGACAGGGTTGGAGGTTAGGATTTAAGGTTCAGGGGTGATGAGGTGAGGGTTTAGGGGTGAGGAGTCGAGGGGTCAGGGCGCCAGAGAGCAGAGAGCTGCCAGGCGAATTTGCAAGGATATCATGTTTTGGCATTGGGGAGACCGGGTTGATCCAGCTAAACTGGGTGAGGGGATTGAACATAGCAAGTGTGACTGTCGCTAGTGTGAAGGCAATCAGTGTGAACATCCTTAGTGTGAACCTCGTCATTGGTGAGGATGCCAGTGGGGACTCACGACTTTGCTTTGCTGTTGTTACGATCATGAACGAGCACCTGCGCGAGGGTGATTACCAGTACACAAAAGACGCACGCGCTGCACAAGCAGGGAAATGTACGAGGAATCCAAACCTGCCCCTGACGTTTAAACCCTAAACCCTGAGGGAGTACCGCCTGACACACCGTGTCCACACTCCACAGCACTCAAACAAAAAGAGCACGCAGAAAAAATCAAACTCGGGCTCCCACCTCCGTGCCTCCCTCAAAGAAGCTGCCTGGTAGGTGCCTACTCGGAGCGCATGCTCTGCCCGCTCGGACAGCAGGGCTGCAGAGCGTTCCTGCCACTCGTGCATTCGCGGCAGGCCTGCAGCTGACGCCACCGCATGGAGCGCCGCCACACGCACATCCTGTGAGGCAGCCCTGCCGGCCGACATGGGGACATGGGGGACATGGGAACATGGTGGGGTAGGACTTGTAAGAGGGGCACGAGCAGCGCCTGAGAGATCCGGGGAAAGATTGGCACTGTTGCATGGAGCGCTGCCGCATGCATGATTGCATGTCCAGGGTGGTGTTCATCGAACATGGTGCAAGTTGCAGGGTGGGGAAATGGCCGGCATAGGAACGTAGTAAAAACATGAAGGTAAAGAGGCGTCCCTGCCTGCCGACATGCCATGGAACAGGGTGGGGCAGGCATGGCACGAGAAAGCATGCGAGAACTCAACAGAAACTGAACATGACAGATATGCGGCATATGCCAACACATGTTATGTAAATAATGTGTGGTGGTTTTGTGTTACCTTCCCTCGTAATTAACGATGTGAAGGGGTGAGAGAAACATTAAAATAGTATAACTGATATCGGTAGCTGATATCAATCTTCAGTCACAGACCGAGAGTTGCAGCCGATTTGATATGCCAAGGCCCAAGGGCGGCGTTAAAATAAAAAGCAATTTGTACCGGAGGAAACACGATTCAAATCTCTCTGATTCAAATGCACCGCACTGGTGTACTGTATGTATATAATGATGCACGATATTCTGAAAGAGAGGAGAGGGGAGGCATCCGTCCCTGAAGCTCGTGTCGACCCAGGGGGGAGGCCGGGGGTTTTCCCCTGCTGCCTAAGCAATCTTCAGGACCTTGATCTGGCCTAGCCTGCCTGTTCCAACCGCACTCACGTACGCTCCGGCATTGCGAAACAACGAAAGCACGCGTTCACAAACAAGGACAGAAAACAACCCTACAATTTCGACCAGTGTGAACGAACAGCTGTGAACAGCTTGAACAGTTTTGAAAATCAGTTCACCTGCCCAGCGCTTGCTCCATGCCTGCAGCGGGGCTTGCTAGGGCATCATCTCCCAAGCAGAGCATTCTCTGTGCCACAAGAAAATACGCAAACAAAGAAATGTATCGCCTGCCGAGTCTCGCCACAGATAAATTAACGCATCGCCTGCCGAGTCTCTCCGCGAATGAATATACGCCTCAACTGCCAAGTTCCGCCACAAATAAATCAACCCTTCGCCGGCCAACTCTCTCCATGTACAGATAAACGCCTCGCCTGCCAAGTGCTCCCTCCATGATGGCAGCAGCCTCCAGCGCCGCCTCAGAAAGGACATGCTCCACTGTTCTGCAGCTACGGACGAAACAATAGGAATACAAAAAATCACCTGCCCAGCGCTCGCTCCAAGATGGCGGCCGCCAGCGCCTCGTCTGCGAGGACAATCTCCGCGCCGCTTCGGCTCTGGGCCAGCTCCACCAAGGCGACCAAGGCATCCACCTCATCCTAGCAGAGGAGGCAAATGGAAGGGTTTAGGGGTTAGGGACGAAGGTTGAGAGCATCCACCTCACCCTAGCAGAGGAGGCAAACGGCAAGGGTTTAGGGGTTAGGGACAAGGGTTGAGAGCATCCACCTTACCCTAGTAGAGGAGGCAAAAAGAAAGGGTTTGGAGTCAAGAGTTTGGGGGCAACAGGTGGATACTGTTCACAATTTACAGCATCCACCTCATGCTTAAGGAGGAGGCAAAAGGCATAGGGAAACGTGTGGGTCCGCCTAGGGTGCACAGCTACACCAGAGGGAACCCGTCCATATCACCTTTTCATCCTATCCATATCAGCATATCTGCTATAGATCCTGTGCAGATCTCGTTCATACCTCACCCACATCCCACAATCGTCCTATAGGAACAGCCCACACTGTTTCAAATGAAAAACGGGGGACCCTCAAAAGCAAGCATGGGGATCCTCAAAAGCAAGCATGGGGACCCTCAAAAGCAAGCATGGGGACCCTCAAAAGCAAGCATGGGGACCCTCAAAAGCAAGCATGGGGATCCTCAAAAGCAAGCATGGGGACCCTCAAGAGCAAGCATATGTGTGGACGAAAGCTATCATACTCCCTGGAGGTTCACAAGCTACATCATTACAGAGGAGCATCAGTGTTGTGCCAGGCAGCAGCCAAGCACCCCTCCCCCCTGTTATGCACCCCCCTCACCCCCCTCACAACCAAACTCCCCCCCCCCACACACAATAGGCCCCACCTCAACCCCCTCACAACCCCCCTCCCCCCCCTTGTGCCCCCCCAACAGCCACCCTCCCCGCAACAGCCCCCCACCTCAGCCCCTTCACAGCCGGTGTCGTCCAGGATATGCCGAATGCCGAGCAGCAGCACCTGACCCCCCCCTGCTGAGTCAGCACCGGGCCGTGGAGCTGATATGACATGGTCAGGTCTGTCACCCTCATCTTTGCTCCCTGCAGGACAGGGTGGTGGGGGATTTGAGGGTTCATGCTTTGGGGTTGAGGGCCTTAGCCTCCGGTGCGCTCCAATGCAGTGGAGTCAGCGAACAAAGGTTTGAATTTGGATTCGAGGGTTCATGCTTTGGAGTACAGGGCCTCAGCCGTCTGTGAGCTCCAACTCATCAAGGCAGCAAAGTCAGCGAACAAAGGTTTGAGTTTGAATTTATTTTCTTTCAAGCTCATATGGCGCCTTCCTATATGGTGCCATGGACCTGTTCTCGGGAGAGGCCTGTGGCTGCCAGCAGTTTTTTTCTGTTTTGTTGGCACTCAAAAACTGGGTTCGGTCGTCGACAGCTGGGAGCCTGGAATCTTATTCACACTTGCAAGCACCGGTGTGGGCTCAGGCTTAAGTTCCCATTTCACGTGAAAGCCATCAACCCAACCTTCCAGCTGACACCCCACAAGGCTACCTAGCAGCAGGTTGGCTCCAGGTCAGGCTAGATCTGAGCAAGCTATGGCTGGATCCGGGCAGAGATTGGATCTAAGCAAGGCAGTGCTCGAATCAGGCCAGGCAAGGCTGGATCCAGGCAAGGCAAGCCAAGGCTGGTTCCAGGCAAAGATTGGATCTAGACAAGGCAATGCTGGATTCAGGCCAGACAAGGCTGGATCCAAGCAAAGATTGGATCTAGACAAGGCAATGCTAGATTCAGGCCAGACAAGGCTGGTTCCAGGCAAAGATTGGATCTAGACAAGGCAATGCTAGATTCAGGCCAGACAAGGCTGGTTCCAGGCAAAGATTGGATCTAGACAAGGCAATGCTAGATTAAGGCAGGGATTCAGGCAAGGCAAGGCTGGCTGCAGGCAAGGCTGGATCCCTTTAATGTCATGGGCTGCATAGAGAGTTAGAGGACCCCCTAGGATACAGCAAGGTCGCAAGCAGCATCACGCAACATGATTTTGGCATGATCGCGATTAGCAAAGATCCAGGCATTTCGAATGAAGGCCCGGAATCTGTCCCGATTCTCACCATGTCAAATGCCATGTTAAATGCCATGTCAAAAACTGTCCCGACCCTCCCCATGGCTTCCCATCCCCTCTGCTGGCAGCAAGGGCGCTCCAGCCCCACCAGGTCTACCCCGGATTTGCTTGCACAGCCTGGCTTCAGGGTTTAAAGGATCATGGTTACGGTGAGGGGTCACACCAGATTTGCCGACATATCCTAGGATCGGGTACCCAAGTGTGTGCATGACTTTAAAAAACGCAAACCTAAAAATTAGCCAACTGAAACTAACTGGCAAAAAAGAAACAGCCCATACCTGGCATTCCCTTCCAACTTCAAGGTCCAGGGTTTGGGTTCAAGCATGCAATACCTGGAACCTATGAGATGCTACATCCTCCTCCTTCCGTCCTCGGTCAGGCCCAGGTTCACCCTATCACCCCCATGCATGCTTAGGGACCAGGGTCCAGGGTTCAACAGTGCTTATTTTTTTGTGACTCAGCTACACGTCAGCCACAGTCCGGCCTCTGATCGGAGGCCAAATTTCTGGCCAACAGTCGTAGGCCTGATCAGGTTTGGGTCCCGATCGGGCCTTTGACAGCCCCGGAGCGGCCTGCTGAAGGTGGACCTGAAGCCGGAAAAATAAACACTGGCCATCGCTCACCGTCGACGGCCATCGGCATCACGCCCCGCTCCTCCTCCAACGCCTCCCGCAGCAGCTGCGCAGCGACCCTCATCGCGCCCCCCCGCAGCATCGGATCTTGTAGTAGCACGGGTAGCGACTCCAGCACGGCTGCGCACAGCTGGCGGGCCATGCTGACGTGGCGCTGTGCGGCCAGATCCGAAACCAAATTGAGGGCGGAGAGGGCGGAGAGCGGGTCCTGCGATGCGGACGAAAGCTCGCGGGCTAGGAGCTGCTGAACCAGACCTGCAGGGTGCAGGCAGGCGGGGAGAGGGCAGGTGAGTGGGGAAGCGTACAGATGGGTGGGGCAGAGGCTGCACAAGCGGGGCAGGCAGGTGCCCCCACAACGAGGCACCCTTGCATGGGGGGCGTTCAGGGTTACGGATCCACAGGGATAAACCTCAACCCTAAACTGCCACGAGTCATGCTTCCCTCAGGGGCGTTCAGGGTTGGGGATCCCGGAGGATAAACAAAACCCTAAACCGCCACGAGCCATGGTTCCATCAAGCCATCAGAGGCGTTCAGGGTTAAGGTACCCGGAGGACTTACCTAAACCCTTAATCGCCAAGATGCACGCTTCCAGCGGGGGCGTTCAGGGTTTGGGTACCCGGAGGATAACACTAAACCCTTAACCGCCGAGATGCACGCTTCCATCGGGGGCGTTCAGGGTTTGGGTACCCGATGATAACACTCAACCCTGAACCGCCAAGATGCACGCTTCCAGCGGGGGCGTTCCCCTCATTACAGCTCGGCCCGCTCATGAGGGAGCTGATCCAGCGGGAAGCTGACCCACCGCAATGATTCAAACCAGAGGCAGCCTCAGAACCGCATTCCGCCCCAATGGACAGCCGCCGGGACAAAAGCCTCGAAGCACGGTGCCCTTGGCTGGATGCCTATCATCTGCAACAACCCACCATTTGCCAGGCGGTTGTAACTGCAACAACCCACCATTAGCTAGGTGGTTGCAACTGCAGCAACGCACTATTGGCCAGGTGGTTGTAACTGCAACAACCCACCATTGGCCAGGTGGTTGTAACTGCAACAACCCACCATTGGCCAGGCGGTTGTAACTGCAACAACCCAGCATTGGCCAGGTGGTTGTAACTGCAACAACGCACCATTGGCCAGGTGGTTGTAACTGCAGCAACCCACCATTCGCCAGGTGGTTGTAACTGCAACAACCCACCATTGGCCAGGTGGTTGTAACTGCAACAACCCACCATTGGCCAGGTGGTTGTAACTGCAACAACCCACCATTGGCCAGGTGGTTGTGACTGCAACAACGCATCATTGGCCAGGTGGTTGTAACTGCAACAACCCACCATTGGCCAGGCGGTTGTAACTGCAACAACCCACCATTGGCCAGGTGGTTGTAAATGCAAAAATTCACCATTGGCCAGGTGGTTGTAACTGCAACAACCCACCATTGGCCAGGTGGTTGTAACTGCAACAATGCATCATTGGCCAGGTGGTTGTAACTGCAACAACCCACCATTCGCCAGGTGGTTGTAACTGCAACAACCCACCATTGGCCAGGTGGTTGTAACTGCAACAACCCACCATTGGCCAGGTGGTTGTAAATGCAAAAATTCACCATTGGCCAGGTGGTTGTAACTGCAACAATGCACCATTGGCCAGGTGGTTGTAACTGCAACAACGCACCATTGGCCAGGTGGTTGTAACTGCAGCAACCCACCATTCGCCAGGTGGTTGTAACTGCAACAACCCACCATTGGCCAGGTGGTTGTAACTGCAACAACCCACCATTGGCCAGGTGGTTGTAAATGCAACAACGCATCATTGGCCAGGTGTTTGTAACTGCAACAACCCACCATTGGCCAGGTGTTTGTAACTGCAACAATGCACCATTGGCCAGGTGTTTGTAACTGCAACAATGCACCATTGGCCAGGTGGTTGTAACTGAAACCACTCACTGCATGTTTTGATGACTGCAGCAACCTCAGGGCCACCTTGCGCCCCGATGGACAGCAGCAGCGAGAAGACCCTCAGGCGTACGGTGCCTTTGGGTGAGCCCGCTAGCTGGGTGACTAGGGTGCTCAGGGGCGGGTCAGCTGTTGATGCATGGCCGTCGTCCTTGAGCAGTGACCGGGTGGGGCCTGCGGCAGAGCTGGCCCACGCGGCTAGGCCGGCCTCAGCGGCCTGGGCCACGCCAGTGTCGCTGTCCTGCAGGGGGAGATGTGCAGGAGGTCAGTGCACACACAAATCAGTTGAGGACTTGTATGATGCGATGCAGGCACAGCGGAGGAGCTGCAAGCAGCGCACAGGCACACACGTGGGGACTCGCATCATGCGGTACAGAAAGACAGAAAAAACTGCAAGCCAGACACACTGCGAGTAAAATCGTGTGACATGCTCTTCATCTCCTCAACCCTAAACCGTTCTCCACATTCGACATGCCCTTCATCTCCTCAACCCTAAACCCTAAACAACATGTGACAGGCCCTTCATCTCCTCAACCCTAAACTCTAAGCAACATGTGACATGCCCTTCATCTCCATATCCCTGAGCCCTGCTCAACATTTGACCCGGCCATGATCTCCCCAACCTAAGCCCTGCTCAACATTTGACCCGGCCATGATCTCCCCAACCTGAGCCCTGCTCAACATTTGACCCGGCCATGATCTCCCCAACCTGAGCCCTGCTCAATATTTGACATGCCCTTCATCTCCTTATCCCTGAGCCCTGCTCAACATTTGACCCGGCCATGATCTCCCCAACCTGAGCCCTGCTCACCATTTGACCCGGCCATGATCTCCCCAACCTGAGCCCTGCTCAATATTTGACATGCCCTTCATCTCCTAAGCCTTCTGGCTGAGAGAAAATTACGTGCTCTCGTGACCATTGCCCAAGTGACCAGTCCTGTCACCACTCTTCTCACCCTCACCTTGAGAGCCTCCAGCAGCTGCGTGGCTGCGTGGTGCTTGAGCGTGTCTGGGACGTCCTGAGTGCCCTGCAGCAGGCTGCGGTGCTGCTCACAAGCCAACCGCCGCAGCGGCGCCAAGGGGGACTGCTGTGCTGCATCCAGATATGGTCCGGCGGACAGCAGCAAGGCTTTGCCTGGGCAAAGCATTTTGCCAGTGCGGGGATTTGAGAGCACGGAAATTTGCATAAGCTAAGGCTCTATGGATGGACGGATATGGTCATATAGATGTATGGAATGTGTGAATGTGTCGATGCAGCAATGTGTGGGCAAGGGATTGTGGGAGGCACACTGGTTGCGTTGTCCCATCTTCTGTCAGCACGCAGGTGTGAAGCTCAGTGCTCAGTTTAGTGTGCACCTTGCTGTCTTTGGCAGGCCACTGAGCAGACATCAATGGGCCGCTGGGAATGAAACCTAGGCCGGCCGATGGATAGGCGGGTACGCTGCGCCAGGCTCCTCCGGCTGTATGCCGTGATATGAATATATGATAGTTTGTGTTGATGAAATTCTACAAAATTGGAGTCAGGTAATGCACAGTGGCCAGGGCTGTGCTGCGACTTGTCTATGTGGAAGGCGTGCGGTAGCTGCACGGGCCATGATGTGCTAGAGCAATGAAGGCCTCTGAGAGCTATCTCTCATTCTGCTGCCAAGGCCTCTAAGGTTTGCATTTATTTCTGCAGTTAAGGAATGCCTCTCATTGTTGGCATCTTGGACAGGCCCATGATGGAAGTGCCTTGCACTCTTGCAGGAGGTGCTGGACCTGCCTGCCATCTGACAGCCCTGTGCGCCTCAAGCCACAGCTCTTACCTATCTCTGTCTTCATTATCCTGGAAATGACTGTCACCACGGTCTGTATTTGATCAGTCTTCAGGTTCGCACTGCTGAAGAACCTGCAGGCGAGGAGCAGATATTGGGACATGGGATGCATCCTGCATGGCCAGCATGACGATCAGCATTGTCTGTCAGAATGCGACTTACCCGAAGAGGGATTGCAGGGGGAACGCTTCCAGAAAGCGGGACGCCTGCTCGTCAGTTAGTGCCCCGGGAGTCGACTCTAGATCTTGGCAGGTGTGAAGGAGGTCGTCCATTTCGAATATTATGTGAAGCTTAGTATAAGTTCAACAGCAGTTAGGTGCGTCTTTAGATAAATTGTTTGCAAGCTCGAATGCCACGCTGCCACATCAACTGTCAACACGTAAGCCCCGCTCTAGAACCTGCGCAAAACCTCCGTTTAGTACGAAGGGGTCGGCCCAGGGTCAGCCCTTCTAGAGACTAAAGCGAACGCCGCACTGTCTCCACGTCCAACTTTTCTCGAGTTCAAGCCTCTGTAATCTTTTTCTCCTTCCGTTTGTGAACGCTGTACAGTCATGTCGGGAGAAGCGAAGCCGATTTGTCTCTGGTGTGGAGACATGATTTATGAAGAGGTCTGTTCATTAGATCTTTGCGCTGTGACTTTCAAGAAGTAAGGCGTAATCGAGTAATGACGCTCTGCCACCTTGGCGCGCAGGAGGAAATCTGCGCAGAGCTGAAATGCAAGCGGAAGAGCTGCGATCGGAACGTTTATCATCAAGTGGGTTCTATGATACTCCGTGACGACCGTTGCCGCTACACTCACTGTCACTGATACTTGTGTCTTCCGTGTGTGTCTTCCTGACAGATTTGCATCGAGGAGAGTTTACGAAAACAGGGATTACCGATATCTCGCTTGTCTGGTTTCTCATGCCCAAGGTGAGGCGCGCTTTATACCTTCATTTTAATCTGTCAGAACCGCCCCCAACGCTTTGCCATTCACCCCCGTTTTTCTGCATGTCCAAAGGGGCTGGGGTAAACACCCATCTACCGAGGGAGAGGCATGCAAGGGCTCCATAGAGTCCCTTAGGCGTATCGTCCACAAGAACAAGAAGAAAAAGGCAGCTGCGTGCGCGGTCCTACCACCGCCTGTGCATGTCAAGATACCAAAGCCCCCTCCAGTACCGAAACCACCACCTCAAAAAGCAGTGAGTCCCTTATAACAGCCATGGGATAAGAACTCCCTCCCCTTGCTTCTCGGATTTCAGATTCCAGATATGAAGATTCCACAGGGCGCTAGAAGGTACACGGTGCTAATGCTCACAAACGTGTTGAGCTTTTTCAACAACAGCAAAAAAAGCTAAAGCAGCCAATTTGTTTCCCCTCTTGATTCTCATATGCACCCTTCACTGTCCATCTTCAGATTTCAAATTTATGTGCAGCTTGTTATCCACTCAAGAAGAATGTGTGTACAGATCTCATGCTGTAAGCACACCATTGCCTTTTGGGCCCACTGATACCCTCGGCATATCCTGAGACGAGCTCCCTGGTTTTGAACCCACGCACTGCTCATGCCCATCAGGCGGCGGCAGCGGCAGCAGCTGAAGCTGCTCGTCTGGCTGCCAATCGCCCAACCCCCGTGCGGGTCAGCAGGGCCGTGAAATCAGGAGCAAGCAGCAGCACAGCCCCCGGCTTGTCCCAGGATCAGCTGCGAGCTGCCAAAGCAGAGCTGCAGAAACAGGTCGGGCGGCAAGGGCTGGACAAGCCGGGCAAAACTGCTGCGCTGCCGAATCCTCCGCCTGGAGCTGCAGCCGCAGCTAGGCTCGGCGCTGCCCCGCTGTCACTCGGCATAGCGGGGAAAAGGAAGGCTGGCGAGCCTTCGCTACAACCGTTCGTCCCAGGTTTTGCGCCCGTCGAACAGAGGCCCATCGGCAAGGCAGCAGGCCCCAAGGCCAAGCAGCAATTCAATCTGGGACAGGAGGCTGCCGCCTTCCCTACTCTGGGAGATTATATATCTCAAACCGGCGTCCTGCGTGCCCCAGGCAGCGGTGAGGATGACGGGAACGAGAGTGTGGGTAACTCCTCAAACAGCGCTCGTGAGATCAACGCTCTGGACCCTGACCACGCACATGGGTTCGTCAAGGATGTAATCTTGTACAACGCGCTGCTGGGAGCCCAAGCACATATGGCCAGCGAATCTGTTGAAGCCGAGGAGAGTGTTGAAGCTGAGGAGACTCTAGACCTGGCTGCCTTCTCGGACGAGGTGCTGTGCACAGCACTGCTGCACGGGTATGAGGCTGCTGGCCTGGGGCCTGAGTACGCGCCCATCTTGGAGCAGATGCGGGCTGCGTACAGCCCGGAGACTTGGGAGCAGCCGTTGAAAGTGGAGGAAAGAGTCGAGTTGGACGAGGCTGGACTTGCCGAGTACCTGGCTGCAGAGGAGGTGGCAATCCAAGCGGATCGGGCAGAGGAAGCGGCAAGGGCAGCCCAGGTGCGTGGGCGGGTAGACAGGCAGAGGAAGCAGCAAGGGCGGCGCAAGTGCGTGGGCGGGTAGACAGGCAGAGGAAGCGGGAAGGGCAGCCCAGGTGCGTGGGCGGGTAGACAGGCAGAGGAAGCGGCGAGGGCGGCGCAGGTGCGTGGGCGGGTAGACAGGCAGAGGAAGGGGCAAGGGCAGCCCAGGTGCGTGGGCGGGTAGACAGGCAGAGGAAGCGGCAAGGGCGGCGCAGGTGCGTGGGCGGGTAGACAGGCAGAGGAAGCGGCAAGGGCGGCCCAGGTGCGTGGGCGGGTGGACAGGCAGAGGAAGCGGCAACGGCGGCCCAGGTGCGTGGGCGGGTAGACAGGCAGGGAATGCAGGGCTCCAGCTCCCTTTGGAGCAGCTTCCCTCTAAGTGCAGGGTGCAGTCCACAAGGGCTCACATTCCGGTGTTCAAAAAACCTGGCAACATGTTGAACATTTTTTCAGGAGTCTGAACTCTGAACTCGCTCCCCACACTCGTACCCCTCCTTTCTCCAGCCTTATCTTCAGGCTGTTAGCACCCGCCCGGATGTGTCCAGCGCAATCGGCCCAGTCGTGCCCCGCCAAGCGGACATGCCTTTCCAACCCGACCCATATGCGGTGATGGTGGCGGCCCAAGGCGCTCAAGAGCCGTGGTCGGCTTCCGTGGACCTGTTTGCGCCGCAGCCTGTGCCCCTGGAAGAAGAAACTGTGATGCGGCAGGAAGAGCAGGAGTGCGGGTCGGTGGCTTACGTGTGGACAGATGGATTTCAGGCGGGGGCCTCAAAGGTGTCGGATGATGAAGACGATGTGGATGTGGATGATCTTCTAGCATTGTGTCTTGGATGAGGGATGGTCGTGAGCGCTGCTGTGTTTGGCCTCTGGGCATCGAGGGTCCTTTCCCTTCCTTGAACTCAGATTATGAAAATGTAGTAGTTCAACAACATACCCGGTTGACCGGTATAGGAGGGGTAAGGAATTAAAATGTAGGGTTTTTCTACGGTTCCGTTAATATAAGGGTTTACAAATTGCCAGTTGTGATGTTTACCAGTCCATATGGCATACATATATAGCACATTTATCAAAATTGAGGCATGGAATCGGTTAATGAACCGGTGTGGAGTGTGGACATGATGGACGGTTTCTGAAGGAAAGAGGTGCAGCGAGCATGGAAACATTGACTGATTTCAGACTGTGCGCCCAAGCCTTGTTTCTTGCAGGGCGAAGGTGTTGCTTTGGGCATTTGGTAGCTTGCTGAAGGGGCGTTAGGGTCAGTAACGTTACACCTCTGGGCCCGCTTACAGCTCGGCCGAGTGGGCGCCCAACTGTTCAGAAGGGAGAAAATAATAAACGAAAGGGGAGAGGGGGGGAAGGCAACAAAAGGAGATGTCACAGTATATTACCGTATACGTGACAGAACCGTTTAGACCGCAGTTAGCGGCCGCGGAGCCTCCGCAGCTTATCTGCGGAGTCTCCGGATTTGAACTGAGACCCAGAATCCCGCTTAAGTGTGAAGTGTAGCAGATTTCCCGTACTCAGTAAATAGGGCTTGCCGGGACCTTTGAATCCCGGCTTGCACGCTTGACACTTACTTCGTTCCTTTTAAGTGGACAGGCCTCTAATTGTAATCAGCAACGGCTATCATCCCAAGATATACCCTGTGAATACCAATAACGCCAGTACCACGAAGGCACGAAGACGATCAAGCCAGGTTCAGCCTCAGAGCCGACATAGCAACCTAGTCATCCTCAGCTAGATGCCCAGCCCGACCTGGGACACCGCCCGCAGTCTACGGCTACGACATCCCCCGCTTCACGCGGTGAGTGACTCAGCGACCCGTCAGATCAGCTATCTGAAGGGCCAGCAGTTAAGCTTTACAAGTGACCAGCTCCGTGTCTGTCATCTAGAAGTTCCAGCCACAGCTTAACGCGCTGCGCATCCGCGGCCAGTGTGTAGTCACTGAGTCCGCCCGTAGGCGTCCGCCACTATGTGGGGAAGAAGTCCGCCACGGACCTGAAGCAAACCTCTCGTGTCCACTTAAAAGGAACGAAGTAGTGGATCTTGCCTTATCAGCCTGACCCAACGAATCCTGCTAAAGGTGTATGTGCTGTGGAGCTTGGAATTTCTTTTTGAGACAGCGGATCTGCCTTGGACAGCTAGAAATCACTGAGCAGAGGATTTCTCATAGATATTCCAAGCCAATCCCTGCTTGCGCTGGGCGTGGCAACCCAGAAGCAGACGTAGCTTGAAGATCAGGCTGTGGAGTTATTAACCCAGCTGATAGTGCCTGTGCACCTGGACTTGCCTTTGTGGTGGAGTGCAAATTCCCAAGTGTTGACAGAAGTGGATCTAAGGATCAGTGATCAATGGATTGATGAGGCTGAGATTTCAGTGGCCCAGAACTGTGTGAACTGTGTGAACTGAAAGGCAGGGCCTGGACTCAGAGCAGCAGATGGCGCTTGAGGGAGAAGCGACGCGTATTTCTCGCGGGCTAGCAGGGATCGAGGATCCCGCAGCTTTGGGGTGCAAGGTGCCCAGTGCAGATCAAGCTTGGCCCGTTGAGGTGTCGCAGACCAGTGGCGCAAGTCGGGACAGTGGTCCAGAAGGCGCACCAGAGCAGGACTTGCCCAGTGGGGCAGGAGCCGTGCAACGAGTCAAGAACAAGCCCGATCACGGTGATCAAGGGGCAGGCACCTCGGCAGCCCCAGAGGGGGCAGCAGAGTGCGGGAGAGCAAGAGACCTAGGCAGTGGGCCAGAATACGCGACGCAGAAGAGGCTAATGAGAGTGGCAAGTGCTGCGCAGTGCGTTAAAAAGGAGAACGGGACGATGCCCCGTGGTGGAAGTCAGGTGATCAGGAAACCTGCAGATCTGCAGGCGGTGGGTGGAGCAAAAGCCGCCACTGCGGAATGGCCCCCAGTAAAAAGGAAGGAGGATCTGACTCAGCCAATAGGGTGGAACAGGCTAGGGCAGTGGGCCACTGGAGTGTGGAAAAGTGTGTGTGACGCAGAGCAGGCGGGGTTAAGCAGTCTGGCTGTGCCCCAGCAGCGCGCACCCTTGGAGGCATTGACCAGGTGTATGGAGCAGCCAGGTAATCAGGTGTCCCCCAACGGCTGGTCCATGTTTGATATCCTCAGCAGTGACAGTGAGCCAAGTCCCAAGCACCTGATCAACTGTATTACGGCAGAGAGTGCCGGCCCACCCAGGCAGGATAGCCTGGTAGCTAGCGAGCAGCTGCACCTTATTAACTGTATTACGGCAGAGAGTGCCGGCCCACCCAGGCAGGATAGCCTGGTAGCTAGCGAGCAGCTGCACCTGATCAACTGTATTACGGCAGAGAGTGCCGGCCCACCCAGGCAGGATAGCCTGGTAGCTAGCGAGCAGCTGCACCTGATCAACTGTATTACGGCAGAGAGTGCCGGCCCACCCAGGCAGGATAGCCCGGTAGCTAGCGAGCAGCTGCACCTGATCAACTGTGTTCCAATAGGGAATGCTTTTTCACCCAAACCAGTGACCGGTGGCTGCGAGCCAAGCCAACTGCAGGTGCAAGCGTCACAACTGGGTTTGCAGAGAGAGGCAGTTCCTGTGAAAACTGTGGCGGCCGGTGGCTGTGAGCCAGGCCAACTGCAGGTGCATGCGTCACGGCTGTGTTTGCAGATGGAGGCAGTTCCTGTGACACCTGTAGGGATCGGTGGCTGTGAGCCAGACCAACTGCAGGTGCAGGCATCACGGCTGTGTTTGCAGAAGGAGGCAGTTCCTGTGAAAACTGTGGTGGCCGGTGGCTGCGAGCCAAGCCAACTGCAGGTGCAGGCGTCACGGCTGTATTTGCAGAGAGAGGCAGTTCCTGTGACACCTGTAGGGATCGGTGGCTGTGAGCCAGGCCAACTGCAGGTGCATGCGTCACGGCTGTGTTTTCAGATGGAGGACGTTCCTGTGACACCTGTGGTGGCCGGTGGTTGTGAGCCAGGCCAACTGCAGTTGCAGGCGTCACGACGGTGCTTGCAGAGGGAGGCAATTCATGTGACACCTGTAGGGATCGGTGGCTGTGAGCCAGGCCAACTGCAGGTGCAGGCGTCACGTTTGTGTTTGTCGAGGGAGGCAGCCCATGTGACACCTGTGTTGGCCGGCGGCTGCGAGCCGGACCAACTGCATCCGTGGGAACAGAAGCTGAACCAACAGGTGGCTGAGGAACCAGTTGGACCAAGTGAGGTTGAGGACCACGAGCACAGGCAGGCGCCGGTGCTGGTGCAGATGCACCAGCCAGAAGAGGATGGGCCTGTCACACCACCAGTGGCAGCAGCTCCAGGAGGGGTCCATGTGCCAATATCAGAACCAGGGGCGGCCCAGCAGGCCAGCAAACAGCTGGAGGCGGCAGAGAATCCTGGGGGGTCAGAGGAGCAGGGAATCTACATACCCATGCTGAGGGAAAAGGTTAATTTGTACCGGCAGAAGCTCAAAGGAATGGCCAGGCAGCTGTGGGTGGCCAGGCAGCCAATAATAGCAGTGAAGATGAGGATGACCAGACAGCTTAGGATAGTGAAGCATCGCTTGGAACATGCCAAACAGAACCTACAGGCGCGGCTGCCTACAGGTGAGGAAGAGGAAGAGCAGCAGCTGCAGCAGACAGCCATGGTTACATGGCACGTGGCACTACCCGGGTGGCACGGGGCTGAGCAGGCCAGCCATGAGGCGAAAAAAGAGGCACAGCCGCCGCAGCACCAGGAGTGCATGCCCAGATTGCCCAGGCAGGAGGGCTTCCGCTCAGCAGAGCCGTGCAGGCCGGTGGGTCAAGCCAGCCCTAGCCTGAGTCTGGGCCCTGACGGCTGCAGCAAGTCCAGCCAGGCAATGGCAGGCAAGGCAGCTGACAGTGACGTGGAAGCAGGTAGGAGCAGCAGGTCTCCGGTGCCAGCACACGTGGACGACAGCAGCAGCAGGAATGTGTGCCTGGTAGCAATCCATGCTGCGGTGCCTGCAGATGTGGAGCTGGCCAGGATCTGGGAGAATCGCGCAACAGGTGCCCGTCAGCAGCCGATGGACATCCGCAATGCCATGCGTCAGAGGAGGCAGAAGAGGCAGAAGAGGAGAATGAGATGGAAGAGGAGGAAGAGGCGGATGAGGAGGAGGAGGCGCGAGAGGCTTCTTGGAGGAAGAGACTTTTTGGAGAAAGATATTCCTTGGATGAAGAGAAGCCAATGTCACCCAGCGAGCGGTCCATAAATGGGCCAAGGTGGCGCTAGGCTTCCAACAAAGAGGAGGAGTCAGGCCTTGCGGAGCTTACCGAGACCTGAGGCCGAGCCCAGAGCGGCAAGGCCGCTGAGCACGTGACGTTACCCACGCCGTAACTGGCAAGGAGCGGGCAGGCGCCTACAGAGCAGAAAATGCAGACGCAGCGCGGCTTGTCCTAGTACCCGGCAGGCAGTGGGCCGGCAGTCAGCGGACCGAAGACGGAAGATGCAGGATTGGAGTTAAAGCTATCGCAGCAACATAGTGAAATTTGTTTCTCAAGCACCGTAGCAGCAAGGCTACGGTAGTACATATGTTATGAAGATGATGAGCGAGGAGAATTAGTCAACTCGGGCGATGATAACACAGCAGGGGGCGGATCACGCTGCTACGGCGCACATTTCCTGTGGCCATCGAAGACCAGGCGGCTATGGCGCAGTGGGGCGAGAGCAGCGGTTGTTCTTAGCTTGACCTGATAACTTTGAAAATTTCTCTGTTTGCTAGCCAGTAGTGGGCTGAACAGCCTGGATTTGTAGGATTCTGCGCATTGCGCATCAGCTGAGACTCTGTGGATTTTTTCTTTTAAAGAAGGCCTGAACCAGGCAGATTTGCTGAGACGATTTGAGCTTCTACGTACATATTTTCCAGAAGTTTAAGATTCTGGTTTCTGATGATTTCTGATGGTTTCTGATGGTTTCTGATGGTTGCTGAGGGTTTCTGATGGGTACTGACCCTTTATTGCCTGCAACCAAGCATGACACTGGTGACGGTACCGGATTCTGTGTGCCCCGATCAGGCCGGAGAGAGGTCAGGGTCCCAGAACCGTGGGTGGACCTAGGGTCCGCCACGGGTTTCAGTGAATTTTTTCTTTGGTGAATTTCCTTGTGTGGATGTCCTGCAGCACATTTCCTGCAGTGGATTTTCTTCAGGGGATTTTTTTTACCGACTGGCTGGATTGCAGTCAGATGTTTAGGAGGCTTCAGTGTTAGGGAACTAACAAGTTCTGGGCGTACAGATTTTGCTTTGAAAACAGCCTGAACCAGGCTGATGTGTGTATATAGCCTGAACCAGGCAGATGCGGGGGACGGCCTGAACCAGGCAGATTTGCTTTGATATTTTGATCTTCTGGGCGTACAGATTTTTCCAGATTTCTTTCAGTACCGACCCCTTTTTCCGGCTCCCAGCGCATGCCCGATAGGCTTAACGCTGAGGAGCGGGGGGGCGAGTGAAGTAGTAGGGGCGGTACCCACGAGACAGGGACACCCAGACTTACCCCTAGGCAGAGAGACTTCCTGCTAGGGCTGAACCTTACAGTAGCCAGTTAACAGCTCTTGTCTGAAGTACAAGGAGCCTGTGTGTACGGTGATGTACCGTGTTTGTGAGTAGAGGACGCCTCTCTAAGGCGTCCTGACCGGAGTTCACGGTATTTACCGTAGTATTGCAGTTACTGCTTTATGGTGCGACAGCTGTCACAGTATATTACCGTATACGTGACAGAACCGTTTAGACCGCAGTTAGCGGCCGCGGAGCCTCCGCAGCTTATCTGCGGAGTCTCCGGATTTGAACTGAGACCCAGAATCCCGCTTAAGTGTGAAGTGTAGCAGATTTCCCGTACTCAGTAAATAGGGCTTGCCGGGACCTTTGAATCCCGGCTTGCACGCTTGACACTTACTTCGTTCCTTTTAAGTGGACAGGCCTCTAATTGTAATCAGCAACGGCTATCATCCCAAGATATACCCTGTGAATACCAATAACGCCAGTACCACGAAGGCACGAAGACGATCAAGCCAGGTTCAGCCTCAGAGCCGACATAGCAACCTAGTCATCCTCAGCTAGATGCCCAGCCCGACCTGGGACACCGCCCGCAGTCTACGGCTACGACATCCCCCGCTTCACGCGGTGAGTGACTCAGCGACCCGTCAGATCAGCTATCTGAAGGGCCAGCAGTTAAGCTTTACAAGTGACCAGCTCCGTGTCTGTCATCTAGAAGTTCCAGCCACAGCTTAACGCGCTGCGCATCCGCGGCCAGTGTGTAGTCACTGAGTCCGCCCGTAGGCGTCCGCCACTATGTGGGGAAGAAGTCCGCCACGGACCTGAAGCAAACCTCTCGAGTGAAGTAGTAGGGGCGGTACCCACGAGACAGGGACACCCAGACTTACCCCTAGGCAGAGAGACTTCCTGCTAGGGCTGAACCTTACAGTAGCCAGTTAACAGCTCTTGTCTGAAGTACAAGGAGCCTGTGTGTACGGTGATGTACCGTGTTTGTGAGTAGAGGACGCCTCTCTAAGGCGTCCTGACCGGAGTTCACGGTATTTACCGTAGTATTGCAGTTACTGCTTTATGGTGCGACAGAGAGGCCGGGAAGGCAAAGAAGGGTCGTTAGGGTACCAGGGCCTGGCAGCTGTCCTCAAATATAGCTTGATGCTGGGAGTGCAGAAATGGGCTTTGTATGTAGCCAACAATGACAGAAGGAACTGTTGTAGTGAATTGACAACGATTATCACGTCTCATTCCACATGCAACTCCCATCCACACACCGCTATTGACGACTAGACACCGTCCTCCTTCGTCGCCCATGTCCCACAGTCCCACCCAAATGCCAGCGTTGGCATCATTGCATCCTGCTGATTTAACGTCATTGACATTATCCTTATAGTGGAACTCAGGTGTCGGACTTGGTCTTCTATGCCTTCCCGGCCTCTCCTTTTGTTCCTTTCCCCCCCTCTTCCTTTTAGTTTCTTCTTTTCTCCCTTCTCAACAGTTGGGCGCCCACGCGGCCGAGCTTTGAGCGGGCCCAGAGGTGTAACGTTATTGACTCGCCTCTCATCCACATGCACCTGTTGACAACCTTTCTCCCTTCTCCCTCCCTCATCTCCTATCCACATCCATATGCATACTTCCAGTGCCCAGAGGTGTACTGTCATTGATACTTCCAGTCCCCTTGTGTCAGGGAGCAGTTGCGGGAGAGAGGGGTCAGGTCCCCAGGACGGTGCCTCCAACCTCCACCAGCTGTAGCAGGCCGGCCAGGGGTGGGATGCACTTGCTTTCGTGGAAAATGCATACAACATCGTAGGCATTGTCGAGGGCCAGTTTCTAGAGGATCTGAGGTGTCGAATTTGTGTTTATGACATTGCACCTCTGGGCCATGCTGAAAAGAAGCTCGGCCACGTCGGCAAACAAAAGCGCCTGCTATAGGCTGAAACGAGGCGTGGCCGCAAACCTGTGTTTGGTGGCGGGTTCCCTAGGGTGATCCCGGCCGACGACCTCCATCTGCTCTAGCTCATAGGCAGCGTTTACTAGCGCTAGTACTTTTGCAACGGGGAGAAGCTGTAGGTCAGCCGCTGCTTGACACAGTTTGGGGGCGGCTGCTCCCCACTCTAGCTCCTCTAAGGCACATCGCAGTTCACTGCACCAATTGCGTCCTCCAGTGGTCTGACTGAGCACGAGCTGCATATCAGCCGCCATGGCTGTCGCCATAAGTGGGTTTCCTTCATGTGCTGCTGGTGCTACCGCTGCATTGTACAAGTGAAGGACATCGCCTCACCAACCTTGCTGTAACGGTTGGATCTGTAGCTCCCTCAGGACTCCCCAGAAGACGGCTGACCCAGGGAGCCCCACTGCCTGACGCAGGTGCTGTAGAAAGCTGGACTGCAGCTTGCTCTGGAGATAGTGTTGGAGTTGACCGGTGACCCACACCACATCCCCGTAGTGGGCTTCAGGCGCTGCGTATGTGGCCGCTAGCCGGATGCGAGTAGGCAAATGATGCCTCTGGCGCACCTTGGCGGCCATACGGCGGACACGGTGCAGCGCAGCAGTGAGAGGCGCCTCTCTTCCTTGCATGGCCTTCTGCATGCTAGCGCTCTCGTGCTGAATGATGCCCAAGAAACTGAATTTTTAAACACGCGTCAGCACTGTTCTGTCGGGACCGAACACGCATGAATGGGCTGGTTGCCGGCGCTGTGCTGCTATGCGGCTGCCGAACTCTAAGATCTCTGTCTTGCTGACGTTGACCTGGAGCTTTATAGCCGCCGCATATTCATGCAGGGCATCTAGCCCTGCCGAGCTGCCGAGCTGTCGAATTTGTGTGCCCTTCGTTGTGGTCCTTTCCCCCATCTCCCTTTTAGTTTATTTTCTCCCATCTGGACAGTTGGGCGCCCACGCAGCCGAGCAGGGCCCAGAATTGTAACGTCATTGACATGCCAGCGCACCACATCTGCAACTTCACACACATTGAGGATCTTGAGTTTATCTCAAGTCCCAACTACATTGATGGACGCCCACGCAGCCGAGCCTTTTGAGCAGGGCCCAGAAGTGTAATGTCATCGACCCATTTGACCAAGCCTGTTGAGCTGGTTCCAGAAGTGTAATGTCATTGACCCATGTGACCAAGCCTTTTGAGCTGGGTCCAGAAGTGTAATGTCATCGACCCATGTGACCACGCCTTTTGAGCTGGGTCGAGAAGTGTAATGTCATTGACCCATGTGACCAAGCCTTTTGAGCAGGGCCCAGAGGTGTAACGTGAAATCTGAAAACCTGACGTCGTTTAACCACATCCAGGTCTATTGAGGTTCAGTGAAACCGTCTTTGATGGAAGCCGAGTAAAGGAGCTCTGTTAAATCGTACTTTATAGTAGGCGTTGGCTGCTAGGCTGGAAAATCCACAGAGCTGAGAGGGCGAGAGACTTGTCTTGGTCCAACCTGCTCAATCCTCTTACTATGACAGGCAGGATAGCATGCTGTAGACTTGGTATATTTTTTCGCCTTTAACACTCACTCGACGCAAGCATACCAGTACACCCTAAACCAGTCATTGGAATCACGTATCGGGCCACAAAAAGGAGCTGTGCCCCCCCTCCCCCCTCCATACGCCTTGAGCTCCCCCAAACTCTGCAAACACTCTCCTGTATCACTTCCCGATTTTCAGACCTCTCTGATTTCAAAAGAAGGGTTCTCAGACCTCGCTGATTTCAGGTCTTAAATTTCAGACCTCACTGATCTCAGATTCCACTGATCTCAGTCCTTGATGGTCTCAGACCTCGCCAGACTCATATCTCAGGCGACCCCGGGGCCGACCATCCCTCCTCCGTGAACAACGGCTCCTCGCTGAAGAGCGCGTTATCCGACACGAGGCGCCAGGCCGCAGGCGCATCCGGTGACGATGCATCTGCCAACGACGCTGCCGCGTGGCCGCCGCCTCGCTGCGGCTTGCCGGATAAGGACGGGGGCCCGGACTGGCCATGCAGCTGCGGCGACGCCCCAACAGCGCCACTGTAGCCGTGATATCCTGCCGGGGAGAAGACGGCGGCTGCAGCTGCGGCCGCGGGTCGCCCTGCTCCGAAGGCTAGCCCCCCCAGACGCGTCGCCGCTGTCGTTGCAGCAGCTGCCGCCTGCCCCGCTGCCTGCGCTGTCGAGGCCGTGCGCATGGCGTCGAGCTCCGACGCGAAAGCCCAGCTGCTGAACGACGCCGCCGGCGCATGGCCCGAAACCGCAGCAGATCCAGGTCCAGGTCCAGATCCAGGGATGCGGGAGTGTTGTTGCTCGCCCTTCCTCAGTGGGGTGCTGCCAGTCGAGGGAGGCCCTTTGGAGGACGAGGACACGACGGATCGCGCGCCCCCGCTCGAGGCGACAGCCATGTATGCAGGTGGGTATGCCTGCTGCTGCATCTGATGCTGATGTGCCTGGCGAGCCATGACAGAGGCAGACAGGGTGGCTCCACCACCCGAGCTCCTCCCCCCGCCATCGCTGCCTCCAGCGCCGCTCACTTGTCGCTGAGGGCTGGCTGTCTGTCGCGGATTGACGCGAGGGATGCCCGCATACGTCGCGGATGGGGACTCGGCCCACCGAGACCCGCTCCGGCCGCCGCGATGGGCTACTGATGGCATTGCTGGCAGCGAGAAATCAGCGGCAGCGGCGGCTGGGGGCGGCCCACCGCCATTGCTGGGCGAAGCCGTCGAGAAGCGGCTGGGGAGGGAGTCTGGCGAGGAGGAGGCCTCCCGGGGGGCCCCGTGCGCATCGAGAGGCATGGTGCTCTCCGTGGTGTGGAACACTCGCCGGATGGTGTCCTGTTGAGGGGGATGGGTTCTGGGGTTAAGATTGTTGGGAATAGAACAGCAGGCACAGCACGCGAGTGTAAGAAACCAGGAAGTAAAACCATCGACCTACAACAATCCACGCTTCCAGGGCGGTCAGGGGTCGTGGCGGGTAAGCTGCATATCAGGGCAAGCTGCCCGGCAGACAGGACGCACGGCAGTCAGGGTTCAGGGTTTAGGCCCACACCCTCAACCCAAGCTGCCTGGGAGACAGGGCTCGTAGCAGTCAGGGTTTGGGCTCAAACCCAGAACCGAAACTGCCAGGCAGACAGGGGCGCATGGCGGTCGGCCCCCGGACCGCACCGCATGGCGGTCAGCCCCCTAACGCACCGCACCTGTACATCGGAATCAAACGCGTCCCAGTACCACTGCTTGAAGTGCGCAAACGCGATCTGAAGGAACACGGGAGGAACAGGTAAGAAGAGGGGTCCATGAGTCCGATAAAGAAATACCTAACATAGAGAAATGGGGGAGTACGATATATGGAGGAACGTGTTAAATGGTGGAATAGAGGGCAACGTTACAAGGGTGGGTCCACGATTGAGTCCACATGTCCACAGGTTGGGCCTTGGTTCCTGGAGGCAAGCAGGTCGCCTGGGGCCGTGAGGAGGCAGCCCTGTCAGACACGTGCCTACCTTCATCTATCCACACGCCTTATCCAGCCTCATAAACATATGGTAGCTTGGTGCAGGGCGTGCGGGTCGATGTAGGTAGGCATGTGTCTCTACATGAGGGCCGAGCTTCACCAATGCAACTCTGCTCCCAGGCAGAGAGACATTGCTGAGCGGGCTGCAGGAACATAACAACGCTGCTTATTTGCTGCAGCTAAAAACCAGCTGCATCGCAGTCGGCGGCCACATCAGCTACATGTGCGGTACCAGACGTTCAAACAAACGTAACTTTCGTCCACTATTGATGTTACCGGCCTCGGGAGTTACATGATTCAGGATGTGGTTAACGTTTCAGCACCTGGTTTGTCTCCCCTCACCTTCTTCCTTTTGATGCACACCCTGAGGTGCTCCAAGTCCTGCTGGTGCTGTAGCACCTGGTCTCTCCATGCGCCCAAACAGCCGCTCAGCCGCCTCAGCCGCAGCACCTCGCACAGCCGGTCTAGCGTCCGGCGCCGCCGACGCAGCCACGCTGCCCTCAGGCCCCAGGCCCGCAGTGCACGCTGCTGCACCCGAGAACCGCTCCGCAACACCATGCCCTTTGCGCACCCTGCGCGCACGTGGCGCGCCGCGACATGGGCGGCCAACGCGCCGAGCGCGCTGCGCAGCATCTGGCGGCTGCCCCGCTTCCGCTGTTGCATGACCAGCTGGCCCGCCCGCCGAGCGACCAGGGCGCCCTTGCGCCAGGCGCCAAAGCAGACCAGCAGCTCCGCCAGCCGGTGCGCGGCTGCGCACTGGCTGGCCGCGCTTCGCGCGGCCGCCAGCGCCGCGCCTTGCCGCCGCCAGCCTGCCCACACCACCGCTAAGTGGTGGTCATGCCTCGAGGCCTCCAGGCTGCCGAGGCAGTGCAGCCGCCATGCGGCCGCGGCCGCGGCCTCGTTGTGCCATGCAAGCAGTACCCGCCGCAAGCGCGAGCGGGCCACCCTCTGCAACACGACCTTGGCGCGTCGCTGGAACTCCTGGCGCTTGTGCATGCATGTTCTCCAAGCCTCAAGCACCTGCATCAAGTCCCATGGGGTAAAGCATCAGGCGGCAAGGTCACAAATCGCAGTTCACATACCGGTACAAATCACGAAACGTGGTTTCTGAGACGCACTGGCCAGCACAGGCCCCTCATGTACAGCTTGAGGGGGTGATCCTCCGGGTCTCCAATGTTTCAGCAGTGGATTGAAACCGCTTTAATTTGAGCTTAATCTAATCAACTTTTAAATTAATTATTATGGTAAGCTATGCAGATTCAGGATACTAACACCTGATCTGGCATAGAGGACTGCCTCAATGCAGGGACAGCAACGTTGACCATCATAACGTTGCTGTCCCTGCATTGAGGCGGTCCTCTAAGCCAGATCAGGTGTTAGTATCCTGACTCAGACCATGTTGCGCAACAAACGCGAGAGGATATACCTCTGGTCATACTCCTGGTTACATCACTGGTCACACTCCTGGTTACATCACTGGTCACACTCCTGGTTACATCACTGGTCACACTCCTGGTTACATCACTGGTCACACTCCTGGTTACATCACTGGTCATACTCCTGGTTACATCACTGGTCACACTCCTGGTTACATCACTGGTCACACTCCTGGTTACATCACTGGTCACACTCCTGGTTACATCACTGGTCACACTCCTGGTTACATCACTGGTCACACTCCTGGTTACATCACTGGTCACACTCCTGGTTACATCACTGGTCATACTCCTGGTTACATCACTGGTCACACTCCTGGTTACATCACTGGTCACACTCCTGGTTACATCACTGGTCATACTCCTGGTTACATTACTGGTCATACTCCTGGTTACATCACTGGTCATACTCCTGGTTACATCACTGGTCATACTCCTGGTTACATCACTGGTCACACTCCTGGTTACACGTCCAGCCCTTCCGGCCCAGTCACCCCCCCAGGTAATTCGCCACATCACTACCACAGTCACTTCGAAAAAACATGGAGACCCCAGGCTTGGGCAGAATTCCGATCCATGCTTACGGTATGGGCAACGAGCATTGCAGTAAGCTTAAGAAAACGAATGTTGAAATCAAAAATAAAACAAACCTCAGTATCCACAACAAAACAAACTCTGGCCACCAGAGGGATAATCAATACCGGCCGACCTGCCCGGCAGCACACTCACGCATTGGCTCTTCCTCCCATTGATCCTGTCTGCCAGCTCAGCAGACTGCTGCTCCATGTGCTCCCGCGCTTCATAGGCACCTGCCAGCCCAGAGAAGGCAGCACGCAGCCGCTTCACATGCAGCGCCCTGCACACAAATATAATCAAGTTTCAATGGCAGGCGGGCACCGGGCGGTACTTTTCACATGTAGTACAAGTTCACTGACAGGCGGGCGGTACGCTTCACGTGCAGTAGAAGTTCACTGACAGGCAGGCGGCACCTTTCACACACAACACTCTACATGCACATGCAGTGGAAGTACACTGGTGGTCGTCTGGCTGTACACTGGCAGGCTGGCAGTGCACTGGCAGGCTGGCAGTACACTGACAGGCTGGCAGTACACTGACAGGCTGGCAGTGCACTGGCAGGCTGGCAGTACACTGACAGGCTGGCAGTGCACTGGCAGGCTGGCAGTACACTGACAGACTGGCAGTACACTGATAGGCCGGCATTACACTGGCCGTCCGGCTGTACACTGGCAGGCTGGCAGTACACTGGCAGGCCGGCAGTACACTGGCAGGCGGCAATTACGCTTCACATGCAAAGCCCTGCATTGAAAGGGACATGGCCCGGTGGGGCTTACACTCAGCCACCCACATGGGAAGTGGCAGTGTGCTGACAGGCCGTGGGGAGCACACTGCCCGGCTGGACATCCACTCCACCATCCACTCACAGGAAATGTATCCCCATTCCCTAGTTGAGGGTCTACGGTGAAGGGTGAAGGCTGACCAGCCAACCTACCTTGCTAGGCCTGCACCGTTTCTCCCCCTCGGGGTTATCCCTGCATCCCCCAACCTGTCCCATGAAAACAAAAGGCCACGGGTATGGGAGCATGCAACAGGCCTTATCAAGATAGTATGCCGAACGGGTGGCCGCCTTAATCCACGCCCCAGGATGCACCGGTATCGATATATTTATTTATATGCATCCCAGGCATTGAATTCCATGTCTAACGCTACCGGTAGGTCTTCTGACGATCTTATTACAGGCCTTCGGGGCAGAGTCAGAGATAGCAACATACCTCTCGGCGCTGCAGGCCACGGCAGCTGCACTGCGGCCTGCCGCCTGCCAGGCAGCAAACGCCGCACCGACCAGGCGCCCATCCGCAAACCTCGCCAGCCGCTCCGCCCGCTGCGTGCGCAGCCCGCGTCCGGCCGCCAGTCTCTGCCAAGCCAGCAGCGAGGTCCGCATCAGCCAGATCCACGGCCCCGAACCCGACACGGCCAGCCAGCCCTCACGCGACAGGTCGCCGCGCCAGGGTCCCGGCAGACTCGACTGCCCCGCAAGATCTAAGGCGCCGCCCCGCTGCGGCGGGGCAACGCCCGCGCCCATCCCCCCCTCCTCGCCGCCCTCGCCGTCAGGCCGCCAGCCCTGCTGCGATAAGAAACCTCCGTGCCACGGCCCGGGCCCCCCACCTGCAGCCCAACGGTCCTCAGGCAACCCCAGCCTGCCTCCCCACTCAGCCATCTCCCTGCTCCCTGTTGCCTCTGCTGGCGGCAACGAGCCCCCCTGCTCACGCGCGGCGTCTCCCAACACACAAGGGAATGCCGGCAGGGAACTGTACAGTGCCGCTGGCCGGGGGTCAAGCGGGAAATCCCGTTGCCCGTATATTGTCGCCGCTTGTTGGCCGCCGTAGGGTAAGAAGACACCTCCCGCGCCACCTAGGCCCTCCGAGGGTGCTGTCTCTAGAACGCTGGCCGCCCTGAAGAACGTGAGGGCCGATGCGGCAGAGGAGTCTTGCCTGCTGCCCAACCACAAACAGCCGAACATCGTGCAGAGCACGGCTTTGCTCTGCTCCGGCAGCGCCGCGACGGAACGCAGCCTAAGAGGGGTGATGGAGAGATGGGGAGATGGGGAGATGGGGCGGTGATGGGGAGATGGGGAGATGGGGCGGAGATGGGTGGAGATGGGGAGATGGGGAGATGGGGTGGAAGGGTTACAATGAGAGGCTGTGTTTGAGAGACTAAGATACAGATGTTGTGTTGGCGAGGGGGTGGACAGGTTAAAAATGAGAGGCTGTGTCCGAGAGGTGAAGAGATGTTATCTTGGAGAGGGGGTGGAAAGGTTTCAAATGAGAGGCCGCGGTTTCAGAGATTGAGACGGGGGGATATGACACTAGACAGGTGCTCTGTACCAGTAGATGAAATCGGAACCTGGAAGTCACTATGCGAAAATGACGTGGATGTTGCCTCCGCCACAACCTGCACCGCTCCCTGTGTCAACCATTCCGCAATGTTACGATGTTGTTTTGAGCGTGAAGGTGAAGGAGTGGCCCCTGCCTGGGCACCTTGAAGGAAGCTGGGTGCGCACCGACTGGAAGCCAAGAGGACAGATGTAATAGAGCCGGGCCAATCACTTCAACAAAGCGCTTCTCATGGCACCTTTGAATCCAGCTGATTAGCAAATGGCGAGTGCCCAATCTTGCCCCCCCCCTCCCCCTTCCCCCCAGGCAAAACCTTTGGGCCACTTCCAAGCAATATTCCCAGCGTTAAACCCCTGCGCGCTTAATCCCTACTTTGCTCCAGTTTGCTCCTCATGACATAAATAATCAACTCGATGCCGAGGGGAGGCACTGCGAATGAACAAAACAGTATGCCTGATGTAGATAAATAGATTAGAAATGTGAACCAAAGCAAGGTATGTCCCTGGACAGGGATTTAACGGGGGGGGGGCGTCACTCTCCCTAATGAGGAGTTTGTTGTTGTTGAAGATTTCAGGTTCAGCGCTTTCAGGGCTCAGGGTTAAAGGTTATTGCCCCCCCCTTCCTCCGACGTTCGCACCTCTGCTCCGTGCGCAGCTCCGCAATTGCCAGCCAGGCAGCGAGCGCCCGCACCAGCCTCTGCCGCTGCCATCGCCCCGCCGCCGCCTCGAGCACTGCAACCAGGACACGCCCGTCCCACACAGTCTGCCGCCATGCGCGCATCACAGCGGCCAAGCGCCTCCGGCAGAACACATGCTCGGCATACCCGCCTCCCCCAGGCCCGTCCAGTGCCCACTGACTCCACGCTGACATCACCGCGGCGAGCGAGCCGCGCGCTGCGCGGTCGACGCAGCGCCGCACAGCCAGCCTCCGGCCGGCCGCGCGCCGGGCGAGGCCCGCCCACGCCGCGACGCACATCGCCAGTGCGGCGACGCGCCGCCCGGCCACGAGACCGGCCCCGCCGGCAACGAGCAGGCAGCGGGAGCGCCACAGAAGTAGCGCCCGGCGCAGTAATTCCAGCTCGTGCCCCGCCCCTCTCAACCCCGCCTCCGCCCTCGCTTCCTTAACAGCCTCCACAGTGCTGGCCCATGCGGCCAGAACCGCCGCGGCTGTCCGCCCCGCCCCTCTGGCTTCCAAGCGAGAGGCGCGAAGGCCTCTCACGCCAGCCTCAGAGGCCTGACCAGACCAAGCCCGGAGCACGTCAAGGCACAGCTGGGAGTCGGAGTGAACGCGCATGCGCTGTAGAACCCTCCGGGCTGCTTTACAAAGGCGCACCAGATCCTGGTGGTGATGGTGGGGGAGGGGGGGGAGGAAGAGGAGGCCAGGGTAGAGAGGAGGGAGGTGAGGCATCGGTGAAGTTGGAATGATGGTGAGGCAAAGGTGGGGGGAGGGTGAGGCAAAGGAGGAGGGAGACAAAGGTAAGGCAAAGGCGTGGGGGAAGAGGAAGGGGACGTATAGACTGTCCTCTCGGATAAAGACAAATACCCTGTCCCTAACCAGCACTGGTTGAGGAATGAAACTAGGCACCACACCAGCTGTAACAAGCCGCGAATGCCAGTTCAGCACGAGATCCGTTATCAAGTGAATACGGTGCCTGTGTTCTCCGAAAAATACCGGATTTAGAATTCAGTGCTAAGGGTTTGACCCTCCACCTGAACCTGTAAGTGCGTGACTACCCTGTCAGGGAATGGGTACCGGTATTGGTAGTTGGGTGACGAGCTGCACTGCCACTAGGACATCTTGCACAAGATTTCCTAGTGGCAGTGCAGCTCGTACCAACACCCATTCCCTGACAAACCCACGTGGCCATGCGTACATCATAATGCGTACATCATTAAGTTCAGGACGTAATTCCCGGTGCACTTCCAAGTCACTCCTCTTGGCTTTAATAATAGGTATACACGCGTTATGGGCGACTCCTCGCCGCTTGTTCCTGAAACCAAGCAGAAGAAGCCGTGTCACAACAGCAGCTCAATCAGCCACGCATGGCAGAGAGGTCAAGACCAGGGACAGGTCAAACCAGGGGGGGGGGGGTGATCCAGGTATGCCGTCCAATCAGGGTCCTTCACATCAGGAGGGTCGACGCCAGGATGTTGAGATTGCAACTTGCGGTAATGACAAAAGGTACATTTGAATGATTAAACTTAACATTATCGGTACATTTACCGGTACTGGCGAATGAAAACAATGAAGCTTGCTTGAATTCTGTCAGCTGTGAAGGGGTCGCCACAGGGCTGAATAGTACCTGCCTCTCAAAACACATCGCCCCCCTCCGAGCATATGGATCCAGACCTTGCCAGCCAATGAGCCAGCCCACGAGATTTACCCCACGAGACAGCGTGCAACAAGGGGCCTGTCACCTCGGGGTCGGACCAATGCCCCAAAGCAGAGGGGGTCGGTGGCTGGGACAAAGCCTTTCCCCGCCGAAGGTTCGACAAGGGGGACACTGGCAACACATCCTGTATTATAAGCCGCAGGGTACTGGTCCAACCCCCATAGGTGACAGGCCCCTTCGTGCAACACAGCATGCACACGATATTTACCGCAGCAAACAGCCCAGCAAATTCGTCTGACCCCCCCCCCCCCACACACACACACACCTGCCAACTTTGAAAAACCACTCGGCACATCTCCGCTTCCGCCTCCGCCCACATGGCCAGCGCCCTCGCTCGCGCCACCACAGCTTGGTCCTCCGCGTCCTTGAATGCCAGAAAACCCACCCTCAGCCGACGCCGGTCGGCCCAGGCGCGGACGCGGCCGGCCTGCGCCCGCTTCAGTGCCGCCAGCTGCATCCCCCCAATCCAGGAGGTCATGGCGGTGCAGAGCAGGCTACGGCCCGCGAGCGCGGCGGCTGCCGCCGCCAGCACGGCGCCCGCGCCCGCCGCGTCCCGCCAGCGCACGAACACCCGGCCGACGACGGAACGGTACGCGTGAGCAACCACACGGGACATGCGGGCGCGTTTGCTGTCAGCGCGATCTACCAAGTCCTGCCAAGCGAGGAACGCGCGGCCGGTGAGCCCCCTGCAAATCTTCGCGACCGCACGGGCAAGCTTCGCCGCCCGTGCCCGCCTAGCCGCCGCGATGTCCGCCCAGCCCGCCATCGCCCGGCGGCACAGCGAGCCGCTGGCCGCGAGCACTGCGCGGGCAAAGCCACCGCGCTTGGCCGCGCGGAGTGCCGCGAAAGACTGCCAGGCAGACCAGGCCGCACGCTCATGCCGGCGGCAGAGGGCCGCCAGAGCCCGCAGTAGCAAAAGCCGGCGCCGCGCGCCCCTGGCCACCTGCCGCACCCAGGCGGAGAACAAGCTGCCCATTGACCGCTGAGAAACGTGCGCCAGCTGCCTCCGGATCGCCACCAACACCACGCGTTTGGTTTCGGTCCGCAAGCTACATGGCCCAGCGTGTACAAATTGGGGTTTCAGAGATCGGGTTTCATATCAGGGATGGTGGGATCAGATATCAGGTTTCAGATCAGGGCTGGGTGGGGGGGGGGGCACAGATCAGGGTTCATATCCACTCTTTTTGAGGCGATAGGTTACGAGTGACCAGGTGATGAATACGGGCGACGAGTACCGTACACCTAAGCTTCAAATCTTGTCGCCGAGTCGGAGAAACATCTGTAAGGAGAGGAGAAGAAAATGTAGGCTTGCGAGATAGGAGGGAGTTGTGCAAGTCTGCACTAATACAACAAAGAAAAATGATTCCCCGCTGAAAATTGCTTGATTCACACCTCCACTTGCTTGAGCCTTCCCTTCCGTGCTTTGCTTTTAATAATCTCAGAGGATAGCGGCGTCCAAACTTTGAGTTACCGTATATTTGCTTTGCCTTCACTCATAATTAATGTTTTTTGGGGGTTCATGGAGATCCTTAAATGCGCTATTGATCGATTGTCGACGCCAGCTTTCAGTCAGAAATCAAGAGTTTTGGTTGATAATTTGCCCTGAGGACAGCATGTAAAAAATCACCGAGTGAAGGCAAATCAAATACACGTTACCGTATGCAACCATATGACCCAGCCATGCAAGGCTGGGAGGCCAGCTACATCCTTAGGGGGCGCTACCAGAAATAGGCACTCAGCCACTATGGCCAGGGGTGTAGCAGGCTAGAAGGTAAGAAGTAGCAGCGTAAGACCAGTCACCTCCAGATTTTCAAATTTGCCAATGACCGGTTGACTTTTATGCTTGGATTCTGTGTACCGTATTCATCAACTGAGTGAGGGCAGCTGACCCAGCCGATGGGCCATTTTGTAAGCATTTCCATGGAGGATTTCCATGGACGCACCGCATGGTGTCTCTGAGCTCCAGGGGCTTCCCCCCAGACCCCTAGGTGGGCATGCTTGAGCTCCCCCACACACCACAGCTTTGGTGTGTTCATACACTGCTTCACACTTTGGGCTACAAACAATGCCAAATTGTTTAAGGCAGGGGGGCAAACTGTGAGTCTGGTCATGCCTCAGATCAGTTCATGCCTCAGATCATGCCTCAGATCAGGGCTGGTGAGAGGGGGGGGGGAAGAAATCGGCGGTCAGATCAGGGCTGGGGGGGAATGGTGAAGATCGGGTTTCACGGACCCTATAGATGGTTTCCAATCATGACTGGGAGGGTTCAGAGACCTGATAGTAGATGAGGGCAAGGAACATTCCAGTCATGCGCTTCTAGTCTGGCTAACCGCCAAGGACAGGCTGCAATCCATGTGGCATGACAGCGAGTAAACCACGGATGATCCTTGACACCGAGGGGGGGGCAGGAAAAAACATTATGGACCCCATCCCCCCTAATTCTCCAAAACTCATCCGTTTGACATGGGAGTCACACCTAAGGACTTTTGGGAGGTAATCTCAGCTTCAGGAAAAAAGTCAAACGTTTTTTTAGGGCCTTGGACCCTCCCCCCCCTCCTAGTTTGACATACGTTGACCGGGTACTTAACGTTGACCGTTGACCATGCATAGGTGGTCGTTGGAAAGCCCTGGCCCTGCCCTATGCAGTGAGATCTTCATATTATGCAGTTTCCTCGGGGCTGAGATGTTTTTCGCAAAATAAGCTCATGTGAAATCTACGAAATTCTCTTTGCATGGCTCTCTGTACCTCAGTCACTGTTGGGCCAAAAAGCATTTTAAGACCAGATGTGGAAAGCTCTCGTCAAGCTCCATACTTTTCGAGGATGGGGTGTTTTCAATTGTCTTTTGCCCCCATCGCATGACACTGTTTATTGTTTGTGATTCAGCTACATGACAGCTACAAGCCGGCCTCCCGCCAGAGGCCCCAGGTGTGGCCAGCCATGCTGCTTGGGCCGTCGGCCCAAGTTTGGTCCCAATCGGGCCTCTGGCGGCCTTTTGATGGTAGCCGAAAAACAATATTGTTCCTTGAAACCCCAAAACCGGCTGATATGGAGGCCACCTTTCCCTCACGGCCAGCGACTATCATTCGCCACATTTGAAGTCGAAGGAGGTGCGAAGTCGCTGTCGGACACCACATGCGATTTTGTGGCCAAGCACTCTAGCCAGCTACAAGCATCGGCGGCTTCAGACGCCTGCTCTTGATGCCCCTCGAGAGCTTTAACCATGGTGTGCAGCTTGCGCTTGGGTTACACGCTACCACCCAGGCCGGGCGGCTACCATACATGGGTGCAGGGGCGCGGGCAGCGTGCCGAGGAAGGATGTGTTGTTCCAAAACATCCTTCCGAAGCACGCAACCCGCGCCACTGCACCCATGTTCGTTCGCCGCCCAGCGTGGGTGATAGCTTATGGTCCAAGCTTCAAGTTAAACGCTGTCGTCAAGGCCGTTGAGGAGCATGAAAGGCGGATTCGGACGCCGCCGACACCTGCCCCTGGCTAGCGTGCTTGGCGAGAAAACCACATGTACCTAGCATCCTACTGTCCGACAATTTGTCATCGCACCTCCTTCTACAGCAGACGCGGTGAATAATGGGTGCCGTATATGAGGGGATCGGGTGCATCAGTGTACCGGTTTAGGGCCGTATAGTTTAACAAGATACATGATGTTAGTTAGCAAGGGATTCCGCCTTCCAAACATTTACTTTGCGTGGACAGCACAAAGTATGAGGCTGGCCGCCCAACCCTGGAAAACCTGAAACGCAAACATAGAAAACAGCCCGGGTGCTCTTGCGGCCCTCGTCTACAGCTGAGACAAGTAATCAGAGGTGCTGCTGCGCAGCATGTAAAACGGCAGAGCAGTCGGGTATGTGACTTTTCAGGGGCAGGCGCAGGTGCGGACGGGGTCACCTGGACCCCATGCGAACCCCTTCGCCACGTTGCAGGATTTCAAAACATGTGTCACAACTCTATCGCTGGATAAATGCATGTTGTTAACTATGCGTATCTATTTGCGCATAGAGAGGCGAAGTTGCAGCTGTCGCGTGACACCAGGGGACAGCGTGACACCTTACGTCATCCGCTGTGAGATCCAGCCTTGGTAGCCGAGTTTATCATTTCTGCACCTCGGCCTTTGAGGTCTGACAGGAATAACCTTCATAAATATATTCGATTAATTTGCGCTGTAGCGCGTAAAGTTTCCGGGGCGTTCCAGAAACATCGGGCTGACGGACAGACAGACAGACTGACGGATACGGGGTGACTCTGGGGCCTTTGCCCCCGCAACCTTCGGCCGCCCGGGGGGGCTCTGCCGAAAAAGCGAACAGGATTGGAAAGGCACACGACCAACAAGCACTCACACGGCCGCGATAACTCAGACGTAAAAAGTTCAGAGCGTAGTACACCACCTCGGCACCCCTAAAACTTGACACTTCCACCAGAAAACCACCCAGAAGCGGCTGCAACCACCCTGCTGCAAATGTCCCCACATACAGCGATCCAGGAAGACGCTAGCAGTGTTGGGCGGGAAACCCAACGTTGTGACAGTAGTGTAGGAGTTGCATGTTCACATACTGGTATCGCTAAAGAGCAGGTCCTCGCGAAAAGGTGAAACCGTTAGGAGAAGAGGGGCACCCGGCAACCATCCGGCTCCGATGATTGCCGGGTGCCCCTCTTCTCCTAAGGTTTGGCGAGTTTGTATGGGAGCATCAAGTCATGAAGGAAGACCCGATGGACATGCAGGAGATCACTGACAGCACGACAACATGTGTCTGCGTCCGTTGAGACGTTGGCGAAATGTTTTAGGCACTTGCAGAGAATGTGGAATACTTTTCACCTTTCCCGATTCGCATCCCACACAACTCTGCCCCACAAGTTTCATTGAAACCCAAACCTGCTAAAAAGCTCTCGGCTGCTTGGTAAGATCCAGAGGTAAGAACCCCTGGTATGAACGATAAGGATGATGGCGTAGACAAGGTCACAGCCTAAATTGCACTGTTTCCTCAACCCTCCTATGACCCTCCGGGGTGTACCAACAGATCATTATTTTGTAGTCATGAATTGTTCTCTTCCCTGCTTCCATGATTCAGGTACCGGGTTTGCTTATATTTTAATCTGATGCCATAACAGGATTCAACGCGGTCGTTTTTTCCAACATTGCAGCTTCAGCGTCCTGCCAAAAGACGGTGTTCCTGAGGGTTTCAAAGGTCCAGTTAGGAGTTCAGGCTGCTGTAAGGGTTCTCCACCCTCATGTCTGCTTTGCAGCCCAGGTATTTGCAATGACCAACTGGCTTTAAAGCTACTGGTGCTTAGTCCACGGTGCATGAGGGTTCCCCACCCACATGCCTGCTTCACAGCCCGGGTGGCTGCCATGCATGACCCCCCGGGCTAATGAGTGAACAGTGTAGGGTTTAGGGTGCATGAGGGTTCCCCACTTCCATGTCTGCATCACAGCCCGGGTGGCTGCCATGCATGACCCCCCGGGCTAATGAGTGAACAGTGTAGGGTTTAGGGTGCATGAGGGTTCCCCACTTCCATGTCTGCATCACAGCCCGGGTGGCTGCCACGCATGACCCCCCCGTCTAATGAGTGAACAGTGTAGGGTTTAGGGTGCATGAGGGTTCCCCACTTCCATGTCTGCATCACAGCCCGGGTGGCTGCCATGCATGGCCCCCCGGGCTAATGAGTGAACAGTGTAGGGTTTAGGGTGCATGAGGGTTCCCCACTTCCATGTCTGCATCACAGCCCGGGTGGCTGCCATGCATGACCCCCGCGTCTAATGAGTGAACAATGAAGGGTTTAGGGTGCATGAGGGTTCCCCACTTCCATGTCTGCATCACAGCCCGGGTGGCTGCCATGCATGGCCCCCCGGGCTAATGAGTGAACAGTGTAGGGATTAGGGTGCATGAGGGTTCCCCACTTCCATGTCTGCATCACAGCCCGGGTGGCTGCCACGCATGACCCCCCCGTCTAATGAGTGAACAGTGTAGGGTTTAGGGAGCATGAGGGTTCCCCACTTCCATGTCTGCATCACAGCCCGGGTGGCTGCCATGCATGGCCCCTCGGGCTTATGAGTGAACAGTGTAGGGTTTAGGGTGCATGAGGGTTCCCCACTTCCATGTCTGCATCACAGCCCGGGTGGCTGCCACGCATGACCCCCCCGTCTAATGAGTGAACAGTGTAGGGTTTAGGGTGCTCGAGGGTTCCCTACCTCCAAGCTTGCATGACGGCTCGGGCCGTTGCCATAGCCACCCGGCGCCACGCTGCGGCCACCGCTGCCTCGATCGCGCGCTGTCGGGCCTGCCGCGCAGCCAGCAGCTGCTGCTCTCTCGATCGCAGCACCTCCTGCAGCAGTACCATCTCGCAGTACATCTCGGATCTAAGGATCTCAACCTGCAGGAAGAGTAGGGATGCGGGGTTTAGGGTTCATGAACTAGATCTAGGGTTCTCAACCTGTGGGCAATGAGGGATTTCGGGATAAGGGTTCATGAACTAGATCTAGGGATCTCAGCATGTGGGCCGAAGAATGCTTCAGGGTTTAGGGTTCATAAACTATATCCCAATATCTCAACTTCTTGACCGAGAGAGCACGAAGGAAGCGCAAGGTAGATTCATGCTGAACATGGTTTTTGGGGTCAGGGTTCAGGGTCTGTAGACGTGAAGTAGATCTCAGGATCTCGGCAGAGGCGCGTGACAGAAGGAGGGAGGCACGGGGAAGGGGCAGGGGAGGGCACTATCACCCTCATGTACTGCACCAACTGTACATCTTCAAAGCCTGATCTCCTCCGCCTGTGATGTGTCACAGACCTCCATCCCACCCCACCCCTTTCTTGTCGACACAGAGAACATACTCCGGTTAGCAGTCCGAGGGGCACCAAAAAAGCGCGTGGGACTTTCAAATGCAGACCCACTACAACGGGCAAACGAGAGCGCTGTGTGTTGAGCACCACCTGCATAACCACCAGCGAGGCCCTGCCTTAACCCTGGACCTCAAATTCATAAGCAAGGCCTGTCCTGAACCTTCACCCTGAACCCATGCAGCCCCGCCTGGGCATCCCAGGCTAAACGTGGAGATGTGTGCGCATTTTTTGATGCAGCTATTATGCCTCCTCCTAAACCCTGACCCTGAACCCATAAGCGGAGCCCTAATCCTCCTGCTTTGGTGATATTGGGGATGTTAGAGCATCTGCTGTTAAGCCATTAAGAAGGCCCCTTATAACCCTGAACCTAGTTCAGGGTGAAGGGTTTAAACCCTACACCCTAAAAACCCATAAACATCTTCCTACCTGGCTGATCGTGGCGATCTTGAGCTCGGCCATGTTATCCGTTAGACAATGCAGCTCCTGCTCCACACATGCTCTCTGCTGCTTCTCATGCTCGACGAACCTGATCAGACAGGAAGGCAGCGCATATCAAGCACTCGCAGACAGACATGACGTCAAAACAAGCATTTTAAGCTTTAACAGAGTGTGCATCTATTTACGTAAATTTCAGTGCATAGTACCCACCAGCCCCAGGGAATGGGGAGGCAGGGCTCAACATTTGTGAGGGGTGAGGCATCCCCTGCCAACAAGCAGCCGTCTTGGGGAGAACCTGCTGTCTGAGGCAAAGCTGCCGGCAGGAGCTAGGCAGCTGTTGTAAGCTGCTAGGAAGCTGCTAGAAGATGCACACGGAGATCGATTGGCACATTTGTATCTGGTGCAGTGAAAAGCAGCTAAGCTCCCGCACGACCTGCCCCCGCCCCTTCCTCCCTCCCTCATCCTACCTATCTCGCCCTGCCTGCCAGTCCCTTCCCCATGCCACAACCTGCCCCACCTTACGCGCAATCTGCTCCCTGCTCTAGGCCTGCTGCCCTGCAAGAAATAAAAATGTAGTACACGACCCGCTCTCTGCTGTAGGCTCGCAGCCCCATACAATCTGCTGACCTGTACGCAGCACGCGATCTGCTCCGCCGCTCCAGGCCTGCTGCCCGGCACAAAAACGTACAAAAACCCAGCATACGCTCCACTCTTCCGCTCGAGCCCGCACCCCCGCGCAACGACCTCTATGCAGTACATAACCTGCTCCCCCGCTCCAGGCCCGCTGTCATACATAAGCGCATGCTCCCATCATACACCCTGCTTTCCTACTGATCACCATACTAGGCCTCCTGCCCGGGGCCATGACATGTACGGTGTACCCAGCACACCCCCTCCTCCTCCCCACCCTTCCCTGCTCCAGGTCTGCTGCCCCATACAATCACACCTCCCCCCCACCTCCCCCCCCACCTCATCCACTCGTTCACAAACAGGCCATTGATCCGCCTCAGCTGCTGATCCTCGCGCAGCTCAGGCTCAGCAAGCTCCGAGACCACCGACAGCACGCTGCCCCGCACCGAGGCCAGCTGGTTGCAGGGGGCGCTGCCATAGAAGCCGACACGCACCGCCTCCACACGCAGCTCAACCTGCTCAAAGGCAGCAGCAGCAGGCAGGCAAAATATTAGACATCAGTATGGAGGGTACTGGACTTACCGGGAGAAACGTTTCCTTTAACACCGGTACCAGCACCGGCAGCATATTGCCGTTAATGCAAAAGCTATCAGCCCTCCCCCTCCCTTCCAGCTGCTGTTTTAGCACCATTTCCATATTACAGAAATTGGCCAAGCATACAAACACTACCGGCCGTCATTAGGCCAGCCAGGCAACCACCATCTGTTGTACGGTGCTTCGGCTACAAATCGCCTACATCATGGCGTAAGCAACCCGCAGTAGCCTGCGCCTGTACAGTGCGCGCGGCACCTGCTCCCCCTGGGTCTGCCTCTTATCACCACCGTAGGGCCTTCCCAACAGGGTCCCTGGGGCCTGCCTGCCTCATCTGTAGTAGCATGCGGCTCTGCAGCACAAGCGGCACCTGCTTCCACAGCCTGCCTCACAAGATCCCCAATGCCCTGGGCCTTCCCAACAGGGTCCCTAGGGCCTGCCTGCCTCACCCACAGCTCGGCAGCACAAGCGACACGCGACTCCAGGGTCTGCCTCCTCTCATCACCTTAGAGCCTTCCCAGCACGGTCCCTAGGGCCTGGCTGCCACGCCTGCGGTAGCCTGTGACTCAGCAGCACCAGGGCAACGGCCTCCACGGCCTGCCCCACAAGATCCCCAATTCCCTAGGCCTGTAAGGCCACGCAGACCGCACCCTGAACTGCTGGAGCATCCGGCTTACCAGCACGAGCGGCGCCTGCCTCCCTGGCCTGCCTCCCTGTAGCTCAGCAGCAGGAGGGCCTGCCTGCCAGTGGCTACGCAGGTTTTAAGGTCAGCCTGTCCCACAGGTCCCGAACCTGCCGCAAGCTGAGGCTCTGTAGCACAAGGGGCTCCTGCCTCCACCACGGCATGCCGCCCGGCTGCTCCTCAGGTCTCTGGAACCTGCCCCACAAAGTCCCTAGGGCCTGCCTGCCTCACCTGCGGCAGCCTGCGGCTCCGGAGCACGAGCGGCGCCCGCCTCCTCCATGGCTTGCCGCTCAGCAACTCCCCAGATCCATACGGCCTGCCCCGCAAAGTCCTTAGGGCCCGCCTGCCTCACCTGCGGCAGCCTGCGGCTCCGGAGCACGAGCGGCGCCCGCCTCCATGGCTTGCCTCCAAGCAGCTCTTCGCCCACCACCTCCCACTGCTCCCACACGCCCAGCTTGGGGTTGAAGAACAGGAGCCGGTGCGGCACCTTGCGCCGAGGCTGCAGGAAGAGGCTGCCGGCGGCTGCGGAGCGCAGCCCCACGTAGGGGCCCTACAGCCAGGGGTGTGTGTGGCACTGCTTGATCTATCTATCATTCAGCTACCATTCAGCTACAGTACAGCTTGGGGCGGAGCGCAGCCCCACGTAGGGGCCCTGCAGCGAGGGGTGAGAGGTACTGCTTGATCCATCTACCATCCAGCTATCATTCAGCTATCATTCAGCTACATTATAGCCTAGGGCAGAGCGCAGGCCTATGTAGGGGCCCTGCAGCGAGGGGTGAGAGGTCCTGCTTGATCCATCTACCATCCAGCTATCATTCAGCTACCATTCAGCTACATTATAGCCTAGGGCAGAGTGCAGGCCTATGTAGGGGCCCTGCAGCGAGGGGTGAGAGGTCCTGCTTGATCCATCTACCATTCAGCTACTATTCAGAAACCACTGTGGCCTATGGCAGAACTTTGGCCGTTGCTATGTAGCAAGGGTGTGTGGGTGCAACTAGTTATTTTCTTGCTCCAGGTACCATTGGGCTGCTATCCAGAGACCATTGCAGCCAGCTACGGAGCTTAGGCTGATGCTATGCAGCAAGGGTTTGTGGGTGCAACTTTATATTTGCAGGCTTCAGCTACCATTTATCTACCATCATGTTACCAGGACGCTTCAGCTACCGTTCAGCTACCATTGAGCAACCAGTATGCGACCAGGACACGGCAGCTACCATTCAGCTACCATCATGCGACCAGGACGCTTCAGCTACCGTTCAGCTACCATTGCGCAACCAGCATGCGACCAGGACACTGCAGCTACCATCCAGGTACATTATGGCCCTGTAGAGAGGAGCACGAGCAAGCGTGTGGGACTGCATGATCCAGCCACCATTCATCGCGGCCCACCGCGAAGCGCAGGCCAACATAGGGACCCTCTCGGCAGCATTTTGAATCGCTGCAAGGCTTGAGTAAGGGGCATACCGGCATGTGCAAGAATGTGTGCCTGTTTTTCCAGGATGCTTCAGCTACCTTCCAGGAACATCACAACGTAACACTGAGGGGGTGGGGAAGAGCAAGCCCAGCTGCTAGGGCCACATGGGTGCTCACTACAAAAACAAAAGTTAAATTAGCTAAGTAGGCGGGTTTGGGACCATGGAGTGTGTGACCATTCTCACCTGCCAGCCCTCCCCCCACAGACCATTCTCACTTGTGAGCAACGTCTGAACCCTTGATCCTACAGCCCAGCCCATTTTCACCTGTGAGCAACGTTGACCCCCCCCCCCTCCCCCTGGCCCATCTTCACCTGTGAGCATCTTCTGAACCCCCGACCCTTAACCCCAGCCTCCAGCCCATCTTCACCTGCCGGACCACCTCAAGGTAGCTGCAGCTCTCCGCCTCCTCCGCCTCGACACCATCCACTGCCGGCCCGCCCGGCAAGGCCTCGTGCCCGCCCGGCGCGGCGTCTGGCCCTGACCCTCGGGTGGCGGCTGCATCGCCAGTTCCTCCCAGCTCTAGGGAGAACTGCAACGTTGTTGCGTCCGGGTCCTGGACAGCCGAATGCACCACACAATACCGGGCACCCTGTGGGTAGGAGGACCAGAGTTCAAACCTCAAATTAAAGGGTTGAGGCGCTTAGTCCTCTCATCTAGGTTTAACTGAAACGCCATTGACTCAGGGTCCTGGACAGCCGAATGTACCGCACAGTACCGCTGTACCGGGCACCCTGTGGGAAGGAGAAGCAAAGTTCAAAGACAAGGGTGAAGACACTTATTCCTCTCATCTAGGGATAACTGCAATGCCATTGACTCGGGGTCCTGGACAGCCGAATGCACCACACAATACCGGGCACCCTGTGGGTACGAGGACCAGAGTTCAAACTTCAAATTGAAGGGTTGAGGCGCTTAATCCTCACATCTAGGGTTAACTGCAACACCATTGACTCAGGGTTTTTGAGTGCACCGCACAGTACCGGGCACTGTGTGGGCAGGAGGACCAGAGTTATAACTTGAGGGTTCAGACACACATTCCTCCCAGATCCAGCATGTGCACTATATGAAGACTAACAAACCCAATGTGCTCGGGGGCATGGACCAAGGAAGAAAGGTGAGATGACAAAAACTAAGCGTTGCATGTGGGATAGGGTGAGGTCGCCAGTTGCAGGAGTTGGATCATCATTCCTCTCACCTGCTGGATTAGCACAATCACATCGCCGGTCTCCAGCCCCGGCTGCTCCTCGTTGGACTTGGTGACAGTGCGCGAATCTAGGGCAGGCGAGGGACGTAACATTTGGGCCTCACTGTCAAGACCAGAGAGAGAGAGAGAGAGAGAGAGAGAGAGAGAGAGAGAGAGAGAGAGAGAGAGAGAGAGAGAGAGAGAGAGAGAGAGAGACAGGCAGCGTGCACAAAGGGCAGGAAAATGACACAATTGGTCGTCATATGCCTCTCCGTCAAGACCTAAGGGAGACAGGAGCATGCTCCTGGCATGCAGCTTTGAAATGCACAGAGTGCCGTACGCGTTGATCGTTTATTTTGGCATAAATGACTGAGCCTCCAGTGTTACACAGGCATGGCTGCTGCTGTGTGCGGCAGTATCAGGCCAGCTACAAATCCATTAGTCAAGAGCGATTGATCCTGGAAGCCTGCATGGCCTGAACGCATGGGAAAACTCGAGACCTGCGTCCCCTTGCCCTTTTCCTTTCCGTTTCTGAATCTATAGCTGTGCTTGATTTAGAAAAGGAAATATGTCGGGTCCCCATGCACTAGGCCCGGTGCATGGATGATATCAAGGTATACTTTTTCATACAAAAGGTTCACAAACGGCTCAATAGCAGGTTGGATATGCTACCTGTCGGCAAGCCGATGACACTGCCCCCACGGCTGCTCCCTGCAGCTGACATCAGGCCGAACTGAGGCCCACGAGGGTGAGGTCCAGCCCGCACCAACGCCTCTAGGTGATGACTCCGCAGGGGCTGGTGATGGAAGGGTGGACTGGATACCTCAAACTGCTGAGCGGCGGCGGGGGCTACAGAGGCCATGAATCCAACAGGCGATCCATGCGCGCTACGCATGGGGCTGTCGTGCGGGTCAAGAGCTGCCCATGGGGTCTCCATACCCGGATGCGTTAGATAGGGCAGTGAGGGGATGGCTGCTGCCACCTCCCCATGGCTCGCATCTGAGGGGAGCTTTGATTGCCTGGCATGCGAAGCAGCTCCAGCGAGATCACCGTCGGTCATCGGCCACGACAGAGCGGATTATGAGATCACGAGGAAGAGCATTGTTTGAAATGTATGTGGCCTGTGAAATGCCAACTGTGCGTGCCGATGGCAGTGGCGTTGCGCAGGTTTGGGTCGAGGGCATCGGCTGAGGGCTATGACTTAGTCTGCCTCGTCAGACTTTAAGTACAGGGTATAGCACACAGCGCATCGAAGGAGATTCCGGATAACGTTTCTTCAGCATAAGAAACACGGTTAGTTCCAAGGCGACATATGGCAGTTGAAACAGCGTTCCATGCAAATCCCAAGGAATCGTTGAGATGTGGACAAATCCGTTTGAATGAAAAAGTGTGCATCATCGGGCGGGATGACCTGCTAGCGAGGGGGAGGGGAGGAGATACGCAACACGCTGACGTGCGCGTGGCATCATTCTTTGAAAATTCTAGTAATAATTCGAAATTTCGATGGCGGCCCCAGCGGTTCTGGGCGACAAGTTGATCTCGCCCCCGACTGATGGCATCTCCGCCCTCAAGTTCAGCACACAAAGCGACCTTCTCGTTGCTTCCTCCTGGGACAGAGTGAGTATTTAAGGTTTCTAAACCGTGAACATTTGCATCGCGGAGGTATTCCGTTCGTCCGTTTAGAGAGACAACGACGGAAGCAGAAGCGCACCGCATGTGCACACGATAATAAGACGAATAGTGGGGCTAACATAACAAATGCTTGCACAATAACTAGCTCACACATCCTCCTCTTCGCCCTCATTCCCCTTCCGTCTGCCGCAGACCGTACGGTTGTATGATGCTGCACAAGGCGTGGCCAAGGGCTGCATAGAGCACCAGGCGCCAGTCCTGGACGTCTGCCTGCAAGACGATGCCACTGGCTTCAGCGGATCCTTAGATGGACAGGTTAAGAGGTAAACGCATGGGCAGAGTGACATGCCACATGCTTGAATGGAATGCCCATGTCACATGGGTGGATGCACCTGATTCAGAGGCGAAGTATGATACCCTTGCTCATGCATGAAGAAGCCTGCCACTGCCACAGCCAGACATGATGCCCATACCGCAGGCCTGAATAAAGCCACTTCATAAAAGCATGATGCCCATGCCTCATGCATGAAACATCCCGTCGCATGAGAGCATGATGCCCATGCCTCGTGCATGAAGCATCCTGTCGCATGAGAGCAAGATGTCCATGCCACGTGCACCGTCCCATGACAGCCACCACCAGTTCGTTATCTTGGCATACAAACGCCTGGCTAGCAGGCTATGACCGTTAAGACAGGTTCAAGGGGAAAAGTGTGATGCCCGTGCCACATGCATGAATGCACCCGCCCCTCGACAGCCACTAATAATTAGTATGATACTGGCATGGATGACGCCCGGCTAGGAGGGCTTATCTCATCGCACTAGCATAAGCTACGTAGGCTGCATTAGAAGCCCGATAGGCCTCTGCACATAGGTGCATGCCACCCCATGTGCATGCTGACGGCCATGCACCTTGGTGCTGCGCTATTTAAATGCAAGTTGGTGCCATCTAATATGTGCCAGCTAGGTGGTGCATGGCCGGCTGCCGGATTGCTACTCTGTGCTACCGGCATTTGAATGCTAGTTTTTGGCGTGGTTTACTCTGGTCACGTCATCGAAGTGGCCGGTGCGCTGCAGCCATGAGCACTCACACTTCATTTTGGATTGGTAAAATTCCCGAAAGCTGTGCTGGTGCCCTGTGTGCTGAAGGCATGCTGCTGAACAATGTTACAAGGCATGCCGCTGCACAATGTCAGACGGCTGGCTTGGTACACAGCAAGATCAGGGTTGATCAACAGTGTGCATGAAGCATATGAGACAGATATCATTTCTTGCATGAACTATCTGTCAAGCACCTGCCACGGGAATACGAGTTGCCAGATTCTTAGACAACAAGTTACGAATCACCAGCTTACGTCTAATGATGTAGTTTATAGTCAATTAGTCATCCCAAAGTACCATGTGTCGGGGATTAGGGTGCCGGGTGGACCTCCTCGTCTTCGCTCTTGGCAGCAGGGCTCCAGGACGGGGTCCCCTGTCACCCATTTCACCCAGCACTGCTCCAGATTTGTGAATCAACTCATGATTGTCAACCTGTAAAACTGGATCGAGTGCGCCATGCATGCTGCCATGCTGCTGCCTGCATGGCGTTGCTGATGTGCATGGAAGAGGGCTGAGTGTGCACTGGCATAGTGGCATTCCTGTCTAGCTGCGCCATGCTTTGCTGATGCGCATGGAAGAAGGGTGAAAATGCCCCCTCCCCTCTGTTGTGGGTCGCATGGACAGCTCAGAAGTTGCATGTTCAGTGTGCACTCGGCTCCCTCCAGGAGACAATCGGATGGCCAACACTGGGCCAACTGGGAACAGAATGTGACTGCTTTCCGTCCGTAGGGCGCAGGCCCAAGAGTCAGGGCATGCTGTACCAGAATCCTCCTCTGCCGTAGGCTAGGGCATGGCTGAGTTGTAGCTGAAGCACAGTATGAATATCGCTCTGCAGCTCAGGCCACCCCTTGATTGGTCCACGACCCAGACGCACTGCACCCGCAACCGGTAATATGGATGTTAGATAATAAATCAATTGTACGCCCTGAGGCTTGGATTGCAGGAGCCACTCGCCTGGACTGAACACTGGGTAGGTAACCCTGCAACGAGGTTGACCAATATCGTGTAGCGCTGCGACCTGAAGTGTTTGTTGATGTAACGACGTTAAGCTACTGAGGCATCTGGCGCCAGATGCGTCAGTGGCTTAACGTCGTTACATCAACAAACAGTTACATGCCCTGCCTCCAGGTAACGGCATGCTGCTCCTGCATGATCTCCGGCCTTGGCCTGTGTGAGAGTGTGTCCTTACTCTGAAGCTAAATCATGCACAGTCGTATTCACTATCTCCTGGAGATGTATGTCTGCTTTGAAAACAACTTGTAATGCCGCGGCCGGTAATGGGCACTCAAGCTGTCAGGATCGGAAGCGTTGGAATTGACCACTTGGGCTCCACCCAGCGCACGCCAACCCAGTGTCTCTTTCGCCCTGCCTCCGTTACCACACAGGCTGTCCCTGCATGATTTCCGGCCCTGGCCTGTGAAAGATTTTGTCGTTTTTTTGTAATGCCGCTGCTGGCAATGGGCACTCAAGCTGTCAGGATCGGAAGTATCGGACTTGACCACTTAAGCTCAGCGCACGCCAACCCAGTGTCTCTTTCGCCCTGCCTCCGTTACCACAGGCTGTCCCTGCATGACTTGAGCTCGTCCACGTTGGCTTACCATCAGGCCGCTGTGCGCTGCATAGCGTACTTGCCGAGCAGGGGTGAGTTCTCTGAGGGTGGCAAGAATGCGCATCTCCTTCTGGGCATGCGGGGGTGAGCACAGCGTGGCATTCACACACTCGATTATTTCCGTCCCTACCTCGCAGGCCTGGTGCTGACCGGCAGCTGGGACTCCACTGTCCGTGCCTGGGACCCGCGTGCGCCCCCCCAGCAGGCCTGCGCATCCGTCATCGGTCTACCGGGGAAGGTGTACACCATGTCGACCTCGCAGAACCACCTCGTGGTCGGAACCAGCGAGAGGCACGTGCTCATCTTCGACCTGCGCAAGTGAGTGGGGGGCTAAGGGGGCAGGCCTTTGGGTCGCGGCCCTTAGATGTTTTGTGTGTAGCTTTTCAGTGCCGAAACCTGAGCGAGAGAAAAGGTTTCATTTTCTATCCGCGTTAGTGGATGGTGTGGCTAGGGTGTGGTTTTCTGAGTGAACTCTAAATGATTTGATAGATCCTGAGTTGGATTGGGCAGGCGCCAAGGGGCTGACCGCAGTGGGGTGCGGAATCCATGCTTGCCAAAGCAAGCACTGTCCAAAAGGGTGGAATTTATCTGAAGGGATAGTGATCATGGTATGCATCCGATTGCATCGCCTATGTGGGGATGTGGGTCACAAAAACAGGGGGAGGGGAGACGGGTTGTTGTGGCAACACGCAATCGCCTTCCACCCCGGCGCCACATCCATGGCATAATGGCATGCCTCTCCTAGTCTTCTCCCTCAGCCCACATCATGAACCCCAGTCAGCCGGCCCAACATAGCCGAAGTGCGAACCACCGTAGCTCATACGTCCTTCCTCTTGCTATGATTGTAACGGCGCGGACGAGGCTAAGACCCATGCAGCACAGTTCAGGGTTTAAGGTCTAAACCCTAAACCCATGCCGTGCCGCACAGTTCAGGGTTTAAGGTCTAAACCCTAAACCCATGCCGCACAGTTCAGGGTTTAAGGTCTAAGCCCTAAACCCATGCCACGCAGTTCAGGGTTTAAGGTCTAAACCCTTTACCCATACCGCACAGTTCAGGGTTTAAGGTCTAAACCCTAAACCCATGCCGCACAGTTCAGGGTTTAAGGTCTAAGCCTTAAACCCATGCCACGCAGTTCAGGGTTCAAGGTCTTAACCCTAAACCCATGCCGCACAGTTCAGGGTTTGAGGTCTAAGCCCTAAACCCATGCCGCGCAGTTCAGGGTTCAAGGTCTAAACCCTAAACCCATGCCGTGCCGCACAGTTCAGGGTTTAAGGTCTAAACCCTAAACCCATGTCGCACAGTTCAGGGTTGAAGGTCTAAGGCTTAAACCCATGCCACGCAGTTCAGGGTTTCAGGTGTTAACCCTAAACCCATGCCGCACAGTTCAGGGTGTAAGGTCTAAACCCTAAAACCATGCCGCACAGTTCAGGGTTTAAGGTCTAAACCCTAAACCCATGCCACGCAGTTCAGGGTTCAAGGTCTAAACCCTAAACCCATGCCGCACAGATCAGGGTTGAAGGTCTTAACCCTAAACCCATGCCGCACAGTTCAGGGTTCAAGGTCTAAACCCTAAACCCATGCCGCAGAATTCAGGGTTTAAGGTCTAAACCCTGAACCCATGTCGCACAGTTCAGGGTTGAAGGTCTAAGCCTTAAACCCATGCCACGCAGTTCAGGGTTTCAGGTGTAAACCCTAAACCCATGCCGCACAGTTCAGGGTGTAATGTCTAAACCCTAAACCCATGCCGCACAGTTCAGGGTTTAAGGTATAAACCCTAAACCCATGCCACGCAGTTCAGGGTGTAAGGTCCAAGCCCTAAACCCATGCCACGCAGTTCAGGGTTCAAGGTCTAAACCCTAAACCCATGCCGCACAGTTCAGGGTTGAAGGTCTGAACCCTTAACCCATGCCACGCAGTTCAGGGTTTCAGGTATAAACCCTAAACCCATGCCGCACAGTTCAGGGTTTGATGTCTGAACCCTAAACCCATGCCACGCAGTTTGGGGTTAAAGGTCTAAGCCCTAAACCCATGTCGCACAGTTCAGGGCTTAAGGTCTAAACCATAAACCCATGCCGCACAGTTCAGGGTTTAAGGTCTTAACCCTAAACCCATGCCGCACAGTTCAGGGTTTAAGGTCTAAACCCTTAAACCATGCCGCAGAATTCAGGGTTTAAGGTCTAAACCCTAAACCCATGCCGCACAGTTCAGGGTTGAAGGTCTAAACCCTAAACCCATGCCGCACAGTTCAGGGTGTAAGGTCCAAGCCCTAAACCCATGCCACGCAGTTCAGGGTTCAAGGTCTAAACCCTAAACCCATGCCGCACAGTTCAGGGTTGAAGGTCTGAACCCTTAACCCATGCCACGCAGTTCAGGGTTTAAGGTCTAAACCCTAAACCCATGCCGCACAGTTCAGGGTTTGATGTCTGAACCCTAAACCCATGCCACGCAGTTTGGGGTTAAAGGTCTAAGCCCTAAACCCATGTCGCACAGTTCAGGGCTTAAGGTCTAAACCATAAACCCATGCCGCACAGTTCAGGGTTGAAGGTCTTAACCCTAAACCCATGCCGCACAGTTCAGGGTTTAAGGTCTAAACCCTTAAACCATGCCGCAGAATTCAGGGTTTAAGGTCTAAACCCTGAACCCATGTCGCACAGTTCAGGGTTGAAGGTCTAAGCCTTAAACCCATGCCACGCAGTTCAGGGTTTCAGGTGTAAACCCTAAACCCATGCCGCACAGTTCAGGGTGTAATGTCTAAACCCTAAACCCATGCCGCACAGTTCAGGGTTTAAGGTATAAACCCTAAACCCATGCCACGCAGTTCAGGGTTTAAGGTCTAAACCCTAAACCCATGCCGCACAGTTCAGGGTTGAAGGTCTTAACCCTAAACCCATGCCGCACAGTTCAGGGTGTAAGGTCCAAGCCCTAAACCCATGCCACGCAGTTCAGGGTTCAAGGTCTAAACCCTAAACCCATGCCGCACAGTTCAGGGTTGAAGGTCTGAACCCTTAACCCATGCCACGCAGTTCAGGGTTTCAGGTATAAACCCTAAACCCATGCCGCACAGTTCAGGGTTTGATGTCTGAACCCTAAACCCATGCCACGCAGTTTGGGGTTAAAGGTCTAAGCCCTAAACCCATGTCGCACAGTTCAGGGCTTAAGGTCTAAACCATAAACCCATGCCGCACAGTTCAGGGTTTAAGGTCTTAACCCTAAACCCATGCCGCACAGTTCAGGGTTTAAGGTCTAAACCCTTAAACCATGCCGCAGAATTCAGGGTTTAAGGTCTAAACCCTAAACCCATGCCGCACAGTTCAGGGTTGAAGGTCTGAACCCTAAACCCATGCCGCACAGTTCAGGGTGTAAGGTCCAAGCCCTAAACCCATGCCACGCAGTTCAGGGTTCAAGGTCTAAACCCTAAACCCATGCCGCACAGTTCAGGGTTGAAGGTCTGAACCCTTAACCCATGCCACGCAGTTCAGGGTTTAAGGTCTAAACCCTAAACCCATGCCGCACAGTTCAGGGTTTGATGTCTGAACCCTAAACCCATGCCACGCAGTTTGGGGTTAAAGGTCTAAGCCCTAAACCCATGTCGCACAGTTCAGGGCTTAAGGTCTAAACCATAAACCCATGCCGCACAGTTCAGGGTTGAAGGTCTTAACCCTAAACCCATGCCGCACAGTTCAGGGTTTAAGGTCTAAACCCTTAAACCATGCCGCAGAATTCAGGGTTTAAGGTCTAAACCCTAAACCCATGTCGCACAGTTCAGGGTTGAAGGTCTAAGGCTTAAACCCATGCCACGCAGTTCAGGGTTTCAGGTGTGAACCCTAAACCCATGCCGCACAGTTCAGGGTGTAAGGTCTAAACCCTAAAACCATGCCGCACAGTTCAGGGTTTAAGGTCTAAACCCTAAACCCATGCCACGCAGTTCAGGGTTCAAGGTCTAAACCCTAAACCCATGCCGCACAGTTCAGGGTTGAAGGTCTTAACCCTAAACCCATGCCGCACAGTTCAGGGTTTAAGGTCTAAACCCTAAACCCATGCCGCAGAATTCAGGGTTTAAGGTCTAAACCCTAAACCCATGTCGCACAGTTCAGGGTTGAAGGTCTAAGCCTTAAACCCATGCCACGCAGTTCAGGGTTTCAGGTGTAAACCCTAAACCCATGCCGCACAGTTCAGGGTGTAATGTCTAAACCCTAAACCCATGCCGCACAGTTCAGGGTTTAAGGTATAAACCCTAAACCCATGCCACGCAGTTCAGGGTTTAAGGTCTAAACCCTAAACCCATGCCGCACAGTTCAGGGTTGAAGGTCTTAACCCTAAACCCATGCCGCACAGTTCAGGGTGTAAGGTCCAAGCCCTAAACCCATGCCACGCAGTTCAGGGTTCAAGGTCTAAACCCTAAACCCATGCCGCACAGTTCAGGGTTGAAGGTCTGAACCCTTAACCCATGCCACGCAGTTCAGGGTTTCAGGTATAAACCCTAAACCCATGCCGCACAGTTCAGGGTTTGATGTCTGAACCCTAAACCCATGCCACGCAGTTTGGGGTTAAAGGTCTAAGCCCTAAACCCATGTCGCACAGTTCAGGGCTTAAGGTCTAAACCATAAACCCATGCCGCACAGTTCAGGGTTTAAGGTCTTAACCCTAAACCCATGCCGCACAGTTCAGGGTTTAAGGTCTAAACCCTTAAACCATGCCGCAGAATTCAGGGTTTAAGGTCTAAACCCTAAACCCATGTCGCACAGTTCAGGGTTGAAGGTCTAAGCCTTAAACCCATGCCACGCAGTTCAGGGTTTCAGGTGTAAACCCTAAACCTATGCCGCACAGTTCAGGGTGTAAGGTCTAAACCCTAAAACCATGCCGCACAGTTCAGGGTTCAAGGTCTAAACCCTAAACCCATGCCACGCAGTTTAGGGTTTAAGGGGTAAACCCTAAACCCATGCCGCACAGTTCAGGGTTGAAGGTCTTAACCCTAAACCCATGCCGCACAGTTCAGGGTGTAAGGTCTAAGCCCTAAACCCATGCCACGCAGTTCAGGGTTCAAGGTCTAAACCCTAAACCCATGCCGCACAGTTCAGGGTTGAAGGTCTGAACTCTAAACCCATGCCACGCAGTTCAGGGTTTCAGGTATAAACCCTAAACCCATGCCACACAGTTCAGGGTGTAAGGTCTAAACCCTAAACCCATGCCACACAGTTCAGGGTTTAAGGTCTAAGCCTTAAACCCATGCCACGCAGTTCAGGGTTTGATGTCTAAACCTTAAACCCATGCCGCACAGCTTCCTTAACCCTCACGTCCCTGCGGGGCATAATTCTCTTTCTTTCTTCCTCCTTCATGGCTGGTCCTGGGTAGATGATCTCCTTCGCCCATCGCCTCATGCCTCTCCCCCAGGCCCCAGTGTGCATCAGCCCCCTGGCTGCTCAGTGTTTTGTCCCGGCTACCTTACCGCCATGTGCAGATCGCCCAGCGTCTGCCAAAGGCCCGATTGGGACCAAACCTGGACCGGCCAGCAGCCGGCGGCCCAGGCAGCATGTATGGCCGCACTCAGGCTCCCTGGTCGGAGGCTTGTGTGTGCCTGCCGTGCAGCTGAGTCATACAAAAAAATTACTTCGGCGCAACTGACTTGACCCACTGTATCGTCCATCCATCCCGCTCACTGCGCTTCCGCTGTCACCGCTGCCCTTCCGCAGGTTGGTGCCCGGCGGGCCGCCCCCTCAGCCAGACCAGCTGCGCGAGAGCTCTCTGAAATTCCAGACACGGTGCATCGCCTGCTTCACTGACGGGCGGGGGTACGCGCTGGGCTCGGTGGAGGGCCGTGTCGCCATGGAGTACATCGACCAGGGGCCCGAGGCGCAGGCCAACAAGTATGCCTTCAAGGTGTGTAGCGGGCTCAAGAGGAGGTCGATCCCTTAGAAGGCTAAATGCTGGCAAGAGACCGATAGCAAATAGGTCAGGGGCCTGAGGCACTGGCCAACAAGTTGGCTCTCTCGGTAGGAGCTGAGGCACAGGCCAGGTACGCCTTCAAGGCAGGCACACAGACCTTTGGCACAGATCTTTGGTTGGGTTTCTGGTGGAGGGCATTGTTCCTTTTTCAGCTACAAGTCCACCTTCAGCAGGCCGCCCCGCGGCCGCAAAATACCCGATTGGGACCAAACCTGGACCGACCTACGACTGGTGGCCAAGGCCGCATGGCTGGGCGCAATGGGGCCTCATGCTCGAGGCCCGAGTGTAGCTGACGTGTAGCTGAGTCACATCATAATTAATACTGGTGGATGGTTAGGTCAGCTCTTAACCCTACACCCTGGGGGCATGACAAGATTTGTTGAAGCCTCTGCCTTGCATGGTTGGTCTTGGCTTTGCAGGCTGGCCTTGCATGGCTGGGGTTGGCCTTGCATGGTTGAGGGTGACCTTGCCCTAGGTTTAGCTGCCGCTCTGCCTGAGGCTCCAGGCAAGTCTGCCTGCTGTGGGCAGCGTAAGAGACCCTGAAGTTTGTTTGAACGCATGCTGCCGATTATGCCGCTGACCCCGCAGAGTCATATAGGCAGCAGGGGAACGTGTGTCCACCCATTCATGTTGTAACGCTGGCCGTCTCATGGCCCCCGCAGGGTAATTGGGGGGCAAGAGAGGGGTGTCCACGTGGCCCTTGGCAAGCCAAGTTTCATGCCGAAGAAAAAATGTTGCAGAGTACCAAGCTGCCTGATGATGGTATTTCACTGTACCCTTCCCTTCACCACCCCGCTACCCCCCCCCCTCCACCACTCCCGCTTCAGCCCCAAAGACTCTTGCCACCACCTTGTTACCTCCCGTACTGTCCTGTACCCTTCCGCCCCCCTCTCGTACCCCCCCACACTGTCAGTGTATCACGTCATTTTGCTATGTGTGACGCTGACCTTGGAGTGCCATGGGCGGAAGGAGAACAATGTCGACCTTTCATATGCCTTGAACCGCCGCTTGCTTATTTTGTATACCTTGTCACTATCATGATTCTAACTGCCTTGCCAAGTGTGTTTGCCAGCCCTGCGTTGCCGTGGGTGGCAGGAGATCAGTGTCAACGTGGACAGCCTAGTGCTTATATTTACCCCTCCATTTGTCCGACCTCGCATTTCCATGTGCGCAGTGTCATAGGCGGCAGGAGAATGGTGTTGATGTGGCCTACCCGGTGCACGCCATCGCATTCCACTCGGGGTACGGAACCTTCGCAACAGGCGGCGGTGACGGCGTGATCAACCTGTGGGACGGGGCCAACAAGAAGCGTCTTTTCCAGATAGACAAGTGAGTGGGGCTGGCCTTCCCCGTCAGTTTATGTGTGCACTGTACCTGTATTCCGGCTAACAGCAGCATATAGGAAGCGAGCGCGATTGAAGTAAGTGTGAGAAGCTTGCTTGATCACGACATGGGGGGAAGATGGGGGGGGGGGGCTCGACCCCTGTGATGGTGCCGGTAGAAAAGACTTTGAGCAGAGCGGCAAGTGAGTTGTTGCTGAAGCGACAACGTATTTATGCATCCACCCAACAGATGTTTCGGAGGGGCCAGGCAGAGTGAACCGGAGGTACAGCGGAAGTTGAAGATGACTAGAAAGCAGGGCATTTGAATCTGAATGCTTGGCTGCAACAGAAGGGGGAGGGGGGGATGAACTCGAGGGGCAGCACCACATGCTCCTTTCAGGAAGGCAGTGGGAGAGTGTGCGGGTGCGATACAGGTCAACCAATTTTAAATTTAGACCGTGATCCTGGATGTAGGATCTGAACGCATACACGGGTACTACCCAAGCACGATATGTCAAATCGGCTGCTTGCAAGCAGCCTGTCATGCTGTGGCCCATGAGTGCGTCCAGTAATTAATTTGCATGTTGTGTCCCTGACCCTGTTCCCCATCGCACTGGACGCAAAGGTACCCAAACACGGTTTCGGCGCTGGCCTTCAGCCGCGACGGGTCCATGTTGGCCGTGGCGTCGAGTTACACCCACGAGCGAGGCGATGTGGCGCACGCCGGGGACGATATATACATCCGGCGGATGCAGGATGTGGAGGTCAGGCCAAAGCAACGGAAGCAATGAAGAGGCTCCTCTTGGCTGTGCGCTGACTCATCTATCATGTCCTTCCACACTCCTGGGATATTTGGGGGGGATTTTCTCATTGCACTATTTTTCAGCGCATGCACGTTTTGCTACAGATATTTTGGGGTCTCTTTCGTGCAGGGCTCGTGTTATTTACGGAGACCGCATGGCAAGAGTATTTTGTCACAGCGTTCGTTTTTGCTGTGCGTGCTGCACTTGAGATCTCTTGGGATCCATTTGCGTTTAAAGATGCACCTTGTGTCACAAAGCCGGTAACCAACTGCTGAGATGCATGCCATGCACAGGCCATTCCGCATGGGGAATGTTGTTACTCTTGAGGTAGTTCTCAAAGGTTAAGATGCAATCTTCGATGATCTCATGCAACTTTCCTTCACTTTTCAATGGCAGAGGAACCTTCAATTTTCCAGCCTTACACTGATTGCGTTTAGGACTCACCCGGCGATCAACTGCGATGGGGCTCCAGGGCCCTGTTGGCATCCAGCTCATTGCGCTTATTTGCTCGTGCTCAAGCACTCTTTACACTGGATAACACATATTATATTAAACCTTATAGCAGAGTGCTACACCTGGCTAGAGATCAAAATGCTCAAATGAAAACGGGAGACTTGGGGTAGCACACTAGCTTCTAATTTCAGCTTGGACATGATCACATGAGCCCATTGAATGCCTTTCTCCTGTGCTTCTTTTGCCCTCCTAGCCCAGCACCCATCAAACTCTTCAACGCTCCTGCAGATGGTACAAACCACAGGCCCGTGCAGGGATGTGACAGAACCCTTCTTGGCAGCTGCATAATGCATGTGACATCTTGTAGTATGGGGGCAGAGGGACTTTACTGCCAGCGTGCTATTGTGAGAGCCTTTGTCCAAGTCTGCTTTGCACTGGCCTGATGCTTGTAGTTGAGCTGTTTGAATGCTGAAGTCTCTTCAGGAGCAGGGGATACGGTTTGTCTGCGCTTTGTCCTCTTGTTGTTTGGTGGGTGAACTTGCTATACTTTCTTTCCTCTTGTGCCTTCCCCCTTGACTTTCCTCGCTTACTTTTTGTTTGCCAATGTGGCCGAGCTTGGTTTCAGCATGGCCCAGAGGTATAACGTCATCAACTGGCCTGATGCCCTGCATCCACACACAAGATTACAAACGCAACACGCCTCATCATCACTGGGCTCCAAGCCGCATGCTGCACCACATTGGCACAAAAAGAAATGCCCTCCGACGTGCAACCACATAGCTGATGGCTTGGTCTTCCTCCCACAGCCCTGCGCCTAGCTCTGCTCCCAACTCAGCCAATATGTCCACAACAACAGTTGCAGGTATGAGAGCCGCAGGTGTCGCGGGAGGAGGGGATGGGAATACATATATAATTGCTCGCAAGGCATTCTCTTGATTAAACTGAGGCAGACTTACGATAAAATGAAGGCAGACCCATGGATTGTGTGGGCATGCCCATGATGAAGGTCAGACTTGCCCACTATTCAGGTAAATAGGCTTGATACAGGTCACAAGGGAATACATCCAGGCCCAAAGGGTTTTTCTACAGTTCACCGGGTATTTTGTACAGGCCACAAGGGGCTATATTTAGGCCACAAGGGCTTAGATCTAGTTCACCAGGGATTTATCTGTGTCACAGAGGTTAGATCCAGGTCACTAGAGTTGGATCTAGGGCAAGGGGGGTGGATCCAGGTCTCAAGGGGTCAGATCCTGATCAAAGTGGTTGGATCCAGGGACAACGAGTGAATGACGGGGAACCTACTCAAGTTGCTATATGGTCAGGCTTGAGACCAGGGGATTTTGAACCGTGTGTCGAAGGCACCCACGCGTCTGTCCTTTTGAGCATGGCCCAGAGGCGTGACGATATCAACCCGTGGAACGAAAGCAATCTTACATTCATTTATTGTTTACAATACAGCGGGGCATCATAATTGATGCACGAGCTGCCGGCACCCACAAACACAAGTTCAAGCACTAAATAAACTAGAACAACGACTTATGACCTCGCCCCCCCCCCCTGGGCTAGCCACAAGCGCACTCCCACGAACCATCAGCCCAGGAATGGACCCGTTAACACGTGACTCGTGTAAATAAACATACGGGTCCATTAGGCGCCAGCATTGCACCATCATTGTGTGCTGTGTGTGACGTAAATCATAAAGCGCTTGCACATCAATTTAATACAACGGTTCACATGCTTATGCTTCGTTCCTCGCCATTGCATACGATTTTGCAACGGACCTGAACCCTTGCGGCCCGACAGCCGCCAAAGGACATCACAGGCAGGGCAAGTGGCGGCACCTCTGCTGCTATGAAACAGCATCTAATCCACACTAACAAGGAATCCACACTTGAAAGGGGAGATTCCTCACAAATCCATAAGTAACAAATTCCATGCACATCTACCGAAACAGACGCAGCCAGGAGCGCTACATCACTGCCCATCACCCGCTTGCCGGCTCCCCCCATTGGCTCCGAACGAGCCTTGCAAGAGGCCAACAAGCATCACAAGGGCAGGGCGCACACATAAAACACTGAAAATGGTTGGAAAACCTCCCCTGTATCATGAATCACCGGCTGGGCCTGCCGCTCCACCCTAGATAGGGAATGGCAGGCGCCCCACAGGTCCAGCATGCCCACATGAGCGGACGAGACATTATACGCACTTCAAATTCACTGAACCCCTGTGCTCTGCCCCCCTAAGCACGAATAAAAGCTTGTTTCCTCTTCCACCACGACAGTAATAAAAAACCATCTAGCTGACACAGCGGCATCAAATCACGACCCGCGTGAATCCAGGTGACCATGCAGGTCAGTCATAGGTTGCCCCCCTCTTCCCCCTGTGCTCCCCCAACCGTGTGGGACAGAGAAGGGACGAAAATGAGGAGGCCTAGAATCACGCGTAAAAGGGAAACCGAGGGGGCCTTGAGCGGGGGGGGTCACCAACGAGCAAGGAAAGAGGGACATATTAAATACGCCATCAAGGGACCACCGCACGCAAACGACTTGAAGCTCGCGGCTATCTGAGCACAAGACAAAATAACCTGTCTTCGTAGCCATCTTCTAGACACACCACATCGGGAATCACGATCAAGGATCACGAAAGCTGGCTGGCAATGCATTGTTCAGATCAGTAGTAGTCCCCCCTTGCTCGCCATGCCCCCGGGACACGGTGCAGTCCACCCCATGCTTGATGCGGTTTTCCGCACACAGCATTTATGGGCGCGGGTCCCCATGCAGGTAAAGGATCAAAAACATGCTAATCTTAAAAGCGAGGGGGGACCAAAAAGTGAGGGTCTGTATTCCCAACATATCGGCCACCTTGAACAAGTGAAAGGAGTGCCCTGGATCTCCCCATGCACACACCGCACACACCACACCCCATGCACACACCACACCCCATGCACACACCGCACACACAACACCCCATGATGTGAAAAATCTGAAACATAAGAAGAACCTGAATCGCGACTGCTGGCACCCTAAACAGTCAGCACCCCGATCGTCAGCTTTGACAAGAGCAACGTCCAGGATCTCCCCCCCATGCACACCCATCTCACAGCCCATGCAGCGGACCTCCTAACACTAAAAAAACTGCGATGCGAAAAGGGATCCGAAGTCCTCTACCTTCCGCGCCAAGACCCTCAACCTCAGCAAGAGAGGCCCCAGTGAAAACTCCCTATGCACTCGCAGAACGCATGTGACACCAACAGCCCTGCCCTCGCAGAACGTGCGTGACACCAACAGACACGAGGGAGTGTCACGCTACGAGCAGCCAAGCACATGCACAGCAGCAACTGAAACGACTGGATCATGCTACGCGGAGCACACGACCAACATCCTGGACCGAGCAGCTCAAGGTTTCCCCACTTATTGCGTCACACAGCTCCTGTCTCGCTCCACGAAACTCGAGTCATAAAAAAAACATCACATACTGCCGTCCCCTGTTTTTTTGATGAAAATAAGAAAGGGAAGCCCATGCTCTGGCTTTGATTAGCCATTACTGCTAGGTAAGCGCATGGGTGGCCCTGACGTGAGACATTATCCCAGATGTTTCCTCATGGACCTCTGTGGAGTAGAAGGCACAGCCCAACACATTGGACTGATACATGTAAAATAAGTCTGGTTTCATATATGTATTTCCATAAGTATATGTTTATACCTGTCAATAGTAGTAAAATGCATCAAGAGTCCCCATGAGTTGGAAAATGCTTTTCAGTTTCAGCGGTGTTTTTTTGGCTCCCATAGCCAAGAGCCGAGCACGCCAAGCCACACCACGGGGGGCACGTAGCTTGCCGTGTCACCGAGAAGCCTCATATTCTTTTTTGCAAACAAACCTCGAGCAGCCACAGCGACAAACCCTGCATTGCTGCTAGGCCTAATAACCCATTCCCGCGCACGCAGACCCACACCATTAATGCCATATTACCAGAGCGAGGAGCCTAAGAGTGAGATCCTACCCAGGCAGCGGTACATCACTCTTACCACCACACTTCCGTCCAGCAGCATCGCCACGAACTTTCCCAGAGGTGGCGCTGGCGCACCCTGTCTGTACCATACCCTCCCACACATTGCACCAATTCAACCACCTGCAAAATCCGCCCCCCAAGAATGGCGCCGATGTGAGCCCCTGACTGGCACTGGCTACCGAGACCGGCAGACAGACGTCTCCTGGAGGCGGCACTGGTGCGGTCATCGGGTCAGCCAAGGTGGTGGCACTGCAATGGCCTCCAGCCAGACCATCAGGGTTATTTGAAGAGTGCACCAGACCCAGCCTGCCTGGTCTAATACACACCTTCATGATAGTGTGACGCCACCCCTAGAGACACGACCAACCGAATAACCGACCAAGCGCATAACCGACAAACAGTCGAGAGGAAGTACGCAGGAAGGCTACGCCATCAGGACCCCACCAGGCGCACCCACCACAGCGTGTGGGATGCAGCTGAGCCGTGGACGAAATGTAGCTGGAGTAAGCTAAACCGGATTGGTAGGTCGCGACCATCCCCAAGGCCGATAAATCTATATGAGATCCTGACTGCTGCACCGCGTCCTCTCCAGACGATAACACACATCGAAACCCCGAACGGCTCCCTGAGGAGCCAGGCCACATCCCGGGGGACCACGCAGCCGCGGCCACTTCTGTCCCCCATATATGCATCCGCTCGCAAATCCCCCCCCACAGAGCAGTTGGACCATTGGACTAGACCCAGGGGGCCGCATCCACCCTGCGATTCCCCCTGCTGAGCACGGTCCAGAACCTGATCAGGTTCACCGTCGCCTGACACCTTGCGAGGGCACTGCCCTGAACGCCGCTGCCAGAAGACCAGACCTCCGGACGGCCGCCGCTGTCTCCCTTTTTTTTATGCGGCTCAAAAGAATTGACTGTCCACGTCAGCGCCGCCCGAAATGCCTAAAAAGGAGCTCTCTCTCTCTCGCGCGCCGTATCGGTAGACCAGATCTTGGGCCTCTGCTGCCGCCAATGATTCCCCCACTCTCTGCACCCAGGGGGGTGGTGCCCATCAAGCAAGGACGCCCGAAAAGCCCGAGGGAGCGCTCCCCAATGCCGCATCAGCAGCGGCCGCTGCCGCCGCCGCCTCGCTATCCTGCATGGCCTTGAGATCCAGAATCACCTCGGCGAAAGAAGGGCGCATCGAGGGCTCGGCCGCCCAACACCGCATTGCGAGCCGAACGTAGGCGGCCATGGCTGTGTCTGGGAACTCTGGCCGCATACCTTCGTAAGCAACTCCGGAGAGGATCGTCTGGAGCATGGGTTCAGGGTTCAGGGTTCAGCATCTAGGACTGAAGTTTAAGGGGCTAAGGACTGCTCGGGAAAACTGGCCACATGCCCTTTAAGGGGATGCTAGAGAATTTCGAATAGAGTACGCAGGTCAAGGGTTTAGGATGACGTGGGAGGGTTTCAGGCTTTGGGTTAAATTGCCGAGGACTGCTCAGGGAGCGCGGGCAGCTTGCCATCTTAAGGCTTCCGGCTTCGAGTTCAGAGAAGATCAGCTGGGGTTCAGGTCAAGGGCTGAGGGCGTGGACGCCTTTTTGCGCTTTCTTCTTGGCGGGTGAGCATGGTGCCGCGCGCCCTGGCTGGCACCTCGCGACGGGATTGTCAGAATCGAGGCCCGGGGGGGGGAGGGTAAGGTCGGTCGGAAATGGGGCAATGGTGGGGCCGGGTGTGGGCGGGCAAGGTTCGTACGCGGGCAACTCTGTCAACGAGTACAGCGCAGCTCCGGTCAGCGGGCAGCCAAACGCGACGTACGCGGCAAGGCAGAGAACTGAGCTTTGTGCACCATGATTCAAACAGGTCATTCAAGGTAGAGGCAGAGAGAGGGAGGCTACGAATCAAGAAAACAAATGCAGATTGGACGGCCTATGTCCCCCAGGTTCCTGTAGGGTTGAGAGTTAAGGGTTCTAAACCCTGTCCCGCAGGTCCCTGTAGGGTCCAGGGTTCTAAACCCTGTCCCACAGGTTCATGTAGGGTTGAGGGTTAAGGTTCTTAACCCTGTCCCACAGGTTCATGTAGGGTTGAGGGTTAAGGGTTCTAAACCCCGTCCCAGAGGTCCCTGTAGGGATGAGGGTTAAGGGTTCTAAACCCCGTCCCAGAGGTCCCTGTAGGGTTGAGGGTTAAGGGTTCTAAACCCTGTCCCAGAGGTCCCTGTAGGGTTGAGGGTTAAGGGTTCTAAACCCTGTCCCAGAGGTCCCTGTAGGGTTCAGGGTTCTAAACCCTGTTCCAGAGGTTCCAGTAGCTCATGGCGTCAATGATGCATTTCTTCATCGTAAAACTGAACAAAATAAGACCAGAGGCTGCAAAGTGTCCAACTCGGGATGCAGACCCCGGCCGGCTCATGCTAAATCATGCTTTGGCCTGTCCGATGCAGTTCCCGCCCACAAGTGAGATGCGACTACAGGGCAAACGAGCTTCTGTTCCCCGCACCTTGTCCCGCAGCTTCTTGTCGCTGATGGTGTCAATGATGTGGATGTAGGGCCTCTGGCAGGTGTACACCTCGTACATGATGATGCCATACGAGTACACGTCGCAGGCGGTGCTCACCTAGAACATTTGAGTTTAGGGTTTACGGATGGCAGGTGAAAAGCCTAAAACATGATGATGCCGTAAGAGGACATGTCGAACGCCAACGTAACCATAGCCTAGGCAACACCCAGCACTTCCCTAACCCCTAAACCCAGCCTGTACCCAGCACTTCCCTAAGCCCTAAACCCAGCCGCTTCCCAGCACTACCCTAAGCCCTAAACCCAGCCTGTACCCAGCACTTCCCTAAGCCCTAAACCCAGCCGCTTCCCAGCACTACCCTAAACCCTAAACCCAGCCTGTACCCAGCACTTCCCTAAGCCCTAAACCCAGCCGCTTCCCAGCACTACCCTAAACCCTAAACCCAGCCTGTACCCAGCACTTCCCTAAGCCCTAAACCAAGCCGCTTCCCAGCACCACTCAAACCCTAAACCCAGCCTGTACCCAGCACTTCCCTAAGCCCTAAACCCAGCCGCTTCCCAGCACCACTCAAACCCTAAACCCAGCCTGTACCCAGCACTTCCCTAAGCCCTAAACCCAGCCGCTTCCCAGCACCACTCAAACCCTAAACCCAGCCTGTACCCAGCACTACCCTAAACCCTCAACCCAGCCTGTACCCAGCACTACCCCAAACCCTTAATCCAGCCTGTACCCAGCACTACCCTAAACCCTTAATCCAGCCTGTACCCAGCACTACCCTTAACCCTTAATCCAGCCTGTACCCAGCACTACCCTAAACCCTTAATCCAGCCTGTACCCAGCACTACCCTAAACCCTTAATCCAGCCTGTACCCAGCACTACCCTAAACCTTAATCCAGCCTGTACCCAGCACTACCCTAAACCCTTAATCCAGCATGTACCCAGCACTACCCTAAACCCTTAATCCAGCCTGTACCCAGCACTGCCTGAAGTCCTAAACCCACCAGGTTCAGCGTCACGATCTCTGAAGCCCTAAATCTTGGAGCCTTAACTGTTGGCCTGAACCCTCAACCAGCATGCCTAATACTTGCACCCTGAACCCACCAGCCTCTGCGCTGCAATCTCCGAGTTGCGACCCCACCACCTGGTCCCTGAACCAGACTGCCTGACACTCGCACCCACCAGCTTTTGCGTCAAGATATCTTGAGCCTTAACTGTTAGCCTAAACCCTCAACCAGCATGCCGGGCACTTGCAACCTGAGCCCACCAGCCTCTGTGCTGCAATCTTTGAGACGCGAACCCTCCACCTGGACCCTGAACCAGACTGCCCGACCCTTGCACCCACCAGCTTTTGCGTCACGATCTCTGGAGCCCTAACTCTTGGCCTGGACCCTCAACCAGCCAGCCTGGCACTCGCAACACTTGCACCCTGCACCCACCAGCTTTTGCGTCACGATCTCTGGGGCCACATGCGTCACGGTGCCTCCCAGTTCCCCCATCATTGGTCCGTCGCAGGTGAAGAGGTCGCTCATCCCAAAGTCCGATACCTTGGTCACAAAGCCGTGGGTGCCATTCACCTGCTGGGAGTGGGAGGGGGAAGGGGGAAAATAAATAAAATGGTATACGGTATATCCAATATCCATTACGGTACTTGCTGTGCGTGGGGGGGGGGGGATGCCATGCACCTTCTGGGAGGGGTAAGGGGGAAATCAATAAAATGGTATACAGTATATCCAATATCTAGTACGGTACTTGTTGTGTGTGTGTGGGGGGGGTCATGCACCTCCTGGAAGTGGGAAGGGGGACAAATGAATAAATTGTACATTTCGAATAGATTACTTGCTGTGGGGGGGGATACCAGGGGGGGGGGGCAACCATCGGAAAAATTCCCGCCCCGAAACCGCTGGTTGCCCCACCCCCTGGGGAGTCCCATTCACCTGCTGGGAGTGGGAAGGGGGAAATAAAAAAACGTGGGGATCTTTGCCACCTTCCCCGGGTTTCTTTTGGTGTATTTTCTTTTCTTGAACCCTTCGCTCTTTTTCAGGGTTGTTTTCTTTCGGGTGCGAACAACCATCGGCTTGTCAGTGCGATAACGCACGGTCTGCAACAACTCTTTCTGCCACCGGCAGGTATCGAACTCGCGACCTCCGCTTGACCAGTATCGTCGGTGCTAGGCTGTAAGCGACTGACACCAGTACGGCATTAGTCACGGACGATTACGTTGGGTGGGTGGCGGGCGAGAGGTGTCATCGCCGCGCGGCCAAAAAGCTTTTCGAATACATATCGCCTACACCCGACGTTGGGTACAATGGAATCGCTTTGCTAATGCGCTGCTTTTGATCGAGGCCGCGCTTGCGGTAGAACACTTCGTGGCAACCCACCCCTGGCCTGTGCCTGCGGAGCGTCGTGAGCCGTCGCTTCGGCATAGTAGGTTTGGTGACCGTGTTTGTTGTTGTTTTTGTTTTGTTTTTTTAGTCACTTTTTTTTTCTAGGCACACTTTTTTTACAGTCTCCCATGAAGGAGATCCCTAATGAATGGTCAATAACGAATGCATGACTTGCTGGGGGGGGGGGGGCGTTCACCTCCTAGCTAGGAGCTGAGGGAAAATAAAGGTAGATTGGAAAATAAAGGTAGGAAAATAACGGAAGAATGACACTCTGTGGGGGGTGCCATTCACCTGTGGGGGGTGCCATTCACCTGTGGGGGGTGCCATTCACTTGCTCGGAGCAAGCCAAATCCTGAATATTTCCTCCCACGAACTTGAGGTACCTTTTAGCGATCGACTCATTGCTTTGACAGGCTCTTCGACAGAACTGTCAGGTCAAATTACCAACGGCATGTAGCATATACCTCAGCTTCAGCAGCCATGGCCTGTTGACATGCCCTTGATAGATGAAACCTTTTGACATGCCCTTGGTACATGAAACCTTTTGACATGCCCTTGGTAGATGAAACCTTTTGACATGCCCTTGGTAGATGAAACCTTCTGACATGCCCTTGGTAGATGAAACCTTGTGACATGCCCTTGGTAGATGAAACCTTCTGACATGCCCTTGGTAGATCAAACCTTTTGACATGCCCTTGGTAGATGAAACCTTTTGACATGCCCTTGGTAGATGAAACCTTTTGACATGCCCTTGAAAATGAAACCTTTTGACATGCCCTTGGTAGATGAAACCAATGCTGCTGAGCCTCTAACCTTGGCAGATTGTATCCCCTCAGAGGCTGTAATTACCTCCCACACTTCCCTTCAGTGTGATTTAAGTCAGCCATATCCTCCCCTAGGAGCCCCCGCCCCCCCCTCTTCAGCCCCTCACTTTCAGCAGTATATTCTCCGGCTTCAGGTCGCAGTGAATGAAGCCGCCACTGTGCAGGTAGCTCAGTGACGAGGCCACCTCAATCAGCATGGTGAGGATGAGGGGCAGATCCACTTGCTGCTGGGAGCTCCCGTCGAAACCAGTCGGAGCTGTGCGAGGAGGGGCGGGGACAGACGTGTCAAACCAGTTGGAGCTGTGCGAGGAGGGCGGAGACGGACGTGTCAAACCAGTGGCATCGAGACTGCCATCAGGGTGTGAGGGTGGTGGGGAGGGGAGCGGGCGCACCACGACACTGTTCTAGGGCGAGCACCAAGGCCAGCAGCGACAGGGGTGGGAACTGGAGAGCCATAACGATGTGTCAAAATGAACAGTGGCAGCATCAGCAGCAGGAGGCGGAGTGTGGGGGTCACGCACACCTTCTGGAATTTTTTGCACACAGTGACTCAGAGAGACAGGCTCCCATCAGGGCATGGCTGCTCAAGGCTGTTCCAGGGTGGGGCATGCAGGCGGGAAGGCAAGCCAGGCATTTCCCGCCTTGATCCAGGGCGCCGCCCAGTGTTTCTATTTTCGTGATTCAGCTACATATCAGCTACACCCCGGCCGCAAGTTTGGTCCTAATTGGGCCTTCGGCAGCTGTTGGGCAGCCTGCCGAGTTGAACTTGTAGCCATAAAAAGAAACAATGGCTCCGCCCTGAATATCCAGCCACTGGAAAAGGAGGACACGCAGGCCAGCGGGCGGGCACGCAGGAGGGCAGGCTAGGGGTGGATGCAGGTGGGCTGGCGAGATCAGGCGGGTCAGGCGGGCAGGTGTAGGCGCCCAGGGGGGCCGGCAGGTGGGGTAGCGAGGCTAGGCACACGTACCGTCTTTGTCCAGCACATCTCCCCGAATGTCAACCTGCTTGAAGAAGCGCCTCTCAGCGACATAGTGGTGCAGCGGCCCCAGGTCGCAGTACTCCATGATGATCACCTGGCACCTGGAGGGGGGGGGGCGGGGAGTGTGTTCAGGATCCTTAATCAAGTCTTGGAGGATGTCAAAGGAACACGAATCTATATGGGCAGATTTACTGATTGCGGGACATGGGTACACTACGGTAAGTACAGAACCGGTACTCCATTCGGATGGACCAGGCACATGGAAGGAGAGAAGATAAGAGTGTACGACAGTCTTGTAAATGAATAAATTAAAAAAACAAAAATGTATATGAACGGAATGGGCCTCATTCGACCAGGAATAGTACGCCGAATGGGATTTGGCTTCGCGCGACCAATTCCAAGCCAAAAAAGTAATATTTTAGAACGTAGAAAGAGTGAAGCAACGCCTAATATTCAAATATTAGGGGTCGTCTCCTGCAGGCCGGGGCTTGGGAAGATGCAGTAAATAAAAATAAACGGCAAGGTCTCGATCAGCAGATTTCTCCAAAAGGCCTTCACAGTGTTTCCTCCTTAAAACATTAATAGGGACTTCTTTATCCGACGACGGGGAGACGCAGGGCACCTTCATTCCGAGGTGTTTCAGCTGCGAGTCAGCTACACTACGGCCCTCTGTTGAAGGGCCTGGTGTGGAGCAAGTCGTGCTGCATGGGCCTGTCCAGGATAAGTTATAAATAAATAAACAATACGCCCTGAGGCGTGGATTAAGGAAGCCACACGTTCGGCCGCAGCACTAGGCAAGCTACCATCCAGGATTAGTAGATAAATAACCTTCTGGTAATAAACATGCCCGGGAGCCTGTAGTATTAATTTCCATCAGGGGAGCCTCTCATGAGCACCCAAGCGGTGCAACCCAAAAAGGCTCCTCCAGCAACAAGCAAGTGGCAAGCGCCAGACAAGTGAAAACTGATCCATCACTTCCAGTGCCACGCCTTACGGTCCATACGGTAGATGAATTGCATAGCTGAGTTTCAGTCAACGTAATTGCAAAACAAATTCAGTTGCTCTTACATGCAAGGGGCCGTAATTTCTCCACGATTTCTGAATTATGGTGCAATTGCACAGCAAGGATCGCATTGCTGTCCTTTATTGAGACTGTACCATGGGTGCACACATGGCACGCTTAGCAAACACGGCATGCATTGTAAACAAGGCGCGCTTGGTTTGAATGGCATGCTCACTTCTGGCACCTCCTTGCACTAAATAATTGAAGGTGTGGATGTGAACGCATGGCGGCAGAGATGGCGGGCATTTAAACAGCATCTTTGCGTCCATCGTCTCGGACACCCCGGGGGTTAACAGGTTACAGGGATCACAGAAAACCCGAGACATTGAGAAAAACGTCGCCAGCTGCTCCTGCCTACTTACTTGGGTGACTTCTTGACGGCGTCACCGGTGTCACCGGCAGAGTCTGCGGATAACGACTTGCAGTCCTCCGAGGATGCGGGCTTGAACTGAATGACGCGACGCGCCTTTTTCTCCACAATGACATCGGTGAGGACAGTGTGGACCTGCGAATGTGTGAATGGGTGCCAGTGTGAACGGCTGGACCTGCACATGTGTGAATGGGCTTCAGTGCAGATGGCTGGACCTACCCGTGTGTGTGAATGGGCATCAGTGTGAACGGTGTGGACCTAGGCGTATTAGATGGGCATCAGTGTGAACGGTGTGGACCTAAGCGTATTAGATGGGCATCAGTGTGAACGGTGTGGACCTAAGCGTATTAGATGGGCATCAGTGTGAACGGTGTGGACCTAAGCGTATTAGATGGGCATCCGTGTGAACAGTGTGGGCATGTGTGTACATTGGGGGTCTGGACACAACGCTGATCCCAGGTATTGAGTAACTCAACAAAACACAGGACCTGTGGGTTGGTGGTCCCAACAAAACCATGTACCCCTAAAACCGCCAATTCGTACATCTGGAGGCCGAACGAACTCTTTGACCCGTGCAGATGGAGGGTCAACACTCGTACACACACACACACACATGCACCGCTCACTAAATGGCAGCTCTCTAACCAGCAGCGGATGCCCTTGGGTGCTGGCTGGCTTGCTGCCTAGGAGCACAAACATTTCAAAAGTGCACACCTGAAGCAGGGTGGTATCAGCAGTACTGCCCTTTCTTGTCTTCTGTATCTTGTTCGAGGTAGATCGTGAACGGGGGACAAGAGGGGGCCGGAAAAGCATGGACGGTCGGTCAACAAAGTCGTCCCATCTTCGAATCCCATCCCTTATGTCCAAAACATTTCACCAGCCTGGCCTTTATTGAGTGTATTCTAAGGTACCTCGGCGTGCCACTCACAAACACAACGTTGGGGTGCGACAAGCTTTTTGTCACCGCTAGCTCCCAGGCTGTCCGCATGGCCCTCCGCCCGTCGTTCTGGTGCTTGATGACCTTCACCGCGACCACTTGGCCCCGCCACATGGCAACATAGACAGAACCATACGCACCCTGGAGTTGCAGCAGGTGTGGGTGGGTACAGAATATGGCTAAGGTTTAGGGTTTATGGGTCAGAGTGCAGAGCCGGTAATTTCAAAATTTAATTTGGCAATAAGGCCCCCTTCGGCAGACTGCCCAGCAGCCGTTAAAGGCTTGATTGAGACCAGACCTGAATCGGCTGGCCAAACCTGGGACCTTGAGCAAGATGCCATGGTGAACCTGACTCGTAGTCCGGTCAAGGAAAAGCATGACTGTTCCGAGGTCAGGGATTTTAGTCATTCACAGGCAGGTGACACAGTGGCCATGGTTGAGGGCATGAGGAGGGTTAAGGAAGGAGATGGAGGGGCCAGAGAGTGGGTCCAAGAGGTGGCCATGGTTGAGGAGGTGAAGAGGGTTGAGGAAAAAGATGGAGGGGCCAGAGAGTGGGTCCAAGAGGTGGCCATGATTGAGGAGGTGAAGAGGGTTGAGGAAGGAGATGGAGGGGCCAGAGAGTGGGTCCAAGAGGTGGTCATGATTGAGGAGGTGAAGAGGGTTGAGGAAGGAGATGGAGGGGCCAGAGAGTGGGTCCAAGAGGTGGCCATGATTGAGGAGGTGAAGAGGGTTGAGGAAGGAGATGGAGGGGCCAGAGAGTGGGTCCAAGAGGTGGCCATGATCGAGGAGGTGAAGAGGGTTGAGGAAGGAGATGGAGGGGCCAGAGAGTGGGTCCAAGAGGTGGCCATGATTGAGGAGGTGAAGAGGGTTCAGGAAGGAGATGGAGGGGTCAGAGAGTGGGTCCAAGAGGTGGCCATGATTGAGGAGGTGAAGAGGGTTGAGGAAGGAGATGGAGGGGCCAGAGAGTGGGTCCAAGAGGTGGCCATGATTAAGGAGGTGAAGAGGGTTGAGGAAGGAGATGGAGGAGTCCTGCAACTGCCTTCTCTGGGCCCTGAGGTCCTACATCCACCCTCAAGCCACCCATCACCTTCATCCACCCCAGCCCTGTGTCCCCCCGTCCGCCTCCAAACTCCCTATTTACCCTTGAACCCCAACCCTGCTACTTCCCACACTGCCCACCTACCTCTCCCGACCCGACCTGAGGGCCCCTCGGGAACTTAGAGCCAGAGAGATCTAGTGTCTCTATTTCCGGCTTTAAGTCCACCTTCCAAATGCCGCCCTGCGGCCACCGAGGGCCTGACTGGGACCAAACCTGGACTGGCCTGCGGCTACTGGCTAAAGCAGCATGGCTGGCAGCACATGGGGCCTCTGGGGATGAAGGGCTGGAATTTAGCTGATATGTAGCTGAGTCACGGAAAATGGACATCAAAGGGATCCCTGCGTGACCTGCAACGCGCCCCTGCTGCCCCCATTTATCCCCCATGACCTGCATCACGCACCTGCCCCAAAAAACCACGGTGCCAAACATCATCCCCTGCTGCCAAACATCATCCCCTGCTGACCTGCATCACCCACCTGCCTCACATCACCCACCTACCCCCCCCTAACCTGAGCCCTGCATCACCCACCTACTCCCCCCCAAAACCTGAGCCCTGCATCACCCACCTACTCCCCCCCAAGACCTGAGCCCTGCATCACCCACCTACTCTCCCCCAAGACCTGAGCCCTGCATCACCCACCTACTCCCCCCCAAGACCTGAGCCCTGCATCACCCACCTAATCCCCCCCAAAACCTGAGCCCTGCATCACCCACCTACTCCCCCCCAAAACCTGAGCCCTGCATCACCCACCTACTCCCCCCCAAAACCTGAGCCCTGCATCACCCACCTACTCCCCCCCAAAACCTGAGCCCTGCATCACCCACCAACTCCCCCCCAAACCTGAGCCCTGCATCACCCACCTACTCCCCCCCAAAACCTGAGCCCTGCATCACCCACCTACTCCCCCCCAAAACCTGAGCCCTGCAACACCCACCTACTCCCCCCCAAAACCTGAGCCCTGCATCACCCACCTGCCCGGCCTTGGCGATGATCTCCACCTCCTCCACGCCCGTGTCCATGTCAGCGGCCGTGGCATTCTGATGCTGCGAAATCGCGGTCGAGTAGGCGCGGACCAGCGAGTGCGTTGATGCCGAGTCGCTCTTGGAGATGTTGAATAGCACCGGGTGCAGGTCAAACAGGCTGCTCCCTAGGTGCGACGTGATGCCCGTTGCGCTCGGGTTCCGCGTGGGCACGAGGAAGCTCTCGACGGTGCCCCCGTTGGCGTTGTTCTGGAGCGTCCCGCTGCTAACCCCGCCTGCCCCGGTCACGCCGCCGCTCATCATGCTGCCAGCGGCGCCGTTGGCCTTCCCGTTGTTGCACATGTGGGTTACCAGCTGCCAGAGCGTGACCGGCGGCGAGATGTCCTGCTCGCGCACCGAGCAGACGCCGCCGAAGCCCGACGCGCCTGACGACGGGCGGGCGCGCGGCACGCCGCCGCCGCCGCCACTGCTGCTCATCGCGAAAGCCGTGGAGGATGCCGCCGTGGCGACGATGTCGCAAGGTGTCTCCAGGAAGCGCTGCAGCCGGCAGCCAATGGCCGTCAGCAGCGGCGGGACGCTGGACTTGGCCGTCTGGGCCAGCAGCTTCACATTGAGCTTGGTGCGAGAGAGCCACAGGATGATCCCCAGCTGCTTGGACACCTGCGTGGCGGTTGGTGGTTGGCATGGATCTACGGTTCAAGATCTGGAAGATTTAGGGCACAGGATTCAAAACCTTGAAGGTCTAGGGTCTAGGTTTTAAGGTATTTTGCGTGCAGGGTTTAGAATTCAAGATCTGCAAGGTTTGGGATTTGGGATTTTTTTCCGGTGTGCCGTTGGCATCATAGATTCATGAGGGTCAAGCTTGTCCATGCTCCAACGCGTAGCAGCTTCTGATCTATCAAGCTCTGTCCATGTCATCAAGTGAAGGCCAGGGGGGAGACATCAACCGGTGGATACGGGTCTAGCATGCCCTCCAAAATCCGAGGTGGGCCAACCTCACAAGTACCGGTAGGGGCATATAGCACTTCAATTTAGGTATTTACTTCAAACTAAGTCGGCACAGCAAGGTGCCATAAGATAGTCATACCCAGCCTGCACTTGTATGCAGAACATTAGATTTCAAACACGGTACTGGCAAACCAGAATTTTACCATCAAACACGCACCACCTTGGTTGCAATGCCATTTTTCTCTTTTCATGACACCATAGAATTGCAATGGAGCGGGCTGTGAACGAAACCTCAGTCGTAATGCCTACTTATCATTTAGCAACACAAAACTTCCCTTGGAGCAGGCTGTATGGTTGTTCAGCCGCTGTGCCCTTTTATTTATAAACATCGCAATACAACACTTGCATCAGGAGCGTGCACTACCTTTGTCGCCGTGCCCGTTGAGCCATCGCCGGCATCCACTTGAATCACAATCGGCGCAACCAGCACCCAGAGAGGGTTGGTCACCATGGCATGGTCTAGGAAAACATCTGGCCACGGCTGCGCACATGGGGGCAATATTCAGGGTTTGGGGCTTGGTTGTTGCGTGTGTGAATAATGGTGGAGCATTGCCGCATACAAGCCAGTGCTTTTTTTAAGCATGCAACCTACCACCTTAAAAGGAGGAGGGGGGGCACTTGGGATGCATCAAATCAGACGATAAGTACAAAAAGCTTGTCAGGCTTACCCCTCCCGCCCCCCAGGGCTAACTCTTTCCCCAGCTCCCCAGCTACACACACACAGCTACAGCTACACCTACACACACATACCTCTCTGCGCGTCAGCACCACAAATGATCTCTGTCATCAACAGTAGCTTGAGGCCGCCCATGAGCTCTTTGCGCCCCCCTGCCCCAACCCCCCATAGCGCACCATTCTTGCCCCCCCCCCCCAACACACTCACCTCTCCATACTTCTTCAGGGCTGCCATAATCTCCGTCACAAACAGCAGCTTATGCCCGCCCATCAGGCAGCGCTGCGTCAGCGTGTTGATTAGCGACATCTGCGTCCCAGTCAGGCCCTCAAACGGCTGCGAGAGGCCCCGGGGCAGCGGCGGGGCGCTCGGGTTGGTCGCGGAGGCCACCACGCGGTCCAGCACAGGCAGGTGGTCGGACGAAAGTTCAACGCCACCAAAGCCCGTGGCGGTGCTGGGACCGCTGGTGCTGCGGCCGCTGGTGCTGCGGTTCGAGAGTGTGGACACCTGGGGAACGCCGCTACCCATTGTCCGGGACAAGACCATGGCCAGGGGTCGATCTGCAGGCAGGCAGGTAGGCAGGCAGGTCATCACACAGTTTTTACACAGACTCACGCATCACACAGTTTTTACACAGACTTATATTTCACTTAGATCTTCTCCTTTCCTTCTTAATTTCCTAGGAGGCGTCCAACCGAACTCATTTGCACCCACGTCATGTTCTATGGCTGGGGCTAATCTTCTGCACTATGGGGTTCATTCCCACGCTACTGCTCAGTGGTTGTGTGTTGGTTGCTTGCCCAGGGGGGTCACTGGTTTTCGTCCTAGCGTATTTAGTGCCTGTCCCGGTTTACGGGCACAAGTCCCATGCATCAAATGTGATGCCCCGTTGGACTGTAAAAACTTAACATCACATCACAGGTAGCCAGGGGAGTGTGTGTGGCAGTGCTCTTGGCAGGTAGGCAGGTACGCAGGCAGGCAGGACCAGGGGTCGATCTGCAGGCATACAGGCATGCATGCATGCATGCAGGCAGGTAGCCAGGGGAGTGTGTGGCAGTGCTATTGGCAGGCAGGCAGGTAGGCAGGCAGGCAGGACCAGGGGTCGATCTGCAGGCATACAGGCATGCAGGCAGGCAGGCATGCAGGGGAGTGTGTGGCAGTGCTCTTGGCAGGCATGCAGGCAGGTAGGCAGGCAGGACCAGGGGTCGATCTGCAAGCATGCAGGCAGGTAGGCAGGCATGCAGGCAGGTAGGCAGGTAGGCAGAAAGGTAGGCAGGTAGGTTGGTAGGCAGGCAGTCAGGTAGGCAGGCAGGCAGGTAGGTTGGTAGGCAGGCAGGTAGGCAGGCAGGTAGGAAGACAGGCAGGCGGGTAGGCAGGCAGGCAGGCAGGCGGGGGATTGTGTGGCAGTGCTCTTGCCAGGCAGGCAGGACCAGGGCTGGGGTCGATCTGCAGGGAAGCAGGCAGGCAGATGGCCGTGGAGGGTCATCAAGTTTGTCTTATAGTTGGCAGGCGGGCACGGTAGGCCCTGGCATTGTTGTTTTTGTTGACAGGCATATGTGGCAGTTTTGGTGGGAGGCAGGCAGGTGGGTGGGCGGGCGGGTGTATGGCAGTGTGGTTCTGGTTGTGAGTGGGCAGGTAGGCAGGCGGGCAGGCAGGCAGGCAGGCAGGTGGGTGGGCAGGCAGGTAAGCTTGTGTATGTCAGTTCTCTTGTTATTGGCAGGCAGGAAGGCAGGCAGGCGGTTGTGTTGTTGTGGTTAAAGTTGTCACTGTTGGCAGGCAGTGTGGCATTCTGCTTCCATTGCCCTGCAGGCTGCCTTCAGGGGCCTAACGGGCAGCCACCACTGGCCCCCACTGGGACCCCGAAAAGACCAGCTCGCGGCCAGCTGCCAGAGTATCAGGGCTTGCTGCAACATGCCAGGCCGTGTAGCTGAGGTGCAGCTGTAATGCAGCTAGGCTAAATGAATGGCCGACACTGAGGAATGGGACAGAGTGTGGATGTGCGAAGGGAGCGACGCGGTGGGACCCACGAGCCAAATGTAGCAGGATCTTGATAGAAAAAGAACTGGAGAGCGAGTAGGCGATGGAGACCCAACTCCAATGTATATTGAAATTCAGATTCATCAGCTTGTGTTGAAGAAATCACTTCAGCTAGCTCTGTCCAACACAGCTTTTCCTGCCCAGCTTCCAATCAGCCCCTACCTCCGTCCAACACAACTATTCCTGCCCAGCTTCCAATCAGCCCCTACCTCTGTCCAACATAACTATTCCTGCCCAGCTTCTAATCAGCCCCCACCTCTGTCCAACATAACTATTCCTGCCCAGCTTCTAATCAGCCCCTACCTCTGTCCAACATAGCTTTTCCTGCCCAGCTTCCAATCAGCCCCTACCTCCGTCCAACACAACTATTTCTGCCCAGCTTTTAATAAGCCCCTACCTCTGTCCAACATAACTATTCCTGCCCAGCTTTTAATCAGCCCCTACCTCTGTCCAACATAACTATTCCTGCCCAGCTTCCAATCAGCCCCTACCTCCGTCCAACATAACTGTTCCTGCCCAGCTTCCAATCAGCCCCTACCTCCGTCCAACATAACTATTCCTGCCCAGCTTCTAATCAGCCCCTACCTCCGTCCAACATAACTATTCCTGCCCAGCTTCTAATCAGCCCCTACCTCCGTCCAACATAACTATTCCTGCCCAGCTTCTAATCAGCCCCTACCTCTGTCCAACATAACTATTCCTGCCCAGCTTCCAATCAGCCCCTACCTCCGTCAAACATAACTATTCCTGCCTAGCTTCTAATCAGCCCCTACCTCCGTCCAACATAACTTTTCCTGCCCAGCTTCTAATCAGCCCCTACCTCTGTCCAACATAACTATTCCTGCCCAGCTTCCAATCAGCCCCTACCTCCGTCCAACATAACTGTTCCTGCCCAGCTTCTTATCAGCCCCTACCTCCGTCCAACATAACTATTCCTGCCCAGCTTCTAATCAGCCCCTACCTCCGTCCAACATAACTATTCCTGCCCAGATTGTAATCAGACCCTACCTCTGTCCAACATAACTTTTCCTGCCCAGCTTCCAATCAGCCCCAACCTCGGTCCAACATAACTTTTCCTGCCCAGCTTCTAATCAGCCTCAAGCTCTGTCCAACATAAATATTCCTGCCCAGCTTCTAATAAGCCCCTACCTCTGTCCAACACAGCTATTCCTGTACAGCTTCTAATCAGGGAACACAACGAGGCATCCACGCTGTAAGCCAGAGCCTTGGGACATGGAACGCTGGTAGGCATGGGGTACACCCCTAGCTGGTGTTGTAACAGCTACACGATTTTGGGGACGAAGGATGATATCTTTGAGACACAGAGAAAAGAGAACTGGGAGACAGGACGCAAAAGAAGAAACAAACGGCGCCACAACCACCAGGCCAGCTGCAATGCTCCAACCCTACTGCTGCCGTACAGAAGACTGGCCCGATCACTCACCTTCGTTCAGCAGCACCAGCCTTGCCTCCGTGTCATCGGTATGGCACCCTGCATTCAGGCAAAGCAACAAAAACACACACATGTGTGAAGAGCCAGAGACAGATTCACACATTTGATCTGCTAGTGGTGTGATGCCGCAATTGTAGCACTTAAGTTATGTTTCTTGTGCACAACAGGCCACCCTAAGGGGGGATAAATAGTCACGCTGGGGCGCGACTACTGGGCCCCAGAGGCCAGTCGTTGACCGGCCTTCAGCCGGTGACCCAAGCCACAGGGCTTGCTGCACCAGACCACCTTGGTGAAAGCTGGTTAGTGCAGCTTAAGAGCACCCTAATTAAAGAGGACTGCACCCGGCATCTCAGGGGAAAGCACCTTGCAGTTTCCGGGAAAAGCTTTCACAAAAACTGACAAAGCGGTTGGTAAGGGGAAACAGACTAGACAGGGTTGGAGACACCTGAAAAGCGTTCCTTATTTCGTGACTCAGCTACATGTCAGCCTCCTTCCGGCCTCTGGCCAAAGGACCTGTTTGCTGCCAGCCATGCTGCTTTGGCCATCAGGCGTAGGTCGGACTAGGTTTGGTCCCAATCGGGCCTTTGGCGGCATGCGCAAGGTTAGCCTCATAGCCAATAAAAATAAGATGGGACCGGATAGTGACTCGCTGGGGTTCTCAAGGTCTAGGAGGTTCCACTTAACAGTCCGCGCCCGGGCCTGTGGCCCAAGCGAGAAAAAATAATTCCACACCCTGCGCGTTGGGCGCGGGAGCTCTTTTCGTGCAAAGCATAAACAACAGGAGAGCCTACCGGCTATACAAAGAAACAGCTCAGCCCATGGTGGGAGCGGTGTTCCTTTCTTCGTGACCCAGCTAAATGTCAGGTACATGCCAGCCTCTGACTGGGGGCCCCATTTGTGGCCAGCCACAAGTCTTTGGCCACCAGCTGTAGGCCGGTCCAGGTTTGGGCCCAATCGGGCCTGCATCGGCCCCTGGGTGGCCTGCCAAAGGAGGACTCGCAACCCCCCCAAAAAACCAGGGTCCGGAGCACTGGGGGCATTCCCGCAACTTGATGCCCTGAGATGCGGGTGGACAGTTGGACACGTTGGAACCAAGAGTTCAACTGTTTAAACGCCACTGTCAGCGACTCAGCGTCTCTCACTTTCAAACCAAGTGTCTGGCTGTCCACCCGCAACTCTCAGCCTCACTCACATTCGAACCAGGTGTCCAGCTCCGAAGCCACCGCCCACGCGAGAGCATTGACGCTGGTCGTGTTCTGGAGCGTGGCCACCATGTCCACCAGCCTGGCGGCATTAGCCTCAGCCAGGTACATGGCCAGGAAGGGCCAGAAAGCGGCCATGCAGCTGCAAGGAGGCGCAGGATACAGCTTTGTGAGGACCGGGTCATCATTGGGACTAATACATGATGTGGCCCCAGAAGTGTTATAACAGGGCAAGCATTACCACTGGTATACCGAATGGTGTGGCCCCAGCTTTGTCATACCAGGGCAATCATTGGGACTAACATATGATGTGGCCACATCACATCACATCACCCCCTCTACTGATGAGAGGCTGATCAGTGTAAAACGGAGGAGGTAAGGAAGGGAGGCAGAAAAAGGGAGGTGCAGGGAGGGGAGAGTGAGGGAGGGCTGACGCTGACTATAGGCAATGGAGGCTGAAATGGCATAACAGCCAGCTGGATCGCACATGCATCACAACTAAATAAACGAAATCATGCAGCACAATCAAATTTAATAAATTAAAAAATTGATCACAATTAAATAAACAAAATCATGCATCACAATTAAATAAACAAAATCATGCATCACAATTAAAATAAACAAAACTGCCTGCGGCCGACTTGGGCTGAGGAAACCATTCGTAGGACAGAGCCGCTGGGAGGCGCTACAGCATCCTATTGATTGTTTGAGGGTGCTTCAGCTACACTTCAACAAAATTGTGACCAACAGCCCGGGCTGGGGGGGGGGCTGGTGCGGGAACAACAACTGCTTCGACCATCCGCCCAGGTTTGGTTCCCATCCAGCCTGAGGTGGCTGCCCACCGCCCAGCCCCAAGGTGGTCTGATTCTCACCATGATAAATACTGCAGCGTGCCCCGTGTCCTTGCATATCGTGCATTGATCAGGCTCCCATACCTTGCCTGTGGGCCCGTGAGGACCAGTGTTTCTTTCTTCAGCTACGAGGCCACCATCAGCAGGCCGCCCCGCGGCCGCTGAAGGCCCGATTGGGACCATACCTGGACCGGCCTTACGACCGTCAGCCCCAGCAGCATGGCTGGCCACACCGGGGGCCTCTGGGGGGAAGCCGGGTTGTAGCTGATACGTAGCTGAGTCCCCCAAAAAGAAACACTGGTAGGGACCCTATAATCCTGAACCCCAAGCCTTGCCTGTGCTCGGCTGCGGACGGCGCGGCCGTCTGAGCGATGAGCAGCGTGCCCAGCACAGACCTCCCGAACATGAGCGGTACATGGGTGAAGCTGACGCACTTGGCCTCGTACAGCAGGACGCGGTAGTCGTCGGGCAGGTTCGCGGTCACAGCAGAGGCAGAGGGCTGGGGCACCTGGTGATGAGTCGAGGGGCGGCAGGGGATGCGTGAGCGCGGCAGCCAGGAGGGACGTAACTGTCAGGGGTGGGGCAGGTCTGGCAGGGCAAACCTACGGCAGAGGCCGGGGGCTGGGGATCCGGGGCCTCATGTGGGGCAGAGGGGCAAATGAGGGCTAGCGCTAGGGGTCAAAAGTCTCCGGCTGGGCATCCAGCAGATTGCTGCGTGGCAGGAGTGGCGGACCAGATGTTAGGTGCATTGAAATTCAGTTGAGAACATCTTGGTCGTCTGGCATATGCTTGAGAAAATCTGGTGATCCCGCTCGCCAAGCTCCATCAAACCTGGTTTTCCAGCTCAAAAATCTTGAGAAAGTATCTCCCACTCGCCACGCCAGGGCTCCACGATATCGTAGATGAAAATTGCCTTCCCATGGGTATGAATTAGTCCTTCATCCACTGCTTCCCTCGGGCCAAAGTATGGACACAAAATCTAAATGGCCGACTGAAATTGGCGTTGACGTAACGGCACTTCGTAATTTCCTGAACACCTCACCCCTAAAATTCCCCTAAACAACGTTAATTCCGATGGAAGAAAATTCGAATCAACTGTACAGAAAGCAAGTATTTTCTCCATGCCAAGGAGAATCCGATTTTCCTGATGAACCTGCTTGAGAAACCCTTGCTTCCACTCGGCATCAGCGTCCAGTATCATGTTTGCCGCTCTTTACATATCTACGGAGGGCTGCATGCTCATAAGCCCTCTTCCCCCCTTGAGAAAATGTGATAACCTGGATCCACCTCGCCATGACTTAGAGGTTTACCACCTCCCATGCGACCTTAAGCACAGTGGGCAGGACCAAGAGGAGGCTGAGGGGCCTATTGACCTTTTCCGTGCAACCCTCTGGGGAGGGTGCATGTTCATGAACTTGGCTTACACCTATACTGTCGTTATACCGTGCTTGAAAAATCTAGTTGACACTCACCAAAAGGTAGAAGGGCACTGCATCCATCGCAACCTTGAGCACAGACGGCAGGACGAAGGAGGGGCTGAGGAGCTCCTTTTCGTCCAGGTGCCGAAAGCTGGCGGAGTTGCTGCTGTGAATGGCCTTCACATGCTTCTTGTCCGAGGAGAGGATGAAGATGCTGTATGGGCAGTGAGGTGTGCAGGCGATCGAGCTGCCGAACATATGCGCAGACCGGTGTGGCCCGAGCGTCGGACAGTGCGCATGCATGGGATCTGATGATGGGATATGTCCGACCATGCATTCTGTGGTGCATGGGATCTAAGGATCACTCCTACTTAACATTTTGATGGGCATGTGTGCATGAGGATAAGGTTCCCTTGTGACAGCGCATGCACAGCCAGTGTGAGAAATGTACATGCAAAACATGAATTGCGTCCAGCAGGCACACACCTGACATGCGCTGACCGTAGCGAAGAGCTTACAACGTCGGCAGCTCTTAGAACGTTGGCCCAGAGATCGGCATTGCGAGAGCCGAAGAATGGCGCGCTCGTGAACAGCTGCGCAGCTCAGCCCGAGAATAGGCAGGTCACGAAAGCAAAAATGGAAAGCTAGGAGATATCAAGCATGGCCAGTGCCAAATTAGAATTTGGACTACCGAATCCCGGTCTGCCTTACATTAGACAGCCTCTGCTGTGCTTCCTGAGCTGACGATTCCTCAGGCACAGAGGCGGCCCTGGAAACTGGTGCAGGCTGAGCCATACTTTTGCTGACATTGGTTGCTCCATTCTGGCTAGAAAAACATGAAAACATTTCGGCAGTAATCTGCGCGCCACGGCGTTCACTGGCGTCGTGCGTCCATGAGCATCGGTCACAAGAGGGCTTTCAATGAATTATCTGCACAGCCTAATGGAGTCTGTTTTTTTTCCCGCCACGGAGCAAACTTATCTCGTAAGGGACTCAGCTTTCACACAGTACACAATAGCTGCTGTCAACCAACTAACATGGCAGGTTTGCAACCGTACCCCCACCCATCGCACCCACCCAGCATGCTGGCCAATGCCAGAGCCAGCGCCAGCGTCATCTTTCACGATTACTATGTATACTATTGAATTTGGCGCACCAAGAGAGTGCCCTCTTCTGCTCCCACGTAACATTTACAGACTCAATTTAAACTGATACGCAAAGTAACGCAAACTCGGGCTCTGTTTTTCGAAATCTCCGTCTGTAGCTGAGACATCTGTCGTTTCATCGACACGCAAGTTTTAGTCATGTAAATCTTTGAATCGGCAGTCTAATTCCCCCAAATTCGATCCAAGGCAGCACATGCCACAGGCGCAGCAAGAATGAGCGGAATGGCTCACATCCTGCGGCCGGCCATGGTGGCCCTGGTCTTGCTGCAGATCTGCATAGTACAAGTGGGTACCACATGACACAGCTCTCATACTGCAGCTGCTGCTGATACACACCTCCCTGTCCACGCACCCAACTATCTGATGCTGCCCAATCCTGCACATGTTGGCATGGGCAACCAAGGTCATGGCTCCAGCAAATGAACATGCACCCTCTTGGGCCCATTCAGGGATCTCTGCCCCATGTCAGTGAATGCAACTTCTGCATGAAGTGCACCGCCGATGCTGATGGAGTAGCAGCGGTAGAGGCATCTGCAGCGGCAGCACGACGGCTTTCGACTGATGATGAGGATCTCATGCAGCAGCCCATGCGGACTCTGCGACAAAGAGAAGACAACTTGTCAGTCGACGCCATTTCAAGCGACGCCAGCACGCGTTTCTCTAAGATTTTTCCACTAGAGACGGACATAAAGGCAAAGCAGCTTTTGCCGAATTGCACGGAATGCCGTGGTTGTGAGATTCAGCTGCGGCCTCTCAAAGCGGTCTTGGCCTTTGGTCAAGACTTCAATGCCGAGATCGGGGCTTCGCCGGAATGGATCTTCACAACTAGTGAGTCGCAAGCTTGCTTGGAGAGTCACATGGTATCATCATCCACCCTTGTCCTTCAACGTTCAACGGTCTCATAGCCCGTTCCATGTCGGCTGCACTTCAAATCTCTAAGCAATATGTTCCTTGCAGCAGCAATGCATGCATGGCAGGGCATCAAGCCATTGAGAAGCTTAGCAGGCGATTAGGGTTTCATGTTTCAATTCAGTTCATACATCAGCTGAGGGACTGTTCGCTCAGTCTGCCTGCACATTAGCGGCGGCTCCCATCCAAGCCTTGAGCGTCTAAGCTACACGCACAATCTGCCAGGAAGGCATCATCAGGGTCTAGGGTCATCACTCATCAGGGTCTCCGATCACATAAAATCTCTGTGCTTTGATCTCCAGATCTGCCTGCAAGCCAGGGTGGTGGCGAGGCCGTCATTAAGGTGTGGTGTGTGCCGATCGACAAAGTGCGCAAGACCTTCCAGTGGAACTGCCAGAAGAACACGATGGCGGTGAGTGGCGCTGATTATTTTAGCGTGTGTCAGCTATAATTCAGCTACATCACGGCCTACGGCCATGGGGGTCTGGTGCAGGAAGCCCTGCTGATCAGGTTTGGTCCTAATCGGCCCAGAAATGGCTGCCCGGTGGCCCCCCGAACGTACACAGGCACGTACTAAAATAAACTCTGGTGAGTGTTCAGTTCAATGCACATCAAACCATCTTTGGCAGGCAGAAGGGAAGCTCCCCCCCCCCTCCCCCAGGCCAATGGGGGAGGACTAGGGCCCTGTTTCTGCCGGCGGCTGACGCCTCTGGGCTTTCTTGCTTCCCAAGGCCTCTCATGAGCGTATGCCATGACGTTCCTGAATTTTAGGGGAAACACACTTAACCCTAAAACCCTCAAGATTGTGAACTTTAAAGCATGCTTTCGATGGATTCTGTGTTGGCGACCCCCCCTCCATTGCGGACATGTTTATTTGAACGCGTGTAAGCACAGCCATGGGAGACTGTCGGGTGGCGGCCCCTACGCCGATTGGGTCAAAACCTTGACCGGCCTGCAGCCGGTTGCTCAAGCAGCAGGCATGTAGCCCCAAGCACTGCCAGCCGTACGAAGTTGAAGCTGGAGTTTGGTTTAAGCAGCCTGGTAAAAACAGTGTGTAAGAGCATGGACGCAGCTTCCTAGCATGGAAGCCATGCTTGCAATAAGAGGCTTTTTTGTTTATGCAGTCCTGCAAAGCATGTTGAGAAGTCTACTTGAAGTGGTGGGGGCTTATGCTTGGCTGCCTCTGCTGCCATGCTCCGGCGCAGTGGGCTGCAGGCGTAAGACCCTCTTGTCAGTCGTGCGCCTTTCCTTGCCCATTGGGATTTGAAAACCTGGATCAATTAATACCTCCCCAGAAATCGAAATGATAAGACATCAAGGCATGACATTTGTGAGCAAAACAAGTACTACTGTATATCGTACCTCTGCTTCGGTACCAGGAAATATGTGTTTACTCTGCAATCCTGCGCTCCTACGCCAACCCTGTGGATGGCTTGCAGGAGAGGGCCAACCGCTTCTTGGCGGCTCAGCAGCGGGTCGTGGAGGAGTGCGGGCTGATGGACACGACCGTACGGGTGAGAGGCAGGGCTATCCTGTGCGGCCGTTTGGCCCAAATCCTGAACTGAGAAACCCTGGTGAGAACGGGTTTGAAGCCAGGGATGGTTTTAGAGCAAGAGCCCAGGGCTTGTGGGGGTTCGAGAAGGGCAGCCAAGGGGGTTTGTGTGGTCAGCCCGTCGATGGTTGACTCATAGCTCCCCCCCCCAAAGGAAGCATTGGTATGCGTGGATAAGGACCTGACAAGGCTGCTGGCTTGCCTGCCACCCTTTTGTGCTATTTTCAGTGCACTTGCTTACTAAGGCTCCACTTCTGTCTCATCCTATCCTGCAGCCTGGGGTACCTGAGGCAGCCTGGGGGTAACTGAGGCAGTGTATGCCCTGTTGTTTGGGCTGCCGGCCTAAGATTGCTTGCGTTTTGTCCTGATCAGCTCCTCACTTCTCAGTGGTGGCCTCCCTGACTCCCCGCACCCCATGGGTATTAGGGTGTGCTCTGCATTGTAGCTCTTCAGTTGCCAGGGTTGAGTGTTGAGGTTCTGCTGGAGCAACCCAGAGGCGCTTCAGCTTTTCCTCAAGGTTCGAGATGCCTGGGAAACGTTTTTCTTCAGATTTCCACGCCACCGGTGTCTATTTCTTTTCAAGATTCATGGTACGACTTTGCAATGGATCGGTACCAAGAAAATCCGATAGCTCCTATCAAACTCGGTGAAAGAGCGCCATGAATAAAACCTCCAGCGCACAAAAACAACTGAGCGTCGTGAATTTTGGGGCCGACGGCAGGCTCTCACATGGTATCTCAGTGCTTTTACTGAGAAATCATTGGTGAAATGCTGCCTACCACCCACGCTGACGGCATGAATTGTAGGTGTGGGTGGCTCCTGTGAATGCCATTGATCCAGCCACCGGCCTCCACATCTGGTGGAATGGGCTCTGGATGCAGCGTGCGGAGGGTATCTCCCTCAACCAGCTGTCTTACATCACACGCAAGACGTTTGTGGAGGACACTATCATGGACCTGCTACAGGTAGTGTCTAGGGTTTCAGGTTAAGGGTTTCAGGTTTCAGGTTGAGGGTCTAGGGTTTCAGGACTCAGTTTAGTAGGTTCGGCTTTAGGGTTTGGGTGGAGGGTTCAGGGATTTGCTTCAGGGAGGCTAAGGGTTCAGGAGTTGGGACCTAGTTTGTGGTGTAGAGATCTACTTCAGGTAGATTTTGGTGTGTTTAGATCCAGGGAATCTCTCAGGTAGGGTCACGGGCTTGGGTTCCAAGACCTGCTTTAGGGTTTAGGGCTCAGGATAAAGGACCTGCATCGGATAGGGTACTGGCTCCGGGTAGGGTTGTGTTGAGCAGGATTGGCAGTGTCGCCCTTACATGCTTACAAAGATGATGCATTGACCTATGGGCCTAGAGAACATGCTTGTGAAGCAGCTCAGCCCATGCAGCAGGGTGGATCGCGCTCCTGCATCGCACTACCGCACTCGCCACTTTTTGCTGCCTGGCTGTGCTCATGTCTGATCAACCTCGCGACAGCCATTGTCCGTGCTCTGTCCCGTTTCTACCCGCACAAAGGATCAACGACTGACAAGTATGTTGCAACTATGGAGAAAGTAGCAAACTCCTTGCCCTCTCCCCCTTTTTGTCGGCTTGCGTGCTCTGTTCTATTACTGTTCGCCAAATGTGGATGAAATGGCGGACTCAGAGCTGTCATATTTTTGCCTCCCCACCCACCCCCCACCCCTACCCCCACTCCTCAGACAAAGCTGAACAAGACGCTGGTCATCCGCTCCGCAATACACGATCTCATCACCTGCCAGTGCGACCGGCACGCCCAGAACGTTTTCATCAATGAGAACGGCAACATCAGATTGATAGACAACCTCAATGTGTGTGGGCTGGGGGGGGGGGGTGCATTCTCCATATCAAGGTCTGTTGATTTGCATCATAGATGATAGCTTGCATTAGCATCAGACCCACTTTGCATGTCATGAGGGCATGGAGGGGGGGGGCAGGCGGCTCCGCAAACACAAGCACTTTTGTTATTCAGCCAACTATTGAGCCAAACCATGAAGGTGATACAATTGTGGTTGATTGACAATGTGCATGGGCTGGGTTAAGGGTTGCATGCCTGGGTGATGTCCATGCTCGGTGACTGGGGTCTCACTTAGGGGGAAGTGGCTCGCACGGGCCATGCTCATTAAAAGGGGCATCCTTGCCTCTTTGGATTTTGTAATCGGATTCCCAGCTGGGTTGGGGGTTGCATGTCGAGTGACAACGTCTATGTCTGGTGACCATGGTTTGTGGTAAGGGTGCAGGAGTGGCTTACGTGGGCCAAACCCTAAACCCTAAACCCTTTTGACGTTTAAAAGGTGCGTCCTTGCCTCTTTGGTTAACGGCAAGGGGTCTGTCTCTTACGGGGTCGGACTAGTGCCCCAGACAGGGGCTTTCAGTGTCCGGTTGGCGCCTTTGCACAACGAAGAATCATCCAGGAAAAAAAGTGATATTTTTTATTCAATGGCTTCAAAGTCCTGGACGCCAATCGATTCTTCCGTGTGCTAAGGCGCCAACCATGGGGTGGCATTGTAAGCCAGGGGGGTGTCGGGGCACTAGTCCACCCCCCCTAGTGACAGGCCCCTTTTCACAGCTCCCTCTTGGGACTTGTGGATTCGTTTACAGCATTGAGAATGTGGGTTGCTAGTAACGTCTGTGATTGAGGATTGAGGGTCAGCAGAAGGCTTGGTTCTTGAAGGTCTGGGCCGAGGACTGGAGGGCCTCTGCACTTTCCTGGTTGATGCGTAGGAGACCAGCCGCAGCAGCAACAAAGCAGTCTGGAGAGCGGTATAGTACTATGTTACCGTATGGCGGGGTCTGGGGTGCCGCTGTGATTATTTGAGTCTGTCTTACAGAACATCTTGGGGGGCTGCCGAGCGGCGACCACTGGGCCGACATGTTCTTCAAGAAAGACAGAAAGACTACTACTCCGCCGAAGCAGGAGGCGTAATCATGTTCTTAATGTTGGACATGTTCTTAACCTTATACATGTTCTTTACCTTGATGGGCCTATGCAGAAAGGGCTGGCTACGCCAGGCCCTTTTGGCTGTGGGCGGGGTTGTCTCTGAAGTGCCCTTGGATATACAGTGACGGGCCCCCTGCGTTTTTTTCGTGCCGAAGCCAAAGAGGGTAGCCACGGCAACTAAACAATTTGGGAATCCGATACCACATGTCGCTTAAGTTTAATGCACACTACCGTTTACGTTTCATCTCCCCTGCTTTGAACATCCTCCATCCTCCATCCTTAAATTCACTCAGGCCCTCAAGTTCAACTGGGTCAAATGTGGAACGGATTCGATTTTCCTGCCGGGCACTCAAAAGAACGAGATTGCCAGGTGCGTACCGCATGTCACACAAGTGTGGGATTGCTATATGACATGGTTTAAATACCTTCACCAGGACACCACAGTGTATCTCCTTTCCAATGCATTTCAATGTTTACTTAAGTTGGTAAGGGACCACCTATGCTGGGCCGCCCCGCGACTACCCCTAGGCCGATTCCCACCTAACCTGGACCGGCCTCCGGCCAGTGGCCCAAGCAGCAGGGCTGGCCGCACGAGGGGCTTGTGGCCGGGAGCCACAGTGTAGCTGAACTGTAGCTGATGGTGGTAAACCACTGACTAAACATAACACTGATGCACTTTCAGCTTTCCCATTTTCCATGCTTTGGCCCAAATGGGCGTCTTCCTTAATCCACACACTTGGTTGCGTACATTTTTTATTTTTAGCTCTCCAATCATACGAAAATCTGTATAAATAAGATCCATTTCTGATGAAGTGCATTGCAAGTGTATCAAGACGGTGCCTCCGCGCTTTAGATATTCAGCGGGATTGCTAGGACGCCCGTAGGGCACCCACTGCACATACAAAAAATGTACGGAGTGGGCTGCAACCTCGTTTTGTCAATTTGTTTTCCTGCATGCACGTGGGTGCGCCCCAAACCCCATGCCCCATGCCCCACACCACCCTAAATCCTTTCAGGTCTGGAGGCAACCTGGTGTGGAAGAAGGCCGGTGCCAGGGCAAAGAGGTCCGTGAACCCCATGGTCCTTTTGGACTACCGCTGCTACATACCGGGGGGCAAGATTGGCACAGACTACCCGCCGCAGGTGACGCAGGTGAGGTTTGAACGACGATAATGGACGTGTGATTTGTTGGCGCCAGATGTCCTGAGTGGCATTGCGAAACCCTATCAAACTCAACATGATTTGTATGCAAGCCCTGTCAGATTCATGCCCTGCCTTGCATGCTCTGTAAGCCTGCCCTAACTTGCCTTGCATGCTCCTGGGGCTTCTTCACTCGCGTTGGTTGGCATGTGTCCATGCCTTGGTCTAGTCCACCCACAGCCATTGCTTTGCCCTGAGCCTGTGAGACTGTTACGTACAAGGAAGAAGGAATGCAGCAAATGCAAGACGGCTTACTTGAAGTAATGCTTCAGGAGTCGAACTGAACTCCGAATACCTCGTAGGATAGAGATAAACAAAGGGCAACCAGCCAACACCGGGACTTCTAGTAAGTTATCCCCGGATGAAGACAGAGCCGTAGCCTTGTCTGCACTCAGTATTCATGATGCAAGCAGTACATGGCTACGAAGCTACGGTACTAGGGCTTAGAACCTTACAGAGCCTTCCTCCCTGACACTCGACCCTGTGTGCTCTTTCGGAACCGCGCCAGTGCCTCCGGAAGCTGTCGGCAATGACGCCAACGGAGATCATGGAGGAGTACGAGTTCCCCCACTTGCGGCACTCTGAGACACTCAGCATCAGAGTCAAAGGTATTGTCGCGTCCTAGCTCGGTGTGGCTGGCTGTGCGTGGGGATGGTTTTCAGAAACTTGGATCACTGACGTGGCCTAGGCGGCAGCATTTCCTGGCCATCGCCGCCTCTTGGCCATGTGGGCACGATCAGCACGACACGGAACAGGTTCAGCTGGATTGTAATGGGCCATGGTAGCATGATACGGCTCCTTACGGCACAGGTTTAGCAGGATTTACCACCACGCTTTTAACAAGGCCTGAAGAGCTGAGGTGCCTCTAGCAGACTAGCACGACTGCAAGCGCTGAGCCAGGGGGAACCAAAGCAGGCATATCATGTCGCGTGTCTCAATCCTTGTGTGCATGTTGCCCTGCAGATATGCTGGCGAAAGGCTTTGAGTACAGCCTGACACAGGGGGAGCCACTGAACATGCACCCGAAGCGGTACCGGCTGGGGCAGCCCTGCTGCAAGCTGGCGGTAGAGAATCATGTGGTCAAGTGTGGGCACGCGTGGAACGCAACCAAGGAGTTTCCAAAGGGTGAACCGTTGCATGGCATTGCCTGGACCAGGAAGTACCCAGATCCAGGCACATACGATGGGGGGACGGACCCGTAGGTGTTGGTGTGGGTGTTTTTTGTTATGTCAAGGCAGGCCGGACGGGATTGGACAGGAGGGTGTGTTCCCCCCATAATAAGTGCCTGAAACCATTCTTGTTTGCACCGAATTTAGTAGAGTTTCGCTGCTACTCGTCGGCTGCCATCCACCGCAAGTCTGTGCTGTGCGCCCTCATAGCACTGGCGCGGAGCAGAGTGCCGTAGCAGAGGTGTGGAGCATACACGCAGTAGCTTAGGCGGCAGAGCGTATGCGCCGCAACTTGGGTGCCAGAGCATGTGTCAATATGTGCCGTACGGTAATATAAGCACAGCGCATAGGCACCAGAGCATAGGCACAGAGCATACCGGTATGTGCCAGAGCACTGGCGCATAGTAGGGCGCCTCTCTTGCGGCGTTTGTTCTGAATAACGGTTCCTGTGCGACAGCACTGCAGCGTGGCCGGGTGTGTATGCACTTGGCGTCATATCCCAATGCCAAGTGCTGTGCAGCTCTCAACACGTAGCAAACTGCAGTGATTTTACGTGATAGGAGGCCCAGATGCAGGCCTGTGAAGTGGAGGGTTTGTAGCAGCAGGGCGGCAGCCAAGGGGGTGACTTCAGATGCTTGAAAGAAAATCACGACCGGTTTACAGATTGTTTCAGTCCAGTTGGGCATTAAGAAGATATCAAAACGTGGGAGAAATCAGCCAGGCCGTAGTGGTCACCATAAACCTTTTACCAACTACCGATCATGCCAGAGACAGAGACAGGTCCTCGCCAAAGAACATGGCGTAGGTGCAGTACAGGCTGAACCTACGATCAATCATGGTAATTCCGTTGTTCTCAATATCGTTCCCAATAATTGTGCAGTTTGGGATCAAGATTCCAAATTCCTCGAAAATTGGTAGCTATCTCCTCCGCTATCTCAGCATTATAATCCTTTAGACTTGATAACAGTTTATATTCTTGCAACTTCGGTTGAGGAGATGATATCTCCAGCATATCCTCCCTACCCCTAAACTGCATCATCTGCGTCATATTCTGCATCGCAGAATGTCGCATCCTTGTGATTCTTGTAGATGCCGCACTGTATCAGGAACTCAAGACTATTGGGGGGGCATAAAATGATTTATTCCCTGGCACCGAATTGTTACACTCTTTCAAAATGAACAGAATTCCCCAAACCAAACGATGTACTGCTGTGGATCCCGACGGTATGCTTCTGTCCAATATAGTTTATAACATATCAAGGATGGAGGAACGCATTATGAATGTCACACACTGTAACAGTCACGATTGGGCCCTAACCACCGGCCCTAACCAACTCCCCCTCCCCGAAAAAATCCGGGGTCTTTGTACTGTCCAGCTGGCATGACCCTTCAAAAGTTCAAATAGTCACTTTCATACAGCGCGCACTTTGCAGCTGTTTCTTCACATGGTTCACCCGAAGTTGTGTGGACAGAATGTTGGGTATGTGACTTTGGAGATCGATGATCGATGCGACCCTCTAGTTGCGAAGATCTTGGAGCCGATCTTGGGCCAAGGACGAATCAGAGAGGCTCATAAGACAATATGCAAAGTTTCGAACGAATGGTTAAAAGAGCAGCTTTGCAAATTATGCATATCCTCTTGCTCGGCAGTGGAGCTCGGACAATTCAAATGTGCGCGCTATAAGCCGTACACAAAGTGGGAATCGCAAGATTCCGTCTCACGAGACCAGCCGGAAATACCAGGGAAATACCAAGGAAATATAGCCTCTAGCGCGACGACGGCCTGTCCAGATTTTTGTTTTGGCATTTCCTCGCTTCCTCGCTCGGGGGTGGTTCCCAAACTTCAAGCGAAGAAAGTTCAAAGCAAAATTACTGACGACATTATACAATTCGCTCGTTGCATACATCACACAAGACAATAGTCAGGCCAATGATCGGCCAGGACACGTCGGGCCATGCAGCAAGGACATAATGGACAATGCTCCATCCTAGTAACAGACAGGCAGATTCAAGGTAGCACCAGGGGGATAGCACGACATGGATTTGATATGATATGATATAAATATGTTATGATATCGTGTTTTGACCATATCATATCTTGCAGTCAAAAAAACATTTAGCCTACAAGCTGCAGAATTGGCAAAGGGCAAGCCCATGCATTCGGCAGCAGATGCATTACACTTGACCCCATTCACATACATACTGACATGGCAGCATGCAACATGCGAGCGCTCCCACTGACCCCTACAGCCCAAGGGTCACCATGCATGCGTCAATGCATCCACATTTTCCATGGTCAATGCTCCAGGTGTCGCAAAATCTTGCAACATCTAGGCCCATTCTAGCGCATAACGGTCGGCACGGCAGAAGAGCCCTATTCCCAACTCATTACCAATTGACCATACCCATGCCCATGCATGGAGAAGTTGATACCATATCATATCAAATTTTACTATATCATTTCATATTGCTGATAGGATATGATATGATGGCCCCAATTCCCCAAAGACTATATCGTGCTGCCTTGGGCAGGTTGTTGCCAGAACTGCGGACTGGTCTCCACGTCACGTTACGTCATAGGGCGGGGTGGACCCGGCCTCCTCCCCCATGAAGGGATAGGGTGGAAGAAGATCAAAGAGAGCAGAGCCATGTCCAGCCCATGATAGATTTAAGCTCCTTCCAACGATTTCCAAGGGACTCTGACATCCCTAAAGCAACAGAGGTAGACCTAGTGGACGCATGCAATTGCCTCTAGTGGTTCCAATAAAACAGCGCGTTGAAGCACAATTGGAGGGAGATAGCTGATGGCAGTTGCATTGAAATCAGCCTCAAAGGAGGCAGGAAAGCTCAGCTAACTGGTGCTGGCCTCCACATCCCCAGTGCCACCGCCGATCAACAAGACATTTAGACATCACCATTAACTCGGCTGGGGAAGGTGCCACGAACACCATAAACAGAGCTGAGCTGGTAGGGATCTATGGTGCCCTATTGATAGAACAGACAAAAATAGCTGTTCACAGCGCTACCTCCTTGTACCAAATCCGCAAAGCTATCCGACCCCCCATGTCTCTCACCTACCAAACACAAGCACAGAGACCTCCTCCAGCATATCGTGGGCCAACTCTAGCTCATGGCGTCCCAAGGAAAATTAGTCGAATTCCATGAGGTGAAGGCCCATAACGGAGATGTCGGAAATGGGGATTGATTTATTGACTCCTGCAGCCAGCCAAATTCTCTTTGGATATGGAGTTCATTCTGAGTTCAGCTAGGGATCAGTGGCTTTCCAAAATTTACAGGGATATGCCACATATGGCCCTGACAGTACGTGCTACTCCTGACTCAGATTGCTCGGGGTTCAAGTTGTTTACGTTCTCTAAGTGGTTCCAAATTTAGCATGATGTGAAGGAGACTTTCTGGTACAATTATTTGGGCAAGCCTAATATTATTTTCGCTGTAGCCCGGTATCGGATGGGGTCGCATTGGCTGAACATCGAGACGGGGCGCTTCGAGAAACCTTGTGTGCCTCGTAGCGAGAGGATTTGTAGATGTTGCAATCTTAAATGTCGGGAGGATGAGCTTCACATGATTTACTGCCCGTCAACACAGACCTTCGTTTCAATTTAGCCTTACTTTCCATAATTTCCTAGATGATGAGGATGAGGCCATGAAACGGTGCACAAATGGAATGTGGGGCAAACTTAATGCAGAGGTTTCTTCATCTGTGTTCTGGAAGAAATTTGGTTCTTTATCTTTCAGTGTATCATGAAAAGAGAGAATCATCTCAAAACTTTGCCAAATCTCCCGTCTCCCCCCTAATTCTCCAGGCGGGGCTCAATCGAACTCTTTTGCACCCACGTCATGTTTTATGACTGGGGCTTGTCTTCTGCACTACGGTATGGGGTTCATTCCCATGCCATTGTCGTGATTGTGTGCCAGTTGCTTGCCCAGGGGGGTCACTGGTTTACGCTTTCTGTCCTAGTGTATTAAGTGCCTATACCGGTTTACTGGCACATGTCCCATGCCTGCATCAAATGTGATGCTCTGATGGACTGTAAAAATTTCACAAAACTTCACAGGAACTTAAATTGGCGACCGACTCGACCTGGTCATGCAAAGTCCCCCCAAATGTGGATCAGGCGGACGTGCGGGTCGTTGGCGAAACAGAGGTTATCTTAATGTCTACATTCCTCTTGTTCATTAAATAAAAAAGTTTTCTGACCATGCAGAATCTTGAACGAACCCGCACATAAGTGTTTGGTGGAACTCGTGGTTCTTGCACCTGGCTTGAGTCTGAGGACACATGCGACAGCAGCGAACCAAGCCGGTAAGCTGTAGGGGACTCAAAATACCTGAGTGACTTACTGAAACGAAGGCAACGGAAAGGGATTGCTAACCGAATTCAGTTGGAGTATGGGCATTGACGCATTTTCGAAGTGGGATTGCGAGCTCATTTCTCCGTTGTTGCAATTAATTTCTAGCGTAAAACGCTAGCCGGCTGCGCTTTATAGATTATTCAAAGCATCAACCGCGACAAAAGCCTTACGATTATAAGGAGACACCGACATGATAACATAATAGCTCTGAAATCGGATATCTAACATGTGTACGTAGCTACACATAGGGTTGTTTAACAACCAAAACTACGTGTGAGCAAGAAAGCCATTGTGTCAACTGTATTCTTTCAATGCAATATCAAGTCCCAATTCCCCCTTTTCCCCTCCCTCGTCGTTCAACGGCCAATTTAAAACAGCAGGTGCTCCGGCTTTGCTGGACCTGGTGGCGGCAGTTGCTCTGGCAGACGCTCTGGCGGCAGGAGCGTAAGCAGCATCGCCGTTCGGTCGAAAACCGGCGACCGTATCTGACAGAGTCCTTGGCGCCACAATCGCCGAGCTGGCCCTAGACGCCATCGAAAAGCTTTTCATCATCGCGGTTGGGGATTTGGCCACGGTCGCGGCTGCAGAGTGTGGAGCTGCTGAACAACTGGTCCTTGAAGCTGCAGCCGAGGCGCTGTTGCCGGTGGACATCTGGCACATCAAAAACTCGTGGTTGCTCTGGACCTGGGGACAGATGGGCCGAGAGGATATCCTTGGCGTCTGACTGAAAGAGAGAAAGAAAGCTACGCCCTAATAAGCCGTGGAGATTAAGGAAACAGCGCAGCTTGGGTCCTTAGCCACATCCGCGCCGTTACCATCCGCGCCAGTACCGCCGTCTGACAGGTTTCTCTCTCACTCTTTTTGTTTCGGTAGCTTCAGCTATATAAGGTTATATACAGGAATGTCGCTCAAACGTGCTTGTATTCTTCAATCTACAATCCCTAGACCATGATATGGCCAGATTGCTGCACGAGGGGCTTGAAGAATGACCCTTGTCCCCCCGGAGTGGTAGTGGACTCGGTGTTTCCTTTTTCGGCTCCAAGTCCAACTTCGGCAGGCCGTCCGGCACAGCCGTTTAAGGTCTGATTGGGACCAAACCTGGACCAGCTTGCAACCGGTGACCAAAGCAACAAGGCTGGCCACGAATTAGGCCGCTGGCCAGCGGCCGGAGAGTAGCTGATAAGTAGCTGAGTCGCGAAAATGGAAACGCGGGTAGTGGTGCACATCCATGACTTCTGGTTGCTAGGAACCGGTGCCAGAAAAAACTCGTGGTTGCTACAAACCTGTGCGAGAAGCGGCTTTACACTGGGCAGAGCCGCGGCGAAGCTGGCGAACAGGGGCATGACGATGACCGTGAAGAACTGCGGCAGACGACAGCAGAGGTGTTAGTTTGTGTTACTGGTAAGTAGCAGGCTTACCCGGTACGGAAATACGGTACGGTCAAACGGTACAGTAAGGATACCGCAGTACAGTACTGATACAAAAAAATTATACTCTCCCCTCCCTTTCCGCTCCTCTCTCTCCGCCGTCCACCCTTGCTTCTCTCGACCGCATAATTTTTTGCGCTTTCATCCGTCCACATTGGGATTTTCCCGCGGGATCCCTTGAGACCCGATCTGGACCGGCCTATGAGTAGTGGCCAAAGCAGCATGACTGGCCACAAACAGGTTCAGCCTCGCTCACCCCAGGCTGGCTCTTGAGGTTTAGGGTTAGGAGATCAGCCTCGCTCACCCCAGGCTAGCTCTTGAGGTCAAGGATTTTGGGTTCAGCCTCGCCGACCCCGGGCTGGCTCTTGAGGTTAAGGGTTTAGAGTTCAGCCTTGCTCACCCCAGGCTGGCTCTTGAGGTTTAGGGTTTAGGGTTTTGGGTTCAGCCTCGCTCACCCCGGGCTGGCTCTTTGTAATGCCCTCCTTGGTGCGGTCCATGAGTGGTGAGATAGGGTAGCCACGCGTCCTCTCCATGTCACCTTGACGGAACATCTGAAAGTGGGGATCAAGGGTTTATGGTTAGGGTTTGGAATTCAGGGAGTTCAGGATTCAAGGGTTCCAGGATAGGGTATAGAATTTCAAGATGGGGGAGTTCAGGGCTAAGGGCATATGGGCGGGATGATACGTTGCATCGTAAATAGATAAATGAATAAATAAATTTGTTCCATCGTAAAAAAATGAATCAAAAACGAAACAAATAAAATCGTTCCATCGTAAACAAATGAGTCATTTAAAATATCCGCCCCATCGTAAATAAATAAATACTCCCTGAAGCATGGGTTGAGGAAGCCCCGCCCATTCGGCCGAAGCGTGGGACGTCGCTTTCTGTTCCATCTGTTGTTGTGACAAAGTTGACAACCATCCATAGCCTTTTGCGAAAGGGCCAGGTAGAGCGAAGCGGGAGGAGACCAGAAAACGAAAACCGATACAGACACCCAAGAAGAAACAAAACCGCCAGCAACAAAGACAGCAGACGAAACACGGGCAACACCAACCGACAAATCTGTGGTTTCACCATGATTCAGATAAATAGAAAAATATAACAACGCCCCGCAGGGGCGCGAGGGTTAAGAAAGCAGTGCGGCATGGGCTGAGGCCGCGTCCGCGCCGTTACCACATACCATGTTTCGAGGGGCGAGCGGCACAAGAATCCTGCAATGTGTGCATTCATTGTTGCCTAGGTGCATGCTGGTGAGGTAGACTTTGTTTGATAAGCAGTGCTGTATCTGATACGGAACACTACTTACAGCACATGTTGAGCCGGATCGTACCACCTAGCTAACATTATACACCATGATATGGCATAGGATAGGCCGTATTATATTACCAAGGTAGCATGATACGGCACATCACATAATTTATGTCATCCAACGCTAACAGCCCTGCTGCCTTGTACGCTCTCGCCAGTGTCTCCTTATAATATCCCCACAACACGATACACTGTACATCAGTTTACATCTGTACAGCCTCACGCGCAGCAGCACCCTGGGATGCTTCAGGCATTGTGCTTCGCCTCCAGGGAACACTGATGTAGCCAGAGAGCTATTAGGAACATCGCCCAAGTAGCCGTTGCCTGCTAGCTGAACAGGGAACCCCCTGGAACGCCAAACTGTCTATGATTTAGGACTTGCAGGGCCGCAAGAGGCACACTCTGATCCTCATGTTACCCCTTCCTCCCGGGTGTCAGCCCTCGGGCTGGTGCTCATGTTTTGCCAGATTGAACTACCAAGCTAACACGATATGGCACAACACAAGGTATCACGATAGGGCACAGGATTAGCTGGATTGTACCACCAAGGTAGCACGATACCGCACAGGTGAAGCCGGATTGTGCTACCCTGGTTTATCCCCCAAGCCCTAAACCCTGAACCCCGCTTACCTCCTCCTCCAACAGTTGCACCCACTTGCAATGCACCCGCTCCGCGCTGGCCAGGTGGCTGAGGTCCGCGCACTTAAGCGCCATCTGAAGCGAGGAATGGAAAGGGAGGGATCTCGCGGCCAATTTTTCAAAAGGAAAGGGAAGTTTTATCTTGCCAAGGTGTGAGCCCCAAGCGAAATCCTGTATTCACACTTCAAGCTGGTTCACACCCGCCCCTGTTCACACCCTGTCCACCTTCCACACAAGAAGGCGGTCGTCCTCATCGGCCAGGTCGATGCCATGCAAACGCATGCCCTCGTAGAAGCTGTTGTGCTTGGAGCGAGATTTGGACGAGGGAATGCGCAAAAATGTGTGCCCACGCGCATGGGGTGCTGCCGCTGGCGCATGGAGGGCAGCTGTTGCATGCGGTGCGGTCGCAGCATGGGGAGCTGCCGCTGTATGCCGCGCTGCTGCTGCTGCATGCGGCCCTCCCAGTGCATGGGGCGCGGCCGGTGCATGGGGCGCGTCTGGCGCAGCGGGGTTTTGCGGGGCATAGGTCTTGTTGGCATCCGGCATCCTGGAGGCCAAGGACAGCACCGGCGACGACGATGGCCTGAAGGCATGCGAGGGGAGTCAGGGTTTAGGGTTCAGGGTATTTTCTTCAGGTTACTGGCTTCTTTATACCTATTTCTTTGCCCCGCCCCAAGAGTCTTAATAGGGAACCTTCGAAAAGTTGGCAGCGTGTGCTGACTGAAACGCCCCCGCTGATGAGAGGGAACTTGCCAAAAGGAGAAGTTGTCGTCGTCAACATTTCAAATAAGCTCGAAAAATGCAACAAATCTAAAATCATAATCTCGCTGGCTGGTGTCATTCAGTTCAGCGGTTGCGGTGCCCTCTCGTCCCTACACTGCCTGTGCATGATAAAAGATAATTATGCCTGTCTGTCCATTGCAACGAGGTAAGCCAACGACACTTCAGCTTCGGGATCCCCCCGCCCCTTGCAACGGCTGTCGTCAGGAACATCAGGCGTATCCGAATTTTGCGAACAGTAGTCGAGTAGCCGCACAACGCGCCGGACCCGCCTGACTCCGGAACCAGCACCGGAACAGTGCCAACCTGCGAAGCTTAACTTATGACACTTATCGGCCCAGGCTGCGCTGTTTCCTTAACTCTCACGCCCCCACGGGGCGTAGTCTCTTTCTTTCTCTGACACTTATCGCCTTCCCGCCCAACGCCCACCTGTCCGGAGAAGTCCGCAACTGCTGGGTGTCGTGCGCGGAGCTCGTCGCCTTTGGCCCCTCATCCCCCACTTTCGGCTGTGTGTCGGGCGCGGAGCTCGTCGCATGCGGTCCCTCTCCCACACCTTCGGCACTATCGGCACCTGGCTTTCCTTGCCCTGGACCGACCGATCCAGCGCCTGCATGCCCCTGGTATCGCCCATCCGACCCTGTTTCAGCGTGCGGTCGTTCTGGTGCCGACCCTGATCCTCGCTGTAGCCGCGAACCCCGGATCCCAGATTGTGCGTGGATAGCCGGTGCACTTCCTGGGTGAAGTCCGAGTTGCATCATACGGAGCCCAGGCGGCTGCGGCTGTAATGCTGAACCTGCACACCAAGAAGGGAGGGGGGAAACGTGTCGCGATTGCAGCAGGGCGTGATGTCGGCGCACTTAGGCGCCATCTGCCTGACGGAGAGGGAAGGAATGGCCCTCGGCCACTCATCTGCCCAACGGAACGGAAAGGAAGGGAAAGAACCTCTGGCATATATATGCCCAAAAGAAAGGGAGGGAAAGGACGGACCCTCGGCCACCTGTCAAAAGGAAAGGAGGGAAAAAGGACATCTGCAGCCACTCATCTGCCCAAAGGAAAGAAAGAAAATAACCACTCGTGCCACCTGCCAAAAGGCATGAAAGGGTAAGGGAAAGGACATGGGTCTGCCATCTTTCTCAAGAAAAATACAAACATGGTATTATGCGATGGGCCGAGCTCAGCATCTGAATACAACTGTTACACCATGGTGCCCAGAGGTTGAGAGACATCAGTTGGAACGCGCACTTCATGAAGAGTGACGAGGAGACCTTGCTTTGGAGGCTGCGCAGGTTGAGCCCTTAACTTGAGCTTTAAACTTGAGCCCTAAACTTGAACTCTAAACCCTAGACCTGCATAGATGGAGCCCAAGCCCTGTCAAACCCTAAGTTAGTTTTAACCTTAAACCCTAAACTTGAAACCTTAATATTAAACCCTAGACCCTAGATGTAGTGAAACCTCCACCCTGGATTTGAACCCTAAATCGTAAATCTACACCCTGGACCTTAACCCTAGACCTCAACCCTAGACCTTAACATACAACCTTAACACTAGGTTACTATTACTAGACCCTGAACCCATATATATTTCATTCGTTCACACGCAGGGTATTGCCTGCCTTGTTTGGGGTTTAGGGGGTGAGAGTTCCGCATCGCTCAACCCTCAACCCTAATTCGAGTCCTCTCAAACTGAGCATGCCTGCATTGCTGATGTTCTAGGGTTTAAGGTTTGCATCATGCAACCCTAAACCCAAATCTTAGGCCTTCTTACATAGGGCCTCTCCTGCATAGCGTAGGGTTTAAGGTTAAAGATGAAGGGGTGTAAGGTTAAAGATGAAGGGTTAACGGTTAAGGCCCTTACTGGTTAGGGCCCCAAACCCTAATTTGAGTCCTTCTAAAGCAGGGCCTTGTCTGCTGTGTTCAGGATACATGCCCTTCAGGGTTTAGGGTTTGCATCGCTCAAGTTTTTTTGTTTTTTTTGAAATGTTTTTGGCCCTAAACCCTGATTTGAGTCCTTATCGGCCTGGACCTTGCCTGCTTTGCTGCTGGACACGCCTTGTGTGGAGAATCACCCTAGACCCTGAAACATTATATCATGCGTTCACAAACATGGCCTTGCTACCTTGCCTGCTTTGCTGCTGGACACGCATTGGGTGGAAAGGCAGGGTTTAGGGATTGCATCGCTTAACCCTAAACCCTGGGCCGTGCCTGCTTTCCTGCTGGGCACGCCATGGATGGAGAGTCGTAGGGTTTCGGGATTGCATCGCTTAACCCCTCACCCTTGGCCTTGCCTGATTTGCTGCTGGACATGCCCTGGGTGCAGAGTCAGGCGCCTCGTGTTGTGCGACAGCTGCGCATGGCACACGTGTCAGGAACAGGTAAGTAAAGGGTTTAGGGTCCAGGGTTTATATTTAAGGGTTAAGGGTTGACGTCAAGGTTGTAGGGTCACGGGTTCAGGGTTTAGGGTTCAGGGTTAAGCTGCGCGGATTGGGATTCTTTCATGCTCCACCCTTCATAATACATTTGATATCACATGAGCATGCAATTTATCACATATTTTAATTCAAGTTAAACAACAGATACGGTAATAGGCAGGTGCGCGAAAGCTATGAGTGCGATGAGGGTGCGATCACGGTGCAAGAACACCATTTGTGCACGAGACTTCTCAATGTTTCGGTAGTTTCGGGCATGTGCTAACGTTTGTCGCAGGCTTGCCTGATGTACGCTGTTGTTGCTGGTTTTGCTGGCATTGCTGGTGTTGCTGCTCCTTGGCGGCCGCAGACTTGGCCGCAAACAGGCCGCAAGTGGAGAAGTGCTGCTGCATGTCGGTGCAGAGCTCCAGCTGGATGATCTTGTCCCGGATGATGTCACGGTGCTGGAGGGGGGGCAGGGCAGGCGGAGGCCGGGTTGGGGTGGGGCTGGGCAGGGAGGTGTGAGGCAGGGCGGGGCGGGGCAGGGCGGCGTGGGGCGGGGCAAGACAGCATGGGGCAGTCGTCATAATTTTGAGACTCGGTATTTGCCTTCACCAGGAGGCGTCAACCCTTAACCGTAGGTTTTAATCGCCTTCCCTCGAGTGTGAATCAACTATGAAGCATTTATACATCATTAATGATTTTTGAGTCAATTACCGATATAACATAAATGCCAGCCTCGGGGGACAAAACATTGGGGGACAACAGCTTTCCATTCCCGACTGAAACTGGCCTTGACAATCAATCATTAGTTTCATTTACGGTATAATGAATCCCTCAACCCTGGACATCTTCAATTTCGAGGAAATGTTAGACATACCCCAAGGGCACTTTGTCCATCAAAACCTGCACTTGAACTAGGGTTTTCCTTCATCTGAAAGTATTGTTTGCAATTCCAAAGGACCAAACACATCCACCCTTGCGTCCTTATTGGAAGGCTGCAGCACACAGCGTAAACCCTAGGCCCTAGCATGCACCGCGAACCCTAGGTCTCAGCGTGCACCCTGAATCCTAGGTCTCAACATGCACCCTAAACCCTAGGCCTTGGTATGCACCCTGACCCCGATAACCTAGCACGCACTCTAAGCCCTATACCCTAGCGTGCATCCTTAACCCTAGCAGACATATTACGCACCCTAAACCCTAGCATGCACTGTAAAGCATTGGCCCTGAATCCCTAATACACACCGCTTTAGTAAGGTGTCCGATGGTAACGGTGCGGATGTGGCTTCCGCCCCATGAGCTGCGTTGTTCCCTCAACCCGCACGCCCATAGGGGAGCGTATATCTGTCCTCCTTCTTAGATGTCCGATGAACTTGAATTTTTGCCAACCCTTGCTAGACATGCCTCCGGGCGGGCATCCCTGGGACCTTGTGGATCAAGCATCGACCGGCCCAAGCAGCATGGCCAATTGGCCAGTGCTTACTTTTGTGTTCCTCGACTACCGTACATACCAGCTACAACCCGGCTTTACGCCAGAGGCCGCAGGTGTGGCCAGCCGTGCTGCTTGGGTCGCCGGCCGTAGGCCGGTCCAGATTTCGTCCCAGTTGGGCCTCTGAAGGCAAAGCGGCGGCCTGCTGACGTTGGCATTGTGTTCGAAGAAAGAAACACTGAGCATGGCTTGCTGCACCTGGCCACCAGGGCCGAGAGGCTTGCAATCTGGCTGAATTGTAGCTGAAGCAGCCTGCCATAGGACGTGCGATGTAGCTGAATTGTAGCTTAAGCAGCGAGTCACAGGGTGTGTGACGTAGCTGATATGTAGCTTAAGCAACTCGCCATGGGGCGTGCGATGTAGCTGAATTGTAGCTGAAGCGGCCTGCCATAGGGCGTGCAACGTGGCTGAATTGAAGCTTAAGCAGCCAGCCATAGGGCGTGCAACGTGGCTGGATTGTAGATGAAGAAAAGCCTGCCATAGGGCGTGCGAGGTAGCTGAATCGTACCTGAAGCGCCGTGCCAAATAAAAAGCGGCACTCATCGCTTTGGGGAGATGTCCGAGGAAGTTGTTTGCGTCCGACTTGAGGAGCAGCTGCGCCGCGGACACGTGATGGTTCTCCATCGGCGACAGGTCTTTGTACCGCGGCTGAAAAGGTTGAGGGAGAGGGTGGGGCGCAAGTGCGGAGCGGAACAGGAACGAATTCTGTGGAAACGGTGTTTTCACTGGTGGTCGTAAGCCATGGTGTGACATGTCGGTGTACCGCAGCTGAGAGGGTGCGCCCGGGAAAGAAGAAGTTGGTGGATGGCCAAGATGAGCGGTGCATGCTTGTCCTCAATGATATCATGTGGGTAGAAGACAGTTTTCTGTAAGAGGTTCCCGTGTGAAGTGAAACGTAACATAAGGGATTATAGGGGGATAAAATGGGTAGGTATGTATATGTATGTCAATGTCTGATTGGGAAAAAATAAATCTTCTCCAATTCAAATAAGATGTAAGCAATGGGTCATACACAAACTGTGTGATGTATTCACCGTGCCAAAAGTATGAAAATGTGTGAATGACGCCTTTACGCCCGAAAACCTGTTCACACGGTAATGTTTTCCGCAACTCTCGCATACAAGTTCCGCTTATTTTTCGCAGGGTCGCTGACAATGTTTTCGGTAGGCTTTCGACAGTCGTTCGCACAGCTTTCGCGACGTTGTCCCGAAGCGTGGTAAGGGATAATATTGGGCTGTGTGAATTACGACTGGCCCCCGAATGTGGGCGTTCGCGGTGCATGGACCGTTGAAAATCCTTTTTTCGTAGCCAGCGCTTACCAGTTTCGCTTATTTGTCGGTAGACTTTCGTCAGTTTTCGCAAGAGTCAGCGTTGTTGTTCGATAGCGATGTTTTTCGGTAGCCTTTCGGTAGCCTATCGTGATTCTTAAGACAATGTTCAGGTTTGCTTACGTTAGTTTGGTAGCGAGTTGTTTTTCGGTAGTCTTTCGTAAGTATTTCGTAAGTATTCCGCTTATTTTTCGCTGTCCATGTCGATTGTTTCGGTAGCCTTACCGGTACGTGACGGAGTCCTTTGAAAAGCGTTAGCGATGTTGTTCCGATTTTCCTAAGTGTCCGATTTTTTAGATCCAAAGGCTTCAATCTTCCGCATGTCGTTAGGGGGAAGTGGAAAGCCCTAGGGTGAAGTGGAAAGCCTAGAAAGCCATGGGATGAAGTGAGTGGAAAGCCCTCGGGTGAAGTGAGAAGCCCTGGGGTGAGGTGGAAAGCCTTGGGGTGAAGTAAAAAGCCCTGGGGTGAATTTAAAAGCCCTGGCTGGGGTGAAGTGAAAAGCCCCGGGGTGAAGTGGAAAGCCATGGGGTGAAGTGGAAAGCCCCGGGGTGAAGTGGAAAGCCCGGCTAGCCCGGCCTTACCGGCCTGGGTGATGTAAAAAGCCCTAGGGTGAAGTGGAAAGCCCTGGGGATAAGCGGAAAGCCATGGGGTGAAGTGGAAAGCCCAGGGGTGAATTGGAAAGCCATGGGGTGAATTGGAAAGCCATGGGGTGAAGTGGAAAGTCTAGGGGTGAAGTGGAAAGCCATGGGATGAAGTGGAAAGCCCTGGGATGACTGAAGTGTCACAAGCTTAGTCTCACATCACAAAATAATTTAGGCCACTCGGCACACAAACAACTGGAAGCTCCTATCCTACCGGTATACCCTTCACACGGTACGGGACTTAGTTGCGACAAAGGAGCCCACTTATTATTATGGATGCTGCAAAAACTGTCAGTGAAGATAGTAAGGGACGGGGCAATGGTGAAGGCGGGGTCGGGAGGTGTGTGGGCATGATCGAGGGCTGCATAAATGCCTCCGAGTTTGGCTCTGGCGTTAGTTTCGTATTTTCCTGCAGGGTTTACCGTATGGGTGGAGCCATCGACAGTGTAATAAAAGGCAGCCCCAATCATGTTGGCACCGCCAGCAACTTGAAACACGCCATCTGTGTAGTAGGCAGGAAGCAGTGACCAAGCAAGTTGGTAGGTAGAAGGGTAGAGGGAAGAGAGGTCATCAAGAAGGGCAGGGGAGAAGGTGGCTGGCATGGGGCAACAGGGAGAGGTGAAGGCGGGATAGTGTTTGCGTGCAATCGGGATGCGACAGAGAAGCCGACAGCCAGGGTGTTGCCATCGTGCATGCAAATGCGGGCCACAGACATGCATTCAGCCAGTGATGACTGATGAGTGATGACGTCTTGATCGACCGAAGCTCGCACGATGATGAGTAGGAAAATGCACGTGCGCTGGTGAGAAGGTACGGCACTGATCGAAGGTCTGCCGAATCTGATCCATCGGTACTTACTAATTCAGCCACACAAATAAGATATTCCATATTTTCGTCGTCCCAATATATTGTGCACGATTCGATGCGACCGTCGTAGTGCGTGACTTCTTTCGCTGCAACATCATTGCATGTTTGCCTGGCTTCTACCATCATGCTGCGGACTGTCCGAGGGCCACTCCCAACCGCCGAGGCCGCTTCATGACAAGCGTGTGACAGTTTACCCTACCATAGCCCTCGGCAATGAATTGCAAGTTGGCATCATTATTGCGGGTGAGTGTACACGTGGCTAGTATACCGGCCACCATGCGTTGGCAGGAGGGATCAATGCCTCTGTCGGCCAGCAGGCGGAATGACACCGTGAGGTGACACTGCCGGCCATTCATGGCTTGCTGTGCCCCCTTGAGCGGGGCGATAATGTGATGGACGCAAGAAGGCAGATACACTTAGAATTTCCGCATAACGGTATGAAAAGCTTCGCGGCAACGGTGTCGATAAGAAATTAATAGAAGGTATGCGAGGCATGACACTCTTTCTCCGGTCATCTGCTACGCCAAGGAAGAGATGTCTCACTGCCTCTAGCTACCAGTATGCCTTTGGAGCGACCCATATTTCTGGCAGTCATTTATTGCGTGGAAGACGTCGTGTGACCGGCGGAACGACATTTGTCTTTCGCCTGTTTTGGTCATATTGAAGCGTGGACGATGTAAAGGATTGTTGGGTGTGTGTGCAGACACGCCCTTCGGTCATTTCACGGTTTCTTTCTCATTAGGCAATTGCTCCGCAGGCCTCCAAGCTCTAGGCCTCCGTGTCCAAATGTACTTGACAAACAGGCTGATTCGATATTCATGTCATGTGCTCATCTTCTGTCAATTACCCGGCAGACCGTGCTGTGCAAATTGCTTTCACTCCTCATTGGGAGCTTCCGCCTCAATTCAGCTGTATCACGGCCTGCGGCCTAGGGTCCCTTGTGGTGTAGGACCTGCTGCTTGGGCCACTGGCTGTTGGCCGGTCAATGTTTGGCTGCCCAGTGGTTGCTGCTCGGAGATAGGTAGATCCCCCCTATATGGTCTGGCGCACATTTAAATACAAAATATACCTTTTGAGATGCATGCAACAACTTGTGTCTCCCCATCTTGTATGCCTCCATGCAGATTCAGAGGCGGCGTCTGAGGTGCATCATTCCTCGTGCTCTGACGGCGGCGTGGCATCCCCAAGACCCATGCCCCAGATGACAGCCCAGGCCCAGAAGGCAGCTTGGCAGCATCGACAGAAGCTACCGGACAGCAGCAGCCCTATCAAAATGCCGCTGATGCTGCCTACGAGGCCCTATATGGGTTCACATGCCCCCATGGTGCCTGCCACTGTCACTAGCGACACCGTGGGTGTATCCGCTGCTGCTGCTGCTGCTACTGCTTCTACCACTGCTGCCGCCACCCCCAACGCCTGCTTATACCCAATGTACGACGCCTGCTTGTCCCCACCGCTACCGCCACTTCCAACGCCCGCTGCCCCCGCCGCCGTCACTAGTGGGACTGTGGGAGCGTCCGCTGCTGCTGCTGTCACTGCTGCCGCCACCCCCCACGTCTACTTATCCCCACTGCATGGAGCCTACTTGTCCCCAACGCTGCCGCCACCCTTAACGCCCGCTGCCCCCGCCGCTGTTACTATCAGCACCGCGGGTGTGGCCGCTACAGCTACTTCTACCACTGCTCCCGCCGCCACCTCCAACGTTTGCTTATACCCAATGCATGACGTCTGCTTATACCCAACGCTGCCGCCACCCCCAACGCCCGCTGCCCCCGCCGCCGTTACTAGCAGCACCGCAGGAGCGTCCGCTGCTACTGCTACCCCTGCTGCCGCCACCCCCAACGTCTACTTAGCCCCACTGCATGACGCCTGCTTGTCCCCACCGCTGCTGCCACCCCCAACGCCCGCCGCCGTCACTAGCGGCACCGCGGATGTGGCCGTAACAGCTACCATCACTGCTGCCGCCAACCCCAACGCCTACTTATCCCCACTGTATGAGGGGCGAGAGTCTACAGAGCTGTCGGACGAACGGATGCTGTGCCAGCTGATGCTCAGGACTGGTTCAGATAACGTGCGCGCGGTCTTGGTCATGACCCCCATCAACTCTCCCTCGAGCCGCAGCCCCCGCTTGGCCAGGTCGACCACGCTTGTCCTGCTGAGACGCACCGCATTGTCTTTATCGCCAGGGTCAGCATCAGGGGACGCTGCAGTGCTTGGCCGAACGCAGCAGTTCACCGATCAGCACCCAAGCAGTACCGGATCCGCATGTACGGGAATACCGCGTAGCGAGATGAGCGGCACCAGCGACTGCATGAGCAGTACGGGCAGCAGCCCTAACTTTGTGCGGCTGCCAGGCTTCAGGGGCCCGATGGATAGCAGCTTCGGTGGCGGCAACGGCGGGTTCCAACGCCGATGTTCTCCCTTCGGTCTGGCGAACAGTGCAGTCGGGCGGGATGGCGGTGCCTGCAACAACGGTGGCATGGTTGGCGGCCGCAGATTGTTCTTAAGGCTGCCTAGCAACACATCTGGCGGACGGAACGGCAGCCTCCCCAACAGCAGCAGCCAGGAGGGACCGCGACGCACCCTGTGGCAGCGAGCAGCAGAAAACTTCCAGCAGCAGCAGCAGCTGCAGGCGACTGGTACCAGACATCATTCTGGCCCGGCAGGGCTGTTATCCCCTCACTTGCAGCAGACGCATGTGGACTCTGCGAGCATGGCAGGGCAGTGTGCCCTGTCGAATTTAGGGCTTTAACTGTACAGCCTCAACCCCTAAACTCTAAACCACAGATCGATTATGTGAGCATAGCAGGGCGGGGTTCCCTGTTGAATTTAGGATGGAGTCCCGAAACCTGAAACACTAAACAACAGGCAAAGGTTGCAGTCATGGTACAGAGGCGTCCTCTTTTGGGGTGTGCAGCTTTGGTAGCACTGCCTGGGAAGCCCCGGCGCGCCCGCCAATACCCGCTGGTCTGTCTGTTTGTATTCTTGAGATATGTCCCGCACATGATAGCTGCGCATGTAAAGCCTTCACCTTACACTAGCACCAGACGTTTCAAACTCCAAATACCGTTGATTAGCTTTGCCTTCCCTCATATTGAACGTTGTTTGGGTTGAGGGATCCATGGAATTACTATTTATCGAGTGTCAACGCCAGTTTTCAGCTAGAAATGAAGAGTTTTTGTCGACAGTTCGTCCTGATGGCGGCACTGAAAGGGAATCATTTCTTCATGCCCGGCGAGGGAAGGCTAATCAAATGTTCCGTACGTGGTTGGATTGATAAAGCTTTTAATCTCGGCCTAAGAATGGGACATGGCTTGCTTCCATGTGTACTATTTAGCCCTTTCTTTCACGAGGGTTAAATTGTTTCTTTCACGAGGGTTAAATTGCTTTCTTTCATGAGGGTTAAATTGCTTTCTTTCACGAGGGTTAAATTACTTTCTTTCACGAGGGTTAAATTGCTTTCTTTCACGAGGGTTGAATTGCTTTCTTTCACGAGGGTTAAATTGCTTTCTTTCACGAGGGTTAAATTGCTTTCTTTCACGAGGGTTAAATTGCTTTCTTTCACGAGGGTTAAATTGCTTTCTTTCACGAGGGTTTAAATTGTGTCTTGTATATTTTTGTACCGGCCGTTCTGTGCACTGCCGCCACGGCCAAGCATGGTGGACTTGACGCTGAATTTGTCCCCTCCGCTCGCAGCCTTCTTGTCCGCTCGTATCTGTAAGGGCACGGCTTGTGGATTTCGCACCCGAGGTCTCCTGCTTTTCAGAGTGTGTCGCTGTGATTGCAACTTTGACATTGCTGCACGCCTGTGCCACATACTGCACAGGGATTCACATAAAGCAAATCCTTTGACTAAACAGCGCTGGGCACGTCCAACGCTCGTTTAGTTTCCATCTCACCATTCTTCTTCTTCTCCTTCGCTCGTTCCTGTGAATCTTCCTAGGTAGAGTCCCTAGAGGAGCAATTGTTCGATTCTGTCACACTTTGCGTGCGCACTGGCAAGGACATGCTGTCCAGCCAGCTGATGTACAACAGTACCACCTGTCCTCTATGGTTGTTCATTATTCGTGCGTGGGTCACCTCTCCAATGTGGCGCATCAGATGGTCAGGGCGGTCATTGTGTGGCGAATCAATGTCTTGAAATGTGTGGTCTGTATGTGTGTGGTCTGTATGTGGCCTCGGCCTTGAAATGGGCTGCCCTGTCTCGTTCACCTCTATGTTTCAAGTACTTCACATCTCACGCGAGATTGTTATTTTTCATCCCACCGTTCTCCTTAGATTGCATTGGTTAGATATATTTATTGAGCCCTGAACCGTGCCTCCCTGATGCAGTGGCTCAATTGCATGATTCACAACACATATCCATTATATCACTAAAACGTACATACTGTATATTTGCTTTGCCTTCCCCTATAATTAACGTTGTTTCAGATCAATGAATTTACTAATTATCGAATGTCAACGCCAGTTTCAGTAGGAAATGAAGAGCTTTTTTGTCGACAATTGGCCGAGGGCAGCATTGAAAGAAATATTGTGTTATGCCCGAGGGCAGGCAAATCGAATCTACGGTATCCATGTTTTAGGCAGTGGGCAATTATTCTTGGCCATCGAGCATTCTGGCTGTTTGGGCTAATAGTCTCGTCATTATGGGTATGGCGGTTGCGCCAAGGGGGGCGCTCCATTGCCCAATTATGGTCGTTTGCGTTTTATGTTGTTAGGAAGATTAAGTCTCCGGGGCGGGGGGGCAGCATTTTTTAGTGTGCTGTTTGTTATCCATCGTTTGAGCCAGATTGCAGGCACAGGCTCCATGCGCCAATTGCGATGCCTCGCTTGACTCAAACAAATGTGCGCCCTGATGTAAACAAAATGTGCACGTCTGCTCTCGACTCCTGTCAATAAATAACGTAACACCTTTGGGCCCACTCAAAGCTAGGCCGCGTGGGCGCCCAACTGTTCAGAAGGCAGCGAGAAAAGAAGAAACGAAAAGGAAGAGGGGGGGGAAGGAACAAAAGGAGAGGCCGGGAAGGCAAAGAAGACCAAGTCCTGTGCATCTGTCACCATGCCTGTCTGGGGTCGTCTTCAAAAGGCCCAGGTCCTTGTTCGTTCACCAATGTATTGATCCGGTGCGTCCTGCTAGTGCTTGGAACGGGTTGCAGGTCAATAACGTTACACCTCTGGGCCCGCTCAAAGCTCGGCCGCGTGGGCGCCCAACTGCAGACACTAAAAAGGAAGAAAAAAAAAGGAAGGAAATGGCCTAAAGGGAAGGCCGGAAAGGCAAACGAGAATGGGTTGCAGGTGCCTGTCTCAGTCGCCAAATCTGATGCTCCGTTGGATTGTCAACGACATAACACCTATGGGCCATGCTGAAAAGGCTCAGCCGCATGGGCACCTGACTGTCTGGTCGGGAGGAAAGGAAACTAAAGGCTAGAGAAGAAAGGAAGGGATGCTCCATTGCATTGTGAGACACTGCTATTGAAGGACATAACTCTGGCCCTCTGGGCCATGCACAAAAGGCCCGATCACGTGGTGCAATTTAAGGGTTCGGGTTCAGTTTAGGGACGAGCCTTGTGCTTATGAACGAGCATCACGAGAATAACCTCTTAGCAATGGCGTTACACCTCTGAGCATCTGATGCATGACGGCATTCGTGGTTTGTAAGGATGTTCGGTCGGGGGGCACACCTTGTGAGGTGTTAATTGATGACAATACACCATGGTAGCACAATCCGGCTGAACCTGTGCCGTATCATGCCGTATTGCGCCGTATCATGCCGTATTGTGCTACCGTGCATTACACCTCTGGGCCATGCTGGAATGAAGCTCGGCCACGTCGGGAAACAAAAAGACAGCTAGAAAAGCCAACGGGAGAAGGCATAAGAGGAAAGCAAGGATAGCAAGTTCACCCACCAAACAAAAAGAACACAAAGGTCGGGCAAACTGTATTCCCAGCCCCTGAAGAGACTAGCCTTCAAGAAGATCAACTAAAAGTTCAAAATCCAGGGCCTCCCACTCCTGTTTGCGGGCTCTTCGACGTCCTGTCTGGTTGGTATGAAAAGGAAAGGATGCAAAGGCTAGAAGAAAGACAGAGAGGCTCACAAAGGGCGAGGAAAACACCCCTCCAGAAAATGGAAAGGCAGACCGAAGGATCCCTGTCTATGAAAGCAAGAGGGAGACAAAAAGGGAAAGAGCCAGTCCCCAGGGAGGCAAAAAAACAAGACAGCAGACTAGCCATCAACAAAGTTTACCACGTCATTAACAAAAGACATAGCCTCCCACCCATGTCTGCCTTGGTACAACTACTGAAAGCCCGTGCCGCCCTCTGGGGGGCGTGCCCAACCTCTCGCCCTCAGCCTCTCTTTTACGCTAGGGCATTGAAAGCACACATGCAGCGCATCCTCCACATGTTGGATGTGTTCCTCAGCCCAGCACCGTTGGCAATAGCGTGTGTCACGCTGCTGATCGCCTTGTGAGGTGTAATGGTAGCTGGAATTGAGCTTATTCATTCCCTACCAGCCCCACATGGCCGAGCGTTCAGCAGGGCCCCGCGGGTCAATGGCATTGCACCTATGGGCACTGCTGCTCAAAAAGTCTCAGCCGTGTGGGCACCCAACTAACTGTCCCGTTGGAACAAAAGAAACTTCAGTTAAGAGGGAAAGAAGGAGAAGAACAAAAAGGAGAAAGAAATACCCCCCAAAAGGAAAAGACAGTCTGAAACATTTCCCCCCCTCTCAAGCATATATTAAGCATATATTCCCCAAGACGGCAAAGAAAAGCAACAAATCTAGGCCTCGACAATGCGCACAACGTCCTCAACAAAAGTCAGAGCCTCCCATCCAAGCCTTCCCCGGTATTACTGTTGAAAGTCTTTGGCGCCCACCGGGCGGCCTGCCCAACCTCTCTCCCTAAGCCTCTCCTTCACACTTGGGCACTGGAAGCACACATGTAGCGCATCCTCCACCTGCTCGCTTTCCCCCGTACCCAACACCGCTGGCAGCAGCGTGCCTCTCGCCTCTGACCGTTGCGCCATCCTCTGGTATCAGCCGTTCTGATCGCACCGAGCCGCAGTTGCAAATTTATGCGCACACAAGCAGACTCCCTCTGGCTAGTGCGGCTCTTGGCTTGCGCCAGCACGGCCCCCGCCGTGGACTGGGACTAGGCGCGGTAGGTCGCCGCAGATGGCAGGTGGCAGGTGGCAGCATGTATTTCGCTTCTACAACGCCGCGGTCGCACCAGCAGCACAGCAAGACAGCCCACGCATGGCCACAGCCATGGCGGCCGACATGGAGCTCGCTGTCAGACAGGGCACCGGAGAGCGCAATTGGTGCAGGGAATTGCTAGCTGCTTTGGAGGAGCTGGATCTGGGATCAGCCATCCCCAAACTGCGTCAGACAGCGACTGACCTGCAGCCGCTATCTGTCCCAGAGGTGCTAGCCTGAGCGCTAGTTGATGCAGCATACGAGCAGGCACAGCTGGATGCAGCTGCCAGAGGGGACCTCAAAGATCCTGTCCCTTCTGATCACTAGGGCTGATCACTGGGATACGCTTGCTTTTGTGGAATTTTCTTTTTTTAGAGGCTTTGTTCAGGGCTAATCTCTGGTGGAACTCAGGTGTCGGACTTGGTATTCTTTGCCTTCCCGGCCTCTCCTTTTGTACCTTCCCCGCCCCTCTTCCTTTTAGTTAGTTCTTCTTTTCTCCCTTCTGAACAGTTGGGCGCCCACGCGGCCGAGCTTCGAGCGGGCCCAGAGGTGTAAAGTTCTTGACATGCTGCCACCAACTACGTTGTAACGGCTGTATCTGCAGCTCTCTCATGACCCCTCATCTGGCAGCGGACGGAGGTAGCCCTGCAACATGGTGCAGATGCTGGAGGAAGCTGGACTTGATCTTCCTCTTGAGGCAATGCTGCGGCCTGAGGTGATCGGTGGCCCACACCACATCACCGTAGTTGGCCGCAGGCGCTGCATAGACAGACGCCAACCGGATGCCTGTAGGCAGATGATGCCTGAGGCACACCTTGGCGGCCATGCGACGGACACGCTGCAACGCAGCATCCAAAGGCCCCTCTCTTCCTTGCATGGCCTTCCTCATGCTGCCGTTCTGGTGCTGGATGATGCCCAAGAACATGAATTCTTGTACACGCTTCAGCGCTATCCTATCCGGGCCGTACACGCAAGTATGGGCTGATTGCCGGCGCTGCGCTGCTAAGCAGCTCCAAAACTCACATATCTCTGTCTTGCTGACGTTGACCTGGAGCTGTTTGACCGCCGCATATTCATGCAGGGCATCTGGCATGTGCTGCAGCCCTGCCGGGCTGCTGGCCAGCAGGGAGAGATCATCAGCATATAAGAGGCACCTGAGTCTTCGCCCCGCCCCCAGTACAATGCCCTCTGCTGGGCACTGGGCTGCGATCTTGCCCGGCAGATCGCTGATATAGAGACTGAAGAGGAGGGTGCTGAGGGGACAGCCCTGCTTGATATCTCGGGTGCAAGGCACAGGGCCAGTGCTTTTATGGCCGTCTGTGAGCGTGTAGACTTCATCTTTGTAGAGCGCTTGCACAGCGCGTAACAGGCATGAAGGCATGTGAAGCCGCTCAGACAGGTGCGCCATAGCTGCTCCTGTGGCACACAGGCGTAGGCCTTGGTGAAATCCACAAAGGTCACATGCAGTTTGACACGGCCTGCAGCTGCCCGTTGCGCATGGACAGCATGCCTCAAGAGAAAAGCAGCCTGGACCGTGCTACGGCGCTGCTGAAAGGCGAACTGTTCAGGAGGGATGTGCTCGTGCATGCGAGCCCACTGATCAGAGAATGCGGTTAGCATGCTAGCAGACAACCGGTACAACACATTAGTGATGGCAATGGGCCGGTAGTTACCGGGGTCAAGGAGGTCGCCCCTCTTGTAGATGGGCTGAATTCTGACAGGCTGCCAGGCTCGGCGGGTATGCACCGTTTTAAACACCTCGGCAGGTGGAGGGGTCTTGGGGGAAAGTATGAAGCCGGTGAACTCCTAGTATAAATGTGACAACCCATGGTGAAATGCTCTATCCATTCAGTGGATGTTATCATGCCTGACTGGTCTGTCTGGCATAGAACGGTGCAAACCGGCTGGGGCGCTGGGCCCTGCCGAACGCTCGGCCACGTGGGGCAGCTATAGAAATACCAGGCTCAATTCCAGCTACCATGCACAGCCTGGGGCATGGTGCAGCCATGCCATCCTCATATGTGAGGGGGCAGGACCACGGGACTCGGCGGTCTAGGCGGGGGGTGAGAGAAGATCGTGTGGCGGGTTCGATCTCTCAACCTCTGGGTATGGATGCCACCACAAGACCATTTCCCCTGTCTGGTACTTTGGTCAGAGGACCTCCTTGAAGCACATGCAAAGCAAGTGCCCCCTGAGATTCCTACCAGCAAATAATCACGTTGTGGCTAAAACGCCACCACCTTCACGATGCTGTAAATTAGCCTCGGTCAACAGCCTTCATGCACTATTGACTATCACTGCCCAAGGAGGGGCTACTAAGCTAGGTATTCTTTGGGCTTCCTTTCCTTTTTGAGGTGGGCTCTCCATCTTTTCCCTTCTTCATGTCCATCTTTTCCCAGCCGACCAGTGCTCAGAGGTGGAACGTCCTTGACTGCTCAAGAACAAAGTAAGGGGCAGACCCTAACTTGACAGAGAACGGGGTGGGGCTGCCAATGTGTCCTACCTTCAGCTTTTTGCCCCCTTTTTAGTTTCTACAGTTGGGCGCCAACGCGGCCGAGCTTTGAGCGGGCCCAGAGGTGTAACGGTATTGACCTTCAGCTGTCTGTCATCCATCTTGCGCATCCCATCCCGGCAGCACGCGCCAAGCGTTCAGCAGGGCCCAGCGGGAATGCACCATAATTAACCTTTGGCCTGAGCTGAGCCTTTTTGAGATGGGACCAAAGGTGTTATGTCACTGACTTCATCTTTGTCAGTGCCCTGGACAGACGCCACCGGTGCAGCTGCCCCTTTACAGCCGCCCACTGGACAGCTGCCCTTGGGCAGCCGCCCCTGTCAGTGCCCTGGGCAGCCGCCGGTAAGGACCCAGCCAGAGCTTCAGCAGGAGGTTCTGCATCACCAGCCCCCTCCCTCTTCCAGGCAAGAATGCAGCTGGATTGCAGCTGAAGTACAGAATCATAAACAATGGGAGCGACAAGCAGCAGCAACACCTGCTGGAAGTGCTCTTGTTCTTGTTGTTTGGTGGGTTGACTTGCTACCCTTGACTTTCCTAGCTGACGTTTGTTTATCAACGTGGCCGAGCTTCATTTCAGCATGGTCCAGAGGTGTTACGTCATTAACCCGCAGGAAGTGGACAGTCGGGAAATGTCCGGGTTGCCCCTGCCAAAACGGAAGGCCGCCTCGGTGTTGCCCAGAGGTTCTCCAGGAGACCCAAAGTGCTAGATAGCATTAAGCACAGCGTGTTGTGGGCCATGGGCCGTAGTGTCCCATTCACTATATACACCGATTATTGGTGTGGCGGAATCCAACAACCATGGCTGGTGTTGCTCAGCTACTCCCCCTCATTGTCGGAGGAGACACTACCGGTGTCCAAAACAACCCTTGTTGAGAAGAGTTGTTTTCAACATATTAAGATGCCACCACTAGTGTGGCACTGTGGCGGTATCCAACAAGCATCTTATTAGGATGGTGCAGCGCACCGCCACTCCAGAGTTGACTCTTTCGTCATATTCACATGGCGGTCAAAGTGGCAGGGCTGATTCAGGTGAAGCATTGCATAATAGCGGGGGTCGGGGCTGCATCATGGGAGGCTGCCCATAACAGCGGGTGACGGGGCTGCATCATGTCTATAGGCCCGGAAGTTATGATCCGCCGACAAACCAGCCTGAGCAGCGTGACTGGGCAAGGGGCCTCTGGCCCGAGGAGGCCAAACCGTAGCTGAACTGCAGCCGAGTCACAAGAAATTAAACACCTCAGCTACTCCCCCTCGTCGTCCGAGAAAAAGTTGCCCGCCGAGGATGCCGACTTGCCGTGGCCGGGCGCGGACGCTGCCGGAGGTGTCGCGTGGTATTGCAGCCGGACGCTCGTCACATGCACCACGGGCGGCATAGCGGCGCCACCTGCGCTCCCGGAGGGGGAGGAAGCGGGGCCGCCGCTGCCGCCGCCTCCCGCCGCTGCCGGCGCGCCCTCTGGACCCTGATACTGCTGTTGTGATCCGGTGGCTGCGCCGGCCGCCATACTACCTTGACCCGCAAACTTCTTGCGAAACATCTCAAACCGCGCCCGCACGCCGCCGCCACCGCCGCCGTCCTGCGCTGCGGGGACTGCAGCCGTCGCCGCTGCTGCCGCCGCGGCGGCCGTCGTTTCGTTGCCCATGCTCGCAGACGGCCGCAGGCTTTGAGGCGCGGGGGCTGCAACGGAGGCAATGCCTGGCTTCTGCGGAAGCGCCCCGGACGACGCAGTCGGCCCTGCCGCCCCCGCGGCAGCGGCGGCTGCGGAGCTTGAGGCAGCCGCCGCCGCCGCTGCCGCTGCCGCCGCCTGATTGTTGGTCGCTAGCGGCTTTGTGTCGGATATTGAGGATGCGGTAGTGCCTGGCTTATCCTTAGACATTGAGGTGAGGATGGCGGCGGGTTGATCCCATAGCAAGCTGCGGCACCTCTGGAGGCCATCGATACAGGCCTGAGTGTGTGGGGGGGTGGATAAGGTTCAGGGTTTAGGGTCTAGGGTTAAGGGGTGGATAACAGCCTGCGTGTTGGGGTGGGGGAGAGGGGAGGTTCACACATGGGTTGATACATACCAGAGCCTAAGATGATTTAGCTGGGAGAAGAGAGGGCGGAGAGGGACCGTGGGGCATTTCATACGTAGCGGAATCCTTAGCGCTCGCGGTCGAGGGAGGTGCGAGGAGATACAGATCGTGAAGTTTTGCACTTCAAGTTTTGCTATTCTCAGTTCTGCTGTTCAAAGTTCTGCTATTCAAAGTTCTGCTATTCAAAGTTCTGCTATTCAAAGTTCTGCTATTCAAAGTTTTGCCATTCAATGTTTTGCTATTCTTTAACTTTTGCAATTCAAAGTTTTGCACCTCAATGTCTTGCTATTCCAAGTTTTGCGATTCAAAATTTAGCGATTCAAACCCAGAGCTCTTGAAATACTTCTCTCACGAAGTTGACGCAGGTTTCAAACAATTCACCACAACACCGGTGAACAACAAACTGAGTTTCACAGAATTCTGCGGATGTGGCGAAGACCTAGCGAGTTTGCATTAAAATGATACGTATCAAGCTAAATCCAGCCCTCTCCCTCACACCATGAGCTGGCCAGGGTTTAAATGTGGGTCATGGCATGGTTTAGGGCTTCATCTAGCTGTCTCTCTCGTCCCATGAGCTGATTAAGAGTTCTAGGGTTTAAGGTGGGGTCCGCGCTTTCCAGCCAAGGGTTTAAGCATTCACCCCGGGGCACGCCCCCCTCGCACCGCGAGCTGGTTCTGCAGCCTGGGTAGCCGCACGTCATGCGTGTACACCGTGTGCACAACGTGCACCAGTTGCGCCGCCAACGCCCGCTGCTGGTCCAAGGTCCGCGCAGCCTCGGGCTGCTGCTGCTGCTGCTGAGGGCCCGTTGCGGTTGCTGCTGCTGTGGGCTGCAGCTGATGAAGCACAGTCTGCCCCGCGTGCAGCACCCACTCAAGGAGCCCGGCCGAGGCGGCGGAGCGGCTGGCTGTGGGCGCGGCGGAAGCTGCCAGCCGCTCCCCGCAGGTCAGCACAGTGGCGACGACGTCAGGGGGCGCGGACTCTAGCAGGCCATCGAGTACAACCATGACCTGGGAGAAGGTGGGAGAAGGTGAGAGAAGGTGGGAGAGTGGGGGCATGAGTGGGGCGAGGGGTGAGAGTGGGCACGTGACTAGGGCGAGAGGGTGCGCTAGTGAACGTGGTGCGGGGCTGAGAGAGGGCAGGTAAGTGGAACGAGAGTGGGTACTGGGTACATGAGTAGGGCAAGAGGGTACGCTGGGGCGAGCGGTGCGGGGCGAGGGAGCGAGAGGGCACGTTAGTGGTGCGAGAGGGCAGGTAATTGGGGGCGAGAATTGGACAGGTCGCATCAGGGAGCAGGGAAGGGGGAAGACAAGGGTTGGACATGAGGTTTCAGAGCATGCGTGAAACATGGTTTTAAAGCATGCATGAAAACAACCCCATAACCATAGGTGATCGGAGCAGAAGCCATGCACTTTAGAAACAGCTAGAAGCTATCCCAGATTGCATAGGTCACAGCTATCGGGGCCTGGGGCATACAACTATTTCAGATCGTTTTACGTCAGGAGAACGGGGCTACAAGCTCCCCAAGCCCCGAATGCAAACCCTTACCCAAACCCCTACCTGCTCCCCAAGCCCCGGACGCAAACCTCAAACCTAACCCCTACCTGCTCCCCAAGCCCCGAACGCAAACCCTTACCCTAACCCCTACCTGCTCCCCAAGCCCCGGACGCAAACCTGAACCCTCACCCCTTCCTGCTCCCCAAGCCCCGGACGCAAACCTCAACCCTCACCCCTACCTGCTCCCCAAGCCCCAGACGCAAACCTCAACCCTAACCCCTACCTGCTCCACCAGCTTTGCGTCCTCCCCAAACCTCAGCAGCACATCCAGCAGCGCCCACACGCACGCGCCCTGCACCGGGGACTCCCCGCGGCTCAGGATCACCATCAGCAGCGGCATCAGGCGCCGCTTCATCAGGTCGGGCTCGCCGGCCACAGCGGGCAGAAGCGGCTGGGCGCCTGCCGCCGCCGCTTCCCTGCTGCTGCGGCGGCCGGTGGCCGCGGCAGCGGTGGCCGCAGCAGCCGCCACTGCCCCTGGTAATAGGCCACGTAGGATGGCGATGGCGCACAGGCCGACCGGGGTGCTGCAGACCGAGATGCTGGTGGCGCCGCCCCCGACCAGCTGCTCCAGAACCCCTAGTAGTTCCGGGATCTGCGCCTGGCCGTGCACGTAGCAGACAAAAGAGACGGCTGCCTGCAGCTCCTGCACAGGCAATAGGGAGAGGGAGCGCTTGTATAGGGTTTATAGTTCAGGGTTTAGGGAGAGGGAACGCTTGTATAGGGTTCATAGTTCAGGGTTTAGGGAGAGGAGGCGCTTGTGTAGTATTTATAGTTCATGGTTTAGGGAGAGGGAGCGATTGTATAGGTTCATAGTTCAGGGTTTAGGGAGATGGGACGATTGTATAGGGTTCATAGTCCATGGTTTAGGGAGAGGAGGCCCTTGTGTAGGGTTCATAGTTCAGGGTTTAAGGAGAGAACCTGTTGAGAACTGATGTATCAGATTCGTCGCGCGGGCAAAAAGTACCCTACTCCGCGCACGTGCAGCTGAGATTTTCCCTTTATTCAGTGCCGGAAACACCACTCCGCACACCCCTAGTTTTAAAATATCCAGGACACCCTGGCCCACCATGGTCGCGAAAGGCCGCCACAATGCAGCGCAATGCAATCAACCACTGCGGCTGACAGTGCGGTGCGGCGCAGCTCCTTTTATTTCCTTTAGGGGCCAGGTGCGAGGGGGCGTCGGGTGGGTGGCTGCAGAAGCTCACATGCAGCGCGTCCAGCACCCACTCCCTTGCCATACAATCAAGAGCAACCACTGTGGCTGACAGTGCGGTGCGGCGCAGTCCACTTCGTTTTTGAGCAAGGTGCAAGGGGGCGTGGGGTGGGTTCAGAAACTCACATGCAGCGCGTCCAGCACCCACTTCCCCGTCATGGTCTCGGGAGCCGCCACTGTGGCCGACAGGAAGGCGCCCAGGCTGCCAGCCGCCGGCAGCACACCAGCCAACAGGTGGGGCAGCACCCGCTCCCTGTAGGGTGAATTAGTCTGAATGGTGTGAACAGTATGAAAGCCAGGGTGGGCGCCCAGGGTGCCAGCTGCCAGCAGCACACCAGCCAACAGGTGGGGCAGCACCCGCTCCCTGTAGGTGAATTAGTCTGAATGCTGTAAACAGTGTGAAAGCCAGGGTGGGCGCCCAGGGTGCCAGCTGCCAGCAGCACACCAGCCAACAGGTGGGGCAGCATCCGCTCCCTGTAGGGTGAATGGTGTGAACAGTGTGAAAGCTAGGGAGGTCGCCAAGGCTGCCAGCCGCCGGCCAGCAGGTGGGGCAGCACCCGCTCCCTGTAGGGTGAATTATTATGAAGGGTGTGAATGGTGTAAAAGCTAGGGTGGGCGCCAAGGCTGCCAGCCGCCGGCGAACAGGTGGGGCGACACCCGCTCCCTGTAGGGTGGACTAGTATGAATGGCGTGAACGGTGTGTAAGCTACGACAGGTGGGCGCCCAGGGTGCCAGCCGCCGGCCAACAGGTGGGGCAGCACCCGCGCCCTGTAGGGTGAATTTTTTTGAATGGTGTGAATGGCTGCGACAGGTGGGCTTTCGGGCTGCCAGCTGCCGGCAAACCAGCCAACAGGTGGGGCAGCACCCGCTCGCTGCAGGTTAAGTATGAATGGTGTAAATAGTGTGCATGGTTGCGATAGGTGGGGTGCCCGGGCTGCCAGCCGCCAGCAGCACATCGGCCAACAGGTGAGGCAGCACCACAGGACAAATATCTGTGGCAAATATCTGGTAAACATCTGGCAAATATCTGTGACACATAGCTGTGTCCTGTGTGTCGGGTCTTTGTCTGTTTGTTTCAGGTCCTCGTTTGTCGTCTGTTGTTTCTGTGGCCGGTGTTTTTGTTCGGTCTCTGCTGCCTGTCTCTCTCTTCACTTTCCTGGTTTCCTCCCGGCTCGCTCTGCCTGGCCCTTTCGAAAAAGGCTGTGGGTGGTTGCGTCAACTTTGTAACAACAACAAATAAGTATGTGCCTCGTGAATCACTGCACACAGTGTGATTGGGTACGGTATCCATTGTGTGGGAGGTTGCAGGTGTTTCATTCATGTGTTGAGTGGACAGTCCTCCTTCTATATGCACCCCCACACCCACAGCCATTTGCCCCCACACACCTGCCCCACTGCAACCTTCCCTCACCCCCCACCCTCCACACACACCTGCCCCCATGCAACCCTCCCTCACCCCCCATACTCCACGCACACCTGCCCCCATGCAACCCTCCCCCACCCCCCACCCTCCACACACACCTGGCCCCATGCAACCTTCCCCCACCCCCCACCCTCCACACACACCTGCCCCCATGCAACCCTCCCTCACCCCCCATACTCCACGCACACCTGCCCCCATGCAACCCTCCCCCACCCCCCACCCTCCACACACACCTGGCCCCATGCACCACCTTTTCCACCCCCCACCCTCCACACAGACCTGCCCACATGCAATCCTCCCCCACCCCCCCTACTCCACGCACACCTGCCCATATGTAACTCCCCCCCACACCCCACCCTCCACACACACCTGCCCCCATGCACCCCCTCTTCCACACACCTGGCCAACCGAATCGCCTCGGGTGACCTCGGGGTCATGTCAGCGGCACACTCCTGCAGGTGCATGGGCACTGGGCGTCCCATGCACTCTGCAGGCCCCCCCAGCTGGCCCAAGACCAGGGTGCCAGCCGCTGAGGCAAACAGGGGCAGCATCACGCTGGACGCAAAGCCAGCACCTGGGGAGGGAGGGCAGGTCATGACTTATAAGGTGCAGTGGCAAGCAGGGCACAGGTTGATACAAAGCGGGCACCTGGCGGGGGGGGAGGAGGTAGGGGAGACCATGGCTTGACAGACGGTGCAGTGTCAGGCAGAGCAGCAGCAAGATATACTTAACCCTAGAACCCCTAAATTCTAAGATATGCTTAACCTTATAACCTCTATACCGTAGAGCCATATTGACTCCGCTCGCAATTAAATAATTATTGGGGTGCGCGGACATGCTGTCCGCTAATAATTAATCAACAAATCAGCGGTGCGCGGAGTTAAACTCAGGTTTCCACCCTATCAGGTGCCTGAAGAGTTGGTCAGGTGCCAGTATGAACTCCTGCGCGGCCAGATATCAAACTAATTCCAAAACTCTCGTCGTTGCGCGACCGTTTTTGAATTACTTTTAGTTGCCCGTTTTCGAACAATTTTTGGGGGTGCGCGGAGTCTAAGTGGTTCTACGGTACCCTATAAACCCTCAGGCCAGCCACAGGCCGCGATGCAGCTGAAACGCAGCTTGATTGCACTAGAGGACTCTGAGGTTGGTAGGCAGCCTTGGAAGCTTCGAATCACACCAGGTTCACACCATGTACACACAAGGCTCACACCAGGCTCACACCAGATGGACACACTCACACACACAAGATTGAAACCTGTGACGTAGCTGAAACGCAGTCCTACCGCACGGAGGTTGATAGACAGCCTTAAAAGCCTCAATTCATACCAGTTGCACACCAGATGGACACACTCACGCACAAGATGACAATATGGGACGTAGCTGGAATGCATCTCTAGGGCACTGAAATGGTGCCGAGGCTGCTAGACAGCCTTGGGGAGCCTCGCTATATACCAGGTTCATAACGTCATACCAGGTGAGCACAATCAAACACGCACAAGACGACAATCTGGAATGCAGTCGAGGGGAGTTATAGACGCATCACTGGTCGTGACTTACCAAACGTGGAAGAGGTGGCCAGCAGGGCGCAAGTCAGCTGGCGCCGGATCTCAAATGTGTCGCGCAGCACGGGCACCAGGCGAATGCCCTCGAGAAGCTCCGGGGCCAGAAACTGGAATTTTGAAGGTACACAAAATCAGAGGGAGCGGTTTGAGGTTTTGAAGGGGAGGTTTAGGGTCAGGTATAGAGGGATAGGTTTTAGTTCCATGACCTACAGAGGCAAATGCTCTCGAGGAGCTCCGGAGCCAGAAACTTGAATTTTAAACATTAAAAAACCATAGGAAGAGGTTTGGGGTTTAAAAGGGAGGGTTAAAAAGGGAGGGAGAAAGTCTAGGGTTTAGGGTTAATGATATAGGAATGTTTTGGAGCAAGGACCTGGGATTTACAATGACAGGGACATATTTTAGAGTTCAGGGTTTATGGTCTAAGGTCGAGGTTGAAGGGTTAAGGGTTTATGGTCAAGGGTTTATGGTTTGAGGCTCAGGGGAGCTACGGAGTGACAAACTGTTATTTTAACAACCGCTATAGACAGAGGGAGATTCCTTAGGGTTTCTAGGGCCCAGTTTGTAGCCCAGGATTTAAAAACCCTAGATCCCTAACTCATGACTGCCTAGAAGTCCTGAGGGATCATAGGTTAAGAAACCCTTGACCCTAAACCACCGCCTAAGGAGGCTTTCCCAGGCTTCCTAGGGCCCAGTTAACAGTCCAGGGTTTAGAAATCCTTAAACTTAAAACACAAACCAAGGAAGCTTTCCCAGGGTTCCGAGTGCCCAGCAGGGCAGCAACAGCCAGGCTGGCAGCAGGGAGAGGGAGTGCAGCGGGGCTTCAGCCCCCCCCCCTAAACCCTAAACCCTGACCCCCCCCCGACCTGCCCCCCCACCTGCTACCTGACCCCCCACCTGCTCCCCCCCCCCCCCCCCGCCTGCTACCTGACCCCCCCACCCGCTCCCCCCGACCTGCCCCCCCACCTGCTACCTGACCCCCCCAACCGCCCCCCCCGACCTGCCCCCCCACCTGCTACCTGACCCCCCCACCTGCCCCCCCCCCCCCACCTCCCCCCCCCGCCCCGCCCGACCTGCCCCCCCCACCTGCCCCCCCCCCCCACCGACCTTCACCACCCACTGCAGTATCTTCCACTGGGCGTGCTGCTCCGAAGCCGCCCAAAAGGAGAAGAGCAGGTCAGCCTGCCCGGGACCGCCCTCGCAGCCGGCTGCCGTTGCGTCCACCAGAACGGGGAAATCAGCCACAGAGGCGGAGCGTGATGGGAAGGACGAGGCGGGTGCAGAGCGGGGGACGGGAGAGGGAAGATCTGAGCAGGGGTCAGGGGGTCAGGGTTCATGGTTCAGGGGGACAGGGGGGTCAGGGTTCATGGTTCAGGGGGTCAGTGGGGTCGGGATGTAGAGTTCTGGAGGGCCAGGGATTAGGGTTCAGGGTGGTCAGGGTCCAGGGGCCAAGGGGGGCATTGGAAAGGGTTCAGGGTTCAGGGTTCAGGGGGGTTGGGGAAAAGGGTCCAGGGTTCAGGGTTCAGGGGGTTTGGGGGAAATAGTTCAGGGTCCAGGGTTCAAGGTTCAGGGGGTTCGGGGGAAATGGTTCAGGGGTGTCCCTCAACCAGGGGTGTCCCTAAACCCTCATTCTCCCACTGGAGGAATAAAACCATTTTATAGGAAGGGGGGCGCGAGTGAAGGGCAGAGGAAGGCGCTGACCACGGCACGGGAGAGACGTGCCCCAAGCGGGGTTGGGGCGCTTTGGGGGTCGGGTTACAGGTGTGCCAGTGTGGTCCAGGTGCAGGGGCTGGGGTGGGGGTCAGCATTCACGGGTCCAGCGGGGTGAGACAGGGCTCATGAGTGTTGGGGGGAAAGGTTCACAGGGGTGGAGAGGAAAGTGCTCAGGGGCTTGGGTGCAGGGCTCTTCAGGGCAGGCGTGCCCAGCATCACCCCCTCAGTAAGATTGGGAGAGGTGCGTGAAAGATAGAAAAACAAGCCCCGCGTCATCCTCCCCCCCATCCCCCGACCCCTCTCCCCGCACCCAAAGACCCTCCCCTACTCCCTATCCCATCCTTCCCCTCCTCACACCTTGCACCTTTCAAAACCCTCCCCATCCTATCCCTCCCCTTCCTCACACCTTGCTCCTTTCAGGACCCCCCCCATCCCACCTTCCCCCTCCCCCCTTCCCCCTCCTCACACCATGCCCGTCCAACGACCCTCCCCCACTCCCCCCCCCTCGTTGCCCCTTCCTCACACCTTGCCCATCCAATGACCCTCCCCCTCCCCCCCCCCTCCCCCTCCTCACACCTTGCCCATCCAAGGACCCTCCCCCGCTTGAGGCAGCGCCTCCGTCCGCTTCAGACCGCGCCTCCTCCTCTTCGGGCCCACCCCGTGACAGATGCGCCAGCGCCCAGGCTGGACAGGACCGCAGCGCAGAGTGACGCAACGCAGGCAGGAGGGAGATGTACAGCGACAGCATCTGATGAGCGACCTGCATTGGGGTTGGGGATTGGGAGGCAAGGGATCCAGAAAACTAGCAGGCATGCACAGCGCAGTGCCCCAGCACAGGCAGCAGGGACATGTACAGCAGCAGCATCTGATGTGCGACCTGCATTGGGGTTGGGGTTAGGGAGGCTAGGGATCAAGGAACCAACAGGCATGCACAGCGCAGTGCCCCAGCACGGGCAGCAGGGACAAGTACAGCATATGACGTGCGACCTGTCCACCATAGACCCCTGAGCCCACCATTACCCCAGCTCACCATAGACCTCTGAGCCCACCATTACCCCAGCTCACCATAGACCTCTGAGCCCACCATTACCCCAGCTTACCATAGACCCCTGAGCCCACCGTTACTCCAGCTCACCATAGACTCCTGAGCCCACCATAACCCCAGCTCACCACAGACCCCTGAGCCCACCATTACTCCAGTTCACCATAGACCTCTAAGCCCACCATTACCCCAGCTCACCATAGGCCCCTGAGCCCACCAAAACCCCAGCTCACCATAGACCCCTGAGCCCACCATAACCCCAGCTTACCATAGACCCCTGAGCCCACCATTACCCCAGCTTACCATAGACCCCTGAGCTCACCATAACCCCAGCTTACCATAGACCCCTGAGCCCACCATTACCCCAGCTCAACATAGACCCCTGAGCCCATCACTACCTCAGCTCACCATAGACCCCTGAGCCCACCATAACTCCAGCTCACCATAGACCCCTGAGCCCACTATTACCCCAGCTCAACAAAAACCACTGAGCCCACCATTACCCCAGCTCACCATATACCCCTAAGCCCACCATTACCCCAGCTCACCAGTCACCATAGACCTCTGAATCCACCATTACTCCAGCTCACCATAGACCCCTGGGCCCATAATTACTCCAGCTCACCACAGACCCCTGAGCCCACCATTACTCCAGCTCACCACAGACCCCTGAGCCCACCATTACTCCAGCTCACCATAGACCCCTGAGCACACCCTTACCCCAGCTCACCATAGACCCCTGAGCCCACCATTGCCCCAGCTTACCATAGACCCCTGAGCCCACCATTACCGCAGCTTACCATAGACCCCTGAGCCCACCATTACCCCAGCTCACCATAGACCCCTGAGCCCACCATTACCCCAGCTCACCATAGACCCCTGGGCCACCATTACCCCAGCTCACCATAGGCCCCTGAGCCCACCATTACCCCAGCTCACCATAGACCCCTAAGCCCACCATTACCCCAGCTCACCATAGACCCCTGAGCCCACCTTTACCCTATCTCACCATATACCCCTGAGCCCACCATTACTCCAGCTCACCATAGACCCCTGAGCCCACCATTACCCCAGCTCACCACAGACCCCTGAGCCCACCATTACCCCAGCCCACCATAGACCCCTGAGCCCACCATTACCCCAGCCCACCACAGACCTTTGAGCCCACGATTACCCCCAGCCCACCACGTTCCCCTAGGCAGCACACCTGGAGGTCTTGGTTGGTGAAGTGGCGCGAGGGGAAGGACGCGTACGGCCTGTCGAGGGGCGGCGAGTGCGGCCCTGTTGACGCATCCCCCGCACCGGAGCCTGGCGCAGCCAGTAGGGTGGTGCCCTGCCGGATTCGGCGGCCCAGCTCCGAAACCACTTTGGGCAGCAGAGACGTCGCCACGACATCGGCCTCCGCTGCCCACCTCTGACAAGATGTAAGGTGGTGGGTGGGGGGGGGGGGGGGGGCAAGATTAAAAATGCAGAGTAAAGGGACCAGGATTTTGGTAAGATTAGGTGGTGGGGGACAGGATGCAAGGTGGAGGGTCCAGGGATAAGGGGTTAGGGAGGGTGGGGGTGGGGTGGAGGGCAGGATTTGAGGAACAGAGTAAATGGACTAGGGTCTAGGGAAGGTGGAGGCAGTGGGGGACAGGATGCAATGTGGAGGGTTTGGGGTTCAGATTTGAGGGAGGGTATGGGGGGGGGGGGTGCAGGATGTAATTTGGAGGGTTCAGAGATTTATGTTTATGAGGCGGGCGGCAGGGGGGTATGGGAAAGATTGAGTGGGAGGCAGGAGGTGAGTGTACCCCCTCCCCGCCCCCCCCCCACACACACATGGGACACAAGCATCAGGCGGCAACAATGCCTCACTGTTGAACTGTTGAAATACTTCACTGATGAACACAAGCATCAGGCAGCAACATTACTTCACTGTAGAACAGGTAGCTTCTTAATCTCCCGCCACGAGATACCTGAACACATTCCCCTCCCCTCCCTTCTCAACCCACGTCTCCATGCTCATGATTTGTTAATTGAAGACAGATATTTCCTTCCCTCCATCAAAGCCTGGGGCATGTGATGATTGATTTATCTACCATAGCGGACCCCCTTCCTCTACACTCGGCCTCGGTAAACAACATAGCACGGCATCTTGTTCTTGGACTGATTGAGCACCTTGCCTTCCCTCTTCGCTCAGCCCTCGCGTCAGGGCGCAACATAAATTAATTTACCGACTCGTCAATTTCCCTTGCCACTGGGCGTAGTGTTTATTTTCTATACTGAACACAGCCATTCCCCTCCTTTGATCAACGCCTCGGAATGTACTAAACCTTAAGCCCTAAACCCTTCATTTATATAGCATCCCTCTTTCCCACCCATCCTTCAGTCATAGCTCAGTGCATATCATATCCTGTTTATGGAGCACATACCTTGCCCTCCCTGAATCAAAACGCATTTTGCACCGGTGCATATCAGTCATCCTGTGCGGTGCTCAATCAACGCAACATGGCCTATACGGTAACTCATTCATCAATGTATAAGCACACCCGTGTCTACCCCTCCCTCCCTCCATGCTTCGGGGCGTGTGACGCATTTGTGACATGCATTCATTTCCCTCTTGAAGTCCACACTTCTGGGCCCATATTTTATTGATTGAATGCATTCATTTCCCTCCCTTCATCCACACCTAATTGTGCAATACTATTTTAATTACTTACCTCGCTCCTTTTCCCTTCCCCTCCCTTTTCCCTTTCTCTCCCCTTCCCCTATCATTTATCCAGACATAACCTTAACTGCTTGCATTCATCTTCCTTCCTTCATATCTCCATGTACACAATAGGCAGGAGCCGCCCCACCATGTTTTGGGGGGCATAGCAGTGTTCATTACGGCAATACGCTACGCATTAGCCTCCGAGCACGATTATTCTTTAAACAGGCTGTACGAACCTGCTGCGCGCTAATATTAATTCCAAAGCCGAGCCTGCGCGCTAATTCCGCAGTCTGGATATGCATATTGTTCTGGCCCGCGAGCGGTACAGCACTGGTACGCTAGGTTTCGTAGCCTCTCAGCAAAGCACGATCCGTCTTTGCGTCATATTGTTATACAAATCTCTCAGAATGGCGAGTACATTTTTTTTGAAAATGAAAAATAAAAAACTTTGTACAAACGCCCTTTAGTCACAACGGCACAGGCTAGACAGAACCAAGCCTATCTCTTCCTAATGTGCATGTAGTTCCTCAGGAAATCTGTCTGCATGGAGTTCCGACAGACAGGATCTGGAGGTGGATCCAGAGGTGGATCCAGAGGTGGATCTGGAGGAGGATCTGGATGACTGGTAGTTTGTTGCATTGCTTTGGTTGCTGGAATGCCTGACCATAGAGATCTACCCATACTGCAAACAATGGCTTTCGACGGTGATGCTTGGCAGGTGTAGCGCTGCACGTACGATTGCAATTTTCGGCCCTGCGCGCTAATTTTGACTTGTGAAAGGTATTTCATTGTTTTAACCTCGATAGCGCAAAGAAACGCGCCGGGAAATTTAAGTAGTGGCAGAAAAAATATTTTGGGTGTCCGCAAACAGAAACAACAACTATGGCAGTGAACACATTTGCTTTCCCTTCATCTCCCCCTCCCCCGTTGCATTTGCACCTGCAGTGCGGGTAGCAGCTGTCCCGCCACCGCCGCAGACACCTGCTCTGACGCGTCACTGCTGAGCGCCAGTAGCATATCCTCAACCACCTGACGGGGGGGGGGGGGGAGGCAGTTACGTACATCAAATAAGGCAGGTACATTAAGATAGGATAGGGGGAGAGGGGACGACTGGCAGGTGCACACAGCTAGGAAGGAGGGGGGAGGGGGATAGGGGTTACTAACAGCCAGGGAGGGGGGGTACTAACAGCCAGGGAGGGGGGGGGGGTAGGGGTTACTAACAGCCAGGAAGGGGGGGGGGGTAGGGGTTACTAACAGCCAGGGAGGGGGGGGGATAGGGGTTACTAACAGCCAGGGGGGGGGGGTAGAGGTTACTAACAGCCAGGGAGTTTTTTTTAACAGCCAGTGAGGGGGGGGGGATAGGGGTTACTAACAGCCAGGGAGGGGGGGGATAGGGGTTACTAACAGCCAGGGAGAGGGGGGGATAGGGGTTACTAACAGCCAGGGAGGGGGGGGGTAGGGGTTACTAACAGCCAGGGAGGGGGGGGATAGGGGTTACTAACAGCCAGGGAGAGGGGGGGATAGGGGTTACTAACAGCCAGGGAGGGGGGGGGATAGGGGTTACTAACAGCCAGGGAGGGGGGGTACTAACAGCCAGGAACAGGGGGGGGAGAGGGGACGACTGGCAGGTGCACACAGCTGGGAAGGAGGGGGGAGGGATAGGGGTGACTAACAGCCAGTCATACAATCGGTAGTATGTCCTCTACCCCCCAACAGGAGGTGGCGTGAAGGGAAACCCAGTGCAGTTATGAGCAGCAAGGGGGAAATAATAGGAGTTGTGGAACCAGCAGCATCCCCTCAACCACGCTTTAACTATATTTTTAATAGGTTCATCTCAGCTCTTTAATCTATAACCACATTTTGACTCTACAACCACTCTTAACTCTATACATCACCCCCCAATTCTGATCCCCAACTTAGTCATGAACCCTATCATTTATCATAATCCCCTAAATCATTTACCCCCAAACCATACTGGTAATCCCCTGAATCATGTACCCCCATACCATACTGGTAATCCCCTGAATCATTTACCCCCATACCATACTGGTAATCCCCTGAATCATTTACCCCCAAACCATACTGGTAATCCCCTAAATCATTTACCCCCATACCATACTGGTAATCCCCTGAATCATTTACCCCCATACCATACTGGTAATCCCCTGAATCATTTACCCCCAAACCATACTGGTAATCCCCTGAATCATTTACCCCCATACCATACTGGTAATCCCCTGAATCATTTACCCCCATACCATACTGGTAATCCCCTGAATCATTTACCCCCATACCATACTGGTAATCCCCTGAATCATTTACCCCCAAACCATACTGGTAATCCCCTGAATCATTTACCCCCATACCATACTGGTAATCCCCTGAATCATTTACCCCCAAACCATACTGGTAATCCCCTGAATCATTTACCCCCATACCATGCTGGTAATCCCCTGAATCATTTACCCCCAAACCATACTGGTAATCCCCTGAATCATTTACCCCCATACCATGCTGGTAATCCCCTGAATCATTTACCCCCAAACCATACTGGTAATCCCCTGAATCATTTACCCCCAAACCATACTGGTAATCCCCTGAATCATTTACCCCCAAACCATACTGGGAATCCCCTGAATCATTTACCCCCATACCATACTGGTAATCCCCTGAATCATTTACCCCCAAACCATACTGGTAATCCCCTGAATCATTTACCCCCATACCATACTGGTAATCCCCTGAATCATTTACCCCCATACCATACTGGTAATCCCCTGAATCATTTACCCCCATACCATACTGGTAATCCCCTGAACTATAATGACCCCCCCCATCACCCTTAGCGCACCTGGTAGTACTGGCGAGAGAAGAAAGCAAGGTGGGACAGCAGGCAGGCCACGGACTGTACTGCTGCCTCACGGACCTGGCAGGGGGAGGGGTGCGGGGTGCAGAATTAGGGACAGAATGTACTTATGTGCTGCGGACCGTCAGGGGGTTAACGATTTACGTTTCAAGGCCTAGGGTTAAGGATTGAGGGACAGGCTGTACTGGTACACTACAAACCATCAGGGGGGAGTGGGGCTTAAGGTTTGAGGTCAAGGATGTATGGGCAGATTTGGTACTGCTGCGCTGTGGTCCGCCAGGGCGGCTAGGGTTTAAAGTTGAAGGCTTAGGTGTATGGGCAGACTGTACTGCTGCGCTGCGGTCTATATGAGGGCGGGTAGGGCTGAATGCTGAAGTTGTGGAGTTTATAGACAGAATGTACTGCTGCGCTGAGGTCTATTTGGGGGATTAGAGCTTAAGATGTTACAGCTTAGGGTTTAGGAACAGACTCTACTGCTGCACTACGTACTGTTAGGAGAGGTGGGTAGGGTTGAAGGCCTAGGGTTGAGGGTCAGCCTGTACTGCTGCCTTGTTGACCCATCAAAGGAGGGCCATTTCTATTTTTAAATAAGATACCTGTCTAGGGCTGTGTGCTTCAGTGGCATACCCGGGCTGTTTATATAGCTGTATTATCGGGGGGGGGGCGGTAATGGGGCGGGGTGCCTCCGGCCCACCTTGTACATCCTGTCCTCTGCCAGCCGGTGCAGCTGAGCCGGCAGCACGTGCGCCTGCATGCCCAGGTCCAGGCGGGGAGACAGTGCGCCCAGCAGATGGAACCCCCCATGAGACATGTGCATGCCTGCCCACCTGGTCGATCCTGTCCTCTGCCAGCCAATGCAGCTGAGTCAGCAACACGTGTGCCTGCATGCCCAGGTCCAGGCGGAGAGACAGTGCGCCCAGCAGCTGGACCCCCCCATGAGACATGTGCATGCCTGCCCACCTGGTCGATCCTGTCCTCTGCCAGCCGGTGCAGCTGAGTCAGCAACACATGCGCCTGCATGCCCAGATCCAGGCGGGGAGACAGTGCGCCCAGCAGCTGGGCGATCAGTGTGCGCCTCTCAGAGGAGGGGCTCAGGACCTGCAGACGGGGCAGGGGAGGGGTACCAGTGAATGCTAATTAACTCCCCAGAACAATCAAAGCAAGGCGGGGCAGGGCAGGGGAGGGGACGGGAGGGGAGGGGAGGGGAGGGGATAAGCTCCATATACGGTATATAGGCTATATATATATATAGGCTGCAGGGTATCGGTGGTTGTGAATATACTATTCACAACCATCAAATCAAGGTGGGGAGAAGCTGGGGCGGGGGCTAGGGTAGGGAGGTGTGAGGTCCAAGGTGTGGGGGATTGATTATCCATTCGTCTTTAGAGAATTGGAGGGGCAAAGGAGCCCCCTAAAGGGGGTCACTTGTCCAGGACAATCAAACGAAGGCAGGTCAAACCCGGGGCCGCGTGGGGAGAGCAGCGACAGCAACAGGGCAATGCAACCCCCTCCACACTCACCAGTTACACTCATTCTCACAACCCTAGCTCCAGTACTCCACACCCACCAGTTCCACACATGTCCCAAATGTACCATCCACACTCACTGGTGCCACACATTTGCACAACCCACACCCACCGGTTCCACACATTTCGACAATCCACACCCACCTGTTTTACACACAGAGGAAGCAGCTCCACCGACACCCAGGCAGGCCCCATTCGTTCTGCCAGCACCCTCAGGGTGTGCTGAATGGCCTGCCTCTGCAGCTCGTCGGGGTTTGGCACCAGGTTGAGCACCAGGGTGATGAGGGTGGACTGCTGATCCGGGCTGCATTCAGCACTGGTGATGAGGGCCTGAGGGGGAAGGGGGGGTAAGAGGGAGGAAAAAAGAGGAAGAGGGAGGAAGGAGGGGGGGGGTAGAAGTAGCATCAGTTTGATGGGAGCGGTCTGCTGATCTTGGATGCAATCGACACACTGGCGATGAGGGCCTGAGGGGGCAGTGACGGTAAGAGGGAGGAAGAGGGGTAACATCAGGGTGATGAAGGTACACTGTCTATCTTGGCGTTTAGAAGAAGGGGGGGGAAGAGGGGAAAGGGGGGTAGCAACAGGGGGATGAAGGCAGTCTGCTGATCCGAGCTGCAATCAGGATACTGGCGATGAGGGCCTGAGCTTGGGTCACCGCGGCTGTGACCCCAAACCCTTCACCCTCCCACTTGGATCACCACTGGCCATACCTTGGAGGTGAGGGTTGGGCACCAGGAACGACATCACATTCGGCAACATGAGTTTAGGGTTCAGGCCGGCAGGGTCCGGGCCATCATCCCTGGGCCCTAAGACATCCACCTCCTTCAGCTCTCACCTGTAGCACAGGCAGCACCTCCAGGCGGGACTTTGAGGTGAGGTTGGGCACCAGGCGCGGGACAAGGTCTGGCAGCTGACCCACGATGGCTGCCAGCTGACGGTGCAGCTCGAGGTCCACAACTGGCTCAGCAGGCTGCACAGGGTTCAGGGTCCAGGTTTCAGGGTCCACGTGACAGGGTCCAGGATCCGCGTGGCAAGGTTCAGGCTTCAGGGATTAGGGTCCAGATTTCAGGTGCCAGGTAGGAGGGTCCATGTGGCAAGGTTCGGGTTTCAAGGATTAGGGTCCAGGTTTCAGGTACCAGGTGGCAAGGTTCCAGGAGGCAGCTTAAGGAAGGTATTAGGTTGTGTACCAGGCGGGGCAGCAGGACAAGCAGCTGAACCGCGATGGATGCCAGCTGGCAAAGAAGATCAGGGTCCATAACCGGCTCAGCATGCTGTACGGGGTTCAGGTTTCAGGTGGCAGACTTCTGATTTCAGGGTGCAGGTTTCAGGGTGCAGGTTTCAGGGTGCAGGTTTCAGGGTGCAGGTTTCAGGTGGTTTAGGTTTTGGTTTAGGGCATAGGAGGTGAGTAATTGGGCACCACAACAGGCTGCAAGGGGGGCTGCAGGATAGAGGAGGCATTTTGTGACAGCTCCGAGACCACGTCCAGGTACAGGCATCGTAGTTAGGTTTTTTTAGCTACCAATATAACGTTTTCCATTAGCTTGGCGGACAAATTCGACAATTACTGGTACTTTAAACATCAATTAAAAAACGCCTGAGTTTATGGGTGACGGGTTTAAACTAGGCTATTATGCTGGTAATCAGCTCCGGGACCACTTTTAGGCACTGAAAACCCAGTTCAGGATCCAGGGTGCAGGCTTAAAACTTATCTTAGACTGCCAACACAGCTCCGGGTCAAGACACAGCTCCTGGACCACGTTCAAGCACAGGCAGATCAGACATAAAGCCATCAAAGATTTTAGGGTCCACACAGCCAAACCTGCTGCTGAACGTTTGCACCTGGGTGCGGGACTTCGAGGCGGGACACTTGGAGGGCGGGGGGGCTGACAGCCTCGACATCAAGTTGGGCCATTCGAAGCCGAGCGTCCATGTCCCAAGAGGGATCACATAAATGAAACCGGTTGGCTCGAGACCCTCACGCCTGAAAACACAAGGAGGCTCGCAGCCCTTCCAGCTGGGCAGGCGTGCACCTGGCCTGTGTTCCTTTTTTCATGACTCGGCTACATGTCAGCTTCACACCAGCCTCCGGTCGGAGGCCCTATTTGTGGGCAGCTATGCTGCTTTGGCCACCAGTTGTAGGTCGGTCTAGGTTTGGTCCCAATCGGGCCTTTGGCGGCCTGTCAAAGGAGGACTCGAAGCCGAAAAAGGAACACTGCATGTCACTCCATGAAACGCAGCAGCATCCACATTTCAACCAGCAGCAACCGCAATGAAACCAGCAGCGCCCACACTCACCTTACTATTGAGGGGTTGGCTGGTGCTTGCGCTACAGAACCTGACGTATGGACGGAGGGAGGGGGGCGGAGGGGTTAAGTGAGGGGGGAGGGGGAGGGGGAGGGGGCAGGGTGTTGACGGTAATCTGAAAGGGGTGGGTAAGGAGAGAGGCAAGTATGCCATTGAGGGCGTGGGAAATAGGGGGGGGGGGGTAGAGTAGTGTAGGAGGGGGGAGGGCACAGTGAAAGGAGAGAGAGGAGGAAAGGGGCATGGTATTGAGGGCATGAAATAGGAGGAATGGGCAGGGGAGGAGGGGGGGGGGGGGGGGGATAGAGGGGGATGCTGCAGGGTGTTTTAGGGCATGGAATATGACGAAAGGGGAAGGGGGGCATGGCATGAAGTGCATGGAGAGAGGGGAGGGGGATAGGTTTTTGTGGACAAGGAGATGGGGTTTGAGCGGGTTCAGAGTGCGGTACGAAATAGAAACGGACTTCAGTACCTGCGCGGACAGCTTGGCAAGGGCCAGGGACTTACAGGGGGGCAATTTGGCAAGGGCCAGGGGGATTTACAGGGGGGCACCTTGGCATGGGCCAGGGATTTATGGAGACTGGAGAGGCACTCCTCACCACCTGACACCTGCATGATAATGCTGTAAATATAGTTTTTAACTAAACAAGCATCTATATCTACCGCTGTATGGTGTTAAAATCAAATATTACGATATTCACCCTGACGCTGAATCTTGAGACACAACAACACATGGGACGGTGCGTGTACCGGTAAACAAGCTTGATGCTCTTCACATACTTTGAAACAGAGTTATCTTGAGGCTGAGACTTGAGAAAAAACTGAAGAATTCAGATCAAACAACAAAATACAACAAAAACCTGAAAACTTCAGATCGAAAAAACGGAATACGACGATGTTTGTGAAAAAGGTTTGACGATGAACAAATTTTAGGGTTTAGAGCATGGGGTTCAGGGTAACTGGTTTAGGGTTCCAGGTATAGGGTTCAGGTTTTCTGCCAGACTGCGATGCACCTGCTGAGCTCTGAGGACGTCCGCCGCCCATCCCCTCCGCTGATCTGCATGGAAAAGCCCGGCGACGTCGACGAGCATGCTACCGTCGAAGCCGCAGCTGATCCGTGCGGGGCGGTGCAGTGCGCCTGCCAGGCGCTGGCGCCCCCTCCCCGCCCGTTCGGCACCGGCGGCGGCGGTGGGACGGCGGCTGGCGCCATCGAGCTGGATGAGGCGGTTGAGGGGCCGTTGGTTGGTTTTGCCTGCATTGCCGAGAGCAGCTCCCGCGACTCTGCTAGCTCCTGCTGCAGGCGCTGGACCTCTGCGGTGTGGGCGTCCTCGTCTCCGGCCTTTTCGAGGAGACGGTCGACCAGGCCGGGGGCTGCAGGGAGGGGCGGGTGGGGGGTGGCATGCACGGGTGGCGAGGCAAAGTATGAAGGTGGGTAGGGAGGCGTTGATATGTACCGGAATAGATAGGTGTGTTATATATGTAATTATGTATACCCCATAGATGCGATCTGCCTTCCCTCTGATAGGAATTGATTAAAGCTTCAAATGCGGCGCCAAGGTCCGTCTTTTCATCTTTTGACAACAACTATCGATTTATGACTGAAAATTGCGAGGGCGGTCAGCAAACAGTGTTTTGAATCCCCGCGCCCCAGAACAAGACAAACTGGGAGGGAGGGCATGGCTCGCATACCGGCACAGATTTATTTGCTGAACAGCACACACCCCTGTGAGTCACGTTTTTTAATGTGCACAAAATTGAATATATTCATAGCTGGATGGGTAGGAATGGTACCATATCGGCCCATTATATATCCACCGTGAATTATGCAACATAATTCCACACTGAATTCTACACTGAATTCTTCACTGAATTCCACAATGAATGTTACATTGAATTCAAAACTGAATTCCATATTGAATTCCACATAGAAGGTGTGGCATGTGGTCAGACAGCTTCGTTCCAGGCGGTAGGCCACACGGCCTGGACGCTGGAGACACCTGATCCAGGGAGCCCAGTCTGTTCAACACAAGGCAGGAAACATGGCGCTGCAGCCGGGCACGCACCTGGGTTAAGGTTTTAGGGCTCACGGTGTACAGGGTTTAGGCTTTTTATGTTTTGGATTTCTGGTTTATGGTTTAGAATTCACAGTGTTCAGGTTTTGGGGTTTTTAATCTTCCGGGTTTCGGGTTCACGGTGTTCAGGGTTTGGGGCTTTTAATGTTTCAGGGATTCGGTTGCGAGGGTGAAGGGGTGAGGATCAGGTCCCTCTGGATCCCCACCTTCTGCCGCTCTGCCCAGGCGGTGCGCAGCCTGCAGCCATCGCCACAGCTCGGTGCCCGCTGTGCCCCCTGGAGCCCCGTTCAAGCTCCCGCGACCCACTGCCCCGCTCACGGCCAGCGGGAGCTGCGCTGCGTCCATGAGTGCGCCACCCGCCTCCTCTTGCAGAGTCAGGGCCGTCATCTTGAGCTTGTGGTGCATCAAGTGAGACAGGATGGCACTGTTTATCACCTGCAGGAGTGAGAGGGACGTAAGGGGGGGGGGGCAAACAAGGGAACGGTGGAGGAAGGCAATCAAGAGGCACAGGACTGATCTGTTGAACCAGGGCCGTCACCTTGAGCTTGTGGTGCATCAAGTGAGACAGGATGGCACTGTTTATCACCTGCAGGAGTGAGAGGGACGTAAGGGGGGGGGGGGGCAAACAAGGGAACGGTGGAGGAAGGCAATCAAGAGGCACAGGACTGATCTGTTGAGCCAGGGCCGTCACCTTGAGCTTGTGGTGCATCAAGTGAGACAATCGGCGCTGTTTATCACCTGCAGGAGTGAGAGGGACGTAAGGGGGGGGGGGGCAAACAAGGGAACGGTGGAGGAAGGCAATCAAGAGGCACAGGACTGATCTGTTGAGCCAGGGCCGTCACCTTGAGCTTGTGGTGCATCAAGTGAGACAATCGGCACTGTTTATCACCTGCAGGAGTGAGAGGGACGTAAGGGGGGGGGGGGCAAACAAGGGAACGGTGGAGGAAGGCAATCAAGAGGCACAGGACTGATCTGTTGAGCCAGGGCCGTCATCTTGAGCTTGTGGTGCATCAAGTGAGACAGGATGGCACTGTTTATCACCTGCAGGAGTGAGAGGGACGTAAGGGGGGGGGGGGCAAACAAGGGAACGGTGGAGGAAGGCAATCAAGAGGCACAGGACTGATCTGTTGAACCAGGGCCGTCACCTTGAGCTTGTGGTGCATCAAGTGAGACAGGATGGCACTGTTTATCACCTGCAGGAGTGAGAGGGACGTAAGGGGGGGGGGGGCAAACAAGGGAACGGTGGAGGAAGGCAATCAAGAGGCACAGGACTGATCTGTTGAGCCAGGGCCGTCACCTTGAGCTTGTGGTGCATCAAGTGAGACAATCGGCGCTGTTTATCACCTGCAGGAGTGAGAGGGACGTAAGGGGGGGGGGGGGCAAACAAGGGAACGGTGGAGGAAGGCAATCAAGAGGCACAGGACTGATCTGTTGAGCCAGGGCCGTCACCTTGAGCTTGTGGTGCATCAAGTGAGACAGGATGGCACTGTTTATCACCTGCAGGAGTGAGAGGGACGTAAGGGGGGGGGGGGGCAAACAAGGGAACGGTGGAGTAAGGCAATCAAGAGGCACAGGACTGATCTGTTGAGCCAGGGCCGTCACCTTGAGCTTGTGGTGCATCAAGTGAGACAATCGGCACTGTTTATCACCTGCAGGAGTGAGAGGGACGTAAGGGGGGGGGGGGCAAACAAGGGAACGGTGGAGGAAGGCAATCAAGAGGCACAGGACTGATCTGTTGAGCCAGGGCCGTCACCTTGAGCTTGTGGTGCATCAAGTGAGACAATCGGCGCTGTTTATCACCTGCAGGAGTGAGAGGGACGTAAGGGGGGGGGGGGCAAACAAGGGAACGGTGGAGGAAGGCAATCAAGAGGCACAGGACTGATCTGTTGAGCCAGGGCCGTCACCTTGAGCTTGTGGTGCATCAAGTGAGACAATCGGCGCTGTTTATCACCTGCAGGAGTGAGAGGGACGTAAGGGGGGGGGGGGGGCAAACAAGGGAACGGTGGAGGAAGGCAATCAAGAGGCACAGGACTGATCTGTTGAGCCAGGGCCGTCACCTTGAGCTTGTGGTGCATCAAGTGAGACAGGATGGCACTGTTTATCACCTGCAGGAGTGAGAGGGACGTAAGGGGGGGGGGGGGCAAACAAGGGAACGGTGGAGGAAGGCAATCAAGAGGCACAGGACTGATCTGTTGAGCCAGGGCCGTCACCTTGAGCTTGTGGTGCATCAAGTGAGACAGGATGGCACTGTTTATCACCTGCAGGAGTGAGAGGGACGTAAGGGGGGGGGGGGCAAACAAGGGAACGGTGGAGGAAGGCAATCAAGAGGCACAGGACTGATCTGTTGAGCCAGGGCCGTCATCTTGAGCTTGTGGTGCATCAAGTGAGACAGGATGGCACTGTTTATCACCTGCAGGAGTGAGAGGGACGTAAGGGGGGGGGGGGCAAACAAGGGAACGGTGGAGGAAGGCAATCAAGAGGCACAGGACTGATCCGTTGAGCCAGGGCCGTCACCTTGAGCTTGTGGTGCATCAAGTGAGACAGGATGGCACTGTTTATCACCTGCAGGAGTGAGAGGGACGTAAGGGGGGGGGGGGGCAAACAAGGGAACGGTGGAGGAAGGCAATCAAGAGGCACAGGACTGATCTGTTGAGCCAGGGCCGTCACCTTGAGCTTGTGGTGCATCAAGTGAGACAATCGGCACTGTTTATCACCTGCAGGAGTGAGAGGGACGTAAGGGGGGGGGGGCAAACAAGGGAACGGTGGAGGAAGGCAATCAAGAGGCACAGGACTGATCTGTTGAACCAGGGCCGTCATCTTGAGCTTGTGGTGCATCAAGTGAGACAATCGGCGCTGTTTATCACCTGCAGGAGTGAGAGGGACGTAAGGGGGGGGGGGGCAAACAAGGGAACGGTGGAGGAAGGCAATCAAGAGGCACAGGACTGATCTGTTGAGCCAGGGCCGTCATGTTGAGCTTGTGGTGCATCAAGTGAGACAGGATGGCACTGTTTATCACCTGCAGGAGTGAGAGGGACGTAAGGGGGGGGGGGGCAAACAAGGGAGCGGTGGAGGAAGGCAATCAAGAGGCACAGGACTGATCTGTTGAGCCAGGGCCGTCACCTTGAGCTTGTGGTGCATCAAGTGAGACAATCGGCACTGTTTATCACCTGCAGGAGTGAGAGGGACGTAAGGGGGGGGGGGGCAAACAAGGGAACGGTGGAGGAAGGCAATCAAGAGGCACAGGACTGATCCGTTGAGCCAGGGCCGTCACCTTGAGCTTGTGGTGCATCAAGTGAGACAGGATGGCACTGTTTATCACCTGCAGGAGTGAGAGGGACGTAAGGGGGGGGGGGGCAAACAAGGGAACGGTGGAGGAAGGCAATCAAGAGGCACAGGACTGATCTGTTGAACCAGGGCCGTCATCTTGAGCTTGTGGTGCATCAAGTGAGACAATCGGCGCTGTTTATCACCTGCAGGAGTGAGAGGGACGTAAGGGGGGGGGGGGGCAAACAAGGGAACGGTGGAGGAAGGCAATCAAGAGGCACAGGACTGATCTGTTGAGCCAGGGCCGTCACCTTGAGCTTGTGGTGCATCAAGTGAGACAATCGGCACTGTTTATCACCTGCAGGAGTGAGAGGGACGTAAGGGGGGGGGGGCAAACAAGGGAACGGTGGAGGAAGGCAATCAAGAGGCAGAGGACTGATCCGTTGAGCCAGGGCCGTCACCTTGAGCTTGTGGTGCATGAAGTGAGACAATCGGCGCTGTTTATCACCTGCAGGAGTGAGAGGGACGTAAGGGGGGGGGGGGCAAACAAGGGAACGGTGGAGGAAGGCAATCAAGAGGCACAGGACTGATCTGTTGAGCCAGGGCCGTCATCTTGAGCTTGTGGTGCATCAAGTGAGACAATCGGCGCTGTTTATCACCTGCAGGAGTGAGAGGGACGTAAGGGGGGGGGGGGGCAAACAAGGGAACGGTGGAGGAAGGCAATCAAGAGGCACAGGACTGATCTGTTGAGCCAGGGCCGTCACCTTGAGCTTGTGGTGCATCAAGTGAGACAGGATGGCACTGTTTATCACCTGCAGGAGTGAGAGGGACGTAAGGGGGGGGGGGCAAACAAGGGAACGGTGGAGGAAGGCAATCAAGAGGCACAGGACTGATCTGTTGAGCCAGGGCCGTCATCTTGAGCTTGTGGTGCATCAAGTGAGACAATCGGCACTGTTTATCACCTGCAGGAGTGAGAGGGACGTAAGGGGGGGGGGGGGCAAACAAGGGAACGGTGGAGGAAGGCAATCAAGAGGCACAGGACTGATCTGTTGAGCCAGGGCCGTCACCTTGAGCTTGTGGTGCATCAAGTGAGACAGGATGGCACTGTTATCACCTGCAGGAGTGAGAGGGACGTAAGGGGGGGGGGGGCAAACAAGGGAACGGTGGAGGAAGGCAATCAAGAGGCACAGGACTGATCTGTTGAGCCAGGGCCGTCACCTTGAGCTTGTGGTGCATCAAGTGAGACAGGATGGCGCTGTTTATCACCTGCAGGAGTGAGAGGGACGTAAGGGGGGGGGGGGCAAACAAGGGAACGGTGGAGGAAGGCAATCAAGAGGCAGAGGACTGATCCGTTGAGCCAGGGCCGTCACCTTGAGCTTGTGGTGCATGAAGTGAGACAATCGGCGCTGTTTATCACCTGCAGGAGTGAGAGGGACGTAAGGGGGGGGGGGGCAAACAAGGGAACGGTGGAGGAAGGCAATCAAGAGGCACAGGACTGATCTGTTGAGCCAGGGCCGTCATCTTGAGCTTGTGGTGCATCAAGTGAGACAATCGGCGCTGTTTATCACCTGCAGGAGTGAGAGGGACGTAAGGGGGGGGGGGGGCAAACAAGGGAACGGTGGAGGAAGGCAATCAAGAGGCACAGGACTGATCTGTTGAGCCAGGGCCGTCACCTTGAGCTTGTGGTGCATCAAGTGAGACAGGATGGCACTGTTTATCACCTGCAGGAGTGAGAGGGACGTAAGGGGGGGGGGGGCAAACAAGGGAACGGTGGAGGAAGGCAATCAAGAGGCACAGGACTGATCTGTTGAGCCAGGGCCGTCATCTTGAGCTTGTGGTGCATCAAGTGAGACAATCGGCACTGTTTATCACCTGCAGGAGTGAGAGGGACGTAAGGGGGGGGGGGGCAAACAAGGGAACGGTGGAGGAAGGCAATCAAGAGGCACAGGACTGATCTGTTGAGCCAGGGCCGTCACCTTGAGCTTGTGGTGCATCAAGTGAGACAGGATGGCACTGTTTATCACCTGCAGGAGTGAGAGGGACGTAAGGGGGGGGGGGCAAACAAGGGAACGGTGGAGGAAGGCAATCAAGAGGCCCAGGACTGATCTGTTGAGCCAGGGCCGTCACCTTGAGCTTGTGGTGCATCAAGTGAGACAGGATGGCGCTGTTTATCACCTGCAGGAGTGAGAGGGACGTAAGGGGGGGGGGGCAAACAACGGGAACGGTGGAGGAAAGCAATCAAGAGGCAGAGGACTGATCCATTGAGCCAGGGCCGTCATCTTGAGCTTGTGGTGCATCAAGTGAGACAGGATGGCACTGTTTATCACCTGCAGGAGTGAGAGGGACGTAAGGGGCGGGGGGGCAAACAAGGGAACGGTGGAGGAAGGCAATCAAGAGGCAGAGGACTGATCCATTGAGCCAGGGCCGTCACCTTGAGCTTGTGGTGCATCAAGTGAGACAGGATGGCACTGTTTATCACCTGCAGGAGTGAGAGGGACTTAAGGGGGGGGGGGCAAACAAGGGAACGGTGGAGGAAGGCAATCAAGAGGCAGAGGACTGATCCATTGAGCCAGGGCCGTCATCTTGAGCTTGTGGTGCATCAAGTGAGACAGGATGGCACTGTTTATCACCTGCAGGAGTGAGAGGGACGTAAGGGGGGGGGGCAAACAAGGGAACGGTGGAGGAAGGCAATCAAGAGGCAGAGGACTGATCCATTGAGCCAGGGCCGTCATCTTGAGCTTGTGGTGCATCAAGTGAGACAATCGGCACTGTTTATCACCTGCAGGAGTGAGAGGGACGTAAGGGGGGGGGGGGCAAACAAGGGAACGGTGGAGGAAGGCAATCAAGAGGCACAGGACTGATCCGTTGAGCCAGGGCCGTCACCTTGAGCTTGTGGTGCATCAAGTGAGACAGGATGGCACTGTTTATCACCTGCAGGAGTGAGAGGGACGTAAGGGGGGGGGGGGCAAACAAGGGAACGGTGGAGGAAGGCAATCAAGAGGCACAGGACTGATCTGTTGAGCCAGGGCCGTCACCTTGAGCTTGTGGTGCATCAAGTGAGACAATCGGCACTGTTTATCACCTGCAGGAGTGAGAGGGACGTAAGGGGGGGGGGGCAAACAAGGGAACGGTGGAGGAAGGCAATCAAGAGGCACAGGACTGATCTGTTGAACCAGGGCCGTCATCTTGAGCTTGTGGTGCATCAAGTGAGACAATCGGCGCTGTTTATCACCTGCAGGAGTGAGAGGGACGTAAGGGGGGGGGGGGCAAACAAGGGAACGGTGGAGGAAGGCAATCAAGAGGCACAGGACTGATCTGTTGAGCCAGGGCCGTCATGTTGAGCTTGTGGTGCATCAAGTGAGACAGGATGGCACTGTTTATCACCTGCAGGAGTGAGAGGGACGTAAGGGGGGGGGGGCAAACAAGGGAGCGGTGGAGGAAGGCAATCAAGAGGCACAGGACTGATCTGTTGAGCCAGGGCCGTCACCTTGAGCTTGTGGTGCATCAAGTGAGACAATCGGCACTGTTTATCACCTGCAGGAGTGAGAGGGACGTAAGGGGGGGGGGGGCAAACAAGGGAACGGTGGAGGAAGGCAATCAAGAGGCACAGGACTGATCCGTTGAGCCAGGGCCGTCACCTTGAGCTTGTGGTGCATCAAGTGAGACAGGATGGCACTGTTTATCACCTGCAGGAGTGAGAGGGACGTAAGGGGGGGGGGGGCAAACAAGGGAACGATGGAGGAAGGCAATCAAGAGGCACAGGACTGATCTGTTGAGCCAGGGCCGTCATCTTGAGCTTGTGGTGCATCAAGTGAGACAATCGGCACTGTTTATCACCTGCAGGAGTGAGAGGGACGTAAGGGGGGGGGGGCAAACAAGGGAACGGTGGAGGAAGGCAATCAAGAGGCAGAGGACTGATCCGTTGAGCCAGGGCCGTCACCTTGAGCTTGTGGTGCATGAAGTGAGACAATCGGCGCTGTTTATCACCTGCAGGAGTGAGAGGGACGTAAGGGGGGGGGGGGCAAACAAGGGAACGGTGGAGGAAGGCAATCAAGAGGCACAGGACTGATCTGTTGAGCCAGGGCCGTCATCTTGAGCTTGTGGTGCATCAAGTGAGACAATCGGCGCTGTTTATCACCTGCAGGAGTGAGAGGGACGTAAGGGGGGGGGGGGGCAAACAAGGGAACGGTGGAGGAAGGCAATCAAGAGGCACAGGACTGATCTGTTGAGCCAGGGCCGTCACCTTGAGCTTGTGGTGCATCAAGTGAGACAGGATGGCACTGTTTATCACCTGCAGGAGTGAGAGGGACGTAAGGGGGGGGGGGCAAACAAGGGAACGGTGGAGGAAGGCAATCAAGAGGCACAGGACTGATCTGTTGAGCCAGGGCCGTCATCTTGAGCTTGTGGTGCATCAAGTGAGACAATCGGCACTGTTTATCACCTGCAGGAGTGAGAGGGACGTAAGGGGGGGGGGGGCAAACAAGGGAACGGTGGAGGAAGGCAATCAAGAGGCACAGGACTGATCTGTTGAGCCAGGGCCGTCACCTTGAGCTTGTGGTGCATCAAGTGAGACAGGATGGCACTGTTTATCACCTGCAGGAGTGAGAGGGACGTAAGGGGGGGGGGGGCAAACAAGGGAACGGTGGAGGAAGGCAATCAAGAGGCCCAGGACTGATCTGTTGAGCCAGGGCCGTCACCTTGAGCTTGTGGTGCATCAAGTGAGACAGGATGGCGCTGTTTATCACCTGCAGGAGTGAGAGGGACGTAAGGGGGGGGGGGCAAACAAGGGAACGGTGGAGGAAAGCAATCAAGAGGCAGAGGACTGATCCATTGAGCCAGGGCCGTCATCTTGAGCTTGTGGTGCATCAAGTGAGACAGGATGGCACTGTTTATCACCTGCAGGAGTGAGAGGGACGTAAGGGGCGGGGGGGCAAACAAGGGAACGGTGGAGGAAGGCAATCAAGAGGCACAGGACTGATCCATTGAGCCAGGGCCGTCACCTTGAGCTTGTGGTGCATCAAGTGAGACAGGATGGCACTGTTTATCACCTGCAGGAGTGAGAGGGACTTAAGGGGGGGGGGGCAAACAAGGGAACGGTGGAGGAAGGCAATCAAGAGGCAGAGGACTGATCCATTGAGCCAGGGCCGTCATCTTGAGCTTGTGGTGCATCAAGTGAGACAGGATGGCACTGTTTATCACCTGCAGGAGTGAGAGGGACGTAAGGGGGGGGGGCAAACAAGGGAACGGTGGAGGAAGGCAATCAAGAGGCAGAGGACTGATCCATTGAGCCAGGGCCGTCATCTTGAGCTTGTGGTGCATCAAGTGAGACAATCGGCACTGTTTATCACCTGCAGGAGTGAGAGGGACGTAAGGGGGGGGGGGGCAAACAAGGGAACGGTGGAGGAAGGCAATCAAGAGGCACAGGACTGATCTGTTGAGCCAGGGCCGTCACCTTGAGCTTGTGGTGCATCAAGTGAGACAGGATGGCACTGTTTATCACCTGCAGGAGTGAGAGGGACGTAAGGGGGGGGGGGCAAACAAGGGAACGGTGGAGGAAGGCAATCAAGAGGCACAGGACTGATCTGTTGAGCCAGGGCCGTCATCTTGAGCTTGTGGTGCATCAAGTGAGACAATCGGCACTGTTTATCACCTGCAGGAGTGAGAGGGACGTAAGGGGGGGGGGGGCAAACAAGGGAACGGTGGAGGAAGGCAATCAAGAGGCACAGGACTGATCTGTTGAGCCAGGGCCGTCACCTTGAGCTTGTGGTGCATCAAGTGAGACAGGATGGCACTGTTTATCACCTGCAGGAGTGAGAGGGACGTAAGGGGGGGGGGGGCAAACAAGGGAACGGTGGAGGAAGGCAATCAAGAGGCCCAGGACTGATCTGTTGAGCCAGGGCCGTCACCTTGAGCTTGTGGTGCATCAAGTGAGACAGGATGGCGCTGTTTATCACCTGCAGGAGTGAGAGGGACGTAAGGGGGGGGGGGCAAACAAGGGAACGGTGGAGGAAAGCAATCAAGAGGCAGAGGACTGATCCATTGAGCCAGGGCCGTCATCTTGAGCTTGTGGTGCATCAAGTGAGACAGGATGGCACTGTTTATCACCTGCAGGAGTGAGAGGGACGTAAGGGGCGGGGGGGCAAACAAGGGAACGGTGGAGGAAGGCAATCAAGAGGCACAGGACTGATCCATTGAGCCAGGGCCGTCACCTTGAGCTTGTGGTGCATCAAGTGAGACAGGATGGCACTGTTTATCACCTGCAGGAGTGAGAGGGACTTAAGGGGGGGGGGGCAAACAAGGGAACGGTGGAGGAAGGCAATCAAGAGGCAGAGGACTGATCCATTGAGCCAGGGCCGTCATCTTGAGCTTGTGGTGCATCAAGTGAGACAGGATGGCACTGTTTATCACCTGCAGGAGTGAGAGGGACGTAAGGGGGGGGGGCAAACAAGGGAACGGTGGAGGAAGGCAATCAAGAGGCAGAGGACTGATCCATTGAGCCAGGGCCGTCATCTTGAGCTTGTGGTGCATCAAGTGAGACAGGATGGCACTGTTTATCACCTGCAGGAGTGAGAGGGACGTAAGGGGGGGGGGCAAACAAGGGAACGGTGGAGGAAGGCAATCAAGAGGCAGAGGACTGATCCATTGAGCCAGGGCCGTCACCTTGAGCTTGTGGTGCATCAAGTGAGACAAGCGGCGCTGTTGATTGCCTGCAGAGAAGGAGAGGTGTTGGGGGGCATGGGGGTCATAGGGAGTGGTGGAGCGGAGCATCAAGAGAGGCATGGCTGATATGATGAGTTGGGGACAACATGAGTGTGGGGTGCATCAAGACAGGACCGCGCTGTTGATCACTTGCAGAGAAGGAGGGAGGTCAGGGTGCAGGGGGGGCATAGGGAGTGGTGGAGCGGAGCATCAAGAGGGGCATGGCTGATATGATGAGTTGGGGACGACATGAGTGTGGGGTGCATCAAGACAGGACCGCGCTGTTGATCACTTGCAGAGAAGGAGGGAGGTCAGGGTGCAGGGGGGGCATAGGGAGTGGTGGAGCGGAGCATCAAGAGGGGCATGGCTGATATGATGAGTTGGGGACGACATGAGTGTGGGGTGCATCAAGACAGGACCGCGCTGTTGATCACTTGCAGAGAAGGAGGGAGGTCAGGGTGCAGGGGGGGCATAGGGAGTGGTGGAGCGGAGCATCAAGAGGGGCATGGCTGATATGATGAGTTGGGGACGATATGAGTGTGGGGTGCATCAAGACAGGACCGCGCTGTTGATCACTTGCAGAGAAGGAGGGAGGTCAGGGTGCAGGGGGGCATAGGGAGTGGTGGAGCGGAGCATGAAGAGGAATAGGGCTGATCTGTTGAGCGGGGACGACATGAGTGAGGGGTGCATCAAGACAGGACGGCGCTGTTGATAAGCTGCAGGATAGGTAGGGGGTGGGGGGGGTCTTCAAGTAAGGCAGGACTGCATTGCTAATGAGGGCGGGCCTGAACTGTTGGAGAGGGCGGTAAGAAGGGATGACATGGAGATAGGGGGGAGGGGTGAAGCTTAAGTGTGCTGAACACGACCCAAATCATCGCCCCCTCCAGACACACATACACACACATGAACCTTCATACATAAACTCAAGCATACATCAACACCTGATCATTACGTTGAAGAACTGACCATTGCCCATGAACATGCCTTGACTTGAAACTCCAAGTTCAAGGCAAAGTGGCATTAAAAGAGTTGTCCCAGTGCTACCCAGGGGTAAGGCCTGTTAGTGAAGCAAACGCTACATATAATGAGGCGAAAGCTCCTCACCAGCAGTGGGCCCAGCAATCCCAGCCGCACAGAGGTGCCCCCCCCCCCAATAAACATCACCCACCCACCCACATGACCCTCGGCACCACATACCCTCCGGTCATGAGGCAATGGCCCCGCTGCCAGCAGTGGGCCCAACACACCTAACTGCGCAAGCTAACCATCACCCACCCACCCACACGACCCTCAACACCCCACACCTTCTGGTCATGAGGCAATGACTCGTCTACCAGCAGTGGGCCCAACACACCCAACAGCGCAAGGCTAACCATCACCCACCCACCCACATGACCCTCAACACCCCACACCTTCTAGTCATGAGGCAATGACTCGTCTGCCAGCAGTGGGCCCAACACACCCAACAGCGCAAGGCTAACCATCACCCACCCACCCACATGACCCTCAACACCCCACACCTTCTGGTCATGAGGCAATGACTCTGCTGCCAGCAGTGGGCCCAACACACCCAACAGCGCAAGGCTAACCATCACCCACCCACCCACATGACCCTCAACACCCCACACCTTCTGGTCATGAGGCGATGACTCGTCTAATAGCAGTGGGCCCAACACACCCAACTGCGCAAGGCTAACAATCACCCACCCACCCACATGACCCTTAACACCCCACACCTTCTGGTCATGAGGCAATGACTCGTCTGCCAGCAGTGGGCCCAACACACCTAACTGCGCAAGGCTAACCATCACCCATCCACCCACATGACCCTCAACACCCCACACCTTCTGGTCATGAGGCAATGATTCGTCTACCAGCAGTGGGCCCAACACACCCAACAGCGCAAGGCTAACCATCACCCACCCACCCACATGACCCTTAACACCCCACACCTTCTGGTCATGAGGCAATGACTCTGCTGCCAGCAGTGGGCCCAACACACCCAACAGCACAAGGCTAACCATCACTCACCCACCCACATGACCCTCAACACCCCACACCTTCTGGTCATGAGGCAATGACTCGTCTGCCAGCAGTGGGCCCAACACACCCAACAGCACAAGGCTAACCATCACCCACCCACCCACATGACCCTCAACACCCAACATCTTCTGGTCATGAGGCAATGACTCGTCTACCAGCAGTGGGCCCAACACACCCAACAGCGCAAGGCTAACCATCACCCACCCACCCACATGACCCTCAACACCCCACACCTTCTGGTCATGAGGCAAAGACTCTGCTGCCAGCAGTGGGCCCAACACACCCAACAGCGCAAGGCTAACCATCACTCACCCACCCACATGACCCTCAACACCCCACACCTTCTGGTCATGAGGCAATGACTCGTCTACCAGCAGTGGGCCCAACACACCCAACAGCGCAAGGCTAACCATCACCCACCCACCCACATGACCCTCAACACCCCACACCTTCTGGTCATGAGGCAATGACTCTGCTGCCAGCAGTGGGCCCAACACACCCAACAGCGCAAGGCTAACCATCACCCACCCACCCACATGACCCTCAACACCCCACACCTTCTGGTCATGAGGCAATGACTCGTCTGCCAGCAGTGGGCCCAACACACCCAACAGCGCAAGGCTAACCATCACCCACCCACCCACATGACCCTCAACACCCCACACCTTCTGGTCATGAGGCAATGACTCGTCTGCCAGCAGTGGGCCCAACACACCCAACTGCGCAAGGCTAACCATCACCCACCCACCCACATGACCCTCAACACCCCACACCTTCTGGTCATGAGGCAATGACTCTGCTGCCAGCAGTGGGCCCAACACACCCAACTGCGCAAGGCTAACCATCACTCACCCACCCACATGACCCTCAACACCCCACACCTTCTGGTCATGAGGCAATGACTTGTCTGCCAGCAGTGGGCCCAACACACCCAACAGCGCAAGGCTAACCACCACCCACCCACCCACATGACCCTCAACACCCCACACCTTCTGGTCATGAGGCAATGACTCGTCTACCAGCAGTGGGCCCAACACACCCAACAGCGCAAGGCTAACCATCACCCACCCACCCACATGACCCTCAACACCCCACACCTTCTGGTCATGAGGCAATGACTCTGCTGCCAGCAGTGGGCCCAACACACCCAACAGCTAACCATCACTCACCCACCCACATGACCCTCAACACCCCACACCTTCTGGTCATGAGGCAATGACTCGTCTGCCAGCAGTGGGCCCAACACACCCAACAGCGCAAGGCTAACCATCACCCACCCACCCACATGACCCTCAACACCCCACACCTTCTGGTCATGAGGCAATGACTCTGCTGCCAGCAGTGGGCCCAACACACCCAACAGCGCAAGGCTAACCATCACCCACCCACCCACATGACCCTCAACACCCCACACCTTCTGGTCATGAGGCAATGACTCGTCTGCCAGCAGTGGGCCCAACACACCCAACAGCGCAAGGCTAACCATCACCCACCCACCCACATGACCCTCAACACCCCACACCTTCTGGTCATGAGGCAATGACTCTGCTGCCAGCAGTGGGCCCAACACACCCAACTGCGCAAGGCTAACCATCACCCATCCACCCACATGACCCTCAACACCCCACACCTTCTGGTCATGAGGCAATGACTCGTCTGCCAGCAGTGGGCCCAACACACCCAACTGCGCAAGGCTAACCATCACCTACCCACCCACATGACCCTCAACACCCCACACCTTCTGGTCATGAGGCAATGACTCTGCTGCCAGCAGTGGGCCCAACACACCCAACAGCGCAAGGGTAACCATCACCCACCCACCCACATGACCCTCAACACCCCACACCTTCTGGTCATGAGGCAATGACTCGTCTACCAGCAGTGGGCCCAACACACCTAACTGCGCAAGGCTAACCATCACCCACCCACCCACATGACCCTCAACACCCCACACCTTCTGGTCATGAGGCAAAGACTCTGATGCCAGCAGTGGGCCCAACACACCTAACTGCGCAAGGCTAACCATCACCCACCCACCCACATGACCCTCAACACCCCACACCTTCTGGTCATGAGGCAATGACTCTGCTGCCAGCAGTGGGCCCAACACACCCAACAGCGCAAGGCTAACCATCACCCACCCACCCACATGACCCTCAACACCCCACACCTTCTGGTCATGAGGCAATGACTCGTCTACCAGCAGTGGGCCCAACACACCCAACAGCGCAAGGCTAACCATCACTCACCCACCCACATGACCCTCAACACCCCACACCTTCTAGTCATGAGGCAATGACTCTGCTGCCAGCAGTGGGCCCAACACACCCAACTGCGCAAGGCTAACCATCACCCATCCACCCACATGACCCTCAACACCCCACACCTTCTGGTCATGAGGCAATGACTCCGCTGCCAGCAGTGGGCCCAACACACCCGACTGCGCAAGGCTAACCATCACCCACCCACCCACACTTACCCTCAACACCCCACATCTTCTGGTCATGAGGCAATGACTCCGCTGCCAGCAGTGGGCCCAACACACCCAACAGCGCAAGGCTAACCATCACCCACCCACCCACCGACATGACCCTCAGCACCCCACACCTTCTGGTCATGAGGCGATGGCTCGCCTGCCAGGAGTGGGTCCAACATGCCTAGCTGTGCGGAGCTGAGGCCCCTGCCGGGAGTGGCCGCTCCTATTGAAGAGTTGCCAGACGGCCCTGCGGGCGCAGAGGAGCTGGGGTGCCCCCTCTCACGCCCTTCCAACTGCAAGGCTTCCTCTGCTCCTGCTTCTGCTGCTGATGTAGGGCCTGCCTCCTCTCCCTCTGAGCAGGCTGGGAGTGACCCAGAGCCAGAGCGAGAGCCGCCCTGCTCTTGCTGCCGCTGCTGTTGCCGCTGCTGCAACTGGGCAGTGGCGGTCGCGGCTTGTTTGGTGGCCTGACGGGGGAGGGGGCCGTGCGGGAAGCAGAGGAGCAAAGTTAAGGCGATGCTAAAACAGAGGGGAAATGGGAAGAGGAAAGGTGTCAGCATTCAATTGCCCTTGCGGAGGGGGACACATTTCTTGATGTGCCCAATCGGTCGCGCAACCCATCCTGACCCCTCATTCTCCCCCTGCCTTCCTGATACGCATTACGCCCTCCCCCCCCCCCGCTCCCTCCCTCCATCCCTCCATCCCTCCGTCTGGCCAGCCAATCTTAGCTTGATGTGCTTCTCTACCGCCCTTCCCTCAGCCAACGTGCCTCTGACCGCCACCTAGACACCTACCTCCCCTACCAGGCACCTCCCCCCCTCCCCCCCCACACACCTACCAGGCACCTATCGCCGAGCCCCACGCGGCCAAGCGTACACTCGTACAGCAGTGCCCAACGGGTATTCACCGTTCTTGACCTATCGGGCAACCACCTGACACATACCCCCACACACCACCACCTACCCCCCACCTACCCAGCACCTACCCATCTACCTCCCACCTTCTACTTTGTCAGGCACCTGCCTGGCACCTACCCTTTCCCCACCATACACCTACCAGACGCCTACCCCTTCCTCCTATTAGACACCTACCTGCCACCTACCCCTCCCCTACCTACCTCCCACCTGCCACTTTTTGCCAGGCACCCACCTGGCACCTATCCTCACCTATTAGGCACATACCCCCCCCCACCTACCTGCCCCCTGCCCCCACCCCTACCTATCTCCCACCTGCCACTCTGCCAGGCACCCACCTGGCACATGTCCTCACCTATCAGGCACATAACCCCCCACCTACCTGCTCCAACCTCTTTTGCATCTCTGCCAGGTCCTCCTTGGCCAGCCTCAGCTCGTAATCCACCAGCGCCAGACGCTCCTCGCGCTCACGTGCCTGGGTCTGCATGTCCAACGCTGCGATCGACCAGGGACACAGCACTTCAGGCTCGCATGCTTGATAATTGCAGGGTCGCATGGCCGGATGGGCTGATAGTCGCATGGTCGATCATTGCATGGTCACATTGTCGTATGGTCGATCATTGCTTGGTCACATGGTCGATCATTGCATGGTCGCATGGTCGATCATTGCATGGTCGCATGATCGATCATTGCATGGTCGCATGATCGATCATTGCATGGTCGCATGGTCGATCATTGCATGGTCGCATGGTCGATCATTGCATGGTCGCACGGTCGATCATTGCATGGTCGCATGGTCGATCATTGCATGGTCGCATGGTCGATCATCGCATGGTCGCATGATCGATCATTGCATGGTCGCATGGTCGATCATGGCATGGTCACATGGTCGATCATTGCATGGTCACATGGTCGATCATTGCATGGTCGCATGGTCGATCATTGCATGGTCGCATGGTCGATCATTGCATGGTCACATGGTCGATCATTGCATGGTCACATGGTCGATCATTGCATGGTCACATGGTCGATCATTGCATGGTCATATGGTAGATCATTGCATGGTCATATGGTAGATCATTGCATGGTCGCATGGCCGCATGCCCTGGCCGCATGCCCGCAACCCCATGCAACTGGACAGAGAGTGTTATGCAGCACCCCAGCTGTGGTCATCTGAAGAGATTGGAAAAAAAACTGCACACTAGAACTGGAAGAAATACAGTCCTGCAAGTGTGGCCACAAGTGTCCTTGCTCCACCGCTTTCCTCATCATTTATTCGCCGTTTGTGTTATGGTGCCAAGAGAGCTCCTCCTCACCGTTTGAATTCTGGTGCTTGGACAGCTCCTGCGCGGGGAACTTGTCTTGGTCGCTGAAGAAATGCTGTGGGGCAAAAAACGGTGTGCAATATCAGCTTTGTTGATCTCCCGTATCAGCTTTTCCTTGCGAAGCTCACAACCTTCCTAGACCTTCCTCGATAGCTCCTTTGATCTCCTATCACCAGCTTTCTGTAACGAGCAATTCAGCTTCATTTCTTTCCTTACAGGAACAAGAATCTACACCTAGCGGTGCTTTGAAGTCAGAGGCATGCAGATTTCAAATTGAAATAAGTGTGATTCCCGACTTAAGCAGTCAATTTACAAAATAACACCCCCCCAGGCCCCCGCCCCCCTTCTGTAATCCCCCGGGAGGCCAGCGGTGTACAGCTATTTTGTGGGAGGTGGGACGTGTGCCTGCCCCTCCATGTACTCGTTCTCACATATAATAGCACACTCTCGTACAGCAGGCCCCCTCATGGACCTCTCACAGCTTCAGACCAGCAAGCCCCCTGATCCACCCCCCACAGTTTTAGATCACTCATTGGTCGCTGCCTGCTTGCTTTGCTCCGGCAATGAGAGTGCTTTGTTAGATGAGTAAAAAAATCGTACAAAGATGCAAGCTGTTGCCAGCTTTCCTTGCCTAGGTATTGGGGGCTCTGCAGTACAAAAGCCTTATGGGTGGACCTGCTATATTAACAAACGTCTCATCAGCTACAATTCAACTACGTCCCTGCCGGATGATAAGGGGCCCGATTGCAGCAAGACCTACCGAGACTAAGAGCTCTCGGCCAATTTGCAGTCCCCATCCGCCATGTTGTGGCCAGGGTGGCCGCCTGGCAGCCCCACAAAGGTGAAAAGGCACCCTCTAAAATAAGCGCAGGCGTACCATGCGTACATGCAGTCAGGTGGGATGAGACCTGCAGTGGCCAGTGTGTTATATTCGGCTACTGGACCACCTTGGCAGGTCACCCTGCGGCCACCTGGGGCCGATTTGGGGGCAAACTTTGCTGCAAACTATATCCCGTCTAGGGCGAGTGGGCCAGGCAGAATGGCTGGCCACCTATAGGGCCTCCGGTTGAAGGCCAGGAGTCAGCTGAAATGCACCTGGTCTGTAGTCAAAGGCCATGAAAACAGTTCCAATGCAAATGGTACCTGCAGCTCTGGGACTTCATCAAGCCGACCCGCTTGCTGACTCTCCACCAACAGCTCCAGCGCAGTGAGGTAGTAGTTCTTGGCCAGCAGGAACTGCACGACCTGCGTTGTGCAACGCCATGCGCATGGGCCTTGGGTTGGTTGGCGCATGGCAGAAGCCCGGCACCGAAGCGTGGCAAACAGCCCTTTTCAGACCCCCCCGATATCTCAAAGTGCCTCCTCTGTCCGCATGGAGGCAAGCAGCTGAAGTATCAGCGGACGAAAGCAGAGGAGATATTTCTTGCCTGCTGCGCTTGAGCCGGGGGCAGGCTCGGGTGCGCAGACGAGTGCACCACGGATCTGGACGGGCTGGTGGGACGGAGCTCCCTCGACGCGCCCGAGACATTTGAATGCGAGCTGCCTCTTACGCTGCCGTCCATGGCGTTAGGCCACGTCGATTGATCTGGCTGACAAACGGGTATATTCGGTAAGGCTGTCCCTCGCCTCCTTGTGGGGTCCTTGGGTCCCGGACGGGCGAGAAGAGAGACGTGAAACGCGTCAGCTCCAGATCTTCCACGCCTGAAAGCTTACGACACGGTCATCATTTGTTTCGCATATTTTGTGGCTGAATGGATTCAGAGCAAGCGCATCAATCGTGCAGGGGTCCGTACAAGATCCTCGATTCGTCGTAGCAGTACCGGGTACCCCTACCTGGCATCAGCCATGCATTCGGCAAGCATCCCTTCTCCTTAAAACAGAGAGTTTCTGTCTGCCTTCAACCTATCGCTCGGTTTCTGCAATCTCAAGTATCGGTGACAGAGGGTATTCCGGTCTGAATGGCATGAAACGGTCCGCTCAGCCTGGCCCTTCGAAAACGGCAATAGGGTGGTTGCGCTGACGTTGTAATAGCATGAAATGCTGGGCCCCTGAATTTGCAAGCACGAGGCTGTGTTCGCGGACGCAAGGGGCCATCCTTTTTCCAACTGCTCTGGCCCAGGTCTGCGAAGCAGGGTGTCCGATCGTCCTAGCAGCAAACAGGCGCCACCCTGCTCCCCTCCACCCAGGTTTGAGCCAGAATCGGCAACAGGCCCCAGGCTCAGAAGGACGACGGACCGCGGGTCGTAGAGCTGAGGTGCACAGGCTGCATGCGGCTACTTCGCCATCTCCTGCAGATGCTCCACCATCCCATGCGGCCACTCAGCCACCCCATGCGGCCACTCAGCCGTCCCATGCGGCCACTCAGCCACCCCATGCGGCCACTCAGCCACCCCATACGCTGCGAGGGATGCCGTTGGCTCGTCGCTCCAACCTGCCAAGCTTCGATGATGCCGAGAGGGAGAGGCCGCCAGCGATGGTGAGATCCTTAGGTGTGGGTCAGCCTGCATTGCGTTTAAGGTTGCGTTTGGAAGTGCAAACGCAAACGCATATGCGAAACGCAGGGGGGGGGGGGGGGGGGGGGCGTTTTTTAACAAAATATTGTTATGTTTAATTGGAATCAACTGCACCCATATTTTCTGACAGGCTATTTTTTGATTATGAATGTCCAACGCAACCCACCAAACGCGATAGTCTGACCGACCCATTACTGGACCAAAAAGGCCCTGCTGGTCCCAGTTTTAGTGATTGCAGTCGAAAGGGAAAGGCAGCAGGCGATGGTATGAACCTGACTCCTACTGGACCGGTATGGCCCAGCAGTCAGTAGGTGCATGTCTTGTGCTCTCTGCTTCGAGAATGCCAGAGGGAGAGGCAGCCGGCAAGGGCAAGGGCCTGCACTCCTGTTGGACTGATATCACATGCCAGCAGCAGTTTTTGATGTTGTTAAATAATGTCTAAGCAACTACCTGATTGCCACTTCAGAAAGAGCCAAGCAGCGCAAACTGGAGGGCCGAGAAGTTTTCGAAACTTGCCTTGGCAGGTGCTGTCGGCCATCCCCAACCCCATACAGTACCCAACTCCAACCCCATACGGTACCCAACTCCAACCCCGTACCCCAACCCCAGCCCCATACCCCAAATCCAATCCCATACCCAAACCCCAACCCCATACCCAAACCCCAACCCCATGCCCATACTCGTATCCAACCCCAACCCCATCCCCAAACCCGTGCTCCCCCCCAAACCTCCCAACCCCATTCCCAAATCCCAAACCCGAAACCCAGGAGTTCCTGGAGCGGCACAACTCCAAGCTAGCCCAGGACCTGAGCATCGTCCGCCATCTTGAAGGTGGCAGCAGGCAGCAGGCTTGGGGAGGCCCGGGCAGCCGAGGCGGCGCACTCCGCGGCGACGACGGCAGCGGCGAAGAGGAACAGGATCCGTCTGTATCTCTCGTGCAAGCCATCAAGGGCTGCGGCAGCGTGGCTGAGCTGTCCGAGCTCCTCGCGGCCCACTGGGGTCGGCTGGGCATGGTGCCGACGACAGCGTCCCTGGTGCGGCTCGTGAAATTGACCTCACACGGCGGCTGGGACGGGGGAGCGGGGCGGAAAGGCTTCCGCGGGAACAAGGGCGGAGCGGAGGCGGAGGCGCTGCTGCGCCTGCTGCTGCCGGGCGTGATGCAGGTTGCGTGGGAGATGGACGCCCAGGGTGTGTGTAATGTGGTTTGGGCGTTGTCTAAGGTGCGCTGGCCGGAGGGTGAGAGCGGCGGAGACAATGGCGTTTTGACGCTGAGGGCGCTGCTGGGCGAGCTGATGAGGGTGGCTACGATGCGCGCGCCGGACATGAATGCGCAGAACATGTCCAACTTGCTGTACGCGCTCGCCACGCAGGACCAGCGAGAGGAGAAGAACCGCCGGCGGCCGGCCGCTGCCGCTGCCATGCCAGGCCCTGCACGGAGGCTGCCTCCCACGCGCGGGGGCGCGCCTGCGGCAGCGACGGCGGCTGCGGCGGCTGGCCGCCTCGTCTCTGCCGCCGCACTCCAGCCACTGCTCGACGCATGCGGCTCAAAGCTGTACATGTTCGGCCCGCAGGCGTTGTCCAACACCGCGTGGGCGCTGGCGCGGCTGGGTGCCCGCCCGACCCCCGCGTGGCAGAGCGCATTCCTGGCCCGCTCAGTGTTGCTGCTGAGCAAGCTGTTGCCCGCTGAGATGTCCACTATGATGTGGGCGCTCCTGAAGCTGGGTGTGTTGCCGGACGCGTATTGGACGGAAAGGATGCTGCAGGCCAGCCTCACATCGTTCCACAGGTATGTCCTGCACGCTCCCTGGCCATGGGAGATTCTAGCCGGGGCTCTCCTCTTGAAGTGTAGAGGAGTTCAGAGGAGTGACTTTAAACCCCGATTAAGTCCTGTTACATTGCATGATGCTGAGGGGGAGTGGGGGCATTATTTGAATATGATTTTGGAAGATGTCTCGGCTAAGGGAGATTCTAGCTGGGGCTGTCCTCAGGCTGGAAGATTCCCCCGGGCGGGGAGGCTGTCCCTTTTGCCGACGTCGGGCGCCGCTGAGGGGTGGGGCTTCATGCGGTGAAGTGCATTGGTAGTGCGTTTTGAAGCACAGTGTCGGTGGTGATCCTTCCACTTGTGATGTCAGCAGTTGCTAACAAAATATTAGCGTATGGGTACAAAAGCTTGGATCCAATGAGGCTTTGGTCCTGATGTGGTGCAAGCCCCTGAGGGGGAGGGGGCATGTTTTGAATTGGACTTTGGATCTGGCCAGTAATTATGGTAGTCGTGATTGCGGTTGTGATTTTCTGTTAAAGTTCATGGGTACCAGTGCTGAAATTCTGAACAGAACGCTGCTGGCGCCAAGCAATCCCAAATCTCAGATTGTTCCGCTTGTTTCGGGATGTTTTCGGTATTGAGCGCCTGTGTTTTCGGTATTGAGCGCCTGTGTTTTCGGTATTGAGCGCCTGTGTTTTGGTATTGAGCGCCTGTGTTTTCGGTATTGAGCGCCTGTGTTTTCGGTATTGAGCGCCTGTGTTTCCGGTATTGAGCGCCTGTGTTTCACTGAAAGTCCTACATTCGTTCAATACCGTGTTTCAGTCGAGTCTTACCCAGTCCTGACTTCAGTAATTACTAGATCGGACACGCTGCCCCCCTCAACATGTCTGTAATTCGAATCTGGTTCTGCCTTGCTGCCAATGCGGTGTACCGTGATGATTTTTCGAATTTGAATTTGTATTATACCCTGCTGCCAATCCCTGCTGAGCATGCTTTAAATGCAAGACTGGCCTCTGCCCTGCTGCCAATAAGATCATGTTTGAATTTGGATTTGTCAGGTACAGCTTCCGAGATCTGGCGAACCTTGCTTGGGCAGCGGCTAACATGGGTTTGAAACCGCCTGCCGCTTGGGTACAGGTACGGTTTCGGGTTTGATACTACCTGCCGTTTGAGCTGAGGCAGAGTGAACGGTTTGATACCGCCTGCCGCTTGGGTATGGGTACGGTTTCGGGTTTGATACTGCCTGTCTTTTAATTTGGGGTAGGGTTGAGGGTTTGAAACCGTCTGCTGTTTTAAATCGTAAAGGGTTTTGAAATTACCTGTCCATTGAATTCAGGTATACCATTTCAGCCGTCCCTGCTGACCAGTGCCTACCCTCTTGGTAACGCATTTCATGGCAGTGTTCTTTAAGGCGTGCAAGGCAGCCAGTGTAGGGCAATCTACAGTTGTGTTTGTTACACGTGGTTATCACTGCTAGGGCTGGCTCATACCGTACTTCCTGATGTTGCACACGCCGTATGTACCGTACAGACCGTACATACGTAGGTCGTAGATAACCTTTTCCCCCAGGGATTTTTAGACCCAGGCTTAAGCCCCTCCAAACTATCAGGAAGGGGGGTTTCTTCAACCCTTACATTGTGGGAACCCATTGCAATGAAAACATAGCAACATAAAGGATTCAGCCCCCTTACATTCATCAAAGTAGTCCCATGCAACATGCCATGCGCCCATGCGGCCACGCACGTGCCCATGCGGCCATGCGCATCAAGCTTTGCATTCAATCAATCAGTTCATAGGGATAACGTCACGGCAACGTTAGCAACCTTTGAACTTACTTTGACAAGTCATCTCAATAGAATAAGCACAGAGCACGGGAGTCTATGCCGCTGTCCGCTAGCATTCATACACTAGCTCAGATCACCGAGAGCGCCACCTCCTCATCCTCATCCTCTACTATCCAGTTGTTTTCTCCGATGACAGCTAGCTTCTCAGCAGTTGAGATGGCCTTTGGAGGCGCAGTCCTTGCATTGCAGCGCGGCAATCGAACTGCCGTCTGAACGAGAGAGCCTCAAGACAAAGAGCGAGTCCCAGTACATGGCTTCTTGCTGCCGGATTTCATAGCTTGCATTCTCTTGCAGGCACTTTCGGGGTCGAAGTGCTGGCCACTGATTTTTTAAACTTTAGGGGTGGGAGGGTCGTCCTCGAAACCCCCCGCAACGTGTGTTTCATCGTCTGACATGTAATAATGCTGTGAGGCTGAACGTTGTTAGACTACTGTCGAAATACGCTAAATGGGGAACATACGAAATACTGTGGGTCGAGTTCAAAAATACGGCGTACATACCGTACATACGTATTTAGTATTTCTACGGCCACCGCCAGCCCTAATCACTGCACAATGTGCCCACTGTACATCAATTACTGGTAAGTTGTGGGTTTGGGGGTTTCATACAGATTTGCGGTGTTACACAATTTACTGTTACGGTGTTACACCGTACACTGTACAGTATAACATCAAACCCACATTTACGGTATGATCGCCCAGCCCTGATGGCAGCGTATGTTTGAAGCATTTCACAGCTTCAAGGAGGAGACACTTTGACTAGAATGTGTGAACAAGAAGTGTGTGGTGTTCAAACGAGCAAGACAGCCATCTGTATGTGTATGCTGCGCACCCATATCCCACACCGTGTCGGAGGACTAGCTTTAGGATTGAGGTTGGGTGGATGGAAGCTATCCTGAATATTTGTGCTATCTTGGTACCAAACAATTCCTGGCTGACAGCCCTACGAAGCAGCAACACGTGCTGTAGCTTTTCCGCCTTGCCTCGCTGCCGACCTGCTGCCCGCCTGCAGGCCCTGTGCCTTGCTGACGAGCTGCTGTCCATTGCTCATTGCAGTGTGCTTCATCTAGCATTCAGCTACAACCCGGGTAGGTCCAGCAGGGGTTGGAGCGGCATGCTCTGCAGATAGGGCCACCGGCTGTTGGCCGGCCAAGGTTTGTGCCACACAGCGGTGCCCCCCCGGCAGCCCCCACAAGATCTGGTACGGTGCATCCTGAAACACACCATGTGGATGCCCGTCTGCAGGCTCTTTGCCTCGCCGCCGCCGCGCCCGTGGTCGCCTCCGGCGCTGACGCAGCAGGCGTGGCAGGCCTGATGTACGCGCTGTCCAGCTGGCGCGCAAAGCACCTGCCGGAGCCCTTCCTAGCCTCCTTGTGGGAGCGCAGCGCATCGCCGGCAGCCCTCGACAGGTGCGGATGGGAAGGGCCTGAAGGGAGTCTGGGGAAAGGAGTACTGAGGGAGTCTGAGGGGAGCAAGAGGTGTAGCGGTGTTAGTTTTTTCACTGGGCATCAGACCGCCTTTGCTGGGCTGCTGGGGACCCAACATGGACTGGCCGGCGGCCGGTGGCCCAGGCTTCAGAGCTGGCTGCACCAAGCGCCTCCCTGTCCTTGACCCGTGATGTTGCTGAACATTAGCTGAGGCACTAAAAAGGCAGTGATGTGCATGGGAGGGAGGCTGTAGCGGACCAGGCTCTGAAACCATTGTAGCGTTCTTACCAGTTAGACCAAAGGATCCAGATGTAGTTAAAACGTCCTATCAGGATCGTTTTAGAGGCGCTCTACAGCCTTAATGCGGCAGGTGGACATGGAGCCGTATGTTTCTTGTCCGGGCATTATCCTTTGTACTGACCCTAAATTTTAAACCCTTAGCCCTAAACCCTAACCCCCGGCCGAGCTTCAGGGAGAGAGTTTTGTAATCGGACTGGGCTTTGTCTTGAATGGACCGGCGGGCAGGTCAAGGACCAGGCAGACCGACTGTGTTTTAACTCCAGATTGCTGTCCGGCTTATTAGCGTGTATACTCGAGGGGGGACTATTGTGCGTGTTTCCTCCCCTCCCCCTCCTCTCTTCACACTAAAACGTTCCTGAACCCTGGCAGGTTCAGTGGGGAGCAGCTGTGTGACCTGGTTCGCTCCCTGTCGCGCCTCTCGGTGACGCTGCCTGGGCCGTGGTCTACTGCACTGATGATCAGGCTAGAGGCAACACTGGGGGCGGCGCTGGAGGTCGGGGGGGAAGAAGAACAGCAGCAGCAGTTTGCTGCCGATGGCAGCGGGCAGACTGCCTTAAAGGGGAACAAGCAGCAGCAGCAGCAGCTTGCCGCCGATGGCACCACTGGGCGGATTGTCTCAAAGGTGGAGCAGCAACAGCAGCAACTTGCCGCTGGTGTAACCACTGGGCGCATTGCCTCTAGAGCGTCCAAGCTGCAGCCTAAAATGAAAGCACAGCTGCTGGCAGCGCTCAAGTCACTGGGCGTGGTGAAGGTGGCGCCACCGGTGGAAGGGTCCGTCGGGGGCCTGCCATTGGCTTCCAAGTCTGCACTTCCTCTGAACTAAGAACACCTGAAGGCGCTCAAAGTGGTGTAGGAGGGAGGATATTCAGGGTTTCCCGTTTTTTCACCTGTCCAGGAGGCAGGAGGTGGGTCACCCAATCCTGAAAGAGAAAAAACTTGCACACTCGGCCATCACCTAGGAAGGAAAGAGGTTGGGAAGGGATAGAGCCCTTATGACATCCAGGCCAACCACGCACTTGCCCTGCTGGGGTCTTGACACCAATGTCGAAGTTGCATGCGGGCCATACGTTGGTGTACGATGAAATTAAATGTTACAGATTTTGAAGAAAATGCTGTCACCGTAATCGCACTGTCGTTTCGATATCCCATCGTTAGAAGTACAAACGAATAGCGGGTGCGTTAAATTTTGTTTGCTAGTAAGCAAGTAGAAACGAACTTGAATCGTATAATTCCTGCAGCGGGGTCTGTCAGGAAGAAGTGACTCATACAACCTTATATATATAACCTTATCAACCTTATATTCCTGCAACGCGTTAGAATCTAACGCTGTCCCTTACGACACTCACCTGTATTATTTGCCCAACACTTCGCTTGCTACCGCGCGATGGGGTGGTTCCACAATCCACACACTGTCGGCGGTGCACTGTCGGGGTGGTTCAGCACCTGCTTCGGTACCTACAGCCGACAAAGCAACGGCGAAAGAGTTGTTAGATGCTTTGGCGGAGATGCCGGTGCAGCAAGCATCAGGCTGCCTTCCCCTAAAGCTTCTGTAGCGCCCACTGGTGCTGACAGGCCTAGAAGCAATGCATGCTGCAGCTGAGACTGGCGCAACAGCTCTCTGGCTCACTGATGCTCACTGACCAAGACGGCTGACGGGGTCAGCAAGCTTCATCAAGACAGGGGTAGCGAAGCGAGGGCAAGGATGGGGACGAGGGCAGGACCGTGGTGGGGGGTAGCCCAGATGGTACATATATATCTCCCCCCTGTTCTTACTGACCCGCCCTAGTCTCATTTCCCTTCCCAAGAGTAAACAGACCGAGGCTTGGGCGTCTCGTCAGCCTGTACTTCCCAAAATCCACGCCGCATGGGCGGTCTTTTTCTTTTTTTAGTTTAAAGTAGGAAGTCCGAGCAGGCCTCCAGGGACTGGCAGGGGAGGAGCAGGGCTGCAGAGGTGGTGCATGTTGATTGTTGACTCTGTTGCGTCTGAGGCTAAGCTGTATATTCCTGGTGAGGCAGAGATCGAGGAAGGATTCAAATTCGAGGGGGAGAGGTCTGCCACTGATGAGGCGGTCGAACACACAGCAGTAGTACGCGGCAGTGGTGGCTGATGCATATTATCGTTTCAATGAGCAATTGGCTTATTTAGTTATTTTGGACAGGAAACTAAGAAATAATGAGGCAAATGAAGTCGAATAAATGTATTTTAGGGCTTTTAAGGGCCAATGAATAAAAACGAATGATTTGGTTCGCATTTAAATAGTTCAATGTTTTAAGCCCTAATATTTAGAACAGTGCATGCGCACTGGGCCCTAATGAACCTCTACACTGTAAAACGGGAGATAGGGTCCACGCACCCCTGTTGATAACTAATATTACAAATTCTTTGCACATGCACAATACTTGCAGCTGGTGTTTTTTATATTTGGTGCCGGAAACACTACTCCGAGCCCCCCCCCAAATATTTGTTCATTATCATTCTGTCGCGCACGTCCAAAAATAATTAATCCTGGGATGCCGGTGCATCAGGTGCCAAACCAAGGTAATTGAACGCCAGCCCGAGGCGACAGCTGCTCTGCAAAAAGAAAATTAATTTAGGTAGTAGGTCCTGAGATGCCAGAGCACACTCTGGCATTTGATGTCCAGCCAGATATAGGGAAGGCAAGTGCAAACGGGTACAGTCATAGCCAAGTGCCTGACCATGCTGCTGGAGTGCTGGATCGCCAGGCTGGACTGCCAGATGGTCCAAGCAAGGCCACTGAGGCAGTCGCGCAGCTAGAGGTACGCACCGGGGGCTAGCAGAACGGTGGTGCGTTGTCAAGCTCATCATCAGCTGTTCTAGCAAAATCGACACGCTGCGCATTCAGCAGCAGCCCCTAGAGGAAAGAGCATGGAACTGGCCATTGGACTGTAACAACTTCACAAACTTCACTTCACTTCACAAACTTCACATGGAACTGGCCAGCATCATGTATCTTGACAGCAAGCTCATGGATGCCTTGCAAGTTGCAACAAAGCGCCCATCTAACGTTGCAGTCGTTATGGCCACCACGGTCGATGCCGCAGCTGGTCCGCATGCTGCAGTGCTGCTGTAGTCGCGGCAGAGGATGACAAGGTTCCTGTCGCGTGCAGCGGCATGACAGACCTCTTCTTGCATTCCTGTAGCGTTATGAGAACGCACTTTATAATGATACACGCCCTGACCTCGCGTGAATCTGTCTGGCACACCCATCCCGAGGGGTATTAGCCAGGCCAGGCATGCCTAAATGGGCATGCCGTGCGGCACGAGGCCATCTATCAATCAAAGTAGCAGCGTCAGTACCCAACTGAGATCGCTACAATTCCACCCTAGCTTTGAGAGGCAAGGCATGCATTGAGACAGTGGACATCGCGGGACAGCAGAATACCTGCTTGTTTGCAGTCTTTTGCCAGGCAGCTGACCAGGGTAACCCAGTACAGAAATATGGTACGGTCAAACGGATACGGATACGGTACGGCCAAAATGGCCGGACAGGTAAGAAAATGGCCGACAAGGTGTATCAACACGGTACGGTATTGTTAAAGGGTGCGATACAGTACGGAAACGGTTGGACCCAAACGGTCGTACTGGGTAACCCTGCAGCTGTCCGAGACAAGTACATGAAGGACAAATGCCATGCTACCATGCTCAGAGTTTATGCACATGTGCGGGCCAATGGCAGCAAATGCGATGAGAGGTCCATTAGCAAATTCCTAAAAGATCGTGCTACACATAGAGGGGCGTAAGAGGGCAAGGCGGAAGCAGCATGCCGGTTGGTAGGCTCAGCTACCCTAGATGCCATGTATGCTCTACGATCATGGGAAAGGGGCATGTGCTCATGCAGTGATTTGGCGCAATGGCGCCACAAGGCCTGTCAGTTATAGATTAGCAGGGATGAATGTGGCCAGGGTGTGGTACATGACCCATACTTGGTTTATTTTCTCCAAGAGTGGTGACAATGATCTGTGAAACATGCTGAACATGCTATCAGAGCCAAGCTCATCGAACCCACTTAATTCTGCCCACCCACAGTTTCCATGGCCCGCGCATGCAGCACCAACAGATTGCTGTCACACAACTCAGGCAATCAAGTAAGACAGCTTTCGTATCATGTGGCATCCAACGTACATAGACTTTGTTCATTTCTCAAGCCTGAGTGGAAGACAGCAAAGTGCAGAAAGCAGTACAGGTAGGAGTGGCATCTGAACTCAAAATTGCATTCATAAGTATTACCCCCCTGGTATTACTTGAAGTATATTATGCGATGCCCCACGCTGGCCAATCGCTGGCCCTAAGTATTATCGTCGTCTCGAATTTGTACTTCGTGTGGTTGTGTGGACAGTCAGTGGGGTGGGAGGGGCGGGTGGAAGCATAAGTCTACGAGTGCATTGTGTCGGCACTCAAATTGCTTATCACTATCTGCACGGAATAATGCCCAAAATTATTTCATTAAAAATCAAGATATAACAGCGTTCGTCAAGATACTAGGCTAAAATGATAAAACAGCGCGGTGTCGCGCTTGGTTAAAACATGACGCTTTAAACAGGAGTGCTTCACGAGCCGCATCAGACATGGCGCCGGTCGTTGTACCAACGAAAAATGTGTCATCGGTGTGTCTAGCGCAGAAGAAACGCGAGATGCAGACACACTCTATCGCAGCGAAGTACGCCTTCATCTGGCTTCAAAAGGTGCGGTCGATTGAGCTCAGTGCCTCGCAGCTCTTCTTGCTGTCGTGAGAAGGCAACAGGGCGCAAGGGTCAGATGACAGCAACACCCAAACATGCAGACGGCAACATTTGTGTGACACCGTGTGTGATGCATGCCATGCCATCTGTCAGAAGAGAGAGGCTGCCTGTCACGAAAATGTTGCAAGGGTCAGATGTCGACAACACTAAGGCATGCATGCATGTCACAGCAACATCTGTGTGACAACATGTGTGATGCTACATCGCTCTTCATGCTGTCTGGCGGAAAGAGAGGCTGCATATCACGGAAAGGGCACAAGGGGCACACGAAGAGCACACAGAGGCAGGCTGGGAAAAATACATACAGACACAGTGTGTCGCTGTGTGTGATGCCTACGTCCAGGGGGCATGGTGCAGCAAGCTCCTGCAGCTTGGGCCACATGACTGCAACACCCAGGCATGCATACATACAGGACCGTATGTGACGCCAGATCTCGCATGCACAGCCTTGCATGCACAACAATGGTTAGATATAATCCGCATGCAACATGTATGAAGCCACATTGACATCGACAGATAGAGGCCATGGCAAGCGCAAACATGCCTGGGCGTAGAAACTCTCTGCGTGCTAGCACCGAGCCAGACATGCACATGGCAACACCAAGGCATGCATGCATCGAAGGTCTTCCGTAGTTTGAATGCATGACTGCCATGTACCTACATTGCACAGCTGCCCCCATAGATTGTGCATATATTGTGTATGGGCTGCGCATGGGCCATACATGGGTTTTGTATGGCTTGTACATGGGATGTGCATGGATTGTGTATGGGCTGTACATGGGCTCTGCATGGACTGTGCATGGGCTGTGCATGGACTGTGCATGGACTATGCATGGGCTGTACATGGGCTGTACATGGACTCTCCATGGGCTGTGCATGGGCTGTACATGGGCTGTGCATGGACATTGCATGGGCTGTGCATGGGCTGTACATGGGATGTACATGTCCTGTGAATGTCCTGTGCATGGAATCTGCATGGGCTGTACATGGACTTTGCATGGGCCATACATGGGCTGTGCATGGATTGTGCATGGGCTGTGTATGGGCTGTACCTGGGCTGTGCATGGGCTGTACATGGGCTGTACATGGACTATGCTTGGGCTGTACATGGGCTGTGCATGGATTGTGCATGGGCTGTGCATGGCCTGTGCATGGACTGTGCATGAGCTCTACATGGGCAGTACATGGAATGTACATGGGCTGTGCATGGGCTGTGCACGGGCTGTGCATGGGCTGTAGACAGGCTGTACATGGGCTGTGCATGGGCTGTGCTTGGGATATACAAGGACTGTGCATGAGCTGTGCATGAGCTGTACATGGACTGTGCATGGGCTGTACAAGGGCTGTACATGGTCTGTGCATGGACTGTGCATGGACTGTGCATGGACTGTGCATGGGCTGTGCATGGGCTGTGTATGGGCTGTACCTGGGCTGTGCATGGACTGTGCATGGATTGTGCATGGACTGTGCCTGAGCTGTGCCTGGACTGTGCATGGGCTGTACATGAGCTGTACATGGACTGTGCATGGGCTGTGCATGGGCTGTACATGGGATGCACATGGACTGTGCATGGGCTGTGCATGGGCTGTGCATGGACTGTACATGGGATGCACATGGACTGTGCATGGGCTGTGCATGGGCTGTGCATGGGCTGTGCATGGGCTGTACATGGGATGCACATGGACTGTGCATGGGCTGTGCATGGGCTGTGTATGGGCTGTACCTGGGATGCACATGGACTGTGCATGGGCTGTGCATGGGCTGTGTATGGGCTGTACCTGGGCTGTGCATGGACTGTGCATGGATTGTGCATGGACTGTGCCTGAGCTGTGTCTGGACTGTGCATGGGCTGTACATGAGCTGTACATGGACTGTGCATGGGCTGTGCATGGGCTGTGCATGGGCTGTACATGGGATGCACATGGACTGTGCATGGGCTGTGCATGGGCTGTGCATGGGCTGTACATGGGATGCACATGGACTGTGCATGGGCTGTGCATGGGCTGTGCATGGGCTGTACATGGGATGCACATGGACTGTGCATGGACTGTGCCTGGGCTGTGCATGGACTGTGCATGGACTGTGCCTGGGCTGTGCCTGGACTGTACATGGATTGTTCATACTCAACCATGGTTTAATAAGTACTCTGTCTCCAGATAGCCCAGGGAGCTCAGGACGCACCTTGGCCTTGGACAGTTACTTTGGTTAATCCACTATTGTCTCCAAAAAGCTGAAAGCTACTCTGGATGCTGCATGGCTATTTTACTTTAGTGTACATCAATCAATTTTGGGGGCCCTGCCGGGCGTCCAGCTCTGGGCAATTGGGGATAAAACTTCTTGGTGTCAGGGTCCTGCTGCCAGTCACCCAAGCAGCAAGCACCTTGCTGTCAGGGCCCCCCTGGCCACAGGCTTGCTTGCAACTTGGGAGAAGCTGAAGCAACCTAAGAAACATTCCTCGAACGCTCGCCAGGTCTTCCCCAACGGCACCGAGAGCAGCGCCGCAGATGAGCGCAAATGCCCAGTGAAGAACATCCTGATCCGGGGCGACCAGGGCAGCAACGAGATCATTCGGGCGGCAGACCTGCCCAGGCTTGAGCCCGGCTCCCCGGTCTACGAGGCCATGCCCTCCACCATCGCACAGCTGCACCCGGCGTTCCCGAAGGACTGCTGGTACCTGCCCGGCATGAACAAGCACTGGAGCAACAACTTGGACAAGTGAGTGAAGCAACGCAGCTGGAGTGTAGCTTGAATTCAGTTATTTTTGTGGGCCATAAATGTAGGCCATAAATAGTCTCAGGCCATAAACGAGGCCATACTGTAAATAATTTTAATTATGAATACATAAAATGGCTGTGTGGAAAGATGACAGTTTGTTTGCTGTCGCGGAGCGACCGTAACATAGACTGATGGGTCATTCAACATTGCTACAGATTTAGGGCACAAATCTCTACTTTAAGCTTCTGAACCTTGAGGGCTTTGCCACCCACCCCGGACCGGAGGTACTGGAGGCCGCTGGCCCTATGACGCCCAGGCAGGGTGGGTCCCACCCCGCGCAACTCCGCCGCACATTCCATACTTTCCACACTTCATACATTTTAAATCAATTCCTCGAACTGAACACAACTGCTGAAGTGCACACTGGTAAACAATACCTGCCACACCTTGCAAGCGCCTTCCTCCGAGCTGTCCAGCAGGGTGTGCATCTGGAGGAACACACGAATAGTCGTACGTCTTGACACACCAGAGAAACAAACAAACCCATCCACACTTACCTCCCCTGTCCTCTCACACCCGCCCCCACAGCTTTATGACCATGTCCTTCTCCAAGCCCACCAGGGTGTTCATCCTTTTACCCAGCCTGTCCAGCGAACCGAGGTAATCAGAGCACCAGTGTTCTTTTTTCCCTTCAGCTACTCTCTAGCATGTGACTCCTGGCATGCGACTCCTGGCATGCGAATCTCCAACACGCGACTCCTGGCATGCGAATCTCCAACACGCGACTCCTGGCATGCGAATCTCCAACACGCGACTCCTGGCATGCGAATCTCCAACACGCAACTCCTGGCATGAGACTCTCCAACACGCAACTCCTGGCATGAGACTCTCCAGCATGCAACTCCTGGCATGCGTCCGAGAGGTCCTCTGGTGCCGCGTTCCATGTCGCTAGATCCTTCGGCCCAGTGTTTAGTTTTCGTGACTCAGCTACATGTCAGCTACACTCCAACCGCTGGCCGGAGGCCCCATTCGTGGCCAGCCATGCTGCTGTGGCCACCACTTGCAGGCCGGTCTAGGTTTGGTCTTAATTGTACTTTTGGTAGCCGCTGGGCGGCCTGCCGAAGTTGGAATTGTGGCCGGGACAAAAATAAGTGCTGCGCCGGCCGCCGGCCGGTCAAGTTCTTGTCCCCACCTGCTCCTTGGTGGCAGCAGAGCGGCCTGTCAAGGGCTGCCTGGGATGGTTGATATTCAGAGGAAGAGTAAAATCTGCACTCCGCAGGAGCATGAGGGTCAATGTAACACTTAATGATGCGCATGCAAACAGCGATCCGGCCCGCGTTCAAGGACTCAATGACCGGGCAGGCAGCCCGCAGGACAGGCAGGAGGGGGGCGGCATAGCTCGGCCACACTGGTACCCTTGTCGAACCCTCAACATAGTTGTAAACCCTTCACCCTTCACCCCTCACAATAAGCCACACCCCTGAACCCTTAACCACCAGCCCCAAACCCTCCACGTAGTGGAGGAACATGCGCTGAAAAGGCACCCCCCCTGCTTGAAGGAGGGTAGTCCCCTCGATTGGTGTGTAGCTAATAGAACCGGGCGGGCCCCTTCTTCCTTTTTGTGTTGCCTCTCATACACGTTTTCTGTGTTTGCGTATAATCTTTTAAGGTTGGGCGGCCCAGCCTCATGATTTGTGAAGTCTAAGCACAAGAGAAAGAAACGTTGGACCCTGTCAACCCTAAACCTGAAACCTGAAACCTGAAACCTTGCGTGATATCTCAGGTGGCTGCGGACGGCGTTCTCAAAGCTGCGTGATCCCAACTTCAGCGAAGTCAACCTGAAGATCCAGTGGAATAACCTGTTTTGTGAGTGCCTATGGCATATATAAGATTGTTCAAGGCACGGCTTAGATCCAGTTGAACAACCTGTTTTGTGAGAGCTTATTGCTAAAAATTAATAAAAACATGGCTTAGGTCTCAATCTTTACGTTCTCCACAAAACTCGTTCCCGAGCAACTGAATTTTGAAACCCCCATTTCCTTCCCGTGCGTCTCCGCATTGCCACACCTGCCCAGCTGCTGTGTATAATCATGGAAGTGTGGGGCACAGCACCGACTTGTGTTCCCCCTCCATCCCCTCCTCCTTCCCCGCAGCTGGCAACATGCTGTACATATTTATTGGACACACCACCGAGTTGTGACCTCCCCCTCATCCCCCCTCCTGCCCCTCAGCTGGCAACATGTTGTACATAATCATTGGACACACCACCGAGTTGTGACCTCCCCCCCCATCCCCCCCTCCTTCCTCGCAGCTGGCAACATGCTGTACATAATCATTGGACACACCACCGAGTTGTGACCTCCCCCCCCCATCCCCCCCTCCTTCCTCGCAGCTGGCAACATGCTGTACATAATCATTGAACACACCACCGAGTTGTGACCTCCCCCCCCATCCCCCCCTCCTGCCCCTCAGCTGGCATCATGCTGTACATAGTCATTGGACACACCACCGAGTTGTGCCCCCCCCATCCCCCCCTCCTTCCTCGCAGCTGGCAACATGCTGTACATAATCATTGGACACACCACCGAGTTGTGACCTCCCCCCCCCATCCCCCCCTCCTTCCTCGCAGCTGGCAACATGCTGTACATATTTATTGGACACACCACCGAGTTGTGACCTCCCCCCCCCCATCCCCCCCTCCTGCCCCTCAGCTGGCAACATGTTGTACATAGTCATTGGACACACCACCGAGTTGTGCCCCCCCCATCCCCCCCTCCTTCCTCGCAGCTGGCAACATGTTGTACATAGTCATTGGACACACCACCGAGTTGTGACCTCCCCCCCCCATCCCCCCCTCCTTCCTCGCAGCTGGCAACATGCTGTACATAATCATTGGACACACCACCGAGTTGTGACCTCCCCCCCCCATCCCCCCCTCCTTCCTCGCAGCTGGCAACATGCTGTACATAATCATTGAACACACCACCGAGTTGTGACCTCCCCCCCCCATCCCCCCCTCCTGCCCCTCAGCTGGCATCATGTTGTACATAGTCATTGGACACACCACCGAGTTGTGCCCCCCCCATCCCCCCCTCCTTCCTCGCAGCTGGCAACTTGCTGTACATAATCATTGGACACACCACCGAGTTGCGACCTCCCCCCCCCATCCCCCCCTCCTTCCTCGCAGCTGGCAACATGCTGTACATATATATTGGACACACCACCGAGTTGTGACCTCCCCCCCCCCATCCCCCCCTCCTGCCCCTCAGCTGGCAACATGTTGTACATAGTCATTGGACACACCACCGAGTTGTGCCCCCCCCATCCCCCCCTCCTTCCTCGCAGCTGGCAACATGTTGTACATAGTCATTGGACACACCACCAAGTTGTGACCTCCCCCCCCCATCCCCCCCTCCTTCCTCGCAGCTGGCAACATGCTCTACATAATCATTGGACACACCACCGACTTGTGACCTCCCCCCCATCCCCCCCTCCTGCCCCTCAGCTGGCATCATGCTGTACATAATCATTGGACACACCACCGAGTTGTGACCTCCCCCCCCCATCCCCCCCCCCTTCCTCGCAGCTGGCAACATGCTGTACATAATCATTGAACACACCACCGAGTTGTGACCCCCCCCCCCATCCCCCCCTCCTTCCTCGCAGCTGGCAACATGCTGTACATAATCATTGGACACACCACCGAGTTGTGACCTCCCCCCCCCATCCCCCCTCCTGCCCCTCAGCTGGCATCATGCTGTACATAATCATTGGACACACCACCGAGTTGTGACCTCCCCCCCCCATCCCCCCCCCCTTCCTCGCAGCTGGCAACATGCTAAACATAATCATTGAACACACCACCGAGTTGTGACCTCCCCCCCCCATCCCCCCCTCCTTCCTCGCAGCTGGCATCATGTTGTATAAAATCCGTCATTGGACACACCACCAAGTTGTGACCTCCCCCCCCCATCCCCCCCTCCTGCCCCTCAGCTGGCAACATGTTGTACATAGTCATTGGACACACCACCGAGTTGTGCCCCCCCCATCTCCCCCTCCTTCCTCGCAGCTGGCAACATGCTGTACATAATCATTGGACACACCACCGAGTTGTGACCTCCCCCCCCATCCCCCCCTCCTGCCCCTCAGCTGGCAACATGTTGTACATAGTCATTGGACACACCACCGAGTTGTGCCCCCCCCATCCCCCCCTCCTTCCTCGCAGCTGGCAACATGTTGTACATAGTCATTGGACACACCACCGAGTTGTGACCTCCCCCCCCCATCCCCCCCTCCTTCCTCGCGTCTGGCAACATGTTGTACATAATCATTGGACACACCACCGAGTTGTGACCTCCCCCCCCCATCCCCCCCTCCTGCCCCTCAGCTGGCAACATGTTGTACATAGTCATTGGACACACCACCGAGTTGTGACCTCCCCCCCCCATCCCCCCCTCCTTCCTCGCAGCTGGCAACATGCTGTACATAATCATTGAACACACCACCGAGTTGTGACCCCCCCCCCATCCCCCCCTCCTGCCCCTCAGCTGGCAACATGTTGTACATATTTATTGGACACACCACCGAGTTGTGACCTCCCCCCCCCCATCCCCCCCTCCTGCCCCTCAGCTGGCAACATGTTGTACATAGTCATTGGACACACCACCGAGTTGTGCCCCCCCCATCCCCCCCTCCTTCCTCGCAGCTGGCAACATGTTGTACATAATCATTGGACACACCACCGAGTTGTGACCTCCCCCCCCCATCCCCCCCTCCTTCCTCGCAGCTGGCAACATGCTCTACATAATCATTGGACACACCACCGACTTGTGACCTCCCCCCCATCCCCCCCTCCTGCCCCTCAGCTGGCATCATGCTGTACATAATCATTGGACACACCACCGAGTTGTGACCTCCCCCCCCCATCCCCCCCCCCTTCCTCGCAGCTGGCAACATGCTGTACATAATCATTGAACACACCACCGAGTTGTGACCTCCCCCCCCATCCCCCCCTCCTTCCTCGCAGCTGGCAACATGCTGTACATAATCATTGGACACACCACCGAGTCGTGACCTCCCCCCCCATCCCCCCCCCCTTCCTCGCAGCTGGCAACATGCTAAACATAATCATTGAACACACCACCGAGTTGTGACCTCCCCCCCCCATCCCCCCCTCCTGCCCCTCAGCTGGCATCATGTTGTATAAAATCCGTCATTGGACACACCACCAAGTTGTGACCTCCCCCCCCATCCCCCCCTCCTGCCCCTCAGCTGGCAACATGTTGTACATAGTCATTGGACACACCACCGAGTTGTGCCCCCCCCATCCCCCCCTCCTTCCTCGCAGCTGGCAACATGCTGTACATAATCATTGGACACACCACCGAGTTGTGACCTCCCCCCCCCATCCCCCCCTCCTGCCCCTCAGCTGGCAACATGTTGTACATAGTCATTGGACACACCACCGAGTTGTGCCCCCCCCATCCCCCCCTCCTTCCTCGCAGCTGGCAACATGTTGTACATAGTCATTGGACACACCACCGAGTTGTGACCTCCCCCCCCATCCCCCCCTCCTTCCTCGCGTCTGGCAACATGTTGTACATAATCATTGGACACACCACCGAGTTGTGACCTCCCCCCCCCATCCCCCCCCCCTTCCTCGCAGCTGGCAACATGCTGTACATAATCATTGAACACACCACCGAGTTGTGACCTCCCCCCCCCATCCCCCCCTCCTGCCCCTCAGCTGGCAACATGTTGTACATAGTCATTGGACACACCACCGAGTTGTGACCTCCCCCCCCCATCCCCCCCTCCTTCCTCGCAGCTGGCAACATGCTGTACATAATCATTGAACACACCACCGAGTTGTGACCTCCCCCCCCCATCCCCCCCTCCTTCCTCGCAGCTGGCAACATGTTGTACATAATCATTGGACACACCACCGAGTTGTGACCTCCCCCCCCCATCCCCCCCTCCTTCCTCGCAGCTGGCAACATGCTGTACATAATCATTGGACACACCACCGAGTTGTGACCTCCCCCCCCCATTCCCCCCTCCTTCCTCGCAGCTGGCAACATGCTGTACATAGTCATTGGACACACCACCGAGTTGTGACCTCCCCCCCCCATCCCCCCCTCCTTCCTCGCAGCTGGCAACATGCTGTACATAATCATTGAACACACCACCGAGTTGTGACCCCCCCCCCCATCCCCCCCTCCTGCCCCTCAGCTGGCAACATGTTGTACATATTTATTGGACACACCACCGAGTTGTGACCTCCCCCCCCCCATCCCCCCCTCCTGCCCCTCAGCTGGCAACATGTTGTACATAGTCATTGGACACACCACCGAGTTGTGCCCCCCCCATCCCCCCCTCCTTCCTCGCAGCTGGCAACATGTTGTACATAATCATTGGACACACCACCGAGTTGTGACCTCCCCCCCCCATCCCCCCCTCCTTCCTCGCAGCTGGCAACATGCTCTACATAATCATTGGACACACCACCGACTTGTGACCTCCCCCCCATCCCCCCCTCCTGCCCCTCAGCTGGCATCATGCTGTACATAATCATTGGACACACCACCGAGTTGTGACCTCCCCCCCCCATCCCCCCCCCCTTCCTCGCAGCTGGCAACATGCTGTACATAATCATTGAACACACCACCGAGTTGTGACCTCCCCCCCCATCCCCCCCTCCTTCCTCGCAGCTGGCAACATGCTGTACATAATCATTGGACACACCACCGAGTTGTGACCTCCCCCCCCCATCCCCCCCCCCTTCCTCGCAGCTGGCAACATGCTAAACATAATCATTGAACACACCACCGAGTTGTGACCTCCCCCCCCCATCCCCCCCTCCTGCCCCTCAGCTGGCATCATGTTGTATAAAATCCGTCATTGGACACACCACCAAGTTGTGACCTCCCCCCCCATCCCCCCCTCCTGCCCCTCAGCTGGCAACATGTTGTACATAGTCATTGGACACACCACCGAGTTGTGCCCCCCCCATCCCCCCCTCCTTCCTCGCAGCTGGCAACATGCTGTACATAATCATTGGACACACCACCGAGTTGTGACCTCCCCCCCCCATCCCCCCCTCCTGCCCCTCAGCTGGCAACATGTTGTACATAGTCATTGGACACACCACCGAGTTGTGCCCCCCCCATCCCCCCCTCCTTCCTCGCAGCTGGCAACATGTTGTACATAGTCATTGGACACACCACCGAGTTGTGACCTCCCCCCCATCCCCCCCTCCTTCCTCGCGTCTGGCAACATGTTGTACATAATCATTGGACACACCACCGAGTTGTGACCTCCCCCCCCCATCCCCCCCCCCTTCCTCGCAGCTGGCAACATGCTGTACATAATCATTGAACACACCACCGAGTTGTGACCTCCCCCCCCCATCCCCCCCTCCTGCCCCTCAGCTGGCAACATGTTGTACATAGTCATTGGACACACCACCGAGTTGTGACCTCCCCCCCCATCCCCCCCTCCTTCCTCGCAGCTGGCAACATGCTGTACATAATCATTGAACACACCACCGAGTTGTGACCTCCCCCCCCCATCCCCCCCTCCTTCCTCGCAGCTGGCAACATGTTGTACATAATCATTGGACACACCACCGAGTTGTGACCTCCCCCCCCCATCCCCCCCTCCTTCCTCGCAGCTGGCAACATGCTGTACATAATCATTGGACACACCACCGAGTTGTGACCTCCCCCCCCCATTCCCCCCTCCTTCCTCGCAGCTGGCAACATGCTGTACATATTTATTGGACACACCACCGAGTTGTGACCTCCCCCCCCCCATCCCCCCCTCCTGCCCCTCAGCTGGCAACATTTTGTACATAGTCATTGGACACACCACCGAGTTGTGCCCCCCCCATCCCCCCTGCTTCCTCGCAGCTGGCAACATGCTGTACATAATCATTGGACACACCACCGAGTTGTGACCTCCCCCCCCCATCCCCCCCTCCTTCCTCGCAGCTGGCAACATGCTGTACATAATCATTGAACACACCACCGAGTTGTGACCTCCCCCCCATCCCCCCCTCCTTCCTCGCAGCTGGCAACATGCTGTACATAATCATTGGACACACCACCGAGTTGTGACCTCCCCCTCATCCCCCCCTCCTGCCCCTCAGCTGGCATCATGTTGTATAAAATCCGTCATTGGACACACCACCAAGTTGTGACCTCCCCCCCCCATCCCCCCCTCCTGCCCCTCAGCTGGCAACATGTTGTACATAGTCATTGGACACACCACCGAGTTGTGCCCCCCCCATCCCCCCTCCTTCCTCGCAGCTGGCAACATGCTGTACATAATCATCGGACACACCACCGAGTTGTGACCTCCCCCCCCATCCCCCCCTCCTGCCCCTCAGCTGGCAACATGTTGTACATAGTCATTGGACACACCACCGAGTTGTGCCCCCCCCATCCCCCCCTCCTTCCTCGCAGCTGGCAACATGTTGTACATAGTCATTGGACACACCACCGAGTTGTGACCTCCCCCCCCCATCCCCCCCTCCTTCCTCGCGTCTGGCAACATGTTGTACATAATCATTGGACACACCACCGAGTTGTGACCTCCCCCCCCCATCCCCCCCCCCTTCCTCGCAGCTGGCAACATGCTGTACATAATCATTGAACACACCACCGAGTTGTGACCTCCCCCCCCCATCCCCCCCTCCTGCCCCTCAGCTGGCAACATGTTGTACATAGTCATTGGACACACCACCGAGTTGTGACCTCCCCCCCCCATCCCCCCCTCCTTCCTCGCAGCTGGCAACATGCTGTACATAATCATTGAACACACCACCAAGTTGTGACCTCCCCCCCCATCCCCCCTCCTTCCTCGCAGCTGGCAACATGTTGTACATAATCATTGGACACACCACCGAGTTGTGACCTCCCCCCCCCATCCCCCCCTCCTTCCTCGCAGCTGGCAACATGCTGTACATAATCATTGGACACACCACCGAGTTGTCACCTCCCCCCCCCATCCCCCCCTCCTTCCTCGCAGCTGGCAACATGCTGTATATAATCATTGGACACACCACCGACTTGTGACCTCCCCCTCATCCCCCCCCTCCTTCCTCGCAGCTGGCAACATGCTGTACATAATCATTGGACACACCACCGAGTTGTGACCTCCCTCCCCCATCCCCCCCTCCTGCCCCTCAGCTGGCAACATGTTGTACATAGTCATTGGACACACCACCGAGTTGTGACCTCCCCCCCCATCCCCCCCTCCTTCCTCGCAGCTGGCATCATGCTGTACATAATCATTGAACACACCACCGAGTTGTGACCTCCCCCCCCATCCCCCCCTCCTTCCTCGCAGCTGGCAACATGCTGTATATAATCATTGGACACACCACCGAGTTGTGACCTCCCCCTCATCCCCCCCTCCTGCCCCTCAGCTGGCATCATGTTGTATAAAATCCGTCATTGGACACACCACCAAGTTGTGACCTCCCCCCCCCATCCCCCCCTCCTTCCTCGCAGCTGGCAACATGCTGTATATAATCATTGGACACACCACCAAGTTGTGACCTCCCCCCCCATCCCCCCCTCCTTCCTCGCAGCTGGCAACATGCTGTATATAATCATTGGACACACCACCGACTTGTGTTCCCCCCCCATCCCCCCCTCCTTCCTCGCAGCTGGCAACATGCTGTATATAGTCATTGGACACACCACCGAGTTGTGCCCCCCCCATCCCCCCCTCCTTCCTCGCAGCTGGCAACATGCTGTACATAATCATTGAACACACCACCGAGTTGTGACCTCCCCCCCCCATCCCCCCCTCCTTCCTCGCAGCTGGCAACATGCTGTACATAATCATTGGACACACCACCGAGTTGTGACCTCCCCCTCATCCCCCCCTCCTTCCTCGCAGCTGGCAACATGCTGTACATAATCATTGGACACACCACCGAGTTGTGACCTCCCCCCCCCATCCCCCCCTCCTTCCTCGCAGCTGGCAACATGCTGTACATAATCATTGGACACACCACCGAGTTGTCACCTCCCCCCCCCATCCCCCCCTCCTTCCTCGCAGCTGGCAACATGCTGTATATAATCATTGGACACACCACCGACTTGTGACCTCCCCCTCATCCCCCCCCTCCTTCCTCGCAGCTGGCATCATGCTGTACATAATCATTGGACACACCACCGAGTTGTGACCTCCCCCCCCCATCCCCCCCTCCTGCCCCTCAGCTGGCAACATGTTGTACATAGTCATTGGACACACCACCGAGTTGTGACCTCCCCCCCCATCCCCCCCTCCTTCCTCGCAGCTGGCATCATGCTGTACATAATCATTGAACACACCACCGAGTTGTGACCTCCCCCCCCCATCCCCCCCTCCTTCCTCGCAGCTGGCAACATGCTGTATATAATCATTGGACACACCACCGAGTTGTGACCTCCCCCTCATCCCCCCCTCCTGCCCCTCAGCTGGCATCATGTTGTATAAAATCCGTCATTGGACACACCACCAAGTTGTGACCTCCCCCCCCCATCCCCCCCTCCTTCCTCGCAGCTGGCAACATGCTGTATATAATCATTGGACACACCACCAAGTTGTGACCTCCCCCCCCATCCCCCCCTCCTTCCTCGCAGCTGGCAACATGCTGTATATAATCATTGGACACACCACCGACTTGTGTTCCCCCCCCATCCCCCCCTCCTTCCTCGCAGCTGGCAACATGCTGTATATAGTCATTGGACACACCACCGAGTTGTGCCCCCCCCATCCCCCCCTCCTTCCTCGCAGCTGGCAACATGCTGTACATAATCATTGAACACACCACCGAGTTGTGACCTCCCCCCCCCATCCCCCCCTCCTTCCTCGCAGCTGGCAACATGCTGTACATAATCATTGGACACACCACCGAGTTGTGACCTCCCCCCCCTCATCCCCCCCCTCCTTCCTCGCAGCTGGCAACATGTTGTACATAATCATTGGACACACCACCGAGTTGTGACCTCCCCCCCCCATCCCCCCCCCCTTCCTCGCAGCTGGCAACATGCTGTACATAATCATTGAACACACCACCGAGTTGTGACCTCCCCCCCCCATCCCCCCCTCCTGCCCCTCAGCTGGCAACATGTTGTACATAGTCATTGGACACACCACCAAGTTGTGACCTCCCCCCCCATCCCCCCCTCCTTCCTCGCAGCTGGCAACATGCTGTACATAATCATTGGACACACCACCGAGTTGTGACCTCCCCCTCATCCCCCCCTCCTTCCTCGCAGCTGGCAACATGCTGTATATAGTCATTGGACACACCACTGAGTTGTGACCTCCCCCCCCATCCCCCCCTCCTTCCTCGCAGCTGGCAACATGCTGTACATAATCATTGAACACACCACCGAGTTGTGACCTCCCCCCCCCATCCCCCCCTCCTGCCCCTCAGCTGGCATCATGTTGTATAAAATCCGTCATTGGACACACCACCGAGTTGTGACCTCCCCCCCCCATCCCCCCCTCCTGCCCCTCAGCTGGCAACATGTTGTACATAGTCATTGGACACACCACCGAGTTGTGCCCCCCCCATCCCCCCTCCTTCCTCGCAGCTGGCAACATGCTGTACATAATCATCGGACACACCACCGAGTTGTGACCTCCCCCCCCCATCCCCCCCTCCTGCCCCTCAGCTGGCAACATGCTGTACATAGTCATTGGACACACCACCGAGTTGTGCCCCCCCCATCCCCCCCTCCTTCCTCGCAGCTGGCAACATGTTGTACATAGTCATTGGACACACCACCGAGTTGTGACCTCCCCCCCCCATCCCCCCCTCCTTCCTCGCAGCTGGCAACATGTTGTACATAATCATTGGACACACCACCGAGTTGTGACCTCCCCCCCCCATCCCCCCCTCCTGCCCCTCAGCTGGCAACATGTTGTACATAGTCATTGGACACACCACCAAGTTGTGACCTCCCCCCCCATCCCCCCCTCCTTCCTCGCAGCTGGCAACATGCTGTACATAATCATTGAACACACCACCGAGTTGTGACCTCCCCCCCCCATCCCCCCCTCCTTCCTCGCAGCTGGCAACATGTTGTACATAATCATTGGACACACCACCGAGTTGTGACCTCCCCCCCCCATCCCCCCCTCCTTCCTCGCAGCTGGCAACATGCTGTACATAATCATTGGACACACCACCGAGTTGTGACCTCCCCCCCCCATCCCCCCCTCCTTCCTCGCAGCTGGCAACATGCTGTATATAATCATTGGACACACCACCGACTTGTGACCTCCCCCTCATCCCCCCCCTCCTTCCTCGCAGCTGGCATCATGCTGTACATAATCATTGGACACACCACCGAGTTGCGCCCCCCCCATCCCCCCTCCTTCCTCGCAGCTGGCAACATGCTGTACATAATCATCGGACACACCACCGAGTTGTGACCTCCCCCCCCCATCCCCCCCTCCTGCCCCTCAGCTGGCAACATGTTGTACATAGTCATTGGACACACCACCGAGTTGTGCCCCCCCCATCCCCCCTCCTTCCTCGCAGCTGGCAACATGCTGTACATAATCATCGGACACACCACCGAGTTGTGACCTCCCCCCCCCATCCCCCCCTCCTGCCCCTCAGCTGGCAACATGTTGTACATAGTCATTGGACACACCACCGAGTTGTGCCCCCCCCATCCCCCCCTCCTTCCTCGCAGCTGGCATCATGTTGTACATAGTCATTGGACACACCACCGAGTTGTGACCTCCCCCCCCCATCCCCCCCTCCTTCCTCGCGTCTGGCAACATGTTGTACATAATCATTGGACACACCACCGAGTTGTGACCTCCCCCCCCCATCCCCCCCCCCTTCCTCGCAGCTGGCAACATGCTGTACATAATCATTGAACACACCACCGAGTTGTGACCTCCCCCCCCCATCCCCCCCTCCTGCCCCTCAGCTGGCAACATGTTGTACATAGTCATTGGACACACCACCGAGTTGTGACCTCCCCCCCCCATCCCCCCCTCCTTCCTCGCAGCTGGCAACATGCTGTACATAATCATTGAACACACCACCGAGTTGTGACCTCCCCCCCCATCCCCCCTCCTTCCTCGCAGCTGGCAACATGTTGTACATAGTCATTGGACACACCACCGAGTTGTGACCTCCCCCCCCCATCCCCCCCTCCTTCCTCGCAGCTGGCAACATGCTGTACATAATCATTGGACACACCACCGAGTTGTCACCTCCCCCCCCCATCCCCCCCTCCTTCCTCGCAGCTGGCAACATGCTGTATATAATCATTGGACACACCACCGACTTGTGACCTCCCCCTCATCCCCCCCCTCCTTCCTCGCAGCTGGCATCATGCTGTACATAATCATTGGACACACCACCGAGTTGTGACCTCCCCCCCCCATCCCCCCCTCCTGCCCCTCAGCTGGCAACATGTTGTACATAGTCATTGGACACACCACCGAGTTGTGACCTCCCCCCCCCATCCCCCCCTCCTTCCTCGCAGCTGGCATCATGCTGTACATAATCATTGAACACACCACCGAGTTGTGACCTCCCCCCCCCATCCCCCCCTCCTTCCTCGCAGCTGGCAACATGCTGTATATAATCATTGGACACACCACCGACTTGTGACCTCCCCCTCATCCCCCCCTCCTGCCCCTCAGCTGGCATCATGTTGTATAAAATCCGTCATTGGACACACCACCAAGTTGTGACCTCCCCCCCCCATCCCCCCCTCCTTCCTCGCAGCTGGCAACATGCTGTATATAATCATTGGACACACCACCAAGTTGTGACCTCCCCCCCCATCCCCCCCTCCTTCCTCGCAGCTGGCAACATGCTGTATATAATCATTGGACACACCACCGACTTGTGTTCCCCCCCCATCCCCCCCTCCTTCCTCGCAGCTGGCAACATGCTGTATATAGTCATTGGACACACCACCGAGTTGTGCCCCCCCCATCCCCCCCTCCTTCCTCGCAGCTGGCAACATGCTGTACATAATCATTGAACACACCACCAAGTTGTGACCTCCCCCCCCCATCCCCCCCTCCTTCCTCGCAGCTGGCAACATGCTGTACATAATCATTGGACACACCACCGAGTTGTGACCTCCCCCCCCCATCCCCCCCTCCTGCCCCTCAGCTGGCAACATGTTGTACATAGTCATTGGACACACCACCGAGTTGTGACCTCCCCCCCCCATCCCCCCCTCCTTCCTCGCAGCTGGCAACATGCTGTACATAATCATTGGACACACCACCGAGTTGTGACCTCCCCCTCATTCCCCCCTCCTTCCTCGCAGCTGGCAACATGCTGTATATAGTCATTGGACACACCACCGAGTTGTGACCTCCCCCCCCATCCCCCCCTCCTTCCTCGCAGCTGGCAACATGCTGTACATAATCATTGAACACACCACCGAGTTGTGACCTCCCCCCCCCATCCCCCCCTCCTGCCCCTCAGCTGGCATCATGTTGTATAAAATCCGTCATTGGACACACCACCAAGTTGTGACCTCCCCCCCCCATCCCCCCCTCCTGCCCCTCAGCTGGCAACATGTTGTACATAGTCATTGGACACACCACCGAGTTGTGCCCCCCCCATCCCCCCTCCTTCCTCGCAGCTGGCAACATGCTGTACATAATCATCGGACACACCACCGAGTTGTGACCTCCCCCCCCATCCCCCCCTCCTGCCCCTCAGCTGGCAACATGTTGTACATAGTCATTGGACACACCACCGAGTTGTGCCCCCCCCATCCCCCCCTCCTTCCTCGCAGCTGGCAACATGTTGTACATAGTCATTGGACACACCACCGAGTTGTGACCTCCCCCCCCCATCCCCCCCTCCTTCCTCGCGTCTGGCAACATGTTGTACATAATCATTGGACACACCACCGAGTTGTGACCTCCCCCCCCCATCCCCCCCCCCTTCCTCGCAGCTGGCAACATGCTGTACATAATCATTGAACACACCACCAAGTTGTGACCTCCCCCCCCCATCCCCCCCTCCTGCCCCTCAGCTGGCAACATGTTGTACATAGTCATTGGACACACCACCAAGTTGTGACCTCCCCCCCCATCCCCCCCTCCTTCCTCGCAGCTGGCAACATGCTGTACATAATCATTGAACACACCACCGAGTTGTGACCTCCCCCCCCCATCCCCCCCTCCTTCCTCGCAGCTGGCAACATGTTGTACATAATCATTGGACACACCACCGAGTTGTGACCTCCCCCCCCCATCCCCCCCTCCTTCCTCGCAGCTGGCAACATGCTGTACATAATCATTGGACACACCACCGAGTTGTCACCTCCCCCCCCCATCCCCCCCTCCTTCCTCGCAGCTGGCAACATGCTGTATATAATCATTGGACACACCACCGACTTGTGACCTCCCCCTCATCCCCCCCCTCCTTCCTCGCAGCTGGCATCATGCTGTACATAATCATTGGACACACCACCGAGTTGTGACCTCCCCCCCCCATCCCCCCCTCCTGCCCCTCAGCTGGCAACATGTTGTACATAGTCATTGGACACACCACCGAGTTGTGACCTCCCCCCCCATCCCCCCCTCCTTCCTCGCAGCTGGCAACATGCTGTACATAATCATTGAACACACCACCGAGTTGTGACCTCCCCCCCCCATCCCCCCCTCCTTCCTCGCAGCTGGCAACATGTTGTACATAATCATTGGACACACCACCGAGTTGTGACCTCCCCCCCCCATCCCCCCCTCCTTCCTCGCAGCTGGCAACATGCTGTACATAATCATTGGACACACCACCGAGTTGTCACCTCCCCCCCCCATCCCCCCCTCCTTCCTCGCAGCTGGCAACATGCTGTATATAATCATTGGACACACCACCGACTTGTGACCTCCCCCTCATCCCCCCCCTCCTTCCTCGCAGCTGGCATCATGCTGTACATAATCATTGGACACACCACCGAGTTGTGACCTCCCCCCCCCATCCCCCCCTCCTGCCCCTCAGCTGGCAACATGTTGTACATAGTCATTGGACACACCACCGAGTTGTGACCTCCCCCCCCCATCCCCCCCTCCTTCCTCGCAGCTGGCATCATGCTGTACATAATCATTGAACACACCACCGAGTTGTGACCTCCCCCCCCCATCCCCCCCTCCTTCCTCGCAGCTGGCAACATGCTGTACATAATCATTGGACACACCACCGAGTTGTGACCTCCCCCCCCTGATCCCCCCCCTCCTTCCTCGCAGCTGGCAACATGTTGTACATAATCATTGGACACACCACCGAGTTGTGACCTCCCCCTCATCCCCCCCTCCTTCCTCGCAGCTGGCATCATGCTGTACATAATCATTGGACACACCACCGAGTTGTGACCTCCCCCCCCCATCCCCCCCTTCTGCCCCTCAGCTGGCAACATGTTGTACATAGTCATTGGACACACCACCGAGTTGCCACCTCCCCCCCCCATCCCCCCCTCCTTCCTCGCAGCTGGCATCATGCTGTACATAATCATTGAACACACCACCGAGTTGTGACCTCCCCCCCCCATCCCCCCCTCCTTCCTCGCAGCTGGCAACATGCTGTATATAATCATTGGACACACCACCAAGTTGTGACCTCCCCCCCCATTCCCCCTCCCTTCCTCGCAGCTGGCAACATGCTGTATATAATCATTGGACACACCACCGACTTGTGTTCCCCCCCCATCCCCCCCTCCTTCCTCGCAGCTGGCAACATGCTGTATATAATCATTGGACACACCACCGACTTGTGACCTCCCCCTCATCCCCCCCTCCTTCCTCGCAGCTGGCAACATGTTGTATATAATCATTGGACACACCACCGACTTGTGACCTCCCCCTCATCCCCCCCTCCTTCCTCGCAGCTGGCAACATGCTGTTTATAATCATTGGACACACCACCGACTTGTGACCTCCCCCCCCCATCCCCCCCTCCTGCCCCTCAGCTGGCATCATGTTGTATATAATCCGTCATTGGACACACCACCAAGTTGTGACCTCCCCCCCCCCATCCCCCCCTCCTTCCTCGCAGCTGGCAACATGCTGTATATAATCATTGGACACACCACCAAGTTGTGACCTCCCCCCCCCATCCCCCCCTCCTTCCTCGCAGCTGGCAACATGCTGTACATAATCATTTGACACACCACCGAGTTGTGACCTCCCCCTCATCCCCCCCTCCTTCCTCGCAGCTGGCAACATGTTGTATATAATCATTGGACATACCACCGACTTGTGACCTCCCCCCCCCATCCCCCCCTCCTGCCCCTCAGCTGGCATCATGTTGTATAAAATCCGTCATTGGACACACCACCAAGTTGTGACCTCCCCCCCCCCCATCCCCCCCTCCTTCCTCGCAGCTGGCAACATGTTGTATATAATCATTGGACACACCACCAAGTTGTGACCACCCCCCCCCATCCCCTCCTCCTTCCTCGCAGCTGGCAACATGCTGTATATAATCATTGAACACACCACCGACTTGTGACCTCCCCCTCATCCCCCCCTCCTTCCTCGCAGCTGGCAACATGTTGTACATAGTCATTGGACACACCACCGACTTGTGACCTCCCCCCCCCATCCCCCCCTCCTGCCCCTCAGCTGGCATCATGTTGTATAAAATCCGTCATTGGACACACCACCAAGTTGTGACCTCCCCCCCCCCATCCCCCCCTCCTTCCTCGCAGCTGGCAACATGCTGTATATAATCATTGGACACACCACCGACTTGTGACCTCCCCCCTCATCCCCCCCTCCTTCCTCGCAGCTGGCAACATGCTGTATATAATCATTGGACACACCACCGACTTGTGACCTCCCCCTCATCCCCCCCCTCCTTCCTCGCAGCTGGCAACATGCTGTATATAATCATTGGACACACCACCGACTTGTGACCTCCCCCTCATCCCCCCCCTCCTTCCTCGCAGCTGGCAACATGTTGTATATAATCATTGGACACACCACCGACTTGTGACCTCCCCCCCCATCCCCCCCTCCTTCCCCGCAGCTGGCAACATGTTGTATATAATCATTGGACACACCACCAAGTTTTGACTTCCCCCTCATCCCCCCCTCCTTCCTCGCAGCTGGCAACATGCTGTATATAATCATTGGACACACCACCGACTTGTGACCTCCCCCTCATCCCCCCCTCCTTCCTCGCAGCTGGCAACATGCTGTATATAATCATTGGACACACCACCGACTTGTGACCTCCCCCTCATCCCCCTCTCCTTCCTCGCAGCTGGCAACATGTTGTATATAATCATTGGACACACCACCGACTTGTGACCTCCCCCCCCATCCCCCCCTCCTTCCTCGCAGCTGGCAACATGCTGTATATAATCATTGGACACACCACCGACTTGTGCCCCCATCCCCCCCCCATCCCCCCCTCCTTCCCCGCAGCTGGGAAAGTGTTGTACATGATGATGGGCCAGTATGAGAAGGCTAAACTCCAGACACTCCGTGTGTTCAAATCTCTCAGGGTGAGGTGTCCCTTAAGCCTCCCAGATCCCCTAACGCGCTAATGAGTCATATAAGACCCTGTCCGTGAAGACCTTCGAACATTCTCTGCGTCTTCAAGTTCCTGAGGGGAGGAATGCCCTTCAAGTGCATTTTAGTTAGCTGGGCGAGGTTTCCCTTAAAGTCCATCAGGGTAGGCTGCCCAACTGCCACGTTGTTTTGAGCTGCCAAACAGCCAGCCAACCACTATTTGAATCCATCAGTGTAGGTCGCCCAGCTGCCACTTTGTCTTGAGCTTCCGATCAGCCAGCCAACCACTATTTCAATCCATCAGGGTAGGGTGTCAACTGTCAAGCTACATCGACCACTTGCTCATCTTAGGCTACCCTTAGGCCCGCCAACCGCCGTCTATTTGATGGTGCTTTCGCTACCATGGCAGTATGTTGTACATGCAGCAAGTTGGTGGGGGGGGGCTGGTGTAGCGAGTCCTGCTGCTTCGGTCGCCAGCTGTAGGCCGGTCCAGGTTGGATCCTTATCCCCCCTGTGATGGCCACCCCACCTGTCATATATGACTACCCCACCTGTCATATATGGCCACCCCACCTGTCATATATGGCCACCCCACCTGTCATATATGACTACCCCACCTGTCATATATGGCCACCCCACCTGTCATATATGACTACCCCACCTGTCATATATGGCCACCCCACCTGTCATATATGACTACCCCACCTGTCATATATGGCCACCCCACCTGTCATATATGACTACCCCACCTGTCATATATGGTCACCCCACCTGCCATATATGACTACCCCACCTGTCATATATGGCCACCCCACCTGTCATATATGACTACCCCACCTATCATATATGACTACCCCACCTGTCATATATGGTCACCCCACCTGTCATGGTCACCTTAAGGCCTGCCCAAGGTGGCGGGTATGGTGCGCATTAAATCGAACACTCACAGCCCACCGCACTGTCCATGACGGTCTGCATGTGAAGTGTGGCTTAAGTGTGTCACTGACCTGATTATGTGTTACGCTTTGTGTCTGCAGGTCTTCAACCCCGGAGAGACGTTAACAATCGGTGGCCCAGGGCTGGCTAACGTCATGGACTCCTTGTGAGTGCAACCCTCAAAGCTGCCTGCCTATATCATTTTCTGCTTGCAACAAGTGTTCTTCCTGCCTGCCTGCCTGCCTGCCTGCCTGCCTGCCTGCCTGCCTGCCTGCCTGTCTGTCTGTCTGTTTGTCTGTCTGTCTGCCAGCTGGAATCCCTGTTATCTTCGTACGTGTCAGCTAAAATTCAGCTGCATGACGGCCTACGGACGTCAGATCGTAGTGTAGTAAGCCCTGCTGCTCAAGCCACCGTAGATAGCTTAGGGCACGTCAAAGCTTTGGTCCCCAGCAACCCAGTGGGGCCGCTGTGGGTGTAGCTGATGTGTAGCTGATGTGTAGCTGATGTGTAGCTGTTGTGTAGCTGCACTGTATTTCTCTGCTGGAATCGTAATTGAATGCCGGCAAGTCGGATAGGAGTTAAGTAAATTCAAGTGACCATGGGAGGCCCCCAGTTTCCTCCCAGTGACTTCCCCTTTGTGTTCAATATTTTGCTGTCGCCTTCCCCTAATCCTTCGTTCGAGCTGTCTGATGTACGTCTGATGGACGTGCATCCGACATGCCGCCCACATGAAACAAAACACTGGTCACATAACTCGGTAGATCAAATGCGCGGCATCAATGATTCGAATTCCTGATGGCTGGCTCAAGATGGGTACTTCCGTGTGTGCGTGTGTCCTATTTCACCAATGCCACATGCCTCGTCGCTTCCTGTGGGGAGCTTCTGGGGATCTTCTTGGAGATTTTTTTGAGGATCTTTGGGGGATATTTAGAAGGTCTTCAGGGAGATCTGGTGAGCTGTGCTTCGCCACTCCTCTCAGATACCTCGTGGCTTTCCACCAAGAGCTGTATGAGAGCTCGGTGGGGAGGAGCCGCGGGCTGGGCATGCTGATGTTCCGAGGCATTGACCTGCACGACTACTCCACCTGGCTGCAGCAACTGATCAAGAGCGTGAAGCGCAACAGAATCAATGAAGTCAGGATACTGATAGAGACAGGTGGGAGGGGAGGAGGACTGTCGTTTGTAGCACACTTCAGCTGCGTTTTGAACTGCTCTTCAGCTGATCAAGATTGTGAGGAAAAGCCGGATCGAAGAAGTCAGGTTACTGATAGAGACAGGTGGGAGGGGAGGAGGAATGACCTGTATATATGTCAGTGCTGTGCCATTGCGCGCCGTAATTCAGAAATTGTGTTCGTAATTACGGTCCATTACAGGTACAAGTAGCTGAATTTGCCTTCAAATTACGGTGACTGAAACTCAGCTACGTAATTCAGCCACAGTAAGGACCGTAATAGGCACAGCACTGCTATATATGTTGACAACACCAGCACATGCAGAGCTTGCAGCGTGTTGTTTGTATAGAGTGTTATTGGTAGAGCTGTTATTGGTAGAGGACTTCTACTCTAAAGCCAGGAGGTCACGCTGGGGCCGGTGCCGGAGGCATGGGCCGAAGGCCCATTTTTTCCGGCCATTTTGCGCCCCCCTCTCCGGCAAACCCTGGCGGAAATTGCACAACTATCTTCAGTCGGATCCGCCTGCCCTTTTCGAAGTCCGCGTTATTTTCCGTGCCTGCAGCGTTCGGCCCCCTTTCTCCAGCATTCTCATTTTAGGCGGGGGCCGACCTTTTGATACTGCACTTGAGCCACACTTCGGCGACAAACCGGCCTTTGTGACAAGGCTGAATAGGTGCAGCATGCCCTGCTGCTTGAGCCGCCGGCTGCTGGCCGGTCATGATGTAGTCCCTAGTGGCCCAGAGATGGCCGCCCAGCCGCCGCCTTCCCACCGGTCCTCTGATGCACCTGATGCAATTAAAAGGGTGGATGGGCATGCAGGGCTCCTCCAAGACATGTTTTTTTGCGAGGGTGGGAAGGGCCTCGGGCGGCCTCAGCCTCAGGCATCTGCCACGTTGGATTGGGCCCCCACGGAAGGCCATGCGTCACGGTTCTTTGCCTTGATTTCTTCGGATGCCTTGTTAGCATTGTCTGAGAAGCCTGAACGGAGCCGGAGAGTTTTGAACCATTGTATTGCCTTAACACTCGACCAAGCCTGTGCATAAGCGGTGGCTGACTCAGCATGACATCAGCATCCTCCCTCCTGGCCACAAGGAGGATATGATCGTCCTCACCAGCATCCTTCCACACCGTTTTAAATTCAAAACCTTGTATGTTGCTCACACAGACTCGACCAAACCCGTGCACTTGCGGCACCTGACTCAGCATGACATCAGCGTCCTCCCTCCCGGCCACAAGGAGGATCTGATTGTCGACATTCCTGCAGGAAGCAAGCACCTGGACATGCTCTGCCTGCTGGTGCACCGCTGCAAGTGCATGCTCAGCTACAAGGTACGCTCAGCTACTGAACATTATCAGCTACACTAGTTGCATATAGTCTGCAGTGTACATGGAGGGGAAAGCAGGGGGGCAACATTCTCTGCCTGCTGGTGCACTGCTACACTTACACGCACAGCTACAGGGTACGCTCAGCTACAAGGTACACTCAGCTACAAGGTACGCTCAGCTTAAGGGTATGCTCAGCTAAAAGGTATGATCAGCTGCAAGGTACGCTCAGCTACAGGGTACGCTCAGCTAAAAAGCATGATCAGCTACATGAAATACTGAACTTTGCTCTCAGCTGCAATGTAATCGCAGCTTCACACTCAGCTACAAGGTATGCTCAGCTACATGGTATGCTCAGCTACAAGGTACGCTCAGCTACAAGGTATGCTCAGCTACAAGGTATGCTCAGCTACAAGGTATGCTCAGCTACAAGGTATGCTCAGCTACATGTCCAGGTGCATGGTAACCTCTGATGAACGTTCATCTAGACGGTATTTTCAGCCACAATGTCTGAGGTGTGTGGGGGGGGGCAGGACCATCCTTCTGCCTTACCACGCTCAAGCAGGCGCTGCGGGTCATTGTGCACTCAAGGGAGGATGTCCCCGCGAGTGCCGGAGCCGTCGAGGGCCTGGTGCTTTTAGCACCTGATGCTGGAATTTCCTGTGTCAGGATGGCCAGATGCCAACTCTGTTGCTGCTGCTGGACTGGTGCAGGCGCTGCGGGTCATTGTGCATTACTGGGAGGATGTCCCCGCGAGTGCCGGAGACGCCGAGGGCCTGATGCTTGTAGCACCTGATGCTGGAATTTCCTGTGTCAGGATGGCCAGATGCCAACTCTGTTGCTGCTGCTGGACTGGTGCAGGCGCTGCGGGTCATTGTGCATTACTGGGAGGATGTCCCCGCGAGTGCCGGAGCCGCGGAGGGCCTGATGCTGGAGTATCTGATGCGCCACCCGCAGCCGCTGTCCGTCGTGTCGGCCATCCTCATGGCTGCGCGGTCGGAGATCAAGGAGCGACACAAGAAGAGGTCGACGCTACAGCTCGAAGACGGGCTGGAGAAGTTTGAGAAGCTGCAGGTAGCTACAGGGGAGCTGTAGGGAAGCTGCTGCAACCGATTGCAGCCGAGCTGATAAGAAACCCAAGCCAGGAACACACGCTTTCTGCAGCCTTCTTGCTATGCTGATTTGCCCCTGGGGATTTGTCTTTACGAACAGGCCGCAAGGGGCCTGTGTAGGGCTGGAAGGCAGGCTGCCACAGCCTTGTCAGTTGCCATGAACTGTCCTTCCTGCCACCACCGTCTATATTTGTATGAACGTGTGCTTCCAGACTTGAGGCTAACCTAGCGTCCTCGAAGAACTCCGTCTTGTCCTCTTCCTGAGCCCTAAACCCTTAACCTAAACCCTAAACCCTAAGCCCGTCCCACACGCTCTCCCTGGAGTGTGCCAGTTAGGCGGGCGTGCATGTGCAGCCCTGGCCCAATCCAAGCTCCCTCAACTGATCATGTACCAGATCCTGACCAAATAGCCTAAACCTTAAACCCTTGTCCCGAAAACCCAGATCCCCCCTGCCGGAAGGCACAGACCGAGCAGGTCCATTCAGTGTCGCGCCCCCTTGCCTCCACTCACGCGTTCCCCACTGGTTGGCTATGCCTGGCACTTTCGAAAATGTCTAGGGGTGGCTGCATTGAGTCTGCAGTTGCAGTCTGCAGTCCGCAGTTGCATTGACAATGCCCACTAACCTAGACACTCCTTCCTGACTGTGTTTCTGTGCTGAGTCTGCACAAACACCCAGACTCTCCTTCCTGACTGTGCTTCTGTGAGGCAGATGCTGCTCCTCGGTCTATGGGTGGTTGCGTTGAGTCTGCACAAAAACCCATACACTTTTTTTGTACTGTGCTTCTGTGTGGCAGATCCTGCTCCTGGGTCACCTGAAAGAGCTCCTGAGAGGCAGCGGGGTGGACCAAGGGCAGAAGCTGCTCCGACTGGTGGCCATGATCGACCCCAAGACGCCGGACGAGAACGGAAACGACGCGGGCCATGCGCTGGAGCAGCCGCCGGGGGCCGCGAAGGATACGGGGAGGAGGAAGCCGCGCGGGCTGAGCGACTTCCGGCCGTTGCGCGTTGCATTCGCCGACTCGGACGCCGCTTTCTTCGCGACGCCGCTCGTTGAGACGTACACGCGGCTGGCATGGTGAGACACATGCGATGGGTTCAGGGTTTTAACCCTGAACTCTTTGCCCTGCACTAATGAACCCTGAACCCTTAGTTCGCGAAACCGCCTGGGCTGCTCTCCTGCCGGGCCTGCCCTTCTGATGTTCTTTGACCTGCGCTGGTGTGTGCTCTGATGCTCTCAGAAATGCTCTGACGTGCTCCGTCGGGCATTATTAAATGCTTGAAGGGCATGTAGTTTTTATGGAGTTGCATACAGATGGCCAGGAGGTGCTGTCTGAGCTCAATCCGTCGCTGCTCTGCAGCGAGGGCTTTCCCTCTGATACGTGCTATCCCCTCACTCCTGCAGGATGGGCATGGATTTTGTGAAGAAGACGTGCTGCTTTGCTGTTCCTCTAACCTCTGTCTCTCCCCGCCTGCTCGTACAGGACGGGCACAGAGTTTGCGATAGAGGTGTGCTGCTTAAGTGTCCCTCTGATCTCTGTCTCTCCCTGCCTGCTCGTACAGGACGGGCACAGAGTTTGCGATAGAGGTGTGCTGCTTAACTGTCCCTCTGATCTCTGTCTCTCCCTGCCTGCTCGTACAGGAGGGGCACAGAGTTTGCGATTGAGGTGTGCTGATTTGCTGTCCCTCTGATCTCTGTCTTTCCCCGCCTGCTCGTACAGGAGGGGCACAGAGTTTTGTTATAGAAATATGTCAACATGCTAATCCACTCGTGCTGCTTTCATACAGGACTGGCACGGAGTTTGTAATGGAGACGTGTAAGGATGGCCAGGGTGCTCTGTCCATGCTCAACCCGTCGCTGCTGTTTGTGGTCCTGTGTGCTCTGGGGTTCTCTGACCCTGACGCCCGGCCGGTGGAGTTCATGGCGAGGGGGTACCACCTGCACACTTGGGCGTCACAGGTATGTGTGTTGAGGGTTATCCACACTTTGGTATGTACCCAGGTCTGTTTAGGTTAAGGGTTGTCCACACTTTGGCATCCCAGGTATTAAGGTATGTGTGTTGAGGGTTATCCACACTTTTGCGTTCTCCCAGGTATGTTTAGGTTCAGGGTTGTCCACTCTTTGGCATCACAGGTATACTTGTTGAGGTTCTTCCATACTTTGGCATTATCCCAGGTATGCTAGGGTTTAGGGTTGTCCACACTTGGGAGGGGAGGAGGGGGTATTATTTGAACTCGGCTGGGCTCGCATGTGCTCATTTGCGCTGCGGCTAAAGGTTGACAGAAGCGTTGTCGGTGACGGGCAAACAAAATGTAAGAAACGGCAATGTGGCGAAGCGACAAGAGAACGGATATGCTGTGTGCGCACTAGTTCTGCACCAGCAGCAATTGCTGAAGAAACACCAGGCCATGGCCTGACGGTCCTGACCCTGGGACCCCTCCCTGGGGCCAGCTTCACGGCGGATGCCTCAACAAAAGGTGCATGACATGTAAAGACACGTCATGCCTAATGTGCATACGACGTCATTATTTTTCTTTAAGATGTACTCATCACGATTATTCATCAATGGAGGCGAGCATTGAGAAATCACCCTGCTACGAATTTGGGGTACATATCATCTCGGATTTAGGGGGTCCACCCGGAATTCATCTCCTCTGCCAGTTAGGTGCCACCTGGGGTGTAGAGATGCACCTGTTCAAGAGTGGGACAGTGGGTCTCTTCTTTCGGTCAGTGTGATATGTATGGAGCGTTTGGCGGCACCATACAAATATCGCCTCCCTGACCCAATCGTCCCACACGAACCTATGCGCAGGCCTTTTTCAACAGTCCTCTTGCACGCTGGGGCATGCGTCTGCTCTCAAACATCGTGTTCATCATAGTGTACATGCAGGTGGGTGAGTGAGTGTGAGTGAATGAGTGAGTGAATGAGAGAGTGAGTGAATGAGTGAATGAATGAATGAATGAGTGAGTGAGTGAGTGAGTGAGTGAGTGAGTGAGTGAGTGAGTGAATGAGTGAGTGAGTGAGTGAGTGAGTGAGTGAGTGAGTGAGTGAGTGAGTGAGTGAGTGAGTGAGTGAATGAATGAATGAGTGAGTGAATGAATGAATGGATGAATGAGTTGGTGAGTGAGTGAGTGAATTAGTCAGTGAGTGAGTGGTGGGTGTCATTGTTCCACCGCCCTTCATAGCGTTCATGCAGGTTATGTTTGAATTGTTGGTTAGGTGGTGTACATGCAGGTGGGAAGGCGATCGTGAATGAGTTGGTGTCACGATTTTCCTGTTCAGCATGGACTCATTGTTGACATGACTGCATGGGCTTCCGGCCAATGAAGACTTCAGGTGGTCAGGTGGTATGAAGCTCACCAAACAGCCAAGGAAGAGGGGTATAGTGGGGTAGCATGGTGGATGAGTGGGTGCGAGAGTGAGTGAGTAAGTGAGTGAGTGAGTGGGTGGGTGTCTTTTTTCAACTGCCCTTCATAGTGTTCATGCTGGTGAGATCTGGTTTTTTTATTGGGTAGTGCACACACAGGTGGTTGGGGGTGGTTGGGGGGGCTGAGGATGTGAGGAGTGGGGGTTAAGTGGTGAGTGGATGGGGTGTAACAATGTCCAGCTGGCCGTGGACGTGTGCATGCATGTTGAGGGCAGGTGGGTCTTATAAATGCGAGATGAATGTGTGGGAGGATGGGAAGTATGGATGCAGGTGTATGGTGGGGGGTGTACCTGCCTTTTCTCAGCTGCCAACGAGGGCCCCATGCGCACCCAGGCTGTTTTTCTGCGTGGCAGCGTCTCAGGGTTTCTAGGGTTGGGCGGCCGGCCTCACACCTTGCTAAGTCCAGAGGAAAGAAAAGTACCAGCTGGTGATGTTACCATTCATAAGCTGATGGGGACCATGCAGGAAGGGGGGTGCATCCATCCCCGTTGGATTATATCTGCCCCCGTTGGATTAGATCTGCCCCCGTTGGATCTAACCTCATGGGTTCGTCTCTCATTAGGTTGACTCACATTGGATCTACCCCCACTGGATCCGCTCTGGATCTAGTCCCATGGGATCTCCCCCCATTGGATCTACCTTAATTGGATCCATCCCGTTTCATCAGCGTTTTGGGGGGGGGGGTATTTAGGGTTTCCACCTGTCCCGGAGGTTGGTCACCCAGCCCTGAAAGAAAAGGTATCCATTTGCTCTGGTTTTAGTACGCACCAGGCTTCTCCAGAGGGGCCTCCGGGCAGCCCCTAAACCCATAAGCCTTTTACGGACGGCAGCCCCAGCAACTGAGGCATGCTGCACATGGTGCCCTCAACCGCAGGCGAGGATAACCTTACGAGTGGCTTTAGTGAAGTAACGTAGCTGAATCGTAGCTGAATCGTAGCTAAGTCTTAGCTAAATTGTAGCTGATTTGAGGTAGTGCAGTATAATTGTAGCTGACGCATGCGATCAAGATGACACTGTGCTGCCTCCGCTGCGTCAGGTCGTGGGGGTGACCCTGCTGCCCAGCTGGAACAGCCGGGAGGCTCCCGGGCCCGACATGAGCACTGAGGCACTGGCAAGCCTCACCATGAACATCTCCATCTTCAACGCGTTCATCGCCGGGAACATCCTGGAGACGTTCCACGTCGTGAGGCTGCGGTACAAGTCCAGCGTGGTCAAGTAGGTTAGGGGCAGTGTCCCGGATATGCTGGAAATCTGTCTGGGATCTGGCTGGGAATCAAGGGATCTATTTGAGATCCGTCTGGGATCTGTTTGAGATCTGTCTGGGATCTCTTTGGGTCTTTGAGATGTTCTTGGGATCTAGTTGGACTCAGTCAGGGATCTATTGAAGATCTGCCTGGGTTCTTTTTGGAATCCCACTAGATTCTGTGAAATACCTGTTTGAGATATGTTTTGGGATCTGAGGCTGTGGCACAAGTGGAGTATGGCCGATTCTGATCTGATTGGGGCCTGTTCAGGATCTGAGGCTATATGATTCTAGCCCAGCACGGTCAAATGGGAGTCCCGTCATTGTTGTGAACTGTCACGATCCTTGGGCCTGTCAAGTCTTGGTCCCCATCGACCCAGTGGCTGCTGCCCGGCCGCCCACCCATGGTGGTCTGGCCTTAGGACTAAGGCTTACTGCACCAGACCCCCGGCCGGAGGCTGTGATGTAGCTGAGTTGTAGCTGAATCCCTCTGACAACACAATCAGTGCAGCTGATGCATTCCTTTGCTGTTCTCTTCAGGTTCTTCGTGGAGCAGCCTGCAAAGATGCTCTTCCTGATGGTGGACTCGCTGATGTTCGTCTTGGGCTGTATTTACGCCTTGAAGTTCAACAACGTGAGTCCAGGCTTCAGGATGTTAGGCTGCCTAGCGGCTCAAAACGTGAGTTGTGGTTTAAGGGTTAAGGGGCCTTCCGGTTGGGAACGTGAGTCCCAGGCTTGTGATTTAGCGTGTCTTTGAGTTCAACAACGTGAGTTCCCGTTTTAGGGGTTTGTGGTTTAGGGTTAAAGGTTTGGGGTTACGGGCTCAAGGATAAGGGTTCAGGGTTTAAGGCTTAGGGTTACAGGCTCAAGATTAAGGGTTACAGGTTCAAGGCTTAGGGTTACAGGTTGAAGGTGCTTTTTGGTTCAACAGGGTGAGTCCTGTCTGCCTCTTGTTGGAGATCGCTGGTTGTCTTGTGTTCAGCTTCAGGCAGCAACCTTGTGTTCAGCTTCAACAAGCCCCCTCGCGGAAGCCAAAAAAAGATGTGGGCAAAATCTCGGCCAGCCTACAGACACAGGTCAAATCAGCATGGCTGGCCACGCATGGGGCCTCCATCTGGAAGCTAGGAGGTAGCTGAAGGGTTCCTGTACTGCAGCCGGGCCACGGACAGGTGTGTTGTGTTGGGAGTGGTGGTTCAAATTGTGCTGCATGTCCCACATTCGCAGGGCCTGCATCTAAATGTCCCAGATGTATAAGGCTGTTTTTTCGTAATTTATAAGGCTGTCCTTCTTTTTGGTGCTCAAACAGGTTTTGGGCACATGTCCCATGCATTAAGTGTGGTGCCCCGATGGCCTTTAAAACTTCAAACACCGAATCCCATGCCTGCATGACCCAGATAAACATGTCTTAGAGGGATGCGAACAAGGGGGGAGGTGTGTGTCCTTCAGACCTGCCCCATGGAGAAGAGAGGCAAAATGAGAGAAGAGAGGCAAAATGACAAGGGGCTGCTATCAAACCAGGTTGGGGCAAAATGACAAGGGGCTGCTATCAAACCAGGTTGGGGCAAAATGACAAGGGGCTGCTATCAAACCAGGTTGGGGCAAAATGACAAGGGGCTGCTATCAAATCAGGTTGGGGCAAAATGACAAGGGGCTGCTATCAAACCAGGTTGGGGCAAAATGACAAGGGGCTGCTATCAAACCAAGTTGGGGCAAAATGACAAGGGGCTGCTATCAAACCAGGTTGGGGCAAAATGACAAGGGGCTGCTATCAAACCAGGTTGGGGCAAAATGACAAGGGGCTGCTATCAAACCAGGTTGGGGCAAAATGACAAGGGGCTGCTATCAAACCAGGTTGGGGCAAAATGACAAGGGGCTGCTATCAAACCAGGTTGGGGCAAAATGACAAGGGGCTGCTATCAAACCAGGTTGGGGCAAAATGACAAGGGGCTGCTATCAAACCAGGTTGGGGCAAAATGACAAGGGGCGCCAAACATCTGAGGTCCTTGATAGGTTTGCCTGCTGCAGGTCCCTCTTGCCTGTTGCAGGTCCCTCTTGCCTGCTGCAGGTTCCTCTTGCCTGCTGCAGGTCCCTCTCGCCTGCTGCAGGTCCCTCTTGCCTGCTGCAGGCCCCTCTTGCCTGCTGCAGATCCCTCTTGCCTGCTGTAGGTCCCTCTTGCCTGCTGCAGGTTAAAGCTCAGGAGATGCTCAGGACTCTGACCTTGCCCCGCCTATTCAGTGCTGCAGATCATGTTAAAACAGAGGCTTTGTGACTCTATGACCTTGCGCTCTCTATAATTTTTAAGATCATGATTTTGGAGCTGTGCAATGACTCAGTGCTGCAGATCATGCTAAAACAGAGGCTTGGTGACTCTATGACCTTGCGCTCTCTATAATGTTTATGATCACATTTTTGGAGCTACGCAATGATCCGACCTTGCGCCTTCCTGAGTGCTGCAGATGATAATCCCCGGATGTGCTGAGAGAGCTGCCCTGCATCGTTCTTTGATGCCGAAGATCCTACCCAAAGCGATCATCTCACTTGACTGGTTTCATCTTCTTGAGTGCTGCACATGTTATCTCCGGAGATGCTCAGAGAGCTGACCTTGATCCTTCTCCAATACTGCAGATATTACCGAAAGAAACGCTGAAATCATACCGAAAGAAATGCTTAACGATCTGACCTTGCTCTTTCGTGACTGCTGCAGGTCATACATCCACATCTGCCGAAATGACCCCCAGATACGCTGAGCTATGTGACCTGACCTTTCCTTTCAATGCCGCAGATCATACCGAAAGAGATGCTGGATAATTGATAAATGATCTGACCTTGCGCCTTGCTGAGTGCTGCAGATCATATCTCCGGAGATGCTGAGCAAGCTGACCCTGCTGAGGCTCTAACCCTTAAACCTTCGTTATCTGGCCTTGCTCCTTGAGTGCTGCAGATCATATCCTCGGAGATGCTGAGCGAGCTGACCCTGCTGAGGCTCACCATGGTGTGGGCTGCCATGGCACCCATTGTGTGGACACGGACGCTGCTGGTTATGATCCCGCTGCTGGACAGCTTGGGCCCGATGCTGGACACTTTTGCGGTGAGAGATTTGAATTTGAATTTGAATTGAGATGGAGGATGCTGGTTTGGAATCCACTGCTGGACAGCTTTGGCCTAATGCTGAGTACCTCTGCGGTGAACCCATTTGAAATTGAAGTTGAAATGTTGGACCATTTAAATGTTGAACCATAAAAAACGATTGGGATCAGGGGACCCCTGATTTGGATCCTTGAACAGGTTGGGTCCGATCCCGGATAAATTGATCCTTAGGAACAATGAAATTTGAATTTGAATTGTCAAATTAAACTTATTGGATTTCCAGACCCAAGGTCAGAGATCTCCCCTTGCCGTGCCTCTGCTCGACCGGGCTATTGCCCCGCCGAGTCAAGGCTGCCAAATCCAAGATATGGCTGAATGCCTGCGGTGCTCAGACTTACGCCCACGTTCAGTCTAGAAGTGCGCAGCACCCATCGTCTGCAGGGATGAACAGGGAGGTGTATTTCGCGCTGAATGCCTGTTCCGATCCGATGGATCTGGCTCTCCTTGCCGACTGCGTTTCCTTGGGCACAGGGAAAGCCAGATCCACCACACGCGCCAGCTGGAACCCCCTTGATGGGGCGTTTTGAATTTCATTTCCATTTCTCCCCTTTTGGGGGGGGATCCCCGATCGGTCGATTGTTTTCACCACTGCGTCATGTCCCTTCCACAGCGCCCCCTCTGCCTGATTCATAACGCTTGATCCACCCTCTCCAGCATGATGATTGTCAACGCTTTTGTTGACCAAACATCCTGCTGTAACCATCTGCTGAGTAATGAACCCTCCCACCATACGCGCCCTTCATCTGCAGTTTTCTGTTTCATGCCTGGACCCCTCAGGGGATGTGCTCAGGGAATGTTGGCATGCTCCCCTTCTGCTTCATGCCCCCCCCCCCTGCTGCTGAAGCTATCTGCCGCAGGCCCCCCTGCTCTTGAAGCCATCTGCTTCTTCATGAACGCACCTGCTGAAGCCTCCTGTGCAATACCTGGACCCCTCCCGCTTGATGCTCCCCTCCTGCTTCATGCCCCACTCCTAGCTGCTGAAGCCATCTGCTGCTTGGCGAACTTACCCGCTTTAGTCTTCTGCTACATGCACCCTGCCAGCTGAAGTCTCCTGTCCATTACCGGGACCCCTCCCGCTTGATGCTCCCCTCCTGTGTCGTGTCTGGACCTCACATGGGATGCTGGGGGAGGTGGACACGCTCCCCTTCTGCTTCATGTCCCCCCCCCTGCTGCTAAACCCATCTGCTGCTTGGCGAACTCACCCGCTTTAGTCTTCTGCTGTATGCACCCTGCCTGCTGAAGTCTCCTGTCCAATACCTGGACACCTCCCGCTTGATGCTCCCTTCCTGTGTCATGCCGGGACCCCGCAGGGGATGCTGGGGGAGGTGTGCATGGTCCCCTCCTGCTTCATGCTCCCCTCCTGCTATATGCTTCCTTCCTGCTTAATGAATGCAACTGCTAAAATTACCTGCTAAGCAGTGCCTGGACCTCGCAGGGGATGTTGGGGGAGGTAAGCATGTTCGCAGTCCCTTGGATCATGGTGACAGCTGGTGAGCCATCGGGTGGAGGGGGGGATTGATGCTTGCTCTGATTGGATGGCAACGGGAGCCGGAAGGGAGGGGAGCTTCAAGATACAGGTTTAGGCAGATGTTTCGAGTTTTTTCTTTGTCTGCAAGCTATCGGTTTGTGGATTCATTTCTTGCACTATTTAGATTTGATATTATCTTCAGGGGTCATGGGTGCATCAAGCGAAAGGGCAGCTGAGCTCTCGTTTTGAACATCCGAGAATTCGAATTCGAATTTCGTCTTGATGCACCAACCCAATTGTCCATCAACAGGGTACACGATGAGCATTCAAGTTGTTTTCAGCGGTCTGCCTCTTCCAGAATTCAACGATTTTTGGTGAGTGAATGTGTTCGGTCAGATTCAGGTAGCCATGTCGCATAATCATGGCTTCACCATCCATGCATAATGCCCATACCTCTCGATGGCGCGTCCATTTCGTTCAAATTGTACACTTCTGTGTCACAAACTTCGAGCTTGGCCAGCCTCAAATGATCCAGCCTCTATAAGCCAGCCTCTAAAGGCCAGCCTCCATAATGCCCACCTCTCAAATGAATTAATGCCGACCTCTCAAATAAATAAATGCCCACCTCTCAAATGATGTGTCTTCCCTCTGACTCTGCAGGAGCTGCCTGTTCCTTCTGTTCCAAGGTGGGCCGAAAGAGTTGCAGCGAACGGATGCCGGTACCAGGCAGCGCAATGCGGTCCAGCAAAGCAATTGTTGACTGACCTCAGCGATGACAGTGGGGACTAAATGCAACCTTGCATGAGGGAGCGACCTTGTGACCTTACACGAGGCAACCTCTTCTCATTAGGGGATGTGGATTTTAGGGGGTTAGGGTTAAGGGTCAAGAGTTTGCTGGCCGCAACCTTGCTTAAGGGATCCACGTTGTTTCTGAGGGCAAGCAACCTTATTTGTCAAGGGATGAGGGTTAAAAATAAATAATTAGTACGTCCACAGACGTGGATTAAGTCCAATCTTCCATGGCTGGAAGCATGGCTCACGCTTGTTTGATTGTCTCTAAGCCGACCGGCTATATTTCCCCTCTTGCCCTTGCTCTTGCCGCAGCCTTCTCGGACCGGGCTCCGTACGAAGTCTTCAAGCCGCTCCTGGAGATGGGATTCCCACAGGGTGAGCAGCATGTTAAGAGCATAGTCATGCACATACCTGAAGGATTTGGGGGGCTAAAAGAGTGGAAATGCTCGATGAGATGGGATTCCCTCAGGGTGAGATGGGATTCCCTCAGGGTGAGCTGCATGTTTCTTTGTTTACGGTCACTTGATCCACGATTCAGCTACATTTCCAACTTTTCTTACCATGCTCCATATGAAGTTTTCAAGCATCTGCTATAAATATGAGATACCCGCAAAGCGGCAAGCATCTTGGTTTACGTTAGTGTGAGCCAGAGTTGATGACAGGGCCGGGTCAAATTGGGCCAAACTTTGACCTGTCCGCGGTCGGTGGCCTCAGCATCAAGGCTTGCTACACCTTGGCATAAGCCCATAACCCTGAACCCTAAACTAGGCTTAACCCTAAACCCTTAAACCCTAAATCCTTGGCCTAAGCAACAAGGCTTGCTGCATGTGACCACCTTGGCATAGGCCATGATGGAGCAATCTGAAATAGCCAGTGGTGAGCGATACTGTTTATTTGAGTTGATTCAGCTACGATTCAGCTACAGGTATAGACCAATGCAGACCAATCCAGCCAAGATTCAGCTACATTGCGGCTTACAGCCGAGGGGGGGCTGGTGCTGCAAGCCATGCTATTAGGGCCACTGGCCTTAGGTCCCCCAAGGTTTCTGCCTCTGCCTCTGCCTCAGATAGCTGCATGACCTGAACCCTGACGTAGCTACATGACCCAAACCCTGACGTAGCTACATGACCTGAACCCTGACGTAGCTACATGACCCGAACCCTGACGTAGCTACATGACCTGAACCCTGACGTAGCTACATGACCCGAACCCTGACGTAGCTACATGACCCGAACCCTGACGTAGCTACATGACCCGAACCCTGACGTAGCTACATGACCTGAACCCTGACATAGCTACATGACCTGAACCCTGACGTAGCTACATGACCCGAACACTGACGTAGCTACATGACCTGAACCCTGACGTAGCTACATGACCTGAACCCTGACGTAGCTACATGACCCGAACCCTGACGTAGCTACATGACCCGAACACTGACGTAGCTACATGACCTGAACCCTGACGTAGCTACATGACCTGAACCCTGACGTAGCTACATGACCTGAACCCTGACGTAGCTACATGACCTGAACCCTGACGTAGCTACATGACCCGAACCCTGACGTAGCTACATGACCTGAACCCTGACGTAGCTACATGACCCAAACCCTGACGTAGCTACATGACCCAAACACTGACGTAGCTACATGACCTGAACCCTGACGTAGCTACATCACCTGAACCCTGACGTAGCTACATGACCTGAACCCTGACGTAGCTACATGACCTGAACCCTGACGTAGCTACATGACCTAAACCCTGACGTAGCTACATGACCCGAACCCTGACGTAGCTACATGACCTGAACCCTGACGTAGCTACATGACCTGAACCCTGACGTAGCTACATGACCCGAACCCTGACGTAGCTACATGACCTGAACCCTGACGTAGCTACATGACCTGAACCCTGTCATAGCTACATTACCCGAACACTGACGTAGCTACATGACCTGAACCCTGACGTAGCTACATGACCCAAACCCTGACGTAGCTACATGACCTGAACCCTGACGTAGCTACATGACCTAAACCCTGACGTAGCTACAGGACCTATCCCTGACGTAGCTACATGACCTGAACCCTGACGTAGCTACATGACCCGAACCCTGACGTAGCTACATTACCCGAACACTGACGTAGCTACATGACCTGAACCCTGACGTAGCTACATGACCTGAACCCTGACATGGCTACATGACCTGAACCCTGACGTAGCTACATGACCTGTACCCTGACGTAGCAACATGACCTGAACCCTGACGTAGCTACATGACCTGAACCTTGACGTAGCTACATGACGTGAACCCTGACGTAGCTACATTACCCGAACCCTGACGTAGCTACATGAAACGAAACCTGACGTAGCTGCATGACCTGAACCCCAACAGATGTGTACCGCGCATACAACCTGTACGGCATCCTCATCTTCTTGTCCTACACGCTCATCTCCACCATCCTCATGGGCAACCTGCTGATTGCCATCATTACCAACAGATACAAGTAAGGGGCAGATTGAAATAGGGGGCAGATTGAAATAGGGGGCAGATTGAAGTAGGGGGCAGATTGAAGTAGGGGGCAGATTGAAATAGGGGGCAGATTGAAGTAGGGGGCAGATTGAATTTGGGGTCAGATTGAAATAGGGGGCAGATTGAAGTAGGGGGCAGATTGAAATAGGGGGCAGATTGAAGTAGGGGGCAGATTGAAGTAGGGGGCAGATTGAAATAGGGGGCAGATTGAAGTAGGGGGCAGATTGAAATAGGGGGCAGATTGAAGTAGGGGGCAGATTGAAATAGGGGGCAGATTGAAGTAGGGGGCAGATTGAAATAGGGGGCAGATTGAAGTAGGGGGCAGATTGAAATAGGGGGCAGATTGAAATAGGGGGCAGATTGAAATAGTGGGCAGATTGAAGTAGGGGGCAGATTGAAATAGGGGGCAGATTGAAGTAGGGGGCAGATTGAAATAGGGGGCAGATTGAAATAGGGGGCAGATTGAAGTAGGGGGCAGATTGAAATAGGGGGCAGATTGAAGTAGGGGGCAGATTGAAATAGGGGGCAGATTGAAATAGGGGGCAGATTGAAGTAGGGGGCAGATTGAAGTTGGGGGCAGATTGAAGTAGGGGGCAGATTGAAGTAGGGGGCAGATTGAAATAGGGGGCGGATTGAAGTAGGGGGCAGATTGAAGTAGGGGGCAGATTGAGGTAGGGGGCAGATAAGAGTACCACCGGGCAGCCACCACTGGGCGCAGCTCGGCAGGCGTCTGCCCGGGAGGAGGCAGAGACCATGCTGGTAGATGAGCCGATTACCCTTCTGGGCTTGAGCCCATAGGGACCAGCGTAGGCCATCTCCCGGGGCCTCGCTGCACCCCAGCAACTTGGCGTGATGTAGCTGACGTGCAGCTGAGGGACACTCAAATAACTGGTGGTGTATTGGACGGGTTGCCTGTCGTGCACCTGCTGGTAATCCTGGTATGGTGCTGAAATAGACGTGACAGTCAGAGGGAAACCAGATATTTTGATTCCTTGGTTTTTTTCATGTCATGTTGAGGCGTGTTAAGGGTGCCTTCCACTTTCCCTCGCACTCTGACATCCCCACTTTTCCATCCCCACTCTTCCCCATACTTGCTCCCCACTTGCTCCCAGGCCTGAATTGCAGCAGGCGCAGAGCGTCCTCAACTTTGCCAGGGAGATGGACCTTCACGAATTCCAGGCAAGGCTGACGTATAGACTTGAAGCCCCGAATCCTTAACGCTGAACCCCAAGCTCACACCCCTCAGTGGATTAGCACCAGTCGAGAACAAGGCTGACTCTTTACTCTGAAGGCTGACCCTTTAGGACCATTAATTCTAGGTGTATCTGCCTGAGTCCCAGACAAGGCCTTGTGTTTATCACCTGCTTGCCTGTCTTTTTTTGACAACTGTACAGATTCGACACTCTGCTACGTGGTGCTGATCACACTTGCCGGCCGCGCATGACCAGCTGTGCTCACCCCCTCTACCTAGTCCGCGCCACCGCCACCGCCTGCTCCTGACCCCGGCTGCATGTTCATGACGAATGCAGTTGGAGAGTTTGTTCAAGACTTGCAGCCGTTTGTCGATGATGAAACATGCGGGCGGAACACCAGCTGTTGTGCATCCCCTACAACCTCAATGATGACTGCTGATTGATTTTAAAAAGGTTATTGGAGCCTGAACCCTGAACCCTGAACCCTGGTCCCTAAACCCTGAACCCTGGACCCTGGACCCTGATTGCAGGTGGAACACAACCTGTTATGCTCCCCCTTCAACCTGATCAGCGCCGCTTGCTTCTGGCTGCCGGCGGGTAGGCGGAGGAAAGTGCACCCGTACCACTTCTTCCGCGCCTCAATGTGTTTTCTGGATGGTAGGTGCAATGGACCCCGAACCCTTAAAATCTCAACCCTAAACCCTCATACTCTCTGGATGGTAGGTGAAATGTTACCGAGCCCCTAAACTCTCAACCTTATCCCCTCATACTCGATGTGCTTTCTGGATGGGAGGTGCACTAATCCCTCAATCCTATTACACTCTCTGAATGGTAGGTGCACTGAGTCCTCAACCCTTAACTCTCAACCCTGTATACCCTCATACACGCTCTAGATGGCAGGTGCTCTGAAAAAACTTTCAACCTCGGCCTGTTTGTGTTTCCTGGATGGTGGGCCTGGATGGTGGGCCTGGATGGTGGGCCTGCATGTGTGTTCCTGGATGGTGGGCGCACTTTCATCTGAACCCTCGTGCTTCAGACTGGACAGTGGAGCGCCCTTCACCTGAAACCTCACAACTTGTTTAAATGGGGGAGTGCATTGTACCCGAATCCTGACATGTGAGGTGCTTCCTGGATACTGGGGTTGCACAGTGGACGGGGGGAGGGGGGCGTCCCCAGGTCTGGCTGGCACACAATTTCAGGATTCCTGGGCCAACTGCAGATGTGCTTAGCCTTTATTATAATAAACGTTGTCTAGTGTTGATTGGTGCATAAATGCTACCGTGCCGGTAAGTGTCAATTGTCCACCACTCTCTTCTCCCAGAAATCAAGAGTTTTGGGTCCATGTTTTCCCCTGGGGACAGCATGAACAGGTGTTGGTAGCTCACGCCCAAGTGACGGCAATTCAAAACTGCGATGATAGCTTAACATTGCAGATGGGCTGATTTACCTAAACTCCCTCCTCCCCATGTGGCCTGCCACCCCCTTGTGGGCGCGAGAGCTCGCCCCAAGCAGCTCACCGACGATTGCCGGATAGGGGGGGGGGCAGGAATGCACATTTGGCTTGGGATTGTAAATTAAGGGTGTGGCCTAGTTGCTGCTGAAGCCTGGCTCAAACAAGGCAGCATAGGATGGTGGTTACCAGGGGGACAAAACGAGATTAAGGGCTAGACAGGAGGCGGGAGGCGGGAAACGGGACGTTGTGGATGATTGTTACAAGTGCCATAAATCCTAAGCCCTTGGCATTGCAAGATGTTGTTCTGCCTCCTGCTTTGAAGCGCTGGGGGGCCTCCCGTGGTGGACGCACTGTCACCCTCTCCGGCCCACGTGCGCTTCACCCTTGCAGGGTTCACACCGGCTACTCCACACTTCCTGTACCTGCCGGCCGGCCGATCCGAGATCCCGCACCTGATGTACTTGTGCATCATCGTACCCATGATGATACTGTGGTCCACAACGATGTACGGGCTGTGTGCACCGTACTGCATCGTGTACTTTGCATCTTCGGTGAGTTGTGGCCTCTGTACCGCATCATCCCATTAGATCCTCCATGATGTACGCAATGTGCGCACTGTACTGCGTCGTGTACTTCATGGGCACCATGAGCAGGGACCTCTGTACTGCATCATCCACTTGAATCCTCCATCATATGCGCAATATGCACACTACGGTACTGCATTGTGTACTTTGCAATGCTGGTTAGTTGGGGCTTATGTACTGCATCATACCCTTAGATCTTCCAGGATGTACCAGTGTAATTTTACCCTCCACTGCCTCATCACCTTGGTTGTTGCCCCCTCCACTGCCCCTCCCCAGGGTCACAAAAAGCTCCTGCTTCAGATTAAGGCCGCCCTTCGCAGCAGCTTCAAGGGCAGTGATGGCGAACTGCCCTCGACCAAGAGCATGGCAGCTCTGTCCATGAGCTCCTCACGGTCCTTCTCGGCAAACGGCGCGTCGACGAGGCCCCGGAGCGTCACGGACAGCAGCGGGTGCGGCCCCAAAGCAAGGACATAAATTTAGCTAATGCACCCGCAGGGGTGCTGTGAAGGTTGAGGGAGGCAGAGGCAGCGGGGAATATGCACCCTGCCCCCCGCTACCTCTGCGGTCCTCAACCTTCACAGCTGCCGCAGGGGGGTACCCCGGCCACCTGGGTACAAGTGGAGGGGATGCGGGGGTAAAACCCCCTGCAGCCAGCCACAACTCAAGGCATCCGAAGCGGGGTGAGTCCAGGGGGTACAGTGGTTTCACTTCCTCGGCCTCCTCGTTGTGGTTTTTTTCAGCGCGAGGAGCGTCCATAAAGATCGTGCGGTCTCGCCGAGGACTCACGGACAGCGGCGCTTGAGTTCAGCAAGAAGGGGCAGGAAGGGCTGTGTGGGGCGTCAAGAAGTATCAGCGGAGGTGGCATAAGCAGGGGCAAAAAGAGCTCTATGTGTGGCGTTAGCAGGGGTGGTGTCAGTGGGGACAAGAAGGGCTGTGGAGCATCAGCAGGGTCGGCATCAGTAGGGGGGACATCATTACCACAATCATGAGCATAGGATTAATGCCCAAGGCCTCCTCGCGGTTGCTTAGGGTTAAGAGTTGAGGGTTTTATACTTGACAATTAGTTGAGGGTCGAGGGTTAAGTGTCAAGGGTTGAGGGTTTACTGTTGAGGGTTTAGAGTTGAGGGTTTAGAGTTGACAGTTGAGGGTTGAGAGTTGAGGGTTGAGAGTTGAGGATTGAGAGTTGAGGGTTGAGATTTGAGGGTGGAGAGTTGAGGGCTGAGAGTTGAGGGCTGAGAGTTGAGGGGAGAAACGGTGCATCCAAGAGATGAACAAGAAATTGAATGAAACTTGCAACCATTAGAAGTTAGGAGCTCGCTATCCAGCTGTCATTGATGGGCTGTTTTAATAACCCGTATATTTGTCGATCAGCATTGCCGATCAGCATGGAAGTTACATGCCCTCACCCCCCCTTTGAGCAGGAGCTACCAAGCCAACGCAGTGGACGAGGAGCTTGCAGGGCTGGGGGACGGACACGTCGTCAAGCGTGAGGCCACGCTACTGGAACCCATTAACGTGCTCGGGACGATTTCCGGCTTCATGGTTTGGATGTTATTAGGTGGGTCTCCACACTTACGACGCATCCTCTGCTGTTTAGCCCCTGCACGTGATTTCACGTTATATTGACTCCCTCTTGACAGTGTAGGGAGTCCATATACAAATTTAATACGTTATATAATGACTCCCTACGCCCTTTTTGCCCCGCCATATTATTATCACTACATTCTTCGAATCAAGCCTCAAATGCTGTTGTGCCCCTCCATCTTTTTGTTCATTTTTTCGGATAACACACTATTAGTCACTATGCTGCTCTGCCCCTGCATGTGCTTGTGTCCACTTGCTGTCACCACGCCCCGTGCAGCCTTGCCCTTTAATGTGCCTGTTTCGCCCTCTCAGGCACGCTTGTCATGCTCAAACTGTGGTTTTGTTGCAGGCACACACCTTCCTTGCCCTGTGCCGTCATGCCCAAAACAGCTGTGTGCCCTGGCAAGCACACTCGTCACGCTTCATTTGTTATCTTGTTACAGTTACTTGTTCCCACTTGTCCAAGTAGGGCCCTAGGCTGCGCTGTCCCTTTCATGCATACCATCGCACCCTTTGCCGTCTTGCTGCCCAGGCATTCTCATCACACCTACCCATCACACTCGCCCCACTCATCACACGCATCACACTCACCGAGCCTTTGAATGTCTTGCCCTCCATGCACACTCATCAATATCATCATGCTCTGCTTTATCCTCTGCAGCTGCTTGCTTCTACCTGTTCACATAAGGCCTGTTGATCACTCCTAACCCTGGTCACTTTCAACATGTGTCGCTATGAACCTTGGTCACTCAAAATCGCGATCGTTATCATGCCTGGCCTCTTTTAACCATTGCCACTATTTACGACGATCACACTTTAGGTGTGTCACTCTATTGAATGGTCACTCTCAACCCTGGTCGCTCTGAACGCCGCCCACTGTCGGCCCTGGTCACTCTTACCTCCGCAGGTTATTTCTAAAGCCTTCATCTCTCATGTGCTTGTCTTCTCCTGTTCATGTACTGCACTCTGACCACCCTATTTTTACTCTGGACCACGCTGCCTCGCCCCTACAAGTGCTTGTTACGCCCCCCCCGCCAGGCGCACTCATCACACTCTGTTTCATTCTCTGCAGGTGCCTGCTTCTACCTGTTCATGTACGGCCTGACAGATTGACTAGGAAATACCCACAGTGGGCCCTTTCTCCTTTTCTTAAACATAAAGATTGTCCTACATTCAGGTGCCTGCTTCTACCTGTTCATGAACGGCCTGACAGATTGACTAGGAAATACCCACAGTGGGCCCTTTCTCCTTTTCTTAAACATAAAGATTGTCCTACATGCAGGTGCCTGCTTCTACCTGTTCATGAACGGCCTGACAGATTGACTAGGAAATACCCACAGTGGGCCCTTTCTCCTTTTCTTAAACATAAAGATTGTCCTACATGCAGGTGCCTGCTTCTACCTGTTCATGAACGGCCTGACAGATTGACTAGGAAATACCCACAGTGGGCCCTTTCTCCTTTTCTTAAACATGAAGATTGTCCTACATGCGGGTGCCTGCTTCTACCTGTTCATGTACGGCCTGACAGATTGACTAAGAAATACCCACAGTGGGCCCTTTCTCCTTTTCTTAAACATAAAGATTGTCCTACATGCAGGTGCCTGCTTCTACCTGTTCATGAACGGCCTGACAGATTGACTAGGAAATACCCACAGCGGGCCCTTTCTCCTTTTCTTTAACATAAAGATTGTCCTACATGCAGGTGCCTGCTTCTACCTGTTCATGAACGGCCTGACAGATTGACTAGGAAAAACCCACAGTGGGCCCTTTCTCCTTTTCTTAAACATAAAGATTGTCCTACATGCAGGTGCCTGCTTCTACCTGTTCATGAACGGCCTGACAGATTGACTAGGAAATACCCACAGTGGGCCCTTTCTCCTTTTCTTAAACATAAAGATTGTCCTACATGCAGGTGCCTGCTTCTACCTGTTCATGAACGGCCTGACAGATTGACTAGGAAATACCCACAGTGGGCCCTTTCTCCTTTTCTTAAACATGAAGATTGTCCTACATGCAGGTGCCTGCTTCTACCTGTTCATGAACGGCCCCTTGATCACCCTGTCCTGCCTCTTTACCCCGCTGCCTCTCCCCTGCAAGTGCTTGTTTCGCCCCCCGCCGGGCGCACTCACTGCATTCATCGCATTCTGTTTCTTTGCCTGCAGGTGCCTGCTTCTACCTGTTCATGTACGGCCCCTTGATCACTCTTAACCCTGGTCACTCTTACCTCTGCAGGTGCCTGCTTCTACTTGTTCATGTACGGCCCCTTGATCACCCTGTTCTGCCTCTGGACCTGGATCGGCGGGGTTCTGTGGAGCCTCTTCAACATTGTCAGCTTCACCGTCAGCTCCGCCTTCACCGCCATGAGGATGTCCGTGGCCAAGATGTGGCGCGGTGGCAGAGTGCAGTCGCAAGAGTCCTTGGAGAAGAACATCCAGTGCAACGTGTTCCGGGTGGATGATGAGCTGGAAAAGTGAGACAGACTTTGTTGCTGTTTTGGTGTTGCTGTCCTTGGTGTTGATGCTGTTGGTGTTGCTGTCCTTGATGTTGTTGTCCTTGTCCTTGTTGTCGTTGTTTCTGGTCTTTTTGTTGTTATGCATGTATGGTGCACTGTTGGTGTGTGTCATCGTCCCGCCTCGTTCCCGTTTCCTCCCCCGATCCTTCGCTGAAGACTATAGCGGGCTTTAGGCCGGATGTGTCCTTGGAGTTGGAAGACAATGATTGCCTCATGGTGCAGGAGGTCCAGGGACTAATGGGTGCTGTGTGACCACCGTTAAGCAGTTAACCATCTGCTCAAAACCCCACGTGTCCACTTGTTGGCCATTACTCAAATGCCTAGGCTCGCCACCCACCTTGTGCTGGCACTTAACCCTAAACCCTTTGCTGGCCCTTTTCCTTCAGGCAACAACAGATAGAGCAGCAGACCCAGCACCAGGCTACCAGCTACTTGGCCGAGGAGGACTTGCTCAGCTGCGTCTATGAGGCGTTTGGGCAGGACTGCGCACTGCATCAAGCCGCCGCGCTCGCGCAGGACGTCGGGAACAACATCTCGGCGGACGGTGTCGTCGCAGCCATGAGGCCGGAGAAGCCGGAAGGTGCGGCCGAGCCCCCCCGGACCAAGTCCGCCAACGGCGGGCTGCTGAAGATCCTGGGTGTGGCTGCCATGGCTAAATCCTTTGCGAGCAAGGCGCGCAGAAAGACTTCTGAGGGAGTTTTGCCGTCCCACCTGGCTGCGTCCGAGGCCGGCAGACAGGCTGACACATCGTCCAAGGCCTCCGCGTTCGACATGGTCAGGCACGCGCAGGGGATGGCGCATACAGCTGAGCCGACGGCGCATGCAGCGTTCAACGCCGCAGATGCCGACGATGTTGGCGAAGCGGAGGTGAAAAAGAGCGCCATGCATCACGTAGGCTCTGGCAGTGTTGTGTCGCCTTTTCTCACTCGGAGATCGGGTGAGTGGGTGGGAGAAGCAGCAGCGGCGGCGGGAACGGCTCCTGTGCCCGTGCAGCAACAGGTCAATGTGCTGCTTGAGGTGGTGCAAGGGCTGCATGCCATGATCAAGTTGCAATCCTCCCAAATGGCGGAGATGCAGGCGACGTTGGCCCTGGCTCTGGGCAGGCCGGCGGCGGCGGCGGCTGCGAGGTCGCCAGCAGTGCAGGAGCTGGTGCTGGTTGGCTCGGACGGGGGCCGGTCGCCAGCCGAGCTGCTGCGGCGTGCAAACAGTGGCTTAGACAGCGCCATGATGGGATTGTGAGAGGATGAGGGGATCTGTGGAGGTCCGGGGAAAGGCAACTCGAGGGGGGCAGGGGAGAGACGCCTCGTGGATTTAAGGGGAAAGGTGCCTCGAGGGAGGCAGGGGAGAGGGCCTCAAGGAGTGAAGGGGAGAGGCGCATCGTGGTGTTAAAGGTAAAGGCGCCTCGAGGGGGCAAGGGCGGGGCGCCTCGTGGAGTGGAGGATACAGATGCCTAGAAAGATGAGGATGGGATTTGGGTGTGCAATCGGCAGTTTGTGGCCGTGCCTTGTTTGTAGGGCTTGCCCTCGAGTGGGTTTACTTAATTCTAGTCGACGAATGATGCTCCTCCCGAAATCGTGTCAGTTTGGAAGGAGGGCTTCATCAGGATTCTTACTATGGCATCATAGCGAATGTCCTTTTATGATACTATTATTGGAAAGGTCGCACCTTGCCTGATATCACTGTGCAGAGGCACACTGCCATATTCATCTATTCTTGCTTTGAACAAATGGTAAGGGTGAATTGTCTCGTTTTAAGTGCATGGCCCGCACAATGGCGGTGCGTCACATTAGTGCAATAACGATGTATGGACATGTTGTCTGTATGGGACCGCTGGTGCCCCTATCAAGCTGTATTTTTTCAGGACGTTTGCCTCCATCCGTGTATGTCATCATGGCGTTTTTTATACAAATCAGCGAAAGTTTTGCTCATAGGCTGTGCCTTATTCCCCCACCAGGCAGTTGGGCTCCCGCGTTGCCCGGTATCTTAATGTAACGTTATCACCAATCAACTCAGCAGGGCCCCAGAGGTGCAACGTCGTTGATCTATAAACTCATGGGCCGATCAGTTGGGCGCCCACGTGGCCAAGCCTTTTGAACATGGCCCAGAGGTGTAACTTCATCGACCTCTTCACTCACGGGCAGAGACACACAAATCCCCGCACAATGCTACGGACTTCCAATTGAGGAACTAGCCATTGCGATGGCGGCAGGTAGCAAATATACCATGGCTGCCAGTGTGGGCGAGACAAGGTTCAATACGCGGTAGTATTCGGTGTTGTAGCTGAGGTCATGTTCCCCCTCTGGTTTGCAGCAGTTGGTAAGATGCGGTGAAGGTGCCGGCACCCTTGGTTTGGCAACAGGTGGTTTAAAGCGGTTGGGGGTGCGCGGTCCCCCCTAGTCTGCAACAGGTGGTTAAAAGCGCTTGAAGTGCACCCCCTGATTCAGCAACAGTTGCTTGAAAGCGGTTGGGGTTGCACGGAACACCCCTAGTTTGCAACAGGTGGTTACAAACGGTTGAGGTGCACCCCCTGATTTTGCAACAGGTGGTTAAAAGCGGTTGGGGGTGCACGGAACACCCCTAGTTTGCAACAGGTGGTTACAAACGGTTGAGGTGCACCCCCTGATTTTGCAACAGGTGGTTAAAAGCGGTTGGGGGTGCACGGAACACCCCTAGTTTGCAACAGGTGGTTACAAATGGTTGAGGTGCACCCCTGATTTTGAAACAGGCGGTTGAAAGCGGTTGAGGAGCACCCCTGATTTGCAACAGGTGGTAAACTTCACTCCTTTGCACCTACGTCATGTTTTCTGATTGGGGCCTATCTTCTGCACTATGAGGTTCAATTCCACGCCATTCGTCTATGGCAATGTGTTGGTTGCTTGCCGAAGGGGGTCACTGTTTTTTCGCTCGCTGACCTGGTTCATTTCAGGGCTCGCACCGGTATGCAGGCACGTGTCCCATGCATCAATTGTGATGCTCTGCTTAACTGAAAAACGATTCAGAAAAATTCAAATTCACAGAAGGTGCTTTACATTGGTCGAGGCGCACCCCATGATTCTATACATGTGATTTAAAGCGGTTGAGGTGCCCCTCTGGTCAAAGACCGGTCAATAGGGATGACACAGCCACCAGACCAACATGTTGTTTGCCTTCTTTCTGGCCGTCAATCCGTTCCACACACACGAAAAGCTGAACCCTGTTGAATCACGTATTTGACATGTTTGTGGTATGACATACGCCCAACATGGCAGATTTTCTGGAGGGTCGAAAAAACCAGGATGCAACATCTATGAAATGCCTCTGGAGATACCCGGCGGGATCCCCCCATGGAAACACCAGGCGGGAATGCCCCTGAAAATATTAACCATTCGCCAATGTCTTCCGTTACACAGTCCGGCTAACAGTATTCGTAAACGAAGCAAGTGTTGGGTAGCCCATCACATCATTGGGAATAACACGACGCTGATGTCCAATCTGGAGGCTTTAGCTAGGCATCAGAGCATACCGCCCCTCCGCTACAAAATCACCGCTTCTTGGCCTTCTTCTTATTGGTCCGTGCACCGCCCCCGCCCACGCCGCCCGCTTTGTCGTCGGATGAGCCGCCAAACCGGAAAGGGATGTGGCAGGTGTTGGGCTCCAGGGGGTTCCCATGCGAGTCGTACAACAGGCCGTTGCAACGTGCGTACTCGGTGATCTCCAAGATCACCTGCAGACAGGGTCACAGCCACACACTGCTTCCTCAGCCACATTTCAGCCACATTTCGGCTACACTGCATCTCGGGGTTGCCAAGGGATTCCTGCAACACCCTGTTACGGCAATACTCGGAGAACTTGGTAATCATTGGAAGAGGGAAAATATCGTCATCAACAGATACCGGTTGAGATCTGGAAAGCGAATCAGCCCAATCGCAGATCTGCAGATCTGCAGAGATCTTGAAAGTACCTGTACATCAACAAAGCAACAGGTCTCAGCAGATGTACTGAGATCTTGATCCCCCCTCCCCGGCCCTCAACCCTGTGCCCAATCCACCCCCCCAGCCCTGAACCCTGAGCCCAACCCACCCCCCCGGCCCTAAACCCTGAACCCAACCCACCCTCCCAGTCCTAAACCCTGAGCCCCCCCCTACCCTGGCCCTAAACCCTGAACCCAACCCACCTCCAGGAAACATACGTAGACACGCTTCCGCCCCCAGAAGCCGCCCCGTTTGTCCACCCAGGCCTCGCCATTGTTCGCAGCGTGGAAAGTCTGGCAGCGGGAGCAGAAGCGCGCACAGGACCTGGAACGGAGTAGGAGCAGAAGGACGAAAATTTTGAAGGGTTTAGGGTTTGTGGTTGCTGTCAGGCTTGCAGACAATTTGGACAGTTTGCACAGTTCATTCGCAAGCACATGGCATGCATCCATTTCAAAGCAAAACATCGACTGCGACGGACAGGAGGATGAGTTGGTCCAAGAACCTTTGTTGGCAGGGATATGGGAATCAATAAGGTTAGGCTCTGAAGGTTATGAATCATGATCCAGCAGCAGATGCTCGTGCAAGACCTGCCAAACATTCAATCACATCAAAATGTAAACATGCCGTACATCCGGAGTGCCCTCCAGCAACACTAGGAATCTATTCATGTTTATTATGCCCCTCAGGAAAAGTTTTCATGCTTCCATCCTCCACACACCGCCTGATTCCAACCGATTTCAACCGATTACGCCCAGCGTGCTCCCACCCAGCGTACTTGTCGCACACCGACGAAACAAAACCTGTCCCCAACGTGATGCTCTCACATTTTTCGCACTGGCCAAACAAATGATTCATCTCTCTTACCGTAGTCACGGACATATATCGTTGTTTTCATTGTTGTTCAGGGAGCAACGTATTAAATTGTGAAAATATTTTTGACTGGAACTTTTCATGTTAAGGGGCAACGAATAAAAAATTCGCTAAAATAGCCTTTTTAAGCATGAAATTCAAAATCAACGAAACACGTCCGTGACTACGGTACTTCTCTCTTTTTGTTGAAAAGCCTTTAAAAAACGGCAGAGCGCACGGCAGAGCGCTGTCACACATGCAGGGTTTAAAAAAAGGTAAAATAAACATATGTAAACTCTTTGAATTAAAACAAAATTAGATAATCTTATTTCTCTCCGGAGATGCCCGGGTGGCTCATATTAGTGCAAGACATCACACTCACAGGAACCACCACAGACTCCATAATCATAATCTTTCGAGCTGGTCACCCCCCCCACCCCCCCGGTCCTCTTTGATTTTGACAGCACTTTAAGCACCGGTACCTGTATCTACTCCAGGGAAAGCTGGACAACAAGTTTGCACCAGATCTGGAAAAAGTAGATACCAGATCTAAAAAAAGTGTCCAAATGCCAGTCGAGCGCGCACTCACGCAAGGATCTCCGTAAAGACCGCCGGGTGGCTCTTGCCGCACGACCGGCAAGGCATATCCATCTCCTTCCGAGAGAGGCCGCCATCGCCGCCGCCGCCGCCGCCGCCGTCGCCGTCTGCCCAAGAGGGCGCGCCCCCCGCAGAGATGCCCTCCTCCTCTCTTTTCAGCTTCAGGTCGTAATCCCGCCGCTTCCCCGCATCCGACAACACGTCCGCAGCCTGTCAGCGACACAGAAGAACGTCGGTCTTCACATCGGCTTTTTCACGTCGGCGCCGGGAAGTCAGCAATGAAGTGTTTTTTGCAGGGTGCTTCAGCTACACTTCAGTTGCACTCATATATATGCTTCAGCTACACTGTCAGCCGAACCAGATACACCTCAGCTACACTCCAGCAACACTTCAGCTACACTTCAGCAACACTTCAGCTACACTTCAGCTGCACTTCAGCAACACTTCAGCCGCACTTCAGCTACACTTCAGCAACACTTCAGCTACTCTTTAGCTACACTTCAGCTGCACTTCAGGAACACTTCAGCCGCACTTCAGCAACACTTCAGCTACACTTCAGCTACACTCCAGCTACAATCCAGCTAAACTTCATCTGCACTTCAGCTGCACTTCATCTACACCTCAGCAACACTTCAGATGCACTTAAGCTACACCTCAGCAACACTTCAGCTACACTTCAGCAACCCTTAAGCTACTCTTTAGCTACACTTCAGCTGCACTTACAGCAACATCTCAGCAAAACTTCAGCTACACTTGAGCTACACATCAGCTACACTTCAGCTGCACTTCAGCTACACCTCAGCAACACTTCAGCTGCACTTCAGCTACACTTCAGTTAAACTTCAGCTACACTTGAGCTACACATCAGCAACACTTCAGCTACAATTCAGCTGCACTTAAGCTACACCTCAGCAACACTTCAGCTGCACTTCAGCTGCACTTCAGCTACACTTCAGCTGCACTTCAGCTACACTTCAGCTTCACTTCAGCTACACCTCAGCAACACTTCAGCAGAAGCATGGTCACACCACGATTACCCTCCATGCCTCTCTCCCAAACGCCTCTCTCCCACACAAACCTCTTATGCCTCTCTCCCAAATGCCCCTCCCCCTTCCCGCCTCTTGTGCCGCTCCCCAACGCTCCCCCGCCTCTTATGCCTCTCTCCCAAATGCCCCTCCCCCTTCCCGCCTCTTGTGCCGCTCCCCACCGCTCCCCCGCCTCTTATGCCTCTCTCCCAAATGCCCCTCCCCCTTCCCGCCTCTTGTGCCGCTCCCCAACGCTCCCCGCCTCTTATGCCTCTCTCCCAAATGCACCCCCCCCTTCCCCGCCTCTTGTGCCTCTCTACCCAAGGCCCCCCCCCCCACCTCAGTGACCCTCTGGAAAGCTTCCTTAGCGCCCACCGCGCCCGCTAGCTTGTCCGGGTGCGTCGCCAGGCTCTTGGAGCGCTTTGCCCGCCGCACGGCCTCCTCGTCCGCATCTCGCGCCAGCTCCAACACCTCGTACATGTCGTAGCTCTTGAGCACACGGGCCACCTCACCTGGGACGACACAACATGGGTCAGAGGGTTCACGGCTTATGGCTTGTGGTTTCGGATTCGTGTTTAAAGGTTCATATGTGGGTTTGTGGCTTAGGGTTCGTAGTTTATAGGTTAAGGTCCCGGTTTGACCCTACATGTTCCGGTTTGACACTAAACCCTACAGGTCCCGGTTTGACCTTAAACCCTACAGGTCCCGGTTTGACCTTAAACCCTACATGTTCCGGTTTGACCTTAAACCCTACAGGTCCCGGTTTGACCTTAAACCCTACAGGTCCCGGTTTGACCTTAAACCCTACATGTTCCGGTTTGACCTTAAACCCTACAGGTCCCGGTTTGACCTTAAACCCTACAGGTCCCGGTTTGACCTTAAACCCTACATGTTCCGGTTTGACCTTAAACCCTACAGGTCCCGGTTTGACCTTAAACCCTACAGGTCCCGGTTTGACCTTAAACCCTACATGTTCTGGTTTGACCTTAAACCCTACAGGTCCCGGTTTGACCTTAAACCCTACAGGTCCCGGTTTGACCTTAAACCCTACAGGTCCCGGTTTGACCTTAAACCCTACATGTTCCGGTTTGACCTTAAACCCTACAGGTCCCGGTTTGACCTTAAACACTACATGTTCCGGTTTGACCTTAAACCCTACAGGTCCCGGTTTGACCTTAAACCCTACAGGTCCCGGTTTGACCTTAAACCCTACAGGTCCCGGTTTGACCTTAAACCCTACAGGTCCCGGCTTGACCTTAAACCCTACAGGTCCCGATTTGACCTTAAACCCTACAGGTCCCGGTTTGACCTTAAACCCTACAGGTTGTGGCTCTGGACCACGCAGGCCACCTTGACTGGCACCATCTGAGGAGGATGGGAGGTGGGGGTATGGGAGGTGGGGGTATGGGACGTGGGGGTATGGGAGGTGGGGGTATGGGAGGTGGGGGTATGGGAGGTGGGGTATGGGAGGGTGGCAGGGGTGAGATTGTTCCTGGTACCCCAAGGAGTGGCCTTCTCGCCGCCGCCGCTTAAGGAAAAGGGGTCGCCGCAGCGCCTGCAGCCGACCACTGCAAATCGGTGCCATCGCCGCAGCGGCACCTGCGTCCACTCACGACCAATCCACAGCACCGGCAGTGGCGCCTGCGTCCACCCGCGGCCTATCCATCCAGAGCAGAAAATAGCACCTCCCGTCCTCCAGCAAATCTGCAGGCGCAGCTGCTGCCACCGCCGCAGCGGCAGTGGCATTTGCGTCCACTTACGACCAATCCAAAGCGGCGGCGCCTGCGACTGCTTGCAGCCTATCCACAGCAGAAAAGAGCCCCTCATTCACATCAGAAAATAGCCCCTCCCGTCCTTCCCACTGCCTTCAAAGAAAGAATCGCATAAACGCGACACTGATGAAAAGTGGGCGGGTCTGGCAAGGCAGGGAAGCTGCCTGGCAAGGCAGGGCAAGGCAAGGGAGCTGCCGGGCAAGGCAGGGAAGCTGCCGGGCAAGGCAGGGCAAGGCAGGGAAGCTGTCCGGCAAGGCAGGGAAGCTGCCTGGCAAGGCAGGGAAGCTGTCGGGCAAGGCAGGGAAGCTGCTGGGCAAGGCAGGGAAGCTGCTGGGCAAGGCAGAGAAGCTGCTGGGCACGGCAGGGAAGCTGCCTGGCAAGGCAGGGCAAGGCAGGGAAGCTGCCGGGCAAGGCAGGGAAGCTGCCTGGCAAAGCAGGGAAGCTGCCTGGCAAGACAGGGCAAGGCAGGGAAGCTGCCTGGCAAGGCAAGGAAGCTGCCGGGCAAGGCAGGGAAGCTGCCTGGCAAGGCAGGGCAAGGCAGGGAAGCTGCTTGGTAAGGCAGGGCAAGGCAGGGAAGCTGCCGGGCAAGGCAGGGCAAGACAGGGAAGCTGCCGGGCAAGGCAGGGCAAGGCAGGGAAGCTGCCTGGCAAGGCAGGGAAGCTGCTGGGCAAGGCAGGGAAGCTGCTGGGCAAGGCAGGGAAGGTGCTGGGCAAGGCAGGGCAAGGTAGGGAAGCTGCCTGGCAAGGCAGGGAAGCTGCCAGGCAAGGCAGGGAAGCTGCCTGGCAAGGCAGGGAAGCTGCCTGGCCAGGCAGGGCAAGGCAGGGAAGCTGTCTGGCAAGGCAGGGCAGGGCAGGGAAGCTGCCTGGCAAGGCAGGGCAAGCTAACACACCTCGGACACACGCACCGGTTTTTCAACACAGCAAGGAAACATTACAAGAGCCCCGCAAAACATGCAACGTGCATAAACCAAATTTTGCTCCTCCAAACAAGCAACATTCAAAACAAATGGCCCGCGCCTAAAGATGTGCCATACGCAAAGCAGGGTGTGTTCCCCAAAACAAGGAGCATGCAATCACCCACTTCCCCCCCCCCCCCCCAATTACCACCCTCCACTCCCTCGACACCCACTTCCCACCGCTCACCCGTGGACCCTTAAGCGCCTCCTGCTACAGCCTGGACTCGCCTTCGCAAAATTGCGCTGCCCAAAACGTGCAACACGCAAACAAATCATGTTCCCCCAAAAAACTCAACATGCAAACACTCCCTCCCCCATTCTCCACACGTACCTGTCCTTCCCTCTAAAGACGTAAACCACCGCTCACCCCTTGCTGGCCCTTTTCCTTCAGGCGCCAACAGATTGAGCAGCAGAACCAGCACCAAGTCACCAGCAACTGGGCCAATGCTCACCTGTCGACCCCTTGGGCGCCTCCTGCTTCAGCCTGGCCTCGCCTTCGCCCGAAGATCCCCACCAGGATCCGCCCCCTGCCCCCCTGCCTCTCCCGCTCTTGCTGCCCGATTCCCCCTTGCTGCTGCCTGCTCCCGCCCCGCCCTCTCGGGGCAGGCTGGTGACGATCACGAGCCATGCGAGGAAGACCACCATGGGGGCAGGGACGGCCAAGTACAACGGTAGGCTGCGCACACACCACAGGCCTGCACGCGCATCAAGGGTTCAGGGTTATGGTTTCAGGTTATCGGTCTAGGGTTTCAGGTTAAGGTTTCAGGTTAAGGGTCTAGGGTTTCAGGTTAAGGGTCTAGGGTTTCAGGTTAAGGGTCTAGGGTTTCAGGTTAAGGGTCTAGGGTTTCAGGTTAAGGGTCTAGGGTTTCAGGTTAAGGGTCTAGGGTTTCAGGTTAAGGGTCTAGGGTTTCAGGTTAAGGGTCTAGGGTTTCAGGTTAAGGGTCTAGGGTTTCAGGTTAAGGGTCTAGGGTTTCAGGTTAAGGGTCTAGGGTTTCAGGTTAAGGGTCTAGGGTTTCAGGTTAAGGTTTCAGGTTAAGGGTCTAGGGTTTCAGGTAAAGGTTTCAGGTTAAGGGTCTAGGGTTTCAGGTTAAGGGTCTAGGGTTTCAGTTGAAGGGCTAAAGGCTCAACGGTAGGCTGCGCGCACAACACAGGCCTGCACACGCATCAAGGGTTGAAGGTTTAGGGTGTGAGATTTCAGGTTTCAGGTTTAGGGTTTTAGGCGTAATGCCAGGCTGCCCACACACCAAAAAACGTACTATGTGGGTGTGTGTAAGGGGGTCATAACTGACCTCAGCTCTCACATACCCCCACATTCCCAAGCTAGCAAGCTGCCTCCTCATTTTTAAACACAACAATTTATATTACCAGCCCTGTGTGTAAATTGAAGGGACTTTTTAAGACTTTAAAAAAACTGAAAACCAAGCCTACTTTAGAATTCATCACGACCAAACCCCCAAAACCACCAAACGCAGTCACCTCAGCTCCCACACTGTTCACACCCGTAGCTTGTTTTGTTACAAAGTTAACGCATGCACCCACTGCCTTTGGCGAAGGGGCCAGGCGGAGCGAACCGGGGGGGAACCAGCGACAAGAACTAAAACATAACCTCAAACACGCAACCAGGAGACACGGGGCAAAGGAAAGCAACACAGAGTCACATACTCAGTACAAAACGGGAGGACACTGGAACGACAGAACAAGTGACAAGCCTAGGTGTGGCCTTGTGGGTGACTCAAGCTGGAAACTTCCAAACCTCCCAAACCAACTGTTGTGATGGCCCCAGCCGCCGGGGCAACTGCCTGACAACATCCCAGGCTTGTCGTCAGCAATGCCCATGCTTGCTGACAACAAGCCTAGCATGATTCAGAAAGACTTCCACCTCAAACATCCTTACACCACCCATCACATGACCAGGGATTACGACAGCCCACACTCACCTGTTGCGATGGCCCCGGCCCCTGCATCCCCATGCTTGCTGTGGACAAGCGTGGTTTAAGGGTTCAGCAAAATTTAAAGAAACTCAAGAAACCCCTAGAACACCATTTACAGAAGCCCACACCCACCCACCCATTGCGGTGGCCACGGCCCCCCAGCTCCCAAAGCCTGCTGACGACAGCATGAAGAGCAAGAAGGAGATGGGCAGGGAGGCCCAGCACCAGAAGTGTGTGCCTACAGGGCAGGGGGGCAGGATCACAACAGCGATGCGTCAGTTTGGAGGACCTCATTCGCCGGTTGGCCTCGTGTGTGTGTGTGTGTTCCTCTCCCAAGGCCGCTGAGCCCAACTCTCGCATTCATCCCAAACAAGCAGAAGGTTCCGGGTCCAGGCTTTCAGGGGTTCACAACTGACTCAACCCTAAACCCTAACAAGGCAGTGCCTGAGAAGTACATGGCGAGCGGCATCCACGCCAGCCAACACAACCCTGAACCCTGACAAGGCAGTACCTGAGAAGTACATGGTGAGCGGCGTCCACGCCAGCCACATCTTGAGAGGGTGCAGCGTCCCGTTCATCCCGAACACGACGGTGAGCGTGCACAGGGCAGAGACCACAAGCTTAGGCTCCCACACAGTCCAGATGCTGCGCACAGATCGGGGGGGGGTCAGGTTTCAGGTTTCAGGTTTCAGGTTTCAGGTTTCAGGTTTCAATTTATCCCACAAAATCCAGATGCTGCGCACAGGCCAGGGGGGGGGGCAGGGTTCAGCTTTCAGGGTCCAGGATTCAGCGTCCGGGGTTCAGGGTCCAGGGTCCAGGGTCAATTGCTTCTCTGCAGCGTGAGTCAGGGTGAGGGCGGCTAGAGGGCTGACCTGTGAGGGCGGCTAGAGGGCTGACCTGTGAGGGCGGCTAGAGGGCTGACCTGTGAGGGCGGCTAGAGGGCTGACCTGTCAGGGCGGCTAGAGGGCTGACCTGTGAGGGCGGCTAGAGGGCTGACCTGTGAGGGCGGCTAGAGGGCTGACCTGTGAGGGCGGCCAGAGGGCTGACCTGTGAGGGCGGCTAGAGGGCTGACCTGTGAGGGCGGCTAGAGGGCTGACCTGTGAGGGCGGCTAGAGGGCTGACCTGTGAGGGCGGCTAGAGGGCTGACCTGTGAGGGCGGCCAGAGGGCTGACCTGTGAGGGCGGCCAGAGGGCTGACCTGTGAGGGCGGCCAGAGGGCTGACCTGTGAGGGCGGCTAGAGGGCTGACCTGTGAGGGCGGCCAGAGGGCTGACCTGTGAGGGCGGCCAGAGGGCTGACCTGTGAGGGCGGCTAGAGGGCTGACCTGTGAGGGCGGCCAGAGGGCTGACCTGTGAGGGCGGCCAGAGGGCTGACCTGTGAGGGCGGCTAGAGGGCTGACCTGTGAGGGCGGCCAGAGGGCTGACCTGTGAGGGCGGCCAGAGGGCTGACCTGTGAGGGCGGCTAGAGGGCTGACCTGTGAGGGCGGCTAGAGGGCTGACCTGTCAGGGCGGCTAGAGGGCTGACCTGTGAGGGCGGCTAGAGGGCTGACCTGTGGGGGCGGCTAGAGGGCTGACCTGTCAGGGCGGCTAGAGGGCTGACCTGTGAGGGCGGCTAGAGGGCTGACCTGTGAGGGCGGCTAGAGGGCTGACCTGTGAGGGCGGCTAGAGGGCTGACCTGTGAGGGCGGCTAGAGGGCTGTCCTGTGAGGGCGGCCAGAGGGCTGACCTGTGAGGGCGGCCAGAGGGCTGACCTGTGAGGGCGGCTAGAGGGCTGACCTGTGAGGGCGGCCAGAGGGCTGACCTGTGAGGGCGGCCAGAGGGCTGACCTGTGAGGGCGGCCAGAGGGCTGACCTGTGAGGGCGGCTAGAGGGCTGACCTGTGAGGGCGGCCAGAGGGCTGACCTGTGAGGGCGGCTAGAGGGCTGACCTGTGAGGGCGGGTAGAGGGCTGACCTGTGAGGGCGGCTAGAGGGCTGACCTGTGAGGGCGGCTAGAGGGCTGACCTGTGAGGGCGGCTAGAGGGCTGACCTGTGAGGGCGGCTAGAGGGCTGACCTGTGAGGGCGGCCAGAGGGCTGACCTGTGAGGGCGGCTAGAGGGCTGACCTGTCAGGGCGGCTAGAGGGCTGACCTGTGAGGGCGGCTAGAGGGCTGACCTGTGAGGGCGGCTAGAGGGCTGACCTGTGAGGGCGGCCAGAGGGCTGACCTGTCAGGGCGGCCAGAGGGCTGACCTGGGAGGGCGGCCAGAGGGCTGACCTGTGAGGGCGGCTAGAGGGCTGACCTGTGAGGGCGGCTAGAGGGCTGACCTGTGAGGGCGGCTAGAGGGCTGACCTGTGAGGGCGGCTAGAGGGCTGACCTGTGAGGGCGGCTAGAGGGCTGACCTGTGAGGGCGGCTAGAGGGCTGACCTGTGAGGGCGGCTAGAGGGCTGACCTGTGAGGGCGGCTAGAGGGCTGACCTGTGAGGGCGGCCAGAGGGCTGACCTGTGAGGGCGGCTAGAGGGCTGACCTGTGAGGGCGGCTAGAGGGCTGACCTGTGAGGGCGGCTAGAGGGCTGACCTGTGAGGGCGGCTAGAGGGCTGACCTGTGAGGGCGGCCAGAGGGCTGACCTGTGAGGGCGGCTAGAGGGCTGACCTGTGAGGGCGGCCAGAGGGCTGACCTGTGAGGGCGGCTAGAGGGCTGACCTGTGAGGTCCGATGGCCTGAGTACCCCCTTACGCACACCATCTAAGTGAAGAACACAACAGCCCTACTTCAGCACACCGCCAAATAGCGGCCACTTGGCCGATGGGGAACAAACCCTGGCAATATCAATAGCTCACACAGTTCAATGGCGGCACCGATGCCCAGTGGCCTTGTCATGGGGTCAGTGGCTGTGTGGGTGATGCTCAGTGGCTGTTTGGGTGATGCCCAGTGGCTGTGTGGGCGATGCCCTAGCGCATTTGTGTCCTCACCTTAGGCTGGGGTGCCGCCATCCTCCTCAACAGAAAAGGGCCAGGGTGCTCAATTCCTGAAACCTAAACACATATCCTAAGGATTCAGCCGGGGTGAGCCCCGACAGCCCACACACCAGCAACTTCACCTTAGGATGGGGTGCCGCCATCCTCAGCAGCAGCACCGGGCCGGGGGTTACAAAAACACTGAACCCTAATAAGAACCCTTACGCCCTAAGGAGCCCCGACAGCCCACACACCAGCACCTTCACCTTAGGATGATGCAGCCCCTCACGAGCAGCACCACGGGGCCCACCAGCAGGGAAAAGAGCCACCAGGCGACCACCAGCGCGGAGAGGGCTGTCGGGATGGCGCACGCAGCTCTGATCACCGAGGCGGGGAGCAGGGTCAGGGTTGAGGGGTTGGGGCTAGGAGGCGACGACGTTTTGGGGCAAAGGGCTGAGGTTCGAGAGAGGCATCAAACAAGAATGGCAGAGAAGGGCGTGGGGATGCCAGATACGTTGTTTACTGACTTAACCCTAAGCCTACTACCTAAACCCTAAGCCTATTACCTAAACCCTAAGTAGGCCATGCTCACACAGGTGGGCAGCGGGACGGGCCACGAGTGGCATCAGGGTTCAGGGTTCAGGGACGAGGGTGGTGACAGGGTTCAGGACAAGGGTGTTGTCAGGTTTAAGGGTCGAGGTGGTGCCAGGGTTTAGGGTCAAGGGTGGTGTCAGGGTTTGGGGTCAAGGGTTGTGGCAGGGTTTAGAGTCGAGAGCGGTGCCAGGGTTAGGGATTACACCCTGAAACATATCAGGGCGGCCCGCATGCTGCCCAGAAATTCCCTTTCCATGACATTCTGCGCACCCATTGAGGCTGGTGATCGCACCGCGACCGAAACCCGGCAACGCACCAGAGCGGCTCTTGCCCCCCTCCCCCCTGTTCCATGCTTTCCATGCTTTTCTTGACCATTCTGAAATGAACCCTTCCAGCGCAATTTAGGTCCCAAACGGCTCTTCCGCGACCTTACCGACTGGGACCCAAATTGTGCTCTTAGGGCGGGCCGGTTGTTTGTGACGCCTGCCGCTGCAATCACTGCCGCCCGAACGAAGCAACATTTCTGGCAAGCCCTAGTCCTGCCCGGCACGTCCGTTTCCGAAACATTCCCCTCTTTCCCCCTCTTTTCCACACCCCAGTATCCACACCTGACAGAGGCCGATGCTTGCACTGCAGCCTGCAGCTTCCTCGCACGCCGCTTGCTGACCATGCCCAGCATCGTCGGAGGCGCCTCGGCACACGCCATGTAGCCGATAACGGTAATGCTTAGCAGCAGCAGGGCAATCCCATGCACCGCATCCACCACGCGGGTTGTGGTCGGCCCAAATGCTGCACGCATGAAAAACATGGATTACAGTTTCCGGCTTTCTTAAATCGCTTTTGAGGTGGGGGGCGAAGGGTTAAGGGTTGTTAAGCCCCCCTGGCGTCTAAACCCTGGCTAAGCCCCCTGGCGTCTAAACCCTGGCGTTAGGCCGCTCGCAGTCACCTTCAGACCGCGTGTGTAGCCTGAGGAACAAGCTGTCCAAGCGCATCTGCAGACAGGCGGCAAAGTTACCCTCCTCCTCCTCCTCGGGTTCGGAATCCTTTTCAGCAGCAGCAGCCGCAGGAGGCGGAGGCGAAGGCGTCGGAGGCGGAGGGGCGGCTGGTTTTCCAGCTCCCGAGCTGCCTTGTTGCTGCTGCTTCTGCTGGCCTGACGCGCCTCCCCGCTGCCCAAGAGCGCTCTTACCGCCGCCGCCGTCTGCCGCCTCCGTGCCGCCGCCCCTCCTGCCCCCCGAACGCTGCTGCTGCTGCCCCCTCTGCGCGCCCTTGCTGCCGTTGCGAGACAGCTTGGGCACGGCGGCGGCAGCTTGCGGAGGTGCAGGCACCCCGGCAGCAGCAGGTGCCTCGGCTCTCTGAGGGGAAGCTACTGCAACTTTCCCAGCCGGAGCAGGCACAGCGGGATCCGCCGGATGGCTGGTGCTACAGCTGCTGCTGCTCCCAGCGCCGTTATCAGTCAGGGTAGATCCGCCGAGGTGGATCTGCGGATCTGGATCCGTCGATGCCGATCCGCCGTTGCGGTGGATCTTGGCATCCTCAACCACACTACCTGTATGCTGTGTGGTAACAGAGGCTCGGGCAAAGTCTGCCTCATCCGCCATCGCTGCCGATGCCGCAGCAGCTGGTCCAGCAGAAGGCACCGAGGCGTGCTCCAGAGCCTCTGCTGAGCTGTCGCCAGGCTGTCGGTACCGCTCCGGCCACAGGGCGGCGGCCTTGAGCAAGAGCTGCCGCGCACGCTCCCCCTCGCCAGCCTTCTTGCACAACCAGGAAAACAAGGCAGCACAAGTAATTAATAAGTATATCCAGGCAGGCCCTGATACCGTTAACCTGGCAAGCCCTTATATTCTGGCAGACCCTGATGTCACGGCAAGCCCTCATCTCCTGGCACGCCCCGATAACCCGGCACCACGGATATCCTGGCAGGCCCAGAGATTCTGGAAGCCTCCGATAGCCTGGCAGACCCTGATTTAGTGGCAAGCCCGTGATAACCTGGCAAGCCCCGATATCCTGGCAGGCCCTAATTTCCCGACAGGCTCCGATATCCTGTCACATCACAGCCGCTGCTACCACTGATACTTCAGCCTACAACCACTATTAAGAGAGCTTCACTCAAGCCACCTCCACCACTGAAGCCGCCACAGCCGTTAAGCAGCCACGTTAGCAGCCACTACAGCTGCTACGGCCACACTACAGCCACTTATGCTACCCCCTTTAAAGAGAGCTTCAGACACTCAAGCCACCTCCACCACTGAAGCTGCCGCAGCCGTTAAGGCCGGCCACTACAGCTGCTACGGCCACACTACAGCCCCTAATGCCAACCCAGGGAAGGGCCAGGGGGTAGCCAAGTAGCCGTTTTTTGCCGGGAAGGGTATATTTGTGGCCGGCCCAGGCCGGACGGGGGATCTAAAAGTGGCCGGCAGTGTGGCAGCTACCCCCTTCAAGAAAGCTTCAGACACTACAGCCTCTTAAGCCGCTAAGGCAACAAAAAATACAACCACGGGCCACCTTCAAGAGAGCTTCAGCCTTGCGTGTGCAATCCACCGCTGCCTCCTCATTGGAAGTACACGTGCCCTGGCCTCCGTCACGCTCATGCGGCAGAGCTGTCGAGACACCGCCTGTGGCCGGCTGACCAGCCTGCGGCGTGCCGGGAGTGGGACTGAGCACAGGCAGACCATCTGACTGCTTTCTCCGCCGCAGCGCCTCCTTTCCAGCCTGCTTGGAGGCCGGCGTTTCCTTCCCAGCGGGCTTGGCACCCAGTTGCTGCTGCTGCTGCTGCTGCACCGGCACCGGCACCGGCGCTGCAGCTGAGGTGTCCTCCTGGCAGGCAGCAGCAGCAGCAGCACCACCACCAGCAGGTGCGGCAGTTGGTTTCCTGCCAGTGGGTCCGCCCGCCGCCGAACGGGCAGCGGCTCCCTTGCCAGCCGCCTTTGCGTGCGCTGCCTTCCGAGGGCCGAGAGTGGGCAGGTCTGCGAAGAAGGACTCGTGCACGGTTGGCCTGCTGGCTGCCGGGGTGGTTGCGGAAGCCTTGCTGCCAGTGGAAGTCGAGGCGCTGGCAGCGGACTTGCTCCCGCTGGCGCCACGTGCCACGGGTATGGTGTAGTATTGGAGCTGCGAAAGAAGCGGGGGGGGGGGGATGCTACTTAAACCTACAGTAGCTACAAGTCCACCAACAGGCTCATGCCCAAGCAGCATGTGAGTGTCCAACAACTTTCATGGGGAAGGGTTTTTTGGACAGAGTGCGCATTGGAAGATCGATGAGTGTGTGGGAAGGAAATCGGAGTCTTACGCCTGTGAGACTGCAGGGTTTTCAGGGCGGGCTCAAGCGGCACGTAATGATCTGTCTGCATCAGAGGGTTATTACCTTGAGCGTGCTCGATTTCTTCACAAAGCGGATGAACTCGGCTTCGTCCTTGACTGGTGCTTGAAGGGGCAAGCTCTGAAATTGGGTGATAGGACAGTTGGATGGGTGGGTTATGGTGTGTGTATGGTAGTTCGGTCGTGACCAAGCGCAGCATCGCATATGGTGACATGCAGTCACTGTGCATGCATGGAGCTGACATGGCGGCACTGTGCATGCATGGCATTGAGAAGCAGTCACTGCGCATGCATGGAGCTGACATGGAGTCACTGCGCATGCATGGAGCTGACACGGAGTCACTGTGCATGCATGGCATTGAGATGCAGTCACTGTGCATGCATGGAGCTGACATGAAGTCACTGTGCATGCATGGAGCTGACATGGAGTCACTGCGCATGCATGGAGCTGACATGGATTCACTGTGCATGCATGGAGCAGACATGGAGTCACTGCGCATGCATGGAGCTGACATGGAGTCACTGTGCATGCATGGAGCTGACATGGAGTCACTGTGCATGCATGGAGCTGATACGGAGTCACTGTGCATGCATGGCATTGAGATGCAGTCACTATGCATGCATGGAGCTGACATGGAGTCACTGCGCATGCATGGAGCTGACATGGAGTCACTGTGCATGCATGGAGCTGACCTGCTGCCGCTGTGTACGCATGGAATGCTCAACAAATGTGCCAACTGCCGGCTACATCGAACTGTGATCTCACGATATCAGATGTAACCAATGTGCAGTGTACATGCATGGTAGGATCAGAAAATGCTCCAACTGCGTCCACGGCGCCTGCATGGCATGCTCAACAAATGCTCCAACTGCTGCTTTCATCGCAGTCAGATCACACAGATTGTGATGCGATTTATTGGCAGTTGCTCACAAGCTTGTAACGTCCAGGGACGAGGACATGGATTTGCCCATCCCTGACATCGACTGTTATGTCAGAGGCGTTCTCGACACCTGTGGGGCACAGGGACACATCGGACACAGGTGACACATGGCGAGATGCATGGCGCGCAGAAGATGGCACAGAAAGGGCCTGATTCGATGCTTGATCGTTAAGCATGCTATGCAAAAAAGGTGAGGAGGTCCCGCATTGAATGCAGTGCGATCTTGATCCCACCAGGGAGCTGCACTACCAACGACAGCTTCTCGTGGAGGCCGTCATCCAAGTACGTGACGCTGTGCTGCGGCACTTGCTCGAATAGGCCGCTCATCTCAGATCACGAATTACTGAAGTTTATTTGCCACCGGTGCCAGCTCAGGCCGCCTGGCAACCATCAGGACGCTGACTCCTCTTTCTACATAGAGGGTGTAACGATTAATACAGAGTTTAGATACAATTGCAGGGGATCGTAGAAAAAAACTTCAAAAGCAAGGGATTAGACGAACCGACGACGAACTCCAACCACCGATGCGGAAGAGGGGGGCAAGCAACACTTGTGTTGCTTGGAGGTCGTCTTCTTTAGTTTTTGTCTGATTAGAATGATCTATTGAATGACAAGCATGTCCCATTCTTATTGGGGTGAAACTGAGGTGAGACATAATATATTGCCCTTCCATGATAAAAGGCATTCCTCTAGTGATAAGAAGTCGGCATCTCATCCTGATGCTCTGCCTTGTGTCTTCGTTCGCAACCTGCAGGAGAGTAAAGCGATTCTCATTCTCAACCACGCCGTGGCAAGCATTTCAGCCAGCAAGGCATTCGTTTTCTCAAGTGGGTGCCAATTTAGGCTTATAAATGGCTGCTCATCTATCTTTCGGAAAAGTACGAGTTTGCAGTAAATACGTAAACTAGATATGGCTCATCGAAGTCGAATGAGACCTCCATGCCATGTCACCCTCTTCAATGCCGATTATTTGTAAATCCCTACCGCAGGCGGTAGGGTCAATCACAGAGCTGGGCAATCAAGACACGGTTCGCCTCCGGAAAGGGTGCAACCAAGCAGAGTATTAGTCACTTATAATGTAGTTGAGAGCAGCAGCAGTGAGTCATCTGATAATGACTTGGATGAGACAGGCAGCTCCGTCCACCACCATGCGCCCTCAGCCCATGCAACGCGCGCGGTGCATGCCCTCCAGCCCCCCAGCGACAGCATGTACTCCCCCAGCCCCAAGTCCTGCCCCCCAACAGACGGGAAACCGCCGACCCATTCATGCCTCAGCCAGAGGCCACCTCTCCCTCAGCCCCAGTCCTACGGCATGCTGTCTTTCCCGACAGCTGCACCGCAGCCCTCCTTCTCAGACCTCCTCGACAAGTTTGTCATGAAGGAGGAGGTTGGACCCATCATCCGGACCCGCAATTACGTCCAGACTGACGGCAAGGGCAGGAGCAGGAGCACGTCCATGGAGAAGCCTGGGCCATCCCACACGTCCTCGAGCTACGCCAACTTGGAGGATTCTTACGCCCGCAAAGGCAGCAACTCCACTGCCGTCAGCCGCCAGGGCAGCCAAGACAAGGACGGCCTCTCGCATGCAGAGCAACTCGAATTGGTCAAGGATGCAACAGGCCACATGGACGATTGTAACGGGGATGGCATCGCGGGGGCCCGCATTCAGCGGTCGCTGCATATGTGTCAGTCCGTTGATGGCATAACGCTCAACCGCTGCCGAGATATAGCGCCTCCCCGGCACCTCTCGAAATCCAGCTCCGTAGCAGCACTCCCACCCTTGGCCCGCATGCCGCATGCTGGCGGCCTGCCACCCCCGGCCCGACCGCACCGGGTCTCCTTTGCCGAGCCCTCTCAGCCACCTCGCGACGAGCTGAGCCGGGCTACATCAGGTTTGTTCGGTGGGGAAGCAGGGTCCGGTCCCGCATTCCGACGGCCCTCAAGAGATGCGAGTCCCTCGCGCTCTGGGGCTCCGCCCGTCCCCCGCCCGCTGGCCCCATGTGAAATCATCGCGGCTGCTGTGGCGTGCCTCGCCAGCGGTCAGCAGCCTGCCGAGGAGCCCCGCAACCCGCAAATGCCCGCAAGCTTGCGCGACTGCAGCCCGGCCAGGGTACCGAGCTACAGCGGCGTGGGCGGCAGCATCTCCGCCTCCTTTGATGCACCAATGGGCGCACCTCGGCCGCCGCACGCGCCACGCCCACTCGGCGTGTCCTTCGACAGCACGCCCTTGCGGGAAATGCTTTACGAGCGGCCTGTGGGGGGCAGCACCCAGGTCCATCACTCGCCGGCAAGCCGCATGTCCCGGGACGCCAGCCCGTCTTCAAACTATGGGCAGGCTGGCCGCATGTCCCGGGACGCCAGCCCGTCTTCAAACTATGGGCAGGCTGGCCGCATGTCCCGGGACGCCAGCCCGTCTTCAAACTATGGGCAGGCTGGCCGCATGTCCCGGGACGCCAGCCCGTCTTCAAACTATGGGCAGGCTGGCCGCATGTCCCGTGACGCCAGCCCGTCTTCAAACCGTGCCGGCGGCAAGCCTCAGCTCTCGCCGCAACAGTCGCAGCCGCAGCCCCTGAATGGACGCTGCTCCCGAGACCCCAGCCCGGGCCACCAGCAAGGGACGGCCTCCCTTCGCACCTCGCGCGACGCCAGTCCCCAGTCTCGCGGTCTGTGTGGCCTGGCTGATTCGCCGCCGCCCGTGCCTGCCCAGCCAGCAGACCCTCGGCCGAACTGGCGCGCCAGGCTGCAGCAGCCGCCGAGGGCTCCGAGTAGGCTGCTGATTCAGCAGAGTGAGGAGCGTGCGGCTGCGGAGAGGCTGGGGCCGGACATCCCGCAGCTGAGCAAAGCCATGCTGTATATCAGGCCGGATGAGCACTTTGACTTGGTACATGATAGGGGTGCATGAGGAGCGCGGAGCAAGGGGGGAGCACTTTGGAACAGAATATATACATTTCCTGCCAATTTTTCCATTTTTTTCATTAAGGTTTTCACATTGCGTGTCATCCAATGTGGTACCCGTACCTTAGTTCCTTGTTTGTTGCTTGTTTGTACCGAGATATATTTGGGGGGAATGCTTGTGACCACTGGCGCTGGACGCGCCTCTTACTACCGATAATACAGGTCTACAGGAACAATGTTTTTGTTTCCTCATCTTGGTTCGTCGGACTCTCTGCAACTGACACATGGTAAAAATAGGAGTGAAGCCCTGTCTCAAATTGGTTCTCATTTAGTTGTTGAAGGTTAAGTCTGTCTCATTGGTAAATCTCTCTGTTAGTTGCCGCTTCAAATAAGCACTAGTCCATAACCATCGTGGTCAACATGACTTGTCACAACGCATGGGTGCACCGCACGTATGGGTGACTTGTACTGTTTTTTCGGTTTCGGATCCCACTAAGATTCTCGTACTTAGAGAAAGCCTGGCACACTCCAGGCCTTCCTTCCTTTCTTACTCAAGTATCAAGAGGCGAGTCATTGTTACTGTTCTTGTAAACTCTGCCTGCGACATTCGTCTACATGTGATGGGTGTTATTTGCCTCTATAGCGTTCATCCCCATGCCACTGCTCGGTGGTTGTGTGTTGGTTGCTTGCCCAGGGGGTCACTGGTTTTCGATCGCTGTCCTAGCGTATTTAGTGCCTGTACCGGCAGTTTACGGGCACAAGTCTTATGCATCAAATGGGATGCCCCGTTGGACTGTAAAAACTTCACAAAGTTCTTATTAAGGCCGAAGGTCTAAGGTGACTGATCAGAGCCTTTGGGACTTTTCGGTTCAGGACTTCCTCTGTCATCTTGCAATCTTCAAGTGTTCGTTCACATGCATCTTTATCACTCTCAGTCAAGCTTTCGCCTTGCTCAATGCTTTTAAGTGACTGCTGATGTGCTGAGCGCAGAGATACTGCAAGATCACTGGTTCCTCGTGAAGGAGTCGCCATGCCATCTATAATCCCTTGCAGTAGCACCTCCAAACTAACTCAATGACGCTTGAAGGCTATTCTAGACATTTTTCACAGCTGCCAGCAGGGGACCCCCCTGGCTGCCAGGGCAACAGCAGGTAACCTAGCTATTATCGTTGGCTGCATGGCCTCATGGGGTACCTAGGCGCAAGGAATCGTGGCCTTAATGTGAATCTGTGATTCCACGAAGATGCTGGGGAAATCTTGGGTAATCAGTGGGAGAATCATCGTCAATTGATCTGGAATGACAGAAAACACGACAATCAATGAGGAAATAGTGGCCAGGGCTATTTCCTTGCTCGGACAGGCTCGGGTCGCCGTGACGAGTTTGTTTTTTTATGGTACCGTATATCCAGGGGCCCCTGCAGAGGTATGTCCATGGTGGGGATGTACTGGACAGCCGGGCAATGCTTTTGTCAAGGCATGGTGAGTAGAAATGACGTGCTGTTAAATTGAAAACAAAGCTTTTTCTGTCACGCCTCCAGGCTGAAATTCTGCCAATCTTCATTCTTTTGTTCGCCACCCTGAAAACCTAGCCTGCGTGCGTGGCGGGCTAGACTCAACCTCGAAGAAATTCGCTTCAAGAGACGGAAATATCTTCATCAGCAAACTCTACTTCAATTTGTAAGCTGCAGCCTTGGCTGCTGCCGCTGCAACATTTCCCGGGCGCACGTCATGTCGATGATTTCTTGCGGTCGCATCGATGCTTGCGTTGCTGTCCTATGCCTCGTGTTCAACACTGCGATTTATGGGCTACCTGACGTCCACATATCACCAGACGGTAAATAGCCTTCGAGGGTCGCATCTGCCGAAACTCGATACCGGATTCTCGCGAACTAGCCCACTCCCTGCGTCTGCCACGTCACCCATGCATTTGCAACATCCTCCATGCTGGTTTTTTGAGACGAGGCACGCATGGATATGATAAGAGGCGAGCCATGCAAGAGCCATTTTCACGAAATCAATGTACATCCCCACCGCGTCACCCATACATTTATTTGCAGCCTCTGCCTTGCTGGACTTCAAATGCGCCTTGCATACCGGTATTTGAAGGCGAGCCACACAAACGAGCCATTCAAAACTAAATGTGCCCCCCTCCCCATCACCCATGCATTTCTGTGCAGCTCCTGGCATGATGGCTTTGAGGCGCGCCATGCAGGTCAATGGAAACCCTCGGGTGCTGAGCTGGCAAGAGCCGGATCCATGCGGCGTCCCCAGTTGCTCAAGCAACAGCTCCCTCAGCTGTGCATGGGCTGGGGTCGGATGTGTGAACTGGAGGGTCAATAGTGTGTGAGTCGCTCTTTATGTTGTTAGGGTGCTTCAGCTATAATTCAGCCACATGACCTACAGTCACCTACATGCATGACCGACATGGGCAGCCTGGTGCTGTCACCATGGACCTGGACCATCTGGTCCATTGTAAACAAACCAGAACCCCATTTTGTGGTATAGGCTTTGCAATGCCACTAAAGCATCCCACCTCTGGAAAAAAAATGCTGTGGTATAGGCTTCGCAATGCTACTAGAGCATCTGGCGCCAGGTGCTCTAGTAGCATTGCGAAGCCTATACCACAACACCCCAGCCATAGGCTCGTCGACATTTAGCTCCTATGGGGCCAGGGGGGGCTGCTTAGTGGGCTGCCTAACGGAGCAGAGTTTATTTTAGGTGTTGCGCACTAACATATCCTCTGGTGTGAGTTCTCCAGATGAAGAAGCAGAAGGGTTCCCCATGGAGGCTCTCTGCACGGGCCGGAATCTTATGCATGGATCAGGGGGTGGAAAACGTTTGCGTGTTCAACCTCCAATTCAGTGTTCACAATTGTTCACAAATGTTCACAATTGTGAATGAGCGCAGGGGACTGGTTGGGAAAGCTGTGGAACCCTGCCATTCTCTGGGGACATGCACTATGTGAACCAGTGCTGTTTTTGGGGGGGAAGCATAAAGACCGACAGGAATGCAGGCCTTAAGGAGTCCTTAAGGACAGGCCAAACCTGTGGACCTAAAACAAACGCATTTTGCTTGGTTGAGCGCAGGGAGGCAGGTTGCAGCAGCTGTGGGGGCTCGACAGCAACGAAGATCCCAGCATCCCTCTCCAGCCTCCTGGAACTAAAGACACTCAACTTATCTGGTAGGCCATCAAAAGAGCTGGGTGCTTACCGGTGTCCGCAATCCATGTACATGGGTTCGTTCTTTACTTGGATTATTTATTCGTCACCTTCAGCATTATATGTACGCACCGGTGTTGAATAGATCTATGACTCGTACAAAATGTGTGGCGGTGGATTTATGTTTATTCACCACCGGTGCATACCGTTCGGTAATTATATAATTTTTTTAGCGACACAGAAACGTTTTTAATTTATCATCTGCAGTGGTCAGAGACCAATATCAATGTCATCGAAATCCGTTCTTGAAAATTCGTGGCATTGGATGTATGCACCACCGGTACTGCACTGACGTTCTTTGCCTTTGCGTGAGGCAATTAATTATATATTTTGTTAAGCGCAGGGTCAAAAATGCAGCTCAATAAAAACTATTTTTGACCCTGCGCTTAACACCCTACTGTTCATGGCCCTTTCACTGCAAGGGCCATGAATAGTAGGGTGTTAATTCACAAAGCCTTTTAAATGGAAACCGGCACTTTGCGCCTCGAGAATACAAGATTCAGCAGGAAATACTGTCCATGCTTGATTTCATTTCGGCCCCTTATCAACTCAACCAGTCTCAAAACATTGCCAATGCTCTGTGACTACGGCATCTGGTATGCTTCTGGTATGTTTCTCTTTTCATGTCTCAGCTAAATGTCAGCTACATGTCAGCTGCATGTCAGCTACACTCCATGCTGTGGCCGAAGGCCCCGTTTGTGGGCAGCCTTGCTGCTTTGGTCACCAGCCGGTCCAGATTTGGTCCCAATTGGGCCCTTAGCGACTGCGAGGCGGCCTGTCCAAGGTGGCCTTGCAGCCGAAAAAAGAGACACTGCGGTGTGTCGCTCGCAAGACCTGGTTGCTGGGCAGCATAAAACAGCTTGTCGTTTTAGGGGCTCCACTTGTCAGATAAATGGCAAAGAACATGATATAGTCCGGGGGGTCCACCTGTTTGGCAGTGGCAAATGATGTAGGCAGGTAGCTGCAAATGCAGACACTAGCAGAGTGTCGGATGTGGCTTCGGCCCAGGCTGCGCTGTTTCCTCAACCCTTACGCCCCTCACGGGGCGTAGCTTTCTTTCTTTCTTCCTTCTTTCACATGCAGACACGTGCAGTCAGGCACTCATGCAGGCACATGCAAGGCTTTGGTTTGCAAGTAATGGACCCCCCATACTATTAACACACACATGACCACACATCAACCACGCAGACTGGGTGTTCAGCTGAAGTTCCCAGTCAGTCAGGAGCTGGTCATCCACACAATTTGTTGGGGCTGAAGATCGTTCTGTTTCGGTGCTCCACATTCGTGCTGCGATATGCATCCGTTTTTAGGGTTTAAGGTTTAGGGTTAAGGTTATAACTCCTTGACCCTAAACCCTTCCGGTGCTCCCCATGTGTGCTGCAACGTGCATCCGTTGTTATGCTCGCTGCCCTCAACCCTTCAACCTGCCCAGTTTGTCCGAGACATCAACTCCCCTCCCCCTGAAATCTGGCCTGGCACTCGGGAAATGCCTGAATGGGCAGCCTGCCACCGTCAAGCTCCATACTCACGTCACTCAAGATCATGGCCGCTGAATACCAAACTCACTGATGTCACTGAAGGTCCTTCAATGTCACTTTATCTCACTGACTACACAGAAATGCATTGTTGGGCAGCCTGTCACCGTCATGCTCCTGACTCATACCAGTATATCACTAGATTTTAAACAATCCCACTCAATATCCCACCCACCTCACTCGTATAACTCCAGGTAACTTCAGTTCTCACTCATTCACTGCCTACTCAGGAAATGCCTTGTCGGGCAGCCTGTCACCTTCGTGGTCCTTATGTCACTCAAGGTCACTCATATCACCCTAGGTCTTTCAAGATCACTCAAGGTCACTCATTCTTTGCCTACTTAGGAAATGCCTCGTCAGGCAGCCTGCCACCTTCGTGTTCCTTATGTCACTCAAGGTCACTCATATCACCCAAGGTCACTCAAGGTCACTTTACATTCCAGTGACTCACTGCCTACTCAGGAAATGCCTTGTCGGGCAGCCTGTCTCCTTGGTGGTCCTCTCTCACATCCCTCGAGATATTGGACTTGTCTGGGAACAAGCTGCATGGGAGCCTGCCAGGTGAATGGAATGCCATGTCTTAATTGATTCAGTCACATCTAAGGTGGAGACAGAGGGATCTGAAACACATCTGGGTGTAAGCTGCATGGGGGCCTACCAGGTGAATGGAATGCCATGTCTTAATTGATTCAGTCACATCTAAGGTGGAGACAGAGGGATCTGAAACACATCTGGGTGTAAGCTGCATGGGAGCCTGCCAGGTGAATGGAATGCCATATCTTAATTGATTCAGTCACATCTAAGGTGGAGACAGAGGGATCTGAAACACATCTGGGTGTAAGCTGCATGGGGGCCTACCAGGTGAATGGAATGCCATGCTTTCATTGTGAGGATTGATACAGTCACATCTAAGGTGGACACAGAGGGATCTGGGACGTGTGTGGGAACAAGCTGCATGGGGTCCTGCCAGGTGAATGGAATGCCATGTCTTAATTGTGTATCTGAAACACGTCTGGGTATAAGGTGCATGGGGACCTACCAGAGAAATACCATACCTTCATAATGGCGATGGATTTAACCACCTCTTGGGTGGAGACAGAGGGTTCGGGACGCATCTGAGTACAAGCTGTATAGGGGCCTGCCATGAATCACGCACCAAGGGCTTGCCAACTGAATTCCATGCGACCCATGCCCACATGATGGCGAAGGGAATCCATCACACTAGGCATAGGGATAGGCATAGGGAGGTTTCGGGACGATTTCTGGGAACATGCTCAATGGGGGCCTGCCATTATTGATGAATACGGGCCGGCCAAGTTAAGAGCGCCTGCCGAATTTCAGCAAAGCAAAAAGGGATAACCCACAATGTACCAACAATTGTGGATGCCGTGTGTACATGCAGCGCCTTCACAAGACGATGGGTTCGAAGGCTGGTGCAGCGCGTGGTGAAAAGGTGCCATGTTCCTCATGTTGATCACGAAAAACTGTTTTCCGTGGCTCGGCTACATTTCGGTCACCTCTGGCCGTAGACCTCGCTACCTGGGCCTGTTTCTGTTAGCCGGTCGATGTTTGGCCCTAATCGGGGTTTTGGGCGGCTGCGGGTTGGCCTGCCAGGCGCATAGCATTTTCTTACTTTCTTACTTTCTGCCTGACCAGGGCAGTCTAAACCCTAAACCCTAAACCCTAAACCCTTTTGCTGCACGCAGATTCTTGGAGCAGGCAAACGCGCCTCCAGCTGTTGGATTTGTCTGACAATCAGCTGACAGGTGAGAACTGAGAAGGCTGCTTTGTGAGGACGAAGGCCAAAGCGGGTACATAAATCTAATGTACACAACTGAGTAGCTTTGCTTAATAGGCCGGGTATCGAAATGAATTGCAAAATAACACCTGCCTCCTGCCACTTCATGTCTCCAACAATCAGTGGACAGGTGTGACCAGCGGAAAGGCAACATGATGTGTGGCGGAGCAAAAATAGCTTGAGGGTCTAAAATTAAGGGTGTAGGGGTTTAGGTCTAGAGTTAAAAGGGTTTAGGATTAATTGATAAAAGGGGTTTGTAACCTACCTTATAGCGTGGACGATCTCAAGGGATTAGGGTCTGCTTCTGATAGATGAGGCCTATAGACCTTCATCATTCAGTGTGGCAAAGCACCCACAGCTCAAGCGATCTTATGGGATCCAGTAACGCGCTTTGTGTCTACGTGAGAGCCAAAGTACCCTAATATGCAATCATGCTCTCGGGATCCAGGATCCAGGCGACCCTCAAGCTGGGAGCAGCTGGTTCATCCCCCCCTGCAAAGTTTATTTCGCCACGTCCAGGCCATCGAGCCCCGTTGTTTTGCTTATCCTCCCCTGCTCCCCCTGCTGCATGTGTCCAGGGTCTCTGCCCTCAAGCTGGGGCCTGTTGCATTACATGGAGGTTCTGGCCCTAGCGCAGAATGGCTTCACGGGCCAGATGCCGTCCACCTGGACATCTGACGGCATGCCCAACCTGAGGATGCTGGATCTGCGGGGAAACTGCGGCATGTGGTGAGAGGGGGGACTGCGGCCTGGGGGAAGAGGGGGGGAGAGGTCCCAAGAGGTGGGACAGGTGGAGGGAAAAACACCTAGAGGAACTGGGTATGCAGGGAACGTGCGACTTATGTTGGATCTGCGGGTAACATGCACATTGTGGTTTGACGGTTTGAGGACAGTAATAGCCAAGATTTGACTTGGACCCCGTCTCTCTGCTCGCAGCGGCGCTGTCCCACTGAAGGGACCTCAGTTGTCTGTCCTCACCAGTGGCACGTCTCTCAATGTGAGTGAGCTCCTCTCATGGCTCTTGCGCATTCAATCCCTTTCTGAATGATGTTGGACTGCATGACCTGCGTCATTACCACTCAAGCACTCATGCTAGTGAAAGATCAACTCGTACTGCCAGGTCACCAACCCTGAATCCACCCTAAAACCTGATCGCAAAGGGCCTCTCACGAACCTTGAACCCTGACCCTGTACTGCCTCTGAGGAACCCTGAATCCCGACCCCGTGTTGCCTCTCAGGAATCCTGTTCCCTCCTCGGTTGCAACTCCAGCCTGTTGCTCAACATCATCACCGCAGCGGCTATCACCGTCGGCATTTTCGCGACGGCCGTGCTGGGACACATCCTCTTCTCAAAGCTGTTTGGGTACCGAAACCGGGACCATTCGGGCGGCTCGGGATCGGGGGACGCCCAACGTTTCGATCCCATCCCAATGTACTTGGTGGTGTTAGGGAAGAAGCCTGCCGAGTGTGATGATCATGAGAAGGTCGGTGGGCACCTTCCGGACCCAGGAGCGCAGCAACACGGCGTGCAACAATCCTGCACCACCACTCATCCCCGCGACGAATCAGCGCACCGCCTGTGCGGACTGTTTCCCAAGCGAGCCGGAGCACACAGGTCATCCCTAGCAAGTAGCACTGCCGGCAGCTCCGGAGCTTATTATGCCACGGCTCTGGAGCTGCGCGACGGCTGGGACTGGATCCCCGTGGGTGCGTGTGGTCAGGTTGCAGCCTTGGCGCTGATGCCGGACGGCATGGCGCTTTGCTTGATGCACCCGGCGTCAACGGTGCAGGTCGCGGGAGCAGGCGGGGCGGACAAGAGCAGCCAGGGGTTGGCATCCGGCTGCGATCAGCAGCCAGCCGGGGAAGAGGTGCAGGCAGTGGAGTGGCGCATCGGGGTGGTGCCGGAGGCGGAGGGCCCAGAGGCCAAGGGACAGTGGCCCAGTGGGGAGCAGCTCCTACTTGGGCAAAGAAATGAAGAGGCTGCTGCTGCTGGGGAGTGGCGCATCGGGGTGGTGCCGGAGGCGGAGGACATGGAGGCCGAGGGACAGTGGCCCAGCAGGGAGCAGCTCCTACCTGGCCATAGAAATGAAGAGGCTGCTGCTGCTGGGGAGTTGCGCATCGGGGAGATGCCGCAGGCGGAGGATCCGGAGGGGCGGCGGCCCAGCGGGGAGCAGCTCTTGTCCCACGAGGGTGTGGGTGGGATGGTGGCCCTCAACATAAACATGAGGCGTCCTAACGACCACCACACGGTGCGAAGATAGCGTTCTAGCAAAGGGGTCGGGGCCCGGGAATCGCCTTGGCTGGGCATTGGCCTCACATTAGCCCTTTTTGCGCCACAAAGACAAAATAATTGTTCCTTGCACAGAACATGGAACATTTGTTGTTTGTTCATGCAGCCTTCACCGGTTTTGTATTTGCAGTTGTGTGTTGCATGCTATAGTCGTGTGTTATGGTTGGACGATTAGTACGGTGATGTGGTCTCCGCTCTTGTTAACCCCTTGCGTATGCCGGTATATACATATCGCATTTTGCCTTGCAGGGGATTTCCCTTTCTTGTGTCCTTATAAATTTATTATGCCAGGGTACCGGTACTTGTGAAGATCATTATTGATGTCTGCTCCTAAGTACGCCTGTCAACCCAGCTTCGCGGCACTCTGGAATTTGTTTAGTACGGTACCAGGAGAACAGGTTCATGGGCATAATTCAATCATAGTTATGAACCATTGGTTTTCAAGCCTCATAAATCTATACCGGTACGGAAGGTCGAAATGGGTCCCATCGATATGGGTACAATTGGTGGTTTTGAATGTGTAGCAGAATTGTTGGCCCTTCAAGTTAACGCTCTGCTTGGTAGCCCCCAAACGTGGTATGGTGCTCAAAAGGAGCACCTGAATAGCAGTCGTACCATGGTGCGTGAGACGGCCATCTCCAGCAGTGCCCACCCATTGTAATTGAATGGACCGTACATACAGCAGAACAAAAAAATCGATGCTGGTGCGGCTGGCCGAGATCTAGATGGAGGCGTATCACATAGATCAATGCTGGTGCGGCTGGCCGAGATCTAGATCTAGGCGGATCACATAGATCAATGCTGGTGCGGCTGGCCGAGATCTAGATCTAGGCGGATCACGTTCATCTTGATATTCGGACTGCCCCGCAGCCCCGCCACATACTGAAGCTTCTTGGGCATGGACTGCCCCTTGTTCACCCGTGTCTGCGCTTGCGCCTCCTTGGGCAGCCACACCTGCAGCGGACACATCCACACATCCACACCCGTTAGTAAAAGTGTGGGAGTGTGCAGTGATTTGAGGTTAAGGGTGGAATTCACCTCAATCAGCCCTATTGACCTTCAGGACTCTCCAAAATCCGAATGTTAGAATGTTCTAACAGTGAATGAGCCTATCAACGGTGAAGAGCCTTGTAATGGTGACCCCCTCATGGCAGCTGTCTAGGTTATATACAGGGTTCAAGGTTACCAGGCCTCCTGGAACAGTAGAAACAGACACACTCCCCTCCCCCACACACCAATCGCGCGTACCTGCGTGCCCCTTAATTCTGAACCCTAATCCCGCATACCTGAGTGTCCCTAAACCCTGAACCTTTATCACGCGTACCTGAGTGTCCCTAAACCCTGAACCTTTATCACGCGTACCTGAGTGTCCCTAAACCCTGAACCTTTATCACGCGTACCTGCGTGTCCCTAAACCCTCAACCCTAAACCCTAATCACGCGTACCTGAGTGTCCCTAAACCCTCAACTCTCAACCCTAATCGCGCACACCTGCGTGTCCCCATCTCGCTTGAAGTGCGACATTGCGGTCTGCGTGCTGTGCGTCTGCTTCTGGTGCAGGTTGGCCAGCGCGAGCGCGCGCCGCCGGAGGGCCCACTCATTCCACTCGTAGCTGTAGTCAATGTGCCGCTCGATGAAGTGCGTCGGCGTCTGGCTGCCAAAGTCGACCTTGAGCGGGCCTGACATGGTGTCCACAATGTCCTGCAGGGGGAGGCGAAGGGGCCTGCTCACGGTCCGTTCCCCATCGGCCCAAAGCTGGCTGCCCAGCAGCCTGGTCAAGCTCATCTGGTGCGCATGATAGGAAAGACATAAACTGTGCACATCGTGTTCGCCGTGAGACTGAATGCTATTTTGAACCGAGAGCGATCTTGTACCATCAATTCCCACCCTAAACCCCGTAACCACACCCTGAACCCCAAACTCCGAAACACACCCTGACTCAGCATGAAGGGTACTGGGTTAAGAAAGCATGACCCTGCCGCTGCATCTTCTTCCACATGATCGAGCAAGGCCTCCGCCCTGCTCGTACCCCTGGGGTGCATACCGGTATATACTGAATAAGGGAATATAATACTGCCCTTGCACTTCATGAAATATCACTGCCATTGTTCTCAACATCCATGACTGCAATCGTACTCAATAATATACCACGAATAAGGGGGGACACAAGGGGGTTAAGGGAGAACTTTGATAGCAGTGCATATATGCCTGTACACATATTGCCAGGTGGTACACATATTACCAGGTGGTACACATATTGCCAGGTGGTACACATATTACCAGGTGGTACACATATTGCCAGGTGGTACACATATTACCAGGTGGTACACATATTGCCAGGTGGTACACATATTACCAGGTGGTACACATATTGCCAGGTGGTACACATATTGTCAGGTGGTACACATATTGCCAGGTGGTACACATATTACCAGGTGGTACACATATTACCAGGTGGTACACATATTACCAGGTGGTACACATATTACCAGGTGGTACACATATTACCAGGTGGTACACATATTACCAGGTGGTACACATATTACCAGGTGGTACACATATTACCAGGTGGTACACATATTGCCAGGTGGTACACATATTGCCAGGTGGTACACATATTACCAGGTGGTACACATATTGCCAGGTGGTACACATATTACCAGGTGGTACACATATTACCAGGTGGTACACATATTGCCAGGTGGTACACATATTACCAGGTGGTACACATATTGCCAGGTGGTACACATATTGCCAGGTGGTACACATATTACCAGGTGGTACACATATTGCCAGGTGGTACACATATTACCAGGTGGTACACATATTGCCAGGTGGTACACATATTACCAGGTGGTACACATATTGCCAGGTGGTACACATATTACCAGGTGGTACACATATTACCAGGTGGTACACATATTACCAGGTGGTACACATATTACCAGGTGGTACACATATTACCAGGTGGTACACATATTACCAGGTGGTACACATATTACCAGGTGGTACACATATTACCAGGTGGTACACATATTGCCAGGTGGTACACATATTACCAGGTGGTACACATATTGCCAGGTGGTACACATATTACCAGGTGGTACACATATTACCAGGTGGTACACATATTGCCAGGTGGTACACATATTACCAGGTGGTACACATATTGCCAGGTGGTACACATATTACCAGGTGGTACACATATTACCAGGTGGTACACATATTACCAGGTGGTACACATATTACCAGGTGGTACACATATTACCAGGTGGTACACATATTGCCAGGTGGTACACATATTACCAGGTGGTACACATATTGCCAGGTGGTACACATATTACCAGGTGGTACACATATTACCAGGTGGAACACATATTACCAGGTGGTACACATATTACCAGGTGGTACACATATTGCCAGGTGGTACACATATTACCAGGTGGTACACATATTGCCAGGTGGTACACATATTGCCAGGTGGTACACATATTGCCAGGTGGTACACATATTACCAGGTGGTACACATATTGCCAGGTGGTACACATATTACCAGGTGGTACACATATTACCAGGTGGTACACATATTACCAGGTGGTACACATATTACCAGGTGGTACACATATTACCAGGTGGTACACATATTGCCAGGTGGTACACATATTGCCAGGTGGTACACATATTACCAGGTGGTACACATATTGCCAGGTGGTACACATATTGCCAGGTGGTACACATATTACCAGGTGGTACACATATTACCAGGTGGTACACATATTACCAGGTGGTACACATATTACCAGGTGGTACACATATTGCCAGGTGGTACACATATTACCAGGTGGTACACATATTGCTAGGTGGTACACATATTACCAGGTGGTACACATATTGCCAGGTGGTACACATATTACCAGGTGGTACACATATTACCAGGTGGTACACATATTACCAGGTGGTACACATATTGCCAGGTGGTACACATATTACCAGGTGGTACACATATTGCCAGGTGGTACACATATTACCAGGTGGTACACATATTGCCAGGTGGTACACATATTGCCAGGTGGTACACATATTGCCAGGTGGTACACATATTACCAGGTGGTACACATATTGCCAGGTGGTACACATATTACCAGGTGGTACACATATTGCCAGGTGGTACACATATTGCCAGGTGGTACACATATTGCCAGGTGGTACACATATTGCCAGGTGGTACACATATTACCAGGTGGTACACATATTACCAGGTGGTACACATATTGCCAGGTGGTACACATATTACCAGGTGGTACACATATTGCCAGGTGGTACACATATTACCAGGTGGTACACATATTGCCAGGTGGTACACATATTGCCAGGTGGTACACATATTGCCAGGTGGTACACATATTACCAGGTGGTACACATATTACCAGGTGGTACACATATTACCAGGTGGTACACATATTACCAGGTGGTACACATATTACCAGGTGGTACACATATTGCTAGGTGGTACACATATTACCAGGTGGTACACATATTACCAGGTGGTACACATATTACCAGGTGGTACACATATTGCCAGGTGGTACACATATTACCAGGTGGTACACATATTGCCAGGTGGTACACATATTACCAGGTGGTACACATATTGCCAGGTGGTACACATATTGCCAGGTGGTACACATATTGCCAGGTGGTACACATATTACCAGGTGGTACACATATTGCCAGGTGGTACACATATTGCCAGGTGGTACACATATTACCAGGTGGTACACATATTACCAGGTGGTACACATATTACCAGGTGGTACACATATTGCCAGGTGGTACACATATTACCAGGTGGTACACATATTACCAGGTGGTACACATATTGCCAGGTGGTACACATATTGCCAGGTGGTACACATATTGCCAGGTGGTACACATATTACCAGGTGGTACACATATTACCAGGTGGTACACATATTGCTAGGTGGTACACATATTACCAGGTGGTACACATATTGCCAGGTGGTACACATATTACCAGGTGGTACACATATTACCAGGTGGTACACATATTACCAGGTGGTACACATATTGCCAGGTGGTACACATATTACCAGGTGGTACACATATTGCCAGGTGGTACACATATTACCAGGTGGTACACATATTGCCAGGTGGTACACATATTGCCAGGTGGTACACATATTGCCAGGTGGTACACATATTACCAGGTGGTACACATATTGCCAGGTGGTACACATATTGCCAGGTGGTACACATATTACCAGGTGGTACACATATTACCAGGTGGTACACATATTACCAGGTGGTACACATATTGCCAGGTGGTACACATATTACCAGGTGGTACACATATTACCAGGTGGTACACATATTGCCAGGTGGTACACATATTGCCAGGTGGTACACATATTGCCAGGTGGTACACATATTACCAGGTGGTACACATATTACCAGGTGGTACACATATTACCAGGCTCAGCTTAATTAAGGGGCGAAGAATTCAATTCGGACATACCTGCAGCTGCAGCGCCGGGTGCAGGTCCGTCCTCCCCAAAAGCTTTGCCAGCAGTGGCTGTTTGAGCACCGCTGCATCCACGCCGGACAGGACCGCTGCCGGGTTGGACGCGAACCGCACGAGTGCATCCGGGTGGCCGAAACCAAGAAGCTCCCCGCTGGCCTCCACCTTGACGAACCCCAGCGTTGGCTTGATCTGACGGGTCGGGGGGAGCAGGTAGCCGAGATCAGGGGGGGGGGGGTCGGGTAGCTGGGGGCCAGGGGGAACGGGCAGACGAGGTCAGGGAGGGGGGGGGAGCAGGTAGCCGAGATCAGGGAGTGGGCGGTCGGGTAGCTGGGGGACGGGGGGGGACGGGTAGCCGAGGTTAGGGAGGGGAGGTTGAGCAGCCGAGGTCAGGGAGTGGGGGGTCGGGTAGCTGGGGGCCAGGGGGGCGGGCAGCCGAGGTTAGGGAGGGGGGTCGAGCAGCCGAGGTCAGGGAGTAAGTGGTCGGGCAGCTGGGGGCCAGGGGGGGGCGGGCAGCCGAGGTTAGGGAGGGGGGGTCGAGCAGCCGAGGTCAGGGAGTGGGGGGTCGGGCAGCTGGAGGCCAGGGGGGGGCGGGTAGCCAAGGTTAGGGAGGGGGGGTTGAGCAGCCGAGGTCAGGGAGTGGGGGGTCGGGTAGCTGGGGGCCAGGGGGGGGCGGGTAGCCAGTGTTAGGGAGGGGGGGTTGAGCAGCCGAGGTCAGGGAGTTGGGGGTCGGGTAGCTGGGGGCCAGGGGGGGGCGGGCAGCCGAGGTTAGGGAGGGGGGGTCGAGCAGCCGAGGTCAGGGAGTGGGGGGTCGGGTAGCTGGGAGCCAGGGGGGGCGGGTAGCCGAGGTTAGGGAGGGGGGTCCGGAGGAGTAACTGAAGGTCCAACTTCACAAAGGCGAGTGCTGAGGCTTGATCTGACTGTCAGGGGGATCAGGGTTCAAGGCTCGGGGCTCGGGTTCTGGGCTCGGGTGCTGGGGAGAAGGGAGCGGTGGGCGTGAAGGGAGGGAGAGCTGAAGCCAAGCTGGCAGCTGGTTTTCGAATCTGGACAGCGCGTTAAAAGAAAGTGATGATCTGAGGCGTTGGGAGCAGCTGGCCCACCTTCAGTCCTAGGACAGGTCCGCCGGTCCGGCGAGTGTTACCGTGCCTTGGAGCCCCAATAGAAGCATACCAAACCTGTCCTGTAGAGCTCCCCAGCCTGGGTTTGGCGCACCCTGAACCCTAAACCCCAGGTCCCAAACCCTAAACGCTCCGACAGGTCCGGCAAGTGTGACCCCTTGCACTGGAGCGCACACGGAAAATATCTACAAGCCGCCGTGTCCCGTAGATCTCACCAGCCTCAGCACTGGCGGGTCCGCTGCGCTGCCGGCCAGCGACGTCGCACAGAATCCCGACAGGGACGCGCCCTGCAGCATTGACACCTGCTGCGAGGTGGTGAGGTCGCTCGTTGTGGCCATGTACTCGTAGCCGTCAGGGAACACGGGCACCATCTGCAGGGGCATGCATGCATGGGGCACATGGGGGGGAGCACATCAGAGGGGTGGAGCACATCAGAGGGGGGGAGCACATCAGAGGGGTGGAGCACATCAGAGGGGGGGAGCACATCAGAGTGGTGGAGCAAATCAGAGGGGTGGAGCACATCAGAGTGGGGGAGCACATCAGAGTGGGGGAGCACATCAGCGTGAGGGCTTGGACTGCCCTCAGGGTTTAGGGTGAAGGGTCTGTAGCTGATGGTTGATGGAAAAGCTTTCATTTGAATTGCCTGAGCTCGGGTATGGATCCTTCATTCTTTTGAAATGGTGTCCTCAAGAGGTCGAGCATCGACTAGAACTCCTGTTTTCTCACTGGAAACTGGCTTCTACGGCCGAGAGGAAGCATTTTGTGTATCCCTCACCCGTAATCAACGTTCATCATGAGGGGAGGCAAAGCACATCTACAATGAGGGTATGGGGTGGATGTTGAAGTCCTACCTCTAGGGGCGTGGCATCGATCAAGTCTCACCGCCACAGTCCCTCCTCGGCGGATGGCGAGGGTTTAGGGTTTACGGTTTTGGGTGGATGGTCAAGTCTCACCTCTCTGGGCGTGGCATCAATCAGGTCCTGCGCCTCTTTCTCCTCGGCGGAGGTCTAGGGTTAAGACATTAGGGTCAAGGGTCAAGGGCTTCTGTTATATAGCTCAGTCTCACCTCCCTGGGTGTGCCATCAATCAGGTCCTGCGCCAGTCGCTCCTCGGCGGATGGCACCTCCAGCTTGCTCGACCAAGGGTTCACGGGCTGAGCCTTGCCCTTCGTCTTGACCTGTCAGATGCAACATGTCTGTGGTTCAGGAGCAGTAGCAGTAGCAGCAGAAGCAGTAGCAGTAACAGTAGAAGCAGTAACAGCAGTAACAGCAGTAGCAGTAGTAGCAGTAGTAGCAGCCGGCTTTGGCTTTGGCCTTGGTCTTGCAGGATGCAATGCAGTCAAGTTGGCAGCAACCGCAACCAGCCTCCAAGCCAACCCTTGACGGATATTTGAACTGCCCGGGATTCCCCATGTGTGTGCGTTGCTGGTCATGTACCTGGAGTGCACCATGCGTGTCGGACCCAAATCCCTGAACCTGTGAATTTCAGTGTCGGCATTTACCTTTTTTTCCAGGCGTAAGGGGCCTGTCACTAGGGGGGTCGGACTAGTCCCCCGAACAGGGGCTTTCAGTGCCCGATTGGCGCCTTTGCACAACGAAGAATTGACCAGGAAAAAAACGATGTTCCATTTTGTATTCAATGGCTTAAGTCCTGGACGCCAGTCGATTCTTCCGTGTGCTAACGCGCCAACCATGGGGTTGCATGAGAAGTCGGGGGGTGTCGGGGGACTAGTTCGACCCCCCTAGTGACAGGCCCCTTGGCCTCGTGCCATGCTAGCAACTGGTTCAGCCACCCATTCACACAAATGTACGTCATGCTACAAGGAAAAGTAGCCAAGCGAGGAAACAATGCTCCCTGCCTCAAATCGTTCCCCTCATAGGGCTCTGCCCAAGCCGTGCATATATTCGGGTTTCGGATTTCGCAAAGCCAAGCTGTCCAATCTCACGAATGGCAGCCAGCGTAGGCGGCATCACAAGCCTCGTCGTAGCTGCTGTTGTTGCTGCCGCTGCCGCTCCTGTTGCTGGCTGTTGCTGCTGTTGCATCCTGTTTTTCTCATGCGCATATAACCACGTCTTGCCCTCACCCTTCACACAAAGGGCTAAACCGGGACAGCAAAGGTCCCTGAGCATCAACGTGGCCGCCTGGCACAGCTGTGCTGCCCCATCGCTAGCAGGCACAGCCGCAGACACAGAAGCAGACACACTCCCCCTCCCACACGCACACCACACCACACTACAGAGGCCCACCTGGGACGGCAGCATCGAGGGGAAGCCTAGTTTAGGGTTAAACGTTTAGGGTTTGACCCACCTGGGACGGCAGCATCGAGGGGAAGCCACCCAGCATCGAAGTCGCCTCCTCGTACAGCCGCTGCCGCACCACTAGCAGACGCAGCTCCTCCACCAGCGCGGTGTGCAGCGAGCCCAGCCGCTCGAACATAGGATAAATCAGCTCCTTGGACACGGCAGCACTGGAGCCTACAGCCTCTTGGACCTGAGAGAGGGGTCCAGGGTTCATAGGGTGTCAAGTGGTGTGTCAAGGGTTTAGTGCTAAGGTTTAAAGCTGAGGGTTTGGTGCTGAGGGTTCAGTGTAAAGGGTTAAGTACTAAGGTTCAGAGATCAGGCATAAGTGTCGAGAATCAAGAGTTCAGGATTTAGTATTCACGGTCTAGTGCTGTGGGTTTCCTGTCATGGGTTTCCTGTCATGGGTTTCCTGTCATGGGTTTCCTGTCATGAGTTTCCTGTCATGGGTTTCCTGTCATGGGTTTCCTGTCATGGTTTAGTGTTTAGGGTTTAGATCCGGCGGAGAGGGTTGGCAGCCGGTTTCATCCTCAGCCCTGAATGAATCAGCACGTGCTTCGACCTGGCTCACGGTGTCTTGGCGTATGATTCCAGCAGCCCCACCTGCACCCGCACGTGCTGCACCTGCCATCAGCATGAGCCACACCGCCTAGTTCAGGGTTACGGCTTCAGGGTTCCAGGACCCCCACCTGCACCCGCACATGCTACACCTGCCATCAGCATGAGCCACACCGCCTAGTTCAGAGTTCCGGCTTTATGGTTCCAGGACCCCCACCTGCACCCGCACATGCTGCACCCCCGGACTGCATCAGCATGAGCTGCACCTCCAAGTTCAGGGTTCTGGCTAAACCCTTGACCTTATCACGGTGTCAGCATCAGACCCACCTGCATCAGCATGTGCTGTACCTCGGCCTCCAGCTGCTGCGTCGCATCCAGCCCCGCAGTGAGGTCGGCTGACAGCTGCTGATACGTTGCAAAGGCCTGGTAAGGGTTCAGGGTTCAGGGTTCAGGGTTCAGGGTTCAGGGTTCAGGGTTCAGGGTTCAGGGTTCAGGGTTCAGGGTTCAGGGTTCAGGGTTCAGGGTTCAGGGTTCAGGGTTCAGGGTTCAGGGTTCAGGGTTAGGAGGGTCAGCACAGGTCCATCACCGCGGTCGCGGCAAGCAGCAGCTAATATGTTTTCAAGGCCTGGGAAGTAGGTGTTGGACATTTGAACAATCAAACAGACCCTTTCTGTGTTTGGAACTTAAAGTTAGAATTCAAAATCAAGAAGGCTGCGGTGTCGACCGGACGAGCGGCAGGTTACAAAAGAATGATGCTCGGGAGGCGGGGCTGCCGGGTCGACAAGCCGGCAACTATTATACCAGGAAACAGACTCCTGCCTTCCCCCTCCAACTCAATGCAGCGAGTGCGCCTCTTTGGCCAGCGGTGTCAAACGTGAATGCACCCGGCCATTATCATCATGTATGAACACACACCACACCCACATACGCCCCCTCTTGTTTTAATGGGAGAAATTGGGGCGACATGTGCCACTGTGGTGTGGCTGATATACTGTAGATTTGATTTGCCTTCCCTCGGGTACGAAAAAATACTTATTTTAATGCTGCCCTCATGGCAAGTTACCGATCAGAGCTTTAAATTCCTGACTGAAAACAGGCGTTGACAATCGATCATTAAAGTATTCATGGATCCCTCAACCCCAAACAATGTTAATTATGAGGGAAGGCAAAGCATATCTACGGTACGCAAACCTACACATACCTGCCCCGGCTGCACAGCTTCAAGTTGCGCACGTGGTTGAGGGTTCAAGGCTTATGGTCAAGGGCTAGGGTTGAGACACACCCACAGACACACTTCACACCTGTCCCAACTGCACGGCTTTAAGTTGCGCACATGGTTGAGGTTTTAGGATGTACGTGCCAGGTCAAGGCTTAAGGGTGTAGACACACACACACACACCTGTCCCAAGTGACCGGCTTCAAGTTGCGCACATGGTTGAGGTTTTAGGATGTACGCGTCAGGTCAAGGCTTAAGGGTTTAGACACACACACACACACACCTGTCCCAAGTGACCGGCTTCAAGTTGCGCACATGGTTGAGGTTTTAGGATGTACATGTCAGATCAAGGCTTTAGGGTTTAGACACACACACCTGTCCCAAGGTACCGGCTTCAAGTTGCGCACATGGTTGAGGTTTTAGGATGTACGTGTCAGATCAAGGCTTTAGGGTTTAGACACACACACCTGTCCCAAGGTACCGGCTTCAAGTTGCGCACATGGTTGAGGTTTTAGGATGTACGTGTCAGATCAAGGCTTTAGGGTTTAGACACACACACCTGTCCCAAGGTACCGGCTTCAAGTTGCGCACATGGTTGAGGTTTTAGGATGTACGTGTCAGATCAAGGCTTTAGGGTTTAGACACACACACCTGTCCCAAGGTACCGGCTTCAAGTTGTGCACATGGTTGAGATTTTAGGTTGTATGCGTCAGATCAAGGCTTTAGGGTTTAGACACACACACCTGTCCCAAGTGACCGGCTTCAAGTTGCGCACATGGTTGAGGTTTTAGGATGTACGCGTCAGGTCAAGGCTTTAGGGTTTAGACACACACACACACACACCTGTCCCAAGTGACCGGCTTCAAGTTGCGCACATGGTTGAGGTTTTAGGATGTACGCGTCAGATCAAGGCTTTAGGGTTTAGACACACACACCTGTCCCAAGGTACCGGCTTCAAGTTGCGCACATGGTTGAGGTTTTAGGATGTACGTGTCAGATCAAGGCTTTAGGGTTTAGACACACACACCTGTCCCAAGGTACCGGCTTCAAGTTGTGCACATGGTTGAGATTTTAGGTTGTATGCGTCAGATCAAGGCTTTAGGGTTTAGACACACACACCTGTCCCAAGTGACCGGCTTCAAGTTGCGCACATGGTTGAGGTTTTAGGATGTACGCGTCAGGTCAAGGCTTTAGGGTTTAGACACACACACACACACACCTGTCCCAAGTGACCGGCTTCAAGTTGCGCACATGGTTGAGGTTTTAGGATGTACGCGTCAGATCAAGGCTTTAGGGTTTAGACACACACACCTGTCCCAAGGTACCGGCTTCAAGTTGTGCACATGGTTGAGATTTTAGGATGTATGCGTCAGATCAAGGCTTTAGGGTTTAGACACACACACCTGTCCCAAGTGACCGGCTTCAAGTTGTGCACATGGTTGAGATTTAAGGATGTACGTGTCAGATCAAGGCTTTAGGGTTAAGAAACACACACCTGTCCCAAGTGACCGGCTTCAAGTTGCGCACATGGTTGAGGTTTTAGGATGTACGCGTCAGGTCAAGGCTTTAGGGTTTAGACACACACTCACACACACCTGTCCCAAGTGACCGGCTTCAAGTTGTGCACATGGTTGAGATTTTAGGATGTATGCGTCAGATCAAGGCTTTAGGGTTTAGACACACACACCTGTCCCAAGGTACCGGCTTCAAGTTGTGCACATGGTTGAGATTTTAGGATGTACGTGTCAGATCAAGGCTTTAGGGTTTAGACACACACACCTGTCCCAAGTGACCGGCTTCAAGTTGTGCACATGGTTGAGATTTTATGATGTACGCGTCAGGTCAAGGCTTTAGGGTTTAGACACACACACGTACACACACCTGCCCCAAGTGCACGGCTTCAAGTTGCGCGCGGTCCAGTGCCGCCTGGACCTCCTCAGGCGCCGCGTCCTGGGCGCCTTGTGACGCCTGCATCGCCTACAGAAGGAATAATGGAATGCCGGTGAATCAAGAAGGAAAGGGCTCCGGCGCTGCTGGCACCAATCGTCAGGGTTTGGGGTGTTCGGGTTAAGAGCAGCTCAGCAGCTTTCAGTGCATGCACCCTGAGATCTCAAGTACGAACATGTCAGCGGTTAGATCCAGCAACTGGCGGTTGAGATCTTGCACGTCACCTGAAGCACTAGCATGTCAGCGGTTAGATCCAGCGACTGGCGGTTGAGATCTCGCTGCAGCCGCTGCGCCTGGGGTAGGTAGCTCTGGGTGGCGGGTGGGAGTGCATGGCCACCCTTGCCAGTGTGCCTAGACAGGGCATGAAGGACATGAGGAGGCATGAGGAGGCATGAGAGGCTACAGGGTATGAGGAGCATGTGGAGGCATGAGAGGCTACAGGGGACTTCTATATTTATCTCTTTATTTGCAGGCCCAGGCCCAGACATGGCCACACCACCTCCCCCATTGCAATTGCACCCCTTCCGCTTATTCTACCTTCTTTTTGGTGACCGGTACCGACCTCCGTATACCATTCATTTCAAATTTTGCCCATAAAAAAATACAAAAAACATATTATACTGCCCTGAAATATCCTCTAGTCTTTGGTCAACACTTCCTGACCCTGTCTAACAACGCTGTTTGTGGACCCATTCCCGCTGTAACAACCATCATACAGAAACGTAAGGCCCGAGCACTGATGGTAACGAACTGGTCGTGCGGACCATGCAACCTACGCACCAAGCCACCATACAGCTGCCAGACGTGCCTGGCTCTTAACCCATGGGCCTTGGTATTTTTGAATGGGCAATATTTGAAATGAATAGCATACGGCGGTCGGTACCGGTAACAAAAAAAGTTAAAATAAGAGGGAGGGATGCAATTGCGATGGGGGAGGTGGTGTGGCTCTGAACCCATGGGCCTGCCACTGATGGGAGCCAAATGGACGTGTGCCCTGTTCTGAAATGTAAGGCCCTAGCACTGATGGTAACGAACTGGTTGTGCGGATCACATGCAACCTACGCTCCAAGCAACCATACAGCTGCCAGACCTGCCTGGCTCTGAACCCATGGGCCTGTCACTGATGGGAGCCAAATGGACGTGTCCTGAAACCTAAGGCCCTAGCACTGATGGTCACGAACTGGTCGTGCATATCACATGCAACCTACGCTCCAAGTCATGCTGCACAGTTCAACTTCTAGTGTGCACCAGACCACCTCTGGCAGGCCGCTGGTCATCCGCTTCTTGGTGGATGGAGACCCGACCTTGACCGGCCTATCGCCAGCGGCGTAGGCAGAAGGGCTTTTCCTGAATCAGCGCGAACTCCCGCTGTAGGCCGTAATGCAAGCGGATAGGAATATGATAGGATTCTTAACCGAAGAGCATGCTATGCACTCGGTTTCCACACGCTAAGGGGCACCCCTGCTCTCTCGTTTTTTTTTAAACCCTCAGGACCCGTGCCAGGAACAAGCAGCCCTAACCAGGGTTGATTTTGCCGTGGCTCAGCAACTCTCAACGTACAGTTAGGTTATCTACCGGCCTCCGGCCTAGGGCTCCATGCATGGCCTGCCATGCTGCATGGGCACCGGCTGAGGGATTTCCTTTAACCCAGCAGCAGCACTTTCAAGCGTCTTCTTCTGCTTCCTTTCTTTCCTACAATAAAGTAGCCACCCCTATACCTGTTGTAGAGGCAGATCCCTAGGGCAATGCGTGCCAGCTCCTCAATCTGCTGAAGCCTTTCGTCCGCCTCGAGTGTCAGGAAGCGGGCCAGGGATGACAATGGGTACACGCTCTCAACTGCCGCTTTGACCTGCACAGGGGCAGGCATGTCGATACGTTTCATGTTGGGTTTATTCCAGAAAGAAAGAAAGAAAACTACGCCCCGCAGGGGCATGAGGGTTGAGGAAACAGCGCGGCATGGGCCTAGGCCGCGTCTGCAACGTTACCATATTTCCCTCTTTTTTTCTTCTCTCCATGTAAAGCTACAATTCAGCTACATCAAGGAGCAGACATGTCGATGTGATTGATGCTAGTTTCCCCCCTGTACAGCTACAATTCAGCTACATCAAGGCCTATGGCCGGGGGAGCCTACAGCAAGCCTGGCTCTATCTGGGCCGCTAGCATAAAGGTCGGCCGATGTGTTAATGACGTTACACCTCTGGGCCATGCTGAAATGAAGCTCGGCCACGTCGGCAAACAAAAACCAGCTGGGGTCAGTCAAGGGAGGAGGCACAGGAGAAAAGAAAGGAGGTGTGATCACGATCAGCGCAGGTTTTGCCGCCCTGGGGTCCCTTGAGTCAGGGCCTGACACACACTGAAATGACCTGTGGTCGTTGTTGCTATCACGGAATGCCCACAAGTTAGAGAATGTGCTGGGAATGTGCTGGGAAGAAAACAGTGGCACATGCCAGGAGCATGCACATCATGGACTATTAGGACCTGCAAAGAAACTCCGCAAAGCATGGCTTATATTATTGAGGTCTCAGGTGTTGAGACCTATACCTGGCACCTCTCATGACATGGGGGATTTTTTTTTAAGCGGTCGCCTCCCCAGGCAAGGCAGATGCCTGGACGGAGGTGGTTGCCAGCAGCCCACCAAACTGATACAAAGTGGCCAAGTGGATCTCCCCAGCCCACCAAACTGTTACGAGGTGGGTGCCCCCAGCCCACCAAACTGTTACGAGGTGGGTGCCCCTAGCCCACCAAACTGTTACGAGGTGGGTCCCCCCAGCCCACCAAACTGTTACGAGGTGGGTGCCCCCAGCCCACCAAACTATTGCGAGTTGGGTGCCCCCAGCCCACCAAACTGTTACGAGGTGGGTGCCCCCAGCCCACCAAACTGTTGCGAGCTGGGTGCCCCCAGCCCACCAAACTGTTACGAGGTGGGTGCCCCTAGCCCACCAAACTGTTACGAGGTGGGTGCCCCTAGCCCACCAAACTGTTACGAGGTGGGAGCCCCTAGCCCACCAAACTGTTACGAGGTGGGTGCCCCTAGCCCATCAAACTGTTGCGAGGTGGGTGCCCCTAGCCCACCAACTGTTACGAGGTGGGTGCCCCTAGCCCACCAAACTGTTACGAGGTGGGTGCCCCTAGCCCACCAAACTGTTACGAGGTGGGTGCCCCAACCCCACCAAATTTTTACGAGGTGGGTGCCCCTAGCCCATCAAATTGTTGCTCATTCTCTCGAGTGGTGGCAAGGCACACCGGCAGCTCCTCTCCTCTCCTATCCCACCGCGGCTTCCGCCAGGGTTAAGACCTCAAGTAATGAGGGTCCATGGTTTAGTAATTAGCAATAAGCGTTGACCATAGGGTTCACCACACCTCCTCTCCAATCGTTTCCCCAACGAGGGCCCATCCCAGCCCAGGGTCCAACCCAGCCCAGGGTCCAACCCAGCCCAGGGCCCGTCCCAGCCCAGGGTCCAACCCAGCGAAGGGTCCAACCCAGCCCAGGGCCCGTCCCAGCCCAGGGTCCATCCCAGCCCAGGGTCCCACCCAGCCCAGGATCCAACCCAGCCCAGGGTCCAACGCAGCCCAGGGTCCAACCCAGCCAAGGGCCCAACGCAGCCCAGGGCCCGACCCAGCCCAGAGTCCAACCCAGCCCAGGGCCGGTCCCAGCCCAGGGTCCAACCCAGCCCAGGGTCCAACCCAGCCCAGGGCCCGTCCCAGCCCAGGGTCCAACCCAGCCCAGGGTCCAACCCAGCCCAGGGTCCAACCCAGCCCAGGGCCCGTCCCAGCCCAGGGTCCATCCCAGCCCAGGGTCCAACCCAGCCCAGGGTCCAACGCAGCCCAGGGCCCGACCCAGCCCAGGGTCCCACCCAGCCCAGGGTCCTACCCAGCCCAGGGTCCAACCCAGCCCAGGGCCCAACGCAGCCCAGGGTCCAACGCAGCCCAGGGCCCGACCCAGCCCAGGGCCCGACCCAGCCAAGGGCCCGACCCAGCCCAGGGTCCAACCCAGCCCAGGGTCCAACGCAGCCCAGGGCCCGACCCAGCCAAGGGCCCGACCCAGCCCAGGGCCCAGCCCAGCCCAGGGTCCAACGCAGCCCAGGGCCCGACCCAGCCAAGGGCCCGACCCAGCCCAGGGCCCAGGGCCCAGGGCCCAGCCCAGCCCAGGGTCCAACGCAGCCCAGGGCCCGACCCAGCCAAGGGCCCGACCCAGCCCAGGGCCCAGGGCCCAGGGCCCAGCCCAGCCCAGGGTCCAACGCAGCCCAGGGCCCGACCCAGCCAAGGGCCCGACCCAGCCCAGGGCCCAGGGCCCAGGGCCCAGCCCAGCCCAGGGTCCAACGCAGCCCAGGGCCCGACCCAGCCAAGGGCCCGACCCAGCCCAGGGCCCAGGGCCCAGGGCCCAGCACAGCCCAGGGTCCAACGCAGCCCAGGGCCCGACCCAGCCAAGGGCCCGACCCAGCCCAGGGCCCAGGGCCCAGGGCCCAGCCCAGCCCAGGGTCCAACGCAGCCCAGGGCCCGACCCAGCCAAGGGCCCGACCCAGCCCAGGGCCCAGGGCCCAGGGCCCAGCCCAGCCCAGGGTCCAACGCAGCCCAGGGCCCGACCCAGCCAAGGGCCCGACCCAGCCCAGGGCCCAGGGCCCAGGGCCCAGGGCCCAGGGCCCAGCCTAGCCCAGCCCAGCCCAGCCCAGCCCGGCCCAGCCCGGCCCAGCCCAGGTAGTGGTGCCCAGGTCGAAAAAGGGACGTGCAATGCAGATGTTAAATATTGAAAAGCTTACATACACAGTAAAATACCTTCAGCTACTAGTCCCTGTCGATGAGTCGCACCAACGTTGCACCCAGTGAAAAGTGACCTGGGCCTGTCATGCCGCCCCCGATTCGAAAACGTGCGCTAGTCAGGGCAGGGTTTTGAAAAGTGTTCACTCGACAGGCAGGGCCTGGCCCAGTGAGCATCTTCCCACATTTTGAATTCATTAAAATCCACACTGGTGTGAAAGTGTGATACAACGAAAATGAGCAAACGCCGAGATGAAGCCCAGAAAATTCTAGGTGTCGAGGGTTCAGCCCACCTCTTCTCCGGCCGTTTCTTCCGCCAGGGCCCGGTCCAGCCCGGCCTGCTTGCAGACGTACTCAATGACCAGCTTATGCAGCCTCTCATACGCTTGCATCGTAGTGCTCTTGGCAGCAGAGGTGCCCACAATAGCTGCGCATACAGAAACGAGGATAGGTTTTCCTGGTCAAAGCGTCGACTCAACGACATATCCTTTGAGCGGATGTTTATGTGCCAGCCATGGCAGCCCCCACATCTTGCCACGGCAGCATTCTATATGACTTCATGGCGCGGCAGCACTCACATCTTGCCAGCATGCCAGCGTCCTCCTGGTGGTCAAACTGCTCCTGCTCCACCGCCAACCGCTGGTTTTTGAATCCAACCTCCATCAGTACCTGCATGAAGGGGGCCGGCCGGAAACAGTGTTCATGGTTCACTGCGTATCAACCCCCCTCTATAGGCTGCCGAGCAGCCATTCATGTGCCGTTGGGGACCTGCATGGCATGACCGCATGCTATTGTCATGCTTGCCACCACCGGGCCGGTGGGGACCAACCCTTGACCGGTTTACGACCCGGAAGCCCAAGCAGCAGACACCTTGCTGTTTCACTGTATCAGCCTTCCCTGGCTGCAGGCTGTGCAGCTAAACTGTAGCTGAAGCACCCTGAAGTACACAGTGGGACTGGCACAGCACAGCCCCATGGGCAATGTCATGCTTGCTGCCTATCATTCTGAACATTCCCTTTATATAATTCTCATTCTACCCATCACCCGACTAATCTCCAAATACTTGCTGGATAGTTTGTTGCGTGTTCAGTTATCTGGTGTGCTGGTGACACCGTGCATGGCAGATTCAGGTGTTGGTGAGAGCGGAGCCGCACCTGCATCTTGGCTGTAGCGAAGTAGGGTGTATCTTTCTGATGAACCACAGCGCACAGCAGCTTCGAGAGGGCTGCGATCAGCGAGGGGCCGTACAGGCCCGATGACATGGCTGCACCACCCGTCACCTCTTCCCACGACTTCTGGACCTCTTGTAGACAGGCCACGTACGCAACTACATTGGGATCGACCTGGATTCATAAGAGGGCCAAAACGTCTCAACTGCCGAGTTCGTGAGTTTGGGGTTGTTGGGAACATGTTGCAGGTGCGCACCTCCAACCCTGCCTCTCGGCTAAGGCGTGTCACCTCCGACACCAATCTTTTCAAATTATCCTCCATGTGAAAAACGTTGCCACCGAGTAGATATCACAGTTCCTTGCTCCAAACGAGATCCGCACTCCTAGAATACCGTAAGCTATGTGTTATGCATTCCTCGCTGTATCGTCTCAAGCATCACGCGGTCCCTCAGAGCAAAGATGGTGAGGCGCCCCGAAAGTACGAAGTACGGCACAAACATCAACGTGGACGAATTTTAGAACGTCAGAGGAAAACCCACCTCTCGCCTCAGACAGCGACACCTCAGTAATAAGAGGAACACTCTGCAAATTTTATTTTTGCAGCGGGACCGACATGGCTGAAGAGGTGTTCATGCCTTCCACCTCTAACGGCCAAGGCGCGTCACACGAGGAACCTTCGCCTCCAGGAAACGAAGCATGGAAGATAATGGGAAGGTGAGTAACAATGACGGCAGGTGGGATAAGAGACGCACACCCATGCACTGCCGTCAGCCAATGGAGTACCGGTAGCCCTTCACAGACAGCACTCATGCACTTTCTAACATGGTACGGTATTCAAAGGAAGCCATTGCTACTATTTCATGCAACATGCACCATCACAAGAAATCGGCTAGACCATGGCCTTCAGCCTAAGGGGCCAGATGCAGCAGGCCCTGCGGCTAAAGCCACCAGCTTCAGACCGGTCAAAGTTTGGTCCCCATCGGCTCAGTGGTTGCTGCACAACAGCCTGCCAGAGGTGTCCTCTTGACACACTAAGAAAAGCACGGGATGCTCTGAACTGATGCCAGGTCAGAGAGCGATGGACCCCTCATAGCTGACTCCCTGAACCCATTGCTCGGTTCTAGATCTGCTAGGCCTCAGGTAGCAGTACCCATCGTCTCATCTCATGCACCCCCAGGCCCCCCTCTCCCAACCGGAGGGCGTGAAACGTCCACCCAAATCGGGATCTGTAATCTCAGATCCCCAGTACATTCCAAGTTAGCATCTTAGTGACCACCTTCAGGGAGGGCAAGGTTTAGGGCGGGCGTTTTCCCCCCAGTATGGCCAATATTGCCTGGTGACGTGCCTGACTAAACGCGGCGCCTGCAGCACCATCTGGTCTGATCGCTGCAGCGAAAACAGAAAAGGCATCCTGCTCGGCACAACACGGTCTACGGCCGGGGTGAACGTGGGTGCCTGGTGCAGGGAGACCTGCTGTACGAGCATCCTTAACGAGCAGGGGACTCGCCGAGGCTGAGCCCCGACATCAATAGCAGCCGCTTAACTTACCACAAATTTGGCTTCCCCAGTAGATTACCTGTGTCTAATTTTTGAAGGAGCCGTCAGTGAAGTAACGTCAAGTCAGTAAGTGACACACTCCTGAGCATGTCCCACCAAGTTCGACCAGCCCCCACCCTCAGCGTTGACTCAGTGAGTGCCAGACAGCTACCTTGAATGTGCCGTTGGACAGCCACCACAGGGCCGACGGGGACCAAACGCCGATCAGCCTATGGCCAGGGGCCCTAGCAGCACCCACCTAGCTGCACCACGCCTCCCCGGAGGTAGACCGCATCGTAGCTGAATTGTAGCCAAAGAGCATAAATTTGAAATGGAAAGTCCACCGGCAAGGACACACCAGTAAGCAGTGCGCTGAATAAGTAGTACTTCAGGGATATGGGGAAGTGTGTGCGCAGTTATTTCGCAGGCAGTTCAAGAACTGGCATGATGTGGCTGAAATGTCGCTCAATCAACCACGCATCCACCTGCAGGGACACGCCGGCAGGCAAGGCGCTGTACAATCTGTACTGCAACACTGCAATAGGGGGGAAGTCTGTGTGCAATTGTTTCAAAAGCGCAGGAGGAGCTGGCATGATGTGGCGGAATTGTAGCTGAATCAGCCAAGCATTCGTGTGCAGGGACACGCTGGCAGGCAAGGCGCTGTACAAGCTGTACGGCGGCGATGGGGGGAAGTCAGTAGGCAACAAGTTCCACGAGCGCAACAAAAGCTCACACGATAAGAAGCTAGCGACAGGATGGAGCCCTTCGGAGCTGGGTGAGGCTCAGGGCCATTGAGTGGCGGTAGATCCAGGATCTAAGCTCTAGGATCCGGGCATGATAAGAAACTAGCAGCAGGGTGGAGCCCCTCTGGCCTGGTGTGAGCTTGAGATCTGGTGGGTTGCCGTAGATCTAGGATCTATGCACCAGGATCCAGGTATAATAAGAAGTTAGCAGGAGGATGGACCCCTTCCGTCCTGGTGTGAGCCTGAGGGCTTATGGGTGGCGGTAGATCCAGGATCTAGGCTTTGGGATCCAGGCATAATAAGAGGCTAGCAGCAGGATGGAGCGCTTGAGATCTGGGGTGAGTTTTAAGGGCTTGTGGCTGGCAAGAGATCTAGGATCTAGGATCCAGGTAAGAACAGAAGCTAACGTCCAGTAGTCCAGTAGTTAGTCCAGCAGTTAGTCCAGCAGTTAGTCCAGCAGTCAGTCCAGCAGTTAGTCCCGCAGTTAGTCCAGCAGTTAGTCCAGCAGTGGGTCCAGCAGTTAGTCCAGCAGTTAGTCCAGCAGAGCACCAGGTTTGATGCATGGTACAGGAGCCCGCAATCGGTTCAAGCACTACAAGAAAGTAGGACAGAGAACGAGACAAACCAGTCATCCCCCCTGGGCCCAAGGGCCTATCAGACAACCAGGCTGTGGCTTGGGTACATGACATGGCTGAAGTGGCCAACCCCAATCTGAACGTGCAAGGCTTCGACTTTGATGTCCGTCCCAGCATTGGCGCTGTCGCCTGGGCCCTTGGCGATGAGGCTCTTGATGCTCAACGCATTTGCTCCTCCCTATAAGGACTCTCTCCCCGCTCTCAGACCTTTCCAGTCATGCCAGAGACACAATTTTTAAGCCTTAAGAATCTACCGGTATATTTCGACCGCTTTATTTTGTATGCTTCTGCCGAGGCTTCCGCTACAATTCAGATACATCACGGCCTCCTGCCGTGGGGGCTGGCGTAGCAAGCACTGCTGCTTGGCCACCGGGCGTATGCCGGTCAAGGCTATGTCCCCATAAGCCCGTTAGTGGTTGCCCAACGTCTAGCAGCCTGCCCATGGTGGTCTGGTGTACATAAACTGAAGCTCTGCATCTAACCCGCATTATCTTCAACGCCTCTTCAATGCAGAGAAGCCGGGGCCCCCTGTCACACCTTGCCAGACAGGCCCGACACAAGTAGAAGCCTGATGTTAGAATCTTTATACGACCCACCTGCTGTCTCTCTTGCTTTCTGCCCTGCAGAGAAGCCAGGCCCCCCTGTCACACCTTGCCAGACAGGCCCGGCACAAGTAGAAGCCTGATGTGTGAATCTTTATACGACCCACCTGCTCTCTCTCTTGCTTCCTGCCCTGCAGAGAAGCCAAAGCCGCCAGAATCCCATCGTCCGCAGGTAAGTGCTGAAAAGTAGGGGACAGCGAGGTAGCTCGGCCTGCTCAGCCAGCTCGACCTTTGAACCCGTCAGCCGGGCCAGGGAGGACGTGATGGGTGGCCTCCAGTGCCGTGTCGATGACGGTTCTTACGGTAGCTGACTTGCATAGCTGAGTTTCATTCACCGTAATATCAAGGCAAATTCAGCTACATCTACCTGCTCATCTAATTACTCATAAGATTTCTGAATTACGGCGCAATGGCACGGCACTGGTAGCCTCCCTCCTGGCCTGCCTGCTGGTGATGAGTAAGACACCTGGAGACTGTACATCATTTGGGGCAAGTCTGTTTGTGTGTGCTGCACACCACCTTTGCGGCTGTGGGGCGGCCGACACTGGGCCGCTTGTGGTCAAAGCTGGACCGTCCGGCGGCCACAGGGCACGCTGCGCAAGGCTCCACCCCCATGGCAATGGACCGTGATGTAGCTGAATTTTAGCTGAATGGGTCTGGAGGTCGTTCTATCGTACTCTATGTCTGCGTACTTGCATATTCTATGATCCACGCATTTAAATGAACCGTGATGTAGCTGAATGGTAGCTGGATCAATCTGACATAAGCACTGGTAGGAAAGTCGTTATTTGAACTCTTTGTCTGTGTACTTCCGCGTTCTATGATCCACAAATTTAAAACATACATCCTGTGTGAGCGCGTGTTGGGTGTGGTGCTTTTGTTGTCCTTCAGCACCTGGACCCTCATGAGCCCTCCCCCCCCCCCCCCCCTGTCCTGATGCTGCACCTCTTTTCAAAAAAGTGTGGGGTTAATCCTTAACCCGGTTGTCCCGCTGCTGCATCCTGCTGCTCAACCCTTGACCCTGCTGCCCTGCTGCTGCACCCCTACTGCTCAACCCTGAGCCCTGTACCCCGCTGCCCTACTGCTCGACCCTGAACCCTGAACCCCGCTGCCCTACTGTTGCACCTCTTTGTCCCAGATTGTCTATCCCAAATTTGGAAACCCGAGGCCAGGCAGCGGCGAAGGCGGGATCAACGCTGCGAGGCTGCGGCAGATCCCTCACAGGCGACCCGGCGAGGTCATCATGAAGGAGATGCAGGAGGAGGCACAGAGGATGAAGGAACAGCTACCTCCGCGAGCAAAAGGTGTGTGTGTGAACAAGTGTGGAAGACAGGTGTGAATGCAGGATTAGCTGCCTCCATGAGCAATAGGTGTGTGTGAACAGGTGTGAAGGAGAAACGTGAATGCAGATGGAGGCGCAGAGAATGAAGGAACAGCTACCTTCGCGTATGAAAGGTGTGTGTGAACAGGTGTGAATGCAGGAGCAGCAGAGGAGAAAGGAACAGCTACCTTCGCTAGCAGAAGGTGTGGGTGTGAACTGGTGTGAATGCAGGAGGACAGGAGGAAGGAGTAGTAGCCTCCGCGATCAAAAGGCGTGTCTGAACAGGTGTGAAGGACAGGTGTGAATGTAGGTGGAGGGGCAGAGGCTTGCTGGACTCCCTTGTCTACCCATCAGCATAGGGGGAACCTGCATGGGGCCTAGGTGTACCGATGGACAGCTGCGCCAGGATGTTGCATGTTCTGCCAGGTTGTTGCGACCAGGTTCTGGCCGCCAGGCTGTCGCTGTTCCTACCAGGTTGGCGCTGCCAGGCTGTCGCCGATCCCGCCAGGTGTCGCTGATATCCATGAAATGCTTGTCATACTGCAGTGCCAGCACCTTCCGAAAGGTTTGACTCAAATCAATGCCGGTCCTTGTTGCAGGCAGAGAGGTTGCAGGGCTATACAAGGATCTAGGGTCTCAAAAAAAGGGTATACGGTCTCAAAACAAGGGTCTAGGGTCTCACAGGGTATGACGGACTCGTTTCTTTCCACTCCTCTTTTCTCTGGTAACTGGCCGGTTGGTCCCGGTTGCAGGCAGAGAGGTTGCAGGGCTATACGAGGGTCTAGGATCTCTCTAGGGTTTGCCGGGCTCGTATCTTTCCTCTCAAAGTTTTCTCTGGTAACTGGCCGGTTGGTCCCGGTTGCAGGCAGAGAGGTTGCAGGGCTACACAAGGGTCTAGGATCTCATAGGGTTTGCCTGACTCATTTCTTTCCTCTCCAAGTTTTCTCTGGTAACTGGCTGGCTCGTTGAGCCCCGGCCTGTTCAAATGCCGGTACCTGATGAAATGCTTGCTCCTGGCAGGACCTCTACTGGACGATGCGGAGAAGGACAGGCTGGCGGATGCGATGCGCTTCCGAGGGAAAGTTACGGAGGCCACGCAACAGGAGCGCGACGAGGCTGCTCGGCACAGAGGTGTGATACTATGTGCTCCATGCACCGTCAACGCGCCGTGCCTGTCGCACGCGCCTCCATGCACCGTCATGGAAGTCCCATGCGCTTCCATGCGCCGTCATGCACGATCATGGAAGTCCCATGCGCTTCCATGCGTCGCCATGCACCGTCATGGACGTTCCATGCGCTTCCATGCCCCGCCATGCACTGTCATGGAAGTCCCATGCGCTCCCATGCGCCGCCATGCACCGTCATGGAAGTCCCATGCGCTTCTACGCGCTGCCATGCACCGTCATGGAAGTCCCATGGGCTTCCATGCGCCGCCAGGCACCGTCATGGAAGTCCTGTGCGCTTCCATGCGCCGCCATGCACCGTCATGGAAGTCCCATGCGCTTCCATGCGCCGCCATGCACCTTCATGGAAGTCACATGCGCTTCTATGCACCGACATACACCTTCATGGAAGTCTTATGCGGTTCCATGCGCTGCCATGCTCATGCTTCGGCATGAGGCCATGCATAAGGAGAGGTACTTTGCATCACGTGCTGCCCCTCCTCACACACACTTAACTGCTGCTGCTGCGGGCTGTTAAACTCTTTTGCGTGATATCTATTATCCGTTCTCACGCTGCAGGATTGTGAGCCAGTGCACCTGTTACCGAGGGGGGGAGGCTGCTGGCGCTCTGCATAATGCGCTACCTACTCCCCCACACCTGCTGGTGTTGTGTCATCCTGCTGCAGGAGTGCGAGTGAATGCACCTGCAACTGAGCGGGGGGAGCTGCTGGCTCTGTTCAAGGAGGTGATGAAGGAGGTGGAGGAGCGGCGGCAGTTCCTCGCCGAAATGGAGGCTGAAGGGGGGCTGAAGAAGGATCACGTGCATCAGGTGGGGGGCAAGAGGGATTGAGGAGGGGTATGAGGCAAGATGGGGACCAAAGGGTGGCTGGAGAAGGACAAGGACACCAGGTGGGGGGTAAGAGGGGTTGAGGAGGGTTATGAGGCAGGATGGGGACTAAAGGGTGGCTGGAGAAGGACAAGTACATCAGGTGGGGGGCAAGAGGGGTTGAGGAGGGGTATGAGGCAAGATGGAGACCAAAGGGTAGCTGGAGAAGGACAAGTACATCAGGTGGGGGGTATGAGGCAAAATGGAGACCAAAGGGTGGCTGGAGAACGACAAGTACATCAGGTGGGGGTAAAAGGGGTTGAGGAGGGGTATGAGGCAAGATGGAGACTAAAGGGTGGCTGGAGAAGGACAATACATTAGGTGGGGGGTAAGAGGGGTTGAAGAGGGGGATGAGGCGAAATGGAGGCTGAGGGGGGACCACGTGCATACGATACGAGCCTGAGAGGCAAGTGGGGTGCAGGCGGGGGAGAGGAAGGGGAGGGGGGAGGAAGGGTGTGAGACAAGATGGAGGCTGAAGGGGGGACAGCAGAGGGACCATGTGCAACTAGTAAAGGGTGTTAAGGTCTAGGGGTAGATGATGCGTGGTGGGTGGGAGAGAAGAGGGACAGGGACAAGTTTGCGTAGGGGTAGGGGGGTAGAGGCAGGAAGAAGAAGGGGACGTGGAGAGGCGCTGGGCCAGAGTTTTGTTCCTGCCATAACTTTCCGGTGTCCAGGTGCGATGGAAATTAGTGTGTGCCGCCATGGGCCCACGCGTATCTTGGTGTGTCACAAACCGTGAATGCCTGGAATCTTCAGGTCCGTGCACTGTGCGGTTGCTGTTGCTGTTGTTGCTGCGATTGTATGCCGCCACCAGCAGCAAACTGGCCCGCGAGGATGAGGCAAAATCCGAGTTGCAAGGCAGGGTACCCTGGGGCAGAATGGTTGGCTTCCTTATTCCACGCTCCGCAGCGTATTCTTTATTTATTCATTCGCGGATATTGTTGCCTTTGCTTGCGTTGTTGTTTCTGATGTCGTTGGAGCAGGCCGTCAGATTATCTAAAGGAGGTTGTGCATCCGTGCGCCCATGCGAATCTTTGCACCCCATGCAAAAGTATGAAGCTTGAAATATGAAATTACGTGTGGCACTGTGCTGTTGTTTTTGTTGTTGTTATCGCTGGGGTGCTCCTCAGCTGCCCCAGAGGACTGCGGTTTTTTAGGGATCTCCTTTATGGGAAACTGTGTAAAAAGTGTGTCTAGAAAAAAAAACGAGTTCAAAAAACCACAAACACGCGCCACAAGAACCTACTATGCCGAGGCGACGGCTGACGAAGGGTTCAAGAAAAAGACGAGAGAAAAGACACCAAAATAAACCCGGGGAAGGTGCAAAGATCCCCGTTTTTTTTTACAAACCCGTGTCCTACATTATATGACGGCCTTTTCGGTGGAGGGTTCAACCTAAACCAAAACCCTTTAAAACCTTTTGAGCCCATGCAGAACCAGGCGTCACCGCACTTAAACCCTCTGACCCCATGCAGATCCAGGCAGAGATCAAGATCCGGGTGGCAGACATGAGCCGCATTGACCGCATGCTAAAGGACTTGGATGCCCAGAAGGGATCATCACGGTGACCTCCTTTTCAAGTTCAAAAAGAGCCTGAGCGCACTGATAGAAGCATGGGCGATTTGCCCACGGATGGGGCCAAACAGCCTCCCCCTGGTTCTTTGAGGGTTGCTTCATTTACAATTCAGCTTCGTCATGGCCGAGGGCTGAGGAGGCCTATTGCAGCAAGCCCAGTAGTTGAGCTTGGGCCACTGACCGAAGGCCGATCAGGGTAAGGTGCCTTACCTGGTGCTGGCCGCTCGGCGGCCTCCCAAAGTTGCATGACAACAAACACTATGACACCCTGCCTTTTCGGAAGTTCAAAACTCCTGAAGGTGTAGAGATACTCATGGGCTCTGCATGCACCTAGAAAACATTTGGTTGCATGCAGGATGAAGTGGTAAGCCCAGCGGTGAAATGTCGTTGTGTAAGCTATGTTGGTGCGCGTCTGGCAATTTCGTTGACATCCTGTGCTGAAGTCCAGGGCTTCGAAGTAGACGCTACATAGCAGGACATGTCACATGGCGATACAACAGAGACGGAAGCTTTGTTGGTAACAGACTTGCACATTCGTTGGTAACGGACTTGCACCTTTGCTGGCATAAGCCACATGTGCCTCCGTCTCGAACTTTGAAGTGGGAAAGGCATCGGGAAAGGCCGGGTATTTCAAACTGCTCATGTGGCATAGCTTGGCCTGGGAAGGTCAGACACGCATGATAAATTGATACGAGACTGATGCATGCAGTTTCAGCGGTTCGACGAGGACTGGCTGCCTGGAAAGATAATTGATCACAAGCATGAGCAACAACCACGGGCTCTTCACTGTTCACTGTAACATGTTTCAAAATCATCGTATCTCCACCCAGTGGTGGATGTAGGTAAAAGGACAGCCATGGTGCGCGCGTTGCGTGTTGGCTTGTCATCAGCCAGACCATTGCCTGGTTTTCTCGAAGAGGGTCGGGGCCACTCAGCAAAGGTCAATCCCCCCGTGTGCCTCATACCTGCCCCCATCCCACCTGGCTCCGTCCCGGTCATGCTCATCCCCGGAAACCGTAGCCAACGTCTCTTATTTATGCAGACAGAGCGTGAGACAGATGCTGTCGAGATAGGATAATTCATGAGGTAGGATCCTAGCAGATGAATTCTATCTGCCACACGCTCTGTATGTAGTCGGGTTTGTAGTGAATAAGAGACGTCGATCGGCTACGCCGCTGGGACCGGCGCGGGAATTCAAAATCAGGAGATTACGGGCTTTGTTCCACCTATACGACTTTACCCCGAGGAGGCAAACGTGATTCTTGGAAGAAGGTCCTATGTTTATTCTTCCGAGCTTGAGCTCAGTCCTAACACGTGACCCCGACCGGTGGTGAGCAGTGTCCCCTCGGAAGTCACGCCATCGCAAAAGTCGTCCCGGGGGATCGAGACGGTGTCGGAAAACATTGGACAGAACATTCGCAGCTTCACACGCCTCACAGCCCTTGCTTCAGCCGTGTCTGAATAGATAAAGTACTGGCGTTGGCCTGAAACAGATTAGAATTCTTTGCGCGCTACTTGACAGGCAAGGAGGGTTCAGAGGCAGTGAGGAGGGTTACAGCCACACAACTTTCGTCTCAACACATTTTGATGGCCGGATATGCGTGATTTTTGATTTTTGACCACCCACCAGTGTATCGTTATCGTATCTTAATCATTACGCTTTATCGAAGAGAGTTGAGGGGACAGGCCAAGGACAAGCTTGCAGACAAAAATGATATCCACAGCGTCTTCAGGTACTTCTGATGTAGCGATGGATGGAACCTGAATGGAACATGCACTCCCTTGTACCTACATACCACCCCACCCACCCAGAGATCTCCGCACCCAAAAGATCTCTGGGTCTGAAAACAAATCCGCTTGACAGGGGCCTAAGGGTTAAGGAAACAGTGTGGCAGACATGGGCCCAGGCAGCTCGCTGCATGCACCATAGTCAGGCTAGATCCACCGTTTCCCGGAAGTTCGAATGTACTGGTCACGTAGCCTGTGCAACCCTAAACCCTAAACTTTAAATGCAGGACTGCACTCTTATCTTCCAGTCACATCCAGTCACGGAGGCTTTCTTCAGAATTGTCTGAGTTTCAGCAATTGACACAACCCTAGGGCTAGGAGTGTACAGCCCTTCAGCTGGGCTGGAGGCTGGATTGAATTCATCCTGTGCTGTACTGCTGTCCGTGCCGGCAGACATTCCAAAAGCTGACTCGTCCCTTCACTGACTTTCACATCGCACACCCGCCCTGCAGGCCTGATCACAGCTGTTGTCATCAATGTGGTCACGTGCTCCATCGCCTTCTTCGTGTTCTCCTGTTTGAGGTGAAAGCGGGCACGGGGGGGTCTTTGTTAAGCCCCAGCAAAAACAAAAGGAAGCGGGCACAGGGTGGGCCTTGTAACGTCCCAGCAAAAAAATAAAGGAAGCGGGCGCAGGAGGGCCTTGTAAATTCCCAGCCAAAAAAAAGGGAGCGGGCACAAGGGGTAGAAAAAGGGCATTGATTTGATTTTTCATGAGTCGATGATGGAGTACACAGGGGTCTGTGCGAGAAAAGAATGTCTCGTGGAACACCGAAAGGCATGATTAATGACTGGATACTCGACAGCAGGGGCTTGACAGCTTAAAACCATAGAGGATCTTTCCAGGCAGAGTCCCCCACATTAAATATCCTACATAGCAAGTGGGCTGCCTTAGCTATCAAGGTGGCAAGTTGATTCATGGCTACGTCGCATCAAGGATGCTTCTAATTAAAAACCAGCCCATTTTCAAACTGGGTTCTTCTACATTTCTTCCCACCCTTTCTGCTCACCCTTCGCATATGCACGCAGGATTTGGTCGTTTTCTTTGAAGTACTACTCTCCAAAGCAGAACACCCCTTGCCTGCCAAACAAGCCTGAGAAGCTGCCAACCTCCTTGCTTGCTTGGATCTGGCCAGTAGTCAGATATGAGGAGCCTAAGGTAAAGCATACCTAACAAAGGTATTTCACAACGGAAGCACAGACAAGACAGGCATTGCCAAGACATTCGACCATTGACTGCCCATCCAAATTCGTTGGCAGTTTTTCCTCCATAGATGCACACACGGTCCATACCTCCATGACTTAGCCTGTTGGGTACATTCGGGCCCAGTGCCGTTTGTGATGTATGCATCCATCCCATCGGCCAAGCCCCTGTTTACCTATCGCAATGCTGCAGAGCTTTGCCCAGCCTTACCCGGTCTAGTCATGCAGGAAAAAGGCTAACTCCCTCAAGGGCCTACATAGGGTTCGGAAAGCAACACAGCATAGGCTATGAGGCCCAGGCCTCCACTGCCTCATAATCATATAATTTCAATTCTGCCCAGGCAAATCAAACCGAGGCTGACCCTACTGCATGCACTCCTCGTGGGCATGTTCGCTCCACTGCTGTTGGATCTCTCTCTGTATACATGCCGTATACCATGCCTGCTTTGACATTTGGGGGTCAGATTCATAATTTTGTGTAAAGGGTTCAGTTTTCAGGCCAAACCTTGAACCAATCCCCAGCCCTAACAACGAAGTGTTCATTTTGCCCTGCTGATCATGCTCCCCAGATCATTACCAGCGCTGGCCTGGATACAGCTATGTACCTGCGCGTCATGACCTTTGGTGAGCAGCCATCAAGGCAATATTCGAATTTGGAATTGTGATCACAGGATGCACCAGGTGGTGCACCTGGGATGCACCGGAGGCCCTTTTTCAATAGGGCCATGAAGTGCAAGCAGAGAAAGGGAGGCAGATACAGTAAGGAACAGGCAGCAGGCAGCATCCCAATCTTGGGGAGTGAGAGGCAAGCTGTGCCGTGGTTTCCGGTGGCCAGGATTGCAGGCACTGGGTGGGGCGGAGACTGTTAGACTCGCCATGATGATGGTTTGATACTTTGATGATGGAGTGCACCCACATAAGATGCAAGTGATTTTGGCCTGGAGTGGAGAAGAATGCCCCCTCTGTTTGACATGGCTATCTGGCTGGATCCAATCCCGTGTTGAATTTCCCCCCTGCTGTCAGGCATTCAGCTGTTTTTCGGCCTCAGCCTGTGGTGCCTGATCACGATGCTGCCGACCAACCTAACGGTAATAAAATGCCCACACTTCCTCCTGATTGTGCTAGGGCACACGTGCTGACACTTCCGTTCTTTCCAAGTTGCACTCTCTGTCATTCATGCTTCCCTGAGCTACACGCGTAGGAATTCTGTTTTACCTGGCTTACTATGCGCGCTGGATTATTTTTCCTGGCTGCGTGCTTTAATCATCAAGGCATCGATCCCTGTGGGTTCGTTGTCTTCAACGAACTCTCCCCACAGGACTGTATTGTGACTCATCAACATGCATGGGTCAAGTTTAAACTAATAAACCTCTGAACCTGCATCGCTGAATACTCCACCCGCATATGAAACGGGAACTATCATGGTACGGAAATAATCAAAACTCATATTGGACATCGGATTCACTTTGCATGTCTGATGCTTGCTCAGGATAACTTCACAGAGGTGCTCATGGCCTCCTCGAGTTCTTTCCAGTTCAGTGGCTTTGACAAGTGTGGGCTCGCCAATGTAACAGAGGGCAGTCACCGCATGTGAGTGGGTGCAGCTGCTGGCGGAAAGGAAACAATATTTCCTCCAGGCCGTGCGAGGGCTTTGGAAACAGTGTGGTTGCAGCGGGTGGTGACTGGGTATACTCCAGGGAGCTGGTAAGGAAGCAGGGAAGTGCCCTTACAATGGCAGTTGAAAGGTGAACCATGCCACCTTTGGCAGGCTGCCCAGCGACCACCACTGGGCAAACAGGGACCAAACTTGGACTGGCCTGTGGCTGGTGGCCAAGCATTAGGCCCCTCGCTGTACGAGGCCCCTTTGCCCCCCCCTCAGGCGTTGGTCGTGCTGTAGCTTGAGGAGGGACGCGCTAGAACATTTTAATATACAGAACCTCGCACATCCATGAGTGGAGTCCACCTCCTTGACTACCTTAGTCTGCCACTGAATGCTCAAGCATTTTTCGATGATCAAGATGGCGAATATCACATATGTTAGGGATAGAGGAGGTTGAGGGTCACAAACCCTGAACCATCAATCTGAACTCTGAAGTTAAATCCTTCACCCGTAACCTTCCATTTTAATCCTAGGGTCAAAACCCTCCGCCCTCAACCCTAAGCCCTATACCATCAACCCTAGGGTTTAAACCCATGACCAAAACCTTTAAACCTAAATCCTTCGCCCGGCTTTATCAAGGTTATGGCAGAGCTCAGTAATTTAAATATGCAGTACACTATCCTCTTTCCAATGCTGAAACACAAGCACAAACATGAAGTGGTCTGGATTAACGTGGTTCCTGAGCCTGGGGTCATAGACTAGGGGTGGACACCATTTCTGACTGATGCTCTGTGTTTCAAATAAATTGTGTGTTCTGTCTGTATGATTGACCTCTCATGGGCTACGTTTGAAATCTTATTAGTGCTCTGTATTTACAACTGAATATCGTGTTTGCTCAGCATTATATCTTTATTAGTACTGGCAGTGCTCTGTGGGTATGATCAAATCCATCTCAAGCCCCGTATCATTGAATCCTATAAGTGCTCCACTGCTCTGCTTGTATGGCTGAATCATTTGTGCACTCTGTATACAATATTTATCCTTGTGGGGTGTAGGTGGGTCCACCTGATCAGTGTCTACGCCGTTACGTTCATCACACTTTGGGTGAGTCTTGCTGGTCCTGGCGTGGGTTGCTTTTTAGTCCCTGGTTTGACATGTCATGCGGGGGATTTTCTGCCAGTAACCTCCTTGGGCTCCTTGGCACACTGATTTAGATCCCAGGCTGCGCTGTTTCCTTCACTCTCACGCCTCCCACGGGGCATAGCTGTTTTTATTTCTTTGCCACACCATGACTTGGCACTGAAACAGCTCTGGGTGTGGCCGCACGGGCCCCCCTGGCTAAAAATTGAATAGGGGCTGTGAGCACATAACGTTGTCTCCAGATTGAGTAATAAAATCTTACCCTCCCATCCCCCTCACCCGCAGCTCCTTTATCGTACCAGCAAGGACTCCGTGCTCCTTCGCATCATGTTCCTTGCCAACTCGGTCAAAGGAAGGTCAACGCACACAGTGAGTCAATCCTGGAGTCTCATTTCGTTATGTCTAGCTACTCTTCAGCTTTACTTCATCAACAATATAGCTACGGCAGTGACGCTGCGCTCTACAGCATTGTGATACTTGCAAGCAAATGAACAAGGTTTGAGCAAAGTAATGCACAAACCTGAAGGATTTGGGGGCTGCAAAATTGGGAATGCTTGATCGAAACCCTTGACCCTTGTAGGGGGCGTTAATGAGCTAAGGTCATGACAGACCTTCAGCCGGAAATGCTTTCCTCCCAAATCCGGACATTTCTATCCCAGCAAACAATGGAACAGAAGCAACGAGGCAGGCCCTCTCCCCACACCAATGTCTGGTACCACCTCCCTGCATTCTAGCTAACTATGAAACCAAAGCAGAGAGGCCGGCCCTGTCCGCACCAAACTGCTCGTCACACCCCCGTCCCCACAGGTTCTGGTCACAGATATCCCGGGTATTGCCAACCAGACCCAGGGGCGAATGGAGGGCATTGAGTCTGAGAGGCAGCTGCTGCGCAAGCCCAGCGGCAAGGATAAGAAAGCGGCCGCTAAGCTTGGTGGCGGCGGCCCGGGTGCAACCAAGCCCATTCGCGCAAAGGAGAAGGCACCTGCTGAGGAGGAGGAGATGGGAAAATCGAGCGGCGGGGACATTACGGAGGACCCCACTAGATTGCAGTGAGCACGCTGAAGTAGACGGGCCCCAGCCTTGGACGGGCCCCAAAGTGTGTGTTAGACTCCTTTCTTTGGGTGTAGCCCTCAACTTTGATCTTGTATCAGATGTGCCTTATCACTACGCCGTTCGCTATCAGTTGACGCTGCTGTTATAGATCAGGGACTTCACAATTTATTTGCCTCCTGAGGGAGGCCTAAGCTTGAACGTAACGTCACAGCCACATAAGCTGCCCCCCACGCCCCCCACGCCCCCCCACGCCCCCCACGCCCCCCCGCGCCCCCCCGCGCCCCCCCGCGCCCCCCCGCGCCCCCCCGCGCCCCCCCACGCCCCCCCACGCTCCCCCACGCCCCCCCGCGCCCCCCCACGCCCCCCCACGCCCCCCCACGCCCCCCCACGCCCCCCCGCGCCCCCCCGCACCCCCCCGCGCCCCCCCGCGCCCCCCCGCGCCCCCCCGCGCCCCCCCGCGCCCCCCCGCGCCCCCCCGCGCCCCCCGCGCCCGCCCGCGGCCCGCCGCCCCGCGCCCCCCCCCCCGCGCCCGCCGCCCCGCGCCCGCCCCCCCCGCGCCCGCCCCCCCGCGCCCGCCCCCCCGCGCCCGCCCCCCCGCGCCCGCCCCCCCGCGCCCGCCCCCCCGCGCCCGCCCCCCCGCGCCCGCCCCCCCGCGCCCGCCCCCCCGCGCCCGCCCCCCCGCGCCCGCCCCCCCGCGCCCGCCCCCCCGCGCCCGCCCCCCCGCGCCCGCCCCCCCGCGCCCGCCCCCCCACGCCCGCCCCCCCACGCCCGCCCCCCCACGCCCGCCCCCCCACGCCCGCCCCCCCACGCCCGCCCCCCCACGCCCGCCCCCCCACGCCCGCCCCCCCACGCCCGCCCCCCGCCCGCCCCCGCCCGCCCCCCGCCCGCCCCCCCGCGCCCCCCCGCGCCCCCCCGCGCCCCCCCGCGCCCCCCCGCGCCCCCCCACGCCCCCCCACGCCCCCCCACGCCCCCCCACGCCCCCCCACGCCCCCCCACGCCCCCCCACGCCCCCCCACGCCCCCCCACGCCCCCCCACGCCCCCCCACGCCCCCCACGCCCCCCACGCCCCCTCACCCCCTCACGTTGTCCTGCTGGTTCCTCACTTGGACAGACTACAAGGGATCGACCCAGATGAGGTCACCGTGCAATTGGGTGTCTTGGGAGGGACCAGACCCACCCAGCCATCGGTAGCTCTTGCTGGCTCTGCGGATTGGATGCTTCCAAAGGACATTGACAGCGGCAGTACTGCTCACCCCCAAAGCCTGGTGCGTCCTACAGAGCGACTGCTAGACCTGGTTGCGGTTAATGGGATGCCTCCTTGCTAGGAGGGGTCCTCACTGTCAGTGGAGAAGAGGGCGCCACTAATGATTGGCAACAGCTCGCTGTGTATCTTCAAGCCAGTATTCTAGTCAGCGACTGCCTAGTTTCAGGGCCAAGGGCACCTTGCTCAAGGCTCGAGGGCGTATGGTATATTTGAACATATGGCCCGAACGCCCAACATGCCCTGCTCCCTCATGATAACAAATTCCAGATTTGAATTTGAAACTTGTCTGGCAGGTGGACAAGGCTCAGCTGATGAAGAGGCCATCCATTCCACACAAGAAGTTCAAATACGACTTGCGTGACGAGTCCTTGGACCCCGCCATCATTGCACGCGGCATACTGGAGTCCGGGAAGAGCCCGAAGGTGAGATCTGGCTTGATCCTGGCTTCACGCCTTCATGTTGACTTCTTAGTGGACATGCATTTATGCACTTGTGAGGTTTGCCTGTGCCCGTGAACCAGGATGGACCCCACCATCAGTGCACGCAGCATAATCGAGTCGGGGAAAAGCCCGAAGGTGATCTCCTGTTTGATCCTGGCTTCATTCCTTCATGTCCACTTCTGAGTGGACATGCATTTACACACTTTTGAGGTTCGCCTGCCGCCTGTGGGATAAACCCCTGTACCCCACCTTCATCGCACGGGGTATGCTCGAGTCCGGTAATAGCCTGAAGGTGAAATCTCATGTGATGAAGAGTTCACCGAGTGGACGTTAACTTGTGACTTTTGCCTGCCGCCTGCGGGGTAAACCCCTGTACCCCACCATCAGTGTGCGGGACACACTTCAAAAGTGTAATAGGAGCCCAAAGGTCACAACATAAGCAAGGGCCGGTTGGGGGCCGCTGAGTGGGCATGGCCGTGCAGATTGCCCCCGCAGGTGCGCATGTTGCGTCAAAAAGCTGGGCAGGGGAATCAAAGCACCCATCACCAGGCCCCTGGCGGAAGTGGGGCTCGAATCGGTGGCCAAGTGAAACTTAAATCACCTGTCCAATCAAGGCAACTAGGTCAGGCAATTGGAAAGTGGTTCAAGAGGTCTTAATCTACCGCGCCCGGGGGTGTGAGATCCTGAACTCCTGTGTGGTTCTCCACCTGATGAGTCCCGATTGCTCCCCATCTGCTTCCCTACTGATTATCAACTGATAACCAACTGATTATCTCATGATTCTTGACTGCTTAGCAACTGCTTCCCAACCGCGCATCAACTGCTTCCCAGCTGCTAATCAACTGCTGATCAGCTGCTAATCAACTTCTTCTCAGCTGCCTGTCCAATACTTCCCAGCTGCCCTCCAAATATTTACTAGAAGCTCACCAAATGCTCCCCAGTTGCTCATCAACGGCTAAGTGCGTATCAACTGCTGCCCAGCTTCTTCCTATATGCTTAAAAAGTACCTACCGACTGCTCCCCAACTGCTTCCCAACTGCTTTCCAGTTGCTTATCAACTGATTCCCAACTTCTTCGCAGCAGCTGATCAACTACTCAGCTGCTCAGCAAATACATACCAAATTCTTACCGCCTGCTTTCCAACTGCTTACCAAAAAAAATCTCAGAGGCTTCCCAACTATGTTCCAGCTGCTTCTCAACTGCTCCCCAGCTGCCCCCCAGCTGCTTGCCAAATACTTGTTGACTGCCTCTAGGCCATGATGAAAGAGGAGGTCAGGGGGCTTGCCACATGGAGGCCATATTGTGCATGGCTGTTGCAGCTGACCCCGTTTTCCAACTGCTTCCCAACTGCTTCCCAACTGCTTCCCAACCTCTTTCAGGCCATGGTGGAGGAAGAGTTCTCCGGTGTGTTCCCCAAAGATGCTGTGGCGCATGTGCAGATGGTGCGGGACCAGTCGTCCCTGCTGCCTCTGGTCACTGAGTATGACAAGGTGTGGAGGGGGGGAATGTCCAAAGGTCAGTCGTCCTTAGTGCCTCTGGTCACATAGGCACTGAGTATGACAAGGTGTGGAGAGGGAATGTACAAAGGTCAGTCGTCCTTAGTGCCTCTGGTCACATAGGCACTGAGTATGACAAGGTGTGGAGAGGGAATGTACAAAGGTCAGTCGTCCTTAGTGCCTCTGGTCACTGAGGCACTGAGTATGACAAGGTGTGGAGGGGGGAAATGTACAAAGGTCAGTCGTCCTTAGTGCCTCTGGTCACATAGGCACTGAGTATGACAAGGTGTGGAGAGGGAATGTACAAAGGTCAGTCGTCCTTAGTGCCTCTGGTCACATAGGCACTGAGTATGACAAGGTGTGGAGAGGGAATGTACAAAGGTCAGTCGTCCTTAGTGCCTCTGGTCACTAAGGCATTGAGTATGACAAGGTGTGGAGAGGGAATGTACAAAGGTCAGTCGTCCTTAGTGCCTCTGGTCACTGAGGCACTGAGTATGACAAGGTGTGGAGAGGGAATGTACAAAGGTCAGTCGTCCTTAGTGCCTCTGGTCACATAGGCACTGAGTATGACAAGGTGTGGAGAGGGAATGTACAAAGGTCAGTCGTCCTTAGTGCCTCTGGTCACTGAGGCACTGAGTATGACAAGGTGTGGAGGGGGGGAATGTCCAAAGGTCAGTCGTCCTTAGTGCCTCTGGTCACATAGGCACTGAGTATGACAAGGTGTGGAGAGGGAATGTCCAAAGGTCAGTCGTCCTTAGTGCCTCTGGTCACATAGGCACTGAGTATGACAAGGTGTGGAGGGGGGGAATGTCCAAAGGTCAGTCGTCCTTAGTGCCTCTGGTCACTGAGGCACTGAGTATGACAAGGTGTGGAGGGTGGGAATGTACAAAGGTCAGTCATCCTTAGTGCCTCTGGTCACTGAGGCACTGAGTATGACAAGGTGTGGAGAGGGAATGTATAAAGGTCAGTCGTCCTTAGTGCCTCTGGTCACATAGGCACTGAGTATGACAAGGTGTGGAGAGGGGGAATGTACAAAGGTCAGTCGTCCTTAGTGCCTCTGGTCACATAGGCACTGAGTATGACAAGGTGTGGAGAGGGAATGTACAAAGGTCAGTCGTCCTTAGTGCCTCTGGTTACATAGGCACTGATTATGACAAGGTGTGGAGGGGGGGAATGTCCAAAGGTCAGTCGTCCTTAGTGCCTCTGGTCACTGAGGCACTGAGTATGACAAGGTGTGGAGGGGGAATGTCCAAAGGTCAGTCGTCCTTAGTGCCTCTGGTCACATAGGCACTGAGTATGACAAGGTGTGGAGAGGGAATGTCCAAAGGTCAGTCGTCCTTGGTGTCCCTGGTCACTGAGTGCGCCAAGGTGTGGAGGGGGGGAGGCCAGAGGTAAATTTGAAAGATTGTAAAAAGGCCTTCTTCCCATCCAATTTGGAAAATACACGTCCATGTTCAAAGGCTGGTCCTCCCTGTTGCCTCTGATCCCGGAGTCTGACAATGGGGGACGTGGTCCACCAAATTCTTAAATTGGTGGACCACGTGTCGTGGCACGCGTTGAATCGTTGAGATGGTACAGGACCAGGCCTCACCTGCCCCTTGCCATGGCGTGCGGAAAAGTGGGAGGCAGGGCTTATTCTAGATATTGATTCCCTTACATTGTCCTACGTTAACTACTGCTGCAAAGATAATCCTGCAAGATTGGCCTGCAGCTGATCCTGATCAGACGGAACTCATAACGCATGCCTTCATCTTTGGTTCATCCTGGTTGAAAAAGTGCACACACATCATGCATGAACAGCATGCGTGCATGCATGTGTATTTTTCGACCAAGATGAAGTTGGTAGGGTGCACATGCATAAAAGACGTTTTCTTTCGCTTTCCTTACGCGGCGGGTTGATGAACCCCCAACTTCAAATGTTTGTTTCTTCTGAGCCTCCGCCGCGATCACCCGGCCATCCTCCTCCGCCGCACCTTTCATCCTACAATCGCTGACAAACGAGCGGGCAGACTAAACCGTTGACCCTAAACCCTTGACTTTAAACTAGGCAGACTGTTGCATCTTCTTAGCTCCGGCTGATGGAAGGCCATGAAAGCTGTATAACAGCCCGGCGTTTCTAAACGTGTAGTCCGTACACGTCGTTGGGACATGTCATTGGATCACGACGTTGGGACGTTGTTGGAACAAGTAGATGGGTCTTTAGGTGGGACTTGTAGGGTGACCAATGTCTGCTTCCCCCTTCAGCCTAGTGTTCGCATGGATACCCCGTGCTGCCTATTGAACCTGGAGGACTATCTGAATTGTGGCTGAATCGTGGCTGAATCGTGGCTGAATCGTGGCTGAATCGTGGCTGAATCGTGGCTGAATTGTGGCTGAATTAAGGCTGAATCATGGCTGAATTGTGGCTGAATCGTGGCTGAATTGTGGCTGAATTGTGGCTGAATTGTAGCTGAAGCTGGCCCTCGAGGACTATCTGGATGAGTGCGCTAGCCGTCTGGTGCATGACCCACCCCTGAAGGTGGAGAGGAAGAAGGTGCGCAGAGCTGGAGACTTAGTGGTATAGGGGGAGTGTGCGGGAAATGGAGGCATTGAGGGAAAACCTAGCAGTGGGGCTTGGTTGTACCGCAGACAGATGCATCTCTTGCCTTTTTGTCATTGAATGGTCTAATTTAAATTCCATTAAAATTTTGTGCTGGTCAATGATAGCAGATGAAGATATAGTAATACAAATTCCGGTACGATAAGAAAAATGAATAAAAGGCCGTCTTACTTCCCTTGGCCTGCCGAATGCTGACCCCTCCTCTCACGAGCCTACTGCCCGCAGGTGTTTGTGCTGGTGCCCCTGCTGGGCGACTGGGGCAAGCAGCGCTACGGGGGGCTCATCAAGAGAGTGGACGCGTTTGACCAGTGAGTCTCATCTACCTCCTTGCCTCCACTCTCCAGACCTCTTTCAACATGGAAGCCCACTCTGTTCGTGCTCTGTACATGCTCCCCAAACCTCTTTTTGTCTGCACATGCTCCCCGAACATGTTTTTGTCTGCACATGCTCTCCAACCCTCTTTCAGCTTGCACATGCTCCCCGAACCTCTTCCAGTCTGTCCATGTTCTCCATACCCCTTGCAGTCTCTGCGCACCCCCCAAACCTCTTCCAGCCTCTGCACGCTCCCCACACCTCTTTCAGCCTGCTCATGCTCCCCAAACCTCTTCCAGCCTCTGCTCGCTCCCCACACCTCTTTCAGCCTGCTCATGCTCCCCAAACCTCTTCCAGCCTCTGCTTGCTCCCCACACCTCTTTCAGCCTGCTCATGCTCCCCAAACCTCTTCCAGCCTCTGCTCGCTCCCCACAGCTTTTTTTTTCCTGTTGCCTGCAGCTACATCGCCCGCCTGCGTGAGCTGGACCGGCTGATTGAGGAGGAGCAGCCCCTGACACGACAGATGGTGTGGCCCTCAGCTTTTGTCACGTTCAAGTAAGAGGGGGGGGGCTGAGAATACTTGAACGCTACCTCTGTCTTGTGAAAATGAGAGGGGTCTGCGGATAATTCGTCTCGTTTTCATTAGAGGGAGTTGTGGACTTCATCGCGTGAAAATTTACGGGGCTAAGCATGGTGCACATTATGACAGCATACGTTGTCAAGCTCGTTGAATGGATGGGTCTGTTCTCCGGGTTGCTGACCTGTAAGGGAGGTTGGTGTGGTGGCATCTTGTATCGCGAGCACGCAACTATTAGTGCCCCTTGTCTCAGCTAGGATCAGCACCAATTCATGTGACCTGAACCTGACTACGGTATCCCGACGCCTGCCTCTTGAATTTTGAAGTTTGCTTTGCTGTGTGTCTGTGTGTGTTTGTGTGTGTTTGCTTTGTTGTGTGGCCATCAGCCTTTGTCACGTTCAAGTGAGAGGGGGGCTGAAATACTGTTTTTATACTGTGGAAATTATATGAGGCCAAGCACAACCTATCGTATCTTGCTCAGATGACTTGGGGATGAACAAACCTGACGTTTTCCTCTCTAATTCAAATATGAATTCAAGTCTGCATGGCTACTTTCAGGACCCGCCGCGACCAGTCTGTCGCGTCCACCTCCATGCACCACCATGACACTACCACCTGGCTGACCCGGGGGGCACCGGAACCCAACGAGCTGATCTGGGAGAACCTGGGCATGGTGTCCCGCATGCGCATCGCTCGGTCGACGGCCATGTGGGTCCTGTTCTGGCTCATGTGCTTCTTCTTCATGATCCCAGGTGCGTGCTGCAAGGGGGGTGGGGGTATGCGGGGTGGGGAAAGGGAGGTGGGGGGGTAAAGGCAAATTAAAAACCCTTGCCTACAATTGTCTGTCTTTTGTATTGCCCCACTGCTTTATGCTCCGAGCCTGACAGCATTCGAATACCATTTGTGTACAAATCTGTGGCCCTGTGGAGCCCTGATGTCATGCACCTGGTTCCTGGGCTGAGCTTCTGGGGGGGTTGATTGCTTACTTCCCCCCTTCCCATCCCCCTCCTCCTCCCCCCTGTGCATGTGCAGTTGCCGCGGTGCAAGCGCTGATGCAGGTGAGCGCTATAAATAAATAAACGATACGCCCTGAGGCGTGGATTAAGGAAAAGCCACCCGTTCCGCCGCAGCACTAGGTGAGCTACCAGCAGGTGAGCGCTGAAGATAACTAATCTTGAGAACTGGTAGTTGAACCACGCAGGCTGGCTCTCTCTTGCTCTTGCCTCTCGCCTTCCCCTCCTTAAAACACAGTGATGAGCAAGGTCTGCAAATACAATTGTGTCTCTATGTAGACTACTGCCACAGCCCCCCCCCACCCTCTCTTTATACCTGCAGCACAACAAATATTTTGCCTACCTCCACATACCTGACCTCCTCCCTACTGACTCATACACGCCCCTCCCGTTTCAGGGACCTCTCCTGGCAGAGAACCCGGTCCTGGGCCCCTTCGTCGGCAACATTGTCATCGCCAAGCTCCTGGCGTCCATCATCCCGGGTGAGAGGCATGGAGGATTGAGCGCACTTGCACTGCAGTTTCGCTTCATCGCGGTTCAGCCAAGCCGCGGTTTTGTGACATCGGACTTCCAGGGGTGGTTGTCCAGTGGCCAACCAACAGGGCTCGAGCGGACAGTTCAATCAACATTGCGCCAGGCTCATCAAGTCTAGCCATAACACCCTAACACCCTTAACCCTAACACCCTTAACCCTAACACCCTTAACCCTAACACCCTTAACCCTAACACCCTTAACCCTAACACGCTTAACCCTAACACGCTTAACCCTTAACCCTAACACGCTTAACCCTAACACCCTTAACCCTAACACGCTTAACCCTAACACCCTTAACCCTAACACCCTTAACCCTAACACCCTTAACCCCAAACCCTAACACCCTTAACCCTAACACCCTTAACCCTAACACCCTTAAACCTAACACCCTGAACCCTAACACCCTTAACCCTCAACCCTCAACCCGCAACCCTAAACCGTAGATTCTTAGAAGCTTCCAGCCCTCGTACTGCAGGGAGATCTTTCCACAGCCGCCTGCAGGTCTCGCCTTGGTGCTGTTCATGATGCTGGTGCCGCCCATCCTGAGGATGATGATGAAAGTCTCAGGAGCGGTCTCTGAGAGCGAGATCGACATGGGTGTGGCGTCACGTTTTTTCATTTTCCAGGTAAGTGTTGGGCTGCTTTTATTCCGTGCATGGTTCAGCTTCTGTTTGGCTGCATGTCCGCTACCTTCTGCATGGTCTTTTTGCCCCAAGCAAAGCAGATCATGCAGGGGCAATCTTCTGCATGGTCTGCTTTGCTTGGGACCCCTTTTTCCTGCTTGGGGTCCCCCCTCATTACCCCCCCCCCTTCCTTGCTTTGCTTGGGGCCCCCCCCTTCTTTTTTCAGGGGTCAGGGGGGCAGGGGGGGGAGGGCAGGGGGGTCCCAAGAAAGAGGGGGCCCCAAGCAAAGCAAGGGGGGGCCTGCTTTTTAGCTTCGCTACTGGTCTTTTTTTACCCAGTCTTGCAGCGATTGACCTCGTACGCCGGTCCGGCGTACGAGGACCATGCAAAATCTGCTATGCTATACTATACATATATGCGCTACCTTCTGGCCCAGGCTGGACGCTATGCTTTGCTATGCTATGCTATACTTTACATGTATGCGCTACCTTCTGGCCCAGGCTGGACGCTATGCTTTGCTATGCTATGCTATACTATACATATATGCTGCTTGTCCCAGTTTTGCATGCTCAAGGTACAGGCCGAGGGTTAAAAAGTCAGCGCTAAGCGCCAAGTACCAATTTTCATCTTCTAGGGGCATGGGAAAACGGCTGTTTTACCGTCTGATATACTAGCGGGCGGGATGAACTAGCGGGCGGGATGAACTAGCGGGCGGGATAAACTAGCGGGCGGGATAAACTAGTGCGCGACCAAGCAGCGTACTACGAGGCTGTGTAACCTTGAATTCATGTGATCAGCATTCAGGACTGCAACGGAAAGCTGAAAAACTGCGGGAGACTGAAAAGCCTGCAATATCTGGATTTGCGCTCTGACCGGGGTCTCTTCGCAGGTCATCGTTGTGTTATTCTATATATATAACGTATTTTTATTTCACTGGTCATCGTCGTGTTCATGGTGTTTCAATGTCCAATATTTTGTTTTGGCAATTCATCCTTGTGTACCGTCCGCATGGGGTTCGCGCATCCGTATTCTTTGTATTTTAATCGGAATCACCGCGCAGACAAGAATCGCATTAAACCAAAGTTTGGGAACAATTCTTTTTTCGGCCGCACAGCTGCGATGTTGACTGATCTTTGACTGGATGTTGAGGTCGTGCACCCTGCCCGTGACTGACAGGTCTGCGCAGCTGGTTTCAAATTTATTTTTAAACGCGCAGCTGCTCGGTGCACCCCCACTAATGATTAATCGATAACGGAGTCCAACAGATTTTACAGTAGCTTCAAAATAGATATTTGTATTTGCAGGTCATACCGGTGTTAAATCCAATTTGAACTTGGATCTGCTTCCTGACAGGTCATCGTGGTGCTCTTCGGGACGGTCATCACGGGCTCCTTCTTCAACCAAGTCCAGCAGTGGTGAGGATTAAGAGTTAAGGGTTCGGGGTGAAAGGTTCTTCAAACAAGTCCAGCAGTGGCGAGTGAAGTGGACAAACAGGAATGTACCGGCTGAATGGCATGATGCTCAGCAGCCCGCTTGAATCTGGTTTGATGCATGCGAAACTCACTCCCCTCCCCCCTCCCCCCGGAATGTTGTGCATTCAACTTCGGTGCTACACCACCCAGTGACATGGATCGCCTCAAGCCTTGGCTATATCTGTCCATGTCCATCCCGTCCTTGTCCATCGCCCGCTGTCTGCTGCAAATCAATGGCTCCTAAACCACCTAGGCCAACTTTCAGGGCCTGATATAGTAATTATGCAGCTCTATGCAACTCACAAAATTGTCACAAGTGCCACATCAGGGATCGTTGTGACCTGCAAGTCAACATATACTGAAGCTGCCAACCTCCTAAAATTCTCAACGTCATGCCCTTTGGTCTGTCTCCTCCTATACCACCTATGCCATGTAGAACGCTAACCCCCCCTCGCTCCATTTTCAGGATCTCAGACCCCGCCTCGGTCATCTCCGTGCTGGGCACCGCTATCCCCATGGTCTGTCTCTTCTTCATCAATTACATCATGGTGAAAGGCCTGGCGGTCCAGCCCATCGCCTTCCTCAGGATTGCAGGCTTCGTCATCTTCACAATCCTCTCCAAGTTCAGCAGCAGCCCAAAGGTGTGATGTGAGTGTGATGCAAGTGTGATGTGAGTGTGATGCGAGTGTGATGCTGGTACGATGCTGGTGCGGTGCTGGTGTGGTGTTGGTGTGATGTGAGTGTGATACTGGTGTGATGCTGGTGTGATACTGTGATGCTGGTGTGATGTGAGTGTGATGATGGTGTGATGGTGGTGTGATGCTGGTGTGATGCTGGTGCGGTGCTGGTGTGGTGCTGGTGTGATGCTGGTGTGATGCTGGTGTGATGCTGGTGTGATGCTGGTGTGATGCGAGTGAGATGCTGGTGTGATGCTGGTGTGGTGTGAGTTTGATGCTGGTGTGATGCTGGTGTGATGTGAGTTTGATGCTGGTGTGATGCTGGTGTGATGCGAGTGTGATGCTGGTGTGATGCTGATGTGATGCTGATGTGATGCTGGTGTGATACGAGTGTGATGCTGGTGTGATGCTGGTGTGATACGAGTGTGATGCTGGTGTGATGCTGGTGTCTGAGGTTGCGTGGTCATATCTCTGTGATACTCGTGTTTTACTTGTGTGATGTCAGTGTGATAATTACAGGTTACACTCGGTTGATGCTTATTTTGCCTGTCTTGAGCAGGCCCGGGACAGGCTATGGCAGGAGCAGTACACGTACTACGGGATCTCAGTGGTCGGCCACACAATCACCATACTGCTGGGTTTGATTTACAGCTGGTAAGGATGAAGGGCCTGCTGCATGGGGGGATTGGCTTTATCGGCCTGGCTACTTGTATGCCATCCAGGTATCCGAGTCCTGTATGCACGCGTTCATTTATTTTGCTTGGACTTAACAAGGTGTGAGGTCGGTCGACCTGTCCTAAGAAACCTGAAACAAAAACAGTACAGGTGCGCATGTGGCCCATGCACGTGTTTACATGCATGAGCCTAATCCCCATGTCAGCTCAGTTGGGATCAGCACCAAAAATCTCCTCATGTAGCCACCTGGCTCATCATACCCCGTTTGAAATTGATCCCCTCATCTAGCTCCGTCTGTTGAACCCTGTTCAGCATCAATCCCCTCATCTGCCCCTTCGTGCTGACCTACTTCCTCGTCAACAACGTTATTGAGCGCTACCAGAACATCTACGTGTACCGCAAGAAGTACGAGTCCGCGGGAAAACTGTGGCCCAAGGTGGGAGTTGAAGCCTCCGTCAAGTCAATACATTAGAATTTAGCTCTTTGATCTGCTTCATTCTCTTCCACTTGGTTGCCCGCCCGCCCACTTGCCCGCCTGTTTGACTGCCATTCAACGATGATCCGATATCTTGCTCTGGCACTGCCCGACTGTCCGCCTTCACACTTCTCCCAGGTGTTCACACAAGTGTTGGTGGCGCTGTACATCATGCAGCTGACGATGATCGGCTTGCTGGGTGAGAGGAGTAATCGACATGGGATGAGGTCGGAGGAGAGGCGAAAATGATTACAAAGCCATTATCTGGATATATTTGCTGTGCCGTGTCTTGCTGCAAAACTGCGCGCAGGCATCAAGTGGGGCTTCCGACAAGTTTTCTGACCGGCGCCTACTGCTCAACCTTATATGCTCCTGTTTTTATGGTCATTCAAGCATCTAGAAATCGTATTTACCTCGCTAACTATTGCGAAATGTGCATTTTGTCCCTGCTTATATCCATGCATCCTGTCCATGCCCATGCCCCTCCTTATATCCATGCATCCTGTCCATGCCCATGCCCCTCCTTATATCCATGCATCCTGTCCATGCCCATGCCCCTCCTTATATCCATGCATCCTGTCCATGCCCATGCCTCGACGCAGGCATCAAGAATTTCCCGTTCACCCCGCTCCTCATCCCCATCGTCTTCCTCACCCTCGCCTTCCACCTGATATGTACGAGCACGTTCGGCGGACCCTGGAATCTTATGTCCCTACATGACGCGGGGGATCTGGACCGGTGAGATCACGAGGCTGAATCGGCATCAAAAAAGCAAAACATTTAGGAATTAGCATTCAGCGTTTTTCAAATATAGCATTTCCTTTATCAGCCATCAGTCTACCTTCGGCAGGCCGCCCCGTGATCGGCTGGGGCCCGAAAGGGCTCAAACCTGGACCGGCCTACGACTGGTTGCCAACGCAGCATGGCTGGACGCAAATAGCTCCTCCGAACCGAGGCCGGAGTGTAGCTGTCGTGTAGCTGAGTGACGAAAATGGAAATTATGCAACACTGATGGGCATGGGCTCCGGAGAGGGGGGTAGGAGGGGGCTCTGCCGATGTTACCTCTCGCATGTCACCATGCGTCACCGACGTCCCTTCACTTCTGCATCTCCCATGTCCATGCTGCGTTTGACATGCAGCAAGACATGACGCTAACGACAGGTAGTTAACGTCGCAAACACATATCAGCTTGGTCCTGTGTCTTGTGTGCGAACGCTGGACATTCCACGCCACAGTAGAATGCCTGTCCCCCACACCCACATGCTGCTGATTCCCCACCTGCCGACCCCCCACTGGACAGTTGCCACCCCCCACTTATTCAACCCCACTGGACAAACCCTTTATACCTGAATGCCTCCCCCTCCATCTGAACAACTGCACCCCCCACACCTAAACATCCCCCCCCCCCTTCACCTGAACGCCCCCCCCCCTTCGACACACACACACACACTTGTAGCCTGGACCGGTCCACTGAGGAGGAGGAGCTCATGGTGGAGAAGGGTGCACTGGTTGACGCCTCTGGGGAGTCGCCATACCTCAGCCCCGTTTTGCAGGCAAGGAAGGCAGCATTTCATAGCAGTCACAATTAGCAGTGGGTGGCAGTTGACAATTGGCAGCAGTTATAGCAGTTGTCAGTTACAGTTGGTAGTTGGCAGGAGGTGGTAGCAGGTGGTAGTTCTGAAGTGAAGGAGGGCAACACAAATGCCTGTGTGTTGTCAAATTTGTGGAGGGGGCCATTGGTGCAGACAGGGTGACGGGTGATAAAATCAGGTACGGTAGTCGCACACGTTGGGTGTTGATGATGGGCTCATGTTGCATACATGATGGATCTTAACATCTTTTGATGACTGGCTTGTGTCGCGTAAATGCCACGTAAGATCTTTCATATTCAGAGAAGTGGTGTGGGGCCTGTAACGTTCTCAATCTAAGGGACGCTTGAGCATCCTCAGCCTTGAACCCTTTTTACCCTGAACCCCCTAACCCTTAACAAAATAGGTAGTACCTGCCCAGTTTCGTTTACTGTGTGTTGCCGCGTGTCGTTGCCTTGCATACTGACCTCCTGGGGATTTGTGGGCTGTGATTAGAGGCAGGGTTGGGAACATATGTGGAGAGCTGTCACTGGGAATATATACTCGCTTGTGTGTCAGGTGGTGCATCAGGGGCACAGTAACGGCGGGGATGTGGCTTCGGCCCAGGCTGCGCTGTTTCCTCAACTCTCACACCTCCCACGGGGCGTAGTTCCTATCTTTCTTTGCATGAGGGGGGGGAGGCCTGCTGGGTCAAGACTGTGTCATGGATGGGGATTGAAACAGCTCAAGAAACCCTGCACCCTTTTGACCCCCTTGCTCCAACCCCAGAGGTACCTTGCAGGGCTTCTCGGACATTACTGAGTGTGTGGTTGTTTTCCCTTGACTTTGCAAAGTGGGAAGCCGGCCACCAAACCCTAGAAAAAATCCTGAGACGCTAACACACGGAAATCAGCTCGGTGCGCGTGCGGCCCTCGTCGTCAGCTGAGTGTGTCGCCGTTTGTCGGTTGATTTACAGGTGGTACCTCAGGGCATCGAGGGCTTGCTGGCCAAGGCGGCGGAGATGGCTGAACGTGTGGACAGTTGCCAAAGGCTGAAGGCTGCCACAGGCAAGGCAGAGCCTGGGCAAGAGAAATCGGGGGCTGGTCGAGAGACGCCTGTTTGAGGCCGCTTGGCGCGTCCTCTGGGCTAGGATGGCTTGACGTGTTGACCTCTACCCAGACGCCCGGTTGAAGCTGAAGTCAGGGTTGGGCTAGGCAGGGCCTGGGCAGGGGATACTGGGGACTAGTCAAGACGATGCTGTTTGAATTCCGTTTGGGATGTCCACCTGGCTGTCATGGATGGACATGTGGCACCCCACTTTCACGCGGCTGAGCCTTTTGAGCAGGGCCCAGAGGCTTTATGCCATTCACACGTGGACCACTGCCAGGCCGCCCGTCAGAAGCAGGAGGCAGGGGAACGGGCAAGGCAGTGCCTAGGCAGAGGCAGAAGGCAAGGGACGGGCAAGGCAGTGCCTGCGCAGAAGCAGGAGGCTGGCAGAGGCGAATGAAACCACTACCAAGCCACCTGGCAGAGGCACAAGGTAGGAGTGGTCAAGGCAGAGCCTGGGCAGAAGCAGGAGGCTGGCAGATGCAAATGAAACCAATATCAAGCTATCTGGCAGAGGCAGATGGTAGGAGTGGTGAAGGCAGAGCCTGGGCAGAAGTGGGCTGAGACGACCGCTGCCTGGCAGAAGCAGGAGGCTGCCGCAGGGGTGGGCAAGGCAGAGCCAAGGCAGGGAAGGTTGCTGGTCGAGACATCACCGTCTTGAGGCAGTAGGGCGCGACCACCAGTGGGGAGTGCTATCCGGTGCATGAGTCATCAGCAGAGCTTGCATCGCTTCAAATTCAGAGTTCTGGCTAAGATTGCATCACTCCATGGTACTCAAGGGTGTAAGGTCCAACTGGGTACAACTTGCATGTCTCCATATTTTAAGGTTTTTGGGGCATTTGTTCAGGGTTTAGCTTGTATTACATATCATTGAAGTTGAGGGTCAAGGGTTCGAGTTGCTTGAAGTTGCCCTCAGAGACAGAGGCGTTTCTATCCAGTCTTAAGCTATCACCGGTATCACAGCTGCAGCCCCGTCACATGTTGACAGTTTCCTGTGGGTGAAGGTTAAAAACGAATGCTGAGACTTTAGGCCTTGCTGGTTATGCTATGCCGCGCAGGCGCCCAGCTTCACTAGGGAAAAAGTAAGATGTGTTTTCTCCTCGGCCCTTCTCTTTAAGTGGGTTGTACACAATTGTGGAACTTTGTTTCCTCTTGCCGGGTTTCTGGGTTTTCTGCATACCGTACAGTAGTCTGTTAGTCTCCTTTCTCTTTGTTGAGGGCTAGGATGAGGATCTGGACGGCCTGCAGTTTTTCAGACTTCCTCTTTTTTGGTGGGGAGGAGGACTTTTTCCTTCTTTATATATCTATTTCTTTCCTCTCTCCTCTTGCCTTCTTCAGCTTCTTTTCCTCCCGGCCACTCAGTTGGGCGCCCACGCAACGGAGCCTTTTTGAACAGGGCACAGAGGTCAATGCGCCCAACTGTCCCGTTGTGAGCTAATAAAGGGAACGTCAGGTAGGGAAAGAAGGAGAAGAATACAGAGGAGAAATAAATAACCCCCCAAGAAGGAAAAGGCAGCCCGAAGTATTCCTGCCCTTCCTGCCCCTCTGGGATCAGAGGTGTAGGAACATCACAGCCCCCAGTTGAAGGACAGCAGTCCCTGCCAGTTTTGGATCCTGTCGGCCCAGTGGGGGCCAACGGACGTTCTGCCAAAGAAAGTCTGGTGAACTCGAAAATAAAAACAAATAGTGCCGGGTTGCCACTCGGACAGAAAAGCTGCTCCTATGGCACCGCAGTTTATGATGTTGCACCTCTGGGCCCACCAGCTCCACGTGGCCGAGCGTTCAGCAGGGCCCAGCGGGTATGCACTGTTCTATACCTCTGGGCCGTTACTAGAACGGTGCGTGCCCAGTTGGGCCTAGTTCCTTTTCTTTTCCTCCAACGGGAAAGTTGGGCGCCCACGCGGCCGACCCTTTTTGAGGTGTCAATGACATAACACCTCTGGGCTATGCTGAAATGAAGCTCGGCCGCGTCAGCCACATGGCGGCACAGCAATCGCACCAGCAGGTCAACAGCAAACTGATGTTGATGATCATAATGCCGTATAATAAAAAACCATACACGGATCTCCTCACGAATCTCTGCTTTTCAGCTTCGCTTATGCTACATCTCAGTCTACAGCCAGGATAAGGGGGGGGGGACCAGGCAACAAGCCTTGCTGCTTGGGCCATCGCTATCGCCTTGGTCTTCCAAAACTTGTTAGTGGCCACTTGACTGCCCTCCCCCAATTGTGCTCTCTTCAAAACAATAACCATGGGAAGTAAACAATGGTATGGATGGACGAACACTGTGTCCAAGGTTTTGAAAACAACACGTCAGCCTTGAGGGGTAACACTAGGCACAGAGTTAGGCTCGTGGGAGGGAGCCAGCATCGCTGCCCCTGCCACCTGTTGGCTGCCGCCGCTGCCGCTGGTGGTCTTGCCCATGCTTAGCAGCACCTTTGTGTTCTTGGCGCGGTCCATAGCGTGGTCCAGGGCCTCAGCGAACTCAGTTGCCATGTCATACCTGCCGGACAACAACCAGGCATAGGCATCGGAGAGGCATCGGGCGCTGGAGCGGTAAGGCTGGTGTTCATTTCCATTTGCACCAGCCCCAATGAGGTATGTTTGCTGTGCTGGTGACAGTGGGCTGATGGGGAGCAAACCTACGCATGAGGTTGCGTGAATGCATGATGGATGGGACATGCACAGGATGCCGCCTGCCTGCAAGATCCCACCCGCTGCATCCAGCGCGCAACATGGCGCAACCTTGAGCGGACTAGCAACAGGGGACATGCTGCACCAGCTTCCCTCGGCCGCAGGCTGTGGTGACATAGTCAATAACGTTACACCTCTGGGCCCGCCCAAAGCTTGGCCGCGTGGGCGCCCAACTGTTCAGAAGGGAGTAAAGAAGGAACTAAAAGGAAGAGAGGGGGAAAGGAACAAAAGGAGAGGCCGGGAAGGCAAAGAAGACCAAGTCCAACACCTGAATTCCACTAGAGACTAGCCCTCAACAAAGCCTCTAAGAAAAGATAAGTCCAGAAAAGCAAGCGTATCCCACCCCTGCTTGGCCGTGAGGGCGACCCACTGATCAGACGGGAGAAGAGAAGAAACTGAAAAGGGGGCAAACAACAACAACAACAAAAAAAAGGACCAAAAGAGAAGGCCGGAAAGGCCAACGACACCGGCCTCAGAAACCCTGGAGACTGGTGACATAAGTGTGACATACGTGTGGCATATGTGTGACATATGTGTGACACCCTGCTGCACCAGCTTCTCTTGGCTGCAGGCTGTGGTGAATCTGAATTGCAGCTGAAGCATCCTCACTTGAACAGTGGTCCCATTCTTCCCGGACCAGCATAGGTTTTGGTTGAGGCCAGGGCGCGTCTATTGAGTACCTTTTGAGCACATCAAGGTCGAGAGGTCCCATGCAAAGCACTGTCTTGTGGACCTCGTACAGCTCGACTAATAAGCCTCGTGCACATCTCAAGCTTTTTCCCTTGCAATTTATTTCGCTGTAGATATCAGACACAAGTGACTCCAAGCATCTGCTGAAAGCTCTCTCCTACTGTCATGGAATCCAGCAAGATACAAACAGCATTTGTTGAAGTAGGAGGCGTAAGCCACTAGGACATCTAGTGTAGTATGTCCTAGTGGCTTACGCCTCCTACTTCAACAAACAGTGATTTTTTGTTCCCACCAGGCCACCTTCGGTCTGCCATGCTGCTACGGGGACCTATGCATGGTGGTGCATGATACACATTACACACACACAGCCCATGCAAACGGTCTGCCATGCTGCTACGGGGACCTATGCATGGTGGTGCATGATACACATTACACACACACAGCCCATGCAAACGGTCTGCCATGCTGCTATGGGGACCTATGCATGGTGGTGCATGATACACATTACACACACACAGCCCATGCAAACGGTCTGCCATGCTGCTATGGGGACCTATGCATGGTGGACTGGTGGTGCATGATACACATTACACACACACAGCCCATGCAAACGGTCTGCCATGCTGGGGACCTATGCATGGTGGTGCATGAATGCATGATGGATGGGACATGCACTTGAGCATACGTACCGTCTGCAGAAGGCCATCAGCGGTCTGAAGCAAGCACCCAGGGCATGGTACAAAGCCCTGAGGGAGCAGCTGAAGCACCTCGGTTTCTCCGCAGACGGTACGTATGCTCATTACAGGATGCCGCATGTCAGCACTTTCCCATTTGCTGCAATGAGCGCGCAGCATGGTGTCACACGTATGCATAACGGAGTCACACTTACTCGGTGTAGTTAAGTGTGACCAGGTTGGCCGCCACAAGCTTGCTGACTGCCCTGAGCATGGGCAGGATACGGGCGCCAGAGGCAGGGAGGGAGGCCCGGGCATCGCTGCTGCTGCTGCTGCCGCCACCGCCGCCAGACAGCCACTTCCTAAATGGCCACATCATCACAGGGCGAGTGAAGCGCAGCAACCAGAGGAAAGGTACATTGCCTTGGCTCCAAAGTTTGAAAATTTCAAACGGACGAAACGCCATATTCTTCATTCAGGAGCAGTGTATAGAAAAGGAATTTCTGGAGTCCATCCAGGCTCTTCAATTTCATTTACAGTTTGTATATTTGCACCTTTTTTGCTAATTTCATCCCAACACTGTTCAAAGGTTTAGATATAGTCTATGCGGGACCAAGGGGTGTTACCCAAACAGCCCCAGCGCCACGCCTTTATTTTAGTACACAGCATTATTTGTAGTATATCGAATATAAAAAAAACAAGAGGCAATCCCGATTATTATTATCATGTAAGGTACATTGTAAACATTTAAAACAAAAGGCGCGCCTGGGACATGCAAGTTTTTGTATTTCAGGGCTGGGGGCGGCCCATGTCTTGGACCGGTGGAATTCCGTGGAAACCCTGAGACCTCGGAAAATGTAAGAGATACGACCCACTTCCTCACCTCAAGTTGAATCCCGACACTTTGAGGCCTTTGAAGACAAACAACTGTAAAAGGGGCAGGCAATGTTTGGAAATACTTCAAAAACGTGTAAAGCAATCACAAAGTGCTCTCCCTAGGTGCCTTTGGCATACATCAGTTCACAGGCAGCAACGGCCATTGGACCTTGAGTGTCGTTGAATAAAACCAAGTGTCCCAATGTGCGTGAAGCAGCACAAGAGCATGTCTACCTGCAGCCCCCTCTTCCACCCGCCCACCTGCCACTGAAAGGGGGGGGGCCTGCCACTCATGCAGCCGTACATCACCAGCTCCCCTCCCTGCGGCAGACATATCACAGAGGCACACATCTCATTTTCGGTTATTTTCGATTGTTTTAGGTTATTTTAGGTTATTTTGGTTACTCGGTCATTTCAGTTTTATTTTGAAGGCGCTTTATCACCAACTAAGCAACACCCCGTCCTGCCATCAGAAAGCCAGACGAGCCTGGAGCAGCTTGTCCCGTTGCTCAGGCCCCCAGCCCCGCAGGCCGGTCGTGGTCTGGTCCCCATCGGCCCTCAGCTGTGGCAGTACTGCAGCCCCACCCAAACAGCCAAGTAACTGCCAACAAGTTAAATACAGGTGAGTGTCGTAAGGGGACAGCGTTAGATTCTAACGCCTTAGAGGGTTTCAGGGTCCTGAGGGGTGCCAGTCGAGGAAGAGTGACGGAATTCTAAGGAATGCGCCATCAGATGTTGCTTAAAGCTAACACATGCCATGCCTTTCCGGAAACATGACCATACGTCATTGTGCAAATAGGAACGCCAGCGAGCAGGAAGGCTGCAACTTAAATAACTGACAACTTTAATAACTGACAACTTAAATAACTGTCAACTTAAATAACTGACAACGAACAAGTGCCACGCAAAATAACTGACAAAACAACTGCATTTTTACCGGTCGAGGACAGTCATGAAGGCATGCCGAGAGAAAGACAAGGGAAGCAAAAAAACGAAAAAATTCCACCTCTTCAGTCCCTACCATTCATGAACCTGTCTGAGTTGGACAGGGGTGGAGACCCACCAGATACTTATTTCAGATACTTGTTTCAGATACGTATTTCAGATACAGCTTGTTTCAGAGAGCCTCAGGCAGCGATCAGCGACATCATGACCTCTGGCCATGAGGGCCTGGTACACAAAGCCAGCTGCTTGGGCTACCGACCACAGGCTGGTTAAGGTTGTGTCGCCAGCAGCTTGAGCAATGTGTTGTTGTTGTGCATTATATAACCAAACCTGGCAACGAGGTAAGTGTGGTACACCCCCACCCTGCCAGCCATGCCCCACGTTTTTCCGGCCCTCCAGGCGTCCACAGGCGGTTTTCAAATCATATCATGTCATTACTGGTACAGATACGGTGTGTAGAACTCGTGAACTGATAGACCGCATACTACACATATTTATGCAGGGTAAAATTTTTCATCTTGCCCCTCTCACTCCTCACCTCTGCCAGGGCCTCTGTCAGCCTCAGACCCGACTCCCCACCAACGGCATCCAAGGCCAGCTTGGGGCGCGCAAAGAATTTAAGCTTGTCCAGCTCCACCTGATGGTCAGGCGCAAGAGCAGCCACAACAACAGCAGTTGCAGCAACAGCAGCCGAGGCGGCAATAGAAGCAGTAATAGCAGTTGCAGAAACAGGAGCAATAGCAACAGAGGCAGCAGGAGAGGCAGCAGGAAAGGCAGCAGCAGAGGCAGCAGGAGAGGCAGCAGCAGCTACTCGAGGGGCACCAACGTGTCACATAATTGTTACTATTTGCTCAGCATGGTTGAAAGCGCCAGGAAGATTCATCACGAGGGACAGAGAAAGAGCGGATGTCATCCTAGAGGAGACGAAAGAAGGCGAAGGGCAGGCATGAAAGAGACCTTTGTCATATTGAAACAGGGGCATGTACCGTAGATTCAATTTGCCTTCCCTCAGGCCACGGAAGATGATTTCTTTTAATGCTGACCTCAGAGCAAACTGTCGACAAAAACTCCTTTCAACTGAAAACTGGCGTCGGAGATCGATAATTAGTCCCCAAATCCCCAAACAACGTTAATTATGAGGGAAGGCAAAGCAAAGCAAAGCTACAGTTTGGTGCCCATTGCATGATTGCGGTGGGGCTGCAATGCAAGCACTCATCACTCTTGGTAGCAGCCTCAGCACTCGGGATATGGAAGCCAGAGGAAACACCATCCTGAAACGAGGAGCCACCTCAGACATCATCATCATGCCTAGGCTGGAAGCAGTGTGTCTTTTTCGGCTACCAACCCACCTCAAGCAGGCAGCCCCACAGCCGCCAAAGGCCCGATTGGGACCAAACCTGGGCCAGCCAGGTTTGGCTGGCGGCCAAAGCAGCAGGGCTGGCCACAAACGGGCCCCCCAGCCGGAGGCCGGAGTGTAGCTGACACGAAGCTGAGTCACGAAAAAAGAAACACCGGCTGGCAAGGCATCTGCTGCATCGCAACGGTAACAGCACGGATGTGGCTTCGGCCCAAGCTGCGCTGTTTCCTTAACTCTCACGCCCCCCACGGGGCGTAGCTTTCTTTCTAGCTGCATCGCCTCAATCCTTCGCTGTCAATCCCTGGCTGTCGTCAGTCTCCCGCACACAGCTGGTTGGATCCAGTCTTAGCGATAAGAGTTGCGTAGACCGCACCAATGCTTTTGACTCCCTATACTATTGAGTTTTCCCCCAAAATAAACTGGTTCATGAAATGTCAATTTTCGTGTTGCCGATCTACAAGTAAACTGAAATTTCTAGAGCTTTCGCAGAACAGTACCATGAGTTTTCAGCGGACAGCGGACAGCGGTGGGAGTTACAATGGGATTAATATTAAGAGTTACATTGGGAGTTACAGTGGGAGTTACAGTGAACCGCTTCACCGCGCACCTTGAACGAGCCAGTGTCTTTGAGCACCTCAGTGGCACCAATGGCCCTGAGGTACGCGGCCATGCGCTCCCACCCCACTCCTGACGAAGCAGCAACTGCTCCACCCTCCGCAGCGTTGCGCCCTAGCGCACTGTTCTTCCCGGTGGTCATGCTGGCAGCGAGGCCGCTTTCTTGGAGGGCGACGCCCGTGACGCCTAGGGGTGGAGCCTCCGCCGCCAGTGCGCCAACGCCAACGTCGCGCACCACTGCAACGGCCCGCAGCCGGAGCAGCTTGCACAGCTGCAGCAGGGCCTGGCCAACGGTGGAGTTGGCGGAGTTGAGGATCACACAGTCACCAGGCTGCCAGCAGGAATGGGGGGAGGGGGAGGGGGAGGGGGGCATTGGGGAGTGAGGGACGGGGGGCTGAAAGCAGGAATGGGGAGGGGGGGGGGCATTGGGGAGTGAGGGACGGGGGGCTGGAAGCAGGAATGGGGGGGGGGGGGGGGGCATTGGGGAGTGAGGGACGGGGCTCTGGAAGCAGGTATGGGGGGGGGGGGGGGCATTGGGGAGTGAGGGACGGGGCTCTGGAAGCAGGAATGGGGGGGGGGGGGGCATTGGGGAGTGAGGGACGGGGCTCTGGAAGCAGGTATGGGGGGGGGGGGCATTGGGGAGTGAGGGAAGGGGCTCTGGAAGCAGGTATGGGGGGGGGGGGCATTGGGGAGTGAGGGACGGGGGGCTGGAAGCAGGTATGGGGGGGGGGGGGCATTGGGGAGTGAGGGACGGGGCTCTGGAAGCAGGTATGGGGGGGGGGGGGGCATTGGGGAGTGAGGGACGGGGCTCTGGAAGCAGGTATGGGGGGGGGGGGGCATTGGGGAGTGAGGGACGGGGCTCTGGAAGCAGGTATGGGGGGGGGGGGGGCATTGGGGAGTGAGGGACGGGGCTCTGGAAGCAGGTATGGGGGGGGGGGGGCATTGGGGAGTGAGGGACGGGGCTCTGGAAGCAGGTATGGGGGGGGGGGGGGCATTGGGGAGTGAGGGACGGGGCTCTGGAAGCAGGTATGGGGGGGGGGGGGCATTGGGGAGTGAGGGACGGGGCTCTGGAAGCAGGTATGGGGGGGGGGGGGGCATTGGGGAGTGAGGGACGGGGCTCTGGAAGCAGGTATGGGGGGGGGGGGCATTGGGGAGTGAGGGACGGGGCTCTGGAAGCAGGTATGGGGGGGGGGGGGGCATTGGGGAGTGAGGGACGGGGCTCTGGAAGCAGGTATTTTGTTCAGTCTTTGGATTCCATCTCTTTCGTATTACAAAACTCGGTACTGCAGGCAGCTTGATAGCCACGATCCCTTGGCAGTGCATGTGGTATATTAAGGGAACAAACAGCCTGTGATAATGTATGATAGGAACAAACAGCCTGTGATAATGTATGATAGGAACAAACAGCCTGTGATAATGTATGATAGGAACAAACAGCCTGTGATGGAACATATGGGTGTGTCACAGCACCAAAAGGAGACACGAGGAAAATAAAATATGAAGGGCACTTGCCAACAGTCCTGATCTCGATATTTCACCTCCTTGTGGCAAAGGGTGCCGTGAAGTATAGCATCTTGTAGATGCCATCTACACATCCATGGCTGCACAGCAATGCTTCCTTTTTCTGCTACAAATCCACCTTCGGCAGGCAGCCCCGCAGCCGCCGAAGGCCCGATTGGGACCAAACCTGGACCAGCCAGTGGCTGGCGGCCAAAACAGTAGGGCTAGCCACAAACGGGCCCCCCAGCCGGAGGCCGGAGTGTAGCTGACATGTAGCTGAGTCATGAAAAAAGAAACACTGGCATCCACACATCCCTTGATGCACAGACCTCGCTAGTTGTTCCTGCTCCTCTTACTCAGCTGCCGACGAGGGACACATGCGCACCCGGGTTTTGTGTGTGTTAGCGTCTCAGGTTTTCTGGGGTTGGGCGGCCGGCCTCCCACCTTGTTCAGCCCCAGCAAAAGCTATTTGTACCAGCGCATCGTGAATTACATGATATCTGACCCCCCCTGGAGAATCTTCAGGTTAATGTACTGCCTCTAGGAGGCAGTACGACCCTGGCCCACCTTCAGGTCTCCATGCTGCTCCAAGAGGCAGTACGCCAGACACAGCTCCCGGCCCATGGCCAAGTACTCGATCGGCAGGCCCAGGTCAGGCGGGACCTTCAACAGGTCCCGCTCCGGCCACACAGCCTGGTTGCACACGAAAGGGGGGGCCGGAAGGGTGGAGGCTGCATTAATGGGCAAGCTTTTGTCATTTCGTTAATGCATCCATCCAAAACGTTCCCCAAAGGGCTCAGGCAGAGCAAACCGGGGGGGGGGAGCCAGCAGCAGAAACCATTACATAACCCAAAACATGCAACAAGAGTCAGGGGGCTTGAGGTCAAATGATCAGATGAGGTCGGTTGCAAATGAGCTGTTGTCAGCCACCTAAACATCATACCAGTCAAGTATACCGTAAACCAGAGGAATGGCAATACGGCATAGACAATGAAACGGATAGGTCCTATTTCCAGGGAACGAGAGGAGCATTACGGAGCTATTGAAGTACCGATGAGCTATTTTTCCTTTACCCAACGGTTTTGTTCAAGGCTAGCAAAGAGCTGTCAAAAATGGCCTGGATTGAATTGGACAGGGTGATGGACTGATGGTGGGTCGTGTAGAGATGATTTTAATCGTAAAAGACAACGGTCCCATCTCCTCCGCTAGATCTCTCATCTGCTCATCTTGAGTTCATATCCCAGTCCAGCAACCTCACCCAGTTCCTCTTCTTTTCCCGGCCACAGACCATCTCCCTTCTCCTCTCTGCCCCCCTCTCCATCTCCCTCTCGCTTAAGCCTTGGTCTCCCACACACCCCTCTCTGTTATATTGCACATTTGTACCCATAGCTGACTTGAGCCCGGTTGTAGCTGACTTGAGCCCCATTGTAGCTGACTTGAGACCCGTTGTAGGCTGTAGCTGACTTGAGCCCCGTTGTAGCTGACTTGAGCCCCATTGTAGCTGACTTGAGCCCCATTGTAGCTGACTTGAGCCCCGTTGAAGCTGACTTGAGCCCCATTGTAGCTGAAATGAGCCCCGTTGTAGCTGACTTGAGCCCCGTTGTAGCTGACTTGGCCACGCAATTCTCCCTTATGTACCTCCGCTCACCAACCCTGGCCTTTGCAGCACCGACTGACACCCACCCTTTTGAAATGCAAAATAAAGTCCCTCCATGCTCTTGCCCAAGGAGACGAATAGAAATCCCTCCAAGACCTTAACAGGGGCAGAACCCTTAACCCTAACCCTAAACCCTAAGCATTGCACTGGCAAAGGTGATGAGCACTCTCACCTGGTACCTGCACCCTGCCCCAATTTAGCCGGGGTTTGACATCCGTCCCTTAAGCACCCATCCTATTAACACCCGGCGGAGAAGGCCAGGGATGTCCCGCCCAGCACGCTGAGTGGCAGTGATTGTGCCACTCCGACAAAATGATCTAGATGTGTGCGAGGTACGCTTATGCGAGGCTGCTTATCCCCTTGCGTGTACGCTACAAGACACCATAGACTACCAAGTGCCCATGAAGGGTTGAGGGTTTGGGGTTTAGGGTTTAAGGTTGAGGGTTTACGGTTTAGCGTTTAGGGTTTAGGGTTTAGAAATCCCTCCAAGAACAGAGCAGGGGTAGGACATCCGTCCCTGAAGCACCCATCCTCCTAACTCCCAGTGAAGAAGGCCAGGGATGTCCCGCCCAGCACGCACCATTGACTGCCATGTGCCCATGAAGGGCTGCAGGGGCAGGATGGTGTCTCCTGGCTGAAGCCGCTTCACTCCTGGTCCAACCTTACAGGAGGGGGCGGGATGTACACCATACACACGTTTGGAGTGGATGGAGAACACATTTTAACGCACGTGTTGGAGGGAATGAGAAACATCGATGACCACAGACATTTGGAGGGGATGGGATACCTAAAGCCCCACTCTCAGACAATCCGGTTATTTTGGAATCCAGCTGTATTTTCTTTGCAGCCAGGGTTTTTGGGAGTCAGGTGGCCCCACAAGGCTCTCCACCGTCGGTGGAGGAGCCCCATGGGCCCTAGAGCCGTTAACAACCAAGCTAGGCATCACAGGGGAGCAGGACGAGTAGCTTTGGGACGGCTGCGCAAGTGCTGCGCCAGCATAGCGTGCAATCCAAAGACTTGTGCATGCAAGCATGGCGACGCCAAAGGGTGCTTGAAAGCCTCCCAGGGAAATACGACCCCTCCGAAAAGATCCTTCAAAGCATCTTAGGTAATTTGTAGAGTGTGTGCATGTGTAGCCCTGGACTCCAAACCCTAGAGCATGTGCATGCATACGGCCACCCACCTTGCTGACGATTCCAACTCCGTCGTGTCCAGCTGTGTGAAAAAGTGTGAACATAAGTGTGAACTCCACCCACCTTGCTGACAATTCCAACCAACTTGTCCAGTTTAGGCCGCAGTTGCGCCACACTATCGTTACACACAGCATTACACTAGAACCAGAAGTGCATTACTCTGGCAACGAGCACCAGAGGAGCATAGCCCACCTTGCTGACGATTCCAACCACGTTGTCCAGGACAGTTTGTATGGCAAGGCCACACTAGCGCCACACTATCCTCGTACCAGCATAACACGAGGACTAGAGGTGCATTACACTGGCACCGAGCACCAGAAGTGCATAACCCACCTTGCTGACGATTCCGACACCGTCGTGTCCCGCCACATACGGCGCTTCTGTTGAGTCGCCTCCGTACACCCCCCCCAGGCGAGCGGAGTAGGTGTCCTGTCGTATAAGCATGGATGTGTTGAACATTAAGGTGTTTGAGCGAGCACCCTTAACACCCCACAGGCGCAAACTGTAGGTGGCTAGGTGCCCTTCTATGTGTGCATGCATGTTCACACTTGTTGCCCTTGGACCTGCCACGCTACGCGGACACATAAAGGCCGTCCTGAGCAGTGGAGCACCACAAAACCCGGTGGTTTATGATGGACTTCCACACAAGTGTTAAAAATCCATTTCATAAGATCTGCCGTGAAGGATTGCATGCTCAGGTTTGCTCCCCTAGCAACCCGAGTTTATTTTAGGGCTTAGGGTTTAGGGTTCAGGGTTCAGGGTTTAGGGTCAGTGTTTAGAGCGCACCAGACAGCATCAGGGAGATCACGTCAGGAGACTACATTAGGGTGGTTGCTAGGCAGCCAACAATGGGCAGCTAACAATGAGCTGCTGGGCAGCCAACAATGGGCAGCCAATAATGGGCTGCTGGGCAGCCAACAATGGGCATCTAACATTGGACCATACCTGGACCGACCTAGAGCCGGTGGCCCAGGCAACAGGGCTTGTGGCACCAAGCCCCCACAGCCATAGGCCATAATGTAGCTGAATTGCAACAGAAGCCAGCTCAAAGAAACTACGCACTCACCGCGGGATTGATTGGACACAACTGCATCTCAATGGCAACTTGACCCCACTCCAGTGCAGCCGGCAGCGCCCGGCAGCTGACAGACAGCACGTCCTGAGGCCTCCCAGGCCCCAGGCACCTCACCTGGGGGGGGGGAGGAGTAGGCCAAAGGGTTCATTCAGAGCTGCACATTCAGGGCTGGGGATATATGGGCATCACGTTCTGCAGCCTCATGGGCTACAAGCACCTCACATGGAAGGGATTCAAGAGGTGGGACGCTGAGGCATTGTAGTAAAACAAGCAGACAAACAGACAGACAGACAGACAGACAGACAGACAGACAGACAGACAGACAGACAGACAGACAGACAGACAGACAGACAGACAGACAGACAGACAGACAGACAGACAGACAGACAGACAGACAGACAGACAGACAGACAGACAGACAGACAGACAGACAGACAGACAGACAGACAGACAGACAGACAGACAGACAGACAGACAGACAGACAGACAGACAGACAGACAGACAGACAGACAGACAGACAGACAGACAGACAGACAGACAGACAGACAGACAGACAGACAGACAGACAGACAGACAGACAGACAGACAGACAGACAGACAGACAGACAGACAGACAGACAGACAGACAGACAGACAGACAGACAGACAGACAGACAGACAGACAGACAGACGGACGGACGGACGGACGGACGGACGGACGGACAGACGGACAGACGGACAGACAGACAGACAGACAGACAGACAGACAGACAGACAGACAGACAGACAGACAGACAGACAGACAGACAGACAGACAGACAGACAGACAGACAGACAGACAGACAGACAGACAGACAGACAGACAGACAGACAGACAGACAGACAGACAGACAGACAGACAGACAGACAGACAGACAGACAGACAGACAGACAGACAGACAGACAGACAGACAGACAGACAGACAGACAGACAGACAGACAGACAGACAGACAGACAGACAGACAGACAGACAGACAGACAGACAGACAGACAGACAGACAGACAGACAGACAGACAGACAGACAGACAGACAGACAGACAGACAGACAGACAGACAGACAGACAGACAGACAGACAGACAGACAGACAGACAGACAGACAGACAGACAGACAGACAGACAGACAGACAGACAGACAGACAGACAGACAGACAGACAGACAGACAGACAGACAGACAGACAGACAGACAGACAGACAGACAGACAGACAGACAGACAGACAGACAGACAGACAGACAGACAGACAGACAGACAGACAGACAGACAGACAGACAGACAGACAGACAGACAGACAGACAGACAGACAGACAGACAGACAGACAGACAGACAGACAGACAGACAGACAGACAGACAGACAGACAGACAGACAGACAGACAGACAGACAGACAGACAGACAGACAGACAGACAGACAGACAGACAGACAGACAGACAGACAGACAGACAGACAGACAGACAGACAGACAGACAGACAGACAGACAGACAGACAGACAGACAGACAGACAGACAGACAGACAGACAGACAGACAGACAGACAGACAGACAGACAGACAGACAGACAGACAGACAGACAGACAGACAGACAGACAGACAGACAGACAGACAGACAGACAGACAGACAGACAGACAGACAGACAGACAGACAGACGGACGGACGGACAGACAGACAGACAGACAGACAGACAGACAGACAGACAGACAGACAGACAGACAGACAGACAGACAGACAGACAGACAGACAGACAGACAGACAGACAGACAGACAGACAGACAGACAGACAGACAGACAGACAGACAGACAGACAGACAGACAGACAGACAGACAGACAGACAGACAGACAGACAGACAGACAGACAGACAGACAGACAGACAGACAGACAGACAGACAGACAGACAGACAGACAGACAGACAGACAGACAGACAGACAGACAGACAGACAGACAGACAGACAGACAGACAGACAGACAGACAGACAGACAGACAGACAGACAGACAGACAGACAGACAGACAGACAGACAGACAGACAGACAGACAGACAGACAGACAGACAGACAGCAGACAAACAGACAGACAGACAGACAGACAGACAGCAGACAAACAGACAGACGGCGGGGCATGGCAGATGCTGGAACACAGGCAGCAATACGGCAAGCAATGCACGGCGGATGTTTCCAATCGGAAAGACATAAATGCAAGGCGAATGCTGTAAGGCAGGCAGAGCTTTCACTACGTCATCCATTCCAGCATCTCCTGATGCGCACGCATGCGACCAGAAACCAGCAGCCCCCTGATGCGCACGCATGCGACCAGAATGTCAGCACTCCCAGGCTTGCAAACATTCGGTAAAAATGCTCAACAGACCTCCTTCGTCCCTCCCTCTCGTGGGGCCCTACATGTCTTGTTTTCAAATTAACCTGCTTTTGATTTTGGAATGTACATATTCTGCTGAACATAGGGGCCCCAAGCAAATGATTCAAATGATCATCGTTTTGTTGATTAAACGGATTACGTAATGTACATGTTCTGCTGAACAAGTTAGTACAGGTTCCGCTGAATATAGAAATGTACATGATCTGCTGAACATAAGTTTTGCTTACTGAGACACTCGTACTATGACACAACGAGTCTCTCGGTTAAAGCGCAAAGTAGGCGCTCCTAACACTCAAGAGGGCAATAGCTGGAACGGCCGATTACATGCTCAAAACCAAAAGTTAGGATATTGCCTAGCTAGAGCCTTTGGAGCTGTGCAGAACAGCCATGCTTGGGAAAGGCACGGATGGGGATGCACCGTTTATTTCAAACATCATCAGCCTCAGCAGAGCCAAGAGGAACATGGAACGGGGGACCGGAAAATCAGCTATGCACTAGCACATGGAACTCAAAACCAGACTAGGCAGTAAGCACGAGCACCTACATCCTGCATGCAAAGCTAGGGTAGGCAGATTAGGCATGAATAGCATGCATGGAAGGCTGGAGGATGGGGCAGCGGCAATGGACCTTAGAGCTGAGGGGTGGACACATGTACTTACAAGACCCTGATGGTCGAGCTGATACCGATGATCACACTATTGGTCTTACTACTGATGTCGATGGTCACACTATTGGTCACACTACTGATACCAAGGGTCGCACTATTGGCCATACTGACACCTTACCTCAACCCACATCCTGTGGCTCTAACAGGGATGGCTGGTACGAGGCCTTGGCAACGATGGTCACACTATTTGTCATAGTAATGAAACCGATGGTCACACTATTGGTCATACTGACTCCTTACCTCAACCACGTCATGTGCCTCTAACAGGACTGGCTGGTACGAGGCCTTGGCAACGCCAAACTGCATGGCCGCGGTGTCGGCGTCAAACACCTGGGCACCCTCAGATCCTCGGGATCTCATCCATGCCTGCAGGAGAGGGGAGGAGAGGGGAGTGGAGGGAAGGGCGGAAATGGGGATTGTAGGGCATGGGGAAGGTCACATGTAGTCTGACGCTGTCCCAGCCAGGAAGAGATATGAGGGGAGGCGATAAAAATGATGGATTCCCAGCTACCTCCGAACTGCTTTCCAGCTACATCCCAACTGCTTCCCAGCTACATCCCAACTGCTTCACAGCTACATCCCAACTGCTTCCCAACTTCTTCCCAACTGCTTTCAGGCCATGGTGGAGGAAGAGATATGAGGGGAGGGGATGAAAGGGATGGGATGGGAGGGGAGGGGGGGGGCAAGGTAATAAGTAAACCTGACACTATTCAGGCCCCGAGGGTAGGGGATATGCTGAGAGTGGAATAGAGGGTCACACATGAGATGACATTAATCAGCCATTAAATGAGACCCGGATGGAACCCACTTGCATTGCGACCCCCTTTGCTGCCATTGATCAAGAACCGAACATACATCTCAGGGTATGAAACCTGCTACATCCATGTGGCAGGCGCAGCTCATTGAGCCTCTTAGGGCTTATAGCTAAACCGCCATCCATAAACCCTAAACCCTATTCCCTGTACCCCCCAACCCCTAAACCCTGTTATCCAGTCACCTCAAAGCCAGCCGTGTGGCTCCCGGGCTTGCCAGCGCCTCCCTGGTGCATGATGATCTGGTCAGCCATTGAAACGTCTGTGTTGCTGTTGCGACCAACCATCGGTCCCTTGAAGCTGCCTGCAACAGCAGACAATCACATGCATGGGCTGGTAGCAAGCTGATAGTCAGCATGAAAATATTCCCGTTTAATGGGGCATAGGACGCAGGGGCCCAGGGTACACAGGGGCACAGGGGCATCAGGCCTGATACCTGTATGGGGCATTGGATGGGACACAGGGGCAACAGGCCTGATACCCATATGGGGCTTTGGATGGGACACAGGGGCAACAGGCCTGATACCCATATGGGGCTTTGGATGGGACACAGGGGCAACAGGCCTGATACCCATATGGGGCTTTGGATGGGACACAGGGGCAACAGGCCTGATACCCATATGGGGCTTTGGATGGGACACAGGGGCAACAGGCCTGATACCCATATGGGGCTTTGGATGGGACACAGGGGCAACAGGCCTGATACCCATATGGGGCTTTCGATGGGGCACAGGGGCAACAGGCCTGATACCTATATGGGGCACATGGGGATCAGGCCTGATACCCTGTCTCTGGAGAAGTGTGGAGTGTAAAATGGTGTAAAATGGATCAATGGTGAGGGTCCTGTGATGAGGTGTCGCCCCCAAGTACCTCGCAGCGTACATGGGCACACTCCCCCTGTTTTCCCCCCTTTGAGGTCATCATGCCGGGCATCGCTGCTGTATGGCGTCCCATCTCCAGGGCTGAGGCTAGGTAAGAGCGGATGGGTCCAGAAATGTGTGCAAGGCCCACTGACATTTTCAGTTCTTCCCTTTCCTGAGATTATTTCCAATGCTGTTATTGCAAAGAAAAGTGCATGAGCCCCACTGACCCTTGGAGAAGTTCTCGAGAAAGTCCTCGTCCGCAGTCTTAGTCACCGTCCCAGTCTCGTCATAGTGACGCCTCTGTCGCAGATTGGTCAGCAGCAGCAGGAGGAGTCGCAGCCGGTGGAACAGTAGCAGCAACAGCAGCAGTAGCAGCGCATGAGAGGAATGTGTGGGTGGAGCTGCTGTTGCATCTTCTATGCATGGGCCTCACAGCCTTCCTAGGCATAAGAAACTGGAAGCAGAGGGGGAAGAAGACACGTCGCAGACATATACAGAGTACCTGGGTACAGATAGGCATCAAGTCATACCCGTGGCCTGGATTCAGGAGGGGGACATCTCTTGGCTGAGCTTGTAAGGTGAGGGTGGGGTATAGTTATGACCACAAGCCGATACCGGTACTCAATCCACACCCTGTACTTTTCTTTGTTTCTTTGTTTCTTTTTCTTTTTTTGTCTCTCTTTATTTCTGTCTTAATTGTTTCTTAATTTGTTTCTTTATTTGTTTCTTTATTTGTTTTAGCCAGCCCTGTGGCAACCAGCCCCAACAAGCTGGAAGGGGCCCAGCACTCACCTTGGCCGGGTCTGAGAGGACTGAGAACGCCTGTTGCACGCTCTTGAAGCGATCCGCATCCCCGCCCTTGTCGGGATGATGCTTAGTACACAAGTTGCGGTAGGCACGGCGGACCTGTGCGGGAGCGGAACCCGAGGGAGGTGTCGTTACAGCGTCTATAATTTCATCTAACGGCGTTCTTCATCACGGCCAAGTGGGAAGGGTATGGGGGGGCAATCGGCTTGATCACTGCAAAAACACTTGCTCAACATTGAAGTGCTTTCTTTTCGGTGTAAAAAGGGTGTGGCAACGCTCATGAGTGTGATCCTAATTGTTTGAAGACTTCATGCTTCATAGCTGATTCGTCAGAGACCCTGTCACTGACGTTTGGGCCAGCAGCGGGCATGCACTTTTAAAACCCACAAACAGAGATATCTGGAACGGCTGTCCTCCGTGCATGTGCAAACTCATTGCGCAAGATAACGGTAAGCTCCTTGTGCAGTGAAGAGTGTCCTGTACTTCTGTGCATGTCTTTGCATGTGCATAGTTGTTGTGTGAGAAACCGGTGAGCTATTTGTGAAATAAACGTTTCCCGTGAAGCAGCTTAGAATATCACGGGACCGCTCCAGATGCGCGAATGAGAGCGAATGGGAGATGGAGAAATGGAGAAGCAGGGAAAGCTAACATGGGGGCAGCTAGCCCTGACAAAAGCCCCGTGAGGCATGGAACACATTTAGCAAAGTCCATACAGGCCTTGAAGCTGCCTCACAAGGGGGAAAAACAAGGGTCGGTAGGATAAGGACGGTGAAGGAGGCGGAGCGACGTGGGCCGAGGCCACCTCCTCGCCGTTGCCATCGCCTACCTCATGAGAATCATCAACTTGGTTCACAGCAGAAGCAACAGCTACAATGTGCGCGATGTCGTCAGTATGCACAGCTAAGCGACCGCGGAGCGGTGTTTATTTGAAGTGTGAACTACCGGTGGACCACCTTTGGCAGGACGCTGGGCGGCCACCACTGGGCCGATGGAGACCTTACTTTGACCAGACAATGGCCGGTTAACAGTTTGTTCCCCTGGTGCTGCATGCCTAAGCAGCAGGGCATGCAGCACCAGGAAGCCAGGAACCCTCGGCCAGAAGGCCATGGGCCGTGATGTAGCCAAAGTGTAACCGAAGCACCCTAAAATAAACTGTATTTAATAAACAGTGCCACGGAATGCAGAGGCGAGAAGAGGTGCACCAGCTACATACTCGCCTCTGGAAGCTGTCTAGAAGTCATACATGCATGTATGTGGGTTGTGGATGGAGACAGCTCAAATGCTGAAGAGGCTGACTAGGTGGCACCGCTAAAACGAGGTGACCCTGAATCAATGGTGCGCTAACGGAGGGTACCGACCAGGTAAGGTGGATGGAAAAATCAATGTGAAATATGATCAGCAGCCAATATGTATGTGGCATCCCCAGGACTCTTTAAGATCACGTTGCGTAATGCTGGGATGGCCCTGTCCAGCTGACAAGTAATCCTAGTAAATATTCCGGCAAGGGTAGTTCCTTGGGACTAATAATGATTACAGCAAGGGTAGCTCCTTGGGATGCCATGTGGTATCCCCAGGTCTCTTGCATTTGCACAATCTTGGGGAGCCAGATACACTGCACAAAGTGGGAATACCAGGCAACAAGCTGGTGCGCAAATGCACATAGGCATGGGGAGCAGATCGGGTTGGCCCTGACAAGCTCACCTCGGTGAGAGTGGCGCCCTTTGACAGACCCAGCTTTTCGTACAGGCTTTCATCTGTCGTCATGTGGTCGCGCTGAGCTGAGCGTCGCCTCCAAACAAATCTGCTGGATTAAAAGCCGGAGCTTGTGACGCAAATGGATGGTTCGCCCCAGATTGTCGGTGCGCTTCGGTCTCTAGGAGGTCGATCTTGGCTGTCGCGAGCCCGGCGATCGCAGCCCTGCGATGGAAGCTGTCTCGGATCTCGGATCGATAAATGGAGCTCAAGCACCTGTCTCCGGGGTGCTGGAAATGCAGCGCAAACTTGCTTACATCACCGTCCGCGTCCGTCAGCTGCGCTGCCGAGCGGCGCACCTGTCAATCAGTCATGGAAATCAGCCCAGGTCGAACGGGGATGGACCACTACCTGTATGTGTCCAGAGCGGGGATGCACCGTTATAAACCTGAATGTGGCCAGAAACGTATGCCCCACATCAGTGCGTCATCCCCCTGGCTGGTGCGTCATATCTCGCCCTCCCGGTCCCCAAGGATTCCCCCAGGGTCTCAACTGGGCTTGACTCGAATTCACGAACTCTCACCGAAGTGGCCCCCAGACCTCCCCGATGACCCATCTGGGATTCTGGGCAACATGCCAGTGCTGCTACATAACAGAATGTCACTTGTCACTTGCCATGCATGTTCATCCTTACATCCCCTCAAAAACTCCTTACAGAGTTACAGCCCGTCTTGGCAGCATGCCGGGGCCCGGGGGTGCAACAAGGTATTTGCCATGCATTTCATCCCCTCATGGCCTCATCCCCTCTCCAATTCCCTCCAGCCTCATCGCTACTCGCCTCATAGCTTGCCCTCAGTGTGCATGAACTACACAATTGCATGCGTAGGCGCGTAGCCTCACGAGGACATTGGACAGGGTCTGACCAGTGCATGTTTTAGGATGCTGAAGCTCCTTTTGAGGTAAATAATGGCCTACGACCATGGGGTGCAGGTGCATCAAGCTGCTTGTTGCTTGATCCGCCGGCTTTTGGCCGATCAAGATTAGGTTCCCATCTGCCCAGTGATGGCTGCCCAGTGGTCTGCCAAAGGTGGCCAGGTGCTAACGAAAGTACGCATTAGTCTCATGTCTTTGTTCCCAAGGTCTCAGGCCTGCTCCTTGCATTCCTTCGTCGTCACGCTTAGAAGGCATGTTTAGAACATTGCATACCCGCTAGACCCTGTTGAACGCTCGGCCACGTGGGGCTGGAAATCTGGAATGACTAGGCTCAATTCCAGGTACCATGCACAGCCTGGGCCATGGTGCAGCCATGCCATCCTCCTATGTGAGGGGGCAGGAATATGGAACCCAGCGCTCTAGTCGGGGGGAGAGAGAAGATGTGAGTTCAGGCATTTGCCACCTTAAAGGCCAGTTGCCCGCTAGGAGCGTGCAGAAATTTCTAGCACTTCAGATCTCTAGATCTTACCACTTAGAGATCCCTTAAATGCGGTATTGCTAGTATGTTGCCATTGTTGACACTAGGTTTTGTCTCCTCATGGGGAGATAACATGACAAATTTGTGCTGCCTCGAGCCGTGGAGGACGCGCTACATGCTTGCTTCCGATGCCCCAACGTGCGAGATCAAAGAAGGGGGCGGGGACGGGCAGGCCCCCAAACTGTGCCACAGACTTCCGCGATTTGCTCCAGGGTAGACTACCGTAGTTTTAGTCGGATTGGGCTTTTTCCTGTGCTCTTTTTTGAACCCAGAATTTGCTTTTGAAAGCGGTTGACTTTTTAGGGTTGGTTACCGAGTTGGTTACCGAGTTGGTTTCACTCGTTTGGTTTTATTATTATAATCTTAGCTATCCATTCGAATCGATGTAGTCTTTCGTGTGCCTGGCATTTTTAAAATGCAGACCAGGGGCCCACCCATGGTGCCGACAGTTCAATTTGCCGAGGAAATTACGCTGACCTGCCTCAGCGCACCTGGAGGGTTCAGCGCTTTTGACCTTGTCGAGGGCATACGCTACTTTGCGGACGCTGCCGCTTCCTCCACCGCAAAGCCATACAACAAAATAGCTGGGAGGAGAGCAGCGCGCGCTGCATTTAGGGGGTACTGCAGCACCAGCCCTATTCTGCAAAATCTGCCAAGGGTGTGTGAGCAGCCCCTCATCACAACAGCAAAGCAGATGGATGCCATCATCAGCTGTAAGCCTTATGTGGGCATCTGTGCTGCCTTTAGGCAACAGTATCAGAGTGCAATCCTGGCACCGCTCCCATCTTCTGGTCCAACACAACCCCTGCCAGCTTGCCTCAGCAGTGTCAGCTCCGCCATCCAAGTGGCTGGACAGCCCAACTGCTACCAAGCTACCTTCGACAGCATGCTAGCTTTCCAACAGTTCATGCCAAGCATGCAGACACAGAGTGGGGCAGACTTCAACAAGGACCACAGGTAAAGACTAAAGAGATGTCATTTGTAAGAAGTGTTCCTCAATTAGTATTTAGTACCGGTACTCTAGAAGTACTCAATAATCAATACTGTCAACATCATTCCTCAAAGATACATTGACAGCAAAAACAACGTTTCCAACTCGCTGCCATTCCTAGACATCAAAATGAACGAGACTGGCGTGACTTGATATCTGATCGCGAGTCCGTTATCTATCAACTTTTTGGCATTGTTGCCTGGACCCAGTCGACATGACGCGGCCTATTATCAATTAATTATAATTAGGGAGAGAAAGAAAGAAAGAAAACGCCTGAGCGTGGCTTGAGGAATACGGGATTTTAAATGCCTTACACCGGGAGAAAAAAAACCTCAACCTGCCTGGCTGGTGGTTAAGGAAGGTCGTCAAGGGGTACCGGACAATAATGGGCAGGGGAGTTTTCAAGATGGCGACGTTGACGAAGGATGTTTATATGGCAGCGTATGGTATACTTGGTGAGACGGCTGAGGACGGAGGAGATGTCGTGTTTGGAGACACCGAGCATGCTGAGGATTTTATCGGCAGGACGAAAGAGGAAGCCTGCGGTTCCCAGCCAAAGGGATGATATTTGTATGAGAAGAAGGCGGGGAAGGATGAAGGGGGGGGATGGGCACGGTGGGCGAAGGATCAGGCGGAAGGGCAGGATGGAGAACGGGTGCCAAGGAAACTGTCCAACCATTATGTTAGTGGAGAAGGATAAGTTGTAAATGTTGTTCTGATTTATGGGCATGGCATTGTTCGAAAGAAAATTCGGAGGTGTAACCAACTTCAACTACGTGTACAGTGCAAGTCCCTTGGAGGCGAGATATAGTGTGTGAGCTAGAGAGTTGACTAGCGCGGTAAAGACGAAGGACTTCGGAATGTGGGAGACCTTGAACAATAAGCGAATCTGGTCGCAGTTTGTCACAGTAATCAAAGGTGTCAGGGAAAGTGGGGGGTCGTCGGGGCACCCGCCAACGGGAAGGTTAGTACGGGAAGTGGCATCCATGATAGTAAAAGAGGAGCCTAGGGAGCCATTAGCAATAGCAGTTTGGATTATGCAGACAGCTCGGTTGTGTCGAGCAATGTATGAGGCGGACATGGATGGAGGAATGAGCACAACCGCCTAAAAGATGGCCATGGGTATCATTGGGATGGGAGCATATGGGACAGTGGGGGGTGGTGCGAGTGCCTACAGCTGTTATGTAAGGGCGGTTCATATGCATGGCTGTAGATGCAGTCCACAGGGTATTGGTGCGCGATTTGAGGATGTTGCGAATACCACTAAAGGGCAGACCCATGTGCCATAAGATGGGAAGGTAGGAGGCGAGGGCAGAGGCAACGAGGACTTGCATGCGGACATAGCGCAAGGGCAGAGGGGGAGAAGTAGGACCATCTGTTAGAAGGGGGCAGTTTCGGGACATGTGTTCCTTCAAAGAATGGGTAAGGTCTGATGCAAACCACGGTTCGTCCGTGTCATGGGGGGGAGGGAGGCATGGCCATGCATGTAGGTGTGCGAAGTGTTGGACATCTGAGGTGCATGTGAAGTCGCACTGGTCGGGGGATTGGAGGGCGAGTGCAACGCCCTTATCTGTGAGTTCATTGCCAATGATGCCGATGTGAGATTTGACCGTGTACAGGTGAAGATGGTGGCGGAGGCGTAGCCTGGTAAGGATGAGAGCACGAATGTCGAGGAGAAGGGGGGCGTGCTTACATTCAAGCAAAGTGTGCAGGTGGCGAAGGGCCTTTTGCGTATCATAGAGAGAAACCAAGGAATCTGAGAAAATGGGAAGATCACCGGTGTGGTGTAAGGCGGCATCAGTGAGGGCAGCATGGATGCCAGCAAGCTCAGCCCGTGTAATAGTGTTGGTTTCAGCCCGGCCATCGGGGTGGACTGTGTAGGTCGTGGTAGTGTCTTGAGTACAATAGAGGCCGTACCCGTGGCTGTGCCTTTGCCAGGTGTAGATAGGGTCGAGCCATCGGTGTAATCGGAGAGGAGCCATGACGTTGATTTGCATTTTACCCAGTTGACCCTAAGTCGCGAGGGTTTTGGGGTGGAGGACCCACTGTACAGATACGCACCCTGTTACTAATGTCGTTATGACACTTTACTAAGCTACGTTTCAGAGATATAGCCGTACAGAAACCATCTCCGTACAATAAGAGATAAATTATACTCGGGCGCACTGAATCCAGAGACTTGAGGACTAAGATCAGGAATGGGACAAGATACCGAATTATTCTCTAGGACTTTGGACGTCCTAGGTTCTCTGTGCGAGAAGCGAACTTCCCCCCGGCTCCACTTATCACTCGATCACTCATGCCAGGCAGGCAGCGTCGGTGGTCGAGGGCGGTGGTGGCAGGCGATGAACTCAAAATATAGCACCTCAAGCAAACACTGAAATACCGATCATGAATGAAATGTACCTGGGAAATGGATATCAAAGTTAAGCGTGCAAGCTCGAGCAATCCCGCAATAAGCCGAGGGCGGCCGGCCTGGTCGGAGTCGTCAGAGAGGGGTGCAAGTTGTGCACGACACCTTGGCATTGCGCAGGTAAGACATATACAAATTGAAGCCTTCAGTTCGCAAGTCGCAATCGGGATCACTGCCAGCGAGTCGGAGCGATGAGGGCCCGGAGCAGGGTCGCAGGCGATGCACGGCTCCGCGGCGTTGTGCAAGCAAGTCATCAATCGATGCATGTCGTTCAAAAGAATAAAGACCTTCGCAGGAAAGATCGCCGCCACTCTGTCCAGCTGCAACGAAGGGGGTCCCAGCGAAATGCATGGCTTACTAGTCGCACGCATGGCCACAGCCATTTCTTGCGCATTTTGCTGAGACATAAGACCAGGCAATCAAGTGTAGCCACCCATCCATGCAGCCCCAGACCCCATCTAGAAACATGCATGGAATGTCGCCCACCCCTCCAGACTTGCATGGCGCACTAGGACGTAGGAAACGGAGGCATGTGCAACCCGCCCAGTTCCCTATCTAGAAGCAAACCTTGCTTGCACATTTCAGGTCATTGGCAACTAAGATGGAATGGGTTTTGGGTATTGTGTCTTTTCTGAAAAAACATGTCCCATGTCACACATCCCGGTGTTCAATAGGCAACATGCCAAATGGCAGGCCGCAAGGCCGTCACCAAGTTAACTGGCATACAAAATCAATAACTTCTGGACTGAGAGAGGCTCAGTCATGTGGGCTCCCAATTTGTTCGGTTGGGAAAGAGGAAATAAATGGTTTAAGACAGAAGAGAAAGGGGAATGAAGTTGAGGAACAGAAAAGCCTCATTTCGAGTTCGCGCGCACACAAACATGCTCCCTCTTGTTGGTGTTGTTCTTGGTTTGGCGCTTGGGTGGCGCCCGTCAGCGGTTGATTCCTAGAGCGGTAGGTTTGCCTCAGGCTTGTGTTAGGTGACGAGTTCCCTGGTGTTCACAGGGTTACCCAGTACGGGCCGTATTGGCCTAAAATCCCGTACTGTATCCGTACCGTACCGTTTGCAACACGGCCAAGTACGGTCGCCATGACTGCATGACTGCATGAGAGCATGCGTGCACAGACCAGTCAGACATGTCAGATATTATCAGGATGGAGTTAGAGGCAGCGCTGAGAACAAGTCATAGGAAGGCAGCGAACACGGCTGATACGCATTGGATTTCGCAGCCGTCATCGAAGGCTGGCCAGACCAAGAGTGGGCGATGCAAATTTTGCGATAAGATAATCGTCGGCACTACGCGATTTATCAATCACCTCGCGGGGCATAACAGGACAAGTTGCGGCTTGTGAAGGACTGAAGGGGTAAGACGTTAGGACGGGTGATACAGGCATACAACGGTGATGTCGTGTGATCGTCTCCCTCGTCTGGCAAGTCCACACTGTCCACAGTCCACACCTCCAGGACATCAAAAACTACGTAAGCTCGCTCGCTTCCAAAGGTAAAGAGGAATTCGTTGCTCGTAAGAGTCCAATTCGACCCCAATACTTAGTGGCAATAAGACAAAACTTGGCGCCAAGTCGCAATCCAAAGCTGCATGGAGGGTGGAGGCTTGCAGCGGGTTGTTATGCAGCGGGTTGTACATCCCTCATAGCATCTAAGGGCGCTGTCTGGTTTGTTACGGCGATATCCATACCAACTTAACCTCAGGTAAGGAGTCAATGATTGCGCCTTGCCTGGCCTCCTAACCTCTTCTAGACCTGGGGTTTACATAATGATGTTGCAAGGGAGGTTGAGATATATCACTCAGCTTGCAATTCGTGCGCCGAGTAGAGGTTGGTGAAATTCCCTGATCGATATACACGTTTCATTTGGTAAGTGCGGGGCCCGCGACCATGGCTGGAGTGTAAGGCCAAGGTCACAGGGCGGAAGGGGCCAGAGCAAGCTCCGGACACCCGACACCCCCACGAAAAATTAGGATAATAACGTGAGGACCCAATGGGTCCCCAGTAAAGTTATTATACTTTACAGAACAGATACTACACTTGATCTTAGCCAAAAGGCCGAGAAAGGTATGCTACTGACACTCAAAATGGGGAATATAAACTTAAGGACGGTCAATCGGCCCGAAAGGGTGATGGTGGGGGGGGGGAGGCAGCAAGATAAGTTCACCACAAGTTGGGCAAGCAATCACGAGTATTATTTGTTAAATTATCATACATTTCGGTAAATAAAATAATCATAAGGTTGAAGTTGTCGGCCTTTGTGGCCGTCGCTGCTGCTGGCTGCCCTCGGCCCGCCAGGCAACAAGCCCCTCGGCAACAGGCGGCAGCATTGCAGCAGGCCCAACATCTCGTGCACATGGTCGAGCGTGTGGGGGCGGGACTTGAGGCAGAAATTCCAAGTGCACAGCTATGTTCTCGAGGGCGGGGCCGCTGCAGCGTTTCCCGAGCATAGCTACTCCACTACTCTTCTCGGGCCGAGAGGATGAGCCAGCGAGCTCGGCTCAGCTACCATGTGTAATGCGACAGACACACGCCACTGCACGTACTTTTACAGCTCGGCCAGAAGTTAGGCGAGCAATGTGTGGAATGCTTCGGCAATGAACACCTCCTTGCACTACGCGGAACATCAGTGCGCATGCCATGCACGTTGCATGCAAGCGCATGAGGCATCGAGGCAGCGCATGAGCATGCATGCGGCATACAGATGCATAATTTGGCACATGAGTTCGATTGCAATGTGCATGACACGTTACCATGTGCGAAAGGTAAGTCCCAAAGCTACGGTACCACACAAGCCGGTTGGTGTCACCTAGCGAGGGCGAGGGCGAGGCTGTATATGGGGCACAAATGCACAATGGACGGCTAAACGCAGGGTGCAACTAATGGGCTGCAAGAACTGCTAGAAGGATTCATTTACACGAGTAAAGTTTGACGCGTTATTTGGACGTCTGTCTCAATCCATTGATTGTAAACAGGCCAATAAGGCAACTGCCCTCAAATACCGTACTGGCGTACTCAGTGCAAGAAGTGCATACATTCGGATCCGTATGGTAGAACATTCAGATCCGTATGGTAGGGCAGCCATTGGCCCCTTGCAGCTTGGACCTCAAACAAGATCGGCGCACTACAGGCATACAAGACATGTCTAGTCGACCCTCTTTGGGCACTTCCCTTTCTTGAGGACGCAGGGTTTAGAGATGTTTAGGGGGTGGGTTCCACAGCCTTGAGGCCTGAAGGCTTACTGCGGTTGTTGTAGTTGTTGTTGGGCCGTCGCCATCGACCGGAAGAGGCTGCTCCACAGGCAGTAGTGCCAAGATCTGTCATGGAAAGCTTGACCTCGCTCACTCCCCATCATACCACTCAGGCCGTTTCCATACATCACATGGCTAACATTCCGTTACACAGTTAGACCCCATGAAGACCCAAGTCCGTTACAACACCTGAACATGGGCGCATGCCAGCAGGGGCCGCACCAGCAAGAGGGAGTGTGTTTGTGTGCACACGAACTTAAGGCTGCGGCTTGGTGCATTCAGCATGGCCGCCACTATAGGAGGGCGCAGCGGTCAAAAGCGTGACACGTAGGAAACGGAGGCATGTGCAACCCGCCTGGTTCCCTATCTAGAGGCAAACCTTGCTTGCACATTTCAGGTCATTGGCAACTAAGATGGAATGGGTTTTGGGTATTGTGCCTTCTCTGGAGGAAAAAAACATGTCCTATGTCACACATCCCGGTGTTCAATAGGCAACATGCCAAATGGCAGGCCGCAAGGCCGTCACCAAGTTAACTTGCATACAAAATCAATAACTTCTGGATTGAGAGAGGCTCAGTCATGTGGGCTCCCAATTTGTTCGGTTGGGAAAGAGGGAAATAAATGGTTTAAGACAGAAGAGAAAGGGGAATGAAGTTGAGGAACAGAAAAGCCTCATTTCGAGTTCGCGCGCACACAAACATGCTCCCTCTTGTTGGTGTTGTTCTTGGTTTGGCGCCCGGTCGGCGCCCGTCAGCGGTTGATTCCTAGAGCGGTAGGTTTGCCTCTGGCTTGTGTTAGGTGACGAGTTCCATGGTGTTCAAGTATGCCTATTCATAAACTACGTCCATCATCACCAGTGTTGTTGTGACGTTCAGCCGTTGTAGGCTAGTTTGGGGATGGCTGCTTCACGCTCCATTGCACCCAGTTGGTCACCGCGCGCAAGATGCGCCATGCGGTGCTTTGTTTGACCGTAAGTTGCATGTTGGCGGCCATGGCTTCGAAGTTCAAGGTATAGCGATGTGTGTGGTTTTGAAGATTTACCCTCAAACGTCCATTACTTGAGGGTTACGCAAAGCTAGGCCAGGCCAAGCGGGAGCCCAATTGGCCAGGGGAAAGGAAGCCATCCAAGGAATTGCTTCCATACCCCCTCCGAGGTGTAGCGCGCCCTCCGGAATATTATAGCATGCCACTTTGCACTGCAGTTTCAACAGAAAAGCGGTATGGCGCAGGCAAGGCCTAGGTAGGGCCAGAGGGGGCGGAGGGGGCGTGGGTGGTCTTGGTTAAAGATCTGTTGATTGCAGCGGGTTGTTGCGGAGCAAAACAACAAGGCCCGGATTCTTTATAATGGATCAAATAACCACCTCGTGTGGGAGCAGCGCTTGCAACGATTAGAGCTCAAGTTATTCTCATGCTTACATCCCTCATAGCATCTAAGGGCGCTGTCTGGTTTGTTACGGCGATATCCATACCGACTTAACCTCAGGTAAGGAGTCAATGATTGTGCCTTGGCCTCCGAAACTCTTCTAGACCTGGGGTTATGCATAGTGATGTTGCAAGGGAGGTTGAGATATATCACTCAGCTTGCAATCCGTGCGCCGAGTAGAGGTTGGTGAAATTCCCTGATCGGTATGCACGTTGCATTTGGTAAGTGCGGGGCCCGCCACCATGGCTGGAGTGTAAGGCCAAGGTCACAGGGCGGAAGGGGCCAGAGCAAGCTCCGGACACCCGACACCCCCACGAAAAATTAGGATAATAACGTGAGGACCCAATGGGTCCCCAGTAAAGTTATTATATTGCAGAAATTCCAAGTGCACAGCTATGTTCTCGAGGGCGGGGCCGCTGCAGCGTTTCCCGAGCATAGCTACTCCACTACTCTTCTCGGGCCGAGAGGATGAGCCAGCGAGCTCGGCTCAGCTACCATGTGTAATGCGACAGACACACGCCACTGCACGTACTTTTACAGCTCGGCCAGAAGTTAGGCGAGCAATGTGTGGAATGCTTCGGCAATGAACGCTCCTTGCACTACGCGGAACATCAATGCGCATGTCATGCACGTTGCATGCAAGCGCATGAGGCATCGAGGCAGCGCATGAGCATGCATGCGGCATACAGATGCATAATTTGGCACATGAGTTCGATTGCAATGTGCATGACACGTTACCATGTACGAAAGGTAAGTCCCAAAGCTACGGTACCACACAAGCCGGTTGGTGTCACCTAGCGAGGGCGAGGCTGCATATGGGGCACAAATGCACAATGGACGGCTAAACGCAGGGTGCAACTAATGGGCTGCAAGAACTGCTAGAAGGATTCATTTACACGAGTAAAGTTTGACGCGTTATTTGGACGTCTGTCTCAATCCATTGATTGTAAACAGGCCAATAAGGCAACTGCCCTCAAATACCGTAATGGCGTACTCAGTGCAAGAAGTGCATACATTCGGATCCGTATGGTAGAACATTCAGATCCGTATGGTAGGGCAGCCATTGGCCTCTTGCAGCTTGGACCTCAAACAAGATCGGCGCACTACAGGCATACAAGACATGTCTAGTCGACCCTCTTTGGGCACTTCCCTTTCTTGAGGACGCAGGGTTTAGAGATGTTTAGGGGGTGGGTTCCACAGCCTTGAGGCCTGAAGGCTTACTGCGGTTGTTGTAGTTGTTGTTGGGCCGTCGCCATCGACCGGAAGAGGCTGCTCCACAGGCAGTAGTGCCAAGATCTGTCATGGAAAGCTTGACCTCGCTCACTCCCCATCATACCACTCAGGCCGTTTCCATACATCACATGGCTAACATTCCGTTACACAGTTAGACCCCATGAAGACCCAAGTCCGTTACAACCAGGGTAACCTGGTACGGAAATACGGTACGGGAATACGGTACGGTACGGTACGGATACGGTACGGACAAAAGGGACAGTACGGTAGGGCAATACAGTCCAAGATTTCCCCCATTTTCAAGGCTCAGAACAGCATGATCCACACAGAGAAGCACATGCATGCAACACTCCCATGACTGTTTGTCCCCATGCACATCCTGACATACTGCATGGCTGCATGACAGTCCCCATGCAATTTTTGCATGGCCCCCAAATAACCACCAAGGATCTCCATGCATGCAGCATGCAGATTTACCATGCTGACATGCTAGGAGAAAATATGATCATTGATGCAATCCCAAACTCCTCAGACATCGCCATTATACGTTCCAACATGCCGTTCAGCATTTCAGTAATTCAGCCTGTCCATATAAACGCTACCCACCAGCATGGCACATGAAATTTTACATGCATGAATATAGCAGTAGAAACAAGAGGCCTCATAATCACCTTGCATAGTTGCTGAGTTGCATCATTGCATGGCATGCATGGAAATCACTTTGTAAGGAGACACGGAGCTCCTGTGTCTTGCCTCCCTCCTGGGAGTCCTGGACTCCTGGGCTCCTACTCCTCCTAGCCTCATGCCCCCTCCATGCAACTTTGGATTGTGACTTGGCGCCAAGTTCTGTCTTATTGCCACTAAGTATTGGGGTGGACTTGTACTTTTACGAGCAACGAACGCCTCTTTACCTCTGGAAGCGAGCGATATTACGTAGATTTGATGCCCTGGATGTGTGGACTGTGGACGGTGTGGATTTGCCAGACGAGGGAGACGATCACACGACATCACCCGTTCTAACGTCTTACACGCCGCTACTTGTCCTGTTATGCCCGCGAGGTGAGGCAAGTCTGGAAGGAGGATGAACACCGTCATTTGAGATATCGGATCCCACCACCCCCTTTCGTCTCGGAACTACATGCGTCATCCGCCACGTCAAGGGGCGGGGTTCGGCATGACGCACAGTTTGGTAAATCGCATAGTGTTGATGATAATCTAATCGCAAAATTTGCATATATCGCCCACGCGCGCTTGGCCTGGCCAGATTTCGATGACGGCTGCAAAAACCAATGCGAATAAGCCGTGTACGCTGCCTTCCTAGGACGTGTTCTCAGCGCTACCTCCATCCTGATAATATCTGATGTGTCTGACTGGTCTGTGCACTTATGCTCTCCTGCAATCATGCAGTGCAGGAAATGGCGACCGTACTTGGCCGTGTTGCAAACGGTACGGTACGGTACGGATACGGTACGGGATTTTAGGCCAATACGGCCCGTACTGGGTAACCCTGGTTACAACACCTGAACATGGGCGCATGCCAGCAGGGGCCGCACCAGCAAGAGGGAGTGTGTTTGTGTGCACACGAACTTAAGGCTGCGGCTTGGTGCATTCAGCATGGCCGCCACTATAGGAGGGCGCAGCGGTCAAAAGCGTGACACGTAGGAAACGGAGGCATGTGCAACCCGCCAGGTTCCCTATCTAGAGGCAAACCTTGCTTGCACATTTCAGGTCATTGGCAACTAAGATGGAATGGGTTTTGGGTATTGTGCCTTCTCTGGAGGAAAAAAACATGTCCTATGTCACACATCCCGGTGTTCAATAGGCAACATGCCAAATGGCAGGCCGCAAGGCCGTCACCAAGTTAACTGGCATACAAAATCAATAACTTCTGGACTGAGAGAGGCTCAGTCATGTGGGCTCCCAATTTGTTCGGTTGGGAAAGAGGGAAATAAATGGTTTAAGACAGAAGAGAAAGGGGAATGAAGTTGAGGAACAGAAAAGCCTCATTTCGAGTTCGCGCGCACACAAACATGCTCCCTCTTGTTGGTGTTGTTCTTGGTTTGGCGCCCGGTCGGCGCCCGTCAGCGGTTGATTCCTAGAGCGGTAGGTTTGCCTCTGGCTTGTGTTAGGTGACGAGTTCCATGGTGTTCAAGTATGCCTATTCATAAACTACGTCCATCATCACCAGTGTTGTTGTGACGTTCAGCCGTTGTAGGCTAGTTTGGGGATGGCTGCTTCACGCTCCATTGCACCCAGTTGGTCACCGCGCGCAAGATGCGCCATGCGGTGCTTTGTTTGACCGTAAGTTGCATGTTGGCGGCCATGGCTTCGAAGTTCAAGGTATAGCGATGTGTGTGGTTTTGAAGATTTACCCTCAAACGTCCATTACTTGAGGGTTACGCAAAGCTAGGCCAGGCCAAGCGGGAGCCCAATTGGCCAGGGGAAAGGAAGCCATCCAAGGAATTGCTTCCATACCCCCTCCGAGGTGTAGCGCGCCCTCCGGAATATTATAGCATGCCACTTTGCACTGCAGTTTCAACAGAAAAGCGGTATGGCGCAGGCAAGGCCTAGGTAGGGCCAGAGGGGGCGGAGGGGGCGTGGGTGGTCTTGGTTAAAGATCTGTTGATTGCAGCGGGTTGTTATGCAGCGGGTTGTACATCCCTCATAGCATCTAAGGGCGCTGTCTGGTTTGTTACGGCGATATCCATACCGCCTTAACCTCAGGTAAGGAGTCAATGATTGTGCCTTGGCCTCCGAAACTCTTCTAGACCTGGGGTTATGCATAGTGATGTTGCAAGGGAGGTTGAGATATATCACTCAGCTTGCAATCCGTGCGCCGAGTAGAGGTTGGTGAAATTCCCTGATCGGTATACACGTTTCATTTGGTAAGTGCGGGGCCCGCGATGATGGCGGGAGTGTAAGGCCAAGGTCACAGGGCGGAAGGGGCCAGAGCAAGCTCCGGACACCCGACACCCCCACGAAAAATTAGGATAATAACGTGAGGACCCAATGGGTCCCCAGTAAAGTTATTATACTTTACAGAACAGATACTACACTTGATCTTAGCCAAAAGGCCGAGAAAGGTATGCTACTGACACTCAAAATGGGGAATATAAACTTAAGGACGGTCAATCGGCCCAAAAGGGTGATGGTGGGGGGGGGGAGGCAGCAAGATAAGTTCACCACAAGTTGGGCAAGCAATCACGAGTATTATTTGTTAAATTATCATACATTTCGGTAAATAAAATAATCATAAGGTTGAAGTTGTCGGCCTTTGTGGCCGTCGCTGCTGCTGGCTGCCCTCGGCCCGCCAGGCAACAAGCCCCTCGGCAACAGGCGGCAGCATTGCAGCAGGCCCAACATCTCGTGCACATGGTCGAGCGTGTGGGGGCGGGACTTGAGGCAGAAATTCCAAGTGCACAGCTATGTTCTCGAGGGCGGGGCCGCTGCAGCGTTTCCCGAGCATAGCTACTCCACTACTCCTCTCGGGCCGAGAGGATGAGCCAGCGAGCTCGGCTCAGCTACCATGTGTAATGCGACAGACACACGCCACTGCACGTACTTTTACAGCTCGGCCAGAAGTTAGGCGAGCAATGTGTGGAATGCTTCGGCAATGAACGCTCCTTGCACTACGCGGAACATCAATGCGCATGTCATGCACGTTGCATGCAAGCGCATGAGGCATCGAGGCAGCGCATGAGCATGCATGCGGCATACAGATGCATAATTTGGCACATGAGTTCGATTGCAATGTGCATGACACGTTACCATGTACGAAAGGTAAGTCCCAAAGCTACGGTACCACACAAGCCGGTTGGTGTCACCTAGCGAGGGCGAGGCTGCATATGGGGCACAAATGCACAATGGACGGCTAAACGCAGGGTGCAACTAATGGGCTGCAAGAACTGCTAGAAGGATTCATTTACACGAGTAAAGTTTGACGCGTTATTTGGACGTCTGTCTCAATCCATTGATTGTAAACAGGCCAATAAGGCAACTGCCCTCAAATACCGTAATGGCGTACTCAGTGCAAGAAGTGCATACATTCGGATCCGTATGGTAGAACATTCAGATCCGTATGGTAGGGCAGCCATTGGCCCCTTGCAGCTTGGACCTCAAACAAGATCGGCGCACTACAGGCATACAAGACATGTCTAGTCGACCCTCTTTGGGCACTTCCCTTTCTTGAGGACGCAGGGTTTAGAGATGTTTAGGGGGTGGGTTCCACAGCCTTGAGGCCTGAAGGCTTACTGCGGTTGTTGTAGTTGTTGTTGGGCCGTCGCCATCGACCGGAAGAGGCTGCTCCACAGGCAGTAGTGCCAAGATCTGTCATGGAAAGCTTGACCTCGCTCACTCCCCATCATACCACTCAGGCCGTTTCCATACATCACATGGCTAACATTCCGTTACACAGTTAGACCCCATGAAGACCCAAGTCCGTTACAACACCTGAACATGGGCGCATGCCAGCAGGGGCCGCACCAGCAAGAGGGAGTGTGTTTGTGTGCACACGAACTTAAGGCTGCGGCTTGGTGCATTCAGCATGGCCGCCACTATAGGAGGGCGCAGCGGTCAAAAGCGTGACACGTAGGAAACGGAGGCATGTGCAACCCGCCAGGTTCCCTATCTAGAGGCAAACCTTGCTTGCACATTTCAGGTCATTGGCAACTAAGATGGAATGGGTTTTGGGTATTGTGCCTTCTCTGGAGGAAAAAAACATGTCCTATGTCACACATCCCGGTGTTCAATAGGCAACATGCCAAATGGCAGGCCGCAAGGCCGTCACCAAGTTAACTGGCATACAAAATCAATAACTTCTGGACTGAGAGAGGCTCAGTCATGTGGGCTCCCAATTTGTTCGGTTGGGAAAGAGGGAAATAAATGGTTTAAGACAGAAGAGAAAGGGGAATGAAGTTGAGGAACAGAAAAGCCTCATTTCGAGTTCGCGCGCACACAAACATGCTCCCTCTTGTTGGTGTTGTTCTTGGTTTGGCGCCCGGTCGGCGCCCGTCAGCGGTTGATTCCTAGAGCGGTAGGTTTGCCTCTGGCTTGTGTTAGGTGACGAGTTCCATGGTGTTCAAGTATGCCTATTCATAAACTACGTCCATCATCACCAGTGTTGTTGTGACGTTCAGCCGTTGTAGGCTAGTTTGGGGATGGCTGCTTCACGCTCCATTGCACCCAGTTGGTCACCGCGCGCAAGATGCGCCATGCGGTGCTTTGTTTGACCGTAAGTTGCATGTTGGCGGCCATGGCTTCGAAGTTCAAGGTATAGCGATGTGTGTGGTTTTGAAGATTTACCCTCAAACGTCCATTACTTGAGGGTTACGCAAAGCTAGGCCAGGCCAAGCGGGAGCCCAATTGGCCAGGGGAAAGGAAGCCATCCAAGGAATTGCTTCCATACCCCCTCCGAGGTGTAGCGCGCCCTCCGGAATATTATAGCATGCCACTTTGCACTGCAGTTTCAACAGAAAAGCGGTATGGCGCAGGCAAGGCCTAGGTAGGGCCAGAGGGGGCGGAGGGGGCGTGGGTGGTCTTGGTTAAAGATCTGTTGATTGCAGCGGGTTGTTATGCAGCGGGTTGTACATCCCTCATAGCATCTAAGGGCGCTGTCTGGTTTGTTACGGCGATATCCATACCGCCTTAACCTCAGGTAAGGAGTCAATGATTGTGCCTTGGCCTCCGAAACTCTTCTAGACCTGGGGTTATGCATAGTGATGTTGCAAGGGAGGTTGAGATATATCACTCAGCTTGCAATCCGTGCGCCGAGAAGAGGTTGGTGAAATTCCCTGATCGGTATACACGTTTCATTTGGTAAGTGCGGGGCCCGCGACCATGGCGGGAGTGTTAGGCCAAGGTCACAGGGCGGAAGGGGCCAGAGCAAGCTCCGGACACCCGACACCCCCACGAAAAATTAGGATAATAACGTGAGGACCCAATGGGTCCCCAGTAAAGTTATTATACTTTACAGAACAGATACTACATTTGATCTTAGCCAAAAGGCCGAGAAAGGTATGCTACTGACACTCAAAATGGGGAATATAAACTTAAGGACGGTCAATCGGCCCAAAAGGGTGATGGTGGGGGGGGGGAGGCAGCAAGATAAGTTCACCACAAGTTGGGCAAGCAATCACGAGTATTATTTGTTAAATTATCATACATTTCGGTAAATAAAATAATCATAAGGTTGAAGTTGTCGGCCTTTGTGGCCGTCGCTGCTGCTGGCTGCCCTCGGCCCGCCAGGCAACAAGCCCCTCGGCAACAGGCGGCAGCATTGCAGCAGGCCCAACATCTCGTGCACATGGTCGAGCGTGTGGGGGCGGGACTTGAGGCAGAAATTCCAAGTGCACAGCTATGTTCTCGAGGGCGGGGCCGCTGCAGCGTTTCCCGAGCATAGCTACTCCACTACTCCTCTCGGGCCGAGAGGATGAGCCAGCGAGCTCGGCTCAGCTACCATGTGTAATGCGACAGACACACGCCACTGCACGTACTTTTACAGCTCGGCCAGAAGTTAGGCGAGCAATGTGTGGAATGCTTCGGCAATGAACGCTCCTTGCACTACGCGGAACATCAATGCGCATGTCATGCACGTTGCATGCAAGCGCATGAGGCATCGAGGCAGCGCATGAGCATGCATGCGGCATACAGATGCATAATTTGGCACATGAGTTCGATTGCAATGTGCATGACACGTTACCATGTACGAAAGGTAAGTCCCAAAGCTACGGTACCACACAAGCCGGTTGGTGTCACCTAGCGAGGGCGAGGCTGCATATGGGGCACAAATGCACAATGGACGGCTAAACGCAGGGTGCAACTAATGGGCTGCAAGAACTGCTAGAAGGATTCATTTACACGAGTAAAGTTTGACGCGTTATTTGGACGTCTGTCTCAATCCATTGATTGTAAACAGGCCAATAAGGCAACTGCCCTCAAATACCGTACTGGCGTACTCAGTGCAAGAAGTGCATACATTCGGATCCGTATGGTAGAACATTCAGATCCGTATGGTAGGGCAGCCATTGGCCCCTTGCAGCTTGGACCTCAAACAAGATCGGCGCACTACAGGCATACAAGACATGTCTAGTCGACCCTCTTTGGGCACTTCCCTTTCTTGAGGACGCAGGGTTTAGAGATGTTTAGGGGGTGGGTTCCACAGCCTTGAGGCCTGAAGGCTTACTGCGGTTGTTGTTGGGCCGTCGCCATCGACCGGAAGAGGCTGCTCCACAGGCAGTAGTGCCAAGATCTGTCATGGAAAGCTTGACCTCGCTCACTCCCCATCATACCACTCAGGCCGTTTCCATACATCACATGGCTAACATTCCGTTACACAGTTAGACCCCATGAAGACCCAAGTCCGTTACAACAAGTGTTGGCGCAAGCTAGGAGCCGCACCAGCAATAGGGCGTGCGCTTGTGTGCACACGAACTTACGGCTGCGGCTCGGTGTGCGATTATCGCGGCTGACACGAGAGGGTGGCGGAGCGGTCAACAACGTGAGACATGCTGCTGCCAGTGGTGGTTCTGCCATTGGTGTTGGGCAAGGTGAGATGGCGAGCATTTGGAGGATGCGCTGCATGTTTGCTTCCAGTGCCCTAGCGTGAAGGAGAGACTTAGGGACAAAGGTTGGACAGCCTCCCCGAGGGCGCCAGAGACTTTTAACAGTTGTACCGGGGCAGTCTTGTGTGGGAGGCTCTGCCTTATGTTGAGGCCTATTTAGTTGTTTTTCTTTGGGGAATAGGCTTGACAGGGGCAGGGATACTTCGGGCTGCCTTTTCCTTTAGGGGGGGGCGGGGGGGGGGGGTATTTCTCTCTTTTATGTTCCTCACCTATTTCCCCTCTTACCTTAGATCCTTTTCTTGAAGTTTTAAATGTGAGGTGTGGCATGATCCTAGCTGTGCACGGTAGCTGAAGACTTCAGCCTGAAGTTGAGCCTTGTCAGCCCTACACAGCCGATCGATCAGCAGGGCCCAGCGGGTATGCACCATCCTTAGCCCATTCATGCTACGCTAGCGGCGTAACATCATCACCAATAGACTGCCATAACATGACCGATATAACAGGGTCAATGACGTTAAAGGGTACCTACCACGGGTTCAGAGTGCACCGTTTCAGTTAAAATTTATAGCCAATCTAAGTTTCTCAAAACAGCTACCGGTAACTCCACATTTGAGTTAACGGCCAGTAAAACCAGACGGTCATGTGTTAATGACGCAGCAGCAATGGGCCCTGCATAAATAACTTAGCTGGTGGGCGCCCGACGCTCTGGTGGGGAGAATGGGAAACAAGAAGATCACATACACATGGGGAGGCAGTCGAGTGACGGGAGAGCTAAACAGCCTCTACAAAGATACACGGCATCAAAACCAAGAAGGGACATCGACAGCTATTTTCGAAACGGTCCTAGTGTCACAAAACAGGGACATACGGGGCCACTAGCTTCTTCAGCCTCCTGAGAAACCTGAGCCTTGCCCTCGCCTCTCCTCACTGCCCTGATCCGGTTCACCCGGTGAGACAATACGATTAGGTCAATAGGTAGCTTGTGTGGTGCGGACGAAATAAGATGGTGCCGCGGACAAGGACCCCACCTAATCGTATCAGGCCGTATAATAGACCTACCCCGGAACGGTACGAGGAGGTTAACAGTACTCGATTTGGGCCCCAATGGCCAGGTTAACAGGTCCCCATCAGGTCCCCCATGATGCCTCTCGCTCCAGTTCCGCATCACAATCGTCGGATTGGGGCACACGCCTCTATCGATAGATTTGGGCAGAGGCCCTTCCTGGCACGCTCATCCTGCCTTCTGGTCCTGCTTGATCCCTTGCTCTGGATCCGCATGCTTGTCTGACTTGTGGCTCTTCTTGTCGCGCTTGCGCTCTGCCTTCCTGTCCGCATACTGCGCCTGCAGCCCGTCAATGCGCTCCGCCATGACGGCGGCGTCCTCCAGCAGGGGCTCAATCTCACCGGGCATCACCTAAACACCATCCAGTGCTCTGCTTTCAGTGTCTAACAGAGCATCTTTTGGGGGGCCGACAGACAGCCAAGACCAGCCCAGTTTTTGCTACCATCCTGCTTTCAGTGTCCACCACGGGGCATATTTGGGGGGCCGACAGACAGCCAAGACCAGCCCAGTTTTTGCTACCATCCTGCTTTCAGTGTCCACCACAGGGCATATTTGGGGGGCCGACAGACAGCCAAGACCAGCCCAGTTTTTGCTACCATCCTGCTTTCAGTGTCCACCACAGGGCATATTTGGGGGGCCGACAGACAGCCAAGACCAGCCCAGTTTTTGCTACCATCCTGCTTTCAGTGTCCACCACAGGGCATATTTGGGGGGCCGACAGACAGCCATTACCAGCCCGGTTTTAGTTACCAACCTCCTCTCACCCGCATTGCACAGAAACGCCAAGGCCATTTCCAGGCTTGCACTCTGACCTCCCTCGCACCATGCCAGTACCAAGGCAGAGCATCCACACGTTCCAACCCCACACAAACGGGCTCGGCCCATCCCGCGCTGCTATCTCACCCCTCACCCCCCCTGTTTGTATCACAACTCCCTCACACCCTCTCACATTCACACTACACGACACTCCTGCCGCCACCCCACCTTGAAGGCCGGGCTCAGGTAGGCCGAGTCGCACGCCTTGGCGGCCACCACGGCCGGAGTTGTGGAGGTCCCTTGCTTCTCAGCATTGAGGGCATCCTCCGCGTCCTGCTCTCCATCGATCTCTTCAGCCGCCTCCTTGTCCATGCTGCACAATCACCGGACGAAAACAGAGGTGGGGTCAGACAACGACATTGACTAGAAAAGGGCCAGGGCCACGCTGCTCGGTCATTGACATGGAACAGAGAAAAGGGCCAGGGCCATGCTTTTCAAACATGACACGAACAGTGGAAAGGGTCAAGGCCATGCTATGCAAACGCACTGCCATCATGAAGAAGGAATCAGGTCAAGTCCAGGCGGGAGAAGGTGGCAGTGGATAAAGATGCCGAGGGACAGTTAAGGGTATTTAACGATTTGGGCGCAGTGCAACCAGCTACAGCCGGCATCAGTTCTAAACCAGCCGCTGTAGCTCCTTAGCGTCAAGACTGGGGCCACAGGTTCACAGACCAAGACTGGGGCCACAGGTTCTCTGCCAAGTGCCCAACTCGCTCGGCTCAAGCTACAAGTGTCTGTCCTCGCTTGGCTGGCATCCAAGCTTCTGGCTGTGGTGCTAGCCCTAGCATTGAGCGCGGGCCTTGCATAATGCAAGGACTCCACCTCATCTCTCATGCCGCGCACAAATCAAGAGTTTGGCCTCAATTAAGCTTGCCTTACCCTGAAACCCACCCTGCACCCAGAACAAGTCTAACCTGCCCATAGGGCCTCCCGAAAAAAGCCTGTGTCTCCTGGTAGCCTGCAAACACTCCCCTCTCGCTGTTCTCACCGGTCCAGCTCCCCGGCGTCATGCAGCGACATCAGGTGCCAGGGGCGTCCAAACCAGCGCTGGCACGTCAGGTGGAAGCCCAGCGTAATCAGGATCACGGGGATGAGCAGCGGGGCGTACACAAACTTCTTGATGCCTGCACAGGGACATGGGTTAGGAATCAGGATGCACGGTCAAGGCTGCATGGGCAAGGATGCATGGGCAATAGTGCATGGACGCCCCTATCTTTTGCCTGCGAGGCCACAGGGGCTGTGAGACGCCAGGGCGTGCATCAAGCACCGTCTACGCACACACAAATATCTTGGTGCATGCACACAACCATTGTTTTTTGCAGGCAGACATACATCTTCATACCGGTACGTGCACACAAAGATTTGATGCGTGCACACGGACATGATCCAGGCTGTGTTGCCGAGTCGGCTCAACCTTTTGGTGCCACTAGGCAATAAGAGGATTATCAACCAACCAACCAACCAACCAACCCACCCACCCACTAACCGCTCAATAACAAGTGCCAACTCCGTCTCTGCCTGCCCTTGACGAGAAAATCTATCAGCACTCCCTACCCGTCCTGTTCAGCGTTAACGATTACGTTTACATGCGTCTCAAATTAACACTGTTCCTCATCCCCCATGTCCTCTCACCCAGCAATCCGATTTTGAGATGCCTGAAAGACCATAACAAAAACAGCAAATTAAGGTGAGCAGTAGGGGCCCGTCAGAAGAGTTGACGGAAGCCCCACTTGATGCCTGCGCGCACTTTTGCAGCAAGACATGGCACAGCAAACATATCCAGATAATGGCCTTCCAATCACTACCGCCTCTCCTCCAACCTGATCCCATGTCTATTACTCCTCTCACCCAGCAATCCGATCATTGTCAGCTGCATGATGTACAGCGCCACCAACACTTGTGTGAAGACCTGGGAAAAGTGTGAAGGAGGACGGTCAAGCAGTGCCAGAGCAGGACGCAGCCGATCGACAGGGAAACAGACCGGGGGGTAAGCGGGCAAACGGGCACGCAATACACATCTGCCTGACACAAGCCATGGGCTGGTTAATGCACATCCCCGCGAGCAAGGTGAATTGGGTCCAACATGCACCTGGTCAATGCAGTCCAGCGTACAAGGTGAGTACCGTCCAACATCACATACAAAAAACAGCAAAAGCGCCTGCAACACAATGGCGGAAAGGTGGCTGCCTAGGCAGCGACGTGACACAGACATCGTACACGCAGGCAGGGCGGCAGCCAGGGCGTACCAGGGGCCAGAGCAGTCCTGCAGACTCGTACTTCTTGCGGAACACGTAGATGTTCTGGTAGCGCTCAATCATGTTGTTGACGAAGAAGTAGGTGAGGACGAAGGGGCAGATAATGGGGTTGATGCTGAGGAGAGAGGAGTGGGTGGGTGGGTGGGCGGCAGGTAGGAAGTCAGCAGCAGGAAGATAGCCAGGGGTCCGCTACACACATTTCTGTTGCTGCATTGTTGACAAAGCCATGCCGTGCAACCTTTTATCGGAGCGTGCCAAGAGCAGCACAGCAGCAGAGGAGACCCGTGAAGACATGGAAGCTATGAAGTAAAACAAAGGAAGGCCGGGGGCCATCAGACGAGACGAACACGAACGCAGAGCAGGCAGAGCCAGCAAGGGAAGAGGGAATCGAATCCTGCGGAGAACCCCGCTCGACGAAGCAGACCATGTACACACACCACATGTTTTGATCTGTTGCCCCCTCCCTCCCTGACCAGCAGTAGACCAGGCTGAGCACAGACCCACGTATGAATTCCCAGCGTGACCCCCCCCCCCACACACACACCAGCAGTAAACCAGGCCGAGCAGAATCGTGATGGTATGGTCCACCAGGTTCGTGCCGTAATCGGTGTACTGCTCCTGCCACAGACGCTTGCGGGCCTGCTCGCACAAAGGACAGACACGGGTGTGAACGTATCTGCCAACAACGCCGTTTCAAAACGAATCATGGGCGCCGATGGCGGATAAATTGCCGTAATCCACCATTGCTGCAACCTCTAGGAGCCAGGAGGCTGCCGGCACTGCTGCGGAGCGCAATCTCATCAGGACGTGTATCAGGAGAAGAGAAAAGATTGCAAAATCCACAGAACCACACAGGCTTCTCAGCTTGTGGGATTCCAACAAACTTTTCCAGGACAGTGTGTATGACAAGGTCACACTAGCGCCACACTATCCTCATGCCAGCATTACATGAGCACCGTACATGCATTACACTAACATTGCACTGCATCACGCCAGCACAACACTTGCATGACACTAGCACCATACATGCATTATACATATTACACCCACATCACGCCAGTGTCACACTTGCATGACACTAACACCATACATGCATAACACATATTACACTCGCATCACGCCAGCGCCTCACTTGCATTACACTAAAGCATGACGCTTCATACCTTGGGGCTGCCACTGAACTTGTCCAGGATGGTGTAGATGATGAAGCCCACGATCCTCAGGAATGCAATGGGCTTGACCGTGAGGCCGTTGACCATGATGTAGGTGATGAAGAAGGTGCTGACCATGGGAATGGCGGTGCCTAGCACGGAGATGACGGATCCAGGGTTCGCAATCCTGCAGATGAGGAGGGGTCAGGGGTTTAGGAGTTCAGGGTCAGGGGTTCAGCACGGAGATGACAGAGCCAGGTTCGGCGATCCTGCAGATGGGGCGGGGTCAGGGGTTCAGCATGGGGATAGCGGTGCCGAGCACGGAGATAATGTTTAGCCAGGGTCAGCTATCGTACAGATGAGGAGGGGAGGGGATGAAATCGTTTAAAAGTTGAGGGCTTGAAGAACAGGGTCAAAGGTCCCATAGATGGAAGGGAGGGAGGGCATGAAACAAGACTACATTTCTTGCTGATGCAGGTATCACACAAACAATGGGCAATATGCACTGCCAGAGAAAACTGACCTGGATCCACTGCCAGGGATCCTGGATCCACTGCCAGGGATCCTGGATGCACTGCCAGGGATTGTGGATCCTGGATCCACTGCCAGGGATCCTGGATCCACTGCCAGGGATCGTGGATCCTCTGGATGCACACTCAACCCAACCCTGAAGCCATACACTCATTTGGGGCCCTCAGCCCTAGCTTATAAATTTTATATTAAAATCTAGTCAGGATTCTTTATGCATTTCAGGGTGCTCCAGCTTCAGTTCAGCAACATCGCGGCCTGCAGCCAGCTGTATTTATTTTACCGCGCTTCAGCTACAATTCAGCTACATCACGGCCTACGGCCATGGGGACCTGGTGCAGCAAGTCCTGCTGCTTGGGCCACCGGCCATACGTCGGTCATGATTTTGTCCCGATCGGCCCAGTGGTGGCCGCCAGGCGGCTCCCTACGGGTGGTCAGGTGTCCACTAAAAGGAACACTGGCCGCAGGCCAGGAGAGCCTGGCTCGCCAAGCCCTGGTGCTAGGGCAACCGGCCGTAGGCCGGTCTAGGCTTGGTCTTTGGGCAGCCCAGAAGCGGCTGCCGGGTGGCCTGCTTTAGGTGGTCTGGTGCGTAATTTGCGTAAATGAAAAATAACCCAACCATCTAGAGGGAGCTGTTATGTTTTCTTTTCTCACCACTGCTCCAGCTGGCTGAAGAAAGATCCGGCAATCACAGTGCCAAAGAAGACCACGATGACCTGCAAGTGCGCGATGCAAGGGAGATCAGGTAACATGCTAATTCAACGGAGCAGCACGTCAATTTTGGCGGAACCAGGGAGTGGTGATCACGGGGGGTGGGAAAGCTGCGCCAAAGTAGACAAAACGAGCATCAGAATCCAGCGTAAAAGCAGCTGTCAGCTGTCTACATCATTGGGCCCCTAACGCCCATTTCAGCAAGTTAACTAAACAAGCAATACAGCAAAAGGTGAGCCAGATGCAAGATCGCTGGTCAGCACGCAGGATCCCAGGCTTTATTCTGTCACCCTCCAAAACTTTGGCAAATATATGTACAAGCCTTTTTTAGACGCGATTTAGATCCAGGTTTCTACGAGGCCATACCAAGCAAACCCATCCCAGGCAACACCGTCCTATTTCTATTGATGACAAGTAACTTCCTTCCCCGCAAGAGCGCAGCGTCTCAAAAGACGCGTTACCTGAAAGATGAAGTATCGAGTGGCCACCCCTAGGTCCACCTCTCCCTCGGACACGGCGCCAGAGAACTTGATCATCACGCGGAGGATCGGCGGCAGCAGCATCAGGAACAGCTTCAGGGCAAGACCTGGCGATGCAGAACAGGGCACAAAGGGGATAATTGTCAATAGGAGAGGAGAGGACGGGGCGGGTGCTGTTAGGTCTTGCGCCGCAGAACAGCTCATAAGCGGAATAACGCACAATAGGAGAGGAGAGGGACGGGTCCACGATGCAGTCTTTTCCGCCCGCTTTTTTACAAACTAGCAAAGCCGTGGCATCAAAATACAACACTGCCCGAGTGTGAAAGTATGATCTCCGCAAGGGCAGGCATGCTGTTCTTTCCAAACTCCACAGCCCGGACCAATGACGTCAAGTAATCATTCCATGACGCCCTGCGTGGGTGCGATTCATGCACCATGCATGGGCGCCAATGAAATATGCAAACGGAAATGTGGCTTTGGAGCATCACACACCCATGATAATGGATTCCAGGGGCCCGCTGATCACCTACACCCGTTATTATTTCAGCACCAGACCACCTTCAGCCAGCCCCTGGGCAGCCACCGTTGGGCCGATGCCCCCAGAGAACCTTGACAGGCCTACTGCCAGTGGCACAAGCAGCAGGGGTTCCTGCGCCAGCCCGCTCGGGCCCTGGTGTAGCTGACTTGTAGCTGAAGTTTGCTGGTGTAAAACAGACAGTCTCACCCGGGATGATGGACTCCAGGAGCTTGGCGATGACAACGTTGCCAACAAAGGGGCCCAGGACCGGGTTGGATGCGAGCAGGGGCAGCTGTGCGGTGGCAGGGAGCAGCGGGGAGGGAAAGCGATATCATGACGAGAAGAGCTCAGAGGGGGAGTGATCATGATGGGGGGAGAGCAAAGAGGGAATACGTGGGGCTTCCATTTGTGTATGAAGCCATTGAAGGCGGCGGAAATCAGCTTGCTTCGCCCATCTCTCACCTGGATCATGCCCTGGACCATACCAACTGCACAGCACAGAACACGGGGGGGGGGAGAGGCAGCGTTTAAGTTCTACAGCACAAAACGCGGGGGGACAGCCTTTGAGTTCCAGCTTACAGGCAGTCCCGGCATATGCTACTCTGTCTTATGGATCCTTGCATACAAAAGAAGACCCCCAAAGGACAATGCTTTTGTTTTACAGCCTCCGTGAGAGTGCTGAGATTGAGTGTGTGCCATCTATCTCCCCACACCATCCTCTAGGAGGATTCAGACCTTGGAGAGTTTCCTGACCCCCCCACATCCTAGTGTGAGACAAGTTCACACCTGGGATCATGTAGAAGAAGTGTAGGCCATGGGCATGAGGGTTCACGTAGCCCCTCTCCTGCTCATAGCCAGAGAGTCGCTCCACCCATGTAACGCATGTGGTGGAATTGTGGCTAAAGCTCTCTTTAAAGCAGTATGGCTGAAGCTCTCCCTAAACTAGTGTGGCTGAAGCGACCCCTGAGCTAGTGTGGTTTCCCGGCCCTTCGGTCCTCACCGGGGATCATGAAGAACAGGCACATGAGGTAGAAGCAAAGCCACATGACCGCATTCCGCGAGGTGCGCATGCTGGACGTCATGCCCAGGTTGGACCAGATCAGCTCGTTGGGCTCGGCCGCGCTGCGGGTCTGCCACGTCGACGTCTCGTGGTGGTGCATCGAGGTGGCGGCAACAGACTGGTCGCGGCGCGTCCTGCAGGCAGCACGTCGGTTGGAATGTATTAAGAGGCATGCAAAAAAAACGTTTGATGCGATGCCAGGAGAAAACAGTTGGGGGAAAACGTTTGTTAGGCATGCAGTGCACCCTAACACTTTATAGACGGCTGGGGGGAAATAGTCAAAGTGATTATGAGGGCACCGCCCACCAGTGATTAAAAGGGCACCGCCCACCAGTGCGCTACCAGTGCCATCTGCCCCCCCTCTTACTTGAACGTGACAAAGGCTGAGGGCCACACCATCTGTCGTGTCAGGGGCTGCTCCTCTTCAATCAGCCGGTCCAGCTCACGCAGGCGCGCGATGTAGCTGCAGGCAACAGGAAAAAGAAGAGGTTTGGGGAGCGGGCAGAGGCTGGAAAAGGGTTGGGGAGAACGCAGAGACTGCAAGGAGTATGGAGAGCATGTCCAGGCTGGAAGAGGTTTGGGGCGCATGTCCAGGCTGAAAGAGGTTTGGAGAGCATGAACAGACTGGGTTTCCCCATCACAAGAGGCCTGGGGAGCTGCGGCAGGGTGGGCGCATGAGAGGCTTCATGTCCAAGGGCCATTGGGTCCTCAGCCAGGGGGCGTCCTGAGAAGATCGTGAACTATGGCATGCAGCCTGGGCATGCGGGGCACACGTGAGGGCGGCAGGTAGGGCAGGCACATGCATCTGTGGAGATCTGCATTTCCTGATCACGCTTCCTGTTCACACTCCATGTCCACACTTTCATAATCACACTTTCCTGACCACACTTTCCGAATCACACATTCCTGACCACACTTTCCAACCTCTCTTCCTGAACACACTCTCTGCCTCGCTTCCTGACCACGCTTCCTGATCACACTTCCTGACCACGCTCAATGATAATGCTTCCTGATCACGCAGCTTGGCCCCTTTGCAAGATACCCCTGGGCAGACATGTCAGTGTTGCTTCTTTCTTGATTCCCCCAGCCTCTGATAACTCACTGGTCAAACGCATCCACCTTCTTGATGAGCCCCCCATAGCGCTGCTTGCCCCAGTCGCCCAGCAGGGGCACCAGCACCAGCACCTGCAGGCATGCCATCAGTGAGAGGGAGGGATCAGCAGACCAGGGGAGGATGGAGGGAGGAGCAGGCAAGAGCGTGCTGGCTGGTGCCGAGGTAAGACGCAAGCAACTGGAGGCACTTGCACTAGGATAAAAAACGTCACAATCTTTCTTCCCTTTATGGACCTAAATACGGTACACGGATTACTTCAAAAAAGAGCACTGGTACTTCAAAATAGTAGCGTATCCACTATCCACCCGCTTCATGCAAAAAGCAGCTGAGTTGCTACTAGAAGCAGCTGCTCTACTCCCCTGAAGTACCGGATGCAAAAGAACAAGTGGGAAACATTTATCGAGCAGCACAGTGCGCACCTTCTTCCTCTCCACCTCCAGAGGGGGTTCCTGAGACAGCCGGTGTGTGCACTCGTCCAGGTAGTCCTCAAGAGCCAGCTTGAGCTGCGGGGCGAAGCAGGGGGGGAGGGTGAAGCGGGGGGGGGCTGAAGGGGGGCGAGGTGAAGGGGGGCGGGGTGAAGCTGACTCATGGCAACCCTTGAGCAGCAGGGTCACTGCTTCAGCTGCGCGGGTGCAGTCTGCGGCTCGGACTTGATGCCAAGTAAGGTACACACCTAAACTGGTGTGATCAAGACCATAGCGAAATGACAGAGATCCAGACCAGGATGTCCGGACAAAATCCAATATTGAAATCAGGACAAGATTCGTGAAAATCACAGGGGTGTGTGAAATGGGATGAAAAATCAGCATATGCGTCCCATGGATGATGACCTGCCTCTCACACCGCTCACCTAGACATGAACACTACAACCCGTTCCACCCCCCCTTCTTGTACTACTCCACATGGGGCAGGAGCTGATCCAGACCAGCATGTTTGAAATCCGGACAAAATGTGTTAAAAAAACACAGGGATCTATGAAATCGGATGCAATCAGCATGCGCCCCCACCTTCTCGTACTCCTCCACATAGGGCAGCAGCTTATCCAGGTCCTGAACCATTTCCACGCAGCCCACGGCATCCCCGGGGTACACGCCCCTGAACTCCTCCTCCACCATGGCCTGTAAAGAGTGGGGCAGCTGGGGCAGTTGAAGTGCCGCACAGGCATCGCCGCGCTCCCCGGCAAAGCTGCTAACACTTCATCGACAAGCTCTGCTGGAACTGGCTCACAGTGCAGGCCTCCATAGAGGACCTAGTACTTGCGCAGCAAGCACCAAACCCCGGAAGCCTTGACATCTGTGACTCCCCTAACCAAAACTTGTGACAGCCCAACCCCACACCCATGAATCCCACTAACCCTAAATAACCCAGCTCTGATACATGAAGGCCATAAGCCCCCGAACACCTGAACACCACACCAGACCCCTACCCAACCCAATATAATTGTGGCAAGCCTTTAACCCCAGGATTTCTGAAAGCAGCCCTTGCAAGACTTCAGAATGCGCTTGGCCATTTCCAGAAAAAAATGTGAAGGGGTCCAGCGACTGGTCCAGGTCCAGGTCATAATCTGTTAACCCTCAATCCTTCACTCCTGGTTACCTGAGAGCCCTTGCCAGACTTGAGAATCTGCTTGGCCATGACCGTGGGGTCCAGCGACTGGTCGTCCAGGTCATACTCAAAGCGCTTGTGACGACGCTGACGCGGCACCGTCAGCGCGCCACCTGGGCACACCGGATCCGACGAGCCCGGGGAGGTCAGCAGCATGTCGCGCGACTCGCCGGCAGGGGCGGCATTGCCCGCAGGCGCGGGCGGGCCCTCCACGCCCTCGGCCACGGGGCCGGCAGCGCCCGCCTTGCGCGGAGCGGGGGGCTGCCCAGGCACCTTGTGATAAACCTCTGGCAGATCCAGGGCGCCTGCCCCGTTGAGCCTGCAAGTCATATGAGTAGGGGAGACGGGTGCGGGTCAGGAGGTAGGAACATCCTTCGGCAAACAGTCAGGTCAAGAGCCAGATTTAATGCCCTGTTAAGCATGCCAGATCAAGGAGTATAGAGGCTTAGCGGGGATACGGGAGTAGCAAACTCCTTGGAGCAGCCAGTCCACTTATGCGCCAGTTGACTGTCCCATGAGGCGTGCAAGTCGTATGGCTAATGGTATATGAGTAGGGGATGGGCAGGGGGGGTGGAAGCAGAAACGTCAAAGCAGCTGCCAGAAAGTTTAAGAGCCACATTGCTCGTCCTGCTCAGCCAGCCTGCCATGCAATCTGAAGACATCGGCAGCAACGTCCACGCAGCAGCCAGTAAGTAAAAAAGCCACCTTGCCTGTCCTGCTCAGCCTGCCCGTCATGCAATCGGAAGACATGAGCAACAACGACGAAACATCTGCAGCCAGTAAGCAATAAAGCCACCCTGCCAGTCCTGCTCAGCCTGCCCGCCATGCAATCGGAAGACATGGGCAACAACGACCAGACATCTGCAGCCAGTAAGCTCGAGACCAGGCCTCCTCCAAATGAAACAGTTCCAATGCGAACTTGCATAGGGCATTTGAGTAGGGCTCCAAAGCAGCAAGCGCCTTCTGCAAAAAAAAACATAAAAGCAAGGGCGCCGATGCTCTAGCTCAGAGGAGTCGGCTGGACGCACGAGGAGGTGTCGTAACTGTATACAAACAGAGACAATGAGACACTCACTCGAGGAGGGCTTGCCTGGAAGGTTTGCTGGCCGCAGAGGGCTTGCTCTCGGCGCGGCTTGATTCAGATGCTTTGAGCACAGCGGATTGGTTCTTGCGCGTCGACTTGATGCTCGACAGCGCGCTCTTGGACTCCTCAGCTACGGCAGGGATGTCTGTAACCAGCACCTGGCAGGATCGGGAGGGGAAGGCGGGCCAGTTGGGGAGGGTGGTCAGGGCTGGGCACGCCCGTACCAGCACCTGGCAGGATCGGGAGGGGAAGGCGGGCCAGTAGGGGAGGGTGGTCAGGGCTGGGCACGCCCGTAACCAGCACCTGGCAGGATCGGGAGGGGAAGGCGGGCCAGTTGGGGAGGGTGGTCAGGGCTGAGCACGCCCGTAACCAGCACCTGGCAGGATCGGGAGGGAAAGGCGGGCCGGTAGGGGAGGGTGGTCAGGGTGGAAAAGGTGGTCAGGGCTGGGCATGCCCATAGCCAGCACCTGGCAGGATAGGGTAGGGAGATTAGGGAGGGCTGTATGTGTACACAACGTGCGCCTGACAGAGGCTGGGGCAAAGCTGAATTGCAGCGGACAACTGACTGAGTGCGAGCAACTCACTGTGTGTGACGACCTTCCTTTTGCCGAGTTGGCCAGGAACATGATGCGCAGGAGGACGGACTCCTTGCTGTAGCTGAAGAGGAGCTGCGGACACAGGTCGGCGCACACAACAAGCACAATTAGCGCAGGAACACAGCATCTGGGGGGCAAGGCGCACCCCGTGCGTACGCATGGGTGAAGTGTACACACATGGGAGCAGGCATGGGCCATATGCACATATTGCAACAACCAGGACAGTATTAACTCAACAAAAAACAGTGAAAAATCAAAAACTCACCGCAAGGGTGATGAACGTCACAGCGTAGACGCTGATTAAGTGCACCCACCTGAAGGCAAATAGACGGTACATGCAGAAGGTGAGATATGGAAGCGTGGGTACAGGCAGAGGGTGGGACATGGTGTGTGGTTACATGCAGAGGGTGAGACATGGATGTGTGGTTACAGGCAGAGGGTGAGACATGGGTGTGTGGTTACATGCAGAGGGTGAGACATGGGTGCGTGGTTACATGCAGAGGGTGAGACATGGGTGTGTGGTTACAGGCAGAGGGTGAGACATGGGTGTGTGGTTACATGCAGAGGGTGAGACATGGGTGTGTGGTTACAGGCAGAGGGTGAGACATGGGTGTGTGGTTACATGCAGAGGGTGAGACATGGGTGTGTGGTTACATGCAGAGGGTGAGACATGGGTGTGTGGTTACATGCAGAGGGTGGGACATGGATGTGTGGGTACAGGCAGAGGGTGAGACATGGGTGTGTGGGTACATGCAGAGGGTGAGGCATGGGTGTGTGGTTACATGCAGAGGGTGAGACATGGGTGCGTGGTTACATGCAGAGGGTGAGACATGGGTGTGTGGGTACAGGCAGAGGGTGAGACATGGGTGTGTGGGTACATGCAGAGGGTGAGACATGGGTGTGTGGTTACATGCAGAGGGTGAGACATGGGTGTGTGGTTACATGCAGAGGGTGAGACATGGGTGTGTGGGTACAGGCAGAGGGTGAGACATGGGTGTGTGGTTACATGCAGAGGGTGAGACATGGGTGTGTGGTTACATGCAGAGGGTGAGACATGGGTGTGTGGTTACATGCAGAGGGTGAGACATGGGTGTGTGGGTACAGGCAGAGGGTGAGACATGGGTGCGTGGTTACAGGCAGAGGGTGAGACATGGGTGTGTGGTTACATGCAGAGGGTGAAACATGGGTGTGTGGTTACAGGCAGAGGGTGAGACATGGGTGTGTGGTTACAGGCAGAGGGTGAGACATGGGTGTGTGGGTACAGGCAGAGGGTGAGACATGGATGTGTGGGTACAGGCAGAGGGTGAGACATGGGTGTGTGGTTACAGGCAGAGGGTGAGACATGGGTGTGTGGTTACATGCAGAGGGTGAGACATGGGTGTGTGGTTACAGGCAGAGGGTGAGACATGGGTGTGTGGTTACATGCAGAGGGTGAGACATGGGTGTGTGGTTACAGGCAGAGGGTGAGACATGGGTGTGTGGTTACAGGCAGAGGGTGAGACATGGGTGTGTGGTTACAGGCAGAGGGTGAGACATGGGTGTGTGGGTACAGGCAGAGGGTGAGACATGGGTGTGTGGGTACAGGCAGAGGGTGAGACATGGGTGTGTGGTTACAGGCAGAGGGTGAGACATGGATGTGTGGTTACATGCAGAGGGTGAGACATGGGTGTGTGGTTACAGGCAGAGGGTGAGACATGGATGTGTGGTTACAGGCAGAGGGTGAGACATGGGTGCGTGGTTACAGGCAGAGGGTGAGACATGGGTGTGTGGTTACAGGCAGAGGGTGAGACATGGGTGTGAGGTTACATGCAGAGGGTGAGACATGGGTGCGTGGTTACATGCAGAGGGTGAGACATGGGTGTGTGGTTACAGGCAGAGGGTGAGACATGGGTGTGTGGTTACAGGCAGAGGGTGAGACATGGATGTGTGGTTACATGCAGAAGGTGAGACATGGGTGCGTGGTTACATGCAGAGGGTGAGACATGGGTGTGTGGTTACATGCAGAGGGTGAGACATGGATGTGTGGGTACAGGCAGAGGGTGAGACATGGGTGTGTGGTTACAGGCAGAGGGTGAGACATGGGTGTGTGGGTACAGGCAGAGGGTGAGACATGGGTGCGTGGTTACAGGCAGAGGGTGAGACATGGGTGTGTGGGTACAGGCAGAGGGTGAGACATGGGTGTGTGGGTACAGGCAGAGGGTGAGACATGGGTGTGTGGGTACAGGCAGAGGGTGAGACATGGGTGCGTGGTTACATGCAGAGGGTGAGACATGGGTGCGTGGTTACAGGCAGAGGGTGAGACATGGGTGTGTGGTTACAGGCAGAGGGTGAAACATGGGTGTGTGGTTACAGGCAGAGGGTGAGACATGGGTGCGTGGTTACAGGCAGAGGGTGAGACATGGGTGCGTGGTTGCAGGCAGAGGGTGAGACATGGGTGTGTGGTTACAGGCAGAGGGTGAGACATGGGTGTGTGGGTACAGGCAGAGGGTGAGACATGGGTGTGTGGTTACAGGCAGAGGGTGAGACATGGGTGTGTGGTTACAGGCAGAGGGTGAGACATGGGTGTGTGGTTACAGGCAGAGGGTGAGACATGGGTGTGTGGTTACAGGCAGAGGGTGAGACATGGGTGCGTGGTTACAGGCAGAGGGTGAGACATGGGTGTGTGGTTACAGGCAGAGGGTGAGACATGGGTGTGTGGGTACAGGCAGAGGGTGAGACATGGGTGCGTGGTTACATGCAGAGGGTGAGACATGGGTGTGTGGTTACATGCAGAGGGTGAAACATGGGTGTGTGGGTACAGGCAGAGGGTGAGACATGGGTGTGTGGTTACATGCAGAGGGTGAGACATGGATGTGTGGTTACAGGCAGAGGGTGAGACATGGGTGTGTGGTTACAGGCAGAGGGTGAGACATGGGTGTGTGGTTACAGGCAGAGGGTGAGACATGGATGTGTGGTTACATGCAGAAGGTGAGACATGGGTGCGTGGTTACATGCAGAGGGTGAGACATGGGTGTGTGGTTACATGCAGAGGGTGAGACATGGATGTGTGGGTACAGGCAGAGGGTGAGACATGGGTGTGTGGTTACAGGCAGAGGGTGAGACATGGGTGTGTGGGTACAGGCAGAGGGTGAGACATGGGTGCGTGGTTACAGGCAGAGGGTGAGACATGGGTGTGTGGGTACAGGCAGAGGGTGAGACATGGATGTGTGGGTACAGGCAGAGGGTGAGACATGGGTGTGAGGTTACATGCAGAGGGTGAGACATGGGTGCGTGGTTACAGGCAGAGGGTGAGACATGGGTGTGAGGTTACATGCAGAGGGTGAGACATGGGTGCGTGGTTACATGCAGAGGGTGAGACATGGGTGTGTGGTTACAGGCAGAGGGTGAGACATGGGTGTGTGGTTACAGGCAGAGGGTGAGACATGGATGTGTGGTTACATGCAGAAGGTGAGACATGGGTGCGTGGTTACATGCAGAGGGTGAGACATGGGTGTGTGGTTACATGCAGAGGGTGAGACATGGATGTGTGGGTACAGGCAGAGGGTGAGACATGGGTGTGTGGTTACAGGCAGAGGGTGAGACATGGGTGTGTGGGTACAGGCAGAGGGTGAGACATGGGTGTGTGGTTACAGGCAGAGGGTGAGACATGGGTGTGTGGGTACAGGCAGAGGGTGAGACATGGATGTGTGGGTACAGGCAGAGGGTGAGACATGGGTGTGTGGTTACAGGCAGAGGGTGAGACATGGGTGTGTGGGTACAGGCAGAGGGTGAGACATGGGTGCGTGGTTACATGCAGAGGGTGAGACATGGGTGCGTGGTTACAGGCAGAGGGTGAGACATGGGTGTGTGGTTACAGGCAGAGGGTGAGACATGGGTGTGTGGTTACAGGCAGAGGGTGAGACATGGGTGCGTGGTTACAGGCAGAGGGTGAGACATGGGTGCGTGGTTACAGGCAGAGGGTGAGACATGGGTGTGTGGTTACAGGCAGAGGGTGAGACATGGGTGTGTGGTTACAGGCAGAGGGTGAGACATGGGTGTGTGGTTACAGGCAGAGGGTGAGACATGGGTGTGTGGTTACAGGCAGAGGGTGAGACATGGGTGTGTGGTTACAGGCAGAGGGTGAGACATGGGTGCGTGGTTACAGGCAGAGGGTGAGACATGGGTGCGTGGTTACCGGCAGAGGGTGAGACATGGGTGTGTGGTTACAGGCAGAGGGTGAGACATGGGTGTGTGGGTACAGGCAGAGGGTGAGACATGGGTGCGTGGTTACATGCAGAGGGTGAGACATGGGTGTGTGGTTACATGCAGAGGGTGAAACATGGGTGTGTGGGTACAGGCAGAGGGTGAGACATGGGTGTGTGGTTACATGCAGAGGGTGAGACATGGGTGTGTGGTTACAGGCAGAGGGTGAGACATGGGTGTGTGGTTACATGCAGAGGGTGAGACATGGGTGTGTGGTTACATGCAGAGGGTGAGACATGGGTGTGTGGTTACAGGCAGAGGGTGAGACATGGGTGTGTGGTTACATGCAGAGGGTGAGACATGGGTGTGTGGTTACAGGCAGAGGGTGAGACATGGGTGTGTGGTTACATGCAGAGGGTGAGACATGGGTGTGTGGTTACATGCAGAGGGTGAGACATGGGTGTGTGGTTACATGCAGAGGGTGAGACATGGATGTGTGGGTACAGGCAGAGGGTGAGACATGGGTGTGTGGTTACAGGCAGAGGGTGAGACATGGATGTGTGGTTACAGGCAGAGGGTGAGACATGGGTGCGTGGTTACAGGCAGAGGGTGAGACATGGGTGTGTGGTTACAGGCAGAGGGTGAGACATGGGTGTGAGGTTACATGCAGAGGGTGAGACATGGGTGCGTGGTTACATGCAGAGGGTGAGACATGGGTGTGTGGTTACAGGCAGAGGGTGAGACATGGGTGTGTGGGTACATGCAGAGGGTGAGACATGGGTGCGTGGTTACATGCAGAGGGTGAGACATGGGTGTGTGGTTACATGCAGAGGGTGAACCATGGGTGTGTGGTTACAGGCAGAGGGTGAGACATGGGTGTGTGGTTACAGGCAGAGGGTGAGACATGGATGTGTGGTTACATGCAGAAGGTGAGACATGGGTGCGTGGTTACATGCAGAGGGTGAGACATGGGTGTGTGGTTACATGCAGAGGGTGAGACATGGATGTGTGGGTACAGGCAGAGGGTGAGACATGGGTGTGTGGTTACAGGCAGAGGGTGAGACATGGGTGTGTGGGTACAGGCAGAGGGTGAGACATGGGTGCGTGGTTACAGGCAGAGGGTGAGACATGGGTGTGTGGGTACAGGCAGAGGGTGAGACATGGATGTGTGGGTACAGGCAGAGGGTGAGACATGGGTGTGTGGTTACAGGCAGAGGGTGAGACATGGGTGTGTGGGTACAGGCAGAGGGTGAGACATGGGTGCGTGGTTACATGCAGAGGGTGAGACATGGGTGTGTGGGTACAGGCAGAGGGTGAGACATGGGTGTGTGGTTCCAGGCAGAGGGTGAGACATGGGTGTGTGGTTACAGGCAGAGGGTGAGACATGGGTGCGTGGTTGCAGGCAGAGGGTGAGACATGGGTGTGTGGTTACAGGCAGAGGGTGAGACATGGGTGTGTGGGTACAGGCAGAGGGTGAGACATGGGTGTGTGGTTACAGGCAGAGGGTGAGACATGGGTGTGTGGTTACAGGCAGAGGGTGAGACATGGGTGTGTGGTTACAGGCAGAGGGTGAGACATGGGTGCGTGGTTACATGCAGAGGGTGAGACATGGGTGCGTGGTTACCGGCAGAGGGTGAGACATGGGTGTGTGGTTACAGGCAGAGGGTGAGACATGGGTGTGTGGGTACAGGCAGAGGGTGAGACATGGGTGCGTGGTTACATGCAGAGGGTGAGACATGGGTGTGTGGTTACATGCAGAGGGTGAAACATGGGTGTGTGGTTACAGGCAGAGGGTGAGACATGGGTGTGTGGTTACAGGCAGAGGGTGAGACATGGGTGTGTGGGTACAGGCAGAGGGTGAGACATGGATGTGTGGGTACAGGCAGAGGGTGAGACATGGGTGTGTGGTTACAGGCAGAGGGTGAGACATGGGTGTGTGGTTACATGCAGAGGGTGAGACATGGGTGCGTGGGTACAGGCAGAGGGTGAGACATGGGTGTGTGGTTACAGGCAGAGGGTGAGACATGGGTGTGTGGTTACATGCAGAGGGTGAGACATGGGTGTGTGGTTACAGGCAGAGGGTGAGACATGGGTGTGTGGTTACAGGCAGAGGGTGAGACATGGGTGTGTGGGTACAGGCAGAGGGTGAGACATGGGTGTGTGGTTACAGGCAGAGGGTGAGACATGGATGTGTGGTTACATGCAGAGGGTGAGACATGGGTGTGTGGTTACAGGCAGAGGGTGAGACATGGGTGTGTGGGTACAGGCAGAGGGTGAGACATGGATGTGTGGGTACAGGCAGAGGGTGAGACATGGGTGTGTGGTTACAGGCAGAGGGTGAGACATGGGTGTGTGGTTACATGCAGAGGGTGAGACATGGGTGTGAGGTTACATGCAGAGGGTGAGACATGGGTGCGTGGTTACATGCAGAGGGTGAGGCATGGGTGTGTGGTTACATGCAGAGGGTGATACATGGGTGTGTGGTTACAGGCAGAGGGTGAGACATGGGTGTGTGGGTACAGGCAGAGGGTGAGACATGGGTGTGTGGTTACATGCAGAGGGTGAGACATGGGTGTGTGGGTACAGGCAGAGGGTGAGACATGGGTGTGTGGTTACAGGCAGAGGGTGAAACATGGGTGTGTGGTTACAGGCAGAGGGTGAGACATGGGTGCGTGGTTACAGGCAGAGGGTGAGACATGGGTGCGTGGTTACAGGCAGAGGGTGAGACATGGGTGTGTGGTTCCAGGCAGAGGGTGAAACATGGGTGTGTGGTTACAGGCAGAGGGTGAGACATGGGTGCGTGGTTGCAGGCAGAGGGTGAGACATGGGTGTGTGGTTACAGGCAGAGGGTGAGGCATGGGTGTGTGGGTACAGGCAGAGGGTGAGACATGGGTGTGTGGTTACAGGCAGAGGGTGAGACATGGGTGTGTGGTTACAGGCAGAGGGTGAGACATGGGTGTGTGGTTACAGGCAGAGGGTGAGACATGGGTGCGTGGTTACATGCAGAGGGTGAGACATGGGTGCGTGGTTACCGGCAGAGGGTGAGACATGGGTGTGTGGTTACAGGCAGAGGGTGAGACATGGGTGTGTGGGTACAGGCAGAGGGTGAGACATGGGTGCGTGGTTACATGCAGAGGGTGAGACATGGGTGTGTGGTTACATGCAGAGGGTGAAACATGGGTGTGTGGTTACAGGCAGAGGGTGAGACATGGGTGTGTGGTTACAGGCAGAGGGTGAGACATGGGTGTGTGGGTACAGGCAGAGGGTGAGACATGGATGTGTGGGTACAGGCAGAGGGTGAGACATGGGTGTGTGGTTACAGGCAGAGGGTGAGACATGGGTGTGTGGTTACATGCAGAGGGTGAGACATGGGTGTGTGGTTACATGCAGAGGGTGAGACATGGGTGTGTGGTTACAGGCAGAGGGTGAGACATGGGTGTGTGGTTACAGGCAGAGGGTGAGACATGGGTGTGTGGTTACAGGCAGAGGGTGAGACATGGGTGTGTGGGTACAGGCAGAGGGTGAGACATGGGTGTGTGGGTACAGGCAGAGGGTGAGACATGGGTGTGTGGTTACAGGCAGAGGGTGAGACATGGGTGTGTGGTTACAGGCAGAGGGTGAGACATGGGTGTGTGGGTACAGGCAGAGGGTGAGACATGGGTGTGTGGGTACAGGCAGAGGGTGAGACATGGGTGTGTGGTTACAGGCAGAGGGTGAGACATGGGTGTGTGGTTACATGCAGATGGTGAGACATGGGTGTGTGGTTACATGCAGAGGGTGAGACATGGGTGTGTGGTTACAGGCAGAGGGTGAGACATGGATGTGTGGGTACAGGCAGAGGGTGAGACATGGGTGTGTGGTTACAGGCAGAGGGTGAGACATGGGTGTGTGGTTACATGCAGATGGTGAGACATGGGTGTGTGGTTACAGGCAGAGGGTGAGACATGGGTGTGTGGTTACAGGCAGAGGGTGAGACATGGGTGCGTGGTTACAGGCAGAGGGTGAAACATGGGTGTGTGGTTACAGGCAGAGGGTGAGACATGGGTGTGTGGTTACAGGCAGAGGGTGAGACATGGGTGTGTGGGTACATGCAGAGGGTGAGACATGGATGTGTGGGTACAGGCAGAGGGTGAGACATGGGTGTGTGGGTACAGGCAGAGGGTGAGACATGGATGTGTGGGTACAGGCAGAGGGTGAGACATGGGTGTGTGGTTACAGGCAGAGGGTGAGACATGGGTGTGTGGGTACATGCAGAGGGTGAGACATGGGTGCGTGGTTACATGCAGAGGGTGAGACATGGGTGTGTGGGTACAGGCAGAGGGTGAGACATGGGTGTGTGGTTACAGGCAGAGGGTGAAACATGGGTGTGTGGTTACAGGCAGAGGGTGAGACATGGGTGCGTGGTTACAGGCAGAGGGTGAGACATGGGTGCGTGGTTACAGGCAGAGGGTGAGACATGGGTGTGTGGTTCCAGGCAGAGGGTGAGACATGGGTGTGTGGTTACAGGCAGAGGGTGAGACATGGGTGCGTGGTTGCAGGCAGAGGGTGAGACATGGGTGTGTGGTTACAGGCAGAGGGTGAGACATGGGTGTGTGGGTACAGGCAGAGGGTGAGACATGGGTGTGTGGTTACAGGCAGAGGGTGAGACATGGGTGTGTGGTTACAGGCAGAGGGTGAGACATGGGTGTGTGGGTACAGGCAGAGGGTGAGACATGGGTGTGTGGTTACAGGCAGAGGGTGAGACATGGGTGTGTGGGTACAGGCAGAGGGTGAGACATGGATGTGTGGGTACAGGCAGAGGGTGAGACATGGGTGTGTGGTTACAGGCAGAGGGTGAGACATGGGTGTGTGGTTACATGCAGAGGGTGAAACATGGGTGTGTGGTTACAGGCAGAGGGTGAGACATGGGTGTGTGGTTACAGGCAGAGGGTGAGACATGGGTGTGTGGGTACATGCAGAGGGTGAGACATGGATGTGTGGGTACAGGCAGAGGGTGAGACATGGGTGTGTGGGTACAGGCAGAGGGTGAGACATGGATGTGTGGGTACAGGCAGAGGGTGAGACATGGGTGTGTGGTTACAGGCAGAGGGTGAGACATGGGTGTGTGGGTACAGGCAGAGGGTGAGACATGGGTGCGTGGTTACATGCAGAGGGTGAGACATGGGTGTGTGGGTACAGGCAGAGGGTGAGACATGGGTGTGTGGTTACAGGCAGAGGGTGAAACATGGGTGTGTGGTTACAGGCAGAGGGTGAGACATGGGTGCGTGGTTACAGGCAGAGGGTGAGACATGGGTGCGTGGTTACAGGCAGAGGGTGAGACATGGGTGTGTGGTTACAGGCAGAGGGTGAGACATGGGTGCGTGGTTACCGGCAGAGGGTGAGACATGGGTGTGTGGTTACAGGCAGAGGGTGAGACATGGGTGTGTGGGTACAGGCAGAGGGTGAGACATGGGTGCGTGGTTACATGCAGAGGGTGAGACATGGGTGTGTGGTTACATGCAGAGGGTGAACCATGGGTGTGTGGTTACAGGCAGAGGGTGAGACATGGGTGTGTGGTTACAGGCAGAGGGTGAGACATGGGTGTGTGGGTACAGGCAGAGGGTGAGACATGGATGTGTGGGTACAGGCAGAGGGTGAGACATGGGTGTGTGGTTACAGGCAGAGGGTGAGACATGGGTGTGTGGTTACATGCAGAGGGTGAGACATGGGTGCGTGGTTACATGCAGAGGGTGAGACATGGATGTGTGGTTACAGGCAGAGGGTGAGACATGGGTGTGTGGTTACAGGCAGAGGGTGAGACATGGGTGTGTGGTTACAGGCAGAGGGTGAGACATGGGTGTGTGGGTACAGGCAGAGGGTGAGACATGGGTGTGTGGGTACAGGCAGAGGGTGAGACATGGGTGTGTGGTTACAGGCAGAGGGTGAGACATGGATGTGTGGTTACATGCAGAGGGTGAGACATGGGTGTGTGGTTACAGGCAGAGGGTGAGACATGGATGTGTGGTTACAGGCAGAGGGTGAGACATGGGTGCGTGGTTACATGCAGAGGGTGAGACATGGGTGTGTGGTTACAGGCAGAGGGTGAGACATGGGTGTGAGGTTACATGCAGAGGGTGAGACATGGGTGCGTGGTTACATGCAGAGGGTGAGACATGGGTGTGTGGTTACAGGCAGAGGGTGAGACATGGGTGTGTGGTTACAGGCAGAGGGTGAGACATGGGTGTGTGGTTACATGCAGAAGGTGAGACATGGGTGCGTGGTTACATGCAGAGGGTGAGACATGGGTGTGTGGTTACATGCAGAGGGTGAGACATGGATGTGTGGGTACATGCAGAGGGTGAGACATGGGTGTGTGGTTACAGGCAGAGGGTGAGACATGGGTGTGTGGGTACAGGCAGAGGGTGAGACATGGATGTGTGGGTACAGGCAGAGGGTGAGACATGGGTGTGTGGGTACAGGCAGAGGGTGAGACATGGGTGTGTGGGTACAGGCAGAGGGTGAGACATGGGTGTGTGGTTACATGCAGAGGGTGAGACATGGGTGTGTGGGTACAGGCAGAGGGTGAGACATGGGTGTGTGGGTACAGGCAGAGGGTGAGACATGGATGTGTGGGTACAGGCAGAAGGTGAGACATGGATGTGTGGTTACAGGCAGAGGGTGAAACATGGGTGTGTGGTTACAGGCAGAGGGTGAGACATGGGTGTGTGGTTACAGGCAGAGGGTGAGACATGGGTGTGTGGGTACAGGCAGAGGGTGAGACATGGGTGCGTGGTTACATGCAGAGGGTGAGACATGGGTGTGTGGTTACAGGCAGAGGGTGAGACATGGGTGTGTGGGTACAGGCAAAGGGTGAGACATGGATGTGTGGGTACAGGCAGAGGGTGAGACATGGGTGTGTGGTTACAGGCAGAGGGTGAGACATGGGTGTGTGGTTACATGCAGAGGGTGAGACATGGGTGTGTGGTTACATGCAGAGGGTGAGACATGGGTGTGTGGTTACAGGCAGAGGGTGAGACATGGATGTGTGGGTACAGGCAGAGGGTGAGACATGGGTGTGTGGTTACAGGCAGAGGGTGAGACATGGGTGTGTGGGTACAGGCAGAGGGTGAGACATGGGTGTGTGGGTACAGGCAGAGGGTGAGACATGGGTGTGTGGTTACAGGCAGAGGGTGAGACATGGATGTGTGGTTACATGCAGAGGGTGAGACATGGGTGTGTGGTTACAGGCAGAGGGTGAGGCATGGGTGTGTGGGTACAGGCAGAGGGTGAGACATGGATGTGTGGGTACAGGCAGAGGGTGAGACATGGGTGTGTGGTTACAGGCAGAGGGTGAGACATGGGTGTGTGGGTACAGGCAGAGGGTGAGACATGGGTGCGTGGTTACAGGCAGAGGGTGAGACATGGGTGTGTGGGTACAGGCAGAGGGTGAGACATGGATGTGTGGGTACAGGCAGAGGGTGAGACATGGGTGTGTGGTTACAGGCAGAGGGTGAGACATGGGTGTGTGGTTACATGCAGAGGGTGAGACATGGGTGTGTGGTTACAGGCAGAGGGTGAGACATGGGTGTGTGGTTACAGGCAGAGGGTGAGACATGGGTGTGTGGGTACATGCAGAGGGTGAGACATGGATGTGTGGGTACAGGCAGAGGGTGAGACATGGGTGTGTGGGTACAGGCAGAGGGTGAGACATGGATGTGTGGGTACAGGCAGAGGGTGAGACATGGGTGTGTGGTTACAGGCAGAGGGTGAGACATGGGTGTGTGGGTACAGGCAGAGGGTGAGACATGGGTGCGTGGTTACATGCAGAGGGTGAGACATGGGTGTGTGGGTACAGGCAGAGGGTGAGACATGGGTGTGTGGTTACAGGCAGAGGGTGAAACATGGGTGTGTGGTTACAGGCAGAGGGTGAGACATGGGTGCGTGGTTACAGGCAGAGGGTGAAACATGGGTGCGTGGTTACAGGCAGAGGGTGAGACATGGGTGTGTGGTTCCAGGCAGAGGGTGAGACATGGGTGTGTGGTTACAGGCAGAGGGTGAGACATGGGTGCGTGGTTGCAGGCAGAGGGTGAGACATGGGTGTGTGGTTACAGGCAGAAGGTGAGACATGGGTGTGTGGGTACAGGCAGAGGGTGAGACATGGGTGTGTGGTTACAGGCAGAGGGTGAGACATGGGTGTGTGGTTACAGGCAGAGGGTGAGACATGGGTGTGTGGTTACATGCAGAGGGTGAGACATGGGTGCGTGGTTACATGCAGAGGGTGAGACATGGGTGCGTGGTTACCGGCAGAGGGTGAGACATGGGTGTGTGGTTACAGGCAGAGGGTGAGACATGGGTGTGTGGGTACAGGCAGAGGGTGAGACATGGGTGCGTGGTTACATGCAGAGGGTGAGACATGGGTGTGTGGTTACATGCAGAGGGTGAACCATGGGTGTGTGGTTACAGGCAGAGGGTGAGACATGGGTGTGTGGTTACAGGCAGAGGGTGAGACATGGGTGTGTGGGTACAGGCAGAGGGTGAGACATGGATGTGTGGGTACAGGCAGAGGGTGAGACATGGGTGTGTGGTTACAGGCAGAGGGTGAGACATGGGTGTGTGGTTACATGCAGAGGGTGAGACATGGGTGCGTGGTTACATGCAGAGGGTGAGACATGGGTGTGTGGTTACAGGCAGAGGGTGAGACATGGGTGTGTGGTTACAGGCAGAGGGTGAGACATGGGTGTGTGGTTACAGGCAGAGGGTGAGACATGGGTGTGTGGGTACAGGCAGAGGGTGAGGCATGGGTGTGTGGGTACAGGCAGAGGGTGAGACATGGGTGTGTGGTTACAGGCAGAGGGTGAGACATGGGTGTGTGGTTACAGGCAGAGGGTGAGACATGGGTGTGTGGGTACAGGCAGAGGGTGAGACATGGGTGTGTGGGTACAGGCAGAGGGTGAGACATGGGTGTGTGGTTACAGGCAGAGGGTGAGACATGGGTGTGTGGTTACAGGCAGAGGGTGAGACATGGGTGTGTGGTTACAGGCAGAGGGTGAGACATGGGTGTGTGGGTACAGGCAGAGGGTGAGACATGGGTGCGTGGTTACATGCAGAGGGTGAGACATGGGTGTGTGGTTACAGGCAGAGGGTGAGACATGGGTGTGTGGGTACAGGCAAAGGGTGAGACATGGATGTGTGGGTACAGGCAGAGGGTGAGACATGGGTGTGTGGTTACAGGCAGAGGGTGAGACATGGGTGTGTGGTTACATGCAGAGGGTGAGACATGGGTGTGTGGTTACATGCAGAGGGTGAGACATGGGTGTGTGGTTACAGGCAGAGGGTGAGACATGGATGTGTGGGTACAGGCAGAGGGTGAGACATGGGTGTGTGGTTACAGGCAGAGGGTGAGACATGGGTGTGTGGGTACAGGCAGAGGGTGAGACATGGGTGTGTGGGTACAGGCAGAGGGTGAGACATGGGTGTGTGGTTACAGGCAGAGGGTGAGACATGGATGTGTGGTTACATGCAGAGGGTGAGACATGGGTGTGTGGTTACAGGCAGAGGGTGAGGCATGGGTGTGTGGGTACAGGCAGAGGGTGAGACATGGATGTGTGGGTACAGGCAGAGGGTGAGACATGGGTGTGTGGTTACAGGCAGAGGGTGAGACATGGGTGTGTGGGTACAGGCAGAGGGTGAGACATGGGTGCGTGGTTACAGGCAGAGGGTGAGACATGGGTGTGTGGGTACAGGCAGAGGGTGAGACATGGATGTGTGGGTACAGGCAGAGGGTGAGACATGGGTGTGTGGTTACAGGCAGAGGGTGAGACATGGGTGTGTGGTTACATGCAGAGGGTGAGACATGGGTGTGTGGTTACAGGCAGAGGGTGAGACATGGGTGTGTGGTTACAGGCAGAGGGTGAGACATGGGTGTGTGGGTACATGCAGAGGGTGAGACATGGATGTGTGGGTACAGGCAGAGGGTGAGACATGGGTGTGTGGGTACAGGCAGAGGGTGAGACATGGATGTGTGGGTACAGGCAGAGGGTGAGACATGGGTGTGTGGTTACAGGCAGAGGGTGAGACATGGGTGTGTGGGTACAGGCAGAGGGTGAGACATGGGTGCGTGGTTACATGCAGAGGGTGAGACATGGGTGTGTGGGTACAGGCAGAGGGTGAGACATGGGTGTGTGGTTACAGGCAGAGGGTGAAACATGGGTGTGTGGTTACAGGCAGAGGGTGAGACATGGGTGCGTGGTTACAGGCAGAGGGTGAAACATGGGTGCGTGGTTACAGGCAGAGGGTGAGACATGGGTGTGTGGTTCCAGGCAGAGGGTGAGACATGGGTGTGTGGTTACAGGCAGAGGGTGAGACATGGGTGCGTGGTTGCAGGCAGAGGGTGAGACATGGGTGTGTGGTTACAGGCAGAAGGTGAGACATGGGTGTGTGGGTACAGGCAGAGGGTGAGACATGGGTGTGTGGTTACAGGCAGAGGGTGAGACATGGGTGTGTGGTTACAGGCAGAGGGTGAGACATGGGTGTGTGGTTACATGCAGAGGGTGAGACATGGGTGCGTGGTTACATGCAGAGGGTGAGACATGGGTGCGTGGTTACCGGCAGAGGGTGAGACATGGGTGTGTGGTTACAGGCAGAGGGTGAGACATGGGTGTGTGGGTACAGGCAGAGGGTGAGACATGGGTGCGTGGTTACATGCAGAGGGTGAGACATGGGTGTGTGGTTACATGCAGAGGGTGAACCATGGGTGTGTGGTTACAGGCAGAGGGTGAGACATGGGTGTGTGGTTACAGGCAGAGGGTGAGACATGGGTGTGTGGGTACAGGCAGAGGGTGAGACATGGATGTGTGGGTACAGGCAGAGGGTGAGACATGGGTGTGTGGTTACAGGCAGAGGGTGAGACATGGGTGTGTGGTTACATGCAGAGGGTGAGACATGGGTGCGTGGTTACATGCAGAGGGTGAGACATGGGTGTGTGGTTACAGGCAGAGGGTGAGACATGGGTGTGTGGTTACAGGCAGAGGGTGAGACATGGGTGTGTGGTTACAGGCAGAGGGTGAGACATGGGTGTGTGGGTACAGGCAGAGGGTGAGGCATGGGTGTGTGGGTACAGGCAGAGGGTGAGACATGGGTGTGTGGTTACAGGCAGAGGGTGAGACATGGGTGTGTGGTTACAGGCAGAGGGTGAGACATGGGTGTGTGGGTACAGGCAGAGGGTGAGACATGGATGTGTGGGTACAGGCAGAGGGTGAGACATGGGTGTGTGGTTACAGGCAGAGGGTGAGACATGGGTGTGTGGTTACATGCAGAGGGTGAGACATGGGTGTGTGGTTACATGCAGAGGGTGAGACATGGGTGTGTGGTTACAGGCAGAGGGTGAGACATGGATGTGTGGGTACAGGCAGAGGGTGAGACATGGGTGTGTGGTTACAGGCAGAGGGTGAGACATGGGTGTGTGGGTACAGGCAGAGGGTGAGACATGGGTGTGTGGGTACAGGCAGAGGGTGAGACATGGGTGTGTGGTTACAGGCAGAGGGTGAGACATGGATGTGTGGTTACATGCAGAGGGTGAGACATGGGTGTGTGGTTACAGGCAGAGGGTGAGGCATGGGTGTGTGGGTACAGGCAGAGGGTGAGACATGGATGTGTGGGTACAGGCAGAGGGTGAGACATGGGTGTGTGGTTACAGGCAGAGGGTGAGACATGGGTGTGTGGGTACAGGCAGAGGGTGAGACATGGGTGCGTGGTTACAGGCAGAGGGTGAGACATGGGTGTGTGGGTACAGGCAGAGGGTGAGACATGGATGTGTGGGTACAGGCAGAGGGTGAGACATGGGTGTGTGGTTACAGGCAGAGGGTGAGACATGGGTGTGTGGTTACATGCAGAGGGTGAGACATGGGTGTGTGGTTACAGGCAGAGGGTGAGACATGGGTGTGTGGTTACAGGCAGAGGGTGAGACATGGGTGTGTGGGTACATGCAGAGGGTGAGACATGGATGTGTGGGTACAGGCAGAGGGTGAGACATGGGTGTGTGGGTACAGGCAGAGGGTGAGACATGGATGTGTGGGTACAGGCAGAGGGTGAGACATGGGTGTGTGGTTACAGGCAGAGGGTGAGACATGGGTGTGTGGGTACAGGCAGAGGGTGAGACATGGGTGCGTGGTTACATGCAGAGGGTGAGACATGGGTGTGTGGGTACAGGCAGAGGGTGAGACATGGGTGTGTGGTTACAGGCAGAGGGTGAAACATGGGTGTGTGGTTACAGGCTGAGGGTGAGACATGGGTGCGTGGTTACAGGCAGAGGGTGAAACATGGGTGCGTGGTTACAGGCAGAGGGTGAGACATGGGTGTGTGGTTCCAGGCAGAGGGTGAGACATGGGTGTGTGGTTACAGGCAGAGGGTGAGACATGGGTGCGTGGTTGCAGGCAGAGGGTGAGACATGGGTGTGTGGTTACAGGCAGAAGGTGAGACATGGGTGTGTGGGTACAGGCAGAGGGTGAGACATGGGTGTGTGGTTACAGGCAGAGGGTGAGACATGGGTGTGTGGTTACAGGCAGAGGGTGAGACATGGGTGTGTGGTTACATGCAGAGGGTGAGACATGGGTGCGTGGTTACATGCAGAGGGTGAGACATGGGTGCGTGGTTACCGGCAGAGGGTGAGACATGGGTGTGTGGTTACAGGCAGAGGGTGAGACATGGGTGTGTGGGTACAGGCAGAGGGTGAGACATGGGTGCGTGGTTACATGCAGAGGGTGAGACATGGGTGTGTGGTTACATGCAGAGGGTGAACCATGGGTGTGTGGTTACAGGCAGAGGGTGAGACATGGGTGTGTGGGTACAGGCAGAGGGTGAGACATGGGTGTGTGGGTACAGGCAGAGGGTGAGACATGGATGTGTGGGTACAGGCAGAGGGTGAGACATGGGTGTGTGGTTACAGGCAGAGGGTGAGACATGGGTGTGTGGTTACATGCAGAGGGTGAGACATGGGTGCGTGGTTACATGCAGAGGGTGAGACATGGGTGTGTGGTTACAGGCAGAGGGTGAGACATGGGTGTGTGGTTACAGGCAGAGGGTGAGACATGGGTGTGTGGTTACAGGCAGAGGGTGAGACATGGGTGTGTGGGTACAGGCAGAGGGTGAGACATGGGTGTGTGGGTACAGGCAGAGGGTGAGACATGGGTGTGTGGTTACAGGCAGAGGGTGAGACATGGATGTGTGGTTACATGCAGAGGGTGAGACATGGGTGTGTGGTTACAGGCAGAGGGTGAGACATGGATGTGTGGTTACAGGCAGACGGTGAGACATGGGTGCGTGGTTACATGCAGAGGGTGAGACATGGGTGTGTGGTTACAGGCAGAGGGTGAGACATGGGTGTGAGGTTACATGCAGAGGGTGAGACATGGGTGCGTGGTTACATGCAGAGGGTGAGACATGGGTGTGTGGTTACAGGCAGAGGGTGAGACATGGGTGTGTGGTTACAGGCAGAGGGTGAGACATGGGTGTGTGGTTACATGCAGAAGGTGAGACATGGGTGCGTGGTTACATGCAGAGGGTGAGACATGGGTGTGTGGTTACATGCAGAGGGTGAGACATGGATGTGTGGGTACAGGCAGAGGGTGAGACATGGGTGTGTGGTTACAGGCAGAGGGTGAGACATGGGTGTGTGGGTACAGGCAGAGGGTGAGACATGGATGTGTGGGTACAGGCAGAGGGTGAGACATGGGTGTGTGGTTACAGGCAGAGGGTGAGACATGGGTGTGTGGGTACAGGCAGAGGGTGAGACATGGGTGTGTGGTTACATGCAGAGGGTGAGACATGGGTGTGTGGGTACAGGCAGAGGGTGAGACATGGGTGTGTGGGTACAGGCAGAGGGTGAGACATGGATGTGTGGGTACAGGCAGAAGGTGAGACATGGATGTGTGGTTACATGCAGAGGGTGGGACATGGGTGTGTGGTTACAGGCAGAGGGTGAGACATGGGTGCGTGGTTACAGGCAGAGGGTGAGACATGGGTGTGTGGTTACATGCAGAGGGTGAGACATGGGTGTGTGGGTACAGGCAGAGGGTGAGACATGGGTGTGTGGTTACAGGCAGAGGGTGAGACATGGGTGTGTGGTTACAGGCAGAGGGTGAGACATGGGTGTGTGGTTACAGGCAGAGGGTGAGACATGGGTGTGTGGTTACAGGCAGAGGGTGAGACATGGGTGTGTGGTTACAGGCAGAGGGTGAGACATGGATGTGTGGGTACAGGCAGAGGGTGAGACATGGGTGTGTGGTTACAGGCAGAGGGTGAGACATGGGTGTGTGGGTACAGGCAGAGGGTGAGACATGGGTGTGTGGGTACAGGCAGAGGGTGAGACATGGGTGTGTGGTTACAGGCAGAGGGTGAGACATGGATGTGTGGTTACATGCAGAGGGTGAGACATGGGTGTGTGGTTACAGGCAGAGGGTGAGGCATGGGTGTGTGGGTACAGGCAGAGGGTGAGACATGGATGTGTGGGTACAGGCAGAGGGTGAGACATGGGTGTGTGGTTACAGGCAGAGGGTGAGACATGGGTGTGTGGGTACAGGCAGAGGGTGAGACATGGGTGCGTGGTTACAGGCAGAGGGTGAGACATGGGTGTGTGGGTACAGGCAGAGGGTGAGACATGGATGTGTGGGTACAGGCAGAGGGTGAGACATGGGTGTGTGGTTACAGGCAGAGGGTGAGACATGGGTGTGTGGTTACATGCAGAGGGTGAAACATGGGTGTGTGGTTACAGGCAGAGGGTGAGACATGGGTGTGTGGTTACAGGCAGAGGGTGAGACATGGGTGTGTGGGTACATGCAGAGGGTGAGACATGGATGTGTGGGTACAGGCAGAGGGTGAGACATGGGTGTGTGGGTACAGGCAGAGGGTGAGACATGGATGTGTGGGTACAGGCAGAGGGTGAGACATGGGTGTGTGGTTACAGGCAGAGGGTGAGGCATGGGTGTGTGGGTACAGGCAGAGGGTGAGACATGGATGTGTGGTTACATGCAGAGGGTGAGACATGGGTGTGTGGGTACAGGCAGAGGGTGAGACATGGGTGTGTGGTTACAGGCAGAGGGTGAAACATGGGTGTGTGGTTACAGGCAGAGGGTGAGACATGGGTGCGTGGTTACAGGCAGAGGGTGAAACATGGGTGCGTGGTTACAGGCAGAGGGTGAGACATGGGTGTGTGGGTACAGGCAGAGGGTGAGACATGGGTGTGTGGTTACAGGCAGAGGGTGAGACATGGGTGCGTGGTTGCAGGCAGAGGGTGAGACATGGGTGTGTGGTTACAGGCAGAGGGTGAGACATGGGTGTGTGGGTACAGGCAGAGGGTGAGACATGGGTGTGTGGTTACAGGCAGAGGGTGAGACATGGGTGTGTGGTTACAGGCAGAGGGTGAGACATGGGTGTGTGGTTACATGCAGAGGGTGAGACATGGGTGCGTGGTTACATGCAGAGGGTGAGACATGGGTGCGTGGTTACCGGCAGAGGGTGAGACATGGGTGTGTGGTTACAGGCAGAGGGTGAGACATGGGTGTGTGGGTACAGGCAGAGGGTGAGACATGGGTGCGTGGTTACATGCAGAGGGTGAGACATGGGTGTGTGGTTACATGCAGAGGGTGAACCATGGGTGTGTGGTTACAGGCAGAGGGTGAGACATGGGTGTGTGGTTACAGGCAGAGGGTGAGACATGGGTGTGTGGGTACAGGCAGAGGGTGAGACATGGATGTGTGGGTACAGGCAGAGGGTGAGACATGGGTGTGTGGTTACAGGCAGAGGGTGAGACATGGGTGTGTGGTTACATGCAGAGGGTGAGACATGGGTGCGTGGTTACATGCAGAGGGTGAGACATGGGTGTGTGGTTACAGGCAGAGGGTGAGACATGGGTGTGTGGTTACAGGCAGAGGGTGAGACATGGGTGTGTGGTTACAGGCAGAGGGTGAGACATGGGTGTGTGGGTACAGGCAGAGGGTGAGACATGGGTGTGTGGGTACAGGCAGAGGGTGAGACATGGGTGTGTGGTTACAGGCAGAGGGTGAGACATGGATGTGTGGTTACATGCAGAGGGTGAGACATGGGTGTGTGGTTACAGGCAGAGGCTGAGACATGGATGTGTGGTTACAGGCAGAGGGTGAGACATGGGTGCGTGGTTACATGCAGAGGGTGAGACATGGGTGTGTGGTTACAGGCAGAGGGTGAGACATGGGTGTGAGGTTACATGCAGAGGGTGAGACATGGGTGCGTGGTTACATGCAGAGGGTGAGACATGGGTGTGTGGTTACAGGCAGAGGGTGAGACATGGGTGTGTGGTTACAGGCAGAGGGTGAGACATGGGTGTGTGGTTACATGCAGAAGGTGAGACATGGGTGCGTGGTTACATGCAGAGGGTGAGACATGGGTGTGTGGTTACATGCAGAGGGTGAGACATGGGTGTGTGGGTACAGGCAGAGGGTGAGACATGGGTGTGTGGTTACAGGCAGAGGGTGAGACATGGGTGTGTGGGTACAGGCAGAGGGTGAGACATGGATGTGTGGGTACAGGCAGAGGGTGAGACATGGGTGTGTGGTTACAGGCAGAGGGTGAGACATGGGTGTGTGGGTACAGGCAGAGGGTGAGACATGGGTGTGTGGTTACATGCAGAGGGTGAGACATGGGTGTGTGGGTACAGGCAGAGGGTGAGACATGGGTGTGTGGGTACAGGCAGAGGGTGAGACATGGATGTGTGGGTACAGGCAGAAGGTGAGACATGGATGTGTGGTTACATGCAGAGGGTGGGACATGGGTGTGTGGTTACAGGCAGAGGGTGAGACATGGGTGCGTGGTTACAGGCAGAGGGTGAGACATGGGTGTGTGGTTACATGCAGAGGGTGAGACATGGGTGTGTGGGTACAGGCAGAGGGTGAGACATGGGTGTGTGGTTACAGGCAGAGGGTGAAACATGGGTGTGTGGTTACAGGCAGAGGGTGAGACATGGGTGCGTGGTTACAGGCAGAGGGTGAGACATGGGTGCGTGGTTACAGGCAGAGGGTGAGACATGGGTGTGTGGGTACAGGCAGAGGGTGAGACATGGGTGTGTGGTTACAGGCAGAGGGTGAGACATGGGTGCGTGGTTGCAGGCAGAGGGTGAGACATGGGTGTGTGGTTACAGGCAGAGGGTGAGACATGGGTGTGTGGGTACAGGCAGAGGGTGAGACATGGGTGTGTGGTTACAGGCAGAGGGTGAGACATGGGTGTGTGGTTACAGGCAGAGGGTGAGACATGGGTGTGTGGTTACAGGCAGAGGGTGAGACATGGGTGCGTGGTTACATGCAGAGGGTGAGACATGGGTGCGTGGTTACATGCAGAGGGTGAGACATGGGTGCGTGGTTACAGGCAGAGGGTGAGACATGGGTGTGTGGGTACAGGCAGAGGGTGAGACATGGATGTGTGGGTACAGGCAGAAGGTGAGACATGGATGTGTGGTTACATGCAGAGGGTGGGACATGGGTGTGTGGTTACAGGCAGAGGGTGAGACATGGGTGCGTGGTTACAGGCAGAGGGTGAGACATGGATGTGTGGGTACATGCAGAGGGTGAGACATGGGTGTGTGGTTACAGGCAGAGGGTGAGACATGGGTGCGTGGTTACATGCAGAGGGTGAGACATGGGTGTGTGGTTACATGCAGAGGGTGAAACATGGGTGTGTGGGTACAGGCAGAGGGTGAGACATGGGTGTGTGGTTACATGCAGAGGGTGAGACATGGGTGTGTGGTTACATGCAGAGGGTGAGACATGGGTGTGTGGTTACATGCAGAGGGTGAGACATGGGTGTGTGGTTACATGCAGAGGGTGAGACATGGGTGTGTGGTTACATGCAGAGGGTGAGACATGGGTGTGTGGTTACAGGCAGAGGGTGAGACATGGGTGTGTGGTTACATGCAGAGGGTGAGACATGGGTGTGTGGTTACATGCAGAGGGTGAGACATGGGTGTGTGGGTACAGGCAGAGGGTGAGACATGGGTGCGTGGTTACAGGCAGAGGGTGAGACATGGGTGTGTGGTTACAGGCAGAGGGTGAGACATGGATGTGTGGTTACATGCAGAGGGTGAGACATGGGTGTGTGGGTACAGGCAGAGGGTGAGACATGGGTGTGTGGGTACAGGCAGAGGGTGAGACATGGATGTGTGGTTACATGCAGAGGGTGAGACATGGGTGTGTGGTTACAGGCAGAGGGTGAGACATGGGTGTGAGGTTACATGCAGAGGGTGAGACATGGGTGCGTGGTTACATGCAGAGGGTGAGACATGGGTGTGTGGTTACATGCAGAGGGTGAGACATGGGTGTGTGGTTACAGGCAGAGGGTGAGACATGGGTGTGTGGTTACATGCAGAAGGTGAGACATGGGTGCGTGGTTACATGCAGAGGGTGAGACATGGGTGTGTGGTTACATGCAGAGGGTGAGACATGGATGTGTGGGTACAGGCAGAGGGTGAGACATGGGTGTGTGGTTACAGGCAGAGGGTGAGACATGGGTGTGTGGGTACAGGCAGAGGGTGAGACATGGGTGCGTGGTTACAGGCAGAGGGTGAGACATGGGTGTGTGGGTACAGGCAGAGGGTGAGACATGGATGTGTGGTTACAGGCAGAGGGTGAGACATGGGTGTGTGGTTACAGGCAGAGGGTGAGACATGGGTGTGTGGGTACAGGCAGAGGGTGAGACATGGGTGTGTGGTTACATGCAGAGGGTGAGACATGGGTGTGTGGGTACAGGCAGAGGGTGAGACATGGGTGTGTGGTTACAGGCAGAGGGTGAAACATGGGTGTGGGGTTACAGGCAGAGGGTGAGACATGGGTGCGTGGTTACAGGCAGAGGGTGAGACATGGGTGTGTGGTTACAGGCAGAGGGTGAGACATGGGTGTGTGGTTCCAGGCAGAGGGTGAGACATGGGTGTGTGGTTACAGGCAGAGGGTGAGACATGGGTGCGTGGTTGCAGGCAGAGGGTGAGACATGGGTGTGTGGTTACAGGCAGAGGGTGAGACGTGGGTGTGTGGGTACATGCAGAGGGTGAGACATGGATGTGTGGTTACAGGCAGAGGGTGAGACATGGGTGTGTGGGTACAGGCAGAGGGTGAGACATGGATGTGTGGTTACAGGCAGAGGGTGAGACATGGGTGCGTGGTTACAGGCAGAGGGTGAGGCATGGGTGTGTGGTTACAGGCAGAGGGTGAGACATGGGTGTGTGGGTACAGGCAGAGGGTGAGACATGGATGTGTGGTTACATGCAGAGGGTGAGACATGGGTGTGTGGGTACAGGCAGAGGGTGAGACATGGGTGCGTGGTTACAGGCAGAGGGTGAGACATGGGTGTGTGGTTACAGGCAGAGGGTGAGACATGGATGTGTGGTTACATGCAGAGGGTGAGACATGGATGTGTGGGTACAGGCAGAGGGTGAGACATGGGTGTGTGGTTACAGGCAGAGGGTGAGACATGGGTGTGTGGGTACAGGCAGAGGGTGAGACATGGGTGCGTGGTTACATGCAGAGGGTGAGACATGGGTGTGCGGTTACAGGCAGAGGGTGAGACATGGGTGCGTGGTTACAGGCAGAGGGTGAGACATGGATGTGTGGTTACAGGCAGAGGGTGAGACATGGGTGTGTGGTTACAGGCAGAGGGTGAGACATGGGTGTGTGGTTACAGGCAGAGGGTGAGACATGGATGTGTGGTTACATGCAGAGGGTGAGACATGGGTGTGTGGGTACAGGCAGAGGGTGAGACATGGGTGTGTGGGTACAGGCAGAGGGTGAGACATGGATGTGTGGTTACATGCAGAGGGTGAGACATGGGTGTGTGGTTACAGGCAGAGGGTGAGACATGGGTGTGAGGTTACATGCAGAGGGTGAGACATGGGTGCGTGGTTACATGCAGAGGGTGAGACATGGGTGTGTGGTTACAGGCAGAGGGTGAGACATGGGTGTGTGGTTACAGGCAGAGGGTGAGACATGGGTGTGTGGTTACATGCAGAAGGTGAGACATGGGTGCGTGGTTACATGCAGAGGGTGAGACATGGGTGTGTGGTTACATGCAGAGGGTGAGACATGGATGTGTGGGTACAGGAAGAGGGTGAGACATGGTTGTGTGGTTACAGGCAGAGGGTGAGACATGGGTGTGTGGGTACAGGCAGAGGGTGAGACATGGGTGCGTGGTTACAGGCAGAGGGTGAGACATGGGTGTGTGGGTACAGGCAGAGGGTGAGACATGGATGTGTGGGTACAGGCAGAGGGTGAGACATGGGTGTGTGGTTACAGGCAGAGGGTGAGACATGGGTGTGTGGGTACAGGCAGAGGGTGAGACATGGGTGTTTGGTTACATGCAGAGGGTGAGACATGGGTGTGTGGGTACAGGCAGAGGGTGAGACATGGGTGTGTGGTTACAGGCAGAGGGTGAGACATGGGTGTGTGGTTACAGGCAGAGGGTGAGACATGGGTGCGTGGTTACAGGCAGAGGGTGAGACATGGGTGCGTGGTTACAGGCAGAGGGTGAGACATGGGTGTGTGGTTCCAGGCAGAGGGTGAGACATGGGTGTGTGGTTACAGGCAGAGGGTGAGACATGGGTGCGTGGTTGCAGGCAGAGGGTGAGACATGGGTGTGTGGTTACAGGCAGAGGGTGAGACGTGGGTGTGTGGGTACATGCAGAGGGTGAGACATGGATGTGTGGTTACAGGCAGAGGGTGAGACATGGGTGTGTGGGTACAGGCAGAGGGTGAGACATGGATGTGTGGTTACAGGCAGAGGGTGAGACATGGGTGCGTGGTTACAGGCAGAGGGTGAGGCATGGATGTGTGGTTACAGGCAGAGGGTGAGACATGGGTGTGTGGGTACAGGCAGAGGGTGAGACATGGATGTGTGGTTACATGCAGAGGGTGAGACATGGGTGTGTGGGTACAGGCAGAGGGTGAGACATGGGTGCGTGGTTACAGGCAGAGGGTGAGACATGGGTGTGTGGTTACAGGCAGAGGGTGAGACATGGATGTGTGGTTACATGCAGAGGGTGAGACATGGATGTGTGGGTACAGGCAGAGGGTGAGACATGGGTGTGTGGTTACAGGCAGAGGGTGAGACATGGGTGTGTGGTTACAGGCAGAGGGTGAGACATGGGTGCGTGGTTACATGCAGAGGGTGAGACATGGGTGTGTGGTTACAGGCAGAGGGTGAGACATGGGTGCGTGGTTACATGCAGAGGGTGAGACATGGATGTGTGGTTACATGCAGAGGGTGAGACATGGGTGTGTGGTTACAGGCAGAGGGTGAGACATGGGTGTGTGGGTACAGGCAGAGGGTGAGACATGGGTGCGTGGTTACAGGCAGAGGGTGAGACATGGGTGTGTGGGTACAGGCAGAGGGTGAGACATGGATGTGTGGGTACAGGCAGAGGGTGAGACATGGGTGTGTGGTTACAGGCAGAGGGTGAGACATGGGTGTGTGGGTACAGGCAGAGGGTGAGACATGGGTGTGTGGTTACATGCAGAGGGTGAGACATGGGTGTGTGGGTACAGGCAGAGGGTGAGACATGGGTGTGTGGTTACAGGCAGAGGGTGAAACATGGGTGTGTGGTTACAGGCAGAGGGTGAGACATGGGTGCGTGGTTACAGGCAGAGGGTGAGACATGGGTGCGTGGTTACAGGCAGAGGGTGAGACATGGGTGTGTGGTTCCAGGCAGAGGGTGAGACATGGGTGTGTGGTTACAGGCAGAGGGTGAGACATGGGTGTGTGGTTACAGGCAGAGGGTGAGACATGGGTGTGTGGTTACAGGCAGAGGGTGAGACATGGGTGTGTGGTTACAGGCAGAGGGTGAGACATGGGTGTGTGGTTACAGGCAGAGGGTGAGACATGGGTGTGTGGTTACAGGCAGAGGGTGAGACATGGGTGTGTGGTTACAGGCAGAGGGTGAGACATGGGTGTGTGGTTACATGCAGAGGGTGAGACATGGGTGTGTGGTTACAGGCAGAGGGTGAGACATGGGTGTGTGGTTACAGGCAGAGGGTGAGACATGGGTGTGTGGTTACAGGCAGAGGGTGAGACATGGGTGTGTGGGTACAGGCAGAAGGTGAGACATGGGTGCGTGGTTACAGGCAGAGGGTGAGACATGGGTGTGTGGGTAAAGGCAGAGGGTGAGACATGGATGTGTGGGTACAGGCAGAAGGTGAGACATGGGTGTGTGGTTACATGCAGAGGGTGGGACATGGGTGTGTGGTTACAGGCAGAGGGTGAGACATGGGTGCGTGGTTACAGGCAGAGGGTGAGACATGGATGTGTGGGTACATGCAGAGGGTGAGACATGGGTGTGTGGTTACAGGCAGAGGGTGAGACATGGGTGTGTGGTTACATGCAGAGGGTGAGACATGGGTGTGTGGTTACATGCAGAGGGTGAAACATGGGTGTGTGGGTACAGGCAGAGGGTGAGACATGGGTGTGTGGTAACATGCAGAGGGTGAGACATGGGTGTGTGGTTACAGGCAGAGGGTGAGACATGGGTGTGTGGTTACAGGCAGAGGGTGAGACATGGGTGTGTGGTTACATGCAGAGGGTGAGACATGGGTGTGTGGTTACATGCAGAGGGTGAGACATGGGTGTGTGGTTACAGGCAGAGGGTGAGACATGGGTGTGTGGTTACATGCAGAGGGTGAGACATGGGTGTGTGGTTACATGCAGAGGGTGAGACATGGATGTGTGGTTACATGCAGAGGGTGAGACATGGGTGTGTGGTTACATGCAGAAGGTGAGACATGGGTGCGTGGTTACATGCAGAGGGTGAGACATGGGTGCGTGGTTACATGCAGAGGGTGAGACATGGATGTGTGGTTACATGCAGAGGGTGAGGCATGGGTGTGTGGGTACAGGCAGAGGGTGAGACATGGGTGTGTGGTTACAGGCAGAGGGTGAGACATGGGTGTGTGGTTACATGCAGAGGGTGAGACATGGGTGTGTGGTTACAGGCAGAGGGTGAGACATGGGTGTGTGGTTACAGGCAGAGGGTGAGACATGGGTGTGTGGTTACAGGCAGAGGGTGAAACATGGGTGCGTGGTAACATGCAGAGGGTGAGACATGGATGTGTGGTTACAGGCAGAGGGTGAGACATGGGTGTGTGGTTACAGGCAGAGGGTGAGACATGGGTGTGTGGTTACATGCAGAGGGTGAGACATGGGTGTGTGGTTACAGGCAGAGGGTGAGACGTGGGTGTGTGGGTACATGCAGAGGGTGAGACATGGATGTGTGGTTACAGGCAGAGGGTGAGACATGGGTGTGTGGGTACAGGCAGAGGGTGAGACATGGATGTGTGGTTACAGGCAGAGGGTGAGACATGGGTGCGTGGTTACAGGCAGAGGGTGAGGCATGGATGTGTGGTTACAGGCAGAGGGTGAGACATGGGTGTGTGGGTACAGGCAGAGGGTGAGACATGGATGTGTGGTTACATGCAGAGGGTGAGACATGGGTGTGTGGGTACAGGCAGAAGGTGAGACATGGGTGCGTGGTTACAGGCAGAGGGTGAGACATGGGTGTGTGGTTACAGGCAGAGGGTGAGACATGGGTGCGTGGTTACATGCAGAGGGTGAGACATGGGTGTGTGGGTACAGGCAGAGGGTGAGACATGGATGTGTGGTTACATGCAGAGGGTGAGACATGGGTGTGTGGTTACATGCAGCGGGTGAGACATGGGTGCGTGGTTACAGGCAGAGGGTGAGACATGGGTGTGTGGTTACATGCAGAGGGTGAGACATGGGTGTGTGGTTACATGCAGAGGGTGAGACATGGGTGTGTGGGTACAGGCAGAGGGTGAGACATAGATGTGTGGGTACAGGCAGAGGGTGAGACATGGATGTGTGGTTACAGGCAGAGGGTGAGACATGGGTGTGTGGTTACAGGCAGAGGGTGAGACATGGGTGCGTGGTTACATGCAGAGGGTGGGACATGGGTGTGTGGTTACATGCAGAGGGTGAGACATGGATGTGTGGTTACATGCAGAGGGTGAGACATGGATGTGTGGGTACAGGCAGAGGGTGAGACATGGGTGTGTGGTTACAGGCAGAGGGTGAGACATGGGTGTGTGGGTACAGGCAGAGGGTGAGACATGGGTGCGTGGTTACATGCAGAGGGTGAGACATGGGTGTGTGGTTACAGGCAGAGGGTGAGACATGGGTGCGTGGTTACATGCAGAGGGTGAGACATGGATGTGTGGTTACATGCAGAGGGTGAGACATGGGTGTGTGGGTACAGGCAGAGGGTGAGACATGGGTGTGTGGTTACAGGCAGAGGGTGAGACATGGGTGTGTGGTTACAGGCAGAGGGTGAGACATGGGTGCGTGGTTACATGCAGAGGGTGAGACATGGGTGCGTGGTTACAGGCAGAGGGTGAGACATGGATGTGTGGTTACATGCAGAGGGTGAGACATGGATGTGTGGGTACAGGCAGAGGGTGAGACATGGGTGTGTGGTTACAGGCAGAGGGTGAGACATGGGTGTGTGGTTACAGGCAGAGGGTGAGACATGGGTGTGTGGGTACATGCAGAGGGTGAGACATGGGTGTGTGGGTACAGGCAGAGGGTGAGACATGGGTGTGTGGGTACAGGCAGAGGGTGAGACATGGATGTGTGGTTACAGGCAGAGGGTGAGACATGGATGTGTGGTTACAGGCAGAGGGTGAGACATGGATGTGTGGGTACAGGCAGAGGGTGAGACATGGGCGTGGGGGGGGGGGGGGGGGGGCTGCACAAATGCACACACACGATACAGGCAGACGGTTCAATGTGGGTAATGTGCTTGTGTGTGCGGAAGGGGGGTGATTCACATGCAAACACAAGATACGAGCCACTGTCTTGTACTCAAGAAGTCTGGTCGGCGGCAGCAGAACTAATTTACTCAGCAGCGTATACTTTCATCATTTTTAAGAGGCTGCTGAGCAGCTCATCCTGGGCTCTTGGAGGACCATGTGCTTTCACCCGCCTGAAGCCGGCGGCCCAAGCAGCAGGGCGCGCTGAACCATGCCATGGGTCATGCTGTTGCCAAATCACAGCGGAAGGCCCCCTAAAGTCACCCACAAGGCTGACACTGTGAAAGCAAGGATACCTGCTCAGGGGCAGAGGCTGTGCACCAGGTTCTCTCCTCTTCCGTGACTCAGCTACATGTCAGGTACACTCAGACAGCTGGCCGGAGGCTCCATTTGTGGCCACAAGTCGTAGGCCGGTCTAGGTTTGGGGTATAATCGGGCCTTTGGCGGCCATGGGACTTGTCGCGAAAAAAAGAAATATTGCATAGCGTGCGCCCACTCACATACGAGAGCTGCCTTGGGTAATGTTGGCGAGCCCAAGCATGTCGAACCCGGTGAATTCATAGGACCCTGCAGAAGCCCCGGACATCAGGAAGTCGATGTAGTTATCCTAAGGGGGAGAGCAGGTCCAGGACAAAGGGTCGGAAATCGTATTGACAGACCATTCAAAATGTACAAGAGTGACAGACCTGCACAATGTGAAGCACCCCCACCCCCCCTCTGGATATACGCCAGGCACGAGCTCGTTGATGGACTCATCCTGAGAGCGCACAGGTTCAAAGCCCAGAATTGAAATCACAAACAATCTCTATCCGTAAGACATTATTATATTCAGCTGTGCCTCTTCCAACTGTGCCTCTTCCAACTGTGCCTCTTCCAAACATAAGCTCGTCGATTTAGTACACCCAAGGTGGCACGCATGTTTGAGATGAACAATCAGGATCACGAATCCTCGTGGCGCCGCTGCAGAGCTGCTCGCTTTGCAAATATCAAAGCTGATGAGCTAGCCCGAGCGCATTGGTCAGCACATGCAAATTAATGTCTCAGTTAAGTATCTTCAACTGAAAGCACAGTGCCTGGAAACACCGCCGGGTTCAGTTTTGTTAACATACCATGCGCGCAGTTTCAAAGGTGTGCTGTACCGCTGTTCGTTCCAAGACTGCATCAGCTGCAGTTCAGAACGTCAGCTACATCGCGATCTACGGCTGCCCTGGATTGTTTTAAGAGCAATCCCAGATTCTGGCCAGTCCTGCGACGTGTTCAGAACATATGCAGAGAGAGTTGTGAGACCCCCCCTCAAATGCACACTCACCGTCAAGTTGGTCGGTAGCATCGCGATGAGGCACCACAGAGTGAGGTAGAAAAAAAGCTTGAGGCCTGCACAGGGAAGGTGGGCAGAAGGGGACCAGCATTTAGGGGACTAGGACGGGACCAGAGCAGGGATGGGGGCAGAAGGGGACCTGCATGTAGAGGACTAGGACGGGACTAGCACAGGGAAGGGGGGCAGAAGGGGACCAGCATGTAGAGGACTAAGTCGGGACCAGCACAGGGAAGGGGGGCAGAAGGGGACCAGCACAGGGAGGGGGGCCGGAGGGGACCAGCACCGGGGGGGAAGAAGCGTGTTTCGCAGGGTGGGGTTGAGAGCACCTTCAGGTAAGCCCAGACAGGAGCCAGCATGTCTTGTTTTTGCACTGACGCAGCAGTCGGCGGCACATCAAGGCCTATGACCATGAGGGGGGGAGCAACCTGGAACTTTGTGCGATGCGCTTGTGTCTTCTGGAAGAATCACGCAGTCATCAATGAGACGTGCAACGGCTCGCAATCGTCATGATCTCGCAGCACTCTGATGTTAAAAGGTTCTAAGCAGAATCTCAGCTGCCACTCTGGTGCACAAGGGTTCTCAAGCAGAATAGCACCTCTCACTCTTGTGTGAAAGAGTGATCAAGCGTTTGATGTATGGATCTCTCTAATCACTCTGATTCCCCTACCCACCGAACGACATGACGCGCAGGTACATGGCAGAGTCTAGCCCAGCGCTTGTGATGATCTGTGTCGGGGAGGGGGGGGGGGGCATGATCAGCTGCCTAGTTGAGGGTTTAGGGTTCAGGGTGTAGGGGGGCATGTTCAGCTACTGCGTTCGCATGCCATGGAACTATGGACAGCCTTGAGCGCAGCCATACCAACCAGGCACGTCAGCGGTAGGGGCGAGCAGACAATTCTAGCACTTCGGATCTCTACATCTTACCACTTAAGAGATCCCTAAAATGCGGTATTGCTGGTATGTTACCACTGCAGACGCTAGGCTATGTTCCCCTCATGGGGCTTACAAAATGACTGAGCCCTATTCTTGTGGCCATGCGGCCCATGTGCAGTCTTTCCACTTTTTCGTCACTTTCAAATCTGACCAAGCTCAATACTGGACACACACACACACTGAAGGGGGCAAGGCGGGTTGGTCAAGCTTTATGGTGTTGTGCGCTTGGTGCCCTATACAAAACCTCTCAGGACCTATGGCCCAGTGGCCAGGCAGCTTTGGGATATTGATCCAGCTCGCCGTTTCATGCATATTGCGTGGGCTTGCCAGGGCCACATTTAAAAAGCCCGATCACAAACAGCTAACCTAAGCCAAGAATAACCCCACCCCAAAGCCATATTGTGGCCAATGACATGTAGCTAAGTTGATAGGGTAGCATGAATAAGACCAAGAACTCAGAAAACAGAGTACGCAAAGGGTCGACACCCCACCATCACCAGCCACCTACCTCCTCATCCATGCTAGCCCCATTGACTTGTGTCTGCTCACTAATCCATACCTAAACAATAATATGCCTCTAGCAAAAAGCTGAACCCCAGGGGTGAAGACCCATTAGATTATATATCTGCCTGACCAGCCATTATGGAAGTGTTACTACTTTTTGCACCACTGCTGTTTCCTTCTGCAGTTCTGCTCCCCCCTAGTGACAAACATGGCCATGCAAGCTTTCAAAAGCAAGCATGCAGCATCCTTGTGAGCACATCCTGAGAGTTGGGCTAGAAGGCTGGCCAAGGCCAGTGCCAGCCGTGGAAGCCTCAGGGCCAAGGCCAAGGCCAAGGCCAACGCCAAGGCCAGCCATGGAAGCCACAAGATTCTTTGGACATCAGGACTGGCCAGAGCTAGCCATGCAGAATCTCCGGGAGCCCAACTGGCTTGTTGGGCATAAAGACTGGCTATGGCAAAAGTTGGGCCATTCTCTCAGAGCCTCCTCCCTCCTCCCCACCTTGGGCTCCTTGTACATCAGGACAGGCCACAACCAGCCATGCAAGGTCGACGGGAGCACCTCCGGCTTGTTGGGCATGCTCTCTGTGTTGATCTTCGGAGAATAGTAGTTGATGGAAAACTTCCATATCCTGGGGTGGGCAATGAGGGGGGAATGATATTTAAATAATAGAAGAAGATAACCATGTCCTAGCGCATGCAATGAGGGGGGGGGGCAAGGTCATTAAACATGAGCGCAAAATCCAGTATGGTACCACATGCGATAATGAAGGAACTGGGTGGGGAGGAAATGGTAGCGCACACGAAGAAGGCAGGATTTAGTGGACACGGATGATGTCCTGTCGCATGCAATGAGGAGGACTACAGATGGACTCATCAAGCTGAAACATAAGTCCATGCATGGAGAGGGGGAGCCCCCTGGCAGCAAGCAAGTCCACGCAGGAGGGGGAGAAGAACTCTCCTGTCTCGCAGTAAGTCCATGCAGGAGGGGATGGGGGGGGGGCTCTTCTGGCACACAGTGAGTCCATGCAGGAGGGGGGGGGGCTCCTCTGGCAAACAGTAAGCCCATGCAGGCGTGGGGGAGAGGCTTCCTTTGGCGCAATGTGCGTCCATGCAGTGCAAGGATTCAAACTTAGCAGCGTTATAATCAGCATGGCACACTGGCTGCAAGCATGCATCCTGTGGATTGAGGAAACTCATGCAGGGAAATTGGGGTGGGTACCAAAACGGAACACCTCAAGGTTCCGCTTACTTTACAGCCAGGTACCCATGCCAAGCTCGACTAACAGATCGACGACGATATGTCGGGACCGTGAGTCGCAGCTGGCTTCGACCAATGGAAACGCCCCGAGGGGAAGTCAGACACCGGAAGCAGGGAGGATATGACTGCATGTTTCTTTGAAAAACACTTGCGATGGAGGAGAACAAATGCAAGACAGCGCCCTGGCACCGTTGGGGGGCGGGACGTGACTGGCCGGTTCTCGACAGAGGAGAAATTTACGGAACCTGCACCTACCTCAGGCAAGAGAAGACAATGAAGCATATTATGAACGTGGCTATGTTGATGATGACGCCAGTCACGAGACCTGGTGGGTACAGATAGGGGGGCTTATGTAAACATCATTTGGGCAGTCCAGTTGGGCTAACATTCAGAGGACGGGGCATTTACCTGACGACGAAGCTGCCATTCTGGATTTTATGTACACTGATGATGGAGCAATACGCTGCCTATACTATTTGGTTTCTGGCCAGCTGCCCACTTTTCCTGTCGAACTCCTCCTAGAAGCTGCTAGGCACGCCACGGGTCAGTTCTGAGATCAGTTCCGTGGATCAGTGGGAATGTCGATGGGAAGAAGTGACTGAAGCAAATTGCATGACTCACATTGCTCCCTCTGATCACAGGGCGTATGCGTGCTTGCTGTGAGCAAGGGCGCAAGGGCGCCAATTCACGGGAAGATGACCTGATGTAACCCCTGATATGCTTAACCAAACCGCTGGAGAAAGAATGAGTATGCGCGCGGGACGACGGCGAGCGCGATCGGGAGGGAGGGATAGGATTGTAGGAGGGCATATGCGACCAAAATCCTAGTCACTAAGCTCTGCGCGATTTATTGCAGCGCGTCTGGTGGATTTAGCGACGCATGCACCCAGGCTTCAGTTCCTTCCTCACAGCCTGCATGCCACCTGACCCCGATGGCACACATCTACAATGCTACGTACCCAACCAACATATGGCACTCCCAAGTGGCCCCTGCAACTTCTTATCATTGCTAACACGGAGGGCCTCGCTCTACCCTGTCCCTCCTCCCACACTTCCTTCCACTTCAACAGTCCAACCACGTTCTGCCCATATCCACCCACCTGGCACCTCACCTACCCACCGTCCACATCCATGATCCACCCAGCCTACACCAATCTCAACCCGGCTCGCATGCACAATGGCAACACCCTGCTGGCTTCTCTGTCGCATCCCGTTTGCACTCAAACACTCTCCCGCCAACACCTCTCCCTCTTGCTTGCCCCCGCCAATTTATCCCCTGCCCTTCTTGATGACCTCTCTTCCCTCTACCCTTCCACCTCCCAACTTGCTTGGTCACTGCTTCCTGCATACTACACAGATGGCATGGGGATTCTAGCTCTCCAACTTGTCTTGGCCTTTACCAACGGTATCGCTTGGGACAGGTGCCTGCTTTTTGGTTGAGCAATAATTTCCTCTTTTTCTTCTCTCCTTTCCCCCCTTTCTGACAGTGGGACGGAGTCGTTTGAGCATGGCCCAGACGTCTTTAGCTTCCGGTAGTTGGATTGGGGATTAGGACTTTTGTTTTGTTTTTTGAGGGGGTCTCTTTCCTCTCTCTCTTAAGTTTACAACCTTGCTGTTGGACGCCGACGCGGCCGAGCTTTGCAGCATGGCCCAGTGGTGTAACGTCATTGACACAGCTGGCGCTTGTGTTCAAGTTACTGGCGGTGCCAACATGATTGGGGCTGCCTTTTATTACACTGTCGATGGCTCCACCCGCCATACGGTCAACCCTGCAGGAAAATGCGAAACTAACACTATCACCAGAGCCGAACTCAGAGGCATTCATGCAGCCCTCGATCATGCCCACACACCTTCCGACCCTGCCTTCACCATTGCCTTACTATCTTCACTGACAGTCTTTGCAGCATCCACCTCTTACAGAAAGCTGTCTTCTACCCACATGATCTCATTGAGGACAAGCATGCACCGCTCCTCCTGGCCATCCGCCAACTTCTCCTTTTCCAGGCGTACGATGGCCTACATACTCTCATCCAAAAGGTCAGATCACAAAAATCTCTCTGCTCATATTGGCCTGTTGCCTGGGTAGCGCAACCCGGCTTAACATGTGCCGTGTTGAACCGTCTCATGCCCATCTTGCTACCAGCCCTGATCGTCATCAACCAAACGTGGAAGCAAAATCATCACTGGCCGCAAAAGCATCAAAAAGATTCATTAAGCCCTGCCCATCGCTGGATTTAAACCCCAGCCAGCACATGAGTGAGTCATTCAAGCTCCTTCAACTCTCCACCCTTTACCCAGGTAACCACCCCTCAGGTATGCAAGGGATATCATGCACTCATCCTTCCTGCCCGAAATTTGCACTGTGTCGCCCGGAGGCCTGTGCATGATTTTATTTGTGGAAAGCCAGTAGATAAAATAACGTGTTTCTTCATCCCTGGCCGGACAGCAGGCTATTCATCCTTCCAAGCTAAAGCCCTGCTGCAGATGCTGATGTCAGCGCCTGCAAGCGTTGATGCACCTGCGGCCCAAGAGGACACAAAAAGGATGGGATATGACCGGGCAAGGGGGCGCGATTACTGCACACTAAAATTACCCCAATCGCGTCCACTTAACACAGACACTCGACAGGAGGACACACTTAGATCATGCCTCGGCAGGGACGCAAGATTGCTTGGACATACACCAAAGGAGGACACAGGAAGCAAGGTCGAGACAGGGAGATTGATGAGCCAACCACCAAATGATAGCATGATTATAATAATTTCATCATGCTATCATTGAATTGAATTGAAGGAAATTTCATGGTCCAGGAGGGGCTCCGCATGGTGTGTGTGCTCAGGGGGATCAGGGTATGAGGTGTAGGGTGTGCGTCTCACTGGATTTAGGGTGGACTAAGGTAAAGGGTCGCCTCAGGGTGTTTGTGCTCAGGGGGGTAGGGTTTAACGTGTAGGGTGTGCGTCTTATTGGGCTTAGGGTGGACTAAGGTAAAGGGTCGCCTCAGGGTGTGTGCGCTCAGGCGGCTTTGGGTTCAGCGTTACGGGTTAGTGTGTGTGTGCTCAGGGCCTACAAGGGGCTTAGACATTTTGGCACCCTCATATCACATTTAATGCATGGTACCGTTCACCATCAGCCCCAAAGACGCCAAGAAAGCATGCGGGCAGGGTTCCAGGGCCCTTTTTGACACCCAGATTCTGGTTCCATTCACACACAGCCAGTCCATTCGGCTGTGTTGACTGCTTGGTAGCCCACCTAGTACTACATCTATATGGGTAGCTTGCTGTATCCTCGTACACACTTCAGCTAACCTGCAGCTGCACTTAAGCTACACTTAAGCTGCACTTTAACTACACTTCAGCTACACTTCAGCTGCCCTTAAGCTACACTCCGGCTACACTTCAGCTGCACCTCAGCTACACTTAAGCTACGATTCAGGTACAGTTCAACTACACTTCATCTGCACTTCAGCTGCATCCCTGTAGCCGTAGGGACCTGGTGCATCATTCACTGATGCTATGGCCGCAGGCCACAGGCTGCAGGCTGCAGGCCACAGGCTGCAAGCCACAGGTCACAGGCCACAGGCTGCAGGCTGCAGGCCACAGGTCACAGGCTGCAGGTAACAGGCCACTGGCTGCAGGCTGCAGGTCACAGGTCACAGGCTGCAGGCTGCAGGCCACAGGCCACAGGTCACAGGCCACAGGCCACAGGCTGCAGGCTGTAGGCCACAGGTCACAGGTCACAGGCTGCAGGCTGCAGGCTGTAGGCCACAGGTCACAGGCCACAGGCTGCAGGCTGCAGGCCACAGGTCACAGGCCACAGGCTGCAGGTCACAGACCACAGGCCACAGGCTACAGGCTGCAGGCTGCAGGTCACAGGCCACAGGTCACAGGCCACAGGCCACAGGCCACAGGTCACAGGCCACAGGCCACAGGCCACATGCCACAGGCTGCAGGCTGCAGGCTGCAGGTCACAGGCCACAGGCCACAGGTCACAGGCCAAAGGCCACAGGCCACAGGTCACAGGTCACAGGCCACAGGCCACAGGCCACAGGCCTCAGGCCACAGGCCACAGGCCACAGGCCACAGGTCACAGGCCACAGGCCACAGACCACAGGCCACAGGCCACAGGCCAGTCAGGGTGTGCCCCCTATTGGCCCAGCCAGGGGTGGTTGTACAACAGCATGCCAATCAGCGACGTTCTGCTGTGCAATAAAAATAACAACACGCACGCACGCGCACAAGCACACACACGTGATGCGCACATACATCACAGATTCCCTCTCACACAAACACACAATTATTACACGTCCTGCTTCAGTGCACCTAGTCAGCACCTAATCAGCACCTTATCAGCACCTTATCAGCTGCACTTCATCTACAAGTCAGCATGCTCGCACCTCCTTGGACGTGGGCCTGTTCCCTGGTACATCACCACAGCATTCAGTCGCAAGCTTCCATGCTGCGGTCTTGATGATGGTGTCCCTGCTTCCGGCAGCAAGAGCAACCCCGCGGACATTGATGCCTGTTACTGCCGCTGCCGTGCCCGGCGGACTTGCAGCCCCAGTGGCAAAGCCATTGGCCACCTTGCTGTTGCCGCTGGCAGGCTCGCGGCTGTCTGTGCTGCTCAGTAGCTGCAGGAGGAGGAGACCCAGCCTGGTCCAGGGGCAGGAAGACAACGGAGGAAGTTGGGTGGATGGGCGGGTTTAATTTTGTTTGGTTCAGCTACAAGGCCACTGTTGGCAGGCCGCCCTGCGGCCACCTAGGGCTCAATTGGGATCAAGCGTGGAGCAAGGAGCTGTCTGGCCACACCTGACCCTCCCCCCCCCCCCAATCGGATGCTGGAGTGTAGCTGACATGTAGCTGAGTACAACAAATGAATACCGGGGGGAATCATTTACGTTTCTGCTACAGCGATCACAGCATATACCGTATGTGAACACCTATGAGCTAAGAGCCTTTCTGAATTGAGGCCCCAATAACTTGCTGCAGCAACTTCGTATAATGAAACAATTGCGGGCCGTGTCACCAGTTTTTGTTATTATTGGAGCACGATGAATTGCATATATGTATCACCCCCTCTGGACATCCAGGTCAAGCCTGTCAGGATGTTTCCATCATACACGCTCTTGCCCTGATTGTTTACCTGCTTCCAGCCCCAGCCCAAGGAGATAAACAGCAACCCAGGATAACAACAGGGAGGTGTGCTGGCCCTCAGAGTTTATCTGCTTGCAGCAACCTGCTTTTGTTGCCGCCCGATTGTACTGCTCTGGCTCTGATTTCTTCTCTGCTTAGTGAGCAGCCTAGGGAGGGTCAGGGCACCCCCGGGGAAAAGGCAGGGAGGTTCTCTGCCCTTCTTGTTTAATAGCTCACAGCAACCTCCTGTTCCTGCAGCCTGCTCTTCTTGTTCTGGCCCTGAGTGCTTCACTACTGGCAGCAACCTCCTGTTCCTGCAGCCAGCATTTCTTTCTCTGGTCCTGAGTCTTTCCCTGTCACTGGGGTCCCAACCCAGTGAAGGCAAGAACAATAATGTGAGAACAGGGAGGCTCTGTGGCCCTGAGTGTTCTAGTACTGGCAGTAATCTGCTGTTGCTGCAGCGTGCCGGTCCTCTTGTGGCCCTGATTGCCTTACTGCTACTAATTTCAGCTCTTGGAGGGCAATGGCAACATGGAAGGATAATGGGGAGGGAGGTGCTGTGGCCCTGATTGTGTTTCCACTCCTGGTTCAAACCTATCAGTAAGGCAGGAGCATCCCAGGGGGGGGGGGGATAGTGTAATGCTTAGTAAATAGTAATGCTATGGCCTTAATTCATTTACTGGCTCTGGTGCAAACCGAAGGGGGGCAAGAGCACACGAGGGGAATAGGGAGGGAGATGCTATGGCCTTGACTATTTATTGCTACCGGTGCCAACGTAAGGGAGAGGGAGCAACCGAGGGGATAAGGCAGGGAGGTGCTATGGCCTGGACTGTTTATTGCTACTGGTGCAAACCTAGAGGAACAAGAGCAACCCAGGCGATTAGGCAGGTTGGTCCTCTTGGCTGTTTTTCTGCTACTGGTACTTACCCTATGGAGGGTAAGTCCAACTCAGGGAGATCATACTGGTAGGGGATCAGGATGGTGTGATGGCCAAGCACACATGACCTGGCACAATTGGTCCAGCCTGCCCTGGACCTGATATTTTTACAGGTCACAAGAAGGTGAAACCTGGCCTGACGATAAGCACCATTACACCTCCTCTTTCACCCTAAAATCCATGACATTAGAAATCAACCCTTCACCCTTCAACATTAGAAATCAACCCTTCACCCTTCAACATTAGAAATCAACCCTTCACCCTTCAACATTAGAAATCAACCCTTCACCCTTCAACATTAGAAATCAACCCTTCACCCTTCAACATTAGAAATCAACCCTTCACCCTTCAACATTAGAAATCAACCCTTCACCCTTCAACATTAGAAATCAACCCTTCACCCTTCAACATTAGAAATCAACCCTTCACCCTTCAACATTAGAAATCAACCCTTCACCCTTCAACATTAGAAATCAACCCTTCACCCTTCAACATTAGAAATCAACCCTTCACCCTTCAACATGCACCATGACAACAGAAAGGATGTCCAGATGTTAGTTGATGTTTTTAGTGCACAGTCAAGACCTGGTGCACTTACTCCCGCCTGCTCTGGTCCCAACGTTTGTTTACTGCTCCCACGTTTCAGCTGTGCACATTCAAATCCCTGCTGATAAACCCTGGCATCAAGACTCACATGCATATATCTTCCCCTGAAACCTGGATCCCTAGTCGAAAATCCTTAACCCTGAACACCTAAATCCTGGACCCTGAAATGTAAACCCTGAAACCTGACTTGCAACCCTCTTGAGATGCACCTTGGTCTCAATATTTGAATGTAGACATTCTACTCAGGATATGCCTAATTAAGGGTGAAGGATTAAAGGTTCAGGGTTTAAGGATTAGGATTAAGGGGCTGGTTTGTATTTGTTCACAGCAACCTGCCTACCCTGCAGGTGCCTCCCCGGCCATCCTAGTTTCAATTACAGTTCATCACTGTTTATGTTTATTTACTTTATCTTTATTTATATTTGTTTTTATTTATGCTTATGTTTACATTTATTTACTCGCCTGTACACATCCTCTGCGGGCGAGGCTGGAGACGTCCTACGTCCCGAACCGATTGCATTTGCGCAGGTGGCCACGACGTGCTGGTTCACGCCAGATCCACTGAAGGAATCATCGCACGGGTCAGCAAGTGTTGGTCAGCAAGTGTGGGTCAGCAAGCGTGGGTCAGCAAGTGTGGGTTTCAATTGTTAGCATGTGGTGAGCATGCATGCAGCCATACCTGTTATTTGGTTGCTAGCAAGTGGTGAGCGTGCATGCAGCCATGCTGTTTTTCAGAAGTTAGCATGGGGTCAGAATGTCGTGATCATGCATGCAGCCATGCGGATTTTCAGGTGTTAGCATGTGGCGAGCATGTGGTGAGCATGCATGCAGCCATGACAGTTTTTGTTTTTGGCATGTTGTAAGCATTTGGTGAGCATGCATGTAGCCATGCAGGTTTTCAGTTGTTTGTATGTGGTGAGCATGCACCATGCGCATTGAAGTAAGTGCTCAGCATGCATGAAGTCATCCAAGTTTACTTGCTTTCAGTATGTTGCCAGCATGCATGAAACGATTGGGTGCTGTCATTCAAATTTTAGGCCCCAGTGAAACTCTCAGGGAATTCAGGTTTGAGGGCATTTGGAGGATTTCCACATTTAGGTCCTAGGAAAATCTATTTATGTCAATGCAGGGAAGGTCTAAGACATGCAAAGAGTTCCTGAATTGAACTTCTGTAACCCAGCTGTCCAACCACCGCATGTCTCACTCACGAGATGTTTACCCCATAATGCACGTCACCAAAGCTCTCGTCATGCTGCAAGAACTCCCATATTGCAGTACTGGTACCGTACAGCAAATCCTGTGTTTTATTTCATCCCATGTTTCACTGACCAGATCTTAGCCGAGCGGTTCCAGGTGAGGCCAATGCTGGATGCTTGCAGGCCTGCAACCCACACAATCAGTACGATGGTTAGCCAGCAACCTGACAGCGGTTCCAGGTGAGACCAATGTTGCATGCTTGCAGGCCTGCAATCGACACAATCAGTACGAAGGTTATCCAGCAACCTGACAGCGGTTCCAGGTGAGACCAATGTTGCATGCTTGCAGGCCTGCAACCCAAACAATCAGTACGAAGGTTAGCCATCAACCTGACAGCGGTTCCAGGGGAGAACAATGTTGCATGCTTGCAGGCCTGCAACCCACACAATCGGTACGAAGGTTAGCCAGCAACTTGACAGCGGTTCCAGGGGAGACCAATGTTGCATGCTTGCAGGCCTGCAATCGACACAATCAGTACGAAGGTTAGCCATCAACCTGACAGCGGTTCCAGGTGAGGCCAATGTTGCATGCTTGCAGGCCTGCAATCGACACAATCAGTATGAAGGTTAGCCAGCAACCTGACAGCGGTTCCAGGTGAGGCCAATGTTGCATGCTTGCAGGCCTACAATTCACAAGATCAAGACCGTAAATTGATACCGTAAGATGAGGACATATACTCAGAAACCTCAAAGCTGCAAACACATAGATCACATGGCGGCACCAGCCAGATCCTATTGCCATCTCTGCCGCCATAGGCATGTTCAGCAGGCCGGGAGCGACGAGCCACCACCGTTCCCAGCTCAAAAGAAAGATACGACGCATTGCAGCAATATCCAGCACCTGCAAGTATACAAGTGTGCATGCCCTGCCTAGCGCCCCAGGTGCCCTCAAGTGCCCTCCGGGCGCCCTAGCAATCCCGATGATTCTCTGAAGCCTGTAGCGCCAACAGCCCTGCACAAGCTGTCAGTTGCCTCCATGCTGCTTGCCGCACAAGAACGCCATGGTCAGCTAAAATCCGCTTTAGCCAGACATGACTTCAGCTACACTTCAGCTTCAGTTCAGCTACAAATCACCCAAGCTACAATTCAGCTACGTCCCAGCCTGGGGCCCAGCGGTCCTGGTGCACATAAGGCATTGCACTTCTGTTATACAAACGGACCACATGTGCTTGCATGCCATTCAAAAACGCATGTGCCAATCAATGCATCTTCGTAGCAGCAGCCATGGACTGCAAAGTCTGCAAGCAATACATACTGCACAAAACTGCAAACTACCCGCAAAAACGCATAAAAACTGCGATGCCACCTTTCATTCACAACGCAACAACAGCAGCATGCAGCGCACCTCCATGCATCCTTTTAGACCCACCATGCCACCCTACAACATGCAAAGCGCCTCCATGCACACAACATAGGTGCTACCACCCTTCATACCAAGTAACACTTCAGAGAACCACCCTGATACACACAGTGTGGATCCCCTAGTGTGGATGCAAGCCCATGCCGACACATTTTCTTTCAATTGCAGTACCAGTGCTCCTCCATGCACCCGTTTAGTGCCACCAGGTGCATCCTCTTAGTGCAGCTATAGCGCACCTTCATGCATGCAGTGCAGCGGCATGCTGTCAGACCATCAAAATGCAAAAGGAAAGCTGCAAAGCTGCCTAGTCTAGGGTTGGAGGTTGAGGGCTTAACCAGATCCCCCCATGCAAACCGCCATGCCCAGCGCACCTCCATGCACGCAGTGCGGGTGCAGACACCTGAGTCCTGCCGCCACATCTCTGCCGATACCCAGCGCCTGGGCCAGGCTCAACCCTTTGTTGGCGGCAAATCCAGCTCCGGCCGCGCCTGGCTGACCGCCCCTCTCCAAGGACGACCTGCTTCCCCCCCCCGCCGCTGCTGTAGCTGCTGCTGCTGCTGACCCAGTGCTCCTTGCTGGGTTGGCAGCTCCTGCCCCAGTTGTTGGCAGCAGCTCCACAAGGTTTGTGGGCAGCAGCTCGGATACGATGCAGGCCGACTCACAATCGAGGTAGCCGAGGTAAAGCTTGGCGAGGTTAGGGTGCCTGGTCAGGGGGGAAGAAGGGTGAAGAGTGTGATTGAGTGACCAAGCAGGCTAAAGGAGTAACTGGATTGGTTCAAAGCAGGACCAACGGTAGCCAAGGTAGTGCTTGACAAAAGCGGTATACGTCCGGCCAGGGGGATTGGAGACTGACAGGGGGTCAATTTGAGAGTGTGCAAGGCCAAAGAGGAACTGGGCAATTCCAAAGGGTATAAGCGTAACCAAGGCACAGCGTACGCTGACTCCAGTGCCTCAACAGCAGGTTTCGTGATGGTAGTAAAAATGAGTACCAGACATGGTCAATGAGTCACCCGGCTGGGTTGGCACCTGATTGGTAGCCGAGTTGCTCCTTGGCCAGATAGGAGTGTCTGAACAGGGTTTATCAAGGCGACAAAGAGTGACCAATGGGATTGTTGAGTGACCGGTCAGCTTCGGGTTCAGGGTCTACCATCAATCCAAGCTGAAGCACGGCTGTTCCTCCATACCCGGGAAGACTAGACAGCAGGGATCCTCATATTAAGGGGTAACCCCTCAGCACATATTAAGGGGTGATCCCTCAGCACATATTAAGGGGTGATCCCTCAGCACATATTAAGGGGTGATCCCTCAGCACATATTAAGGGGTGATCCCTCAGCACATATTAAGGGGTGATCCCTCAGCACATATTAAGGGGTGATCCCTCAGCACATATTAAGGGGTGATCCCTCAGCACATATTAAGGGGTGATCCCTCAGCACATATTAAGGGGTGATCCCTCAGCACATATTAAGGGGTGATCCCTCAGCACATATTAAGGGGTGATCCCTCAGCACATATTAAGGGGTGATCCCTCAGCACATATTAAGGGGTGATCCCTCAGCACATATTAAGGGGTGATCCCTCAGCACATATTAAGGGGTGACCCCTCAGCACATATTAAGGGGTGATCCCACAGCACATATTAAGGGGTGATCCCTCAGCACATATTAAGGGGTGACCCCTCAGCACATATTAAGGGGTGACCCCTCAGCACATATTAAGGGGTAACCCCTCAGCACATATTAAGGGGTGATCCCTCAGCACATATTAAGGGGTGATCCCTCAGCACATATTAAGGGGTGACCCCTCAGCGCATATTAAGGGGTGACCCCTCAGCACATATTAAGGGGTGACCCCTCAGCACATATTAAGGGGTGATCCCTCAGCACATATTAAGGGGTGATCCCTCAGCACATATTAAGGGGTGACCCCTCAGCACATATTAAGGGGTGACCCCTCAGCACATATTAAGGGGTGACCCCTCAGCACATATTAAGGGGTGATCCCTCAGCACATATTAAGGGGTGATCCCTCAGCACATATTAAGGGGTGACCCCTCAGCACATATTAAGGGGTGACCCCCCAGCACATATTAAGGGGTGATCCCTCAGCACATATGAAGGGGTGACCCCTCAGCACATATTAAGGGGTGACCCCTCAGCGCATATTAAGGGGTGATCCCTCAGCACATATTAAGGGGTGATCCATCAGCACATATTAAGGGGTGACCCCTCAGCACATATTAAGGGGTGACCCCTCAGCACATATTAAGGGGTGACCCCTCAGCACATATTAAGGGGTGACCCCTCAGCACATATTAAGGGGTGATCCCTCAGCACATATTAAGGGGTGACCCCTCAGCACATATTAAGGGGTGACCCCTCAGCACATATTAAGGGGTGACCCCTCAGCACATATTAAGGGGTGACCCCTCGGCGCACATGTAACCCTGGGTAGCGGCTTTCCATGCTTTGGCCAGAAGCGTGAAGCTTCCTCCATTAATGCCTCATGTGCGTATCTATTGAACGCTTAACCCTGGCTTGATAGTTTGTCTGTTTCCACACATTGCACAGCCCTCTCACTTTTTCCCCGTGACGTCTGACAGCGTGGCGCGCCAGCTGTCGATCTGGGTCTGCGTCATCGGGTGTGGCCACTGCAGCAGCTGAACGGACACTGGCCACATCCCTCGCCACACACCCCGCAGCTGAATGTGGTTGGGTCCTGCCGGGCGAAAGAAAGGGAAATGCAGATCAAGGGTTTGGATCTTGAGAGGGCGGCATCTGCAAGCTACTGGCCTCATCCCTTGCCGCAAACCCCGCAGCTGAATGTGATAAGGTCTGGAGGGTGGGTTGGAGAGGGAGGTACGATGTTGATTGAGGGTTTGGATATTGAAAGGACGCTTCCACCGGCCACATCCCTCCCCACATGTCAAATGCAGCTGAGTTGGTTGGGACCCGCAGTGCAGGAGAAAGGGGAATGTAGATCAAGACTTTGGATTGTTAGAGGGGAGCAGGAGCAAGCTACCGGCCTCATCCCTCCCCACACACCCTGTGTGCAGCTGAATATGATTGGGTCCTGTGGGTAGGGTGGAGAGGAGATAATATTCAGATCCAGGGCTGGATCTTGATAGAGCGGCAGCCATAGGTGTGAACCAGTGCGTGAATTCAGTGTGGGGGTATGAACATGGTGTGAACTGGCCAGGTAGATAGGGGAGAGGGGGGAATCGAAGGTCAAGAGCATGGTCAAGGGTCTGAAATTCTAAATATTGTCAGGTTTACTGCCGTTTGTGTGAAAATGCACATGAATCTTTTTGGAACAGAGCGGAATGTGGTCAGGTTCTAAGGGCAGGGAGGAGGGGGAGTGCAGGTCATGGGTTGAGATCTGAACAGGACGGCAGCTACATGCACCCCCACCCGGTAATTCACCTCGCCACACGCACCGCAGCCAGATGTGGTAAAGGATAATAGGGAATGATGGCCATGGGTTTAGGTCTTAGCAGGGCGGCAGCTGCATTGCCACCTGTTAGACCCTTGCCACACACTAGCTAGAGTGTGCAGGATTTGGAGTTTGCGACTTTGCGGTGACGATTTTATGGGGGGGGGGCAACAGCCTTTCTTTGATTTTCTTTCTTACACATCTGAGAAATATCTGAGAAGCATACGGTATGGGAAGTTTATGGGAAGTATCTGAGAAGTACCTGAGAAGCATTTAAGAAGTATCTGAGAAGTTTCTGAGGCATCTGAGGCATCTGAGAAGTATCTGAGAAGTATCTGAGAAGTATCTGAGAAGTATCTGAGAAGCATCTGAGAAGCATCTGAGAAGCATCTGAGAAGTATCTGAGAAGTATCTGAGAAGCATCTGAGAAGCATCTGAGAAGCATCTGAGAAGCATCTGAGAAGCATCTGAGAAGTATCTGAGAAGTATCTGAGAAGTATCTGAGAAGCATCTGAGAAGCATCTGAGAAGTATCTGAGAAGTATCTGAGAACTATCTGAGAGGTATCTGAGACGTATCTGAGAAGCATCTGAGAAGTATCTGAGAAGTATTTGAGAGGTATAGGTAACGCAGCTTGACATCCCCCCATTGCCTCCACTCTCCCACATGCACAGTCTCCCCAGCCCTGCCACATCCCCCCTCCTCCTTCCTCGCCCCTCCCCTCCTCCCCCCGTAACTCCTCCTTCCTTGCCCCCCCCTGTCACTTATCCTTCCTCCTCCCAATTCCTCCTTCATCCCTACTCCTCCCATACTCCTCCCCTAGCCTCCTCACTCCTTACCCATTTCGACCGGTGCCTCCCGCATGAGCACCACCTGGTTGGACAGCTCAGCCAAGGTCACCCAGCGGCTTTCCAGCGCAGCTGCAGCAGCCGCACAGCAATCTGCCGCCCTGCCAGCCGCAGCAGCGGAGCATGCGGCAATAACGGCACGATTGGAGGCAGTAACAGAAGCAATCTCCGAGTCGGAGCGGCAGCGCTTGTGGCCGGGGGGCGGTGGAGGAGTACCTGACCCGCGGGAAAGTTCCGTTGATATGAGCAGCGGGGACTGAGCCAAGGCCAGCGGCAGCTCCTTGCGCGGAATGTATCTGCGGGTGGATTCAAAAGGGAGAGGAGTAGGTAGATGTGAACAAGAAGAGTAACAGCGTATAACCTGTCAGGGTGAAGGGGGGCTTTTGCACGGAATGCCTGTGGGTTGGATTTAAAAGTGTGAGGAGTGGGCATGTGTGAACAAGAAGAGTGTCAGTGTGGAATCTGTCAGGGGCAGGGGGGCTCTTGCACGGCATGTCTGTGGGTTGGATTTGAAAGTGTGAGGTGTTGGCATGTGTGAACAAGATAAGTGGCAGCGTGGAATCTGACAGGGGCAGGGGGGCTCTTGCACGGCATGTCTGTGGGTTGGATTTGAAAGTGTGTGGTGTGGGCATGTGTGAACGAGAAGAGTGGCAGCGTGGAATCTGTCAGGGGCAGGAGGGGCTCCTTGCACGGCATGTCTGTGGGTTAAATTTAAAAGTGTGAGGTGTGAGCATGTGTGAACAACAGTGAGGAGTCGGCATGAGTGGCGACAAGGACCCTGTCAGGGATGAGGGGAGCTTCTTACGCGGGGTGTGCGTGTGGGGAGGATTAAAGAAATTAAGAGTGACATGAGTGGACAGGTGTGGATGATAAGAGTGAAGTGACACTGCCAGGACCATGGGGAGCTCCTCGCACCAGATGTATCTGTGGGATGGATTTAAGAGTGACAGGAGCGGGCAGCTGTGAAAGAGAAGAGTGATGGGCCCACTGCTGAGTCACTGCCGTGCGAAAACAAGTGTTGCCACTGACATTCTACCTAGCACGACTGAAGTGTTGTACGCTCTTTGCAATGAGCTGCAGGGTCCCTTTCACAAACCCGAGGAATTCTGATAGTGAACTGTACTACTGTAGAAGAGCAAGGCCCCTATCACTTACCTGACATTCTACATAGCATGGCTGTGGAGAGTTCCCTTTCCTGCAATGACCTGGAGGGCCACTATCATCTGCCTGAAAACGCTTGCAGTCAATCTCAGGATGGCTAGGACCCTGTCACTGACCAGAAGAAGTGCACTGTAACTTTCAATGCCCTAAAGATTGTACCCTTTGAATGCCAGGAACCTCAACCCCACACCATGAAACTTGAGCCCTACACCCTAAACTCTACACCATGAAATGCCAGCCCTTTACCCTACACCCGTAACCAAGAAACATCAGCCCTATCTCTTACCTGAAGAATCGCAGTGTTCCTTTCAAGGCCAGGGCATCCTCGGCAGTCACCCAGGGGTCACTGTCTGCACTGCTCCCGAGATCCTCCGGCCGCCGGCCGCCCATTGGAGTGCATGGTGCATGAGGCAAAAGCGATCCACGACCGGGGGCGCTGCGGAGCGGTTGCTGCCGCATCGCATCAGTCAAACCGAAAACAGCAGCGGTGTGGTGGGCAGAGGCAGCACCGTAGGCAAGCCCGCCGGCGATAGCAGCACCCTCGTCGTTCCATTTCGGGGAGAACCTCCCCCTGCTCGATCCTTTGGATCCAATGGGCTCCGCCGGCCTTCTCGCCCCTCCTCCCGGCCGCCTTCGGGGATTCACACTGCTCCAGATCCAGCAGATCTGGATCATTGCTGGGATTCAGCGGATCAGCGTCGTAGCTCGGATCCAGGCCGTCGCTCGGATCTAGAGAATCTGGGAAGCACGGTGTGTCTGTCGCGTGCTGCATGTTGTGGTGAGTCATCAGCGGATAATCTGTAAGGTTGCTGTCAGTTCTGCACACAGATCTAGCAGATCCAGCGGATCTAGCGGATCCTTCAAAGGACACCCTGCACATGTCATCACTGAGGTCATCCCTCTGCAGCACTGTAGCACCTGCCGCAACACCTGAAACACCCAGAGGTCTCGCAGCAACACCCGCCGCAACACCTGTGTGACCGGCCGCAACACCAAGCTGGGCGGCGGCGGCGGCGGCAGCTCGGGGCTGCGGTGCAACCAGTGCGAAATCAATCACGCTGTCATCGCTTCTGTCAGTGTCCGTGCTCTGAGCAAAAGGCCTGGTGGCCATCAGGTTCCGGGTAGCTGACGGCTGGCCGCTGGATGCATCTTCGCCCCCTCCAATACCGGCATCCAAGGACATCTGAACGTCGGAGTAGCGGGAGGCGGATCCTTTGGAGCCTGCTTGTGACCCTACCGAGACCCTGAGGGCCTTGCGGCTAGCGGCAGCAGCGGCCTTCATGCCGGCCAGCCCAGGCCACAGGGAGCTGCTGCTGATATCCCCGCCCGCGGCAGCCGCCTCGACGCCGGCGTCGACCGACCCCTGAAGATCTGAGAGCTTGCTGCTGCCGGTGGTTGAGTTCGAATGGGCGGCAGAGGGCGGTTTGGCGGAGGCTCCTTGGAAGCTCTCGCTGCTATCTCGCACGCCGCCGGGGAGTGCGCTGAAGGCGCCGGCGGCTGCGGCCTCTCGGCTGCTGCTACACACGCTGGCATAAGGCGGGTCGGGAGCCTTCACAATGCCCAGCTCTCCCGTCAGAAGCGGAAGCAGTACAGGCGGTACACCGGGGCCTGCCAGGGAGGCACCTTGCAGCGAAACCATCGCAAGGGTGGAGAGGGTAGGGGATGCAGCGGCAGAGATACAACTGGGTTCTGTGACGGATGCGGCAGCGGGAGGATGGGATGGGATGGGACTGGTAGGAGAAACGGGGGCGGAGGCGGAAAGGAGAGCGTGAGCAGCAGCGGAGCCTGCCCGGGTGTACCGCTTGGACCAAGGGGCATCGCCAGAAGCAAACGCTCCAAGTGCCCCATCCGGACCGGAGCCAGCTGCAACACCGACTGCAACACCGCCTGCCACACCACCTGCAACACCGGACGCAACATTGGCTGTGCTGCAGCTCTCAAGGTCCCGAGGGGCTGCTCCTGCTGGTGCTGAGGGAGGAGGGACTTTTCCGACGCCCTTTTCGATCCCCTTCTCCCCTCCAGACTGCTTTCGGATACAACAAACGGCGACAATGATGGCTGGGACTAGGATCACTAGTAGCCCTACGCCAAAGCCGACCCCGATGTACATGCCGAGGTTGCCATCACCACTGCCGCCAACCTCCGAGCTAGACGTGGAGCCTGACAAGGTTCCAAAGGCTCCGTTCGAATCAGCGATGACACTGCCAGAGGTAGTTGAGCGTGTGGAACCGGGGCTGTCTGGGGCAGGGGGGGTTGGCTGCTGTGTTGGCTGGGACAGGGGCGTTGAGATAGGGATGTCGACGGTTGGCTGCGGTTGGGGAGGGTTGTCTGGGAGTAGCTGAGGGGGGATCGGAATGAAGATGGGTGGCGGGGGTGTTGGGGCTGGAGGTGCTGGTGGGCTTGGGACTGGGCGTGGCGATGGGAGGGGCTTCGGGGGCGGGGCTGGGGAGGGTTGCGGGGGCGGGCTTGCGACAACTGGTGTTGGCAGAGGGGGCGAGGGTGGGGGTGAGGGTGGGGTTGGCTGGAGGGGAGGAGGGGGGCTGGATGGGAGGGGAGGGGGGGGGGAGGGGGAGGGAAATTGGGAGGGGGAGGAGGGGGGCTGGATGAGGGGGGAGGGGGAGGAAAGTTGGGAGGGGGAGGGGGTGGAAGGATTGATGGGGGAGGAGGAGGAGGGAGAGGAGGGAGAAGGGGTGGAGGGGGATGGGGAGGGGGTATCTGGATAGCAACAGAGGAGCCTGGAGGGGGCCGAGGCGGTGTGTATGGGTAGAGGGGTGGCCAAGGTGGTGCATTGGGATAGAGGTGTACACCCAGTTGCTGCAGAGACCTCAGGGACTTGGGGATATGAGAAGCCGATGATGCTGACTTCAAGGAACGGGAACGTGTCAGGGCAGGTGTAAGATCAGCTGTGCGTTGCAGATCCAGTTTGTGGGGGGTGTTTGGGTTAGCACGAGAGCTTTTGGCAGGAAGGTGGTCCTGCTGTCTCTGCTGCTGCTCCTGCAGCTTCTGCATCTGCTCATTCAGCTGTTCCTGCAGCATCTGTTGTCGCAGCTGATCCAGCCGGTGCCTCAGTAACGCTGCCGTGCTTCGTGACAAATGTCGAACAGGTCTTACAGGCCTCGCAGATCCAAGAGAATTGAGAGAGCACGACACAAGGATCAGCATGATGAGGCATCCTGCGACATACATGGATTTGAATTTGAATCTGAATGCAAGGCAAGACCTGCAGTACCTGCAGCTTGACGGCAAGCAAACAGATGCATGCATTTGAATGCTATATCTGAAATGCCTGGATAACAAATAGAGCTGCAGTCCTATATGTCCTGAGCAATTCTAAATCAGAGCATCAGCAGGGTGGCACCACACTGACGAGTGTCTGCCCAGGCCCTGCCATTTTCCAATGTAGCGATGTGCCACTCGAGGGGCATTGATCGTGACACTCGGGCAAAAGGATCTAGATGAGTGGGAGGCACGCCAGCGGGTACTTATTTTCCGTGCGTGTATGCTACATCAAGCAGCCTCATCAAGGCATCATGTTATTGATTTCAACTGAATGAACACTCAGTGCTATGGACCACATATAATCCACATGCAATATTTCTTGGGAATTGGGGCCTGATATGATCCAAGCAAGGGAAAGAACAAGGCCTCGTAGTGGCTTAGTTGGGCGTGCGGGTTAAGATAACAGCCCGGCTCGGCTCCATTGAGTAAGCTCACCCACTCATCAGCCATATGTCCAGCCGTACATGCACGACTCCGTCAGGTCACTGCCGCCTTCGCAATTGAATAATCACAGCACATTTCACGCACGTGTCCCTATCTAGCGTGTCCCTGATTGCCGACAATCTCATACACGCAAGGCCTGCTGGGAAGAACCTGTGTTTTTCGCATGCTGGCAAATGCCTCGACACGCTCATCCGTAAAAGCGGATGGAGCGACCGAGGGCGGCGTGATTTGGCTAAAAATCAAGTAACAGCGGGGTGCGAGCGTGCGCGTTGGGCGCTAGGAGCAACGGACCTGCATATAATTCGCCGTATTGCGGCTCGTTCTTGGTTTCAAGTGCTTGGCATATGCCAAGCGTTCGGCTTCTGCGTTGTGTCTCACCTGATGCACGCAGGCGTGAGAAGCTGGATGGCATCTGACGCGATGTTGCCTCGGGACGGCAGTGTAGATCGCACGATGCCGTCGCATGGCGGCAGTGATGAGGGACGGTGGCATCATTCATTTGTGTACAGGCAAGTTCACAACGAAAGGTGTCAACTTGCCAATTTCACCACGAGTCAGTATGATTCGCTTCATATATGGCGTTGAATCCTCGGAAGACAAAATACGGCACCCAACGGGCAACAGCGGATTATACGGAAACGTCGCATGCAGGAATACGGCAGGCAACGACGGACCGAAGACAGAATGTCTCTGCATTATCTGTGAGACCCTGAAAATAACGATGCATGTGACCAACTTACAATAATCTTCGATGGCATGCAATGCGGGCCCTGCTCACAAGGCTGGCTCGGCCGTGTGGGAGTCCGGTCGGGTCGATGCCAAGCAAGGTGTCAGACACGAGAGCGGTGCCATGGTCACCTGCTTGAGCAGATGCTGTTTGAGTATGAACACAGGCACCCATACGTGGATGTGTGTACCTTATGATGAATGCAGGAGGGATTTGGAGAGCATTGCATTGCATGCCTTGGAAGAGTGCCCACCGAGAGCATGGCTCGCATGCATCGGGTACCCACGACAGTGCGCGATATGCGCGACCTTCTCTGGGCCTTCAATCGGTTGCATGTCAGTTGCCATACTTTTTACCTTGGAGGCGACGAAGTAGAGGAAAATATTCTTGTGGAAAGGAGCTAGTCACGAGTCTGCCAAACTTGACAAGATCCCGCCTATTTGTCTGAGTTTGTTGATGGATGCCACTGTCCCTCCTCACTGTCGACGTACGATGACGTCAAAGCCTGCAGATCTACGCGGTCGTCCCGAGGCAACACCGCGCCGGATCCCTGCCAGCTTCCAACGCCTGCTGGTTGCAGGTGAGGCATCGATGCAGCAAATGTCGACCGCATTGGCGACTTGTAACCATGTACAAGCCGCGAAACGGCGAACCTGCTGTGGATCGCTGGTATCGCCAGGCGCACAAGTGCTCGTATTATTCACCTACTGCTGGTCGATGATCACGCACGCGGCTGTGTCCAGTCGCCCTCAGTATCGGTCGGTCGCTCCTGTACCAATTATCGGGTCGAAGCAACTTCTACCACGAGCGAAGGGCGTGATCAGGCCCTGTCAATGAAACTATGAACACCTTAAGCCATTTAGCCAGGGACACGTATGGAGTGTACCAAGATTCTCTTGTTGAAAATGTTCATATCCACTCGCTTCGGAAATGACGGCCCCAGGCTAGATTCAGCTCAGGCTTCATCACCACACGACTGCTGGATCCCATAGGGGTCAAATCATTCATACAGTGCCTATTTTACTGCAAAAGGGGAAGCTCCCTAAATCCGCGCCAATCCCTTGGGCGCATCTAGATCTTTTTGCCTTGTCATAGTGCACCGACACCAGACCACCTGATGAGCGGCTGAGTAGGCTGAGTGGTTCATCAGGGGGCTGTTGCTAGTAGTGCTCTGGGGTCAGCGCTGCCTGGGTGGCCACCTCGCACCATGGAGACAAAAGCTGTGCCGTTTCTTGCAGTGTCGTGCCATATCGTGTTGCTATGGCCACCAGGCACTGGATCGACGGATTGAGACCAAACTTTGACCAGCCCTTAGCAGCCCGCCACGCCGGTGGCCTGAGCCCTGCGCGGCAGGGCATGCTGCGCCAAATCCTGCCGGCTGTCGGCTGGGTTGTAGCTGAAGTGTAGCTGAAGCAAGATTATGTAGAAAGTGCATTCATCACCGGTATTCAGAGAGGCCCCAACCAGGGTAACTACCCCCCGTACCCCGCCACCACGGTTGACATGACACCCCCCTGCACTACCTCTTGGCCAGCACCGTTATACCTCCCATACACCCCCTCCATCACAGAACGACGTGCTGTGGCATAAACCTACCTGGGGCGTGAATTATGATTCACAACCCAGTTTGACGTATAAAGTAAGGAAACTAGGAAACCTCTCATTTTGCCACAACATAGTGCATGGGGTGCAGCTACCCAGAGTCTCAGACATACAGGCAAGGCTGTGATGCACAGTTCTTAAAATCATCAGAACAGCTAGCCAAGAACAGCGCGTCACTCATTCCGGGGTTTCATCTCCGTCAGTTGGTTGCATTCATTTGCATGCCATCAAGCTGCGGCCTTGACCCACTATATGTTTGATTTCAAATTCAAGCTGTTGTATTCAAACGCATCACCATGATGCCTCCACAGCATGCTGGTCCTGTTTTCGTGGCCTATCAAACTGCAGACATCACTTAATCATTATTCAAATCATGTTACAGGCTGCATGCTATGCTGTGAGTCAAATCCCTCAGCAAGCATGCTGTGCTTTCTTCCTGGCCTCTCAAACTGAGGGCATGCCCACAGCTTATGTGATGCGCATCACCTAATAACGTACGCAATTCAAATTCAAATTCAAATTTAAATCATGTAACAGGATGCCTCATATCCCTCAGCTTGCTGGTTCTTCTGTCCTGGCCTGTCAAGCTGACGACTGGAAGCAATGATGGGATGAGAGGCACGGCTTCATTGATGCGGTATCATCAGCAGCAAGAACAGCAGCAGCAACAGGAGCAGCAACAGCAACAGCAACAGCAACAGCAACAGCAACAGCAACAGCAACAGCAACAGCAACAGCAACAGCAACAGCAACAGCAACAGCAACAGCAACAGCAACAGCAACAGCAACAGCAACAGCAACAGCAACAGCAACAGCAACAGCAACAGCAACAGCAACAGCAACAGCAACAGCAACAGCAACAGCAACAGCAACAGCAACAGCAACAGCAACAGCAACAGCAACAGCAACAGCAGCAGCAGCAGCAGCAGCAGCAGCAACAGCACCAAGAGCAGCAGCAGCAGCATTTTCAAGAGCAGCAGCAGCTACAACAGCAGCATGCTCAACAGCAGCAGCAGCAGCTGCAACGTGTTCAAGAGCAGCAGGAACAGCAGCAACAACTGCAGCAGCATCACCAGCAACAACAGCAACAACAGCAGCAGCATGTTCAAGAGCAGCAGCAGAAAAATCAGCTGTCTCTAAAGCAACATCAGCAACAGCATGTTCAAGAGTTGGAGCAGCAGAGGCAACAGCAACATGTTCAAGCGCAGCAGAAGAGGCAGCAGCGTGACCTTTCTGCCAAAGGCGGCCCTCATCCTGCCAACCCAGCAAATTCTCAAAGCCTGGATCTCCAAGGCATCTCCACGGCAATCGGGCCTCAGCTCGTCTCCACAAAAGCTTCTCCTGGACCTGCCCATGCGCATCGCTCAACGCAGTCGACATCCTGGGCTCCTCACAGACACTCATTCCGAAGGTCTCTCAAGCAGCTGGAGAGCCTCCTTTTGTCCCTTGATCCCAATGCTACCAATGCCTTCAATGCTACAGATTGGGCCAATATTTTGAACGGTACTGCTTGGGCCAATGTTTTCAATTCTACTGATTGGGCCAATGTTCTCAATGTTACCGATTGGGCCAGCTTGTTCTATGCTACCAATGCTACCAATGCCACCAATGCCACCAATGTAACCAATTCTACTGATTCGGCCAACACTACCAATTCTACCAATTACACATATTTCGCCAATGCTAACAATGCCTCTAAGTCGGCCAACTCTACCAATCTTACCTATTTCACCCATTTTGCCAATTCTACCAATTACACATATTTCGCCAATGCTACCAATGCCTCTAAGTCGGCCAACTCTACCAATCTTACCTATTTCACCCATTTTGCCAATTCTACCAATTACACATATTTCGCCAATGCTACCAATGCCTCTAAGTCGGCCAACTCTACCAATCTTACCTATTTCACCCATTTCGCCAATTCTACCAATCACACATATTTTGCTAATGCTACCAATACGACTGATTCGGCCAATGCTACCGATTCTACCATTGTTGCCAATTCCACAAACTTCACCAATGTTACCAAGGCCACCAATATTGTCAATGCCACTAATTCTACAAATATAGCCAATGTGACTAATGCCACCGGATTCGCCAACGCTACCAATGCTACCCCACCATCCAGCCCCCCACCTTCGCCTCCTCTCCCACCATCCAGCCCCCCACCTTCGCCTCCTCTCCCACCATCCAGCCCCCCACCTTCGCCTCCTCTCCCACCATCCAGCCCCCCACCTTCGCCTCCTCTCCCACCATCCAGCCCCCCACCTTCGCCTCCTCTCCCACCATCCAGCCCCCCACCATCCAGCCCCCCACCATCCAGCCCCCCACCTTCTCCCCCTCTCCCACCGCCCCCATCATCCCTCCTTTCCTCAGCCCTGTCCGGCAGCACTACGCCTGACTCCCAGGGTGGCGGCAGCAGCACCCAAAACCTCGGCCTGTATATCGGGGTTGGCGTGGGCGTGGGGCTCCTGGTGATCCTTGTCCCAGCCATCATTGTGGCCTTCTGTTTCATCCGAAAGCGGTCCAGAGATGACAAAGTGGACAAGCAGGGTGCTGGCTCAGTCCCTCCCCCATCTGACACAACAGCCACAGCCACAGTAGATCCTCCGGACCTTGAGAGTTGCAATGCACCTGTTGTAGCACCTGGTGTTGCACCTGGTCTTACAGGCAGTGTTGCAGCCGGCAATGGTTTAGGCGAGGGAACAGGAGCCATTCCCGATCATGGCACTTCTAGGTCATGGAGGTACGGCCAGGTCAGTTCTGGAGCCGCTCCCACAGCAACCCTTGCCCCTACTCCCATTACCTTTCCCGCTCCTTCTCCTGCTGCTGCTCCCTCTCCCCATCTCTTCCCTGCTGCCGCATCCACTCCCCTCCCCGCTCCATCTCCTACTGCTGCTCCCACCCCCCTTCCTGCTCCCTGTCTCTTGCCTGCTGCTGCTCCCACCCCCCTTCCTGCTCCCCGTCTCTCGCCCGCTGCTGCTCCCGCTCCCCCTCCTGCTCCCCATCACCTCCACGCCGCCGCATCCACTCCCCTCCCCGCCGGTGCAGTGAATTCGCTGCGAGGTGCTTCACTGACAGGCCCTGCGGCTGCCACAGGTACACAGGGGCACAGACAGGCAGGTCCCGGTGTACCGCCTGTATTGCCACCGCATCTGCCGGGACAGCCGGGCAGTGTGCAGGCTCCTGCCGCGCCTCATGCAAGTGTATGCAACAGCAGCCTTCGGGCCGCGGCCTCTGTCAACAACATGCACCTTGGCGGCGTGCGAGGCAGCAGCGACAGCCACCGCGGGGCCGCAACCAGCAGCGTGCGCGACAGCAGGGACAGCCTCCTCGGGGCCTCCACCCCACCCGCCACCAACCTGCCCGCCGGCGCCGCTTTGAAGTCAGCGGGCAGCAGCAGCAGCCGGGGGGGCACCTCCCGCTACTACTCAGATCTGCAGGACTCTCTTGCCTCTGGGAACAAGGCAGGTGTCAGCGTCGGCAGCAGCATCAGCTTCATATGGCCTAGGCTGGCCGGGGTGGCAGGAGCTGCTACAAACCAGAAGGCCCTCAGGGCATCCGTCGTGTCACAAGAAAGCTCCAAGGGTTCTGCCTCACGCTACTCTGATGTACAGGCGTCTTTGGACGCCGCTGCTGATGGTATGGGCGAAGACGCAGCTGACAGCCAGCCAGTAGCTGCCCGAAGTCTGATTTCCATTCTGCCGCTCGTGAGGAGCATGGAGTCCGACGGGAGCGCAATTGGGCTGGACGGGGCCGCAGACATGTTGCAGCCGCAAGCCGGCGCCGAGATGGGTGTCGCGGCAGCAGGTCACCCGGCAGGCGTTTCGGCGGGTGGTGCAGAGCCGCTGCTGGACGAGCTCGGTGACGACATGTGCAGGGTATCGTTTGAAGGATCCGTGTGCCGAACCGACAGCTACCACACAGGCATTCTGCGCACAATCGAGCCGGATCTGTTGGATCCGTGCATGGACCCGCCGGATCTGATAGATCCGAGCGATGACCCGGATCTGATGGATCTGGGCGACGACCCAGATCTGCTGGGTCCAGAGCAATGTGAATCCCCCAGGGGATCGGGGCACATGGGAGAAAGGTTCATCCATGTTCAGCAGCTCCAAGGATCCAGCAGGGGTAGCCTCAAGGCCAGCTCGACCAGCGAGGGCGCAGCCATGACCGGTGGGTCAGGCCCGGGCGCTACTGCTTCTGCCGGTGCTGCCACCGAGGGTATGCAGCAGCAGATGCTCCGCGGTGTCCACCGCCGCGGCTCTCTGGTTCCTCCGTTACACTCGGCGTACCCTCCAATGATGAGCACAGGCGGCCCGCAGCCGGAGGATGCTGGGGACGATGTGGGTGACGACGGCTCAGGAGCTACAGATCCTGATTCGGCCATGAAAGGAACCTTGCGCTTCTTCAGGTCAGTGTGCAGATCCAGGGTTTAGTATTCAGGGTTTGCGTTTCAGATTTGAGGGTGCAGGGCATAGGCAATGTTTTATCTTTAGGGCATCGAAAATTTGAAATTGACAGCACATTTCATCCATTCCAAACTGGGAGGCCTGCTATTTTGAAGTCCATCGTCAGGATTCAGACTTCAGGATGACGGCGACAGCCAGCCAATTATTGTGTCTCGCCCACCAGGTTCACTCCTCGGAGAGAACTGCCGCTGGCCTTGGCTCAGTCCCCGCTGCTCATATCGACGCAACTGTCCCGCGGGGCAGGCGCGCCTCCACCGCTCCCTAGCCACCACCGCTGCCGCTCCGACTCGGCAGCTACTTCTGTTACTGCCTCAAACGCCGCCGGAATTGCCGCCTCCGCTGCTGCGGCTGGCAGGGCAGCGGATGGCTGTGCGGCTGCTGCGGCTGCGCTGGACAGCCGCTGGGTGACCTTGGCTGAGCTGTCCAACCAGGTGGTGCTCATGCAGGAGGCACCGGTCGAAATGGGTAAGGAGGGATGAGGCTAGGGGAGGAGATCCAACCTCATAAAGCTCTCAATGCTTCCTTGATTTGCTAGCTCGCAGCACCTCACAAAACCTTGCCAGCAACAGATCGGGGGTTTTGTGCAAAGTGGTGTCCTCCTCCCATAGATCCTGATCACGTTCAGCTGTGGGGCATGTGGCTACTAGCTGTGTGGCTACCGCCAGCCCAGATCCCAATCCTTGATCTTTGACTCCACCTCCCTCTGCCTTCACATCCTGGTAAATTCTGCTGTGTGGCATATGGCGCGGGATGCTGCCAGTGGTGGTGCGGTTGCCACGCTGTCAAGATCCAAACCCTTGTTATGCCTCCTCCCCTTCCATGGCCATTATATCCTGACAACACTCTGCTGTGTGGCTAATGACGCAGGATGCAGCGTGTGGCAGTGTGGTTGCCACCCTGGTGGGATCCAAACACTTGATATGCAGGCATCCCACCCCTCCCTAGCCCAGGTCCCCCCCGGCCACATTCAGCTGCGGGGCATGTGGGGAGGGATGTAGCCAGTGGTGATGCAGCTACCACCACCCCAAGATCCAAACCCTGGATCTACATTCCCTATTCTCCTTGGCCGCAGGACCCAACCACATTCAGCTGCGGGGTGTGTGGCGAGGGATGTGGCCGGTGGCTGTGCAGCTGCTGCAGTGGCCTCACCCGATGACGCAGACCCAGATCGACAGCTGGCGCGCCACGCTGTCTGACGTCACGGGGAAAAAGTGAGAGGGTGGCGTGTGTGGGGCGACAGACTGGCAGGCCTAGGGTGAGAGGAAGGTCCTAACCTGATCGCTTGGCTATTTACCCTTTCTCCTGAGCCGCCAAAAACGACACCGTAAGTATGAATTACTAGCAAATGACTCCTTACCCCTGAATTGCTTAAAAATTACTCCTCAACCCTGGTTTAACCATAAATCACAGGAATGCATCCCATGACCAGCGTGGGTCACACTCCCAACCACTGCCCTTTGCTCCCTGACCCTTCCATTTACTGAACGAAACCCGCCCAGTCGTTCCCTGAACCATCCCTGACACTCGTTGACCCTACCCAGCCTATTTGGCCCTGCCTGCTAAACCTGTTGCCCCCCCTATTTCCACCTGTTCAGTACTCCAGTCTTCCTTATCGAGCCAAACTCTACCTCGGCTACCGGTCACACTTTAATACAGTCCCATTACTGTTTGGCCCACCCGGTCACACTGTCTGCCCCCCCTGATGGACAGTGCTGTCCAGGCACCTCAATGTGGACAAGCAGTTTCTCAGTTTGTAAGCTATGAGCCATTTCCTTATCCCTTAAAGACACTATTTTTCCTTGCAATTCGCTTTTGAAGCATGTCTGGTCACGCTTTGTCACCCTCTTATCGCCCCTTATGTCCAGGCACCCGGATATGCACAAGCTGTACCTCGGTTTCCTGAGCTGTGAGCCATTGCCTGACCCTACATGGTTACTCTTAGACCCTGTCCAGTTACTCTTAGACCCTGCCCGGTCACCCCCTGTGACCCCCATAATAGAGGCTGATGTCCCGGCATCTTACTCTGGCCAAGGAATGCCAAGGCTCTTGGGGGCTACGCTTCACTCTTCGAACCCTGCCAAGATACTTTCCCCCTGCCCAGTCAAATCTTGACCCACCTGCTGGGTCACACTCTGTGGTCTAGCTCTATCACACTATTCTTTCTACCTGGCCACATGTCTCAACACTCCTGTCAGGCCACACTTTTGACCTTGTCTGGCCGCACTCTTTGTACCTGCTTGGTCAAACGCCTTGTCCCTCCCATTCCAGCAGCCCGATATGGCCAGGCTGTATCTGAGCTATATTGGTTCTAATTAGTTCTAACCCACTGGCCACTCTTTGCCCCCTTTATCAACCCTGTTGACCAGGCACCCTAATCTTGCCAAGCCCTACCTCAGCCATGAGGCATGGTTTGAGTAAGTATGGTCACTCTTTGACCCTGCTCGGTTACACCATGTACCCCCGTTTCCCCAGGTCCATGCACCATAACCTGACCAAGCTTAAACTCATCTGCCAGCTCAGCTTTGAACCAGTTCACTTACTCGTTTCATCTGCTTGGCCACACTCATTTCCCCCCTTTTCCCTCTGTCTAGGCACCCTAACCTTGCCAAGCTCTACTTTGGCTACCTCGGTTGTGAGTCGGCCTGCATCGTGTCTGAGCTGCTGCCCACAAATCTGGTGGAGCTGCTGCCAACATCCGGGGCAGGAGCTGCCAGCCCAGCAACAGGCACTGGGGCAGAAGCAAAAGCAGCTACTGCAGCAGCTCTTACTGCTGGACCTGGAGCTGGGGGATCTGCTGCTGCCTTCAAGGGGTTGAGCCTGGCTCAGGCGCTTGGCATCGGCAGGGACGTGGCGGCAGGGCTCAACGGGCTGCACCCGCATTGCGTGCATGGAAGTGAGCTTGGCATTGATTTGAGGGGGGCTTTTGGTAGGGGGGTCAAAATTCGACTGTCGGTTAGTATGGGGGGGTCGGTAGCACTGCATTTTTCTTAACACGTTTTGTATACCGTACACATTTTGGTGGTCTAGCTGCTGGCGGCTGCACTGTATGTATGGAGGTGTGCTGAGCCTGACGATCAGCATGAGGGTTTTACAACCCTGCAGTTTTGTATACATATTTCGCAATGTTGGTGGTTTGGCAGCTTGCACGTACCCAACCTTCATGCCTGGAGATGCGCTGGTGCAACCGCTGAGCTGGACATGAAGGGCATTGAAGTTTGTACGTTTTTTGTGTGCACATTTTTTGGTGTGGCATTTTACATGTGTGTACATTTTTTCGTTGTGGCAGCATTGCAGTTTGTTTGCAGACTTTGCAGTCCATGATCGCCACTACAATAGAGCATGACATGCGTTTCCAAACTGCACACAGGACACATTCATGGCTGAATCGTGTTGTGTGCGCACCATGCCTTGATGGCCGTTGGTTCAGGCCTGGAAATTAGCTAAATTAGCTAAGTTGAAGATAAATGGTAGCTAAATTGTGTTGAAAACAACATTGGTGTGCTGCGTGCACCCTGCGCACAATAATAATAGTCTTTGCGTGACTGTGGAGGGTGTCCTACCATAGGGCACTCTGCAGGGCCTGCTTTGCATTTTCGCCCGGATGTTGCAACAGTGTGTTTTCTTTATTCATAGCTGGGTGGTTGCTTGCTCCATACGCCTTTTTCCGACTGTCCCCAGGGCAACACTTGTTTTACTGAGCATCGTGTACTTAGTATCAAACAGCGCCGCATGCTCTGTTTGGGGCCAGCAAGACCATGCATGGAAGCATTGCGTCTGCATGGGCAGGGCCTGCCATGCAGACGCAAGGCTTAAGGATCTCCCCTACTATAAATGTATTGATGTGCCTTAAGACAGGAACAGGCGGGTTGCAGGCTTGCATGCGGCCAGCATATTTATAAGCTGGATGTATTGCTACTGGACATGTTGTCTTTATTTGCACTATATGATGGCTTCCTCCTCACGACTGGCCAACCAACGAGGCCCGTTTACGCCTCATCATGCGGATTTCAAGCCTGCAGGCTTCCAGCCATAAGTGGATCTAGGTATTGCCACATTAAGATACGGGTATATTTAGCTGTGTGATTGATTGCCAGTTAAACATGCTCTTCCTTTTGCTCGTGGCCTGCAGGCGTCCAGATCTAACAACAGGATTGACAGGATCTGGATGATGCCGCCATGTGATACGAGTATATGTAGGTTTGAGGTTTCTGGCTAACTGTCCTATTCTTACGGTGTAAATCTTGTGGAATGCAGGCCTGCAAGCATCCAGCGTTGGCCTCACTTGGAGCGGCACAGCTAAGATTTGGTCAGTGAAACATGATATGAAATACAAATAGAAGGTTCGCCATTGTGCAGTATGGGATTTGCCGTAGTATGCTATGGGGTTCGCCAAAGTAGAATGTGGGGCTTACTGAAGTACAGCATGGGGGGGAAAATCATCTCGGTGCTTGCATGAGTCTCTCCATGCATTCCCACATCCGTCAATCTGAACGCTTTGGCCTGACATGCCTCGTGCTTGCTGACCCCATGCTGACCCCATGCTGACCCCATGCTGACCACATGCTACACCTGGATTGTTGAATGCGTCACGTGGTGCAGCGGAGCTGAACTGCTGGACTGCTGGGCTGGGCCAGCATGTCGTGGCCACCTGCATGCCCAGCGCATGCTGAACACAAACTAAAAGCTGTAATGTATGCTCAAGAATAGATCAAAACATCCTGTCATCTGGCGTGCTTACTCAAGTAGTGCTGGGGTCAACAACTCAACAATCAGGCCATGGCCACCGGCATGCCCAGCACATGCTGAAAAAATCTAAAATCTGGAATGCATGATCAACAATGGATCAACACATACTGACATCTTGCTTGCTTGCTGTAGTGGTGCTGGGGTGAACCAGCAGGCTGTGGCTACCTCCGTGAACGACATCGGGTCCGGCCGACAGACCTCCCTGGCCTCCCCTGAGGAGGATGTCTACAGGCAAGTGCAGGTCCCAGTTAGGGCATTCGTTATGGTTATGGTGCGGATGTGGCTTTGGTCCCGAGCTGCACTGTTCCCTTAACCCGCAAGCCCCTCGGGGGACGTAGTTTTCTTTCTTTCTTCCTACAGGCAAGTCTAGAGACATAACAGCAGGGTTAAGATTTGATGTGCTCAATGTAGGGGTGTAGGGTGTGGGGTGTAGGGTCCAGCTTTCAGGTTTGTGATGTAGGTCTCGGGTTGACGGGTCTAAAGTTCAGCTTTCAGGGGTGGGGCGTAGGGTATGGGGTTCAACTTCGTAGGCTACGGATTAGGGTTTAGATTTTAGCTTTCAGCCTGATGGTGTAGGTTTAGGGTGAAGGGTGCAGGGTTCAAGAAATGGATTTAAGGGTTTTGGAGGATTACAAGATCTTGAGGCCAGAGTTAATCAGCACGTTCTTGTGATTTGTAAAATAATCAGGGTCGGGGCAGGCTTGAGAATGGCTGGAGCAACTGTGCCAGTTCTTGTGCACAGGACAACAACACTATTGTATAACTTACTATTTTCATACCCTGCGTTCTTTTTTTTTCCCTGTGTTTCACCTCGTAGAGTTATTTCTCCAGGTTGACATTTTCTCCCTGGGGTGTTCTTTTCTCGGGCTGTTCTGCTTTCCCTGCGCTTGCACCAGAAACAGTAAAGCAATCATTGAGCGCTACAGCATTTAACCCTTTTCATGTTAAGGGGCTTTAGCTACAGTTTATGGCCTCCGGTTTTATGGCCTCCGGTTTTATGGCCTCCGGTTTTATGGCCTCCGGTTTTATGGCCTACAGTTTATGGCCTCCGGTTTTATGGCCTCCGGTTTATGGCCAGTAGGGCTTGGAGCAGATAGTCCCGGATGTGCACCTGAAGCAAGAAGGCAATCAGGACCAAAGCCCAGCCGTTATTGTTATCAGGGCACTTCAGCAACAATTAAGCAATATCAAGGCACCCAGCCGGCAGGGCTTGGAGCAGCCAGACCTTGAATTGCGCAAGAAGCTATAAAGATAATCAGTGTCAGAGCATACACGACAGATCCATTGCGTCAGGTCCTACAAATTCAAACAATCTAGACCGAAGCATAAAGAGCTCTACTTGGAAGTAGGTTGTTGCGAGCAAAAAGTATAATCAGGATTAAAGCATCATGGATGGATTGCATCCAGCTTTCGCCACAGTGTCAGGACGGCATGGCACTTCGACTCTTCAGTTTTCAAATACCGTACAAATCGTGACACACATTAGGCCATCATTTTGCCCCAGCTGCTGTGGCTTACCTGAATGCTTGAGCTGTTTTCTAATTGCCCACAGAAATTTGATGCAAAGGCGCTGTAAATGACCAACAACTCACCCGCCCCCCCTCTTGCCCTTGTTGTCTTCCTGCCCGTGGAGCAGGCTGGGTCTCCTGCTGTTGCAGCTACTGAGCAGCATAGACAGCCGCCCGTCTGCAATCGGCAATAACGGGGCAACCAGTGGCCGTGCCACTGAGACAGCAAGCCCGCCGAATGCGGCAGCGGCAGAAACAGCAGCAGGCATCAATGCCCGCGGGGTACCTCAAGCTGCCGGCAGCAAGGACACCACAGTCAAGACCACGGCATGGAAGCTTGCCATTGATTGCTGTGGTGATGTGCCAGGGAACCGGCCCACGTCCAAGGAGGTGAGAGCAGGCTGAGTTACAGCTGGAGTGCGGCGGAGGTGCACTGAAGCAAGGCGTGTGCTTGCGTGTCTGTGTGTGTGTTCCCACATACAAACAGGTGCAGGAGAGTGGGGTCAGTCCTTTGATAAGGAATTACCAGGTCATATCCCATCAGTTTTGTGTCCTCATGGACTGCAGGTGCATCAACGCTTGCAGGCGCTGACATCCACATCTGGAAAAGGGCTGTAGCTGACAGCTAGGAGTGGCGGCCAGCAGGCTGGTCGGGGATCAAGCGGCGCTTGATTCCACCCCCTGATTTCCACAGTTTTACTGTTTCAACTCCCCATTTCCACAATCAAGCAAGTGCACGGGCTCAGGCCATCATGTCACGCACATTGTAGGCAAGATGTATGCTGTCCATGACGTTGTTCCTGATGTTGCTTATGAAGTTTGTTCGCCGGAATTGGGCGGGGTTGGGGTTTAGGATTCAGGGTTTTCCTGAGTTGGATCGAGAACGCACTATCTTCGGCTTATGGGGTCGAAACCATGAAGGGGGCTCAGAGTTGAATTGTATTCCACGTCGGATTAGGAGAATGAACATGAGATCAGGCTGCTGACTTACATGAACAGAGCCTCTAGTGTTGAAGTGACTAAATCATGCCACCGTATAACTAAGATGTCATTGTGTACGATTTTCCTGCTCATTAGGTGGCAGTGGGGCGCTCGCTGCCCCATTTTCTTGGTGGATGGCGTTTGTTACCCTGTTTTTTTGGTAAACAGCACTCGGTGCCCCCCATTTTCAAGGTGACCCCCAATAAATGTCTTGGTGGATGGCAATCGTCGACCCCCATTTGTTAATATTGGCAGTGCGGCAGAGGTTCCCCATTTTGTTTTGGCGGATGGCAGGCACCAATTGCGAAGCCCCACAACCATGGTGTATGTGTGGGGATATATACCCATTGAGGGGGAAATCTCCAGAGGGACGTCCCATGATGGCCGGCCCCACAACTTAATGCCCCCACATGCATTATTTCTAACAGTTTCATATGCCAGCAACGGTGCATGGGTCCGCGTGCTTGAGTATGAACACAAGCATCACGACATGGATAGGTGCGCCGTGACAAGAATTTAGAGAACTGTGGTGAGCATTGCATGAAATACGGAGTCACCACCGAGAGCATGCATGGCTCGCATGCATCGGGTACCCAGCCACGACAGTGCGCAATACGCGGATTATGCGCGACCTTCTCTGGGCCTTCAATCGCTTGCCTGTCAGTTGCCATACTTTTTGCCTTGGGGGCGACGAAGCCGAGGATGATCATCTTATGGAAAGGATCTGGTAACGAGTCTGCCATACTAGTAGATCCCGCATATTTTGGTTCCGGGGTGGTTCCCAGATGATGGATGCCACCGTCCCTCCTCATCACTGTCGACGTACGATGAGGGCGTCAAAGCATGCAGATCTACGCGGTCATCGTCCCGAAGCAACTCCGCGTCGGATACCTGCCAGCTTCCAACGCCTGCTGGCAGCAGTAGCAGGTGAGGCATCGACGCAGCAAATGTCGAACGCATAGGCCACTTGAAACCATCTACGAACCGCGAGACGGAAACCCCACCGCGGATCGCTGGTTTTGCCAGCAGGCGCACATACAAGTGATCGCATTCAACTACTGCTGATCGATGATCACGCAATCAGCGTCCTCCTCAGCATCTGTCGGTCGCTCCTGTATCAATTATTGGGCAGAGGCAACTTCTACCACAACTAACGGGCGTCATCAGGCCCCGGTTAAAACGATCCATGTAGCCAGGGACACTCACGCACGCGCTATGCGCCATGGTCCTCTTATTGAAATTATTCATATCCACTCGACAAATGATGACGGCTGGCATAATTCATCAGCTCACTCAGGCCCCGTTCCCACTATTCCCACACGACTGCTGGCTGGATCCCATGCATGCGTACCGGTAGGGGTCAAAACATTCATCCTGTGTTTATTTTACTGTGAAAGCGGAAGCTCCCTAAATCCACGCCAGTCCCTTGCCAGGGCTTATCTTGATCGTTTTGCATTGCAGTGCGCAGCAGACCACCTGAGTGGCTAAGTGAGTGGCTCATCAGGGGGGCTGTTGCTAGTGTTAGTTGCCAGTGCATGCTAGCTGTGCGGTCAGCGCTGCCTGGGTGGCCACCCCATGGAGGCAAAGTCTTGCAAAACCTGTGCCGTTTCGTGCCGTATCGTGCTGCCAATCTGCCATGACCACCAGGCACTGGCTGGACTGAATTAGACCAAACCTTGATGGGCTTGGCGGCCTGAGCAGCAGCAGGGCATGCATCACCAAATCGTGCTGGCCATCGGCTGGGTTGTAGCTGAAGTTTAGCTGAAGCAAGATAAAGAAAATGCATTTGTCACCGGTATTCAGAGAGGCCCCAGGGTAACTACCCCGGCCCCGTACCCCCCCCACCAGGCCATCACAGGACAGTAGGACACCCCCCTGTACCCCCCCCACCAGGCCATCACAGGACAGTAGGACACCCCCTGTACCCCCCCACCAGGCCATCACAGGACAGTAGGACACCCCCCTGTACCCCCCCCACCAGGCCATCACAGGACAGTAGGACACCCCCCTGTACCCCCCCCCACCAGGCCATCACAGGACAGTAGGACACCCCCCTGTACCCCCCCCCACCAGGCCATCACAGGACAGTAGGACACCCCCCTGTACCCCCCCCACCAGGCCATCACAGGACAGTAGGACACCCCCCTGTACCCCCCCCATCAGGCCATCACAGGACAGTAGGACACCCCCCTGTACCCCCCCCCACCAGGCCATCACAAGACAGTAGGACACCCCCCTGTACCCCCCCCCACCAGGCCATCACAGGACAGTAGGACACCCCCCTGTACCCCCCCCACCAGGCCATCACAGGACAGTAGGACACCCCCCTGTACCCCCCCCACCAGGCCATCACAGGACAGTAGGACACCCCCCTGTACCACCCCACCAGGCCATCACAAGACAGTAGGACACCCCCCTGTACAACCCCCACCAGGCCATCACAGGACAGTAGGACACCCCCCTGTACCCCCCCCACCAGGTCATCACAGGACAGTAGGACACCCCCCTGTACCCCAACACCGTAATTTCGTAATCCCGAACACCGTCCCCCTCCATCACTCAACTACGTACTGTTCGTTCCCAGGCATAAATAAATACACAAATTATCTGGGGTGTGGATTATAATTCACACCCCAGCTTGATGTGTAAAATAAGGAGGCCTTTCATTTGGAGTTTTGGACGCAGCATAGTGCATGCGGTGTAGTAGCTACCCCGATATATACCGTAGTCACGGACGTATTTCGTTGTTTTGATCGTTGCTCAGGGAGCAACGAAATCAACTGTGAAAATGTTTTTGACTGGGATTTTTCATGTTAAGGGTCAACGAATCAAAATAATCGCTAAAACAGCGACTTTTTAAGCAACAACGAAATTCGAAAACAACGAAACACGTCTGTAACTACAGTATCCACTAATTGCTCACTTTCAAATTCGCGTTCCTTAACTCATATGCATACATGTTACATGATCCCTTCCTTGCCACAGCATGCTGGTCGCTTTGTCGTGGCCTCTCAAACTGCAGGCATCACTGAATCATTATTGAAATTTAAATGCATGTTACTGGCTACATCATATGAGTCAAGTCCCTCAGCATGCTGTTAGTATTTTATTGGCCAGTCAAGCTGTGGGATTGAACTGATCTTGTATACAATTCAAATTCAAATTCATGTTACAGGATGCCTCAGTTTGCTGGTTATTTTGTCCTGGCCTCTCAAGCTGATGACTGCCTGGAAGCAATTATGGGTCGCTGACAGGAGGCACGACATCATGGCTGCAGTATCAGCAGCAGCAGCAACAGCAGCAGTTTCTCCAGCAAAATCAGCAACAGCAGCAGCAACAACATGTTCAAGAGCAGCAGCAGCAGCAGCAGCAGTATGTTCAAGAGCAACAGCAGAGGCAGCAGCGTGAACTTTCTGCTAAAGGCAGCCCTCATCCTGCCAACCCAGCAAATTCTCAAAGCCTGGATCTCCAAGGCATCTCCTCTGTACTTGGGCCTCAGCTCATCTCCACAAAAGGCCTGTCCTCTGCACTTGGACATCAGTCCATCTCCACTAAAGCTGCTCCTGGCCCTGCCCATGCGCATCGCTCAATTCTGTCGACATCTTCGCCAATGCTTCCTATGCCACCATTTATGCTAATGCTATTAATTATACTGATTTCGCCAATGCTGCCATTTCTAAGGACTTGGCCAATGCTCTCAATGCTACTCAATGGGCCAATGCTTTCAATACTACCACTTGGGCCAATGCAACCAATGCTACTAATTTATCCAATGTTCTCAATGCTAACGATTTGATCCACGCTACCAATGCTCCCTCCCCTCCTGCCGCCCGCCCTCTCCTCCCCTCCCTCAACCTCCTCCCCTTCCCACTTTTCCGCAGCGTCCCTCTGCCTTTCAACCTGAGTGGGTCCCCCTCCAGGACCCCTTCGCTACTCCCCTCCATCTTAACCTCACTCCCAACAGAGCCCCTTCGCCAGCACCAGAGGTCGTAATAAGCCTGCCCCCAGCCCGGACCCCGGGGTCCCCAGCACAGCCCCCAGCCCAGCCCTCGGCCCAACCTCCAGCCAAAGCCCCCCCACCGGCCATGGCCCCATCTCCGGCCACAAACCAGCCACCGGCCACGGCCCCACCTCCAGCCACAACCCAGCCTCCAGCCGCAACCCAGCCTCCGGCCACAACCCAGCCTCCAGCCACAGCCCAGCCTCCAGCCACAACCCAGCCTCCGGCCACAACCCTGCCTCCGGCCACGGCCCAGCCTACAGCCACAACCCAGCCTCCAGCCACAGCCCCGCCTCCGGCGACAACCCAGCCTCCAGACACGGCCCATCCTCCGACCACGGCCCAACCTCCGGCCACAACCCAGCCTGCAGCCACTGCCCAGCCTCCGGCCACAACACAGCCTCCAGCCACAGCCCCGCCTCCGGCCACAACACAGCCTCCAGCCACAACCCAGCCTCCGGCCACAACCCAGCCTCCAGCCACAACCCAGCCTCCGGCCACAACCCAGCCTCCAGCCACAGCCCCGCCTCCGGCCACAACCCAGCCTCCAGCCACAACCCAGCCTCCGGCCACAACCCAGCCTCCAGCCACAGCCCCGCCTCCAACCAAGGCCCAGCCTCCAGCCACGGCCCAGCCTCCGGCCACAGCCCAGGCTTCAGCCACAGCCCAGCTTCCAGCCACAACCCAGCCTCCGGCCACAACCCAGCCTCCAGCCACAGCCCAGCCTCCGGCCACTACGCAGCCTCCAGCCACAGCCCCGCCTCTGGCCACAACCCAGCCTCCAGCCACGGCCCAGCCTCCGGCCACGGCCCAGCCTCCGGCCACAACCCAGTCTCCAGCCACAACCCCGCCTCCGGCCACAACCCAGCCTTCAGCCACAGCTTAGCCTCCGGCCACAGCCCAGCCTCCGGCCACAGCCCAGCCTCCAGCCACAGTCCAGCCTCCGGCCCCGGCCCCAGCCCCAGCCCAAAGCGGTCCAGAGATGACAAGGGAAACAAACAAGGTGTTGGCTCAGTCTTACTCCCATCTGCCAGGAATGCAGCAGGAGCGACAGCAACAGCAGACCCTCCGGACCTTGAGAGTTGCAATGCAACGGTTGTTGCACCTGGTGTTGCTGACAGTGTTGCACCTGGTGTTGCAGCCGGTGTTGCACCTGGTGTTGCTGACAGTGCTGTACCTGGTGTCGCAGCCGATGTTGCTGGCGGCAATGGTCTAGGCGAGGTAGCAAGAGCAATTCTCGAAAATGGCAATACGAGGTGAACGAGGTACGGCCAGGTCAGCTCAGGAGCCGCTCCCTTTGCAGCCCCCGCCCCTACACCCCGCCCCGTCCCAGCTCTTTCTTCCGCTGCTGCTCCTCCTCCCCCTCCCGCTCCCCGTCACTTGCCCGCCGTCGCATCCACTCCCCTCCCCGCCCGTGCAGTGGATTCGCTGAAAGGTGCCTCACTGACAGGCCCCGCGGCTGTCACAGGTACCCAGGGGCACAGACAGGCAGGCCCCAGTATACCGCCTGTACTGCCTCCGCTTCTGCCGGGACAAACAGGCAGTGTGCAGGCTCCTGCTTTTCAAGCCAGCGTACGCAACAGCAGCCGTGGGGCAGAGGCCTATGCCAACAACTCGCTCCCTGCTGGCGGCGTGCGAGGCAGCGGCAACAGCCACCGCGGGGCCGCCGCCGGTAGCGTGCGCGACAGCAGGGACAGCCTCCGCGGGGCCTCCACTCCCACCGCTATCAACCTGTCCGCCGGCGCCGCTTTGAAGTCAGCGGGCAGCAGCAGCAGCAGCGGGGGCACCTCCCGCTACTACTCAGATCTGCAGGACTCTTTTGCCTCTGAGAACGAGGTAGGTGCCAGCGTCGGCAGCAGCATCAGCTTTATATGGCCTAGACTGGCCGGGTTGGTAGGGACTGTCGGAAACCAGAAGGCCCTCAGGGCTGCCGTTGTGTCGCTGAAGGGCTGCAAGGGTTCTGCCTCACGCTACTCTGATGTACAGGCGTCTTTGGACGCCGCTGCTGATGTCGTGGGCGAAGACGCAGCCGACAGCCAGCCAGTAGCTGCCCGAAGTCTGATTTCCATTCCGCCGCACGCGAGGAGCATGGCGCCCGATGGGCGCGAAATCAGGCAGGACGGGGCCGCAGACATGTTGTAGCCGCAAGCCGGCGCCGCGATGGGTGTCGCGGCAGCAGGTCCCCCGGCAGGCGTTGCGGCGGGTGGTGCAGAGCCGCTGCTGGACGAGCTCAGTGACGACATGTGCAGGGTGTCGTTTGAAGGATCTGCGTGCGGGACCGACAGCTACCAAACAGACACTCTGCTCACAACCAACCAAGATCTATTGGATCCGTGCACAGACCCGGATCTCATGGATCCGAGCGACGACCCGGATCTGATGGATCCGGGCGACTCAGATCTGCTGGGTCCTGAGCAGTGTGATTCCCCCAAGGGATCGGGACGCAGGGGAGAAAGGCTCATCCAGGGAGGTGAAAGTAGGCTGAGTTGCAGCTGGAGTGTGGCTGAAGTGCACTTAAGCAAGGCGTGTGCTTGCGTGTGTCAATGTGTGTGTCTGTGTGTGTGTTCCTACGTACAAGGAGGTGCGAGGCACTGGGGGGGGGGCAGTCTTTGATAAGGAAGACCAAGGTTGAAACAGCTCCTGTCAAGTGTCTGTGTTACTTTTTTATGTGCAGTAATCGCGCCTCCCTGCCGGGTCATGTCTTATCCTGTTTGTGTCCTCCTGGACTGCAGGTGCAAATAGCTCATGTTGAGTGCCTGTGTTGATTCGAGTGGGTATTGCGCCCCCCTGCCGGGTCATAACCTATCCTTATCGTGTCCTCCTGGGCCACAGGTGCATCAACGCTTGCAGGTGATGACATCCACATCTGCAAAAGGGCTGTACCTGAAAGCTAGGAGTGGCGGCCAGCGGCGCTTGATTTCACCTTCTGCCTTTCCACAATCAAGGACAAGCACATGCTTAGGCCATCAAATCACATGCATATTAGGCAGGATTCATGCTGTTGTCGATGCTGTTCCTGATGATGTTCATGATGATATGTAAAAGGTTTATTGCAGTAATTGGGTATAAACTGCCACGGCATAAGAATTTCTTGCTCATTGAATGGCAGTATGGTACTCATTGCCTAGTTTTCTTGGGGGATGCTGCTGGTTGCCCCATTTTCTTAGTGGATGGCACTCGGTGCCCCCCATTTCCTTGTTGGATGGTGAAGGTTTCCCCACTCTATCTCTTGGTCAATGGCAATCGTGGCCCCCAATGTCGTTCATGGATTTTTTGTGTATGGATGGCAGAGCGACAGAGGTGCCCCACGTTGGTTTGGTGGACGGCAGGCCGGCAACTGGCATGCCGAACATCCGAATCTTGCCTAGACACGCCCATTATTAGAGCCCTGTATGTGGCTGGGAGCAGACAAAAAGGTGTCCATGGCTTCATCGACAGCCAGCGTGCTCATGGCATGGCAGTAGCACTCCAGTCAGGCGTTCAGACTTCAGCACTACAGTCCGATAGGCGCCGCAAAACGCAAGCGACATGTCCAAAGCAAGTCCCTCTTCCATGATTCTCCTGTCAAGCGCACTGTGCGCCACTTTATTTGTACACTGCCATACTGCACTGCTTCCGATAACTTACCGTGCCGAAATGAGTAAAATGACTGCCAGTGGCCTAAGCAGCAGGTATTGTACAATTGTTGCCTCGAGCCCTGCTGGCCCTAGGCCAGGTTGTAGATAAATTGTAGCTGAAGGACCCTGGTATGAACACGTGGCCCACAGTCAGAGGGACAAGCAGCAGGGATTGATGTACCAGGCCCCCACAGCCACATGCCTTGATGTACCGTAGCTGAATAGGTATAAATATTTTTAAGTTATCTTCTAGTCTTTAAAAATGTATGGCAGAAGCAAATCTGAAATAAACTGAGGCGCCGCACAATGAATCTGTGGATAGCTGGATGCCTAGGCAGTCCATTGGCATAACGAGCTCACAGCCGTTTGCCCAAGGAAATGGCGCTCGCATTTCTTACATAACTCCGTATTATCTACCAAATTGCATGTCAATGATAATGCACATCGGGGCCCGTCTAAAAAGGTGTCGGTTGCTCGTGCCCTCAACGGTCTGGTTACTAGGCGCGAAGGCACTCCAGTCCATGAGTCATGCTACCTGCTCTGGTACAACTTGTGAAATCGCAGAGGCTCACCTACCAGTGGCCAGGAGCGCCCACGCTGCCCTGCACGCCGCCCAGCCTTTTGAATAGGGCCCAAGGGCGTAACATCATTGGCCTAGCGGCAGTTGGCTACTTGGCTATGCTGACAAAGTAAGATGCAGTCCTCGTGGGCTCACCTCCGTTTATGCATCAGAGGCTCAGGCTAATTTTTTGTTGTTTCAGAACCTTCGGTCAAAGGGACCTGAGATAAGAAGTCCTGCTGCTCAGGCAGGCCACTCGCAATACTAGGATTAGTAGGATAGGCTGCCTGGTCAAGGTTTGGTCCCAAGCGGACTAGTGGGGGCCTGGCAACCCCTCAGAGGTGATAAAGCGTCCGCTACGGCAACATATACACTATTCCTTGTCGGTAATCCAGTTGGCTAGCATCGCTCAGGCCTCGGATTGCGCAATCCAAGGGGCTTAAGTGTGAGTATGAGATGTGTGGGGTTCAATATTCACACCTTCAGGCCTCCGTCAGTTTTTCCCTCTGTTTTTTTCCGAGTAAACAATCCAGACTTATCCGAACGGATTCGGGAGACACAGCACATTCTTTCAACTCAGCTGCCGCATTGTGAAATAGTACTGGACTCTGAAAGCACGAAACGTACACGCCCGATCAATTATCAGCAGCTGCTGAATTTTCATGCGAGCTGCGACACTCTACACACCCTGTGTCGTCAGCTGGTTTAAACCGAGTAGCGGGCGTGGACAATCCGACAATTATGTCATGACGAGCGGGCGAGCGGGGTGAACGAGCGGACCGACTGACACGCACCGGCCAGCGACGAAATCGATGCGGGCTCTGCGTCAGTGGCCCCTGCTCGCCCTTGTCGCTGCTGCAGGTGCGACCCACCCAGCCCATGCAAGTGTGCGCTAGTTTTCTTGTTGGATTTGGATACCCGAATATACCCGGGTCATTCGTTCTTAAATAATGTTACGATACACGACTTGGGCCACCCTTCTGCTCGCCATCGCCGTTGCTGGTGGGTGCACATGCTTGGTCGGCTGAGGCCTGAGGGCAGACCCGAGTCGGCACACAGTAGCAGCATGCGTCTAGTGCAGCGCATGGAGCTGAAGACAAGGATTGCTATGGCCTACTCGCATTTTTTAACGGGATGCACACCTCGGCCTCGGTTTCCGCATAACGCATCGAAGGGCTCCAAGCCGACGCATGGCGCACTCACCTGTCTTGCTCATTTGGCCCGTGTCTGGACTACGGAGTCTTCGAGGCACCGAACGAAAGCGGGAAGTGAAATCGCGTCTTCTCAATCCTTCCGAAGAAGACACCCCCCCACTTGGATAAAAATATATTACCGCTTCTGCTTACCGTGAGCGTAAATCGCACGGGGATGGGCGGGCGGACAAGCACGCATTGCTAGCCCACTCGCTCCAGTGAGCAGTCTAGACTGGTGCTCCAATGCTCCAGAGTAGTCCTGATATCTGGTAGATAGCTAGAGTCAAGGCGATGCCTCTACTTGTTGCAGGGACTGCTGGCAGCTACCTACATACCAGAACCTGCTGCTGAAAGTCCTTCATTGTAGTTCCAGCCTCTTACGTCTCTTGATGGTGTTCCTACTGCAGTGAACAGTTTCCCATGTTCGAAACCATTATTCTTTTTGAAGTCGGGATGGGCTTCTTGATCTCTGCCTGCTGGTTACTTTTCATAGTTCTCACTGATGGCTGTACATACTTCGCTCTGCCGGCCTTTTTCTTTTTAAGGCATTCGGGTGGGTGCAACTACTAAACGAAGACAGTGGGATGAAAAACAGCAACTAGGAACTGGCTCTTACTTTGGCAGCCAGTGCAATCGTGCCGCAAGTGCATTACCAGGTTAGCTGACAGGCTAACACTGCTGATGACTTCGGCAAAATCCATTTCTCCATATCCTCCATCCTGTATACACTAGATGTCCAGCAGCTGCAGCTGCTTGCTGTAGCAGCAGATAGGAGCTCCCAAAGAGATGCACTCCATGCATGCATGTCCTCAATCCACTGGGTAGATAGTCCAGCAGCAGCAGCAGCAGTAGCTGGTAGCAGCTCTCTTAGAGGCCTCCTACTGACCGGGGTCAGAGTGGATCGCTGCATGCATGTTACAAGTACCCTCACCCTACGCAGTTGTGCTTTTCTAGCCATGCTGTTCTAGCCATGCTGTTCTAGCCATGCTGTTCTAGCCATGCTGTTCTAGCCATGCTGTTCTAGCCATGCTGTTCTAGCCATGCTGTTCTAGCCATGCTGTTCTAGCCATGCTGTTCTAGCCATGCTGTTCTAGCCATGCTGTTCTAGCCATGCTGTTCTAGCCATGCTGTTCTAGCCATGCTGTTCTAGCCATGCTGTTCTAGCCATGCTGTTCTAGCCATGCTGTTCTAGCCATGCTGTTCTAGCCATGCTGTTCTAGCCATGCTGTTCTAGCCATGCTATTCTAGCCATGCTGTTCTAGCCATGCTGTTCTAGCCATGCTGTTCTAGCCATGCTGCTCTAGCCATGCTGTTCTAGCCATGCTGTTCTAGCCATGCTGCTCTAGCCATGCTGTTCTAGCCATGCTGTTCTAGCCATGCTGTTCTAGCCATGCTGTTCTAGCCATGCTGTTCTAGCCATGCTGTTCTAGCCATGCTGTTCTAGCCATGCTGTTCTAGCCATGCTATTCTAGCCATGCTGTTCTAGCCATGCTGTTCTAGCCATGCTGTTCTAGCCATGCTGTTCTAGCCATGCTGTTCTAGCCATGCTGTTCTAGCCATGCTGTTCTAGCCATGCTGTTCTAGCCATGCTGTTCCTAATATGTACCAGAGCATCAGGCTGCTCTGCTTCCTGCCTCTTCATGACGGCGTGCACTTGCCATCGACCAGTCCGCTCAGGCCGCACTGCTCCCAGGCTCCTTGGAAGCACAATCCAGCAAAACCTGTGCCGTATCGTGCCACCAATGTTGTACGACCCAGCTTGACCTGTGCCGTATATTACACATACACAAACATACATCGTGGATAGTGCGCGGTGCTTCACCTTCAATTCAGCTGGACCTGGTGCAGCAAGTCCTGTTGCATGAGTCACCGGCTGTATGCTGGCCTACCATGGGGCCACACCGGCCCAGTATGTAGCCAATGTGTGTTTGGAGAGATCCCCTTTAAACCTCCATCTTTGTCGTTAAGCTGTTAACCCCTCATCACGAACCCTGCCCCCCTCTCAGGGCTCTCCTTCATTGCCACTGGTCGTCCCCTCCAACCGCCAGGGCTGGCACGCGCCCTCCTTAATGGGCCGACAGGGTGGCAAGCTGGAAATGATCGAGGCCCGGTTCAACTAGATCTGCAGAAGGATCTGGTGCAACTGGATTTGGTGCATCAGCCGCAACAACAGGACCCGGGGCTGCATGAGCAGGAGAAGGATCTGGGACGACAGACCTTGCAACAGGATTCGCTGCTGCAGCAACAGCTGAACTTGCAACAGGTTGAGCAACAGAATAATGTGGGGCAACAGGATTCGCTGCTGCGGCAGCAGCAGGACCGCGACCAGCAGGCTTTACGACAGCAGGGTGCACACCCAACCCGTCAACACAATTCAAATTCGAAACCCGAATCCAGGTCGCTCCTGCAGGCAGACATGCTCCAGCATTCAAGCCTCCTGCATAGCGTTGGGACGCTACTGCGGCAGTTTGAGACGAGACTCTTTCCTCCACCAATCTCATCAAACCAAGCCGCATCGCCTTGGCTACACACACTTAAACCAAGAACACTGTTGCAAGCAGACGTAGCAGCCAATGATCCTAGCCTTTGGATCGGCTTTTGGAGGCGCCTGCTGCAGTCCTGGCTGGGCGTATTTTCCCCGGCCCCGTTACCTCTACCCCAAGATGCACCGCCGCCCTCGCCACCTGTCGAACAACCAACGCTGTTGCTGCCGCCACCCCCCTCACAACAAGTCCTGCCGCTGCCGCCAGCCGTACTTCCAACGCTGCTACGGCCACCACCCACAACCCAAACCCTGCCGCCACCTCCATCCGCAACACTGCTGCCGCCCAGCAACCCTATCGAGGACCGCTCATCTCTCTCTCCTCTGCCCCTGCTGCCCCCTTCTCCCCCAATGCCACCCCCACTGCCAGAGGTGCTACCCCAGCAAGGCGCTGACCTCCTACCCTTCCCTCCCCCATCTCCTCCAAACTCACCACCCATTACTCTCCCCTTCATTCCCTCCAGCCTTTTACCTCCTACAAACTCACCACCCATGACTCTCCCCTTCATTCCCTCCAGCCCTTTTCCTCCTCCAAACTCACCACCCATACCCCCCCCCTTCATTCCCTCCAGCCGTTCACCTCCTCCAAACTCACCAACCACAACTCTCCCCTTCATTCCCTTTACACCACAGCCAACTCCGCCCCCACCGTTGAATCTCCCAAGCCCAATTGGCATAGCAAGCCCACCTGATGTGCCAGCAGCTGCTGCACCACCCGGCACTGGTGCCCCTCCTAGTGCGGACGCCCCACCCCCAGGCAGGCCCGCACCTCTAAGCCTTAGTGCCTCACCCCCAGTGCCTCCTGGCACAGGTGCCCTTCCCTCAGGAAATACCCGGAAAATATCAGGGAACTCTTCATCTCTTACCAGGAGGTCCGAGGAAGGGCCAACCCAAGATCCAGGCTGGTAAGTGCTGTCCATGTAAGGGTTTGGGGTTCGGAATCTTGGTTTGGGGATTCAAAAGACCGGCCACTTACTGCTGCAGGCTGTTCAATAGTATATTGTTCATGGCTTGAGGGTAATAAGGGTTCTAGGGTTAATGGATTAGGGGTTTCAGGGTTACGGGCTGAGCTTTAGGGGTTGAGGCGGCAGATTTTGACCATCCAACGCTGCAGGCTGGTGGATAGTGCTGGGGTATACTTCCCCTTACTCCTCAAGCAAACAAAAAAACAAACATTTGTTCGAGAATGCCGAGTCTTTCAGCATTACTTGCATTACTTGCAACATCACACGGCCATGACACTAGGTATTGTTGTATTGTTGTATTGTTGTACTGCTGTATTGCAATCAGCCATGGCACTACGTATTGCTGTACTGCTGTATTGCAAATCGACGAATACCTCAAATCCGTTGAACATTTTACACGCAACACTCATCACTCACCCTCCTTGCATCAACACTCATCACTCATCTTCCTTGCATCAACACTCATTACTCATCTTCCTTGCATCATCACTCATTAATCATCCTCCTTGCTTTATCAATCATCCACGAATCTTCCATGCCTCATGATTCATCCTCCTTGCCGTATCACACATCTCCCTTGCCATATCACTCATCCTCTTTGCCATATCACTCTTCCTCCTTGCCATATCACTCTTCCTCCTTGCCATATTTCACTCTTCCTGATTTCAGGTACATCGGCCTTGCTGTTGGCCTGGGTGTCCTTTTAATCGTTGGAGCGGTGGCAGTCTTCTTCTGGGTAAGCGGCTAGCTATAGCAGGTTTTTATTCATTTTTCCGGCTGGGAGGACAACATTGGTAGGCCACCCCGCAGCCGCTCAAGTCCGATTGGGATCAAGCTTGGAAGGGCTTATCGCCGGTACCCAGCCATATCTGGGGCATCCGTCAGGTGGCTGGATTATATCTGAGACACCGCTGAGTCACAAGAAAATGATCGTTGTTTAGGGTTTAGAGTTCAAGGTGAAGGATTACAGTTTAGAATAAAAGGTCTAGAGGTGAAGGGCTTAGGGCTCAGGGTTTTAGATTACTGTTGTTGGTGCGCGCCATATTATCTTTGGGCCCACTTCGGCCTGCACTGGACCGATAGGATCCGAATCTAGATCGAACGGCGGCCGGAGGCCCTGGCGACAGAGCAACCTGAACCAGGCCTCCACTGCCCTATGCTGTTACCATGTAGCTGAATTGTAGCTGATGCACCTTGAAGTAAAAAAAGTGCCGATCATTCGACAACCTGCCCCTCTCATTGCTCCAGATGAGGCGGAACGGGATAAGGCGGAGGAGCTTCTCTGTGTCGCCCGAGTCCACGCCCTCCAACGACCAGGCGCCCGGCGCGGCATTCCCTCGGAGCCCTCCGGCAGCGCCCGCAGGCCTGGCGCCAGCAGCGCCCACTAGCCAGGCTCGGGAAGCACTCCCCGGCTTGGATCCTGCAGCACCCACCGCCCATGTACAGGTGGCAGCGGGTGCGGGTGTGAGTGCTACAGCCAAGCCACCGCTAACAAACCCAAGCGCTGAAGTTGTCCCGGCGGGGACGGAAGTTGTCCTGGCGGGGACCGAAGTTGTCCCGGCGGAGACGGAATTTGTTCCAGCGGGGACGGCAGTTGTCCCGGCGGGGACGGCAGTTGTCCCGGCGGGGACGGAAGTTGTCCCGGCGGGGACGGAAGTTGTCCCAACGGGGGCGGAAGCTACCCTGGCGGCGGCGGAAGCTTCTCCTGAGGTGGCGGAAGCTGCCCCGGCGGGGGCGGAAGCTACCTCCAGCATGGCCACTGCTGCTGACAGTCAGGCTTCCCAAGCCACGCAAGCTGCTGCATCGGCAGTGACGGCGGCGGCAGCATCAGCTGCTGCTGCTACAGCCTCTATTGCTGCTGCTGCCATTGCTGCTGCTGCCGCTTCAGCTGCCACAGCGGCAGCTGCCTCTGTTGCCACTCTGAATTTCGAGTTCATGCGAGTCTCCGTTGCTGGCAGCTCCCAGCAGGCAGCCACCGCGATGGCCTCTGGGGCTGCCTTCACTGCCCCCGCAGCAGCTGCTGCTGCTGCTGCTCCTGTCGGCAGCCCATTAGGGGCCGCTTTAGGGTCGCCGATCGAATCCGACGACAGCCACAGCTACTCTGCCATCAGCACCCTGACTGCGGTCTCCAGCGGCCAACAGCAGGAGTCGGAGCTGAGTGCAACAGGTGCACTCCCGCAAGACACCCAGCCACCCCAGCCGCCTGCCTGGGCTCCCCGAGGCTCCGAAGCCGGGCCAGACGTCCCTTCTGGCTGCACCGTCCAACGCAATACGCTTTTCGACCCCACACCAGCAGCAGGCGGCAGCAGTGACGCCCCATTCCGCGGCTTAGTAACCCCGCCCCCTCTTGTTGCGGTTACTGGAGTGCCTGAAATTTACACTGTGTACACCAGTGGAGCGTATCATCATGGAGTGGGCAGCAGCGGGTCAAGCCAGGAGGATCAGCAGGGCCAGGAGCAGCAGGACCAGAATCAGCAGGAACAGGATCAGCTGCACCAGAACCAGCAGAATCAGCATCAGCATTACAGTGTGTACACCAGTGGACTGTACGAAAGCAAGATGAATAGCAGTGGTACTGGCCAGGGGGGTCTGGATCAGGACAGCTCTGAACTTCTGAGGATGCTGGATCAGACGTGCCTGGATCAGCAGGAACAACAGGGCTCGGATCAGCAGACCGCGGGCCAGCAGGATCTTGAGCAGCAGGACCCGGATCGCCAAACCTCAAGCCGACAGGTCGAAGGAAGCAGTCCACACCAGAGGGACAGCATTGAGACAGTTTCGTTTTGGCTGGAGGGTGTCCAGGCGACAGGATCACCTAGTCAGCAGCGGGACCCGGAGCAGCAGGACCCGGGTCAGCAAGAACGAGACGAGTGGAAACCGGATCAGCGGGAACTGGATCAGCGGGAACCGGATCAACAGGGCCTGAACCGTCAGGGTCAGGAGGCACAAGTGGATGCGCAGCTCGCTGTTCATCAAGCCAGGTAACCCCAACTGCAGGGACAAGCCTGTGCTTATGTCAGTGTGCACTGGACCTTTGGGGGAATGCCAGGTGGCCATGGGTGGGCCTTTTGGGAACAAACTTGCGACTCACCGATCAACACTCACCATTCACCATTCACCATTCACCACTCACCACTCACCACTCACCACTCACCACTCACCACTCACCACTCACCATTCACCACTCACCACTCACCACTCACCACTCACCACCCGCCACTCACCACTCACCACTCACCACTCACCACTCACCACTCACCACTCACCACTCACCACTCACCACTCACCACTCACCACTCACCACTCACCACTCACCACTCACCACTCACCACTCACCACTCACCACTCACCACTCACCACTCACCACTCACCACTCACCACTCACCACTCACCACTCACCACTCACCACTCACATATCACCACAATCCATGCATGAGCAGGATGCGATGCATGGGTTCCCTCCAGCAGTGACTTACTATTCTGGAGGTACACCAAGCGTGAGCCGAGCGATGGGCAAGGCGGCAGCCGGGATGACTCAGGATGTGGGGCCTCATATATTTATATACAGCCACATGGGATTGTGTGTGTGTATGATGACTCAGGATGGGGGGCTCATATATTCATGTACAGGCAGCTGGGTCTGTGTGTATGTATTTGAAAACTGAGGATGCGGGGCCTCATAAATTCATGTAAAGGCAATTTATAGGCACCTGGGTCTGCGTGTGTGTATGATGATTGACAGTGCAAAATCTGAATGCTGCAAACGGGGTTGTGCGTATGATGACCTAATTTGTGACAGACCTCGGGAAAAATTAGCTAGTGTGTGAATACCCTAGGATATCCAGCCTCATCCGTAAATGGGTACATTGAATGACGGAGGGTGTCAAACCAGACAGGCACCCGGACGTGTGTGTATGATGACTGGGGGTGTCGACCCTCAAAGCAGCAAGCCAAGTAGGCCTGTGCACATGATGACGGAGGGTGTCGGACCTCCATACATCCTAGCAGACTTCGTGATTATCTTCAAATGCAAGTTTTCCTCATTCAGGACTAGGGGACCCACCTCCTGGACAGGTGGAAACCCAGAATACCCTCCTCAAAAAGGTCTCGACTGTTTGTTTCAGTGGCTCCTGTTCCCAACTCCACAAACACATACTTAGAGGCTCCCAATGTCTCAAGTTTTTGGTGCAATGGAATGCCTCACTGAAGCTGACATTGCGATGTTGTGCCCCTGATGCTGTGCTTCTAGCAGCCTAGCAGCACGTCTGGGATGATGTTCAGGATGTAATGCACCTCAATCTGTGACCCACCCTTTCGCAATTACCGTTCTGTTATGCTGTGGAGGCTTCAGGGAAATTTGGAACTGCCTGGATTACTTGTGAATACTGGTACAGAGCCGGTAATTATTTGTGATGTGATTTCATAAAGCTACCAGTTGGGCAAGGGGGTACAACTGAGTTGGGCGGTGATCAATCAAGCATGGGAAACAATCCAGTCGAGATTTCTGGGAGGGATTACAACAGAGTTGTACCCCCTGGTTTTTACCATCCAGACAGGAACATGTGTCAACGAACCCTCACATGTTAGAGACACCTAGTGAGGCTCGCTTGGCCACCGGGAATTTCCAGTGAACCTTGATAAGTCCTTGAGATCATGTCATGCTTGGTGTCTGGCTTATAAATGCAGGTGTTCCCTTCAAGGCTGCCGTATGCAGCAATTGTCAATGTCTCGCCCACATTGACAATTGATGCATAAGGTAGCCTTGAAGTAAGGTGGTTTCGATGCTGTCCATCTCGTTAAGAACCAGCCGTGATTATCCTCTATTTGAGACCCTATGCCTGTGTACCGGTACTTGACTTGGTTCACATCGTTTTTGAAATCCAACCTTCATGTGGAATTCATGTGTCTCAAGCCGTCAACGGTTTGGAACAAAGTAGGGACACGAAAAAATGTTAAGTTTGGGCTAGATCCCCTGCTCGGATCTATATTGATATGAGTCAATTTGCAGGATACTATTTAACCTGTCACTGGTAATGTATCTACAGACGTAGTTACCGTAAGTATGAATGCGGTACTTTGTGCCAATGAACCTGATTTGTGCACTACGGTATGGACGATAATTCTATATCTCGAATCCACATACCCACACCATCTTGGCGTATGTGCTCGGCAAACAAATCCGGGTAAAGTCTAGTTGTGCTAATGCATGTGATGCTTTGTTAAGCTCCGTGATCACATCACGCATCACATTCAAACTTCGTTGCTCGACCAAACTGAGATTATGATCCACAAGCATAGATGCATGCAGGGGTTCTAGTGATTTATTGTGAATATTGTTCGCAGTCCAGCGAAAGAAAGCATGTCAATGACGTTACACCCCTGGGGCCTGCTCAAACGGGCTTGGTCGCGTGGGTGCCATTCGACGCATGCCGGCATGTGACAGGTGCCGACAAAACGGTTCAACACGGCTCAAGTCCATGCTGCTCTACTTGCGTCCATGCGGTGGACTCTTGGGCCGCAGCTCCTCAATCAGATCGTTGATGGGCAGGAGGTTGGGCGCATTGACGGGAAGCTTGCCGTTGGGGTTCCGGTTTTCAATGTAGGTGGATCCGTCCTGGTTCTGTAAGGGATGAGGGTTGAGGGAATAGGGTCAAGCTTGGGCCAAGATATAAGGGTCAAGATCTGTTTGAGCTCGGCAAGTCACAACACACAGACTTTGCTTTTTAAAATGGACAGGACTGGTCCCGGTACCGGTACCTAGCCCGCTTCCTCAACTCTGCAAAACAACCCCCCCCCCCCTTATCTCAAATCCAAGCTAAACACTCGCTCGCAAGTAAGGTGGTCCAAACTGCACCTTGAAGTGTGAAGCGTAGACAGCAGGGCTGAAATTGCTCGTGGGTAGGGACCGGCCAACTGTTACCCAGCCAGGCCGGATGTTGTGCTCCTCACCGAACAGCTCCAGCCGCCTACAACAAACGAAAGCGAGATGACGATTTCAGATAGGCTCAAGCTGTCATTGCAATCCCAGAAGCAACAACATGCATTTCCAGCCAAACAGCTTTGAAACGCCTGCAGTAAAAAAACTCCAGATCGGATACCGGTACCCCCTGCCGGTACCCATACGATACGTATCAAGCCGGTGCAACAACAGTTGGGAGATGGCACAGCATCCGTGGCATAGCTGTTAGAAATGGGCTAGAGGCTAGAGGCCGCAATGTTGCTGAATACCCAATATAAACAACCATGAGCACAACACAGCCTGTGACGATTTCAAACAGATATTGAATATAAAGAGTTCGTTCAAGCCTCCCCGAAAACGGGATATATTGGATGGGAACCCACCTGCGTCCGTTATTGAAGCGCTCTATGATTTGGTACATCTCCTCAGGCTTGGCCGTACTGCCGTTGGGCGGCTCCTCTGCGACGATGATGTCGGTATCGCAGTTGGCATGAATGACCTGCGATCACATTTGCAGGTTACAGCTTATCGCCTGCGTCAACATCAAATGCTGCCCGTACACCCTACGTATCGGTGTTCCGTTCATATTATAGAAACAAAAAATCGCCGTTCGGCGGGTCCAGCCATTTTTACTTCCAATGTACTGGTACCAACATAGTTTTATTGACAGCAATAGCCTCTCACCTGCCCATCCAACCCACGACGCACGCTGCCCTTGATACCCATCAGACAGTGCTCCTGCGGAGACAAGAGGAGACATTCAAATTCGAAATCAGGGGAAAGATTCAAATTCTAAGAAGAGGCATTCGAATTATATAGATATTTGAATACAAATCAATCTGGAAGGTGTGACTGCAGCCCGATACCAAAGGCTTCACATCGGGAAAAAACGACATAAAAAAAAAGGTAGAAGACCTACTCCTTGAGGGGCAGTTCAGCCCCATCAACCCTGTCAATATCGCTCAAGATCAGCTGGCTGTCCAGCTGCAAATTTCACCTTTGTGTGGGCAAGCACCGAGTTGACCTCCTGGTGCACCTTGGAAAGCTTCTTGGCTGGGTGCTCTCGGTTCGTCTTGATCCAGCAGATGTCTTCGCAGCGTCTGAAGCCCCACTTCTTCAGGCAATGCCGGCCAGCTTCGAGGCCCTCGGCGTCGCCACACCTACGCTCAGAATTCAAATACTAAAGACAGCATTAGATCTTGGACATGCAACTGTGGCAATGCCTGCCAGCTGAAGGCGCTTGGAGTTTGCAGTGTTGGCTATTTATGAAGGTGGCGTGCTTATCAGAGATCATCTCCGGTGCTCATGAAGTTAGCCAGAGCATACGTGTATATAGCTAGCACCTCACCAGCCAATCCATTTTGGCCAATGGAAACCAAACGTCACCGACCTTCGTCCGGCAGCTCAAGCAGCAGGCAACTCGCTGCAACAGGCCCCCAAGGACGAGGGCCGTGATGTAGCCGAACTATTGCTGAAATGCTGAAGCGCACACCGGATCTGAACTCAAGTCACCTTCAAGTGAAGACATCTTCAAATGCCTCCAAAGGCATTTGAAGATGTCTTCACTTGAAGATGCCTCCGAAGGCACACGAGACATCGTCAAATGAAAGCGTAGCAGGGCTCACAAGCTTCCAAGACCTTGAAAACACTGGATCGCCAGAAAAATTCACAAAACACACATCTTACCACAGGAACAGGAAGCTAGGGTTGTCCGAGATGTTCTCAATCTCCAGGTTCATGATCTCCTTCCAAGCCCAAGCCTCTTGATCCTTGAGACAGCCTGGATGGAAAAGTGGTGAGGTGATTAAAAACGCAGCGACACCCCCCTCTGGTCACACCACCTGGTCACACATTCAATGAATGGTATGAATCGGAGTAACATGTCTTTGAAACTTCCAAGATGCACGTCTATGACACATCAAACAAGCCCCTTCCAATCAGCTATCGGTATGAAAGTAAAAACAATGAGCAACAGCTTTAATTCGATTCAACCGCTGGTAATCTCACACCTGGTGCACACCTCTGATACTCCTCCCAGTGTGGATCCGCCAGGATGGAATGGATATGAAATCAGATGTGTATCCACAGCCATTACCCTCTCACCTGGTGCACGCCTCTGATACTCTTCCCACGGTGGATCCACCAGGATGGAGTCAAACTTTGTGCCGAACGTGTCCACAGAAAGCCGGAGCGTGCGCAGGTCGGCCTGCAATCCAAATTCAAATTCAAATTCAAACATCCAGTCAGCGGAAGTATGTGCAGCGAACCTGTGCACTCATCGGCAGCCGCGCCCAGATCAGGGCCAGGGGAATAAGCCACGCTCAATGCAGCCAGAGTTTCGGAGCCAGCCGAGCACAAGCGGCTCGTGTAAGCGCAATGCGCCAGTGAACAGCAGGAGCGATGAAGGGCACATTTGATGATTGGTGGCTGCATTCAGACTGCATGGATCTCATGACAGGACAAACAAAAGCAACACACGGTTCGCCCCTCCCCCCCCCCCAATGTATTCCTGCTGCATTAAATGGGGGTTAATTACAGATGGTTCAAGCTTGTTGCAGAATATGGCAAGCTGCTGCACTGTCCCTGTCAGGCAATCTATATTTCAATGGTGATGTGGCGTGTACGGCTGTGCAGCTTCTGGAGAGTGTGAATCCATGTGCGAACGTAATGTTTCCTTAGCATTTTGGCCTACAAAGGCTTCCCATATCTAGATACAAAGACCTCCCATGTCGTGACCTGATTCAAAGAATACAGAGGAAACTCTCTCAGCCTGAAGCTTCGCACTGTTAGGTATTTGGGCGGCGTTGCAATATGCCCCCTTTCTCTCGTGTGTAGCGCTCACTGCGCCTGCCCCCCCTCCCAACCTACTCGCCTCAAATATCCCCCCCCCCACCCTTTAACCCCGACCCCACCCATCTCAAGGTAGCAAGGCGGTGTCGCATGCTTGGCGACGTGACCCTCCCACCCCACCCTTTAACCCCAACCCCACCCATCTCAAGGTAGCAAGGCGGTGTCGCATGCTTGGCCATGTGACCCCCCCACCCCACCCTTTAACCCCGACCCCACCCATCTCAAGGTAGCAAGGCGGTGTCGCATGCTTGGCGATGTGACCCCCCCACCCCACCCTTTAACCCCGACCCCACCCATCTCAAGGTAGCAAGGCGGTGTCGCATGCTTGGCCATGTGACCCCCCCACCCCACCCTTTAACCCCGACCCCACCCATCTCAAGGTGGCAAGGCGGTGTCGCATGCTTGGCGATGTGACCCCCCCCCCTGAACCCTCACCCCCGCCCCACCTTCAAATAGTAAGGTGGTGTCGCATGCTTGGCAATATGTGCCTCCTTGAGGTGCGTCATCTCCCTCATCTGGGGGTACTTGTCATACCTGGGTTTGAAATTTTAAGGTTTAGGGTTTAGTAAAGGACTACAAGTACTAGCACCCCGTATGAGTAATCTCCCTCACCTGGGGGCACTTTCCATACCTCGGTCTAGGGTTAAGGGGCTTATGCTTAGTACAAGTCAGGGCACTCCATGTGAGTGATCACCCTCATCTAGCAGTACTTGCCATACCTGGGATTGTAGTAACAGGTTGAAGGCTCAGGGACACGGGTAACATACAGGTGTAAGTACCCCCACAATCCCACATGAGTAATCTCTATCACCAGGCGGTACGCGTCGTACATCGGCAGATGCAACAGGTGCAGCGGCCATTCACACGCATGCAACAGGGAACACCAGCAGGCCCAGGCACCTCTCATCAGCGCTCGTAGAGCCGCAGAGAAAACCCTAAAAGATGCCAGCAGGCTTCCCCAAGAAACCTTTCTGAACCCTCAACACCTGAACTGCAAACATGAACGCCGCCCCAAAACATGAATTCAGCCCCCAAACCCCAATGCCTCAAAGCCCCCAAACCCGCACCTCTCGTCGGTGACAGTGGAGTCGCGGAGGAAGTTCTGAGGCCTCTGGCCCGTATCCACAAAGTGCTACAAGCAACACAAGGGTTTGGGATTGTGGTTCAGGGTCCACAAAGTGCTACAAGCAACACAAGGGTTTGGGATTGTGGTTTAGGGCCCACTAAGTGCTGCAAGGAGCACTAGGGTTTAGGGCTGTGCTTTAGGATCCACAAATTGCTACAAGGAGGACAATAGTCATTCCCCGCATAGAGAACGCACAGTCTCGAGCTGTCAGCTTGCCACCCTCCTCCCCTTCCCCCACTGCTACATACACACACACACACACAAACACACAATCGTGACCCCCCTGCACCTCCCCCAAACCTTACGTGGCTGTAATCTCCCCCCCCACGTGCACAGACTTCCAAGCTGGCAGCATCCCCCGCTACACACACACACGCAAACAAAATAAAACACCCTGCACATCATATACCATACACACCCCAAAGCCTGACTAGCAGTGGTCGTTCCCCACGTGTGCAGAATTTCAAGCTTGCAGCTCACATGCCCCCACTACACACTCACAAACAAAAGAAAGAACCCTGTACATCCCACGCCCCTCACACACCCCAACCCTCACCTGGCAGTAGTCGTTCCCGATGTTTTTTGGAGGAAAAAAATGCATGCAGAATTTCAAGCTGGCAGCCTCCATGCCCCCACTGCACACCCCCACACACCCCCACACACACAAAAGAAAGCAACCTGCACATCCTATAACCCAGCCCCACACACCCCTACCCTCACCTGGCAGTAGTGGTTCCCCACACACCCCACTACACCCATACAAATACAAAAGAAAGCAACCTGCACATCCTATAACCCAGCCCCACACACACCTACCCTCACCTGGCAGTAGTGGTTCCCCACACACCCCACTACACCCATACAAATACAAAAGAAAGCAACCTGCACATCCTATAACCCAGCCCCACACACCCCTACCCTCACCTGGCAGTAGTGGTTCCCCACACACCCCACTACACCCATACAAATACAAAAGAAAGCAACCTGCACATCCTATAACCCAGCCCCACACACCCCTACCCTCACCTGGCAGTAGTGGTTCCCCACACACCCCACTACACCCATACAAATACAAAAGAAAGCAACCTGCACATCCTATAACCCAGCCCCACACACCCCTACCCTCACCTGGCAGTAGTGGTTCCCCACACACCCCACTACACCCATACAAATACAAAAGAAAGCAACCTGCACATCCTATAACCCAGCCCCACACACCCCTACCCTCACCTGGCAGTAGTGGTTCCCCACACACCCCACTACACCCATACAAATACAAAAGAAAGCAACCTGCACATCCTATAACCCAGCCCCACACACCCCTACCCTCACCTGGCAGTAGTGGTTCCCCACACACCCCACTACACCCATACAAATACAAAAGAAAGCAACCTGCACATCCTATAACCCAGCCCCACACACCCCTACCCTCACCTGGCAGTAGTGGTTCCCCACACACCCCACTACACCCATACAAATACAAAAGAAAGCAACCTGCACATCCTATAACCCAGCCCCACACACCCCTACCCTCACCTGGCAGTAGTGGTTCCCCACACACCCCACTACACCCATACAAATACAAAAGAAAGCAACCTGCACATCCTATAACCCAGCCCCACACACCCCTACCCTCACCTGGCAGTAGTGGTTCCCCACACACCCCACTACACTTATACAAATACAAAAGAAAGCAACCTGCACATCCTATAACCCAGCCCCACACACCCCTACCCTCACCTGGCAGTAGTGGTTCCCCACACACCCCACTACACCCATACAAATACAAAAGAAAGCAACCTGCACATCCTATAACCCAGCACCACACACCCCTACCCTCACCTGGCAGTAGTGGTTCCCCACATACCCCACTACACCCATACAAAAACAAAAGAAAGCAACCTGCACATCCCACGCCCCTCACACACCCCTACCCTCACCTGGCAGTAGTCGTTCCCGATGTTTTTTTTGAGAAAAAGCTGCATGCAGAATTTCAAGCTTGCAGCTTCCATGCAGCTCCCCCACTGCACACATCCACACCCCCCCCCCCCAATCCTCACCTGGCAGTAGTCGTTCCCCGCGTGCGCAGACTTTGTGTTGGTCAGCTGCGCGCCTCCTCCTGGGGGGATGATCGCGCCGTAGCGCCCGCGCATCGGTCCATTGTTACCGACACTCCCACCACCGCCCCCGCGCCCTCCCCCGCCTCCTCCACCCCCTCCCCCACCGCCACCTCCTCCTCCGCCTCCGCCACTGCCGACATTGCCGCCGCCCCCATCCACCTGTCGCTCCTGATCGTGGCGAGGGCCGGGAGGCCCCATCATGCCCCCACCGCCCATCTGCTGCCCACCTGCTGGCAAAGGGTGCAGACAGGGCCAGGTCAACAGCAGGGTGTCAGGTGCAACGTAGTTTTGAACCCTAAACCTGAACCTCGGGTGCAAAGCATGGTTTCAGTTGCAAAGCAGTTCTGAACCCTGAATTCCAAATGCAAAGCAATTTCTCGACCATTCTCTCCAGGTGCAAAGCGGAGTCCAGAGAGAATTGGTTTCAAACCCTTTAATCTGCACCCTGTACCCTACCGTAGTATCAGTCAATTTCGTTTTATATTGAATTCGTTTTTTGTTTGGAAACCTTCTAATTAATAACAAAATCACGGTTTCGTTTTAGTGGTTCGTTTTTCTGATCGAATGCTGGAAAATTTACGATCACTGGTTTGTTTTGGCTTCAGAACCACTCAAAACGGCAATCGCTGGTTCGTTTTTAAGAACAGTCCGTGCCTTCGCTCTAGCAATTGACTCAGCAAAAGTATACTGCCTTTTGCTCATGACAATTCTTAGTGTGGCGATTATATTCAGGATTTTGGGCTAAAATGTTCGCTTTTAAGGTTCGTTTTCTTTCTACAGTACAGATTATCGTGGAAATCAACCAGTCGATTTCTTGAAAAACGATTAAAAAAACGAAATCGGACTTATACTACGGTACGTGCAAAGCGGGATTGGGAGAAAAACGGTTTTAAACCCTTCAGTATGAACCCTACCCCCCCGGTGCAAAGCGGGGTCGAGAGAGAATATGTTTAAACCCTTAAATCCGAACCCTGACCCCCCCAGGTGCAAAGCGGGGTCAGGACCTTGACCCTGCCGTCCATCTGCCCCCCCGCAAGGTGCAAAAACAGGCCAGGTCTATAACGGGGTCGCTTTCACGGGCTTTAAAACCTGAGACCTGAACCTCTGGTGCATCGCAGAGTCAGGTTCATAAAGGGTTTTTGTAGAAGGAGGTCCTAAACCCTAGACAATTGGAAACCAAACCTTAAACCCCAGGAGCAAGGCGTTTCATACCCTCAAACCTGAACCCCAGGAAAAAGTATATACATTTTAAGACCCGGCCCCCCACGATCCAGGTGGAAGGTAGGATCAGATTCAAAGCGGGTTCGGAAGAGTTCAGGACTCCGTGGTGAAAGGGTCATCAAAACTTGCCGTCAAGCTCCAACCTCTGAACCCCACCCCAAGCAATCACCTTCCTGGCTGACAAACTGCATTGCTTGGCTTAAGTCAGGGGCGCTAAGCTTAAATCCTTCCTCCCCCCTTTTCTCCCCCTCCCCTCCCCCCTTTGCCCTCTCCCCCCTTTTCTCCCCCCTTCCCTCCCATGCTAAACTCACCAAGCAGGCTGACTAACTGCGTTGCGTGGCTCCATTCCAGAGCTCCAAAATTCTCTCTCCCCCTCCCCCCTTCCCCCCTCCTCCCCTTCTGAACTCACCAAACTGGCCGTCAAACTGCATGCCCATGCCCGGTGGCCGCAGGCCCGGTGGACCCGGCACCATCTGCGGCATGTGACTGCCATTGTTCATCATGTGGCTGTTGGGCATGCCTGCACAGAGAGGAGGGTGGGGGGAAGGGGGGGCATGTTTGAATTCAAAATTCGAGTACGAAATTCAAAACTTGGCAAACCCGGCACCATATGCGGCAAGTGACCCCGTCATTGTTCATCAGGACAATGTTGGGCACGCCTGCACATCGAGGGGGCTAAGGGACGCAGTCCGATCATCAAATTCAAAACTATTCAGAACTGGCACTGTCTGTGGCATATGACCGCCCTTCATCATGAGGTTGTTGGGCATGCCTGCACAGAGAGGAGGGTAGGGGACAGGCGGGGATGGTCAAATTCAAAATCTGATTATGCAATTGGAGAGAAGGCTGTTCCGGCACCATCTGTGGCAGGTAAGGGGCTGGGCAGCCACGTCCGTATTCAAATCGCACTTATGACATTTAAAAGGTAGGTGTAGCCGGTTCCATCAGCGGCAAGTGATCGCCATAAATCATCACGAGATCGTTGGACATGCCTTCACAGAGAAGAGGCTGGGAGGCAGAGTTCAAATTCAATTTGGGAGCATGGAATTCAAAACTGGGTAGAGCCGTCACCTTCTGCAGCATTCATCGTGAGGTACCTGGGCCTGCCCGTGCGGCAGCAAGGAGGCAATGGAAACAGGGAAGGAATATTAAATTTCAAATTTCGACTTCAAAGCACACTGACACCCGCCATGTGCTACGCCGCCTACGCGCTATTCTAAAACTGGCCACAGAGCTGAGCCGGCGGCGCGGTCCCTCACAGCAGGCACTAGAAATCGATTCAAAACACACACAGCCTCCCCGGAAGCCAACAAACCAGTTTGAATTTGAATTATGAGATTTCTCACCGGGTGGGAGCCTGCCCATCATGTTAGACATGGGGTCGAAGCCGCCCGGCCCCATGCCCGGCGGCCGGGGCCCCCCGCCCATCATGTGCCCGCCACCGCCCATCATGGCTGGATTCATCTGGCCTGCATGGGCAGCAAACCGCAAGTTAGGCTTGTAGGATAAGTTATATAAATTAGGCTAGTTAGGTGACACCACCGCCCAATCGCCCATCATGTGCCCGCCACCGCCCATCATGGCTGGATTCATCTGGCCTGCATGGGCAGCAAACCGCAAGTTAGGCTTGTAGGATAAGTTATATAAATTAGGCTAGTTAGGTGACACCACCGCCCAATCGCCCATCATGTGCCCGCCACCGCCCATCATGGCTGGATTCATCTGGCCTGCATGGGCAGCAAACCGCAAGTTAGGCTTGTAGGATAAGTTATATAAATTAGGCTAGTTAGGTGACACCACCGCCCAATCGCCCATCATGTGCCCGCCACCGCCCATCATGGCTGGATTCATCTGGCCTGCATGGGCAGCAAACCGCAAGTTAGGCTTGTAAGATAAGTTATATAAATTAGGCTAGTTAGGTGACACCACCGCCCAATCGCCCATCATGTGCCCGCCACCGCCCATCATGGCTGGATTCATCTGGCCTGCATGAGCAGCAAACCGCAAGTTAGGCTTGTAGAATGAGTTATATTAATTAGGCTTGTTAGGTGACACCGTCCCCCAATCGTCCATCATGTGCCTGGTCAAGCGCAGAACAGCAATACAAAACTGCCATCATCCCGCTCATGACGAGCACCATAACACTTTCATCGGCTCAGTAATGGCCATCCCATGGCATGCTTGAGATTGATTTGATTGCTAGATGGCGCATTATTGATTTAAATAAATAAACATGGTTTACATCCCCCGATCTCACCCATCATCCCGCTCATGTCGGGCATCATCGAGTTCATGGGCATGCCCGCCATCATGCTCGCCATCATGCCGTCCATGAAGTTGCCCGGTGGAGGCATGCCCATGCCATCGACAGGGCCCCCGCTGTTGTTGATCATGGGCTTGCCTGCTGGTGCGGGGAAAGGGGGCGAAGGGGCAGAATTAAACATGATGCATTGATGCCGCCTTGAAGTTGCCCGGTGGAAGCATGCCGCTGCCATCTAAGGTGCCTACGCTGCTGTTGATCATGGGCTTGCCTGCTGGTGCGGGGGAAAGGGGGGGAGCGGGCAGAATTAATCATGATGCATTGATGCCGCCATGAAGTTGCCCAGTGGAGGCATGCACCTGCCATCTAAGGTGCCTACGCTGTTGTTGATCATGGGCTTGCCTACTGGCTGCGGGGAGAGGATAGGGAGGGAAAATATTTATTCATCATGCCGCCATAAATTTGACCAGTGGTGCGGGGCGGGGGGACGGGGGGCCTATTTATCAAAGATCAGGACCGGGCACGGGAACAGTCATCAGGGACTGGGCGGCATGCCCACCCCATTACCGACTTTCTGCTTTTGGCAATCATGGGCCTGCCTGTGCAGGACAGGGGACAAGCATGAACGGTCGGGGGCAGAATTCTCCCCCATTCCAATCACGAAATTACCCGGTAGAGGCAAGCCCCTGTCGGTGCCCCCCCAGTTCATCATCATGGGCTTGCCAGCACATCCTCGGGGGCAGGCAATTTATTTTAAGAATCCAGGTTAATTTCAGTGCTCAGCAGCGCACCAGGCCGCCTTTGGGGGGCCGCCAGGCGGATGCCTGTGGGCTCATGGGGACCTAATTTTGAGCTTAAAGCTTCGGCCGTTCTGCCCAAGCAGGAGGTCTTGCTGCACCCCATGCCCTCGACCGTGATGTAGCTGAAGTGTGGCTGAAACACACAAAAATGAAAGCGTTGGGCGGCCAGCACCTAGTCAACAGCAGTTGGGAGGTCTGGCCAGGCTTAGGCCCAATGCTCTCAGTGGTGTTTGTAGAGGTTCGGTTTCATGGATTTTGAGATCCCTTGGCTGACATCTGGCAGAGGTGCCTAGTCATCTCTGTTATAATAGGGTGATTCAGCTACAATTCAGCTACATAGATACTGCTTGTCATCTTAACCACAACTAGGCTTGGCGTATGGAGAGAATCCCCGTGCAGGACACTGTTGACATGAGTGCATTTCAGCTATATTCATCTACATTTCATCTACACTTCGGCGAAAACCTGGCCTGCGGCCGAGGGGTGTTGGTGCGGCAAGCCTAGCTGCATGGGTCATAGTTTGGTCCCGTTCGACCCCGTGGTCGCTGCCCCTCAGCCTGCCAAATGTTGCCTGGTGCGAATAAAACATCAGAACATAACACAGCCATGCACGCCCGCTTCTGCTTTAGTGCGCACCAAATTATTACATGCAGGCTGTTAGGAGGCCACCAGTGGGACAAAGGATCTAGATCATCCCACGGCCTACTGCCGGCGGCCCAAGCTGCAGGGCTTGCTGCATCAGGCCCCTCTGCAAAGGACTGTGATGATAAATGTAAGCTCAAGCACCCTGAAATGATCACTGATTCACATTTGCATGCCGGCTGAAAATGCAAATCCACCACAGGTGGGGGAAGACTGCATTGATCCGTGGATCTGCCGTGAGCAAAGTAATTGCAATGTTGCGGAAAGATAAAAGGGGTGCTGACCATTACAGTTTACATTAGGGGAGTGTGTCCTCAGTTGAGCTACAAGGCAGACACATCAAGGCCAAGGGCCAGGACGTCCTGATGCAGCAAGATGTCTGCTGCTTGGGCCACGGGGCTGTGAGGCAGTAAATTTCGATTCCCCATCAGCCGTTTGGTGGCTAGCCAGCAGGACGTCACAGATGGTCAGGTATGCACAATAATAGACACTGGAGATCGGTGAACGTGGCCCATGTGCAGCTCGCCATGCCAATCGCCAAGTGCCAGGCAGCCCAGGCAATTCACTGAATGCGGAATAATTTCAGAAGATGTGGCATTCATGCTTCACTTGCTTGCCCTGCTACGTAGCGTTGGCATCAGGTTGCGGACTGAGCTAGCCCAAGATCTTACCGACGATGTTGCCATCTCTGCCGCCGCGACCTCCTCGGCCGCGCCCCCCTCCTCTCCCTTGCATGCGATGACTATCGCCTGTCAATCACCCTCCTGGCGACAGACTTTCAGCAACCTAGGTGGGCACCAAGTTCAGGGTGACGTGCCGCTAAGAACGGCGTGATGATGACAAAAGAGGATATAATTTCAATATGGATAGGTGTAGAGTCTCAAAGATTGCAAGATCCAGGGAGTGGGGGAAATCGGTGCTGAAGACAGAGGCGAGGGGATTACGAAAGCACGTACGTGCCGTACCCCGTGAGGCAACCAGTGAGGGTTTCCCCTCCCTGGCCAATCTTGCCCGCCAATCGCAGAGATCGCTCCCTGCTCACGTGTTACTTATTTAAGATGCAGGTCCTTCGCGTGTGCATCTCCCAGGGCAGGAAGCAGACGCAGCATGCGTTGCTTAACACCAACATCATGGGTTCGACCCGACCAGGCGCAGTGCTTTCTGCAGCGGCTCAGCACGCCTCTCGAGGCTTTTCAGCTGCAGCTGCAGAGGGGCAACAGGATGTCGTGATTATCGGCGGAGGTCCGGGGGGCTACGTCGCTGCGATCAAGGCTGGCCAGCTCGGTCTCAAGGCGACATGCATCGAGGGGCGAGGCGCACTTGGTGGTACATGTCTAAACGTCGGCTGCATTCCTTCTAAGGTGACGAAGGAGGAAAACCTCGAATCAATTTCCCTGCATGGCCTGCATCACCTAATGATCGCGCTCGCGATCCTAGGGGTCAGATAAGGGCCCCTACGAACTCACAGCGACTCCTCGTCATCAGCACTGGTATGAAGGCGATTACTTGTTGTGAACGGATTTTTAGTTTAAGCCCCCCCTCATCTGCTGCATTGCCGATTTCCCTCGGGAGAGACGCGCCCTAGACCTCCCCGTGAAGCCTGAGCGACATTCCATCCCAGCGACGGTTCAATAAGACGGTTTTGCCTCCCCGCGGATGGGTCAGCCCTACTCTTATGTGCCCTTCGCACAGGTATAGAGTCATCTTCTCTCTCTATCGCGGGAGAAAATTGATCGCGGTTCGATTTTTTTTTGGCTGGCTGTTGTTGGAGGTTTCAAGAATGACGGGGATCGTCACAACCAAGATGAATTGGATTTCAAATTACACGGTCTAGTGCCACTTATTTGGGGCACCTCTTCCCTGTGATTTAGAAGAGGTGCCTCCAGTTAGAGGACACATTTGATTTGAAATCTAGTGTCCATGGGAGTGCACACAATGATATACAGATTTGTCAAACAATGGAGTTGTAGGAGGTTCTTAGACTCGATACGCTTGTGCTTTAACTAAAGCTCGGCTGCATGAGCATTGCGCATGAGCATGCAACCCTCTTATTACCGGGCTCAAATACTGAAAGCGTTGGAGCAAACTGCTCGGCTTCTCGCAGTGTGTGGCGTGTCATTTTTAGAGCTCATGGGCACACCTGTGCAATCTGTCGCCTGTGCATCAAGGTGGTCATGCCCTAAGGCATATCAGTGTTTGTGTAAATAGCGCTGAGCCCCTCCGGTCCAGAGTGAAGGTAGCATGGTGCGATCATATGCATGTTTCAATGAACACACGGAGAGTTTAAGGCCCCTGGTTGAACGGGTTGAAGCGGCTTAAGCAAATTTATAGGGCAGGTGTAGCCGCAGCGCGTTCTCGGGTGTTAGATGCCTTGTGTGGACTAATCCCCAGCGTTTCCCCGGCATTTCCCCCCCGGCTACAAGGCCACCTCTGTTTTCTTGCCGCGTCTCCACAAGGAAATCCGCCCTGGGCAAAATCTGGACTGGCCTGTGTCAGGTGGCTCAGGGAGCATGGCAGGTGAAGCATGAGGCCTCTGATTAAGGCCAGATGGGAGCTACACTGTAGCTAAACAAACGCAGAGCCACACAATAAAATACAATAACTGCTGATTCATGTACAATGGAGGGCTGATCCTGTATCCTTATCTCTTGCAGGCCCTACTGAACTCAAGCCACAAGTTCTATGATGCCAAGACACACTTTGCACACCATGGAGTAATTGTGGAGAACCCTAGGTGACAAGGGAGGTTGTAGGTTTCCTGGCGTTTTGCACACCAGGGAGTCATTGTGGAGAACTCTAGGTGACAAGGGAGGGGGTGGATTTCCTGGCTTTTTGCACACCTCCGAGTCTATGTGGAGAGCCCTAGGTGGCATTGTGGGGTTTTGGGTTAATTTGGTGTGGTCGGTGGGCCCTAGACACTGCGAATATGGCCTTTGGGTTGACCTCGTGGTTGACCTTGAGCACGATGTCTCGACTATTGACTTGATGTCACCACCATAGATGATGTAACTGTCACATGCCGTACAAGATGGAACCGCCACATGCTTAACATGACGTGACCGCCACATGCAGTGCATAATGTAACAGCTATTTGTCATGGATCCAGATTGGCCATACGTGATATAATTGCCATATGCTGTACACAATATAAATGCCATAGGCCATGCGTGATGTAACGGCTATACATCATGGATAACGGGCCAGAATGCCTTGCTACTTTCATTTATTGAGGCATTTCCCTGTGCACAACCGTTATGCCTCTAGCCCCAACTCCAGTGTCCTGGGAATACTTTTGAGAATGCTTGGTTTTGGATCCGCCTCGCCCCCCATTGTGTTTTCCTCTGATCCTGGCATCTCCTGAAAAGTGGCCTGGTGAGTACTGGAAATGTACACTGATGTTGTCTTACCCCCAACCTGCCAATGTGTCGCTGCTGCTACTTGCATGGTGTCATTTTTTACCCAGGGGATTCAAATCCCTGTATCCTACTTGCCACTGAGCTGCGGCTGCTGTCAAGATGGCCTTACCCCATAATCCTTAAACCTTCCTTGGGGCACTTATCCCTGATCCCCATACATCACTGTGTTGCGGCTGCTGCTTGCAGGGTCGACTGGGCTGCCATGCAGAAGCAAAAGGACACCGCTGTGTCCGGCCTCACCAAGGGCATTGAGGGCCTGCTGAAGAAGAACAAGGTATGCATGACTGCGCATGGGCAAGGTGTGCATGGGCGTGAATGGACAAGGCTTTCATGGCGGTGCATAGGCAAGGTGTGCCAGGTTGTGCATGGAAGTGCATGGTCAAGTTTTGCATGGAAGTGCATGGGAACCGTTTGCATTGCGGCATGGAAGTGCACGGGCTAGTTGTAAGAGGATGTGCATGGAGCTGCATGGGCATGGTGTGCATAATTATGTGTAAACATGTTTGGCAAGGTTTGCATGGTTGCGCAAGGAGCTGCCGGCAAGGTTTGCATGGCGGTGCATGACATTGCATGGCAGGTTATATGACAATGCGTGGCAGTGCATGAGCTAGATGTGCATGACACCCTCGCGTCCTCATCTCTTATGCCCCTCCCCTTATCTCTGGGTGGAATATGTTCGCTGTTGTTCAAGGGTGTAGAAAGGTCGTGGAGTGGCCTGGACGTGTCGCACGTGATGCCCACACTCCTGTGCCCTTCCACATTTGTGTGTCGGGGTAGGCCAAGATCGTGGCGGTGCTTGGTGCGGAAATAATGTGGTCCGGCTTGGTATGTGTCGCTCGTGATATCCCCCCCTCCCCTGTGCCCATCCCCGTGTTTGTTCTGAGCAAAACACCATGCATTGGGGCTAAAGCGGGGCGGTGCATGCTGTGTGTCGCGCTCGACACCCAAGCCCCTGTGCCCCTACCCAGTGTTTTCATTTGTTGGAAGCTACTGTTTTTGCATCCCAATTTGTGAACGAAAGCGCACAATCGTGGACACCTCCCCTCTTGTACAGGTGGAGTACGTCAAGGGGTGGGGCAAGATCGTTGGCCCCAACAAGGTCGAGGTTGCCCTCATCGACGGCGGCACCAAGATCATCGACACCAAGAACATCATCATTGCATCCGGATCCGAGGTCACTCCTCTTCCTGGTGTGACCATTGACGAGGAGACGTGAGTTGGAGTGACCAAGGACTGACCGGGGAGTGTTACTCTTCATCGAGGGAGTAACCAGGGTGTGACCATGTACAATCAGGATGGGACCATCTCTCTGGCATGACCCTTGATGAGGAGGAGTGAGTGGAGTCGACCCTCTCTACACGACCCTAAACCCTGTACCCTTCGACTCGCCCGCCGTTCCGCAGGATCGTGTCATCCACAGGGGCCCTCAAGCTCAAGGAGATCCCCAAGACCATGGTGGTCATCGGTGCGGGATACATCGGCCTGGAGATGGGCTCTGTGTACTGCCGCCTCGGCACGCAGGTCACGGTCGTCGAGTTCCTGGACACCATCGTGCCAACCATGGTCAGTGGTGCGGGCTGCATTTTGTGTTCTGATGCTCAGGTTGACATTGCCTTGTGTGAGGTGTTGTGTTCTCCACCGCTACCCTTGGGCTACATAACGGCATGCAGACAATGGGGCCTGGTGCAGGAAGCTTTGCTGCTGGAGCTTCCGGTTCGTGAAAGTTTGGTCGGCCCAGTGGGGCGGCCGCCTGGCGGCCACAGGTGGCCTGGCGCACACTGAAATCAAGTGGTGTGTGTGATGCAGTGATGCTCTGTGTGTACGTGTATGTGTGTGAAGAATGATGCAGATCCTTCAGTCGTACCACTTCCTGCTGCATGTTAGGATGGCAAGGTCTACCGCAGATCTCTCCAGTGGCCAGATCACACCTGTTTTCTCCCTGAACTTGAGCCCACCGGCCCAGCCATCTCTCGCATTGCCAGAAGGCATATGTTTTCTTCTTGAACTTAAGCCCACCCTAATCACCCCTGTTGCATTTCAGGATAGCGAGGTCCGCCGCACCTTCATGCGCACGCTGGAGAAGCAGGGCCTGAAGTTCAAGATGGGTTACAAGGTGCGCATGGGGGGGTCAGGAGCGCAGCCCATGGGTTGTAGGAAGCACAGCGCATGGGGCAGTAAGCAGTGTTGTGCATGGGATGGTAGGAAGCACAGTGCATAGGGCGTTAGGTGCTAGGGATTGCAGCGCATGGCGCAGCAGGACGCCGCTTTGTTGAATGAAAGTAGGCTTTACGGGGCGTGGGGGTAGAGGGTTGGCGCAATATGGGCCAACACTGCATCCTCCGCGCTTCGTTACAGGATCATTCTCTTGGAGGGCAGTTGAAACAGAGAGGAAGGACGGGAAGGAGATCAAAACATTGAAAAGGTCGTAGTGACATACCGCGCTTTAAACAGGAAGTTCAAACAGGCTGAAGCGTAGTTTAATAAGGGGAACGAGATAGAGAGTACCCGTAGTTTAGAAAGGGGAAAGGTTGGAGAGCAGTTCAAAATAGGGAACAGGATGGAGAGCAGTTGAAACAGGGGAACAGGACAGAGATCAGTTGATATGGGACTGCAGGTTGCGGAGCATTCCAAAAAGGGGAATGACAAAGAACAGTTTAAAACAGGAATTTCAAGCAGGACGATAGGCTGTCCTAACCGAGAGGAAGGAAAGCAGGAACCATTGGTTCGTGCAAATTACAGGAGAGCGCTTGAGCATAACGACATACTGTGCCTGCTGCTACGTATAACATTCCGCATGGTGCCAAAAAGTGTGTGCATCAAGGCTGGCGGGGATTGAGCCTCAGACGACATTTTATTTTGTGTGCTTCAGCCGAGCTTCAGCTTCAGTTTTGCAGCTCGCTCAGCCAGCTCACTGCTTGCAGTATCGTACTGCTGCTGCATGCAGCACTGTACTGCAGGTCAGCAAGGGAGAGGTTGTGAATGGCAGGGCGCTGCTGCATGCAACATTGTTACCACTGCACTGCTGCGGTACGCTTCCCTGCAGGTCAGCAAGGGCGAGGTTGTGAATGGCAAGGTGCAGGTGCATGCAACGTTGCACCCACTGTACTGCTGATGTACGTTATACTGCAGGTCAGCAAGGGCGAGGTTGTCAATGGCAAGGTGCAGCTGTCCATGGAGCCTAGCAAGGGAGGAAAAGTGGAGAACATGGAGGTGGATGCATGCCTGGTGTCGATCGGTGAGAAGAGAGGGGGAAGTTGAACTCTATAAAATAGGTTTGAAGAATTTTAAGCCCTTCAAATCCCGAAGTCGATCATAAGAATGCACATTATGAGAGCCTAGCGAGGGAAAACTGGAGGAGCAGCTGAGTTGATGAAGGTCGACGCATACCTGGTGGACATTGGTGAGTTAGGGATGTGTTGGGCGGCAAGGGGTGCAGGGGCTGTGGGCAGTACCTTCCCCACACATATTTTCAGGCCCGGCCCTCACAGGCCGCCGCCCAGTTCTCCAGGGCCTGAATCTAGAATACTTAGGCAAGAAAGTGGTTTCACGTGCACTTCCTCGCACTTACCTACCAGCTTCCTGGTACGTTCCTCTTACATTATCCACACCTTCCCGACACTCTCACAGGCTGCCGCCCTGCCACCAAAGGCCTGAATCTGGAGGAGCTAGGTGTCAAGGTGTTTGCATCAGGCACCTTACACCTTCTCCACATCTTCCCAGAACCTTATGCTCATCTTCCCAACACCTTGTCATCTTCTCCTCAACTTCCGCTAATCTTCCCAGTACCTTCTGCTCATCTTCCCAGCGCCTTATCATCTTCTCCTCACCTTCTGCTCATCTTCCCAGTACCTTCCGCTCATCTTCCCAACGCCTTATCATCTTCTCCTCATCTTCCGCTCATCTTCTCAGTATCTTCCGCGCATCTTCCCAACGCCTTATCATCTTCTCCTCATCTTCCGCTCATCTTCTCAGTATCTTCCGCGCATCTTCCCAGCGCCTTATCATCTTCTCCTCACCTTCTGCTCATCTTCCCAGTACCTTCCGCTCATCTTCCCTACACCTTATCATCTCCTCAACTTCCTCTCATCTTCCAGTACCTTCTCAACACCTTCCTCACACTTTCACCACAACTTCACAGGCCGTCGCCCTGTCACCAAGGGGCTGGGTCTGGAGGAGGTTGGCGTCACGTTGGATTCACGCGGCCGCATTGGCGTTGACGATCACTTCCGCACTAGCGTACCCAGCATCTACGCCATTGGAGACGCAGTCCATGTGAGACACTCCTAACCCTTACAAGTGTCGTACTAGGCATTCGCGACCACCAAAAGATTTATATTCCGCTTTAAATTTAATTATGTTTATGCAATCCAAAATCCGCACAGGCTCACCTAGCTTAACGTTTTTGTGGGCGTTGTTGAGGTGGGGCATTCCAAACTATTATCTATGGTAAATGAAATTGTGGCATTCGATATGTGCTGCACCTGTGTCCCCAGCTTCTACACCATTGGAAAGGTGGTGCACGTGAGACTGTGTCCTCTCGTCCTTGTGTGAAACTACGGGATGAGTTGAATCAAGACCAGCATCTCTGCTGAGAGACGTGTACCAAGTTAGACACTAAAAAATCATGTCAACTTGCATGCTGTAGGTGTGCTTTGCCTCCCCTCATGGTTGATCTTGTTTGAGGTCGAGGGATATATACAAATACTTCTTGAGGATTGATGACGCCAGTTTTCAGTCAGGAAATGAGACTGTTTTGTCGAAGTTTCTCTTCAGAGGGAAGGCATTTACACAGGAAATTAATTATACCAGAGGTCCAGAGGGAAGGCCAATCAAATCTATGGGGCATTGCCGCTAGTACCTGTGTTAATAAACACAGTTGTATTATTCTGAGGCAACCCCCCGCCTAGTCCTTCAACAACAAATGCACGATCCTTTGTCTTCAGGGGCCCATGCTGGCACACAAGGCTGAGGAGGATGGCGTCGCTGCAGTGGAGATCATTGCAGGTGAATCCTTAGGGCCACACTAGTGTGAACATCGTAGGTGGGTCGTGAGCTGATTTTTTGTTGCTTATTCCGTGCTGGCAAGGAAGTCTACATCAACTACACTACATGCCCTTTACAACTGATATAAATACCCCTGTTAATGATGTCATGCTTTTTAGTTTGCAGGCAAGAGTGACTGCGTCAACTGCGCCACCGTTCCCTCCATCTGCTACGGAATCCCTTGTCAATTATGTGAACGCGCCCTGTACCTGCTACACACATCCCTGTGAAGCATGTCGTGTTTTTATCTGTTTGCAGGCAAGAACGGCCACGTGAACTACGCCACCGTTCCCTCCATCTGCTACACCCACCCCGAGGTTGCGTCAGTGGGCATCACTGAGGACGAGGCGAAGAAGCTGGGCTTGACCATCAAGACGGGTGAGTGGTTGTGCAGCCCCCACCAGGGCTTGATCAGTGCCCTAAACCCTACTTGAAATAAACCATACACCCTATTTGAACTCCCCATTGAGCAGGCAAGCCCTCACCAACCCTTATTGCCCCCCCCCCCCCCGGCCCTCCCTAGGAGCAGACAGGCCCTCACATGTTTTGACCCCAACCGCCCCACTCCCTCCAAGACGCAGGCAAGCCCTGATATGCCCTAATCTCCCCCCTCCCCTCCCATTGAGCAGACAAGCCCTGATATGCCCTAATCTCCCCCCTCCCCTCCCATTGAGCAGGCAAGCCCTGATATGCCCTAATCTCCCCCCTCCCCTCCCATTGAGCAGACAAGCCCTGATATGCCCTAATCTCCCCTCTCCCCTCCCATTGAGCAGACAAGCCCTGATATGCCCTAATCTCCCCCCTCCCCTCCCATTGAGCAGGCAAGCCCTGATATGCCCTAATCTCCCCCCTCCCCTCCCATTGAGCAGACAAGCCCTGATATGCCCTAATCTCCCCTCTCCCCTCCCATTGAGCAGACAAGCCCTGATATGCCCTAATCTCCCCTCTCCCCTCCCATTGAGCAGACAAGCCCTGATATGCCCTAATTTCCCCTCTCCCCTCCCATTGAGCAGACAAGCCCTGATATGCCCTAATCTCCCCCCTCCCCTCCCATTGAGCAGGCAAGCCCTGATATGCCCTAATCTCCCCTCTCCCCTCCCATTGAGCAGACAAGCCCTGGTATGCCCTAATTTCCCCTCTCCCCTCCCATTGAGCAGACAAGCCCTAATTTCCCCTCTCCCCCCCATTGAGCAGACAAGCCCTGATATGCCCTAATCTCCCCTCTCCCCTCCCATTGAGCAGGCAAGCCCTGATATGCCCTAATTTCCCCTCTCCCCTCCCATTGAGCAGGCAAGCCCTGATATGCCCTAATTTCCCCTCTCCCCTCCCATTGAGCAGGAAAGCCCTGATATGCCCTAATCTCCCCTCTCCCCTCCCATTGAGCAGACAAGCCCTGATATGCCCTAATCTCCCCTCTCCCCTCCCATTGAGCAGGCAAGCCCTGATATGCCCTAATTTCCCCTCTCCCCTCCCATTGAGCAGGCAAGCCCTGATATGCCCTAATCTCCCCTCTCCCCTCCCATTGAGCAGACAAGCCCTGATATGCCCTAATCTCCCCCCTCCCCTCCCATTGAGCAGGCAAGCCCTGATATGCCCTAATCTCCCCCCTCCCCTTCCATTGAGCAGACAAGCCCTGATATGCCCTAATCTCCCCTCTCCCCTCCCATTGAGCAGACAAGCCCTGATATGTCCTAATCTCCCCTCTCCCCTCCCATTGAGCAGACAAGCCCTGATATGCCCTAATTTCCCCTCTCCCCTCCCATTGAGCAGACAAGCCCTGATATGCCCTAATTTCCCCTCTCCCCCCCATTGAGCAGGCAAGCCCTGATATACCCTAATCTCCCCTCTCCCCTCCCATTGAGCAGACAAGCCCTGGTATGCCCTAATTTCCCCTCTCCCCTCCCATTGAGCAGACAAGCCCTGATATGCCCTAATCCCCCCCCTCCCCTCCCATTGAGCAGACAAGCCCTGATATGCCCTAATCTCCCCTCTCCCCTCCCATTGAGCAGACAAGCCCTGATATGCCCTAATCTCCCCCCTCCCCTCCCATTGAGCAGGCAAGCCCTCACCAACCCTTATTGCCCCCCCCCCCCCCCCCGGCCCTCCCATTGAGCAGACTGGCCCTCACATTTTTTGACCCCAACCGCCCCACTCCCTCCAAGACGCAGGCAAGCCCTGATATGCCCTAATCTCCCCCCTCCCCTCCCATTGAGCAGACAAGCCCTGATATGCCCTAATCTCCCCCCTCCCCTCCCATTGAGCAGGCAAGCCCTGATATGCCCTAATCTCCCCCCTCCCCTCCCATTGAGCAGACAAGCCCTGATATGCCCTAATCTCCCCTCTCCCCTCCCATTGAGCAGACAAGCCCTGATATGCCCTAATCTCCCCCCTCCCCTCCCATTGAGCAGGCAAGCCCTCACCAACCCTTATTGCCCCCCCCCCCCCCCCCCGGCCCTCCCATTGAGCAGACAGGCCCTCACATGTTTCGACCCCAACCGCCCCACTCCCTCCAAGACGCAGGCAAGCCCTGATATGCCCTAATCTCCCCCCTCCCCTCCCATTGAGCAGACAAGCCCTGATATGCCCTAATCTCCCCCCTCCCCTCCCATTGAGCAGGCAAGCCCTGATATGCCCTAATCTCCCCCCTCCCCTCCCATTGAGCAGACAAGCCCTGATATGCCCTAATCTCCCCCCTCCCCTCCCATTGAGCAGACAAGCCCTGATATGCCCTAATCTCCCCCCTCCCCTCCCATTGAGCAGACAAGCCCTGATATGCCCTAATCTCCCCTCTCCCCTCCCATTGAGCAGACAAGCCCTGATATGCCCTAATCTCCCCTCTCCCCTCCCATTGAGCAGACAAGCCCTGATATGCCCTAATCTCCCCTCTCCCCTCCCATTGAGCAGACAAACCCTGATATGCCCTAATTTCCCCTCTCCCCTCCCATTGAGCAGGCAAGCCCTGATATGCCCTAATTTCCCCTCTCCCCTCCCATTGAGCAGGCAAGCCCTGATATGCCCTAATCTCCCCTCTCCCCTCCCATTGAGCAGACAAGCCCTGATATGCCCTAATCTCCCCTCTCCCCTCTTATTGAGCAGGCAAGCCCTGATATGCCCTTATGTCCCCTCTCCCCTCCCTTTGAGCAGGCAAGCCCTGATATGCCCTAATCTCCCCCCTCCCCTCCCATTGAGCAGACAAGCCCTGATATGCCCTAATCTCCCCTCTCCCCTCCCATTGAGCAGACAAGCCCTGATATGCCCTAATCTCCCCCCTCCCCTCCCATTGAGCAGGCAAGCCCTGATATGCCCTAATCTCCCCCCTCCCCTCCCATTGAGCAGACAAGCCCTGATATGCCCTAATCTCCCCTCTCCCCTCCCATTGAGCAGACAAGCCCTGATATGCCCTAATCTCCCCCCTCCCCTCCCATTGAGCAGGCAAGCCCTGATATGCCCTAATCTCCCCCCTCCCCTCCCATTGAGCAGACAAGCCCTGATATGCCCTAATCTCCCCTCTCCCCTCCCATTGAGCAGACAAGCCCTGATATGTCCTAATCTCCCCTCTCCCCTCCCATTGAGCAGACAAGCCCTGGTATGTCCTAATTTCCCCTCTCCCCTCCCATTGAGCAGACAAGCCCTGATATGCCCTAATCTCCCCTCTCCCCTCTTATTGAGCAGGCAAGCCCTGATATGCCCTAATCTCCCCTCTCCCCTCCCATTGAGCAGACAAGCCCTGATATGCCCTAATCTCCCCCCTCCCCTCCCATTGAGCAGGCAAGCCCTCACCAACCCTTATTGCCCCCCCCCCCCCCCGGCCCTCCCATTGAGCAGACAGGCCCTCACATGTTTTGACCCCAACCGCCCCACTCCCTCCAAGACGCAGGCAAGCCCTGATATGCCCTAATCTCCCCCCTCCCCTCCCATTGAACAGACAAGCCCTGATATGCCCTAATCTCCCCCCTCCCCTCCCATTGAGCAGGCAAGCCCTGATATGCCCTAATCTCCCCCCTCCCCTCCCATTGAGCAGACAAGCCCTGATATGCCCTAATCTCCCCTCTCCCCTCCCATTGAGCAGACAAGCCCTGATATGCCCTAATCTCCCCCCTCCCCTCCCATTGAGCAGGCAAGCCCTCACCAACCCTTATTGCCCCCCCCCCCCCCCCCCCCGGCCCTCCCATTGAGCAGACAGGCCCTCACATGTTTCGACCCCAACCGCCCCACTCCCTCCAAGACGCAGGCAAGCCCTGATATGCCCTAATCTCCCCCCTCCCCTCCCATTGAGCAGACAAGCCCTGATATGCCCTAATCTCCCCCCTCCCCTCCCATTGAGCAGGCAAGCCCTGATATGCCCTAATCTCCCCCCTCCCCTCCCATTGAGCAGACAAGCCCTGATATGCCCTAATCTCCCCCCTCCCCTCCCATTGAGCAGACAAGCCCTGATATGCCCTAATCTCCCCCCTCCCCTCCCATTGAGCAGACAAGCCCTGATATGCCCTAATCTCCCCTCTCCCCTCCCATTGAGCAGACAAGCCCTGATATGCCCTAATCTCCCCTCTCCCCTCCCATTGAGCAGACAAGCCCTGATATGCCCTAATCTCCCCTCTCCCCTCCCATTGAGCAGACAAACCCTGATATGCCCTAATTTCCCCTCTCCCCTCCCATTGAGCAGGCAAGCCCTGATATGCCCTAATCTCCCCTCTCCCCTCCCATTGAGCAGGCAAGCCCTGATATGCCCTAATCTCCCCTCTCCCCTCCCATTGAGCAGACAAGCCCTGATATGCCCTAATCTCCCCTCTCCCCTCTTATTGAGCAGGCAAGCCCTGATATGCCCTTATGTCCCCTCTCCCCTCCCTTTGAGCAGGCAAGCCCTGATATGCCCTAATCTCCCCCCTCCCCTCCCATTGAGCAGACAAGCCCTGATATGCCCTAATCTCCCCTCTCCCCTCCCATTGAGCAGACAAGCCCTGATATGCCCTAATCTCCCCCCTCCCCTCCCATTGAGCAGGCAAGCCCTGATATGCCCTAATCTCCCCCCTCCCCTCCCATTGAGCAGACAAGCCCTGATATGCCCTAATCTCCCCTCTCCCCTCCCATTGAGCAGACAAGCCCTGATATGCCCTAATCTCCCCCCTCCCCTCCCATTGAGCAGGCAAGCCCTGATATGCCCTAATCTCCCCCCTCCCCTCCCATTGAGCAGACAAGCCCTGATATGCCCTAATCTCCCCTCTCCCCTCCCATTGAGCAGACAAGCCCTGATATGTCCTAATCTCCCCTCTCCCCTCCCATTGAGCAGACAAGCCCTGGTATGTCCTAATTTCCCCTCTCCCCTCCCATTGAGCAGACAAGCCCTGATATGCCCTAATCTCCCCTCTCCCCTCTTATTGAGCAGGCAAGCCCTGATATGCCCTAATCTCCCCTCTCCCCTCCCATTGAGCAGACAAGCCCTGATATGCCCTAATCTCCCCCCTCCCCTCCCATTGAGCAGGCAAGCCCTCACCAACCCTTATTGCCCCCCCCCCCCCCCGGCCCTCCCATTGAGCAGACAGGCCCTCACATGTTTTGACCCCAACCGCCCCACTCCCTCCAAGACGCAGGCAAGCCCTGATATGCCCTAATCTCCCCCCTCCCCTCCCATTGAACAGACAAGCCCTGATATGCCCTAATCTCCCCCCTCCCCTCCCATTGAGCAGGCAAGCCCTGATATGCCCTAATCTCCCCCCTCCCCTCCCATTGAGCAGACAAGCCCTGATATGCCCTAATCTCCCCTCTCCCCTCCCATTGAGCAGACAAGCCCTGATATGCCCTAATCTCCCCTCTCCCCTCCCATTGAGCAGGCAAGCCCTGATATGCCCTAATCTCCCCTCTCCCCTCCCATTGAGCAGGCAAGCCCTGATATGCCCTAATGTCCCCTCTCCCCTCCCATTGAGCAGGCAAGCCCTCACAAACCCTTATTGCCCCCCCCCCCCCCCCCGGCCCTCCCATTGAGCAGACAGGCCCTCACATGTTTTGACCCCAACCGCCCCACTCCCTGCAAGACGCAGGCAAGCCCTGATATGCCCTAATCTCCCCCCTCCCCTCCCATTGAGCAGACAAGCCCTGATATGCCCTAATCTCCCCCCTCCCCTCCCATTGAGCAGGCAAGCCCTGATATGCCCTAATCTCCCCCCTCCCCTCCCATTGAGCAGACAAGCCCTGATATGCCCTAATCTCCCCTCTCCCCTCCCATTGAGCAGACAAGCCCTGATATGCCCTAATCTCCCCTCTCCCCTCTTATTGAGCAGGCAAGCCCTGATATGCCCTAATCTCCCCTCTCCCCTCCCATTGAGCAGACAAGCCCTGATATGCCCTAATCTCCCCCCTCCCCTCCCATTGAGCAGGCAAGCCCTCACCAACCCTTATTGCCCCCCCCCCCCCCGGCCCTCCCATTGAGCAGACAGGCCCTCACATGTTTTGACCCCAACCGCCCCACTCCCTCCAAGACGCAGGCAAGCCCTGATATGCCCTAATCTCCCCCCTCCCCTCCCATTGAGCAGACAAGCCCTGATATGCCCTAATCTCCCCCCTCCCCTCCCATTGAGCAGGCAAGCCCTGATATGCCCTAATCTCCCCCCTCTACTCCCATTGAGCAGACAAGCCCTGATATGCCCTAATCTCCCCTCTCCCCTCCCATTGAGCAGACAAGCCCTGATATGCCCTAATCTCCCCTCTCCCCTCCCATTGAGCAGGCAAGCCCTGATATGCCCTAATCTCCCCTCTCCCCTCCCATTGAGCAGGCAAGCCCTGATATGCCCTAATGTCCCCTCTCCCCTCCCATTGAGCAGGCAAGCCCTGATATGCCCTAATCTCCCCTCTCCCCTCCCATTGAGCAGACAAGCCCTGATATGCCCTAATCTTCTCCTTCTCCTCCCATTGAGCAGGCAAGCCCTGATATGCCCTAATCTCCCCCCTCCCCTCCCATTGAGCAGACAAGCCCTGATATGCCCTAATCTCCCCTCTCCCCTCCCATTGAGCAGACAAGCCCTGATATGCCCTAATCTCCCCCCTCCCCTCCCATTGAGCAGGCAAGCCCTGATATGCCCTAATCTCCCCCCTCCCCTCCCATTGAGCAGACAAGCCCTGATATGCCCTAATCTCCCCTCTCCCCTCCCATTGAGCAGACAAGCCCTGATATGCCCTAATCTCCCCTCTCCCCTCCCATTGAGCAGGCAAGCCCTGATATGCCCTAATCTCCCCTCTCCCCTCCCATTGAGCAGACAAGCCCTGATATGCCCTAATTTCCCCTCTCCCCTCCCATTGAGCAGGCAAGCCCTGATATGCCCTAATTTCCCCTCTCCCCTCCCATTGAGCAGGCAAGCCCTGATATGCCCTAATCTCCCCTCTCCCCTCCCATTGAGCAGACAAGCCCTGATATGCCCTAATCTCCCCTCTCCCCTCTTATTGAGCAGGCAAGCCCTGATATGCCCTAATTTCCCCTCTCCCCTCCCATTGAGCAGACAAGCCCTGATATGCCCTAATCTCCCCCCTCCCCTCCCATTGAGCAGACAAGCCCTGATATGCCCTAATCTCCCCTCTCCCCTCCCATTGAGCAGACAAGCCCTGCTATGCCCTAATCTCCCCCCTCCCCTCCCATTGAGCAGGCAAGCCCTGATATGCCCTAATCTCCCCCCTCCCCTCCCATTGAGCAGACAAGCCCTGATATGCCCTAATCTCCCCTCTCCCCTCCCATTGAGCAGACAAGCCCTGATATGCCCTAATCTCCCCTCTCCCCTCCCATTGAGCAGACAAGCCCTGATATGCCCTAATTTTTCCTCTCCCCTCCCATTGAGCAGACAAGCCCTGATATACCCTAATTTCCCCTCTCCCCTCCCATTGAGCAGACAAGCCCTGATATGCCCTAATCTCCCCCCTCCCCTCCCATTGAGCAGACAAGCCCTGATATGCCCTAATCTCCCCTCTCCCCTCCCATTGAGCAGACAAGCCCTGATATGCCCTAATCTCCCCCCTCCCCTCCCATTGAGCAGGCAAGCCCTCACCAACCCTTATTGCCCCCCCCCCCCCCCGGCCCTCCCATTGAGCAGACAGGCCCTCACATGTTTTGACCCCAACCGCCCCACTCCCTCCAAGACGCAGGCAAGCCCTGATATGCCCTAATCTCCCCCCTCCCCTCCCATTGAGCAGACAAGCCCTGATATGCCCTAATCTCCCCCCTCCCCTCCCATTGAGCAGGCAAGCCCTGATATGCCCTAATCTCCCCCCTCCCCTCCCATTGAGCAGACAAGCCCTGATATGCCCTAATCTCCCCTCTCCCCTCCCATTGAGCAGACAAGCCCTGATATGCCCTAATCTCCCCTCTCCCCTCCCATTGAGCAGGCAAGCCCTGATATGCCCTAATCTCCCCTCTCCCCTCCCATTGAGCAGGCAAGCCCTGATATGCCCTAATGTCCCCTCTCCCCTCCCATTGAGCAGGCAAGCCCTGATATGCCCTAATCTCCCCTCTCCCCTCCCATTGAGCAGACAAGCCCTGATATGCCCTAATCTCCCCTCTCCCCTCCCATTGAGCAGACAAGCCCTGATATGCCCTAATCTCCCCTCTCCCCTCCCATTGAGCAGGCAAGCCCTGATATGCCCCAATGTCCCCTCTCCCCTCCCTTTGAGCAGGCAAGCCCTGATATGCCCTAATCTCCCCCCTCCCCTCCCATTGAGCAGACAAGCCCTGATATGCCCTAATCTCCCCTCTCCCCTCCCATTGAGCAGACAAGCCCTGATATGCCCTAATCTCCCCCCTCCCCTCCCATTGAGCAGGCAAGCCCTGATATGCCCTAATCTCCCCCCTCCCCTCCCAGTCAGCAGACAAGCCCTGATATGCCCTAATCTCCCCTCTCCCCTCCCATTGAGCAGACAAGCCCTGATATGCCCTAATCTCCCCCCTCCCCTCCCATTGAGCAGGCAAGCCCTGATATGCCCTAATCTCCCCCCTCCCCTCCCATTGAGCAGACAAGCCCTGATATGCCCTAATCTCCCCTCTCCCCTCGAATTGAGCAGACAAGCCCTGATATGTCCTAATCTCCCCTCTCCCCTCCCATTGAGCAGACAAGCCCTGGTATGTCCTAATTTCCCCTCTCCCCTCCCATTGAGCAGACAAGCCCTGATATGCCCTAATCTCCCCTCTCCTCTCTTATTGAGCAGGCAAGCCCTGATATGCCCTAATCTCCCCTCTCCCCTCCCATTGAGCAGACAAGCCCTGATATGCCCTAATCTCCCCCCTCCCCTCCCATTGAGCAGGCAAGCCCTCACCAACCCTTATTGCCCCCCCCCCCCCCCCGGCCCTCCCATTGAGCAGACAGGCCCTCACATGTTTTGACCCCAACCGCCCCACTCCCTCCAAGACGCAAGCAAGCCCTGATATGCCCTAATCTCCCCCCTCCCCTCCCATTGAGCAGACAAGCCCTGATTTGCCCTAATCTCCCCCCTCCCCTCCCATTGAGCAGGCAAGCCCTGATATGCCCTAATCTCCCCCCTCCCCTCCCATTGAGCAGACAAGCCCTGATATGCCCTAATCTCCCCTCTCCCCTCCCATTGAGCAGACAAGCCCTGATATGCCCTAATCTCCCCTCTCCCCTCCCATTGAGCAGGCAAGCCCTGATATGCCCTAATCTCCCCTCTCCCCTCCCATTGAGCAGGCAAGCCCTGATATGCCCTAATGTCCCCTCTCCCCTCCCATTGAGCAGGCAAGCCCTGATATGCCCTAATCTCCCCTCTCCCCTCCCATTGAGCAGACAAGCCCTGATATGCCCTAATCTTCTCCTTCTCCTCCCATTGAGCAGGCAAGCCCTGATATGCCCTAATCTCCCCCCTCCCCTCCCATTGAGCAGACAAGCCCTGATATGCCCTAATCTCCCCTCTCCCCTCCCATTGAGCAGACAAGCCCTGATATGCCCTAATCTCCCCCCTCCCCTCCCATTGAGCAGGCAAGCCCTGATATGCCCTAATCTCCCCCCTCCCCTCCCATTGAGCAGACAAGCCCTGATATGCCCTAATCTCCCCTCTCCCCTCCCATTGAGCAGACAAGCCCTGATATGCCCTAATCTCCCCTCTCCCCTCCCATTGAGCAGGCAAGCCCTGATATGCCCTAATCTCCCCTCTCCCCTCCCATTGAGCAGACAAACCCTGATATGCCCTAATTTCCCCTCTCCCCTCCCATTGAGCAGGCAAGCCCTGATATGCCCTAATTTCCCCTCTCCCCTCCCATTGAGCAGGCAAGCCCTGATATGCCCTAATCTCCCCTCTCCCCTCCCATTGAGCAGACAAGCCCTGATATGCCCTAATCTCCCCTCTCCCCTCTTATTGAGCAGGCAAGCCCTGATATGCCCTAATTTCCCCTCTCCCCTCCCATTGAGCAGACAAGCCCTGATATGCCCTAATCTCCCCCCTCCCCTCCCATTGAGCAGACAAGCCCTGATATGCCCTAATCTCCCCTCTCCCCTCCCATTGAGCAGACAAGCCCTGATATGCCCTAATCTCCCCCCTCCCCTCCCATTGAGCAGGCAAGCCCTGATATGCCCTAAACTCCCCCCTCCCCTCCCATTGAGCAGACAAGCCCTGATATGCCCTAATCTCCCCTCTCCCCTCCCATTGAGCAGACAAGCCCTGATATGCCCTAATCTCCCCTCTCCCCTCCCATTGAGCAGACAAGCCCTGATATGCCCTAATTTTCCCTCTCCCCTCCCATTGAGCAGACAAGCCCTGATATACCCTAATTTCCCCTCTCCCCTCCCATTGAGCAGACAAGCCCTGATATGCCCTAATCTCCCCCCTCCCCTCCCATTGAGCAGACAAGCCCTGATATGCCCTAATCTCCCCTCTCCCCTCCCATTGAGCAGACAAGCCCTGATATGCCCTAATCTCCCCCCTCCCCTCCCATTGAGCAGGCAAGCCCTCACCAACCCTTATTGCCCCCCCCCCCCCCCCCGGCCCTCCCATTGAGCAGACAGGCCCTCACATGTTTTGACCCCAACCGCCCCACTCCCTCCAAGACGCAGGCAAGCCCTGATATGCCCTAATCTCCCCCCTCCCCTCCCATTGAGCAGACAAGCCCTGATATGCCCTAATCTCCCCCCTCCCCTCCCATTGAGCAGGCAAGCCCTGATATGCCCTAATCTCCCCCCTCCCCTCCCATTGAGCAGACAAGCCCTGATATGCCCTAATCTCCCCTCTCCCCTCCCATTGAGCAGACAAGCCCTGATATGCCCTAATCTCCCCTCTCCCCTCCCATTGAGCAGGCAAGCCCTGATATGCCCTAATCTCCCCTCTCCCCTCCCATTGAGCAGGCAAGCCCTGATATGCCCTAATGTCCCCTCTCCCCTCCCATTGAGCAGGCAAGCCCTGATATGCCCTAATCTCCCCTCTCCCCTCCCATTGAGCAGACAAACCCTGATATGCCCTAATCTCCCCTCTCCCCTCCCATTGAGCAGACAAGCCCTGATATGCCCTAATCTCCCCTCTCCCCTCCCATTGAGCAGGCAAGCCCTGATATGCCCTAATCTCCCCTCTCCCCTCCCATTGAGCAGGCAAGCCCTGATATGCCCTAATCTTCTCCTTCTCCTCCCATTGAGCAGGCAGGGCCTCACATACATATTTTGACCCCAACCGCCCCCCTCCCATTGAGCAGGCAAGTTCTCCTTCATGGCGAATAGCCGTGCCCGCGCGGTGGATGACGCCGATGGATTGGTGAGAGAGGACTTCAGTGGGAAGGAACGGGGGTGGGGCAGGTCCAGGCTTTGTGGATATGTGAGGTCGTCACACGCAGAACATTGTTCATATTTATGGTACTTCCGCCACAGTTCGTCATGGCTGCCGGCTTTGGGGGGTGCTGATGCGGCAAGCCTTGTTGCTTGGGCCACCGGCCGTTTGCTGGTTGAAAGTCTGGTCCAGGATTCTGGTCCCCATTGGCCGAATAGTGGCTGCCTAACAGCTTGTTGTAGGTGGGGTCTCGTGGAAAAAACGAAAGATGATTAAGTACAAGGAAAGGTTTATCAAACTGCCGGAAAACTACTGCATACGGCATGTGTATGGGCTAGGCATCAAGGGATTCTGCTCTGAGGGACTGGCTGATCCACAGGTTTGTCACACATTTTAGAAACAAAACCTCTTTATGCTGGTCAAGCTGGGACTTAGCGGACTCTATCACCGAAATGATCCTTCACTGTTCACACTGTTCATATGTGTTTGAATATTCACATCTGTCATACTTGTGCGTAGCTTCATTTCTTCTACCTCATGTATAAAATGTTACCTCTTCGTGCAGGTCAAGATGATTGCTGACAAGAACACCGACAAGATCCTCGGTGTGCACATCATGGGCGCCAACGCCGGCGAGGTGCGCATTGAGGCTTACGCCTAACCTAAAAACTCTGGACTTTCTCTAGACCCTAAATCCTGGACCTTTCCTGTGAGTGCACATTATGGGAGCGAACGCTGGCGAGGTGGGTGCTAAGGGTTTGAATCGCTATCCCTGTACCCTTTTTTGCTGGCTTACGAGCCCAAACCGTAACAAGGAGAGTCGGATGTTTGAGCCGTGGACCCTAAACGCCGGTGTGTTTGTCATTCCGATGATCGATACCGTTGAATCAATTTAAGCCCCATGAGCTGTTGAGTTTCTCTCTTTCAGTTCCTTTGCTTGCTGTCCGAACTGTATCCTTAAAATCTGACCTGATTTGTTGGGTGCGAAGAGGCAGTCAAGGATTGTCTTTTTTAGTGTGCACCCGAGCACCTTTGGGGGGCTGCAGGGCTGCCACCACAGGGCTGACGGGGTCCAAAACTCAACTGGCCTTCGACCGTTGGCTCTAGTAAGAGGACTTGCCGCAATGGGCCCCCCGCCTGAAGGACAGGTTGCAGGTGAATGGTAGCTGGAGCACCTTCAGAGAAACAGTGACACACACTGATGGCCAAGGCCGTGCCTCGTGAGCTTGGTCCAGAGGGGTAACACCATGAACTGGTGGCCAAGGGCAGCAAGTGTGAAGTGCTCAATGGTTTTGAACGACTTAATTCCATGTTTCGTATTCTTTGTTGAGTTGCTGATGTACCAGTATGGCATTTCAACCCGTATTTTCTATGCCTTTGAAATTTGAATTTAAGTATGTGATCCATAATGCCTGCCCCTGAAGTTTGAATTCAAATTGCTGTCGCAGATGATTCACGAGGCTTGCGTCGCCATGGAGTATGGTGCGACCGCTGAGGATCTGGCGCGCACCTGCCACGGTCACCCAACACTGTCCGAGGCGGTCAAGGAGGCAGCCCTCGCGACTGCCTTCGGCAAGGCCATCCACATGTGATGAATTCGAATTCGGATTTTGCTTGTAGCTTGGTTTTCGTCCCGGACGGACCGGCTATGCAGAGATGACTGTGTCCCTCCAGGCCTCCAATTTGCCTTCGAGCAGGTTTTTGTTTGAATTTAGAACGCCGTTTCTTGTTTTGAATGATAATTGCCGCAAAAAATAGCTTGTTTCAAACTTCAACGCAATGCCTTCGTCGCTGCATGCACTTATGCATGCAAGCTACGTGGGAATAGAATCGATGCTCCATCCTGCTAGGCACCGTCCCATGTGTAGAACGGTGCATACCCGCTGGGCCCCAGCTGCGGCCGAGCTTTAAGCGGGCCCAGAGGTGAAACGTTATTGACCCGCTGGGCCCTGCCGACAGTTAGGCCACGTGGGACCGGTAGGGAATGACGAAGCTCAATTCCAGCTACCTTGACCAGGCTGGGCCATGGTGCAGACATGCCTGCCTCCCTGTGAGGGGGCAGGAACATGGAGCCCGGCGCTCTAGGCGGAGGGGGAGAGAGGATCGTGCAGCGGGTTCGATCCCTCAACCATGGGGTATGGACGCCACCTGTGTCCTACCACTGGACCATTTCCCCCATCGTCCCACGTGCGTAATTCTTATCATAATCATGCAAATCCATTTCAGACACGAGGTTCTGATGAGTCCATGCCTGGTCCTTCACTCTTTGAGCTGTATATGTTTGGCGCTGAGGCATATCCCGTGGTACTAAAAGTTGTTACTCCCTCCTTTTACATCACCACACGGCTATTCTTGGGTTAGTGACATTACACCTCTGGGCCATGCTGAGATGAAGCTCGGCCACGTCGGCAAAAAAAAGACAGCTAGGTAAGGCGAGGGAGAAAGCATAAGAGAAAGACAAGAAAGGATACGGTAGCATGTTCACCCACCAGACAAAAAGAGCACAAAGTTCGGGCAACCCGTATCCCCTGCCCCTGAAGAGTCTAGCCTTCAAGAAGCTCGACGAGATGTACAAAATCCAGGGCCTCCCACCCCTGCCTGCGGGTCCTCCGACGTCTTGTTTGGTTGGTAGGAAAACGTAAAGGAAGCAACGACTGGAGGAAAGACAGAGAGGCGCACAATGGGCGAAGAAAACACACCTCCAGAAAACGGAAAGGCAGACCAAAGGATACCTGCCTCTGAAAGCAAGAGAGACAAAAGTGACAGAGCCAATCCCCAGAGAGGCAAAACCAAGACAGCAGACTAGCCCTCAACCAAGGCTACCACGTCCTCAACAAAAAGCCAGAGCCTCCCATCCGTGGCAGGTGGGGTTTGCGTTCTTTGGCGTGAGAAACGAGGCACTCCATGGAATAAGATAACGGTAGGGTGATTAGTTGAGGCAGGAGCCAGAAGGTCAATGACATTACACCTATGGGCCCTGCTCAAAAAGGCTCGTCCGCGTGGGCCCCTAACTAAAAAGAGTTGGGAGGAAAGATGGAAACAACACAAGGGGGGAGGAAAAAAGGAAAAAGTGGGAAAGAAGGAGAAGAACACACAGGAAAGAAATACCCACCCCAAATACCCCCCCCAAATGCATGAAGGACCGACCTCTTCAAGTGTGATTGTAGAGAGTCGGACAAGTGTGAAAGAAGGTTTATAGAGAGGGAAACGTAATCGTAGAAAAGTTATTCGCGCCTAACGTTTATAGGTCTCCGCCGCTGTAAATTAGTTATCGCCATACCCCACCTCATGTGCTGCCTACCACACCAATGCCCCCCCACCACCTCATGTGCTGCCTACCGCACCACTGCCCCCACCCCACCTCATGTGTTGCCTACCACACCACTGCCCCCCCACCACCTTATGAGCTGCCTACCGCACCACTGCCCCCCCACAACCTCATGTGCTGCCTACCGCACCACTGCCCCCCCCCACCACCTCATGTGCTGCCTACCGCACCACTGCCCCCCCACCACCTCATGCGCTGCCTACCGCACCACAGCCCCCCCCACCACCTCATGTGCTGCCTACCGCACCACTGCCCCCACCCCACCTCATGTGCTGCCTACCGCACCACTGCCCCCCCACCACCTTATGAGCTGCCTACCGCACCACTGCCCACCCACAACCTCATGTGCTGCCTACCGCACCACTGCCCCCCCCACCACCTCAAGTGCTGCCTACCGCACCACTGCCCCCCCACCACGTGATGCGCTGCCTACCGCACCACTGCCCCCCCACCACCTCATGCGCTGCCTACCGCACCACTGCCCCCCCACCACCTCATGTACTGTCTACCGCACCACTGCCCCCCACCACCTCATGTGCTGCCTACCGCACCACTGCCCCCCACCACCTCATGCACTGCCTACCGCACTACTACCCCCCACCACCTTATGCGCTGCCTACCGCACCACTGCCCCCCCACCACCTTATGCACTGCCTACCGCACCACTGCCCCCTCCATCTCAAGTGCTGCCTACCGCATCACTATCGGGGCCGTACTCGCCTATATGGGCTGGCATCCGGCGCTGCACTGCCCTGCCAACTAGTATAGACAGCATGTGAGGTTGCCGCTTTACCACTAAAACCCTGGTGCGCAAGCTCTAGACAATCAGCCCAGGTGGAGGCGTCATACTGCCTACGTGACACTCAGTCGTTGCCAGCTGGGACAAGACGATCAGCTTATGATGGGGTATGGGGTGCAACATCAGTCTGGAAAGTATGGACGTACATATTCGGACAATGTGTACAGAATATTAAATCTGAGAAAATCGTTCGTTCAGATAAAGTATCGGCCGGTTCCGGTTTCATGCCATGCGAGATATTGATTGCAACTGAGTCAAACCTTGCTTTGAACAAAATCTCCCGAAGTTGGACCCTAGTGACATTAAAGCTGGACCCTAGCTTTTGAATTCAAATACATCCAAAACGGACTGCAGTGACACCAAACCTTAACATAAGCTTTTCAGTTCTAATTTACTCTAAAAGTAGTCTGACACCATAAGCAACATAGCTGGATCTCAGGTTGTAAATTGAAATACTTGGAGAGTCGGAAACCAGTGACACCAAAGCTGGATCCCCAAACATACATTCCAGGTTTGATGAACACAAGGAGGCAATCAGAGGGAAGCAAACCTACCACACTTTTGGGTGTACCAGTTCTCCTCATTGTGGTCATGCGGCCATCGGGAAGAACTCTCCCCCCTATTGTGTCCACTTGTTTGGAGCAAATATTATACTTTTGTATTCAACCATGCATCCGCCGTTTGCGGGTTCCCGTGTCTTCCAACGCTGGGTCTCTCACAGCCCTGCTGCTCAATAGATTGAGGCCCCAACGGCCTACAACAGATCGGCACCACAGAATCCATTTGCCCGCTTCATTGGACTATCTTCGACAGACATAAGGGTCTCTAAAGGCTGAAGGACCTTCACTTGATCTTCTTTGTGATGGCATCCAGGGCATCCCCGACCTTGTCCTTGACAGCGTCCCCGGCTTTGGAGGCGTTCTTCTGTATATCGCTGGCCACGTCAGAGGCCGTGTGCTTGGCGGCCTCAAAAGCCTCGGAGGCGGACTTCTGGGTGGAATCCTTCACGGCGCCCGCGTCAGAGCCGACATCCGAGACAACTGCGGCGGGAGTATTAGCGGGAGGGGGGAGCAGAAGGGGGTGAGTGGGAAAGCAGATCCAGGCATTTGTTCAAGCTCGCAAGCATTTGCTTTGGCCTCTGAGTGGAGTGGGGTCAATTAAATGGTTGAAAGAGATAAAAGAGATAAAGATGGGGTCAAAGTTCAATACAGAGCAGACATGATGCTTGAAGTGCGCACCTGCTGGCCACTAAGACTGGCAGGCCAATTAGTGAATGGGCAGCTACCCATGTGCATGAGGCTGATGCGTATCAAACTCAACCATACAAAAAAACCATGAAGTCAACCATAATACACCCGCCGATGTATGTGTTCCTCACCTTCCTTGACCTTGTCAGCGCCCTGATTGAGCCTGTTCCCGACAGCGTCCTTCAGCTGCATTCAGAAAAACAGGGTACCGTAATCTTCAGGAGTTCATAGAGATAATATGTTTGCCTCCCATTCCAAATTCAATTGAAGCTTCAAAATACTTTTCTTACAGCGCTAGGTATTGGTGCCATCTGCAAAGGTTTGGGTTCATTATCGCCAGGCGGATCCATTGTTCAGTCAGCAGCTGTCAGCTGATCAGCGATATCAGCAGGTACTCGCAACCATAGCCCGTGTTGCAGCTATATTGAAGCCGAGTCCCCAGACTGCGAGTTCTGGCAGGAAGTCTCTCAGACCTTCTCTCGGATCCACCAGTATCAATGAAGTCCCACGACTCCCATCTAATCCCACCCATCTCCTCAGGCACCCATCTCCTCAGGCAGAGAAAACTCCAGAGATTATGGATTAGGCAGATAGATCGCCATTGTTTTCTTCAGCATGGGCTAATGAATCAGCATAATGTACCGACACTCCGACAGTCAGCATAAAACAACCGGTAGCAATATAGGAACATCCATTGATACTCCAATGCGAAAGGGATCTGCTCGTCATGCTCGCGCTTGCAGGGTAGGGTTATGTGCGGGTCGCGTGCATCAGTCCCTACTCTAGGCGTAGGCGTGGGTCGCGTCTAGAAGTCGTGTCGGAAACATCGGTCGGATCGGTGAGCATGAATGCAGTGTGAATCTCGTAGTGAACCTGGGTATGTATCTGTCTGCTGGCATCCTACCCTGATTCATTCACGTGAGTTTCAAGGCAGATCGCAATTGGGCCAGCCAGAAGGCACATCTGAAGCACCAAACCATGAGTGCTCAAACGGCCACACGTACATAGAAAGCACCATGTACGAGTGTTCATCATCATCATGGTAATCATGGACGAGTCACTGATAATGATTGACCCAGGGGCGCGTGCATCAGACGGCATGGTGAGATAAGACAGTACGCCGAACACATTATTTGGCCCGACTTTAAACCGCAAATCGTCAAATCGACACGCACACGTAGCTATCCCGCCAAATGTCCAGAGCTGAAGGTGAAGCGAGGGACGCAGTTTCGGTCGGAACTCACATTTTCGGCCTTGCCGGAGATGTCCGATGAGGCATTCACTGTCATGATGCGCTTGACGATGGGTCGAGTGGCCTTGATGGGAGTTGGGCGGAATGAGGTGACGAGAGAGGCACGACGAGAGAGCACGAAAGACATTGTGGATGTGCTGGCTGGGCACCGACTGGTTGAGTGCTGGACACAAGAAAATGTCTAAATGACAAATAGTGGGTAGGCGTTGGCTGTTCCGTTAAAGTTCCCACCTTAAATGCATTTGGAACGGGATCTGGGTATGGTTCTAGGGTTTCAGGGTGCCCGACGAAAAAAGCGAGTGATGTCACACTGACTGAATGCATATTGATACATATGTCGGCGAGATATGAAATGGTTGGGTTCGGTGCATACGTGTTGCATTGTTGCGTAATACTGGTGAAAGCCCAGCCAGCACTGGTCCCGGCTCTTCAGCCGACGCCAGCATTTTCTTGTTACGCAGCTGCACCTCTGTTTATGTCAGCCCAACCGCCTGCGGTTTGTACCTAGCTACCAGCTGGGTACCCAACAGCCTTAACTTATTTGTGTCAAATAATAGTCTGCAACAAGGGAAATCCCGGAGACGACACCGGCGGAAGTGCTTGCGAACGGTGTTCGCGATGCGATCCTCTCGCGGGCCCCATACATTGGATATGCTGCGGAAATTCGGCCACGCCCACCCCCGGCAGGCCGTAGCCGTCGATTCTTATTTTACCGAGGGATTTCCACGGCATTTCACCGGCCCATCTCGCATTTTCGCTCCGAGCATAGTCAACTCTAGGGGAAGCGTCGTGGGCCTGCCCATTTATCTGTTTTTGTTACAGGTACTTGAAGATCCTCCACATGACGCATCTTTCAGGGCGCAGAACGGCAGAAGTGAAAATGATGGTCCCCTTCGAATTGCCGTGTCGCATCATGCTGATTGCAGCGGTGCATGGCACGTCACGCAGAATGGCACATGGCGCAGCATGGCATATATGATATGCCGCCGGGCGTGTGATGCAACATGGCGCATGGCTCATGGCGTGTGATGCAACATAGCAAATGGCACATGGTGCATGGCAAAGCCGAACAGATGGCGCATGGTGTGTGGCACAGCTTGGCACATGATGCATGGCACAGCATAGCGCATGGCGCATGGGGAGTGACGCAGTGTGGCACATGATTGCGGCGTGTGGTGCATGACGCGGCAAGGCAGTGCATGGCGGTACATCTTTATCAACTCGTGTCAAATAACAGGTCACAGAGGGTTCAACCCTCGACGAATCTAGTGATTCGATAGATGTCTGGGTTGCATAACGAAGAACACATATGTTTACGGGTTCGCCGCAGGCAGGTGCATCTAGCTGACTAGCTCCGCATGGCAATGACGAAATTTTGCTGTTGGGTTTGTTGTACATAATGATAGTCATCGCGAAGTCTATTACTTTATTTGTGCATGCTTGACTACCTTTTAATGGGGGGCTGACATGCATGCACGTTTTAGCATCCGACCCCCGTTTTAAGGGGACGACTCTTAAGAAGGCATGACTAAGTCTGATCACCAACTACATTGCCATTGCCGCATTGGCAGCCATGAGGGCTCATCACATTCATCCTTCAACAAAAGAAGGAAAGCTGCAAGTGAGCAAGTCACGTGGCTATCAAGGTCCTTTAATACAAGGGCTGCAAACTTGGCTTAGAGGCCTTCTCAGCCAAGTCCGCAGCCTTCTTTTTCGAACGTAGCTGAGAAGCCTTTCAACCAACTATCCCACCTTCCCGGTGCGTGCCCTCCCGGTGTGGCACCGGAAGGGAAGGATAATTGCCCAGTGGCTAAGAACTCGGTTTATTGGCAGCAACCACCCCACCCCACGTGGTGACGTGGGTTGAATGAAAGTAATCAGCACTCCAGCAGGCGTGACCGCGTGAGTGGTGGATTGGGTTATAGCGGAGGCCGTGGAGAAAGGGGCAGCTGAGTGAGTGACTTCATTGGACGTTTATCCTTGATGTCTTTCCGGGGATACACATCTAAACATTGGGATTGCAAGTTGGAGAAGCATGCTTCCCGGCCTAGGGTCAGTCATCCAGACTGGACACGCTCAAAAAGCTTGACATCTGGACGGGGCTCATGAGGAGACTCAGCAACCAGCTTACCCTGTCCCACGAAACGCATGGCGTGATAGCGCTGAAGTTTTTGCTTGAACAGCATGGCAAGCGACTACTTGCACTACTGGTGCAGGCTTCGGCATGGACGGCATACTCAGTATGCTGATATGCAAGATCCAAGCCCGGGGTCAAGCACGGGCGGCAAGGGGTGCAAGTTTGCAAGCCAGGTGGTTGGGCATGCGCTAGCAGAGTGAGGGGCGGCATTGGGGCGGCTAGCGTTAGTCACTTGTTCTGTATTTCTGTTTTCCATGACTTATGCCATGACTCCCATGAGATGAGGCCATTCTGAAGTCCCCAGCTTGTTCGAGGGAAGACAAGAAGCCTTGCACCTTTATTTGGTTCATTTTGACCATCGATGCCTGTGTACCGTAGTGACGTGGCCATTTCCTCGTGATTGGGGTATCGGTACAGGAATTCATGGTTCGCATATACCTGCGGAAGTGCTGGCACGGGCTTGGCACGGGCAGTCGGGAAAAAGTAAGAACAACAGCTGTCTGATAAGTGAAGGGAGCAGGCTTCCGTTACAAAAGCTACTACCGGTATGCTGCCTATGTGCTCAAGATTGCCCGGAGCATTCGTATTTTCACATCCATTTGAAGAGTGGAGGGGAAGTAATACTTTCCACTTCTTTTACAATTCCTACACCATGGGCCCCGCTCATAAGACTCAGCCACTTGGGCACTCAGGCGCGGGCTCAGAGGTGTAACGTTCTTGACTTGGGCACTCAAGTGTCAAGCTGGAATGGAAAACAAGGACCTAAAGGGAAAGAGGGAGGCAGAAAAAATAAATGGGTCAGCCTAGGGAATTGCTAGGGGCAGACTAAAGACTGGGCAAAATGAAAATGGAGTTCCGAAGATTCTCCAGCCCCTGAAACGTTTAGGGCCTCAACAATGTTTGCCATACCCTTCTCCACATAATGAGCATCATTCAGCACGGCAGCGATAGCATGAGGATGGCTATACTGGGTGGAGAGGCGCCTTGGGCTGCCATACTGCACTGTATTCGCCGCATGGCCGCCAAGGTGCGTCTCAGGCACCAATTGCCTACACGTATCCAGTGGGCGGATACATACCCGGCGCCTGCAGCCACCTGCTGCCGGCCCCTGGCCACCTCTGGCCGCTACATATCTAGGACCTGCTGGTGGCATCCATACTCAAAGGTTGAGGGATCAAACCCGCCACACGATCCTCTCTCTCCCACTGTTTTAATCACCGAGCTTCATGTTCCTGCCCCCCTCACATAGGAGGGGGGCATGGCTGCACCAGGGTCCTGGCTGTGCATGGTAGCTGGAGTTCAGCCAAGCCATTCCCTACCAGCCCCACGCGTTCGAGCGTTCAGCAGGGCCCAGCGGGTATGCACCGTTCTCAACGAATCTAGGACCTGCTGAAAAGGCTCGGCTGTGTCGGTGCCCATCTGTCTGGTGCACAGAAACACACAACAGAGTATGGACCATGACATGTCGTCAAGTAATTGAGCCGTGGCATATTGTCGCCCCCAAACCGGGCAGATACTCCTGCTTACCTCAAAGGAGGAATCTGGAGACAACGTCGTGCTCTTTTTGATTCGGGATTTGAGAGCTGAGACCAACGCCTTTGCCTTAAACCTCTATAAGCACCCGCTCCCAAACACCATTTGGTCCCTATTCCCCGAATGTAACAACGGAACACCCTGACAGAACGGTATGTTGGTTTCCCGTGATACCCTGGACCCTTGGACAGCAGAGCAGCATTCAGAGGATCTGTCTCGGCAGCAAAGATGAGAAGGCACACTCGAAACAACCCGGGGCTCTAATGCATTATCGTCAATCTCAACCAGACCCATCGTGAAACAAATTTGTTCTAATACAGGCCTCAGATCCACAGATCCAGGACAGGTACGGTCTCTAATACCATGTGCGACTCAAACAGTGACATACAGCCCTGAGGAAACACAAGTCTTGATTGCGCAACCGCAATCAATCCCCGAAAGCGTGTTCAAGAACCGGTATTGACAGCGCGTATCACACCCTTTTCACAAGTGGGCCCCACGCTTACTACCCCGTGGTGAATCCCAGGATCTGCCCCATCAGCTGGATGGGCTCTGCAAGGACGTAGCGCTGCGCCGAGCCCGCCTCCAGGCCAGAGAGCAGGCGGTTGGAGTCCCTGCCAGTAGCGCCGGACGCCACGGACAAAGTGATGTGGGGGTACACGTGGCTCAGGGCGGGCTCCGGGACCGAAAGGAGGTGGACCTGTGGCAGGGTGGAATACATATTTTAGAATTGAGGCCACTGAGAAGGTCTCTCAGCCGGTTCGTAGTCAATGCATGGCCCCCCTGTGGATTGTCCTTTTGAGAGCAGGTGGACAAAAAGTGTGTACCGGTATGGCGGTATCGGTACTGGGTCCTGTCAAACCATAGGCAACAACTTTTTCCTGTTCGGTTTAAGCCTGAAGGAATAAAACAGTACACAGTAGGTTCCAATGGCCTTGCCTCACAATCAACGTTCTTTAGGGGTGATGGATTGATTCAATACAGTACCAGTGTAATGATTTTCGATTGCGAACTCAACTTTCAGTAAAAAAAGAGTTCTTGTCAATTTTCAGCCCTGAGGGAAGTATCACAGAGGGAGAAAGTATTCGTACCCGAGCGTAGGCAAATCTACGGCACCGAAAGCATCACGATAGCCCACCTGTGCCGCCACCACGTCATCGCTCCAATCCACAGAGACCACCTCGACCACCGCCTGCTGGCCTACGGAGGCCGCCAGTGCCGCCCGCAGCTCCTCGTCGGGCCCCAGCAGCCTATCCTCCACGTGCCACAAGGTCACATGGTACTCCGGCCGGCGGCGGTTGAGAATTCGGTCCCGCACCGAATCGAGCTGGGGCAGGCCCGACAGGCTCGCGAGCAACGCGTCCGACGGCAAGGCGGCCACGCCGTACCAACGTACCGCATCAGAATCGAGGGCCTGGTCGCCATCGCGGCTCGCAGTGGCCAGCTTCTGCGCCATCATCTCAGATATATCGGTGTCTGCCAGTCGCGCGGCCAATGCGTCGGCAAGCTCAGCCTGCGGTAAATGCATGACATGTGTGCGTCATGCGTGTTGGTCATATGCTAGCATAGCGCGATGCAGCACTTTGTTGCTACGCCACATCATGAATGTCTCGTCCTCCCTTTTACACTTCCTCACTTGTCCAGTTTTTATGCCTCACTTCCTTTTCCACTTACTCATTCTTCTGGTTACACCGACCCACTCTTAGTTCCCCCTCCCTCTCTCCAGGTATCCCTGTCCCACTCTTTTAATTTCACTGCCCCACTCTTCTGGCATGAATATCCCACTTTTCTGTTTCCACTGCCCCACTCTTCCGGTGTCCACACCAAACTGGAAAAGTCTTTCATAAATCCAAGAATTTCCCATTGCACTGCCTCACTCTTCATTCACTGCCCCACTCTCCTGGTTTTACTGCCTCACTCTTCTGGTTTCACTGTCCCACCCTTCCAAAAAAACTGTTACTGCGCAGATGTGCAGGAGCTGTCACAGCAGCACCCGCACATGATCGCGATCCTTCGCCCAAGGCTAAACCTTGAGCCCTCGGAAGAAAGCCATGAACGTGCCCCCCTCCTCAATTTCACCTGAACCTGTGCCACTGGCCGCTGCAGCGCCCAAATCGCCTGCGCTGCCTCCGGATCCTCAAGCAGGCGCCGCATTTCTGCCTCCCACTGGTCCGGCAGCTTGTAACTGTATGCATTATCGCAGCTGTCCAACAAGCCCTTTGCCACGTGGCTCAGCACGGGCTTCAAGGCCCTACCCCCTGCCAACGAGGTGTCACCAGCGGGTCCCCCATTCCCAGCTCCGCCATCCCCGCCCAGCCCCGTCATGATGTCCATCTCAACCGTCGTCTCGAAGATCGACTGCAGCCGCGTCCGGAGCTGGTTGAGTGTCGAGTTTCGAAAGAAACAAGCAAACTGGACCACGGTTCGCAATGCCTCTTTGCAATCTGCAAGAACGGGGCACGTGAAGAGAGCATGTGAAGGGACACATGAAGGGAGCACATGAAGGGAGCACGTGAAGGGGCGGTGAAGGGACACATCTTCAGGACCCACAGCATGCAACTAAACCCTTGAACCCGAAACCCTACTCTGGCCCAAAGCATCTCTCACACATCCAGTTCCCCGTCATGCCCCATCCACTTCTTGCAAGGCCCCTCTCACCCTTGTCCAGCTTTCCCTCGTGCCCCTCCCTCCGCATGATCCGCAACATGCACAGCGCGATCATCTCCAGCGGCATGGGCACCTCCGTCATGCCCTCATACAACTCAGGCATCGAGTCCCTGCTTGTACTGCCGCGGCATCGAGGTACAACCGCCACGGTGGACACACCTGCCAGCAGGTGAGAAATATAGATTCTAGGCAGGCTCTGTATGACTCGGGCATTGAGTCCCTGTCTGCAGCATCGAGGTACAACCGCTACAGTCGACACACCTGTCAGCTGGTGTGAATGTACAAACCAAGCCCTCAGCAAGCTGACAATTTGGGTGCTATACTGCTGAAGCTGAATTGTAGCTTGCGCCCACTTTATTTATTCAGCTACAATTCAGCTGTATCACAGCCAACGGCCATGGAGCCTGGTGAGGCAAGCCCTGTCGCTTGGTCCACGGGCCATAGGCAGATCAAGGTTTGGTGCCCATCGGTCCAGTGGTAATCGCCCAGCAGGCCCACAAATTTGGGAGGCACATGAGATGCATGGTAGATGCATGGTAGATGCATGGTAGATGCATGGGAGACGCATGGGAGATGCATAGGAGATGCATGGTGGACGCATGGGAGACGCATGGGAGATGCATGGGAGATGCATGGGAGACATGGGAGAAGCATGGGAGGAGCATGGGAGAAGCATGGGAGATGCATGGGAGATGCATGGGATACATGGGAGACACATGGGAGACGCATGGGAGATGCATGGGAGATGCATGGGAGACATGGGGCACATGGGAGACGCATGGGAAGGCCCAGAGGTGCATGAGATCTGCGCCCGCAATCGTTTAAGTTAACCCCTGGTAATCCCTGAGCCTTAAATCCCCGAACAAGCTGTGTAAGCTCCCCCCTCTATCCTTGCGCACTCTTGCCCCAAGCAAGAAGGGCAAGCCACAGTGCCCTTGAAGCGTTCTAGCTCAGAGCAACTTTGCTGTACCCCCCCCCCCTTTCCCCAGCATCGGCTCGATCAGGCACCAGCATGCCTCACATCCATCCCCCAGTAACGCGACTGAGCTCTTCATGTGGCCTTTTGGGTTGTCAACCAGGTTCTTGTCGGCGATGACGAGGGCGCGATGACCGCCGCCCAACCGGGTGTCCGCCTCCGCGGCGACATCATGCCAGTAGCGGTTACTCTGCAAATTCAGGGCTTAAAGGTCAGGATGGCCAAGGAGTAACGGGTTCTAAGTTCCCCTAGAAGTTAAGGGCTAAGAGCGAAGGGTTGATTCGGGAGTTCAGGGCGTACAGGGTGTAGGGTGTAGGGTATAGGTTCACCCTGGGTTTTATACTTTGAAGGTTGACGGCCTAGGTTGTGAAACGTACACCCCCAACCTTCAACTAAAATCCCAGGGTGACCCTATACCTTACAACCTGCACCCTCTTTCCTAGGGAGTTGAGGGTTGAATGTCGATGATTGCCTCGGGAATTAGGGGTATAGGGTGCAGGGTTTAAGGTGGAGGGTCGACCCTATGCAAGGCCTCGTGCTGCGTCTGTCTCAGTGTCGAGGTGTTTGCCCCAAAGGCATTTTCAAAAAGGATACCTTGAGCCTTTCACAACAGGAAAGGGCTAATAAGGCATTCCAGGCCGATCCCAGGGTAGACTGTTACAGTGCAAAGCGGCAAGTGTCACCCGCCCAAAGCGCGCAGACTCTGATCTTATGGTCCACGTCTTTTCGTTTTGGGGCTTATGTTTCGTGGCTGCCAGTTGAAGGTATATTAAAACCTGCGGCCTCACCTCATTTCCCGCAGGACTCACCTAGATCTCCCATGCGTCGCCATTGAGGAGCTTGACGGTCAAGAGGGCCAGCGATGCAGTAGCTTTTTGCTTGCCACTGCCACCATGCCTGCGGTTCCGCGTCATGTTTCCCCCAGGACTCACCTTGACTTCCATCCGGTCGCCAATGTGGACCTTGACAGTCAAGGGGGCCAGCGACGCAGAAGCTTCTTGCAGACCACTGCCACCATGCCTGCGGTTCCGCGTCATGTTTCCCCCAGGACTCACCTTGACTTCCATTTGGTCGCCATTAAGGAGCTTTACAGTCAAGGGGCCAGCGACGCAAAAGCTCCTTCCAGGATGCTGTCACCAGGCCAGTAGCAGTCATGCTTCCCCAGAATTCACCTTGGCTTTCATCCGGTCACTGTTGAGGAGCTTGACGGTCAGGGGGATCAGCCCTGCAGAAGCTTTCGGGCCGTCGTTGTCGCTGGTGCTCGCCGACTGCGCTTCGGCCACACGGGACCGCACCTGATCCTCTAGCCCTAAAGTCAGCGCCGTCTGTTCATCAGAGGGCAGCAGAAGCAGGGGAGGTGAAGGGCTTGAGGCTTAGGGCCCAGGGTTTTAAGGCCAGGGTTGCAGGCTAGGGGTTTAGGGTTTAGGCATCAGGGGCGGGAAGAGGGGGGGGGTGGGGGGGGGGGGGGTACAACAGCAAGACCTCCACAAAGCCAGGTGACGCAGAAACTAAAGCTGTTCTATTCTGAGGCCCAGGTCCAGGCTCTGACATGTGTAGGGCTGGCGGAGGCCGTAGAAATACGAAATACGTATGTACTGTATGCACGCCATATTTTCGATGTGTCGTGGGGTTTAAGGCCGATCCAGAGGCAAAGGAGGGACGCGGGCAGCTCATGTAAGGTGGGAGCACGGTCTCACAGATTCTTGCTCCCATCCACACTTTGCTCCACCAGCTGGAGTGTACGGAATAGCGTGGTAAACCATCCTTCCTCATCAAAAGCCCTCCATCACAGATATTTTGGTAAGGCCTTGGACGCAACCCTCTCAAGGGTTCAAGGTTCAGCGTTCAGGGTCAGGGGTTAAGGTGTCAAGGCGGAAACGTTACAGGATGGGTCACCAACCCCCGGGCCCTACCCTGACCCAAACCCTTCCCACACGCACCTTTCCCGACCCCGGGATGGCAACAAAAAAACAGACGGTGCACGGGTCGCGAGGTGGGAGCGGTGTGCCCGCCCCCAGCCAGTCTGCAAGCTCCGTTAGCTGCGCCTCATCGACGTCGTCCTCCTCGGCATCCGCGCCCGGTACGGCCTCGCGAGCGGGCAGGTAATGCAGCCTGGGGGGGGCGCCGGGGGCGGTCTTCACACCTGTGGGTGTGCGCATGTGTGAGAATGTGTGGGGGTGCGTCGTGTCGCTCCACACTCTTGGCGTAGGGAGGCAGATGGCTGCATAGATGAGATGGCAGGGCTCACGGGATCCACACTTCCATAGACTCAAAATAAGAAAGTGATGTCAGGGCTCCATGCATCCCTAGTAATCCACACTTCCCTAGGCTCACAAGATCCACACTTTCATATAATCCATATAAGATGGAGATACCAGGGCTCAGGGGATCCACATCTCCCTAGACACCCACACTTCCCTAGACTCACAAGATCCACACTTCCATATAAGCCATATAAGATGGAGATGCCAGGGCTCAGGGGATCCACATTTCCCTAGACACCCACACTTTCCTAGGCTCACAAGATCCACACTTTTCAGGTCAAGCCAGGAGTGCATCGCGGGGCACGGGTCAACGGCTAGGAAGTGTGGATTTGATACCAATACACATCCCTCGAGTGCCTTCCTTGCCACAGCTCTCCCACAAAAATCATGAAACAAATTTCTCAGGTTTGCCCCCTTCCCTAAACCCTCAACCCTAAACCTTAAGCTAGGCTCACCCCTCAGGGGGCACCTGCCCCCCCTTCCTCCCCCCCTTCCTTCGCCTCTTCCCTCGCCCCTTTCCTTCGCCCCTCCGGCTGAAAGCCTGAACCTTGGACACACCCCTCCGAGCACCTTACCTGCCTTCCTTCTGGCTCAAGGTCTGAACCCTTTACCCTAAGCCCTCTACTAGCTTCAGGCGTCCAGCCCTCAGGGCAGCCTCCATCCCTCCCTCTCTCCCTCTCAGATCTTCATCTCTAAACCCCAGTATAGGCTCACCCTCAGGGCAGCCTCCCCACCCACCCCCTCCTCTCTCCCTCCCTCCCTCCCTCTGTGCTCTTCACCCCTCAACCCCAGCCTAGACTCACCCTTCAGGGCAGCTCCCCCCCCTCCCCCCCCCCCTCCCTCCCTCCCTCTGTGCTCTTCACCCCTCGACCCCAGCCTAGACTCACCCCTCAGGGCAGCTCCCCCCCCTCCCCCCCCCTCCCTCCCTCCCTCTGTGCTCTTCACCCCTCAACCCCAGCCTAGACTCACCCTTCAGGGCAGCTCCCCCCCCTCCCCCCCACCCCTCCCTCCCTCCCTCTGTGCTCTTCACCCCTCAACCCCAGCCTAGACTCACCCCTCAGGGCAGCTCCCCCCCCTCCCCCCCCCTCCCTCCCTCCCTCTGTGCTCTTCACCCCTCAACCCCAGCCTAGACTCACCCCTCAGGGCAGCTCCCCCCCCTCCCCCCCCCTCCCTCCCTCCCTCTGTGCTCTTCACCCCTCGACCCCAGCCTAGACTCACCCTTCAGGGCAGCTCCCCCCCCTCCCCCCCCTCCCTCCCTCCATCTGTGCTCTTCACCCCTCAACCCCAGCCTAGACTCACCCTTCAGGGCAGCTCCCCCCCCTCCCCCCCCCCTCCCTCCCTCCCTCTGTGCTCTTCACCCCTCGACCCCAGCCTAGACTCACCCCTCAGGGCAGCTCCCCCCCCTCCCCCCCCCTCCCTCCCTCCCTCTGTGCTCTTCACCCCTCAACCCCAGCCTAGACTCACCCCTCAGGGCAGCTCCCCCCCCTCCCCCCCCCTCCCTCCCTCCCTCTGTGCTCTTCACCCCTCAACCCCAGCCTAGACTCACCCTTCAGGGCAGCTCCCCCCCCCCCCCTCCCTCCCTCCCTCTGTGCTCTTCACCCCCCAACCCCAGCCTAGACTCACCCCTCAGGGCAGCTCCCCCCCCCTCCCCCCCCTCCCTCCCTCCCTCTGTGCTCTTCACCCCTCGACCCCAGCCTAGACTCACCCTTCAGGGCAGCTCCCCCCCTCCCCCCCCCCCCCTCCCTCCCTCTGTGCTCTTCACCCCTCAACCCCAGCCTAGACTCACCCCTCAGGGCAGCTCCCCCCCCCTCCCCCCCCCCCTCCCTCCCTCCCTCTGTGCTCTTTACCCCTCGACCCCAGCCTAGACTCACCCTTCAGGGCAGCTCCCCCCCCTCCCCCCCCCCTCCCTCCCTCCCTCTGTGCTCTTCACCCCTCAACCCCAGCCTAGACTCACCCCTCAGGGCAGCTCCCCCCCCTCCCCCCCCCTCCCTCCCTCCCTCTGTGCTCTTCACCCCTCAACCCCAGCCTAGACTCACCCCTCAGGGCAGCTCCCCCCCCTCCCCCCCCCTCCCTCCCTCCCTCTGTGCTCTTCACCCCTCAACCCCAGCCTAGACTCACCCCTCAGGGCAGCCCCCCTCCCCCTCCCCCCCCCCTCCCTCCCTCCCTCTGTGCTCTTCACCCCTCAACCCCAGCCTAGACTCACCCCTCAGGGCAGCTCCCCCCCCCTCCCCCCCCTCCCTCCCTCCCTCTGTGCTCTTCACCCCTCAACCCCAGCCTAGACTCACCCCTCAGGGCAGCTCCCCCCCCCTCCCCCCCCCTCCCTCCCTCCCTCTGTGCTCTTCACCCCTCAACCCCAGCCTAGACTCACCCTTCAGGGCAGCTCCCCCCCCTCCCCCCCCCTCCCTCCCTCCCTCTGTGCTCTTCACCCCTCAACCCCAGCCTAGACTCACCCTTCAGGGCAGCTCCCCCCCCCTCCCTCCCTCCCTCTGTGCTCTTCACCCCTCAACCCCAGCCTAGACTCACCCCTCAGGGCAGCTCCCCCCCCTCCCCCCCCGTCCCTCCCTCCCTCTGTGCTCTTCAACCCTCAACCCCAGCCTAGACTCACCCCTCAGGGCAGCTCCCCCCCCTCCCCCCCCCCCTACCTCCCTCCCTCTGTGCTCTTCACCCCTGAACCCCAGCCTAGACTCACCCCTCAGGGCAGCTCCCCCCCCTCCCCCCCCCCTCCCTCCCTCCCTCTGTGCTCTTCACCCCTCAACCCCAGCCTAGACTCACCCCTCAGGGCAGCTCCCCCCCCCTCCCCCCCCCCTCCCTCCCTCCCTCTGTGCTCTTCACCCCTCAACCCCAGCCTAGACTCACCCTTCAGGGCAGCTCCCCCCCCTCCCCCCCCTCCCTCCCTCCCTCTGTGCTCTTCACCCCTCAACCCCAGCCTAGACTCACCCCTCAGGGCAGCTCCCCCCCCCTCCCCCCCCCTCCCTCCCTCCCTCTGTGCTCTTCACCCCTCAACCCCAGCCTAGACTCACCCCTCAGGGCAGCTCCCCCCCCTCCCCCCCCCCTCCCTCCCTCCCTCTGTGCTCTTCACCCCTCAACCCCAGCCTAGACTCACCCCTCAGGGCAGCTCCCCCCCCCCTCCCCCCCCCCTCCCTCCCTCCCTCTGTGCTCTTCACCCCTCAACCCCAGCCTAGACTCACCCTTCAGGGCAGCTCCCCCCCCTCCCCCCCCTCCCTCCCTCCCTCTGTGCTCTTCACCCCTCAACCCCAGCCTAGACTCACCCCTCAGGGCAGCTCCCCCCCCTCCCCCCCCCCTCCCTCCCTCCCTCTGTGCTCTTCACCCCTCAACCCCAGCCTAGACTCACCCCTCAGGGCAGCTCCCCCCCCTCCCCCCCCCCTCCCTCCCTCCCTCTGTGCTCTTCACCCCTCAACCCCAGCCTAGACTCACCCCTCAGGGCAGCTCCCCCCCCTCCACCCCCCTCCCTCCCTCCCTCTGTGCTCTTCACCCCTCAACCCCAGCCTAGACTCACCCCTCAGGGCAGCTCCCCCCCCTCCCCCCCCCCCTCCCTCCCTCCCTCTGTGCTCTTCACCCCTCAACCCCAGCCTAGACTCACCCTTCAGGGCAGCTCCCCCCCCTCCCCCCCCCCTCCCTCCCTCCCTCTGTGCTCTTCACCCCTCAACCCCAGCCTAGACTCACCCCTCAGGGCAGCCTCCACCTGCCGCAGTTTGGACACCTGTATCCCAGCCAGCCTTTTCAGATTTGGCTCCATGCCCACCACCTACATCAAGATTAGGCAAGCGATGTTCATTTAGTCACACAGCAGGTGAAGTCAGTGATGCTGTTGGCGCAGCTAAGCAGCTCTTACACCTGCAACCCAGCCAACTCTCTTCACAGTCGCAAACATAGGTTTGCCAAGTCTTTTCACCCTGGGCCAGTCTGTGTTGCTCTCTGAACAACCCAACTCATACCCTCGCTTTTACCCTTCACCCTAAACCCTGGACTTGCCTGTGCTGCCCTTTGCACTGCCACAAACAGGTAGGGCGCAGAGGCATCTGCAAACGGCTTGAGGCCTTTGCCTTGGTAGTCGCTGGTTCCGAGCCATACAACAGCGCCCTGAGGGTGAAGGGTGAACGGTTAATGGTTTAGGGTTTAGGCCATATCAACATACCACAGCGTCCTGAGGGCGAGGGTAACGTGTTAATGTTGAGGGTTTAGACCATACAGCAGCGCCCTTAGGTTTTAGGGGTGAAGGGTTGACGATTCAGGGTTAAGGGCCATACCACAGCACCCGGAAGGAAAAAGGGTCGTGGTTTGGGGTATACGGTGACGGGGTTTCGCCAGACCACAGCACCCTGGGGAAGAGGGCTCAGGGTTCAGGGTTAACGGCTTGGGGTTCACGCCATATCAGAGCCCTGGAGAAGATGGGTTAGGGTTAAGCCAGACTCCAGCGCCCTAAGGGGAAACGGGTCGAGCGTTAAAGATTAACCACAATGAACTAGCGGAAGAGGGTTTGGAATAAAGGGTTCAGGTTTCACGGCCAGACCACATTATCCTGGTCCGAGAGAATCGAGGGTTCATGGTTGTAAGCCAAACCTCAGCACCCTCAAAGAAGAGGGTGCAGGGTCCAAGGTTAACGACCAGGCCACAATGACCTGGGAGAAAGGGTTCAGGGTTCAGGGTTAAGAGTTAAGAGTTCAGGGTTCAGAGTTCAGGGTTCAACGTTCAGAGTTCAGGGTCCAGGGTTCAGGGTTAAGAGTTTAGGGTTCAGGGTTCAGAGTCCAAGGTTCAAGGTTCAGAATTCTGGGTTCAGGGTCCAGGGTTCAGAGTTCAGGGTTCAGGGTTCAGGGTTATAGGCCAGACTGCAGCTCCCAGAGAAGAAAAAAGTGAAGGTTGAAGGGCTCAGGTTTCAGGTTTACAGGTTGAGGGTTGAGGATTCGGGAATAAAGGTTTAGGGTTATGGATCGCGTTCATGGACCCCTTCACCTCCACTCACCTCATCCACCAGTCCCCTGTTGAATGGCTGCATGCTTCCGGGTCTCATCAGGTGCTTGGCATGCCGGCTACATCATCGATCAGGTCACCCACCCCCCTCGGCCTCCACCCACCTCATCCACCAGTCCCCTGTTGAATGGCTGCATGCTTCCGGGTCTCATCAGGTGCTTGGCATGCCGGCTACATCATCGATCAGGTCACCCACCCCCCTCGGCCTCCACTCACCTCATCCACCAGTCCCCTGTTGAATGGCTGCATGCTTCCGGGTCTCATCAGGTGCTTGGCATGCCGGCTACATCATCGATCAGGTCACCCACCCCCCTCGGCCTCCACTCACCTCATCCACCAGTCCCCTGTTGAATGGCTGCATGCTGCTGGGCCCCATCAGGTGCTTAGCGTGTATGCGGGCCTGCAGCTTCCTCGCCAGCTCCTCCGAGGTGTCCATGAGCATCACCACGCCATGGAAGGCCCCATCTGGCCTCGAAGGTTCGCTCGACTGGATGTTCCCTCCGCTGCTCAGGAACTCCTGCACAAACAGCTCGGCCTGCGTAGGGGTTGAGAGACAGGTGTGTGTGGTAGATCGGCGGAACAGCATCTTTGCATCCGGCCTTATAAAGCACATGATTCACTCGACTGGATGTTCCCAATGCTGTTCAGAAACTCCTACACAAACAGCCCGGCCTGCGCAGCGGTTGAGAGACAGGGGTGTGTGGGGGGAGAGGCGGAGCAGCATCTTTGCATCCGGCCTCAAAAAAACCGGGTTCACTCGACTGGATGTTGCCTCCGCTGCTCAGGAACACCTACACAAACAACTTGGCCTGCGCTGCGGTTGAGAGACAGGTGTGTGGAGGGGGATCAGCGGAACAGCATCTTTGCATCCGGCCTAAAGATAAATCGGATTCGACCAACTGGATGTTGCCTCCTATGTTTAGGAACTCTTGCGCAAACAACTCGGTCTGCACAGCGGTTGAAAGCAGCCCAATGCCGGGCATCATGTAGATTTAAAATATGTTTTGCCAGCTGTAGGGCATTATCCAGATTTTCTGAACATGTGTGCCGTCTGCTATGGGGCATCATCCAAACTTGACCTGGAAATGTGTACGGCCTAGTGTAGGGCATAATCTGGATTTAATGTGGTCATGTGTACTGCCTACTGCATGGCCAAACCTGGATTTGTTCTGGATAGGGGTACCGCCTAGGATTCAGGGTGCAAGGGTTTTGAGTTATAGGTGAAGGTCGTAAGGGTCTGGGTTCATGGTCAAGCCACACCTTGTCTAGGTACGAGGCGTTTGGGGCTCAGGGTTGAGGCTTTAGGATTTAGGGTTAAGGGCGAGCCGCACCTTGTCTAGGTACAAGGCATTTAGGGTTTAGGGTTTAGGGTCAAGTCGCACCTTGTCTAGGTACGAGGCGTTTGGGGCTCAGGGTTGAGGCTTTAGGATTTAGGGTTAAGGGCGAGCCGCACCTTGTCTAGGTACAAGGCATTTAGGGTTTAGGGTTTAGGGTCAAGTCGCACCTTGTCTAGGTACGAGGCGTTGGGGACGGAAGCTGCGCCGCCATTTGCCGTTGTCCAGTCTGCCCACATACGGGCAAAGGAGAGCACCTGGGCAACCGCCGGCGCCGGCAGGCCCCAGTTCATCGCCTGGCGGGCGACGTAGTTCAAGTAGGTGGGCTTGCCCATTGAGAGCGCCTGCAGCCCGTTACGGATCACAAACGTCATCATGCAGTAACCGACCTCTCCGGCTTGCAGTACACCTGCGGTTACAAAGCACAGAGTGTAACGTTTTTAAGAGTTACAGCGAGAGCGCCTGCAGCCCGTTACGGATCACACACGTCATCATGCAGTCACCGACCTCTCCTGCGTGCAGTACACCTACGGTACACCTGCGGCTACAAAGCACAGAGTGTAACAGTTTAAGGATTTACAGCAAGAGGGATCCATGTGGGCATGCAGCCAGGTACGGATCGCAACGGCCATCATGCAGGAGACAAAATCTCCGGCCTACAGGGCACCTGAGGTTAAAAACTGCGAGGGCAAGATTCTAGCTAATTTTTTGCGCAGCTCATACAGCCAAAGCAACTACAACAACAAACATGTTCAGAGCTATGGGATGAAGCGGGGTGAGAGCGGGAAAGAGGGAGGGGGGGTGATTGGGAACCTCAAATCCAAGAGCCGCTTCGCGGGTGGCGGGGGGCTTCTGTCCCTCCACACTTGTATTGAGATTCTGGATCACAAGGAGCTTCTATGAATCCTATTTCTTTAGAGCGCATCAGCTACAATTCAGGTACACATCACAGCCTAGGCCGAGGGGCCTGGTGCAGCAAGCCATGATGCTTGGGCCACCGGCTGTGGTTACAGGGGAAGGCTAGGCCCATGATATGGGCCTAGTGGTGGCAGCCCGACAGTGGTCTGGTCCGCACGACCAGAGGGCACTGGCCAGAGGGCACTGACCAGATGGCACTGGCCAGATGGCACTGGCCAGATGGCACTGGCCAGATGGCACTGGCCAGATGGCACTGGCCAGAGGGCACTGGCCAGAGGGCACTGGCCAGAGGGCACTGGCCAGAGGGCACTGGCCAGAGGGCACTGGCACACTTAAATAAATTGCCATCATGAAGGTAAGATCATGAGCTAGCATGTGCTTAAAAGCCTGTGCATGTAAGCTCTCATACGGCAGAGGTGCCATGTTTCTCTTCATAATTCACCTTGTTTCGCAGTGAGGGATACCTACGATATTACAATACGGTATCTATCGTCAAAGCATGTTTTGCGTACAAAAATAAGGGTTTTGGCAGGGTCAAGATTTTACCTTGAGGGCAGAGCATGACTGGGAACACTTCATGCATACCTGAGGAAAGGAAATTGCAATCTACAGCGCCTCTGGGTAGCATCTTTCAAGTCATGAATGCCCCAACAATCTATGCTGGTTGTTAGAATATTGGCACGAGCTGCACTGCCACTAGGACATCTTGTACATGAAGTCCTAGTGGCAGTGCAGCTCGTACCAATACTCGAACACACCCGAAACAAGCCCATGGTATGTCGGGTGCCCTTATCCTCAACCCTAACCCCTAACCCTTAACCCCATCACAAACCCTGTCATCCTCCGGGCCTTAGATTGCCTATTAAGACCTCAGACTCGGCAGCAGATTTCATACACCAGCTAAGAGACCATTAACAAACACAGAGCCAACACAGGGGCGCCGACCCAACGAAACGCGACGATGTGTGACCTGACCGATCGCGACAAGGCTCTTGCCCCCATATCCATCACAGAGGCAATCAAAGTGCAAACCCCGAAACCCTACACATCAGAGAGGAATGAAAAACATAAATAAATCCCTGTCACCACCTTTGGTCGCAACCCCATGGTACAGCCCCCCCTCCCCAAAAGACTAACACAAGCTTTCCGAGAAACAGCCTCAATATCCCCAGGCCCTGTGGAGGGTCTAGGGTTTAGATATTGCATTTCGTATTTTAGGGTTTCAAGTTGCTTTTACCTCCCGGCTCCGGCGCCTTGGGCAGCGACCACATGTACATCTTCTTCTTGTACCGCAGCGTCTGGCTCATCTCAGGCGCCCCAGTCAACACCCTCAGCAGGCGGGACTGCATGCAGCAGGGGGGGCGGATTGTAAATGAAGTAATATCAGGGGAGCGCAGTACTGACGCTCAGCAGAATCAGCTAGATTGAAGGAAGAAGTAGCATGAGGCAGCTGGAGTCAGCGGGAGACAGCGGGGTTGAAGCAGGAGGCATAAGCAGCAGGTAGCAGGAAGCAGCATGAGGCAGCGGGAGTCAGCAGGAGACAGGGGGACTGAAGCAGGAGGCAGCAGCAGCAGGTAGCAGGAAGCAGCATGAGGCAGCAGGAGTCAGTAGGAGACAGGGGGGCCAAGCAGAAGGCAGCAGCAGCAGGTAGCAGGAAGCAGCATGAGGCAGCATGAGGCAGCAGGAGACAGGGGGTTCAAGCAGGAGGCAGCAGCATCAGGTAGCAGGAAGCAGCGGGAGGCAGCAGGAGACAGGGGGGTTCAAGCAGGAGGCAGCAGCAGCATGTAGCAGGAAGCAGCATGAGGCAGCAGGAGTCAGCAGGAGACAGGGGGGTCAAGCAGGAGGCAGCAGCAGCAGGTAGCAGGAAGCAGCGGGAGGCAGCAGGAGACAGGGAAGTTCAAGCAGGAGGCAGCAGCAGCAGGTAGCAGGAAGCAGCGGGAGGCAGCAGGAGACAGGGGGGTTCAAGCAGGAGGCAGCAGCAGCAGGTAGCAGGAAACAGCATGAGGCAGCAGGAGTCAGCAGGAGACAGGGGGGTCAAGCAGGAGGCAGCAGCAGCAGGTAGCAGGAAGCAGCGGGAGGCAGCAGGAGACAGGGGGGTCAAGCAGGAGGCAGCAGCAGCAGGTAGCAGGAAACAGCATGAGGCAGCAGGAGACAGGGGGGTTCAAGCAGGAGGCAGCAGCAGCAGGTAGCAGGAAACAGCATGAGGCAGCAGGAGTCAGCAGGAGACAGGGGGGTCAAGCAGGAGGCAGAAGCAGCAGGTAGCAGGAAGCAGCATGAGGCAGCAGGAGACAGGGGGGTCAAGCAGGAGGCAGCAGCAGCAGGTAGCAGGAAGCAGCAAGAGGCAGCCGGAGTCAGCGGGAGACAGGGGGGTTCAAGCAGGAGGCAGCAGCAGCAGGTAGCAGGAAACAGCATGAGGCAGCAGGAGTCAGCAGGAGACAGGGGGGTTCAAGCAGGAGGCAGCAGCAGCAGGTAGCAGGAAGCAGCGGGAGTCAGCAGGAGACAGGGGGGTTCAAGCAGGAGGCAGCAGCAGCAGGTAGCAGGAAACAGCATGGAGCAGCAGGAGACAGGGGGGTTCAAGCAGGAGGCAGCAGCAGCAGGTAGCAGGAAACAGCATGAGGCAGCAGGAGTCAGCAGGAGACAGGGGGTTCAAGCAGGAGGCAGCAGCAGCAGGTACCAGGAAGCAGCATGAGGCAGCAGGAGTCAGCAGGAGACAGGGGGGTCAAGCAGGAGGCAGCAGCAGCAGGTAGCAGGAAGCAGCAAGAGGCAGCCTGAGTCAGCGGGAGACAGGGGGGTTCAAGCAGGAGGCAGCAGCAGCATGTAGCAGGAAACAGCATGAGGCAGCAGAAGTCAGCAGGAGACAGGGGGGTCAAGCAGGAGGCAGCAGCAGCAGGTAGCAGGAAGCAGCGGGAGGCAGCAGGAGACAGGGAAGTTCAAGCAGGAGGCAGCAGCAGCAGGTAGCAGGAAGCAGCATGAGGCAGCAGGAGACAGGGGGGTTCAAGCAGGAGGCAGCAGCAGCAGGTAGCAGGAAACAGCATGAGGCAGCAGGAGTCAGCAGGAGACAGGGGGGTCAAGCAGGAGGCAGCAGCAGCAGGTAGCAGGAAGCAGCATGAGGCAGCAGGAGACAGGGGGGTTCAAGCAGGAGGCAGCAGCAGCAGGTAGCAGGAAACAGCATGAGGCAGCAGGAGACAGGGGGGTTCAAGCAGGAGGCAGCAGCAGCAGGTAGCAGGAAACAGCATGAGGCAGCAGGAGTCAGCAGGAGACAGGGGGTTCAAGCAGGAGGCAGCAGCAGCAGGTAGCAGGAAGCAGCATGAGGCAGCAGGAGTCAGCAGGAGACAGGGGGGTCAAGCAGGAGGCAGCAGCAGCAGGTAGCAGGAAGCAGCAAGAGGCAGCCGGAGTCAGCGGGAGACAGGGGGGTTCAAGCAGGAGGCAGCAGCAGCAGGTAGCAGGAAGCAGCATGAGGCAGCAGGAGTCAGCATGAGACAGGGGGGTTCAAGCAGGAGGCAGCAGGAGGCAGTGAGAGAGGGACGGGTGTCAGTAGTCCCCGTGAGCAGGAATGCAGCAGGCAGCAGGAGGCCGTGGGAGATGGACAGGTGACAGCATCCTCAGCATGCTGGACTGCGGGACTTAGGCAACTCGCGCAAGGCAACAGGAGGGACGTGGTTGATCGGTTCGGTCAGCATCCTCAACCCGCGGGACTGCAGGTAGCAGGAGGCAGCAGGAAGAAGCAGCAGCAGGCAGCGGGAGGCAGCAGGAGAGGAGAAGGTGTTCCTCTTCTCGGAGAACAGAGTGCATTCATTATTTAGCCTCCATGTCCTGCGCACCATGAACAGCCTGTCGTCCCACCTTCAGCACCCCTTCCCCACCCTGAGTCACACACGGCCCCTACCTTGAGCACCCTGTCAGGCTGGCTGGGGCTCAGGGATTCAGAGCGCAATTGCTCCGCGGCTTCTACCAAATCCACCAGCAGCTGGTCAGCCTCCTCCTTTTGACTTGCTCCTGAGCATTGGGCGGATTGTTTAGGGTTGCGGATTGTTTAGGTTTGCGGATTGTTTAGGGTTGCGGATTGGTTAGGGTTGCGGATTGTTTGGGGTTGCGGATTGTTTAGGGTTGCGGATTGTTTAGGGTTGCGGATTGTTTAGGGTTGCGGATTGTTTAGGGTTGCGAATTGTTTAGGGTTGCGGATTGTTTAGGGTTGCGGATTGTTTAGGTTTGCGGATTGTTTAGGGTTGCGGATTGTTAACGTTTGCGGATTGTTTAGGGTTGCGGATTGTTTAGGGTTGCGGATTGTTTAGGTTTGCGGAGTGTTTGGGGTTGCGGATTGTTTGGGGTTGCGGATTGTTTAGGGTTGCGGATTGTTTAGGGTTGCAGATTGTTTAGGGTTGCGGATTGTTTGAGGTTGTGGATTGTTTGGGGTTGCAGATTGTTTAGGGTTGCGGATTGTTTAGGGTTGCGGATTGTTTGGGGTTGCAGATTGTTTAGGGTTGCGGATTGTTTAGGGTTGCGGATTGTTTAGGGTTGCGGATTGTTTAGGGTTGCGGATTGTTTAGGGTTGCGGATTGTTTAGGGTTGCGGATTGTTTGGGGTTGCAGATTGTTTAAATTTGCAGATTGTTTGGGGTTGCAGATTGTTTAGGGTTGCGGATTGTTTAGGGTTGCGGATTATTAGGGTTGCGGATTGTTTAGGGTTGCGGATTGTATAGGGTTGCGGATTGTTTAGGGTTGCGGATTGTTTAGGGTTGCAGATTGTTTAGGGTTGCGGATTGTTTAGGGTTGCGGATTGTTTAGGGTTGCGGATTGTTTGGGGTTGCGGATTGTTTAGGGTTGCGGATTGTTTAGGGTTGCGGATTGTTTAGGGTTGCGGATTGTTTAGGGTTGCGGATTGTTTAGGGTTGCGGATTGTTTAGGTTTGCGGATTGTTTAGGGTTGCGGATTGTTTAGGTTTGCGGATTGTTTAGGGTTGCGGATTGTTTAGGTTTGCGGATTGTTTGGGGTTGCGGATTGTTTAGGGTTGCGGATTGTTTAGGGTTGCGGATTGTTTGGGGTTGCGGATTGTTTAGGGTTGCGGATTGTTTAGGGTTGCAGATTGTTTAGGGTTGCGGATTGTTTGAGGTTGCGGATTGTTTGGGGTTGCAGATTGTTTAGGGTTGCGGATTGTTTAGGGTTGCGGATTGTTTGGGGTTGCGGATTGTTTAGGGTTGCGGATTGTTTAGGGTTGCGGATTGTTTAGGGTTGCGGATTGTTTAGGGTTGCGGATTGTTTAGGGTTGCGGATTGTTTAGGGTTGCGGATTGTTTGGGGTGGCAGATTGTTTAAATTTGCAGATTGTTTGGGGTTGCAGATTGTTTAGGGTTGCGGATTGTTTAGGGTTGCGGATTGTTTAGGTTTGCTGATTGTTTAGGGTTGCGGATTGTTTAGGGTTGCGGATTGTATAGGGTTGCGGATTGTTTAGGGTTGCGGATTGTTTAGGGTTGCAGATTGTTTAGGGTTGCGGATTGTTTAGGGTTGCGGATTGTTTAGGTTTGCGGATTGTTTGGGGTTGCGGATTGTTTAGGGTTGCGGATTGTTTAGGTTTGCGGATTGTTTAGGGTTGCGGATTGTTTAGGGTTGCGGATTGTTTAGGGTTGCGGATTGTTTAGGTTTGCGGATTGTTTAGGGTTGCGGATTGTTTAGGGTTGCGGATTGTTTAGGGTTGCGGATTGTTTAGGTTTGCGGATTGTTTGGGGTTGCGGATTGTTTAGGGTTGCGGATTGTTTAGGGTTGCGGATTGTTTGGGGTTGCGGATTGTTTAGGGTTGCGGATTGTTTAGGTTTGCGGATTGTTTAGGGTTGCGGATTGTTAAAGTTTGCGGATTGTTTAGGGTTGCGGATTGTTTAGGGTTGCGGATTGTTTAGGTTTGCGGAGTGTTTGGGGTTGCGGATTGTTTAGGGTTGCGGATTGTTTAGGGTTGCGGATTCTTTAGGGTTGCGGATTGTTTACGTTTGCGGATTGTTTAGGGTTGTGGATTGTTTAGGGTTGCGGATTGTTTAGGGTTGCGGATTGTTTGGGGTTGCGGATTGTTTAGGGTTGCGGATTGTTTAGGGTTGCAGATTGTTTAGGGTTGCGGATTGTTTGAGGTTGCGGATTGTTTGGGGTTGCAGATTGTTTAGGGTTGCGGATTGTTTAGGGTTGCGGATTGTTTGGGGTTGCAGATTGTTTAGGATTGCGGATTGTTTAGGGTTGCGGATTGTTTAGGGTTGCGGATTGTTTAGGGTTGCGGATTGTTTAGGGTTGCGGATTGTTTAGGGTTGCGGATTGTTTGGGGTTGCAGATTGTTTAAATTTGCAGATTGTTTGGGGTTGCAGATTGTTTAGGGTTGCGGATTGTTTAGGGTTGCGGATTGTTTAGGTTTGCTGATTGTTTAGGGTTGCGGATTGTATAGGGTTGCGGATTGTTTAGGGTTGCGGATTGTTTAGGGTTGCAGATTGTTTGGGGTTGCGGATTGTTTAGGGTTGCGGATTGTTTGGGGTTGCGGATTGTTTGGGGTTGCGGATTGTTTAGGGTTGCGGATTGTTTAGGGTTGCGGATTGTTTAGGGTTGCGGATTGTTTAGGGTTGCGGATTGTTTAGGGTTGCGGATTGTTTAGGTTTGCGGATTGTTTAGGGTTGCGGATTGTTTAGGGTTGCGGATTGTTTAGGGTTGCGGATTGTTTAGGTTTGCGGATTGTTTGGGGTTGCGGATTGTTTAGGGTTGCGGATTGTTTAGGGTTGCGGATTGTTTGGGGTTGCGGATTGTTTAGGGTTGCGAATTGTTTAGGGTTGCAGATTGTTTAGGGTTGCGGATTGTTTGAGGTTGCGGATTGTTTGGGGTTGCAGATTGTTTAGGGTTGCGGATTGTTTAGGTTTGCGGATTGTTTGGGGTTGCAGATTGTTTAGGGTTGCGGATTGTTTAGGGTTGCGGATTGTTTAGGGTTGCGGATTGTTTAGGGTTGCGGATTGTTTAGGGTTGCGGATTGTTTGGGGTTGCAGATTGTTTAAATTTGCAGATTGTTTGGGGTTGCAGATTGTTTAGGGTTGCGGATTGTTTAGGGTTGCGGATTGTTTAGGGTTGCGGATTGTTTAGGGTTGCGGATTGTATAGGGTTGCGGATTGTTTAGGGTTGCGGATTGTTTAGGGTTGCAGATTGTTTAGGGTTGCGGATTGTTTAGGGTTGCGGATTGTTTAGGGTTGCGGATTGTTTGGGGTTGCGGATTGTTTAGGGTTGCGGATTGTTTAGGTTTGCGGATTGTTTAGGGTTGCGGATTGTTTAGGGTTGCGGATTGTTTAGGGTTGCGGATTGTTTAGGTTTGCGGATTGTTTAGGGTTGCGGATTGTTTAGGTTTGCGGATTGTTTAGGGTTGCGGATTGTTTAGGTTTGCGGATTGTTTGGGGTTGCGGATTGTTTAGCGTTGCGGATTGTTTAGGGTTGCGGATTGTTTGGGGTTGCGGATTGTTTAGGGTTGCGGATTGTTTAGGGTTGCAGATTGTTTAGGGTTGCGGATTGTTTGAGGTTGCGGATTGTTTGGGGTTGCAGATTGTTTAGGGTTGCGGATTGTTTAGGGTTGCGGATTGTTTGGGGTTGCAGATTGTTTAGGGTTGCGGATTGTTTAGGGTTGCGGATTGTTTAGGGTTGCGGATTGTTTAGGGTTGCGGATTGTTTAGGGTTGCGGATTGTTTAGGGTTGCGGATTGTTTGGGGTGGCAGATTGTTTAAATTTGCAGATTGTTTGGGGTTGCAGATTGTTTAGGGTTGCGGAATGTTTAGGGTTGCGGATTGTTTAGGTTTGCTGATTGTTTAGGGTTGCGGATTGTTTAGGGTTGCGGATTGTTTGGGGTTGCGGATTGTTTAGGGTTGCGGATTGTTTAGGTTTGCGGATTGTTTAGGGTTGCGGATTGTTTAGGGTTGCGGATTGTTTAGGGTTGCGGATTGTTTAGGTTTGCGGATTGTTTAGGGTTGCGGATTGTTTAGGGTTGCGGATTGTTTAGGGTTGCGGATTGTTTAGGGTTGCGGATTGTTTGGGGTGGCAGATTGTTTAAATTTGCAGATTGTTTGGGGTTGCAGATTGTTTAGGGTTGCGGAATGTTTAGGGTTGCGGATTGTTTAGGTTTGCTGATTGTTTAGGGTTGCGGATTGTTTAGGGTTGCGGATTGTATAGGGTTGCGGATTGTTTAGGGTTGCGGATTGTTTAGGGTTGCAGATTGTTTAGGGTTGCGGATTGTTTAGGGTTGCGGATTGTTTAGGGTTGCGGATTGTTTGGGGTTGCGGATTGTTTAGGGTTGCGGATTGTTTAGGTTTGCGGATTGTTTAGGGTTGCGGATTGTTTAGGGTTGCGGATTGTTTAGGGTTGCGGATTGTTTAGGTTTGCGGATTGTTTAGGGTTGCGGATTGTTTAGGTTTGCGGATTGTTTAGGGTTGCGGATTGTTTAGGTTTGCGGATTGTTTGGGGTTGCGGATTGTTTAGGGTTGCGGATTGTTTAGGGTTGCGGATTGTTTGGGGTTGCGGATTGTTTAGGGTTGCGGATTGTTTAGGTTTGCGGATTGTTTAGGGTTGCGGATTGTTTAGGTTTGCGGATTGTTTAGGGTTGCGGATTGTTTAGGTTTGCGGATTGTTTAGGGTTGCGGATTGTTTAGGTTTGCGGATTGTTTAGGGTTGCGGATTGTTTAGGTTTGCGGATTGTTTGGGGTTGCGGATTGTTTAGGGTTGCGGATTGTTTAGGGTTGCGGATTGTTTGGGGTTGCGGATTGTTTAGGGTTGCGGATTGTTTAGGTTTGCGGATTGTTTAGGGTTGCGGATTGTTAAAGTTTGCGGATTGTTTAGGGTTGCGGATTGTTTAGGGTTGCGGATTGTTTAGGTTTGCGGATTGTTTAGGGTTGCGGATTGTTTAGGGTTGCGGATTGTTTGGGGTTGCGGATTGTTTAGGGTTGCGGATTGTTTACGTTTGCGGATTGTTTAGGGTTGTGGATTGTTTAGGGTTGCGGATTGTTTAGGGTTGCGGATTGTTTGGGGTTGCGGATTGTTTAGGGTTGCGGATTGTTTAGGGTTGCAGATTGTTTAGGGTTGCGGATTGTTTGAGGTTGTGGATTGTTTGGGGTTGCAGATTGTTTAGGGTTGCGGATTGTTTAGGGTTGCGGATTGTTTGGGGTTGCAGATTGTTTAGGGTTGCGGATTGTTTAGGGTTGCGGATTGTTTAGGGTTGCGGATTGTTTAGGGTTGCGGATTGTTTAGGGTTGCGGATTGTTTAGGGTTGCGGATTGTTTGGGGTTGCAGATTGTTTAAATTTGCAGATTGTTTGGGGTTGCAGATTGTTCAGGGTTGCGGATTGTTTAGGGTTGCGGATTGTTTAGGTTTGCTGATTGTTTAGGGTTGCGGATTGTATAGGGTTGCGGATTGTTTAGGGTTGCGGATTGTTTGGGGTTGCAGATTGTTTAGGGTTGCGGATTGTTTAGGGTTGCGGATTGTTTAGGGTTGCGGATTGTTTGGGGTTGCGGATTGTTTAGGGTTGCGGATTGTTTAGGTTTGCGGATTGTTTAGGGTTGCGGATTGTTTAGGGTTGCGGATTGTTTAGGGTTGCGGATTGTTTAGGGTTGCGGATTGTTTAGGGTTGCGGATTGTTTAGGGTTGCGGATTGTTTAGGGTTGCGGATTGTTTAGGGTTGCGGATTGTTTAGGGTTGCGGATTGTTTAGGGTTGCGGATTGTTTAGGGTTGCGGATTGTTTGGGGTTGCGGATTGTTTAGGGTTGCGGATTGTTTAGGGTTGCGGATTGTTTAGGGTTGCGGATTGTTTGAGGTTGCGGATTGTTTGGGGTTGCAGATTGTTTAGGGTTGCGGATTGTTTAGGGTTGCGGATTGTTTGGGGTTGCAGATTGTTTAGGGTTGCGGATTGTTTAGGGTTGCGGATTGTTTAGGGTTGCGGATTGTTTAGGGTTGCGGATTGTTTAGGGTTGCGGATTGTTTAGGGTTGCGGATTGTTTGGGGTTGCAGATTGTTTAAATTTGCAGATTGTTTGGGGTTGCAGATTGTTTAGGGTTGCGGATTGTTTAGGGTTGCGGATTGTTTAGGTTTGCTGATTGTTTAGGGTTGCGGATTGTACAGGGTTGCGGATTGTTTAGGGTTGCGGATTGTTTAGGGTTGCGGAGTGTTTGGGGTTGCGGATTGTTTAGGTTTGCGGATTGTTTAGGGTTGCGGATTGTTTGGGGTTGCGGATTGTTTAGGGTTGCGGATTGTTTAGGGTTGCAGATTCTTTAGGGTTGCGGATTGTTTGGGGTTGCGGATTGTTAAGGTTTGCGTATTGTTTAAGGTTGCGGATTGTTAAGGGTTGCGGATTGTATAGGTTTGCGGATTGTTTAGGTTTGCGGATTGTTTGGGGTTGCGGATTGTTTAGGGTTGCGGATTGTTTAGGGTTGCGGATTGTTTAGGGTTGCGGATTGTTTAGGGTTGCGGATTGTTTAGGGTCGCGGATTGTTTACGTTTGCGGATTGTTAAGGGTTGCGGATTGTTTAGGGTTGCGGATTGTTTAGGGTTACGGATTGTTTAGGGTTGCTGATTGTTTAGGTTTGCGGATTGCTTAGGGTTGCGGATTGTTTAGGGTTGCGGATTGTTTAGGGTTACGGATTGTTTAGGGTTGCGGATTGTTTAGGGTTGTGGATTGTTTAGGGTTGCGGATTGGTTAGGGTTGCGGATTGTTTAGGGTTGCGGTTTGGTTAGGGTTGCGGATTGTTTAGGGTTGCGGATTGTTTAGGGTTGCGGATTGTTTGGGGTTGCGGATTGTTTGGGGTTGCAGATTGTTTAGGGTTGCGGATTGTTTAGGGTTGCGGATTGTTTGGGGTTGCAGATTGTTTGGGGTTGCGGATTGTTTAGGGTTGCGGATTGTTTAGGGTTGCGGATTGTTTAGGGTTGCGGATTGGTTAGGGTTGCAGATTGTATAGGGTTGCGGAGTGTTTGGGGTTGCGGATTGTTTAGGTTTGCGGATTGTTTAGGGTTGCGGATTGTTTGGGGTTGCGGATTGTTTAGGGTTGCGGATTGTTTAGGGTTGCAGATTGTTTAGGGTTGCGGATTGTTTGGGGTTGCGGATTGTTAAGGTTTGCGGATTGTTTAAGGTTGCGGATTGTTTAGGGTTGCGGATTGTATAGGTTTGCGGATTGTTTAGGTTTGCGGATTGTTTGGGGTTGCGGATTGTTTAGGGTTGCGGATTGTTTAGGTTTGCGGATTGTTTAGGGTTGCGGATTGTTTAGGGTTGCGGATTGTTTAGGGTCGCGGATTGTTTACGTTTGCGGATTGTTAAGGGTTGCGGATTGTTTAGGGTTGCGGATTGTTTAGGGTTACGGATTGTTTAGGGTTGCTGATTGTTTAGGTTTGCGGATTGCTTAGGGTTGCGGATTGTTTAGGGTTGCGGATTGTTTAGGGTTACGGATTGTTTAGGGTTGCGGATTGTTTAGGGTTGTGGATTGTTTAGGGTTGCGGATTGGTTAGGGTTGCGGATTGTTTAGGGTCGCGGTTTGGTTAGGGTTGCGGATTGTTTAGGGTTGCGGATTGTTTAGGGTTGCGGATTGTTTGGGGTTGCGGATTGTTTGGGGTTGCAGATTGTTTAGGGTTGCGGATTGTTTAGGGTTGCGGATTGTTTGGGGTTGCAGATTGTTTGGGGTTGCGGATTGTTTAGGGTTGCGGATTGTTTAGGGTTGCGGATTGTTTAGGGTTGCGGATTGGTTAGGGTTGCAGATTGTTTAGGGTTGCGGATTGTTTGGGGTTGCAGATTGTTTAGGGTTGCAGATTGTTTAGGAATGCGGATTGTTTGGGGTTGCGGATTGTTTGGGGTTGCAAATTGTTTAGGGTTGCGGATTGTTTAGGGTTGCGGATTGTTTAGGGTTGCGGATTGTTTAGGGTTGCGGATTGTTTAGGGTTGCGGATTGTTTAGGGTTGCGGATTGTTTAGGGTTGCAGATTGTTTAGGGTTGCGGATTGTTTAGGGTTGCAGATTGTTTAGGGTTGCGGATTGTTTAGGGTTGCGGATTGTTTAGGGTTGCGGATTGTTTAAGGTTGCGGATTGTTTAGGGTTGCGGATTGTTTAGGGTTGCGGATTGTTTAGGGTTGCGGATTGTTTAGGGTTGCGGTTTGGTTAGGGTTGCGGATTGTTTAGGGTTGCGGATTGTTTAGGGTTGCGGATTGTTTGGGGTTGCGGATTGTTTTAGGTTGCAGATTGTTTAGGGTTGCGGATTGTTTAGGGTTGCGGATTGTTTGGGGTTGCGGATTATTTAGGGTTGCGGATTGTTTAGGGATGGGATTGTTTAGGGTTGCGGATTGGTTAGGGTTGCAGATTGTTTAGGGTTGCGGATTGTTTGGGGTTGCAGATTGTTTAGGGTTGCAGATTGTTTAGGATAGCGGATTGTTGGGGGTTGCGGATTGTTTAGGGTTGCGGATTGTTTAGGGTTGCGGATTGTTTAGGGTTGCGGATTGTTTAGGGTTACGGATTGTTTAGGGTTGCGGATTGTTTAGGTTTGCGGATTGTTTAAGATTTGCGGATTGAGTATTCAGGGGATGGGGCAGGCTATGTTGCCACCATGAAAAGGCTAATGAGTATTGCTTCCGTTACGGCGCGGATGTGGCTTCGGTCCAGGCTGTCTGTTTCCTTGCCTCTCGCGACCCCCCACAGGGAGTCGCTGTCTTTATTTCTTTCTTCCTTTCATAGTGTGCATGGGACCCCGGGGAGGACCAGATCGCGACGCGGCGCATCCGACAAAAAGAAAACGTTCATTTAATCGTACTTGGTTAAGGGTTCAGGGTTCATTTAATCCTACATGGTTAAGGGTTTAGGGTTCATTTAATCCTGCTTGGTTAAGGGTTCAGGGTTCATTTTATCCTACAGGGTTTAGGGTTAAGATTGTAGGGTTTAATCAAGCCTACAGGAGTAGCGTTGAAGTGTTGAGCAATGTTTGCGTTCTTGCTTTTAATGCTCAATGCGGCCTTAAAGCGACGCAGGCCCAACCTCCCAGTCATCTCAAGCCCCTTCTGTGCGCAGCACACAAGGTGGGTGCGACATAGGCACAGATTGCACATAACTGCTGTTGTTGCACGAACACAGAACGCACGTGATTAAACAACTGCTGTTGTTGCACAAACCCTGGCATGTACCCTCTAGCCCCGCCAGATCGGGGTTTTGAACCCTTAGCCCTTTCGCCCTTCACCTCAACCCCACTCATATCGAGGGTTTAAATTCTGAACCCTCACCTCATGAACCCTTCACCCAGCCAGCTGCTCCGTCTCGGGACGCAGCCTGTCCGCCTGGAGCATTGTACGCAGCTACCCAAGGTGCCCCCTCTTGCCTGAAGGGTTTTCAACTACGGAACTTGAACCCCTCACACACCCAGCAGCTCCTTCTCCTGCAGCAGCCTGTCCGCCAGCTACTGCAAACTGCACTGGTTAAAGCCTTACAACCCAAACCTCCAACTCCTTACCCACCCAGTTGCTAGTTGCTATATCTCCTGCAGTAGCCTGTCCGTCAGCTGCTGGAAGCTGTACTGTTTAAAACCACGAACCCCAAACCTTCAACCCTTTGCTCACCCAGGTGCTCTATCTCCTCCCGCAGCCTGTCCGCCAGCTGCTGGAAGCTGTACGATTCCAGTACGGCTCGCGAGTACAGCCACTCTCCAGAGGACTCGACGAGCAGCTTCCCGGAAGCTTCCACCACGGGCCCGCTGGGTTCCATCAGCACCTCCATCAGGGCGAGCTTGACCTCGGGAGACACCTGAAGGGAGGAATAACACATCCGTGAAAAACATTTGCGTTGCCCGCCTACAGTTTGGCTACAATGCACCGTGGGCTGGCCGCAAGTGTTTGTTCTTTCCGGCCAGCGCAGCCAATCAAGCCAAAGCAGTGCTTTGACTGAGTTTGCTTTTAGGCGACAGAGGGCACAAGAAAAGGTCCTGCACGGTCGGCCCCTGACCATACAAATACAGTATATTGGGACTGAGTTGTACATGCAGACATTGCTATATAGGAGGCACATGTGGCATGTGCGGTGTTTGCGTCATATAAAATTGAGTCCTTACTCCTGAGTTAATGCTAGTATAACCGCACAAGACCACCCTTGGTAGGCGTTGAGCAACCGCCACTGAGGACCGTGACTAGGCACTGGCACAAGCAGCGGGGCATGCTGCACTGAGCCAACTCGTCTATTATGTTGCCTAATTGCAGTTGAGTTGTAGCAGGAACAACTAACAATGAGTGCTCCTTGAGAGAACCCTAAGACAACTTACTATTGGATGCGTAGACGCCACAACCACTCCCTTTCTCTGTTTCAAACCCTATAACTTATTAACCCCAGAAAATGGCTGCGTCGACGGTTGGCAGTTGGAATTGCACCTGATTCCGTCAGCGGTTGGCGGTTATAAGTGCACCTGATTTAAACTTGGTTTCGAATTGCAGCCTCACATTATGCAGCTCAAAGCTCGGTAGCCAGGCAGCGCACGCCTCTGCGACCCTCGCATGAGGCGTCGCTACAGCAATGCCGGCCTCCCCCACGTCGCTGCCCACGACCATAGCGTGAGACGTAGATAGAGCGCTGTCGCCCGCTCCAGCTTCGCCACCCGCAACCTGGGCATGGGTAGTCGCTATGTTGTCACCGCCCACCTCCGCGTCGGAGCCCATCTCCTGAATGAGCTGATGGTAGGGGCGTCGCAGCGGCTCGGCCACCGAGGCCAGCTGGATGACCGAGGACTGCAGCGAGGGGAGGAGCCGCTGCAGAGCCTGTTTGGAGGGGCAAGTGCGTGCTATTTGGTAGATCAGGTGGAGGGAGGGAGCAGGGCACTACAAAACTCACATTCACTTGCACACCCACGCACACGCATGTGATCAATTGTTTGTTCTCCCATTGTTCTCTACTTAGGTGATATGCTTCGATTGGCCGCACGTTTCTTTTTGCAGGTTTTAGTTTCTGATTTGGTTCATGTTGCTGGTCTCCCCCCGATTCGCTCTGCCTGGCCCTTTGAAAAGAGACTTCGGGTGGTTGCGTACATTTTTTGACAGAAAAAACTTCCAAAACCGAATCTACACCCATATTCACATTACAAACACACCCACATTCAAACCCGAACCTTCACCCGCATTCAGACACCCACACCCACATTCAAACCCGAATCTTCACCCAAATTCACACCTACACCCAAACCCACATCCACACCAACATTGACATTTCACACCCGCACCCAGACTCACCTGGGACGTTTCTAGGGTGATCTTCTGGCCCTGCGACACGACAAACCCCTCGATCCTGGACCCTTGCCACCGATCGTGCGGGTAGGTCCCAGGCAGATAAATCGACCCGGAAGCCTCACCCTCCTGCAATTACACAGGCAGAAACACATTACCAGGATATTCATGGTAGAACTCTTGCCACTGATCATGTGTAAAGGTCCCAGGCAGATGGAACAATCTATAAGTGTCACCCTCCTGCAGTACACAGGCAGTACATGGCCAAGAGGTACACTGTACCCCCCCCCCTGCTGTGGACCCTTGCCACTGATCCTGTGAGTATGTCCCAGGCAGATGGATCGACCTGGAGGGTGAGGCCTCTTGCGGTACACAGGCGGTACAGATATAGGACGTTCACTGTGGACCTTTGCCACTGATCGAGCAAGTGGGTCCTAGGCAGATGGATAGCCACACTTCAGCTACATATCAGCTACACCCCGGCCTCACTGCTCGTACCACCAGCCGTTCCCAGGTCAAGGTTTGGTACAGATTACCCCAGTGGTAGGGAGAAAAAAACAGTTTTCTTCATTCTACCGCCCGCTATCAGCACTGTCACCCACCCCCTCAAATCAGCACTACCCCCCTCCCCCAAATCAGCACTGCCACCATCCCCCCACCCCCACCCAAGCAGGCCTTACCTGCACGAGTCCAGCGAGGGTGGCCAGGGCCTGCCCAGTGGACGCCCCCGTCAGCGCCAGGTCATCCAAAACATCCCGCGTGCTGCTGGCAGCGGATTGCCCCGCCACCAGCCACGTGTCGTTGACTGGCAGGCCCTACAAGGGATGCATGGGATTAGGGCTCAGGGCTCAGGATTCAGATTTCAGGGTTCAAGGATAAGGGTTCGGATTTGTATTCAAGGTCTAGGGGTAAAAGAATAGTTGTTTATGCAGCAGCACTGCAATTACCCCTGTAGCTCAGAAACGTGTAGCTCAGAAACGTGTGAGTAATTACTGTCTCTTACTGGTAAAAGAAATTGGTAAAAGCAACTGGTAAAAGCAACTGGTAAAAGCAACTGGTAAAAGCAACTGGTAAAAGCAACTGGTAAAAGCAACTGGTAAAAGCAACTGGTAAAAGCAACTGGTAAGAGCAACTGGTAAAAGCAACTGGTAAAAGCAACTGGTAAAAGAAACTGGTAAAAGCATCTGGTAAAAGCAACTGGTAAAAGCAACTGGTAAAAGCAACTGGTAAAAGCAGCTTTAGGCTTAAATACGCCTTAAGACCACAGTGGCTGAAACCCAGCTCCTTCATCAGCCACGATAAGGACCATCATTGTCACAGAAAACTGATATCATTTAGAGTTCTTTGAAACCAACGGGGTGTCCTCAACCTGCAGGTCATGCAGGAGGTTTGAGTTTGAGATATATCCTACATGTTCCGTAGATCTCACCTTGCCCCGGCAGAGGGGGAAGAAACTCTAGCCGAGGAAGAAAGGTGGGCTGGCCTTCGTCCGGATCCAAGCCTTCCCCCCTTCCCCCCTAAAGCCCAAGCCGCACATGCTTGCCGGCTCTCACCCCTCTCATCCCCATGCCCCAGTCAGGCACTCGGTTGAGGCAGAACTCCAGCCAGATTAGCCTCACTCCTCTCACCCCCCTCACCCTTGTCAGATATCCCCCCTCTCAATCCTCACACTTCTCTCACCCCTGTCAGATATCCCCCCTCTCACTCCCCACACTTCTCTCACCCCTATCAGATATCCCCCCTCTCACTCCTCACACTCCTCTCACCCCTGTCAGATATCCCCCCTCTCACTCCCCACACTTCTCTCACCCCTATCAGATATCCCCCCTCTCCCTCCTCACACTCCTCTCACCCCTGTCAGATATCCCCCCTCTCACTCCCCACACTTCTCTCACCCCTGTCAGATATCCCCCCTCTCACTCCCCACACTTCTCTCACCCCTGCCAGATATCCCCCCTCTCACTCCCCACACTTCTCTCACCCCTGTCAGATATCCCCCCTCTCCCTCCTCACACTCCTCTCACCCCTGTCAGATATCCCCCCTCTCACTCCCCACACTTCTCTCACCCCTGTCAGATATCCCCCCTCTCACTCCCCACACTTCTCTCACACCTATCAGATATCCCCCCTCTCACTCCTCACACTCCTCTCACCCCTGTCAGATATCCCCCCTCTCACTCCCCACACTTCTCTCACCCCTGCCAGATATCCCCCCTCTCACTCCTCACACTTCTCTCACCCCTGTCAGATATCCCTCCTCTCCCTCCTCACACTCCTCCCACCCCTCTCACTCCTCTCACCCCTGTCAGATATCCCTCCTCTCACCCTCAGCCAAGGCCCCGTCAAGCACTCACTTGGTCCAGGCAGAACGTCAGAAACTCCAGCCAAGGCAGGAAGGTGGGCCTGCCAGTCTCCGGATCCAAGCTGTGGGCGCTGGTGGTGACCAGGTACTCCGCAGCGGGGATCTGCCCGTGGTGGCCATGGCAGCCTGATTGTACGGAGGGGGGCAGTGGGGGCGTGAACATGGGCCCTCGTTTATTTTGTGAGGCACACAAGGTGACCAGGGGATCTGCCCATGGTGGCCATGACAGCCTGGTGGTATAGGGGGAGCGGTGGTGGGGTCATGGGCGGTGGGTGGATGGACATAAGTCGCCGGGAGCTGACCGTGGTGGCCGTGGCAGCCTGGTGGTACACAGGGGGGGGTCATGGGCGGTGGGTGGATGGACATGGGTCGCTTATTGTTCTTCAGGGGAGGGAGGACCAGGTACTTGGCTGCCGGGAGCTACCCGTGGTGGCCGTGGCAGCCTGGTTGTTCAGAAGGGGAGCAATGGGGGCCTGGACATCAGGTGGACATGGTTGCTTGTCATTCTTTTGGAGAGGGACCGAGTGCTCGGCAGTGGGGCCCTGCCCAAGGTGGCCGCAGCAGCCGGCCTGGTAGAGCGGGGCAGTAAGGGTGGGGGCATGGGCCTCTTGGTTATATTTTAAAGGCCTTTATGTGAGCAGGGGACCTGCCCATGGTGGCGGTGGCAGCTTGGTTGTACTGAAGGGGGGCGGTGGGGGCGTGGAAAGGGTTTGTTGTTCCTTTTTGAAGGCACTTACAGTGAGCAGGGTACCTGTCCATGGTAGCTGTAGCACCCTGGCGGAATCGAAGAGAGGTGCATGTGTGTGGGGAGGGGGGGGGGAGGGCTTTGTAAACGACCCTCTGAAAACGGAAGCAGGGCATATGGCAGAAGGGGCCTGTCTGTGGTGCCCGTGGCAGCCTAGCGGAATTGAAGAGAGATGTGTGGAGGGGGGGTGGGGGGAGGGCTTTGTAAACGACCCTCAGAGGGCTTTGTAAACGACCCTCAGAAAACGGAAGCAGGGCATATGGCAGAAGGGGCCTGTCTGTGGTGCCCGTGGCAGCCTAGCGGAATTGAAGAGAGATGTGTGGAGGGGGGGTGGGGGGAGGGCTTTGTAAACGACCCTCAGAGGGCTTTGTAAACGACCCTCAGAAAACGGAAGCAGGGCATATGGCAGAAGGGGCCTGTCTGTGGTGCCCGTGGCAGCCTAGCGGAATTGAAGAGAGATGTGTGGAGGGGGGGTGGGGGGAGGGCTTTGTAAACGACCCTCAGAGGGCTTTGTAAACGACCCTCAGAAAACGGAAGCAGGGCATATGGCAGAAGGGGCCTGTCTGTGGTGCCCGTGGCAGCCTAGCGGAATTGAAGAGAGATGTGTGGAGGGGGGGTGGGGGGAGGGCTTTGTAAACGACCCTCAGAGGGCTTTGTAAACGACCCTCAGAAAACGGAAGCAGGGCATATGGCAGAAGGGGCCTGTCTGTGGTGCCCGTGGCAGCCTAGCGGAATTGAAGAGAGGTGTGTGGAGGGGGGGTGGGGGGAGGGCTTTGTAAACGACCCTCAGAGGGCTTTGTAAACGACCCTCAGAAAACGGAAGCAGGGCATATGGCAGAAGGGGCCTGTCTGTGGTGCCCGTGGCAGCCTAGCGGAATTGAAGAGAGGTGTGTGGAGGGGGGGTGGGGGGAGGGCTTTGTAAACGACCCTCAGAGGGCTTTGTAAACGACCCTCAGAAAACGGAAGCAGGGCATATGGCAGAAGGGGCCTGTCTGTGGTGCCCGTGGCAGCCTGGCGGAATTGAAGAGAGGTGTGTGGAGGGGGGGTGGGGGGAGGGCTTTGTAAACGACCCTCAGAGGGCTTTGTAAACGACCCTCAGAAAACGGAAGCAGGGCATATGGCAGAAGGGGCCTGTCTGTGGTGCCCGTGGCAGCCTGGCGGAATTGAAGAGAGGTGTGTGGAGGGGGGGGGGGGGGGGAGGGCTTTGTAAACGACCCTCGGGAGGACTTTTTAAATGACCCTCAGAAAACGGAAGTAGGACATATGGCAGAAGGGGCCTGTCTGTGGTGCCCGTGGCAGCCTGGCGGAATTGAAGAGAGGTGTGTGGGTTGGTGGGTGGGGCTTAATAAACGGCCCTCTGAAAATGGAAACAGGGGGAACCAGCAGCAAGGGACTCTGTGGTGCCCGTGGCATCCTGGTATCCCGGCCTATAGAGGGCTGGGGGGGGAGGGATGGGGAAGGAGGCTGGGGGGTTTGGAGCGTGGTTTACAGGGCCCAGGGCCGGGGTCCTCACGAGCGGGTTCACAATCAGACACAGGCATCACGCGATCAGAATATGCCATAGGCAACTGCAGCGCCCCTCTCCCTGGACTGGCCAAGGGTGCTTACCAAGAGGACTTGTCGAGGGGACTTGCAAAGGGGTGGAGCAGTATCTACTTTCTAGGGGCTTTCTGCTCCCCCACCCCTTCCCTGCTCCGCCACCCCATCCTCCAGTGCCCCACACTGACATTCGAATTTGAATCCTGAAAACACCTGTCTCCATTCGAATTCGAATCACTGGCTGACTATGCACCCTGCAAATTCAAATCCTGAGCCCATCCGTCGTCATTCGAATTCACATACCGAGCCCGACTGTCACCATTCGAATTCAAATATACATCCCACCTGTCATATCCGAATTGAAATCCTAAGCCCACCTGTCACCATTTCAAAGCTAACCGCCATGTGTCGCCCCTCCAAGCAGTTCATCAAGGCCTGCAGGCGCCGCTCTGCCCTGCCGGCGTCGCCACCTTCCAAACGCTCGTAATGCGCCTGGAGGAGGACAGCGGCGCCTGGACGCACAAAAGGAGGGATTCGTGTCATGTAGGGCAAAAAATGTGAAAGGAGGGGGGGGGAGAGGGGGGGGGGAAGAGGGACACTGTGGGATAGGGTTCAAGAGTTGTACAGTGAAGGGCATCAAGGCTTCAGGGTTTAAGGGAGAAAATGGGGTCAAGTCAATGGCAATCAAGCGAGCAAAGCAGTGTCACAGGGATCAAGCTGTGTGCGTGTTGACGCGGTCGGCAATCCAGACACAGTTCACTCAAGGGTGTTTTAGATGAAAATGAAGCTATAGCACCGCGCCATCGGCCAAGGGGACCTCTGGCGCTACAGGCCCTGCCGCCCGGGCCGCCAAGTGGAGGTTAATCCTGCTTCTGTCTTCATTTTCAACGGTGGCAATCCTGCTTTGGTCCCCATCGGCTCATCCGTGGCAACACGGAGGCCTGCCAAAAGAAAGCGGCATGGAGCACACTACGATCATCTCTGGATCCCGATCTCAAAAAAAACCAGTTTTTCAGATCCCACCGCGACCTGCCCCACCTACCGTCCGTGAACTCATTGTCCAGCGAGTTCTTTGCCGCAAATCCTTGCGCGCCGGACAGCGTCACGAGGCTGCCGCTGTGCTTGATCGTGACGACCATGTAGCACTCATCGGCGGCGGCGACAATCGCGTCTGCCACGCTCGCGTCCTGTCCCTCGTTCTCAAACTTAGGCAGGAATGCCTGCTGCACTTGGGCTGATAGCAGACGGTCGACAGACGCGGTCGTTGTAACCTGGAAGGCGGGTCGAATTCAAATTCAAATTCAGACGTGGACAGGATTGCCTGATGCACCCGCGGCCTAACAGCCAACATTCGAAAGACGCGCTTTTAGTGACCTGCTTAAACAGAGGGGGGTGGAACTCGAAATCAAATTTAAAACACCATGAGTTCCTGAAAACTGCATGTAGCCTTACTGAAGGCAGCCGATGGACGCACTCGCATTAACCTGCCTAAGCAGAGAAGGGGGAATTCAAAATAAAATTCAAGACACGAGGCGTTTCTGGACTGCACGACTGCAGACAGTCAACATACGCGTTTGATAAACACATGCTGAGGGAACCTGGAATGAAATATCGAATTCAAAACAGGAGAACTGTCAGGCTCGTTACACCCAGGCCGATAGTAGACAGTCAACAGACAGGTTTGTTGAAACCTGCGCATGCCAGAAAAGGGTGGAACAGAGTTTACATCAAAAATCATGAACGTGGCATCATAGGCTCAGTTTACACTCAGTTGTCTCCTCCCATGTGGTTAAGAGCCCAGAGATTCACAGCCGGTCCTCTTACTTGGCGATAGCGGGAGCACCACGGGCAGAAAGTGTGTTCCCGGGTGTGTCACCCAGATGAGGAAAGTGTGGATATGAGACCAGTCGAGTGGCCCACCCTAGACATAAAATATTATTCCGGATACGTCATCCTTTCAACCCTTGACACGCACACAATGAAATTCCTAATTGGCGCGCCTCTGACGTCAGGAAAAAAGTACTGCACAAAAATTTGTGTGAAGGAGTCTGGGGCCTTTTCAGCAGCTGCCAGCTTCCGCCGTCGAGCCACGAGCCTCAATCCTCCCTTTTCTGACTCCCATTCATCCTTTTGTACCCCACTCTTTTGACCCCCCTCTCCACATTTGAATCACCCTTACTGGTGCTGTGCATTTCACCAGGAATAAAACAGGGGTATGGTCGTGAACCATGCCTCTCCCTTCCTCACACTTTCCCCCCACAAAACACACAGCGTGAAAACAGAGAGGTACACTGGCGCAAATGTTTTCTTTCTTGCTCCACCCTTTACTTAGCGCTCCAGCTATATATGAGCGACCTGTTCATGTCAGCTTTATTTCGGCGACATTACGGCCAAAAGCCGTGGGTGCCTGGTGTAGCAAGCCCTACTGCCCAGGACACAGGGCAGGTGGAGGTCTTGCTGCATTGCGGACAAAGCCATGACAAGACAAACCATGATTGGCATAGAGGCCGCCAAAAAGTCATGGCTGGGTGGTAGGGCAGCATGGCACGCAATAAGACACAAACACCGTCAAGCAAGTATTCACCAGACGGCCCCCACGCCGTATCCCCGATGCTTCCCACGGCCTTTGGATGGACGCGTTAAGCCTACTGTTTATTTTAGTCAGCACCAGAGTCCCACAGCATGCCTCTGGATAGCCACATCTGCGCTGAGGGGGACCATACCTTGACGGGCGTAGTCCAGTATATATTTTAGTCGGTAAGGGACCACCTTCGCTGGGCCGCCCCGCGGCCACCCTTGGGCCGATTCACACCAAACCTGGATTGGCCTCCGGCTGGTGGCCCAAGCTGCAGGGCTGGCCAAACCAGGGGCTGGTGGCCGAGGGGCACAATGTAGCTGAACTGTAGCTGATAGAGGTATAGCACACTAAAATTAGACACTGGGGCATACGGTACGTGGCCCAAGCCACGATGGGGTCACACCATGGGTCCATGGCCTAAGGCCGTGGCGTAGCTGAACTGTAGCAGAAGCACCCTTAACATGAAGAGCGGTGAAGGCGCTACATGGTCTAAAGAAGAACAGCTAATGCAGGCCCAGAGCTGCAGCGCTATCAAATAGCACAAGGTCTATGGGATGCTAAGGTGTCGGTACGGCTGGCTTCTTCAGCTGCCGTCTCTCAGCTGACACTCTCTGCGTTGGCTAAGGAAATCAAATCAAACAAAACGATGGGGGTGGATGCGCTAAGTTTTGAGCCCGCGGCCCTGAATAGCTTAAATGCCTGGTCACAAGTCCTGCACGATTGCACGTGATTGATACCCCATACCCTGCAGCAGGGCCTGCCACCGACCAGTGCTGTTTAGAGCGCACTTCAGCTACATTTCAGCTACAACCCAGTCTACAGCCTGAACCCCCCAGCTACATTCCGGCCTGTAGCCAACTTATGCTGCACTTCAACTACACTTGAGCTACACCCTGGGCCCTGGCCCATGGCCTGCAGGGCTTTCTTCAGGCAGTCATAGGCTGATTCTGGTTTGGACCCAATGGGCCCAGGGGTGGCTGCCTGGCCGCCCCCCAAAGATGGTATGATGCTGCCCTTAAGCATAGCATTTCCATAACCATTCCTACATATGAAAGCTTATGCTCAGCCGGACACTGTTTTGTTTCTTCATGTACAAACTCAAAAACCGACTGCAGTGAACTGTCCCTGAGCAGCAGCAGCAAATGCTACGGGCTGCTTCAGGGGCACCAGAAAGTGCTCAGGAGGACCCCAAATATCACTGCAGAGATCCCCCCCCAAACAGGACGGCAGTGAACCGACCTTGAGCAGTAGCCCCCTGAACAGCATCAGGTCCGACCGGCTGCACTTGCGCAGGTGCTTTTTGAACGCGTGGTCGACCAGCACATGGACAATCACCAAGAAAGTGCGCTCGGGGGCGATCTCTGAGGAGGGGGCAGAGGCGCCATGCAGAGGGCTTGCATGGGGGGCGATCTTTGAGGGGGCTGGCGCGCCATGCAGGCTCGCATGGGGGGTGATCTCGAAGACCTTGTGGACGATCGGCAGCTTGAGCGCCTTGTGCAGCAGGATCATATTTTGAATCAGGAGCGATGACTGAATTGCTGTCACGTCCGGGTTGCCGAATGAAGCAGAAACAACGTCTGTCATGTCGATGTCAGCCATTCTGAGTCGGAGGCAGTCGAGGCGGCGACGGTACACAAATCAGTGAGCCAATGTCGATAGTCTGCAGGAGTTGCAATATCAACGACAGCTGGTCCAGTCCGCTGGACTTACGAGGCGATACAGCCGTTCTTTCTGGGTTTGTAATACCTCCTGATCCGGTACACTTTTGCTTGGATTTCACACGTGTCGAAAGAGGAGGGGCATACGGGGGCCAAGCAGGGTGCCAGGTGCCAAGTTCACGTTCTGTATCGTCAATTTTCTGACTGATCAGTTATCAAAGGATTATAAATTTCGATATAAAGGATTATAAATTTCGATATAAAGGGTTATAAATTTCGATCGTAAGTTCGATTCGGAGGTTGATCAGGAGATAATTAAGCGTCCTATCCTAGGCATATCAAGGCGGTATCACCTTCTAGGCGACTTCCCTGCTGTTTCCGCAGCAGCTTAGGGTTCAGGCAGAGAACTCTGGGTTCCCTGGGTTCTGTGGGTTCTGTGGGTTCAGGTTAGGGTTCATGTGGAAATTGGCTATCGTCCCAAGAGGCAGCAGACCTTCGTAGAAAATGTTGGGATGTTGGCTATTGTCCCAAGAGACAGCAGAACTACGTAAAAGCTGCTGGGAATTTTGCCATCGACCCAAGAGACAGCAGAACTTCGTACAGGTACATAGAACTATAGAAGCTGCAGGGAAATTGGACATCGTCCCAGGAGACAGCAGAACCAGGGGGGGGAGAACTACATACCGTAGTATCACAGCAGTCGGATTTGGTTTTACTCTGAGTTGGTCTTTATTTTTGGTACCCCACCTCTACACAGTCACTTGATTAATATTAATGGTTGGCTTTAATTTTTGGGTACCTGAAATAAACATATGTCGAGGTTTGATTTTATTTTAAACAATTGCCGTAATCGTCAGGAATTTTGGTACATTACTTGCAAAATCTCAATCAACACAGAGCCTCAGCCCTGCAGCTAGTACCCCCTGCTAGTACAGACTACAGACAGTCAGAGAGGAGCCTATAGCCGAAGTTGCCACCGGATTTACAAATAAAATACAATATGAATGCGGTACCTTACCGGCAGTGAGTGGCTATCGGACATGCTTCACTAGTTACTGCCCCATCCCCCTCAAATGTACGGACAAGAGGACTGTGGCTGCTGCGGCCTGCCTCTCCTAGTGCAGGTCCCAGAAACACCTCATCAACTTACCAAACAACTTTTGCCGCCCTTTCTTCGTTCTTTACCTTCGCTCTAGCGAATGACTCTAATAATCCGAACACCCTCTTCATTCTAGATTCCGGGTAGAGATTGGTCGCAGTAGGCGTAGAATGGGGATGAAGGAGGCCTGCCTCTGCCTTTTCATTCCAGATAGAGATTGGTCGCAGACTCGTAGTGGCGCAGAATGGAAAAGAAAAAAGGGATGAAACCCTGGTGGTACCCGAAATGTCTGGTTTTGGTAGTTTTGGTACCTGAAACACTTTAGCTACAACGGCACCTGAAGTCTTTCAGCGCGTGAGTGACGCTCATTAGCATCAGCACCAGCCAGAACAGCAAGATGTCGGAGGCACAAGATGGGACGACTAGCTTCATTTAGTGTTATAATCACCAGTTACCCAAATTATTATTTGTGAAGCTTCTAAGCCTGCCTGCTAGCTGAGCCCTGAATCATGGACTGCAACAAGCATTGCGAACCAGGAATTAAAACCTGCTTAGCTGAATGCTCCTGGGTTCTACTAACACGTGAGCATCCACGCCTGAGCTATACAAAGCAACTGGAAACCATGCCTCCCTTGTCACTTTGGATTGACACGTCCATGGAGGAGTCCATGGAGGTAAGAGCATTGATTCATTTGCTCATCTTAGGAGATGAGCTGTTGCTCAGCTAGCTCAGCATGCCCATAGGAGCAGAAATCATTGCTTTAAGCAGCACTGAGCTTCAAAAATATATTAAGAATCGTCGCCTTTTTTATGTGCGCTTGCATTTCCGCCATGTCTTGAACCCATGGGCCCTCGAACCCCCTGCACGACACAGCAACACAAGTCATGGTTCGCCAATGTCCAGGACAGAAGCAGGGCTGATTGGGGACCATGTCTTACCATATTAGCAAAATACATTTATGAAAGGTGGTCATCGCAAGGGACGGTGTGTAAGGCGGATAAACTATGACATGGTCATGCATTCTCGCAAGACAGGCGAATCATCACTTCACACCTGACGGACCGCAATGCAGACATATTGCCAGGCATCAATCTGATTGATGCATTCATTTCCTCAACACCGACAACAGGCTCACCCAAGCTGATATGACCAGGCACTTGACACAGCCATGACTGCTTTCACACACCTTACCTCGATTTATCCACTTGGATTGATGACTCATTTTGCCCCCCCCCCCCCCCCCCATGCATGTATGATGGCTCATACAAATTACCTCGCGCTTGCCTTGTACCCCATGTTCATTAGATCCTGAACGAAACCATCCGGAGATCCAAACCAGATCTCCACCATGATGTGGTGTATACGTCGCTGCTTCAACAATCGTTGGCTGCCTTCAAAGACGAAACGCTCGTGCCTGAATGTAAACAGGAAACATACACAGGAAAGGAACAAAGGTAAATACTCTGCATCAGGACAGTGAGGGCATGCAGAAACATGGATGGGAACAGCACAGCACAGCACAGCTCATCAGTGTCATTGCCCTAGAAAGAATGTAAGATAGCTGAGCCCTACACGACCGGGGAGGTACTAGAAGAAACAACGCAGCTCGAGGCCAGAGCTACAAATTTGCGCCGTGTCCCTGACTAACCCTCGCTCTTGTTCATTGCAATAGCCCAATTATGCCGTGTTCAGTGATAACACATTTTTCTGCCCCCTCATTCATGAGATCAGGCAAACAAACAGCACTAGGAAGTTCGCAGCAGCATGTGATACTGTTTAAGGACAGCCCCATTGTTATCATAAGTCCCTGCTGCTAAAAGGGGTGTGGGCATTGCCTCACACCCTAACATCGGCCAGTGCTTCCTGTGCACCCAGGTGATTCCTTAATATGGCTTTTACATAAAGCATGCATGACTGTCAGGCTCAGGCATAAAATAGGGGCAGCAGGTTGAGCTACTTTGGTGCATACATACCATGCATGGTGCCTGGCTCCATGCACATGTGCCATGTGTGGTGTCAAGTTCCATGCACATTAACCATGCCTGGATGTCTATATAGGTTAATGCACATGGAGTTAGCATGCTGCCTGACTCGATTTATATATGCCATGCATGGATGGCTATAGGTCCATGCACGAGGAGCACGCATGGCAACAGTTATAGCACATAGTATGTGCATGGCAACCTTGCGCTATGTCCATGTAGCATGCATAGCCGAGTAAAAGCCTGTAGCACGCATAACCGGGTAAAAGCCTGTCTTGAGCAGGATTAGTGAGGATAGTGGGTTGGAAGATTTTGCACCCAGATAGGCTTTAAAAAATGGCAAAAACAAATACGGTACTCACCCTTCCACGTCAATTTTTAGAACATGGATGTCTTCGTCAAAGACGTCATCCAAGCGGTTCACGGTGAAGACACCTCGCTGGATGTACTTCTGGCTCTGTAGCTGCTCCTCCATTTTTGCATCGCACGCGAGGATGCCATCCCCTCGGTTGGTTGGGTCAGAATAGATGTTGCAGGTCTCGTTGGCCTTCGAGATGCCGAAAGGATACAAGGTGATGGGGTGCTCCGCGTTGGCGCACAGGCTGTTCCGCAGCAGCTTCAGATTACTGTGCATGCCCTCAAAAGCGGAGACTTTCACATTCCCCCCATGTGCTATCTTTAATGCTATAGAGCCTATGTTGGCACCGATGTCCACAAAATGAGGGACGCCTCGAGGTCCTAGTTTCCAGCTCGCTGCTTTCAAAGCGAATCGCAGCTCCCTGATTTCCTCAGGCTCCCATGGTTGTCCAGCAAGAATGGTAGAAGAAACTCCATCACTTGTGTTGTACAGGTAAATTGGAAGGCCCTCGGGCTGAACGGTAGCTCTGGTAATGTATGAGTCCATCAATGGGTACTGTGTCCTGCAGAAGTCAGCCTGAGTGGGGAGGTAAACAGCAAGGACAGGCTTAGTTACCATGCAACATAGGTCGTTGTGCCACTCGGATGAGCATGAACAAGCACTGCAGTAATGCAATGCAATATGGCGCAAGTTTCAATTGATAAGGAAGGTAATTACTGGTGTTACACCACTGGGCCCTGCCTGAAAGGATCAAGCCGTGTGTGAGCCCAATTATCCATCTGGTTGGTTAGGTTGGGTGGAAAGGAAGGGAAATGGGAAGAGCCAGGGGGGGGGCGAAAGAAGAAAAAGAGAGGAACAAGCAAATGAAGGTAAGGGACAGACAAAAGGCGGGCGGGCAAACGCGCATCCTATTAATGATCGAAATCTAGCAAGAGACGTATGTTCTTCGTGTGTCCATCAGTGTATATTTAGGGTGTTTCAGCAACAATTCAGCTACATCTGAACACTGGTGTATGTATGTGGCCCGGTGCCCTACGGGTAAGCCACCGGCCATAGAGGCATAGACCCCATCGGCCCCCAATTATTAAGCCCCGTGGTGGCTGCCCAGCGGCCTTCCGAAGGTGGCTTAGTGCGCATGTATGGAAATCAACAGGCCACGCTGAGTACTATTAGTGCTTCAATGAGTCTGCCACGCCAAGCATTTTGGGCCGAGTCAGCCAATCCAAGCAAGCGAAGTCAGATTGGGCAACGCCTACGATATCCCATCCGGACACGATATGCTGAGTCAGATCGTGAACGCAGTTACAAGCTGACCTGCGCTTCATCCGCGGCGATGCGTAACGTCTCCACGGACTGTTGTGAAGACCGCGATTCAGAGATTGCGACGTTGGTCACCGATGATGCGGACGGTGAAGAAGGCGACATGAAGAAAAAAGCCGTCCCGGCCACGCAACTCCAAATTGTTATGCTCGCTATGACGAGGCATGCTCTATTCTGAAGTCCCTCTGGCAGCAACATGTCTTAACAGGGCGAGGGGAGACTACGGGGCGAGTATTGCGAGTATTGTGCACCTCGCGCGGACCGACACCGTTTCCAACAAATTTGGCCCTCATGCCCAAACCCTGACCTGAGAGGTGCGGGTGAGTCTAGGAATCAATTCTTGGTCAGAATGATGACGTGTCTACCCACGTCTACCCACGATCAATGGACCGGGCTGCGAAGGGGCATGGTCGCTTCAGAAGTTAAGATGCTAGCGGCCTCTGCCCGTGTTTGTGGCCTCTGCTGGCAACCAACCAGACCACGTAAATGGGACGGCCAGAGACTGACCCCGCCGGCAATCCCGACAGCAATCCCGAGGCATCGGGTATTGGCCGGGTTCGCCATTTTATGCGTCGGGAGCGAGGAGGAGGAGGGCCTAACAGTATTGACAGGAAACACGAGCCGACTGACGCACTGGTAGTGTTTCTTTGAAGTTTTGCTGTTTTATTTGCCCCAGCCTCAATTCAGGCATTCAATTAGCTACACGAAGGCCGACGCCATTTACGGGTCCTACTGCAGCAAGCCTATTTATTTTAGTGCGCGCCGTACCACATTTAGCAGGCCGCTGGTCAGCCACCACTGGGACGATGGGTGTAAACCTGGACCGGTCTAGGGCCGATGTCCTACTGGCCGGTGCCCCACAGAGCCATGCTAACAGGCTAGTAGTGAGGCTCGTGGCATCAAGTCCCTGTAGCTATAGGCTTATATATGTGCCTGAACTGTACCTGTTAAAAAAAATGGTACGAGCTTCACTGCCAGGGGCACCTGTGGGTCACGCCCTTCCCAAGGGAATAAGGGATACTATGCTGATTGTTGGAATATTGGTACAAGTTGCACTGCCAGTAGGACATCTTGCACATGATGTCCTAGTGGCAGTGCAGCTCGCACCGATATTCCAACAGTACCTCAAGTGCCTAAGAATCGCCAATGATTGTGTAGGTCATGCATGCGCTGCCTGTGCACCAGCTTTGGCATGCCGTTGGGCGGCCACCAATCACTAGGCCGCTGACGTGGACTGTACCTTGACCCGCCCATGGCCTATATATGGACCAAGCAATAGGGTAGGAAGCGCCTCTGTTGCTGGACACCCTAAATCAACAGCAATACTTTTTTAGCATGATCAAGGCCATCATGCTAAGGTGGCTCAGCAGCTCAGCCAACTCAACGCGCTCAACGCATGTAAATTAGTTGTGTCTGTCCTTTTCCTTTATTTCCCCAAATTCTTCTTCCATTTCCCCCCACCGACAGTTAACCGCCAATGCGGCCGAGCCTTAAGAACAGGTCCCCTAGGTGCAACGTCGTAAACTTCCAATGACCACTTTCAGAGGAGACCCCGCCCTTTCGTCACGCGTACCAGTTCAAGGTTGCCTGTGACGGTGAATTTAACTAGTCCGGCATGCGCTTTGAAGGTCTTCCTCAGCCTAGAGAACAAAGCCTAACTCTTAAGTAACTGCCGAGACCCTTAACTTGGCCCTTAATCTGGGCATCTGGCCATGTGGACAACTAGCCCGTGCCAGCCACCAGTCATGTAAGTCATGGGGTCAATGACGTTATACCTCCGGGCCCTGCTTAGAAAGGCTTGGCCGCGTGGGCGACCAACAGTGAAGTTGGTGGAAGGACATAGAATTGGAGAGGGGAAAGAAAGAGAGAGAGGAAGACAAAGGATAAAGAAATGATCTCTCTCCCCCCAAAAGGAATGGCAATGCAAAGGTTAATCGCCCTTGAAGAGTCAAGGCCTGAAAACACGAAAATTTAACAGAGGAGAAAGCACGAGAGGATCAAAAAGGGAAAGACCCTCCTCCCCCCCCAACAGAAAAGGAAATGAAGTTCCCAGATCCCAATCAATTATTTTGCTTGGGCTGAACAAAGTATGAGGTTGGCCACTTGGCTGCCCAGATCAAGGGGGCGAGATGGTATACAGTGACCCAATGGTTCAAGTTTATTGCAAAGCATATGGGGATACCCCCAGCAGAACACTTCGCGGCCGAAAGGCAGAGGTTGAACGTCATCTTGTTCAGCAGGGATCAGTGGGGCTCGAGATTCTGAAAACTAGGAGACCCTCTGGATAAAAGGATACAAGGCTGAAGATTCCCTTCCCCCCAAAGCAGGGTGGCTCAAAAACGAGACGAAAAACAGGTAACCGCTCCCCTTAGGAGCATCGGGGGCCCTAAAACTCGATATCTAATGGGAGATCAAGGCCCACGGAAGGGTCAAGGTTAAGGACAGGGGGGGGGGCGGCAGGGGAGGCACCTGGGGTTCTAGGACCGCCGTCCGCTCCGAATGAAGGGGAGTTTTGGTGAGAGGATAGTCTATCATGCTGGTGGGAGGGTTTAGAGAAGTAAATCATAAAATGTTCGTACCCAGGGCTCACCAGTTCATACCGGTGCATTCCCTTGGGGAATTTCCCTCCCATGCCCTTGCCGCTTGGGATTGCCACACCGTCCATTCCACACTTCCCAAGGGTAAGAAATCATACGACGACAAAGGTAGTCTTTTGAAGCCTCGCATTGCACTTCGATACTGTTGCTCCACAGACCTAATCCTTTCCTACGTCCCCCTGGACGTGAGCTTGTCATCGACAGTAGTGACGGCTGGACAGCTGTTGGTGCCATTTCCCTTAGCGCTAAGCCTTGAACAAAGGAGGTGCTTTTAAGGCTTCGGGCACGGGCCTTTTAAATCGGAAGGTGCGAAGAAGGAGAGACGCTGCCATTGGCTTTGCTAGCTGCTGCTGCCTACCGACGGGGGAAACATGCGGATGCAATTATGCATCTGAGATGTACTCCTTCACCAGCTAATCTGCGACCTGTCCACTTGTTAAGAGACCCACCGTTGTTTGTTGCAAGGCGCACATGCCTGTCCATGTCTTCCAGATATCGTGTACCCACAGGCTTGCTGCATATCCGCTCCGTCGTCAACAAATGTCAGCTTGTGCAGGCTCTGCAATTTTGAAGGTTTCGCAGTCATTGAGCGAGTTGATGTGCCCCCCGCTTGCTCCCGCCCATCCAGATCCGTCAGATCGCCACAGCGAGATGCCGAAGAACAAAGGAAAGGGAGGCAAGAACAGGAAGCGTGGGAAGAACGAGAATGAGGAGGAGAAACGCGAGCTGATTTATAAAGAGGATGGGCAGGAGTATGGACAGGTGTGCCCCCACGCTCCAAAAGCTCCTGTTTCTGCTGTTCTGCTAGTGCATCATCTCTCCCCTCATGATTGGGATCCTTCAATTTGTATGTGGTGGTGCATGCTGAATTTGAGTTCTGGGCCCTTAGAGGACTGCCTAGGGGTGAGGGTTGGGGAGGTGCATGGTTGGAAAGGGGCATAGTGTCGAGGTCTCTTCAGAGCCCCATGCGTACTGCTCAAGGTGTGCAAAGAGGTTGCGCGCTGAACGATAGTTAAGAGAGCATAGGGCGCTAATATGCCATGTGGAAGTGTGCAGTATTCTTATAAGTTGGAGTTCAAGATCTAGATCTCAAGTGCACACTTCACAGGTTACTAGGATCTTGACCAAGGGTGTTTGAGGAGCATGGGGAGCATGAGGCCTGACTGTATAATGCTCACTATTTGCCATGAGGGCTTTATAAGCAGGAGTTAGGGATGAGGGGAGGGTCGACTAGTGATTGACAAGTTGTCGCATTGCCATGTCACAGGATAGGGATTGTGACCTGCATTCTGGGCATTATGCATGGCGTCCATTAGGATTGCTTGTCATCCTGTCCACTACCATGTTCTAAAAGCTACAGCCACATTTCAGCTACAGCACAGCCTACAGCTATGGTGACCTGGAGCAGCACACCCTGATGATTGGGCTACTGGCTGTAGGCCGGTCCAGGTTTGAATCCCATCGGCCCAGAGGCGGTCTGGTGCTCACTTCAGGAAAAATCGACCAGGTCCCAGATTTTGCACCAAGCCTGGGCTTTAATATCCATGTGCCCTTTCAGATCATGCTGAATGCGAATGCTAGGCACCGCGCGCCGAAAGAGCCTGTCAGGCCTCACCCTGAACACTTAACCCTAGCCTGTGAGCCGTGGGTGATGCAATTTTGGGAAACGGGTGCCTGGAGCACCTTCATTGTATTATTACATCTTCAATGGCAAACCATGCAGGTGATGCGGATGCTGGGTAACGGGCGCCTGGAGTGCCAGTGCATCGACAACAAGAAGCGCATGTGCCATATCCGAGGCAAGATGCGCAAGAAAGTCTGGATCGGGCAAGGGGACATCGTTCTGGTGGGGCTGCGCGACTACCAGGACGAGAAGGGTGATGTCATTCTGAAGTACTCGGTGAGAACGGTGACGTCATTCTGAAGTTCTTGGTGAGAAGGGTGATGTAATTCTGAAGTACTTCGTGAGAAGGGTGACGTCATTGCATCGTCAACGTTGGATGGTCTGGCTGGGTAGGGCACTGGGTCAGCCCTAATCAGTTCATCATCTTCGATGTCTCAGCTAAATGTCAGCTACACTCCAGCCTCCTAGCTGCCTAGGCAGTCGGCCGGCCTTGGTTAGCTCCCTATCTGGCGGTTCCGGAAGGGCCTGTCGAATGAGGCCTCAATTGCTGGGGGGCTGCAGATGGAGCTGTTGGTCAGGCAGTGATTATTTGAGGGCTAGGAGTACATCTTCGGCGGTCCGCCAGAAGTGCAGGATTGGGGTCAAACTTTGAAGGGGCTGAGGACACAGGCCCTTGCTGCAGGTGCATGAGGCCGTAAGGGGTCGTTGGAGTGAAACTGAACTGCAGCCGAATCACTACAAAAAGGCTTGTTTGTACATTTTGTATGCAAACCTCAGGGGGGTACGCTTGAGGTGAATTTCGTCTCCTGTGTGGAACTTCAAGGGGGGGTAGGTTGAGGGTTTAGATAACTGTTTTTGTTTGTTTAAAAACTGCAGTTCATGGCGAGGCCCCATGAAGAATCTCCCCAATTTCCTCGGACCATTTTTTTAATACCGGAACCCCTCCTCCCCGAAATAAGAGTTTCCCACCTTGCTTCCCTCCAAAGTCGGAATTCCTCCCTCAAGCCCCTCCCAAGCTCCCCCTTTCTTGCTTCCCCTTTCTTGCTTCCCCTTTCTGGCTCCCCCCAAGGATGGCTTCCCACCCTGCAACTCCTGACCTGCACACCCCTCCCCAGGCTGACGAGGCCCGTGTGCTGAAGCAGTACGGAGAGCTGCCAGAGCACCTGAGAATCAACGACACGGATGTGGTGCTGGAGGGAGAGGACAACGAAAACGCAGGTGAGGGGGATGACGGTGCAACTTCTCTCTAATTGAGTCGGAGAAAACACCTTGAATCAGGGATCTGCCCGGCATAGTGTTTTTCCTGAGGAAGAGGACAACATTACCGCAGGATCATCTCTCGCATGTGCAGGCCTTGTCGCCCACAGTTGTTTTCTTACAAGGTGCACAGGATAGCTTGCATCTCGGAATCGTAACAAGGACACAAAATCTTCTCCAGTTGGAGGCAGTCAAAAATCACTGGTTTGTTTGAAGCCGTAAACAGTTTTAGTTTAGCAGTTCCTTGGCCCGTCCTGTTCAGCTGGGGAAGGTGGCCTTGCTTGTACTGTCCTGCCTATTTGCCGATCAGACGCGTCCTTGGACCTTGTGCTACAAGCAGGCGGTCGGTGTGTGTGTGTGGTGGTGTGTGTGGGGGGGGATCCAATGCTCGTAATTTGAGATCCCCTCCGTGCCTTCCCCCCCCCCCCCCGCCCCTGGCCCAATGTGAGGGAACGACCTGTTTGATCGTTCAAGCATGGCCGTATGGTGTGGCTGCTGGACCCCTACAACTGCTAGGGCATGATCCGATCGAACGGCACAAGCTTGTTTGGTTTTGTATACCCACGTGTCCAACCATTTGCGATGTCAGCTTCCGCTACACTGCGGGAAAAGGGCAAGCTGACATAGCAATTGCTTATAGAGTCTGTGAATTCAATGACGATGCTTCCAGTCATTGTCGTGTGTCTACAGTCTGGTTGTGTACGACGTCTTGGTTGATTGCATGTTCCCCTCAGCATCGTCGGGTTCAGTGTTAAGAGTTTCCCCTCATGTCCCTTCAAACCATTAATGACATGCACGCACACTTACTGACCCATCCCCCTCTGCCCTGCTGCTTCTGCCTGCCTTCCCCTCCTCGTCGTCTCCGTCCGCCAGAGTTCTTCGATTTCGACGGTGAGCCTTCGGTCTTGTTGCCAGAGCAGGGCATTGGTTGAGCATGCCAGGCAGTGGATGAACAGCAACGGTTCAGAGATATAGAACCGCGTGTGCTAGCCAGGTCTCGAATGAGCATTGGATCGGCGATCTAGATCTGTGCATGCCAGCCCGAGCCCCAGATGAGCATTGGTTGGGAGATCTAGATCCGAGCATGCCTGCCAGGTAGGACGATAAACAAAGGTAAGGATCTGTGTAACCCATCTAAGGTCCTGGATGACCGTCAGTGAAATGCTTTATGTAGAATGTAGATGCGAGCACGCCAGCTAGGGTCACGGATGAGCGATGGGCAGGAGATCGAGATGTGCCTCTCGTCTACCAGCATTCAATTCAGCCCTCAGGACTTACGAAAACAAAGCTAGCAGTTTGTTTTTTAGATCTAAACTTGCCAGGATGTGTGGCAGAGGTGGTGGTTTGCTTCCATTCAGGGGTCAGGGTTGTGACACTGGACAGCGCAAGCTGCCATTTAGGGTGTTGGGTTGACGGTTGTGAGACAGAAGGTGTTAGCTGTCGTTTTGGGTGCAAGGTAAGCCTCTGCCGATTGCAGGGGTAGCCTCTCCCGACAAGGGTTCAAGGGTCAGGATTGTGTGACAATGGGGTTCTGCGTTTTGCAGACGATGTCGGTTTTAAATCGGAATGTGTAAATCGACAATTTTGCCTGTATTGAGGTGAATTGCTCCTGAGATGCAAGTTTGCAACATGTTGCTCTCTTAAAGAAGAAAAACATGTTGCTGACTCCTAATCTGCTGATGACTATCAATGTGTTGCTAACTATATCACCTGCCCCGATGACCACGCGCAGATCTTGCGGAGATCTAAGAATGCAACAACACGACACAGACACGGAGCTCTTATGGATCATCAAAAACAGCAGCACGCAGGACCCCAGGTCGGGGTGGACTCGTTTTCGGCCGCTCTCTGCTGCGCAACCACCGAGGGGTGCTTCCCACACCTCGGCCGGGCAGAGTGCGCAATGCTCTCTACCCTTCATCTGCATCGACAGCAACAGCAACAACAACAACAGCAACCATCAACAAGCTACGGGACGGAGGCAAGGCGGCTACCCCCGCTGCAGCAGCAGGACGGGGATGCGGCGCACTGGCTCGCTGAGCCGCGGCTGGGTGTCAGGGGTGGCGTGTGCGCCTGCTTTGGCCCGCGAGGCATGTTGTTACCGAGGGGCTCATGGTGGCCACACCGGTGACACACGCTTGTGCTTTGCGGTACTTAAATCGTGCGGTACATAGACCCGGGTGCTGCAGCCAGCCACCGGGGATCTTTGGGGATGCTATGACGCAGGGGGGGAGGCTCTGGATTTAGGGTTTGCAGGGTTCTGAACCCTTACCACTGAATGAAGGGGGGGGTTCTGTATTGTCTGTTAGATGCCCTTGCCTTGCCGTTTAATTGGATGTATGGACAATCCCAGCGTCGGGGCTTATATCAGCTCTTTGCCGGGGGGCTTGCACCTGGTAGCTTCGACCCCTCAAGAATGAAAGGTTACCCCCTCCTCGGCTGATTGCTTCGGTTAGGTGGCTTGATCCCTCCGTTGAGGCGGGGCTGCTTCTGACTGTAAAAAAGCTGACGTTGCATTACGGCTCGTCAACGGGCCTGGAGACTTATCCACTTGTGGCGCTTGTTTGCATGTCCTGGTCCCCTCGCATGGTAGGGTAGCATGGGGCAGGGTAGCATGGCTACACCAGGGTCCTGGCTGTGCATGGTAGCTGGAATTGAGCTGGCCCACCCTCCAACACTCCTACGCGGCCAAGCGGTGAGCGTGGCCAAGCGGGTGTGCACCCTCTCAAACTTGCGTGGGCTGCACTTGTGATGTTTAGGTGGCTTGCTAAGGCATGGCCTGGACATCCAAGAAACGTCGGCTCTCTCGCATGGGCCCACTGGTCCCCAAGCGTCACCCTGTCCTGGGGCCCAACCCATTCAAGTCAATCCAGCATTCAGTGTCCGGATTGCGACGTCCCTGCAAATAGAATCAGCATGGAGGCGGGAAAAACGTTAATATCCAGGAAAGAACTAGCGAGATACTAGATCGAGGCATGGTGGGACGACGTAATCTGCGGTACTGGCGTGGATGAAGGTGGTCACGGGTCCCCAAGGTTAGCCGCTCTATCCGTGATTGGGAACGAACAATTATCGCCATGAGCAATACGAATGCGAGGCCTATCGCCACTAACGGTCTTCCCTGGGATGAAGTTGTCTCAGATGCGGTCCAGGCCCTGCGCTCCCAAAAGGACGAAGTCACCCGAGCTTTGGACTTCTTGGTCGCGCAGCGGCTCACTCTGCGCCTGGTTTCTAATGCAGGAGCGGAATCATGCAGCGATTTGGAAATTTCGGAGGAAGAAGAAATTCTGCAAATGGAACTTGCACACCTGCTCGAGGTTGAGCAGAGACACGTCGTAGCCCAGGCTGCTGCAGTTGCAATCGAGGACGAGCGCATCGCATTGCACGATCACACTTTTGCACTGGCATTGTCGCGAGTGGATGCGCGCGAGTGGGAATTATTCGGGGATTGCATGGAAGACCCGGTCACCACATTGAGGATTCCGTTGGAGATGCCGCAGCAGACCATCCGGCGGGCAAAAACAAGGCCTAACGCCAGCTCTGGCAGCTCAGCAGTAGGTCCAGCCAGACCGCAGGGGGTAGACGCCAGCCAAGCATGCCAAAGCGGCATCGCATTGGCCTCTCCCACTGCTCCATCTGCAGCAGCCTTGCCATCGCTCTCGACCCAAAAGTGTCTCATCTGCTATGAAGACTTCTCACAAGACGAGATGATTTCAGCTCTGAGAGGAGACGCGGAACCTTCCTCCAGCACTTCCGAACCAGGGTGTGGGCACTATGGCTGCCGAGAATGCATGCAGCAGTTTGCACGCAGCCAGGTCCACGGCAACAAGTACCCGTTGATCTGCCCCAGTCCTGGATGCCGCCTCAAACTCCAACTGGGCGATGTTCACGACTTGTTGGGGGACAGCGTGGAGGACCTCAAGGTGTGTACAACACCACATTTACAGACCTATGTCAATGTTAGATGAGTTCAAGTTTACTTGAGGAATTTAGGGGGGGGTAGGGGAATGGGGGGGGCGGTTCAATAATAGTCTGACCCCCCATCTTTACAAATGTTTTTCGACCACTGGCTGACAACCAGGGGCTGACAACCAACCCACCCCCGCACCTCCAGGCTCACTTAAACCTTAACTTCTCTGTCAAACAGCACAGTTGTTCAGTACATGAGGGGTCAACTTCTTTCAGCAGGTCGGTGTGCTTCTCATGGTATCCATCAACCTAGCTGGTTGTCAAACATACAAAATGTCCAATTAAGAAAACATGACTTGTGTAACGTAGATTTGCTTTGCCTTCTCTCAATATTAGCGTTGTTGGGGGTTGAAGGATCCATGAATATACGAACTATTCATTGCTCCACGCCAGTTTTCTGTCAGAAATTAAGAGTTTTGGTCGATTATTTGCTCTTGGGGCAGCATTAATAGAAATCGTTTTTCCATACCTGAGGGAAGGCAAATAAAATCTACGGTATGGAATCTAGCCCAAGATACCGATTATGTATCTACCTGCCTACCTACCTAACCTCGCTGGTGATCAAAATGCTCCTGAAACGGGCGAGTTGCGGCAGCACATTAGCATCAAAGTTCAGCCAGCCTCCCCCTGGAGTCCTTCCAAGTGCACGAGCACCCCTGTCACTTGGCCTGACTCCAGCAGCTGCTGATCAGGTGTGAACTCGCCCACACTGTGCATGCACCCTTTAGCTTTAGGGACCTTTAGTACATCTGCTCTGAGCACTGCCAAGGCTGACACTCTGCCTCATGAGACAAGCACTACAAATGTGGTTTCAAAAATCGGCTTCATAGGCCGTGCCGTCCATGTCCAATACACCACCTCCTCCAACATCTGAAAATTGAACAGCCCATCCCCTGCTGCACCACAGATCCTTCGGCGCTTGGAAGTGGAGCATGCCGTTGGTGCTGAAAACCGGATCTACTGCCCGTACAAGGATTGCTCTGTGATGCTGATCAAGGATGAAGAGGCCGCCAAGGGGCCCACCCTTTGCCCCGAGTGTGATCGACGCTTCTGCCCGGATTGCCTCATCACAGGATCGCACGAGGTAAACATTTATTGGTTTCAATTTTGAAATTTGTTTTGATGTAAACCGGTAAAAGATAATTTTGATCACAACAAATGATTGGGCAGGTGTGTCTGTCGAATGACACACGACGGCTGCCTGCCTCTGGCCTGGAGAGTCCATTAGGCAAGCATGTTAACAATTCATGTGTGTCTTCGCCATTTTTTTCTACATGTATAGGAACACGAATACACACTGCCAAGCCTTTGGGGCAGGGAAGGGGTCTCCAATTCCCCCCACGGGCCGCATCCCCCGATCGCGTCGGTCCCGGGGGCGCGAAAGTCTCCACCATGGCGGGCCACCTTAGGGTGAAAAAGCGAACTTCCGAATGAATGTAATTAAACGTTTCCCCTCCCCTTAAAGGTGGCCCGCCATGGTAGAGACTTTCGCGCCCCGGGATCGACGCGATCGGGGGATGCGGCCCGTGGGGGGAGTTGGAGACCCCTTGGGCAGGGGGACAGGGGGGCAGCAGGCAAGGGCAGAGAAGGAAGGCAAGGGATCAAATAAACCAGACCATACTGCATTAACGAGCCTGTTTTGTGTGGATATCTTTGTTTGTTTGTTGCCGTTCATCATAGGCGTGAAATCGGTGCTTTGGTTGCAGGGCGCTGAACAGACTTTGCTTGTGCAGACTTGCGCGTTTTCTACTCTCGGTTGATTGCACATTTAAATGGATGCTATTTGCTCTCTGCCCACCTTGGGGCTCCACCTCGAACAGGGCTTCTCGTGCGAGGCCTTCCAAGCTCTGCCTGCTCACCTGCGCTCCGCTGAGGACGCCGCCGTGCTCAAACTCTCGGCCGATCGCCGCTGGAAAAAGTGCCCCTCCTGCCGCATGCTGGTGGAACGCAGCGAGGGCTGCAACCACGTCCTTTGCCTCTGCCAAACTGCGTTCTGCTACCAGTGCGGCAGGAAGTACACCTCTAACGCCCAGACGGCCAACAACCAGCACGGGACCCCATCCTGCAAGTGCGATTTATTTGATGTCCCAGAGGAGGCACAGAACGCGCGAGAGCGTCGAGGCCAACGCAGGCCGATGCACCCCCCAGCGGAGCGGCCGTCTCGCCATGGTCGGAAGGTTTCAAAGAAGCCTTGCTGGCATTCCAACACCCTAGCCGGCTGCCCCCGGGCAGACGTCTGTTGGTTCTGGCACGAAGAAGACGGGCGAGATTGGCTTTGAGTTTCCGGGCGTCTCGTACTTATTTTGAGTCTCAATGTTCGATGAATATGATGTTATACCAAGGTTTTCCTACTGCAGATTTCCAGTAGTGTGAACCATTGGTTCTCTGGGATAATCCATCATGGGTGCACAGTCAATCAGGGTCAATGAGGGTATTGCATCACCTGGGGTACTACATGAGGGTACGTCTGGTAAACCAGGGTACATCAGGCAGGCCACAAGTATATTATGGATAAATCAGAGTATAATAGCAGGGTGCTACATTTGGATTCAGTGTAGGTCAGGGTACTACATCAGGGTACCACATAAGAGTACATAATAATGTGGTTGCAGCAGGGTACTTGATCAGTACACGTCTACGGTGTACTACATCAGGGTACTTAATCTGGACGCGCATGTGTGTTACATCAGGTACAACACCAGCGCACTATGCTTCATTCTGAGGAAATCTGGTTGCCGTATCAGGTATGCATTGTGGTAAAACAGGGTAAAATCAGAAGTATCATATGGGACGCTCAACCTCTCAGCCTGCAAACCCCAAACTCACTTGGGACAGGCGGGGGTGAAAGGGAGGAAAGGGCGATGGAGGAAGGGGGAAAGCTGAGGGGGAAGAGGCGACGGAGGGTCAGGGGGGGGAGGGAGGGGAGATGGGGGGCTGGGGGAGGGAGGCAGAGGAGATGGAGGGAGGGGAGAGGGGGGAAAGGGCGACGGAGGAAGGGGGAAAGGGGGAAGAGGCGACGGAGGTCGGGGGAGGGAGGGAGGGGAGATGGGGGGGTGGGGGAGGGAGGGAGAGGAGATGGAGGTAGAGGAGATGGAGGGAGGGGGGAGGGTGGCGGCGGAGGAGGACCTAGGAAAATCAAGCGGGACAGGCAAGCATTGATGATCAGTGATGGAGCTTGAGGGGTTAAATTAGGGTGCCTCATGTGATGTGCATGACAGGCCAAGTTATCAGTTTCACATGCAAGTATCTATCACAATCTGGCATCAGGTCTTTCATGAACAAGATTCACTTACCGAGGGGGGGGGGGCTTGGCGGCAAAGGGGGGGAAGGGACAGGCAGGGAGAAAATAAACTGAGGGGGATGGGGAGGAGACGAGCCTGAAAAAGCTGTTCATGAGGGTTATCCCGCATCTTAGCGGCCATGCATCTGAACCTGGCCGGGCTGTCCATGTCCTCAGCCAGCTGACCGGATCCTAGCAGTGCGGAGCATTCAAATGCAATGTCTGCCCATGGCTGGCTGGGCTTTGACCCATGATGCTGCCGGATGCTGTGGAAGGGCAGCTCACCCAATGCTGAGCACATCAGGCTATCGACCAGCAAAGCCATCATGGCTGACACCCCCACAGCCAGAGGGGTATGTAGATAGTAACATATGTGCAACGGTCTCTGCAACATTAAGTTCCCCACCGGGTGACAAACTCTGTGTAGGCAGCAGCCAGGCCTGCTGCAACACCTTGCTGGTGGAGAGGGTGCTCGTCGACAAAGGATTGGACTGCAGTGCAGAAAAACACAGCTGGGGGGCTGAAATGTAACAGCAGAGGCTCTGGATATCTCCGAGGCATGCGCATGTCATGCAGACAGCCCCATGGGTTTCCTCCAGGGTAGCCCCAGCCCCAGCCCCAGCCCCAGCCCCAGCCCCAGGGAAGCCCCACGAGTTTCCTCCAGGGCACCAGGCAGCGATGGCACAGTTGAGGACTGAAGTACAGCAACATCCGCCATATCAGCAGTGCCGCTTGTAGGCAAAGCTGTGTTGCAGTCAGGTGCAGCAGCAGCCCAGGCAGGTGCTGCAGCAGGGCAGGCAGGAGCTGTACCTCTGGCAGGCGCTGTACCTCTGGCAGAGGCTCTACCCCTGGTAGGTCCTTGAGTAATGCAGGAAATTGTGTCGCTGACAGGCGCTGTATCTCTGGCAGTTGCAGCACCGCTCAAAACTAGCGCATTAGAAGGCAGGGCACTAGCCAGCAGGCTACAGCAGGCCAGGATGAACAGCTTAGCCATTCCATGCAAGGCATGCATGCGCACAGGCAGGACCCGCAGCAGTCCTGCTACCCGAGAGATCCCACAGCACGCCAAGACTAGAAAAAACGCAACCGCAAAGAAATCGCGGCTCGTGTCGTCTGACTCGGCTAGAAGGAGCTCCGCAGCTTTGGCCAGAGTCAGGCTCATGCTGACCATTCTCAGCAGACTCGACCACAGCTGCTCCGGCAGACATGGGGAGGGCAGCGCAACATTGTGGCCCGAAAGGCCAGCACCCACTTCACAGAAGGCCTGGCAGGCACCCATCATCGCATTCCAGTATTCCACAGGTCCAACGCCACATCATCAGCTATAAGGTGGGGGGCTTTGATGCGCTGCGTCTCCTCTATCAAGCACATCAAGTCCCACAGTTGTTGCGGCCTCGACAGCGCTGCGTCTAGGACAAGTGAGCATGGAGGGGTGGGCAGGAAAATGAAAGTGTGAGGTAGGATCAAGTGGGGATAGACGAGGACATTCATAACATAAACGCATCAACACAGTAGGACGCAGCATCATAATCATTATATCTCAAGAGGCGAAAGCAAGTCGAGGAGCAACCAAGAGGTGGGACATTGGAATCAGCACAATTTGCACACAGCTACTAACACTACTATGTGGACATGCAGGACCGAATCAATACAACAACGCACAACGCACTGGAGCATGGCTAAGAGGGCTTGATCCAAATATCACAAAGTAGATATTCAAGCGTACAATGTTGCCAGGTGGGTACAGCAAATACAGTGCTGCCCCATGCATGCCCAGACACCCCCCCCCCAATGGCCCCCAAGTATCCATGCATCATGCATGCATGCATAACTGTTGGGACCATGCAAAATGCTTTGGCAAAACAGCCAATGATTGATTGTCCCCAACTCTTGACCTGTTTAAACAGTAACAACCCCAGTTGTCAGTTTCCATGCATAACTAAATGTCCCCTCCCATTAGTTTCTAAGTACTTCAAATCTGCAACCTCGAGTTCCCCGAGTGAAAGCCGGATTTTCCTAGTTCGTGAAGTGCTGATCCATCGGACGAATAGAGTATGTAGTGTAGTTTGGCTATAATGTCGGATACCCATGGGCTCAACTGGTGTCCAAGAAATTGCGGGCAGCCAAGCAAGCGGGCGGTCCGAAACATGACTGGAGACGAGAGCGCTGCCGATTATGAATTTCCACCCGATTGCTTATCCTCCGAATTCTTGGCTGATGTTCTCGCACGAGCTTTGTCCTGATGCGACACCAACAGTTGGCGTAAGGCAGCCCTGCCATCCGACCATCCCACGGAGTCGGACGTGCACACCTTCATATCTTTCCCTGTCACTTGCAGTGGGCTTTTTCATACCGGAGCCAGATAAATCTAGCTTGCGTTGCTTCATTGCAACGCCATCGCGTATTGGAAGACAAGTTGGAGGGGTCAGAGGGTTTGGGCGTCTTCCCGAGCAAGGTTAACAACGAATCTGTCTAGAACGGCAGCGATGTCCTCAGTTGTATCGGACAAGTTCTGAATGCGTACTATTATCGCGGGGTTGTTATTAACGCTGCCCTCTAAGGCGTCTAAGCCGGACGTGTGCAGAGGATGCATGGCCCGCCCCGAAGGACTGCAAAATAATTGCCTGCATGGTGAGCCAGATCGGAGCAGTATTGCCGTATCCAGAGCGGAGCAGCGATCTGCTCCGGTTTTGCCGTATTGTGCTACCTTGCACCAGGAGGGGCGTCAACGGCCTACAGTCTGCAAAATGGCGTGATGGATCACAAAAGCTGTCATGAAGGCTTGCAAGATAACAGAGCCACAGTCTGGGGGGCCGTTAGATATCCTTCATCTAGGGCCACATGCTGTTGTCAGCCTCCAGCCACTTGCGGACATGGGGGATGAGGTACCTGGTACTGTGGTACAGTATGTAGAGCTCCATCATGTCATCGCTGCCCAGCCCACCCACCTGCAAGCCGTCCTTGACTCCTTCGTAACAGCACGTTTCTGATTGGACCTGGAAAAAAAGCGTGTACGACGGTCTTCTGGTCTTCGGGAGATTTCCGGGGTGGGTGTTTCTGCAAACACCCCGGAGCCAGACACCGGAACGTGAGGCCGCGTAATCTTGCATGGTTCAGGGTTTACTGCGATATTGCCGAATATGTGCCTATATGTTATCTGCGATGTTACTGCTGTTGTTGTTGCTGCTGCTGATGATGATAAGGGTGATGATACGGATGACTCGCTCGCGAAGTGACCAAGGCCGAGGCGGTCCGCGGCCTTTCTGCAGGATCGCCCCCATCACTATCGCCCGATATGTCCATGGGAAGAAACATGCGGCGATTAACATTTGTAAATAAAAGCCTTTCGAAGGCCTGAACACTCTCCGGGGCCTTTGGAATTTCCGGGGAGGGGGGGAGGTCCCCGGAAAAACAAGAGACGTACTGTACGATTCATGGTGGTCTAAAGGGCCCGGAGATTTTCCGGGGTCCAGTGTCTCTGATCAAAACGACCCGGAAACAACCTGGAAAGGTTCCCAGGTCCAATCAGAAACGTGTCGCACCAGAAAGCAGTAACCGTGCCATAATGGTGGAAGCTGCCCGTACCGCCTTAAAGAGGCTCATACTACTCACAACTATGGTACAACACCGTACACACGTGCACCTTGTACTACACTGCGGAGGTACAAGGGCTGTAAAGGGGTAACTAGGTACAGCATACCTTATAAGAGGGAAGGCTGGCCTACCCGGGCGCCCCTAGCTTGTGGTACCGCCCCTACTTTACTCGAGAGGATTGCTTCGGGTCCGTGGCGGACTTCTTCCCCACAGAGTGGCGGACGCCTACGGGCGGACTCAGTGACTACACACTGGCCGCGGATGCGCAACGCGTTAAGCTGTGGCTGGAACTTCTAGATGACAATCACGGAGACAGGCACTCGGCTTAGCTAGAATGCTGACCTTCCAGATAGCTAATCTGGTGGGTCGCTGAGTCACTTACCGCGTGCAGCGAGAGTTGCCGTAGCCGTAGACTGCGGGCGTTGGCCTAAGTCGGGCGGGGTGTCTCGCTGGTGATTCTAGGGCTGCTAGGACGGCTGTGAAGCTGACCTAGGCTTGACTGACTATGTGGTACTGGCGTTGTTGCTCTTCACTGGGTAGATCTCTAAGATTTAGCCGGTGCTGTTTTCAATTAGAGGCCTGTCCACAAAAGGAACGAAGTAAGAGTCAAGCGAGCAAGCCGGGATACAAGGTCCCGGCAAGCCCTTATTACTAAGGTACGGGAAATCCTGCCTCAGATCTTCCCGAAAGTGGGAAGCTGGGCTCTTAACCTAAAAAAGGGGGGGCTCCGCAGGGAAGCTGCAGAGTCTCCGGGGCCGCAATAGCGGCCCCTACGGTTTTGGCACGTATACTGCATTATACCGTGACAGCTGTCCTGTCGCACCATAAAGCAGTAACCGTGCCATAATGGTGGAAGCTGCCCGTACCGCCTTAGAGAGGCTCATACTACTCACAAATATGGTACAACACCGTACACACGTGCACCTTGTACTACACTGCGGAGGCACAAGGGCTGTTAAGGGGTACCTAGGTACAGCGTACCTTAAAAGAGGGAAGGCTGGCCTACCCGGGCGCCCCTAGCTTGTGGGTACCGCCCCTACTTTACTGGCCCCCCGCTCCCGCACGATAAGCCCTCCGGGCATGCGTGGGGAGCCGGACTAGGGGTGGTACTGAAATTGGAATCGGAAAATATGTAAACTCAGAACTTGAAAGTTCCTTAACACAGAAGTCTCGTAAAACATCTGACTGCAACCCAGACAGTCGGAAGAAAATCCACTGAAGAAAATCCACTGCAGGAAATGTACTGCAGGAAATCCACCAAGGGAAATTCACCAAAGAAAATTCACTGAATCCCGTGGCTAACCCTAGGTTCTCCCACGCTTCCGCACACTCGACAAAGGCCTCTGGGCTACTCCCGATCTCTCTCTGGCCTGATCAGGGCACACAGAATCCGGTACCGTCACCAGTGTCATGCTTCGATACAGTCAATAAAAAATCAGAAACCATCAGAAATCCAGAACCCTTCAGAAACCTCCGGAACCATCAGAAATCATCAGAAACCATCAGAAACCACCAGAATCCATCAGGATCCTCGGAAACCGTCAGAATCTACAGAATCCTCAGACACCGCCAGAATCGACATGTTCTACCGCTTGGAAGCGTTCCAATGCTAAGGCCTCAATCAGGCACACATACAACCGCAGACCACCCGCTGCTCTCGCCCCACTGCACCGTTGACACCTAGCCCTAGACCACAGGAGATGCGTGCAGTAGCAGCTGTGTCCTATCCTAGTGTTGCCCCATTGCTGGTTGGCCCTGTGGCAATCTCTACTGCAAAGGCAATTGTCATGCAATTCTACTACTTGAATCAGCGCTGTAGCCGTCGTCACTATGTACTCCTTTGGCTCGCTGCTCCTGCTGCTACGGTACATCAGGAAAGCTTTTTACTTGAGTACTATGCTACGTCCTTCTGGCCGTCGGCCCACTGCCTGTTGCCTACTAGTGCCAGTCGTGCCGCCCCTGGGATGCTTCCCTAGGGCTGGTACCTGCTCGTTCTTCCAGGCATGGCGTGTGTTCCGTCAAGTGCTCAGCGCGTACTGCCGTTCCAGGGGATTCCTATCTCTCCTCGCCCTTCCTGGCTGTCTGCCCCTCGGCAGCGGACTCCTCCTCTGCTCTTGCTGCGTCCATGGCCGCCTTATCCCTTCGCTAGACCGCCCTTGGGGTGATATTGGCCTCTCCCCTGCCCGTGGTGTACGAGATGTCGTACAGCCCGTTGGGCATGGGCCTGGCAATGCCCCGCTCCATTTGCTTTGTGGCTGGGTTGGTGGCCATGACCTCCACTTCCGGCTTGTCCATCGCCCCGGCTTCCGGGGCTGCTCTGGCCGCTGCCCTGGCTGCCCTCGTTGCCGCCCCGTCGGGGTGGGCTGGGCCGGGCACCGCCCCTGCGGCTGGGTCTGCTCCTTGGCCAGGTGCCTCGGGCCTCGGTCCTGGCTTGCACCTGGGGCACATCCAGTCTCCCTCTGGCACTACAGGCAGCGCAGGCGTTAGGCAATCCATGTGCCAGCCGGTGTTGCAGGCGTCACACATGAGCATGATCTCCCCTCGGTCGGGGAGGCGGCTGACCTCACACGACAGGCTGACGTTGGGCCTGGTGGTGCCGAAATCCACCTTCCCTTTCAGATTGGGGAGGTGGCATGGGGAGCAATTGAATGCGTTCTCCATCACCGTCAGGCCATCTGCCCCCTCCAACACCAGCGCCCCCGTTTCTCCCAGCCGCTGCACCCGCAGGATTTCCGGCCTGGCCTTGGGTTCAAGGCTGCGGCGCTTCGACTGACGCGTACATGACGTACACGTAGTCCCCAACGGCGAACCGCCTGACCTGGGGGACATACCCCCCTCCGCGGATCCTGGCATAGGGCAACTTGACCCGGTGCTGTGCAATCTTGAGGTGCTCGCCCGCGACCGGGAGGGCCTCCTTGATCCTGGCTACCCTGGCGAGGAGCAGGTCCGCTGCCTCCTCCACCGTGGCCACCCGCGCCGTGCTCCACAGGTCCGCCCCCACCTTGGAGGGGAACACAGGCTTCTGCCCGTTCAGCAATTCGTAGGGTGCCATGCGCGTGGCCTGCTGAGGCGAGCAGCTTGAGCCCAGAGCTACCCACGGGACCATCCTGTCCCATGAGTCGTCGTTGCTCCCGTCCCCGCAGCACTTGCGTAGGCCCGTCTTGAGGGTCTGAACGGCCCTTTCGGACAGCCCATCTGCCTGGGGGTGGTTGGCGGAGGTGGTGCGGTGGTCAATGAAGCAATCCAGTAACATGTCCTGGAACTCCCCATGGAACTCAGTCCCTTGATCGGTTACTACCTCTGCACATCCCCCAAACCGTGCGACCACGTTTTGGAAGAACGCCAAGGCCGTCACGTCAGACGCCTTGCTGGGGATAGGGATCAGCTCTACCCACTTGGAGTTGTGCTCCACACATACCATGACATACCGGTTGCCCCTAGGTGTGGTTGTGAACGGCCCGCACAGATCCACACCCCAGCGGAAAAATAAACCCTCAGTCGGGAGTGGGTGCATGTCACGTTGCATATGATTGAATGTGGACGCCTTGGCCCTGTCGCACACCCCGCACTCCTGGACAGCCTTTCTGACTGCTGCCCTGAGCCCCTGAGTCCTCTCCACCAGTGCTGCTGCATGATCTTGAAGGCCGTGCGGTGGCTGCCGAAATGGCCTGTGCTAGCATGCGCTTCCTTGATCACGGCCAGCCTGTCCTCGGGCCTGGGAACTACGCATCGCTGCCAATCTGGCATCAGCCTCATCAGCACGCCCCCTCTCTCAGGTTCCCATTGGAAAGGAGCGGCCCTACGCTGCACCCTGTCTTGCTCTCTTGGCTCGGTCCCCGGGGGATGCACTTTCAGGCGGATGTACTGCATGACTGGCTTGTCCGTCCACACATCCACTCGGGCTGCAGGCCCGGCTGCACACCCTGGCGGGTCCACAACTTCCCCCGCATTGTCGTCATCGGAACTAGCGGGCTCAACCCCTGATTCTGGCTGCCCACCTGGTTCCTGGGCGGCATCCGCCCAGTCGGCCGCCGCAGACTCCCCCAGGCACTGCCGGTACGTTGCTGTCACCTCCCCCTCGCCTGAGCATGCCTTGCCAGCGGTAGCGAGGGCGAAGTGTGTGGACTTCAGGGTCATTCCAATAGCGGGGTCGCGTTCCGGGCCGGGTAAGTGGGCCCTGCGAGCCAGCTCCCCTGGGGTGATCTTGGCCACCTCAAGTGCCACGGTGAGCCAAGCCCCGAGGGCCCAAGCATCCATGTACCTGCCCAAGGCGGCCCTCCTATCCCCCTCGGGAAAGTCTGGGCAAGGCATTGTGTACCCGACTGCGTACCCCATGGCCCTCTCCCTCTCATTGGCGTTGTGCTCCTGCAGGTCCCCCATAGGCCTGAACACTAGCCCGACCTGCCCGTTCCTGAAGGCGTAGGATGCTGGGGTGGCGATGAGGCAGGGCAGCGTAGGCAGCGCCCTCCTTGGCTGCCCGGACACGTTGATGCGGTACCCGCCGTTATCAGGGCAAGCCACAACCTGGGCCCTACTGCCCTCGTCCAGAATGTCATCCACAATACCGTCGTGTGGCCTATGTGATGCCTGGATAACAAACTCAATGTCTGCAACGGGATGTGGACGCAGGCCCATGACGGGTTTATAAGGATGCCGTGGGCAGAGAGCTGCGTCCTGAGCCTGACGGACCACCCGTTCCTGGCCAACCAGGCCTTTTGTGTGCCCACACAGGCAGCCGCCCGGCTGGCGGTCGGCCTGGCGGCACGGCGGAGCCAAGGACGGTACGATGGGGCTGGGATACTCCACCCTGGGGCGCCTCGCCACTGCCCGTGGCCCCCTTTTGTCTCGTCAGCTGGCACCCCTCATTGGCTCCTGCTCCGCGGCCTTCTTTGGCCTTGGCCTGGATGTCCCCTTTTGGTGCCGCCGCATGTGCCTCCGCCGCGGGCAGGCGAGTGACGCGGACCGCAGCGCGGGTGTTTTCCGCTCCCGATCGGCTCATGCGCGCGTCATCATGGCACAATGCGGGGTTAGGTCTGGGCTCTCCTCGTCCCAGTCTGCGGGCCACTCCCCGGGCACCATGTCGGGGTCATCCAGGCCGGCCCATGCTGCTGCTGCCGCCTGGTAGCCCCCTGCTGGGGAGGCTAGCACTAGCGGCAGGGTCAGCCCGTCGGCTCCACCCTGGGGAAACAAGGACAAACGCCCCGCAGCCTCCAGGATCCCCCAATACTTGAGGTACTCGGGGTTCCCTACCAGGTGCTCATACGCGGCAGGGGGTGTTTTGACCACCCTGACCACCGCCTTTTCCACGCCCCTGTTCGGGCTCACGTACCCGTACACGACATAGATGAAGAGGATCCCGTGCAGGTCCGCGCCTGCATTGTCGGTGGCCCTGATTTTCTCATCCGTCAGGACCAGCTTGGCCCCCATGGCCACCATCTGCTCGGCGATATTGACGGTGATGACATGGCAAGAGCAAGCTGTATCCATTAGTGCCTTCTGGGCCACTAGCACCCGCCCCTTGACCATGAGCCCCACACACTGGCTGTAGTCGCACCTGTCATTTTTGAAGTTCTGCAGCCTAGGACTGATGGTCACCGTGCGCCCACGACCAACCCAGCCATGCTCACCGCGGAGTGGTGTGGTTCCCATTGGCATGGTGGTATGCGCCCGGGCCGTGATCCTCTCGTTTATGTAAACCACATGCACGCGGACATCACACAATCCGGCTGAACGCAAGTCTCTTGGCTCCCTTCCTGGAAACGCGTTCAATAACTAGCGGTTCGGGCTCCTCTTCACTGCTAGACGAGGGCATGAAGGACCGAGGCCTGGCGTTGTGAGCCGCCTGCTTGTATTCCCCAGGCCTGGGCGTTAGCCCGACCTGCGTCAGCAAGGCGACTGACTCGCTCAGCATCTCGGCAACCGTCTAATGCCACCCATCCGGTTCCGCTAGCTCTGAGGGGCCAGAGAGGTGGGACATGTGAGCAGCCTGCTGACCATGCCCCGCCTGCCCCTGCAGTTGCCTTGGCGGCTGCGGGTACGGCTGCTGCGGCGGCATGGCCTGTCCCGTAGCAATGTCAGTAGCCAGGGGAGCCGGGCGGCGTTCGTCTCTAGCCCTGGGCACCTTGCAGTCCCTTGCCATGTGGTCCAAGCTGCCGCACTGGAAGCTGGCCTTGGGGGCGCCCCCAGCACCGTGGGTGCTGGTCATCAAGGCTGTGGCTTGGTCTGCCCACGTGACCCCCTTGGTTCTCCCTTCCTGCCTGGCAGGCTGGTTGCCGTTCTGGCCGGGGGCAGCGCCTGGCCCATCCATTCTAGGCCTGGCCTCCCACTGACTTGGCCTAACTCGTCTGCCGCGTCCCGCCTGCTGCTCCAGGGCAGCCAAGTCCCCCAATTCCAGGGCGAACCTCTCCCACAGTAGCACCTGCTTTGTCAGCACCGCCACCTGCCCCTCGTCTGTCATGTTTAGGTAACCCGGCACGGTCATGATAAATGCGGCCAGCTTGACCCTGACCGCCCCTGGCAGCCCCTCATAGAACATGTGGGCCACCGAATGCCGCCTACCGAAGTGGTCGACCGCGTCCATGGAGATCTGCAGCATCTCCGTTGTGGACAGGACTATGTGGGCAAATGCCTCTGCAGTCTCCTCCGGCTTGACTCCCGGGTCCAAGGTGGTTTTGACTCCCAGCTTGAGGCCGGTGTCCGCTGCCCTCTCGACTTAAGTTGGCTTGCCCACCTCCTTTTGCACCACCCTGATCCACAGGGTAAGCAGGGACACCTCGCTTGGTGGCCCGGCCACCGGGGGCGGCCACGTCTCCTTGATCCGCTCGACCTCATGGGAGGCCTTGTCTCCCTGAGGCGCCGACCGTATGGCTACAACCAGCGGCCCCACGTAGGCTGGCTTGTCGTTCCACATGCCGACCAATGCGCGGACCAGCAAAGCCATGGCGGAGGGGGACTGGCAAGATCCCGCGATCTCCCCTGCCACCACTGCCAGTGCTGGCGGCTCGTCAGACAAAGCCAGGCGTTTGTGCGAGCCCCAGGAGCTGCAAGCTTGGCAATACTGCATGGCTGCAACCGCCCCCGGCTGGGACATGTCCAGCACTGGCACGTTGCCTTGGATGGTGGGGATCTTGGTGAACCGGGTTCCTCCAGCCAGCTGCAGGATCATCTGTTTCTGAAGCTGTATGTGCGTCTCCGCCTGCTCCTGGGCTATCCTTTCCCTTTTCTGTCTCATGGATCCCCCGTTGGGGCCTGGGCTGCTTCCCTCCGTGTCATCCGAGTCCGACTTGCTGGGGTCCGAGCCAGATCCGCCACCTCCGCCCATGGCTGAGCTTTGACTGCGCTGGCCCCTGCCGTCTCTGCGGTCTGCACTTCGCTGGGACTGTCCGCCCCCAGACGGCCTCTCGCTTGCCACGCTTCTGGGGCGGCTGCCGCCCCCTGAAGGCTGCGTCGCAGGTTCTTGGTGTCTATCCCCTCCTGATTCCGCCTGCCTTCCTGGCTGGTGACTGCTGGACCTGCTTGGCTGCGTCCCGCCGGTGTACTCCCTTGCCTCGGAAACTGACAGGTCATCGTCCCTGCTTTCCTGCCCTTGCGGGCCGCCTCTCCCGGTGGTCCCTGCTGGCTCGATTTCCTGCAAGATCCTCCTTCCTTGGCTGGGGCAGTGGCTCCTCCTTTCCGCCCTGCCCCCCGCCTGGGCCGCTTGGCCCCGCAGGAATTCAGCAATGTGGTCCACCTGGCCCTCTTGGCTGCTGTGTTCCTTGTTGTCCACGATGCGCAGCATACCATGGGACTCCTGCCTGTTGGCCCTTCTAGGCGCCGAGCCCTGCTCTGCTGCCCTGGCTAGCTGCATGCTGGTTGTCCTTGGCTGCTCGCTAGCCGCGGGGCTGCTTGGCCTGGGCCTGCGCCCTTCATCCAGCCGCTGGTTCCGGAGGCTGGGTTCACTGCTGGCCTCCAGGCGTTCCCACCTGGCTTGGCTTGCAGCTGGGGCAGCTCCTTCCGTCTGCTCCTGCCACCTCCGCACCTCCCTGTGGTCGTCTGGCTGCAGCCTGGACGCCTCGAATCCTTCCCACTCATGGAGCTCTTCCTCTTGCTCGGATTCGGGTTCCTCCTGATCCCCTGCCGTGCCGTTGCACCATCTGTCCGCGAAAGCCTTAACAGCCAGGGCCGCCTCTGGCCCTGCTGTTCCCTAGGACACCCTGCGTAGGGCCGCCAGCAGCGTCGCCCTGTCTTGCCCCGTGTGGGGGATGCCCATGATGGCCTTTGTTGCCCATTCCGCCAGGTGGTGGCTTCGGAACTCCTCGACGGCCCGGGCCTGATCGCTGAGGTGGGCGAAGCAATTGGAGCACAGTTGCTGCCACAGCCGTGCTGCCCACTGCAGGATGCCGGCCCACCCGATCGGTAGAAGCCCTTCCGCTGGTTGCTCTGCCGGATCTGGCTGCCCGATACTCCCCGAGTGCTCCCCCTCCGCTGGGTACTGCTCCCCTAGGATAGGCGTCCATGCGGGGTTGTTGAAGTACCCGTAAAGACTGTCAGCCTGGCTGCCGCTCCTCATTCCCTTGCTGTCGTGTCCGGCCACGGCCTCCTGCCTTTGCCCGCTGGCGCTGGCGGGGAACTTCGACAAAGGCGTGCCGTATGCCGACGCTTCCGTTGTTTCCTCCACTGGGATGCGGAATGGTCTCGTCTGATTTTTCCTATGCAGCTCCGGCCTTGGTGGTACTCCCCTTGGCGCCTGCATCCCACCACGCGGATCTGGCGGCTCCTCCTCAGCAGCCTGGTCAGCCCATGGCAGACCCACTGGGACGGCCGACGCCGCCACGGCCTTTGGGTCACTGCGTCTTGGCAGGTCCCGCAACGTCACCACTGGTTCTGCCGACTCCCCTTGGGTATGCGGCTCGTTGGACCTTGTCAGCTCCAACTTGACCGCTGTTGGCTGGACCTCCCCCCTTTCCATCCTGACCTCTGCGGGCTCAGGCAGGCGAGGTGTCACGGTATAATGCAGTATACGTGCCAAAACCGTAGGGACCGCTGACGCGTCCCCGTAGACTCCGCAGCTTCCCTGCGGAGCCCCCCTTTTAGGGTTAGACGCCCAGCTTCCCACTTGCGGGAAGATCGGAGGCCAGGATTTCCCGTACCTTTGTAATAAGGGCTTGCCGGGACATTGTATCCCGGCTTGCCCACTGTCCCTTACTTCGTTCCTTTTAAGTGGACAGGCCTCTATTTGTAACCAGCACCGGCTAGATCTCGGAGACCTACCCAGTGAAGTGCATCAAAGCCAGTACCACTAAGTCAGTCAAGCCTAGATCAGCGATCTCGCCATCTAGCAAGCACGAGAACACCCAACCCGAAGCCCAGCCCTACCTAGGACTACGTCGTCCGCAGTCTACGGCTACGGCTTTGCCCGCTACACGCGGTAAGTGACTCTTAACGACCTGCAGGGTTCGCGACCCGACAGGCCATTAGTCTCAGCTCTACAAGCGGCCAGCTCCGCGCCTGTCATCTAGAAGTTCCAGCCACAGCTTAACGCGCAGCGCATTCGCGGCCAGCGTGTAGACGCTGAGTCCGCCCGTAGGTGTCCGCCACTCAGTGGGGAAGAAGTCCGCCACGGACCCGAAGCAACCATCGCGTGTCCACTTAAAAGGAACGAAGTGGGTCTAAGCCTGATCAGCTTGATCCAACGAATCCTGCTAAAGGTGCATGTGCTGTGAACTTGAATTTCTTTTTGAAGACAGCGGAACTGCCTTGGACAGCTCGAAATCACTTAGCAGAGGATTCTCCATAGAACCCAAGTCAATACCTGCTTGCGCTGGGCGTGGCAACCCAGAAGCAGACGTAGCTTGAAGATCAGGCTGTGGAGTTATAAACCCAGCTGATATTGCCTGTGCACGTGGCCTGCATCCGTGGTAGAGTGCACAACCTGCGTGTTGACAGAAGTGAGCAAGGATCCGGGATCCGAGTTTAAAAGCAGGCAACCCAAGACTGTGTGCAGGAATATCCGAAGCTGCAGATTGCAGCCCGAGCGGGACCTGCGGAGATTGAGGAGGAAGCTGCGCGACGAATCAGCGGAGGAATAGCGGACGAGACCGGCAAGATAGCGGACGAGACAGCAGTCCAGAAGGTGAAAATACCCGCCAGAACCAGTTAAAAATATTTACCCGTGCTTGACCTGTCTAGCACCACCTAACCAGCCTGCAGAAGGTAGAGGAGAACGGAAGCAGGCTTTGAGCTAGTGACCAGTTGATGTGAGCCCACACAGCGAGCCGAAACAGCTGCTCAGCACCCAGCAGTAGTACAATGCAGGACGCAGTTGTAGATCCTGATCGTCACCTGCACCCAGAAGCTGCAAGACGCAGCGCGCGAGTGAGAGGAATGGAACCAGGAAATGACCCCATGACACCCATCAATGCAGCCGTAGCAGAAGAAGCTAGGCAAATTGCCATTGGATTGTCAGAAGGTGAATATGCAGGCATAGGGGAAAACAAGGTCCAAGGGGCCGACAGCTCCCAAACCTTGGATGCGGGTATGGTGCAAGTTCAAGTGACACGCAGGGGTATCGGACGAGGCGGCATCGCGCGCATCCCCCCTGGCCCAAGCCAGGAGGAAGAGCAATGGCCGGTTCCCGACGATGAGTCCCTGGACCCGACCTCAGAGCCACCCACTGTGAGGTCTCAGACCGGTGGTGTAGGAGAGGGTGGCGGGCCAGCACGACCTCCGGATGACCTGCCTGCGGAGGCAGAAAGGGAAAGAGGCGAGGCTGAGCCCAGACCAGACCAGGAGCCCCAGCTTGAACCCGCAGTGGTCAGGGGGATGGTCCAGTCAACAGTGGTCAGGATGGAGCGGACGAGATCCAGCGAACAGCAGTCCCAAGGGGAGTCAGCAGGAACAACAGGGGGGCTGCGGGAGCTGCAGAAATACAGCGACACACAGGCCACGACAACGCAGGCTACCAGAGTATGGCAGCCGCGGGCTGGTCCACACGCCAAGGTAGTGCCGCCAGATCAGCACGGAGGAATGCAGGCGCCAACGGGAATCCCGCCCAGGCCAGATCTGCACAGGGTGAAACAGGCAAGGCCGCCCCGCATCCCGGCAGAGGAAGCAACAGAGGCATCGACATACGGCACACCCCAGTCCAGGTTCCCAGCCAGTGCAAACAGGCCAAGACAGGAAGCCGTGGCAGAGGGCAACAGCAGGGAAAAGGAGGGCAACGGCCAGGCTAACAGCCTTTACGGATATTTCAGCAATCCAGAGTGGACGCCTATCCCAGGGGAGCGGCGCCCGGCAGTGGGAGAACGCGCAGGGAGCGTAAGCCAGCCGGGTGCGGCAGAACCACCAGGACTCCAGCCCATCGGATGGGCAGACATCCTGCAATGGGCAGCGCGGCTATGGCAGCAGGTGTGCTCCAGGTGTTTCGTCCACCTCAGCGATCAGACCCAGGCCATCGAGGAGTTCCAAAGCCACCACCTGGCGGAATGGGCAACAAAGGCCCTTATGGGCATCCCGCACACGGGGCAGGACCGGGCAACGCTGCTGGCGGCCCTGCGCAGAGTGTCCAGAGGAGCAGCAGGGCCAGAGGCGGCCCTGGCTGTCAAGGCCTTTGCCGACGGGTGGTGCAACGGCACAGCAGGGGATCTGGAGGAGCCCGAATCAGAGCAAGGGGAGCTCGAGGAGTGGGAAGGGTTCGAGGCATCCAGACTACAGCAAGACAACCGCAGGGAGGTGCAATGGCAGCAGCAGACGGAAGGGACCATTCCTGCTGCAAGCCAAGCCAGATGGGAGCGCCTGGAAGCCAGCAGTGAGCCCAGCCTCCGAAACCAGCGGCTGGACGTAGAGCGCAGACCCAGACCCAGCAGCCCAGCGGCCAGCGAACAGCCCAGGACAACCGGCTTCCAGCAGGACCCAGCGCCAAGAAGGGCCAGCAGGCAAGAATCTCACGACTTGTTGCGCTTCGTGGATCAGCACAGCGGCCAAGAAAGCCAGGTGGACCACATTGCTGAGTTCCTGCGAGGACAAGCAGCACAGGCACATGGCAGGCCGGAGAGGAGCCAAGGCCCCAGCCAAGGAAGGCGGGTCGTTCAGGAAATCAACCCGGCAGACTCCACAGGGGGAGACTACCAGCAAAGACAGGAAAGCAGGGACGACTGCCTGTCAGCTTCCGAGGCAAGGGAGTACACGGGTGGAACGCAGCCCGGCAGGCATGGCAGCTACCAGCCCAGCAGACATGCGGAGTCAGAGGGGGGTAGGCGCCAGGACCCAGCAAGGCAGCCTTCGGAGGGCAGCAGGCCATCCGGCGGAGGGTCCCACCTGAGCGCAGACCGTAGAGACCAGCGGGATCGGCGCAGGCAGGGCCCGACCAGGATCGGCGGCGGCGGATCTGGCTCGGACCCCAGCATATCAGGCTCGGAGGATACAGAGGGGCACGGCCCAGGCTCCGGCAGGGAATCTGCGAGACATAGAAGGGAAAGGTTAGCCCAGGAACAGGCGGAGACAAACATACGGCTGCAGCAACAGATGATCCTGCAGTTGGCTGGGGGAACACTGTTCACCAAGATCCCCAACATTCAGGGCAATGTGCCAGTGCTGGACATGTCCCAACCGGGGGCAGTCGCAGCCAGGCAATACTGCCAGGCCTGCAGCTCTTGGGGCTCGCACAACCGCCTGGCTTTATCGGACGAGCCGCCAGCCCTAGCAGTGGTGGCTGGAGAGATTGCAGGGTCTTGCCAGTCTCCCTCAGCCATGGCCCTGTTGGTCCGCTCCTTGGAGGGCATGTGGACAGCCAAGCCGGCCTGCGTGGGGCCACTGGTGGTCGCCATACGATCAGCACCCCAAGGAGACAAAGCTTCCAGGGAGGTCGAGCGGATCCAGGGGGCATGGAGAGCCCCAGCGGTTGAGCCGCCCTGCGAGGTATCCTTGCTCACCCTGTGGATCAGGGTGGTCCAAAGGGAGGTGGGCAAGCCAACTTCAGATGAGAGGGCAGCAATCACCGGCCTCAAGCTAGGGGTCAAGACCACCTTGGATCCAGGCGTCAAGCCAGAGGAGACCGTGGAAGCATTTGCCTTTCGAGTCATGTCTACATCAGAGCTGTTGCAAATCTCCAGAGACGCAGTGGACCACTTCGGCAGGAGGCATTCGGTGGCCCACATGTTCTACGAAGGGCTGCCGGGGGCAGTCAGAGTGAAGCTGACAGCTTTTATCATGACCGTGCCAGGATACCTGCACATGACAGACGAGGCCCAGGTAGAGGTCCTGACGCAGCAGGTGCTGTTGTGGGAGAGGTTCGCCCTGGAATTGGGGGACCTAGCTGCCATGGACACCAGGCAGGGGCCGGGAGACCATCAGCAGAGGAGCCAGGGAGAGCAGCAGGCGGGACGCGGCAGACGAGATCGGCCCAGCCAGTGGGAAGCCAGGCCCAGAGGGGATGGACCAGGAGTCGTGCCATACCAGCACAGCAACCAGCCTGCCAGGCAGGAAGGCAGAGCCAAGGGCGTCACGTGGGCCGACCAGGCCACAGCCTTGACAACCAGCACCCACAACACTGGGGGCGCCCCCAAGGCCTGCTTCCAATGCGGCAGCCTGGACCACCTGGCAAGGGACTGCAGGACTCCCAGGGCTAGAGACGAACGCCGCCCTGCTCCCCTGGCCACTGACATTACCACGGGGCAGGCGCGGCCGCCTCAACAGCAGTACCCGCCGCCTCCAAGACCGCAGGGTCCACCCGCCAACAGGACCTATGACAGAAACCAAGGAGGCAGGCCGGCCCAGAGGCAGCCGCAGGGGCAGGCGGGGCAAGGCCAGCAGTCAGCTCATTTGTCCCACCTTTCTGGCCCCTCCGCGCTCGCTGAGCCGGATGGGTGGCACCAGACGGTGGCCGAAATGCTCAGCGAATCCGTGGCCCTACTGACGCAGGTCGGGCTGGCGCCCAAGCCTGGAAAGTACAAGCAGGCCGCCCACAACGCCAGGCCCCGGTCCTTTAGACCCTCCTCTAGCAGTGAGGAGGAGGAGGAGCCGGTGGTTATGGAACACCCTTCCAGGAAGGGAGAAAAAAGGCTTGCTCTAAGACGACTAGCTGACGGCATGTGCGATGTCCGTGCGCAGGTGGGCTACATCAACGAACGGCTTACAGCGCTGGCGCACACCACCATGCCCATGGGAGTCACGCCTGTCCGTGGTGAGCCGGGTTGGATAGGTCAGGGTCGTAAGATCACCGTCAGCCCGAGGCTGCAATACTTCACTAACGACAGGCGAGACTACAGCCAGTGCGTAGGCCTCATGGTGAAAGGGAAGGTGCTGGTGGCCCAGAAGGCACTGATGGACACGGCATGTTCATGCCATGTCATCACAGTCAACATAGCAGAACAGCTGGTAGCCATGGGGGCCAAGCTGGTACGGACGGATGAAAAGATCAGGACAACCGATAATGCAGGAGCAGACCTATACGGGATTCTGTTCATCTACGTCGTGTACGGGTATGGAAGCCCGAATGCGATCGTGGAGAAAGCAGCGGTCAGGGTGGTCAAGACGCCTCCTGACGCGTATGAGCACCTGGTGGGGAACCCCGAATTCCTCAAGTATGGGGGAATCCTAGAAGCCGCAGGGCGCCTGACCCTGTTCCCTCAAGGGGGGGCCGATGGGCTTACCCTGCCGCTAGAACTGATATCACCAGCAGGAGCCCACCAGGCGGCCGCGGCAACTTGGGCAGGCTTGGACGACCCCGCCTGGGTGCCTGAGGAGTGGCCGGCAGATTGGGGCGAGATGAACCCAGACTTGACCCCACAATGTGCCATGGTGACAGGTACAGGAGGCGGTCCCGCGACGCAAACCACAGTCGTCGCAAACCGCGTCGTCCGTCTGCCCGCAGCAGAGGCACCTGCGGCGGCACCAGAAGGGGCCAGGCAGGCCAGGGCCAAGGGTGTAACAGAGCTGGCACGTCGTAAGTGCCATGCTAATGATAGATAGAGATGGTAGCTAAGATACCATGCTCTTAGGTTTGCTAGTTGTGTATTTCTCTGCAGAGACTGAAGATGTTATCTTACGGGCGTATTCTAGTTAGAGGCTTACGGAAGGTAGCTTCGCTTCACTCTATTGTGTAAGCTGTCGGTAGCTAGGCTTCACTCTGTCTTGTAGCTGCCGGTAACTAGGCTCGCTTTATTCCTTTGAGACACTTTCTTATCCGAATCTTGCGTGACTCTTTAATGGCCTGCCTTGGCCTTCTTATACTGAGAGTCTGTGGTTTTGTGATCCTGTTACCAGCCGATCTGATGATCGCTGGTATGACTGCTGATGTAACATGATTCTCGCCGACTGTCCACGCTTTCCCGATCTCCTTTCGTTCCCCGTTCCCGGTCTACCTTAGACATGATACAGAAGACAAGTAAGGGCAGTATTGCTGATACCACCCTGCTTCACTTGGTTTCAGAGCTGTTCGATCCTTCCTGTCTTCCATGGCATTGATGATTTGGGACCTACCGCGCGCCTGATGTAGTACTCTTCCCGACAGAACCTGACTGAACCTCATGGGCGTTTGGGCTGGCGCGTTAGGAGCGTTCTGCACATTCGACATGTTGGGTTGTCTTGGACTGTGCGCTGCATAATGTCTTGAACGCCGGTTATGTAGCCTGATTTAAGATTGCCGGGTTCCTGACAGCGATTACGACGACCTCCAGCGCAGCGAACGATTCCAGCTGTTGTATTTGGAATTCACAGTGAACTTCGCATGGTCGTCATATTTACTCATACTCCAGTGCCCAGCTGCGCCGAAAGCTTTCCTCTTAATTTTATTAGGGATCTCCTTCATGGGAGACTGTAAAAAAAGTGTGCCTAGAAAAAAAAAGTGACTAAAAAAAAAAGCACAAACACGCGCAAGAGAAACTTCTATTCCGGCCTGGACGGCTCACGACGCTCCGCAGGCACAGGCCAGGGGTGGGTTGCGACGTAGTGTTCTGCCGCAAGCGCGGCCTCGATGAAAAGAAGCGCATTAGCAATGCGATTCTATTGCACCCAACGTCGGCTGTAGGTGACATGAATTCGAAAAGCTTTTGGGCCGCGCGGCGATGACACCTCTCGCCCGCCACCCACCCAACGTAATCGTCCGTGACTAATGCCGTACTGGTGTCAGTCGCTTACAGCCTAGCACCGGCAATACTGATCAAGCGGAGGTCGCGAGTTCGATGACTGCCGGTGGCAGAAAAAGTTGTTGCAGACCGTGCGTTATCGCACTGACACGCTGATGGTTGTTCGCACCCGAAAGAAAACAACCCTGAAAAGAGCGAAGGGTTCAAGAAATGAAAATACACCAAAAGAAACCCGGGTGAGGTGGCAAAGATCCCCACGATTTTTTCTCAAGGAGCGTAGCTTGGAGGGGATTGGACTATGGACTCTTGATCCTATGCTTTCGGTCTCAAGGATTTCGACTGGTCTCATGTTCTAGGCAGCGAGCAAGCTTTCTTCTTCAATTTATTACTCAAGGAGCGTAGCTTGGAGATGACGGGATTATGGACCCCGGATCCTATGCATTCGGACTCTACATTTCGATTTCGTTTTTTCCTCCGATTTTGAGCCGCTTTGCACATGGCCAGCGTTCTCAACGCAACACGAGAGGGCCTACACAATTAAAAAGGTTGTTTGCCTAGGTTGTGCCCCGGAGTGCACAAATTTGTTGTGAGGGAGGAGGAGAGATTGGTCCATCGTCGGACAATTGTGAGACTTCATGCATTGCATGCGGTCAAGATCAATTCCGAGAGGCATAGGTGATTGGTCACTGTTGTGTATCAAGCTAGGACCATTGTGATGCCGGTGAAGAGTAATTGCCGTGCATCGGGACTAGTGGAAAGCAAATGATCGTCAAGCAACAGCCTCTTTATCGCCTTAGTTAGGGTATTGTTACGACATGGAGACTTTCGGGACGTCGATTCTTTCTTGTCGGGAGGTTAGTTTGCATGGAGATGAGGTGGTCAAAGAATCATTCCGATATCTAGACACCGCCCACGGGATCATGTGCGTGATTCGTCTTGGGTATTCCTTCTCTAACGGCCCCGTTGCGACACGGGGCCGTTAGAGATGGATTACGGATTTTCCTCCTCTAGGTCGCGGAGAGTGCATAAAGCCTTCCGGACTTCGTCGGTGACATCTAGAACACGGCTTTGCACGGACGGCAGTCTCGTCGGTGACATCTAGAACACGGCTTTGCACGGACGGCAGTCTGCCTCAGCGTGTGTCACCATGCCATCTGATCCGGACCTCTAATGCACTCTCACCACGAGTGGTTGAGATGAGCTCGCGGATAGATGATGATTGTCAGCTTACAAAAGGAATGCCCTTACGGTTCCTTGTTGTATGTGCCGCATAGGATCTGCAGATCTTGTGATATGCGCCACAGGCTGAATTATGGCTTATGATGTTTACACTTCCGGCCGCGGAGCACGACAAGCAAGCGATTGCCTCACGTGTATTTTAGCGGCCTTAGATTCATCATCTTGTAGATGAGTTTTGCACGGCACATCAGTCCACCAGGCAAGGTTGCACTAGAGTAGCCGAGCTATAGCTTGGGTTTCGTACCAGGGTACACCCTCGCCACGGGCAGGAGAATCATTATCCCTAGCCTGCCCCGTCTCTTGAGTACGGGATTGAAAGTAGTTGCGCCTTCACTTCATGCAAGGGCAATGCTTATGGTATCGTGTATGCTGCACTTCATCCATTCATGGGTTGAGCATTGATTGTGTTCTACACATTTGCTTGTAAAGATCTTGAGCCTTGATGCATTGCTTCAACATCTATCCCATGGCCATGCTAGCTAGGCTTTTGTAGTTCTTCCGGAGCGTTCTCTAGGATGTATGCATAGCCTGCACCACCCGTTACGTCGTGGCTTACGAGAGCGGAAGCCGCTATAGCCGATGGTTCCGGGGGAAAGGAAATTACGGTTCCGGGGGAAAGGAAAACGTTTTCAAGAAGCGAGGAAGAAGAAAATGAAGTTGCAAATGGAGACGTGTGACAAGCTAACAGATGGTTGAAATGCTTACAACGGCGTGATGGAAGGTAGCATACCTATTGTGGTTAGGCTCCGATGCTATCAATATGTTGACATCCTTCTGTAGTTGCCATGATATCTTACAAACAAATAATTTTATGACTTTGGAGAAAATGAATTAGATGGCAGATTTGATGATTGTTTATGAAGAGTAAACCAGACTTCCGTCGACTGATCATCGTATGGTAATCTAGTTATTTTGCCACAAGCATGTTAGTTTTGGATGGCTCCGAGGGCGTAGCCTGTTTGAAAAGGGAGGAGAATGTAACAGAGCTGGCACGTCGTAAGTGCCATGCTAATGATAGATAGAGATGGTAGCTAGGATACCATGCTCTTAGGTTTGCTAGTTGTGTATTTCTCTGCACAGACTGAAGATGTTATCTTACGGGCGTATTCTAGTTAGAGGCTTACGGAAGGTAGCTTCGCTTCACTCTATTGTGTAAGCTGTCGGTAGCTAGGCTTCACTCTGTCTTGTAGCTGCCGGTAGCCAGGCTCGCTTTATTCCTTTGAGACACTTTCTTATCCGAATCTTGCGTGACTGTTTAATGGCCTGCCTTGGCCTTCTTATACTGAGAGTCTGTGGTTTCGTGATCCTATTACCAGCCGATCTGATGATCGCTGGTATGACTGCTGATGTAACATGATTCTCGCCGACTGTCCACGCTTTCCCGGTCTCCTTTCGTTCCCCGTTCCCGGTCTACCTTAGACAAGATACAGAAGACAAGTAAGGGCAGTATTGCTGATACCACCCTGCTTCAAAGGGGGCCCGTGGCGCAGGGGCTGAGGCAGCACGCCAGCAAGCAGGGCAAAAGGGAGCCACCCCTGCTGCAGCGCCAGAGGCAAGCCCAGTAGCCAGTACCCAGGCTCACGCGGCGCCGGCGGACCCGGACGGTACCAAGGGTACCGGGAGCCGGTCCGTCAGCGGAGACAAGGGCGGCAAAGCCGTGGACCCTCCCGTAGCAGCACGGGTCAAGGCGAGGCTAGCCATGGAGCAGGAGCACACCGCCCGACAGGAGGTCAGGGGTACCCTGCGCAACAGGGACGGCCCCTGCGCGTATTGCGACATGCGCAGATCGCATACGGACCAGGAATGCGAGCGGCGGCTAAGGGAGCTCCTGGAGAACGAGCCGGGCCGGGGAGAAGACTCGTACAACAGAGGCAGCTGCCAGCCAGGCTCCCCGGCTGCGCACACTCGGGACACCAGCTCCAGCGATGAGGGAATCACCGACTCGGAAACTGAGCTGCAGGCGGACAAGGACGTTCCCAGGGCAGCCGTCGTCAGCAGCCTGGAGGCCCAGGTCCAGGTCCTGCGCAGAGCCATCCGGACCGCAGCCAGGCAGAAAATCGCCAGCAGGGAAGCAGACATATATGCCTTCAAGACGGAACAGGCCCGGGCTGTGGCGGACGGAGCTTCAGAGAAGGAGATGTCCCGGTGGAGGGGCGAGTGCGCCAGATGGATCAAAGAGGTAAATGAGCTCAAAATGAGGTACAAGGAGGAGTACAAGGGCACAGAAGCAGCCCCAGAGCCCGGCCCCCATCGCCCCTGTGGAGCCCAGCGGGAGGCCTGCAGCGAGGCAAGGGAGGCCAGGCGGCAGCAGCCTACAGCAGAAAAGACTGTCGAGCCCCCGCAGCAGGTAGCGGCGCCAAGCGAAGGAGCCAGGGGAGGAGTACAGGACGGCGAAGAGGGAGCGCCCAGGGGTAAGTCCACTGAGGTGCAGGAGGTCCTGCACGAGCTCAACGACCCTGCCCTAGGGGACTACCCGGAGGATCTGTTGCAGTCTCTACGGGACAATAGTGCTCAGCCCAAGCAGAGCGAGCGCCCCAAGGCAAGGGCCAACCGCACCCCATCTCCACGGGCAAGGGGGTCAAGCAGCGGCCCAAACCACAACCCCGACAGCGGCAGGGCGCCCAGGAGCGCCAGCGCCGAAGAGCGTCAGCCAAGGGGGATGTAACAGAGCTGGCACGTCCTAAGTGCCATGCTAATGATAGATAGAGATGGTAGCTAGGATACCATGCTCTTAGGTTAGTCGTGTATTTCTCTGCACATACTGAAGATGTTATCTTACGAGCGTATTCTAGTTAGAGGCTTACGGAAGGTAGCTTCGCCTCACTCTTTTGTGTAAGCTGTCGGTAGCTAGTCTAGCTTTATTCCTTTGAGACACTTTCTTATCCGAATCTTGCGTGACTGTTTAATGGCCTGCCTTGGCCTTCTTATACTGAGACTCTGTTGATTCGTGGTCTTATTGTATGCCGACTCTGTTGCTCGATGATTCTATCAAGATGTAACCAGCGATTCTCCACCGTGTTCCCGACTCCCCTGTCTCCGCTTGCCCTCCCAGAACTGACAGATAAGAGATACAAGTAAGGGCATTATTGTCTATACTGCCCTGCTTCATTTGGTTTCAGAGCTGTTCGATCCTTCCTGTCTTCCATGGCAGTCATGTTTTTGGACCTACCGGTATCACGCTCCTACTGTTGCCAAACGTCGCCTCTGGCCAAACTGTCGCATCTGATCAAATATACGTTGCTTGCTGTCGCTACTTAGTTTAGGACAAGGTACTCGCTTGCGGATTAGCTTGACACCCGGTCTTGCTGAATCCCTTGCCTGCGACCACAGTGCATGCAAAGTTGTCATCGGTACTCGCTTGCGGATTAGCTTGACACCCGGTCTTGCTGAATCCCTTGCCTGCGACCACAGTGCATTCAAAGTTGTCATCGGTACTCGCTAGCGGATTTGCTTGACACCCGGTCATGCTTATGCGCTTGCCTGCGACTTCCAGCGATCGCCGTACCTCATCAGCCATGTAGGCAGTTGCATGGCTGTAGGATTCGCAGTGCCCGTCCCATAAGGAAACTGCGTAATCTCGATGGGTGACTTGACTGACAGGCTGAACTTCAGCGTGAACTTCAGTGTGAGACTTTTTGAATGACCGGTCAGCGCAACAGCCAGTCTCGGCGACAGGAGCTCGTGTCTAGCGAGTAGTTACTTCTATCGCAACGAGCCATGGGTGCTGAAATGGCATTTCGTTTTAATTCAATTTCGTAACGACGTGGTTTGAAGATGAAGGGAGTATGGAACCCAGATTCGGCACGCTCGGGTTTCCGATTTTACAGATTTTTTGATTCCGTCCAGATTTTCGCCCTAGTTCTATAAGTCCATTGTGGCCGTCTCTTCCATCCAAATCAAAGAACGATGGGCAAAGCAATTCCCATCTGAACCCGTGGCGTAGACCTAAAGAGTTGTACCGCCTAGGCCAGATGCATCAACTTGATGGTGGGGCAACTCACGGAACCCGGTCATAAGCAATTGTTAGATGTGCCCCGGAGTGCACACATTTGTTTTGAGGGAGAAGGAGAGATGGATCAGTTGATGGGCATGAGAGGAGTTAATGCCGTCCGTCGAGCTAGGACCATTGACAAGCCGGTGAAGAGTAATTGCCGTGCATCGTCTTGGGACCACTGACCACAATAGGCCGAGTAGCCTCAACACCTTAAGGTAATGTCAAGACAATGTTAAGTTTCGAGACGTAGATTCTTACATGTCAAGACAGAGGTTTCTTTGCACGGAGATGAGGTGTTCCTAGAATCAGCCCGATATCTATACACCGCCCACGGGATCCTTGCGTGATTCGTCTTGGGTATTCCACTTCTAACGGCCCCGTTGTTACACGCTAATGGATTAGGATTTTCCTCCTCTAGGTTGCGGATAGTGCTTTAAGCCATCCGGACTTTTCCGGCGACATCTAGATCATGGCTTTGACCCAAACGGCAGTTTGTCTTCGCGTGTGTGTCACCATGCCATCTGATCCGGAGCTCTAATGCACTCTCACCGTAACTGGCCGAGATGAGCTCGCAGAGAGATGAAGATGTTCAGCTCACAACATGAATGCACTATCATGGTTCATGGTTGTATGTGCCGCATACGATATGCAGATCTTGCATATGCGGCACCGGCTGATTGATGGCTTATGATGTTAACACTTCCGGCTGCGGAGCGCGACAAGCGAGCAATTGCCTCACGCGTATTTTAGCGGCCTTAGCTTCATCATCTGGTGGATGAGTTTTGCAAAGCACATCAGTCCATCAGGCCAGGTTGCGACAGAGTAACCAAGCCATAGCTTGGGTTTCGTACCAGGGTACACCCTCGCTCCAGGCAGGAGAGTCATTATCCCTGGCCTGCCCCGTCTGGTGAGATGGGGGGTGATATCGTGTACTATGTTGCACTTTATCCATTCATGGGTCGAGCATTGATTGCGTTCTACGCATTTGCTTGTAAAGATTTTGAGCATGCCTTCATGCATCGCTTCAACATCTATCCCATGGCCACGCTACCTAGGTTTTTGTAGTTCCTCCGGAGTCGCTCTCTAGGATTTATGCATAGCCTCCACCACCAGTTACGTCAGGATTTTAGAGGAGCGGGAGCCTGCCGTCAGTCCCGGGGAAAAGGAAATACAGTCCCGGGGGAAAGGAAATTACGGATTATGTTCAAGAAGACGAAGAAGACGTACAAGACGAAGATGGAAATGCAGATGCGTAATCACGAGCTCTTAGATGGTTAATACGCCTACTACGGCGTGATGGAAGGTAGCATACCTATTGTTGTTACGCTCCGATGTGCTCGATATGTTGACGTCCTTCTGTAGTTCCCATGACTTGTTATGTTACAAGAAATAGTGTTCTGACTTTTGAGAGAATAATTTAGTTGGCAGTTAGATGATTGTTTATGAACGAATATGTTGGACTTCCGTCGACTGATCATCGTATGGTAATCTAGTTATTTTGCCATGAGCATGTTAGTTTTGGATGGCTCCGAGGGCGTAGCCTGTTTGAAAAGGGAGGAGAATGTAACAGAGCTGGCACGTCCTAAGTGCCATGCTAATGATAGATAGAGATGGTAGCTAGGATACCATGCTCTTAGGTTTGCTAGTCGTGTATTTCTCTGCACATACTGAAGATGTTATCTTACGAGCGTATTCTAGTTAGAGGCTTACGGAAGGTAGCTTCGCCTCACTCTTTTGTGTAAGCTGTCGGTAGCTAGTCTAGCTTTATTCCTTTGAGACACTTTCTTATCCGAATCTTGCGTGACTGTTTAATGGCCTGCCTTGGCCTTCTTATACTGAGACTCTGTTGATTCGTGGTCTTATTGTATGCCGACTCTGTTGCTCGATGATTCTATCAAGATGTAACCAGCGATTCTCCACCGTGTTCCCGACTCCCCTGTCTCCGCTTGCCCTCCCAGCACTGACAGATAAGAGATACAAGTAAGGGCATTATTGTCTATACTGCCCTGCTTCAGGGGAGGAGCCCACAGCGCCGTAGCCACAGCAGGGAGCGGCGGGCTCCAAGCACCGAGCAGCACCAGGGCGGACGCCGGCCGGAGGGACCGGCGGACAGAACCGGTCCACAACAGCCTCGGGCGGGATCGCCGGACAGAAGGCCACCCCCACCCCCGCAGGGAGTCAGCGGCGGCAACCAGCGACCCAGGGGCAGGGAGGCCCGCAGCCCAGACGGCAAGAACCGGAACAGAAGAACTCGAAGCCGCAGTCCCGTCACCCCGGGCAACCCACCCCGCCACGGCAGCAGAGAGCCCGAGGGCAGGAGCGGCGGGCACTGGGAAGGGGAGGCGGCACGCAGCCCCCACGGCGAGCGTTGGCCGCAGGGCAGAGCCAGAAGCCCCATCAGGCAACGCCAGGCACACAGCCCCGTTAGGCGATCACCAGCCGAGGAGCCAGGGGAGAACAGGAGGATCAGGTGGGCACCGCCGGAGGACTCTGCCCGGGGAAGGACCGGCAGAGCACCCCCTACCCAGAAAGAAGCATGCTACAAGTGCGGAGGCAGCGGCCACTTCGCCTTCGAGTGCAACCAGACGCAGGCCCAACCTTGGAGACCCAGCGGCGGGGGCGAGGGCCAAGCGCCAGCCCAGGACAACCCGGGACACAGTCGCTTCAGGCAGGAGGAGCCCCCCAGCGGCAGCCAGCAGCGCGAACGCCTCCGCGACCTGTTCGAGGCAGCCAAGGACGAGCCATTCGAAGTATGGGCAGCCAGGCAGGCAGGCGCCCCACCCGCCAACTTTCTGCCGGGACCGCCGGAGGGACCCAGGTGGGCGGGCAAAGGGGCCCATGGGTGCTTCGCCACCATCCCCAGGGGGCACGACCCAGGGTTCGACGAACCAGACACCTGGTTTGTGCAGGAGTGGGATGACGCATACCTAGAAGGGCAGGAAGAGCAGGCAAGGCAACCATTGGCCCTTCATGAGGGACGTGAGCCTGAGCCAGGGTTAGACCCGGAGGGGATAACCACGGAGGCACGGAATGGAGAAGTGCCCCAGCAAATCCACCATTGGCGGGTGGCCGTGGAGGCAATTGCCACCAATGGCCTCCTGACCATGCCCGCAGACGCCCCTAAGAGCACAGCCCATGCCCTAGAACTCATGGACTACCTGAGACGCATGGGGGCACCAGCCCCTCAAGAGGGGTGGCTCGCCTTGCTCGCAAATTTCCTGGCCACACTCAGGGCCAGGGAAGACCAGGGCAGCAGCGATTCAGAAGGCGGCTCCCACAGCCGGGGCCCCGAGATGTCAGGGGAGGCCTCTGGGCAGGAAGGGGAGTCAGACGACCCTTCCCAAGGCATTTACGACCCCCCCGACGTGTTGTGCCCAGGTACTCCAGAGGCAGGGGAGCTCACCGCAGGCCCAAGGCCAGCAGCTTCCGCGGAAGGAAGCGGTAGCAGCCCCATGCTGCAGGCCCAGGGGGCCACAGGGGGCGTCACCAGCCGACCCCCAGCCGCAGGCAGCGGGCACCGCAGCTGCCGGACAGACAGATCGACAGAGAGGACGAGGGTGGAAGAGGAAGCACCCAGCAACAGAGAGCAGTGGGGCGGGTATATCCACCGGAGGCCGCAGGACCCAGACCACTGGGGAGACAGCGACCTCAGCGCCGTAGAAGACGCAGAGGACCTTGGCACACCAAGCCCAGAGCCTGGTGAGCCCTGGCCCAGGCGATGCTTCGTGCAGTGGTACCTGGCAGGTACCGACATGCCAGAGGCAGCCACCACCGAGGCCATGATAACCCTTCCAGGCGCGCGCTCGGACGGCCTATGCAGGTTGCAAAACCATTGGTGCATACCACGGGGGGAAGTCATCTGTGTTGACAGACAGGCAGCGCTGCAGGCAGTAGCAAGGTTGGTCTTTCCTATGGACGCGTCACCGCGGGGCTCCTGGCAGCGGCCATTAGAGGTTACATCAGACCTAGCACGGCCATGGGGGAGTTCATGCGCTCCACGTGGATAACCCCCCTCTACGCAAACTGCGTCAGCGAGCTCCTGGGCCGCGTGACCAAGGAGGGGATCACCGCAGCAGAGGAGCAGATCCGGGCCAGCCCGGCGATACCAGACGCGGGTCGGGCAAACGGCATGTGGCAGCACGCCCACGACGGGTTCATGCGGACACCATGGGCAGAGAACTGCGTCATGACTCTCGCTAGCCACCCGTGCCTGGCCAACCAGGCCGTCTGCGTACCCACACAAGCAGCAGCCAGGCAGGCATTCGCCCTGGCAGCACTGAGGGACCACAGCGGGTACGACAGGGCCGGGGTTCTCCATCCAGGAGCGCCCCGCCAATGTCCCTCAGTCGTCATGAGGGGGCAGGACATCGCCAGAGAAGTCATGGGCCAGGCGGTACCCTGGGGGTACGAGCCAGGTGACGCCAGGGCAGCTATCCCGGTTCGGCTGGCAGTGGCATACTACCACGAGGACCTGGAGGGGCAGGGCGGGCCGAGCCCAGTACCGCGGGCATGGATCCACATGCACGCCACACGCGATGACCAGCCCGTGTGGTTCTTCTTCAAGACGACTACCCAGGTGCAGTGTGTCCGATGCTCCTCCGTAGAACGGGCAGAGGAGCATGCGGTGTCCACCTTTCGAGGAGCAGACCCGGCGGTGTGGACCATCATGATGATGGCCCTTAACAGGACATTGCTGCCAGGACAGATGTCAGCAGCTGTCAAAAACATCGAGATAGTGGACGAGATGTGGGCACCCCAGGAAAGAGCCGACTGCCCAACGCACGTGTCAGCGCGCTGCACGCCAGAAGCGGGCGCCACCGCATGGCAAGGCGAGCAGGCCCTAGCCCTCTCAGCCTTTGCTCAGGGCAGGCTGCAGAGCTGCCTACAGTGGTTGCGGGTGGAGCAGGCAGCCTACTACCACGGCGTCCCATCCATCTTGCTGCCCCACTGGTCTGCCCCGGCAGCCACCGTCCACCTTTGGTGGCAAAGGCACCCCAGGGGAGCAGTCACGCTCCACCCCCTATTCAGCGGTAGCAATCACGATGAGGCCCTGAGGGACCTGACAGGCCTGCTGGATAGGGGCATTGCGGACCGCCAGGAGACGCCGCGGGGGCGTTGGGGAGCATTCAGGGAGTCGGCCGGCCCAAGCAGCACCCACAGCCCCGACGAAACTACCCTCAACATGCAGCCCGGCAGCAGGGAGCAATCGTTCTTCACCTCCCTGAGGGGGGGCAACTACGAGGAGGATTGGCCCGAGTCAGACGAGGAGAGCAGCCTGGCAGGACTGCCGCAGCTCCTGCAGGACTCGGATTCCGAGGGGGAACCAGCAGCCGCAGCGGGGCACACCGAGCCACCAGAAGAGGGGGTGGCAATGCCTGTCGAGCGTTCAGCTGGCCCCACGCAGGGGGACAGCCAGCAGAGCCGAGCCCCAGAAGAGCGGCCAGAGCCTGCAGCAACCCTGAGACCCCAGGCAGACACCCCACCCAGCTGGAGCAGGGGGCTCAGTGAAACCGGCAGCGAGGACAGCGTTCCAGATCCTGAGGACCCTGGCTCGCCACTCCTGGCAGCCGAGGGGGAGCCCGATAACAGGAGTACAGATCTCAGCAAGGAGCAGTGGGCTGACGAGTTACGACGGTTTGTGGCACAGCGGGAGAGGCAGCGGCTCGAGGGCGGGGCGCCATGGCCGGTCCCCCAGGGAGGCACCGAGCTCAGGGGCGACCGCATCGAGGCCAGCCTGCGTTACAGGCTGAGCATGGTCCCAGAGCCCAGCCCCGACCCCAGGCTGCAGGGGCGCAACCAGGCAGCAGAAGAGCTGCGGCAGGCGTTCCACGGCCGATTGCGGGTCCTCAACAGTGACAGGGGCGGCACCCCTCACGCCCCGCGGCCAGCAGCGAACCCGGCTGGGGAACCCAGCACGTCACCACCACGGGCGCAGGGGCGAGCCAGCGGAGCAAGGGCCTACCCAGGGCACCGCGAGGCACAGCTGCCAGAGCTGGAGGAGGACCCAGGCACAGGCGGCGCCGTGTCCCCAGGCCGACCCCCTGGCTCCGGCCCAGAGCGCACAGAGCCGTGCGCAGGGTGCGACCAGGCCCGCACAGGCGAGCGCAGGATCTGGTGCAGCGCATGCGGGACAGCATGGCATGACCTATGCATGCGAACACCGCGGACAGGGGCAAACAGGGTGTGCCAGTTCTGCCTGGCCCCAGAGGCCAGGCTGCCAAGCTGCTTGGGATGCGGGGAAAGCGTAGGCCCAACAGATCAGCCCGGCAGGCGTTGCTGTCGTTGCCACGCCACAGCATGCAGCGCCTGCATGAACAAGCCTGGCATAGGAGGTGACCGACGGGGTGTGTGGGCATGCTGCGGCTGCAGCGATGCAGTTCCACCGGCGTGGGGCCACCACTCGGTCTATAACGAGCCGTGCGAGCGATGCGGGAAAAAGGGGCACGACTACCACGCCTGCCCCGCACCACGCCTGCGAGAGGGCAGATGCGCCATCTGCTTCCACCAGGGGCACTTGGCCATGGCATGCCCCGAGAGGAACCAGTCGCTGGGTTTCATCAGACAAAGGCAGATGGAGGAGGACTCCAAGCTAGGGGTTCGATGGTGGTGCAGCGCGCAGGAAGCCTTGCCCAGCGAAAGGGAGGTGGTGTTCAAGGCAGCCCACAGCAGGGCAACCGTCTCCGACGTACGGCGGGCCATCGAGGAGCGGAGGAAGGACGAGGCCAACCAGGCTAGGAGGGGGGAGCAGCGCCCCGTGCCTTTCAGGGAATGGTACAGGGAGACAACAGACCAGCCCCTACAACCGTCCATGCATGCAGTCCAGTACGCCCAGATCCTGTCCATCGGGGCAGAGCTCATCAAGGCAAATGACGAGGGGCGGTGGCCAGAGGCAGGCGAGCCATTGGACGACTGGCCGGTGGAGTGGGGGGTTCCGGAAAGAACCAGCCTATGGAACTACCAGGCCATCCAGCGAACGATGCTCCAGCCCCACCAGCTGGGCAGACAGCCGCGCAGCGCGGCCAGGAGCAGCAGCAGCGCCAGAGCCCAGACCGTCAGCCCGGAAGGCGCTTACAGATCCGCTGCAGGCTGCACAGGACCAACAGCGGCAGAAGGACATCAGACCCCAACCAGCAGGGGAGAAACCAGACCAGCGGACTCCTCCAAGGTCAGGGCCGCAGCAGCGCGAAGGGCAAGGAACGCCAGGACCCGCGCGCGCCAACGGCGCAGGAAAGCAGCGGCAAGAGACGCCAGTAGCAGCACAGGGTGCCCATCGCCACCCACCAGGATCAGCCAGGTGGAGCTGGAAATCTCCTGGCGGGAGGGACCAGAGGACCGGGGCCCGCCAGCAATGCCATCACCGCCAGCTCCTGCAGGACCAGAGCCCAGCCCCAGACAGCAGCCGGCCTGCAGGGGTCTCCTTCCCTGCACAGCATTCAGGGGCCTCCTGGCTTGCCTATGCCACCTGGCATTGGTGTGGCTCCTACTCTCCTGCCTCCCCGGGGCACAGGCCAGCGGAAGGGGCGTACGAGGAGGGGGATTCACTGCAGGGCAAGGAGCATTCGTCAACAGCAGGGAGGCGGCTGCCAAGCTGGAGCCTGGTTGGCTGCGACCACCAGTGGACATACCCACCCCTCGACCCCCCCGTCAGCAAAGCACCTGGGATCAGGGCACGTCCAGCGCAGGGCCACCGGCAGTGGCAGGGGAGCCGCTGGCAGGGGGAGTCATCGACATGTTCCAGCCCGGAGGGGTGGTGAACGCACCCTCAGAGTACGTCAAGACTGAGGAGGGGTGGCTGCTCGGGAAGCACCCCGACTTTACGGGAGAGCAGCAGGAGCAGCTGGAGCAGAGCCTACGGGACCGCCAGGGGGCGTTCGCCTACTCCATGCTTGAACTGCCAGGCTACTGCGGTGCACAGGGTGAGTTTACGCTGGCCCTAGAGGACGAGCACAGCTCGTGCTGTCAGAAGCAAGGGACATGCCACCCCCTAAAGCAGCCATTTTCAAAGAAAAGTGCCAGCCCATGATAGAGGCAGGCATTATTGTCAGGGTCCCCCAGGGAGGGCCCATCAAGTTTGCGGCCAACTCGGTCGTAGCGGCCAAGAAGTGTGCCGAGACAGGCGAGTGGTCAGATCACCGCATTGCGCATGACATGAGGAGAATGAACCTCCGCACTGCCAAGCAGGAGTTTGCTATCCCCAGGATGGAAACTATCTTTCAGAACCTGGGCACAGCTAAAGTGTTTAGCAAGGTGGATCTGAGGTCGGGATTCATGCAGATCCCGATCAAGGTCGAGGACCAGCCTAAAACGGCTTTCTGGATGGGCCCAGAACTGTGGATGTACACAAAGTTGAACTTTGGGCTGCGCAACGGGCCTCCCTTCTTCCAGCGTATGATGGAAGAAGAGATCGCCAGGGCGGGCCTGAGCTCCTTCTGTGTGGCCTTCATTGACGACCTGCTGGTGTATAGTGACACGCCTGCAGAACACATCAGGCATGTAGAGCTCATGCTGGACATGCTCCACGCGGTGGGGCTGAGAGCGCATCCTGACAAGTCCCTGTTTGGGTGTGCCACGGTGGAGTACCTCGGCCACAACGTATCGGCCCAAGGTCTCACGCCGCACGCAGCCAAAATAGCGGCTGTCATGGCTCTGCCCGAACCCGCATCGGTCAAGAACATTCAGGAGGTCATGGGATTCTTGAACTTCTACCGGTGCTACATCCCGGATTTCTCTCGAAAAGCCGCATGCATCAACGCACTGCTTGTCAAGGGGGTCCCGTTTGTGTGGGGTCCCGAGCAGGCCCAGGCGTTTCAGCTGATCAAAACTGAGATGTGCGAGGGAGGCAGGGTGCTGCGCAGACCTGACTACAGCGGAACGGGACCAGATGGCATGGGGCCACCAAGGCCATTCCTGCTGTACACCGACTTCTCTAAACAGGGTATAGGGGCGGTGCTAGGGCAGTGCGACGACAGCGGCAGGGAGTACATGGTAGCCTGCACTTCCCGTTCCCTGAACAAAAGCGAGAAGAACTACTCGTCGTTCCAGGGGGAAATGCTCGCCGCAGTGTACGCTGCCCGCACGTACCGCCATATGCTCTTCGGGTGCAAGGTGCATTTGGTCACGGACCACGAACCCCTCACCTATCTCATGGATAACCAGGCCCTAGTGGGGCAGCACGCCCGCTGGGCACTCATGCTCCAGGAGCTTGACATTACCATTGTCCACCGGTCAGGGGCCTGCCACCAGAACGCAGATATCCCGTCTAGGTCACCCCTCCCGTCCTCTGACGACCGCACAAGAGCGCGGCTAGACGATGTTGCCCCAGAGCCGCACACCCCTAGTGGGGCCGCCTGCGGACCACAGGTCGCTATGCTCACAGGCCTAGGCAGGGTAAACCAGTGGCACGCAGATCAGGTGGTTCGCCTGGCACAAGAGGGCAGACGAGGTGTGCGCCGCTTGCGGGCCGCTGAAACAGCATGTACAGTGGCCCCGTGCGGCCAGGCTATCTCCAGCGCAAAGGATGAGGACGATGAGCAGGCACAACCTGCCAGTACTGCAGAAAGAGCTTTCAATAGCAGGGCCAGGGCCAGGGACCTGATCAACAATGTGCTGACCGACCTGCCCCGCTCGACCCCGGCCCACCTCCATGCAGGGGTGGATACGGCATGCCTACCAACAGAGGCGGTGTACGCCATGGAACACGAGGGAGTGGTCATGTTCGAGCCCTTCGGAGGTATGTGCTCTGGGCTTGAGATGGTGCTTAGGGCAGGCATCCCGGTCACACAGTATCTGTACGCCGACACCAGTGCCACCATGCGGGAGATCGCGGGGGGTAGGCTGGTGCAGCTGCACAAGCAATACCCGCTATTGCTCCCAGCGCCAGCTTTCGAGGGGGCATTCAGGGCACTACCCCAGGACGTGTACTCCATTACTGCCCAGCACTTCATAGAGGCTGGGGCCCAGCAAGGCCGCCAGTGGCTTATGGTAGCAGGATGGGAGTGCCACGACTTGTCGGCTGCAGGCAAGGGCAAGGGGCTCGAGGGGGACAGGAGCAAGTCTTTCTTCCCGCTTATCAAGCTGCTCGGCTCCTTGCAGATTCTGCAGAGGGCCAAGCCACCAGCATACCTGATTGAAAATGTCGCTATGCAGTTAAACCAGAGGAGCGAGAAGGCTAGCGTAGAGGCTTTCGGCGAGGTGTGCAGGATGCTGGGCAGGCCTTCCCTGTTTGATGCAGCGCAAGTGGGATCCTATGCCCACCGCACGCGCAACTACTGGGGCAACCTGGCACCAGCTGCAGACATTGAGTTTGTTATCCAGGCATCGCATAGGCCGCACGACGGTATTGTGGATGACATTCTGGATGAGGGTAGTAGGGCGCAGGTCGTGGCCTGCCCCGATAACGGCGGGTACCGTATCAATGTGTCTGGACAACCAAGGAGGGCGCTGCCCTGCCTCATGGCCACCCCCGCATCCTACGCTTTCCGGAACGGGCAGATCGGCATGGTTTTCAGGCCCATGGGGGGCCTGCAGGAACCTAATGCCAATGAAAGGGAGAGGGCCATGGGGTACGCAGTGGGGTCTACTTTGCCTCGCCCTGACTTTCCTGAGGGCGATAGGAGGGCCACCTTGGGCAGGTGCATGGATGCTTGGGCTCTCGAGGCTTGGCTCACCATAGCACTTGAGGTGGCCAAGATCATTCCTAGGGAGCTGGCTCGCAGGGCTGGTTTACCAGGCCCGGACCACGACCCTGCTATCGGCATGACCCTGACGTCCACACATTGCGCCCTAGCCAGTGCAGGCGGAGCATGCTCCGGCGAGGGCGAAGCGGCAGCAACGTATCGGCAATGCTTGGGGGAGTCAGCGGCAGCAGACTGGGCGGATGCCGCCCAGGAACCAGGTGGGCAGCCTGACCCAGAACCAGATTCCGTCCGGTTCGCTCCTGACGAGGCAGGGGAGGTCGTGGACCCGCCAGGGTGCGCAGCAGGGCCTGCAGCCCGGGTGGACGTATGGACAGACGTGCCAGTCCTGCAATACCTACAATCAAAAATGCACCCCCCTGGAGCAGAGGCAGGGGAACAGGCCAGGGTGCAGCGTAGAGCCGCACCTTTCCAGTGGGAACCAGAGAGGGGGGGCGTGCTGATCAGGGTGATGCCAGACGGACGGCGGTGTGTAGTTCCCAGGCCCGAGGACAGACAGGCAGTAATCAGGGAAGCTCACGCTAGCACCGGTCACTTCGGCAGCCACCGCACGGCCTTCATGATCCTGCAGGAGCACTGGTGGAGAGGGCTTAGGGCAGCGGTCAGGAAGGCTGTCCAGGAGTGCGGGGTGTGCGACAGGTCAAGGGCGTACACGTTCAATCACACGCAGCCAGACCTGCACCCACTCCCTATTGAGGGTTTATTTTTTCGCTGGGGTGTGGACCTGTGCGGGCCATTCACTACCACGCCTAGGGGCAACCGGTACGTCATGGTGTGTGTAGAGCACTACTCCAAGTGGGTGGAGCTTATCCCCATCCCCAGCAAGGCGTCTGACGTGACGGCCTTGGCATTCTTCCAAAACGTGGTCGCACGGTTTGGGGGATGCGCAGAAGTGGTCACCGATCAAGGGACAGAGTTCCAGGGAGAGTTCCAGGACATGTTACTAGATTGTTTCATTGACCATCGCACCACCTCTGCCAACCATCCCCAGGCGGATGGGCTATCCGAACGGGCTGTCCAGACCCTCAAGACGGGCCTGCGCAAGTGCTGCGGGGACGGGAGCAGCGACGACTCGTGGGACAGGATGGTCCCGTGGGTAGCGCTGGGTTTCCGGTGCTCGCCTCAGCAGGCTACGCGCATGGCTCCCTACGAGGTACTGTACGGGCAGAAGCCAGTGTTCCCCTCCAAGGTCGGGGCAGACCTATGGAGCACAGCGCGGGTGGCAACAGTGGAGGAGGCAGCAGACCTGCTCCTCGCCAGAGTGGCCAGGATCAAGGAGGCCCTCCCGGTCGCGGGCGAGCACCTCACGATCGCACAGCACCGGGACAAGTTGCGCTACGCCAGGATCCGCGGAGGAGGATATGTACCCCAGGTCAGGCGGTTCGCCGTTGGGGATTACGTGTACGTCCGGTACGCTTCAGAGCGGCGCAGCCTAGACCCCAAAGCCAGGCCGGAAATCCTGCGGGTGCAGCGGCTGGGGGAGACGGGGGCGTTGGTGCTGGAAGGAGCCGATGGCTTGACCGTAACAGAGAACGCAGTCAATTGCTCCCCGTGCCACCTCCCCAACCTGAAGGGCAGGGTGGATTTCGGCACCACCAGGCCCAACGTCAGCCTGTCCTGCGAAGTCTGCCGCCTACCCGACCGGGGGGAAGTCATGCTCCTGTGTGACGCATGCAATACCGGCTGGCACATGGACTGCCTCACGCCAGCGCTATACGCCATACCCGAGGGCGATTGGATGTGCCCCAGGTGCAAGCCAGCATCAAGGACAAGCCAAGAGACGGGCCCGGCCGCAGCAGCGGTACCCAACAACCCAGCCCATCACGAGGAGACAGCGCCCCGGGCAGCCAGGGCAGCCGCCAGAGCAGCCCAGGAGACAGGAGCCATGGACAAGCCAGAGGTGGAGGTCATGGCCACCAATCCGGCCACTAAACAGATGGAGCGGGGCATCGCCAGGCCCATGCCCAACGGGCTGTATGACATTTCATACACAACGGGCAGAGGAGAAGCCAACGTCACCCCCAGGGCAGTCCAGCGCAGGGCCAAAGCGGCCATCGACGCAGCAAGATCAGAGGAGGAGACAGCTGCCAAGGGACAGACAGCCAGGGGGGACAGGGAGGGATAAGAGCCTACTAGAACCGCCACAGGGCCAGCCACCTGTAGGGGCAGGTTTGGGAGAAGCACCGCTGCTACTGCACACGTCTCCTGTGGCTTAGGGCCAGGTGTCAACGGTGCAGTGGGGCGAGAGCAGCGGGTATTCCGCAGCGCCCGTGTTCCTGTGAAGAGCTGAGGGTTGAATAACAGGAGGATTCTGTAGGCCCGGATGAGCCCCGCTGAAGATTCGGTTCGTTCTAATGCGCCTGCTGTAGGTTTCTGATGGTTTCTGATGACTACTGCCTTCTGATGGTTTCTGATAATTTCTGACTTCTGATGGTTTCCGATGGGTTCTGATGAATTCTGATTTCTGATGGTTTCTGATAATTTCTGACTTCTGATGGTTTCCGATGGGTTCTGATGAATTCTGATTTCTGATGGTTTCTGATAATTTCTGACTTCTGATGGTTTCCGATGGGTTCTGATGAATTCTGATTTCTGATGGTTTCTGATAATTTCTGGCTTCTACTCGTTACGATGGTTTCTGATGGGTTCTGACCCTTTATTGACTTCAAACAGGCATGACAATGGTGACGGTACCAGATTCTGTATGCCCTGATCAGGCCAGAGAGAGATTGGGAACCCAGAGGCCTGAGTCAAGTTTTCGGTACCTTGGTTGGACCTAGGGTTCGCCACAGGTTTCAGCGCGTGTTCTTTGGTACCTTCCTTTGGTAAATTTCCTTTTGTGGCTTTCCTGCAGTGGATTTTCTTCAGTGACTTTTCAGCCGACTGGCTGGGTTGCAGTCAGAAGTTTAGGAGGCTTCCGTGTTAGGGAACTGACAAGTTCTGAGTGTACATATTTCCCGATCCCAGTTTCAGTACCACCCCTAGTCCGGCTCCCCACGCACGCCCGGTGCGCGTTTCGTGAGGAGCGGGGGGCGAGTAAAGTAGGGGCGGTACCCACAGCTAGGGGCGCCCAGGTAGGCCAGCCTTCCCTCTTATGCGGTGCGCTGTACCAAGTTACCCCTTTACAGCCCTTGTACCTCCTCAGTGTAGTACAAGAGGCACGTTTGTACAGGTGTTGAACCTTAGTTGTGAGTAGTTTGAGCCTCTTTAAGGCAGTAATGTCAGCTTACACCATTTTGGCACGGTTACTGCTTTATGGTGCGACAGCTGTCACGGTATAATGCAGTATACGTTCCAAAACCGTAGGGACCGCTGACGCGTCCCCGTAGACTCCGCAGCTTCCCTGCGGAGCCCCCCTTTTAGGGTTAGACGCCCAGCTTCCCACTTGCGGGAAGATCGGAGGCCAGGATTTCCCGTACCTTTGTAATAAGGGCTTGCCGGGACATTGTATCCCGGCTTGCCCACTGTCCCTTACTTCGTTCCTTTTAAGTGGACAGGCCTCTATTTGTAACCAGCACCGGCTAGATCTCGGAGACCTACCCAGTGAAGTGCATCAAAGCCAGTACCACTAAGTCAGTCAAGCCTAGATCAGCGATCTCGCCATCTAGCAAGCACGAGAACACCCAACCCGAAGCCCAGCCCTACCTAGGACTACGTCGTCCGCAGTCTACGGCTACGGCTTCGCCCGCTACACGCGGTAAGTGACTCTTAACGACCTGCAGGGTTCGCGACCCGACCGGCCATTAGTCTCAGCTCTACAAGCGGCCAGCTCCGCGCCTGTCATCTAGAAGTTCCAGCCACAGCTTAACGCGCAGCGCATTCGCGGCCAGCGTGTAGCCGCTGAGTCCGCCCGTAGGTGTCCGCCACTTAGTGGGGAAGAAGTCCGCCACGGACCCGAAGCAACCATCGCGAGTAAAGTAGGGGCGGTACCCACAGCTAGGGGCGCCCAGGTAGGCCAGCCTTCCCTCTTATGCGGTACGCTGTACCAAGTTACCCCTTTACAGCCCTTGTACCTCCTCAGTGTAGTACAAGAGGCACGTGTGTACAGGTGTTGAACCTTAGTTGTGAGTAGTTTGAGCCTCTTTAAGGCAGTAATGTCAGCTTACACCATTTTGGCACGGTTACTGCTTTATGGTGCGACAGCTGTCACGGTATAATGCAGTATACGTTCCAAAACCGTAGGGACCGCTGACGCGTCCCCGTAGACTCCGCAGCTTCCATGCGGAGCCCCCCTTTTAGGGTTAGACGCCCAGCTTCCCACTTGCGGGAAGATCGGAGGCCAGGATTTCCCGTACCTTTGTAATAAGGGCTTGCCGGGACATTGTATCCCGGCTTGCCCACTGTCCCTTACTTCGTTCCTTTTAAGTGGACAGGCCTCTATTTGTAACCAGCACCGGCTAGATCTCGGAGACCTACCCAGTGAAGTGCATCAAAGCCAGTACCACTAAGTCAGTCAAGCCTAGATCAGCGATCTCGCCATCTAGCAAGCACGAGAACACCCAACCCGAAGCCCAGCCCTACCTAGGACTACGTCGTCCGCAGTCTACGGCTACGGCTTCGCCCGCTACACGCGGTAAGTGACTCTTAACGACCTGCAGGGTTCGCGACCCGACCGGCCATTAGTCTCAGCTCTACAAGCGGCCAGCTCCGCGCCTGTCATCTAGAAGTTCCAGCCACAGCTTAACGCGCAGCGCATTCGCGGCCAGCGTGTAGACGCTGAGTCCGCCCGTAGGTGTCCGCCACTTAGTGGGGAAGAAGTCCGCCACGGACCCGAAGCAACCATCGCGAGTAAAGTAGGGGCGGTACCCACAGCTAGGGGCGCCCAGGTAGGCCAGCCTTCCCTCTTATGCGGTACGCTGTACCAAGTTACCCCTTTACAGCCCTTGTACCTCCTCAGTGTAGTACAAGAGGCACGTGTGTACAGGTGTTGAACCTTAGTTGTGAGTAGTTTGAGCCTCTTTAAGGCAGTAATGTCAGCTTACACCATTTTGGCACGGTTACTGCTTTAAGGTGCGACAGCTGTCACGGTATAATGCAGTATACGTTCCAAAACCGTAGGGACCGCTGACGCGTCCCCGTAGACTCCGCAGCTTCCCTGCGGAGCCCCCCTTTTAGGGTTAGACGCCCAGCTTCCCACTTGCGGGAAGATCGGAGGCCAGGATTTCCCGTACCTTTGTAATAAGGGCTTGCCGGGACATTGTATCCCGGCTTGCCCACTGTCCCTTACTTCGTTCCTTTTAAGTGGACAGGCCTCTATTTGTAACCAGCACCGGCTAGATCTCGGAGACCTACCCAGTGAAGTGCATCAAAGCCAGTACCACTAAGTCAGTCAAGCCTAGATCAGCGATCTCGCCATCTAGCAAGCACGAGAACACCCAACCCGAAGCCCAGCCCTACCTAGGACTACGTCGTCCGCAGTCTACGGCTACGGCTTCGCCCGCTACACGCGGTAAGTGACTCTTAACGACCTGCAGGGTTCGCGACCCGACAGGCCATTAGTCTCAGCTCTACAAGCGGCCAGCTCCGCGCCTGTCATCTAGAAGTTCCAGCCACAGCTTAACGCGCAGCGCATTCGCGGCCAGCGTGTAGACGCTGAGTCCGCCCGTAGGTGTCCGCCACTCAGTGGGGAAGAAGTCCGCCACGGACCCGAAGCAACCATCGCGTGTCCACTTAAAAGGAACGAAGTGGGTCTAAGCCTGATCAGCTTGATCCAACGAATCCTGCTAAAGGTGCATGTGCTGTGAACTTGAATTTCTTTTTGAAGACAGCGGAACTGCCTTGGACAGCTCGAAATCACTTAGCAGAGGATTCTCCATAGAACCCAAGTCAATACCTGCTTGCGCTGGGCGTGGCAACCCAGAAGCAGACGTAGCTTGAAGATCAGGCTGTGGAGTTATAAACCCAGCTGATATTGCCTGTGCACGTGGCCTGCATCCGTGGTAGAGTGCACAACCTGCGTGTTGACAGAAGTGAGCAAGGATCCGGGATCCGAGTTTAAAAGCAGGCAACCCAAGACTGTGTGCAGGAATATCCGAAGCTGCAGATTGCATTTCTGCTCGGCCCTCGCGTCGGTTACTGCTTTATGGTGCGACAGAGGGCTCCCAGGCCTCCTTCTTGGAAGGTCCAGCTCAGCTTCACCGCTCCACGCGCTTGGCCTGCCAGGCAGGGCTTCCGGAGATCGCACTGGCCCACCGACCTCCCCAACACCACCGGTCAAAGACTGCGCCTAGAGGCCGCTGGGTGCAGGTGGCGATCGTGATCTACGATTTCATCCTGCATTTCTGCAAAATTGCTGCACAGCTGCGCCTGTTCGACTGTGTTGGCACACAACACTTGGCCGCTTGCTTACATCGCGCTTCCGTTCCCTCTACCTTCTGCAGGCTGGTGAGGCTTGTGCTAGACAGGTCAGGCAGGTAATTTTAATAGGTAATTTTTTCTCTAGATCTGGCGGAATTTGCTTCGCCTCTTTCCCACCTTCTGGATCCCTGGGCTCGTCTGCTGCTCCCTGCCGATCCGTCACGCAGCTTCCGCTCAAGCTTTGCAGCTCCAATATTTTCTGCACACAGCCTTGGGTAGCCTGCTTTTATACTCGGATCCCGGATCCTTGTTCACTTCCGTCAACACGCGGGTAGTGCACTTCACCACAAGTGCATGCCAGGTGCACAGGCACTATCAGCTGGGTTTATAACTCGACAGCCTGATCTTCAAGCTACGTCTGCTTCTGGGTTGCCACGCCCAGCGCAAGCAGGTATTGACTTGGTAACTCTATGTCGAATTCTCAGCTCGGTAATTTCTAGCTGTCCAAGGCGGATCCGTTGGTCATGCAGAAAAAATTCCAGTCCTCACAGCACTTGCACCCTCAGCAGAATTCGATGAGTCAGGCTGATCATGCCTATCCAACTTCGTTCCTTTTAAGTGGACACAAGAGGTTTGCTTCGGGTCCGTGGCGGACTTCTTCCCCACAGAGTGGCGGACGCCTACGGGCGGACTCAGTGACTACACACTGGCCGCGGATGCGCAACGCGTTAAGCTGTGGCTGGAACTTCTAGATGACAATCACGGAGACAGGCACTCGGCTTAGCTAGAATGCTGACCTTCCAGATAGCTAATCTGTCACTTACCGCGCGCAGCGGGAGATACTGTAGCCGTAGACTGCGGGCGTTGGCCTAAGTCGGGCGGGGTGTCTCGCTGGTGATTCTAGGGCTGCTAGGACGGCTGTGAAGCTGACCTAGGCTTGACTGACTATGTGGTACTGGCGTTGTTGCTCTTCACTGGGTAGATCTCTGAGATTTAGCCGGTGCTGTTTTCAATTAGAGGCCTGTCCACTTAAAAGGAACAAAGTAAGAGTCAAGCGAGCAAGCCGGGATACAAGGTCCCGGCAAGCCCTTATTACTAAGGTACGGGAAATTCTGCCTCAGATCTTCCCGAAAGTGGGAAGCTGGGCTCTTAACCTAAAAAAGGGGGGGCTCCGCAGGGAAGCTGCGGAGTCTCCAGGGCCGCAGTAGCGGCCCCTACGGTTTTGGCACGTATGTTGCATTATACCGTGACAAACGTGCTGTAAGTACCAGGCAACGCGATTTGCTTAACTCAAAGCGATCTTCGTCCAGATGATCCCCATCACCTGAAATCCACCTTCAATGTGCACATGTGTTTCCTTTCGCTAATTTTGGAAGCGATTGCAATTATGGTTGAGTTAAAGAGACAACACTACCGTACCCGCCTATCACCACCACAAATCAAACGGCACAACAATCTGCCAGCACTATGAGTGAAATGAGTCGCACAAAAAGTAATAAGATGGGAAACGATTCGGAGTTCCCGACGGAGTTCCCGACAAAGCCGACAACGGCATAATTCCAGTGGAAACGGTGTGTGCTTCTGAGTGACGTGTCTGAACCGCTGCCTGAACACGTGCATCACAGGGCGCCACTGCTGAACATGTGACAACCAGAATACCAGATACACAAGGTCGTACTCAGCTCAGTAGTGTGACAAGAATTTGCTCTCGCATTATATTTTAAAACTTGCCGCCCCTCAAGATAGACAGTGGCTTGAAGCAGCGGTCGTCCAGCAGGTGTGTAAAGCCGACCTTTCGGTCTGGTTTGCCCACCTCACCATGTCCTCTCGCTCGTGCAGTCCAAGTTTGTCGCGAACGCCCATGCATGTGCTGCGTTGCTCTACCAGACCTGAGGATCAAATCCAAGATCCAACCTGCGTTCCCATATCTCTCGTTACACGTATCAAATTGCCATTTGTTAATCATACATACACTTATCTGCATGCCTGCTTCAAGGGCATCCATACCTCTGACTGCCATGGAATGAGGGCATCCAGACCCCTACACTCTTTTTCCACACATTTTTACTCTTTTCCCACACAATTATACTCTTTTTGCACACCACCGTACACAGGTCATATCTTGTACGGGATGTCGTATTTCCGTTATTTTCTGGTGTGGAATGTCCGTTTTTGTTGCGAGATGTCCGTTTTCAATTACGGTTTTGCCTGTTCTTCAGTTTGTTTGCGCGTTATGTACATACACGGTTATTTGTAAGACTTTGTATGCTTTGACCGCGAAGCCCTCGCAACCCGAGTTGTCCGAATTTTCCGTCTTCGCGACCCGAGTTGTCCGAATTTTCCGTCTTCGCGACCCGAGTTGTCCGAATTTACGTCTTCGCGACCCGAGTTGTCCGAATTCCCGTTATCCGCATTTTAGACATGTACGTCAAATGGGGTGTGTTTGCGACGAGCCCATATCGTCGTACTCGCTAAATCCAACAAATGACCACGACCGTACCGGCATTCCGGTGCAACCACCCCTCGCTCGAGATGCGCCTGTAATCGTGTACCGTCGTGGAAAATAGGACTTGCTCGCCAACCTACCACCGGTCATAAAACGCTCATCAACCTACCACGGTCTTACAAAGCTCACCAATCAATCTTATTATATGCCACGACGGTTCACAATTGCAAGCGCATTCTTGCTTTCTTTTGCTAAGGTGAGGGTTTCAGGTAGCTAATAAGATTGATTTATTTGATTGCTGTATGATCCGAAGTGCATGTCATGTCATGTTGCATGCACACTTGGGTAAATGGGAATGTGTGAACATTGCATGGGGATAATTGGTGCATGGAAAGCTTGCACGGGCGGCGCTTGTGTTGATCCGCGAACTCTTGTCTGCTTCCTAAGGTCAGCCGCATGGCCATGCATGAACACATCGGCCTTGCTCCTCCTGAGTCTGTTCTTCCTACTCCACGACGAGCCTCAAGATCCGGAATGGGTATGACTACTGATTTCTCCCCAGCAATGGCGAATCACCTCGTGTCACTGAACAGCTCATCACCAACTTTCTCCGACGTGCTGCCCTTATCAACACTGACTACATTGACGTCGCTGACAGTTGATGCTATCGATTTGATCTCAACCGACGACCTGCTCTCACCCCTGTCTGCTCTGACACGGTTGGAGATACTGACAGTGAGGTGAGTGTCATGTGATGTTGCATGCTCTTTGCCCGCTTGCCTGCATGCATGCCTGCCCTACATACATGATGCTTGCCCTACATGATGCCTTCTTCATACTGCATGCCCACTGCTGCATGCCTACCTACCTACTGCCTGCTTGCTTGCCTGCCTGATATCCGTTCATGCCTGCCTACCTACCGCCTGTCTGCTTGCCTTATATCCTTTCATGCCTACCTACCTACTGCATGCTTGCTTGCCTTATATCCTTTCATGTCTGCCTACCTACTGCCTGCGTGCCTTATATCCTTTCATGCCTACCTACCTTCTGCCTGCTTGCCTTATATATATCCTTACATGCCTACCTACCTACAGCCTGCTTGCCTTATATCCTTTCATGCCTACATGCATGCCTTGTATCCTTTCATGCCTACCTACCTACTGCCTGCTTGCCTTGTATCCTTTCTTGCCTACCTACCTACTGCATGCTTGCCTTATATCCTTTCACGCCTACCTGTATGCATGCGCCTGCATGCATGCATGCATGCATGCTTGCCTTATATCCTTTCATGCCTGCCTGCCTGCATGCATGCACCATTCATTCACGCATGTGACCGCGGCACAATTACGCCATCACGAATGTCATGTGACAACTCCCCCTTACGAATGTCATGTGGCACACCCCCCACACTAGGCACACCTGCTTGCTCTCCATTGCACCGCTCGTCTCGCTGACTGCTCTCCGTGAACCGGACATGTGGCACAACAGCTTGATCGACTCCACCAGCTTGGAGCCGCTGACGGCATTGCAGCGCCTGGAGCGCCTGACCCTATATCTTTGCGGTGAACCATATGATCCACTTGCACCGCTTGCAGCGCTCGCGGGCCTGACGCGGCTTGACCTGGGCGCTGCATCACCAGGGACGAGCCAGAGCTGTCGAGGGTGACGTCCCTCCTCAAGCTGCGCATCTACCGAACCGAATGTAGGGACATCAGTTCGCTGGCTGCGCTTGTCAACCTGACATGTCTCAACATCTCCGTGAACAACATTGCCAGCCTTGCACCGCTATCTGGCTTGCGCTCGCTCACCGAGCTCGAAGCATTTGAAAATCTCATGGTTGACGTGACACCGCTGTTGTCGCTTTCGGCGCTGAAGTGGTTGTTCATCGCTGACAACCCTGTGGTTGATTATCCTCAGAAACTGCTCGTGCTAAGAGCCCGCAACCCATCGCTCCGTGTATCGACACGTCGAGGCCATCGCAGTCGTGAATGGGAGTTTGAGGGTCCAATTGTAGAAGGTTGGTATGAATGGGAGTCTGAAGATGAATTCAACGAGGGCGAGGGCGATGACGAATGGGACGAGGGTGAGGATGAATGGGACGAGGGCGAGGATGAATGGGGCGAGGGTTAGACTCGTTGATGGTTCTGAATCTCGTTTTGACTTTGCTGAAGACGATTTCTACAGGATTGGCTTCCGGTTGTGGGGCCGGTGTGAAAATCTTGTTGACCGTCATCTTGGCTGCCTTGTGGATGTTGTGGTTGTCCATGAGGAGACGAACCGGAGGCAGATTGTCGGTGAACCATGCATCCTTGCGGTGTTGCACGACCCTTGCAGATTTTCCAGAAGACCTGACCGGATTTAGAAAAAGTGAGGTTGAGCGTATGTGCAGAGCGCTCAGAGGGTTCGTTGATGTAGCACGGTGTGTTTCTTTTTGAATGACCGTACAACGGCAGAATGTTGTTCGACAAGTGACTTTCATCTTGGAAGATGATGTCTTTCCCGTCTTCGGTGATTCTGATTCATTCGGCTTTGAATGTTGCCAAGCTCTCTGGTGTGGCGTTTTTGCTGCATTTCTTATTTTTGACACGTTTCCGAGAAACGTTCATTTGTTTGAGGATTGTGAACAAGGTTTTTTTTACAACAAGGGACTCTTTTTGGCTGTCAATCCTGATGCGCAACCCACCGACATCCGTGACAAACTTGTGCCCGCAATCCGCATGGACCCCAAAACATCTCAAACACCGCAATGCTGTTTTTTCACGACCCGCATTCACTTCACAATGACGGCCGTGTCTGTCAGCGGGACCTTGGGGGAGAGTGCGAGTTTTCCCCAGCTCCAGATTCAACCTGGTTACGGAGCCTTGTGTACCTGAACGCGCACCCGTCAAACTCTGTGACAAAACCCACGCCCGCAATTAAGTGGTCGCCACTCAGCAGCCAGATCAAGCGGCTACTCATCCCTAAACTAGGCAGAAGCAACTCGGTGGCGGTGCATGAGGTGGCAAAGGGGCTCTGGAGAGTGTTCAGCAGAGCCCCTTTGCCACCTCATGCACAACAACCGAGTTGCTTCTGCCAAGAAGGTACTCAAAGTGGGGAAACAACGGCTCTGAGGTGTTAGGCGGAGGCTGCCAAAAAGGATCTCAAGGAGGGGGGGAGGGGGAGAGCCCACCAGAGAGCATAAAGAGGTGCATGTCGCTTGTGCACTTTTTCGACAAATTGTATCTCTGGTGGGAGCCTTGACACAAGTACCCCTGGTTCCTCACCCTCCTTGCGCTCCTTGGGAGGAAGCGTGGATGCAAGAGTAAGTCACCGATTTCAGTAGTCATGCAAACACAAACTGAGCGAGAACTTACACGGCGCAGTCGTCTCAAGTGAATAGAATTCGCGGGTCCATTGGATAATTTGCACCTTCCCCCCCCCACACCACACAATGTTGCTGTGCCCAGGGAATGCAGACAGGCAAGGTGTGAACACATTTGATGGATTTTGGCCCTGACGCCGGCGTTGAAATTGATTCTGGCACATCACACGCTTTGATAATCACACGCATAGATAAAGAAATCCTGTATCCCTACATCCGCAGCCTAAGACGGCACCGCAATGCCTTGACTTCCACCAAACGCCCTATTTCACTTGATCATCTCCCACCTCAATATCCAACAAATTCACGCCTTGCGGCTGACATCTACCGGCGTCTGCGATGCGGTCAATAAATGCGTCACGCGCCTGGCGACTACCTCTGAGAATGAATATGGTGACATATCTGACGAGTTAAATCGTATATTGGATCGTTGTCTTGGTATATCCAAATTCGAGCACACTTTTGAGGGGGGATATTGCATTCCCCACGACTTGCTCCCCGGTACCGTATTCCCGTACCGTGTTTCCGTACCGGGTTACCCTGGTCACGACCCTGTCCCCCCTAACCGCCCTGACGGGCCTGATGGAGCTGCATCTGGGATGTTTCACCCTGATCTAGACCCTGTCGTCTCTGACCGTCCTCACATGCCCGAAGCAGCTTGAGTTACTGGGTTTCACCAGTCTCGGACCTGTCGCACCTGGCCGCACAGACGGGACTGGGGCAGCTGAGCCTGCAGAGTTGCTCCCGGCTCACGGACATGTCGCCCCTGTCCGCACTGACGGGACTGGGTCAGCTGGACCGGCAGAGCTGCTCCCGGCTCACGGACCTGTCACCCCCGTCCGCACTGACGGGACTGGGGCAGCTGAGCATGCAGAGCTGCTCCCGGCTCACGGACCTGTCGCCCCTGTCCGTACTGACGGGCCTGTCTCAGCTGGACATGCGACGCTGCCCCCACCAGCTCACGACCCTGTCCGCCCTGACCGACCTCACGGGCCTGTCTCAGCTGGACCTCTGCTTCTGCTCTGGAATCGGTGACATGACACCCCTGACGGCACTAACAAGCCTGGGAAAGCTGTCTGTGTCCGTGTCTGTTCCCCCGACATGGCTGATGGGGCTGACGGACCTGACCATGGAAGGCGAAGAAGGCGAACTGGACATGGCGCCCTGGTGCAGCAGCTTGACACAGCTGAGCAGACTGTGCATGAGGGACTGGGATGTCAAAGACCTGGCGCCGTTGGCTGGATTGACGACCTTGCGTCAGCTGATCCTGAGAAAATCAGTCACTCACATCAGCCTGAGCCCCCTGGCGGGGCTGACGGACCTGAGGGAGCTGGCCATGGGAGAGACTTATGTCACGGACATGCGCCCCCTTGCATGCCTTGTTTCCCTGCTGGTGCTGCACTTGGACCGAACAAGTATTAGTGACAAGTTGTCCCCCCTCACGGGCATGTTGTCCCTGCAGGTGCTGTGTGTGGACAACACTGATGTCACCTTCACAGATCTGGCACCCCTGACATGCATGCAGGCCCTATGCGAGATCAGCACGAAATACTGCTGATTTTTGTACCCTGTAACATCAGCGTCCCTGGCAGCCCGTGTCATAAGGTGATTACCATGGATTTGCAGTTTGCATGCCCCTCCTCACCACTTTGTGGCATGCCCACGGTATTTTTTCCCGCCATTTCCCCTCTTGGTGCCCCAGGCAGCTGGCTTCCTGTCTGGTTCTCTGGGTTTCCTTCTGCTGGCTGGTTGACGTTGATCGGCTTTAGTGGCGCCTGTTGTGGAACTTGAACCCACCTGATTTCAGGGAGGGAGGAAGGTGACACAAGACACCAGTCACCATATTTCACCATGTTGCCAATTTGTCGTGCAATGTTTGTATAAGACCTTATTTAAGGTACGCCGTGATGGTGGCTGAAGCGGTGCACAGTGTCTGTCCTTATTTAATGTACGCCGTGATGGTGGCTGCAGCGGTGCACACGCACTTGCACAGTGCATGCCTTTATTTACCGTTGCTAGTTCGCATATTCCACAACTGTAAGTTGCGACAAGGGAGTGTACAGGATGCCCCTCTTTTGAATGCCATTGTGGTCCATTGCAACGGGTTGCTAGTGGAGGACTCCCGTAAGAAGGCATGCCTGCAAACCACAGCAAGAGAGCATCAACCAACTCGGCCATGCAACACCACATATACAGGCCACATGCATATACAACATATATGTATAGCTTTCTTTAGGTTCCTTACCCGGGTGCCTGTCGCGAGACAAAGTGCGCCTTCGTCATGGAAAGAGCGTAGTTTTTCGCCCCTGTGTATAGAGATGACGACAGGTTAGGGCGATCAGGTGAAGATCTCGGCACATATGCATCATAAGATTGCCAGCTTGGAAAGCAATCCTACCCCAGCAGCTCCTGGGCTTTCTCCACCAATTCGACCCGAGCGTTTCTTGATTGTTGTGGAACACCTCTCACATAATTGATGCATGGATTGCGACTTTCATCGCATGCGATGAGTTCCGTCCCCAGACTCTTGTATTTATATTTAACAACAGGCATAGCGGTGAGTGGAGCGCACAAAACAAGTTGATGTTTTCCAATTTTACTTGAAACGCGTCCCGAATCGTCACATCTCATCATGTACGGCATCTGGGATCCTTAACCCGCATTCCACCGCATTCCACCGCATTCGACCCAGCATCCCAAAATTATTTGGCTTTCAATATCCACCTAGAAGTCTCCCACCCGAGTGCAAACCCCGCCAAGGTCGTGCCTGGATCTTGCCACCAGTTCAGGTGAGAATGAGAGCGAGAGAGAAACGCCATGAATGCTTTGGAAGGCGTATTCCGTGCGGGAAACCGAGCAAGAAATCGCATAACACATAGCATTGCAGTGAATCACAGTGCACCTTGCGATACCCTGAGTCTTTGTGTGGGCGATGTGGCAGATGTCGGCATGCAGCGAGGATCGGAAAGGCAGGATTGTCGCCGCAAGAGCGATTGCCCCCCTGGTGGTGCTGATGGCGAACGACGGCGCATGGACGCTGAGTAACCTAGCAGCAGGGACGTTGAGTAGCCTAGCAGCTGACAACCCATAGCGGCAAGGCAACATCGTTGCCGCGGGTGCGCTTCCGCCCTTGGTGGCGCTGATGACGGGCGGCTCCGTGGAAGGCAAGGAGAAAGCAGCGGGGGCGCTGTGGAACCTGGCCATCAGCCAGGAGCTTAGGAGCCACATGGTCGCAACGGGTACGCTTTCGCCCCCGGTGGCGTTGCTGACGGGCGGCCCCTCAGCAGGCAAGGAACAGATCGTCGCCGGGGGTGCGCTTCCTCCCCTGGTGGCGCTCTTGACGGGCGGCTCTGCGGTAGGCAAGCAACAAGCAATGTGGGTGTTGTGGAACCTGGCCCTCAGCGAGGAGGTGAGGGGCCATATCGCCGCAGCGGGTGTGCTTCCGCCCCTGGTGGCGCTGCTGAGGGGCGGTTCCGCGGCAGGCAATAATACAACGGCGGGGGTGCTGGCGAACCTGACTGTTCGAAGCGAGGAGCTGAAGGGCCAAATCGTAGCCGCGGGTGCGCTTCCGCCCCTGGTAGAGATGCTGACGGGCGGCTCCGCGGCAGGCAAGGAGAACACAGGGGTGGTGTTGGGGAACCTGGCTGTTCAAAGCGAGGAGGTGAGGGGCCATATCGTCGCCACGGGTGCGCTTCCGCCCCTGGTGGCACTGCTGACGGGCGGCTCCATGGTAGGCAAGGAGAAACCAGCGGGGGCGCTGTCGAACATGGCCTCACCTCCGCTGAGGGCCATGTTCGACAGCGCCCCCGCTGTTTTTTTCTTGCGTGCCATGGAGCCGCCCGTCAGCAGCGCCACCAGGGGCGGAAGCGCACCCGTGGCGACGATCAGGCCCCTCACCTCCTCGCTTTGAACAACCAGGTTCCCCAACACCACCGTTGTTTTCTCCTTGCATGCCGCGGAGCCCCCCGTCAGCATCTCTACCAGGGGTGGAAGCGCACCCGCGGCTACGATCTGGCCCTTCATCTCCTCGCTTCGAACAGTCAGATTCGCCAGCACCCCCGCCGTTGCATCCTTGCCTGCCGCGGAACCGCCCCACAGCAGGGCTACCATGGGCGGAAGCGCACCCGCGGCGACGATCTGGCCCTTCATGTCCTTGCTATAGGCCATGTTCCACAGCGCCCCACTGCTCTCTCCTTGCCTTCCACGGCGCCCCCCGTCAGCATCGCTACCAGGGGCGGAAGCGCACCCGCGGCGACGATCTGGCCCTTCAGCTCCTTGCTTCGAACAGCCAGGTTCGCCAACACCCCCATTGTTGACTCCTTGCATGCCGCGGAGCCGCCCCCCGTCAGCATCGCCACCAGGGGCGGAAGCGCACCCACGGCGACGATATGGCCCCTCAGCTCCTCGTTGAAGGCCAGGGTCAACAACGCCCCCGCCGCTGTCTTCTTGCCTGCCGCGGAGCCGCCCCTCAGCAGCGCCACCAGGGGCGGAAGCACACCCGCTGCGACGATTTGGCCCCTCCCCTCCTCGTTGAGGGCCAGGTTCGCCAGCACCATGGCACTGTATTATTGCCTGCCGCGGAGCCGCCCCTCAGCAGCGCCACCATGGGCGGAAGCACACCCGCTGTGACGATCTGGCCCCTCACCTCCTCGCTGAGGGCCAGGTTCCACAGGACCCCCGTTACTTGTTGCTTGCCTACCGCAGAGCCGCCCGTCAACAGCGCCACCAGGGGAGGGAGCGCACCCGCGGCAACGATCTGCTCCATGCCTGCTGAGGGGCCGCCCGTTAGCAACGCCACCAGGGGCGAAAGCGCACCCGTTGCGACCATCTGGCTCCTAAGCTCCTAGCTGATGGCCAGCTTCCACAGCGCCCCCGCTGCTTTCTCCTTGCCTTCCACGGAGCCGCCCGTCATCAGCGCCACCAAGGGCGGAAGTGCACCCGCGGCGACAATGATGCCTTACCGCTCTGGGTTGCATGCTGCTAGGCTACTCAGCGTCCCTGCTGCTAGGTTACTTAGCGTCCATGCGCCGTCGTTCGCCATCAGCACCACCAGGGGGGGAATCGCTCTTGCGGCGACAATCCTGCCTTTCCGATCCTCGCTGCATGCCGACATCTGCCACATCGCCCACACTGCTTGCTCCTGGGCCTCGGACGAGCTGCCCGTCAACAGCCACACCAGACCGTTGCTTCCGCCGCAGCCATCCAGCAGTTGCTGGATTTCAGCTTCTGCTGCAGACGCACCACGCACCCTCGTGAACACATCTCTAGGCAGCAAAGCTGGCGACTTAATTGCTTGCATCCTTGCAGACATGGGCCGCCTGTTGTGGTCTCTGCCCTTGACAGCCACCGCCAGCTCCTACTCACTGCCTTTCGCGCCTTCGCCTCATTGAGACTTTCGCTGACTCGGAAGCTGATGAAAACGTTGCTAGACATTGACTGCCTGCCTGCTTGAAAGATGGTGGCGGATGGAGCATGACGGAAGCAAGTAGAATCGCCGCACATACTGAGATCCTACGCAGTGAGGAGGCATGATCAACAACGATGGATGACAAGGAGAAACATTCAAAGAGAGGCAGTGCGCAGAAACCAAACACAGGCAAAATCGCTGCCAACATGCATAGGCAATGCACTGCTATAGAGTAGAGTCGCCATGCACATAACACATAGTTTCGTTCACAGTCGCCGCATGCATGCAGCCTGAGTCACCACACACAGGCAGAGCCACACAAGCACGGTAGTCACAGTCAATGTGCACACGCGCATGGAATCGCCATGCACAAGCACATGGATGTGATAGAGCAACATGCAAAGAGCGTCATGCAGAGAGAGAGACGAGGTCAGATGACGAAACATTCAATTACTTACAAACACGCTGTGCTGACCGAAAAACGTAGGATTACATGGTATGCCATGTGCAGCCCTTACCCAAACCAACGCGTGGAACCAAGGCAGGTGCGCACATAGTTTCGGACCAAATTGCCATCGTTGCCCAGAACATGTTCCTGGCTGCTCAACACCCATGCAAGCTTCACGCATCAGCCAGGCATGCAAGCACCCCCATGGCATGCACCTCGGACCATACAAGACTCATGGTAGTATCGCAAGGTGCACTGTGATTCACTGCAATGCTATGAGTTATGCGATTCCTTGCTCGGTTTCCCGCACGGAATACGCCTTCCAAAGCATTCATGGCGTTTCTCTCTCGCTCTCATTCTCACCTGAACTGGTGGCAAGATCCAGGCACGATCCTTGAGGGTTTGCACTCGGGTGGGAGACTTCTAGGTGGATATTGAAAGCCAAATAATTTTGGAATGTTGGGTGGAATGCGGTGGAATGCGGTGGAATGCGGGTTAAGGATCCCAGATGCCGTACATGATGAGATGTGACGATTCGGGACGCGTTTCAAGTAAAATTGGAAAACATCAACTTGTTTTGTGCGCTCCACTCACCGCTATGCCTGTTGTTAAATATAGATACAAGAATCTGGGGACGGAACTCATCGCATGCGATGAAAGTCGCAATCCATGCATCAATTATGTGAGAGGTGTTCCTCAACAATCAAGAAACGCTCGGGTCGAATTGGTGGAGAAAGCCCAGGAGCTGCTGGGGTAGGATTGCTTTCCAAGCTGGCAATCTTATGATGCACATGTGCCGTGATCTTCACCTGATCGCCCTAACCCGTCGTCATCTCTATACACATGGGCGAAAAACTACGCTCTTTCCATGACGAAGGCGCACTTTGTCTCGCGACAGGCACCCGGGTAAGGAACCTAAAGAAAGCTATACATATATGTTGTATATGCATGTGGCCTGTATATGTGGTGTTGCATGGCCGAGTTGGTTGATGCTCTCTTGCTGTGGTTTGCAGGCATGCCTTCTTACGGGAGTCCTCCACTAGCAACCCGTTGCAATGGACCACAATGGCATTCAAAAGAGGGGCATCCTGTACACTCCCTTGTCGCAACTTACAGTTGTGGAATATGCGAACTAGCAACGGTAAATAAAGGCATGCACTGTGCAAGTGCGTGTGCACCGCTGCAGCCACCATCACGGCGTACATTAAATAAGGACAGACACTGTGCACCGCTTCAGCCACCATCACGGCGTACCTTAAATAAGGTCTTATACAAACATTGCACGACAAATTGGCAACATGGTGAAATATGGTGACTGGTGTCTTGTGTCACCTTCCTCCCTCCCTGAAATCAGGTGGGTTCAAGTTCCACAACAGGCGCCACTAAAGCCGATCAACGTCAACCAGCCAGCAGAAGGAAACCCAGAGAACCAGACAGGAAGCCAGCTGCCTGGGGCACCAAGAGGGGAAATGGCGGGAAAAAATACCGTGGGCATGCCACAAAGTGGTGAGGAGGGGCATGCAAACTGCAAATCCATGGTAATCACCTTATGACACGGGCTGCCAGGGACGCTGATGTTACAGGGTACAAAAATCAGCAGTATTTCGTGCTGATCTCGCATAGGGCCTGCATGCATGTCAGGGGTGCCAGATCTGTGAAGGTGACATCAGTGTTGTCCACACACAGCACCTGCAGGGACAACATGCCCGTGAGGGGGGACAACTTGTCACTAATACTTGTTCGGTCCAAGTGCAGCACCAGCAGGGAAACAAGGCATGCAAGGGGGCGCATGTCCGTGACATAAGTCTCTCCCATGGCCAGCTCCCTCAGGTCCGTCAGCCCCGCCAGGGGGCTCAGGCTGATGTGAGTGACTGATTTTCTCAGGATCAGCTGACGCAAGGTCGTCAATCCAGCCAACGGCGCCAGGTCTTTGACATCCCAGTCCCTCATGCACAGTCTGCTCAGCTGTGTCAAGCTGCTGCACCAGGGCGCCATGTCCAGTTCGCCTTCTTCGCCTTCCATGGTCAGGTCCGTCAGCCCCATCAGCCATGTCGGGGGAACAGACACGGACACAGACAGCTTTCCCAGGCTTGTTAGTGCCGTCAGGGGTGTCATGTCACCGATTCCAGAGCAGAAGCAGAGGTCCAGCTGAGACAGGCCCGTGAGGTCGGTCAGGGCGGACAGGGTCGTGAGCTGGTGGGGGCAGCGTCGCATGTCCAGCTGAGACAGGCCCGTCAGTACGGACAGGGGCGACAGGTCCGTGAGCCGGGAGCAGCTCTGCATGCTCAGCTGCCCCAGTCCCGTCAGTGCGGACGGGGGTGACAGGTCCGTGAGCCGGGAGCAGCTCTGCCGGTCCAGCTGACCCAGTCCCGTCAGTGCGGACAGGGGCGACATGTCCGTGAGCCGGGAGCAACTCTGCAGGCTCAGCTGCCCCAGTCCCGTCTGTGCGGCCAGGTGCGACAGGTCCGAGACTGGTGAAACCCAGTAACTCAAGCTGCTTCGGGCATGTGAGGACGGTCAGAGACGACAGGGTCTAGATCAGGGTGAAACATCCCAGATGCAGCTCCATCAGGCCCGTCAGGGCGGTTAGGGGGGACAGGGTCGTGACCAGGGTAACCCGGTACGGAAACACGGTACGGGAATACGGTACCGGGGAGCAAGTCGTGGGGAATGCAATATCCCCCCTCAAAAGTGTGCTCGAATTTGGATATACCCGGACAACGATCCAATATACGATTTAACTCGTCAGATATGTCACCATATTCATTCTCAGAGGTAGTCGCCAGGCGCGTGACGCACTTATTGACCGCATCGCAGACGCCGGTAGATGTCAGCCGCAAGGCGTGAATTTGTTGGATATTGAGGTGGGCGATGATCAAGTGAAAGAGGGCGTGTGGTGGAAGTCAAGGCATTGCGGTGCCGTCTTAGGCTGCGGATGTAGGGATACAGGATTTCTTTATCTATGTGTGTGATTATCAATGCGTGTGATGTGCCAGATTCAATTTCAACGCCGGCGTCAGGGCCAAAATCCATCAAATGTGTTCACACCTTGCCTGTCTGCATTCCCTAGGCACAGCAACATTGTGTGGTGTGGGGGAGGGGAAGGTGCAAATTATTAATGGACCCGCGAATTCTATTCACTTGCTGAGACGTCTGCGCCGTGTAAGTTCTCGCTCAGTTTGTGTTTGCATGACTACTGAAATCGGTGACTTACTCTTACATCCACGCTTCCTCCCAAGGAGCGCAAGGAGGGTGAGGAACGAGTACGGGGTACTTGTGACAAGGCTCCCACCAGAGATACAGTTTGTCGAAAAAGTGCACAAGCGACATGCACCTCTTTATGCTCTCTGGTGGGCTCTCCCCCTCCCCCCCTCCTTGAGATCCTTTTTTGGCAGCCTCCGCCTGACACCTCAGAGCCGTTGTTTCCCCACTTTGAGTACCTTCTTGGCAGAAGCAACTCGGCTGTTGTGCATGAGGTGGCAAAAGGGCTCTGCATAACACTCTCCAGAGCCCCTTTGCCACCTCATGCACCGCAACCGAGTTGCTTCTGCCTAGTTTAGGGATGAGTAGCCGCTTGATCTGGCTGCTGAGTGGCGACCACTTAATTGCGGGCATGGGTTTTGTCACAGAGTTTGACGGGTGCGCGTTCAGGTACACAGGGCTCCGTAACCAGGTTGAATCTGGAGCTGGGGAAAACTCGCACTCTCCCCCAAGGTCCCGCTGACAGACACGGCCGTCATTGTGAAGTGAATGCGGGTCGTGAAAAAACAGCATTGCGGTGTTTGAGATGTTTTGGGGTCCATGCGGATTGCGGGCACAAGTTTGTCACGGATGTCGGTGGGTTGCGCATCAGGATTGACAGCCAAAAAGAGTCCCTTGTTGTAAAAAAAACCTTGTTCACAATCCTCAAACAAATGAACGTTTCTCGGAAACGTGTCAAAAAAAAGAAATGCAGCAAAAACGCCACACCAGAGAGCTTGGCAACATTCAAAGCCGAATGAATCAGAATCACCGAAGACGGGAAAGACATCATCTTCCAAGATGAAAGTCACTTGTCGAACAACATTCTGCCGTTGTAGTCATTCAAAAAGAAACACACCGTGCTACATCAACGAACCCTCTGAGCGCTCTGCACATACGCTCAACCTCACTTTTTCTAAATCCGGTCAGGTCTTCTGGAAAATCTGCAAGGGTCGTGCAACACCGCAAGGATGCATGGTTCACCGACAATCTGCCTCCGGTTCGTCTCCTCATGGACAACCACAGCGTCCACAAGGCAGTCAAGATGACGGTCAACAAGACTTCCACACCGGCCCCACAACCGGAAGCCAATCCTGTAGAAATCGTCTTCAGCAAAGTCAAAACGAGATTCAGAACCATCAACGAGTCTAACCCTCGCCCCATTCATCCTCGCCCTCGTCCCATTCATCCTCACCCTCGTCCCATTCGTCATCGCCCTCGCCCTCGTTGAATTCATCTTCAGACTCCCATTCATCCCAACCTTCTACAATTGGACCCTCAAACTCCCATTCACGACTGCGATGGCCTCGACGTGTCGATACACGGAGCGATGGGTTGCGGGCTCTTAGCACGAGCAGTTTCTGAGGATAATCAACCACAGGGTTGTCAGCGATGAACAACCACTTCAGCGCCGAAAGCGACAACAGCGGTGTCACGTCAACCATGAGATTTTCAAATGCTTCGAGCTCGGTGAGCGAGCGCAGGCCAGATAGCGGTGCAAGGCTGGCAATGTTGTTCACGGAGATGTTGAGACATGTCAGGTTGACAAGCGCAGCCGGCGAACCGATGTCCCTACATTCGGTTCTGTAGATGCGCAGCTTGAGGAGGGACGTCACCCTCGACAGCTATGGCACGTCCCTGGTGATGCAGCGCCCAGGTCAAGCCTCGTCAGGCCCGCGAGCGCTGCAAGCGGTGCAAGTGGATCATATGGTTCACCGCAAAGATATAGGGTCAGGCGCTCCAGGCGCCGCAGTGCCGTCAGCGGCTCCAAGATTACCAAGATGGTGGAGTCGATCAAGCTGTTGTGCCACAGGTCCAGTTCACGGAGAGCAGTCAGCGAGACGAGCTGTGCAATGGAGAGCAAGCAGGTGTGCTTAGTGTGGGGGGGGTGCCACATGACATTCGTAAGGGGGAGTTGTCACATGACATTCGTGATGGCGTAATTGTGCCGCGGTCACATGCGTGAATGAATGGTGCATGCAGGCAGGCAGGCAGGCAGGCATGAAAGGATATAAGGCAAGCACGCAGTAGGTAGGTAGGCATGAAAGGATATAAGGCATGCATGTAGGCATGAAAGGATACAAGGCAAGCATGTTGTAGGTAGGTAGGCATGTAAGGATATAAGGCAAGGAGGCAGAAGGTAGGTAGGCATGAAAGGATATAAGGCACACATGCAGTAGGTAGGTAGGCATAAAAGAATATTAGCAAGCAGACATCTAGTAAGTAGACAGGCATGAGAGGATATAAGGCAAGCAAGCATGGAGTAGGTAGGTAGGCATGAAAGGATATAAGGCAAGCGGACAGGCGGTAGGTAGGCAGGCATGAACAAATATAAGGCAGGCAAGCAAGCATGCAGTAGGTAGGTAGGCATGCATCAGTGGGCATGCAGTATGAAGGAGGCATCATGTAGGGCAAGCATCATGTAGGGCAGCCATGCAGGCAGGCAAGCGGGCAGAGAGCATGCAACATCACATGACACCCACCTCACTGTCAGTATCTCCAACCGTGTCAGAGCAGACAGGGGGTGAGAGCAGGTCGTCGGTTGGGATTAACTCGATAGCATCAACTGTCAGCGACGTCAATGTAGTCAGTGCCGATAAGGGCAGTAATCCGTCGGAGAAAGTTGGTGATGAGCAGTTCAGTGCGTGACACGAGATTGGTAAAAAGCGGCAGCTTTGCCATTGCTCGGGCAACAATGAGGTAAATGAGGTTATGAGTAGCCCTTTCGCTGTCGCCATTAAAGTCCACTATCGGTGGAAATACACCAGTGAGATCCAGGGTTACACAGTAAGGCCGTATTGGCGAAAAAATCCGTACCGTACCGTACCGTTTGGCCGTACCGTACCGCTCAGAACTACCGTATTGTCCATTTTCTGACTAGCCCATCCAAAAATCCCGTACCCTACCGTATCCGTACGGTACCGTATGACCGTACCGTATTTCCGTACCGGGTTACCCTGGTGAGATCCAGACGCGATGTCCAGTCGAAGACGAGGCGCATGTGAGACTTGCATGATTGCCTCAGAGACGATCGCGATTCTCTGCTGAGCAGTCCCATGATTGTCTGAGGACACCCATCAGGCAGATTCTCTAGAAATAAAGGATGATTGCCATTGCTGGGGAGAAGTCAGTAGTCATACCCGATCCGGATCTTGAGGCTCGTCGTGGAGTAGGAAGAACAGACTCAGGAGGAGCAAGGCCGATGTGTTCATGCATGGCCATGCGGCTGACCTTAGGACGCAGACAAGAGATCGCGGATCAACACAAGCGCCCGTGCAAGCTTTCCATGCACCAATTCTCCCCATGCAATGTTCACACACTCCCATTTACCCAGGTGTGCATGCAACATGACATGACATGCACTTCGGATCATACAGCAATCAAATTAATCAATCCCATTAGCTACCTGAAACCCTCACCTTAGCAAAAAGAAAGCAAGAATGCGCTTGCAATCGTGAACCGTCGTGGCATATAATAAGGTTGGTGAGCTTTGTAAGACCGTGGTAGGTTGGTTAGCGTTGTATGACCGGTGGTAAGTTGGCGAGCAAGTCCAATTTTCCACGACGGTACACGATTACAGGCGCATCTCGAGCGAGGGGTGGTTGCACCGGAATGCCGGGACCGTCGTGGTCATTATTTGAAGGGGTCTGACTGCCGGGGATTGCCCGTTTGCCGGACCCCTGAATTGCCCGTTTGCGTGAATTTTGACCCCCCGATGAATACCGGTTATCTTTAAATTGGTGCTCATGACAACATTCGTAACCATTTCGATCTGATGCAGAGACCCCTGCTATGATCAGTGCTGTGCGATTACGCCGTAATCCGATTTTTGGTGTAAGTAATTACGGTCAATTACGGCGTAACACGTAATTGCGCGCAAGGAAGGCTTTTTAGCTTGCACGCAATTAAGAGCGAGCTGTAATCTAGACTGCAAGCACGTTCTAGTAGATTTCTGTGTTTTGGGGACATCAGTCATTCATTTTCGAAGGTGGGAAGTTGCGGATCGCTGTGCGTCAACTCATAGGAAGATATCGTGAAGATCAGAACAACTTCCACGTTAACGTGCCACGACTTTTCGTCAATTGGCGGGTAGGTTCCGAGCCGAAAACCCCATTTGTGGTGCGTCACCAGGGTTTCGTCTGTGGTTACGCCGAAAGCAACTTGCAGTAATTGCGGTGTAATCTGGGGCGCGTTCACATTGGCTCCAATCCAGTCGTTGGGATTCTTCGTTGCATTAGTATGGATCTTGTTTGCCCGCTCTCTCGCCAGTTTCAGCTACTTGCAGGAATCCGTCAGCCACAGACGATTTCACAGTCAAGTTCTGATATCAACACACCACAATCGTCGTGGCGCGCTTATCACTGTTGCTTTGAACACGAGAGAAATCGCACAGGGATCTCAAGCTTGTACCAGAGCATGTACCGACCGAGACTCTCCATTTTGCCATTGCACAGCACCTTTCCTCCTCGATGAAACATTTTGCTTAATCACACCCGTTCCAAAATAACAAGCACGTAAACGAATGAGACAAGTAGTATGCATTCAATCGACATAGTTTTGAGTTTGCGTGAACCCTGACCTAGCCAGCGTGGCAGGATCATTTGGATCATTCTTGGACACTACCTCGGGAGGTCGTTTCTGAAATGATCCTAGATGTACACAAAAGTACAACGACTAACTGTCGCCCAACTCGCGCCTCTAGTGTGGATGTAGTTCGGATCATCTCAGAATTCTGTACGGCGCCCACTTTTGGCTCGGATCACCCCCAATGTGAACGCGCCCCTGGGCGGTCCTGCGCAAATTGCACCGTCACCGCAAACCGTAATTTCACGAACCGTAAGGAAGCACAGCACTGGCTATGATGCATTGCGCCATGTGCGCATACCAGCCCGGTCCACACAATGTTATCGCCTGAGCCGTCTCCACTCACCCTGTCGCCCCCACCGTGCTTCATCACTCCGGCGATTCTTACAGAGGGAGCGGCTATTAGAGTGGAATCTGTTGGCAACCGTTATAACTCACACCGACGTGGGATTTATGCGGTTGCGCCCCCTGAGTTGCACAGTGCTGCTCACAAAAGGTGTGTGTTTGGACTGAGCGAGGAGCAATGTCAGCCGGCTTAATGATGCGACGAGGTGGCCGTGGTGTTCGTTGCGTATACTGCTAGGTGCGAATGAAACAGAGAACTGCACATGTTCATAACTAAAAAGAAGAGGAAGCTGAGCCATACTGAGCTAGGTATTGCGCGACAGCACGAGCATCAACAGCGGTGTCATACGCATCAGCCGGCAGTCACGAAGCTGCACCTGCTGCCCTGGTCACTAAGCTAGACAGGACGCAGTGGCCTGCAAGGCGGGCACGCTACACAGTAGGCACTAGGTGGCAGCGACCCTGTCGCCGTGGGAGGGTAACAGAGACTGACCTCGCTGGATGGGTGGCAACGAGCGAGCTTGGGAGCTTGAGTTATTTTACGGTTGAGATTCGGTGCTTGAACGCAAGCTGCCGCTGGTCCATGATCCTGTGGCTCGTTAGAGAGGCATGATGACGGATTAGCAGCGTCCCTGAGTGCTGCATCATTCACGCCGAGTGACACGAAGTACCGGTCTGCAGGTTGGTTCGTCGTCGTCGTCCTAGTTCCATACTTCCATATCGCCCAAGACCCGGCTCGCGACAGTCGCCTGCCTGTAGGCATCACCTGTTGGCTGCATTGGGTGGTGGTTAGTCTGCCGGCAGTGTCGATCCCTGCTTCACAACTGTCAAAGCAGGCTCCTAGGTGCATGCTGCTGACTCCTCTACCTCAACACAACCCTCTGGGCATCGTACCACTGTTTCAAGGGTGATTCAGCCACGGTTAGTATTTCAGCTACATCACACATCACGAACCGACTAGGGCAGTAGGGGTCTAGTGCAGCCATGCAGCAAACCTTGCTGCCTTGGCCACCGGCCTCCGCCTGGTCAAGGGTTGGCCTCTATGGGCCCTTGAGTGAATTCCCAGCATCCTGCCAAAGGTGGTCTTGCGATCATCCCTAAAACAAAGTGCAGTGCATTGGCGGCCATTGCTGTGAGCCGATAGGGACAGAAGCTTGACCAGTGGTCAGTGGCCGAAGCGAAAATACTTGCCGCACAAAGCTCTGCCAGCTTTTGGCGGGTTTGTAGCTGAACTGTAGCTGAAGGCCCTGAAATAACCATGGTGCGCAAGCCCCTTGCCACCAACTGCAGGCTACTCAGCTCAAGATAATGGTACCTGACCTCCTTTGTCTATCTAAACAACAAAGTGTCTTTGTTCCAATGCTCGCAGGCCTAGCATATGCCAAGCCAGCTTGACGACATGAGTACGGAGGGTGCGCCGGAATGCATCAGCAGCCCAGCATCGGCCAGGACTGCTGCTGCTCCAGCAGGAGGAGCAGGACGGCGCAGCAGCAGGAGCCATAACAGCCGCAGCGATTACATTAAAAGCCGTAAACACAACTGCAACAACAGTTGCAACAGCAGCAGCAACAGTTTCAGCACGAGGAGGATTCTTCTCCTGGTCCTGCTTCATTTGGCATCCGCCCAGCAAGCGTCCTCGCCGCCACCCCCTCCCATACCCAATCCCCCCCCACCGCCTCCCTCTCAATTTGTCGATACGGACGCCTGCCTAGGCCCTCTGCCCTGGGGTGCAGGAGCGACCGCAGGCCACATCATCCACTCGGCCATAAACTTTGCTTTCCAAGGATACAGCGCCTCAAGCTACCGCTACATCACTTGGCGCACGATCAACTTCACGGTCACGGACGGCGGCCCTGCCACGGACTACTCGTCATCCCTCATCGGTGGCCGGGGCTATGTCAACCTGTACCCCGCTGCGCTGCAAATCGTTAGCTCGTGCAGCACAAGCATCTCCGGGGATGTGTGGACCTCGCTCGACATGCTGGGCAGCTCAGGCAACACCTTCTTGGCTGCGGCCGCCCTCACGGTGCCCGGCGGCGGCTTCTCCACATCTGCGAGCGCAACGTGGTGTGGGCGCATCTCATCCCCCGGTAAAATCTCCATGAGCTTCCTATCGAGCATGTACCCGACAACATGCAGCCTCTACACGAACGTTGCAGCATGTGATTCGACCAGCCTGCTTTTTGGCAGTCAAAAAGCAGGCACTCCCACAGATTGTAAGATATATGCTACAAATGGGGCGGCTAATGGTGCCTCAACCAGTTCCCAGATATGGGATGCAACATCTTCACCACCCCCAGAGCCTTTCTTACCACCTCCATCCCCTGCACCATCCCCGACTTCCCCTTCACCCTCACCTTGGCCCCCACCGTCACCTTCTCCTCCACACTCCCCTTTTCGACCAACTTCTCCCTCGCCACCGCCTTCTCCTTCCCCACCTCCCTCTCCAACCCCACCGCCCTCTCCCTCTCCACAGCCCTCTCCCTCCCCACCTGCTTCTCCCTCCCCGCCTCCCTATCCGTCCCCACCTCCCTCTTCCTCCCCACCACCCTCTCTCTCCCCACCACCCTCTCCCTTCACACCACCCTCTCCCTTCACACCACCCTCTCCCTCCCCACCACCCTCTCCCTCCCCACCACCCTCTCCCTTCACACCTCCCTCTTCCTCCCCACCACCCTCTCTCTCCCCACCACCCTCTCCCTTCACACCACCCTCTCCCTCCCCACCACCCTCTCCCTCCCCACCACCCTCTCCCTCCCCACCACCCTCTCCCTCACCACCACCCTCTCCCTCCCCACCACCCTCTCCCTCCCCACCACCCTCTCCCTCCCCACTACCCTCTCCCTACCCACCACCCTCTCTCTCCCCTCCACCCTCTCCCTTCCCACCACCCTCTCCCTCCCCACCACCCTCTCCCTCCCCACCACCCTCTCCCTTCACACCTCCCTCTTCCTCCCCACCACCCTCTCTCTCCCCACCACCCTCTCCCTTCACACCACCCTCTCCCTCCCCACCACCCTCTCCCTCCCCACCACCCTCTCCCTCCCCACCACCCTCTCCCTCCCCACCACCCTCTCCCTCCCCACCACCCTCTCCCTCCCCACCACCCTCTCCCTCCCCACCACCCTCTCCCTCCCCACTACCCTCTCCCTACCCACCACCCTCTCTCTCCCCTCCACCCTCTCCCTCCCCACCACCCTCTCCCTCCCCACCACCCTCTCCCTCCCCACCACCCTCTCCCTTCACACCTCCCTCTTCCTCCCCACCACCCTCTCCCTCCCCACCACCCTCTCTCTCCCCACCGCCCTCTCCCTTCACACTACCCTCTCCCTCCCCACCACCCTCTCCCTTCACACCACCCTCTCCCTCCCCACCACCCTCTCCCTCCTCCCCACCCTCTCCCTCCCCACCACCCTCTCCCTCCCCACCACCCTCTCCCTCCCCACTACCCTCTCCCTACCCACCACCCTCTCCCTACCCACCACCCTCTCTCTCCCCTCCACCCTCTCCCTCCCCACCACCCTCTCCCTCCCCACCACCCTCTCCCTCCCCACCACCCTCTCCCTCCCCACCACCCTCTCCCTCCCCACCACCCTCTCCCTCCCCACCACCCTCTCCCTCCCCACCACCCTCTCCCTCCCCACCACCCTCTCCCTCCCCACCACCCTCTCCCTACCCACCACCCTCTCCCTCCCCACCACCCTCTCTCTCCCCTCCACCCTCTCCCTTCCCACCACCCTCTCCCTCCCCACCACCCTCTCCCTCCCCACTACCCTCTCCCTCCCCACCACCCTCTCCCTCCCCACCACCCTCTCCCTACCCACCACCCTCTCCCTACCCACCGCCCTCTCCCTCCCCACCACCCTCTCTCTCCCCACCGCCCTCTCCCTTCACACCACCCTCTCCCTACCCACCACCCTCTCCCACCCCACCACCCTCTCCCACCCCAGCACCCTCTCCCACCCCACCACCCTCTCCCTCCCCACAACCCTCCCCCATCCCACCACCCTCTCCCACCCCACCACCCTCTTCCTACCCACCACCCTCTCCCTACCCACCGCCCTATCCCTCCCCACCGCCCAATCCCTTCACACAACCCTCTCCCTCCCCACCACCCTCTCCCTCCCCACCACCCTCTCCCTCCCCACCACCCTCTCCCTCCCCACCACCCTCTCCCTTGACACCACCCTCTCCCTTGACACCACCCTCTCCCTCCCCACCACCCTCTCCCTCCCCACCATCCTCTCCCTACCCACCACCCTCTCCCTACCCACCGCCCTCTCCCTACCCACCGCCCTCTCCCTACCCACCGCCCTCTCCCTACCCACCACCCTCTCCCTCCCCACCACCCTCTCCCTACCCACCACCCTCTCCCACCCCACCACCCACTCCCACCCCACCACCCACTCCCACCCCACCACCCACTTCCTCCCCACCACCCTCTCCCTTCCCACCACCCAATCCCTTCACACAACCCTCTTCCTCACCACCACCCTCTCCCTTCCTACCACCTTCTCCCTCCCCACCACCCTCTCCTTTCACACCACCCTCTCCCTTCACACCACCCTCTCCCTTCACACCACCCCCTCCCTCCCCACCACCCTCTCCCTCCCCACCATCCACTCCCTCCCCACCATCCACTCCCTCCACACCACCCTCTCCCTTCACATCACCCTCTCCTTCCCCACCACCTTCTCCCTCATCACCACCCTCTCCTTCCCCACCACCTTCTCCCTCATCACCACCCTCTCCCTCCCCGCCACCTTCTCCCTCATCACCACCCTCTCTTTCCCCACCACCTTCTCCCTCCCCACCGCCCCCACCCTCCCCACCACCCTCCCTACCCTTCACACCACCCTCACCCTTCACACCACCCTCTCCCTCCCCACCATCCTCACCCATCACACCACCCTCTCCATTCACACCACCCTCTCCCTCCCCACCACCCACTCCCTCCCCACCGCCATATCAATCCCCATCATCCTCTCCTACTTCTCCTCCATCCCTTCCTTCTCCACTTACCACCTTGTATACACCACCCTTTCCATCACCTCCCCACTTCCCTTCATTTCTCATCTTTCCCTTCCCGCCTTCACCTCCCTCAGCACCCTCTCCATTTCCGGCCAACTTCCCCACCTCTCCACCATGGCCCAACTTCTCACCCCCTCCTGTCCCATCCTCATCCTCGTCAATACCCCCTTCCCCTTCCCCTTCGCTCACTATTTTTTCACCTCCCTCACCCTCCCCATCCACCTCCCCATCACCATCACCCTCTCCTTCCCCAACCTCCTCTCCCACCCCACCTCCCTATCCATCACCACCACCCCCTCCTTCCCCGCCTCCCCATCCCACCCGACCCTCCTCACCCTCCACACCTTCCTCTCTCTCCCCACCACTCTCTCCTTCCCAGCCTCCCTATTCATCACCACTCTCCTCTCCTTACCCACCTCCCTATCCATCACCACCCTCTCCTTACCCACCTCCCTATCCATCACCACCCTCTCCTTACCCACCTCCCTATCCATCACCACCCTCTCCTTACCTGCCTCCCTATCCATCACCACCCTCTCCTTACCCGCCTCCCTATCCATCACCACCCTCTCCTTACCCGCCTCCCTATCCATCACCACCCTCTCCTTACCCACCTCCCTATCCATCACCACCCTCTCCTTACCCGCCTCCCTATCCATCACCACCCTCTCCTTACCCACCTCCCTATCCATCACCACCCTCTCCTTACCTGCCTCCCTATCCATCACCACCCTCTCCTTACCCACCTCCCTATCCATCACCACCCTCTCCTTACCCGCCTCCCTATCCATCACCACCCTCTCCTTACCCACCTCCCTATCCATCACCACCCTCTCCTTACCCGCCTCCCTATCCATCACCACCCTCTCCTTACCCACCTCCCTATCCATCACCACCCTCTCCTTACCCACCTCCCTATCCATCACCACCCTCTCCTTACCCGCCTCCCTATCCATCACCACCCTCTCCTTACCCACCTCCCTATCCATCACCACCCTCTCCTTACCCGCCTCCCTATCCATCACCACCCTCTCCTTACCCGCCTCCCTATCGATCACCACCCTCTCCTTACCCGCCTTCATATCCCTCCCCACCACCCTCTCCCTTCACACCACCCTCTCCCTCCCCACCCTCCTCTCCCTCCCCACCCTCCTCCCCCTCCCCACCCTCCTCTTCCTACCCGCCTCCCTATCTCTCCACACACCCCTCTCCTTCCCCACCACCCTCTCCCTCCCCACCCTCCTCTCCTTCCCCACCACCCTATCCCTTTCCAACCTCCCCACCCTCTCCACCTCCCGATGGATCACCACCACCCTCTCCTTCCCCACATCCCTATCCATCACCATCCTTCTCTCCTTACCCACCTCCCACTCCATCCCCAACACTCTCTCCCTCCCCAACACCCTCTCCCTCTTCACCACCCATTCCCTCCCCACCCTCCACTCCTTCCCCACTTCCCACTCCCTCCCTAACACCCTCTCCCTCACCACCACCCTCTCCCTCTCCACCAGCCTTTCCCTTCCCACCCTCCACTCCTTCCCCACCTCCCTCTCCCTCCCCTCCTTCCTCTCCACCTCCATCTTTCTCTCCACCTCCCTGTCCCTCTCCTCCGCCCTTTCCCTCCCCACTACCCTTTCCCTCCCTACCTGCTTTTCCCTCCCCACCTTCCTCTCCTTCCCCACCACCCTTTCCCTCCCCTCCTCCCTCTCCGTCCCCACCTCCCTATCCCTCCCCTCCACTTTCTCCATCCCCACCCTCCTCTCTCTCCCCACCGCCCTCTGCCTTCCTAATACCCTCTCCCTCCCCACCATCCTCGCCTTCCCCATCACCCTCTCGCACCCCTTCGACATATCCCCCACCTCCGATTCCTCTCCCTCCTGCGCTTGCCCAGCCTGAAGAGTTGTCTGTCAATGTCACTCTGAATGGTCTAACTGCGTCCGAGTTCCTTGCAAGTGCAACCATGAGGGAGGCCTACAGCCGGGCATTGGCTAAGTTCCTATTTTCAGATCCGGGCGCTTATCTGCAGGTGGGTGCGCGGCCTGGTGTATCTTCGATGCACATGATCGCAGAGTTTTAATACTTGCAATACTGTACTATATTTAAAAGTTTGTTGCCCTTGCTTGTGCCTGTGGCTCTGTACTGATTTCACAGTGCTCCAGACTTAGCTAGAGTAGGCCTCTGGGCATCCACCTCTGAACAGACGGGATCGAACCTGGACCGGCCCACGTGCTGAGTCCCTAGCAGCAGGGCTTGCCTCACCAGGCCCCATGGCCACCGGCCGTGTTGTTGCTGAAGTGTAGCCGATGTTCGTGAACATGGGCGCGGAAGCTTTTAAGATTCAACTGCTTCTGCCAGGGTTGTCGCTGAGTTTCCCATTCCAAGATATCCATATTTTTCAGGAAAGATCGACGTCGTGTCTGTGCCGTCACCATTGCCGTTACTGCAAATATTGCTGTCAATTGATTGCTGCGTCTGTCCTTGCGCTTGCTGCGTCTCTCTTTGCCTTCAGCAGCTTTTCAAATTCAAATTGCATGACTCTGGACCAGGCTCTCGGCCATGACTTCGAAGCCATTTTGGATTTTCTGGCTCAGGTGGCAGCGTTGTACACTTCAACACATTTGTTACAGCATGGGCATGTCTCTGAAAATCCTTGTTTGCTTGTCACAGGCTGTAATCTCGCAGGCGTGTTTGACAACCCCGCCTCCCGAGTGAACAATCTGGATTCAAATTATGTATGCCCCTGTCCAACCACGTCATCAATACATTCTTGCTTGCTTGCCGCAGGTAGTGATCACGGGCGTGTTCGACAACCTGGACACCGGAACGAACCTCAGGCGCAGACTCGGCTCCTCGGCGGTAGACACCGCAGCTCAGCCCTGCCATCGCGACGCAGTTAGCGTCATCCAAGCGGACCACAGCCGCAGAATCGGTTCCGCATTCGAAGACACGGCAGTCGTATCAAAAGGCCCCTCAGTGCTGTCGGGAGGTGCACATGAATCTTCTTCCGCAGGAGAAGGTTCCGGAAAGCAGCCCTGCCTCCACGACACAGCAAGAGCCAGCAATGCCATTTCAGCAAGGGCACTGCAGCTGTTTACCATGACAGCATGGTCCGCAGCTGCTGCTACTGAAAACGCTCAAACACGTGGCCCCCTGTTTCCGATCATTGCCTCTGCTCCTGCTTCCACCTTAAGTGCTTCTAGTGCCTCTGCTCCTGCTGCTCTTGCTCCTCCTGCTCCTGCTACTGCTGCTGGTATGAAGACTAGTGAACATGGAAAGGGATGCCAGCCAGGAGCGATCTCTGTTTCCAATGCCGAGGCCGCCCCTGGTGACACTGTTAGCAGTGGGCGCCACCTCAGCAATTCTGTGTCTTCCACTGCCGGGGCTGATTCTGGCGAAGCTGCGAGCAGTGGGAGGTACCTCAGAGCCGCCGCGTCTGCGGGTGGCATCACCGTGTCCAGCTCGTCTGTATTTTCGTCGGCATCGGTCGGGCAGTCGGCGTCCTTGTCGTTGCAGACCGCATTCAGTGGAGGTGAGCGGGTTTGGAAATGTATTGGGTGCAAGCCACTTCGAGCATCTTGCGCACGATGCTCCTAGTGGCTTGTGCCCCATACACTTCAACAAGCAGTCATCCCCTTGGGGGTGTATGCCCTGCCCCCACTGGGAAGCAGGCTTGGAATGTCAGCATGCCAGCTGAGTACAACATTCCTCAGTCAGTGACATGCCACCCTCCACAAGTATCCCATATATCAATCATTTGCCGGTTCTATTTCACCGATTTTCATCAGTGTCAGCGTATTATACTTTCGATTCTGTTCCCTGCAGGCCAGCTTCGCACGGCACTCCTCGACGGGGGCATGCCACATACCACCAGCATCTCTGGCATGTTTGTGGCCCTCAAGCCCTCCAGCCTGTCGTCCCAAGGCGGTGGAACGGCTGCTGCCGGCGGCCTTCCCTCCACGGCGGGGAGCGGGTCTGCCCCGAGCCTTTCAAATGCCAACGACGACAGTGGGGGTGGCGGCGCCGCGATAGGCACCTTAGCCATCGGCCTGATATGCAGCGGAGTCGCAGTGGTACGTCCGGGTGGCGTTTTTTTAAATTGTTTTATTTCAGCGGTTTTCTTTCGCCAGTTTCCACGACAGCTGTGGATGTCTGTTTCAGAGCGTTGACACCGTGAAGTGGTCTTGTCTCCATCCTGTAGATTTGCGTCCTCGTCTTGCCTAGGCTTTCAACCCTTACTTCCTGTCTGCTCTCCCCGGATTGCTATGCTTGCAGTTCAGGGTTAATCATTGAGTTTGTTTGAAGGGTTTATAACACCCCAATTATAAACCCTTTAGCATATTTTCACCCTTTCTTTGTCTCCGCTCGCCCTAGGTTGCATTGCTGACAGGGAAGGGATTGTAATTGAGGGCTTCATCAAGCCTTTGCTGACAGGGAAGGGATTATAATTGAGGGTTTAATCAAGCCTTTGCTGACAGAAAAGGGATTATAATTGAGGGCTTAATCAAGCTTTTGCTGACAGAAAAGGGATTATAATTGAGGGCTTAATCAAGCTTTTGCTGACAGGAAAGGGATTATAATTGAGGGCTTAATCAAGCCTTTGCTGACAGGAAAGGGATTATAATTGAGGGCTTAATCAAGCCTTTGCTGACAGGAAAGGGATTATAATTGAGGGCTTCATCAAGCCTTTGCTGACAGGGAAGGGATTATAATTGAGGGCTTCATCAAGCCTTTGCTGACAGAAAAGGGATTATAATTGAGGGCTTAATCAAGCCTTTGCTGACAGGGAAGGGATTATAATTGAGGGCTTAATCAAGCTTTTGCTGACAGGGAAGGGATTATAATTGAGGGCTTCATCATGCCTTTGCTGACAGGAAAGGGATTATAATTGAGGGCTTAATCAAGCCTTGAACCCCCTTTAACCCTTCCATCCTCTCTGCTGTCCCCAGTTTGCGGTGCTGGCAGTGCTGGGTGCACGCAGCTACCGAAAGAGCCACTCGGACAACGCTAGAGAACGGGATCAGCAACAAAAGGTGGTAAGTAATGAATTTAAGTTGATTTCCATGAAAACATGATCGGTAATTACAGATTAAGATGTGTCCCACATTTCTGCTTTCTGGACAATCAATAACACTCATGGAAGTAATTCCAGCTTGCTCTTTTTCCTCCCTCCTTGCCAAAAAAAGAAAGCCAATTCTCATTCATTCCATTCTCATATTCGCTCACATGCCGGTATTTTATAATCATCATGCACAAGACACCGCCAGGTCAAGTCTCAGCCCCATTTACAAAACCCACGTGCATCTATGCTGATATCCACTCACTCCTTAGCTGCCATTCGCCACACCCGTGCGATTATTTCATGACGGCTTAGCCACTCACTCCTTACTTGCCATCTGCCACACCCGTGCGATATATTTTAAGGACGGCTGGACCACTCACAATCCACTCACTCCTAAGTTGCCATTTGCCACACCCGTGCAATTATTTCAGGACGGCCGGATCTCTGCGATCATGCAACGGGCAGCAACACGCCTCAACTGGAGCGGAGCCAGAGTCGCCATGCTCACACGCATCCTGAAGGTGCAGGGGGGGGGGGTAGGGGGGTCACACGAAAGAGGGGAGGGGGGTGAAAGCATCGCTTAAGAAAAGACGCCTAGGGGCGAAATCTTCAACCTTATTGCCCTTGCCAGATTTGGGGGGATTCTACAGCTGGCAGGAACTTTTCACAGCATGTTGGTACAATGTGGCTGGTCTTGCCTGTTCTACATGGTATATTTGGGGGGGTGGACCCAGCCGATAAATGGTTGCCAGGACAGCATTAGGTGCGCCGTGGGCTGTCCATTCATCCTGATTGCCTCTTCAACTACTTTCCCCTCCACCTGGGTGTGAAAACGGAACCCGGACGACAGGCCCCTGACCACTGAATTGCCCTGCCTGCTTCTCCCTTTCTGGTAAAGGATACACCTGAATTGCCCCCGGCCTGCTTCTCCCTTTCTGGTAAGGGACAAACAGTCAGAGCAATATCTTTGTCCATACTGATCCCATGTCCATCCCATGCTCTGCCCATGCTCTCCCAATGCTCTGCCCATGCGCTCCCCATACGCTCCCCATGCGCTTCCATGCCAATCCTATGCCACGCCTTTGTGCTACTCCTTCAGGGGGATGCAGGTGGCCCTCCCCAACAAAGAAGGGCAGATGAGGGGCATGTGCCTTACAGCGACTTGAGGCACGCGTGCAGCAGTATGCCTGCTGTTCGCGCTCCGAGCCTTCTTGACCAGCCCCTTCCGCCATTGGAGGTTGAGGATGGTGACACAATCGTTGGCGTGGATGAGCCGAGCAGTACGAGCACTGTTGGCTTCAAGGTAGAGCCATAGTGCCATGCCATGTTAAACCCTTAACTAGAAACCCTGAACCTGGAACCCTTAACCCTCAATTCTTAACCCTAGACCTGAAACTCAAACCTTCAATTCTTTATTATAAACCTTAAATGGAAACCCTTATCCGGGTATGGGTAGTGCAAGGTTCAGGGTACAGCCGTGGGGGAGATCAGGATGTGGAAAGGAGGGGGATGGGGAGGATGGGAGAGCGGACGAAAGGGAATGGAGGAATAATGGGAAACAACAGGAAGGCTGGGTGGGGAGTGACAGGGAAGGGAAAGGGGAGAACGGGTATGAGGGATAAGGGCAAGGGATGAGGCATAAGGTAAAGGAATGGGTAGGTCCGGGTGGCGAGTCTGACTAGCCAGGCGCTAGGATTCAGGGTTTAGGGTTTTTGCCTGACAGGTGTACAGGTATTCACGGCCAAGGCCGCAAGCCGCAGTATCGTATTTGGTTAGCTGCTGCTCTCGCATGGTAATAACGGCGGGGATGTGGCGTTGGCCCTGAGCTGCGCTGTTCGGTCCACCCGCGCTCCTCCAGGGGGGTAAGTTTACCCCTTTTTTTCTGACCACTTTGTTCCTGATTTCTTTCTTTCTGTCCCATTTTGAACCACTTTCTTTCCGACCAATTTCTGCCTGGCCTGTTTCTTTTGACAAATTTCCTCCTGACGTCATTATAGCCAAAGTCTTACCACCTCGACTCTGACCACTTTTGTCTTTCTTTCTTTATGACTCTGGCCACCCATATTGGCATCATTCCCCTCTCATCCAGCCTGCTGTGTTTGCTGGCCGCAGGTTCGTCACTCAGCTCCGGCCCTTGGCTTGAGCCGTGAGCAGCCGGCAGGCAGTGGCGGCATGCGCCCCAGCAGCAGGGCAACAGCCTCGTCAGACAGGGTAAGGCCGCTCTTGCTCGGCACCGCAGCACCGAGCAATGAATTGAGATCCTTGGTTAGCCTCACAAAGGTGGAGTGTCGCGTGCTCGGCATAGTTGAAATGAATACATATGGGATTGGTAAAAACGGGATTCCACCAACGGAACGGGGCTTTTAGCAGGAAGGGGCCTAGAACCCTAGAGGGGTTAAGGGGGTTAATAATGCGGATTCTGTCGGAGCCTAGTGCCCATCAATGATGTATAGGAAGAACTGTAGGGTGCTGCGCCCTCGAGGAGTGTAGTGTACACAAGTTAATAACAAACTCTGTTTCTCCTCGTTTCGCTCTGTCTAGCCCTGAAGAAACAGGCTGTGGGTGGTTGCTCTAAATTTGTAACAACAACTCCGTATTGAGGAGCTCAGTGTCAGTCTCGGCACAGTGGGGTATCGTGGCTGTTGGTGTTCTTGCTAAGAAATGTTTGAGGGGGTTTGTCGCTGTCCCAGTCTTAGACACATCACCGGGCATTTCCATCCTTTCCTCTATCCTGACCCGGTAGCAGGGGGCCTGTCAGAACTGCTCCTGACATTTCTGGCATGCCTGGCCTGGCCTGGCCTGGCCTAAGCCCACTGTTTCATGCATGCTGTTCTGGCACGTCGTTTCGTGCACGTCATTCTGGCATGGTACGGTGAATGTGGGGGTGGCAGTCACTGATGGTGGTGACCTGGCTCCCTGCAGGTGTCGCCGTTCAAGGGCGGCGATGACTCAGGATATGTGGAGGAACCTCCCATCACCCTGGACGCCTGGGTAGAGGCATCTCCTGGGCAGCAACAGCAGCATGAGGGCAGGGCACATGGCCCGCTGTCACACTCTGGTAGGAGCACTCAGGAGGTGGAGGGGGGAGAGGGCACTCAGGATCTTGATGGGGGGAGAGGGCACATGGCCCGCTGTCACACACTGGTAGGAGCACTCAGGAGGTGGAGGGGGGAGAGGGCACTCAGGATCTTGAGGGGGGAAGAGGGCACATGGCCCGCTGTCACACACTGGTAGGAGCACTCAGGAGGTGGAGGGGGAGAGGGCACTCCGGATCTTGAGGAGGGGAGAGGGCACATGGCCCGCTGTCACACACAGGTAGGCACCTGGGGACTCCGGTGACTCATTTGGAGCATGTAATCACTCCTGCTGGTTACTTGGGTAGCAAGATCACCCTTGGCATTTTGGTAGACAAGCGACTGGGCGAGACGATTGAGCGCCCGGGGGTCTGGCAGTTCCCGGCCTTGGCTTCTCCTGGGTGGCAACAGCACGTAAGGGCGAGGCTCGCGGCCCGCTGTCACCCACAGCAAATTTCAGTCCCCAGCAGTGAATGTGTATTCTGCATGCCTACAGCTTTAACCAGCCCCTAACCCCATCCACCTCATCCGCCAAGTTGTTGCCATAGGCTACAATCCTGGCCTCAGTCACCCCGTCCCCTCTGCCGTGCAGCCACCCCGGCTCCTATCTTAGCCCCACGTATCCCTGTTGGTGAACTTTTGCCTACAGCTGGTAATGACCCCCCCCCCCCCTACCCCCACCCAGTCCCTGGCATAATGCTGAGGGTTTTGGGTTCAGGGTACACCCCAAATCCCCAAGCCACCCAGTACCTAACGTAAGTTCAACTTGTAGGGTTCAGGTTCCCCTCTCTCCAAGGCACCCAGTCCCTGCTGTAGGGTGCTATGCTTAGGGTGTAGGGTTCAGGTTACCCCCTTTCCAAACCGCTCAGTCACAGTCATAGGGTGCAAAGCTCAGTGTTTAGGGCACCCCCTCAGCCACCCAGTCCCTATCATAGGTTAAATGTGAAGGGTGCAGGGTACCCCCCCCCCAGCCATCCAGTCCCTGTCATGGGGTACAACATTTAGGTGCAGGGTGCAAGGTACCCCTCATATACACTAGCCACCCAGCTCCTGCCATAGGGCACATTTCTTTCCTAGGTAAACTGCAGCCTTGCCCTGTCCCCGCCTCACTCACCTCTCCAACTGCCTGATTCAGTTAAGGACGCCGACGGCGGCAGCCACGTCCTGTCCCATCCTCATCTCAGCCGCCGCGGGTCGTGCCTGACCCCCCCCTCTCTGTCGCCCGCGGCCACGGACGACGACTACAGGGGCCCCCAGCAGCTGCCGCGCGCAAGCCTGACAGGGGGCCGACCGGGCTCGTATCAGCGGGGACGGGGGGAGCGTATCCCTGTTCTTAATCAGCCAGACTCGGATGATGAAGGAGGTGACAGCGGAGTCTCTGTCGAGTCGGCCTCTTCAATGAGGGGCCGCACGCATCAGAAGAGCTTCACCATTCCGTCCCCTTACAGCTCAACAATTTTGGCGGCCACTCCGAGGTGAGCCTGCTCCTTAAACCCTGAAAAAACTTAGCTCTAAAACATCAACTCTTAACCTTAAATAGTAATACTAAAACGTACACTCTCCTTTAAGCTCGTCATCTTACGCTGCCCCTCCAAATTACGCCTGCCTGCTGCGTGTAGAGAGAAAGAAGGGGAAATATGCATCCCCAGGGTCGTACGTGTAACGTGTTTAGGAAACAGCCCAGTCTATCGTGATGGGGAGCTCTGGGGTTCTGGAGGGCTCTGTTATCTCCGTTAGAGTTGTGGGGAGCTCTGTTGTTTTGCCCTCGGCAGCGAAGGAGAAGAAATGCATATAAACTAGCATACCAGTATTTCATTTTTAAACAACAGCAGACAGCTGACTCGTCATCTGAAACCAAGTCCAAGTGTAAAGTCAAACGCGTCTAACGGTTTTCTTCTCATCTCACCTCCCCATTCTCATAACAGGATGGGCTGTAGTACGTCTCTGGCGGGATCGCCTGCCCTCAGCCCTGGCGTCCTCTCGCCATTTTCCGTCATGCAAGGAGCCGACGCCCTGACGCCTTTCCCCGCCAGGCTCCGCAGCCCCCCCGGCACCGCCTCTGGTTCAGACTGGACGCCGGGGTTTGAGCGCACGTTTCTGATGGCCCGTGGCAAGCCCCCTGGCACGGACGCGATGCCAGGGCCAAGACGCACGTCTCTGATGGCCTCTGTCAAGTCACCAGCCGACGTCGTTGGCAGTACAAGCTGCCAACTGAAGTACAGGCGGAGCGCGGATTGGCCTCCTGAAGCCATCTACATGCGGCGTTCCACTGAGAACTGCCATGAAGGTCAGCGGGTAGACTTTCTTGGTATTTTGTCCGAGACCACATTTTCGCTATATCCAGCTACGTTTCAGCTACCTCCTAGCCGCGGACAGGAGGCCCCGTGTGCAGCCAGACTTGTTGATTGGTCCTTCGCCTACACAGGCTGCGGTGGCCTTGCAAAGGCGGAGCTCTGTCCTGCAGAGGTCATCACGCAGCATTCCACACAATCAAGACGCCCAGCTGGCAGTGTTGATTTCAGTGCATACCAGCAGGCCACTTTTGAGTCCTTGGGAGGATGTCAGACAGCCACCACTAGACCCAGGCAGCCACCAGCCCACCACTGGGCTCATTGGGATACAGGGCCGCGCAGGGACACTGGGACCACAGACACCCTACCTCGCCTTACTCTCGCCCACCCCTTCCCCTCCCACCGCCCTCCAGGTGATGCACAGGCTCATCGTCCAGGTTCTCCACTGCTGGACTGTGGGGCGATCGCGGCTGGGCGGCCGGAGATCACGGCTTGGTCGGACCACGGTGCCCTCAGGCAGATGGGCAGCCATGCGGCTGTCTCGGCTCTGCTGCTCCTCGGTGATAACCCCGGCATTAGTGGCAACAGCAGAAGCAACAGGAACAGCAACAGTAACGGCAATGCCGCGAGCGGCCACAGCAACAACGTCATCCTGGTTGGCAACAGCAGCAACAACAGTATCCCCGTCTACAACAGTAGCCACAGCACCAATCTCGCGGTCGGCAGCAACAGCAACAGCCACAGCATGGGTGGCAACGACAACAGAATCCTATTCGATGGCGGAGGCAGCAACAACGGCAAGCTCGCGGCGGGTCCAGGAGGCCCTGGCGGTTGGAGCAGGGGCACCAATCATAGCATCGGCTGGAACGGAAGCACTCATAAGAGCATAGGGGGTGCCCATCAGATGAGCGGGGGTGCTGATCGGTGCATCGACATGCTATCTTTGCCATCTGAGGTTTTGTCCACCTTGGCTGCCCCTGCTGCTGCTGCTGCTCCTGCTGCTGCTCCTGCTGCTGCTTCTGCTGCTGCTGCTGCTGCTGCCAACAGCACTGGGAGCTCCAATGGATTGGCAGTCGGGAGCAGGGGCACTAATCAGAGCATCGGCTGCGGAAAGGACGGTAAGCAGAGCATCGGCTTGGGTGGGGACGCCACCAGATGGAGCATCGATATGCCAGTGTTGCCCTCCGAGGCGGCTGCTGCCTCTGATGCTGCAGCACCTGATGCTACGGCTCCTGCTGCTGCCGCCGCTCCTGTTGCCGCCAAACGCACGGGAAGCTTCTACGGCTATGGAGGCATGAGTGGGGGCGCCACCAGCCTGAGCGTCGGCATGTCCGTATCGCCTTCTGAAGCGGCGGCTACCGCTGATGCTGCTGCTGCTGCTGCTCCTCCTTTTGTCAGTGTCAAAAGCGTGGGGAAATTTAACGGCTTCGGAGGCGAGAGCAGGGTCGCTGCCAGCTGGAGCATTGATATGCTGCTGTCGCCTTCCGAGGCAGCGGCCGCCGCTGCTGTCCCTGCTGCTTCCTCAAAGAGAGGCATGCCGGAGGTTGCGGGGAAGGAGGAGGAGGAGGAGGAGGAGGAGGAGGAATTTATTGGCCACGCGTCAGTCAGCCAGTCGCGCACCTCATTGCGTGAGGGGGAGTCGGAGTCTGGGCTGTGGGCACTGGTGAGAAACTCTATCGATTTGTCTAGGGCTTTGGGGTGGGTTAAGAGGCTTAATTTGCTATGTCTAGGGCGTGGGGGGTGGTGAGAGGCTACATTTATTTTTCTAGGGCTTGGGGGGGGGCTGCTAAGAAACTTAACATATTTGTCCAGGGCTTTGGGGGGGGGCTGGTGCAGGCTGTATATATTTGTTTAGGGCTTGGGGGGGGGGGGGGGGGGCTGTCGAGAAGCTATACATATTTGTCTAGCTTCTCTGGGGGGGGGGCTGTTGCAGGCTCTATTTATTGATGGCTGCGTGTGCGTGTGCTTGCAGGCTCAATATGTTTCTCTCTATGGTTGTGTGTGTGGGGGGGGGGGGAGCTGGGGCAGACTCCATCTACTCATCTATGGCCTGATATGGGCTTGTTAAAAAGCTCTGTTTTGTTATCTATGGCTCGGGGACCTGGTGCAGTCTCTATTTTATTTTATGGCCGCCCATCAAAGGGGGTATAGTGCACACTGCAAAAATGCAGATAGGTATAATCTTTCACATGCCCTAAAACCCTTTGAAACCCTTGGCCCTTGACACTTAAACCCTGGACCCTCAACCCTAGACCTTCAACCCTCAACCCATAACCTGATTCTCCACCCCCTATTCCCCCCCTTGGCCCCCTGCTACCTCAGAGGAAGAAATTGCAGCAGATGCACGCCATCGGTCCGCAACCTGCCGCCAAAGGGTCATCCTCCCACCGTCACTCTTCCAGCCGCAACAGCATCTCCAGCGTTTACCCTTCTGTCCTTCCTGCACCATCCATAACGCGAAAATCCCCCGTGACTGGCAGCGTCATGGCAGTGGCAGCAGCAGCAATCGGCAACAGCGTAGGAGGAGGAGAAGGAGGAGGAGGAGGCCAATTCAAATCTGGCAGCCTGATGGAAGGCAGAGGAGCCCATGTGTCCAAGGTGAGGTCAATAGCTGCGTCGATTAACAAACAAACACACGAGGTGCATATGCTGAGGTCAATAGCAAAGACACGAGGTATGATGACATGTATAGAGGAAGCCTCACAGTTTGGCTTAGGCGTTAGGGTTCATGGTTGTAAGGTTTGAGGTTTATATATGATGTAAATTAAATAAGTCCACATTTGGCCGCACCATGGCATGTGGCTGCTATAGTCAATAATTGGTGGAAAAGCGCTGCCCTGATCTCCTGGATCCTGACAGCAAAAATCCTCATCTTGGTCCTCGGGCTGACATCCTTATCTTGGATCCTCGGGGCTGAGATCCTCATCTTGGATCCTCGGGGCTGAATTCCTTATCTTGGATCCTCGGGCTGAGATCCTCATCTTGGATCCTCAGGTCTGAGATTTTTATCTTGGATCCTCGGGGCTGAGATCCTCATCTTGGATCCTCGGGGCTGAGATCCTTATCTTGGAACCTCGGGCTGAGATCCTCATCTTGGATCCTCGGGGCTGAGATCCTCATCTTGGATCCTCAGGTCTGAGATTCTTATCTTGGATCCTCGGGGCTGAGATCCTTATCTCGGATCCTCGGGGCTGTGATCCTCATCTTGGATCCTCGGGCTGAGATCCTTATCTTGGATCCTCGGGGCTGAGATCCTCATCTTGGATCCTCGGGGCTGAGATCCTTATCTTGGATCCTCAGGTCTGAGATTCTCATCTTGGATCCTCGGGGCTGAGATCCTCATCTTGGATCCTTGGGGCCGAGATCCTCATCTTGGATCCTCAGGTCTGAGATCCTCATCTTGGATCCTCAGGTCTGAGATCCTCATCTTGGATCCTCAGGTCTGAGATCCTTATCTTGGATCCTCAGGTCTGAGATCCTCATCTTGGATCCTCAGGTCTGAGATCCTCATCTTGGATCCTCAGGTCTGAGATCCTTATCTTGGATCCTCAGGTCTGAGATCCTCATCTTTGATCCTCAGGTCTGAGATCCTCATATTGAATCCTCGGGGCTGAGATCCTTGTCTTGGATCCACAGGGCCGAGATCCTCATCTTGGCCCCTCAGGTCTGAGATCCTCATATTGGATCCTCGGGATTGAGATCCTCATCTAGGATCCTCATGTCTGAGATCCTTATCTTGGATCCTCAGGTCCCAGATCCTCATCTTGGATCCTCGGGGCTGAGATCCTCATCTTGGATCCTCAGGTCTGAGATCCTCATCTTGGATCCTCGGGGCTGAGGTCTCCATCTTTGATCCTCAGGTCTGAGATTCTCATCTTGGATCCTCATGTCTGAGATCCTTATCTTGGATCCTCAGGTCTGAGATCCTCATCTTGGATCATCAGGTCTGAGATCCTCATCTAGGATCCTCATGTCTGAGATCCTTATCTTGGATCCTCAGGTCTGAGATCCTTATCTTGGATCCTCGGGGCTGAGATCCTCATCTTGGATCCTCGGGGCCTAGATCCTCATCTTGGATCCTCGGGGCTGAAATCTTTATCTTGGATCCTCAGGTCTGAGATCCTCATCTTGGATCCTCGGGGCCTAGATCCTCATCTTGGATCCTCAGGTCTGAGATCCTCATCTTGGATCCTCAGGTCTGAGATCCTCATCTTGGATCCTCAGGTCTGAGATCCTCATCTAGGATCCTCATGTCTGAGATCCTTATCTTGGATCATCAGGTCTGAGATCCTCATCTAGGATCCTCATGTCTGAGATCCTTATCTTGGATCCTCGGGGCCTAGATCCTCATCTTGGATCCTCGGGGCTGAGATCTTTATCTTGGATCCTCAGGTCTGAGATCCTCATCTTGGATCCTCGGGGCCTAGATCCTCATCTTGGATCCTCAGGTCTGAGATCCTCATCTTGGATCCTCAGGTCTGAGATCCTTATCTTGGATCCTCAGGTCTGAGATCCTTATCTTGGATCCTCAGGTCTGAGATCCTCATCTTGGATCCTCGGGGCTGAGATCCTTATCTTGGATCCTCGGGGCCGAGATCCTCATCTAGGATCCTCAGGTCTGAGATCCTCATCTTGGATCCTCGGGGCTGAGATCCTTATCTTGGATCCTCGGGGCTGAGATCTTGTCTTGGATCCTTGGGGCTGAGATCCTCATCTTGGATCCTCGGGGCTTAGATCCTCATCTTGTATCCTCGGGGCTGAGATCCTCATCTTGGATCCTCAGGGCTGAGATCCTCATCTTGGATCCTCGGGGCTGAGATCCTCATCTTGGATCCTCAGGGCTGAGATCCTCATCTTGGTTCCTCAGGGCTGAGATCCTCATCTTGGATCCTCAGGTCTGAGATCCTCATCTTGGATCCTCATGTCTGAGATCCTCATCTTGGATCCTCGGGGCTGAGATCCTCATGTTGGAACCACGGGCTGAGATCCTTATTATGGATCCTCAGGGCTGAGATCCAAATCTTGGAACCTCGGGGCTGAGATCCTCATCTTGGATCCTCGGGGCTGAGATCCTCATATTGGATCCTTGGGGCCGAGATCCTCATCTTGGATCCTCAGGTCTGAGATCCTCATCTTGGATCCTCAGGTCTGAGATCCTTATCTTGGATCCTCAGGTCTGAGATCCTTATCTTGGATCCTCAGGTCTGAGATCCTCATCTTGGATCCTCGGGGCTGAGATCCTTATCTTGGATCCTCGGGGCCGAGATCCTCATCTTTGATCCTCAGGTCTGAGATCCTCATCTTGGATCCTCAGGGCTGAGATCCTTATCTTGGATCCTCGGGGCTGAGATCTTGTCTTGGATCCTTGGGGCTGAGATCCTTATCTTGGATCCTCGGGGCTTAGATCCTTATCTTGGATCCTTGGGGCTGAGATCCTCATCTTGGATCCTCGGGGCTGAGATCCTCATCTTGGATCCTCGGGGCTGAGATCCTTATCTTGGATCCTCAGGTCTGAGATCCTCATCTTGGATCCTCAGGGCTGAGATCCAAATCTTGGATACTCAGGTCTGAGATCCTCATCTTTGTTCCTCAGGTCTGAGATCCTCATCTTGGATCCTCGGGGCTGAGATCCCCATCTTGGATCCTCATGTCTGAGATCCTCATCTGGATCCTCGGGGCTGAGATCCTCATCTTGGATCCTCGGGGCTGAGATCCTCATCTTGGAACCACGGGCTGAGATCCTTATTATGGATCCTCGGGGCTGAGATCCAAATCTTGGAACCTCGGGGCTGAGATCCTCATCTTGGATCCTCGGGGCTGAGATCCTCATATTGGATCCTCGGGGCTGGGATTTGGGGCTGGGATCCTCATTTTGGATCCTCACCTGGGATCCTCAGATGGTATCCTTGCATGAAATCCTCGGAGCTGGGAACCCATGTGCGCTGTTGCTGATGCCACTCATTTTTTATGATTCTAGCTGCGCGGATGTTGCTCCGACCCAAGCTGCGGTGTTCTCTGCACCCGCATAATGCCCTTAGAGGGGGGGGGGGCGTAGTTTTATTTCCTCCTTCTCGTCAGTCTTCTCCCTTTTGTCAAAGGCCCCAGCAGCAGGCATCGTGCAGCACCAGGTCCCACAGCTCCCGGCCGTGATGTAGCTGTATCTTAGCTGAAGCGTGGTACATGCTGCCCCCCGAATTTGCAGCTTGGCTAGCAACGTGTGACTGACCTCACAAGGAGCATCCTAGTGTGGCATATTGATGCGCAGGGGGTGACAGCCGCCCCAGCAGGAGCAACAACAGCAGCTACCACATTGCCACAACGTGTTTTTGGTATTGCTTTGAGTTCACCTGCCACGTCATGATACGGAGGCAAACACACACATCAGGCGCAGCAACAACAAACAACAGCAACAATGTCGTTGCTATGCATTTTTCCTGCTGCAATGTGAATGCCTGCCGTGTCTGATGCAGGTACGACAGCCGCAGCATCAGGAGCTGCAACAGCCGCAACACCTACAACCACATCACGACGCGTCTCCCAACTCCCATTCGGTGAGGCAACTCCTGGAACTGGACCAGCGCGACAGCCGCACCATTTCCTACTCTTTGCCGGCGGCGGCGGCTAGGGGGGTGGAGCAGCCTCAGTGGCGTGACGTCAACGTCATTTCTCCCGGGTCGTCATCAACAGCAACTGTTAGGAGGTCTGACCCGCCCCCGCAGAGAGCGGCCTCCTCGGATCAGGGAGCAGGCCTGTGGAGCGTTCTGACGTCGTTAAGGTCTCGCAGGTATGAATGTTGTGCCTGGCTTTATGGCTACCTATAATTCGTAATTGCCTGCCCTTTATGGCTTAGCTATGAATTCTTTATTTCCCTTCAAAAGGGACAAAGCCCTCGAATTTGTGGCTCAGATTTGCAGTAAGTCTCCGATTTGCAAGCAGTATGAGACTGCAGCATCATCATGTAAGGGCTGGGTGAAAACGTCTGTCAGAAAAGTTGGCGCTTTTAACTGCGGTCATCCCACTTACCAAGCTTGCATTATGGCGTGCACTCTTATTGATTGGGTCCAGCCCTCTCCCCGCGGGCCCGCCCTAAGAGCGCAATTTGGGGCCCAGACGGACGCGAAAGCATACTTACCGTCCGGGAATCAAATTGCCGCAAAGGGGGAAATAAGTGCATCAAGTGAATATAACGAGGTAGCTTGATTTCTCACCTCCAGCATTATGCCCACTCATGTGCCCTCTTTTACAAATTGATGCCAACCTGATGGCTACGCAATATAAGGTTGTCTCCCTCCCCCCGGGCTGACATGCACATGCACAAACAGGCAAGATGAGGACGCATCATGGTTTGTCCTCCCGGGCAGACACATGTGACATGTATAAACACATATGCAGGCTCATGCTGCATCATGCCCCCCCTCCCACATGCAAACTCACGCACACATGCAAGCATACTCACGCTGGGTCCACCTCCCACCGCCTCAGAGATACTCCTCACAGGCATACTTCCACGCCCGCTCTCTCCCCCTGCTCACAAGCATTCGTAGGCAAGCCCTTGCAGCAGTGGTCTCTGCTGCTGCCGAGGCGCCGGAAGCCGCAACAGCCTCTTTTTTCAAGCGCCCCCCAGGAGCAGCAGCTGCTGGGGCGCTGGAATCCGGTAAGGCGTTTCAATCCAGCAAGCGCCCCCCGCGAGTACCCGTCGCCTTTCCGGAAGCTGCGGCATTGGAGGCAGCGAGGACAGCGGCAGGAGCCTATCCCTTCCCCAGCCAGCCAGCAGGCGTTGAGCTGGCAGGTGCTGAGCTGGCAGGTGCTGAGCTGGCAGGTGCTGAGCTGGCAGGTGCTGAGCTGGCAGGCGCTGATGACAAGGGGGGATCAGGGTCCGGCAGCGTGGCCAGGCATCTCCTTGACCTCCTGGGTGGCTTAGCGGGGTTCGGGCCACGGCGTGGAGGTGCAGCAGCGAAGGCCAAGCGGAAGAGGCTGCTGTCTGGCCAGAGGTGTGCAACGCATGCAGAGTGATAGAATCAGGACACTTCTCTACAAGTATCACTCACGTTTAGCTCGCTGCCAGGAGGAACCTAAGGAAAATGATATGAAACTGGGACTGGTTATAGAATCAGGACACCTATCTGTTGGGGCTTTTGCATGTTACGAGATTCGCACGACTACGGGCAGCAGCGAAGCATTGCAGGTTGCTGTCTGGTCACAGGTGAGCAACGCAAACACAATGAAAGAATCATGACACTTCCACTAGAGGCATATGCAGGGTAGGGGAGCGGCACAACTTGGGGCGGCAGTTAGGTCCAAGCAGAACAGGTTGCTGTCTGGCCTCAGGTAAGCAATGCAAGATATAATAGAAACACAACCCCCCCAGGAGGTTTAGCGGTTAAGGGAGCGGCACAGCTCGGGAGGGCGGCGAGGTCCAAGCGCAAGAGGGTGGTGTCTGGGCTCAGGGAGGGAGGGTAGAGCGAGGTTGTAGGCGGAAGGTTAAGAGTGATGGCCAGGCCTACGGGGGTCTTGTCTGGGTGTGTTAGGGTTAGGGTTAGGGTTAAGGGTTTGGACTGGAAAACCCACCGCTGATCATCTTCACAGTTGCTGAAAATGAGCTGGTCGTTAAAGGAGGCTTCCACGCTTAAAATCTGCTGGAAAGGAAGTCTGTGTGTATGCATGTCAAGAGGAAGCACCAGCACCTGCCCTAGCACTTTGAAATTTGTTTCGCAACTGATTGAAATCTGATTCCAGTCTTCTGGAAAGGAGGGCCCTGTGTCCGCAATTGAAGAGAAAGCCCCCGCCGCACTTTCAAATTTGTTTCAAAAATGTTTCGCAACTGCTCCCAAACAGCTTCAAATCTGCTGGAATGAGGCCCGTGTCTGCATGTCAAAAGGAAGCCCCCTGCGTCTGCATGTGAAAAGGAAGCGCTTTCAAATCTGCCTCACATATGTTTCACAACTGATCTGAACCTGCTATTAATGAAGCCTCTGTTCCTGAATGTGTGCAGGCTGATGGCACAAGCGGCAAACAGGGCATCCAGCTGCTCCGCGCATGGGCAGGGGGACCTCGAGGGCCGAGGAGGCAGAGGAGCAGGAGGCCTGTACAATCCCCACAACGACGAGCAAGGCCAGGCTGAGGCGGTGCAACAGGTCAGTGCGAAGGTGCAGTAGGAAGGGAAGAGGGAATAACTAGCAGGATGCCCAACCTGCACGATAGCAGGATATGGCGCAATACGGCACTGGTTGAGCCGGGCCAGCCCCCCCTAGGGTGCGTGAGAGACAAGGGAAGAGCATGGCTGAGGGCTGGCGTCTCACCTGGGCAGCTCGATATTACGATACGGTGCCATATGGTCCAGGTTCAGCCAGACCATGCCCCCCACCAGGCCCCCCTAGGGAGTGTGAGATACAAGGGATGAGCATAGCTAAGGGCTGGCGTCTCACCAGGGCAGAAAGCTATGAGTATGTTCCCTATGACCCAACCGTGTTGATCTCACTGTGCACTGGACTGCACCGTTGAGGGGCGGCTGGGCGGCGACCATTGGGCCTATGGGGGCTTGACCGGCGTAGGACCGATGGCTCAAGCCCCTATATGCCATAGGCCTAATTGTGGCTGAAATTTCCCTGAAATTTCCCTGAAATTTCCCTACCCGGTACCCAAACTTGCCGATAGTTTTGAACAACACCTAGTTGTTGTACACACCAAATCTTGTTGCTGTAAGGCGCGCCATCTGCTTTATTTAAATAAAAAAAATTGTGGCTGAACTACAATCCATGTACAGATCAGGACCAGCTGTCACCCTTCTGTGGGCCTCTCTTCGAGGTGTGAACTCGAAACCCTTAAGCCCGCACCCCTAAAAACCTAAACCCCGAACCCTAAGCATTTGCCGCAAATCAGTCATAAACAGATCTTGACAGGCCATCAGAGGTCCTGTTTCAAAGGTGGAATTAATAAACCCCTGAATCCTTACCCGTACCTGTTGCTGCCACAACCCATGAACAGATCTTGATGGGCCATCGGTGGTCCTCTTAAAAGGGTGCAAACCCTAAACTCCTGTACCAATGTAACCCTTCGACCTATATTTTTGCTGCACTCCACCATGAGCACCTGCATACTGGCCATCAGTGGTCCTATTTTCAAGTTGCTGACCCTTAACCCCGTTATCTCAAAACCCTTAACTATTGCTGCACCCCACCCATGAGCAGATGGGGACCGGTCGTCGGTGGTCCTTTTACCGGGGCACAGAGCTGCCGGTCCCTCCTTCAGCGCTCAAGGGCACCTCGCTGGCACGCAACAATCTCCGCCAAGCAACGAGCATGCCGGGCATGGGTGGCTCGAGCATGGACCGACAGCATGCATCGCGCGCCTCTAAGAAGCTGGTTGTACGGTTTGCGGGCTGGGACATGGAGCGGGTGCTCTAATGGATCCAGCGGATCTAGCAGATCTTGTGGATCTTCTGGATCCAGCACGCGCCTCCAAGAAGCTGGTTGTACGGTTTGCGGGCTGGGACATGGAGAAGGTGGATCTAAAGGATCTGGTGGAACGAATGGATATATTGTATCTAGAGCCCACCTAAGAACTTGACGCCACGTTTGCGAGCTGGGACATTAAGGGAGTGACCAGAAATTTACCAGCAGTCACTTCCTTGAGTGCTTAATTTTACGGCCACGAGGCCACATTGGCCCCGTTTCATTATTGGGTCGGTATTCACCCCTCGCACGAAATTAGGGTCCCAGGCGGTAAGGGTGCTTAATCCTTCAGAGAATCAACGAGAATCAACGTGGCTGCCAAGAGCCTGATAGAGGCCGAACCTTGAGCGGACAACGGATTCACAGCCCCTGGCAGCATGGTCGGCCATGCATGAGGCCTCCGCCTGGAGGTCAGCATGTAGCTGGAATTAAGCTGGACTGTAGGCCGAGCCACGGAAACATATACGCTGCATTTGTCACTTGAGTGATCAACGGCAGCTAGGCATGGATGGGAATGTCTCCAGGCACCTTCCTGGAATCTCCAGCCAGCACGCATGCAAGAAACTGAGCGTGTGGGCAGGTGATCCGCGGCAGACTGAGAGTCTTGCGCAGCCCTTGATCCGCACAGCTCAATGTTGGGCGCATTTGACTTATTATCTATGAGCAATAACACTAGCTGAATTGATAAAGATAGCTTATTCAAGCTGGCAATTATGGATGCGTGGCTTATTTAGGGTGCATGCCTTCCTGAGGTGTTCTTTCATTGTTATGCCTGGCGTTCATTCTTTTTGCAATAGATATCAGAATCTGCCTTATGAGGTGTGGAGATGACGGAGTTTCAGTATGTGAACGAGCGCTTGTTTTTTGTTACGGGGTTTTCAGGTCAAATCTCCAGAGTTGGTATTTTTCACCATCAGCACGGGCTGATGTGAAAAAGATGAACACTTGGAAGTTAAACCGGCGGTGCCCACTGGTTTCCTGTTCATAGTCCATGACCATGATTATCCTCGTAATTGCTAAAGACCTTATTTCAATCCATGGATTGGAATAATAAAATTGCGGCATGTGGTAAATTTGATTTCAGTATGAATATGGGTATCTCACGTGGTAAAAGCAATCACGCAATATTGACTTTTGCATATAAAGAGCAGTTGTATTGCCTTCACTCATCATTGACGATCATGGATGAGGTTTCCATACCAATGTCAACCATCGATCGTCGATGCCAGTTTTCGATCGGGTGCCGATTTTCCCCCAAGGGCACCAGTTACCGGTATAGAAATAGATAAATCATGCCCGGCAAGGGCTGGTAATGCATGCTCATGCTTAGCGTTTTATTTTGCAACGAGTCTAGTGGAACATGTCGGACATCCCCAAATACTTGCATGGAGTAACTAACTCAATTTAGGATTAAGTAATTAACTGCCACACCGTCCAATAAAACGTTTTCATTTTCTTAATGTCTGCTCCCTGTTCTTGTGGGCATGCGAGGTGCTGAAACTGGCAGTCCGTGCTTCTTTTTGTGCTGGTTTCTAGCCCCAAAAATACCCACTATTACCACTCCCTGTCCTGGTTTATTCAGAGGTCAAATCAGTTTGTGGGTACCCGTACGTGTCCCATGCATCAATTGTGATGCTCCGCTGGACTGTTCATCCACAATGTAATCTCGACTCTTGTCTCTCCTTTCCAGCTGCAATGTTGGGGAGCCATACCTTCCATGCTTGCCGCAATGCCATTCTTATTTTTTCAAATGGAATACACATGTTCAACGGCGGAAATCACACCTGAATAACATAGAGCATTCCATTTTCCCATCCCAACTCTCCACTCATGTTGCCACGCCATGTAAAGATTCCTTTATTGCATCATGTAAAAATAACTTGCACCTCCAACGAGCGAGAGGCCTCTCTCGTCTACCATGACGACCATGAACATGTGGGCAGAGTCGGCACTTACATCTGTACCGACAACCGGCACTTGGCTGCTTGGCTGAACAGTCTAGAAAGTAGAGGAACGCTTGGGAGAATTGGGGATGCCTAGCCAAAGATAAGGGTTAATTCCTGGATTTAAACCTTAATTCTCAGACCTGAATGTTGAGGGATGTTTGAGACAAGGGAATGTAGGTAAAAACGTTAATGCAAAACTCGAGTGTATGAGGGCATGCGGGTGTGTGGGCAGCTTTGTAGGTCTAGCGACTGGACCGTCATCCCCCCCCCCAAACCCCTCCCAAGACCCTAGCATGCTCGCATTCATCCATGGGGGCTTATTTCCCTCCCGGTCAGACATTCATGTGCCCGCGCGGCCGAGCCTCTTGGGCATGGACCAGAGGTGTTATGTCATTCACCCATGGGGGCTGTATCTCCTCCCAGGCTCCCACCTATTACCTCATGGCTCTGCCTGAGCAAGACTGCGGGATCCTACAGACCTACATTACTATGGTACGCAAGTTGATGATGAAGAATGGATGAAAATGGATGGTGATATGACAAATAACCGAGCAGCAAAAGACTTAAAAATACTCTCTTGCTTAGACTACACAACGTGTGAAGCCGGCCGCCCAACCCTAGAAAACCTGAGAGGCAAACACATAAAAACAGCCATGGTGCGTGCGCACATGGTCCTGCATGTGGCCCTCGCCGTCAGCTGAGAAAAACAAGTAGCGACATGGATGAGGGCCAGGATGAGGGCTCGAACAAGAGTTGCCGGCAAGTCTGAAAATGTGAAAATCCCGATGAAAATGTGGTATGCCCGGCGCCCTCACTTTCCGGTCACACTTTGATACTTACATCGTTGCATGCCCTCGCCCTTACCCTCGCGAGGGCCGTCGTCCTTGATCATGTACGGAGCGTACTGCCCATCTCGCGCTTCCAAGCTTGCGCTTGTATCGACTTGGCCAGCCTAGGAGACGTCCTTGCATTGATACTTTTGTTTTTCCTTGCTTGCTGATACCCGTAAACTAACTTCAACCTCATCACTGGAGCTCGTCGAAGGCGTGGTCTCGAGGGCATATACTTGATTCCTGACACGCACATCTCTATTATTGCAACATAGAAATACTCATCATGTCTGGTACGTCATCTCTTTCGATATTAGACGAGCTACCAGACCATCAGCTGAAAACACGGAGCGGAAGTTCAAAGCCTTCAACTACTGCCGATCCTGCTTTCGACCAAACGCGTCATTTACTAATTCTACGCCTCACACTCAAATCGCAGGCCTTTAAACGCCTCAAGACTCGGTGCAATGTCTGACTGGGAAAGTCAGCAGTTGGTGGGTGACAGGCTGCACCCAATTCCTCAGTCCATGCCCTTGAGCGACTTATGGAATCGACAGACAAAACTGCACCTGCTATCTGATTACACAACGTGCAAGTTCAAGCACAAGCACAGCTATCAAGGAGAACCGGAAGCCACTATGCGTTGCTCCCCTGCCCCATGCACCGCCCGCCCCATGCAGTTCATGGCCAGGCGATGCTCCACACCATCGAGCCCAATCCATCCCCAACGTTGCTCATGCACTACTACCCCATTCACCATGCTCCCCACACAGTACCTCTCCCAGATCCCAACGCCTGTTCTCTGCCCACTGCTGCTGGCCTGGTTCCAACCCGGCCCACGTCACATGCACTGCATGGCTGTTCAGGTCAAGAGGGTTTTGAAATGCCACTCATAACACCTGGCACTTGTCAATGCCACTGAGAGCATCTCGCACCAGATTTCCTGACATGCATTTCGAAACCCTACAAACCATGATCTCCCCCCAGCTGCTTCTGGTTGTACGGCTCAACACCTGTACGGTTCCACACCTGCGACCCCCCCGCACGCTGCCAGGAGTCAAGGATCGAGTATACCCCTCCCGCTGACGGCCGTCCGCGCTCTGCGTCGGTGGGCCGCGTACAGCGCCTGAGTGCCACCTATGGAGGGGGCCCCTCTCCGCTCCGCCGCCCGCTAACGGCTCAGGAACGGCAATCCTACAGCCTGCCACCAGCAAGGTGGGTGACAGAAGGATGCATCCGCCGCTGGTTAAGGGTTCAGGGAAACAGGGTACCCTACCGTGGTCTAAAAACGTTTTTTAATGGTTACCGTAGGAGTTTGTTGTTAGCTTACAAACCAACAATGTTGAGATTCATTTGATTTGATGCTGCTAGGAGAGAAAATTCCAGTGCTAGGCATACGTACCGGTACACTTGATTCAGTTATTTTATTTCCTTCTGAACATTTGAAGCGCTCTGCGAATACAGTACATACCGTAAATCTGAACTGCCTTCCGTCCGGGATTAATTAATTGTTTATTTCATGCCCCTCGGGCACAAATATGGACAAAACTCTTCCGGTTGGTTTTTTGTTAAAACTGGCGTTGAAAATTTGACACACCGCAGCGAAACTTCGTGTTTATATGACCCCCCAAACAATGTTTATTACGTGGGACGGCAATGCGAATCTACTTGCACCATTGCTATTTTAATGTTCGAGTCATCTTAGCATCAGACGACTCTTGGTGCGCTGGTGGGCGGCCGCTGCTGGGCCAACCGAAAGAATGGTGCAGTGGCGGCTATATGTAGCTGATGCAGCCTTTCTTTCTTTTTCTGCTATCAGTCCCTCATCGACAGGCCATCCAGTGGCCGCAAATGGCCCGTTGCCGGTCATGCCTTGACCCACCTGACAGAGGCCCGCATGGCTGGCCGTGCGTGGGGCCTCCGGCCGGAGCTACAACGTAGCTGAGCTGAAGTGTAGCTGAGCTTTACAGCTGAGCTGAAATGTAGCTGAGTTGCGTCCAAGCCACGAATCAGCATGGGTGTGGTGGCGGCAGCAGCCTAGCCGTGCATCCCGAAAAGGGCTACCTGGCATGGAAGCAACCCTTTAGCTTAGATTGGCCGATAGGAGAGCTTCCTCCCATCCAGAGCCGCCTTCCTCGACTCAAAGCTCAATGGAGAACAGTCTGCTTGAAACTCGGTTCCTTAATTTCCCTCTGACTGTTTCAATCCTAGCCGATACCTCAAGTCTGCCTTGCCCCTCCTCGGATGTGAATCCAAGTTTCGGATGAAGCTTAGTGAGAGAAGAAATAAAAACAGGGCCCAGGCCAATAAAACGCCCCTCCCTTACTTCCTGTCCCGTGTGCAACATGCAGGCCTGTGACTGCAAGGCGTGTCTTTTCAGCAGCCCCCACAGGCCCGGGCTCACCGTTTGCTGGCGCCCCATCAACAAATGCGTGGGCTGGGCCCGAGAATGGTGCGTAGCCCGGCTTTTCCTCGTGATGAAACCGCCACTTGTAACTGCCACATGTAACTGCCACATGTAACCGCCGCATGCAGCTGCCACATATAACCATCCCACATAATCGCTGCATTTTACCGCTGCATGCGAACGTTACAGTTCCTGGCGCCCCAGCTCAGACTCAGACCCACGTTGCCCGCATTAGCCTCTTATGCTTCAACTGCTGCTGCTGCTGCTGCTGCTAACGCTGCTACTGCTGCTTCCATTCAGCGCTGTCAGATTTCCATTTACTCCTCGGGCTGTGCTACTGCCCCTGCTGCTACCCCTGCTACTGCCTATGCTGTCCCTGCTGCTGACCCTGCTACTGACCCTGCAACTGCCCTGCTGATGTCCCTGCTGCTGCTCTTGCTGCTACTCCTGCCACTGCCCCTGTTACTGCCCCTGCTGCTGCTCCTGCCGTTGCCCCTGCTCCCGCCATTGCTACTGCTGCTGCCCCTGTTACCGCCTCTACTTCTGCTGCCACCCCTGCTACTGTATCTGCTACATGCCTGTTGCTGCCCCTGCTTCAGTCCCTGTTGTTGTCCCTGCCACATCCCCTGTTACTGCCCCTATTGATGCCCCTGCTACAGCCTCTGCTGCTGCCCCTGCTACATCCCATGTTGCTGTCCCTGCTACTGCCCCTGCTACAGCCCCTGCTACTACCCCTGCTGCAGCCCATATTACTGCCCCTGTTGCTGCTCCTGTACAGGGCTGACACATGCCCTCTGCCCCTGCTGCTGCCCCTCCTGCTCAGCGCTGCTAGACTCGCACCGCAAGGTCCACGTGCAGGCCATCGTGCACAACAGGCGGCCTGAGAGGCTGGCGGAAGACATCTTCCAGCTCAAGGAAGCGCTCAATCGATCCCGCGAAGAGACCAAGGTGGCACAGGTGAGTGCAGCATTCGGGTCTGGGGTTTCAGGGTTTAGGGTTGAAGGTTAAGGTAATCATAATGTGTTGGGCTTTAGGTTTTTAGGATGTAGGGCTCGAGTTTTAGGTAGGCCATGGCGTTCAAGGGTGCACCAGATCACCTTTTGGGGGTGGAGGGCAGCTGGGTATCCGCTGTTGGGCCTGTTGGGGCCATAGCATAGCCAGTGGCCCACGCCGCTAGGCATGCTGCACCTGAGGACCCCTCAACCATGCACCTGGACGGAGCTGAATGATTGCTGCTGTGCGCTTATAAATAAATAAGTAAACAAAATGCCCTGAGGCGTGGACTAAGGAAGCCACTCATTCGAAAATGACATGGAGGCGCCGGTGGCCACATGGCAGCTTGAGGGGGAGCTCGAGGGCAGCTTGTGCGTGCTGGTAGTGTAGCAGAATGTGGCTGAATTGGGCTCAGAATGACACGACGGCGCAGGTGGTTATGCGATGCTTGTCGGAGGTTCTGGACTGGAACTTCAGTTTTTCGGTAGCGTAGCTGAATCTGAGCTGGACCGTAGCTGGTTTTTAGCGTAATTGGGCTGGAATCACTGCGTCGCAGGTGGCCGCGCGTCGTCTAGAGGGGGAGCTTCAAAAGTCCCGCTCTTCACTGCTGAAAAGCGACGAGCTGAATCACAACAAGGAGAGGACAATGAGCCCCACAGTGTGAGCATGGGGGTAGCGTGTGGGGAGGTGGGTAGTGGGGGGGTGGGTAGGGGTGGGGGGGGGGGGGGGTAGTGGGTAGGGTGTAGGGGGCAGATTGAAGGAATAAAGCAAATTAAGATGATGGCAACAAACAGTATAGATGACAAGCCCCACAATGTGAGTATGCGGGCTGTGGAATAGCAGGTCGGGGGAACATAATAAAAACGAAACAGTGTGGACGAGGAGCCCCACAGTGTGATAAGCTGCAGAGCCTCAACCCTGTCTGTCTGCCAGGAGGGTGGTTGTGGACTCCTGTATTGAGCATGCTTGTCCATCCAACCTAAACCCTGACCTCCTCCTCCTCGCAGTGACATCTCGCACTTGTTCAAGCTCAGCAACATGTTTCACCTCAAAGCTTAAACCTGAACCCTTTCTCGCAGCGGCATCTTGCAATTCTTTAGGATCAGCAACATTTTTTACCTCAAATCATGAACCCCAAACCCCTCTTCCTTGCAGCGGCATCTCGCAGCTGTATCGTTCGCCGGACACGACCCACCTGGTGGGCAACCTGAAGGAGCAGAACCGCGACCTGCGGGTTGCGCGTGACGCTATCGCCGAAGAGCTTCAGGCGCTAAGGAAGGGCTGTCGCGCGACCCGGGTGGCCGAGCTGCAGTCCGAGGTGTTCACCTCGCAGATGGAGATGACCCGGCTGAATGAGATCATTCGGGTGAGGAGGGGGAGATCTGGGCTGGATCTGGGATGTACCTCGACCATAGTGCGGTCCGAGGTGTTCACCTCGCAGATGGAGACAATCAAACAACGCACCTGAATGTGATCATTAGGGTGAGGAGGAGGGGATCTGAGCTGGATCTGGGCTGGATCTGGACTGGATCTGGGTTGGTGGCAGAGCTGCAGTCAGAGGTGTTCACCCTGCAGATGGAGATGGCATGACTGAATCAGATCATCAGGGTGAGGTGGGGTGGGGATCTGGGTTTGATCATCGCTGGATCTGGGTTTGTGTGACGGAGCTGCTTTCTCGAGTCTTCATCTCTCAGATGCAGATGGCGTAACTGAATGAGGTCGCCACTCACAAGGTTGAGGGTAGGGGGATCTGGGCAGGATCTGGGCAGGATCTGAGCAGGACCTTGGAAAAATCTGAGCTGTTGACCGAGCTGCAAGCCTAAGCGTCCATCCCACCCGTGTTCAGGTCATCAACAGCCGCCTGATCGAGGCGGACAACGCCGCGCAGCAGGCCGTCTCTGGCGCCCGCGAGGCGCGCCGCAAGCTGGAAGAGTTCATGGGCACTGTTGCAGGCGGCAGCGCGGGTGGCATGCTGACCGAGCAGCAGCAGATGAAGCTGCCTTCCAACTGCGGGATTGCGGTCGGGAGCATCCGCAAGACGCTTCAGGTGAGGCCAGGGAGGGTGGGGGCCAGGGCGGGAGGGGGGGGCAAGAGGGCCAGGGGGGTTCAGGACCAGGGGGGAGGGTGCGGGGGGGAGGGTGGGGTCGGGAGGGCCAGGGAGGGTGCATCTCATCTGCTGCCTTGTCCCTCCTAGGACGTCTTACGCTGTAGCTTAACTTATCTCGCCACTCTTCATGCACCTACCTCCCCCCTCTCTGAATCTGCTGCCCCGCCCCCTTCTCTCCGTGCACCCCCCTCCCCACCTCTTGATCTGCATCCCTGCCCCCCTCTCTCTCGAGCACCCATGCCCTCCTCTCTCCCCGTGCTCCCAACTCCCCTTCCTCTCAATCTGCTGCCCCGTTCCTCCTCTTTCTCCCCTCCCCCCCACCCAGGCAATGCACCAGGCGCACAAGATGCTGATCAACCAGGCAAGCCTCATCCGCTCGGTGTTCCCCTCCGGCCTCGACTTCATTGGTTTCCAGGACAAGGCACGGCAGCGCAGCAGCACCGCCGGCGCGCCGGATGTGCTCAACTTCCTGCGCAACCACATCACAAAGCTGGGCGCAGAGCTCGAGGGGCAGCCCGGTGCGGCGCTGGTCGCAGGGGCGGCGGCGGCGCCGCCTGCCGCAAAGAAGCTCAAGCCTGTCGTGGAGGAGACGGCTGCGGCCGGAGCGGCTGCCCCCAAGGTCGTCACTGCTGATCAGCTGCAGGAGACAATATCTAATTTGGTGGGTGTGGGTGGGAGGCTGGGTGGCACGCTCCATACTGCATGAGTGACGCTGGGTGGCTTGCTTCACACTTCCTGGTGGTTGCTGGTTGGCATGCTTCACACTTCCTGTTGCTGGTTGGGTGGAATGCTCCATGTTGTTAGAAGTAAGAACTACGTATGGTTACCAATCCTTCGTGATGTTTAACAAATCCCTAGGTATAGGCGATCCCGAGGGACAGACCTTCCCGTACAGGATACGCACATTCTTCCCCGTGGCATTGCAATTGTGGATCAATCACTCGACGGTACCCCATGCTGTTTGTGGGCTAAGCTCAATTGACAGCTAGGGCCTTTGCACCATTCCTTAACCCTAAACTCTAAACCCTGGCCCTACACCCTATTAGACCTGAACAGTGAACCCAACACAATTTGACCTAAACCCTATAACCTCTAAGCCTGCTTCCGTGGCAACCCTTAAGCCTAATTCACATGCCTTGAACCTAAGGCCTGAACACCGAGTCCTGAATTCCAAGTCCTGAACCCTTTGACCTGAAACTTTCTCCCCGAACCCTAAACCCTACAGCCGAGCTTGCTGAACACAAACCCTAAACCCTAAACCCAGGCTCGCTAAACACAAACCCCAAACCCAGGCTCGCAAGCTTCGCTCCATGGACAGCAACCGGTTCAGCGCCAACCCTGAGTTTGAGAGCAGCTCCGAGCAGCTGGCCGACGTGATGCGGCTGTGCATCAACGAGGTGAACAGGCTGCACGGTAAGCGAGCCAAGAAGGTCGCCGAGCCGGTTTACGACGAAGATGAGTTCGAGGAGGAGGAGGAGCCTGCGCCGGTCATCAAAAGGCTCATGAAGAAGAAGGTTGTTAAGGAGCCGGTCTATGAAGAGGAGGAGGAGGAGGAGGAGGAGGAGCAGGTGCCCCCGCAAAAGCCTTTGAAGCCTGTGCCCCTGCCCTCACAACCTAACCTGATTTCGGAACCGGAGCAGATGAGCAAGCCGCCGTCGCCGCCCGCCCCCGCGCCGGCTAATGCTGTACCGTACACGGTCTTTGTCTCGACGAGCGATGTCTCTGGCGGGGCGTTTGATGGCGAGGTGTTTGTGGTCTTCCATGGTGCCGACGGCTCAACGACCGAGGTGAAGGGTGTGGTTGTCAGGGTTAAGGGGTTGTGGTTGTCAGGGTTTAGGGTTCCTGGTTGTCAGGGTTTATGGTTTGTGGTTGTAAAGGGTTTACAGAGCCTAGTATTATGCTGCATGCGGGAAGGTATTCCCGGCCTTCCACGACCCAGGTGAAGGGTGTGAGGGTATTGAGGGCCTAGGTTTGTATCGCATACCGGGACAGTCTTTCTTGTAACTAAATATTTGAATGGACAGGGGGTGAAGCCACAGATTTAGCTGCACGGCATCCCATGGAGCTTTTATATTTGAAACCAAGTTTGGACAACAAGGTTTCATGTGCCTTTGTTTCCACAGGACCACTGGTTGCGCTCCCGTGGACTCAGCCTGCAGCCCCCGTGCACTTACAGATGTGACAGTCCCAAATACCTCCCCCGGCGTTAAGACACTGGACCCTGAACCCTAAATGAATTCTCCCCGTCCCCCCTCAACTCGCAGGTGCTGCTGGGCAGTGTGCAGAGTGAACACAAACACATATTTAAATGATGCTCACAGTTCCAATGAATAACCCCTCCCCTCTGATCTGCACGTCCAGCTGCCCAGTGACCGGTGCAGCCTGGACAGCATTGCTAAGACAAATACATAATCAAATGAACCCCCAAATTACAAACATATATGACTTACCCCTCCCCTCTGATCTGCACGTCCAGCTGCCCAGTGGCTGGTTCAGCCCGGAGAGCATTGCTAAAACAAATGCACAAAAAAATGAACCCCCAAATTTTAAATTAATGAAGAACCCCTTTTCCCGGATCCACAGGTCCAGCTGCCCAGTGACCGGTACAGCTTTGACACCAGCGAGGAGAATGAGTTTGAGGTGGCCGCTGAGGACGTCGGTGCACTTCATTCCGCAACGCTGCGCATGCAGGTCACAGACAGCGACTCCACCTGGCACCTGCAGAAGGTACTGAGTGATTTATAATGCATGATTTAAATTTTATTTATTTTACACTTCGCATAGCTCATTTGAACGTTTGTTTATCTTTTTTTTACTGCATGTTGGTTACCGGTACGAGTATTATGTCTTCACTGACGGGGTTGTCACAAAATAATTAATTCTCATGGTAAGACGACGCAAGGTACAGCCAAGAACTGGTACCGTAGATTTGATTTGCCTTCCCTCGGACATCGAGAAATGATTTCTTTGAATGCTGCCCTCTGGGCAAACTGTTGACGAAAACTCTTATTTTTTGACTGAAAACTGGTGCCGACAATCGATCATTAGTAAATGCATGGATCCCTCAACCCCAAACAACGTTAATTATGAGGGAAGACTCAGCAAATGTACGGTATAGGATGACCCCCTTATCCACACTCCAGATCCACTAGTGTGTCAAGCTCTGGTCCTTCATCTAGTCCAACTCTAGTTCCTCCCTGGCCCAAAGTGTATGTCCCTAAGTAAATTATTTTAATTAATCTGTTTTTGGAGCATTCACGCACTCGAGGATGGTGCATAAAATGAGGTGTGGTCGAACCCAGTTTTTTCTCCGTGTAAGGAGGACGCGCCTGTAGAGGGGTCAAAGTTTCGCCCGCAGGGACAAGAGAGTGGGAATTCAAATGCCTGTCTCCTTCATGAAAACCACTCGCCTGTCTGAAGGATATCAGCTGACCCCGCTCCTGCTCCCCTGACCCCAGAAGTTTGACTTCTAGGATTTGAATATCAGGATCGATTGACGACGCCAATTTCCAGAAGGAAACTGACAGTTCCGGTCGATAATTTGCCCTGAGGGCAGCATTCAGAGATATCGTTTTCTCATACATAGAGGGAAGGCAAATCATATCTACGGTAAAAGGATTCCGACTTCAAATATTCGAATATCAGGGGGTTGATCGCCGGGAAAATATCCTGCCGTTTCAGGACCTTCATGATTTTGAATCTCGAGAGTTTGACCCTGCTCCTCCCCCCCTCCTCGCCCCCCTTCCCTAGGTCCGTGTCGTGAGCAAGCAGGCTTGCGGCGGCACTGGCCTGGACCGCACCTTCTGGCTGGAGGACTGGGTGCAGCCCCAGTCGCAGGTCACGCTGTTCCCCAAGGTCCAGCCGGGCGGAGGCACTGCGGAGTACGAGGTGCTGGTCTTCACCGCGGACACGCGCGGAGCAGGAACGGACGGCACGGTGGACATCAAGGTGAGGTCCGACAATTGTTGGTGGGCGCACGCTGGCGCGCGTGCACGCGCGTGTGTGCGTGTGTGTATATGCAGAGAGTATGAGGTGCTGATGAACGGGTAACGTTACGCATGTAACCGTTTTGGCGTGTCCTTGGTGACGTTGGCGAGACCAGCTGCACCTTGCTCGGCGGCGCAGGTACTGGCTTTGCCCCTGCATGCCCCAACCTGGACCCTAGCCCTGAACCCTAGCACTTCAACCCACAGAACCTCGGCCCTTACCCTATTCGTTGTATCCTTGGCAACCTGTGGGCCTAGGCGAGCCCAGTTGGATTCTGCTCGGTGACGCCGAACCGTGCTTTGCTTCTTTACCCTTCACCCTCAACTCCAACCCTCACCCTCAACATCCTGGGCAAGTGGTCAGCGACCTAAACTAAATGTTTTCCTATCGGTATCCCGAGCAGTTGATTGGTGTCCCTGGCACGTCCGGCTGGATATAACCCTGGATGGCGCCAGCAAGTGCTTTGCCCCTGAACCGTAAATCCCAATATATTCTCCTTATTAACATGCCGGGCAGGTCATTGGCGACCTAGGGGAGTCTGACTGGATTCCGCTCCATGGCGCCGACACGTGCTTTGCCTCTGAACCCTGAATCCTGATCGACTATCATGAACACCTTGGACAGGTCATTGGCGATCTAGGGGAGTCTGACTGGATTCCGCTCCATGGCGCCGACACGTACTTTGCCCGCGGCAACACGGACACTTTCAACATCAGCGGCGTGGATGTCAATGACCTCAGCCATGTGGCCGTGCGCCTGGTGCGTTCCCTGATTATGTTTAGGATCTGGGGTCGTGATTTGTTTAGGGATTAGGGGTCTGACACTCTGACTGGGCTGAGGGTTGTGATTGGGTTGAGGGTTTGGGGTTTTTGTTTTCATTTCGGGTGTAGGGTGTGGAATGTGCTGACGGTTGTGATTAGGTCGAGGGTTTATTTTGAGTTTAGGGTTCTGCCTGGGATGAGAGTTGTGATTGGCTTGAGGGTTTAGGGTTTGAGTGCTGAGGTGGGTTGGACAGGCTTGGGCTTGGTACGGCCTAAACTATGTGGTTGTGAGTCTGCTACAAATATGAGTTGGGGGGGGGGCTTGATTCTGGGTCTGAAAGCAGGATGTGACAGCTGGGTGTGACAGCCGTGTGGGAGGTGGTTTGGGTGGGGAAAATCAGGCGGGGTGTAACAAGGGCACAGCTAAGTGATCGGGCTGCTTCGGATGGTGGGTTGTGCATTCCGGTGCTGGCGGTGCCTACCTGCCTGCTGCGTTCCTGCTGGCACCTCCCTTGCCATCTGGTGCTTGCTTTGATGCTGCTGCTGTGCCCTCGGCATAAATAATGGCAGGCTGCTGGTGCTTGATTGTCGCTCATTTTGACTGTTTCTCCGCCTCCCTTGAAGTCTGCTGCGATGCTAGTGCTGTGGCCTTAGCCCAAGCAACGGCGGGTCCTTGGTGCTTGTTTGGCTCATTCTGACTGTTCCTCGCCGCCCTTGCAGTCTGACGCCTTTTGCGATGCTAGTGCTGTGGCCTTAGCCCAAGCAATGGCGGGTCTTTGGTGCTTGTTTGGATCATCCTGACTGCTCCTTCGCCGCCCTTGCAGTCTGACGCCTGCTACTATGCTAGTGCTGTAGCCTTGGCCCAAGCGACGGCGGGTAATTGGTGCTTTTTATCTCATTCTGACTGTTTCTTCGGCTGCCTTGCAGTCCAGCGTTGCGGATGCCAAGCTGCACTCTGGCTGGAACTTGCAGCGCATTGAGATCCTGCATAAGGTGTAGTGACCATGCGCCAAGGTTAGGGTTTAGGGTCAGGGGCCCAAAAGTGGGGTTCAGGGTTTGAACCCTGATCTTGGAACCGTCAGCGCATAAGGCGTGGTGGCATTCGGTTTGGGGTAGATGAAAAAACGTCCCGGGTTGAGAGTTAGGGTTGAGGTGTGTTCAACCTAGCCCTTTGACCTGCAGCGCATAGAGGTGCTGCACACGGATTGGGACGTGGCCTTGAATCCCTGTCACAGACAATAAACGCATGTCTCCCCCCAGCAGCCTTTTTTCAAATGGTCGATGGTCTTTACTTTGACCCCAGCGGGACCTGCAGCGTGTGTTGAAGTCCCCCTGCACACTTTTGATGATTCACGGCCTGTTGGAAGGCATTTCCTTGGAACTTGTAGCACGCATGGAGGTCCAGGATGCGGTGAAGGGTGTAGGGCTCATCGTCGACCCTGGCCCTGGAACCTGTAGCACGCATGGAGGTCCTGCCTGGCATGAGGGTGTAGAACTGAAGGTGGAGTTTGGAGTCGTTAATCCTAGCCCTATACCCTGCAGCACATTGAGGTGCTGTGAAGGGTGAGGGTTGAATTGTCGGGCTAAATGTTAGCGCAAAGGGGTGCTTGAAAGCCCTAGCCCTATACCCTACAGCATATTGCGGTGCTGCGCAGGGTGAGGGTTTATGGACCAGGCTAGAGTTTGTTTAAGTTTGAGTTAAGGGGTGGTTTAAAACCCTAGACCTGTACCCTGGGGCCTTTCAAGGTGCTGCGTACTGCACAGGTTGTGGATTAATGGGCTGGTTAGAGGTTAGGGTATGGGTGGTTGAGACCCTTGCCCTTTACCCTGAAGCATATGGTGGTGCTGCGCAGGGTGAGGGTTAAGGGGTCGGGTTGGGGTTTAGGGGTGATTGAAAACTCTAGCCATGGACTCTGATGCGCCGTTAGGGCTAGAAAGAGGGTGTGGGACTAGATCTGCGGTTTTCACCGCGTCCCTTTCCCCATTTATTCCCACCTTTTCGGGTTTGACCTGAAAGCCCCTGCTGTTGCTGCTGCTGCTGCTCCTACCGCTGCTGCAGCTGCCCTTGCTGCTACTGCTGCTGTTGCTGATACTGCTGCTTCTGATGCTGCCTCTCCCTCCAGGGCACTGGCTGGAAGAGCGTCTTCTACTGCAACGACTGGCTGACCAAGACAGAGCCCAGCATGCAGCTCGTCGAAGCCAACACTTGGCTGGTGCGAGCCGGTCCGATATTCTTAACACGCAGCACATTGTTTTAAAATTCAAAATTCAAAGGCATGGGGAATCAGGACAGAACGCATCATCCTACCCGTAGAGGCCAGCTCGGTACTTGGCTGGTGGCTGATGTTCGTCGTTCGCGGATGTCAAATGCATCGCAACTTTAAGACTTTGGGCAAGCTCTGGCCGGGGGGTGTTTTTGAACCTGTAATCGTGTCTCCTTCATGAACCCTCTCAATCTACCTCCTTGCTATATCCCTGCTAGACCTCCGCTAGGTCCCCGATAGATCCTAGCTCATGTTATCGCCCCACCCCTCTGCCCCAGTGTGCCTGCACCAGATACCGAGGCCGCATCACATGCCAGCAATTCAAAATCTGAACCAAACTGCAACAATCCTGTTTGAGACCAGTGATGCCTCCCCCCTCCAACCCCTTCCCTTTTCCTCTAGGCCATGAGCAAGTATGATGTGAACATCCTCACCAGTGACCTCAAGGGATCCGACTTCAAGGGGTTGGCCTACATCACTCTTTCGGGCTGGTGGGGCACCAGCAAGGAGGTGAGGGGTCGAGGAGGGTGGAGTTTTGTGAAGATTTGTGTAGTTTTTTTTCTATAAGGGTGGAGGGGGAGGAGGGTGGAAGATGAGAGGCGGATGAAAAGTGTTATTCTGCTTATTTTAGGAGAGGTTGGTGAAGAAGGTGAGGGGTCAAGGAGGAGGAGAGGGGTGGTGGAGGAGGAGGTGCGAGGTGGAGGAGAGGGGTGGTGGAGGAGGAGGTGCGAGGTGGAGGAGAGGGGTGGTGGAGGAGGAGGTGCGAGGTGGTGGAGGAGGTGAGGGGTCAAGGAGGAGGATAGGGGTGGTGGAGGAGGAGGTGCGAGGTGGTGGAGGAGGTGAGGGGTCAAGGAGGAGGATAGGGGTGGTGGAGGAGGAGGTGCGAGGTGGTGGAGGAGGTGAGGGGTCAAGGAGGAGGATAGGGGTGGTGGAGGAGGAGGATAGGGGTGGTGGAGGAGGTGAGGGGTCAAGGAGGAGGATAGGGGTGGTGGAGGAGGAGGTGCGAGGTGGTGGAGGAGGTGAGGGGTCAAGGAGGAGGATAGGGGTGGTGGAGGAGGTGAGGGGTCAAGGAGGAGGATAGGGGTGGTGGAGGAGGAGGTGCGAGTTGGTGGAGGAGGTGAGGGGTCAAGGAGGAGGATAGGGGTGGTGGAGGAGGTGAGGGGTCAAGGAGGAGGATAGGGGTGGTGGAGGAGGAGGTGCGAGGTGGTGGAGGAGGTGAGGGGTCAAGGAGGAGGATAGGGGTGGTGGAGGAGGAGGTGCGAGGTGGTGGAGGAGGTGAGGGGTCAAGGAGGAGGATAGGGGTGGTGGAGGAGGAGGTGCGAGGTGGTGGAGGAGGTGAGGGGTCAAGGAGGAGGATAGGGGGTGGTGGAGGAGGAGGTGCGAGGTGGTGGAGGAGGTGAGGGGTCAAGGAGGAGAATAGGGGTGGTGGAGGAGGAGGTGCGAGGTGGTGGAGGAGGTGAGGGGTCAAGGAGGAGGAGAGGGGTGGTGGAGGAGGTGAGGGGTCAAGGAGGAGGATAGGGGTGGTGGAGGAGGAGGTGCGAGGTGGTGGAGGAGGTGAGGGGTCAAGGAGGAGGATAGGGGTGGTGGAGGAGGTGAGGGGTCAAGGAGGAGGATAGGGGTGGTGGAGGAGGAGGTGCGAGGTGGTGAAGGAGGTGAGGGGTCAAGGAGGAGGATAGGGGTGGTGGAGGAGGTGAGGGGTCAAGGAGGAGGATAGGGGTGGTGGAGGGGGAGGTGTGAGGTGGTGGAGGAGGTGAGGGGTCAAGGAGGAGGATAGGGGTGGTGGAGGAGGTGAGGGGTCAAGGAGGAGGATAGGGGTGGTGGAGGAGGAGGTGCGAGGTAGTGGAGGAGGTGAGGGGTCAAGGAGGAGGATAGGGGTGGTGGAGGAGGGGCAGAGGATGGTGGAGGGAGGTGAGGGTGTCAAGGAGGAGGATAGGGGTGGTGGAGGAGGAGGTGCGAGGTGGTGGAGGAGGTGAGGGGTCAAGGAGGAGGATAGGGGTGGTGGAGGAGGAGGTGCGAGGTGGTGGAGGAGGTGAGGGGTCAAGGAGGAGGATAGGGGTGGTGGAGGAGGTGAGGGGGTCAAGGAGGAGGATAGGGGTGGTGGAGGAGGAGGTGCGAGGTGGTGGAGGAGGTGAGGGGTCAAGGAGGAGGATAGGGGGTGGAGGAGGTGCGAGGTGTGAGGAGGTGCGAGGTGGTGGAGGAGGTGAGGGGTCAAGGAGGAGGATAGGGGTGGTGGAGGAGGAGGTGCGAGGTGGTGGAGGAGGTGAGGGGTCAAGGAGGAGGATAGGGGTGGTGGAGGAGGTGAGGGGTCAAGGAGGAGGATAGGGGTGGTGAAGGAGGAGGTGCGAGGTGGTGGAGGAGGTGAGGGGTCAAGGAGGAGGATAGGGGTGGTGGAGGAGGTGAGGGGTCAAGGAGGAGGATAGGGGTGGTGGAGGAGGAGGTGCGAGGTGGTGGAGGAGGTGAGGGGTCAAGGAGGAGGATAGGGGTGGTGGAGGAGGAGGTGCGAGGTGGTGGAGGAGGTGAGGGGTCAAGGAGGAGGATAGGGGTGGTGGAGGAGGAGGTGCGAGGTGGTGGAGGAGGTGAGGGGTCAAGGAGGAGGATAGGGGTGGTGGAGGAGGTGAGGGGTCAAGGAGGAGGATAGGGGTGGTGGAGGAGGAGGTGCGAGGTGGTGGAGGAGGTGAGGGGTCAAGGAGGAGGATAGGGGTGGTGGAGGAGATGAGGGGTCAAGGAGGAGGATAGGGGTGGTGGAGGAGGAGGTGCGAGGTGGTGAAAGAGGTGAGGGGTCAAGGAGGAGGATAGGCGTGGTGGAGGAGGAGGATAGGGGTGGTGGAGGAGGTGAGGGGTCAAGGAGGAGGATAGGGGTGGTGGAGGGGGAGGTGCGAGGTGGTGGAGGAGGTGAGGGGTCAAGGAGGAGGATAGGGGTGGTGGAGGAGGTGAGGGGTCAAGGAGGAGGATAGGGGTGGTGGAGGAGGAGGTGCGAGGTGGTGAAGGAGGTGAGGGGTCAAGGAGGAGGATAGGGGTGGTGGAGGAGGTGAGGGGTCAAGGAGGAGGATAGGGGTGGTGGAGGAGGAGTTGCGAGGTGGTGGAGGAGGTGAGGGGTCAAGGAGGAGGATAGGGGTGGTGGAGGAGGAGGTGCGAGGTGGTGGAGGAGGTGAGGGGTCAAGGAGGAGGATAGGGGTGGTGGAGGAGGTGAGGGGTCAAGGAGGAGGATAGGGGTGGTGGAGGAGGAGGTGCGAGGTGGTGGAGGAGGTGAGGGGTCAAGGAGGAGGATAGGGGTGGTGGAGGAGGAGGTGCGAGGTGGTGGAAGGAGGTGAAGGGGTCAAGGAGGAGGAATAGGCGTGGTGGAGGAGGAGGAGGTGCGAGTTGGTTGGAGGAGGTGAGGCGTCAAGGAGGAGGATAGGGGTGGTGGAGGCAGGATGAGGGGTTCAAGGCGGAGGATAGGGGTGGTGGAAGGCGGAGGTGCGACGGGTGGTGGAGGAGGTGAGGGGTTCACGGAGGAGGATAAGGGGTGGTGGAGGAGGGTGAGGGTCAAGGAGGAGGATAGGGGTGGTGGGAGGAGGAGGTGCGAGGTGGTGAAGGAGGTGCGGGCGGTCCAAGTAGGAGGATAGGGGTGGTGTAGGAGGATGGTGGAGGTGGTGGGAGGAGGGGGGTCAAAGGAGGAGGCATAGGGTGGTGGAGGGAGAGGTGCTGACGGTGGTGGAGGAGGTGAGGGGTCAAGGAAGAGGATAGGGGTGGTGGAGGAGGTGAGGGCGTCAAGGAGGAGGATCAGGGGTGGTGGAGGAGGAGGTGCGATGGTAGGTGGAGGAGGTGAGGGGTCAAGGAGGAGGATAGGGGTGGTGGCGGATGGTGACGGGGTCAAGGAGGAGGATAGGGGATGGTGGAGGAGGAGGGTGCGAGGTGGTGGAAGGAGTTGAGGGGTCAAGGAGGAGGATAGGGGTGGTGGAGGAGGAGGTGCGAGGTAGTGGAGGAGGTGAGGGGTCAAGGAGGAGGATAGGGGTGGTGGAGGAGGTGAGGGGTCAAGGAGGAGGATAGGGGTGGTGGAGGAGGAGGTGCGAGGTGGTGGAGGAGGTGAGGGGTCAAGGAGGAGGATAGGGGTGGTGGAGGAGGAGGTGCGAGGTGGTGGAGGAGGTGAGGGGTCAAGGAGGAGGATAGGGGTGGTGGAGGAGGTGAGGGGTCAAGGAGGAGGATAGGGGTGGTGGAGGAGGAGGTGCGAGGTGGTGGAGGAGGTGAGGGGTCAAGGAGGAGGATAGGGGTGGTGGAGGAGGAGGTGCGAGGTGGTGGAGGAGGTGAGGGGTCAAGGAGGAGGAAAAGGGGTGGTGGAGGAGGAGGTGCGAGGTGGTGGAGGAGGTGAGGGGTCAAGGAGGAGGATAGGGGTGGTGGAGGAGGTGAGGGGTCAAGGAGGAGGATAGGGGTGGTGAAGGAGGAGGTGCGAGGTGGTGGAGGAGGTGAGGGGTCAAGGAGGAGGATAGGGTGGTGGAGGAGGTGAGGGTGTCAAGGAGGAGGATAGGGGTGGTGGAGGAGGAGGTGCGAGGTGGTGGAGGAGGTGAGGGTTCAAGGAGGAGGATAGGGTGGTGGAGGAGGAGGTGCGAGGTGGTGGAGGAGGTGAGGGGTCAAGGAGGAGGATAGGGGTGGTGGAGGAGGAGGTGCGAGGTGGTGGAGGAGGTGAGGGGTCAAGGAAGAGGATAGGGGTGGTGGAGGAGGTGAGGGGTCAAGGAGGAGGATAGGGGTGGTGGAGGAGGAGGTGCGAGGTGGTGGAGGAGGTGAGGGGTCAAGGAGGAGGATAGGGGTGGTGGAGGAGGTGAGGGGTCAAGGAGGAGGATAGGGGTGGTGGAGGAGGAGGTGCGAGGTGGTGAAAGAGGTGAGGGGTCAAGGAGGAGGATAGGCGTGGTGGAGGAGGAGGATAGGGGTGGTGGAGGAGGTGAGGGGTCAAGGAGGAGGATAGGGGTGGTGGAGGAGGTGAGGGGTCAAGGAGGAGGATAGGGGTGGTGGAGGAGGAGGTGCGAGGTGGTGAAGGAGGTGAGGGGTCAAGGAGGAGGATAGGGGTGGTGGAGGAGGTGAGGGGTCAAGGAGGAGGATAGGGGTGGTGGAGGAGGAGTTGCGAGGTGGTGGAGGAGGTGAGGGGTCAAGGAGGAGGATAGGGGTGGTGGAGGAGGAGGTGCGAGGTGGTGGAGGAGGTGAGGGGTCAAGGAGGAGGATAGGGGTGGTGGAGGAGGTGAGGGGTCAAGGAGGAGGATAGGGGTGGTGGAGGAGGTGAGGGGTCAAGGAGGAGGATAGGGGTGGTGGAGGAGGAGGTGCGAGGTGGTGGAGGAGGTGAGGGGTCAAGGAGGAGGATAGGGGTGGTGGAGGAGGAGGTGCGAGGTGGTGGAGGAGGTGAGGGGTCAAGGAGGAGGATAGGGGTGGTGGAGGAGGTGAGGGGTCAAGGAGGAGGATAGGGGTGGTGAAGGAGGAGGTGCGAGGTGGTGGAGGAGGTGAGGGGTCAAGGAGGAGGATAGGGGTGGTGGAGGAGGTGAGGGGTCAAGGAGGAGGATAGGGGTGGTGGAGGAGGAGGTGCGAGGTGGTGGAGGAGGTGAGGGGTCAAGGAGGAGGATAGGGGTGGTGGAGGAGGAGGTGCGAGGTGGTGGAGGAGGTGAGGGGTCAAGGAGGAGGATAGGGGTGGTGGAGGAGGAGGTGCGAGGTGGTGGAGGAGGTGAGGGGTCAAGGAGGAGGATAGGGGTGGTGGAGGAGGTGAGGGGTCAAGGAGGAGGATAGGGGTGGTGGAGGAGGAGGTGCGAGGTGGTGGAGGAGGTGAGGGGTCAAGGAGGAGGATAGGGGTGGTGGAGGAGGTGAGGGGTCAAGGAGGAGGATAGGGGTGGTGGAGGAGGAGGTGCGAGGTGGTGAAGGAGGTGAGGGGTCAAGGAGGAGGATAGGGGTGGTGGAGGAGGAGGATAGGGGTGGTGGAGGAGGTGAGGGGTCAAGGGGGAGGATAGGGGTGGTGGAGGGGGAGGTGCGAGGTGGTGGAGGAGGTGAGGGGTCAAGGAGGAGGATAGGGGTGGTGGAGGAGGTGAGGGGTCAAGGAGGAGGATAGGGGTGGTGGAGGAGGAGGTGCGAGGTAGTGGAGGAGGTGAGGGGTCAAGGAGGAGGATAGGGGTGGTGGAGGAGGTGAGGGGTCAAGGAGGAGGATAGGGGTGGTGGAGGAGGAGGTGCGAGGTGGTGGAGGAGGTGAGGGGTCAAGGAGGAGGATAGGGGTGGTGGAGGAGGAGGTGCGAGGTGGTGGAGGAGGTGAGGGGTCAAGGAGGAGGATAGGGGTGGTGGAGGAGGTGAGGGGTCAAGGAGGAGGATAGGGGTGGTGGAGGAGGAGGTGCGAGGTGGTGGAGGAGGTGAGGGGTCAAGGAGGAGGATAGGGGTGGTGGAGGAGGAGGTGCGAGGTGGTGGAGGAGGTGAGGGGTCAAGGAGGAGGAAAGGGGTGGTGGAGGAGGAGGTGCGAGGTTGTGGAGGAGGTGAGGGGTCAAGGAGGAGGATAGGGGTGGTGGAGGAGGTGAGGGGTCAAGGAGGAGGATAGGGGTGGTGGAGGAGGAGGTGCGAGGTGGTGGAGGAGGTGAGGGGTCAAGGAGGAGGATAGGGGTGGTGGAGGAGGAGGTGCGAGGTGGTGGAGGAGGTGAGGGGTCAAGGAGGAGGATAGGGGTGGTGGAGGAGGAGGTGCGAGGTGGTGGAGGAGGTGAGGGGTCAAGGAGGAGGATAGGGGTGGTGGAGGTGGAGGTGCGAGGTGGTGGAGGAGGTGAGGGGTCAAGGAGGAGGATAGGGGTGGTGGAGGAGGAGGTGCGAGGTGGAGGAGCCCTAAAAAAGCAACAGGATGCTGGTGGCTGTGCGTATCGAGCTGGTCACGCAAATAAACAGAACCGCCATAGGACGGAAATTGTGCTGAATGCTGAAGTGGGCTTCAAATCCTTCAATGGTGCATCCGAAATCCCGGAACCCTGAACCATACGTGCAGATCAAGCTGGCCAATCCTGGGGAGGCTGTTCATACCTTTGGGCGCAGCACAACCGAGTCCTTCAGCCTGACAGCGGACGATGTTGGACCTCTGACGAGCGTCACGATCCGCATCGACGCCTCGGACGACATTGGCGACGCGTGGGCGCTGCGCGACGTGGAGGTCACGCGCTGCGGAGTGGACGGGTGGGTGTGGTGTCATGCGCAAACATAATAATAAATGCACGACGGAATCAATTGTTGGCTCATGGATGCATGGTCGCGTGCGGCGGAGGCAATGGGTGGGTGCGTGGAATCAACGGATGTTATGCTGCTTACATTTATTGCACTGTGATGTTATGCAAGACCATTTGATTTAATTCAAGCTGACTGTATGCAATGCATTCTGATTGGACAAGCAGTTTATTTAGCAACAATTTCAGGGTCGCGCCACTCGCGCGGCTTTACTTAATCGCTAAGATCTGGAATTTTCGCCTGTGAGAATCCTGTGATACCTTACAAATTCCCCCACACTTTCCCACGACCGTCCCAGTGTTTTATCGTCATCCTTTGTGAGTTCCCACTTACCCTGCAGCTGCTATGCCTACTCTCGCTAGCCAAGTGCCAGTTTCCAATAAAGAGGCTTCGCGGATTATCATCTTACTATTCATGGCCCTTGCGGCTTAGTACATAATACTTTTTGGCCCCACGTTTATAAAAAATTGCAATTGATTGCCCAACGTGAAGGTAAACATTGTCTTCAGTACCGGTATATAAATCTTAAATAAATCAGTATCCTAGGCATTTGATTTCATGCCTAGGATACCAATTTAATCATTTTCTTATCGGTATGCAGTGCATGCTCATTCTATTAAGCTTGTGCTGATGATATGCACTGGTAATGCTTTTCAATGAATACAAGCTGCAGCGTGTCGAGCCTGTGCACTCCCTCTCACTCTCTTTGGCCCAGGGCTATACAGCCTTTTTTTGTACATTAAATCCTCTCTCATACAGCTCACTCTCTGCAGCTGTAGCCAAGGCATTCTAAATTACCTCTGCCCCTGCTGCTATTTATGTTGCTCCTGTAGCTCCTGTTGCTCCTGTAGCTGCAATGTCACTGCTACTGCTACTGTTCCTACTCCTGCCCACATTGCTGCTACTGCTGCTGGCTGCTGTTTCTCCCCTGCGGCTCCTGTTGCTGCTGCGTCTCCCCTGCTACTCCTACTCCTGCCCACATTGCTGCTACTGCTGCTGCTGCTGCTGTTTCTCCCCTGCTGCTGTTGCAATGCAATACAGCTGAATATCATCGCTGCCATGTTGCTACAGCTGCTGCTAACACAGTGAAACAACGCCACCCTCTGCTGCAGTTGCTGCTACGACCGTGACATGTACGGCGGTACTTTCGAATACCGCAATTGGTTGAGCATGTCGCTCCCGACCGCCGACATCTCCAAGCACCGCGAGTTAGGCACTTACAAGCTGTCAGTGTTCACGAGCGCGGCGGAGGCCAACTCTGCCTTCGACGGCGACGTGTACGTCAAGATGACCGGCGCGTACGGCACAACCAAGGAGCTGCTACTGCGCAACGAGTCAACGGTGCGCATTCGCCGAGAGCGCCCCTGGCCTGCCCAACACGCTGTGTCAGCACAGCCCTAGCGTCCGTCCCCTTAGGTGTCTAGATCGCTTGCAGCCTGTCCAGTGTTGCATGGCCCTCTCTAACTCAAGGGGAACGCGCACCTTTATCCTGCTTGGCGGAGAGCGCCCCTGGCCTGCACGCTGTGTCAGCAGGGCCCTAGCGTCCGTCCCCTTAGGTGTCTACACCCTAGAGCGCTTGCAGCCAGCCCGAAATTGCTTGGCCCTTCAGCAGTTTAGGGAAATATGTACCTCTGTCCTGCTAGGTGGAGAGCGCCCCTGGCCTACCCAAGACAACCTACTGCGGTTCCAAGCACCAGGACTTCACCATCGAGGCCACAGATGTGGGCAACCTGACCTCTGTCCAAGTCCGCATCGTGAGTGATGGGTGGAAGCTGGGTAGTAACTGGATAGTAGCTAGATGGCAGCTGTATTGGAGCTGGATCGTAGCTGGCTAGAAGCTGGAGATAGGCGCAGGCGCTTCGTAGGAGCAAGCCCTGTCACACACAGTCAGACATCAAGCGTTTACTTTAGTGTGTACCAGAGCACCTTTGGGGGGTTGCCGGGCGGCCATTACAGGGCCAAATCGGGACCAAACCTTGACCGGCCTGCGGCGGGTGGCCCTAGCAGTAGGGCTTGCTGCATTAGGCCCCCACGGCCAAAGGCCGTGAAGTAGCTGAATTGTAGCTGAAGCGTGCTAAGATAATCACTGTCAGACGCAGGCCCCCGTTACTGGTGGAGGTGCTCTGGGTACTGATATTTTCTAAACATTGTGCTAAATTTGTATTGAAAATTATAAATTGTACACTTAGGTTCGTGTCTTAGCCAAAGGAGCACTGCACATAATACATGCTGGCATTTCAGTTGCCGGCCATTAATGAAACCTCGTCATCCTGAAAAATCACATATGTAATTATTCATTTTATTATGCAGTCGAAAGAAATGAGGCAGCTTGGGTCGTTGCCCCCGCCCCATATGGGGAAACTCCAGATAAATCAGGATTCCATGTGTGAAGAAGGTCGGCTTCCTTCATTTTTTCACATTCGACAACCTGAAACAAACACGCACACACACGCACACACCATGTCGATCTAGTCGGCTTGTGCGCTGAGCAGGTCGATCGCTAGGGCGCTTATAAAGGCATACAATTGTAATATGGTGTTAATGTTTTTTTTCAGATCGTGTCTGACCTTCTTCATTTTCCTCGTGTCACGGGAAAGTTACAGAAAACATTTACTGTACGGCAGCACACAGAAAGACACAGCCCCCCCCCCCCACACACACACACTCACTCATGCACCTTGTCCCTTCGCATCTTTCCCTGCCAGGCTGCGACTGGTACCACCACCACCTGGTGCTTGGACCACGTGACGGTCACGCCTCCGCCCCCCGCCGCAGTCGACGGCTTGGCGGCCGCTGCGGCCGCCAAGGACTGCGTGTTCCCCTTCAAGGACTGGATGATCCCCGACAACGGCTTCTACACGCTGAGCAAGGAGCTTCAACAGGCTGATTATCAGGTAAGCCCCGCCTGGTTCTGACATTGATTTGCTTGACCCTGGACCTAACCCTGGACCTAGACACTCAACCCTTCACCTTCTTGCTTGACCCTGGACCTAACCCTGAACCTAGACACTTAACCCTTTACCTTCTTGCTTGACCCTGGACCTAACCCTGAACCTAGACACTTAACCCTTTACCTTCTTGCTTGACCCTGGACCTAACCCTGGACCTAGACTCTCAACCCCTCACCCTCTTGCTTGACCCTGGACCTAACCCTGGACCTAGACTCTCAACCCCTCACCCTCTTGCTTGACCCTAGACCTAACCCTGATTTCAAAATGGCTCCTACACGCCCAGAAAGGAGCAATACAGCAGACAGAGTAGTAGGAGTAACTAGTCAGGTTCCACCCTCCACCCTTATCCTAGAACCCTTAAAACTACTACACCCTGCGCCCTGAACTTGTAACTCTTTGCCCACAACACAAATTTGAAATGGCCTCTACATGGTTCACAAAGTTGGCTGGACGTGACGGCTAAATTGTAGACCCTGACCCGTCAACGAAAAGCTGCTGCTGCTGCTGCCACTCCTTTTCAACGCGACCAGTTGACCAAGACAGGCACATCTGACCCATATTAGGGTATCACATACTTACCATACCATGACACAGTCCATGCTGCTGCTGCAGCTGCTGCTGCTGATGACCAAGTGACCAACATTATTAAGCTTCGGTCTCGGCCAGGGCTGGGATGATCGCCTCGGACCCTGCCCTGAGTTACCACCCCCGGCCCTCTGACCACAGCCTAATCATTATAAACCGCCACCCGGTGCAGGCAGGCCCTAACCTTGGACATAACGCTGACGGCGCCCCCTGTCCCCTGCGACCCCGGGGGTCAAGGTCACCATGACAAGACAGCCCTGACGATGACGTGTACCTGACCACGGCTTTTCATGCTACTGCTGTTGCTGACGACGACCATCATAATGCTGACAATTGCCTGGTATGGTGGCCGCAACAGACAGCTAAGACCCATCTGACGATCACCTGGTGTCCCTTGCTGTCCCGCAGGTCGAGGTGGCCGCAAAAGACAGCTAAGACCCATCTGAGGTTGACATGTACCATGGCCACCCTTGCCGCTTATGCTGTTGATGATGATGATGATGATGATGATGACCATTACAAGGCTGACGGTTGCCTGATATCCCTTTTTGTCTTGCAGGTCAAGGTGACTACGACAGAGAGCTCCGACCCCTTTGATGGGGATGTGTATCTGACCCTGACCGGGCTGGACGGCACCGCCAACGAGCAGCGTCTCACCAACGGCAAGCAGGGCAACTTCTTGGCAGCTGCCGTCGCTGAGTTTGCGTTTAAGGCTGGGGACCCTGGCCAGCTGAGCAATATCTCTGTTCGCATGGTGGGTTCAGGATCAAGGCCGGGTGAGGAGAGGGTTAGTTGTTTCAGTACGTGCCAGGCTGACAAGGCAGCTTCCTGGCAGCTGCTGCTGTTGTAGAGTTTTTGTCCAAGGTCAGGAGACCCTTGTCAGCTGAGGGTCAGCTCTGTGTGCATGGTGGAATTGTGAGTGTGTATATAAATAAATATAGTGAACCAGTTTATACCCGATATATACCGGATTACCGGTATATATACATTTGTGTCATGAAAACGTCACTGCGGTGCTCGCCACCGCCGCCTCATCGCAGGACATGACCTGGTGGCATGGGGCATGATCTAAGTCACCAACACCACCATGTAGCTGACCTGTAGCTGGAACATGCACCCAAAACAGCACTGCTGCCTCATCGCAGGACATGACCTGGTTGCATTGGGCATGATCGAGGTCACCAACACCACCATGTAGCTGAACCTAGCTGAACATGCACCCAAAACAGCACTGTCGCCTCATGGCAGGACATGACCTGGTTGCATTGGGCATGATCGAGGTCACCAACACCACCATGTAGCTGAACCTAGCTGAACATGCACCCAAAACAGCACTGTCGCCTCATGGCAGGACATGACCTGGTTGCATTGGGCATGATCGAGGTCACCAACACCACCATGTAGCTGAACCTAGCTGAACATGCACCCAAAACAGCACTGTCGCCTCATGGCAGGACATGACCTGGTTGCATTGGGCATGATCGAGGTCACCAACACCACCATGTAGCTGAACTGTAGCTGAACATGCACCCAAAACAGCACTGCCGCCTCATCGCAGGACGTGACGGGCAGCTGCTGCTGGTGGCACCTGGGCAAGATCGAGGTCACCAATACCGCCACGGGCTACAAGACCCACTTCCGCTACAACAGCTGGCTGGGCTCTTACTGCTCCATGGTGAACCTGTGCTCTCAGGTGTGAACCTGGGTGGACCTGTGCTTTCAGGTGTGAACCTGGGTTATGAATTCAAACCATGTACCATGAACCCTTAAGGCCTAAACCATGAACCATGAACCCGTAACCCTTCATTCCTGTCTGGGCCCCAAGTGCCCCATGGTGGACCTCTGCTCTCAGGTAGGCAGAGGTATGGGCATAATCCTAAATCTGAAGCTGTTGAACCTGAGCCCTTGACCCTGACCGCCTGGCTGGGCTCCATCTGCCCCAAGGTGGAATTGTGCTGTCAGGTACGTTAGTTGGTGTGCATAAACCCTACTCTCAATCTATTTACCCTGAACCCTGACCGTCTGGCTGGACTCCAACTGCCCCAAGGTGGAACTGTGCTGTCAGGTACATTGGTGTATGTGCCTCAACCCAACCCCTGAGGCTATTTACCCTGAACCCTGTCCGCCTGGCTGGACTCCAACTGCCACATGGTGGAACTGTGCTGTCACTCTCCCCGTACCCTTTTCTTGCCCGCTCCTTCCTGACATTCTCAGTATGAATGCAAGTAGCGACTGTTTGAATACCAGCTGCCATTGTTTGAATACCAGCTGTCACTGTTAGAGTTCCGATACGAGCTGACATTGTTTCAACACCAGCTGTCATTGTTTGAATACGAACTGTCATTGTTTGAATACCAGCTGTCGTTTTTTAATAACAGCTGTTTATGTTCGCCCGCCACCCTGGGCCCTGCTCGCTCGCCCCTGCACCGCACAATGCCTCATTGCCTCCACATATGCCTCATGCGTCATGCATGAAGCATCACGTTGTGCTTGCTTGCTCCCTCCCTCCTTCTCCCCACAGTCACTCTTTGAGTATGAGCTGTCGCTGTTCGCCGCGGCGTCCGACGGTGGCCGCTTCTCTGGAGAGATATCCATCCAGATGCACGGAAACTACAGCTCAGAGTGGATCAAGGTAAAACTGCCGTAGAGCGCGATAGAGTTCTTTTGAAAATCAAGGTTTAAGATGAGGGCAGCTGTACCCTGAGCTCCCCCGCCAATGCATGCCGGAGAGGTGTCCTGTCCATCGAGCTGCAAGGCAAAACTGAAGCCTAGAATATATCAAGGTGATACATACCGGTCAAACATCTTCCAGACTGTGGGGCAACAGAAGGGGGTTGTCGACGCACCGCTGCCTAAGCAGGAAATCTAAAGCGTTATGTGCTGTAGACGATGTAGCCTGTACGACACAGCCATCGATGTCACATCTATCGTGTGTGTGTGTGAGGGTTTGCAAAAAGCTCTATTAGGAGAAGGGTTTCAGCTGGAGCAGCTACAGCTCAGAGACGATCATTGTTCTTCACAACTCATGCAACAGGACCATCTTGCAGTCCTTTAGGGGAAGGGTGTCACAAGGGACAGCTCCAGCTCAGAGACAATTAAGGTCTTTCACGATTTCCTGATGGTTCTAAGTAGAAGGAACAGCTCAAACCGCAACGCCCCCGCCACCGCGTGATGTATCAGAGCAGCTGTCCGACCACACAATCCTTCTTCCCCCCCTCCCCCCACCTGCAGCCCACACTTCTGCTACTGCTATGCTACTGTCATCGCTAGTGCCACTGCAACTGCTGCATCTGTTGCTGCTGCTACTGCTGCTACTGATGTTGCTACTGATGTTTTTACCGTATTTCTACACCCACTGCTGCCCCTATTGCTACTGCTATTGCTACTGCTGTTGTCACTGATGTTTCTACTGCTACTGCTGCTGTTCCTACTTCTGTTGTTGCTGATGTTTATACTCCCACTGCTGCTGTCGTTGCTACTGATTTTGCATCTGGTGTTCCAGCTTGCGTTTCTTCACCCACCACTGCTGCTGTTGCAGGTGTCCTGCAGCGGCGACGGCTACAGCCGCGACGCACCCGCCACCGCGCTCATCAAGCTGTCTGACATTGGTACGCCCTACCGCGTGGACGTCAAGGTAGAGGGCGGCAGTGGGGCTCAGAAGGCCCTCAAGCTGGACCGGGTTGAGGTGGTCAACAAGACTGTGGAGGGGGTCGCGACGCTGTTCCCATCCAAGGAGGCGGTGTCGGCAGACAGCGTGGTGTACATCAGCAGTAAGGTGTGTGCATGGGGATGGGTTTGGGGCAGGCAGGCTGTTGCTGCTGCTGGTCCTGCCCTTACTGCTGCTGCTGTTGATGAACCTGCTGTTAACCTTGCTCCTGCTCTTTCTGCTCCTGCTCCCACTTTTTTAGCTCCTGCTGCTACTGGTCCTCCTCCTCCTAGGTTAGCTCCTGCTCCTAATCCTACTGTTTTAGCTCCTGCTCCTACTGTGTATGCTCCTACTGCTCATGCTCCTACTGCTCATGCTCCTACTGCTCATGCTCCTGCTGCTCCTGCTCCTGCTCCTCTCCCCCCCCTCCCCCCTATTGTTGCGCAATCATACCATGCGGACCCATAGCGCCACCCTTGTCACCCATGCCAATGACTTTGACCCTTCCCTGTTTTTGCGTCACCGGGTGGCTCTTGTTGCCTCTGATCCTGCTGCCATTGACCCCTCCCTCCTTAAAGAAAGTAACAGGAGAACATGATGCACAGCGCCATCATCATCATCACTCCTCCCCCCCTCTCCATACCGATCCTGCTTCACATCCTCTCCCCCCGTCCTCTTGCTCTTATCAATCATGATGGACCGCAGCACCTCCCTCGTCACCTCTCCTCAGCACCTCATGCCTCTAACCCCCTTCTCCCGCTCTCACAGAACATGATGACCCACAGCGCCACCCTCATCACCTCCCCTCCTCCTCGTGCCCATGCTGCGTCTGATCCCCCCTCTCCCCCTCGCCATGCTCATCCTCCTTCTGATCCCCCCTCATCCTTCCCCCCCCCATCCTGCTTCTGATCCTCCCTTTCCTCCCTCTTCCTCCTCCCGCTCTCATAGAGGATGATGACCCACAGCGCCACCATGGTCCCCTCTCCCCCGTCCCCCTGCTCTCACAAAGAGTAATCTATGATGGCCCTTAGCACCTCCATTGTCACCTCTCCCCTTCCTCCTGCTCATCCTGCTTCTAACCCCCTTCTCTCGCTCTCACAAAACATGATGACCCACAGCGCCACCATCGTCCCCTATGCCCCGCCCCCCTGCTCTCACAGAAGAGTAATCTATGATGGCCCCTAGCACCTCCATTGTCACCTCTCCCCTTCCTCCTGCTCATCCTGCTTCTAACCCCCTTCTCCCGCTCTCACAAACATGATGACCCACAGCGCCACCATCATCTCCCCTCCCCCCCGTCATGCCCATCCTGCTTCTGATCCCCCTTCACCCCCTTCCTTTCCCCCTTCTCCCCCCTCTCCCGCTCTCACAGAACATGATGACCCATAGCGTCACCATCGTCACCTCTGGCGAGGATTTCGACGGCTCCCTCTTCGTGACGCTGGTCTGCTCCGAGGGCGAGACTGAGGAAGTGCCACTGACCACCTCAGCCGCCGCCTTCCAGGCTGGGACGCCGGTGCAGGTGGACGTACGCACGTTTGACCTGGGCAAGGTCCAGACGATCAAGGTGGGGCTGCTGCTGCTCAGCATTCGGACCGAAAAGGTGTCGGTTGCTTGATTGTCTGAGGCTTGTGCAAGGTGTCTTTGTCACACACTGCGTCTGGCAGGAAAATCTGTGCTCCGCACTCCCTCTTTCTCTCTCTTCAGGTCAGAGCTGCTATGTCTGGCACTGCCAAGCAGCTGCAGCTGGACCGCATCTCGATGTACAGCCACACCGACAGCTGGGAGACCTTCACCTACTACTGGGGGAGGCCGCTGATGGGGACCACTCTGGTGGAGCTGGAGAAGCTGGTGAGAAGCTGGTTTGTGATGTAGGGCTTACGACCAAGGTTGGGGGTGGTGGGTGGAGAAGCTGATTTGTGATTCAGGGTTATAATTATAGGTCTCGTGTTGGAGAAGCTGGTGAGAAGCTGGTTTGTATTGCAGGGTTTTGAGATTTGGGTGGCGGAGCTGGTGAGAAGACAAATCCCTAGAGCTGGTGTTGGTGGGTTCAGGGCTATAGAAGCTGGTTAGAAGCCATGGTACAAAACCCCCTAGACTTGAACCCTAAACCCTCACCGGCGGCCAACACCCCGTCCTGTCCCACGGAGCACTACACCCTTAACCCGTAGGCCCTTGCAGGAGAATGTATACTATTCCCTGACTATCCTCATTAGTTACCTGCACCCTGTCTTGACCCCCAGAGTCCGGAACCCTACAAAAACCCTATACCTTCCCCTGACAACCCTATCCCCTTGTACCTGCAGGAAAATGTCGACTATTCCTTGACCACCCTCACCGACGACCTCCGCGGCAACGGCACCGACGCGGACGTCTTCGTCACGCTGACCGGCAGCAAGGGCTCAACGCAGGAGATGCAGCTGACAACCCGCGAATGTGGCGGCCAAGGCGACCGCTTGCTAGAGCGCGGCGCGACCGATGCATTTACGCTGACGGCGACGGATGTCGGGCAGCTCGAGGCGATTACGGTCAGGATGGGCGCTCCCTGGTTCTCGTCGGTGCACTCGGATTGGCACCTGCAGGAGATCCAGGTATGATGGGGAGAGTTCTAGATCTAGATCTGGAGGTGATCACAGTCAGCATGGGCGCTCCCTGGACCTCGGATTGGCAACTGCAGGAGATCCAGGTCCCTTAAGGAGAAGATCTGGAGGCTGGACGCAATCACATTCAGGAAGGGTGAAAAGCTTAATGGCTCAGCCTCTTGCCCGTCGACCACCTTGGCGCTCATGCAGCACCATTCCCCCCCCCCCCGCCCGTCAACCTCAAACCCTGACCGCGACCCCCCTCTGCCCCCACACCCCACCCCGCAGATCATCAACCAGAGCAATGGGATTAGGTCTTTTTACGTACTAGGCGACTGGGTGGTCCCGGAGCAGCCAGTCACTATCTCGGTCAGCTACACAGAGCAGGTGGGTGGTGGATCTAGGAAGCGGATCTAGCAGGTGGGTAGGGGAGCTGGGTATTGGATCTTGCCCGTGGTCTCCTTAGATCTACCAAATCTTGACCCCCCACCTCTCCCCCCCTTCATGATCTCCTCAGATCTATCAGATCTTGACCCATCTTCTTCCCCCTTCCTTAATGACCTCCCCAGATCTACCATATCTTTATCCCCATCTCCCCCCCCCACCACTTCATGATCTCCTCAGATCTTCCATGAATACCTGGTCACTGTGGTGGGCCGGGACAGCTCCCTTAAGGATGAGGACATCCACGCGCGCATCAAGTGGGTAATTGAGAGTGGAAAATGAGCCCCCCTGAGGCGTGGTTGGAGGGGCCTCCCAATATCGATGTTGCAGCTGCAATGTTGTGAAATGTAACCGCACTGTTGTCAAATAGAGCTGTATCGTTGTTAAATGTTGTTCAATGCATTTGACCATTTGTCGGAAGGGCAGGAATGTACCTAATTTTTTATGATTGTAGCTGAGAGGTAGCTGAAATGCTGTTCGGAAAATTGCTGAAAACATCGAAAGATAACACTTGTGGTACAGGAACAATTGCATGGACAGTGGTCGAGCTTATCCCAGCTGGAGCTTTCAGGTTGACATGTAGCTGGAATGTAGCTGAAACACAGCTAGGGTGTAGCTGAAGTGTAGCTGAAATCGACTGGAATTTGGACTACTTGTGTCAGGATCAACGGCGATGCTGAGGGGAGCGGCACGAGCACGTCCATGCTCAAGCTGATCAAGGGCCAGGGGGAGCAGGAGGCGGGCAAGAAAGCAACCAGCTTCTCGCTGAGTGCCATGGACGTTGGAGCTCTCACCTCGATCAGCTTTGCCACGGTGGGTTAATGTCTGTGAGAAGGGGGATGAGTGACCAGGCTTTACTCATCCTGCCTGCAACCATCCTCGCTCTGGTGCCATGCTCCCCTGGGGGAAGGGGGACGGCCTCTTTGCCGGACTGGATGGCACGCTGTGGATGTGGCGATGGGCTTTGCCTTCCCTCTTGATTGTCGTAGTTGAGGGATGAGGAACACAGCGAAAGACGAATTATCTTGATCGTCGGCACTAGTTTTTATTCGGTGGAAATCGAACGTGTTGGTCAATTGTGTGCCCCAAGGGTGTAGGGTTTAAAACCCTAAACCCCCAGCCCTAAACTAGGTCGATTGTGTGTCCCAAGTTCGTATTGCAAGAAGTTATGACTTCGCACCCGGGGGAGGGCGATTTAAATCTCCACGTTTTTATTACTAGGATGGGCAAGGGGAGGGGAGGGGACATAAATAAAACGGCATCAAAAATTCAAAATGCTTGAACTCATGAGAATATGCATCAGAGCATAATATGAATGTAGGATCCCCGTGGGCCCAGGCATGGAAGTCAGGCAGTTCACCAAAAAAGGGTTGATGAATTCTGAACTCTAAAACCTGTCCCACCAACCTGTTAGGGCAAGGAGGACAGCGACAGTGCCTACATGTGCGTCGCCCGCGTCGAGGTCACCAACAAGACGACGGGCGTCTTTGGCATTTTCCCCATCGATCAGTACGTGTACAGCTGGAACGGGCCGCAGGCGTACGACCGGGCGCCCGCAGACACGTGCTACACGATCAACGTATCGACGGTCGCGCTGACGCAGTCGGTGGTGTATGACGGCGAGGTGTACGTCCGGGTGCACGGCGACGCAGGGAAGACCGAGGAGATGCGGCTGTCTAACTGGTGGAGCAGCAGCATCTTCACGGTGTGTTTTGAATTTAAATTTGATATTGTTTGAGTGTGGGGGCGATGTCAGGATGGCAGAGGAGATGCGGCTGTCTATCTGGTGGAGCAGCAGCATCTTCACGGTGTGTTTTGAATTTAAATTTGAAATTGTTTGAGTGTGGGGGCGATGTCAGGATGGCAGAGGAGATGCGGCTGTCTATCTGGTGGAGCAGCAGCATCTTCACGGTGTGTTTTGAATTTAAATTTGAAATTGTTTGAGTGTGGGGGCGATGCCAGGATGGCAGAGGAGATGCGGCTGTCTAACTGGTGGAGCAGCAGCATCTTCACGGTGTGTTTTGAATTTAAATTTGAAATTGTTTGGGTGTGGGGACGATGTCAGGATGGCAGGGGAGATGCGGCTGTCTAACTGGTGGAGCAGAAGCAGCTTCACAGTGCGTTATGAGTTAAAGATTTAGAGTTGGTTTGAGTGTGGGGGCAATGCGGGTGGGACCAAGGAGATGCGGCTTTCCAACTGGTGGGGCAGCGGCAGCTTCACGGTGCGTTTCGAATTCGGATTTTGAATTTTGAATTGGTTTGAGTGTAAGGGCGATGCGGGGACGGCAGGGAAGATTCCACCGCGTTCACAAGTATCACCTTAAACAAGCGTATCTGACGAGCATCTAAAGCGCCCCCCGCTCCTCCCTTTCCTGTAGCCCGGCGAGGAGACCTCGTTCACCGTGAGCTCGTTCAGCGTAGGCGTCATGTCTGCGCTGACGGTGCGCACCGTCAGCGCCGGCGGCTCGGCCCCCAAGTGGGGTCTCGGCGCGGTCGAGGTGTACAACAACACCTCGAACGCCACCGCGGTCTTCGAGTGGGGCAAGTTCGTCGCAACAGACAGCGTCATCGAGATTTCAAAGACCGACGCCAAGGTCCAGTATGAGGTGCGCCTAGAACCTGGATGCTCTTTAAGTCCATTTAATCCTATTCAAGTCAGAAAGCCTGTAACCGAAACCCTAAACCCTGTGTGCCCCTCATCCCTTTCATGTTCCTGATGACTTTCATGACAGGGGCGTTCGTGGCCCTTAACCTTCACCCCTCTATCCTAATTGCCAAAACCTGAGTCCTTCACTGTTGAAACCTTAACCCTGCTCATCTCCCTGTCCCACATGACTGGCGTGCTGGGAGACTTCCACAGCACAGTGCCCCTAAACCCTGAACCCTAACCGTCGGCAGCACAGTGCCCCTAAACCCTGATCCCCCACCGTCTGCAGCACCGTACTTCAAACCCTTACCTTGCCCCTCATCCCTTCCCCTGCCTTACATGACTGTCGTAATGGAGGACGTCCGCGGCGCTTAACCCTGAACTCTACAGCTAAAACTAAGCCCTTGTGCACCTGCTCTGCTTGTCCCAGGCCATTGTAGTTTGACGGCGAGGAGCAATTATTCTGTTGAAGGAGAATGAAAACTTACCTTTCAAACCTACTTTTCAAACTTGCCTTTTAAACTTCCATTTCTTGCAAATTTGCCCAGGTGACTGTTGTGACGGGGGACATCCGCGGCGCCAACACTGACGGCGAGGTGCAGCTGCAGATGGGCGGATCAGCGGGCCAGTCGGATTGGATTACTTTGTACAGCGACGATTCGAACTTCAGCCGCGGGAAGAAGGACAAGTTCAACATCAGCGGCGTGGATATGGGTGACGGGCGCTGGATCAAGATGCGCCTGGTGGGTGGAGGAGGGGGGATAGGGAGGGGAAGGGAAATGTTATGGGGATAGTGGTGGCGGGGAGGGTTGGTAGGCCGGCGTGGTGAGGGGGGGACGGGGGCTGGATCAGGCCTACTGGTTGGATGGGGTGGGTCATTTGATTGTGGGTTGGGTCTCATGAGGTCAGGGGGGTGTCATGTGGTGGTGAGGGGGGGGACGAGGGCTGGGTGAAACTTGATGGGTGGATGCTGGTGATGGTGTATCGGGGGGATGCGCCGGAGGCGCTGGGGAAGGGTGTGTGTGTGTGTTGTTGCTACAAAGTGAACGCAACCACCCACAGCCCTTTGGGTGTTGAGGGAGGGGGCTGGTCAGCGGGGTTGCTTGGGGGAGATATTGAGGCAAGTCGCATGTGGGTGGCTGGGGAGCATATGCACATAAATCTGAATGTGTGAACCAGAGATAGATGGTGTGAACCCCCATGGTTTTGCAGGTGACCAAGGCTGGCTGCCAAGAGGTGCACTCCTCATGGTACATGTCCTCAGTGGACATGCTCAGCCTGGCCTCGGGCCTCAAGTCCAGCTTCCAGTACAACAACTGGCTAGCCAATGACTACTGGACCTCAGAGTACGGCACCTGTATCAACGAGACGAGCTGCGTGCAGGTGGGTGGGTGGTGGATCTATCTGGATCTATGGTGGATCTACATGGATCTATCAGGTGGATCTAACAGGTGCGTGGGTGATGGATCTAGCAGATGGTCCTCGCAGGTGGTGGTGGGTAAATCTGGCAGGTGTGCCTAACAGGTGGGTAGGTGGTCGATCTATCTGGTAGGTGCGTGGCTGGCTGTTGACTCCCAAGTCAGCTCCACTGGTTTTGTAGGGTGCTCAGCTACAATTCTGCCACAAAACGGCGTACACTCACAGAGGCCTGGTGTAGCAAGCCCTTCCACTGGGGCCACTGGCTGTGGGTCGATCATTGTTTAGGTTTTAAGGGCAAGAGGGCTACTACATCAATGTACGACCCAGTGGCGGCCACCTGGCAGCCCTGGGTGGCAGCCCTCCAAGGTCACCTGACAGCCCGAGGGTGGCAGACTGGCAGCCCTCCAAGCAGTGCTGTGCCAACTACGGTCCTTACTGTGGCTGAATTACGTAGCTGAGTTGCAATCACCGTAATTTCAAGGCAAATTCAGCTACTTTACCAGCAAGGGACCGTAATTACCAACACGATTTCTGAATTACGGTGCAGTGGCACAGCACTGCCTCCAAGGCTTGTCTGGCGCACACCAAAATAAGCACTGGGTCATCTCCCTCCCCGGCAGTTTTGGATTCCGGATGCACTTTTTCAGCTTGGGATGACATGTGGTTGTTGACGTTCGAAAAGCGTACTTCCCCCCTCGGAATCCCAGGCGCTCGAGACGTACACCGTACGTGTGACCACCGGAGACTCCCGCGGCTCCGACTTCGACGGCGAGGCCTTCTTGACGCTCATCGGCTACGACGGGCGCACCGAGGAGGTTCCGCTGGTCAAGCCCGGCTATGCGCGGAACAGCTTCGACCGCGGCGCGACAGAGACGTTCACGGTCAGGGGCATCGACGTCGGATACATCTACAGCGTCAACGTCCGCATAGTGAGCACTGCTTCTAGGGTTGAGGAATCCAGGTTAATTGTTTTACAAACAAGAACGGTTGATGATGTTCGCATCTTCGGAAGATGTTTTAGTGCGGATTTGCAGCGATTCGTCGTCGTGCCCTTTTTCAATGGCCACACATTTTGTTTAACCTTTTCCACTTCTCTCAGTTTACACTTTTTGTTAACCGGCACCTGAGGGTGTTCCCTAGAAATGCGGGTACCATCCTGTGCCGAGCGTTTCCCTCCTCAATCCTCTTACGTTCTCTTTCCCCCACATCCACACCTCGACCATTTCTGCCCCTGAATCTCCTTTCCTTTCCCCTCCCCTTTCCCTCTCCTCCTCCCTGGCCTGGTCCCCAGCAGTGCGTTATTTCAGTCAAGTTTGGAATGAATTGTTGGTTACCCACAGTTGTGATTCCCTGGTGCAGAGGCCGCCACAGGCGCCGAACTTTTCCCGACCCTGCAATAAGTCTCGATTTTTTTTGTGTCCGTGCAACTGAAGCTCGTCTTTGCCGAATTCATTGTTTGGTTACCGATGTGGTTACAACTCACAACCATTCACCAGTGATTCTTTTTTAGCACGCCTCAGCTACAATTCAGCTACTTCACGGCCTTTGGCCGTGGGGGCTTAATGCAGCAAGCCCTACTGCTAGGGCCACCCGCCACAGGTCGGTCAAGGTTTGGTCCCGATCGGCCCAGTAATGGCCGCCCAGCAACCCCCCAAAGGTGCTCTGGTACGCACAAAATTAAACACTGACATCAACCTTTAAAAGAAACCTAGGTCCTAGCCCCGCTTTTGCCCTGTATCAGCTCCGGAGCCAGAGTGAGCCCACTCGGCACCTGGACAGGGTCGAGGTTCAGCAGGTCAAAAAGGCAGCCGGCTTAGACTCCCCTCCCCCCCCCCGAACCTCCTTCCCCAGTTCCCCTCCCCTTCCCCTTCTGTTCCTTAACCATCTGCCCCCACCTCCCCAACATTTCATCTCCGTCCCCTCCCTCCTTCTCCCCCTCCCCCTTCCCTCCGCCGCAGCTCCCGAGCCAGGGCAACCCAAACATCTCCTTCCCTCCATCCCCTCCCTCCCCCTCCCCATCTCCCTCCCCTCTCCTCCCTCCCTCCCCCCCCTCCCCCCCCCCCCCCCCCCCCTCCAGAACAGCATAGCACACACCCTTCCCCTTCTCCTTCTTGCCCTCCCCTTTGTCGCAGGTCCGAGCCAGGGTGACCCCAACTGGAATCTCCTTACCTCCATCCCCTCTCTCCCCCCTCCCCTCCCTCCCCCCCCTCCCTCCCCCCCCCACTCCAGAACAGCATAGCACACTCCCTTCTCCCCCTGTCGCAGGTCCCGAACCAGGGTGACCCCAACTGGAATCTCGACAAGGTTGAGGTCCGGCAGGACAAGAAAACGGGCGGCGACGATGCAGCCACCTTCAACTTCGGCAACTGGCTTGACGCTGACACGCCCTCGTGCGAGATTGGGCGCTGGCAGTCTCTCGTGGAGTACCTGTAAGCGCTCGAGGGGGGCAGGGTGCGGAGTGTGTGCTGTGCTATGCTATGCTCCTGTGCTGTGCTGGTTGTGGGGGCTTGACGCCGACACGCCCTCGTGCGAGATTGGGTGCTGGCAGTCGCTGGAGCTATACCTCAAGGTGGGAGGGGTGCCATGCTGTGCTGTGCTTCCTCTTTGCCGTGCTGGTTGTGCTGGTTGTGACTGGCAAGGCCCATGTCACCCTCGAGGGCAGTTGGGGCTCAATTCGACGAGGTGGAGATGACAAAAAACTTACCTAAATCTCGACTTTGAATGCCCCCTGAACGCAGCGTTGTCGCCCACACCAGCGCCGATGAGGCCGAGTCCGCGTTCGATGGCAAGGCCTTTGTTACCCTCGAGGGCACGTGGGGCTCGAGCGCCGAGGTGGAGCTCGTCAACGACGCCTGCAGCTATGTGATCGGAACGCCGCAGGAGTTCCGTATCAAGGGCAGCGACGTGGGGAGCCTGCAGAGCGTCACCGTGCGCGCCGAGGCCGGCGAAACGTCAAGCAGGTGGGTGGATCTGGAAAGATCCGTGAATTGCTGGATCTACGGGTCTAGTCACAGCATGTTTGAATTTGATTAAGCTGGGGAGCAGATACATTTTTGGGGAAGATTTCTTGCCGCCGCAAACGTTGCCATCCTACTGCTCTTAGAAACAAAGAAATAACACGCTTTAAGGCACGGCTTCTAAGGAAGTACGACAAGAAAGTAGCCTATTGACTGCATTGCGGACACCGAGCAGCCCAATTGCTTTACCACAAACACTTCGCACAAACCGATTACCGGTATCTATCTCTAGACTAGACTTTGCGATCCTGTGCGCAGGTGGCCCTTGGACTGCATCGTGATCACCAAGCAGCCCGATTCCGAGCCCATCACCGGCACGTTCAACCAGAAGGGCGAGGACGGCACCAAGAACACCGTCGCGGTCAGCGATTCGTCGGCCGTCACGTTCCCCAAGGACCGGCGCATGCTGGAGTATGACGTGTCCGTCGTGACAACCGACGCGGCCGACGCTGCGTTCGACGGTGACGCATTCGTGACCGTCCACGGAGCGGATGGCTGCAGCGACGAGGTCAAGCTGGTGAACTCAGCTGCGAGCAACTACGGTGCTGGCAGCACCAGCGTGTTCAGGTGAGCCATAAACCCTTGACCCTGAACCTTAGGCCCTTAGCCTCTTAAAACCCTAAACCCTATACAATTAGCCTCTTAAACCCTAAACCCTAAACCCTTAGCCTCTTACACCCTAAACCCTAGACCCTTGACCAGCTTCTCAAACTCTTGAGCCCCTTCAGGCTATGAAGTTGAACAAGTGCACCGCAAGCAACAACCATCAGATGCCACATCGTGTCCAGGTGAACTCTTCACCCTCTGCCCTAGACCCTCGGCCTCTTAAACCTCGAGCCCGTTTAAAAGGCAAAGCTGAACAAACCCTGTGCCTCAAACGCCAGGTGTTTTTTTATAATCGTCCTCTCTCTTTTGTACAGCTTTTTACTTCCACATTGCTTCCTTTCCAGAGCGAAACCGCCAGATTTCAGGCCGATCAGCCACCTGCAGAACACTCCCTCAGATTCCATGCTTTGTTTTGTATTCATCCTCTTCCTTACGTTTCCTCCAGCGTTTTCTTCCCGTATTGCTATTCCCTTCAAGGTAGCCTACCTGGTGCTCAGGCCAAGCGGGTGGCTTCCTTAGTCAACGCTTAAGGTTAAAGTATTTGCAGAGGGAAATATTATAAAAAATATTACAAAAAAAACGTCCCATTAAGTAAACGTTTATTCAACAAAGGAATCGTCCGAAATTAAAAATGACTTTGTTTTTAGTTGTACAGCATGTTACTCATCTCATTTGTTTGCCATCCTCCAGGGTGAAACTGCCGGACGTCGGAGCAATCAGCTACCTGCACCTCCGCGCCGACTTCTCGTCTGGCGGCGCGGCCACGAGCTGGAACATTGCGCGGGTGGAGGCGCTCAACACGGCGACATGCAGCAAGCATCTGTTCAGCTATAAGTCGTACGTCAACGCGAGCTGCCCGGATGCGTACGTGTACCCACAGAGCTCCTACGTCTGTAAGGTGAGGGGTGGATGGGGTAGAGAGAGGGGGAGAAAGGAGATGAAATGAGGAGAGGAGGGAGGAGGGCAGGGAGAGGACGGGGTATGAATGACGGGAGAAGGGAGGATGGGAGGAAGAGTAAGGGGGGAGGGGGAGAGGGGAGGGAGAGCAGGAGTAAAGGGGGGGGGAAGAGCAGAGTTTGGGGGGGGGAGAGGATGGGGGTAAGGAGGAGGGGAGGAAGGAGGAGAGGGTAGGGAGAATGGGAGGAGGGATGAAGGAGGGGAGGGAGGAGGGGCGAAGTTTAGGAAAGGATAGGATCGAGGGGAGGAGGATGGGATGAGGGGAGATACAAGGGGAGACGTAATAGGATGGAGGGGAGGAGGAGATGGGGTGATGAACAGCTTATTTTGCCCCACCAATGTCCCCCACCCCCGCCACACACTCTTCCAGCTGCCCCACCCAACCCTCAACCTTAAACTCTGAACCATTTCCCCTCCTTCAGCCCTGTAGCCCCAAACCCTCAACCCTAATGTGTGATGTGCAGGTGCTGGTGCGGACTGGCGATTTGCCGGACGCCTCGTTCGATGGTGATGTGTTCCTCACGCTGTCCACGAGCTGGGATAGCAGCGGCGAGATTGAGCTAGTCAATGAGTGGGGCCGCTTTGATGCTGGCACGACCCAAGTGAGGGACTGGCTGACTGACAGGGAGGGAGGGAGGGAGGGGGAGGAGGGGTGCGGGGAGGGAATGGGGGGTATTTGGGGAGGGCAGCTGGTAGGTGGGATACCACTTTGATAGAGGGACAAGGCGTAGGCGAGGGTATGTTGGGGCATGGGGCATGCCGCTTTGATACTGGGAGGACAGCTAGGTGACGTGCAGGGGATGAGGGGGGGGGGCATATGGGGGGCTGCCTGGGGAGGGGGCGAGATGGGCTGGTCAACAGGGTAGGACGCTTTGATTCGGAGGAAGCAGCAAGGTAGGTTCTTAATTGTAGGGTTGGGGTATCAGGGTTGCGCGCTTAACCCTGAACCCTTAAACGCTTTGATATCAGGACGACAGCGAGGTGGGTTATTTGCGCTCACCTCATGATATGCCCCCCCCCCCCTTAGCCCCTACATGAGAGCTGCTGCGACTGGACTGGAGGTAAATGCTGCCTCCTCAGACTCCCTTCCTCCGATGCGATCCCTCCCTTGATGCGATCACTGCCCTGGCTTGCGCCCCATCCAGGAGTTCGTGATCAAGGTGCCCAATGTCAGCTACTGCGAGAACATTGTGCTGCGGGTCGCGCCCGGCCAGGGCAAGGACAGCCAGAGGTGGCACCTGGATTGGGTGCAAGTCACGTTCCAGGAGTCCAGCAACGGCTACTACGCTTCACACAAGGCCTGGATCAACCAGACAGAGCCAACAGTGACCATGAAGCCCATGGTATGTGGGATAATGAACGTGTGCTTGGGGTTGAGGGTTTAGGTTTGAGGGCTGTCGGAGGTGGCTCCTGGATTGGGTGCTGGATCAACCAGACAGAGCCAACAGTGACCATGAAGTCTATGGTATGTGGGATAAGGAACGTGCGCTTGGGGTTGAGGGTTAAGGTTTGAGGGCTGTCGAAGGTGGCTCCTGGATTGGGTGCAGGTCATTTTCCAGGAGTCCAGCAACGGCTGCTATGCTGCACCCAGGGCCTGGATCAACCAGACAGAGCCAACTGTGACCTTGAGGCCTATGGTATGTGGGATTAGGAACGTGTGCTTGGGGACGAGGTGTAGGGTTAAGAGATGTTGGCGGTGGCACCTGGATTGGGTGCTGGATCGACCAGGCAGAGCCAACAGTAACCTTGAAGCTGATGGTATGTCTGCTTAGGAGCCTGTGCTTGGGGTCGAGGATTTACAGCTGTCGGAGGTGGCACCTGGATTGGGTGCAAGTTATGTTCCAGGAGTCCAGCAACGGCTGCTATGCTCCACACATGGCCTGGATAGACCAGATCACCAGAGAGAGCCTGGTCGATCGAGCCCTTGAAGCCTGTGTTGTCTTGAAAGCGCGTGCACGGTGTTCAGGGTTACAGGTTGTCAGAGGTGAATCTGGGTACGGTTTAGTCTCGTTCCAGGACTCCAGCATCGGCTTCCACACTTCACCCCCCACACTCCATACAAGGGCTGGATCAACCAGACAGAGCCAACAGTGACCTTGATGCCTGCTAAGGCGCATGTGCTTGGGGATTGGGGTTAAGGGCTGTCGAATGTGGAACCTGGATTTGGTGCAGGTCACATCGCAGGTGTCCACCAAAAGCTACTGCAATGGGACATCCCCCCGGGGAAACAGATGCCCCCCTCCCAAGGTTCAGAGTGTGAACGCCTAGCACGGCAAGGTCGGTCACCATCTCAGTCCCTCACCCCGCCCACATCGAGTCTCCCCCCCATCTCCCCCTGACTTGCCCAACTGCAGACGCCCCATCCTACCCCTGACCCCCCTTGTGCCTCTCTCCCCCCTGTTCATCATGTGGTCTCCTCTTGTGCTCCTCCAGAAGCCGACCAATTGGGCTAGCGCACTCGGGCTGTCTCTCTGTCTGTGCCTCAGGTTTTCTAGTGTTAGGCGGCCGGCCTCAAACTTTGTTATGTCCACACAAAATATTGGACCCCCCCCGTACAACAGTCACCCGCCCCCTTCCTCCCCCCGTTCAGAGTATCGGCACCTTCACCGCTACGCTCCACCTCTCGGAGGACAGCGACGCCTTCGATGGCCGCCTGTTCTGCACGCTGCTCGCAGCCGACGGCCAGCAGGGGAGGGAGGCACAGCTGGACCTGGTCAAGGGGGAGCCGCTGCGGGCCGGCTGTGAGCGGGTTGTGGAGGGCCTGCAGCTGGCGTGCAGCGGCATGGCGTCGCTGTTGGTCCGGGCCGAGGCGGCCGAGGGCGGTGCAGCGACGAGGTGGGTGTGGCGCAGGAGCCGTAACAGGCCCCATGACCAGGTGGGTAGGGAATAGGAGTTGTAACGGTCCCTGTCGCGAGGTGGGTGTGGCGCAGGACGGCAGGAGTCATAACAGGCCTTGTGACCAGGTGGGTGGGGAATTGACATTGTCACGCACCTTATTGCTGGGTGAGACGCGGCCGTCCATGGTTGCATATCTGTGAAAATTCCGTTGAGGTGGGCCGCTGACTACTGGCCGCATCTTGGTAGTGAGGTGGGGCGTTAGCGGCTGGCTGCATCTCGGTAATAATTTACTGGCCCGTAACTCAGTGCGAGCAGAGAAAAGAAAAGAAAATTGTGCGGTGCGGTGTTCATCTGTCCAGGCCGAGGTGATCAAGGGCGGTACAGCCACTGGGAGATCAAGGTGTCACGGACGGCTGGGGTTGTGCTACTGCCTCCTCCCTTACGTCTGTATCCTGCTCCCTGCTCCCTGCTCTCTCCTCTAACAGCCTAAAGCTGTGCAACCCAGAGGTCCGTTTGCCTCTACCATTTTGACTCAGAGATCAAGGTGTCACGGACGGCGGACGGTACGCTACTTCCCCCTCCCTTACGTCTGTCCTCTGTTCCCTGCTCCCTGCTCTCTCCCGACCAGCCTGAAGCTGTCCAACCTCAACCTGTCTGGCAGCCTCTACCATTTCGACTCTGAGATCAAGGTGCCGGGAACGGCGGTCGGAACGCTGCTGCCCGCTTCTGATTTTGAGGTCAAGGTCATCTCCGGGGACGTGCGCGGGAACGGGACGGACGGGGACGTCAGCGTGGTGCTGATTGGGACCAAAGGCCAGACACCTGACACCAGGGTGAGAGCCTTACAATGTGGGAGGGGGAGCGGGTAGGAGTGGTTGGGGGGGAGAGGTGCAGAACCTTCTATCAAATCAGATACGAGAATATATCTTATCTGATCAGATCAGATCAGACACAATGACATTTCCAATCAGATCAGATACAAGGATAGGTCCAATCTGATCAGATCAGATACAATGACATTTCCAATCTGATCAGATCAGATACAAAAATAGATCCAATACGATCAGATCAGATCAGATCAGACACTAGGACAGATTGTCTAGGTGCCTGTTTTATAGACCCTAACCCCATTGGCCTATAACATACCCCCACAGAACTCACCCTACCTGTCTCTTCCCAACCGTCTTTATCCTACCGCCTGTGGCTTTCCGGTGATCTCCCAAATCCTGAACCCTAAAGTCTTGAACCCAAACCCAACCAACTTGATCCAAACAGCTGTGGCTCACCGGTGACGCCGACCTCTCCCGCGGCGCTGCGTCGTCCAGCTCCATCAGCGTGCCCAACGTCGGCCTGCTGTCTGCACTGCTCCTGCGCCTGTGCGACGGCAACGGCGGCAGCCCCAACTCCCAGCTGTACGTCGAGGCCGTCGAGGTGCTGCACCGGGCGTCGGGCATGATGACGCGCTTCCCGCTGGACGCATGGATCAGCAGGACGGACAGCGGGATGAGGGTCGAGGCGGAAGGGGCGGCCGAGGATGTGTTTGTGGCTTACAAGGTGTGGGGCAGGGGACTGGGGGCAGGAGGAAGGGATCAGGGGCAGAGAGATGGGAGCAGGCAAGCAGGGGAAAGGGGGATATTCTCCAGTTATGAAAAGGGCAGACTGTGGAGAAGACAGAGACATCAGGGTAGGACTGTTTTGGCCCTCTGGTATTGACTACGGATTGCACTCGGATTACACATGGTTTGCACGAGTTACTGGGCATGTGCATGTTACCACTAGAGGCTGCAAAGGCGGGAAGCCTGACTGCCCATCTCTTGCCCCCTCCTCTGACTGCGCATCTCTTGCCCCCTCCTCTGACTGCCCATCTCTTGCCCCCTCCTCTGACTGCCCATCTCTTGCCCCCTCCTCTGATTGCCCATCTCTTGCCCCCTCCTCTGACTGCCCATCTCTTGCCCCCTCCTCTGACTGCCCATCTCGTGCCCCCTCCTCTGACTGCCCATCTCTTGCCCCCTCCTCTGATTGCCCATCTCTTGCCCCCTCCTCTGACTGCCCATCTCTTGCCCCTCCTCTGACTGCCCATCTCTTGCCCCCTCCTCTGACTGCCCATCTCGTGCCCCCTCCTCTGACTGCGCATCTCTTGCCCCCTCCTCTGACTGCGCATCTCTTGCCCCCTCCTCTGACTGCCCATCTCTTGCCCCCTCCTCTGACTGCCCATCTCTTGCCCCCTCCTCTGACTGCCCATCTCTTGCCCCCTCCTCTGACTGCGCATCTCTTGCCCCCTCCTCTGACTGCGCATCTCTTGCCCCCTCCTCTGACTGCGCATCTCTTGCCCCCTCCTCTGACTGCCCATCTCTTGCCCCCTCCTCTGACTGCGCATCTCTTGCCCCCTCCTCTGACTGCCCATCTCTTGTCCCCTCCTCTGACTGCGCATCTCTTGCCCCCTCCTCTTGACTGCGCATCTCTTGCCCCCTCCTCCTAACTGCCCATCTCTTGCCCCCTCCTCTTGACTGCGCATCTCTTGCCCCCTCCTCTTGACTGCGCATCTCTTGTCCCCTCCTCTTGACTGCGCATTTCTTGCCCCCTCCTCTTGACTGCGCATCTCTTGCCCCCTCCTCTTGACTGCGCATCTCTTGCCCCCTCCTCTTGACTGCGCATCTCTTGCCCCCTCCTCTTGACTGCGCATCTCTTGCCCCCTCCTCTTGACTGCGCATCTCTTGCCCCCTCCTCTTGACTGCGCATCTCTTGCCCCCTCCTCTTGACTGCGTTGAGTCCTTGACCAGATAACCCCCTGAATCACCTGTGTTTTACCTCTGTTATCCAACGTCTGCGTGGTGCCCTGTGGTTGCTCATGTCCTGCCCCTCATATTTTGACCCCCTGTGAAACCCCGCGCGTTACGTCTTCGTTTCGCTTTTCAGTTCACCGTCTTCCCCGGCGCTTCCGCCACGCCTTTCGACGGCGAGGTGGAGTTAAAGCTCGAGGGCCCGAACGGCACCGACACCGGCTGCCTTACGCTGCTGGGCGCTGCAGACGTTATCCCCACCGACGAAGACAGTATCAAGGAAATGATGGATAAAGGCGTGTCCGTTGTCAAGCGCGCCCGCGATATCGGCATGCCCACGAAGCTGTACGGCAACGTCAACAGGACCGGCGATGCGAACGAATTCGCGCTGTCGCGCGTCGAGGTGCTCAACACCAAGACCGGCGAGAAAGCGGCGTTCAAGCTGGGCGCCAGCCTGTACACGTGGAACTGGTGGATGGAAGTCCCCATCATGCAGGACGTGGAGTACCAGGTGGATTTGGGGGGCAATAGTCTCCGAGATAGAATCAGTTTGGGACTACAGTATCATCACTGCCCGTTTATAAAGAGTTGGGTGAAAACGTCCGTCAGAAAAGTCGGCGCTTTAAACTGCGGTCATCCTACTCCTCAAGCTTGCACAAGCAGTTCACAGTTAGGTAGAGGGTCCTGCCCTCAGAAAGTGTAACCAGTGTCGGGGGGGCCGGTTTCGGAGCAAAACTAAATTTGCTAGCACTGAACCGGAGACGACTCGCAAGTCTTCAGAGGGGACAAACTGACGGTTTGGAGCGCAGTTAACAGCCCAATAGCCGCTGGCCAAAGGGGTGCTCCAGGTAACCGAGGAGCATCAGAAGCTAAAGCGGAGGTTAGGGTGGGTGGGTTCGAAAGTTAGAGGGGCTTTAAGCTCAGACGTAAGAGGAAAAACTTTTCCGACTAAAGGTCTTTCAAGTGCTTAGCTTTACGCCCCGTATAGGGATTTGGGGTTACGATCGAGCATTTCCACTCTTTTAGCCCCCCAAATCCTTCAGGTTTGTGCATTACTATGCTCTAACCTTGCTCGTTTTCTGTGGGTAATTTTATTAAGGCAATAATGCGAGGGGTGGGCAAAAACAAAAAAATCGACCCCATCCCCCTTTTTTGTAGAGCTTAACAAGAGCGTTCCATAGCTGTTTTTTTAATATTTCTTGGCCCAGGGGGGTGGGAGATATGGGGGGCAAAGTTGGGGGCAGCGAGCAGCCAGGGGGGGGGGGTCTCCCCAAAAGTCCAATATTTGATTTGTTTTCAGCTTCGTATATTTTTTTCTATAGGTCTGTTGAGGCCGGCAGCGGCATCTCTGTGTTCGTCTTGCCAACATGAGTCCATTTACTTCCTAAAATGTTGCTTGAATTACCACATGACCCCCTGCCCCCCCCACACTGAGGGTTTGGCCCCATTGGACACACCCTGAAACCAGCTGAGTCAGCCTTAGAAAGAGCTGAATTATACGCAGCACATGGTGGTGTTGGTCTGGTGGATCATGAATGAACCGATCACTTGTGGTCGTTGTGGCGAGGTCCTCTTATCCGCTGACCCTGCAAACGTCAGACGCCACCAGAATGGGAGGGCGTGCATGGTAGCTTCCGCAATATCACGCGATTCGAAGGGAGCTCATGGCCAAGATGAAGGCTGATGCCATCGCATTGCCACCGCCATCCAGGCCATCTGCCATCTGGAAACCTGTGATCGCTAGCTAGAAGTGGTCGGTAGTCAATAGCTTGGCTGAGCTCAGTACCCAAATTGACTGTTGGTATGAATTGTGATCGCTAGCGAGCATAGGTCGGTACTCAGTAGCCTGGCTGAGCTCAGTAACAAAATTGACTGTTGGCATGAATGGTCATAACCTAACAAATTGAAATATGCCAGTAGAAGCGCCTTGACGATCTGATAAAAAAAACTTACATGCCCTGTAATTTTGAATTTCGACTGGGATATTTGAATTTGAATGGGTTCCGGAGGCAGGGGATGGGTGGGTGGTAGGCTTGGGTGCTCGATTTTGGGGGGGGATGGGGTCCCCACCTTTTTTTTTGCCCCCCCCTCGCAATAATGTGGTAACAAATTGGTTACCGGTATTGCCAAGACCAAAATTGTTTGTGTCGCTACGTTTAGGTACTAAGCATTAAGATAGCCTTCCCAGTTCCCCCACACCTATAACTCTGTGTGTCAAGCCCCTGTCATTTTGCTACAGAGAAAGAAGCCGTGTGACAAGGGAAATTGTAGTTGCTTAATCGTACACGCACCGACAGATACCTGCTGATTTCGACCGGTTCCTGCCAAGTTATTTATTCCACTTAAAATTAAAATGTACACATTTAGTAACAGTAATGGTAAACAAGGAACTGGTCGATGGAGGTGTTTGTCCTACAGAACGTTGAGCACCAGGTAGGCACCGGTATTGTTTCTTTGTGGCATTTTTTGTTTCATTACTAACGTCTCACAACCTGTGCTATAAGCCTTAGCCCTTGGACTCACCCCTAACCCGCGATGCTACATTTCAACAAGAAGCACAACGCCACAACCGTCCTCCAAAAAACGCCTCTTGATGGCCACTTTTCAGAGAGTGACTGGGGCAAGCTATGCGGGAGCGGAGGACTGGGATGGCAGGGCATTGGTTCGACTCCCCATAGCCTCCCCCAAAGCACCTTTCAGCTCTCGGGGACTAGGCTGACCCCCCCCCCCCCTCCTCCGGTCACCAGAGGAGATTGTGGCACTTTTCCGCTGGGAGCAGGGCCGCCTTGGCGTTAGGTTATGTTGTGGTTCTTGTCGCTGGTTTCTCCCCGGTTCGCTCTGCTTGGCCTTTCGAAAAAGGCTGTGTGTCGCTGCGTTAACTTCGTAACACCAACCTGAGCCCCATGCTAAACCCGCACACTCCTTGATGCCGGGTTCCCCTCAGATCGTCACCATGACCAGCAACACCGGCGCCAAGGACTTTGACGGCAAGGTGTTCTTGAGGGTGACTGGAGAGGACGGGGCCACACACGAGGTGCAGCTTGTGCGGGAGGGAGCTGCCGCCGCCCCGGGGGCGTTGTTCCAGCCAAGCGCCTCGGACGCGTTCACGTTCAGCGGCCGCGATGTGGGCGTGCTGAAGAGGCTGGACGTGCGGCTGGAGCAGGGCCCGAGCGGCGCCGATGGCAAGTGGCTCCTGGAGCACATCGACGTGGTGAACACGAGCAGCAACGTCAAGGTGCGGCATCAGGGGGGATTGGGGATCAAGAGGGGGGGGTCCTGAACCCTGAAACCTCATACCTGAAATGTGAAATCTGAAACCTGAACCTAAAACCCTTAACCCTGAACCCCAAAACCCACATTCCCACGCACTGATGATATCATCATTATCACTTTAAAACGAATCCTCCCCTGCACTCCTGGCCCTCTGACCCCTGGCCCCTACACACCTGCCCCTATTACCACTGCCTTCCTCATTTCAGGGCTCGTTCGAGCACAACAGCCCCATTGCTACTGGCAAAGGCATCAGCAGGTACCTCACTGAACTCTTGACCCTATCACCCCTGGCCCCTACTTCCTTGCTCATTCCAGGGCTCCTTTGAGCACAACAGACCTATCGCCACAGGAGAGAGCGTTGCCATCAACAAGGCAATCATCGCGGTCCAGTACGAGGTGCGCATTGCGGGGGGGGAATTGTGATGAACAGGAAACTGTAGAATTTTGTATGCATGCTTGCACTTGCATGGCTGCTTTGTTCCAAAGCTGCGGGGATGACACCCTGCCGCTCTCCCAACCGGCATTTTTGCCATGGACACGGTGTGTTATGTGCAAATGAAAATGACTCTGCAGGTCAGCAGAGTGCGGAACTTTGGGTACTGTATGCATGGTCGCTTTCAAGCTGTTTTGTGTCAGAGCTGTCGCTTCTGCGAGGATGTATCCCTCACTGCTGTCCAAACCCTCTACGCTAGCCAGTGCGAGGTGCATAGTAGGAAGAGGAGGGAGGTTTAAGCTATATGTGTTCATCCTTATCTCTGCACCCTCTGCAACCCGTGCCCCTGCACCCACCCACCCCAAGCCTGAACCCCTAAGCCCGGGGAACCTTTAACCCTAAGCACTTCGCCATAAACCCTCATATCTTGTTATGATCCCTGCCTCCCCTCCTTCCTGCAGATCACCATCACGACGGGTGACGTGCTGGGTGCCGGCACGGACGGCCTGGTTTACCTGACCCTGTCGGGCGACAACTGCAGCACTAGCGAGGTGCTGGTGTCCTCAGACCCAGAGTCCTTTAAGCGGGGCGGCACGTTTGTCTTCTCTTTCGACGGGGTGGACGTGGGCGACAATCGCAAGCTGACAATGCGCCTGGTGAGTGTCACAAAAGCCGCCAGGGAATGGGGGGGAGAAATGGGGGCAGCGAGCAGCCAATGTGACAAGGGGAGGGGTGGAAGACGTGGGCGACAATCTGACGATGCGCCTGGTAAGTGCCCCACAAAAGCAGCCAGGGGGGGGGGGGGGGAAACGGGGGCAGCAAGCAGTGAATGTGACAAGGGGAGGGGTGGAATAAGTGGGCGACAATCTGACGATGAGCCTGGTCAGTGCCCCACAAAAGCAGCCAGGGGGGGGGTGGGGGGGGAAACGGGGGCAGCGAGCAGTGAATGTGACAAGGGGAGGGGTGGAATAAGTGGGCGACAATCTGACGATGAGCCTGGTCAGTGCCCCACAAAAGCAGCCAGGGGGGGGGTGGGGGGGGAAACGGGGGCAGCGAGCAGTGAATGTGACAAGGGGAGGGGTGGAATAAGTGGGCGACAATCTGACGATGAGCCTGGTCAGTGCCCCACAAAAGCAGCCAGGGGGGGGGTGGGGGGGGAAACCGGGGCAGCGAGCAGTGAATGTGACAAGGGGAGGGGTGGAATAAGTGGGCGACAATCTGACGATGAGCCTGGTCAGTGCCCCACAAAAGCAGCCAGGGGGGGGGTGGGGGGGGAAACGGGGGCAGCGAGCAGTGAATGTGACAAGGGGAGGGGTGGAATAAGTGGGCGACAATCTGACGATGCGCCTGGTAAGTGCCTCACAAAAGCAGCCAGGGGGTGGGGGGGGGAAACGGGGGCAGCGAGCAGCCAATGTGACAAGGGGAGAGGTGGAGGGCATGCACGGCAATCGCAGTCTGACGAGGCGTCTGGTGAGCACAGCCTACAGGTTTAAGCGTGGGTTTCGCACCACTCGATCAAGGGGATGATCGAGACGTGGGGTTTTTCCTCTACCTCTATCCTCAATCTACATTCCTGTGCCTCTTAAGCTATTATATCCAGATTCCTGTACCTCTACTCTACCCTCCCCTAGTGGCATCTCCAGTCCCCCACCCCTGTCCAGCCTGCATGCACTAGGGTTTGTTTCAGTGCACGCCAGACCACCTTTGGGGGGCCGCCGGGCGGCCGCCACTGTGCCGATGGGGACCAAACCTTGACCGGCCTACAGCTAGTGGTCCAATCAGCAGGGCTTGCTGCGCCTGCCGCTCACGGCCATGGACTGTGATGTAGCTGATTTGTAGCTGAAGCGTGCTATAAAATAATCACTGAGTCGTGCACCCTCCCCTGTCACCCAGGCGTCCCCGGCAGGCAGCAGCATCCTCCACTCGGGCTGGAATCTGGCCACGGTGGAGGCCCTGAACATGGTCAGCGGCATCAAAGGTACCTTCAACTACAACGACTGGATCACCATGACCGGCGGCGGCGGGTCGGTGACGCTCAGCGAAGCTGTCAGCGTGCAGGTGGGCCTTGCGGGGGGGCCTTGCGGGTGGGCGCCTTCTCACAATTATAATGACGAAGGCGATTTTGTCATGGGGTTCCCACGGCGGCCAATACCCCCCCCAGTATGGGAGTTTTTGGTTTGCGCAGGAAGCAGTCAGCGTGCTGGTGAGCCTTGCGGGTGGGGGCTCTGCGGGAGTTCTCACACGTGTTATGACGAAGTCAATTTTTTATTGGGTTCCCATGGCAGGCAGTAACGTTTTGACCCCCTGGAATGGATGTTTTTTGTATGTGCAGGAAGAGGTCAGCGAGCAGGTGGGCCTTGCGGAAGGCCGCCTCTAAGTTCCTTACACGTGTAATGACAATTCTTTATGGGGTTATCACGGAGGGCAATCTCTTTTAAAACTCTCTACGGTGATATGGAAGTTTCTAGCATGTGCAGGAAGCAGTCAGTGTGCACATTTGTGCGCCGCAGCTATGAACACCCAGTCTTGTTATACAAGTGTGAGCCTCAAGCCTCGTCTGAATGTGATTTCGGTTCTTTTGTCACAGGTGTCAGGACAGAAAAAGTGTTGCGCTTGGGGAGGGGCCTCCAGGGGCCTCCAGGGGACTCCAGCACATGCACTCACTGACAGCTGAACTTCACTTGTTTGCTCTCCGGCCTCTCCCGGGTTGGCTCTGCCTGGCCCTTTGGGGAAAGGCGTTGTGTGGCTGTGTCGACTCTGGAACGGCAGTTGAACCCTGATTTGTCCCCCGCAGGCTCTGAATAGCTACACTGTGTCCATCAAGACGGCCGACCAGCGCGGAGCGGATTGGGATGGCAAGGCGTTCCTCACCATCCACGGCTGGAATGGCACGACTACCGAGCTGCCACTGGTGGAGCCGGGCAGGTGGGCTGAGGGCTGTTGGGGAAGGGGGGAGGGGGAGGGGAAGGGAGGGGAGGGAGGGGGAGGGGGAAGTGGACTGAGAGCTGTTGAGGGGGAGGAAGAGGGGGGAGGGAGGCGTGGCAGGGCAGGTGGGCGGAGAGCTGTTTGGGGGCAGTGGGAGTGGGGAGGTAAAAGTGGCAGGGCAGGTGGGCGGAGAGTTGTTCAATTGGGTTTTGGGGAGGTAAGATGAGAGCACACGCACACCTGTCCACCTGTCCACCTGTCCATCTGCAGGTCCACGGCATCCTACAGGAGGGGGGAGATCTCCACATTCGTGTTGAAGAGCACAGACGTCGGCTACCTCTCCTCCATTGACATACGCATGGTGTGTATAGGGTTTAGGGTGAATATCAGTGATGCTTGCTGTGGGTACCGAGTACTTTTGCGAAAGGTTTGAGTGCGAGCATACCTGTTGGGACCCGAAAGATGGTGAACTACCCGTAACCAGACATGCATTGAACAATCGTTGGTCTTCTAGTCAAGTACAGTCACTGAGCGACTGCTCAGTACGGAAAGTGTCAATATATCAAAAGAAAGTTATGAGAAGTGGCGCTGTGTTCAGAGATTTCAGTCAGCAATTACTAACGGAAATTACAGGTTCATGTACCGGTATGAGGGTGAAGGGTTGATGCGTTAGGGTGAAGGGTTGATGCGTTAGGGTGAAGGGTTGATGCGTTAGGGTGAAGGGTTGATTTTTTGAGGTTGAAGACTGCGCGTCCTCCATTCGCATTCGTATGGTGTAATTATAATTGTGATACACACCTCCATCGATATGTGCATGGTGATATGAGGTTTCAGGATTGGGGGTTTAAATTATTGAAGGGGAATGAGTCAAGGGGTAAGATTGCTAGGCTGCCTGACCCACATCGAAACACATGACCCGGTTGTGCCTCCCATTGTGTTGCCGATCAGGTACCCTCTGCAGCCCATAGGGTTAAGGGTTAAGCCTGTAGCACATTTCAACCCCATGCGATCAGGTGCTCTCATCTGCCCATAGGGTTCAGGGTTAAGCCTGAAGCACATTTCAACCCCATGCGATCAGGTGCCCTATGCAGCCCATTGCAGCGCCATGCAAACATATTACAACCCAATGCGATCAGGTGCCCTCAGTAGCCCATAGCAGCCCCATGCAAACATTTACAACCCCATGCGATCAGATACCCTCAGTAGCCCATAGCAGCCCCATGCAAACACTTCACAACCCCATGCGATCAGGTGCCCTCGGCCACCGACCCCGACTGGGGCCTGGACACCATCGATGTCACCAATGACGGCTACGGCTGCCAGGCCTCCTTCACGTTTGGCAGCCGGCTCAACACGGACACGCCCTCCGCCTCCATCTACAAGACGGTGCCGCTCACTGACTTCAAAGTGCAGGTGTTTACCTCAGAGAACGGCGACGCCGGCTTTGACGGCGAGGTTTCCATCAAGGTGCGGTCCTTGAACCCTGAACTCTTCGGCCCTAAACCCTATCAAGGTGCGGTCCTTGAACCCTGAACTCTTCGGCCCTAAACCCTATCAAGGTGCAGTCCCTGAACCCTGAACTCGTTGGCCCTAAACCCTATCAAGGTGAGGTCCTTGAAATCTGAACTCTTCGGCCCTAAACCCTATCAAGGTGCGCTCCCTGAACTCTGAACTCCTTGTACCTAAACCCTATCAAGGTGCAGTCCATGAACCCTGAACTCTTAGGCCCTAAAACCTATCAAGGTGCAGTCCATGAACCCTGAACTCTTAGGCCCTAAAACCTATCAAGGTGCAGTCCATGAACCCTGAACTCTTAGGCCCGTGACCCTGAACCCTAGGCTATGAAAGAAAGTAGTTTGTCTCAGATATGTCCACCTTGGAGAAAGGCGGCAAGTGACTCAAACGGCTCGGTGTCCATCAAGGTGAGGTGGGCGGTAGCCACCGGAGAGGTGTTTGGAGTGGGTGGGTGGGCAGAGAGGTGGGTGAGGTGAGTGGGTGAGCAGAGAGGTGGGTGAGGTGAGTGGGTGGGTGGGCAGAGAGGTGGGTGAGGTGGGGTGGGCTACAAGCACGCACCTCTCCCACAAGGGTGCCGGCTGAGTGATGGTTTACTACACATATGCAGCATGCTCACCAGGCAAACCCTTAGCCAGGTGAGATGTCCATCAAGACCTCCCTCATGGTCAGGTGGGCGATGGGTGGGTGGCAGGCTCCCCATGCCTCTCACGGGCTTCAAAGGTGCGGGTTCCCATGTCAGAGGGGAGCGATGCGGGCTTTGACCCTGAAACCTGTAACCTGAAGCCTGAAACCTAAACCCTGAAACCCTGATTGCCCAATCGTCCGGGCGCTCTCTTATGTTGTGAGCAGATCGAAGGCGCGTACGGGAGCAGCGAGGAGATCCCCCTGGTGTCTGAGGATGCCGGCGCCACCTTTGCCCCGTCCTCCTGCCTCGAGTTCCGTGTCCGGGCGGCCGACGTCGGCGCCATCACGAGCATGATGGTCAAAGTGGTGCGTGAGGCACTCATGTGCCGTTGGGGAGGGGGTGCCTGGGCCCTGAGGTGCAAAGCTTGTCAAAATGATGCGTTTGGCCGCCGGGGTTCGCTCGCGATACTAAGTGCTGCTAAGCTGGAGCACGCGAATTCATAGGCACTCACGTGACGTCGGGGAGGGGCTTGGGACCCTTGGTGCGAAGCATGTGATCTCAATCAAGTGCAGGGACTCTCGACCCTTAATGCGGAAGTGTTAGTGGTGCGTGCAGCAAGCAACTGACCCTTGCAAAGGTCTGGGGGGGCCCACACACGATTTGAATTCGAATTCAGAGCATGTGTGTCTTGAATTCGAATCCGGAGTATGCTTGCCATGTGTTTTGAATTCGAACCCAGAGTATAATATGTTTTGAATTCCAACCTGGAATATGACATGTTATGAATTTATGCATGGAGTATTCTGGTTACTTGCTTTGCATTCCAACCCAGAGTAGAACCCTGAGTACCCTTTCCTGCCCCCCCCCCCCCCCCCCCCCGCAGCATGTGCTCTAGGACTCCTAGTGCCATGGTGTATGTTTGTATTATGGCCTCTGTGCACAATGAGGCGCTTGAAGCTCAAGTTTCCACACCTTCCACACATAACGCAAAGGCAGCGCAACTGCCAGTTACTCCCCGCCTGAGCACGTGCACACAGCGCTGCCGTTCTGCGCCTGGCCTCAATACCCGTAGTACAATTTTGAATTCGTATTTGAACTTTGAATTATGCAGGAGGGCACAGGCAAGCAGACCCGCTGGCACATGGACAAGGTGGTGCTCACCAACGTGGCCTCATCCACCGCCTCGACCTTCCTGCTCCGCGACTGGGTCGATGTCACGGTCGACGGAGGGGCGGTTTCCGTGCCCAAGGACATGCCCAAGGTCGACTGGAAGGTGCGTGCGGTCATTTGGAAAATGGCTGCCGGTACTCTCTGGATAAATTGTGAAGAAAACTTGTAATTACAGTACACCGGCGTTTCCTTTATTTCTTGCTGATAGTACCTGTATTTTTCGTGAGGGCCGGTGTCACTGGATGTTCTTTTAATGTTTTTTTAACCGGTATCATTACACTTTTGAATAGCAGTACACATTATTGTTCCCCGCCCGTCTAGGTCGCTGTCGTGACCGGCGACGCCGACGACGCCGGCTTCGACGGCAGCGTCTTCCTCACCCTCATCGGATCCGACGGCAGCACCGAAGAGATCCAGCTCGACGCAGCCTCGCTCGCCGGCGGCGCTCCCGCTGCCAAGGCGGGCTCGGTGGCTGCAGCTGCCGTCGTCCGCCAGCCGTTCGGCAAGGGCCGCAGCGATGCGTTCTTGGTTCGCATGGCCGACGTCGGCATGCTGAGCTATCTAACAGTGCGCATCGAGGGCACCGGGAAGCAGACATCATGGTGAGAGATGGAGAGGGTGCTGCACCGCCCTGCTTGACCTTCAAGCACGAAGGAACCAGCCTGCTTGACCGTCAGCGAACCCACCCACCCCACCCCCACCCATACCACACCCAACCGCACACCCACACCACCACATACACACACACACACAGCCCCAAACACGTTTTTTTTCTACTGTGTGTGGCCCTAAACAGGGAAAACATGCGGAAAACACACACACACACCTGAACCCAGCCACCCCGTATGTTGCTCCAGGTTCCTCAGCCGCATTGAGGTGACCAACTTGGCCACCGGGGCGCTTGCGCTCTTCAGCCACAAGAGCAGCCTCAACACAGACTACTGCAACTATGCAAACGTGTTCCAGCAGGTGGGGGGACGGTGCGGGAGCAGTTGAGGGCTGGGGATGGGAGGAGTGGGGATTGTGCAGGAGCAGTGCGGGAGGTGCGGGAACGGGGCAGGAGCTGTGGGACTAGGTGGGAGCAGCAGGTTTCGACATGCATGAGTGCGTGAATTCAAACCTAGGGTTTTGCCGACCGGAGCCCCGCCGCACCCTGCCACAGTCCCCTTGATCCCTAATCCCTAAAGCCCGACAACACCTCTCACACTCATGCCCCCCTCCCCTCCTGTGCGCACCGTCCACACAGTCAACCTCCTGCTAACCCCTTAACCCCAAACCCTAAGCTGTAAATGCCCCCTCCCCTCCTGTGCACACCGTCCACACAGTCAACCTCCTGCTTACCCTTAACCCTAATCCCTAAGATTTAAATGCCCCCTTCCCTCCTGTGCACACCGTCCACACATTCAACAAACTAACCCCAAACCTCTTGACATTCATTACCCCCTTCCCCGTCTGTGCGCTCTGTTCACGCAGTCAAGCTACACCTTCAAGGCCCAGCTGTTCTCCAACGACAGCGATGCGTTTGACGGCGACGTGTACATCACCCCCAGCGGCTTTTGGGCCAGCTCCGACGACATCAAGCCGGCGCTTGACTTCAAGAGGGTGGAGAAGGGGTCAATGGCTGAGTGCTCGTTCAAGCTGGATGGGATCAGCTGCGTGACTTCGATGGATGTCAGAATCGTGAGTCATAGTTTAAAACGGCCAAACCTTTACTCTCAACCTTTCAACTGATAGACTGGTATCTTACTAGCGTGTGGATGCTAGTATGTACTTTCAACTTGTAACCAACCGCCCCCAGCTGCTGCAAACTGCTACCAACTGCTCCTCCAACCAAGAACCAACTGCTCCCACTTGAATTTCGCCCCTGCCATAGCCTCCCTTCCCCATCATCTTTCCCTCCTACTCCCGCGCCCCTTTTAGGACCCGGTCGGGATGAAGACATCATGGCACCTTGACCGCGTGGAGCTCACGATGGAGGGGCAGGAGTGGAGCTCGGTCTTTATCCATAACGACAGGCTTGCGATGCCAAACACGTGTCGCGCCACGCTGGCGTACCAGGTGAGCTCGGTCTTTATCCACAACGACAGGCTTGCAAAGCTGTGATGCCCCACACATGTCGCGCCGCGCAGGCGCACCAGGTGAATGCTCCTGGGGCGGATGCAAATAGATCTGATGCAAGTAGACGAAGTATGTCGGCGAGGCAAAAGAGGAGCAGACGGTCTTAATTGATTTATTGACAAAGACTCGCTGACCGTGCCCCGCCATGTGAGCTCTCCCGGGGCTGATGAAATCGAAATATTAGCAGGGTTAAGGGAGAGCAGAAGGGTTCAGGTGTAGAAGTAGGGTTTAGGGATAGCAGTAGATATTAGGGTTCCGGAAAGGCAGCAGGGTTCAGGATGGCAGCGGAGTTAGGCGTCCCTCAAATCGAAACTTAACCATTTTAAATTGTTTGCCATGACCATTCCCGTGGCCATGCAATTGACCACGCTTGAACCTCATAGCCCTCATATCAATCTCTTAAACCTCTTCACCTCTATCATGTTTATCACTCCTCCTCTGCTGCAGTACATCGAGAGCTACGAGGCCATGTTCTACACGTCCCCGGATTCGGAGCCTTTCGAGGGCGAGGTGTATCTGACGCTGTTTGACGACGGCGTCAGCGAGTCGCGCGTCAAGCTGGAGGTCTCCACGCCTGACCCTGATGCGCCGGCCGGCGCCGCAACGTTCATGCCTGGCGGCAAGGTCGTGTGCACCTTCAAGGCAGCTTCCGTCGACAAGCTGACCAAGGCTGGGATTGCTGTGGTGAGGCTAGGGTCTAGCTACCCAGTTTAGGGCTAGGGGTTAAGCGTTGGGGTGAACCTCAACCCTAAACCCTTAAACACTAAACCCTAAACCCTGAACCCCAAACCCTTCCATTGACAAGCTGACCAGGGCCGGGATTGCGGTGGTGGGGCTAGGGTCCACCTGCCTAGTCTGGGGCTAAGGGTTTAGCGTTGGGGTGAACCTCTAGACCCTAAACCCTAAACCCTTCCTTTGACAAGCTAACCAGGGCCGGGATTGCGGTGGTGAGGCTAGGGTCTGGCTGCCTAAAACCTCAGACCTATAATCCCACTGCCTGCAACCCAAATATTAGACCCTCATCTGTCTGCTGATCGCCCCCTCTCACACAGGGGCTTGTGACCCCTCCTCTCATCCCTCTCCTTAACCACTGCCACCGCTGCCTGCCACCCGCTGATCTTCTCCCCCCTCTCCCCATCCAGGAGTTCACTGGGACATCCAAGCGCTGGACGTTGGACTGCCTGGAGCTGACCTACACCTCCAGTTTATGCCCGTCGCCTCCCATCCCTCTCCTCTCACCTGCCCCCCCACAGCCAGCCAACCGCTGATCGCTCCCCCCCACTCACACATCCCCATCCAGGAGTTCACCGGAACTTCCAAGCGCTGGACGTTGGACCGCATGGAGCTCACCTGCACCTCCAGATGCCTCCAGGACTCGGCCTTCTACGTGGGCACCACTTTCAGCAGCGGGATCACGGGGGTCACCGTCACGCCGCTGCAGGACAGCGATTACGACATCATTGTGGTCACCAGCGACGTGCCGGGCTCAGGGACGGTGAGAGATTGGGGGGGAAGGGGGAGGGGGCTAGAGGGTATGGTTGAAGATTTCGTATTGTGCATGATGGTACAGGACGGGGCAGGATGGGGCAGGAAAGAGTTTGTGCAAGATTGTTCGATTTCTTAAAGGAAGAGCTTGGCTAGTTTTTTGAGCGCCTCTGGAATTGCCTGTCATCATTTTTTCTTGCAGCATGCAGAGAGACGGCACCCACAGACTGACTGGGTAACTGAGTAACTGACTGACTGACTGGAGGTTTGTCAAATAAATAATGATATCACTACCGGTATCGACGAACCTGAAATCACGCAGTCCCCAAGCAGTCAAATGACACTATACAAAATCGTAGGTTGCTAATGACGCAACACCTCCCTCCTGTCCCCATCTCTGTGCAGGACGGTACGGTTTTGGTGACCCTAAACCCTAAACCCTAAACCCTCTGTGCAGGACGGTGCGGTTTTTGTGACCCTACACCCTAAACCCTATGTGTGTAGGATGGTGCGGTTTTTGTGACCCTCGACGGGACTATGGGCAGCGCCGGGGAGCAGCAGCTGAGCAAGATCAATGCCTTTGAGCGCGGCGGCTCTGACATTTTCTCCATCTGCTGCAAGGACCTGGGAGATCTGAAGCAGCTCAAAATCAGGCTGGTGGGTGAAGGGGTGTGGGGAGGGCGGGGGCGAGGGGGGGGCCTGGGAGCGGTGACAGGGGTTGGGTGATGTGGGAGGGGGGGCGGTGGGAGGGGGTGATAGGGGAGGTCGGTGGCACGGTGGAAAATAATGAGAAATTATTAGAAGGTTCATGGTGGCAGCTTAGAGAAGGAGGAACAGGGTCAGGACTAGGCGCAGGTCCAAAATTAAGCCCAGGACCATGCTGATGATATCCCCGGGGGGCTCGGTTGAATGACTGTCGACTGCCTTCTTTTATTTGGACAGCAGGGGACAAAGGAGATATATTTTTTTACTGTTGAAAGTTGTATACCGGTACGCATAGTAGGAAAATAAGTGGGTTGGCTACCTTGGATGGGCAGGCTTCGTTTTCAGCGGCCCCGATGGAAAGTTTGTTTGAATTCAAAAGTCAGAGTGTGTTACGTTTAGATCTTTGGATCTTTGGATCTTTGGATGCGTCCTTTGGCAGGCGGGTCCTCATAGTCAGTTTATATCATCGACCCCTGAACCCCCTAAACCCTAAAAACTTGAACCATTGAATCCTTAACCCTTAAGTTACTTCCCTTAACCCTGGAGCCACATGCTATTATGACGGAATTTGCCCATTCTGACACGTGAACAGCTTGACTGGCACAAGCCCTCACCCCTAAAGAATGAAGAGCGTGGTCCATGCTGCCCTGCCCCTCTCCCGGACATACCTCCAGGTCATACCTCCAGGTCATACCTCCAGGTCATACCTTCCGTTCATACCTTCGCAGGCTGACAACGACGGCATCCACTCCATGTGGCACGTGGCCAGCGTGGAGGTCCTGCACAAGCGATCCGGCATGCAAAGCAGCTTCCCGATCGGCGACTGGGTGCAGATCGAGACGCCCGTCACCCTCCAGGCCAAGCCCAAGCGAGATGTATACATGCAGTACTTGATTGCGGTGGGTTAAGTCTTTGCTTCACCCGCTGCCTCCCCCGGTCCCCCCTGCCTTCGCTTTTTGCTTGCCTTCCCTGCTCCCCCCTCCTGCTGCTCCCCCCCGCCTGCGCTTTTTGCTTGCCCTCCCCGCTTTCCCCTCCTGCTGCCCACCCCCCACTTGCGTTTGTTCTTCGCCTCAACCACTCCCCCCTCCTGCTTCCCCCTGCCTACGTTTGTTTCCGTCTAATCTGCTCCCCGTCCTGCCCCCCCTGCCTGCTGCCATACCCACCAGGTGCTCACCTCTGAGAGCTCGGACGCCTCTTTCGACGGCTCTATCAGCCTTACGCTCAAGGGGGAGAACGGGAGCACCAGCTACAACACGCTGCTGGCGAAGGGGAGCGTTGAGCCAGCAGTGTTCCAGGTGTGAGGCAGGAAACCAGCGGGAAATCCTCAACCCTGAACCCTGAACTATAAAATCTTCCAGGTGTACAGCGTGAGACCAGGGGTGAACCCTACACCCTATAAACCCTGAACCTTCTACCCTAAACAAGGCAATCATCCTGCGTGCAGCGGGCCACCAGCGGTATGACCTAAACCTAAACCTTTGACGAGGCAGCCTTCCATGTGTGAAACGGGTAATCCCTAGGGTTTTAGGGTTAAGGGTTTCATCCCTTTAACCCCACATCTTTCACCTTCACCCGCCCCTTCCAGTTCGGAACCCGTAACCAATTCACCATCCGGGCCGCCGACGTCGGTCCCCTGGCAAGCGTGAGCGTGGAGCTTTCGCCTTCCGCCGCCAGCGCGTCCTCCTGGCGGCCTAAGCTAGTGGAGGTGACCAACACGGCCACTGGAGACTACGGCATCTTCAGCAACAGCGAGGAGCTGGTGTACTATTGGAACTCACCGACAGAGCTGACACAGGTGGGAGGAAGGGCAGCATGGGGGGTGGGAGGGGAGTGGGAAGCAGGGGGGGCAGGGGGGGGGGGCGGAGGGTAGCAAGGAGCGGGGATGAGAGGTGTGCTGCATGTTTGGACCCCGTTTTGCATAAATAAACCAGACACCCTACCGGTGGCGTGTTTGTAACCTGTGACTCGGTATGTGTGTGGCAGTAGTGGCACCCACATTGACAACTCTGACGTCGGAGCCATGCTAGTGACACCCTCTTGGCCTGTGCCTGCCTCCTTCCTCCCTCCCTTAACCCTGAACTCCAAACCCAAAACTCTGAATCTTACTTCACCCGTAGCTTCCGAAGGATTCGACGTACACAGCCGTTGTGTACCTGAAGGACGATGCGGACAGCGAGGTGGAGGGCCGGCTCTGGTGCGTGCTGCGCGGAGAGAAGGGCCGCACGCCCGAGCTGCGCCTGTCCAACCCGTTCTACGACTCGACCTTCAGCGCCGGCTCCGGGACGGAGATCTCGCTGTCCACGTACGACATCGGGGCGCTGATCAGCGTCGACGTGCGCATGGTGAGACATCAGGGAATGTGGGCAGCGGGGAACAGGGGCAGCGGGGAACGGGGGCAGCGAGGAGCAGGGGCACGCTTGGGGTTAAGGTTTGCCTTATGCGCTCCGTGCATCATGCGTTCACCATGTGTCCTAAGTGTGCCATGCACCCCATCCGCCGCATACATCCCATGCATCCCATGCATCCATCCTATGCATTCCATGCGCCCATTCACCCCATACCCCCGATGCATCCCATGCATGTCACTGATATCAGGCATCACATGCATCTCATCCCATCCCACCCCATGTATCCCATGCACCCAATCACCCCATGCACCCCCATGTATCCCATGCGCCCATTCACCCCATGCACCCCCATGTATCCCATGCGCTCTTTCATCCCATCCCACCCCATGTATCCCATGCGCCCATTCACCCCATGCACCCCCATGCACCCAGGATGAGGGGGGGAGCAGCATGGCCCTTGACCGCATCGAGGTGACAAACGACATCACTGGATGCACGCCCGTGTTCAAATGCAACGAGCTCATCAAGCCTGGATCAGCTGCAGTCAACCTGCCCAAGTTCTGGGTGAGCTCCTGTCAGGGTTTTTAAGAGGGTGCCTCAGCCTCAATTCGGCGACACTACGGCCTACGGCAGGGCGTGGTGCAATAAGCCCTGTTGCTTGGATCCCCTGCCCCTCAAAGCGTTTACGTTGGGTCCCAGGTGGTACTGCTCGCCCACCCTAAGGGCCAGAGGGGATGCACTAAACCTTCACCTTGATCTATAGCCCTAATCCCTCAACCCTAGACCCTGACCCAAACCCGCACAGATCCAAGCCGCTTACGAGCTCACGCTGCACACATCGGACATCCGCGGCGCCGGCACCGACGCCGACGTCTACCTGACACTCTCCGGCGACAACGGCAGCGCGGAGGAGATCAAGCTGTTCAACGGGCCGCATAACTACGCGCGCGCCGCGGTGGACAAGTTCTCCTTCTCTGCCAAGGATGTCGGCGGGAACAAGAAGCTGTCTTTCAGGCTGGTGGGTCAGAGAGTGAACAGTTCTTAATGGCTGTCCTTATTCACGATTGGTATTATGTAATGGGCGTGCCACGCTGTCCTGTGCTTGCCGATGTGATGGGCTTGCTGCCGAGGAAGCTTGCCGCAAGAAGAGGCTGTATTTCAGGCAGAGCTTGGATGTGCGTCAGGGACCTGCCGCGCTGTCAAGGGCATGCCACGCTGCCATGGGCCTGCCGCGCTGTCAAGGGCATGCCACGCTGCCATGGGCCTGCCGCGCTGTCAAGGGCATGCCACGCTGCCATGGGCCTGCCCCGCTGTCAAGCACATGCTACGCTGCCATGGGCACAGCAACAAGCCCTCCTGCTTTATAGTTTAAACTGGTTCATACTTCCTGCTTCATACTGTTTCATACCTCCTTCCGCTCAGGATGGTGACGCGCACTCTGGCTGGGCCCTCGGCCAGATTGAGCTGCTGGACAAGACGCCCGGCATCATCACGATCGGCTACTTCAACAGCTGGATCACACTTGGGAGCGGCCCGGGCTCTGTGTTTGAGTCGTACTCCTACAAGGTACTGCCGTACTCCCTGGTGGAGAGACAGGGGTGGGGTGGGGTGGGGGGGCTTTTTTCGAAACCGTCTCCTGCATCGTACTGACGTACTGCCCGGTGGAGACACGGGGGAATGGGGTGGTGTTCCCGAGTCCCTATCCCACATGGTCCTGCCGCACTGCTTGGGTTAGAGGCAAAGGGGGAGGTGCACTCCTAAAGGTACTGTTGTACTGCCTGGTGGAGAGACGGGGAACTAGGGAAGGGGGGTTCTTTCTTAGTCCCTCCCGCACGTAACTGCCGTACTGTCTGGTGGAGAGACGGGGGCGAGGGATGCCGTTTCCGACCATATCCCAAATTGTACTGCCGTACTACTGGGGCGAGAGACCAGGTGGGAGGGGTGCTGCATATCAGTCCTACTGGTGCAAAATGTACTGCTGTCCTCCCGTACTGCCAGGTGGAGAGACAAGAAGGGTAGGGGGCGCTGAGTTTGAGTCAGGGTTTAGGGGCTATGTCCCACCACAATCTACTACGGGTGGAGAGACATTTTCCCATAGGAAAGAGGTATCTGCTGTTCAGCCCAACTGTGCCCGCTGAACCGTCAGCCTAGTTCTCAGCCTGCTCCGCCTAGTTTCGTGTTTAGGGTTCGCCTATTCTCCCCGCCGCCTGTGGCCCACAACCTAAACTTTTGACCCTGAACCTTTTAATCCACGATCCCTGAACCCTTACAAACAATCCAATCATTATAGACCCTGAACCCTGATCCCTGAACATTTTTCTGCAGGCCCTGTATGACTACAGCATCACAGTGGTGACAGGCACCGAGTTGAATGCGGGCTGCGACTGCAGTGTGAGCCTGATCATCAACGGCTGGTGGGGAAGCACCGAGGCGGTGGAGGTGGTGGCCAGGGGGAGCGTGATGGAGCCAGGGTCGACACAGACCTTTGTGATCAGGGCGGTCGATGTCGGATGCCCCTCGAGCATCGATGTGAAAACGGTGAGGGGGGCGGATGATGCATGGGTCAGTGATGCATGGGATGCATGAGCGGATGATGCATGGGATGCATGGGTGAGTGATGCATGGGATGCATGGGTGTGGGAGGTATATTCCCCCTCGAGCATCAGCAGGAAAGCAGTGAGGGAAGATTGTGCATGGGCGAATGATGCATGAGATGCATGGGCGGATGATGCATGGGATGCATGGGCGAGTGATGCATGAGATGCATGGGCGAGTGATGCATGAGATGCATGGGCGAGTGATGCATGGGATGCATGGGCGAACGATGCATAAAATGCATGAGCAGATGATGCATGAGATGCATGAGCGGATGATGCATGGGATGCATAGGCAGATGATGCATGAGATGCATGGGCGAGTGATGCATGAGATGCATAGGTGGATGCTGCATGGGATGCATGGGATGCATGAGCGGATGATGCATGGGATGCATGGGATGCATAGGCAGATGATGCATGGGATGCATGAGCGGATGATGCATGGGATGCATGAGATGCATGAGTGGATGATGCATGAGATGCATGAGATGCATGGGCGAATGATGCATGAGATGCATGGGCGGATGATGCATGAGATGCATTTGCGAGTGATGCATGAGATGCATGGGCGAATGATGCATGAGATGCAAGGGCAAATGATGCATGAGATGCATGAGCGGATGATGCATGGGATGCATGGGCGGATGATGCATGAGATGCATGAGCGGATGATGCATGTGATGCATAGGCGAATGATGCATGGGATGCATGGGCGAATAATGCATGAAATGCATGGGCGAATGATGCATGGGATGCATGGGTTAGGGATGCATATTGCATGGGATGATACATGAGCGGATGATGCATGAGATACATGGGCAAATGATGCATGGGATACATGGTCGGATGATGCATGGGATGCATGGGTTAGGGAGGCATTGGATACATGGGCGGATGATGCATGGGATGCATGGGTTAGGGATGCATACGTATATAGGCATGGGATGCATAGGTGCATGATGTTTATTTTCCCTGGATCATTGCCATCAAAGCTGGGGTGCATGGGTGGGGGAGTGGTGCATGGGTGGGGGAGAGGTGCATGGGTGAGAGAGGGGTGCATGGGTGAGGGAGGGGTGTTTGGGTGAGGGAGGGGTGATGATGGGCACGGGCGAGGCAAGGTCGCACGGGCTAGGGAGGGTTAACAATGCACGTGGGTGGGCCTCTCAAAAGCCTCGGATGTCCCGCGCCTACGCCCATCCACCCCACACCCTTTACCCTTAACCCTAAACCCAAGCACCCTCTTGCGCTCTGCCCAGTCGGGCATGGAAAACGGTGACAGCAAGTGGTACGCCGAGTCCGTCACGGTGACCAACGTGGACGGAGGCTATACGAGCACCTTTGATATCAAGGAGTGGTTTGACGTGCGCAAGACAGAGGGGAGTTACTTCCGTTACACCTCCGACGTGGCCTACCAGGTAACTGATGTAACCCCCTGGTGTAAACCCCAGTTGTAACCCCCTTGTGTTTTCCTCTGGTGTAACCCCAGTTGTAACTCCTTGGTGTCCTTTGTGTAACCGCCTGGTGCAACTTGTATAACCTCCTTGTGTAACTTCCTGGTGAACCTGGTGTACCCCATTTGTAACCCCCCTGGTGTAACTGGCACAACTGGTGTAACTCCTCATAGTATCCCGCTGGTGTCACTGATGAAATTGGTGTAACCCCCGGTAGAACCCGCTGGTGTAACTAGTGTAACTGTTGTAACCCCCGTGGTAAGCCCTTGATGTAACAGGTGTAATCCCCGTTGTAACCCCCTGGTGCAAATGGTGTAATCCCTGTAGTATCGTAGTAACCCCCTGGCGTTACTGTCCATACCTCCCACCAGGTAGCGGTCCACACTAGCAAGGCACAACCCGACGTGTACGACGGTGCCGCATACCTGGTCATGACGGGGATGTACGGAAGTACGGACGTGGAGGAGCTGATCAACTCGGGCAGCTGGTTCGGGCCGGGCAGCACAGAGGTGTTCACTGTCAACGCGCGGGATGTGGGCGCGCTTTCGCAGATCGAACTCAGGGTGGTGCACGGCCAGATCACGAGCTGGCTTGTGGATAAGATCGAGGTCACCAACCTGACCACGAACTCGAAGAGTCTCTTTCTGCTGGGGCCGGAGCCAATCACTGAGGCGGACACGCTGCTGCCCTTTGTCAAGAAGCTGCCGGCCATGGACTACAAGGTGAGGGGATCTTAACCCGAAATGCTTTACCACAACCAAGAAACCTGAAGTTACAAGCTTCTGCCCTTTGCCAAGAAGCTGCCGGCCATTGACTACAAGCTAACAGAACAGTTTTAGCTTATCTTTGTCATCTCGACCTGATGTTCCTTTCAAAATGCCGAGCACTTTCGTAAACTGCTCATGGGTGGATACGTTCGCAACAACAACAACAGTCATGGTTACCCAGTACGGCCGTTTGCGGTGTGGTGCGGAACGGTACTACCATACAATACCGCACCGCTTTAGAACACCATACTGTGTGAAAACACCATACCGGCAATTGTTGACCATGTCTGGAAGTACCGTACATCTGTACCGCACCGTTTGATTGTACCGTGTTGCCATACCGGGTAACCCTGACAACAGTAGCAACCGCAATATCTGCCGCTGCTGCTGCTACTCCAGCTGTGGCGGTGGCAGTGGCGGTGGGAGTAGCGGAGCTTTCCAGGGTGAGGGAGCAGCGGTGTGTGCCGTGACGACACATCCCAACACGCACGCAAGTGTTGCCAGCACGCACTTTTGCTCGGACTTCACAAAGTGGGAGGCCGGCCGTCCAACCCTAGAAAGCCTGAGATACCCTAGAGAACCCGAGACACACATATGCACCCTCTCAAACTCTCCCACACTTCCCCCACCTTATCCCCCACCAGGTCGTGGTTCACACTTCTGACGTGCCCGACGGCGCCTTTGACGGCATTGTGCACATGACCCTTACGGGTTTGGAGGGCAGCACGCAGGAGCTGCTGCTGGCCAACGCGTCTGCGGCCAACTTTGGGGTCAAGGGCATCGACACTTTCACCGTAAAGGGCGTGGACGTGGGCACACTCAACAGCGTCGTCGTCCGCATTGTGAGAGCCGCACTACCCTGAACCTTGAATGCCATGCATGAAACCCCCTTTTCCCTTTTCCCCCAAATCCCCAAAACAGGTATCTGACCCTGAATCCCATTCAGTTGAGTCGTTGACCCTTCACCCCACATTTGACCATGAATCCCAAGCACAGAACCGTACCGGTAAATCTCCAATATTAAACCCTTCGTCCTGAATCCGAAACATGAAACCCTTCATCTGAAACCTCGAACCCTGCACTCGTGCGCTGTGAGCCTCTCAAGCTTCTGCCCGGCCGACCGCGGCCGCACAGATGTTGCAAGGATCTTCACCCTCCTCCTCGATAGTTTCTCTGCTCGTTTTGTGAGAGCCCCATCAGCCACTACACTGCAGGGATCATTAGGGTGGGCAGCGCTGACCCAAGGTGTGGGGTCTGCTAACCCGAAACCCAGCATCCCCCCCCCCTCCTTGTTCAGTAGCTGGATAAGGGAAGGGGGACTTCCCCGGATTCACCTACTACTGCCTCCGCCTGCACTCCTCCCACTCTCACGCCCTCAAGCAAAAAAAACTTCTTATCCCCCAAACTCCCAATATCGCGCCCTAAACCTCGTGTTGACCCTAAATCCTGAAGGTTAATCCTAAACCCAGAACCATGTAACCTAAAGGTAAATCCTGAGCCATTATCCCAAAATTTTCCACTCTCACACCCTAAACCATCAACCCTAGATCCTCAACCTAGACCCTACATTCCTCTGCCCTCCCCACTCTCTTTCTCGCAGGACCCCGTCGGGTCGTGCACGCAGTGGCATCTCAACAAGATCGACATTTCTCCGGCCGGATCTGGATCTGCCTCACACTTCAACTACCGCAGCTATCTAAACCAGATCACGCCCTCGGCCACGCTGACACAGACCAGCATGCACGAGCTGCAGGTGGGTGTTTGGCATTGGTTTTTGGAGGGTGCATCAGGTACAATTCAGCTACAATTCAGCTACAATGAAGCTACAATTCAGCTGCAATTCAGCTGCAATTCAGCTGCAATGACGCTACAATTCAGCTGCAATTCAGCTACATCAAATGACCTGCAAACGGGAGGGCCAGGTGCAACAATGAACCTGCTCTGCTGTGGCCACAGGCCGCAGGCCTGCCCGGGTTTGTTTCCTACACGTCCCAGTGAGGCCTCCCAGAGTTCAGTATGTTGCACACAACTTGCATTAAACAGGGGAGATGAAGCATTGTAGATAAATAAAACAATTTAAAATGAACGGAGAGTAGACAGGGGGTGTTGAAGGGAGAGGGGCGAGATCCTACGGATGTTTTTGTAACCGCACGAGGCTGCCTGAGCCTGCACCAGGACCCCCCCCTGGGGCCCCTGGTGCACCCCCACCAGGGGCCCCTGGTGGGCACCCCCTGGGCACTCCCCACCAGGGGCCCCAGGGGCACCCCCTGGGCACCCCCTGGGCATCCCCCACCAGGGGCACCTGGTGGGCACCCCCTGGGCACCCCCTGTGCACCCCCTTGGCACCCCCCACCAGGGGCCCCAGGGGCACCCCCTGGCCTGCACCATCCGCACAAGAGTCTTTCTGATGATCACAATACTACATGAGTGTTTTTATGATGTTTCAGGCATGCAGTTTGGAGCAGCTGGTGGGGAGGGAAAGCTCTTGGAGCAGCGTATGCCACCTGCTCTCCCGTGAAGCATCGTTTTTAAAAGCCATCGCCTCCCCTCTATGCCAGCTCCCGCCACCTGCCTCTGCTGCCCCCCCCTTCCCGTCTGTGGCTCTGTCAACCACCCTTACCCCTCCCACATACCTTCTACCACCCACCCTCAACTGCCCCCCCCCACCTTCAGACACACACCCTAACCTGCCTCCCCCCTCCCCCCTGCCGCACCTCCCCTCCCCACTCCCTCTGCTCTGCTCAGGTCTCCCTGAAGACTGCCGACAATGACCAGCCCGACTTCGAAGGCGACGTGTACCTCTCCCTGTCCGGCTCCTACGTCAGCATGGACGAGATCATGTTGCCGCTGGAGAAGGGCGCCGTATTTTCCCCCGGCTCAAAACTCACTGTCTCTATCAAGGTGCCAGAGATGGGCCTGCCGACCTCTGCAACCGTTCGGATGGTGAGCACTGCTACCCACCCTGGCATCCTGTCTAATTCTCAACTGTTTATTTGTTAAGGAACTGTACCCTGTTGAACCAAATGTTGTAGGGTTCAACTAACTGTTTTTAAGGGTTTAGCTCAGTGTTTTTAAGGGTTTAGCTCAGTGTTTGTAAGGGTTTAGCTCAGCGTTTTTAAGGGTTTAGCTCAGTGTTTTCAAGGGTTTAGCTCAGTGTTTTTTTTGTCGGAGGTCCTTCAGCTGCCATGAGCTGCATCATGGCCCGAGGCAGGTGGGGACTTGATGTGGGAATTTTTTGGTACAAGGACAACTCGAACGCCTATAGCCTCATAGATATAGCCCCGCTGCTGGGGCCTCTGGCCGTGAGCCTGTCCAGTTTTGTTTTATCCTTGGTCCAGTGGTGGCCGGCTGGGCAGATTAAACAGGCCACACCAGTTTGCCTGGTCTAGGGTTTAGGCGTGGTCCCTGGGCAAGTCCTCCGTGTGTTGCTTACCCGCCCCCCTCCTCCACTACCGACAGGTCCCGCGCAATGGCCAGGTGTGGGCCCAGGGGAGTATCTGTGTTGGTGTGTGTTTCAACAGCCCCCCTTCTCTTCCGGCAGGTTCCGCGCAATGGCCAGGCATGGGCCCTGGACAGCATCTCTGTGTCAGACGCTACCGCGGCGTCCGACCCAATCACCTTCTACCTCCGGGGCGAGCTGGAGGCGCCGGACAACTGCACGGCGACCCTGCTTGCTGCAGTGAGTCTTTTGTTGTCCGCCTTGTGGGGGGAGGAGTTGGGGTTGAGCCAAATACAAAGCCCTTATACCTCGGGGGCGAGCTGGAAATCGCAGCTTTAATGCTCATAAATATGCTGATGAACTCAGTCACACTACAGAGCTCCTGCAGCTAACATCCTAAACCGTGAAGCCCCGCCCCTCATCCTGAGGTGCTGACCTTTGATTTCATGATAATTGACATGTTGATAAAAAGCGTGTCATGCAGAGCTCCTGCAGCTCAAACCTTTTACCGTAAATCCCGCCCCTCGTTGACTTGTTGATTGGTCAACTGCCTCGAAGCAGAGGACCCAAATGTTGATTTTTACTCAAGTTACCGATACCTTGTATCCCGTTGATTAACACGTGGACCCACGCTTGCAACGCAGACCTCTTGCAGCTACAAGGCCACCATCCGAACCTGTGGCAAGGCCGGGTCCAGGGCGGGGCCTGTGAGGGACGCCGCGTCCCTATTCCTCTCGTTGGTGGGCGAGGGGAACATGGACGGCGGCGAGCAGCAGTTGGATCTTGTCCCCATGTCGGCCGGCGGCGGGCTGGCCCCGCTGGCTGAGGGCAATGTTTGCACGGCTGCCTTCTCCGCGCTTGAGTTTGGGAGCCTGACTGCTATTAAAATCCGCTTGGTGAGCGGGAGGAGGGGGGGGGGGCGAAGAGCGATGGGGTAGGGGGGCAGGATTAAGATCGGCTTGGTGAGCAAGGGGGGGGGGGGGAGGGGGGGGGAGGGTGGGCAGGGGGGGGGAGGGGGGGAGGGTAAATCATGTGGCCTGTGGGGAGCCTGGCCGCTATTGAGATCAGCTTGGTGAGCAGGGGCGGTGAGGCCAGGGGCAAAGGGTTAAGACAGGGGCAAAGGGTTAAGACAGGGGCAAAGGGTTAACAAAGGGGCAAAGGGTTAACAAAGGGGCAAAGGGTTAACAAAGGGGCAAAGGGTTAAGAAAGGGGCAAAGGGTTAAGAAAGGGGCAAAGGGTTAAGAAAGGGGCAAAGGGTTAAGAAAGGGGCAAAGGGTTAAGAAAGGGGCAAAGGGTTAAGAAAGGGGCAAAGGGTTAAGAAAGGGGCAAAGGGTTAAGAAAGGGGCAAAGGGTTAAGAAAGGGGCAAAGGGTTAAGAGAGGGGCAAAGGGTTAAGACAGGGGCAAAGGGTTAAGACAGGGGCAAAGGGTTAAGACAGGGGCAAAGGGTTAGGAAAGTCTCAGCTGCTGCCCTGCCGATTCTACCCATCAGCTGATGCCCCGCAGCCCCGCCCTCTGTGTCTCAGCTGATGCCCCGTCCACTCCACACCTCTGCTGCTGCCCCGCCCATTCTACGCCTCAGCTTATGCCCCGCCCTCTGTGTCCCAGCTGCTGCCCCGCCCACTCTACGCCTCAGCTTCTGCTTTGCGCCCGGTCTTGCGCTCACAGGGCAGCGACGAGCAGGGCAATACCCATGCATGGAAGATGCATGCGCTGGAGCTCCTCAACATGGACACAGGAGTGGCTTCACTGTACCACATGAGCGACTTCATCACGGGGCTGGTGCAGGTGTCGCGCGTGGTGAGTTATCTTGAGGGAGGGGTCATTGTTTGCCGGTGTGCATCAGACCAGCTTGGGGGGGGTCTACTTGGGGGCCATCACTGGGCTGGTGCAGGTGTCGTGCGTGGTGAGAGATCTTGAGGGGGGCTCATTATTTGTTTGTGAGCACATCAGAATAGCTTTGGGGGCATTCTTGGGTGCCATGGCTGGGGTGGTGGAGGTGTCGTGCGTGGTGAGAGATCTGAAGGAAGTGATCGTTGTTTATTCCAGCTTGCACGGTCTCAGCGCCTCAGGTCGGGATCCTCAGCGCGGTGACGGCGTGGTTTATGAACTCCCTTTTCGAGTTTGATAGGGTTGAGGGTTTATAGCGCTGTGGCTTTGCGGCCGGGGAGCGGTTGTCAGGGTTTAGGGCTTCCCGCGAGTGTTTGCTGAAGTGTGAACATCAGGCCAGCTTTAGTTGAACACCAGGCCAGCTTTGGGGGCTGCCTGGCGGCCGTTATTGGGACAATGGGGACCGGAGCTTGACCCCTCTACAGCCAGTCGCACAAGCATCAGGGCTTGCTGCATTAAGCCTTGCTGGTCGTAAGCTTGGTGGTAGCTGAATTGTTGCTGAGTTGCGGCTGAGGTGGAGCTCAAATGTAGTCGAAGCATACCTGCATCCCCGTCCATCCTCCCTGCTGTACCTCACCCCTTTCACCCTCACCCCCCACCCATACCGCCTATTGTGCCTCCCCCCCTTTACCCCCACCCCACCCCTAAACCCTCCCCCCCTACACCCTCGCCCCACCCCCAAACCCTCACCCCCTAGACCCTCACCCCCACCCCTAAACCCTCACCCCCTAGACCCTCACCCCCACCCCACCCCCATACCCTCACCCCCTAGACCCTCACCCCTTCCCCCCACCCCTCCACCCTCACCCCCTTCCTCTCCCCTGCTCAGCGGAATGTGGACTACCAGATCACCATTGACACCACCGACATGCGTGGCAACGGCACGGACGGGCGTGCGATGCTGACACTGCACGGCGCCCACGGCAGCACGCCCGAGGTGGAGCTCACCGACGACACCGACACCATGTTCGAACGAGGCACCAAGACCACCGTCACGGTCTCGGCGCCTGACGTCGGGACCCTCAGCGCGGTGACTGCACGGCTGGTGAGCGCTGAGTCGGAGCTGGCAGGGTTTTGAGGGTTTAGGGCTCAGACCCTGAACATTGAACCCTATACCCAAACCTAAGTCCTAGACCCTATGCACACTTCCGTACAGTGTGTAGCCTTGAGACACTAAGGACCCTAGGCTTTCTGGGGTTGCTGGGTTTAGGGTTGACAAGGTTTAGGACTGGACCCTAAGTAGACCCCCACACTGTGTACCCTTCATCATATATCTAGACTGTCAGTTTTTGTTGGGTTTCAGGTGTAGGCTTTAGGGTTGACAAGGTTGAGAGCTTAACCCTATGCATACCCTACGTTGTGTATCCTTGATCAAACATCAGACACTGTCTGGGATCGCTGGTCCAGGTTGTTTGGTTGTGATGCGTTCCGATGCAGGCGCTTGCTGGAGGTCTCCTGTGGGTTCGTTTAGCTGAAATGTAGCTGAGTGCACTGAAATGTAGCTGATGTGCACTAAATGTAACACTGCCCCTGTGCCTCCTGTGGGTCAGTGTAGCTGAAATGTAGCTGATGTGCACTAAATGTATCACTGCCCCTGTGCCTCCTGTGGGTCAGTGTAGCTGAAATGTAGCTGATGTGCGCTAAATGTATCACTGCCCATGTGCCTCCTGTGGGTCAGTGTAGCTGAAATGTAGCTGATGTGCGCTAAATGTATCCTGCATTCCTGTCCCTATGCCTCCTACTCCCCCAGGCTGACCCCAGCTACGACAGCCTGCACACTGGCTGGCACCTGGCCCAGCTGACGGTCTCCAACCCGGGCACAGGGATGCGCCACACCTTTTCACACAATGCCTGGCTGATGTCGCCGGACTCCTTGTACGTTCGTCTGGAAGACAACACCGGGGGCGAGGTGAGCAGGGCAGACGCGGGAAAAGGGGTATGGGGCGACAGCTGCCCACGGGAGGCAGCGAGTCAGCTGCATTTTGGCTACATTTCAGCTTCATTTCAGCTACATTTCAGCTACAGGATAGGTGTAGGGCCCTGTGGTTGCCCCCCTGGCTACCACCCTTCTGCCAATATTGGAGTGTGTTTGCCCTTTCGGAGTCAATGATGAAAACTTTCGGTGAAACTACCTGATGTAATCCCTTTAATGTACCTCCCCCATTGTAACTCTCCTTCTGTAACTTTTTATAATTTAGGGTTTAGCCTAGGCTTCAACCCGTAATGTACCCTTCCTGGCTGAAACCCCTGATGACCTCATGACCCCCCCCCCCTTTTTGTAACTGATGCAGAAATACGACGAACCTTTGAAAGGGCCGGCTGCATACCCGCCAGTGGTCTTGCCGTTCGATGGCTCCACCCCCCCGCCTCGTCCCCCTCGCAAAGCCCCGTCCACATCCAGCAGGCAGACCAGCATGACAGCCTCTGTCGTCGTTACGCCAGATCCGGATCCGGATCCAAAGCCAGATCCGGGTCCGGATCCGCCGCTCACTGTTGGTGACCGCACACCCAGCTTCGCACCCAGCGAGGCCTTCACCGACGTGCGCAACGGTGGAGATGATGGTGGGGACGACCTGGCCAGCAAACTGAACCAAAGCGATGGTGGGGACGTGTTCGACAACCTGTCCATTCGGAGCGGAAACATCCTGCAGCCGTGAGGGGAGGGAGGTGGACCATGTTTTCAACAGTGTCCATCCAGTGTAGCATCATCCTGCTGCTGCCCTGAGGAGAGGGAGGAGGAGGTGCTCAACCATTTATAGTTTTTACAGTCCACCGGAGCATCATATATTCGTATTTGATGACTGGGACAGGTGCCTGCAAACCTGTGTGAGCATGAAACAGTGTTTATCTGCGTCGGCAACAGGTCTTGCTGCCTTGACAGTGAACGGCTCTCCTGATACCCCAAGGAGAAGCAGGAGAAGGAGGTGGAAGAAGCGACCTGGCCAGAATACTTAACTTAAAAAACGGAGGAGGAGGGGGAGGAGAAGGGGAAGCAGAGGAGGAGGAGGAGGAGAAAGCGCCGTGGTCACTGTTTGTGATATATATTTTCGTTTGGTGTGACTTGTGCAAGCGATATGTATACGTGAATCACGAGCAATACTTTGCATATTTATCGGTATTATATTTTAGTGGCTGCCGATGGGACCTGTATGATCAGTGAAGGGCATTGTGCCTGCAAACCTGTAAAGGTCCTGATATTCACGCGACAAAAACTGTCAGCCAAGCTCGGGCATCCTCCATGGTCCCCACCGGCCCTGTGGTGGCCGCTCAACTGCCTCCCCCCAGAAAGAAAGAAAGAAAACCACGCCCCCCTGGGGGCGTGTGGGTTAAGGGAACAGCGCAGCTCGGGGCCTCCCCCCAGGGTGGTATTGTGCACACTGACACCATACTGAAATGGGCCCAGTGGGTATGCACTGTTCTAAACTGACACAATACTGAAATAGTGAAATCAAACCTCCAAGAATCAACTGACCCAGAACGACATGCACTCCGGGGGGGGGGAGAGTCTAGAACAACGATCGTTTCTAGCAAATAGCAAAACAGCCCTGGTCTGAAAGATGACAGGTCAATGAGAAAAACGGCAGGCGCAAGCATTGAACCGTCATATGCTCACTCACTGTATCAGTGCGCTTCAGCTTCAGATCACATACATTACGGCCTACAGCAAAAACGGTCTGTAGGAGCACAGACAGCTGGGCCACCGAACAAAGGTTGGTCCCCAACCGCTCAAATGTAGCCGCCCCAGGCGGTTTGGACTATGCTGAAATAAGTGTGGCCCCTTCAGCTACCCAATGCTATTGAAGGTGCGTGAGCTTCTGCATTTCCTCTCAAGGAAAATGCAGGCTTGATGATCCGTTGGAACACATCGGGGTTTGCGAGTTATCCAAAAGTTTCAAATTTGAGCCAATGACAGAATTGCATGGAATCGTAAGGGGAGGCAAGGGAGATCTGGCTGGGAAGGTGCATTGATTCGAAGGGAGGTTTGACTTGAATGATTAACTTGGCATCATTGGGTGAATGCACATGAGGATAGCATGAGGTATTGGGCATATGATCGGCATGATCAAACGGTTAATCAGGGTTTATCATACTTACGGAATTCTGCCTGGGGATTACGAGGGGGGGGCAAAAAGAAAGTCAAACCCACCCCATCATAAAAAAAGGGAAACGACCCCTGACTCCCCCCCCCCCCGCCTCCGGAACCCAGTAAAACCTCACCTTCTCAGTCAAAAATCAGAATTTAAGGAAGGGAGCGGGGTCAATTTCAATCAGCGCATCAGTGCGCTTCTAATGGTGTTGATACATGTAGATGGTTCACAAATGCCAAGCGGTGAAACAAAAGAATGAACCATTGCTCTAGCTACCACCTGCCAGCTACCTATCCTCGTTAGAGACCACGAGGCGAGACCACGAGGCCAAAAACGAGAGGACTCACGCATTTGTGGCATCAAACTTGAGCGTGCTGATGTGCTGCTTCAGAAGCCTGGTCTTCTGCTTCTTGGGGAGCTCCTGGCCCACCCACCCCTTAAACTCCTCAGCGCTGATGTCATATGTCGTCACATCTGCCTTGGTCAGCTCCTGACCAGGGTGGGCTGACTCCATGTGATCTAGGAAGTGATAACTCCAGAGATAAGGGCGGATGGTACCAGCGATGCTCCTGCAGATGGTCCAAGCCACTGTTAGTGCGAGGACTGTTGGCAGAACCCCTCTCAGCAGCCGCATATGACATCTTTTACTTCAGGGGGCAGTGGGACTCGACTGCTGGCGTGCCGCTGGTACAGCCTCTGCCCAAGTCCATTTTGCACATGCCTGATGTCCGGTCGTCACACACAATGCCACAGAAGCCGCATGCCTCAGCACCACTTGGCTCCAAGCTACAGGCTTCCCCACATTGGCGCAGCAACATGTGCGCTCCGACGTGCAACCGCATAGCTGAAAGCTTTATTATCTTCCCACATCCACGCACTTTGTGTAGCCTCAGCAGCAGGACCAGCAGCTGCTGCAAGAGTGACAGGCTCGGCGACAGCCGCATGCTCGACAGCAGCAGCAGCAGGAGCAAGAGTTGAGGGAGTAACAAGAGTAAAATGGGAGTATCATGATGTGATTGTGCGCTGCCGCTTGAGTTCTCCTTGGCCAGCTTCTCAGCTTCTGTCTTGCACTCTATCCCCTGTTCGTGATTCCCTAGGGCCACTGGGATGTCTGTGAATTTTAAGACCTTCAAACAATGCTCACAGCAGGTTGTCAGTGTTTACTTCATAGCAACTGCCAATGCAGGTACACCGTGTGAGTCCATAATGGGTGTACGCACAACGGTGCATGTGTTTCCGAAGCGATGACACCCCCTCGTGCCAAAATTGCATGCCAAGAGGGGTCTGGTATACTGTGTGGGATTTTTATGATGCATATCTGTAGCAAATGCTAGTAGGAATGCAACAGTAAAGCTATCGTCTGAATCTGATGTTACAAAACAAAGATACTAAAATTTCAATTTTTACCCCCCCCCCTCCCACTTTGACCCTCCATAACTCCCAGCCCCCTGGGCCAAAAGCAATGTTAAGACCTGATATGGTAAGCTCTCGTCAAGCTCTTCAACTTTCGAGGATGGGGTGTATTCCTTTTTTTGCCCCCCCCTCGGAGGATTATTGCATGATTCTGGTCCTGGCTGACTGTTGACGGGGATTTCCTGGAAGTTGTAGTTCCCTAAAACGGAGACGCGCCATTCAAATAATTATTTCGCTGAAGCAAAACAGAAAAATGCGAAGCCCCCCAGCAAGGCAAAGTGTCCCCAGTTTCTGCATGCGGACACCCCCATGGTCCTCATCTTTGGTGCACACTGGAAGGCGGATGCGAGGGGGGCAAAAAACAGTTTCACACCCCATCCTATTTTTTTTTGTCAAACGACCCCTGGCTACCCCCCCCCCCCAGCCTCCGGAACCTAGTAAAACCTTCATTTCCCAGTCAAAATTAGAATTTAAGGAAGGGAGCGGGGTCAATTTCAATCAGCTCATCAGTGCGCTTCTTATGGTGTCGATAAATGTAGATGGTTCACAAATGTCAAGGAGTGAAACAAACGAACAAACCATTGCTCTAGCTACCACCTGCCAGCTACCTATCCTTTCTAGAGACCACGAGGCTTCAGAAACGAGAGGACTCACGCATGAGTGGCATTTAACTAGCATCTAACTTGAGCGTGCTGATGTGCTGCTTCAGAAGCCTGGTCTTCTGCTTCTTGGGGAGCTCCTGGCCCACCAACTCCTCAGCGCGCTGATGGCATATCTCGTCAAATCTGCCTTAGTCAGCTCCTGACCAGGGTGGGCTGACTCCATGTGATCTAGGAAGTGATAACTCCAGAGATAAGGGCGGATGGTACCAGCGATGCTCCTGCAGATGGTGCAATCCACTGGTCTGTTGGTGCAAGGATTGTGGGCAGAACCCCTCTCAGCCGCCGCATATGACGTCTTGTACTTCAGGGCGGGGCAGTGGGACTCGACTGCTAGCGCGCCGCTGGTAGAGCCTCTGCCCAAGTTCGTTTTGCACAGGCCCTACCTGCCCCCGCCTCCACCCTCTCGAGGCACATGCTAATCACCCCAGCAACCACTTCTCCAACCGCTTTCACTGTCGTTCGTGTCTCTCTCGGCCACATGTTTGCGACCTGGCCTGGAGCGGTTACTTCACACACTTGGTGACGAGCGATGCAGGCATCGCTTCTGCAGCAGATCGCCCCTTTCCAGCACGACGCAGATATTCGCGTTCGTAAGCGCAGCGCTGGAGCGCTCCATATATCGCGGCTCAGGCGATGAATTTGTGGAATCGGCTCGCCAGCAGGGAGCTTCATAGCGCGAAGCCTGGCCAGGGGGTGAGCATACCACCGCATTAAATTCAATTGCTATGGAGGCATGCCAGCTGTAGTAACACACTGCTTCATAGCAGCTTTTGGCTTAAGCGAGCTCAGAGTGGAGCATGGGGTTTTGTTTCACCCGCCCCCTATTTTCCAGAGCATAGCCCTTGTGGCCTCCAATTCAATTTTCTTTCCTCCGAACCATCTGCGGCAGGTGCACGTCATCAGAAGGCTATGCGACAGCATCTACCCTACGGCATCGGTGGGTCTTTCAGCCATGTACCCCATCCATCGCCCCCATGGGGCACATGCTCCATGTTCGGGTGCAACACTCGCATTTGAAGGAACATCACACACATGATACAGGTTGAGGTTGGACTTCTTAATTTCGTGTGGGAGCAACATCTGCATGTGTGGGAGTAACACATGCATGTACGCGAGCAACATCTGCATGTGTGGGAGCAACAGTTGCACGTACATGAGCAACATCTGCATGTATGCATCCATCATCTGCACCTGCATGTGTCACGTGTGGGAGGAACACTAAACACTTTCTCAAGTGGGAACAGCACTCGCTTATATGTCGTTTCATGCCTCTTGCGGCATTATGTATTCTGCACTTCCTTCCATGAGTCAAACAATGGGGGCCAATGACAACCAAATGGCAACCGAATGGCAGCCAGGCTGCTTTCCTGTTGCTGCACCTTGGGGTCCAGCGATTGGGCGGCCGCCGGCCGGCCTGACACTTTCTGAAGTCCCAAAGATGTGTGGAGCAGCACCCACAAGTGTGGGGCTGTGTGTCTAAGGGTGGTCAAGCACCTCAGGACTCTCCCTCACTAGGTGGCCAGTCTCGCACTTTGTTCAAATCTGCCTGAAAAAAATGCGAGCACTGTACTCGACCCATACATTCTGTACAGAATCCTACAAATTCAGCGCGAAACGAACATGTAGGAGGTATCCTACACACATCTGCAAACTGAAACTGGTACACCGCAGAAAGTCTTAACGAATCCCGCACCCTCCAGTCCTTGGCCAAGCACTAAATTCCCAGCACTAGTGTGATTCAGAACACTTGAGCTGCACCTGCGGCCTGTGGGTCTTGGGCCGCAGGCCCTGTCTCCCGGGCCACCGACCCTAGGCCCATCATATGCCGGTCCCAACCGGCCCAGTGCTGGCCATCCGGCCCAGTGGTGACTGTCCGGCCCAGTGGTGACCATCCACCTAGTGCTGGCCATCCGGGCCATTGCTGGCCATTCGGCTTCAACTCCAATAATTGAAGCCCATCCCTCCTGCTGCTTCTATGTGTGCAGTTTTTGAATGCGGACTCCCCCACAGTCCACATCTGTCGCTTCACACCAGACGGGCAATACTTGGTAAGGCCCGACACTGAAACCTAATATGGAAATATGACTGCTGCCCCCCATGCACATCATAGCTAGGACAGCAATACTTGGTAAGGCCTGAAACTTTAACGCAATATGCCCCCCATGCACCTTTGCCGCCCATGCACCTTTGTCCCATGCATCTTTGTCCCCCATGCACATTTGTCCTATGCATCTTTGTCCCCCATGCACATTTGTCACCCATGCACCTTTGCTCCCCATGCACCGATGTCCCCCATGCAACTTTGTCCCCCATGCGCCTTTATCTCCCATGCGCCTTTGTCCCCCATGCACCTTTGTCCCCCATGCACCTTACCTAAAGCCTCGCTGTGTGTGCTTTGATTTTGATGCATCATACAGCAGGAGCATCCTGCATTTGACCGAGGAAGAAGAGCGCACCCGTGAATGCACACTTGCCTCAAGCGCCTCTGCCCCATGCATCTTAGCTCCAGCCTGGCTTAGTGTGCTTTGACTCAGACGCATCATAAAGTAGGAGCATCCTGTGTTTGGCGGAGGAAGAAATCGTACCAGTGAAGGCATGGCAAGCCCTGAGGCATCACGGGGGCAGCTGAGGCATGGAATAACAATTAGGTTGCTCAGCCGCAGCACTGGGAAGGAACGCATGACCTCGAATGTTTGAAGGTACTCGTGCATTGACTTGAGGCGCATGCCCCTCTGCTAGGTGTGCTTTGCATCTGCTGGCCAGGAGCTCGTGCTCTACCGTCTGCGAGGTATTTCCGTATGCATCAAGCACTGCGAGGAGAGCGCAGCGCCGCCGTTGACTCATGGCCAGCCGGTCCTTCCAAACGCGTTTAACAGGCAAGTGAGCTAGCCAGGGCCTCATTGGGCATGCCTGCTACACTGGCTCCTCCAGATCTGTCTGCTCCACTGGCTCCTCCAGATTTGTCTGATCCACTGGATCCTCCAGATCTGCCTGCTCCACTGGATCCTCCAGATCTGCCTCCTCCACTGGATCCTCCAGATCTGTCTGCTCCACTGGATCCTCCAGATCTGCCTCCTCCACTGGATCCTCCAGATCTGTTTGCTCCACTGGATCCTCTAGATCCGCCTGCTCCACTGGATCCTCCAGATCTGTCTGCCCCACTGGATCCTCCATATCTGCCTGTTACACTGGATCCTCCATATCTGCCTGCTCCACTGGGTTCTCCAGATCTGCCTGCTCCACTGGATCCTCCAGATCTGCCTACTCCTCTGGATCCTCCAGATCTGCCTGCTCCGCTGGATCCTCCAGATCTGCCGGCTCCGCTGCATCCTCCAGATCTGCCTGTTACACTGGATCCTCCAGATCTGCTTGTCCCACTTGACATTCCAGCGCCCCACCAGGCATGCCCTGCCTCGTTGGTCAGACTGTGCTTGATGGTGGCCAGGATTCATGGCCAACGCACTTCTCTCCGGAGCTGTTGCGATTGCCTGCCTTGCACCCCCTCAGCACCCGCCACAGTTGTTGTAAAGCACACTCGATTGATTACCAATATGCTCCACCGACACCTAATTTGTGTGTGTGCTTTGCCTTTCCTCCTTATGAACAATGTTTGGGGGCAACAGGGGTGCATCAAATTTCAAATTTCGATTGTCGACGCCTTTTTTTCGCCGAGAGTATGCTCGACATTTAGCCTCGAGGGCAGTATGGCTTAAATGAATTAATCCACGTAGGCACGTAGGATGGGAGGCCATTCAATTGTGCGGTACGTAATGCTTGCACTAGTTTGCCGATTACCGTAGCGGGTAATATGGTATGTCTTACTTCTGCCTTTGGGCAGGAGCTGCACTTTTGCCCTGCGTACCAGCTTGATCGTCTGACTGCCTTGTTCACCCACCATGTCAGTATGCAAGGAAATTCATAAGTACCCACCCACCTACCGGTAATAGTCCTGTGGTAGATTACTCTGTATTTGAATTGCCTTTCCTGGGGTTTGAATCCGTGGCATCTTTTGATGCTGGCCCTACCGGCGAAATAAGACCAGGAACCCCAACTTCCGATTGAAAAGTGGTGTTGACGGTCGATAATTGGCAGTTTTATTATGTATCACTCATCCCTGCACATTGTGAATGGTAAAGGAAGGCGACGTGCATCTTCAGGATAAAGCCTGTTATCTTGGAATTGTAAAATGTATGATAGGCTGTATCTGGCACCCAGTTGTGCGTGATATTGTGGCAGAACATTGTCTCTTTTTATCTCACAAACGTCTGCCCCTTCAATCTTCACAGCCTGTTTGAGATGGTGTATCGCCGGCTAGTTGTGGCAGATGCACGGGAGCAGCTCTGCAAGGTGTGAAGGGGGAAGGGGAGAGAGGGGGGAGGGGGAGAGAGAGGGGAGGGGGAGAGAGAGGGGAGGGGGAGAGAGGGGGGGGAGGGGGGAAGGGGAGAGAGGGGGAGAGAGGGGGGAGGGGAGGGGGAGGGGGAGGGGGAGGAGAGGGGGAGAGAGGGGGGAGGGGGAGAGAGAGGGGAGGGGGAGGGGGAGAGAGGGGAGAGAGAGGGAGAGAGGGGGGAGGGGAGGGGGAGGGGAGGGGAGGGGAGGAGGATATGAAGGTTCCAGAGGGGAGGGAGAGTGTTGTTGCACCAGAGGGGGGGGAGGAGAGGGGGCAGGAGGGGGGGTGGGGAGGAGGAGGATATGAAGGTTCCAGAGGGGAGGGAGGGTGTCGTGACACCAGAGGGGGGGGAGGAGAGGTGGCAGGAGGGGGGTGGGGGGAGTACCAGTGGGGATGGTGGAGGGGGAGGATATGAAGGTTCCAGAGGGGAGGGAGGGTGTCGTGGCACCAGATGGGGGGGGGAGCAGAGGGGGCAGGAGGGGGGCGGGGGGGTATCAAGGCATTAAATGGGGAGGGGGGATGGTATCATGGTTTCAGGAGCGGGAGAGGATGGGGGGCATGAAGGCATCAGGGGAGGAGGAGAGGAGGGGGTGGAAACAGGGTTGTGGGTGGGGATCTCTGCCATGCATGGTGTGTGCGGCTGCAGCTGACAGCTGTTTGATCAGCAGCCTTGTCCATGGGTGCATTTAGAGTCTTAGATCCAGATAAAGACCCAAATCCCAAAAATTGGAAGCCTCGACACAATCCAGTGGCACACGCGGAACTTGATCCCCTCTTGCAGCCCCTTGCCCCTTTGCTCTGCCCAACAAAGGGGTGCTTCTTGCAGCATATCTTTAAGGATGGTGACAAACCATATAGTTTAGTGCTGAGTGTTTTGCCCCACCCTGAACCTAAATCCTTAAGCTCACCCCCCCAACCAAACTCCGCTCCCCAAAGGACTTCTGCTTTCTAGTGCTGGGTGTTTTGCGCAACCCTGAACCTTAACCCCAAACCTCAGCCCCCAACTGGACTGCTCTCCCCGCAGGACTTCTGCATTGTGCTATCGGACGGGAAGTACCTGCTCCTCGCCTCACAGACGCCCCCCTCATCGCCAACCACGCAACAGCCAGCCCCGCCGGTGCAACAACCCGCGCAACAACAGCAACAGCCGGCGGAGGGCCAGATCACGAATCCACCCCGGCACGCCGCCGACCCGGCCCAGGGTCTGAATTTTCAGCCGGGCCTGCCCGAGGGCCTGCCGGGGGTCCCATGTGTGGACTGCACGACGCTTCACTTGGTGAGAGGGAAGGTTTATGAGCACCAGGTCACATTGCATGGGAGCGCCAGTGTTGAATGTCCCTCGCAGTCTCGTAATGGAGCACCCTTGGCAGGATGCTGTGTGGCACCCCTTCCTCATCGCACTAGTGCACCCCAGTGCCACTTCTCTGGGTTAAGGGGTCAAGGCTACCCTTACCATAAAGCCTAAACCCTTGGCAGGACGCTGTGTTGCCACCACTGCCTCATCGCACTAGTGCACCCCAGTGCCACTTCTCTAGCATGCACCGGAGGATCTTGAAGGGGCGTCCGGGTGGTATCCACTGCGCAGATGGGACCAAACCCTGGCCCCCACACTTTAGGTCCTGAAGAACAGAGGGTCAGAAAACAGCCGGGCCCACGTGTACGGGCCCATGTGTGCAGGCCCATGTGTACAGGCCCACGTGTACGGGCCCATGTGTGCAGGCCCATGTGTACAGGCCCACGTGTACGGGCCCATGTGTACAGGCCCATGTGTACAGGCCCATGTGTGCAGGCCAATGTGTACAGGCCCACATGTACGGGCCCATGTGTACAGGCCCATGTGTACAGGCCCTTGTGTACAGGCCCATGTGTACAGGCCCATGTGTACGGGCCCATGTGTATGCGCCCTTGTGTGCAGGCCCTTGTGTACGGGCCCATGTGTACAGGCCCATGTGTACAGGCCCTTGTGTACAGGCCCATGTGTACAGGCCCATGTGTACGGGCCCATGTGTATGCGCCCTTGTGTACGGGCCCATGTGTACAGGCCCATGTGTACAGGCCCTTGTGTACGGGCCCATGTGTACAGGCCCATGTGTACAGGCCCTTGTGTACAGGCCCATGTGTACAGGCCCTTGTGTACGGGCCCATGTGTACAGGCCCTTGTGTACGGGCCCATGTGTACAGGCCCATGTGTACAGGCCCTTGTGTACGGGCCCATGTGTACAGGCCCATGTGTACAGGCCCTTGTGTACGGGCCCTATGAGGACGGGCCCATGTGTACAGGCCCTTGTATACGGGCCCATGTGTACAGGCCCATGTGTACAGGCCCTTGTGTACGGGCCCATGTGTACAGGCCCTTGTGTACGGGCCCATGTGTATGCGCCCTTGTGTACGGGCCCATGTGTACGGGCCCATGTGTACAAGCCCATGTGTACAAGCCCATGTGTATGCGCCCATGTGTATGGGACCTTGTGTACGGGCCCATGTGTACAGGCCCATGTGTACGGGCCCTTGTGTACGGGCCCATGATCTTGCACCAAGCTGCCTAACGCAAATGAGCCTGCACAGTTTTGAGACCGGTGCATTTTTTGCATCAACATTTGTGTGCGATTGTTTTCGGTTGCTTGTCAGGTGAACTTGAGTTCTGGAGATGTGTTGGACACCGTACACTTCCACCAGGATTTCATCCACCTGCATCGCAACGGAGGGGTCAGCCTCTGTGAAGACCTGTTGGCTGTCCTAGCGGTGAGCAGGGTGGAGGGTCATCGAGGTAGCACGATACTGCACAGGTTTAGCCGGATTGTACTACCAAGGTAGCACGATACTGCACAGGTTTAGCCGGATTGTACTACTAAGATAGCAAAATATGGCACAGGTTTAGCCGGATTGTACTACTAAGATAGCACGATATGGCACAGGTTCAGCCGGATTGTACTACTAAGATAGCAAAATATGGCACAGGTTTAGCCGGATTGTACCACTAAGATAGCAAAATATGGCACAGGTTTAGCCGGATTGTACTACTAAGATAGCAAGATACTGCACATGTTAAGCCGGATTGTACTACAAAGGTAGCACGATACTGCACAGGTTAAGCCGGATTGTACTACTAAGATAGCAAGATACTGCACAGGTTTAGCCGGATTGTACTACTAAGATAGCAAAATATGGCACAGGTTTAGCCGGATTGTACTACTAAGATAGCACGATATGGCACAGGTTTAGCCGGATTGTACTACTAAGATAGCACGATATGGCACAGGTTTAGCCGGATTGTACTACTAAGATAGCAAAATATGACACAGGTTTAGCCGGATTGTACTACTAAGATAGCAAAATATGACACAGGTTTAGCCGGATTGTACTACTAAGATAGCAAAAAATGGCACAGGTTTAGCCGGATTGTACTACTAAGATAGCACGATATGGCACAGGTTAAGCCGGATTGTACTACTAAGATAGCAAAATATGGCACAGGTTTAGCCGGATTGTACTACTAAGATAGCAAAATATGACACAGGTTTAGCCGGATTGTACTACTAAGATAGCAAAATATGACACAGGTTTAGCCGGATTGTACTACTAAGATAGCAAAATATGGCACAGGGTTAGAGTTACAGGTTCAGTGTTACCATGAAGGCTTTGTGGTATGCCTGGGTTCATGGTTCAAGGCACGCTTGGGTTCCAGGCGTATTCCTGGATGCCGGGGTGACCTTTCAGGCGGTTGGTTGGAGCAGGCGGTTGGTTGGAGTAGGGCATTACTTGCGCGCCATGGTTGGCGTCCATCAAGGCATGATGGCAGTCCTGGCGGTGAGGCGGGGTGACAAGGGTTTGGGGTTGAGGGTGCGGTCGGGGGATCAGCAGCACAGGCTACACACCTTTTAGTTTCTTTTGTTCACCCATCTGAACAGTTTGGCGCCCACGCGGCCAAGCCTTCTTGTGCATGGAGGTGTAACGTCGTTGACAGGGTACACACCTAGCTGATGGTTTGGTGGTTCCCCACCCCGTCCGCCTGGCAGTGGTTTGGTGGTTCCCCACCCCGTCCGCCTGGCAGTGGTTTGGTGGTTCCCCACCCCGTCCGCCTGGCAGTGGTTTGGTGGTTCCCCACCCCGTCCGCCTGGCAGTGGTTTGGTGGTTCCCCTTCCTGCCCGCCTGGCAGTGGTTTAGTGGTTCCCCACCCCGTCCGCCTGGCAGTGGTTTGGTGGTTCCCCTTCCTGCCCGCCTGGCAGTGGTTTGGTGGTTCCCCACCCCGTCCGCCTGGCAGTGGTTTGGTGGTTCCCCTCCCCGTCCGCCTGGCAGTGGTTTGGTGGTTCCCCACCCTGTCCGCCTGGCAGTGGTTTGGTGGTTCCCCACCCCGTCCGCCTGGCAGTGGTTTGGTGGTTCCCCTCCCCGTCCGCCTGGCAGTGGTTTGGTGGTTCCCCACCCCGTCCGCCTGGCAGTGGTTTGGTGGTTCCCCTCCCCGTCCGCCTGGCAGTGGTTTGGTGGTTCCCCACCCTGTCCGCCTGGCAGTGGTTTGGTGGTTCCCCACCCCGTCCGCCTGGCAGTAGTTTAGTGGTTCCTCACCCCGTCCGCCTGTGTCTGACCTCGCAGATCCGTTCCCAAACGACGCACCTGATCCAGATCCACCATTCTGGTCGGCTGATCCCGGTCCATGTGATCGGCGCGCACTGTGTCGGCGACGACGATCTGGCCATCCGGACCGCCGAGGCGGCAGAGCAGCGTTGGCTCGCAGCCAATGCCGGACGGGCCTCCGCCGCGTTGTCCTCGCCGGCCGCGTCGCGGGCGGTAGACGCGGATGCTGCCATCAGCCGACCCATCAATCAATCCGCGAGGGCAGAGGACCGCGGCACTAACCGTCACTGGGGTTCGGTCCGCCCGGGGCCGAACGGGCATCAGGCGGAAGCTCTACCGCCGCCGCGGCCGCCGGCAGAGAGCCGCCCCGGACAGGGTCGCGCCACCCTGGGGCAGTCGGGCGGCCTGAGACACAGGAGACGTGTGACCGCGCCCCGGCAGCAGCAACCGCAGCAGCGGCGCCTGGGGTCTGGAGCGGCTGATCCCTTGGCGCCTAGGCAAAACGCACTCATAGGCGGGCTTAAGCAGAGGATGCTCGCCCACATCCTGAAAACCAGGTGAGTGCCAGCGGTGCAGCACCCCTGCTCTGAGGCTGGAGAGATCTCACCTTGAAGGTGCAGGATACAATTATAGCCTGCAACCCACGACTGAGTGGGCAGGTGGCCGAGCTTTTGGCTGCCCAAGGTTGGCTCTAAGGATGCTGCTTTGATATACAGCTCATGGCTGAAGACTTGACGGCTGCATTGAGCACTGGTGGAGCATCTTCAACCTTGGGAAAGGTTTAGAGGAAAAAGTTTTGGACCAGCAAATCTCGATGGGATTTTGTCATGATGTATGACATGTCCCATGTTTAGGCTTGAGAGTACTGGGATACGGTAGAGTGTTTGATTTATCTTTGTGGGCTTTTGCTATGACATGTCCCTTTCAACACAGAAGTACTGACTCGAACAATTTTAGTGAAGGGTTAGAAGGGAAAAGACTCTGTACTTAAACGTCATGGTTTTTGTTACGACCTCTTCTCAACATTCACAAGCACTCACTTCCCCGACGCCTGCATGCACGCCCAGGGTTCAGAGAGGCGGATCTAGCCGCAAGCAGCAGCAAGCTGAGCTCCGGTGGCTGTACCGCAAGTTTGACTTGTACTGCAGCCTCGTCACATGGCGGGTGAGGCATGCCTGTACCTTACTGCAACACTTTCTCACATTCTTGTGCCTGTTGCCGTACCTTCAGATATGGAAGGGGGGGAAAACGTTTCAGTTTTTCATCGGATGGGCGTTCCAAAAAAGCTACTGGGTCGTCCCACGGCAAAAATAGTGACGGGATAACTGCACTGTATGCGATGCCATTTTATTATTCCACTCCTGTCCTAAATATTGTACTACGTAGGCGCTGCACTATATGTCCTCCCCGCTCCCACAGGTCCAGCTTCTGTCTAGATCCCACCTGCTGATCGACCTGGGCCTGATGGAGCAGCCAGAGGGAGGTGCGGGTGATGGCACCGGGGGACAGCTGGTCCCCCAACAGAGCTTGTACTTCATGGTTTATGACATGCAGGTCGGTGTCTACTGTCTGGGGTTCAGGGGTTCTAGCAGAGCTTGTACTTCGTGGTTTATGACATTCAAGTACATTTATAGGGCCATAACAGGACTTATGTTCCACAGTTGTCACATGCTGGTTGTTGATAGGAAGGAAGAAGTGTGAGTTTATGAAAGGGTCCAAAGGGGGACGGGGGGGGGGGCTAACATGAGCACTTCATGTAAGCCAGTGTTTATGGTGTGTGATACCATGTGTGTGATACCATGTGTGTGATACCATGTGTGTGAAACCATGTGTGTGATACCATGTGTGTGATGCCATGTGTGTGATACCATGTGTGTGATACCATGTCCGGTTGAGGGTTTTGAAAGGAACGTGGTGTACATGTCATGTGGAGTGTAGTTAAGATGACACTCAAGGTTCCTTGAGGTACCATTATTATCTTTGAAGTTTAAGTGTATAGCATATTGACAGGCATAAATTGCTTAGAATGTTGAGGGGGGCCCTGGCCAGCTTTCCCCTGCAGGGAGGACAGGGCAGGTAACCTCCTTCCGGTCCAAGCCCATCACTTGGGTCCCAGGCGGTGGTGAGTCTCGCCGGCACCGTACGAAAACTATTGGATCTTAGGTTGTGAAATACATATGGGAAGGGAGCATCTTCCATGACATATCTGTCCTTTGTTAAAGGAGCACCTGGTGACATGCAGACCTTTAATCAGACCACGTACCGTACGTCTTTCATTATTTTTGAACCTTACAAAAACTGAAAAGAAATGCATTCCTTTGTGAGGTTGAGCATCCTTGAACTTCGATTGGAATCATGAGAATGAGATGAGGCCCGCTGATGGAGGCAATAGAGTTGCTTGCAGGGGCAAGCTCCGGCCGTTGCCTTGCCAGAAGCCTGGATCAGGGTTTGATGCAGGGTTTGCAGCGTGTGCCTGAGCAAGCCAAGGGCTCAGTCAAGATTTTAAATCTGAAATACTCACATGCAAACTTGTAAAGCAGACAATAAATTCTGAATGATAAGGGAGAAAGACAACATGTGAGGCCAAGGAAATAAAATCCATGAAAGCCCAAGGCAAAGAAACAAGCCACGGTAGTCACGTCAAAGAAATAGATGGGAACATGTAACGACAGGCTTATCGAAGGATGACTTCGTGGTGGGACGAAGTTACCCTACGTATCGAAGGATGACTTCGTCCCAACACCAGTTGTTAATGGTCATCTGCCTTCCCATTTATAGTTGTCGTTGTAAAACGAAAAAGAGCAACCGGAGGCCACATGCATGAGCGGGAAGAAAACGTCGGCGCACACTGATAGCTTTCAAGTCACGAGAGGCAAAAGACGAACTGCTGCAACGCAGTATGCATCACCTGGGAGGAAGCCTGCGCCAAGGAGGGTGAAGAAGATGACCAAAAGACAGCAGCAGACAGCCATTATCGGCATGGCATACCACATTACCAGCACGTGGTTTTCTTTTCCCTTAATTCAGTCAGTATGGCCACTGACTGCATTTAACGCCGTGTTTATCGGTGCTGGAAATTCTGCTAGAAAAACAGGCCCTCCACCCCTGACCCTGTAAATCCTTACTGCCACTGTTACACCCCAGATCATCTGAATCTCCATAGTCCACACCCTGCGCTGCACTATATGATTCCTGCTTTCCTGGTATACACCGGTAAGTCCATATCATAAATGGTCACTAGTGCCTGTTTCTCCCTTCCTCCTCCTCCTCCTCCTCCTCCTCAGTCCACTAATGTGGTGGCCTTCTTCCAAGCATCGGGGGACCAACTCATCCCAGTGCTCCTGCGCTATTCTAGTAACCTCCAGACGGATTCTGGATCCTCTCTGTGGAGCAGGTGGGTGCCAGGAACAGGGTTTACATACCGTGGGCGCAAACCAATTTGAATGTGATGACGTTTCTGAAAGGAGAAAAACATTATTGAGTGTGCAACTACCGTATATATCATCGGACCAATTGTCCATGGGGGGGGGGGGGAGGGAATATTAAAATCGATGAAACGGCAATTGGTGAAGGGGGGTAACTCTGATAGCGTTGGATTGGTCTGCGACTGCCGGTTCTGTAATTGACAGTGAACACAACCAGCATGCCTTATGTTTGTCCATGAGTAGGGATCATGGCTCCATAACTCCTCCTGCGTGTTCCGGTACATCTCATTTGTTTAGTCCCATGTCCTCTGACGCGCCCTCGTTCCCGCCAATGGGGAGAGTCTGAAGACCGAGATGCACTTCAAAGCCTCCCATTCCTTGTTTTCCAATCAATACCGGTATATATGCAGTTTCTGACCTGTGCCTTTCTGGATTCTTTGTTCGCCCGTATGTGCGTCCGCGCGTGACCTCAGGCTGGCTTTCACAAACAAGCACGCAGCCCTGCTGTCCGAGTCCCTTGGCGGGATCTTGCCGCAGCAGCAGCCACCCTCCACCTCCACCGCCGTCTCCGCCCTTCCGCTGGCGACAACGGCTGCGAACGCCTTGGTGGCGGCAGAGCAGCCCGCGATCGAGCCCGTCAGTGGCGGCTCAGGCCAGGATCTCTTGGCGCTGGTTTCGGCCAACAGCGCCGGCCCGCCCCAGCGGCACGCTGTTGCCGGACCGGGGCACGAGGCTGCCGGCAGCCGGGAGGCGCAGCAGACGTCTCTGCAGCAGCGTCAGCAGGGGAACGCCGCGCTCCTCAGGCGGCTGCTGGCGGCGTTGCCGGGCACGCCCCAGGCCATGTGCCCGAGCCCGCTCCTGGACCCGCTGCTCTTCTCTTACGATGACAAGATGTTGGGCCCACTCATCAGGTGGGCCTTTTGAGTGCCGCAGCCAAGCAACAAAGGAAGGCGGCAGATGGCTGGCTGGGGAATGCAGATTCATCTCGCATTGAGTGCTCAAGAATGAAAGGGAAAAAAGAGAGGCCTTGGAGCCAATTAGTCAGTGGAAGTGTGTACGTGAGCCCCTAGCTGGCTGGATCACTGGTTCATGTTCTTTCTGACATCTGCGCCCTAAACCAGTGTTTATTGTTCGTGACTCAGCTACATGTCAGCTACACTACGGCCTCTGGCCGGAGGCCTCGTTTGTGGCCAGGCATGCTTCCTTGGCCACCAGTCGTAGGCTGGCCCAAGTTTGGTCCCAATCGGGCGTTTGGCAGCTGCGGGGCGGTCTGCTGAAGGTGGACTCGTAGCCGTTAAAGGAACACTGCTCCAGACCACAACAGCTATTCTTTTTCGTAACTGCCGTCAGCCACCTCTAGTTGCGCAATATTATCAATTGTGTGTGTGTTTCCCGAAAACTGATGCTGTTTCAACGTTTGCTTGTACTGCGGGGGTAGGAGTCGGACCTGTCCGGAGCAGGCGGTCAAGTTCTTCGCCCGCACCCGCGGTGACCGAGCTGCGTTCAAGCTGGAGCTCTCGCGGTGTCTGGGCGCTGAGGTGCAGCCAGTAGGACCCGCGCGGCGGAGGGCGGCGCTCCACCTGTTCCATCCGATGCTGCCGCTGGTGCTGTCGGTCCTCCAGGTGAGGGTGCCCCTATAGCAGCTCTCAGTGAATATCACGCGTGGCATGTCAATGACGTCATATGTGCACATGCGCCTGAACCAGTGCTATGCAATTGTGCCATAATTTAAGAGATCGTGAAAGTAATGACGGTCTGTCACTGGTTAAAGTAGCTGACTTGGAATTACGGCGACTAAAACTCAGCTTCGTAATTTAGCCACCGTAAGGACCGTCATCGGCGAAGCACTGGCCTGAACCCTAATCCCTATCTGCAGATGCCTCTTCGCACTGCCAATCCTCCTAGCACTGACAGCATATCGTGCCCTGTCTCCTGCAGGCACCTGGAGAGACGTCCCAGCTCAACATGCACATGTGGCAAGTGTAGATAAGGAAGGGCGTCATGAGGTGCGTGTTAGTCAATTGAGGCCGTGTGTGCAGTGGCACAAGCCCCATCCGTGTCTTTTCGCCCACAATCTCCCTCCTCATTTCCTGCTCCCCTCGTTCCAGCCGCCTTCCCCTCCCTCCTACCCGTCCTGCCCCTCCTACCCCCCCTACCCCTCCTCCTCGACATCCTTCCCACCCCTCCTGCCCGTCTAACATTGGTGTCGGGCTGTCTGAAATCTATTTCACAAGCTGTGACATGGGTTTCAAGAAAATAGAACTCCAGGTAGGTGAGTAGCATGCATGCGTGCGTATGAGAGAGAGAGAGGGAGGGAGAGAGTTTGTGCTGATGAGGTTGCAGCATGCGTGTGTATGAGAGAGAGGGAGAGTTTGTGCTGATGAGGTTGCAGCATGTTTAGAAGGTTAGGCTACCCTGTCACTGGGCAGCCCGTTGCAGGGCAAGCAGGGCGGTGTACTGCAGGACTGACAGGAAGGTAGGTCCAAGTGGCACACAATTCTACTTCATGTCTCACAAAGAGCGTTTGCTTTGCGTTCGCCCATTGCCGCTGGATTTCAAATTTGCTGTATCGAGGGCCCCACTTGTCTGGGCTGCCTTGAAGGTCCTCACGGCATATGCCATTCATGCGGGTTGGCTCAGAGCAATTTGAAGCCTGCATAGGGGTTTCTGTGTGTGCGGGCAATTGAGATTTGAAGACGTGCCGTTCCTGGGAGGGGTGATTGTGATTAGAGCAAGTTGAAGTCTTCATAGGGGCCTCTTTGTATGCGGGCACTGAGACTTGAGGACTTGCTGTTCGTTGAGGGGGCCTCGTGAGCTCAGAGCAAGTTGAAGCCATCATATTCGTTTCTTTGCGTGCGGGCACTTCGACTTGAGGGCTTGCCATTCGTTTTTCGGGGGGGGTGAGTGTGCTCAGAGCAAGTTTAAGCCTCCATAGGGGTTTCTTTTTGTGTGGACGCCAAGGCCTTTCCCCTGCAGTGCAGGAACATACTCGGTCCAGCCAAGCGCTGCTGAGGCAGGAGGCTGCTACGATGCATGCCGTAGATGTGCACCACTCCCCATTCGTGGGCCCATGTGATGCTTTTACAGCCCAGCGGGGCATGACGCATTTGATGCATGGGACAGGTTCCCGAAAACCGTTTTTCAAGCGCAAAGTAGTCTAAATTGTGCCCACCAATACACGACCACAGGTGACCCAGTGCAAAGTAGTCTAAATTGCGCCCACCAATACACGACCACAGGTGACCCAGTGCATTTGGAACCCGGCTCTCATGCAATGCCCTCCTCCTGCCCCGCACTCTTGCAGATTTTTTGGGGATGCGGCTACCATCTCCGAGGGCCAGGCATTTCCTGTGGTTTTTCTGGGATGCGGTATTCATCTGTGAGGGCCGGGCGGGCTTTCCATCTCTGTTTTCTATCCACCACCCTGCTGATCACGCACAGCCAGCGCATCCGAGCCGTGTCTTTGCAGCCCAAGACACTGGCCTGGAGGGTCCCTGGGGCTGACTCTGCCTTGGTCAGCCTTGAAATACTGATACGGGAACAAGAGGGGACTGGAGGCTCCTTGAGAGTGATATTGCTGATGTGTGGGGTGGAGCTAGGGAGTTCCGAAAAAGCAGGGGGGGCCGGCAGGAGTTATGTATAAATAGGGTTGGCCGGGGGGGGGGGGGGGGTACAAATGGAAGATGTGTGTGTGGGGTGGGGTGGGGAGAGGGGGCAGAATATATCGAAGGGGAATCCACCCTCAATTTTGACGAGCTTCATGTGAGCTCCCCGTACTCGTTGAAGTACATACTTTGGCCCATGGGAGGGTAAGGACTAGTATGGGTGAGGGGGGGTGGGGGTGTCTCCGGGAAATATATACATATTGTTTTTGAGGGGTGGAATTGCATATTTTCCAGAAGTAAGATTGCCATGAGAGCTACTGGTACAAGTCCGATGCCAGGCTAGGGTGAAACCTTGGCCATCTCATTTCCAGAGCATAATGAATTGACGACTCTTGTCTACCAAGGGATCGGTGACCATATAACCGGTACACTCGGTATGATTTGCTTGTTTCTTGTTTCACCAATTGACGCTCGTGAAGCAGTGCATGGATTCATACCAGTAGCAGCGCACTGTTGAGCTGGAGTGAGACCTTTGCCACCCCATATAATTATGTTTTTCACTGGGTAACATAGGTTTCACTGGGTCTCTGAGGCGGCAGGTAAGCAAAAAGACAGTCGATTTTCAGTCAAGGGTGGGGGTTCAGCTTCTGCCTTCTCCCGGATAATGCAATTGTATTTCTTGCATGTTTCACCTTAAGTCGGCAATATCACGACATGCGTCCGGGAGAGCTGTTGCAACAAGCCCTGCTCCTCGGGCACCCAGCTGTACCGGTATGCTGCCCAAGCTTTGGTCCCCGTTGGACCAGCGGTGGCTCTCCAAGGGCCTGTCCATGGATTGTCCATGGTGCTCAATATAACATACACCATATTCGAGTGTGTGCTATATAATATGTGGAGAGGCCTGTAGGGCGCCCATGGAGCAAAACAAATGCCTGGATGTGTGAACATGTTGTGGAATGCTGCTGTAAAAGTTTATGTTGCACAGCTTTGAGCAACACCTGTCCTGCGCAAGTTTTGTTGTCTTCTTAGGGTAGACAAGGGAGTGTCCACTGTCAACCATGCCGTCCCTCTCCAACGACCAGTAACCCCGTCCAGCATCTGAGTAACAGACTCTGTGAGTTAATACTAAGCTGTCTTTTCTACCAACCTCGGCTGCTCCTTGATAAGTCATAGGGAAATATTCACGTACCGTTATGCCAGTATCTTGCTCCACAGAATTTTGTGAACACTTTACATGCAGTGCCAGCGGGAAAACATTGGACACTATTACTGATTCTATGAATGGCAAGACATAATTTCAATTATATCCATGCGTGTCACCCTCGTTTGTGCCATATGTCATAGAACGTCCTTCACACATTCATTTCATGCTGCTATCAAGATAGACAGGACTATCAAATGTAAATGCATAATGTTAGACTGTCTGCTGGCAAAAAGGAGAGATTGATAGTCAAGCCAGGTGAGTGTTACAGCATTCAAGTACCATTCTTCTGGATTTGCTTCAGAACTTCCTCTTGCTCCTCACACCTCTGGATAAACTCAGCTTTGAACTGTCTGCCATCTTCAAACGCCTGTTCCAGGTACTCCAATAGCAGCATTACCTCCTAGAAGCAAACAGTTGAGGCCGGGGCTTATATTTGTGTAAGGATTCAGAGTGTGCCTGCGTACACCTCTAGAAACTGGAAATAAAAATGGCTGTTTTGAGCCTTGCAGTAATTATTGCAGTCATGGAAGTGTCAAGGGGACTCAGCACCCATTTATTTACCCGGAGAACAGTAAGACAAGAACAGCATACATTTTGAAAACAGCATATCTAGGGGTTGAGCCAACTGTCTGTCTGGCTGCCTCCTTGGAAGCAATCATGTATGAATCCTTGATTTTTGAGTCTCCTCAATATATATGTTTAACATGGATCCAAGCACCAGACTGTGGAAGTTCTGGGTAAAGTAAGAAGGGATCTCACCTCCTTCATGCTGTCATTTTGGTTTCTGACCTCAAGCTTCTCAACCTCGAGTCGTGTACGTTCGGCTACCAGCTTGGCCATGGCAGCCTGCCTGTCCTGCAGGTCAGCATACGCCTTGCCCTGCCTTTGCTGCTCAGCATCAAGTTGTTCATCGAGTGCTGACCTGGCCTCCTTTGTCTCGTAGATCTTGTTTCCTGTTTGCAAAAGCATGCATGTTCAATGGGTTCTGTATAAGGGGTATCAAGCTGCATGATGAGGCATGGATGCTACCAATGTGACAGTGCAGCTGCAGTGACTTGGCGAATTCAAAAGTGGTGCTGTTTGAGACTGACAAAGGCAAGTTTGAACGGCTGGCACGCACAACATTGTTTACTTGTCTGGTTTATCTGGCTGGAATAGTTTTCGATGGCCCTGATCATGTCCATTCGGATATCTCGATTGGAGGCGTGAGAATTTCGAATCGGCCTGTAACTCGGAGATCGCACGCGTAGATATTTTCTCCAAATTCGTGATTGAGAGAAACCCCGGTGATTATTATACACCAGATATGATGCGTGGAATGATGCCGCTTCGCGAAGCAATATCCTCACATGCCTCTGCCTCAGGGTTCTGCCTGATCCATCCATACCCTATCAATCAATTCCCAAATCTGCTGATCCGGAGTTGATGTCAGCCACCGAAAGTCAGCTGCAGGGGTCAGCTACTCGTGGCAGTGGACAGAAGTTATGTGGACGGAGCTTCTCAAAATCCTTGGATGCATCCCTTCTGCTTGATTCAGAGCAGGGGGGATACCGGGGGGATAGTACTAGGAAGTCACCCCCTGAATCGGGGTGTTGAACTCTGGTCTGAAGCATAATTTAGGGAAAGATGAGAAGATGGCGATACTCTATCTTATGCACTGCATTGAATATTTTAAATACAAATGGCTTTTAACCTCTCATATACTGGTCTGTGACTTGAGCAAAACCACGTGTGATAGAAATTCAAAGGTAAGGGGCAGCTGGAGAGGCTGCCAGCACTCGCCAGGCTGCTGCTGGTCCTAATGTCCTACATGCATATCAATGTGTCATGAACTCATGATGGCTGAGACAAGATAGTAGGCGCTGTCAAGGGCCCGGATAGGAGGTTACACGCCAGAAGTGCCCTGGTAAACAGTTTAGAACAGTGCATACCCGCTGGGCCCTGCTAAACGCTCGGCCACGTAGGGCTGGTAGGGAATGACTAGGCTCAATTCCAGCTACCATGCACAGCCTGAGCCATGGTGCAGCCATGCCATCCTCCTATGTGAGGGGGCAGGAACATGGAACCCGGCGCTCTAATCGGGGGGAGAGAGAAGATCGTGTTTCTGGTAAACAGTGAGAGGAATTTCAAACTCTCGAAATGTCGTCAATTATCTGGTAGAATGAGAAGATGAAGACCATCATGTGCGGTAAATTTTGTATCAGGCACCTATTTTCTGCTGGCACCGTGGATTTAATTTGCCTTGATTTGGGTACGAATGAATTATAATACTTTGGCAAGATTTGGACAAAAATCTTAGTTTATGAATGAAATCTTCCAGCAGCCGATAATTCGTATTTGTTAACCTCATGCATTCCTCAAACCCTAACAGCGTTAACTATGCTGGCAGGAAAAGCACATCTTTACACCCGTAAATTCGAATAGCCTTCCCTCATAAGTAATGTTGTTTGGGGGTGAGGGTTATGCCCAAGGGATACATCAAATATCCCTTATTTGGGGCGAGGGGCGAGAATATATAAAAATATTCATAAGATAGAAAACCGCTGTTCTCGAGGCCCCTGTCGCCACCGCCTGTCGCCGCTCGCTCATTCGACGTCTTGTACAACGAGTGCCGTATTTTTTGAACGTACCGGTACAAGACCTGCATTTTCAAGCGCTGTTCGAAAGAAAGAAAACGCCTGAGCGTGGCTTGAGGAATACGGGATTTTAAATGCCGTGCACCGTAAAGAGGCTGCACGTTCGAGGTCGAGCATGATGGCTTAAGATGTCACAGGTTCTGCTCTCTTATTTCATTATTTTGATCTCTCTTCTGACGTGTTCTTATGTCGATCTCATATGATGGCCTGCTGATTTCGATTTCTCATCTGGTCAGCCCTCTTATTTCGATTTATCTTTTGACGTGTGTTCTTAATTCGATCTCATGTGATGGTCTTCTGGTTTCGATCTCTCATCTGGTCAGCCCTCTTATTTCGACCTCTCTTCTGACATGTGTTCATGTTTCGATCTCATGTGATGGCCTTCTCGTTTCGATCTCTCATCTTATATGCTTCCTTGGGGACCGTGCCCCCTTGAAATGCCAGCCTGACATGGACCCAGCCTTCATGATGGCTGAGAGGAGCCTAGGCTGTGGGCGGTACCCACTGAAAGAGCTAGATGCACAGGGGCTCAGAGCAGTGTCTGAGGTGGGCGTGAGAAAGGGCGAGGGGTGCTCTAAGTGTGTCTTCAAGGGCTGCTACTCTGCTAGGTGCAAGCGTTGAACTCAATTGTTTCGGTATTGCCGTTACTATATCTGCATAGACATCGATGAGAGGCCTGCATGTTGTACCTGAATGTAATACATGGCAGCTTTGAGGCTTCTAACACTTCTCTTAAGCGAATTTCAGTGCCGAGGGAACGGATTAATAAAAAAATCTGCCCTCTGGGCTGCATAAAACAATGGATTTTGCCCCGAGGGCAGCATGAAAAGAAATAATTATTTGATACCCGAGGGAAGGCAAATCAAATCTAAGGGTAACTCATGAAATATCGTAAATGATAAAATGAATAGTCATCAAAGCCAACCATGAACTTGACCATGCAATTCGTTTGCCCTTCTTGTCCAAAGCAACAAGTCCAGACGGCATCCGCCCCCACCTAGCCCTTTCGCTCTGAAGTCATTTCAACATCCAAACATGATAGAAATACAGCCCATCAATGCACAGGCGCTACCGTGTTATTTTCAGTACGCATCATGTCTGCATCAGACAACGTTTATCAGGGTCCATCAGGCAGCGACCGTTGGGCCAATCTGTACCAAAACGAGACCAGAGGGCCAAGCAGTGGGGCTTACTGCAAGGATATATACCCAGGCTTCAGGCTGGGATTGAGCTGAATGTAGCTGAGGCTTGCAGACCATCATACTGGGCCGTACCCCCCTATACCTCAACTGACCATGGTGCCTGATAGTAATCTTAGTTCCTGCACACCCGCTCGCTATTCAGTGATTTAAAATCCACACTGCAATAACGCAACAATAAAGCCCCATTATTCAAAAACTCGACCGAAGGTTTGTTCTGCAGCATGGTGCATGCTAGCTGATGGCACAGTCGCGGCCTGACCCCCGCGTTGGCCCCGCCGCCGCTCCCGTCCTGCCTCTCGTTCCACACTGCTCACTGTGCGCGACCAAAGCCACTGGGTCGCTGAACCGGGCCTGGCAGGTATGGCAGCGATACGTGTCATCACTGGCGGTGGCTGAAGACGCAGCCCTTGAGCTCTCAGGAGGGAGCTGCAGATTATCTGTCAGCGGGTTGTGGACCATGCCTTGCTGCTGCCGCAGCACAGCCGCCCCAGCTGCTGACAAGGGTGAGGGATGCCATTCGTCCACGTGCTGCACGAGCTGCGCAACGGTCGCAAAACGTGCGTGGCACTGGGGGCACTCCTCAGGATTGTGCGGTGGCACTAGTGGGTTTGCATTGGAGCTGCCAGAGCCGTAAGCTGTCGGTGCGGGGAGTGCCTGCTGCTGCGCAGTACCTGCAGCCATCTGCTGCATGCGCCGCTGAGCCGTGCCTTTGATCGAGTTGTTCGGATCGTTGTACTGCCGACGGCTGGCGGCAAGCAGGCCCTGCTGAGCTGAAGCCCGCACTGGCTGGGACGAAGACGAAGGCCGCACGGCGCTTGTCAGTTGGCGGAGGGTGGAAAGTGCTGCTGCAGCCGGCGCTGTAGGCACTCTATTAGAAGCAGCTGCTGCTGCACGTTAATGGAATTCATACATGGCAGGGTTTGGTCAGGAAACTCATCACAAGCTGCGGCCAGGTAGACAGGGACATGGGTGGAGGACAAACAGCAGCAGCTGCAAAAGGATGAACAGTAAGCAGTGAAGTCTTTTGTGTGCACCAGACCATTTTCAAGGGGCCGTCTGTCGGCCACCACTGGGCCGATGGGGACCTTATCTTGACCGGCCTATGGCCGATGGCCCAAGCAAACGGGGATCGCTGAACACGCCCCCCTCCGACAGAGGCTGCCATGCAGCTGAAGTGCAGCTGAAGCGCTAAAATAATCACAAGTAATAAGTGAGCTGTGGCTTCCTAGACAGCAGGCACACCCTAGCCTTTGCTACAGTGTACTTTTGCGCGTGTCATGCTTACTTGTTGCATGCATGTGTATATGCATGCCGCCATGCAGATGTCCCGTATCAAAACACCCCACGGCAGGCTTCAGGAAGCCATCATACGACATAGATTCATGCAATACTGACAATGACTGCGCCTCACAGCGTTCATGAAAGTGCCCCCTCAGGAGTTTGCTTGTGCCTTCTGCCCACCTTTGGCTTCTGCGCATGCATGGTCATCTGGGAGTCGATGCTTGAGACAAATTCGCATGTTGCACGTCTTGCATGTATACGTGTTGATAAGTGTGAGTCGCTCCTGGCAGCGTGGAACAGGGCACTTGGTCTTCTTATGAACCTTGGCGTAGTGCGTGGGGTCACATCCATCCCTAGTGTGCAGGTCGAACACGAGGTTGGGGTCCTGTCCTGCTGGCAAACGCACGCCTCTTGCGCAAATGGGGCAAACAATGACCTCGGTGGTTCGGGACCCAGCTTTCGCGCATGAGTGCGAAGTGTAGGAGCGGTGGTCGAGACAGAAGGTGCGTGAGCAGCAATCGCATTTGAATGGCAGAAAATCTACTTGACCGCAGTGAGCGACAGAACAGTGCTCGCCCAGGCCCATGAGGTCAGCGTCATGGTGGTTTGCCATAAGTAGTTGACAAGGTTCTTGACAAGTCAGAGGTTAATCAGGGATTGAGATTGACCTCGAGGAAGCGATTGCCAATCCTTTAGGCTCCTCTGACGTTGCGACAGAAGCTTCTTCTCACCACGTTATGAATCATCTCCGTTGAAGAGTGAGATGCGTACATCCACGTTACACTTCCTGACCCGTTGCTGCCAGCACCCTAGTCCATTTCCCGTGGGTATACAGACCGGGGCTTGGGCGTCTTGTCAGCCGGTACTTTCCATAATCCACGCCGCATAGGCGCTCTCTTTCTTTACTATCTTCACAGTCCCTTGCAGACCACCGTTTGTCTACTCTCTGCTATCGGCAGTCTCTCGTGCTTAATTCGCCGATTGCAAAACAGCACATTCTTCCTGCAGTCCTGGATGTCTTTGACGTCGAACTGCGCTGGAGACATCGGACTGGAAGACGCCTACACGAAAATTAAAAGGTTAGCCCTAGTTCGGCGCGATGCAAGTTTTGGGTCACTGTATGCTTAGCCCGCAGTCTTTGCATACCGTTCTTCGTTACGCCTTGGCTTGTCACGGAAGCGAGCACTGCCTTGGAGGTCTTGGCGATGTTCGCTTTGCGAGCAAAGCAAAATTGCGCATCCGATGTTGTGCATCGGCATCTGTCGAGAGGACGACGACTCGATAAAATGTGAGTCGGCCCAGCCACCCTTACAAGACAAAACAGTGATGCCCCTTAAATGCAAGCCCGTAGCTGTTCACACTGTCCGTCTTAACTTTACTGAGGAAATGCGCATCTCTGACCGGCAGGCTCATCCCCAGCGGACCCCAGGGCCAGGCCAATGCCTACTCACAGGTGCATGCCAATGTTGATGAGGTGGCAGAATCCCATGCATCGGAGAAGGGAATGCGTCTCCAAGCCATGCAGGAGGGGCAATCAATAGGAATTGCCGTGATGTTGATGGACCTGCCTGGCTATTGCCAGCAATCCCAACAATGCCCCAGAGCTGGCGCCTGCGCTGCCTCCGAAGCGTGCTCTCCCGCCTCAGCCCCGCTGATGTGTGAGCGCCAAGAGGTTGCGCTCCGTGTGCCCTCTGCTCGGCAGGCCGGCTGCGTCTCGCTGATGTTTATCAAGGCTGCACATCAAGCTACCTCTGCCGCACCATTGCTCAGCGGTGCCTTTCCTGATCTGGCCTCGGCTTCATCTGCGCTCGCGTTGGGCACAACGCTGGCCGTCGGAGCCACCAGCGGAGCAGAGGTGGCGGGCGAAGGCAGCTGGCCGCTGCCGAGGATTGGCTTGACCGGCCTTGCAGCCGCAGTTGCAGCGCTGCGTCAGGGCCACTGCTCACCACAGCATGCATCAGGGGAAGCAGCTGGCGGAGCCGCCAGCTATGGAGATGAAGCAAGTGACGACAGCTGGCTGCTGCCCAGGATGGGCTTGACTGGCCTTGCAGCCGCAGCTGCAGCGCTGCGCCAGAGCCACTGCTTGCCACAGCATGCATCAGCTGGGCAAGCAGCTGTCAGAGCCGCCAGCCGCGGAGTTGAAGCGGGCGATGGCAGTAAGCCGCTGCAGAAGGTGGGTTTGACCGGCCTTGCGGCAGCATCAGCTGCACTGCACCAGGGACACCAGCAGCAGCAGACGCAGGGGCAAGATCCCTAGGCCAGAGTGATTTCCCAGCGTGCAAGCGGCCCAATCTCCCCTCCTGCGCCCACTTCCCAAGGGCTGTTGTTTGAGTGCTGCAAGGCTGTGTGGATGTTCTGCAGGGCGGTTCAGAAGACTGCCGAGGCGGTGGTTGTGGAGCAGCAGCAGGGCCCGGCTGGAGGGGGCAGCCACCTGATTAACCTGTGGCAGCAGCAGTATGGGCTGCAGGCCGCCTGCCCTGCTAGCAGGAGAAGCGTTAGCAGTGGCCGGGCTTCTGGGCAGGCAGGCACTGCTCAAGCACTGCCAAGGCCCCCTTCCGCGCCGGGCTGCATGGCGGCGCAAGCTGGCTCGGGGTCTTCGTCTAACTCATCTCGCGGAGAAGAAATGTCTGACGTTTCGTCACGCAACCTCACGAGCTTGAGCCTCGGTGCCATGGCGCGACAGCACCCGCCTCCCGCCCGCAATACCTCGGGCACGATGCGAGCGGCGCCGGATGTGCGGCCTGTGGCCTGCGGCCAGGACGGGGGCTACAGCGGAGGGCACCTGATCAAGATTTGGGCGTTGAACGCCGGAAGTGGCAGCGAGAATAGGGGCGGAGCTATGCTGAACGATCAGGACAGCTGCTGGGGCCAATCTTTCTGTTGAAGCATAGGTCTAGCGTGAATCTGCCTTTGCAGCTTGAAATAGAGGGAAGCTGTTTTTTCAGCGTTCACTCTGAAATGCCGGTTCTCTCACTCAGAGGCACGAGGTGCTGGCACACATATTTATCCACAGCCTACAATTGTTGTGCTTACACAGAAAATGATTGAACATCCACTGTGACGATGACGTTTGCTTGTGTTTGTTGTGTATTTTGTACAGGCGATGTTGCCCATTGTGTACAAGGGTCTGACAGTAGTTTTCCATGACGTATTATGGTTATAGAAGTCTTGTACTACCGGTGCGGTACTTGATCATTATTGTATTCTGTACAGGCCTTGCAGATGGTATGACTTTTTGATGGTATGACAGGTATGACAGGTATGACAGGTATTCGTGATGACTTCTTTTTGATGTGCGGTGCTCAATAGACTCCTCTCCCTACTTCCTCACAACTTGGCTCACTACTTGGCATTAGAGCAGGCCTGCAGGGAGTTACAAATAACAGTCTTCGACAACAAAACTACGGATCGCTGCTGATTTGTACTGATCCCTGCAGAAACCCGTATTGGTACTGTGGTTTACATTTAGTATTTCCCGTTATACTAGCAGACCGTATAATTGCTGTTTTTCAACAAATACTAGTGGTATTTTCCTTTCCTGCCCTTTTGACATCACGTTTTTCTGGCTGATTTAATTTAATTTAAGACAGACGAGTACCAGTTATCCTATCCAATAATATGAAGGTCCTCTTTTTACCTCAATTGACCCATGACTACTTCTGTGAGGCATACTTTTTTTAATTATCCCAAATACTTATTATTTCAATTAGGCATCTTTCCGTATTCAGGCCCGTTTTTGCATCTTCCGAATACCAACACCGGTATTGGATAGACAGAGAAGAGCGGGGTACCTTTGACAAATGACTTCATTTGTCTCGACTTAAAGGACACATGCATTGCTTGTTAACACTGCCAGATTTACCTTGCCAATCTGAGGTCAATCTTGCCGATTTGCCGCCAGTAGGGCGGCAGTATGCAGTGCTGGTAACGTGTAGGGGGATAAAATATTTCAGCACATACCAGTCCTTCCCTTGCCTTTCTTTTCCAGCCTTTTGTCTGTCCCCTTACTTTATTTCCCCCCTTTCCTCTTTTTTTCTGCCCCATAAGTTAGGCGCCCACGCGGCCGAGCCTTTTTGATCAGGGCCCAGAGGTGTAATGTCATTGACATTCCGGTCCTGTAGATTTCGTTCCCTGCTGTGAGCTTGACCTTAATCTTGTGCTGCTGGATTGGATGCCTGAGACATTTGCCGGTGGCGATATATGTAGCACCTGCTTCCATCAGCTGCTGGCTGGGCTCAAGAAGCTGCTTCATATCCCATGCCTGAACAGATCAGAGCCAAGGACCTGGGGTTGGATGCGCATCTTCAGAGAGCACCTTTGATATCAGGGAGGCTGGACATAGCATGCTGGGGCTGTTGAGGAAAATCCTGCTCCCAGGGCAGGGTGTGATGCGGATGGCACGGCCCCAGCTTCGAGGCAGTGACTTGGCTGGTAGCAGCACCTGGGAGCTGGTCCGGGCAGAGCTTCTGCTGGGCCTGTCTGATGACTTGTGGGGTTCCGTGCCTTGTTGCAGCCCCGCCTGCCTCCAGATGGGAGGCTCGTGTGAGATGACTGTCAAGACGTTGGCGTGCGCTGGCGGATGCCGGGCGAGGTACTGCTGCAAGGCCTGCCAGCCAGGTGCAGGCGTTGGCTGACGGGCACAATAGGAACTACGCCGCAATGAAGGAGATGAGGGTCAGGAGGCTGGCTCGCCAGCGACCGTTAGCAGGGTGAAAGCTGGTCTGTAGATAAATGACGGTCTGAGTGTTTGACATTGTCGTGAACATAACTTATTATTTATTTCTGGCCTGATTCGGACGTTCCGATGCAATCAGTACAGAGGCCAACTTCGTGTTGCCACGGAGGCAACCGGCATTCGGATATCGTTTAATATTTGAAAATTGTGTTTAGCTTACCCTAATTGGTGCACCTTAATTGCTTTCCGATTTGATTTGTTTGTGGTAGGATTGTTTCCACCTTTTTAATATGTAATTTATCTCCCACTGTCCTCGTACGTGTTTATCTTGCTTGACGCATGTAGTTGATATCAGTGAATTACTATTTTTGAATCATGTGCAGCTAGATCAGCAGTACATGACCACGGTACATGACATTTTGTCCTGCCCCCCAGTGTTGTTTCCATCTTTCCTCCCAACTGTTTTTAGTTAGGCGCCCTCGCGGCTGATCCTTTTTGAGCAGGTCCCAGAGGTGTAACGTCATTGACATGACATGGGTGAGCTTTTCGCTTAGCTCACAGCCCCCCCCCACACACACCTGGGAATATGTGTCGGATTTCCCCTTCGGTATCAGAGTGATGTGCCCAAAGCCTCAGATGTTGTATCCGTCAGGTTTCCTGATTTCTGAAGGTTGGATACCTGTGCTGTCTGTTTCCCGACCACGTTTATTTGTTTGTCGGATGGAAAATAAATCAGTTTTGTACTGACCTATCTGTTTTGTCGGACCGCCGCAGACGATGCTGGCCAAAACGAAAGACTTAGAGGTTAAAATAATTCCTAGTCCCTAAAACGTGGCATGAAATAGCAACCAGCTTCGGGTTATGACCTAGCACCTGGCTATGGGCCATGTTCAAAAGGCTTGCTGCGACTACCCGGTTGGGAGAAATAGCACGAAAAAATAGTGTGGACTGTGGACATGGAAAGAGTGGACAGGGAATAAAAGAGGACAGGATATAAAAATGAAGTGAATAGGACAGGAAATAAAAAGGAGTGATGGACTTTTCCACATGTACCCGAGTGCTGTCTTTAGCAGCATAAAGGGATCCTTACCTGCCCTTTTCTTGTCCGTCCGTCCGTGTGTTCCAACGAATCGTCGATTACTCACTCGTCTCTTGACGCCCGAGCATGTTTGGCATGTCGCTATCTCTAACTCGTGGCACTACGCTTTCTGATGCTGTTTTGCAAGCTTGTCGTTGCTCCACGTCCGAAATCGACTTTCGGTCGGGACACGCTTACGCCCATTGCCGTGAGTCGCTTGCAATAAAAGCAATGATTCCCTCATTTGATAATTTCTGAAGCGTCAGAAATTGGCAATCTTCGATGCACAGGCTCGTGCCCAGTGCGTTCAACCTTCGTCGATACCAGACGGCGCGCCCCGTACGTGTCGGTCACACTAAGTGTCATCCTGGCCTGGGCGCACGCACATCCCGTCTAAAATGGACATCTTTGGCATACAGAAAGCTGTTACATCGTGGCACTTCAATTTCATATTTCGCTTTACGAACTTGTCTACATCCCATGTCACGAATCTCACTCCATGTGGGCTTATGGGGCCCTGAGCCTCGCTTGCTTAGGGCTCGTTCAGAAAACAGGTCATGATCCGTACATTTGCGAATGTCTTTCAGCGTGGACAGCTTCGGTGCCCTATTCGCCAGTCCGACATTCGCAGGCGTCAGTCAGTGTGCGTGGCCGGTAGTCTGGTACCGGTACGTTAAGGTCACACTAAAAGTGCATGGCCATCTATGAAAGTGCGTGTGCAGCCGTTGCCTTAGTGGCTGGACTCTCTGTCGATGGACGATGGATGGTGGGCATGTATGCACTCCATCAGCAGTCCATCCACTCCATCCATCCTCCATCGATCCTGCTGGCATCCTGCCTGCAGCCTGCTGCCCTGCTGGGATGAGCCGATAGGGATATGGCTTGCTGGGTTGTATCACTGATCGATTACAATCAATGAATGAATGCCCATCGCAGATCTTAACAAATGATGTTCGCTTCATTGGGATCAAGCCCACTTTGCTCATCAGCAGCCTCATTTCACCGAATGGTGAACAATAGCAGCAACGGCGATCAAGTAGGCTCTATAAAATATGAGTTGCACCTTCATACTCCACATAACAGCAATCCCCCTTATGAGTCCAAGCTTGCATGCAATATGCATGCAGCTAGGATGGATAGGGATAGCTGTACGCCTGTACACACACTGCATCCCTTCCTACCCTTCCAGGATGGAGATCATGGAGACATGGAGTGAGATCAAGCTTGATCCCACTGGCTGGCACGGACCGGACTAAATGCACATCTCTGCTGATGAATGATGACTGATGACTGCATGCATGCAGCAGGTGCACCCCACTATGGCCAAGGCCAGCAGGCCGGTGACCCTGCACAGCTGCGTCCAAACTTTGACGAGGCTGCCGACGAGGCGCAAGCGAAGGCCATGTGCCTTCAGGCTTTGTTTGATGCAAAGCCTGCTGGGGTTGCCACGAGGTTGATGGAGTCAGATCGCTATCGCCGCCAATGCTCTAGAGCCACTGGTGTTGCACTACTATTGCCACCTGCGCATTATCCCCGCTGACTTTCGGGCGTGTACACGTGGCACCTGTTGTCCCCACAGCTCAACAGAGCGGTGGCAACTCGCTTAAGATACTTAAAGACAAGGCTGCGCTGCTTGCTGCACTGACTGCGCCAGCGCTCCGCCCAGATGAGGTAACGCAGCAGCTGCAGCAGCAGCAGCAGCAGCAGCAGCAGCAGCAGCAGCATAAGCTGCGGCGGCAGCTGCAACAGCAGTCACAACTGCAGCAGCAGTCACAACTGCAGTTGCAGCAGCATCAGGAGCTGCAGCATCAGCAGCAGCAGCTGCAGCAGCAGCACCCGCAGCAGTTGCGCCAGCAGCGTCCCGAGGACAGCAGGCAAGTTCCTTATGGCACCAGCGGCACCACACTGTCTGCTCGTGTAAATCCTGACTACGGCCTGTTGGTTGCATGCAACAAAGCTCTGAGTAGCTTTATCCAGTTTGTGCTGAAGACGGCGGATGGGGGTAACAGCGACAAACGCATCGTCAAGCTTAACGGTGGCCACAGCGGTGGTGGCCGCGCCAGGGCTGAACAGCGGCCACGATGGCGGAGGCTGAGCTGAACGGTGTTGGTGGCTGGTGGCAGAAAGAGGGGCCCCGGGCTACATGGGGCTTTGCTGAAAATTCCGGGCAGCAGCACCTCCTGCTAGGACTACTGGGGCCAATAATCAGGCCAATGCTTTCCTGTGGTAAAAATGGAAGGCTAGTCTGTCTCTGCAGCTCCAAGGGCAGAGACGCTGTGCTGTTAGAAACCTCGTGATAGAGATGCTATTTTGTCAGTGAATATCTCTGAGAAGTGCTTAGCTGCGCTGTGATTACAATGTATGTTTGCTGGCTGCTCCATGTTTTATTATCTACCTAATCATGGACATGCCATCTTATACAAAATATCTTTGCCGTGCAGATGCCTGAGTAGGGTAAGTAATAGTCATGATGGATTGGCTCCCCTCTTTATATTCCTCTCCATGTTTTCCAGTAACAACATTGCTCACTACTTGGAGGCACAGGATAGTACAGACGGGAGGTATTGAAAGTACGATACAGACGACAGCTGATTCACACCTTTTCATTGTCGACACCTGGTGGTGAAGGCACCATATTTCTGTTATGACACTTCCTGGCAGTATTTTCTGTTCAATTCGGCATGTACTATTTAAATATACAAATACCAGCAGCTGTTTTCAAACCTGCAGTATTTTCAAATCCTCTTGAGTACGGTACCCGTAGTATTGGTACTTTCACTCATACCTTTTGACTGAGCTTATTACCGAAGGGGTACCAACAATCCTATCAGGTGATATGGAGGGCCTACTTGGATTTTCTAGAATTCTGCATTTCATTAGTCGTATTAATTGCCATTTTAGACCAGGCCCGTTTGTATGTTCAAACTCTGGATGAAAACTGGACCGATATGCACATCTTAACAAGATGGAGATAAACGGGACATCTTTGATACACGGCACTGCACTTGAGAATGTGCTTCAGCTACATCTGAGCCTCAGCATGGCATATCACCGGGTGGTCTAGTGCAGCAAGCTTTATTGCCTGGGCCACCCGCCGTAGGTGGGTCAAGGTAGGAGGTTTCTGCCCAACGGTGGTAGTTCAACAGCCTACCAAGCGTGGTCCGGTACGCTGGTGCGCTCTAAAATAGGCACGGGAGGAAAGCCTCTTGACTTCGATATTGCTAGCTTGCTGCCAGTAGCCGTCACACAGACCTTCAGAACATGTTAATGGAAGCTCAACCAGCCCTTCTGTCTGCTTAAAAGGGTAGGGTATATTCGACAAACTTAAGCAACCTTCCACTTAATGATCCAGCATTGAGGACCATGGACTATTGTTGAAAAGCAAATGCTGGAAATACAAATCGGGAAGCCCAAGAGAGGCCCTGGGGGACTTATGCTTGTGACCTCTTTCAACTGCCAGGTCCATAGAAGGTGACGGGTTCATAATTTGTAACCAGTCATGCTTGAACCCCAGATGTGAGGGAGGGTTTCAGCACAACTGGCTAAGGGGGGCAGTGGCAAGTCAGGGTTAAGCATGCGGTTGCTCTCAACTTTTCAAGCACTCCTTGTTGCGTTTGGGGCAAGGCTTACATTTGAATCAAAATGCATTCTGGCATAATAAAGGACGTGGCCATCGAAGCCATATGCGAAATGAATCCATCGTGCTCCTTCAAAGCAAGAGAAAAAGAATTAGTGCCCCTGTTTGGGCTGGCTCATCCCCAATCAGGCAATCACCTATGGTCAGGGAGCCATCGCAAATGCTCTAACAATGATTAGCCCCCCTTAAAGACAGAGTTCAGATCCCATACTTGATACAAGTATGCAATCGTTTGGAAACACACCAGCCAGCGACTATGTGGTACTATGAGCCACTCTGTCGACCATGCTTATCATGAGCTTTTTGGGCCCATATCCTTAAAAGGCTAGCGACGTGAAGAGGCCCACGCCGCGGTTGACCCACCAGCCCTGCTCCTTGTTGCTTGGTACCTGTGGACACAAGCAGGGGGCAAACGCAGGTCAGTCCAGGCAGCTGACCATAAAGCCTTAAATTAAAACTGCTGGCAGCTCATACGAAACTCAACATTTGGCGCCCAATGGTCTGTCTAACTGTTATTTTAAGAAGCTGACGGATAAGCCCATCCGAAAACATTGCCCCCCCTCCCTCTCTACAGACTCTTATCCTTCCCTCCTTCATAAAACCCTCCACCCTCCCCCCTCTTTGCAAACCCTCCAAATAACCATCACAAAAACTCCTCGCCCCCCCCCCCTTAAGACTGCTGTCGCACCTCCATGTACATCACGAAGTTGGTCGAATGCCCTGTCGTGGACAGTGTGCCTGCCCTCGTCAGAGTTTTGTACACTGGGCAGTCGTAAAAACCGTCTGTGGGCCGCTCACGCTTCTGCACAGGCTTCAGCCAAAGGATGGGGAACTCGGTGAACAGCTCCTTTGGTTTGCTCTCGCCCAGCAGGTGTGCTTCGCTGTCCCAGCGTGCGCCCTCAATGAACAGCCCGCGCACGTAGCAGCCATCCTCGGGACCCGCGGACACCGAATCCTGCGCAGACGTACAATTGCATTAAGATTCTTGCAGCCAGATCTCCGCTGTAAGAGCATCGCAATCCAAGGCACCAGTGTCATCATACATAAGGTTCAGTGCAGGTTTGCTGAAGTGATGGGGTGCTGAAGCCAAAGGATGTGGGCGGGGAGGCAGCAGCTGCAATTGCTCTGCATGGCCTGTTACGTGACAAGCCGTGGAGATATGACCGAGGACATGCACACCTCTCTCCTCCCTCCCTCCCTCCCTGCCCCCCCACCTCCCAACTCACCTCGAGCCCATCCATGACTTGAAAGCTGAAGGAGACTGTGTCAATCGGGAAGGTGTGCTTGCGGGCAAAGTTCTGCAGCGTGCCCGTGAGGAAGGCCTGCAAGCAGAGTGGCAATCAGTGGCAATGAGTGAGAGTGTCGGGAAAGGGCTAGTCCAGGGGCTATAGAAAGTCATAGCAAGAGCGAGTGATCATGAGTAATAGGAAAGAGTCAGCGATTATGAGTGACAGGAAAGAGTCAGTGGTTATGAGTAATTGGAGTGGGTCATAGTGTGTGACAATGAGTCATAGTGAGTGTGTGAAAGTAAGTGAATGTGAACCCACCTGTGGGAAGAAGAACCCGCTGATCCAGTACACTGCTGGTGTCCCTTTCTCAATCCATTCGGCGATGAAGTGGCAGCGCTCCACAAGGTCGCCGGACCAGCTGCTGAGAGGCTTCAACGACGGGTACGCCTTGGCAGCCCACATTTCAGGCACCTGAAGCACATAGAGCGGAGCACGGCGGATCAAGCGGGAAAGAGAGGGCTTGGACCATGTGCGCTAGGCAGCTTGGGGCGGCTTGTTAAGGCTCAGGCATGCATCCCTTTGTGAGTCAGCATCAACAAAAAAACGCAGGACTTCCCAATATGTCGATTTTTAGAAAGCGATATACAACACCCGGTTGCTGGTTCCTTCTTCCCTGCCTCATACCTGGTTGTCATACATGGAGTACGCCACTGCCTCAAGCTCTGGTGACATGACCACCAGGCCTTTGAGCGCCTTGACCGTCTCGCGCAGGCTCTGAGACATGATGGACAGCAGGCAGTTATAGCGGATGCACTCCTGGGCCAGCACCGTGTTCATTGACTCCCGGTATGTGGTAGGGTACTTGGTCTGCACCTCCTCCATGTCGTACTCGGACGGAATCTTGGAAAGGATGTCTTTACACAGGCCCATGATTACCTGCAGGGTTCAGGGTCAAGGGTTTCGGGCACATGCTTAAGGGTGAGGCAGAATAACTGGAAAGTTTTGATGAGGAGAATAGGCAGGAATAACAGGTCACAGTGGGGATACTGTTGCGGTTGTGTGTGAGGGGGGAAGGGGCGTCAAGGGCAAGGGGCGTGCAGGGGGTCGGCATTGCATTTGCGTATGGGTGTGCCGGGTCTTATACAGGGCGAGTGTTGCTGCAAGTTCATGGATGCACGTGAACAGCTGGCCAGCAGCCCAACACACCCTCTCCAGCATGTGACAGACTGAGAGTCCTGCCGCTCTGCCATGCCAATCACCTTTCTCTTCTTCTCTCACCCAGCCGCCTGCCCTGCCCTCGCCTCCCCACTCTCCTCCGACCCACCTCCTCTTGGCTCTGCCCTGCTCCGCTCGCGACGCGCGGCTGCAGCGACAACACAGTTGAGAACATATCGTACGTCTCATTCTGGTCGCAAGTGATGTCTGCGTTTTCATGCAGACCGAAGATCTCGGGCTTGGGAGCGATCGGGTAGACTTTTATGAACTCGAGGCTCTCCTTCAGCGTGGAGCAGTCGACAGACGTGTACGTCCCCGAGGGAGAGAACCTTGGGGACAAGGCAATCGGACGTGAGGGTGGGACAGGTACTTCCAGCAGATTTGAAATGCTAACTCCAAAATTAACGTTGTGAAGGGGTGAGGATTCATTAAAATACGGATCCTCGAACGCAAGTTTCAGTCGGAAATGAAGAATTAGTGTCCATCATTTGGCTCGACGTAAGCATGCCGCATGCCACATATGTGATCTAACGGTAACGTAAAACAACTCATTCATTCCAGAGCAGGGATTGCCACCCCTGTTCCAGAGGGGTGGCAATTCAAATCTATGGTACCGGTATAGAAGTGTGGCCGGCAGGTGTGGCAAGGATTAGACCGGGCCTGAGCACCTGATCAGCTGGTTCCAGCGCCTTCCCCACTTGCCCATTTTTTGTTTGAGCTCCCTTCTCCCAATTTAGGCCCCCCTGAATCCACTCCGGCCTCTCTCACTTGTATCCTCCCTGGAGGACATCGGGCCCGCAGAAGGTGTCGACGAGGTTGTTGATCAGCCGCCGGTCCTTATCATCTGTCACACGGCCGCCGTAATTGATCTCCGTGAACAGGAACCGGAGCACCTTGAAGGGGATCTCGTCATACTTATCTAGGTACTCCTAAGAGGGGCAGCAGGCAGGTGACGCACACATGGTGGGTGAGAGGGGCGGCAGGCAAAAGGGGCCAGGCTAGCAAGTCCTGTAAGTATCGCTCACGGACGATGCAGGAGGATGCAGCCTCTACCAGCTCGCCTCTACCAGCTCGCCTCTCCCTTCTTCCCCCTCAATCCTCCCCTCCTCCTGTTGTGCCTCACAATCCTCACCTTTTTAACCCTCACTTCCCTCTTCCTCCATCAATCATTCCTCCCCTCCTCCCTTCCTTCAGCCTTCCCCTCCTTTCCCCACACCTGCATCTGTGCCAGAGAGACCGCCAGGTCACCGTCCGTGAACTCGTATCTAATGTTCCATCCCAGAGGCCCAAACTTGCGTCGGTCCTGAATGACTGCATGAAAGAGGCACAGGCCAAACACCAGCTTCCTCCAAGCATCTGGCTTGGAGGATGCGTTGAGGTACTGGTCGGTGAACCTGTGCAAGGGAGGGGGGTAGGCAGAAAGACAGGGTAAGAGGGGGAGGCAGGGAGAGGGGGGGGGTAAGAGGAGGAGGCAGGGAGAGGGGGGGTAAGAGGAGGAGGCAGGGAGAGGGGGGGGGGGTAAGAGGAGGAGGCAGGGAGAGGGGGGGGGGTAAGAGGAGGCAGAGAGAGAGGGAGGCGAGAAGAGGGGGAGGTTGTAGAAGAGAGAACAGGGGGAAAGGGGGCAGAGGGTGAGGGGAGAGTGAGAGGGGGAAGCAGGGAGAGTGGATAGAGAGAGGGGGTGCCCTCGCGTACCACCTTTGACCCCCAATCATAACCAGCTGTCCTTTCTGTGCCCAGCACGCATTATGTAGAACTCATACCTGCTAGTAGCTCACCTAGTGCTACGGCCGAACGGGTGGTTTCCTTAATCCACGCCTCAAGGCGTATCGTTTGTTTATTTATTATTTATATAACTCATACCTGTTGTACTGCCTGGTGAGGTTGCTCTTTAGGCCCTTGGGTGGCTCCAGCGTCATCTTGACGCCGTTCTGCAGGATGGTGACTGGGAAGTCCGGGCTGGGCATGCTGGTGAGCCACAGACGGAAGTCCTTGTGCACGCGATCAGGCGCAATGTTCTCGACAATGCGCTCAAGGTTGGGCATCCAGCTGCGTGCGTAAAAGGCAAAGCGGGGTGGGCGCAGCGGGTTGACAGCGAGGCACGTATTCAGGGGGACGTATCGTTCCTTCAGTGCAACACGATTCATACTTGTGTGACTCAGCTGGCACACGAATAACTCGATGCTCTTGAATTCTCTCCATTTCCCTGAGTCGTTAATTTGGATTCCTGACTGCGTTGAGCAGCCAGGGCCGGTCTGCTCACCTGACGGCCAAGTGGCAGTTCTGTAGGCAGACCCACATCCCGCGCTCCATACCGGCCTCCAGTAGCCGCTCTGCCTTGGGGCCCTGGCCTTGCCCAAGGCTCACCTGGGAGGAAGTGAGGGGCAGAACGCAGGGTTAGTCACATCAAAGAACGCAGGAGTGGATCAGTAGGGGACATGGGGTGGGATCCAAGAGTGAGCTAGCTGAGTGTATGCTCAAGTATGAACCAGCTGGGCATGATCTGCAGTATGGACCAGCTGAGCTTGGGCTTTAGTGTGAGATAGCTGAACCCGAGCTTCAATTCGAACCAGCTGAGTTTGTACTGCCTTCAGCGTGAAACATGTCAAACTGATGCCGCACGCCTGCAAAGGTCCATCCACACCCGTCTTCACACCTTTTCAAACTTCTTGGTGAAGCGCATCTCCTCAGCCAACTTCAGCAAGTCTGCCATGGGGTCCGCACCTGGAGGGACCAGAGGGATAGGGCAGGATTGGGTCTGTTTTTTCCCTGTTTCCTTCAGCGTTCCAGTTTTTTAAAATCGTCCCTGGCTCAAAAGAAAAGGGGAATTATACCTACTGAAATAAACAAAGGCCACAAAAAACCATGATGGGCCTGATGACTCCTACGCTGACCCAGCCCGGATGGTAAAAGTATGTAAGTCTGTAGTGCAGTTTCCGCACCCCCACTCTCTGCCTGGCCCCTTCCCCTCCCTGCAACCCACCAGAAGACAGGACGAAGATGAGGGGTGTGGTTGGCGCGCTCTCCTTGAAGCAAGTGCCCAGGTCGAAGGGTGGCGGCTCAATGTACTTCTGACCTAGGTGCTCGGTCACAAAGTTCTGGATGGCCATGCCCACCTTGTCGGGGCGTATGCACCTGACAATGGCAGGGTGAGGTATACCAGTTCAGAGATGTTTGGACAAGGTTTTGGGGTGACTGCAGGTGTTACAGTTCAGTTGCAATTCAGTTGCAATTCAGTTGCATTTCAGTTACAATTCAGTAACAGCACAGGGTTACAGACAGGTGTAACAGTAACAGCACAGGGTTACATATGTAACAGCAGGGATAAGGGAGTGCACACCTGTGGAGGCTGATGCGTGGGAGTGTACGGGGCCGTGCCTGGCCCCTACCCGCAAAAGCCGCACAGCACTGCAAGACTGCCCTGACTGCCCCTCCCCCCCCCCTCACCTCAGGAAGCACATCTTCTGGAAGGAAGTCAGCTTGGTTTGGAACGGCTGGGAGAGCGGCATCTCATGCGCATCGTCGCTGTCGAAGATGGCACGGTATGCCGGCAGCGAGGCCGCCACGGCCTCGGGGAAGCCGAGGAAGGCGGGCAGGTGCCCGAGGTTCAGGATCTCGACCCAGGCCTTGTCGGTCAGCCAGCTCGGGTCCGCGTTGGGCAGGGTCATCTCGGAGGAGGTTGGTCCGGCCAGCAGAAAGCGCCACTCCTTCATGTCGATGAGACCGCCATTCTGGAGGACCTGCGGCATCCGGCAGTTGCACAGAGGAGGAGGGGTGGGTGGGTGGGTGGGTGGGTGTAGGGTGTAGAGTTTAGGGTTTGGGGTTTGGCTTTAAAGACTCCAAACCCTCTCGACGGAACAGGCGTTGGGTAGGACAAGGGCTGAGGGATTACAGTGAGCATTTTCCGTACGGGTTATGGACTGGCTGATGGATATTCAAGGCTGATTGGGCATGTGGAGCTTGCATGAGGTGTTGGGATCAGGTAGACCTGCCCGTCCCTACAGGGGATGCGCGTAAGCAGGCAGGTCGCTCTCCCCCTGTTTGAACTAGTCCTTATAAACATCTGGCCATCGTGAGAGAACAGACACAAGCAGCAGCCCCCCCTCCCCCCCTCCCTATCGTAGCTACCGGAATTCATAAACAAGCTCTACTGCTCAAATAAGAGTTATCCCCTCTGTGCAGGACGCCTACCTCTCCCCCCCACCCCTTCCACCCATTCCCGCCGCACCTTGATTCTGAGTCATAATTAATAAGTGTTGTAATAAAACACGTGCCGTATTTATGTAGGCAAGAATGTATTTTTAGTAAGTCAATAAGCCCAAGCGACTCCTACTCCCCTGGGCAGGACGCCTATCTTTCCCCCCTCACCCTCCACGCTCCCTCCCTGCCGCACCTTGATTGTGAGCAGCAGGCTGAACATGAGCTTGTGGCGCTCAAACAGCGAGCGGCAAATGTTGACGTACAGCGAGTACGTGAAGTGTTCATTCAGGCACAGGCCCCGCTCGGTGATGTCTATGCTTTTGGGAGCATCCTCGATGCCCCTGCCAGCAGGAGGGGATATATACACCTTTTCAGCCCCAGGACCGGTATAAGAGAGGATGTGGCGCGAGAGCAGGAGGGGATTGGACAACTTGTCCGCCTCATGCTTATACACGCAAGACAGTGCGGCGACGGCGCGAGAGCAAGAGGGGACTGGACATCTCGTCAGCCTCATGCCCACACGTAAGAGGATGCGGTCGAAGAGCATGAGGGGATCAGACACAAGGTTACTCTCCCAAGACAGCACCCCCACCCCCACCATGCCCAGACGTCCCCCTTGTCCCCTCACACCTCACACCTTGCACCCCAACCCTCAAACGCACTTCATATCCCCTTGCGTATTTTATTTTGCTTCACCATTTGCAAGGCACCTGTACCTTTTAGGAACAAACACACTTTTAGAGGCAAAAACATCGTCCCCTTCTTGTATTTGCTTTACCATTTGGAGCGTACCCCCCTCCCGCACCTGACAAAGAGGTTGATGAACCAAGTGAGTGAGTACTGGTACATGGGGTCCACCAACGCCAGGTCACTAATGCAGAAGAAGAGCAACGAGGCGCGGATGGCCACCGGGCGGTAGAGCTCGCGAGTCTCGTCGATCTTGTGCTCCGTAACCTCGGCTTCGGCCACCTTGGCTGAGATCTCGTTGGAGGTGACCTGTCATCAGGGTATGGTGGTTCAATTCCGAAGGACACACCCTAGGCTGGTGATCCCACAAGCAGAGCAGGGTTATGGGCGCAGGTTGCTGCCCAGAGGGCAACAGGGGGCGGAGGTGATGGGCTCATGTGGGCCCCTGTTTTCTTTATCTGGAAGGAGGAGACAAGGTCATGCTATAAGTCTTCCCAACGCAGCACTTGGCCTCCTCATGACACCTAAAGTCTCCTCCAAAACGCTCTAGCTCCTTTAGTCTGAACATTAAGGCCTCAGCCCCGCCCTAAACCTCCATCAAACCCATCCAGTCGCACCCTGGACTGTGTCAACGTCTTTAAGATGGGTTCAGGGTTCAGGATTTTAGGCTGAACCTTAAGGCCTCTGCACGCCCCCTTAACCTCCATCATGCTCATCCAGTCGCACCTTGGATTGTGCCAGTGTGTTGATGAGCTCTTCATCATCCAGGATATTGCCCTGGCTGTTGGACAGCATGAACAGGATCTTGTCCTCAATGTCCTTGAGCTCCTTCTTCATCTTGGCATTGGAGACCTGGGCGTGGAGTGGAGCGGAGGGGGGAATGGAGGAGGGAGAAGGGGGTGCTGAGGCAGGAGCGGGGGAATGGAGCGGAGGGGGGAAGGGAAGAGGGAGGAGGGGGTGCTGAGGCAGGACTGGGGGAATGGAGCCGAGGGGGGAAGGGAAGAGGGAGGAGGGGGTGCTGAGGCAGGACTGGGGGAATGGAGCGGAGGGGGGAAGGGAAGAGGGAGTGCTGAGGCAGAACTGGGGGAATGGAGCGGAGGGGGGAATGGAGGAGGGAGGAGGGGGTGCTGAGGCAGGACTGGGGGAATGGAGCGGAGGGGGGAAGGGAAGAGGGAGGAGGGGGAGCTGAGGCAGGACTGGGGGAATTGAGCGGAGGGGGGAATGGAGGAGGGAGGAGGGGGTGCTGAGGCAGGACTGGGGGAATGGAGCGGAGGGGGGAATGGCAGAGGGAGGAGGGGGTGCTGAGGCAGAACAGGGGGGAATGGAGCGGAGGGGGGAATGGAGGAGGGAGGAGTGGCTGCTGAGGCAGGCCTGGGGGGAATGGAGCGGAGGGGGGAAGGGAAGAGGGAGGAGGAGGTGCCGAGGCAGGACTGGGGGAATGGAGCGGAGGGGGGAAGGGAGGAGGGAGGAGTGGCTGCTGAGGCAGGACTGGGGCATCAAGGCAGGGAGGGTACAAGTGGCGAGGTTGAAACCCCAGAGGTCAAACGAGGCGGGAGGAGGGAAAAGAGGGGGGGGGGGGGCTGAGGTAGGACCAGGGCCAAAGGGAGGGCAGGGAGCCACGTCCTGCACACCACAATGTTTCCTGAGGACTGGAGATTTTGTATTGCTAAGGAGGGACGGCTCAGGGGAGAAAGAGGCTGCCATGCGGGTAGGGAGGTGGCGTGAATCTAACAACCTAAGGGATCCATGGGAGCAGGCAGAGGTCCCGTCCATGGTCACAACGGTCACAAGGACTCTGACGCCACAGTTTGATACAAATGAAGATGATGAGGTTTGCACACACTTGGATGGATATTGCTGTGCATTGCAGCGATGCCAAAGCTCGCTCCTCGACAGCTCACCGCTCAAGAACCCGTAATCCTCTTGCTCTCTCCGTGGTCCATAACCCTTGCCTGCCTCTCACACTTCTCACCCCTTGCCTGCCCCCCACACTTTCCACTCCCTCCCCACTCACCACCAGCTGGCTCTTGAGGTTGGCCAGGTCCGGTCGCTCTTCAGTCACCACTGTACCCAGCAGCTGCTCCTCCAGCCCCTCGCTAGTCACAAAGAAGTTCAGGAGGGACACCTGAGGGTACGGGATGTGGGTGGAGGGGGTTGTAGGTGGTTGTAGGTGGTTGGAGGTGGGTGGCTGCAGGTGGTTGGAGGTGGTTGGAGGTGGTTGGAGGTGGTTGGAGGTGGGTGAAGGTCCAGCAGTCAGGTCCGCTGGCCATTTCAGATTTATTTAGGGACGCACCAGCAATACCTAGGTCCAAGTCTGGTGCAGCAAGCCCGGCCGAAGATAGCGGTCTGGTACCCAAACCTATAAAACCTGCCCCCCCCTCCCCCCTGGCTCATGATGGCGGTCTGGCGCCGACGTATTTAAGCCTGGCTCCCCCCCAGAGGCTGGCTGTCATGACACCCTACCTTGACTGACACCTCGGGCGCGTAGTGCGGGTTGCGCATCTTGGTGGTCATGTAGAAGCGGAAGTCGGGGTGGTAGGGGATCACGTTGTCTCCGATCTTGATGACCTCGCCGCCACCTTGCTTGAACGTCTGGTAGGAGGAGTGCGGGTGCGGGATCAGAAAAATGGTAACATATTTATTAAAGCCCTCGTAGTATGTTCTTTATGTAATACAGGGTGGTATGGGACCGCCGAAGTTATCGCCAAGCTTGAGAACCTCGCCTCCGCGTCGCCTGCAAGTCTGGTAGGAGGACTGCGGGAGCAGGGGCGAGAAATCATTCCTGTGCATCTCAAGGTTATATTAGATTACAATATAACATCCCCTCACAAACCCATATACATATATAATATTCATACCCTGGGATATTCACTATCGGTATCTTGCACCGGTACATTATTTCAGTCCTGCAATACAAAGGGGAATTCACCGTCTTATTGACGGGGTCCATGTACCCAGAACGAGTCCCCACTCCTCTCTCCCCAAGACATAACTGCTCCAAAAAGCTCATGCCAGCTCATGCACTGTCTGACTGGCTGATGCATGTCCGCACCTGCTTGAGTAGCAGTGGCTCCAACGCCGCGTCCAGTCCCTCGGCAATGTTTTCAAGGAGGACCGCTCGGCCAAAGCGGACACCGTTCTCCAGCGTGCGCAGGAAGTCCTGTCAGAGGGAGCAGCTATTGGTCAAAGGGGAAGGCAACAGTGGATCCGTGATCGATCCGCCATTTATTATTATTGGTTTATCAGTGACGGATCCAAAGCTTTTCAGTGATGTATCATCAGCGTTTGTCAGCAATTTACCACCCTCGTCTTTTTGCAACACAAGCACACCCCCAGCTCACCTTGTCTGACAGCTTGATGATGTCTAGGCCGCTGTCCCTCTCCATGTTCTTTATCCACTTGTTGGCCTGGCCCTGGGGGTCGATCATGAGCGGCCACCGACGCGCCTTTGACACGATGATGCCGTTCTCAACCGACACGCTGTCAGTGGGCAGCCCAGCGATGGTCCAGTTTCGGACCTGCAAGTTAAAGGTTGAGGGTTCAGGGCTCAGAATCAAGTGAATAGGGTCGAGTCCAATTGTGCACCTACATGCGATGGGAGAGGAGGGGAGGGGGAGGGGTGGCATGCAGACAAGGAGGGAGGGATGGCAGTGGAGGTCTGGACCCTGGACCGTGGCTCGCCTGTTTGCTGCTCGAGTGGCGAGGGTGCGACGCAAGGAGGCAGGGCGCCAGGGCGGCAACAAACACCCGGTCACCAGGATGTACAGTTATACACATGCCATGCAACAGATACAGATCTGAAGGTAAAGATCTATAGATCCGCATGGGCCCTGAAAGACGGGGATGAGGGGTGGGCCAATGGATGAGAAATAGGAGTGCAATTTTACTTGGAATGACCGCGCGCTCCTATGATCACCTTGAGCGGGTCTTGCAGTGTCATGATCAGGTTGGTGCCCTCTGTAGAAGGTACGTTGTACTTCTGGAGCTCCGAGATCCACTCTAGATTCAGTTGCAGGCGGTACACGGGCGTAAATGGGCCTGCCGTACAGCAGCAGGATGGAGGGGTGCAAAGGCGTAATAAAACACTGTAATTGGAGTGGAAAAATGTCAAAGGATGAAGCCCCTCCCCTTCTCTTTGTCTTGTGCAACCAGGCCCTCAAACCTCAACCCCTTGTATCTCCCATGTATCCAGTACGGCGAATCACGGTATGAAGCCCCTCCCCTCTCTACACCTGCCCATGAAAAAACCCCAAGGAAGTGTCCTGCATAAGTGTCCAGTCCTGCCCCCTCCATCCCCCCCTTCTCTTGTCCCCTTCTGCCTTGACCCTCCCCTCCTCTCCCATTCCTGCCATGCCCCCCCCTCCTCCCTTTCCCACCCCTTCCTTCCCCTCCTCTCCTCTCCCCTCCCCCCTTTCTTCCCCCTTCCTTCCCCGCCACTCCTCTCCCCTCCCCCTGCTGCACCTGAGTATGCGATGCTCCCGGCTGCGACGACGACGTCCCCAACCACGTTGATCATGTCCACACCCATCTGGTCCACCGTGGCCTGCCAGCGCACACGCTCCCCGCCCAGCCCGCCAATCAGCTTGTCTGCGCGGCTGAGCTTTACGGTGCAGTCCATGACCTGCTTGGCCAGTGCCTCCTTCTTGGCAGTGGCCTCCTCAAATTGGTTGGTCAGCAGCTGGATCTTGTCCTCCACAGCCTAGGGGGAGGAAGGGCATGCAGACCTTAAGCAAAACAGGGTGGTAGTTATTCTCTCCTCCACGAAAATTGGGGGGGGAAGTGATCAACTGGTTGCTTAGCAGATGGATCTTGTCCTCCACAGCCTAGGGGGACGCAGGGCATGCAGACCATGCGTAGAACAGCAGGATGAGGGTGATGTTGTCCTCCACAGAGCATGGCCCCTCCAATCCACCACTGTCTGATGCAAGAGTTCCAAATGGAGGTGGGCGGGAGTTCAGGGGACACGAGTTGCTGCTGCACATCCCTGGAAGTGTGGCCACCCCGCCGCTGCGTCTGCCACCACAACTGTACCTGCAGCCACCGCTGCCTATGCTCCCACTGCTGCAGCAGCACATCTCCCTGGAGTTGGTCGAAGCCGCCCTCACCTTGAGCTGGACTGGTGCTTCTGATACCGCAGCTGCTGCAACACATCTCGTAAGGCAGCCTTACCTTTTTTTATTAAGAAATGAGAAAAAGGCAGCCCACACCTTGAGCTTGAGCTGGTGCTTCTGATACCGCAGCTGCTGATGCACATCTCCCGTAATGCACCCTCATCATTTCATTTTAAGAACAGAAAAAAGGCAGCCTAAAACTTGAGCTGGACTTAGGCTACTGCTACCGTAGCTGCTGCCCATCTCCCTTTAATAAGCCTGATGTTGTATCCCCCAATGAAAAGAGAGAAAGGCCGCCCTCACCTTGAGCTTTGCTTGTGCTTCTGCCAGAGAGCCCATGGTGGCCGCCAGCTCCTCCTGGGCACCTCGCAGCGCAGCACGTTTGGGCTCAACCTGAGGGTTGGGGGAGCAGAGGGAGAGGAGCAGGGAGTCGGTAGGGGGGGGGGGGGGGCTTGGGGGTTGGAGTTTGGAGGAGCAGGGTTGAGAGGAGCAAGGGGGCTGTTTGGGGGGGAGGGCGCTTAGGGGGTGGAGGTTGGAGGAGCAAGGGGGCTGTTTGGGGGGGAGGGCGCTTAGGGGGTGGAGGTTGGAGGAGCAAGGGGGCTGTTTGGGGGGGAGGGCGCTTAAGGATTGGGGATTAGGGGAGCAGGGTGGAGAGGAGCAAGGAAGGAGAGGAGCAGGGGGGCAGTGAGGCAGATGTCTGATTGGGTGTTGAGGGAGCAGTGGGGAGAGAAGCAGGAGGTCGGTTGGAAGGTGGACGCATAGGGAGCAGAGGGCTGGGATCAAGGCAGGGTGGGTACAACTGGCGACATATTGGGAGAAAACGCAACACGTCTTTTTAGAGTTGGAGAAGAGATGATACCCAAGAGGCCAAAGATGGCAAATGCTGGGCTCAATTTCACACTCAACCATGACATATACCCCTTGGTATATACCGGTAAGTTGGTGCGCTCAAATGAAGTGCCTACGAAAAAATAAGCAGAAAAGGACTCGAGACCTAGAAGAAAGAAAATAAAATGGATTGAGATGGACGCACCTGCAGCGCGACGTTGTGGTAGACGTACATGGCGCGCACAAACATGCAGATGGAGGTGCACGCCTTGGAGACCTTTGAAACGGCCTCGGGTGTGAACTCCTCCATCTGGATGTACGGCTCCACCCGCTTGATGACGCTCTCGCTGATGTTGTCCTTGTCGTACGTCAGCAGCGAGTCCAGGAACTTGGACGGGTCATTCAGAATCTTCTTAGAGGCATCCCTGGGGGGGGAGAGGGGTCACAGCCAATGCCTGTTATATAGGGTGCTTCAGCAGCGAGTCCAGGAACTTGGACAGGTCGTTCGGAATCTTCTTGGAGGCATACCTGCAGAGGAAAGGGGGCAAAGACAATGCCTACGTGCATAAGGTGCTTCAGCAGCGAGTCCAGGAACTTGGACGGGTCATTCAGGATCTTCTTAGAGGCACCCCTGGGGGGAGAGAGCGGTCACTGTCCATGCCTTTTTTTGAAGGGTGATTCAGCTTCAGTTCAACTGCGTCCTGGCTGGAGGACAGGAGGACAGCTGCAGGTTCCTGCTGCTGCAGGAGCTGCTGTCGGTCCCTCGGGAATGGTCTGGCCCCGGCGTGTCCCACGGGTGGCTGCCCATGACGGGCCCCCAAAGCCTAACGAACATGAGGCGCAGGTCAAACACGGGCAAAAGGGCGCTGGGGGGCAAAAGACGACACAGACACAGGGCTCGGGGATCAGGGCATCGGTTTATCAACCGCAGAGATTCAAAAGCCCGTCATTCGCGACCAAGTTACCCTCACACCATTTCCATAGGTGGTGTGTACTTCCACCCGGCCTCTTCCCCCGCACCAGTAGCCGGGTATCTATTCGCCCATCGTGTTGGGGTATCTCTATTAAGTATGAACCCCTCCATCCCTTTTTCCCCCGCACCAGTAGCTGGGTATCTATTTGCCTATCGTGTTGGGGTTTCTCTATTAAGTATGAACCCCTCCATCCCTTTTTCCCCCGCACCAGTAGCCGGGTATCTATTCGCCCATCGTGTTGGGGTATCTCTATTAAGTATGAACCCCTCCATCCCTTTTTCCCCCGCACCAGTAGCTGGGTATCTATTTGCCTATCGTGTTGGGGTTTCTCTATAAAGTATGAACCCCTCCATCCCTTTTTCCCCGCACCAGTAGCTGGGTATCTATTCGCCCATCGTGTTGGGGTATCTCTATTAAGTATGAACCCCTCCATCCCTTTTTCCCCCGCACCAGTAGCTGGGTATCTATTTGCCTATCGTGTTGGGGTTTCTCTATAAAGTATGAACCCCTCCATCCACCCTTTTTTCGCACCAGTCGTTGGGTATCTATTCGCCCATCGTGTTGGGGTATGGAGTTGGGGCATATCAGTAGAACCTCTCCATCCACCCTTCCCTCGCACCAGTAGTTGGGTATCTTCTTGCCCATCTTGTTGGGGTCGTCGATCATCTTTGGCTTCTCGTCAAACATGATGCACGTTGCCTCCATTACCAGCTTCACACCTGCCCGGGGGAGGAAGTTACAAACGAGATGATCAACAACCGGGCACTGCATGACAAGCTAATGGCAACCACGACAGTGCATAATATGTTCATCAAACATGATGCACGTTGCCTTCATCACAAGGTGCACGGCTGCGCAGGATAGTGAAATGACACAATCGAGATGAACAAACACACAGAACGCAATGAGTATAAAGGTGGCATTAAAGATAACAGGTGGCATCAAAGATATAAGGTGGCATTAAAGATAACAGGTGGCATTAAAGATAACAGGTGGCATTAAATATAACAGGTGGCATTAAAGATAACAGGTGGCATTAAAGATAACAGGTGGCATTAAAGATAACAGGTGGCATTAAAGATAACAGGTGGCATTAAAGATAACAGGTGGCATTAAAGATAACAGGTGGCATTAAAGATAACAGGTGGCATTAAAGATAACAGGTGGCATTAAAGATAGCAGGTGGCATTAAAGATAACAGGTGGCATTAAAGATAACAGGTGGCATTAAAGATAAAAGGTGGCATTAAAGATAACAGGTGGCATTAAAGATAACAGGTGGCATTAAAGATAACAAGTGGCATTAAAGATAACAGGTGGCATTAAAGATAACAGGTGGCATCAAGGATAACAGGTGGCATTAAAGATAACAGGTGGCATTAAAGATAAAGATGGCATTAAATATAACAGGTGGCATCAAGGGTAACAGGTGGCATTAAAGATAACATGTGGCATTAAAGATAAAGGTGGCATTAAAGATAACAGGTGGCATTAAAGATGACAGGTGGCGTTAAAGATAACAGGTGGCATTACAGATAACAGGTGGCATTAAAGATAACAGGTGGCATTAAAGATAAAGGTGGCATTTAAGATAACAGGTGGCATTAAAGATAACAGGTGGCATTAAAGATAAAGGTGGCATTAAAGATAACAGGTGGCATCAAGGATAGCAGGTGGCATTAAAGATAACAGGTGGCATTAAAGATAACAGGTGGCATTAAAGATAACAGGTGGCATTAAAGATAACAGGTGGCATGAAAGATAACAGGTGGCATCAAGGATAACAGGTGGCATTAAATATAACAGGTGGCATCAAAGATAACAGGTGGCATTAAAGATAACAGGTGGCATTAAAGATAACAGGTGGCATTTAAGATAAAGGTGGCATTAAAGATAACAGGTGGCATCAAGTATAACAGGTGGCATTAAAGATAACAGGTGGCATTAAAGATAACAGGTGGCATTAAAGATAACAGGTGGCATTCAAGATAAAGGTGGCATTAAAGATAAAAGGTGGCATTCGTTCACATGTCTCAGTGAGGCACCTAAGGTTCAGCCTATGAGTTTTATACCCCCCCACTCCTTGCTCTCATCCTGCCCCCCTTGCACCTATCCCTTGCACATGTCTCAGTGAGACACCTAAGGTTCAGCCTATGCGTTTTATACCCCCCCACTCCTTGCTCTTATCCTGCCCCCCTTGCACCTATCCCTTGCACCAGCCGACGGGTGGCCTTCCCACCCCATCTCCCAATCTCCCCAGTCACGCCTGCTGACGTGTGTCGCATCACCCTGGCCTCTTTCCCCATCACCCCAACCTGCTGGCAGTTAATCCTGCCCCCCTTTCCCAGCACTCCCCTTCCCCTCCCCCTGCCGTCCTCCTGCTCCGTTCCCCTCCTTCCCCTCACCTGCTGCTGATTGTCCTTCCCCCCTTCCCCCCACCCTGCCATCCTCCCCTCCTGCTCCTTTCCCCTCTTTCCCCTCACCTGCTGCTGGTTGTCCTTCCCCCCACCCTGCCATCCTTTCCTCCTGCTCTGTGCCCCTCCTTCCCCTCACCTGCTACGGGGTTAACCTTCCCCCCTTCCCTCCACCCTGCCATCCTCCCCTCCTGCTCCTTTCCCCTCTTTCCCCTCACCTGCTGCTGGTTGTCCTTCCCCCCAACCTGCCATCCTCCCCTCCTGCTCCTTTCCCCTCTTTCCCCTCACCTGCTGCTGGTTGTCCTTCCCACCAACCTGCCATCCTCCCCTCCTGCTCCGTTCCCCTCCTTCCCCTCACCTGCTGGTGGATTCTGCATAGCCTTAACCTCCACCACGTCATTCCTTGACAGGTTCTTCAGGCTGGCCACCGCTGCGTCCAGCGCAGGCAGCGCCTCGTCCAGGTCCCGCTGGGCATCCTCGGCAATCGCCTTGGCCTTAGCAGCCTGAGGTGCAAGATTAGAAGAGCAGCGTGTGAGTGATCGGGAGGGGCGCGCAGGGTGGGAGCAGGACAGGAGGTCGACTTGCTGGCGCCTGAGGCGCTTAAAGCCGTCCAGAAGGCGTCTGACATTGCATTGTCTGAGGCAGCCACGGGGGTGACCCCAGGCGGGGAGGGGATGCCCTGGTCAGCAAGTGAGGCCTGCACAAGTATGAGCCCTTGACCTGGGGTTGGCTTCATCACTAGGTATCGCACGGACGATGAGGGTGGCCCGCCTGCATGGCTGCAAACAGCTGGCAACCAGGACACAGTGCCCGCACCGCGCCGTCAATCGGCAAACCAGAGGTCTTGCAGCGGCTGCCACAACGAGCGAGCCGCGACAGAGCCAAACAGCTAGCCGAGGAAGCACCCAACCTGGCACAGCCGGCGCGACAGCGCCTGAATCCCCCTCGCGTAGGCAAGCACACCTGCTTCACATCCTTGCTGGTTCGCAAAAGGAAAGGAAGGCAGCGCAGTAGGGCGTGTACTCTCCAGCACCACCACCGCACGCCCGACATTTACCGCGCCCCAGAGCTGCACGCTGACCCACCCACCTGCTCGTTCGCCTCCTTCTCCTGCTGCTCCACCGAGCGCTTTGTCTTGTCGGCCTCGCTCTTGTCGTGCGTGATGACCACCATCATCTCCTCCACCTCAATGGCGGTGCGGGCCAGCACGGGCTGCAGGTCGGTCAGCTCCCGCTGCATCACCTCAACCTGCGAGGAGCGGCAACAGCGGTGGGGGCTGCGTGTGTGTGTGTATCTGGGGGGGGGGGCAGGGGGGGGCAGGAGAAAGCCAACACAAACAGGTGCAAGGAGGATGCATGACCTCCACGTGCAGAGAGCAGCAACAGCGGTGTGCGCACGGTGGGGGCTACGTGTGTGTGTGTATCTGGGGGGCCAGGGGCAGCCAACAAAGACAGGCCCAAGGAGCCTGCACCACCTCCACCTGCACCTCCACGGTGGGGTCTGCGTGTGTGTGTGTATCTGGGGGGCAGGGTGCAGCCAACAACAACAGGCCCAAGGAGCCTGCACCACCTCCACCTGCAGCAGGCGACGTCCGTGTGTTGGTAGGCGCGGTTTGTGTATGTGTGTCTGGGAGGCAAGGGGTTCTTCTCCACACCCCTCCCCACCTGCTGCGCCGTGCTCAGCAGCTTCTGCAGCCCGACCTCCAGCCGACGTTTGGTCTCATTGATTTCCATGCGCTTCTCTCCCAGCAGCTTGATGAAGGTGGTCAGCAGCTCCAGGTAGGACGTGGGGGTCACGTAATTGTACCTAGGGATGAGAGGCGGCGAATTCAGGGTTCAGGGTGAGTGTGGGTCGCGCAGTTGTGGGTCATGTAAATGTACCTAGGAATGAGAGGTGTTAGGTTCAGGGAGCGCGGTAAGTGTGGGTCACGACATTGTACCTAGGAATGAGAGGTGTTAGGTTCAGGGTTCAGCGTAAGAGGTGAAGTTTTTGTACTTATACCTCAGGACGAGGTGGCGGATTTGAGGTTAAGCGCAACACGTGGGGGGACCTGAATGTCAGGAGGCTAATATTCCTGAATATCATGTCTCCCCAGACACGCCAGGCCAGGGGCCCTCCCAGCATACCTGCGAAGCTCGTCGAAGAACCTCTTGCTCTTGGCCTCCACACTCTGATGAATGAACACACAGCAGCTGACCACACCCTGGCAGTGGAGGGGAGGGGCAGAGGCAGGGGAAGGAGGAAGGGACAAGGGTGAGGGGGGGATAGGGGCAGGGGAAGGAGGAAGGGACAAGCATGAGAAGGGAATAGGGGCAGGGTTCACACAAGTGTAACCCACCTGAAGCAGGTTGGGTTGCTGGCATTGTCCAGGTTGAGGATTAAGGGATCAGGGCCTAAGGGTTAACAAAATCATCCACCACCAGAAGCAGGTCATGGTTGCTGGCGTCGTCCAGGTTCAGGGTTTGGAAATAAGGGCTGTAGGGTTCACATCCTTAGCACCCACCTGTAGCAGGTCAGGGTTGCTGGCGTTGTCCAGCTCGACATCTGCGAAGAAGTTGACCGCCACGCTCCGCAGCGCCTCCATAGGCCACTCGCGGAACCAGTCAATGGTGCAGCAGTTGACCAGAGAGGGGAACATGCGCAGGCGCTGGCGGAAGGCGTCGCCGATCGGACTGCATGAGGCGGGGGGGCGGGGGCGGGGGGCAGGGGGGCGCTAAGAGGGCAAGGTGGGATCTGGTATAGGGGAGTGTAAGGCGCGGTAAGGCTGGGGGCGGGACCATGAGGCGGGGTGCCAGGGGGTGCTTTGAGGCAGGGGGGGAGCGGGGGGACGGGGGGGCAGGTTGGGGGGGTGCGTTGAGGCAGGGTGTCCGGGGATGCTTTGAGGCAGGGTGTCCGGGGATGCTTTGAGGCAGGGAGGGAGCGAGGGGCGGGGGGTGCAGATCGGGGGGGTGGCAGGGGTGCAGGTCGGGGGGTGGCGTTGAGGCAGGCTGTCAGGGGAAGCTTTGAGGCAGGGTATCAGGGGATGCTTTGAGGCAGGGGGGATCTGGGCTAGGAGAGTGTGGGGCACGGGGTGCAGGAGCCATGGGTGATGCAGGGTGCGAGGGGTGTGTGCTTTGAGGCATCGGGGATCAGGGAGCGTGAGGCATGAGTCGGCGGCAGGGGGGGAGGAGTTGGTAGGCGGGCAGGTGTGGATCAGGAGTATGGGAAAGGGCGGGAGCAGAATAGATGTCGGCGTGGGTGGGAAATCGGTGTCTACGAGCAAGAGGCACAGCATGTCAAGTGGAGAGGAAGGAACACGTGATTGAAGGGAGCCTGACCAGTCAATTCTCTGCTGCCATCAAGGCAGCTCAAAAGCCTATGCATCCCTTGCAAGCACAGCTGCCCTGCAAAATGGCGTGCTGCTCCCAGGCCTGCCCCTGCCTGCCTGCCTGCCTCTGCCTGCCTGCCTCTGCCTGCCTGCCTGCCTCTGCCTGCCTGCCTCTGCCTGCCCCTGCCTGCCTCTGCCTGCCCCTGCCTGCCTGCCCCCGCCTGCCTGCCCCTGCCTGCCTGCCCCTGCCTGCCTACCTGCCTGCCTCTGTCTGCCTGCCTGCCTGCCTGCCCCTGCCTGCCTCTGCCTGCCCCTGCCTGCTTGCCTGCCTCTGCCTGCCCTGCCTGCCCCTGCCTGCCTGCCCCTACCTGCCCCACACCTGAAGCACAGCACCAGGTGCAAGTAGTTGCGCGCCCGGTTGATGAAGTATGTGTACATGCCCATCTTGGTGATGGGGAGGCCAGCAGCCTGGAAGGGGCAAGGGGGCAAGGGGTCAAGAAAGGAGAGGAGAGGTCCGCCAGGGGTGCTATCAGGGGGAGTACGAGGAGTATGCATGGGGTACGGTAGTAAATGAGTACTACTACAAGGGGCAGCAACGAGGAGAAATATAAGGAGTAAAATACAATTGGTCATATAACGGGTGAAAAAGCGGCCTCAGGCCGGAAAACCTAGCAAATGCATGAGCCACACGGCTCAGAAACGCTGCATTGCTGCAGCACGAATGGAGGGGCAGAGGCCTCTAGCTGAAGGCTTCGTCAGGTCTCCCTGCTGGCTCATGTGGCCTGCTCAACAAAGCTTTGATGGCAAGAACATGCCCCTGCCCCCTCCCACCTGCCCCTCCCCTCACCCCCTGCAGGCCTCAATGCCTTTGAATTTGGAAGCCTCGCCCCCCACCCCCCTGCTCCCCCCACCTGTAGTTCTCATTGCCTTTGAAGTTGCAAGCCTTGGCCCCCACCCCCTGCTCCCCCCACCTGCATGATGGGCCGCATGGCATTGCTGATACCCTCCATGTCCTCATTGCCCATCAGGTTGGGCACCTCGCCGCTGTTGAGAATGTTGTTGATGTCTTCGAGGAAGGACTCCTGCAGAGGGTGGCAGGGGAGGGACACATTAAATGTGAGGGGTAAAAGGGCGGTGTAACAAGCAGGTGGCAGGGGAGGGACACATTAGATGTGAGGGGTAAAAGGATGGTGTAACAAGCAGGTGGCAGGGGAGGGACACATTAAATGTGAGGGGTAAAAGGGCGGTGTAACAAGCAGGTGACAGGGGAGGGACACATTAGATGTGAGGGGTAAAAGGACGGTGTAACAAGCAGGTGGCAGGGGAGGGACACATTAAATGTGAGGGGTAAAAGAACGGTGTAACAAGCAGGTGGCAGGGGAGGGACACATTAAATGTGATGGGTAAAAGGACGGTGTAACAAGCAGGTGGCAGGGGAGGGACACATTAAATGTGATGGGTAAAAGAACGGTGTAACAAGCAGGTGGCAGGGGAGGGACACATTAGATGTGAGGGGTAAAAGGACGGTGTAACAAGCAGGTGACAGGGGAGGGACACATTAAATATGATGGGTAAAAGAACGGTGTAACAAGCAGGTGACAGGGGAGGGACACATTAAATGTGATGGGTAAAAGAACGGTGTAACAAGCAGGTGACAGGGGAGGGACACATTAGATGTGATGGGTAAAAGGACGGTGTAACAAGCAGGTGGCAGGGGAGGGACACATTAGATGTGAGGGGTAAAAGGACGGTGTAACAAGCAGGTGGCAGGGGAGGGACACATTAAATGCGATGGGTAAAAGAACGGTGTAACAAGCAGGTGGCAGGGGAGGGACACATTACATGTGATGGGTAAAAGAACGGTGTAACAAGCAGGTGACAGGGGAGGGACACATTAAATGTGATGGGTATAAGGACGGTGTAACAAGCAGGTGGCAGGGGAGGGGCACATTAGATGTGAGGGGTAAAAGGACGGTGTAACAAGCAGGTGGCAGGGGAGGGACACATTAAATGTGATGGGTAAAAGGACGGTGTAACAAGCAGGTCGCAGGGGAGGGACACATTAAATGTGAGGGGTAAAAGGACGGTGTAACAAGCAGGTGGCAGGGCGCAGTGAACAGTGAGTGAAAGGCAACAGGAGGAGGCAGGAGGAGAGAGAAATACAGAGAGATGACTAGTAAGCACCTCGGTCTGAAGAGCCGGCATTGCCCAAAAGCCCAGTTCCCACCTGAACAAACGAATTCATAGCATGAGCACGCATACCGGTACACTAAAAATGCCAGTTGGCCAGTATCTTCATAATTCTCATCCCTTGTCTGTAGAATCTGTAGCATTCCATCCCTCGCCAGTACCATGTGCAGCATTCTATCCTACCTGCACAATCTGCGTGTCTGTGAAAAGGAACACCGTATCCTTCCCCTCCAGGCCAGCCTTCTTGAGGACGCGCTTCAGGTCATCCCGCCACTCGTTCGTCCCGTACCCCTTGGCAATCTCAATCTGCACAGGAAGGGGACCACAGGCATCAAATTGGATGGGGGGGAGGTGGAGATGGTTGTGAAGGGTGGGCAGGGGAGGTCAAGGGGAGGTTAAGGGAAGATGGAAGTGGGGGTGAAGGGGGGGAGGGAGGTCAAGGGGAGGTGGAAGGTGGAGGTGGCGGTGAAGGGGGGGGCAAGGGTGGTCAAGGGGAGGTGAAGGTGGAGGTGAAGGGGGGGAGGGAGGTCAAGGGGAGGTGGAAGGTGGAGGTGGCGGTGAAGGGGGGGGCAAGGGTGGTCAAGGGGAGGTGAAGGTGGAGGTGAAGGGGGGGAGGGAGGTCAAGGGAAGGTGAAGGTGGAGGTGGAGGTGAAGGGTAAGGGGGATGCAGGCTCCCTTTGTCTTTCCTGGGAAGGTCTCTACTGTAAAATCCACATGGGTATATTCCACTGGCAGAGTCAAGGAGAAGGGTATGTCATCGGTCCACAGCTACAGAGCGCCTTACTGCAAGGATAAACAAAGAAATCAACGATACGTCCTGAGGCGTGGATGAAGGAAGCCACCCGTCCGGCTGTAGCACGTCCTATCACTCTAGCAGGCCACACCATGTACAGTGTACAGTGGCGCACAATGTACAGTGGCGACTGTGCCCATGCCAGGTAAAGCCCTCCTGCAAGACGCACTGGCAGTTAATGCAGGGCCGGGATCCTCCTAGGCACACCAGGGGGGTGCCTTGAGAGGATCTGCTTAGCTGTCACCTTTGCCGCCCCCTTCCCCTCCTCTGCACCCCTCACCTGCACCACCTCGTACTCCTCGAGGAAGGCTGCCAGGCGAGTGAGGCTCTGTCGACCGCTCCCCCCGACACCCAGCAGCAGCGCATTCCCGAGAGGCAGCCTGGACACAAACACACACACGAGGGGGTTGCAGGACAAACCGGTGATTCGGATCCAGGGCCTTTAAATGAGAGAGCATCAAAGGGTGCTCTGACAGGCCTTGTCTTCTGATTAATTAAGCTGGGTTCCATATTCTTACGACTTCTGCTTCTATCCCCACCTGATTCGACCCTTATGAACCTGCTGACATGTTTAAAGGAGACCAGGAACATCCCCTGTCAGCGCCCGTCCTCCCTACCTATTACCCGCGGGTTTAGGGTTTAGGGTTTAGCAGCAGGGACCGTCCTCCCCACCTAGCTTAGGGTTTAGCAGTAGCGCCCATCCTCCCCACCTGATAACCCGCGTGACCCTGCTGACATGCTCTATGGCGTCCAAGAACATGACCAGCTTCATTGGCGCGTTGGATACCGAGTTGTAGTCCTCCAGGTACTCCTCCACCACCTTGACCAGCTTGGTCATGTCGTTGATCTGGTTGTAGAGCTTGGGGTCCGCACCTGGCAGGGGCAGGGAGGTGGAGGCAGGGTCGGAGGGGCAAGGTCAGGGAGGGGGGGGCAGGTTCAGAGGGGCAAGGTCAGGGGGATAGGGTCAGGGCCTGGGAGGAGGGGCAGGGGCAGGGAGGTGGAGGCAGAATCAGAGGGTCAAGGTCAATGGAATAGGGTCAGGGCCTAGGAGGAGCGGCAGGGACAGAGGCAGGGGCAGGGGCAGAGGAAGAGCCAAGGGCAGAGGCAGACACATCTGACACCTGTCAACCCAATCAAAACCCACCAACACAACATCTTCCACCTGTGGTCATTTGTCCCTGAAGATGAAGATGGGCTCTCAAGAGGACAATTGATCCATCGATCGATCTCGATACGAGGCAACGAAATCACAGACCACCCAAACAAGATCAGTCTCCTGAAACCACGAAGTCCCCAAAGAGGGGGGGGATGCTGCAAAGGAGACTATGGATCAGTCGAGATTCTGATACGAATCAATTACCCCCCCCCCCTTCAACAAATATGGATCACCTGGGACCATGAAGTCCCCGAAGATGAGGCGCTCAGCAGTCACCACCTGGCTGTACTGCAAGCTGAACCGGGTCTGCAGCAGGTTGCCCTGCACACCGGAGGAATGGGGGGGATGGAGCGGTGATTTGGCACACACACCGGAGGAATGGGGGGGAGGGAGCGGTGATTTGGCACACACACCGGAGGAATGGGGGGGAGGGAGCGGTGATGTGGCACACACACCGGAGGAATGGGGGGGTGGGAGCCGTGATTTGGCACACACACCGGAGGAATGGGGGGGAGGGAGCGGTGAATTGGCACACACACCGGAGGAATGGGTGGGAGGGAGCGGTGAATTGGCACACACACCGGAGGAATGGGGTGGGAGGGAGCGGTGAATTGGCACACACACCGGAGGAATGGGGGGGTGGGAGCGGTGAATTGGCACACAACCGGAGGAATGGGGTGGGAGGGAGCGGTGAATTGGCACACACACCGGAGGAATGGGGTGGGAGGGAGCGGTGAATTGGCACACACACCGGAGGAATGGGGGGGTGGGAGCGGTGAATTGGCACACAACCGGAGGAATGGGGTGGGAGGGAGCGGTGAATTGGCACACACACCGGAGGAATGGGGGGGTGGGAGCGGTGAATTGGCACACACACCGGAGGAATGGGGGGGTGGGAGCGGTGAATTGGCACACACACCGGAGGAATGGGGGGTGGGAGCGGTGATTTGGCACACACACCGGAGGAATGGGGGGGTGGGAGCGGTGAATCGGCACACACACCGGAGGAATGGGGGGGTGGGAGCGGTGTTTTGGCACACACACCGGAGGAATGGGGGGGTGGGAGCGGTGATTTGGCACACACACCGGAGGAATGGGGGGGTGGGAGCGGTGAATTGGCACACACACCGGAGGAATGGGGGGGTGGGAGCGGTGAATTGGCACACACACCGGAGGAATGGGGGGGTGGGAGCGGTGAATTGGCACACACACCGGAGGAATGGGGGGGTGGGAGCGGTGAATCGGCACGAGCCGCAAACAGCGGCGCAGCAAGAAGCTTAGGATGAAGGGTGAACCGGAAACCCTACACCCTAATGGAGTCGTTGCCCCCACTGCGCTAGGCCCCTCTACACTCATACCCCCCCACCACCACCACTCCCTCCCACCTTTGCCTTTCGAAACCCAGCAGGTGACAGTAACATATTCACCCCCCCCACCCACTCATATACCCACCACCACCACTACCCACCACCACCACTACCCACCACCACCACTCCACAAACACACTTATCACCACCACCCACACATGTCCCCACCCATCACCACTACCACCACTACCCACCACCACCACTCCACAAACACACTTATCACCACCACCCACACATGTCCCCACCCATCACCCCCCACCTGTGCCTTTCTGAACCACGCATGGTCCTCGTCGGTGGTGAGCCTGTCCTCAAACACGCGCGAACACTCGTGCAGCCACAGTGCCAGCAGGTGCTGGGGTTGGTTGATGGACTTTGAGTCCCCACACATCATGCCTTGGACAACCTACACGGGCACGTGGGTTGACAAGCTGTTGATGCATCATTGCTGCCATTTCACAGGGGGGGACATTCCCACTGCCAGCAAACAGGACCCAGGATCGTTCACACCTAGTTCACACGCAGTCTCCACACTTTGTGTCCACACAAACCTAAGCGCTGCCCACACCACTCACACCCACCCTCAAAGACATGAATACTTGTTACCGAACACACACCCCGCCTTCAGCATACCCCTCAAGCTGAGGGCTCAGTTTAGGGTCAGGGTTTGGGGCTAAGGGTGGGTGTTGAAGGTTAAGACTAGAGGTTGAGGGTTTCAAAGATTTGGGTAAGGTTTTGGGAAAAGGTTGACGGTGTAAGATGGGGTTAAGAATTAGGGTTCGAGGTCCAGAGAGAGGTTCCTTACAACACTCAACCCACTTTGGACATGTCCCTGAGGTTGAAGGTGTAGTGGCTCTTTGAGGGTGTGGGCAGCAGCTCTGCACGGATCGAGTTGTACACCTCCACAGTGCTGTTAACCAGGGCCTCCGTCATGCCCTGGATATTCTCATTGAAATACTTCCTGCACGGTGGGGGGGGGGGGGAGGCAAATGAACTAATAAGCAACCAAATAAGGCTAACAAACTGCCCTGGATGTTCTCATTGACATACTTCCGTAATCATAAAACACATAAGAGGCCGGCCCCAGACCAGCCCCGTCCCCCCTCTCCCACTCCAGCGCCCTGCCCAGCCACAGCCACACCCACTTGAAGAAAGCCCCCAGGATCGTGGTGAAGATGCGCATGACGCTGCTGTCGCTCATCTCAGTGAACGAGATGAAGTTGAAGTGGCGAAGGAAGCGGTTGGTCACCGGGTTGCGGCCGCCACCGGGCGGGCCCATGCTGCCCACAAACTGCGTGTCGATGATCTGCCGGAATGGGCATGGCGGCTTGCGCTCATACCTGAAAGGAGGATGTGTGTGGGTGGGGGGGGGGTATGGAGGTCAGGGTTAAGAACGAGGTCAAGAGCTCTGGTTAAACGAATATTTCAGAGTCCCTGGAGTCCAGGGACTTGAGCAAAATAATTTTTCAGGTTCAAAATACAATCGGTCAGGTTCAACAGAAAATATTTTCTCCGTCAAATTTTGGTACGTGACCAGCAAAAGGGTCAGGAGCACATCAAAGTACCATTGATCCATGATGCAAGCAAGGAACAACTCATCACAAGTTGCAGCCCCAAGCCAGTCCCAGCCCACCCCAAGGTTCAGAATAAAACAACTCGCATGCCCCTCACCCCTCCGGGAGCCGCCAGCATTCCTTCACCCCTCCTCCCCTCCCCGTCCCCTCCCTCACCATCCTCCGTGGTCCATCCACTGCCTCAGCAGCTCAATGGGCGGCTGGGCAAAGTACTTCTCCCTCTGAGGCATGTTGAGGTCGTCCACAAATATGACGTAACGCTTCCCACTGGGCGGACCAAACACGCCCTTTGGGGGGGAGGATGGAGGAGCAGGTGAGCGTGGGAGAGCAAAATTGGGGCTGGGGCGGGGAGGGCGGGGGGCCGGGGGAGTTAGGGAGTGCGGGAGAGCTAAATGTGGAGGGCTAAACACGCCCTTTGGACGGGGGGGTGGAGGAGCGGGTGAGCGTGGGAGAGCATAATTTGTTGTGCTTTCAAGGTGCTGCAGAAAACAGTCAGAAAGCATATTGACGACACCGCATCGGTCGACGGCCTGGTGCAACATGCCGTGTTGCAGTTGGCCCATAGCTGTCGGCCGGCCAAGTTTCGGGTTTGCATGGGCTCTGAGGTGGCTGTACCCAGCAGCCTGATAAAGATGTACACACAGATAAACGCTGGATGTATACAGATGTACACACAGATAAACGCTGGATGTACACAGATGTACACACAGATAAACGCTGGATGTACACAGATGTACACACAGATAAACGCTGGATGTACACAGATGTACACACAGATAAACGCTGGATGTATACAGATGTACACACAGATAAACGCTGGATGTACACAGATGTACACACAGATAAACGCTGGATGTACACAGATGTACACACAGATAAACGCTGGATGTACACAGATGTACACACAGATAAACGCTGGATGTACACAGTTGTACACACAGATAAACGCTGGATGTACACAGATGTACACACAGATAAACGCTGGATGTACACAGATGTACACACAGATTAACACTGGATCTCAAAATTGGGCACAGAGGATCGGGTGCACATCACAGGCTGCAAACGAAATACATGAATTGGAAACAAATTGCAAAGCAAAGTGCCGTGTGGGTGCCCGGTACAGCCTGCAAGCTTCCCTCTCTCCCCCTCACCCCCCCCACCCTCCCCATTCTCCATACCTTGCGTCTCTTGTCCATCTTGGAGTCTATGATGTCTTGAGTCTGGTTAGCAGACGTGCGGGCGCTGCGCGCGGAGGGTGGTACAAAGGGAGATGGAGCAGGTAGATGGGGCCCAGTTAACACATCTAATACCCGCTCATACGCAAAAAGGCTGACCAGGTCACACATCTAGTCATCTAGTACATATATATACCGGTACGCACGCAGGCTGACCAGTTCACGCTGCAGGAAAAAAGGCGTCACGGCCTGTATAAATAAACAAACAAATCGTACGCACTGAGACACGGGTCGAGGAAGCCACCCGTTTGGCCCGAGCACCGGGTCACGGCCCGCTTAGAAGGAAAGAAAGCTACCGCCCTACTGGGGCGAAGACGTTAAGGAAATAACGAAGCTTCACAGCCTACACCTGAAAACCCTGAACCCTAAATTACGGCCCGCACCTGAAAGCCTAAACTATGGCCTGCACCTGAAAATCCTATACCCTAAACTATGGCCTGCACCTGAAAATCCTATACCCTAAACTATGGCCCGCACCTGAAGGTCATGAAGACCGGCACTACGTCCGCAGGCATGTCCGTCATGAGCTTGTTGGACACATTGAGGGTCTTGCCCGTTCCAGTCTCGCCGACACACAGCACGTGCTTGCCACAGGCCAGCAGGCGGTCCACCAGGTAGGTGTAGCGCACCGTGTCGGCTGTGGGGACGATGATCTGAAGGGGGCGAAGAGGGGTTTGGGGCAAGGGGGAGATCAGGGTGGAGTGGTGAGAAGGGAGGAGGAGAGTCCAAGGGGTGAGGGCGGTGCCGGCAGTGGGGATGGTGATCTGAAGGGGGGAGGAGGGGAGCAGGGCAAGGAGGATAGGGAGGGAGGAGAGTCCAAGGGAGGGAAGGGAGGTGGGTGACAGGGGCAGCAAGGCTGGAGGATGCTGCTGTCCTCTGCCACACCTAGGATACAGACACATGCACACTTGCATACACGCACAAACGCAAGCACGCACACACACACTGTGAGAACAATGTAATCGGAGCAGTAAAGGTCATTGAGGTCCGCAAAATCGGGATAGACAGGACAGACTGCTACGCGAGGCGTCGTTGAGCCTCACCAGGCCCCACCCACTGACCCACCCTCAAACACACACCCATGCACACTACGACACTTAACAAGTATATACGACAACAGGCTTTGGGTGGTTGCGATCGTTTAACAAAATGTGGCTGCGTTCACAAAGACAAATAGATGCACCTACACAGGAAAAACAGCCTGGGAGCTCCCTGGCTGCACCACCGACACTCGCTTGTAGACCCCCAACCCTGTGTCTCTCAAACACACACACACAAAGCACACACACACACAACTGGGCGACCCGACTTTCTTCATTTACCCCGCGTCACGGGAAAATTACGGAAAATATTTCCTGTCCGGCAACACGCAGCAAGACACAGCCCCATGCACACACACCTGTGAGAACGGTCTGTCCGGGTCGCACTTGAACTCCTGCACCGTGTCCATCCACTGCACCCACGTGCACTGCTCCTGGTCGTAGCACCAGTCGTACACCGTGGCATTGGGGTCCTTGGGGAACATGACGCCGTCCGCCAGCTTAAGCTGAACAGAGGCATCCACCTGGACGGGTTGAGGGTGAGATACAGGGGGGGGCAGTGTATGGTGCTACGGTGAGTGGTGGCGTTAAGTGGTGGTGGTGGATGGTACCGCGGATGACGTGGCCTCAGGCCATATGCTGAAACAGAAGGTCGCCCCGACAGGGTGAGTGACAGTCAGTACAAATCTTAATTGCGGAGCCCCTTACAGCTGGGACCACAAATGTTATTTAGGGTTAAGGCCTGGCAGTGGTGTTGGCGTCCCTGTTAAAATGAGACCACATGTGCTGGTTTAGATTTCAGGCCTGGCAGTGGTGACAGCATCCTCGCTTACCTGGGAGCGCATGTACTGATCAAACTGGGTCCGGCCGGCCTTGTCGCACGACGCTCCGATGGACCAGACGACCGAGAAGAGCATGAAGGAGGGCAGCATGCCCAAAAGATGCTCCTTCTCCTCGGCGGTTAGGTCGTTCATGCCTGGCGCACCCAGGTTCAAATTCGAATGAGACGAGCTATGGAGCGACCTGGCAATGTACCGTCTCTTGGGTCAGGTTTTGGGTCATCAGAGCCCTCTAGGATCCCACTCAAGGTTGGTTGGTTGGTTGATTGTTTGGTCGGTCTGTTGGTTGGATGATTTGACCAGATTCACAAGATCAACGGGGAGGCATACAGTTCATGCCCGCTCTCTCGTCCTCATACACCCTCATCAGAATCACCATTATTAATGAAATCATAATCACGCCAGAATTCATCAGCAACTATCACGAACAGCCTGGTCCTCCCTCCATACTCAAACCAGGATTTGAGGAGCCATAACTGAAGGACTTTCAAAGGAATCTAAATCTGGCTGAGGAACAAGATCGAAAACACATTTCCACTGAGATACCGAAGCAAAATATGACAGATTTTATCATAATTGCCAAGGGTTTGTTGACCTTTCAGAATGCACCCCCCCTCCCTCATGCTGCGGACGCCCCAAGCCGCCACCCCGCTCACCCTCCGTGCGTATGAATGGAAAAATCAAAGAGTCCATGACGTTGAAGCAGGAAGCCACCAGGTTGTTGTTGACCGTGCCGACCGTCTCCTTCAGATTGCGGCGCAGGAAGCGGAGGCCCTCCGGAACCAGGGCGGCAAACAGGTCGGCCAGAAGCTGCCGATGTGCACGGACACCTGCCAGGAGGGAGACAACATGATAAACATAATAAACAAGCCGCCGTCACGGTGTCTCTGCCTTTTCCTTTCACCTAGAGCCATGCACAGCTTTTTTGGACCAGTGCCAGGAGAAAAGAAGGCAGAATTAACAAGCCGCTGTTACGGTGACCTGCATTTGCATTTCACCTACGGGCCGAAAAGCACAGCCTGGACCAAGGCGCGATATCGATTCACCTGTCCCCTGAAGCCACTGCCAGGCCCCCCTAGTCCCCTCTCCCACCCCCACCTGCAAGCAGCTTGGCCAGCCATGACAGCAGAGGTATGCATTTCAATGTTGATCCCGAAGTGTCCCATTCCCCCACCTGCCCGCGCATTCCCTGCGGCCCCCCCTCCCTCCCTGCCTTGCTCCCCCCTTCCCTGCTCCACCATTTCCCTTCCTCCCTACTTCCCGCTCAATCCCCTGCTCCCTGCCGCACCCGCAGGCAGCTTGGCCAGCCATGACTGCAGCAGTGGGTCGATCCCCAGCGCTGTTGGTTCCATGTACACCATGCCGCAGCGGCTGACGGTGGCGGGCGAGGCGACTGCAAGGTCCTCCACCTCAAACATCATGGTCATCTGGGAGGACAGCTGGATGATCTCGCCGGACACCAGGCAGAGCTTCTTGTTGTCATCCAGCACTGAGGGTCAATTGGGGTGAGGAGCGACGGGGTGAGGTGAGGAGAGGGAGGATGGGTGGGGGAGAGGGGTGGGTTGGGTGAGGAGAGGAGAGGAGAGGGGGGGGGAGGTGAGAGGAGGGGGTGAGAGGGGAGGGAGACGAAGTTTAGGGAATGGGGATAAAAAGAGAAGAGGAGGAGAAAATAAGGAGGAGAATGGAGGGGAGGGAGGGAAGGAGAGGAAGGTGTGTGGCATGGGTGGGGGACAGATGGTAAAGACGTATGGGGTGGGTGCGGAGAGTGGAGGGTGTGCCCCCCCCCGCACCTGATCACCCCTCAGCCTACCACAAACTGTCCACCTACCTGTACATATTTTGATTCAAAATTGCATCGACAGGCCGTTTAAAGATGATCCAGTCAACCGCTATACTTCCTTCCCTCCCATGCTCGCCCGCCCGCATGGCCGCTCACCCGTCCGCTCACCCGTGTTCATGTTCTCAATCCAAACCGCATCCACAGGCCCATCCAGCATGTTCCACTCCTTGCCTGCCTGCTTATTCCAACCACTTTCCGCCCTCCCTCCCATGCTCGCCTGCCCGCCCATCCACTCACCCGTATTCATGTTCTCAATCCAAACTGCATCGACAGGCCCATCAAACATGATCCACTTCTTGTCCGGCTTGACGTCCTCGCTGCACTCCCTCATGTAGCACGCCAGCACGCCATCGGTCCACTCGTGAGTGTTTGAGTCGAACTCGCCGTACAGCTGGCCCATCGTGATGGACTTGGGGTTGAGGGAAACCACACGGACCTGCAGAAATATGGCATGGGAGCGGGAGGAGGAGCCGGAGTGGTTGTATGGTAATGCACAACCGATGCAGGGGGGGCGGGGTTTAGGGTGAAGGGTTGAGGGTTTGGGGGAGGCTTCAGGGAGCTGATCGGACTTCCGGGTAAAGCAAGGAAGCGGGGAGGAGGGTCAGGTGCAGATAACCTGTCAAACACAAATGTAGATAATTTATTCTTTACTTTTGTAAGAGGTTCATCTTTGAGGTCTTAAGTGTGATGATGCAGTGTCAAGGGAAACCACTTGGACCTGCCTAGTGAGACAGGAGGAGGCAGAGGAACGGGAGGAGGAGCAGTGGTCACGGCCGCCAGGACTGATCCTGGGTCCTGAAGAGACCTTGCTCACATCCATACAGTTCCCGTGGATCCAGGTGGGAGAAATTCCAGCAACAGGCCCGCCCCATGTCTGCAACCCCCTCTGGAAACGCTGGAGCGAGGGCTGGAGCAAAGTAGAAACCCAGAGAATGGCTGGGCCTTTGAATCACAGGAGAAGACGTCCCCTGCGCACCTCTCCGGGCTTCTCAAACTGCAGCTGGCCTGCCCCTTCAAACTTGAGCATTGCCCACCTTTTCATACTTTGGGTTGCCTGCCGCGTGCAGCTTGGTCATTGCGCCCTTGAGGCCACGGTAGCAGCAGGTCTTCCCGCCCATGGTCGGGCCGACAAGCATCAGGCCGTGGCGCACAATGGTCGTCTCGTACAGCTGAATAACCTGCACACCGGGGGGCGGGGGGCGGAAGAGGGTGTCAAGGGGGGGAGGGATCACAGAGGGGAAGGGGGGGGCAGAGGGGAGGGGTCATAGAGGGGTAGGGTGGGGGTGGAGGGGGGCAGAAAGGGGGGGGGGGGGTCATACAGAGGGGAGGGGGGGCAGAGGGAGTGCCCTTTGGATGGGGGTCACAGGGGTCACAGGGGAGAGGGGGCACAGCATAGGAACCAGGGGGGGTCACAGGGAGTGGTCACAGAGGGGGGTCACAGCATGAAAGCCAGACAGGGGGGGAGTCACAGGGAATTGTCATAGAGGGGAGGCACAGCATGAAAGCCAGACAGGGAGCAGGCATCGAGAACCGGCATTGAAAATGACAGTAGATAACGAAATAGGGTGACTTGGGGAAGGGGGTCAGGGATACGCTTGGCTCAAGGTCCGCTTGCTGGCAGCAGGACCGAGTCCAGCATGAAAGCATGCAGGGTCAACGCTCCAGGGTTAGTCGCCGCACCTTATCCTTGAAAGCCGGGACCATCTGAATGCCCATCTCGTTACATGTCTCGGCCAGGGCGCCAAACATGTCCACGTAATCCACCTGCGCACCAAACATTAGGACAGGGACGGGATCGGGACGCGAGGCAAGAGACAGTGTTTGGCGGAGGTGTGACCTGGGGGGGAAATACCAGCCATGCGGGGGGGATAAGCGGCTCCAACACTGCTTGGCGCTCCTCTCCCACCTCTGGTGTGTTGATGCCCAGGAACAGATCCTTGATGATGCTTTCAAGCATGGGATAAAATCATGTAGCAGTACCAGTCATGAAAATGAAACACAACCCGTTGCTGCTGCACTGCCACCCCTCGGGGGTAATCATGCCCCCCGGGAAGAGATACTTGATGACGCCATAAAATAGGGACTTGATTTCAAAGCAGGCCATATCAGACATCCATAGGAAACTAGCGGGCGCATCCTGCCCACCTCAGGCGTGTTGATGCCCGGGAAGAGATCCTTAATGATGCCGTCAAACAGGGGCAGGTCGTGAGCCAGGAACTTGGGGTAGTTGACATCACGCAGGGAGCGCAGCAGCAGCACGTCCTCGTCAGCATCGGGGAACTCGCGCTTCAGGTTGCCAGCGGCAGTGATGACAGACTTGACGGCGCGCATGCCTACATGTGGGCGGGGGGGGGGGAGGGAGGGAGGTAGTTGAATGAAAACATGTACGGATACGTTTATATAAGGCACATGAGCAGGCTCTGATTTGCTCATGAATTGCCTCGCTTTGTTGTAGTCATTGTGGACCTAGTTAGACAGCTGCCCTACACCTTGACCTCCCCTCGCCTCACCCCCTACAAATGCTCGTCCCCCAAATCACCCACACCCACAAGCAAGCCCACAAGCAAGCCCATAGACAGAGCCCATAGACAGAGAGTCAGTAAACCCACCATAGTCGTAGTGATCTTGACTTGACAGCTGCTCCGAGCACAGCTTGAACGTGGCCACCATCTTGCGTGCCAGTAGCTTGCCGTCCCGGTAGCCGTAGGAGTAGAGGCAGATCTCACCAATAAGGGCATAGTCAGGGACCATCATCGCACATGGGCGGAACAGGGCCTAAGGGGAGGGATAAGTGTTAAGGTTACAGGGTTGAGGGTTCAGGGTTATGGGCAGTTCTCACCAATCAGTGCATAGCCAGGAACCATCATCGCACATGGGCGGAACAGGGCCTAAGCGGAGGGAGGAGGGCACAGGATTGAGGCTTGAGGCGCAAGGGGAGGGAAATATGTCCTCTAGGGTTAAGAGTTTTAGGGACTGCAATGAGGGAATAGAGTATAGGGTTTAATGTGAATGGCCTGGGGTGAGGATTCGGATGAGGGGTGATGGATGAGGGTGAGGGGTGAGGGGTGAAGGGGTGAGGGGTGAAGGGGTGTGGGGTGAGGGTGAGGGGTGAAGGGGTGAGGGTGAGGGGTGAAGGGGTGAGGGTGAGGGATTCGGATGAGGGGTGAAGGGGTGAGGGTGAGGGATTTGGGTGAGGGTGAGGGGTGAGGGGTTAAGGGGTGAGGGTGAGGGGTGAAGGGGTGAGGGTGAGGGGTGAGGGTGAGGGGTGAAGGGGTGAGGGTGAGGGATTCGGATGAGGGGTGAAGGGGTGAAGGGGTGAGGGTGAGGGATTCGGGTGAGGGGTGAGGGGTGAGGGGTTAAGGGGTGAGGGTGAGGGGTGAAGGGGTGAGGGGTGAGGGGTGAAGGGTGAAGGGGTGAAGGGGTGAGGGTGAGGGGTGAAGGGCCTGCTGGCAGAGGGGGTAGGGTTGAGGATTTGATGATAAGAGCTTGTAGGAAAGTCGGGGAGGTACTCGGGAAATCGTTGCTTGATCTGTCCCCCCAGTCAGCCCTGTCTTTTCCTTTTTGTTTGTGTGTGTAATTACTGGTTTCACGCGTCGAACAACAACAGATCTCCCAAACCCACCTTGCATGCCCCCACCTCAGGATCCCAGCGCTTTTGCAACGTGCCGTGGTGAACGAAAAACGCTGCCCTCCTCCCCGCCACTGTCCAGACGCGTCCCCACCAGCTGCCGCCTACCTTATGGTTGTTGGGTAGCCCAAAGCGCCCCGCGTACCCCGGATTCATGGTGACCTACAGGGTACAGGTCACGCCCAACTGTTCCCAACTGCTCCTAACAGCTCCCAACTGCTGCCAACCGCTCCCATACCTTGAGGTTGTCAGGCAGCTCGGAGCGCCCTGCGTATCCCGGGTTCATGGTGATGTACACGGTGCAAGCGAAGTTGAGGTCAATCTCCGTGTCCTCAAAAATAAAGCGCTTGACCTTGGCCTGAATGGCCAGCTGGATGGTCAGGATCTGCTGGGCGACTACAGAGAGGACCTGTGTGTGGGGGGGTGGGGGGGGGGAACAAGGAGGGACAGGGGGCGATGAGAGCGGGAGCAGGCATGAGGGGTATCTGCGAGGAGAGGGAGGAGGGGGGGCAATGAGAGCGGGAGCAGGCATGAGGGGTATCTGTGAGGAGAGGGAGGAGGGGGGGCGATGAAAGCAGGAGCAGACATGAGGGGTATCTGTGAGGAGCACAGTGTGGGAGGAAGGAGAAAGAGAGGGGAGCAGGCGTGAGGAGTATTTCCGAGATTTAAAGGGAGGAGGGGAGAGAACTGCCAAGGTAGGTGGACCCCAGGCTTGAGGCTCATGCCAGGCCCAGGTTTGAGATCAAGCCCCAACGGCAAACTCGAATCTGCCTCACCGCGAGGTCAGTGCGATTGAAATTATGTGAGCGCGCCCTGGTTCGAGGTGCAGCCCCAAGGGCAAACTGGAATCTGCCTCACCTCCAGGTCGATGCGGTTGAATTCATCAAAGCACGCCCAGGCTCCGCTGGACGCTAGGCCCTTGAAGAATTTGCCCATCGCCATGTAGTCCAGGCCATCCGAGCAGTTGAACACCACGCACTGCTTGGCCAGGGCCTTGGCCAGATCCTTGGTGGTCTCGGTCTTGCCAGTACCCGCAGGCCTGAAGGGTTCAGGGTTTAGGGTTTTTAAAGGAGGTCCTTGGTGGTCTCTGTCTTGCCAGTACCAGCAGGCCTGAAGGGTTCAGGGTTTAGGGTTTAGGGTTTTTAAAGGAGATCCTTGCCGGTCTCGGTCTTGCCAGTACCAGCAGGCCTGAAAGGTTCAGGGTTTGAAGGATATCCGGTTCATCTTCCCTCCCTTACTGCACATCCTCCAGTTGACCTACCCCACCCCACCCACCTCATCCCGTATGGTCACCCCCTCCCCACCCCACCCCACTCGGTCTACCTGAACCACCCCACCCCATCTGAGCGACCTTCGTTTCACTTGGTTGACCCACCCCACCTCATCTCACACCCTATGGTCCTCCCCCATTCCACTCGGTGACCTTCCCTAGCGGCGCTCCCAAGTTGGTATTTCCTCCCTTACTGCACACCCATGAGCTGACCCACCCCACCCCAACATACCCCATCCCACCCACACACCCCACCCCACCCCATCTGGCCCACCCCCACCCCACTCTGTTGACCCACCCTGCCGGCGCCCCTCCCAGGTTGAGGTGCATCGCGCTCATCAGCGTCATGTAGCAGCGATCTGTGAGCGGTGTGATGACGAGGCGGGGCGTGTTGCCCAGGTACTCGTAGCCATATCCAATGCTGGCCTGTCGGAGGAAAACGCACACAAGCACGTATTGTTCGTGTTCTACAGCATATTGGTGACCAGAGACTCGGGGCGGGTGGGTTGCCGAGGTGCTTATAGCCATACTATATGCACCTGCATGGCCTGTGTGGGATAACAATCAGGGCATGGCTGTGATGTATAAAAATCACACAAACACACACACACACCACTTTATCCTTATATTCGTATTGCCGTACCGGTATTGAACGGTATTTCTTAAACTAACGGTGCCGTGTTCAAGTATATTTTGAATTCTGCAATTTCTGAACATGCAGCAATCTGTAACGGAGGTTTGCATGAAAGAAGGAGCACATCATTTTGCCGCATACCATTTATGAAGTACCTATAGCCTGGATTTCCGGGGGTTTTACAAATACAGAATCGTAGAAATGGAGGCCTGTCACGAAAGCAAACCTGAAATGTTTTGAAGTCCTCAAACAGCCAAAGCCGACACCAGGACAGCAAATCACAGTTGCTAATAAACTAAACATGCAAGCAAGCATGAAATTACCATGACGGATTACTGCGGTATTACTGAAGGTTTTGGTAGATCTCCTGGATTCCCTGCAGCCCGACCCACCTGAACCATGTCAACAGACACATCATCACGCCAGTAGTACCGCAGACGCGACACCCACTCAAAGTCAGTGGCGAGCAGGGACGGGCCTGCCAGGGGCACCAGCAGCAGCCAGGGGGAAGGTCAGGGAAGTCAGCAGGGGGTCGGCGGTCAGGGGGGATGCGGCTGGGGGCAAGGGCCATGAATAGCACACCCTCATAGCCAATGCTCCCTCGGCTAATGGGAGAAACAACAGAGACAACTTGGGCAAATATTATGCTTCGGTGATGAGGGAAACCTCCACAGCCCCCTCCAAACTCTCACCTGCATCCGCGCGCCCCTGCAACATATCCCTGGAGTGCACACCTTCAGGCCCCTACAGTCCTCCTGAAACCTCCTTAGAGGCCCCCAGCACACCTGCATCCGTGAGCTCCTGCACCACACCTAACGCACTCACACCCATCATCCTCCGGTGACCACACCCACAGCTACCTCCTGTGACAACACCCACACCCACCTGTGACCACACCCACACCCACCTGTGACCACACCCACACCCACCTGTGACCGCACCCACACCCACCTGTGACCGCACCCACCGCCCTCCCTCTCACCTGCATCAGTGAGCTCCTGCACCACATCCCTGGAGTGCACATCTACGGTGATGAGGGCGCCCAGCGTGGTCCTGTCCTGGTAGGAGAGGTTGCCCCGCACCAGGTCCGTGAGATCCATCAGATCCGCGGTACACTTCTTCAGGTACTGCGCCATGCTGGAAGCTGCACAAAGGGAGGGGGGGGCAAGTGGGGAGGGGGGGGACAAGATGCATTGATTTTGCATATTTGTTAGTTGCTTAAGTAGAGGAAGGGAGAGAGAGAGCCCTAACCTCAACCCCAAATGGCTGATTAGATACACGTCTGTTGCATTTGACTGCTGCTACCTGGCACCCTTTTAGCGGACTCGACAGGGTGGCACCCAGCACACCCAGAAGCCCTGCCTTCCCCTCCCCTCCCCTCGTCCCTCATCCATATGGCCGCTCTGTTCACCCTTGACCCTGAATACAGCAAACCACCTTGCTCCCTGTGCCCCCCACCCCCCTTCCATCTTTGCTTTTGTTCTTCCCCTCAAACTGCTGGGCTCACCTTGACGCCTAAACTCCTCTGCCCACCCTCAACCATGAACTCTGCTCACCCTAAACCCTGCCCCCCCCAGCTCACCCAAAACTCCGGACCCCTCTGCTCACCCTTGATACTGTCCTCGCACTCGGTGCTCCAGAAGATAGCTGAGACCGCCAGCACCACCATGGCAGGCCAGTCCCGTACCCACTCAGTGCGGCCGGTCTTCGCGTATGCCTCTAGGGAGTGTGCGATCTGGGAGCGCACGCTGCTACGCATGCGACGCTCCACCTCACCTGGATACACAAGACATGGCGTACAACAGGGGTTGTAGATCCAAGGTCATGAAGTAGATCCAGGATCCAGATCCATTGGACTGGGAGTCCAACTCGCAACCGCGCGCACACATGGTCAGCGTGGCCTCCCAAGTCGGATCAGACAGGGTGCTCGAAAAGAAAAAAAATGAGAGAATCAGGGATAGGTATGGAAATGCGCTGGCGGTTACTTGAGGTTTCAGGGAAACAGTGCAACATATGCGCATGTGCTAGGGGGGTGTTCAGGAAAATTCGTGGATTTAAATCATTCAGAAGTTGACCGCCCCCGGCCCAGGCATATCACTTTTTGAGTAACATCTCCACCTCACTCACCTCACCTCACCACACTCACCTCACCTCACCTCACTCATGGAGAACATGCTCTAGTCAACGCTGATCACCAACCGGCATTCAAAAATTTACCGACCCCCGCCCACCAAGCCACCTTTCCATTGCGGTAGTGGGAACGCAATCCACCCTATGCTGGTAATATACCGACATTCCAGTTACCAGAAATGATTCTCCCCCCCCCATTTAATCTTGCAAACATCACTCCACTCCCTCTCTCCCCAGGCCACATCTCCACTGCACCCGTGGAGAACATGCTTTTGTCAAATAATCTAGTTCTCAACATTTGAACTTGCACACATCCCACCTCCTCCCTCTCACCGAGCCACGTCTCCACCGCGCCCGTGGGGAACATGTTCTTGTCGAACGGCACCTTCTCCTTCTCCTTGCTGTTCATAGCACTGATCTCCAGGTTGTCCGCAAAGTCCAGCGACTCAATCGCCTCAAAGCACTTGCGCAGGTGCGGCTGCACCGCCAAGGGGTTCTTGCTCTGACTCAGGATCTGGAGCAGCTCGTCATTGGACAGGAAGAAGAACCTGCATGCGGATGTGGAAGTGTGTGGAAGTGTGGGACAATAGGTAGACGAGCTGCAGACTTTGAATGAGTCTTGAACCCAGAACCAAAGGTAGCAACACCCTCTTGGCAAACCCTCCAGTACACCACCCACCCATCCAGCCACCTGGCCCACCATCCACCCACCCAGCCACCAGACCCACCACTCTCAAGCCACCCGGCCACTCACCCAGTACCCAGACACCCATCTGGCAACATCAACCTGTCAGCCATCTTTCCAGTACCCGCCCACCTGTCCCACCCGCCACTCACCCACCTGTCCCGCCCGCCCACCACCCACCCACCTTGGGAATGCCAGTCACCTACCCAGCCACCCACCTGTTCCGCCCGCCACTCAGTCACCCACCCACCTGTCCCGCCTGCCATTCAACCGCCCACCCACCTGTCCTGTCCTGTCCGCCCGCCCGCCCGCCACCTGTCCCGCCCGCCACTCAACCGCCCATCCACTGTTCTGTCCGCCTGCCTGCCAGCCACCCAACTGTCCTGCCACCCACTCACCTTGCAAATGCCAGCCTCTTTGTCTCCAGGTAGTCCGACAGACCCTTCTGCACGGACTCCAGCAGCTTGTTTGCCTCGGCAAACTGGTCGAGCAGCTTCTGGCTGGAGCACACCTGCAAGCTCAGGGTTATGGGTTGAAGGTTAAGGAAGAGCACTCCCAGCAGGCAGTGGGCGGGAAGAGGATAGGGTTAAGAGTTTAGGGTGAAAAGCTCAAGCCTACCTGGCTGTCAGCAGGTGGGGGGAGGGTGTGAGTTGGAAGTGATTAGGGTACAGAATGTAGGTCACACAGCTTCTGGCTTGAGTACACTAGACAGCCAGCGTATGGGGGTAAGGGGTTGGGGATTAGGGTTCAGAATTTAGGGCGAGCAGCGTCTAGCTCAAGCACACCTGGCAGCCAGCAGGTGGGGCTTGGGGTTCACTGATTTTGTCCGGGAATTAGGGTTCAAAATTTAGGCCGAGAAGCTTCTAGCTCAAGCACGCCTGGGAGTCTGCAGGTCGGGAGGCTTAGGGGCCCAGGGATCCAGGTGAAGGCTAAGCATCTCCAGGCTGTGGAACACAAGGCTCCTGAAACGTACCTTGAGCACGAGCGGGTTGCGCTTTGCAGTCTCGGTGGCCTTGCGCCACATGCGGTCCACCGTAGAGAAGCGCTTGCCCTCCAGTGGCAGCTGCTGCATGATGTCCTCGCTGCTGAAGATGGGCTCGAGGTACATCCACTGTCGCTGTACCGCCATCCACTGGTCCAGGATCTCGCTGACCTGATGGGCGCAGAGGCGGGGGAGGGGGGGCAGTACTTCAGGGTAGGGCAGGGCCTGTAAGGGCAGGACTTGTTAGGGCAAAAAATGGAGTGAGTTGTGAATTTAAAAGGGGGAACAAACGGGGGGGGACTTCAGGTGTTTCCAAGCGGTATGAAGCTAGGCGTATGGAAGGTTCGCAAATATGATTCCATTACACATGAGTTCGTCAACCCCAAACCCTGTTAGAAGTGGAGAGCTGTGAACACTTCAGACATGACTGCATCAAACTGCCAAAGAGCCAGTTTTACCATCACTCGGTTTGCATGGCACATCTGGCAGTCTGGCACCCGATGGTTTTTGCACTGAGTAGCTTGCGTCCACATCACGTCAATCAAATTAGAAGGACAAAATGTCACGGGTTTTAACCATGTCATAAATCAACGAAATAGGAAACACAAGTTCCGTCATGCTCTCTTCACCGTATCACCCAGCAGGACAAGCAAGATGTGACACAGCGAATGATTTATCAGGCATGCGGCATTTTGTGTAGCTCGTAGCACATCCTCCAGGGAAGCAGTTGCTGGACCTATTGACTCACCAAGCTCAGCTGCTGCTCCCACTTGATGATACGCTCCTCAAAGGGCTTCTTGTAGGGGGAGAACGTCATGGACTGCACGCACACAGAGGCAGGAATGGGGCGTCAGACGAGGGGCCCGAGCAGGGTTGGGAGCGGGGAGCAAGAGCGTGAGACGGACACACACATGGGGTGGGCACTGGGGAAGGGAGGGGAGGATGCGCAGCTTTTCAGCAGGGAGGGTGCGGGCTGCAGCAAGACTGACCTCTGACTGACCTGTGGTCTCTGCATACGCCTCCAAGGGCCTCAAAGCTTTTACCAGGTGTACCAACAAGGCAACAAGCCCTGACTCTTTGCACAGCAAACACCATACTTGGCCTCCTGCCCCCTTCCCCTCACTGCTCCCTGATATCGCCCTCTCTGCCTAAGGGCCTTGGTCCCCCCGTATCCCTAAACATTACCTCCCCCCATCACATCATTATAAATTACAACCATGTCCTAAGTACCTGTGTCATCACAATGTGGTCATCCAGCGTCTGCGTGACGGCCTCCTCGACACGTATGACATAGGTCCTTGTCTCGCGGTAGTCCAGCACCGCCATCTCGCTGCCCTCCCACTCCTTCTGCATCTTGTCGAGGGCCTGGGGGGCGTAAGGGGGCAGGGGGGCTGTGAGAGTGCGCACCAGACCACCTCTAAGGGGCCGACCGGCGGTCACGACACAAAACCTTTCTGGACGATGAATATCAGCGGGCCGTCAGTGGGCTGAGAGGCGGTCATCTCACACTATCTTTCTGGGCGATTAATATCAGTGGAATATTGTTTGGAAAGCAAGGGCACACGACATGAAGGCGCTAGGGTTTGGGCTTAAGGGGGTGAAAACTGGCCCTGAACACTCAATTGCTGCCGCTGCATTATTTGAATTGTCTTCCTTAGAGAATTCTTCAAGGATCTCGTTTCATGCTGCCCTCAGGGCAAGACAATGACAAGCTGTGGATTCCCGAGTCCAACTTGTCGTTGACGGTCCGCAAGTACTATTTCAGTTGATCCCTCACCCTCAAACAACATTAAGATGCACGTTGAAGATGTGCTTTGCCTCGATGGGAAGGCAAAGCCCCTCTACAGTCCCAGCTCGATAGGTTCAGGTTCAGGGTTAAGGGGTCAAAGCCCACCCATAACCCATCAATCACTGCCACTCCCTATTTCGGTTTAGGGTCCAGGATTCAGGGTATCAAACTAACCATAAACCCCTCCGTCGCTGCCTCTACCTGCTCGATGGAGTATTCCTTTCCAGCGACGTCAGACACACTGGTGATCACATCCAGGTGGTCAATGAGCTGCATCTCCTCCGCCTTGACCAGCGTGAAGTCACGGCCGGGGTTCAGCCTGAAACCAAGCTGCTCGCCCAGGCCATCCCAGTGGCGGTCGCGCATGCCTGGGTTACGGAGGGCCTGCAGCAAGAGAGGGTAGGAGGGGGGAGGGGGGAGGGGGGAGGGAATTGAGACCAACGCTGGAGCTGGGGATGGGGGGAGGAGGGGGGAGGGAGCTGAGACCAACGCTGGAGCTGGGGATGGGGGGAGGGGGGTTGCAGAGGGCCTACAGCAACAGGGGCCGGGAGGGGGGAGGAGGGGGGCAAGAGGGGGGAAGGAGGGGGGCAGGAGGGAGGAGCTCAGGACAGCGCTGGAGCTGGGGGGGGGCAGGGAGCCTATACCCCAAACATTATAATTTTAATTGTTTGTATTATGTGATTAGTGTCTTTCCATCTGTGGCCCTTGGTACTTGAAGGTCCCTTTGTTAGGCAGCTGTGACAGGGAGTACGGCGGGCAGGTCTGCACCAAACCCCTGAAACCTGAGCCCTCCGCCCCTCCCCTCCCCCTCCCCTTTGCCTCAAACCCACCTGTTAGTGACGTTACTAATGACCTCTGGGCCATGCTGAAATGAAGCTCGACCACGACGGCAAACCCACCCTAACCCCAAACCCACCTGTACTAGCGGCACAAACGTCTTAAAGGCATCCACCACCCCTCCCCATCCCCTTAACCCCAAACCCACCTGTACTAGCGGCACAAACGTCTTAAAGGCATTCACCACCCCTCCCCATCCCCTTTGCCACAAACCCACCTGTACTAACGGCACAAACGTCTTGAAGGCCTCCACCTCCCCACGGATGGCCTCGCAGTTTTCGGCACACTTGTCCATCCCGCGAGTGGAGAACACCTTAGCGGTCTTGTACAGCACCTGGGGCACACAGGGGTGCAGAAGGTTTCGGAGCATTCACTCTTAAAGAGGACCAGAACATCTTTGGCGTCTTGTACAGCACCTGGGGCACACGGGGGTGCAGAAGGTTTCGGAGCATGCACTCATAAAGAGGACAAGGACACAAGAGGCAAGAGCATGAACTCTCGCGTCTTGTACAGCACGGTGTACACGGGTGCAGGCAAGGGAGACTTGGTACACAAGACTTGGTTTTGGAGCATCGGCAATTACAGAGGAACAGCTGTCCAAGAGCACACAAGCAACCACATCCACTCACATACCGGTACATGCAGAATAAGCTGGCTGTGATGCTTTAGGGGTTCTTGAGGGTTGAGGGTCCACTTCTCCTATAGGAGACCTCCACACAACATATTCACACTTCCCCACAAACCCAACCGACCCACGCCTTACTTCCCCACCTGTCTGGGTGCAGTGTGAATGATTCATACCTGACACCCGTGAGTCCCGTGACCCGACCGGCGCGCGCACCTTGTACGCGTTGTTGACCTCGCGCTCCACCACCTCGCCGTTCAGTTTCTCCCACGAGCCGTTCATCCACGACTGGTAGTTGGCCTTCCACGTGCTAGCCGTGGTCCAGAACTGCAGGTACGGATCGAACTGGTCGATGATCTTGCGCACCGAGCTGTAGTCGGAGACCGTGACGCCCAGCAGACCCTCGCGGCCGTTGAACGTTGCGGCGTCGCGGTCGGCCTTCTTGAGCCGCTCGTCCAGCGCCTTGACATCGGTCACGATCGCCGACATCTTTGTCAGGTCGGTGTAGCCTGAGAAGCCGTTGACGAGCTGAGGGGGAGGGACAGGGCATAGGTGGGCGGTGAGTGGGCGGGCGGGGGTAACATAACGGTCTTTTCACAGCTGCGGGTGACTGACTTGGTTTCACAGTTTATGTTCCTGTGTCTGCATCCAGCCGACCGCCTTTTTGTAAGGGCCTATTGGTAGGTAGGGTAGAGAAAAGGTGGGAAGGACATCACAGTCTATAGAGCTGACCCAGACCCCTGAGTAACAGCTGTCAGTGCAGGATGCTGCTGCCCCCTTCTGCCCCAAACACTCTCACCCCCTGTAGGTCGGTGATGCTGCCACTCAGGGTAGCCTATCCCCTGACCCTCCCATAATCCTCTCAGTCATAGCTCCCAGGACCTTGCTGCTGACCCCTGCTACCCAAGCTGCTCTCACCCACTGTAGGTTGTTGATGCTGCCACTCAGGGTAGCCTTTCCCCTGACCCTCCCATAATCCTCTCAGTCATAGTCTTCTAGGACCTTGCTGCTGACCCCTGCTACCCAAGCTGCTCTCACCCACTGTAGGTTGTTGATGCTGCCACTCAGGGTAGCCTTTCCCCTGACCCTCCCATAATCCTCTCAGCCATAGCTCCCGGTACCTGGTTGCTGACCCCTCCTACCCACACTGCTCTCACCCACTGTAGGTTGTTGATGCCGTCAAAAAAGCTCTCGCCCTGACCACACCTAAACATCTCCTTTAGTTCTGAGTTACAGCTCTCGGTACGGTGCTCCTGCCCCCTTCTGCCCAAGCTCTCACCCCCTGCAGGTCGTTGATGCTGTCGCGGAAGCTCTCCTGCTCCGCCTCCATCTCATCCTTGTACCTAACGCACACGCGGGCGGGCGGGCGGGCAGGCAGAATAGGACCATGCAGCCGACACTCCGACAAGAGAATCGCGACGAAGGCTCTGCTGATAGCGCAGGCGTCACAGAGACTAGCACAGGCGAGCGGCGCAGCCAGTAACATATGGTGCAGGTATAAAAGAACAGCATCAGGAGCAGTAACAGTAGCAGCAGTGGCAGTAGCAGCAGTAGCAGCAGTAGCAACAGTTGCTGTAGCAGCAGTGGCAGTAGCAGCAGCAGGAGCAGTGCAGCAGCACCACCCCCACCCCCAAGGCCCGGCATCAGGCCCCGCGTCCTGCCTCACCTCGTCTCATCAGCAGTGAGGGTGTCCAGCTGTCGGTCAGCCAGCCTCAGCAGCCGGGCGGGCCAGCTCTCCCCTGCGGCCTTGTCCCTGGCCTCGTCATCAGGCAGAAGGAAGCGCAGCGTCTCCAGGTGCTCGTACCAGGGCTGAGGGACACGGGGCAGGGGACAGGGGGCAGGAATCGGGACTCAGGGACACGGGACAGGGAGCAGAACTGAGGGACTCGGGCACGGGGTAGAGGTAGGGGGCAGGGGCAAGGCGGAGGGACACGGGCAGGGGGCAAGGGACAGGGATAAGGGCAGGCTAGAGGACACGGGGCAGGGGTTAAGGGACATGGGTAGAGGGCAGAGGTAGGGGGCAAGGGGCAGGGAGCAGGGCCGAGGGACACGGGGCAGGGGACAGGAGGCAGGGAAATGGGCCAGGGGGCAGGGTGCAAGGCTGAGGGACAGGGGTGCAGGTAGGTTATGAGCCTGAAGAGGGGGGGGGAGAGGAAGAGTGTGGCACTGTGGCCACATCACGTGCACAACTTAGCCCTGAGCCCAGCGCAGCGCATCTAACCTTTGTGGTCTCCAGATCACCGATGAGCTCCCCGATCTTGTTGGGTAGGGACTCAATGTACTTGCGCGCCTCGTCCACGTCCTCCAAGGTCCCAGGCTTCACGCGCAGCACCTTCTCAATCTCCTTGAACTTGGCGTCGGCGCTCTGCGGTTGAGGTTTTAGGGTGGAGGTTTGAAGGTTTCAGGCTTCAGGCTGCTGGGTGCTAGGAGGGGAGGAGGGGACCAAAGAGGGGCTGCTGAATTGCACTTTGTCACCCTAAATTGTAGCCATGGGCCTTATGTGTGGTGGGGGGGGGGAAATCTGCCTGGTGCAGCAATCTATGTTGCCTGGATCAGGGGACAGTGTTAATTGGCTCCCACGGCTCTCCCTGCCCCCCTCATCCCTCCCTCCCTCCCCCACCGTCCCTCCCTGCCCCCCTCATTCCTCCCTCTCCACCCACCCCCCACCCCGCCGCACCCACCAGCATCATCTTGCGTGGCACGCGTGCGCAGAGCGTCTTGAGCATCACCACCAGCTTCTCCTTCTTCTTGACGAGCGCCTCACGCACCTTGGAAGTGTTGACGTAGGCCAGGCCCACAGTGATACCCTGTGGGGGAGGAGGGGGCAAAGGAGGGTCGGAGCGAAGGAGGAAGGGGGGCAAAAGAGTGAGGTAGTGACGGAGTGAGGAAGGGATGCCTGACACAGCCCCCTACGCCTTCCTCCCACTCACAGCCCGCCCTTTCCCTCACACGCCCAAGTGCCGCCCAAGACCGTCAGTGCCTGCTTAAGCTGCTCAAGCTCCGTCATTTGACTCACAATATTCTACCATCACCTCCCTCCCAGGCCCCCTTCCATTGGCACCCCCACTGTGCCCTGTAGTGTCTCCTACAAAGCCCTGCCCCTTGGCTAAGGGGCAGGGCTTAATCTAAAATCTCCTCGAGCCCCATCATACGCCGCATTCGCAGACTCACCATGCCAGGCAGGATCTCCTACAAAGCCCTGCCCTTACCCTCAAATCTCCTCCAACCCTATCATGCACCCCATTTGCAGCCCCCACCATGCCAGGTAGGGCCTCTTGGAGCTGCTCCAGCTCTGCTGCATGCTTCTTAATCTCCGCCCTGATCTCCGCCAGGGTAAGCTCTTCGCCCTTCATCTCGAGGGCTAGGACGTATGCCTCTGGGGACAGAGCCAGCAGCGGCTCATAGCTGAGAATGGAGGGAGGGTGAAAGGGGGGAGGGAGAGTGGAAGGAAGGAGGGCGATTGAAAGGAGGGAGGGTGAAAGGAGGGAGGGAGAGTGAAAGGAGGGAGGGTGGAAGGAGGGAGGGTGAAAAGAGGGGGGGGGGGGGGGGAAGGAGGGAGGGAGGGTGAAAGGAGGGAGGGAGGATGGAAGGAGGGAGGGTGAAGGGAGGGAGGGTGGAAGGAGGGAGGGAGGAGGGAGGGTGAAAGGAGGGAGGTGGAAGGAGGGAGGGAAGGTGAAAGGATGGAGGGTGAAAAGAGGGAGGTAGGGTGGAAGGAGGGAGGGAGGTTGAAAAGATGGAGGGTGAAAGGAGGTAGGGTGGAAGGAGGATTGACGGGTTGTATTGTACTCGTCAAGATACAGCTGTATCAATATCCACTAAAATCCAAGTCAATACATCAATATGTTGTATCCCTCAGGCTCCCCTCCCCTCGACTCACGTCTTGTACTCGTCGAGGTACACTTGGACCGGCTCCAGTGCTTGTTGAAGCATCGACACTAGCTCAGCCTTGAGCGTCTGGAGAGGGAAGGAGAGGGGGGGAAGGAGGAAGAAGGGGAGGGGGTGGGAGGAGGTTTGCGCTAGCCTCACCGAGCTTCACGCTAGTCTATCACATTTAAGGCCTTGCAAATGTACAGCTTAATGGGTGATGGTAGTGCTTGTTTGTGAAACAAATGCAAGGGGGATCATCTGCCCAGGGGGGGATTGGTGTGTGGGGGGTGAGTCAACATGCCTCAGCCACAATTTGATGATGAAGCTCTCCAGTCCTTCTGATCCACTCCTGCCACTATGGCCCGCAAGTGCTGATATAAAGCCGCTATCCCACTCGATGCTGCAATATACTAGCAAGGGTGCGTGCCACGGCCCCCTGGTACTTGAGTGACTTGTGCATTATGTACACGTGGTGGTCCGCAAGAAAGAAGAGGCATCCCCAGCCTGGCAGAGAGTCGAGATGAGTCGCCAGCCCAAGCTGTTGCAGCATTGAGTGGGATAGCGGCATGTTGACTCATCCCCCCCACACGCGCCCCCCCCCGGGCAGATAATTTCCCTCGCCAGGGGCGGCAAGTATGCCATCCTGCGGCCACACTCTTCGTCACACTATTGGCCTCGCTCCAGGTCACACTACATGTCACCCTTTGTTCCCTCCCACCTGCACGTTCTCCTCCATGGGGTGCACTGAGTTTAGCGTTGGGACCACGGCCCAGAACAGAGACTCCATGATGGCGGACTCCAGCTGCGGCATGCCCTGCAGCTTGCGCAATCCGTGGTCGAACACGGCCGACATCTTGGCCACAACCGACTCCAACGCGATGGAGTAGGAGAAGGTGTTGTCCTTGGTGGCTTGCAGCTCCACGGCGAGCAGCGCGGGGCGGCGCAGCGCACCGGCGGGGGACTCGATCTCGACCACGCTGGTGGACTTGACGATGGCCTGCGACAAGGGGCGGCCGGGGGAAGGTGGGGCATTGGGCGTCGAATGACACCGGTGCGAGATTCCATCTCGACGTTGCTGGTGGACTTGGCAACAGCCTTCAGCGTGGGAAGAGGTGCGGGGGGCAGGGCGGATGGCGGGTGGCGGGTGGCACGGCGGGGGAGTGTGACGGTATGCGGGTGCGGGAGAGGGGAAAGGGGGGGCGTTCAAACCAGGCCTTATGCGCCAAGGTAGCAACAGCAACGGCAGTGCTGCCGCGGCAGGGCACGGGGGAGGCAGTGACAGCAGGCACAAAAGTTAGCGGCACAGGACCGAGAGGAGGACTGTGGACAGGGCTACATCTCGAAGCAGCACTCGTTTGTCCCCCCCCCCCCCCCCCACCTCCCGTTGCTGCAGTTGCAGCACCCTAGGCCTTTTGAACCCCCATCACCCCCGCGCTTCCTCCCTCCTCCCCTCGCCTCCCCTCCTCCCCCTGAGCTGCGTCCCTCCCCCTTCACCTACACCGCATGTGCACTTGGTTCCCCGCTCCTCCCTCCGCTCAATGCCGACCAGGCAAAAATATCACATGGTCAGGGCCTGGAGCACGCTGTGGGGCCCAGAGCAAATATAGTGGGCCCGAGGCGCAACATGTGCCTCGCGCGCCCACCCTGTGCTCACATCAGCCACATCTTTCACCTTCACAGAGCACGCGGTGCGAACGTAAGCGATGTACTTGGTCAGCGACTCCTCCACCAGGAACCGCGTGGTGTCCTCCATGGTGAACCTGAGAGGGAGGCAGCCAGAGGGGGGGGGGGGGCGGGAGGCGGGAGGCGGCAAGGGGCACAGGTATCAGTGGTGCCATCAGTGGTTGAAGTACATCACAGCTGTACGGTGTGTTATCAGCTGTAGGCTGTGAAGGAGCCGGGCACAGCTAGGGCATTATACAGCCATCACAGCCTTAATGTACATCACTGCCATAATGTACATCACAACCATAATGTGCATCACAGCCATCTTGTACATCACAGCCATAGTGTACATCACAGCCATATTGTACATCACAGCCATAATGTACATCACAGCCATAATGTTCATCACAGCCATATTGTACATCACAGCCATATTGTACATCACAGCCATAATGTACATCACAGCCATATTGTACATCACAGCCATATTGTACATCACAGCCATAATGTACATCACAGCCATACGGCTGTGAGGCGGCAAGGGGCAGAGGCGTTAATTTGCCGTGTGCCTCGGCGGCATTCAAAGTAATTGACAGCCGTAGGCTGTGAGGGGGGCCTGGCGCGGCATATGCCCCGTCGCCGAGGCTGCAGGCCGGTGGAGGTTTGATCTTTATTGGCCTGAGGGGGGCTGTGCCCGGCGGCCTGCCAAGGGTAAGTTAGGGGTATGGAGGGCGCACGCAAATAATCACTAGCTTACCATCATAAAGAAATTATTGAAGCTGGGGCTAGGCGCAAAGTGCGCAGACATAATGCAAGGGGTTTTCTTTTGTTGATACCGGTAGTTTTATTTCGAAATTACAAACGCCACACCTGAGACGAGATATTATGTTTTTTCTTTTAAATTTGTAACGAGCTGCTGAGTATGCTTTGAGTCCATCTTTGTTATACCGGCGCACCTCATACATTACTGGCCTGAGGTTCAAACCTTGCCGGTATGAGATTTTCCGTTGTTTCCTTTTGTTTTTGGAAGCTGCAAATATGTTTCGAACCCCTGCTCGCTATACCAGCGCACCTCGCGAGCAACCGCAGGCGGGGCAGCTGGCTGAAGTTGCACGTCACCAAGTTCTGATATGTTCTTTACATTGCCTGACCGGTAGAGTTTTCCTTTTTTTTCGAATCCCATTTCTGTTTTACTGGCGCACCTCACGAGGGACAGCAGGCGGCGCAGCTTGCTGAAGTCGTACGTCTCCATGTTGGTCTCCCGCAGGTTGTACCAGCCCTTGCCCACATCTTTGAACGAGGACTTGATGATTGTCTTGAGGGCTGTACACCAGGTGTCCTGATGGGGTCAGGGTCCAGGGGTGAAGGTTAGGGTTTAGATTCACACATTTTCAGGTAGAGGGTATAAGATTCCGAGTTAAGGTCAAGGGTGGAAGGTCTGGAGTTTAGGTTTAAGGTACGAGGTTCGGGATCAGGGTTGGAAATTCAGGAGAGAGGGACTTTGAAACACTGTAGCAGGTTGGGGGGGGGGGCGGTAAGTAGTAACAGACAGGGAGGAGAAGTAGGCCACGACCGACAGGGGGGGATGGGCCTGAGGCCACAGCAGGCCTGGTATAGCATGAGCCTTAACAGGTCGGGAGGAGCCTGAGGCCATAACAAGGCCTGGCATAGCCTGATCCATAAGCCCATGACAGGTCGGGAGGAGTCTGAGGCCATAACAGGTTTCTGGACTTCAAGCTGCGCAGGCGCCCTGATCCGCACACCCCAAGCGGACCACCCAGCGCCGACCCCGCCCTCCCACGCGCCCACTCCCTCCTCATTGCGGCACGCTGCTCTCACATGCCTCTCTCACCTTGAGGTAATTTCCGATCTGGTCGATGCTCTGCATCTGTCCCTGCTCGAACTCATCCAGCCGTAGGCTCTTAGTGTGGTTGGTGGTGAACAGGCACATCTTGAGTACCTTGGCGCACTCCACCCGCACGCGGCCCATTGCGGAGATCACCTCCCCCTGCAGAGGGGTTGGGAGGGGCAGCACATAATGGGGGAGGACACATGCACACCCACAAGTACACAAGGACAACAAGCAACGGACAATTCACACACACACACATTTACATGCACACACACACTCAAAAGGCACAAACACACACACACACACACACACACACACTAAAACACACAGTCACACAAACAAGTTACACACACACACACACAAACACTAAAACACACACACTAAAACACACGGTCACACAAACAAGCTACACATACACACCACACACACACACACACTAAAACACACGGTCACACAAACAAGTTACACACAAACACACACACACACACTAAAACACACACACACACACACACTAAAACACACGGTCACACAAACAAGTTACACACACACACACACACACACACACACACACACACACACTAAAACACACACACACACACACACACACACTAAAACACACGGTCACACAAACAAGTTACACACACACACACACACACACACACACACACACACACACACACACACACACTAAAACACACGGGCACACAAACAAGTTACACACACACCACACACACACACTAAAACACACACACACTAAAACACACGGTCACACAAACAAGTTACACACACACACACACATACACCACACACACACTAAAACACACGGTCACACAAACAAGTTACACACACACACACACCACACACACCACACCACACACCACACACACACACACACACACACACACACACACACACTAAAACACACGGTCACACAAACAAGTTACACACACACTAAACACACACACACACTAAAACACACGGTCACACAAACAAGTTACACACACACACACACACACACACACACACACACACACACACACACACACACACACACACACACACACACACACACACACACTAAAACACACGGTCACACAAACAAGTTACACACACACACCACACACACACCGCACAAGCACAAGCACACACCTTAGTCAACAGAGTCCGGAAGCTGAACTCCGTGAACTGCTGCGGGAAGTCAAAATTGTCGATAGTGAGTGTACCGCACTCCGGAACCGGCCTCCGGGCCTGGGCAGGAAAGGCCTCCGTCAACTGCACTAGCGGAGCCGAGGAGCCCAGGGTGCCGCCTCGCTTCAGAGCCTCGTCGAAGATGATCTGCGAAGGGGGCAAGGGACAAAGGCACACAGGGTTACCACATGCTGGGAGATGCTCATGCTCTCGGGGTATCAAGGGCAGGCGAGTGAAAGGCTTTAACGGCGTCCGACTAGAGCCAAGGTCAAGAAAGCCTGGGTAGTCCTGACTTGGTCAACATGTTCTGCCCAGACCTGCTTGCCGTACACCAAACGATAGCAAGCGCTGGCCTCTATATTACCTTGTACATGCTGTAGGGCTCAGGGTTCAGGTTCTAAGCTTAACACCATACCCCAACTTCCTCTCTCTACCTCATATTTTGCATGCTCTAGGGTTCAGGGTTCACACCTTACCCCACATGCTCTAGGGTTCAGGGTTGACACCTTACCCCACAGCCCTCAGGCGCAATTTGTTCATGCTCCTCACACCTATGTCCAGGGTTCAGGGTTTCCGCCCCCCTAGCGCACATTGTTCAGGGTTTTCATAATAGTTGTATGCACGATACTGGAAGTACTAAGTGCATGGCTTAAGGTTCAGGGTTTGGGGATTAACGACCCTGAGCCAACAAGAACCCCTAAGAAGCCCCTTGGCGCCCCGAGTTCATGGTCCTCGCACATTGTATGTTCAGGTTTCAGGGCTCAAACTTGGATCCACCTGCCCCTCAGCACATAATGTTCATGGTCAAGGGTGTCGGGTTCTAGGTTTTACAGACCCTGAACCAACAAGAACCCCTAAGAAGCCCTCCAGCGCACCGCATGCATGTTTTAGGGTGAAGGGTTCAGGTTGAACAACCCCTGGACCACCAACAAGCCCTCCGCCCTCCAGCACACCTTGTTCATGGTCCTCGCATACTCCATGTTGATCTCTGAGATGAGCAGGCCAGAGTCCATCAGTCGGTCCTTTAGCTTCTTGCTGTTGAGGGCCAGGCTCAGCATGCGATTGGCCTGGGAGGCAAGGGGGGACACGACACACATGGACACGGCCCTGTTTTCTCCGAGCCGTTGTGTCCCCCGGGCAGGCGGGCACGCTGTCTTCTCCCAGGCATGCAGAGCCCTCAGGATGGGACAGCCGCCTCTGACGGTTATAGTTTGTGTACCAAATAAACCCTGGATCCTTAAAAAGCGTTTCGATCCCCGGTTATCGATGTGTTCTAAGAGGGAGCAGTCAAGCAGAGGGGACGGTCGTCAAGGACGTGTTGTATGCCAGGCTGTGACACGCTAGGGCAGAGAATCGGCACATGCGGCTCCCCCCCTATCCCTCGCATGTCCAGTGCTGTGGGCAGCTCCCCGGCGCTCTCATGCTAGCTCTGTCGCTGCATGAGCCAACCCCTCCGACCTGGGCACCCCGCCTCAACTACATGTAGCTGTGGTAGGTAAGGCGCATGGTTCCCATCTCCTGCCCTCCCAGTCCTGTTCTTGTGCACAGGCCGAACAAAGAACAGTCAGTTTGCATATCAGACTGGGATTGGGGTGCAGAATGAAGCGACCACCACTCGGCCAATTGGGATAAGGTCATGACCGGCATCTAGACAGGCTCCCAAGGCACAGAACCCGATGCACCGGCACCCCCTACCCCTCCCAACCCCACCGGGCTCCTGGCGGCAGTACAACCTGCAGCTTAATCAGAGCTGAAATGCGCTGTCGTATGCTGTCCCGTGTTACACTATTGCAGTGCCCCGTGCGCACCTGCTCTGATGACACCAGAGGCAGGTCCTCAATTGGCATGCTGTCAATGAACAGGCTGTAGCGCAGCAGAGACTCGGCGCGTGCGCGGCCTGCGATGGCGTCGGCGTAGCGCTTGGCAAACACAAACGGGTCCTCTGCCGCGAAGTACAGGCGCACTCGCGGGACCCAGGTCACTCCTGTTGCCTCCCCGGCCGCCGCTGCTGCTGCAGACGGGGGGCCGGGCCGCACAGCGTAGCTGTTGCGGGCGCTATCGAAGTCCGTGACGGTGCAGAGCTCCCAGCTGCAGGAGCCGTCGGCAGCAAACAAGGCCATCTTGGCGGGGGTTGGAGGCACGCCTGTGTGTGAGGTGGCGGAGGGTGGAGGGGCTGCCTAGGTGTGGGGTCGCGGAGGGTGGTGGAGGGGGGAGGGGCTGAGGCGTCAGCGCAGCGGCGGTGTGGAGGTGTCATGCGGCGATGTCGTGGACGTAGTTTTTTGGACATGGCAGGGTAGAAGATTGCTTGATCCTAAGGGTGCAGAGCAAGCTGAACTGTTTTTTCTCCGATGGGTTTGGGTTTGAAGGGTGTGTGCTGTGAAGGGTTGAGTGAACACAAATCTAAGCAGGTTGTGCGCTTGGCTCCGTATGAGGTGTGAGGTGCAAACTGCAAAGCCTGCAGGGCTAAAGATAAGCTAGAAACAGGACGCTGCCCTCTGCAGCGCTGAAGGCGTCTCCTGATCAGAACAAGTCCGGCCCCAATTGGTCCAGCCCAAGGCCAACGACATCCTAAGTCGGATCTGAACCCCCGTTCCACTGAACAAAAGCAAGCATGCATGGCCGTGCCTTAGACAGCTGCAGACCAGCTACCTGTTTGTTCAGTAGCAATCAGCTCTAGCGGCTAGCCACTAAGGAGCACTGTCGGCGGCCACTAGGGGGCACTGTGGCAGCCATACCTGGGCACAGCCAGGCACCCATGGAGTGGAAGGTGCAGTAGACATGCTAATATCCAAATCATGGACTACGGTAGCCAGCGTGAGACCATGTTCATTGTCCGCTAGCCCACTCGGCAAGATCTACTCAGCAAAGCGCACAGCCCGCCTGTCACTGGTTACAGTGGAATCTTTAGTAGATTGACTTTGACAGGCCGCTAGGCAGCCATTCAATAGGAGCCGAGCCCTGATCGGCCAACAGCCGGCGGCACATGCATCAGGGCCTGCTGCATTAGGCCCCCCACGGCCGAAGGCTGTGATCCACCTGAATTGCAGCTGAAGCGCCATGACTTACACTTTGTTTCCCCCCCCCGTTCTCCCGGTGAGTACCTGGCGTCCTCGGCACCCACTCGGCCGGCAGCCTGCTCTCGTAGTCCGTGTTGTCAAACACATCCAGGGCAAAGTGCGAGGGCGGAAGCGGCTGCGGCAGCACGCCCCCTGCAATGAGGCTCTCCTGCTCAATCAGCCCGGGCAGGTCCTGCTGAGCGAACAGCCGGCGCTTCCTGTTGACCAGGACAAGTTATTTTTAAATGGGAGATACTGGATGCCAGGCATAAAGCAGAAGCGTAAATTTAGTGGTCTGGACAGAGGGAGGGGCAGAAGGACAAGCAGGCAGGGGATGGAAACCAATGACGGTAAGGAGCGGGCAGGGGGCTGCTTGAGAGGGAAGCTAACCATGAAGATCATATCTCCATGAGGTTTTGTTGCGAGCCCTGGGGTGTTCCGAAGTGCATGTGGATATGGAATGTGCTACCCTAGGATCTGAGCGGGAGGTTAGCTTTGTATCAAGGCTTGCATGGGAGAAGGGAATTGACATTCAGCATGCGTGCGGGCGGCATGGAACCCTCTCCCATGCATGCAGCTCTCCTCCACTTCTGCATGGGTTGTACTGTTCACAACTGTTGCTGGATAGCTGGCGTTGGTGTACCTGCCCAACCCAGCGCACACCTCTGTATCTGGACCTTGCGGGGCGTCTCGCCAGGCCGTGTCGCGAATGGGACCATGACCTTGGGCATGAGATATGAGTCTGTTGCAGATTCTGCAGCGTCGTCGCCAGCCTGTGTGAGGCATGCATTCAAGCATCGTCATGTCAGCTGATCGTTCTTCCCGGTGGTGAGTCCATAGCCCCGAGTAACTGAACACTCCCTAGAGTCATGAGACGACCTAGTGGAAGCTTGCAGCACAGCTGACCTGTTCATCAACAAAGCAGTGCTTCAAAACTTCCTCCTCGGCCGCTAGCACAGGCACCTTCTCGCGCGCCCCGAATCGTGCTGTGAACATGAATCCAAGGAAGCGCGGGTCAGCAAGGTCCACACGTCAAAATAGGAATATTGAAGGCTCCACATCTAAGAGCTTCTCGCTGCCGAAATGCCAATCTGCTGAGGTCGAGACTTGAGCGACGTAACATGTATCTGGCATTGTTCTCACCCTTGGGCTTCGCAGCCCGGGCAGTGACACTACTCATTTCCTGAACCATGGCAGCTTAAAGTTGTTACGTTTCCTTCGTCATTAAAGATAATTTGTAATCTGGGTTTTTTCAGGGGACGATTTAAGTAGAGTATCCTAGTTCATTAATAATTGTTACATGCGCCAAGCGCATCACTGCAGGGTGAAAGCTTCCTTCGCGGTACGACCAGCCACGATGTACTGCTGCCTTGCCTTGACCAACCCGTCATCCGTCATCGACATGCACACTGCGTCCAAGAAACGTGAAGGCTCTTTCAGGAACTACATATGCGACGTTTCTTTAAACTCTTGTCCATCTTGACAGTTCTGGCTTCTGCATGGTTCGCAGCTCTTTCTTCGGATGTGCATAGCACGGCGAGGGTTCTGATCCTCTGGGTAGGTCAGCATGAGCCGGAGAGTGCACATGCCAAGCTCGCAGAATTCTTGGATTTTATTGAAGTTGAAAATTGCAGGGCTATGGAATCCAGCAATCTGTTGCCATGCTGACACTGCAATTCTTTCTCCACTCCATGCTAGGCACCCGGAATAGGAGTCCTGCTGGTCCTGTCCTACTTGTTAAGCAATCTCATTCATGGTGTTTTAACCTTTCCAAGTTGTCCGGGAGAAGCTGCTTCGCTGAAAGAGGTATGTAATGCTTGCACCGGGGAGCGTTCTTTGTCCAAAGCTCAAGATTTTGTCTTGAACTCATGTCAAAACACATGGGGAAACGAACCAAAATACTCGAACACAATTAAAGACATAGTCACATACCGATAGGAATATGGTATTATGGACGGGAAGTCCTGCTGGGCATGTCATTTTTAACTGCCTTGCAGTCTGTTCGGGTAGTCCAGATGAAGGAGGGGAGTGAGAAGTAGGAGGAGAGTCCTACCAACATGACAACATGAACTGCTGGACGGGATGGCTCAGGCTCATCACACTTCACATGTGTCATGGTTGCATGGCTTCGTAATATGTAAAAGCTGTGCCTTTGGCGCAGCCCCCGAGTGACGTGTGTGCCCTGAAAACTGTCCAGGTGTCCTAGGCTGTGTGTTCCGGCAGCAGTTGCCGAGTTTGTCCCTTCCTCTGTTTGCGTTCTGAACATGCTGGGTGATGGTGCTGCTTTGTTGGTTGAATGTTGGGTGTTGCTGCCTTGCTGGCGATGCGTGTCTTGCTTGTGCAGTGGGGCGTGTTGTAGGTGTTGTGCATGTAGGGTACTACTGCTTGTGCGTGTGCCTAGTTGCTTCTGATCGACTGTCAATGTCAGCTGTCAATGACATTACACCTCTAGGCCCTGTGTATGTCAGCTGTGTTACCATGTCTGCCAAGCACTTGTTTTACCCTTAGTTAGGCGCCCACGCGGCCGAGCCTTTTTGAGCAGGGCCCAGAGGTGTCAGTAACGTCATTGACTTGTTTTACAGTCCAGCGAGGCATCACATTTTTTGCATGGCAATTGCATGTCAACCGGTCAATGACGTTACACCTTTGGGCCCTGCTGAAAAAGGCTCGGCCACGTGGGCGCCTAACTAAAGGGTTGGGAGGAAAGAACGATACAAACACAAGGGGGCAGGAAAAACAAGGTGGGAGAGTGGGAAATAAAGTGATTGGACAAACAAAAGGCTGGAAAAGAAAGACAAAGGAAGTTTCAGCATGTCAACCGGTGTGAGCACAAAATGAAGTGGGATGCTTTCCTCTGGGGGGACCGGTTGCATATCAGTAGGTCATGCTCACGTGGTCGATGGTCCGTCACATGATCATGAGAGTCAACTTTCAATACGGAGGTGCATGATGTGTTTATGGAACGCTTCGAGTGCGCTTGCTGCATGTTTCCTGTAAGGCACACTGCATGCTGCCAGCGGCACTGTGCCTGCCTCAGTCCCTCTGCCAGGATTCCTGGTTTGTCCACCAGTTGTGCCTGGCACCTGTCACTTTGTCAAACAAATTCATCACAGCAAAATCATTTCCTGTTTTTGTGTAAGCTGGGTGCCAGAAGTGATAATGTGCAGTGTGCACACAGCAACAGCTCGATGGCACACCGAACACAGCAGCTGACCAGTCCTGAGCACTTGAGCATCAGGTCCTGAGCCTCAATCAGAACAGACAAAGGCGCCGATCTGTTTACCTGTGAGTGTGCATATCTGTTTCTGTTGAAGCTGCTGCAGTTGTGGTGTGTCTGGATGACTGAGTTGGCGCGTGCATGGCACTAGACGTTTTGTCGAAAGGTCGTCGCACTTCATTCACGGGAAACTGAAGCAGTCAAGCAGTTCTGCCTACACTGCCACAAAATTTACATAGTAATCGAGTTTGCGCCTGAAACAAAGCTGCACGATAGTCCCGCCCAAGGTAATTCACATGCTCTGCAGTGTCAACTGTCATCCTGCAAGTTCGAAAACTAGTCAGCCGCTGGCTGCAGCGATACGGATCACCGCGATCAGCCCTGTCATCACGGCTAGCCTGTTGAACGATATTGCGCCTTAAGCAGCGCAACTGCGCAACGCCAGTGCACGCCACGTACTGTGCAATATGAACTTTCGGTGATGGAAGTCCAAAACCAACGTGGCCGGGGCCGTAGCTGCCCCGCCACGAGCATATACATTGCTAACAGATATGCAAATGACTTTGCGCCCAATACAAAGCAACGCGATAGCCTATTTCTGGAATCGGCACCACTTATCAACGCAATCCCCTCAAAATAGCATGTCCAAGAAAGTACGGCTCGTTCGATCCACTTCGCGCGCCTCCATTGCAGTGCACTGTCATAAGGTCGGTAGCCACGAGATACGCCATTGGAACAAAAAATGACTCGAAACACTGGAGCGAGCGCGAAGAACGAGCCTTTCAAAAAGGCCCCCGATTTGGCGGATGGGAACCGATGTCCCAGTGAACTCAACTGAAAACCCAAACCCTATCCCTTTTCGTTCCTTTCAGTCACTCGGGTATGATAGTAGCGCACTTGGTTTGTCAAGGCCGAACAGACGGGCTTGTGTTTTTGTGCAATCTAGTACAAATAATTGATTTGTCATTCCTGGGCTGATTTGTTTGTGGAAACTGCGGTTATAAGATGGGAACCGGAGCGGTTACATTTACTGCTCAGGGTTCTATAAGGCCAAACGCGAGGGCAAAGAAACCATTTTTATGAAACGGCATAGTAGCATTCTGAAGGGAAGAGGTGTTCCAGAAGAAAAGCAAGATGGACTGAGCACATCGTGTATCAATAAATCCACACTCACACACATATCATATTATCATGCACATTGCACGTGTGGGCCATCATGCCTGTATCTTGCTTTGAGGCTGACAGGTGTTCTTAAACATGGATGCTAACACGCAGGATATCCATGAAGCCTTGGCCGACTTGGGCTCCCGAGGGCTCCTCGACGAGAAACTGATATCAGAGATACATAGAAAATTGATATGATGAAGGATGGTTGAGTAGGTTGAGCTGCGAGGACAGATCCTTGGATAATGATGGGTGAGGATGGTAGAGCCATGTAGAACCCCTCAGCTTTGCATAAACAGTAGGCATGCAGTATGCTACTTCCTCTTGTTCATGCAACATGACTATTAAAGTGTTTGTGATCCCTGACATGAGGCCCTAACAGCTCCGCCATTGCCTTTCCAGGCATGATTATCCTGCCCTCTGCTTGAATGGCCTATCAACATGATGACGGGTGGAATACAGCGCATACATCATTGAAATATCTGGGAAATCTCACCTTGCTGTATTCCTTTCATAGTTTCATGTTACATCTCCTTTTCAGCTCCTGGATCTTTCGAAAGGCATGTAATCCAGTGAAAGACCTGGTGTCATAGAGGATACCGGCTTCAATTTTAGGCCTACAATACCGTACATACATGTTCGCATTTGTCTGGGATTCGAAACACACGCCTCACGCCCTCACTGCCTCGCTCGAGGCGAGATCAAGAGGCTTGCCATCTCTGCACACGGCCCCAGGGGCAGCCTCAGGCCCGACCGCTGCAATAACGGCTCCGTTTTTTTGGCAGCATCCTCGCGAGAGCTGGTGCAACAATGCTGCCGGCGTGCCATGGCGTGCCCATCAAACACTGCAAATACCTCGTATCGACAGTGGCGTGACGTACAACCTACTCTGCCCGGACATTGGGCGAGAGAAGGGCTTGATCGAACCCACATCCCAGCAGGCATCCTGGCTCACATCCCAGCAGGCATCCTGGCTCACATCCCAGTAGGCATCCTGGCTCACATCCGAGCAGGCATTCTGGCTCATATCCCAGCAGGCATCCTGGCTCACATCCCAGCAGGCACCCTGGCTCACATCCCAGCAGGCATCATGGCTCACATCCCAGTAGGCATCCTGGCTCACATCCCAGCAGGCATCCTGGCTCACATCCCAGCAGGCATCCTGGCTCACATCCCAGCATGCATCATGGCTCACATCCCAGTAGGCATCCTGGCTCACATCCCAGCAGGCATCCTGGCTCACATCCCAGCAGGCATCCTGGCTCACATCCCAGTAGGCATCCTGGCTCACATCCCTGTAGGCTTCATGGCTCACATCCTAGTAGGCAACCTGGCTCACATCCGTATGATGGGCATTCTCCAGGCCGGCAATCTTTACAATGCTAAACAGGCGATTCAGCTTTGCTAATGCTGATCGCTGCTAGATCATTATTTTGCTTCTCCGCTGTTTAACAGGCTGACTAGGATCTTGTTCAAAGTTGTCCAGGTCATACGCAAAATTCAAATTTCAGGTTTGCGCAGCTCTCCAAGTGCCTATCAGCAGAGACTAGGCGAAGCTAGTTGATCAGACTAACAACACTTTAGGACACTTTAGTCCCTTTAAACGGACACGTTTTAGCTGGGGGGCGACTAAATAGGGGCTGCAGGCCACCGCGGGCTTCATATCCTTGAAAAGGAGCTGCGGGGGTGGACTCAGCGCTCGACAACACTGGCCACAAGAGTGCCGCACTCGGCTAAACGCCACCTGGGGCTTTGAATCTCTGGTGGTCGGGGCTTACCTGCCTCGATCTTTGGATGCGCGGGCCGAAGATGTCGTGAGAGCTCATCATAACCTGGATGCTCTGTACAGCCCTTGGGAGAGTGCTCGATGCTCCTCTTGTTGGGCTGTATTCTGCTTATATCTCACTCTTTCTCTTATGTTATCGCGGCCTGGCGCCGGCCAGACTTGATTGTGCTTTAGGTATTGGCTGACTGTTACTGGGCCTTTGGATGCTTCTCGCAGCTCCACCGGTGATTGTTACAGTTAGAAGCCTGTCCGTTTAAGGGACTAAAGTAAAGGACCAATGGCACTGCCGGGGATACAAAGGTCCCGGCAGGCCTTAATAAGATTAAGTACGGGACAACCCGTACCAGCTCAGCTGGAATTCAAACCAGCCTGGTGCCTGCGAGGTGGAGACATGCAGTCTTTGCTCCCGCAGTCCGGGTCAACTGTTCTGGCACGTTTACGGGAATATAGCGTGACAGCTGGCGTAAAAAGACCTTGGTCAGGCACCTGATGCTCCGGTATCCCAGGACCTCCTATCTAAATTAATTTCCTTTTTGCGGCGTTGCCGCCGCCAAGGGCTGGCTTAATAAAACCTTGGTTTGGCACCTGATGCGCTGGTATCCCATGACATCCGACCTAAATATTGTATTCTGTCATTGGAAAGTTCACGACAAATGAAGGAAATCACACTTTGTATGTCCCTAATTATTACCACTTAAAAGCGGTCGATTATATTGCTAGTAAATTGAAATTAAAGGGAACAGAGACGGATACCTGCGCTTGCTAAAGTTGTAAAATGTTGCAATCGCTTTCAGATGCACGTGTGCGCTGGTGTGCAGCATGTACACTGTCTCCACAAAGATGCCATCGGCTTCATACATCGTCACCTCGAGCCTCGTGTCCCCAATGAGCTGCCGATCAATTGCGAACATGGCTGTGTCAATGTGCCAGACCGCCACATTGTCCCCGGCAACGAACACTGCAGGCAAACGCCACCAACGGTCAAACGTATAGAGGTGTCCAAGGAAGAACTGGGTCGCCGCTAAGACCCAGAAGTTGGGATGCACCACATTGTCTCCATCCACAAAGTACACCAGACTCCAGAGGCTGCAAATTTGGGGCAAAGGTGGCTTGTCAGGAAGCCATGCCCCTTGCCCCATGCAGCCCCTCAGCCATGCAAGCTCCCATATCACTGCCACTGAGTTCCAGAATGCCTTAAGTCAGGTATCCACTCTTTATTCACACATCTTGATTTTCATGTCCTTTATTCCAGGCCCCCCTTCTAATCTGAGCTGAGCCAGCCAGATCTGCCGAGGACTGGTTTTGCGAGAGGATGGAAAAAAGCAGCACTAGTGGTTCAGAGCCACAACCCTAGGCTTTACAGCAGGTAATACTTCAGCTATGGAGGCCAGCACTGCAATACAACATCCTCAAAAAATTAGAGGCAGGCCCCTCAGCATGGCCAAGTTATCTCAAAACATAAATTTATTGGAGTTGGTGATTCTGTCAAGTGGACTCCTTAAGCCCATTGTGTTTGCGTTTGATTATCTCAAGGGACAGTTGGTGCCTACCAGTATTAGTGCACTGCTAGCAATCAGGTTAGAGCACAGTCAATTTGTGACTGATATCAAGTCATGACCTAACCTCCTTGCACTGCTGGGCCTGTCCACGTTTTTACGATACATATGACCCGCCCTGTGCTGTAGCGGCGGGTGGCAAGAATTTTCAATATTGTGTCTTGTCGCCCTTCTTGCGGATGCATGCAACGATCCTTTTGGGCATGCTGCCCACCAGCTTAGAGAAGTGCTCCTTGGGTACTGCTGCTACCTCCTTGATCAGGGATACCTTAAACTCATAGAGAGTTCTGCAGCCCTTAGCGTCCATCTTGGCCTGCATATATCCCCAAAAGTTCTCGATCGGACTCAAGTCCGGGCTGTTGGGAGGCCACTTCTGGAGGAGGCCCACGCTGCTGCCACGCTGGGAGTTCCACCTCTTCACCACAGGTATGGCTGCTCTGTGAGTAGGGTCGTTGTCCAGCTGAAGGTACCATGTAGCAATGTCGTGCTGGGTGAAGAGGCTCTGTCCCTCAGGCAGGAATGTCGCCTTCACGACCTCCTCATACTCCTCTGTGGTGATATTCCTGGCCACCTGGCCCTTCTTGTTCTTGAAGGTGGTCTTCTGGCTGCTGGTGCCTGCCACAAAGTGAAGCTTGCTGATTCCCCACTTGCAGATGCCTGCATACACGTTGAGGACGAGGGGGTGATTTGGAGAGGCTGCCTCACGTACCGCTCTCTCACCCTCACCCTCCACGCCCCAGGACACAGGCTGCACCTTCACCCCTGGGTAGGTAAATGGTAACTTCTTCCGGTCGGTGAAGAGGACGTGGCTCCAGTCCCTTCCCTTGCTGGCTTTGCAGAAGTCCAGCCGCTTCTGTCAAGTTGACCCCGAAAGCTGCTTTCTAGGCGCTTCTTCAGAGGTGAGCCCCATGGGAGCAAATGAGGCCCTGAAATGCAATAATTTTAGGGATGCCAATTTTGTGCTCTTCAGTAGCCAGGTCTTATTTCGCTTTGCGTGGGTGTTGCACTTCCCTAGGGCATGCCCACCATGTGTGTGCATGGTCCGGGTCCCACTGATGATGTTCAAGACCTGCGAGCTTTTCTTCCGGGTGCAGGGCGGGTCAGATGTATCGACACGTTTTAGGGGTACTAAGGTTTGACCTGCCGTCCCAACCTGGTTTACACTAGCAGTACCAACTGTAATTTAAAGTAATCTCTTTAGGAACTGCCTCGATCGACCTGGTGTGTTGCTACATTGTCAAGTGCTGTAATCAGCTTGCCATACACGGTTTATTGAGGTCTGCTGGGGTATCATTTGAATCCGAATGGCCGTTGGATGCCAAAAACTGCCCCGTTGGGTACCAAACTTGCGGCGGCTGAGCCTGAAAAGTGGCCAAACCCGGTGAAGGTAGACCCTTAGGTGGGTGTAGGTGGGCCATAGACGGAGGCATTGCCACCTTCCCTGGGTCATTTGGCCAATCCGACATGCAGATATGGCCTTCCATGTGGCCCACATCAGGGCTGTCTTTGATGGATTGGAATTCACTCCATACCTGTCTGATTGCTATGATGTCTGGTGATTCAGAGAGCCTGAGAGTAGCTCATTAAGACTGCCCATCCAGTTTTTGCACCATTCCCCACTCCAGAGGCTGCAAATTTGGGGCAAAGGTGGCTTGTCAGGAAGCCATGCCCCTTGCCCCATGCAGCCCCTCAGCCATGCAAGCTCCCATATCACTGCCACTGAGTTCCAGAATGCCTTAAGTCAGGTATCCACTCTTTATTCACACATCTTGATTTTCATGTCCTTTATTCCAGGCCCCCCTTCTTATCTGAGCTGAGCCAGCCAGATCTGCCGAGGACTGGTTTTGCGAGAGGATGGAAAAAGCAGCACTGGTGGTTTCAGAGCCACAACCCTAGGCTTTACAGCAGGTAATACTTCAGCTATGGAGGCCAGCACTGCAAATATAACATCCTCAAAAAATTAGAGGCAGGCCCCTCAGCATGGCCAAGTTATCTCAAAACATAAATTTATTGGAGTTGGTGATTCTGTCAAGTGGACTCCTTAAGCCCATTGTGTTTGCGTTTGATTATCTCAAGGGACAGTTGGTGCCTACCAGTATTAGTGCACTGCTAGCAATCAGGTTAGAGCACAGTCAATGTGTAACTGATATCAAGTCATGACCTAACCTCCTTGCACTGCTGGGCCTGTCCACGTTTTTACGATACATATGACCCGCCCTGTGCTGTAGCGGCGGGTGGCAAGAATTTTCAATATTTTGTCTTGTCGCCCTTCATGCGGATGCATGCAACGATCCTTTGGGCATGCTGCCCACCAGCTTAGAGAAGTACTCCTTGGGTACTGCTGCTACCTCCTTGATCAGGGATACCTTAAACTCCTGGAGAGTTCTGCAGCCCTTAGCGTCCATCTTGGCCTGCATATATCCCCAAAAGTTCTCGATCGGACTCAAGTCCGGGCTGTTGGGAGGCCACTTCTGGAGGAGGCCCACGCTGCTGCCACGCTGGGAGTTCCACCTCTTCACCACAGGTATGGCTGCTCTGTGAGTAGGGTCGTTGTCCAGCTGAAGGTACCATGTAGCAATGTCGTGCTGGGTGAAGAGGCTCTGTCCCTCAGGCAGGAATGTCGCCTTCACGACCTCCTCATACTCCTCTGTGGTGATATTCCTGGCCACCTGGCCCTTCTTGTTCTTGAAGGTGGTCTTCTGGCTGCTGGTGCCTGCCACAAAGTGAAGCTTGCTGATTCCCCACTTGCAGATGCCTGCATACACGTTGAGGACGAGGGGGTGATTTGGAGAGGCTGCCTCACGTACCGCTCTCTCACCCTCACCCTCCACGCCCCAGGACACAGGCTGCACCTTCACCCCTGGGTAGGTAAATGGTAACTTCTTCCGGTCGGTGAAGAGGACGTGGCTCCAGTCCCTTCCCTTGCTGGCTTTGCAGAAGTCCAGCCGCTTCTGTCAAGTTGACCCCGAAAGCTGCTTTCTAGGCGCTTCTTCAGAGGTGAGCCCCATGGGAGCAAATGAGGCCCTGAAATGCAATAATTTTAGGGATGCCAATTTTGTGCTCTTCAGTAGCCAGGTCTTATTTCGCTTTGCGTGGGTGTTGCACTTCCCTAGGGCATGCCCACCATGTGTGTGCATGGTCCGGGTCCCACTGATGATGTTCAAGACCTGCGAGCTTTTCTTCCGGGTGCAGGGCGGGTCAGATGTATCGACACGTTTTAGGGGTACTAAGGTTTGACCTGCCGTCCCAACCTGGTTTACACTAGCAGTACCAACTGTAATTTAAAGTAATCTCTTTAGGAACTGCCTCGATCGACCTGGTGTGTTGCTACATTGTCAAGTGCTGTAATCAGCTTGCCATACACGGTTTATTGAGGTCTGCTGGGGTATCATTTGAATCCGAATGGCCGTTGGATGCCAAAAACTGCCCCGTTGGGTACCAAACTTGCGGCGGCTGAGCCTGAAAAGTGGCCAAACCCGGTGAAGGTAGACCCTTAGGTGGGTGTAGGTGGGCCATAGACGGAGGCATTGCCACCTTCCCTGGGTCATTTGGCCAATCCGACATGCAGATATGGCCTTCCATGTGGCCCACATCAGGGCTGTCTTTGATGGATTGGAATTCACTCCATACCTGTCTGATTGCTATGATGTCTGGTGATTCAGAGAGCCTGAGAGTAGCTCATTAAGACTGCCCATCCAGTTTTTGCACCATTCCCCACTCCAGAGGCTGCAAATTTGGGGCAAAGGTGGCTTGTCAGGAAGCCATGCCCCTTGCCCCATGCAGCCCCTCAGCCATGCAAGCTCCCATATCACTGCCACTGAGTTCCAGAATGCCTTAAGTCAGGTATCCACTCTTTATTCACACATCTTGATTTTCATGTCCTTTATTCCAGGCCCCCCTTCTTATCTGAGCTGAGCCAGCCAGATCTGCCGAGGACTGGTTTTGCGAGAGGATGGAAAAAGCAGCACTGGTGGTTTCAGAGCCACAACCCTAGGCTTTACAGCAGGTAATACTTCAGCTATGGAGGCCAGCACTGCAAATATAACATCCTCAAAAAATTAGAGGCAGGCCCCTCAGCATGGCCAAGTTATCTCAAAACATAAATTTATTGGAGTTGGTGATTCTGTCAAGTGGACTCCTTAAGCCCATTGTGTTTGCGTTTGATTATCTCAAGGGACAGTTGGTGCCTACCAGTATTAGTGCACTGCTAGCAATCAGGTTAGAGCACAGTCAATGTGTAACTGATATCAAGTCATGACCTAACCTCCTTGCACTGCTGGGCCTGTCCACGTTTTTACGATACATATGACCCGCCCTGTGCTGTAGCGGCGGGTGGCAAGAATTTTCAATATTGTGTCTTGTCGCCCTTCTTGCGGATGCATGCAACGATCCTTTTGGGCATGCTGCCCACCAGCTTAGAGAAGTGCTCCTTGGGTACTGCTGCTACCTCCTTGATCAGGGATACCTTAAACTCATAGAGAGTTCTGCAGCCCTTAGCGTCCATCTTGGCCTGCATATATCCCCAAAAGTTCTCGATCGGACTCAAGTCCGGGCTGTTGGGAGGCCACTTCTGGAGGAGGCCCACGCTGCTGCCACGCTGGGAGTTCCACCTCTTCACCACAGGTATGGCTGCTCTGTGAGTAGGGTCGTTGTCCAGCTGAAGGTACCATGTAGCAATGTCGTGCTGGGTGAAGAGGCTCTGTCCCTCAGGCAGGAATGTCGCCTTCACGACCTCCTCATACTCCTCTGTGGTGATATTCCTGGCCACCTGGCCCTTCTTGTTCTTGAAGGTGGTCTTCTGGCTGCTGGTGCCTGCCACAAAGTGAAGCTTGCTGATTCCCCACTTGCAGATGCCTGCATACACGTTGAGGACGAGGGGGTGATTTGGAGAGGCTGCCTCACGTACCGCTCTCTCACCCTCACCCTCCACGCCCCAGGACACAGGCTGCACCTTCACCCCTGGGTAGGTAAATGGTAACTTCTTCCGGTCGGTGAAGAGGACGTGGCTCCAGTCCCTTCCCTTGCTGGCTTTGCAGAAGTCCAGCCGCTTCTGTCAAGTTGACCCCGAAAGCTGCTTTCTAGGCGCTTCTTCAGAGGTGAGCCCCATGGGAGCAAATGAGGCCCTGAAATGCAATAATTTTAGGGATGCCAATTTTGTGCTCTTCAGTAGCCAGGTCTTATTTCGCTTTGCGTGGGTGTTGCACTTCCCTAGGGCATGCCCACCATGTGTGTGCATGGTCCGGGTCCCACTGATGATGTTCAAGACCTGCGAGCTTTTCTTCCGGGTGCAGGGCGGGTCAGATGTATCGACACGTTTTAGGGGTACTAAGGTTTGACCTGCCGTCCCAACCTGGTTTACACTAGCAGTACCAACTGTAATTTAAAGTAATCTCTTTAGGAACTGCCTCGATCGACCTGGTGTGTTGCTACATTGTCAAGTGCTGTAATCAGCTTGCCATACACGGTTTATTGAGGTCTGCTGGGGTATCATTTGAATCCGAATGGCCGTTGGATGCCAAAAACTGCCCCGTTGGGTACCAAACTTGCGGCGGCTGAGCCTGAAAAGTGGCCAAACCCGGTGAAGGTAGACCCTTAGGTGGGTGTAGGTGGGCCATAGACGGAGGCATTGCCACCTTCCCTGGGTCATTTGGCCAATCCGACATGCAGATATGGCCTTCCATGTGGCCCACATCAGGGCTGTCTTTGATGGATTGGAATTCACTCCATACCTGTCTGATTGCTATGATGTCTGGTGATTCAGAGAGCCTGAGAGTAGCTCATTAAGACTGCCCATCCAGTTTTTGCACCATTCCCCACTCCAGAGGCTGCAAATTTGGGGCAAAGGTGGCTTGTCAGGAAGCCATGCCCCTTGCCCCATGCAGCCCCTCAGCCATGCAAGCTCCCATATCACTGCCACTGAGTTCCAGAATGCCTTAAGTCAGGTATCCACTCTTTATTCACACATCTTGATTTTCATGTCCTTTATTCCAGGCCCCCCTTCTTATCTGAGCTGAGCCAGCCAGATCTGCCGAGGACTGGTTTTGCGAGAGGATGGAAAAAGCAGCACTGGTGGTTTCAGAGCCACAACCCTAGGCTTTACAGCAGGTAATACTCCAGCTATGGAGGCCAGCACTGCAAATATAACATCCTCAAAAAATTAGAGGCAGGCCCCTCAGCATGGCCAAGTTATCTCAAAACATAAATTTATTGGAGTTGGTGATTCTGTCAAGTGGACTCCTTAAGCCCATTGTGTTTGCGTTTGATTATCTCAAGGGACAGTTGGTGCCTACCAGTATTAGTGCACTGCTAGCAATCAGGTTAGAGCACAGTCAATGTGTAACTGATATCAAGTCATGACCTAACCTCCTTGCACTGCTGGGCCTGTCCACGTTTTTACGATACATATGACCCGCCCTGTGCTGTAGCGGCGGGTGGCAAGAATTTTCAATATTTTGTCTTGTCGCCCTTCATGCGGATGCATGCAACGATCCTTTGGGCATGCTACCCACCAGCTTAGAGAAGTACTCCTTGGGTACTGCTGCTACCTCCTTGATCAGGGATACCTTAAACTCATAGAGAGTTCTGCAGCCCTTAGCGTCCATCTTGGCCTGCATATATCCCCAAAAGTTCTCGATCGGACTCTAGTCCGGGCTGTTGGGAGGCCACTTCTGGAGGAGGCCCACGCTGCTGCCACGCTGGGAGTTCCACCTCTTCACCACAGGTATGGCTGCTCTGTGAGTAGGGTCGTTGTCCAGCTGAAGGTACCATGTAGCAATGTCGTGCTGGGTGAAGAGGCTCTGTCCCTCAGGCAGGAATGTCGCCTTCACGACCTCCTCATACTCCTCTGTGGTGATATTCCTGGCCACCTGGCCCTTCTTGTTCTTGAAGGTGGTCTTCTGGCTGCTGGTGCCTGCCACAAAGTGAAGCTTGCTGATTCCCCACTTGCAGATGCCTGCATACACGTTGAGGACGAGGGGGTGATTTGGAGAGGCTGCCTCACGTACCGCTCTCTCACCCTCACCCTCCACGCCCCAGGACACAGGCTGCACCTTCACCCCTGGGTAGGTAAATGGTAACTTCTTCCGGTCGGTGAAGAGGACGTGGCTCCAGTCCCTTCCCTTGCTGGCTTTGCAGAAGTCCAGCCGCTTCTGTCAAGTTGACCCCGAAAGCTGCTTTCTAGGCGCTTCTTCAGAGGTGAGCCCCATGGGAGCAAATGAGGCCCTGAAATGCAATAATTTTAGGGATGCCAATTTTGTGCTCTTCAGTAGCCAGGTCTTATTTCGCTTTGCGTGGGTGTTGCACTTCCCTAGGGCATGCCCACCATGTGTGTGCATGGTCCGGGTCCCACTGATGATGTTCAAGACCTGCGAGCTTTTCTTCCGGGTGCAGGGCGGGTCAGATGTATCGACACGTTTTAGGGGTACTAAGGTTTGACCTGCCGTCCCAACCTGGTTTACACTAGCAGTACCAACTGTAATTTAAAGTAATCTCTTTAGGAACTGCCTCGATCGACCTGGTGTGTTGCTACATTGTCAAGTGCTGTAATCAGCTTGCCATACACGGTTTATTGAGGTCTGCTGGGGTATCATTTGAATCCGAATGGCCGTTGGATGCCAAAAACTGCCCCGTTGGGTACCAAACTTGCGGCGGCTGAGCCTGAAAAGTGGCCAAACCCGGTGAAGGTAGACCCTTAGGTGGGTGTAGGTGGGCCATAGACGGAGGCATTGCCACCTTCCCTGGGTCATTTGGCCAATCCGACATGCAGATATGGCCTTCCATGTGGCCCACATCAGGGCTGTCTTTGATGGATTGGAATTCACTCCATACCTGTCTGATTGCTATGATGTCTGGTGATTCAGAGAGCCTGAGAGTAGCTCATTAAGACTGCCCATCCAGTTTTTGCACCATTCCCCACTCCAGAGGCTGCAAATTTGGGGCAAAGGTGGCTTGTCAGGAAGCCATGCCCCTTGCCCCATGCAGCCCCTCAGCCATGCAAGCTCCCATATCACTGCCACTGAGTTCCAGAATGCCTTAAGTCAGGTATCCACTCTTTATTCACACATCTTGATTTTCATGTCCTTTATTCCAGGCCCCCCTTCTTATCTGAGCTGAGCCAGCCAGATCTGCCGAGGACTGGTTTTGCGAGAGGATGGAAAAAGCAGCACTGGTGGTTTCAGAGCCACAACCCTAGGCTTTACAGCAGGTAATACTTCAGCTATGGAGGCCAGCACTGCAAATATAACATCCTCAAAAAATTAGAGGCAGGCCCCTCAGCATGGCCAAGTTATCTCAAAACATAAATTTATTGGAGTTGGTGATTCTGTCAAGTGGACTCCTTAAGCCCATTGTGTTTGCGTTTGATTATCTCAAGGGACAGTTGGTGCCTACCAGTATTAGTGCACTGCTAGCAATCAGGTTAGAGCACAGTCAATGTGTAACTGATATCAAGTCATGACCTAACCTCCTTGCACTGCTGGGCCTGTCCACGTTTTTACGATACATATGACCCGCCCTGTGCTGTAGCGGCGGGTGGCAAGAATTTTCAATATTGTGTCTTGTCGCCCTTCTTGCGGATGCATGCAACGATCCTTTTGGGCATGCTGCCCACCAGCTTAGAGAAGTGCTCCTTGGGTACTGCTGCTACCTCCTTGATCAGGGATACCTTAAACTCATAGAGAGTTCTGCAGCCCTTAGCGTCCATCTTGGCCTGCATATATCCCCAAAAGTTCTCGATCGGACTCAAGTCCGGGCTGTTGGGAGGCCACTTCTGGAGGAGGCCCACGCTGCTGCCACGCTGGGAGTTCCACCTCTTCACCACAGGTATGGCTGCTCTGTGAGTAGGGTCGTTGTCCAGCTGAAGGTACCATGTAGCAATGTCGTGCTGGGTGAAGAGGCTCTGTCCCTCAGGCAGGAATGTCGCCTTCACGACCTCCTCATACTCCTCTGTGGTGATATTCCTGGCCACCTGGCCCTTCTTGTTCTTGAAGGTGGTCTTCTGGCTGCTGGTGCCTGCCACAAAGTGAAGCTTGCTGATTCCCCACTTGCAGATGCCTGCATACACGTTGAGGACGAGGGGGTGATTTGGAGAGGCTGCCTCACGTACCGCTCTCTCACCCTCACCCTCCACGCCCCAGGACACAGGCTGCACCTTCACCCCTGGGTAGGTAAATGGTAACTTCTTCCGGTCGGTGAAGAGGACGTGGCTCCAGTCCCTTCCCTTGCTGGCTTTGCAGAAGTCCAGCCGCTTCTGTCAAGTTGACCCCGAAAGCTGCTTTCTAGGCGCTTCTTCAGAGGTGAGCCCCATGGGAGCAAATGAGGCCCTGAAATGCAATAATTTTAGGGATGCCAATTTTGTGCTCTTCAGTAGCCAGGTCTTATTTCGCTTTGCGTGGGTGTTGCACTTCCCTAGGGCATGCCCACCATGTGTGTGCATGGTCCGGGTCCCACTGATGATGTTCAAGACCTGCGAGCTTTTCTTCCGGGTGCAGGGCGGGTCAGATGTATCGACACGTTTTAGGGGTACTAAGGTTTGACCTGCCGTCCCAACCTGGTTTACACTAGCAGTACCAACTGTAATTTAAAGTAATCTCTTTAGGAACTGCCTCGATCGACCTGGTGTGTTGCTACATTGTCAAGTGCTGTAATCAGCTTGCCATACACGGTTTATTGAGGTCTGCTGGGGTATCATTTGAATCCGAATGGCCGTTGGATGCCAAAAACTGCCCCGTTGGGTACCAAACTTGCGGCGGCTGAGCCTGAAAAGTGGCCAAACCCGGTGAAGGTAGACCCTTAGGTGGGTGTAGGTGGGCCATAGACGGAGGCATTGCCACCTTCCCTGGGTCATTTGGCCAATCCGACATGCAGATATGGCCTTCCATGTGGCCCACATCAGGGCTGTCTTTGATGGATTGGAATTCACTCCATACCTGTCTGATTGCTATGATGTCTGGTGATTCAGAGAGCCTGAGAGTAGCTCATTAAGACTGCCCATCCAGTTTTTGCACCATTCCCCACTCCAGAGGCTGCAAATTTGGGGCAAAGGTGGCTTGTCAGGAAGCCATGCCCCTTGCCCCATGCAGCCCCTCAGCCATGCAAGCTCCCATATCACTGCCACTGAGTTCCAGAATGCCTTAAGTCAGGTATCCACTCTTTATTCACACATCTTGATTTTCATGTCCTTTATTCCAGGCCCCCCTTCTTATCTGAGCTGAGCCAGCCAGATCTGCCGAGGACTGGTTTTGCGAGAGGATGGAAAAAGCAGCACTGGTGGTTTCAGAGCCACAACCCTAGGCTTTACAGCAGGTAATACTTCAGCTATGGAGGCCAGCACTGCAAATATAACATCCTCAAAAAATTAGAGGCAGGCCCCTCAGCATGGCCAAGTTATCTCAAAACATAAATTTATTGGAGTTGGTGATTCTGTCAAGTGGACTCCTTAAGCCCATTGTGTTTGCGTTTGATTATCTCAAGGGACAGTTGGTGCCTACCAGTATTAGTGCACTGCTAGCAATCAGGTTAGAGCACAGTCAATGTGTAACTGATATCAAGTCATGACCTAACCTCCTTGCACTGCTGGGCCTGTCCACGTTTTTACGATACATATGACCCGCCCTGTGCTGTAGCGGCGGGTGGCAAGAATTTTCAATATTTTGTCTTGTCGCCCTTCATGCGGATGCATGCAACGATCCTTTGGGCATGCTGCCCACCAGCTTAGAGAAGTACTCCTTGGGTACTGCTGCTACCTCCTTGATCAGGGATACCTTAAACTCCTGGAGAGTTCTGCAGCCCTTAGCGTCCATCTTGGCCTGCATATATCCCCAAAAGTTCTCGATCGGACTCAAGTCCGGGCTGTTGGGAGGCCACTTCTGGAGGAGGCCCACGCTGCTGCCACGCTGGGAGTTCCACCTCTTCACCACAGGTATGGCTGCTCTGTGAGTAGGGTCGTTGTCCTGCTGAAGGTACCATGTAGCAATGTCGTGCTGGGTGAAGAGGCTCTGTCCCTCAGGCAGGAATGTCGCCTTCACGACCTCCTCATACTCCTCTGTGGTGATATTCCTGGCCACCTGGCCCTTCTTGTTCTTGAAGGTGGTCTTCTGGCTGCTGGTGCCTGCCACAAAGTGAAGCTTGCTGATTCCCCACTTGCAGATGCCCGCATACACGTTGAGGACCAGGGGGTGATTTGGAGAGGCTGCCTCACGTACCGCTCTCTCACCCTCACCCTCCACGCCCCAGGACACAGGCTGCACCTTCACCCCTGGGTAGGTAGATGGAAACTTCTTCCGGTCGGTGAAGAGGACGTGGCTCCAGTCCCTTTCCTTGCTGGCTTTGCAGAAGTCCAGCCGCTTCTGTCGAGTTGACCCCGAAAGCTGCTTTTTAGGCGCACCCCGCAGAACCCTCAATTTTTTCCCAATCTCCGATGCGGGCCTCCGGCCTGCTCGAAAGACAGTTTTCTTCCCCACTGGCCTGGTGACCAAGCCTAATGTCCCAAGCTCCTGTGCAACTGTTTTTGCACCACCATGCTGGTTGCTCAGCAGCAGGTCATGAGCCCGGGACTCCGCCTCTGGGCTGAGGATCCTCTTCTTGCCGGACTTTGGCGCGACGTGGACAGCTCCGGAATCTTTACATCGCTGCACCCAGTGCTCCACAACCCTGTCAGATAGTCCAAGCTGCCTAGCTGTCTTGGAGATGTCGTGGTTCTCATTCCACCTCGTTACGATAGCCCAACGGAGTTCTTCAGAGGTGAGCCCCATGGGAGCAAATGAGGCCCTGAAATGCAATAATTTTAGGGATGCCAATTTGTGCTCTTGAGTAGCCAGGTCTTATTTCGCTTTGCGTGGGTGTTGCACTTCCCTAGGGCATGCCCACCATGTGTGTGCATGGTCCGGGTCCCACTGATGATGTTCAAGACCTGCGAGCTTTTCTTCCGGGTACAGGGCGGGTCAGATGTATCGACACGTTTTAGGGGTACTGAGGTTTGACCTGCCGTCCCAACCTGGTTCACACTAGCAGTACCAACTGCAATTTAAAGTAATCTCTTTAGGAACTGCCTCGATCGACCTGGTGTGTTGCTACATCGTCAAGTGCTGTAATCAGCTTGCCATACACGGTTTATTGAGGTCTGCTGGGGTATCATTTGAATCCGAATGGCCGTTGGATGCCAAAAACTGCCCCGTTGGGTACCAAACTTGCGGCGGCTGAGCCTGAAAAGTGGCCAAACCCGGTGAAGGTAGGCTTTTAAGTGGGTGTAGGTGGGCCATAGACGGAGGCATTGCCACCTTCCCTGGGTCATTTGGCCAATCCAACATGCAGATATGGCCTTCCATGTGGCCCACATCAGGGCTGTCTTTGATGGATTGGAATTCACTCCATACCTGTCTGATTGCTATGATGTCTGGTGATTCAGAGAGCCTGAGAGTAGCTCATTAAGACTGCCCATCCAGTTTTTGCACCATTCCCCACTCCAGAGGCTGCAAATTTGGGGCAAAGGTGGCTTGTCAGGAAGCCATGCCCCTTGCCCCATGCAGCCCCTCAGCCATGCAAGCTCCCATATCACTGCCACTGAGTTCCAGAATGCCTTAAGTCAGGTATCCACTCTTTATTCACACATCTTGATTTTCATGTCCTTTATTCCAGGCCCCCCTTCTTATCTGAGCTGAGCCAGCCAGATCTGCCGAGGACTGGTTTTGCGAGAGGATGGAAAAAGCAGCACTGGTGGTTTCAGAGCCACAACCCTAGGCTTTACAGCAGGTAATACTTCAGCTATGGAGGCCAGCACTGCAATATAACATCCTCAAAAAATTAGAGGCAGGCCCCTCAGCATGGCCAAGTTATCTCAAAACATAAATTTATTGGAGTTGGTGATTCTGTCAAGTGGACTCCTTAAGCCCATTGTGTTTGCGTTTGATTATCTCAAGGGACAGTTGGTGCCTACCAGTATTAGTGCACTGCTAGCAATCAGGTTAGAGCACAGTCAATTTGTGACTGATATCAAGTCATGACCTAACCTCCTTGCACTGCTGGGCCTGTCAACGTTTTTACGATACATATGACCCGCCCTGTGCTGTAGCGGCGGGTGGCAAGAATTTTCAATATTGTGTCTTGTCGCCCTTCTTGCGGATGCATGCAACGATCCTTTTGGGCATGCTGCCCACCAGCTTAGAGAAGTGCTCCTTGGGTACTGCTGCTACCTCCTTGATCAGGGATACCTTAAACTCATAGAGAGTTCTGCAGCCCTTAGCGTCCATCTTGGCCTGCATATATCCCCAAAAGTTCTCGATCGGACTCAAGTCCGGGCTGTTGGGAGGCCACTTCTGGAGGAGGCCCACGCTGCTGCCACGCTGGGAGTTCCACCTCTTCACCACAGGTATGGCTGCTCTGTGAGTAGGGTCGTTGTCCAGCTGAAGGTACCATGTAGCAATGTCGTGCTGGGTGAAGAGGCTCTGTCCCTCAGGCAGGAATGTCGCCTTCACGACCTCCTCATACTCCTCTGTGGTGATATTCCTGGCCACCTGGCCCTTCTTGTTCTTGAAGGTGGTCTTCTGGCTGCTGGTGCCTGCCACAAAGTGAAGCTTGCTGATTCCCCACTTGCAGATGCCTGCATACACGTTGAGGACGAGGGGGTGATTTGGAGAGGCTGCCTCACGTACCGCTCTCTCACCCTCACCCTCCACGCCCCAGGACACAGGCTGCACCTTCACCCCTGGGTAGGTAAATGGTAACTTCTTCCGGTCGGTGAAGAGGACGTGGCTCCAGTCCCTTCCCTTGCTGGCTTTGCAGAAGTCCAGCCGCTTCTGTCAAGTTGACCCCGAAAGCTGCTTTCTAGGCGCTTCTTCAGAGGTGAGCCCCATGGGAGCAAATGAGGCCCTGAAATGCAATAATTTTAGGGATGCCAATTTTGTGCTCTTCAGTAGCCAGGTCTTATTTCGCTTTGCGTGGGTGTTGCACTTCCCTAGGGCATGCCCACCATGTGTGTGCATGGTCCGGGTCCCACTGATGATGTTCAAGACCTGCGAGCTTTTCTTCCGGGTGCAGGGCGGGTCAGATGTATCGACACGTTTTAGGGGTACTAAGGTTTGACCTGCCGTCCCAACCTGGTTTACACTAGCAGTACCAACTGTAATTTAAAGTAATCTCTTTAGGAACTGCCTCGATCGACCTGGTGTGTTGCTACATTGTCAAGTGCTGTAATCAGCTTGCCATACACGGTTTATTGAGGTCTGCTGGGGTATCATTTGAATCCGAATGGCCGTTGGATGCCAAAAACTGCCCCGTTGGGTACCAAACTTGCGGCGGCTGAGCCTGAAAAGTGGCCAAACCCGGTGAAGGTAGACCCTTAGGTGGGTGTAGGTGGGCCATAGACGGAGGCATTGCCACCTTCCCTGGGTCATTTGGCCAATCCGACATGCAGATATGGCCTTCCATGTGGCCCACATCAGGGCTGTCTTTGATGGATTGGAATTCACTCCATACCTGTCTGATTGCTATGATGTCTGGTGATTCAGAGAGCCTGAGAGTAGCTCATTAAGACTGCCCATCCAGTTTTTGCACCATTCCCCACTCCAGAGGCTGCAAATTTGGGGCAAAGGTGGCTTGTCAGGAAGCCATGCCCCTTGCCCCATGCAGCCCCTCAGCCATGCAAGCTCCCATATCACTGCCACTGAGTTCCAGAATGCCTTAAGTCAGGTATCCACTCTTTATTCACACATCTTGATTTTCATGTCCTTTATTCCAGGCCCCCCTTCTTATCTGAGCTGAGCCAGCCAGATCTGCCGAGGACTGGTTTTGCGAGAGGATGGAAAAAGCAGCACTGGTGGTTTCAGAGCCACAACCCTAGGCTTTACAGCAGGTAATACTTCAGCTATGGAGGCCAGCACTGCAAATATAACATCCTCAAAAAATTAGAGGCAGGCCCCTCAGCATGGCCAAGTTATCTCAAAACATAAATTTATTGGAGTTGGTGATTCTGTCAAGTGGACTCCTTAAGCCCATTGTGTTTGCGTTTGATTATCTCAAGGGACAGTTGGTGCCTACCAGTATTAGTGCACTGCTAGCAATCAGGTTAGAGCACAGTCAATGTGTAACTGATATCAAGTCATGACCTAACCTCCTTGCACTGCTGGGCCTGTCCACGTTTTTACGATACATATGACCCGCCCTGTGCTGTAGCGGCGGGTGGCAAGAATTTTCAATATTTTGTCTTGTCGCCCTTCATGCGGATGCATGCAACGATCCTTTGGGCATGCTGCCCACCAGCTTAGAGAAGTACTCCTTGGGTACTGCTGCTACCTCCTTGATCAGGGATACCTTAAACTCCTGGAGAGTTCTGCAGCCCTTAGCGTCCATCTTGGCCTGCATATATCCCCAAAAGTTCTCGATCGGACTCAAGTCCGGGCTGTTGGGAGGCCACTTCTGGAGGAGGCCCACGCTGCTGCCACGCTGGGAGTTCCACCTCTTCACCACAGGTATGGCTGCTCTGTGAGTAGGGTCGTTGTCCTGCTGAAGGTACCATGTAGCAATGTCGTGCTGGGTGAAGAGGCTCTGTCCCTCAGGCAGGAATGTCGCCTTCACGACCTCCTCATACTCCTCTGTGGTGATATTCCTGGCCACCTGGCCCTTCTTGTTCTTGAAGGTGGTCTTCTGGCTGCTGGTGCCTGCCACAAAGTGAAGCTTGCTGATTCCCCACTTGCAGATGCCCGCATACACGTTGAGGACCAGGGGGTGATTTGGAGAGGCTGCCTCACGTACCGCTCTCTCACCCTCACCCTCCACGCCCCAGGACACAGGCTGCACCTTCACCCCTGGGTAGGTAGATGGAAACTTCTTCCGGTCGGTGAAGAGGACGTGGCTCCAGTTCCTTTCCTTGCTGGCTTTGCAGAAGTCCAGCCGCTTCTGTCGAGTTGACCCCGAAAGCTGCTTTTTAGGCGCACCCCGCAGAACCCTCAATTTTTTCCCAATCTCCGATGCGGGCCTCCGGCCTGCTCGAAAGACAGTTTTCTTCCCCACTGGCCTGGTGACCAAGCCTAATGTCCCAAGCTCCTGTGCAACTGTTTTTGCACCACCATGCTGGTTGCTCAGCAGCAGGTCATAGGCCCGGGACTCCGCCTCTGGGCTGAGGATCCTCTTCTTGCCGGACTTTGGCGCGACGTGGACAGCTCCGGAATCTTTACATCGCTGCACCCAGTGCTCCACAACCCAGTCAGATAGTCCAAGCTGCCTAGCTGTCTTGGAGATGTCGTGGTTCTCATTCCACCTCGTTACGATAGCCCAACGGAGTTCTTCAGAGGTGAGCCCCATGGGAGCAAATGAGGCCCTGAAATGCAATAATTTTAGGGATGCCAATTTGTGCTCTTGAGTAGCCAGGTCTTATTTCGCTTTGCGTGGGTGTTGCACTTCCCTAGGGCATGCCCACCATGTGTGTGCATGGTCCTGGTCCCACTGATGATGTTCAAGACCTGCGAGCTTTTCTTCCGGGTACAGGGCGGGTCAGATGTATCGACACGTTTTAGGGGTACTGAGGTTTGACCTGCCGTCCCAACCTGGTTCACACTAGCAGTACCAACTGCAATTTAAAGTAATCTCTTTAGGAACTGCCTCGATCGACCTGGTGTGTTGCTACATCGTCAAGTGCTGTAATCAGCTTGCCATACACGGTTTATTGAGGTCTGCTGGGGTATCATTTGAATCCGAATGGCCGTTGGATGCCAAAAACTGCCCCGTTGGGTACCAAACTTGCGGCGGCTGAGCCTGAAAAGTGGCCAAACCCGGTGAAGGTAGGCTTTTAAGTGGGTGTAGGTGGGCCATAGACGGAGGCATTGCCACCTTCCCTGGGTCATTTGGCCAATCCAACATGCAGATATGGCCTTCCATGTGGCCCACATCAGGGCTGTCTTTGATGGATTGGAATTCACTCCATACCTGTCTGATTGCTATGATGTCTGGTGATTCAGAGAGCCTGAGAGTAGCTCATTAAGACTGCCCACCCAGTTTTTGCACCATTCCCCACTCCAGAGGCTGCAAATTTGGGGCAAAGGTGGCTTGTCAGGAAGCCATGCCCCTTGCCCCATGCAGCCCCTCAGCCATGCAAGCTCCCATATCACTGCCACTGAGTTCCAGAATGCCTTAAGTCAGGTATCCACTCTTTATTCACACATCTTGATTTTCATGTCCTTTATTCCAGGCCATCCTTCTTATCTGAGCTGAGCCAGCCAGATCTGCCGAGGACTGGTTTTGCGAGAGGATGGAAAAAGCAGCACTGGTGGTTTCAGAGCCACAACCCTAGGCTTTACAGCAGGTAATACTTCAGCTATGGAGGCCAGCACTGCAATATAACATCCTCAAAAAATTAGAGGCAGGCCCCTCAGCATGGCCAAGTTATCTCAAAACATAAATTTATTGGAGTTGGTGATTCTGTCAAGTGGACTCCTTAAGCCCATTGTGTTTGCGTTTGATTATCTCAAGGGACAGTTGGTGCCTACCAGTATTAGTGCACTGCTAGCAATCAGGTTAGAGCACAGTCAATGTGTAACTGATATCAAGTCATGACCTAACCTCCTTGCACTGCTGGGCCTGTCCACGTTTTTACGATACATATGACCCGCCCTGTACGCTGCTCGAATCCGGTTCGCCGATGCGGCCAGTCGAGCTTCGTGGTTTCCGTGCTCGAGGAAGTCGTGGGCGTCGCGCGGCTACGATATCCTGCGCCACAACTGATTCCTTCTGTCTATCCTCACGTGCGTGGCCAGGGGCTGCGGCGTTAGCGACTCATGCATTGGAGTTTAAAGAGGGATGCCAGGTCACAACATGTCCGCAACACCCTAGCTGTCGCCTTGACGTGCGGCAGCAGTGGTCAGATCAGATGTATCAGACAGTAGTGGGCTGGCTCCGGAAGCTGGTCACAAATACGCCTATGGGCTGGTGCAGGAGTCTACTGGCCAGAGTGCCATCCCTCCCCTGGCTGATCAGGTTTTCGACGAGGTCGTGCTAGGGGCTGGGGCGTAGAATTCACTTGAAATTACTTGTTGAGGCGTTGACCTTTTTCTAGAGGTTGGAACTTCTTTTGTATTGTGTTTTTTCCAGTCTTTTGTTTTGCCCCTCCACTTTATTTCCCACTTTTGTTCCCCTCCTTCCTTTTGTCCTGCCCCCTTCCTGTGTTTATTTCCATCTTTCCTCCGAACTCTTTAGTTAGGCGCCCACGGGGCCGAGCCTTTTTGAGCAGGGCCCAGAGGTGTAACGTCATTGACTTAAATCTAGGAAGTCTCAATCTGGAGGGCTGACGGTCAGCCACCACTGGGCCGATGGGGACCAAACCATGTCCAGCTGGCGGCCCCTGGCCCAAGCAGCATGCAGCTTGTTGCACCAGGCCCCTTGGTTGCCGGCAGTAATGTAGCTGAAGTGTAGATGGAGAGCGCTAAAATGAACAGTGTGGCACAGCCTAGACACATGCCGTTATTTTATCTTTACACAGAAGCAACTGGACCCCCCCAAAAATGTATTTTCAATTCTAAAATTTAAGAAGAGAATAAATTTGTAAATTTAGTTGGTAGACAGAGCAATTGAGCTTCTCGAGCTCACACAAATACAACCACCACACAAGGAGCATTCCTCCTACAAACAGTCTGAAGACATTTCCTCTAAAACCAGCCTTTCTTCTTATGACAGCCTACATTTTCTTTTTGTGACAGCCTACATTTTTTCCATACCAACAACACGTTATTCTAAGCCGTTTGAGCACGAGTCACTCTCTTGTTCAAGGAGTTTTCAGATTAAAGGAGAGGAGCCCGGGGCATCCAACATCATAATAGGCCAGCATCTTGCCTCCCTGTCTTGCCTTGATATCCGGCTTCAGCTGGTCCATCCGGCATCATCAAGGCGGCATCTTGCCTCCACACTTCGCCTTGATGTCCAGCGTGAGCTGGGCCTGCTCCAGGTCGCTCAGGACCATGTCTTTGCACATCTCCTCGACACTCGTCAGCTGAGCAGGGTCCCAGCCCAGCAACGTCCTGCAGTCCACAGGGACATAAATAAGCATGCATGCTGTGGAACTTCATGAGCACTTTGCCATACCTCATAATCAATGTGACCGGCGTGTGGGGTGACATTCAATTACTATTTGTCGATCGTGAGCGCCAGCAGTTTTCAGTCTGAAACTGTGTTTTTGTGTCCTAAGTGTTGCCAAGGGGACAGCATAACTACAATTAATTAATTCATACCGGAAAAAAGTCAACTGACATCTCAGCATCCCATGCGCTAGTACATAACCGCCCCATCCGAGCAACGTCTTCAACTGAAGATAGCACATTGATCAGAGATACTGGGTGCAGGGCAAAGGGATCTGAAAGCAACAAAAAGTCCCCAGCATCCCAATAAGTAGTTTTAAAGAAATGCTCACTCAAGGCTGTTCAACACCCTTCAGCTAAAATTCAGGTACAACCTAGCCTATGGCTGGGCGGGCCTGTGGTAGCCAAATTCTCTTGCTTGCGCCACCAGCCATAGGCCGGTCGGGGTCAGATCCCCAATTACCCGGTGGAGTCTGCCTCGGGCAGCCCTCCAAAGGTGAAATGGTGCACACTAGAAGAAACCCTGCTGTGCCCCAAAGAGTCGCCAGGGGGTGTCGCCATGCTTTCCGACGCCGATGAAGCCCCCAGCTTCCTTGGCTTTAGCGAGGTTTAGATTTTGTGGTTCAGGGTTATTAGAGTGACAACCGTAAAGAAACAAAAACAAAACACGTGTTGAACCCAATGACATCCCAGCCTAATATGTTGCTGCCAAGGGTTTTGGTTTATGATTGAGAGTCTTATCCCTTTTCCAGGACCAAGCGCATCCCAGCTTACTTCGCTTTTGTGGGGTCCCCGAGCAGCTGGTCGACCTCAGCCGGGCGGAAGTAACGCTCGCTCACACGAACCACAACCTCATCGGCGCGGTCGCCGCTTGCTATCTTGCCGATCTGGGAGATGGGAGGGGAGGCATGGGAGTTAAGGGGGGCATCAAAGGCGCTGTAGCGGACAAGATTCGTCAGCTACAATTCAGCTACATCAGTACATCACAGTCTGCATCGTGTGCAGTCTAGCCAATATGGGAGCAGAGAGGGTAGTCGGGAGTCAAGGGAGAGGAGCCATGGTAGCCAAGAAGGGGAGGCCGGAGACTCATTCGCATCTTGCCCCTCCCACTTCAGGTCAAGCCCCACATCTTTGTGCATTTTTATGCGCTCACCTCGTCCACACCCTGAATCTCCTATTTCAGGTCGAGCCCCACGGCCTCCTCAAGTTCTTACAAATACTCGCCTCCTTCACACTCATAGGCAAGCAAAATTAGATCCTCGTGCATTTGCACATGCCCACCTCATCGACACCGTGACCCTCCCACTTCAGCTCGAGCCCAAGCTCCTTGAAAGCAATGCCACAAAAGCTGCGCACCGTCGTCATGCGGCCTGCGGAGAGTGTATGGAGGGGGGGCACTGTTTGCTGTTGAAGGTCAATATTTTTCATTTTTTTTCCCTGCTACATCACAGCCTTTAATACTTTGCTGCCTGGGCTGCCGGCTTGTCAAGCTTTTGTTCCCTATTTCCCACTGGCCCATGACTCGCTGCCCGGCAGCCCCCCAATGGTCAATTCCTATACATATGCTCCTGTGGCGCCTTTTGGGTCATAGGGCTCGTCGTGAGGCAGGGTCAGCCACATGGCCTAGACATTGTCCTCAACAATTCGTAACCGCGCAGATGTGATTTCAGCCCATAGTCAAATGCGTCCTTCACTCTCGCACCCTGGGGTCAGCCACATTACCCAGACATCGTCCACAACGATTGGTAACTGCGCGTGCGTGGTTTCTGCCCCGAGCTGCTATGTTCCCTTCGCCCTTATGCCCCTAAGCTATACATCTCTATCATACCTGTTGCGATGACAAAGTCATCGGGCTTATCATGTTGGAGGATGCGCCACATGGCCTCAACGTAGTCCCTGGCATGGCCCCAGTCGCGCTGTGAGTCGATGTTGCCCAGGTACAGGCAATCCTGGTGGTACATTCCATACAATTAGTCATGACAGTACAGTCAATCCTGTGAGTCGATGCTGCCCAGTTACAGGCAGTCCCGGCTGTACAGGCATTACAATTTCAACAGTCAGTCCTGGCAGTGCATTCAATCCTGGGAGTCAATATTGCCGAGGTATGGTCAGTCCTGATAGTACATGCATTATAATTTGTACAGTCAGTCATGGCTGTGCAGTCAATATATCCTGGGATTCAGTGTTGCTGAGGTGCAGGCAGTCCTGGCAGTACAGGCATTTCAGTTTGTACAGGCAGTCCTGGCGACAGCTCATCCTGGGAGCCAGTGTTGCCCAAGTATAGGTAAAGTTTTGAGGGAGGCAAGCAGGGATGGATGCAATCTCTCAACACCAATCAACATGCATTCTCAAATTTGGTAAAGGCGTTGTTGACCGCTGCAACCGTGTGTTGCTATCATTCACAATCCACCTGAGCATCCATATCTCCATGCCTGTACAGCGCCCCGCCATAATCAACAGGCTTTCCCTGCTTGAGATACGAGCTTGGGGACACCCCCTTCAGCCATGATTTCCTGTCACTCACGCACGCATCTCCCCACACAGGAGGTGTTACACATGCTTGTCGAAAATCCATATCCCAGCTTCCCTGTCTTCGTCACCGGGCCCCAGGAGTCTTCAGTTCAGAGTACTCAAAATCATCTTGAGAGGGCTGCGGGGCAGCCATCTTGGGCTGATTGGGACCCTGCACCTGCACTGGCTTCAGGCCAGGCTGCAGAGCTAGCTGCATCAGGACCCCTGACCACAGGCCTTGGCGTCGAGTAAAAGCACAACAAAAAGCAATGGTCTGCAAACCGTACCTGCACTTTGAGCTTGATGCGAGCTGCAGCCATGGTGATCTTGCGCGTCACAAACGTCTCCCCTCGCCGCGGTGACTCATGATTGAACAGAATTCCATTGCTGCAGAACATGTTGTATGACTCCCTGCGCCAGGCCGGGGAGAAAGGGAAAGGCTCAGGAGTTGCAGGCGAGGATGCAGGACGACACTCTTTACGGAAGGGTGATTCAGCTATTATTCAGCTACAAGGGCTTGGTGTATTAAATCATGCTGAAGCATTGCCGGCCGATCGCCATAAAAGTTCAAGTTTCCATTGGCCCAACGGTGTGTGTTCACTTGGCTGTCCCCCAACGGTGGTTTAATTCTGTGGAAAGCACCAAGGTAAACGATACACTGTTGTCCCCCCATATGGGGGAATGGCAACCAGGGGAGCGAAGGGACAGTGCTGGCTGGGACGGGAGGATCCAATATGCCAACACTTGAGGACGCGGAAGTTGCAGAAAAACTTTCCAAAAACTGTCCTACCTGTAGTTGACGAAGATCCAGTAAGCGTACACCTTGGCACATCCGTATGGGGATCGCGGATGGAAGGGCGTGGTCTCTTTCTGGGGCACTTCGTGCACCTTGCCGAACATCTCAGACGAGGATGCCTGGTAGACCCGGACCTGCAGGGAAGGTGGTCAGCAGTACAATTTCCCGCAGGATGCCTCAACTGCATTTCAGCTAGAAAATTAAAAGAAGATGCCCGGTCGACCCAGGTACCTGCACAGGTTGGAAAGGAAATTCAGAAGCATGGCTTCATTGATACGACACTGGTGAACAGGTTATATTGATTAACATATCTTGCACTGGGTGCAATACGTGATGCTGGTTCAGATTCCTCACGGTGGTTTGATTTCACAAACTGAAAAGTGGTGCAAGATATGGTGGTCAGCATGGTACACCTCATTAAATCAACATACGTCGGGAGGTAATGAATCGGAGGCAAAGTTTGTGAGATAAAGATCTGGAGCACCACTTCCAAACAGCTGTCACGATTCGATACGAGTCCTGGAGGGCAGGCATACATTTGGGTTCAAGGCAGCAGCCCTGATTGATACGGCTTAGGCAGCTCATCAAGAGGGCATATTTACCTTGGTTTCCAAGTTGACAGCTTTGTTAGCTAAGGTCAAGGAAGCTCTTGAGGACAGGTTTGCCTTTGGCACCCAGGATTAGGCAGCTCTGTAGGGCATGCTTAATATTTGGTGTGTAAGGAAGCGGGTCCCGGAGGACAGGCTTACCTTGGTTTCAAGGTTGGCGGCCTTGATGGCCTCCAGGAGATTCAGGGCACCCTGTCAGGGGGAAGTGTGCATGTGAAGGTTACTAAGTGTTTCTCTTGGTGCGTGCCAAGCCATGTTTGGGAGGCCACGGCGCGGCCACCACTGGGCCAGCCAGTATTCCTATTGCTAGATGCCTAGATCTGAAAGGTCAAATATCAGGAAGACAGACAGACAGGAGGCAATGCTCAGGCCAGGGTAGTCGTAGAAGTGAAAAAGGTTACAAGCTGATCCTGGTAAGATCTCAGCCGGGTGGACAGCGATATGGCTGTCTCTTGTGGATGTAACATTTTCGCAACTGCCCCAAACAACTTGTGTGCAAAGCCGCAACACAGCGATCCGGAAGGAAAACTGCAGAATTCAGGATCATGAGGTAGGATCATGACATGCAAAGAATGCAGGATCCAAGTGCGCATCCCTCTCCCACCAATCCAGTGGCCATAGCTGTGTACTCAGGCAGTTCAAAGGAAACTTTGACGTGGCTTTGCGCAGCAAGGTTGTAGATCTCATCTGGCATCACACCCCTGCGGCAAAAGACAGCCAATTGTCGGAAGCCGAATAATGGTTATGGTCTCAAGCATTCCAACATGAATGCGACGCAGGTCTTAGTGAGAGTGACCGTTCTTTCCCGCCTCTTCTTACTTGAGCAGGGTGGCCAGGGCTGTGCTGTCGATGAGATCAGAGTAGTGAAGTATGAAGTTGGCAGAGTTCGGGTAGCTCGGATCCAGGATGTGCTCCAATCGAGAATGGTTGTAAGAGCTGGATCTTCTTTTCAAACCTGCAAGATTCGGCAGCAGAAGGTTATAGGGACACAGGTTTTACCCGGTGTGAGTGAAGAGCAAAAAATAAGCGAATTGGACAGCGACTGAGTGGTACGATCAGGCTCTACCCTACCGTGTACGATGTATCCCTTTTCAAGCAGAAGCTCTGCGAGGTAGCTACCATCTTGGCCGCTGACACCGGTGATTAAAGCAATCTTCTGCATGGCTGTGCTGTCTCAAAATGTTTTAAGGCCCGGGCAGCCTTGCGCTGAAGTGTTGCACTCAGCAATGATATTGATCCAAGAACAAGGCGAGCTCTGGAAAAAGACAAAACAATTCCCAGCACGTAACGCACAACTTCTTTTAAAATACGGTGTTGTGAATTCCTAGATAGCATCTCGTCAAGTTTAAGGATATCCACGTGTTTGGCGTGGACGCCGATCGATGACATACATCTCACTTCGCGCGCGACAACTAAGATCCCGCGACAAGATCGAGGCACACCCAGTACCCCAGTCGTGTGTTCCAATAGTTAGAGAACTGATGCTTAAAACGCATAGAAAAACGCGGGTTCTAAGGATCTATGACAGGTACAGCTGCAAGAAAATACTTGACAAGACAAACAGCTAGACGGAACGGTAGAAAATAAGACTTTACGTGTACGTACCATACGTGTGTACGTACGAAACGTGCCGGTGATGCGACGTATCCCTCCAAGACAGGCGAGGCTTCATTGACGCTACATTTGCCTAGTATACGCCGTAACCTGGACTTCCGACTCTGCTCCATATCTTTTAAAATCTTTGTTGCGTGATGCTTTTAAGCATCTGCTTTAACCTGCAAGCTCGCAATTAGGTCCGCGGGAAATGCGAGATAGAGCGTTCCACGGATGTGACGCAAGCCTGCGCCATAAGTGATAAGGGCTTCCAAGACTGGGTTCGTCCAAGATGCGGCAAACGTGAGTGATAAAAACCGACGCCCTATTAGAACGTATAGGTTCAGGAAACAAGGCAGCTTGGGGCCGTAGCCACATTCGCGCCGTTACCATGAGGCACAAACGAAAGAAGCAGCTTCCTCGCGGTGGTTTTCTCTTATGGGTGTGCTTTATTGGCCCAGTGACAGGCTTTGTGGAAGGAAAATATTTGAGTATGCTTCTGGTTTGCACTATGCTATGCAAGAGTTTAATAGAATGGACATGCATTTTCTGGGCGCATTTCTTAGCATGGAACGCGGAGATCCCATGAGACATCATGGCTTCAATTGTGTGCTTGTTACAAATAATGCCCGATGTGCCGATCAAGATTGGAATTATTTTGATGTTGTTACGTTGGTGCCCGTTCAAGATCAGTAGCTCAACGAGGTCAGTGTGCTAGTTTGAGCAAGCTTTCAATTGGTCCCCATGCTCGGTGTCTGTGCAATCCTTAGATATCCCAATGTGGACAGCAACGTCCGTCTTTTGTCCTGTCGTTTGCATCAACAACATGTCAGGCTGCATTTTTGTTTTATTTTTTAATTTGGACGGCTCCAAGGGCTGGTGCCTCAGCGTGGGGGATTAATTCAATGACATTACACCTCTGGGCCTGCTCAAAAAATGTTCCGCAGCGTGGGCGCCCAAATATCCCGTTGGAAGAAAAGAAATTGAAGGTGAGAGGGAAAGAAGAAGGAGAACACAAAGGAGAAAGAAATCCCCCCCCCCAAAAGGAAAAGGCAGCCTGAAGTATCTTTGCCCCTTTCAAACCTATTCCCCAAGAAGGCAAAGAAAAACAACACATCTAGGCCTCGACAAAGCGTACAACGTCCTCAACAAAAGTCAGAGCCTCCCATCCTAGCCTGCCCCGGTACAACTGTTGAAAGCCTGTGGCGTCCTCCGGGGGGGAATAAGTACGAGGGGACTTTGTTCATTAGCATGGCTGGTGCTCCTGCTCTCCCACACTTCTCGGCCGTTCCCAAGTCGCGACAACGATGTCCCCTCCCATGCTGCCTTTGGATACAGCCCTCAGCAAATCCTTCTTATGCCATGGTGGCGCTCTATGTACATATTTTGCATTTCGGGGTGCCTGCATGCACCTGTGATATGGCCTGCACTGGCATGCTCTCCACACAATGGGCATTTGGCGGTGGTACTTTTGCCCCACCTAAAAGCCACCTTCTTATTCCAAAGGCACTCATCCATGTCGCCATCGAAGGGCTGTTTTTCCCCGGCCAGAGTGCCTCCCGGGTGGTTAAAAAACTGTTGCTGCTGGCCCCATCAGTGCAACAGTTGCCACCCTTCAAATTATACGCTATCGATGTTGGATCGGCCCAACTTTTGGCGCTCGTGAATGTGTGTCTTCAGGGCACCCTTCAGAACTTCTCATCCTTGCGGCTCTCCCTGAATATGATCCTTTTCCTTAGTTTTTGTGAAAAGCCAGAAAGAGCAGTACTGCGTGGGTTCGGAGCTCCCTGGTACGGTCAGATCGTTCTCGTTCTCGTTTCCGATATCTCCGTTATGGGCCTTCACCTTGTGGAATACGAGTATTTTTCCTTTGGACGCCATGAGCTGGGGTTGGCCCAAGATATGCTGGAGGAGGTCTCTGTGCTTGTGGTAGGTGAGAGACATGGGGGATGGGATAGCTGCGGATTTGGTACAAGCAGGCAGGTGGCGCTGTCAGCAGCTATTTTTGTCTGTTCTTTGACTAGGGCTCCAAAAATCCCTGCCAGCTCGGCTCTGTTTATGGTGTTTGTGGGGCCCTCTCCAGCCGGGTTAATGGTGATGTCTTGTTGATCGGCTGTGGCGCTCGGGATGTGGAGGCCAGCGCCAGTTAGCTGGAGTTTCCTGCCTTCTTTGAGGCTGATTTCAATGCAACTGCCATCAGTGTAGGCAATCTCCCTCAAATTGTGCCTCAGCGCGCTGTTAATTTAAAACCACTCGAGGCAATTGCATACGTCCATTTGGTCTTCCTCTGTTGCTCTAAGGATGTCAGTGTCCCTTGGAGATCGTTGGAAGGAGCTTGATCCTATCATGGGCTGGGCATGGCTCTGCTCTCCTTGATCCTCTTCCACCCTATCCCCACTTGGGGGAGGAGGCCGGGTCCACGTTGTGGTTAACAGGGGGTTGGCCCTGGCTTGCGGGTGTTTATCTATATGTGCGAGGGTTGTGCAGAGCATTCTGATGAGATCATCCTGTTTCCACCGGATTTGCTGGGACTGGGCTTCTTTGTTCCACACAACAATCATGCTCATGTGGCATTTGTGCATGGGTGGTGGGGTTGCTCCTTCCGTCCAACTTTCCTCTTTCCAAAGGGGGATAGGGGAGCTCTTGGTGCTGGCTATTCTTGTACAGTATCACCAGGTAACTTGATATTGAATTTGCTTGATTCTGTCTTATCCTTTTGGATGGTGTCCTTTGCTTGGCTCTGTGACCATCTTCCAGCAGCCTGTGATGGCTGCTACTTGGTTGGTGTGCCCATACATCTATTGTATGACTGTTGCCGCCCTTTCTCCTTCCCATATTTTGCTTTTGGCAAATGCAAAATATCTGCAACATGACTCCTTCCTTTTTTAGTCATGTCTGATACATAATACATAGGCATGTTCCTTTTGTCTGGCACGTTCTGCTTGAGGCCGCAATATCTTTCCGTAGGCTCGTAGTTGGCGAGCATATTTGTCTTTTCTTGTCTCTGTGGAGGGTAGGGTCCTTGCGTCGGTGTTGTTTCTTCTTCCTGCCTTGCTGTCCAGTCAGGTTTGCTTTGCCCTCTTGTTGCTGGGTGAGTTCTGGGATATCAGCGAGGTCTCCCGGTATCTCTGTTTCTGTTGTTGTTGGAATGCCGATGTCCTTGGTATTCAGGTACTGGGTGATCAATGTCTGGTCAGGGTGTAGAGAAACCTGGAACATGGTTCCCGTTGGCATGGGGTTTCTTGCTATAGCAGTGATGTACATGTTTCCCTCGTGTATCTCTCGTTGATCCTCTGGGAGGCTCAGCGACGTTTTTCTTTCTTTCTTTTCATGTCTCTTACCGTAGGTCTTTGTCTGCACCTGGACCGTTGTTTGCCATGACTGAGAGTCTGTTTCAGGCTATGATGTGCTTGTCTTTGACATTTCCCCCGTATCTGTTTCTCAGGCCTCTTCCATCCATCAAGTGCTTGCCTCCCTGTTCTGCACGGTCTGCTAGGTGACTGATTCCTAGGTGAAACAGAGGTTGAATACGGGTGTATGCATTGAGGGAGTCTGTGGCAGGGAGGGTAGCAGTGGCAGGGTTTAGCTGTTCTAGTAAGGAACTCTATTGGCCATACGGTTCAACCTTATCTCAACGCTGCTCCTGCTTTCTGCGGTGGGGGTCCAGATGCTACGCGTCACAACTGTGAAAGGGGGCACGAGAAAAAATGATGTAAGAGGGTTTGGATCACCACCTTGCAGTGTGCGGCTACTAACAGCAGCCACAGTCAGCCAGGGCAGGTGCCGGTCACAGCAGCTGTTGCGGGACTGGGGTGTAGAGCCGTAGATGCAAATTTAGAGGGGTTGCAGGCAGGCCAGGGGAGCATGCATGCGACAGCAGCCATGTCAACAAGGATCGTGAGGGGCGGGCCGGAGTGCGAAGCAGCTGCAGCAGTAGCAACAGCAGTAACAACAACAGCAGCAACGGCTAAAAGCTCCAGTACTCATGGGGACCCTAGCTGCAAAGAGAGGCAGACTCTGGTACTATCCAGGGGAGAGGCCTGAGCCTCGAGTGTCCCAATTGAAAAAGGGGGCCGGGGGCAGGGCCCGGGGGAAGATGACGCAACTCGTGGACAAGCAGTCCCCCAAAACACCGCCAAATTTTAAAGAAAAGAGCCCAGGGTCAGAGCTCCCTACACCAAGCCAAGGTTGGGATGTGATGTTGGCAGCTGGCAGGGGCTCAAAATGGAGGGCTGTGGGGGAACCAGGGGGGGAGAGGCTGGTCCAAACAACTGTGGGCCTGCCTCAGGGGCTGGAGGGCTCAGTGGGGCAAAGAGGGCAGCCAGGAGGGTTGGAAGGCGTACAGGCGTTCAGGGCAGGGGGCCACGACGGCAGGAGAGAAGGGGTCCTTCAGCACTTTTCTGGTATTGAGGTTCAGCTACTTCACAGCTACAATCTGGCCTCTGGCCCACACTGCGGCAAGGCATGCTGCTAGGGCCTCCGGCGGGTGGCCGGTCTAGGTTTGGGCGGAACTGGCCTTTGGCGGCCGCGGGGAGGCTTGCCCACAACTCGTGGAGGAAGGCAGTCCCTCCAAACACCGCAAACAAATGAAGAAGAAGGCCCAGGGGCCTGCCCCCACTTGCCCACCGAACTGTTTACAGCCAAAATGGACGGCGCCTGAGTGCCAGGTCCCAGTGGTTCCCACAACTCACATCAGACTGACATGGTTCCCACCCCTCCCGCCCCACCCTAGATCCCCTCCCTACGCCCACCTTCCGCCGCCGCCACAGGCTGCACCGCTGCAGCTGCAATCAAGAGCAATACAAAACGTCAGGAAATAATGAAAATAACAAAGCAAGGCAGAAGGTTAAATGGCTCCTGCATGGATCGCTAGTGTGGGCGAGAGGCAGGGAAGGGGTAGCAGCAGTGGAGGTTGAGAGGTAAGGGGGAGTGCTGGGGTTCTTGGGAGCTCATGCGGGGGGACGTTTGAAGCGGGGTGCAGGTCTCAGCCATGCGACCCCAGTGAGTCGCAGCGTGGGGTACGGCTCTCCCCAGAAACACCAGCCGGACCTCCGCACTAACACTTGCAGTCCCTATTGAGGGACCCTTGGGCCCCCGACCCTAGCCACAACCACGGTGGCTGTGAAAGGAAACCGGTCTCATAGTGCATCTGGCAGGGTATCTTGCACAGCTAGGGGGATGGCGGCAGCATGGAGGGGCCGGCGTGAGGCAGGGCACTCAAAGGGGGTGCAGGCGGTGTGAGCACATGAGTCTCAGGGGGGCTCATAAAGTGCAGCCTCATGCGCATTAGGTGACCATCAAGTGAGGCTGCTGCCACAGTAGATCAGGGCATCCGCAGGAGGGCACATGGAGCCTCATGGGTGGCCGGACAGGGGGGGCGGGCTGGGGGGGTGAGGCCGGGGGGGGGGGGGTGAGGCCACGGTGGGTCAGGCTGGGTGAGTCAGGCCGGGTGAGTCAGGCCAGGGGGGGGTGAGGCCAAGGGGGGGTCAGGCCGTGTGGGTCATGCCGTGCGGGGGGGGGCAGGCCGGGGGGTGGGCAGGCCGAGAGGGGGTAGGCCGGGGGGGGGGGGCAGGCCAGGATGGGGCAGGCCAGGGGGGGGGCAGGCTGGATGGAGCCGCATTGGGACGCGCAGGAGTGCGGCATGCAGGAGGGCAGGCCGGAAGAGGGGGCCGGCGGCAGCAAGCAGGGGTGGTGGAGTTCAAAGGTTGTGCAGGGGGCGCGCGCGCATGTGCCTCAGGGGGCGTGCTCAGGTGGTGCGAAAGCTGGCAGCATGGGGACAAAACGGCTGGCATGCTGCAGTTCAGCTACCCTTCGACAGAGGCCCCGTGCGCGCGCGGCCAGCCACACTGGATGGCGCATGGCAGCACATGCATAGAGATCATTCGCCCATGCCGTGGCTCTTGGGAGACCATGCTGGACTGATTGGGCAGTCCCACTCACCCCGGGGACAGGCGTGTGACATCACCTGTCGTGCCAGAGCACCCCATGCATTAGCTCACACTACAGCTGCGTGCACTCACTGCACCCCCAGGTCCATACGGGGAGGTTCGTGTGCATCCCATGAGAAGGCGCGGGGGTAACAAATGCGGGGGGATCGGGCAGGTTGGGGGGCGGCAGCACATGCATGGAGTTCGAGGCTCTTGTGAGACCATGCGGGGACTGAGTCCCACTCACCCCGGAGACAGGCGTGTCACAGCACCTGCCGTGAAGGGAGGGCGTGTGACACGTTGAATGCATGGGGGTGCCCCTGGGTGGCTCGAGGAGGGCCCCCCATGCACCCCCAGGTATGGAAATGCAGCTCTGTATGCATGGCATAAGGCTTGTTGGGTGCACAATACGTAGCATTGCGTGCCGGCGAGGCAAAATGCAGCATGCCAGCCACGCCGCTTCGGCCGGTCAAGTTTCGGACCTTCAGCACGCGGGGTGGCCTGCCAAATATGGCCTTGTCGCAAAAAATGAAAATTATACACATTAACTAGGGGAGGGACACTGTAGCCGCAACCATGCAGGCAACCGATCAGACGGAGCCCAAGCAAAAAATGCATCAGCGAACGCAATCTTCATTCCGGCCTCCGGCCGGAAACCCAAGATGTGGTCAGGCCTGCTGCTTAAGCCTATGGCTGGAAGCCGCTCAAGGCTTTGAGCCTACTGGGCCATTGGCAGCCGCACATGGGATGTCCACGCACAGCCACATAAAGGGTACGGCAGGGGAGGGCACGTGCGCAGGAGGGCAGGCCGGAAGGTGATGCTGGCGGGGCAAGGAGGGTTGGGGGAATTCAAAATAGGTGCAGGCGGCTCAAAGGAGGTGCAGGCGGCGCGGGAGGGTTGGGCGTGCGGCATGGCAGGTTTGGTGTCAATCGGCCCAGGGGTGGCCCATCATCGGTGGTCCGGTAACCAATAAAAAAAACTGCTAACCAGGGATATCCATGGTGCCGGCAGAGCAGTGATGCATGCACAGAGGCACAGAGCTCACAGCAGGTCATCCAGATCCATGGAACACTGCGGGCAGAATGGATGCATGGCAGCACATGTTGACCATGCATGTTAATACCGTAGTCTGTCCCTACTAAGATCAGCATGGCCAATGGTTTTCAACCTCCCCACTTCTTTGTCTTGTGTTCTTTTTGCTTGGGTCACCTATTCGTTCGGTGCACCCCTCAGCCGGGACAGTGTCAGAGGGGATACAGGGCAACCCAAACACAAGGTGCCTGCAGCAGATAGATTCATTGGGTGCGGAAGCCAGGAGCTGCTCTACGATATGCTCGAACAATCCTCGCTGCTCCTATTCTACACTCTGGCTCGAATCTCACCTTTTTACCAAGACAGTGCCCAAGACAGTGTTCAAGGAACAGCTACCGAAAGGCCCTTTCGAAGCTCTGTATTAAGCAAACAAGAGCGAGCAAACGATTCGAATACCAAGATAATATGCGAAAGGTCGACGCCAATCAAGTTCCCATGTCCCAGATAAGGGCTTTATTTAGTTCGCTGAATCGCTAGCGGGCTGCGGATTGTAGAGGGGGGCGAACACCCGAGGATACTTGGGTGGCGACGATTAGAGGCGATTCACACAGACCACCTGACATTGGATTTTGATCGAACTGGATCGGAACTGGACCCCTCGATATCTCCGCCCTCCCATTTGCAATCCCGCCCCCCCCGATCCCAACCACGCACCGATCCCAAGCAACCCGACGGTTTGACCCCGTTGGACGCGTTGGCTTCCCTGCATTCAACAATGAAGTCGGGCCTTATAAGGGACCGACATTCTATCTCGAATTCAGTGAAACATAAAAGGACGTCGGGCTCTTGGCTGGGCCGACAGTTTGAGTTTGACTCGAATACCGTACAGTGAAACATGACAGTACGCGCGCGCGCTTCAGGACGTCGGGCTCTTGGCACTTGGCAGGACCGACAGTTTTTGTCTCGAATACTAAGTAAAACGTGACGACACCGGTCAATCTGCTTCAGGGAATGGTTGGTAGGAGGGTAACTTCATCCAGCGCAGCGCGAGACAGGTACCATACGGTAACTTGGAAGGTCCTGACTTATTATACTGGAGCAGGGCATGGGAAATATAATCTATTTGTTTAATACATTACCATCGCACCAAATAATTGTCCGAGTCTGGATTGAGTCGAAACAGCGGATTTCAACCTTTGACAGGCAGTGACGGAGCCGACGCAGGTATGGGGTTTCTTTTGCAAGGCAGACAGGGTGCTAGTAAGGGTCTAGCCTCAAGCAATTAAAAGGGAGAGTTTGGGGTTACTGTCTAACACGAGGCATGTCTCTTGCTTATAAGATACGAAGCTAAAGAAGATTGACAAGAAAAGGCCCCCTTATCCTCCCTTCATTCACCATGCCTTCCATCCCATTATTATTTGCAATCGGAACTGTCCGGGCTTCCTTGAAAACTCGAACCTCCTGTCTCTCCACCCGGCCCTCCTCTGCAGGAACGTCAAGCTGTGACTGAGGCATCATGCTGCCTATACAGCCGAAGCTTGCAGCATCAGTTGCATGCCTATGTCTCTTGATACTTATGGCATTGAAGGTGCGTGGAGGCGGTTAGCCACTTCTTATTTGGCTGTTCGGCTCTGGTGCCCCAAATGGGCGTGAGGGTTGATTGATGTGGGAGGGTTGGATACATTGTATATAATGAAGAGGGCCAGGGCCCTTGGCATCATTCTGAAGTTGCTCACTTACCTAAGGGGACTTGGTCACACATATATGTTATTGGGCAAGGAGTGGTTGTCCTCCCGCACTGACCAAAGCTTAAGGACGCTGTGCCGTACGGCCTCGTCAGTATTCATTGATTCGTGGCTCAGCTACATGTCAGCTACACTGTGGTCCCTGGCTGTGGGGGCCTTATTCTTGGCCAGCCATGCTGCTCCAATCACCAACCTGCGGACGGTCCAGGTTTGGTCCTAATCAGGCCTTTGGCGGCCGCAGGCAGTCTACCCAAGGTGGACTCGTAGCCAAAAAAAGAAGCACAGCACCTTAAGACTTACCCCCCACCCCTGCCTGGGCACAGGAAGCGACAGCTACAGGCCACCGAAAGTTGTTTCTTGGTGATGACCACGCAGCTGCCGACGCGGATGAAGGCTTCTGCATCCTGACTATGGACTCCCGCTTCTCTGCTGAGGACATGACCCTTGTTGCCAGCAAGAACCAGGCAGCACTGGAGGCGGCTTGGGCCGTGCATGCCTCAAAGACAATCCAGAGCCACACCTTATGGCTAAACGTCGCTTACTCTCTGCGCCACGGCTACCCGCTCCTAGTGTCCACTGGGACTGAATATGAAGCGGAACGTGGTGCCGCAGGCGTGCACTGGGCGTGGGTCAAGCTGGCGATGGCCCGAGATACCCTTGCAGACCGCCCTGACTGCCGCTGGTTGATGTGGGTCGACTCCGACGCCTTCCTCTGGATGGACCACCACCGTGTCCGCCTTGAGACAATGTTTGCAACCACGGCCGTGCACGAGCTTTCACGCGATTTCCGTTGGGCTTCTGTCCAGCACATGCACATGCAAGGGCACGTGCCGCTGAGGCTGCGGCCGCACGTGCATTTTATGATTGGCATGAACGGCGTCTCCGGGGGCGAGCCTGAGATGGGCGGCGGCATTGGCTTCCCAAACAAGTTTCTGGACATCGGTTCTGACTACCTTTGCACCGGCACATGGGTTGTGCGGAACTCTCCGACGGGAGCAGCGTTGATCCAAAATTGGTGGGACAGCAGAATGACGGATCCCCAATTCAACATGAACCATCCTTTCGAGCAGAGATCTCTAAACAGTGACATCTACCCGGAATTCCAGCATAACACGAGTGTGTACAGCTACCTGTACTTCAACAGCCCAGACAGCCCTACCATTAGGCACTTTTGGAGGACCTTTGAAGGGCATGAGGTCATGCGTTTGGCAGCGTTCGCAGTGGCACTGCTGACAAATAATACTGGGCATCAGGGGAAATTCTAACTTCTCTCAATTTGCCGAGATAGGACTACAACCGTAGCACCTCGCCAGAACACCATGCCTATGTCTGACAAGTTGAAACAGTTGTTGTGGCAGCCTTATTGTGTGAATTGAATACGGAATGGCTTGCAATGAGAACTTGCTTGTATGACACAAACGCCTGTAAGCCATACCGCTCTGTGATTTTTGCAAATGTACGGCCATGCTGAGTGCACAAGACCCTAAAATTAACATTTATAGTTGAGCATGCTCGTCAGCTTGTGTGGCCAATCACAGACTTATATATCAACACTAATAAAACATTGAAGCCTGAAGGTAGACAAACCCTGTTAATTGCCGCATTTGATTGGGTCGAGTTGACCTATGCTCTGCCGATACACGATGCCAGTCTAGTTGCCAAGATCCGACCATGCATGCGGATGCGAGTTGAGAGAATGGTGGGTGGGCAGACAGACATGTGTTTGTGCATGGCTGCATGCACAAAGCCCCAAACTCCCCCATTTACCGGTACATTGGATATTCTACTTCTGCTGCTCAAGTGCCTCACCTCAAGGCTCGCATAGTCCCATCCGCCCGCGCAATTCAGCCACGTATGCCTGTACGGTGTCAAAGAATCACAACGTGTACTACAGTAATGGTGGTTGTAGGCCCCGGTTTATTCACGACTAATGGAGTAAGGGGGGGGCACTTTATATTGGTGAGTCCGACCTGGTATGAACTAAGTGTTTTTTGCGTTGCAGAGTTGGCTTCAAAAAGAATACTCTCCTTTCAAACAGTTTACAAAGGAAAACCCAACCATTAGGGCTATTGAGGCCATAGTCAAAGTTCGTCGCATACTGTCATGCACACATCTCTGGTCATGGACCAACAGCCAGCACTACGTATGAAACGGGGAACTGCTACCCATCAGGGACTATGTTGGGGGTGGCGGGCACACCAAAGGGGGACCAACAAACGCAATTAGTGTTTCAGACATTGACATATGCATGCTAGGCTATTCAGCACCAACAACCGGAGTGCCACTCGAACTAGGCACGATTCATTCCCGGCAGCCTTGTTTCTATCTGCCTTCTGCTTGAGCTGTGTTATCAGCTATGTAATCAGACCCAGTTTACCCAAATGAACTATGGGAAGTGCTTGCGTTGTTGCCTAACACATAGGCAGCCTTGGCAGTGGAGGCAAAAAGTATAACTTTTTCATTCGCTGTAGTGAGGGTACCGATTTCCAGTGCCACCAGGACCATGGATTCTATTGAGCAAATTAACATTAACAAAATTGAGAGCAACTGTATCAAAAGGTTTTGTAGGCAAGTACATGCGCTTGAGGACAGATTTAAAAAACAATTTACTGAGTCAAGGGATTTAGTCTGAATGGTAGCATGCATGTCAACCCCCACCACAACAGTGTTAGGGTCGGCTATGATATCTTTAGACGCCTGAATGGGGCCCTGACTCTCGATATATGACTCAGCATGCATTTTTGACTTGCCACTCCCGCCACTGAAACCTCCTACCGTTTTAAATGTAGGCTTGTAACTCGACATCAGTGTTCCACACCTTTTGCAAAACTGCAGACTCCTGCCAGCCCTTGATTTTATTAAATTTGTGAACTCCATCAACAATGGGGTTCAGCATGTCACGATGAGACAATAAGGGTTTAGAACTGACGAAGCAGTTCATTGTACCAGAAGTTCTTACCTGACTGGGGGAAGTATGTAAGGATAACAGGGATAGTGGGTGTCAGAACATAAACTTCTGTCATGCCATTTTCATCGTCAAGCTTGACACGTTCCTTATCCAAAATTTTGGCCGATGTAGCAGTGTGGACCTCGGAAAGACGGAAGTACTCTTTGATTTTCAATGCCACCAACTGTCATGCCTAGCAAAATACCTGTTTACCATGGGGGTGGTATCAGCTCTTTGCATGGCTCTTATAAAAAACTGAATAGTAGGGGATTTTATGGCAACATGCTCAAACTTGTGTGTGGCAGGGTGTATCACAAAGTCAAACTTCTGCACTTTCCATGCAGCCTCAGGGGTTGTGAGGATACGAGTGAGGACACTTGCAACATCTGCAGTAACCATGCCGGCACTTACCTTTTCGGGGAGTCCAAATGCAGCCTTACTTGTTATCAACTGTGAGGTCGCACTTACCATGCGTACCTACCTTGACGAGGTACTTCACAAGAAACTTAATCCACACGCTAGCACGAACTCTCTGAAGGTGGCAATACCCAGCCCACTCATAAGGCAGGCCAGGGTGGTAGTTCACGTTGGTCAGTGGTGGAGCGGCAAGGGTTTTGCCAACGATCCATGATAGGACAGAGAAATGCCTTTTAGTAGTTGGTTCAGGGAAGCCCTTGGTGCACATACCTTGATCATTCTTGCATGCACCGTTGTGCTTGGTACAGTCATGCGCCATGCAAGTCGTTACTAATAATTTATACGCTTGTTGCTATAATGGATTATATTATTGCACTCAGGGTACTTCTGCATGTCGGGAACATCAGCAGTGATTTCACTGTTTAACAACTCGACATCATCTCGATCAGTCATCCATGTGGCAATGTGTGCACTGTGTGCTGATCCTCGAGACTGGAATTTTTCACCAAGGTGCTGTTTTATAAACCACTGCGGCGCTCAACGCAAATAACCTATTTACTTCACATGGTGCTTCATCTGGTAAACAAGTTTTTAAGCTCCTGTCGGTCAGTCCACCTCACGTCCTCACCTTAGGCAGCACTGCAGCAGCTCAATCAGCTACTATTTTGTTTCACTCACTCCACGAAAACTCATGAATGGTGAGAGTGAAAAAGAAACCAGGCAATGCGTGGAAGTACTCGACCAGTGCCTTGCACTTCTGATGCCAGTCAAAAGAATACCCAGCGTAACCTGGTACCGGTATGTCAGCAGGCATAGCCTTTCTAATTATTCTATTTTTTATCGCGTTTGCAACTTCGCATCATTGGCGGTGTGCCTGAGGGCTTGGGTACTGAGTTGCACTTCATTAGCACGTCTTGATAACTGCAATGTATAGATGGCCTATAAGCGGGAGATTTCATACTGGTTCAAATTTCACGCAGCTTCGACAGCAACGCCCGATTACGACGACGATTTCAACTTCAGATTCCTCGCTTTCCAACACCGGGAGACATGTGAACGTGTGAACATTTGAAACTAAGCTGTCAGCGGTAACCGACCTCGCCATCCTGACTGAGCCATGCTGACTCACTGACTCACTATTTTCTTTCGCTGTTCCACTCAATCAGTTGTAAGGGTTAGAAGCAGCCCATTACACCTGCGCTGGAGAGGCTTAAACATTCATGCGAGGCTGTGGCGACGATATGGCACCAGTGACACCTGGTCGGTTGCATGCCGGTTTGTAGGGGTCGAAAAATCTGGTCTTTATTCTACTGTGGTGCCGTACGCGACTATGTGTACGGGAGAACTGTAAGGGTCGAAAAATCTTGTCTTGATTAATAGACCGGGAACCAGGGGGGGGAGAGGCTGGTCCAAACAACTGTGGGCCTGCCTCAGGGGCTGGAGGGCTCAGTCAGTGGGGCAAAGAGGGCAGCCAGGAGGGTTGGAAGGCGTACAGGCGTGCAGGGCAGGGGGCCACGACGGCAGGAGAGAAGGGGTCCTTCAGCACTTTTCTGGTACTGAGGTTCAGCTACTTCACAGCTACAATCTGGCCTCTGGCCCACACTGCGGCAAGGCATGCTGCTAGGGCCTCCGGCCGGTGGCCTGTCTAGGTTTGGGCGGAACTGGCCTTTGGCGGCCGCGGGGAGGCTTGCCCACAACTCGTGGAGGAAGGCAGTCCCTCCAAACACCGCAAACAAATGAAGAAGACCCCCTTGCCCACCGAACTGTTTACAGCCAAAATGGACGGCGCCTGAGTGCCAGGTCCCAGTGGTTCCCACAGCTCACATCAGACTGACATGGTTCCCACCCCTCCCGCCCCACCCTAGATCCCCTCCCTACGCCCACCTTCCGCCGCCGCCACAGGCTGCACCGCTGCCGCTGCAATCAAGAGCAATACAAAACGTCAGGAAATAATGAAAATAACAAAGCAAGGCAGAAGGTTAAATGGCTCCTGCATGGATCGCTAGTGTGGGCGAGAGGCAGGGAAGGGGTAGCAGCAGTTAAGGTTGAGAGGTAAGGGGGAATGCTGGGGTTCTTGGGAGCTCATGCGGGGGGACATTTGAAGCGGGGTGCAGGTCTCAGCCATGCGACCCCAGTGAGTCGCAGCGTGGGGTACGGCTCTCCCCAGAAACACCAGCCGGACCTCCGCACTAACACTTGCAGTCCCTATTGAGTGACCCTTGGGCCCCCGACCCTAGCCACAACCACGGTGGCTGTGAAAGGAAACCGGTCTCATAGTGCATCTGGCAGGGTATCTTGCACCTACAGCTAGGGGGATGGCGGCAGCATGGAGGGGCCGGCGTGAGGCAGGGCACTCAAAGGGGGTGCAGGCGGTGTGAGCACATGAGTCTCAGGGGGGCTCATAAAGTGCAGCCTCATGCGCAATAGGTGACCATCAACTGAGGCTGCTTCCACAGTAGATCAGGGCATCCGCAGGAGGGCAAATGGAGCCTCATGGATGGCCATGCGGCGCCAGTAGCCGGGCTGTCAGTCCATGGAGGCTCCGAGCGTCACTGACCTGCAGCTTTTTCATGCAGCCCCGGGAAGGCTGGGGGGGGGGGGCAGGCCAGGGGGGGGGGTAGGCCGGGGGGGGAGACAGGCCTGGGGGGGGGGCAGGCCTGGGGGGGCAGACCAGGGGGGGGGTGCCTGGGGGGGGCGCGCCGGGGGGTGGCAGGCCGGGGGGGGTGGCCGGACAGGGGGGGCGGGCTGGGGGGGGTGAGGCCGGGGGGGGGGGGGGTGAGGCCACGGTGGGTCAGGCTGGGTGAGTCAGGCCGGGTGAGTCAGGCCAGGGGGGGGTGAGGCCAAGGGGGGGTCAGGCCGTGTGGGTCATGCCGTGGGGGGGGGGTCAGGCGGGGGGGTGGGCAGGCCGAGAGGGGGTAGGCCGGGGGGGGGGGCAGGCCGGGATGGGGCAGGCCAGGGGGGGGGGCAGGCTGGATGGAGCCACATCGGGACGCGCAGGAGTGCGGCATGCAGGAGGGCAGGCCGGAAGAGGGGGCCGGCGGCAGCAAGCAGGGGTGGTGGAGTTCAAAGGTTGTGCATGGGGCGCGCGCGCATGTGCCTCAGGGGGCGTGCTCAGGTGGTGCGAAAGCTTTTGCTGTCTCTGTCTGGCCCCACGGATTATTGGCAGGGGCTTCAATAGAGCTTTCAGTAGCTTTGCTGTCCCTGTCTAGCCCCACGGATTATTGGCAGCGGCATCAATAGAACTTTCAGTAGCTTTTGCTGTCTCTGCCTGGCCCCACGGAATATTGGCAGGGGCATCAATAGAGCTTTCAGTAGCTTTTGCTCTCCCTGTCTGGCCCCACGGATTATTGGCAGGGGCATCAATAGAGCTTTCAGTAGCTTCTGCTGTCCCTGTCCAGCTCCTAACCCCTATTAACCTTGAACTAGCACATGAACCCTATAAACGCCGAACCCACCCCTAAACCCTATCAACCCTATGACGGTGGGACTACTATGCCCAGAGCACATGAATGGGTTTACCTGATTACGTTGGCCCACGGTGGGTAAGCCACGCTATGAAATGATGGGTCTACCATGGTGCGGTCATGTAGCGTGGGTGTAACCATCACCGAGTTCCCACTGTGGGTCCCCCCATGTGGGGATCCCCGTGATAGTCAGATGACCATGGGTCAGCCTATCGCTGATGCCCCACTGTGGGTCCCCCCCATGTGGGGATCCCAACGATATGGGACCATGAGTGGTACCGCCCATCGCGAAAGCCCAGTGTGGGGGAATCCTCTCACTTGGACCCACCGTGGGAGTATCCCATCAGACATGCCCCACTGATGCCAACCCATGACGGAGCCCTACGACATGTATCCCCACGGTGGGGATACCGACTGGGTTTGGCCAATTCCCAGTGGGGCGGCCCACAGTGGCCGGCGCCACACCAATGACCACACGTGCACTTTTTCCGACGAATATGGCATATCGAACCATCGGGGTACAGGGGGGAAATTATTTTTGACCGCCTATACAGCTAGCTGTGTATAAAGATATGATAAAGGCATTTATTTATCATATCAGCGAGAGTCGGCATGGTCAAGGAATAAACTTTCGAATGCAGGCCCTCGAAATTTGCATTACATCGGACGGGCAGGCGTCAATTTCTGCGTATCCTGGTGGAGGATTCAGCGCTATAGATTTGATATAAGGATTGCGATACAAGGTTGCCGAGTCCGAACCTAGTTGCAACACCTCGTACGATCGTTCAGCAGAGAGGCACGCGTCTAGTAGAGCATGGAACGGATACAGCAATCGCCACGCATGCATCGCTTGACAACGTTGGGAAATTCAAGCACAATGGGTACATACATGCAGCCCATCATCACAACAGAGGAGCAGGTTAATGCCATCATCAGCATCAGCACCTTCAGCGGCATTGCCGGGGAGTTCAGAGACAGCTATCAGAGCAGAATCCTTGCCATGCTGCCTAACTCCAGCCCAAACCAGCTCCTGCCAGAATGCCTCAGCAGCCTCAGTTCAGTGGTCCGTGTCGCCGGGCAGGCAGACTGCTACCAAGCCACAGCAACTAGCTGGCCACTCTTCAAGGCATGGCTGTCAGCAGTGATTCTTTTAGTGGGTACTGAGTACGACTCGTACCGAAACACGGTATCGAACAATTATTGCTCTTGAAGTCAAACGCAGTCGCTCGATACCGAAGATATCCCGAAAACGAGCGGGAAACACTGAGAATCGAGAATTTTTCGTGCCTGCGGCGCTCGTTTCCAGGATTTCAGTACCCAACAATTAATTGCCAATATCACCAGCAGAATCACTGCCTGTCAGACCTGCAGAAGGGCAGCGGGACACAATTCAACAGCGACCACAGGGACTTGCGGAAGGATGGGCTCATGCTCCATCACTCCTGCCTGTTTGGCGGCAAGGCGTCCTTCCAAGAGCGTGAGGCACGCAAGGGCGTGACCGGGCACAAGCGGGAGAATGCAGCTGGCCACTCTGTTAAGTGCAACTGCCCAGCCCACGTCACAGCACGCTGAAGCCTGGCCTACGCCCAGCCACTCCCTCAAGCTGACAGCCAGCCAGCCTGACCAATCCGCACCAGTGGGCACCACCGTCCACATCCCTATGGACCTCGGGCACCATGGGCACAAGCCGAACACGGCGCCAAACCTGAAGTCCCTTCCGACAGACCCCAGGTTGGTGATGATAAGTAATTATCGGGACTGAGCTTGAGGATTGTCAACAGACCCCTGCCTAACACCTTCTACTCACCACAGGATGGTGCTGCGGATCCAAGAGCTGGCCCAGAACAGGTTCCACGGTGCGCCTCTAGGCAGAATGATCAAGGACTATGGACGACATCTAAGCGCTTCTGACTGCGTGAAGACGGACAGCTGCGACTCCCGCTCAGGGACACAGGGAACGGGTTATGGTATCACGTTACGATACGTTACGTTACGATACGGGCCTTTGGCCCGATACGGGATTCAATACGACCCCCCCCCCCCAAATCCCACATTTGAGGTGGAGGTGCCATGGCCCAAACTGGCATGCATGGCTGCATGCCAGCCCCCATGCAATCTTGCATGGCCCCCAAGCAACCCCCATGTATGCATGCAGATTGACCATGCAGAATGCTAGTTTAAGCAGACATTCATCCGCCTGGCAATGATGGATATTGACCTCCTAATTTCACCCAGTCTATATAAGCACTAGCACATCCCCTCTCAGTTGAGTACTTGAGTCAGTTCCTCTTACGTCTCACTCTCCCACCTCAGGATCTGTTACATTTGACTAGCTGAGCAGCTGAGCTGCAGGCTTGAATTCCGTGAGCTCCTGCTAGTTCATCGGAAGGTTACAAATGAAGGATGCCCAAGCGTTAAACGGGTGCATTATCCACGAAATTATTACGGACGGGCTGTCCTAACATGACTTGCGTCTGTTCCCTACACTCTGTGCTAACAAACTCTCATTGCCATTGTAAATCAGAAGTATATTTTTTGCGCGATGCATCGCTGCAAATGTGCAACATACGAGTTGCTGGGCTTATCACTAGCGATGGTCGTGTCGCTGTGTGGAATCTCAGCGTGGTCATTCCACACATACTCAAGAAGTGCGAATTTTCAGTCGGTGCACCGTAGTGGACCGTAACGATACGTTACGTTACGATTACGTTACGTTACGGGATTTTTGGCCCATACGGGCCGTATCCTGTGTCCCTGCTCCCGCTATTCCCCAGACGACAAGATTGTCAGGAACATCCGTCAGAGCGCCATCCAGGGGCTGCGCCTTCACAAGCACGACCAGCCGGCGGTGGAGAAGCTCTTCAAGAGGGAGCAAGAAGCCAACCCTCACGACGGTTGGTTCTTCCGGGCCGCCGCCGCCGCTGGCGAGCTGTCAGACTTTCTCTTGGTCTACCACTCTACCAGACAAAGGGCCAGCGCAAGATGCTTGAGATGTATGGCGACAACATGGTGGGCATGGACGCCACCTAAGGTGAGGAGGGGAGACGGGAGAGGTGAAAAAATATTCTGCCTTGCCTAACCTGGCTCTGACCCCTCCCCCCCCCTGCCAGGTGTGCAAGTAGAATCTCCCCTTCTTCATCATCACCGTGATGGACAACCACGGGCATGCTCACCCAGTGGCCATGTTCTTCCCCGAGCACGAGACGGGCGCCTCCGGCGCTGAAAGTCCTTCGGGTCTGGAACCCCGCGTGGAAGCCGAAGTATTTCCTGCTCGACAAGGACGCCAAGGAAGAGAATGTGGTGAACGAGGTGTTTGGCGAGGACGGCACGGCGGTGCTGCTCTGCGACTTCCACCGCCTGCAGGTTTGTGGGGGAGGGTTGTGAGGAGGAGGCCATGGCTATTTTTTATTAACAATTTCTACTTGGCTGCAGGCCTGGTGGCGGAACATCGTGAAGACTGAGATGGGCGTTCCAGTAGCCCGTAGGAAGCCTGTCTTTGCAAGCCTCACCGCTCTGGCCAAGGTGGGGAGCATCAACACGTTCTCGAGCAGTCTGCAGCTGTTCAGGGCCAGCCCCGACTACACCAGCAACCTCAAGCTGCAGCACTACCTTAAGGAGCACTGGTGGCCTTGCGCACACCAGTGGGCTGCATGCAACCGCCAGGCGTACGACGGGGGCATCGACACCAACAACCACCAGGTGTGACATCCGCCCACTATATGCATCATGCACACTACCAATCATGTCTACTTAATTATTTCTTCTCGCAGGAGTCTCTGAACCGGGTGCTGAAGCGCATGTTCCTGAACTGCAGGGCGGACAGCAAGAGGCTCGAGTCATTGCTCAGGTATGCCTTTTTTTTATGAAAAAATGAACTCAGGAATGTGGCTATATCTTACAGCTGCTTGCTGGGTTACAGTTTTGGAACATTCTGAAAACATATTTTTTGAGGTAACATGCTAATCACTGGCGGAGGCAGACATTCAAAACATCCCACCCGCATGCGGACCACCCATAACGTGCTCTGGCAACAAGGCAAAGTCATCTCCCCCAGCTTCCAGTCGCGGTCAAAAAACGCGCCTCGTCGGCATACACCCTAATGTCAAGATGGGCAGCTTTGACATGGAGCTGTTGCGGAGCCAGAACAGCTACCGGCAGCTCCAATAGCTCCCCCCGCAGCTCTCGCTCACCAGGGTGGTTCCAGTTGCGGCTCAACGTTGTGACAGCATCGAGGCTGGCGGCAGTGGCTGGCTTCCTCAAGCCAGCGTCGGCCAAGGTCTTGGGCTTGACATGGAAGACATCTGCAGGGACAGCAAGTGCAGCAGCAATCAGGGAGCTTGTCAGCACAGAGACTGCCGCACAGTCCCCCTCCTGCTCCTGTCCCTGCCCCATCGTCCCCCACTTGCTCCTGCCCCTGCCCCCTTGCCCCCTCCAGCTCCTGCCCCTGCCCCCTTGCCCCCTCCTACCCCTGCCCCCTCGTCCCCTCCTGCTCCTGTCCCTGCCCCCTCTTCACCCTCCTGCTCCTGTCCCTGCCCCCTCGGCTGTTGGTGCGAGCTGGAAGGCGGCAGCGCTGCCCCCCTGAGGTGCAAAAACTGATGCTGTTGATGCAGTTGCTGCAGCAGCTGTTGCAGCAATGCGCCAGTCGCGGACGCCGCTGGCCTCACGGACTGCATTTATTGCGGCTGTTGGTGCGAGCTGAAAGGCGGCAGCGCTGCCCCCCTGAGGCACAGCAGTTGCTGCAGCTGTTGCAGCGTTGCGCCAGAGGCGGACACCGCTGGCCTCATGGACTGCTGTTGTTGCGGCTGTTGTTGCGGGCTCAAAGGCGGCAGCGCTGCCTCCCCTAGGTGCAGCAGTTTCTGCTGTTGCTGCAGTTGTTGCAGCGTTGCGCGCACATGTTGCGGTGGGCAGGTGCGCAAGAGGCCGGGAGGCCAGGGGCGGGCGTGGGCGGCCCTGGACCATGCTTTGCATCAAGATGTGCCCAAAATGACTGGTGGCCGGATGTGACACACTTGGCCCGCCCCCCACCGCGTGTGAACGGCGATGGCTCAGCACAGGCTTGGCAGGGCAGTGAATACAGCAGAAGCTGCAAGCCTGGTTGCTCCGGGGCAGCTTAAATTTGGCAAGTCTCGCAGAGCTTATCGCCAGCGGCCCTTTTGGCATGCTGCATGCTGCTGCCGGCCACTGGCCCCGGCAGTGCCATCTCACCCATGCCATGTTCTTGCGGTTGTTGTACGCGCCTCGCCCCCTCTCGTTTCTCAATCTCTATCTCTTCCTCCATGAGCATCCTCCGGAGCTCGGCTCCCTCAACATCTGCTTTTGAGCCTCAGCAGCATTCTAGCCCTAGTTGTGCATCTTGGCTACCTGTTCTTGCTGCTTCTCGAGCAATCTGGACTTGGCCGCAAGCCTGCGGCTCTTTTCCGGCCTAGTTGTCAGGGTAAACAAGCAGTGCTGTGCCAATTACGGTCCTTGCGGTGGCTGAATTACGTAGCTGAGTTTCAGTCACCATAATTTCAAGGCAAATTCAGCTACTTTTACTAGTAAGGGACCGTAATTACCAACACAATCTCTGAATTACAGTGCAATGGCACAAGCATGTAAACAAGGCATGTTGGCAGGGTGAGCACAAGGTATGTTGCGTAAGCCTTTCTATATCAATTAGCCTCTTTATATTTCCAGCCAAGCAGTTTTCTCTGTTTTAAATCATCTATGTAAGGCCCTTCCTGACTGGCTACTTGCACGGCCAGTCAGAGGCACAAAGGCAACAGGCAGAGTTTGAGGCTCTTGAAAAGGAGGAATCCATGACACAGGTGTGACCACCAGTGTGGGGTCATGGGGTGTGATCACTATAGCTGGTGTGACCACCGCTGTGGGGTGTGACCCCTCACCCGCGTCCTCTCACCCCCCCCTCAGTAACTCCGTTTCGAGCTGTCTAAGTCAAGTCCCTCCCCCCATTTGGGCAAAGTCTAAAAATGCTTCCTTACCGTGACTGGTCCTGAAACATGACGGCACGCTGATCAGCATCCCTGGCCTGAACCTCCCCGGTGTACGTGTCAATTCCAACTGACATGCCAGGCTGGCTATTCCAGGCATGCTTGTCGGCAGAGGTGTCTCCCTCGCATCGCCCGGTGGTTCTGGAGCTCAAAGGGGGGGAGGTGATGTTTGGCATCAGAGGGGTAGCGCACACCCGGATCAAAAGAAAGCAGGTAGTCAGCAAGTCCCTGGCGAAAATGATGGAATTCATTGTATGGTTGAGGCTTTTGAGCTAGGATCATCACCCTTTGGGCCATTCATGAGACATGTCAAGCATACATTCTACACCTGTTGGTTGGTACCCCTCTGAGAACACCACCTCGGGTGTTCGCATTGCCATCAAGGTCGACATGAAGGGTATGCAGGAGGGGCAGGGTGGCGGGTGCCCAATTCCTCCAAGTGCCAAGCGCGTTCATCATGGGCGGGCTGCCCAAACAACACATTGCTGACAACGGCGTGGGCCATGATGACTGTCAGCTTGGAGCTGCTGGCGCCACTGTCAGCAAAGAGGGGGCCGCCCTGACGCCCTCGCTGTCCAACTCTCGCTGGTAGTCCGCCTCGTTCACATCGTTGATGTCAGCACCTGCCAGGAGCAGTTGGAAACACACGGCAAGGTTTGAAGCCAGGCATGTTATGGGGATGCTTTGCACCTTTTTTGGAGTATTTTTCTTTTCATCCTTGCTTTGCCCCAAGGCATCCCCTCTCACCCCCCCCCTTACGAGGTAAAATATTTGAAGGTGGGACTGACACAAATTTTTGAAAGGGAGGATACCATCATGTCAGGCATGTTGTGGGTGTACTCCACACCTATTTTTTATAATTTTATTTTCATCTTTGCTTAGTCCCATGGGCGTGTCCTGTACCACCAGCGCCCGGCAGCAAGGAAGGCATGCGTGCCGGCCTCGTCAGCTGCTTCAACTGCGTCCTTGCGTTTGCCGATCTTGCCATCAAGCTCTTGTCGAAACAGTATTTCCGCTGCCGTTCCTCGAACTGAGCCTGACTGACCACATGGTCTGTGCCGCCGCTGGTCGACACATCGTTGTTGAGCTGTTGCTCGGGACTGCGTGCCAGCAATGCGGCTCCGTGAGCTCCAGCAGGGCTGCGTCCGGCGGCGGAATGAAGCAACCGCGTCCTCGCGCCTCAGGCCACGGCATTCTATATGCTCTCCACTATCCGCTGAATGCTGGCATGGGCCATTGAAGCGAACCTGCAGTATGTCCTTGCGGTCATGTCCCTGCATGATCAGCCCATGACCGCAAGGACACACTGCAGGTTCCCTCTGCCGGGGCAGCCGCTGTCCATCAGGTTGCACGCGAAGCACTTGTACCACATCGCCCCGCTGTGCACTGCAGGCTACAAGCGGCTGGCGGCATTGCTACCTCCAAGCGCTTGCACCCGCCCCTTATTGCAGGCCGGCCACCTCCGGCCACCTGCGACAGCACCCTCCTCCTCCTCTCCCTCATCCCCAGAGCCAGCCTCACTCCTGGCTTGGCTTTGAGGGGCCGCACTGCTTCAAGGGGAGGGGCCCAGAGAGGTCGCTGGGGATGCCCAGCCGCACAGCGAGGAAGCTGAAGCATGGGGAAGCGGCAGACTGCATGGGACGCCCTTTGGCAGTTCAGGGGCGGGAGAGGGGCTGCTGGCCCGCTTAAGGCGGCTACTGTTGGGCCAGTACAACAGAAATGTCGCAGTCCATGATGAGTATGCCTTCATCGCTGCCTCTACCGCCACAGCACTCCCCGTCAGCAACTCCCTGCCGTCGCAGATGCGATGCGCGACGTAGGCCTCATCTAGATGGACGGGAGGGGCGAGCTTGCCGTCAGGGTGGCATTTGAGGCCAGCGGCAAGATTATAATGTCGTGATCATTGTTTGCAAAAATGCGAACGACCTCATCGGCAGCGTTAAGAATTTTGCGCTTTATGGCATGCATCACTGCTCAGTGCACCGATTAACCTCTCACATTCTAAGAGCCACAGATACATACCAATAAGCCAATAAATACATGACATGTCTGATAATAATCCGATTCATTCATCCAGGCACAGATACGGAGACACATTGAAATGGCCCCAAGGGTCATGCACTGTACCATGCACACAGGCTTATGTGCCAATCCTAGATTCAAAATCGAGACGATGCATCCCAGATTTGGTGGTGCGCGTGACAGGCCAGGTGGCGCCCCTGCGGGGGCGCCACGCCTGACATGATCGTACCCCGTCGGTGTTATTCATGCAGCCATGATGCTCAGAATGCCAGGGCAGTGGGAAGACTGGGAGAGAACACTTTTCAGCCACCGAGGTGGTTCAGCAAAGCAGCCCCCCTGGTAACCCAATCAGGGAGATTGCATGCAGCAGCCGCCACACTTCCAGGACACCAATTTGATAATGCAACCATTGTTAAATAACATTATGGGAACATGCAGACATTTCCAAAATGTCAGGACAGTGGGTCTACTGGGAGAAAAATATTTTTCAGCCACCAGGTTCAGGATAACACATATTTGAGCCACCAGGTTCAGGAAAACAGCCCCCATGGCTAACCACCGAGGGTGATGGCCTGCAGCAGCCTCCACACTTCCAGTACACCGATTTAATCCGGCAATCATTGTTAAGGAACATTATTTGAACGCGCAGCCATGCACAAAATGTCTGGACAGAGGGTATACTGGGAGAAAAACGTTTTTCAGCCACCAAGGTTGATCAGCAAAATCCCTGGTTACCCACTGAGGGAGATGGCTTAAAACAGCCTCCATACTTCCAGGAAACCAATTTGATTCCGGAAACATTGTCGAAGGAGATTTTGTGAACATGCAGTCGTGCCCAAAATGCCAGGGCAGTGTTTATGTTGGGAGGAAAACAATATTCAGCCACCAAGGTGGTTCAACAAAACAGCCACCCTTGTTACATATTGAGGGAGATGGCATGCAGTAGCCTTCACACTTACAGGAAACCGATTTGATCTTGCAACCATTGTTAAGGAACATAACGTGGACATGCAGCCATGCTCAAAATGCCAGGGCGGTAGGTATACTCAGAGAAAAACGTTTTTTCAGCTACCAAGGTGGTTCAGGAAACAACCCCCCTGGTTACCCACTGAGGTAGGCGGCCTGCAGCAGCCTCCACACTTCCAGGACACCATTTTGATCCTGCAGCCACTGTTAAGGAACATTATGCGCAAACAGCTTCATCGCCACAACCGTAGTCATGGAGCTTTTGTAAGCGTTATGTTAATGACGCTACACCCTTGTTTGCCGACGTGGCCGAACTTCATCTCAGCATGGCCCAGAGGTGTAATGTCATTAACCTTTGTGCCATGCTGAAATGAACCTCGGCCACGTCGGCACATAAAATGGCAGCTAGGAAAGGGAGAAGGCACAAGAGGAAAGAAAGGGTAGCAAGTTCACCTACCAAACAACAAAATCACAAAAGCTCGGGCAGACCGTATACCCTACCCTTGAAGGGTCTTGCCTTCAAAATTCTCGACTAAAACTACAAAAACAGAGCCTCCTACCCCTGCCTGCGGAATCTCCGACGTCATGTCTGGTTGGGAGGTAATAAAAGGGAAAGAAGTAAAGGCTAGAGGAGACACAGATAGGCGCACAAAGGGCAAAGAAAAATTCCCCTCCATAAAGTGGAAGGCAGACCCAAGGATCCCTGCCTCTGAAAGCAAGAGAGAGGCAAAAAGGGTATGAGCCAGTCCCCGGGGAGGCAAAAACGAGACAGCTGACTAGCCCTCAACAAAGTCAAGACAGTAGACTAGCCCTCAACAAAGTCTACCACGTCCTCAACAGAAGCCATAGCCTCCCACCCATGCCTGCCCTGGTAAGACTGCTGAAAGTCCGTGGCGCCCTTTGGGGAGCCTGTCTAACCTCTCGCCCTCAGCCTCTCTTTCACGCTAAGGCACTGAAAGCACACATGCGGCGCATCCTCCACATGTTGGCCGTGTCCCTCAGCCCAGCACCGTTGGCAGTAGCGTGTGTCACGCTGCTGATTGCTGCGCCGTCCTCTATTACCACCTGTGCTCCGAGTCGCAGCCTTAAGTTAGTGCACACACGAGCGCACGCCATTTTGCAAGTGCAATTCCTGGCTTGCGCCAGCTGTAGGCTGAAACCAGGCGTGGTAGGCGGGCGCAGACCTGTGTTTGGTGGCGGGGCTCCTGGGGTCTTCCCGGCCGACGACTTCAATGTGCGCCCGCTCATAGGCAGCGTACAACAGCGCTAGCACCTTTGCGACGGGGAGAAGCTGTAAGTCAGCCGCTGCTTGACGCAGTTTGGGGGCGGCTGCTCCCCGCTCTAGCTCCTCTAAGGCACATAGTAGTTCACTGCACCAATTGCGTCCTCCAGTGATCTGACTGAGCGCGAGCTGCATATCAGCCGCCATGCTGCCGCCATGAGTGGGCTGTCTTCATGTGCTGCCGGTGCTTTGTAGAAGCGAAGGACATGGCGCCACCAACCTCGCTGGAACGGTTGGATATGTAGCTCCTTCACGACTCCCCAACTGTCGGCTGGCGCAGGCGGTATGTTAGCTTCACTTGTTCGGTTGTTCCTTGATCTTGCGCCGTACCTTGCCCGCGCTAGAGCTAGCAAAGATGGCACATCTGCATGGCGACCAATGGCAATCACCTCGGCGACCTCGGCAGAGAGGAATGCCCGTACGATCGGGTCACATGGTGCACATGCACTGAAGGCGAGGGAGCTGTCACGATGTATGACAGTACCGTGTGTTTGACCGCGCCAGCTGTTTTTCGGTTGGAACTTGGAAGTTATGTGTGAACCTGAACAAGTGTGTGTGCCTACTTACAGAATCCCGGTGCTGATTATGCTGATCCGATACTTTTTATTTCTTACAGCAGTTCACAGCCAAGACATCCATCCCTGTAAATTCTGCCTTTGCAAGTTAATCGTCATTTCTTTTGAGCCAACAAGCTGGTCAGAGTGCCAGAAGTAGTTCCACAGCATATCGCTATGAATCAACCTTGGCCAGAGTGCCAGAAGAAGTTCAACAGCTATATCGTTTCTTACTCTTAATAAAGGCATATAAACAGAGTAGAGCCTCTGTATTTTACCACCAACCACCATCACAGCCCATTCGTACAGCCGTCCTCTTGGCTACAAGTCGATCAACTGAGTACGGTAATCAGAGACGACGTCTTCACTCCAAAGACGTCACCTGACAGTGACTCATCACCAAAAGATCTTCGGCCACATCGTCCAAGATCCTCCCAGAGATCGAAATGTACCTCAAGAAGTCGAGGCTACCAGAACATGGTTAGCAGTATTGAGAAATTCCAGGAGAGTAGTGTACAATTATCGCCTGTTCTTGAGCAGATTTCACTGAGGTACAGCAGTGAGTCGAGAACGCTCTTTCTAAAAGCTATGTTAGAGTTTATTAGTACTTGTTTAGAGCTTCCAGCCTCAAAGTCCTTGGCCTTGCTTCCCAACGCACCCAACCGCTGAGACTCCTCTAATGTTGTCAAGACTGTTAGTATGGGCGTCAGCACTGCGTACACTGCATAGATAGGTATGAACTTATCTGACATCATTCAATCGGCAGCAGATTACGCATCCGCCGCCTCATCGTCACTGCATGAGTTTATGATACTCCATCGTGATTTGTGTGTGTGGTAAGAAATAAAGAAAACTACGCCCCCCTAGGGGCGTGCGGGTTAAGGGAACAGCGCAGCTCGGGGCCGAAGCCACATCCGCACCGTTACCATCAAACAAGAGTGAGGCTAGGTAGTTAGGCTATGGTGGCTTACGTTTCCTGTTTGTAGTTATATAGGCGTTGCTGCCTTCAGCACTGAAGTGTTCAATCCTTCTCCTAGTCTGTACTATGCTGTGCATGTATTTGATGGCATGTATGTGCATTTGCGTCCGCATTTCTTTGCTTGGTACGGTGTGAGACCTAGTGTTTGCATTTGTGCCAGGGTGAGTTCCTTGTAGACTGTGCCAGATGTGCCTACGAGAATGGGGATGAGCTTGATGTTGCCCTCTGAGAATCCGTTTTTATGAGTTCATGTATGAGTTCAGAGTGTTGGTCCTTGCATGCGGCCAGTTGTGCGTCTGGTTGTGTGTCCCGGCAGAACTTAAACTCTATGATGAGGATGACCGTGTCGGTTTTATCGGCCTTATGCTGGACGAGCATGATGTCTGGTTGGAATTTCTTTTTCCCAGTGATTTGCCTGGACATGCTTGTGACTTTCAGAAGTTCGGGAGGGACTCTGTTCGCTCTTATTGCTGGGGCGTCGGCTTCTTCACAGTTTTCTGCTGTGCCTAGGTCAGCCATGACCAGGTCCCCGTGTGTGTGGTAACTGGTTAAGAAGGAAGCGTGTCACGCTATATTCCCTTAAACGTGCCAGAATCGTATATAAACCCGGATTGCGAGCACGTAGTCTCCGAGTCTCCGTCTCGTAGGCTCCGAGGTCTAGTTTGAATACCAGCTATGCTGGCGCAGGAGTTCCCGTGCGGTGCATAGATAGTCTAATAAGAGCATGCCGGGACTTTGTACACCCGGCAGTGCCATCGGTCCTTCACTTTAAAATTACCAGAGGATGCAAGTTGCGAAATTAGCCGAACTGTCGATCTGAACCGAACCGAACTCGACGAACCGAACTAGGTGAGAATTGGCTCTTACAGCCCGTTTCCGACTGACCCCGGAATCGTTCCGGGGTCTTTCCGGGGTGAAACGGGCACCCCGGGAAAGTTACGGGGTGCTTGGATGCCATAAATCCACCCTGGGAATCAGCTTTCGACCTGGGACCTTCCCCCCCTCCCCGAAAAAATCCCGGGGTCTTTGCATTGTCCAGCTGGCATTACCATTCGAAAGTTCGAATCGTCACTTTGATATAGCGCGCGCATCGCTGTAGTTTCTTTACATGGTTCATCCGTGCGACGTTGTGTGGACAGGGAGTAGGGGAGGTGATCGTTGCGACGATCTTGGAGCCGATCTTGGGCGAAGGACGCATCATAGAGGCTCAATACCGTATGCGCAGTTTCGAACGAATGGTCTGAATAGCAGCTTTGCAAATCACGCTTATGAGCTTATCCTCTTGCTCGGCAGTGGAACTCGGAAAATTCGAATGTGCGTGCAATAAGCCGTACATAAAAAGAGAGTCGCTATAAACTGTCTCATGAGGTTAGTCGGAAATGACCACACCGGAATTTTCCCGGAGTCCATCGACCGATTAGCCTTGTTTTTCCGGTGTCTGTCGAAAACGGCCTGTTCGTCCCCTTAAACCGATAATCGATTATGTTTACCGATGGGAGTTTGAAATTGTTTTTCATTTCTGAGCTTTGAAAAACAGTGCCGTCATGAATTCATGATAAGGGGCCCAATTCCACTTGTGCCCGGAACGCGGAATCGGCTTGCCAGTGAGCTCACCCAGCCAATTCCACTTGTGCCCGGAATGGCACCGAAACGCCAGCGTGGCGCCAGATTATTGAGCAGGGCCCAGAGGTGTAACATCACATACTTCAAATGTTTACCAATTTCCGGTGCGTTCTATCAAGAACAACCAGCCACTAAAAATATATTCATCAACAAATCGCGTTCTCCGGGTTATCAAGAACCCATGCCAAAATATAGTTGCCAATCACTGTCATTAAAATTGTAGGAAAATCAGCAGTCAAAATTGACCTGCCGGAACATTACTGCATGTCATGTGTCTCTGATTATTCAACTTTATTAACCATCTGGCACTACATATACCAGCTACTCCCATTGCTTTCATGCATTCACAAACGGGCCGTTACAGTTGCAACTGACCCCTACGAGCAGCGTGCCTCTGAATTAAATTGAGAGTGTTTGCCTTACTTCTGTGGTACACACTAGACCTTTTAAATTTCGTTTCTCGTGATCATGAGAACCCATGATGTGTCAAGGTGAAACATGACCAAGCCCCTAATCAAACTGCCCATTCCTGCCATATGTGCTAGGTGTTATGTGTCGTCAACCATTTTGTAAGCTAATGAAGTGAGTTGATGCAAGGAACACAACAAAACTTAAAAGCGGCAAGATTGCCTGCAAATATGTTTCATGTAAAATATGTGCACCGGATCAAGAGGGCACAGAGCAGTAGAGCACCACCTACCCCTTCGTGCGGTGCGAAGTAGATTTGGAGGAGCGTGATGACCAGCGTAAACTGATGATTTGGCAGAAAGGATGGAGTGCGAGGGCATACGGACAGGACAGTCACGTTAATCTATCTATTTACTCTCAGCCTAAAGGAACGATATACATATACCCGTACTGGGGGAAGAGGCGGGTATGCTATCTGTGTATGCTACATGTGATCTTGCAAATGCTAAGGAGTTGAATTGCTTGGCGACAATGGAAGGAATGCTTGCTAAGCTTCAAAGGGTGCAGGGTTTGATGCATGTCATCATTGGGGCGCTGACATGCGTCCGGTATCCACGCTGCGAAATTCTGCACCACCACCACTAAGAATGCTCCGTCCCTGATTCAAAAACTAGACCACATACTATACGGTGAGCCCAATACTATACGGAACGCGGAACCAGCCTGGACCAGCCTGAACCAGCCTGAACCATAATGTTGCCATGCCATCCACCCGCATGCTTTCCCATCGGGCTGAAGTGCGTGCTGATAGAGTTCCGCCTGTTATAAATGACAAAACAATCAGCAGCAAAAGCAACAATTAGGCCAAAATCCACATTGATTACACCTGATTGATGCTGAAAAAAACGTTGGCTACAACATAAAATCAGTGGAAACAAGACTGGGCCAAGCATATGATCGAGAACACAAAAAGTCCCGAGGGTTTACAAGTCATCAATCTTCATGTTCCATGCGCCCCTCTTTATGATACAAAAAACATTGAATGAGCTTCTGGATACCGTTACCGGCTCATAGTGTTTATTTTTGTGAGCTACATTTGAGAGGCCACTGGGGAGCCACCACAGGGCCGATTGGGACATATCCTTGGTCAGCCTATGGCCGTTGGGTTTGAGCAGCAGGGCTTACTTGCTGCACCGCCCCCCCCTCAATAGCTTATGGTACAATGACCGCAGGGACCAAAGCCTGCAACTGCAACGAAACAACCAGTCCATTTGAATAACTGCGTACGTTACTACGTTGTGGAACTTCACGCCATCATCTCTCTCTATTAGAAGTCCTTTTGTGAGCATGCACGTCTTACACTTCTTGCTTCATCCTCTTGCCAGGGCCCGGCTGTGTTTCTGGCGCATTCCGCAGCTTTGCAGCAAACTGCTGAGGCCCTGGCGCACCCAGGTCCAACCTTTCTGGCTTTGACTGCAGGTTAGCACCTGGTCCAGATGAGGGGAGAAGCTGTGGCTTGATGTCACTGCCCCCTGGCAGATAGCTGACGGACGGCAGCATCAAAGGGGGCTGATGGTCTGCATGCATCATGGACTGCTGCTGTTGCTGCTGATGATGAGGGCTGAGTGGTTCCGATTTCAGGAGCGCCGGTTTGTCAGAGGGCATCTGTTGCGGAACTGCACAGCGAGGCTGCATGAGGGGTTGCGAAGGCAGGCTGGACGCCATGGTTTACCACTGATTAGCAGCAGGCACCTGCTGCCGCTGCGGGCCGCCCGTAGGATCCGCAGCTGTTAACGGCGCAGCACCAGCTGCTCGCATAATGAGCCCTGAAGATCTCATTAACTGCTGCATGGCCCGTCTCTCCATCTCCTGCGACTTCTCATCGTCCTCTTCATCCTCTTCATCCTCTTCTTCCTCTTCATTCATCCTCCAGTGAGCTGTCCTTGCAGTCCCAGCAGATCTTGGTTGCAGTCCAATGGCCCATCCGGCAATCCACGATGTAGTAATCTCCACGTGTGAAGTTATGTGGCCCGCAGTTGCACGCGCTGCACCCTGTCCTGTGGTCGCCCCTGACTTGTTTGACTTCATACCCGCTTGGAAGGTCACGTTGGACGAACATGGCTTCGTCCCTTGCCCGTTCTCTCAACCTGTCCATAAAGGTCTCGTCGTCCAACTCCTCCTCGCCCTCATCGTCGTCGCATTGGCCATCGTCTCCAGGCGTTTCCCTCTTCAGGCCGGCGAGTCGAGTCATTTCTTCATGATTCATTTTCGTCATTTGACCTCTAAAAATTGCGCTGACGGGGCCGAATCTAGGGTATGCATTTAATGATTGTTTTATGGCTGCGGGAAAGCGCCCGTCTGCTCGCAATGGTGCGGCCGGTCAGGTACGGTGGTCGGGTGGCTTGCATCCACCCTGAGTCGCGAATGCTCTTTTCGAGACAAATTTGCTCAATCCCAGATTCCCAGCACCAGCACATACCCCCCCCCCCTATACAACTGACCCCACAACCGCAAACGCCCCAAACATGAAGGACCGGGTGGTTATACGTCGTTTGTAGAGCCTCACGAAAGTGTGAAATGAGGATTGTAGAGGCTTGAAATCGAATCGTAGAATGCCTATTATTTTGCATCATTGTTTTCGTCCCCGAGCCATCTACTAGTGATTGCTATACTATAAAAACGCCTCTCTCACTTTGCTCGGGCCCCAGATGTCGAAACGCTCACAGCGCGACGCTGGTTCTTCTGAGGTGGAACCACTGGGCTACGATGGCGATGGACCTGCACCAATTCCTGTGCCGTGCAGTTCGAAGAATAACAAGAAGGAGCAACACGGCAACAGCCAACAGGGCCGCTAGAGCGAAGCCACCCACTGCCCACTGGAATACACTGCATGTATTCATGCAGCAGCACTACCGCCCCCTGGCATGCATTGCCTGCATGCTGCAGCCTGCAGCACCGTCCCCATTACCACCTAATGGGCTGCATGAATGCAGCACCACCGTCCACCGCACCCCTGCCTTCCAGGCATACGCTGCTTGCATGTTGCACCGCCACTCCCCTGACCTCCTGGCATGTGCTGCTTGCCTGCTGCAGGGCAGACCATCTTCCCACCTAACGCCCTGCATGCATACTGCACTACCGACCCCGTCCACCATGGCATGCCTTGCATGCACGCTGCACTAAATCCTGGCATGCACTGCCTGCCTGCTGCACCACCGCCCCCCTAACCCCCCTCGCTTGTGTCGCCTGAATGCTGCAGCACTGCACCCCTCCCCCTCCCAGGCATGCGTTGCCTGCGTGCTGCACACTCCTCCCCTACCTCCTTGCCATGCGCTGCCTGCATGCTGCACCACCGCATTCCTCCCCCCACCCCTGGCATTCTGCATCACCACCTCCTTCCCTCCCTGGTGTGCAGCCTACCTGCTGCGCTACCGCCCTCCTACCTCCCTTGTGCGCAGCTCACCTGCTGCGCCACCGCCCTCCTCCCACTCTAGTGCGCAGCCTACATGCAGCGCCACCACCCTCCACCCTCCCTAGTGCGCAGCCTACCTGCTGCACCACCGCCCTCCTCCCTCCCTAGTGCTCAGCTTACGTGCTGCGCCATCGCCCTCCTCCTTCCCTAGTGCGAAGCTCACCTGCTGCACCACCACCCCCTTCCCTCCCTAGTGGACAGCCTGCCTGCTGCACCACCGCCCTCCTCCCTCCCTAGTGCGCAGCCTGCCTGCTGCATCACCGCCCTCCTCCCTCCCTAGTGCTCAGCCTACATGCTGCGCCACCGCCCTCCTCCCTCCCTAGTGCGCAGCCTACCTGCTGCACCACCGCCCCATTCCCTCCCTAGTGCGCAGCCTACCTGCTGCACCACTGCCCCCTTCCCTCCCTAGTACGCAGCGTGCCTGCTGCGCCACCGCCCTCCTCCCTCCCTAGTGCGCAGCCTGCCTGCTGCGCCACCGCCCTTCTCCCTCCCTAGTGCGCAGCCTGCCTGCTGCACCACCGCCCCCTTCCCTCCCTAGTGCGCAGCCTACCTGCTGCACCACCGCCCCCTTCCCTCCCTAGTGCGCAGCCTACCTGCTGTACTACCGCCCCCCTCCCCTCCCTAATGCACTGCCTCCATGTTGCACCCTGCACCACCGTACCCCTCCCTTCCTAAAGCGTTTCCTGCATGTTGCACCACCGCCCCCCTTCCACCCTAATGCGCTGCTTGCATGCTGCACCGCCGTCCCCGTCCCACCCTAATGCGCTTGGTTCAATTACAACTTGCGCGGCTTGTCTATACCTAGGCGCGGTTGTAAGCAAGTCACAAGGAAGCTGCTCACAAAGTGCTTTGAAGTCTGACTCAATTGAAACTTGGCGCATGCCTTAGAGATATATTATACAAGAGAATCCCAATAGCATGAGTCTTCTTCCCAAGTTTCAGGTCTACTGTTCTTTATTTACTTTCGCGACTTGTCTACCTTGTGGTGCTCACGTGCAAATCACACTTCAAAACTCCTCACGAGGTCTTTTGAAGTCTGATTCAATTAAAATTTGGCACATGCCTTCAAGGTAGGTCATATGAGAGATTGCCAGCAGCATGAATCTTCACTTCAAGTTTCAGGTTCACTGTTCCTCAATTACTTTCGCGGCTGGTCTTCGTTGCTTGGGGTACTACCATGCATATCACACTTGCAGCTGCTCATGGAGTATTTTGAAGTCTGATTCAATTGAACCTTGGCACATGTCTCCGAAATACGTCACACAAAATAATTCCAGCAGCATGAGTCTGTGTTTCAGGTTTCAGATGTACTGTTCTTCAATTGCTTTCGCAGCTTGTCTGCCTAGAGACATTTACATGTAAATCACACTTGAGAGCTCCTCACGGAGTGCTTTTAAGTCTGATTCAACTAAAACTTGGCACATGCCTTCGAGATACATAATATAAGAGATGGCCAGCAGCATGAGTCTTCACCCAAGTTTCAGGTTCACTGTTCATCAATTACATCCGTGGCTGGTCTACCCTACGGTACCTGCATGCAAATCACACTTGAAAGCTGTTTACAGAGTAAGTCTGATTCAATTGGAAATTGGCACATGCCTTCCGGGTATGCCATTTTAGAGAACTCCTTCGGCAAGTGTTACATTTTAAGTTGCATGCCAGGGGGATTCAATGTCTGAAAAAATGTTGCGCATCAGGCCATTACAGTACGTTACATGTGCGGAGGGCTGGGACACTATCCATACGAGGGAGTGCTGCCCATGCATGTCGAGGTGAACACTGTCGAACAGGGCGCTGTGCATGCATGTGGAGGAGGGACACGCTATCCAAACGGGACAGCGCTGTGCATGTTAAGGGGGAATACTGTTCATATAAGGGAGAGATGCGCATGCATGTGAAGTGTGGGGCATACTGTTTATACTGGGGAGCACTGTGCATGCATGTGAAGGGGAACTTCCCAAGTTCCCATAGGGCGTGCAGTTCATGCTTGTGGAGGGGGGCACACTCACTGTCCACACGGGGGATTGCTGAGCATGCATGAGGAGGGGGATGATACTGTCCATACCAGTGAGCATTGGAGCATTGCGCATGCACGTGTAGAGGGGTTCATGGTGTACATATTAAGGAGTACTACCCATGTCTGCATGTGGAGGGGCATTGTGCCCACTCGGGAGAACGCAGTGCTTGCATGTGGAAGAGCATATTGTCCATGCAGGGAGCACTGCACATGCATACGGAGGAGCGTAATGCAGTCCTTGCAGAAGAGCTCTTCGCATCTATGTGCATAGGTAGTGTCCTGGCGTGGCTCATGTGCACCCCAAGCCATTTTGGAGGCACTGTTGAACGTCCCAGCTAGCCACGGACATGGTGCTGGTCCTTGTTGAAGTTTCCAGAGGACACCATCTGCAAAAGACAAGACTAAAGAGAAGTCCAAAGCTTGCAAGTGGCAATTTCCTCATTGGTCAGCAGTGCTGTTCATAGAGCCTGCAGCGAAGAACCCTCCTTGGACAGTTCATGCGTCATCCAGCGGGGACACTTCGTGTGTCATCCAGCGGGGACCTTCGCGATCGAATGCCCGAGGAGGAGGTCCTTTCCGTTCCTCACGGGCTGTGTAGCGACGAGCAGGGTGATGCACGTTGTTCGAGCAACCCGACGCCACGGGCGCCCGGTATGTTCGAGATCTTTGCCTGTCTGGGCAAGTAGCTGAGATAATGCAGCAGCTGAATAGGAGCGCTGATGTTGCGTTTGCAGCTCTCTAGCGTGGGCTGCTCTTGCGCGGACTCCTCTAGCTCGTCAGCCATCTGTCTAGGCTATCGGAGTCAAGGCTATCCGAGTCAAAGTTGATTGCATATCAAAGAGCGACGTTTCAGCTTTAAAATGAGCTATCAAAAGTATCAAACGATGCATGTTTGACTCAGAAAATATTTGGCATTCTACGATTCGATTTCAAGCCTCTACAATCCTCATTTCACACTTTCGTGAGGCTCTACAAACTATGGTTTAGAGGGTCGGTCCTAACTCCAAATCTGCCCTAAATCCATCTCTCCCGACTTCAGTACAGCAGTTCGGCACTGATCTCAGTACCACCGCTCTCACCACCGCTCAGCACTCTCATCTCCTCGACTTTCATTAGGCGAATGCAACCCGGAAGTTTGAATTCTCTGCTTACAACAGGCACGTCCTCAGCTGTGTGCCTCATGGTCATCCAGGCCATCGAAGTTTTTGATTCATGTTCCACCGGAAAATCCAGCAATTCAGGGAGTCATGGACATCAGCCTTCCTCTGCCATCCATGTTGGGCATGGCTTGCTTCCACCTAACAACCACAGATTTGCTTGGACATCATCATTTCACAGTCACTCAAGAAGGGGCACGGGTCATGCGTGGCATGTTCCACAGTGAATAAACCTTGCTGCCGCCTTCAACTGCAGAGATCCAGTCCAGCTTGGACTCACAAATCATCTTGGAGGAACAGCTGGTTGTTCAGCTCCAAGCGAGCCAGGGTGCCCTCCTGGAACACCTGAACAACTTGATAAAAGGTAAACAAAATATCCACTTGCACGGTTGTCACCTGTGGGAGACTGACCATACCTTTAAGCAGTGCTCATAGACCTTTTGTCATCTTCTATATTGACCATGAACGACCTGCTAGCCACTTCCCATCCCTGGAAACGGATCCCATGCATGGGTGCACCTGCAGCACACTAGTACAGGAGGTATTGCCTGCAGGCAGTACATCTCACTGCCGCAGAGGCCACCCCACCCCACCCATAATGTTGTGGGTTTGCCCTGTACCACATGGCACCGCACACCTAATATTATGCTTAACCATCTCGTATTCCAACTCACAAATGATGACATAAATAGGCCCAAATCAGTCAATAGTTCAATACGGCTAACACACATCTTGGGTCCACTTCACCCACTTCATCCCTTTGTCCTTCAATGCTCCCACCGTCAGCTCTTCAAGCCATCGCATCGGTGGCAGAGTGCAAGCTACCCCAGCATAGCCACTCAGCCATGACACGCATCCAGTCCAAGACAGCGGGCATTAAATACAAACTGAGCACCATCTCCCAGCGCCTGACACGTGTCCAGGTACGGTCCTGCTCTACCGGGATATAGCTTGTACTTCGTGACTACCCCTGCTTTCAGTGAGCTCACAAACTGACGGATACCCAGCCCATAAGGCAAAATACAGTCGTAGTTGAGCTCCGGCCTTGCAGCATCTAATCAGCAACCAGGAGGGCCTCGTGAAGGAGTGCTTGCAGCTGAGTTGACAAACTGAATTCTGTCCATGAAGGCGAGGCTTCGCGCGTGGAGTGCGAGAGTTGCGGATCTCCCTAGGTTGAGTTGGGGATCGATCATAGCAAACATTGCTCCCTCTCCGCCGCGACATGTCCATGACATGCCTGTGTTCCATTCGAATTGCAACTCTTGGCACTAGACAGGCCAGCCACAAGCCTGTTGTGTTTAAGGGCTTGAGCTCTATTTCCTTAATTCTTCACAGGTCAATCACATGCCTGTCCTGTTTAACTCACCCATGACTACAGGCTTACTTGGACAGCTTGGTCAGCAGGACAGCAGTGCGGTGACATGACCTGAACCTGGGCTTATACCACAGCAGGGACAGGTGTTTTTGAACAGTAGGACAAATGTGCAGTAGCATGACCTGGACCTAGCCGGCTAGCCTAGTACGTTGTCCTTCACTTGGGCCCATCCCAACTTGCTCATGAGACTACACATCGATTGCTGGCCATCTTTTAGTCAATATTCAAAACAGCATGTTAGCCCCAGTGTGGAGCGCCTCACATGGTTAGGGGTAGCAACAGAGGGGTAGCAAAGCTTCTTTGAGTGGGAATATGTATATGGGGGAGAGGATGACCAGGGGTATGGTCAAGAGTATGACCCCTGTTATGACCTAGTGCTGAATATCATTGCACACGAGGCCAAAGGACTGGTGAAGTGACATTTATTCACAACAACGACAACGATGGGCCGTGGGAATTTTTATTTCGATTGGGAAGATATGAGATTCCTACATCAGCGCATCCCCTAAATGCCCCTAGTATTCGGGCAAAGTTGGGGGGGGGGGGCTTTTGCCAAAGAATGTTGCGAGAACACTCGAGAGAATATTGCTTTATCATTTAAGTGTTCATGTATGACCTGCTGTGCCGCACAGCCTCCATAGCTTCGACCTTGGCACATCACACTTTAAAACCTTTCTTGTTAGGCTTCTCCAGTTGACTCGGCAGACATCGAGCTGCCAGACTTTCAATTGGCATTCTCAGCTAAAATAAACCTTGGTGACGCGGTCATATCTCCTCAAAAGCTAAAATATCACTGATGAGTCAAATCATGACAAAGGTCTTTTTACAGTCTCCCTTTGTGGGAAGCATGTGTGTTAAGAACGGTGCATATTTACTGAGCCTTGCTGAGCGCTCGGTTGCGGGGGGCCGGTAGGGGATGAGTAACCTCAATTCCAGCTACCATGCACTGTCGGATCAGGGGGTCAGGACCATGGTGCATGTCACAGTATATTACCGTATACGTGACAGAACCGTTTGAGCCGCCATTAGCGGCCACGGAGCCTCCGCAGCTTCTCTGCGGAGTCTCCTGATTTGAACTGATACCTAGAAACCCGATTACGCAAGGTGATTTGGCATAATCCGTACTCTGAATTGGGCCTGCCGGGTCCCTGTATCTCGGCAATTGCCCAAACTAGTTACTTCGTCTCTTTCTAAAGGACAGACCTCTATTGTAACGAGCACCGGCCGTCATCAGTGAATGAGACCTACTGCGTTCCCTTAAGTCAGTACCTGAACCCAAGTCAAGTCTATACAGCCTCCGCTGGTATAGCAGGAGATAGAATCCTCAGTTGAGGACCGAGACCCCTGCCGAAGAAGAAGTACGCAGACTATGCCTCGGCCACCTCACCGCGTGATGCGCGGTAAGTGCCCCTTTACATAGCCCGGCTGGATCGCGCCCAGACGGCCAGAAGGCCTGCGCTCCCAAAGCCATTTGCTAGTCATACAATTATCCAGCTTCGCAGCTTAACTCGCTGAGCACTCGCAGCCAGTGAGTAGTCACTGAGTCTGCCCGTAGGCGTCCATCACTGTTGTGAGGAAAGAAGTCCGCCACGGACCCGAAGCGCACATCGCGAGTAAAGTAGTAGGGGCGGTACCCACGAGACAGGGACACCCAGACAGGCCCTAGACAGGAAGACTCTCCTACTAGGGCTGTGCCTTACAGCTATCCTGTTACAGCTCTTGTATGTAGTACAAGGAGCCTGAGTGTACGACGCTGTACCGTGTTTGAGAGTAGAGGACGCCTCTTTAAGGCGTCCTGACCGGAGTTCACGGTATTTACCATAGTATTGCAGTTACTGCTTTATGGTGCGACATGCAGCCATGCCACCCTCCTATGTGAGCGGGGCAGGAACGTAGAACCCGGAGATCTAGACAGGGGGGGGGAGAGAATAGATGATTGGGTATTATGTGAATGGGTGAGGCACGGATGCAGCGCTGAGGCACATGCAACCATGTGCATGGCAGGGTCTGCCATATTATGCTGGTAGCTGACTAGTTGAGTCGACAAGTAGTCAGCTACCAGGGGAACAGTCGTGTACTATTCGTGCCAGGGGGAGTCCCCCTGGTCACGACGGCTAGAAATTTGAAAGTTTGATATGGAATGAAATAGGGTACATGCACGCAGTTGTTTCATTGTTATCAGATCTTTGAGATTCCGGGCTACCATATTGCTACCATCACACGTTGTGCAGTCGTTTTGACAACTGCAATTATATAAATAAAGGGAAGAAATTATGTATCTTGTTACAGTGGCAAAAAAAGATTGCCAAGCATCCAAAACTGTGTGCGATGTATAGCAAAATTGTCGGAGTCAGGGCGGAGATGCGATAGTTTTTGCTATGACTTCACAGAGCGATAGCTTAATCAAACGAATTCTACACATCGATACGTAGTGGTTCACACCATGCACAGCGCCATCAACCAACCGTCGGCAAATTAATGACAATGGCCAGTAAGGGATCAACGGTCGATTCTGGGGAGGGGCGACTCCTACTGGTGCATGATGGGAGATAACCAACCGATTTGAGCCATGGAACAGTTTCTACCTCTCCCATCCCATGAAATAGCCACAAGGCCCTGCTCAAAACCAGAGGGCTCAAACTTCCCTTATTCCCAGTTTCCCACCCTATTTGTCCAAAACCTAACGTACGGCAGGGCTTTGTCGGACATGGCATATGCAAGTAGGTCGCATCCGACAGTAGGACGCATTCTACGGAAAGAGGATTTGCGCTTGGCATGCAGTTGTCTAGTAACTAATGACAAATCAACATTCAGAGGCTTCGCCTCCGTTTCTTACAAAAACCTACGACCTCGTTGACGACCCAGACAACCATACCATAGTATCATGGAATAACCATGGGACCTCATTTATCGTGCACAAGGTATGTTTTGGGAGGTCCAATGCCAAATTCTGCCGGCTATTCCTTTTGACTCCCACTGTTTCCTCGCAGCCCCCAGAATTTGCTCGCGATCTTCTACCGCGCTTCTTCAAGCATAACGTAAGTTGATGTGTCGGAAGTCGAGGCCTCCTGCACACCGCGCACTAGGACACACTCAACCGCACCGGCACCATGTCCCGTTGCAGAACTTCTCCTCGTTCGTTCGACAACTTAACACGTATGGTTTCCGGAAAGTTGACCCGGATAGGTGGGAGTTCGCCAACGAGAACTTCATACGGGACAGGCGGGACCTGCTGAAAGACATTCACAGACGGAAGCCGACTAATGCACCCTCGGGGCACCAAGGTCCGGGCATGATGCACCCCAGCATCAACTCCCTGATTGCAGCAGGCAGCCATGGAGCCATTGAGGTGAGAAACTACAGTGGACAGCTCCATGTTTGCCTGCCTGCTCCGCAGCTCCATTGTGTACAGCTATCTCAGCATGGCTGACACTTGTCTACACCTCAGGCTTCCCGCCACCATAAACGCTCATGGACAGCAGGGCTCTGTAAATAACCGAACTGCTAGATGCCCCCTGTCACATCAACCGGTTACCCGATGCTGTGCTCTTGAAGCTTGGGCAGTACGGCGGTTTCCAGGAGGAGTTGGAGACGCTCAAACGCGACAAGAACATATTGATGATGGAGCTGGTCAGACTCAGAAACGCACAGCAGGTATGTCTCAATCTACGCCTTGGTCCACCTCTGCACATGCATGCGCTGCTACATCTACGGCAAAGCTCCAGCCTATTCCCCACCAGCCTATTCCCCACCAGGCCAGCACCCCGATATTTTCTGGGGACTGCTGATCTTATCGTGCCATTGCATTGCTGCTTTAGCCACCGACTGTAGGCCAGTCAGAGTTTGGTCCTCTTGAGGCCACAGGCCCAGTAGTAGTGGTCTGAACGCCCTCTTTGCCAAACACTAAATTGAAGTATTGAACACTGTTTTTTTGAAGTTTGCCGGCATGGTTGCTTCTGCGCTGAAGCCCCGCTGCAACCATCTGTTCAGCCCCGCTTCAACCATCTGTTCAGCCTGGATTTGTCTTCGTTATCCTTCCATGCTGGGACTGTACATTGCAGCAAGTCCTCCTACTGCCAGGAGGGCAGTCTGCTCTGCAGCACCGCTGCCTCACAGCCCACTTTCCTCCCCTATTCATATTGGGTTTTCAGACATGGGATTCAGACAAGGATTCCGTCAAGGAGTTGATTGCATGTGGTCATTGTTATTTCTCCCCCTTTCTTATGTGCAGTCCTCAGACTCCAAGGTCCGCGAGCTCCTGCAGCGGGTGGAGCAAACGGAGACACGGCAGAACACCATCGTCAGCTTCTTCACAACAGCGCTGAAGAACCCGACCATGCTGCAGCGACTGTTCACGCAGGTAAGCGGGGGGAGGGGCTGTGGGTGGGTGCTGCACGCATGTTGGGTGGATGTGCGGACCTTCCGTTTTTGTTGCTTCCAAATGCTTGGGGATGTCTCCATTGGACCGAAACCTTTACCAGCCTACGGCTGATAGCTTAAGCAGCAGAGCTTGCTGCAATGCTGCACCAGTACCCCCTAACTACAGGCTGTGATGTTGCTCAAATGAAGGCCATGCGAGCATGGTCAAGAATCGTGGAGATTTCCCCCCCCTCAGGGCATGGGGATGTCGCTGGACTACGCGAAAGATGCTTGGAACATGCCATACTGCTGCTCACTAAGTACACTATCAGGGTCCGGCATCAGCCCACTTTCTCGCCTGCTATCTGCGAAAGAATTCCAATGTGTGTTTTTATGCAGGTTACCGCGGGAATGGGCATGCAGCGCATCACTGCTGAGCCGTCGGCTAGGGCAGGTGGGCTCCATTGCACGAAGCAGCCCATATAATTCCTTGCTTTGCAAGTTCTTCCTTGTTTATTTTGGTACCTCAGGTTCCTTTCTTTATATTAGTCCTGTGCCCTGCATCTCATGCATGCCCCGATGACCATGCCCTAGCTCTTGAGTTGCACATCAGCCATGTATTGAGACAAGTGCCGGTATAATGTTCTGGTCCCCATTGAAGGAGGGAAAAGAAACCTTCATTTTGAGGGTGTACCTGCGTTTTGCCCTGTTATCAAGTTTGCTGCCACACTGCCACAGCATGCCCTTCTATATTGTCCTTCATGCTGATGTGGTCACGTAGGCCGGAAAAAACGACGTGTGCCACGGACAGGCGTTGTTGGGGAGGACGCCTCATCGCCTCCCGGTGGGGAGGATGAGGGCGAAATGGACATGGAGGATGGGGACGCGTCCGATATGGCCTCCCAGCAGCAGATCATTCAGTACCACCCCAACCATTTGCTGGGTAACATGGGCAGCTTCGGCCATGGGGCAAAAGCAGAAGTCCACGGTGACTGCATGGGCGGGGCGGGCACAAGCGGGGCGGGCGCAGGCGGTGCCCCTCCAGGAGACCTCTCCGAATTCTTCTTGAACCAGTTCACTTCGATGTTGGAGGCGCCGTCGGTCGGCAGCTCGTCGCAGTGGGACCCGGTTGCCGGTGTAGGGGCCAGCGGGCAGGGCACCGCTGCTGCTGCTGCTGGCGGTGTGGGAGCAGGAACGGGAGCAGCAGGCGGCGGCGCTGGGGTGGATGGCTTTTTGTCGGCGTTTGACGGGCTTCAACTGAGCGCTGGCATACCTCATGCTGGCAGCAGTGCAAGAGTAAGCAGAAGTATCCCTTCCAGAGCCCTCCGCCTGCTCTGCCCATGTGGTGACCCCATGTGGTACCCCATGCCCATGCCCATGGTACCCCATGTGTTGACCCCATGCCCGAGTTAACCGTTGCATGCATTGCTGCTTCGACATGCCTCGGCATTCGTCATGAGCTCTAGCTGCTGCCCTGTCCTAGCGCCCTCAGTGTTTTGACAAGCATGTGATGATTGGCTGCGATCCTCCGGTGTTTTGTTCTTGCACATGAAAACCTGCAATCATAAGGATTGCCTACATCGGTAGAGGCAGCTGCTATTTTAATCGTTAAGATGAGCAGGTGCTGGTACTGATATGAAGTTATGGCTGCTTATAATCGGAAGAGGCAGCAGCTACCGACATGCGTTCCCCATGTCCGCTCCGCAGGCAGATGGCTTCATGCCGTCAGTAACAATTCAGGAACAGCCTGCTAACAGCCGCAGTCCGCCGCCCTCCTCTCCCCCCAGTGAGTTCTAATTGTTGGTGTTTGCACCGTCCATATCTTCTGACGGGGAATGGGGATGAAGGGAAGTAACGCGTCTGAGGCATGGGCCTTGGCAAAGCAGCCTTGAGAAGCGGCCATCTAGCTTTTCTTGATTAAGTTAACCATGTTTGTTCCTGTAGCAATGACGCAAGGGCCCACAGCTCCACACCGGCCTGTTCAGGCCATCCTAGCTACAGCCTGCTTGAAGTCATCAAAATTTAACACAAACACTGTGGTAAACAACATGCAAAACATTGGACTTCGTTGATGCAGCACTGCCTCACAAAGAGTGTTTTTAACAATGCCGGTAGGTGAATCAGCAGGGCGTTTGGCAGTGTGGCAACCGATTCTGATTTATCCTGGCACTTTCCGGCCCGCTTGCGCTCTCTGACCGCAAATGGATGTTGCTGCCTCCTGTTGTTGACAGCCTACGGTCGGGGCGCTCGGCTGCCGCCAGTCACATCGGTGATGATCCCGCCCGTGGCATCGCCCACCTCCACTACCACCTCAGCGACCACAGCACCGGGATCCCACGCGGTAGGCCCATCCCATCTTGACGCCCTGGACGAAATCATGGGGCCAGACATGGTGAACGCAACGATTCCGTCGTTTGGTCCGGAGGCGCTGCTGCTGGACGCCAAGACAGCTCAGCGGGGTCACAAGGTGGGCGGGCAAGTGTGGTGACAGGGGGTACTGCGGCCAGCTACTGCTGTACTTGGCGGCATCTCCTTCAGCCTTAATTGCACATTCCACTGCTGCTTATCCCCCCTGTTGTTCTTGTCCGGTTTCAGCTCCCCACTCCGGCGTCTTCCCCCATATCATTTTCTCTCCCCCTGCTGTCTCTTCCCCGGCCCTAGTCACCTTAACGTCACTACTTATAGCCATGCCCCATCGTCTCCCCTGGCCTAATTGCTCTGACGCCTCTGCCCACTGCCACGTCTGACCTGCCCACTGCTGCCGTTTCCCATACAGCAGCAGATGCTCCCGGTGCGAAGTGCGGCCATGGCGCCCCCTACCTCCAACATGGCGGGCACTAGCCGCATGCCTAGTCTACCGGTGCTGGGCCTACCATCTATTTATGGAGGGGTGCGTGTTGAGCAGCTTCCTGAATACTTTACTCTCTGCATGTCATAATCCACGAGTAGCCTGCTGTCTGTCTATGAGAGGGTCTGCCCTCCCCTGATACCCTAGATGGGGTTCTGCAGATATGCACTTTGTACAGCTATACGCTGTTCATGCAGAAATGCACATTTTGCAAAGCTGCATGCTGTGCATGTGAGTATGCTCTTCGTACAGCTGTTTGTTGTACAATTGCAAGTGAGTACGCAGTATGTACTGCTGCAAGTATTCATGTGCATGAGAACATGGGGTGGAAAGCTGCACACCAGAGTGCTAGCGCCATCTGTGTATAAGCTTTTGGAAGTATCTCTGCTCTCTAGGCCGGAGTAAACTAAGATTTGCTGCTGGCACTCTGGGTAGCAACCATCATGTAATGGCCACAGCTACCGGCAGGGCCACGTCGGACGATGTAAAGAGCATGTGTGCTGTCCACAGTGCCGGTCTTGCAAGCATGGCACTAGTCTTACTTGTGAAGCAGTCCCGTCTTGCCTCGTCTACCAGTCTCAACTGCATTCATTTCCTTATCTTCCTTTAAGTAAGTTGGGGAAGCTCCTTGCTGCCTTTCCATCTCATCACCCCCCTCCCTCGCCCCCCACAGGTATCATTAAGTGTCGGCGCTGTTTCCGCCGCCTCCCCGCCGCTTGGAGAGAATGACATGGACATCCCCTTCGACCTCATGGCCGGTCTAGACGCCATGGGATCAGGTAACTTCAAGGGTTAGGTCACTCATGGGATCCGGCCACTCATTGTTTGGGACAAGGCGTGTCCGTCAGGCTTGAGAGACGGCGTCTAAATAGCGGTACAGCAGCAACAAAGACGGAGACGGCGTGGACGACAAACTGGCTCTCGGATCTCTCTCTGCCAACTTGTCTGCCTATGTGGCTATATGCCGCCATTTCAAGGCCAGCTTTGACTAATATGTTGACTCGGTTGAGCTGGATGTCTTCATGGGATAGTGCAGAGTCTGCACCAAGACTGCCCAGTCACACAAGTTCGAAAACATGCTTCCTGAATAGACTGAAATAAGTACGGTATGGAATCTGACGGGCTTTGGCCGCGCCTTGTCGCAGGTGACCTGGCGCTGCCTGAGGGCCCTGACGACCTCTGGGCAATGTTTGGGCCAGGGGGCTCCCCAGGCCATCTCCCGTCAGATCTTATGGAGATGCCGAGCTTGCCTGGACTGTCAAACCTCTCCTCGGCTACCGCCGCACAGCTTGCTAGCCTCACACAGGCCAGCTTTGTGCCCCCTCTTATCAAGGAGGAGCCTACAGGGATCTGACAAGATGGCTGGCTGTGGGGATAGGGGTGTGGGGCTGTGAGAGGAGGGTTTGCTTGAGCCTGATATGCAGGTCAACAATGTTGAAAATGCTCTCAAGGTGTGGGCTCTCTGGCATTGGGTTCCTCTCAGGCCTTGGAGGGTAACACTCTAGAGCAGGGGCTGAAGAGTCGCTCCGGGAAACATTTGTTGAAGCTGTCTGGCATAGTTTTTCATGCCTTGCTAGGATGGACGCATGCGGCTGTGCCGCCTGTTCTAGGCAAAAGCTTCGACTGCTGCACATTTTATTCTTTATCTAAAAATTTGGGAAATAACAAGAATGTGCCATGCGAGTGTATTGGCTACACAGCACCTTATGCCAGCACTCGAACAATGAAATGAATGGCTGAAGTGAACTACTGTTTTTATTATTTTTGTAAATACGGGTTGGATTCTATGAACTCGTTTTTCTTGAGCAATCACCTGAACCAATGACGCGTTTCCAATTGTCGCTTGGCTCGTCTCTAAGCCCTGATAACATTTCAATGTTGTTTCAGCGCATGGGACCTGTATTCACGAACAGCATACGAAAACACGCAGCAAATACAGGGACAGCCCCCTAGCAATGAGATAAACATTCATCTGCAGAAAAAGACCGCCCACCGTGCCCTGGACCGCGAAATTGAAAAAGCAGTTACTGACACGATTCACTGGGTATCAGCATGCAATTTTTCCTCCTGACACCAAGATCATACCTATCGTTGTTGCAGCTGGCTTTTAAAACAAGAACCCCCCCCCCTCATTCTTCTGTGGACATTCTGATCAATCTCACGCCACCGCCTGCACTGATCCATGGTGTTTATGTCACAAGCAATCTTTCAGGAGGGGTACATTCAAACACTGTCAGGACCAGCTCCCTAAGCATTCGCCAGAATGGTGCGAACTCGCCAGCAGCACGCTCTCTCCGTTCGGGCTCTCTCTCAAATAGGCAGCACATTTGACCTCCTCCTAACCCAAGCAATCAAACAGGCAAACAAATAGTAGGACTCATATGCTCACATAGCTTGTTGCTCACATTGCTCACATAGCTTGTAGGAATCACTTTCACACAGAACATTTCATATAATTCAGCTCTTGCTACTTTGAGGTCCGAGCGGCCACCCCCACTAGTTTACAGCCTTCACCGCCCCCTGCATTCAGGCAACCATGCCTGAATGCCTAATGCTACGCAACCCTGCGCCACGGTTTTCACAGCTGCCAAACCACAACCCAAAGCTCCTACTCTAAACTGCCCTCCATCCCGTCTCTCCATCCACCTTTCACTTGCTGGCCCTGCCACGCTCAGCGCCCTCTCCCGACAGCCACACCACCGCGGCGGCCACTGCAGCGGCGCCCACCAACCCGCCCGCCAACACTGCCCGCCAGCGCCGGGTCACGAGCAGCTCTTCCAGCTGCCGGGCACGCTCCGCCTCCAGCACCTCTCGCAGGTAGCTTCCCGCCCCCTGGATCATCTCATCCGGCTCAGTGCCCTGACCCTGGGCCCTGGCTTCATGCGCCTCTGTGTGCGCCCGCACCAGAGGCAGCATACCCAGGGTCACGGCCTGGTGCAGAGCCTGCCTGGAGGCGGCATGCGCCGGACACTCCACAATGGGCGCAGCCGCTGCGTCCTGCGGTCCACCAGCTGGCCTCACCAGCCCCGCCATGCAGAACAGGCAGGCCCACAGCATGTCATCGCTATCCCCCCCCATGCGGAGGAGCGTGTCGGCCACCCTGCAGGACAATGAAAGTGCGAAATATGTGAGAAGGCGTTTCCAGCACAGCAAGCAGGGGTTGGGGCATGTGTGAGAGCAGCCAGCGCTAGCGCGGCACCCTAAATTCAGATGCCAGCCTTCACCTGACCACGTTGAGACGAGGATCGCATTCTTTTCTCCTTCAAATGCAAAACGATGCTGGCACTTTTGCCCCTTGCCTGACCTTCCTCTTCTTCAAAATAGAAAACAACTTGTCCCCCCCTTTCTGCCCTCACCTCGCCATGCCCCCCTCCTCGACCAGCCTCTGCCTGACCGCCTCCTGTAGCAGCTCCCCGCCCTCCACCATCACACCCAGCAGCACCAGGCCCTTGCACTGCAACGGGGCCTTGTCTGGGAACGCCTTCAAAGCAGCCAGGATGGCGGACAGTGTACGGCGGCTCAAATACGCCTTAGGCAAGGAGGGGTGAAAGGGACGGTACAGTAAAGCGGGTGAAGCCCGTTCAGCAAGAAGAGAGCGAGAAGAGAGCCGGGTGGCGACATTCAGTTTAATAAGGGCACACCAGGAGACCACGACAGGTCTGATAACCGACTCTGAGCTTAACTCCTGAATACCTAAAATTTCAGGAATGTCACAAACCACGAAATAGCAACTTTCCAATGAAGCATCCCATGCTGCAGCTTGGAGCCTTTTCCAAGCTCAAAAACGCCTCCAGAGTTAGGGTCCCCAGGCGAGGGCCCTGGGCACTACCCTTGCGCCCCCACCGCCTGCCTCAGCTCTCAAAACAATTGACATATTGTCGGGTTTTACTGCACTCTCCCCAAAATGGGAGCAACAGCACAGGCGCTTGCCCCCCCCCACCCTTTGCTCACCTTCATCATGTTGTTGTCCAGCGTGAGCGGGATGAGGCTCAGCAGTGCAGCCAGCTGCACCATCAGGCTGTCCGGGAAGGCCTCCATGGCCTCAGTGATGGTCTCCACGCCACCGGACTGAGAGGAACACCGGGGAAGGGGTCGGCCATATGCAAAAGGAGGGGGAGGGGCAGCCAGGGGGGGGCAGCCATATGCAAAAAGGAGGGGGAGGGGCAGCCAAGGGGGGCAGCCATATGCAAAAGGAGGGGGAAGGGCAGCCAGGGGAGGGGCAGCCATATGAAAAAAGGAGGGGGAAGGGCAGCCAGGGGGGGGCAGCCATATGCAAAAGGAGGGGAAGGGAAAGCCAGGGGGGGGCAGCCATATGCAAAAAGGAGGGGGAGGGCAGCCAGGGGGAGGCAGCCATATGAAAAAAGGAGGGGAAGGGAAAGCCAGGGGGAGGCAGCCACATGCAAAAGGAGGGGGAGGGGCAGCCAGGGGGGGCAGCCATATGCAAAAGGAGGGGGAGGGGCAGCCAGGGGGGGCAGCCATATGCAAAAGGAGGGGGAGGGGCCGCCAGGGGGGGGCAGCCATATGCAAAAGGAGGGGTGGGGGGAAGCCAGGGGGGGGCAGTCATATGCAAAAGGAGGGGGGGGGGAAGCCAGGGGGGGGGGCAGCCATATGCAAAAGGAGGGGGAAGGGCAGCCAGGGGAGGGGCAGCCATATGCAAAAGGAGGGGGAGGGGAAGCCAGGGGGGGCAGCCATATGCAAAAGGAGGGGGAGGGGAAGCCAGGGGGGGGCAGCCATATGCAAAAGGAGGGGGGGGGGGGGCAGCCAGAGGGGGGGCAGCCATAAGCAAAAGGAGGGGGAGGGAAGCCAGGGGGGGGCAGCCATATGCAAAAGGAGGGGAAGGGGAAGCCAGGGGGGGCAGCCATATGCAAAAGGAGGGGGGGGGGCAGCCAGGGGGGGGGCAGCCATATGCAAAAGGAGGGGGGGGGGCACACAGGGGGGGCAGCCATATGCAAAAAGGAGAGGGAGGGGGAAGCCAGGGGGGGGCAGCCATATGCAAAAGGAGGGGGGGAGAAGCCAAGGGGGGGCAACCATATGCAAAAGGAGGGGGAGGGGAAGCCAGGGGGGGGGCAGCCATATGCAAAAGGAGAGAGGGGGGGGGCCAGGGGGGGGGCAGCCATATGCAAAAGAAGAGAGGGGGGGGAGCCAGGGGGGGGGCAGCCATATGCAAAAGGAGGGGGGGGGGCTGCCAGGGGGGGGCAACCATATGCAAAAGGAGGGGAAGGGGAAGCCAGGGGGGGGGGCAGCCATATGCAAAAAGGAGGGGGGGGGGCAGCCAGGGGGGGCAGCCATATGCAAAAGGAGGGGGAGGGGAAGCCAGGGGGGGGGGGGCAGCCATATGCAAAAGGAGGGGGAGGAGCAGCCAGGGGGGGCAGCCATATGCAAAAGGAGGAGAAGGGGAAGCCAGGGGGGGGGGGGAGGGCAGCCATATGCAAAAGGAGAGGGAGGAGCAGCCAGGGGGGGCAGCCATATGCACAAGGAGGGGGGGGGGGCAGCCAGGGGGGGGGGCAACCATATGCAAAAGGAGGGGGGGGGAAGCCAGGGGGGGCAGCCATATGCAAAAGGAGGGGGAGGGGCAGCCAGGGGGGGGCAGCCATATGCAAAAGGAGGGGGGGGGGGAGCCAGGGGGGGCAGCCATATACAAAAGGAGGGGGGTGGGCAGCCAGGGGGGGCAGCCATATGCAAAAGAAGGGGGGGGGCAGACAGGGGGGGCAGCCATATGCAAAAGGAGGGGGGGGGAAGCCAGGGGGGGCAGCCATATGCAAAAGGAGGGGGAGGGGAAGCCAGGGGGGGCAGCCATATGCAAAAAGAGGGGGAGGGGCAGCCATGGGGGGCAGCCATATGCAAAAGGAGAGGGAGGGACAGCCAGGGGGGGGCAGCCATATGCAAAAGGAGGGGGGGGGGGGAAGCCAGGGGGGGGCAGCCATATGCAAAAGAAGGGGAAGGGGCAGCCAGGGGGGGGGGGACAGCCATATGCAAAAGGAGGGGGAGGGGAAGCCAGGGGGGGGGCAGCCATATGCAAAAGGAGGGGGGGGGGAAGCCAGGGGGGGGGGCAGCCATATGCAAAAGGAGGGGGGGGGCAGCCGAGGGGGTGCAGCCATATGCAAAAGGAGGGGGGGTGGAAGCCAGGGGGGGGCACCCATATGCAAAAGGAGGGGGGGGGGGCAGCCATATGCAAAAGGGGGGGGGGGGGGGCAGCCGAGGGGGTGCAGCCATATGCAAAAGGAGGGGGAGGGGCAGCCAGGGGGGGGGCAGCCATATGCAAAAGGAGGGGGGGGGGGGGCAGCCAGAGGGGGAGCCATATGCAAAAGGAGGGGGGGGGGGCAGCCAGGGGGGCAGCCATATGCAAAAGGAGGGGGAGGGGCAACCAGGGGGGGGCAGCCATATGCAAGAGGAGGGGGAGGGGCAGCCAGGGGGGGGGCAGCCATATGCAAAAGGAGGGGGAGGGGAAGCCAGGGGGGGCAGCCATATGCAAAAGGAGGGGGAGGGGCAGCCAGGGAGGGGCAGCCATATGCAAAAGGAGGGGGATGGGAAGCCAGGGGGGGGCAGCCATATGCAAAAGGAGGGGGAGGGGCAGCCAGGGGGGGGCAGCCATATGCAAAAGGAGGGGGGGGGGGCAGCCAGGGGGGGGGGGACAGCCATATGCAAAAGGAGGGGGAGGGGCAGCCAGGGGGGGCAGCCATATGCAAAAGGAGGGGGAGGGGCAGCCAGGGAGGGGCAGCCATATGCACAAGGAGGGGGATGGGAAGCCAGGGGGGGGCAGCCATATGCAAAAGGAGAGGGAGGGACAGCCAGGGGGGGAGGGGGCAGCCATATGCAAAAGGACGGGGGGGGGCAGCCAGGGAGGGGCAGCTATATGCAAAAGGAGAGGGAGGGGCAGCCAGGGAGGGGCAGCCATATGCAAAAGGAGGGGGAGGGGCAAACAGGGGGGGGGGCAGCCATATGCAAAAGGACGGGGAGGGGAAGCCAGGGGGGCAGCCATATGCAAAAGGAGGGGGGGGGAAGCCAGGGGGGGCACCCATATGCAAAAGGAGGGGGAGGGGCCGCCAGGGGGGGGCAGCCATATGCAAAAGGAGGGGGAGGGGCCGCCAGGGGGGGGCAGCCATATGCAAAAGGAGGGGGAGGGGCAGCCAGGGGGGGGGAAGCCATATGCAAAAGGAGGGGGAGGGGAAGCTATATGCAAAAGGGGGGGGAGGGGCAGCCAGGGGGGGAGGGGGCAGCCATACGCAAAATGGGGGGGGGCAGCCAGGGAGGGGCAGCCATTTGCAAAAGGAGGGGGAGGGGAAGCCAGGGAGGGGGCAGCCATATGCAAATGGAGGGGGAAAGGCAGCCAGGGGGGGCAGCCATATGCAAAAGGAGGGGGGGGGAAGCCAGGGAGGGGCAGCCATTTGCAAAAGGAGGGGGAGGGGAAGCCAGGGGGGGGGCAGCCATATGCAAAAGGAGGGGGAGGGGAAGCCAGGGGGGGGCAGCCATATGCAAAAGGAGGGGGAGGGGCAGCCAGGGGGGGCAGCCATATGCAAAAGGAGGGGGAGGGGCAGCCAGGGGGGGCAGCCATATGCAAAAGGAGGGGGAGCGGCAGCCAGGGAGGGGCAGCCATATGTAAAAGGAGGGGGACGTGAAGCCAGGGGGGGGGCAGCCATATGCAAAAGGAGGGGGATGGACAGCCAGGGGGGGGCAGCCATATGCAAAAGGAGGGGGAGGGGCAGCCAGGGGGGGGCAGCCATATGCAAAAGGAGGGGGAGGGGCAGCCAGGGGGGGGGCAGCCATATGCAAAAGGAGGGGGAGGGGAAGCCAGGGGGGGCAGCCATATGCAAAAGGAGGGGGAGGGGCAGCCAGGGAGGGGCAGCCATATGCAAAAGGAGGGGGATGGGAAGCCAGGGGGGGGCAGCCATATGCAAAAGGAGGGGGAGGGGCAGCCAGGGGGGGGGCAGCCATATGCAAAAGGAGGGGGGGGGGCAGCCAGGGGGGGCAGCCATATGCAAAAGGAGGGGGAGGGGCAGCCAGGGGGGGCAACTATATGCAAAAGAAGTGGGGGGGGCAGCCAGGGGGGGGGCAGCCTTATGCAAAGGGGGGGGGGGGCAGCCAGGGGGGTGGGGGCAGCCTCATCCACCTCGTCACAAAGCCAGTCATGTTAGAAGGAGCGAAAAAGTTGGATGCTAGATACTGTAGGTAGATCACAGTCAAGACAGAAATCAAAGATGACATCTGTTCGAAGAAGCCTCACTGTGCACCCTGTGCCTTACCATCGTGTGCCCTCCGGAACCAGCTCTATGGGTCCTCAAACCTATTGCAACCCACACCCAGGCTAAGCCTGGAAGCAACAGCTGTTCTCTTGTTTGGAGACATGTCCAATGCACATCTGGGGCGCCGCACAGGCTGCAAAAGGGTGCCCCCAAAGCTTCGTCCCCTTCACCCTTTTGCGTTGCTTTGTCCCCCCTCCAGCCCAGTGTTCCTTCTTTCGGCTACGAGGCCACCATTGCTAGAGGCTGCCCCGAGATTGCAACGGCCCGGTTACATCCCTTTAAGGACAGGCCTGTGTCTGGCGCCCCAAGCAGCATGGTCGACCACACCTGGGACCAGAAAGTCGGTGTGTAGCTGACATGCAGCCGAGTGGCAACAAGAACTGCTCCCATCCTGAGCAGACCTCACCTTTGCCACTGCCCACTGGCTGGCCTGGCACAGCTCTCCATCCCCGCGCACGAGGCCCATGATGGCCAGGCAGGCCAGGGTTTGCACACTGGCCTGCGCCTTGGTCCACCTCATCACGTCCAGCATGGTTCGCACACCGCCTGGGAGGGAGGCAACATGGATCCGAATTTAGTAATGAGCGGGGCGTCACAGCGAGGGCAGGTGGACTCACAAAAACAAAGTCATGAGTGAACATCCGCACAACCGCACGACCGTTGTTTGCTATTCCAGACTTCATATCCTGCTTCACCACACCGCCCTCCACTGCTTCAACTCACACCACACCGCCCTCCACTGCTTCAACTCACACCACACCGCCCTCCACTGCTTCAACTCACACCACACCGCCCTCCACTGCTTCAAGTCACACCACACCGCCCTCCACTGCTTCAACTCACACCACCCCAGCTGATCGTCCTAGTCATATAAGAATAGGATGTAGGAACAATCATCCGGTGATGAGCAGGTCACGGCGGGCGCATGAGGACTCACAAAGTCACAAGTACACAGAAAGTACACCGCTGGGTGGAATTGAGGCGCAGGCCATCCACAGAGCAATCGTTCGTTGATCCCAGAATTCCAACCAATACAACAAAGTCATGCAAATATCTGATTGATGATGTCAGACCCCTCACCTCGTCATTCCACTGTAGTAAACACTTGCTGAAACAGCGGAATGACGAGGTGAGGGGTCTGACATCACCAAATCAATCGCAGATGCTTAGAATGTGAACCTTCCATTAATCGGTGCCATAGCTGTGCCTTCAAGTATTAGAATATCGGTGCAACACCACCTGCTTGTTCATACTGAAGCCCCTCCCTTTAAGCTTCCCTTCCTCAGCATCCCAAGGATGGTTTTGTCCACAAACCATCACGAAATAGGAACTGTACCGGTATACCAGTATCCAGCATTCTTTTAATCGTATGCTTACCAGCACTTATATACCGTATGCTACAGACTAAGAAGTATGTGAGTCACACCTGATCCAGCTATCAGCTCCCGGACCTCGTCGTCGCTCCAAGCCAGCCTGGCCAACGCCTCAAAGCTCATGAAACAGCTGATGGGGCAGATGGCAGCAGCGCCGGCCGCTGTGAAGGCCGCCTCGCTCAACTGCTCGCCTGGCGGGGCAGCTGCGCTCGCCGCCGCGGCGGCGGCCACCGCGACCATCGCTTGGTCCTTGAGCAGCAGGAGTGCGCCGTGCATCTGGTTTGACTTGACGGCGGCCACCTCGACAGGCAGGTCCTCGTCGCACAAGGGACACAGCAGAGACATGTGCTGCATCGGCAGGCTCAGCGACGCCGGGAGCGAAGTAGCAGACGTGTGGAGCGGCGGCTGCCAGCCGCTCAGCAGGGCCGCGGTTCCGGAGCGGGTATGGTCGAGGCCACGGGGTAGGTAAGGCAGCCCAGAGCTGTTGACACCCTGCGGCTGCTGCTCCTGCTGCTGGTCAGCACTCCTGCCGGCGCGGGCGCTGAGGGGGAGGGCAGGCATTGAGAGGCTTTCAGCCCTCAGAGCGGTCGCGGGCATCTGCTGAGAGCTTAGGGCGGCCGCGCCGCATTGCAAATCCTCGCTGTCACCTTGCGGGCCGGCAGCAGCCTCCGCTCTCCTCCCTCCTACCTGTCCGGGCAGCAGCGCTCCGCCGTCTGTACCCCAGGGCGGCGGATGCATGTCTGCATCACACCCGCAGGCTAGAGAGGGCGTAGCGGCGGCGTGCTGGCCCAGCATGGCGCCGATGGCTGCTGCAAGTTTGGAGCCGCCATTGGATTCGGAGCTGCAGCCAGCTGCATCAGACGAGCTGCAGCCCATGATGCGCATAGAGGGGCTCAGCCCCGTCTGATCCGTGCAGTCATTGCCGGAGTCCCGCTCTGTCGCCGTCTGTAGGCCCTGCTTTGGGCTGGACGGCGGCTGGTCCACCTCGCTCACCTGGCGCAGTAGGTCGGCAATGGAGCCGCCGCGAGTCCCTGCTGCCCTGACGGAGTACCTGCAGCCGCTCGATTCCTCCGATCTCAGCATCCCCTCACTGTCCTCTTTTCCAACAACGGCCACATTGCTTTCCATGGCGGTTGCCAGGTTGCGGATCACAACAGAGTCACAGCTCCCCGCCGCCTCCCCTATGAGCGCACCGGCGGCAGCCGCATCCACCTGCTCCATCTGCGGCTGAGACAGCCGTGAAGGCGAGATGAAGCTCAGCAGGCGGGGGCGTACGGACCTTGACCTTGTCGACAGTGGCACCGGCTCCTGCTGCTGCTCCGTCGAAGCTTCGCCTGCCGATCCAGGAGACGAGAACGGCGAGCAGGGGGTGCCTAGCACCACAGTGCTGGCGGTTGACGCGCACGCCAGCGTCTTGTGCTGGCAGTTATCGACGGAGGCGCACCTGGACATGGCACAAACCGCGCCGAGGCACAGCAGCCGAGGGCTTGCCATGACCAGGGCCGCAGCGCTTGCTGCCAGTCTCGCTGCCCCAGCAGCCAGGGAGGCGGGCGAGCCGAGCGAGACCAGGTCCACACATCTGCAACACAGCGTGGGTGGATCCATTGAAGTTTCAGCCACCGCCCTGCTCCAAGCGCCACGCCTATCCTACCATGAGATCACACAGAGCAAGTACCAGGATTCCATTGGGTCAGGCCAAGAGGCAGAGTGTCCACTCTCCAGAGCAAATCAACCTGTGCAGCTGCAACACACGCTTTGCCTGGCCCTTTCAAACAGGGCTCTCAGGAGGATGCGTTGATGCTGCAGCGACACACTTTCAAGGCTACGTGCTGATTTGCACACCACTCTTTGTTTAAGCCTGCTCCGCCTACGTTTTTGCTCAATTATGGCCGAGCCTGCCTGCCGGCAAGTAAAACTCGATCACGGCCTACGGACGACTGGCGGCGAGCCCTGCTCATGAGCCACAGGCCGTGAGACAATCATGGTTTGGTCACTATCAGCCGTGGCTGCCGGGCGGCCAGCTGCCACGGTAGGGCTGACAGATACTGAAAGTGGCCTGGCATGGACAAGGCCGCAGGCATAAATTAAGACAGGAATATGATGAGAGACCGACCTGCGCCGGGTGAGTCGCACTGGGGGCCGCGATCCGATGATCTGGTGTTGGGCCGCAGGGGGCGCGGAAGTGGCGCCCACCGGAGTGACCAGAAGATCCCAGATGGGCTGGGCCCCACCCTCTGACGCTGCGGCGGGGGTACAGGGACAGATGGGCTGAAGCGGCATCACCAGTGAAGTTGGGTTCCACACGGGGCTATGCACTGAAACATCCAGAGGGTCCAGCCCGCATCCTTGCTGTGGCCGGCTGGGGAAATCTCCTGCTGAGGGGGCAGGTAGCTGCTGAGGCAGCAGACCTGCCCAGGGTGGCGCAACAGCCTCTTGACGAACGTGGGCCCCCGCCCCATCATCGTACTCGGTGGGGAGTTGACCGCTGCCTCCAGCTGCTATTGCAGTCTTTGGACAACCGTAGTGTTGCTGCTGCTGTAGCCAGCGTCCCTGCTGCTCCTGCTCCAGCAGCGCAGCTCCTGCCATGCGAGTTAGCAAGTTCAGGTGCTCCTCATTGGGGTCATAGGGTACCCCGTGGCCATTCGCGGCGGACAGTGGCACGCCTCTCCGCACCACCTCCTCGTCCACTCCATCTCGATCACATGTCCTGGCTGCGTACTGTTCATCAGCAAGTGAATCTCGGCTGCCGTTCGGGAGCTTGGAGGGCTGACTACGGATCTCAACGTGGTGAGTAGGCGCAGGCGGAGGCGCAATTGAGGGCCAACCAGGCGCAACAAAGAAGGCGGCCGCCGTCACGGCACATGGAGAACCCTCGCAAGCCGTCTCAGGTCTGCCGTGGGCAGAGCTGTGTGCACCTGCCACAACCGGACTGAATCCAGGATGCTGCGATGCCGCCATGCTGTCGTGCTGGACTTCCGCTGCTGGCTGATTTCCGGTAGCTCCAGCATTGGCTGCCGGGCCTACACTGTCAACTCCTGACACAGCAGCAACCAATGTGGCTCTGGTGCTGACTCTGGCGACGCCGTCCGTGCTTGTGCTCACACTTAGGCAGCTGTTGTTGGTGCTTCCGCCGGGTCGCAGCAGCTTGCTGACCAGGTAGCGGGTGCCGTGGTCGGCCACAATGCGCTCAGCGGGAGCACAGCACCTGGTCACGGTGGTGAGAGGGGTCAGACAGACAAGACAGCAGGCATACATGGGTGGGGGGAGCGTGGCACATGGTCACAAGCACAAAAGGCGTCAGCAAGGTCAAATGAATTCATGGTCCTTGCACAGCTCTGGAACAAGCCTAGTTCATTACCAGGTGGAGAGGAACCTGTTGATCGGGGAGCTCCGCTTCTTCCGCCGAGAGTCAACAGTGAAGGTGAGATTCAACTGGCCAGTTCATGCGGCTACACCAACACCAGTACCCAGCCTGCTTTATAGCTTCAGACCTGTTCTGATACGAAATGTGTGACGTTGGAATCTTTGTGTCTTTGGACCCTGGCCCCACGCTTGCCCACTTCAACCTCTACCCTCAGTACCTGAACGGGCAGGCCAGGGGGGCCCCTGCCTGCAGCAGTGCGCCGAGGTGGTGAGAAAGGCAGCCGGCGCAGAAACTATGGTCGCAAGGCCGGATCTGCACAGCTGTGTTCATGAGGGCACTGCACAGTGGGCAGGTAAGGATGTAGCCCTTCTCATCAGCATCGATCCTGCCCAGTGCCTGGCTCAGTCCAAGATGGAGGTCAGGTGGCTGAATGTGGCAGTTGTATGTGGCGGGGTGACCGGATGAATTGTTCCTCAATTGCGTAAGCGGATCCTCGACATGCTCAAAAATCTCCTCAAAAGCTGGGAACGCACGTTGTGGCGGGAATTTCGTCGGCAGTGGGCCGGTGCCCTCGATTGGTTCGCTCCTGGTGGAGCAGGAGGCAGCGTCAGGGGCACCTCGGTCGCGGCTTTCGCTTGTCGATGCTGGGCTGTCTAAACTGTTCTCCAGGCTGGTTTGTTTCAAGCATTCTATCTTGGATCCAGCAGGCACTTTGCAGTGCATCATTCGCACTGGGACGTGATCTTCAGCTGCGTGAGGGCCTACGAATAGAGAGGCAGGTTGGCGTTGATTTTGGCTGGAATTCCTGAGATTGCGTTGGACACGAAGGGCAAAGACACACCAGCGCTACAGTGGATTCAAAAAGTCCTTCCGTATTCATGCATAACGTACCGGTACCGGTGCTCGCCTTGCTTCAAAACTTTGAACTTCTTTGGAATACTTGGTGAAGGAAAGTCAGCAGAGATGCTACGTTTCCAATATGAACACATACAATGCAATCGATGCTCGCTGGCAATGCTCTTCGCGGTCACGTCATGTCACGCCACGTCACGTCAAGAAAGTCGCCCCATTGAGCCGCTAGCCGAGCAGCTTCCTGTCAAATTCAATCAGTCGGTACATGATAAGACGGTATATGATAAGATAGAGTGGATTGCCAAGCTGTTTTTGCGTCCCTGGCAATTTCAACTACTCTCACCGCATTTTGATGTGGAAACAACTGATTTTGAATTCGGCTGTCGTTGAGACATGTGGCTGGGTCCGCCAGCAGCTGTCTGGTACTTTCGAACCGACCCTCGCCCGACCAGTCAGGTGTCATCCTTACACCGTGTCCTTACACGTGATGCCCGGATGCCAGTCAGTGCGCTTCAGCTTCGCCGACATTTAAAATATGCTGCAAACTGTAAACAATAATGATCTATTTTGATGAGCCAACACCTAACTCAAGAGGAATGGGCTCAACCAGCCTATCGAACACAGAGTGTTGGGCATTGCCGTTTAGTACAGGTTGCACATTACCGGTAGTAAGAAAACACAGTTAGGTGAGTAACGGTACAGTGTTTACCCCTAATGGTCAGATCACCCTGCCAGCTTGATCATAGTCTGACCCGAGCCCTACCCGTTGCTTCAGTGTCCGGGTATTCTTACATCTGTCCCACTCGTCGCTCTAGACCCCCTTGAAGGGAGGCCACTAGGTCGGCAACTGCTTGATCTACACATGCCCCCTGCTCAGGAGCCTGCACGGATGCTCGGCTCAGTAGCATCTGCACCTGGAAGGCCAGCGGGGGGGTACAGGCATGTAAGATGGGCATGTTGGCATGTCTTTCTCAATTTACCGAAGCCATATTTCAGCAGCTGCACAGAGCTCGACTGCTGTGCTGCATCAGCCTAAGGATCAGTTTTCGGCCCTGGTAAGTACATGAAGCTCGTGTCCTGCGCCTTCCTGGAGCTTTGAAGATCATCCAATTGGCACAGATAGCTAATAGTTTATTTTACTGCGCCACACCACCTTCGGGCCTCTGTGAGGCCACAATTGGACCTGTGAGGACCAAACTTTGACCGGCCGTGGGCTTTTTAGCTGGTGGGGATTGCTGCATGTGGCCCTCCTGGTGGTAGGACGTCATGTAGCTTTAAATTAGCTGAAGCACCCTCAAATAAGCATGTGGCTACACACCCTGCTCTCATCCCCTCCTGGCCCGAGGACGCTGCTGCATTTCTCCCTACCTTGTCAACAGTCGCGACATTCCGCCCCGCTCCTCTACCCGTGGCCGTGGCCGCACCGACAGCGTTGGCGAGCATCAGGGTGGATGGTATGGAGTGTTTGTTGATATAGCCGAGCACAATGGCGCTGGCGAAGCTGTCGCCGCACCCAACTGTGTCTTGCACCTCGTCAGGAGCCAACTACATTGCAAGAGGCAGTCACACATATCAGAGTTTGTGTGGTATGGGCTTGAGAAAACAGGACCCAGTTGCGGAACTGGCTGCCTGCTGTCCTTTTCTCGTGAGTGGGGTGAGCCGGGCAGGAGGAAAAACACGTCCCTTTGCGGGCAAAATAGGGACACACCCTTCAATTGCATCGTTGCCACCCAAGTCCCAGATCACAACCATGCTCCACGCCACACCACCCTTATCCCTCTTACTTGGCTACTGCAGTGTAGGGCAGATGCTGAAACAAGTGTGAAACTAGTGCAGATACAAACCTGAATCCCCGGCATCCGGTATGTGCGCCCTTCCTCCTTGCTCCGCAGCAACGAGCCTTCCTTGCCAAGCTTTACGACACACCACTGTGTGCGAGCCCCGGGCCGTGCCAGGATGTGTTGTGCAGCAAGGTCTGGGTCGGTATGGCCCGTTATGATGACTGCCTCCTCCTGCAAGATAGGAGTCAATGCCAAGACAAGCAGTGCTGTTGGTTCAGTTTGTGTTTAATTGCTCAACAGACTAGCTATGGCATGCCGTTGGGCAGCTACGACAGAGGACCGAAATTTGACCGTCCTACGCCTGGAGGTCCAAGCAGCAGGACTTGCTATACCTGATCCTCCCAGCCGCAGGTCGTGGTGTTGCTGAACAGCAGCTGCAGCACTAAAAACAGACAATGGTGGAAATTCAAAGGAAGCGCCCATGTCAGCTCATTCGAGTAGCACAATCAGCATTCGAACAAATGTGTGGACTTCAGCTAGTTTACACTCCAGGTACCACAAGGCTGCAGGCAGGGGCACCAGCATGCCCACAAGGATTTGCCAAGGACATGAGCACATGACATACCGCACGAGGTAAGAGAAAAAATGTATAAATCGGCAACCTATTGGTGTGTTAAAGTGTGTCTATTTAAGGACTGGAAAATGCAGCCACACAGGAGGAGCCCACCTCAGGTCATCCCAGGTGCCCAGCCAATATTCAAAAAATCATATGATGGACTGAAAACCGTGGAGACTTCACAGTTTAAATTTAATTTAACATACTGTAGATTTGCTTTGCCCTCCCTCATATGATAAACGTTGTTTGGTATAGAGGAATACATATTTATACTAATAATTAATTGTCAGCACCAGTTTCCAGTCAGAAATTGAGTGTTTGGAATTGAAAGTTTACCCTGAGGGCAGAATTAGAAGAAATCATGTTTTCACACCCGAGGGGATGCAAATCAAATCTACAGTCCGGTGACAAGCAGGGGCAACAGCATGCCCGTAATCACACACCAATGCCACCACATGCGAGATTAGGAGGATGAAAATTGTGTGTTCAGGTCATTTCAAGTCTGCACGGTGAGGCCCCAGAAGAGGCAGGCAGGAGCCAACAGCTGCGTCCCTGTGGTTCTGGTCAGCAGACCAGGCTATAGATTAAGACCAACCAGCCTGACCCTTGCTGCTCAGTGCACTTTCCAGTATATTTTGCTATATCAATTTTTCTGCAGTCCATAGGGTACCAAGAGGCACATGAGAACTGTGCCTACACCCTTGCCCACCTACGTCAACAGTTTCATTTTAGGGATTTAAAACAAATGTTTGTGAGATTGTGTCTATAATTCCGCTATAATTCACGAAGACAATTATCTTAAGCAAACAGGACACAGAGTAGGCACTTCATAAGAGGGAGATACAGGAGTTGCTCACCTCGGTCATGAGGATGACGTCCGAAAGGTCCAAGATTGCGGTGAGGGCTTGTTGTCGGTGACCCTCCAGCATGGTGTGACACCTTGGGCCTGGCAGGTGGACAAGGGGAAGGAGGCAGGTTCGCAAGGAGGCAGCTGCTCAAGAGAGGCTGCCGGTTAGGGCCTCCAGAATGGGAAGGGAAGGGACGAGCAGGTTGCTTAAGTCTGTGTGCATCACCGACTCAGCCCATCCCCAAAGGCTAACTCTCATGACTCATGTACACTGTATAGTTTGTGTAATTCAGCCACAATTCAGCTACATCAAGGCCTACCACCAAGGGGCGTGGGGCAGCAAACCCTGCTGCTTGGACCACAGACTGAAGGCCGGTCAAGGCTTGGTCCTAATGGACCCAGCAGAGGCCGCCCGGCAGCCGCCCAAAAGTGGTATTGCGCGCACTAAGATGATCACAGGCACATGATCACTAGCACCAGGTGAACTCGCTAGAAAGGGGGCAGCAAACGCATGGGTGCATAAGACACATGAACATTACAGAAACCGTGAAGACGAAGTTGGCTGTGGCATCAGGCACTTTTGTGTTGAGAGCCCATCACTATTTCCCAGGGTTAAATTTCCCGAAGTAATTCTCTGTCCACAAGACAACATCGGAGCAACAGCTGGCCCCCACACAAAAAGGCTTTTGGGTAAAACAACCTGGCACAAGATCTAAGGGCCCCACAACGCAAGTCCCTACACAGGTATGAAGGACCCCTACCCTACCTGGATCAAAGAAGACAGCTGCGCCGCTGCCTATTGCTGCCTTGCACGCCGTCTGTACAATGTCGAGGGGGATCTCATCAAATACGAATCCGTTTGTGAGGACAGCCTTTGCCTCTCGCAGCCTCTGCACAGGTCAGGCGGGGCGGATTCAAATTCAAATGTTTTAAATTCGAGACCCACGTGTTACGTCGTCAGTCAGGGGGGGCGGGGGGGGTCAAATCTGAGACCCACGAGGTCCATGGCCAGACAGGATGCTCTGTCTAGAATACCTCTCTTATAATAATGTGGTGCCTGTCCGTATCAGGTAAAAAGTGTTTAGGATGCTCCAAGATTCAAGCAATGCATCCATTTCAGATGCCTTGGCCAGAAAGCCTCTCTTCTACTTGGGCAGCATTCCCTGTTGCTCCGCACACCGGTTTAGTCCCAATCAGCCCAATGGTGGCCACGAAGCCCTCCAAAGGTGGGCTGATACTATGAGGCACGATAGAATCAATAGAGCAGCACTTGTCTTCATCACAAGGACTGAGCGCGCACCACAACCACTGTGCCAGGGTTTACCTTCTTGCATGTCAAACCACGTGTAAGACCTTGACCAGCCTGCGGCCTTGTTGCCCAAGCAACAGTGCTTGCTGCACCAGACTTTGTCAGCCACAGGCCATGATGCAGCTGAATTGTAGCTGACTTGCGCTAAAAGAAGCAGTGCACCGCACCTCAAGGGAGTGCTCCGGGATGGAAGTGATGCCTTCTAGAAGTGGCCAAGGTCCAAAGTCATAGCTCGAGCAGAACTCATGATTGGATTTCGGATCCACCAAGACAAAACAGAGCAATGTGCTCCCAGTCCTGCCGTCCATATCAGGCGCAACATCCTGATTGTGAGCAACAAACTCTGCCTGCGTGGCGTTGGGATGCAGGAAGATGGAATAGAGGGATACCATGGGGGATGGCCATGGCTGCTTGCATAGCAACGGTGCGCACATAGGCTGGAAGAAGGGCCGCCAGGGGGCATGCGTGCAGGACACCGCATGGCTGTCACGCATGGCAGTGCTTCATGATCACATGCTCATGGGGGCACATAGGCGGGAATAAGGGCCGCTAGGGGGTATGCGCGCACATAGGCTGGAAGATGGGCCACCAGGGGGCATGCCCGCAAGACACTGCATGGCTTGGGGCGCATAGGCTGGAAGAAGGGCCATCAGGGGGCATGGCTGTCACGCATGGCAATGCTTCATTATCACATGATTCTGATACATCAGAATCTATAACTGCAAGATGTGCTGTGGTCTTGCAGCGTATGAAGATGATGGACAGGGCGCACCTGAAGGATCTTGTCCAAAAATCGGCCATAAACGTCCTGCCCCACGACGCCGACCGACCCCACGGACATACCCAGGCGTGCCGCGGCAATCATAAAATTGCAACTCCCACCGACCTCCCAGGCCTCTTGGCTGGGTGGTGACTTCGTCAGTTGTTCGAGCAGTTGCCTTCGACTGCCGCTCGGAGGAAATTCGTCAACGGGCACGATCACGTCCAGGCAAATATTGCCGAGGGCAACCACATCGACGCCCCCACGGGCACTGCCAGAGCCGATGCGAACGCATCCATGTGGCCTAATATGCTTCCTACTTGCTTGCAACCGCCCCGCGCATCTCTGATGCAGGGCTTTCATTTCCGATTGGATATATTACGGCTTGGCACATTGAGGAGTCTTTAGAATTTGTCTGATATTCGAAATGGCTCCGAAACAATAAACCTCCTCCTCAGGGAAAATGACCTGGCCAGCCAGATCCAGGCTGGAGTGGAGCAGGAGGATGACAGGATGGGGTCTACTCCTCGAGTATTGCGTATCACATGATTGCAGGTGTGCTACATACGGGAAGGTGTGGTAGCATGGCTCAGTCATCTGCCTCATGAACATCATCTCATGCATCCTGGTGCAAAGCCATGCTTGCGTTGCGCCACGAGCAGTGCAACGCCATAGTTTAAGAGCTCCTAGGAAGGCAACTTCTCGGAGAGCAACCCCCGTCAAGATCATCAAAAGTAAGTAACGTCAGTGGATGAGATCCTGTCTCTAAAATTGCCTGAGTACCTGTATGCACCTGCATCAGAGCTTATGTCCCAGGTACAGGTTGGTTGTCTGTAGAGAGATTAATCAGTCCCAAGAGTGCCGATGTGCCAATGGAACAACAACTGCAAGATTTTACATGGCTGGGAGTACCTTGGGAATTGTGCTCTGTGTTGCTGTCCCCATTGGCAAAAGCGAAGGGCAGGGCTAGTAGCACGCTGCATGGGTGGAAATGACAGGACTGGCACGTTTCGTGTCGTTGGTATGTGAAAATGTGGCACAGATGCAGCTCTGAACCCTACTGATCTGTTCTGATCCCTTGGCCTCTGCGAGATGGGTAGTATGTTGCTTCTCCCTCTGCCTCATTCCTTGCCTTCTACTCCCTAATCACACTTAGGACATACTACCTTCGAGGGGCTGCCGGGCGGCCACCACTGGGCCGATTGGGATATAAGCTGCGGCCTGCGGCCCAAGAGGCCAATATGGCTTGCTGCACCAAACCCTGCCAGCCAAAGGAAGGGTTGCAGCTGAATCAACCTGAATGAAACAGTGGTGCGTGGTGGGGGCTTTCAAAGTGAAATCCCATGCTAGGCATCAGTTAGTAGGTAATCTGTGTGAACAGAGTATGATGCTTTCACATCTCTCACATCTATCAGTTGTGTGAGTGATGTGAAATATTATTTTCCACTGGTTTCGTTTTTTCCCACCGCGGGCACTTCTCATTTAATTCTTAATATTTCACACCTCAGTTTGGAACGTTCTTGTTTATTTCTATGGTGAGCTTCTCATCGGGTTGCCCTTGGGGATGTGAGCAATATTTCACTGATGCTGAATCACCATCGAAAATCCACTGCGGTATGGCGGGAAATGGTCAATGGGGTGTTGTGGTTGTCATGACCTGCCCCCCTATTTTATCATACAGTGAATGCCCATATCATTAGTTTGAGTACGACTGGTGGTGGTATTGCATACGTCCATCATGCGTCTTTTCCCTGGGGCCAAATCTAAAAATAGCAAGCATTTCTCTGTGGGGTTACCAGAGTTAACTTCCAGGATTTCCTGGAACTGCCAGATGATTTCCAAGATGATAGCATTCCCTGACTGTTGATTTGGTCTGAGTTCAATAAGGATCCAATGGCTGCCCAAAGTTTTCAGGGACATGCCGCGTACGTCTCTGTCGTAACGTACTATATACCTCACTTAGAATATGCGGTGCTCTTAGTGATCGAAGTGCATGAAATGGCGACAGGTTACAGGTAATAATGTGATAGAGACATTCTGGTTCAATTTCAGGAGGCCCAAGGTTAATTTTGCTGTAGCCCGGTATCCAATGGGGTCACCTTGGCTGAATGTTGAGATGGCCCTTTTTGACAAACCTTGAGTGCCTCCTAGTGAGGTTCTGCAAATGCTGCAATCTTTGATGTAGGGAACTAAATGACACTAGATTTACTGCCCGTTTGACTGATGCTTATACCTTTGCACCGCGTTCTCCGCATGGCAGCCAAGGTGGGCCTAAGGCGCATCAGGTTGGCAGCTGTGTACGCACCAACTGCGGCCAACTACGGCGACGTGGTGTGGGCCACCTGCCACCTTCGGCTGCGGCAACGACTCTCCAGCAAAATGCAGTCCAGCTTGCTTCAGCACCTACGCCAGGCTGCGGGGCTACCTGCATCAGCCGCCAGTTGGGGAGTCCTGAGAAAGCTGCAGCTCCAGCCACTGCAGCGAGACTGGTGGACCCATATCCTCCACTTCTACAATGCAGCGGTGGCACCGGCGGCACAGCAATACAGCCCTCTCATGGCTGAACCCATGGCAGCAGATATGCAGCTTGCAGTCAGCCAGGGCACTGGCGGCGGCACCTGGTACTCTGATCTGCTGGGTGCATTAGAGGAGCTGGAGCGGAGGGCAGCCACGCCCACCTTGCGCGAGGCAGCAGCTGCCCTACGGCGCATACCCGTCACAGAGGTGTTGGCACTCGTTGATGCAGCCTACGAGTAAGCACGGCTGGACGCAAGCGGCGGTGGGGACCCCAGGGCCCCTACCACCGAGCACAGATCTGCGGCGACCTACCGCGCCTGGTTCCAGTCCACGACGGGTGCCGTGCTGGCGCAAGCCAAGAGCCGCACTAGCCAGAGGGAGTGTGCTTGTGTGCGCATAATGCGACTGCGGCTCGGCGCGATCAGCACGGCTGATACCAGAGGACGGCGCAACGGTCAGCGGCGAGAGGCACGCTGCTGCCAGCGGTGTTGGGCACGGGGGGATAGCGAGCAGGTGGAGGATGCGCTACATGTGTGCTTCCAGTGCCCTAGTGTCAGGGAGCAGTTACGGGAGCGGGGGTGGGCAGGTCCTCCGGGCGCTGCCACTAACTTCCACTAGCTGCACCAGGCTGAGCTGGGGCGGGTTGCACTTGCTTTTGTGGACTGTGCTGAGGGCTTTGATGAGGGTTAGTCTCTAGGGATTCTGAGGTGCAGGTGTCATTTGCCTTTCCGGCCTTCCCTTTCGGTCATTTTTTTGTTGTTTGCCCCCTTTTTAGTTTCTTCTCTTCTCCCTTCTGATCAGTGGGGCGCCCTCGCGGCCAAGCAGGGGTGGGATAAGCTTGCTTTTGTGGACTTTTCTTTTCTTAGAGGCTTTGTTGAGGGCTAGTCTCTAGTTGAACTCAGGTGTCGGACTTGGTCTTCTTTGCCTTCCCGGCCTCTCCTTTTGTTCCTTCCCCCCCTTCTTCCTTTTAATTTCTTGTTTTCTCCCTTCTGAACAGTTGGGCGCCCATGCGGCCGAGCTTTGAGCGGGCCCAGAGGTGTCACGTTATTGACCTTTGCCATCTATTCAACCTTCATTCCCAGATTGTTTAAATGGATGCTGATGTGGTCATGGATCAGTAAGTGAATGTACAGGTGCAAAAGATAAATGCTTGGTTTAAGCCTATTTTTTAAGGAATATGGATTCCTTTATCTTTCAATGCATAAAGAAAAAGGATTGTAGTCTCGAACTGGTATTAACATTTCCCCCCCCTTTTTATTTCGTAGGCGGCGCTCAAATTCACTTTTGCTCCCATGTCATATATTGTGATTGGAGCTTATCTTCTGCACTATGGGGTTCATTCCCACCCCATTTGCTAGCGGTTGTGTTTTGGTTGCTTGCCCAGGGGGGACAGGTTTTTTCGCTCACTGCTGTAGTTTATTTTGTGCTCGTAGCATTTATGGGCTCTCATCCCCTGCCTTAAATGTGAAGCCCAGGGGTGAAGCCTCGCTCGTCTGTAAAACGTTACAAAAAATTCACATTATTTATGGCAATGCCCACGTTAGTCCACATACTTCTAGCTCAAAGGCTGTTGTGTGGATGCACGGGCGCTGTGACAAAAAATATGGACGGACGACCACCAGTGCCTTACGTAGTAGGCTACAAACTACTTCAGCAAATCCTGGTAATTGTAACGTGCAAAGGTTAGGTTTTTCCGCCTGGACCACATGCAGCTTTGACCTTTTTATATTTAACAAATATACCCCTACATGCCGGGACGGAAAATAACAACCAAGGCACACCACCACAGACACAGCCAAGGTATAGCTAAAATCCACTCTGAATAACGTGTTGCCATTCAATGAACCACGTGCTCCACTGCTCCATGTTAGTAGTGTTGTGTGGCACTCTGGCCATCAGCAGGTGCCTGTCACTGCTCTTTCCTGAGAGATGCAAAAGTGTTTGACAGTCAATCCATAAATACAACTCGTGCTCTAGGATTCAAGGCACGATCCGACATGATCTGGCTCTAGCGGTGACTATCAGGGAATTTCACTGATTGGCCGAGGAAGGAGGGGGGGCAGAGGGGTTCATAACCTCCTTCCTCCCCCCATACAAAATTGAACCCTATCATTGCACCCCACACCCTGGGCAACAATCGTTAAACTCCCAGATTTGAAATGCTCTCATCAAGCTTTACAACGTTGAAGGATAGAGTGCGTAAGTATACTCTTGGCCTCCCCATCGGATTTTACTGTTGACTGGTTTGGACCAAACGGTAAATGACTGTTACGAATGTTGATCTCAAAGACCAAAAGATAACCAGGTCGGCTGAAGCTGCGCACTGGATGTCTTGCTAGTATAGGTAAATAAAGGCATGGAAAGCAAGTTAATGCAGCATGCAGACCTGTCGAACGTGGTTACGTGGGAAGGAGTGGCGCAATTGACCAAGCTGCATTCGGTTAAAGGTTTTCAGATTGGAAGCCCGTCAAGCGCCCAGTGGGTGTGCGGGACACCTACCTCAGTACCAAATAACCATTTCAAGCACTGACGAAACGTTTGATAAGAAAACCACACTGGCATCATGCAAAACCTCAACTAGGCGACGGATCACCCCCAGAGCTGCAATGGGATTATCACAAAGCTGCCAGATACGGTACTGGTTCTCACAAAACAGTGTGGGTGCACGTACTTGCTGAAACTAGGCTATGTCCGACAGCCTGACAGTAGGCTATGTCCGACAGCCTGACAGTAGGCTATGTCCGACAGCCTGAAACTAGGCTATGTCCGACAGCCTGACAGTAGGCTATGTCCGACAGCCTGACAGTAGGCTATGTCCGACAGCCTGACAGTAGGCTATGTCCGACAGCCTGACAGTAGGCTATGTCCGACAGCCTGACAGTAGGCTATGTCCGACAGCCTGACAGTAGGCTATGTCCGACAGCCTGACAGTAGGCTATGTCCGACAGCCTGACAGTAGGCTATGTCCGACAGCCTGACAGTAGGCTATGTCCGACAGCCTGACAGTAGGCTATGTCCGACAGCCTGACAGTAGGCTATGTCCGACAGCCTGACAGTAGGCTATGTCCGACAGCCTGACAGTAGGCTATGTCCGACAGCCTGACAGTAGGCTATGTCCGACAGCCTGACAGTAGGCTATGTCCGACAGCCTGACAGTAGGCTATGTCCGACAGCCTGACAGTAGGCTATGTCCGACAGCCTGACAGTAGGCTATGTCCGACAGCCTGACAGTAGGCTATGTCCGACAGCCTGACAGTAGGCTATGTCCGACAGCCTGACAGTAGGCTATGTCCGACAGCCTGACAGTAGGCTATGTCCGACAGCCTGACAGTAGGCTATGTCCGACAGCCTGACAGTAGGCTATGTCCGACAGCCTGACAGTAGGCTATGTCCGACAGCCTGACAGTAGGCTATGTCCGACAGCCTGACAGTAGGCTATGTCCGACAGCCTGAAACTAGGCTATGTCCGACAGCCTGACAGTAGGCTATGTCCGACAGCCTGACAGTAGGCTATGTCCGACAGCCTGACAGTAGGCTATGTCCGACAGCCTGAAACTAGGCTATGTCCGACAGCCTGACAGTAGGCTATGTCCGACAGCCTGACAGTAGGCTATGTCCGACAGCCTGACAGTAGGCTATGTCCGACAGCCTGAAACTAGGCTATGTCCGACAGCCTGACAGTAGGCTATGTCCGACAGCCTGACAGTAGGCTATGTCCGACAGCCTGACAGTAGGCTATGTCCGACAGCCTGACAGTAGGCTATGTCCGACAGCCTGACAGTAGGCTATGTCCGACAGCCTGACAGTAGGCTATGTCCGACAGCCTGACAGTAGGCTATGTCCGACAGCCTGACAGTAGGCTATGTCCGACAGCCTGACAGTAGGCTATGCCCGACAGCCTGACAGTAGGCTATGTCCGACAGCCTGACAGTAGGCTATGTCCGACAGCCTGAAACTAGGCTATGTCCGACAGCCTGACAGTAGGCTATGTCCGACAGCCTGACAGTAGGCTATGTCCGACAGCCTGACAGTAGGCTATGTCCGACAGCCTGAAACTAGGCTATGTCCGACAGCCTGACAGTAGGCTATGTCCGACAGCCTGACAGTAGGCTATGTCCGACAGCCTGACAGTAGGCTATGTCCGACAGCCTGACAGTAGGCTATGTCCGACAGCCTGACAGTAGGCTATGTCCGACAGCCTGACAGTAGGCTATGTCCGACAGCCTGACAGTAGGCTATGTCCGACAGCCTGACAGTAGGCTATGTCCGACAGCCTGACAGTAGGCTATGTCCGACAGCCTGACAGTAGGCTATGTCCGACAGCCTGACAGTAGGCTATGTCCGACAGCCTGACAGTAGGCTATGTCCGACAGCCTGACAGTAGGCTATGTCCGACAGCCTGACAGTAGGCTATGTCCGACAGCCTGACAGTAGGCTATGTCCGACAGCCTGACAGTAGGCTATGTCCGACAGCCTGACAGTAGGCTATGTCCGACAGCCTGACAGTAGGCTATGTCCGACAGCCTGACAGTAGGCTATGTCCGACAGCCTGACAGTAGGCTATGTCCGACAGCCTGACAGTAGGCTATGTCCGACAGCCTGACAGTAGGCTATGTCCGACAGCCTGACAGTAGGCTATGTCCGACAGCCTGACAGTTGGCTATGTCCGACAGCCTGACAGTAGGCTATGTCCGACAGCCTGACAGTAGGCTATGTCCGACAGCCTGACAGTAGGCTATGTCCGACAGCCTGACAGTAGGCTATGTCCGACAGCCTGACAGTAGGCTATGTCCGACAGCCTGACAGTAGGCTATGTCCGACAGCCTGACAGTAGGCTATGTCCGACAGCCTGACAGTAGGCTATGTCCGACAGCCTGACAGTAGGCTATGTCCGACAGCCTGACAGTAGGCTATGTCCGACAGCCTGACAGTAGGCTATGTCCGACAGCCTGACAGTAGGCTATGTCCGACAGCCTGACAGTAGGCTATGTCCGACAGCCTGACAGTAGGCTATGTCCGACAGCCTGACAGTAGGCTATGTCCGACAGCCCGCGACATCAAAACTCGAGACTTCCAGAAGCTATCAGAGCCGCACTTGGAGTTACACCCCCAAAAGATCCTGACCACCCTTACAAGCAGCAATAGAACAGGAGGTTGTGATGCACCACCAGGTCTCGTATACATCAGCAGAGAATTCCGCCCTGAAACACTGATAACCAAGAACAGACACGCTTGAGGGGCTGATCCAGTATCATGAATCTTTAGGTGCGGAATCCTCAGGCGCGGAATCGGTAGGCACAGATTCGGTAGGCACTGAATCCTCAGGCGTCTCTCCGGTTAGAACTGTAACAGACGCTGCCCTGCAAGGACGATGAGCATTGGGGGCAAGATAAATCAGCGGTAATTTGAGCCCATGCCTGGCTCATAATAATAATATTTATAATGAAGAGGGCGTCACAACAGAGTGTGTCTTAAACAGTCAATCAGCTTTCCAGCATCAGCATGGCATGAAAGCGCAGCAGTTATGTCTGAGGGCTCTGGTCCCAGGGCTTGACAAGAGACTGGATCACCTCAAAGCAGCAGGATAAGCCTCGGCAGCCTGTCCAGCTCATTACTTACAACAGTGACCGACTTTGTAAGGTTGGTTGGTTATACCCGAATACAAACCAATGTTGTATCGACGGCTATGTGCTCCGCCTCTAAGACATCGCACGTTTATCACAGACTGTGCCCTGAAGACTAACCCTCGTGAAAGAAACTTACGTGATCAATGACAAGATGGCTATCCCGGAAATCCCAAGGCCGTCCTGCATCATCAAAAAAGGAATGAGTAAGCAATGAGGAAGGCGATGAGCAATCAAAGGCGATGAGCAATCAATCAATACAATTGTCTTGAAGCGGTAACACAAATCAGGGAGAGGAAATGCACCGCTCGTTGCACAATGACATGTGATGGACAGAAACTTGTGTATACATGAAAGCCAAATTCTCGCCCTTCAGTACTTGGACAGCACATGCAAAGCATCAGTATTCAATTACAGCATAATCGATTTGCTACCACAGGGAACAGCCACTTGCTTTTTGAAGCCACATTTGACTGGACCAATTTTTGAATTCCTACAAAACTGGTTAGTGTTTTTGTTCATAAAACCGGCATGTTTTTCTCTTCCATGGTAAAAAAATACAAAAAGTAAATTTCTTACGGCAATGTCTTGCTGAAAAGGACTCTTAATTGTACCGCGCAGCATTTAACTGTTGGCAGGCCGCTGGGCGATCATCACAGGGCCGATAGGGACCAAACCTGGATCAACACACGGCCAGTGGCCCTAGCAACTGGGATTGCAACACCAAAAATCTCAAGCAGTAGGCCAGGATGCAGCTGAAATGCAGCTCATGCACCCCCTTATGACAGTGGCATGCAGACAATGCTCATCATATCAGACGTGTGTACAACACATGCCTGGTGCAGCCTATTTCAGGCAAAAAACTGAAAAGAAATGTCGAACACAGGTCATAGAATCCCATACCTGGACAAACTTCGGTGTGAGCGACGGCAACATGAATGCCACCACAAAGGTGATCATGAATGTCAGGCCCCCTTGATAGATTTTTGTGGCAAATTCGCTGAAGCCTTCATCATCTTCTTCCTCAACAGCTTCCTCCGATTCCTGTGCTCAAATACATGCATGCACAGTGGGAGCGGGTCAGGGCAGGCAGTCTGCAGGATGCATGCATTGAATCTAGCATGAGGCAATAAAACGACCAGTCTTGATGTCGACATGGGTGAAGACATGCCCAACAAATAATAGCACTTGACTTCCGCGAAGCAAAGTTCAGCCTGTAGTACCACAGTCCTTGCCCATGTCTCAATCTGGGCACGCCATGCAAGCACACGCATTAAATATTTGTGGCCCATCTGTGGCACTCTGCGTATGATGTTGGACACGAACAAGAGTATTGCAATGTGAAGTGTGTGGCCTTGCTCATTACTGTCCGTGTATGACAAAGTATATCCTAAGACACAATATACTATCCAATATATAGATGTACAGCATTGTACATTTGCATAGCCTTTGACTCATTATCATCCAGGGGCGCTACACCATCCTAATTAGCCCTGGTTAAGACGGTGGTAAGGGCTGGGGTGAATGCTGATATTGTAATTTCCAGAGCACGCCATGGCACCAATGCCGACAAATATTGTGGCCTATTCTTGTGGTTGCATTGTGAGCCCTGGCTGAAACAGGAAAAGCCTAGCGTGAACGCTGAGGCTGTGCTTTACAGGGCATGCCATGTGACCACGAGCTTTCAATTTTTGTGGTTGATCCTCGTGGTGGCTTGCTCCGCCCTGGCTGAGATTGTTGCGAAGGCTGGGGTAAACACTGGCGCTCTGAAGGGCATGCCATGGGACAGTGAGCATACGATCCATAAGGACGCATGGCGTGTCCTGCGGTGGCCGAGATGCCATTGCAAACTGGATCAGAGAGTATTTCTTTCCTTCCTGATCTGCTGCAGCGTAGGCAAAAAAACTTTATTGATGGCCTTGCATGGCGTCCATGCTCAACACGTCCTCAATCACCTGAGAGCCAGATGAGGAGGATGGCTGTGGCTCATCAGGGCTAGGCTCAGTCGTCGATTGTCCAGTCGCCCTACTAGGTAGAGGACAAGTTCAATTGCCGCTTTAAAGACAGTACCGGTCATAAGGTAATATTATTACTTGTCAGATGTGGAGGCTAAGCTTCGTCGATGCACGCCTGTCGCTGATCGCCGGTGTGCGATGTGGAGCGTGGGAAATTGGCGTGGAGCACTGCCAACGCTGCGAGTGCTGTAGGGCAGCCGATTCGGGATACAAATATTCATCACAAATTTCGTGGTCCCTCCGAAGGCGAAAGGTAGAGAGAAGAGGATGAGTGCGTGGCGATAACTATCGTAAAGCGCTGGGATGAGTACTATTAAGCGGGATTACAGAGCGTCTGTCTGTCTGTCTCTGTGAAATCATCATAGGCCCCCCTCCTAGGGCCCCCACGTGTGACGTGACAACCGCCACCCGAATCGTCGCGATTGGGGTTAGGGTATAGACAAAGGCAAGTTCGCCGATTCCAGACTCAGCTCTCTCTTTCACAAGAAGCTCCAGCTCCAGATATATTCTGTATATCTGTTCCTGTCTTCTTAACCGACCTTCACCAAACCCCTTTATCACAAGAATGATTGGCAGCATGAACACCGGCAGGCTTGGCGTGGCCAAAAGGTCATGCGTGGCTACGCAAAAGCCTATGCTTCCATCCCTCATACCCAAGACACATCGCAAACTTGTGGTCTCAGCTCATGTGAGCATTGGCGTCGCTCACTCACGTGAGGTGTGTGTCTAAATGATATCAATTACTGCCATTTGCTGTTCGCACAACCTGCCTCCTAGCTTCCTATCTTCTGGCCCCACCCTAGAAACCTCTCGAAAACACCACCTGACCTGGCCTGTGTGAAGGAACTATGTGATAGGGTTTGTCCTCAATAGATATGGAAATAACGTATGCTGCCTTTCCCGCTGCCTGTAGGAAGCTGGACTCAGCAGGACCATGCTTGGCCCATCGTCAGGTCTGCGCTCTGCCTCTATAATCCGCAAGTCCCAATCTTCCCGCACGGTTCCTGCATCATCTCGTAAGACTCTCATTGTGTCTGCCAGCGGCGTCGCATTCCATCCTAACGAGGTACGGGTCGCAACTCGCCAGATTTCAGATTGCACAACCCGAGTACCGGAACCGACTTTTTTCATCTTGATGAACCCACCTACACACTTGTGACATTCCGGTCTGAAAGAAGCAGGCTTGAAGCAGGTGCTCAAAGTATCATGTTGTGGTTCTCCCCCTCAGGAGTCCCACGAGGAGTCTGTGAAGCCTTACATCACCATGATGGCGAAGGGTGACATGGGCTCTGGTAGCAGTTTGGGAGCAACCATGGAGCGCAGCAAGCTCAGCTTTGTGATGCCCTCGCCAGTGGTGCAAGGCCCGAAGCTTGACGATGGAGGCAGCGGTGGTGACAGTGGCAAGCACAACCACAACGGTAAGCATTTCGTGCGACTGGGCTTACAGGCCTGGGTGTGCGGGGGGCTGCTCTCTGAGCATGTATGAGCCCTTGCTAGTAGATACTGCTGTAACTGCTGGTGCTGGTGCTGAGCATCTTTTGAGCACATGAAGATAAGCATGAACATCTCAGGCCTGCTCCCTAATTTTGTGGGCATGATTGAATGTGTTATCCAGGTGGTGGTGGTGATGATGGTGGCGATGATGATGACTACTTTGCCGGTGATGGTGATGGCGACGGTGACGGCGAGGGTGAGAACCAGGGAGATGGTTTCTTGCGAACGCTGATCCCCGAGTCGTTCGACAAGTTCAGCATCGCAGCTGTCTTCGCTGAATGGATGCGCACCGTTTCCGACCTGCCGCTGATCATCCGGAGGGCTGTGGAAATGGGTCTGTTCAGCTCAGCACAGCTGGTGCGGTTCTTCAGCATGGACGTGCGGCCAAGTGTGACGAGGACGGTGACACGCAACCTGCCACCTACGGTAGGTCCTGGGCATGCAGCCATGCAGGATAAGTATGCCTAAGCAGAAAATGCGCCTCTCATGCAAAGTTACTTTTCGCACGCTAGAGGCAACAAATGCTGAACACTAACCACCAGCATGCAAGCAGTTTTTGCATGCTGATGGTCTTTTTAAAAAGCCTCTGCTGCAAACCCTTGTATTATTGTATGTGACCCGGTGTCAAGACCTTCGCTGGTCTCAAGTCACTCTGTCTGGAGTTGTTAAACACCCTTTACCGTGTTAGCAATTGGTTATGCTTTAGCCTGAAATCCTTCCAACCTACGAACCCTTGCCTGAAAATGCAGATGGCACGGGAGTTTGTCGGACGCCTGATGGCAGACCCGGGAGCGGGGGTGGGCAGGTCCTCCGGGCGCTGCCACTAACTTCCACTAGCTGCACCAGGCTGAGCTGGGGCGGGTTGCACTTGCTTTTGTGGACTGTGCTGAGGGCTTTGATGAGGGTTAGTCTCTAGGGATTCTGAGGTGCAGGTGTCATTTGCCTTTCCGGCCTTCCCTTTCGGTCATTTTTTTGTTGTTTGCCCCCTTTTTAGTTTCTTCTCTTCTCCCTTCTGATCAGTGGGGCGCCCTCGCGGCCAAGCAGGGGTGGGATAAGCTTGCTTTTGTGGACTTTTCTTTTCTTAGAGGCTTTGTTGAGGGCTAGTCTCTAGTTGAACTCAGGTGTCGGACTTGGTCTTCTTTGCCTTCCCGGCCTCTCCTTTTGTTCCTTCCCCCCCTTCTTCCTTTTAATTTCTTGTTTTCTCCCTTCTGAACAGTTGGGCGCCCATGCGGCCGAGCTTTGAGCGGGCCCAGAGGTGTCACGTTATTGACCTTTGCCATCTATTCAACCTTCATTCCCAGATTGTTTAAATGGATGCTGATGTGGTCATGGATCAGTAAGTGAATGTACAGGTGCAAAAGATAAATGCTTGGTTTAAGCCTATTTTTTAAGGAATATGGATTCCTTTATCTTTCAATGCATAAAGAAAAAGGATTGTAGTCTCGAACTGGTATTAACATTTCCCCCCCCTTTTTATTTCGTAGGCGGCGCTCAAATTCACTTTTGCTCCCATGTCATATATTGTGATTGGAGCTTATCTTCTGCACTATGGGGTTCATTCCCACCCCATTTGCTAGCGGTTGTGTTTTGGTTGCTTGCCCAGGGGGGACAGGTTTTTTCGCTCACTGCTGTAGTTTATTTTGTGCTCGTAGCATTTATGGGCTCTCATCCCCTGCCTTAAATGTGAAGCCCAGGGGTGAAGCCTCGCTCGTCTGTAAAACGTTACAAAAAATTCACATTATTTATGGCAATGCCCACGTTAGTCCACATACTTCTAGCTCAAAGGCTGTTGTGTGGATGCACGGGCGCTGTGACAAAAAATATGGACGGACGACCACCAGTGCCTTACGTAGTAGGCTACAAACTACTTCAGCAAATCCTGGTAATTGTAACGTGCAAAGGTTAGGTTTTTCCGCCTGGACCACATGCAGCTTTGACCTTTTTATATTTAACAAATATACCCCTACATGCCGGGACGGAAAATAACAACCAAGGCACACCACCACAGACACAGCCAAGGTATAGCTAAAATCCACTCTGAATAACGTGTTGCCATTCAATGAACCACGTGCTCCACTGCTCCATGTTAGTAGTGTTGTGTGGCACTCTGGCCATCAGCAGGTGCCTGTCACTGCTCTTTCCTGAGAGATGCAAAAGTGTTTGACAGTCAATCCATAAATACAACTCGTGCTCTAGGATTCAAGGCACGATCCGACATGATCTGGCTCTAGCGGTGACTATCAGGGAATTTCACTGATTGGCCGAGGAAGGAGGGGGGGCAGAGGGGTTCATAACCTCCTTCCTCCCCCCATACAAAATTGAACCCTATCATTGCACCCCACACCCTGGGCAACAATCGTTAAACTCCCAGATTTGAAATGCTCTCATCAAGCTTTACAACGTTGAAGGATAGAGTGCGTAAGTATACTCTTGGCCTCCCCATCGGATTTTACTGTTGACTGGTTTGGACCAAACGGTAAATGACTGTTACGAATGTTGATCTCAAAGACCAAAAGATAACCAGGTCGGCTGAAGCTGCGCACTGGATGTCTTGCTAGTATAGGTAAATAAAGGCATGGAAAGCAAGTTAATGCAGCATGCAGACCTGTCGAACGTGGTTACGTGGGAAGGAGTGGCGCAATTGACCAAGCTGCATTCGGTTAAAGGTTTTCAGATTGGAAGCCCGTCAAGCGCCCAGTGGGTGTGCGGGACACCTACCTCAGTACCAAATAACCATTTCAAGCACTGACGAAACGTTTGATAAGAAAACCACACTGGCATCATGCAAAACCTCAACTAGGCGACGGATCACCCCCAGAGCTGCAATGGGATTATCACAAAGCTGCCAGATACGGTACTGGTTCTCACAAAACAGTGTGGGTGCACGTACTTGCTGAAACTAGGCTATGTCCGACAGCCTGACAGTAGGCTATGTCCGACAGCCTGACAGTAGGCTATGTCCGACAGCCTGAAACTAGGCTATGTCCGACAGCCTGACAGTAGGCTATGTCCGACAGCCTGACAGTAGGCTATGTCCGACAGCCTGACAGTAGGCTATGTCCGACAGCCTGACAGTAGGCTATGTCCGACAGCCTGACAGTAGGCTATGTCCGACAGCCTGACAGTAGGCTATGTCCGACAGCCTGACAGTAGGCTATGTCCGACAGCCTGACAGTAGGCTATGTCCGACAGCCTGACAGTAGGCTATGTCCGACAGCCTGACAGTAGGCTATGTCCGACAGCCTGACAGTAGGCTATGTCCGACAGCCTGACAGTAGGCTATGTCCGACAGCCTGACAGTAGGCTATGTCCGACAGCCTGACAGTAGGCTATGTCCGACAGCCTGACAGTAGGCTATGTCCGACAGCCTGACAGTAGGCTATGTCCGACAGCCTGACAGTAGGCTATGTCCGACAGCCTGACAGTAGGCTATGTCCGACAGCCTGACAGTAGGCTATGTCCGACAGCCTGACAGTAGGCTATGTCCGACAGCCTGACAGTAGGCTATGTCCGACAGCCTGACAGTAGGCTATGTCCGACAGCCTGACAGTAGGCTATGTCCGACAGCCTGACAGTAGGCTATGTCCGACAGCCTGACAGTAGGCTATGTCCGACAGCCTGACAGTAGGCTATGTCCGACAGCCTGACAGTAGGCTATGTCCGACAGCCTGAAACTAGGCTATGTCCGACAGCCTGACAGTAGGCTATGTCCGACAGCCTGACAGTAGGCTATGTCCGACAGCCTGACAGTAGGCTATGTCCGACAGCCTGAAACTAGGCTATGTCCGACAGCCTGACAGTAGGCTATGTCCGACAGCCTGACAGTAGGCTATGTCCGACAGCCTGACAGTAGGCTATGTCCGACAGCCTGAAACTAGGCTATGTCCGACAGCCTGACAGTAGGCTATGTCCGACAGCCTGACAGTAGGCTATGTCCGACAGCCTGACAGTAGGCTATGTCCGACAGCCTGACAGTAGGCTATGTCCGACAGCCTGACAGTAGGCTATGTCCGACAGCCTGACAGTAGGCTATGTCCGACAGCCTGACAGTAGGCTATGTCCGACAGCCTGACAGTAGGCTATGTCCGACAGCCTGACAGTAGGCTATGCCCGACAGCCTGACAGTAGGCTATGTCCGACAGCCTGACAGTAGGCTATGTCCGACAGCCTGAAACTAGGCTATGTCCGACAGCCTGACAGTAGGCTATGTCCGACAGCCTGACAGTAGGCTATGTCCGACAGCCTGACAGTAGGCTATGTCCGACAGCCTGAAACTAGGCTATGTCCGACAGCCTGACAGTAGGCTATGTCCGACAGCCTGACAGTAGGCTATGTCCGACAGCCTGACAGTAGGCTATGTCCGACAGCCTGACAGTAGGCTATGTCCGACAGCCTGACAGTAGGCTATGTCCGACAGCCTGACAGTAGGCTATGTCCGACAGCCTGACAGTAGGCTATGTCCGACAGCCTGACAGTAGGCTATGTCCGACAGCCTGACAGTAGGCTATGTCCGACAGCCTGACAGTAGGCTATGTCCGACAGCCTGACAGTAGGCTATGTCCGACAGCCTGACAGTAGGCTATGTCCGACAGCCTGACAGTAGGCTATGTCCGACAGCCTGACAGTAGGCTATGTCCGACAGCCTGACAGTAGGCTATGTCCGACAGCCTGACAGTAGGCTATGTCCGACAGCCTGACAGTAGGCTATGTCCGACAGCCTGACAGTAGGCTATGTCCGACAGCCTGACAGTAGGCTATGTCCGACAGCCTGACAGTAGGCTATGTCCGACAGCCTGACAGTAGGCTATGTCCGACAGCCTGACAGTAGGCTATGTCCGACAGCCTGACAGTAGGCTATGTCCGACAGCCTGACAGTTGGCTATGTCCGACAGCCTGACAGTAGGCTATGTCCGACAGCCTGACAGTAGGCTATGTCCGACAGCCTGACAGTAGGCTATGTCCGACAGCCTGACAGTAGGCTATGTCCGACAGCCTGACAGTAGGCTATGTCCGACAGCCTGACAGTAGGCTATGTCCGACAGCCTGACAGTAGGCTATGTCCGACAGCCTGACAGTAGGCTATGTCCGACAGCCTGACAGTAGGCTATGTCCGACAGCCTGACAGTAGGCTATGTCCGACAGCCTGACAGTAGGCTATGTCCGACAGCCTGACAGTAGGCTATGTCCGACAGCCTGACAGTAGGCTATGTCCGACAGCCTGACAGTAGGCTATGTCCGACAGCCTGACAGTAGGCTATGTCCGACAGCCCGCGACATCAAAACTCGAGACTTCCAGAAGCTATCAGAGCCGCACTTGGAGTTACACCCCCAAAAGATCCTGACCACCCTTACAAGCAGCAATAGAACAGGAGGTTGTGATGCACCACCAGGTCTCGTATACATCAGCAGAGAATTCCGCCCTGAAACACTGATAACCAAGAACAGACACGCTTGAGGGGCTGATCCAGTATCATGAATCTTTAGGTGCGGAATCCTCAGGCGCGGAATCGGTAGGCACAGATTCGGTAGGCACTGAATCCTCAGGCGTCTCTCCGGTTAGAACTGTAACAGACGCTGCCCTGCAAGGACGATGAGCATTGGGGGCAAGATAAATCAGCGGTAATTTGAGCCCATGCCTGGCTCATAATAATAATATTTATAATGAAGAGGGCGTCACAACAGAGTGTGTCTTAAACAGTCAATCAGCTTTCCAGCATCAGCATGGCATGAAAGCGCAGCAGTTATGTCTGAGGGCTCTGGTCCCAGGGCTTGACAAGAGACTGGATCACCTCAAAGCAGCAGGATAAGCCTCGGCAGCCTGTCCAGCTCATTACTTACAACAGTGACCGACTTTGTAAGGTTGGTTGGTTATACCCGAATACAAACCAATGTTGTATCGACGGCTATGTGCTCCGCCTCTAAGACATCGCACGTTTATCACAGACTGTGCCCTGAAGACTAACCCTCGTGAAAGAAACTTACGTGATCAATGACAAGATGGCTATCCCGGAAATCCCAAGGCCGTCCTGCATCATCAAAAAAGGAATGAGTAAGCAATGAGGAAGGCGATGAGCAATCAAAGGCGATGAGCAATCAATCAATACAATTGTCTTGAAGCGGTAACACAAATCAGGGAGAGGAAATGCACCGCTCGTTGCACAATGACATGTGATGGACAGAAACTTGTGTATACATGAAAGCCAAATTCTCGCCCTTCAGTACTTGGACAGCACATGCAAAGCATCAGTATTCAATTACAGCATAATCGATTTGCTACCACAGGGAACAGCCACTTGCTTTTTGAAGCCACATTTGACTGGACCAATTTTTGAATTCCTACAAAACTGGTTAGTGTTTTTGTTCATAAAACCGGCATGTTTTTCTCTTCCATGGTAAAAAAATACAAAAAGTAAATTTCTTACGGCAATGTCTTGCTGAAAAGGACTCTTAATTGTACCGCGCAGCATTTAACTGTTGGCAGGCCGCTGGGCGATCATCACAGGGCCGATAGGGACCAAACCTGGATCAACACACGGCCAGTGGCCCTAGCAACTGGGATTGCAACACCAAAAATCTCAAGCAGTAGGCCAGGATGCAGCTGAAATGCAGCTCATGCACCCCCTTATGACAGTGGCATGCAGACAATGCTCATCATATCAGACGTGTGTACAACACATGCCTGGTGCAGCCTATTTCAGGCAAAAAACTGAAAAGAAATGTCGAACACAGGTCATAGAATCCCATACCTGGACAAACTTCGGTGTGAGCGACGGCAACATGAATGCCACCACAAAGGTGATCATGAATGTCAGGCCCCCTTGATAGATTTTTGTGGCAAATTCGCTGAAGCCTTCATCATCTTCTTCCTCAACAGCTTCCTCCGATTCCTGTGCTCAAATACATGCATGCACAGTGGGAGCGGGTCAGGGCAGGCAGTCTGCAGGATGCATGCATTGAATCTAGCATGAGGCAATAAAACGACCAGTCTTGATGTCGACATGGGTGAAGACATGCCCAACAAATAATAGCACTTGACTTCCGCGAAGCAAAGTTCAGCCTGTAGTACCACAGTCCTTGCCCATGTCTCAATCTGGGCACGCCATGCAAGCACACGCATTAAATATTTGTGGCCCATCTGTGGCACTCTGCGTATGATGTTGGACACGAACAAGAGTATTGCAATGTGAAGTGTGTGGCCTTGCTCATTACTGTCCGTGTATGACAAAGTATATCCTAAGACACAATATACTATCCAATATATAGATGTACAGCATTGTACATTTGCATAGCCTTTGACTCATTATCATCCAGGGGCGCTACACCATCCTAATTAGCCCTGGTTAAGACGGTGGTAAGGGCTGGGGTGAATGCTGATATTGTAATTTCCAGAGCACGCCATGGCACCAATGCCGACAAATATTGTGGCCTATTCTTGTGGTTGCATTGTGAGCCCTGGCTGAAACAGGAAAAGCCTAGCGTGAACGCTGAGGCTGTGCTTTACAGGGCATGCCATGTGACCACGAGCTTTCAATTTTTGTGGTTGATCCTCGTGGTGGCTTGCTCCGCCCTGGCTGAGATTGTTGCGAAGGCTGGGGTAAACACTGGCGCTCTGAAGGGCATGCCATGGGACAGTGAGCATACGATCCATAAGGACGCATGGCGTGTCCTGCGGTGGCCGAGATGCCATTGCAAACTGGATCAGAGAGTATTTCTTTCCTTCCTGATCTGCTGCAGCGTAGGCAAAAAAACTTTATTGATGGCCTTGCATGGCGTCCATGCTCAACACGTCCTCAATCACCTGAGAGCCAGATGAGGAGGATGGCTGTGGCTCATCAGGGCTAGGCTCAGTCGTCGATTGTCCAGTCGCCCTACTAGGTAGAGGACAAGTTCAATTGCCGCTTTAAAGACAGTACCGGTCATAAGGTAATATTATTACTTGTCAGATGTGGAGGCTAAGCTTCGTCGATGCACGCCTGTCGCTGATCGCCGGTGTGCGATGTGGAGCGTGGGAAATTGGCGTGGAGCACTGCCAACGCTGCGAGTGCTGTAGGGCAGCCGATTCGGGATACAAATATTCATCACAAATTTCGTGGTCCCTCCGAAGGCGAAAGGTAGAGAGAAGAGGATGAGTGCGTGGCGATAACTATCGTAAAGCGCTGGGATGAGTACTATTAAGCGGGATTACAGAGCGTCTGTCTGTCTGTCTCTGTGAAATCATCATAGGCCCCCCTCCTAGGGCCCCCACGTGTGACGTGACAACCGCCACCCGAATCGTCGCGATTGGGGTTAGGGTATAGACAAAGGCAAGTTCGCCGATTCCAGACTCAGCTCTCTCTTTCACAAGAAGCTCCAGCTCCAGATATATTCTGTATATCTGTTCCTGTCTTCTTAACCGACCTTCACCAAACCCCTTTATCACAAGAATGATTGGCAGCATGAACACCGGCAGGCTTGGCGTGGCCAAAAGGTCATGCGTGGCTACGCAAAAGCCTATGCTTCCATCCCTCATACCCAAGACACATCGCAAACTTGTGGTCTCAGCTCATGTGAGCATTGGCGTCGCTCACTCACGTGAGGTGTGTGTCTAAATGATATCAATTACTGCCATTTGCTGTTCGCACAACCTGCCTCCTAGCTTCCTATCTTCTGGCCCCACCCTAGAAACCTCTCGAAAACACCACCTGACCTGGCCTGTGTGAAGGAACTATGTGATAGGGTTTGTCCTCAATAGATATGGAAATAACGTATGCTGCCTTTCCCGCTGCCTGTAGGAAGCTGGACTCAGCAGGACCATGCTTGGCCCATCGTCAGGTCTGCGCTCTGCCTCTATAATCCGCAAGTCCCAATCTTCCCGCACGGTTCCTGCATCATCTCGTAAGACTCTCATTGTGTCTGCCAGCGGCGTCGCATTCCATCCTAACGAGGTACGGGTCGCAACTCGCCAGATTTCAGATTGCACAACCCGAGTACCGGAACCGACTTTTTTCATCTTGATGAACCCACCTACACACTTGTGACATTCCGGTCTGAAAGAAGCAGGCTTGAAGCAGGTGCTCAAAGTATCATGTTGTGGTTCTCCCCCTCAGGAGTCCCACGAGGAGTCTGTGAAGCCTTACATCACCATGATGGCGAAGGGTGACATGGGCTCTGGTAGCAGTTTGGGAGCAACCATGGAGCGCAGCAAGCTCAGCTTTGTGATGCCCTCGCCAGTGGTGCAAGGCCCGAAGCTTGACGATGGAGGCAGCGGTGGTGACAGTGGCAAGCACAACCACAACGGTAAGCATTTCGTGCGACTGGGCTTACAGGCCTGGGTGTGCGGGGGGCTGCTCTCTGAGCATGTATGAGCCCTTGCTAGTTGATACTGCTGTAACTGCTGGTGCTGGTGCTGAGCATCTTTTGAGCACATGAAGATAAGCATGAACATCTCAGGCCTGCTCCCTAATTTTGTGGGCATGATTGAATGTGTTATCCAGGTGGTGGTGGTGATGATGGTGGCGATGATGATGACTACTTTGCCGGTGATGGTGATGGCGACGGTGACGGCGAGGGTGAGAACCAGGGAGATGGTTTCTTGCGAACGCTGATCCCCGAGTCGTTCGACAAGTTCAGCATCGCAGCTGTCTTCGCTGAATGGATGCGCACCGTTTCCGACCTGCCGCTGATCATCCGGAGGGCTGTGGAAATGGGTCTGTTCAGCTCAGCACAGCTGGTGCGGTTCTTCAGCATGGACGTGCGGCCAAGTGTGACGAGGACGGTGACACGCAACCTGCCACCTACGGTAGGTCCTGGGCATGCAGCCATGCAGGATAAGTATGCCTAAGCAGAAAATGCGCCTCTCATGCAAAGTTACTTTTCGCACGCTAGAGGCAACAAATGCTGAACACTAACCACCAGCATGCAAGCAGTTTTTGCATGCTGATGGTCTTTTTAAAAAGCCTCTGCTGCAAACCCTTGTATTATTGTATGTGACCCGGTGTCAAGACCTTCGCTGGTCTCAAGTCACTCTGTCTGGAGTTGTTAAACACCCTTTACCGTGTTAGCAATTGGTTATGCTTTAGCCTGAAATCCTTCCAACCTACGAACCCTTGCCTGAAAATGCAGATGGCACGGGAGTTTGTCGGACGCCTGATGGCAGACCCGGGCTTCGCGCAGAAGTTGTTAATGGAGTCTGCTATTGCTGCCTCAGCCAGCTTCCTGTATGAGTACCGAGCCAGGGGCGACAAGTTCAAGAATGAGCTGGACTTCGCCTTGATCAACTCAGTGGGCTTGGCGGGAGCAACAGCTGCAACTGTATGGCTTCTGGCGCCATCACGATCGTACGGCTCAGTCCACAAGTTTCCCTGGCAGCAGGTGCGCCGGGCAGCTGCACTTTTTAAAATAATTTGTTCAATGAGTGACATAGGGCTCATTTTCATAGGGGGGATGCGCTGATTGTTTACCTCTGTTTGGGGGCCTTGTGAAAGATGTAAACCCTTAACTCAGGTTTTTTCGAGGTTCTTGTGCAATTCGAGCCTGCATGTGTCGCTGACGCCTATTTCTTCTGACTCTCTGCCGCAGATGCTAGATGGCCTGCCCAATTGCGTGTTTGACGCTAGTGGCCCTTTGAGGAACTACAGCCGGACGGCCCGAGTGGGCAGCTTCTTTGCGAAGATGGCAGAGCTCTCTGCTGTCGGCGCCTTGGCTGGCACAGTCACATCGGTCCTATCGACTGCAGCTGTTGAGGTTCGCAGGCGCGCTGGTGACCCCACGTTCGAGCCCTCGATCGCTATCCCCTCCATTGGCCGTAGCTCAGGAGGCCTCGCAGCATTTTTTGCTGCCAACGCCAATGTCCGATACCAGTTCATGGGTGGCCTAGACCGCTACCTGTTTGGCCACTCCAACTTCTTGTGGACGTATCTGGGCATCACGGGGATCGCCCGGGTGGCCAGCGTGGGTGTGGGCGAGCTCTCACGTCCCTGGTGGCAGGGGCTTCCAGAGCCCCAGCAGGTGCAGCGCCCAGTGCGCACACGCAAGGTCTCCAAGAAGGTCTCCAAGAGGGTCCCCAAGGCTGCTGTGTATGTCGCCGCGCCCATGCAGGGCGAGGCAGCTGCGCTGTCCGTGTCTGCATCGTCTTCGGTGATGTCTGTCGAGCCATTGGCAGACGGCACGCCGGCTGAGGCGTATGTGTCGCCAGTGAGCTACGCAAGCAGGGAGTCAGTGGCGGAGCCGATGGAGCTCCAGTCGATGCCGACAGGGGTATCACAGGTAGAGGGTTCGGGAGCGGGGAGGGTAATGCAGGGTTATGCCGACGTGGAGCAGCATCTTTCCGCACCCTCAGCTGAGAGCCATGCGCCGTCAAGCAGAGTGATGGATGCATGATGGGTGCATGCGGGCTGAGCAAGCAGCAGCGTGGATGCGCGGTCGTGGCACGCAAGCTGCCTGCCTTACTTAAGCTAGTGCGAGAGGAAGGAGAGAATGGCTGATGTGCGCAGAGTTGCCTTAATTGCGACGTGTCTTGAGAGCGTAGGGTAACTCAAAAAACATGCTAGCCCACGGCGGGTCCCATAAAGCATTGATTGCCGCGTGAACGTCTCTGTAGCCTCAATTAGATAAAAAAAAACAGGCAAACAATGATTGCTTGCGAGGCCACTAGCCTGCTGAATTGTTTTTTTATGTGCTTCCCGTCAGGGGGGTGATTTGAATCGAGGTTAGTGCACGTACTGGCAACAACACCAGGTGTTTGGATGCCTGGTATCTTTTATTTTATGACGTGTACGCTGTAATTGCCACCATGTTGGACTGGGAGAAGTAAGCGGCATGTCATGGTTTAGGGAGATTGTCGAGAAAGCTGGTCCCAATAAGTGACCCTTGTCCAATGCTTGCCAGGTGGGACAAGCTTGTTGAATCTAGTCCGCTCCGCACTGCAATCATTTTGCGATTTTTGAAGACTGTTAACACAAGAAGCATAGCTGGCAAGGGACAGGCATCCAGGAATCTAAGAAATGCACATTTTCCCACAGGCGCTCTCTAGATGCCTTCATTTTCCGATTCTATATGCCTTCATTTCAAAACGTTGACGTCATGTCACTTATTCACTTGCAGGCCCTATGATGTGCGATAGCCCTAGAAGTGTTCGCAGCTGTCTAGATGGAGCCTTGCTATCCGGTCTGGTGGCGAAGTCATTGTATGACCCGAATTTATCTTAAATGCAGCTGGACTCGGGCATGTGACCTTATGGAAGGTGTTGTAGCAACACCCTCCCTTCGTCGTGGAAGCTCGTCACCTGACCCTAGGGTGGTTCCAGTCCTGTGGGCTGACTTGTAGCTTGAAGTGGCCTCACACAAGTGAAGGACGTTACACCTCTGGGCCCTGCTAAAAAACGGCTCGGCCGCATGGGCGTCATACATGTATTGAAGTACATGGCCACATCAGGATCATGGGCATAAGCTGATGTTTCGAACGGCGCATGAAGGGGTCAAGATCTATGGAACGTAATCATTGAAAGTTGTAGAGATTCTTCAAGATTCGCTTTGAGAAAACGGAAATGAAAGTGATACTATGCCAGCCCTTGACTCTTCAACAGACAAACATATCCAGAAATTCTACCATCGGTGGAGAGAGAAAATAGGCGGGGTCGCATGAAAAACCTCCGCGACACTAGGGGCGACACTATCCCTGCCAAACAAAGAGTAAGACGGAACCTTTCCGGAGGTATGAGACAAAAGCTGCACACACACGGCCATGTGTCTCCATTCCGTCAGCTCACTCTCTCCGGGCAGCAAAGGTTGGCATCAACTCTTGCTTCTGAGGCAGCGGCGCCTCGCTGAACCATCTGCAAGCAGTAGGGCACCAGCAAACATACAAACGGGTGAGAGCAGGGGAGAGTGGGGGCCAAACAAGCGAAATATATGAAGAGAATGGGTGGGTCAAACAAGCAAACAAAAACATGAAAATAGCAGACTGAAAGATAGAGGGGACAAACAAAATGTGAAGTGAGCTAGTGGAAGAGAAGGGACAAAGTTAAGGTTCCCCACTGCCATGTATATCGGGTGGGGCATTTAGGGCTCTCACGTTGTCGAAGAAGTGGATCCGCCCCCCTAGGGAAAACAAATCTTTAACATCCCAGGCATAGTCAAGAGGTCGGGGGGATAAAGAAACCCTGTCACACTCGGGACAGGCTCGATCCCACTGCAACTGCACAGTTCATACAGGATTTCTCCGGCGCACACGACTGTCATACCGAGAGGTAAGCTCAAGTAGAGCATGGCTCAAGAATCCAGACAACCCGAATTATCCCAACCTGTCTAGCTGCGGCTAGTCCCAAAAAGCCGAGTTGGAAGGCCTCGGAAATCAATTGGGGGTGAAGCCCAACACCCAAACCTTTGGTGCTAAGGTGGAAGGCCCAGGAGTATGGGCAGTCTTTGACCGAACAACAAATCACGCCAATGCCTTCACGCAGAGGACGCTCCCAATGCAGATTCAAGACACAGTCCTGCTGTTTCCCACACTCCCCCTCTGTGCCTTCATGACACAGCCCGGCAACTGCTGAGCATTCCTCACCATTCCCAGTTTCTCCCCACTCCCCTGTTTTTTCCTTACCTGTGCTTTAGCGCTGCATCTGCGGAGATACGCTTCTCCGGGTCCCAGGCCAGTAGCTGGCTCAGCAATTCAAATCCGGCCTCAGTCACCACAGCGCCACCAAACGAGTTCTGAAATGCAGCCGCAGGAGTGGGGATGGAGTTTCTGGAAAGGGATTTAGACGGCCGGGCATAATATCTATGGAGCCATAGCCTAGGCGTGTCTTGGCGCCCCATGAACAGTACTAACAAGTGACAGGCCTTACGTAAGGCACATCTATACTGCACATAATATAAGAGAAAGAGAGAGGGTTCTGGTAGCAGCGTAACTGAAACTTATCAGTTGTCCTCCTCCCCCGGTGGCTAGTGCCTTTTAACGCTTGCAAGTCTAAAAGCTGCACGAGCTTCTTACGTGGCCAATCACGCATGTCAACTGGCATGTGCCAGTCTTCATTTTAGTAAGCCCTACACCAACTTTGGGGGCCCTCCAGGCAGCCAGACATGGGCTGATGGGGACCACAACTTGACTGACCTATGCCCAATTTCCCCCAGACTCTTGTCAGCGGCCCAAACAGCAAGGAATGCTGAACAAGGCCCCTCGGCCCTAGTCCGACATACAAGTATCGAGTATAACTTCATAAAAAGCGGCATGTACTGCATCTAGATCCGGCGACCTGATCCAGAACTGCCCACCTGAAACTTGCTGCGCAGCTGTGAGATCATCTGCTTCAGCACCACTTTCCCAAAGTTGGGCAGCGCCTTGAGGCCCGGCCACATCTCCTCGCTCGGCGTGCCCAGCAGCGAGACGATCTTGTCTAGCTGGTCCAGCTCACTTTGACCGGGGAACACGGGCGCACCCAGAAGGAGCTCGCCCATGATGCAACCCACCGACCAGATCTATCAGGGGGAAACGGTATCAGAAATCTTTACATGTCGACCGCTCAAATAAAGAACCGCTTCAACAAAGAACTTTCAAGCAGATCACAGAAGCTGGAATCAGGAATAATAATATTGAGGAGCATGTCAGCATCATAGTAAACAGCTAAGTGTCCGATGAGGCATTCAAGCCTATCAATGGGAATGCAAGGAGGCTATATGGAGCAATGCAAATGCATGCACTGAACCTGTGCAAATGGATATAGGGTTTGAGGCGGGCACCCACATCAAGAGCTCCTAAATACAGATTGGTTCCGAGCAGCAGCTCTGGCAAGCGAGAGGTTAAAGGGCGAGCAGGAGGACTGAGGGTCGCAGCTGAAGGGGACATGGTGCCCTGCTTCCTCTAGCGGCATCCAAATCAACTGCCCTCAAACAGGTCCTCGCAGCGCCAACATCAAGTGACGTTCAATAGGCCCTCGCCACACCACATCAACTGCTGTAGAGTAGGTCCCAGACTCCTAGTATGGACATGGGTGCTCGCAACACCCACATCCACTGCCATTCAATAGGTCCTCCTGTCTGAACAGGTTCTAGTGGCACTCACGTCGACTGCCGTTGAATAGGTCTTGGTTCCGAGCAGCAGCTCTGGCGAGCGATACCACAGAGTGACCACCATCTGCGTGTAAGGCTTGAGTGGCGAGCCGTACTGCCGGGCCAGACCAAAGTCGCAGATCTTAAGCTCCCCCCTGCGTAGACAGAATGCACGGGCAAGAGATCTCAGCCGTGGTGCTGCAGCTTGGGAGCTTGCTCCTGCGCAGTCAAGGTGCATGGGCAAGGCGCCTCAGACAAGGTGCTACAGTCGCAGGAGGAACTAACGCTCTTGGTCGCACCAAAGCTGGTGTCGCCAAGGGCGCGACACAAGAGCAAGATGCATCTGGCACTTAAGAGTTTACTCGGAAACACACAAATATCAAAACATGAGCATGATTGAACTGACACTGTTGTACACCCTGAGATATCAATACAAGCGGCTCCACTACCACAAGCGTGACAGCTAGAAGAAAGGAAGACAATGCCGGAGCTTTTCTTGAGCCACCAATTACCAGACGACCAGGTCAATCGGCAGAGAGCTGGGAGCAGGAGCTCAACAGCTGGGAGCAGGAAGCTGGGCCTAGGCAAAAATAAGGCACAGAAACCGCCGGAGTAAGTTCGGCTGGCACCGAGCGTCTTGGCCCGTAAATTCACTGTTTGAGCTAGTAGGCTCGGGTGTCCCCACACATCGCAATAAACAGATGTTGCGGCATTTTAGACGCATGGGCAATGGGCATGCTTCCTTAACCTGTCAGGATGCAGCTTCACACCCCCACCCTCTCACTTACAGCTGCTGGCATTCGGCGGTACTGGGTTACATCCTCGTCGCATTTGCCTGCAACCCGTCTAAACGCAGCCTGACACCTACACACCTCTGACTTAATACTAAACAGAAGATCAGCCATCTTGACGTCCCCAGGCAGTCACCACAAGACGCGCATGAAGTCTGCACCGCATCCACACGCACCTTCGCAAATCCCTGACACGTACCTTTGCAGGCCCTACCCCCCTGACCCCCAATCCCTCTCACTTTGAGCTGTACAGAATATTTGCTGGCTTCAGGTCTCTATGCAGGACCCAGTTTTCGTGCATGAAGTTGGTTCCGCGCAGCAGCTGCAGCATCAGGCACTTGACCTCCGCGATGCTGAAAGGGCGCGTCAGGCGTCCCTTGGGCTCCATGAGACCCTTGAGGTCATGGTCCATCAGCTCCATGACCATGAAGATGTGGTCAGGGTTCCTGGAAAAGGTGCAGGGTTTAGGGAGGATTAAACGACCAGTGCAGGTAGCAAGGCCCTCTAGACCATGGTCCATCATCTCTGCGTCCATAATGATCTAATTATTCGGTGGATGTCCCTGGAGGGTGGGTGAGCGCACTGGGGAGCCACAATGCAAATGAGAACAGACCCCCCCCCGTATTCCAGGGCTCAGTATCAACTGAAGTTCAAGTAGGGTACCTTGGATTCATAACCGAAAACATCACCCTCTTATCCCGGCCATTTAAGACGCAAGATTATGTGAGACGATAACCTCAATATCCCGGCATTCCACAAGTAAGTCTTCCTCGCAGGCCTTACCGATAGGAAATCACAATCTCCGAGACATGCACCATGTTGGGGTGGTGGAAGTTGAGCAGCACATTGATCTCCCGGATGCTGGTGACAGGGAAGCCATCCTTCTCCTTCTCCATCTTGATTCGCTTGAGGGCGACCAAGCGGCCGGTGGATTTCTCGCGGGCCTGAGCTCCAACAGGGCAGCAGCGGTCAGTCATTACTCAAAACTGCACGAGGGGGCAGAGCTGGGTGGTGTGAGAGGCAGGAAAAAACATGAAGCCTGGCAACAACCCTGGAGGTCGATTTTTTGCATCCCTGCGTACACAACGAGAAGCAGGGGACATTCTTAAGGAGGCAGGTCAGGGTTGTGTGAGAGGCAGAGCAAATCATTAAGCTTCAAAGCAGGGGCTAGACAGCAGCCCATTTGGTCGATTGCTCGTGGGCCTAACCTTAGCAGGGAGTAGGGGACTCGGGGTCCCTCAAAAGGCGGCAGGACTGGTTCATTTGGAAGGCATGCACAACTATCATACTCCAATTATAATCTGGCAACATTCTTGAAGGTCCGATCACATTCCCCACTCCCCACGTCTCACGTATAGTCCCTAGGTCAGACCCACGGCCAGGTTGGGTCCAGTTGGGACATTATAATACCAACAGAGACGCCTAAAGCCCCTGGACAACTCTACCTAGTCCTTACTGCCCACATGATCACCAATTTTCCAGGGCCAAAGGACCACCCTACCTGGTACCTACGTGATCACCCAACCTCAGGGACCACCCTACCCCTAGGCCCCCAGCGCTCACACACACCTTGTATACCACTCCATAAGTGCCTTCGCTGATCCGGTTTATCTTTTCGAATTCATCCACGCTGCGGCACTCCTGCAGCATGTTGTACGTCCTGCGGCAATGCAGTCGTTCAAGGTGTAAAGGAAGCACTACCGGTTTCGGCCTGACCCACGTCGCAGCACTCCTGCAACATGATGAGCATCACGCAGCAACACAAACATTCAAAGCAATCAAGAAGCCAAACATATGAGGTTTCCACACAGAACCTGAGGGTTCTGCAAAAAAACGCCCCTTAGTAATGCCCTCCTCCATGCTCATTCAGTCCCTCCTACAGCACAAAACCACTTACTTCTGCTGGAAGGGAGCCACATCACAAGCCTCGTCCATCATACGAGGAGATCTCGGCAATCGCACACCAGGCGGGGCGCCATGATTCATTTACACTACGTTGAGGGGGCATCAGCGCCCGGGTACACCTAGGCCCAGATATGCCCAGGTACAACCCATCCCGGGTAAAGTCGTGCCATGAAACGCCCGGGTAGAGCCCGCCCTGCCACACACCGAAGGTCACATGTACGTAAAGCTGGCAGGTCCATCGTGTGTGGCCCTAACCCCAACCAACTGACGCCCTTACACACAGCTTCCTACGCAAAAACACAACTTGGGCGCACCTGTTAATAGATGTCCGCGGCGACGGCGGCAAGCTATCATCATCCTCTTCACTGTCAAATCCCCCAGAGCTGCTCTGGCCGTGCTCGCCGTCGCCTCCACCCCCCTCTGCTTCGCGGCCACCCGGCTTTTCGTCCTCCCCACCAGCGTCGTTATCCACCATCCATCTGGACGTGACCCCTGCTCCGAAGTACACACAGGACACAGGATCAGTGTTGAGCAGCAGCAGCGGGAAAAGAGGGACACGGGGTTCAGCGCTGACACACTGAACCCTAAACAAGGACCACATAGGACAGAGCAGTGGTGTTATTCGGCGGCAGCAAAAAGAGAAAGCACAAGTGCGCATGTGAGCGCATGAAGAGGGCCAACCTCGCGAGCTTATCAAGAGGGTGAAGAAAGAATGGGCGCACGAAGGGTCCTTGCAGCCCACTCCCAAACTCTTTCATTCATTCCCCTCATCTAATGGAGTAACTAATTGAGGAAACTTAGGAAAACTGCCTATTGCACCTCTAATGGCATGCAACAATGAGCAGGCGTTATCCAGCACACCAACCACACCTAAACGCAACCTCCCCCCCACCCACACACAAGTTTATATTAAATGGGGCATGACCCTTACCCCCTAAACTGACCACTCACTTGACTTTTGGGCCTCATCTCCCTCGCTGCCTGAAGCAGATCGGTCCTCAATCTCCGCTGCCGCAGCAGCTGCCTCTTCAAGGCGCTTCCGCATCTTGGCGTGGACACCACCGTCATCGGAATCACTCCCTGAAGACATGCCCAACGCACCAAGTTACGTTATGCCGCTCACTCAACATCCTGCAGATGCTCTGGGCATGGAGTGAGGCGCTGCGTGCGTACAGCACACAGCATGCCCCATGTGCTGCTCACAGATTCAGGGTACAACAGACGATGGATGCGGAAGAGGGAAGAGGCGCCATGACTCAACGGCGTTTCCCTTATCCTCAAGGGTGTTCTTGCTAGGTATCTACTCCTTGAGAACCATGGTCTGTCTTCTATGACATAGGCGGCCAAACCACTTGATTGACTTATTCCAACTGTATTCTAAGTGGAGGGAGCATGAGGGACCGATTTTGCTCGGAGCCAATTTCTTTTGTTTTTGTGCTCACTTAATTTTCATCTCGCACTAACGGCTCTGCTGGTATCTGATGGGGGGAGCCATTGATCACGGGTGCCTATCCTAATTTTCCCAACTGTCTTGGACGCGGGGGAGTGTTGGTGTAATGAGGTTAAAGGGCAACCAGCCTTGTTTCTCCCCCTCTTTGGTTTCGGTGTTGAACCGCTGTATGGCTTTTCCAGTAGTCTTTAAGTGGGGTCCGAGGGGGCTCGTTCTCTTCTCAGATTTCCTACACAGGTTATGGGCCCCTCACGCTAACCTCTGCCGTCTGGAATAACTAAGAGGCTATGAAAGAGTATCTTTGAGATGCTCAATGCCCTCCTTGCTTCCAAGCATCAAGGACCGGTTTAAATTAATTATTGAAGGTCCCTGCCCTGTGGCTTCACAGCCAGCCATGCATGCCATGTGCATGCAGCATGCCCAACCATGCATGTGGCACTGTTTCCTTCATCCTCGCGGGGCGTAACTTATATAAGTACGCTGCACCTATTCCTTCACAAAAGTGCAGCGGCAACGATGAGCAATGAGCTCCTTCCACCGAATCGGCTCCCAACGCTCAAACACCGAAAGACGACCAGCCGCAGGCTTTCCTACAGTCCCATGCACCCAACCATCCACGCATCCAAAAGCCCATACCCAGCAGCAAATTCAAGCTTTTTCCACACACCTGAAACGGAAGGCGAAGACTTGACTGCGGCAGGCGCATCTGGGTCGAAATTGAGCTCAGCCTGTTGCAGCTTGAAGCTGGCCACATCTTCAAACACACGATTGAGCATGCTCTGCTGGTGTGGGCCTCCGCCTTGCACATTTGTTCGCGCAGCCTTGCCGAGGCCACCAGCCACATCTGGTGGCGAGAGGCGGCGCTTGCGATACTCGCTGCCTGGCTCCGCCTCCTCAGCGGGGATCTCCCCGGCCTCCATGTCTTCCTCGTCGCTACCAGAAGACTGCTGCTGTGCCAGCTGCTCCACAGGTGATCCGCGGGAAATCCCCAGTAGGGACTGTCCAGCGCGACGCAGCTCTGCTACCAGGGAGTTGCTGCATGAGGGTAAGGGGCAGGCATGGAGGAGTTAGGCAGGTAAGGGCACCAACGGCGCATGGCAGGGGACGGATGCGCCGTGCAAAGCTGAGGAAACGCTGGCTGGGTAGCCATGCGTCATGCTCATGCATGGGCTGTCGCGCAACTTACACAGGGCCTGAAGGCTTGGCATGAGGGGGAGGCGTGCGTGATGCGCCTGGGGGCGTGCGTGAGGCTCCTGCTCCATGCGCCCCACTCCCATTAGTGTGCTCCAGGCGCTGCAGTTCAACCAGGGGAGCCACAGTGAGATCTCTAGAGAGCTGCATTGCAACACCCATGGCCCACAGGAGCAGAGGTTCTCACAGGAGTCGCAGCACATCACAGATCGCCCGACCTGGACATCGATGCGATTCCAAAGCGCACCTGGGATGGCGATTGTCCCCGGTGCAACTTGGAGGGAGATTGTCCCCGGTTCAACGACTCGCTTGGTCTGTCTCGACTGACCTGACGCTCGTGGCGATCACCGGTCTTACCCACGCCCCTATAAAGCATTACGAGCATTGCGGTCAGGGTTGAGGTGGCACACATGACGAAGCTGGGCTAATGGGCATGCGGCCGATCTTTTATGGGCAGAACACCGAAACCCACCTTTCGTTGCTTTGACGACCCCTCCCCCCTCCGCCACCGCTTACATGGGGTGGTGGCGGAAGACCCCCCTCTACTCGCCGCCTCGCCTGCTCAATATCCTGCCTAGCATCTCTACGTTCGTCTCTATATCCACGACCTTGACTGCGATCGTCTCGTTCTCTGTTATCTGAGCGCCTGTTTGCCGGTGGAGGATTGTGATCCACAGGCAATGGCATCAGCAGTCCTTACACAAGCTTGACTTCAAAAATATGGTTGAGGCTGTGACCACAATGGGCACAGAAGTCAGGAAGATGGGAGGGTACTAGGCAGGTAGTGAAGCGAAGTGTAGGTGGTGAAGTGAAGTGACGTGAGGTAGTGCAAAGTCAAGTCATGTGTAATGGAGTGAAGATGCAGTGAAGGTACTCAAAATGAAATACGCTGAGGTGTCGGTTGTCGCCCACACTGACGTACGTACAAGTGCCTGGCGAGCTCGGGCCAGAGACCTGGCAGAGATGCGGCTGCTTCCGTGGGCGACATCTGAAATCTGCTTCAATGCAATTAGCATTAGGGACAGATGACGGCTGCTTCCGTGAGCGAAATAAAATCTCTCTTTCAATGCAATTAGCATCACTTCAATGTATTGCCATTGAATTTCTGGCACCCTGCTTGCTGTACTGCTCCTGATATGTTTTTCATGCATCGTCCTCTGCAACTCAAGCTGCTGCTATCCCTACAGTGTCAATGACATGGATCCTTCCCGTTGTTCCCTGTGACACCTTCGTCCTGATCTCCTCTTCACTAAACCATGGCCGATCATGTCCACAAAATTTCTCCTGCCCACCTCCCCAACCCTTCCTCCCTTCTTGCCCTTGAACAGCGTTGTATGCCCACATTCTTGAACTTTGGTTTCCTCCCATCTTAAACTTGGTCTATCGCGGAGTCAACACAGCAAGCCGACCTGCTACGAATTTACCATCAGCTGGATGAACCCTCTCCTTACCTGATATGCATGGACCCTTCTGCCACACACCTGCTACACCCGCAGTGGTTCAAAGATCATTCATTTATCTTCACTGCCATTCTCAGACTTTCTTGTCAGGCCGTGGCGGCTCAGCTGTCCTAAGGAGGCAGTCTCTGACCTGCAACCGCTCCCCTTCCCAGAGGTGCCACACCTAGTCGACTACAAGCAGGTGCAGCTTCAGGCCAATGGCAGAGGAGACCCCAGGGCCCCGCCACCAAGCTCAGGTCTGCGGCCGCCTACCGCGCTTGGTTTCAGTCTACGGTAGGCGCAGTGTTGGCGCAAGCTAGTAGCCGCGCCAGCAATAAGGCGTGCGCTTGTGTGCGCACAAACGTATGGCTGCGGCTCGGTACGGTTCGCACGGCTGACACGAGAGGACGGCGGAGCGGTCAACAGTTGCCAGCGGTGCTGGGCAAGGGGAGATGGCGAGCATGTGGAGGATGTGCTGCATGTCTGCCTCCATTGCCCTAGCATGAAGGAGGGGCTAAGGGAGAGAGGTTGAACAGGCTCCCCAGAGGGCGCCGTGGACTTTCAACAGTTGTACCGGGGCAGCTTGGGTGGGCTCTGACTTTTGTTGAGGACGTAGAAGGCATTGTTGAGGCCTAGTTTATTGCTTTTCTTTACTTTCTTGAAGAATAGGTCTTTAAACCCATTTTTTTTGTTTCTCTCTTGCTTTCTTGTTGAAGGCTTGAGAGGGGCGGGGTTACTTAAGGTTGCCTTAACCTTTTGGGGGGGGGTATTTATTTCTCCTATGCTTTTCTCCTTCTCTCTTTTTCCCTTAAGTTCCTTTTATTTTCGTCCAACGGGACGAAAATAAAAGGAACTTAAGGGGAAAACTTGGGTGCCCACGCAGCCAAGCCTTTTTGAGCAGGGACCAGAAGTGCAATGTCATTAAATGATTGACTCAGGGACGAACATAAAGCCACATGATACGCAAGGAAATTCAGCGATATTGAAAAATACTTAGGCACATTCAAGAGGGCAGGTTCGGATGAGGCATCATGGCTGTTTGTTGCTATGTTATTTGTTAATTTTTGTCGTTATACCCGCTCCTTGAATTAAGGAGGCTACGCTCCCTTCTGTAGAGTTTTTGGCTATTCAAACTACATTTCATTGTCTTCAGCTGGTAGCTTCCTTCAACTTCAACATGATCCGGTCATCATCAGGCTGATGTCATCCTTATTCCCGAATGAATAACTTGGGCATGGATTGTGCTAAAATTAGTTCACTTGTCTCCACATTCCTTGTCGCTGATGCCGCATGGGCTATGGGTCACTTTTATTTATCTCTTGGCTTTGGCCAGCTGCAATGCGAGGGGACCAACACATGGGCAGATTGGGCGTCTCCTCCTCTCCTCCGTTCATCCTCTTCATAGACTTCCTGGCTAACTCTTCTGATGGTGGGGCTGCTTGACTTGCTGCTCAGGTCATGCACCGTGGACCTGGATCCGGATGCAAATTTTCGGATCCGGATACAGCAGCCAATTTTGCGGCCCAAGTGGTTGCTATCACCATTTACCTCAGGCGACCTGATGGGCCGCCTTCCTCCAGCAGAAGTAGGGTATGGGTATGATTCGTCGTAGGAACCTTGAAATCTCTCGGCCTGCAGCAGCATATTCCTCAGCGGACATGATGCTGACTCCTCCTGCAGACGCAGCCCGATCAAGTGGTAGACCGGGTAATGTTGTTGGATTCTATACCCTTATGCCTAGGCAGTGGCGTGGTCATGGGTCATTCGTTGACCGTCTGGTAAGGAGTTTGCCAGAGGGGGTATATTACAGGGTTTCAACCCTGCCTCTCTTCACGATTATTGCAGCCGATTGTAGTATGTTGTTGAGTGCCGTATATTTCAGTATTTATGGCTTAAGGTGCAAACCTACGCTGGTGAAAAGTAAAATCAAGCTGATTCTTCTGTATACCACCGATACATCTTTTACTTACCACAGGTAACTGACATAACACCTCTGGGCCATGCTGAAATGAAGCTCGGCCACGTCGGCAAGCAAAAAGACAGGTAGGAAAGTCAAGGGAGAAGGAGCAAGAGGAAAGAAAGGACAACAAGTTCACCCACCAAACAAAGAGAACACAAAAGTCGGGCAAACCGAATCCCCTGCCCCTGAAGAGACTAGCCTTTAAAAAGCTTCACTAAAAGTACAAATTCCAGGGCCTCCCACCTACCACAGGTGTAGGCTGTTTTAGTTTTCCTTGGGGGGGTCTGTTTGCAGCAGAGAGGTTTGCAGGGGAGTACACGTGATCCATACCAGAGTTTTAGCCTTTCTTGCCATTCGCCTTAATTTTCAGTCTCACCAGGGTTTCTGATGCTGCTAGCCTTAGTCTTGTCAACTTAGACGCTACTGCATATCAGCAGCACAACCTTTCACTAAAGCTTGCATGATCATATGATTCCGTTTAGTGCATGTGCTAGAGAAGCTCGTATATTTATTCAAAGGGTGGCATGGCAACAATAATATTCCGGCACGAGATACGGTACTGGTAATTCAACTTTCGTCACCATCGTTTTATCAGGCCATAACATAAACCTGGGTTGGCTAGGACTTTTCGAAAAGTGAAGTTCCAGTAATGTTCCAGTATCGTCCCCTGGTATCGTGTAACAAATTGTAGTCCTCACACAAGCGATTTGCAAGCAAACAATGGATTTTCCAAACATCAATTACGAATCTGTCACATCTCGGGGAAATCATGGTTCCGGCCTGTGCAGGTTCACTACCTGAAGAGTCAAGGGGAGTCAGCTGAAACAAGCTGCGTACTACCGTACCAACAACAACCGGAAGGGCATGCACGTGGTAGTTGTAGGCTGGTCTGTCCCACAAGGCCAAACCTTTTGAGCAAGGACAACATCAAAAGCGCCTTTTGATTTTGTCCACTTGGTGGCCTTAGACAACTCCATCATGACTTAATTATCTGCTTGTGCACTCAGATCGCAGCCTTGCGGCTCTCGAACATCCTCTCCCGGATCACAGCATTCTGGCTCTTGGGATCCGTAACCAGAGTAGCTTTGTGCTTGTTTCGCTTGAGACCGTCCATTGATCCTCGGTAATCACCAGCCTCAACCTGCAGCAGTGCATATTTTGGGATGCTTCAGCAAAAATGAAGCTACAGAAGGCCAACGGTCCGCCAGTGGTGACTGACTAGCGGCCTGCCAAGTGCTCTGGTGGGTACTACGATATGGACTGACCGACAAGCGGGGTAGATCATGCAACTGCAGGCATGCAAGTGTCGACAGTTGGTGCTGCCAGACTGAGCGTCCAATGATGTGGATTCCCCATCAAGAACTTTCCTTATTTTTAGGTTCCAGGAGTAGCCTAATGTATCACATGTGACACATCACAGAGGTCTGAGCTAGGAACTTGAGGACAGAACAGGCGCACCCACCCTGCTTACCACCTCACAGCTTACTCCCCCCCCCCCTATATCCACACCGCTCACCGCTTTCTCCATGGACATGTCGGGCATGGCATACCAGCAGTCACCGTTCTCCATCAGCAAGGCATTGGTGCCGCGAGCGACGCGGAAGAAACCCAGCCTGCAAGTGGGTGACAGCAGCAGGGCTTCAGCAACACTCCGAATCTCTTAGGCCGACCCTGAGGGTGGGTGCCAGTGTTTATTTGTGTGTGCGCCAGACCACACCATGGGCAGCCTACTGGGGAGCCACCGCGGGGCCAATGAGGACACGACCTTGACCAGCTTACAACCGGTGGCCTGTTCAGCAGGGTAATTTGCGCCAGGCCCCCGTGCTGTGGCCATGGGACCGGAAGTAGTCGAGGACTTGGTGCTCTAAATAAAATGTGGTGTATCTGTCAACCCCTGATTGTTACAAACCGGCCCTGAAGGGTGCCCCGGCTGTGGTATACCCCAACATGGCACATCAGCAGATCCCAGTTGTTGCTTACCTCCTCAAATAGGAGCCCAGCTGCTGCGCACCCCAATAATGTGCAACTGCACAATTCAGTTGTTGCATACCTGATTGAGTATGTTCCCCATCTGTTGCGCAACCCAATGCAGTACAACTGTACACCCCAGTTGTTGCTGAACTGCCCCTGAAGGTCCCCTGTCTGATGCGAACACCTACCGATATGTGGTACAACAGAAATCCCCAGTTGTTTCGTACCTGCAGTCTGCACCAGAATGTGCCCCAGCCATTGCGTACCCCAACGTTGTACCACAGGTGCACAGCCCACCCCAGTTGCAGCATACATGGGCCGGTAGGTGCCCCTGCAGTTGCGCACCCCGATGCGGTACCATAGCCTGAGTTCATACCTGCCCCAGTAGGTGCCCCAGCTGTTGCGAACATTCCAGAACTTCATCCCATTCTCCTCACCCCAGCCGACAACCTGAGGTCAGACACAGACAGGGACATGTTTAAAAGCATGGCTTGAATATGTGTCAGAGTCATTGCACACAGAATGTCCAGCACACAACACAAGAGGCATGCGGCAACATATCACGATAGCCTCATTTTCAGTGCGGGGTGTGGCTGAGAAAGATGGCATCGGAACTTTTCTGAAAGCCAGTTTGTGCCGATGAAATCAAGCAATATGAGGCTTTACAGAGCCTGCTGACTCAGATCTAAAGCCAATGCCTGGCGCCCATACACCAGGGGTTCATACCTCCCTGCTCGCCAACGCCCCTGACAGAGGTCGATACTCCAATCGCCTAGAAAACGACACTACCAGAAATAACCCTCCTCCCTCCCATCATGCTGCCACGCCACCCATACCAGTGTCATGGCCTCATCAAACCAGGGACTCAGCATCGGGTCGCTTCTAGCTCCACTAAATCCTGGTATAGAGCATCGGATGGGTTTTGTCTTAGGGATCACACGTGCATACCTCAACATCGTGGTCAATGTCGTCAACAGTGAAATTAGCATTGGAGTAGATGCCATTTTCAGGCCAGTTGTAGCAAAAGTCCTCATCAGACACGATGGAGCACGTGATGGGGCCGCGCTGATAGATCTCACTCATCATGGGCTCCACACCGGCGTCCATCTTTCCGAACGACGTCACCTGTTAAGGCAATGGAACAGAGTTGTCAGGCATCCATGGGAGCAAACAGGTGTATCAGGCACAAATGTCGTTGCAGGGGTCCAATGATGCTTATGATGCTGAAGGCAGGGAACAAACGTTGATGAATAAGATGTGCACCAGAGTACCAATCATAAAGCACTCAATTAGCAATTCAGGCACAAGATATGTTGTAGATACGAGTTTAAAACTGCTTCCATGAAGCTAGCGTGTCATGAGCGGAAGCCCAGGCCAGTCTTGGCTCCCCCTTCCAGCTGGAGAATCACTCGCCTTGTACGTGACAGGGGTGTCCACAGACCAGCAGTGGGTGTCCATGCCGTCAGGGCTGTCCGCGTAGGGCATGCAGTTGCGGCACGCACTGTTCTTGGGGCAGTGATGCTCCTTCTTTGTCAGGCCAGGCGGGGCAGGCCCCAGCACCGATGAGTCTGTGGCCTTGTAGGGCATGCATGTCTCGTCCGGAAGACCATTCTTGGCCATAAACTACGGTAGGTGGGAAACGGGGCGGACTGTAATTTGTATGCGAATGAGGCCACTAATGGCTGCATGCTACGACAAGGGGGGCATGAGAGAGCAGTGTTCATTTCAGTGCCTACACGGACATTTTGTGGAGGGGCATCAGGCCATCCTGTGACATCAATTTTAGCGAAACGAGATGGGTGGCGCCACAGAGAGGTCAAAGGGGCCTGTCATTGAGGGGGGCGGACGAGTCCCCCCCAACAAGGGGTTTAAGCCGGAACAGAGCCTTTCCACCAAAAAGGTTCGGCGGAAAAAAAACGAACTTTCCTTTTGTACAGAAAAGCTAAATCCTGGACGCCAGTAAAACTTTTCGAGTGGAAAGACCCCATCCCAGGGGTCGACTGCGGTTATCGGAAGACTCGTCCGACTCCCTAAGTGACAGGCCCCTTGTCAAACATGTCTCCTCTTGCTGGTGGTGCTCTGTTGTTGGTGTTCGTAACAGGAGGCCGGCCACGCACAAATCCTCTGTGCTTTAGATATTCGGAATCCTCTATATTTGTTTTCTTGACATTTGTAAAGGTTTTTTGCCGGCATTTTTGTTTTAAGCGGCTTTTTGTTTTCATTGATTCGATTTTGCTTCATTCATTGCAGCCCGCCGTGATTGGGTTCCGATCAGCTTTTGAATTACCGAGTCACACCCTCATTTCAGCACTCGTTGAAGTTCATTAGGGCAAACATTGAACAATTTCGATGCAGACCAATTCGTGTTCTTGTATTCATTACCCCCTCACAAAACGAAAAATATTTTTATGTGATTTCATTTGCCATTTTTTTTCAGTTTCGTACGAAAATAAGCCTATATACCATTGAAACGACAGTCAGCATCAGCCACCACTACCGCTGTGTTACAACTGCGTGTTGGACCGCCTCAGTGCCTGGCATGCGCGGCTCGTCTTGGTAGGCCTCTCCCCTCAGATTCGTGCCCCACACCATCCCTCTCCTCACTTCCCTCCTCATCAGCCTCAGAATGTACTGCATGCCTCAGACTCAACAGCCTCGACATGCGCCACCTCTGAAGCCCTTCCCCTCTCCCTGCCAATCCCCTGGGGCTCGCCCTGGCCAATCTTTGCTGCAGGCACTGTTAAGAGGGCCACGGTGTTTCTGCCCCACCATCTCGCCCCCTCCCCACGGCCCTGCCCTCGTCCCCGCCCTTGCCCTCCCTTTGGTAGTCTACTTGATATCCATGGCTGGGCAGCTTGAGACTGTTGCATGCTTGAATATTGCCACCATACAACACAGGTCGTTGGGTTAAAACAGTGCATACCCGCTGGGCCCTGATGAAGTCTCGGCCGCTTGGGGTTGGTAGGGTATGACAAAGCTCAATTCCACCTACCATGCATGCACAACCTGGGCCATGGTGCAGCCATGCCACCTCCTATGTGAGGGGAACAGGAACATGGGGCCCGGTGATCTAGATAGGGGGAGAGAAAGGATTGTTCGGCGGGTTCGATCCCTCGACCTTTGGGTATGGATGCAAAAAAAACGTGCTAGCGCAGATCGGAATGGTTCAACACACCGTTGGTAATATCGTTAGTTTGTGCTACAGATTGTGTGATTAAACACCGGTTCATGCCCCTGTGGCTGGCAGGGCTCACTTCCAGCACGGGAGCATCTGCACCGGGCTATGCAGCAGCAGGCTCACGTTTTCTGGTTGTGCTCAGTGGAGTCAGCCATGAGAGCATCTATCACATCAGCCTTGCTCTTCAGTATGGCTGCTGCAACCCCCATTCTTGCCATCCTATGGTCGGTGGTATGCACATCAGCTGTGGAGGCCATGGAAAGGGGGCGTCGGTACCTTTGGGCTCTGGTGTTTGATGGCAAGGAGGAGGAAGCTAGGCTTGACTGCTCCCAGTCACTCATCACAGCCTTTCCCCCCCTCTTTCTCTGGCAGTGGTGGATGAGCACGCCAATTTTGTGCGCCGTGCCTCCCACTGGGCTGCAGTGCATTTCTGGTTGTTTTGCAAGACTCTGTCACCTCTGGATGGTAGAAGGTGCCCACATCCCATCCCTTCATTGCTATCCGGGAAGAGGGTGAGCAAGAAGCCTTGCAGCTCAACTTGCCGCCTGAGGTGACTTGGGATGGTAATGCACTTAATTCGTGTTGCCTTTATGTAGCCGGCACCAATCTTTGTCTTTAGGGCAGTGTCCTCCTTTGCTGTGGTAGTCCATGCCCCGGTTTAGGTGCTACTTCAAGACACGCTTGACGCTTTTGCCCTTGGTAGTTTCGTTGGGCCAGGTCTTCACGCCTGGCACTCAAACATGCAGCATAAAGGCAGAGACGGAAAGCCTCAAGCGTCAAGCGCGTCTTGAAGTAGCACCTTAACCGAGCCAGGGACTACCACAGCAAATAAGAATCGACGCGCAACGGCCTGCCGGGGGTGGGCGTGGCCAGAGGGGGGTCGAATTTCGACACGGGCGGCGGTCGGAGGCTGGGGGCCTCCCGCACTGCCCTTCAGGCAAAGATCGGAGCCGGCTAAATAAAAGCAACACAAACCAAGTGCCGTACCGTATTGGCTTTATAGAGAAACGCCGCGCCCATATCTACATCCAGGGGCTGTGGTCTAGTGGTGAGGCGCCGACATCTCAATCTCTTCCGTCGCGCCCCCGCGACTTGTGTCGGAGAACCCCCGTTCATCTCGGGGCAATCCCACGCTTGTCCTCATCGTACCTTTTACGTTGGCCATTCCCGCTATTTCCACAAACCTAATCACCCCCATTTTCCCACATCGTACATTTTACGTTTGCCATTCCCGCTATCTTCGCAAACCCAATCGGAAGAGTTTCCCTGGGCATGGGTGGTTGACATCTCATCGCAAAGAGAAACTACCTGGCCATGATGATTCATAGCCTAGTAGGGACTGAAGCATTTGGCTATGGACTACCATGCAGGCCCTTGGCTATGGTAGTTCATATTGGATTATCTGGCCATGGTAGTTCAGTCCCTTGACCATGAACTACCGGAGAGTGGAACCGAATGGGTCACTCTTTTTATTTAAATACTTTAATTTCACTGAAGGTAGAACCAGGCCTGCAGATGTCAGGCCCCCCATAGCCATGAACTTAAGGGCAGGCAGAATGGGACAGAGAGGGCCCCTGATAACTGAGGTAAAAGAGACACAAGAATGACAACAACGACAGATGAATATGAAGTGGCAACCAAATTATATGCATCAAACAGGTCACGTCCGTCAGGCAATCCGCGGATATGAATTACAGGTTAAGCAGTGTCTATTTTTGCGCAGGTCATTTTAAGCCATAATCTGCGGGAGAAAAGGACGCGCAGTGCTAATTATAAGTGCTGCTGCTGCAACTGGGCGAACGGCCGACTGGCCATTGTTGGCCATGGACTAAGGTGAGGGGGGGAACAGGACGAGCAGCGTCTATTTAGAGTGCATCAGGTACATTTCTGCTAGAAATGGGACTACGGTCAGCAAGGCAAGTGGTGGCGACTGGCGAGCCATTTGGGCTACTGGCGGCCCAGCGGGCCACTCAGACCAGTCAAGACTTGGTCCATATCGGGCCAGCGGAGGCCGCCCGGTTGACCCTATAATTGATTTTGTATAACATCAACGAAACAATGCACGCTTTGGGCACTACCCCACCAGCAGAGCAAAGCAGTTGCGGCTGGAAGTACACAGAGAGTCACCTGCCGCCACTGTTTGCCAGTGTTAAATTCAGCTACCACCGTCTATGGTGAGGCCGGACCTGATAACAAGCCCAATTGCAAGGGCCAACGGACATGGGCCCATCCAGGTTTGGTGTCCATCCGCCCAGATGCCGCTCCCCATCAGCCTCCCAAAGATAGTCTGTGCGCACTTTAATCAACACAGCTTGCCACTCTACCTCAACGCACCTCCAGCACGTCTGGCACATCCCCTCCATTGCAGCCGTGGCTTAGGTTGCTCAACGGGCCGCAGTTCAGGAAAGTCTGGCGACCCAGCATCACACGTGACTTGCCGTTGGAGTGTACGCTGATTCGGTCCTGCACCATCGAGAGGGTGCCTGTGCATTGTGCAGGCAGGCAGTGGGCAGTGGCATGAAGAGGTATAACATGCTTGAGGATGACTGGATGACATGAGAGGGAGGGCCTTGTGTAGGAGGGCATTGTTAGGGAGTAAGTAAGGTAAGGAGGCATGGCGTGCTTTAGGATGAGCGGGAAGAGTAGGATGCAGAAGGGTTAGAAGTTGCGAAGGTTTGTGGGTAGGAAGCGTGGCAAGTAGAAAAGACAGCCGTCAGGGAGGAGACAGGCTAGTAGTGTAAGGGAAACAAATGGATACAAAGGGCAAGCATGCCAGACATCAATATCATGGCGTCAGCTTTGCCCACCCTGACATGGGACCATCACATTCGCACACAAATTTGACCATTTGGACGCCCGACCAACCTCCAGGACTTTTAGGTGCTACAGACTCAATGTAGCTCCACAAGACTTACCATGCAGAAAGCAAGAGCCGCAGTACTGCAAACAGACAAAGGAAAAGGATGAGGTGGGCAAGGGACTGCTATGAAACAATAGTCTTCCTGGGCAAAACAACTATTCCCATTCTTCCCCTGGAGGCCAGGCTGAAGCATGCTGTTAGTCTTGGTGACCTGGCATGGAACGAACGGACGAGGATCCACACGGCATAACAACATACGATATCTGACCCCTTGATAAACATCCAATTCAATCAGACGGGGGACTGTTTACAACAAGTCTCACCTGGGGGATATGCTGATTCCATGATGGCTGCAGCAACGACGTGACGTCATCTCCGACAATGTTCGGAACTGCGCCCCAATCGAAAGTCTTGGGCATCTCATCCTCGCGCAGCAGCTTCGCAGGAATGGGATTGAAGGACTGACGCTCCAAAGGCACAGGCTTCTTTAGGTGTTTGTTAGCTTTGCCGTAGCCTCCTGCCGCAGCCTCAGGAATGATCGAGCACAGGAAAAAAGCAACGCTACATAGCACAAATAGTGTATACTTCATGATAACCAAGCAGTGTATGATCTTAGACTCTGATGCTCCCGGCACGTCATGGAGTCATGGACATCGATCCACCCTAACCCTAACTCTCACATCATTTATCCTACACTGGTTTTCCAGGAAGGTCTCCCTCCTAGACAAGTCAGAATGCAGTCGTGCATGCTTAGGTCATCGGCGTTTTCCAGCGCGTCTGTGAGGCCGGCGGCCCAGGGGCGGAGGTCTTTGGTGGTGGTTGCAGTCCAGGATGTGCAGGGGGTCGTCATGAGCACTGCCATGAACAGGTATTTATAATTTTATTAATAATATCGTATGGAGAAGCGCTGCACCAGTCGGCACCTCTTCTGACACGAGGCCCAAATTCAACAGGACCATCGTCGTGAAGGTGGAGCGCCTTGCCGAGCACCCCGAGGTAAGGTTCTTGACGCCGGCGCATGTGGCATGACAGAGCCTATCAAGTCCCTCCTCCATCTATGCCGACCAGAGGGCTCACACACCATTGTGGATTATGTTTTCGCAGTATTTCAAGCGCATTAGATCTTCGAAGAGGTACCTTGCCGACGTGCAAGGAAAGACTGAAGAGCCAAAGGTTGGCGACTACGTTAGGCTGGAGGGGTGCCGGCCGCTGTCGAAGAACAAGCACTTCGTGCTGTCTGAGATTGTCCGAAAGGCGACTTAAGTAGCTGGAGAAATGTTTTGCAGCCGTTTTCGTGAGGTCAAGACCTGGCAAGGAAACGGAGTGCATGCACATGTCTCATGCTCACATGGCACAACTTGTGTCGTTGTGGTGAGAGGGGAGGGGTACGGTCAGAGTGTGAATCTAGCACATGAGCTATCAGCAGCTCATTGTGTTTGTTGTCTGACCGGTTTTTCGTTTGCCTTGGGCCTCCAATTGGCAAGGTCAATTGCATCTGCCCCCCCTACACTTGCCTCATCACAAAATGCTCCTCACCTAAACATGAAATTTTGTAATGACATGCGAAATGACCATAGATCGTTACAGATGACCTCAACCCTCAGTAGTCTCCATACAGTGCCAAACAGTCCCCATACAGTGCCATTCCATTGTTTTCCAGAGCATTTTCGGCAGCAGGGGGTCAGCAGGGCCAACGGGATAAACATGATGTATGCAATAGCTGGGGGGTCCAGCTCTTTCAGCCTATGCTTAATCGCAGCTGAACTATTTGGTACCCTCGAGCTGACAACTTCCTGCATACAGGCAGCCTGGACTTAGTATGTCGGTCATGGTCTTGTAATCTAGGCACCAGGCCATATTTTTCAAAGCATTGCAACACCAAAAATTGTCTTCACAAATATCTAAGGGTGACCTCATGCTCACTCCTGCTGCGAGTCCTCAAAATATTCCAAATGTTTCAATTTAGGACATTGCAGCCTCATATTCCAGGGTCTTGGCGTGTATCTACCATGATCAGTTGTGAAGGAAATCAGTCCAAACATGGTTCAGCATGATCAGATACAGGAAACAGCCCACAGGGGGGAAACGGGTGGACTAGCATAAATGACATAAGAAAGGAAGAAGTCAAGGGCAGTCCAGTACCTGATAAAGTAGAAATGATGAGGTACCAGAAAAATAGTTTGCGCTTTGATCTCTTCACTGTATAGAGCACTTCTCCTGAAGCTCCTTCGGAAAGTCAGCAAAGTCTGATGGGATGTCGAAGTTGGCAAGGTCATCTGGATCCAGCCCATTGAGGCCCGCCGGCCCCCCTAGCCCACCGCTGCCGCCGCCCATCAGCCCAGCCGGCATGCCTCCAGTCATCTCATCCACGATCTCACTTGGCGGGTCGCCATGAGTCTGCATCTGAACACCCCCAGGTTCATCACAGTGAGGATACAAACAATCGGGATCATCACACTCATTGTGTCAGGACATCTTTACTCCAGGAAGGGCAGTGTGCAACTGCGAATGGAGGATAAGGCTAACGCTTACTACAGTCCACAGTGAGCCAGCAGAACCATGGGACATGCGGACTATCATTGCAAGGACAGTTCTCTCTGGATTTTGAAATTCTTGCGGCATGCTATGATTGCTGGTACGCTGGCATGCTGGTTACTGGCAAACAATATATGTTTTTGGCACTTGGCCACAGTTCAGCAACACTTCCGTTGCCGCTGGGCGACCAGGCCTCCCGAGGCCTCATGCACAGTCATCCATGCTGCTTAGACCTGTGACTACAGGCCAGTCGAGATTTGGTCTCAATCAGGAATTTGACGGCCGCGGGAAGGCCCACCGTGGACCCCTAGCCGCAGAAACAAAGTACCGCTGACAAGTGCACGTATGCACGAGGCATGACCTCACAACCTACCCCCCTCCTCCCTGCCATACCAACCTGCTGTATGAGGTCCACCAGACGCTTGAAATTTGCAGGGTCCTCTTCGTACTGCTTGCACACAGCCTGGATACTGCTGTACTGCAGGTTGTAGCGCTCGAGGTCCTCAGTCGACAGTGACTCCCTATGGGATTCCAGCCAGGGAGGGTACCTGTCACGTATGTCCTACATGGTAAATGGAAAGTGTTGATGTGAGCCAGTGTTCATTATAGTGCAGGCCAGACCACCTTCAGAGGGCCAACATCCTTAACGCATAGTGACCCAATCAAGTATATTTTCTGCATCAGGCCCCTCAGCCGCGGCCGTAGGCCGTGATGTAGCCGAGTTGCAGCCAAAGAGCACTACAATAAAACGTGATATGAGTGCAGCCAAACAGCAGTGGCCATTGGGCATAGCACAGGCGATCGGTGCATGAGTCGCAAGTCAACAGATTTGTTCGATAATGTGGGGCTGGTCAGCAAATCTGATGTCATGCTATCATTTCCCTTCGGTTCTTCAGATGATAAAAACTAGCCGCTGAGCAGCCGTGATCCCCAGAGGATCCCAACTCAGGACTCAGCCAGAAAGGCAGTGAACGCAAATAAGCCGAGAGCTAGTCATGCGAGCGCAGCCCCTCTGCTTTGCCACAAACACACGTACAGATGTGGCTTTGGCAAGTTCACGTGAACTAGGTGTGTAAATGACCTGGGGACCTCAGTCCCTCACCTTAAGCGGACCGTACAGCACCTCCTTGCTCAGAAGGTTCTGCATGATATAGTCAACCATGAAGCCCATGCCGCCTCCGGCAGCATCCCCATCTGCTCCGGGCTCTCCGGTGCCCAGGCCGCCCAGGGCCCCTAGGATGTCACCAAACGGAAAACCGCCACCGGCGGCCGCTCCTGCTGGCCGTGGCTGCTGGCCGGCGCCTTCACCCCGCGCAAACTTGGACTGTTGTTTCACTGTCTGCTTGGTTTGCTGAGCCAGACCTCGCAACGCCACGGAGCTATAATGCTCCTCCTCCTCGGCAACCCCGCTGCTGCTGCTGGGCTCGGGCTGCTGCGCTGCGCCACTGCCAGCTTCGCCATTGTCCATCCCCGCTAGTCTAGCTCGCTCGGCTAAGGACTTGAGCGTGGACGACGAAAATTGCCTGGGGCTTAGACCGCCAAGCATCCCATCTTTATCCCCAGATTTATCATCCTCGCCAACTGCAGCCGGCAGACATGGGTATACCCATTAGCATCGTTCAGGTTCAGGGATGTGAGCTACGATTCAGCAACATTACGGGAGCCTGGTGCTCCAAACCATGCTACCTTGGCCATGTGCCGCAGGCCAGTCTAGGTTTGGTCCAAATGAGCCCAGTTATGGCTGCACACCGGCCTGCCGAAGGTGGTCTGGCAAGCACTAAATTTGTCACAGGTGTGCAAGGGATCCGGATGGGTCAGCAATCAGCAATGCCTTGCGAAGTACAGGCATTGGTTTTATCAAAGACTGTCAAATTTGCACACACAGCCAGTTTTCTGTGATTTCCTTCATCCCATGCAAGCCTGCTCTCACCCATCCCTGCCTCCTCAATCAGACGCATGAGGTCATTTGCTAATTTCTGAACATCTGGGGGAAGGCTGGCTTTGGTTGAATCTGCTGTAGCAGAGCTGGATGCCGCAGGCTTTGGTTTGCGTGGTGGAAGCTTCGGCATTTGCGACGCCTTGGCCTCTGTGGCTTCAGGGGGCTGGATGGGGTCGACGGAAGGGGCCTTGCCGCGTTTTGGCAGAGATGGGCCCCTTGATGGAGCAGTACCCGGAGGCCTGCGCAAGTTGGAGGAGGTTGCGCGTGGCGCTCGATCCTGTGTAGGCGATAAACACAGAGGCTGCACACACCTGCCATCCGGCGCACGGGCGCTGGTACTAGCGTCGACCGCCTCGGGTTCCACGCCCTCGAAATCTAGCAGCGTTTCCTTCAGCAACTCGTCCATTTAGAAGTATATTGAGTTCACAATTGTCCGTTGCTGACTGTGTATTACTGAAGGAATAATATTGCCGTACATTCGGTGGGAACTGCGAGCGTGACACTCCTGGCCCTGGCTGGTGACACGAGCGCCGCGGGGTCAGGCGCTGCCACACTGCCACAGCTTATCGACTGCAATTCTGATAGCAATTGAAGTGCAGCCATATGGGAGCACTCACTGATGCCGACATCAGGCCTTCCAGTCCCGATAGGGATGAATACTTGACGACCCACCTCAGCCTGTGGGGTCTTGGGAAAGAAGCGTGGCTTCTAACTAAACTGGCTCTTCAGCTCCTTACGTACCTTGGAATTGGTGAGGCGAACTTCGGTCAATGCATGGGCGTTTGGGCCAAAATCAGGTTGCGACCCTAGTGGGCTTAGTTTCGTCTGTTGACCCCTTAATTGTTATCAAACTCAGTGCATGTCACACAATGCTGCTGGGATTTTTGTTGTTTCTGTTGCTCCCATGAGGAACTTGCTACATCAGCCATGCTATCGAATTGGTAGGCCGCTGACCAACATTTGCGTGCAGGGTGGAAATGGTCTTTGGCAGTCTTTCAGATGACAATTTACGTCACTCTGCTCCTCCCAGGGTTCCTCCAGGTAGGTTTAATGGGATTGAAATGAGGCAGCTTAAAGACACACAGGTCCTGTGTGCCTTGCCGCGGGTTTTGAATTTAATCGCCACCAGCATATGACGAGGCCATTCTTTGACCATGCACTGATGCTGGCACAAGCTCGTGGGCCTGCGTTAGGATGCAATCAATCCAGCAGTAATGTATCTTACAAGTCTCACGTTGTCAACTTTGCAGTCGATCCAGTGACATGTCTGGGCCGTCCTGCCACATTCATGGCTTCAGCCTAGTCCAGTCACTCTTGATTTTTGTCTGCACTCTTCAGCTCCTTCACCGCCGAAAGCCGGGGGTCCTGGGTTGGCATGCACTGCTGCTTGGTCGCTGTTAATAAGCACAGTCATTAACTTTCCTCATACTGTGCAGATGGTCTTCTTCTACCTCCTATCTCCACGCGTCACCAAGAACATTGTGTATGGCAATGGTCCTCGCCAGCAGCTGGATCTATACATGCCACCCGACGTCGACACCGGCCACAGCGTGGTCATCTTCCTCACAGGTGCTGTTTGTGTCTATTTGTGTGTGTGTGAATCACAAATGTATGCATGGTGAGTGCTTCTAAATGTATGTGTTAGGGATACCGGTAATGAATTTGAAGATGGTCCAGCTCATTCATAGCTTTCAGAGCCATCTGAGGTATTTCTTAATCACTATTCGGGCTTCTGAGGCAGCCAGCAGCCTCATGGGTGTGCAGCTAGGCTCAGGTCTAGGTGGGTCTGACAACCACTCGTAATAGCCGAGCATCAGGGGCCAAACATCATCAGTTCATCACACCCTTAAGCAGCTGATAATCTGTCCCTCAGTCATTATGGACTTACCTCTGTTGTTTGGGTGATATATCCACCTTCAAACCAGGGCTTCAAATCTGGATCTGCACTAGTGTTTATTTTTAGTGTGCCTCAGCTACAATGCAGCTACATGACGGCATGTAGCTGAAGGTTCCTGGTGTAGCAAGCCCTGCTGCTAGGGCCACTAGTCGTAGGCTGGCCAAGGTTTTGGTCCCCATCGGTCCAGTGCAGGTTACCAGCGGCCTACCAACAGTGTTGAATTAATGCGCACTTAAAGAATGACCAGTCCAGACTTGCCGGCGCATGTGTGCAGTATGCGAGCAGCACCCCTTGCTGTGCATCCCTTGCTTCCATGCAGGTGGTGCGTGGACGATCGGCTATAAGGCATGGGGCGCTCTGTTCGCCCGGCGGCTCAGCGACCGCGGAGTCATTGTGGCATGCCTGGATTACAGGAATTTTCCCCAGGTGCGTCTTGTCAAGCTCGGATGCTGGGAGCCAGGCCTAGATTTGTCATTCTCGGGTGCTGGGAGCCAGGCCTAGACTGCAAGCGACAAGAATTGTCCGCGGATACATGAGCCATGCTGCCTCCGGGTGCCCGCCTGGCCGCTTCGTATCACTTTTGCCCCTGCCGTCTGTGTGCTGGTGCAGGGCATTGCTCTGCAGATGCTGGAGGATGTGAATGAGGGCGTGGCGTGGGTATGCAACAACATCGGGGACCATCACGGAGACCCGGACAACGTGTTCATCGTCGGCCACTCAGCCGGAGCTCATTTGGGCTCGTTGGCGCTCTTCCGCCAGGTATGAACACGGGGTGTTGCAGGTTCTTGAAAGGGTGTAGCATGGGTGTTTCATAGTTTCGGCCACTATTCCAGCGCTCCCCTGGGCCGGCTGGCGCTCTTCTGCCAGGTATGAACATAAAGGTGTTGCAGGGCTGTTGCTGTCCTGTTCACTGGTGGCCATCACAGCGTATTGGGTTTTGCATCAACCAAGCGTCTCTGAATCTCTGACCTGATCGCTGTTTTTGTTTTCCCAGTCTTGCTGTTGCTCCCATGTTGTCAAGCCCCACCTTACCTACCCTTGCTTTGGGCGCTCTGCTCAGGCTGAGCGGATGGCGACCGGTCGGGCAACTGTGGGTGCGAGCCCTGCCTGGAATCCCGCTCGCATCCGAGGCTTTGTGGGGATATCAGGGGCGTACGACCTTACAGCACTCTCGGAGCACCTGCACCGACGAGGCCTCTACAGGTCAGTGTGATGCGCTGCAGCTTTTAGCCGACTAAGCATCAGGCAGACGACACACCGCAACGCTGGCCACTCCTGCAATGACACCCGTGCAATACTTCCCACCCCCCCCCTGGTCCATATAGTGGACAAGCTGCTAGCGTTATGCTGAGTCCCCATATTCAGATTCAAAACATCCAAAATGCAAGGTTGTCACCACCGCACCAAAACTTGTCCCATTTCTCATGGCCGTTTGTAGGAGACTATTCAAGCAGATCATGTCCATTAAAAACACGGCGGCCGCAATCCTAAATCCTCAACCTTGTTGCAACTTGCAGGAACCTGTTCAAGCAGATCATGTCCATTGACGGGCAGGTAGCATACAGAGAGCTCTCTCCCCTCGATGTGGCCAAATCCTGGGCGCCCGGCATATCGTAAGCATACGGACAGGGGGGGTAGCAGCCTTATCTGATTGCGCTGTACGGTGAGGGCATATGGAAGGGTAATGCATGGCAGAAATGAAGATACAGGACCGGTACGCAGTAATTCTTCACGATCCTATCGAACCTGTACCTTGTGACTCTGACTGAATCTGATGTGTGAGGGCATGTGCGCGGTTAGCAGCTGCTGCCTGGTGTGTGGCTGTAGGAGCCACATGCCTTGCACAGCCTTCGTTCACAACACCTATCTTAACCTTTTGTTACTCAAATTAGTGAGGCGCATGCTGACAGCTGCTGCCCCGTGTGTTGTTGCAGGAACCACGTGCCCCGCATGACACTCATCCACGGCACAGCAGACAAGTCTGCGCCTCACGAATGCAGCCTCGAGCTCCATCAGCAGCTCAAGGTATGGCCCGAGTCATGCTGGTACTCACTTCTCAGCAAGTTGTATGGGATGGGTGGCCATCAGGAAGGAGTCTAGCTGTTTTGCCTGTCACAGTAAAACCAAGCCAGCTCCATCGCCCAGATTTTCTGGCCCCGTAACTTCGGAAGATGGGGCGCCCTCTTTTTCTAAAAAACAGAACTACTAAACAGAACATTTCTACTAGAACTAAAGAACATTTCTACACTCTACAGAACTAAAGAACATAACATTTCTACTAGAAGTAATGAACATTTCTACAGAACTAAACAGAACTATCTTTCTAAACAGAACTAGGCCCCTTGTTTAGTTATCAACAAGTTCAAATTGGGTGAATTGACAAGGAAGCTAAAAGCCTACATTTAGGTTCATGCTAACTTGCAGCCAAGATAGTGAGGGGGATATGTATATCAGCCCCCTGCATGGACGGGGGCGACCATGCAGAAGATTTCCCTTTCTTGGCTTTCCCCAAAGGGGGTGGGGCATAAGATGAAGCAAGAAGTGGGTACCAACCATGCAATATCTAAAAAGCAGGCCAATCTTATTTTCCCGCCTGCAGTTTGCTACATGTCCCTGCATGCTGTTTGCCCCTGAAGCTCCCTGCGTGCTGTTCGCCCCTGAAATGTTCCGCCCCTGATATGTTGCTGCCTGCTGGTTCAGGCTGCTGGCGTGCCTTGCAGCATGAGTTTGATTAAGGGCAAGGGACACACTTCGTTCCTGCTGGAGGATCCCATGCGGGGCGGGCGCGACCTGCTCACGGACATGCTCGTGGAGGTACGACTGGGGGGACTGGGGGGACTCAGAAGGGAGCGGGGCGGGGTGTCACCACTGCCCAGTAGCTGGCGGGCCCCATGAGGGGCAGACGCAGCCTGGTCAATCACATGCTCATGAAGATATATAGCTGGGCGCCTCTCCATTGCCTGAGCATTTGAATTGTGCCTGCGCCCCTGCACACCTGCTTCAAGGGCACACAAGCATCTAGAGCGGCTTTCTGATCGGCTTTTTGTTCGGCGTTTGATAATACTTTGATAGTCAGTCTGTTAGGGGTTCGAAGGGGCTTGAGGGTCATTTTCGACAAACAGCTCGTGACCACTGCTGAAAGAAAGAAGGCATGGATAATGGTAGGCACCCGTTCGGCCGTCGCACTGAGTAACCTCCCATGTAACATTGTGTGCGGCTAACCGGCACCCGGGAATACCAGAGCTGAATACGATCATAACACCCTGCATACTATCATGTGCCGGTATGATGTCAATGGCAGAACCAGGAACATGAAACGATTGTTTGTGCTGCAGCAACGGTGCCATTCTGAATGTCGCTGATGCCTAGTCCGCGCTTTCTCTGCTGTACTGCATGCAGGTCATGGTGACTGGGCGACGATGCAGAAAAATGGCTGGCGATACCGTTGTGAGCGACGACGAGGTGTTGGACGCGTCTTCGTCCTCCTCATGCCTTCGCTGCTCTTCTTCTCAGGCGTGTTTCTGTGCCTCGTGCTCATGCGAACAGTCGCCGCATGTGTATCCCATGCTGTGTCCACCGGTACTATGCACCTTGGCAGGATATGTTTGCCCCTTCTGAGGGAGCATTGCGTCCATCAATACTCTGCACCTATCCCGGAGAGGTTTACCCATTCAGGAGGCTGTTTGGCCCATGTCAGTGTCCTGACGCCTATGTTGATGGTATTGCACCTCTGGTCCCTGGTCCCTGCCCCAAAAAAACTCGGCCATGTGGGCGTCCGATTGTCTACTTGGAAAGGAAAGCCGCCCACCTATTTGTCCATTCTGAGGGTTGACTGGTCCCTATTACCGTCCTGACACAAGTGTACACTAAGATTGCTGTGATACCTCCAATGATTGCATATCAGGGCTTGGACTTTTTTTCAGACTAAAACCCGTGACCACCCCTGTTTCAGGGTGTGTCCTATATGCATAGCTTGCTGCGATGCAATTTTTCCGGTGGGAGGAGGCAAGCAGGCGCCTGGGCTTGCATTGAGGCTTTCTCACTCAATCGTGACTCACTCTTGGGGAACAGGCTTGAGAGGGGCAGGGATACTTCGGGCTGCCTTTCCCTTTCCTTCTTTCTCTCTTACCTTCTGTTAATTTTCTCCCCTCCCAATGGGACAGTTGCAGGGCAGTGCAGGGCCCGGAGGTGTAACGTCAATGACTCAATCGTGACTCACGATGTTGTTACCACCCAGGAATCATGCAGACACAGCATGTACAGCCTTTTTTAAGCATGGCCCAGAGGTGCAATGTCATTGATGTAACATTTACATCAAGAAATCGTGCACATACATTGTGCACACCTGCTAGGTAGCAGATGCTGGTTCTTGTCTTTTGTTCAGGGCTAGCAGCTCCCCACATAAAATCAAACACGACCTCCATGGGCATTGGACTAATTTAATTATGTACAACATAAATGAAGCGGTCGGTAGTCATGCACTGGGGTCTTCTAGAGCTGCTACAAAGCTGGTATAACACTCATGGACAGGTCATGATAAGGCACTACCAAGGTAGCATGATAAGGTGCAGGTTTAGCCGGATTTTGCTACTGCTGGACAGGTGGGTCCGTAGTGTAGGTCGAAGTTGCAGGACTGTGCAATGGAACCAGCCACCTTGGCATACACGCCCAGATCGTTGTTCGTGAACGACTTGATCAAATTGAGCACGTTGGCATCACAGCTGCACAGCTTGACGTCAAAGTCCACTGCAGCGACACAGCAACTGCATCATGGGGGCCACGAGGCAGGCAAGAGACAAAAATTAAGATGCCTCTATGAGAGGCAACGCTTGGACACTGTGAGCTGAGAAGATGTAACACTAGTGAGGGCTTGCCAGGAGACGTACAGTCAGCGAGAGAAAAAAATGCGTATCTCATGTCCCTGTCATATGTTTGAATTTGACCGCTTGCTTCCACAAAAAGTCAAACACGGCAGGTAGACTCTTGACTTAAACCACTTCTTCAGGACCTGTGGTGCAGCATATACTGCATGGCTGCTTGGGTCACTGGCTGCATGTACGCTGCAGACCTCATAAGAGTGTTTCGAAATTGTAGCTGAGCACACAAAGCGAGCTCCATCTTTCTTTTTTCGGACACTGGAATGGTCGTAGGATTGTCGTAGGCCCACTAGGATTCTAGACATGACCAGCCTACATGGCAGGCCCAATCAGCATGGCTGGCTGCTTACGGGGCCGGAAGCAAGGGGTGGCTTAAAAAGGTGTTTCACAAAAACAAGTCCCTGCAGTACTCACGCTGGGGACGGCTTATTGGCTGGGTTGGCTACATATTCATCTACTTGGGCCTGGTCCACAGCGACGTTGGTGGCGCCGGGCGCGATATTGAAGGCTGTTGAGGCCGCTTGAATCTCATTGCTGCAGCCAGTCTGCAGAGGGTTGAGAGTGACTCAGCTACTCAACATGACTCAACAAGATTTAGCATTTGAACTTTGGAGCAGGCAATTCCAGCGGGGTGCAATACTTGTGCATGGGACAGGAGCCTGCAAACCAGCTAGATCACTGAATGCCTTGGAACAAGATAATCCAGTGACCCCCCTGAGCTTCCTGGCGGGTCAAGGACTCAAGATCAATTGCAGCAGACAGGTACTGGTGCATCATGTCATAATGTGCCAGCCAAGCTCTACAACTTGAGATGATACAGAGGGTTTGATTGCTGATTTCTTGCTCAGAGCAAGAGGGCAGCACTGAAATCCTGAACATCACTCCACGTTCGCCAGTTTGTTTGGCACTTCAGGCTCTTCACTCAAAGAGTCACCTGATCTGGAACTCATCAAGAGCTTCAATCACACCAATACTGAAGACCTCCACACACTACGCGTGACAAACCTCCATGAGAAGGGGTATGTGAATACTGTGATACAGCGGTGTATCAGGCTAAACAGTATCTGGAATACCGTACATAGTTTCGGCGCTACAGACCAAGTGTTGGAGTGACAGCTTATCTTGAATTGAAATAACAAAACTCACCTGCAGGGCCAGGCCACTGTTGGTGCATGCTGGAGAGATAGCTTCGGTGCCCTGTGACAGACTCCGGGTCCATCCAGCTGAGCAAGGCATGGGCCAGGTGTCAACGACTCAAGAGATTAGTGCTGCGGTCGCGACCCTGTTTACTTAGGGTGCTTCAGTTGCACCGGGACACAACTTGGCCTCAAGCCGGGGGAGGGGGGCTTGGTGCAGCTTGGGCCATGGGCTGTAGGCTGCTGCCAAGGTTTAGTCCCCATCGGCCCAGCGGTTACCACCTGGTAGCCCCTCCCAATGTTGCCTTCCACTAGATTGCGTCAATACAGGTTGTACACAGCCTCTCTGTGCTATGGCAAAATTTAGCAGCAGAAATTCTCTAGCCTTCCAGTCCCTGACCGGCCCCAGACGGTCCCCCCGACAGATGTTCATGTTATGAGTGGATATGCTCGAACGTTCCCTTGCTCCCGGCCTCAGCCAGGAGTGTACTTAAAATACATTTTTAGCACTTTACTGCACCCCTTGCTCACCTGAAGCTGAGGTGGCAAGGGCAGCAATGAAGAAGAAGACCGAAAGCATTGATTGGGACATTCGGGTCTGAAGATTGATGATCCGAGATGAGGACTGAAGAGATCAGCTGGCAGGAGCAGGATGGAAGTGCAGTTCGTATCAGGTGACTCGCTCGGAAGGCAGCAGACAAGAGCTGTCAACGCGTAATATTCCCATGCTACGCAATAATGCGAAATTTATGGCCACGCACCTGTAATGATTGATGCAAGATACCAACTGCAACCGTCACCCGAGTGATGATACGCTAGTGATGATCACTGAGATTGATAGATGTTACGCAAAATCCGGTCGAACGAGTGCGGACGACCGGGCACGAGCTATCGTGTCCATACGGTATCATTTTTTGATTGATTGATTGACTCGTAGAAATTGATGTGACACAGCTTGTCCGTTCTCCAGTCTATCATACCATGGACGCAGCGCCGGCAGTTGGATGCTGATTTGTGAACTTAGTACGCACACACAGGATCGGCGACAGCGGTTATAGGCAGGGTTCTAGGCTTGCTTCAGGTAATCAGGTTGCACTCATCGCCTATTCTCACCAAAGTAATGATTCACACCAGGGGTTCATACCCCGAGCTCTTGGACACTTGGAGAAAATTGGAGGGATCTCATACGCGTAATCAATATATGTGTGTAACATTGCGTGCATAGACGAGTGAACGCGCGAAGGCTTGGAAAGAAAGAAAGAGAAAACGCCTGAGCGTGCCTTGTGGAATACGACATTTGAAATGCTGTATACCGGATGCTGGAAAGTCCTGCCATGGCATGGTGCACCATGTTTCGGAGCACGATTTGACTACATGCATTGACCTTCGCATTTCTTCGTTCTCGTTTCCTTCCATACGCTGGTCAATGACTGTCCTCCAAATACGACGCTGTGTGGCTTATAGTCGCACAGCGTTCGAACATGGCAGGTCCCCAGGAACGACTTGCGCCAGGTGCTCAGCTCAAAATTCGCCCACAATCAAGCAAAGATGTCGATTAAAGTTGAAACGTATCCTGCAGATTACACCCCCAGAATGACCAACTGGTCAGCACAGCAGACAGCAACGGAACATTGCATCTTCTTCAAATTGGGTCCACCGGCTCTGAAGCTGTGGTGCTGGCACGCTACGAACTTGTATCCATTCTGGGTGAGGATGCCGGCGGTGGCATTGCATGGGACAGCAAGGTAGAAGATTCATTTTCTAGGGATGCCTGCCTGATCCCTTGCCATGCACATAACCTGCTTCGGCCTGCACATGTGAATACTGGCGGGTCGGCAAAGAGACCCGCCAGTATTCACATGTGCATAATCATGACTTAATAATAAACTCTCACCAATATAACCTCATAGAGGACGAGGGAATCGTTCAGCCTGTGCTGCGCGCCTGGAGCTGCTTTGAGTTCCTCGATGACTTCGGAGCTGGCATCGTGTTCTGTCAGCAGGGCAGTGGGAAGCTGCTGTTCTCCCAGCTTCCCATGCTGGACGAAGAGGGGTCGCCAGTGTTCCTGTTTGGAAGCCATTCCGGTATGCTGCAAATTGGTGGGGCTAGGGGCGGGTGGCATGCCAATTAAGCACAAACAGGCATGCTGGTATGCTTCCTCAGTGTGAACCGGCCAGCCCAGCTAGGCCCTCCCTATACCTGGACGTCCAATGACCACAAAATATATGGGGTGATCAGGTGGTATGATTTGCACACCATGGGGCATTCATTAGTGCCACACAAATAGCCTTTTGGAGGCATGCTGCATACCACATTACCCATTGCCCAAGCTCTCTCTGCCGTGCACCTGCCATCCTCTCCAGCTAAGCTCCAACCTGCCTCAACGTTGCTACAGGAGAAGTGCTGTGCATGACAAGGAGCAAGACGCACCTTGTCTCAGGTGCCTCCGATGGCTCTGTTAAAGTGTGGGGCGTAGATGATGGAAAGTTGATGGACGGCAAGGCGGAGCCATCACCATCAGCCAAGATCACGGCAGTACAGTTCATTGGACCATTCTTGGTGAGCTGCAAGCCTTCTGACGACGCTAGACATTTTTCTTGCCATGCTAAAGCATATTTTACTTGTATCTATATTAAAAGAAAGCTGTGAGAGAGAAGCTGAGACGCTTCTGCAGTCAGCACGGCCCCCAGCCTGTATGAACCCTAGTTCAGGCTTAAGGGTATTCCTCCTCACCTCAAATTGCGCTCAGGCATGATGGCTTGGGAGTTCAAGAGGCAAGCTATCAGCGGCATCAATTGGCCAGCTGCTTTTTGTGACACATCTTATGTCGCACTTTTTGTAACATGAGTAATGTCATGGAGTAACCGTTGAGTGACGATTTGAATCGCCACTGAGTGCGACAGCAGGACTGAAAACAAGAGGGTGGGGGAAAAACTGGGGTTAACAGCATGGACAGAAAAAGTGTTTTTCTTCCGTTAATCCACTGGTCATAGCAACGGTAACTCCATGACATCACTTATGCTATTGAAAAACTTGAGTCCCCTGCCTGTTTGCGCTGTTCACAGCTGGCTGTGGGCAGCTCCCTGGGCTCTGCGACTGTGTACGACATCTCTACGGGGTTGCTCAGGGCAGTGCAGCGTTTCGCCGTTGATGACGGCCCCGTGACGGCGATTGCGGCCTGCCTGCCTTTCGGCCTGGAGCGAGATGTGGCCTCTGCGCGCGGGACGAGGCCGCTGGATGGAGGGGGCACAGTGGGCTGGCCTGCAGGCTTACCCTGGAGGCAGTCAGAGCCTCAAAGTGGAGCTGCTGGTAGGGGGGGGTACCCAGGGGAAGGGGGCAAGCTTGACAAAGAGCTGTTGGAGCGGGAGGGTCATCTGTGACGCTTAGCAATACATCTGATGAACATCAGAACCTTCAAAATGCTGCATCATCATCGTAGCTATCAAGACCGTGAGCCTTTCGTTACTTAAGGTTGAAAAGGGCGTCACGAATATGCTGGGGGAGGTGCAGGGTGCATCCCCACCGCAGGGAGCTGAGGCAGGTGCAATCTCAGCGCTCAATGGCCCTGCAAATTATGACTGTCAGTAAAAATCATCTTATGAATAAATGCATCCTTGATATAATCTGTTCTTGTGTGTTTGGGTGCCTATCAAACGCATACTGACATAGGTAACTTGTCAGTATGCCAAGGTGGACTTGAGGACAAGCGTGCTGAGCACCCGGATGCGCGACCATGCCAGACCCTGTCGCCACTCTAGGCATCAGCCCAGTCTCATCCCTGCTGCTGACCCCCCAGGCGGAGCTCACGCGTCCACTGGCGCCCTGCTTGCACTGGCCTCCACTGCTGGCTGGTTGCACATCTACCAGCCCGCTCGCCTTGGGGAGGCTGCCTGGACCCTCAAGTACAGCGGCGCACACGACGGCAGCCCCAGGCTGGCTTTCAGCCCAGACGGGTCCTACTTGGCGCTGACGGCGGGTGTGTGTTGAGGGGAGAGGCAGCAGCCAGTGTTGGGGGTAGGGTAGTGCTGACTGAGGCGCATATAGGCAAACTGCTGCCGTCCCAGACAGTTTGTTCAAGTAATGAGACGCTGATCACATTATTTTCATGGGCAAGGAGTGACCTTGTCCAAGGAATCAAGGGTGGCATGGAACCTGCAGGGTCATCAGGGGTCAAGTTGGGTTCGAATTCATGGCACGTAATATCATTTTAAGTAGGGCCCAATGGGCTCCCGGGCAATCCCGTTGATTCTCTTAAGTGCTAAGCACCCTTACCATCTGGGAGTATCATGGGTGACGTTAGAGTGCATGGTTGAAGCCTCCAGGCCTCTGGCTGATGTGTCACATGGCCCAACTCAGCCCTACAAGTTAGCCTTCAAACCTCACCTTTCCCTCCTTGTATGATTGCATGTTTGTATCTGATCCTGCACACTTAACCCTAAACCTCATTCCGACACTGAACCCTGAACACCAGGGGAACACTGAACACTTAACCCTGAAACTCGTTTTTGTCTTTACGTGAATCCCGACAGGTCTGGACAGCGGTAGCCTTATGCTGCTGGATACTGCCACATGGGCCTCGGCCAAGCAGTGGGCCTTCCCCTGCCAGCTCTCAGCTGTCGGCTTCGGAGCACGCTTTGGTTCCGAGCTGGTTCTGGAAGGGGGCCTGCTGGCCTTGCTGGCTCCGCTCCCGTCCTCTGCCGGGACCCTGGTGCTGCCCATGGTCAAGGTCTCACTCTTCACGGTTCCGGAGCATGGCCTGCCTCTCCTTCTGCAGGTGCGGTGAGGAAAACAAACGCAGTCAAATGCACCACTGCGCATTGCTTGTGTACCTACTGATTGTCTTCTGACATGGAAAACATTGTAGCTGCGGCAGAAACATGGTGCATCGCTGATCTAGCTGCTGGTCAGCCTCTGGCGCTTGGACATTTTGCACCCTGGTCAAATCGCTCTCCCCCTGATGCAGGCCTCACTCCGTCCAAGTCAGCCGCTGCCCTCTGCCTCCCTCCCCGACCGTGCCGCGCCTCAGACGCGTGCTCCCCCCCCGAGTGCCCTAGACCTGCGCTCCTCCACCCCGGCCGCGCCTCTGCCCTCTGCCCCTGCCTACCTGTTCTCCAGCAGCGCCCTGTTGGGGCAGGACGCTGTGGAGCTCCGCCAAGGGGTGTCACCGTACTCCCCGGCAGCATCTCCCCGAAGGGGGCTGAGCCAGTCGAGAGGGGCAGCAGAGGGGGCCGCTGCTGCTGCTGCTGCTGCTGCCCCTCCTGCGTGGCAGGCATCTGCACCGTCCTCCTTGTTCCCCTTGTGGGACAACCCCGAGGTGAAGGCCGGCCCGAGTTACCCTGCCGGCCTCAGCCATGTTGCCGCGGAACCTGCATCGCTGGGGGATCGCAGCCGGAGCTTCCGGCCCAGCACTCAGCCACGCCCCAGGAGCTGGCTCACGGGTGCCCCACCGCCCCAAGGTGAACGCAAGCACTGGTATCGCCCATCGTCCGTGCACTTGCTGCCACAATGAACTACTGAACTGACTGAATCACTAAGCCACTATTCAGTAGGCCACTAAGCTACGTCCCGGCCGCCGTGCCAAGGTTATCAAGAGTGTTGCTTGAAGTGCACTTAGGCTACCTCACGGCCTCTGGCCAGGGGAGCCTGGTATAGCAAGCTATGTTGCTTGGGCCACCGGCGGCAGGCTGATTGTGGCTTGGTTGCCAATCTCCCAGGTGAGGCAGCCCAACAGTCCCCAAAGGTGATCTGGTTCGCAATATTATCTCCCTCGACAGCTTGCATGCCTTTGTTGTCTTGTTGTAGAAGGACTCAACAAGAGAGTGGCTGCCCTCCTCGTACATCGTCGTATTCTTCATGACCAGTTTCTTTCCACTACCGGTAGTTTCTTTCGCAATTCTAAGAGGCCAACCATCCAGCTCAAACAGCAGCACTCCACTTGGAGCCCTGCCCTGCCACCTTGCTACTGTTCTCTCTGCGAGTACCCTATCGGCTACGTGCAAATTGAATTTGACAGCTGCCATATTTCCCCAGTTTAGGTGCCTGCCCTGGATCTGATAGCACCCCAATGTTCTGATTGCAGATCTCCTGGCTGAGGTAGCCTCATCGGGATCTCAAAACCGGTCTCTCCCTGAAGAGGCAAACCCGCAGACTCGTTCAACAGGCGTCGGTTTAGCAGCCATGCAGCCGCAGGCCTGCGAGGAGGAGGCAGAGGCCGCTGGCGTGTTGGCTGCCGGGCACCTGCCCGTCATCCTGGAGGAGATTGAGGCGCCTACGACACTGGGAGCTCCCCCCACATGCCCCCAACCGCGGCCAGACGTGCTGCCAGGGCGCTACGGCGAGGCCTCTCGCAAGGATGACGATTATGATGATGATGATGACAACGATGGTGATGATAGTGACCGGCAGCGAGTTGATGGGAGCAGGAATGGGTCCAGGCATGAGGCTGAGTTCGAGGCATCAAACCCGGCGACCCTAGAGGGCGGCCTCTTGCCCGCACCAGCACGCTTCGCGACTGCACAGCCTAACGCATCATCTTGGGGAGTAAACCCCTTGCCAATCCTCGACAGCCGGCACGGGAGCCACGTACAGCCCAGCGAAGAGCGGCACGGCTCCGCTGTTCGCGGCTCCATCGCGGCGAGCGAGGAGGATGAGGACGCGCCGCCCGCCCCACGTGCATTGCCTAGCCACCTTTCAGCTGTGCCGCGCACCTCGAATGTGGAGGAAGCCCTTCCTCTTGCTGCATGTCATGCACACAGCAAGGCTAGTAGCTCGAGCCCGTCAGGTCCCGCCCTCACTGCTGATAGCAGTTATGGCAGTCACTCGAGGGGGGACCAACTGCTGCAGCCAGCTGATGAGCATGTGGGTGGGCGTGAGCTGCAGGGCAGCGGGGAGCTCAGCAGCAGCCCTGAAAGGCCGCGCGGCGCTGGTCGGTACCATGCCTTTGAGCAGACTGCTTATTTCGATGGCGAGGAGCTCCAGAGGCTTGCTGACAGCGAGGTCGAGGAGGCCGGGGCAGGTTCCTTACTGGCCACAAGGGCTGACGGACTGGGTGCTCCTGACGGCGGCGGCCCACAGCCATCCTCTTGGGCGCAGCTCCTCACCTCTGCAGCGGTCGCAGCCAGCAAAGGCTCGGAAGCTTGTTCCGATGTAGAGCAGGACGCGGGTGTCTCGTCTCCGTCTCATGCATCGCGCCACCCAGAGGCCTCAGCGCGCCTGCAGACTGCCCGCGGGTCCAGCGACTATGAGGCTGTGGACTACGTGTCGAGCGTGCCCGCGCTAGCGCCCGCTGAACATGCCTCCTCCTCCTCGGCTCTGAGGCAGCCAGGAGGGCAGCCTCCTGCGGCGAGGAGGGTTGCAGCTGTGGACATCTCCATTGGCTCAAACAGGCGCCAGGCCGCTCTAGCTCGGCTGACCAAGAGGGCGCATGGCCTAGAGGTGGAGGGGGCTGACGCACCGGCAGTAGCTGCGGCGCCCGCTGTCCGCCCCCCTGCTCCGCGCCGCTTCCTAGGTTACAAGCCTCACACTGCCAAGCTCATCCAACAGATTCGGGCCAGCAGACCAAAGTGGGTAGGGTGGTGGACAGGGTTAGAGCAGGGCTCATCAGTCACTGATTCCGTGGACATGGCATTTTACTGTTCTAACCCTAAACCCTATAACCTGAACCTCTTTGGGGTTCAGGGTGTGCCATAATTGCTAGTGCTGCTGGTTTGGAGGATCAGCTGTCATAAGCTAGGGCCCTTACCTCCCTTGAAGATTGCGGACAATGACGATGCCATGATGGGGGGGCTGCTGTGACGGGATGCGCGGAAGTGTCTGGTTTGAGAATGTATGAACTGTTCCAGATTCCAATCTGCCGCGTTGATGCTCCTGACCTCCAAACAGGGTCAAGTCCAAGGGGCTACCATCCGATGCTGCTGCGGGCGAGTGGGAGGCTGGCGCGGCCACCGGGTCAGGCAACATGTCGCCTCCACCAGCTCGGGTGCCGCAGCAGCAACAACAGGCATCTACATCAGCCAGCCCTGGGCTCTCCCCAGCCTCGTACTCCCTGAGGCGGCCTTGGCAGCACCAAGGGACTGCTCGCTCAAATGCAGAAGGCAACTCCGTAGTCAATTTCCCGGGTGGAGGATCTATGATTCTACCCTCAGGTAAGCCTCAAGGAAAGAGGGACTTGTGTGGGGGAAGACTTCAGTCTGGGAGCCGCCTGCACGGTAACATGTTTGCAAAACCTGGCTAATGTTGTGTTGCGTTGCTCGCTTTGCACCCAGTTGTTCAGTCCATGCAAATCACAGTGGGTTTCTGATGATGAGCACATCTGTGAGCATAGTGCGCGGATCAGTTTAGGCGGATTCATGTCCCGATTGGAGGGGGGATAGGAGACAAGATCTACCCCCAACCTGTGGCCTCTCAACCCATGCTTTTTCAGGAGCCAGCACGCCTGGTACACTTGCCAGTATGTCGTCGCCAATGCTGATGGCCTCCCCCAACCTGCCCTCGGCCAGCCATGATGGCGATCATCCGCATGGCGATGTCCATGCATGGGGCGGTCATGCGGCAGGGCCCATGCATGCATATGGTCAAGTCGGGCATGCCCACGCTGATTTGGCGCAGCCTGCCCTGCTCGGGACGGCAAAGCTGATGAAGCGGATGGAGGTTCTTATGAGGGATGATGAACAGGTGAGACCCACTTCCTTTGCGTGTTGCCTGACAAGAGGACAACACGTGACTGCACATTGCACGGGTGGATCTGATACCTCCCTGCCATGTAGCATGGCTGAAAACAACCTGGGGCTCCACACTTGCATGCTGCCAAACTTCATTGAGTATGGAGAGACAAACCGGCCAATGTGATACTAAGCATGCATGTCAACACTCCCTCACCTGAACAGCTGGACCAGGGGCATGCCCTCACAAACGCGCAGCGGGACGAAGCGCTCAAGCAGGCCGCGGCAGCCGCCACTGATGTCCGGCCTGGCGTCATCATGTACCCGGAGCTGCCCTCCCTCGAGGAGTTGGCTGTCGGCCCGCCACGGCTGGCAAAGCAGCTTCATCCGGGCTGGGTGGCATCCCGGCAGGCGCTTCGCCCTGAGATGGGGGCGCTGTGGAGCGCGGAGGGGCAGAGGCCCGGGGTATGTGGAGCACGGGCCATCTCCATGTATGTGAGGCCGAAGCCAGAAGATATCACTGCGGCGCTGATGTCTCTGCCATATTGAGCGGCGCGTATCACATGGAGAGCTCGGGATTCCAGACACATGGGGAATGTCATCACGGTATCTAGGTGTGGGGCCGCTGGAAAGACAGCTCGTTTTTATCATGTAGCCACCTCATGGGCCCTCTCTCCTGTTCATGACAGGATAAGGATGTAGTTTATTGGAGCAGCTATACACTGACGCTACTATACTCTGACGCTGCTATTCACTGAGAGGCTGGTGCACGGTGGTGATTGGGTGGATGAGTTTATTTGCCTCACTAAGGGCCCAAGCTCCATCCTGTGATTCGCTCAACGAGCATACCACTATTCATAATGGCGATAAACTCATGGTTAGATAAGAGGAGAAATTGTACATGTCCCAGAAACATATGGGCCCAGCTCAGCGAACGATACCACATTGGTAAATATTATATATAGCTTGGCAAGTCATGTTGTGATCTGTATTAATGAGCATGGCCCTGCCCAGGGCTTCAGTCTTGGGAGTGCAAAGTCCCAAGCAACGAGCTTGAAGTGTGGCACATCTCAAGCTTGACATTGAGGTCCTCCCTCTCCTCTCAAATTTCATGGCCTCGAGCTACTAGCTTTGAATGCCAGAGCCGTAGTGATGTGCATGCATGCCCAAGCTTTCTTCTCTTACCTTACCAACTGGATAGATGGACGCCGACGTAGCCAGCCCTTTTTTGTGCCAAGCCTATAGGTGCAACGTCATTGGCTTGCATGCTCCTGGTACAAACTATGTAACTCGTGGACATATGTGATTGAGGCAAATGGCTGATCGGCTCATCTTCAAGAAGTCCAACATTTTTTGAAGACTTGAGGACAGCCCATGCAAAATATGTGATAGAATGGGTGCTTTGGGTCGCAAGCCTCTCAGCTGCGCCCACAAGTTCATAACCGATCTCGTCACACCATGTCTAGAACGGTAGCCAACGACATAACCATTGCTTTGTGGATTTGTATACAACATTTTTTGTATGGAACAGGTGCCAGGTGCAAAACAGTTGGAGCTCTTTACAAACCATGAGAGCACAAGAAAACGCTTTGGCCCCTGGACTGCCTACAAACAAATGCAACCCCAAACTGAGTGTGCAACTGTGAGCCCCATAATGCAGTTAAAGTTTTTAGGTTAAAACTTGATAAGGGCATGAGATAGTGTCATCCGCCTCAAGAATGGTCATCGTACTGGTATTAGGAGTCTTGGACGTGACCGGGTTAGCAATCAGCCTGGTAGGACAGGTGAGTGGCGACCACAACGGCAGACATGCAGATCAGGGCAGGAAAGAGGGGTGCTGGCTTGCACCGTTATTTTAGTGCACGCCATGCGAGCTTTGGGGGTCTGCCAGGTGGCCACCAGTGGGTCGGTGGGGACCAAGCCATGACCAGCCGAGTCTGGCAGGCTTGCTGCACCGAGCCCTGCCGGCGGTAGGCCTTGTTGTACCTTAGGTGTCCTAGCTGAATCACCTAAGATAAAAATGCTGGGCTGAGCCATGTCCTCATACCGTCTGCCAGGGTGGAGTGCTGGCGGATGAAGATCCCCAATGCTTTGGATGCAGGGATTTCTGGTGCGGAGGTCAGCAAACCCATGAGCCCAAAGCGGTACTGTTGGGGGACGTGGGGGGGGCGAGGTATGGAGGGAGGGAGAGGGCCGCAGGAGTGTCAGCTAGTTGACTGTGTTACGGTCGGCTGGGAGCTGCAGTCGAAGAAGAGGGTGGCCCCAGAGAGGCACAACTACACACCAGGAACAGTGGATTTCACTGACCTCTCGGAATGAAGGCCGCCCCTGCCCCAATGATGGCCGCCCCTGGCCCATCGAAGGCCGCCCCTGCCCCCTGGGGCCCAAGAAACAAGTAGGGGGCAAGTGGTTAACGCATGGGATGGTGGATCTCGGGGTGGTTCTGTGAGGCGGCATGAGGCAGCTTGGTGACTGGTGAGGTTGAGAGTGCATACTGTTACAGGCCCTGTGCCTCTGTGAGGGAGGGGGAGGGGAAGGGCGCAAATATTGGAGGATATCCACGGTAAGTGGGTTCCAGAGCAGCAGGCATGGCATAACCGTGAGTTAAAGCTGTAGATCCGTGCTGCATGCGATGTCTGAGCTGAGGTGGCATGCGCGTCCAGTGAGAGTCAGCATGCCCATGCACGAAATATCGGCATGGAGTTATAGACATGTATTAGCTATACATGCCAGGAACAGGAGGGCATGGGCTAGACTCTATGTCTGAGGATATCTGCTGCCCTGAATGCTATCATATATTTTGCTAAAACTTTACAAGGTGTCATCTACCAGTTCCTTCATGGCGCCAGGTACGAAACTTGTGTGGGCGACATACATACGCATACGTCAGCGTCTTCCTACCGGCTCCAGGATTCAGCGAGGAACAGGGCCAAGCTAGGACCATTCCAACAGACTATTCTTGCTTCAATCTCGTTTACCTTTTTCATCACACACCCTAGTCTTGGCAAAGCGCCCTCTTTCTGCCCTCCACATTTTTTCTTGCGAGAAGTTTGCTATTTTGCTACATTTGCCACCATGTCGAAGAAGGGACTCTTGAAAGCCGAGTATAATCGAGTGCGTACGAGGTAATGGATATGCTCATGCGCTTTCCGTGCCCACGAATTGACGTGACGAACGATCACACGGCAAGAGCTAACGCTGCTATTGATCCTTGTGAAATTTGCGTAGCACTGCGCTGAAAGCAAATGACATGTGGGAGAAAACGATTGGGCAGACAGCAGACCCTCAAGCCGGGACCAATTCGGCCATTGAGGCCAGTATCTACGCGCCTACAAGAGGCCAGGGCAATCGAACTGAGCGCCAAGAAAGGGCTGCTCAGCTCGTGACAGCATGCAAGTATTCGATATTGGATTGCTGACAGTGGCACTTGTCAGCACTTCATGGGAACATGTCATGCATCCCCATGTGCATGGTGCCGTTTTTGAGGAAGGTTTGCATGACCAAGCAGTTTGCCTTCACACCTTTGCCACATTGCTCACACTCTCCGAACAGTGAAACTTAATCACATTGATGGCCTTTTGAACATTTAAGCGTGCAGATCTGTGTTAAATGCCCTGCATCACACATTCACACAATACCAGCATGGGTATTACCTGATCTCCTTTGTCCAGGCTTGAGCACATACTATTCTTAGAAACAAATGTATATCCATTACATTTGGTCACTCATCTGCCATCCTTATCCAACGCCTGTCTTCTCACTTTTTCCACAGCTGGATATCAGCCGGCGATCACAGATTACAATGGACTAATGAACTTGGCTAAGGCGCAGGTGAGGCTTGCGCCTGGTCAGGATATGTTGATATCGGGAAGGGTCTCTTATCAAAGGATGCACTTGCTCGGGATCATTCCTCTGCAATGTCAATGCAACATCTGGCGCTCATAACCTATCCTGAACCGCATGCACTGTTACTGTGGAGCTCACGCATGGTAAATCCAAGCTTTTAGAAAGTCCCCAAATTGAGTCATGGTAGAATGAAGGTTCCTATAAAATCTTCAAATAAACATTGCTGTAGACCTGGGTGGCTGATGCTGAGCCTGCAAAGCACAGTCTGTTGTACCACCTCTGACTAGGCTTGCCCCCCATCTCATTGCCCGGGGTGGATTTTGTGCTGACTGCTGGCCTGGTCCTGCAATCAATGAAGCATGCTTTCTCGCTCCAAGGAGTTGGCAAGACTGGCCCGGCATTCACTGAGGCATGCGTTGTTGCTCCACTCAGGGCATTGGCAACGAGACCCGTGGTGCTTGCAAGCTCTGTGGCGGTCTGGGCCACCTGACCAAGAAGTGCACCAACGTTCTGACGGGGCATACTATTGCGGCGGGGACAGACATTGTGGCTCTGCTGGGTGCTGGTGTAACTGCGGGGCCGGGGGGCACTCGGGTGATGGGCCTGCTTCCAGAGGTTGGGGACATGTCTGATTTCGACAGCTCGGATTTGAGCAGCAGTGATGATGGCAGCGATAGCAGCAGCGACTCCGGCAGGAAGAGGAAAAGGAAGCACAAAAGCAAGAGCAAGAAGGAGAAGAAGGTGAATAAGGGGGGGGGGGGATTGTGCGACCCAACGCTGCAAGGCTGAGAGGCATCAGAACGGTGTCACGAGCCCAAACCCTGTAAAGGCTTATGGCAGCATTAGGGGCTTTAAATTATGAGACTGGTAGAGCCTGGTCGATGTATGTCGCAAAATATGTTTTTCACCTCCGGTATTCTCCTTCATATTTCCATCATACCATCGTATGGTTTGTAGCCAGGACTATGGCTTGCGCGCTTCAAGCTATTCAGCTTTGCCTTTAAAAAGCTGAATAGCTTGAAACGGGATCAGAACAAGAGGCATCAGAACGGTGTCACGAGCCCAGACCCTGAAAAGAGATCTTTGTCTCGCAACCCTGATCTTTCAACCCTGCAATTCCTCTGGACAGGAGAAGCACAAGAAGAAGCACAAAAAAGGATCCAAGGACAAGAAGAGCAAACGGAGCAAATCCAGCTGATCCAGCCCGAGGCATAGAGACAAGACACTATGTCGACACGCAAATATAGTGAAGCATGTCCAACACAGCAATTCACTGCATCAGAATTTCCATACTCGTATGCTTAAAATCTATGACCCGCTTTTCCCTGCAGTCATGAGAGGCAATCAAGTCATGTCTTGAGCTTCATGCAGACTCCATTATTTTGTCCGCCTTTGCAATTTGCAAGGCCCGTACCCTGGGCTCATCATTGACGCTAACTCTGCCCTTGATTTATTTTTCGAATGCCCATTTATTTCCGGGCAGATGCAGCTCAATAGCCATGCCTAAATTGCGCAAAAATGCTGTATCGAAGGGGCCTGAGTACCTGGACAAGTGCCCAGGCAGGTTAATGACGTTACACCTCTGGGCCATGCTGAAATGAAGCTCGGCCACGACGGCAAACAAAAAGTCAGCTAGGAAAGTCAAGGAATAAGGCACAAGAGGAAAGAAGGGATAGTAAGCTCAAACAACAAAAAACAAAGGTCTGGCAAACCGTATCCCCTGCCCCTGAAGAGACTAGCCTCAAAAAGTTCAACTACAAGTTGCAGAAAACCAGGGCCTCCCACCCCTGTCAGTGACGTTACACCTCTGGGCCCTGCTCAAACAGGCTCGGCCGCATGGGCGTCTAAGTAAAAGGGCCCGAAAAAAAAGGTAAAAAGTGAAGGGACAGACAAAAGGCTGGAGAGGAAAGGCAAACATGTTCCAGCCTCTGAGAACGTCTACGCCTCGACGATTTCCACCACGTCTTCCACAAAAGCCAGGGCATCCCACCCAAGCTTGCCCCGGAAGCCAGCGGTGTGTGCGCATGAGGACAGGGTTTCGCTCCACCTGAGAAGATGCCACATGCCTCCCAGCTTCCACACCGCTCAGCCCCTGGCGCTATCTATTCCCTTGATGGTAATGAGCGATGTATGTGCTTGAGGACAGGCTTTTGCTGCACCCGAGCCGAGAGGCCAACTGATCCGCGGATCCCCCAGCCCGGGTTGACATGTCGTGCGGGTCAGCCAGATGTGTTTTATTATAAGAGCATCCTTTCTATACGAATATGTGTTTGCTCCTGGGATTTCCTTGCCGTCCATGCCGAATATTACGGTAGTATCCTTCCCTTATTTCCTCATAATTCGTTACACGTGCGAGTATTTATTATGCTGGCTGGAAGCTAGTACATGAGTGAAAAGGAAATATAGTACGGCTGCTGCTTAAAAATGCGCATTTGATGAAAGGGTTGCACGTCGGTGCTAATGCAGAAACATGCAGGTCGGGGCTTGGGCTTTCTTTTTCACATGTTGTTCCATCAATTCAGATAATATATTCCTTACCTTTCTTTCTTGACATTTCTTCGTGGGAGTATATTTCTCTGCATAAATAGTAATACCGGTACGGAACATTGAGGCTGAGCCACACACGGAATGATCAGTGCCTTGTGTCGCTAGTGCAGATCAATGACGTTACACCTCTGGGCCCTGCTCAAATAAGGCTCGGCCGCGTAGGCGCCTAACTAGAGAGTTGGGAGGAAAGATGGAAAGAAACACAGAAGGGGGCAGGACATAAGAAGGGGGGGGAAAGTGGAAAATAAAGTGAAGGGACAATACAAAGGGCTGGAAAACACAAAATACAGAAGTTCCAACCTCTGAAAATGTGTACACCTCAACGATATCTACCACATCGTCCACAAAGGCCAGGGCATCCCACCCAAGCCTGCCCCGGTACAACTCTAAAATGTCTCTAGCACCGTTCGGAGGACCTGCCCATCCCCGCTCTCTAAGTTCATCTTGCACGCTGGGGCATTGAAAACAAGCATGCAGCGCGTCCTCCACATGGTCGCCATCTCCCCTAGCCCAACATCGCAGGCAGCACCGCCTGTCACGCTGCTGACCACCGCGCCGTCCTCTAGCGTCAGCCGTGCTGACGGCGCTGAGCCGCAGCCTTGAGTTCGTGCGCACGCAAGCACACTCCTTTCGGCTGGTGCGGCCCCTGGCCTGCGCCAGCACGCGTCCGCTGTAGACTGAAATCTTGTGCGGTAGGCGGCCGCAGACCTGTGTTCAGTGGCAGGATCTCTGGGGTCCCCTTTGCCAGCTACATTCAGCTGCGCCTGCTCGTATGCTGCATCAGCTAGCGCTAGCACCTCTCTGATAGGCAGCGGCTATAGGTCAGTTGCTGTCTGACGCAGTTTGGGATCGGCTGATCCCAGCTCCAGCTCCAGCAAGGCACCTAGCAAATCACTGCACCAATTGCGCCCTCCGGTGCCCTGCCTGACAGCGAGCTGCATGTCGGCCGCCATGGCTGCCGCCATGAATGGGCTGTCTTGCTGTGCTGCTGGTGCGACCGCTGCGTTGTAGAAGCAAAGTACATGCTGCCACCAACTTCGCTGTAACGGCTGGATCTGCAGCTCCTTCATGACCCCCAACTGGCAGCAGACGGAGGTAGCCCTGCAGCCTGGCGCAGATGCTGGAGGAAGCTGTACTGCGTCTTGCTCTTGAGGCAATGCCACGGCCTAAGGTGATCGGTGGCCCACACCACATCACCTTACTTGGCCGCAGACGCTGCATAGACAGACGCCATCCGGATGCGTGTAGGCAGATGATGCCTGAGGTGCACCTTGGCGGCCATGCGGCGGACACGGTGCAACGCGGTAGCGAATGGCACCTCTGTACCTTGCATGGCCTTCCTCATGCTGCTGCTCACGTGCTGAATGATGCCCAAGAACTTGAAATCCTGGACACGCTAATGCAGATGCCTCTCTGTACTCCCTCAGTGTCATTTACTATTGCAGCAAACTTTTACGCTGCAGTTCTCTCTCCCTGTTAAGCACTATTTAAGATGTTTTAGCTGCATCTGCAATAATTCGTAAATCAATGCTTGCCATGCCCTGTAGTCTGCATCGTTTCCTCCCCTTGCTCTGGAGGGCTGCTTGACATGAAGCAACCTTGCCAGTATCAGGTTTGTTCGTGGGGGCAGGTCTCTCTGGGTTCCTGGCGCCACTGGGGAGGGCTGCTTGCTTTGAAGTGATCTCATCAGGGGCAGCAGGTTTTTGCATGGAGGCCGGAATACTGCCCACGCAATGTCCATGGCCCCGCCCTGGAGGGCTGCTTGTCCGAAGTGATCTTATCAGGGGCATTATGGAGGCAGGAATAGTGCCTCCTCTCCTGCCTGGCTAAGCCTCCTGTGTTCTTTTTGGGTGGAGAACCAGCGCTTGTTTTTCTGCGAGTCGTACCACTTTTGAGGGGCACTGGGAGGCCACCGGGTTGATGGAGACCCCCCCCATGTGGGCATATAGCCGAAGGCTTAAGCAGCAAGCCCTACCGGCCGTGTGCCATGTTGTAGCAAAAACACCATAAAATAAACACTGCCTGGTCTGAGCAGGAAAAGGGACAAGAAACATGCCCTGGTCCATCAAGAATTCTCTTTTCTGGCTTTAGTGCTTCGCAAATTATAGTGCCCAATTTCATTTTCATTTTTGCGCCTGTCTCTGCCTCATCTGCTGTCCACTATATCCACTGCAGGCTGTGAGGTCTGACTCAAGTAACCCAGACTCGCCATGGATCTGAGAGGTACTGAGGTATGGGACCAAGTGACATCGAACATATTTTCATGACTGGGCTCGTCCACCACACCTTCACAAGCGGCAAACATGTGGATTACATACCTGGAACGAGCTTTGCACCCCTGCATTGCACAGACCATTAAGGGAGGAACCCTCATTTATTTATTTTTGCAAACGCCCCAAAAGGGCCGTGCTGAAGATTGCCATGCTCATAAATGTCCTTGCGAGGCAGCTCACAGGCACTTGCCGAAGCCACATGCGGTAGCTTCCGGACTCAAGATAGTGAAGATACCGGTACATGCAATTTATCCTCCATGCTATGAAGCTGAAATAATCCAACTGCGATTTTTTCCTTCTGAAGTTGCGAATTTACAAATTCGTAAAAATACTTTCGAAGTGCGTGTACTAAGCGCAAGAGGAATAAATAAGATATTGCACAGATTCGGTGCAGTGTGCGCCTTTGGGTCTCACCCTTTCAGAGGAATATGTTCATGTTGTATATGCACGATCCATTGGCAAATCCTCTGAACACTTTGCCCCTGACTAATATTTGACTCCTTGAGTTCCATTTTTCCATGGGTTTCTGTTTCTGTATCGTGTTGACGATTTTGATATGATAAAGCAGTAGTTTCAAAGAAATAATAATTGCCTTTGAACGTGACATAGGAGAAAATATGCCATGAATCTATAAGGACGGAAGAGCGTGCGCCCGTGGGACTTTTGTACCGGGCCGCGGGTACAGTATGACTTTTGAAATAAGTTTTTGATGCGGCCTAACGGTCAAAGTTTGACATTGAAACGTTGCGACTCTAGTTAAGGTTGACAGTCAGTTAAATTCCGTTCATTACGTTTCCCACTGGGTTTTCACTTTCTAGAATTTAGTCATACGATATTGATGTCTAAAGGGATAGTGTCCTCCCGACCAAAGAGTAGTGCGCCCACGCAGCCGAGCCTTTTCAGCATGGCCCAGAATCCGCGTGTTAGCCGCATTGCCGTAAACGGAGTGTTTCCGGCAGCAATGTTGCTTGCAAGTTGAGCAGTTTGGGGCGCGGCGTATTGTGCTGTTACTGCAAGTTGTCATTGCAAAAATGTATACTGATGCCTTTCACTGGATCCAGCTGGTTGGTATCCAAAGGTCATGCAACAAGCTGTGTTTCCTGATCTTGATAGGAATAGGACTACCTGAATCTGAATGCGCCTGAAGCTGCAGGAACAGATGCAAGTGCATTTGACATGGATGCTGCAAGCACACATTCAAGTAATGGGACTGGTTTCGTGTCATATGTGCCTGTTGGCACTCAATATGCGCACGGCACACTAGATGGGGTTTATAGATTTATTGACTGGAACAGGAAAGTAGAAGCCCGTGCTCCTTCATTTTTTTTTGCTTTGACTTAACAGGGTGTGAGGCCAGCCGCCCATCTCTAGAAAACCTGAGACGCGAATACAAAAAACTGCCCGGGTGCGCATGTGGCCCTAGTCGTCAGCTGAGAAAAGGCGACCATGTGTTCATGGAAAGGCATACGACCATAAAAGCACGCACACGGCCGCGATACTGCAAAAGTAAAATGGAAAGGGCAAGGTCTGCAAAAAATGCTACCCTGCCACGATATCCCTCTAGCTAAAGCACGCTAAACCACCAGATGCCCTCACTAAAGTGGCTGCTTCATGCCTCCCCACCACAGCCGAAAAACCGGCAACCAAACAGCAAAAGGAGACAAAACCCGACAAGAGGCTAGAGAAGGAGCTGCTAGGACACTTAGATGGAAAGGGGCTTAAAGAGTCTCCAGAAGGCTCCCCCTACCCGCAAAGACACAGCTTGCACACTGGCAGCCATAGGCCCAAGCTACTCGGAGGCCCACTCAACACGAAGCAAGACCGCAAACAGGACGAGTACAGCCTAAGCCAAGGACTAAGTCACAAAGGGGGCAAGAAGGGGTTCAGCGAACCAAAGGTTCAGGTTCAAATGCAAAGCATGCCTCCCGGGGAGCAGCTGGCGCCTGAAAGACAGACGTTGAACTTCCTTTTGGTCTCCAAGTTGGTGACCACCAGCTTGGCCCGGTGGAATTGGGCCGCAAAGCCCAGCTTACGGGCCTCCGATAAGTTAGGCTTTAAATTCTGGTAGGTGACACCCTCCTCTGGACCTGAAGAATCATGGCGCCCAATAGACTGAAAGACAGCCGTATGAAAGTATTGACACGGTGGGGAACGGTTTAGAGCAACCAGTTCTCCTGAACACTTCATCCTAAAATAGATATTTGATACAAAATATCAGCCCTCATTATACAGGCGAGCACTCATGTCAGCACAGTTTTAGACAGCTGGGGCACGCGCCTGCGCCTGAAGGATTCTCCACACTTCCAAGTTCGACTGGCCCATTGTTCTGCTTCTCAGTGCGAGCCCGCGGCTTCATAACTCTCATGACTGAATGTGTAGTAAACAAACCTGCAGCCACGCCTACAGCATGTGGGGGCGGCGGAGAGGGAGCATGTAGTCCTCAGTCGGACTTCATGACGCAGGCTTCAAGAGGAAAGCAACATAAAAGAAAATCTTATTTGCCTGGTCAGTGCTTGAGGGCGCAATATGAAATAGAATTCTCACCATCTTGCCGACCCCAATTGACATTGACCCAAAATTGCATTTGCTTACAACCTGTTGCAGATAAAGAACCTCCGCATGCCGCTGCTGAAGAAGAGGACCTGACAACCTGTAAACGGTTGAGGACAGACGCCGAGGCCTTGGAGGTGCATGAACTTGTGTCATCAGTTCTCATAACGATTATAAGCATTGGGTTTCCCAGAACTCGTACGAGTTTTATTATTAATGCCTGTAGCAACTTACGTATAGCTTCCACAACCTACGGTATTTTCGCTTGTCTGTCTGTGCAGGATGATGCTCAGGCGCAAGAAGATGGTGTACCTCATAGACCAAGCGAAGAGGTAGAAGAACCCGGCAACCATGCAGTCCGGGAAGACGGGCGTCAGCCCGTGAAAGGGAAAAGCATGCTTTCGCATGCAGCTGCATGCTTCTCCCCCTTGTTCAACGTTTTCCACCGCAATATTACCGCTGCTGCAGCAGCAGACATAGCTGCCCCAGACCTAAACGATCCAGAGCGGGACCAGCACAGTCGTGCAAGCGGGGAGGACGTCTCGCATCCAGAGCAGCAGCAGCTGGCGACGACAGCAACTGCTGGCGAGGGTGCAATTCGGGAATCCTTGCGCGGTCAGCATGCTCACCACCCGGCACCTCCCGAGGTGCCAGAAGCAGCGGAGAGCGAGCTAGACGAGGACGACGAGTTTGAATTCGACCCACTGCTGTTCATTAAGACGTTGCCACCGCTGGAGCAGTGCATCCCCAAGTACCGGCCTGATCTGCTGCCTCCACAGACGCGGCAGTGCAAGCTCAAAACCTTGGTTCTGGACCTGGATGAGACGCTGGTGCACTCCTCGCTAGAGCATGCACCGTCCTCCGACTTCAGCTTTGATGTCCGCTTTAACAACCAGGCACGTGGACAGACAAGGGCAGCCACAGCATGCAGCCATGCTGGGTTGGGGCAGGGCCGCCTATTTGGCGGTGCATGGCGGTTGTTACTAAGGTGCATCCTCGTTCAGTCACCCAAGCGCAAGACGGCACTGCTGCATGAGAGGGGAAAGTCTGACCATCGACATGTTCTAACGGAGGGTGACTAATTATTGGGTTTAGTGAGGGTGCTGTGCTGTGATACTGGTTGCGCATGAGGCGGGAGCGTTTCGATCAGGATGTTGTGCCTGTCTCCCCCATTCCAGAATCTCCACAAATAAAGATCCACGCCCTGCCATTGCACGACCCCCTAGGATGAATGCCACCTGCCTCATCCCCCCTGAATGAATCCCACGCGCCGCCTCCCTCTGCCACAGGACCATGTCATTCATGTCAAGAAGCGCCCCCACCTGCATGAGTTCATGGACCGGGTGGCACAGCTGTTTGAGGTGGTGGTGTTTACGGCCTCGCAAAAGGTATGCAATGGCGCTCTTGCTTGAGCCACACATTCTTGTCCCATGTTCAACCAACATAAGCTCGGACAAATGACACAATGAACGAGGATGAGGATATTCATGTATACCAGTTTTCAACCCATTTGCTGGAAGACCCATTCCTTCAATCATTGCGCCGTCCCTGTCCCCCTTGGCCTCTCTTTCAGGTGTATGCAGAGAAGCTGCTCAATGTGATTGACCCCAGGCGCACGCTGATCAAGCACCGCGTGTACCGTGACTCCTGCGTTATGGTGGACGGGAACTACCTGAAGGATTTGACCATCCTGGGGCGAGACCTGCGCAGCACCTTCATCGTTGACAACTCTCCGCAGGCGTTTGGCTTCCAACCCGACAACGGCATCCCCATTGAGAGCTGGTGCGGTGATGAGTGACGGTGCTTGTATTTTGTGCTGTCAATTTGCCACAGACTGACTGGATACCAGCTCAGATTTCCATGGTTTGCACGGCTTTCTATTTTATTTGCAGTCGTGCATAGCTGCATGTCTGCAACCCTGACATGCCTGGCCCTTTGCCTCTCGCTTGTTGTTTTAGCAGGACTACCAATACCTGTTTTTACACAAATGCATGGACCCCTAGCATTCCTGACCCTTAATCCCGTGCCTGCTGTGGGTCCTGTAGGTACGACGACGAGGACGATGATGAGCTGCTCAAGCTTCTGCCCTTCTTGCAAAGCCTGAGCGTTTCTGACGTTGACGATGTCCGACCGCTGATCGCGACAAAGTATCGGCTCAAAGAGTTGATTGCTAAGATACAAATGTGAGCTCTGCTGACTACTGGGGATCAGATCCGGACAACGTGGCGTCTCCTCTGTGGCGCCTGGATCTGTTTGCCCAATAGGCTTGCATGCAGTGCACTTCCATGCCGAAAGTCGATTTGGCGGACTCCAAGACCCTTTGTTCATTCGGTTTTAAGCTATAATGCGTGGGCGTCCAGTTGGTGCCTCACGTAGCATAGCTGATCCCAAATAGTTGCATGTATTTGATAGCATCATTGAGAGACAGTTGCGGGTTCTTGCTGCTGCAGATACCCCGTATTGACGCGCGCTGAGAGATTTTGAAACCTGTACTGCTACTTACTAGCCTAGGCCACCGCTGCTAACCTGATTTTCATTTCTGATGTACACTTGGATTAGTATATGGGGTTCCTATTGACTTATACAAACTGTATCCAATGATCAAGTACTGCTGTTGGAAGCCACATGCACATATCAGATATGGTCCGTAATGTGGGCTGCTGCTGGTGATGTGGCGTGGATGTAGGACACTGCTCCTTTTTCGTGGCTAAGATATGTTTAAAGTCATCCTCCTGGTCAGAGACCAGAAGCACCATGCACATTCAGCCATGCTGTCTGGACCTGTACCTGTAGACCGGTCCAGCTGCGGTATGGCTGCAGGGGGTGGACTCACTCCCATAATGTAAAACGGTTCTGTCCCTGAGCAAGAACAAGGCAGGGATCACAGCAGCATACCATACGGGTGGAGTATTAAAAGAGGAGATGGCAGTACGCCACCCTCCTCATCTACAAAGAATTAGGGTCCACACTTTTCAGTTTCAAACCAGGCATGCTACAGCCTAGTCCCCGTTGCAGGCAGCACAGCCCAAGGAGGTGGCGGTGCACCAACCAAGGGCCCGACTCTTTGCACAAAAAGGTCTGATAGCGCTCGATGCACCTCGTGCGGCGCATAGTCTGCTCGGATCAGCAGTGCTAGCACGGGGAACAGCTCTGGCAGCCGCTCACGAAACACGTTCTCGTCCACTGCCTGCAATCAGGTCAGCACAGGGGATGAGGTCAGAACCAAAGACCATGCCAGGTATGACACCAGCCCTTTCATCTAAGATAGCATAAGATATCTGCCAATTGCACCGTCCAGGCATCACAAGAGCTATTTCATGGCATGCCGTTTGTAAGGTATCGGCAAACATAACACAACGGCATGCACTTTTCAAGGCATCAGGCCGGAAGAACACAGGAAAGCCAGCTGCAACAAGCAGGTTACACAGAGAGCAAAACCCTGCAAGGACACCCAGTCAGCAGCGGACAGGATCCCAGAAACCCCAGCCAAGCCCTCGTCTGCCCCAATCACCTGGGACAGCGCCTTAAGCACTGACGACACTAGCGGCGTGAAGGATGCATACTCCGCCACTGGTGTGGCAATCAGCACCATTAGGCCCGCACTACTGCGGCCAATGATCACCGACCGGCTGGCCGCCGCCGCTGCCGCCGCCTCAGTGGGCCGCAAACCTGTCGGTGTCGGCGGCTTGGCAGCGACGGCCGACGACTGGCTCCTCCCCAGGACCTGCCCACCCGCAGCCGATGCCGCGCCACCGCCAGACGTCTCCATCGCCCTCATGGGCGCGACCACGCCCTGCACGTATCGCCGGAGCGTCGCCGAGCATAGCTCCATGAGCCTGGCCGTCGCGGCGCAGTCCTCGATGACGCCGGGCACGCGCTGCTGCGGCCTCAGGAGGACCATGTGGCTCAGCACAGACAGGTAGGCGTGGGCCGACTCCACCTCCAGGCGCAGAAGGGGTGGATCCATCACCATGCGATCGTCAGGGACCTTATCCTCCACCTGCAGCAGGGGCATGCAGTCCACTGTTTATTTGTGCTTCAGCTACACTTCAGCTACCTTACGCCAGCAAGCTTACATCCGTTGGCTCAGGCTTACTGCACCAGGCTCCCCCAACCATAAGCCGTGAATTGTAGCTGAGTTGAAGATGAAGCACCCCAGCACAGTTGAAGATGAAGCACCCTTAGCACTCATCATGCTTCTTCCTGGACTCCTGAAACCGGAAGCCCATGCAGCCTGTTCGACGACACCGCTCCTGAGGCCAGTTGGATCCCCACATGTTTGATCCATGGCTTCTCCTACAGCTTGACAAATCCCTCACCTGCTGGAAGGCTAGCCGCCGCCGCAGCTCGATGTCCATGTCCACGCCGCGGGCATGAGTGGAGATGACCTCCAATGCCTGGCAGAAGGGGACGTCCGGAGGAAGAATTAATTAAGGCGAGTACGGTAGGCAATTAAACGGTTCACACAACCCCATGAGCATGAGTGGCATGAGCGGAGGTCACATCCAGAGTGAAGCAAAGGGGGACGTCCAGAGGACACATATTTGCATAAGAGCCGAAGAAACGGGAACGCTAACAAAGCAAGCCAGGGCAGTGGTGGACAGGGGTCAACCACAATTTTAGTGTCCAGCTTTCTCCACTCACTGGACATTCCTAGGACCCCTCACACACAAGCACACCAATCAAGTGGCTCATCGAGACACCAAGAAACAGTCACAACAATGCCCCACAGCAGTACCAGCTACAGCACTGCCCCACAGCAGGACCAGCTGCAGCACTGCCCCACAGCAGGACCAGCTGCAGCACTGCCCCACAGCAGGACCAGCTACAGCACTGCCCCACAGCAGGACCAGCTACAGCACTGCCCCACAGCAGTACCAGCTACAGCACTGCCCCACAGCAGGACCAGCTGCAGCACTGCCCCACAGCAGGACCAGCTGCAGCACTGCCCCACAGCAGGACCAGCTACAGCACTGCCCCACAGCAGTACCAGCTACAGCACTGCCCCACAGCAGGACCAGCTGCAGCACTGCCCCACAGCAGGACCAGCTGCAGCACTGCCCCACAGCAGTACCAGCTACAGCACTGCCCCACAGCAGTACCAGCTGCAGCACTGCCCCACAGCAGTACCAGCTACAGCACTGCCCCACAGCAGTACCAGTTGCAGCACTGCCCCACAGCAGTACCAGCTGCAGCACTGCCCCACAGCAGTACCAGCTACAGCACTGCCCCACAGCAGTACCAGCTGCAGCACTGCCCCACAGCAGTACCAGCTACAGCACTGCCCCACAGCAGTACCAGCTACAGCACTGCCCCACAGCAGGACCAGCTACAGCACTGCCCCACAGCAGTACCAGCTGCAGCACTGCCCCACAGCAGTACCAGCTGCAGCACTGCCCCACAGCAGTACCAGCTACAGCACTGCCCCACTAGAGGGTTTACCACTGCACACCTCTACAGCAGTACGAGCTGCACCACTGAAGCATGAACAGCTGCACTGCCACTGCAGCTGCACCTCTGCACCTGAAACGCTTAGATTTCCCGCCCTGCTCACACACACACCTGCAGTAATCTCAACGCGGCGACTGGAGGCATGATCCGGTGCAGCTGCGCATAGGTCTCGGAGCAGCCCTGGACCAGCAGCAGCTGCACAGCAGCATGGCTTCGGAACTTGGCCAGCCTACGGGCGCCAACGCCCTCCCGCAAGGAGAAGGCGCGCGTCGCGGTACCAGACGTCGAGGTGGCTGCGGGCGCTGAGGGTCCGCCGTGCGAACTTGCCTCGGCCCCGCTCACATCGTCACCGAGGGGCTGGATCTCCGAGGACACCGACACCAGGGAGGACGCAGGGGTCACTGCCGCCGGCCGCGCGTTGGGCGGTGTGATGAGCTCCGTGGCGTTGGGCGCAATCTCCTGCGCCACCTGGACCAGGAAGTTAGTCACCTCCTCCCAGGCCGGGGGGTCCATGAGGGGGCCTGAGGCACACAAGGAAGGGCAAGAGGAGGTCGGATGTCAGGGGTATGTGAGCGGAGCCTGGGGATTCATTGAGGAATTACGACACAGGTGAGAAGCGGTCGAGGGGAAGGAGAGTAGGTCATCAGGGGGCTGAAGCACACAAGGCGCAGTAAGGGGCAGGGGGAGGGGCCTGAAGAATGCCCTTCTCGTGCAGAAAGAGTGCCCTTCTCGTGCAGAAAGAGTGCCCTTCTCGTGCAGAAAGAGTGCTCTTCTCGTGCAGAAAGAGTGCCCTTCTTGTGCAGAAAGAGTGCCCTTCTCGTGCAGAAAGAGTGCCCTTCTCGTGCAGAAAGAGTGCCCTTCTCGTGCAGAAAGAGTGCCCTTCTCGTGCAGAAAGAGTGCCCTTCTCGTGCAGAAAGAGTGCCCTTCTCGTGCAGTGTGTAAGTGCAGAAAACGTGGGTCACTGACGACAGGGATGACTGTGGCCAGGGCTGCTAAACTGATGCTTTGGCCAGGGCTGCAGTGTGTAAGTGCAGAAAACGTGGGTCACTGACGACAGGGATGACTGTGGCCAGGGCTGCTAAACTGATGCTTTGACCAAGGCTGCTGAAGTGTCCATACATTTCAGTAGAAAAGCAGGCGACAGCACTGCCTGCACCCTCCTGTTCACCTGCGCATCCGGTAGACACATGGCAGAAATCCCAATCGACAGGCTTATGCAAGCCCAATCAACGCTCCTTCAACCTCCTCCTCCAAAACCTCCACACTCGGTCACCCACCCGTCTTTTGGACAGCCGGACTTCTACCCCTCACACTTCCTCCCACCACTCCGCCCTCCCCACTAACCCGCTTTGTTGCACAGCCGGACGAATGCTGCGACGCCGACCGCTGCCAGGCTCTGATGGCTGCGGTCCATGAAGCTCTTCAGCAGAGCGGCCAGGTGGGGAAGCAGGCAGCGGGTCTCGTCGTAATACTGCGGTCAAGCAGGGCGCAGGGCGCAGGGCAACGGCAGGGGGCAGTGAGGGCAACAGCAACAACCAATCCACGTAAGAACATACCAGTAACAGTACCGAAGTACCGGCCAAACGCAAGAACATACCGGTTCCAGTACCGGACCTAAACATCATGTCCGACTGGAAACTTGGCATACACAACCTGTAAGTCAGGCCATGCCCTGCTTTCGAGGGCTTGACACCCCTCCCCTGCCCTTCCAACCTCCTCCCTTGCCCTTCCCCCCCCATACACAAGGCCCACGCGCTCACCAGCACTGACACATCAATCAAGTGTTGCAGGCACTTGGTGCACGTCTCATACAGCCAGGCGTCCTCCTGCTGCCGCCGCTTTTCACTCGTGAACGTGGTCGTGTCCGTCACCTGAACCGGGGGGGAGGCGAGGAGATCAGGGAAAAGGGTTGGGGGAACAGGGAAGGGGAGAGGTGAGAGAAGAGGGGGTGGGAGAGGGTCAGGGGGGAAGCGCAGGCGGGAGGTTATGTCAGACGTCAGAGAGAGATGCGCAGGCAATGACTCAACGTCGGGTTGGATAGCCGGGGCAAGGTGTGCAGGTGCCTTCAGAACAGTACGGAATTCAAAACAGAGGCACGCGGACTAGGCCTCAAAAGCATCAGCTGCTGCTTAACATTATACCCCCCATCTGCCCCCTTGCTTGCCCCACCTCTGCGCGGACATGGTCGAAGATGGGCAGCAGCACACTGTCAAAGATGCGGCGCCAAAAGGAGTCAGCGAAAACCCCGCCGTGGCACTTGAGGGTGTCAAACAGCACCTCCAGCGCGCTGTTACGGATCTCCGGTCTGCCACACAGACGCGCGCACAGGGGGGGGGGGGGCAGGCACAGGTCAGAAAGGCAGGGGTGGGCAGAGAAACTGGGACAGGTCGCAGTGGAGGAAGGCGTTGACTGGATCCAATAGGTCCACAACCTGTCCCCTACAAACTTGTCTCTAGGCCCACATTTTAAATCACTTCGACGAATCACTAGAGGGTGTAGTACAGCCACACCAAGGAGCAAGAGCAGTAGATAAAACCCAACCAGGCTGGCTGGCAGCCCCTCCCCTCGAACTCCACCTGGGATCGAAAGTCAGCTCTGACAGGCCCGCCAGGAGCGGGAACCAGAAGTACACGTGCTCGTCTTTATCCACAAACTTGAGCGGCTTGGGGCGCCCCTGGCTGGGGCTCCTCGCCAGCCCTCCGGCGCCGCCCGGACTGACGTTTGGCAGGCGCTGCGAGGCGGCAACATTAGCAGCTGTTGCGGCGGCCGATGCAAACGCCCCCGCAACCCCAGCAGCGCTACCCCCGCTCATGGGCTGCATTGCCAATGAGGAGGAGGAGGAGAGGCCGTCGATGGCAACAACCCGCAGGGGATGCACCGCGTGGTTGCTGGTGTACCCCTCCGGCAGCTCGTTGACGTCCCCGATGGCGCCCTCGGCCAGCTTCAACGCGCAGAACCTGCACGCGGCAAACAGCCAAGGGGGAGGCATCACCTTTGCGGGGCTTCGTGTTTCAAAGCCAATGGCAACCTACCGTAAGCAGGGCGCATGATCAGCAGACATGCATGCACCACCAGGCATCCTGCAGGTGGCTTGCTGATGCAGCTGGTGATGCAGGTGACGGGCAAGCCACAGGAAATGGATGTGATGGGATGCAGGCCTGATGGTAGCCCTGATGTTCTGATGCCACCTCATACATACCAGGTACATCACATCACCCTAGCCCCATACATGATGGTCTTATGCCAGCCCATGATGGTCTTATGCCAGCCCATGATGGTCTTATGCCAGCCCATGATGGTCTTATGCCAGCCCATGATGGTCTTATGCCAGCCCATGATGGTCTAATACCAGCCCATACATCATATGATTCATAGTGGATTCTACCTTCTGTACCTTCAGGTGGGTAGCAAGCGCCACGCCATATTAGTTGTTATTTTGTGTGGCTCAGCTACACCTCAGCTACAGTCCAGCTACCTCCTGGCCTTGAGCCGCAAGCGTGGCCAGCCAGGCTGCTCGAGGCTGTGTTAAGTGCATAATAGTTAAGAACTTATTTGAAAATTGTAGAAAAAAACTTTTAAGAGTGAAGAAAACTTTTGACACTTAGAAAAGTCTCTCGCCCAGTGACTTTTTGCTGGGGCGAGGGTAAAGCCTTTCCCTCTCCCCCTTTGGGCCGGTCAAGGCGTGACCCCGATCTTAGCCGGAGAATAAGCACTGCCCCAGGCTAACCTTAGGAACGCGATGGAGTTGAGCGCCACGTCGATACTGTGCGGGTTGTTGGTGAAGGCAATGAGGCAATTGACGCAGTCCGTGAAGGTCGTGGTCTCTGTCTCTGTGATGTGGGAGAAGTGCTCGCGCACAATCTTCTCGATGGTGTCGAAGGCCAGCCGCACAATCATGGGGTCCTTGTCCCCAGCAGCTGTTGTGAACACCATGAACCTAGGGGTGAAAAGAGTGACATGGAAGAGTGATGTGGAAGAGTGGCATGGGAGAGTGACGTGTTTGAGTGGGACGGGGAGAGTGAGTTGGAAGATTGAGATGGGGACTCACGTGTGGAGAGTGAGATTGGAGACACAGGGGAGTAAGAGACCAGGCTCCAGGCCAGATAAGCGAGATAGTGGGTTTCGGGCCAATCTTACATTTCGACATGGACACTCATCTGTCTGAGATGACGCCTCATTCCAAACAACTGCAAGGAGGTGTGACGATGGGGTCGCCCATCCCCCAACTCTTCCCCGACGCAGCATCACATAGACTGTTCCCTACCCCTTCCCCCCTCCTCCATCTCTTACACCGAGAGCATGTCCTCACATTGAGCCCCCCCCCCCCCCCTCAAGGCCTGCATGGCCTAACAATGACCCCTCCCCCACACACTTCTTGTTCTCACATTGATTTCCAGCCTGACTTGACATTGTTCACACGCGCCAGCACCATTTGGGACAAGCAGCGGATGATCAGCTCACGAATCTCAACAGCCTGGCACAACACAGGGTGGGTGGAAAGGTGAACGGTGAGTATGGTGGTGGTGGGAGCAGGGTGAAGGGGGCGGGCGGAGGAGCAAGGGAGCAGGACGCAGTGGGAGGGGGGAAGTACAGGGGAGCAGGGCACGGTGATGGTGGTGGTTTGGTGGGTAAAAGGGGGGGGGGAGCAAAGGAGTACAGTAAGGTCAGAGGTGTGGGGGGGGGGAGGGCATGAACAGGGTGGGCTGGAAAGGGCTGTAGGCGCAGGTCATCCAGATCGTCAATTGGTTGGGGCCTTACAGATAAACCACCTTGTACCTAATTCCAGATAGACAACACCGTCCCCCTCCCCTGCCTCCACCTCACCTCAGAGAGAAGGGTCTGAGAAAATCATTTGGAAAGGTGTGGCTGGCCTGCTCATTCCCCCGTGGGAGCTTCTCGGCCAGCTGCCGCCCCCCCTCCCCCGCCTCCCTCACCTGGCTCTGCCTCATCAGCACCACGAAGGGTCGGAGGAAGTCGTTCTGGAATGTGTAGTTGGCCAGCTCGTCCCGCTGGAGGAACTTCATGGCCAGCTGCCGCAGCGAGTCCACGGCATACATGGCCACAGACAGGTTGTGGTGGCAGCCCACCGTGATGAAGTAATCGCTCAGCACCGCCCAGATCCGGCTCCAAACCAACCTGTGGTGAGTGTGTGTGTGGGGGGGGAGGGGGGGAGCAGGAGTGGGGGGAGAAGGCAGGAGCGGGGGACGGATCAGGGGGGAAGACACAGGGCAGGGAGCTGCTCAGTACTCCGGTTACCCCCCCCCCCACACACACCACCACCCAACGAAGACAAGGCCACCACCTAAGACAGGCCGCCCCGCAGCTGCCAAAGACACAATTGGGCATGAACCTGGAGCGTCCCAAGGCTGCTGGCCTGAGCAGCATGGCCGGCTGCGCATGACGCCTTGAATCGAAGGCCAAGGTTAGAGCTCGACCTCAGCGCTGCAAATTTCAAAATTTGAAAACCTCGCAGGAAAACAAAACATACCCGTGCAAGCTGCAGGCAAGGCTGGGCCGCCGGTCATGAAGGTTAACCAGGAAGGGATTGCCTTATGGCATGGGCACCCTATCACCAGAGCGCATGACGATGTTCCCTGATGCACCTTTGTACCCCAGGGCACCCAAGCGCACCTAATCCGGGTCATGTTGTAGTGCGCAATCTCCACGATCTTGGCCAGGCTGAACACCCGGGGGGCGCGTGCGTCTCGCAGCTCGTCGATGCTGATAGCGCACAGGGCTCGCACAAATGACACAATCGCCTATGCGGAGGCAAGGAGGAGGGTGATGCCTTCAGAGGCATGTGGGCAGCACGTGTGTGTGGGGGTGGTGGTGGGGGGGGATGCCCTGAGAGGGGCATATAGGCAACGAAGTGTGTGTGTGTGTGTGTGGAAGGGGGGTGATGCCGTGATTGGCGTATATAAGCAAGGAAGTGTGAGTGTGTGTGTGGAAGGGGGGTGATGTTGTCATAGACCATCTGGGCAAGAAAGTGTTTGTGTGTGTTTGTGGTAATGCCGCGAGTGGTGCTGAGCAAGGAAGTGTGTGTGTGTGTGTGTGAGGGTGATGCCCTGATATCATCTGGGCAAGAAAGTGTGAGCGCACGTGTGTGTGGTGATGCCGTGAGTGGTGCTTATGGGCAAGGAAGTGTGTGGGTGTGTGTGCGAGGGTGATGCCCTGACAGGCGCAGGTGGGAAAGGACGCATGTGTGTGCGTGTGTGTGCGGGGGTGATGCCCTGAGGGGCGCAGGTGGGCATCACTAGGACATATGCACATGTGAGCAGGTGCCACGATCAGGGCTGTCCCTGGAGGTGGGCCCGGGATGAGAAGGTGGACAAAGGGATGGGCCTCGGCTCAAGGCTGACAGGCAGTTTGCACTTGTGTTGGCCATCTCCCTTGATCCATGCATGCACCCTCTGCCTCTAAACACACAGCTCCAACACACCCACTACCTGCATGCACCCTCATCCTCCTTGGAGAAGCAACCCGCCTAATGAACACCACAGCCAAAAGGCTATCTCCCACTCTCCATACCCAGCACTCTGAAGTTATCACTAATCTTCCACCCCCTCACCCACTAAACGGGTACCTGGCGCTCTCCTTACCCAGCGCTCTGAGCCACCAATTAATCGTACCACCCCTCACCCTCCCCAGTCCTGATGAGACAACCTGCCTCCAACCAGTATGGCAGAACAGGTGGCTTCCTCACTCCACACCTCTCCCCCCCCTCTCTCCCTCTTTTTCTTTTTAGCCGATCAGCCCCTAGTCCTCCAGACCTCCAGCCCTTTCCCGCCATGCATAAACCTGCCGCTCAGCCATCCCACCGCTTCTACTCCCCCCCCCCCCCCCCAACACTCATTCCCACCCCTCTTCCTCCCTGGTCCTGATGGCACCACAAGCTCAAAGCAGTACAGCTGCACAGTGTCTTCCTTGATCCACACCATCCCAGCATATCCCAGCATCCTCCTTTTTTCCTGCCCCCTTCCACCCACCTCGCTGTCTAATCGTCCGCTCCGGAGGAATACTGAGTTGAGCTCGTGGCTGTCGCAGCTGTTGATCACCTAGCCGGTTGAGGGTAAATGGATCCAGGTCAGGGATCAGAGTTAAACCCTGGCACCAAGTGGAATTGGTGGGTGTTGCAGCTGTTGTTCACCAGCCCGAGCGTGACCGCAAAAGCAGCAAGAAAACTACATGTAGTGATGGGTCCAAAAGTATAGAAGGCAGATCATCAAGTGTGAATGCCCCTTGCACCCTGTTAAAAGCAGGCAGCAGCAGCTCCTGCCCTCAGAAGCCACAATCACAGGGTGCAGTAGCAGCAAAACGGGCTGCCGTCGGCTGTTGGCCTGCTGTTCAAATCTTCATGCCCCCTGCCCTCCAGCTCAAATCTCCATGCCCCCTGCCCTCTAGCTCAAACCTCCATGCCCCCTGCCCTCCAGCTCAAATCTCCATGCCCCCTGCCCTCCAGCTCAAATCTCCATGCCCCCTGCCCTCTAGCTCAAATCTCCATGCCCCCTGCCCTCTAGCTCAAATCAAGCTGCCCCCTGCCCTCTAGCTCAAATCTCCATGCCCCCTGCCCTCCAACTCAAATTTTCATGCCCCCTGCCCTCCAGCTCAAATCTCCATGCCCCCTGCCCTCTAGCTCAAATCTCCATGCCCCCTGCCCTCCAGCTCAAATCTTCATGCCCCCTGCCCTCTAGTTCAAATCTCCATGCCCCCTGCCCTCTAGCTCAAATCTCCATGCCCCCTGCCCTCCAGCTCAAATCTCCATGCCCCCTGCCCTCTAGCTAAAATCTCCATGCCCCCTGCCCTCCAGCTCAAATCTTCATGCCCCCTGCCCTCCAGCTCAAATCTCCATGCCCCCTGCCCTCTAGTTCAAATCTCCATGCCCCCTGCCCTCTAGTTCAAATCTCCATGCCCCCTGCCCTCCACTTCAAATCTTCATTCCCCCTGCCCTCCAGCTCAAATCTCCATGCCCCCTGCCCTCCAGCTCAAATCTTCATGCCCCCTGCCCTCCAGCTCAAATCTCCATGCCCCCTGCCCTCCAGCTCAAATCTTCATGCCCCCTGCCCTCTAGCTCAAATCTTGCTGCCCCCTGCCCTCTAGCTCAAATCTTGCTGCCCCCTGCCCTCCAGCTCAAATCTCCATGCCCCCTGCCCTCCAGCTCAAATATTCATGCCCCCTGCCCTCCAGCTCAAATCTCCATGCCCCTTGCCCTCTAGCTTAAATCTCCATGCCCCCTGCCCTCCAGCTCAAATCTCCATGCCCCCTGCCCTCCAGCTCAAATCTCCATGCCCCCTGCCCTCTAGTTCAAATCTCCATGCCCCCTGCCCTCTAGTTCAAATCTCCATGCCCCCTGCCCTCCACTTCAAATCTTCATTCCCCCTGCCCTCCAGCTCAAATCTCCATGCCCCCTGCCCTCCAGCTCAAATCTTCATGCCCCCTGCCCTCCAGCTCAAATCTCCATGCCCCCTGCCCTCCAGCTCAAATCTTCATGCCCCCTGCCCTCTAGCTCAAATCTTGCTGCCCCCTGCCCTCTAGCTCAAATCTTGCTGCCCCCTGCCCTCCAGCTCAAATCTCCATGCCCCCTGCCCTCCAACTCAAATTTTCATGCCCCCTGCCCTCCAGCTCAAATCTCCATGCCCCCTGCCCTCCAGCTCAAATCTCCATGCCCCCTGCCCTCCAGCTCAAATCTTCATGCCCCCTGCCCTCTAGCTCAAATCTCCATGCCCCCTGCCCTCCAGGCCTCCTGTGCAAATCTTGCTGCCCCCTGCCCTCCAGTTCAAATCTTGCTGCCCTTGCCTCCTGTTCAAATCTTGCTGTCACTGCCCTCCTGCCCTCCTAGCCTGCAGCGCTGCACCCACCTCGGGCAGGATGTGGTTGGGGTCATCCTTGCGGCCACCGAACGAGGCACCTGCATCCACACCCGACGCGTCTTATCAGGAGCTGCATGCTCTTTCACACATGCGCTGTGCCGCATTCAAACTCAAAGCATGCACGCACGATGCACAGTGCAAGGAAGCATACCCCAGTGCTACGGCTTAACGGGGAGCTTCCTCAATCCAAGCGCCTCAGAGCGGGATATTTATTTGATTACGGTTCTACCACCAATCAGAGCGGCACAAGGACCAGCACACATCACCTCTCTCAGGGATATGCTCCTTGGACACCTGCAGCCTACAAATAGCATGCGGCCTTGGGCTAGTATGCTTGCAGCATATTTACAACATACGGAATACCGGTAATTAAATGTGCCCAAGCCATCCCACAGACCTCAACAAATCAGTGCCCACACCTACGACGGCCGCAAAAGCACGCAGCCCCATCTCCCTCCCAGCCCACCCCTCCTCCTGCACCCACCATGCCACCCTCCCTCCCAAGTCCCGCGAGAGGCCTCACCTGAGCCCCCTCCTTGTCCGTGACCCTTCTTGAGTCCCGCCTCCCGCACGTTCACGCTCTCCAAGCTCGCGACCCCGTCGCCCGCCGCTGACCCCAGGTCCGCCTCGCGGATCAGTCGCCGTGCCTTCTCAATCACGGCCTTCATGCCCCGCTCTGGCGGGCTAAACAGAACCGCGTCGGTGGGCATGCCGCTGGCAATCTGCTGCAGTAGCTCCCATCGCGAAATGCAGCGCAGGATGTCGACCCACCTGAAGAGCAGAGGGCAGGGGGGGAAAGGGCAGTGGGGGCAGAGGATCAGCAGGGAACGAAGCAACACAGAAGCATGAGCCAGTGGGAGGATCACACACTCCAACCAGAGATGGATCCCCGACTTCGAGAAGCAGGGGAGGGGGGCACGAGGGAGCGGAGAGCAAAATATCAATCAGAAACAAGGGGCAATCAGGGGGGACAGTCCCCATTGCCAGTGGGAGGAACACATACTCCAGCCAGAGATGGATGCCAGACCTCTTACAGCAGGGGAGGAGGGGCAAGAGGAACGGGGAGCAGCAGAGTGGAGAATTTGAGTATTAATAAGGAAGAGGGGGCAAACAGGGGGGGACAAGCCGATGCGCCAGTGGGGCATCACACATACAGACGGAGCTGGACAAGAAAGCGCCATTAACGCTCTTGGTGACAGAGGCTGCCTTAAGCATACAGCCAGTCGCCCCAAGTGTCCGCTGCCTGGCACCCAGCCTAGAATGGCAGGCCTGCAAATTGGCCTATCTCTTGCATCACCTCCCATCATGGGCTGGGCCTGCCCCATTGCATCACCTGACTAGTCCTGAAGCCCACCACCTCAGCCAATCGCAGAAAGTACTTCAAACCACAAGAGTGCGGGCGTGCATACAACAATTCATGCGCTTTCCGCTTGCATCGTTTCCCACAGTGGGCCTGCCCCTCTTCACCCCGCACCTGTCCTGCAGGTGGTCCCCCACCACTTCAGCCACTTGCAGCAGGTACTTGAACGCGAGCGCATTCTTGTACTTCATGGTTGCTGGGCTGTGGAGGTTGGTGAAGTTGCACAAGCTGTTGATGAAGATGTCCCGGAGGTTGGGCATCCCAACCTACAAATACGTCCACACAGAGGTTCAGTGTTCAGGTTTTAGGGTCCAGGTTTCAAGGTTCAGTGTTCAGGTTTTAGGGTTAAGGATTTAGCGCGTACAATCACACACAGTAGAGTCACACAGAGAGTCGGTTTTCTTAACGCGTGTCAGACTACAGGCCAGTGGCCAGCCACCACAGGGCAAATGAGGGCTTTGCCTCCATCTCCCAACAAAACTTGGCCGACGGCAGATGCAACAGGGCTTGCTGCACCATGTCCCCCCCCCCCTCTCGCCTTGGGCTGCAATGCAGCTTAATTGTAGCTGAGGCGCCCTTCAATTAACAGTGCAGGGTGTGTGCCCACAGCCCCCATTACAAGTGAGGCTGCTTCCCCGTCTGATGCTGAAGAGACCGTGGTAATAAAACACCCCATCATCAAACCAAGCCCTTCTATTGCACAGCTGCGTCCTATTTAAAATGCAACGGCGCTTAAACAAAAAAGGAAACCCACATGTCCATTACCCCACCCCGCCCCTACCAACAAGCTCGGCCGCCACCGCTCCTCTCCCCCTGATCCTGAAGATGCCACACGGCTGGACACCCCCCTGTCCTGGAGGATGCCTACCAAGCTAACTCATCACCACCCTGACGAGTTAGCTTGGTGGCATCCTCCCCACCCGGAATACCCCTCAGCACCCCATACACTGTCACTAGGACCCGCATAACAGTGCCCCCGTCCTCCCACCACACACACACAGCCACTATCACCCACAACATCGCCCCCATCCCTCAACGACACACACCTGAGCCACATATGCCCCCCAACACCCAATGTACACTGCCACTGCATAGAGCCCGCCTGAGCCATAGTGCTGCCCCTCTCCCCCACAAACAGTGACGACCCCAGACACACCTAGACCCCCCCCCCCTCGCCCCCCACAAACACACACACACCTGTGCCATTATGCTGCACCCCCTCCCCCACACACAGTGACTACCCCAGACACACCTATGCCATAATGCCCCCCATCGCCCACCCCCCCACACACCTGTGCCATTATGCTGCATCCCGCCACAAAGCCTGACAGCGCAAGCTTGATGAGCCGCGGCTCCGTGTACTCGTCAAACAGCACACTCAGGGCGCCCAGCAGCGGCGCCCAGATCACCTGGAGGGGGTGAAGAAGGAGAAAAGCAGGGATGCTGAGACAAGGGCAAGGGGATGCTGATGCCGGGCAGCTCTAAACAACAGGTGCCGCCTGTCCGGATCATAAATCAAACACGGCACACAGCTGGATGCCTTGTTGGTACCGACACACAAATCTGCAGGTCCTGAGGCACAAGCGGAGCAGAGTGGAGATATGTCTCACAGCCTATCGGTACCTTGAGTGTCGCAAATACTTTACCTCCCTGACCTCCCTCCATCCTTCCATCTCTCAACTCCCTCCCTGCTCCCCCCCCCCCTTTATCGGAATTTGTGAACCTTTGAGCAGAGAAGCAAACACCTGCCCAGCCTATATTGCCCCACCTCGCACCGAATGCGGGGGCTCCCTCCCCTCTAAATCGCCACATCACACTCCACATGCCTTCCCTCGCCCCCCCCCCCCCTTTGTTGCCGAACCTCCATCATAGGCCTGACTGCGTCCGCCTCGGTCACCGTGACCACTGACGAGCTCTTTGCCTTCTCATGCAAGAAGTCCAGCGTGCGCTTGATGGACTCTTCACTTGGCTCTGTGGACACCTGCAGACCGCAGCAGGGTGGCATAGGGGAGGGGCTAGTCGGGGCAAGCAAAAGGCAGCAGTCAAGAGGAGCAGCCACTGTGTGTGGGGGGAGGGGGCCAACAGCTGGAGGAGGGCCGTGGGGAAGGCAGCAGCAGAGTGGACCAGCCACTGTGTGTAGGGAGGAGCAGGGCCAAATGCATAGGGAGGGCCGTGGGAAAGGCAGCAGCAGAGTGGACCAGCCATGGTGTGTAGGGGGGAGCAGGGCCAAATGCATAGGGAGGGCCGTGGGAAAGGCAGCAGCAGAGTGGACCAGCCATGGTGTGTAGGGGGGAGCAGGGCCAAATGCATAGGGAGGGCCGTGGGAAAGGCAGCAGCAGAGTGGACCAGCCATGGTGTGTAGGGGGGAGCAGGGCCAAATGCATAGGGAGGGCCGTGGGAAAGGCAGCAGCAGAGTGGACCAGCCATGGTGTGTAGGGGGGAGCAGGGCCAAATGCATAGGGAGGGCCGTGGGAAAGGCAGCAGCAGAGTGGACCAGCCACGGTGTGTAGGGGGGAGCAGGGCCAAATGCATAGGGAGGGCCGTGGGAAAGGCAGCAGCAGAGTGGACCAGCCATGGTGTGTAGGGGGGAGCAGGGCCAAATGCATAGGGTGGGCCGTGGGAAAGGCAGCAGCAGAGTGGACCAGCCACGGTGTGTAGGGGGGAGCAGGGCCAAATGCATAGGGAGGGCCGTGGGAAAGGCAGCAGCAGAGTGGACCAGCCATGGTGTGTAGGGGGGAGCAGGGCCAAATGCATAGGGAGGGCCGTGGGAAAGGCAGCAGCAGAGTGGACCAGCCACGGTGTGTAGGGGGGAGCAGGGCCAAATGCATAGGGAGGGCCGTGGGAAAGGCAGCAGCAGAGTGGACCAGCCATGGTGTGTAGGGGGGAGCAGGGCCAAATGCATAGGGTGGGCCGTGGGAAAGGCAGCAGCAGAGTGGACCAGCCACGGTGTGTAGGGGGGAGCAGGGCCAAATGCATAGGGAGGGCCGTGGGAAAGGCAGCAGCAGAGTGGACCAGCCATGGTGTGTAGGGGGGAGCAGGGCCAAATGCATAGGGAGGGCCGTGGGAAAGGCAGCAGCAGAGTGGACCAGCCACGGTGTGTAGGGGGGAGCAGGGCCAAATGCATAGGGAGGGCCGTGGGAAAGGCAGCAGCAGAGTGGACCAGCCACGGTGTGTAGGGGGGAGCAGGGCCAAATGCATAGGGAGGGCCGTGGGAAAGGCAGCAGCAGAGTGGACCAGCCATGGTGTGTAGGGGGGAGCAGGGCCAAATGCATAGGGAGGGCCGTGGGAAAGGCAGCAGCAGAGTGGACCAGCCACGGTGTGTAGGGGGGAGGAGGGCCAAATGCATAGGGAGGGCCGTGGGAAAGGCAGCAGCAGAGTGGACCAGCCATGGTGTGAAGGGGGGAGCAGGGCCAAATGCATAGGGAGGGCCGTGGGAAAGGCAGCAGCAGAGTGGACCAGCCATGGTGTGTAGGGGGGAGCAGGGCCAAATGCATAGGGAGGGCCATGGGAAAGGCAGCAGCAGAGTGGACCAGCCATGGTGTGTAGGGGGGAGCAGGGCCAAATGCATAGGGAGGGCCGTGGGAAAGGCAGCAGCAGAGTGGACCAGCCATGGTGTAGGGGGGAGCAGGGCCAAACGCATAGGGAGGGCCGTGGGAAAGGCAGCAGCAGAGTGGACCAGCCATGGTGTAGGGGGGAGCAGGGCCAAATGCATAGGGAGGGCCGTGGGAAAGGCAGCAGCAGAGTGGACCAGCCACGGTGTGTAGGGGGGAGCAGGGCCAAATGCATAGGGAGGGCCGTGGGAAAGGCAGCAGCAGAGTGGACCAGCCACAGTGTGTAGGGGGGAGCAGGGCCAAATGCATAGGGAGGGCCGTGGGAAAGGCAGCAGCAGAGTGGACCAGCCATGGTGTGTAGGGGGGAGCAGGGCCAAATGCATAGGGAGGGCCGTGGGAAAGGCAGCAGCAGAGTGGACCAGCCACGGTGTGTAGGGGGGAGCAGGGCCAAATGCATAGGGAGGGCCGTGGGAAAGGCAGCAGCAGAGTGGACCAGCCACGGTGTGTAGGGGGGAGCAGGGCCAAATGCATAGGGAGGGCCGTGGGAAAGGCAGCAGCAGAGTGGACCAGCCATGGTGTGTAGGGGGGAGCAGGGCCAAATGCATAGGGAGGGCCGTGGGAAAGGCAGCAGCAGAGTGGACCAGCCACGGTGTGTAGGGGGGAGCAGGGCCAAATGCATAGGGAGGGCCGTGGGAAAGGCAGCAGCAGAGTGGACCAGCCATGGTGTGTAGGGGGGAGCAGGGCCAAATGCATAGGGAGGGCCGTGGGAAAGGCAGCAGCAGAGTGGACCAGCCACGGTGTGTACTGTGTAGGGGGGAGCAGGGCCAAATGTATAGGGAGGGCCGTGGGAAAGGCAGCAGCAGAGTGGACCAGCCACGGTGTGTAGGGGGGAGCAGGGCCAAATGCATAGGGAGGGCCGTGGGAAAGGCAGCAGCAGAGTGGACCAGCCACGGTGTGTAGGGGGGAGCAGGGCCAAATGCATAGGGAGGGCCGTGGGAAAGGCAGCAGCAGAGTGGACCAGCCATGGTGTGTAGGGGGGAGCAGGGCCAAATGCATAGGGAGGGCCGTGGGAAAGGCAGCAGCAGAGTGGACCAGCCATGGTGTGTAGGGGGGAGCAGGGCCAAATGCATAGGGAGGGCCGTGGGAAAGGCAGCAGCAGAGTGGACCAGCCACGGTGTGTAGGGGGGAGCAGGGCCAAATGCATAGGGAGGGCCGTGGGAAAGGCAGCAGCAGAGTGGACCAGCCATGGTGTGTAGGGGGGAGCAGGGCCCAATGCATAGGGAGGGCCGTGGGAAAGGCAGCAGCAGAGTGGACCAGCCACGGTGTGTAGGGGGGAGCAGGGCCAAATGCATAAGGGGGGCCGCGGGCAAGGCAGCCGCCAAGGGGCTAGACTAAAACGTGTGGGGGGGAGCAGGGCCAAATGCATAGGGAGGGCCGTGGGAAAGGCAGCAGCAGAGTGGACCAGCCATGGTGTGTAGGGGGGAGCAGGGCCAAATGCATAAGGGGGGCCGCGGGCAAGGCAGCCGCCAAGGGGCTAGACCAAAACGTGTGGGGGGGCAGGGCCAAATGCATAGGGAGGGCCGTGGGAAAGGCAGCAGCAGAGTGGACCAGCCATGGTGTGTAGGGGGGAGCAGGGCCAAATGCATAGGGAGGGCCGTGGGAAAGGCAGCAGCAGAGTGGACCAGCCACGGTGTGTAGGGGGGAGCAGGGCCAAATGCATAGGGAGGGCCGTGGGAAAGGCAGCAGCAGAGTGGACCAGCCACGGTGTGTAGGGGGGAGCAGGGCCAAATGCATAGGGAGGGCCGTGGGAAAGGCAGCAGCAGAGTGGACCAGCCATGGTGTGTAGGGGGGAGCAGGGCCAAATGCATAGGGAGGGCCGTGGGAAAGGCAGCAGCAGAGTGGACCAGCCACGGTGTGTAGGGGGGAGCAGGGCCAAATGCATAGGGAGGGCCGTGGGAAAGGCAGCAGCAGAGTGGACCAGCCACGGTGTGTAGGGGGGAGCAGGGCCAAATGTATAGGGAGGGCCGTGGGAAAGGCAGCAGCAGAGTGGACCAGCCACGGTGTGTAGGGGGGAGCAGGGCCAAATGCATAGGGAGGGCCGTGGGAAAGGCAGCAGCAGAGTGGACCAGCCACGGTGTGTAGGGGGGAGCAGGGCCAAATGCATAGGGAGGGCCGTGGGAAAGGCAGCAGCAGAGTGGACCAGCCATGGTGTGTAGGGGGGAGCAGGGCCAAATGCATAGGGAGGGCCGTGGGAAAGGCAGCAGCAGAGTGGACCAGCCATGGTGTGTAGGGGGGAGCAGGGCCAAATGCATAGGGAGGGCCGTGGGAAAGGCAGCAGCAGAGTGGACCAGCCACGGTGTGTAGGGGGGAGCAGGGCCAAATGCATAGGGAGGGCCGTGGGAAAGGCAGCAGCAGAGTGGACCAGCCATGGTGTGTAGGGGGGAGCAGGGCCCAATGCATAGGGAGGGCCGTGGGAAAGGCAGCAGCAGAGTGGACCAGCCACGGTGTGTAGGGGGGAGCAGGGCCAAATGCATAAGGGGGGCCGCGGGCAAGGCAGCCGCCAAGGGGCTAGACTAAAACGTGTGGGGGGGAGCAGGGCCAAATGCATAGGGAGGGCCGTGGGAAAGGCAGCAGCAGAGTGGACCAGCCATGGTGTGTAGGGGGGAGCAGGGCCAAATGCATAAGGGGGGCCGCGGGCAAGGCAGCCGCCAAGGGGCTAGACCAAAACGTGTGGGGGGGCAGGGCCAAATGCATAGGGAGGGCCGTGGGAAAGGCAGCAGCAGAGTGGACCAGCCATGGTGTGTAGGGGGGAGCAGGGCCAAATGCATAGGGAGGGCCGTGGGAAAGGCAGCAGCAGAGTGGACCAGCCACGGTGTGTAGGGGGGAGCAGGGCCAAATGCATAGGGAGGGCCGTGGGAAAGGCAGCAGCAGAGTGGACCAGCCATGGTGTGTAGGGGGGAGCAGGGCCAAATGCATAAGGGGGGCCGCGGGCAAGGCAGCCGCCAAGGGGCTAGACCAAAACGTGTGGGGGGGCAGGGCCAAATGCATAGGGAGGGCCGTGGGAAAGGCAGCAGCAGAGTGGACCAGCCATGGTGTGTAGGGGGGAGCAGGGCCAAATGCATAGGGAGGGCCGTGGGAAAGGCAGCAGCAGAGTGGACCAGCCACGGTGTGTAGGGGGGAGCAGGGCCAAATGCATAGGGAGGGCCGTGGGAAAGGCAGCAGCAGAGTGGACCAGCCATGGTGTGTAGGGGGGAGCAGGGCCAAATGCATAGGGAGGGCCGTGGGAAAGGCAGCAGCAGAGTGGACCAGCCATGGTGTGTAGGGGGGAGCAGGGCCAAATGCATAGGGAGGGCCGTGGGAAAGGCAGCAGCAGAGTGGACCAGCCACGGTGTGTAGGGGGGAGCAGGGCCAAATGCATAAGGGGGGCCGCGGGCAAGGCAGCCGCCAAGGGGCTAGACTAAAACGTGTGGGGGGGAGCAGGGCCAAATGCATAGGGAGGGCCGTGGGAAAGGCAGCAGCAGAGTGGACCAGCCATGGTGTGTAGGGGGGAGCAGGGCCAAATGCATAAGGGGGGCCGCGGGCAAGGCAGCCGCCAAGGGGCTAGACCAAAACGTGTGGGGGGGCAGGGCCAAATGCATAGGGAGGGCCGTGGGAAAGGCAGCAGCAGAGTGGACCAGCCATGGTGTGTAGGGGGGAGCAGGGCCAAATGCATAGGGAGGGCCGTGGGAAAGGCAGCAGCAGAGTGGACCAGCCACGGTGTGTAGGGGGGAGCAGGGCCAAATGCATAGGGAGGGCCGTGGGAAAGGCAGCAGCAGAGTGGACCAGCCATGGTGTGTAGGGGGGAGCAGGGCCAAATGCATAAGGGGGGCCGCGGGCAAGGCAGCCGCCAAGGGGCTAGACCAAAACGTGTGGGGGGGCAGGGCCAAATGCATAGGGAGGGCCGTGGGAAAGGCAGCAGCAGAGTGGACCAGCCATGGTGTGTAGGGGGGAGCAGGGCCAAATGCATAGGGAGGGCCGTGGGAAAGGCAGCAGCAGAGTGGACCAGCCACGGTGTGTAGGGGGGAGCAGGGCCAAATGCATAGGGAGGGCCGTGGGAAAGGCAGCAGCAGAGTGGACCAGCCATGGTGTGTAGGGGGGAGCAGGGCCAAATGCATAGGGAGGGCCGTGGGAAAGGCAGCAGCAGAGTGGACCAGCCATGGTGTGTAGGGGGGAGCAGGGCCAAATGCATAAGGGGGGCCGCAGGCAAGGCAGCCGCCAAGGGGCTAGACCAAAACGTGTGGGGGGGCAGGGCCAAGGGCTAGGGGACGGCCGCGGGAAAGGCAGCAGCAAAAGGAGCAGCCACGGTGTAGGGGGGAGCAGGGCCAAGGGCTGGAAAAGGGCCGTGGAAAAGGCAGCAGCAGAGTGGAGCAACCATTGCATGTGGGGGGGGCAGGGCCAAGGGCTGGAGGAGGGCCGCGGGAAAGGCAGCAGCCAAGGGGCTCGACCAAAACGTGCACACCTCCCAGACAAAACATAAGTTGCAGGTATCATTGGGCAGTGCTTGCCTTCCACTCCTTGCACTGCTCCTGTCTCACAGGTCACTCGCCCCGACACCAGGTGTGTGTGTCTGTCCACATGCCCCTCCTCTCCTACCCTCATCCTGACCACTTGTCCCAACACCAGCTGTGTGTGCCTGCCTGCGAGCCCTTGACCCTCTACCCTCGGCCTGCCAACTCGCCCCAACACCAGCTGTGTGTGCCTATCAATATTCCGTATCCCCTCATTCCCTCAGTCTGCCTGCCCCCTCCTTGCCTGCTCGTCCCCGCCTCCCCCACCTGCTGCTTGGTTGAGCCCATCAGCGACATCAGCGTATTGAAGATGTTCCGTGCCTGGTGGGCCATGTCACCCCCACCAGGGTGGCTTCCAGGGCCCCCAGCGGCTGCAACCAGGAGGGAGGGGACAGGCTTGACAGAGAGTGATGGTAACAGCCCCGAGCTGCACTGTTCCCTGAACCCACACACCCCTGGGGGGGGTGTTCCCTGAACCCACACGCCCCTGGGGGGGGCGTAGTTCTTACTTTCTTTCTGACTGTGAGTGGGGAGCAGGCAGGCAATTGGAGGTGGAAGTCACCGGAGGGCTCCTGGGGGAGTTACCAGGAGCCCTCCAGTGGAAGGGCTCAAGGGCTTGTTTCAGGTTACAGTTCCAGTATACTGAAACAAACACCTGTTTTGTTCTAGTACCAGTATACAACCTACTTGATTTAGTGTCAGGTACAGGACTTCGGGCACATTGAAGAGATGGCATCCAAAGGAACTGCTCAGGGCATCCCAGGGAGGCGGGACACTGTCCTAGCCGGGGCGACAACCACCCACACACCCATCTCTCCATCAAGCTTCCTCCCCGTTCTCCCTCCCCCCTCCCCCCCGATGCGCTCCCCTTACTCCTCCCCTGCCCCTCGACTCCCTTGTACCTAAATGACCATATAAGGCTCTTGTCCTCACCACCACACACATGCCCTCCTACCTGGAAGGCTATCATCGTCACTCCCCCCCCACCACACACACTCCCCCTATGAGGCTATCGTCCTCACCCCCCACATACTGCCTCCTACCCATGTGGCTGTCATCCTCACCCCCCCCCACACACTCCCTCTATGAGGCTATCGTCCTTACCCCCACACATAATCCCTCCTACCCATGTGGCTGTCGTCCTCAACCCCCCACAAACTCCCTCTATGAGGCTATTGTCCTCACCCCCCCACATACTCCCTCCTACCCATGTGGCTATCGCCTCACCCCCCCCCACATACTCCCTCCTACCCATGTGGTTGTCGTCCTTCATTTTGATCTCGTTGTTTACAATGCGGTCGTACAGCGCTGTCATGAAGTCCTCAGGCAGGTCCTGGCCATCATTGATGCCGCGGTTGTTCTTCAAGAAGCCCTCTCGGCTCATCTTCTTCTTCACCTGCGGAGAGCGGGGAGGGGGGGGGGGCGGTGAGCGGGGGAGGGTCATCAGCGGGGAGTTGGGGAGCGGGGGATGAGGGAGCACGGGGGCAGAGGAAAGGTCAGTGAGGTCCTGCAACAGCATCTGGAAGTCGGCATGCACAGCTCAAGACAGGCGCAGATCATAACCACGCCCCTGGTGGCCCCATCCCCTACCCCAGCTTCCCCTCACCTGGGGGTTATGAGCATCTGTGTTGAGCATGATCACCGAGTAGGCCAGGACGTACGCAACGTCCGCGCTCTTAAAGGAGGTGGCGTTGCACTTGACGTACCGCTCCGCAAACTTCTCCATGAGGCGGTCGATCTTCTGGGCCTCGCCTGGCAGCCTGGCAGAGACAAGGCAGGGGCGGAGGTCGGGGTAGCGGCGCATGGGCTGTGAGCATGGGGGCAAACCTCCAATGGGGACCCGGGCCCCCCCCTGGATGAATACATAAGTAGGTCATGTAAGAGGCGTATCTCTGGGATAGACCCAGGGATAGGCCACACTTCTGATATCCACACTTCTCCCCTTGTCCCGGCGTCACTCGTGGCGCCATCCACGAGGAGGATGTTGTCGAGACGTGAGGGTGTCATGGTCGAGGCAGAGTGGCAAGGAGTACAGGGCAGGGTTCGGAGCACAGTGGCAAATGACTGGAGCGGATTGGAAGACACTTCCAGCATCGCGAGTCCGCAAACGACGTCGTCCATACAACAACGGGCTTGGGGAGATATTCGGGTGCCTTGGTTAAGGCAGAGTCACAGGGAGGAGGCCTGGACGGCGAGCAAAAGCAGCCGGGCAATAGTGGCGGACTGGCGGGAGCACACCGCCAGAACCGCACATGACACATGGTGTCCTCGATGAAGGAGGGCGTAGGGAAGACACAAGGGCAGGGGCCATGGGCAAGGCAGGGTTGCCAGGAGGGTGTTGAAAATACATGAGGGTGCCGTGGTCAGGCAGGGCCACAGGATGGAGGTCGGGGTAATGACGACGGGAGCATACAGCTAGCACCGCGCATGTCGCCAGTAGGGCGTTGAGGAGTCTTCAAAATGGGTGCCATGGGTGAAGCAAGGTGACAAGCGAGGAGGTGGGGGCAATCACCTGAAGCCTGACAGGAAGAATCGGATTGCGTCGTCAAACTCCATGTTGGTGAACTCCATAGCATCCACGTAGCAGTGCATGACCTGTATGAGGGCAGTGGGTGAGGGGTGAAGAGTGAGGGGCAAAGAGTGGGGGGTGACAAGTTAAGAGTAGGGGGTGAAGAGTGAGGGGCAAAGAGCGAAGGGGGACAAGTAAAGAGTGGGTGTGTGTGGGGGGGGGGTGGGGGGTGGGGGGAAGAGTGAGGGATGACGGACGAAGAGTAGGGGGTGATGGGTGGCGGGTGAAGAGTGGGAGTGGGGGAGAAGAGTGAGGGGTGAAGGTGAAGAGTGAGGGGACAAGTGAAGAGTGAGGGGACAAGTGAAGAGTGGCATTTGAAGAGGGGTGTGTGTGGAGAGTGAGGGGTGAGGGGTGAAGAGTGACAGGTGCAGAGTGAGGGGTGGCGGGTGAAGAGTGGGGGGTGAAGATTGAAGAGTGACGGGTGAGGGTTGGTGCACGACCTCCCCTCTTGAGGCTTGAGGCTGAAGTCCCCCTTCCCCCCTCGCCTTGAGGCTGCTTTCTCCCGGCTTAGGAAGTCTGTCTCCACCCGTCCCTCCTTGCCCAACCCCCATCCCCACCTTGAGGCTGAAGTCCTCCCTCTCCCCCAGGTAGTCTCCAATCAGCGTCTTGTCCAGTCCCTGGGTGCGCGTGAGGAAGGCCGCCACGTCCGTCGGGGCTGTACCCAGCATGCCCTCAGACTGCAGCATCTCAATACCCTTGCGAGGCTTCTTGTTGAACAATGCGATGCAGTCCTGAGGACAAGGGCAAGAGGGAGGGAGAGGGGGGGGATCAAGAATCCGACTGAGGTGGGCGGCTGGGCAGGGGCGGGAGGTGCAGAGAGGAGGTTAAGAATCCATCGAAGCCAGGCGGCAGAGCAGGCGCAGGCGGGAGGGAGAGAGAAGATCAAGTATCCAACAGCAATGAGTGGTTGAGCAGGGGCAGGGGGGAGAGAAAGGAGGTCAAGCAACCGACAGAGGCAGGCGGCGGAGCATGCCTAGAAGAAGAAAATAAAGTGCAAGTATCTGACTTGAGAGGGTGATGAAGAGCTCCTCGTATCCAGCAGGCAGGAAGTTTGGGGCAGCTTTGACCTTTGGATGGCATCACAGACCATCACTGCTGACCCCCAACCAACCACAGGCCATTCCTGCCCCCCCTCCCACCACCACCACACACACACACACCACCGGAAACCGCAACTGCGCTCACCTGGAACTTCAGCTTATAAGCGCGCTTGGCCACCAGCTCCCCCCCTCCCTCCTTGCCGCACGCTGCCGCCAGTCCAGGACCTGGGATCGCCCCCCCTGCGTCCGTGCTGGTCTCCGCGGCGGCCGTCACCACTGCGGCCGCGGTCAGCTCGGCACCGGATGCGTCCGTCTTCAGCGAGCCCGGCTCCGAGCCTGCAGCCGGGCCATGCGTGGTGGTCGCGTTGGCCATAGCCAGCTCCTCTGCAGTCGCGTCCTCTGTCACGAGACCCGCAGCCACCCTGTCGGGCGGAAAGGGGGGGAGGGGGGGAGCGCGCCGCGATCATCCGGAGATGGTCGCTACCAAAATACAATAAAGCATTACCGGACAGTGTAATTTTCGTGCCTGTTAATAATGAAATACTGGAAAATGCTGGAGACATTACCGGTATCAAACAGTGTGATATCAGGCCTGTGCATAATGATGGCTGATTTTTGTGCCAGTTAATAATGAGGGAAGCTGAGGCTGAGGGCCGGAAAACAGGCTGACAAAGGCACACATTTCCTGGCACAGGATCAGGGATCAAATTCAAATTCTCAAAGGTCCAACTATCCCATCCTGAGGCTTACCATGTCGGCAAAGCCCCATTCCACACATTGCTCCATTCCACACATTGCTCCATGACCAGGATCGCACTTAGCTGTGCATCCCTCCCCGTCACACCCGCACCCCCAGCGCCCTAACTGCTCACCTGTGCCAGGCCAGCATCGCGTGCACTAGGTTGACCAGGGCCTGGAGGGACTCTTGTCGGAGCGCCTGGGACGGCAGGGAGGCCAGAGAGGTGACAGGGGGGGCATGTACTTTCAGTTTTGGCAGGGGGAGGAGGGAGGTTGCGTGGGTGGGGTGAGTGGGTGTACAGGAGGTCTGATTGACCGCAGGAAGGCCAGAGAGGTGACAGGGGGGGCATGTACTTTCAGTTTTGGCAGGGGGAGGAGGGAGGTTGCGTGGGTGGGGTGAGTGGGTGTACAGGAGGTCTGATTGACCGCAGGAAGGCCAGAGAGGTGACAGGGGGGAAATGTACTTTCAGTTTTGGCAGGGGGAGGAGGGAGGTTGCGTGGGTGGGGTGAGTGGGTGTACAGGAGGTCCGATTGACCGCAGGAAGGCCAGAGAGGTGACAGGGGGGAAATGTACTTTCAGTTTTGGCAGGGGGAGAAGGAGGTTGCGTGGGTGGGGTGAGTGGGTGTACAGGAGGTCCGATTGACCGCAGGGAGACCAGAGAGGTGACAGGGGGGAAATGTACTTTCAGTTTTGGCAGGGGGAGGAGGGAGGTTGCGTGGGTGGGGTGAGTGGGTGTACAGGAGGTCCGATTGACCGCAGGAAGGCCAGAGAGGTGACAGGGGGGAAATGTACTTTCAGTTTTGGCAGGGGGAGAAGGAGGTTGCGTGGGTGGGGTGAGTGGGTGTACAGGAGGTCCGATTGACCGCAGGAAGGCCAGAGAGGTGACAGGGGGGAAATGTACTTTCAGTTTTGGCAGGGGGGGGAGGGAGGTTGCGTGGGTGGGGTGAGTGGGTGTACAGGAGGTCCGATTGACCGCAGGGAGACCAGAGAGGTGACAGGGGGGAAATGTACTTTCAGTTTTGGCAGGGGGAGAAGGAGGTTGCGTGGGTGGGGTGAGTGGGTGTACAGGAGGTCCGATTGACCGCAGGAAGGCCAGAGAGGTGACAGGGGGGAAATGTACTTTCAGTTTTGGCAGGGGGGGGAGGGAGGTTGCGTGGGTGGGGTGAGTGGGTGTACAGGAGGTCCGATTGACCGCAGGAAGGCCAGAGAGGTGACAGGGGGGGCATGTACTTTCAGTTTTGGCGGGGGGGGAGGGAGGTTGCGTGGGTGGGGTGAGTGGATGGACAGGAGGTCCGATTGACCGCAGGGAGACCAGAGAGGTGACAGGGGGGAAATGTACTTTCAGTTTTGGCAGGGGGGGGAGGGAGGTTGCGTGGGTGGGGTGAGTGGATGGACAGGAGGTCTGATTGACCGCAGGAAGGCCAGAGAGGTGACAGGGGGGAAATGTACTTTCAGCTTTGGCAGGGGGAGGAGGGAGGTCGCAAAGTTGGGGTGAGTGGGTGGACAGGAGGTCCGATTGACCGCAGGGAGACCAGAGAGGTGACAGGGGGGAAATGTACTTTCAGTTTTGGCAGGGGGAGGAGGGAGGTTGCAAAGTTGGGGTGAGTGGGTGGACAGGAGGTCCGATTGACCGCAGGGAGACCAGAGAGGTGACAGGGGAGAAATGTACTTTCAGTTTTGGCAGGGGGGGAGGGAGGTTGCGTAGTTGGGGTGAGTGGATGGACAGGAGGTCCGATTGACCGCAGGAAGGCCAGAGAGGTGACAGGGGGGGCATGTACTTTCAGTTTTGGCGGGGGGGGAGGGAGGTTGCGTGGGTGGGGTGAGTGGATGGACAGGAGGTCTGATTGACCGCAGGAAGGCCAGAGAGGTGACAGGGGGGAAATGTACTTTCAGTTTTGGCAGGGGGAGGAGGGAGGTTGCGTGGGTGGGGTGAGTGGATGGACAGGAGGTCCGATTGACCGCAGGAAGGCCAGAGAGGTGACAGGGGGGGCATGTACTTTCAGTTTTGGCAGGGGGAGGAGGGAGGTTGCGTGGGTGGGGTGAGTGGGTGTACAGGAGGTCTGATTGACCGCAGGAAGGCCAGAGAGGTGACAGGGGGGGCATGTACTTTCAGTTTTGGCAGGGGGAGGAGGGAGGTTGCGTGGGTGGGGTGAGTGGGTGTACAGGAGGTCTGATTGACCGCAGGGAGGCCAGAGAGGGGAGAGGGTGGAGGTACAGTATAATTTTAGTTTGGATGGGGGGGGTTCCGCGTGGCTTGGGTGAGTGGTGGGAGAGGAGGTCGGAAGAGGAGGTCCAAAGATTTACTGCATGTAGGCCAGAGATGGGAGAGGGGTATCTCCCCATGAGAGGCTAGTATATCAGGGGAGGGCTGCCGAGGTTTGCTTCTCCCCCCCAGCTCCATTCTTGGGCCTCTATTAAGGCTGACTAGTATTCTGACATGTCAAGATACTGAACAACAAATGCAAGGTCATCTTAAGTTTCGTTTTGGTCCTCAAGTAACTGCTCAACAGGGGAGCATGCAGCCTGCGTGCAAACACACATGCACACAAACGCACGTGCATGCAAGCACACACACGCATTCACACAGGTCCACACACACATGCACACAAAGGAGCCTCCTCACACACACGTTTGCATGCTAATGCACCCACTCACAAGCGAATGCATACACACATGCACTCTTGCGCAAATTCGCGCTTCCACACACACATGATGCCCTCACACCCACCTGCTCCAGGTGGTGCGTGTTGGTGGTGTCCATTGTGAGTGACGGCGGCACTGGGCTGCTGGGCTGTTGCTGCGCCACCTTGACTAGCAGCGTCACCAGCCGCTCAAACAGGTTGCTGCTCTCTAGGTCGCAGTCGTAGTTGACAAACAGGTCCACCAGCAACTGCCCGTCACGCACCTGCGCGCAAACAAACATACTGAGGTCAGCAGGTTCAATAACATTTTATATATATATAAAAAGGACAAACAGATACCGGCATGATAAAAACATGTGAATACATGACGGTACAAGCAGAGGTCAGGTTCACTAACATATGACATACATTACAATAACATCAATACCGGTACCAGAATATGAGATAAGAGGGTGGGGCTGGGCTGGGCAGCAGTGCTTATTTAGGGTGCGCCAGGCTGCTTCGGGCAAGGCGCCGGACGGCCACCACCAGGCTGATAATAACCAAACCTTGACAGGCCTACGGCTGGCAATCTGTCAAGGCGGCCTGCTGGCGGCAACGAGCAGCAGGGCTTGTAGCACTAGGCCCCATGGTGTAGCAAAATTGTAGCTGAGCGCCATCAAGTAAAAGAGCTTTAGCAGGGTAGGTACGAACAGGTCATCAGCAAGGCTCTTCAGGGTGGGGAGCAACTGAAGGGGCCTGTCACTAAGGGGGTCGGACGAGTCCCCCCAAACAAGGGGTTTCGGCCAAAAGAAGCCTTCCACCCAAAAAGTTCGACAGGTGACAAAGCGAACTTCCTTTCGTATTAAAAATCTGAAGTCCTGGACGCCAGTAAAACTTTTCGCGTGGAAAGACCCCATCCCTAGGGTCGACTGCCATTGTCGGGGGACTCGTCCGACCCCCCGAGTGACAGGCCCCTTAGCAACCGTGCTTGTGGTGCAGACAGGAAAACAAATTGGGGGAGGATAGATTTGGGAGCAGCGCTACCGATGTGCTGATGCAATCTGCCCACCAAGCCACCTATACCCCAGTGGCCAGGGCCGCATGTCAGACCCTAGGTCTAACCTTGCCCTCAAATACACATTTTTTCTTTTCTCTGTAAATGTGGAATTATTACCACTGCCAGCAAAGGGCATTCCAGTTGCAACTTACCAAGGGCAACATACCAAGTTGCAACTTACAAAGAGCAACTTACCAAGATCCTCGTGACTTTATATCACACCTCCAACAGTGTGGATCTCCCCAACACCCCCTCTTGGCAGCACATCCTCCTTGAGCCTAGCCGTCCAAACGCCTGCCTCCACCCCTCATATACAGACCCTATATATGTCTGTACTTAGGGTCAGACAATTATTAAAAACCCAACTCCATCATGATGTCTGAACCCTTGGCCTCAGCCCCCGGCCTGGCTCCAACATCTCCAATATTTTTGCAGCATATGAGAGCGCAGGGTAATGAACCTGGTGATGACCACCACATGTCCTCCGTATCATCTAGCACTCCACATCCTCCCCCCCCCCCCGTCATCTCCCCACCCATCTTTCTCCCGGATGATTCCAGATGTCTGAGGGAGCAACGCAATAGGAGCATGTCCTCCATGTACCCTAGCCCTCCATACTTCTTTTCCCCTCCTTTTGTTCACCCCACCATGTCCTGTATGATCCGCAGCGTCTGAGAACCTACCATTTCCTTTATCATCCGCAATATCTGAGAGCGCAGCGCGATAGTGACATGTCCTCCACGTAGGCATATACCCTTGTAACCCATCCACCTTACCCCCCCCACTCCACATCTCCCCACACATCTTCCTCCCAGATGATCCGCAGCGCAATATGAACATATCCTCCATGCAACCTAGCCCCCCATGTACCTTCCCACCCTCCTTATCAGCCCGTAATTTCTTGCGATGATCCGATGTGTCCAAGGGAGCAACACAATTGTAACATGTCCTCCATATATTTGTCCCCCCCCCTCTGCCCCCTGCTCGTCAACCCACCATGTCCTGGATGATCCGTAGTGTCTGTGAGCGCAGCGCGATGACCACCACGGGGCTGACAGTGGGCTCCACAGGCGCCTCAAACGGCTTGAGCAGAATCATGGGCAGGAACACACCCACCTACAGGGTAAAGCAAGGAAGGGGCAGGGGGGTAGGGCTGCAGGGAGGAGACAGGGCAGGAGGACACTCAGCAGGCATGACCCCCCAGGCAACTGGGGACAGGCGTAGCATGGTAAAAGTGGGGATGGAGCTTTGGCCTTCAGCTGCTCTGCCCCTGGACTCGCACGCGCCGAGGAGGGTGAAGCTCCCGTTCGTTCGTTTGTTCGGGGTGTAGCCCACTGAAAGGGAACGGCTAAAGCATGGCTACAGACGATGCCAAGCATTGAAGCCTGTTTTCTTAGCTTCATTGACAGAAACTGATTGCTGTTTGAGTGATTTTGGAGGGGAGAAACGAAATGCCCCACTCGTCTGATTGCCCCTGTGTCCCTATGCCCTTCCTCATGCACCATCGCCTCCAGCCCCCCCTGCCGTTCCTCGTAAACCATCACCCCCAGTGCCCCCCTGCCCCCCTCCTAGCTCCCTCTTCTCGCACCTCTGCCTTGAGGCTCGACCTGAACTTGTGCATGAGTGTGAGGAAGATGGACGCGCTGAGCTGTGTGACCGCGGTCATGCTGCTGGCGATGTTCTTGAGCAGGGAGACGCACAGGTACTGACGGATGGCCGAGATGAACTTGTCTCCGCGACGGAAGGCAGGCCCGCTGTTCTCCAGCAGCATCTTGAGCAGTTCCAAGGCCAGCACCTTGCCCCTGAGAGGGGGTGCAGGCGTAAGGCGTGCACGGCTTCAAAATAAGGGGCAGCAGGAGATGGGCAGAGGCTAGGGTTATGGGGAAGGGCACGTCAAGTAAAAAGAAAATCGATCCTCGCATGTTCCCACCTGACTGCCATTGGGTCCTGAACAGTTGTGCTGTCAGAGGTGCGGATCGATAGCTTGCACAGCGCACGGAACACCAGAAAGGCGTCCTTGTGCAGCATGCTGCTGCGCGCCTCCTTGGCTGCCGTGCGGCTGGCGAGCTCCAGGGCCATCGCGACACCCCCGCCCTGCTCCAAGGCGGCGGAGAGCGTGGCCGCAGAGGGCGCGTGAGGCAGGCCCGGGCCACCCTCGGCGACTGAGGCAGCCATGGAGGCAGCCTCCTCCGCCGTCGGAGTAGGCGGGGGTGTGGTGACAGCCTGCCGCTTGTGGTTGTCGAAAGAGGCTGTGGAGGGACAAGCGGGCAAGCAAGGGTCAAACAAGGCTGCGGTGGAGCCAACAGCATGGTTCCTGTATGGAGGAGGCACAGGCAGGCAGGCAGACAAGGGTCAAACAAGGGAGGAGTGCAGGCAGCAGGTGTGAGTCCAACGGGGCTGTGACGGCGCAAGCAGGCGGGAGGAGGTGCAGGCAGCAGGTGTGGGCCATACGAGGCTGTGAAGGCGCAAGCAGGCGGGCATGGACGGGCATCCCAGGCGCACCCGCGACACTGGATCGGATCTCCTCCGGGCTCTCGCCATGTGTCGTCACCATGACCACGTTGTTCAGGAAGGTCTGCACGGTCGATGACGTTGCGCTCGGCGTGCCAGGGCCTGGGCGGGGCAGGCCCAGCATGTCGGACACCAGGATGGGACGCACCTCCACCATCACGCAGTCGGCCTCCATGCGCTGTCACAAACATGGAGGGAAAGTGGACAACAGCGATCTGTAAGAAACAGCGATCTGTAGGACAAAAGCGATCTGTAAGAAACAGCGATCTGTAGGACAAAAGCAATCTGTAGGACAAAAGTGAAATGTAAGAAACAGCGATCTGTACGACAACAGCGATCTGTGAGACACACACACAGCAGGCTCTGCCAGGCAACACAATCCGCCTGCATGCGCCGTCATGCTACATGCAAAACATACACGGCGGGCTTTGCCAGGCAATGCAATCCGCCTAAATGCGCTGTCATGACAGATTGACAGGGGGGAAGGGTAGGAGGAAAGGTTACCTGAATGGCACCCACAGCAAGCTCTGCCAGGTCATGCGGGCACATTAAAGTGCTCCCAGACTCCTGCACCACATATGCCCAGAGAGGGTAAGGCCTGAACATTGAAGCCTAGGTCTAATACAGCAGTTGGACTGAAGCCTGTAGGGCCCCTGCCTATCTGCCATATGCATCAGAATGCACACATGAAACGTGTTTGCCACTGGCACCCACAGGCCAGCAGGCGAGCCGCACCTGGAATACCACGTTCAGCATCTGCGTGAGCGAAGCCTTGGCCGTGGTCTGATTGACGTCTGAGCGGCTCATGAGGTAAATGTTGTAGCATGTGCGCACCACCAACAGCAAGGCCTGAGATGGGAGGAGGGGGGGAGAGATTAATAAATAATATGCCTTAGAGCTGGGATGGGTGGCAGGGCAAGACAAGGGCACCGGGTCATCAGCACTACAAAGAGGGGACACAGAAGGGGTGGATGGGGGGGGAGGGGGATAGCATGCCTTAGAGCTGGGATGGGTGACAGGGCAAGACAAGGGCACCGGGTCATCAGCACTACAAAGAGGGGACACAGAAGGGGTGGATGGGGGGGGGAGGGGGATAGCATGCCTTAGAGCTGGGATGGGTGACAGGGCAAGACAAGGGCACCGGGTCATCAGCACTACAAAGAGGGGACACAGAAGGGGTGGATGGAGGGGGGGGGGGGGGGTAGCATGCCTTAGAGCTGGGATGGGTGACAGGGCAAGACAAGGGCACCGGGTCATCAGCACTACAGATTGGGTACAGTTGAAACAGCAGGAAGCTGTGCCATGAATGCGATACAGGCATGACAATAGCTCTGCCCATGCATAGCCAGACCCGACATCACCAGCACTTCCGCCAGGTCTATCAAGAGCATCAGGATCCAACCAGCATCGCTAGCACTTATCCCAGGCCTGTCAGAATCCACCTGGCATTGCCAGCACTCCTCTCAGGCCTCTCAGGATCCAACCAGCATCGCTAGCACTTATCCCAGGCCTGTCAGAATCCACCTGGCATTGCCAGCACTCCTCTCAGGCCTCTCAGGATCCAACCAGCATCGCTAGCACTTATCCCAGGCCTGTCAGAATCCACCTGGCATTGCCAGCACTCCTCTCAGGCCTCTCAGGATCCAACCAGCATCGCTAGCACTTATCCCAGCCCTGCCAGAATCCACCTGGCATTGCCAGCACTCCTCTCAGGCCTCTCAGGATTCACCAAGCATCGCTAGCACTATTAAGGGCCGTTGTGAGAGTGAATCCTCTCAGCCTGCAGCTTCTCCAGCCAGGAGTAGCCCCTGGAGCCATGGGAAGGAGAACCCACTGCTGGGTCATGGCCGGCCTTCCCTGCCCATGGGTGATGACTGTGCCTGATGTGGCTGCTGGGTCATTGCACGTCTTCCCTGCCTATGAGTAATGAATGTGCCAGATGTGGCTGCTGGGTCATAGCCCGCCTCCCCTGCACATGGATGGTGACTGTGCCTGATGTGGCTGCTGGGTCATGGCCCGCCTTACCTGCCCATGGGTGATGACTGTGCCTGATGTGGCTGCTGGGTCATGGCCCGCCTTCCCTGCCCATGGGTGATGACTGTGCCTGATGTGGCTGCTGGGTCATTGCACGTCTTCCCTGCCTATGAGTAATGAATGTGCCAGATGTGGCTGCTGGGTCATAGCCCGCCTCCCCTGCACATGGATGGTGACTGTGCCTGATGTGGCTGCTGGGTCATGGCCCGCCTTCCCTGCCCATGGGTGATGACTGTGCCTGATGTGGCTGCTGGGTCATGGCCCGCCTTACCTGCCCATGGGTGATGACTGTGCCTGATGTGGCTGCTGGGTCATGGCCTGCCTTACCTGCCCATGGATGGTGACTGTGCCTGATGTGGCTGCTGGGTCATGGCCTGCCTTACCTGCCCATGGGTGATGACTGTGCCTGATGTGGCTGCTGGGTCATGGCCCGCCTTACCTGCCCATGGGTGATGACTGTGCCTGATGTGGCTGCTGGGTCATGGCCCGTCTTACCTGCCCATGGGTGATGACTGTGCCTGATGTGGCTGCTGGGTCATGGCCCGCCTTACCTGCCCATGGATGGTGACTGTGCCTGATGTGGCTGCTGGGTCATGGCCCGCCTTACCTGCCCATGGATGGTGACTGTGCCTGATGTGGCTCCTGGGCTGTGGCCGGCCTTACCTGCCTATGGGTGATGACTGTGCCTGATGTGGCTGCTGGGTCATGGCCCGCCTTACCTGCCCATGGATGGTGACTGTGCCTGATGTGGCTGCTGGGTCATGGCCCGCCTTACCTGCCCATGGGTGATGAATGTGCCTGATGTGGCTGCCGGGCTGTGGCCCGTCTTACCTGCCCATGGGTGATGACTGTGCCTGATGTGGCTGCTGGGTCATAGCCCGCCTCCCCTGCCCATGGATGGTGACTGTGCCTGATGTGGCTGCTGGGTCATAGACCGCCTTACCTGCCCATGGGTGATGAATGTGCCTGATGTGGCTGCCGGGCTGTGGCCCGTCTTACCTGCCCATGGGTGATGACTGTGCCTGATGTGGCTGCTGGGTCATGGCCCGCCTTACCTGCCCATGGATGGTGACTGTGCCTGATGTGGCTGCTGGGTCATGGCCCGCCTTACCTGCCCATGGATGGTGACTGTGCCTGATGTGGCTCCTGGGCTGTGGCCCGCCTTACCTGCCTATGGGTGATGACTGTGCCTGATGTGGCTGCTGGGTCATGGCCCGCCTTACCTGCCCATGGATGGTGACTGTGCCTGATGTGGCTGCCGGGTCATGGCCCGTCTTACCTGTCCATGGGTGATGACTGTGCCTGATGTGGCTGCTGGGTCATGGCCCGCCTTACCTGCCCATGGGTGATGACTGTGCCTGATGTGGCTGCTGGGTCATGGCCCGCCTTACCTGCCCATGGATGGTGAATGTGCCTGATGTGGCTGCGGTAAGGATGCCCTTCAGGATCTGCAGCTCCACGCCCTCATCTGGGATCTCGTCGCAGCGGCACATCAGCTCCACCGCCTGCGCCTGAGGCGTCTTCATGGTGGGGTCGTGCAGCGCGCGGCCGTCGTCACCTGGGGGCCCAGCGGAGGCAGACAGGCAGGTAGGTAATCGAGAAAGGCAGACAGGCAGGCAAGCATGCTTTAAGGCTGCAGAACACGCTTCAGTGTGTCAAACCAGTGAACACCACGAGAGGGAAGATGACAGAAAGCAGGGAATGCACTCATATCTCCGTTGTTTTTAAACATGTTGGATGATTTAAAATAAGGTTCGATCATCATTGGTTTATGAATGAAAATACATTTGCTCTAGGGAGAGCTCACAGTTACAGGGGATGCGGCTGTATTGCTTTACTGCGGTCAAGCATGGCCATCTAATCCTCTTGCATGGAGATTGCAATTATTTGTTTTACCCATGCGAATTCCAGGCCCTTTTACATGGAGCATGCAAAAGCACGCTGAGGCGGTATGCGGTAGGCAAAAAGAGAAGTGCAAAGGGCCTCCATACACTTTCCCAAACCTGCTGGTAACACTACCATCCATGTGTAAATTAAAAAGTCTATATTTCAGATGATACATACAGGGATTATCTTTCATACCATATCCATATAACACCACTGGCCATCACGCAGTCCATTAAAGGGCATTCCAGACCCACCTGCTTCCATGCCCCCCTGCTTGTCAAGATCAATGGCATATGCGGCGCCTTGCAGGAATTTGAAAGCAATGAGCTTCTGGATACAATCTAGCGCCACCTCGATGATGTTTGGCCGGTCCGTCTCGATTGCCATGCGCAGGACAGCCAAGATGCGGGTGCATGCAAGGTCGGGCAACGCTGTTGCTGTGCGTGGCACGATGTCGGGCAGCAGGTCCGCGGTGGTGGCGTTAGCAAGGGCCTCCTCAGGAGAAATTCCACTACTCAGCACCACAGCGGGGACATCCGCGCTCGGAGCGGGGGGGCTTGGGGGCGGCTCTGCAGGTTCTGGGGAATCAGAGATGGGAGCTACGCCTGTGTCTGCATGGGCAGGTGTGTCACTGGCACCCGTGGTGGGCGGCTCCTCCTTCTCTGGTGTTGCAGGTGCACTGCTGGTTGCTGCACCCAGCGCCACATCAAACTCAGCAGCCTCCGCAATATCAGCGGTTGAGAAATGTGCTTTGATGGACTGGGCTCGCAGCTCATAAGGAGAGGGGGGAGTGGGGGCCGAATCATCGGGTAGCTGAGATGTGGCGAGGGAGGAGGAGCTGTCCGCATGAGACAGCGGGGGAGTGGCATGCTTGCTCTCACAGGCCCCCTCCTTGAGCGCCTCTTGCAGACCAGGGTTTTCTGCTATATGCACTGTTTCTCCTGTACTCGTCGGACCGGCTGAGACGAGCTCCTGGATATTGTTGAGGAATTTCTTACAGCTGTCAACTAGGTCATTGCACTTCCTCCCACTGGCAAGCTTTACGATCTTCCTCAATGCTATAGCCACGATCTCGGCAGCTGGGTGGTCCATGGCTACGCGTCAACACGCTTGTGAGCACTTGTCACCTCGGTACTCCAATGAACTTCTCGAAAAAGGAAGCATAGCCTGAAGAGTGTCCGGAGAAAATATCAGAGGGGGATGGACGCAAAAACTGTAGCATTCGAAAAACAAGCCTGGTACTCAATGCATGGCACTATAACAATAAGTGAATACCATACTAAAGATCCGGTTGTTAACTGAACAGTCACCACATGCACTGACGTAGTTACCAAGGGGATCTTGACGTTGAAGAAAAAATCGCATGCAAGAGTTCCCATTGAGCTCACCAATCATAAATATATATGCAGCATGCATCCGAATCAATCAGACCGATGCAGTCGTATCAGAGCGTCGAGAGTGAAGATAGCACAACTTGGGGTCCAATCCACCTTCAATTCCGTTGGCTCAGAGGTAGGATTTCCTCCTCGTTCAACAGGTGACGGGGAGCTACAGACATGGTCCGAGCTGCCTCTTTGGCTCCAAACCCTCGCTACCCTGAATCGTGTACGTCTCATTACACAAGTTGCATGCTCATGCGCATGGTTGCCTATGAGTTATTTTAATTCCACTTACATCCTGAGATTTAATCATGATGAGCACGGGGTGAACTCTAAATCCTGTAACAGGATGACGGGCTCGTAATGATATGATTGCCCTGCCGCTTTCATGATCTTACGCGGCGCGCTGCTGCCCAGGGCATCAGTGCATATTAAAGGGCGACAATGGGTCAGATGGAGGCTGCTGCAACCGTGTTTACCAGCGTTGGCTAAGGTAACGAACATGCTTGATGGACTTGCTGGCTACTCAAGACGCTGACATCATTCTGGCTGCAGGGTACGGACGTCGTCAATCAAACCGCCGCATCCTTATCTATGGAACCCGGCGCATGCGCTGACCTGCTGGTTATTTCGGCGGCAGCGATGGATGAACCGCTTAAGGACCTGATGTCAACAGCTACATCTCCTAACAAGATGCAACTTCATGCCGGGGATGGTAGGAGCAGCAGCAACGGCAATGCAGGTGGCTCCAATCCAGCATGTGGGTTGGGAGGCTCAATCCACCAGGATCAACCGTCAGCTGACATCACACAGCTCAGCAGCATGCATGGCAGCAATGGCATGCAGCAGCGCAGCTCCTCACAGCTCATCAACGAGGTGGCCAGCACCAGCGGGCGGGGTATGACGCCGCAATTTCCCATGGCGGACGCCGGGCGGCGAGCCCCGACATCCAAGCAAGCAGCGTCCAGGCAGCATGCCGCATCGCAGCCCTCTCATGTCCCCCATGGCTCGAGAGCTCGAGCAGCTAGCAGCAGTGCATGGCAGCCAGCCTGGCAGGCCCTGAGGCGGCCCATGAGCCACCGCGATGGCAAGGTGGAACACTTTGGCCTGGACCCGTACGAGGACGACGATGATGATGAGTTTGACGAGGACTGGGATGACAGTGAGGATGATGAGATGGATAGCGAGCCTGTCTGGGGCAGGCCACCAGCCGTCCCTGCGCTCCTCAACTCTCCGCGGAATAGGCCGGTAACTGCTAGTGTGCCGGCACCCCAAATCCGGCACCCCGCCAACCATAGTGACTCAGCGGATACAACTGAGCAGAGCGTAGAAGGGGGGCGATCTCGGCCCAGGGGCAAGCGGAGGAAGCGCCCTCGCTTCCAAATGACCGTGTCCCGCACCTCTGATGTGGACCTGCGCGACCCTCAAGCGGTCAGAGAGCACAGCAGAGCAGGGCATGCCGTAAACATCATCGGGCGGGACACCACCGGTGCGGCGTCAGCAAGATCGACCGCTGCCTCTGGGGTGGTTGCAAGGTACCGGATCCACACACGCGTGCCCCAAGACCACCCAGCACGCGTGTTGTATCTGCACCACAGCTTTGACGGCGGGACGCGATGGCAGACGCAGCTCCTTGTGCGCACCAAAGGCTGCCACTGTACCTTCCTGGCAGCTCATGTGACAGCACCGCCGCCGGGATCCCAGGGAGGCAGCGAGGCGCAGCACCAGAGGCAGCGGCCGAACCTGGGCCAGCAAGTCAGTGACAAGCAGGATGTCAGCTCTGGGCCCCTGCTCCTTCAGCTCCTGGTGTCAGACCAGTTCGACACTTGCCAGGATGGGGTCAAAGACTGGCCAGCTCTGGGTGCGTGTGCAGCATGGACTTGTTTGTCCTAGTAGCGGGGAGCAGGGCTCGTAAATCTATAGAGGTCCGGGAAGTTCTTTACGGGGGGGGGGGGTCTTTGGGTGGGGGGGTGACCACTGCCAGGCTAGGTCGAGTCTGGCTGGGTTGCTTGCCGGGTATGGCGGAGCAGGGCTGGGCTGTCGGAGGCCATGACAGCCTACTGAGATGGGTGCTGGTAAGGGAGGGGATGATGCAGGAAAGGGCGCCGTCAGCGTCGACGCGTCCACTCAACAGCCTTTAAACCGCTGAGATGGTGCCTCCCGCTGAGATCATACCTCCAGCCACGAGTGTGGCATGGGTGGCTGCGATCTGACCCGTGGATCTGCCCCGACCTAGGGCTCCTCCATGCAGCGTGCCTCGTTCGTGTTCTAGCTCTATTTGCTCAAATTGAACTGAAGTGAACGGGTTTGATTTGCTGGATACGCAGGGATTCGAAGCTGCACTTTGACGGAGCCAGGGAGCTACTGGTTGGAACTGACAGCCGGGAATCAGGCGGGCCATGCGGCAGGCATCAGTGGCAAGGCCTGTGCGCTTCCCTCTGAGACCCCAGGCAGCAGCAGCAGCAACCGCGGCCGGGTGAGGGAGACCAAGGGCATCAACCGGAGCGCGGTTCTCAGCAGGCGGAGAGACATGGCGCAAGGGGCTTCGGAGATCAGCGCTAGATCTCGTGATGGCTGTGTCGGGGAGGCAGCCGGCTCGGCAGCAGGGAGCATGTCTGGGCAGCAGCGGTTGCAAACGGACAGCGGCAGCAGGCAGTGCTTTACAGCACAGGCGGTACGTTTGATCCAGCGGCCCGTTATGCTCGCTGCGGACGTGTCAGTGGTTGCTGGCCGGCGGTCCAACCACGAGGATGATGCGGCCTGTCGGGAGTTTCGCACCTCATGGCGCCGCAGCCAGCTGGTGCACCCCTTGATGCTCACGTTCATGACAAGCAGGTGAATGAACGGCAAACTGAACGAAAGGGGAAGGGAGGGGGGCATCCGGGCAAGTGAGGAGGGTATGTTGCATCCGGGCAAGTGAGAGGGGTATGTTGCATCCGGGCAAGTGAGGAGGGTATGTTGCATCCGGGCAAGTGAGGAGGGTATGTTGCATCCGGGCAAGTGAGAGGGGTATGTTGCATCCGGGCAAGTGAGAGGGGTATGTTGCATCCGGGCAAGTGAGAGGGGTATGTTGCATCCGGGCAAGTGAGGAGGGTATGTTGCATCCGGGCAAGTGAGGGGGGTATGTTGCATCCGGGCAAGTGAGGAGGGTATGTTGCATCCGGGCAAGTGAGAGGGGTATGTTGCATCCGGGCAAGTGAGGGGGGTATGTTGCATCCGGGCAAGTGAGAGGGGTATGTTGCATCCGGGCAAGTGAGAGGGGTATGTTGCATCCGGGCAAGTGAGGGGGGTATGTTGCATCCGGGCAAGTGAGGAGGGTATGTTGCATCCGGGCAAATGAGGAGGGTAATTGCACCCGGGCAAGTGAGGGGGTATGTTGCATCCGGGCAAGTGAGGAGGGTATGTTGCATCCGGGCAAGTGAGGAGGGTATGTTGCATCCGGGCAAGTGAGGAGGGTATGTTGCATCCGGGCAAGTGAGAGGGTATGTTGCATCCGGGCAAGTGAGAGGGGTATGTTGCATCCGGGCAAGTGAGAGGGGTATGTTGCATCCGGGCAAGTGAGGAGGGTATGTTGCATCCGGGCAAGTGAGGGGGGTATGTTGCATCCGGGCAAGTGAGAGGGGTATGTTGCATCCGGGCAAGTGAGGAGGGTATGTTGCATCCGGGCAAGTGAGGAGGGTATGTTGCATCCGGGCAAGTGAGGAGGGTATGTTGCATCCGGGCAAGTGAGGAGGGTATGTTGCATCCAGGCTAGTGAGAGGGTATGTTGCATCCAGGCAAGTGAGAGGGGTATGTTGCATCCGGGCAAGTGAGGAGGGTATGTTGCATCCAGGCTAGTGAGGAGGGTATGTTGCATCCGGGCAAGTGAGAGGGGTATGTTGCATCCGGGCAAGTGGGAGGGGTATGTTGCATCCGGGCAAGTGAGAGGGGTATGTTGCATCCGGGCAAGTGAGGGGGGTATGTTGCATCCGGGCAAGTGAGGAGGGTATGTTGCATCCGGGCAAGTGAGGAGGGTATGTTGCATCCGGGCAAGTGAGGAGGGTATGTTGCATCCGGGCCAATGAGGAGGGGTATGTTGCATCCGGGCAAGTGAGGAGGGTATGTTGCATCCGGGCAAGTGAGGAGGGTATGTTGCATCCGGGCAAGTGAGGAGGGTATGTTGCATCCGGGCAAGTGAGAGGGGTATGTTGCATCCGGGCAAGTGAGAGGGGTATGTTGCATCCGGGCAAGTGAGGAGGGTATGTTGCATCCGGGCAAGTGAGGAGGGTATGTTGCATCCGGGCAAGTGAGAGGGGTATGTTGCTTCCGGGCAAGTGAGGAGGGGTATGTTGCATCCGGGCAAGTGAGGAGGGTATGTTGCACCCGGGCAAGTGAGGGGGGTATGTTGCATCCGGGCAAGTGAGAGGGGTATGTTGCATCCGGGCAAGTGAGAGGGGTATGTTGCATCCGGGCAAGTGGGAGGGGTATGTTGCATCCGGGCAAGTGAGAGGGGTATGTTGCATCCGGGCAAGTGAGAGGGGTATGTTGCATCCGGGCAAGTGAGGAGGGTATGTTGCATCCGGGCATGTGAGGAGGGTATGTTGCATCCGGGCAAGTGAGAGGGGTATGTTGCATCCGGGCAAGTGAGGAGGGTATGTTGCACCCGGGCAAGTGAGGAGGGTATGTTGCATCCGGGCAAGTGAGAGGGGTATGTTGCATCCGGGCAAGTGAGGAGGGTATGTTGCATCCGGGCAAGTGAGAGGGGTATGTTGCATCCGGGCAAGTGAGAGGGGTATGTTGCATCCGGGCAAGTGAGAGGGGTATGTTGCATCCGGGCAAGTGAGGAGGGTATGTTGCATCCGGGCAAGTGAGAGGGGTATGTTGCATCCGGGCAAGTGAGAGGGGTATGTTGCATCCGGGCAAGTGAGAGGGGTATGTTGCATCCGGGCAAGTGAGGAGGGTATGTTGCATCCGGGCAAGTGAGGGGGTATGTTGCATCCGGGCAAGTGAGGAGGGTATGTTGCATCCGGGCAAGTGAGAGGGGTATGTTGCATCCGGGCAAGTGAGGGGGTATGTTGCATCCGGGCAAGTGAGAGGGGTATGTTGCATCCGGGCAAGTGAGAGGGGTATGTTGCATCCGGGCAAGTGAGGGGGGTATGTTGCATCCGGGCAAGTGAGGAGGGTATGTTGCATCCGGGCAAATGAGGAGGGTAATTGCACCCGGGCAAGTGAGGGGGTATGTTGCATCCGGGCAAGTGAGGAGGGTATGTTGCATCCGGGCAAGTGAGGAGGGTATGTTGCATCCGGGCAAGTGAGGAGGGTATGTTGCATCCGGGCAAGTGAGAGGGTATGTTGCATCCGGGCAAGTGAGAGGGGTATGTTGCATCCGGGCAAGTGAGAGGGGTATGTTGCATTCGGGCAAGTGAGGAGGGTATGTTGCATCCGGGCAAGTGAGGGGGGTATGTTGCATCCGGGCAAGTGAGAGGGGTATGTTGCATCCGGGCAAGTGAGGAGGGTATGTTGCATCCGGGCAAGTGAGGAGGGTATGTTGCATCCGGGCAAGTGAGGAGGGTATGTTGCATCCGGGCAAGTGAGGAGGGTATGTTGCATCCAGGCTAGTGAGGAGGGTATGTTGCATCCAGGCAAGTGAGAGGGGTATGTTGCATCCGGGCAAGTGAGGAGGGTATGTTGCATCCGGGCATGTGAGGAGGGTATGTTGCATCCGGGCAAGTGAGAGGGGTATGTTGCATCCGGGCAAGTGGGAGGGGTATGTTGCATCCGGGCAAGTGAGAGGGGTATGTTGCATCCGGGCAAGTGAGGGGGGTATGTTGCATCCGGGCAAGTGAGGAGGGTATGTTGCATCCGGGCAAGTGAGAGGGGTATGTTGCATCCGGGCAAGTGAGAGGGGTATGTTGCATCCGGGCAAGTGAGGAGGGTATGTTGCATCCGGGCAAGTGAGGAGGGTATGTTGCATCCGGGCAAGTGAGAGGGGTATGTTGCTTCCGGGCAAGTGAGGAGGGGTATGTTGCATCCGGGCAAGTGAGGAGGGTATGTTGCACCCGGGCAAGTGAGGGGGGTATGTTGCATCCGGGCAAGTGAGAGGGGTATGTTGCATCCGGGCAAGTGAGAGGGGTATGTTGCATCCGGGCAAGTGGGAGGGGTATGTTGCATCCGGGCAAGTGAGAGGGGTATGTTGCATCCGGGCAAGTGAGAGGGGTATGTTGCATCCGGGCAAGTGAGGAGGGTATGTTGCATCCGGGCATGTGAGGAGGGTATGTTGCATCCGGGCAAGTGAGAGGGGTATGTTGCATCCGGGCAAGTGAGGAGGGTATGTTGCACCCGGGCAAGTGAGGAGGGTATGTTGCATCCGGGCAAGTGAGAGGGGTATGTTGCATCCGGGCAAGTGAGGAGGGTATGTTGCATCCGGGCAAGTGAGAGGGGTATGTTGCATCCGGGCAAGTGAGAGGGGTATGTTGCATCCGGGCAAGTGAGAGGGGTACGTTGCATCCGGGCAAGTGAGGAGGGTATGTTGCATCCGGGCAAGTGAGAGGGGTATGTTGCATCCGGGCAAGTGAGAGGGGTATGTTGCATCCGGGCAAGTGAGAGGGGTATGTTGCATCCGGGCAAATGAGGAGGGTAATTGCACCCGGGCAAGTGAGGGGGTATGTTGCATCCGGGCAAGTGAGGAGGGTATGTTGCATCCGGGCAAGTGAGGAGGGTATGTTGCATCCGGGCAAGTGAGGAGGGTATGTTGCATCCGGGCAAGTGAGAGGGTATGTTGCATCCGGGCAAGTGAGAGGGGTATGTTGCATCCGGGCAAGTGAGAGGGGTATGTTGCATTCGGGCAAGTGAGGAGGGTATGTTGCATCCGGGCAAGTGAGGGGGGTATGTTGCATCCGGGCAAGTGAGAGGGGTATGTTGCATCCGGGCAAGTGAGGAGGGTATGTTGCATCCGGGCAAGTGAGGAGGGTATGTTGCATCCGGGCAAGTGAGGAGGGTATGTTGCATCCGGGCAAGTGAGGAGGGTATGTTGCATCCAGGCTAGTGAGGAGGGTATGTTGCATCCAGGCAAGTGAGAGGGGTATGTTGCATCCGGGCAAGTGAGGAGGGTATGTTGCATCCGGGCATGTGAGGAGGGTATGTTGCATCCGGGCAAGTGAGAGGGGTATGTTGCATCCGGGCAAGTGGGAGGGGTATGTTGCATCCGGGCAAGTGAGAGGGGTATGTTGCATCCGGGCAAGTGAGGGGGGTATGTTGCATCCGGGCAAGTGAGGAGGGTATGTTGCATCCGGGCAAGTGAGGAGGGTATGTTGCATCCGGGCAAGTGAGGAGGGTATGTTGCATCCGGGCAAGTGAGGAGGGGTATGTTGCATCCGGGCAAGTGAGGAGGGTATGTTGCATCCGGGCAAGTGAGGAGGGTATGTTGCATCCGGGCAAGTGAGGAGGGTATGTTGCATCCGGGCAAGTGAGAGGGGTATGTTGCATCCGGGCAAGTGAGGAGGGTATGTTGCATCCGGGCAAGTGAGGAGGGTATGTTGCATCCGGGCAAGTGAGAGGGGTATGTTGCTTCCGGGCAAGTGAGGAGGGGTATGTTGCATCCGGGCAAGTGAGGAGGGTATGTTGCACCCGGGCAAGTGAGGGGGGTATGTTGCATCCGGGCAAGTGAGAGGGGTATGTTGCATCCGGGCAAGTGAGAGGGGTATGTTGCATCCGGGCAAGTGGGAGGGGTATGTTGCATCCGGGCAAGTGAGAGGGGTATGTTGCATCCGGGCAAGTGAGAGGGGTATGTTGCATCCGGGCAAGTGAGGAGGGTATGTTGCATCCGGGCATGTGAGGAGGGTATGTTGCATCCGGGCAAGTGAGAGGGGTATGTTGCATCCGGGCAAGTGAGAGGGGTATGTTGCACCCGGGCAAGTGAGGAGGGTATGTTGCATCCGGGCAAGTGAGAGGGGTATGTTGCATCCGGGCAAGTGAGAGGGGTATGTTGCATCCGGGCAAGTGAGAGGGGTGAAGCAGTGAGGCAGTGGGGGGGGGGACAAGGCTGAGAGGTAGGGGAGGAGGCATAGGACTGGGGGGAGGATGGATCGGGACGGGGAGGTAGGCATTGGAAGGGGGGAGGAGGCTGAGAGGAAGGGGAGGAGGCTTAGGACTGGGGTAAGGTGGCATTGGAAGGGGGGAGGAGGCTGAGAGGTAGGGGAGGAGGCATAGGACTGGGGGGAGGATGGATCAGGACGGGGAGGTAGGCATTGGAAGGGGGGAGGAGGCATTGGAAGGGAGGAGGAGGCATTGGAAGGGGGAAGGAGGCACTGGAAGGGGGAGGAGGCATTGGAAGGGGGGAGGAGGCATTGGAAGGAGGGAGGAGGCATTGGAAGGGGGGAGGAGGCATTGGAAGGGGGAGGAGGCATTGGAAGGGGGAGGAGGCATTGGAAGGAGGGAGGGAGTAGCATTGGAAGGGGGGAGGAGGCATTGGAAGGGGGGAGGAGGCATTGGAAGGGGGGAGGAGGCATTGGAAGGGGGAGGAGGCATTGGAAGGGGGAGGAGGCATTGGAAGGGGGTAGGAGGCATTGGAAGGGGGTAGGAGGCATTGGAAGGGGGGAGGAGGCATTGGAAGGAGGGAGGAGGCATTGGAAGGGGGGAGGAGGCATTGGAAGGGGGGAGGAGGCATTGGAAGGGGGGAGGAGGCATTGGAAGGGGGGAGGAGGCATTGGAAGGGGGGAGGAGGCATTGGAAGGAGGGAGGAGGCATTGGAAGGGGGAGGAGGCATTGGAAGGAGGGAGGGAGTAGCATTGGAAGGGGGGAGGAGGCATTGGAAGGGGGGAGGGAGTAGCATTGGAAGGGGGGAGGAGGCATTGGTAGGGGGGAGGGAGTAGCATTGGAAGGGGGAGGAGGCATTGGAAGGGGGAGGAGGCATTGGAAGGAGGGAGGGAGTAGCATTGGAAGGGGGGAGGAGGCATTGGAAGGGGGGAGGAGGCATTGGAAGGGGGGAGGAGGCATTGGAAGGGGGGGGAGGCATTGGAAGGGGGAGGAGGCATTGGAAGGGGGAGGAGGCATTGGAAGGAGGGAGGGAGTAGCATTGGAAGGGGGGAGGAGGCATTGGAAGGGGGGAGGGAGTAGCATTGGAAGGGGGGAGGAGGCATTGGTAGGGGGGAGGGAGTAGCATTGGAAGGGGGAGGAGGCATTGGAAGGGGGAGGAGGCATTGGAAGGAGGGAGGGAGTAGCATTGGAAGGGGGGAGGAGGCATTGGAAGGAGGGAGGAGGCATTGGAAGGGGGAGGAGGCATTGGAAGGGGGGAGGAGGCATTGGAAGGGGGGAGGAGGCATTGGAAGGGGGGAGGAGGCATTGGAAGGAGGGTGGAGGCATTGGAAGGGGGGAGGGAGTAGCATTGGAAGGGGGGAGGAGGCATTGGAAGGAGGGAGGAGGCATTGGAAGGAGGGAGGGAGTAGCATTGGAAGGGGGGAGGAGGCATTGGAAGGGGGGAGGAGGCATTGGAAGGAGGGAGGAGGCATTGGAAGGGGGAGGAGGCATTGGAAGGGGGGAGGAGGCATTGGAAGGGGGGAGGAGGCATTGGAAGGGGGGAGGAGGCATTGGAAGGAGGGAGGAGGCATTGGAAGGGGGGAGGAGGCATTGGAAGGGGGGAGGAGGCATTGGAAGGGGGGAGGAGGCATTGGAAGGAGGGAGGAGGCATTGGAAGGGGGGAGGAGGCATTGGAAGGAGGGAGGAGGCATTGGAAGGGGGGAGGAGGCATTGGAAGGGGGGAGGAGGCATTGGAAGGGGGGAGGAGGCATTGGAAGGAGGGAGGAGGCATTGGAAGGGGGGAGGAGGCATTGGAAGGGGGGAGGAGGCATTGGAAGGAGGGAGGAGGCATTGGAAGGAGGGAGGAGGCATTGGAAGGGGGGAGGAGGCATTGGAAGGGGGGAGGAGGCATTGGAAGGAGGGAGGAGGCATTGGAAGGGGGGAGGAGGCATTGGAAGGAGGGAGGAGGCATTGGAAGGGGGGAGGAGGCATTGGAAGGGGGGAGGAGGCATTGGAAGGGGGGAGGAGGCATTGGAAGGAGGGAGGAGGCATTGGAAGGGGGGAGGAGGCATTGGAAGGGGGGAGGAGGCATTGGAAGGGGGGAGGAGGCATTGGAAGGGGGGAGGAGGCATTGGAAGGAGGGAGGAGGCATTGGAAGGGGGGAGGAGGCATTGGAAGGAGGGAGGAGGCATTGGAAGGGGGGAGGAGGCATTGGAAGGAGGGAGGAGGCATTGGAAGGAGGGAGGAGGCATTGGAAGGGGGGAGGAGGGATTGGAAGGAGGGAGGAGGCATTGGAAGGGGGGAGGAGGCATTGGAAGGGGGAAGGAGGCATTGGAAGGAGGGAGGAGGCATTGGAAGGGGGGAGGAGGCATTGGAAGGAGGGAGGAGGCATTGGAAGGGGGGAGGAGGCATTGGAAGGAGGGAGGAGGCATTGGAAGGGGGGAGGAGGCATTGGAAGGAGGGAGGAGGCATTGGAAGGAGGGAGGAGGCATTGGAAGGGGGGAGGAGGCATTGGAAGGGGGGAGGAGGCATTGGAAGGAGGGAGGAGGCATTGGAAGGGGGGAGGAGGCATTGGAAGGGGGAGGAGGCATTGGAAGGAGGGAGGAGGCATTGGAAGGGGGAGGAGGCATTGGAAGGGGGGAGGAGGCATTGGAAGGGGGGAGGAGGCATTGGAAGGGGGGAGGAGGCATTGGAAGGAGGGAGGAGGCATTGGAAGGGGGGAGGAGGCATTGGAAATAGGGAGGAGGCATTGGAAGTGGGGAGGAGGCATTGGAAGGAGGGAGGAGGCATTGGAAGGGGGGAGGAGGCATTGGAAGGAGGGAGGAGGCATTGGAAGGGGGGAGGAGGCATTGGAAGGGGGAAGGAGGCATTGGAAGGAGGGAGGAGGCATTGGAAGGGGGGAGGAGGCATTGGAAGGAGGGAGGAGGCATTGGAAGGGGGGAGGAGGCATTGGAAGGAGGGAGGAGGCATTGGAAGGGGGGAGGAGGCATTGGAAGGAGGGAGGAGGCATTGGAAGGAGGGAGGAGGCATTGGAAGGGGGGAGGAGGCATTGGAAGGGGGGAGGAGGCATTGGAAGGAGGGAGGAGGCATTGGAAGGGGGGAGGAGGCATTGGAAGGGGGAGGAGGCATTGGAAGGAGGGAGGAGGCATTGGAAGGGGGAGGAGGCATTGGAAGGGGGGAGGAGGCATTGGAAGGGGGGAGGAGGCATTGGAAGGGGGGAGGAGGCATTGGAAGGGGGGAGGAGGCATTGGAAGGGGGAGGAGGCATTGGAAGGGGGAGGGGGGTGGACAATGTAGGGGCTGGATGCAACCGAGTGTTGCGGACCCCTCTGATTGCAGCTATGAGCTTAAGGCTGCTTGCTTTGCAGTTCAGGGATTGGGTCTAGGGGCTGTGAGAGGATGGACCGAGTGTCCTTGCCTGGATACGAGGCAGGGCAGTCAAGATCTTTGTGCTATGGTGATAACCTGAGGTTGCCAGTAGAGTCGTGAGGGTAACAGTGGCAGCTTGAGGTTGATCATGCATGCTAACAAGGTATAGCCGGACGAGTTGGCTGCACTTAAACTCAACAGTGTAGCATCCTTAGCATCCGCTTGCAACATTATTAGCATTCCATTGTGCGTACCTGATGGAACTCGCGGCCTGCACGTGGACTTGACCAAGTGCCGCTGATGCTGCCATGTATGTTGACTGAACCATGCTTCCATGCTGCTGAGGCTGCTTTGTATGTTGACTGAACCATGCTTCCATGCTGCTGAGGCTGCTTTGTATGGTGACTGAACCATGCTTCCATGCTGCTGAGGCTGCTTTGTATGTTGACTGAACCATGCGTCCATGCTTCTGAGGCTGCCATGTATGTTGACTGAACCATGCGTCCATGCTGCTGGGGCGGCCAAGCCTGTTGACTTAAGCTTGCTGCCGCTGCAGATCATTTACCTCGTTCCAACAGATGTGGCAAGACAAGCAGCATGTCCTGCAAGAGCCGGAGATCCTGCTACTGTCCAGCGGTACGGAGATTGCGTACCGCACGCCCAAGGGCTGGTCCTTTGACTCTGGCTGGAGACAGCAGCTCGCAGGCAGTGGCTGGTATTTGGAGCGGGTGAGGAGTGCTGTGGATAGGCTCATGCAGCGGTGTAGAAGTGAGACTAAGCTGCAGCAGCAGCGGCAACAACAGCACCAGCAGCAGCCTGAGCCCAATGAGCGGAGTAGGTCTCCGGCTGGTCACGCAGCTGCCTCAAATCCTGTACCGGCCTCCTGTCCAGTCCTCAAGCTCGACACAGCCAAACACCAAGGCCAGTTCCGCGTGCGTCTACTTGTCTCTGGGTCAGCGACCAGTGCTGCCACGGTGGCTCGGGGCCTGGAGATGTACCTCGCAGACGAGGCGGACCAGGCAGACGTGGCCGCCCGGGAGGAGGCGGAGCGCAGCCGGGAGCGGCGGACGCAGCGGCGGCAGCCGCAAGCTTGGCAGCAGGATCCGCGGCGATGGAGCGACCGGAGTGGGGATGGGTACGAGGAGGGCCTGGGCACCGCGCCAGGACGGGGACGCTCTCAGGACGGTGCGTACGATGCCCGACCTCAGCAGGGTTCGAGATCGAGGTGGCTGGGGGAACGCTCTCGGGATGACGCACAGCCACAGCGGCAGTGGGGGTCCTCCAGGTGGGAGGGTCAGCCGTACCCGGATTCAGGCCAGCAGTCTGATGCCCAGGCGCCTGTGATGTCCTGGCGCGTCATCGTGCACGGGCACGTCGAAGGGGGGGGCCTGGCGCACAAAGGCTGGTCGGCGGTGGACGTTGTCCCGCGGGTTGCCGGACCTAGCCGCGCCCTGCGTCATGTCATGGACAAGTTCTATGTCCAGCCGGGTCTGCTGGCGGGATGCTTGGAGCCGTCAGGGGACCACGCTGCGGTCGCAGAGCTGTGCTCTCTGGGTGCGGTATGCGCAGGGACAGCTTCGACCAGCGTCCCCGCGTCTGCAGGGGCATCGGCTGGGGGGCGGCCTGGCTCGGCTTCCTGGGGTCCTGAGCCACGAGGGCCTGCCGGGATGGAGGATTCGGCCCTGGGTGATGCCCCCACAGCCGCCAGGGGCCAGGAGGTTGCAGGGGGCAGGACACGTGGGACTAGCAGACGGGGCGCAGCCTCTGCAGCCAAGCTGTATGGGCCGCGCTTTGTGATTGACGGGTTGAGTCGCTTAGGGCTATACTAGGGAGGGGCTAGGGCGGAGAGGTCCAACGGCATTTACTAGGGAGGGGCATGCCAGGTAAACGTATAAACATTGTACGTAGCTAGGGCGAGGTAGCTACATAGAAGATAGACATGCATGGGGATGGATCTAGTCCAGGCCTGCATGTAGGGATCGCCTGAATCCTTGCAGCTTGGTATTTTGAAACCCGATCCACAGTTGATTAGGCTTAGCAAGACTCTCGTTTTTTCTGGTGGTGAAGAAAACCGCTTGTATAGTTGTTGAAGTTACAGCATACAGGTTATGGAGTCGAGGTTTTGTGCCCAGTGTCCCAGGTGACAGACCGACTGACTGCTGCTCCCTCGTCATGCACTGCCTCTTACTGGTGATCTTGTTTTAGTGAGTTGTGTGCTTAACTACGCTCCTTCAGTTCGAACTCTGTGGAGTGAAAGTAAGGAGGCAATTGCACTTGGTTGCAGTGTGGGAAGTCGAATAGGCTATGGCTGTTGTCTTGGTGCGCTTGAACTCAAGCGAGGGGCGGAACACATCCAAAGTCGTATTGGGCAATGTCGTGGTTATGCGCTGTCCAGACAGTGCCTTGAAGTACACAGCACATATCAATGACCTCTGGGACCTTCTAAAAAGGACTCATCACATGACCGTGCAGGGCACTCAACGCACCAGCAAAAGCTACTTCATAACAGAGACATGCCTTGTTATCCTGAACCAGCCTTTCCATGCCTCCTCCGACCTGAACCAGACTCATTCATCAGAACGGCCCCTGCTGCAGAGTCTGTTAATGATATTACACCTCTGGGCCATCCTGAAATGAAGCTCGGCCACGTCGGCAAACATAAAGACAGCTATGAAAGTCAAGGGTGAAGGCGTTAGAGGAAAGAAAGGATAGGAAGTTCAGCTAGCCTTCAAAAAGCTCAAATAGAAGTACAAAATCTAGGGCCTCCCACCCCTGCCTGCGGGCTCTCCGACGTCCTGTCTGGTTGGCAGGAAAAGGAAGCTAAGGCTAGAGGAAAGACAGAGAGGCGCACAATGGGCGAAGAAAACACCCCTCCAGAGCAGGTAGAAACCAGCTCGCCTGCGAGGGGCTTACAAGTCAAAGTTCTGATTTGCTTGTTAGCAGCGTGAGGTGTTCAAACCAATTACCGGGCTTCACAAATGCTGTGCAGCTGAGCCCCCACTACCGTACCTCATCACAATCTTCATCAGGACAGCCCGGCTTCAGGATTTCATTTCATGATACATGTGGTCCTCGAATGGGCCCGTCAGTGCGGCTCCTAAGGATCTACGAGACCTATCACCACAGACAATTCAGGACATAAAATGGAGATGCGCATGGAAATGGGAAGACCCCCCAAATGATCATCAGCAAGTCATATATCACCATGGATTGGTACGGGAGGCACAGCAGACAGTACCAGTAGTACGCAATTAATAGACCATAGCGCATGCCTGGGCTAAGAGGGACATGTATGAAGAGTGCTCATCTGTCTTGACATGATGCCAGCGACATATGTTGGAAAACCGATTTGGGCACTAAAAGAAATATCAAACAGAAGTAGCCAGGCCCTGCCTGGTTTCAGTTCCTCTCGCTTGCTTGTACCAATGACAAGATGCACTGCCAAGTTGACACATCACATGACCCCCACAGGCTGTTACATAATTATTCACACCCGATGCCTGCTGGGCAGTGAAGGAAGGTTACACGGAAGCTTCCTCACACTCCCTTGTTCAACTCATCCAGGCAGCTCCAGGGCTGCAGCCCACCCACACTCCCACCAGCCCTGGCGGCCTCCAGCCAGAGCGAACGTTGCCAGAGGGCAGTGCACCACAGAGAAGACCATTCAAGCAGCCCCAGGCACTACTGGGACAGTACCTCCTCCTTCCCCCTGCGGCCCAAGACTGGCCCGCGTCGCAACCCCTGCCATTAGAGAGCAGTACACCACTGAGCTGATGAAGACGCCGACAAACCATGCGCCGTCGTAGGCAGCCAGGAGCCACGGGTGAGCGCTGGGCATCGCACCGGCAGCAACGAGGAACCCCGGCACAGCCGGCAGCACGCCCGCAACTGTTGCTGCCACTGCCGCTATGTTCCATCCGCCCTGCGTGTAAAGCCACGTTTCACTGAGCTGCAGACAAAGCATATAATATATACATATATATATAGATAATACAAAGCATATAATACCGCATGCTATATACCGGTATAGAATATATAGCATATCATATAACGATCTAACGCATTACCATCCCTCCCACTCCTCCCACTCGATTGTTTCTTGCAGCACTTCAATATCACAGCCCGCACTTCACCTGGTACCAGTACAAGCCGCCCTCCCCTTGCCTGTACAGGGCATCTATGTCTAGGTGCGTGCGCCGCACAATCCAGTAGTCAGATATTACTACGCCTGCAGGGGCAGGGGAATGGCAGGGGATGAATTATGCGAGAGATGCAAATTTGGTAGCCCATGACTAGCCCAGTGTTGGTGTTACAATTTGCCGTAATTTTATGTGCTGCTATTGATTTGGATGGTTCATTCTCTGCAATTCATATAAAGCCATTTGTCCAGCTTCAGTGATGTTTAGGCTGCCCTGGGCCCTACAATTTTCCAAATCTAAACGAGCTAGATATAAAAAGTACCGGGATGCACATTGTTGAAAGCGGAACATAAATCCGGAAATTTTACAACTTCAATGATGTAAGCTTATGCAGGTAGCGGGTGGTTTATGGTAATAACAAATGATTAAATGAATCATACAGCCTGAAAGAAACGGAAGAAACTTCAGGAAGTCTTAATCTAAAGAATAAAAATGGTCTTCATTCACCGTCAAATTTCCATTTCCAACTCTAGAAGAGCTAGAATATGAGAGAGAAAATGTGGATGGAGGCATCACCAAAGCAACTCGTTTGATGTGGTAGATGGGATTTGATCAAGCATGCGGTAACATCCACATAGGGACCGATTTGCTTCAACCCTTTTTTAAGTTTGAGACTACGAGCCTCAGATAGTGCATGCCAAGGTCAAGCACAAGACAGGGCGGCCTGGCGGGAGGTTCCAAGCCATGCAGTTTGCAAAAGACATGACGGCCTGGCCCTCCCGACAAAAACTTTTGGGCGGTTGCCTTCACGATGCAATAACATACTATAAGCATGAGTGCCATTGTCAAGAGACATCCCGTGCAAAGATTGAGCATGTCAAAAATAGGGTGCAGGTTAGGGCAATACTTAAAAAATCTGCCAGACAGGTTCTCCTGCACCTCAGCAGGAGCCAGGCAACCCCTGCTTGCAAACAAACACCCTTGGGAGGAAAGAGGACTGTCCACATCTGTCTCTACAAGGCGATGCGATCACGCCCCTTGTCAGTTGAAGGTACAACAGGTCCCCAACCGTACGCAATAGCCCGCCAGCCAGAATGGGGCGATGAGGGGCATCTTCGGGAAACATATATTTTAAAGACAAGTTAACAATGACAGGTCCCAGCAAGGCCCTGTATCGTACTGGCCAGGTATAGCATCCCTCTCCCTGTTGCCCTGTTTCTGTGTCACTTTTCAATGACGGGTCCCAGCAAAGCGCTGTATCCAACTAGCCAGGTGCTCACTTCCCTAACCCTATTGCCCTGTATTGCACCAGCCAGGTGACCACCCCTCTCATTGTTGCCTTGTTTCTGTGTCACTTACCAATGACGGGTCCCAGCAAAGCGCTGTATCCAACCAGCCAGGTGATGAAACCTGAGGACGATGATATCTGGGACGCAACAGGGGGGTACGGAAGTGTGGATCATGGTGAAGGGAGCACCAAAGGGTGGGTTGGAGTGATCAAACATATTTTAGCAGGCACAAACTATTTGAGGACAAAACAGCGGATCAAGAGCATCATGTTTTGACCTTCTCAGTTCAGCTTTCAGTCACCACCACCAGCTTCAACATGTTCCACCAACACCAACACCTACACCACCAGCATCCACGGCATGACAACCAATCTCATTAGCTATCCACCAGCTTCCAGGACATGATATCCAACCCCGTCAGCTACCCACCAGCTTCCAGGACATGATATCCAACCCCGTCAGCTACCCACCAGCATCCAGGACATGATATCCAACTCCGTCAGCTACCCACCAGCTTTCAGGACATCATATTAAACCCTGTCAGCTACTCACCAGCTTTCAGGACATGATATCCAACCCCGTCAGCTACCCACCAGCTTCCAGGACATGATATCCAACCCCGTCAGCTACCCACCAGCTTCCAGAACATGATATCCAACCCCGTCAGCTACCCACCAGCTTCCAGGGCATGATATCCAACTCCAACCCCGTCAGCTACCCACCAGCTTCCAGGGCATGATATCCAACTCCAACCCCATCAGCTACCCACCAGCTTCCAGGACATGATATCCAACCCCGTCAGCTACCCACCAGCTTCCAGGACATGATATCCAACCCCGTCAGCTACCCACCAGCTTTCAAGACATGATATCCAACCCCGTCAGCTACCCACCAGCTTCCAGGACATGATATCCAACCCCGTCAGCTACCCACCAGCTTCCAGGACATGATATCCAACCCCGTCAGCTACCCACCAGCTTTCAAGACATGATATCCAACTCCAACCCCGTCAGCTACCCACCAGCTTCCAGGACATGATATCCAACTCCAACCCCGTCAGCTACCCACCAGCTTTCAGGACATGATATCCAACTCCAACCCCGTCAGCTACCCACCAGCTTCCAGGACATGATATCCAACTCCAACCCCGTCAGCTACCCACCAGCTTCCAGGACATGATATCCAACCCCGTCAGCTACCCACCAGCTTCCAGGACATGATATCCAACCCCGTCAGCTACCCACCAGCTTCCATGACATGATATCCAACTCCGACCCCGTCATCTACCCACCAGCTTCCAGGACATGATATACAACCCCGTCAGCTACCCAACAGCTTTCAGGACATAATATCCAAGTCCAACCCCGTCAGCTACCCACCAGCTTCCATGACATAATATCCAACTCCAACCCCGTCAGCTACCCACCAGCTTCCAGGACATGATATCCAACTCCAACCCCGTCAGCTACCCACCAGCTTGCAGGACATAATATCCAACTCCAACCCCGTCAGCTACCCACCAGCTTCCAGGACATAATATCCAACTCCAACCCCGTCAGCTACCCACCAGCTTTCAGGACATGATATCCAACCCCGTCAGCTACCCACCAGCTTTCAAGACATGATATCCAACCCCGTCAGCTACCCACCAGCTTCCAGGACATGATATCCAACTCCAACCCCGTCAGCTACCCACCAGCTTCCACGGCATGATGACTAATCCCAGCAAGGCTGTGACCAGCGCTCCAAGATTAAAAGAGATGTGGCGGGGGGCGACGTTGACGAAGGCGTTGGCTGGAGCCACGATGTTGGCCGCGATGTTGGTGGTCAGTGTCGCCCACATGAGACCTGAGACGGGCGGACAGAGCCCAGAGCTCAGCCTTGGATGTGGGCTTTCCATGCAGGCAGTCATGCAACTCGAGCGCTACCATGGCAGCAGAACTCTGAGTACCTGTTGGTAACATCCCCCCTTATCTGCCTTCTATGCCTTCCTCCCCTTGAGCCCACCAACTGACCAAACAGTGAGGTGCAGATGGGGACCACGCCCTGCATCCTGCCGATGAGCTGGACCGGGTCTGTGACCGGATGGCCATAGATGACCACAGTGGCGCTGGTCACGGCAAGACCTGGTAACAGTGTGGGGTGAGTGTTAACAGCGTGCGGTGTGTGGTCAGAATGTGGTGAGTGAGTGGTGATAGCGGTGATTGGTAACAGTGTGAGGTGAGTGGCAATGTGTGAGGTGAGTGGCAAACGGATGGTCATAGGCAAGTAAACTGGAGTTAGTAACAGAAACGCGTGAATCAAAGGCAGAGAGGAGACCTAGCAGGGGAACGAAGCAACCTGACCAACGGGAACAAGACTTACGATGATGTTTAAAACTTGGGCAAAATGAAAAAAACGAGTTTGACTTCAACCTGCATCCAACTACTGCTCTTGTGAGAGACGAAGTCATGTAAGCCCACAATTGGACGTCAAAGATCTCACCTAGGAATGTGAACAGTGCCATGAAGAGCGGCAAGCCCAGGGCCTGCCCTATCACCGAGCAATGTGAAGAGGGCCATGTAGAGCGGCAAGCCCAGGGCCTGCCCTATCACCGAGCAATGTGAAGAGGGCCATGAAGAGCGGCAAGCCCAGGGCCTGCCCTATCACCTAGCTATGTGAAGAGGGCCATGAAGAGCGGCAAGCCCAGGGCCTGCCCTATCACCGAGCAATGTGAAGAGGGCCATGAAGAGCGGCAAGCCCAGGGCCTGCCCTATCACCTAGGAATGTGAACAGGGCCATGAAGAGCGGCAAGCCCAGGGCCTGCCCTATCACCTAGGAATGTGAACAGGGCCATGAAGAGCGGCAAGCCCAGGGCCTGCCCTATCACCTAGCAATGTGAAGAGTGCCATGAAGAGCGGCAAGCCCAGGGCCTGCCCTATCACCTAGGAATGTGAAGAGTGCCATGAAGAGCGGCAAGCCCAGGGCCTGCCCTATCACCTAGGAATGTGAACAGGGCCATGAAGAGCGGCAAGCCCAGGGCCTGCCCTATCACCTAGGAATGTGAAGAGGGCCATGAAGAGCGGCAAGCCCAGGGCCTGCCCTATCACCTAGGAATGTGAAGAGTGCCATGAAGAGCGGCAAGCCCAGGGCCTGCCCTATCACCTAGGAATGTGAAGAGTGCCATGAAGAGCGGCAAGCCCAGGGCCTGCCCCATCACTTGGTCCCTCTGGCTCCTTGCATATCGAGTGAAGTCTGGGATGTTGAGCGACAGCGTCCCCCAGAAGCCAACATTGGCAGTCACTGCAGGGAGATGTTTCACATGTATGAATTATGAGCAAGGCAGTTCAAGAAATGACACACGTGCAAGGCACTTCATGAAATGACACCAGCAAGGTATTGAATGAAAATGACATAAGCAAGGCATATTACGCATCAGGCACACGAGCAAGGCACCTTGGCTGGGCCAGGCAGCCGGCTGGCGGGACGGAACAAGTCACAAACAAGCAGAGGAAAGCTGATGGCCACAAGCGCCAATGAAGGGCACATGCACGGCTCGTCTTGTTAATATCCCCCTGCACTAGCTGGCCTCAATCGGGCCAAGCAACGAAAGCAGTACACCTGCTAGGAGATCACTAAGCAGCGCCACTAGGTCCTTTAGGGAACTTGAGCTACAGTTCAGCTACGTTACGGCCTAAGGCTAGGGTGCCCTGGAGCAGCAAGCCCTGCTGCTTGCGCCGCTGAACACAGTCCGGGTAAGGTTCGAACCAGAAGAGGCGGCACAGCAGCCTGCTTTAGATAGTCAGGCACACACTAGCTAACTCTTTCCATCGCACCTGCTGGGAGAAGCACTGAGAGAAACTGGCCCTCCTTCGGCATACCGATGCCAAACTGCATGTGAAGCATACAAATGCAGTAGGCTCAGCGTAGCGTCAGTGCTCCAAAGTTTTGTTTCCCCACCCGAAAGCTGCAGGCTCACCCTAACGATGACAGGCTCCAACAGCTGCAGCAGACCTGGTAAATTTGTCCCATCCCAGACCTAAGCCTGCTTGTCATTTGCAGTCACAGCCACATGCACAGCTTTTCATTGTCTTTCTTTTCACTGGGGGAAGCCAACTAGGGCAGGTGGATCCTTTGGCAGCCTAAAGCCTGAATGCGGCCAAATCTTGACGGCCAGAGGCACAAGCTGATGCATGGCTGATGCATGGCTGACGACGCATGGGGCCTCCAACCAAAAGCCAGGAGGAACCCGAGCTGCAGCTGAGCTGAAGCCTAGCCGCGCAGGAATGGACACTGGTTTGACCCACCTGGGAAGGTGCCGACAGCATGGGTCCGACCCCCCCAGCCGCCGTCAGCGCCCATACCAGGAGGGCGACGGACAGGAGTACTAGCAGCGGCGCAGAGTATCGCTCCAGATCCCGAATGGATTCCATCCCACGCAGGACAATGGCAATCTGCAGAGCACAGGGGACCCGTGAATCTAATTGGAGGCATGAGAAGCAATGCAGAGCTGAGAGGATGCCCATGACGATAGGCGAGCCAAGGAAACAGGAGGGGTATAACCTCAAGGGTATTACCCTAAACCCTAAACCCTAACATGATTCCATGCCATGCAGGACGATGGCAATCTATGGCGCACCACAGGGGATGAAACGTGCTGGAGGTTTTGAGACGCCATGAGGAGCAATCTGAGGGACAGGGGCTAGATCACATTTGAAACATGAGGAGAAATGAGGATCCGGCGTCTTATTTAGCATGAGGAGTCATGAGACAGGGCCTGGGAGTGATTGTGCTTGGACTATGGGCAGCAACCAGGATGCGGTCGCGTGCTCAGGGTGAAGAACAATGAGGGGCCATAGGGGGGAATGAGGGGCGGGATTGCATTTGAGGTACGAGGAGGAGCAATGAGGAGGCGGCAGACCCGGGGTGAGCGGCGGGAGCAGGAAATCTGTACAGGATTCGTGCAGGGCACTGCCAGCGTGCCAGAAAGTGCATATAGCAATGGGACGAATGCAGACGCACTGGCCCAACGGCACAAGGGGAAGCATGGCCCACTAACGCCCTCTATGTACCTGAACCAACCAGAAGACAAGGAAGCAAGCCAGCTCCGCCCCGGAGATGCCTATGGCGGCGATGACAGGTCCGGAGAACACACCATGAGTCAGAGTGGTGACCATCTGGCACAGCAGGGTGCATGCAAGATCAGTACAAAAGAGGTGAGCACTATACAGTACAATCAGAGGAAAGCATAACACAAGTGGGGACAAAAGTTCGGCCCTAACCCTTAAAGCCGAAAACCCTAAACAGGTAAGTATGACATAAAGATAGATGAATAGTACACTTGCTGAATGAGCTCTCTGCACAAAGCCGTCGACGACTACGGTCCACAAAGAACGGTACTGTACTACGATATCAGTCTCAATTTTTTATCCACGCGGTGTAAGTCGCACCAACGTGGATACAGTGGCCTTAAAAGAAATGAGGCCGAACCAACCGTGGTTAGTCGAAAAATCGCATTTAGTGCGGAAATGTGTGTTTCTACTGCGCTCTCTCCCCTAACATAGGATGCATGCTATTTTGCGCGTCTTATATGGCATGAATGATAGAGTGCAAGTCCTTCTCGCGGGCAGAGGCCAGCATGAGAGGCAAGCTGACTCAGCTGCGCTGTTTTTGAGCTGACTGCCGGTATTTCTGAACCGAGCTGATTACGTTATTTCTACGTTGGGCTGGTTGTGCTGTTTTGTTTCTGAGTCAAGCTGACTGGCTTGCTTCTGAGCTAAGCAGTCACAGCTGTATCTGACAAAAACCAATGTTATACATGTTTTCATTGAAACCAATTTTGGGCCACCATGAAAAATCTCTGCACCAATGGTGTATACAATTCATGATCTTTCCAGGCACCAATTGTGAAGGATACAAATTGAGACTGACAGTACGGACCATAGAAAGCGGGTGGCCAAAAGCAGTCAGTTTTTCAGACTGACTACATGACCATCTGAGCAGGCACTAGCAGAGTCTTGGCCAGCCAAAGTAGCTTTTGTTTTGGTCACCGCATTTCCAACAAGTGCACAGGGTTAGCCTGGCGCAGCACTAGCCTCATTTTATAATCAGGGAGCTTTAGCTAAAATCTAGCTACATGACGGCCTACAGCCTAAGGGCCGGGTGCAGCATGTCAAGCTGCTTGGTCATAATTCGCCCCTAACGGGCCTGCCAGTGGCCAATGACGGGCAGCCTACCAAAGGTGGTATAGCGCGCCCTGAGCAGACACTGCCTGCCCCTCCCCTTGCCTCCACCTAATGCAGGCAGCTGCTCATGGTCGCCTTCCATGTGCTTTCCTAGATCCATGCCTCAAAGTGTACCGGTGCTATTCATTTCATCTCCTCATTTCTTTAGGCAGCTGCCTCAATGTGCACCTGGTGTAAACAGCTGCCCATGGTCGCCTACCATGTGCTTTCCTTGATCCCCGCCTCAGGGTGTACCAATGCTATTCATTTCATTTTATCATACGGACAGCTGCCCACAATGCAATAAGTCCTTTCATTCCTTGTCTCCATGCCTCAAGGCAAAGCAGACACGCGTACCAGTGCTCTTTATTTTAACTTTTCAAACTGCCCACTGCCCTCAATCTACCTGGTACAGACAGCTGCCCCCGATCCAGCTCTGGATTCCAAACCAGCCGCAAGCCACAAAAGCTCGAGACAAGGACGGCAGATTGGCCCCCTGCGTGTGGGCAGGTGCGTCTGTTCAGGCTGCAGGAGAGGCAGGAGTGAGGCGGAAGCGGGAAGTCAAGATGCATGATGACTGGTAAGCTTTGCAGCTTGCATGCTAATACGCAGTGTCAGTCATCATTGCCTGCACCAGGGGCAGGTTCATCAGGTCCGACAGCAGGACAGGTAGGAGTGAGGCGAAAGTCACGGTGAAGATGCGTAGTAAGCTGTGCAGCTTGCTTGCGGAGGCGGCCGCGGTCCAGAGCTGCGCTATTCTCGCACGCCGCATGCGCTGCGTAGCTTTCTTCCTTCGTTTTACAAGAAATCCGTGCAGCAGAGGACCCTGAGTTCGAAACGTTTTATTAAAAAAACATTCTTTTAAATGAAGGTATTCTTGCTTGAATGACTTGCTGTGGCACCGTCATTGTCATCGGTGTCCTAGGCAAATGGGGATCCATCTTTTCGGATTCATGTTCTGATCTGTTGCCTGATGACTAGGCAGGCCTAAGGCCCTGGAGGCCGGGCCGATCTGGAACCCAGGTTGCGTCCTCTGAATAATATGGGACCCACGATGTCCATCAGTGTTTCTTTCAGAGCACCTCAGCTAAAGCTCAGCTACAACCCGGCCTGCGGCCGGCAGGGCTTGGTGCCTGAAGCCCTGCTGCTTGGCCACCAGCCGTATGCCGGTCCAGGTTCGGTCCCTGTCGACCTAGTGGTGGTGGCCGCCCTGCGGCCCCCTAAAATTAACCTGCCGTGCACTAAAAGAAGCACTGGCCAATATTATTAATGTGGGACTTAGGGAGTCCACCCTGTTTCTGCTCAACTTTTCATTAGTGTCCCCCCTGTCCGGCACTCGGGACGACCCTCTGACCCAGGTTGTCCTCATATCCTAGATTTGAGGATTTAAATCATATTCGCGGCCACACCTGTCATGCACCTTTTTGCGCCCCCACGGACTGTAATAACCGGCAGTCTTTGCAAAGCGCAGACAGAATTATACTCCAAACATCTACCATGACAAGCAAGGCGGCATACTGGCTCCCTTTAAATCGGTTTACGCTGCTTTGCAGCTCCGGCACGAAGTTGCATCATGCCGTGACTGCACTAGGCAGGCAGGCTGTGCAATTGTGCAAGCCAGACATGCCAGGCATGACCGCCATACCAGGCACACGCACCACAATTCCGTAGCTTGCTCGTGCTAGCACAGGGAAGGGGATGCCATACCTGCAAGTCATGAAAGTGAGGAGGTTACTCAGATAGGGGAGGTCAAATAATACCTAGGGTACTTATATACAGGAAACTTAAACATCTTCACATCTGATGCTCCATCAATTACCTGTACTATTTTAAGTAATAAAAAGGAGCGCCGGTACCTAGGCGAATGACGACGAGAACCCTCCTGTACCCATCTCACAAAATAATATGAGGACGAGACTGTAAACTTTGCAAGGAAAGGTGACTTGTAAACTTGTCACAGACCTCAAGGCAAATCCGAGCTAATGAGGCTCAAACACTAGGGGGTCGATTGCACCCTCCAATCATCCGACCCATCTGCAAAGCACACACACCATTCTCCCAGAGCCACGGCCTGAGATAAAGCACATACAGCCAAACGATAAATGACTCCCTGAGATAATCTATTGAGGACACCCGATAGACGAAGGGAGCTCTCAGACGCAGATGCAACGACCTGCTGCTTCAGAACCGAGGGTTGAATACAAGGACAGGCTGAGCAGATCGCGAAGATCTACTTGGGCAGGTCCCAGCCAGTGTTTATTCCATTGCGCAATAGGCTACCCTGAAAGGGCTGCCGGGCGGCCACCACTGGGACAAAGTGGACAAAACCTTGACAAACCGGCAGCGGCTGGCCCAAGCAACAGAGCTTGCAGCACCAGCCCCCCCCCCCCCACGGCACAAGGCGGGTTTGTAGCTGAAGTGTAGCTGATGCACCCTTCAATACACAGTGGTCCAAGCGCCGCCCAGGAGCCCCGTCCCCCCCCCTCTCTTACTTTGTTCCAGGGTGAGCATTAAGCACCATCGGGATGAGAGTGATGAGATTGCCAACCAGCACCGTTCCAACACCCTGAACCCACGACATGCCTGTAGACAGGGGTTGAGGTGTTGTAGTGGGGACAGCAACGGAGGGAGAGAGGGGGGCAGACGGCACAGAGGCACATGCTCAACAAGCGTGCCCAGAAGGGGGGGGGGAATAACAGCCTGGACAGAGCTGTAGAATTAGCCATCATTGAATGGGCATGTGAGCAGGCACACGCTCAACATGGATGCCCTGGAGTAGCACTGTGAGATTTGGGACAGAGCTTGGGACAGAGCTTGGGACAGAGCTTGGGATAGATCTTGGGACAGAGCTGTGGAATAAGCAATCGATTGCATGAACCTGTGAGCACTCACCCAGGTCCACAAGGCTTGCCGCCAGCAGATAAGTGGGGATGCTGATGACCTGCGCATGCACGCCACACTTGATTTCAGCTGCGATTCAGCTATATGCCGCCTACGGCCGTGGGGGCCTGGAACAGCAAGCCCTGTTGCATGGACGAAGGCCGGTCAAAGTTTGGCCACCATCAGCCCAGCAGTGGTCGCCCAGCGGCCTGCCTAAGGTGGTACTGTGCGCACTAAAATAAGCATTGAAAACCCAACGCCAGTCACGATCCTCCTTCTGATCCTGAATACCGGCAGCTCCTACAGTCCGCTGGCAAATGACAGGAAGCAGGTGTCTTAAACCAGGCCCGCAAACTGATCCATTCGGCCCCTCACCACTGTCTTGCAGACCCCAAGGCAGGGCCTAGTTTGATCAAATGGCATGGTGACAGGGTGATATAAATTTTCTATCCTGGCCAGCAGGATGTCCAAGTATGGCTTTTAACTAAATCTAAAATCTTGGTGCAAGGCCGTGCAAGGTTGCGTTCCATCGAAAAAGGTTAGCAATGGCGGTGTGACTCATCAAGGTGCTTCCCAGCATGCTCGTATCAGCCTGCAGAATATTGGTGTCTACATACCAGCAGTTGTGGGAGCACATGTGGCGGATCTACCAGAAATTTGAATTTCCCCTCACTGCTTAGTCCTCACCAATGTGATCCAGAAAGAAGCAAAGTCGGTGGCTCCCCAGTGTCTCCCAGACAAGGGCGTGGGCACGAAGTCTTTGCAAGGAGGGGAGGAAACATAAAATGGATCAAGGGAGAGGCAACACACTGGTGTGCGGTATCAAGCCACGCTTGAAGATTGAAGACGGTGCAGGCATTGTTTGTTTTAGCCATCCTCGGCGACAAGTTTGCTACATCACGGATTCACGGCCTGCGGTCTTGGAGTGCTGGGGCGACGAGCTCTGCTGCTTGGACCACTGATGTAGGCCGGTGAAGGGGGTCTGGTGTGTACTAACATAAACAGGAGTTGCGGATGCTATGATCGCCATGCAGCATGGCAGCTCATACGGTGTCTGTAAGCTAAATCTGGAAGCCACATAAGTACATGATAATGCCTTGATGGGCATAAGCGTCATTGTCCTCTCCAAAACTAGAATTTCATAGACTTGGGGAGATGAGCAAGTTAGTATTTGGCATGATGAATGATCACGCTTGGAAGGGAAGCAAACCTGCGTTGGTGAGGTTCTCATCCGGATTCACTGGATCCTTAGCTTCGATGTTGCCATTCCATAATTGATTCACTAGATCGTTCGACTCTGATCTGCATCGGTTTGTGTGCACGCGCCGGGGTAAATGTCCGACAGGGGCAGGAAACCCTCGGACGACCGGTCGAGTTACCGGTTGCATAGCAAACGCTCCGTGAGTTGAAAGCATTTTGTTTTTGCTAGGAAGAGACTGCTATAAAGCTAGCGATAATGCCCTCTTAACTTTCTCCAAAGTCCACTTCTCACCCCATACTTGAAAAATCTTCCACAAGCCTTGTGTGAATCAAGTGTGAATTTGTACGTAAAAGAATGTATCGACTGCATCGCGAACCGTTGCAGATAAGAGAAAGTGACTAGGCCTGCCCGTCAGCTTGCGAAGTCTCTGAAATATTTAAAGATATTTGCATTATAACCATTTCAGCACAACTCATAATCTACGCCGCATCCCGTTGTATAACTTTCCTGGCACTGGCTGCTGCATCAGACTACTGATATCGGAAGTTCCTCTCGTTATCTTGTTTCAGTAGTAGCGTGGCTCTCTTGATCAGGAGGCTCTCTCCCCCGCAGCACCCCGGTGCTGGGCTAATCAGCCGAGTACGATTCTGAGCTCTGGTAGATAAATTAATGGTACGCTGCTGCAGAGCAGGAAACAGTCGATAATAACTACACCTGCGAGTCCTGTCAGTGTGACGGTGTCTTCTGGAATCCTACTGCCTGGCTGAGATTACTCCTACCCCCTGGTTCACTCACTTTCCTCTATGCACGTATGTGTGCGTCTTTGTCATAATGTCAGATTCACAAGCTTATGTGGATCAGAGCTGCGTGTCGAAAGACCCTGACCTTTTGCTTTTGTCTCGCAGGCCTGCAACTTTTGTCAAGCTCACGGACCTGTACGAAAGCAGCCGTCACTAGACTTCCTATATTGTCAGTAGATCAGCTGCTGATACAATGGCTCATGCTTTGGCGATGCCGTTTCACTCGATGTCGTGCATCTGGCGCCGGTACGAAGGACAAGTCGCGAAGCGGCCTCTCGCCACGAATATGGCAACCAGTGCCTGCTTATGGGCTGCCGGCGACGTGCTCACACAGCGCCTGCAGAGGCAGCCATTAAAGCTGTCGGGACTCCGGAAGACAGCCATGATTGCAGCTTTTGGTGGCCTCGTCTTTGGACCTATGGGCTATGCCTGGTACTCCTGGCTAGACGTCGCAGCTGGCTGCCTAGGTTCTTCCACATGTGCAAGGGTCATCCTTGCCAAAGTTCTGGCTGACAACACCATCTGGTCAGCAGTCTATGTTGGTAAGAGGCCTGTGCATTGCCCTGCTCCATTTAGAGTCCACTGGGAGACAACGAGGTGACCTGAGTTCATTCCTAGTGAGCACCACACCACCGCTGGCGGGCAGCTGAAAAGCCTCCATTGGTCCGATGGGGAACCTAACCTTCACTGGCCCGATGCCAATGGCCCAGGCTGCATGGCTTGCTTCTCCGGGCCCCCACAGCTTGGTCAGAGACTGTGATAGAGTGATGTAGCTGAGCTTTGATGTGTCCACTATTACAAGTATTAAACCCTTCCGACACTTGTCTTGAATGTCAGGCTAACTTGAAATCTGTTATCTTGTTCAGGTCTCTTTATGGCCTACTCCAGCATGGTCATAAACAGAGCTGGTCTTCGGGAAACGAAAGAAAGGCTGAAGCGCGACTTTTGGCCCACAATGGCCATTTATATGGTTGTTTGGCCGCCGATCATGGCCGCTGTGTTCCTGCGCGTTCCTATCCACCATCAGGTGAGATTTGAGGGGCCCTACTGGAACCAGAGAATGCGCAGTACCCTGAATTTGCCACCCTACGGTATTTCCTTTGACGCATGACGCAAGTGCAGACCAATTGTGCCCTGTGCACACTCGCGTCTTTTCTAACAACAATGCCCTGCTGCCCCGCAGCTCCTGGCTGTCAACCTACTGACTGTTACGGATGCGTTCTTCTTGTCATGGATGGAGAATAAGGACATCCGAGAGATGATGTCCAGCTGTAGGAACGCCCTTGGTCTGGGAAGCCCAGAAACAGAGGATGAAGAAACAAGTTGTAGCAGTAGCAGCTGGGAGGCTTTCACCACCAGTTTAAAGGGCTCAAATTAAGAGCTCCAGCAGCTGTGACCAGCTGAAGATAAGCTCTCTGGTTCTTCACAGCGCTATACGTTTTTGCCCATGTCTGGACTCTCTATATTCATGCGACATTTTCTATGGATGATCAGTAGGTCTCCTCATGTCTTCCGTTTGATGGGTTGTGCTGGTCAGACGCGAGTTTGACCTGGAAACTGGATTGGACTCCTACGTTTAGTCTCTTCTTTGTTTGCAAACTCAAAACTAGATTCTAGAGCGGGACAGCCAGGGTCCGTACAGCGTATTAAAAGAGGGTAATACCGTATAGTGTATTACCCCCTGATTTTGTACACGGGTGCAAGGTCGTTTTTGGGGAATGAAGATAATAGTTTATCCCTTGTTTTGTAGGAGAACCTGAAAGAACTAGCCGAAAGCCTGAACATCATTAGGGGAACGTGATTATGTGTGGTTTGTGCTTGTGGACTCCTAACCTGGTATGTGTTATTACATTGAAATGTCATCCGGGGGGGGGGGGCGCACACCCATTATGTAAAATATAATGAATACTGTCTGTGTACACTGTATCGGATGGGAACCTGGAAACTTGAAAAGGGCTTCAATGCTCAGCATGACCTGAAATATGCCGTCGATTTTGGCAATGGCATTACACTTCTGGTCCATGCTGCAAAGGCTCGGCCACGTAGGAGGCCGACTGTCGATCTTGGTCACACCTGGTTGACCCTGCCTGCTCACTCCAAGTACCATGCATAACACAATAGAGGCCGAATCCTTCACGAGTAAGTGCCTCATTTTGGGGAACATCTGTCATACTCGCAAGATAACCCACACTCTGTCATCAAGAGAGAAAAATGACATGCCAGCATCATAAATAACTGTGATCAAGGCAAACCGATAGAACCCCCAAAAACGAGAATCCCTGGAAATTCTTTGTCAGCACGCATGTCGAAGACTATACATTTAATAAGGAAATACAACTCTCTCACATCTCAATAAGTAGTTTTGGAACTCACTTCGAGCTTCTGTACCACGTTCAGCATGCAACACATGAACTGAACGGCCCAAGTTTTTTATTTGTTTCCTATTTCTTATGCTAACTTCGCTGCCGGATCGAAGCTGAAAGCAGACATTAGAGTGGCCACCCAATCCTCCTGCGAGCATGGAACATGAAATATGAGTTAATGAGGTACACCTCTGGGCCCCTGCTCAAAAGGTGTAACGTCAAATATGAGTATGGACTTCAATCGATGAGAGCTCCATGCCAGGCCTGTGACATGTAAAACCCTAACACAGTCAAGCCATGCCAGGCCTGTAACATATAAAACCCTAACACAGTCAAGCAATGTTTATCTCTATCTCCGCCATTCCTCCGCCTCCTGGCAGTCATCTTTACCTGGCATCTGGCCCAGCTGAGAAATGAGACATCCAATAGAGTCATGCAGTTGACTGCTAGCAAGTGGTGCTCTACGGGGATCTTGGTGAAATTGAAGGCCTGGAAGGGAGGCCAGATGAGCAGCTCGGCTGCAACAATGAAAGCAGGGAAGATGTGTAAGGGTCTAAAAGAAGCAGGATAATCAAGGAGATTGGAAGAGTGGGAGACTATTTCTGGCAAGTTAAGGGGCACGCAGAAGTAACATTTCCTTAAAAAGGCAATGGCAGATAGCTAACCGCACCAAGATGGCAGGCATGTTTGGTAGATCATGCGACTTGAGATCAAATTAGGAACCAGGGGTCAAGGACAGTCAATGTGAAAAGCTCATACCTGTGTATGTAGGGATGAAGTCCTTAATTATCTTCTTCTTGAAACCCTCAAAGCCTGTGCTGTCAATCATTAGGGCGCCCCAGAGATAGAAAGCTGCATGTTTTAAGGGCAGTAGCAGGATGTGCGTCAGTGCAAGGAGGGCAGCATCAGTGGATAGGCAAAGAACAGGGAAGCATGTCCGACAGCTGTATCAGTTGAACACGTCACAGCCCTACCCATCTACACCCACCCCCAAAGGGTATGTGTTGCGCACATTATTTTATTATTGAACAGAGTTAATCAAACAAGTGCTGATCCCTCGATATTGCTTATTGGCAATGTCTGTGTTCTCGAGGACATTCAAGTACCTGGGATAAGTATATCCTTGTGTTACCCCAAAAATCAAACATACAATTAAGCCTGACTAGTCTCTGTACACTGACTGTTCCTATACTAGTACTAGAAAAGCTACGCATACTAGCAGCTAAAGACAGGGGTAATCATGCATGACCTGTGCCATGCTCGATTTAGCCATAGCACATAAATATAAGGTCAATGCAGATAGCGCAGGTGACACACAAAGATCCCAGTCCATGATTTCCAGCGCCAGCCTCGGACATGACACAATTTATTATACTGTCCAAGGCCTGATCATCGCTGGATATACAAAGACAACTTGGTTACTACTGAACACAGCCATCAGATTTGTATAGGAGAGGGACCAAGGGAGGATAGGAAGGACAAGCGACGATGCAAATGATATCGTGGGGAGTACATGACATTTGCAAGCTCAGCATGTCGGACATAATCATCTGGTGCAGATTACACAGCGCGATGGCATGAAGGCGGGTGATTCTTTGATTTGGGCCTTTCAGATGCACTCATGATGCATGCACACGAATATCAGCGGGATGTAGGGCTGGCTGTATCATCAACATCCAGCGTTCATGTCCATTTCTAGCCATGTGCTGCATATCCCTTGCAACCATGGGCATCAGTTATTCACTGACCTAAGACGTAGATGGGCCCAAGGATGACCTGATCCGCAGCAATTTTGGCCGCCAGAAACATGGGCGTCCCGGGTCGGAAAGCATGGGCGCACCAGCCGTCCCTGGCAGGGCAATCACATGGAGAGTGAGGACCAGATGGCAGTGACATGGCACAGAAGCACCAATTGCAATGCAGGGAAGGTATCTTTCCTAAACTCACAGGCCCAGATACCAGTAGTGCCCCACTGGACCCATGAAGCCCATCCCGTACACAGCCGTCAGTGCTGCTCGTCGCTTGTCCAGAACTTTTCGCTGTTCAGCGACTTTCTGCGCCACTACATCGCCGAGACCCCACTGCTCGAAAAAAAGTCACCGGCATGAGCCACGTTTGGCGTAGCAATTCAAGGTCCACAGGTACTTGAGAGTGCTATGGTTCTCACCAATAGAAAAGATGTCGTCATCTGAACAGGAATTGGCCGCCTTTCTAGTTGCCGTTCGTAAGCCGTCCATAGGCGTCGGGCCTTGTTCGAGAACGAGAAGTTCATTCTCCTCCTCCCCCACGTGAATACCTCCTAACAATTGAACGACCTTGTCACCGTAAGCTCATCTGCTCTCGTCACTTCATTACTCTGCATCCGATGAAGATGGTCAGTCGAGACTGGTTGAACCACAGGTTTTCGGCGGAGCCCTGATTCAGGCCATGCGATTTGCAGTGCGCCGGCGTCACTTCTGCCCCCTACAACCGCCGCGAAGAAAGGACGTCATCCAGGTAGTCTTTGAAGAATCATGCCCGGTCTGCGCCTGTTTTTCAAATCTACCGATCGTGTCCAAGATGGCTGTTCTGATCATCGAGGAATAAGTGAATATATACGTCATATAAAGATACAAATGATTGGGCTTCAACGCTTTATAAGTCAAATGCTTCACTATGTCTGCGGGGCTAGTGAAGGGCGATTGCGATCGTCGAAAACAAGGCACACTCCTGCATGGCGAGCATGTGCAAGGAGTTCTGTCCCTGCTTTGTCCCGCATCAGGTCGGTGTGATGTCACACCTTGCAGTCCGTGAAGGGCACTGCTATGACAAGTGTTTCTCCTCAATAGTGTGTGTGTGTGTGTGTGTGTGTGTGTGTGTGTGTGTGTGTGTGTGTGTGTGTGTGTGTGTGTTTGCATGACTTTGAATTACAAGCATATGAGCAAACAATCCATACTGCTTGTTCATGTGCAGGGTCTGTCCCTCCATGCCCTGCTGCCACGGCCCAGGCCGCAGCCTACGCCCCCACCCTTGACGTGTCCATGACCGCCCCTGAGATACCAGGTGCGCATTCTAGCCATGCTTCGGCCTGCACCTGATGTGTTGACTCATATGCTGCCCAATGCTTCTCTTTATGAATGTATGCAAACAAACCAAGGTGCCCATTCATGCTTCTCCATAAGCAGGGAGCATCGTTTCTTTGCCCACCTCAGCGGCCGGTGCAGACAACTTGTCCGGGACTGACTCACAAATTCCAACACCAGGTGCGACGTCCCACTTTGTCTGCACACTTGGCACTCGGTGAACGACCTTGCCATGCACAGTAATTCTCTCTCTCATCATATTTTGCATGTGCGTTCTTGATTCTCTCTCTCATCATATTTGTTACAAAATGGTAGCCAAATGTATTTTGTTTCTTCTTGTCCATCCCCCATGCGCCACTGCTGCAGCCTAAGCCTCCCTACGCTTGCATGCAAATGACCCAAACATTTTACAACAAATCATTATATTGTCCATGCAGTTGATCACTTCAGTTCAGTTCTTGCTCAAATTGACGCGGATAATGCTGCAAACGCAAAGAGCCAATGTCAATGAAAGACATGGAGAACATGAGTTTTATGACTACTACTTGTCAGAGGGACAGTTTGGCGCCCACGCGGCCGAGCCTTTTTGAGCAGGGCCCGGAGGTGTTATGTCACTGATTTGTCAGAGGGCTACTCCCAAGCTGTACATGTGTCCAACACGTGTGGTATCCATACCCAAAGGTTGAGAGATCGAACTCGCCACACGATCTTCTCTCCCCCAGTCTAGATCGCCGGGTCTTAAGTTCCTGCCCCCTCACGTAGGAGAGGGGCATGGCCGCACCATGGTTCTGGCTGTGCATGGTAGCTGGAATTGAGCATAGTCATTCCCTACCAGCCCCACGCGGCCGAACATTCAGCAAGCTACCAGCCCTCCCTCCTCCCATTTGTCCCAGACAGGCCACCAGCCCTCCCCCCTCACCCATTACACGAGACAGGCTACCAGCACCCCCCCCCCCCTTGTCCCAGGCAGGCTACCAGCCCCCCCATCCCTCCCCCATTTGTCCCAGACAGGCTACCAGCCCTCCCCCCCATTTGTCCCAGGCAGGCTACCAGCTCCCCCCTCTCTTTATCCCAGGCAGGCTACCAGCTCCCCCCTCTCTTTATCCCAGACAGGCTACCAGCCCCCCCCCCCATTTGTCCCATGCAAGCTAGGGTATGCACTGTTCTTAACATGCGGCCAAACACTTTGAGCAGGGCCCAGAGGTATGACGTCATTAACCTAAGGCATCCAGAGTCCAGACAGCACATGAGCCTTGCATTCCTAAATGCATTTGGCACCCGTGCCAATCAGGTGACACTTGTTAGCAGGCACGCAATTACCGCATCTGTGTGCGCAACTCGATTAACCTTTCATGAGCCAGGAGTTCCCAACGGGACAATTCGACGCCCATGAAGCCGTGCCTTTGTTTGAGCAGGGCCCAGACATGTAACGGCATTGGCATGTACCATCAGTCTTTGTCGTTGTGACTCTGGGCCCTGCTAAACAAGGAGAAAGTGGGCGTCCAATTGTCTGTTTGGAAGCTAAAGGGAAGACGAGAACGAAGAAAAGGGACACATTTGTGAAGGTTTTGTGAAGAGACAAATGGACGCCCTGTGACAGCAGTGCCATTAGATCATACCCAATCAGCACATGGACACATCACCGATTGCCCCCTGTCATGCGATGCCATGGACATCCTGTCCTCCCTATCTAGCAGGCACATGATCCTGATCCTCCTCCTTGCCACCAACGCTATTTCGGCGTACCCTATCTAGCACACGGCCACATCAGGCTTTCTCCATTCCTGTGCCACAGTCCGCATTCGGCCAATGCTGTCCAGAAGATCGGCACAGCATTACCGCTGCCCTCCTTTCAAGTACCACCCTCGGCATCAGGCCGATTTCGGGAGAGAAGAGAAGGCAGGGGCGGGCTCCTGCGACATGCAATGAAGTTTTTCACCGAGGGAGGCGGCAAACCATGGCGTAGGACTGCACCAATTACTGCAACGCACGCATGGGTGTGCTGTACATTTTCCTCTAGTGGAACTCAGGTGTCGGACTTGGTATTTTTTGCCTTCCCGGCCTCTCCTTTTGTTCCTTTCCCGCCTCGTCCTTATAGTTTTTTCTTTTCTCCCTTCTGAGCAGTTGGGCGCCTACGCGGCCGAGCTTTGAGCGGGCCTAGAGGTGCACAGCCTGGGCCATGGTGCAGCCATGCCATCCTCCTATGTGAGGGGGCAGGAACATGGAACCCAGCGCTCTAGTCGGGGGGAGAGAGAAAATCGTGTGGCGGGTTGATCCCACAACCTCTGGGAATGGATGCCACCAGCGTTACACCACTTCACCATTTTTTCTCATTCATTTTCCGATACCGCAGAACGCCTTAGACTACGCACATCCCCAGGGGAAGGAACTTTGCTTTTTCGTCGCGCAGTTAAAGAATGAAAAAACGGTTGTGCGGTGACGAAAATTTTATAATTAATTTAATTTCTGGCAGTGCAGAAGTTCTTAAAGGCACCTGACCGACCATTTGCGCATATCTTAGGGTGAAGACCTGAGTTCAACTCTGCGCACCGCTGGTTTCTTGATTAATTTATTAGCGCGCAGCGCTTCCGCGCACCCCAATAATTATATAATTACGAGTTGAGTCAAAGTCGTTTTACGTTATTGTTTTCATGTCAATAACGTTGCACCTCTGGGCCCGATCAAAGCTCGGCCGCGTGGGCGCCCAACCGTTCAGAAGGGAACTAAAAGGAAGAGAGGGGGAAAGGAACTAAAGGAGAGGCCGGGAAGGAAAAGAAGACCAACACCTGAGTTCCTCTAGAGACCAGCCCTCAACAAAGCCTCAAAGAAAAGAAAAGTCCACAAAAGCAAGCGTATCCCACCCCTGCTTGGCCGCGAGGGCGCCCCACTGATCAGAAGGGAGAAGAGAAAGAAACGCAAAATGGGGCAAACAACAACAACAACAAAATTGTTTACATGTGTAACCAGATCTTTTCACACACACATCACTTGATTGTCATTGATTGACACACATAGGGTGGCGGCGGCCGGCCTCCTAGTAATCCCTCACGTTCCATACATAACCCTAACGTCCGTATCGTTGTTTGCGGTAATTGATCAGGCTCCCCTCACGCTCCCCCTCAGTTGATCCTGCTTTTAATGGCAGGCTTGCGGTTAACGATGAGAGTCCTCCTCACGCGGCCCCTCAGTCGATCTTGTTGTGAATGTTAGGCCAGGCTTGCTGCACAGTGCACGGCAAGAACGAGTGTGTCCCATTGGGGCCGCCGCCATCCGACCAGATGGGCCTCAAGTCCTCATCAATAAACCACAGGTCCTGCTTCTTCCAGGCTTCGGCCTTTGTATGCCATCCAACCGAGCACAAAAAGTGAATGTACAGGCGGCGCGTGTCGCACTTGTCTGAGCCGAGGCTGCCTTGGAAGCATGCGTTCCTCGACCAGAAGTGAGGGTGGCGAAAAATAGCGGTCTTGTTGCGAGCTGTGACGGAGCGGCAGGTGTTGTGCGAATCGCAGAAGTTGTAGGCGACTGTGTGCAGGTTGTTCAGGCACACCTGGTCCATGCCATCACCTTCAAGCCATTGGCTAATGAAGTCAATCATCCGGTTGCTTGACTTCAGGGCGTACACGCCAGCGTTGATCCTGCAGTGAGAGTGACCGCGGCAAGATGTGTCGAGGTGTAAGGGTGTTGCGGTGTAGAGCGTCCCTCCTTCCCTCCTTCCCCCTTCCCTGCATTCCCTGCCCTGCATTTCCCTTCCCTTCCCTTCCCTTCCCTTCCCTGTCCCCTTCCCCTTCCCCTTCCCCTTCCCCGTCCCCGTCCCCGTCCCCGTCCCCGTCCCCGTCCCCGTCCCCGTCCCGTCCCGTCCCGTCCCGTCCCGTCCCGTCCCGTCCCGTCCCGTCCCGTCCCGTCCCGTCCCTTCCCGTCCCTTCCCTTCCCTTCCCTTCCCTTCCCGTCCTGTCCCGTCCCGTCCTGTCCTGTCCTGTCCTGTCCCGTCCCGTCCCGTCCTGTCCTGTCCCACCCTGCCCTGTCCTATATTATCACTGACATGTTGATGTGGCCGCCTGTATAGGGCTCCTCCACGCCGTGCTCCTCCGCTGCAAAGATACCGTCGGGGAAGGTGTTCTTGAAGATGGAGTCGTAGCTTAGGTTCACATTCCTGAAAAAGACAACATCAGCATCTGGCGGGGGGGGGGGGATGAGGTGAGGAAAGAGGTGCGACAGGGGGGGGGGCGATCCATTGACAAAGTAGCCTAGTGTAACTAGCAGCCAGGCCAAGACAGGTTAGGACAAGCGAGAACAGGTGAGGTATAGCCAGGCCAGGTCAGCTTGAGGACCGTGCATGAAGGAAGGCAGAGATGCATACATCGAACTCACCTCTCCCATGCACGTAATTTCCCAAGACGAGGAGCCCTCCATCTCACCCCCCTTCCCCCTCCTATCTTCTCTACCCCGTACCAGGCCATGCACATTATAGCCTAAGGCGAGGAGACCCCTCTCCTCCCCCTCCCGCGTCCCATCCATGCACGTTCTAGCCCAAGCAGAGGAGACCCCTCCGCCTCACCAGTGCCATGCACATTGTAGCCCATAATGAGGAGCTCTTTCGTGATGCGCTGCTTGGCCCACCACATCTCCATTGCGGGGGAGCTCCTAAAGAGAGGAGAGGGAGACAGCGTGTCATTTTGTGTATCGAAACAAACATATCTCCTTCATCACCAATCCAGCCATCCGCAAACTGCGGCTTAATTCAGCCCTGACACAATGTGTGAGGTGCACAGCTTGGCTCACAACATGTGAACTATTAAGCTGACTCTAGGGAGGGGGTTGCTGCCAGAAAGCTGCCTGGAAGCAATGGGGGGCGCGCTCTTAAGATGCAGGGTGCATGGCAGTTTGGAGTTGAGAGTTCACGCGTCAGGGGTCCTAGGTATAATATTTTATAGCAGGCAAGCTCAGATATCTCTCCGAGACAGCGAGGCTCGTACCCAAAATTGTGGTCTCCATCTTCAATGGCGCGCGTCGTCATTGAGGTCGCGTTCAGGCAGGGCAGGTTGAGCTTCTTGCACTCAGTGAGGGACACCTGTGCAAAAACATAGCGGTGGAGGGGGAGAAGGGAACGCCAGGCAGGGCAGGGCAGTAAATTTCAGGCAGGGCAGGGCAGAGCAGAGCAGGGGAGAGTGAGGAATGCACGCCAAGGCAAGGCAGGGCAGGGAAGGGAAAGGGGATTTCAGGCAGGGCAGGGCAGGACAGAGCAGGGCAGGAGGAGGAATGCACGCTTAGGCAAGGCATGGCAAGCATAGCCCTGCCATCCTTCCCTCTTGGCATGGCACGTTGAGGCGATGGCTGCCGGTGTCATCACTAGCTGGCACCAGACTGACGGACTTCAAGGGAGACATGCCCATGGCCACTGCTGGTGTTGCTTGGGCTATCTACATTGAGAGCGGACAGCATGGATGGTGGCCTACGCGGTGCGTGGCTGACCATGCACTTGGCCTGCCCGCTGGTTAGAGGGTGGAGGGACCGTTGTCAACCCCATCCTCCAGGCTAGGTATGAAACCTGTTGTTCGGTGATCGATGCAGTTCCGAGCGTCATTTGGGACCAGATTTCCCAAAGGTCACACTAGCTTGGAGAGTGGGGTTGTCGATGACATGCAGCAGCCATTATATGATCATTACAGATTGTGGCCCTAGCACCATCCAGGGTGACCATAATGCCGTTCAACAGATATGCATATGCTGCTGGGGCCTCCAAACGGTCCATGTCAGGGGGCAATCGGGACTGTGCCGGGCGGCCACAGGGCGGTCTGCCAAAGATTAACCATAGTTACTCAGTGAGTACTGATGAGTACTGACGGGGGCCTGTGGCGGCCAGGGGGCATACTACCAATGGTGATCTGGAGAAACTGAGGTCCATGTCAGGGACCAATTGGGCCTGTGGCGGCCACGGGGCAGACTGCTTAGGGAGGTCCGGAGGTACTGAGCACTGGCTAGAAGAAACACGGCCAGTACAGAATCAGCAGTGCTAGTGCATCTTTCAGTGGGTACCCAACCAGATTTGATGGGCGGCCTCACGGCCACCACTGGCTGATTCACACCAAATCTGGACCAGCTTGTGCCTGGAGGCCCAAGCAGCAGGACTGGCCACCAGGGGCTTCCGGCCGGAGGCTGGATTGTAGCCAAATATTGTCCAGTACCCATTAAAATACTACATGTGATTACTGACGTCATCAAAGGTGGCGACGATGTAGTTCGGCTGTCCCCCATACTTGTGAAGGCTGTAGACACAGCTGCGAACGGAAGCAAAAGACAGGATTCGCAGACTGGTCTTTCAGAGAGGATTAGCTACATATCAGCTGCACTTGAGCTGCACTCCGGCAGCATCCGGACAGAGGCCACAAGGGCGGTCAGGCATACAGTCCTTGGGCATCCGGCCAGAGGCCTGTCCAGGTTGGGGGTAATCAGGCCTTTGGCAACCGCTGGAGGTCCTCCCACAAAACTAGGTACCGTACTGACTAAAATACAGACGCGAATGCTTGAGACTGCAGAACTCCAGCAGGTGAGGCCATGGCAAAGGAAGAAGAAACGGCTTACTTGAGCACGAAACGCTTCACTTTCGCCGTCATGGTCACCATGGAAATCCAGTTGTGGGGGCTGACTTGGACCTGCAGCCATACAACGTCATGCACTAGTTTAGACAAATTGAGCCATTTTGGCGGCCATCTGTGCATGCTGAGCATGGCAGGCGACTGTTGAGTGCGATTCGCCTGTACGGGCTGCCCTTGGTGAGAGTAGGGGCTGTCCGTCCGGGGTCACCTTAGCCAGGGCTGACAAGTCATTTTCCAAGTGCGTATAAGGAAACACGGTACCGGCTGGCGCCATCCCTTCGAAGGTTAGGAAGAGTGGTGTGTGAGTGGGGTACAGGGGTAATAAGACGGCCCACGAATGCAAGAAGGGAACGCACAAGGTGCTGCAGGCTCAAATGCAGACACAGGCTGTGACAGGCTGGAAGCCGCGATCACAGCCAAGATGCAGCTGCTGAGACGATGCATCTGCGCCATTTATGTGTATATGCAGCAACAAAAGTTGTTGATTTCAGATCTAGATATTTGGTGAGTAAGGTCTAAGTGAGGAATTGCTGACAACGGTAAGGGTCGCTTTCCACCAATCTTGTTTAACTGAATTGTTTAGAGAAGAAAATAGGACATCCAAGCGGCGTACATTTTGGGAAGTACCACTCCAAGAGAAACACCACCGATAACGCCCCCATCAAGCAAAGTAAAGGAGGAGTGCATGAGCACAACGTCACATCCTAGGTTGGAATGCATGCCAGGTCGTCCCGTCCTAGATTGGCATGTGTACGATTGTCGCTGCTGAGCCTGTTGACAACGTCAGGAAAACGTTTGGTGTCCTAGAGAAGAGATCGAGCTTCTGCTTTTCGTTGCTACTAATTCGGGTACAACATGCATCACTATCCTTAATAAATCCGCGGGGCACTGCCTGTGACAAAAGGATGAGAGTCCATGAGGAACATGTCCGACCTTTGACGTTTGGACAAGGAGCAAGTGTGCGCGCACAGCAACTTTTGGGGTACCCAAAACGTAGGTTTTAGCTAACTCTCACGTTTTAGCTTGCTTTCGAAATCTTATCTCTGAATAGTCTGTCCCCAGTTTAGTCCATCCCGAGCTTATATTGACGTATATATTCTCTCGTTCATCAGTTCCATCATGATTTGTAAATATATTTTAATCATCCTTCATGTCCAGACCGGGTCCAGCAAGTCTCCTATGCACTACGCGTATCTCGGGTGCTCGCGAGCGTCGTTCAGGGCTACTTAGCGGACCTTGCTGCTGTTGGCAAACTCGCAGCTGCTGTGACGCTATCTCTATATTATTATCTACAAATAGCAAAACACTGCTTCAGGCTCGGAAAGCTTTGGGTGGCCAGCACGACTTCTTTGGTTCGGTAAGGGTGGCTCCTGCTGCTCCTACAGCTGCAGTGCATACTGATGCTGTTGCTGCCGCTGCTGCTGCTACTGCTGCTGTGCATACAGGTGCTGAAGAAGCATGGCTTGTCGGTAGCTGCTGCTGCATGGCTGCAGCGTGCTGCTGCTGCTGCAAGGCTGCAGCGCGCTCATGCGCAGACTACTGCTGCTTCCGCTGCAGGGCTGCAGTGCGCTCATGCGCAGCCTGCTGCTGCTGCCGCTGCAGGTCTGCAGCGCGCTCCTGCGTGGCATGCTGTTGCTGCCGCTGCATCTGCAGGGCTGTAGCGCGCTCCTTCGCAACCTGCTGCTGCTGCTGCTGCTGCATGGCTGTTAATGTGGCAAAGAGGTCATGTTGCAGTTGCTGAGGTAGGCTTCTGATGTGCTGTATCCTTTGGGAGTCCTACATGCCGGCCATGTCACGCAACACCGCCTATGTGTCTTGAGGTAAATATTTTCAAAAGAAGTTGCAGGGACATCCTGCAACTTCATCCTTTTTCGCCCCTGTTCATACCAGAGGTGACTTGCCTACTTTACTGCTTAGTTCCCGGGTAATGTCTGCTATCTGGTCGTGAGAGTGCTAACGGACACAATCGTCCGCACGGAATAGCAGGCAGCGGACGGGGCAAAGAAACAGAGAAGCGACAAAAGATGCCCGTCGTGAATGGCCAGCGCGAACTGAATGCAAGTTGCCAAAGTGAACTACAAGTGATTGACGCGAACTGAAAGTGGGGTCTAGACCCCCCCCCTCCAATCACACTCACCTGTCCACACCAAGCACGACCCCAGTCCCAATGTTGCAACCATCACACAGCATGCACTGTCGGTTCACCAGCCCTTGGACATTGACAGCGCCTTGCATGGTATGGCTAAACAGTTGAAGGGGACGGCATGTCAGTATCAGTCACACTTAGCTCCCACTTGCTCAGCGGATTATAATGAGCTGCGCCATGCTGAATATGCAGCCGGCATGAAAGAGGCTCCACAGGTCTGAGGCCCTACGAATAGTAGTATGGCACATAAACTAGAACATGAGGAGGGCCGACGAGATTCAGTGAAGCTCAGTTGTGTACTTCCATCCTGCATAGGCTTGCAAAAGCAGTCAACGAGAGGAGCATGACAAAACCCACCCTTGCAGCTAACAGCCTAGCCAGCCCAGCCCGGAACTTCCGACATGCCAAGGGACAAGGGCTCAAGCCAGTGAATGTATTCAGATAATGAGGTGCAGTTCTGGTACTCCATTTTGGTCAGGAGTGGCCAAGCCAAGTACCGAATGCGTGGGCACATGGGAGAAGGTGCGCACATCTCGCATCGAGAGAAACTAAAAATCTCAAATCTTGAGATGAAACTCAACATACCCAGTCCTGACTACCGTATCCGATGCGTCGAACCGAAAAGCCACATGGTCAAACTGGTCTTCTTACTTGGGAATTGCTGCCCCCGTGTTCCTCATATTTGTGAATTGCTGATCCATGCAGAGGCGTCAGGGATGGAGGACGAGCATGCTGCATCAGAGGGCAGTGGCACAGCAAGTGAATCAGGTATGAGACCAATAGGCTGGACAGGACACCTCCTCCAGTATGTCTGCACTGCGCTCCAGTTGTACTGTGTAGATATTCATGAGAATCAGGAGACCCAATTTTGTTCAACACCCGAAAGACTATGCCACCATGCAATATGCTGTCAGCTTGTGTACAACCCATAAGATTGTTTGCTACTTGCTCCAGAGGCAAACAGTTTTCCTCATACTTGCAACATGGTGCCATTTTCAGAGGTGTCAGGGATGGAGGACGAGCACTCAGGCTGCCACAGGGGGCATTGGCGCATCAAGTGTATCAGGTGTTGAGACCAAAAGGCAGGACAGGACACCTCCTCCATTATGTTTGCACTGCGCTAAGGAATGTGAATCAGGAGACCCAAATTGGTTCAGCACTCAAAACACTAGGGAGGACTCAGGGACACATAGGACGTAATGCAATTTGCTTTATCATTTTGTTATGACCTATTAGTGTCCTTTGCTGATTGCCCCATAGATCCACTGTGTTCCTCATAGTTGTGATTTGCTGCCCCCTGAAGAGGCGTCAGAGATGGAGGACCAGCAGGCTGCTTCAGAGGGCAGTGTGACAACAGGTGTGATACCATCAGATGGCAGCTTGGCATCATGTGTGAGACAAAAAGGCAGGACAGGGCACCTGATCCATTCTGTAGTCTATGACCTACAGTTTTATTGTACAGTTATTCTTGTTAATTAGGGAACCCTGTTAATAGAGCACTTAGCACACTATAATATATTTAGTGCAGACATACAATATGCTGTCTGAGTATGTGGCACCACACTCTTCCTTCATGCTATTTGCACCATACACAAACAATGATCCTCATCCTTTCAATTCATGCACCCTGCAGAGACATCAGACATGGAGGACCAGCAGGCTGCCACAGGGGGCAGTGGCGCATCAAGTGCAGCAGGTGTGTCCTCCATTTCCTTACCACCACAGGGCAGTCATAATGCAATATGCTGCCTGAAGCCCTCCCCATGAATGACATATGACTGCATGCTGCCTAGAGTGAAACGATTCCCATGTCAGGATATATGATCAGTATCCTGTAAAATGCTGCCAAGCTTGCTAACGCTGTGCAGATGAGGACGCCGCTGACCTACCTTTGGGTGATGGGGCATCACAACGGCGCAAGGCCAGGGCACAGAAGGGGCTCCCGCCAAACTGGCCCATGCGTGAGCGCCCACGACCTTCAAAACCTCCAAGCAAGAAGCGACGACGTCTTCTGAGGAGGCTGCAGAAGAAGCTACCAGGTGAGATTGCATGGTTCAGGGTTAGGGTTGCAATGTTCATTCCGTATTCCCAGATATGCTTTATATCGTCCTGCTTCATACCAAAAGGCTTGCCTACCACTGCCCTATCATTGGGCACATGAACAACCATTGGCTACCCTCGAACACTGATTGCATGCATGCACCGAAAACCGTGCAGTCCCTGCATGCAAAACCAAATGTAGGCTTGCCTCATGGGACCAATAGATGTGTGTGGAAAATAATGATGCCCGCTTTGCACATGCCCCTGTCCAGCCTGTGACTTGCTGTCTCGGGCCATACGAGATATATCGCCCTGTTTAAAAGCCGGTGCATGCCTGTTCTTTAGGTGCTTTGGCAGCCGCTCGAACTGAGGCTGAGGCAGAGGCGGCAGCCATACAGCAAACAGCTGCACGAAGCCTGCAGCAAAACAGCAGCGATGGCTCAGATGATCGTAGCCAGCCTGAGGCATCACCTCTCCCAGCTCAGCCTCTGGTAGTGGACTCCAAAGGGCAGCTACGCGACATGTCTGATGCCATGCAGAGCGGCGCGTGCCTCACCCTAGAGTCCGCCCTTTCCCCTTCCTTTTATATATATATCCAAGGAGGTGGTAGCCATCACACGCACGCAGTGGCAGTCGCAGTACCACGGCACCTCATCCTGCTCCAAGGCACCTTTGCCTTGGCTCTGGCGTACGCTCGCACCGCCCACCAGCTGCAGGGCGCCACGCTGTCCACCCTCACCATCGTGCACATGCTCGCAGCCTTTGCCCCTGGCCTCCTCTACGTTATGCTGTCCCGCGTGACCAGCCGCGAGATCCTGAGGGTGGTGGGCCGCCTTAAGAATTCGTCCCGCTTAAAGTGCCTGGCATGAACGGACATCCAGCTCCAGACTTCCTCACCACGATTGACTTCGAACAGCCCACCTCAAAAGACGACTTCTTCGTGGCCTGGAAAAGCATCGTGGGCCAGGTACGTGCCTCATCCGCTACCTCAGGCACACCCCACCAGCCACAGCCTATTTTCAAACAGCCTTGCCTCTCACAGCACAAAGCTTGCACAGTCCAGGCAACATGCATACCATACCATGACCTGCCTGACGGATAGACTTATCCCAGGCTGTACAGACATCCAGCATGTACAAGATTCAATCAGGATGTAGAATCAGGCCATTCCTTATTTCAATGCCAAACGGGACTTGGGTTGATTGCCTTTCCGACCTCGTTGCATAACCTTCATATGCTAGCCAAGCAGTGCTGAAGTACACCTGGACCGTCCTCACTGGGCGTGCATGCACTAGGCTGCGAGCTAACCACTACACCCAAAATCCAATTGGCACACACACACACACACACACACACACACACACACACACACACACACACACACGCCCAAGAATAGCAGCAAGCAGCCCATGCTGCAGCCACACCACACAATGCTCACATCCATCCAGTCTACCCCTTTTTCACCCACCTGCCCACAATCCCACAGCTACCCCACAACCCCACAGTCCAACAGCACCAGGCTGGACGACGCAATGACCCTGATTTACTACTACGGCGAAGAGCCACGCTCCGTGCTGTACCTCGGCTGGGACGCAGCCAAGGCAGCAGTCGCGCAGAGGGAGGCGGACGAAGAGCAGTCCAACACCGAGGCCAAGGCGACCAAGCTGGCCATGGAGCGCGAGGCCTTCGTCAGAAAGAGCCCCCCAAGAGGAAAGCACAAAGTAAGTGAGTGACAGCCAGCAAAATACATACTTATCCACCCAGGCCAAGCCCACCCAGCACCACTACCACTCCTTTCCTTGCACAGCCTGTTCCTAGAACCCACAAGCAAGACAACACTACACCCCTAACACGCACCACAACGCTACCCCCCCCACATCAGATCCAGCGAGGACTGCGAGGAACGACTGGTCTACGAGCTACACTGCCTGCCAACAGGCAAGTCCGGACCTATCACTTACGCCACACCTGATTGCCTTTGCCAGCTTACATGTCCCTGCCGTCACCACTACGCTACATGCACAGACGACTCACACAAGCCGAGGCACACATGCACCATCCAGTTCATGATACATCACCGGCACATAATCCATGCATGCATGCCGATGCTTTCACAACATACACGCACAGCCAACAATAATACGCTGTAACCAGGCCCATCAAACCAGACAGCCACCTAAGTCAGCATCCAAGCAACACACACGCTATGACCCGCCCCCTTCCCCACCCCCACCCGCCCAATGCAGGCAAGTCCTACATAGGGCAATGCGCAGCCACGGGCATGGCCAAACGCCTCAAACAGCACATGAAGAAAACTGGGCGATATCTGAAGACAGCAGTAAGCCAGTTTGACAACACGCAGTTCACCATGACAAAATTGCACACCAAGCTCGGCTAGCTCGGCAAAAGGGCAACTAACGAGAAAGAGGGGTGGTGCATAGAAGCTCACAAAACCAGGCACCCGGCTGGTTATAACGACCTGCCAGGCGCACCAGGGCAAAGCAAACGCTTTTACGCCATGCTGGCTGCCAAAAAGAAGAAGTACGCCAACTTGTAGGCCTCTCTCACTAGACCACACAGGGCAACAATGAAGAACTTGTGTGCCTTGCATGATTCCTGCCAAACCCAGACCGCAACTGCCTGTGCCATGCATTCTTGCCATGCCAGATGTAATATCAAGTTGGACTTCTTAGTGCCACTCACCAGACCTCACACCGCAGCTCCTTTTCACTGCAACCACTAACGCAATCAGCCGTCACAAACACATGCTTAAAACACCTACTCCAATCATTCATAACACTGCATCAGCACATATACACACGTCCTACGCGCCCTGCAGACAGAACCGGCTAATCCAAACACCACACACAGGGACACAGCCTCTGCACATGGCAGTACGCACTAAGATACGACAACCCGGGAGACTACAGGGACGCGGAGAGGTGCGAATATAGTTAGGTCACCCCTGGTGTGGAGTGATCATACTGGACCACTGGAGTCAGCCTGAAATAACTGTACGTTTTATCGCTCATGCGCGGTATAATCTTGCCAGCTTGAAGCCTGTGGAAGTCCAACAGTGCAGGGTAAAGCCCTATCACACTTCACGACTGCGACTGTCTATTACTTACTGACGCCGGTGACGCTTCTTGAATACGAACAGAAAGTGCCTGCTGTTATTACATCACTTATAATAGGGTCTCCAAGATATTGGGCCCATTTGCAGGTTTGGTCGCAATCTACTCCCACCCGTGAGTAACATGTTGGCGTTTTACTGTGGGATCACACCCTCAGCCCCAAATGACTACTGTCAACCCTGATCCTACACCATCAGCCCCAAATGACTACTGTCAACCCTGATCCCACACCCACAGCCCCAAATGACGCCTGTAAACCCTGATCCCACACCCTCAGCCCCAAATGACTCCTGTCAACCCTGATCCCACACCCTCAGCCCCAAATGACTACTGTAAACCCTGATCCCACACCCTCAGCCCCAAATGACTACTGTCAACCCTGATCCCACACCATCAGCCCCAAATGACTACTGTAAACCCTGATCCCACACCATCAGCCCCAAATGACTACTGTAAACCCTGATCCCACACCATCAGCCCCAAATGACTACTGTCAACTCTGATCTCACACCCTCAGCCCCAAATGACTCCTGTCAACCCTGATCCCACACCATCAGCCCCAAATGACTACTGTAAACCCTGATCCCACACCATCAGCCCCAAATGACTACTGTCAACCCTGATCCCACACCATCAGCCCCAAATGACTACTGTAAACCCTGATCCCACACCCTCAGCCCCAAATGACTACTGTAAACCCTGATCCCACACCATCAGCCCCAAATGACTACTGTAAACCCTGATCCCACACCCTCAGCCCCAAATGACTACTGTAAACCCTGATGTCACACCCTTAGCTCCAAATGACTACTGTCAACCCTGATCCCACATCCTCAGCCCCAAATGACAACTGAAAACCCTGATCCCACACCCTCACCCCCAAATGACTCCTGTAAACCCTGATCTCACACCCTCAGCCCCGCATGACTACTGTAAACCCTGATCCCACACCCTCAGCCCTAAATGACTCCTGTCAACCCTGATCTCACACCCTCAGCCCCGCATGACTACTGTAAACCCTGATCCCACACCCTCAGCCCCAAATGACTACTGTAAACCCTGATCTCACACCCTCAGCCCCGAATGACTCCTGTAAACCCTGATTCCACACCCCCAGCCCCAAATGACAACTGCAAACCCTGATCCCACACCCTCAGCCCCAATTGACAACTGCAAACCCGCAACTCTTGCTGGTTGCACTTAAGAGCAGAGGACATACATGGATGTTGTGGTGCTGGACACGCCAGGTGGGTTAACACAAATAAATAAACGATGTGGATGAATTAATTTATGAACAACGTCGACAAAAAATACCGGCATGATCAGCAACAAAATAAGCGGTTTGAGGTATCTAACTAGCCCAGTGGCCTATATAATCAATACCTACCCGCATGATACTTCAAGCTTTGGTATGCCTCATTCGAAGTTTCAAGCTTTGATTTCTGCCTCATGTGTGTACGTTCGTACACAAGCACAGCCTGCAACACCCTGGGCAGGCCTTGACCCTAAGTCCCCATATCCTCGACACTCTTTAACTGGTACGCCTAGGGTCAGGTTGCGCGTCGATGTTTTCAGGAATTTCCTCAGGCACATTCCCACTCTTGTTGAATACTTTCTTAACTGGAATGTTTTACCGTTTTCGTGATGCACACGGTGCAACATGACATGGTGCCCAACTTCCTGCCCACTGCATGCCGAACCGCCAGCCTATTTTGTGCCTAAGTGCCCAACTGCCGGCCAATAGTGCCTTACTGACACTTTTTAAAGCGAGATCTTAAAGATTACGCAGCAGGGGGGTTACCGTAGGTTAACGTAAGAATTAGAATGGTCTTGCCCAGGAGATTCTCCCCTTTGGGGGAGGGGGGGTTGCGGAAGTCTTTCCTCCTCCCCTGCCCCCACGGCATCCTTGGTGTCCAACTTCCTGCCAACCGAGTGTCTAACTGACGGCGGAATTCGTGCCAATCTTTCCAACTGCCTGCTCAGTGCCCACTGAGTGCCTAACTGCTGGTCGCCCTGGTGCCCAATTGCCTGCCAACGAGTGCCTACCTGCCAGAAGACTTGGTGCCCAAATGCCTGCCCAACTGCATGCCTGCCCAACTGCCCAACTGCCTGCCGAATGAGTGCGTAACAGCCGGTCTCCTTGCCTGTGCCCAATAGCCTGCCAACAGAGTGCCCAACCGCCAGTCCACTTAATCCCTAACTGCCAGTACACTTGGTGCCTAACTGCCAGTCCACTTGGTGCCTAACTGCCAGTCCACTTGGTGCCTAACTGCCAGTCCACTTGGTGCCTAACTGCCAGTCCACTTGGTGCCTAACTGCCAGTCCACTTGGTGCCTAACTGCCATTCCACGTGGTGCCTAACTGCCAGTCCTATTGGTGCCTAACTGCCAGTCCCCTTGGTGCCCACCTGCCTAGCTGCCTGCCCACTGAGTTCCTCACTACTGGCCTCCTTCAATCAGGACTGCTGCTGCACAGGGGGGATACACACTGCCCAACTGCCTGCCAGCTGAGTGCCGGACTGCCAGTCTACTCAGTTCCCACCTGCCCAACTGCCTGCCAGCTGAGTGCCGGACTGCCAGTCTACTCAGTTCCCACCTGCCCAACTGCCTGCTAGCTGAGTGCCGGACTGCCAATCTACTCAGTTCCCACCTGCCCAACTGCCTGCTAGCTGAATGCCGGACTGCCAGTCTACTCAGTTCCCACCTGCCCAACTGCCTGCCAGCTGAGTGCCGGACTGCCAGTCTACTCAGTTCCCACCTGCCCAACTGCCTGCTAGCTGAATGCCGGACTGCCAGTCTACTCAGTTCCCACCTGCCCAACTGCCTGCTAGCTGAGTGCCGGACTGCCAGTCTACTCAGTTCCCACCTGCCCAACTGCCTGCTAGCTGAGTGCCGGACTGCCAGTCTACTCAGTTCCCACCTGCCCAACTGCCTGCTAGCTGAGTGCCGGACTGCCAGTCTACTCAGTTCCCACCTGCCCAACTGCCTGCTAGCTGAGTGCCGGACTGCCAGTCTACTCAGTTCCCACCTGCCCAACTGCCTGCTAGCTGAGTGCCGGACTGCCAGTCTACTCAGTTCCCACCTGTCCAACTGCCTGCTAGCTGAGTTCCGGACTGCCAGTCTACTCAGTTCCCACCTGCCCACCTGCCTGCCAGCTGAGTGCCGGACTGCCAGTCTCCTTAGATCCCACCTGCCCACCTGCCTGCTAGCTGAGTGCTGGACTGCCAGTCTCCTCAGTTCCCACCTGCTCAACTGCCTGTTAGCTGAGTTCCGGACTGCCAGTCTACTCAGTTCCCACCTGCCTGCCAGCTGAGTGCCGGACTGCCAGTCTACTCAGTTCCCACTTGCTCAACTGCCTGCTAGCTGAGTGCCGGACTGCCAGTTTCCTCAGTTCCCACCTGCTCAACTGCCTGCTAGCTGAGTGCCGGACTGCCAGTCTACTCAGTTCCCACTTGCCCAACTGCCTGCTAGCTGAGTGCCTAACTGTTGACCTCCTTGATGCCTGCCGCTGCAGAGGTGGATACACACTACTCAGGATCCAAGTCCCTAGCCTTCTTCAGGTGAGACCTTACAGCTGAAAGCAATAAATGAGAAAAGAGGGGGGTCCACCGGTGGGCACCACAGTGCTGTAAAAAGAAGGCCTGGTCAGGACAGGACAGGCTGGGAGCCTCCCACACAAGTGTTAATGCTCTGATGTTTTGGTCATATTGTTTCTCATGCAGGCTGCGGCAGTTTCTGCACGTGGCTAGGTCAGTAATGCTGACCACAGGAAACACCAAACCGCTTGGATAAGCTGGGTGAGACAGAAAGCAAACATGCAGGAAAGGCGGAGCAACTGCAGCGTGCAGAATGGGGCGCAAGCAAGCACGATGACTTGAAAGCCAACTTTTCCCAGCAGCCGGGCCTGGCGAACAGACAAGGATAGGGCCGGGTGCATAGGGGGTGCATAGGGCATGACAGGCAAACGATGTTCAAGTAAATGACGCAGCAAAACTGCAAAGCGAGGCGAGACCCAGGTCGACCTGTCGTTGCATACTGCTTGCGACCGAGCTAGAGTTCGAACTTCGAGGGACCGTCTGTGCGTGTAAATTTAGGTGCGGGGCCAAAAGCATGCAGAATGGACGGAGCAGCTGGCATGCATATGGAGTCTACGAAGCTACCAGCATGCAGTCATAGACAAACCTATGAAAGCCGGCACCAGAACAGCACACCGCAAATAGCAAGCATTGTTTGATCATCAAGCATGGTCGAATGAATGCAAGATGCATGGTACATGTTACATCGCACGGGTACGGAGAAGGATGAAGTACTGGCACTCATTGGCAAGGCAGAAAGGCAAATGCTGACCCGCGACGTAAGTGTGACACATGGTCATGCACAATAAACGCAACAGAAGATATGCGTAGCTTTGAGCAGAAGAACAAGCATGGCAGTCTGCATGCCCAGCTTTGGGAGAGATGCAGCAAATAAAACAAGGAGTATATAAGTGAACGATTTAACAAACCTAGGACTTGCTAAAAAGGCTGTGCGGACGCCCAATTGTCCCGTTCAGAGCAAAGAGGGAGGCAGGAAAGCAGACAAATAAAGATGACAATGTACCTAACAGTGGCAGAGAAATGATGGTTTCTGGCGAACTTTTCAGCACCTCTGTCTGCCTTACATGTTTTTGCGTTGCATGAGAGAGCGGCAAGCCGGGCTGCGCAACAGCCATGCACTAACAATGATCAAAGCAAAGTCTCCCTCATTGGCTTATTCCCTGTTCTCTCGCCCCTCCTACTTTTACAATACAGCTTGCAGTTCTACCCTGCTAGGGTGCTCAGCCAAATCCAAACCTCGGAATTACCGGTACAAAGAAACGATGCAACAGGAAACGGAAAACTCGGGAGGCGGGCCCAAGGGCCAGCATTTTGATATCTTGGTGATATTGTTTTAACCATGCAGGCTGCAGCAGTTCCTGCTGTATTAAGAGGGACCAGGCGGGGTGTCTCCCAGCCACTTCATGAAACACTAATTTCGATTCTAGCGTTTCCATGTGGGCTGCAGCAGTGTTTGCTGGACCATGCGTTCTCCCACCCACCTACCTGTGGACTCGACGCTGCGTCTCACATCTAATTTTGCAGCTCACGTTTCGATTGTGAGTTTCAGGAGGGCTGCGGAGGTGTCTACGGGACCAAGCGTTTTTTCCCACCTACCTGTTGACTAAGCGCCGCGTCTCACATTCTACTTTTGCAGCACATTTTCGATTATATTGTTTCCAGGTGGGCTGCGACTGTGTCTGACAGATCCAGCGCTTTTTCCACCTACCTGCATGTTGTTAGACACGGAGTCTTACAGGTACTTCTGGAAAGTCAAACATTTGACTTCAGTGTTTTTCAGGTGGGCTCCAGAAATGTCTGTGGAACCAAGCGGGACCAACAATCACTTTGTCCCACACTTAATTACGGAAACATCGACATTTGTATTTCATCTTTTACAGGTGGGCTGTGATAGTGTCTGCGGGATCCAGCGCTTTTTCCTCCACCTGCCTCACGACTCAACGCTGCGTCTCCGACCTTGTTGAAATACACATTTCGATTGTGTGTTTTCAGTTGGGCTGCGGAAGTGTCTGCTGAACCAAGTGCTTTTCCACCTACCTGCATATTGACTAGACACTGCGTCTCACATCTACTTCTTGAAACACACATTTTGATTGTTTGTCTTTCAGGTGGTCTGCAAAATGTCTGCGGAACCAAGCGGGACCAAGCGCTTTGTCCCCCACCTACTTCTTGAAACACAGACATTGTGATTTTATTTGTTACAGGTGGGCTGTGGCAATGTCTGCCGGACCAAGCGCTCTGTCCCCCACCAACTTATTGAAACACAGACATTTGATTTTATATATTGTCAGGTGGGCTGCGGCTGTGTCTGCGGGACCCAGCGCTTTGTCCCCCACCTACATGTTCATCGTGAAGGCTGACGACGACGAGATCATCAATCCCCTTCAGGTGGGACTAGGAATTAGGGTTTGTGAAATAAAATCGTCTACTTGATCCTGATAGGACTAGGGCTAGGGTTTAGGGTTTGGGTGTCAGGCTAGGGTTTAAGGATAGGGTGTTAGGATAGGGTCCATGGTTAGGGATGTAAGGTTTGGGGCAGCAAGATCTCCAACTATCTATAGGCAAGGAATTGTGTGTAGGGCTTGAGGTTTCGGACCATTCCTGTGCAATTGTGCCGTCAGTCAAATATCGTGTAAGTACCGTTATGAAGGTATTTTACCTCGTATTTTACTGGTAAAAGTAGCTGCACTGTCTTTGAAGCAGAGAAAAGGAGCTTCTCTGATTTGAAGTTACAGTGACTGACAAAAAGCTATGCAATTCAGCCACTGCAAGGGCCGTAATTGGCACAGCTCTGCTCACGGCATCCAACCGTTCCAGTCGGGACTAGGGTTTCTGAAGATGTTGTGTACAGTTTGCCCAACGAGGTATCTCATATAACAGTCGAGTGCTTTAAATTTTAAGACGACAAGAATGCCAAAGGCCGACAGGTGGCGTTTCGGGTGAGGCAAGAGGTTAAGAATGACAAGGTCCTCTTTGTGCCTAATGTGGGCCTAAGGATTAAGGTTCAGGGTTTGAAGTGTATGATATGGGAGAAATAATCAGCATCCACCTGCCCCAGATGGGACTAGGGTTTAGGGCTCAGGGTTTTAGGTTTAGGACTAGGAGAGAACGTGCTCTCTGATACCTGACCCGTTAACCCTCCTCTTGCCCCTGAACCCTAACATGGGCCTGGTTTTCACACCTCATCACACCTCATACATTATAATCACATACAATCACTCCTTATCCTGCCACCACTCTCAACTCGCCATCTCATCACATCTGAAGCCTAAACTTTAAACTATCAACCCCTAACCTACCCCCACTTTCCACTCCATCTGCTCTTGACCAACAGCTTAAGCCCCACAATCTTCCACACCCTTTCCACCCCCCCTCCCCTTGTCAGCTGCGCACGTTCAGGTCCTACGAGCTCTATCTCCCCTCCCTGAATCCTTAGCCCTCACCCCTAAACTCTCATTTTCAGCTGCGCCTGCTCATGGCGGAGCTAGCACACCGGGGCGGTTACGGAGCTCCCGTCGGTACCCAGCACATAGTAAGATGTGCCAGCTCGTCACACTTCCACGCTTTTAGCCATTGAACCTTGTCCTCGGCCCCTACCTGTCAGCTACCGTTACTCATGACGAAGCTGGTTGCGGAGCTCTCAATACACAAAACATACAAAGCTGTGCCAGCTCATCACACCTTCACCCTTTTAACCCTAAACCCTTGCCCCTGTCTCTCAGCTGCGCCTGCTCATGACGGAGCTGGCGCACCGTGGCGGTTCTGGAGCTCCCAAAGCCCAAAATATATTTTGGGGGCTGAAAAGCACGGGTGAGGTCCCAGCTCCAAAACGCAAACCACCTGCAACGGCTCCTGTGAAAGAAAAAGATCTAGAAGGTACTGATTCCGGTTCGAATTCGAATCTGAGCGGGGAACTCGACGACTCATCAGAAGTGAGGTGGACCAGCTGGATGTGGGACGCGTTCTACATGGTCAGCTACGACGTGGCACAAGTGACGCTGAACGAGGTGATTTGGGGGAGGAAGATATACGAGCTACTAAGTGGCCCTGGTCACATTGACTCTTAGCCACGAACTCTACATCCTTGGGTTCAAAACTTAAAACTCTCAACACTCAACCCAAAACCATGTTGATCCCTGGCAGGTAAGAGTTGGTTAAGGGGTCGGCGCCAACGTGACACAGTCCAGGCATGCTGAGCGTGGCAACTGTCACATTAACTCAACATGCTCTTAAACCCTAGATACTAGCCTGAAGGGTTAGGTTAACATTTAGATGTCAGCTCTGACTGGGCGCTGGTCACTCAGAGCCAGGTGATCATAGAAAACGAAAACCCTAACCACATAAGCCCCAAACCCTTCATCCTGAACATGGAGGGTGTAGCATGGAAGAATGAAAGCTATGCCGAAGGGTTTAGATATCAGGGTGAGGTTTAGGGTTGGACGATGAGGGTAAAAATTGGTTTAAAGCGATCAGGGTAAGGTTTAGGAGTAGGTTAACCACCGACGCGGGCCGTATAAGGTTCATTTCGCCCCTTCACTCCTCTTCCCAGGTCCATAGTAATGATTGGATTCCAGCCGATCACGGGCAGCTGTACAACCACCATCACACTTTTGACGGATTATCCCCCGAGCAACTGCCTTCCTGGGGGCGGTACAATGAAGGGCAGCAGTACGGATCTGAAACCATTGGTAAGCGCATGAAGGATAAGGGGCCGTACAAGGAGGGGGGCGGTACGCCGGGACGGTGGCAAGTGGGGCTGTACAACAACGGGCTGTTCGGTTTCAAAACCCCTGGGGCTGTGCATCAAAGGGGGCAGTATGGTTGGAAAACCATCAGTAAGCGCATTAAGCTGGATAATCAGCAGAGCGCTTCATGTGGAGAGGTGGGGACATGAGGTCAGGGGTCAGGGGTAGCGGACTAGCAGGATACAGGTGGGGTCTGGGGGAGGTGGGGAGGCAGAAGGGGGGCGTACCTCTCCCACAACATGGCAGCTACCGGCCATGGGAGGTGTGAATCTGGATTGTTATGCATGTGTGGATCACCATCATGAATCCCCTTCATTTTCCATTTGACTGTCCTCACAGCACACAGTCCCTACATTCCACCAGCTGCTGGTGCAGCTGCCCCCCTCCACCCCCCCCCCCCCCATCCTTACTGATCCCTCCCTCCCTCTTTCCCCATCCTGCCCCCACCCCACCCCACCCCCTTTCATCCCCCTATCATGTTCCCTCCTTACACACTTTCCACCCCACCCCATCTCCACCCTTGCCTTCCTCACCCTTGCCACCCTGCCTTGCTTGTTCCTCACCTACCTGCCTCTAACCCCACCTCCTCACCCCTGCCCCCCCCTCCCTACCCTCTGTCCTCCTCCCTACTCCATCCCACCCCTCCCTCCCCACACCATGTCCTGATATCTTCCTCTTCTATCTCCCCCATGGCACCCTCCCTCTATCAATCACTTACGATGATCACCGACTCGCGGGATCATCACTACACGAGGTGTGTCTCCTTTCTTCACCACCCTCAGGGTGAGAGGGAGAGGAGGGGTCCCCTCCCCTCCCTCCCTCTCGCCCCCTCCCCACCCCTCCGCCTTTCAGCCTCTACCTCGAGCCGCCTCCCTCGTTTTTTCCCTCAGCCCTCTCTCATACCCCCTGACTCCCTATCATCCCTTCCTCCCCCCACCTCTCATCTCACACCCTCCCTTTTTACCTCCCTCCCTCCCTCCCTCCCTTCCCTTCCTCCGACAGCCGATCCCACGCCTCATTCCTCCCTAACTCCAACATCCATCCTCCCTCACCTCCTCATATTCCTCCCTCACGTCATTCATCTCTCCTCTTTCAACTCCCTTTTGCTTGGCATCAGATACCTGCCCCCCTAACTCCAACCTCCCTCCTCTCTCCCCCGCCCTCTCCCTCCTCCGTCCATCACCTCTCCTCCTGCCCCCCTACTGCAGCCCTTTCTAATATTCCTCACCTCATTGACCTCCCCTCCCCCTCTTCCCTCACCTCACCTCATTTCCCCCCTGAAGCTGCCCTTCCCTCACCTCCCACACCTCACCACCCTCACCTCCCTGTCCCACTGCAGAAGCTCATGCGCTCAACCAGTATCACTGATTTATTGGGGCATGAGCTCTCATCCCTCATCCCTCACATGAAGTCACCACCCTCAGCCCACCTCACTTCACACTTCACCTCATCCCCTCCCACCTCACCTCACCTCACCACACCTGAGTTGAAATTAAATCCCTGTCCCTTAACCGCCCATGAGCTCAAGCAATATTGTGTATTTGTCGAGGCCGGCTCCCTAACTGCACCACTGCTCCCTGCCCTCCTACAGCTGCCATCTCTCACCTCACCACCTCCCTGCCCCCTACACTTCATATCTCTCACTTTGCCACCTACCAGTCCCCAACACCTGCCCTTTAACTTCAGTTGTGCCACGTATTAGTTTTTGCACGATCTCACTCGCTCACAGTGCCTTCGCACGCCCAGCACGCCCAGCAGCGCCATGCGAACGAGTTTCAGGCGCAGCACGTCCAGGGCCTTTATTTCTCATCCCTCTCCGATCGTACCTCACATTCATGCTATTCTGCACCCCACCCCACCCCTACAGCAGCCCTCACCTCACATCCCTCACCTCTTCCACCTCACCTCACCTCCCTCAATACCTCGCCTATCTGACCCCCCCTCTACAGCTGCCCACACCTCGCCACCCTTTATCCTCATCCCTTCCACCTCACCTATCTGCCCCCTTCAGCTGCTCACGAGCTTAAACGGTATCACGTGTTCGTGGAGGCCTTTTCTGAGCTGTTGCCACACATGGACAGCATGAGGCAGGACTGCCGGGAGTGGTTTGAGGTGAGGTTTTCAAGTATGTGAACAGATCATAGACCCTTGACCATGAACTGTTTACGAACGTCGTCAGTAGCCCAAGTGCTCCAGATTTTGGAGAGGGCTTTCAGGGTTTGGCGGAGGAGGTCATAGCGCTTTTAGGGTCGACTGCGTCCCCGAGGCGCGGCCTCCGCTGGTGCCCACCCCACATAGTGCGTGCGTGGCGTCGCTGCGCGCGACACGACCGCCGAGCATGCTGTCCTGATGTGATTGACGTGGTCATTTCAGTCCGTGAGGGTCACGTCAGCGGTGTACAACTAGACACCTATAAAGCCAATTCGCGTGTTTGTCGAAGTGAGATGCGCGATGCTGTCGCTGCCCGTCTTTCTGCTGTACACGCTGCTGCTTCATTTCTTTTGCCCTTTCCTTCTTTATCTGTCTTGCCTACGTTCAGTGACTACTTCCCCTAAACCCTCATCCATAGTACATCGTCATCGGGAGTGAACCCTAATCACTCAAAGAGATAACCGGGCGTATTGATTCAGGGTTCAGAACGAGAAGGCCAGTTTTGTTTTCTTGTTTCCTCTAGGAAAGTCCCTCTCGGCTTACGCCTCTCCCCTTCAGCGGTCAGAGGCAGAACCGTTTCAACCCCAGGGAGCCATGACCTCTATCTCAAGCTGCATCAGCCACAAACTAGTATGGACCTATAGTGGCCGGTCCAGCCTTGATCCCAACCCAGCAGCCTGAGCACATCCCTAGCCATACCTCACTCAGCAGTCACAGGGTCGTAGCAGCTGGTCCAACCTGGACCTTAAATTGGCAGCCCGACACATCCTTAGCCGGAACTAGTAGTCACATGACCTTAACGGCCCCCTAACATCCAGCAATATAACCAGACATGATCAATATCACCCAGTAACTTCCCAGTTTGGGTGCCAGCCAAAGAGCTAATTCCTGGATTTGACTCGGGCTGGACATGAGCAAAAGCAAGCACTGACTGCCGAGTTGGTAGGTCAAAGAGCTAATGCCTCGAGCTCATTCTGGCTAGGCATGATCAAACATACCTAGCGACCTGACTGTTAGTGTATCAAATAGCTGATTCCTGGAGCTAGCACAAGCACTGTCTTAATCAGGGCAACCAGTGAGTTTGTTTGAATATTCATGAGAAGGATGTCCACCTGTCAACCAGTGTCAGTTTAGGGTTAAGGTTTTAGATACAGGTTTTGGGTTAAGGGTCATTTTTGCTGCTCGGCAGTGGTCCAGCTTTAGCTCAGCAATATCCTGGTCCTCGGCCGGCGGCCCCAAATGAGGCCAGCCATGCTGCTTGGGCAACCGGCTGCATGCCGGTCAAGCTTTGGCCCCAATCAGGCCTTAGACAGACCGCTCCGCTCCCCGATCCGGGCCTTTGGCAGCCCAGAGCTTTCTGCCCAAGGAACACTACTAGTAGATGGAGACAAGAAGCTCTTTCCAGCGTCAGAGCTTCACAGAGCTGATGCCATTGTTTATCCCCCCATACACCCAGTCTGCTGCCAAACGGGTGGTTGTTTACATGCCTGCCTCATGGCACAAATTGCTGTTTGCTTCTTCAGAGCTGCCAAGCATTCTATAAAACCCATGTCACCTTACACTATCTGATTACAGCCTAAATAGCATTTCGGAATCCACACTGCTACACTGATGGGTGTGAAAGGTTCCCAACCCCCAAGCAACAAGTTTTGTTGCTTGGGCCACCGTAGGCTTGTCAAAGTTTGGTACGCTTCGACCGAGTGGTTGCCACCCAGTGGCCCCCTAAGGTGGTATGGTATGCAGGTAGACAAGCACTAGTGGGTCACGCTGCACCTCCGGGACCTGCTCGAAAAAGCTGTGCCGCATCGGCATCCAACCCTTTAGCGCAACGGCGGACATGCGTAACTTTGAGCAGAAGAACTAGCATGGCAGTCTGCATGCCCAGCTTTGATAGAGATGCAGCAAAAAAAAGGAGTGTGCAATTTAATGACGTAAAACCCCTAGGCCTTGCTTAGAAAGGCTGTGCGGACGCCCAGCTGCCCCCCTTCAGAGCAAAGGGAAAGAGGGAGTCGGGAAAGCAGACAAAATAAAGAGAGCAACAACTAACAATGGCAGAGAAATGATGGTTTCTAGCAAACTTCTCAGCACCTATGTCTGCCTCACATGTTTAATGTTTTGGTGTTGCATGAGAGAGCAGCAAGCCGGGCTGCGCAACAGCCGTGCACTTGCAATGGTCAAAGCAAAGTCTCCCTCATTGGCACATTCCATGTTCTCTTGCCCCTCTTCTTGCAATACAGCTTGCTGTTCCACCCTGCTGGGTTGCTCAGCCAAATCCAAACCTCTGCATCACCGGTGCAATGAAACGATGCAACGCAAAACAGGAAACGGGCTCACATAGGAGGATGGCATGGCTGCACCATGGCCCAGGCTATGCATTGTACCTGGAATGGAGCTTCGTCATTCCCTACCAGCTCCACGCAGCAGAGCGCTCAGCAGGGCCCAGCGGGTATGCACAGTTCTAAACAAAGTGCACTTCATTGGCAGATTCTGATGTCAGTAGTCCAAATTGACAAACACTACTTTCCCAGCGTCCAGTGTGTTTTTGTTTAGAGACAAGTTCCCATCCCCCACCTTCTTTAATGCTCTGGCTATCCAGCAGGTCTTTTTACAAGGACTGCACAGCCGCCCAAGCATGTTTTTTGAAAGGGCCAGGCATGTAGTATAATGCTCAAGAACATGAATACACCCTCACCAGGGACAGCTTGCATGAATTTTGTGAAGCAACATCGCCATCAATCATCCTTGTCGCGTGTTTGCGTGATGCCATGTTGCCAGTCCATGCTGATGGCAACGATGCTGATGCTGATATGAGTACACGGAGTCGTTTCTAACGCGTATGGCGACCTGCCTATACGCGACCTGCCTGCAGGCAGGTCGCCATATGCGTTAGAAACGACTCCGTGTACTGATATCAGCATCAACATCGTTGCCATCAGCATGGACTGGCCAGGCTGGGCCCTCGCAGTTGATGCAGTAGAAGAGTGAGCTGGAGCGCCACTCTTCTTCCCAGATGGGGGCATGCATGTCATCGGGATGAAGTGAGGGTTATGGGAGGGCGATGCGGAAGGGCGTGTGGAAGGGCTGGTGCTGGTGTATGGAGAACGATTTCGAGCCTAAGCACGTGGATATGTCGGTCTGTAGCCAATGGAAGATGCGCTTGGTCGCCTCAGAGTTGATGTGTGCACGTCTGCTTGCTACTTATTACCAAAAAACGCCAGTCGTCACCAGGGTCGTCACCACAGGAAATGTTGGACAGTGTTTACACCTCGATGTTCTAGCGAAGCGCCGCGCGATCGTGCTGGAACATGGTCTGTCTAGGACGCGATAACAACTAATATGAATGGTCGCAGAATAACGCCTGTCCTGTCTCGGAACCGATCTCGGACAAATCCAAGAACTTGCATTTTCAAGGTACAAGGCCTCTGTGTGCGGTGATCCGTCACGTCAAGTAAGTCCCACATGGGAGTCCCACATGAAAAAAGGCTTGCCACAGATCTGCCGCCCGCCAGAGTTACCAGCCATTTATTATCGGCGAGCGTGCCGTCAGGGTGCCTCCAAGGTTGAAAACAATTAAGTTTCATCTCGCGCGCCCCGCTCACGCACGTCGCGTCAGTCGCTCCCACAAAATGCAGAAGGTACGGGTGTAATCCTGCCCTACCCTGCCTTGCAGCCCTGCCATGCCCTGCAACTCTGCCTTGCAGCCCTGTCATGCATGCAGCCATGCCCTCTGCAGCCCTGCCGTGCATGCAGCCCTGCCCTGCCCTGAACTGAACTGAACTGCATGCAGCCTTGCCATGCCATGCAGCCCTGTCCTGCCCTTCAGCCCTGCCCTGCATGCAGCCTTGCCCTGCCCTGCCCTGCCCTGCCCTGCCCTGCCCTGCCCTGCGGCCTTGCCATGCCATGCAGCCCTGTCCTGCCATGCAGCCCTGTCGTGCATGCAGCCCTGCCATGCAGCCGTCCTGCATGCAGCCATGCCCTGCCCTGACCTGCAGCCATGCCGTGCCATGCAGCCCAGCCCTGCCTGCAGCTAGCCCTGCCCTGCCCTGCCCTACAAACCTGCCTTGCCCTGCCCTGTCATGCAGCCCTGCCCTGCCCTGTCCTGCAGCCCTACCCTACAGCCCTGCCGCCACACCAGCAGCTCACATGGCAAAGTTGTTTTATAGAGGTGAAGGAACGCAGGACCAGGATGCAAAACAATTGGGAACGCCCAAGGCTGTGAGCGTGGTGAGTAGGTAAGAAATATAACCAGGCTGTGCATGTGCCTACACTGACTGTGTTTCATATTGCGATGTTTCCTTATCCGTCCTCCTGCACCTGCCCCCTCGTCCCCCTCCTGCTCCTGCCCCTGCCCCCTCATCCCCCTCGTGCCCCTGCCCCATCCTCCTTTCCTGCTCCTGTCCCTGCCCCCTCGTCCCCCTCATGCTCCTGTCCTTGCCCCCTCGTCCCCTCCTGCTCTTGCCCCTGCCCCCTTGCCCCCTCATGCCCCTGCGCCCTCTCCCCCTCCTGTTGGCGTTCTGCCCTTTGGCCGCCTTCTTCAATTTCCCGCATCAGGTTGGCAGCTGTGTACGCAGCGCCTGCGGCCAACCACGGTGACGTGGTGTGGGCCACCAGCCACCTTCGGCCGCGGCAATGTCTCTCCAGCGAAATGCAGTCCAGCTTGCTTCAGCACCTACGCCAGGCTGCGGGGCTACCTGCATCAGCCGCCAGTTGGGGAGTCCTGAGAGAGCTGCAGCTCCAGCCACTACAGCGAGACTGGTGTACCCATATCCTCCGCTACTACAATGCAGGGGTGCACAGCAATACAGCCCTCTCATGGCTCAAGCTTGCTTTTGTGGACTTTTTTTAGAGACTTTGTTGAGACAAAGAGTCCGTGAACAAAAGCGGCAAAAGTTAGGGTTTCAGTGGCCACCAAAGATCCCATCCTGAGGAATGAGGAGGCACCCGTAAATTTTCTTCCGACAAAAAAAAGGTGTCCTGCATAGACCTTGATAGGGAATTGGTGATAAGAGAAGGAGGAGGAAGGAGCCACAATTAAAGCGCCAAATACCGAAGTGATAAGACGGCGGTAAGCAAAACTGAAAACTAAAGTACTCAAAAGCTTTCTAATTGAAACACTACTTATGGCAGTCTAGGAAAGAAGCTCTTAAATTTATAAGCGCTGTCTTGCTAACAGGCTCTGACAGGTCACATGTACAAAAACAGCAAAGCGAAACCGCATCAACAGGTCAAAATAAACGTCTGCATCCTGGGATTGACCAAAGAATATAACAGACAGGCAACACTACCACGTGCCGGCTAATCAGACTTATGCCGCTTTGCCGGGTGAGCAGGATCTTGAAATGCATTGAATATATCAGAAGGGTCGAAAGCCTGAACAGAGGGCTGTTGCTGCCAGGTTTGCCACACGTGTGCTGATCCGGAATCTTGTTGCAGCTGTTGGTGCGAGCTGAAAGGCGGCAGCGCTGCCCCCCCCGAGGTGCAGCAGTTGATGTTGTTGCTGCAGTTGATGTTACAGCGTTGCGCCAGTGGTGGACACCGCTTGCCTCACAGACTGTTGTAGTTGCGGCTGTTGGTGCGAGCTGAAAGGCAGCAGCGCTGCCCCCCCGAGGTGCAGCAGATGCTGCTGTTGCTGCAGTTGTTGCAGCGTTGCGCCAGAGGCGCGCACATGCTGCAGGGAGCAAAATGGGACCGTACAGGCTGCCTGCGGCGTAGCGGCGCATACTTGTCGCTTTCGCAACAACGCTGTCTTGAGCGTGTCAACCACACTGAGCTGTTGCTGTGGCAGCGCCCCCCTGGGCATGTTTTGTGGCCATGGGCTAGGAGGGTAGGTGGGCAGGTGCGCAAGAGGCCAGGAGGACAGGAGCGGGCGTGGGCGGCTCTGGACCATGCTTTGACAGGGAGAGGAGCAGAAGGGGGACGAAGGGGCAGGGACAGGAGCAGGAGGGGGACGAGGGGGCAGGGACAGGAGCAGGAGGGGGACGAGGGCGCAGTGGCAGGAGCAGAAAGGGGACGAGGGGGCAGGGGCAGGAGGTGACGAGGGGGCAGGGACAGGAGCAGAAGGGGGACGAGGGGGCAGGGACAGGAGCAGGAGGGGGACGAGGGGACAGGAGCATGAGTGAAACGAGGGGGAGGGGACAGGAGCAGGAAAGGAGGATGGGGCGGGGGCAGGAGGGTGTCGAGGGGGCAGGAGAGGGGATCGGATGAGGGGCAGAGGCAGGAGCTGGAGGGGACGAGGGGGCAGGGACAAGAGCAGGAGGGGGACGAGGGGGCAGGGACCGGAGCAAGAGGGGGACGAGGGGACAGGAGCAGAGGAGGGGACGAGGGGGCAGGGACAGGAGCAGGAGGGGGACGCAGGCACAGGGACAGGAGCAGGAGGGCGATGAGGGCGCAGGGACAGGAGGGTACGAGGGGGCAGGGATTGGAGCAGGAGGGGGACGAGGGGGCAGGTACAAGAGCAGGAGGGGTCGCGGGGACAGGAGCAGGAGGGGACGAGGGGGCAGGGACAGGAGCAGGAGGGGGACATGGGGACAAGGACTGGAGCAGGAAAGGAGGATGTGATGGGGGTAGAAGGGGGATGAGGGGGCAGGGGCAGGTGCATGAGGGGGACGAGGGGGCAGGGGCAAGGGCAGGAGGAGGACGAAGGGGCACAAGCAGAACGGAGAAGTGGGCAAAGAAGCAGGAGCAGAAGAGGGACGAAGGGACAGGGCCAGCAGGGGACGGAGGGGCATGGTCAGGAGCAGGAGGGGGACGAGGGGGCAAAAGCAAGACAGGACGAGAGGGCAGGGACAGGAGCAGGAAAGGAGGATGGGGCAGGGGAACAAGCGGGAGGATGATGCAGGAGCAGTAGAGGAAGAGGGGCAGGAGCAGGAGGGGATGAGGGGGAAGGAACAGGACTAGGAGGGGGACAAGGGGGCAGGGACAGGAGCAGAAGGGGGACAAGGGGGCAGGGGCAGGATCAGGAGGGGAAGAGGGGGCAGGGGCAGGAGGGGGAGAGGGGCAGGGACAGGAGCAGGGGGGGACGTGGAGGCAGGGGCAGGAGCAGGAGGGGACGAGGGGGCAGGGGACGGAGCAGGTGGTGGAGGAGGGGACAGGAGCAGAAGGGGGACGAGGGCGCAAGGACAGGAGCAAGAGGGGGACGAGGGCGCAGGGACAGGAGGGGACAAGGAGGCAGGGACTGGAGCAGGAGGGGGACGAGGGGACAGGAGCAGGAGGGGACGAAGGGGTAGGGACAGGAGCAGGAGTGGGGGGGGGACGAGGACGCAGGGACAGGAGCAGGAGGGGGACGAGGGCGCAGGGACAGGAGAGGACGAGGAGGCAGGGACTGGAGCAGGAGGGGGGCGAGGGGGCAGGGACAGGGGCAAGAGGGGGACGAGGGGGACGGGGGGACAGCCGGACCGGGACAGGAAGGGACGAGGGTGCACGGATAGGAGCTAGAATGGAGGATGGACAGGGGCAGGAAAGGAGGATGGGGCGGGGGCAGGAGGGGGATGATGGGGCAGGGGCAGGAGCATGAGGGGGACGAGGGGGCAGGTGCAGGGATGGGACGAGGGGGCAGGGGCAAGAGCAGGAGGGAGACGAGGGAGCAGGGACAGGAGGACGGCTTATGAAACACCGCAATACAAAACACGGTGGGTGTAGGCACATTCACGGCCTGGCCATATATATAATCTACTCACCCCGCTCTCAGGCTTGGGCGTTCCCATTTGTTGTTCATCCTGGTCCTGCGTTCCTTCACCTCCTTGGAAAAACATTGCCATGTGAGTAGTTGGTGTGGCAGCAGGGCTGCAGGGTAAGGCTGCATGGCTGCAGGGAAGGGCTGCAGGGCAGGACAGGGCAAGGCGGGTTTGTAGGACAGGGCACTAGGGCATGGCTAGCTGCACGGAGGGCTGGGCTGGGCTGCATGGCATGACAGGGCTGCATGGCAGGATGGGGCTGCATGGCAGGAAAGGGCTGCAATTAGGGCAGGGCAAGGCAGGTTTGTAGGGCAGGGCAGGGCAGGGCAGGGCAGGGATAGCTGCAGGCAGGGCTGGGCTGCATGGCAGGGTAGGGCTGCATGCAGGACATGGCTGCCTGCATGGCAGGGCTGCATGCATGGCAGGGCTGCATGCATGGCCGGGCAGCAGGGCAGGGCAGGGCTGCACGCAGAGCAGGGCTGCAGGACAGGGCAGGGCTGCAGGCAGGGCAGGGCTGCATGCAGAACAAGGCTGCAGGGCAGAGCTGGAGTGCATGGCAAGGCTGCACGGCAGGGCAGGATTACACCCTTACCTTTTACATTTTGCGGGAGTGACTGACGCGTTGTGCGTGAACGGGGCGCGAGATATGAAACTTACTTTTTCAACCTTGGAGGCACCCTGACGACACGCTGGCCGATAAGAAATGGCTGGTAACTCTGGCGGGCGGCAGATCTGTGGCAAGCCCTTTTTCATGTGGGACTCCCAAGTGGGACTTACTTGATGTGACGCGGTGATCCCCACTTCACAGCGAATTGTGTACCCCCCCCCCTGCTTGGCGCCGTGTAGTATACTCGACCTAGCTCTGTGGCTTGTAGATGCCTTGAGTGTATGGCTCAAGGCCAGTGTTTCTGGTGATTATCAGGAATATTTTCTGGGTACTGGAACCCACGAAAATCCTGCCGTGGGCAGTTGGGCTCGAAGGCACGTACTTCCCCGACTGTTTTCCCCCGTGGGAAGGCTATTTTATTTTTGGAAGCACCGTGCGTTGTACCGTTTTAGAATGAAGACAATTGGTGAGTGAAGAATCGTCGAGTAATCCATACGCCAGTCCCCGTAGCGAAGCTCAATCCCGGGGGCAGAGACGGGTGCTGACGACTGCTGACGTTTCAAGGCCCCAACAGCCACACGCTGCCTGAGGCCAGGAACCGGCGGAGGAGGAGGATATGACGACTATGCTGAATATTGCTGACCGTGCACTGTCCTTCCTAGGATCAAACGAGGGTTATAAGTTATAACCCAGTTTTACGGTACTGGCTGCAAGTGTTGCGCGGACGGAAATTAATATTATTTTAACTGATGCGCGACGTTCAATTACTTTACCTGCTGCACGGCGTTAAATTAAATTAAAATTTCGCCGCTGTGCGCGAGGGGGGGGCACAAATAAGCCATGGATCCCATCCCCTAAAATAAAACGAGCAACCATGCCTACCATTCACCCACATACCGCCTCTGGCACCTATTGAAATTCAAATATATAGGCCAAAATTCAAGGAATATAAGCAGGTGGTCTCGTGGCATTACACTGTTGTCATCCACAGCACACTAGTGTTTGAATCTGCCATTCGGCCCTCACACTCCATGCCCTGCTCGTACAGATACCAAACTGTTATCTGTAGTGCCCAGCTGGCAGAGGCAATGTTGAAAATGCCGAAAACATGATGTCCATTTGCCCACCTCTGGCAAACGTGGATTTGTGTAAGCTAGGAACAGAGCTTGCATGCAAGGCACTTGGACTGACAGTCACAACACGGAAGCATGGATCTTAATCCAACCAATACAGCATGGGGGCCCATCAACCCCAACTGCAAATGAACTTGTCAAATGGCAGCTCACCCCCCAAGAGACTCAGCCCCCCCACCCCCCCTCAAGCTAGGTGAATTGAAGGGGTCACTTGACTCACAGCCCCACAACTAGCTGCAATCAAGGTACCGCCAAAGCAAAAACAAAGAGGGGCAACACAACATTCTTATGTACGGTTTCTTGTTGCAACCCCCTAGTGGTTGAGAACGGACCAGTCTTGCGGTGCCATTGTAGGGAACAAAGACAAATACTTGCGCTTGCTGTAGTTATAAAATGTAGCAATCGCTTTCAGATGCACGTGCGCGCTCTTGTGCAGCTGGTGCACTGTTTGCACGAAGATGCCATCGGCGTCATACATTGTCACCTCGAACCTCGTGTCCCCAATGAGCCTCCGGTCAATTGCGAACATGGCTGTGTCAATGTGCCAGGGCACCAAAGTGTCCCCGACACTGATCTGCGCATCAGGCGGATCCCGCCACTGGTCAAACGTATAGAGGTGTCCAAGGGAGAACTGGGTCGCCGCTAAGACCCAGAAGTTGGGGTGCAATGCATTGTCTCCATCCACAAAGTACACCACGCCATCCCCGGTGATCAGATCTAGGCCTTTGTTCCGCTGGGCATGCCCCGTCACGCTGCCATCCTGCCGGTAAGCCACCTCCAAGATTTTGACCTTCCCGTAAATGACCTCCAGAGTTTTGCTCTCAGCCTCCAAGGCGGGTCGGAAATCCTTTTCAGCGTCATCGTGGACCAAGATCCACTGCGTGATCAGCTGGAACTGCATGCTGGCATACAGCCGGCGCAGGTACTCAGCTGGGTGGGTCCTGGTGAAGGGCGAGATGATGTAGATGGGAGGGAGGGCATGCTGGCAGGCAACAGCGGGGGCAGCGGGAGTGTCTTGTAGGAATGCACGAGTGAGTGCATCCGCCTGCTGATCCACCAGGGACTTCAGAGACATGATGTCACTGTGTCCTAGGTCACGAAAGGCAGCTACCTTATGTAAGTTGACGTGCTTGCCAGCATACTGAGAGATCAAGTCAGAGACCATGCCGTGGCCGCTCTTGTCCTCGCTGGCAAAGCGGTGGCCACCAATGATAGCCTTGTCTGCTACAAACTGCGACAGAGCCACGTGTTGCTGCCCGGCTTCATCCCTATGCTCATGATGACTCGTCTGACCTGACGAAGCCGAGGCTGCTAGCTGTTGCTCAAAGGTGTAGATGTGCCCGGGGGACATCTGGGTGGCTGCCAGGGACCAGAAGTTGGGATGCATAATGTTGTTACTGCTCACAAAGTAGACCAGTCCGTCGCCCTCAATGGCATCCAGTCCTCTGTTCCACTGCCTTGCCTGTTCTCCTGAAGGCTGGTCTAGCATGATCTCTAGGATCTTGATCTGGCCGTACAGCAAATCCAACACCTGCTTCTCGTGCTCCTGGAGGAAGAGGGGATCCAGGTATGAAGTGTGAGAAAATATAGAGACGTCGCAGAAGAGCTGAGAGCATACAAGATGGAGAGAGACACTCAAAGGTTGCATGCGCGGCAGCAACAGCAACACCATATAAGGAGAAAAACATCAGAAAGATTAGCAACAACAGCAACATCGACAGAAGCAGCAACAACAGTGGCAACAAAAGCAACAACAACAACAGCAGGCAGCAGGGAATCTGGAATTAAGAAGTTTTCCTGGCAACAGCAGCGGCAACAACATTAAGCAACAATAGCTATAGGAAATGAGGGATTGAGTGATCTTCCTTGCATCGGCAGCAACAGCAGCTACAACAACAAGAGCAACAGAAGGGGATTAGGGATTTAACAAATTGCCTGGCCGCAGCAGCAGCAACAAAAACAGTAGCATCATTGGCATCAGTCATAGGGATCCAGCTATCTCCTAGAGATCCCAGCTCACCAGAGCAGGCTTAAAGTGGGAAGCATTGGTGTCGTGGACCACAATCCACTGCCTAACCAAGTTGAACTGCATGCTCGCGTACAGCCTGTGCAGGTGTTTCAACGTCTGTTGCTGCGTGATTGCTGTGATAATGTAAATAGGCGGTTGCATTCGCGCCACCCTGTCCACACATGCTTCGCGGCTGAGCACGGTGCACTGATTGTCGCAGTCGTGGGTTGTCCAGTTGCGCCACGCAAGCATGTTGACCTGCTGCATGGCCATGGCCCTGCCGCCAAGTATGCAGCTATGATGGAAGCCAACCATCTTGTCGGCAAACTCCTGGGGCATGTGGCAAACCAGCTGCCGCGGCGGAATTTGGTTGTCGGCGCCCATCGTGTAGCCGCCAGCCTGCTCGCCCACCCAGCTGTAGGCGTATCCGTCGCCTCGCCACACCCCGAGGTCTTCATGCCAGCGGCCGCTGGAGACAGCGTCCCACCGGAAGCCGCACTGACCCCCGCACATGCTGTTCATGCGCATGGGGCTCATCATGTAGATCTGCTCGTCCGCCGACCGCACCACCTCTCCGTAACGGACAAAACTCTCGTTGCTATCCCTCTGTGATTCACATGTGGCAGGATTACATAAGCATTCAAGCATCGCCCTTGAGGAGCTTGATCTGATTATGTTTCAGGGCTAAGGGTTAAGGTTAAAAACCCTCATCCTACACGCGCACTTAGACAAGGTTAAATCCTTAATTCAAAATGCGATGTGAGGTGATGCCTGGCAAAATGCTGGTTTTCAAAAACCAGCTGGGCCCCCATATCCCCTGATTGCAGATTTGAAATCTGCCCATTCCGTTTCCTCCAATAGCAACTGCCCTGACTGATTTCATGATCTCTGCTGACCTCATACGTCTTTTAATCATTTACACATTTATGTACAGATTTCACCGACCTTGAACAGTGTGGCTTTCATGAAGTCATCCGAGCTGTCTGCCTGCCGGAACTTGGCTGCCACGACCATGTCGCCCAGCATTTCGGACTGATCCATCTGGATGTCCCCGCTCCACATCTTGCCCTTGACGACCAACTCCTCAAACAGAAGCTGCCCAAGGCAGGGAAGTGAGCAGCAAGTGAACTAGTAAGCTTATATGACATTTGATATACCTGTCTGTAGGCAAGACAAAAAGTCTACCGTCGCCACCGTCACTGTGACAGCGTCAGTCACATCCTTTATTTTCTCGGATTCTAGCATTCAAACAATTTGGGAAGGGGCCTGTCACCTAGGGTACCGTATGCATGAGATGTATGGCCTGAACTGTGCAAGCAACGTTTAGGGAACTGGGTGCCGAGCGGGCGGGTTGCACATGCCTCCGTTTCCTACGTCTTGGTGCGCCATGCAAGTCAGGAGGGGTGGGTGACATTCCATGCATGTTTCTAGACTTCAACAATTGCTTGTGCGTGCGTCACACCTTGTCCACACACCGGTACCGTACATATGCACATGCAGTATCTGCACCGCGACCAGTTTACCTACTGTAACAACGGCACTGCGCAACCCAAGTTTGAGAACCGTTCGGTGGGGTTTAGGGACAGTTGCCCAGTGTGGTGCGCAGCTTACAAAAGTATTGATTTCGGCCCGAGCGCCTTCCGACAACGCATCTTTTTGCGTATTCCGATTAATAAGCAAGAACATTTTCTGAGCGTTCGCGGAGGCAAATAAAGTCTACCGTAACGTCGAAGACGATGGATGGAAAATGCAGACAGGCCGGTGTGAACGGAAAGTTTTTCAAGTACAATACTGTAGAGTCGGTTCACTTCGCGTTTCATCAATTATTTGGGAAGGGGCGCGAACAGCATGCGCGTAAAAGATAATTTAAAAAATCCTGTTGCGCGAACTTGGTAGTCACAGGCCAAAACAACAATTTGGGGGGGTGCCAGGACTACCGTAATTACCGGTACAAAATGTTAAGATCGTGTTCTATAGACGGAATAACGGTTCTGTCGGCTATCTAGCAGCACTATCTAGGAGGGCTGTCCAGTTCAGGGCAGGCGGCCTCTTCCTCTTACGACTACCAGTATTTGCCCTGCGTTAACTTGTTATTTTGGTAGCTGCGCGGACCTGTATAAATAAGATCGTATTGCCTGTGCGCACAGAAAATAAAAGTATTTGCTCAAATTGGCTGTTGCGCAGTAAATGTGCTGCGCGGACACATGGATTATTTGCCTACGCAGACGATTTGCTCAGATGTCAAAATCCAGGGTGCGCGAACCCTATCCGGTTCTACGGTGGGGACATGGAGGGGTGGAATGCCAAGAACGGGGAAATGTGCAGGATGTCTTTATAGAAAATGCCAGAGCAGCCAATGACAACTAAATGAACAAAGGGATGCGGGAAGAGAGGGTCAGCAGGAAGCGGTGTTGTCGGAGATGGAAGTTGTTGTGGGGAATGGTACGAAGAGGTTGTTGAGGAGTGGTAGGAAGAGGTTTCATGGTAGGAGTAGAGAGGGTCCATCCAGCGGCGCGGAGGAAATGTACTAATTGTCCATGTTGTGTGGATTTGTGGGTAAGGCAGGAATGCATATTTGAAGTGAAACCAAGTTCGAGAATGTGGATAGTACAACGGTGCTGAAGGTCAAGAAGGAAGGCAGGGTTGGTAAGCCGGGTGGGAGGATAGCTGTGGAGATTGGCAATGGTCAGGCCTTCAACCAAGAGGAGGCTTGGTCGAAGGCGGCAGAGGGTGGCAGGGGGGACAGCATGATGCATCCAATAACCATGCGCAAATCTCCCTCGCGGATCGTGGATGTCGATCATTACACTATATTCTGCACATCTCCTGCACGGACACTGTCGAATGGCACGCAGCATGAGCCCCCACCCAGCTGATGATTCGGGCTGTGTGAACTGTTTTTCGCAATCCATCGAGCTTGCCTAGGCGTTAGAAGCGCTCAGCACCCTCAGCTTGATTTATTCGTGCTTCCTGTGTGGCAAGGCCGCAAAAAAGGGCGAGACCACTGAGATAACAGATCCAGCAGCATGGGCAGCTGTTGAAGGCATCACAATGATAGAGCATGCATCAAGAATACCGTAGCTCACGTTGCGTGCTGTAAGGCTAATGGCCCTAGAAGACAGATACTGCAAAGCAAGGCTCTGGCTATCATGGACTGTGTTGCGGGCATGGGGCACATGACGCGAACACTCGCAGTCGACCATGCGGCGCAGAGGGCAAGACACGCTCCGGCCCAAGAGACAGCGCACGTGGATTCAATGGTGGAGCTGGTGGCTGAGGCTAAAAGCCATACCTGTATGTAGTTGTAGCTGGTGAGTCTTGTTTTGATTTTGAGAATTTGTATCCGAGCGACATGTGCATCATGCTTGCATGCCAGACTGCAAGATTTGAAAATACTGACTGGCTTTCTTGTTTCAATGTGACAGGTATTGACAAAACATGCAGACGCCATGCCCGGGCCAAAGCTGACGGCAGCGTTGTTGGCGGTGGGGCATATCTATTAGTTCATGGCTGATATCTTGAAGAACTAGGAGAAAGAGGGGACTTTTTGCATGCTCTTGGTCTCTAGGCCGACTCTTTGGCCTTTAATAACCTGCTTCTAAATATGTGTATTATGCATGTGCAGGAGCCATGCAGACTCTGGCTGCCAAGCGCGGGAGTGGATGATGCTCCCGAGAAGGAGGAGGCTGCTGCATGGGGTATAGACCTTCATGACCTTTTGCTGGATCTGCTGGATCACCTCTGGCTGCTAGATATGACATCCATGGTAACAAAGGCATTTGCTGTGACATGGTCAAGGGCTGAGAGGCCTACATCCACATGAGCAAGGGCAAGGTCCGCTTTGCCTGGTAGTCTGGTACGGCAATCATCATGCTGCAGCCCTCGTCGACAACAGGCAGGTTTGCCACTTGCTGACAATGGCTCTGAACATGTCTCAGACACATCAGGCTTTATGTTTCGCTTTTGCTTTACTTCACTTCTTAACCGTGTATATTCATGCACCATCTACGGTACTTTGGTGTATAATCCATGTTGTACCTCTTACCAAGGGCTCTTGACTAGGGAGTGCCCACTTGCGCCATAATTTGCATTAATGAGTTTAATTAACTATTATACGAAGCATAACTCACGCGATCCAAGGCCTTACATGTGCGTCGCGCCTTGGTTTCGATGCCAAAACACGGTCGCAGTCGACCCTTGGGATGGGATCTTTCCCCGCAAATTGTTTTAATGGCGTCCAGGACTAAGGCTTTGTAATACGCAAGGAAAGTTCTTATTCTTTCCTGTCGAAATGTCGGCGGGGAAAGGCTCCGTCCCGGGTGGTCCCGGCCACCGAAACCCCTTGTTTGGGGAAACTGCAGGGGAAACTGGTCCGACCCCCGAAGTGACCGGCCTCTTATTTCAGGATGCAAAGCATGGATCCGAAGAGGGAAATGATTTTGTATGCCAGTTAACTTGGTGACGGCCTTGCGGCCTGCCATTTGGCATGTTGCCTATTTAACATTGGGATGAGTGACATGGGACATGTTTTTTCAGAAAAGACACAATACCCAAATCCAATCCCAACTTACCGTAGTTGCCAATGACTTGCAAGCTTTCTCTCTAGGGAACTGGGTGCCGATCGGGCGGGTTGCAAATGCCTCCGTTTCCTACGTCCTAGTGCGCCATGCAAGTCTGGGGGGGTGGGCAACACTCCATGCATGTTTCTAGATGGGGCATGGGGCTGCATGGATGGGTGGCTACACTTGGCTACCTGGGGCGCGTTCACGTTGGACGATATGGCTGGTAACCGACGACTTTTGTGTGAATATTTTCGGCCACACCTCGATATGGCCTCCATATCGAACCGATATGGACTCAATTTGACTTCGATTTGTCATATCCAAAAACTTGCCCTCGACCCAAGTTTTTAGCTCAATATTGCCAGCGTGTCAGTCGTCACCAACATTTCAGCTCCCTTCGCTTCCTACGCTGCCTCTGTCGTCATGTCCAATTTAGAGATTAACCTTTGGCAGGTCCACCATGTTTGGTGCCTCTTTCTCCGGCTCAGAGGCCACCTGGGAGGCCCAATCTGAAGCCTCGAAAACCCAAATCGGGGCCTAACCTGGACCGGCCATGCGCTGGCAGCTCAAGAGGCATGGCAAGGTATTCATTAGGTCCTCAGGACCTGGCTTCGAAATTCTCGCCTCTGACCGACTTTCGCAGACTGGCCTGACCCTCACGCACCTGCTTGATTGAGGACGACCAGTGTCGAGGAATAGAGGAATATAGCAGCAATGAGCGGCAGTGATCTGGCATTGAGCTGGCTATCGCAAAGTTTCGCACAATGAACCACACTTCAATATGCGTTCGATATGAGCTCAATACGAGCGCATCCACACCTCAATATCGTCCACACCAAATCGTCCGCATATCGATATTGACTTCTCAACGTGAACGCACCCCTGGTGTGATGTAAAGTGAGCAAGCAATGGCTGTGGCCATGCACGTGACTAGTAGGCCAGGAATTTCGCTGGGACCCCATTGTTGCGGCTAGACTGAGTGGCAACGATCTTTCCTGTCAAGATCGTTTTTGTTTTGATTACGTGTGCATACTCGATTCGATTGATGGCTTGCTTGCACATGCCGCGGAGCCGTGCATCGCCTGCGACCCTGTCTGCACCGACCGGGCCCTCATCGCAGCGACTCGCCTTTCTAGCAGTGATCCCGATTACGACTTGCGATCTAAAGACCTCAATTTGTATATGTGTCACCTGCGCACTAATGGCACCTCTGCCTGACGACTCCGACCAGGCCGCCCTCGGTTTTGTGTAGGTTTGCTCCAACTCGCACGCTGACCTTAGAGATTAGTTGGCAAGGTACGTTTAACTCATGATCGGTATTCCAATGTCTGCGTGAGGAAATACCGACCTCATGTTATGACCTACACTTTCTGTACCACAAAATATTGCTGTGCCACCGCCTGCTGGCTGGATGAGTGATAAGTGGAGCCGGGGGAAAGTTCACTTCACGCACAGAGAACCTGGAATGGCAGGCTTACAAAGTCCTAGAGAACAAATCGTTATCTTGTCCCATTCCTGGCCTCGATTCCCTAGACTCAGTGCGCCCGAGTAGTTTTTACCTTTTTCTGTAAAGAAATGGTTTCTGTACCGCTCATTAACGTAGCATAGTTAACTGTCATAAATAATGTTTTCGGAAGATACCGGTACCGCGGAATTGGAATTAATTACGAGAATTTATCGGTAAGCGTGCAGCAGCTACCTGTACAACAGCCACCAAACAGCAATTATTTCTCATTCCCTGCATCTCACACAGCCTGCTTCACAACCTTGTTGCTTCTTGGAGTTTCATATCAGCTACATCACAGCATATGGCTGTGCGTACTTGACTACTTGGCGCAGCAAGCTCTGCTGTTAGGGCCACTGTCCGTAGGCCAGTCCAGCCGTCCATGTTCAGTCCCATGGGCCCACTGGCCCAGTGGTGGCCGGCCGGCGGCCGGCCGGCCGAACGGTGTGCAGTAAAACAAACACTGCCGTTACCTTGCTATTCATAATTTGTATTCACTCACCGCGAGCCAAGTTTGCAGAAATGATGCTCCCCGCTCCTCAGGGTTTACCAGCCACACACCTCCGTCGACCCTCGTGTGGCAGCACATGCCTTCCAGGGGGAGACCTTCACCTTGAGAGCATACAGCCTCTTGCCTTGCAGCATCTGGATACTTGCATACGTCTCCCTTGAAAGAGTACCTGCCACCCCCTGAAGGGAGTATGAAGGCCGGGGATACAGGCAAGGCATAATGGTCAGTGAATGCGTTAAAAATATTATCCAGTGGGAGGATTCCAGCAGCTTGTTGAGAAGAAGCAGTTTCCCGCATTGCGGCATCGGAAAGAAAGAAAGATAGAAAGCTTCGCCTTGTGGGGGTGAGGGTGTGACAGGAAACAGAGAGGCCTTGGCCGAAGGAACAGAGCAGGTTGGGCCAAAGCCACATCCGCGCCTTGACCACATCTCCCACGGAAGAAAATGCTCCACCCCTCGAAAATATGATGCTAGAATGGATGGACTGGAATACAGCCACACCAGCCAGAATAGTCAGCAAAAGAGGGAAATCCTTCTCAGGCTGCGAATGGTGGGAGGAGGGGCGGGTGATTGCTACCAAGTCGCAGAAATGACAAGATGCACCAACCAGGTGCTCTATAGGGAGAACACTTACAGTCTTCGGAGCTTAGGATGACATCTGCGCTAGGGGCGGCCTCGAATAAGAACTTGAGAGGATTGGAGAAGTAGGTCACGTCCATGTCCTGCAAGGTTTCAGATTCCAGATCTCACACCTTCTACGTGGAAACATTAAAAGGTTCATTGGCCTTTGCTGGTAACAAAACAGAGTGATCGTTCAAAGCACCAGTGAAGATAACAGGAACTAAAGAACAGGGCACCATTTTCTCACCGTCCACATCACAGACTTCCCAAGCTTCACAATTTCAGCCGCCCATGCAGCTTTCTGCATGATGGCCATGTAGCGCTGCATATGGTCAGCAATCTTGGCTCCTGGCTCAGGCTGTGCTCCTGGCATGCACCTAGCATTCAAATATAGCAACATGGGATCAAGGACGAGGATTAGATCTTTGAGGTGCAGACATGCACATTTTGAATATCCCCTTGGCAATTTGAGAGATAGAGTCGTAATGCATATCTCTGTTCAAAATCAAGTCAAGGGTATTTTCAGTCACGAATATTTTCACAGCACCAGCCAAGTGTTCAAGGCATCTGCAGGTAGCACATGGAATTCCGGTGAGCCTTCATTTTAGAAAATGCACCTGCATGTGATGTACATCACGGCATGTGGCTGCGATGGCTGGTGTAGGAGGCCCTGCTGCTCCATTGAACCATAGGCCGCAGGCCGGTCTAGTTTTGCTGCTAATTGGCCTAGTGGGGGCCACCCAGTAGCCCAACAAACGTGGCCTGGCATACATTAAACCTGCTGATTAAATTAACACTGATACCGGTGCCCGGATGCTCACCAGTTGTCCTGTATACAGTGATGACGATGGCTCTTGCGGAGGGAGTCACAGTGCAAGTAAGCGTCCTTTCCATGACTCCTGTCAAAGCAATGAGTAAGGATTCAGGTGAAAGCTGAACCACTGCATCACAAATCCAGAGTTATTCGAGTAGATCAGGGTGTGATCCATTGTTAGTGTGACCATAGCACCTGCCTGTTTGGCAGGCGGCTGGGCGGCCACCACAGGGCCAATGGGGGCCAAATGTGGACTGGCACATGCGCAATGCACATCACATCACGTCATGCAAGGCAATCATTGGCACATTACCAACTTGGCATGTGCGGACACACCGATCTGACGAGCAGATCTCAGGCAAAATCCGGCAAGTTCCATGCAATTCCTAGACCATCCTCCCAGACCCCACCAGCAAATCCTTGGCCAGTCCCAGCGATCCCGGCTCATTCCCGGCCCATTACCGGAAACTTGCACTGCCAACCTTGCTGCCAACAGTCAATTATATGCTGTGACACGTCACCTCATGCATAGCAACTGTTGGCCCATTGCCAGCTTGCCATGGATGTATCGATCTGATGCATACCCCAGGAACACTCACACAACGATGACATGCTGCGAGATGTCCCCATCACGACTGTGCTCTAGTGCCCAGATGAAGGGCTCAAACAGGGTCTTCAAGCACTGCGTGTAGAAGAAACGAAGAAATCCTTAGCACTGAAGGTTTTGCAAGCTATGCCTGCATGGTACCTGTACATCAGACCAGGCAGTGTGAACAACCCCATATACCTAAGCATCATGTCCCATGTTGTCTTGATTGGGCCTGATTAAAGGGTAGGGCAGGGACATGTTTTGGTGGCAGAAGGAGGGTACGTACCAGGGGGGTACGTACAGTGAGTGTGTGTTTATGTGTGTGCCTAGCATGCATGGCACAGTGTAACCAGGGTACCTCCGGCAGTTCCAGCTCCCGAGCTAGGCCCCCCACTGGCCTGGCATAACCAGCATGCCCTACCTGCGTGTCACAAGATGTCAAGATGACTCCACTTCGAGGAATACTGCCAACGACCGTGTCCCAAGCTGCCAAATCAACTGCCGCCTCCAACTGCTGTATGCTCATGCAGTCTTCCTCATCTAACGGCAATGGTAAATCTTCCAAAATGCGAGCTCTCGAGGTCCCAGCCAGGGTAAAGTATACCAATGTCACCGCCGTGAGCAGAGAACGCCGACACATTGACACCACCGAAAACGTCCCCGTCATTTTCGCGGCCAAAATTGTCAATTCGTAACTACAGAAATTGAGCTAGCCACCCCTGCTGATAGGATCGCTAGCCGCTTTATTTAATGATGTTCAAAATGGCTTGATTAATTGCGTCTGCTAGAGCTCTGGACACCTCGCCTCGGAGTTCTCGAGCGGTCGAGTCACGAAAGTCCCGCGCACTCGGAAGCCTCGAGATCCAATAACTTAGTAACCGCGGGAGTCCAGTCGTTTCAACTAGGATACGCTTGCCTTGGACTGGTGGCCTTGCAGTCCTCGAGATGCGAAGAGAAGATAACTTTTTTTGCAGACCTCCAGCGTCCGTGTTAGATTCGCGTTAGCAAGCTTATATGTTAAGCAGCTACTAACGGCAGGTACGGCATATTTCGTTGGGACCGTCCGTTCGGTCATGTGTGGCCAGGCTCGAACGCGCTCGATCTCAAGCGGCTCCTGGGACGGATCCAGAAGAACGCTCACACGCTACCAAATCCCTGTCTAGGACGTGTCCGAATAAACGCTGGACGCACACCTCCGTGTGTCAGTCCTAGATTCAAAATCGAGACGATGCATCCCAGATTTGGTGGTGCGCGTGACAGGCCAGGTGGCGTCCCCGCAGGAACGCCACGCCAGACATGATCGTTCATTCGCCCACCCTCAGTTTCATTCATGCAGCCATGCTCAAATGTCAGGGCAGTGGAAATATTGGGAGAATAACATTTTTCAGCCACCAAGGTGCGGTGGTTCAGCAAAACAGCCCACCTGGTTACCCACTGAGGGAGATGGCTTGCAGTAGCCTCCACACTTTCAGGACACCAATTTGATCCTACAACCTTTGATAATGAACTTTATGTAAAAATGCAGCCATGCTCAAAATATCAGGACAGTGGGTAGAAACTGGGGGGGAAACATTTTTCAGCCATCAGGGTGGTTAAGGAAAACAACCCCCCTGTTTACCCACTGAGGGAGAAGGCATGCAGCAGCCTCCACGCTTCCAGGAAACCAATTTCTTCCTTGATACATTGCGAATGAACATTATGTGAACATGCAGCCATGCTCAATATGTCAGGGCAATGTGTATACTAGGAGAAAAACAATTTCAGCCACCAAGGAGGTTCAACAAAGAAGCCCCCCTGGTAACCCACTGAGGGAGATGGCCTGCAATAGCCTCCACACATCCAGGGCACCAATTTGATCTTGCAACCATTGTCAAGGAACAAGATGTGAGCATGCAGCCATGCTTAAATGCCAGGGCAGTAGAGCTGGCGCCTACCGTATAGCCTGATGCTGCATACACCGTAGATACCGGAAATACTGACATACGTATGTCGTAGATGAGCTTTTCCCCAGGGATTTTTAGACCCAGGCTAAAGCTCCTCTGAACCATCAAAAGGGGGTGTTTCTTCGACCCTTACATCGTGGTAACCCTTTGCAATGCAAATATAGCAAAATAAAGGACTCAGCCTCGTTACATTCATCAAATTAGTCCCGTGCAACATGCCATGCAGCCATGTGCCCATGCGGCCATGCGCATCAAGCTTTGCATTCAATCGGTCAGCTCATAGGGATTTCATCACGGCAACGTTAGCAACATTTGAGCTAAATTTTGAGCTTTTGACAAGTCTTCTCAATAGAATAAGCACTGAGCACGAGACTAACGAGAGTGTATGTCGCTGTCCGCTAGCTGATTATTGCGTTCTTTGCACTTGAGAAAGTGTGCGACCCCTGTCCGGTAGACGTTCGAGATGCCCAGCTTCTTCCATCCTAGCTCCCTGCATGGATGCTGAAATCCAGGGGCTGAAATCTATGCTGAAACTGTACCGGTATTAGCTGAGTGTTTCTCTACTGGCAGCAGGTCAATGACGTTACACCTCTGGGCCCTGCTCAAATAAGGCTCGGCCGCGCGGGCGCCTAACTAGAGAGTTGGGAGGAAGGACAGGGGTTTACTTACTGGCAGCAGGTGTAGAGCTTGATCCTGGCCAGATACATGCTGAGCGTGCTCTCACCATAAATCATGGCCAGGGATTGCATCATATGGTTACAATTCTTAACCTGATGCAGCATGAACATCAGCGTTCTAGGATACAGGCGACACACAAAGAGATACACATTATATCCTTTGTCTGTGAGTGTAGAAGGCACGTCAAGTGCATGCAACTTTGCTTGGCAATGTGCTAGGCAATTATGGACTGGAGGAAGGACATGCCATGCGTGGGATCTCATGCGGTAGTGAGGTCATCTACAGGCTTGGAACCGTTAATCCAGACAAGCCCATCTAACAGTCCATCTCTCTCATTCCCTCTTAACAGACAACACAACGCCGTTAATAAAAAAAGCACAACTGATTCCTTGTCACATAAATATCATTCAGTCCATGGAAAGAACTTTCATTGAAAACGATGAGAAAATACTACCAGTTTTCATCTTCTTTTCATCATACGGTACCCGGTACTCCCTACCGTCATATTTGCGTTTCATGTCGGGACGCATGAGCGGACTCGCAACGAGACACAGGGGCAACACACATGCAACTGATTTTAGTTTCTTTTTTTCTCCCTCCTGAACAGTTGGGCGCCCACGCGGCCGAGCTTTGAGCGGGCCCAGAGGTGTAACGTTATTGACATGCAACTGCTCAAGGGGTGCACGTCTTCGACCTCTCCATATCTGGCTGGGAAGGCCACCTAGTGTGCCCCCAAAGACAGCTCTTTGACGGCTAACGGGTGGCATAGTTATTTGAGAAGATGAGGCGACAGCAGCTTCTGCAGCTCGCCAAAAGACTTGAACGAGTCCACCTACATGGGCATTGGGGCGTTCAACGACAGAAATTTAGCACCCAATAACCATGAAGAAAACCTCGTAAAAGGGATGCAGAAATAACAACTCCTCTGAACATGGTGGTGTGCCCCTGTTTTTCTTTCGTCTTCCCTTCAGTTGCTAACCAGACGGTTGGATGCAGCCAGCCCTCTGAGCAGGGCCCAGAGGTGCGACGTCCTTCACCTCTGAACACAAATTTAGGGGCTACCTCAATATCATAAGACTAAGTTACAAGGAGAAGGCAGCTTCGATGTGACTCATTCCCGACATGATGCAAACCTCACCTGAAATATGCCTTTAAGCTTGTCATTGCAGAGAACAATGCTTCTGTTTTCGGGGTTGAGCAGACCATGCTCCTGCGTTTGTGCATGAGGCCAGGTGGATGGTGTTTAGGTCAGTGTTTCTATTAGTGCGCACAAGACCCCGTCCGGGAGCCGCTGAGCAGCCACCACTAGGCCAATGGGGATCTAACCATGATCAACCTACGGCCGGTGACCCAAGCAGCAGGGCTAGCTGTGCCAGGCCATCATGGCCGTAAGCCGTGGTACACCTGAACTGTAGCAGAAGCGCGCTAAATAAACATTGCCCAGCAGGTGATCATTGGAGCGATGGGCAACAAGGGCTTTGAAAGGTCTATATGATACTATGATCGTGGTTATAGAGGTTGAAGATTGGAAGGGTGAAAGACTTTTGATAGAAGTAAGCTTGCAGGATGTCTCACCTTGAAGTACACGTTGAAAAACTTGGTGAGGTTGGGTCGCGACATTTCAGGCGTGCCAGTCAGCTCTGCTAGCTCTGGGGCGAGCTTGTAGTCTCGTGTGAAAGCATTGTTGGCGCTGCTGCCGCCACCGCCCCTTGACTTGCTTGCAGCGACCTTCTTTGGCCGCTTCGGCTTCGCCTCTTGCTCGTCCTCCTCATCGTCGTCGTCATCCTCATCTCTTGACTTCTTCTTTGATTTGCTAGGAGCTAGGCAGGAAAAGGGGTCAATTACATAGGCTTTCAGATGATAAGTGGTCATCCTGAAGGTGCACAAAAAGGGGAATGCGCATCAAGGGGTGCCATGTACATCCAATATTTATTTTTCTGGGACGACAAAAGTTCGGTTACAGATCAGCAGCCTACCGGCGCCCAGCCCGAAGCCTCAGGCGCAGCCTGCTATGCTGCTTCAGACACCGGCCTTAGGTACCAGTTTGATCCCATCAGATATTCGTGGCCCAAGTGCAGCCGGCCAAAGTAGGCCTCGTGGCAAAAATGGGAACACCCTCATATCATTGCATCGGCATATTTCAGAATCTCACCTTACACATTTTAGCATCTTACAACAGCATATTGCAGCATCCCACCTTGTCCGTCCTCCTCGGTGAGGAAGTGCCGGCAGAGCTGCGTATTCATCGAGAACATGGTGGTCTTCCCAGAGAAAATGGTCTTCAACTTGTCGTCGAGCATGATGGTCCGCCTGTCAGCCGGGTTCTGCAGCAATGATCAGGTGTATGAACAAGAATAAAGAGCCTGAGGCATGAAAATCTTGTGTTGCTGGTTATGTTCGCTATGGGCTGTGCACGGGCTAGGCAGCGTTTGAAATCTTGCGCTGTCCAGAAATTATGGTATCACATCGCAAATCGACAGGCTCGTTTATGTCAGCACTTCAAATGATGCAAGAGGGAGCTGCCATTGGACCAAGCGATAGCTCAAAGCACTGATAAAGAGCCCAACTAGTACATGCTGTTTTCATTGCGTGCTGATTTTCTGAGACTCTTTTTAGTCCAGGTTTCTACCTGCAGGTTGTTCTCCTTAATATGTACCCATAGCTTCTTGACGACCTGAGACCGGCTCTCACTTTCGCTGCCAATGATTGCAGCCAAAGCTGGAGACAGCTTGATGGGCTTCGAAAAGCCTCCAGATGCCTTTTTCTTCCTGTGGCATGTGCATGGTTGTTGCATGGATGGCAATAGGAATTCAAGGCTCCAGCACACTGCATCATGAGACTGCACTAATGCTGATGCAAATTGCATCAGGAGACAGCATGTCAAGTCTGTCCAGTACACATTGATCCCACAAATAAGGGGCAGCGTTTCCATTTGCGGTTGGGAAGTCCGAGTCACGAAGCAGACGGAGGCACTCACTTTTCCAAGGGTTGCTCATCTTCTACTTCTTCTGCCGCAGCAGCATGCTCATCCAGATATGCCTCAATCTGCCACAAAATAAATGAATTACGGCCACCCGCGAAAGCACACGCAGCAGAAGCGTGAGAAGACTGCTAATCACCTCTTTCCGGATGTCCGACTTCAGATGTGCCAAATCAGCGTAGAATTCGGCCTCCAGCTTCACCCTCAGCATTTTTTCTACGAATACAGGCCATCGTCAGAGCCATCCTCATCAAGAACGCTGCATGTTATTTACCTGTCGTTTCATCCAAGTTCACAGTGGCTAAAATTTCCCTCAATCGCCCTAGAATTGCAGACTTTTCAGGAACTGTCTCAGCCTTGACGTCAGCCAATCCTTCCGTCTTCACATTGGAGGCTTCCTCCTTCACATCCCGTATCTCTGTTTTCACCCCCTCCATGTTTCAGCACTTTTTACTGCGAGGGAAGGAACTAAGCAAATGCCGAAGCGTGGCTTAGGGAGTACGGCACGAGATAAAAAAATGCTCTCATGCAGCAGCATGCAGGGTGGACGGAGAAGTGTGGAGAACGTCCCCCTGTCCCCATGCTAACGGCAATTCCTCAATGTCTGTTCAGCATTTCTCTATCTTTTACTCTGGCACTCTTTGATTTTAAAACACTAGATTTTCCATATGGAGAAGGCCATAGAGGCTGCGAGGAAAGGCGATCTAGTATTTTTTCAAATACCGAGCGAAGCAGAACAGCGTCTTGACGATGACGGCAGGTCTTTGTTCCATACCGCCTGCACCTCTGGATCATTAAAGCTTGTGAAGCTTCTTTCAGAAAGAGGAGCTGTTGAGCGAAAGTATGTCGTTCAAGCTGATGATGAGGTGATGCTTCACAAAGGTCACCATGATATGCATCTAGCGCATCCTGAATGAAGGAAATAATGATTTTCTCATTCAGACCTACATTTGCTTTGCACATGGCTGCCCTTTAGTTGTCCATCACTCCATCAGTCAGGGCCTCCCGATTCCCAGCTGGCATGCACCGCAGCCAGCAAAAGGTCTTTACCCTGGTTGGTTTAATTTACCAGGGCTGGACACCACTTATGTCGGCGGTCAGCTGTGGGCAAGAGCAGATAACTGAATTTCTTCTCGGCATTGGTGCGGAGGTAGACAAGCAGAATAGTGGTGGACAAGCAGCCTTGCACTACGCGGTACGTGTTTCAGAATGTGGACTGTTCTACTCTCTTGTGATCTTGCATAAGCAAATCATCACTTCAGGCAGGATGGGGGGGAATGGCCTACGCCCATGGTAATTCTATGTCCATGCATAATATGGATGTTTTGTCTGGCGTGAACATTATGTCGACATTACCTGGCTTAATTATTCGCTTTGCCCATTCCACAGGCCAGCAAGGGCAATGCAGCTCTGGTGCGCATGCTGCTGAAATCTGGGGGCAAGGTTAACATAAAAGACAAAACTGGCAGCACACCTCTGCATAGAGCTGCATCAGCTGGTGAGTTGCATGGCTGTTGGGAGTGCCACAACTACTGTTTGTTTTATGTGCTCCAACTATATCACTGCCTATGGCCGAGAGGTATAGCAAGCACTGCTGATTGGGCCATCCGCCGTGGGCTGGTCAAGGTTTGGTCCCAATTTGCCCTGTGGTGGCCGCCCGGCGGCCCCCCGAAAGGTGGTCTGGTTCGCACTCAAGTAAACACTAGCAACAGCCAACGTTGCTACATGAGTTTCCTTGCAGCCCTTTTGTCTCCCATATTGGTGAATGATACCTGATCAGCAACATACACTGCGCACACTGCAAAACCACTTATTTGTAGGCAAACAAGCTGCCGTGCAGGTGCTCATAGAGGAGGGTAATGCCAGGTGGGTTTCTATGTGATTCCACTCAGAAAGGGAGAGATTTGAGGGGAGGGGTAGAGATATGTTCTTACGCTTTTTCAAGACAACCGGTATTTGCCCCAGTACGTAAACAGGCAGGGTGAAATCTGTGTGAGGCCGGGACTGAGATGATAACTCGTTTACATAAGTGATCCGTTATCCTCTAACTGCTGCCAGGAAGCTGACAACGGCATTGCATTGCTTTTAATCTGTCATATTGTATTTTGTCCTCAACAGTGAAACAGTAACCTGTTGGGGAGTCCTCTGATTTATGTCCTTGCCTTTCTCCATTGTGCTACTGGAATCTCCCATTTTCATTCAAGGCTGGAAGACGTGGATCGTTTAGGCCAGGTGCGCTAAATGGGTTGTGGACATTGACGATTATTTGCACAATCTTTGTTATAAATCAAGCACGAGAAGGCGATGCGGGTGATTATTTTGCCTGAAAAGGACTTTCCTGACACCCTGCTCTTTGTTTCCAATCTTTTATGATCTGCCTGCCTTTTCAGACCCCTTTATTCGTGTGCGTTGAGTCAGGCCACGCGCAAGTTGCACTATATCTGATGTCAAGAGGGGCTGATCTTGAGGTAAGTGTTGTAGACATCAGGGTACACACTACACACAAACCCTGATTCTCAGGTATCTGCTGTGCTACTTTCTTGAATGCCTGGTCCTCCTTGTTTCTCATGCTTCCGCAAATGTTGTTGGGTAATTTCACCTCTCTTAGTTCTGCAAAAAATTGCCTTCGCCATAATGTTTACAGGCTGTGACAAAAGAAGGGCAGACTGTTCGTTCCGTGGCAGACGTGGCGCTCCTGAAGGTGCTGACCAATGCACCTAACAAAATGGATGAAGAAGCAGATGAATAAATTTAGAGGGCACACACTTTCGTCAACATGTCATCAAAATACTGCAAGGCAGTCTGCTTATGACTCATGATGCTCAGCTTGAACAAGGCCACCTCGAGATCCTGCGCACATGCACAGAGGACTAGTTGCTACATCACATAATCATTGATGTCGAGGCTCAGGTATAACCCGTGGGACCCAGAGCTGCTTGAATATTGAATATGTATTGCATTTTTTTTTAATGCGTACCGTATGGTATACCAGTAATATGTTTTTGGCTGCAAGGGCCTTAACAGTTGTCGCCGGCTACGAAGGCTGTTAGTTACTTTTCATTTGCACCGTTGGGACCTATCAGGCCTGGCAAGCAAGAGGAGAGTGTAGGGTAATGGCTCGCCCAAACCTGCTAGCAGTGTATTGTGCCGAGGTTTCGGCCTACGGCCTCGGTGATTATCCCCACATTGACAATCCCAGCCCTGACCGAGACCAAAGCAGTACAAGCTGTATAATCCTACGGGGCATGCTAGTAACTGGGGGAATCCTCTTCAAGAATGTTATGTACCCCATGCAAACGTCCAACATAGCAAATAGCACCTGCTAACGTCTTGCCATGGGCAGCCCATAAAACCAAACTACGAACCAGACATTTGATTGCACACGCTTCATGAACCAATCCATCAGAGCTCATGGCAGGGTGGCGGAATGGATAAGTCTTGTTACTTTAGCCACTGACATTTAACTTGTCAAAATTTGGGCCCCATTGGCCTATGGCTAGAGGAGGTCGCCCAACAGCCATGCAAAATTGAGCTCCTGAAATCGGCAGTGAATAACGGTATGGGTACCGCAATCTTGTAAGGTTCGTGCATACTTGCTGGGCCCTAATGAAGGCTTGACCGCGTGGGGCTGGTAGGGGATGAGCAAGCTCGATTCCAGCTACCCTGCACAGCTAGGAACCTGGTGCAGGCATGCCAGCCTCCAATGTGAGGAATGAGGAGCGTCAAACCCTGCCACCGATCCAAGGTGCAGCCATACCAACATCCTACGTGATGGGGCAGGAACTTACCTGGCGTCCTCGACAGGGGATGATCGTTTGGCAGGTTTGATCCTCCCTCAACCGCACCGTTTAAGTCAATGTCGTTACACCTCTGGGCCATACCGCTACACCTCAAAGCTTGGCCGCGAGGGCGCCCAACTGTTCAGCAGGGAGAAAAGAAGAAACTGAAGGGAAGAAGGGGGGAAAAGGAAGAAAAGGAAAGTCCAGAAAGGCAAACAAGACCGACACCTCAGCCCCTCTTGTAACTAGCCCCCAGCAATGCCTACAGCAACAGCAACAGCTTCCACAAAAGCAAGTCAATGACGTTACACGTCTGGGCCCTGCTAGAAAAAGGCTCGGCCACGTGGGCGCCTAAGTTAGAGGGGCAGAAAAAAGAAGGAAAAGGGGTAAAAGAAGTGAAGGGACAGACAAAAGGCTGCAAAGGGAAGGCAAAGGAAGTTCCAGCCTCTTAAAACGTCTACGCCTCAACGATTTATACCACGTGTTCCACAAAAGCCAGGGCATCCCACCCAAGCTTGCCCAGGTACAAGTCGAAGAAGTTTCTAGCACCGTTCAGAGGACCTGCACATCCCCGCTCCCCAAGCTGATCCTGCACACTGGGGCATTGAAAGCAAGCATGCAATGCGTCCTCCACATGCTCGCCGTCTCCCCTAGCCCAACATCGCTGGCAGCACCGTCTGTCACGCTGCTGACCGCTGCGCCGTCCTCTAGTGTCAGCCGTGTTGACGGCGCCGAGTCGCAGCCTTAAGTTTGTGCGCACGCAAGCTCACTCCCTTCGGCTGGTGCGGCCCCTGGCCTGCGCAAGGGCGGCGCCCGCCGTAGGCTGGACCCAGGCGCGGTAGGCGGCCACAGACCTGTGTTTAGTGGCAGGATCTCTGGGGTCCCCTCTGCCAGCTGCATCCAGCTGGGCCGGCCCGTATGCTGCATCAACTAAGGCTAGCACATCTGTGACAGGTAGCGGCTGCAGGTCAGTCGCTGTTTGACGCAGCTTGGGGGTTGCTGATCCCAGCTCCAGATCCTCCAAGGCACCTAGCAAATCACTACACCAATAGCGCCCTCCAGTGCCCTGCCTGACAGGGAGCTGCATGTCGGCCGCCATGGCTGCCGCCATGAGTGGACTGTCTTGCTGTGCTGCTGGTGTTACCGCTGCGTTGTAGAAGCGAAGTACATGCTGCCACCAATCTCGCTGAAACGGCTGGATCTGCAACTCCCTCATGACCCAAGCAAGTACATCCCACCCCTGCTTGGCCTGGTACAACTGGTGGAAGTTCATGGCACCGTCCGGGGGACCTTCCCACCCCTGCTCCCGTACCTGCTCCCTGACACTAGGGCAGTGGAGCCTGTGGTAACAAGCATGTAGTGCACCGTTTTAAGTGAGCGCAACAGAATGCAGCCTTCCAACTCATGCTACCAAAACTTTTTGGTTTTCGCGCTTCAACAATACTTGAGATGCATTACTGCCTGCGGCCAGGGAGCTTGATGCAACAAGCCCTGTAGCTGGGGACACTAATACACTATGCCAAGGAAACAAGGTAGGACGCGAGGGAGGACTGAATCAAGGAGGGGAGCAGCCATCGCCCATGGCCTCATTAATGTTTTGTCGTAAGGGTTTCCGCCTGCTGTCCAGGAGGTGGTTACCCCAACCCTGTAAGACAAAAACTTGTACATCCCTTAGAATGAAAAAGGGAGGAGAGGAGGAGAAAAGAGCCCCCATAACGCTCAGGCCAACCACTAGCCCACAGCAACTGAATCATGTCATCATGTGGGGATTCTCTGCTTCACATGACAGAAGTACTGGCGAGCGGGGTCGGGCAGGCCCCCCCCGGACGGAGCCACAGGCTTTCACCACGTACCACGGTACCAGGGCAGGAATGGGTGGCATGTCCTACATCATGGTTAAGGCAGGCACCCTTGTACGGTATGTCGCAACACTCATCCGAAACTTGGGCACACACGCGGCCGAGCCTTTTCGAGCAGAGCCCAGAGGTGTGATTGACTCATCCGAAACTGACGGTCCTGCCGAGATCAGGCCCAGTATCCACCCAGTATCCTCATGTACCCATCCATCATTTAAAGTCTCTCGTTGCAGCGCCCTACGTTAGGGATGGTGCCTGGATTACCGTCCATCCATTTTGAGTCAGCTAAGGAAGTGGCCTTATAAAATCAGGCCTCTCGGTTCATCTGTTCCAGTCAACAAGATACTGGTCATAACTCGTAAGTACTACCCCCTTAAGCAAAGAAGGGTTAACAGGTTTGTTGGCGCAACCCCTGGCAGGAGACCCAAGAACCAGCAGGCTTGTCTGTGATTTCCTTCTGTTTAGTTTCGGCCCTTACTGTCGTTATTGTAGCTGCACAGGCCACAGGGTAAGATAAATCGGTGATCAGTCCCCCGGCCCGGGTGCCCGTCTCCTCCTTACTGCAGCTTGCTGACTCCCGCTGACTACCGTCGACGTGTCCCGTACACGAATCCTGAAATTCAACAAGATCACTTCAGAGAGTCTAAGTGACATTGAAAGAAAGTCCCAGCTTGTATATATACTGTAACATTTATAGCCATTGTTATACATACCTGCACCTCCAGTTGGTTCCGGCCGTGACCCTTTGATCATGGCGTTGCGTCTCGGCCTACGTAAAGGGATCAATCAAGTCGGCTTCTTGCAATGCCGCAATATACAGATGGCAACATCCGAGATCTGTACTGAAGACACGACTAGCGAGCAAATTCTCCCGACAGATGTTTACGTTTTAGATGCTGCAGCGAGACAGAATGTTCCTGCTGGCGTCTTGAGGTCTATCATTCGACCAGACAAGGAAGTGACCTGCTCGTTGGTGAGGCACAACTTTCGAGTCCGGGTCTCTCTGTCCGAATATTGTGGTTATTATTGGCAGGCTTAGCAATCAACTTCACGAGAATAAAGCGGGAAAATGCGGAGGACCTAGGCCATGTTGCGGTGTCCACGTCATCTTCACTCTTCTCGTCGTCACTGGTCCCCCAACTTCCCCCCCCCGAAGGTCCTCGCGCGGGAGAACGGAGAGGTGGAGCAATTCACGGCATATCGAGTACAACACAACAACATTCTGGGTCCTTTCAAGGGAGGCATTGTCTTTCACCCTGGCGTTGACATGGAGACCATGCGCAGGCAAGTCTGGATGTGCAGAAATGAGGTTTGCCACTGCTAGTTTTAGGTCGATTTAGCATAATTTAGCCACATCAGGGCTGGCGGCCACGGTAGCCCAGTGCAGCATGCCCTACTGTTTGGGCCACTGGAAATACGCTCTCCCACATCTTGAGGCCATCATGTTTATACGGCGTGCATTTCACGTGCCCTTTCCGCAACCTGCGTCATTTCCGACATATTTTTTGGCGGAAGCCTGGCCGCCAGAGGCCCGATGGGGCCAAACCTTGATCGGCCTACGACCAGTGACCCAAGCAGTAGGGCTGGCCTCGCCTCCAGCTGAAGGGCAGGAGTCGGCTTCAATGTAGCCTAGCCTAGCCACAAGTCGCATGAAGAAATAAACTCTGAAAATAACTCTTTCATACTGTATAATGCACAAATCTTAAAGTTTACAGACATCAAAAATTGTGAAAATTAAATGCTTTTTATCCTGTTGAAAACATGGAAATTCAGAAGGACAGGTTACTAGTCATCTTTAGTTTGTTAGCCGCCTTGTGCTACCTTAAGATGCTGCGACCCTGTGTTGAAGCCCATCTTACGATATCTCTCCGCTGTCCCTGACCACCTCCACAGTCTTGCCTCTCTCAACACGTGGAAGGCTGCAGTGTTGCGCGTCCCCTTTGGAGGCGCCAAGGGCGGAATCGCTGTGGTAAGCCCTCAGTGTTGTTGTCTAGGCTTGCAGTCATACTGATATGCATTACGGTAGCCTGAGGCTATATTTCACTCAATACAAATAACAAAATATCGGTAAGTGGAAACACAGGAATGTTTGACCTGGTATTACGTACAAACCACTAAAATCGATGGGGACAAGTGGTGTAGTTCATTCCTGTAAGTGGAAGCCAAAAACCCTGAAAACCTTTTGTTTAGAGGCTTAGCTACAGTCCGGGTACATCTCAGCTACCTCGTGGCCTCCGACTGGAGGCCCCATACGCAGCCAGCCACGCTGCCGGGGCCTGTATCTGCAGGCCGGTCAAGGCTGGGCCCCCAGCAGGCATTTGGCGGCCTGCCTGAGGTGGACTCGCAGCCGGATATCAAAACTTGTGAGTGCGCTGAAATGACAATGGTGAATGAGCGCACCCCACCTTCAGGATCCAAGGAGCCTGACTGAGAGGGAGCATCAGAAGATCACTCGCAAGTTTGTGAATGTGAGTGGTGGGCAGCGCAGCCTTGGATCGCCGCAGGCTGCCACTGTATGCAACCCTGAACTCTGGACCCAAGCAGGTGTTGCATGCCTGGCTGCCTCCCTACCCTCCAGCCAGTGTTTCTTTTTTTGTCTCTCAGCTACTTGCCAGTTACAGTCCAGCCCCCCGGTTTGTGGCCAGCCATGCTTCTTTGACCACCACTCATCAGCTGGTCCAGGCTTGTTCCCAATCGGGCCTTTAGGGGCCGCGGGGCGGCCTGTCTAAGGTGGCCTTGTAGCCGAAAACGAAGCACTGCCTCCCGCGAGAGCCCTGGCTCTACAGCCTCGCTGGCTCCTCAGTGTCTGCTCAAGCCGGAGGCCACACCCATCGCAACTTCCATGTTCAGAATATGATTATAAACCCTGCGGCTCATGCTTGTGGCAGTGTAACTGCACAGCTAATGCACGTAGCAGTGCAAGCGGTCCCGCCATCCCCTATGTGCTCCCATGCTTAGCTGGCATTTGAACCGCACATTTGAACCTCCCTGCGTCCGCTTGCAGGCGTTTCAAGAGATCCTGGGGCCCTTCACGGACATCCCGGCATCAGACATCGGGACAGACGAGCGTCACATGTAGGATTGGATTGGGGTGATGCAAGTGTGCTGGGGAGTGCACTAGGGGTAACTGGGATTTTTATGTGCATGTTTCTACTGCTCCCATGCCCCAGAACTGAAAGAGGCAAGAAAGCTGCTCGTATGCTACGTTGTATACTGCAGTTTATTTAGTGCACGCCAGATCTACTCAATTGGGACGCCGGGAATCAACTACCGTACCGTCAGTCTCATTTGATTTTTTTGCTTTTGGTTTCATTTCAAAAACATAATTTAACATATTGATTGTCACAAGTTGGTTTGGCCAGAATTTTTTTTAATCCAAGTTTGGTTTCTCTCTGAAAACCACACAAACATTTGTTTTAAGCTAAAAAGGGCCGGAAGGAAGCACATGCCCCTCCCCTAGCAAACATAAACAACGTATTGTATCATCTGAGCATCTGAAGCAGAAGATAACACAATAAAACATCAGATCTACTGCTTCTTTTGCTCCTGCTAGCTGCGCCCTGGCCTGGTGTCTCTGGCCCGCTGGTCATGCTGCCATGCATAATGTGGCTCCCCATCTGAATCGCCGTTGAGGTCTAGCACCGCATCTGAGGCTGCGGGCATGGCAGATGCTTCTGCTTCTAATTTTGCTGTTGTTGCTGCTGCTGCATGTCTCTTTTCCCTTTACGCTTGCTGATGAGCCGGTGAGAATAGGGACGATATCTTCATATACTTTCGTACCGAGTAACCATGCTGCCCCTTGCGGGCGAGGGAAACGTGTACAATATCACCCATAGCAATGGTTATATGCGATTTGCAAAGCCTTGCAAAAACAGGCTGCAAATGGCGCGAAACGCCTATTTCCACACTTTTTCGTACATATACGAATATTTGCGATCGTCACGAATTGGTTCGGCCTTTGTACGCTTAAATACGATTGTCAGCCGTGGTTTCAATTTGTGAAACCATAAATGACACCAAATGAGAATGACTGTACGGTACTTGGTTCATGGGTACCAAACCTTTACCTGCCTACAGCCAGGTGCCTGAGTAGCAGGGCTTACTGCAGCCGCCCCCCAAATGCCCCACCGGGCCATAGGCCCCGATATAGCTGAAAACTAGCTGGAGCTTGCTGAAGTAAGCTGTGTTTGTATAGCGGCCCTTCAGACCTCTTCTGGGGCTCTATCCCATTGTGGTATTGTGCTGCCTCTACTGTAGATTTGCTTTGCCTTCCCTCATAATTAATGTTGTTTGAGGTTGAGGGCCGCACGAAGATACTAATTACTGATTGGCATGGATTGTTGACGCCAATTTTAGTCAAGAATCGAGAGTTTTGGTCGAAAGTTTGACAGAAGAAATATTGTGTTCATACCCGAGGGAAGGCAAATCAAATCCACGGGGTAATGCCATAATTGTGTTATAACAAAGAAACAGCTGCTGATCCGCCCTATGCTGCCTGCTCCCTTTCTTGCCACATATGACCATCTAACATATCCTGTTGCCAGGGCTTGGATCTTCGACCAGTACTCCAAGATCAAGGGTTACAGTCCAGCAGTGGTGACGGGCAAGGTGTGTGTGGTAACAACATCCTTTAACACCCTGCAGCTTCCGAAGGAGTTGAGGGGTCAAATGGGAGGAGTGTGCTCATTAATCGAGATACGTGGAAAATTATAACATGTTTGTCCATGCATTTTCCAGCAAGTATGCCCTCCCCCCTCTCTCTCCCCTTGCCTTGCTCTCCCTCTTCCCACTCCTACGCTATGTTAGGATGCTTCAGCTACAATTCGGCTACATCATGGTTAACATGGCCTGGTGCAGCAAGCCCTACTGCTTGGGCCCCCTGCTGGAGGCCGGTCCTGGTGTGTTCCCCATTGTCCCAGTGGTAACTGCCCTGCGGCCCACCAAAGTTAGTTGGGTGCACACTGATATTAGCCATTCACACTGCCCCACTCTCTTCTCCTGCACAGCCCCTGAACCTGCACGGAAGCTATGGCCGCGACTCGGCGGGCGGCCGCGGCATTGCCATTGGCGCTCGCGAGTTCCTCCGCAAGACGCTCAATTCACGACTGGAAGGCACGACCTTCGCAGTGCAGGTTTGTGGATAGGAGGGGTGTGAGGGAGTGTTGGGTGAGGGGATTGTGAAGGAGGAGGAGTGAACAGATTATTGAGGACCGCGGGAACCCGCGGGGGGATGATTGCCAGCATATGACTGAAAGGTTGGGTGCTCGCCCCATACTGCCTTGGCTCTCATATGACCTAGATTTGTATGACACAAGCCTTGGAAAACGTCACGGAAATGCTTGTTTAAATCAGGGGGGCGAGTCATACCTTCAAGGCGATTTTTTGAAGACCGCCCAGTGGCAGTGCAGCTGCCACCCTCCTGCTGTCCAGGGCTTTGGTAAGCTCCGCGCCTGGGCGTCCCACTTCATGCTTAAGCCTATGTTAAGCCGGCCAAGATTTGCCCCTCTTGAGTGCTGCTCCCCTTCCCCCATCTCCACTCTGTAGGGCTTTGGTAAGCTGGGCGCCTGGGCCTCACAGTTCCTGTCCGATGGCGGCGGCAAGGTGATCGCCGTGTCGAGCTCCGAAACCGCCGTCAAGAACGACAATGGACTGGACATCACCGCGCTGCGAGCCCACCTGCTAAAGTCGCCGCAAACGCAGCTCAAGGACTTTGAGGGAGGAGATGGTGGGTGGGGCGCACTCGAGTAGACTGCCCCTATTATGTGTCTCGGAGGCTCCTGCCAGGATGCCTGTCCCCTAGGCCTGTCTGCTGCTGCAGTCAAGATTCAAGGCGCATTAGTCATGGTCCACCCCTCCTGGATCTGCCACGACCTGATTCCTGCTTTGCTTTGTCCTGCTCTGCCCTGCCCTGCATAGCCCTATCTTGCCCTGCTCTGCCCTACCCAGTCCCAGGATACTTGGCTTCAGTCCTATGGATCATTCTCAGGCATCAGTATGTTTCTCTGTTCTCCCTCTCTCACATATCAGCCACCCTTCTCTCTGCCCCTTCTGCATGTTGCTCATACTGTCTTACCTCATGCATTTTTCTTTCTGCCCTCTCAGTTGTCTCTTATATCGCTTCCTCCTCTTTGCCTTCTCAGTTCTCGCTTATGTCGCTTCCTCCTCACTGCCCTCTCAGAGGTCTCTCATGGCGCGTCTTTCCTAGAAACTCCCTGCGACATCCTGGTCCCTGCCGCTGTGGCAGGCACGGTGGATGCAGCTGTGGCTGAGCGCGTGCAGTGCGGCGCCGTCATCGAGGCAGGCAACGGAGCCATCACGCCCGAAGGGGATGCAGTGCTGCATCGCCGGGGCATTCCTGTGCTACCTGTGAGTTCTACATCAGGAGGCCAGGGGGGAGGAGCAGACCTGCCTGCAGCCTGACTGCCCGGTCCCACCTGCTCTTGCCCGCTTGGTTTAGGCCTGTCAGCGATCACACGTGCTGACGTGCTGAGCATAACTGTTCAGCACTGAACACTCATGACTTCCTACCCTTTCCCTGTCATGGCGCTGAAGTGCAATCACCCATGTCATGCATGAGCAAGTACGTTTTTCATGGCAGAGGGTACTCAAATGTTCATGCCATTCATAATAAAAAGAAAAGGACGTGTGGAAATTCAATAGAGCTGGAATCTTCTAGCTTCTGCATACTCGGCGTTAGAGGTCTCAGCCCCAGCATGCACTTGATTAAACCAACCAGTGTAGCCTTAAGTAGGAGGGCTGTCTTGCCAGTCGGAGCTCTCCGGCATGAGCCAGGGCGCCGAACATTGGGCGGATGGGTCAGGGTGCGTCTGATCTACTGGAGACATCTAGGCATTGAAAGTCCATCATCGGTTGCGCTGCTTGCTTGTCTTGCCTGCAGGACCTGTACGCTCAGGGGGGCATCATGGTTGCATCCTTCTTTGAGTGGACGCAGAACATCACCAACCTGCGCTGGGAGGAGGACGAGGTCTCGCGCAAGCTGGATGTGTGAGCGGGGGGTCAGGAAATCAGGGATTTGTTTTAATTTGGCGGTTGGGGAGCATGTCAAGGCAGTAGGGTTATGGGGATCCTCCTGTTGCTTCAGCTGTAGCGTGTCTTGATCAGCACGGGAATGTTCCTTGTATGCCAATAGCCAAGAGGTATGTTGCAAGCCAGCTTGTCTTGGAATGGTTGAGGCCTGGACCTATGGTCACAATGCACGTTGCGAGTGAAATGAGTCCCAATTAGCCCCCTAGTCTTTACAGACCTCATCCCAGCACGTCCTTGCTCCCGCCAGTTGCACTGAAGGTATTTTGTTTTGTCCCCCCAGCTGCGCTGCCTTAGTGCCTGTACAGGCCTTGTGACACGCATACCCAATCTCCCCCCTGCAGTCACATAGTGGAAAATTTGTAACATCCCTTTTTTAGGTTTTTTAGTCTTGTGATGGATGCGTCAGGAGGTAGGGTTTGTCCCTTGCACTCACATATTGCAACATGTCAAAGACTCCCCACTCCCCCTGCAGTCACATGGTCGACGCGTTCCGCAACATCTCAAAGATCTCTATGGACCGCAAGCTGACGCTGAGGCAGGCGGCCTACGAGATTGCACTGCAGCGGATCATTGTTGCTGACAGGAACAGGGGACACGGCTAAGCAGAGCGCCTGAGCGTGCACCTGGCCTTCGTGAAGGATTAAAAAAACTTGTGGGGAGTGGGATAATTGTTTGCGTTGTGAAAGTGGCCTCCCGTCTATGGACGGTCTGTCTGTTTAGAATATTGCATACCCGCTGGGCCCTGATGAACGCTCGGCCACGTGGGGCTGGTAGGGAACGACTAGGCTCAATTCCAGCTACCATGCACAGCCTGGGCCATGGTGCAGCCATGCCAATTTCCTATGTGAGGGGGCAGGAACATGGAACCCGGCGCTCTAGGCGCTCTCAGGGGGGGAGAGAAGAACGTCTGGCGGGTTCGATCCCTCAACCTCTGGGTATGGATGCCACCAGATGGTTTGTCTGTGAAGATGTATGATGATGAACCTGTTGATAATCGGAGGGTTCCTGATGCATACGAGCCCAGTCGGTCGGCAATCAGCAAGAGGCACTCTCGCTGCCTGTAAAGAATCGAGAATCTGAAGTTTTAGTGGCGGGGCACTGATGACCTAGCACCTAGCCCTCAACAAAGTCTTGAACAGCATCCACAAAAGCAAGTGCATCCCATCCCTGCCCGGCCTGGTAAAGCTGGTGGAAAATTATGGCACTTTTCGGGGGACCTGCCCAACCCCGCTCCCGTAACTGTGAAGTTTTTGTGAAGTTTTTACAGTCCAACGGGGCATCACATTTGATGCATGGGACTTGTGCCCGTAAACCGGGACATGCACTAAATACGCTAGGACAGCGAGCGAAAACCAGTGACCCCCCTGGGCAAGCAACCAACACACAACCACTGAGCAGCTGCTTCCAGTAGGCCTTCTGTGTGCCAGACTGCAGCTGACATTTGTAGGTTTGGGGCCAATTTCCCCTTCAACCTGACATGCTTGCATGTATAAATTACATTAGAGTATTGTACATGGCCTACCATAAACCCTTGTGCTTTGCATGTAAGAAAATGTCTTCTGGTATCGAAAAAAATGTAAAACCTCGCCCTCAGAATCACATGCCGACATAATTTAGGACTTATAAAGACACAAGGTCAAAGGGCGAGTTAATGACAAAACACCTCTGGGCCCTGATGAAAAGGCTCGGCTGCGTGGGCGCCCAACTGTCTGGTCGGGAGGAAAATAAAAATCAGAGGGCGAGTATACTGGTAGTCCCCAATATAGCCGCTGCAGGGCGGGTTTTATGGAAATTCGAAAGCACAGTGAGGCATCATATTTGATGCGCAGGAGAGGTGCCCATGGACCGTCTCCAGCAAGGAGGTGAGCGAACAAGCAGAGCAGTCCCCCCATGGGCATCCTGGCAGCTAACAACCAGGCTGTGGGAAAGGTCAGAACACACTACAGGAGATATATTCCTTGACAAAAGATTATGTTGACAAGGCACTAATGAAAGGGGGGCACCTATGTTCAAACAGGGCAGGCTGATTCAGACCCAAGTTTACCGGGCTTAGCTGGCGCAGGCCTTACTGGTCCTCCTCTGGAACTGCAGAGAGGATACGTCGGTGGGCGCTGAGCGAACGCAGGGTCTCTGAGGCAGGTTTGCTACCTTGACCTCTGGCTCTAGCGTCCGCCCCGCTCCAGCTCTCTGCCGGGGCTTGTCCGCGGTCGCTAAGGCCAGCAGCACCACTCAGCAGGGGCTTCAATGGAGTCGAGCTACAGGTCGGGGAGTGTGCCTGGCCTCTTGTCAGAATCCCGGAGTCCGCCTGTCCCTGTCCGCCCTTGTCATCCTCATCCCTGTCGCTGCTTCTGCTGCCGCTGCTCAGGCTGCCGTTGAGTTGCTGCACGATCTTATTCAGCCAGACGGTCTTGGCTTCCCGATGTATCGGCCACAAGTGGTTGCCATCAATGGCAAAGCAAACAAATGGACCCGTTGTGAATCGCGCCCATCCCTGGAAGCAAGGAAAAGAGGGTGATGGAATGGAATTTCAGAATTTGACACTCAGAGGGCCCGATCCTGCAAGCCAGCCTGTCCCCATTAGGAGTCGTAGATGGACCTTGTGACTGCCCTTGCCGTTCAGGTGATATTTCACAGCTCTCCAGTTTGCACCTTTCATCTGGACATAAAGATTGATTAAAGCAACATTCAAAGGCAATGCTGAGGGGTCAACCAGTGTTCGTACCCTACAGGGTATCCGGTATCGGTGGTTTCCCCCTCCAAGTGTGACCTCCTTTCTGCACACAAACTATTCAATTGGACGGCATTTTGTTCTTTGCAGCAACACGGTCTTCCTCACGTAATGTTGCCGAGCCACCCTCACTGTACCTTACATGTGGAAGCATCTCTGACGTGTCGTTGCCAAACCCCAATCTCTGTACTACCTGAGCTTCATACAGCTGCTACTCCTCCTTCTGGTGGTCATGTACAATCATGGATGCCTCCAGTAATCACAGCTTACCCCATGCCATGAGGCTCATAGTAACACCCGCATTCCTGCTTAGATGCTTCCTTATGTCCACCCTGACACACTCACGTCTCCGCCCACACATCCTTTTAGTCCATGGCCTCACCCACTCCCATTCTCCCACATCCAGCCCACCCTATCTCAACCGGCAGCTCTCCTCACCATCGTCGCCAGCGTCGCCTTGAACACGACCCTTCCCACTTTTGCCCCTCCTTCTCCCCTGCTTCCATCGTCCTCCTTGATCACCCGCCGTGATCCCTTGTCCACACTCATAGGTGTCCACACTCATAGGTGTCCGCTTTTATTTTAGTGCGCACTAGACCACCTTATGAAGGGAGCCGCAAGGCCTCCACTGGATCAGTCGGACAGCCTGATCATGAGCGGCCAGCTTCCGGTGGCACTATCCCCAGGGCATGATGCACCAGGATCCCTTGGCCGCAGCCTAGAAGAATCGAATGGAGGGGCTCGAAGAATAAAATAGGGCCACCCAGCGATTGGGTGATGTCAAACAAATGGCCATTCTCATGTGCCAATTGGTGCCCTTTGCCTGGAAATCCTAAATGTAAAAATCTCGTCACCTGAGACATAAAATGCTATGTTCCTCCCTCATACCTCCCCCATTCACCCTCGGCGATACCTCGTCCCTGCCACCTTCCTCCCTCATTCCTCCCTTTTCCATACCTTCCCCCCCCATAACCCTCCTTCTTCCTTCCCTCCTCCCTCACTTGTCCCACCCTCCCTCCTTATTTGTCAATACTTTGTCCCTCCCTCATCCCTCCCTCATCCATACCTCATCCCTCCCTCAACCATGGGGCGCTTCATGGATTTTTTCCCAAATGTGAGCCTACCTCCACCATGGGGCGCTTCACGCGGCGGTCTTGCAGCCCCCAGAAGGCGCGGATGGGGAAATCAAACGGCCGAGCAGCTTTCGCCCCCGAGGAAGATCCAGCATGCGGCCGTGCCGCGGCTGATGCTGCCTTCACATGCAGCTCAACTTGTGGGCCTGCCGCTGATGACCCTGACGCTGGCACAGAGGGTGCACCCACCTCCGACAGGGTGCCGCTATTCCTCTGCGGGGCGTGCACGTACTCGTCGAAGACACGGAAGTCGGCCCGCAGCAGAGGCTGGTATATCGGCCACATGGCTGGGGTGAAGACAGCCTCGTTGATATCCCAGCCGCGACACTCCTCCTGAGGCGGTGAAGTAAAGTGGGAGTGAGCAACCAGTATTCTTTTGAAGTGCATTAAAATCATGGCAGGGGTGAGGACGGAGTTATTGATGTTCCAGCCGCGACATTGCTCCTGAGGCGGGTCAGCGGGTCAGTTCAGTGGGGCACGTCAGTGAGACGGAGGGAGCATCGGAAGTTTAAATGAGAGCGTAAGACTTGACCACCCTTGGCAGGCCACTTGGCAGCCACCGATGTGCCTGTGGGGTCCAACCCCGATCTGCCTATGACTGCTATCGGCCCAAGCAGCAGGGCCAGTCTCCTCAGTATAAAGCCAAGATATACCTGAATTACAACTGAAGAATACCAGTATGCAATGAGCAGTCTTCTAATGATACAAACCTAGATGTCAAGAGGTCGGTCTCATCTCTCATGGGCCACAGGTCAGCAGAGAAGAAATGTATCAATCTATAAATCACATCTACTTAACGGCACTACTATACTGGCTATTCGTTTTTGCGTTTTCCTTCCTGACCAGCAGGAATAAATGGGCACACCAGAACACGTGCTTTTGCGCTTGCTCTCCTGACCTTGAATTCCGCCTCATCCAGTTGCGCCTGTCGCCTCCAAGGTCGCTTGTCCTCGGGCAGGTCCGGGGCAGGCATGGCAGACAGGAACCAAGTATCGGGCATGGGCAGGCCTGCAAGGGTCAAGGTGAGGTCACAGGAGCCAGATCTAAGACATCGAGAGGCCAGATCCATGACAGCTTGCTTCATATGGGTCGCATCATCTGCGACCAGGAACTCTGAACCCCGCTGGACCAGTATGGCCCCGCCAGCATGGGAAGGCCATCCGAGGGACAAGAGAGGTCGCAGCGGCCGGATCCAGGCATTTTTGAAAGTTACAGGACTACTGGTCCTGCGCAGATTCTAATACATAACGCCCTGTTTGGCCGCCATGGCCCTGAAGGGGTCAGGTAATCCAGGTACACACCCACCCTATGGGGGGGGGGGGGCTGCATGGTCGGCCCCGACCATGCAGGGGCAGGGGGGGGCAATCTTTTGCAGGGTCTTCTTGCCCAAGATTTTGCATGGTCTGCTGTGGGCCCACCATGCAGGCCCCCAAGCAGACCATGCAGGCCCCCAAGCAGACCATGCAGGGAAACATTATGGCGGCGCTTCGCTTCCCTCTTTCCCGGGACCCCTTCCTTGCTTAGGGTCCCCCCCCCCCTGCATGGTCGGGAAATCTTGCGACCATGCAGCCCCTTCGGGAGGGCCCACCCATACAGCCGTAGCGTTCGTCAGGCATCTAAAGGCACAGGAAGGTATCCACTTTTAAGGTGTGAACGCAGTATGAATAAGGGATACTGGTTCCAGATCAGACTTTATCTTCAGCCAAAGGCCTCATTCTCCAGGCTAGCTGCCCCCTCTCACCTGCCTCCCTGGCCAGCATCAGCATTAAAAATAGCCGTATGCCACCCAGCAACCCATGCCCCCTCTCACCTGCCTCCCTGGCCAGCATCAGCATCTCATACGCCACCCAGCACCCCATGCTGTGCGAAACAATGACATAGGGCACGCTAGAGGCACCGCCCTCCACGCCGTCCCCTGAGCTCCTCTGGCTCTCAGCTCCACCAGCAGCCTGCGCTAGCCTGCTGGGGTCTGCTGATCCGCCAGTGGGCTGCGCTAGCATGGCGGGTTCATGCGCTCTGCAAGCGGCCTGCGCTAGCCTGCTTGCAAGGAGTGGGAGCAGGGCCTCGGCTGCCTCACGAGCGCTCCTGCACGGGCGCTCCCGCATGCGAGTGCCCCTACCCGGCATTTGCACCACCAGCAGCTCGGCGTGCTGCTCCCGGCACCACTCCTGGCGGGCAATGGGACAGGGGGGTCATGAGGCCTGCTGGGCAACACTGTTTGTTGTATGATGCTTCAAATACGGTTCTGAATTATGACGGCCACACGCCAAGATGGCAGGGTGCAGGAAGCCCTGCCGCCCGCGTCCCCGGCAGTAGGCCTGTCAAATTTGGACACCAGCGACCCAGAAGTGGCTGACCAGCGGTCTGCCTCAGGTAGTGTCGCACACACTACAACAAACATTGCGGAATGACCTCCAGTTCAAGCCGGAAATTTGTCATCGTGGGTGATATTGCGCATGACATCGCTGCCAACGTAAATGGGATGCATGCTCATGCCTGGTCTCTGCACTTAATTTGTACGGCTCATTGGAGGTTTCCGCAGTTATAAAGATTTATCTATCCGATTGCAGTCTGTTTTATGGGCGAGAGGGGTAATTCTTTCACCCTTCTGTCAGACCGTTTGGAGGATGATAGTGGACCTGTCTTCCGCATGCCTGCAGCACATGGAAACAAATATCTGAATTCTATCTGGACACTGAAAAGCCGCTAGTGAGCCCATGCAAACTTCCTGAAATTACAAATTCCAGAGGCAATACTCCCATCCCCACTGACACTGCCCACCCAGTTTTTAAATCTGCCACCTCTTGCCGCAACCCCTGAATATTTTTTATGGTGCATGAGGTAAATCTGAGGTGCGACCGAGCGCAGTTCTGACAGCTGCTCCTATTTGCGTACCAGCAGTGGACTAGGGGCCCGCCTGATCCCGGTGCCCTCAGAGCTGTACATGTCCTCGGCGTTCCCCGCACTGTGGAAGCAGATGATTCGCATCCTGCACACATCAGCAGCCGGTGCAAGGTATGGCAACACAGAAAAACAGGGATCAAAAGCCTGATGAATCCTTTAGCCCTCCCTCCCATAGCCCTCCCTCTTGAGCTCGGCCTTCCCGCACTTTACGACCCAATGAGCTGCATCCTGCGCACACCAGCTGCCAGTAAGAGGCGTGGCAACATAGAAAAAACAGCTTTTAAAAGCCTGATGAAGGTATAGGCCTTGTAAGCCCGGCCTTCCCCACGCTTTGGGAGCAGATGAGCTGCCTCCTGCACACACCAGCAGCTGGTCAAAGGCAGGGCAACACAGGAATGAAATTACCAGTGGATCCATGACGGCATGCTGCAAAACTGACATGGGGCATGACTATAGGGTGCCCGGGCTTGAGAGCACAGGGCAGGGAAGGCGGATGCAAGCTCGGCTGTCTTTATTAGGGAGCATGACCTACAACTCAGCTTTCAGTGAAGTTGGCTTTTTCTGCATCCCTCTGAACCCAAAGCCAAGAAGGTGATCCAGTGTTACTTTTTTCGGCTACAAGGCCGCCTTAGACTGGCCTTCCTGCGGCTGTCCAAGGACCGATTGAGACCAAACCTTGACCGGCCTATGAGTGGTTGCCGAAGTAGCACGGCTGGCCTGAAACGGGGCCTCCAGACAGAGGCTGGAGTGTAGCTGACATGCAGCTGAGACTCAAAAAAATAAGCACTGAGGTGAACCCAGTGCCAGTGCTGACCTTCAAGGTTTTAGGGTACGGCATGTGACATCATGTGAGTGGATTCGGTTATAACCCCTTAACAGTGTCCCTAGGTAGCTACGAGGACATCGCAGGCAACCTCGAGGTTTTATCTGGAGGGCTGTCGCTGCACCTACAGGGCTGCTCCTGTCTTACCTCCATGAGGGCAGTGCTGAGGGGCACTACTTCAAGGACACTGCTGCCGCATCCAGAGCATAGATCTGGAGGCCTGCTGTACTGCTGTAGTATCTAGGCAGGGAGAACAGGCTTCCAGGACTAGCAGACCTCCATAACATCATAACCACCCTCAAAAAACGGAACACCTGCCCCCACCTATAGAGCATGTTCAGAATGGTGCATACCCGCTGGGCATTGCCGAACGCTCGGCCATGTGGGGCTGGTATTGGATGAGCAAGCTCAATTCCAAGTACCGAATCCCGTGGTAACACTGAAAAATCCTGCGGCATCATCGAATCCCGTGGTAGCACTGAAAACCCCGTGGCAGCTCAGAATCCCAGTCCACTTAGCCCAGTCCACTTAGCCCAGTTGACCTAGCCCAATTGACCTAGCCCAGTTGATTCCAAATCCTGCACCTGGCCTCCAACCTGCTGCTGGCCTCCTCACCTAGGGGATTGACACCCAGTGCGCCCCAAGGCCGGGAACCACCTGCACATGCAGACACAGATTGGTCTCAGATGGGCTGATGCTTTCCTGTGGGATTATGCCTTCTTGTGTGGAACCATGCCGTCTTCTGGGGAACCAGGTCTGAGGTACACTACCTTCTACGGCCCGGGGGGCATCATGAAGACTGAGTTACTGAAATGATGTTGAGTGTGACTGACCGACTGTGGTTTGGCATGGTATTGGAGTTTGCTTCAGCTACATTCCAGCTACGTCCCGGCCTGCTGCTGAGAGGTCAAGGTGCAGCTCCCCTGGTGCTTTGGCATCATGAGTTGGCCGGCCTGGGTCCTTTCCCAATTGGCCCAGCCAAGTCCGCCTGAATAGAGTGAAACAAAATAACACGTGTAGCTGCTGCTCCGCCCCATGCAGCCAGATATATGTAGGAAATTGCTGAGGACAATTACGGTACTCGCTTTGCCAAATCTTCAGCCGATGGCTCATGGAATTTGACAGGCGAAGCTGGGGCGCCTGCTGGGGCGTCAGCGGGTGTCTGCCGGGTAGCCGGAGGCGGCAGCGGGTTTTCGGCAGGTGAGACGATGCGCCCATGACCGAGGAACTGGGCCGGAGAGGCCGCGATGTCTAGGACTCGGCATGCCGCAAAATGTTGCCGGATCTCCAGCTCAGACCTACGCGGTGGATCATGGGTTTCGGGTTCAGGGTTTTGGGTCATAGCCTCATGGGAACACAGTGGTTGGATCTCCAGCTCAGGCCTATATGGTTGGTGATGGGAGCAGAAATGCAGGTCCTCAAATGAGTTATGTATTCAAATAAGGAGGCCCTCTCTGCAGAAGACTTCTAGAAAGAGGGGTCCACTCGCATGGGTCATTATGGAGCTTAATTGGTATCGCATTTTTCTGTTCCTGCTTACCTCAGATTACCAGCTCAGATTTGCCAGGTGGATCATGGGAGCAAAACTGCATGGCGACGTTCTGGTATCGCATGTTTTAAGGGGGGTTCAACCCGCAGTGGGTTGATCAACCAAATATTTTGTGTTCCTCCTCTGATCTCCACCTCACTCCTATATGGTAGATTACGGGAGTAGACTGCAAGCCGTCAAGTATTCAATGGGCCTGCATGCTACTGGCACGCACTTGCATGGTGCTATCAGCTATCGTCCCAACGTCTGCCACTGCTTATCTAACATTGCTTCTCCTATGATTCAGCTGCATCAAAACCTATGGCCGATGGGCCTTTTGCAGGACAGCTTAATGCTTGGGCCGAGGGCTGTGTGCCTACACATGTTTGGTCCCCATTGACCCGGTGGTGGCCGCCCAACAGCATGCCAGAGGTGGTTTAGTGCTACCTCTAAACACTTGACGCCTTTAAGAACTTCATACCAGGGCCGCAGCTATTTTTGTTGGCAGATAAGGATGTGGCTGAAACTGTTTGTGTGGACTGGCCATGAAGGGAGCCCAGGTCTGGCAGGGTTGCAAGCTTGCTGAAGTAAAGCAGCTGCCAGGGTTCCTGGAAAACCCATGCTTCCATCACAGTCCATTTGAACCAGCCCTTGCTATTCACAGGGAAGTGCGTCAGAATGTGAATTGCCCTGAGAGACAGGGCCCTCCATCACACCTTCCTCATTTCATTTGTTCCACACTCGCTACCCAAGAGCGCATCGGGCCCAATTTGCATTTACCACTATCTAGTCCACTTCTGGCATCACCTGTCAAGGTCTCTTGTCAGTGCATCAATGTGTGTGACGGGAATGGATGGTAGCAGGAGATAGTAGCAATAGATCATGAAAGGGGGGGGGAAGTATTCTACGGTAGCCTCCTTGGCCCCAAGCTCATGTTCCGGTACTTGCGCCCGTAAATGCGGTCGTGTATCATCTAGGGCGTGTTCGTGCCTCCTGCCGGTTCGTTGCGTCTGCCCCGCTCTGCCCCCGCGCACCAAGCCTCCGCCGCGTCCTCGGGCGGCTCCTCGACATGCTGCCCCTCGGCCCTCGCCTTCTCGAGCAGAACCTCGACCAGGTTTATGCGATGGAGCAGGGAAATCTCTGGGTCCATCGCGGGTGTTTTCACGAGCACGTGAAAATAATACCGGAATGCTACGAGGCCGGTGTTTGGCAGTGAGCCTCAGGTGAATGCAGGCCTGCCTGATCAGATCAGGATATCAGGCGTCTTCAGCACGGATAAGCCGCGGTCACCAGGCACGCCTCAATATTGCTTCATAATGTCAAATCAGGAATCCAGCGGGCTCTCTCGAAGCTTACGTGTCACGGCCTTGGAAGTTGGAAGGGAGTGCGGTAGGTGGACCGGTCCGGTCGAGGGACAGAATGTAACGGCCGGCACAACCGATCGCCCTGTCAATCAAGTGCACGATCGCGGGATTCGCGGCCACACGAGGATAGCGGCAGCGTCACTGGGCCATTACGGCCAGCATTGGCGGGGTCGCAGAGACAAGAGAAAGGTTAAAAAATGGCTGAAGAAGTGAAAATGAAGCGGCCACAGATGTGACAAGCTTCATGCACGGTAATTAGTGCTAGCTGACGATGGGGGGGGGCAAAGAACAACTGGACCCCCTCCACCATTAAAAGTCATAGAGCTTCATGAGAGCTTTGTAAATCTGGTCTTCAAAAATGTGTTGAGCTCAGGTGTGTGTGTAGAAAAGGACGGGGCAAAGTTAGGGAGGAAGGGGGGTCAGAAAATAGTGTTTTGAAGAAAACATACTCACCATAACATTTGTTTAGACAAAAGATTGAGACGAGTGCTTCACCGTTGCATTCCTCGTGGAAAATGCTGTCGATTTGCATCATAAGTATGCATAAACATAGCATATAATCAAACCAATTCCTATATACATATTTGCTAGACATCCCATTTCGGCAGAGGGGCTGGCTCCGCAACGAAAACCACTTCTGTTTCTATATGCACTCTAGAGTCAAGCAGTATAACAGTAGCTGCTATGACCTAAGCAATAGCTGCAGTCTGTGACGTTTGTTTTAAGGTATTGCAATTCATAGACTCTTCTCCTAGTCCGGTCCCTCCGCCACGCCTGTGGCAGCAACTGATTGGCACGACCTGTCTACCTTCAGGCTGCGGGATCCATTCGTAGTGTTTGTCTCATGCAACAGTGTTGTAGGCCTGGCAGTGCTCAGAGCAGACATTCTCCATGTCTCTTTAGCTCAAGTAAGGGGGCCTGAACAGTGTGGGCAAATTGACGCCGGAGCAGCTCATGATGGCGGCAGCTTAAGTGGCAGGGGTGCTCATGCGCTTGCAGTACTCCAGACGGAGTGAGGCTCATGGATCAGTGGCGTCCTAAGCGTGGGGTGGGAAAGTCGGTATCCTGCGTAAGTATCCAGCCCACAAGGTCACCCCTTTGCAATGACAGCCTTCCCTTCTCCTGGCATCATTGCGGCAGTCGAGGTCAATCATGTTACACCTGGGCCTACAGAACATAAACTTGTACATTCCAGAGGAAAGAAAGAGGCGGGGAAGAGACATAGTCCCTTTTTCAATCATGCCTCTCATACCACTAGCCCACTATAACGACTATACAGGGGTGCAGCCTAATGACTGCCTGGCCAACCCTAATCAACGATTCGACCTATCTCGCGGAGCTATGGAAGAGGAAAAAGAAATGCCTGACAGGCTTCGGTCTGGGGGACTCAATCGATTTGAGAATGTGGGTTTAGAACGGTGCACACCGGCTGGGCTCTGCTGAACGCTCGGTCTCGTGGGGCTGGTAAGGAATGATTAGGCTTAATTCTAGCTACCATGCACAGCCTGGGCCATGGTGCAGTCATGCCACCCACCTATGTGAGACGGCAGGAACATGGAACCCGGCGTTCTGGGCGGGGGGAGAGAGAAGATCGTCTGGCGGGTTCGATTCGTCAACCTGTGGGATTTGGGACTGTGGGTGGACCAAGATAACGCCCATGTTCCCGGAAGAACCTCAGGGGGGGGTCCAGGAGCACGGGCATTATCTTGGTAACTTAAGGCAATGATTCCGGAAGCAATAGCAGCACAGTCCCCTGCCAACGAGAGCCACTTCCTGCAGGTTATCCAGTCAGTGCTAGGGACTTTCATAAGTTGTTCCCTGGTTGTACTGGGTCAATAACGTTACACCTCTGGGCCCGCTCAAAGCTCGGCCGCGTGGGCGCCCAACTGTTCAGAAGGGAGAAAAGAAGAAAGTAAAAGGAAGAGTGGGGGAAAGGAACAAAAGGAGAGGCCGGGAAGGCAAAGAAGACCAAGTCCGACACCTGAGTTCCACTAGAGAGTAGCCCTGAACAAAGCCTTTCAAAAATAAAAGGCCACAAAAGCAAGCGTAGCCCACCCCTGCTTGGCCGCGAGGGCGCCCCACAGGTCAGAATGGAGAAGAGAATAAACTAAAAAAGGGGCAAACAACAACAACAACAAACAAAAAAGGACCAAAATAGAAGGCCGGTAAGGCAAACAACACCGGCGACTCAGAATCCCTAGAGACTAACCCTCAACAATGCCCACAGCACAGTCCACAAAAGCAAGTGCATCCCACCCCTGCTCAGCCTGGTACAGCTGGTGGAAGTTAGTGACAGCGCCTGGAGGACCTGTGGAGGATGCGCTGCATGTCTGCTTCCAGTGCCCAAGCGTGAAGGAGAGGCTTAGGGAGACAGGTTGGGCAGGGCCAAAGACTTTCAACAGTTGTACCGGGACAGGCTTGGATGGGTGCAACGTCCTCAACAAAAGTCAGAGCCTTGAGGACGTTGCACGCATTGTTGAGGCCTAGATTTGTTGCTTTTCTTTGCCTTCTTGGGGAATAGGCTTGAGAGGGGCTAAGATACTTCGGGCTGCCTTTTCCTTGGGGGGGGGTATTTCTTTCTCCTTTGTGTTCTTCCCCTTCTTTTCCTCTTACCTTCAGTTTATTTTCTTCCAACAGGACAGTTGGGCGCCCACGCGGCCGGTAGAACCTTTGGCCCCTTGGGACCAAAGAAAGAATACCATGTTTGGGAATGTGCCCCCTCTCTTGGAAATAAGAGATTATGCCCATGCCACATTTGAGTGAATGAGCATAGAGCGACGGTGTACGAGATGTAGCCTAAGAACTCTGAACGAAACAGGGGGTGCCGGCCTGGGTGCCGGTCCTATCCAAGGCCGGGACAAAAGGCACAGCCGCTTTCTTCACTCCTTCAAAACATGTGACATTATTTCAGTCCACCACAATAGTAAACATATTAGATACTTTACAACAAATTCACCCTATCAGTAGGCATTATCCCAGAACCTTCTGCAGATCCATGGCAGGGGGGTCATGCACCTTTCACCTGCCCCATCTTCCTGCCCCTCTCAACTCTGTGAGTCCCACACACTCCCCTCCACGCGTCAGCGCCCGCCCCCCCCGCCTTGCACCAAGGGCATCAACGCCATCGACAGAGCCTCCTCGCCCCGCGACTGCACCACGTATGAAGACAGCAGCAGGGCATCCACCCAGCTGTCGGCAGCATCCGCACTGTCCGCCACGAGGTATATACCCTGTCGGCACAATTCCAGGGAATAAGGGGCAGGTGAGAGATGGTTGTAGCATGCTCTAATGCAAGTGTGATGCAGGTGTGATAGTGTGATGCGTGTGTGTGTGGGGGGGGAGGGGGCAAGTGCGGTAGAAAGCTGGGCGCGGCGTTAAAGAGTTAAGTTGATGACTGATACTGATGGTGCTTTTGGACAGCAGCAGTGAGATGACAAACCGCTGCAGGACTGGGCTGACAAACCACTGCAGGACTGGGCTGACAAACCACTGCAGGACTGGGCTGACAAACCACTGCAGGACTGGGCTGACAAACCACTGCAGGACTGGGCTGACAAACCACTGCAGGACTGGGCTGACAAACCACTGCAGGACTGGGCTGACAAACCACTGCAGGACTGGGCTGACAAACCAATGCAGGACTGGGCTGACATCACTTCTCCCGTTCAAAATATCGGGTCGTGAGCAGGGCTTGCACTTTATCGTACTGCGGCGCTGCCTTCATCACCTGCATGGCCCCCTGTGATGGCTCCTTGGATGGCCACCTTGTGATGACCCCCCTGTGATGGCCCCCCTGTGATGACCCCCCTGTGATGGCCCCCCTGTGATGACCCCCCTGTGATGGCCCCCCTGTGATGGCCCCCCCTGTGATGGCCCCCCTGTGATGGCCCCCCCTGTGATGGCCCCCCTGTGATGGCCCCCTGTGATGGCCCCCCTGTAATGCCCCCCCTGTGATGGCCCCCCTGTGATGGCCCCCTGCACAGCCTCAAGGCCAGGCCCTGAGAGCGGCAGCATGGTTGTGTGTTGGTTGCTTGCCTAGAGGGGTCACGGGCTTTTCCCTCGCTGTGTTAGTTCATTTCGTTTCATGTTTGTACCGGTTTACAGGCACCTGTCCCATGCATTATATGTGATGCTACCTGGACAAAATATAAAGCACAACACTTTCGGGTGGCAAATCTTCCTCTCCCTCATCCATCACCACCACTCATTCCCCATACCCAAAGGACATAAGCAACGGCACATCCACCTTGACCCAGCAGACAAAGAAAAACACAGCTTCCATCCATCCAGCCTGAGTCTGGACAGGAAGAACATAAGCTGGAGTGTTTATTTCAGTGAACACCGGCCCACCTTCGGGAGGTGCTATGGGCGGGGCCCCCACTGGGCTGATCCGGACCAAATCTAGACCGACCCAAAAATAAACATCGATAACGATTCACAGGGCCTGTGCACATGACTCACCAGAGGGTTGCTGTACAGTCCGAGCCACAGCCCATGGCCCGCTGGCAGCGTGGGGTCGGAGCAGCGGCGGGCCGACGCAATGTCTGTCAGCGGCAGCGATAGCTGCGTCATGAGGCCAGGCCCCGAGCTGTCACCTTGCGGCGGAGCTGGGACCGCCGGCAAGCCTGAGGGTGGACGTGCGCACGAGTGAGCGTGCGGGCATATGGGTCGTATGTGTGTGAATGGGTGTCCGAGTTCGCACTGGTGGCCACATGATGGGTAGGGGGTGCAAGCCTCACAAGCTCGGCGAAACAGGGCCCATGGTCCCCACCAACAGCCAAGCAGCAGCCATACATCCTCACACAGATATTACCTTCCAGGCAGGAATTGTTGCCCCAACAACAGCACTACCGGTAGCATTACAGCCACAAAAAATCACACCTACCCAGCTAGTTACCCACTGGCATCAAAGCAACAGCCACACATCCTACTTCTGGGCAGGCACTGTTGCCCCAGAACAACATAACAGCCACAAACACTGAAACACTCCCGCCCACCGACACACCCACCCACCAGCAGCCATACATATACACACAAACAAACTCTCTCGGGCAGGAACTGTTGCCCCAGCAGCAGCAGTATCACTACATTCACAAACATGCCCACCCACCCAGCCACCCACCTGCGCTGGCACTCAAGCTGAGCGACCCCTCGAGCTCGCTTGCGACATGCAGAGAGATCTGATCCAGGATGAAGTGCTCGCAGCGCCAGATCTCGCCAGATCCAGACCCGGTCCCGTGCACTCCCGATTCGGCTGAGGAGGACGCCACAATCAAGGGGCCAACGCGCAGGAACGGCAGCGGGAGCATCGGCCTCACTAGGCCCAATGACCGCCGGTACACCTCCTGCGCTCACATACAAGAGGGAGGGTTTGGGGTTCAGATTTGGGGGTTCAGAGTTTCAGACTTGAACCAGAGTAACGGAACCGATCTGGCCCCCACCCAGTACACCGCCTCCGGGGCAGGCAAATATAATGCCTTTTCAAATATGCGGCCACATCCAAGAGGAAAGGTTTTGGTATTTTGGGTTCAAAGTTTTGCGTTCAGGGTTCTTGGATTCAGAGTTTTGGGTTCAGGGTTTCAGGCAAAGGTTACAGACTTCATCGATGGTAAGGGACACCCTCTGGCCCCAACCCAGGCTGCGTTGTTCCCTGGGCACGGCCCACTTGAGGTGTCGCTTTCTTTCCTTCTTTACGGTATACATACTTCCATACCGGCACAGCAATGAGTTGAGGCTTCCTGAATCTGTATCGTCACAACACAGATTCAGGTCCACAGACCAAAGTACCGGTCCAGGTGAACCTCCCAAAGACACCTCTCAAGCTTATGCAGGAGGGGGGACTTGGCGGATGCACTTAAGACACACGACGTCACTTTACTCTTGACCCCCCTCCTCCCTCCGCCCCTCCCTCGTCACCTTTTGCTGCTGCAGCGCAAACGCCAGGCAGATGTACTGCGCAGCCGTCGTGAAAGCGGTACGGATGTCTGCCTCGCGGGCCTGCCTCAGGGCCTGCCCCTCTGCGTCCAGTGAGGTCAGGGAAATACCTGCGCGGGGCAGCAGGAGACGTGTGCTGACATAAGCATGGGACCAGGGTGACAAGGCGGGGCAGGGGGCAGGGGGAGTACAGAGGCACTTGAGAGTAGGATCTGGCAGGGTGTAAATTAAGGGGTATTGAGTTTAATTGAGTTTAATTGAGTTTAATGGACATACAAAGAGAGTTACACACCTGCCTATGTCTCTGTACTGCCCCCACATACCTGCCCCTACCTCTTTGTCCTTTTCCCTGTACTGCCCCTGCATACCTGACCCTACATCTCCACCCTTGTACTGCCCGGCACGCCTGCACCTATTCCCTGCCTCTATACTGCATTTGCATACCTGCCCCTCACTTCCCACCCATACCTCAGTATTGGACCTACGTACCTGCCCCTGCCTCTGTACTGCCCCCGCATACCCGCCCCCACCTCTGTACTGCGCTGCCAGCTCGTTCTGGAGGGTGCATGCGTAGGTGTAGGACACAGTTCCAAGGTTGTAGCAGCCGCGATCAAAATCGGGACGCATGCGCAAGGCGCACCTGGTGAGTGTTTCAGGAGCAGCACAACATAGCACGGGGTAAGGTACACACGGGGCAATGGCACAAATCTGGGATGAAGAGATGTGTCCCTTTTTGTTAGCCTCCAAGAGATCAATTTGGGTCCCGGACGGAAAAGCGCATCACGCTTTAGGGAATCCTTGGGATTGCATACAGGGCACTCTTTCCTGAGGCGCGGTACAGATTACAGTAAACATCGGGTTCATCGGCATGAACGCGGCCGATAAGAGGCACCATTGTCATGCTGAGCGCACACCACACCAACGTTGAGGGGCTGCGGACGGCCATCCCTTGGCCCAATAGGAACCAAATTTAAAAGACTGCGTCAGCTCAGGGAACAGGGCACGCTGTATTGCTGCACCAGGACACCTTGGCGGCAGGCTGTAACAAACATGAAATGCAACTGAATTGCATAGAATGCGACTGAATTGCACTGCCTTAGATTTGAATTGCCTTCTACCAGGTTGATGATGAAATGCTTCCCTCAGGCTAAACCATGGACACAACCTCCCATGTTCCGACTGAATCAGCCGCTGCAAATCGTGCAATAGATTTTTGTAGAGAATTACCCAATGGCCAAAACAACGTTTTTAGGGGGAACGGCAGTTTGAATCTACATTAAGTATGTCAGCAAGCTGTACCGCCCTTACCTGAACTTCTCGACAGCAAAGCGCACAAGCTTGTCCCGCTCCCTCATGGTTTCTGCATCTCCAGATATCTCCTGCATCAGTTGGAAGGCAAGGGTGCAGGGGCCGGGGATTGGGGACGCTTTCAGACTTTCAGTTACAGCACAGCACGGGATTCAGGTCATGACAAAGGCTATTCAGATTAAGCATACTCCAGCGGGATGGCACAGCCCAGGGGTCCCAGCCATTAAGTTAAAAAGCCCAGGGATCCCAGCCTCAAGGGTTAACAGTGGAGGTTTTTGGAATGAGAGCCCGTCGTACTTGTAAGCACGGAGATATTGAAGTACGGTAGCAGGTCATCCTGGCCCATGGCACACGTACACATAGCACCGGCTCGGTGCATGCCTCTGACCCATTGCCCAGCACTCCGCTGCCCGATTGACCTGTCCTCTGCTCATCTGCTGCTGCACATGGCCACTACTTAATGCCCCATAGCTAAACACTCCACTACCGTCTGCCCCATAGCTAAACACTCCACTACCGTCTGCCCCATAGCTAAACACTCCACTACCGTCTGCCCCATAGCTAAACACTCCACTACCGTCTGCCCCATAGCTAAACACTCCACTACCGTCTGCCCCATAGCTAAACACTCCACTACCGTCTGCCCCATAGCTCCAGTGTCTCGTAACCCAGGTCTCACCAGCAGCACCAATCCACACTCACTCAGCGCCTGCAAACCAGGGGGGCCAACTACTACCTGGCCTCCACTCCACTGCCCACTCGCCAAAATCTCCACAACAACACTGCCCACTGGCCTCCACTCCAGTGTGCCCATTGCTCCCAAACCATGGCAACACAGCCCACTGGCCTCCACTACAGTGTGCCCATTGCTCCCAAACCATGGCAACACAGCCCACTGGCCTCCACTACAGTGTGCCCATTGCTCCCAAACCATGGCAACACAGCCCACTGGCCTCCACTCCAGTGTGCCCATTGCTCCCAAACCATGGCAACACAGCCCACTGGCCTCCACTACAGTGTGCCCACTGCTCCCAAACCATGGCAACACAGCCCACTGGCCTCCACTCCAGTGTGCCCATTGCTCCCAAACCATGGCAACACAGCCCACTGGCCTCCACTACAGTGTGCCCATTGCTCCCAAACCATGGCAACAAAGCCCACTGGCCTCCACTCCAGTGTGCCCATTGCTCCCAAACCATGGCAACACAGCCCACTGGCCTCCACTCCAGTGTGCCCATTGCTCCCAAACCATGGCAACAAAGCCCACTGGCCTCCACTCCAGTGTGCCCATTGCTCCCAAACCATGGCAACACAGCCCACTGGCCTCCACTCCAGTGTGCCCATTGCTCCCAAACCATGGCAACACAGCCCACTGGCCTCCACTCCAGTGTGCCCATTGCTCCCAAACCATGGCAACACAGCCCACTGGCCTCCACTACCGTGTGCCCACTGCTCCCAAACCATGGCAACACAGCCCACTGGCCTCCACTCCAGTGTGCCCATTGCTCCCAAACCATGGCAACACAGCCCACTGGCCTCCACTCCAGTGTGCCCATTGCTCCCAAACCATGGCAACACAGCCCACTGGCCTCCACTCCAGTGTGCCCATTGCTCCCAAACCATGGCAACACAGCCCACTGGCCTCCACTACAGTGTGCCCATTGCTCCCAAACCATGGCAACACAGCCCACTGGCCTCCACTACAGTGTGCCCACTGCTCCCAAACCATGGCAACACAGCCCACTGGCCTCCACTACAGTGTGCCCATTGCTCCCAAACCATGGCAACACAGCCCACTGGCCTCCACTACAGTGTTCCCATTGCTCCCAAACCATGGCAACACAGCCCACTGGCCTCCACTACAGTGTGCCCACTGCTCCCAAACCATGGCAACAAAGCCCACTGGCCTCCACTCCAGTGTGCCCATTGCTCCCAAACCATGGCAACACAGCCCACTGGCCTCCACTACCGTGTGCCCACTGCTCCCAAACCATGGCAACAAAGCCCACTGGCCTCCACTCCAGTGTGCCCATTGCTCCCAAACCATGGCAACACAGCCCACTGGCCTCCACTCCAGTGTGCCCATTGCTCCCAAACCATGGCAACAAAGCCTACTGGCCTCCACTCCAGTGTGCCCATTGCTCCCAAACCATGGCAACACAGCCCACAGGCCTCCACTCCAGTGTGCCCATTGCTCCCAAACCATGGCAACACAGCCCACTGGCCTCCACTCCAGTGTGCCCATTGCTCCCAAACCATGGCAACACAGCCCACTGGCCTCCACTCCAGTGTGCCCATTGTTCCCAAACCATGGCAACACAGCCCACTGGCCTCCACTCCAGTGTGCCCATTGCTCCCAAACCATGGCAACACAGCCCACTGGCCTCCACTCCAGTGTGCCCATTGCTCCCAAACCATGGCAACACAGCCCACTGGCCTCCACTCCAGTGTGCCCATTGCTCCCAAACCATGGCAACAAAGCCCACTGGCCTCCACTCCAGTGTGCCCATTGCTCCCAAACCATGGCAACACAGCCCACTGGCCTCCACTACAGTGTGCCCATTGCTCCCAAACCATGGCAACACAGCCCACTGGCCTCCACTCCAGTGTGCCCATTGCTCCCAAACCATGGCAACACAGCCCACTGGCCTCCACTCCAGTGTGCCCATTGCTCCCAAACCATGGCAACACAGCCCACAGGCCTCCACTCCAGTGTGCCCATTGCTCCCAAAACCCATTGCAAGACAGCCCACTGACCTCCACTCCACTGCCCACTGCTCCCAAAACCCATTGCAAGACAGCCCACTGACCTCCACTCCACTGCCCACTGCTCCCAAAACTCATTGCATCACAGCCCACTGACCTCCACTCCACTGCCCACTGCTCCCAAAACCCATTGCAACACAGCCCACTGGCCTCCACTCCACTGCCCACTGCTCCCAAAACCCATTGCATCACAGCCCACTGACCTCCACTCCACTGCCCACTGCTCCCAAAACCCATTGCAACACAGCCCACTGACCTCCACTCCACTGCCCACTGCTCCCAAAACCCATTGCAACACAGTCCACTGACCTCCACTCCACTGCCCACTGCTCCCAAAACCCATTGCAACACAGCCCACTGGCCTCCACTCCACTGCCCACTGCTCCCAAAACCCATTGCAACACAGCCCACTGACCTCCACTCCACTGCCCACTGCTCCCAAAACCCATTGCAACACAGCCCACTGACCTCCACTCCACTGCCCACTGCCCCCAAAACCCATTGCATCACAGCCCACTGACCTCCACTCCACTGCCCACTGCTCCCAAAACCCATTGCAACACAGCCCACTGGCCTCCACTCCACTACCCACTGCCCCCAAAACCCATTGCAACACAGCCCACTGACCTCCACTCCAGTGCCCACTGCTCCCAAAACCCATTGCATCACAGCCCACTGGCCTCCACTCCACTGCCCACTGCTCCCAAAACCCATTGCAACACAGCCCACTGGCCTCCACTCCACTACCCACTGCTCCCAAAACCCATTGCAACACAGCCCACTGGCCTCCACTCCACTACCCACTGCCCCCAAAACCCATTGCAACACAGCCCACTGGCCTCCACTCCACTGCCCACTGCTCCCAAAACCCATTGCATCACAGCCCACTGGCCTCCACTCCACTGCCCACTGCCCCCAAAACCCATTGCATCACAGCCCACTGACCTCCACTCCACTGCCCACTGCTCCCAAAACCCATTGCAACACAGCCCACTGGCCTCCACTCCACTACCCACTGCCCCCAAAACCCATTGCAACACAGCCCACTGACCTCCACTCCACTGCCCACTGCTCCCAAAACCCATTGCATCACAGCCCACTGGCCTCCACTCCACTGCCCACTGCTCCCAAAACCCATTGCAACACAGCCCACTGGCCTCCACTCCACTGCCCACTGCTCCCAAAACCCATTGCATCACAGCCCACTGGCCTCCACTCCACTGCCCACTGCTCCCAAAACCCATTGCAACACAGCCCACTGGCCTCCACTCCACTGCCCACTGCTCCCAAAACCCATTGCAACACAGCCCACTGGCCTCCACTCCACTGCCCACTGCTCCCAAAACCCATTGCAACACAGCCCACTGACCTCCACTCCACTGCCCACTGCCCCCAAAACCCATTGCAACACAGCCCACTGACCTCCACTCCACTGCCCACTGCCCCCAAAACCCATTGCAACACAGCCCACTGACCTCCACTCCACTGCCCACTGCCCCCAAAACCCATTGCAACACAGCCCACTGACCTCCACTCCACTGCCCACTGCCCCCAAAACCCATTGCAACACAGCCCACTGACCTCCACTCCACTGCCCACTGCCCCCAAAACCCATTGCAACACAGCCCACTGGCCTCCACTCCACTACCCACTGCCCCCAAAACCCATTGCAACACAGCCCACTGACCTCCACTCCACTGCCCACTGCTCCCAAAACCCATTGCAACACAGCCCACTGACCTCCACTCCAGTGCCCACTGCTCCCAAAACCCATTGCAACACAGCCCACTGACCTCCACTCCACTGCCCACTGCCCCCAAAACCCATTGCAACACAGCCCACTGGCCTCCACTCCACTACCCACTGCTCCCAAAACCCATTGCAACACAGCCCACTGGCCTCCACTCCACTGCCCACTGCTCCCAAAACCCATTGCAACACAGCCCACTGGCCTCCACTCCACTGCCCACTGCTCCCAAAACCCATTGCAACACAGCCCACTGACCTCCACTCCACTGCCCACTGCTCCCAAAACCCATTGCATCACAGCCCACTGGCCTCCACTCCACTACCCACTGCCCCCAAAACCCATTGCAACACAGCCCACTGACCTCCACTCCACTGCCCACTGCCCCCAAAACCCATTGCAACACAGCCCACTGACCTCCACTCCACTGCCCACTGCTCCCAAAACCCATTGCATCACAGCCCACTGGCCTCCACTCCACTACCCACTGCCCCCAAAACCCATTGCAACACAGCCCACTGGCCTCCACTCCACTACCCACTGCCCCCAAAACCCATTGCAACACAGCCCACTGACCTCCACTCCACTGCCCACTGCCCCCAAAACCCATTGCAACACAGCCCACTGACCTCCACTCCACTGCCCACTGCCCCCAAAACCCATTGCAACACAGCCACTGACCTCCACTCCACTACCCACTGCTCCCAAAACCCATTGCATCACAGCCCACTGGCCTCCACTCCACTACCCACTGCTCCCAAAACCCATTGCAACACAGCCCACTGACCTCCACTCCACTGCCCACTGCTCCCAAAACCCATTGCAACACAGCCCACTGGCCTCCACTCCACTGCCCACTGCTCCCAAAACCCATTGCAACACAGCCCACTGGCCCCCACTCCACTGCCCACTGCTCCCAAAACCCATTGCAACACAGCCCACTGGCCTCCACTCCACTGCCCACTGCCCCCAAAACCCATTGCAACACAGCCCACTGACCTCCACACCACTGCCCACTGCTCCCAAAACCCATTGCAAGACAGCCCACTGACCTCCACTCCACTGCCCACTGCCCCCAAAACCCATTGCAACACAGTCCACTGGCCTCCACTCCACTGCCCACTGCTCCCAAAACCCATTGCAACACATCCCACTGGCCTCCACTCCACTGCCCACTGCTCCCAAAACCCATTGCAACACAGTCCACTGGCCTCCACTCCACTGCCCACTGCTCCCAAAACCTATTGCAACACATCCCACTGGCCTCCACTCCACTGCCCACTGCTCCCAAAACCCATTGCAACACAGCCCACTGGCCTCCACTCCACTGCCCACTGCTCCCAAAACCCATTGCAACACAGCCCACTGGCCTCCACTCCACTGCCCACTGCTCCCAAAACCCATTGCAACACAGCCCACTGACCTCCACTCCACTGCCCACTGCTCCCAAAACCCATTGCAACACAGCCCACTGGCCTCCACTCCACTGCCCACTGCTCCCAAAACCCATTGCAACACAGCCCACTGACCTCCACTCCACTGCCCACTGCTCCCAAAACCCATTGCAACACAGCCCACTGACCTCCACACCACTGCCCACTGCCCCCAAAACCCATTGCAACACAGCCCACTGACCTCCACTCCACTGCCCACTGCTCCCAAAACCCATTGCAACACAGCCCACTGGCCTCCACTCCAGTGCCCACTGCCCCCAAAACCCATTGCAACACAGCCCACTGACCTCCACTCCAGTGCCCACTGCTCCCAAAACCCATTGCAACACAGCCCACTGACCTCCACTCCACTGCCCACTGCCCCCAAAACCCATTGCAACACAGCCCACTGGCCTCCACTCCACTGCCCACTGCTCCCAAATCCCATTGCATCACAGCCCACTGGCCTCCACTCCACTGCCCACTGCTCCCAAAACCCATTGCAACACAGCCCACTGGCCTCCACTCCACCGCCCACTGCTCCCCAAACCCATTGCAACACAGCCCACTGGCCTCCACTCCACCGCCCACTGCTCCCCAAACCCATTGCAACACAGCCCACTGGCCTCCACTCCACTGCCCACTGCTCCCAAAACCCATTGCAACACAGCCCACTGACCTCCACTCCACTGCCCACTGCCCCCAAAACCCATTGCAACACAGCCCACTGACCTCCACACCACTGCCCACTGCCCCCAAAACCCATTGCAACACAGCCCACTGACCCCCACTCCACTGCCCACTGCCCCCAAACCCATTGCAACACAGCCCACTGGCCTCCACTCCACTGCCCACTGCCCCCAAAACCCATTGCAACACAGCCCACTGACCTCCACACCACTGCCCACTGCTCCCAAAACCCATTGCAACACAGCCCACTGGCCTCCACTCCACTGCCCACTGCTCCCAAAACCCATTGCAACACAGCCCACTGGCCTCCACTCCACTGCCCACTGCCCCCAAAACCCATTGCAACACAGCCCACTGGCCTCCACTCCACTGCCCACTGCTCCCAAAACCCATTGCAACACAGCCCACTGGCCTCCACTCCACTGCCCACTGCTCCCAAAACCCATTGCAACACAGCCCACTGGCCTCCACTCCACTGCCCACTGCTCCCAAAACCCATTGCAACACAGCCCACTGGCCCCCACTCCACTGCCCACTGCTCCCCAAACCCATTGCAACACAGCCCACTGGCCTCCACTCCACCGCCCACTGCTCCCCAAACCCATTGCAACACAGCCCACTGGCCTCCACTCCACTGCCCACTGCTCCCAAAACCCATTGCATCACAGCCCACTGGCCTCCACTCCACTACCCACTGCCCCCAAAACCCATTGCAACACAGCCCACTGGCCTCCACTCCACTACCCACTGCCCCCAAAACCCATTGCAACACAGCCCACTGACCTCCACTCCACTGCCCACTGCCCCCAAAACCCATTGCAACACAGCCCACTGACCTCCACTCCACTGCCCACTGCCCCCAAAACCCATTGCAACACAGCCCACTGACCTCCACTCCACTACCCACTGCTCCCAAAACCCATTGCATCACAGCCCACTGGCCTCCACTCCACTACCCACTGCTCCCAAAACCCATTGCAACACAGCCCACTGACCTCCACTCCAGTGCCCACTGCTCCCAAAACCCATTGCAACACAGCCCACTGGCCTCCACTCCACTACCCACTGCCCCCAAAACCCATTGCAACACAGCCCACTGACCTCCACTCCACTACCCACTGCTCCCAAAACCCATTGCATCACAGCCCACTGACCTCCACTCCACTGCCCACTGCTCCCAAAACCCATTGCAACACAGCCCACTGGCCTCCACTCCACTACCCACTGCTCCCAAAACCCATTGCATCACAGCCCACTGACCTCCACTCCACTGCCCACTGCTCCCAAAACCCATTGCAACACAGCCCACTGGCCTCCACACCACTGCCCACTGCTCCCAAAACCCATTGCAACACAGCCCACTGGCCTCCACTCCACTGCCCACTGCTCCCAAAACCCATTGCAACACAGCCCACTGGCCTCCACTCCACTGCCCACTGCCCCCAAAACCCATTGCATCACAGCCCACTGACCTCCACTCCACTGCCCACTGCTCCCAAAACCCATTGCAACACAGCCCACTGACCTCCACTCCACTGCCCACTGCCCCCAAAACCCATTGCAACACAGCCCACTGACCTCCACACCACTGCCCACTGCCCCCAAAACCCATTGCAACACAGCCCACTGACCCCCACTCCACTGCCCACTGCCCCCAAACCCATTGCAACACAGCCCACTGGCCTCCACTCCACTGCCCACTGCCCCCAAAACCCATTGCAACACAGCCCACTGACCTCCACACCACTGCCCACTGCTCCCAAAACCCATTGCAACACAGCCCACTGGCCTCCACTCCACTGCCCACTGCTCCCAAAACCCATTGCAACACAGCCCACTGGCCTCCACTCCACTGCCCACTGCCCCCAAAACCCATTGCAACACAGCCCACTGGCCTCCACTCCACTGCCCACTGCTCCCAAAACCCATTGCAACACAGCCCACTGGCCTCCACTCCACTGCCCACTGCTCCCAAAACCCATTGCAACACAGCCCACTGGCCTCCACTCCACTGCCCACTGCTCCCAAAACCCATTGCAACACAGCCCACTGGCCCCCACTCCACTGCCCACTGCTCCCAAAACCCATTGCAACACAGCCCACTGGCCTCCACTCCACTGCCCACTGCCCCCAAAACCCATTGCAACACAGCCCACTGACCTCCACACCACTGCCCACTGCTCCCAAAACCCATTGCAAGACAGCCCACTGACCTCCACTCCACTGCCCACTGCCCCCAAAACCCATTGCAACACAGTCCACTGGCCTCCACTCCACTGCCCACTGCTCCCAAAACCCATTGCAACACATCCCACTGGCCTCCACTCCACTGCCCACTGCTCCCAAAACCCATTGCAACACAGTCCACTGGCCTCCACTCCACTGCCCACTGCTCCCAAAACCTATTGCAACACATCCCACTGGCCTCCACTCCACTGCCCACTGCTCCCAAAACCCATTGCAACACAGCCCACTGGCCTCCACTCCACTGCCCACTGCTCCCAAAACCCATTGCAACACAGCCCACTGGCCTCCACTCCACTGCCCACTGCTCCCAAAACCCATTGCAACACAGCCCACTGACCTCCACTCCACTGCCCACTGCTCCCAAAACCCATTGCAACACAGCCCACTGGCCTCCACTCCACTGCCCACTGCTCCCAAAACCCATTGCAACACAGCCCACTGACCTCCACTCCACTGCCCACTGCTCCCAAAACCCATTGCAACACAGCCCACTGACCTCCACACCACTGCCCACTGCCCCCAAAACCCATTGCAACACAGCCCACTGACCTCCACTCCACTGCCCACTGCTCCCAAAACCCATTGCAACACAGCCCACTGGCCTCCACTCCAGTGCCCACTGCCCCCAAAACCCATTGCAACACAGCCCACTGACCTCCACTCCAGTGCCCACTGCTCCCAAAACCCATTGCAACACAGCCCACTGACCTCCACTCCACTGCCCACTGCTCCCAAAACCCATTGCAACACAGCCCACTGGCCTCCACTCCACTGCCCACTGCCCCCAAAACCCATTGCAACACAGCCCACTGACCTCCACTCCAGTGCCCACTGCTCCCAAAACCCATTGCAACACAGCCCACTGACCTCCACTCCACTGCCCACTGCCCCCAAAACCCATTGCATCACAGCCCACTGGCCTCCACTCCACTGCCCACTGCTCCCAAAACCCATTGCAACACAGCCCACTGACCTCCACTCCACTGCCCACTGCTCCCAAAACCCATTGCAACACAGTCCACTGACCTCCACTCCACTGCCCACTGCTCCCAAAACCCATTGCATCACAGCCCACTGGCCTCCACTCCACTGCCCACTGCTCCCAAAACCCATTGCAACACAGCCCACTGACCTCCACTCCAGTGCCCACTGCTCCCAAAACCCATTGCAACACAGCCCACTGACCTCCACTCCACTGCCCACTGCTCCCAAAACCCATTGCATCACAGCCCACTGGCCTCCACTCCACTGCCCACTGCCCCCAAAACCCATTGCAACACAGCCCACTGGCCTCCACACCACTGCCCACTGCTCCCAAAACCCATTGCAACACAGCCCACTGGCCTCCACTCCACTGCCCACTGCTCCCAAAACCCATTGCAACACAGCCCACTGGCCTCCACTCCACTACCCACTGCTCCCAAAACCCATTGCAACACAGCCCACTGGCCTCCACTCCACTACCCACTGCTCCCAAAACCCATTGCAACACAGCCCAGTTCTTGCCTGCAGGACCAGGCCCCAATTATTCAGCGCCTGCGGGTTGTTGGGGTTCCACCGTACTGCCTCAGCATACTTCTCAGAGGCCAGCGAGAGGCAGCGCCTGGCAGCAGCAATCCCTGCGGCAGAACCCGCAACCACGGGGCCGGCCTCACTGCCCCTGCCCCCGCTTGCATAGCCAGGCTTTGTGAAGGTGCTTCCGGCTGCCGCTGCTGCACCAGTCCCGCTACCACCCTGCTGAGGTGGCACCTGGGCTGATGCTGTTCCAGCGGCAGCTGCTGTTGCTGCGGGTGAGGCTGGCGCGGGTCCCGATGCCGGGGCAGGCCCCGTCTTCAGCACCCTGGCTAAGTCACTGAGGGCGACACCCCAATTGTACAGCGCTGCATGCGAGGAGGGCTTGGAGGCTAGCGCGGCCTGGTAGGCGTCACAGGCCTGCAGCACATATGCAGTAAACATGTAGTACATCTGAAGTACATTCACAAACCAGGTCACGAAGGGCTACACACAGTCGCAGAATGTGGCATGTGTGGAGGGCATAAGGCCAGCACGGCCTGGCAGGCAGCACATGCCTGCAGTACATTTGCATTACATCCACTCAACAGGTGAAGCTGTGCTCAGGCCTTGGGCCGCTACTCCGGATGTACAACAGGCAGTCTCATGGAGGTAGGGAAATACAAGGACAGACAGACAGGGGGAGTTACATAGACAGCAATACTCAGCATCCCGCCTGCGTCCACAAACAACCGAGGCTGCCCCCTTCGAGCCTGCAGTCCACTTGCCTTACCCAAAGATACCCTGGGCTGCCCCACCTCCCCATCCAGGCACCACGGCTCACCTGCTCAAGGTACATCCGATGATCAGGACTTCCAGCAGGGGTCTTGCTCGCCAGTTCCTGGGCAACGCACACGCATTTTAATATTTACAATGTATGAAGGGATTCATGCTTCGATGATTTTCAGACAGTGCCCCTTTTTTCTTAACACTCTCACTCACCTGCTTGAAAAGAGAGGGCCATGGGGAAGTGGGGCGTGTGCACGACCCAAGTGGCAGTGATCAGGGAGTGGTGGATTCCATTCCATTGATTGCAGCCTGGACATCCGCAGCCACTGCCCGCTGTCAAACTTAGTGCCTGGGATCGCCATGCACCCTGCTCCCCTGTCCCGGTCACCCCCCTCCTCGCCCACCAGCAGCATCGGCCCACCTGCAGTACAAGGCCGTGGCTGTAGTGCACATCCAGGTGTTGCAGCTGTTGTTGAGTGTGCTCCCCCGCATGCTCAGAAGCAACACCTGGCCCCGCTGAATTGCCGTCACCCTCGGATGCTTTGCGGATCATGTCCGAGTACATGCGGGCGGTGACAACCAGATCCTTAAGGTGGGGGTCCTGCAGGGGCGCGTCAAGAGCACAGCTTACTTCAGGGTCTTGCAGCTGCAATCAGGGACATCATGCAGCCTCAAAAAGGGTTCCTGGTGCTTCAAACCCTGCTGCTTGGGCAACCGGAGGAAGGCCAGTGAAGGAGTGGTCCTCGTCAGCCCAATGGGTCTGTCTAGGGGGTCTATAGTGCACAAGCACTGGTCAGGGAGGGAGTGGACGTTAGGCATGGGCAGGCATAAGTGGGCCCGGGGAAGCTGCCTAGAAGCCAGGAGACCACGGGTTTTTGTGCCCGGCAGAGCATAATCTGCACAAGAGTCGAGGGCTTAAGCATCATTTAAAAGATAGGCTACACAGGAGACTATGAGACAATCAGGAGGGGCACAGACAAAGCTGCTTGCTGTTGCCACTTTCCACCACTGCCAAGGCCGGAATGGCGGCATGAAGCATGGCCCGCAAAGAGACCAGGACTTCCAGCATGAGTAACATTAAGGATGGTCTGAGAAAGACCTGGGCTTCTCTCGCGTGCAACAGGATGATGTCCAGGATCCGTGTTTTGTTTGTATTCACAGGTGAAAGGGTCACTAATTCAAGGTGGATGGGTGGATGGCAGGAGCTCATGCTTATTCTAGGCCCACTCATGTACAATTAAGCTTGACCACGGACTACCGCCATGGGGGCCTGGTGCATCATGCCCTGCAAAGTGGTAAGGTTTGTTCCCTATTACCCCAACCTTAGCCACCGAGGGCCTGCCAGTGGCCTGGTGCAGGCTCCCAGCACGCTCCACTGAAACAGATCTGACAATTACAAAAGGAACCTCAGCAATGTCAGTTATCTCGCGAGCCTCCACATGCTAACGTTGATACCTGCTGCTGATGCTCAGCTCTGTGAGGTGTCTGCGGTTGCACGGGGCCTGTGGCTGCACTGGCTCCAGATCCAGAAGCCGGAACACCGCTGAGGGATGAGGCAGATGACAGTGACGGCGAAGAGGCCGCATCCGCATTAGGGGAGAGCGTGCTCAGCGTGGCTGTGCTCGGCGTGATATCATTCCCGAAGTTGAACTGCATGCCGGTCATTTTAAATGATTGCCAAGAAAACATGTCCCTGTTCTCCTACCGTATCCACCACTTGCTGGTCTCGGTATCCATGTTGTACATGCACGAGGATGCAACCCCGGTTGGTATCCATGTTGTACATGCACGAGGATGCAACCCCGGTTGGTATCCATGTTGTACATGCGCGAGGATGCAACCCCGGTTGGTATCCATGTTGTACATGCACGAGGATGCAACCCCGGTTGGTATCCATGTTGTACATGCGCGAGGATGCAACCCCGGTTGGTATCCATGTTGTACATGCACGAGGATGCAACCCCGGTTGGTATCCATGTTGTACATGCACGAGGATGCAACCCCGGTTGGTATCCATGTTGTACATGCGCGAGGATGCAACCCCGGTTGGTATCCATGTTGTACATGCACGAGGATGCGAACCCCAACATGAAGGACAGAGCCATCGCCGGTGCTCAGTCTAGGCAAAGCGAAAGATGCGCCATTGGAACTGCGCAGTTCTTGGTCCTCTTAGAAACTGTGACGCTCACAGCATGGGAAGATCTGTGTGTGCATGCCAGTGCGAGCGTTGCATACTGAGGTCGGCATGGGCCAGACTTGGGGCATGCAGCTATTAATGAGTCCATACTGTGAAGGATCTTGAATTCATGGCGTGATGCGATGGTCACGGCGAGGGAGTGTCTCGTCAGATACGTGCGGAGGTCCCTGCCTCTGACACTTTCCCCTTTTTGACTGACCCGGATCGTGCCACCGACGACGTCTCCCGTCAACGCAGCTACTGCTCTGTTAAGCTCCTCCCCTCCGAAAATGGGCTTAAACCCCTGGATCTGAGCACAGGGAGCGTGCCCGCTTTAGTTGAGGCGGGTGAAATTCTACCGAAGCTACAGATCCATACCTCGTCCAGTAGGACTCGAGCCTCAAGCGATGAAAAAAATGCGGCCTGAAGAAAATCGGCAGAAAGAGTTCGTTCAGGTGCGAACAAAAGAGCATCCGAGCCCGAAATAGTAGCATGATGGCCAGAAGTGCCATGCTTTTGCCCACCATGGCCTGTAGAGATCACGTGCGTTGGGTTGCGATAACTAGGGGCAGTGTCTCTGATCACACCATTTCACTGCACAATGTATTCAAGATGTAACAAAAATCGGCTCTATGCCTGGGCACTAGCATCTGCGTCACCAAGGCGCCCCGTGGCAGGCCCTGATGTTTAAAAACTTTCGAGCTACGAATGTCTTACCTCCTAGTTTTGTTTTTTGCAGAAGCAAACGTCGACGCACTTGAAAGCAATCGTCCAAGCTAGACATAACGCTCTTCCACGCATAGAATATGCTCGAGAACATACAACACTACGACCGAAACAGGTTGGCAGGTGGTGCGGTGGGCCTTGCATGCATTAACACAATGTATTTCCACAGTATAAAGTTTAGTTGTTTGCTGAATTGTCCCGTTGCAAGCCCTTCGTCGCGACGTCTCCTTAATTGAAACAAACCTAGTTGTGTTTCTTTGCGCGCAGTCCTGTCCCCTTGCCTTGGATACACACCACTACGTAACAGAGATAATTTTGAGCGTATCTACCCTAATCAGGCAGTCTAGGCCAAGTTGTAAGCCGCACCACTACTTTACCGCCCCCAGCAGTCAGTACCTGCGAAATAGGCTTGGGGCAATGGACACCATGGACACCGTTCGAACTCAAATTTCAAGAATTTGGCCTTTACGAAATCAAGCAAGCATCTTGAGGTGAGTCCGTGCGTTGGGACATACCGGGAGAACCCTGGCTGAGATGTGCACATCTACCGCGAAACTGCCGCACGACAGGCAAGACGTTAATAGTGGGGGCTTCTTGCATCGTGCATACTAATCGTTAGTTTAGCAATGAGGCAAAAGGGGCACCCCCACGTGGCGAATTTGCCCAACGCTGTGCCGGGTGACTTCCAGATTGCGTGATGTACGCCAACCCGCGACCCACTCTCCTCCCTTCACACAAAAAACGAGCTCAGCTCCTGCACCTGACCCTGTCCTTACCCTCAACTCCAGGAGAGAGCTGACCCTTCTGCTGCTCGAAGACCCTGACCACCGCCTGCGCACTGCTCACTGCGATGAAATCATGCGTGGACGGCTGCCAGGTGTCTATGCAGCAGCAACGTGCAGCAGCCCTATCCAGGCTGCACTCTCCCAGGACTCTACGTGTGAACGCCTATTCTGCTTGGAGACCGCAGGGGCCTCGGCCATTCCCGTCGGAGCTGTTCCCTCGGACTGGGCACAGCAAATCCTCAGGCTTGATACTGCAGAGCTTGCACATTGCTGCAATGGAGATCACGCTCACCTGCCTCCGTCAGGAATCGGCATCATCGCCGCCGCCGCCGCCGCCGCGGCTGCCAGCCGGCGTGACAGCCAGCCGCTATCCGCGGTCACCTCGGAGCAACTGGCAGCGTGGCCGCCGCCGCTGGCCCTGGTGGACATAGCGCTGCTCACTGCCATCTGCACGACATGGCCGCGCCATGAATTCGACGACGAGCACTACCTGGCCACCAGCATCGGCTACCTCCTGGCCACGAGGAAGGACCCCTCTGGCCAGCTGCCTCACCTGAGCCTGCACCTGGCAGACCTCGCGGCCTGGCTCCAAAGCCTGAGCATGCTGGACGTGCGGCTGCAGCGCCCTGTTGACAAGCTACTATTACAGCAGCATAACGGAGACGGAGTGGGTGAGGGGCCCGACGCGTCAGCGCCCGGCTTCTGGGCATCATCCCCCCTGTCATCACCTTCCTCGGGTTGGGAGGGACCCCTGTCACCGGCTGCCGCCGCCGCCGCCGCTGCAGCTGCTTCACGGTCAGGCCCGTCTGCTGCACGCCGTAACCTCACGGACATGCTGATGAGGCTGGAGGGACCCATCAGAATGACTGGCACAATGCAGTCCGGCGCCGGAGCTGTCGTTATGCTGTGCGCTGACCGGCTCGCGGCCCCTGCGCCCCGCCATGCCTACTTTGCCTCGCCCTCGGACGCACTCTCCCGCCACATGGTGGACTGGCTGAAGCTGGACAGCGAGCTGTGGCAGCTGAGGCGGCAGCTGAGCGAAGGTGGCGGCTGGGCCGCCGAACAGAGCCAGCAACCGCGACTGCTGGCCTGGCCGCCGGGAGCGACTGCGGCTGGCATGCTCCTGCAGCACCTGGAGATCTCGCGGGCTTCACCGGGACTGCCGAAGTTCCTGTTTGAGTATGAGGCGCCTGTCGGGGGAGCGGCTGACCCTGCTGTTCTCTACGGCGGCCACCCTGGCCACATGATCAGCCCTGCCACCCGCAGGCCTCCAGGCACGCCCCTTCTGCAGCACAACACCTTTGGAATGCAACAGCTAATGCAACACCAGCAACACCAGCGGGGAGTTGAGGGCGGGAACGCAGGCAGGGACTTGCTTTCTGAAGGTCCGGAGCAAGGGGCGGCAGCGACCGTGTTGTCAAACTCGTCCTCGGCAGCGTCTGTCCCACAAGGCTCCGAGCGTGCATTGGCCTTTGGGAGCGTGCAAGGTAATGGAGACAGAGACAGCCTTCCACTGGTGTCCAGCCAGCAAGGACCCACAGGACCTGTGCCTCACGCCCCGACAAACATGCTGACATCAAGCGAAAACAGGGAAAACGGCTCGAAGCATGTGCCCCGAGCCATCGCCAGCTGCTGGAGCGCTGGACCGCCGCACCCGCCCGCCACCGCCGCGACGGCTCAAGGGATGATCCTGGGTGGGCCTGGGGCCGGTCGAGGCGTTGATGCAGGAAGGGCGCCCGGGGGCGAGACAGGTCGCCAGGGTGCTGTGACGTATGGCGGCCCGTCGCCCGCCAGTGCTCTAGACTCCTCTTCGTCGATGCTGGGCGGGAGCCACGGCAGCAGCATTGGCGGCCCTGAGACGCTTTCCTGGCCATCCAGCTCGCCGGACGTTGACGGCTCTGTACCGGTGGGCGGCCTGCGGTCTTTCTCCGCCCGGGGCGGCGGCAGTGGCGGCATCAGCGGAGCGGCCAAGCGATCGCCGGCGGGTGGCGGGGGAGCTGGCCGTGCGAACTCTGATGCCTCGGCCTGGCTGCACGTCCAGAGCGCAAACTCGGGGCGCGGGGGTGGCAGCAACGGAAACATCGGTTCAGGCGTGAGCCCGGCGTACAACGCCCACCATTCTGGCGGCCCGGCGTTTGACCCGCACACGCCGCACGGCTACCACCTGCACTATGGCCAGCACCCCGTGCAGTCTGGGGGCGGTGGCAGTGCCGGGCAGCACCACTACACGCCTTCGTCGGTCTCGGAGCTGAGCGAAGACGGCTGTGGCGTGCACGGCCCGCCGGACCTCGAAACCGCGCTGGAGGCGATGATCTCCTTCGAGCAGCATCCGCCGCCGCCTCTGCACCAGTTTGGCTCCAGCGATCCAAGACACCACGGCCCACCCCCGCACAGCCACGCCGGCAACGGCAACGGAAACTATGCACCCGTTGGCAGCATCAACAGCCAGATCTCCTTGCAGTACCAGCAGCAACAGCAGCAACACCACCTGGGGGGCGGCGGCGGCGGCGGCGGTGGCAGGCCCAGCAATGCTGATTCATTGCCAGCTGGCCACAGACTCAGCTTTGCGGCGGCAGCCGCTTCCGGGGCCCCACAGCAGCAACAGCAGCTTCCAGGCAGCTTCAATGCCTCTATGATCCACGACCACGTTGTGTTGGGGTCATCGGCAGGCACCGACGGGCCACCGGGCTGCGGCAAGCCGCCCTCCGGGCCTGCCATCAATGGGCGCATTATGACGGGCTGGGCGGCAGTGGCAGCCCGCGAGCCTGGCACAGCTGCCGCCGCCGCCGCCGCCTGGAGCCGACAGCAGCAGCTGCAGGCGGCAGGTTCGTCCCCCCTGCAGTCGCCGTCGGGACAACCCATGGGCACGCAACAGCATCTTCAGGGCCCATTGTCCGGAGCGAAGGGCCTGCCCTTGGAGACCATTGCTCGTAGCTCCATGTCGGCGCGCAAGCTGTCGTCGAGACTGCAGGAGGAGATTGTAATGCTTGTGCATTCCGTGCCTGGGCTAAAGGCAAGTGGGGTGACACACGAGGGTGGGTGGGGATGGGGTGCGAGGAGGGGGCAGCCTTGGGGGACACTGCATGGCCTTTGAGCTGGATGTGCTAGGCATTTCTTTTCCTTTTATTCGATTGCAGGGGCTCTCGGTAGCAACAGAGAGGAGGAGGCTGGAAGGCGGTGATGATTTTTCTACAGCTCCCTCCTGGATCTCTTAGCACTAAGGTCGCTGTGACTGAATTGATACCCTGAATAATAAAGAAGTGTGTGAAGTGAAATGATTATTTTTGGCAATGATCCACTGGTGCTTGCTATGGCCTATGGGTCTGTTGCCCCTCTCCATGCGCTTGAGATGCGGCCTGCACCAAGCCCACCCACCCTTTCTTTCTTTCGTCAGCAGTACCCTGTCAAGGCTCACCAGCAGAGGGGATATTTCTCTGAGAAGGCTCAGATTGCCAGCTTCAAAGCTACTTTTTCCGCCCATGTTTATTTTAGTGTGCACACACCAGTACGGCAGCTTGGGTGGGCTGCTGGGCGGACACCGCTGAGCCAATGTGCCCAACCCTAGAATGGCCTACGGCTGGTGTCCCAAGCTGCAGGCTTACTGCGCCCTGCCAACAGGCTTACTGCGCCCAGGCCTGCATGCCGTAGGCCGGGTGACAGGTGCAGTGGATCAGAAGCAACCAAAATAGGCCATGCTTTCTCTGCCTGTGCCCTACCCACCCTTGCCGCCCCCGTCCCTTGTCCGCAGGCCGACGACTTTGACGAGGGTGTGCTCCACCAGCTGAGCATGAAGCGCTGCGAGGAGGAGGCGCTGGCAGCGCTACGCACCCTCGAGGGCGGTGATGTGACAGCGCTGCAGCACCCTGCCGCGTACCTCAACCACGTGATCAAGAACTTCCACCTTGGGGCCCACGTGCAGGGCGGCGGGGCCGGGGTGCCTGGTGCTGGTCCCGGGGCAGGCGGTGGCATGGATGGGGCGTCGATGCCTTCGGCCACGGTGCGAGCCAACAGGTGAGATGCTGTGGCTGGTTAGCAGCAGGTGCAGAGGTGGTTAGCAGGAGGGGCAGGGGTGGTTAGCAGGAGGGGCAGGGGTGGTTAGCAGCAGGTGCAGGGGTGGTTAGCAGGAGGGGCAGGGGTGGTTAGCAGGAGGGGCAGGGGTGGTTAGCAGGAGGGGCAGGGGTGGTTAGCAGGAGGGGCAGGGGTGGTTAGCAGGAGGGGCAGGGGTGGTTAGCAGGAGGGACAGGGGTGGTTAGCAGGAGGGGCAGGGGTGGTTAGCAGGAGGGGCAGGGGTGGTTAGCAGGAGGGACAGGGGTGGTTAGCAGGAGGGGCAGGGGTGGTTAGCAGGAGGGACAGGGGTGGTAAGCAGGAGGGACGGGCGCTAGTTAGCAGGAGGGGCAGGGGTGGTTAGCAGGAGGGGCAGGGGTGGTTAGCAGGAGGGGCAGGGGTGGTAAGCAGGTGGGACGGGCGCTAGTTAGCAGGAGGGACGGGCGCTAGTTAGCAGGTGGGATGGGCGCTAGTTAGCAGGAGGGACGGGCGCTAGTTAGCAGGAGGGACGGGCGCTAGTTAGCAGGAGGGACGGGCGCTAGTTAGCAGGAGGGACGGGCGCTAGTTAGCAGGAGGGACGGGCGCTAGTTAGCAGGTGGGACGGGCGCTAGTTAGCAGGAGGGACGGGCGCTAGTTAGCATGAGGTGCTGGTTACAGGAGGGGTAGGTGCTGCCGCGCTGGCGTTGCCTTAGCTATTGAGCGACCAGGGTTTTCAGGGAACAGTGTACAAAGAAACGCTGTTCGGGACCTCCTCCTTCGTGGGAATGACCAGAACCTCATTCACAGTTGTTGAAGGGGATGGCACCCAATTAATATACCCCAGTTTCGGATGGATGGATTTAGATGGTCCCCTTGTGATATCCTGTGGGCCATCACAGGCACCCTGCCTTCTCTGTCCAAACTTCAACCGTTATTAGAACCCTGACCCTGCCTCTATCTCTTGTTTTTCAGCACCGGTTCTCAACTGCTCTCCCTAGCTGCAGCCTCTTCAACACTTGTGCAGCACGCCCTTCCGTCTTCCATTCTATACAACCTTATGTTGCCTGGCCGCCTAGCCTTGCCCTAAACCCTACACCTTGTACAGCACATCCACCCAGCTTGACCTTGACCGTACATCTTGTGCAGTACGCCCGTCTCCTCCAAGGCCATCCTGCAGCGGCTGCCGTTGCGCCTGTACCGCCGGCTGGAGGACATTGTCAACCGATGCAACCACCTGGAGTGGAAACACTTTGACGCCGGGGTCATCAAGGTACAGTAGATGGGGGCAGGGGGGGGGGGGCGGCAGCAGGCAGGAGGCAGCAGCAGGCAGGTGTGTGGGAGGGGGGGGCAGCAACAGGCAGGGGGGAGCAGCAGGCAGGTGTGTGGGAGGGGGGGGCGGCAACAGGCAGGAGGCAGCAGCAGGCAGGTGTGTGGGAGGGGGGGCAGCAACAGGCAGGGGGGAGCAGCAGGCAGGTGTGTGGGAGGGGGGGGCAGCAACAGGTAGGGGGGAGCAGCAGGCAGGTGTGTGGGAGGGGGGGGGCAGCAACAGGTAGGGGGGAGCAGCAGGCGGGTGTGTGGGAGAGGGGGGGGGGGCGGCAACAGGCAGGAGGGAGCAGCAGGCAGGTGTGTGTGGGAGGGGGGGGGGCAGCAACAGGTAGGGGGGAGCAGCAGGCAGGTGTGTGGGAGGGGGGGGCAGCAACAGGAAGGGGGGAGCAGCAGGCAGGTGTGTGGGAGGGGGGGGCAGCAACAGGCAGGGGGGAGCAGCAGGCAGGTGTGTGGGAGGGGGGGCAGCAACAGGCAGGGGGAGCAGCAGGCAGGTGTGTGGGAGGGGGGGGCAGCAACAGGCAGGAGGCAGCAGCAGGCAGGTGTGTGGGAGGGGGGGGGGGGGGCGGCAACAGGCAGGAGGCAGCAGCAGGCAGGTGTGTGGGAGGGGGGGCAGCAACAGGCAGGGGGGAGCAGCAGGCAGGTGTGTGGGAGGGGGGGGCAGCAACAGGTAGGGGGGAGCAGCAGGCAGGTGTGTGGGAGGGGGGGGGCAGCAACAGGTAGGGGGGAGCAGCAGGCGGGTGTGTGGGAGAGGGGGGGGGGGCGGCAACAGGCAGGAGGGAGCAGCAGGCAGGTGTGTGTGGGAGGGGGGGGGCAGCAACAGGTAGGGGGGAGCAGCAGGCAGGTGTGTGGGAGGGGGGGGCAGCAACAGGAAGGGGGGAGCAGCAGGCAGGTGTGTGGGAGGGGGGGGCAGCAACAGGCAGGGGGGAGCAGCAGGCAGGTGTGTGGGAGGGGGGGCAGCAACAGGCAGGGGGAGCAGCAGGCAGGTGTGTGGGAGGGGGGGGCAGCAACAGGCAGGAGGCAGCAGCAGGCAGGTGTGTGGGAGGGGGGGGGGGCGGCAACAGGCAGGAGGCAGCAGCAGGCAGGTGTGTGGGAGGGGGGGGCAGCAACAGGCAGAGGGGAGCAGCAGGCAGTTGTGTGGGAGGGGGGGGGGGGGGGGGGGGGGGGGCGGCAACAGGTAGGGGGGAGCAGCAGGCAGGTGTGTGGGAGGGGGGGGCAGCAACAGGTAGGGGGGAGCAGCAGGCAGGTGTGTGGGAGGGGGGGGGGGGGGGGGGCGGCAACAGGTAGGGGGGAGCAGCAGGCAGGTGTGTGGGAGGGGGGGGCAGCAACAGGTAGGGGGGAGCAGCAGGCAGGTGTGTGGGAGGGGGGGGGGGGGGGAGCAGCAGGCAGGTGTGTGGGAGGGGGGGCACCAACAGGCAGGGGGGAGCAGCAGGCAGGTGTGTGGGAGGGGGAGGGGCAGCAACAGGCAGAGGGGAGCAGCAGGCAGGTGTGTGGGAGGGGGGGGCGGCAACAGGCAGAGGGGAGCAGCAGGCAGGTGTGTGGGAGGGGGGGGGGCAGCAACAGGCAGGGGGGAGCAGCAGGCAGGTGTGTGGGAGGGGCGGGGCAGCAACAGGCAGGGGGGAGCAGCAGGCAGGTGTGTGGGAGGGGGGGGGGGGGGGGAGGGTAGGGGGCAGCAGGCAAGGGGGAGCAGCAGCAGCAGGCAGTAAGCGGAGGGGGGGGGCGGGGGGGCAGCAGCAGGTAGTAGGAAGGAGGGGAGGGATGCAGAAGGCAGTAAGACGGGGGGGGGGGGGAGGGGGGGGGGGGGCTCAGTAGCAGGCAGTAGACAGGGGAGACGGCGTCACAGCAGGGTTAAGGAGAGGGGAGTAGCAGCTGTGAGGGCACGAGGCATATCAGGCACTCAGTACACTTTAAGGGAGGGGCAGCAGCGGGGCATGGCTTGAGACAACATGCTGCTGGGGATGGTTTAAAAAGTTGAGTTTTGCCTTGTCTTCAAGTCGTTACAGAACAGATGGGATGGCCAGAGTGCTTGAAAGGCTGTCTCTTTTCCCGGCCTCTCGCTGGCTTCTAGGACCTGGAAAACAAACAAGACGTGTTGTCCGTTCTTTATAAATGTTTGTCTTGGGGTCGTTCTCTGATGCAGCTCATGGGTCACCTGTAAAGCAAAACCCCAGCAATGGTGAGGTTACACACATATTAAAATCACAGTTGTTGCTTTCAAGGTTTGCATTCAAGGCGCAGCAGCAAGACAAACAACCAACAGCTTTTTGTCCGCGAGTGTTGTGTAGGTCATGGGCCAGCTGTCAGAGCTGTCCGATGACGACGTGATCGAGGAGCTCGAGCTGCTCCAGTCAACAGACCTGAGTGCCGTTGAGTACATGCCGGCCTATCTGAACAAGCGGCTCAACAACCGGCTCTGGAGCAAGCGCAAGCAGGCCCAGCAGCAGGGCAGGGGAGCAGGTGGCACGTTGGGGCGGGCAGGGTCACTGTCACAGCCCTCTGGTAACTGAGGAGAGAGGCAGTAGCAGCACCAGCCTGCTGCTGTGCGAGGGGGGGAGGGTTTGACGTGCTCGATGGGGAGTGTACTTGTTGATCGAGAAGGGCGCTGACGTAGTAAAGAAATGTTGTTGATCCAGGAAGCAGCATGTCCGTGCATCTACAGCATCTCCGTGCTCTTGCCTATCGGCTGCAACTCGTTTTTTCTTTTTGAGCTATGACTCTTTGAGTTACCTAAGGTAGGCCGCTCAAGGTCCGCTGGGGCCCAAACCTTGACCGGCCTGAAGACACAGACTCCAGCAGCGTGGTTGACTGCTCAAGGGGCCTCTAGGCGGAGACCCGGAGGTAGCTGAAATGTACACGGACTGTAGCCGAGCCTCGAAAATGGAACACTAGGCAGCGCGCGCACTGCGCAGCTATGCTGTTGTGATCTTCGGTGGCGCGCGTGGGAGTATGTGAAACAGCGCCTGTATTTTAAATGATTGTGTGTTATATAGTTTTTATTTTGATGAGGTCGTTTTCCTGCAGATTATGTACCAGATGATGGACTGTATGTTAAACGGATTCATGTGTTGTGGACTTGTGGTAGACAGGTAGTGTATTTCTCGGATTGTATTGGAGAGACTCCAAGAGAATAAGTTTTTCTTAGGCTCCGTGCCAGCAAGTGTCATGCGAGCCAATTTTGTGACCCCAGGCATGCATATTCGCTGCACTCCGGTGTTATCCTTGTAAAATTATAGATATCGCATTGAATCCTGATGCATGCCGGTTATCTGTGCTTGCACATTCCTCAGCATACTTAACATGGGCACAGCTCTCATTTCGAAAGTCCATGCTGTTTGTACAACCCTAGATATCCCGAGGAAAAGGGGGGGGCGCAGTTAAGAAGCTTGCACATAGCCGTACACGCAACAATTGTCACACATTTATGTCTTGCGAGCCCCCAAAGGCTAGAAGCAGTGGGACGGCAGCGACGCTCTGACGACTTTTTCGCAGTAACAGAGCTGTCAATGACGTAGCACCTCTGGGCCCTGCTCAAATAAGGCTCGGCCGCGTGGGCGCCTAACTACAGAGTTGGGAGGAAAGATGGAAAGAAACACAGAAGGGGGCAGGACAAAAGAAAGGGGGGAAAGTGGGAAATAAAGTGAAGGGACAAAAGAAAGGCTGAAAAACACAAGATGCAAAGTAACAGAGCTGTGTACTGCCAAAAAGTTCGCACCTGCAGGTGGTGGGATTCTGTCTGGCTGGGGATTCTCACCTCCTTTTTATTTTTCTGCTTACACTATTTATTTATCGTCTTCGCTGTCGTTTCCAAAACAGTGGGGCGCCCACGTGGCAGAGCCTTTTTTAGCAGGGCCCAGAGGTGTTCCATCATTAAATCAACCTGGCACTGCTTGGAGGTGTCACGTCATTGAACCAACCTGGCACAACACATTGCACCCCAGGATTATAACATTGGGGATTTCAGGGCCCCTAGGCTATGTGATGATGGAATGGAGCCTTAAAGGGCGCGCTGAGTTGCGCTGGATGCCAAGGGCGTAAAATCCTGCGCCAATGATCTGTGGCTGTGTTTTAGCAGCTAGCCCAGGGGGGGCACTGGTTCTCTGTAACGTTTATTGGTCCTACATAGTTCTAAACCGATGTCCTGGTTCTAAGCTAGGTATGTTTGTACCTGGCCCGTTTTGCAGTCACCTGTCCCATGCATGAATTCCGACGCTACGCCGGACTGCAAGAGTCAGCAAAATAAACAATTCACCTCATGGCACTGGTGCTCATGGGTAGCGTTCTTTCATGGGACTGGTGGGCAGGTACTCATGCACCTTGTACTGGGGATTGAGGAGTTTGTGGAAAGGCTATTCCACCTCAAGTGTGGATTCAGATTGATGGCTATAGTTGGATTGGTCAAATTGGGATCTGGAATGTGTAGATGCAAAGCCACGATGTCGTTTCATCTTGTGTATCTTCGTCAAAAGTGAGTGTAAGTAATGCATTAACTGCTGGTAATATTAGAAGGAGTGGGGCTTTGCATTTTTACAATTAAAAATTACCATGTCCAGACACACAGTGATATGCTGTAAGGCTCAAAAGCAGTCCCCGTGTTCCTGACACCGAAAAAAACTGAGGCTCCTTAGCCCAAAAACATCCCCCATGGGCGCATATGACGTGCCCAGATACAAACTGACGCCCTTGCCAAGTGCTGAGTTCGATAGCATTGGCAGGGTCATGCTGCCGTTCCACTGACTGGCTGTATATCAATGATGTTAAATCTCTGGGCCCTGCTCGAAAAGGCTCGGCCACGTCGGCATCCAAGTGTCGGTTTGGAAACGAGTGACAGAAAACGAAAGAAAGTCTCTGAATCCAGCCCTCAACATGACCAACCACATCTTCAACTCACGCCAGGCCCTCCCACCCATGCCTGCCCCCGATAGAATTGGTCGTTGTTGGTGGCGCTATCCAAGGGCCTGCCCACCCTTGTTCCCTTCGCTTTTCTCCTTGGCAGTAAGGTTACACTGACTGTCTTAAGTCATCACAGTCTTACAAGTCAGAAGCCTGCAACTTGGAAGACTGGCTTGATATCAGCCAAGAAGCCTGGCTTGGTATCAACAAGTAGGGAACCTGTACATAAAAGCCTGGTGCGCACCAACAACTACCAGTGACACAACCCGCAAGCTAACACCATCAGCGTCAACGCACAGACTTAATAACATGGAATGCAGAGTGCATCAATGCAATGCGTCCACTGCCAGTCAGCCCGCTAAAAGGCAGAGCCCTTGAGGGCCCTTAGCTACTGCCTCCTCGGCGCTGTCGGCGGCATGTCGGTCAAAATTTGCACTCACACTCTGGTCGGCTCCGAAAGGCCAGGTAGCTGCGCAACAGAGGGGGGCAGGTGAGCAGCATTTATATTTAGTTTGTAAGCTTCGGCTACACTTCAGCTACACCAAGGCCTACAATGTTAAGGTCTGGTGCAGGAAGCCCAATGGCTTGGGCCACCGGTCAAATGCATGCATGTGCATGCCGCAAAACTTGTTCAGAGCACAGTGCAGCCAGATCAGACATATGTGATAATAAATTCCCACAACAGGTCCCACCACTCCCAGTGGTGGCAGCTGCCAATTGGCCTCCCAAAATCTTAAATGCAAGCTGCTGATGCTTACAGCTCTTCCTTCCAGCTATGATTGATGATTTATGATGTAACCTGCGTGAACACAGCCTCGGCCCATGCCACACTGCTTGTTGACGCCCCTGCTTGTCACGCCCCTGCTGGAGTGCTGGGTGTGGTGTTCTTTCTTTCTGGCATTTACTAAAATGAACACTGGCGAGCAACAGCGAGCACATGAGATCAGCATTCAGTCTCCCTCACCCTTTCTAACTCATGTTCAAAAAGTAGAGCGTCATCGTCACCCAATATTCCCACTGTCACCTATTCTCACCCCTCCTCACCGAATGGCCTCACAAATGCAAGCGCAACCATCCAAGTCAGTGCCTGCAAGTTCACACATTTAAAAATGGGCTGTCCTTCAGCGGCCCAATTCTGACCGATCGTAGCAAGTAAATTAAATATGATGCCTTGGGACAGCAGTGGGTAACATGTGAGCCATGACACCGTGCAGGGTGTCGGTACGGTATATTGAAAGCAGTGCCATTTATTTTATCGAAATCTAACTTGGCAGAGCGTGCATGCTAAAAACACTTGTTCGCATATTTCCCTGCAGTAAACTAAAACAACCTCATGTCAACTATACCAACATCATGCGTTCCGCTGTTGTCAACTAATCTGGTGTTAAGTGCGGCTTCATACGATTGTCATTGGACATCTACGTCCTCTGATCACATCACAGCAAACCTCGGGTCGTACCTGCCCGCTTCCAGTATACGTTATAAGGGTTGCTCGAGCCAGTCAAGGGCGTCGCAGTGCCCTGGGCGTAGTATTCCAACTGCAGGATAGCGAGGCTCAGGGTCAGTCCAGCCAGGGTGTGGATCCTGACCCAAAATGGATTGGGGGACGCCTTTGTAAATGCGTGCAGGGCCAGGTCCGAGATGAGATTTCAGGCTGAGGTTAAGAGGGTTTGTCCTATTGGATGAGTACACCCCAAACCTAACCCCTACAAAATGGGGGGTTCGGGGTACTCCAGAAGGTCAGAAAGGATCAGGTGGTCATGCAGTGAGCAGTGGCTGAGCGCTGGGGGCTGAGTGGCCCAAGACGTTGTCAAGGTCAAGCTGACATGCTTGGGAGTAAGCTCAAACAGGGGGCAAGCAGCCCCCTCTGAACTCGCCGCCCACGCACCGTGCCGGGGTCGGTCGTGATCGGCCCCCACATAAATTTGACGCTCACGCTGTACCTGTGGCCGGACGTATGAGTCAGCGCGTAAGTATGGTAGGGTTGCAGTTTGGGTAGAAAAAGTGTATGTGGGTGAAGGTTAAGGTTTCTAGATCAGGGTTCGCGCTTTACCTGTGGGCCAGTTTATTTAGATATATTCGCTCTGCCTAGGGCAGGGGTTGGGGTGTAGGGTTTAGGGTCGCATATATATGAGTACAGAATTTGAGTTGGAGTTGGGGGGAATACAGCTAGCTGAGGTTCAGGCTGAATTTACATGAGGAGGGGTTTTACGTTACGGTCCAGGATCAGTTTTTTCTGATATATGTACCCACTTCCCAGGCCACAGCGAGGACCTGAGCCGTCACATGTTGATCAAGCATCCACACATCCACACAGCCACACACACACAAGCCGACAACACATCACGGGCGGCCCTGGGATATCCCATATGGCCATGTGTACGGCAGCATGTTCAGCAGCAATACGCATCATCGACAGGACAAGGTCTCGCGCAGAGCTGGCAAGCTGCGCAGCTTGCAATCTTTGGCCGCCGCCATATATCAATAGAGTGAACTCAGAGCTTGCATTCCTCTGCCACCACACGTCAGTGTTGTGTGCTCCTGCCCCCCGCCAGCCAACCCACAACTCGGTTGATCCGGAGCCGCAGGCTAGGTAATTTTAGCAGCCAACGCCGCCGCTCTGGGTGGTGGCGAGGTCCGGGGCACTGGTGAAAGCAGTGGCTGGGACCGCTCTGAAGACGTCTCCAGCCCCACAGATATTGAAGGACTTAGCGGGCGCAGCCAGGTAGCCCAGCACCAGCAGCGCACACGGCAGGGCAAAGACAATTTGCATCATTCCCGAGTAAATGGGCATTTTGGTGGTTGTGGCTGGAACGAGCTTAAAAAATAACCACAGGATGCGAGCAGGTGCAAAGCATCCGCGATCGCTTTTAGGCAGCAGCGACATCAATTCCGGCATCAACCCGGGGCATCGGGCCGGGGCATCCACGGTTTTTGCAGGGTACTGCACTTGGGACGGTTACGACACGTCATGTTTTACTCGGAGATCGGCAATTCTGACGTATAATTTTCGAGTTCTGATTATTTTTCTCTTGACCCACTGGTGCAGCAAGGCCAAATGCCTTCAATAATATTTCAGATTTGAGAGGCCTGAGCTGTGTCAGCACGACATATGATCTTTGATGGATGGTTCGGAAATAAGAAATGTCGGGCACGGCCTCCAGGGGTGGGTGTGGCAGGGAGGTGTGCAGAGGAGGTGTGTGTGTGTGTGGGGGGGGGGGACGTCAGTGGACAGTACTCACGTAACATCAGCTATCCATCGGCTAGCTCGAGGAGACGAGGATGGAGTATCTCACTATCTCGAGGAATCTTCCCATACTTCACAAAAACTAAAAACTGAAACAAACTCGTTCGACTCCAAGACTTTGTTTGCTTACCTGCAGATTATGAAGTATTTAAAACCATACACCCTCCCCCAATCATTAATTCTGAGCGGACCGACAGCGGCTCTACGGTACCGGTACCCGAAAGGGTGGTTTCGGAAAATCACCTCTAAAGGTCTGCGTGAGATGACTGAAGTGAGAAAGAGTGTGATTGATTGAAAGGACTGGCCAATCACTAATAGTTCCAGGGCGACGGTTACGTTTCACATGAGACGATGTTAACTTCGATTGGAAGGATTCCAAATCAACAGGGTTGTTTTGGCTGTATTTAGGAACATAACATAAGCTACAGATAGTATTGGCATGGCTAATATAACTAAAATCACAGTAATAAGGACTGAAAGGTCATTGATTTTAGGATGTACAGGTGATCCGCATCACCATAATGTACCTTCGCTCAGAGCATCAGTTTTGTTCCAAGAAGTTTTGATATCCAGAGGGGGGAATAATTTGTAGCAATTTGCCAGCAATATATTTACTACCATGTCGTATCTTATTTGTTAGACCGACAACATGTGAAGACAGCTGGAGCTTCAAAAACAATCATTGGGAATTTAGCATAAGTTGGAAATGCATGGAGTTACGCTCGCATTTTGACTCCGATTCTTTGCTCTGCTGAACGTCGAGAACAATATCAACCTAATTAAATCTATACCGCTACGGTACTGTCACACGTAACATAACATGTAACACAGCATATAAGTAAATGTTGGCTTCTGACAACGAGCATGTCAACTACAAATCATTGTCCAGCTTTAGGAAACGCTTTGGTCACCATGGCATGTAGTCGAGACTTGTTGCAGAAACTTGTTGATTGATTCTTACCACTTGAGGAGGCATTGGCCCACATTGAGCGATATATTGGGTGCATTATGAAGATGCCATGGTTGGCACCCAATGAGGACACCTGGCCTCTCTCCTCCATGTCCATGGCATTACACCACTGGGCCCTAGAAAAAAACTTTGCTAAATCGCCCGGCATCCATCTGCCTGGTTGGAAACTTAAGAGAAGAAAGAAATAAACGGAAGGAAATACCCCTCCAGAAAACGAATGGATGTGCAATTCCCCAGCCCCCTAGAGTCAAGCCCTCAACAAGTTTGACCACGTCCTCCACAAATTAAAAGGCAGGGCCTTCCACCCATGCCTGCCCCGGTACAACTGGTTTAAGTCCTTCACCAAGGCACCGTTTGAAGGGCATGTCCACCCTAATGCCCTTTCTCCCCCTGGTGCATCAGTATACATGCGTGACGGATCTCATGTTCCTGGGAACCCCCGACAATTTGAAAACTTACAACGATCATGGTGTACAGCCGGGTCAGGAATTCCTTGACCACAGTAGTGGCAGTAGTCCTAAGATCCAGACCCTTGAGGAAAATATAATGCCCTGTACAATGAAATGCACCAATCCCAAGTTGTGCCAACAGTCGCTCCCGTGGCGGGCTGATCAAGGTCGAACATGGCGATGGATTTATTTGGTCACCATAGTAATGACGTTCATTGGTGCAATGAGGGGAAAGCAGAATGAGCGATCTGGTTTGTATAGGGGCCAGGTAACCCTCTCACGGCATATTTTGCGAAAAAGTTATGCACAAATAAAATTTCGAATGCTTTGGACATGGTAAGGGGCAAGAGCTGTTGTCTTCCCATGCCATTGGAGACAGGAGCCACACCCAGTTTCAAAATCGTTGGGCACTGAATTCAAACGGAGGATTTACATGTGGAAAAAAATTGTATTCGGAAGTCCCACGACCCCTCATGAGCTCCTCCTCCACCCGCTCCTTCTCCCCACTAGGGACAGGCCTCACACCAATCAACATGCTTGCTTCCAATGCCCTAGCAGTCAGAAAAAGGTAAGGCAGCGGGGATTGGCAGGCCCCCCGGACGGCACCACAGAGTTGCACACGCTGTACTAGGGCAGGCATGAGAGAGATGCCCTAGCTTTTGTGGACGTGCGGTACATATCGTTGAAGCTCAGGCGTTTCAGGGGCGGAAATTCATTTGACTGATCTTATTTTGCAGCCATTTGTCCTTCCGTTTAATTTACTTCCCCTTTTTCTTCTTTCCTGCCGCACCAAGCTCACAATGGCGCTTAGGCTCACCGAACACTTGGGAGCCCATGCTCCATTTTGAGAGGGGCCCGGACTCCTGAAGGTGTGACGTCATTGGCAGATGGGGGCAAGTGGGTGGACAGCAGGTCGGGGACTGGGGGGGGGGCGGCTGATGGCAGCATGGGGGATCTGGAGTGAGAGTAGGGAGGACCAGATGTCCAAAAACACAGGTAACTTTGTAAATAAATCCCTAGCTGAGAGTAAGGGGCCTGAGTGAGGGCGGGGATGGTCTGATGTATGATTAGATGGTCTGATTGAATTGGATGGGATGGTCTGATGGCCTGATGGCTGGTGGGATGGTCTGGTGGGATGGGCATCTGCTGGGGTCTGGGTTGAGGGTGGGTGGATCAGACTATGGGGGGCTGGTGAGATATCTGCATGAAGCCTTCTAGACAACTGTGCCTGACGACTGAGATTTTGTGAAGCATAAGCATGGTCACCTTTTCATCTCCTGATAGCTAAAAACAATGAAGAGGCTGATAGTCGGTGGGCGGGGGCTGCATTGGGGGAATGTGGGCCGCAAGTACATGTGCCTGATCCATGCGCATGCGGTACCGGTTACTCTGAGCTGAAAGTATGAGGCTGTGAGCAAGAGGCTGATGAGGAAAAAAGGCAATTTCCGGTGGTACAGATTTCGCAGATTATTGGGATATGCAGAGCCAAAGGGCTGCGTACTTTGGCCCATCAGAGCCAGATTTTTTACCTTGTTACTGGTAACCTCTTGTAATTAAACCAGTTACCAAACAATTATTAATTCGGCTTTGCGGAGGCTCAGCTGGGTGGTAACCAGGTTTTAATGATTTGCACTACAAGATCGCAGGCCCCGAAACCTGATTTTTACGGTGAGGCAGAGGCTAGAATGACGGCATTCGATTCGAATCACTTGTCATACCGTAGTGCCTTTCTTAACTCCTTCCGCAGCAACGCCGCTGAGACTGGGCCATAAACGCTCGATTCTGTCGTTTCTTCCTGGAAACAAGTGATGCCGTGGCCGCAAATATTGACACGTCAGTAGAGATCCAGCCCATGCGGAAGCCTGGCCGGCCAAAGAAAGCCTCCAAGAGGTACACCCTGGCTACTCCCCGTTCCGGACAGGGCATCAACCGGTGGGCGCTAGCGAAGCAGAGGAAGGGTATGGACAAGTGATCAAATCAAAAGAACCTTGTTGGACATACATATCATGCCCCATCTGAACCTCATTGGACAGCTGGTGCCCCATCTGAACCTCATTGGACAGCTGGTGCCCCATCTGAACCTCATTGGACAGCAGGTGCCCCATGTGGACCTCATTGGACAGCTGGTGCCCCATCTGAACCTCATTGGACAGCTGGTGCCCCATCTGAACCTCATTGGACAGCTGGTGCCCCATCTGAACCTCATTGGACAGCTGGTGCCCCATCTGAACCTCATTGGACAGCTGGTGCCCCATGTGGACCTCATTGGACAGCTGGTGCCCCATCTGAACCTCATTGGACAGCTGGTGCCCCATCTGAACCTCATTGGACAGCTGGTGCCCCATCTGAACCTCATTGGACAGCTGGTGCCCCATCTGAACCTCATTGGACAGCTGGTGCCCCATCTGAACCTCATTGGACAGCTGGTGCCCCATGTGGACCTCATTGGACATACATTTGGTGCCCCATGTGGACCTCATTGGACATACATTTGGTGCCCCATGTGGACCTCATTGGACATACATTTGGTGCCCCATGTGGACCTCATTGGACATACATTTGGTGCCCCATGTGGACCTCATTGGACATACATTTGGTGCCCCATGTGGACCTCATTGGCTTTGTCACTAATAATGCTATTAAACTTCAAATCATTTAATTGTGAGCATTATCACAATGTGTCTTCCTCCGTTGATAGATCTATTTCTTCTGAGATCCGGGGGCGTTGTCCCCGGACCCCAAATGCAACTAGGCAAAATATAAGAAGCCAATGTGTCCATGAGGTTGTCATGAGCCCATAAGGCGCCTGTTAGCCAATGTGGATCCAGTGAGACTATGGAGGATGGACCCAAAGGAGCCCGGCAAAGGAGCACGCTACCAGGATGAGTCTCACCGAGAAAATAAAACTGGAAGTGCCACTTGGCTCGCTGAACGACAATGCACCGGTAAACAGACAGGGCTACAACATTCGATGATCTCATCAGTACTTGTAAAGCTATCAGATGGCGGGGATAAGATCTAGAGCACAGGATTTGTGAAAGATAGAGCACGTGCACGTGATGACTCGATGTCCGACTGCTTGACAGAAACGTGAAAAGGCGTATCCGGGGGATTTTGCTGACGCAAGCGTTTTTAGGGTTGTCCTCGGATGGCTCCATTCACAACAAGCTAAGCGTCTTGATTAAAAAAAACGGCCCCACAAACCTGGATTTTTAAAGCAGCATGTACATCGTCAAACTCCCACGATTGAGTCTTCGAGCTGGGCAGAGATCGAATGTGCGCTCTGTAGCGGCACGCGTTGCTCGGCCTCCAGCTGAGTTGGTAGCTGTTGCCATACCCCCGATGCACGGCTTAGCACCAACAGAGAGCTGGGCGGAAGAAGTCTGCGACGTGCACGCAGAACCCGGCCTTGGCAAAGTGGCAGCGGTGAGATCTTGTGCGAAGTAGCCAGAAGCAGGGGGGCAGCAGAAGCAACCATTATGCTAGCTTGCTCCCTTTGACTTGGATCCTCCAACCAGACCGACCCTACAATACATCAAGTGTACATCCTGGACACTTTACCCTGTCTATGCACCCTGCAGATCAAGTGTGCACAAGCTCTGGACGCATTGGCCAAGGAGGAAAAGGAGCATCCTAAGACGCATGAGAATGTGATTGAGCACTGTGGACGCTGCCTTTCTCCCAGTGACGATGAGTGTGCTGGACCTTGAACCTGCTGGAATGCAATTTATGAGCCTAGCCACATCCTGCTTGATAGCTGATGATGATGTGCCCGAGGAGCTTCACTTCTTCAATAGTACCATGCATAAATGGTAGCATAAATCAATGCTTCGGCTTGCTTTGGCATGCCAGACTGAGGCTGCAAGGGGCATGCAGGTGTAAACTTTTCAGTTCAACATCCTGTAGCCCCTGGGCAGGCCCGTTTCGCACGCCTTTGTGACGAGACTAAGTGAGGAACGTGAGGGACACATTGAACATGGTTCAACCCAACAGGGTTTTTGCTGGTAATTTTGAATTTTTGGGGCATATGTGACAGTCTGACAGAGAATTAAGCTTGAGGGGACACTTATTTCAAGTCCTCATCAGGTTGGTCCCAGAAAACAAGGGTGAGAGAGAATATTGACACTACTCATTTGCAACTCCGTTTGATACTGCAGTAGTCCTGCCTGGTGGCCATGTGATGGCCAAAGCATTCCGTATTTGAGGGGAGATTAATTGTAACTTTATGGCACTCACCAGGAGCTTAAATCGCTCAGTGAAAACAAATGTCATAGACTACTGCTTGATCCAGCCGACCACCCTGGTCGGATCTGGGAAGTATAGGATCTATGCGAGGAGGGGGCAAAAACAAATTGAATACACCCCATCATCGAAAGTTGTACAGCTTGGCGAGAGCTTTCCATATCTGGTCTTAAAATTGCTTTTGGCCCAGACAGGGAGCTAAGAGAAATGGAGGGCCAAGTGAGGGGGGGAGCAGAGGGGGGGAAGGGGGGTAAAAACGAGAAAGTTTTTTTGTTTTATATCTTAACATCAGATTGAGACGAAAGCTACACCGTTGCCTTACTACTGTCACTTGCTTTAGATATGCATCATACAACATTCCACACAGAATACCAGACCCCTGTTAGCATGCAATTTGGCATAGCTCCGGAACCACATGCACCGTTGTCTGTACACCCCTTATAGACTCACTCGGTGTAGCTGCATTGGTTGTTGCTATGAATTAAGCAATGACAACCTGCCGTGAGCATTTATTGAAGGTCTTCACATTCACAGACAACCCAGTGGCCGTAAGGAATCACCATGAGGGGAAAGATTGCAAGAGAGGAGCTGAGAAGCTGGCAAAGGAGAACTCGACAAAGCGACAGCGCACAATCACATCGTTTTACTTTTTCTTCCATTATTTTGTCCTGCCTCCTTGTATTGTTTCCATCTTCCCTCCCAGCTCTTTTTAGTTAGGAGCCCTCGCGGCCGAGCCTTTTTGAGCAGGGCCCAGAGGTGTAACGTCCTTGACTCCTCTTTTACTCCTGCTACTCCCTCAGTACTTGATCCTGCTGCTGTCGAGCATGCGGCTGTCGCCGAGCCAGCTAGCCCAGCTGGTGGGGGTCCCTGGTCATCTTCCACCAGCTTCTAGCCACAGCTTAAGCCAATGACATAACACCTCCTGCTCAAAAAGGCTCAGCCTCGCGGGCGCTCTAGTGTCCCGTTGGGAGAAAAGAAACTCAAGGTAAGAGGGAAAGAAGGAGAAGAGCACAAAGGAGAAAGAAGCAGGGCCCAGAGGTGTTATGTCATTGACTTATCCATAGGTTCCCTCTTGGCATGCTAACCTTGATGTGGATTGCGTCGGGAACCAGTCACGCACTTCCTGGAGCAGCAAGTCAACAAGGGGTGGCTGCACACAAAATGTTGGGTTTCATAGGAACGGCGTGGCCGCGCTCAATCGCGGCAAAATGCAAAGAAGGGATGGATAGAGGGCAGGGAAATGTGTTGGTCGTTAGGATCCACTTGTTTTTATCCACAGCAACTGTGGAATAATATCACTATATTTGGATTCGAAGTGCACAGTTGTCGTGGACGTGGACTATGCATATGGGCCGCGGATAGGGCTGGTAGATCATATGGATGGCACTGCAATGCGGAAGATATAAAAGAATTGAACACCAGCAAACTGTTTAAAGTCTACGGCCAGTGGTCATACCATGGCAAGCGGTACGCATTTCAATGGCAGCTACAGTAAACAGATTATCTGTAGAAAAGAAACAGTGATCTTGCTGAAGTTGGCAGAACAATAGAAGGTTGGATAAACGTAACCATGAGATAGACCCAGATTTTCCCAGTATGAAATGTGGTAAAAGCTAATTCTGTAAATTGGAATTACTGAGGCCAGCATGCGCCATAATTGCATACAATACACAGACAGCCAAACAGGGCACATACGCCATAAATGTAGACAAAATTAAGGTAGCCAGACAAAGCGCATGGGCCATTATTGTGTACAATGTAAAGAGAGCCCATCATTACGAGTTCAATGTTAAATAGACATAACAGCATACCTCCGGTACGTCGCCTTGCCTAGTTCGCACAACAGTGCTTCATAACAAAAGGGATGGCAAGACAACGCTATGAACGTAAAATCCGTGAAATTTACAGGAAAATGTAATGAAGAGCTCGGGAATGAAAGGCATCCGGGTCTGCCACTAAAAATGGCGGCAATACAGAGACTGCAATCAATCCAACAGGAAATAGAAAATACGAAAAAGCAACACGCTAACCCTACATACTACTACCATGCAAACTGTACATAACATAGGCGGAAAGCGCCTTGAGACGCACAAAGAGCAACGCACGAGCCAGCAGATCAGCCCGTGAAGATACAGGCATGCAAAGAGCAACACCATGCAGGCACCACAATGAACGCATGCAGACACCAAGGCCCGTCGAATACGAAGAGTCCCCCAGCAGCATGTATCCACTTGCAAAACACCTCATATCTATGATTCATGACATCATGAAATAACCTCAAATAGCCAATGCGCGCCATTCACACATCAGGATGCCACAGGCGAGGTATCCTAAAGCACGAACCAGCAAGACTGCGTTGCCAGGGGGTCATGAAAAACCATCCTTACTCGTATATCAGCAAGACAGCCTAATCAGCAGCCCGAGAAGCTATCAGAAGAGCCACATCAGTTGGGAGATGGTCCCGCGGCCTCGCTATTGCTCCCGCGCCAAGCCATGACCTGCGGGGCACAGCGGTGGCTAAAGGCGCAGAAACTGAAGTCGGAGTTCCCATGTCGGAGTTCCCATGTATCTCGGCTCTCAATCTTGATACAAGGCAGGACATTTCCAAACACTTCCTCCCTTGTATCAAGATTCGGATCTACTCGGCTGCTCATTTTCACGCACTTCAGCTACGCTTCAACTACATCACGGCCTGCGGCCCTGGGGGGCCCATGCGCAAGAATCTCCTCTCCTCAGGCCAACGGCGGTAACCGTATCAAGGTTCAGACCCCATTGGCCTGGTGGCCCCCAAAAGCTTTCACTGGACACAATACCACAAATAGGGATTCACACTCCTGGGGGTTGTCTGGCCGTCTCACACTTATGAGTAAACATAATCATACATCAGGGGTAGGGCAAATTGTAGTTCAGGCAAGTGTCTCTGAAGAGGGTATAGGGTCAAGGACAGCCTGTCAGCCTTTGCCTCAACCCTTCCCAATCAAAATGGGAAGGGTTGAGGTAAAGGCTGACCTTCATACCCAGCACCTCCCCTTGAGCCCACCTGTGAGAGCAGCTTACTGTTCCCCAGGATCTCGAAGTCCACCTCCCTGAAGGCATCCTGGCGCTCCATCATGAAAATAACCGCATTTGCATCCCCGGTGTAGCCAAAGCGGCGCAGCGCCCACGCAACGCAGGCCAGCTCCTGCCCGCTGAACGAGTCAAAGTTCTCGCGTACCTGCATAACAGGACAAGAATATGGGCCAATCAGGGCAAGGACAAGACTACGATAGTCAGTCAGTCAACCTTCACTTCACCAGATAGTAAATCAGGGCACACATTGTGGTGGTGACCACCAGACCATCCGATGATTTAGCAACTGGGCACATTTGGCACAAACCTGACCTTCAGGGACAATCAAGAATTTCTCCAAGAGAAGGTGGGAAAATATGAAATATGACAACAACTGTGGTACCCAAACAGCTTTCTGACCTGCGTTACATGCCTCCCCCTCCTCTCCTCCTAGCTGCTCCTGCGGCCCACCTGCTGAACCCCGACCCCCAATCCGGCCCACCTGCTAAACCCTGACCTCCAATCCGGCCCACCTGCTGAACCCCGGCCCCCAATCCGGCCCACCTGCTGAACCCTGACCCCCAATCCAGCCCACCTGCTGAACCCCGGCCCCCAATCCGGCCCACCTGCTTAACCCTGACCCTGCTGAACCCCGACCCCCAATCCGGCCCACCTGCTGTTCAAAGCACAGCATCCACTCCTGGCTGGGTCTGCGCTCCAGCATCGCTGTGCTCCACACAATGATGGAAAGCATCTTAGCGCTGAAAGAGGGGAAGCGCCATTGAGCAGCCATGAGGAAGCTGTCCACCCACATGTCTGGCAGCTTTGTGCCTGAGTGATAAAGGTTCAGGGAGAGGGGTCAGGGGAGAGGGGTGAGCAATCAGTGGCCTGAAAAGCATGGAAGAATCAAATGTAAGCCTCTGAAAAGCACACTACACTGCAGATTCTGGTGGTTCCATCCAAAGGCGAACATATCAGCATGGCCAGCAACAGCTCAACCGTTCATCCTCTCTCACATGGGCAAGGGTGAGTCATCAGGGATGTACAGGCTGACAGACGCAGGGAACTTCAGGCTGATCTTCAATCAGGGGCTGTCCACTCATAATCAGTCACTCATAACCCTAAACCCTTTTTTTGTTAGGGACATGGCACCAAGGTAACTAAAGGCTTGTATGACTGTCACGAGCACGTACCGAGCTTTGCCAGGGCCCAGATCACATTGGACATTTCTGACGGCGTGAACTGGAAGAAGCTCATCTGCAAGCATGAACATGGAAACAAAGCTCAGGCGGTGGAGTGTGGCATTGACAAGTATGGCTTGCGGGAAAAGTGCGCTGCACAAACATGACATGGGAAGTGTCGCTTCCTGCTTCTGTTAACAGCAGTCCAAATAACCTCTTCATCCTCATGATATAAATATAAAATATAGCATTGGACACAGGCAGCAGCACACACCTGGGAGAGGCGTAGCAGATGACATATTTTGATATTTCCGGCAGTACGCACCTGTGAGACGCGCAGGAACTCGCTCATCCAGTCGCTGCCCGGCGCATGGCCCAGCTTGCCAAGGCTCCACACCACTAGGTGCAGGCTGTTGGCGGAGTACGTGGGCAGGTTATCCAGCGCATGCGTCAACACACTGTCTGTGATCCAGCCAGGCTGACGGTTCAGGATGGCGAAGGCCCACATCAGGTTGGCCAGCTCGCGTCCAGAGAAGTCGGTCACGTTTGTGTAAACCTGGAAAGATGCGGATTTACACATTGATTCAGTGCTCATGTCCCAGAAAAGGCACTCACACTTCTTGCGTATGCCAATCCCAGGTAGGACATGGGCGACGAATCATGTTGGCAGCTGCAACTTGTAGAGGGGTTGGACATGGCCCAGCATTTTGTGTTGGCTCGCATATTCCTTCAAGCTCACAGCATTGGCCTGTGCAGTCTGTTTTTGTGCTGCCTTCACTGCCACTGTCCAGCTGTCCACAGAACCTACATGGCGCTCACCTGTCGTTCAAACTCGTCCCACCAAGCCGAATCTGGCTGATACTTCAGCACAGCTAGAGCCCAGATAGTATTTGACAGATCTTGAGACCTACACAAAGGCATCACAGCGATAGCCAGTCAGGCCCGCCTTCACCAATGTCTACAGTGCTACAGCTCCATCATGGCCTCGGCCACCGGGGCCCGGTGCAGCCTCACAGCAAGCCCTGCTGCATGGGCCACCAGCCGTAGGCCGTTCATCGTTTGATCCCCATTGGCCAAGTGGTGGCAGACCAGCAGCCATTCCAAATGAACTGATGCGCACTGAAACGACATAATGCACAATCGGGCAGGTACCGTCAAGCTGGTCATGGCAACAGTTTAAAATGAAGTTGGTCATGGCAACAGTTTCGAAGTACCTGCATAGCACCATGCCCAGCAGGGCCAAATGAGCAAACAATATCCAGTGTGCATGTGGCAGTTTCTACACCAGTCCTAGCATTCACACCTGAATTTGTCGAGCTTGCTTCGAACCTCTTCAGTAACCATGGCCATGAAGTCTGCGTCTGGGGTGAGTCCAGACTTCGCAAAGCCCCATATCGCATCAGCGAGCTGCTTAGGGGACAGCAGCGGCAGTATCTCTTGTAAATCTTCCGTCGAGGGGCCCTGTGCTTGATCGATCATCTGCGGTGGAGGGCCGGTGAGCGTTTTTGAACGCGGCCTCCTCGAGCGGACGGCATGAATGGGACATGAACACGTGAAGTGTGTCCAATATGAAGTATTGTTTAAAGAAGACGCCTGGTATCGGGGGCAGCACTTCAACTCTGAATCACGGTGTTCGGTCGGTGGTTGGTCAGCCTGGTCGTGATTTGAGTTCAGAAGGGGCAGATACGCACCAGCAGGTGCGGGACGAGATCATCGAGACCAAGTCCAGGCAGCTCTCGTGCTCGGCGAAATGCTTTAACGGCATATGTTCTACGGCTTGAGCCAGACACCCTCTCGGTCAGCAGATCGCCAACGCCATCACCGGAGTCGCCGCTGGTACTTGCAACGGAGCAGCATCTCAAATGAGCTTGATGATATAGAGGAGCTCTGTAGCAGGTAGTGTGGCAAAAGGGGACATCAGCCGTCAAGACTCTGTCGACAACGCTCGACAGGGAGCATCACGGGAGCCATCCCGGGACACTGAATTCATCATTGAAGACGTGACTGTTTCATGGCGATCATCGTTATCATCATTATGCTATTGCACTAGGGGTGGTCATATATACCTTGGCAGACTCGGAGCGATGAAAAACGTGCTCGGAGAACTAACCGGTGGAAGCTTGAATCGTGTTTGCATCGAGTATAATTTAATTTCGGTTTATAATGCTGCTTTCAGTTCTAGCGAATGACACTGACAGACAGGGGGGAGTTTGTTTGGGAGATTCAGGGAATGCAGAGGGCGGGGTTCCAGGTTTGTACGGGTTGAGGCCTATGCGCGTAGCTCTCTGGCGCGTAGTATAGTAATATCAACTATGTGGACTCCGGAACGCTAACACGGGTAATAGGAAAAAAGAATCGAATCGGTTTCAGAGCCATAGATTTCCTGTCATCGGACATGCAGTCTTCGGAGTATCAGGTCTCTAAGAAATCCCTGCATATTTCCTAATAGGATGACAGTGTTCCGGTTTGATGAGTGGTGGCTTTCTAAGTGCCTGTTTACAATCTCAAGCTCTGGATCAGAGATGTGGAACAATTGAGCCCTATGGTTGTGCAGTTCTTCATGCCGTCAGTGCTTAACTGTTATGGCATACACGGGCCAGGTTGCCATGATGTCAACATTGATACCCAGCACTGCAGTCTGAAGCATGGCCAATTTCGTGGCAACCTGGAAACATCACATTGAAGGGTCCCAGGCATGAGGATGCTCAGCTTGCAACATCAGCTTGAACATGCTATGCAGTCTACCTACAAACCTATCTTCATGCTTACAACTGTCTATGTGCTACTTGCCACATTCACAGATGGTCCTCCGACGCTGTTAGGCAGCAATGGGAACAAAAGCCCTAGACCTTTTATTATACACAGTCAACAGCGCACAACCCAAACCGAATCAAACATACCTACCGTCAAGACCATCTGACTAACAAGACTTAAAGACATCTGGTAGGGTAATGGGCGACCTTCACACTTTCCATTCAGTGACTAAGAAACAGGACAGGGCCCATCAGATACTTCACACCCCAGCTTGTGAGATCTGCATGAGACAGCCAGGGTTTATATCTAAACCCTGCAGAGGGTAACAGAAGAGATAGCAAGACCCGCAGTGCTTGGGTGCTGACTTGCTTGTAGGTGCTATCCTTTACGGCTTGGCAGCGCCCTTACTGCTGCCCTTCTCCACTTGAGACAGCAGCTCGTTGCAAATGCCGAGCAGCTCTTTGTTCTCTTTACCAGAGGCTGCAAGCTGAGCCTTCATCTGAGGCCACGCAACAACATCAAGGGACAGGGTTAGCATGCGGCAGCAACTAGACCTCAACAGCCACTAGGCTCGAAAGGCATGTGCGTTCCATGACTTTCACCTGCCCCCGCTCATCGAAATAAATGCCGCATCTGGGTATATAAGAACCCAGAGCACATCAGTGCGCTGCATTTAACATATGTTTGAACCCCTTTCCCATAACGCTAAGATGCATAAAGCGTTATGGGAAAGGGGTTAAAAGACAATCAAAACTTTACAGGCCGGGACCTCCAGCATTTCTCCACCCAACACCCTCCACAAGCACAGTGACATCACTGGCAACTGACTACCCACTTGAACAGTTTGCGCCTCATCCTCCTCAGAACCAATTCACGAGCCTAATCACCCTCATACTGACCTACTCATGAGCCAACTGTCAACATTTCAATAATTCGGTCCACCCCACCACAAACAATACAAGCACCATGACGTCACTGCCCACCTTCACAATCTGCGCCTCGGCCTCCTTGAGCTTGCCTGCGGACGCCGCCAGCTCCTGGCTGACATGATCCCGGTCATTCTGAATACGTGCAAGGGCTGCGCCCAGTGCAGCTGTCTTTCCCTCAGACTCTGCAGCCTGTCGGCGTTGGCTGACCTAGGGGGGGGGGGGGGGATACAGGCGGTGTGGGCTGGTCAGCCTTAGGTGGGCAAGCAAGATCCCTGATACTATTGTGGAGTGCTGTTACTAGCGGGCGCTCAGTGCTATGCATAAATTGCATACGCATGACCAGATGCCTGTGGTGCACTCATTGGTATTAATACACATGACCAGATGTCCATGGGATTCGCGGGCGTTAAGTGGTACACATACGCATAACCAGGTGTCCATGGAGCGGCGCAAAAAGGCGCATGAGACCCGTCACCACATACCGTATAGCTATCACACCACTTGCCTGGACAGTGGTGAGGCTTTCAAGGGCCTTTTGTAGCTTTGCACTTGACTCAGAGTTCATCTTCTGGAGGAGGCTGCACTCAGCATCCTTGGACCTCACGACCTTCGCATTGCAACAGGAGGGTGGGTGGGTGCCAAAGCACTTGCTGACAAATGTCAAAACCTTAAGGTAGCTTCATAAATCTGGAGCACACTGAAAGACCAGGAGACCCACGCGCCGCATCCTGAGCACAGCCTGGACATCCAAGCAAGCCTCTGCCTCAAAGCTGCCACATGTCCCACCCCTTTGCTGCACATCCCCGCAAATGACCCCCTCCCCCTTGTAGCCGCATTCTCGGTTCACCTCCCCCTCTCCCCCCTCCTCAGCCGCACCTGCTGCAGCTCGTCCACGCGCCTCTGCTCCGACAGCAAGGTAGATTGGAACGTGTCGCACTCACGCGCCTTAGAGGAGAGCTGCGCCGCCAAGGACTCGGCCTCCGCTGAGCATGCATCGCGTTCATGGGAGGTCTGCGCAATGAGGGCCCACGCAGGAGGGGTCCACTTGCTTTTAGGTTCAAGGTCTCAAAAATGAAGTCAGGCCCATGCAGAAGGGATGAATCGGTTTAAGGTTAAAAGAACCCTCAACCCTACACCCAGGCCTACGCAGGAGGGTCAACTTTGAAACAGTCATGTTAACACTTCCCAACAGGCTATACATGATCAGTGAATACTGACAGACGCAAACAAGCGGTGTTTTAATAGACCTAGGAGGCAAGCGACTCTCACCTGGCAAACATCTCTTGCAAGGCACTCACCATACACATGAAAAGACTGCCAATATTCCCTTTTTGCTATGACGGGTTCCCTTGCCCTCTGATCAGTCATGAACATGTCACATGTGCTATGTGGGGGCCCTATGGCAGCCGTGTATCAGCCATCGAGCCTTGCCACGTGGTAGCCATGTACTTATGAAGCCTGCCACGTGGTAGCCATGTACTTATGAAGCCTGCCACGTGGTAGCCATGTACTTATGAAGCCTGCCACGTGGTAGCCATGTACTTATGAAGCCTGCCACGTGGTAGCCATGTACTTATGAAGCCTGCCACGTGGTAGCCATGTACTTATGAAGCCTGCCACGTGGTAGGTATGTACTTATGAAGCCTGCCACGTGGTAGGTATGTACTTATGAAGCCTGCCACGTGGTAGCCATGTACTTATGAAGCCTGCCACGTGGTAGCCATGTACTTATGAAGCCTGCCACGTGGTAGCCATGTACTTATGAAGCCTGCCACGTGGTAGCCATGTACTTATGAAGCCTGCCACGTGGTAGCCATGTACTTATGAAGCCTGCCACGTGGTAGCCATGTACTTATGAAGCCTGCCACGTGGTAGCCATGTACTTATGAAGCCTGCCACGTGGTAGCCATGTACTTATGAAGCCTGCCACGTGGTAGCCATGTACTTATGAAGCCTGCCACGTGGTAGCCATGTACTTATGAAGCTTGGCCATTTGGCTGTCGGCACTTGTCCTTGCATAACGCCGTCACACCTTGCACATCCAGCCAAACACTCACGTCCTTGATCCTGGAGTTGAGTCCATCAATCTCATTGCCGTGCGACGCCCGTTCTTCGTCCAGACGTCTCTGCAGCGCAGCGCTCCTGTCCCTGCCCTCCTCCGCCTCCCGCTTGTGGTGGCCGAGCCCTTCCTCAGCAACCTGCAGCCGCTGAGTCACAATAGCCAGCTGCTCCTCAGCGCACTGCCGCGCCTGCCGCTCCATGTCGTCCACACCCTGCACATCCGTGTTATTTCAGTTATTTCAGTTTTCACCAGGGAAAGTGATTGTATCCTATTAGACCACTGTGGGGCTGTGCTGGCAACAGCGCTGCCGAGCCCCATCATCCCAGCCCTGCACAGCATATGAGACGTGATTTAGATCCTACTGGACTGCTGCGGCTCAGCACAGCAGGGTGTGTCATTTGTATCCTATTGGACCACTGTGGGGCTCTGTTGGCAACAGCGCTGCCAAGCCCGCCGCTTCATATCATCCAAGCCCTGCACAGCAAAGGGGGAGTGATTTATACACTCCTCGACTGCTGTGGCTGAGCACGGCAGGGGCACAGCAGTGATGCACATTCCGCTTGACCACTGGCCTGTTGGTAAGAGTGCTGCTGCGTCTGCCGCTCAGTCCTTGCCCAAGCAGAGGGAAAACAAAGTGGATTGTTTTGTACTGCTGACAGCAGCGGCCTTGCACAACAGTCTTTATTTCAGTCTGCATCAGACCCCCCTTCAGGGGCCCATGGGTAGCCACCACTGGCCTGATGAGTAACAAACCATGGCCAAGGCCCCAGCAAGCTGCACCCTGCCCCAGCAAGCTGCACCAGGCCCTGCCGGGTGTAGGCAGTAGGCCGGGTTCAGGTGAAGATTTGCTGGAGCAGCTTAAAAGACAGTGCTGAACAGCAGATAGAAAACAAAATAGTTAATATTGAGTGCTAGAGGCCAAGGAGTTCAAAACTAGGGTGCAAGGCTTGTAATGGATGCCAGATTTAATCCCGAAGCACCTGGCATTTGCTGAATAAGACAGAGAGCGTGCAAGGAATCGATATGAAGGCATCCAACACGGCTTTCCACCTGCTACCTCCTAATCAGCTCACTCCTCAGTCCTCACCCAGCATTACTTTGTGGCTACCAGCGCACCTTATGCGGGCATCCTCCGCCACCAAAGACCCAATTGAAGCCCCAAATTTGACCGAACTACAGACACACGCCAAAGCAGATAGTTGGCCCAGCATGGCCGGAAGCCAAGAGGTAGCTGAACTGTAGCCAAGCCACAAGAAACCAAGTTGCGCGGCGTCCTCCCCCCACCTCGGTGGGCATGCCATTCTGGAACTCGACAGTGCGCAGCTGGTCCCGGAGCCCCTCATTGTCCTTCTCCAGCTGCAGCTGCCTGCCCTCAGCGTCGGCCAGCTTCTGCAGCATCATCTGAATCTGCATCTCAAGGACCTGAACCGTGTTGGGCGACGGCTGCGGAACCTGACCACGGCCGCCAGCTTGGACCGGGGTCGTGAGGGGGCCTGCAACAAGGGAGGTGACGCACACAAAATAGAGGCAAGGAATCGTCCACTGCCGTTGGCTGCGGGACTTGACCACCGTCGCCAGCTTGGACCGCGGTCCTCTGAGGGGGCCTGCCACAAATGAGGCATCGTGCTCTAGACATCAGCAAGGCATCGTCTGTGGCTGTGATGAATTATGGCAGTACGATGTCCCTGGAGGTTCAATAGATAATCAAGCTCCCTGAAGTCCTCAAAGCCCTCAGACCCACTCACTGCCTGACAGCCCCTGACGTACCCCTTATTCCAGCCCCTCATAACAAGTCCATACACCCTGGCTTGATTGTGAGGGCACGACCGCACAGCCCGGCAGGTCAGCAGCCTCCCAAGCGGGGGCAATCCTTGCTGGGCCATTGCGAGCGCCCAGAAAAGTGATATCCTGCTCCCCGCTCTCACCAGGATAATATGAACCTGCTCACCGCGCTCACCAGAAAGTTTGAAGGGCATGCCTCGGCCATTTGGCATCATAAACCCGTCAGCGGGCCGCGGCCCAGCCTCCTCAGCCAGAGTGCTGAACAGCTTGCGTGCCTCCTCGGCAAAGCTGGAGGTGTCGCTCCCATTGGCCCACTCCTCCAGGCCAAACGGCGAGCTATCGATGAGCGGCACGTGAAGCGCCGCGTCGAGCGGCAATGCGGCCATCTGCGCCAGCGGCGTCGCCCAGGAGCTAGGCATCAGAGCAGCCAGGCGAGCCGCCACAGACGCCGCAGCAGCGCTCATAGCTGGAGGCGTAACTGAACCGCGGGGGCCTTCCTGCTGCTGCGGAGCGCCTGCTGCAGCGGCCCTGGCGGCCATCTCCACAGAGGCTGCCGGGGAGTGCCTGACGCTGCCGACGGGGCTGAGGCCGATGGCCTGAGGCGACGGGGCACGGGGTGACGGAGCGTCCATATGGGCTGAGTACCCGGCCGTGGCTGTGGCGATGGGTGGCGGCTTGGCCGCACTCCGCAGGGGGGTGGCACCCTTCCATGCGGCTGATGCTGGGGCACGGGGGTGGTGCGGGGTGGTGGCGGTGCTGGCAGACGGGGTTTGCTGGAAAGATGTTGACTTAAGGGGCACGGCCTGGGGGCCTTTTTTGACAGAGCTGGCGGGGGCCTTGCGGGCCTGAAGGTGCAACGGTTGGGTTGCAGGGCAGGGTTGCAGGGTATAAATTAAGGTTGTTTCAGCTACAATTCAGCTACATCACGGAACTGGCTGGGGCCTTGAAAACGTTGAGTTCCTGGGTTAAAAAAGATTGGGTGCCAGGGCAGGGCCTGCAAGGTTGTGGGTGTGTGCGTATGGACACAAGTGATGTGCTGTCCTAGGAATATCTGCTGCCATTGAACAGCCGACACAAAAAAAATAACCCTGCAAGATGTTCCAGAGCAGCGTAGAGCTCCCTAAGACTTCCCCTTTTCATTCAACCATCACAAGCATACCGTACACTGTGGCTACCCATGCAGTGGAAGCACCCCCCCCTTATTCAAAAGCATAAGTAAAACCTCAGTGATAATTTGTTCAATCAACTTCAAAACTATCAACGGTATGGAGTTTCCTCGAGACTTATCTCGAGAGTGTTAATCCCTCGATCCTCACTTCCCGAAAAGGCTCACCTGCTGCGAGAGCGGAGTACTGGACGGATCATGTGCAAGCCTGCTGTGGCTCCCCAAGCCCTTGGAGCCAGTCCCAGCTGCGAGCATGGGCGAGGGCCCGCCGATCCTGCTGCGCGTAGCAACGCCTCCGGCAGGAGTGGCAGCCGCTGCCGCCTTGAGGGACGAGGCGCCACCGGCGCGGACAGCAGCCAAAGGGCGGGCAGCTGAAGCTGGGGTCACCACCCCACGGGTAGTTGCGGCAGGGCCCAGCTGCTGCTGTGGTTCCCAGCCATGCACCTCCTCTGATGCACACAGGGCTGCGGCAGCAGGAGCTCCGCCAGCGCTCCAGTCCGGGTCTTCAAGCAAAGTGCCGAGGGCGGGGGTCTGCTGCTGAAGCTTCTTGCGAGAGAAGGGTGCAATATCGTCTAGGGACAGACGTTCGAGGGACAGGCTGTCTTGGCCCACGAACGATTGACGGATGCTGAACAGGGGGATGGAGTCCCGCACATCCTGTGGTGGAGAAAATTTGTGGAGAATTTAAGGGTTTAGGCAAAGTATGTAAGGCTTAAACCTGATGGATGCTGTACGGGGGGATCGAGTCCTGCACGTTCCGGGAGGGAGGAAAATGGGCTCAGAGTTGAAATCCATGCTTAACCTAAAACACTGACAGGTGCTAAACAGTGGAATTTAGCCACTCTCGCCTTGTGGTGAGGCTTAGGGTTTAGGGTATATAGAGTCTTCTGTGGTTTCAAAAGGCAACAGCGCATCATACCACTCAAGTTGGCATCAAGTTGGCAAGGGTAGAAAGTCAAATCAAGTCTTAAGATTCAGAGTGGGTCTTATATGGCAAGCAGGGAGCAGGAAGGAGTAGCACATCAACTGAAAATCCAGCAGACTGCCCCACCTCATGCACAGCACTCTCTCTCTGCACCACCCTTGCCAGCCCAGCCCCAGTCACACGCTCCCCCTCTCAACCGACCTGCACCACGACGCGCGGCGAGTTGCTCTTGCTGGCGACGGGTGACGGCGTCGTCTCCAACAGCGGAATTTCAGACATTGCCGCATTGAATGTGAAGCCTTGACCGCCTGTGTAGCCGTGTCCGTCCTCCAGGAGATCAAACGGCTGGAAGGACGGCGAGCCAGAGCCGACCGGCAAGGCTGCCTCATCATCATCCATGCAGTCAGGGCCGAGCATCATCGGGCTTGCGGGGAGCAGCGCGCCCTCAGACGCATCGCAAGCTCCATCCGCAGCCAACGGCGGCGGCGGCGGCTCGGGCGCGGCAGCAGCCTCGCCAAGTCCGCCGCCGTTCAGCCAAGCCTCCAGCGCCTCCATGGAGGGCACTGCGTCTGAGGCCTCCTCCTCTTCATAGGCTGGGGGCTGCTGTGGGGGGGATACCAGGTTTAGCTGACGAGGAAGCAGATCCAGATCCGGATCCTGTACAGCCACGGCATGAGCCGGCAGGGGCGAGGCCATGTCGCGCATCTCCTCGTCCACGTCCATGGTGTCCTGGGCGGCAGGCTCAAAGCCATCCCCGCTGACTAGAGGCTGCTGGCTGGCCGCATCCACCACCGCATCAAGCTCATCTACCTGCAGGTCCGCAGGGGTTATCTTGCAGTAAGGTTCCACCGTAGCAGCTGGCAGCACCACCTCAGAGCTCACAGGAAGCTTCTGCACCTCCACTTCTTTGACTGCAGTGGGAGTGCAGGTCAACGCCACCGGTTCCTCTGGAAAGGTTGGCACGGGCACAGCAACAGCAAAGGGATCTGCTGCTAGCTCCAGAGCGGCCTCCGGGGCAGCTTGCAAGGGCACCTGGGGCGAAGGATCAGGGGCGGCACATTGCACTGCCTGGACCGCTTGCTCTGGGACATACTCTGGAGGTGCGACGGCTACGGCGGCGGGTACGTCAAGCAGCTGGTTGACCAGCAGATCCTCCTGGCCGACTGAGACAAAAGCAGGAGCAGCGTCGCCGCTGTCCACGTCCATCTCGTTGGTGCCTGCTACATCAGCTCTTGCAGCATCAGCGCCGGCATCGGCTGCATCAGAGGCTGTGGGAGCTTCACGACCATCATACTCCTGTTGGGGAACAGCGTCAGGGTAGCCATCGGCCACAACCGCCTCCTGGCCAGCCTCAACGGCGCAGTCATGTGAGGGCACCAGTAGGCCAGCCTCAGCAACAAGTTCTGCTGCAGGAGTCTCCTCCGAATCTGATGCCACCTCCATCATGTCGGCATCCGCTGGCTCGTCTTTAACAGGGGAGCCAGCAGACTGAAACCCGCCTAGACGGCGCACCGGGGAGCTTACCGGGCTGGTGGGGCCAGACCTATCAGCCGAGGCACCGCCGACTGGCTCCGTGTCAGCGCAAGCAGGCATGGCTGACGTGATGATCGCTGTTGGCGGACATACGTCCACGGCCATTGGTGAGACGAGCATGTCGTCGGCTGCAGCCGCGGGCGGGGACTCGGCTCTCGCATTGTCACCGCCGAGCAGCACCAGCGCCTCACAGATGTGCCGAGTCTGAGGTCTGGCTTCGGGAGACTTACGGCCGGGCCACATCTGCGGGGTCCCAGGCGAGCCAGCAGGGGGCTCTCCCATTTGAAAGGCGGGTGGCAGGCGCTGTGAATCCGGGGGTGAGGCTGGGTCAGATATGGGCTCCTGGTCTCGGCCAGGCGACCCCTCGCAGGCTGGTAGCTGCTCGCTGCCAGCGCACTCCAATGAGGCATCCACTGGGTCGTGCACTGCCAGAAGCATCAGCATACCAGCGGCACCTGCTGCATCTGCGTCCCCAGCTGCTGCTGCTGCAGGGGGATCGTCGTCACATTCTGGAAGCTCGGCTGGCAGGGAGCTGCAATCCTCGAACGAGCTGGCGTCCTGGAAACCGTCTTGCAAGCTGCCATCCTGGATGGCATCCTGAAAGCTTCCGTCCTCTTCATCAGCCGCAGGCGCCGAGCAGGCTGCCTCGATGCATTGGGGCGGCTGGTTGAGCATGGCGGCGAATGGGGTGGCGGTGTTGGCGTCAACAACAGCAGTGGCAGCGTCGATATCAGCGGCAGCAGCTGCGACGTATGTGGCCCTGAGATCAGCAGGAGCGGCTTTGATGTCTGCTGCAGCAGGGCCAGATTGAGGCGCATGGGTGCTGACACCAGCAGTTGCGGCAGCAGCAGCGACTGCAACGTTGGCAGCAATGACGTTGTCTGCAGCGGCAGAAGGAGCAGCATCAACAGCTGCAGCTGCAGCAGCAGCAGGCAAGCAATGCATGCTGTCTGCGGATACAAGCTGCTCCCCACTGGCTGCAGAAATGACAGAGCTGCCAGGTGCATGGCACATGCTCTCCTCCTCTGCAGCATGGCCGATGCGCAGGGTGCTAGCTTCCGGGGATGTCGAGATGACGGGGGATTCAAATCCAGCTCTCTGATCGATCTGGCCATTCTCGGTATCGTCAGATGTGATTCGAGGAGCGCAGGGACTAGCCGCTGGGCTGCCGAATGCTTCAGACTCGTCAGTCCGCCGAGACTGCTTGCTGAGCGACTGCGATTTAGGAATACCCGGGGGCGAGTTGCTGGCTGATTTCGGAGAGCGCCCTGTCAGTTTGTTGAAAATACGGCCCAATGCTCTAGAGCCAGGAGAGCGCTCGGTGATGGGAGGATCAGGAGGTGCTGCTGCGATGCTTTGAGGTTGGAGCTGAGGCAGTGACATGGTGACAGGGGTTTTAGGCCGACGACCGCCCAAGCTCCGGGGCTCCTGAGACGAGACATCGACTGACGCGCCAATGTCGGGAGGCTGGAGCGAGAACAGTAAACCTCGGTTGTTGTTTTGGGCCATGTTGGGCATGGCCATAGTCCCAAGTTTTGAACCTTTCCCGACAGCCCCTGACATGAAGTGGTGGAGCAAAGAATAGCGGTAAGTGAAATATCGAATCGGCTCAGCCTCAGCGCAGCAAGGGCCCAGGCTACCACCTTGAATATAACCAGCCTCACCTGTCATCTTCGAAGCCTTCTTCTCCCACCAATCTTTCTTTCCAGTGACGATATCCTTCAGAGCGGCAAGCGAATGCCGTCTAGATGATACCTTCTCCTTGCCATCGTCAAAGATGAAATGCTGTCCGTCCTGAAAGGCAAATTGATACAGTCAGTCAATCTTATCGGTATGAATGGAAACAGAATAAAAGGTAAACATACGTTGAATGTCTCCTCGGACTTCTCCATGGCTCGTGAAGATATATGGCAAGTGACAGCCACTTGCAGCAGTAACGTTTATTTCTTCCGGGATATCAGCTCAGCTTGGATTAAAATTGAAAACGGTCACAGCTGTGGGATTCGGACTTGAACCGCGTAGTACGAAAAAATAAGGTTCGGGGTTCAGCCCCAAGTGCCTAACATGTAACAAACACCCATAAACAGAGTGCTCCTTTGCCTCGGAGAATGCATCCAATCAAGATTTATACTTTACAGTCGCGCATCAGGACTGCATCGCTGAAGCACACCAAAACCTTTGCTGGACGGTCCGACACGCCATTCTCGAAGCAGCAACTGAGGCGGAGGCAACCAAATGTGTCTGAAAATAGCCTGGATAATCCTCCCTCTCCGATGTGTACACCAGCCCCAGAGCCGCCTTCACATAAGCTGCAGATGCCCCCATGTCAAGACTCATCTGGTAGCCATGCTGAGTTGCGCGGACCCTCTCAGCTGCAGCAACAAATGACACTGGCATTAAGTACTGCAAAAAAATCGGCACGGGAGCCCAAGAATCTCACCATGACCATCAAAGCCTCAACTTCTTGCTCACAGCTGCTCCAGATATTGACAAAGGCCGAACTAGACCTCAACATCGTGCATGCCACCGCTGCCTTCACCCGGCTAGCACGCATATGTTCACAAACCAGCACGCCAGCACACCAGCCTCGTGCACTAGCAGCTACAGCAGCAGCCATTGGCACACCCTCAAGACATGTCACAGAAGCATCCGAGACACCCACCACCGGAACCCAGGCAGAAAAAACATGCAGTGGTGTTATGGGAGCAAGCAGACCGGACTCTGCACAATTAGGACGGGAAGAGGAGTCCCAAGCTCGAGCCGAGGTAGAGCGTCGGCTGTGCAGTCTGATCAGCAGCCAAGCCGCATCGGGCGGGCTTGACCTCAAGGCAGTGCCACTGCTCCTGCATGCCATGGCAGTGATGATGCAGATGCCCGGTGGGTGGGAACGCAGAAACGGCGGGCGGAAGGCGGGGCTGAGGCTCGGAGGAAAATCTGACAGCAGCATTGCAAACAAGAGGGTTGAGCCAGCCACACCTGACCAGCAACGCACCGCCGACCATCCCTCACAGCCCGGCGATCTGTCAGACACTTCCGCTCCCGAAGTGCCTGCAACTACCTCCGCGGTCTCCATCCCATTCGAGGCCGCAGAGGACAAGGCAAGCATTGCTGGTCTAGACTTTGGTAGCAGCTTCGCTTCACCTGACGTGAGGTCGGCGGCGGCAGCAGCAGCGGCTTATGGATCTCCCTCGGGAGCCGCTGCCACCTCCTCGGCCCTGGGTGGGTGTCAGCTGCAGGTGCCCGACGAGCAGGCGGCTCACTCGGTCCCGGAGGCAATGATAGGACCCTTGCTGGAGGCATCCCTGGGCCGCTTGAAGCTGCTGTCCAACCGCGACCTGGTCAACTCACTGTGGGCCGTCAGCAAGCTGGGGTTGGGCGGAGACGGACGCAGCGTGCGGCAGCCTGGCAGCGCACGAGCCAGGGACGGCAGCACGGGAGGAACTGAGGCAGCTGGAACCTCACAGGGTGGCGGCAGCAAGGCCACAAAGGCTGGGAGCTCTTCACGAGAAAATGCTGTGGATGCGCCTGCCAGCTGCTCTGCAGCTGCTGCGATGGAGAGGATGTCTGGGCAGCTCCCTCCAGGGGGGGTGCGGCCTGGCACTTGGCGCGCATGGACAAAGGAGCTGCTGGAAGAGAGCGGGTGAGGTGCCTGAGGAGGGCAGGAGAAGGAGACAGGGAAGGGCAGGAAATTGATGAGATCCATGGGAGGGGCGTGGGGAGCTGGGTGGGTAGAGCGTGTGTTGCTGCTGGCCTCTGGCTGCATGGGAGGGACGTGGGGAGGTGGGTGGGTTGAGCATGCGCTGCCGCTGGCCGCTGGCCACTGGCCACATGGGAAAGGTGTGGGGAACTGGGTGGGTGGAGCGTGTGCAGTTGCTCCTGTCTACCACCAACCTCATCACCGTTCTCACCATAAAATTAAGATTCAACCATGCATCCGCCTCGTGTCTTTGTTTGTGAGAGCTGTAGTGCAGGTGCGCTGTGCTTATTCTTTGCCTCAGTCGTTTTTCTTGAAGTGCCTATTGATGTTTAAAGAATGGACGCCACAAGATGCCCAGAGCTGCCTTTGAACCCTCAGCAGGCGGGGGACACACATGTGACAGGTGGCCTCGAGCCCTCGACCCTGCCATGCATGTCCTTCATTCTCTGTACTGGCATCCCTCAGCTTCATATGCCCCTTATTAAGCACGGACGGAAGCTGCCGGGTATGGTGGCGCGGTGTGGGCAGTGGGCACCACCTGTAGACTTCGAAACTGAAATGGTAAACGTCAAAACATGATACAGTGCCATCACCCATCATGTAGGGAGCGCCTGTACGCCCTGAACCCCCAAGACGTGGCGTCCTTACTCCTGGCCATCTGCCGGCTGCAGCTGCAGCCACCGCCAGGATGGACCCGCAGAGTCCTCACCCGCGCCTCCTTCCGCTCCTTTGAAGGCTTCTCTCCACAGCAGCTCTCCAGCTTGCTTTACGCGCTCGGCCGCTTGCGCCACTCGCCGGACGCCGGCTGGCTGCAAGAATACTGGTACGCCGTCGCCGCCTACGTGGATGACTGGCAGGCCCCGCACCTGGCGGCGGCAGGCCACGGCATGCACCTGCTGGGTCAGCTGTTGCTGCGGGAACACCGGGGCCATGGTGCCAGTGGCGGCCGCGGTGGGGCAGGGGGTGGCAGCTGGAGTGGCAGCCAGGTCTTGAGCTGGAAGGCAGGAAAAGGTTCCACCGAGGCGTCAGCAGGAGGCGTCCCGCCCACTGCTCTTGTGCTCGTTGGGAGAGGCCTAGGCACGGTCCATGCTGTGCTGACGTGGCAACACCCAGCCGCTGAGGCATTCAGCGGCCGCTGCTTGGAGTGCCTCCCAGAATGCAGGCCTCAGGAGCTGTGCATGCTGCTCAAGGGGTTGTGTGCTATCCGCCACGGGGCGTTGAGGCGCGCGTCTTGGGAGGCCTCCCCCGGGGAGACGGAGGAAGGGGGAGCGGGAAGAGGCCTCGGGGGGCCTGCCTGGTTGCACGCTTTGCTGCTGAGGACGACGGCATCCCTGCGTCACTGCAAGGCGAGGGACCTGGCCGAGGTGGTGGAGTCGGCGGCAGTGCTGTGGGAGCGGGCTCGCCAAGTGGAGGGAGCAGCGGGTGACGTGGCAGGCGTCGGGGGCGGACCTGGGGAGGAGGGGGAGGGGATGCCGCTTGAGTGGCGGTTGGAGGTATTGCGGTGTGCCAGCGGGCGGGGGCGGGGGCGGGGGGCATCGCCCGGCGACAGGTTACAACTCAAGCGGGCGATGGGCAGGCTGGGCATTGCAGACGATGTGCCGCCGGTGGCCGGAAAGGGTGCCAAGGGGCGAGGGGGGGGCTGAAAACAACTGGAAACACCCCCATCATCGTACATTGTAGAGCTGGACGAGAACTTTCCTTATTTTGTCTTAAAATGCTTATTGGTCCAATGGTGACTGAGGTACAGAGAGCCAAACAATGAGGATTTCGTAGATTCACAAAAGCTTCTTTTAAAAAGAAAACATCTCAACCCCGAGAAAACTGTATGATATGAAGATCTCACTGCATAGGCCAGGGCCACTGCTTTCCAACGACCCCCTGGGCATGGTCAACGGTCAACATGAATTACCCGTTCAACGCATGTCAAACTAGGAGTGGGGGGGGGTTCAAGCCCCTAAAAAACGTTTTTTTTTCTATCGAAGCCGAGATAAACTCCCAAAAGTCCTTAGGTGCAACTCCCATGTCAAACGGATGAGTTGTGGATAAGTAGGGGTGATGGGGTCCCTGATTATTTTTTCTGCCCCTCTCGCCAAGGAGGTGTCATTTACTCCGTTGCTTATGACTGACCTGCCAGGCTGCCACGGGTGTAGACCAAGGCGTGCATAGCTGAGGCAGTGGAGGCACCTTTAATCAATCCAAAGCACTGATTGCTTGGTCCTTGTCGCACCATAAAGCAGTAAACGTGCCAATATGGTAAATACCGTAAACTCCGGTCAGGACACCTTAGAGAGGTGTCCTCTACTCACAAACACGGTACATCACCGTACACTCATGCTCCTTGTACTTCAGACAAGAGTGTGTCAACAAGATAACTGTATCTGGAAGTCCCTAACTGGATATCTCTGCATAGAAGTCTCCGTCTCGTGGGTACCGCCCCTACTACTTTACTCGCGAGGTGCGCTTCAGGTCCGTGGCGGACTTCTTTCCTCACTGCAGTGACGGACGCCTACGGGCAGGCTCAGTGACTACTCACTGGCTGCGAGTGCTCTTCGAGTTAAGCAGCTAGGTGGAATTGTGTATATATAGCAACAGACTTTGGGGGCATAGGCCTTCTGGCCGTCTGGTCGCGATCCAGCAGGGCTATGTTAAGGACACTTACCGCGTAACACGCGGAGAGACGGACGGGACGATGCTGCGTACTTCTTCTTCTGCAGAGTCTCGTTTCTCTTACTGGGGTACTTGTCTCCAGCTAGATCAGTGGTGGCTGAGCTAGGCTTGACTCGAGTTAAGGTACTGACTTATATGGAAGCTGCTGGTCTCAAAGACTGCCGGTGCTTGTTACAAATAGAGGTCTGTCCTTTAGAAAGGGACGAAGTAACTAGCCAAGGCAATTGCCGGGATACAGGGACCCGGCAGGCCCAGTTCAGAGTACGGTAGAACCTGTCAAACTAATCCTGCGTAAGCGGGTTTCTAGGTCTCAGCTCAAATCCGGAGACTCTGCAGATAAGCTGCGGAGGCTCCGCGGCCGCTAACTGCGGTCTAAACGGTTCTGTCACGTATACGGTAATATACTGTGACAGCTGTCGCACCATAAAGCAGTAAACGTGCCAATATGGTAAATACCGTAAACTCCGGTCAGGACACCTTAGAGAGGTGTCCTCTACTCACAAACACGGTACATCACCGTACACTCATGCTCCTTGCACTTCAGACAAGAGTGTGTCAACAAGATAACTGTATCTGGAAGTCCCTAACTGGATATCTCTGCATAGAAGTCTCCGTCTCGTGGGTACCGCCCCTACTACTTTACTCGCCCCCCGCTCCCCAGCGTTAAGCCCTCCAGGCATGCGCGGGGAGCCGGAAAAAGGGGTGGTACTGAAATAAACTTCTGGAAAAATATGTACGTAGAAGCTCAAATCATCATCTGCAAATATGCCTGGTTCAGGCCTTCTACAATTCTGCTTGGTTCCGGCATTCTACGAATCTGCCTGGTTCAGGCATTCTGCAATCAGGAAAATAAAAAAATCAACCGAGTTTCAGCTGAAGCGCTATGCGCAGAACCCTACAAACTCAAGCTGTTCAGCCCACTACTGGCTAGCAAACAGTGAAATTTCAAAGTTATCAGGTCAAGCTAAGAACAACCGCTGCTCTCGCCCCACTGCGCCATAGCCGCCTGGTCTTTAAAGGCCACAGGAAATGTGCGCCGTAGCAGCGTGATCTGCCCCCTGCTGTGCTATAATTGCTCGAGTTGACTAATTCTCCTCGCTCATCATTTTCATAACTTATGTACTACTGTAGCCTTGCTGCCACGGTATTTGAGAAACAAATTTTCATTAAGCTGCCGTAACTCTACTCCTGCATCTTCCGTTTTCGGTCCGCTGGCTGCCGGCCCGCTGCCTACTGGGTACTAGGACAAGCCGCACTGCGTCTGCATTTCTGCTCTGTAGGTGCCTGCCCGCTCCTTGCCAGCTACGGCGTGGGTGACGTCACGTGCTCAGCGGCCCTGCTGCTCCGGGCTTCAGGTCCCGGTAAAATCCTCAAGGGCTGACTCCTCTTCCTCCCTTGCTGCTTCTTTGGCCACCTTGGCCCTTCTTGTAACTGCTCTCGGGGTGACATTGGCCTCTCCCCGGCCAGTGGTGTACGAGATGTCATACAACCCGTTCGCCATTGGTCTTGCGATGCCCCGCTCCATTTGCCTTGTTGCTGGGTTGGTGGCCATGACTTCCACCTCAGGCCTGTCCATGACGTCGGCCTCCTGGGCTGTCCTGGCAGCCGCTCTGGCCGCTGGGCTCGGTCGCCCCTGGACCTGTAAACTGCGCTCCTCTGTGGGGGGCCCTGCTACTGCAGCGGGCCCAGCTCCCTTGTCTTCCGGCTTGCAGTGTGGGCACAACCACTCGCCCTCAGGCACCTCCTCGAGTACTGGTACCAAGCAGTCCATGTGCCAACCTGTATTGCAGGCATCACACAAAAGCATCACCTCTCCGCGATCGGGCAGCTGGCACACCTCGCATGACAGGCTGTTATTGGGTCTGGTTCCACTGAAATCAACCACTCCCCTGAGGTTGGGCAAGTGGCATGGAGAACAATTGACTGCATTCTCTGTAACTGTGAGGCCATCTGCCCCTTCCAGCACCAAAGTTCCCGTCGCCCCCAGTGTTTTTACCCTGAGGATCTCAGGCTTGGCCTTGGGATCGAGGCTGCGTCGCTCTGACGAATACTTCACATACACGTAATCTCCCTCTGCAAAACGCCTGACCTGGGGGACATACCCTCCCCCACGAATGCGTGCATATCGCAGCTTGTCGCGGTGCTGCGCAATTTTTAGATGCTCACCCGCGACTGGCAGTGCCTCTTTGATCCTGGCCACTCTGGCCAAAAGCAGGTCTGCTGCCTCCTCTGCCGTTGCCACCTTGGCTGTGCTCCAGAGGTCCGCTCCCACTCTGGAGGGGAAGGTAGGTCTCTGTCCAAACAGCACCTCGTACGGTGCCATGCGCGTGGCCTGCTGCGGCGAGCATCGGAAGCCAAGGGCTACCCAGGGCACCATCTTGTCCCAGGACTCGTCGCTGCTGCCCTCCTCGCAGCACTTGCGCAGGCCTGCCTTGAGGGTCTGGACAGCCCTCTCCGAAAGCCCGTCTGCCTGGGGGTGGTTGGCAGAAGTGGTGCGATGGTCAATGAAGCAGTCCAACAACATGTCCTGAAATTCACCCTGGAACTCTGTTCCCTGGTCTGTCACCACCTCTGCGCATCCCCCGAATCGTGCAACAACATTTTGAAAGAATGCCAAGGCCGTCACATCAGACGCCTTGCTTGGAATGGGGATCAACTCCACCCATTTGGAGTAATGCTCCACACACACCATCACAAACCGATTTCCCCTGGAAGTGGTCGTGAATGGACCACACAGGTCCACTCCCCACCGGAAAAACAACCCCTCAATGGGTAGCGGGTGCAGGTTGGGTTGTATGTGATTGAACGTGGACGCCCTGGCCCTGTCACACACACCGCATTCCTGCACCGCCTTCTTGACTGCTGCTCGAAGCCCCCGCCACCAATGCTGCTGCATGACCATGAAAGCCGTGCGGTGGCTGCCGAAATGGCCCGTACCTGCATGCGCTGTCTGGATCACTGCTAGCCTGTCTTCTGGCATGGGCACCACACAACGTCTACCATCAGGCATGAGTCTCATCAGGACTCCTCCCCTCTCTGATTCCCACTGGAATGGCGCTGCTCTGCGCTGTATTCTAGTCTGTTCTCCTAGCTCTGTTCCCTGGACATAAGTCTTTTCACGGAGAAACCTCAAGACGGGCTCATCTGCCCACACATCAACCCTAGCCGACGGTCCTGCAGGACAACCTGGCTGGTCCTTCTCACTCTCTATTTCCCTGGTTATTCTGATTTCAACATCAACTTGTGCCTCAGACGCGTTCCCACCTGGTTCCTGTGCCGCGTCGGCCCAGGCTGCCGCGGCCGATTCTCCCAGGCACTGTCTGTATGACGCGGCCGCTTCCCCACTGCCAGAGCACGCGTTTCCTGCAGTAGCAAGGGCATAGTGGCTGGACATTAAAGTCGCCCCCAGCACTGGGTCCCTGTCCTGGCCTGGCAGCTTTGCCCTGCGCGTCAATTCTGCTGGCATGATCTTAGCACACTCGAGTGCCACATTGAGCCATGCACTGAGTGCCCATGAATCCATGCACCTGCCCAAGGCTGCCCGTCTGGCTGCCTCTGGGAAGTCTGGGCGCGGCAATGTGGACCCCACAGCGTACCCCATGGCGCGTTCACGCTCGTTTGCGTTGGGCTCCTGCAAGTCCCCCATGGGCCTGTACACCATCCCATTTTGCCCGTTCCGGAAAGCATATGATGAGGGCGTGGCCATCAAACACGGCAGCACCTTCCTGGGTTGCCCTGTGACATTGATGCGGTACCCCCCATTGTCCGGACATGATACTACCTGGGCCTTGCTGCCCTTGTCCAGAATGTCGTCTACAATCTCCTCGTGGGGTCTGGTCGACGCACGAATCACAAATTCAATATCTGCTGCGGGGGTAATATTCCCCCAATAGTTGCGGGTGCGGTGGGCGTAAGACCCCACCTGCGCTGCGTCAAACAACGCCGGTGTCCCTAGAATCCTGCACACTTCCTGAAAAGCCTCAACACTGGCCTTCTCACTCTTCTGATTCAATTGCATTGCTACATTCTCAATCAGGTACGCTGGCGGCCTAGGTCCCTGCAGGAACTGCAGAGTACCCAACAGCTTGACTAACGGGAAGAAAGACTTGCTTCTCTCTCCCGCGAGCCCCCGCCCCTTGCCAGCTGACGAAAGGTCCTGGCACTCCCAGCCTGCTACCATGAACCACTGGCGCCCCTCCTGGGCACCCGCCTCCTTGAGGTGTTCTGCCGTAATGGCATACACATCTTGCGGCAACGCTCTGAAAGCCTTATCAAACGCTCTGACCGGAAGCAACTGGGGGAATCTCTTGTGCAACTGCAACAGGCGACCCCCTGCGATCTCTCTGACTTCCTCACTGATATCTGCATACAAGTACTGCACTACTGGGATACCTGCCCTGAGTAACATTTCCAGCCCTGAGCACATACCTCCAAAAGGCTCGAAGAGGACGACTCCTTCGGTCTCCATGGCCCGCACAGCCCCACTTGACAGGCAAGCTGTATCCAGGCCTGCAAGGGAATGAGGGGGCGTCACCCGAGGCAGGTCAGCAAGAACATCACTGATCATCGTCCTGGATCGCTCCCTGTTGCTGAACGCCTGCTCTGCCGTACTGACAGGCTGCGCCTGTTCATCATCGTCAGTGGCGGCAGAGGATATCTCCTGCCCCACCGGTGCTGTCACGCAAGCTGCCTCTGCAGCTCGCAACATCTGTACTCTCCTTCTGCCCTCCTGCGCCATGCGCACTATCTGGTCTGCATGCCACTGGTTCACTCTGCCCAACCCTGTGAGCAAAGCTACTTGCTTCCCACTTGCCTCCTCCCTGGCTGCTGGCTCGGGCGCGACTGTATCAAGCCTGGCCCCTGTGCGGTCAGCTGAGGATGGAAGGGGGGATCTGGACGGGATGTCTGCATTCTGGTGGCATGCTCCTGAGCGGTGGACAATGGTAATGTCTAGCTCTTGAAGCATGAGAGCCCACCTAGCGTGCTGGCCTACCAACGTCTGGTTGTCCATGAGGTAAGTGAGCGGCTCATGGTCAGTGATAAGATGCACCTTGCACCCAAACAGCATGTGGCGGTATGTGCGTGCTGCATACACTGCGGCCAGCATCTCCCCCTGGAACGAGGAATAGTTCCTCTCGCTCTTGTTCAGGGATCTGGATGTGCATGCCACCATATACTCCCGCCCGCTGTCATCACACTGCCCTAGCACTGCGCCTATGCCTTGCTTAGAGAAATCTGTGTACAATAAGAACGGCCTTGGCGGCCCCTTGCCGTTTGGTCCTGTCCCACTGTAATCTGGTCTGCGCAGGACTCTCCCGCCCTCGCACATCTCTGTCTTAATCAACTGGAACGCCTGCGACTGCTCTGGCCCCCACACAAACGGGACCCCCTGGACCAGCAATGCGTTGATGCATGCTGCCTTTTTCGAGAAGTCCGGGACGTAGCACCGGTAGAAATTCAAGAATCCCATGACCTCCTGAATGTTTTTCACCGATGCGGGCTCTGGCAGCGCCATAACTGCTGCTATCTTAGCAGCGTGCGGCGTGAGCCCCTGGGCCGACACATTGTGACCCAGGTACTCTACTGTTGCACACCCAAACAGGGACTTGTCGGGGTGCGCCCTTAATCCTACATTGTGGAGCATGTCCAACATCAGCTCCACATGCCTGATGTGTTCTGCCGGTGTGTCACTGTACACTAGCAAATCGTCAATGAATGCTACGCAGAACGCACTCAGGCCTGCCCTGGCAATCTCTTCTTCCATCATACGCTGAAAGAAAGGAGGCCCGTTGCGCAGACCGAAATTGAGCTTTGTGTACATCCACAGCTCAGGTCCCATCCAGAAAGCTGTCTTAGGCTGGTCCTCGACCTTTATAGGGATCTGCATGAACCCCGACCGGAGATCAACCTTGCTGAATATCTTGGCAGTGCCCAGGTTCTGAAAAATAGTCTCCATCCTGGGGATGGCAAATTCCTGCTTGGCTGTACGCAGGTTTAACCTGCGCATATCGTGCGCTATTCGATGGTCTGTCCACTCCCCAGTCTCAGCACTCTTTTTGGCTGCTACTACTGAGTTGGCCGCAAACTTGATAGGCCCCCCCTGGGGCACCTTGACTATGATACCTGCCTCAATCATCGGTTGACACTTTTCCTTAAAAATTGCTGCTTTAGGCGGTGGCATATCCCTGGACTTCTGAAAGCACGAACTGACCTCGTCTGCTAAAGCCAGTGTAAACTCACCCTGTGTGCCGCAGTAGCCTGGTAGATCCTCCATGGAGTAAGCGAATGCTCCTTGGCGATCCCTGAGGCTCTGCTCCAGGCTCTCCTGCTGCTCCGCAGTGAAGTCGGGGTGCTTGCCCAGCAGCCATCCCTCCTTGGTCTTGACGTACTCTGCAGGTGGCTCCACTACTCCCCCCGGCTGGAACATGTCGATCACCACAGCCGCCTGCGGGTCGTCCTCCGCGGGCAGCTCCTCCCCGCCAGTGGTGTTGCCGCTGTGCCATCTCTCCTGCTGGCTGCATGCACCCCTCCTGCTGGCGGCCCCCATGGGGCTGACTGCTTGTGGGCGTAACCATCCAGACGACAGCTTTGCTGCTGCCTCCTTTCCAGACACAAAAGCACCTTGGCCTGCTGTAAATCCTCCTCCTCGCACTCCCTGCCCGGTAGCTCGCGCCCCCGGCACACACACCGACAGCAGGAGCCACACCAGTATCAGCTGGAGCGTCCCCGTCAGGATCCCCTTAATTGCTGTACAGGTGAGGAGTCCTCTGCACGCTGTCATCTTCCTCATGGGTTGCTGCGGTAACTGTTCTGCGGGCTGAACGCATGGCTCTGCACTCTGCGCTGGCGGCTGCTGTCCTCTGGCCCACGTGATCTCCAGGTCTACCTGGCTGATCCTGAGTGGCAGGGCTGGGCAGTCCATTCCTGGTCTGCTGCCACGGTTCCTGTCCGCGGCCGCCCTCTGCGCCTTTCCTGCGCGTCTCCTGGCCTTCTTAGAATTCTTTCCTTGCAACTCGGCAGTGTCAGCCCAAATTGCACTGGCCCTTTCTGGCCCTGCTCCTGGGATCTGTCCTGTGCTGTACTGTGCCATTCTCTCCTGCCTGTGGTTGGCGCGCTGCACAGCCTTACTGCTGCTTGCACCCGCGGGCTCATCTTGCCCACAGCTGCGTCGTATGGTTTCCTGCGCGCCCGCAACCCTGCTGGCGAGGTCCTCGCCCCTGCCGGTTTGGGCTTGTCTGCTGCGGCTGTCCGACGGCTGTTGGGTGTCCGTTCCTTCTGCTCTCCCCGTGTAGAGGGCTGATACTCTCTCCGTCAGCTCCTCCTGTAGCTCCCTGACCGCCCTGCTGTAACCTCCCATCCTGGGGTCCGGATCGGGCTGTGGTAGCATCTTAAGTCGGAACAGCAGGCTAGCCTCCTGGCCCGCCTCTTGCTGCCCCATTTCCTGCCTTCGTAGCACGTCCAGCTGATCTACAAAGTTCCTGAGCACTGCAACCCAGCGTCCCGTGCTGTACTCTGCTGGGTCACCCCAAGGCCCCTGTGCCGCTGTCTGTGCTGGCTGGCGGATCTGGGGGTATCCTGGGCGCCCGTTGCTCTTCTTGTCTGCTGCTGCCTCCTCGGGCCTGTGAGCGCGCTGGTCTGCTGCCTGCTGAAGGCTGATCCCCGCTGTGACCTGGTTTGCCTCTTCCTCCAGCGTGATTCCGTTACCAAGCTCTATAGCGGCCCTCCTGCTTCTGCGCTCTTTCATTGCTGCCTGCTCCTGAAAGATGCCGCGCATCCACGCGCGCCTCAGCTGTGGCAGCTCTCCCACCATGCCGTACCTTGGACTTCCTGGTCCTGGGCCGCTGTCTGCTGGCACGTAGTTGCCCTCTGCATCCCGAGCCTCTGCTCTGGTGACGCTATCCTGGTCCGAGGGCCTGGCTCCTGCCTCGTGCCACTCCTCATCTGACTCGGTGATCTCAACCAGTGGTGGTGGGCCCTCTGAAACGTTGTCGCTGAGCACTGGGATCCTGCTGTCTGAGTCCTCCGTGGGCGGTGTGCTGACACTGTCCAGGGGCGCCTGGGGCTCTGCCCGTCCCCTAGGCTCAGCCTCCAGTGCTGATACCCCCAAGTCGTCCACATACTCCAGCAGCTCCCATGAGGCTGCTGCCGCCCCAAATGTTACAAATGCCACCTGGGTCCATTCCGGCTCCTCATCCTGGACAGGGCCGTCGGTGGCTGCCGCTGGCTCCTCTGCATCGGCGCCTCGCCTGCCCACCGGCCCATGTCCCCTACTCGGCTGGTTCCTCAAGTCCTCCAACTCCTCCTCGATGCCTACTTCCCCTGCTCCTCTGAACAGAGGGTGCAGCGTGCGCACCCCTGCTGGGTGCGCTTGTCTCCACAACTGCGTCGTTATGACGTCAGCCTGCCAATAGGGCAGCACGCTGCTGGCCCTGTTGTCGTGCCACGCCCTCCGCTCCTGACGCACCCACTGGTGCACATATGCTGCCAGGCGTTCTACTGCGAACGGCGAGCTCGCCAGCTCTTCCTCTCCTTCCCACATGGCTCCTGATGCTGGCGACTGCTGGGGTCCGTAAGGCCATGTTGGACAGGCTGTTACCTCTGTAGGCGCCCACTGATCCTCTACGCCCCACACATGCCGCATGGCCGCTGATCGCTGTCCTGGGAGCAGGACCCTCTGCAGCGCCATTAGCATGAGCGTCCACACTGTCGGGTCTGCTCCCCTAGCGTAGGTATAGGCATGGAACTCCGCCTCGTCTACTGACGCGCACTTAGTGACTGCCACGTCCTGCTGGTGCCTTGCAAACAGGTAGACGGGCATATCATCGTGAGTCGCGTGCATGTGGATCCATGCCGATGAAACGGGCAACTCCTCATCAGCCATCTCCTCATAGTAGTAAGTTACTAGCTGCTGGACTGGAATGGCTGCCCTGGCGTCCCCTGGCGCTGGCCCCCACGGCACTGCTTGTCCTGCGACCGTCCTGGGGATGACGATGGACGCCTCTATGGTCGCCTCACACCGCCCTGGCCTGCCTGGGTGACACAGCCCTGCCCTCACTGGGGCCTGCTCTGTTGTTTCCACACATCTCTCGAACTCGCCCATGGCTTGGACTGGCACATAAAATGCGCGGTCTCTGAGGGCTGGGTGCCCCATCAGCTCACGGACACAATCCATCGCCCACGGTGTGCGCATGAATCCTGGCTGCGCGCCCTGCCACATCCCCTCGGCTGGCGCAATGTCTGGCATGTCCGGGTGCGCCCAGCATGCTGCATCCACCGCTGTGATGCCTGCTGCAATGGCGAGACTCACCATCTCGCTAACGCAGTGTGCATAGATGGGGTGCCGCGACCATCCCCTCTGCATGTAATCTGCTATATTTGTGCTGGGCAGGATGTATCCTTTGAGCGCAGCGCCCAGCATGACAGCTGTCACTGCGTCCCACGGGAAAATCATCCTGGCAACTGCCTGCATGGCTGCTGCCCTGTCAACACATGTCTGCTCTCCGCCGTCCAGGAGCCTATGGTTCTGCAACCGACATGGCCCGTCCCTGCACTCCCCTGGCATAGTCAGCATGGCCCCGGAGGTGGACGCCTCTGGCATCTCTTCCCCCAGGCGGAAGTACTGCACAAAGGGCTCGCCTGCTGGCAGCGACTGCGGGAACGGCTGTATGTAGATGCGTTCTCTGCTGTAGGACCTGTCTCTGCTGAAGGACTGGTCAAGCTGCCTGTCCTCGCCCCTTGCGTCAGACCTCCCTTCCCTCTCGCTGCCGTGCTGTGTCTCTTCGTCCTCGTCGATTCCTCCCCAAGCATTGCACCGAGAGCTGGTGCCTTTATGGGTCCTAACGGGCCCCGCCCGAGCGTCCAGCTGGCTCCCTGCTGCGGTCCCTCTGGCCGCTGGGAGTCGCGACCCCGCTCTGTGTGGCTCCTCTGTCTCGGCGGCTGCTCCCGCTACCCCTCTGCCTGTGTCTTGATTGCCCTCCGGGGTACCTGGACATAACACGCCAAACTCTCTTTCATGCAAGGGCGAGGGTTCCTGAGGCTCATATCTGCCTGCTGAAAGGTTGGATCCTGAATCGGTATCCCACCCGTCTACGTCGTGCTGGGGTACTGCCTCCCGCTCGCGTCTCTCAAACTCATCCCACTGCTCATCATACTTGTCCCATTCCCTGTCTAGGAACCTCTGCATCAGATTTGGCCATCCTACACACGGAGCTGGGCACCCCCTCCTCTGGAGATCCTTCAAGAACTCCAACGCATGTGCTACGGATCTGGCCGACCCTGCAGGCATAGTCCCATAATGGTTCATGGCTAACGCCTCTACAGCCATCGCCCAGTGGCTTACCTGATTGGCTACCTGCCCTTCTGGCACCCTCTGAGGGGCCACCTGAACTGGTCCTGCCTGACTGACCTCAGCCTGGTAGGCATCTCTGTCCTGGCTAATTTCCATGTGGCCTGTCATGAAGCACGTGTGGCCTCCTGTCCCCTCCCACCTTGGTTGCTCGCCCTCCGGTGGTTCCTGTCGCGCTGGCGGTTCTGGCCACGCGCTGGGGCCTGCTGCCCCCTGCTGGAAGTCCCTTGCACTGGGAGTTCCCATGGCAGTATCGAAGGTCCTGCGCCTGCTCTCCATGGGCATCCCCTGGCCCCTGTCTGGGCCCCAGGTTCCATAGCCCCGCGCTGGGCCTGCAGGTGCCCCTGGCCTGTCGCCTGTCAGCCCGGCCTGCTCCGGGTTGGTGCACTCGTTGGCAAAGTGCCCCGGCTGATTGCACTTGAAGCACAATCCACCATGGCGCGGTCCCAGGTGACGCCTAGGCTCTGCCGCCCCGCTGCCCTCTGCCAGGGTTCTGTTTGTCGGCCCGGGGCCTGGGCCTCTCTGGTGCTCCTGCCCCTGCCTGTAAGGCCTGGCAACCTCAGCATGGTGCCGTTCCCTGGATCTGCCCCTGGGCTGGTCCCTGCATGGTGACCGCTGTCTGCGGTCCCTGCTCCTTTCCTCGCTGTTGCTGCGCCTCCCTGCGCCCTGCCGCTGGGTCCTGGCTGCCGGCGTTGGCACCGCCCCTTGGCGCTCCTCACTGATGGCCCTTTGCGCGCTTCTGCTGCGCCGTCGTAGCCTTCTGTCCCCTGAGCCGCTCTCGTCGCTGCTAGAAGGACTGCGCTTCTTCGGCTCCTCCATGCCGGAATGCTCGCTGTCCACGTCTCGTAGCGGGGACGGAGTCGCCAACATTGCCCTGACGCACCCCGCCAACTCTGGGTCTGTTTCGAATGGAAGCGGCTGCCCGTGGTTTGGCGGGCCCCCCAAGTGCTGTAGTCCCAGGGCCTCCTGCAGCCCTTTCAGCTCATCTGCCCGCAGGATGTACTCTCGCTGGACCGTTGTCATGACCTGCTGACCATCCGTGATGACCTTCCACCCGGCCAGCTGGCCTTTCAGGTAATCCACAAATTCCGCTGACTGCTTCCACATTTGCCGCTCTCTCCATCTTAGGGCCTTTTTCAGCCCGTTGACTTGCCCTGCCAGCCTGTTGATTTGCCTGTCTTGTGGGCTGGTCCCTGGCTCTGGAACCTTCTCTACGCTGCAATCTTCCTCCTCCTCTGCTTCCTGCGCCTCATCTTTGCTGTTGCTGGCTGATTGCGCGGGGGCCCTTGCCGCCCCTGGCTTTCCTTGCCCCTGCTGCTGTTGCGCCTGCCTACCCTTGCCGTTGCTGGCCTGCTGCACTCTAGGCCCTGCCACCTGCGGTTGCTTTTGCAGCTGCTGCAGTTGCTGCTGCTGCTCTCCCCTGCTGCGCGTTGAAGTTGCCTGTGCAGCTCTGTCGGCTGCAGCTGTGCCGTATCCCCTCCTCTGCGCTGCAGGCGGCCCTGCCTGCACCGCAGGCGCTGTTTCGGGTGTCCGCGAAAAGTCCTGAATCCTCCTCTCACACTCCTCCACCGCGTGCTTGTCTGGTTTTCCGCACAAGGCGCACGGGTAGGCGGGGCATGCTGGCATGAAGTCCCTGACCGCCCTCTTCTCAACGTCAGAGAGTTCCGCGGCTCTGCGTGCTCTTGCCATCTCCTCTGCGGTTGGTGTGGCGGTCTCTTCCACTGCTGCTTCGACTGGCACCGGCCTGCGCCTTTGTAGCCTGGGGTTTGGCTCGCTGCTGGGTCCTGCGCCCTGTTCGGCCCTCATAGCGGTACCTGCGCGTGTGGCCATGGAATGCTGTAGGAGCGGTTCGTGCTCTGTTTCAACTGTTGCAGCTGGCCACCCCTCTCTTTCTGCGAATCCACACTGAATTCCTGCCCATGCCACTGCTGCTGCCTGGTACCCCCCTGCCGGAGATGCCCGCAGTAGTGGCAGCGTAAGGTCCTTGACCCCTTGCACTCTCTGTGGGCCCTCTCTGGGCCGTAAGGTCAGCCTTCCTGCTGCCTCTAAGACCCCGTTATACTTGAGGAACTCTGGGTTCCCTACCAAGTGCTCATATGCATCCGGTGGTGTCTTAACGACCCTGACCACCGTGGGCTCCATAATGGCATTGGGCCCTCCGTATCCATACACCACATAAATGAACAGTACTCCATACAGATCTGCCCCTGCATTGTCTGTGGTACGAATCTTCTCGTCTGTACGCACCAGCTCCGCCCCCATGGCAACTAATTGCTCTGCAATATTGACAGTGATGACATGGCACGTGCATGCGGAGTCCATGAGTGCTTTCTGAGCCACCAGGACCTTCCCATTGACCATAAGTCCCACACACTGCTCCAGGTTGCTTCTGTCATTTTTGAAATACTGCAGCTTGGGTGCAGCCGTCACCGTTCTACCCTCTGGCCTGGTGTTACTAGTCTCACCCCTGTGGCCGGTGCTGTCTCCTCCCATGGGCATCGTGGTGAACGACAGCGCTGAGAGCCGCTCGTTCAACTTGAACACCTGTAGGCGGATGTCAGACATATCGTCAGCTAGTTTACTCAATACCAGCCTCTTTGCTCCCTTCCTGGAGGGTTGTACCGTGAATCCTGGTACTGGTTCCTCCTCCTGCAAAGGTTCTGGCAAAAACGACTTAGGACGGGCGTTATGAACTGCCTGCTTGAAACCTGCAGGCTTGGGTACCAGCCCAACCTGCGTCATGAGTGCTACGGACTCGCTGAGCATCTCTGCCATGGTCTGGTGCCATCCCTCTGGCTCAGCCTGCCCCGTTGCATTGCTGAGATGCGACACGTGGGCTGCCTGCTGCGCCTGACCTCCCTGGCCAGGCCCAGGCCTAGGATACTGTCTGTTGTTCTGATTCCTGTCATACGGCCTGCCTGCCGCCTGTCCCTGCTGCGGCCTTGGCGGCAGGGGATACTGCTGTTGCTGCGGATACTGCTGTTGCTGCGGATACTGCTGTTGCGGCTGTCTGGCCGGTCCAGGTGTGATGTCTGTAACCAGGGGCATAGGTCTGCGCTCATCCCTGGCCCTGGGCGCCCTGCAATCCCTGGCTAGGTGCGACGTACTACCGCACTGGTAGCATGCCTTGGCTGCGCTTGAGCCACCCTCAGCGTTGTAATTTGCCGCCCCTGCTTGGTCCACCCAGGTAACTCCTCTGGGTTTACCATCCATCCGCGCCTGTGGTACTGCTGCTGAGCCTGTGGGGTGCACAATTCCATCAAGGCGTGTTCGCATCTCCCACTGTCCTGCTCTCTCTCTCCTGCCCCTGTTGGGCTGTGCCTCTCCCTGGCCAGGCCCGCTGTTGGTTATCTGCCTGAAGCCGGTACCTCCCAGGTCACCCATTTCCAGGGCAAACCTCTCCCACAGCACCACCTGCTGCGTGAGTACTGCGATTTGGTCTTCATCGCTCATGCTGAGATACCCTGGCACCGTCATAACGAACTTGCTCAGCTTGGCTCTAGCAACCGCTGGGAGTCCGTCATGGAACATGCGCGAGACCGAGTGGCTTCTGCCGAAGTGATCTACTGCATCCCTTGAGATCTGCAGCAACTCTGCCGTTGTCAGTACTCTGTGAGCAAATGCTTCCACCGTCTCCTCTGGCTTGACGTCCGGGTCTAGAGTAGTTTTTACTCCTAGCCTGAGGTTGGTGATGGCCGTCCTCTCCTCTGAAGTTGGCTTTCCCACCTCCTCCTGGACCACCCTGATCCACAACGTGAGTAGCGAAGCTTCGCAACCCTGCTGCTCCGCTGGGGCTATCCACTGCTGTCCGATCCGCTCCACCTCTCTGGCAATTCTGTTTCCTGCGTGGGGCGCTGCCCTGATGGCTGCCATCAGTGGCCTCATGCTGGCAGGCTTGCTGTCCCACAGCTTGACCAGCGACTTGATCAGCAACGTCATAGCTGACGGCGACTGGCATGATCCAGCTATTTCACCTGCCACCACGGCCAATGCTGGTTGGTCATCTGACATTGCCAACCTGTTGTGCGATCCCCAGTACCCACACGCCTGGCAATACTTTCTGGCTGCAACCGCTCCTGGGTGTGACATATCCAGGACTGGTACGTTGCCTTGGATGGCTGGGATCTTGGCTACCTTGGCTACCCCTGCCAGCTGCAATACCATCTGTTGCTGCAGCTGCAGGTTCACCCTCGCCTGCTCCCGATCGAGCCTTTTCATTTCCTGGTCGCTGGACTCCTGTCTGGCTCCCGGCCTGCGTCTGTCCGCTCCCCCTGGTCCCGAATCTACTGACCCTGACCGCGACCTAGGTCCTCCACTGCCGCCCCTCGATGGGCTGCGGCCTGAATGATACCTGTCATGTCTGTTATAATCCTCATCATGATCGTGAGCGTCTCGTGCTGGCTGTCTGCCCGCTCTGCCTGCCGAGCCTCTACTTCCTTCGGGTGGCGGTCGTTCTGGTTCGCTTCTGCTTGGTCTGCTGTCAGATCCAGGTCTCCAAGGCTGTGCTCTACCGGGCTCTGCCTGTCCCCTGGGCAGCTCCTGGTCTTGCCATTCCTGCCGCACACCTCTGCTGCGTTCCGCTGGTCCCCTTAATTGCTCCTGGCTCTGCTGGCTTGGCTGTTCCCTGCCCTCTGCCTGTCCTCTGGGCGGCTCTTGGCTATGCTGGTGAGGTTGTTCCCTGGAGTATGCCTGCCCCCTGGGCGGCTCCCGGCTCTGCCGACCTGGCTGCGTCCCGCCTGTGTAATTCCTGGCGTAGGAATCAGACTGTGTTTCCTCTTTGGCCTCCTGTATTTTTGGGCCACTGCTCTGTGCGCTGCCTGCAGGCTCATTCCTCCTAGCTCCTCTTGCCGCGCCTGGCTGCCTGTTCCTCAGGAATTCCTTGATGTAATCCACCTGGGTTTCCTGGTATGCGTTCTCTTTGTCCTCGACTATGCGCAGCAACTCATAAGACTCTTGCCTGCTTGCTCTGCGTGTCGCTGTGCTTTGCTCTGCCATTCTGGCAAGTGATTGGCTAGTCAATTCCGCCCTTTCGCTGGCGGCTGGACTGCTGGCTCTGGGTGCTTCCCTGCCCCTTGGCCGTCCTCTGAGGCTGGGCTCGCTGCTGACCTCGAAGGCTGCAGATCTGAGTGTTGGTGTTGGCGCGGCTCCTGCCTGCTGCTGCCACCTTTGCACCTCCCTGATCCCCTCAGGCCGCTGCACCCCTGTTTCAAATCCTTCCCACACCTGGTCCTCCTCATCCTCTGGTTCTGACCCAGGTTCCTCCTGGTCTCCTGTGACCTCTTTGCACCATTCGTCTGCGAAGGCTTTAACAGCCCTGGCTGCTTCGTGTCCCGTCCTTCCCTTGGATACCTGTCCAAGGGCGGCTAACAGTAGCGCCCTGTCCAGACCTGTGTGGGGGATACCCAACATGGCCTTTGTTGCCCATCCCCGCAGATGATGGGCCTTGAACTCCTCAATGGCTGTGACCTGGTCCTGGAAATGCAAGAACGTCCTGGAGCACACTTGCTTCCACAGGTCTGTTGCCCACTGCACAATTCCTGCCCAACCGATCGGCCCTTCTACCTCCTCATTTCCGCACGCGACTCCCCCGGTCTCCGAGCGCTCTGGCTCTCTCTGCCTCTGGCTGCCAGATCCCTCCTTGGACGTCTGCGCAGGTCTGTTCACGCTGGGTGTAAACTGGACAGCGGTGTGCCGAAGACTGTGGATCCAGCTCCTCTTCTAACCAGTGCCTTGCGCGGCTGCAGCTGCTGCACGGGACGCAGTTCTGCTGTAGTCTGCTGCCCCTGCTTTTCCTGAACTGGGTCTGGCTGTTCTTCCTCGGATAGATCAGCCCAAGGCTTCCCTACCGGCTCAGCTGGTTTCTCCCTGTCCTTGCCTGCCTGCGAGCTCTGTCTGCCTGCTGCTGGCTGTGGCTCATCTTCCTCGTGTTTGACCTCTGCAGGCACAACCCTGGCCCCATCTCCCTCCGTCTTTATTCGAGGTTTGACTTCGCAGGTCTTATGCCAGCCTGCAAACTTGTCTGAAGCTGCGGCTACTTCTGCCCTTAGACCCGATTGGCTGGGATCTTTTTCAACCTGCTGTGTAACACTTGCCACCCTGGGCAGGCTCTGCTGCGGCTCGGCCTCAGGTGCACTGCTCTGTCGCGTGTCACAGCTCTGGGATGCTTCCGTTGCTTGATCCAAGATCAACTCTGGGGTTCCCGCTTGAGTCTGCCCCTGCTCGAAATTCAGACAGCTGTCGGAACCAGCGGGCAACGGACCCCCTCGACCAATGCCTTTTCGTGTTACTAGTACTGCACCATCTGCTTGCGCCCCTGCCCCTCTGGGTGGTACACGGTCTGGCTCACGTACCCTGCACTCCTCTGCAGGCGGTTCTACTGGCTCTGACAGCTTTTCCGCTATCAACAGGGCCTCTGCCACAATCTCAGCACTAGCATTTTTTAGGTCTATTCCCGGCTCCAGCCCCCTCAGACGCCCACTCCTCCGTTGGACGTCAGGGTGCTGGTGCCTATCGGGGTTTAGATCTATGCCTGTCATCTCTACAGGCATTTTACGAACCGCACTGTTCTGCAGGCGTGCTGGCGACACCCCCTACAAAACCTGCTAACGTTTAGGCTTCTGCTCCTTATCCTTACTGCAACCTGGTGAGGATCTGCTAGTCAAGGCTGGACGGCAGGTACAGCAATTTTGCGCGATAGGCCTTGCCCTCTGCTTTTATGCTCACTAATATTTGTATCTGGCGGAATCCTCCTTCGCCCTTTTTAGCCCCTTCCCACCTTTGCTGGCTGGGCTGCCTCTAGCTGGCGCACGTCCCCTGCGGATGTCTGCCTCCTGGCGGATCTTGCGCTGTGTCAGTTCCTCTCTGACGCCTGCGGGGATCCTTTGGTACACCACAAAATTTTAACCTTGGATGATCTGTCAACAAGTTTACTTCTGTCAATGATGAATGATTGGATCCACCTGATCTCAATCTGCAGTCATACAGGAATTATCTGCTGGGTGTATAAATCCACAGCCAGATCCTCAAGCCTCTCCTGGACTCAACACTAAGTTGCCACTCTTAGTGATTCTCAGGGCTTAACTTGGCACTCTCTATGGAGATTACCACAGCAAAGTGCAATTCATATGCTGTCCAAGGTTGTTTGCATACAAACAAAATTCCAATCTCGCTGCACAAGCACCTTTAGCAGGAATTGGCAAATCAGGCTGATCAGGCTAGATCCACTTCGTCCCTTTCTAAAGGACACGCGAGGTGCGCTTCAGGTCCGTGGCGGACTTCTTTCCTCACTGCAGTGACGGACGCCTACGGGCAGGCTCAGTGACTACTCACTGGCTGCGAGTGCTCTTCGAGTTAAGCAGCTAGGTGGAATTGTGTATATATAGCAACAGACTTTGGGGGCATAGGCCTTCTGGCCGTCTGGTCGCGATCCAGCAGGGCTATGTTAAGGACACTTACCGCGTAACACGCGGAGAGACGGACGGGACGATGCTGCGTACTTCTTCTTCTGCAGAGTCTCGTTTCTCTTACTGGGGTACTTGTCTCCAGCTAGATCAGTGGTGGCTGAGCTAGGCTTCATTGACTCGAGTTAAGGTACTGACTTATATGGAAGCTGCTGGTCTCAAAGACTGCCGGTGCTTGTTACAAATAGAGGTCTGTCCTTTAGAAAGGGACGAAGTAACTAGCCAAGGCAATTGCCGGGATACAGGGACCCGGCAGGCCCAGTTCAGAGTACGGTAGAACCTGTCAAACTAATCCTGCGTAAGCGGGTTTCTAGGTCTCAGCTCAAATCCGGAGACTCTGCAGATAAGCTGCGGAGGCTCCGCGGCCGCTAACTGCGGTCTAAACGGTTCTGTCACGTATACGGTAATATACTGTGACATCCTGCATTGCGTTCCTTCAGGCCAGAGTCAGGACGAAATTCCAGGCAACCCGGATTTTGGGGGACTCCTAAATTAACAAGGGGTAGAGCCCAGCCACCACCTCTGGCCACCACCAGTCCCTCGTTCCTCAAGGGGGCAGTACCGGTGCATGGGCATTAGCACAACCTTGGTAATCTGAACAAGTGAGGGAGGCATCAGTCTAAATTCACTCTGGGAGGCATCAGTCTAAATTCAATACCCCGACTGTGCCAGTGACTGTACAGGGCTAACCGAAAATTATGCTTATTTTAGGATGCGCCCGCGTACCGGACCACGCTAAGTAGGCTGTTTGAACTATTGGGCGGATGAGAACCCACCTACCTTCACCCACCTACGGTGGGTGGCCCAGGCAAAAGAGCTTGCTGCACTAGACCCCCCGGTGATATGCCATGCTGAGGCTCAGTTGTAGCTGAAGCACGTTCATGGATGCAGTGACGTGTATCAAAGAGGCACCGTTCATCTTCATGTCGTTAATAAGTGCATATTGGTCCAGTTTTCTTCCAGAGTTTGAACATAAAAACAGGCATGCACTAAGACGGCAATTAAGATTTAAGACGACTTCAAATAGGAAGAATTCGAAGAAATCCAGGTGCGCCCTCCATATCACCTGATAGGATTGTTGGTACCCACTTGGTAATAAGTAAACTCAGTCAAATGGTCTGTGTGAATGTATCGGTACTACATGCACCACGGTACTCACGAGGATGTGAAAATACTGCAGGTTTGAAAACTACTGCTGGTATCTACTGGTACCGTATATATTTAAATACTTTGGTGTAACGTCATTGACATGTCAAATTAAACAGAAAATACTACCAGGAAATGTCGTAACTGAAATATGGTGCGTAAACCACCAGGTGTTGACAATGAAAATGTGTTAATAGGCTGTCGTCTGTAGCATCAATACCTCCCATCTGTACTATCCAGTGCCTCCAAGTAGTGAGCAATGTTGTTACTTGACAACATGGAGAGGAGTATAAAGAGGGGAGCCAATCCATTATGATTGATACCTACCCTCCTAAGGCATCTGCACGGCATAGACATCTTGTACAAGATGGCATGTACACAATTAGGTAGATACTACAATATGGAACAACGAGTAAACAAACATCATAATCACAGCGCAGAATTTCACTGCCAAAAAAAGAGTCTCTGTCACGAGGTTTCTGACAGCACAGCGAGTCTGCCCTTGAGGCAACAGAGACAGACTTGTGCCAACCCTACACTTGTACCACAGGAAAGTATTAGCCTGATTATTGTCCCCAGTGGTCATAGAAGGAGGTGCTGCTGCCCGGACTTTTCAACAAGACCCATGCAGTCGGGGCCCCTCTTTCTGTCACCAGCCACCAACATCGTTCAGCTCAGCCTCCGCCATCGTGGCCGCTGTTCAGCCCTGGCGCGGCCACCACCGCTGTGGCCACCGTTTAGCTTGCCGATGCGTTTGTCGCTGTAACCCTCATCCGCCGTCTTCACTCAGAACAAACTGGATAAAGCTACACAGAGCTTTGTTGCATGCAACCAGCAGGCCGTAGACAGGATTTACACGAGCAGACACTGTGTGTTTGTGTCAAACGCATGACTGCACCGTGCGTTTGACCGCGCCAACCGCTTTTCGGTTGGAAGTTATGTGTGAACTTGAAGAAGTGTGTGTGCCTACTTAGAGGATCCCGATTAGGGTCCAATTACCTTTTCTTTCTTACAGCGATTTCACAGTCATCAATACTTCTAACGTTTCCAAGTCATTGTTCATGAATATCGCTCCAGCAAGTTAATCGTCAATCAAGTCTTACTAAGGGGAAACTGGCAGAGCTAAGAGCAGCTAGGCCAACAGCGACCCTATAAGCCTATAAGCATCAGCAAGCCTCCTGATACGACACTTGCAGTGCAACTAGGCCAACAGCAGACTATCCACAGCAATTAGCGTTATTCCTGCCTCTTAACAAGGCATATTTCCAGCCCTTCTGCTGGATATTACCACCACCACACCATCACAACTCCAACCTACAGCCTTTCCTTTGGCTACAAGTCGACCATCTGAGTAATCAGAGATATCTTCAGTCATCACAAGTCTCCAAGCAAGCGACTCATCACAGCAGATGTACGACCATAATCGTCCCAAGATCGTCCTAGGAAGCCAAGAGGAACCTCAGAAGTCGAGGCTCAACGGAATCCTGTCAACAGCATCGAAGAAGTCCGGGTGAGTAGCCAGAGCTATCATTCGTTATCGAGCTGAGTTCGCTGAGTTACAACAGTGAATCACTAAGCTCCAACTACAAGCTCTGTTAGAGTTTATTAGTACTTGTTTAGGGAAGGCAGTGCATGTTACGCTTTGTCTCAGCTAGTTAGGAGGTGTCTACCGTGAGGTGGCATCTCATATGTCTTGGCGCGAGCCTATAGACATCCTCATCGTTTTTCCTTTGTTGACGGGGTTTAAAGTCCTCGAAGGGGTTGAGAAGTTTGTATAGGCAGGGTGTCTACCGTTGCTAAGGTGGCATCAGAGAGCTGACTTAGTCCGTTAAAGGGCGAACAGCGATGGCTAGGAGACTGGGCTCTTCAGCTGAAGAGGTCCCAAAGCCGTTCTGCTGTGGCGAGTTGCACGCGCAAAAGCCACAAGCGTGCTCATTATATCCGAAGGTTGTTTTTCCTTGCGATGTGTGAGATAGTTAACAAGACGCAGTTCTTAATCACTGTCGTTTTTGCAAATAACCACCTCCAGTGATTTTCGATCTGGGGGGGGAATGTCTTGTTTTCTTTTTGCTTGGTGCACCCATTCCTTACTAGGGTGCACCCCTGTGCCTTGACAACTGTGGTGCATCTGGTGCCATTAGGAACTTGCCTGCTGTCCTCGGGACGCTGCTGGTGCAACTGCTGCGGGTGCTGCTGCTGCAGCTACCGCCGCTGCTGCTGCTGCTGCAGCTACCGCCGCTGCTGCTGCTGCTGCAGCTCCTGATGCTGCTGCCACGGCAGTTGTTGCTGACTTGCTGTTGCTGCATCTGTTGCTGTTGCAGCTGCTGCCGCAGCTTCTGCTGCTGCTGCTGCTGCTGCTGTTGTTGCAGCTGCTGCGTCACCTCATCTAGGCAGAGCGATGGCGCAGTCAGTGCAGCAAGCAACGCAGCGTTATGTTTGAGTATCGCCAGCGAGATGCCGCCGTCCTGTCGAGCTGAGGGGACAACGGGTGCCACTTGTACACGCCGGAAACTCAGCAGGGGTAATGTGCATGTGGCAATAGTAGTGCCAGCACCAGTGGCTCTAGAGCATTGGCGGCGATAGAGATCTGTCTCCATCAACCTCGTGGCACCCCAAACAGCCTTTGCATCAATCATAGCCTGAAAGTTGATGGCCGTATCTTGCTTGCGCGCCGTCCGCAGCCTCGTCAATGTTTGGACGCAGCTGCACATATGTGGGGCGGGTTCACCCTCTTACCTCGGATTGGCTGGAGCCGAGGCACGAGGAATGAAGGACCGGCGTGACTGAAGTCAACAACGTAGTCGGAAATTAGCGGTTCAAGCGCACCTGGAAGCAAAAAAGGGCAGGCAAATAATGGCAAGTCAGAAGGTGACGGCGAAGACAGTGGCTGCTGTATTACAGGGTCTAGCTGAAAAACGAGGAGCGTTCAATTGTCTGTCTTTATATGCCAACATGCACACGGCATGCATGTGGGACCCTCTGGGTCTCGGAGATAACCAGCATTTCCAGGTAACCCTTGGGTGTTGGTGGGCTGTCGCCTGTCGGTCGTTTGGGCTAATGGGCTGAGGGCGACAGGTCGATGTAAATGGCCACCCGGTATGTTGTGACATTGATGTGTCTTGGACATGTGTCGATGCACCCATACAATTTTGATGCAGGGTGGCGATGCGTGCCCTTGGCGGAATGATACGCGGCATGAAGATTACTCGAGTGTAATCTCTATCCCATGGCAGAAGCAGAAGCGAGGCAAGCAACGGCGAGGCAGCTCGTACTGCAAGTTTCGGATCATCGACACAATTTTGCGCGTGATAACGCCGATGAGCGCCCGATTATTATGTAGAAGCTAGATCAGGACTAGAAGAGCGAAAGGGACCGCACGGCATTTCCAGCGTTTTCTGAAGCGATTTCTGGGCTGGCGAAGGGCAAGTGCGAGCCAGATGTAAGATCTTACCCTTCCACTGCTGCCCATGAATTTTCTACTCTTACTTGAAATCGTTCGTCCCAATTCGGCAGGTGAGTAAAAGAGGCAAAAGAGTGTCAGGGGAGGGACTCAGTGCCACACCTCTTCCCTGATCTCTGTTGTTTTTGTTGAAGGAGACGCGCATGTATGATCAACAACAACAACAGAAAATGAGAAATTCTGCAACTTGGCCATGATTGGCGTCATGCATGATGCATGGGAAGACTGACCTGGGCGAGGCATCCGAAAAGGGTTCCATCCAAGTGGGGGGCGTTCAACAATGGTAAGATACTTCATTTTAAGATCTTCTGTTACATACGGTGGTCTCTCTTCAGGTATGTCAAAGTTTACACGTGTTCTGATCATTTTCATGGGCCTTCTGATGCAGGTTTCCTCTCTGTCTCCCCCTCCTTCCAGCTGTTGCATGTCTCCAGATCAGCTGCTGTCCAACACCAATCATGGTTCGATGGTAAGCTTCCTTTGATGATGGATGGACCCTCTGCCTGCTCGTGATCCCATCCGGATTTATGCCACCGCCCTGCTTTCCTGGCGGTCTTGTTCGCACCCAGACCCTACTGCAGATGACATTACATCTCCAGTATGCAGGGAGTCTTGTGATGTCACCTGAGGATTCCCTCTCTGCCACCTTAAGCCTCCTTAGGCTAGCATGTCCTCCTTGTAAAGAAGGGTTTCGGGTTCAGGCCTCATCTCCCCCCCCCATCAATCTCAATCATGCTGGTCCAATTATACCTTTGACTGCGAAGTTTGTTGATGAGCTCCACGTCATCCAGAATGCTGCCCTGGATAATGCCCTCACGGTCGGAAGGAGCTGGTGTTCGGCCTGTGCCTCTTCCATGTAGTCATTCAGGACCGACGCAAGTGTGGGCCACTGGGATGGAACATTAGATACGAGTTCACGGACGGTGATCTGGCGGTGTCGCTGGCACAAATGCAGGTGTGGGGAATGGAGGGAAGGTCTGAAGGAAGTTGTGAGGAGGAAATAGGGAAGATAGGGGGGAGGTGAAGAATAGTGTGGGGGAGGAGGAGGGGAGGAAGAGGGGAGTGAGGGTGAGGTAATAGGGAGGAGAAGGAGAGGGGGAGGAGGAGAGGGGGAGGAGGAGGACAGGAAGAGGGGAGGATCGAGGGGGGACGAAGAGTACAAGCTGGTGGCAACTACAATCTCCTGCAGATTCTGAGATCGCTACTTGGAGGACACAAAGTTCGGCCTCATACTCTTGCCAGGCCATTATGCACCCGCTCAACACTGTTGATTCTTGCCAGCCCCTCTTGCCTACGCCCCTGTCTCCCACCATGTGAGGCGGAAGAGGGGAGGGGCGAGCTGGTAGTGGCTGCAACCTCCTGCATCGTCCGTGAGCGATACTTACAGGACTTGCTAGCCTGGCCCCTTTTGCCTGCCGCCCCTCTCACCCACCATGTGTGCCTCACCCTGCCTGCTGCCCCTCTTAGGAGTACCTTGATAAGTATGACGAGATCCCTTCAAGGTGCTCCGGTTCCCTTTCACGGAGATCAACTGCAGCGGCCGTTTGAAAGATGATAAGGACCGGCTGCTGCTCAACAACCTCGTTGACACCTTCGGCGGGCCTGCTGTCCTCCAGGGAGCATACAAGTGAGAGAGGGTGGGGATTGAGCCAGGGGGGTCTGAATCAGAGAATCAAGGGGGTCAACCTCCTTATGCTGGAACAAGCTGTTAAAATGCTTAGGAAACGCTCAGGTCCTGTCTGCCATTCCTGCTTGCCTCACAGAGTCATAGCCATACGTCCCTTTCCCACCTTCATGGCTTCATTCCTCCTTGCCCAACAGCCATTTGTCCATTCTTTACCTCACTGTCATGTTCTCCTCCCTTAACGTTACTACCTATTACGCCACATACCTCCGTGTCTTTATCTGACTCCCTATCTCCTTGTCCTGCCCATCCCGAAGGTTCTCTTCCTCGGGGACATACGCGTCTGTCGACTGCTCCGCGCTTACGGAGAGACTGGAGTTCATTCAAACCAACCCGATCGCTCCCAAGCCCGAGATCGTCAATCTGCATGAAAACGCCAACATGACCTGCGACCAGAATGAACAAGTAGGATATATTCTCAACTATGTTGTCGCTGCAGCCGCGCGTAGCGAGCGGGGCGGGGCAGAGCCAGGAGGAGGTAAGGGGGGAGGGGCAGGGCATGAGGGAGGGTGAGAGAAGAGGAGGGAGGGCTAGGGCAGGGCGCAGCTGAAGACTCTCTGTCATTTGCTGGAGAAGGTGTGTCGGGATGCGGGCCAGCTGCTCACAGTCTTTGACAAACGTGCAGCAAACTTCTCGCCCTGAAAAAGACCTGATTAACCACTTCGCAAATTTAAGGCTATCCCCCTGCGCGCTCTCTGCCCTTGACGTCCCCCCCCCACACACCGACAACCGCAACGGTATCCCCACCGTGCCCAGGTGTGCTTCCCTACTCTCCCTATCAAAACCCACCAGTTGTTCTGCCTCCACCACAACCCTGTGCCCTAAACCCTTGACCCTGAACCCTGCCGGTGATCATGGGCCTGTGTATAGACATAAGTTCCAAGATTCCGTCCGAGTACGACATGGAGGAGGTGCAGACCAAGTACCCTAGGGGGAAATCTTTGGCAACTCGGGGCAGCAGACAGACATTCGATGCCACGTTCAGGAGTGCACTTTCCTTATTGGTTAAGGGAACGCAGGCCCAAACAACCCACTAGCGCTTAGGTCTGAGTGGGATCATGGGTCACAGGATTTCTTTATAAGTGAAGCCGAGGGAGGGGGGCAATGTGCATGGGGCGGAAGAAAAGGGAGGGGAGGAGGAGGGTCCCCTTGAGGGCAGCGGCAGTTAAGTGGGCTCGAGACAGGGGCAAAGGGATATGAAATATAACCGTATAAACAGACCGTGTGTTAGCTCTTGTGTTAGCATTGATTGCTCCTTTGATTGTTTCAAGCTCAATGGATTTGATAGTGGAACTATGCCTGCATTTGTCTCTGGCCACACCTACACGTGTAGTACCAGCAATACAATAATAAACAGGTGAGTTCAGTAAGGGGACAGCGTAAGAATATAGAGGGTTTCAGGGTCTGGAGGGGCGCGTTGGGACGCTCCGGAGTTTGTAAGGATTTCATGCAGACAAAGTCAGGTATGCATTTTTACCGGTACCTTACGTGCTTTTGTATTTTCTTCAGTACCATATGGCCGTTTCCGGTGGGAGGTAGTTTGGTGAAGGTGGTTGGTGAATACCAGGGCATGGCCGCATTTCTGTTTGACCGATACGTTTTGTATATTACGAATTGGGCTGTGATTCTGAGCCCTATGCCCCTTCTTGGTGACCAATGGCCTGACATTACAGGACATCTGTCCAGTAGAGTATGGCAACTGAAGCATTAGACAGATACCCGCAAACGGTTTTGAGCACTAATCAAATTAGGAGAGCAAGCTTGTAGGTTTCCTGTCTCCCTAGACGCTGGAGCATAGGGACAGGGGGGGAATCTGGACTAGTGCATCTCCCTAGTGCATAGAACACAGCATATGCTGAAGCAGCTTGACTTCTCAATTACTAAATCACCAGACAGAACCGTAGCTTACAAGAAGTTGAGACTGGATTGCATCACAGTCAAGAACTTTGGCTACGGTAATCTTGTCACGAAGAACGAAGTCTTTACAGTCTACACCACCTAAAACGCCAACCAGACTTTTCTCAAAGTTAACAGAAAATCCTTGGCAGCAGCTCAGTTGTTTTACACAGCTGAATCAGATGGGGCTTGCAGATCCTCACAACGTCTCATATCCATTTCTTTCACGCCCCCTCTGTATTCCGTTCCCATCCCTCAACGTCATTTCATAAAAATCATGAGATCCTGGGCGCAAAACGATGTTCACACCAGCATCGACAAACGACGTGGCACGACATACCGTACAAAAAAACCTTGTTCCTAACTCTCCCCCAAGCACACAGCATTTATGTTAGGTCAATATTCTAACAAAGAGGCATCCCCGTTAGCCTTAACTGTAATCTCGCTGCCCCAGCAAAAGCTGTTGGCTCCATGCGGGTCCGCGCCTTCCCTCCTGCATCCACTCAGTCAAACAGCTGCAGCTGATCCGCACAATTCAAATGTCTAGATTAGTCCACAAGCACGCGTGCCCTCCATCAGTCCATCAGCACTCATGCCCTCCGTCCACTTGAGGTACCCAGAAGCCAGTGAGCCACATACCCTCGCTCCATCGCTCATCTTGGGTGCATGGCATTGTTGGGCTGCGCAAGCACATAACACAGGGTGTCCCTTGAGCTGTAGGAACAACACAAAATAGATCTTACATACATGACTTGCAAGAGGTATGAGTTCGTGAAGCAGCCCACACTACAGGGCGCTTATCCCCCACGTATAGGGTTCCCCTTTTAATCACTGACCTTGCGTGGGGCAGGTGACATCAGGGCACAGGATGTATAGCCTGCGCAGCCGGCAATATGGCTCATCACACACCGCACCCCTCAACCAGAGCAAGGGGCCCGCACCTGTCCGTTGGGCATAAAGCCTCCAAATCCGAAGTTGTTGCCCTGCTGCATCGGGCCGCCTTGCATGTGCCCTGGCCCTCCACCGCTCATCCCGCCCATCATCATGCCGCCACCGCCGGGCATGCCCTGATTGAACATGCCTGGGCCCATTTGTCCGCCGCCGCCACCGCCGGGCATGCCCTGCTGGAAACCGCCGGGACCCATGGGCCTGCCGCCCGGCCTGAACATACCTTGCATCATGGGTCCGCCTCCGCCCCCGGGCATGCCATGCTGGAAACCTCCGGATCCCATCATACCGTTCCCACCTCCGGGCATGCCCTGCTGGAAACCGCCCTGCCCCATCATGCCGCCCCCTCCCCCAGGCATGCCCTGCTGATGACCGCTGCCCCCGGACATGCCCTGCTGGTTACCGCCAGGTCCCATCATGCCACCTCCGGACATGCCCTGCTGGAAACCTCCGGGGCTCATATCAGCGCCGCCCCCGGGCATGCCCTGCTGAAAGCCGCCGCCCAACATGACCTGCTTCAAAGACCCGGGCATGCCTGCCAGTCCAGGAGGGCCGGGCATGCCCGCCAGTCCAGGGGGGCCGGGCATGCCCCCTTGGAATCCACCAGGCCCCATGGCGCCGCCAGACATGTTGTGTTTCAGTGACCCGGTCCCAATGGGGCTGCCCCCAGACAGGCCCGTCTGGCCACCCCCGGGCATGCCCGGCTGGAACCCGCTAGATCCCCCCGACATGGCGTGCTTGAGCGATCCGGTCGACGCAGGGCCGCCCCCACTCATGCTCTGCTTCAACGTGCCGGCACCCGCGGCCCCGCTACCGCCACCCTGCTGAAAGCCGCCAGCACCGCCATGCGCTCCCATGCCAGGGGGCGGGGGCGTGCCATGCGGGCTGGGAGAGCTGCCATACCCCATCTGCATGCCAGCTTGGGAGTAGGGGGACTGCCCCTGTCCCTTCCCCTTGTCCTGTCCCTTCTCCGTATCTTTCTCCTTGTTTTGTGCCTTGTCCTGCCCCTGTCCCGGCTGCTGAGGAGAAGTGGATTGGGCTTGCCCCTGCTGAGAGAAAGGCGTGGCCTGGCCCTGCCCTTGTCCCTGCTGCTGGTTGTAGGCTTGGGCCTGCCCTTGCCCCTGCTGGTTATAAGCTTGGGCCTGCGCCATCTGCTGGTGGTAACCCTGGCCTTGCCCCTGCTGCTGGCCGTATGCCTGGCCCTGCCCCTGCTGCTGGCCGAACGCCTGGCCCTGCCCCTGCTGCTGGCCATACGCCTGGGCCTGCCCCTGCTGGGCGTAAGCAGCAGGGTTCGCCTGCGCCAGCTGCTGGTTGTAACCCTGGCCCTGCCCCTGCTGCTGGCCGAACGCCTGGCCCTGTCCCTGCTGCTGGCCATACGCCTGGGACTGCCCCTGCTGTCCGTAAGCTGCAGGGTTGGCCTGCCCCTGCTGTTGGTTGTAACCCTGGCCCTGCCCCTGTTGCTGCTGTCCATACGCTTGGGCCTGTCCTTGCTGCTGCTGTCCGTACGCCTGCCCCTGCTGGCCATAAGCTCCCGGTGTGCCATGCTGCTGCTGCTGAGGGGATGCCACTGTGCCAACCCCACCAGTCTGGGTAGCAGTTGCAGCAGATGCTTCAGCTGCAGCTGCCGCCTCAGCCGCAGCGACTGCTGCTGCTGCCGCCGCTGTTGCTGCGTCTTGGGCCTGCTGCCCTGCTTCCGCATCTTGGCCCGTGGTGGAGGTAGTGGCAGCAGGGTCGTCAGCCCAGGCAGCCCCGTCCCACCAGCGCCAGCCATTGGTTTCCTGATGCCAATACCAGCCGGCCGCAATCTGATAGTGGGAGGGGCAGAGGGAAGCCATCAGGCCTTCAGGGAGACGTGAGGGAATGGCAAATGGATAAGGCAGACATTCAGGCCAATGGAAGTAGCTGCCCAGTAGCTACCTGACAGGTAGGTCCTCCAAGGGAAACAAATGCCATAGCATTATAGCAGGCACAGAAGTGTGCAGTTGGTTGGTCTCACCCCAGAAGCTGCTGCAGCAGTTTCCGCAGCAGTTGGGGCAGGGACAGCGGCGGCAGCAGCCGCTGATGCCGCCGCCGCCGCAGCTGCGGCCGCTGCCGCTGCGGCCGCAGCCTGCTGCTGCGCGCTCTGATCGTAATGCTGCCCGTACTGCCCAGCCCCAGCAGCTGCAGTCTGCCCCGCCGCTGCGCCATACCCTTGCCCTTGGTGAGCATACTGCGCGCTGTACGCGGCAGCAGATTGCGACGCAGCAGCAGCAGAGGCTGCGTTCCAGGGGGCAGCAGCAGCAGCAGCAGCGCCTGCAGCAGCTGCCTGGTGGCTGCCATATGCAGCCTGGCTGGCGGCTGTCGCTGCCTGGGTGGACATTGCGGCGGCGGCGCTCGTGTTCCAAGGAGCAGCGGCAGCGCCTGCAGCAGGTGCCGGGTAGCTGCCATATGCTGCTTGATTCGAGACAGTAGTTGCCTGGGAGGGATTGGCGGCGACGGCGGCGGCGGCAGCATTCCAAGGGGCAGCAGCAGCAGCTGCCCCCGTGGCGGGATAAGCACCATACGCCGCTTGATTCGCCTGGGCCTGAGCACCTGTGTTCCAAGGTGCGGCGGCAGCAGCAGCGCTTGCGGGGGCTAGAGGGTAGCTGCCGTACGCAGCTTGCTGCTGCTGCTGCTGTGGAGTCGGCTGCCCATTCTGTGCACCGGGTGTGACGCCTGCAGGATGGTGCCCCGCCTGGGCTGCAGAGTAGCCATACTGCTGCTGCAGTGCCGCTGCAGGAGCGCCATAGTGCTGCTGCTGTGCCGCTGCCGGTGAGGCCTGGGCGCCGTACGACGGTGCCGCAGCTGCGGCAGGAGCTCCTGGGGCGTTGTACTGCTGAGCCGTGCCAGGATGGCCGGCGAGGTGCGAAGCCGGCTTTGCAGCAGCAGCAGGAGTGCCAGAGGCAGCTGGCGCAGGGGCAGCCACACCGCTGGCCAGCACTTGGGAGCCTGCAGCCACAGGGGCCGACATGTACTGCGGCTGCGGTAGACGCTGGATGACAGGGAGGGTGGCCGCTGTCGTCGCCGCTGCCTGATGCGGCGGTGGCGGTCCGCCGAGCCCCGGCAAGGAGCTGTACTGGTGGGCAGGCACGTCCAGCCGGCGGACCTGGCCTGGTCGGTCGCCGCCGGCGGTCGCGGCGGCTGCGGCAGCGCCAGCTCCTGGCGTGACTCCTGCTCCTGCTCCTGCCGCCGGCGCCGTTCCCGCTTTGGGCGCCGCTGCGGCTACCGGTGCCGCCGCTGCCGTTACTGCTGGCTCCTTCTTCTGTGTCTTATGCCACTCAAGCCACTGGCGCCCAGCCTTTCGCTGCACCTCTACAATCCGCGCCGCTTCGTCGCTCTTCTCCTCGATAAACTCGACGTCCGCAAAGCCCTCGCGGCTGGCTGCTGGCAGCGTCAGATAAGCTGTAGAGGGCAGGGGGAAAAACGGGTGGCCAGTCTGCCACTGCTTGCCAGTTGCCACACAGGTAAATCGGGTGCTTCCCAAATGGCAGAAATTTACCAACCTTTTCCACAGTGTCGCCTTCATCAAAATTCCATGCTTTTGTTCGCAATTGAGAACATATGGCTGATCCAGTTTTTAGTTAGTGGAAGCCTGGCCGGCCATATACCCTCCATATGACCTCAACCTGCCTCTGCCATCAGCCCTTCCCCTCTCTAATCCACCCTCTCCCAGGACCCATGTTTTGACAACAAATTTCCTCAACCGTCCTCAACCACTTCCTGACATTTGTATCCTTTCTTAAGATTCATCTCCACAAAGACATGGCCAGGGTCGATCTTACAGCCCCAACCATTGCCCCCCTGGCCTCCCCCTTCGTCCCCTTGCCTCACTCTTCCCCCCCTGGCCTCACTTTGTCCCTCCTGGCCTCACCCTTCATCTCCGCAATGGCATCATCCGGAATGATCTTCCCCTCGATGGAGAACTGGCGGTGCTGCCTCGCAAACAGCAGGTGATCTGACACCACAAACACCACCGCACGGCAGCGGAAGCCGCTCTGCAGGAATCCCGCCAGCTTCTTCTGCCTCATGGACTCGTACACGCTGCAGCGGGCAGCAGGCGGCAACAAGAGGGCATCGTGTCGCATTGCATCAGGTCAGGGGTACAGGAAGCCAGCCAATGCCTTCTGCCTTATGGACTGATAAACGCTGCAGCAGGGGGCAGCAGGAAGCGGGGGGCATGGCGTGACAGGGCAAGGATTTGCATCACGAGTGCAGGGACGTGGAAAGCCGACCAGCTTGTCCAGCTTCATGGAATCATACACATTGACGTAGCGGGCAGGAGGAGGAGGCCGGGCTCGTCAAGGGGGCATCATACGGTCTCGAGATTGACCGAGGACTCACTTTGTTTGGTCAAGGATGAAGTTGCGAGGGAGCTTGGTCGCCCGTTGCAGCAGAACATTGAACACCTGCCAAGAGAGAGGGGTCATCAGCGCATGATGCGGGCATTTTGTTCTACTCCATCTATGCCCTCCCCTCAGCGGTACCCTCCTGGCGGTGCTCTCACCCCTGTGGCCAGCGACATGAGTATCAGGCACCCTTAACTAGACACTCACCCCTGTGGCCAGCGACATGAGCATCAGGCACCCTTAACTAGACACTCACCCCTGTCGCCAGCGACATGAGTATCAGGCACCCTTAACTAGACACTCACCCCTGTGGCCAGCGACATGAGCATCAGGCACCCTTAACTAGACACTCACCCCTGTGGCCAGCGACATGAGCATCAGGCACCCTTAACTAGACACTCACCCCTGTCGCCAGCGACATGAGTATCAGGCACCCTTAACTAGACACTCACCCCTGTGGCCAGCGACATGAGTATCAGGCACCCTTAACTAGACACTCACCCCTGTGGCCAGCGACATGAGCATCAGGCACCCTTAACTAGACACTCACCCCTGTGGCCAGCGACATGAGTATCAGGCACCCTTAACTAGACACTCACCCCTGTGGCCAGCGACATGAGCATCAGGCACCCTTAACTAGACACTCACCCCTGTGGCCAGCGACATGAGTATCAGGCACCCTTAACTAGACACTCACCCCTGTCGCCAGCGACATGAGTATCAGGCACCCTTAGCTAGACACTCACCCCTGTGGCCAGCGACATGAGTATCAGGCACCCTTAACTAGACACTCACCCCTGTGGCCAGCGACATGAGTATCAGGCACCCTTAACTAGACACTCACCCCTGTGGCCAGCGACATGAGTATCAGGCACCCTTAACTAGACACTCACCCCTGTGGCCAGCGACATGAGCATCAGGCACCCTTAACTAGACACTCACCCCTGTGGCCAGCGACATGAGCATCAGGCACCCTTAACTAGACACTCACCCCTGTCGCCAGCGACATGAGTATCAGGCACCCTTAACTAGACACTCACCCCTGTGGCCAGCGACATGAGTATCAGGCACCCTTAACTAGACACTCACCCCTGTGGCCAGCGACATGAGCATCAGGCACCCTTAACTAGACACTCACCCCTGTGGCCAGCGACATGAGTATCAGGCACCCTTAACTAGACACTCACCCCTGTGGCCAGCGACATGAGCATCAGGCACCCTTAACTAGACACTCACCCCTGTGGCCAGCGACATGAGTATCAGGCACCCTTAACTAGACACTCACCCCTGTCGCCAGCGACATGAGTATCAGGCACCCTTAGCTAGACACTCACCCCTGTGGCCAGCGACATGAGTATCAGGCACCCTTAACTAGACACTCACCCCTGTGGCCAGCGACATGAGCATCTCAAAGCGCGCCGCAGCATTCTTCCCACGTTGCTGGCCCTGTGACACCTAGGGAGATAACAGGGCGCGTTGCCAGTCAGTGCTGTAACATGGAGCTTGGTAGTTAGCACTGCGCTTCAGAGCAATTACCACGGTCACAATCATGGCCTGGTATCTGAAGTCGTTCCTGTCGTTTTCCATGGACATACCATGCTTCAGGAGGGTCAGGGATAGACTGCTGGTGAACACTTCAAGCCAGGCTGTGAAGCCAGGACTTTGCTGGTGACGTGCGTCTGTTTCAAAACCTTTCGCCTGGCCCACAACAGGCAGCGTGTTGAAGCTACATTCACCCACCTGGAGTTGCAGGCAGGCAGGCAGGCAGGCACAGGGGGGGGGAACCCACTTTCTCCCCTCGATTTGATTTGCTCAATTGCTCGCCTCCACTTCATTTGATCCCCTCCCTTTGATTTGGTCTCCCCTCACCTTCATTTGATCCATGACAAAAGCTGTGCCGAGCACCACAAAGCGCTTCTCAGGGTTCTTCCTGATATACTCTGCCGCCCACGTGGACTTTCCAGTCCCTGGCAATCATTCCAAGCATGTTGCACGGAACATAGATCAAGTCGGGAAACATTTTCATTACATTTCTTCACTTCGAAATAATCTTTGGGTACTCATGGGTAATCCGGGGTATCTCCTAGGAACTTGGGACAGGATAGCTCGAGGCACTGACTCGTGGGCAAAATACGAGGGTCGGCAGCAGGGTCAATATCCTGCAGCTGAAAACATGCTGGCCACACCAAGCCCCAGGCTCGGAAGGCACTGCTGCCAACAGGACGGTATTCATCACACAGGCGAGCTCATCAAAATCCACTTGGAATTAAGCTTCCTACTTGATGTTGCGGCAGAACAGACCAGCATGACACTAAGCCAGTGCGCTCCATTCGCCTTATCCCACCCTGGGCCTCCACCGCCCCAGTTGCATTCCAGCTATGCATCTGCCTCCATGCTGCATCCCCGTTTCATAAGTGCAGCATAGAGCAAAAGGCCAACCCCTCTCCCCTCCCTCTTTCTCTCCCCACCCTGTCCCCTCTCTCCCCTCCTCTCCCCTCGTCTCACCTGGCAGACCTATCAGCATCAGCACGTCACATTTGCTGAAGGGCACATCTTTTGGATTAGACGTGACAAGAACGTGGCGGTTAGGGGGCAACAGCGCTGACTGCCGCACAGGAAAAAGGAGGACCAGGTTAGTAAGGACTGTGGAATGAGCTTGGGTTCAGGAGGAGGTGAATCGGGGCTGTAGAACACGCAAACATCCACCTACTGTCCATGCTGCAAGAGAATGACACAATGAAAGCAGACTAGCAGATTCTGCAACCTGCAGGTTTTTGACCTGTATGTGCTGAAGATGCAGGACATGTTAGGAAGTTGAGTAACTGTGTCCGGCTATACAAGGCTAGCATTTTGACTCTCTTCCCCGTTCGCACACAGCCTGGTCCTTTTGGAAAAACCTTTCCAGTACATCCCCATCCCCACAGTGCTCGTCTGTCATGGGTTTCCCAGTCGAAGGGCAGGTACCGTAAAAACCCTACACCCTCATGGTGCTTACCTGCCATGGCACATGCCCATTGACTTTGTCATTCCATGGTGCGGGGTGCGGGTGGTCTGCTGGTGGTGCTCCCTTGAAGTCCATGACCACTTCCGTGTTCTTGATCAGAACGTGGGGGAAGTAGGCCTGTGCGTCACTACGCGGCATGGGCACCTTGAAGGCCTGCGGGGGCGAGGAGAGGAATCTGACAAGGCCTTGGTTCTGCATGACGCGGGTAGTTTGATCTCGAGGTGCATGCCTGAAACATCTACTGACAATGGCCTGAGCATGCTGCCAGTGCATGGCAGCATGGGCACCCCTGCATGGGTAGTGCAAGCCGGAAGCCGCTGCATATGAATCCGAGGCAGCATGTTGGCACTGGCACAAATGCAGCATGCACAAGCCAATGTACCATCATCAGCCCTGCTGGTTGCTGGTTGAGAGCTTGCCTGCGGTGGTCCTGTTGTCGTACCTGACCAAACTGTACCCCGTTCTTGGCGAAGGATAGCGTGGGCTGGGGGCTTGAAAGATCAAGCATGCAAGTGACGACATCACCAGGCCCGAACGGCTCCCCATACGACGTGAAGGAGTTGTAGTGTGCGATCTTGCCGCTACCACCGTATCCCCATGAATGTTCCACCTGGTGGCAGCACGTGGGGGAGGATAAGTTAAGCCGTGGCTGCACGTATCGACCACCCATTTATAGTAGCCCCGTAAATCTCATCCCAGTTTCGACTGATGAGCACCGCTGATGAGGACGAACGGGGCCCGTGGCCATCACCGGGCTGCATTGCACACCCAGAGCGGATCATACGATCAGATCTCCTCCTAAAAACGCATCCCCAGTTGCGACTGTCATGCATGGGCGCGATTGTTCGATCCCACCCCAGGGGTCGCGAGGCACCCTCAGCTCCCCCTCGCGCACCTCTCCCAGCTGTCCGACGGGCGTGTTCAGCCATGAGACGCCCACGCGCGCGATGTGCGCCGTGCCCAGATCCTCAGTCGATTGTACATTAACTGGTAGCGGCTGCGTGATGCGCACGTTGAAGTACGCCTTGCCCTCGAGCAGACCGACGTTGCCCCGGGCGCCTGCCCACATGTAGCCGAAGCCGTCGCTGCTGAGCTTGCTACATGTTAGGTTGTTGTCTCGCAGATCGATGTCGAGGTTGCAGTCCAACGGGTTGAGACATGCCGACGTCGTCGTCGCCATCTCGTCGAATGGTACCCAAGGTTCAGGGGGGAGATGATCTAGAAGCCAGCTCAAGCAGGTCGATGGACCTCAGTGGAACGAATGATATTGGCCTTCGACAAGAACGGTGATGAGGATCAGATCATGCCCTGGAAACTGATAATTCCACCCTGATCCGACATCAGGACCCTAACAGGTAAACCCCAGTGGATGTCTGTTGAGGAAAGGTTGCCCCATGAGGGAGAGGGGGGGTGCAGCGTCCGACTGCGAAAGAAATGATCGTTGTCAATTCCTTTCCAATTCACTGCTTCAATCAGCCTGTGGAAATCTCACATAGCATGCTGGGCAGCATCATGGACCTTGCGTGGAATGCACTGCATGCCTAGTGGCAAGCAAGCGCACTGACCGGCTGTGCTTCCAGTAAGGAGAGAATGGATGCTAAATCCCTGGCTACTGCAGCCCAATGTAACACTACTGTATGACAGGTCTGGGCTTAACCTGCTTAACAAGGACGGCAGTGAATTAATCTTGGTAACAGCACCAGATGGGTGGACACGTTTTCTTGCACGCTTGTCTTCAAGTTCCCACAGGATTCATGGCTAGAATCTGGACGAGCTGAGGATTCTTCAGACTTACATTTTTGGGTTCTTCTCCTTTTCCCATCTGTTTCTTATTTTCCTCCTCTAGCCGTTAGTTTACTTTCCTCCTGACCAGACCCCGCGCCTTTTTGAGCATAGCCCAGAGGTGTCATGTCATTGACAATTTCCAGTCATGCGAAGCTCCTCAGTGGAGGCCATTCTTGCAGCATAGGTATCTTCATTTCTTTTAGATGTTTGTTTTAGATGTCCCCCTCCACCCCTCAGAAGTACTCTGTAGCCTGTCCATGATGAGACAACTGTAACTTCATCAAGGTTTCAATGTTTTACGTCCAAGACCTTGACTGCCAATTTAGCGACAACTTAGCACCTTGCTGTCGAGCTTGCGATTTAAGTGTGATTCGTAGAATCAAGGTTCAGGCTTTTGTTCAAATCTCAGATGCCTGTGGCCGCCTTCTTCACTTTGGAAGCCAGGGCATTATCCTTCCTGTCTCCTGTTGATGCAGCAATGAAGCAGAAGGCTTGTCACTAGGGTAGCGTATCCTTTACACAGGGGCACATACCTTGCTGCCCCTATTATGCTACCAGAAAAAAAATACTTGTGCATAGATCATGGTGATCTTAACCTGTGGCAAGGGCACGGATCCAGAAGAAACGAGAGGAGTCAAGTCTGGGGAGAAGTGTAACGAGGCGAAGCCTCCAAAACCTTTCAGGCCATGAGGTTGGGCTCAGCAGCCACCACATCCAATGACATTGACTAGACTATTTGAAGGTCAGATGGGGCTGATGTAGGTTCAATCAAGACTCTTTCCTGCCAAGATCTTTCCTGTCATCTCGTAACAGCTAGCTAGGGCTTTGGAGGGCAGGGTTCCCGGGATCCCATCCTCCAATGCAGGCCTGCAGGCCTGCCGGGCTACGACGACGCAACAGGCTGTGGTCCATGACATTAGCTCTCTAGTTCCCAAGCGGCCAAGCCTTCTTGAGCAGGGCCCAGAGGTGTAACTTCATTTGCATGACGGAAGCTCCCAAAGCAATCCCTCAAGTCCCCTCATCCCAAGCTCCGGGCCCCGAATTTATTTTGGTCCAGTGAGGCGTCAGGCTTGATGCTATGACCTACTGAAAACTGGTTGAGCACTTCCAATCAACCGTGGCAGAACATGGAAACCAGTGCCCCCCTGGGCTTCCTACCAGCAAACAACCTCGCTTTGGCGTAGCTTTAAATCCCCAAAACAGTAGAGGAGGCACCATACGGTAGAGAAGGCCTAGCCGAAGAATTTGACGAGGGCCAACACAGGATATTCTCTGCCCACACGTGGAATGTATTCTGCCCACAACCAACACCATAATTATTACCAACTACAAAACTCGTTTACAAATGTTTTTTCCACCAGGCATTCACCCTTCAATATAGGCAATCACGTCTCCCTAGTATGAGAGATTTTGGCAGCTTCAAAATTCCCATCCGTCCTTAGTGCTGCAAGTGAGCTCATACTCGTCTTTCATTGGAAACCGGTTCTCGTGCACCCTTGAAGGCACAAGCTAAACCATACGGTCTGTCTTTGTCATGAAGACCACAAGACGCACAGGATGTAGGTAAATGATTGAAGCCTCCCATCTTTAAAATAATAAAAGGGCTGGATCGTCTGGCAACAATCGGTAAGAAACAAAACTGGAATCTGAACTTTTACTGCTCATGCTATGATAGAAGCTATTTGAAAAATGCCACTGTGTTCAGACACAAAATGGGAGCAAGATGGGGCAAGTTTCAGATTTCAATTCCATGAGACGCCATACGGTATTGATGACTAGCAATGACATATTTAAGGATGAGGCTTCAAGGATTTTGATTCATGGACGAAGCTTATCTCTGGTGCTTATTGAATCAGGCTTGGTGGTTCAGGCCTTGAGGCTTTCTGAATGTTTAGGTTCCTTAAAGTAGGGTTCATGGCTAAGGCTCCTGGTTTATGCTGAATGGATTAGGTCTCGTGGCTCACTTTTGGCTTACTGATGGACAAAGCAATACGATTTAGGCTTAATCATGGGTTAGGCTTCATGGATAAGGCTCTATGGATTAGCCTGTATGGATAAAGCTTTATAAATCTGGCTTCATGAATTCGGCTTACAAGATAAAGCTCTATGGACTAAGCTCCATGTATTCGGCTCTACCTAGAAGCTTTGTGGATGAGATTGTATGGATTAAGCTTCATGGATTAGGCTGGATTCAACTTTGCAGAATGCATAGATAAGGCTTCATGGAATAGGCTGTACGGTATTTATGGCTTAGATTCACAATTCAGGATTTCGGGTGTAGGGAGAAACAGGTACACTCTGCCTGTTTTGTGTCCCGAGGGGCGCAGCGTGAGCTCATTCACTGTACCCCAAGAAGGGTCATGGGGTTAGTCAGAGACTAAGCTCTAGCAAGCAGAGCCTGGGATCAGAAGAGAGTGTCAAGGCTGACAGGGGTCAGTATCGATTATTGAACAACACCATTTAGAGTTTAAACTAGATTACACACAAAGCAAATTTCGAGTCCTGCTAGTATAATACCCTCAAGCCCCTCCACACCTGCCTCCACACCGAAGAACAGCAGAGCAAACAAAAAACGCATGGCATTCCTAACACTTACGGGATTCTATACCGCGCACCAGGACACAACACACACACATACACACCAAGAGGTAGGGATCAAGAAGTCTGCATCACAATCATGTGTGAGGGGGGAGGTGAAGGAGCACACAAAGACAAACACACGCTTTCCACTTGTCTCCACCACCCAAGACCCCAATTGACAAACAGGGAGACAACAGGCCCCTTTCCCAGCTTTCATCCGGGCTACAGCAGCATAGAAACCCTCCCCAATACCGGTACTGGCTTGAGGGCCTCAGCAGTCCGCGGCGGCGGCAGCAGCCGGCCGTGTACGCGCCAGCAGGCAGCAGCAGATGGCAGCTGGTAGTAGCAGATGCCAGGTCCACGACCTAGAAGATCCAGCTCTCGCCATGAGAGAAATGCTGCTGCGGCAGGCTGGGCTTTAAAGCTGGTACAGCGATGTGTACCTGAGGAGACAGGCAAGTCAAGAATTTATAATCCATGCCCCTGGCTTTTCATCAGTACTGTACCAATATGGACCTTCCGGTGGCTGATTGCGTAGCTGAGATTCAGTCACCGTACTATCAAGGCCAATTCAGCTACTTCTACCAATCAGGGACCGTAATAAGTGACACGATTTCTGAATTACGGCGCAATTGCACAGCACTGCTTTTAATCCATACCACAGGGTGCACTACTAATTGAGCACTGATAATCATGAGCCGATGACCAGGGAGTTGGGGACACCGCAACGTCCAAGCGGGGATGCGTGAGGGCGCGTTGTCTTCCGCAGAGCAACAACTTACTTTGATCGCAGGTAGGTGAGGAAGACCTCCGGATTTAGCTCGGACCCAGTCACGGCCTTCATCAGCTCGTCACCACTCCCGTACAGCGAGCCAACCTGCAGAAATAGGGAAGTCATATCATTGGATGTGCCACCCAATCCATGGGCTGAAAAACATGCAAATTCTCGCAAATCTTGCACAGCGACGCAACCTGTAGTTTTAGGGCACTTATATCATTGACAGTGCCACCCACTTCATGGGCTGGAAAGCATACATCTTGCATATCCTGTACAGCGAGCCAACCTGCAGGAGTGAGGCAGTCATCGCAATGCATAAGCCACCCAGGGGCCCTTGGAGCCACCCATTCCATGGGCTGGAAAACGTGAAAATTCTTGCAAATCTTGTACAGCGACCCAGCTCAACTGGAGTACTTACATCACTATATCATGACACCTATCGCCCAATCACCTCTTGAAAATTCATGATTTAGAGTTTACCGCAGTTCAGGATTTAGCTGTAACCCTCAACCATCATATCATTCATATGCATTTCTCACCTGGTTGATATCTATGGTCAAGGATGATAATTTGGTTTTTATGGTGCAGCCCCAACCCTAGCTCCTAGAAAAACAAGTTGATGGCTAAGGGTTGTCATGTAGGATGTAGCCCTAACCAGTGCTGTGCCAATTACGGTCATGGTGGCTAAATTATGATGGCTGAATTACGGAACTGAGTTTCAGTCACCGTAACTTCAGGCAAATTTAGCTACTTCACCAGTGAGAGACCGTAATGACTTGCATGATTTATGAATTTACGGCGCCATTGCACAGCACTGGCCCTTCATTCGAAACCAACAAATGCAAGTCTCCCCTTGTGGATGTTTTATTTATAGTTCAGGGCTTACGTCTTTACTGAAGCCTGAACCCGAAGCCCCCTGACATATATGACGAGCCCTTCACCCTGCCCCCCAGCGGGTGCGTTTCTCACTTTGTGGATGTTCTCGTTCAGCCACGCCTGCAAGCACAAGCAAACAGGGAGTGCACACAGGACACAAATCAGTATGTGCATCACAACCAGGCGCAGATAAATGGAATTAAGGCATCCAGCCGCAGGCCCCGCTCAGCATGCCCCTACTGGTCCCAAGGCACCGGGTTGGTCTGCTGGCTTTTTGGGACTAGAAAAGTCCTTGTGCCCACTTTCGTTGCTGTTGGCCGCAGGCACCATGACGTGTATTTTGTATCCTGTTCTTGGCGCCCGGCTCGAGGCCAGTCGAGCAAAGTCAAAAGGCCAGGCGAGCAAAGTCAAAAGTGAACAGAAGAGCGTGATAGGCCATCCTTTGATGCATGCCCAGCCGTCGACTGACACCCTCAACCTCATTGCCTAGGTCGCTGCTGCTTGCTAGCCCTGCCAGGCGCATTCCTGACAGGCCCCTGAGACGCGCTGAAGCTGTGGCAACAGTTAATCAAGGGTAATAATCTGTTGCTTAAAGGAAGTTCCATGTCAGTACGGCTTTGGGGTAAGAGCAATCCCTGACAATACCAGCATGGCCGAGTTCCTTTGAGCACACAGGTAGCAGATGCCCCCTGGGCCGCATCTGCTACCCGCAGAGGGGGCGCACTGCTGAAGGGATGTGCTTCCTGCAGATGCCCCCGCAGGAAGCACATCCCTACAGCAGTGCGCCCCCTCAGTTGCGAGAAGCATTTTGTGCGCATCTTCATCAGAACGCTCCTCGCAGCAGCAAGCAAAACCCTTTGCGCCCGCCCCCCCCCCCTTCCATAGATGGCAGCACTTCCTTCACCTTGAGATGCTTGAAGTCCCCCTGGGCAATCTGATCCTCCAGATTCGGGATCTGAGACTTGGCTGTGTGGTAGATCTGCGTTGCGTACCTTCAACACCAAAACGTGCACACATATCACACGCGGTAAGAGCACTGAATAAATGGTGTTGTCTGCACAGTCCTTTCATTGGGTGACAAGAACGCACCCCACAGAACTAACACCCACAAGCCACTTGAGCCGCAGGGTCACGTCATGATCAACCCGGTCTACCTCCCACAGTCCAACCCTCAGCCATGATAAACTCCATTGCACAATCTGACCCTGAAGCCTCCCGCCAGACTCTCTCATCTCGACATCAGTATCCAACAGCATGCAGGGTTGGGGAAGCATGGTCTCCAGCAGCGCAGTGGGGGCTCTGCTGACAGCCTGTGCCTGTCCCCCCCCTGCAGCATATCCCTACAGCCACTGACACCCGCTGCAGGACATGGATGCTGCCCATGCCATCCGTTCCCCATCAATCCTAACCACTCCATATCCCCGTAGTCATTCACACCTGTAACATGACATCTACGGCCCATTGTAATCCTATCCCTATCTTCCGCCATGACACGAGCAGCCCCACATGGATCGCCCCTCCCCTTGACTCACATGGCTCCTAGGGAGTAGGTCGGGAAGTACCTGATGAAGGCAAGGCAGGGGGTCAAGGGCTAAGCATGGGATTGGGCACAGGGCTGGAGACATGACAGGCAGGGGGCAAGGGCTAAGCATGGGTTGGGAATAGTGTAGGGGATATACGAGGCAAACGCCGGCATGCAGTGCTCAGTTGGCAAAAATGGCAAGTGAATGAGTTCATGTATGTGACTATCGCTGTACGGTACTTTATTATGAATCGTGAGATCGGTTTCGGTAGCAGAGTAGCAGGTGATTGTTTTTAACAAAGATACATCTTTTCAATTCGCGAACGCAGATGCGCCCCAGCCGCCATGGCCTGGTGACCCTCACAGGACTCACAGCGGCATTCCTGCTTGCCCCTACAGAAGCTCAGTCAAAATGTGTCAGGGTGGTCCTTCTACACGGGCCCCGCTCCCTCACCCAAACAGCCCACAGCCCCAGTGCACATCCTGTAGCACGCCCTCCGCATCCGTCTTTGGCGCGTTGCCCAGGTATTTTTCCATCTTCTCATTCCACAGCCTGGGCAGGTCCTCAACCTGAGGCAGAGGCGATGTGAAGTCAGATAAAGGCTCCAGCAGCAGTAGGGAGGTTCAAAGTCATCGGCAGAGGGGATGCCTAGCCAGGTAAATTTCTATCTTCTCATTCCACAGCCTGGGCAAATCCTCGACCTGATGGACACGGGATGTCTAGTCAGGTCCAACAGCGGTAGGGTAGGCTCAACAGCCATCGCTAACCCTGAGTCACACAAAATGTCTGCCTTCTGGCCCTTGAGGACATCCTCCTTGATCAAAAGGCAGATTGTGCATGTCAGGCAACCCCAAAAACCACGCCTCGTTCCCCCCAAATAAGTATGGAAGGAACTGTATGCATGATATGGCCCCTCAAACAGTGGCAGACCACAGCCGAACACCTTTTCCTAGCGACTGTCTCTCACCCAGCCTAAACCATGTGGTGACCACCAGCCCACCTCCCACACACCTTCCCCATCCTGCCTCTCGCCCATTCAACTTGCCTCCCGTGTTTCCAAACTCCCCCCCCCCTCGCCCTCCTCCCTCTCCCCCAACCTCCTTCCCCACTTGCCTCCCCCATATCCGAATTCCCCCCTCGCCCTCCTCCCTCTCCCCCAACCTCCCTCCCCACTTGCCCCCCAACTGCCTTCCCCTCCATGTCCACCCTCCACCTGCCTTGACGCTCCCATCAATGAGGCCTCGCTCCAGTTCATACCGCATCACGATGTGCATCGCGTACGTGACCTGAGGGGTTGCCGGGGGAACATAGAGATCAGCGTCGACATACACCACTTGGAAGCCATGAGGAGCTTTGCTTGAATGTAACAAAGCAACGAGGGCTTGAGACAAGACAGGGTGGTGGGATCAAATGAATTGGTTGTAAGTTTGAAGGTGAAGAATTGCATGCTTCCTGCTCATTTGCAAGAGACACAACGCCGTGCACATTCTTGGGTAACAAGGCTACCACTTAGTTCAGGCATGCATCATGTGCAGAATTTCAGGCTTCAGATTTTGCATGTGCATGTGCATGTGCATGTGCATGGGGACCAAGGGGCAAAAACAGAGGGTTCCTTAAATCACCTCTCCCCCTAGGTTGAAAATGCGTCCCACGGGGAGCCATGTAAGGGGGCAGCACAACTACACAGGCAGCTCCCAACCACGCCAAGCATTACCTGGAACCCCAGCACCGGCGGCCCAATGCATGTTTGCGTCGCAACCTACATCCCCATGTCGCATTCCCCCCTCTCACCTCATCTGCCTCCACACGGATCAAGGACACAGGTTTGACCACATTCACAGCCTGGTACAGCTCCTGCGCTGTCACCTGGCCGCCAAACTTCTCGGGGAAGAGCGCCGCCAGCTTGGGCTGAGAGGGAAGCGGGACAGGAGCGAAACAAAGAGAGGGAGTAGGCGCCTGAAGCACGGGCCCCATCGACATGAAAGGACACCCGTCCTCTGCCACAGTGGAAGGTGCGGGAGGAAACGTCCCCGGTATGAAACCGAAGCTATTTACACACTGCCAACAAGTAGGACAAGATTACTTGTTTTTCGCTTCCCACCCCGACACAGGCATGACAGCAGGCACTGTTCCTCACTGCCATCTCAACACAGACTCAGGAAATGGGAATCAGGCCACCCAACCTTAATCAACACACGTCGCAGGTTGCAAGTGCTGAGCTCAAGGGGCACATCAATGACCCCCTGTTTCCTGAAGGCGGTCTATTGATTGCCCCCGACCATCTCCTCAAGGCATGGGGAAGAGGCACATGGCGCATTACGACCAGTACCTCTCAACCTTACCCATATAGCAAAAGACAGTCTGCCTGCGTATCAAACACCCTGTATCTCACTCTCAGGTACTGAGCAGAAGGGAGTCCGTTCTCGTCTCTCACCCCAGCATTATAAAAAGAAGCTCGCCATGCATCTCACCCAGCATGCATCTCACCCTTGGAGACATAGCAAAAGGCAGTCCACCATGTATCTTACCCGCCCTGTAAACCACCCTTGGATACTTAGTAAAAGGCACTCCTGCCTGCATCTCTCACCCCGGTATTACAAAAAGAAGCCCGCCATGCATCTCACCCAGCATGCATCTCACCCTTGGAGACATAGCAAAAGGCAGTCTACCATGTATCTCACCCGCCCTGTAGACCGCCCTCGGATACTTAGTAAAAGGCACTCCTGCCTGCATCTCTCACCCCGGTATTACAAAAAGAAGCTCGCCATGCATCTCGCCCGGCAAGCATCTCACCCTTGAAGACATAGCAAAAGTCAGTCCACCATGTATCTCACCCGCCCTGTAAATCACCCTCGGGGATACTTAGCAAAAGGCAGTATAGCCTGCGTCTCTGACACCAACATAGCAAAAGGCAGTCCACCCTGTATCTCTCACCCTCAGGTACTTTGCAAAAGGCTGGCCCAGTGCCACCATGCGCTCCCAGAGCAACGACTGCGACTCGTGGACGCCCATGGATAGCGCGGCATTGACAGGCAGGCCATCGTAGGCCTGCATGAAGGCAGGGATGGATATGCATGGCGGCAGGGATGGCTACGCATGGAGACGAAAGTTAAGGTCAAAGGAAGTTGGCATGCATGCTTGTGTGGGGGGGGGAGCAGCTATGTTGGGGATAGAGTTGCGTGCTTAAGAGGGTGGACATGCATGGTGTTTTGGTCTAAAGGAAGCTTGTGGAGAGTCTTCATGTCATTCAACAGGCCAGGACCAAGGATCAGGGCTCTAATGATTGAATCAAAGTTCCATGAAAGTCTCGTGACCCGCTGGCTTCCTTAACCAGCGTCCCACACCTGGGCTCATTGACATACAATGAACCTCCATCGCGTTATCCTAGAAACGAGATCCATATACACTGCAGAGGACACACTCTGCCGCTTCCTATTTAAACAGATAATGTACAAGAAGATGAGGATTCAGTGAGCCAACAGTTTGGCCACAGCACTTCAACAACAGGGTTGCACACACGGCTTCCAAACACCAAGCAACACGGCACTCCCATCATCATTGCCGTACTCTCCTTTGGTCTGGACAGCCTCCTCTCCCTCACAGTACCCCACCCCAAATACTGCTTGAAACCCTCTCCTGACCCCCCGACCCCGCTCCCCATCCCTCCCTCTCCTGACCCCCCGACCCCGCTCTCCATCCCTCCCTCTCCTGACCCACCAGATTCCTGCCCTGCTCATACAGGGCATGCCCCGTCTCGTGGACGGCCCCTGCAGATCAGACAATGGGGGAGAGAGCCACGAGGATCAAGAAAAAGGATCCAGGATCAGCAAAGAGCAGCAGGGACGAACGGTAGAGTGAACGCATGACAGAACATACCGATCCGCTGCCTCATCTCCTCAAACATGATCAGCAGTATTGTGGATGAACGGCAAGGTGCACACGAAAACTTATCGCTGGTACCATCCAACATAGCCACTCTTACAGACAGAGGTGAGCCCCAAGAAGGTCAGGAGGTCTGTTCACAACACTCCAGACAAGGTAAGGGTCCAGGGTAAAGGGTGTACAACACTCGCAACAACAGCCCTCCCAACAACGGTGCAAGAGCCGCCCACACGCCTCAATCAACAACGGTGTAGGCGGCGTTCCTCGTCCTGCACACCCCTTCCTGCGCCTTGCCTAGGCGACGCGCCCCACTCCCTCTCCTCCTGCACACACCTGTCAGGCCCTCCAGGAGATCATCTTGTTTGAAGCGAGTGGTCATGCGTACATCTGTGGGGTGCGTGCCACCTGTGAAGGGGTGCACCGACACCTAAGAGGGGGCAGATGAGGGGAGGGAGCAGGCAGGAGGAAGGGTCAGGAGGATAGAGGATGAGGGGAAGGAGCAGGCAGGAGGCAGGGTCAGAGCAGGCAAAGCAACAGCAGGAGAATAGGTCCAGACAGAAGAAGGAGCAGGCAGGGAGTGTGTGTGTGGGGGGGGGGGGTCAGTGGGTGTGGGTTACGTCAGACCCTAGCACTGCAGACCACCAAGGCTGTATGGGCCATATAGGGTGGAGCATAGTGAATGAAAAGTGTATAGGGCATTCCGAGTGCGCGGTGTGGCCTATAATTACAGCATTGGTATGTGCAGCTTCGTCATTTCGTGAAAGGCACACAGAAGTGTTGATTCGAAAATGCAGCAAGCAGGGCTGAGAATCCATCATGGGTACTCACACTACATCATATGCATTCAGAGTCCCGTCATCCCAGGGTGAAGACACGGCGGTGCCAATTCCAGACAGCAGCACCCAGGGCTGGGATTTCAGCAACAAGCAAACCAGAGACAGCGGCAACAGCAAACACTGGGTACGCACTACGCAGCAACAAGAGACTGGGTAGTGGGTTCCCAGCTGGCAGGGTTGGAACTGCATCGAACATGGCTTCCATGCAGACACTCACGTCCAAGCGGCCGTTGTCCAGGTTGAACCCAATGTCTAGCGCCACTTGCCTGCAGTCAAGCAAGGAAGTGAAGGGGCCCTTGTGAATCACAGATCTACGTCTTGTTTATGCGGAAAGCCCCCAAGGCTCCGGACAATTCAAATCACACCAATTCCTTGGGTGGCGCCCTACCTCCCAGCCCTCCCCCTCCACACCCCCACACACACCGGAGATGATGAGTGTTACATCTTACTGACAGATCCAGATCTACACTCCCACAAAGCATGGATCGGGTGCAGGTGCCCACCAGCACATCCTGAGGCTCATGAGAACACACACGTAGACGCCAATGGCCTACGAATGCAGGCGTTGTACAGCACTTGGTGCAAGTTAGGCCAATGCAGGTCCAGGCCATACCGTGCATTATGTCAGATGCATTACATTGAAGTGGATGAGCAGCGGATCAGTCTCGACACAAGGACATAGGGCAGGGCAGAACATGACACAAGTGCGTTCACCCACTTGCAGAACTCCGCCTGCGTGTCCAGCTCGTAGCTCCCCTTAATCCAAGAGTCGTCGATAACGCCGGGCTTGGCTCGGATTGCCGTAATCAGGGGCACAAGGCCCTCCCGCACCTGAATGGAAACACAGGCAACAGGCCTTCAGGTTTTGGGGGGGGTTAGAATTGCCGAGCGGTATTCACAGGGGCGTCACCTGGCTTCTAGGCGGACTTAACCACCATGCCCATTCCCGCATTTCTGTCCATAGCCAGGGGTGCTGCAGATGTATATTATTGCTGCTGTACATCGCCTGATAGCAGCGCATCATTTTTTGTAGTATGCACAAACGTAAACTTTCCAAGCTGCCAGACGGCTACCAATGCCCTGATTAGGACTGAACCGTGACTGGCTTGAGACATGCAGCCCAAGCACTAGGACAGGCTGCAACAGGGCCAATTGGATGTTGACGGGGTGTAGCTGAAATATAGCTGAAGTGTACTTCAAATAGCGCTGGCGTGCTGGACATGGGCCGTGTAACGTGTTAACAAGGCAAGTTACTGCCCTGCATGAGGATTTGTGCCGGCTTACCTGGATGAAAATCTCGTCCAGCCTGGCGGAGGTCATGCCCTTCTCATAGCTGTCCAGGAGGACGCTGAGAGGAGACGGGGGGGAAGGGGTAACAGGGAGGATCAGGGGAGACGAAATGCAAGGGGTCACAGGGGGGGTCAGGGGTCACAGGGAACACGAGGGGAGACGGAGCACGAGAGGTCGATGAGGATCAGAGGTGTAGAGGGAGGATCAGGGGAGAAAAGTGAGAGGCGTTGAGAAGAGTCGGAGCATGAGGGGTCATAGGGAGGATCAGGGGAAGAGAGACGGGTGGGCGGGGGAGTCAACGTAGAATGAGCCGCAATCACCATGGCTAGATCTCAATCATGATATCGGCTTCTCTCAACTAGGCCAACACCTCGCTGATGTTCATGATTGACTTCAGTGGTGCGAACAAGAAAGTGTGAAAACATCCCTCCAGAATTAGTGTTCAAGAAGAAGGCTCAAGACTCATTCCCAACTTGCCTAACAGCACACTCACTCGTATGCCGGCTTGGTGGGGTCAATGAAGGCCGCCTTCTGCTTGCTGATGTCGACCCACTGCTGCAAGAAGGGCGCAAACTTGGCAAAGTCGCTGGCCTTGCGCGCCTCCACCCAAGCCTAGCACAGCGGCAGCAGCAGCAGGGGGAGGGGCACAGTAAAAGTGTCAAGTTGCTTTGGGGCATCCAACCTGCAATCAGGTGTCAGTGTCAGCCAGCCAGCCAGCAAGCCAGCCAGCTCTGCATGGCTTTGCGAAGCGTCAACCGGAGGGAATCCGCCTCTATGCCGGCAATTTCCTGCAGCCAGAGACTCCACCCAGGACAAGCTCTGTGGCTCACCTGGTAGGCATCTGTCTCCAGACGGGCAATTTTCTGCGCAAGGTCCTTAGGGACGGCCGTGGACTTGATGTACGACTTCAGGGCTGGGAAGGCGTGGCAGGGGAGCAGGGAGCCACCATGGATCAGCTAGCAACTGCTGGCATTCAGATGAGAAAGCGCATCAGACAGCAATCAAATGGCGTAGCGAGACCTCTGGCTACCAGGCAGCAATCAGTAGAGCTAGCTCAACAGGATGCAATGAGCCTGGCGAAACCCGTCGGTTTGACCACCAGGCAGCAATGAGCAATCCGCATGGCTAAGCGTTTCAGGCAGCAATCAGCATGACAAAGCGTGCTCGCTGGATCTCTACATGCCTGAGTCGAGATTAGCCCATGCCAGCACCATTGTGTCCGTGCACAAACCAATGAGCCTGCCTTGCGTTGCTGGGTGAGGTCAATAATGTTTCGCAGGCTCCCATTTGCGTATACGAGCTCACAGCAAGTGTCAGAGCCCCAGCAAGCCTGAGCACTCTCGAGACACTGTATTTTAGGGGGCGTCAGCCAGAATTCAACTACATTCACGGCCTGCGGTTAAGGGGAGGGAGCAAGAAGCCCTGCTGCTTGGGCCTAGGGCTGTTGGCTGATAAAGGTTTGGTCCACCATCAGCAAACAAACACTGGCATGATGGGGGGCATGCCAAGGTGTTCTAGTGCGCACTGAAATTACCTCTTCTCTTAGTAACTAGCGGCCGGGTCCTCACCATCCCTGATGTTGGCTGCAGCCCACTCATCTAGTCCTGCATGGTCCTTGGACAAGGAGTTGAGTAGCTCCCCCAGCTCGGTGTCTGTCTCCTTATCGTACAAGACACCAGCCAGGACAGCCTTCTGGGCCCCTCGGCTGTTTGCAGCACCAGAAGGCATCATCACCATCTGCATCACAAGCACAACCCGGTGATCATGCGAATCACAGCTTATCCAGCACAATTAAACTGCAGATATACTGTCAGTGATCAGGTCCTGAAGCAAATTCAAAATTTAGATCTCTGGGACGGCCTTGAAAGGCAGTGGTATTCAGTCGCAGCATGCAGTGTCTGCTCGCTTGCCTCATCCCAGCCGAGGAGTCCAGAGATGCCTTGCAAGGCAGACAGATCCTTTAGCTTGTCACACAACTTCTCATACTTCTGCATGACAGGTTGCAGGGAGGGGAGGGGATGGCAGGAGGTGAGCAGGGCATCAGTTAAGTTGGGCATGTGCAGTGAGAAGTAAAATTCTTCCTCATGATTCACGGTGCGGCGAAAGAAGAGGAAGGGATTTCAACCATCGCGTGCTCGCTTTCGTGTTATCGATCACGACAAGCCCATTTGTTGAACTTCCGCAATCGTCTAGATCTCGAAATGCAAGATTAGAAATATAGCATGCTGTCACCTGCTTCACGTCCACCGATCCCGTTGCCATAGCTGAGGCCGGCCGTGTGGCGATCGCAGACAGGCTTGTTATACGGCTGCGGTAGGCGCTGCTTATCCTGCTGCCGAGCTGAGAAGATTGCAATCTCATGGAAACAAGTTAAAAGTTGGGGGGACACTGGTAGCCCTAGCCTGCGAAATCAGTTCCGGCAAATGATGGGACCAACCAGGGTACCTGACATCCACACACGCACCTCGCTTGAGTTCTCCCTACCGCATCCCGCAACACAGCGGTGGCAAAGGCTCCAGCCCCATGTCGTCGTAGTTCGTGTCAAAAACTTGATATGAGAACCAATCTTCAATCAAAATCAACATAATGTGATGACACATTTACCGGAGGCGTAGATGGCACCCCACTGGGGCAACCAAGGTGGGCAATATGCATGCATGTCAATAATGTTACACCTCTGGGCCCGGTCAAAGCTCGCCCGCGTGGGCGCCCAACTGTTCAGAAGGGAGGGAAGAAAGAAGAAACACTGTGGGCATGCATGTTGTCAGCCCTGTGCCAAACCTCTTCCTTCGATACCTGATTTTGTGTCTTTGAATCTTGCACATACCGTAGATGACAACTGATATGCTGGTTTCTACTGACTGTCAAGATCATTGCTCTTTCCCCTCAGGGGGCCGGAAGCTAGCAGACCGGCCCCATGTACCGGTAGTGCACAGTGCGCAAGCTCATGGGCATCACTATCAATGTCAGTAGTGCCTTCCGCATGGGCAAGCCGGATCCCAAAGGCAAGTTGTGGAAGATCAAGTTTCCGTGTGGACAATCGCAACGAGGCCGAGAGCATAGTGTACATGAGGATTCAGTTGGCAGGCAAGGGTGTCACCATCTGGGATGATATGTCCCCTGCAGAGCTGTCGGCACGGCATGAGCTCTGGCCCAAGTTCCAGTTACCTAAGGAGATGAAGTCCAGGGCGTTTTTCACACGTGCTCGGCTCTTTGTCGATGGGGTGGAGGTGGCCGCATGAGTTTTGACCTCTTTTGTCAGGTTAAGGGGGAGATTTGCGGGAGATTTGAATAACAATCCTTGATGGGAAGACTGTCCCCTTGATTATCACAATTCCTTTCTCTGGTCTCCATATGTTTGTATCATTGTTTCTAGATTACTTATGCAACATTGAAATCGCTCACTTACAGAAGTTTCACACCCGGTACTCATCTCAATGATTATACAACACAGTTCACACATTTTAACACTTTACTCACTTAAGTTACGCATCACATAGTGCCTCACCCATTTCACAATTTTTTTAAAAACACTTAGTCTCATTGAAGTGTCGCTCACGCATCACACAGTTTTTACACAGACTTATACAATTTCACTTAGATCTTCTTCTTTCCTTCTTAATTTTCCTAGGAGGCGTCCAACCGAACTCTTTTGCACCCACGTCATGTTCTATGGCTGGGGCTAATCTTCTGCACTATGGGGTTCATTCCCACGCCACTGCTCAGTGGTTGTGTGTTGGTTGCTTGCCCAGGGGGGTCACTGGTTTTCGCTCGCTGTCCTAGCATATTTAGTGCCTGTACCGGTTTACAGGCACAAGTCCCATGCATCAAATGTGATGCCCCGTTGGACTAAAAACTTCACAAAAAAAAACTTCACAGTGCAGTTGAATGAAAATGCATCCCAAACCCTGATCCAAACTCTACACTGGTATCAGTTTTTCTATCCCCAGCCCTAAGTTCTAGCAATCAAGGCGTCCAACCATCATATAAGCACTTTGACACGAATGATCTACCGGTACAGATAGCTTGTGGGAAGCAGTAACCTGAAAATAAGAACAAATGTCTCTCTCGGAAGGGAAGCGACAGCTAAGAATTCATGGACTGCACCATCACTGCCAAAGGTTGGATATCATCAAGAGTCAAGACTCATCATTCTTCGTAGGTCATTATCAACAAGAGACCAACCTCAAGTTACCTCAAGTTTTTAGTGGCCACTGGCCACACACTCCTAGATTATGGCCAAACACTACCAGTAGTATCAGTTTTTACAAGGACAAACGTACTCCCTTCAATGCCAGCTTCATACGGACCCTCCTAAAAAGTAGCAGAAGTTGGACAGCAAGAGAACCACTAAGAGGCCTTTGCCTTTGCCTTCGCTTTCCGTGCCCCCTTTTGAGCTGCCTTGAGCTTCTGCATGCCCGGCATGCTGATCTTGACAGTGCCAACCTGTGTGCACCAGGAGCTGTTCATTTTAGTAATGTGCAACATTGGGTCTGCCGCAGGGCACACATTACTGGGCCGCTGGGGACAAGACCTTCACCGGTCTACATCCAGGGGCCCATGCAGCTGGGCTAATTGCAGCTGGCCCCCCTACCTGGAGGCCATGATGTTGCTAAATGGTAGCTGAACTGCTGAAGGAACACAAAAAGAGTGATGAGGAGGACAGACAGGTTTTGAGTGTCACTATCCACTCAAAGGGCTTGAGTAGACTGTGCACCAGCTAGGCAGCCACCAGCACAAAAAGCCCCTGTAACACAAAAAGCCCCTCCCACCCAGTGCAGGAGAGGGCGAGGGAGAGAACGGGCAGAGCCAGGATCAGTGTGAGCACTCAGCAGGAATGTGTGAACAGACTCGGGCTCGGATCAATTTGCCAAAACCAGCGTCATGCCATGAAGTGTCTGTTGTATCAGCTCCTCCTACCATGGTGTTGATCATGTCCATCTCAGGGCAGATGCGTAGCAGCTCCTTCTCCCGCGGCGCCACATCAGCCCCTTTAATCAGCAGGTCTAGCGCCTGCCGGGCTGCCTTGCCCTTCTTCACGGTGCCTGGGTAGATCCAGCAGCAGCAGGGGATCGGCTCATGGGACAAGATGACAGGACAGGCTCTAGGATGCATGAGTGCAGATATCTACCTGTGGCACCGAGGGAACCCATGAAGAGTGTACCACAGGGCTTGGTGTGGAGCTGGTGCCTGCGCACGCCATCAGTCCACCTCACTCACATGAGTCCAACACACATGTCAACTCACTTCATCGCATTACTGAAATCAGGAATGCTACTATGTTTTCATCTCAGGCCTGTCAACGCAACGCTTCTGTGCCCCTCCCCCTCCTCCTGCTCGCAGCCCCCATCTCCACTGTTGCTCCCAGCAACCCTCCCTTCCCACTAACAGACCCCTACCCTTCCAACGCCCCCCCCCCCCCCTCGCTCACTCTTCCCCTTCCCCCCCACTCCCTGCCATCCTGCCCAAACCCGCCCCCCCCTCGCCCCCGGCCTCACCTGGACTAAGCTTGACCTTACCCCTCAGTCGGTACCCCCCGGCCCGCTCACTTGCTCCCTCCCCTTCCCCCCCCATCCCTTCCCCCCCGCCTCGCCCTCTGCCCCACCTGGAGTCAGCTTGACCTTATACTTGTATCCCTGTAGCGCCTGGTACGGCGCGCACACTGGCAGAGCAAACAGGAGCAAGTCGCCCTCCTCAACACGGGGCACGCCCGTCAGTGAGTCAAGTACCGTCAGTCGGTCTCGCTCCTCCTCTGCTAGCTCAGGAGCCGCCTTCTCCTCGGCCAGCAGCGCGGCGATCTCAGCCCGATCGGCCTGGTCGCCCGCTCCATCCCCTTCGTTCGGTTCCATCGCCGGAGCGACCGCCCCCTCGCCCTCAGAGTCCTCGCCGCCATCTAGCTGCTTTGGCGCAGCGCCTGCAGAGGGCCCTGTCTCCTCTCCCTCCTCCTCGCTCTCGCTCCCACTCTCGCTGTCCAGGTCCTGCTGTTGCTCGGCGGCCTTGCCCGTGAATTGCTTCTGTGTCGCCTTGACGATGGCTGCTTCCCGTGCCTCAGCACCTAGGCCGGGCACTGCAGCCTGCAAGCACACAATGATAGAGTAGAAGGGAGGGTCAATGAAGTTGCAGCTCTGAGATCTACTCAAAGGCTCTGCTGCATGGGCGCCCAACATTCCGGTTGGGAGGGAGGGAAACATAAAGAAAAGAGGGGGGAGAAAAGCGAAAGAGAAACATAGAATAGGAGGTAATGGGACGATGAAAAGGCCTGACAGAAAGTTGAAGGATTTGTCATTGTGCATTGGTCTCTGCACCCCCACAACCTTATAATATTTAGTAGAGTTAAAGAGTGCGGAGCACAAGCATACAAAAAGAAAGATCAAAGGAAAGGCACTATTGCAGATTATGAAACAGCCCATCCAGCCACAGAGCGATTTGAAACCTGGTAGAGGAATGAGAGAGGTGCTGCGTCGAGCACTTGGGAAAACCTGGGACTGAGTGCCAGCGGGGCAACGAACTACCACGACATACACCGGCCATCTCAGATCTACGAGAGGCTTTGTCTCAACTGAACTTTTGAAGCCCTCCTGTCCAACCTGCCCCCATTTTAAGCCTACACCACCTACACCGTACAGCCTGTCTCAATAGACCAGCTGCCCCATACCTTGGAGGGTTTCTACCTTGGAGGGTTTCTACCTTGGAGGGTTTCTACCTTGGAGGGTTTCTACCTTGGAGGGTTTCTACCTTGGAGGGTTTCTACCTTGGAGGGTTTCTACCTTGGAGGGTTTCTACCTTGGAGGGTTTCTACCTTGGAGGGTTTCTACCTTGGAGGGTTTCTACCTTGGAGGGTTTCTACCTTGGAGGGTTTCTACCTTGGAGGGTTTCTACCTTGGAGGGTTTCTACCTTGGAGGGTTTCTACCTTGGAGGGTTTCTACCTTGGAGGGTTTCTACCTTGGAGGGTTTCTACCTTGGAGGGTTTCTACCGGTATCCTCGTTTAAAGCCGACCTACACACTCGAGCACCCAACTGCCCTCATTCGAGGCCTACCTGTCCAACCTGTCGCTTGGCCTCCTTCTTCTCCTTGCGCACGAGGCGCCGGTCTGAGCGCGTCTTCTTGTCGCCCTGAGAGGCAAGCACAGTCAGGGCCAGCAGCCGCTCCTCCTCATCCTGTGGAGGCACAGCAGGGGGCAATGGAAGCAATGAGCACATACAAAAGTCTCAAGGGTAGGGGAACAAACGATGGCATTGACGGCAGGGGAACAAATTGGACCTAGGGATGGATTCACATAGGATCCGGATCCAGGGATAGGTTCACCAAGGATCTGGATCTGGGGAAAGATTCACCTAGGATCTGGTCGAGAAGAATAGATGCGACTAGGATCTGGATCCTGGATTCAGGGATGGATTCACCAAGGGTCTGGATCCTGGACAAGGTATCCCCTCTCTGCTCTGCAACCACCTGATTGCCATACCGATCCTTTATCTTCTGCTCTGAAGCCACCTCTGAACCCACCAGGGTAAATTTTAGTAAACGTACTACCTTTCAAAGTGTGGCAGTTTGCTGGGCAGCCACCTGGGCAGCCACCACTGGGCCGACAGGAACCCACACTTGATAGGCCTATCATTGGTGGCCCAAGCAGCAAGGCTTGCAGCAACTGGAGGCCTCATAGCTAAATTACATCTGTAGCCGGGTCTGGAGCACCCAGAGATAAATAGAAGCGCCCACCTGGTCCCCATACCGATCCTTCATCTTCTGCTGCTTGCCCTTCTTGCCGCGAGCTCCAGCAGCAACACCCGACTGTGCCGCGGCGCCGCCGCCTGCGCCCTCTTGAGCCTTTGCAGCCCTACTGCCTGCTGGCTGGGCGACAGCGCCCAGTGCCGCCTGCTTCATCTGCATCTCCCCACCGCCAGGTGCGCCGCCCTTCTTGAGCTGCTCCCTCTCCTTGGCACTCAGGTGTCGCCGAGCACCCCCCGGCTGCTGCTGCTGCTGCTTCCCTGCCCCTCCCTCCTCCCTGCCCCCCGCCATGTCCCCGCCCACGATCTCCCCCTCCTGCTCCAGGCCGTACCGCTCGTACTGCTGGCTGTTTCCACCTCCAGTGGGCCTGCCACTGACACCCGCTGAGGCAGTAGCTGACGTTGTGCTGGCTGTGGTTCGGGCCATGGGGTCCACGCCGCCCTCCATGAATCGATCCAGAGCGCTGGCCTGACCAGCATGGCAGGAAGGGCAGGTGGGCAGATAGGGCCGGCAAAGTGGGGGGTCAGCAGACCAGGTAGGGCAGACAGGTAGGGAAGAAGAGGCCCTGACCTATCTCTTTACCAGGCATGATGAAGGTATCTGCTCCCACACTCACCAGGCCAAGAGGAGGTACCTGCTCTCACACCCACCTGGAATGCACATTCACCAGGTATGAACATCGCCCCCCCTCCTCACCTCTTCCTCATCTGGCTCCTCCTCAATCTCCATATCTGACAGCAGACAAAGCATAAGGGGCCTTTGAGAGACAGGGGATGGAGTCACTAACTAAACGCGCGGGCTCCGTACACTATTTGAATTATTGCTGCAAACTCACTTTTCCCCTTCCTCACCAATCCTCATCATCCCTTGCAGTGCATCCACTCTGAGGAGTTCCCCACATGTCTCTCCTGGCCCAATATATTCTCACCATAATTTGTTGAACACCTCCCTCCACCAGTCCACCAGCTGTCCCCCAAATGCGGACTGTGTTGTACAAGATGTCCTAGTGGCAGTGTAGCTTGTACCAATATTATTTGAACCGTGTGTCCTCCTCTGTCCATGACCCTGTCCTCTCGCATCCTCCTACCCTGATAAAGAAGCCTAGTCTAAGTCGACCCCGCCATAAGCTATGATGTAAAATCCGTCATACACAGCAACCGTCGGGGATTACGATTAAGAAAATGCGCTAGAGCAGGAGTAGGTACCTCCCATCAGTTAAGATGCGTGCCAATCATGATAAGCCCCCTGTTTAAAATAATGTATATTTTGGGTTTCCTGCTGATTTTGTCGCCCCCCTCAGCCTCATCCCGTAACCACGCATCCCCTCTCAGGCCCCAGCACTCACCCTCTCCTTCTTCCTCCCCGTCCTCGTCATCGACACCCAGCTTAGGTGCACGCTCCCCCAGGTGGGCGGCAATGGAGCCCTCCTCCAGCTTGAACATGAAGCCAAAGCCAAAGACCAGGGGCTGGCACAAGTGAAGGGCAACAGGGCAGCAAGGCATGGGGTTTTGGGATTTGATTTGGGGAGGAGAGGGAATCCATGGGCAGGAGAGACGCATCAAGAGATGCTTTTGACGAAGCCATAGACTATAGGGGATGGCACAGAACAGTAGCAGGTAATCCATGCAGGTAATCCATGCAGGTAATCCATGCAGGTTATCCATGCAGGTTATCCATGCAGATAATCCATGCAGGTAATCCATGCAGGTAATCCATGCAGGTAATTCATGCAGGTAATTCATGCAGGTAATCCATGCAGGTAATCCATGCAGGTAATCCATGCAGGTAATCCATGCAGGTAATCCATGCAGGTAATCCATGCAGGTAATTCATGCAGGTAATCCATGCAGGTAATCCATGCAGGTAATCCATGCAGGTCATCCATGCAGGTAATCCATGCAGGTAATCCATGCAGGTAATCCATGCAGGTTATCCATGCAGGTAATCCATGCAGGTAATCCATGCAGGTAATCCATGCAGGTAATCCATGCAGGTAATCCATGCAGGTAATCCATGCAGGTAATCCATGCAGGTAATCCATGCAGGTAATCCATGCAGGTAATCCATGCAGGTAATCCATGCAGGTAATCCATGCAGGTAATCCATGCAGATAATCCATGCAGGTAATCCATGCAGCCTGTGGAGATGCAGCCCGCATTCATTCAAAACTGTGTTGCGCATTTACGCCATAATTTAGAAATTGTGCAGGTAGCTACGGTCGCTTCCTGGTAAAAGTAGCTGAATTTGCCTTGAAATTACGGTGACTGAAACTATCAGCCGCCGAAAGGACCGTAATTGGCACAGCACTGATTGGGATGTGTCAGATCCACTGGAATGAATTCGGTTTGGGGATCCTTGGCGGCGTGTCAAGCTGTTTCGGGATTAAATTGGGGGTCACAGGGCAGAAGGCAATGGGGTTGCAGAATTCAATTGGGGCAGGAGGGCCAGCGAGCAAGGCAGGTCAACCGCAAACTGATGTATGTCATTGTTGACCTGAGGATGTTGCGTTCCTGCACCTGGCCGCCTAGATGCAGCCCTCTCGCAGGATCCTCATAGTGATACGCTTAAATACTGGCAACAGGGCCAGTTGTGACGCCCACCCCTAAGCATTTTCCCCAGCCCCACCTGCCATAACAAGGCAGGCAGGCAGGTAGGGGGGCGGTACCTGTGGTGGCAGGAAATTCTTGCGGCCTCGAATCATGAAGCTGCCAGTGGGCAGGAACTCGCCAGTGGGGGCAGCCTTGGACACCTGGGCATGCGCAATGCGCACATTGGTTGAGCTGGGGTCAGGTGGGAGATCCCAAAGGCTGGTCAGGAGCAACGGGGGGTGCGATGCCCAGGTTGCGATGCGCGCCTTACAGTGGTAGAGGCAGATCAGTGGACGGGCACTGGGGGCACTGGGTCTCAGGAGCATATTGAAATTTGGTTTCAACCTGAGCTGCCAAGAGCATCTTCCATGATTCTTGTTCAGTTTCAATTCCAGTATTAATTTCAAATGCACTGCTTGAGCCCATCAGGCTTGTCAAGAATACAAGTCTATACCCCCACCCCACCCATCACATCTACCTTCGCCCTCCGTTTGAATTCCGCCCCTCCGCCGTTAAAAGCACCAAGGATTCGAGGCACCCCCCTGCTCCTCTCAGTACATCTCTCACTCTTCATCTCCCTTGCCTCTCCCGTTTCCACTGCCAGTGCCACCCTCACTGTTCATCCTATTCGCCTCTCTTTCCCACAATTCCCATCTCTCCTGCCATACTCTGCTCTTCCTCTCACCTAATCATGAGGCACCTACCACACCAATGCGGCTATCGGCTGCGCTGTTGAACCTCCCCTCTTCTCCCAGTGTCCCCCCCACCATTGATCAAACAACCCTCCCTCCCTCCTGCCATTCGCTCACCTGGTTGTGATGCACCCACCACGCTGATGTCACAATCTTCGAGTCCCATGCTCGAGACCGGCACACGCAAGCACATCCCGCCTGCAGGCACGTAACAAAACCAGATGGGGGGGGTCAGCGCCTCAGCGGCCTTGAAGACATCGTCAGCCTAGTTGATAATTCCAAACGGAAGCCAAGTGTGCCACTCAGTGGATTCAGGATCTGGACAACGATGCAGAGAAGCTTTCCCCCCGGCCCAGTCCCAACCCAGAGCGTCACACAGTTAACACGCCTCCTCCTGCCTGCTGAAGTCATGGCGTCAACAGGGGGCAGGGCAGGGCTCGACGCCGGGGTGAGACATAATTCACACTCCCCAGCCCCCCTCAGCTCCCCTGCTCTCCCCGGTCCCCTCATCCCTTGCAACCCAGACCCCACGTGCTCCCCAGACGCTCTCCCAAGTCCTCTCGTTTCCTCAGCCCCATCAGGCAACCCATCGTACCTACTGCAATGTCACTGAGGCAGCAGACAGTCAGGGTCGGGGTTCTTGACACGGGTGGAGGGGGCAACATGCAGCTCCAGCTCATGCTCCCCAGCCCCCATCAGACTGGCAAACCTGCCTGCTGCAGAGTCATTGACCGTACTGCACAGCCGGGTTTGAGTTTTCAACACTGGTGGAGACGGCAACATGCAGCTCATGCTCATGCGCCCCACCACGCCCGCATGCTCCGCAACCATACCTGTTGCAGTGTCATTGGCGGTACTGGACGGTCTGGGTCTGGATTCTTGACAATGGTGGAGGAGGCACCATGCAGCTCAGCGTGGACGTAGGCGTCACCGCGCCGGAAGTAGCGCTGCGTCGGGTTTGATGCAGGGGAGGGATTGTGAAGCAGAGCAATTCAGGTCTGGAGGAAACTGGGGGGCTCCTGCAGCAATATATATATCAGTATTATTATTCAGTAAAAGAACATTTTACTTGCCCACTTAGACCCCGCCCCCACCTAGCCTCACCCCTCTTGGCCCCACCTCGAGCTTGTTTTGCTGTAGAACCCTAATGCTATGAGTAACTTCTCACAATCTCACCCCTCCCTCCTCCTCCCTCCCACCTTGACTATGAGTTCGTTCTGCTGGGAATCCCTGCCACTGATGATGAGGTAGTTCTCACTGCTGATGAACCAGTTGAAGCGCTCAAACCAGTGGGCCTTACGAACCACAGCTGGGCCGGCCGGCTGGCTGCGCACCTATGGGGCAAGGGATCGGGAGGGAAACGAGATGAGGGCAATATCTGAAGGGGGGGTGAAAGGGGGACGAAGGTAAGAGAGCACCAGGATGAAGAATAAGAGTAGGAGAGCAAAGGACCCTTCATCCCCCATTCTGCCTATCACAGCAAAGTTACGAAAATGACAGTTCACAAGGGGTGTAAGGTTTAGATGAAGGCGCGCGCAGGCATGCCCACAGTTGACGCCCCCCTCATCACCAGCCCACTTTCAAATTCGAATTTAAAAGTGAACACCCACCTGCACCAGCTGCTGCTGCGCCTTCTTCTCTGCAGCCTTCAGAGCAGCCTCATTGGCAGCTAGTGTCTTGACCTGTTGGAAAGCAGGACAGGCAAGACTAGGATTGAACACCCAGCAACCTTGGCTGCATGTACAGGAATGGCTATTGGGAAGACAAAGAACTTGACGAGAAAATTAGTTATTATTCATGATGTCAACTGTCAGAGCTGCCTCTATGACCCTTGGACACATCCTGCCCACTCCTGCACATAGCCCCCACAACACCTCCATTCAGTCCCTCCACTCACCCACCATCTCAGCATCACACCTGTGATCACACCCCTGACCACGTTCATCAGCACACCCTTGATCACACCCATGGTAACACATCTGGTCACACCCCTGGTCATACCTGCTTCACGACGTGCTTCTTGCGTGCATCAAAGTGCACACTGGAGTTGCTGTGGGCTGACAGGGACAAATCGATTTGCACCTGAGAGGAGCGCGTCAAAGTAAAAGGGGAGTGGCAGGGGGTCAGGGAGGGAGAGGTGTGCATCAGAGAGGGAGGGAAGGGTCGAGGGCAGGAAGGTAGAGGCGTGCATCAGAGAGGGAGGGGAGGAGTCGTGGTCCGGGAGGGCAAGGTGTGCATCAGGGAGGGAGGGGAGGAGTCGTGGTCCGGGAGGGCAAGGTGTGCATCAGAGAGGAAAAGGTGTGTATCAGAGAGGGAGGTAATGGCAGGTTTCAGGGAGGGAGAGGTGTGCATCAGAGAGGGAGGTAATGGCAGGTTTCAGGGAGGGAGAGGTGTGTATCAGAGAGGGAGGTAATGGCAGGATTCAGGGAGGGAGAGGTGTGTATCAGAGAGGGAGGTAATGGCAGGTTTCAGGCAGGGAGAGGTGTGCATCAGAGAGGGAGGTAATGGCAGGTTTCAGGGAGGGAGAGGTGTGCATCAGAGAGGGAGGTAATGGCAGGTTTCAGGGAGGGAGAGGTGTGCATCAGAGAGGGAGGTAATGGCAGGTTTCAGGGAGGGAGAGGTGTGCATCAGAGAGGGAGGTAATGGCAGGTTTCAGGGAGGGAGAGGTGTGCATCAGAGAGGGAGGTAATGGCAGGTTTCAGGGAGGGAGAGGTGTGTATCAAAGAGGGAGGTAATGGCAGGTTTCAGGGAGGGAGAGGTGTGCATCAGAGAGGGAGGTAATGGCAGGTTTCAGGGAGGGAGAGGTGTGCATCAGAGAGGGAGGTAATGGCAGGTTTCAGGGAGGGAGAGGTGTGCATCAGAGAGGGAGGTAATGGCAGGTTTCAGGGAGGGAGAGGTGTGCATCAGAGAGGGAGGTAATGGCAGGTTTCAGGGAGGGAGAGGTGTGCATCAGAGAGGGAGGTAATGGCAGGTTTCAGGGAGGGAGAGGTGTGTATCAGAGAGGGAGGTGATGGCAGGTTTCAGGGAGGGAGAGGTGTGTATCAGAGAGGGAGGTAATGGCAGGTTTCAGGGAGGGAGAGGTGTGTATCAGAGAGGGAGGTAATGGCAGGTTTCAGGGAGGGAGAGGTGTGTATCAGAGAGGGAGGTAATGGCAGGCTTCAGGCAGGGAGAGGTGTGCATCAGAGAGGGAGGTAATGGCAGGTTTCAGGGAGGGAGAGGTGTGCATCAGAGAGGGAGGTAATGGCAGGTTTCAGGGAGGGAGAGGTGTGCATCAGAGAGGGAGGTAATGGCAGGTTTCAGGGAGGGAGAGGTGTGCATCAGAGAGGGAGGTAATTGCAGGTTTCAGGCAGGGAGAGGTGTGCATCAGAGAGGGAGGTAATGGCAGGTTTCAGGGAGGGAGAGGTGTGCATCAGAGAGGGAGGTAATGGCAGGTTTCAGGCAGGGAGAGGTGTGTATCAGAGAGGGAGGTAATGGCAGGTTTCAGGGAGGGAGAGGTGTGCATCAGAGAGGGAGGTAATGGCAGGTTTCAGGGAGGGAGAGGTGTGCATCAGAGAGGGAGGTAATGGCAGGTTTCAGGGAGGGAGAGGTGTGTATCAGAGAGGGAGGTAATGGCAGGTTTCAGGGAGGGAGAGGTGTGCATCAGAGAGGGAGGTAATGGCAGGTTTCAGGGAGGGAGAAGTGTGCATCAGAGAGGGAGGTAATGACAGGTTTCAGGGAGGGAGAGGTGTGTATCAGAGAGGGAGGTAATGGCAGGTTTCAGGGAGGGAGAGGTGTGTATCAGAGAGGGAGGTAATGGCAGGTTTCAGGGAGGGAGAGGTGTGTATCAGAGAGGGAGGTAATGGCAGGTTTCAGGGAGGGAGAGGTGTGCATCAGAGAGGGAGGTAATGGCAGGTTTCAGGGAGGGAGAGGTGTGTATCAGAGAGGGAGGTAATGGCAGGTTTCAGGGAGGGAGAGGTGTGCATCAGAGAGGGAGGTAATGGCAGGTTTCAGGGAGGGAGAGGTGTGCATCAGAGAGGGAGGTAATGGCAGGTTTCAGGGAGGGAGAGGTGTGTATCAGAGAGGGAGGTAATGGCAGGTTTCAGGGAGGGAGAGGTGTGCATCAGAGAGGGAGGTAATGGCAGGTTTCAGGGAGGGAGAGGTGTGCATCAGAGAGGGAGGTAATGGCAGGTTTCAGGGAGGGAGAGGTGTGTATCAGAGAGGGAGGTAATGGCAGGTTTCAGGGAGGGAGAGGTGTGCATCAGAGAGGGAGGTAATGGCAGGTTTCAGGGAGGGAGAGGTGTGCATCAGAGAGGGAGGTAATGGCAGGTTTCAGGGAGGGAGAGGTGTGTATCAGAGAGGGAGGTAATGGCAGGTTTCAGGGAGGGAGAGGTGTGCATCAGAGAGGGAGGTAATGGCAGGTTTCAGGGAGGGAGAGGTGTGCATCAGAGAGGGAGGTAATGGCAGGTTTCAGGGAGGGAGAGGTGTGTATCAGAGAGGGAGGTAATGGCAGGTTTCAGGGAGGGAGAGGTGTGCATCAGAGAGGGAGGTAATGGCAGGTTTCAGGGAGGGAGAGGTGTGCATCAGAGAGCAAGGGGAACAGCAGGGATCAGGAATCAAGCTCAAGAGCAGAGCGGTGGAGCAGCTGAGGGCAGCCACGTGTGAAGTTGAGGTTAAACAGCACCAGCACCAGTGACAGCATCAGTGACAGCACCAGCAACAGTGCCAGCAACACTGGCGGGTGTGCCTATTGAGCTGCCAAGGCAAGGCAGAAAATAAAAGGAAATACGAGATGCTGTAATATTCAAGCCAGGTGCCCAGGGCCCAAGTCCACGGGTCCATCTGAGAGCGTCCCGGAGCACGCCAAGATAAAGAGGCTAGTCATGCGCCTTAATCCCGTGTATGCTGGCAACAGGTACGACACATCTGGAGGCTGTGAGGCCACAGATGTAGCAGCCAACTCCACTACCCCTTATCACTTTGGAGGGTTCTAAGTTGAAGGTTACACCCTGGACCCAAACCCCATCGCTTTCCCCTGCCCCTTAGATGCCACAGAATTAGTGGCACCCTACCCTACATCCCTTCTCACTTGGCTGGGTTTGGGGTCAAGAATTCAACCCTGAACCCACGGACTTCCCCTGCCCCTCTCTCACTTTGCTTGCTGGCCGAGTCATGGCCTCCTCATCCAGGTCATCCCCCTCATCGTCCAAATAGTTGACCAGCAGCAGCGTGATCTGCGCAGCAAGAAGGGGACAGAAGTTGAGGGGACAGAAGCTGAGGGGCAGGTGGTACAGGGCAGGAGGCAAGGGGCAGGAGGCAGAGGGGAGGGAAAAGGGGGAGGATACAGGGGGATGGGGGGCAGGGGGGATGGGGGACAGAGTCAAGGGTCATAGGGCAGGCAACAGGATAGCAGGATCATACAGCAGGCGGCATAGGTCAGGGTCATACAGCAGGGAGGGGATTTTAGGGAAGACATTGCATGCTTGGCAGCATGGTTCGGTCCAGGTAAAGGTCAGGTCCCGATTGGAGCATCCACAAGAATCCAAGGAGCGCGTTGAGCGGGGAATGGAGGCGGGTCCCTCGGCCATGGAGGGGATTGAACCAGTGTGACAGGAGTGGGGGGCCATGTGGATCCAATGCCCGTGTGGACAGAGCAGGTGGAAGCAGCCCACAAATATAACTGAAGCAACAATACCCGTACAGTACCTTGCCCGTACGTTTTCTTTAGTTGGGAAATCCTGGTCAATGACATCGAGGGGTGATTCAAGATTATAGGAACACACACCTCTGTCCCCACACACCTCCCCTCCCCCCCTCCTCTCGACCTCATTCCGTTCCAGGTGCAAGTAGTGTATGGCAATAATGGATGATATAAGTTCACAAACCTTTGTCTCCCCCCCTCCCCCTAATTCAAGTTCGCAACTCTGTCTTCCCCCCATCTTACTCATTCAAGTTCACATACCTCAGTTTCCCTCCCCCTCCCCATTATTCAAGTTCACATACCTCTGTTTCCCCCCTTCCTCCTAATTCAAGTTTACACACCTCTGTCTCCCCCCTTCCTCCTAATTCAAGTTCACATACCTCTGTTTCCCCCCTTCCTCCTAATTCAAGTTCACATACCTCTGTCTCCCCCCTTCCTCCTAATTCAAGTTTACACACCTCTGTCTCCCCCCTTCCTCCTAATTCAAGTTCACATACCTCTGTCTCCCCCCTTCCTCCTAATTCAAGTTTACATACCTCTGTCTCCCCCCTTCCTCCTAATTCAAGTTCACATACCTCTGTCTCCCCCCTTCCTCCTAATTCAAGTTCACATACCTCTGTTTCCCCCCCCCCTCCCCCTCCACCTTATTCTGTTCCAGTTGCAAGCTGTGTATGAGGCAGGCCACCGGGTTCCCCGCCTTACGCTCATCACGGATCATGCGGTCAAGCTCTCGCCAGTCCATGCCTGGTAACGGAGGGGCGGTACAGGGCGGTACATGATAGTACTTGGAAATACCGAGCAGTACACCCTGAAAGATTGTGTGCTGCAAACGTCGCCTATCTGACAGGGATGAAGCCGGGATATGGTTTCTGCTTCAGTCAGCAGCCGCACGGGCCAGTCGGCTCGTACCAGGAGTCAGTACCCCATCCCACACTTCCGACAACTGTGCAGACGCACGGACACATGAGAGAAGCGGCGTTGGGTGAGAACGGAACCCCGCACCTGGTTCCAGTCCATACAGACACCGTGCACAAATGCATAGCCCTCCCGCCATCCCTCCCGCCATCCCGCCCGCCGCCTATCCATCCAGACAACGCAACCAAGCGGTCCACTATGGCACAGGCACACAAACCGTGTTACCTCTTTGCCCAGTCGCCCTGCCTGTGCCCTGCCCCCCCACCCTTATCAGACGGCAGCCATTGATCGCTGTGGCTACCGCATCTATCGCCTCGGGGTTGAACTCAATGACCATCCTACCTCTCCCCCACCTTCCTCCCCTCCCCTCCCCTCCCTTCCTTCCCTCCCCTTCCCTCCCCTTCCCTTTCTCCCCACCCATCCCTTCCTCCCCACCCATCCCTTCCTCCCCACCCATCCCTTCCTCCCCACCCATCCCTTCCTTCCCTCCCCTTCCCTTCCTCCCCACCCATCGCTTCCTCCCCACCCATCCCTTCCTCCCCACCCATCCCTTCCTTCCCTCCCCTTCCCTTCCTCCCCACCCATCGCTTCCTCCCCACCCATCCCTTCCTCCCCAACCATCCCTTCCCAACCATCCCTTCCTTCCCTCCCCTTCCCTTCCTCCCCACCCATCGCTTCCTCCCCACCCATCCCTTCCTCCCCACCCATCCCTTCCTCCCTCCCTTTTCTTCCTAGCCCTCCCTCACCTGATGCCAGCGCCTCATTGACCGCAGTGAGAGCTGCATCCACCGCCTCCAGGTTGTACTCAATCAGTGTCCCGCGCAGATCCGCCTCATCCGCCTCATGCTGCAGCCCCGCCACGCGGCCAGCCTGGTCATAACGGATGCGCTCGAGCTTACCCATTGCATTGCGCTCAGCATCGACACGGGCGACGGCTGCCCGCTGACCCAGGATCTGCCGGGAGGTGGGAGCAGAGGGGCAGGGGGGGGGGGGGGGGCGGTTGAGGGAATAGACAGAGAGGAGGGGACAGAGGGGAGGGGAAGGGTCACAGTGGTAGCAGATGGGGGGTCAGGAGGAGGGGTCAGGAGCGATGGCGCGGAAGTAGGGGCGTGAAGCTCACAAATCCAGAATCCCTGGGATGGATGTCTGCCGCCTGATGAGAAAGCGGAGAGTGCTTATTCAGGGGTAATGGCGCAGAATTAGGGGTGTGAATCCCCCCAATCCTGGACCCCTGTGCTGTTCAGTGCGTGTATATCTGATACAGCGATGGGGGATTCTGTCTGGACTTGCATTGCCAGCCTGGCCATCGACGTGAACTGTTCTCCCAAAGATCTAGCTGAGGCCTTTCACATTTAAATTTCTCCTGTTCCAGGGCTGTCGTTTCCAGTGCCCCATCAACGCCCCATCCCCCTCCTCCATCCACAGACAAACATCAACGGTATGCCGGGAGGCTTGGATGAAGCCCAGTGCTGTGCAATTGCGTCGTAATTCAAAAATCGGGTCCGTAATTACAATCCCTTACTGGTAAAAGTAGCTGAATTTGCCTTGAACTTACGGTGGCTGAAATTCAGCTACGTAATTCAGCCACTGTCAGGGCCGTAATCGGCACACAGCACTGATGAAGCCCCTTCCATTCAGCCATGGCACTGGTTAGGCCAGCATGCAGCACACCTCACCCCCCACAGATGACTGAGCAGGGCCTTACATTTGAGTACAAGTCGTGTCAGGCCATGTTCAAGGGTTGTGGGTTCAGGGTCAAGGATTGTGCGTTTTAGGGTTCCAGTAACTTACTCTCCCTTAGCCGCCTCCGGGCCTCACCTTGGAGTAGAAGTCGTCCAACGCCAGGTCAAAGTTTGGGAACTCCACCACCTTCAAGGCCGCACTCTGACCCAGCCTGATGGGGTTGAAATCCTGATACACCTCCAGGTCCTCAGTCACCACAGGCGCTGCAACGTCCGTGGGCGCCGCCTGCAGCTGCATCTGCTGCTTCTTGTCCTTTTTCTTCCCTTGCGGCTCCTGAGACTTCTTTCCGCCTGACAGCAAAAACAACGCAACCATGAGTTCCGGCATGGGCCACTGTGCTGCTTTGAAGCGTCAATCATGCATCTGCTGATGTACACTTTCAACGCTGCGCAGCTTCTGATGTGACCTGACCGGTTTTATTTTTTGGTGGTTCTGGATCTATGGTCATCTCAGCGGGTGGGGTGTACATGACAGAGCCAGCCTTGCTGTTGAGCATCATGCAAGATCTGATCACAATCCGAGGTCTGACATGAGTCACAACTCCAGATATAATAGTTGTATGAAATGTATCCATCATTCGAGATCTGACCGTCATCCCAAATTTGACCATCATCCGAGATCTGACTGTCACCCAAGATCTGATCATCACCTGAGATCCGATCATCATCCCAGATCCGTTCCTTATTCTTTGATTGCTCTTGTTTGTATTTGGGGGCAGGTTAGTCAAGCCTTGATGGGAGTTTTAACAGCCTTCGGTAGTAGAACTGTACAAGGTACCCAAGTGATAAGGCCCAAGGATACACGCACATCGGAAAGGCGAACTGCTCCTGCTCCTCCAGCCATAGGCCATGCTGTACCTTCACTGTCGCTAAAGCGCCTTCAAAAAGCAGTACACAATACGCTTCGCACTCCATCACAGAGGACCTGCTCTACAGGGCCGCAGGCAAACACCCTGCTGCCCATCCCGGATTTATAATTGCTTAACTTGACGCCCAGTACAAGTTCAACATATACGACATCTGCACCATTGGTGAGCTCAATGTATTTAGATGGACTGATACAGGTGCTATTAGTGAGGTTATTTATCTATTCTGACTTCAACAATGATCTTCGTGAGCTTTCATACACCCCTGACAAAGTGTCATTACAACACGATACTTTTTCATGGGAATACGAATCCCTCACCGCTCCCCCGTACCACTCACCCTTCCCTCCAACCACTCACCCGCTGGCGCTACAGTGATGAACCCCATCGGCGGCTCTCCCCGCTCCAAGGATGCAAACCACGCGTCTAGGCGGGCCAGCGCCGGAGCAAGCACCGCCAGCGCCGCTGACCGGGCAGCTGCATCGGCTGGCTTGGCCGTCGGCTCCAGCCCCGCATCAACAACACAGTGCTCCGCAATGGCCGGGCCGTAGGGCAGGAGAGAGGCAAGCGTGGCTGTGGTGCAGGGCCGCAAAACAGAGATCTGTGTAAGTGGCAAACATATTCCCCCCTGCTTGATCCATCCTGGTGGAGCATCCATTCTTGAAGGCCAAAAATTGCCCGAAAGGAGCACAACCTAATTCTCATCCGCCATGCGTTTCAAACGTACCGAACTGTTACCGACACCAATATTACAACGACACTTTCAGCCAGTTATCAGCTGATTTATCAGCCACCAGCTGGACTGGAGGGTGCAGAGGCCATCCTCCAAAGAGGGCCTAGTCTAGGGCAGTGGGCCGCAGGCCAGAGGGTGAGCCTGGCCCGGTTGTAGTTGAAGATTTGCCCGACTTAAGGACATTGTATTACAAAAGGATACTCCATTATCGGGAGATAGTCACCATCGCTCTGCCCCAGATCCCAGGCGTCACAAGCGGAACCCAGATCCTAGGCTGATCATCCTGATCGCAGATCTTAGATCCCAGATTTCAGGTGCCACATGCCCATAATTCTTGCTGGCCTATGGCGGGTGGAATGGACCATGACCGACAATGTGGAGCGCCAAGGGACTCCCTGTGCCCCCAGCTTCAGACTTACCCTTCAATTACTGCCCCTCCTCCTCGCTACCCTGTCCAGATCCCAGATTTTACATGCCGGATCCCAGATCCCAGATCCAGGTAGCCCGCACTCACCCTTCAGGTTCTGCCCCTCCTCCGCGCCCTTTTCCAGCGCCTGTGCCAGCTCCTCCACCTTGACCTGCTGCCTGAGGCGCACCGCATGCATTGGGTAGGGGTGCCGGGCCATGACCGCAAAACCCTTCTCATCATCGCGGTGTGAGCGCAGGAGCGTCAAGACTTCAAAGTTCTTGTCAGTCAACACGATGTTACCCTGCGAAAGGTGAGGGTGGGGTGAAGGCAGTAGCGTCAACATCTCCATGTTATAAAATGCCAATGTCAGGGACAGGTCTCTCAACAGGCCCTTGGACACAGCCTGGGTCAGACAGACCCTCTATCACGCCCTCACACGGGCCCTCACACAGGTCCTGGGTCAGACAGGCCCTGGGTCAGACAGGCCCTTGGACAGGTCCTGGGTCAGACAGGCCCCGGGTCTGACAGGCCCTGGGTCAGACCGGTCCTGGGTCAGACCGGTCCTGGGTCAGACAAGCCCTGCACCAGACAGGTCCTTGGACAGGTCCTGGGTCAGACAGGCCCTGGGTCAGACAGGTCCTGGGTCAGACAGGCCCTGGGTCAGACAGGCCCTGGGTCAGACAGGTCCTGGGTCAGACAGGTCCTGGGTCAGACAGGTCCTGGGTCAGACAGATCCTGGGTCAGACAGGTCCTGGGTCAGGCAGGTCCTGGGTCAGACAGGCCCCGGGTCAGGCAGGTCCTGGGTCAAACAGGTCCTGGGTCAAACAGGCCCTGGGTCAGGCAGGCCCTGGTTCAGACAGGCCCTGGGTCAGACAGGTCCTGGGTCAGGCAGGTCCTGGGTCAGACAGGTCCTGGGTCAGGCAGGCCCTGGGTCAGACAGGCCCTGGGTCAGGCAGGCCCTGTGTCAGACAAGCCCTGGGTCAGGCAGGTCCAGGGTCAGACAGGTCCTGGGCCAAGCAGGTCCCGGGTCAGACAGGTCCTGGGTCAGACAGGCCCTGGGTCAGAAAGGCCCTGGGTCAGACAGGCCCTGGGTCAGACAGGTCCTGGGTCAGGCAGGTCCTGGGTCAGACAGGTCCTGGGTCAGACAGGTCCTGGGTCAGACAGGTCCTGGGCCAGGCAGGTCCTGGGTCAGACAGGTCCTGGGTCAGGCAGGCCCTAGGTCAGACAGGCCCTGGGTCAGACCGGTCCTGGGTCAGGCAGGCCCTGGGTCAGACAGGTCCTGGGTCAGGCAGGCCCTGGGTCAGACCGGTCCTGGGTCAGGCAGGCGCTGGGTCAGACCGGTCCTGGGTCTGACCGGTCCTGGGTCAGACCGGTCCTGGGTCAGGCAGGTCCTGGGTCAGACAGGTCCTGGGTCAGACAGGCCCTGGGTCAGACAGGCCCTGGGTCAGACAGGTCCTGGGTCAGACAGGCCCCGGGTCTGACAGGTCCTGGGTCAGACAGGTCCTGGGTCAGGCAGGCCCTGGGTCAGACAGGTCCTGGGTCAGACAGGTCCTGGGTCAGACAGGCCCTGGGTCCGACAGGCCCTGGGTCAGGCAGGCCCTGGGTCAGACAGGTCCTGGGTCAGACAGATCCTGGGTCAGGCAGGCCCTGGGTCAGGCAGGCCCTGGGTCAGACAGGCCCTGGGTCAGACAGGTCCTGGGTCAGACAGGCCCCGGGTCAGACAGGCCCTGGGTCAGACAGGTCCTGGGACAGACAGGCCCTGGGTCAGGCAGGCCCTGTGTCAGACAGGTCCTGGGTCAGACAGGCCCCGGGTCAGACAGGCCCTGGGTCAGACAGGTCCTGGGTCAGACAGGTCCTGGGTCAGACAGGTCTTGGGTCAGGCAGGCCCTATGTCAGACAAGCCCTGGGTCAGACAGGTCCTGGGTCAGGCAGGCCCTGGGTTAGACAGGCCCTGGGTCAGACAGGCCCTGGGTCAGACAGGCCCTGGGTCAGGCAGGCCCTGGGTTAGACAGGCCCTGGGTCAGACAGGTCCTGGGCCTACTGGTTCCTTTCAAACCTTTACCAGCACTCCTCTCAAACCCTGAACAGAGTTCCCCTGCCCACCTCTACCTCTCAACAAAGGCTCACCACACTCTTGCCCCCTTGCTACCCACAATGCACTGCACCTGAAATATAGATCCTTACACCAGATCCAGATGAAAAAATGCTTCCAGATCTGGATACCCCCCTGCCCTCCCCCACCTGTGAGAACATCCCCATGATCATGGGGTACGTGTCCTCCTAATGCAAACAGAGACAACAAATCCAGATCCAAACCAAGCAACTAGAATCAGGTGGTACAGGCCGTCGCCAGATCCAAACACAAACACCAGGTCCAAACCACCCTTCCAGATCCGGATCCACCCCCCCCCTCTCCCCCACCTGTGAGTACATCTCCAGGATGAGGTGGTACGTGCCTTCGCCTGACCCAAACACGAAGTCCACCATGCGGTCCACACCCAGCTGCCGCACAGCTTCCAGGCGGCGAGTGCGGATGTGCTTCCGCAGCTTCAACGTGAAGTTGGACGGCACGTCGGGCTTGTCTCGCAGGAGCTGTAAACAACAAGACACACACTTGTTCACTTTCCAAACGTTGCGGGTTGGGACCCTTAAGCGGCAAGGGTGGGCGCTCTAGGGCAAACAGGGCGGATGCTGTTGTGCCGCTAAGTCGAGCGCGTTTGTGCGTGCAGGGGCAGGCTCTGTTGGGCGGGCGGGAGGGGCGCACTTGGGTGACCCGTGCCTAGCATCCGCTGTCCAGCAGAGAGGACGCATTCTTGAATGAGCCCTGGTCCAGATCCCATCCCATGCAGACGCCATGCAGGTCCCATCCGATCCCATCCATTCAACCTTAAATGGGCATGTCTGTCCAAGGTTTCGTGTGCAATATTGGGAAGCAGCCCTGCTGTCCGTATTCTGAGCCTCTTGTAAATGTACGCGGATCAGGGCATCGAGAGGGGATTAAGTGGCAGGCAGGCTTTAGCCCCAAGGGAGAGGGTGAAGCTTTTCCTGAGATCCATTGCATCCCACCCAGGCACGCAAGCTGTTGTCATCCCGTGCTCAGGGTCTGCCCGTAACAGTTTTTGCAGATTTCACATACCGCCATTCCAGCCAGCTCAAGGTTGACATCCACACATTGGCCTTGGCCTTCTTACAGTGCACACCATAACGCATTTGAGGTGCTGCCAGGCGGCCACCTCTGGGCCCATGGGGACCAAAAATAATAGTCATACGGTCTTCGGCCGTAGCATCTTGAGTTCTGGACATGCTACGAGGTCCCCTCATCCGTGGCCAGTATGTCAGTGCATTGTGGCTGAGGAGCGCTGCAGCATAACACTGACTGGATTCCCAGGGAGGCATGTCCTGCCGGTATCTAAGCGTTGCTATATTTCAGTAAGCCCTGCTGGCATGGGAGCGCACCCTCCCACGGCATGCGTCATGCAGACCATAGCACGACCCACCTGCATAGAGATGCTTTCACTGCTTCATGAGCCCATGCACAGCAACATCCGTCTTCACACAATTGCATGCCATAGCGCCATCCGCCGCAGCCTGCATGGCATCAGAACCTCCACTGCGTTACACCACATACATCACCCCCGTGTCCCACCTCTGTGGTGTGAAACCTCGCGCCACTCTCCAGCAGTAGGAACACCTTCTCGCCATCCTCTCCACTCCTGGCAAGCTTGAGCACGTAGGTCTAGGCAATACATTGGCAAGGGGTGAGTAATACTCGAGCTCTTATTGGGTGGCCCGGGGCGGGGAGGCATGATCGACCTTCCAGTGGATATTTCAGATCTGAATAACGAGGGACTTCTTCTAAACACCTTCGCGTTCAGGTCGTATACGTTGGCCAGGCGCAGTCCAAGCAGTCTCTGGTTCAGGCACGCCACCTCAGCCGCGCAGTCGACACTACTAAAGCGTTGTTTCATAGTGCCGTGTTTTTCTTCAATCCAATCGGCTACGCTTAGTCAGGGATGTGTTCCTGCGATCTATGCTTTGTCGTGTGTCGCAGACCATGCACCGCTTGTAGCTGAAGGGTAGCTGAAGCACCACCCACGTACCGCAGCCGCTGGCTGCTACTCAGATCCTCGGCATTCAAATATACCGGCATCGAAAGATGCATCATACGCTCAGATCTTCCATGACCCCTGCTGAGATGCCTACGATCCCTTTTATCTCAGAAAGGAACACTATCAGATGCGGGGAACCCTGATTCAGAATCCCCGGATCTGTGGTTCTCAAGCAGTTACGAGAGTGTTTGCAAGCTTACAACACACCGGATCATTCATAATTGCATCATTGTGTGCCTGAGCCGTGGCAGGCTTAAGGGCTCTGCTACAATGTTTTTGTTTCTCTAATACCGGTTTGTGTCAGACTTTGAGAGGCGGTCCTACAAAAAGCCTCTTGCCTCCTACATGTTGATATTCATGACCCGATTTCATTGGCACATAGCAAAGCAGAAATCTAGGCGATCAAATTCAAATTTTCACACCCAGATCTGGGATCGCATCTAGATATTGTGGTGCCTGACGCAATTATGTCGGCAACAAAGAGTGTGGTCCTAGTGAGAGCACCTGAAGCATGGATGGAGGCACGCAGGCAGACAGGCCGGTAGCATTTCAGTGGACGGACCAAGGCAGGCAAGCATTGTTCAAAATTCAATTTCAAATACATGTGAAATTGTGGTCTCAGTGGAGTACGATCTATTCAGATCGATAGACACTAGTAAATTTCTTGATGATAACAGGATGATAACAAAGGATTCAGAGCTAAATACCGGCTGTCGTTATTTTTATAGATTCGTTTAAAAACTGAAACCATGAACAAGGCTCTGATGCCATGGCCCTACGCCCTGGCCACCTAGCTCTTATGCAGCTGGATAGCGTTACCGCACAAGTCGGTTCCCCACTTGTACGAGCGATGCTTGCCCTGGGTGGGTGAAGGGCGGTGGCGGGCAGGTGAAGGGCAGTGGTGAGGCAATTTTGATGTATTGGCTTGGGGATCTAATAATTGGTTATCAAGCTCCTCAAGCAGGAAAGCTCATAGGGAAATGCAAATACGAATTATGAAAGTACAAGGTTGATCATATCAGGAGTAATTAGCTCATAGTATAAAATATTAACACAACCTTGTCAGTCCAAGGAAAAGACCAGTATGCAGATTGGGCTTATGTGCCAGTTTTGACGTGTCCTTTGTTTGTTTTCTTCTCCTCGCCTTCAGCATCTGCCTAGGCAGTTAGTAGGCACTGTGTGGAAGAGGTTACTTGGGGCATGACAAAAATCCTGCCTGGAACATGCTGTTTGGTCAAAATCCTGTCTTCCGGAATGGACACGCCTGTGCCATTATTGACCACAAGGACAATATCTCCAATATCTCCTCTACCACCGTCAGTGATTTGATAGACTGGCCTGCCTGCACTCACCATGCAGTCCCAGCACTTCATAATATCTTCTTTGCCCGCCTTGTAGGGTTTGCCCGCGTCAGTCACATTGGGAGGCTGGGCGCAGGAGTCCTGCACACTTGCACAGGGTGTATGCAGGATGCATGCTTAATAGTTTCATCGTGGATGACAGAATAGCTTGGAAGGCGTAACTGACACAGTGGGCAGCAGTTCCCCCTGTCTTGATGCTGTCAGCATGTTTGGCTTACACCTTGTGGCGCCCAGTAATAAATTCATAGAGGGGAATTAAAACTGCTGGGACTGACAAGCAATGGTAGCAGTAGGCAGAGTTCTGGTGTTGGTCTACCCGAGTTTCGAAGAAACACCAGGTTTTCAAGGATTGTACAACCATCTTCAGTCAGATTCGCGTGGACGTTTCGAAGTCCGCGTTATCGTCTGTGCCGGCTGCGTTCGGCCCCATTTTTGCAGCGTTCTAGTTTGTGGCGGATGCCGAATCTTTTCCTTTTAGCGGGGCAGCAGGAGTCGGCCTGAGGCTGCCCGACGGCCTGAAATTTCTGTCTTTACGTGAAACCAGGTTTGACATAGAAGTTCTCGTCCGTGCCTGCAGCGTTCGGCCCAATTTGTGCAGATTTCTTGTTTTTGAAAGAGCGCGAACCTCTGTTTTTTCTGGCCACAAGGCTGGACTGGAGTTCGTGGTGGCCGGGCCTGTGACACCGAATTCGGCACTGGCACGTGGTTAGGTACTTAGGTCGGCCATGCAGAGCACAGGATGCGCCAAACCGCTTACATAATTGGGTGAGACAGAAAGCAAGGATACAGAATGGGCGGAGCAAATGCAGCGTGCAGAATTGGGTGCGGGCGGGCAAGCACAATGACTTGAACGACCGCTGACTCTTCGCAGCAGCCGGGCCTGGTAGGTGCACATGCCTGGATAGGGCATGACAGGCCAACGGTGACAAAGGTACATGGCGCAGATAAAATGCAAAGCAAGACAGGACCGTGGCTGACCTGTCGCTGCATACTGCGTGCGACCGACCTAGCGTTCGAACCCACCGCTTCGAACTAAGGACCGGCCGTGCGTGTAACCAGCGCACAAGGGATGTATATAGAGGAGCGGGGCCGAAAGCATGCAGAATGGGCGGAGCGGCAGGCATGCTTATAGAGTCTAATGAGATACCAGCATGCAGTCATACACTAACCTAAAAAAGCCGGCACCAGAACAGCACACCGCACATGGCAAGCATCGTTTGAGTATCAAGCAAGGTCGAATGAATGCAAGATGCATGGCACATGTTACATCGCAAGAGTAAGGAGGACGATGGAGTACCGGCACTCATTGGCAAGGCAGAAAGGCAAATGCTGACCCGCGAGAGAAGTGTGACACATGGTCATGCAGACAAGCACAATTTTCGCAACAGAAGACTGCGCAGCTTTGAGCAGTCAGCATAACAGGCATGTCAGTATGCATGCCCAACTTTGGGAGAGATGCAGCAAATAAAGCAAGGAACGACGTTGCACCACTCGCAACCCCGGGCCTTGCTCAACATTCAACAAGGCCGTGCGGATGCCCAACCGTCCTGTTCAGAGCAAAAGGAAGGAGGGAGGCAGGAAAGCAGACAAATAAAAAGGACAATCTAACGTGGCAGAGAAATAATGGTTGATGGCGAACTTTTCAGCACCTTTGTCTGCCTTACATGTTTTGGCGTTGCATGACAAAGCGGCAAGCCGGCTGCGCAACAGCCATGCAATTGCAATGCTCAAAGCAAACTCTCCCTCATTGGCACATTCCCTGCTCTCTCACCCCTCCTACTCTTGCATTACAGTTCCACCATACTAGGCGGGGTGCTCAGCCAAATCCAAACCTCCGCATGACCCGTGCAAAGAAAAGATGCAACACGAAACTCGGGTGGCGGTCCCAAGGGCCTTCCCATTGATATACCTATGATCAGACCTTGTCCATAATTTACCAGCATGGGGGTTACCTGATCCGTGCAGATACCATCGAGGTTGACTGTGCAGCTGAAGCATTTCATCACGGCCTCAGGTCCCCCGAGGTCTGGCTGGCTAAAGAGGGATGAACACCTGGAGGCAATCATGACGAGGCAGAGAGAGGGAAACATGCATGTTGACAGAAGGGACACCTAAGACTAGGTTTCATACTAAACAGTCGCAGATGAGGAATACGTCCTAGTGTGATGAAGGCTAAATTGTTAGGCCTCCTATTATTGGACAACAAGCACCTCCCAGTAAATGAAGATGCGGTGAGCCATTTAAAATCTGATAGTGGAGAGAGAAGTTGTTGATAGGTCAGTATGTTGCAAAAAGAGCGAGACTTCTCCAACTCGCTGCCAGCACACAGCCTGTACTCTCTGGCCTGTATGATAGACATGGAAATATGCGATGCCATGCATTGTTTGAGGGGTAAGTAAAAGGCGGGATGGAAAGTACCCCCTGAGAAGTCAATTTACAGATAAAGGCACTGCGCAGCTCAGCCTGACACTACGTCTCCTCTGTTACTGGTCGTATGCATTCTTGGCCAGCTCATGCTCTCATTCACTCGCATGAGAGTATTGCTCATATCGTTCATGCTGCTACCTGAATAATGTAGCTTACTTGGTGCAGTATGCCCCGTCGCTGTTGCCAGGTCTGGCCCAAGAGAGGCACGTGTAGCAGAGGACTTGGACAGCAACGTTGTACTGAGGGCACATGCAGCTGATGACCAGGGGAAGTGAGGGAGGAGAAACACAACATGCTGCATTATAAGAGGAAGGAAGTAAAGCATAACAGGACATCTAACATCCTGGGGCGGATTATACCGAAGTGACAAAAACTGAAGGACGTCAAGGAGGCACTTACGCCTTGTGTCCCCAGGTAATTGTTGATGTTAACGTACTTCTGCTACAATTCAGCTACATCATGATCTACAGCCGTAGACCCTAGTGCAGCAAGCCTGCTGCCTGGGCCACCAGCCTAAGGCCGGCCAAGGTATGATCCCAATCCACCCGGCAATGGCAGTCCAGCGGCCAACCGGCACGCACTGGATTAAACATGACCACACACCGCTACAAGTACTAAGGAAATGCCTTACCTTGAGCAGACGTAGAACAGATTGGCTGCTGTGTACAGTGGGCTATTTTGAGCCATGCAGGTACGGCAACCTGGGTGGCTGTCACACTGCCAGGGCAAGTTCAGTTTCAGTGCATAATCTCAGGCAATGGGCTGGAGGGGAGGAGGACAGACTTAGACTGTCTAGGACAGAGGCCGTCTTGGAGCCCAGCGAATGCGATTCTTCCATCGAAAGGAGGTAAGTTATGCAGTGGAGGCTAGTAGAAAATATGTTGGAGGTTGTGAGGTTCCACGGTCAAATATTGCCGCTTACACAAGAGTATGAAGTGACTACCGTATGTGCCACTATTGCATGCCTCAGTGGAGAGGATCCCAACACGTGTGACATCCAAGTATGAAAGGAAAATTTAGGCAATGGGTACCAGAATTGGCTCATCAATTTATCGTTTATTGAACAATGGTTATATTGCAGTGATCAATGCTCTGCTGGTATATTAAAGACCTACCTGTTCTTGTGTTATCTTGCAATCAGTACCAGGGGAGGAGACGGGGACAGGGTGGGGGGAAGGAGAGCGTTGGAGAGAAGGGACAGAGGAGGGGTCGGGGGAAGGGGAGCGTTTGGGAGAGGGGACAGAGGAGGGGTCGGGGGAAGGGGAGCGTTTGGGGGAGGGGACAGAGGAGGGGTCGGGGGAAGGGGAGCGTTTGGGAGAGGGGACAGAGGAGGGGTCGGGGGAAGGGGAGCGTTTGGGGGAGGGGACAGAGGAGGGGTCGGGGGAAGGGGAGCGTTTGGGGGAGGGGACAGAGGAGGGGTCGGGGGAAGGGGAGCGTTTGGGGGAGGGGACAGAGGAGGGGTCGGGGGAAGGGGTGCGTTTGGGAGAGGGGACAGAGGAGGGGTCGGGGGAAGGGGAGCGTTTGGGGGAGGGGACAGAGGAGGGGTCAGGAGAAGGGGAGCGTTTGGGGGAGGGGACAGAGGAGGGGTCGGGGGAAGGGGAGCGTTTGGGGGAGGGGACAGAGGAGGGGTCGGGGGAAGGGGAGGGTTTGGGAGAGGGGACAGAGGAGGGGTCAGGGGAAGGGGAGCGTTTGGGGGAGGGGACAGAGGAGGGGTCGGGGGAAGGGGAGCGTTTGGGGGAGGGGACAGAGGAGGGGTCAGAAGAAGGGGAGCGTTTGGAGGAGGGGACGGGGTCGGGCTGTTCAAGGGTGATTGGGATCACAGTGCATGGTACGCCGTTAATACTGAAGGTGCTCGGGATGAAGGTCCTGGAGCTTGAGCTTGCCATCATGCCCATATTGACCTCACTGCCTCCTGCAACCAGCTTTTGCCAAGCTTCCCCTGCGATGCCCTTAATTGTGTGATCTTCAAAACTGGTCATCTGCGGTCATCAAGGCATACAACCATGCAGATGAAACATTGTGTGCAATCCCATTGCATTGTATTATTGCATTGTTGTTTGAGACATGACTGCCCCCCCGCACTTCACCCTTGGCCTGCCTGGGGTATGTTTAGTCGATCAGTCATGGCCTGCCACCATCAATAATTCAAATAATCATTTGCCTCGGTTGGACCAAGCCTTCACACATTTTCCTCATGCTCAGGGAGGGTGGGAGGGATACCGGTACAATGCTTTATTTAAAATAAGTATGGAACTAGCCACTGCATACCCATGACAAAGGTTCCGCACGGAAACCCTCTTCGATAATGTATGTACAAGCACACAACTTAGTCGGCACTGGCCCGAGTAAGGAGCCTTATTTACCTGATGGCAACAGCAATCATGTGGCCTTAGACCAGGCTGCCTAGGTCCCCTCCAGTAAACTTGAATTCATTTCATTTTGAGGTACAAGTTCAGGCCAGCAGCAGTCCCGCAGACCTGCCCTTTCCTTTCGATACTTCAGTGTTTTGTTCTTCGGCTACGAGTCCACGCCCAGCAGGCCGCCCAGCGACTGTCAAAAGCCTGCATGGGACCAAACCTTGACCGGCCTACTACACGCAGCCCAAGTAGCATGGCTGGCCGGACATGGATCTCAGTCTGAAGGCAGGAGGTAGCTGAACTGAAGCCGAGCCACACAAAAAACACAACCCACCTTCATGTTCCAAGTGGAGGAGTATCCAGTGTAGTCCGGGTGGTATATTTCAAATCCCCACCCAGACGCAATGGTACCGGACGGCGCCACATTTTTCACAAAGAGGTTCATAGTGGTGGTAGGTCTGAAGCACATGGAGGAACCAGGCGGCACTGATGAAGGCATCGCTTCCAAAATGTTTCTTATCGTGACAAATCGGTCATAAGTGTTTGTTTCCGATCCTCGTAGATACTCAGAGATGCATCAGGCCGTGTTGTGAAACTAACTGCAACATGACCGTGGGTCCCAGGGGTTTGCATCAACATCAGCTGTCATAACTCACATTTGGTTCACCATCCAGTAAGATTCATAGGCCACACGAACCTGGCAGCTACGTGCAAGAGTCAGTGGAGGACTTGGAGTTGACACGGTGGGAGACGGAGCAGGTGGAGAGGGAGAGGGTAGAGTATCAGAGATTGGGGATGGAGAGGGCAGAGAGGGAAGGGGTGGAGAGGGAGAGGGAAGAATATCAGAGGGCAGAGAATCAGAGGGCAGAGTATCAGAGATTGGGATTGGAGAGGGAGGAGAGGGAAGGGGTGGAGAGGGAGGAGAGGGAAGGGGTGGAGAGGGAGGAGAGGGAAGGGGTGGAGAGGGAGGAGAGGGAAGGGGTGGAGAGGGAGAGGGAAGAATATCAGAGGGCAGAGAATCAGAGGGCAGAGTATCAGAGATTGGGATTGGAGAGGGAGGAGAGGGAAGGGGTGGAGAGGGAGGAGAGGGAAGGGGTGGAGAGGGAGAGGGCAGAGTATCAGAGATTGGGATTGGAGAGGGAGGAGAGGGAAGGGGTGGAGAGGGAGGAGAGGGAAGGGGTGGAGAGGGAGGAGAGGGAAGGGGTGGAGAGGGAGAGGGCAGAGTATCAGAGATTGGGATTGGAGAGGGAGGAGAGGGAAGGGGTGGAGAGGGAGAGGGCAGAATATCAGAGATTGGGATTGGAGAGGGAGGAGAGGGAAGGGGTGGAGAGGGAGAGGGCAGAGTATCAGAGATTGGGATTGGAGAGGGAGGAGAGGGAAGGGGTGGAGAGGGAGAGGGCAGAATATCAGAGATTGGGGATGGAGAGGGCGAAGAGGGAAGGGGTGGAGAGGGAGAGGGCAGAGAATCAGAGGGCAGAGTATCAGAGATTGGGATTGGAGAGGGAGGAGAGGGAAGGGGTGGAGAGGGCAGGGGAGGGGAGGGGGGGGGAGGGGGATGGAGGGGTAGGGGAAGGAAGGGGTGGGGATGGAGAGGGAGAGGGAGGAGTAGGAACGGGTGGGGAGGGTGAGGGGTTGACTATGGCTGTGCTGAGCGTAACCCAGACAGCCGAGGAGTAGGTTTGCCCGTTGAGGAGGAACAACATATACTTCTGAGGAGGAGCGTGGTTCGGAGATGGGGGGCCCTGCGGGTGGGGGAAGAGGTGGTTTGAGGAGGTGGGCATAACGGTAATTGCCGTTTCACATTCCCAAAAGGCATCATATCACAGACGGGACGTTAGTGTTTATTTTGGACCGCCTCAGGTACGATTTTGCTACATTCGAGCATGGGCCGATGGAGCCTAGTGCTGCAAGCCCTGTTGCTCGGGCCCCCAGCCATAGGCCGGTCAAGGTTTAGTCCCGATGGTCACAATGGCTGTCCAACGGCCCCCAAAGATAGTAGGGTGTGAAATAACGTTGCTAGATGTGCCTTCTACCTGTGGCTGCTGAGTGGCCACCGCATGATTATTTTCCGTTCATAAATATATGAATGCATAAAAAACAACAGCATGAGGAAATAAGCAACACCGGCGGTCATCCTTGTCGGATATCCCTGTTCTCCTCTTACCCTCAGCGTGAGTGCGTTGCCGCCTGCTGGGTTTGCCGTTATGACTAGCTGGACTACCCGCTGGTTGTTGTTGAAGCTGTGGGTGACGGAGCCCGGGGCAACGAGAACGGCAGAGGTCACCTATGTAAATATGTCATCAAAATGGATGTCATCAAAACAGCTGCAATCATAGGGAGGTGTGGAGCCCCTGGTGTGGAGGGCTATAACTCCTATAAAAATGTATATTTATTAAGCTCAGAAACGTACAAATAGATAATAGCACGCATTGAACCCTAGTGGATTAAGGGGCCTCCCGTTTGTCCGAAGCACTGGGCAGGCTGACATGCAATCAGAAATGTGGCCAAGCCTCACATGTCAATACTCAATGCACTTCAGCTCAGACACTGGTATTAAATTCAGTATATATGGCAACGAGATTAAGACGAGTTGGCCCCATACTCTCAAAGGCCCCAAGCAGGGCGTAGCTACTAATCTTCATTTTTATTAAAAATCCTCAAGCAGCACGGGTCTCCGGTCTTCACTCACCAGAATCTGTGGGCTCTGCAGCCCTGTGTAGTACACGGTGAACTCCTGTTGATATCCCACGGAGCTCGGTGCTGTTAGGATCTTGGGCTTCTTGGCAAAGTCGAACCAAAACGGCGGGAACAGAATCTCCACTCGGTACTCCCCTTCATAGGGTGCAGGCGATTGAGTCTGATCCGTGAAGACGTTGGGCCCGCAGTGGTCGCATCCAGACACAAGGATGGTGCCGTTGGTGGTGAGAGCTGCGGTGGAGTGGTACAGGCGGGGGAGCTGGGAGCGGCCAAGAGTGCTCCAACGCTGACCAACAGGAGCATCGGGCTGGTACCTGTATGCAAGGCGTGAATTGAATTGAAAGTGATGAGTCAACAAATCAGATCAAGATGGTGTTCGGGTTTCATAGGAACTCTTAGCCCAAACCCTAACCCTAGTCCCAGCCAAGGGCAGACATCTTTGTGTTTGGGACATAGCCCAAGCACTAGCACTAGCACTAGCACTAGCAAAGGGCAGACATGTTTGTGTCTGGGACATAGCCCAAGCCCTAGCCCTAGCACTAGCAAAGGGCAGACATGTTTGTGTCTGGGACATAGCCCAAGCCCAAAATCTTGATCACAATTTTGGCCCTCAGGTGTTTTTTCTAGCTGGTTCACTGAAATGTCACGCCCATTTTTAGCCCTAGCACTAGCACTAGCACTAGCAAAGGGCAGACATGTTTGTGTCTGGGACATAGCCCAAGCCCTAGCCCTAGCACTAGCAAAGGGCAGACATGTTTGTGTCTGGGACATAGCCCAAGCCCAAAATCTTGATCACAATTTTGGCCCTCAGGTGTTTTTTCTAGCTGGTTCACTGAAATGTCACGCCCATTTTTAGCCCTAGCACTAGCACTAGCACTAGCAAAGGGCAGACATGTTTGTGTCAGGGACCTCCAGGTGTCCAGTTCTCAAAACAGTCCGGACATTAAGGAGGAAACATCATGCTGCCCTCTCGTGCTAGTACTTGTACCTATCAAGGTAATGGTGCAGCTGTCATTGGCCGCTGCAGGGGCCAGATCAACTCAATGTCATTGCCGAGGAGTAAGTGGAGATGTTGCAAACCCATGGGACTCACATTTCAGGGGCAAAGCTGGGATAGTAGGCGTAAAAAGATGGATCACCAGCAACACCTTGTTGTGCCCCATTCAGCAAGATGACCACTCCATTGGGCAGGATGACAGCATCAGGCATCACACGCGGGTATCCCATTTTCTCAGTCTGCCAGCCTCCGGGAGAAAAGCCATAGCTGCCTGGTTTGGGATTGCTCGGGTCGTTTGGCATCGTGACGGACAGGCGCAGAGATTCGCTGCAAGCCGTGTTGGTGAGAAACTGGTAGTTGCAGCAGCCAGTTTGCACGTTCTGTGGGTCATGAAAGAAAAAATAATTCATTGCAAATTGTGGCAGAGGGGAAATTAACAGGGATAACTGACGAACACCTGTAGGTGTGGACAAAGGATCGTGGTGGGTGATCACGGAGGTCGACAGTTGCTGGTGGAGAAGAGGGGTAATGCATCAAGAAATATTGGTGAGATGAGGGAACCCACAGCGTTCAGCGCGTTAAACCTTGGACGGTGAAAGGTTCACAAAAAAGCCTTCATGAATGTGGATTTACGATGGACTAAAGCCAGTGTTTACTTTGGGGATAATTTTAGAACCTATCATTGCCCAGAATCAGGGTAGGTCACATGCATAACTAGTACATCAAAGTCACAGTGCTGCCCAGTACAAAATGTTTGATTGCGCTACGCTGAAGCCGGTCACCAGCAGAATTTTTGCATATCCTGTTGCTTGGGCCACTGGCCCAGTGCTGGCTACCCAGGCAGCTGTAACGTCCCAGGATGTTAACGTCTAAGGCTGTACAGACGTACACTGATGTACATAGATATAATGGACAGTGTAACAGATCCAGGAGGATATGTTGAGGAGACACTGACAGTATAGAGCAAGGCGGGGCTCTTTACACTGGATAACAAGTACTATATTCAACCTTATAGCAAAGTGCTACAGTAGCACTCCTGCAGTCCTTCACAGTGGTATGGTGCAAAGACATATATACAATTCTGTCCACCTCGATATTACTTTTCCACTAGCAGCTTGACAATAGACTGAACCTAGGATTTGTCATCTCTCATCCCTTGAAGAAGTGGACATCACGGTAGTCAGGCGAGAGCCTACAATCAATGAATCAATCCACTGCCTCCATAATGGAGACAGGGCGTCCATCTGCTTCTCAACACAGCAGCAGCGGCAACAACAGAGACAAGCTTTTATTCATACCTGTCCTCCAAAGACCATGATGTCTGCCTTGTAGTTGTTCTCAGGCTTGAGTGCCAGCAAGACTGATGTCCCAGTCCAGGGGTACAGGGTGGTGTATGTGACGTCAGGGGCGACAAGGGATGCCGGACGGTCAGGCAAGGGGACTTTGTAGTTGCCCGTGTTCGCGTCGAATATCCAGCCGACACGGCCACAGTAGTGCAGCACGTCACCACTGGGCAGGGCGAAGAGGAAGGGATAGTACATGAACTCGCAAGCAGCTCGAAGCGCGGGCAGAATCTGCGCAAAGGAAAACATGCAGAGTTAGTAGAGTTTAATGTTACCGGTATATACTTATATGGCTCCTGAGTTGCTGCGTGTGAGCCTCAGAGGACTGACATGAAGAACTTGGCGTGTGAGGCTTATTGAGGTTTAAGCTAGAAACTGTAGAACTGACAACACCACGAGACATCATGCATCAGGCACAACCATGTGCCATCATCTACTGCAAGCAGTACCTGACAGCGGTCGGCGGTGATACTTCAAACAGTGAATCTTCTAATAAACTTTCCAGCCATATCTGCATTCCATAAGACCATAAGGGGTGCGTGCACCATCATGAAACGCTACGGGACAGCGTTTCAGCATCACTCCAGTCGCACCTTGAAACTCTGTGTGGTGCCGGGAAATGCAGGGTCCCAGATCTCATAAAAGTCATTGAAGGGCGGTCCATTCACATTCTGAGTGCCTGAGTAGAGAATACGCAGCAGGCAGGCAGGAGGGTCAGCACATCAAAATGAGAATGAACCGTCTAGCCAGTCAGCAGCAGTCAGCATATTACAAGCATCGTACCGTAGATTTGATTTGCCTTCCCTCGGGTATCAATTAATTATTTCTTTTAATGCTGCCCTCGGGGCAAGATCAGTTGTTTAATGCTGCCCTCTGGGCAGATTTTTTTGTTTAATCCGTTCCCTCGGCACCGAAAATTCCTTAAGAGCAGTGTTAAAAGCCTCACAGCTGCCATGCATTTCATCCAGTTCAGCACTAAAATCAGCAGAGATAAAATCATCGAGGCACACTCAACAACACTGATGACCCTCAACATGGTGCCGGTACAACATGCAAGCCTCCCATCGATGTCTTTGTAGATATAGTACCAGCACTACCCGAAACAAATGAGTTCAAAGCTTGCACTTAAATGAGTGGCTGCCCTTGAAGACACACTAAGAGCACCCCTTGCCCTTTCTCACGCCCCCCTCAGACACTGCTCTGAGCCCCTGTGTATCTAGCTCTTTCAACAGCCAACCCTCCATTGCGCGTGCCCTTTCGTAAGCAGTGGGTGTTGGCCCCAGCCCAGGCTCCTCAGCCATCATGAAGGCTGGGTTCATGTCAAGCTGGGGACACGATCCCCAAGGGAGCTTATCAGATGAGAGCGAAACCAGAAGGCCATCACATGACATCGAAATAAGAACGCATGTCAGAAGAGAGATCGAAAGAAGAGGGCTGACCAAATGAGAGATCGAAACCAGAAGGCCATCACATGAGATCGAAATAAGAACACATGTCAGAAGAGAGATCGAAATAAGAGGGCTGCTGACCAGGTGAGAGATCGAAATCAGAAGGCCATCACATGAGATCGAAATAAGAACCCAGGTCTGAGGAGAGATCGAAATAAGAAAGCAGACCCTGTGACATCTTAAGCCATCACGCTAGACCTTGAACGTGCAGCCTCCTTACGAACAGCGCTTGAAAGCTCAGCTCTATCTTGCACCGGTACGTGAAAATGCGGTACCCGTTGTACCAGACGTCAAATGGTACGTTATAAACGAACGGCGACAGGCGGTCGTCGCGACAGGGGCCTCGAGGACAGCGATTTTCGATCATATTAATATTTAAATATTTGCGCCCCTCACCCCAAATAATGAATATTTGATGTATCCCTCGGGCATAACCCTCACCCCCAAACAACATTAATTATGAGGGAAGGCTAACCGAATCTACGGTAGTGTCACTTTCGTCTAAATTTATTCAAGGAGGTAGCCAACCACAGCTGCCATCAGGTCATCATGACGGGGTCTGGGTTTTCGATCAAGGATGTTAAGTACCCCCTGCTGTCCCTAACGTTATAACAGGGGGGCGCATAGGTCCCAGCTGCGCTGTTCAGTCAAGCCAACAACACGAGGGAACGCGCTTCCTTATTTGATAATTTTGCAGGTGAAACTGCAGTGTGGGTGCCCAGCATGACCACCTTGGTGGACCCCTCATTTGTGATCCCTCACCTCCCATGAATAAGCTCTTTGTGTTTGGTAGCAGCATAACCGAAGGATACCTGAAAGAAGCAGTCACAAGGAAATGGAGCAAGAGCTGAGCAGCAGCAGCAGATCAGAACATCCACAGTGGACCTGCTTACTGCTACATGTCAGCATCTTGACAAAAAAAAATCATGTAAAAGAAAAACGGAGGCAGCGGATGAACTTCAGTAGGTTGATACCAGGTTTACACCAACCAGCCAGTTACTGGAGACTATTGGACAAATAAATCCCAGGATTAAGCCAGGAGAAGCTGGAGGTTCTTGCGGCAAAGCCGGAACAAAAGGGAAGAAGTGTGGATGTTCTAATTCTGGGTGATTTAATAGCCAAGGGCCCAGCTTTCTTGTCCAGCTCTTGTCTACTCGATACTCATCAAAATGGGGTGCTGACGCAAAAGCTGTACCAGAAGCCACAGAAAATGCAGGTTGGACAGAAGTCTCACCAGCGCATGAATTGTAAGTTGGCCTGCTTAACAAGTCCTGGCTCGCCATCAGTATACGTCCGTATGCTCTGACGTCCATCCGCAATGACCCCACCAGTATGTCCTCCCATAATGACCACCCGCCCGTCTGACAAGACGGAATGACCCGAGCAGAAAATGTCGTCGGGTGACACCAGGTGCTTGAAGGCCCTCGTCACCAGGTCAAACGTGCCGGCGATCGCATCAGTACCTGAGGCAATGGAATCCAGACAGCTCAGGGGACACAATCATCTGAACAGTTAACAGGCAGGTGATCGTGTTTTTCTATCGCGCACCAGACCACCACTCGTCTTGGCTGACAGGCAGTCCCCATTTCGGACAATAGGGACAAAACTTGTCCAGCCTACAGTCAGCAGCAAAAGCAGCAGGGCTTGCTGCATAAGGCCCCCTTGACCCTAGGCCGTGGTGACGTCTAACTTAAGCATACTAAGATAAACACTGACAGGTTTTATCAGTGCCTACACCTGCAACGGTATGGATGCGCCTATCCTAACAGGGCCGCCGCCGCCCCCAAGTAACTGATGATTCCTTCAAATACATCAAGGGAGTCATAAACTCAGTCAGGAACAGTGGGGAAATCATGCCCCAATCAACCACGAAATACATTTTCGTCGAACTGACATCTTCATTCAGATAAATAAGGATGGCAGGCATGGATTCTGGTTTGCCCTGAGCCCTGGATTGAGGGAGCCATTCATTTTGTAAAAGCCTGGGCTGTGGCTGACATTGAGTTGAAACGCGCTAGCTGACTAGCTCTTGCATGCTATCAGCACTCACCTGTTCCATCTGGGTGGTGGTATGAGGGCCGCTCCATAAACAAGTACCGGTCCGTACCGGGAATGTGGACAAGATGAATCGCAACAACTGAAGGTTGCTGGTCCAGGAGCTGGTATTCACTTTCCGCTGTACCGCTGAACAGCAACAAGATTGCCTGAGTAGTTCATGCAGGGTGTGAACACAGTGGATTTTTTGCAGAGAATGATAAAACTTCATTCCAGAGGTGACCCTGGGCGCCCTGGCTGGCTGGGTTGCAAATGTGTGTGATTAACTGCTGACCAACACCGACGCATGCGCGGGCAACTAAAGGCTGAGTGCTGAAGCAGACCAAGATTTTGGAAATTAGGGCACACTGTCAGGCTGCGTACCCGAAATAAAAGATTGCAGTGATGATAGTTGCAGTGATGATTGCATACGAATGACTGGAAGATGCACACAATGAACTAATGAAGCCCAGTAAGACACATCAGTCATTGATCGGGCGAGGAAAGTGACGTCTGGGGTCTCACTGCATGCACGACCTGAGTCACACTGTTTGACTTCGTGATCATTAGTGGATGAACGCATCGACATACGTTGCCTTGCGGCAGAGCTGTTTCTGCTTCTTATCTGCGGGGCTTTCTGGCTAGCTGCTGTGAAGTACCGGTTTGTAGGTAGCACCGGTACCAGCAGCGGGCAACTTACAGATACGACGACGGAGAAGGCGGAGCACCGATTGAGAGGCGAAGCGCGTTGACGCGGGCAAGCTTGCATATTGAACCAACTTTGTTTGGAGATGGAATGCGCGGCGATTGATCGTTGATATCTCTGCACTCATTGGACGGCAAACTTGGATGGGCCAACGTACACTTGACACGTCATCTTCCGGCAATTCATTTATTCCGGGCATGTTTTCATAGCGGGTTTTCCGACAGATTGCATTCTCTCGAGTGTGACGCCCACTCAGTGCGATGAATCAGGAAAGCAGATTCCAACTAGGGTGCACTTGTAGCATCCAAGGAATGGAAATGGCGGGCAGGGAGGTAGATTTCAACATGGTGAGTGGAATGTCTATGCCCAATGATATATGATAGTACCGTGTGAGAGAGGGTCAGTAGGTACAGTAGGATAGTGAGATGAGCACTCACATTCTACGTTCAAGCAGGGTATATATCCAACCTGGAGTAAGTTGCCAGTGTGCTGCCTCAAGTCTCCCATTTTTGAGCACTTTCATCTAGCAAAGGTAGGCTGGTAGGCGGGTAGGTGGCCAGGTACCGTACCTATCCTAACTAACCAGTTTCCCAGGCTTAACCCCATGCCAGTTTTCTCTTTCCTGTTTGGAATTTTGACATTTATCTCTTATCTGGGTGCCTACTAGGATAAGAAGGAGCAGCCAGGGGTGCATAAACATGTATTTGCGGATCGATGGGGGTGAATCATTTGTTTGCCCCCCAAATCCCTTCCCCCAACCCCATACACTCACCTCCAATGAACGCCATGACCACCTGGTTGCAATCTGATCGCACCCGGAATGAACATTTGAACCCTGCACTTTGATAAGTGATGAAACCCTGGCACTCTGGCAGCAATCTTCTAGATAGAACCCTGACTCCATGCCCGTACCTTGATGACCTCTGGCCCTCTGGGACCTCGGGGTTCATTCCCATACAGCATATATTAAGCGCGCCCTGATCACTCTTACACGCAAAACGGAAGTGAACTAGCTGGACCTGCTAATCAGCATGGACCAGGGATGGAGATGAGGCACTTTCTACTAGGTCAAGGGGCAGAGATGACTGGAGGGGGTTGGCGCATCTGACAGAGCGGTCAGTTGAAGCAGACGAAGAAGCTGAGTGGGTTCCAACCCGCGTGTGAGATCTCCTTCCTCCTGCTTGCAAAATAGAGGGCACAGGGGATTCCAGTCAATGGCATTAAGTACACCTCTAGGCCCTGCTCAAAAAGGCTTGGCCGCGTGGGCAACGGGGCACCCAACTGTCCCGTTGGGAGAAAAGAAAAGGAACACAAGGTTAGAGGGAAAGATGGAGAAGAAAACAAAGGAGAAAGAAATACCCCACCCCGAAGGAAAAGGCAGCCCGAAGTATTTCTGCCCCTCTCAAGCCTTTTCCCCAACGAGGCAAAGAAAAGCAACAAACTAAGTCTATGGCGGTATTGCTGGACAGGGGACTCCATTGTTGCATGTTGACCGCGATGCCTGGCCTTAATTCAACTATGTAGCATTGTCACGGTCTGCCACAGTATTACCTTGGGAACGCGATTCCTGGCCAACATTCAGCGCTACATTATGGCAAACCATTCAGGTATATCATGACCACCATTCAGCTACAATCTGGCCACCATTTGGCTACATCCTGGCCGGAGGCCGTGGCAGACTGGCAGTTGGATTAGCAGCCAGAGCTGTGGCTTGGTGACCCAGCTGCGGGATAACCGTGGTCTGGTCCCGGTCAGAACAAGGATTTTGCTCCCAGACAGATCCCCGGGTGGTTTCGTGCGTTTTCAAAATAACATCGCAGGGGAGCAGCAGGCAGGTATGAGGTGATTCGACACATCTTCTTGAATCAGCAGCACCTTACGACTTTCAAAGTAAACAACAAAGTAGCGGGATTTACATGAAAACTCTTCCTTGAAAGCAACAATGAAACAGGGCCTGTGAGCTCCACACAGAGTCCCACACACATGAATGGTGCAAAGAGTTTCACATGGGCAGGCCCAGGGTCATCAGCATGTAGCACAGGATCTGGACCTCTCCCTTTCTGTCTTCTCTCCTCCTCCTGTCATGCACCGACTCTGTCGTCCAGACACACCACAACTGCAGCAATTAAAGGAAACAAGGAAACAAGGAACAAGGAAACAAGGAAACAGGGAAACAAAGAAACAAGGAAACAAGGAAACAAGCATGCAAGCTTCACAGGTCAATATTCTCGTAGATCGGCACTTTTGACTGTTCTACTTCAGGCTAAGGGCTGGTCCGCTGCTGAGTTCGGTGTGCAGTCAAACTGTTGCTGTGTGCACAGTATTACCTCTGGCACCCAGCTTGCAAATGCAGATGATGCGATGACAATTGTTGACAAACTCTGGTGTTGCATCCATAATTGTGAACATACCACTCTTTGTGCCTCTGTGGAGGGATCGTTGGATGAGGCAGAGGGTCTTGTTGTGTCGGGAGATTTAAGAGGCCTGCATACGGAGATGCCTGCATCTTCCAAACATGTGTCCTTGAGTGTCACGTAGCGTCAGATGGTCCATTAAAAGGTGGTGAACATATGGGGCAAAGGCCATCGGTAAACGAGCGGACTGTTGTTTTGTAGGGAATACGGAAGAGAAGGGCCCCGTTTAGCTGTCCAAAAAAGGTTGGCGCGCATACGGAGGATACAGCGCTTCAGAGAAACTGTTCGTCCTGCCGAACCCCGCCCCTTGACGTGACGTATGACGCATACGCATTTAGCTCCGAGACCAAAAGGGGTGGTGGGAAATGGCAAGCAGAAGACTGCCATATGTGATTGTTAAACATGGGTACAGAGTTGCCACTTTCTTCGATGATGCGGGTTAAGGTAGCACAAGATAAGGTAGGATCATCATCCGCATCCGTGACGTGAGGGCAAGAAGAGTGAAGGTGTGCCTTGATAGAGGAGATGAGGTCAGAAGTGAACCAAGGGGTGTCGTTTGCATCCGTTTGAGTATCGTCTTGGGGTAGGCAGGGCCAGGCTGGGAGGGAGGCCATGTACTGCTTGTTGATAATTGATATGGGAGAGGTTGAACGTGCATGTGCTGGGTGAGTCCAAGGCTCGTGTTGCCCCAATTTCAGCAAGTTCATTGCCGATTATGCCAATATGTGATTTTACCTTCTGGATGAGCTTAGGAGGGCCGTTGTTTGCACGTGAGAGGCAAGGAGAAAGCTGCGGATGGCCAGGAGGAGCGGTGCATGCCTGTCCTCAAGGAGATCATGCGGATAAAATACAGCTTTCTGTATGAGGTGGATGCCGCAGAGACTGTCAGTGAAGATAGTAAGGGAAGGTACAATGGTCAAGGCTGCATCAGTCTCACATCCCCTGAAGGCACGTTCTGATCTACAGGTAAAGCACGGTGCATACCCGATGGGCCCTGCTGATCGCTCGGCCGCGTGGGGCTGGTTGGGAATGACTAAGCTCAATTCCAGCTACCATACACAGCCAGGACCATGGTGCGGCCACGATTACCCTCCTATGTGAGTGGGCATGAACATTGAACCCGGCGATTTAGACAGGGGGGTGATCTACAGGAAAGGGAATTGAGTTTTTAGCATGTGCTCGCAGCATCAGTCGAACAGCCGCGTGAGTGAGGCGCATGAGAGAAGAGTGAGCGAGCAAAATCAGGCAATCCAATTAGAGCAAGGCCAAAGCCCGCATGCAGAAAGCCTTTCATGTTTCCCACGGAAATCGTGGCCTTGTACATCCAAGCATGGAGCTGAAAGCGATTCGAACTTTCTACAAAATCTGTCCTGCTGCACACTGCCGGCCAGAGGCTATAATGACCACTTCACAACCGGCAACAGTGTCCATTAAAACATTCACTTCAACAACTGTTCTCTCTGCATGGGCATTCATGTCACAGGATCGATCGCCCAATTCAACCAGCTGAATACGATCCCCACACTCCGCCAAACTGTGTTCTTTGTCTGGCAGGGTGCAAAACCTCTAAAATGAACGGGATCAGCGGCCCAATCCTAGCCTGCAATTTCATGCACGTTTGAGCGCATTTCAATAGCCCTCAAGCTCATCCAGCCAATATTCCACTCTGTTTAGCCAGTCCTTAAGCCAGCAACTCATGTGTCCTCCTCGCTTAACAGCCGCACGGCCCACCCTGCCTGCCCTCTTCGTGAGGCGAGTGTTGCTCCATGTTCATTGTGGCCGCAGGTGGTCGCAGCAGACTAGGTGTGTCCACGATGTGTGCCAGCAGCCCCCACACCACGGCGTCCTGCAGCAAGGACAACAGAGGAACACAAATAGCATACCCAAGATTTCACCAGCCCTGGGCGCCAGAAGGGGAATGGGACCTGAAACGGACAATCACCGGCTCTCTTTCTCTGCGCTTCCGGTTCCTCATGTCTGACCCGTTCGATAAAAGCTTCTGGGTGGATATGTTGACCCTGTATCAACTTCAGTCAGCAATGCAGCTCAGCTACTTCTGCTGTACCCATCAGCATACCCAAGGGACTGCACCTCAAGGCGCATACACAGGGGTCAGGGCCCGCGCCAGGGACCCCTGGGTGCCTCCTACAGTCAAACAGCTTCCAAGCCATGGCTCACTTGCAATGACAGGGCGCTGCTCACTGCTCACTGCTGCTCCCTACCAATGGAAATAAGTGGCCACTCCATTGTGGGCATGGTTGCACAATCCGGCTGAACCTGTGCCGTATCGAGCCGTATCGTGCCGTATCGTGGCTTTTTGGTAGTACAATCCGGCTGAACCAGTGCCGTAATGCGCCAGATCATGCCGTATTGTGCTACCATGATCGTGGGTGCACGCCTCATGGATGCACATCTCAAGGGTCGTTGACATAACACCTCTGGGACCTGCTCCAACAGGCTTGGCCGCGTGGTGCATCATTGTAATATTTTCGTGTACAGCCGACCACCATTGCACCAATTCTGACAAAGCCATAACCTGCCTACGCTCAGTGTCCCAAGCGGCAGGGCGTACGGCACCAGGAGCCCTTCATGAAGAACGGAATGAAGCTCAGTGGTGGCGGAAGTGCAAAAAAGGGTAACGCGCTTAGGGTCCCTCATGTATCGGCACACACCAGATACTGGCCCCACTGCTGGGATACTGCCACCACCACCACCATGTGTTGCAGCCACCACATGTACTGCCACCAACACCATCACCACATGTACTACACCAACACATGTACTACACCACCACACGTACTGCCACCACCACCACCTCGTGCTGACACCACCACCACCACCAAGTCTACACACTGATATAATCCCCAGCTCGGGTACTGCCACCACCGACTACATGTGCTGACGATGAAACCTCATTATGAACAAGAACCTCCGATGCACAAACCGCACCTGCACGTGCAGGTCTGCCTTGGCACTGGTCTCATAATACAGGCAACCGTGGTCTCGAGCAGCAAGTGCTCCTTCTTCAGGGCTGACTTGGCGCTCCAGCTTCTGCAAACATTGAACCAGGCAGGCAGGTCAGGGTAATTGAGGCATCTGCGCGCTCAGAAGCATTGGACCAGATCAGCAGGTCAGGGAAAGGGGGCTGGGTAGCAGTCAAGTAGGGCGTGCACAAGATTGCATGGAGCTGGCCGTGGCATGCGACGGCCGGAAGGAGGGACCTAGTCAGAGGGGGGCTGGTGCAATGTTAGAGCAGCTAGACAGGCTTGGGGAAAAGGGAACAGATGTACAGAAACATGCAGTCATGCAAAGGTCTTAGATGAATAACATAGGTTTGACTGTCCCAGGGGGTCCCAGGATTGTCTACTGCAGGGGGGCACAGCCAAATTCTATAATGACCTCCTCCTGTCAGTCTGTCACACATCTGATCGGTCTCCCCTATCCCACCCCAGCAGGCATCCTCTTCCGCCCCACTCCAGCCTTGCCAGTACAAGCCTTCCCAACCTACCTTGTCAATTTTATTTCCTATGATCATCTTGCAAGCATCTCGATACGAGCTGTGCCGATCAAACTCAGGAAGCCAGAAGTCAATGATGGCTTTCAGCGTCTCGGGCCGGGTAACATCGTACACTAAGCAGACAGGTGAGGGTCAAGGGGGGAGGCGAAAGAAGTTGAAGGGTGAGGCATGACACGAGGAGAGCGAAGAAAATGTTGCAACGGAAGAGGTGCACGGAAAGAGGGTTTGGTAAAATATAGGTAGAATAAGTGCACAGCAGTCCATGAGAAAGTGGAGACAGGTGCACGCCTCCGGGCTTTCTTCCTTCCCCTTGTCAAACTGGGGTTAACAACAGTGGGACACAAACCAGATCGAACTGTAATGTATGATTGAGATCTAGACTGATCTATCATGACAAACAGGCCAGGGGCACCTAGTGGTGTTCACATTCCACGCAAACATGTGGAAAGTGATGAGGTACCAGAAGCCCTGTGAGGTCTCAGATGAATGAAACTGAGAGGCACTCGGCGGACAATACGGGACATACATGGCCAGTCTTATCAACCAGGCTCACCAAACACAGCTCCCTGCGACCCTCGGTAGTAGCTGGACGTGATGGACTGAAAGCTCTCTTGCCCTGAGGGTGGCGGTTCGTCATGATAAGGATGTTAAGATAATCACCTGAACAATGGCCAAATAAATATGCACCCATGGATTGTGAATTCGTTGCGTGCTGTGCTCAGAACTGCCATTTGATGCCGTGAATGGCTGGCTTCGCCCGGATTCCCCGCGCTTCCAAGGATCCCCTCCGCTTCTACTGTTCACTTGGTGCACTTCATTTACATCACGGCCTAAAGCTGAGGAGACCTGCAGCAAATCATGCTGCTTGAGCCACTAGCCGTAGGCCTATCCAGGTTTGGTCCTGGCATCCCATTGGCCGCCACCCAGAAGCCCCCCTAAAGAAGCATGGCCCGTACCAGTGTGAAAATCATGTCATAAACACAGGGCACTTCAAATACCGGTACTCACCGGCAGTGTCCCACAGTGTCACTCCAACAGAACGGCTGTCAAATAGGTACCGCTTAAAGAAGAAATCTGAAGCATGAAGTAGCGCAAGATTATCTAAGCCATGATGTAGAGCAGTCAACCTCTGAGGAACAGTTACGTGCTCATGCTCCATCTGTAGCACTGAAATGATTTGGCAGGTCATGGTCCCCCATGCACAACAGGTTCTTCACGTTCTTACCGACACCAACAGTGGCAGGCTGATGTTGCTCAAACTGATCGCTGAAGAGCCGTTTTATCAAGGCCGTTTTGCCGGTACCGGACGACCCCACAAAAATGACTTTGCATAGGTTTGTGTCCGGGCCACTGGGTAGCTCAGACAGGCCGGCCTGCATTGAATTGAATCGCCGTCGAATGTATAGAATGCGCAATTTATCAGCTGGCTCAGAAAGTTCCAACCAGGATTTTCTGATTGACGTCAAATGATACTGAGATGCAAGCAGGCATCATTCTTTCATTTCAGGTGCATCATTCGGTGTATGAATTGTATTTCCCTTCGCTCGTCTCTAGAAAGCCACGTTCTGTGGAACATGACGCAGCTACAGCTCCTACTGCTGCTGACGCAAGCCCTAGTCGTACTCCGAACTTCTAACCTTCCCACCTCAGTGATTTGCAGAGGTTATTAATACGTGTACACGTTCATCACTCACGTTCATCACTCTCAATTCCTCTGTTTCGCCCCAAATCCTCATTACGTACTCTGTTAGACCTTGATGGTTGAGCCACCTCAGCCAAAAATCATAAACGAGCCACCCCCCGTGACCTTGAGTAAAGATCCTCTGCTTATAGACTCTCACGGCGATAATTGACCAACTTTCATCGCCATGGCGTCCAAAATCCTGGCAGTCTTCATAAGAAGCCACGTTGCCAATGCGAGCGGCAGCATTTCCTCTCCTTTTGGCCTCCTTCAAGCCTCGTCGTTTTCTCCACTTCTATTATGCGCATGCCGTCCGTCAAGTATACGTTCCTCTGCCCAGACGCTACCCCTATGCCCTCTTCGAAGAGGCTACCAGACGCGGGCATGGGATCTCTTCTCGCAGCTCCAAGTTCGGCAGGAAATCCCCGTCGTGTCCGAGATGCTACCGAACAGGAAGCTCATGCAGGCGCTGTTCAGCCCACACGGCATCACTTTCATACCTGTCCTCAGAGGACACCCCGAAGACCTGCCTCGGCCTATAATGGAGGACCCTTTAGACAAACCAGCTCCCATGGAGGTGAGGCATGTTGGTTGTGGCATTCATAGTAGGGATGATGTCTCGAGTCGGATAAAGAAACCCTTGTTCGTCATCCTCATCTGTGCGTGCTTTTGCTGCAGGCTATTGGCATCAAAACGTGGAGACGGCTGAAGATGAAAAAGCATAAGATCAACAAGAGGAGGAAAGCCCTGCGCTACAAGAATAAGTGAGCGAGGTCTGCCCGACCTTAACTACGACACGACCGTTTACCTGACGGGAGTATCGGCCGCACGATTTATCAAGATCCCTGCAGCATTTCTAGAATTTCATTTTGTGTGTCTGCCATGTAGCATGAGCGATGTCAGGGCTTTCATGAATGGGCTGTGCTCAGCCCGGCATTGAATGAGAGAAAATAATTGGACTGGACTGCTATCAGGACATGTGCCCCGAAGCTCTATCTACTGCCTCATTTCGTTTTTATATGCCTAGAAAGCCACTGTTGTGATCTCATTCCAGCCATGACGTACATGCCTGGACTAATGAGCGGCGCCAATGCGTCATGTCATTTCTTTTTGCATGGCTGTTGCCACTTGTGCATGTAACAGAGGTTAATCATCTGGTAGGCAGTTTGTAATTTGTATATAGCCATGCCCCGCCCCAACTGATGCCGGTGGATGGTTGTTTAACAGTTTCGACTTTCAGGCAATCAACTAATGACGAAGGTATTTTGCTTTTCAAGATTAACTGCCACGCTGTGACAGCAAATAGCTCCTGATCTACACGGTATCAGGCGCCTGGTATAAGGTTAATTAATACGAATACAGGATAAGTTAATGACGTAACACCTCTGGGCCATGCTGGAATGAAGCTCGGCCACGTCGGCAAACAAAAAGACTGCTAGGTAAGTACTGTACCACTCATTGCAATCACAGCCATCAAGAGAAATTCTATGGTGGCCTGGGCTGGCATCAAGGGAGAAGGAACAAGTGGGTCAATGACGTTACACCCCTGGTCCCTGCTCAAGAGAGGCTCGGCCGCATGGGCGCCTAAGTGAAAGGGGGGGAAGTGAAGGGACAGACAAAAGGCTGGAAAAGGAAAGGCAAAGGATGTTCCAGTCTCTGAGAACGTCGATGCCTAAACAATTTCTACCTCGTCTTCCACAAAAACCAGGGCATCCCACCCAAGCTTGCCCCGGTACAACTCGAAGAAGTCTCTTGCACCGTTTGCGCCCGCTGGTATGATGCATCAAGTTTACAACAGTGCATACCCGCTATCCTTAGCTTTTGGTCCTTTCTTTTTGTTGTTGTTTGCCCCCTTCTTAGTTTCTTCTCCTCTCCCTTCTGATCAGTGGGGCGCCCTCGCGGCCAAGCAGGGGTGGGATACGCTTGTTTTGTGGACTTTTCTTTTCTCAGAGGCTTTGTTGAGGGCTAGTCTCTAGTGGAACTCGGGTATCGGACTTGGTCTTCACTGCCTTCCCGGCCTAGAGCGCCGGGTTCCATGATCCTGCCCCCTTACATGGGAGGATGGTATGGCTGCACCATGGCCCAGGCTGTGCATGGTAGCTGGAATTGAGCCTAGTCATTCCCTACCAGCCCCACGTGGCCGAGCGTTCAGCAGGACCCAGCGGGTATGCACTGTTCTATACCAATAGCGCCCTCCGGTGCCCTGTCTGACAGCGATTTGTATGTCGGCCGCCATGGCTGCCGCCATGAGTCAATGACGTTACACCTCCGGGCCCTGCCGCCATGAGTGGACTGTCTTGCTGTGCTGCTGGTGTTACCGCTGCGTTGTGGCCTCGTGGGTGCCCAATTGTCTCGTTGGGAGGAAGAAGGAAAATAACTACCGTGGATCCACTTTGACTCCCCTCGTACCGTAATTAAATAATTATTGGGGTGCGCGGACATGGCTGCGCGCTAATATTAATTCCACAATCGCCGCTGCGCGGAGCGTCAGTCAGGTGCCCAAACAATTATTTTGGGGGTGCGCGGTATGAATTAAAAACAGCACTTTATACAAAAATTCGCGCACTAGCGCGCGACTGTTTGATTTGACATCCGTCGAGTGATCCTTACGCCAGTCCCCGTTGCGAAGCTCGATCCTGGAGGCAGAGACGGGTGCTGACGACAGCTGACATTTCGGGGCATCAGAAAGAGGAAAGACTCCTCCGCCGAAGTAGAAGGCGTGAGAACCACTCGATCCACAGCAGCTCATCCAAGTTGGTAGGGTAGCCCGCTCACGACGTTCTGCGGGGCACATATAACGAAATGTTATCAGGATTCGAGCCGCAGACCTCACGGTGGACTGCCAATTAACGAAGTACCACCGGGCCCCAATAGCCACACGTTTCTTGAGGCCAGGATCCGGCGGAGGAGGAGGGTGACGACAACGGTATGCGGAGTATTGCTGACCGTGTGCTATCCCTGCTAGCATCAAACGAAGTTTTAACCGAGTTTGACTGTACTGGCTGAAAGTGCTGCGCGGCCGGAAATTTAAATTATTGTCAATGATGCGCGATATTAAATTAATTTTCGTGCTGCGCGGCCTAAATTTAATTAAAATTTCGTCGCTGCGCGAATGTGTTTTAAATTCTTTTTGGGGTGCGCGACGAAAAATTAAATTCTTTTTTTTGGGTGCGCGGAGTCTTAGTGTTTGTACGGTACAGGCGGAATATATGAGGAATGACAGATAGGAGCACAAAGGACAGGATTTTGAAGCCACCGGCTAGGATGCTGCTGAACGCGGCGGCGGCCTACCGGCATGCTGCTGCTCACAGGCCGCAAGGGAGACCAAGGGGATGCGACCTACCTGGCAGCTACTGGCCGGTCCCTCTTAGACCACTTCGCTATGCACCACTCCCCGTGGGGGCAGGTCAATGACATTACACCTCTGGGCCCTGCTCTCTAATTAGGCGCCCACGCGGCCGAGCCTTTTTTAAGCAGGGCCCAGAGGTGTAACGTCATTGACCTCTGGGCCCTGCTCAAAAAGGCTCGGCCACGTGGGCGCCCAGCTGACACGTTGGAAGAAAAGAAAAGAAACTGTAGGTAAGAGTCAATAACGTTACACCTCTGGGCCCGCTCAAAGCTTGGCCGCATGGGCGGGAAGGTAAGAGTAAAAGAAGGACAAGAACACAAGGAGAGGGGGCAGGTGCAGGCTAGCGCGGTGCTGCCCACCGTATCGGATCTCTCGGATCATTGGCCGGCTGCGGCCACCCTCATGCCACCCGGAGACAGCGGAATCGATGTGGGGGGGAGTCAGCCTACAGCTGGCCAGCCAGCGGGAAGGAGCTGAACAGCCCTGAGTTGGAAAGCGGACAAGGCAGAGATTTACAGCGGAGCGCTGGCCGGAAATGAGCAGGGCCTAAAGCGCTTCAGAGCGGCCATTTCGGGTAACGATGAGGAAGCTGCAACACAGCAACACCGCTCATGGCCGCAGTTTGGACTGCGGCCGAGGCTGCTGGCATGATGCACGTAGCTAGGCCACATGGCCAGCGAGGACAGCATCAGCGCCCCCCATAGTGGGATGAGGAGGTCCAGGAAGCATGTGCTGAGCTGCTATCGATGTCGTTGGGCAGTACCTCAGGGCCAGAGCGCAAGACAGCCGGGCAGCAGTACAAATCCATAGCACGCCGCCGCCGCCAGCACTATTCACGCCATGTGGCCGCGGTTATAGCAGACAGGCTGCAGCGTCATGACAACAACGTCTACCGGGAGCAGCTGCAAGAGAGACGGCAGGCCTGCCCAACCACGTCTGTCTCCTCCCAGAGGTGGGAGGCACACTTGCGGCAGTCCTTTCTTTCCTCTTGTGCCTTCTCCCTTGACGTTCCTAGTAAGTGAAATTTTATAAGTTTGTGTGAAAACTGTGTGATGCGTAAGCGAAACTTCAGTGAGTGTAAGTGTTAGCTGCCTTTCCTAGCTGACTTTTTGTTTGCAGACGTGGCCGAGCTTCTTTCAGCATGAACCAGAGGTGCAACTTCATTAACATGGTGTGGCGAGCTGATGGAGGCGTTGAAGCAGTTGGAGCGTGGAGCAGATGTCCCCACAAGGTCAATGACGTTACACCTCTGGGCCCTGCTCAAAAAAGGCTCGGCCGCCTGGGCGCCTGACTAAAGAGTTAGGAGGAAACTTGGAAAGATGGAAAGAAACACAGAAGGGGGCAGGACAAAAGAAAGGAGGGGAAAATCGAGGGAAAAGTGGAAAATAAAGACAAACGTCATACAGGAGATGTCCCCAAACGGTGTGAGGCAGTAACTGACATGCAGCCGCTCCCCGTCCCAGAGGTGCTACATCTAGTGGACGCAGCCTTCAAGCAGGTGCAGCTTCAGGTGTCGGGGCTAAGCGCTGCACCTAAGTAAATGACTGCGCAAATGACAATTCAGTAATAGCGCAAGTGACAATTCAGCAATACGCGCGGTGCGCTACATCAGCATGACACAGGCGACCGACAGAGGAGACGCCAGGGACCCCACCACACAGCACAGGTCTGCGGCTGCCTACCGCACTTGGTTCCAGTCTACGGCGGGCGCCGTGTTGGCGCAAGCTATTAACCCTGCACCAACAATAGGGATCGCCCCAGCCTGCCATGCTAAGGGAGCAACGGAACGCTGGCTTGTATGAGATGCCGCCCCTCTCCACTGCAGAGATCTCAGCAGCGGCCGTCGCTGTCGTCCTCAACCCCTCAACAGCGGCAACAACAACACTCAGTGAGGCCGCGGCGGCGGCCATCATAGACGCAGTGGAGAGGCACGGCATCATCTTCATCCTTGGCGGATGTGCTGCGAACGAAAATAGCACCATCAATGCAGCCAACAGTGGACAAGCAAGGAAGAAGAGTAACGCCTCAGCCATGGGCCGGGACCATGTATGCGTGGGCCGGGACCATCGAATGCCTTGGTGACTGAGCTGGCAGCGGCCTTGCCGCCGCTAGGACCTGCGACTACCCCAGTGCCTGAGCCGGATCCATCGAAGTACCACGACGGCAAACAAAGGCGGGAGCGCGAGAAGAAGAAGAGGGCAAAAATCTGTGCTCTCATGAACGATGTACCAGGAACATCGACTGCCTTGGTGCTTGAGCCGGCAGTGGCCTTGCCGCCACTAGGGCCTACAACTGCCCCTGTGCCTGAGCCGGGACCATCGAAGTGCCGCCGGCTCGGCAAACAAAGACGGGGGCGCGAGAAGAAGAAGGCAATTACGTGTCCTCCAGTGCACCCAGCAGATCAGAGCACCAGGTGCATCATCCAATGCCCTGCCTGATGGCAAGCTGCCTGCATATCTGCTGCCATGGCCGCAGCCATTAGAAGGCTGTCGTGTTGTGCTGTCAGGGCCACTGCTGCATTGAAGAAGTAGTGTTGGATGGGTTTCGAGATTATGACCAGTGCATGCAGCCTTGCTAATAACTAAATAAGTCATGCAAGCGATTACGGACATGTTCTTCTCATTCGTTCCCTCTTTCCTGAAGTTCCTTTTCTTTTCTCCCAACGGAACAGTTGGGCGCCCAAGCGACCGAGCCGTTCTAAGAAGGGCCCAGAGGTGTAATGTCATCGACCAGCAATAGGGCGTGCGCTTGTGTGCGCACAAACTTACAGCTGCGGCTCGGTGAAGTTAGCACGGGTGACACGAGAGGACGGCGCAGCGGTCAACAACGTGAGACACGCTGCTGCTAGCGGTGTTGGGCAAGGGGAGAGGGCGAACATGTGGAGGATGCGCTGCATGTCTGCTTCCATTGCCCTAGCTTGAAGGAGAGGCTTAGGGAGAGAGGTTGTACAGCCAGGCGCCACGGAGGCCCGGCCGGAGGGCGCCACGGACTTTCAACAGTTCTACCGGGGCAGGCTTGGGTGGGAGGCTCTGACTTTTGTCGAGAATGTGGTAGGCATTGTTGAGGCCTAGCTTGTTGCTTTTCTTTGCCTTCTTGGGGATTTTTTTCTCCCCCCTTTTCTTTGTTTACCGGTATCTCTTGCTTTCTTGTTGAATGCTTGAGAGGGGGCGAGGGGCGGGGGTACTTCGGGCCGCCTTTTCCTTTTCTGGGGGGGTATTATTTTCTCCTTTATATTCTTCTCCTTCTTTCCATTTCCCTATTGCCTACCTTACCGGTAAGTACTGTACCTTTTCCCAACGGGACAGTTGGGCGCCCACGCGCACCCACGCCACGGTGCCCACGCGGCCTAGCCTTTTTGAGCAGGGCCCAGAGACTGTGTACCGTAAGGTCATTGACTTGTAAAGAAATCGGTTTATCTTCGCCCGTCTTCCGGTTTTCGTTTGGTGGCTTTCCTTTTTTACTCGCTGTTGCATACGCAACCCGTCCAGGAGCGGGAGGGAGCAGGAGCCCAAGCAAGTTTGAACGTTGGGTACTGCGGCGGTGTGGATCTTGCAGGTACGGGGACGGCGCGGGGGATGCTCGCGGGATACAGTCGAGTCGATCACCTGGCGCTCACGTGTTCAACAAGCCACGCACCAGCATTGTCTTTCTATCTGTTAGCGAACCCCGTCATTTTTTTTAATTTCGAGTTTGAAACCGGCAATCAGCCCAACATATTGCGGTAGACGAATCTTGTGACGTGTTCAGAATGCATATCGCCGCACTGATAGTATACCCGATCAAGGGAGCAAGGGGGATCCAGTGTAACAGCGCCACATTTACTGAATGCGGCTTTTCATTGGATCGCCAGTTCATGGTCCTGCGAGCTGACAACGGCAAGATGGTGACGCAGCGCCAAATCCCGAAGCTGGCCCTGGTACTGCTGCAGCAATGGGGTGGTTGTGCTTTCGACCTTTCAAGGCTTCACGAGCATTGCCTCTGAAAATGCACGAGCCAGCAGGACTGCCTGTCATTCAGCTACTGGTAACCTAGAGCTCATACAGCAACAGCCACAAACATGCACATCAGGCCCATTTTGTCTGAATGGATGCCCATGTCTATACTCGTATCTGCAAACCATCCAGCATTAAACACTCTCCATGATCCGCAGGTGGTGCCCTCCTTGCCTGCTGAAGCGATCACACTTGGGGCATCTGGGATCCCCTCCAATGCCACCATGATGGTCACTGCACATGGCATGCCTGACCTCACCATCCCGCTTGTACGCGAGCCATCCGAGCAGGACAAGCTCAGGTAGGTTAGGGTGGGTTGATGCCCCTGAGCAGTAAGACTGTGCAGTCAGAGGATATTGAGACCGGCATTTGATGGTGCAGGCGTCCATGGTTATCCTTCGGCACTCTCATAGGGTTCAGGTTCTGCTGCACACCATGATAATGACAAATCTGGTGGCCAGACAGTAGGCTGACAATGTAACCAGCAACGTTGTGTGCGAGATCAAGTATTCGTGACCATGTACCTGTTCAACCATAAGCATGAAAGTTGCCATGATCCATCTTCATTCAAATCTTGTGCCTACCATCGCCACCAGCGTGCTTCGCCGGCATAGGCTGACCATCGCCTTTCTGGGCATGAGCCCGTCAATCCTTACTCAGTTGCAATAATCAGCTTTTTGTGCTGTTTGAAATGCTCAAAGGGGGGGTAGGGATTCATCTTGATCCATTCCTGCATCATGTAAGGTAACTAACTTGCTTGTCCGTAGAACTAGTGGAACAGTATTACAGGAGATCGATGGCATCCCACTTGGCAACATCCCACGCCTGCTTTCACACTTGACTCTTGCTTTCCCGAGGCTTGCCTCTCTCATACCCGCTGTCATGGGTACAACAACTGACTCATCGGATCCTTCATGAATCATGACCCCAGGGCAGTGACATGCTGGGAGTGGTCAGGGCACGCGGGTGATGAGGGAGACGCGGCCGCAAAGTGGTTCAGCGACTTCCTCGGTGTCCCATGCAGGCTGGCGAGGTGAGTAGGATCACATGCATACAGCATAAGGAGGCATGCGGGCAAGACGTGATGTGACGTGGTGTGATTGAAGATCTGGGGGGGCATAAGTGTGGTGGCAAATCTTGATAAAACAGAAGAGGCATTGAGCACTTGAGCATATGAATATATGATGCTGTTTACCTTGGGAGACATCAGTGTGGTGGCAGAGCTGAAAAAACAGGAGGGGTATTGTGCTTCTGCGTATCTAGAGACACAGGACACTATGGTAGCTGAGAGGGAAACTCAATAGGGAGTATCATGCACGTGCTGATTCCCATCTAAGGAGGGGAACCAGGCATGTTAATAGAGGAGTTTGACTGCTGGATGAAAGAAGCCAGCCTATGGCGGCTGAGCTACCTTTTGCTGACATGGCTCTTCGGGAAAGCTGTATGTGCAAGGCAGGTTGCATGCTGCATGATTGGATGGCATGGCAAGCAGACAGATTGTATGCCATGCATATTACCGGGCTGTGTTGCTGCCTCGACCTGTCAGGTACCTCGGCACCGCCAATGGCAAGCCCGCGGTGGGCGGGGAGGAGATCACAGTCCGCTCTGCAGATCCTAACTTTGCAGAGGGCTACGAGACGAGGTTTGCTGATGGCTTCCCTTGCTTGCTGGCAAATGAGGTGCGAAAGAGACGGGGGGAGGGAGGTATGTGGCAAGACTGATGTGTGAAGGAGACTGGGGGAAGGAGCTTTGGGCAAAAGAGAAGTGCTTCAGAGTGACAGGGGGAGGGTGCTGGGTGTGAGCTGGGGTGCTGGGCCGTTTGAGAGCCGCTGCTCTCAGGATGTTGACTTGTAGTGCTACCTCAGTGAGATGTGGGGGGTTACCGTGGCTTGCTGGCTTTTTTAGGATGCTGGCATGCTTTTCCTGAGCCTGCGGCTGGCAACCATCTAACTATGTCCATGGCCTTCAATGTCCTATTCTTCTCCCAGCAACCTGGGGGATGCCGAGGCCAGCGCCCGCTGATTGATCTTATTCACTCGCAGGCGTCCTTGGAAGATCTGAATAAGCGTATTGGGACGCAACTACCCATCTCCCGCTTCCGGTATGTGCAGGCCTGATATGCAATCAGGGGCCCTAAATGCAACCAGGGGCCTTCCAAGCAACCTTGGGGGCGATCCGGTCATTATGAAACATCTCAACTATGGGAATTGTGGTCATACCTTCAATTTAAAGCAATTTGATACTTGTGAATCGCGTGTGTGTGTGTGTGTCTTGCATTGACATGTGTTGTGTCAAAGACGACAAACGTCAGCACTTAATGACCTGGCGGCTTCTTCTTGCCGCTGGTATATTTTGGATATGTTTGATGTCGACTTCTATTGAGCCTGGCCAGGCTCTCATTCGACAGATGTCGCATCAAAAGTCCGTGCTGCTTTGGCTTCTGATGCAAGGCAAATGCCACACATCATCCCCGTAGATGAACTAGAGTGGCTCCGAGGGGGGTTGGGGCCTACACTTCCACTGACCCAGTACTGATGAAGTGACACAATGCCTCAGTATGTCAGGTATCTCAAGGCCCAGTGGATCTCCAAGCTGACCTCCCCTGGTCCCCCCTTACACACCGCCTTCCTCTTCAAGACCCAACATAGTGACCCCCCTCCTTGGCAATCCCCGTAGCCTGCACCGTTTCCCTCCAAGTCACGACATCTTCATCCCCCCCCCCCTGGCCTTTCCCTAGAGCCCGCGTCTGCCCTCTGTAAGCTTCAACACTGCTAACCCCCCTGCCCTCCCTAACTGCTCGCGCCTCTCCCTGACAGCCCCAACATCGTGATCGGCGGTGCCACCCCTTGGGATGAAGATAACTGGGGCATGGTGCGCATCACGCTCAAGGACAAACAGCCAGTGCTGGAGCTTTTGTCTGTGAAACCCTGCTCTAGGTCAGTGTGGCTCTGGGTTGGCACTCGGTAGAATTTGTGTCATGTGGAATGTTCAATTGTACATACGACTGGTATCCGGCTGCTGCTGCTGCTGCTGCTGCTGCTGCTGCTCATGATGATGATGATGATAATGATAATGATAATGATAATGATAATGATAATGATAATGATAATGATAATGATAATGATAATGATAATGATAATGATAATGATAATGATAATGATAATGATAATGATAATGATAATGATAATGATAATGATAATGATAATGATAATGATAATGATAATGATAATGATAATGATAATGATAATGATAATGATAATGATAATGATAATGATAATGATAATGATAATGATGAGGGGCATCTGTCCAAGTCAACACGCAAAAAAGGGGGCAATTAAATGAACAGCTGGACCCGGGGTGTGCCTCCCCATTAGGAGCACAGAGGGAAGGATGGACAGGAGGCCAGAGGAGGGGACACCATGACGCATCAGCTAGGTCCTCAGGTTTCATCTGGCCTGGGTGAATCTGATAAGCTTGCATTATCAGCTGGGGGCAGGACGCACGTTGTCTACATGTTGTCTTTGCTTTTCCAATTAGCTGGGTGTGCATGCTACCTTTCGAATCTTGTGGATGAGTCTGCGACTGGTTTCGAGGTCGATGTTCTTTATTCTTGACACCAGCGCCCCTCTCTTGAATACAGGTGCAAGGTGCCCACAATCGACCCTGAGACGGCAGAGGTTGGCGATGAGCCGCTGGACACCCTGAAGCTATTCAGGTAACAAGCGCTGACCATGTGGACCCGCCACAGGGCTTGCCTTCTTGACGCTCATGTGCGACCACAAACAATCTTTATTTTAGGGTGCCCCAGCTGGAGTTCATCTGCGTGACAGTCTATAGCTGGGATAGCCTGGAGCATGTAGCCCTGCTGCTTGGGCTCCCAGCCATAGTTCGGTCAAGGTTTGGTCCCCATCGGCCCAGTGGTCCAGCAGCCACCATATGTGGTCTGGAGGGCACCAAGATAAAAACTGGCCTCGATCAGTCCACTTACCTCCGCCCGCCTGCGCCTGCTCTACCTAGCATGCGTTTTGAATTGGATGAAGGAAACTTGCAATTTAAATTTGCACACGTCCTGGCATCCCCCCCTTCTAAAAAAAACGATTTCTGCTATCTCATGATGTCTGCAGGTCGGGTGAAATCTTGGGATGGGCCACGAAGGACAAGTCTTGGAAGCACGACGTCTTCTTTGGTTGGAATGTCGTGTCCAAGCAGGCCGGCCTTTACGTGTCTGTTGGGGACGCCATTGAGGTTCAGCCGCAGACACGTCAGTTTTGATACCCGTGCTCCTTCTCATGGAAGCCTTCTAATCCTGTTGCTGCTGATGGCAATGCTGGCTAACTGCATTTCGTTTGGAGTGACCATAATAACCAGGGATTAGAACGTTGCCTAGGCTCTTATGTGATGAAAGATGACAGTCCTGGAGATAAGTTCAAAATTAGCGTGAATCTTGATGACCGGCACCAGTAAGACTGGTATCTTGTTGATTATGTTCTGTCATGGCTGAGCCCTCAGGTAAGCGTCACCAACAAGATTCTGGCTGGCATGCCGACCAGGGCCGTCTTAAGCCACCTTCATGTGATCATGACCCCGAACAATGATCATCATGCTGACCAGTATAATCCCTCAAACAAATAGTATCACAGCATGGTACCTGACGCTTGGGCATCGGTTGCTGGTGTCTCTCAGCCCGGATATCGGTTACTGAACATTCAACAGGGTGCTGACCATTGTATTTATTGAACTAGCTGGTCAGCAAATGTCCAACAAGAAACATAAATCTAGCCCAGAACTAGTTCGGAAATTCGCTTGGATAAAAACATATGATTGTTCAATGCCACTCAGGGACGCCAGGAGCTTCTCAGCCAATTTCCTGCCCCCTGCATAGTGGTTCAGATTGTTCACTGGGTCTTTACAAAGTAATGATTTCGCCCCAAAAGTATGTACCGGTAGTGATTAGTATCCATGGCATACGGTACAATGTGTCATGTGTGTGGCGTCATGACTTAAACAACAGCCACGCTTGTGTTTGCGGAGCCGGTACTCTCCCTCCATGCCACTGTGATGCCATTCTGCATGCTATGGGGGGGGGCAGGTGCCTATGCATGCCCCAATCTATGTTGCCTATCATCTGTATGTAACACAAGGTCGGTAACGGCGTAGCTCTCATTGGCATCTGATGGCTTGAAACATGTCTATCATCATCTCTAAACAAATGTCGATATTCTTAACTAAGGTACAGTAACGCCATTGGCTTGTCGCCCCCCCCCTCCCTGGGCCAATAATTTGTTATTATTTGAACAGTTTTGGACAGCTCTCAGGCCAATTTATCAGCCCACACAAACTTACAGGACGAGCCCCCCTCAGGTTATTTCTTCCTCCCCTATCCGGCAGTGCACAATCCCCCCCCTCTGCCCGAGTGGGGGGGGCAAAAAAAAGTCAAACACCCCATCCTAAAAAGAATTTCAAACGACCCTTGGCTACCCCCCCCCCCCCCCCCCCCGTTACCCAGTAAAACCTTAATTTCTCAGTCAAAAACCAGAATTCAGGAAGGGTGAGGGGTCTATTTCAATCAGCTCAACAGTGCGCTTCTAATGGTTTCGCTAAAAATAGTTGGTTCACAAATGCCAAGCGGTAAAATAAAAGAATATACCATTGCTCTAGCTACCACCTGCTAGTTACCTATCCACGCTAGAGACGATGAGGCTCCAGAAACGAGAGGACTCTCGCACGAGTGGCAGCAAACCAGCATCTACTTTGAGCGTGCTGATGTGCTGCTTCAGGAGCTTGGCCTTCTGCTTCTTGGGGAGCTCCTTGCCCACCACCCCCTCAAACTCCTCAGCGCTGATGGCATATCTCGTCAGTCGTCACATCTGCCTCCGTCAGCTCCTGACCGGGGTGGGCTGACTCCATGTGATCTAGGAAGTGATAGCTCCACACACAAGGGCGGATGGTACCGGCGATGCTCCTGCACATGGTACAAGCCACTGGTATATTGGTGCAAGGATTGGTGGCAGAACCCCTCTCAGCAGCCGCATATGACATCTTGCACTGAAGGGGGCAGCGGGACTCGACTGCTCGCGTGCTGCTGGTAGAGCCTTTGCCCAAGTCCGTTTTGCACAGGCCCGATGTCCTGTCCTCACACACAATGCCACAGAAGCCGCATGCCCCAGCACCACTTGGCTCCAAGCTACAGGCTGCCCCACATTGGCGCAGCAAGATGTGCGCCCCGACGTGCAATCGCATGGCTGCTAGCTTGATTACCTTCCCACAGCCATGCACCTTGCACATTGTCGGCGCATCCCCAATCACTGGTGGTCCATATTCTTGCTGAAGATCCTCCAACTCTCGGGGGGGGCCATCGCAAAGAGGCCAGGGCTTGGCATCATCACCTCTGTACGGGAACTCCGCTGACATGCTCAAGCTATGGCTAGAAGCTGGTGGAAGCTGACCAGGGACCCCTACCTGCTGGGCTAGCAGGCAGCTGAAGATGACGTCAAGGATCGACCCCTCGCACGTCGCAATGATACCCGGAGAAGGGGAGGCTGACATTGCAAAGGGGATGGCCCTGTGGGCTGGCACCTTGAGTAGGACACCGACTTTCCCACCCCAAGCCAAAGACGCTGCTGATCCATCATCCTCACTCCCCATAGAGTACGTCAAGTGCAATTTTTATGATGTATATCTGTAGCAAATGACATAGGGAATGCAACAGTGCAACGTCTCTACCTGATGTTAAAAAAGAAGATAATACCATTTCCAAAAATGGCCTCCTTTCTTACCCCTCCCCCACCCCGTTTGCCCCTCCATATCTCCCAGCCCCTAGGCCAAAAACAATTTTAAGACCAGATATGGAAAGCTCTCGTCAAGCTCTACAACTTTCGAGGATGGGGTGTATCCAGTTTTTGCCCCCCCCCTTCGCCTCTGTTTTGTTAATGACGTTACACCTCTGGGCCCTGCTTAAATGAAGCTAGGCCACGTCGGAAAACCTTAAGCCAGCTAGGAAAGCCTTCTGCCCTCTGTTTTGTGATTGGGGCCCATTCTTCTGTCCTATGGGGTTCATTCCCACTTTCCCATGCCTTCGGTTTGTGGCTGTGTATGGGCTGAGAATTGGGCCCTACCGGTATGATCTATTTGTGGAGAGGGTGTTTCCCTGTCTGGTCCATTTCATTTTGGTTTTCTCTCCTCTCTTCAGTTTTGATTTGTTCAAGGCAGAGGTTCTCTGGTGCAAGGCTACACGGACTTTGGTCAGGACTTCTTTCTGGTTTCCGGGGGGGGTCTTTGCCTTCTTCCTTGCATTCCTCTCCCCCTTTCTTTTCCTCTCTTGCCTTCCGCTTCCTTTATCCCAACCAAACAGATCGGCGGCCGTGCTTTTTGCAGAAGTTTCAACTTGACTGAGCCATTGACCTACTCCCTCCAATTCCCCGACGACAATGGATTAAGGAGGCTAATCTGAAGGGATCTTGACCGAGAGTTACATGTGTCGAGACTCCCTGCGGTGCCGCTTGGCTTGATCAGCCCTGTCCAATGGACTGATGGTCGGAAACATGAAATCTGCTGGCTTCGTCAGACCAAGCCCTATGCATGATGAGGCGGTCTGCCTGCATGGTGAGTCAGCATCAAGAAAGAAAGAAAACGCCTGAGCGTGGCGTCAGCTGGCGATGTTCATCTTGCTCAATCTAACGGTGCATGGCTCCGCGACCGCTTCCCGCAAATGCTGGCTTCTTGAGGCCGCCAGGGCGATCCGACAATAGTATGACATTGTGCGCCAAAAGTGTGAACCATTTGTGCCGACATAAAGCTAGGCCGCCACAGATTGTATTAACGATCACATCAAGCGAAATGGACGTCACCCACTCGGTGGAGGCGCTATTGAGACGCTGTCCTGACTTAGCTCACGACGATGGGCTCAAGCGCATGGCCTCAGGCGGAGTGAGTGGCAGTATTGTACTGTTATCTGTGCCGATTGCGCTGCCGATCCCGATCGCTAATCCGCATCGTTGTTTTCTGCCCGATTCGCATCAGCAGTTGAGCCTGAAGGATGGGCTGGAGGTTCTGGTCCGAGTGGCGTCGCTGCCGGCCTACACTCTGGCACTGGCGACGTGCTTCAGGGGTAGCCTCCTGCGCCTCGCCAGCGCCCTGGTCGAGGCCCACATCAAGAAAAGCGCCCAGGCCCCAGCCTCTGATACAGCGGCCCTGTCTGTTGCCCTAATCAGCTTTCTAGAGCTGGCCCCTCACATCAACAAGTGAGTGGATGAGTCCTTCGTCCTCCGATTTGCTGATGACGACTGCAGCTCAACCTTTGGGTAATGTGATGCATGCCCACGCCCTGCCCCCATGCGGATGAAGCGATGCAGCATGGCCGGCAATCTTAGCACACGGTTTCCTCCTTCCAGATCTTCTGAACGGCACCCAATTCTTTTTCTTCTCTCTCCTCACTCACCTTACATCCACGCTGCTGCGGCTGATACAATTGCTTCTTCTCTGCTTCCTTTTGCACAGGGTCGTTCTCCGCTTCTTCAGCGTCTTTCCCGCCCCACACAGCTACACCCTGGTGGCAGATCCATCCTTCAGCGACTATGAGGCCCACGCAGACCTCGCATTTGCGGCACTCCGTGCTATGCAGCTAGAGCCGGCGCTCAGGGCCAAGTGGACCCTGCTCACACCCGCTGGACTGCTGCAGCACCAGGTACCTTCTTGGGAGTGATGCCGGGGCTCACGAGTGCTAATCTAGAGATCTGGCTGAAGAGGTCCCCATCTGGGTTGGGACTGGATTAGGAGATCTATCCTTCTGAGTTCCCTATTTGGATGGGAGTGGATCATGAGATCTGTCCATAAGTGCATCATACTGGGTTAGGTGGATGTGTGTCCTGCTGTCTCCTGTTGGGAGGCAGCTGTTGATGGTTGCTCCAATGCCCCTTACTGATGCCCTTTTGCCTGCGCCCTCTTGTGCGCGTGCTGAGGTTTCAAATAGGACCAGTAAACCTTCCGTCGCTGAACCCTTCCCTGCCCTCCCTGGCGCGTGTTTCCCGCGCAGAACTCCGATGTGCGGTGGGCCGGAGTTCACATGATCGCCCTAGACATGGACCTGGTGAGGCACAGGGGTGGGCGCACTGGAGGCCTCCAAGAGGGTTTGTTCTGAGGCAGGATCTGCCTTCGTCCTATCGTTGCCTTCACTGTGTCAAGTCATGCCCCCAGAAGCCTTAACACGGAAGGCCTGTCAGCGTATACTGCACTGTCCTGTATAGCTTGCCTTCAGGGTCACGATTGGCAAACCATGAAACCCTACCAGCAACTAGGTGTTTCTGGTGGATTGAGACTGAGGCAAAACTTACGTAACTTGTTTTGCCTCCCCAACCCACTCCTGTCTGCCTGCCGTTTTCTCTCTTGCAGAGTGACCACAGCAAGGAGCAGCTCATGAATCAGCACCTTACCCTGAAACAGCTAGTTGGAGCGTGGGACCGCTGGCAGGCCCGTCTGGACAGCTTGGCCCTGGAGCATTCCGCAGCTTGGCTGTATGAGCCTCACACCTGCGGTCATTGCAGCATCGCCTCGGCTGACGGAACCGCCACAACGTCAGCAACTGCTGCTGCTGGGCTGTCGGTACCCTTGTCACCAGACGGGGTCAAGCAGCCCAAGAAAAAGAAAAGGAAGCAGCAGGCAGGTGCAGCTGCGCAAGAAGTCGAGGCCGCTGCATCGTTGGCCACCGGCGCCATTGTTCTGCCTCCGGCGTCGGGCTATGTGGAGGTTTGCGGCATCGAGCTGCCCTGCTCTGATGATGCTGAGACGAGGGATGCGACGTCCGCAGCCAGCACCTCTGGTCGTCCGTGGTCTCCTTCGGGTGCAACCACCTTTTCAGATGACCCGCTGGCGCACTTGCGACCGCAGCCACCACCTTTCGCAACGGTCCCGTCTGCCTCGCGGAACCTCGAGGCGTGTGCAATGGCTCTGTGTGCCGGCCGACCGCTGCTGCTTGAGGGCCCCCCTGGCTCTGGCAAGACCCGGCTCATCGACCAGCTTGCCAGCGTGACTGGCAACAGTGGGGGCATGGTTCGAATCCACCTGGACGACCAGATGGACGCAAAGAGTCTGCTGGGAGCTTATGTATGCACTGCAGTGCCCGGGGAGTTTGCCTGGCAACCGGGGCCCTTGACCCAGGTAGGTGCGGGGATGCTTAGAGGTACGGGGGTTGCTCACGATGTACAAGAGGTACAGGGCTACTCACATTGTTCACGAAGGATGGGGCTGCCCACTGCTCACTTTTGTAGGATACGGTGTAGACAACTGAGTGGAGGGGGGGAGCAGCATGAGCTACTCATTCTGGGACGGGGGCCATGCAGGGTACATCATGACTGGAATGAGAACGGTGCAGAAATGGTATCCTGGGGTCTGCCCTTAAATGCCTATGGTCTTACATGTTGTGTGATTGCCACCCTTCAACCGGCCTTTCTCCTTCTTCCTTGCAGGCTGTTGTTGAGGGTCGCTGGGTGGTGATTGAGGACGCCAACATGGCGCCCCCCGACGTGTTAGCTGCGCTGGTGCCCCTGCTGGAAAATCGCACGCTGGCACTTCCCAGCCGAGGCGAGGTGCTGGAGGCGGCGCCTGGCTTTCAGCTGCTGGCAACAGTCACAAGCGCACCTGGCTCAGCAGGGGACGGGGTTAGCGGTAGCGGCGGCGGCGGTGCCTATGGGTCCTCTCAGATGGTGAAGGTGAGGCAGAGGAATGGATGGAGGAATATGGGGAGGCAGACACGCACGTGTTGCCTCTGCCCACTTCATCAGCTTTGCCAATGGGACACAATGGGTCATAACTGTGAACCCTGGAACGTCCGACCTTTAGTAGCTTCAAGATGGTCTGTGGTATCCAGGGACCCCTCAATGGATCCGGTATGAAGCCTGAGTGAGACCGGTTATCAGATTTGAGATCGTTTCTGATCATCATGAGATACAAGGTCAGGCCTGAGAGGAGGCGAGAAACCAGACCCAAGACCAGATCTTCCTCACACTTTTTGTCGCACTGCATTTTTCTCACACCCCTTCCTTCTGTCTTCATCCTGCCAGCCCAACACCTGACCCTCAACCTTGCCCCAACCTATATTTTGCAGGAGCTCCTCGGCAGCTTGTGGGCATACGTGCGGCTGGAGTCCCCTGATGAAGATGAGCAGATCCAGATGCTGGCCAAGGCGCATCCACAGCTGCTGCCCCTGCTACCCACTGCTATCTCCCAGCTGTCTTTACTGCAGCAAGCGGCTGGCCACGCACACACACCGGTGTCTGGGCAGGCTGCTTGGTGGCATGCCCAGGCTGCGCGCGCCCTTGCCGCGGCAGGGGTGCGGTCGGGGAGTCTGGCCCTACAGCTCTCTCGCCACTTCTCAGTCCGGGATCTCTTCAAGTGGTGTGATAGGATGCAGGTGAGGAGATGCAGCAACTTGGGGGATGAGGGAATGATGAGGGTGAGGAGTGGAGTTCATGGGAGAGCTTATCAAACCTTTTTCCTGTCGTTTTCAATGCCACCCTGAGCCTGTAGCTTTCACTTGACCTCTCTTTCGGCTGGATAGGGTGTCCTCCCTACCTACGATTGTTCTAATTGTTTTCATCCTCATCTGCACTCTTGACTCCACTTGAACCCTAAACCCTAAACCCTAAACCCTAAACCCTAAACCCAGTCTTTAAGGGTGGTGGTGCGCACCGTTTGTCACACTGCTCCCTGCCCGCTGCCTCCCCCCGCAGAGCCTACACGGCTCTCTGGTCTGTAGCCGGGCGTTGCAGCAGCTCTCCAGTCAGGTCCCGCATGTAGATCTCCCGAGCGTTGAGCTTGAGATCCGGGTGGCCGCCTTCACAGAGTCTGCCGACCTGTTTGCAGCTCTCGTCTCGAAAGCCGAGTCTCGTACGCGGCTCCTCCGCGCCCTGGCTGCGCTCTGGGGCCTGCCTGAGGAACGGTACGTGGAGCAGTACGAGACGCTCGGCAAGCCCTCTCTGGAAGTGGGTGCCGAGCACGAGGTTGTCATTGGACGTGTGGTGCTCCCTCGGGCGCCTGCGGATCACTTGGGCGCTCCGGCGGCTTCTGCCTCATCCACCTTCGCCTCCACTGGGCATGCAATGCGCATGATGGAACGAACGGCAGCCGCGCTAGCCCGCTCCGAGCCTGTGCTGCTGGTGGGTGAGACAGGCACCGGTAAGACAACGCTGCTGTCCAGAGCCGCGGCGCTGACCCGCTCGCGCCTGGTCGCGTTCAACATGAGCCAGCAGACAGACAGCTCGGACCTGCTGGGCGGCTTTAAACCCGTTGACGTGAGAGATGCGCTGCTGCCCATGCTGGCGCCCTTTCTGAGCCTCATACGCCAGACCTATACAAAGTGAGAGCAGACAGGGACAGGGATGGTGTGTAAAAAACCCTCTTGTGGCTAAATGATCATCCAAGCTGAGCGATGCCCCTGTGTGTGGTGGTTGGAACATGCAATACAAAGGATGCTACGTAGGATGCTGTTTAGTTTTTGTTAACAAGCTTCTTTTGACCAAGGGATGGCTTCACTGTCGACATGCAGTGCTTCATTCCCAGTGCCCTTTCACTATTCAATTACAATGCAGCAGACGTCCAGCCCTCCAGCTTCCTGCTTGTCTCCCTGTATTAAAAGATGTCTGCAACCTTTTAGCTCCCATGGATCCCATCGCCACCCTGTCCAGCAGCCTGCTTCAGACCCTACGACATGACTCAGCCTGCCTGCCACATTCCCCCTCTTCGCTTCCTGCTTTAGCTCCTGCCCCTCCCAACCTGAACCTCCCTGCCCCTCCCTGCTCCCTCCTGTTCGCAGGGGCAATAATGAGGACTTCCTCTCCCGCTGCACCAAGCTTGCTGAACGGCGGAAGTGGTCCCAATTGCTACAGGCCTTCAAGACTGGTCTGTCCAAAGTGGATGCCTCACAGACCACATCTCCCGACAGCGCGGATGCAGCAGTGGCTGAGCCCCAGATACTTCCTGCGGCCGTCACCCCTGCCTCCCCTGTCCCCTCTGCCCCGGTGGCTGTCGAGAAGACGCCTGGCAAGGCAGCTGCCAAGGGGAAAGGGAGCCGGAAGTCATCAGCTGCCGCCGCTGCCGTTGCTGCTGCTGCCGTTGTTGCAGAGGTTGAGATGATGGATGCTGTTGCTGCAGCTGCTGCCGAAGCAGATGAGCAACAGCCCAATAAGAGACGCAAGGTTCAGCTGACGGAGCCATTGCGGTGAGTCGATTGGCTTTCAGCCGATGTGCTGCTGCCGCTTATGTGTATTTTCAGTGCCCATCAGGATTCTTTCAGGGCTCGTACCTGTGAACCTAAAGATTAGTCTAGGGCTGCAATCACTATCCAAGGGTTGATGGTGATGGTGATGGTGATGTGGCCCAGTCATCAAGGCTTCGATGGCATTCGGAGGAGAGAACAAAAAGCATCTGTTAGGGGTAGGGTAGCGTACTGCTGTCCCATGACCTGTACCCCCTCTCCTCTTCTGCTTGCCTCCTTCCGCAATCTGAACCCCCAATGCGTGATGGACCTGTACAGGCACGAGTGGCGCCAGTTTGCATCCGACCTGGCAGCAGCTGAGCGCTCTGCAGCTGCATCACGCGGAGGCTTTGCCTTTGCGTTTGTGGAGGGCAAGCTGGTCCAGGCGCTGCGACATGGCTGGTAAGAGAGGGCAGTGTCACCTGAACATGAAATAGGCAAAGTGTAGCAGGGCACAGGTCCTCTGGGAACTTCAGGCAAGAAGGCAGAACACACCTCATTCTTCGTTCCTAGCCGAGTTTTATGGAGCGTCAATTTCAAGGCATGGTTTGGAATTGTAGTCCACTGTTATGCCGCGTCTCAAATATGTTGTTGAATGCTGGATCTTGGATTCCTGTGGCTGTTCATATTCATAAGAAGACTATGTCAGCACTGCCCCTACATGGAGTGTCCTTGAGTCGCCCTCCAATCAATACCGCGTATCGCTGACCCCGTCCAACTTGGTTGCCTTCAGGTGGCTGCTGCTGGATGAGATCAACCTGGCTCCGAGCGAGGTGCTGGAACGCATTGCAGGCATTCTAGAAGGGGGCGGCACCGGGAGCGTGACACTAGTGGAGCGGGGGGACACCATGCAGGTACAGGGGATGAGCTGTTCAGGATGGGATGATGAGAGATGCGTTGGAGGTCTGGCAGGTAGCTGGCGGCCCTGATGGATAGCTGTACCCATGAGGGTGATGACCTTCACTGTTGAAGCTGGGCCTGAGCTGGGCCTGAGACCCAAGCTTGCACCCTGGGCTGTGTTCTGCACATAGGTAGTTTGTGCACATACTGTATATAGCGTTTATCTTTTTGTTGTAGCTGCACTTCATGCTATCTGCACATTGTGGCTTGGGCACAATTGTACACATTCCTGTCCACTATTGGATCATGATGTTTCTGGCCATACGACTTGGCCTCACATGTTTGAGGTAGCCGCACTTCTGTGGCATATGGATGCTTGGACACTTGAACCCTCTCCAGCTGACATTGGGGTCATCATTCCCTGTCCCACAGATTGCACCATGTGGGAATTGCATGCTGCCCTGATCTGCACGACTGCCTCTCATACTTGTGTGAATGATGATATATCCAGTAGTCAATCTCACGACGGTCTTCTTATAGACGAATTTAAACCCCGTCATGATGTCAACCTCTGGTAAAATGAACCTGACACACAGATCAACGCATGCTGATTTACATTTGCACTGCCCCATAATCTGCTTTCTCATACTTATGTGAATGATGATATAACCAGTAGTCAATCTCACGACGGTCTTCTTATTGACGAATTTAAACACCGTCATGATGTCAACCTCTGGTAAAACAAACCTGACACACAGATCAACGCATGCTGATTTACATTTGCACTGCCCCATAATCTGCCTTTCTCATACTTATGTGAATGATGATATAACCAGTAGTCAATCTCACGACGGTCTTCTTATTGACGAATTTAAACACCGTCATGATGTCAACCTCTGGTAAAACAAACCTGACACATGGATCAACGCATGCTGCTTTACATCTGCACTGCCTTTCTTATACTTGCTTTATAATTGCACTGCCCCATAATCTGCTTTCTCATACTTGTGTGGATGATGATACAACCAGTAGTCAATCTCACGACGGTCTTCTTATTGATGGATTTAACCCCGTCATGATGTCAACCTCTGGTAAAACGAACCTGACACACAGCCTGAGCATTGCTTGGCACCTGCATCTGCGTGTACTTCTATTCTTACGGTCCGGTGAATGATGATATAACCAGTAGTCAATCTCACGACGGTCTTCTTATTGACGAATTTAAACCCCGTCATGATGTCAACCTCTGGTAAAACGAACCTGACACCCACCGGTCACCACTCCTTGCACACTTGTGTGGACAAAGGACATGGAGGACTTCCAACCAGTCCCTGCAGCACTCCTGTCAGCCTTCTCTCGTGCTGTTGCCCCCTCAGGTGCCCCGCCACCCCAATTTCCGCTTAGTGGCCGCCATGAACCCGGCCACTGATGCCGGCAAGCGCGAGCTACCGGCTGCGCTCCGCAACCGCTTCACGGAGCTGTGGGTTCCGGAGCCTAACGGGCGTGAAGACCTGCGGGCGCTGGTGCACTCCTACCTAGCTGGCGTGGGCGGCCCGATGCCGCCCATTGACACGGTGGTGGACTTCTACTTGGCAGCCAAAGTGGAAGCGGTGAGGCCCTGATTTTTGTGCTGTGCGCTGGGAGGCATGATCTAGTATGCGCATCCCTCATCATACCTCCAGCTCATGGAGAATTTTTGCGTCTTTTTTGACACTAACCTGCATTCCTGTCTTGCCAGTGCACACCTGTCTGCCCATTTTATAAATGTGTGATAAACTTCCATCCACGCCTTAACCGTCTCACGTCTTCCTCTTTACCTGGACCCTGCCAGTGTAGCTTGCCTCTGCCTGCCTATCGCCCTATTGACGCCTCCTGTTTTCCCCCTCGCCCTGCCCCCCTGCAGGAGTCTGTGCTCAGCGACGGTGCCGGGCAGCGCCCCTGCTACAACCTGCGTACATTGTGTCGGGCGCTTGACTACGCCCGCACCTCCGCACCCACCTACAGCCTGCAGCGGGCGCTGTATGATGGATTTGCCATGGGCTTCTTGACACTGCTGGACCCGGCCAGGTGTGATGTGTGAACATTGAGCAGCTTGACATAAACGCATGACAGCTCCTGGAAATGGGGATTGAGTTTCTCACCTCCCCACATTTGTGTGTGAACCTTGTGGGGCGGAGCTCCGTTCTCCTCGTCAGGAGTCCCCATCCGACTCTCTTAGCTCACCTCACACCATTGTCCTATAAAATCATTATGCAGGTGTTGTGTTGCCCCCTGTGTGATTCTGACGCTCCCTTCTGCCTCCTTCTCTTCCTTCCATCCCGCAGTGCCCCCCGCATGGAGGCCCTGATGCTCAAGCACCTGCTGCCGGGCGCAAAGAGTGTGAAGGCGCTCCTGTCCCGCGCCCCCGCAACGCCTGCTGGTGCTGGCCCAGACACCATTACCCCCACGCACGTGCTGTTTGAACACTTTTGGCTGGAGGCAGGTCCGCTGCCTCGGCCAGCAGGCGGCAGGGACGTTGATTCAAGCGGGCGGCAATTTGTGGCAACACCGTCTGTCCACCAGCATCTTGTCAACCTGGCCCGGGCCGTGCTGATCAGGTAAGCTCCTGAGCAAGTGGGGGGGCAGGTGCTGAAGCTTTCGACGAGAATTTGATGTGGGGCGGGAACGGCAGGACGAGAGGTCAAGGTCATGTTGTCTTCGCAGCTTGTGTGTGCACACTGCTACCTTTTTCCTGGCGTAAACTAGAGGGCTTGAGAGGCATTTGTCATGTTTGGAGCGCATAGGATGCATGGCATGTTTGGAATGCATGGCATGCAGGCATGGCATGCATGGCGGTCTGGTGTGGATGATGATAACTTTCAGCACTGACATGTGGCCTGGGGCTGGGTACCCCAGCCCCCCACTTCCTGATGCGTTTGCAAAAATGTCATAGTTACTCTGACACACGAAACCACTCGCCGCAGCCGCCATGATTGAGGCAGTGCTAAGTCTATTTGTTAGGACCCTGTAAGGTTGCATTGACCCATGTTGTAGCACACCTATGCTTGTACACTGTGTTTTATATGTCGTATGATCCAGTCGTGCGGATGATGATAACTTATTGCGGCTGAGCCGCTGATGTAATCGGGTACCCCGGTTGCGGGCGGCCACTTGATGTACTTCAAACCAATGTCATAGTTACTCTGACGCACTTCTTGACAAGTAACTCATCACTCATCACTCTAACCTGCGTCATGCATCGAGCATGTCAACGCGGCCACACAGCTCCTTCAACCCCGCCTACGTTTACAGATACTCCGGTAGACACACAACCAGTTTACTGATGTACCTATCTTTGACATGTCTACAACTTTCCATCTTATCTGATGTTTCCTCTCAAATGATCCCTTCGATGTACTGGCAGTGGAGAGCAATCGTTTCCATGATTGCTCTTCCTGCTTTGTGGACATGTTTTCGGACTTCCAATACTGCCTCTCTGTCTCCCCCCTTCCCTGTCTCTCTCTCCTGCAGGAAGCACCCTGTGCTCCTCCAGGGACCCACCAGCAGTGGCAAGACGTCCCTGGTGGGTTATCTTGCCGCCCAGACCGGCCACAAGCTCATTCGCATCAACAACCACGAACACACGGACCTGCAGGTGGGTGACAGAAGAGGGGAGGGGGGGCACCGAGGGGGAAGCAGCTGTCTGGTGAAAGCTATGGGGTTTAAGTAATTTTTGTTGTTGTCGTGTCGGTATCATTTGGTTATTGTCATGTCCAGCCTCTGTGAGAAGCCGGAAGATCCTGCTCTCAACCATGTGTCTGTGCATTCCGTTATGCATGTGTTTTGGCACATCCTACACAATCCTTTGTCCAGGCCTACCTTGTATGTTACCCTGATTTAGTCCCTGCCCCAGCACCTGTCCCTACTACTGCCCCTTCTTTGTCCCTATCAACCTCTTGTGCCCCCATTGCCCTCCTCCCAGGAGTACCTGGGATCTTATGTGCCAGATGAAAATGGTCGGTTGGTGTTTCGCGAGGGTGCGCTGGTAACTGCAGTGCGTCAGGGCCACTGGGTGGTGCTGGATGAGCTCAACCTGGCCCCAACAGAAGTCCTGGAGGCACTGAACAGGTATGTTACACTGCAGGGCGTGTGATGAGGCAGGAGGGGGTGAGGGCTGGGGGGGGAATGGCTGAGACAGAGGGCTGATACAAACTACTTGCAGTGGATGCAGGGCAGCTTGCAGCTGTTTGTCCAGGATCTCATTGACAGGCTCGCTGCTTGCACGTGTCCAGGCTGCTGGATGACAACCGCGAGCTGTTTGTCCCCGAGCTGCAAGAGGTGGTCAAGCCGCACCCGCACTTCCTGCTGTTTGCGACCCAGAACCCCCCCGGGCTGTATGCGGGGCGGAAGGCACTCAGCCGCGCCTTCCGATCGCGCTTCCTGGAGCTGCATGTGGAGGATCTTCCGGACACTGAGCTTGCGGAGATCCTGGAGAAGAGGTGAGTGGGGTGCGGGGGGTCTTTGAGGGTGCATGACACCCTGACCAGGATCAATGCAGCTTGAGCCTGCACATGATCTGCAAGGATTCCTCCTGACCCGAGGGTGCTGTCACCCTGGAGGCCGTGGACCAGGGTTAGCGGCCAGGCACCTCCATGTTGCAGGATCTTGAAGAGAGATCTTAGAAGGGGAGATGGTTTGGTAACAGGGAGTGGATCATCAGACCTACAATGTATTCGCTTGACCATCTACTCACTCCTGCGACTGCTTGCACCCTCCCCTGCCTTTCCTGGATTTATAGGTGCTCCATTGCTCCGTCGTACGCCTCCAAGCTTGTGTCTGTGATGCGCGAGCTGCAGCGTCGCCGCCAGGCCTCCAACGCCTTTGCCGGCCGCCATGGTTACATCACGCCCCGCGACCTGTTCCGCTGGGCTGAGCGAGGCGCTGTTGGTTACACGGAGCTGGCAGAGCATGGTTCCATGATCCTCGGGGAACGGCTACGCAGCGCAGAGGAGCGCGGAGTGGTGGTGGAGGTGCTGCAGAGGGTCATGAAAGCACAGGTGGGGACGCAGCCGGGGTGTGTGAGGGAACACTGTGCAGTGAAGGGGGGAACAAGGGGACATAGGGAGCACTATCAAGCCGTGTGTCCTGCCTGACCTCTTTAGGTTGGGTCACTTGGCACATCGTAGCAATGGACATCAATAATTTGAATTCAGCTGAAGTACCACAGAACTGGATAGTGTTCGCGCATCCTGGATTTGAATATTTTTGCAAATCGTCCGCGCAGGGCATTTACTGCACAGCAGCCATTTTGAGCGAATAGTTTTATTTCCTGAGCGCGCAGCCCTTGAGATCTTTTTAATTAAGGTCCGTGCAGCTACAAACAAACCAACTTCGCGCAGGGCAAATACCGCCGACTTCAGGCCTTGGTCGTGTTTTTTCGGTTGAAGAAGAGGCTGACTGCCCTGAACTTAACAGCCCTGCTAAATATTGCTGCTCGATAGTCAAAAGCAGCGTCATGCTAATATTCGGTACCGTAAATTAGCCCGCGTTCCCCCTTCAATAGTTTGTTTTGCCATCCAAGGTCGCGCAGCACGCATTCTCGAGCTAGGGTAGTGTTTGCGCATTACCCCAAAATAAAAATTTAAGCACGGAGTGAAACCGGTTCCATGGACAGGGACTGTTGCCTTCTGTCTGTAAGTCGAATTTTTCCTCTGTCCCATGCTGTGGGCATCACGAAGGCTTATCCACACCGTTGCATGTAAGGCTTCCTTGAAGAGTCAGCTTGAAATAAATCATCAGTGAGCTATGTTTGGAAATTTTGGTCTTTTTGGATTGATGTCCTCAACTCCTTCAAACTTCCACCTACATGCACATTTATAGTCATATTCAGCCAATCCTTGCCACTTGTTTGCGGGGCAGCTTATCATCTGCCAGGTTGCTTCCCATCACCTGGGGGGTCCTGCTGCTCTGCTAGATCAACCACCCCTCTGTTACCACTGTGACACAGCTACCTTAGTGCTGTGAACACTACTAAGGCATTGGGATACTTGAGCCTGTAAGCTTGTGTACCCTGCCATCAAAGCCCTTGTATAGCCTAATGCATGATTTTGGGCTGATTAGCAAGATTGCCTCAAGGGGCCTTGCGTTTTATGTTGTCCACCTGTATGTGCATATGCTTGTGCCAGCAGCCCAATAATGACGGTCAATATCTTGCATTGCCTTCGCCCCTTAATTGGCATTCACGAAAGTGTTTTGCCACTTGTTTGCGGGGCAGCTTATCATCTGCCATGCTGCCACCCATCACCTGGGGGGTCCTGCTGCCCTGCTAGATCAAACACCCCTCTGTTACCACTGTGACACAGCTACCTCAGTGCTGTGAACACTACTAAGGCATTGGGATACTGGAGCATGTAAGCTTGGATACCCTGCCATCAAAGGCCTTGTATAGGTACATGTTAAAGGCACTCACCGCATGAAATCATGTGAAGTGTGCACTGCCTCAGCTTCCACCATAATGTGTGCTCTGTCAAGGCGGTTGCTAGGTGACACCTTTGTTGTCCTCTCTCTGTTTATGGTATCCAAGCATTTGAAGGGACTGGCGGCTTAAATCCGTGAGCTGAAGGTTTGGACAAGTCTGTGATATCAACTCCTCTGTTCACGTTGCCCCAGCCGCGACCATTCTGTGGGCATCACTAAGGCATTGGCATAATCTTTACTTGGCATTGCCTTTTTTATCCCACTCCCTCAGAGACCTATTCAACGAGTTTTTTTACCTCTCCCCTCCTGTCAAGTCCCTGGCCTCATCAAGCTACACCCTCCCTCCTTTAAGGAAGCATCGCCTGACAAAACTCATCTCCCATGCCTGGAGGACTCCTTGCCTGACCCACCCACCTCAAATTATACTGCCTCTCCAGATCGACATGGAGGAGATTTACCTTCGAGAAGGAGACGCCCCACTGCGCCGATTGACTGCCGCCCTCCAGTTACAACAGCAACAACAGCAGCTGCAGCAGCTGCCTGCCGATGGCACCTCCGCCGTCCAGCACTCTGAGAACGCCTCTGCAATTGAGGCGGCCATGCGAGGCGTTGTTTGGACACGCTCCATGCGGCGCTTGTATACCCTCCTGGACCGTTGCCTGCAGCATCAGGAGCCTGTCCTACTGGTGGGAGAGACGGGGACCGGCAAGACCACGGTGTGTCAGCTGCTGGCGCTTATGCGTTCGCAGCGCCTGCACATGCTCAACTGCAACCAGCACACTGAGGCGTCGGATTTCCTGGGAGGCTTTCGGCCGGCTAGGAGTAGGGTGGCGGCGGTGGCTGCCATGCGGGCGGCCGCGGCAGCCGCGGCTGCGAGTCCTTTGATGACAGATGTGCCAGATAAGCTACCTGGCCTGGACCTGGCCACGGAGGGTGACGCAGAGATGTCTCCTGCTGAACTGGTGGCCCTCATGTCAGCACTAGAGCGGGCATCTACCTCTGCCGTGGGGCTAGCGGAGGTCCGCCTGGCCAAGTTTGAGGGGCAGCTCTTGGAGGGTGAGGACGGTGCGGGTGAGAGGGTGGAGGAGTTACGTGCACAGCTGGCGGAGCTGAAGAAGGATGTTGCTGCGGCGTCCTCATCCGCCGCCTCTGCTCGAGCTCCGTTCCAGTGGGCTGACGGGCCGCTGGTGACGGCCATGCGCAACGGAGACATGATCCTTGTGGACGAGATCAACCTGGCTGAGGATGCTGTCCTCGAGCGCCTCAACAGGTGCGCGCTGGCGGATGCCGTGATGCCGCTGGGGGCTGCTGAAGGGGGGCTGCTGAACATGATTTGGGGCTGCTTAGCATGATGGCCTCAAGGGGCTTTGCATTTACATTGTCTACCAGAATATGCTTCTGCTAGTCAGCCCAACAATGACGGTCAATATTTCGCATTGCCTTCGCCCCTTTATTGGCATTCACGGCAGTGTTTTGCCACTTGTTTGCGGGGCAGCTTATCATCTGCCAGGTTGCTTCCCGTCACCTGGGGGGTCCTGCTGCCCTGCTAGATCAACCACCCCTCTGTTACCACTGTGACACAGCTACCTTAGTGCTGTGAACACTACTAAGGCATTGGGATACTCAAGCCAGTTAAGTTGGATACCCTGCCATAATAGCCCTTGTATAGCCAAATGCATGCAATGTACCAAATCCAGATGACGTTGATGCTGCTGATGAAAGTGGCCCCTGCTTGCAAGCCATTGCTGATACGGACTAGGTCTAAGAGGGACTGTGTTGTCCAGACACTGGAAGCGTCAAACGATGTTTAACTTTGTCTTTCTCCGCAAAGCATGGTCCCTCATGCTTCTCGTCAGTGTGAACAACGGCCTTCAAGCTGGGGTGAACTTCATCGGCAGCATCAGTGCCGTCTTAATGGCACCAAAACACGCTTGCATGTGTTCATCTGCTGATGTACACACAACAGTGACAGGCCTGCTCTATCCAGTTGTGTGCAAATTTGGTTCCATGCCATGCTGAGCAGGACCCCCTCATGTCCCCCTTCCGTGAAAGCCTGATTAAATACCTTTCCCTTCCACCTCATCTCAATATCGTTCCCCTTCATCGCCTCGCCATCATACCCCCCCCTTTCCGCTATGTTGTATGCAGTGTGCTTGAGCCTGGCCGCACGCTGACCCTGGCGGAGCGGGGCGGCGAGGGCGCCGAGGTGGTGACTGCTGCGCCAGGCTTCCTGCTGGTGGCAACAATGAACCCTGGCGGGGACTTTGGCAAAAAGGAGTTGTCGCCCGCACTCACCAATCGCTTCACCGTGGTGTGGGTCCCGGCTCTGGAGGACGATGCAGAGCTGCTGGCAATCCTGCAGGCTAGGCTAGAAGGTGAGGAGGATGGACATTGGGGTACTCCCGAGGGGGCTGATGAGGACGCTGATTCTCTGTGCGGGCAAAACAATGTACAAAAGCCGCAAAAATGTCAGGTACTTTTGTGTACGTGTTGATGTTATGGTACATGTTTTTATTGGAGGGAAATCTGGCTTCCGCCCAATGCTCTGATATCCTCGGATTGCGTCTATGCTCTTGACCAAAAGCAGCATCCGAGACTTGCCTGCACGTTTGAGCGGACTGTTGAATCCAAATAGTGGCCGTAACCAGTGTGAAGCTTTGGATGACCTCGCGAAACCCACGCATCTTTTCCTTGTTGTGAAATGAATGACCCCGTGCCTTGCAAGTGCACTTACACTTCAAATGCATATTCAGCCGATCCTTGCCACTTTGCAGGGTAGCTTATCATCTGCCAGGTTGCTTTCCGTCACCTGGGGGGTCCTGCTGCCCTGCTAGATCAACCACCCCTCTGTTACCACTGTGACACAGCTACCTTAGTGCTGTGAACACTACTAAGGCATTGGGATACTCAAGCCAGTTAAGTTGGATACCCTGCCATAATAGCTCTAGTATAGATTAAGTCATAGATATCCAGCCAATCCTTGCCACTTGTTTGCGGGGCAGCTTATCATCTGCCAGGTTGCTTCCCGTCACCTGGGGGGTCCTGCTGCCCTGCTAGATCAACCACCCCTCTGTTACCACTGTGACACAGCTACCTCAGTGCTGTGAACACTACTAAGGCATTGGGATACTGGAGCCTGTAAGCTTGGATACCCTGCCATTACCGCTTTATGTGTAGTTCAACTTGGGTGTCCAAAGTTACCCCTGTGTACCGTACCTGTGCAACCAGTACCGTGACACTGACCCAGTCGTTATTTGCTTCGTGCTTACACCAGGCACTAGTTCAGCCCAGTGTGACCATGTCCTCTCTCTGTTTATGGTATCCAAGGGACTGGCGGCTTCAATCCGTGAGCCGAAGGTTTGGACAAGTCTGTGATATCAACTCCTCTGCTCCACGTTGCCCCAGCCGCAACCATGCTGTGGGCATCACTAATGCATTGGCAGAATCAATACACCATCAGCTTGGCATTGAAACTGTTTGAAATCTCTCCCTACAGCCAGGGCTGAGTACCCTTCACCTTGATGACCCACCCATTCTCCCTACCAAAAGCTGTCAGTGCCAGGAGATATGTGTGCTCCCCTTATGAATTGCCTGAGCTCCCCTTGACCCGCAGACCCTCCCTCTTGCCCATAATTTCTTCTTCCCGCAGGCGAATCTGCACGCATCACCATTGCCCCCCTGCTTCTTTCCTTTTGGCGCTTCTTCCTGGACCACGCCTGCTCCTCCGCCCGCGCCTCGCTCTCTGTCCGCGACCTCCTCTCTTGGGTACACTTCATCAACGCAGTGGCCCCCGCTATCGGGGACCTCCCAGCTTATGCGCATGGCGCACACCTGACACTGTTGGACGGCATCGGTCTAACTGCAGGTGTCTCCCCTTCTGCCGCCTTGGCCCTGCGCGCCCGGTGCCACGCCCATCTCCTCTCCCAGCTGCCCGAGGCCTGTGGGGCGCGGCTGCATGCGCAGCTAGCAGCGGGTAGCCTGACCACAGCGGTTCCGGAGCTGGTACGTCTTGGCCTGCTGGCCAGCCAGGCGCCCGCAGGGCGATGGGGCCTGCCCCCATTCTATGTCCCGCTTGCGATCGACGGGCAATCCGCCGCGGACGGCTCTGGCTTCGAGCTGTCGGCGCCGACCACTGCTCGCAACGCTTTCCGAATTCTGAGAGCCCTTCAGGTGTGTGTGGTTGGTCCTGCCTGCCCATGGTCATACTTTTTCTGCATTCCTTGATTCCATTTACCTTTATGGTACTATGGTGACCCTGCAGCATTCCGGCAGGTAGGCCCACCCCTTGTGAGGTAGTCCTCATTAAAGGCTTTCCTGCCCTTTTGCGGCACCTTCAGCAGGTTTCAGTCAGCTCCCCTGTTGCGTCTCTCTCGCCCTCTCCCCCCCTGGTCCGCTTCTCCCCAGTATCTGTTACCCCTCGGCCCCAGAGGTTTCCTCTGCTGGGTCACTGGGTCCGCTCCCCTGCACCATCAATCGACCTGACCCTCACTGCCCCCTGCTCCCCAACCTTCCCTCAGGTCCCCAAAGCTGTTCTCCTGGAGGGGAGTCCTGGTGTGGGCAAGACAACCCTCATCGCGGCACTGGCCAAGAAGGTGGGGAAACGTTGAAACCACGGAGATTGTTGTAAGCTTATTGCCTCATCCCTATGAATTAGGATCCTGCAAGGACCCTGTTTTGCTCCTGAATCCAGTGCCGGGTCCCTGCCCCTCCTCGCACACCCTGTTTACACTAAGCCTAGGTCAGCCTGTCTCATGCCCTTCCCCTTCTGCTGCCCCCATTATGGCACTTTCCTAGGTCAGACCCCCTGACCCCTCACATGCTGACAGCTGGCTTTTAGGGCAGGTTGGCAGAGGGAAGAGATGATATGGTGGAATCTAAATCATATCAACTTTGGTGGAGGGTGCTTCAAGCTGAGCTGATGCTGCCATGTGGTCCATTTCTGCCCCCCCCCTCCCTTGCTGCCCCCCCTTCCTTTCCATCCAGATTGGCCAGCACTTGGTCCGTATTAACTTGAGCGAGGCCACCGACATGATGGACCTGCTCGGTGCCGACCTGCCTGCAGAGGGCGGGGCGCCCGGCCAGTTTGCTTGGTGCGACGGCCCTCTGCTGGGCGCGCTGCGAGCCGGCCACTGGGTGCTGCTGGACGAGCTCAACCTGGCCAGCCAGGCGGTGCTGGAGGGCCTCAATGCCCTGCTGGATCACCGCGCAGAGGTGTTTGTGCCGGAGCTAGGGACCTCATTCAAATGCCACCCAGGCTTCCGACTGTTTGGAGCGCAGGTCAGTGGGGGAGGGAGCTGATGTTTAGGGAGGGGGGATGTGATAAATGTATAGGGGGGATAGGGTTCTTGTGTCCAATATGGCCCAATATGGTTTTAGGCTTCCATGCCCACATGTGTTTCAATACTTTTTGACTTGTTAGATCTCTGATACCGGTATGTTGTGTGAAATAGGCCAACCTCAGCCCCACATATTTCAACAAGGCTTGGCACAAGCCTACCGCCCGCCTGCCCCTCCTTTGCCACCCTCAGCCCTCCTTGTGACACACTGCCTTGTTTCCCCCTGTGTCTGTAGGACCCTAGGATATGCCCTAAATCTCGTTTTTCAAGTTCCACCCTAACCCTGGATGTTTCACTGCCCCCCCTCCTGCCTGCAGAACCCACTCCAAGAGGGTGGTGGTCGCAAGGGCCTGCCACGCAGCTTCCTCAACCGTTTCACGCGCGTCCATGTGGAGCTGCTGACACGGGAGGACATGCTGCTCATTGCTGGTGGGATATGGGTCTGGGCCTCTGGGGTGATGAGTGATTTGCATATTGTTTTGAGGAGAATTATGTTCTCCTTATGTGGTTCGATAATTAGGGGTGATGTGCCCATTGCATGTCCTCTTGGGCCCAATGCATGTCCTCTTGGGCTCATCGCATTCCACGTAGGGCTGTGTTTATGATGAGGGCAATTGTTATTGAGGCGTTTGCTCTGTGTTGCTTCCGTTTATGCCCTTTGCTATGCTTCTCACTATCTCTTTGCCTGGGAAGCAAGGCAGGACTCAAGAATTGTATCTGAATCTTTTTCTTCTATAAGTCTTCTCCAAGTGAGGCCTGAATATATACCCCTCCTGTACCTTACCGCTTTCGAGTGCTGCCCCTTCTGAGCCTTACTGCCCTCCCTGCCACCCCTCCCGGGGCTTCTGTCCTCCTGTTTCTTCAAGGCCCCTCCTGCTGCTTCACTCCAAACAACCTCCCCCTCTGCAGGCGCTCTCCACCCCAGCATCCCCGCAGCCTTGCTGGAGAAGATGGTCCTGCTGCTAGGCCGTCTTGAGGCGCGTGCATCGGCCGGTGGTGGCGGAGGCGGCTTTGCTCAGCAGGGCGGGCCATGGGAGTTCAACCTCCGGGACCTGCTGCGCTGGTGCTCACTAGCGGAGGGTGCTGCGGCAACAGAAGCAGGAGAGGCTGCTGCAGCAGCTGTAGCTGCCATGGATGTGGACGGTGACTCAACGCCAGATTTGTCTGCGGTGACGGCAGCTGTTCCCTCTGATCAAGCTGTGGAGGCTGCCGTGCTGCACTACTCGCGAATGCTATTTGAGCTTCGCCTGAGAACACCACTGGACCGCGATGTGTTTGCCCAGCTGCTGGCACGCGCCTGGGGGTCTGCCAAGCTTCTGCAATGCAGCCTGGACGATGTCAGTGCTGCTGGCGGGGAAGGTAGTGGTGACGTTGCGGGGGGTAGCGACCCGGCTGGAGCTGCCTGCTGGGGCCGCTCGCCTAGTGTGGTGCTGTCTACGGAGGTGGCGTTGATTGGGCGGGCGCGGCTGATGCGAGCGACGGCGCCCATGCCTGCCATGCAGGCCAGTCTAGGGGCCTCACAAAAGGTGGGCTTGCTGCATGGCTGACCTTACTGAATACCTGCCTGTGGGTGCCAGATTGACAGTTTGTCAAAACGGCAAAGCAAGTTCAGTTGCCTGCTTAACAACGGGCGACACAGTCTGGTGTTCCTGGTGGCCAAGAGGATGGCTTCAGGGATATGGATGCAGGGGGATTCCTGACCTCCTTGCACATTTTTGAATCGTAGCCGTTTGCGTGCACCCAGACTTTGCCTCCTGCTGGGTATATCCTCGTCCCTCTTCCCTAGGTCTCTTCAAGCTAACTGACTTACTGTCTCCTCTCTCCTGCCCCCCCTCCTGGCATCCCCCTCTGCAGGTGTCTCCCCAGCTCCAGCTACTGCCCTGGCAGCTCCCTCTGCTGGAGAGCGCTGCCTCTGCCGTGTCTCGAGGCTGGATGGTGCTCCTGGTGGGAGGTCCGTCCACAGGCAAGACCAGCCTGGCCCGCGCACTGGCTGTGCTCAGCGGGCGGCGGCTGGCGGAGATCCCGCTGACGCCGGGGACGGACACCTCGGACCTCTTGGGAAGCTTTGAACAGGTCCGTGATGCAAGCATGTGTAGGGCGGCTGGCCCGGTGCCATCTGGATCCTTTTTAGTTTCAGCATCGACCTCTCTCGAACCTGCAGCTAATCAGTCGCCCAGTCATGGACCCTTGTCCTCATTTCTACCTTTTTAATATTCCTGGCATGTTCCTGACATGTTCCTTGTCTGCCTATTTCCGCTCACAGGTGGAGCCAGCAAGGCGTCTGAGGTCGGCCGGGTTACGCGCCGCGGCCTGCGCTCTTTCGCTTCAACAGAAGTGCCTGCTTGGCGGCCTGCACCCCTCCTGGGCCAATACGCTGCGCCAGGCCTGCTCTGCCGCCCAGCAGCATGCAGGCTCGTTGGCTGAGCCCGGCATTGTTCTCAGCTCCGAGGAGGCTTCCCGCCAGGTGCTGCTGCTGCAGCGCCTCGCGACGTCCTGCCGGGAGGTGCAACCACAGCTAGTGGCTGCCGCGGCAACGGACAGCGGCCCGCAGGATCAGCAGGACCTGGCTGAGTTGGAAAGTGAGCTGGCGCTGCTGCAGGCATTGTTCTCCCCAGAGGGACCCGGTGCTTCCGCCGCCGGCCGCTTTGAGTGGGTGGATGGCACGCTGACCCGCGCGGTGCAGCATGGCGGCTGGGTGTTACTTGACAATGCAAACCTGGTCAACCCAACAGTACTGGATAGACTGAATGCGTTGCTGGAGCCAGGCGGCAGCCTGTACCTGCCAGAGTGTGGCAGTGTGGGGGGCGTGGCGAGGATCGTCAAGCCGCATGAGGACTTCCGATTGATCCTGGCCATGGACCCGCGGCATGGTGAGGTCTCCCGAGCGATGCGGAACCGCGGCATTGAGGTCTGCATGCTGCCGCCCCCGCCACCTGTCGTTGCGTTTAAAGCGGGGTCGAAGACTCAGCCACCCCCGCATCAGCTGCTGCTGTCCAAATCCAGCAACAACAGCCTCAACACTGACGCGGCCGCCTCCCCCTGTGGTGTTCCTGCCGACAAGCGAGCCCTGGCTGCAGCTGTGCAGTCCGGTGGCGCGACGCACGCCCCACCCTTTGTGGTGTCGGCCATGGTGGCTGCCCACGCCCGTGTCGAGGCCATCTGCCGCACCGCCCACCGCCGCGCCCCGACCACCGCTGACCTGTCGGCCTGGGCAGGGCTGGCGCAGGCCCTTCTGTCCCGTGGCAGGCTGCTGCCGGCTGCCCTGGCCATGTCATGGCAACAGGTGTACCCTGCATCCCTGGGCCTGCCTGCCCGGGAGGCCACTGCTGCAAGGCAGGTGCTGTCGGACCTGCTGGCTGAGCTTTCAGCTCGGGGCCCAGTCTCCTCTGCCAACGCCTCAGAAGGAGATGTGGCAGCACTCGCGGGCCCCTCGACAATGATGGACGTTGATGGCTGCGACGCAGCAGATGCCTCCACAGCCGGAGACGAGGATGCACTTGAGATTGAACGTGAGGACCTGCGCGCCCGCATGCTGCTGGCTCCGGAGCCTTGGCTGGCCTCTGCGCCCGCTGCGGCTGCCCTGGCATCTTCAGCCCACTTGACGTGTCGGATGTCCTTGACTGTCCCGAACCTGGCTTTCGACTCCAGCCTGTATGGGGTGGTGCGGGATGCAAGCCTGTTGGACCATACGCTGCGCCTCTGTCTGTCAGCCAGCCTGCCGGCTGCAGCTGACGGCCGCTCCCTGGCCTTGCTGCCTAGCTGGGCCCTGGCACCTAAGGTTCACGGAGGTGTTGTGTCAGGCTTGCTTCTGCCGCCTTCTGCTGGCGAGGACGAGCCCTCTGGCCTGCCAGCCCTGCTGCGCCTGGTTTGGTCCGCCACCTCGGTCTATGTGCAGCGCTGCACACCGCAGGATCAGCAGCTGAGGCTGCTCGTGCTGACTGGGATTTCCGAGAGGGCTGCTGCTGCCTGCTCAAGGGCCGACGCTGGCATGGTCACGTCCATGGCCAGCATCGCGAGCGTGGCAGTCCTGCTGCCTGCGTTTGCCGCTGCCGTCCTGACAGGGCGGGAGGCGATGCAGCTCCAGAAGGAGGTTGCTAGCTCGCTGGCAGCTTCGGGCATGTCCACTTCCTTGACGCAACTCCAGCCGCTAGACCTGCGCTACTGCCAGCTGTATCAGCAGCGCCTGGCATCAGTTCCGGCTGCTGGCTGGAGCCGAGCCTGGGCCCTGCAGGTGTGTAGTTTTCGAAGGCCTTAATCATCTCCCTAGGATGGGAAACATTTGCACTTCAGAGGAGGAAAAACAAGGTAAGAGGTCCTCAACCCTGCTAGTTTTTATTAAGCCCTGCCTCTGCGTTCTTCCCCACAACTGGAAGCTACCGAGATTTAGGCCCTCCTTGCTGAGGGTGAACCAGCTTGCCTAGGTCCCCGGCTTCAAGCTTGGGGATGGTAAGATCCTAGTCAGTAGGTCACTGAATGAGGAGTAACCTACAACCCAAGATCTTGCCCGGTTTAGTCCAAGCAGGTACGGGTTCATCACAAATAAGGAACGGGATGACCTCTTGAACATGTTTGAACCAGGTTCTGTCCATGACTTGCTCTGGGCGTCCTAGATTACAGGGGGGCCCGGCTAGAAATCTAGATCTCTACGAGGGTCATAATTGCTGTTTGGGGTTCCAACTGGGCACCCACTGGGATGGGAATGTCAAACAAAATCCATTTGAACTCCGCGTGTCCTTGTCTTTCAGGTCCGCTGCAGGATTGCTCTGGTCAGGGCGCAGCACCTCGTTCTGTGCAAAGCTGCGCAGAATGGCGCGGGTGCCGCTGCCACCCTGGGCGCCGTGCCCGCAGCCACCGCCTACCAGGAGTCATTTTGGCGCGCAGGGCGGCCGCTGGAGCGTGCGGAGCGCGATGCAACCCACCCCATGGTGGACTGGCTGTCCGCCCTCTTCGAGGCAGTGTCCGCTGTTGAGGGTGGCTTGCTGCTACAACTCATCCCCCCTGCTGCCGATGCGGCTGGGGTGGAGCTGACAGGGCAGCTGCTCAACGAGCGGGGGGCGATGCTTGGCCTGGCCCGTGTCCAGCACTGGCGGCAGGCCCTTTGGGAGTGTGTGCACGGACCTGTGTACCAGCCTCACGGCCTCGCGGCCTCCCTGGACATGGACGTGATGACCTGGACATGGCGACGCATGGACAAGGCGATCGCAAAGCTCCTGGTTGCGATCCAGGAGCTGGGTTTGGATGTCGGGGCGGAGCGCCTGCAGCACCTGCGGGAGGGGATGTCGGAGGCGCTGGACCTTGATTTGGAGCCTGACAAGCCGCTGCTATGGCGCCATGGTGGCCGGCCGCTGCTTCCCCGCTCCGAGGCTCTGCTGCAGGCCTGTCTCCGGCTGCGCCGCTTGGCGCATGCGCTGGGTGCAGGGCCGGGGCCAGACGGGCTCTCTTCTGCCAGCAGGACGTTGGTTGACGGTCTTGCGGCTGCAGGCGTGCATCTGCCGCCACTGCTGCAGCGGTGTGCATCCGAGGTGGCGGCAGCCACTGCCTCTGGGCCTGGGACTGAGTCGGCTGCACGAGAACTTGTTGAGGCGGCGGTGATTGCCTCGCTGCGGTCCGATGTGACGCTGAAGCGCTCGGTGGTTCAAGGTATGGCGCTGCTGGGCGTGCTGCTGGACAAGGAGCACGTGGAGCAACAGGAGCAGCAGCAGCAGCTGCAGGCGGCAGTGGCTGTCAAGTCAAAGGCCCGTCTGGTTGCTGATGATGAGGCAATGGTGTCTGCAGTTGCCCTGGACCTGCAGCCCAGCCGGAGGGAGGCTGTCCATCAGGGCCTAGCGCTGGTCACGTCGCTGGTATCTGAAGTGGTGAGACGGGCGGAGCAGGCCGCTGAGGCTTGCACTGCGATGTTGCTGTTGCAGCCGCCAGAGGCCGATGATGGTAGCAGCTGCGCTTCATCCAGCGGAGGGGAGGCCACGGCCTGGCTGTTGCACCTGCAGAGACCTGCCCCAGCCCCAGGTGCTGCGTCTGGCGCTTTGTCTGCTGTTTCCGCTCCTGCTTCTTTGCTGGAGGTGTCTGCCTCAGCTGCGCTGATGCCCTCTGGGCTGATGGTGGCGCCGTCATGCCGGTCGCTGCAGTCTGGGCTCATGAGATTGCTGGTGAGAGAGGGGGGGACACCAGAGGGGCAACTTGAAGATTTATAAAAATTGTGCACCGGTAAGTAATATTCGGTACAGGCACCTGAAGAAGAAAATATAATGCAAGAGAGATTTGCAGTCCAGGCAAATGCATGGCAGTTCCTGTTACCTATGGTTGGGGTGTTGGTGGGTGTGCTGTCCTGTGTTGCGGAATTCGATGTCACCTTGCCTGACCTCCTTATCTCCACCCCTTATCGTCACACAGGACTTGGACAGTCTAGTGGTGCAGCAGGGCCTGCTTTCACGTTCTACGCACGCTGTGCTTGGGCTGGCCTCATCTAGTGGCAGCGACAGGCAGCAGCTTGCCTCACCCAGCCGGCTGAGCTCCGAAGCCCTGCTGGCGACCACCCGCCGACAGCTCCTCGTCGCGATGCACGCCGGTGGTGGCCGCTGCCCGTCAGACTTCGTCCCGCACCAGCAGCTCTGTTGGGAGCTAGAGGAGATGCTGAACAACGGCGTGGGGGGCGGCAGGCCCAGGCAGCTGCTGGCGGCGCTGCATGAGATGTGGCTGAGCTGGCATGTGGCTGTGTGGGAGGGTGCAGCTGCGCCTGCTGCCAGGGTGGGCAGCCTTGCTGCACTGGAGGCTGCGCCTGTTCGGCTGTACCTGGTGTGTAGAAAATACCTAAGAAAATGCCTGGGAAATGTATAGGAAAATGCCATGTGGAATGGGGGAGAGTCAGTGGGTGACCTGGGATTGGACCCTGACAGGTTGAGATCAATAGGAGCTTCTTTCCATTTTCAAATCCTGCAGTGGCAGATGTAGTCTAAGGCAATCAAGGCTTGCTTTCAAGGAGATATATGTCTCGCCTGCCTCGCAAGTGCTTCTTTGCATCCAATTAACACAGATCTGTTCCTCTCCTTTCCCCCCCTGTATGTCAGGCCTCCCACACCCAGGCCGTCGCCACCTTGCTACTCGAGGTACCCTGTCTAGTGCAGACCAAGCCACTGCGACTGCTCCAGCTCCGCCTGGCAGTCCGTCACCTGCAGCAACAGGCGGCAGCAGCGACAGCTGTCTTCTCGCCCTCTCCACCAGGAGAAATCACAGACACTGTGTGCAGCGCCCAGACTGGGCTGTTTGTGCAGCTGCTGCTTTGCCATGTGCCGAGCCTCTCCACTGAGCAGGCCAAGAGCGAGTTTGTTCTACTGTTGCAGCAACTACTGGACCTTGCAGGCAGGGTGGATGCTGTTGAGGCCTCCGGGCCAACCCGGCTGCCTGTGCTGCTAACACCTGCTCAGGGAGTGCCCAGCCCGCAGGAGCAGGGGCAATGGCTGGATGCCCTCGCCAGGCTCATTGAACATAGCTCCTCGCACGTACTCCTGTGCTCGCTGCTCAGGCTGCTAGTGCTGCCGTGCGCCCAGGTGCTGATGGAGAACCTGACAGTTGCTTTGGGCGCGCCTCAGCCCGCCGCTGCAGCAGGCTCGCACGCGCTGATGGCTGGCCACGGCCGTTCGTGGCTGTTGCTGGGTGCGCTGCGGTTGCAACTGGCCAGCCCACCTCGAGGGATCGACCCAGCTGGCAAGTACTTGATCGCTGCGCGGCACTTGCGGAGTAGCATAGCCGAGCGGATTGACCCTGAGGCGGAAGTGCGCCGCGCGATGCAGTTACTGCCTGGCGGGCATGATGAGGTGCCGCAGCTGGGCGAGCTGGCTGCAGAGCGAGTGCGGGATGAGGCGGCGCTGGTCTGCGTGGCGGCCCGTGTTGTACCCCGGCCGGAGCCCTCGCAGTATGCTGTGCTGGCGGGCGACGTGGCCGGCTTCGTCGGCAGCCTTGGTGGGTTGGATGCAGTGGGGGGAGGATGGTCAGCAGCTGATCTTCACGGGCATGTTGCTTGGTCTAGTTGTTGATCATGCAGACTGGGAAGGTGCTTGCCGTTGTTGAATTGCCACAGACTGAGCTTGCTATGAACAAGGACGTGTCACAATTAGTCGCGTTGGCTGTTTGTCGCCTTCTTTGTCCTGCCTGCCTGCCCTACTTCTGCCTGCTTGACTCTTGCCTGCCTGCCTCATTCCTGCCTGCTGGCTTGCCTTACTCATGCCTGCCTGTTTGGCTCATTCCTGCCTGTCTGTCTTTCTTTTCCCTGCAAGCCTCATTCCTGCTGTCCTCCCCGCCTTTCCCATGCAGGCAGTGTGGCGCGCATCCTGTCCCTGCTGGAGGCGCTCCACCAGCTCACCTCCCCCTCAGGCAGCACTGCCGCTAACCTGCCTTCGCCCGCTGCCGTGCAAGAGGCAGCGATATGGCAGGACAATGCAGGCACATGGGCCAGCCGCCTCAGCCGGCAGTACGATGCGTACCTGGACATTGTACAGCCTGTCACCCTGGCGGTGCAGGAAGTACGGCACGGGCTTGCCCTTTTGTCAGCGGCTGCAGCCATGTCAATGGCAGAGACCGGGGCTGGAGCGGGATCAGGCGAGCTGATCCCCTCGGCTGGACATCTGCTTCCTTACCGATTGCAGGCCCTGGCCTTGCGGTCAGCCTCTGCGCTGCTCTCCTTCCCAGCCAACCTGAAGCAGCCCAGTGCCGCTCTGTCCGTTGGTTCCCTGCAGCAGCAACATCATCCTCTGCTGCTGCTGCCCGGCTGTGAAATCGGCGATGAGAATTCCCTGCAGCTCGTGTCTGGCCTGGCTGCAGCGGCTGCCCGCTCATCCGCCCCGCCCCACCTGGACACCAACACGCTGTCCAAGATCTACGAGTCTGCCAGCTACAGCGCCCGACTGCAGGCGCTGAGGGTGGCCATGCACGTGGCATGCAGGGAGGTGCTCTCGACATCTGGCGCTGCTGTTGAGAGCAGCGGGCTGGACTTGTCGCTGCGGGGGGACTCCGCTGCCAGCGCCTCGTCGTCGTCTCCCTCCCTGGGTGGCCTGTTTAGGCTGGAGGGGCTGTGGGATCAGCTGCATGGTGCCTGGCAGCAGCTGCAGGCCTTTGAGGAGGCTCGCGCGGCTGAGGAGGCTGAGGTGTACAAGAACAAGGACCGCAGCACCAACATCAAGTCACAGGAGGTGAGGCAGGGCCTGCCTGTAAGAGGGAAAATAAAAAGGATACCTCCCCCCCTCAAACCTCCTTGTCACACAGGCACACACCTGTTTGTGAAATTCTCAAGCCCTTGTAACATAGGGGATAGACCCACTGTTCTGTACCCTATGAGCATATGGCCCTCCTGTAATATATCTTTAGCCCTCTGGTAATGCACGAAGTTGAGGATCATGTTTGTACAGGGTCAAGTCCGCCTGTTTTGAGGCTCCCCGCTCATCACGGCAAGAAAAGCACCCACACATCAAACCCTTGCGTCTTACTTTGCCTGTGGAGCCCAGCCCTCTTGCTCCCTGGGTCATTCATTCCAAGGACAGATCCCCAAGCCCAATCACTAAAAAAACATTGCTTTCCCCTCAAGCTTGCCCCTTTTGGGCCTGTTTCGGCTAGTCTTGCTTACCCTGGGCTGGTTGAGAAGCCTGCCTTCGTGTACCCCCTGCTGCCCCTGGCCACTCTCTTGACCAGGATTGTCCTTACACCATTAATGGCATCCTCCAGCTCATATTATTGACCTGCTTGTGGCTACCGCCTGATCCTCCCGCGCAGGAAGACGATGAGGATGACTTCAAGACCCGCAACCTCAACCCTTGGGCCGCCTTTGCCGACCTCGTCCCCGCTGATGATGACGGAGGCCCTCCTGACCCCATGGACGAGCATGGCAACGTCATCAAGAGGCCTGAGCTGCCTGACGCAGACGGACAGCCTATGGCATCAGAGGCCCAGGCGCGCACAGCAGCTGCCCGGCAGCTGCTCGAAGGGGAGCTGCTTGAGGATCTGGTTGCTGTCTACTCTGCGGCGGTGATGACGGTGGAGCGACAGCAGAGGCAGCACATGGCGCCCTCACAGGCCGCGTTGCTGCTGGCTGGGCAGCGGGCTGCGCGAGAGCGCTGGCTGGGACCCCGCGGGGTGACCCGCTCCTTCAAGCTTTCTTATGAGCTGGGCGCGCAGCTGATTGGCTGGCTGGGCGGTGCTGTCGGGGCGGAGCTGGACTCGTCTGCTCAGACTGGCCACCTGATGAGGGCCTGCCTGATGAGCAAGGAGCTGGGGAAGGCACCCGCAGCGACATCGGCGGCAGCGGCTGCTGGCCCTGGGGTTAAGCCGGGGCGCAAGAAGTCGCGCAAGGCGGCCACCTCGGCTGCCGCTGCGTGGGTCATGTCGCCGGATGAGGGTGATGAAGCGGATCAGGAGGCGGTCGACGGTGGGGTGGACATCAATGGTGCCTGTGTTGAGGAGATCTCGCTGTTACAGGTGCGGAGGGAGGGGGGGGGGACAGTGGAGGGGGCTGGGCTGGGGTGCACTGGAGGGTTAGCAATGTAAGATGATCAAATTTCTATCCTCCTGTCTCAGCATGTAGTATGCCTAGAGATGATGGAAGCCCTGTCCTGCAGCTGCACTAGGATGGCTGCCTTGCAGTGATCGCCTTGAATCAGCGGCCTATTGCAACGAAAAGGGATGGAGGGTTGATGTCCAGCTGAGCCATGCAAGCCTGAGGCCAGCAAAAACTTCCAATCCCTTGGTAGCCTTTACTTTGCCATCTGCCCAGTGCCCAATGGCCCATATGCTAACTGCCCTCATGCTATCTGCCCGCTGCCCACATGCTATCCGCCCGCTTGGCTCAGGCCCCTATGCTTTGTGACATGCTGCCACCCGGTTGCCCTGCTGACTGCTGACCTGATGGTCTCATGATGTACTGCAGGCCCCCGTTGCTGATGTGGACAGCCGGCTGCGTGCCCTCTTGGCGGACTACCCCGACCACCCTGTGCTGCTGCAGCTGGTGGCCATCGCGGCACGCTGCCTGGTGCTGCCGGCAACGGCACCGCTTAAGACAGCTCTGACAGGGCTGGAGCTGCTGCTTGCACGCGCACAGGTGAGAGGCGTTGAGGGCAGCTGGAGTGGGTAAAGGGGTCGTTGGTTTGGGAGGCGTGGGTTTGGGAGGCGTGGAGGGCAGGCGTAAATGTGTAAATGCATTCACACTATGTTCTCAGGGCGAAATCTTGAGGGTAGATGGTCAGGCGATGAGCTGCTGCTGCTGCTGCTGACTGTCATCTCTCTCCTGTGTTTCTATTTTGGCCAGGTGTGGGAGGAGACAGCTGCCAAGTTTGTCTCCATCTCGGCACAGCTGCATGTTGTTGCGGCCTTGGCCACACGATGGAGGCAGCTCGAGCTCGCCAGCTGGCGAACCACGCTCAAGCAGGTATGTTAACATGGTGGGAGGAGAGTGTGTTATTGTTGATACCAGATACTTAAAAGCTGGCCCATGTGCCTGAGGGTGATGAAACTGGGGAGGGCAATGTCCTTGCCGTTTGATTGTGTTGGCTCAGAGAGAACTATGAAGGAGGTTGGAGAGCTTAATGCATGTGTAAGACAGGGGAAGGGCTAGGGCCAGGGCTGCTTTGTTTTACAGCATGCCTGGCATTGCACGCCTCACCCCGCACCATGTAGGTGATGTGAAACAGCTGTGTCAAACGGATAGGGAAGAGAAACGTCCTGCCTCTCTGCTCTCATGCCACATCGCCCCTGATCCCCTCCTGCAGGTCCTCCGTAGCCATGCTGCCGGCGCACGCCGCAGCTGGTTCCACCTGTACGGCCTACTGGTCCTTGGCTTGGAGCAGGAGGCCCCTGAGGACACTGAGGCTGCAGAGCCTGCTGCCACGGCGGTGGCCTGCAGCCAGGCTGCAGATGAGAAGCGCTACCGCCGCACGGCATCAGCGCTCGAGGCCTTTGTCCAGACGTCCACCATTGGCGAATTTGACGCTCGGCTGCGGCTTCTGTCCAGCTTCCACAGCCACTTGTCTCTGCGACTGGCTGCTGCTGCTGCTGGTCCTTCGGGTGCTGGCCAGGCTGCGTGTGGAGTGTCAGCGGGTGTGCTCGCTGCCACTGTGGCGGCGCTGGCCAACATGGTGCAGTACTATCGGCAATTCTCCCCGGCTGTTCGGCGCTGGATCGAGGCGGGCTTGACTCCACTCGAGCGCGACTTGCAGGTATGGGGGGGAGAGGGTATGGGGGAGGTTGTGTGAGCTGGGTGGATGGTGGAAAGGAGGGATGTTGATAGGACAGTGGTGAGGGTTTCTGGTTAGACAGAGGGCGGGTGAGGGTTTCTGGTTAGACAGAGGGCGGGTGAGGGGGGCTAGGCAGGCAGAGGGCGGGTGAGGGGGGCTAGGCAGGCAGAGGGCGGGTGAGGGGGGCTAGGCAGGTAGAGGGCGGGTGAGGGGGGCTAGGCAGGTAGAGGGCGGGTGAGGGGGGCTAGGCAGGCAGAGGGCGGGTGAGGGGAGCTAGGCAGGCAGAGGGGGAAAATACTGATTGGACGGATGGCAGAGATGTACCGCGCTGGGTTTGAAATTCTGTAGCCTAAGACCTTGTCCTTGATTTCCTGCATCTGTCAAGTGATGCTGTCAAGGGGGGGGGATGGACTCTCAGGACCTGGGTGCAGGTTGTAGAATATGAGGCAAGCGGTGGCCAGCAAGCACCTCAGAAACTGAAAGGATCGGGGGCAGGTTGTCAAACATGATGCAGGTGGCGAGCAGGCAGGGTCCTATTAAACGTGAGCAGACCCATGAGCCCGGGTTGGTCAGACCTCGAATGAGACGCTTCCTCCACTCACACTCCTTTATGTTCCTCTCAGGGCTTCATCGCATTGGCTAAGTGGGAGGATCGTGGCTTCTATGCAATGCGAGCCTCGGCTGAGAAGGCGCAGCGCTACCTCCACAGGTGAGCCATTCCTGGGGGGACTATCACACCCAGGCAGGGTGTGATGTGCTGTTGGTTTGTACAGAGTTGGTGCCTTCGAAAAGCAATCACTGGTGTCTGCACCGGGAGGGCCCTGACGCGGTTGGAATTAGATTTTCTAGGTAAGACGGTGCGGTTGAAGTGTGGGTTTCTTTGGGGGACATTCTGTGAATACTGTGTAGTGATAAATTGACCCATGAGGCCATGAGCAGCTGCATCAATGTTGATACCCTGTGTGGTGATTGTGTACCTTTGCACCCGGTGACCTCTCCACTCGGCCCCCCCCACCCATCCCCTGCAGACTGAGGCGTCGTGCTGAGGATGCGATGAAGCAGCCCCTGGCAGTGGTCATGGCTGAGGCCCTGCGGGGTATGGGCGTCCAGGAGCTGTCTGCAGCGGCAGCTGCAGCAGTAGCGCGGGACAGTGATGCAGCTCCAAAAGCGGCAGCGGCCAAGAAACCGGCTCCCGCTGCCGGCCAGCTCTCCGAGGCCCCAGTGCTGGGCATGGACGCAGATGAGGGCACGGGGAAGGCTGCAGCGGCCATGGACCTGGCGGGGGGCCAGACCAACCGCCTGGCATGGTCGGTGTTCTGCGACGCTGCTGTCGCGCAGGCGGCCCTGCATGTGTTGCCCTGTCTGCCCGCTGCAGCACCCTCCGTTGGTTCCTCTTACAGTGCCCGGTTACCCAAGCTGACCTCTCAGCTGGCTAAGGTGCTCACTGCCTCTCTGGTGACTGCAACGACCGCACCTGTGCTGCCCACGGATGAGCCAGCAGAGGACTTATTGGGGGACGAGGACACCTCTGCCCGCGTGCCCCTCCCTGCGCTGCTCCCCCATGAGGCGATCGAGGAGGTCTCCACCTCAGCCGCAGTGCGTGCCTCTGAGCTACGTTCGGACGTTTCAAAGGGCGCCCGGCTACGCAAACGCAAGGCACTGTCGGACCTGCTCCAGGCGCTGGCCGAGCTTGGGCTGAGCCGCCGAGCATCCGCGGTGCCTGCGCACGACCGCTCTGCGTCTTCGTGGTTCAAGCACACACCACCAGGGGATGCAGTGCTCGCCTGCTTGCTGCATGCGGAGCCTGGGCAGCAGCAACAGCCGGTAGCTCCCGAGGCGCTCGAGGCCGGGCGTGCGCTGTGGTCACGCTCAGACGTGTACTACTACCGTGCGATGGCACGGCTGCAGAAGCTGCAGGCTGCAGCCATCACCCCACACCGCGATGTCAGCGGTGGCGAGGCCACTGCAGCAATGAGGCTTTGCGAGCACTCCATGTATCTCTGCCGCCGGCAGCGGGAAGCCCTCGGTAGATCAGCAGCGGCATACGCGCGTCTGCTCAGGGCATCGGTATGGCTGGAGGAACTTGCTGCTGCCCCAGCCTCTGTGTCAGGCTTGGAAGAGGTGGGCACAAAGAGAGTGCAGGTGCCACCACAGGGCCTGGCTCTGAGCTGGATGGCGGCGCAGCAGCGCAGTATGGAGCGGCTGTCTCTGCTAACCCGCGAGCAGTCCATGCTGCTGGCTGCGCTGCGGGACGTAGGAGCCGTACCGGGACAACAGCAGCAGCAGCTGGCAGCTGCAGCACCAAAGTGTGAAGTATGGGCTGACTCCTTGGAGCGCTGCCGGGCGGCGCTCGAGGCGCAGGCGCTTCAATGCCGGCTGCCCGCCACTGCTGCAATGCCTGGGGAGCCCTCGGAGGGAGGTGCAGGCGACTGTGCCTGGGTCTCGGCAGCTGCCTGGCAGCTGCTGACCGACAACCACCGCCAGCTGTGCGTGGTTCACGCCGAGGCAGCTGCCTTGATGCCACTGAGCTCGGGCGCGCTCACCCCGCCGGGGCTGCAAAAGGTGGTTCTGGAGCTGGGGCAGGCAGTGGCTGAGTCGTCCAGCTTCAGCTCCCGGGGTGAGCTTGCACAGACTGCGGCTGACAGCCTGGCACCGCCGCCGTGCCAGGTTGAAGGCGGTAGTACAACTGGCACGGAGGACCAGCTGGACGCTGCTATTAAGTCGGTGCTTCTGTGGGCCCAGGGTATGGCGGCGGCCACAGCTGTGCCGACCGACGCCTCTGTAGCGGCTGCAGCTGCTGCTGCTGCTTCCTCTGAGACAGTGGACGGTGCTTCGAAACCCGACACCATTCCTGACTGGACCCGGAAATGGGAGCGAGGTGTGGGATTACGTCATGTGTTGGAGGTTACCTCATCTGTCTCGGATGCGATGCGAGACTTATCAACTGCGAGCGACCTCGCGGCCGCTGCCTCGCCCACGGGCGAGGGGGAGGCAGAAGCGACCAAGTCTCGTCAGCAGCATGTGGTTGCCCTGGCTGCGCGGCTAGGTCGTTTGGCGCCCGCTCTGCGGCTGGTCGCGGCTGCGCTGCAGCAGTGGTGCCTGCCGGCGCTGTCGCTGCACAAGGCCACTGCCAAGCTGGCGTACATCTGTACCGCTATCTGTAGCTCGTTGGTTTGCGAGGGCTACTGCATGCCCGAGGGAGAGGCGGTGGAGGGCAAGGACGGTCCTGGAGAATTCAAGGAGGCTGAGGTGAGGCAGGTCTCGCTGGTGGCCACAGGGTCCGGAACCTGTACAGGGTCCTTTATTCTGGAACCGGTGCCGCGCATTATTTTGTCTGGCTCTTGAACTGCGCGGTACATTGGCCTGGATCTTGTACTGCACAATCATATTGGCTAGATCCTGAACTGCGTAGTGTGGCACTCTCTGTCTGGTCACAGCTCTGGCCATACCTTTGGGGGCTTTCTCACGCAAGCCGGGTTATGAGCTTGTGTACCAGTCTGCATGGTGGAGTCCAGTGTTGGCACTGAACAACAGCTGGCAGTTCGCAAGCAGTTCGCAGGTGCTTTGCTACCATATGGCCCTCCTCCATCCGTCCGCCGGCTTCTCAGCTACCTGTCCAATGCACTGTGCCCCCATCCATTCCTTCTGCCGGCTTCTCAGCTACCTGTCCAATGCACTGTGCCCCCATCCATTCCTTGTGCCGGCTTCTCAGCTACCTGTCCAATGTACTGTGGTCCCACTCCATTGTTGTTGCCCCGCTGTCCCAGAATCGCCCCTGCCCCCCTCTTGTTTACAGGGCACTGGCCTGGGTGACGGGGACACCAAGGGTGCCAAGGACATCAGTGACCAGATCAAGGATGAGGACCAGCTCCTGGGGGCGGAGCAGAAGAAGGAGCCCGGAGCCAAGAAAGAGGAACATGAGCAGGATGATGGACCAAAGGAGGAAGACCAGGCCAAGGTGGGGGGAGAGGAATATGTATATGTATATATATATCGAGATACGGTAGGTATATATTATTTATATACGTGATATATATATATATATATCACATGAGAGGCAGGGGTAAGGGGGTGGAGAAGGTCAGACGTGTGTGTGCAGGGATCAAAGAAAAGAGACTCTTCCTCTAATGGCTGGCATGTTGAGACAAACTTACAGAAATGATGCGGCTGAACACAACAGCAGGGTGGCTGGCAGGCGGTAAGGGTGCTGAACTGCTGAATTGTGCGAGGTGTTATATAGGACGGGACATGGCAGTGGGGGACAAGGACGAGGTTTGTGGGAGGGGCAGCGGGACTACCACCTTATCTTTTGTTCCCTTACCGGTAGCTCACCATTACGGATCTCCCCAAATTATTCATCCTAAGGGCATTGAGATGAACGATGACTTTGAGGGCCAGCTTGAAGATGTGGATGCTCCCAAGGATGAGGACGGAGACAATGAGCCCTCTGAGGAGGAGGAGGGGGATGACGACCGCATTGAGCAGCAGATGGGAGAAGACCTTGGGGATAATCAAGAGGTGAGAGCGAGGGGGGCAAGCGCAAGGGGCATTGTGGGGGCAGAGGATGAGGCTGGACAGGGGGGAGGAGGATGGACAGGGGGGAGGTGTGAAGGGCGTGAGGGGCAGGGGGGAGGAGGATGGACAGGGGGGAGGTGTGAAGGGCGTGTGCATGGGGCATAGCTTTTGGGTGATGAGTAGACGTGTAGTAGATGAGCCGAGTGAGGGGCTGAGGGCTACCGAAGCACTGAAGTGAGGTACACATGGGTTTAGGTACAGCAGCAGGAGGTGAAGATGAAGAAGCAAGAGTTGTAGCAGGGGAGGTGAAGCAGGGGAGGTGTAGAGTCAAGAACAAGCTCCTTTGAAACCTGAACCTTAGACTCAAGGATGGAACAGTAGCTGGGGGGGTTGAGGCTGGGTGTGGATAGTGGGTTGTGAGCTCAGTGATTGTGCCCTCTGCCTCCAGCCTCTGCTGCCCTCTGATGACTGCCCAACCCTAACCTCTCCCCCTCATGCCTCGATCAGGTTGTGGATGAGAAGATGTGGGGTGATGAGGACCGCAAGGACAAGCCCGACAAGCCAGATGAGAAGTATGAAAAGGATGCACCCCTGCAGGTATGAAAAGGGCGGCTTCTTGTGCGCAGGTGTGCAGGCTCTCGATGCGGAAGATGAATCGTTGAGCCATACAAGCCTTCGCTTCAAGTGGTATTTCTTACGTTGAATGTATGAAACCAACTCCTGGTTGATATTTAATACCAGGGAGACAGGCTGTGGTGTGTTTGATGTAGGTATTGAATTCCTGAGCCTAGGCTGCTGGTCCACTTATTTTGTGCAGCTCCCCTAGGTCTATGGTCTGCCTCCTTGATTTGTGTGTGTCAACATATTCCTCCCGTATGTTCTGGGTATCCTCGTCCACCAATCGTCCACCCCCGAAGACTGCTGAATTCTTGAATGGCTTTCCTTGTCCCTGTCTCTTCCAATTAAGCTCCAATGTTGAAGTGCGGTTGAACCTTGCTGATTGCCCCCCTCCCCCTCTCCCCCTTTTGTTCAGGTTGAGGACAAGACGGATCTCGATTATGCGGCAGGGGGCGAGGAGGACCCGGACAAGCCCAAGGATGACAAGAAGCAGGACAAGGGCAAGGAGGAGAAGAAGAAGGAGAAACAAAAACAAAAGCAGGAGGGTGGCGAGGGGCCCGAGGAGGAGAAGATGGAGGTGGATGAGGAGGCGGAGGAGGAGGGCCGCATCAATGATGACATTGACGACAAGTATGAGGACAAGCACTTCGCGAAGCCTGAGGCGCCTGAGGAGGAGATGGAGCTGCCCGAGAACCTCAACCTAGACGGGGCCGAGGACGAAGAGAAGCCGCAGGAGGAGAAGGGGGCCGAGGATGGGGAGGAGAATGGACCCGAGGGTGCTGCAGAGAAGGAGAAGCCGGGCGGTGCGGAGAAGGAGGAGGCTGCAGGCGGCCCGGAGGAGGAGGAGAAGGGGGCGGAGGCAGCGCCCGATGGAGACGAGGGTGGCGACAACGCGCCCCCTGTTGAACCTGAAGCGGCGGGTGATGCTATGGACGTGGATGGTCCCGCTGACGGAGGCGATGACATGGACCAAGATAAGCCTGGGGATGCGCAAGACGCTGCCGGCGCAGAGAACCAGGCTGACGATAATGCTGAGGCGCCGCCCGACAGCGGCATGGGCATGATCGACCCCGACCAGGAGGAGGACGCGCCCGCGGAGGAGAAGAAGGAAGGCGATGAGGATGCGGCCCTGGCCCACGCAGGCCAAGAGGAGCCCAAGGAGGAAGGGCCGCGGGAGCAGCAGCAGGCCGGCCCGCAAGGCGTCGCCTCTGCAGCTGCACCCTCTGCTGCCAGTACCGGGCAGGCCAAGGGTGTACAGGCCGAGGAGGAGAAGCCTGAGGAGGAGGGCAAGGAGGACGAGATAGCAGAGGGGGCCGCCGATGCCGCGGCACCGGAATCTGCTCCCAAGTCCCACCAGGGTGCAGCCGGCCTGTCCAGCGCCAATGAGCAGGGTGCACCTGCGCCCTTGCAGGCCAGTGGCGAAGCCGGCGGAGAGGATGCAGCTGGGGAGAAGGAGAGGGAGCGACAGCGGCGGCAGCAGGCGCGCGCCCAGCCCAACCCACTACGCAGCCTCGGGGATGCACTGGAGCGCTGGCGAGCAGACCTGTCTGTGTCGCACGATGCCAATGAGCCGCATGAGGGTGGGTGCTGGGGTGCTGGACCGCTTGTGTGTCTGCGGGGCAGAAAGTGGCGGTCGGAAGAGAGAAAGTGGCGATTGCATAGGAGAAAGGGCCTTTTGATATGCTTATTTTAGCAGCATGTTCAAAAAGGGTCCCGGTGTTGCTAAATGAAGGTGGATGTATTTGACCCCCATTGCAATTCCTCCTCCTCTACACCCACACAGTCCCATCCTGTTGTCATAGGCCACAAATTTGTGTGGCAGGCTCTGCAAGGGTGTGTTGTCCAATTTGGGGGGTGAGAACAGGGCAGGCTGAATGTGCGGCATTCCGACTTGCCTGATCGAGAATCTACCGCTGGCTCTGAACTATCCTCCTCTTGTTGCTGTGCAGACGATGCTGATGAGGCTGCTGTGCACGACCCTAGCGCAGCCGAGGAGCAAGTTGGCAGCAACGCCCTGCAGCACCAGTTCCTCCACGCCGAGGAGCAGCTGCGTGACGGCGACACTCAAGCTCTTGCTCCCGCCACCGAGGAGCAGGCCGGCGGGCTGGAGAGCTTGGATGTGCACCAACAGCAACAGCAGCAAGAGGATGGTGAGCATGAGGGGCTGGATGATGCGGCCGCAGCTGCTCAGGCGGAGCAAGACATGGACGCTAGCGCAGGCGCTGGGGAGGATGGTGACGGCGCAGAGGGCGAGGCCAAGCAGAGTGAACCTGCGTCAGGGTCTGCTCCCCGCAAGTGGGGCGGTGGCAGCAAGGCGTCCAAGTCGACGGCTGCGCCCAAGCAACCAGGCCGCGAGGACGCTGCCCAGGGGAATGCTGATGAAGCGGAGGCAGCTGCAGAGGCAGCAGCCTTGGAGGCTGAGGCAGCCAGGCGGCAGGCGCTGCTGGACAGCTTGGGACAGGCTGCCCAGGAGGACAAGCTGTGTCAGCCCGAGGAGGAGGTTGCAGGCGCGACCGCCGACATGGACACAGGAGTTGCTGGCGAGGATGACCGAGCGCTGAGCAGCTCCGTAGCCCGTCTGGCTCTGGATCAGGCGGAGGGAGAGGAGGCCCTGGACCAGAAGGCCCCTGCGGTCCCGCTGGATGCCGAGGAGGTCTCTGAGCTGCGGCGGGAGTTGGATGCACAGCTGCGCGAGGCGGCGGCTGGAGCTGTGGAGGCGTCCGTGTCGGCGGATGAGGCGCTGCAGCGGTATGGTGGCGAGGTGTGGTCTCGGTGTGAAGCCCTGACCGCCGGCCTGGCTTCCGAGCTGACGGAGCAGCTGCGGCTGATTCTGGAGCCGACGCTGGCTAGCAAGATGGCTGGGGACTACAAGACGGGTAAGTGGCTGCGAACAAGCTGACACAGACAAAACGTGTACATGAAGGGTGCTTGGCAGGTACTCCGGAAAAGGCCGGTGGAGACTTTGGATTGCCTCTCACACTTCTTGCCACCTCAATTTATTTGACCCCTTGCTTGTATGCGCCCCCAGGGAAACGGATCAACATGAAGAAAGTGATTTCGTACATTGCGAGCCACTTCCGGAAGGACAAGATCTGGATGCGACGCAGCCGTCCAGACAAGAGACGCTATCAGGTGGGGCTGGGTAGGAGGATTAACGTAGCAATTCATTACTACATTAAAATGGAGGGAAAATGTTTTGAAAACTGGTCGGAGTCATCTGGGTGGGTGAATTGTCGGCAGTATCAGTATCAAAATCCTGCCGGTGCCTTGATAGTTGTTGCGGCATGATGCTTGTGGGGATCTTCCAGTGTACATAAGATCTCCCTCCTGAGCTGCATGCTGGCTGCATGGTAAGCTTGCTTTTCATCTCGCACTGATATAATTAGATCCTGCACATGCTTCCGTTGATGAGCGCCCTGCCTCCTTATCTTGACAGGTGGTGTTGGCGGTGGATGACTCCCGATCGATGGCGGAGAATGGGTGTGGAGGGGTGGCCTTGGAGTCACTCAGCCTCATCTGTAAAGCCATGTCCAGGTGGATGCCTGGGAGTGGGAAGGGGAGGAGGTGCATCGGGTCCGCAGGGGGTACCGTTCAAGCTAGTCCTGGTTGGCAAGGGAGGCATCTGGCTGGGGCTCATCATGGAACCTAGTTTTCCTACGTCGTTGCTCTGTAGCTAGGCTCCTCGTATGGCTGCATCTTCACATGTATGCCTGTGCTCACCGGCCTCTCCCTGGTTGGCCCCTGTGCAGGTTGGAGGTTGGACAAGTGGGTGTGATCAAGTTTGGAGGTGGCGACGGAGTGGTGCCCCTGCACCCCCTGGACACCCCATTCAGTGACTCCGTGGGCCCGAAGCTGGCCTCGGCCCTCCGCTTCCAGGGGGAGAGCACCATTGCGGACGCGCCGGTTGCAGAGCTGATGGCAGGGCTGGGCCACATCCTGGATGTTGCCAAGCACGGCGTTGGGGCCGGCGGCATCGGAGCTGGAACGCAGGACTTGTCCCAGTTGGTGATTATCCTGGCGGATGGGCGCTTCCACGAGCGCGAGTCGCTCAAGGCAGCGGTGCGCGAGGTGGCTGCGAGGCCGGGCGTGTGCCTGGCCTTCTTAGCGCTTGACAGTGCGGCGGCGGCGGCCGGCGGGAGCCTGATGGACATGCAGACTGTCAGCTTTCAGGGCGGGAAGCCAGTGTTCACTAAGTACATGGACGCCTTCCCGTTTCCGTACTACGTGCTGTTGAGGGATGTGGCAGCGCTGCCTCAGACGCTGGCTGGCCTGTTGCGACAGTGGTTTGAGCTAAGCGCGCTGTGATGAGGTTAATTAGTTGGGAGAAGAGTAGAGGCGGCAGCCGGCCGGCAGGGGCCTCGCTTAAATGGCATCTTCACGGTGGAGAGTGGTCATGGGTGGCTTTGTTGGTTGCTTTGCTGTACTGTGCGGACTCGGCGCGCTGATGTTGGATAATTTACTGGATGTTTGCTGTGCATGTCACTGGCTTAGTTGGACATAAGAAGTGGTTATAAATAATAAAGTACTTGTTGTGGGTATTATCGCACTTTGCACATATTGTTTTGTTTTTTCTTTATTATCATGAACACCTGTCCTTCAATGAAAAATTGCTGACCCGCCCTTCTGGACCTGCGGATGCTGTGTGCAAGTCCCTCTGTTTTTGTGAGATTGCTACTTCGCTTTGGCTTCTGTAAAAATGTGTGTGTGATCTTGTATGTTTGGAAGTGAAGCGGTTGGGTATTCAAACACGACCTGTTGTGGGCGAGTGGCTCTCGGTTCCTGGACCTCTTCATGCACCTATATTTCCTCGATAGGGCTCTCAACTTCGAAGGGAAGGACGAAGGATTAATCTTCTTCAATATTGTGGTCATGTCGTCTTCAAAAGATTGAATTGATTGTGGACTCAAAAGCCTTTAGTTTCAGACCCTTGTTTCAAGCTTAATAATTTATTAAATACCTTCATTCAGACTATGGTCACCACATTACCTGGATGCATTGGCTCTTGCCACTGCTGCATGTACCGGTCCTGTAAAACCAGGCTTATTATTGAAGTGATTCGTTAATAATGATGCAACAAAAATGACTTATAATGACAGTGCCAGGGCCAAAGGGTTGAGCTGTTCGACCGACCGTTCACTTGGAAGTAAAGGAAAGAGTGGACACTGATATGGGATTTGAAATTATGTGTTTCTCACCTCTCTTTGCCACAGGCTTGCCCTGAAAAAAAAAACCAGAGTCACCCCAGCGATTCCAGGCCTCTCGCAGGGCATCATGCCTAGTCTCATAATCTGTCCATACCCGGGCTTTGTCATGAATGCACATCACGGTGTCGGTTGCCTTTTTCAGTTCTTGTGGTTGTGGAATGTCCACGCTTAAGATGACAACCTGGCATTCTTTCTCCTTCTTACTCCAGCCTTGTACCGATCTTCATAATCTCAAAAAATCCTTGCGCAAACCCATCAATATCTGGCTTGCATAACGAAATTGGATACAGCAGCAGCCCTGTACCGCAGTAAGTGATTCTGACTCACTGGCACATTTACTTGTCAGACATCTCTAGCCTCTGGATCGGCGATAGTGACTGACTGGTGAAACCTTATCAGACATCAAGGCGAAGGCTCAAGCAAAGCCCAAGGCACCATGTCCAAGAGCCGGGAACTGGATCGTCTGTCCATCATGTCATCACAGCCTAGCTATTTGGCCAATGCGCTGGATGCAACAGCGTTTCCCCAGAAGATGCAACAGCAATCTACAATCAGATTGCTTGATGTGCACTCCATCTTCAGCAGCAATGAGGAAGCTGCCAAGCCGTTGTGGGCAAGAAGAAAAACACCCTTTTTGGATGCCATGAGTATGCCCCCTGATCTGGAAGTCATTGCTGAGTTTCCCCGAACTAACACTGGGTCAGTTTGCTTGCTCTTGGCATAGTTTTTCTCTGGCTAACCTGCAGAAACTGACACGAGCCAGGCATGAGTACATGCAGCTCAAGCCCTTGGAAGGTGAAATAGGGATATGGCTGCTCCTCCGTAGCATCTGCCAGCAACTCAGCCACTTGAAATTAGGTCCATGGCACCAGCTCTAGTCAGGAGCCACTTGAGTGTGGTGACTGCAAAGGAGAGTGCTAGGCCTACCCCAGGTGAGGGTGTGGAGGAAATTACCCAGGGGCAGAGTTTTGTCACCAACGCTTGAGGCCCTGCATACCCTGGCAACGTGCACCTCAGCGGTGAAAATATTCAATTCCCACTGGTGAAGGTGCGCCGTAGTGTCAATCCAAGATAGTGGCAAAAACCCAGGATAGCCAGGAAACTCACCCAAGAGGTACATGCGATGTGCATGAGGACAATTAAGGGGCCTACCAGGGTAATATGCTGCAGGGGCTGCAGTGTGGGGTGTTGGAGCCTCCGATATCATGTGTTTGGCGCAATAATGCTGTCCTTGATGATCCTTGACCCCAAGGGATTGTCCCAGGATTATCCTGGCTGATGTACAATAAATAACTTGAGGGTGATTACGCCAGGTGGTCTGTCATGCTCTGATCATGCTCAGCCCATATTAATTTGAATTGGGAAATTGGAATACAAACCTATTATACAGCCCTTCTCCTGAGCAAACTTCCACTGATACCAAAGGTACAAAAAAATGCATTTTAAGACGGCGTGGCCTGTACATATGACTTCACATGGTGGAAGAAAATGTACCAACCACTCGTGCATAACGCATGGCTGCAAGATGATCCGTAACCCCACAGGCTTTCGTGCCTTGGTCACAGGTCACTCCCTGATCCTTTGCGGATCCTCCGGCGCAGGTGGCCACTTTGTCAGGCGATTGATATGATGATGATGATGTCATCACTTGTGCACTGCCTGATATCCGGCCTGGTGTCGACAGGAACATCCCTTAAATCTACCAGTTTCTGGGTCTGACTTGGTCCATTATATTCAGCGGATTGTCTATAAATTTTTGCATTCCAGGCTGGAATAAATCGTACGCACCACTGCCATTGATTGCCACCATAACAAAAGTTTGACAATTGTGCAGGCCTCCTTCAGATCTAGAGCCTTATCTCAAGCGGCGTTCTTGTGGATATCACATGAAACATGTACACTAAAACACACACACTACCACTGCACCTTATGTCCACACGCAGCTCCTGTTTGTGTTCCTCCAGTCCTCCACTTGATCAGCTTTACACCCCATTGATTCCTGGTCTGTACTTCGGGAGTGCATGGAAACAGGAATACATATTGGCATCTTCCTTACCGGTACATGGTAGAATGATGTAAGGGGGAGGCCAGTAAGCTGGAATGTATTTTTTGCAACGGCATCGGGGTTTACCGCTACTACTATGTGACTCAGATGCTTGCCCTCGAAGAGTGACCATGCACAGACTTTGGCTTTTGTATGCTAACTACCCAAACCTCATTAAATATGCCTTTGTGAATCCATTTATTTGCCTTCAACAGGATATCAATGAGTCACACCTCAGGGACGTAGATTGTCTCAATGAGTGTCAGTGGATTCTCTGCGCTAGCTTCATGTGCGTAGATTTGTCACCAGAAGGTAAACAATCAAGTCTCCATGGAAGTTTTAATCCAAATTCTTGCTCATCCTCACATTTGGGGCGCCTTGCAGGACCTACAGACTCAAGCGCCTCCAATTTATTTGTTTGGAAATCCTGCAGTTCAATTAGCTCCTGCCCAGTCCCCTGCTCTGCGTGAGAGTTTCGTTAAACTCTGCACCCGCTTGGGGGACGACGATCACATTTAATGCAGCTATTGTGGGAAGATATGCTCATTGTGATGATAAATTACTGGTGCAATCTATGCCCTCACTTCCTGCCTTCAGTTAGTTATGGACATCCTGCCAGAGATCCAGAACTCCCTTCCTCCGACCTCTTGCATCCGGGTAAGAGCCCTGAACTGTGTCGTAGGCATAGGTCCCAAGAAGATCCAACGAACAGGCCAAGAGCAAGATGGATACTATCCGGGTCTTCCCAACGCACTGTCCTAATTGCCCTGAGGTGTCTTATATTACCTCCATGCTGTAATGAGAAGTACTTCACCGATGAATCTAAAACCGCCAGCCTCTTGGCTTGATGCCTGGTGGAGGCTGCGGTCTCAGGTATAATCGCAGGCTGCAAACACATCTTACCATCATATTCCACAGGTCCAGCCACCAATGCCCCATCATATTCCACAGGTCCAGCCACCAATGCCCCATCATACTCCACAGGTCCAGCCACCAATGCCCCATCATATTCCACAGGTCCAGCCACCAATGCCCCATCATATTCCACAGGTCCAGCCACCAATGCCCCATCATATCTGATCCGGTAATGTGCCGTCAACCATAATGGCCACTGTCAACTTGCATTTTTAAACAAATCCATGTTAGTGCTAGGGGGTGGGACCAGTTTGAGGATGCCTTGAGGTACGCGCCTGTGCAGATGCTTGTCAGCAGACCACTCATAATGGGCAGCACAATGCAGGAATACAACTGGCTAGCAGAAGAGGAGTGGGTCGCTGCAAGCTTTGCATGGCTTTATTATCATGCCAGGCATGGACATGATTATTGACAGGTTAACTTGCATCGGCAGCCTCAGCAGCTAATGCTTGAGCTGAATGCAAGATCATGTCGGCCTGGCCGCCAACATGCTGTCCAAATCCTACCGACCAGGATCACTCTCCCCCCCCAGCTCTTAACATGTAGCTGCTGAGAAGCGAAATAAAAGTAGATTAGGCAAATGGCAGGCTGCAAGCCTTAAGGCAATCCTGACCACCATCAAATGACGATAGCCAAAGCATCAAAGACCTTGGCCCCGCCAGTGACTCGGTGTGGAACACCAAAAGGCGCACCAGGGCCCAGCAGCATAATGATCTGCGAACCCCGGTGCTCGTTCTCTCTTGTGGAAGGTTAGGCCCACGATCTTGCCATGTACATGACTGGACCCGCCCACCTAAAAGCTGAGTATTTAATCCTGGAGACAAGTCAAGAGCTTTAAGTCAGGGCAGCGGCTTGTAACCAGCGGCACAGCAGTATGCTGCTGGTGCGACGCTCCCCTGCAGCAGAGGTGATTCTGAGGCTGGGAGAGGGATTGGATGGGCAACGCATCTGCTGGGAGGCGGACGTGGGAGTGGAACTGGAATTTGATCTGCCGCTGAAACGACAGCAACCAGGCAAGGCATGAGACAGCGCATCCTTGAGCCAGCATGCCAGCTTCCTGCGTTGGCGTCCTTTGTGGCCTTGACTACCTCCTTTGATTGGACTAAAAAGAGCGGCGGCATACACAGACTGGAGGACCTAATGCCTGGTCCATGGGCGGAGCGCGAGGCCCTCGCTTAGCGGCTTGACGACTGTGTACCTGGTGGGGAGCAGTACAAGATAGACGAGTCCCAATCCCTGGTCATGGAGGGCTGCTCAAACGCTAATCACTCGACCCCTGCCGAAGTCCGGCGGGAACAAGCAAGGCTCATACGAAGGCTGGCGACAAGATGTTTCATACCTTTGGCACGGTGAATACATCACGGAGTTCGTGCATGATCCATTGCAACATTTTTATTTCATTTGGAGACGATTGTTTTTACTCAATCACTCACATACCTACACATTTTACCTAATATCCCTTACGTCCCGTTTCACTTCAGACGAGAATATAGGCGTTTCGACCTCGTCTTACCGTCACAAACGACCCCCAGGAGGGCCGGGACGTGGTCATTTTACGGTAGCTTTTCGCATATAATTCACTCATGTTTCGCAACGATTTTGCTCATGTTTTTATGGATAACGCAGGAATCCCGTAAAGTGTTCACTGTCATTGACCGTACGTTTTTGGGAGGGGGGGTACGTTTTGGGGTGACCTTGTTCAATTGTCGCTAGTATTCGGGGTGGTGCGATGTATGCGGGTGATGTGGTCTGTTCGACTACGGGCTCCGGCCCTAGTGGGTGGGATTGTAATCATGGGTGGTGTTCGAGTGGAGAGCTGGTTGGTCGGTCATGGTTTGTTGGAGTGGAGTGTTGGGTGGTTTTATGTGGATTGTCGGCGTGCGGGCTTGAGTGGAGTGATGGGTGGTTCTAAGAGTGCGTGACAGGGTGCATTGTCTGGAACGAGAGGTTGGAGTGGTTAGAGTATTTGCAAATGATGGGGGAGTGGATGGGAGTCGCTTGATGGTTGTCTGCTGTGTTTGTGAATTTCGTGTGATGGCAAGGATATATTATTGGCCGTGGTGTCAGAACTGAAGACGGGCTGGTGACGGTTGGGGTTGTGGCTGGGGGAACTATGTCGTGAACGACGTCCTTGCTGTTCACAATATAGTTCGCAGCATGTCTTTTCGTGGCTGGGAGTGAGCGCCCTGAGATATTTCCGGGATGTGTCAGGGTTTGGGGAGGGACATTATGTTATAATGTTTCCTTCGTGTGTGGATTCGACAGACATTCGGTATTTTATTATAAGTTCACCCTTTCCGCACTTTTCACGTTAAGTACGTCACGCTGGTCACCACATTTCATCCATTGCAGCAATTTTATTTCAAACGGAAAATATTTATTTTACACAATCACCTACCGACCTATTTTACCCCCCTATCATCCCTTACGTTTCGCTACGCTTCACACGGGAACATGAGATATTGCCAGGATTTGTTAGGGTTTGGGGATGGACGTTATGTCATCATGATTCCTGCGTGTGAGCAGGGATTCGACGGACATTCGGCATTCACCTTTCCAAACGTTTTTACATTAAGTACGTCACGCAGGTCACATGTTGACCATCCATTGCACCAATTTCATTTCAACCGGAAAAGTTTTTTACACAATCACCTACCGACCTACCCCCATTATCCCTGACCTTTTGCTACGCTTCATACGGGAACATAGCTTATGTTCGTTTCCAGCTTATGATCAAGCGTAAGCTGGAATCAATAGAAAATCTCAAACGCGAAACGTCCCCCCCTCCCCTCCGCGTCTGCGTTTAACGTTTGGACATGTTGCGTGTGGCGTTTGCCTGGGCCAGTGTGACGTTGCATTAACAATTTTTCCTCACGCAGACGCAAACGCAATGCAGTCCGACCGACCTTTAATAACTTCTGCAACATCAACCGTTCTGAAGGAGATTTAACGTTCTGCAATTACTCGGGTATTGACGTTACCGAAGCTCCAGGAACCTGCCCCAAAGTTGTGGCATTAACCACATCCCGCTGAACTATGGAGGATGATGTACCCAGCATGCCCCTGCGGGACAAGGAGAGCATTGGTCAGCTTTTTCGCGCATCGCATGCGGATGATGCAAGCTGTCTGGCTGGCAGGATCATATCATAAGGATGATTTGATGAATGGTTTAGACTCTGGACATGAAAGGCAAGATCAGCTCCCTTTCAGGAAGGAGTGCCCAGGGAAAAGAACCCCACCTGATCATCGACCCCATCGACATCAGTTCTCGCCGCCCGCTGCCTGAAGCCGAGCCAGTCAAATCGGTCTCTCCCGTGCCACTCGTTCTGGCACTCTTCCGCATACTGGCCAGCGGTGTGCTGGAGGAGGGTGCCTCGAACGCGGCGTCTTGCGCTCTCAGGTAGTTCTGGATGTAGTCGATCTGTCGTGAAATCTGGTATCACGTGCAAGTAAGCAAAGAAGGATTGTAACACAGCAGTACAACCAAACCTTAGATACACGGAATTCTCTAGTTTCAATAGCATAAAAGGACCAGCAAGCTGTAGAGAAATACCAGACGCACAGTCCTGTTGAGATGCCCTAGTCGCTCACCCTCAGCAAAATCTCATCCCTAGTAGCGTTGCTTGCATGGTTCCGCTTGTCGAGCTCCTTGAGAGCCATCAGGATAGCTTCGTCATTTCCACGTGCCTTGTCCTGGGACTGAAGAAGGGCTTCATTAGTTGCCCACCTGACACCAGAGGGAAGGGGCACCCAGAAGATCAGTGGCGGGCCTCCCATACATATTGGCTCATCAAGCACCACGTACGCAGAGTAATCGCGACTGCCAAATATGAGGTATCGTGTTGGGCCATACAGCACATGGCCCACGGCGCATCTGGCCAGCATCACCTGGAGCGAGATGAACATGATATATTTAATTTGCTGCACTATTCACATACCGTAAACCACTTAGGGTCCGCGCCAGTGGTTATTTTAAGGCACGATATATCGTGATAGACGATAAAAATGGGGTTGATTGACGCTGGCCGGCACGATAAAACCTAGTTTTTTGCATTATGCACTTCTGACTGATGAGATTGCCTCTCAAACTGCCATTCACTCCGACGCCAGGGGTTAAATGTCAGATACAGTTGCGAAAGGCCATAGCGATGGCGCTTGGAGAACTCTTCAGGGCTCTAATGCCTCCCAAGAATCTAACTTCGAAGACTCGTCCGTAAGGGGATTCGCGAAGGGCATGGCTGATTGATCGCGGCTTCAACGACAGCTTGAACAAGTACAGATGGCCATGCAAGTTCTGCAACGTGAACAAAAAGACTTTGAAGGACACGATCATCCAGCACAAACGAACAGACCGCCATCAGAAGACACTAGCAGTGTTTAAGGTCGAGGCATTGCCAGCTAGAGTTGCTGCTATGCATCAGTGGATCCTGCTGGCTCAGCTTATCTTCGTCATGGTCCGGTCCTGGGGTCGGTGGAGGAGGAGCGGATGTTCTCAGCCATTAAGTGTATCAGGAACCCACAGCGGAACAGCATGCAGCAGAAGCACCTGACCCAGTGTGCTAGAGCCTTTCACCATTATAGGGTCACCCTCAGGAACTCTCCCTACAAGGAAGCTATTACGGCTTGGCTAAAGCAGAAGGAACGCAGGAAGGTCCAGTAGGGCAGTATTTTCCAGTATTTTGCAGTACCCGGGAAATATTGGCACTAGACAGCTGGATAAGTGACCTTATGCCCCAACCTTGGTGTGACCCTGAACACTGGATAAAACGCATTTTCAATGAAAACATACTTTTGTTTCACAACAGACAGTTTCTGAACTGCGGGGGCTTCGCTCCCCAACCACCACCGGGGGGTGGCCTCCGGACCCCCATGCCTGGGTGGCTCGGGCGCCCCACCCACCGAGACTTAGCCTCGGATTCACTAAAAATCCGAGCTAAAAGAAAGTCAAAAAAAGCGGGCTCTATAAGTTGAAGGTTTGTCTAAATCCTTAAAATAAGCACTGGTCCGCGCAATTTGTTCTTTCGTCGCGCAGCCAAAATAAAATAAAAAACGGCCGCACAGCGGCAATTTTTAATTTAATTTATCGCCGCGCAGCAAGCAATTTAATTTTTTTTCGCGCATCACTTGAAATATATTGATTTCTGTCCGCGCAGCACTTTCAGCCAGTACAGTAAAAATCAGTTAAAAGTTTGATGCTAGGAAGGATAGTAAGCGGTCAGCAATACTCAGCAACGTCGTCATCTTATTCCTCCGCTGGTTCCTGGCCTCAGGTAATGTGTGGCTGTTGGGCCCCCGAAATGTCAGCAGTCGTCAGCACCCGTCTCTGCCCCCCGGATCGAGCTTCGCTATGGACACTGGCGTAAGGATCACTCGACACATGTCAAATCTAAAAGCCGCGAGCTAGCGCGCGGCTTTCTGACATTTGCTGTTTTATTATTAATAGCGCGCACCTCCAAATACTGGTGGTTGTTTGGGCACCTGACTGACACTCTGCGCAGCGGCGATTTTGAATTATCATTAGCACGCACCCATGTCCGCGCAGGCCAAAAATTAATTAATTATTAGCGAAGTCAATGTAGTTCTACGGTATGTACAGCAAAGAATCTTTGCAACCAAGTGATCAAAGAGCACTCCGCAGAACGACCTGGCATCCCAAGGCGTCCCAGGGCATCCTGGCATGCAAGATGTGCATCCCGTATCGTGGGTGGCGTACCAGGGCTGGGATGATTGCTACTGATGGTGATGGAACCATCCTTTCAGCCTTCTGAGCTGCTGTGCACGTTCCCAATGTATTATTATATCATCGCATTATTATACACAAAGCCACAAGGGTAGGATCCCCCGAAGTTGGCAGGCATGTGCACTCACTTGGTCTTGAGCTGGTTCATAATATCTTGGTACATGGTGTCCAAGTGCAATTGAAGCTGGATCTGGATGTCCTTGACAATGGCCCCATCCACACCACCGCCCACCCCCTGTAAGTTGCATGAACCAGTAGGCACTTGCGCGCGGAATATAAAACATTGGTCCACTGCTAGGGCGGACGCAACCCTATCGAAGCCAGTCATGCACGCGCCCATAATAGAACAGGTAAATGTTGGCAACCTTCATGGCTGGGTTTCATTTGAATTTCAAAGCAGAGTGGAACATATTAGCAAGGATACTTCAGATTTCAAAGCAGAGTGGAACATGACAACAACCACACTTCCAAAGCTTGAGATCAGCCAGTGGACCCTGTACCTTGGACGCTAGAGTCGACAGGTCATCAATAAGGGCATTGACTGCTTTCTGCTGGCTCTCGTTGTCGTCCGTCTGTGAGGCAACATCAAGGGGGAAATCAGGGTCGTTGATTGAGCTTGAGTCCCATGAACACTCAAAGGAGGCTGTGTGTAGGTGCCAGGGGACATTTGCTGCCAGCACCCACCAGCAGCCTGATCCTGGACATCAGGTGGTTCTCCAGCTCCCTGAGCTCCAATAATGGAGCGTATGAGCTCAGGTGTGCCCCGTGGCCTGACTCAAGGGCACCCAGGCGGCCTTGCATGTGTTCAAAGTCCCCCTGCAGACCAAGGCGGTACACGGGGTGGGCAGTGCAGCGTCACAGCAGGGGTGGGCAAACCAAGTTGCATGAATTGCTCAGGCAGACAGCCAGTGGACCTCCTGTCGTAGTGTCGTCCTTCTTTTGTGCGCCTCATAACCTAAAACGTGACTGACGCGCGGGTCGGGTGCCCCAACCCAATCTGATTTGCCTGATGCCTCAATTTTCCACTGGAACCCACCTTAATGTACATAATGGCTGTATTGTAGTCCTTTTGGAGGTTGTGGAGATCACCTTCCATAGACTGAACAACACCCGCAGCAGGAGTGGTTATGAGCACATGTGCGTTAGGTAGGCGGTGTTGTAGCCCTGCCCGGGCAGTTGTTAAGATCACCTTTGATAGACTAATCAGCGCATCAGCATGGGGAGGGCAGGGCGAGCAAACACAGGCACGGCCAGTCTACCATAATTGGAGCATCCTTCCACACTACCCTGCATTAGGCACCCCATATGACAGGCCTAGGTTGCTGAAGCCATCAAACCTAACACCACATTCTCCGCCCTTGCCCCTCCCGCAATACCTGTATCAGCACCAGCAGTCGGGCCTCCTCCGCAGTGGGGCCCTGAGACACGCTCGACTGGGACGAGGCAACAAGGGACCGCACTGCATCCTCTAGCTCCTGCATGGCACAACATCACACGCATGAAGCATGTAGCATGCAGGCCATGCAAAGTAATTGGTTTGTTAATTCTATGGCTGCTATGGATAATTTCTTATACGACTGATTATCCAGGTCCTTGCTACGCAGGGGCTTGATGCTCAGAGTTAAGGTTGATAAGTACATAATGCGTGAATACCAGCATATCACAACCTGCATTCAAAAGCATGGTAACAGCGACTTATAACAAAAAACGGCATACATTTTGTGACTTGTCAATATGGCCCAGACGGCGCAGCATGTCCGCGAGGGCAGAGTCAGATATATCGTTGCCACCCTGTAGGAACACAAAGAGCACGCTGAATAATGGGAGCTACAATGTATCAGATGAGTCATTCGTCAGTCGCTCTAAACCTTTGTCACCCACTAGTCCAGCTTGGAAGGATTGAGTTTTGGAAAGAGCTGTCATAAATACTGTAGGGAAAATTTACTGCGCATGATCAGGGGGTCAGGCTCTTACCTTTTGGTTCATCTCAAATTTCAGGCGCTGGGCTTGCCTCCCCAGTACCTCATGCATGGATGTGATTCTCAGTTCGATGCCCTGACCATGATCACGCAGGGCCATCGTCAGCAGAAGCGTGCCTGAAACAGAGCTCCTCACACTCCTAAACCGCTTCATTGCCACATGCAACACACCTTATCTACTGCCTCCAGTTCCGCCAGTCTGGCCTTTAACTGCGCCTCAGCTAATGTGGCGGCTGTGGCATTGGAGCCTGTCTTCTGCTCAGCGAGGTCTTGCCTGTGGGGCGCGCAATGTTGAGGGGCAGGGTCAACTGTATGCCCCAGGGTGTGCAGGGTACCTGGAAGGCACACCCTTAGCGGACTCCTGACAGCATCTGCAACCATGTCCGTGGAGTGAAACACACATAAATTCACCATTCCAAAATCCTAGCCCATTACAGAAAGCCCCTTCAGCCACAGGCAGATGTAGCCAACTTTAAGCTGAGGCTACTTGCAATAGACAGTGCCTAGAGCGCCCCCATGAGAAGACCCCACTGTTCGCAACTCCCCCAAAGTGACTTCTCTGTATGAGGTTGCTTTTTTTGTGTGTACTAGCATACCAGTATTCGCCTGAACAGTATTATGCTCATATTTTGCGTGTAATTTTCTGTCACTTTTGCCTCTTGGCCAGGCTTGGAGGTCACAGGTTTATGTAGGGTGAGCGTTTTGCGATGCCCCTGGCAAGATTATCAGCTGACAGGTATTTTTCATCCTCTTTGCTGCAGCAGAGTGAGCCACACGGTAAGACCTTGCGGGCTCCTTTCCTCACACCTCAAGGCCAGCTTGGCCAGCGAGGCAGCCAAGGAGGTTGTGTCGATGCTCTGCTTGCGCTCCAGTGTGTCCATCTTGTCAGGGCTAGACGCAGCGCCTCTCCGCAGCATCGAGGAGCCGCCGATACCTGAAATGCTTCTTTGATCGCCGCCCAAAACCTGCTTCAGGCCGTCGCAGTCTGCCTAGACAAAACAGGCGTTTTGGGTGTGCCCAATAAAGCAGCAGATCAGAGGTCTAGACAGGCTCAAGGTTTATAAAGGCTTTCATTTTCACAACATTTGAGGCTGGGGGAGCAATAACATTCAACTGCATTCAACTACAAGGTGTCGATACAGCTACATTATCAAGATTGGTCTTCATCCCATTGCATGTCTCTGAGCCCCGAGCCTGTCATCAGGAGAAAGGGAAGCTCCGCTGGATCCTGGACGGGATGCCCCACCTCCCGATTCCACACCTTGAGCAACAGGAGCAGCACCTCCAACCTGTGGATCCTCGAGTCATGATCGGCCGGGTCAAGCACTTCATCCCAGCCCGCCTGCAGGGAAAGGCAGTGAGTGTTAAAAACCCAGCAAATTAGTCACAGCACATTGTATCAAACGGAAAGACTGTGATCCCTACCCATGCCCCAGGGTAGGATGCCCTTCTGTTTTCAAGAGTTACATAATAAAATGTAACCTGACATGCAACACTGCACGACTGAACTGTTCATCTATTCAAAACAGGTAATGCTAGAGACAAACGCATATACAGCATGCATGAGCCCCCTGTGAACAGAAGGAAATACGGCATACGCACATTGGATGATGCTGCACTGTTGTCGGGGATAAGACAAGGTCCTTTTGAATCATCACTGCAATAATTGGGGCAACACCTGAGTCAATTAGTGCACCAGGGAAGCCATCTCATGCAATTGAACATCTGTAAAGCGTTTCAATGCTCATTTGTTCAGGGACCATCCGTCCAGTGAGGGGGGCTGAGCTTCCATGCCTGCTTCCAAGTTAGATTTCATTCTCATCAGTCACTGCTTTCAGTTGCATGCAATCGATGCTCTCAGGCAACCACACCTACCACACCGGTTGGCATAAGTTGGACAAAAGGGAGTACTGTTGTCATGATCCAAAGAATCAGTCCATTTCAAACTTACAGGCTCTTTCAACACAGGTACTAACCCCACCCCACACATGCTCGCTTCCACCGGCCTTTTATTCTGATGGAATCATATTTAGGATCAGCAGCTGTGAACAATGATATTGTAGGGGTGCTCTCACCTCCTGGTGGCAAAGGATCGGCCGTCCGACCCTGCTTTGGATCGAGGGCCCTGCCCCCCCGCCTGCCCCAACACTGCCTGCTGCACCGCCAGTGTCGCCTGCTGGGCCGCCACGGTCGCTTGCTGCGCCACCTTATCCACTGCGCTGCATTTCGCCTCCAGCACCTCAAGCTGCTGCAAATATGAATTCCAACAAGCCCATTGATTTAGCCCATTGTTGCAGTGTGCAGGATTGTGCTTATCTGCAGTCCAGCAATATTTCAGCCACATCTAGGTATTTGGCAAGAGACCCCACGCACGGCCAGCCATGCTGCTTGGGCCACCGGTCATAGATGATCTAGGTTGTGCCCCAATTGGACCGTAAGTGGCCATGGGGCAGCCACCAAAGGGTAAAATCGTGGGCTCCTGGCCAGGTTAAAAATCTGCCGCGTCTGCAAGCAAATTCCATGGCATGCCAGGCTTCACAACGACAGCTCTATAGTATCTACGTCTCAGAAAAGCGAGGACTCCCTATTGACCCGGCACCCCACCTGCCCCGTTGCCGCAGAAGCTCCATTATCCTTATTCTGCACTGAGCTGCACAACACAAAAGAGTCACGCTGAAGGATTAATGGTGGAGGAGGCGAGGTCCCTAGAGGGAGGAGATGATAGCCAGGGAGACAGCAACCAGCGCCCCCCAGGCGCACCTGCCCACTTCCTGCAGCTGGTCAAACCGTTTGTCTGCCTCAGCTCTCAGCACCTCTAGCACAGCCAGACGCTCTGACACAACCTTCCCCCGAGCATTGGCCTCCTTGGCCTCTTTTTCCGCAGCTTCGCTCCGGCCCTCCAGGGCGACCACCCTCTGAATGAAAAAAACGCCAACCACCATGAGAGAATCACCATGCAATGGCTCAGGATATATAACCCATCAGCTGTGCGCCTGTGCGATGCTGCAGCCTTTGAGGGGATATACACAGTTCATGGCTGCGGCGTTCTGGAGCATAAGCTCTGGACACCTGCACGGGGATGACTCCCGAAGAGTGTTAGTTCCCTGCCACATGCCTACCTTAAGCAAGTCGCTGTTAGCGGCTCCCCTGTTCCCCTCAGCCTCCAGGGCTGCAAGCCGCTCTGCCGAATCCTGTTTTCAACACACCATCAAATCCATCCAGCCAATGAATGCAACGCTCACATAACTTTCCGGGCTGAAAACTCATACACAAAACAACAGCAAAACCTCGACTAAATATGTAAGGCATTAACGAGATAATTGCGACTACAAATTGCGACTTCATTCCTGGACTTGAACTTGCTTATCGAGTATGTGCTTTGATCAGAGCTTGCTCTCGCTGAGCTGATGCCAACCCCTCCTACTTTCGATACGGCCTTCTCCACAGCTGCCTTGATCGCCGCCGCCACCTCCTCCTCTCCCATCAGCCTCGGCAGCTCCTGTGCCAGCTGGCTGATCACGACCGCCTTGATAGCAGCAGCGGCCTCTGTCTCCCCAATCTTTTTCACCATCTGTGGGCCCAGCTGGGCGAAAAGTGCCGCTTTGACAGCCTCAGCCGCAGTTCTGGACATCTGCTTGCTAATGCTCGCCACTGCGACCTGCAGCGGCGCCAAACCAAAGGGGTCTGAGAGGTAGGGTGAGTGCATAAGGCTGAAGAGTTCCATGGGAGCATTTCCTGCATGACTTGAGCCTAGCCAGTTGCTTACATCCGGATTCTCCCCACGCCGGAAGGCATCCCATCAAGCGCAACAATCCCAAGCCTAGGTTACAGATAGGCCTTAACTTAAGCCCGAAACCCAACATCCAGGAGAGCACATTTTGTAGTAATTGCTCCACATGCTCATGGCAATAGTCTGGCCAGCTGGCCCCTAGCAGCATTATGAGCTGCCAGTTTGCACCCACTGCCAAACGCACCTGCAGCAGCTGGTCGGCGTCCTCACAGCCCTTCACTCGGGCCTCCAGAACCTGAAGGGATTCACCGCCCTGCCCTGCCCTGACCAAATCCTCTGCCTGCAAACATCCACAACCAACACCAGTAGTGACTCAGAGAGAGGGGGACACCAGAGGGGGGCGTTCGAGGTGCTACGGACCGGAGTGCGATTCAAGATTGGTTTGCAAGAGAAAGGAATACTAACATTTGGTTTCAGTTGCTAGACAGGTGAGAGGAGTCCCTTCGCCTGAGCCATAGACGCAGGCACTGAAGGGCATAGTACACCCAGCGTAATGTAATCAAACCCGACCCAGTGTCACTATTTTCAGACTTAAAGCAGAGAGGTTTCTCATGCCCATATGAATAAAATATCCGATCGGCAAATTAAACTCACCACCAGGTTGACTGACAAAGTCAAGAACGCCTCAGAGACCTGGCCTCTGGGAGTCAGGCCATCCCATTGTGGCAGCAACTGCTCTTATCCCTTGCCAGGATATGTCTTCATGGATTGCTAGCATGTGCCCCTATGGTGAGTATCAAACCAAGCTGCTGCGTTCCACAAGCTTTTTAGCCCGTCGCTCTACAGGACATGAAGGACGCAAGCACAGCGGAGGGAGCTCCCAGGGCATGCTCCAGCGTTTACCGCAGGGCATAACACAATTCACCTGTACTGAATCTAAAACACAGCCTAAGGCCGGCAAGACTTGGTACAGGAAGCCCTGTTGCTAGGGTCACCGGCCACGGGCTGTCCAAGGAGTTGTCCATATTGTCCCCGTGGTGGCCGCTCAGCAGACACCTTAAGGTGGCCAGGTTTTGCTGACTGAATAAACCACTGCTTTGTTTGACTTACCGTCAGTGCTTCGACCTTGGAAGGCACCTCTACGGCTTCCACCTGCTGCTCCAGGTCGCTCATGCGCTCAAACAACGTAGTGACCCATAACGGCTGATCCTGGGGACTCTAGAAAGGTAGGTGCACCAGTGGGACAGTTAAAGAAACAACCTCAAGTGAGGATCAGCAGAGTCGATCGATGAAGGGGAAGGTGCATCAAAGTACCGGCTGGATGCAGCTGAACAGATAAAGGTATGCCACTGCAACATTCACAGAGTGGCCACCAGCATGCACAAGCCCCCCCCTCCTCTCACCTCTAGGTCGTTGTCACCCAGACCCCAAGGTAGTGATTTGACAGGCCTTGGAGAGGGAGACTGCCTGGCCTCATGCACCGCTTCCTTAGCACCCGGCGGCACAGGGGTGGGGAACAAGGACGCGGGGAGCTTGTACACCGGACGTGTCTCTTGCCGGAAGACAATGGGCTGCAGCGGAGCGGATGACGCAGCAGACAGGCGTCAGCCTGGAGCCGCTGATGGGGTGTGTGGCATGTTGCAAGTGGCAAAACGCAGCAATGCTTGCAGACACTTCAAAATGCAGCAGACACCATTACAGCTGTTGCCGGCGTGGGTGTGACACCTCTCACCTCCGCCGCCACAAAGATGTGCGACAGCTGAATCTTAGCCCCTAGCTCCCCAACGCGCTCAAAGACGTCCATGCCGGAGTCGTTCATAGCCGCAGCCAGGGCCTTGATGTACTCCATGAGGGCGAAGCGGCGCCCGCCCATGGGTTTGCACTTATGGAAAATGATGTCGATCGTGACCACGTTCAAGGGTCCTGCAGCAAACAGGGTCCACAGTGAGGAAAGCTGTGGCTTTTGTACAGCAGTTTACAGCCTTTGATAGCCTCATTATGTCTTGTTTCTTTTTGCTGTGGTCATCCATTCATTAGGGCCACCCATTCACCATGAAAAGGCGGCATCAGGCACACAGGCGAGGGTGTAGAGTACGACTTTGCCTCTACATGCCTCTGTCTGCCTACTTCTGAGTGACACAAGGTGACGCCATGTGAGATCCTCGTGCACATAAAAGCGTGCATGGAAGGGACTAATGAATGCATGGTGTAGCACCTGGTCCATGTGCCACTCCAGCCCATGCTCCTGACCATCATGACTGCCAACACACAAGTGTGCCTCCTCACTGGGTACCGGCATGAACACGGCCTCGGCCCAAGCTGCACTGTTTCCCTATCCCTTACCCCCCTTCAGTGCGCGGTTTCCTTCTTTATCCTCGACGCTTGCTCACCGTTTGGCTGCACCAAGCCCAGGTCCTGGCACAGCTTCACAAACTGTGTCGAGCTCATCTTGGGGTCGTTCTCGTCAAAGTTGAGCCGACCCTGACCCACTGTGTACTTGCAGTAGTTGACAAATGTGCGCTTGATCAGCTCATTCTTCTCGGCCCCCTCGGGCGGCCCTGGCATCTGCACTCTGTTCTTGATGCGCTCCGCACGAGCTGCCTTGTTCTGGTTGTGGATAGGAAGTATGAGTCAGTAGGAGGGGGTACCGGCAGCCTCGTACACCATACCCTGCTGTGGGGGGACTCTGGCCATAGGTCACTGATAGTCAAGTCCCAATTGGCCCATGCTGACTGCACGGCAGGCGGCAGCCACACGAACGAGATATAATGCGCAGCAAAAGAGTGAAAGTAGCACAGCATTCCACCCCTGGCATCCAGTCACCTGATAGCTTGATAGCCGCTCATAGCAGCCGCTGTATTCTTGGAAGGTAAAGGCCCGGTTTTTTGCGGATGAATCGCTGCCAAACGCCATGATTTCACCTGCATGCATGGTGAGCTACAGGTTGAGCAAGAGGCTAAGCTTGTGATTTGCATGGAACCTTGCTGGGTGAGGTGCATACGAAAGCCTAGTTGAAGCCACATGAATGATGAGGCTACGTACAACATGCATGCATGCATGCCAAGTGGGTGGTAAGGTAAAGCTGCCGTCAGGGGGGAAATTGTACTATGAACTGGTAGTCACTGGTGGTACTGCCTGCATACCACGACTCACTAAGCTTCTTCGAGGTAAGTCCATTCAGCACGCCCATCTCCGCCAGGGCCGCCATCATGGACTCATAGTCTAGATGGTTCCTGTTTTCCTTGTCGTAGGAGCGAAAGACGATGGCTGCCCTCTCCTGCACGCCCCCTAGAGCCAGATGAGAAACGCTAGGATAAATCTCACCCCCTAAAAATCCCTGGCTTGGCTGTGGGCCTAAGCCAGCGTGGAAAATGGAAGTGACTACCTCGCGAGCCTGCGCAACGGATTATACATCAGTTTTGGCCAAACTTACACCATCGCTAACTGCAACACAAAGGGATGTTTTGAATTAACACCTCATGGCCGCCGGAGGAGGATTGCCTTTTCGTGGCTCTTTCCCCTCGGATGACATTCTGAACCAAGGCCACATGGGCAACGTTCGGTGGCTCTGACATGTCGGGGTGAAGAACACAGGACCTAGCTTTCGAACTAAAGCGATGGCGGAATCAGCATCCCTCTTTTATTTATATTCCGAATGGCCGTTGCTTAGGTCCTTGCCTCGAAGGCCGGCCTTAAGTGATGGCCCAAACGGTATTTCGGTTTAATACCTGAGTTACACTGCCAGCCCCCTGCTGCCACCCCTTGCTCAGAGACAGCAGCTCTGCAAGCAGCGGGTAACCAAGAAGGCCTTCGGCACTTCGCCTCACAGCACACACTCACCGGCACCTTTCATGCACCCATCTGAAAGGTCTAAATACAGGGGCCTACTTACTTATATCGTCTTACGCTCCTGCGTCGGCACCCGAGAGACTCGTTTCACGACCACTGTTCCCGACCCAATTAGAATTAGTGAGAATCGTTCGGATCGCCTAACACCCAAAGTACCGTGCGTACCGGTGGTGCGTACCCCAGCAGGTAGGCAAAGGATTCAGGTGCGAAATGGGAAAAAGGAACAGGGATAATGAAAATACGAAATGCACGTGAAAGGGCTGGCACTCGGGCCCTGCCGAGTTGACCGTTTGTCCGTACTTTTGAGGATTGATAGGTGCACCCCGGGTGACATAAAAAAAGTCTGGGTGCACCTGCACGTTTAATTGCATTAGTAGCTGCTCGCTAAATTTGTGCCAACCCGGTATGCAGACGACCATGCCTGCTATTTTGTTTACTGCAACGCATGTCTACTGATGCGCTATTGCGCTCACTATGCCTGTGTGTGCATCAGCAAGGGACGCTGCTGGGATATGTGATTTCAGGTCAATGGCATGACACCTCTGGGCCCTGCAAAAAAGGCACGGCCGCGTGGGCGCCCAACTGTCCCGTTGGGAGAAAAGAAAAGGAACTTCAGGGGAAAAGAAAAAAAGGAGAAAAACACGAAGGAGAAAGACCCCCCCAGAAGGAAAAGGCAACCCGAAGTATCCCCACCCCTCTCAACAAGGAAGCAAGAGAGAAAAGAAAAGCAACAAACTAGGCCTTAACAATGCCTGTCAATGCCTACCACGTCATGCACAATGGTCGGAGTCTCCCACCCAAGACTGCCCTGGTACACCTGTCAATGAAAAGAAGCTGTGCTTGCTGCCTTCTTGTTGGTGGAAAAAAATCGCGGTATGATGTTTGGCTTTCTTGCAAGGAGGCCCATCATTGCAGCATGGCCACATGGGCCATCACATGCATGACTTTAGTCACAAGAGACAAGGTATTTGTTCGTCAGCTTGGCTGATGTTGCTTACATTGAACTCCTCCATTGAACTGCGTACACCTTTGCGACAGCGCTGAGGGGTTTCCATTGTACGAACCACTGGACTGCCCGTGTCCGCCCATCGCACTACTTTGCGCAGCACGTTCTGCTTTTTGTAGCAGCCGCCGTGCATTGCTTGAAGTCTTCATGTCTTGCTGCATCTGTCATACACTGCTTGCCGTCTCGCTGCTTACCTGTGCAGTTGCTTCTCCATTAACATGTGCACAGCCCGTGACAGCGCTGGAGCAGGTCCGAAGTCCTGTGCCATTCGTAGCTGTGCACATGACGCTCGTGTCATCATGTAACTGCCTTCTGTGTCAAACAGCGCTGTTTCTGCTGCTGTGACATCGCGGGAACATGTCCGAAGTTCAAAACATCTACTTGTACTGGTTATCAATACTTGGTTTGGGCAAAGCAATCTAGTCTTTTGCGCCAAAATAACCCTAGAAAGCCTGAGACGCTGTCACACAGTCACAAAAACAGCCTGGGTGCGCAGGGGGCCCTCGTGGGCAGCTGAGAAAAGGTGAGCAGAGACAGGAAAGGCACAAGACCAACAAGCGGCCAAATCAGTTGATTAATTTTTTAATTAATTCCAACAGTATTTGTTAGCAGAGGGAGCATGAGGGGCCCTTCTTGCTGGGAGCCAATTTTTTTTTGTGTGCTCAACTTAATTTATACCTCTCAATATTTTTCTAACGGCTCATACAATACAATTTACGTGAGTGTTGTAAGGGACAGCGTTAGATTCTAACGCGTTAGAGGGTTTCAGGGTCCGGAGGGGCGCGTTGGGCGAGGAAGAGTGACGGACTTCTAAGGAATGCGCCCGTATATGTTCCTTAAAGCTAACAAATGACTTGCCTTGCCGGAAACAGGACCATAAGCTAACGTATCTGGTATCTGATGGGGGGGGGCATTGATCACGGTTTTCTTTCCTGATTTTCCCAACTGTCCTGGCCGCGGGGGAGTGTTGGTGTAATGGGGTTTTAGGGCGTCCAGCCTTGTTTCTCCCCATCTTTGGTTTCGGTTTTGCACCGCTGTACGGATTTTTCAGTAGTCTTATAGTGGGGACCGAGGGGGCTCTTTCTCCTCTCGGATGTCCTTCACATGTTAGTGTCTCTTGTTATGTTGTGTGTGCTCTGCCCATTCGAGGGCCTCTGCCCATAGCTTGACTAGCCCCGTGCGTCCTGTGAAATTTCCACTGTTTCGTCTTCGACTTTCACTGTTTGTAAATCAATTTATCAATAGTTAACAATAGACATTACACCTCTGGGCCCTGCTCAAAAAGGCTCGGCCGCCAAGGTAACGGAAGGGGTCCATGGGGAGGAGGTGCTGTGCCCACTGCCCTTGTTGGCCAGCTCTCTGGTTTTCTAGTTGTCTCTGTACTTGAACCAGCGAGTCCCTATTTTCATATTGGCCAGTGCGAATGTTCTAGTAGAGGACCCCAGATACCAGGGTTTTCCCTGCGTTCACTTTCATCTGAGCCCAGTCTGAGTAGAGGGTGACTTATCTGCTTGCAGTTTGAGGTCTGACAGTTTATCTACCAGTATGGACAGGTCGTTTGCGAAAGCGGCACTACTTAGCGAGTGTTCCAAGAAGGTTTGGGGGTCGTCTATACATCCAAACATGTATCCCCTGGCTCCAACATGGAGCCATCGGATCAGTGGCTCGAGGTAGATAAGGAACAACAGGGTTCACAGGCTGTCACCTTGTATGCTGCCCCGATCTACAGGAGGGAGATCTGTCAACTATGCCTAGGAGTCTTGCCTGCAAACATGACCATCCAACGAAAATGCCTATCAAACACGTTTTGCGACCATGGCTAGGTACATTTGCCAACATGGAATGCAATAAGCAAGCATGCTTCCACTCAATTACATATTTACATGCAGAACCCACACGGTTGAGATTTCAGTAGGGCCCAGAGGATGTGCAACGTTATAAACAATGAGATACAGAGCAATAAACAGAGAACTCATATGTAACCATGTTTAGGTCTACTCGTCTAACAGCATGAAGCAGCGTCAATCCGCTCATAAATCCACGGGTATCCTAGAAGACACAAAACACTGAACAGAGGATATGCAGGAACAAAAAACTACAAACAGCAAACATGGAGCATGTGTCATAAGAGCACTCTCCACGAGAAATACGCGAGGTGGCGCTAGTCCAACGTGTCCACACATCGTTCATACTCATCAGCAGGTCCATGTATATGCCATGATGTCAAGCATGCTCACTGACCTAGCTCATGTCTACACCACACACGCACGGCGCTAGATGACAGCGCTTGATTGGTCATCACTCAGTGCCATGCATGCCAAAGTTTAAGTCCAGTGGCTAGCTTGCGATTCCAGGTAAAAGCTAATCATGCTTAAAATTCACGGATTGGTCCCTCGCGATCCTCTCCGCTACTCCTTTCGGTATGTATTTGTTGATGAGGGGAAGCTGCATCCTGACAGGCTCAAAGCCCTCATCATCCATCTCGACCTCCCAGCCGCAATGGCTCCAGGCATCTCGAAGGGCCCACGCAAAAGCATCAAGGACAGAAAGCACATTAAACCTAGCTATGGCAGCTGTGCGGGTCCTGTTAATCATACGTTTAACAGCCTCGGGCTCCCTTTGGAACTTTTCAATCATTTGCCCTGTCACAGAGACAGCATCTGACAGGTCCAGTCTGAAGGTCGGGTTGTCATCGACATTAAACATGGGGTCAAACCAATCAAGCATGGGGGAAGCCATGCGAATCACCAGGCTGTTGCTGAGCAGCTGGTGTGGGAGGCGCCAAGGGGTGCCCCAACCATCAATGCTGATGGCGATGGCGTACTTGTTCCATTCCTCCAGGGGCAGATAGTTCCCGCCTATCAGCAGCTCCCACGTCTTCACCTCACTTGGGTCGAACGCAGGATGGTTAGGGAAGAACTCACCGTTTTTCAAGTGGCATACTTTGACATCCATGAAGGGATAATTGTGGGAGAGCAATGCAAAATTACACCTCTTGTTCCAGGCAATACGATCGGTGAAGGTGTCACGCTGGTGGATCCTGTCCGCTCGTGGGCTCTCATTGTTGAAATCCCAGCCCCCGTTGGCGCCATTTGGCGCCCCCCTCCAGAAGGCGACTGGCAGTTTCTTCTCCCATGGGTATGCCTTGTCGATACAAGAAGCATACTGCCGGAGTTGCGGGGAGGACATGGCGTAGTGCTCCCAGCTGGGTGGGTGGGGCATGCTGTAGCCTTGCAGTGTGTCCCCATCCAGTGTTTCCAGGGCGAAGCCAAGAACGGGGAAATCTGAGTATGAGCAGGCATGCAATATTGAAGGAGGGGTTTAAGCAGAAATCAGCAGTTGCACACTTCAATTTTTCAAAAAAGGAGTCATTCATACCATACATGACGTCATTACAGGGACTACAAAGAATGCAAACATTTAGTTTAGATTTGAGGACACCAGCTGCAGTAACGGCCGATGGGGCAACCATCGGGGAGGGCCAGGGTTCGTTGATGGACCATAAGGCATCAAGGCAGAGTTGTATTATTACCAGATGCGCACTTGTCCCCTTTGCATACCGCAAACATTTTAGCCTCCGCGAGCGCCCAGAAAAATATTGTTTATTAATCGGAATATGCAAAAAATAACATTGTCGTAAGGCGCCCGGGCCGAAATCAATACTTTTGTAAGCCGCACACCGCACTGGGCAACTGTCCCTAAACCCCACCGTCGAAGTGTTCTCAACCTTGGGTTGCGCAGCGGTTGCGCAGTGCCGTTGTAATATTAGGTATACTGGTCGGCTGGTCGCGGTGCAGATATTGCATGTGCATCTGTACGGTACCGGTGTGTGGACAACTAAGGTGTGACGCGCGCGAGCGCACACAACCAATTGTTTAATATTGCATGATAAGCCGCAAATGCGTGTACTGGTATGAGTTAATTATTTAATTATTTATTAAGCCGTCAAGGCAATTCACATTAATTTCTTGCTGAGGCAAAGCGCGTCTACAGGTAGAGTACGGTATGATTTAAATTGGTTAATCCAAGGATCTACATCAACATGGGCCAGGTTCTCAGGTTGGTTCTTGCTAGTAGTCTAGTACTGCTGGTATGATCTATCGTTAGTGCCGGGAGTCAGGCAGGAGGCAGCCCAACAAGCTTTGCTAAAATATCAAGCATGTCATTAATGGCACCGTTTTGCCGTCTGAGGATCTGAGCTTCTTCCCTTGGGGTCTCTTGCTCACCTGGGGTTAAGTCAGGCCGGTCTCCTGAGCTGATAATGATCTCCATGTTCGGGAGATCAGGATACAGCCATGCAGCGATGACTAGCATCTCCTCAGTGGTATGTTTGTAGGCCTTCCAACGAGACCTTTCTTCCGCACCCTTGCTGACGTACACAGTTTTGTTGATGATCTTGTAGCGCATTTGATACATCGGTGCGTCGTTGCAATGAGGAGATTTTCCGTCAAAGCATGCCTGCATGTCAGTGAATGAAGGATTATTTTGTCATTAGCAAGCAAAGGTATTACCGTTTTTTATTCTAGAAATCAGGTGAGGGCCATGAGCACACGATGCACCAATGCGCACAAGGCATTTAATTGCACCTTGGTGGCTGTCTTGTTCCACGTATGCTTGACTAAGGGGACACTGGGGCTGGGGAGAGGGCGAGTGGGCCCAAACGCGTCGAGAAACGGAGTCGACCTAGCTTGGGCCATGCAATTTTGACCATCCGCGTAAGCACCAGCAAGAGAGAGCAAAACTAGGAGGGGCAGTGCAACTGCAAGCATAGCGCAGGGCGGCTGCAGCACAAGCCGCATCCACTTCGACGATGAAGATAGACCGAGGCTAGACCGGGGCGGCCTTTGAACTGCAATTTGTCAGCAAGGCGGAGGTGACTACGCTCTCAGAGTTGATGTGGATTACGGGCTACTGGTACGTGAAGTTTGATGCGCGGCAACAGTGAATGTCGTTGAACGGGTTGTAGAGACAACAGCATGTAGTGAATGGTAGGGTAGGGAGATATTGGAGGGCTATTGCGGAAGAAGTTTTTCTAGGAGGGTGTGAGCGACCATCTATCGGCCATCCATTGCACATCTGGAAGGTGTCGACCGAAGATTTAACTTTGGACGGTGGTGAATGCAGCATACGGTAATATTTCTAGGACCACGCGAACACCGGGATCTACGTTTGCCTGTGAGATTGATGGCGATCTACCCGGTGCGCCCACCGCGGTGCGCCCGCGGTGCGTCTGGACACCGTCACTCCCAGGCTGGGGTGGCACCCCCCCCAATGTCCACCCCCTAGACGGCCCCCTAGAATCACACCGTATTTGACTGGGACGGTTTCAGCCCCTGGTCCCTGGTTTCAGGTACCATTTGAAAACTGGTTGAGATCAGAATCTCTCTTTACGGTCGACGAATCCTTTCACTGAGTTCTTTATATTGTATTAATACATCAACTGCGGACCTTGCTTGGGTCTTCCGGCCCGCGACCGATCCAACGTGCAGACTTGCAACGAGTGCAAAGCTACGACGTCGGCTTTTGATTTTTCATTTAAATCATGTATACAAATTTTACAAATGATATGTATGTCCCTCAATTACAGAGCAGCCTCGATCTGCCCACAGCCGACCAGCCTCCTGCCTGGGCTCCTGGCCCGAGGTCAAAATGAAGAGGGCTGTCGCAGCATGCTACATGACTGAGGAGGTATACACTTCATTATCCCTGAAGCGCTTCATTGCCCTGCGTGCTGCTCGTGCCGACCTGAACTGTTGTCAACTGCTGCTGCCTGCTGGTTTCACTGTTTGCCTGAACGGCTGAACCTGCTAGACATCAGTCAGACACGACTGTCAGAAACTTCCTAGCACATCAGGAGCATTAGTGATAAGGGTGTATCATTAAATCAGCTAGCTGCCCAAAATCTGAACCAAGCACCAAAGCAGCTTGGTACGGTACATGTTACCTTCCATGATGTCGTCGAATGTTAGACCACTAACGGATCTTGACATGGCAGGCTATGAAGTCTGCGCAATCTAAACAACTCAATGTCCATGCCCCATGCTGGATACATCTGATCATGGCACACACAGTAGTCTGAATAAAACAATGCCCATGCGCGGACATGCACTGTTCGGTATCGTCGTTTTGGAGAGGATGCTGCGTTGTGTACTATGTGATAGAGGAGCTGGACAGAGGACTCTCAAAGACTGCCATAGGACTGGTGAGCTGGTTGGTGTTTTTTGGCTCATCATATACATCAGATACGGTAGTCAGGACTGTGTACCAGTAAGTTGAGGTTCATCTGAAGGTCCGAGATTTTTAGCCTCTCTGGATGCGAGATGTGCGCACCTCCTCCCATGCGCCCACTCAGCATGCGGTACTTGGTTTGGACATTGGGCTGGTTGGGCTGCTGGCTGCAAGGCTGGGTTTTGTCATGCTCCCCTCGTTGACTGCTTTTGCAAGCCTGTGAAGGATAGAAGTGCCCAGCTGAGCTTCACTGAATATCTCCTCGGCCCTCCTCATGTTCCAGTTTGCCATGCTACTATTCGTAGGGCCTCAGACCTGTGTAGCCCCTTTCGTGCGGGCTGCACATTCAGCAAGGCGTTGCGCATTATAATCCGATGAGCAAGTGGGAGCCGGCCAGCCGGGTGTTGGTGGCACTGACATGCCGTCCCCATCAGCTGTTTAGCAATACCCTGCAAGACGCTGTCAATGTCCAAGGGCTGGTACACCAACAATGCATGCTGTGTGATGGTTGCAACATTGGGACTGGGGTCCTGCTCGGCTAATTTTAACTTCTCTGGTTGCACCCCTGTTAGTGCGGACTGCACATGAGTGCTTGCTTCACATTTGGCTAAAGATTTCCAGCTTGAGAGTGTCTATTCCCGCCCGTGTGAAGCGTAGCGCAACGTAAGGCATAATAGGGGGGTACATGTGTAGGTAGGTATGTAGGTAATTGAGTAACAAAAATCTTCTCCGATTGAAATAAAAATTGGTGCAACGGGATGTATGTCACCGACCCCTGGGAAGGCTGGGTAGCACGAAATGGATATGATATGAATATGATATGATATGGTGTTTGACCATATAATACCTTGCAGTAAAATAAACATTTAGCCTAAACCCGGGGGGGGGGGCAAACAAATTCGAAAGTTGCAGAGCTCGATGAGAAATTTTCATATCTGGTCTTAAAATTGTTTTTGACCCAAACTGAGGGCTGGGAGATATGGAGGGTCAAAGTGGCGGGGGGGGGGAGTAACAAAATAAAAGCTTTTTTTGAAATTTTAGCTTGAATTTTAGTATTTTTTTTGTAAACATCAGATTGAGACGATAGCTACACTGATGCATTCCAACTGTCATTTGCTACAGATATGCATCATAAAATATTTCACACAGAATACCAGACCCCTCTTGGCATGCAATTATGGCATGGGGGGTGTCATGGCTCCGGAACCACATGCATCGTTGTGCGTACACCCATTCTGGACTCACACGGTGTAGCTGCATTGGTAGTTGCTGTGAATTAAGCAATGACAACCTGTTGTGAGTATTGTTTGAAGGTCTTAAATTCTCAGACAACCCAGTGGCCCTAAGGAATCACCATGAGGGGAAAGAGTGCAAAAGAGGAGCTGGCCAGGGAGAATTCTACCAAGCGACAGCGCACAATCACATCATTATACACCTCCTTTAATTCTGCCGCTCCCTCAGCTCTTGCTCCTGCTGCTGCTGCTGCTGTCACTGTCGAGCATGCGGCTGTCGCCAAGCCTGTCGGTCTTGCAGCAGCTGTTGGTCCTGCTGCTGAGGTTACACCTGAGAGCCCGCAGCAGCAGCTCCTACGGACTTGGGCAGAGGCTCTACCAGCGGCACGCTAGCAGTCGAGTCCCGCTGCCCCCTGAAGTACAAGATGTCATATGCGGCGGCTGAAAAGGGTTCTGCCCACAATCCTTGCACCAATCCTTGCACCAACAGACCAGTGGCTTGCACCATTTGCAGGAGCATCGCTAGTACCATCCGCCCTTATGTCTGAAGTTATCACTTCCTAGATCACATGGAGTCAGCCCACCCTGGTGAGGAGCTGACGGAGGCAGATGTGACGAGATATGCCATCAGCGCTGAGGAGTTAAGGGGTGGGTGGGCAAGGAGCTCCCCAAGAAGCAGAAGACCAGGCTTCTGAAGCAGCACATCAGCACGCTCAAGTTAGGGGCTAGTTTGCTGCCACTGTTGCGTGAGTCCTCTCGTTTCTGGAGCCTTGTGGTCTCTAGCAAGGATAGGTAGCTGGCAGGTGGTAGCTAGAGCAATGGTTTGTTTGTTTGTTTCACCGCTTGACATTCGTGAACGTTCTATATTTATTGACACCAGTAGAAGCGCACTGATGAGCTGATTGAAATTGACCCCGCTCCCTTCCCTTAAATACTGGTTTTTGACTGAGAAATTAAGGTTTAACTACGTTCCGGAGGCAGGGGGGGGAGGTAGCCAGGGGTCGTTTTACAAAAAAAAATAGGATGGGGTGTGTAACTTTTTTTTGCCTCCCCCTCACTAAAAACTGCAGTATATACTAGGGACGAGCCCATGCATTCGGCGGGTGCATTACCCTTGACCCCATTCATATACATACTGACATGGCAGTATGCAGCATGCGAGCGCTCCCACCGACCCCTACGGCCCAAGGGTCACCATGCGTCCACACATACATCCAAACTTCCATGGTAAATGCTTAAATGTCGCAAAATCTTGCAGCAACTAGGCCCATTCTGGAGTAGAACAGTCGGCATGGCATAAAAGCCCTATTCTTAACTCATTACCAATCCACCATTCCACCATACCCATGCCCATGCATGGTGAAGTTGAAACCATACCGTATCATATTGTAACGAGCGCCTATGTGGCGCTTTGCCCGAGTGATCATGTAAGGATGCGTGGAACGTGGTTGAAGCGTAATCTTCTATCAGTCAGCATCACGATACCTCTTGGTGTAGTGGCTTAACAGACCAGTGGTGGTGGGAGTGTTGCCATACTTGTAGCATGTGGGGGGGTGCTGCTAAGATATGTTACGTGGTTCAAGTCTGCCAAACTGTGCGCCCTGCCGAACCCCGCCCCTTGACGTGACGTATGACGCATACGCATGTAGCTATATAAGGACGCTTTAAAGGGGGCACCAATTTGCCTCCCGATAGAGCGCTTCGCGCCTGCTGGTTGCTACAACATTTATGATATGTATCATGTTCAATTGAAATGTTGCAGCCTTGTACCAGCTGCCGCGCATTGCGTGTTGTTTTCTACCCAATGTGCAGCATGTGCTCTACCGTTCGACATTGCTTACTGTTTTCTGCCTGTTTGGCAGCATCCGCCATCTGTTGTTCCTTGCTCGTTGTATTCTGCCAGTTTGTTGCATCTGCCATAGAGCAACGCACTGTTTGCTGTCTTTCTGTCTGTGTGACTGTGTCTCAGCACCCCCCTGCAACGTGATGTCTTTTTGCTTGCTGAACAAAAGTTGCGGTGCGCTGCTTGGCTGCAAAATGGCCTATCATTGCAACAAGGGCCGTCGGTCCGTCACATGCATGAGTTGCGGGCCCAAGCAAAGATTTAACATCAATGTCATGCATGCATGAGTTGTGTCACCGAAAAGCATGTCTTAGTTCGTCGACTTCGCTGCTACTACTCATTTGAACTTTGCTAATCAACTGTGTACAAACCTGCGGCGCCGCTTGAGCATAATGCCTGCATTATTTCGAACCACTGCCTACGCCGTTTGCATTTTGTGTGTCACGTTCTGCTTGTTTGGCAGCGTCTGTCGTGCATTGCTTCCTGCCTGTCTGATTCGAAGGATCTACCGTGCACTGCTTGCCATCTCGCTGCCTGTGTTGTTGCATCACCACTCGACTGTGAACAACCCCGCCACAGCGAAGCATTTCCGAAGTCCACGACACTGCGTGTGCCGGTCGCAGTTGACGATACATAGAACATTCGTTGTCGGAAACAACCAATGCCTGGCGTCGGTATTAAAGAGCGCGGTCCCTGCCGCTGCCACACCGCGGGACCATGTCCGAGGTCCAAACGTCTGCCTACTCTGCTTTCTAACAGTTGGTAGGGATTCGATTCCTTATCGGTTCGCGCTGAAAATTAATTGCATCGGTGTCGAAATGAGCTCGCAGTCGACCTTCGAAAAGTGCATCAAGCCCCATACTTCAACTGAAATCGGCTAGCAATCCCTTTCCGCTCCTTCCTTTCAGTCAGTCACTCGGGTACATCATATTTTACTATACCGTAGAACCGGTTTCACTCCACTATTAATAAATTATTTTGGGGGGTGTGCGAACTGCATGCGCGGTAAAAAGAATTCAAGAATTCATGCTAAGCGAACTTGCCAGTCACAGGGCAAAAACTATTTGAGGGGACTAATTTTCGATACAAATAACACATTTCTGCCACAAATCGGCCCTGACTCCCAACAGCAAGTGAAAGGTTACGAGTTACCGGTACGTAGTGTGCGTTTGGTCTTAAGCGATGTTTTCGATTGTGTTGACAATATGTATGTAGTGGCTATTTGCCATGCGCAAAGTTGGTTTGTTTGTAGCTGCGCGAACATTTATTAATAAGATATTAAGGGCTGCGCATGCAGGAAATAAAACTATTTGCTTAAAATGGCTGCTGCGCGGGAAAAGCACTGCGCGGACATATGATTGTTTTTGCTGCGCGGACGATTTGCTAAAATATTGAAATCAGGGGCGAGCGAACCCTAATCGGTTCGACGGTATCATATCATATTGCTGATATGATATAATATGATGGCCCCAAAGACTATATCGTGCTACCTTGGCTGGGATGTGTGCCACCGACCCTCATGAGGGCCATGACTTGCGCCACTGAACCCCGGGTGTTTCAAGAAGTTTCGAAAACGTCACTTGTTGGTACTTCTTACACTTCACTTCATGGAAAGAAAAGAAAAGAGGACGCCGATGCGGCGTGGATTTTGGGAAGTACAGGCTGATGAGACGCCCAAACCCCGGTATGTATACCCTTGGGAAGGGAAATGAGACGAGGGCGGGTCAGTAAGAACAGGGGCGGACAGTAAACGACAATCGGTGGGGCTGTTTTCAAGATAACGTCGAAGACGATGGATGGAAATGCAGACTGGACAGTGTGAACGGAAAGTTGTTTAAGCAGAGTAGGGATAAGGAGGGGTGGAATGCCAAAAACAAGCAAAATGTGCATGATGTCTTTATAGAAAATACCAGAGCATCCAAGGATGACTAAATGAACGAAAGGATGGAGGAAGAGGGGGTCACCAGGAAGGGGTGATGTCGGAGTTGGAAGAGATTGTGGAGGAGTGGTTGGAACAGGTGTCACGGTAGGGGTAGAGAGAGTCCATCCAGCGGCGCGGAGACACTATACCAAGTTTTCATGTTGTGTGGGTTCGTGGGACAGGCAGAATTGTAGATTGGAAGTAAAACCAAGTTCAAGGATGTGGATAGTACAACGGTGTTGAAGGTCGAGATGGAAGGCAGGGTTGGTAAGCCGGGCGGGGGGAAAGCTGTGGACGTCGGGAAAACTGTGTGTGGGTCGACCCACACCCACCCAGTGGGGCTCACGTCTGAACAATGTGGGTTGCCCCACGTGGGCCCATCCTCCACCCACGCGGGTGAACGCTAGGGGTACACAATTGGGTACACACGCGTGGGTGTCGCCACGATGGGCGAACCCGCGTGGTTTTCCCCGAAAGTGTGACCCCATATGGGTGGCCACGGCGATGCAGATCCGCGTGGAACGGTTCACCCAGCCCCCACGCGGGTCTACGCTAGAGGTACACCATTGGGTGCACACGCGTGGGTGTCGCCACCATGGGCGGACCCGCGTGGATTGACCCGGAAGTGTGACCCCATATGGGTGACCGCGGCGATGCAGACCCGTGTGGGACGACCCACCCAGTCCCCCACGCGGGTCTACGCTAGGGGTACACCATTGGGTGCATACGCGTGGGTGTCGCCACGATGGGCGGACCCGCGTGGTTTGACCCGGAAGTGTGACCCCATATAGGTGACCGCGGCGATGCAGACCCGCGTGGGACGACCCACCCAGTCCCCCACGTGGGTCTACGCTAGGGGTACACCATTGGGTGCACACGCGTGGGTGTCGCCACGATGGGCGGACCCGCGTGGTTTGACCCAAGGTAGCACGATATGGATATGATATGATATGATATGATATGATATGAACATTATATGATATGGTGTTTTGACCATGTCATATTTTGCAGTCAAAAAAACATTTAGCCTAAATCTGCAGAACTGACAAAGGATGTGCCAATGCATTTGGCGGGTGCATGACCCTTGACCCCATTCACATACATACTGACATGGCAGCATGCAGCATGCAAGCGCTCCCACTGACCTCTACGGCCCAAGGGTCACCATGCATCCATGCATCCAAATTTTCATACTATTGCGTGTCCACCCAATCGGGGATGCCTTGATTTGTTTCCATACCTGGGATTTCCCACTGTGTGTCCACCCATTCGGGTATACCTAGATTTGTTTCCATACCTAGGATTACCCACTGTGTCCACCCATTAAGGGCTACCCTGATTTGTTTCCATACCTGGGATTTCCCACGGTGTGTCCACCCATTAAAGGCTACCTTGATTTCGTTTCATACCTTGGATTTCCACTGTGTGTCCACCCATTCATGGCTGCCTCGATTTGTTTCCACAATAGTGATTCCATAATTAAAATATTGGAGACTGAAAGGCTTCCCTTCCTCTTATCAAGCTGCACAAACAAGCAGCAACAGACACCTGTAGAATGCAACAGCAAATGCAAAGCTGTTGCAAGGCAGAAAGCATGGGTAATGGGTTTCAGAAAGCAATGCCCCGATTCTAAAGCCCCATTAAGAGTCTTATAATTGTAACATGTCTCGAGTCGTCAGAAAGAACCGATGCCTGATTCCTTGAGTTATAACATAGTAGCATGATATGGCGCACAACGGCATGATACGGCAAAGGTTCAGCCAGGTTGCACTACCAAGATAACATGATACGTCACAGTTTAGCCGGATTGTGCTGCCAAAAGTTAGATTGCCACCCTAGCACAAACATACATGCAGAAAACCATCAGCGGTGTCCGTCCTCAAGTTATGCAATCGTAGAGAACCGCACACTACTCAATCAGAAAGCACCGTACTACTTAATCAGAATGCTCAGCATTGCCCACAGGCTGCTCGAGGAGCAATTTGATGGCAATGGGGGCCCCTGAGCATGGCCACAGCGTGTCGCCTGAACCGTTGTCTGCCTCATTGACCTTCACCACCTTGAAGGCAAGGCAGTGACATCCCTCATGACGCGGTCGGCGAGAAAGGAGCACAGAGCTCGGGCAAGCTCTTTGAAGCTCGCCTCGTCGCCCTTGGAGACCTCTTTGCTACCTCCAGGTCCAGCCTTCCTATTCAGCCACTTCTCGATGGCAAACACGGCCATCGCTAGGAAGTGCACTGGTACTTCTGTAGACAATGAAGAGGCCGGAAATATATAAATATCAATGTTTACATCAGGTGTTTCATTCAGTCAAAATAGATGAACAGGCATAAGAATAATCAATACATAATATGTTGCTAGTATGGATTTACCTGGGGAGTCCAGGTGATCAAAGCCCAGGAAAATCAGGCCAGTCTGAACTGCACTCAGCTACGAATGCAGGGTGACCGAGAAGATCAGTCCCATCGCTCAGAAAGTCAAACGACTGCTTCTGGCTCCCTGGCCACGACCGAGCCATTTGCTGGCCATTTGCCAGCCTGGTGAAAGCCCTCACTGTATCATGTGCCCATGTGGACCAGGAAATGTACAATGATCATGTTTTGCTCACTCTGCATGTTGGGAGCAGATAAAGACTAGGTGCAGATGCGAGAGGGGGGGAAGCATCGGCGAGTGGGGGGGAAGCAGCGGCGGGAGGGGGGGAGGCAGATGCGGGAGGGGGGGAGGCAGAGGCGGGAGGGGGGGGAAGCAGAGGCGGGAGAGGGGCCCGGGCAGTATAAGACGGAGGGGGGGAAGCAGAGGCGGGAAGGGGGGAAGTAGAGGCGGGAGGGGGGGGAAGCAGAGGCGGGAGGGGGGGGAGGGGATGCTGAGGCGGGAGGTGGGGATGCAGATGCGGGAGGGGGGGGGAAGCATAAGCGGGAGGGGGTGGGGGGTAGAGAAGGCGGTAGGAGGGGGAAGCAGGAGGAAATGTGCAGGTCATCCCACCTACCCGAACAATCACTGCATTGCCCTCGTACACGGGATGCTTGAGGCTGTGCTGGACGCGAACCATGACTTGCGAAGCCTTCTTGACCTGATCAACCCACTCGGGATCCGGTGAGTAGCTGAGTGGGTCAGAATCTGTGCTGAGACCTGTTGCCAGGGCGTCAATGAAAACTGCCCTTACACCTGTTTTCATGTCCTGTATTGATAAGAAAGAGGGAGTTTAAGAGGGATAGGGAAGTGCAGCCAGTATAATGCGCAAAATATTACACATGCCAATAACTTATCATGCACACGGAAGTGCTTGAAATTGCTGATGAAAAAATATTGGAAGCGTAGCAGTGGAGCGTGAGTAGTCACACCAGAGTATTTCTTCAGAAGGAAGTATCCGGGGTGGCATCCATAATTGAGAACATACCACTCTTCGTGCCTCTGTGGAGAGAACGTTGGATGAGGCAAAGAGCTGTGTTGTGGCGGGAGATATATAGGAGGCCTGCATACGGGAATGCCTGCATCTACCAAAAATGTGCCCTTGAGATTCAGATGTAGCATCAGGTGGGCCAGTAGGAGATGGCAAACATATGGGGCAAAGGCCATCGGTAAACGAGTGGACTGATGTTGTATAGGGAATACGGAAAAGATGGTCACGCTTAGCTGTCCACAGGAGGTTGGCTCGCATACGGAGACGGAGTGCAACGCACGCTTCAAGGGAAAGAGTCAAGCCTAGGAGTGCCATATTACCACATGTGATTATTATACATGGGTTACAAGGCGGTATTTTCTTCAATTATGCGGGTGTAGGTAGCACATGAAAAATTGGAACGACCGTCCGTGATGTGGGGGCAAAAAGAGTTGAGATGTGCCTTTATGGAGGTAATCAGATTTAGCCCGATGCCGATGCCGATGCCGATGCCGATGCCGATGCCGATGCCGATGCCGATGCCGATGCCGATGCCGATGCCGATGCCGATGCCGATGCCGATGCCGATGCCGATGCCGATGCCGATGCCGATGCCGATGCCGATGCCGATGCCGATGCCGATGCCGATGCCGATGCCGATGCCGATGCCGATGCCGATGCCGATGCCGATGCCGATGCCGATGCCGATGCCGATGCCGATGCCGATGCCGATGCCGATGCCGATGCCGATGCCGATGCCGATGCCGATGCCGATGCCGATGCCGATGCCGATGCCGATGCCGATGCCGATGCCGATGCCGATGCCGATGCCGATGCCGATGCCGATGCCGATGCCGATGCCGATGCCGATGCCGATGCCGATGCCGATGCCGATGCCGATGCCGATGCCGATGCCGATGCCGATGCCGATGCCGATGCCGATGCCGATGCCGATGCCGATGCCGATGCCGATGCCGATGCCGATGCCGATGCCGATGCCGATGCCGATGCCGATGCCGATGCCGATGCCGATGCCGATGCCGATGCCGATGCCGATGCCGATGCCGATGCCGATGCCGATGCCGATGCCGATGCCGATGCCGATGCCGATGCCGATGCCGATGCCGATGCCGATGCCGATGCCGATGCCGATGCCGATGCCGATGCCGATGCCGATGCCGATGCCGATGCCGATGCCGATGCCGATGCCGATGCCGATGCCGATGCCGATGCCGATGCCGATGCCGATGCCGATGCCGATGCCGATGCCGATGCCGATGCCGATGCCGATGCCGATGCCGATGCCGATGCCGATGCCGATGCCGATGCCGATGCCGATGCCGATGCCGATGCCGATGCCGATGCCGATGCCGATGCCGATGCCGATGCCGATGCCGATGCCGATGCCGATGCCGATGCCGATGCCGATGCCGATGCCGATGCCGATGCCGATGCCGATGCCGATGCCGATGCCGATGCCGATGCCGATGCCGATGCCGATGCCGATGCCGATGCCGATGCCGATGCCGATGCCGATGCCGATGCCGATGCCGATGCCGATGCCGATGCCGATGCCGATGCCGATGCCGATGCCGATGCCGATGCCGATGCCGATGCCGATGCCGATGCCGATGCCGATGCCGATGCCGATGCCGATGCCGATGCCGATGCCGATGCCGATGCCGATGCCGATGCCGATGCCGATGCCGATGCCGATGCCGATGCCGATGCCGATGCCGATGCCGATGCCGATGCCGATGCCGATGCCGATGCCGATGCCGATGCCGATGCCGATGCCGATGCCGATGCCGATGCCGATGCCGATGCCGATGCCGATGCCGATGCCGATGCCGATGCCGATGCCGATGCCGATGCCGATGCCGATGCCGATGCCGATGCCGATGCCGATGCCGATGCCGATGCCGATGCCGATGCCGATGCCGATGCCGATGCCGATGCCGATGCCGATGCCGATGCCGATGCCGATGCCGATGCCGATGCCGATGCCGATGCCGATGCCGATGCCGATGCCGATGCCGATGCCGATGCCGATGCCGATGCCGATGCCGATGCCGATGCCGATGCCGATGCCGATGCCGATGCCGATGCCGATGCCGATGCCGATGCCGATGCCGATGCCGATGCCGATGCCGATGCCGATGCCGATGCCGATGCCGATGCCGATGCCGATGCCGATGCCGATGCCGATGCCGATGCCGATGCCGATGCCGATGCCGATGCCGATGCCGATGCGATGCCGATGCCGATGCCGATGCCGATGCCGATGCCGATGCCGATGCCGATGCCGATGCCGATGCCGATGCCGATGCCGATGCCGATGCCGATGCCGATGCCGATGCCGATGCCGATGCCGATGCCGATGCCGATGCCGATGCCGATGCCGATGCCGATGCCGATGCCGATGCCGATGCCGATGCCGATGCCGATGCCGATGCCGATGCCGATGCCGATGCCGATGCCGATGCCGATGCCGATGCCGATGCCGATGCCGATGCCGATGCCGATGCCGATGCCGATGCCGATGCCGATGCCGATGCCGATGCCGATGCCGATGCCGATGCCGATGCCGATGCCGATGCCGATGCCGATGCCGATGCCGATGCCGATGCCGATGCCGATGCCGATGCCGATGCCGATGCCGATGCCGATGCCGATGCCGATGCCGATGCCGATGCCGATGCCGATGCCGATGCCGATGCCGATGCCGATGCCGATGCCGATGCCGATGCCGATGCCGATGCCGATGCCGATGCCGATGCCGATGCCGATGCCGATGCCGATGCCGATGCCGATGCCGATGCCGATGCCGATGCCGATGCCGATGCCGATGCCGATGCCGATGCCGATGCCGATGCCGATGCCGATGCCGATGCCGATGCCGATGCCGATGCCGATGCCGATGCCGATGCCGATGCCGATGCCGATGCCGATGCCGATGCCGATGCCGATGCCGATGCCGATGCCGATGCCGATGCCGATGCCGATGCCGATGCCGATGCCGATGCCGATGCCGATGCCGATGCCGATGCCGATGCCGATGCCGATGCCGATGCCGATGCCGATGCCGATGCCGATGCCGATGCCGATGCCGATGCCGATGCCGATGCCGATGCCGATGCCGATGCCGATGCCGATGCCGATGCCGATGCCGATGCCGATGCCGATGCCGATGCCGATGCCGATGCCGATGCCGATGCCGATGCCGATGCCGATGCCGATGCCGATGCCGATGCCGATGCCGATGCCGATGCCGATGCCGATGCCGATGCCGATGCCGATGCCGATGCCGATGCCGATGCCGATGCCGATGCCGATGCCGATGCCGATGCCGATGCCGATGCCGATGCCGATGCCGATGCCGATGCCGATGCCGATGCCGATGCCGATGCCGATGCCGATGCCGATGCCGATGCCGATGCCGATGCCGATGCCGATGCCGATGCCGATGCCGATGCCGATGCCGATGCCGATGCCGATGCCGATGCCGATGCCGATGCCGATGCCGATGCCGATGCCGATGCCGATGCCGATGCCGATGCCGATGCCGATGCCGATGCCGATGCCGATGCCGATGCCGATGCCGATGCCGATGCCGATGCCGATGCCGATGCCGATGCCGATGCCGATGCCGATGCCGATGCCGATGCCGATGCCGATGCCGATGCCGATGCCGATGCCGATGCCGATGCCGATGCCGATGCCGATGCCGATGCCGATGCCGATGCCGATGCCGATGCCGATGCCGATGCCGATGCCGATGCCGATGCCGATGCCGATGCCGATGCCGATGCCGATGCCGATGCCGATGCCGATGCCGATGCCGATGCCGATGCCGATGCCGATGCCGATGCCGATGCCGATGCCGATGCCGATGCCGATGCCGATGCCGATGCCGATGCCGATGCCGATGCCGATGCCGATGCCGATGCCGATGCCGATGCCGATGCCGATGCCGATGCCGATGCCGATGCCGATGCCGATGCCGATGCCGATGCCGATGCCGATGCCGATGCCGATGCCGATGCCGATGCCGATGCCGATGCCGATGCCGATGCCGATGCCGATGCCGATGCCGATGCCGATGCCGATGCCGATGCCGATGCCGATGCCGATGCCGATGCCGATGCCGATGCCGATGCCGATGCCGATGCCGATGCCGATGCCGATGCCGATGCCGATGCCGATGCCGATGCCGATGCCGATGCCGATGCCGATGCCGATGCCGATGCCGATGCCGATGCCGATGCCGATGCCGATGCCGATGCCGATGCCGATGCCGATGCCGATGCCGATGCCGATGCCGATGCCGATGCCGATGCCGATGCCGATGCCGATGCGATGCCGATGCCGATGCCGATGCCGATGCCGATGCCGATGCCGATGCCGATGCCGATGCCGATGCCGATGCCGATGCCGATGCCGATGCCGATGCCGATGCCGATGCCGATGCCGATGCCGATGCCGATGCCGATGCCGATGCCGATGCCGATGCCGATGCCGATGCCGATGCCGATGCCGATGCCGATGCCGATGCCGATGCCGATGCCGATGCCGATGCCGATGCCGATGCCGATGCCGATGCCGATGCCGATGCCGATGCCGATGCCGATGCCGATGCCGATGCCGATGCCGATGCCGATGCCGATGCCGATGCCGATGCCGATGCCGATGCCGATGCCGATGCCGATGCCGATGCCGATGCCGATGCCGATGCCGATGCCGATGCCGATGCCGATGCCGATGCCGATGCCGATGCCGATGCCGATGCCGATGCCGATGCCGATGCCGATGCCGATGCCGATGCCGATGCCGATGCCGATGCCGATGCCGATGCCGATGCCGATGCCGATGCCGATGCCGATGCCGATGCCGATGCCGATGCCGATGCCGATGCCGATGCCGATGCCGATGCCGATGCCGATGCCGATGCCGATGCCGATGCCGATGCCGATGCCGATGCCGATGCCGATGCCGATGCCGATGCCGATGCCGATGCCGATGCCGATGCCGATGCCGATGCCGATGCCGATGCCGATGCCGATGCCGATGCCGATGCCGATGCCGATGCCGATGCCGATGCCGATGCCGATGCCGATGCCGATGCCGATGCCGATGCCGATGCCGATGCCGATGCCGATGCCGATGCCGATGCCGATGCCGATGCCGATGCCGATGCCGATGCGATGCCGATGCCGATGCCGATGCCGATGCCGATGCCGATGCCGATGCCGATGCCGATGCCGATGCCGATGCCGATGCCGATGCCGATGCCGATGCCGATGCCGATGCCGATGCCGATGCCGATGCCGATGCCGATGCCGATGCCGATGCCGATGCCGATGCCGATGCCGATGCCGATGCCGATGCCGATGCCGATGCCGATGCCGATGCCGATGCCGATGCCGATGCCGATGCCGATGCCGATGCCGATGCCGATGCCGATGCCGATGCCGATGCCGATGCCGATGCCGATGCCGATGCCGATGCCGATGCCGATGCCGATGCCGATGCCGATGCCGATGCCGATGCCGATGCCGATGCCGATGCCGATGCCGATGCCGATGCCGATGCCGATGCCGATGCCGATGCCGATGCCGATGCCGATGCCGATGCCGATGCCGATGCCGATGCCGATGCCGATGCCGATGCCGATGCCGATGCCGATGCCGATGCCGATGCCGATGCCGATGCCGATGCCGATGCCGATGCCGATGCCGATGCCGATGCCGATGCCGATGCCGATGCCGATGCCGATGCCGATGCCGATGCCGATGCCGATGCCGATGCCGATGCCGATGCCGATGCCGATGCCGATGCCGATGCCGATGCCGATGCCGATGCCGATGCCGATGCCGATGCCGATGCCGATGCCGATGCCGATGCCGATGCCGATGCCGATGCCGATGCCGATGCCGATGCCGATGCCGATGCCGATGCCGATGCCGATGCCGATGCCGATGCCGATGCCGATGCCGATGCCGATGCCGATGCCGATGCCGATGCCGATGCCGATGCCGATGCCGATGCCGATGCCGATGCCGATGCCGATGCCGATGCCGATGCCGATGCCGATGCCGATGCCGATGCCGATGCCGATGCCGATGCCGATGCCGATGCCGATGCCGATGCCGATGCCGATGCCGATGCCGATGCCGATGCCGATGCCGATGCCGATGCCGATGCCGATGCGATGCCGATGCCGATGCCGATGCCGATGCCGATGCCGATGCCGATGCCGATGCCGATGCCGATGCCGATGCCGATGCCGATGCCGATGCCGATGCCGATGCCGATGCCGATGCCGATGCCGATGCCGATGCCGATGCCGATGCCGATGCCGATGCCGATGCGATGCCGATGCCGATGCCGATGCCGATGCCGATGCCGATGCCGATGCCGATGCCGATGCCGATGCCGATGCCGATGCCGATGCCGATGCCGATGCCGATGCCGATGCCGATGCCGATGCCGATGCCGATGCCGATGCCGATGCCGATGCCGATGCCGATGCCGATGCCGATGCCGATGCCGATGCCGATGCCGATGCCGATGCCGATGCCGATGCCGATGCCGATGCCGATGCCGATGCCGATGCCGATGCCGATGCCGATGCCGATGCCGATGCCGATGCCGATGCCGATGCCGATGCCGATGCCGATGCCGATGCCGATGCCGATGCCGATGCCGATGCCGATGCCGATGCCGATGCCGATGCCGATGCCGATGCCGATGCCGATGCCGATGCCGATGCCGATGCCGATGCCGATGCCGATGCCGATGCCGATGCCGATGCCGATGCCGATGCCGATGCCGATGCCGATGCCGATGCCGATGCCGATGCCGATGCCGATGCCGATGCCGATGCCGATGCCGATGCCGATGCCGATGCCGATGCCGATGCCGATGCCGATGCCGATGCCGATGCCGATGCCGATGCCGATGCCGATGCCGATGCCGATGCCGATGCCGATGCCGATGCCGATGCCGATGCCGATGCCGATGCCGATGCCGATGCCGATGCCGATGCCGATGCCGATGCCGATGCCGATGCCGATGCCGATGCCGATGCCGATGCCGATGCCGATGCCGATGCCGATGCCGATGCCGATGCCGATGCCGATGCCGATGCCGATGCCGATGCCGATGCCGATGCCGATGCCGATGCCGATGCCGATGCCGATGCCGATGCCGATGCCGATGCCGATGCCGATGCCGATGCCGATGCCGATGCCGATGCCGATGCCGATGCCGATGCCGATGCCGATGCCGATGCCGATGCCGATGCCGATGCCGATGCCGATGCCGATGCCGATGCCGATGCCGATGCCGATGCCGATGCCGATGCCGATGCCGATGCCGATGCCGATGCCGATGCCGATGCCGATGCGATGCCGATGCCGATGCCGATGCCGATGCCGATGCCGATGCCGATGCCGATGCCGATGCCGATGCCGATGCCGATGCCGATGCCGATGCCGATGCCGATGCCGATGCCGATGCCGATGCCGATGCCGATGCCGATGCCGATGCCGATGCCGATGCCGATGCCGATGCCGATGCCGATGCCGATGCCGATGCCGATGCCGATGCCGATGCCGATGCCGATGCCGATGCCGATGCCGATGCCGATGCCGATGCCGATGCCGATGCCGATGCCGATGCCGATGCCGATGCCGATGCCGATGCCGATGCCGATGCCGATGCCGATGCCGATGCCGATGCCGATGCCGATGCCGATGCCGATGCCGATGCCGATGCCGATGCCGATGCCGATGCCGATGCCGATGCCGATGCCGATGCCGATGCCGATGCCGATGCCGATGCCGATGCCGATGCCGATGCCGATGCCGATGCCGATGCCGATGCCGATGCCGATGCCGATGCCGATGCCGATGCCGATGCCGATGCCGATGCCGATGCCGATGCCGATGCCGATGCCGATGCCGATGCCGATGCCGATGCCGATGCCGATGCCGATGCCGATGCCGATGCCGATGCCGATGCCGATGCCGATGCCGATGCCGATGCCGATGCCGATGCCGATGCCGATGCCGATGCCGATGCCGATGCCGATGCCGATGCCGATGCCGATGCCGATGCCGATGCCGATGCCGATGCCGATGCCGATGCCGATGCCGATGCCGATGCCGATGCCGATGCCGATGCCGATGCCGATGCCGATGCCGATGCCGATGCCGATGCCGATGCCGATGCCGATGCCGATGCCGATGCCGATGCCGATGCCGATGCCGATGCCGATGCCGATGCCGATGCCGATGCCGATGCCGATGCCGATGCCGATGCCGATGCCGATGCCGATGCCGATGCCGATGCCGATGCCGATGCCGATGCCGATGCCGATGCCGATGCCGATGCCGATGCCGATGCCGATGCCGATGCCGATGCCGATGCCGATGCCGATGCCGATGCCGATGCCGATGCCGATGCCGATGCCGATGCCGATGCCGATGCCGATGCCGATGCCGATGCCGATGCCGATGCCGATGCCGATGCCGATGCCGATGCCGATGCCGATGCCGATGCCGATGCCGATGCCGATGCCGATGCCGATGCCGATGCCGATGCCGATGCCGATGCCGATGCCGATGCCGATGCCGATGCCGATGCCGATGCCGATGCCGATGCCGATGCCGATGCCGATGCCGATGCCGATGCCGATGCCGATGCCGATGCCGATGCCGATGCCGATGCCGATGCCGATGCCGATGCCGATGCCGATGCCGATGCCGATGCCGATGCCGATGCCGATGCCGATGCCGATGCCGATGCCGATGCCGATGCCGATGCCGATGCCGATGCCGATGCCGATGCCGATGCCGATGCCGATGCCGATGCCGATGCCGATGCCGATGCCGATGCCGATGCCGATGCCGATGCCGATGCCGATGCCGATGCCGATGCCGATGCCGATGCCGATGCCGATGCCGATGCCGATGCCGATGCCGATGCCGATGCCGATGCCGATGCCGATGCCGATGCCGATGCCGATGCCGATGCCGATGCCGATGCCGATGCCGATGCCGATGCCGATGCCGATGCCGATGCCGATGCCGATGCCGATGCCGATGCCGATGCCGATGCCGATGCCGATGCCGATGCCGATGCCGATGCCGATGCCGATGCCGATGCCGATGCCGATGCCGATGCCGATGCCGATGCCGATGCCGATGCCGATGCCGATGCCGATGCCGATGCCGATGCCGATGCCGATGCCGATGCCGATGCCGATGCCGATGCCGATGCCGATGCCGATGCCGATGCCGATGCCGATGCCGATGCCGATGCCGATGCCGATGCCGATGCCGATGCCGATGCCGATGCCGATGCCGATGCCGATGCCGATGCCGATGCCGATGCCGATGCCGATGCCGATGCCGATGCCGATGCCGATGCCGATGCGATGCCGATGCCGATGCCGATGCCGATGCCGATGCCGATGCCGATGCCGATGCCGATGCCGATGCCGATGCCGATGCCGATGCCGATGCCGATGCCGATGCCGATGCCGATGCCGATGCCGATGCCGATGCCGATGCCGATGCCGATGCCGATGCCGATGCCGATGCCGATGCCGATGCCGATGCCGATGCCGATGCCGATGCCGATGCCGATGCCGATGCCGATGCCGATGCCGATGCCGATGCCGATGCCGATGCCGATGCCGATGCCGATGCCGATGCCGATGCCGATGCCGATGCCGATGCCGATGCCGATGCCGATGCCGATGCCGATGCCGATGCCGATGCCGATGCCGATGCCGATGCCGATGCCGATGCCGATGCCGATGCCGATGCCGATGCCGATGCCGATGCCGATGCCGATGCCGATGCCGATGCCGATGCCGATGCCGATGCCGATGCCGATGCCGATGCCGATGCCGATGCCGATGCCGATGCCGATGCCGATGCCGATGCCGATGCCGATGCCGATGCCGATGCCGATGCCGATGCCGATGCCGATGCCGATGCCGATGCCGATGCCGATGCCGATGCCGATGCCGATGCCGATGCCGATGCCGATGCCGATGCCGATGCCGATGCCGATGCCGATGCCGATGCCGATGCCGATGCCGATGCCGATGCCGATGCCGATGCCGATGCCGATGCCGATGCCGATGCCGATGCCGATGCCGATGCCGATGCCGATGCCGATGCCGATGCCGATGCCGATGCCGATGCCGATGCCGATGCCGATGCCGATGCCGATGCCGATGCCGATGCCGATGCCGATGCCGATGCCGATGCCGATGCCGATGCCGATGCCGATGCCGATGCCGATGCCGATGCCGATGCCGATGCCGATGCCGATGCCGATGCCGATGCCGATGCCGATGCCGATGCCGATGCCGATGCCGATGCCGATGCCGATGCCGATGCCGATGCCGATGCCGATGCCGATGCCGATGCCGATGCCGATGCCGATGCCGATGCCGATGCCGATGCCGATGCCGATGCCGATGCCGATGCCGATGCCGATGCCGATGCCGATGCCGATGCCGATGCCGATGCCGATGCCGATGCCGATGCCGATGCCGATGCCGATGCCGATGCCGATGCCGATGCCGATGCCGATGCCGATGCCGATGCCGATGCCGATGCCGATGCCGATGCCGATGCCGATGCCGATGCCGATGCCGATGCCGATGCCGATGCCGATGCCGATGCCGATGCCGATGCCGATGCCGATGCCGATGCCGATGCCGATGCCGATGCCGATGCCGATGCCGATGCCGATGCCGATGCCGATGCCGATGCCGATGCCGATGCCGATGCCGATGCCGATGCCGATGCCGATGCCGATGCCGATGCCGATGCCGATGCCGATGCCGATGCCGATGCCGATGCCGATGCCGATGCCGATGCCGATGCCGATGCCGATGCCGATGCCGATGCCGATGCCGATGCCGATGCCGATGCCGATGCCGATGCCGATGCCGATGCCGATGCCGATGCCGATGCCGATGCCGATGCCGATGCCGATGCCGATGCGATGCCGATGCCGATGCCGATGCCGATGCCGATGCCGATGCCGATGCCGATGCCGATGCCGATGCCGATGCCGATGCCGATGCCGATGCCGATGCCGATGCCGATGCCGATGCCGATGCCGATGCCGATGCCGATGCCGATGCCGATGCCGATGCCGATGCCGATGCCGATGCCGATGCCGATGCCGATGCCGATGCCGATGCCGATGCCGATGCCGATGCCGATGCCGATGCCGATGCCGATGCCGATGCCGATGCCGATGCCGATGCCGATGCCGATGCCGATGCCGATGCCGATGCCGATGCCGATGCCGATGCCGATGCCGATGCCGATGCCGATGCCGATGCCGATGCCGATGCCGATGCCGATGCCGATGCCGATGCCGATGCCGATGCCGATGCCGATGCCGATGCCGATGCCGATGCCGATGCCGATGCCGATGCCGATGCCGATGCCGATGCCGATGCCGATGCCGATGCCGATGCCGATGCCGATGCCGATGCCGATGCCGATGCCGATGCCGATGCCGATGCCGATGCCGATGCCGATGCCGATGCCGATGCCGATGCCGATGCCGATGCCGATGCCGATGCCGATGCCGATGCCGATGCCGATGCCGATGCCGATGCCGATGCCGATGCCGATGCCGATGCCGATGCCGATGCCGATGCCGATGCCGATGCCGATGCCGATGCCGATGCCGATGCCGATGCCGATGCCGATGCCGATGCCGATGCCGATGCCGATGCCGATGCCGATGCCGATGCCGATGCCGATGCCGATGCCGATGCCGATGCCGATGCCGATGCCGATGCCGATGCCGATGCCGATGCCGATGCCGATGCCGATGCCGATGCCGATGCCGATGCCGATGCCGATGCCGATGCCGATGCCGATGCCGATGCCGATGCGATGCCGATGCCGATGCCGATGCCGATGCCGATGCCGATGCCGATGCCGATGCCGATGCCGATGCCGATGCCGATGCCGATGCCGATGCCGATGCCGATGCCGATGCCGATGCCGATGCCGATGCCGATGCCGATGCCGATGCCGATGCCGATGCCGATGCCGATGCCGATGCCGATGCCGATGCCGATGCCGATGCCGATGCCGATGCCGATGCCGATGCCGATGCCGATGCCGATGCCGATGCCGATGCCGATGCCGATGCCGATGCCGATGCCGATGCCGATGCCGATGCCGATGCCGATGCCGATGCCGATGCCGATGCCGATGCCGATGCCGATGCCGATGCCGATGCCGATGCCGATGCCGATGCCGATGCCGATGCCGATGCCGATGCCGATGCCGATGCCGATGCCGATGCCGATGCCGATGCCGATGCCGATGCCGATGCCGATGCCGATGCCGATGCCGATGCCGATGCCGATGCCGATGCCGATGCCGATGCCGATGCCGATGCCGATGCCGATGCCGATGCCGATGCCGATGCCGATGCCGATGCCGATGCCGATGCCGATGCCGATGCCGATGCCGATGCCGATGCCGATGCCGATGCCGATGCCGATGCCGATGCCGATGCCGATGCCGATGCCGATGCCGATGCCGATGCCGATGCCGATGCCGATGCCGATGCCGATGCCGATGCCGATGCCGATGCCGATGCCGATGCCGATGCCGATGCCGATGCCGATGCCGATGCCGATGCCGATGCCGATGCCGATGCCGATGCCGATGCCGATGCCGATGCCGATGCCGATGCCGATGCCGATGCCGATGCCGATGCCGATGCCGATGCCGATGCCGATGCCGATGCCGATGCCGATGCCGATGCCGATGCCGATGCCGATGCCGATGCCGATGCCGATGCCGATGCCGATGCCGATGCCGATGCCGATGCCGATGCCGATGCCGATGCCGATGCCGATGCCGATGCCGATGCCGATGCCGATGCCGATGCCGATGCCGATGCCGATGCCGATGCCGATGCCGATGCCGATGCCGATGCCGATGCCGATGCCGATGCCGATGCGATGCCGATGCCGATGCCGATGCCGATGCCGATGCCGATGCCGATGCCGATGCCGATGCCGATGCCGATGCCGATGCCGATGCCGATGCCGATGCCGATGCCGATGCCGATGCCGATGCCGATGCCGATGCCGATGCCGATGCCGATGCCGATGCCGATGCCGATGCCGATGCCGATGCCGATGCCGATGCCGATGCCGATGCCGATGCCGATGCCGATGCCGATGCCGATGCCGATGCCGATGCCGATGCCGATGCCGATGCCGATGCCGATGCCGATGCCGATGCCGATGCCGATGCCGATGCCGATGCCGATGCCGATGCCGATGCCGATGCCGATGCCGATGCCGATGCCGATGCCGATGCCGATGCCGATGCCGATGCCGATGCCGATGCCGATGCCGATGCCGATGCCGATGCCGATGCCGATGCCGATGCCGATGCCGATGCCGATGCCGATGCCGATGCCGATGCCGATGCCGATGCCGATGCCGATGCCGATGCCGATGCCGATGCCGATGCCGATGCCGATGCCGATGCCGATGCCGATGCCGATGCCGATGCCGATGCCGATGCCGATGCCGATGCCGATGCCGATGCCGATGCCGATGCCGATGCCGATGCCGATGCCGATGCCGATGCCGATGCCGATGCCGATGCCGATGCCGATGCCGATGCCGATGCCGATGCCGATGCCGATGCCGATGCCGATGCCGATGCCGATGCCGATGCCGATGCCGATGCCGATGCCGATGCCGATGCCGATGCCGATGCCGATGCCGATGCCGATGCCGATGCGATGCCGATGCCGATGCCGATGCCGATGCCGATGCCGATGCCGATGCCGATGCCGATGCCGATGCCGATGCCGATGCCGATGCCGATGCCGATGCCGATGCCGATGCCGATGCCGATGCCGATGCCGATGCCGATGCCGATGCCGATGCCGATGCCGATGCCGATGCCGATGCCGATGCCGATGCCGATGCCGATGCCGATGCCGATGCCGATGCCGATGCCGATGCCGATGCCGATGCCGATGCCGATGCCGATGCCGATGCCGATGCCGATGCCGATGCCGATGCCGATGCCGATGCCGATGCCGATGCCGATGCCGATGCCGATGCCGATGCCGATGCCGATGCCGATGCCGATGCCGATGCCGATGCCGATGCCGATGCCGATGCCGATGCCGATGCCGATGCCGATGCCGATGCCGATGCCGATGCCGATGCCGATGCCGATGCCGATGCCGATGCCGATGCCGATGCCGATGCCGATGCCGATGCCGATGCCGATGCCGATGCCGATGCCGATGCCGATGCCGATGCCGATGCCGATGCCGATGCCGATGCCGATGCCGATGCCGATGCCGATGCCGATGCCGATGCCGATGCCGATGCCGATGCCGATGCCGATGCCGATGCCGATGCCGATGCCGATGCCGATGCCGATGCCGATGCCGATGCCGATGCCGATGCCGATGCCGATGCCGATGCCGATGCCGATGCCGATGCCGATGCCGATGCCGATGCCGATGCCGATGCCGATGCCGATGCCGATGCCGATGCCGATGCCGATGCCGATGCCGATGCCGATGCCGATGCCGATGCCGATGCCGATGCGATGCCGATGCCGATGCCGATGCCGATGCCGATGCCGATGCCGATGCCGATGCCGATGCCGATGCCGATGCCGATGCCGATGCCGATGCCGATGCCGATGCCGATGCCGATGCCGATGCCGATGCCGATGCCGATGCGATGCCGATGCCGATGCCGATGCCGATGCCGATGCCGATGCCGATGCCGATGCCGATGCCGATGCCGATGCCGATGCCGATGCCGATGCCGATGCCGATGCCGATGCCGATGCCGATGCCGATGCCGATGCCGATGCCGATGCCGATGCCGATGCCGATGCCGATGCCGATGCCGATGCCGATGCCGATGCGATGCCGATGCCGATGCCGATGCCGATGCCGATGCCGATGCCGATGCCGATGCCGATGCCGATGCCGATGCCGATGCCGATGCCGATGCCGATGCCGATGCCGATGCCGATGCCGATGCCGATGCCGATGCCGATGCCGATGCCGATGCCGATGCCGATGCGATGCCGATGCCGATGCCGATGCCGATGCCGATGCCGATGCCGATGCCGATGCCGATGCCGATGCCGATGCCGATGCGATGCCGATGCCGATGCCGATGCCGATGCCGATGCCGATGCCGATGCCGATGCCGATGCCGATGCCGATGCCGATGCCGATGCCGATGCCGATGCCGATGCCGATGCCGATGCCGATGCCGATGCCGATGCCGATGCCGATGCCGATGCCGATGCCGATGCCGATGCGATGCCGATGCCGATGCCGATGCCGATGCCGATGCCGATGCCGATGCCGATGCCGATGCGATGCCGATGCCGATGCCGATGCCGATGCCGATGCCGATGCCGATGCCGATGCCGATGCCGATGCCGATGCCGATGCCGATGCCGATGCCGATGCCGATGCCGATGCGATGCCGATGCCGATGCCGATGCCGATGCCGATGCCGATGCCGATGCCGATGCCGATGCCGATGCCGATGCCGATGCCGATGCCGATGCCGATGCCGATGCCGATGCCGATGCCGATGCCGATGCCGATGCCGATGCCGATGCCGATGCCGATGCCGATGCCGATGCCGATGCCGATGCCGATGCCGATGCCGATGCCGATGCCGATGCCGATGCCGATGCCGATGCCGATGCCGATGCCGATGCCGATGCCGATGCCGATGCCGATGCCGATGCCGATGCCGATGCCGATGCCGATGCCGATGCCGATGCCGATGCCGATGCCGATGCCGATGCCGATGCCGATGCCGATGCCGATGCCGATGCCGATGCCGATGCCGATGCCGATGCCGATGCCGATGCCGATGCCGATGCCGATGCCGATGCCGATGCCGATGCCGATGCCGATGCCGATGCCGATGCCGATGCCGATGCCGATGCCGATGCCGATGCCGATGCCGATGCCGATGCCGATGCCGATGCCGATGCCGATGCCGATGCCGATGCCGATGCCGATGCCGATGATGCCGATGCCGATGCCGATGCCGATGCCGATGCCGATGCCGATGCCGATGCCGATGCCGATGCCGATGCCGATGCCGATGCCGATGCCGATGCCGATGCCGATGCCGATGCCGATGCCGATGCCGATGCCGATGCCGATGCCGATGCCGATGCCGATGCCGATGCCGATGCCGATGCCGATGCCGATGCCGATGCCGATGCCGATGCCGATGCCGATGCCGATGCCGATGCCGATGCCGATGCCGATGCCGATGCCGATGCCGATGCCGATGCCGATGCCGATGCCGATGCCGATGCCGATGCCGATGCCGATGCCGATGCCGATGCCGATGCCGATGCCGATGCCGATGCCGATGCCGATGCCGATGCCGATGCCGATGCCGATGCCGATGCCGATGCCGATGCCGATGCCGATGCCGATGCCGATGCCGATGCCGATGCCGATGCCGATGCCGATGCCGATGCCGATGCCGATGCCGATGCCGATGCCGATGCCGATGCCGATGCCGATGCCGATGCCGATGCCGATGCCGATGCCGATGCCGATGCCGATGCCGATGCCGATGCCGATGCCGATGCCGATGCCGATGCCGATGCCGATGCCGATGCCGATGCCGATGCCGATGCCGATGCCGATGCCGATGCCGATGCCGATGCCGATGCGATGCCGATGCCGATGCCGATGCCGATGCCGATGCCGATGCCGATGCCGATGCCGATGCCGATGCCGATGCCGATGCCGATGCCGATGCCGATGCCGATGCCGATGCCGATGCCGATGCCGATGCCGATGCCGATGCCGATGCCGATGCCGATGCCGATGCCGATGCCGATGCCGATGCCGATGCCGATGCCGATGCCGATGCCGATGCCGATGCCGATGCCGATGCCGATGCCGATGCCGATGCCGATGCGATGCCGATGCCGATGCCGATGCCGATGCCGATGCCGATGCCGATGCCGATGCCGATGCCGATGCCGATGCCGATGCCGATGCCGATGCCGATGCCGATGCCGATGCCGATGCCGATGCCGATGCCGATGCCGATGCGATGCCGATGCCGATGCCGATGCCGATGCCGATGCCGATGCCGATGCCGATGCCGATGCCGATGCCGATGCCGATGCCGATGCCGATGCCGATGCCGATGCCGATGCCGATGCCGATGCCGATGCCGATGCCGATGCCGATGCCGATGCCGATGCCGATGCCGATGCCGATGCCGATGCCGATGCCGATGCCGATGCCGATGCCGATGCCGATGCCGATGCCGATGCCGATGCCGATGCCGATGCCGATGCCGATGCCGATGCCGATGCCGATGCCGATGCCGATGCCGATGCCGATGCCGATGCCGATGCCGATGCCGATGCCGATGCCGATGCCGATGCCGATGCCGATGCCGATGCCGATGCCGATGCCGATGCCGATGCCGATGCCGATGCCGATGCCGATGCCGATGCCGATGCCGATGCCGATGCCGATGCCGATGCCGATGCCGATGCCGATGCCGATGCCGATGCCGATGCCGATGCCGATGCCGATGCCGATGCCGATGCCGATGCCGATGCCGATGCCGATGCCGATGCCGATGCCGATGCCGATGCCGATGCCGATGCCGATGCCGATGCCGATGCCGATGCCGATGCCGATGCCGATGCCGATGCCGATGCCGATGCCGATGCCGATGCCGATGCCGATGCCGATGCCGATGCCGATGCCGATGCCGATGCCGATGCCGATGCCGATGCCGATGCCGATGCCGATGCCGATGCCGATGCCGATGCGATGCCGATGCCGATGCCGATGCCGATGCCGATGCCGATGCCGATGCCGATGATGCCGATGCCGATGCCGATGCCGATGCCGATGCCGATGCCGATGCCGATGCCGATGCCGATGCCGATGCCGATGCCGATGCGATGCCGATGCCGATGCGATGCCGATGCCGATGCCGATGCCGATGCCGATGCCGATGCCGATGCCGATGCCGATGCCGATGCCGATGCCGATGCCGATGCCGATGCCGATGCCGATGCCGATGCCGATGCCGATGCCGATGCCGATGCCGATGCCGATGCCGATGCCGATGCCGATGCCGATGCCGATGCCGATGCGATGCCGATGCCGATGCCGATGCCGATGCCGATGCCGATGCCGATGCCGATGCCGATGCCGATGCCGATGCCGATGCCGATGCCGATGCCGATGCGATGCCGATGCCGATGCCGATGCCGATGCCGATGCCGATGCCGATGCCGATGCCGATGCCGATGCCGATGCCGATGCCGATGCCGATGCCGATGCCGATGCCGATGCCGATGCCGATGCCGATGCCGATGCCGATGCCGATGCCGATGCCGATGCCGATGCCGATGCCGATGCGATGCCGATGCCGATGCCGATGCCGATGCCGATGCCGATGCCGATGCCGATGCCGATGCCGATGCCGATGCCGATGCCGATGCCGATGCCGATGCCGATGCCGATGCCGATGCCGATGCCGATGCCGATGCCGATGCCGATGCCGATGCCGATGCCGATGCCGATGCCGATGCCGATGCCGATGCCGATGCCGATGCCGATGCCGATGCCGATGCCGATGCGATGCCGATGCCGATGCCGATGCCGATGCCGATGCCGATGCCGATGCCGATGCCGATGCCGATGCCGATGCCGATGCCGATGCCGATGCCGATGCCGATGCCGATGCCGATGCCGATGCCGATGCCGATGCCGATGCCGATGCCGATGCCGATGCCGATGCCGATGCCGATGCCGATGCCGATGCCGATGCCGATGCCGATGCCGATGCCGATGCCGATGCCGATGCCGATGCCGATGCCGATGCCGATGCCGATGCCGATGCCGATGCCGATGCCGATGCCGATGCCGATGCCGATGCCGATGCCGATGCCGATGCCGATGCCGATGCCGATGCCGATGCCGATGCCGATGCCGATGCCGATGCCGATGCCGATGCCGATGCCGATGCCGATGCCGATGCGATGCCGATGCCGATGCCGATGCCGATGCCGATGCCGATGCCGATGCCGATGCCGATGCCGATGCCGATGCCGATGCCGATGCCGATGCCGATGCCGATGCCGATGCCGATGCCGATGCCGATGCCGATGCCGATGCCGATGCCGATGCCGATGCCGATGCCGATGCCGATGCCGATGCCGATGCCGATGCCGATGCCGATGCCGATGCCGATGCCGATGCCGATGCCGATGCCGATGCCGATGCCGATGCCGATGCCGATGCCGATGCCGATGCCGATGCCGATGCCGATGCCGATGCCGATGCCGATGCCGATGCCGATGCCGATGCCGATGCGATGCCGATGCCGATGCCGATGCGATGCCGATGCCGATGCCGATGCCGATGCGATGCCGATGCCGATGCCGATGCCGATGCCGATGCCGATGCCGATGCCGATGCCGATGCCGATGCCGATGCCGATGCCGATGCCGATGCCCGATGCCGATGCCGATGCCGATGCCGATGCCGATGCCGATGCCGATGCCGATGCCGATGCCGATGCCGATGCCGATGCCGATGCCGATGCCGATGCCGATGCCGATGCCGATGCCGATGCCGATGCCGATGCCGATGCCGATGCCGATGCCGATGCCGATGCCGATGCCGATGCCGATGCCGATGCCGATGCCGATGCCGATGCCGATGCCGATGCCGATGCCGATGCCGATGCCGATGCCGATGCCGATGCCGATGCCGATGCCGATGCCGATGCCGATGCCGATGCCGATGCCGATGCCGATGCCGATGCCGATGCCGATGCCGATGCCGATGCCGATGCCGATGCCGATGCCGATGCCGATGCCGATGCCGATGCCGATGCCGATGCCGATGCCGATGCCGATGCCGATGCCGATGCCGATGCCGATGCCGATGCCGATGCCGATGCCGATGCCGATGCCGATGCGATGCCGATGCCGATGCCGATGCCGATGCCGATGCCGATGCCGATGCCGATGCCGATGCCGATGCCGATGCCGATGCCGATGCGATGCCGATGCCGATGCCGATGCCGATGCCGATGCCGATGCCGATGCCGATGCCGATGCCGATGCCGATGCCGATGCCGATGCCGATGCCGATGCCGATGCCGATGCCGATGCCGATGCCGATGCCGATGCCGATGCCGATGCCGATGCCGATGCCGATGCCGATGCCGATGCCGATGCCGATGCCGATGCCGATGCCGATGCCGATGCCGATGCCGATGCCGATGCCGATGCCGATGCCGATGCCGATGCCGATGCCGATGCCGATGCCGATGCCGATGCCGATGCCGATGCCGATGCCGATGCCGATGCCGATGCCGATGCCGATGCCGATGCCGATGCCGATGCCGATGCCGATGCCGATGCCGATGCCGATGCCGATGCCGATGCCGATGCCGATGCCGATGCCGATGCCGATGCCGATGCCGATGCCGATGCCGATGCCGATGCCGATGCCGATGCCGATGCCGATGCCGATGCCGATGCCGATGCCGATGCCGATGCCGATGCCGATGCCGATGCCGATGCCGATGCCGATGCCGATGCCGATGCCGATGCCGATGCCGATGCCGATGCCGATGCCGATGCCGATGCCGATGCCGATGCCGATGCCGATGCCGATGCCGATGCCGATGCCGATGCCGATGCCGATGCCGATGCCGATGCCGATGCCGATGCCGATGCCGATGCCGATGCCGATGCCGATGCCGATGCCGATGCCGATGCCGATGCCGATGCCGATGCCGATGCCGATGCCGATGCCGATGCCGATGCCGATGCCGATGCCGATGCCGATGCCGATGCCGATGCCGATGCCGATGCCGATGCCGATGCCGATGCCGATGCCGATGCCGATGCCGATGCCGATGCGATGCCGATGCCGATGCCGATGCCGATGCCGATGCCGATGCCGATGCCGATGCCGATGCCGATGCCGATGCCGATGCCGATGCCGATGCCGATGCCGATGCCGATGCCGATGCCGATGCCGATGCCGATGCCGATGCCGATGCCGATGCCGATGCCGATGCCGATGCCGATGCCGATGCCGATGCCGATGCCGATGCCGATGCCGATGCCGATGCCGATGCCGATGCCGATGCCGATGCCGATGCCGATGCCGATGCCGATGCCGATGCCGATGCCGATGCCGATGCCGATGCCGATGCCGATGCCGATGCCGATGCCGATGCCGATGCCGATGCCGATGCCGATGCCGATGCCGATGCCGATGCCGATGCCGATGCCGATGCCGATGCCGATGCCGATGCCGATGCCGATGCCGATGCCGATGCCGATGCCGATGCCGATGCCGATGCCGATGCCGATGCCGATGCCGATGCCGATGCCGATGCCGATGCCGATGCCGATGCGATGCCGATGCCGATGCCGATGCCGATGCCGATGCCGATGCCGATGCCGATGCCGATGCCGATGCCGATGCCGATGCCGATGCCGATGCCGATGCCGATGCCGATGCCGATGCCGATGCCGATGCCGATGCCGATGCCGATGCCGATGCCGATGCCGATGCCGATGCCGATGCCGATGCCGATGCCGATGCCGATGCCGATGCCGATGCCGATGCCGATGCCGATGCCGATGCCGATGCCGATGCCGATGCCGATGCCGATGCGATGCCGATGCCGATGCCGATGCCGATGCCGATGCCGATGCCGATGCCGATGCCGATGCCGATGCCGATGCCGATGCCGATGCCGATGCCGATGCCGATGCCGATGCCGATGCCGATGCCGATGCCGATGCCGATGCCGATGCCGATGCCGATGCCGATGCCGATGCCGATGCCGATGCCGATGCCGATGCCGATGCCGATGCCGATGCCGATGCCGATGCCGATGCCGATGCCGATGCCGATGCCGATGCCGATGCCGATGCCGATGCCGATGCCGATGCCGATGCCGATGCCGATGCCGATGCCGATGCCGATGCCGATGCCGATGCCGATGCCGATGCCGATGCCGATGCCGATGCCGATGCCCGATGCCGATGCCGATGCCGATGCCGATGCCGATGCCGATGCCGATGCCGATGCCGATGCCGATGCCGATGCCGATGCCGATGCCGATGCCGATGCCGATGCCGATGCCGATGCCGATGCCGATGCCGATGCCGATGCCGATGCCGATGCCGATGCCGATGCCGATGCCGATGCCGATGCCGATGCCGATGCCGATGCCGATGCCGATGCCGATGCCGATGCCGATGCCGATGCCGATGCCGATGCCGATGCCGATGCCGATGCCGATGCCGATGCCGATGCCGATGCCGATGCCGATGCCGATGCCGATGCCGATGCCGATGCCGATGCCGATGCCGATGCCGATGCCGATGCCGATGCCGATGCCGATGCCGATGCCGATGCCGATGCCGATGCCGATGCCGATGCCGATGCCGATGCCGATGCCGATGCCGATGCCGATGCCGATGCCGATGCCGATGCCGATGCCGATGCCGATGCCGATGCCGATGCCGATGCCGATGCCGATGCCGATGCCGATGCCGATGCCGATGCCGATGCCGATGCCGATGCCGATGCCGATGCCGATGCCGATGCCGATGCCGATGCCGATGCCGATGCGATGCCGATGCCGATGCCGATGCCGATGCCGATGCCGATGCCGATGCCGATGCCGATGCCGATGCCGATGCGATGCCGATGCCGATGCCGATGCCGATGCCGATGCCGATGCCGATGCCGATGCCGATGCCGATGCCGATGCCGATGCCGATGCCGATGCCGATGCCGATGCCGATGCCGATGCCGATGCCGATGCCGATGCCGATGCCGATGCCGATGCCGATGCCGATGCCGATGCCGATGCCGATGCCGATGCCGATGCCGATGCCGATGCCGATGCCGATGCCGATGCCGATGCCGATGCCGATGCCGATGCCGATGCCGATGCCGATGCCGATGCCGATGCCGATGCGATGCCGATGCCGATGCCGATGCCGATGCCGATGCCGATGCCGATGCCGATGCCGATGCCGATGCCGATGCCGATGCCGATGCCGATGCCGATGCCGATGCCGATGCCGATGCCGATGCCGATGCCGATGCCGATGCCGATGCCGATGCCGATGCCGATGCCGATGCCGATGCCGATGCCGATGCCGATGCCGATGCCGATGCCGATGCCGATGCCGATGCCGATGCCGATGCCGATGCCGATGCCGATGCCGATGCCGATGCCGATGCCGATGCCGATGCCGATGCCGATGCCGATGCCGATGCCGATGCGATGCCGATGCCGATGCCGATGCCGATGCCGATGCCGATGCCGATGCCGATGCCGATGCCGATGCCGATGCCGATGCCGATGCCGATGCCGATGCCGATGCCGATGCCGATGCCGATGCCGATGCCGATGCCGATGCCGATGCCGATGCCGATGCCGATGCCGATGCCGATGCCGATGCCGATGCCGATGCCGATGCGATGCGATGCCGATGCCGATGCCGATGCCGATGCCGATGCCGATGCCGATGCCGATGCCGATGCCGATGCCGATGCCGATGCCGATGCCGATGCCGATGCCGATGCCGATGCCGATGCCGATGCCGATGCGATGCCGATGCCGATGCCGATGCCGATGCCGATGCCGATGCCGATGCCGATGCCGATGCCGATGCCGATGCCGATGCCGATGCGATGCCGATGCCGATGCCGATGCCGATGCCGATGCCGATGCCGATGCCGATGCCGATGCCGATGCCGATGCCGATGCCGATGCCGATGCCGATGCCGATGCCGATGCCGATGCCGATGCCGATGCCGATGCCGATGCCGATGCCGATGCCGATGCCGATGCCGATGCCGATGCCGATGCCGATGCCGATGCCGATGCCGATGCCGATGCCGATGCCGATGCCGATGCCGATGCCGATGCCGATGCCGATGCCGATGCCGATGCCGATGCCGATGCCGATGCCGATGCCGATGCCGATGCCGATGCCGATGCCGATGCCGATGCCGATGCCGATGCCGATGCCGATGCCGATGCCGATGCCGATGCCGATGCCGATGCCGATGCCGATGCCGATGCCGATGCCGATGCCGATGCCGATGCCGATGCCGATGCCGATGCCGATGCCGATGCCGATGCCGATGCCGATGCCGATGCCGATGCCGATGCCGATGCCGATGCCGATGCCGATGCCGATGCCGATGCCGATGCCGATGCCGATGCCGATGCCGATGCCGATGCCGATGCCGATGCCGATGCCGATGCCGATGCCGATGCCGATGCCGATGCCGATGCCGATGCCGATGCCGATGCCGATGCCGATGCCGATGCCGATGCCGATGCCGATGCCGATGCCGATGCCGATGCCGATGCCGATGCCGATGCCGATGCCGATGCCGATGCCGATGCCGATGCCGATGCGATGCCGATGCCGATGCCGATGCCGATGCCGATGCCGATGCCGATGCCGATGCCGATGCCGATGCCGATGCCGATGCGATGCCGATGCCGATGCCGATGCCGATGCCGATGCCGATGCCGATGCCGATGCCGATGCCGATGCCGATGCCGATGCCGATGCCGATGCCGATGCCGATGCCGATGCCGATGCCGATGCCGATGCCGATGCCGATGCCGATGCCGATGCCGATGCCGATGCCGATGCCGATGCCGATGCCGATGCCGATGCCGATGCCGATGCCGATGCCGATGCCGATGCCGATGCCGATGCCGATGCCGATGCCGATGCCGATGCCGATGCCGATGCCGATGCCGATGCCGATGCCGATGCCGATGCCGATGCCGATGCCGATGCCGATGCCGATGCCGATGCCGATGCCGATGCCGATGCCGATGCCGATGCCGATGCCGATGCCGATGCCGATGCCGATGCCGATGCCGATGCCGATGCCGATGCCGATGCCGATGCCGATGCCGATGCCGATGCCGATGCCGATGCCGATGCCGATGCCGATGCCGATGCCGATGCGATGCCGATGCCGATGCCGATGCCGATGCCGATGCCGATGCCGATGCCGATGCCGATGCCGATGCCGATGCCGATGCCGATGCCGATGCCGATGCCGATGCCGATGCCGATGCCGATGCCGATGCCGATGCCGATGCCGATGCCGATGCCGATGCCGATGCCGATGCCGATGCCGATGCCGATGCCGATGCCGATGCCGATGCCGATGCCGATGCCGATGCCGATGCCGATGCCGATGCCGATGCCGATGCCGATGCCGATGCCGATGCCGATGCCGATGCCGATGCCGATGCCGATGCCGATGCCGATGCCGATGCCGATGCCGATGCCGATGCCGATGCCGATGCCGATGCCGATGCCGATGCCGATGCCGATGCCGATGCCGATGCCGATGCCGATGCCGATGCCGATGCCGATGCCGATGCCGATGCCGATGCCGATGCCGATGCCGATGCCGATGCCGATGCCGATGCGATGCCCGATGCCGATGCCGATGCCGATGCCGATGCCGATGCCGATGCCGATGCCGATGCCGATGCCGATGCCGATGCCGATGCCGATGCCGATGCCGATGCCGATGCCGATGCGATGCCGATGCCGATGCCGATGCCGATGCCGATGCCGATGCCGATGCCGATGCCGATGCCGATGCCGATGCCGATGCCGATGCCGATGCCGATGCCGATGCCGATGCCGATGCCGATGCCGATGCCGATGCCGATGCCGATGCCGATGCCGATGCCGATGCCGATGCCGATGCCGATGCCGATGCCGATGCCGATGCCGATGCCGATGCCGATGCCGATGCCGATGCCGATGCCGATGCCGATGCGATGCCGATGCCGATGCCGATGCCGATGCCGATGCCGATGCCGATGCCGATGCCGATGCGATGCCGATGCCGATGCCGATGCCGATGCCGATGCCGATGCCGATGCCGATGCCGATGCCGATGCCGATGCCGATGCCGATGCCGATGCCGATGCCGATGCCGATGCCGATGCCGATGCCGATGCCGATGCCGATGCCGATGCCGATGCCGATGCCGATGCCGATGCCGATGCCGATGCCGATGCCGATGCCGATGCCGATGCCGATGCCGATGCCGATGCCGATGCCGATGCGATGCCGATGCCGATGCCGATGCCGATGCCGATGCCGATGCCGATGCCGATGCCGATGCCGATGCCGATGCCGATGCCGATGCCGATGCCGATGCCGATGCCGATGCCGATGCCGATGCCGATGCCGATGCCGATGCGATGCCGATGCCGATGCCGATGCCGATGCCGATGCCGATGCCGATGCCGATGCCGATGCCGATGCCGATGCCGATGCCGATGCCGATGCCGATGCCGATGCCGATGCCGATGCCGATGCCGATGCCGATGCCGATGCCGATGCCGATGCCGATGCCGATGCCGATGCCGATGCCGATGCCGATGCCGATGCCGATGCCGATGCCGATGCCGATGCCGATGCCGATGCCGATGCCGATGCCGATGCCGATGCCGATGCCGATGCCGATGCCGATGCCGATGCCGATGCCGATGCCGATGCCGATGCCGATGCCGATGCCGATGCCGATGCCGATGCCGATGCCGATGCCGATGCCGATGCCGATGCCGATGCCGATGCCGATGCGATGCCGATGCCGATGCCGATGCCGATGCCGATGCCGATGCCGATGCCGATGCCGATGCCGATGCCGATGCCGATGCCGATGCCGATGCCGATGCCGATGCCGATGCCGATGCCGATGCCGATGCCGATGCCGATGCCGATGCCGATGCCGATGCCGATGCCGATGCCGATGCCGATGCCGATGCCGATGCCGATGCCGATGCCGATGCCGATGCCGATGCGATGCCGATGCCGATGCCGATGCCGATGCCGATGCCGATGCCGATGCCGATGCCGATGCCGATGCCGATGCCGATGCCGATGCCGATGCCGATGCCGATGCCGATGCCGATGCCGATGCCGATGCCGATGCCGATGCCGATGCCGATGCCGATGCCGATGCCGATGCCGATGCCGATGCCGATGCGATGCCGATGCCGATGCCGATGCCGATGCCGATGCCGATGCCGATGCCGATGCCGATGCCGATGCCGATGCCGATGCCGATGCCGATGCCGATGCCGATGCCGATGCCGATGCCGATGCCGATGCCGATGCCGATGCCGATGCGATGCGATGCCGATGCCGATGCCGATGCCGATGCCGATGATGCCGATGCCGATGCCGATGCCGATGCCGATGCCGATGCCGATGCCGATGCCGATGCCGATGCCGATGCCGATGCCGATGCCGATGCCGATGCCGATGCCGATGCCGATGCCGATGCCGATGCCGATGCCGATGCCGATGCCGATGCCGATGCCGATGCCGATGCCGATGCCGATGCCGATGCCGATGCCGATGCCGATGCCGATGCCGATGCCGATGCCGATGCCGATGCCGATGCCGATGCGATGCCGATGCCGATGCCGATGCCGATGCCGATGCCGATGCCGATGCCGATGCCGATGCCGATGCCGATGCCGATGCCGATGCCGATGCCGATGCCGATGCCGATGCCGATGCCGATGCCGATGCCGATGCCGATGCCGATGCCGATGCCGATGCCGATGCGATGCCGATGCCGATGCCGATGCCGATGCCGATGCCGATGCCGATGCCGATGCCGATGCGATGCCGATGCCGATGCCGATGCCGATGCCGATGCCGATGCCGATGCCGATGCCGATGCCGATGCCGATGCCGATGCCGATGCCGATGCGATGCCGATGCCGATGCCGATGCCGATGCCGATGCCGATGCCGATGCCGATGCCGATGCCGATGCCGATGCCGATGCCGATGCCGATGCCGATGCCGATGCCGATGCCGATGCCGATGCCGATGCCGATGCCGATGCCGATGCCGATGCCGATGCCGATGCCGATGCCGATGCCGATGCCGATGCCGATGCCGATGCCGATGCCGATGCCGATGCCGATGCCGATGCCGATGCCGATGCCGATGCCGATGCCGATGCCGATGCCGATGCCGATGCCGATGCCGATGCCGATGCCGATGCCGATGCCGATGCCGATGCCGATGCCGATGCCGATGCCGATGCCGATGCCGATGCCGATGCCGATGCCGATGCCGATGCCGATGCCGATGCCGATGCGATGCCGATGCCGATGCCGATGCGATGCCGATGCCGATGCCGATGCCGATGCCGATGCCGATGCCGATGCCGATGCCGATGCCGATGCCGATGCCGATGCCGATGCCGATGCCGATGCCGATGCCCGATGCCGATGCGATGCCGATGCCGATGCCGATGCCGATGCCGATGCCGATGCCGATGCCGATGCCGATGCCGATGCCGATGCCGATGCCGATGCGATGCCGATGCCGATGCCGATGCCGATGCCGATGCCGATGCCGATGCCGATGCCGATGCCGATGCCGATGCCGATGCCGATGCCGATGCCGATGCCGATGCCGATGCCGATGCGATGCCGATGCCGATGCCGATGCCGATGCCGATGCCGATGCCGATGCCGATGCCGATGCCGATGCCGATGCCGATGCCGATGCCGATGCCGATGCCGATGCCGATGCCGATGCCGATGCCGATGCCGATGCCGATGCCGATGCCGATGCCGATGCCGATGCCGATGCCGATGCCGATGCCGATGCCGATGCCGATGCGATGCCGATGCCGATGCCGATGCCGATGCCGATGCCGATGCCGATGCGATGCCGATGCCGATGCCGATGCCGATGCCGATGCCGATGCCGATGCCGATGCCGATGCCGATGCGATGCCGATGCCGATGCCGATGCCGATGCCGATGCCGATGCCGATGCCGATGCCGATGCCGATGCCGATGCCGATGCCGATGCGATGCCGATGCCGATGCCGATGCCGATGCCGATGCCGATGCCGATGCCGATGCCGATGCCGATGCCGATGCCGATGCCGATGCCGATGCCGATGCCGATGCCGATGCCGATGCCGATGCCGATGCCGATGCCGATGCCGATGCCGATGCCGATGCCGATGCCGATGCCGATGCCGATGCCGATGCCGATGCCGATGCCGATGCCGATGCCGATGCCGATGCCGATGCCGATGCCGATGCCGATGCCGATGCCGATGCCCGATGCCGATGCCGATGCGATGCCGATGCCGATGCCGATGCCGATGCCGATGCCGATGCCGATGCCGATGCCGATGCGATGCCGATGCCGATGCCGATGCCGATGCCGATGCCGATGCCGATGCCGATGCGATGCCGATGCCGATGCCGATGCCGATGCCGATGCCGATGCCGATGCCGATGCCGATGCCGATGCCGATGCCGATGCCGATGCCGATGCCGATGCCGATGCCGATGCCGATGCCGATGCCGATGCCGATGCCGATGCCGATGCCGATGCCGATGCCGATGCCGATGCCGATGCCGATGCCGATGCCGATGCCGATGCCGATGCCGATGCCGATGCCGATGCCGATGCCGATGCCGATGCCGATGCCGATGCCGATGCCGATGCCGATGCCGATGCCGATGCCGATGCCGATGCCGATGCCGATGCCGATGCCGATGCCGATGCCGATGCCGATGCCGATGCCGATGCCGATGCCGATGCCGATGCCGATGCCGATGCCGATGCCGATGCCGATGCCGATGCCGATGCCGATGCCGATGCCGATGCCGATGCCGATGCCGATGCCGATGCCGATGCCGATGCCGATGCCGATGCCGATGCCGATGCCGATGCCGATGCCGATGCCGATGCCGATGCCGATGCCGATGCCGATGCCGATGCCGATGCCGATGCCGATGCCGATGCCGATGCCGATGCCGATGCCGATGCCGATGCCGATGCCGATGCCGATGCCGATGCCGATGCCGATGCCGATGCCGATGCCGATGCCGATGCCGATGCCGATGCCGATGCCGATGCCGATGCCGATGCCGATGCCGATGCCGATGCCGATGCCGATGCCGATGCCGATGCCGATGCCGATGCCGATGCCGATGCCGATGCGATGCCGATGCGATGCCGATGCCGATGCCGATGCCGATGCCGATGCCGATGCCGATGCCGATGCCGATGCCGATGCCGATGCCGATGCCGATGCCGATGCCGATGCCGATGCCGATGCCGATGCCGATGCCGATGCGATGCCGATGCGATGCCGATGCCGATGCCGATGCCGATGCCGATGCCGATGCCGATGCCGATGCCGATGCCGATGCCGATGCCGATGCGATGCCGATGCCGATGCGATGCCGATGCCGATGCCGATGCCGATGCGATGCCGATGCCGATGCCGATGCCGATGCCGATGCCGATGCCGATGCCGATGCCGATGCCGATGCCGATGCCGATGCCGATGCCGATGCCGATGCCGATGCCGATGCCGATGCGATGCCGATGCCGATGCCGATGCCGATGCCGATGCGATGCCGATGCCGATGCCGATGCGATGCCGATGCCGATGCCGATGCCGATGCCGATGCCGATGCCGATGCCGATGCCGATGCCGATGCCGATGCGATGCCGATGCCGATGCCGATGCCGATGCGATGCCGATGCCGATGCCGATGCCGATGCCGATGCCGATGCCGATGCCGATGCCGATGCCGATGCCGATGCCGATGCCGATGCCGATGCCGATGCCGATGCCGATGCCGATGCCGATGCCGATGCCGATGCGATGCCGATGCCGATGCCGATGCCGATGCCGATGCCGATGCCGATGCCGATGCCGATGCCGATGCCGATGCCGATGCCGATGCCGATGCCGATGCCGATGCCGATGCCGATGCCGATGCCGATGCCGATGCCGATGCCGATGCCGATGCCGATGCCGATGCCGATGCGATGCCGATGCCGATGCCGATGCCGATGCCGATGCGATGCCGATGCCGATGCCGATGCCGATGCGATGCGATGCCGATGCCGATGCCGATGCCGATGCCGATGCCGATGCCGATGCCGATGCCGATGCCGATGCCGATGCCGATGCCGATGCCGATGCCGATGCCGATGCCGATGCGATGCCGATGCCGATGCCGATGCCGATGCCGATGCCGATGCCGATGCCGATGCCGATGCCGATGCCGATGCCGATGCCGATGCCGATGCCGATGCGATGCCGATGCCGATGCCGATGCCGATGCCGATGCCGATGCCGATGCCGATGCCGATGCCGATGCGATGCCGATGCCGATGCCGATGCCGATGCCGATGCCGATGCCGATGCCGATGCCGATGCCGATGCCGATGCCGATGCCGATGCCGATGCCGATGCCGATGCCGATGCCGATGCCGATGCGATGCCGATGCCGATGCCGATGCCGATGCCGATGCCGATGCCGATGCCGATGCCGATGCCGATGCCGATGCCGATGCCGATGCCGATGCCGATGCCGATGCCGATGCCGATGCCGATGCCGATGCCGATGCCGATGCCGATGATGCGATGCCGATGCCGATGCCGATGCCGATGCCGATGCCGATGCCGATGCCGATGCCGATGCCGATGCCGATGCCGATGCCGATGCCGATGCCGATGCCGATGCCGATGCCGATGCGATGCCGATGCCGATGCCGATGCCGATGCCGATGCCGATGCCGATGCGATGCCGATGCCGATGCCGATGCCGATGCCGATGCCGATGCGATGCCGATGCCGATGCCGATGCCGATGCCGATGCCGATGCCGATGCCGATGCCGATGCCGATGCCGATGCCGATGCCGATGCCGATGCGATGCCGATGCCGATGCCGATGCCGATGCGATGCCGATGCCGATGCCGATGCCGATGCCGATGCGATGCCGATGCCGATGCCGATGCCGATGCCGATGCCGATGCCGATGCCGATGCCGATGCCGATGCCGATGCCGATGCCGATGCCGATGCCGATGCCGATGCCGATGCCGATGCCGATGCCGATGCCGATGCCGATGCCGATGCCGATGCCGATGCCGATGCCGATGCCGATGCCGATGCCGATGCCGATGCGATGCCGATGCCGATGCCGATGCCGATGCCGATGCCGATGCCGATGCCGATGCCGATGCCGATGCCGATGCCGATGCCGATGCCGATGCCGATGCCGATGCGATGCCGATGCCGATGCCGATGCCGATGCCGATGCGATGCCGATGCGATGCCGATGCCGATGCCGATGCCGATGCCGATGCCGATGCCGATGCCGATGCCGATGCCGATGCCGATGCCGATGCCGATGCCGATGCGATGCCGATGCCGATGCCGATGCCGATGCCGATGCGATGCCGATGCCGATGCCGATGCCGATGCCGATGCCGATGCCGATGCCGATGCCGATGCCGATGCCGATGCCGATGCGATGCCGATGCCGATGCCGATGATGCCGATGCCGATGCGATGCCGATGCGATGCCGATGCCGATGCCGATGCCGATGCCGATGCCGATGCCGATGCGATGCCGATGCCGATGCCGATGCCGATGCCGATGCGATGCCGATGCCGATGCCGATGCCGATGCCGATGCCGATGCCGATGCCGATGCCGATGCCGATGCCGATGCCGATGCCGATGCCGATGCCGATGCCGATGCCGATGCCGATGCCGATGCCGATGCGATGCCGATGCCGATGCCGATGCCGATGCCGATGCCGATGCCGATGCCGATGCCGATGCCGATGCCGATGCCGATGCCGATGCGATGCCGATGCCGATGCCGATGCCGATGCCGATGCCGATGCCGATGCCGATGCCGATGCCGATGCCGATGCCGATGCCGATGCCGATGCCGATGCCGATGCCGATGCCGATGCCGATGCCGATGCCGATGCCGATGCCGATGCCGATGCCGATGCCGATGCCGATGCCGATGCCGATGCGATGCCGATGCCGATGCCGATGCCGATGCCGATGCCGATGCCGATGCCGATGCCGATGCCGATGCGATGCCGATGCCGATGCCGATGCCGATGCCGATGCCGATGCCGATGCCGATGCCGATGCCGATGCCGATGCCGATGCCGATGCCGATGCCGATGCCGATGCCGATGCCGATGCCGATGCCGATGCCGATGCCGATGCCGATGCCGATGCCGATGCCGATGCCGATGCGATGCCGATGCCGATGCCGATGCCGATGCCGATGCCGATGCCGATGCCGATGCCGATGCGATGCCGATGCCGATGCCGATGCCGATGCCGATGCCGATGCCGATGCCGATGCCGATGCCGATGCCGATGCCGATGCCGATGCGATGCCGATGCCGATGCCGATGCGATGCCGATGCCGATGCCGATGCCGATGCCGATGCCGATGCCGATGCCGATGCCGATGCCGATGCCGATGCCGATGCCGATGCCGATGCCGATGCCGATGCCGATGCCGATGCCGATGCCGATGCCGATGCGATGCCGATGCCGATGCCGATGCCGATGCCGATGCCGATGCCGATGCCGATGCCGATGCCGATGCGATGCCGATGCCGATGCCGATGCCGATGCGATGCCGATGCCGATGCCGATGCCGATGCCGATGCCGATGCCGATGCCGATGCCGATGCGATGCCGATGCCGATGCCGATGCCGATGCCGATGCCGATGCCGATGCCGATGCCGATGCCGATGCCGATGCCGATGCGATGCCGATGCCGATGCCGATGCCGATGCCGATGCCGATGCCGATGCCGATGCCGATGCCGATGCCGATGCCGATGCCGATGCCGATGCCGATGCCGATGCCGATGCCGATGCCGATGCGATGCCGATGCCGATGCCGATGCCGATGCCCGATGCCGATGCCGATGCCGATGCCGATGCCGATGCCGATGCCGATGCCGATGCGATGCCGATGCCGATGCCGATGCCGATGCCGATGCCGATGCCGATGCCGATGCCGATGCCGATGCCGATGCCGATGCGATGCCGATGCCGATGCCGATGCCGATGCCGATGCCGATGCCGATGCGATGCCGATGCCGATGCCGATGCCGATGCCGATGCCGATGCCGATGCCGATGCGATGCCGATGCCGATGCCGATGCCGATGCCGATGCCGATGCCGATGCCGATGCCGATGCCGATGCCGATGCCGATGCCGATGCCGATGCCGATGCCGATGCCGATGCCGATGCCGATGCCGATGCCGATGCGATGCCGATGCCGATGCCGATGCCGATGCGATGCCGATGCCGATGCCGATGCCGATGCCGATGCCGATGCCGATGCCGATGCCGATGCCGATGCCGATGCCGATGCCGATGCCGATGCCGATGCCGATGCGATGCGATGCCGATGCCGATGCCGATGCCGATGCCGATGCCGATGCCGATGCGATGCCGATGCCGATGCCGATGCCGATGCCGATGCCGATGCCGATGCCGATGCGATGCGATGCCGATGCCGATGCCGATGCCGATGCCGATGCCGATGCCGATGCCGATGCCGATGCGATGCCGATGCCGATGCCGATGCCGATGCCGATGCCGATGCCGATGCCGATGCCGATGCCGATGCCGATGCCGATGCCGATGCCGATGCCGATGCCGATGCCGATGCCGATGCCGATGCCGATGCCGATGCCGATGCCGATGCCGATGCCGATGCCGATGCCGATGCCGATGCCGATGCCGATGCCGATGCCGATGCCGATGCCGATGCCGATGCCGATGCCGATGCCGATGCCGATGCCGATGCCGATGCCGATGCCGATGCCGATGCCGATGCGATGCGATGCCGATGCCGATGCCGATGCCGATGCCGATGCCGATGCCGATGCCGATGCCGATGCGATGCCGATGCCGATGCCGATGCCGATGCCGATGCCGATGCCGATGCCGATGCGATGCCGATGCCGATGCCGATGCCGATGCCGATGCCGATGCCGATGCCGATGCCGATGCCGATGCCGATGCCGATGCGATGCCGATGCCGATGCCGATGCCGATGCCGATGCCGATGCGATGCCGATGCCGATGCCGATGCCGATGCCGATGCCGATGCCGATGCCGATGCCGATGCCGATGCCGATGCCGATGCCGATGCCGATGCCGATGCCGATGCCGATGCCGATGCCGATGCCGATGCCGATGCCGATGCCGATGCCGATGCCGATGCCGATGCCGATGCCGATGCCGATGCGATGCCGATGCCGATGCCGATGCCGATGCCGATGCCGATGCCGATGCGATGCCGATGCCGATGCCGATGCCGATGCCGATGCCGATGCGATGCCGATGCCGATGCCGATGCCGATGCCGATGCCGATGCCGATGCCGATGCCGATGCCGATGCCGATGCCGATGCCGATGCCGATGCCGATGCGATGCCGATGCCGATGCGATGCCGATGCCGATGCCGATGCCGATGCCGATGCCGATGCCGATGCGATGCCGATGCCGATGCCGATGCCGATGCCGATGCCGATGCCGATGCGATGCCGATGCCGATGCCGATGCCGATGCCGATGCCGATGCCGATGCCGATGCCGATGCCGATGCCGATGCCGATGCCGATGCCGATGCCGATGCGATGCCGATGCCGATGCCGATGCCGATGCCGATGCCGATGCCGATGCCGATGCCGATGCCGATGCCGATGCCGATGCCGATGCCGATGCCGATGCCGATGCCGATGCCGATGCCGATGCCGATGCCGATGCGATGCCGATGCCGATGCCGATGCCGATGCCGATGCCGATGCCGATGCCGATGCCGATGCCGATGCCGATGCCGATGCCGATGCCGATGCCGATGCCGATGCCGATGCCGATGCGATGCCGATGCCGATGCCGATGCCGATGCCGATGCGATGCCGATGCCGATGCGATGCCGATGCCGTATGGCCGATTGCCGATGCCGATGCCGATGCCGATGCCGATGCCGATGCCGATGCCGATGCCGATGCGATGGCCGATGCCGATGCCGATGCCGATGCCGATGCCGATGCCGATGCCGATGCCGATGCCGATGCCGATGCCGATGCCGATGCCGATGCCGATGCCGATGCCGATGCCGATGCCGATGCCGATGCCGATGCCGATGCCGATGCCGATGCCGATGCCGATGCCGATGCCGATGCCGATGCCGATGCCGATGCCGATGCCGATGCCGATGCCGATGCCGATGCCGATGCCGATGCCGATGCCGATGCCGATGCCGATGCCGATGCCGATGCCGATGCCGATGCCGATGCCGATGCCGATGCCGATGCCGATGCCGATGCCGATGCCGATGCCGATGCCGATGCCGATGCCGATGCCGATGCCGATGCCGATGCCGATGCGATGCCGATGCCGATGCCGATGCCGATGCCGATGCCGATGCCGATGCCGATGCCGATGCCGATGCCGATGCCGATGCCGATGCCGATGCCGATGCCGATGCCGATGCCGATGCCGATGCCGATGCCGATGCCGATGCCGATGCCGATGCCGATGCCGATGCCGATGCCGATGCCGATGCCGATGCCGATGCCGATGCCGATGCCGATGCCGATGCGATGCCGATGCCGATGCCGATGCCGATGCCGATGCCGATGCCGATGCCGATGCCGATGCCGATGCCGATGCCGATGCCGATGCCGATGCCGATGCCGATGCCGATGCCGATGCCGATGCCGATGCCGATGCCGATGCCGATGCCGATGCCGATGCCGATGCCGATGCCGATGCCGATGCCGATGCCGATGCCGATGCCGATGCCGATGCGATGCCGATGCCGATGCCGATGCCGATGCCGATGCCGATGCCGATGCCGATGCCGATGCCGATGCCGATGCCGATGCCGATGCCGATGCCGATGCCGATGCCGATGCCGATGCCGATGCCGATGCCGATGCCGATGCCGATGCCGATGCCGATGCCGATGCCGATGCCGATGCCGATGCCGATGCCGATGCCGATGCCGATGCCGATGCCGATGCCGATGCCGATGCCGATGCCGATGCCGATGCCGATGCCGATGCCGATGCCGATGCCGATGCCGATGCCGATGCCGATGCCGATGCCGATGCCGATGCCGATGCCGATGCCGATGCCGATGCCGATGCCGATGCCGATGCCGATGCCGATGCCGATGCCGATGCCGATGCCGATGCCGATGCCGATGCCGATGCCGATGCCGATGCCGATGCCGATGCCGATGCCGATGCCGATGCCGATGCCGATGCCGATGCCGATGCCGATGCCGATGCCGATGCCGATGCCGATGCCGATGCCGATGCCGATGCCGATGCCGATGCCGATGCCGATGCCGATGCCGATGCCGATGCCGATGCCGATGCCGATGCCGATGCCGATGCCGATGCCGATGCCGATGCCGATGCCGATGCCGATGCCGATGCCGATGCCGATGCCGATGCCGATGCCGATGCCGATGCCGATGCCGATGCCGATGCCGATGCCGATGCCGATGCCGATGCCGATGCCGATGCCGATGCCGATGCCGATGCCGATGCCGATGCCGATGCCGATGCCGATGCCGATGCCGATGCCGATGCCGATGCCGATGCCGATGCGATGCCGATGCCGATGCCGATGCCGATGCCGATGCCGATGCCGATGCCGATGCCGATGCCGATGCCGATGCCGATGCCGATGCCGATGCGATGCCGATGCCGATGCCGATGCCGATGCCGATGCCGATGCCGATGCCGATGCCGATGCCGATGCCGATGCCGATGCCGATGCCGATGCCGATGCCGATGCCGATGCCGATGCCGATGCCGATGCCGATGCCGATGCCGATGCCGATGCCGATGCCGATGCCGATGCCGATGCCGATGCCGATGCCGATGCCGATGCCGATGCCGATGCCGATGCCGATGCCGATGCCGATGCCGATGCCGATGCCGATGCCGATGCCGATGCCGATGCCGATGCCGATGCCGATGCCGATGCCGATGCCGATGCCGATGCCGATGCCGATGCCGATGCCGATGCCGATGCCGATGCCGATGCCGATGCCGATGCCGATGCCGATGCCGATGCCGATGCCGATGCCGATGCCGATGCCGATGCCGATGCCGATGCCGATGCCGATGCCGATGCCGATGCCGATGCCGATGCCGATGCCGATGCCGATGCCGATGCCGATGCCGATGCCGATGCCGATGCCGATGCCGATGCCGATGCCGATGCCGATGCCGATGCCGATGCCGATGCCGATGCCGATGCCGATGCCGATGCCGATGCCGATGCCGATGCCGATGCCGATGCCGATGCCGATGCCGATGCCGATGCCGATGCCGATGCCGATGCCGATGCCGATGCCGATGCCGATGCCGATGCCGATGCCGATGCCGATGCCGATGCCGATGCCGATGCCGATGCCGATGCCGATGCCGATGCCGATGCCGATGCCGATGCCGATGCCGATGCCGATGCCGATGCCGATGCCGATGCCGATGCCGATGCCGATGCCGATGCCGATGCCGATGCCGATGCCGATGCCGATGCCGATGCCGATGCCGATGCCGATGCCGATGCCGATGCCGATGCCGATGCCGATGCCGATGCCGATGCCGATGCCGATGCGATGCCGATGCCGATGCCGATGCCGATGCCGATGCCGATGCCGATGCCGATGCCGATGCCGATGCCGATGCCGATGCCGATGCCGATGCCGATGCCGATGCCGATGCCGATGCCGATGCCGATGCCGATGCCGATGCCGATGCCGATGCCGATGCCGATGCCGATGCCGATGCCGATGCCGATGCCGATGCCGATGCCGATGCCGATGCCGATGCCGATGCCGATGCCGATGCCGATGCCGATGCCGATGCCGATGCCGATGCCGATGCCGATGCCGATGCCGATGCCGATGCCGATGCCGATGCCGATGCCGATGCCGATGCCGATGCCGATGCCGATGCCGATGCCGATGCCGATGCCGATGCCGATGCCGATGCCGATGCCGATGCCGATGCCGATGCCGATGCCGATGCCGATGCCGATGCCGATGCCGATGCCGATGCCGATGCCGATGCCGATGCCGATGCCGATGCCGATGCGATGCCGATGCCGATGCCGATGCCGATGCCGATGCCGATGCCGATGCCGATGCCGATGCCGATGCCGATGCCGATGCCGATGCCGATGCCGATGCCGATGCCGATGCCGATGCCGATGCCGATGCCGATGCCGATGCCGATGCCGATGCCGATGCCGATGCCGATGCCGATGCCGATGCCGATGCCGATGCCGATGCCGATGCCGATGCCGATGCCGATGCCGATGCCGATGCCGATGCCGATGCCGATGCCGATGCCGATGCCGATGCCGATGCCGATGCCGATGCCGATGCCGATGCCGATGCCGATGCCGATGCCGATGCCGATGCCGATGCCGATGCCGATGCCGATGCCGATGCCGATGCCGATGCCGATGCCGATGCCGATGCCGATGCCGATGCCGATGCCGATGCCGATGCCGATGCCGATGCCGATGCCGATGCCGATGCCGATGCCGATGCCGATGCCGATGCCGATGCCGATGCCGATGCCGATGCCGATGCCGATGCCGATGCCGATGCCGATGCCGATGCCGATGCCGATGCCGATGCCGATGCCGATGCCGATGCCGATGCCGATGCCGATGCCGATGCCGATGCCGATGCCGATGCCGATGCCGATGCCGATGCCGATGCCGATGCCGATGCCGATGCCGATGCCGATGCCGATGCCGATGCCGATGCCGATGCCGATGCCGATGCCGATGCCGATGCCGATGCCGATGCCGATGCCGATGCCGATGCCGATGCCGATGCCGATGCCGATGCCGATGCCGATGCCGATGCCGATGCCGATGCCGATGCCGATGCCGATGCCGATGCCGATGCCGATGCCGATGCCGATGCCGATGCCGATGCCGATGCCGATGCCGATGCCGATGCCGATGCCGATGCCGATGCCGATGCCGATGCCGATGCCGATGCCGATGCCGATGCCGATGCCGATGCCGATGCCGATGCCGATGCCGATGCCGATGCCGATGCCGATGCCGATGCCGATGCCGATGCCGATGCCGATGCCGATGCCGATGCCGATGCCGATGCCGATGCCGATGCCGATGCCGATGCCGATGCCGATGCCGATGCCGATGCCGATGCCGATGCCGATGCCGATGCCGATGCCGATGCCGATGCCGATGCCGATGCCGATGCCGATGCCGATGCCGATGCCGATGCCGATGCCGATGCCGATGCCGATGCCGATGCCGATGCCGATGCCGATGCCGATGCCGATGCCGATGCCGATGCCGATGCCGATGCCGATGCCGATGCCGATGCCGATGCCGATGCCGATGCCGATGCCGATGCCGATGCCGATGCCGATGCCGATGCCGATGCCGATGCCGATGCCGATGCCGATGCCGATGCCGATGCCGATGCCGATGCCGATGCCGATGCCGATGCCGATGCCGATGCCGATGCCGATGCCGATGCCGATGCCGATGCCGATGCCGATGCCGATGCCGATGCCGATGCCGATGCCGATGCCGATGCCGATGCCGATGCCGATGCCGATGCCGATGCCGATGCCGATGCCGATGCCGATGCCGATGCCGATGCCGATGCCGATGCCGATGCCGATGCCGATGCCGATGCCGATGCCGATGCCGATGCCGATGCCGATGCCGATGCCGATGCCGATGCCGATGCCGATGCCGATGCCGATGCCGATGCCGATGCCGATGCCGATGCCGATGCCGATGCCGATGCCGATGCCGATGCCGATGCCGATGCCGATGCCGATGCCGATGCCGATGCCGATGCCGATGCCGATGCCGATGCCGATGCCGATGCCGATGCCGATGCCGATGCCGATGCCGATGCCGATGCCGATGCCGATGCCGATGCCGATGCCGATGCCGATGCCGATGCCGATGCCGAGGCCGATGCCGAGGCCGAGGCCGAGGCCGAGGCCGAGGCCGAGGCCGAGGCCGAGGCCGATGCCGATGCCTCGATGCCCCGATACCCCGGTGCCCCAATGCCCCGATGCTCCCATGCCCCGATGCCGATGCCTCGATGCCCCGATACCCCGGTGCCCCAATGCCCCGATGCTCCCATGCCCCGATGCCGATGCCTCGATGCCCCGATACCCCGGTGCCCCAATGCCCCGATGCTCCCATGCCCCGATGCCCCGATCATGCCCCGATGCCCCGATGCGCCGATGCCCTGATGATCCGATGTCCCGATGCCCCGATGCCCCGATGCCCGGATACCCCGATGCCCGATGCCCAAATGCCTTTAAGCCGAGCCTGAGGCCGATGCCGATGCCCCACTGCCCTAATGTTACGATGCCCCGATGCCCCGATGCCCCGATGCTCCGATGCCTCGATGGCCCGATGCCACACAGGCGCTCATTACACTCGGCTCCAGCCTGATAGCCGACACCACACAGGCGCTTATTACACTCGGCTCCAGTTTGATAGCCGACACCACACAGGCGCTCATTACACTCGGCTCCAGCCTGATAGCCGACACCACACAGGCGCTCATTACACTCGGCTCCAGCCTGATAGCCGTCACCACACAGGCGCTCATTACACTCGGCTCCAGCCTGATAGCCGGTACCACACAGGCGCTCATTACACTCGGCTCCAGCCTGATAGCCGACACCACACAGGCGCTCATTACACTCGGCTCCAGCCTGATAGCCGACACCACACAGGCGCTCATTACACTCGGCTCCAGCATGATAGCCGACACCACACAGGCGCTCATTACACAACTGACATGAGAGCATTCCAATGCTGTTCGATGCATGTTATCGTGTTCATCTCCGGCATTCTCATCTCCGGTTTTGCGCCTGGTCAATGAAAAGCAATACAATTGTTGTTGTTCTCTCTCACGTCATGTTAAAAGCATATGTCCGGGCTTTTCATCCTTCATCTTCAAGTTTTTATACCCAGTTACTCGGTTAGGCAATTGGCTTGAGATTGCATGCACACCACCAAGCATTATGATGCTGTATTGCTGTTTTCAACATGTTCACAAGGCCGCATCATAGTGACCCATGTGACTTGCATCCACCAGAAGTCACGACAAAGGCCTATTGTTTCCTTGTTTCCGTTTCGATGATCCAGCAGGTGCAACAGCTGCAGCTTGCAAATTCGCGGCATGTTCGGCTGGTCGGAGCAGCAGCCAGGACTGCTGGAGCTTGTTGGCCAGGCCATTATACGAATGGGTACCAAGTCTTCCATCATCATGCAGATTGTCCGCCAACCTCAAAGGTATCAGCAAATGCTCAAAGGATGGTATCCGATGCTGATGGTGCAGGTCCAGAAGTATCTCCAGCTTGAAAGCCTTAACCTGGGAGCATGTAGAAATAGTTCACGTTCAAGAGGGCTTTGACCATTGGCACCTAACTTGTTCCGCGGGAGGACAACGGAATGCAACCTGGGTAGGGCTTGGGGAAGCGCTGACGTGGGAGGCATAAGTTCCGTTGAGAAATGAATTCATTCAGATACGAAAATAATATCAGATTCGTTGTCTGAGGCGATACCGCTAGCCGCTGTGCCTGGGCAATACACATTCCCCAACTGCATCTTCTAGCCTTCTTCATTCTGCCTAGGCATGATGGAAAGGAGGCGGATACACTTAGAGCAGCTTCCACTCGTACATTAATTGGAGCAGATAGAATATGTCATCAGCGGTACCTGGGCAAATCAGGGTTTGGAACCAGCCCGCATCCCGCATACAGTCAACGGATGTGGAGAAGCAGCGTACCAATGTGAAGGCAAATGAGGGCGAATGCGGGCAAGTGTGGGCCCGATCCTGCATGACACCAGTAGCTGGGCTTCATCCCTCAAAACTTGCCTGACATGTTTCCAGGAGGCGCACAAAGTGGAAGGCGTGCGGGCCGGTGCACTCCTCGTCACAAATGTCTGGGCGGCAAGCTGGACCCAGGGATCGACCAACGCGCCCCATGTGCAAGCCGGGCGGGGCTATTTCCTGCGAATCGCGACAGGCGGAAACTTGAAAGGTAGACATTAATGCAATGCAGGTTTAAGGCAAAATACAGTAAGGAGACACAAGTTGATGCAAGGTAGGGTGGGGATTGCAGCACTAAGCTTTGTTTCCACCTCTTCTTGAACATCCGCTCCATCGTTGTGGAATTAAGATGGATCTCCACTCTGAACATCAGTGCAAGGAACACAGGCCATTCCAATCTTCTCCACAAACTGCACAAGCGCATACCCCTTTATCCCTCTGTCCCCTTGGCTGACCTCCCTGCCCTTGTCATCGACATGCCGGAGCTCCTCCAACAGGACGAAAGCAACTCTTCGGCCGACCACCCCATCCAACAAACATTGCGGAGCCATACTGCCCTTGACCCTCGCAGCCCCAGCCCCAGCACCAGTCGCTCGACCATCCAGCGATTCTACAACGACATCAAGTGACAAGCTGAATTTCTCAATCTGCAAGCCCATCCAATGCAGCAGAGAGGATGCTTGGTCGCCATGGCCTCCTCGCAAAGGACTAGCGGTTGGTAATGGCTTGTGATTCCCAGCTGCAGGAAAAGGTGAGTGGGAGGATGGAATGGGTGCAATGTCCTCAGTGGAAACAAGATATGCTAAGGCAAGATCCAGGACTGTGAGCAACACCAAGCTTTATTTTAGGCCTGAGCTGTGCTGAGAAGATGATAGCCGTGGCATCAGCTACGCCTGCTGCATATGCACGGCTGCATGCTTGGTTATGTTCATGCTACAAGCCTTGCATGAGGTTTACACACCAAAAGGGGCATGAGCTCTGGGGTAGCTTATAGGCAGCAGAAGGGAGAGAATATTATGTACCATTTCGGTAGCAATAAAGAGACCAATCAGGCAGAGGGACTGAACTGAGCATCCCCCTTTGTGTACCGGTATTTAAATGTGATTCAACAGTGCCCTGATGGACAGCGTTCTATCCGTATCGTATGGCGATTGGCAAGCATCAACCGATTATCGTCTGAGCATGAGACACTCAGAAGATTCCATATCTTGCAGAGCTGAGCTGAGCTTACCTTGGCTCAGATCCACCATCATTTCATCCAGAGAGGCATTTTCCTGACCATGCCTCATCTCATGCACAACAGGAGGCGCAAACTTGGTGGCAGGTGGTAGCTGAACAGATCCTCCAGCGGGCCCACCCTGAGAGACAGGATAAAACGAGTCACTTCATGGCAACCCACACCATCATTGGGATACCCACTAGCCCTAGGTCCAGAAGACACCGTTCAACAAGAAAAGGTCATGACATCCTATCCACTTCTACTCACACAAGGAGCAAGATGACGGCATGACAGGCCCGGTCAAATGTCCTAGGAACTATAATTTGAGGATATAGCACTGGAAGAATATTGAAATCAACCCCCCACACCTCACCATGAGGTGTTTCACACCCTTGCTTGTCTCTTTCTGTTGATGCACGAGCCTCCGTCCGGAGGCTTCAGGCAAGAGAGGCAGAGGCGCACTCACAACACGCAGAGATATCTCAGTAGCAGCGGCAGCTTTGAAAGCAGACAGTGTTTCCGGCCATAAGCCACAAGTCGGATGAAGAGTCAAAGAGGGTTCTTTACTGTATGGCATCCTCGCTGGTGTTGATGCTGGTCCTGATGCTTGCATTGCTGCTGGTGCCGGTGTTCCAGCTGGTGCTGATGCTGATGCTGTTGTGGGCGCAGGTCCTGGTGTTGATGCTGGTCCTGATGCTTGCGTTGCTGCTGGTGCTGATGTTGCAGCTGGTGGTGCAGGTGCTGGTGCTGATGCTGTTAGTATTGCTGCTGGTGCTGCTGCTGGTACTGCTGCTGATGGTGGCGCATGTGCTGGTGCTGATGCTGCTGATGGTGGCGGAGGTGGCTGTCCTGCTGGTATTGATGCTGACGCTGGCACTAATGTTGATTCTGGTAACGCTGCTCCTGTGACTGCCATCCTAGGCAGGCAGAAAGCACCCTCTACTGCCTCATCAAGGTTGCTATTCAAGCTATCACCACCACTGCTGATCACAGGTGCCATCCATCCTAGGGCAATAAGGTCAGCAGGGCAGATCACGGGGAGGGAAGTGGGCGGATCTGGGATGGCCTTCATGTCTCGTGTCGCTGGATCTAGCCATAGCTGCTCATGTCCCTCCTTATCCAATGCTGAGACATGAGACCTTCTCTCTTCTGGAGAGGATGTCTTTGTATGGCGCAGAGCTGCAGCATTGAGCAGGCTGGCACCAGTGGCTCGGTGAAGGAGCTCCCTGAATGTGATTTGGGATGGAAATCAAATGCAGGAACGCTCGTTTGTTTACGAGAAGCCAAAGGTCTGTAGAGTCAGGTAAAATCAAAGATTGGACCCAGGCACCTACTGACTGCCTACATAATTGAGTCATTACCACCATATTATTTCAGGTGATTACCGAAGTGAATCAACTGCCAAGAAACCACGCAACCCTCTCACCTCTTCTTTGATATTGTCGTCCCGGTTATCCCATTAATGGCCAGCAGCTGCGCATGAGAGGGAAGATGTGAGATCAAGCTGCAAAGGTCAAAGACTACTAAAAGGCTACTACCGTCTGCTTTTAGTGGCTTAAAATATATGACAGATTACTGGTTTGCCTCATCAAGGTATCCATTGAGCTGTATGGTACTTGAGCTTATAGTTTTACAACTGATGAATTTGTACAACTCTGACCAGAGTTGTCATTTATTTTGGATCAGATACCAAAACACACATAATATTGGTCGCGAACTTCCAGGCAAGGCTAAAAGAACTTAGGCAGGTGTGCTTATGGACCTATCCACAACGTCTCTACCCCCCCCCTACCTGCTTGAGGTCTCCCTGCTTATAATAGGCTTCTTCGACAACCGGAACCTTCCTGACAATGCCATCTGTATTACCCCGTGTGAGCGCTGTGTGAAGGTTCAGGTATAGATCCAAGGACAAAGTGCTGACTTGGGCTTGGCTAAGAGCTGAAGATGAAGGCCTGCTAGAGAAGGGTGCCGGCAGGGGCCGCACAGCTTGGTGTTGCAGCATGACAGCTTGGTCAGTTAGACTGCTAGACCCAGCAGCCATGGCCGCCATATGGCCAGTGCTGCAAAGCGATCTGCTCTTCGATGCTGCCGTTTGTGGCCTAGAGCTGATCTGTTGCAGCTGAGTTGCTGTACCGCCGCGGGATTGTGCTACCACTGCTGCTGCATTTGCCTGCCTATGATGGGGCAACACTGCTGTCGTGTCACACTCCTGTTGCCCCCTGGCTCGATGATGACTGAAGCCAGCAGCAGACACATCAGCCCGCTGCCCTTGATGGTGCCTCTCTGTGCCAAGCATATCTGATGAAGCCGCTCTTGCCATTGTCTGCATGTACGGCCGTGATTCCATTCCTGTAGTTTCCTGTACATGTGAGATTAAGCTGGCATCCTACGCTGCTCGACTGTGTAGAGGAAGAGGGGAAGTTGAGGTTGAGTCCCAAAAATCTTGATTTATGTTAGCAAATACCTAATTCCGTATCTATCAAGTTATGCTCCATCTACAGATGCTTGTCTTCGTATCGTGACATCACAAGTTCGTTCAAAATAGTGTGGGGTACCAGAATGGTACGAGCCCCTGGTACGAGCCATCGGGTGCGAGCCAGTTTGATTGCGGGGTGCGCGCCCGGTCAGAGGTCATTGCGCACTTGGGGTGCTAGTAAGATGACACTAAAAATCCATTCCCTTGCCAGCATTCTATACAGACTGTGTGTACCAGGTGTGTGTACCTCCCCGAAAAAACACGGAGCCTTCCTTCGTGCCAGCTACGAACAGTGATACAGCGTCGACTGGGTTATAATGGCTAGAGCTTTTGCAGGGGAGCACTTGCACAACATATGGCCACATGCGTTGCGTGGTGGTCACGATGCGTTTGTAGGTTGTTATCAGGCTCCAGCCTCTGGGCTGCCTGGGAAGCAGGACATGGTCTTGGCGGGGGATTCAAAATTTGACAGCTGTGATCCCATGACGAACGTGCTTTGCGTGCATGGACAGAATCAGACCCTTTAAAGCCCTGCTACATCTTCTGTTCTTCCCCGCCAGTTCCAGAGTACCGTATATTCTTTTGCTGGGAGCCTGGGACTACCGGTAGGTCCAGAGTTTATAATACCACCCTGCCAGGCAGGGTGTGGAAGGATCAATGTCGGCCTCTGTAGTACCAGTATTCAACAGCAGTAAGAAATTTCTTGACCTATAGACATAGCAGTTCGAATAGGTTCTATGCATCAGTGAAACCCACTTGTTTGGCACACCCTCAATCGCTTGGCTCTTAGCCATGACGTGATGGGAATGATGGCGTTCTTGGATGCCGGTGACACATTAACACCAGTGCCTCCTGTCAGAACCGCAAGAAATTCAGAGGAGGGACATCATTCGTTTGAATAGCAAAAGTGTGATCAGACGAACCTTGTTCTTCAGCTCATATCCATGACACCAAGGTACCCATATCCCAACCATATCCTTGCACGCCAGCTGTTTTTTCAAAATAGTCCCTCCTGCCTCTAGGCGCCTCTGGTTTGGGGGACTGGGTGAAAGGGCTTAAGCCGTGAGGATCAGGATGAAGGGCTTAGGAACATAATGGCCGGCAGGGCATTGCCTTTTGGCCAATTTAGTGTTTGGAATTTGCTTTACGCTTTTGTCCCCCCATTCCACCCCATGTAACCCTTCTTTCCCTCATGCAGCAAGCTCCCCAAAGTTGCTGTAACTGAGAAAATATAACCAGAGGCTGAGCTGATGTGATATGGCTCAATGATGAATACATACCCAGGCTGACCATGGGAACCAGTTGAGGACACGAACTTCGGTTTATTTTGAAGTGTTTCTTGAAATTTTTGATCAGCTTAAGCTCAGCCCTCATTCATGGCCACTTATAAGTAGGTCCGTGCGACTGCATATTCATCTCAATCGTTCAGGATTAGTAGGCCAGAGGACAAATCTGGGAGGTGGCTAAACTGAAGCTGAATGCCCCCCTGCAAAACAGCTAGGTGCCAAACATGCAATTTGCCTTTACCTTACATTGCATTCAAACATCAAGCAAGCAATCCAAGAGTTCCCAGCGTCTACTACGGGTTGCAAAATAACGACATGGCCAAAACATTTTCATGATTCCTGATCAGGGGAGTGAGTCCCCTTGTGCATCTTAAATCCTTGATGCAGATCATGCTGCCTGTGAATGGAGGCCCTCTTGACGTGTGCTACGGAGGGCTTTGCACAGCAATACACAGCAAAATAATTTTGCTGGCTCATGAATCTATGTTTTGGCATGAATCCCTTTAGTCGCCTCATGGACTGCAAATACTGGGAACCATGTTTGCACCACATCTAGATGTCAGCCTTGCCTCCACTCGCTTGAATAGGCAGACAGACAGGAACTGAGCCTTAACTCCAGTAGACTGGCCAGACCGGAATCCCATATACTGCTGGTAGATATAGGTGCAACAGCTCTCCCAGCATCCAGCAATGACTTTCACCCCCGACCATTTGCTACAGTTCCATTCCTTGCAACCAGGTCCATCCTTCCCTTCCTCTCCGCCTCCGCCGCAGCCACCATGCCCGTCATGAAATGGATAGCCGGGCATGGCACCGGCGGTTGCATGGAAGCATGTGCGAGGAACGGGAGCTTACGGAGGCTGCGTCCGCTCATGCCCTCGCATGCAGCTGCAGCCATCAAGAGAGTCCGGCTGGCCACCGACTCCGTCTCTCCGGAGACATCAGCAGGGGCGCCGCCAATGAGCTCCATGTCATCAACCTCAGCAGCTGCAGCCACCATCTCAGAGGACATGTAGGTCGATCCTGATGGGGCAGAGGAGAAGGCAGGGGCCGCTGCCACCACCGCGCATCTATTGTTCTGCTTGCGCTGCTCCTGCCTCAGTTGCCTTCCCTCGCGCAAGCTCTCTTCCAAAGCCTGGGCGTAGGGCATGAGATACTCTGCCATATCTCGCTGTGAAACCTGCAGGCTCTGAGCGGGCGGCTCTTGAGGCTGCCCCTGGATCTCCCCTAGCAGCTGTTGCCCATCCTCCCTCCAACGTGGGAGAGAGAGGATCCCTGTCCTGGTGAGCTCAACCATGGCAGAGCGGAGGATGTTGTAGCGAGCGTGAATGGAAGGGGGGCCAATGTAGGCCTGTGTCGGGGCAAGTGGAACCTTGCGACGAGAGGCAACAGCAAGCAAGTATTGTTGCAGTTGAAGGGCAGGCAGTGTCTGCCTTCATACACGTTTTCATCGCCTCAAGGTGATGCGGCCATTACCTTCACACCCTGTACATATTGAAGTGCACCTGACATGAAATTGCCCAATCTCCCTAGAATCACGATATCCACACCTTGATGTCTGCTCTGTCAACGAAGGCTGCATCGATGGCCCCGGTAATGTTGGAGGTTGTCCTGAGCAGTGCAAGAATGATCCTCTGTTATCAAGAGGATTATGATGCTCGTGGGATCTTGCACTTGGCCCTGGATGACGTAGGGAGATCAATGAAACAGCCAACCAGGGTTGTCTATAACTAGCAGTATGTGTGCTTGCTGGTGTGGTGAGGACTCCTACAGCCCAAACTGGTTTCCACATGAAGTTGTAACGACTGCTTATTTTACCACACTTAAGCTACATCAAGGCCTGCGGCTGGGGGTCCTGGTACAGAAAGAACTGCTGATCGTGCCACCGGTCTTAGGCTGGTTAAGTTTTGGTCCTGATCAGCCCAGCGGTGGCTGCTCGGAGGCCCCAGAAGGTGGTATGGAGCGTACTAAAATTACCAATGATTTTGAGGTAAAGAATGCCAGGCATAGCTGGTGTGAACTTCAAACAGAGCTCTGCAAACTATCAAGACAGGAGGCATGCAGTGCTCACAAGATCATGACGTTTGGAAAGCGCCTGAGCTGATCCAGCTGAGTCAGCAGCGCATTGACTGCTCGGATTGCATCGGTCGGTTCTGAGCTGCTTGCCTTGCGGGCAGCTGCCAAGGACTCAACCTGCGTGCAGTCAGATTGAGCAGTCAGATGTAGGAATTGGCACTGATGCACAGCTGAGGACGTGAGGAAGGGAGGAATGTAGTGGCAGGGTCCAGTGAGCCACTGACAATGAAAGGAACTATGAAAACCATAAGCAGATACAACTTTTAACCTTTGGAATAATATAGAGCAAAGAGTAGACACACAAATCCACTGAGGGTTATAAACGCAGCTCAATGCCCAGCCCTTTTATCGCCTTGAACTTCCGACTCACCTCATCAATGAGCACAAATACCAGCGCATCGCCATCCTGTTGGCATGGGCAAGGATCATTGTGAGATTCAGGAGCTGCCAGCTGTGACCCAGCAAGATGTGCAATACGCTGTGGAAGAGCAAACACACAGTCCTAACCCCAGCAGTGACACTCATGCATCTGCCGATGCCGATGCCGATGCCGATGCCGATGCCGATGCCGATGCCGATGCCGATGCCGATGCCGATGCCGATGCCGATGCCGATGCCGATGCCGATGCCGATGCCGATGCCGATGCCGATGCCGATGCCGATGCCGATGCCGATGCCGATGCCGATGCCGATGCCGATGCCGATGCCGATGCCGATGCCGATGCCGATGCCGATGCCGATGCCGATGCCGATGCCGATGCCGATGCCGATGCCGATGCCGATGCCGATGCCGATGCCGATGCCGATGCCGATGCCGATGCCGATGCCGATGCCGATGCCGATGCCGATGCCGATGCCGATGCCGATGCCGATGCCGATGCCGATGCCGATGCCGATGCCGATGCCGATGCCGATGCCGATGCCGATGCCGATGCCGATGCCGATGCCGATGCCGATGCCGATGCCGATGCCGATGCCGATGCCGATGCCGATGCCGATGCCGATGCCGATGCCGATGCCGATGCCGATGCCGATGCCGATGCCGATGCCGATGCCGATGCCGATGCCGATGCCGATGCCGATGCCGATGCCGAGATGCCCCGATACCCCGGTGCCCCAATGCCCCGATGCTCCCATGCCCCGATGCCGATGCCTCGATGCCCCGATACCCCGGTGCCCCAATGCCCCGATGCTCCCATGCCCCGATGCCGATGCCTCGATGCCCCGGTACCCCGGTGCCCCAATGCCCCGATGCTCCCATGCCCCGATGCCCCGATCATGCCCCGATGCCCCGATGCGCCGATGCCCTGATGATCCGATGTCCCGATGCCCCGATGCCCCGATGCCCGGATACCCCGATGCCCGATGCCCAAATGCCTTTAAGCCGAGCCTGAGGCCGATGCCGATGCCCCACTGCCCTAATGTTACGATGCCCCGATGCCCCGATGCCCCGATGCCCCGATGCCCCGATGCCCCGATGCCCCGATGCCCCGATGCCCCGATGCCCCGATGCCCCGATGCCCCGATGCCCCGATGCCCCGATGCCCCGACGCCCCGATGTTCCGATGCCCCGATGCCCCGATGCCCCGATCATTCCCCGGTGCCCCGGTGCCCCGATGCCCTGATGCCTCGATGCCCCGATGCCCCGATGCCACGATGCCCCGATGCCTTCATGCCCCGATGCCCCGATGCCCCGATGCCCCGATGCCCCGATGCCTCGATGCCCCGATGCCCCGATGCCCCGATGCCCCGATGCCCAGATGCCCCGATGCCCCGATGCCCTGATGCCCTGATGCCCCGATGCCCCGATGCCGCGATGCCCCGAAGCAGTTTTTCACATGATGTTGGCGAATAAAGTCATTGCACACCGAAAGAAAACTTCCTCGATTAATTGGATAGGCCCGGGGACGACAGAAGAAGAAAATGCACCAAAAGTACTGCTGATGACCCGATGCCCCGATGCCGATGCCGATTTCCCGATGCTACGATGCCCCGATGCCCCGATGCCCCGATGTCCTGATGCCCTGATGCCCTGATGCCCCGATGCCCCGATGCCCCGATGCCCCGAAGCAGTTTTTCACATGATGTTTGCGAATAAAGCCATTGCACACTAAAGAAAACTTCCTCGATAAATTGGATAGGCCCGGGGACGACAGAAGAAGAAAATACACCAAAAGTTTCCCGGGGAACTTGCGAAACACCCCGTTGTTATTTTTCTCTGTTGATGCGGTTGATGCATGTGACGGCCAATGTTGCAATGATGCTGGACAAGGATGGGCGCGCTTGCAAGACAGCCGAGCACTAAACGGAGGATGCAGCAAAACAGGCAGAGAGATACCGTAGACAGCAAGCAGAGCACATAAGATGATGTGAAGGTGCAACACAGGCAGGCATGATACAACAAGCAATTCACGGCAAATGCTGCAAAACTGCCTGTCACAGGCAGAAAAACGGTCACAAGGCGCAAGCAATGCTCGACGCTTGTTATGCTGCTATGTCACAGTATATTACCGTATACGTGACAGAACCGTTTAGACCGCAGTTAGCGGCCTCGGGGACTCCGCAGCTTCTCTGCGGAGTCTACGGATTTGAACTGAGACCTAGAAACCCGCTTACGCCGGTTGATTTGACAGATTGTACCGTATTCTGAATTGGGCCTGCCGGGTCCCTGTATCCCGGCAGTTGCCTAGGCTAACTACTTCGTCCCTTTCTAAAGGACAGACCTCTTATGTAACAAGCTCCGGCCGGCATCCAATGCATGAGGCCTGAGGTGTTCATAACGTCAGTACCTATATCAAGTCAAGACTAGCTCCGCCTCAGCTGAACTACCTGGAGACAAGTACCTCAGTAGTGAACCGAGACCCTGCCGAAGAAGAAGTACGCAGTCAACCTCCCGGCTACCTCACCGCGTGTTGCGCGGTAAGTGCCCTTAACATAGCCCAGCTGGATCGCGCCCAGACGGCCAGAAGGCCTACGCTACCATACGTCTATTGCTATACATACAAATATCCAGCTCTACTGCTTAACTCGCTGAGCACTCGCAGCCAGTGAAGAGTCACTGAGCCTGCCCGTAGGCGTCCGTCACTGCCGTGAGGAAAGAAGTCCGCCACGGACCTGAAGCGCACATCGCGTGTCCTTTAGAAAGGGACGAAGTGGATTTAGCCTGATCAGCTTGATTCGCCAATTCCTGCTAAAGGTGCTTGTGCAGCGGAATTGGAATTTTGTTTGCATGCAAACGACCTTGGACAGCGTTTGAACTGCACTTTGCTGTGGTAATCTCCAGAGAGAGATTGCCAAGTTAAACCCTGAGAATCGCTGAGCGTGGCAGCTTAGTGTTGAGTCCAGGAGAGGCTTGAAGATCTGGCTGTGGATTTAAACACCCAGCAGATAATTACCTGTGTGACTGCAGATTGTGATCAGGTGGATCCAATCTTTCATCATTGACAGAAGTGAACTTGTGGATAGAACATCCAAGTTTGAAATCTTGTGGGTGTACCAAAGGATCCCCGCAGGGACGCAGAGCTGAGCGGACACTACGCAAGAGGCTACATCCACGCAGGGCGTGTGACATCCACGCAGGACGTGAGACATCTAGAAGCAGCCCAGCCAGCAAGGTGGGAAGAACTGAAAAGGCGAAGGAGGATTCCGCCAGATTGAAATTAGTGAGCAGAAAAGCAGGAAGGCAAGGCCTATCCTGCATATTGCTGTACCTGCCATCCGATCTTGGCTCGCAAGCCCTCACCAGATTGCAGTAGGAACAAGGGGGCAGAAGCCTAAAGTTAGCAGATCCTGTAGGGGGTGTCGCCAGCACGCTTGCAGGACCGTGCGGTTCGTAAATTGCCTGTAGGAATGACAGACGTAGATCTAAATCCCGATAGGCACCAGCACCCTGACGCCCAACGGAGAAGTGGGCGTCTGAGGGGGCTGGAGCCGGGTGTAAACCCGATGGAAGCTAGTGATGAGCTGGCTGCAGAAGCCCTGTTGGTGGCGGCGAAGCTGGCAGGGCCAGTGGGACCGCCCGCAGGAGACAGCAAGGTGCCAGAACCGGGCCGCGTACCGCCCAGAGAGGCAGGGGCGCAGGCAGACGGCTCAGCACTAGTGTCGCACAAAGGGATCAGCCGAGGTGGGCGAGTGCCCCAATCAACCCTGGATATTCCAAGGCAAGGCCTGGAATATGCGCAGTGATTGAGACAGGGAGGAAGAACCCCTGAGCTGACATTGGACCCGGCCTTTGAGGTGTCGCAGACCAGTGGCGCAAATCGGGACAGTGGTCCAGAAGGCGCACCAGAGCAGGACTTGCCCAGTGGGGCAGGGGCCGTGCAACGAGTCAAGAACGAGCCCGATCACGGTGATCAAGGGGCAGGCACCTCGGCAGCCCCAGAGGGGGCAGCAGAGTGCGGAAGAGCAAGAGACCTAGGCAGTGGGCCAGAATACGCGACGCAGAAGAGGCTAATGAGAGTGGCAAGTGCTGCGCAGTGCGTTAAAAAGGAGAACGGGACGATGCCCTGTGGTGGAAGTCAGGTGATCAGGAAACCTGCAGATCTGCAGGCGGTGGGTGGAGCACAAGCCGCCACTGCGGAATGGCCCCCAGTAAAAAGGAAGGAGGATCTGGCTCAGCCAAGAGGGTGGAACAGGCTAGGGCAGTGGGCCACTGGAGTGTGGAAAAGTGTGTGTGACGCAGAGCAGGCGGGGTTAAGCAGTCTGGCTGTGCCCCAGCAGCGCGCACCCTTGGAGGCATTGACCAGGTGTATGGAGCAGCCAGGTAATCAGGTGTCCCCCAACGGCTGGTCCATGTTTGACATCCTCAGCAGTGACAGTGAGCCAAGTCCCAGGCACCTGATCAACTGTATTACGGCAGAGAGTGCCAGCCCACCCAGGCAGGATAGCCTGGTAGCTAGCGAGCAGCTGCACCTGATCAACTGTATTACGGCAGAGAGTGCCGGCCCACCCAGGCAGGATAGCCCGGTAGCTAGCGAGCAGCTGCACCTGATCAACTGTGTTCCGATAGGGAATGCTTTTTCACCCAAACCAGTGACCGGTGGCTGCGAGCCAAGCCAACTGCAGGTGCAGGCGTCACGGCTGTGTTTGCAGAAGGAGGCAGTTCCTGTGACACCTGTAGGGATCGGTGGCTCCGAGCCAAGCCAACTGCAGGTGCAGGCGTCACGGCTGTGTTTGCAGAGAAAGGCAGTTCCTGTGACACCTGTAGGGATCGGTGGCTGTGAGCCAGACCAACTGCAGGTGCAGGCATCACGGCTGTGTTTGCAGAAGGAGGCAGTTCCTCTGAAAACTGTGGTGGCCGGTGGCTGTGAGCCAGGCCAACTGCAGGTGCAGGCGTCACGGCTGTGTTTGCAGATGGAGGCAGTTCCTGTGACACCTGTAGGGATCGGTGGCTGTGAGCCAGGTCAACTGCAGGTGCATGCGTCACGGCTGTTTTTGCCGAGGGAGGCAGCCCATGTGACACCTGTGGCGGCCGCTGGCTGTGAGCCAGGCCAACTGCAGGTGCATGCGTCACGGCTGTGTTTGCAGAGAGAGGCAGTTCATGTGACACCTGTGGTGACCGATGGCCACGAGCCGTGCCAACTGCAGGTGCAGGCGTCACGGCTGTGTTTTCAGATGGAGGACGTTCCTGTGACACCTGTGGTGGCCGGTGGCCGTGAGCCAGGCCAACTGCAGTTGCAGGCGTCACGACGGTGCGTGCAGAGGGAGGCAATTCATGTGACACCTGTAGGGATCGGTGGCTGTGAGCCAGGCCAACTGCAGGTGCAGGCGTCACGTTTGTGTTTGTCGAGGGAGGCAGCCCATGTGACACCTGTGGTGGCCGGCGGCTGCGAGCCGGACCAACTGCATCCGTGGGAGCAGAAGCTGACCCAAAGGGTGGCTGAGGAACCAGTTGGCCCAAGTGAGGTTGAGGACCACGAGCACAGGCAGGCGCCGGTGCTGGTGCAGATGCACCAGCCAGAAGAAGATGGGCCTGTCACACCACCAGTGCCAGCAGCACCAGGAGGGGTCCAGGTGCCAATATCAGAACCAGGTGCGGCCCAGCAGGCCAGCAAACAGCTGGAGGCGGCAGAGAATCCTGAGGGGTCAGAGGAGCAGGGGATCTCCATACCCATGCTGAGGGAAAAGGTGAACTGGTACCAGCAGAAGCTCAAAGGAATGGCCAGGCAGCTGTGGATGGCCAGGCAGCCAGGGATTGCCTGGCAGATGAGAATGACCAGGCAGCTGAGGATGATGAAGCGTCGCTTGGCAAATAAACTGCAGACGCTGTTGCCACAAGACAGGGCAGCTGACAGTGACGTGGATGAAGCTAGGAGCAGCAGGTCTCCGGTGCCAGCACCCGTGAACAACAGCAGCAGCAGGAATGTGTGCCTGGTAGCATTCCCTGCTGCGGTGCCTGCAGATGTGGAGCTGGCCAGGCTCTGGGAGGATTGCGCAACAGGTGACCGTCAGCAGCAGATGGACACCCGCAATGCCATGCGTCAGGCCATGAGGTATTACCCCGGAAGAGTATGCATGTTCTGCGGGTTCGAGTGCGAGCACAGCGACAGTGCATGTGAGCACCTCATGGATGCCAACATCCAGAGGGGGCTGGAGCCGGGTGAGGACCCGGCTGAGGCCAGTGATGCAGAGATCAAGCGCGAGGGAGCTGAGATCAAGCCTGCTGTGACCAGGCAGGCCCCGCAGAGCAGCAAAGAACCACAGGAAAAGTCAGCTGTACCGGTGGGAAAGCCGTGGGCTGACCTAATATCTGAGGAAGAGCTGCCTGATCCGATACAAGAAGAGAAGGGGCGGCAGCCAGTGACAGGGCTGCGCCCAAGGCAGCCAATGCGACCACGCAGGGTGCCGGTTCAAAGAGGGGCGGGATCCACAGTTTACGGGACGCCGCTGTCCAAGTTTACGCCCAGTGTGGGCAGACCTGTGCAGACACCCAAGGAGGGATCTAGCAGCCAGATGCGAGCAGGCGGCGGCCACAAGGAAATCCTGCGCGGATTTTATCAAGGTACAGCACAGGCGCAGGATACCAGACCTAGAGAGCCAGAGCGCTCCGGGACTGGGGGAGTAGTGTGCGGCAATGAGGAGTCAGAAGGACCGATCGGTTGGGCAGGAATTTTGCAGTGGGCAACAGACCTGTGGAAGCAAGTTTGCTCCAGGACGTTCTTGCATTTCCAGGACCAGGTCACAGCCATTGAGGAGTTCAAGGCCCATCATCTGAGGGGATGGGCAACAAAGGCCATGCTGGGTATCCCCCACACAGGGCAGGACAGGGCGACGCTGTTAAGCGCCCTTGGACAGGTATCCAAGGGAAGGGCTGGACGCGAAGCAGCCCTGGCTGTTAAGGCCTTCGCAGATGAGTGGTGCAATGAGGTAACAGGAAATCAGGTGGAACCGGGATCCGAGCCAGAAGATGAGGAGGACCAGGCATGGGAAGGATTTAAAACAGCGGGGCAGCGGCCTGAGGAGCTCAGGGAGGTCCAAAGGTGGCAGCAGCAAGCAAGAACCGCGCCAACCCCAACACTCAGATCTGAGGTTTTTGAGGTCAGCAGCGAGCCAAGCCTCAGGGGGCGGCCAAGGGGCAGGGAAGAGCCCAGGGCCAGTAGCCCAGCCGCCAGCGAAAGGGCGGAGTTGACTAGCCGATCGCTGGCCAGGATGGCTGAGCAAGGCGTAGCAACGCGCAGAGCAAACAGGCAAGAGTCCTATGCACTCCTGCGCATAATCGAGGACAAAGAGAACACAGGCCAGGAAACCCAGGTGGATTACATCGAGGAGTTCCTGAGGAAAAGGCAAGAGGGCGCAGCAAGAGGAACACAACAGGACGAGCCTGCAGGCAGTGTGCGCTTCAGTGGACCAAGAAGGCAGGAAACCAGAGGGGAAACACAATCTGATTCCTACGTCAGGAATTACACAGGAGGGAAACAGCCAAGCTGGCAGAGCCAGGAGCCGCCCAGGGGGCAGGCAGACGGCAGGGAACAGCCAAACTGGCAGAGCCAGGAGCCGCCCAGGGGGCCGGCAGAATACGGCAGGAGGACACAGCCAGGCGAGCCAAGCCAGAAGCCGCCCAGGGGGCAGGCAGAATCCGGCAGAGGATCACAGCCTCGGGAGTCTGGCCCAGAGGAGAGAAAAAGCAGAGATGAGGCTGATCAGCCGCCACCCGAGAGGAGCAGAGGCTCCGCGAGCAGGGCCGGCAGACAGTCGTCCGGGGGCGGACAAGCCCAGGATGGGGCTGGCCGCAGAAACAGCCAGTACCAGCGCAGTCGCAGCCCATCAGGGGGCGACAGTAGCGGATCTGGATCAGACTCCAGTTTAGACGAGTCGGGGTCAGGTGGAGCGGACAGGCGCGGGCCAAGGGCCAGGCGGGAGTCCAGCGACCAGGAAATGAAGAGGCTCGATAGGGAGCAGACAAGGATGAACATGCAGCTGCTGCAGCAGATGGTCCTGCAGCTGGCAGGGGTGGCCAAATATACCAAAATCCCAGCTATCCAAGGCAACGTGCCGGTGTTGGATATGTCACACCCGGGCGCGGTTGCAGCCAAGAAATATTGCCAAGAGTGTGGCTATTGGGGATCACACAACAGACTGGCGCTGTCGGATGAACCACCGGCGCTGGCCGTGGTGGCAGGGGAAATTGTTGGATCCTGCCAGTCACCCTCGGCCATGGCCATGCTCGTGCGATCCCTGGCCAGGTTGTGGAACAACAAGCCTGCCAGTGTGGGGCCGTTGATGGTGGCCATCAGGGCAGCGCCCCATGCAGGGGACAGGGCCACCAAGGAGGTGGAAAGGATCAGGGGGCAGTGGGCCGCTCCAGCAGAGGAGCAGTTCTGTGCGGTTTCCCTGCTTACCCTGTGGATCAGGGTGGTAAAGGAGGAGGTGGGGAAGCCGACCTCGGATGAGAGATCCGCGATCACCAACCTCAAGCTGGGAGTCAAAACAACCTTGGATCCAGAGGTCAAGCCAGAGGAGACAGTGGAGGCGTTTGCGCACAGAGTACTGTCCACAGCAGAGCTGCTGCAGATCTCGAGGGATGCAGTGGACTACTTTGGCAGAAGGCACTCGGTCTCGCACATGTTCTATGAGGGGCTGCCAGTGGCCACCAGGGTCAAGCTGAGCAAGTTCGTGATCACTGTGCCAGGGTACTTGTGCATGACCGATGAGGAGCAGATCACAGTGCTGACGCAGCAGGTGGTGCTGTGGGAGAAGTTCGCCCTGGAAATGGGGGACCTGATGGTCACAGATCACAGGCCTACGGCAGAAGAGGAGAATGAGATGGAAGAGGCAGAAGAGGAGAATGAGATGGAAGAGGAGGAGGAGGCGCGAGAGGCTTCTTGGAGGAAGAGACTTTTTGGAGAAAGATATTCCTTGGATGAAGAGAAGCCAATGTCACCCAGCGAGCGGTCCATAAATGGGCCAAGGTGGCGCTAGGCTTCCAACAAAGAGGAGGAGTCAGCCCTTGCGGAGCTTACCGAGACCTGAGGCCGAGCCCAGAGCGGCAAGGCCGCTGAGCACGTGACGTTACCCACGCCGTAACTGGCAATGGGCGGGCAGGCGCCTACAGAGCAGAAAATGCAGACGCAGAGCGGCTTGTCCTAAGTAACCGGCAGGCAGTGGGCCGGCAGCCAGCGGACCGAAGACGGAAGATGCAGGATTGGAGTTAAAGCTATCGCAGCAACATAGTGAAAATTTGTTTCTCAAACACCGTAGCAGCAAGGCTACGGTAGTACATATGTTATGAAGATGATGAGCGAGGAGAATTAGTCAACTCGGGCGATGATAACACAGCAGGGGGCGGATCACGCTGCTACGGCGCACATTTCCTGTGGCCATTGAAGACCAGGCGGCTATGGCGCAGTGGGGCGAGAGCAGCGGTTGTTCTTAGCTTGACCTGATAACTTTGAAAATTTCTCTGTTTGCTAGCCAGTAGTGGGCTGAACAGCCTGGATTTGTAGGATTCTGCGCATTGCGCTTCAGCTGAGACTCGGTGGATTTTTTTAATTCTGATTGAAGAAGGCCTGAACCAGGCAGATTTGCTGAGACGATTTGAGCTTCTACGTACATATTTTCCAGAAGTTTAAAGATTCTGATTTCTGATGATTTCTGATGACTTCTGATGACTTCTGATGATTTCTGAACTTGGTTTCTGATGGTTTCTGATGATTGCTGAGGGTTTCTGATGGGTTCCGACCCTTTATTGCCTGCAACCAAGCATGACACTGGTGACGGTACCGGATTCTGTGTGGTCCGCCACGGGTTTCAGTGAATTTTTTCTTTGATGAATTTCCTTGTGTGGATGTCCTGCAGCACATTTCCTGCAGTGGATTTTCTTCAGGGGATTTTTTTTTACCGACTGGCTGGATTGCAGTCAGATGTTTAGGAGGCTTCAGTGTTAGTGAACTGACAAGTTCTGGGCGTACAGATTTTGCTTTGAAAACAGCCTGAACCAGGCTGATGTGTGTATATAGCCTGAACCAGGCAGATGCGGGGGACGGCCTGAACCAGGCAGATTTGCTTTGATATTTTGATCTTCTGAGGTGTACATATTGCCAGAAGTTTCTTTCTTTCAGTACCGACCCCTTTTTCCGGCTCCCAGCGCATGCCCTTTAGGCTTAACGCTGAGGAGCGGGGGGCGAGTGAAGTAGTAGGGGCGGTACCCACAAGACAGGGACACCCAGACATTACCCCTAGGCAGAGAGACTTCCTGCTAGGGCCGAACCTTACAGTAGCCAGTTAACAGCTCTTGTCTGAAGTACAAGGAGTCTGTGTGTACGGTAATGTACCGTGTTTATGAGTAGAAGGACACTTCTCTAAGGCGCCTTTACCGGAGATTCCGGAGTTTACCATATTGGCACGTTTACTGCTTTATGGTGCGACAGCTGTCACAGTATATTACCGTATACGTGACAGAACCGTTTAGACCGCAGTTAGCGGCCTCGGGGACTCCGCAGCTTCTCTGCGGAGTCTACGGATTTGAACTGAGACCTAGAAACCCGCTTACGCCGGTTGATTTGACAGATTGTACCGTATTCTGAATTGGGCCTGCCGGGTCCCTGTATCCCGGCAGTTGCCTAGGCTAACTACTTCGTCCCTTTCTAAAGGACAGACCTCTTATGTAACAAGCTCCGGCCGGCATCCAATGCATGAGGCCTGAGGTGTTCATAACGTCAGTACCTATATCAAGTCAAGACTAGCTCCGCCTCAGCTGAACTACCTGGAGACAAGTACCTCAGTAGTGAACCGAGACCCTGCCGAAGAAGAAGTACGCAGTCAACCTCCCGGCTACCTCACCGCGTGTTGCGCGGTAAGTGCCCTTAACATAGCCCAGCTGGATCGCGCCCAGACGGCCAGAAGGCCTACGCTACCATACGTCTATTGCTATACATACAAATATCCAGCTCTACTGCTTAACTCGCTGAGCACTCGCAGCCAGTGAAGAGTCACTGAGCCTGCCCGTAGGCGTCCGTCACTGCCGTGAGGAAAGAAGTCCGCCACGGACCTGAAGCGCACATCGCGTAGTGAAGTAGTAGGGGCGGTACCCACAAGACAGGGACACCCAGACATTACCCCTAGGCAGAGAGACTTCCTGCTAGGGCCGAACCTTACAGTAGCCAGTTAACAGCTCTTGTCTGAAGTACAAGGAGTCTGTGTGTACGGTAATGTACCGTGTTTATGAGTAGAAGGACACTTCTCTAAGGCGCCTTTACCGGAGATTCCGGAGTTTACCATATTGGCACGTTTACTGCTTTATGGTGCGACAGCTATGATACACAGCAAGCAGAGAGACAGAAAGCGATGCACGGCAGATGCTACAAAACAGGTAGAACTTGATACACTTCACATATCCCCACCACATTCCCTGATACGCATGCATGCTACCGATATAACAACACTCTCACATTGCATCACTCTCAATGTGCGGCAGTGCACAACATGCATCCACTCTCCCTAATCCCTCTCATGAGGACATACGTGGTGTATCACTATTGCATCACAGGGCAACCTTTGACATGTCCGTATATTTCGATACAGTATGTTGTTGTTTTTCAATGGAATGTTCTGACGAACCAGAGGAGGTCATTAGAACACAACTAGTCACTCGGACAGAGCGCCACACAGGCGCTCATTACACTCGGCTCCAGCCTGATAGCCGACACCACACAGGCGCTCATTACACTCGGCTCAAGCCTGAGGATAGCCGACACCACACAGGCGCTCATTAAACTCGGCTCCAGCCTGATAGCCGACACCACACAGGCGCTCATTAAACTCGGCTCCAGCCTGATAGCCGACACCACACAGGTGCTCATTAAACTCGGCTCCAGCCTGATAGCCGACACCACACAGGCGCTCATTACACTCGGCTCCAGCCTGATAGCCGACACCACACAGGCGCTCATTACACTCGGCTCCAGCCTGATAGCCGATACCACACAGGCGCTCATTACACTCGGCTCCAGCCTGATAGCCGACACCACACAGGCGCTCATTATACTCGGCTCCAGCCTGATAGCCGACACCACACAGGCGCTCATTACACTCGGCTCCAGCATGATAGCCGACACCACACAGGCGCTCATTACACTAGGCTCCAGCCTGATAGCCGACACCACACAGGCGCTCATTACACTCGGCTCCAGCCTGATAGCCGACACCACACAGGCGCTCATTACACTCGGCTCCAGCCTGATAGCCGACACCACACAGGCGCTCATTACACTCGGCTCCAGCCTGATAGCCGACACCACACAGGCGCTCATTACACTCGGCTCCAGCCTGATAGCCGACACCACACAGGCGCTCATTACACTCGGCTCCAGCCTGATAGCCGACACCACACAGGCGCTCATTACACTCGGCTCCAGCCTGATAGCCGACACCACACAGGCGCTCATTACACTCGGCTCCAGCCTGATAGCCGACACCACACAGGCGCTCATTACACTCGGCTCCAGTCTGATAGCCGACACCACACAGGCGCTCATTACACTCGGCTCCAGCCTGATAGCCGACACCACACAGGCGCTCATTACACTCGGCTCCAGCCTGATAGCCGACACCACACAGGCGCTCATTACACTCGGCTCCAGCCTGATAGCCGACACCACACAGGCGCTCATTACACTCGGCTCCAGCCTGATAGCCGACACCACACAGGCGCTCATTACACTCGGCTCCAGCCTGATAGCCGACACCACACAGGCGCTCATTACACTCGGCTCCAGCCTGATAGCCGACACCACACAGGCGCTCATTACACTCGGCTCCAGCCTGATAGCCGACACCACACAGGCGCTCATTACACTCGGCTCCAGCCTGATAGCCGACACCACACAGGCGCTCATTACACTCGGCTCCAGCCTGATAGCCGACACCACACAGGCGCTCATTACACTCGGCTCCAGCCTGATAGCCGACACCACACAGGCGCTCATTACACTCGGCTCCAGCCTGATAGCCGACACCACACAGGCGCTCATTACACTCGGCTCCAGCCTGATAGCCGACACCACACAGGCGCTCATTACACTCGGCTCCAGCCTGATAGCCGACACCACACAGGCGCTCATTACACTCGGCTCCAGCCTGATAGCCGACACCACACAGGCGCTTATTACACTCGGCTCCAGCCTGATAGCCGACACCACACAGGCGCTCATTACACTCGGCTCCAGCCTGATAGCCGACACCACACAGGCGCTCATTACACTCGGCTCCAGCCTGATAGCCGACACCACACAGGCGCTCATTACACTCGGCTCCAGCCTGATAGCCGGTACCACACAGGCGCTCATTACACTAGGCTCCAGCCTGATAGCCGACACCACACAGGCGCTCATTACACTCGGCTCCAGCCTGATAGCCGACACCACACAGGCGCTCATTACACTCGGCTCCAGCCTGATAGCCGGTACCACACAGGCGCTCATTACACTCGGCTCCAGCCTGATAGCCGACACCACACAGGCGCTCATTACACTCGGCTCCAGCCTGATAGCCGACACCACACAGGCGCTCATTACACTCGGCTCCAGCCTGATAGCCGACACCACACATGCGCTCATTACACTCGGCTCCAGCCTGATAGCCGACACCACACATGCGCTCATTACACTCGGCTCCAGCCTGATAGCCGACACCACACAGGCGCTCATTACACTCGGCTCCAGCCTGATAGCCGACACCACACAGGCGCTCATTACACTCGGCTCCAGCCTGATAGCCGACACCACACAGACGCTCATTACACTCGGCTCCAGCCTGATAGCCGACACCACACAGGCGCTCATTACACTCGGCTCCAGCCTGATAGCCGACACCACACAGGCGCTCATTACACTCGGCTCCAGCCTGATAGCCGACACCACACAGGCGCTCATTACACTCGGCTCCAGCCTGATAGCCGACACCACACAGGCGCTCATTACACTCGGCTCCAGCCTGATAGCCGACACCACACAGGCGCTCATTACACTCGGCTCCAGCCTGATAGCCGGTACCACACAGGCGCTCATTACACTAGGCTCCAGCCTGATAGCCGACACCACACAGGCGCTCATTACACTCGGCTCCAGCCTGATAGCCGACACCACACAGGCGCTCATTACACTCGGCTCCAGCCTGATAGCCGGTACCACACAGGCGCTCATTACACTCGGCTCCAGCCTGATAGCCGACACCACACAGGCGCTCATTACACTCGGCTCCAGCCTGATAGCCGACACCACACAGGCGCTCATTACACTCGGCTCCAGCCTGATAGCCGACACCACACAGGCGCTCATTACACTCGGCTCCAGCCTGATAGCCGACACCACACAGGCGCTCATTACACTCGGCTCCAGCCTGATAGCCGACACCACACAGGCGCTCATTACACTCGGCTCCAGCCTGATAGCCGACACCACACAGGCGCTCATTACACTCGGCTCCAGCCTGATAGCCGACACCACACAGGCGCTCATTACACTCGGCTCCAGCCTGATAGCCGACACCACACAGGCGCTCATTACACTCGGCTCCAGCCTGATAGCCGACACCACACAGGCGCTCATTACACTCGGCTCCAGCCTGATAGCCGACACCACACAGGCGCTCATTACACTCGGCTCCAGCCTGATAGCCGACACCACACAGGCGCTCATTACACTCGGCTCCAGCCTGATAGCCGACACCACACAGGCGCTCATTACACTCGGCTCCAGCCTGATAGCCGACACCACACAGGCGCTCATTACACTCGGCTCCAGCCTGATAGCCGACACCACACAGGCGCTCATTACACTCGGCTCCAGCCTGATAGCCGACACCACACAGGCGCTCATTACACTCGGCTCCAGCCTGATAGCCGACACCACACAGGCGCTCATTACACTAGGCTCCAGCCTGATAGCCGACACCACACAGGCGCTCATTACACTCGGCTCCAGCCTGATAGCCGACACCACACAGGCGCTCATTACACTCGGCTCCAGCCTGATAGCCGACACCACACAGGCGCTCATTACACTCGGCTCCAGCCTGATAGCCGACACCACACAGGCGCTTATTACACTCGGCTCCAGCCTGATAGCCGACACCACACAGGCGCTCATTACACTCGGCTCCAGCCTGATAGCCGACACCACACAGGCGCTCATTACACTCGGCTCCAGCCTGATAGCCGACACCACACAGGCGCTCATTACACTCGGCTCCAGCCTGATAGCCGACACCACACAGGCGCTCATTACACTCGGCTCCAGCCTGATAGCCGACACCACACAGGCGCTCATTACACTCGGCTCCAGCCTGATAGCCGACACCACACAGGCGCTCATTACACTAGGCTCCAGCCTGATAGCCGACACCACACAGGCGCTCATTACACTCGGCTCCAGCCTGATAGCCGACACCACACAGGCGCTCATTACACTCGGCTCCAGCCTGATAGCCGACACCACACAGGCGCTCATTACACTCGGCTCCAGCCTGATAGCCGACACCACACAGGCGCTCATTACACTCGGCTCCAGCCTGATAGCCGACACCACACAGGCGCTCATTACACTCGGCTCCAGCCTGATAGCCGACACCACACAGGCGCTCATTACACTCGGCTCCAGCCTGATAGCCGACACCACACAGGCGCTCATTACACTCGGCTCCAGCCTGATAGCCGACACCACACAGGCGCTCATTACACTCGGCTCCAGCCTGATAGCCGACACCACACAGGCGCTCATTACACTCGGCTCCAGCCTGATAGCCGACACCACACAGGCGCTCATTACACTCGGCTCCAGCCTGATAGCCGACACCACACAGGCGCTCATTACACTCGGCTCCAGCCTGATAGCCGACACCACACAGGCGCTCATTACACTCGGCTCCAGCCTGATAGCCGACACCACACAGGCGCTCATTACACTCGGCTCCAGCCTGATAGCCGGTACCACACAGGCGCTCATTACACTAGGCTCCAGCCTGATAGCCGACACCACACAGGCGCTCATTACACTCGGCTCCAGCCTGATAGCCGATACCACACAGGCGCTCATTACACTAGGCTCCAGCCTGATAGCCGACACCACACAGGCGCTCATTACACTCGGCTCCAGCCTGATAGCCGACACCACACAGGCGCTCATTACACTAGGCTCCAGCCTGATAGCCGACACCACACAGGCGCTCATTACACTCGGCTCCAGCCTGATAGCCGACACCACACAGGCGCTCATTACACTCGGCTCCAGCCTGATAGCCGACACCACACAGGCGCTCATTACACTCGGCTCCAGCCTGATAGCCGACACCACACAGGCGCTCATTACACTCGGCTCCAGCCTGATAGCCGACACCACACAGGCGCTCATTACACTCGGCTCCAGCCTGATAGCCGACACCACACAGGCGCTCATTACACTCGGCTCCAGCCTGATAGCCGACACCACACAGGCGCTCATTACACTCGGCTCCAGCCTGATAGCCGACACCACACAGGCGCTCATTACACTCGGCTCCAGCCTGATAGCCGACACCACACAGGCGCTCATTACACTCGGCTCCAGCCTGATAGCCGACACCACACAGGCGCTCATTACACTAGGCTCCAGCCTGATAGCCGACACCACACAGGCGCTCATTACACTCGGCTCCAGCCTGATAGCCGACACCACACAGGCGCTCATTACACTCGGCTCCAGCCTGATAGCCGACACCACACAGGCGCTTATTACACTCGGCTCCAGCCTGATAGCCGACACCACACAGGCGCTCATTACACTCGGCTCCAGCCTGATAGCCGACACCACACAGGCGCTCATTACACTCGGCTCCAGCCTGATAGCCGGTACCACACAGGCGCTCATTACACTCGGCTCCAGCCTGATAGCCGACACCACACAGGCGCTCATTACACTCGGCTCCAGCCTGATAGCCGACACCACACAGGCGCTCATTACACTCGGCTCCAGCCTGATAGCCGACACCACACAGGCGCTCATTACACTCGGCTCCAGCCTGATAGCCGACACCACACAGGCGCTCATTACACTAGGCTCCAGCCTGATAGCCGACACCACACAGGCGCTCATTACACTCGGCTCCAGCCTGATAGCCGACACCACACAGGCGCTCATTACACTCGGCTCCAGCCTGATAGCCGACACCACACAGGCGCTCATTACACTCGGCTCCAGCCTGATAGCCGACACCACACAGGCGCTCATTACACTCGGCTCCAGCCTGATAGCCGACACCACACAGGCGCTCATTACACTCGGCTCCAGCCTGATAGCCGGTACCACACAGGCGCTCATTACACTCGGCTCCAGCCTGATAGCCGACACCACACAGGCGCTCATTACACTCGGCTCCAGCCTGATAGCCGACACCACACAGGCGCTCATTACACTCGGCTCCAGCCTGATAGCCGACACCACACAGGCGCTCATTACACTCGGCTCCAGCCTGATAGCCGATACCACACAGGCGCTCATTACACTAGGCTCCAGCCTGATAGCCGACACCACACAGGCGCTCATTACACTCGGCTCCAGCCTGATAGCCGACACCACACAGGCGCTCATTACACTCGGCTCCAGCCTGATAGCCGACACCACACAGGCGCTTATTACACTCGGCTCCAGCCTGATAGCCGACACCACACAGGCGCTCATTACACTCGGCTCCAGCCTGATAGCCGACACCACACAGGCGCTCATTACACTCGGCTCCAGCCTGATAGCCGACACCACACAGGCGCTCATTACGCTAGGCTCCAGCCTGATAGCCGACACCACACAGGCGCTCATTACACTCGGCTCCAGCCTGATAGCCGACACCACACAGGCGCTTATTACACTCGGCTCCAGCCTGATAGCCGACACCACACAGGCGCTCATTACACTCGGCTCCAGCCTGATAGCCGACACCACACAGGCGCTCATTACACTCGGCTCCAGCCTGATAGCCGACACCACACAGGCGCTCATTACACTCGGCTCCAGCCTGATAGCCGACACCACACAGGCGCTCATTACACTCGGCTCCAGCCTGATAGCCGACACCACACAGGCGCTCATTACACTCGGCTCCAGCCTGATAGCCGACACCACACAGGCGATCATTACACTCGGCTCCAGCCTGATAGCCGACACCACACAGGCGCTCATTACACTCGGCTCCAGCCTGATAGCCGACACCACACAGGCGCTCATTACACTCGGCTCCAGCCTGATAGCCGACACCACACAGGCGCTTATTACACTCGGCTCCAGCCTGATAGCCGACACCACACATGCGCTCATTACACTCGGCTCCAGCCTGATAGCCGACACCACACAGGCGCTCATTACACTCGGCTCCAGCCTGATAGCCGGTACCACACAGGCGCTCATTACACTCGGCTCCAGCCTGATAGCCGACACCACACAGGCGCTCATTACACTCGGCTCCAGCCTGATAGCCGACACCACACAGGCGCTCATTACACTCGGCTCCAGCCTGATAGCCGACACCACACAGGCGCTCATTACACTAGGCTCCAGCCTGATAGCCGACACCACACAGGCGCTCATTACACTCGGCTCCAGCCTGATAGCCGACACCACACAGGCGCTCATTACACTCGGCTCCAGCCTGATAGCCGACACCACACAGGCGCTCATTACACTCGGCTCCAGCCTGATAGCCGACACCACACAGGCGCTCATTACACTCGGCTCCAGCCTGATAGCCGACACCACACAGGCGCTCATTACACTCGGCTCCAGCCTGATAGCCGACACCACACAGGCGCTCATTACACTCGGCTCCAGCCTGATAGCCGACACCACACAGGCGCTCATTACACTAGGCTCCAGCCTGATAGCCGACACCACACAGGCGCTCATTACACTCGGCTCCAGCCTGATAGCCGACACCACACAGGCGCTCATTACACTCGGCTCCAGCCTGATAGCCGACACCACACAGGCGCTCATTACACTCGGCTCCAGCCTGATAGCCGATACCACACAGGCGCTCATTACACTAGGCTCCAGCCTGATAGCCGGTACCACACAGGCGCTCATTACACTCGGCTCCAGCCTGATAGCCGACACCACACAGGCGCTCATTACACTCGGCTCCAGCCTGATAGCCGACACCACACAGGCGCTCATTACACTCGGCTCCAGCCTGATAGCCGACACCACACAGGCGCTCATTACACTCGGCTCCAGCCTGATAGCCGACACCACACAGGCGCTCATTACACTCGGCTCCAGCCTGATAGCCGACACCACACAGGCGCTCATTACACTCGGCTCCAGCCTGATAGCCGACACCACACAGGCGCTCATTACACTCGGCTCCAGCCTGATAGCCGACACCACACAGGCGCTCATTACACTCGGCTCCAGCCTGATAGCCGACACCACACAGGCGCTCATTACACTCGGCTCCAGCCTGATAGCCGACACCACACAGGCGCTCATTACACTCGGCTCCAGCCTGATAGCCGACACCACACAGGCGCTCATTACACTCGGCTCCAGCCTGATAGCCGACACCACACAGGCGCTCATTACACTAGGCTCCAGCCTGATAGCCGACACCACACAGGCGCTCATTACACTCGGCTCCAGCCTGATAGCCGACACCACACAGGCGCTCATTACACTCGGCTCCAGCCTGATAGCCGACACCACACAGGCGCTTATTACACTCGGCTCCAGCCTGATAGCCGACACCACACAGGCGCTCATTACACTCGGCTCCAGCCTGATAGCCGACACCACACAGGCGCTCATTACACTCGGCTCCAGCCTGATAGCCGGTACCACACAGGCGCTCATTACACTCGGCTCCAGCCTGATAGCCGACACCACACAGGCGCTCATTACACTCGGCTCCAGCCTGATAGCCGACACCACACAGGCGCTCATTACACTCGGCTCCAGCCTGATAGCCGACACCACACAGGCGCTCATTACACTCGGCTCCAGCCTGATAGCCGACACCACACAGGCGCTCATTACACTCGGCTCCAGCCTGATAGCCGACACCACACAGGCGCTCATTACACTCGGCTCCAGCCTGATAGCCGACACCACACAGGCGCTCATTACACTCGGCTCCAGCCTGATAGCCGACACCACACAGGCGCTCATTACACTCGGCTCCAGCCTGATAGCCGACACCACACAGGCGCTCATTACACTCGGCTCCAGCCTGATAGCCGACACCACACAGGCGCTCATTACACTCGGCTCCAGCCTGATAGCCGGTACCACACAGGCGCTCATTACACTCGGCTCCAGCCTGATAGCCGACACCACACAGGCGCTCATTACACTCGGCTCCAGCCTGATAGCCGACACCACACAGGCGCTCATTACACTCGGCTCCAGCCTGATAGCCGACACCACACAGGCGCTCATTACACTCGGCTCCAGCCTGATAGCCGATACCACACAGGCGCTCATTACACTAGGCTCCAGCCTGATAGCCGACACCACACAGGCGCTCATTACACTCGGCTCCAGCCTGATAGCCGACACCACACAGGCGCTCATTACACTCGGCTCCAGCCTGATAGCCGACACCACACAGGCGCTTATTACACTCGGCTCCAGCCTGATAGCCGACACCACACAGGCGCTCATTACACTCGGCTCCAGCCTGATAGCCGACACCACACAGGCGCTCATTACACTCGGCTCCAGCCTGATAGCCGACACCACACAGGCGCTCATTACGCTAGGCTCCAGCCTGATAGCCGACACCACACAGGCGCTCATTACACTCGGCTCCAGCCTGATAGCCGACACCACACAGGCGCTTATTACACTCGGCTCCAGCCTGATAGCCGACACCACACAGGCGCTCATTACACTCGGCTCCAGCCTGATAGCCGACACCACACAGGCGCTCATTACACTCGGCTCCAGCCTGATAGCCGACACCACACAGGCGCTCATTACACTCGGCTCCAGCCTGATAGCCGACACCACACAGGCGCTCATTACACTCGGCTCCAGCCTGATAGCCGACACCACACAGGCGCTCATTACACTCGGCTCCAGCCTGATAGCCGACACCACACAGGCGATCATTACACTCGGCTCCAGCCTGATAGCCGACACCACACAGGCGCTCATTACACTCGGCTCCAGCCTGATAGCCGACACCACACAGGCGCTCATTACACTCGGCTCCAGCCTGATAGCCGACACCACACAGGCGCTTATTACACTCGGCTCCAGCCTGATAGCCGACACCACACATGCGCTCATTACACTCGGCTCCAGCCTGATAGCCGACACCACACAGGCGCTCATTACACTCGGCTCCAGCCTGATAGCCGGTACCACACAGGCGCTCATTACACTCGGCTCCAGCCTGATAGCCGACACCACACAGGCGCTCATTACACTCGGCTCCAGCCTGATAGCCGACACCACACAGGCGCTCATTACACTCGGCTCCAGCCTGATAGCCGACACCACACAGGCGCTCATTACACTAGGCTCCAGCCTGATAGCCGACACCACACAGGCGCTCATTACACTCGGCTCCAGCCTGATAGCCGACACCACACAGGCGCTCATTACACTCGGCTCCAGCCTGATAGCCGACACCACACAGGCGCTCATTACACTCGGCTCCAGCCTGATAGCCGACACCACACAGGCGCTCATTACACTCGGCTCCAGCCTGATAGCCGACACCACACGGGCGCTCATTACACTCGGCTCCAGCCTGATAGCCGACACCACACAGGCGCTCATTACACTCGGCTCCAGCCTGATAGCCGACACCACACAGGCGCTCATTACACTAGGCTCCAGCCTGATAGCCGACACCACACAGGCGCTCATTACACTCGGCTCCAGCCTGATAGCCGACACCACACAGGCGCTCATTACACTCGGCTCCAGCCTGATAGCCGACACCACACAGGCGCTCATTACACTCGGCTCCAGCCTGATAGCCGATACCACACAGGCGCTCATTACACTAGGCTCCAGCCTGATAGCCGACACCACACAGGCGCTCATTACACTCGGCTCCAGCCTGATAGCCGACACCACACAGGCGCTCATTACACTCGGCTCCAGCCTGATAGCCGACACCACACAGGCGCTCATTACACTCGGCTCCAGCCTGATAGCCGACACCACACAGGCGCTCATTACACTCGGCTCCAGCCTGATAGCCGACACCACACAGGCGCTCATAACACTCGGCTCCAGCCTGATAGCCGACACCACACAGGCGCTCATTACACTCGGCTCCAGCCTGATAGCCGACACCACACAGGCGCTCATTACACTCGGCTCCAGCCTGATAGCCGACACCACACAGGCGCTTATTACACTCGGCTCCAGCCTGATAGCCGACACCACACAGGCGCTCATTACACTCGGCTCCAGCCTGATAGCCGACACCACACAGGCGCTCATTACACTCGGCTCCAGCCTGATAGCCGACACCACACAGGCGCTCATTACACTCGGCTCCAGCCTGATAGCCGACACCACACAGGCGCTCATTACACTCGGCTCCAGCCTGATAGCCGACACCACACAGGCGCTCATTACACTCGGCTCCAGCCTGATAGCCGACACCACACAGGCGATCATTACACTCGGCTCCAGCCTGATAGCCGACACCACACAGGCGCTCATTACACTCGGCTCCAGCCTGATAGCCGACACCACACAGGCGCTCATTACACTAGGCTCCAGCCTGATAGCCGACACCACACAGGCGCTCATTACACTCGGCTCCAGCCTGATAGCCGACACCACACAGGCGCTCATTACACTCGGCTCCAGCCTGATAGCCGACACCACACAGGCGCTTATTACACTCGGCTCCAGCCTGATAGCCGACACCACACAGGCGCTCATTACACTCGGCTCCAGCCTGATAGCCGACACCACACAGGCGCTCATTACACTCGGCTCCAGCCTGATAGCCGACACCACACAGGCGCTCATTACACTCGGCTCCAGCCTGATAGCCGGTACCACACAGGCGCTCATTACACTAGGCTCCAGCCTGATAGCCGACACCACACAGGCGCTCATTACACTCGGCTCCAGCCTGATAGCCGACACCACACAGGCGCTCATTACACTCGGCTCCAGCCTGATAGCCGACACCACACAGGCGCTCATTACACTCGGCTCCAGCCTGATAGCCGACACCACACAGGCGCTCATTACACTCGGCTCCAGCCTGATAGCCGACACCACACAGGCGCTCATTACACTCGGCTCCAGCCTGATAGCCGACACCACACAGGCGCTCATTACACTCGGCTCCAGCCTGATAGCCGACACCACACAGGCGCTCATTACACTCGGCTCCAGCCTGATAGCCGACACCACACAGGCGCTCATTACACTCGGCTCCAGCCTGATAGCCGACACCACACAGGCGCTCATTACACTCGGCTCCAGCCTGATAGCCGACACCACACAGGCGATCATTACACTCGGCTCCAGCCTGATAGCCGACACCACACAGGCGCTCATTACACTCGGCTCCAGCCTGATAGCCGACACCACACAGGCGCTCATTACACTCGGCTCCAGCCTGATAGCCGACACCACACAGGCGCTTATTACACTCGGCTCCAGCCTGATAGCCGACACCACACATGCGCTCATTACACTCGGCTCCAGCCTGATAGCCGACACCACACAGGCGCTCATTACACTCGGCTCCAGCCTGATAGCCGACACCACACAGGCGCTCATTACACTCGGCTCCAGCCTGATAGCCGACACCACACAGGCGCTCATTACACTCGGCTCCAGCCTGATAGCCGACACCACACAGGCGCTCATTACACTCGGCTCCAGCCTGATAGCCGACACCACACAGGCGCTCATTACACTAGGCTCCAGCCTGATAGCCGACACCACACAGGCGCTCATTACACTCGGCTCCAGCCTGATAGCCGACACCACACAGGCGCTCATTACACTCGGCTCCAGCCTGATAGCCGACACCACACAGGCGCTCATTACACTCGGCTCCAGCCTGATAGCCGACACCACACAGGCGCTCATTACACTCGGCTCCAGCCTGATAGCCGACACCACACAGGCGCTCATTACACTCGGCTCCAGCCTGATAGCCGACACCACACAGGCGCTCATTACACTCGGCTCCAGCCTGATAGCCGACACCACACAGGCGCTCATTACACTAGGCTCCAGCCTGATAGCCGACACCACACAGGCGCTCATTACACTCGGCTCCAGCCTGATAGCCGACACCACACAGGCGCTCATTACACTCGGCTCCAGCCTGATAGCCGACACCACACAGGCGCTCATTACACTCGGCTCCAGCCTGATAGCCGATACCACACAGGCGCTCATTACACTCGGCTCCAGCCTGATAGCCGACACCACACAGGCGCTCATTACACTCGGCTCCAGCCTGATAGCCGACACCACACAGGCGCTCATTACACTCGGCTCCAGCCTGATAGCCGACACCACACAGGCGCTCATTACACTCGGCTCCAGCCTGATAGCCGACACCACACAGGCGCTCATAACACTCGGCTCCAGCCTGATAGCCGACACCACACAGGCGCTCATTACACTCGGCTCCAGCCTGATAGCCGACACCACACAGGCGCTCATTACACTCGGCTCCAGCCTGATAGCCGACACCACACAGGCGCTCATTACACTAGGCTCCAGCCTGATAGCCGACACCACACAGGCGCTCATTACACTCGGCTCCAGCCTGATAGCCGACACCACACAGGCGCTCATTACACTCGGCTCCAGCCTGATAGCCGACACCACACAGGCGCTCATTACACTCGGCTCCAGCCTGATAGCCGACACCACACAGGCGCTCATTACACTCGGCTCCAGCCTGATAGCCGACACCACACAGGCGCTCATTACACTCGGCTCCAGCCTGATAGCCGACACCACACAGGCGATCATTACACTCGGCTCCAGCCTGATAGCCGACACCACACAGGCGCTCATTACACTCGGCTCCAGCCTGATAGCCGACACCACACAGGCGCTCATTACACTAGGCTCCAGCCTGATAGCCGACACCACACAGGCGCTCATTACACTCGGCTCCAGCCTGATAGCCGACACCACACAGGCGCTCATTACACTCGGCTCCAGCCTGATAGCCGACACCACACAGGCGCTCATTACACTCGGCTCCAGCCTGATAGCCGACACCACACAGGCGCTCATTACACTCGGCTCCAGCCTGATAGCCGACACCACACAGGCGCTCATTACACTCGGCTCCAGCCTGATAGCCGACACCACACAGGCGCTCATTACACTCGGCTCCAGCCTGATAGCCGACACCACACAGGCGCTCATTACACTCGGCTCCAGCCTGATAGCCGACACCACACAGGCGCTCATAACACTCGGCTCCAGCCTGATAGCCGACACCACACAGGCGCTCATTACACTCGGCTCCAGCCTGATAGCCGACACCACACAGGCGCTCATTACACTCGGCTCCAGCCTGATAGCCGACACCACACAGGCGCTCATTACACTCGGCTCCAGCCTGATAGCCGACACCACACAGGCGCTCATTACACTCGGCTCCAGCCTGATAGCCGACACCACACAGGCGCTCATTACACTCGGCTCCAGCCTGATAGCCGACACCACACAGGCGCTCATTACACTCGGCTCCAGCCTGATAGCCGACACCACACAGGCGCTTATTACACTCGGCTCCAGCCTGATAGCCGACACCACACAGGCGCTCATTACACTCGGCTCCAGCCTGATAGCCGACACCACACAGGCGCTCATTACACTCGGCTCCAGCCTGATAGCCGGTACCACACAGGCGCTCATTACACTCGGCTCCAGCCTGATAGCCGACACCACACAGGCGCTCATTACACTCGGCTCCAACCTGATAGCCGACACCACACAGGCGCTCATTACACTAGGCTCCAGCCTGATAGCCGACACCACACAGGCGCTCATTACACTCGGCTCCAGCCTGATAGCCGACACCACACAGGCGCTCATTACACTCGGCTCCAGCCTGATAGCCGACACCACACAGGCGCTTATTACACTCGGCTCCAGCCTGATAGCCGACACCACACAGGCGCTCATTACACTCGGCTCCAGCCTGATAGCCGACACCACACAGGCGCTCATTACACTCGGCTCCAGCCTGATAGCCGGTACCACACAGGCGCTCATTACACTCGGCTCCAGCCTGATAGCCGACACCACACAGGCGCTCATTACACTCGGCTCCAGCCTGATAGCCGACACCACACAGGCGCTCATTACATTAGGCTCCAGCCTGATAGCCGACACCACACAGGCGCTCATTACACTCGGCTCCAGCCTGATAGCCGACACCACACAGGCGCTCATTACACTCGGCTCCAGCCTGATAGCCGACACCACACAGGCGCTCATTACACTCGGCTCCAGCCTGATAGCCGATACCACACAGGCGCTCATTACACTAGGCTCCAGCCTGATAGCCGACACCACACAGGCGCTCATTACACTCGGCTCCAGCCTGATAGCCGACACCACACAGGCGCTCATTACACTCGGCTCCAGCCTGATAGCCGACACCACACAGGCGCTTATTACACTCGGCTCCAGCCTGATAGCCGACACCACACAGGCGCTCATTACACTCGGCTCCAGCCTGATAGCCGACACCACACAGGCGCTCATTACACTCGGCTCCAGCCTGATAGCCGACACCACACAGGCGCTCATTACACTAGGCTCCAGCCTGATAGCCGACACCACACAGGCGCTCATTACACTCGGCTCCAGCCTGATAGCCGACACCACACAGGCGCTTATTACACTCGGCTCCAGCCTGATAGCCGACACCACACAGGCGCTCATTACACTCGGCTCCAGCCTGATAGCCGACACCACACAGGCGCTCATTACACTCGGCTCCAGCCTGATAGCCGACACCACACAGGCGCTCATTACACTCGGCTCCAGCCTGATAGCCGACACCACACAGGCGCTCATTACACTCGGCTCCAGCCTGATAGCCGACACCACACAGGCGCTCATTACACTCGGCTCCAGCCTGATAGCCGACACCACACAGGCGCTCATTACACTCGGCTCCAGCCTGATAGCCGACACCACACAGGCGCTCATTACACTCGGCTCCAGCCTGATAGCCGACACCACACAGGCGCTCATTACACTCGGCTCCAGCCTGATAGCCGACACCACACAGGCGCTTATTACACTCGGCTCCAGCCTGATAGCCGACACCACACAGGCGCTCATTACACTCGGCTCCAGCCTGATAGCCGACACCACACAGGCGCTCATTACACTCGGCTCCAGCCTGATAGCCGACACCACACAGGCGCTCATTACACTAGGCTCCAGCCTGATAGCCGACACCACACAGGCGCTCATTACACTCGGCTCCAGCCTGATAGCCGACACCACACAGGCGCTTATTACACTCGGCTCCAGCCTGATAGCCGACACCACACAGGCGCTCATTACACTCGGCTCCAGCCTGATAGCCGACACCACACAGGCGCTCATTACACTCGGCTCCAGCCTGATAGCCGACACCACACATGCGCTCATTACACTCGGCTCCAGCCTGATAGCCGACACCACACAGGCGCTCATTACACTCGGCTCCAGCCTGATAGCCGACACCACACAGGCGCTCATTACACTCGGCTCCAGCCTGATAGCCGACACCACACAGGCGCTCATTACACTCGGCTCCAGCCTGATAGCCGACACCACACAGGCGCTCATTACACTCGGCTCCAGCCTGATAGCCGACACCACACAGGCGCTCATTACACTCGGCTCCAGCCTGATAGCCGACACCACACAGGCGCTCATTACACTCGGCTCCAGCCTGATAGCCGACACCACACAGGCGCTCATTACACTCGGCTCCAGCCTGATAGCCGACACCACACAGGCGCTCATTACACTCGGCTCCAGCCTGATAGCCGACACCACACAGGCGCTCATTACACTAGGCTCCAGCCTGATAGCCGACACCACACAGGCGCTCATTACACTCGGCTCCAGCCTGATAGCCGACACCACACAGGCGCTCATTACACTCGGCTCCAGCCTGATAGCCGGTACCACACAGGCGCTCATTACACTCGGCTCCAGCCTGATAGCCGACACCACACAGGCGCTCATTACACTCGGCTCCAACCTGATAGCCGACACCACACAGGCGCTCATTACACTAGGCTCCAGCCTGATAGCCGACACCACACAGGCGCTCATTACACTCGGCTCCAGCCTGATAGCCGACACCACACAGGCGCTCATTACACTCGGCTCCAGCCTGATAGCCGACACCACACAGGCGCTTATTACACTCGGCTCCAGCCTGATAGCCGACACCACACATGCGCTCATTACACTCGGCTCCAGCCTGATAGCCGACACCACACAGGCGCTCATTACACTCGGCTCCAGCCTGATAGCCGACACCACACAGGCGCTCATTACACTCGGCTCCAGCCTGATAGCCGACACCACACAGGCGCTCATTACACTCGGCTCCAGCCTGATAGCCGACACCACACAGGCGCTCATTACACTCGGCTCCAGCCTGATAGCCGACACCACACAGGCGCTCATTACACTCGGCTCCAGCCTGATAGCCGACACCACACAGGCGCTCATTACACTCGGCTCCAGCCTGATAGCCGACACCACACAGGCGCTCATTACACTCGGCTCCAGCCTGATAGCCGACACCACACAGGCGCTCATTACACTCGGCTCCAGCCTGATAGCCGACACCACACAGGCGCTCATTACACTAGGCTCCAGCCTGATAGCCGACACCACACAGGCGCTCATTACACTCGGCTCCAGCCTGATAGCCGACACCACACAGGCGCTCATTACACTCGGCTCCAGCCTGATAGCCGACACCACACAGGCGCTTATTACACTCGGCTCCAGCCTGATAGCCGACACCACACAGGCGCTCATTACACTAGGCTCCAGCCTGATAGCCGACACCACACAGGCGCTCATTACACTCGGCTCCAGCCTGATAGCCGACACCACACAGGCGCTCATTACACTCGGCTCCAGCCTGATAGCCGGTACCACACAGGCGCTCATTACACTAGGCTCCAGCCTGATAGCCGACACCACACAGGCGCTCATTACACTCGGCTCCAGCCTGATAGCCGACACCACACAGGCGCTCATTACACTCGGCTCCAGCCTGATAGCCGACACCACACAGGCGCTCATTACACTCGGCTCCAGCCTGATAGCCGACACCACACAGGCGCTCATTACACTCGGCTCCAGCCTGATAGCCGACACCACACAGGCGCTCATTACACTCGGCTCCAGCCTGATAGCCGACACCACACAGGCGCTCATTACACTCGGCTCCAGCCTGATAGCCGACACCACACAGGCGCTCATTACACTCGGCTCCAGCCTGATAGCCGACACCACACAGGCGCTCATTACACTCGGCTCCAGCCTGATAGCCGACACCACACAGGCGCTCATAACACTCGGCTCCAGCCTGATAGCCGACACCACACAGGCGCTCATTACACTCGGCTCCAGCCTGATAGCCGACACCACACAGGCGCTCATTACACTCGGCTCCAGCCTGATAGCCGACACCACACAGGCGCTCATTACACTCGGCTCCAGCCTGATAGCCGACACCACACAGGCGCTCATTACACTAGGCTCCAGCCTGATAGCCGACACCACACAGGCGCTCATTACACTCGGCTCCAGCCTGATAGCCGACACCACACAGGCGCTCATTACACTCGGCTCCAGCCTGATAGCCGACACCACACAGGCGCTTATTACACTCGGCTCCAGCCTGATAGCCGACACCACACAGGCGCTCATTACACTCGGCTCCAGCCTGATAGCCGACACCACACAGGCGCTCATTACACTCGGCTCCAGCCTGATAGCCGACACCACACAGGCGCTCATTACACTCGGCTCCAGCCTGATAGCCGACACCACACAGGCGCTCATTACACTCGGCTCCAACCTGATAGCCGACACCACACAGGCGCTCATTACACTCGGCTCCAGCCTGATAGCCGACACCACACAGGCGCTCATTACACTCGGCTCCAGCCTGATAGCCAACACCACACAGGCGCTCATTACACTAGGCTCCAGCCTGATAGCCGACACCACACAGGCGCTCATTACACTCGGCTCCAGCCTGATAGCCGACACCACACAGGCGCTCATTACACTCGGCTCCAGCCTGATAGCCGACACCACACAGGCGCTCATTACACTCGGCTCCAGCCTGATAGCCGACACCACACAGGCGCTCATTACACTCGGCTCCAGCCTGATAGCCGACACCACACAGGCGCTCATTACACTCGGCTCCAGCCTGATAGCCGACACCACACAGGCGCTCATTACATTAGGCTCCAGCCTGATAGCCGACACCACACAGGCGCTCATTACACTCGGCTCCAGCCTGATAGCCGACACCACACAGGCGCTCATTACACTCGGCTCCAGCCTGATAGCCGACACCACACAGGCGCTCATTACACTCGGCTCCAGCCTGATAGCCGATACCACACAGGCGCTCATTACACTAGGCTCCAGCCTGATAGCCGACACCACACAGGCGCTCATTACACTCGGCTCCAGCCTGATAGCCGACACCACACAGGCGCTCATTACACTCGGCTCCAGCCTGATAGCCGACACCACACAGGCGCTTATTACACTCGGCTCCAGCCTGATAGCCGACACCACACAGGCGCTCATTACACTCGGCTCCAGCCTGATAGCCGACACCACACAGGCGCTCATTACACTCGGCTCCAGCCTGATAGCCGACACCACACAGGCGCTCATTACACTAGGCTCCAGCCTGATAGCCGACACCACACAGGCGCTCATTACACTCGGCTCCAGCCTGATAGCCGACACCACACAGGCGCTTATTACACTCGGCTCCAGCCTGATAGCCGACACCACACAGGCGCTCATTACACTCGGCTCCAGCCTGATAGCCGACACCACACAGGCGCTCATTACACTCGGCTCCAGCCTGATAGCCGACACCACACAGGCGCTCATTACACTCGGCTCCAGCCTGATAGCCGACACCACACAGGCGCTCATTACACTCGGCTCCAGCCTGATAGCCGACACCACACAGGCGCTCATTACACTCGGCTCCAGCCTGATAGCCGACACCACACAGGCGCTCATTACACTCGGCTCCAGCCTGATAGCCGACACCACACAGGCGCTCATTACACTCGGCTCCAGCTTGATAGCCGACACCACACAGGCGCTCATTACACTCGGCTCCAGCCTGATAGCCGACACCACACAGGCGCTCATTACACTCGGCTCCAGCCTGATAGCCGACACCACACAGGCGCTTATTACACTCGGCTCCAGCCTGATAGCCGACACCACACAGGCGCTCATTACACTCGGCTCCAGCCTGATAGCCGACACCACACAGGCGCTCATTACACTCGGCTCCAGCCTGATAGCCGACACCACATAGGCGCTCATTACACTAGGCTCCAGCCTGATAGCCGACACCACACAGGCGCTCATTACACTCGGCTCCAGCCTGATAGCCGACACCACACAGGCGCTTATTACACTCGGCTCCAGCCTGATAGCCGACACCACACAGGCGCTCATTACACTCGGCTCCAGCCTGATAGCCGACACCACACAGGCGCTCATTACACTCGGCTCCAGCCTGATAGCCGACACCACACAGGCGCTCATTACACTCGGCTCCAGCCTGATAGCCGACACCACACAGGCGCTCATTACACTCGGCTCCAGCCTGATAGCCGACACCACACAGGCGCTCATTACACTCGGCTCCAGCCTGATAGCCGACACCACACAGGCGCTCATTACACTCGGCTCCAGCCTGATAGCCGACACCACACAGGCGCTCATTACACTCGGCTCCAGCCTGATAGCCGACACCACACAGGCGCTCATTACACTAGGCTCCAGCCTGATAGCCGACACCACACAGGCGCTCATTACACTCGGCTCCAGCCTGATAGCCGATACCACACAGGCGCTCATTACACTCGGCTCCAGCCTGATAGCCGACACCACACAGGCGCTCATTACACTCGGCTCCAGCCTGATAGCCGACACCACACAGGCGCTCATTACACTCGGCTCCAGCCAGATAGCCGACACCACACAGGCGCTCATTACACTCGGCTCCAGCCTGATAGCCGGTACCACACAGGCGCTCATTACACTCGGCTCCAGCCTGATAGCCGACACCACACAGGCGCTCATTACACTCGGCTCCAGCCTGATAGCCGACACCACACAGGCGCTCATTACACTCGGCTCCAGCCTGATAGCCGACACCACACAGGCGCTCATTACACTCGGCTCCAGCCTGATAGCCGACACCACACAGGCGCTCATTACACTAGGCTCCAGCCTGATAGCCGACACCACACAGGCGCTCATTACACTCGGCTCCAGCCTGATAGCCGACACCACACAGGCGCTCATTACACTCGGCTCCAGCCTGATAGCCGACACCACACAGGCGCTCATTACACTCGGCTCCAGCCTGATAGCCGACACCACACAGGCGCTCATTACACTCGGCTCCAGCCTGATAGCCGACACCACACAGGCGCTCATTACACTCGGCTCCAGCCTGATAGCCGACACCACACAGGCGCTCATTACACTAGGCTCCAGCCTGATAGCCGACACCACACAGGCGCTCATTACACTCGGCTCCAGCCTGATAGCCGACACCACACAGGCGCTCATTACACTCGGCTCCAGCCTGATAGCCGACACCACACAGGCGCTCATTACACTCGGCTCCAGCCTGATAGCCGATACCACACAGGCGCTCATTACACTAGGCTCCAGCCTGATAGCCGACACCACACAGGCGCTCATTACACTCGGCTCCAGCCTGATAGCCGACACCACACAGGCGCTCATTACACTCGGCTCCAGCCTGATAGCCGACACCACACAGGCGCTTATTACACTCGGCTCCAGCCTGATAGCCGACACCACACAGGCGCTCATTACACTCGGCTCCAGCCTGATAGCCGACACCACACAGGCGCTCATTACACTAGGCTCCAGCCTGATAGCCGACACCACACAGGCGCTCATTACACTCGGCTCCAGCCTGATAGCCGACACCACACAGGCGCTTATTACACTCGGCTCCAGCCTGATAGCCGACACCACACAGGCGCTCATTACACTCGGCTCCAGCCTGATAGCCGACACCACACAGGCGCTCATTACACTCGGCTCCAGCCTGATAGCCGACACCACACAGGCGCTCATTACACTCGGCTCCAGCCTGATAGCCGACACCACACAGGCGCTCATTACACTCGGCTCCAGCCTGATAGCCGACACCACACAGGCGCTCATTACACTCGGCTCCAGCCTGATAGCCGACACCACACAGGCGATCATTACACTCGGCTCCAGCCTGATAGCCGACACCACACAGGCGCTCATTACACTCGGCTCCAGCCTGATAGCCGACACCACACAGGCGCTTATTACACTCGGCTCCAGCCTGATAGCCGACACCACACAGGCGCTCATTACACTCGGCTCCAGCCTGATAGCCGACACCACACAGGCGCTCATTACACTCGGCTCCAGCCTGATAGCCGACACCACACAGGCGCTTATTACACTCGGCTCCAGCCTGATAGCCGACACCACACAGGCGCTCATTACACTCGGCTCCAGCCTGATAGCCGACACCACACAGGCGCTCATTACACTCGGCTCCAGCCTGATAGCCGACACCACACAGGCGCTCATTACACTCGGCTCCAGCCTGATAGCCGGTACCACACAGGCGCTCATTACACTAGGCTCCAGCCTGATAGCCGACACCACACAGGCGCTCATTACACTCGGCTCCAGCCTGATAGCCGACACCACACAGGCGCTCATTACACTCGGCTCCAGCCTGATAGCCGACACCACACAGGCGCTTATTACACTCGGCTCCAGCCTGATAGCCGACACCACACAGGCGCTCATTACACTCGGCTCCAGCCTGATAGCCGACACCACACATGCGCTCATTACACTCGGCTCCAGCCTGGTAGCCGGTACCACACAGGCGCTCATTACACTCGGCTCCAGCCAGCCTGATAGCCGACACCACACAGGCGCTCATTACACTCGGCTCCAGCCTGATAGCCGACACCACACAGGCGCTCATTACACTCGGCTCCAGCCTGATAGCCGACACCACACAGGCGCTCATTACACTCGGCTCCAGCCTGATAGCCGACACCACACAGGCGCTCATTACACTAGGCTCCAGCCTGATAGCCGACACCACACAGGCGCTCATTACACTCGGCTCCAGCCTGATAGCCGACACCACACAGGCGCTCATTACACTCGGCTCCAGCCTGATAGCCGACACCACACAGGCGCTCATTACACTCGGCTCCAGCCTGATAGCCGACACCACACAGGCGCTCATTACACTCGGCTCCAGCCTGATAGCCGACACCACACAGGCGCTTATTACACTCGGCTCCAGCCTGATAGCCGACACCACACAGGCGCTCATTACACTCGGCTCCAGCCTGATAGCCGACACCACACAGGCGCTCATTACACTCGGCTCCAGCCTGATAGCCGACACCACACAGGCGCTCATTACACTCGGCTCCAGCCTGATAGCCGACACCACACAGGCGCTCATTACACTCGGCTCCAGCCTGATAGCCGATACCACACAGGCGCTCATTACACTAGGCTCCAGCCTGATAGCCGACACCACACAGGCGCTCATTACACTCGGCTCCAGCCTGATAGCCGACACCACACAGGCGCTCATTACACTCGGCTCCAGCCTGATAGCCGACACCACACAGGCGCTTATTACACTCGGCTCCAGCCTGATAGCCGACACCACACAGGCGCTCATTACACTCGGCTCCAGCCTGATAGCCGACACCACACAGGCGCTCATTACACTCGGCTCCAGCCTGATAGCCGACACCACACAGGCGCTCATTACACTAGGCTCCAGCCTGATAGCCGACACCACACAGGCGCTCATTACACTCGGCTCCAGCCTGATAGCCGACACCACACAGGCGCTTATTACACTCGGCTCCAGCCTGATAGCCGACACCACACAGGCGCTCATTACACTCGGCTCCAGCCTGATAGCCGACACCACACAGGCGCTCATTACACTCGGCTCCAGCCTGATAGCCGACACCACACAGGCGCTCATTACACTCGGCTCCAGCCTGATAGCCGACACCACACAGGCGCTCATTACACTCGGCTCCAGCCTGATAGCCGACACCACACAGGCGCTCATTACACTCGGCTCCAGCCTGATAGCCGACACCACACAGGCGATCATTACACTCGGCTCCAGCCTGATAGCCGACACCACACAGGCGCTCATTACACTCGGCTCCAGCCTGATAGCCGACACCACACAGGCGCTCATTACACTAGGCTCCAGCCTGATAGCCGACACCACACAGGCGCTCATTACACTCGGCTCCAGCCTGATAGCCGACACCACACAGGCGCTCATTACACTCGGCTCCAGCCTGATAGCCGACACCACACAGGCGCTCATTACACTCGGCTCCAGCCTGATAGCCGACACCACACAGGCGCTCATTACACTCGGCTCCAGCCTGATAGCCGACACCACACAGGCGCTTATTACACTCGGCTCCAGCCTGATAGCCGACACCACACAGGCGCTCATTACACTCGGCTCCAGCCTGATAGCCGACACCACACAGGCGCTCATTACACTAGGCTCCAGCCTGATAGCCGACACCACACAGGCGCTCATTACACTCGGCTCCAGCCTGATAGCCGACACCACACAGGCGCTCATTACACTCGGCTCCAGCCTGATAGCCGACACCACACAGGCGCTCATTACACTCGGCTCCAGCCTGATAGCCGACACCACACAGGCGCTCATTACACTCGGCTCCAGCCTGATAGCCGGTACCACACAGGCGCTCATTACACTAGGCTCCAGCCTGATAGCCGACACCACACAGGCGCTCATTACACTCGGCTCCAGCCTGATAGCCGACACCACACAGGCGCTCATTACACTCGGCTCCAGCCTGATAGCCGACACCACACAGGCGCTTATTACACTCGGCTCCAGCCTGATAGCCGACACCACACAGGCGCTCATTACACTCGGCTCCAGCCTGATAGCCGACACCACACATGCGCTCATTACACTCGGCTCCAGCCTGGTAGCCGGTACCACACAGGCGCTCATTACACTCGGCTCCAGCCAGCCTGATAGCCGACACCACACAGGCGCTCATTACACTCGGCTCCAGCCTGATAGCCGACACCACACAGGCGCTCATTACACTCGGCTCCAGCCTGATAGCCGACACCACACAGGCGCTCATTACACTCGGCTCCAGCCTGATAGCCGACACCACACAGGCGCTCATTACACTAGGCTCCAGCCTGATAGCCGACACCACACAGGCGCTCATTACACTCGGCTCCAGCCTGATAGCCGACACCACACAGGCGCTCATTACACTCGGCTCCAGCCTGATAGCCGACACCACACAGGCGCTCATTACACTCGGCTCCAGCCTGATAGCCGACACCACACAGGCGCTCATTACACTCGGCTCCAGCCTGATAGCCGACACCACACAGGCGCTTATTACACTCGGCTCCAGCCTGATAGCCGACACCACACAGGCGCTCATTACACTAGGCTCCAGCCTGATAGCCGACACCACACAGGCGCTCATTACACTCGGCTCCAGCCTGATAGCCGACACCACACAGGCGCTCATTACACTCGGCTCCAGCCTGATAGCCGACACCACACAGGCGCTCATTACACTCGGCTCCAGCCTGATAGCCGATACCACACAGGCGCTCATTACACTAGGCTCCAGCCTGATAGCCGACACCACACAGGCGCTCATTACACTCGGCTCCAGCCTGATAGCCGACACCACACAGGCGCTCATTACACTCGGCTCCAGCCTGATAGCCGACACCACACAGGCGCTTATTACACTCGGCTCCAGCCTGATAGCCGACACCACACAGGCGCTCATTACACTCGGCTCCAGCCTGATAGCCGACACCACACAGGCGCTCATTACACTCGGCTCCAGCCTGATAGCCGACACCACACAGGCGCTCATTACACTAGGCTCCAGCCTGATAGCCGACACCACACAGGCGCTCATTACACTCGGCTCCAGCCTGATAGCCGACACCACACAGGCGCTTATTACACTCGGCTCCAGCCTGATAGCCGACACCACACAGGCGCTCATTACACTCGGCTCCAGCCTGATAGCCGACACCACACAGGCGCTCATTACACTCGGCTCCAGCCTGATAGCCGACACCACACAGGCGCTCATTACACTCGGCTCCAGCCTGATAGCCGACACCACACAGGCGCTCATTACACTCGGCTCCAGCCTGATAGCCGACACCACACAGGCGCTCATTACACTCGGCTCCAGCCTGATAGCCGACACCACACAGGCGATCATTACACTCGGCTCCAGCCTGATAGCCGACACCACACAGGCGCTCATTACACTCGGCTCCAGCCTGATAGCCGACACCACACAGGCGCTCATTACACTAGGCTCCAGCCTGATAGCCGACACCACACAGGCGCTCATTACACTCGGCTCCAGCCTGATAGCCGACACCACACAGGCGCTCATTACACTCGGCTCCAGCCTGATAGCCGACACCACACAGGCGCTCATTACACTAGGCTCCAGCCTGATAGCCGACACCACACAGGCGCTCATTACACTCGGCTCCAGCCTGATAGCCGACACCACACAGGCGCTCATTACACTCGGCTCCAGCCTGATAGCCGACACCACACAGGCGCTTATTACACTCGGCTCCAGCCTGATAGCCGACACCACACAGGCGCTCATTACACTCGGCTCCAGCCTGATAGCCGACACCACACAGGCGCTCATTACACTCGGCTCCAGCCTGATAGCCGACACCACACAGGCGCTCATTACACTCGGCTCCAGCCTGATAGCCGGTACCACACAGGCGCTCATTACACTAGGCTCCAGCCTGATAGCCGACACCACACAGGCGCTCATTACACTCGGCTCCAGCCTGATAGCCGACACCACACAGGCGCTCATTACACTCGGCTCCAGCCTGATAGCCGACACCACACAGGCGCTCATTACACTAGGCTCCAGCCTGATAGCCGACACCACACAGGCGCTCATTACACTCGGCTCCAGCCTGATAGCCGACACCACACAGGCGCTCATTACACTCGGCTCCAGCCTGATAGCCGACACCACACAGGCGCTCATTACACTCGGCTCCAGCCTGATAGCCGACACCACACAGGCGCTCATTACACTCGGCTCCAGCCTGATAGCCGACACCACACAGGCGCTCATTACACTCGGCTCCAGCCTGATAGCCGACACCACACAGGCGCTCATTACACTCGGCTCCAGCCTGATAGCCGACACCACACAGGCGCTCATTACACTCGGCTCCAGCCTGATAGCCGACACCACACAGGCGCTCATTACACTCGGCTCCAGCCTGATAGCCGACACCACACAGGCGCTCATTACACTCGGCTCCAGCCTGATAGCCGACACCACACAGGCGCTCATTACACTAGGCTCCAGCCTGATAGCCGACACCACACAGGCGCTCATTACACTCGGCTCCAGCCTGATAGCCGACACCACACAGGCGCTCATTACACTCGGCTCCAGCCTGATAGCCGACACCACACAGGCGCTTATTACACTCGGCTCCAGCCTGATAGCCGACACCACACAGGCGCTCATTACACTCGGCTCCAGCCTGATAGCCGACACCACACAGGCGCTCATTACACTCGGCTCCAGCCTGATAGCCGGTACCACACAGGCGCTCATTACACTCGGCTCCAGCCTGATAGCCGACACCACACAGGCGCTCATTACACTCGGCTCCAGCCTGATAGCCGACACCACACAGGCGCTCATTACACTCGGCTCCAGCCTGATAGCCGACACCACACAGGCGCTCATTACACTCGGCTCCAGCCTGATAGCCGACACCACACAGGCGCTCATTACACTAGGCTCCAGCCTGATAGCCGACACCACACAGGCGCTCATTACACTCGGCTCCAGCCTGATAGCCGACACCACACAGGCGCTCATTACACTCGGCTCCAGCCTGATAGCCGACACCACACAGGCGCTCATTACACTCGGCTCCAGCCTGATAGCCGACACCACACAGGCGCTCATTACACTCGGCTCCAGCCTGATAGCCGACACCACACAGGCGCTCATTACACTCGGCTCCAGCCTGATAGCCGACACCACACAGGCGCTCATTACACTAGGCTCCAGCCTGATAGCCGACACCACACAGGCGCTCATTACACTCGGCTCCAGCCTGATAGCCGACACCACACAGGCGCTCATTACACTAGGCTCCAGCCTGATAGCCGACACCACACAGGCGCTCATTACACTCGGCTCCAGCCTGATAGCCGATACCACACAGGCGCTCATTACACTAGGCTCCAGCCTGATAGCCGACACCACACAGGCGCTCATTACACTCGGCTCCAGCCTGATAGCCGACACCACACAGGCGCTCATTACACTCGGCTCCAGCCTGATAGCCGACACCACACAGGCGCTTATTACACTCGGCTCCAGCCTGATAGCCGACACCACACAGGCACTCATTACACTCGGCTCCAGCCTGATAGCCGACACCACACAGGCGCTCATTACACTCGGCTCCAGCCTGATAGCCGACACCACACAGGCGCTCATTACACTAGGCTCCAGCCTGATAGCCGACACCACACAGGCGCTCATTACACTCGGCTCCAGCCTGATAGCCGACACCACACAGGCGCTTATTACACTCGGCTCCAGCCTGATAGCCGACACCACACAGGCGCTCATTACACTCGGCTCCAGCCTGATAGCCGACACCACACAGGCGCTCATTACACTCGGCTCCAGCCTGATAGCCGACACCACACAGGCGCTCATTACACTCGGCTCCAGCCTGATAGCCGACACCACACAGGCGCTCATTACACTCGGCTCCAGCCTGATAGCCGACACCACACAGGCGCTCATTACACTAGGCTCCAGCCTGATAGCCGACACCACACAGGCGCTCATTACACTCGGCTCCAGCCTGATAGCCGACACCACACAGGCGCTCATTACACTCGGCTCCAGCCTGATAGCCGACACCACACAGGCGCTCATTACACTCGGCTCCAGCCTGATAGCCGACACCACACAGGCGCTCATTACACTCGGCTCCAGCCTGATAGCCGACACCACACAGGCGCTCATTACACTCGGCTCCAGCCTGATAGCCGACACCACACAGGCGCTTATTACACTCGGCTCCAGCCTGATAGCCGACACCACACAGGCGCTCATTACACTCGGCTCCAGCCTGATAGCCGACACCACACAGGCGCTCATTACACTCGGCTCCAGCCTGATAGCCGACACCACACAGGCGCTCATTACACTCGGCTCCAGCCTGATAGCCGGTACCACACAGGCGCTCATTACACTAGGCTCCAGCCTGATAGCCGACACCACACAGGCGCTCATTACACTCGGCTCCAGCCTGATAGCCGACACCACACAGGCGCTCATTACACTCGGCTCCAGCCTGATAGCCGACACCACACAGGCGCTCATTACACTCGGCTCCAGCCTGATAGCCGACACCACACAGGCGCTCATTACACTCGGCTCCAGCCTGATAGCCGACACCACACAGGCGCTCATTACACTCGGCTCCAGCCTGATAGCCGACACCACACAGGCGCTCATTACACTCGGCTCCAGCCTGATAGCCGACACCACACAGGCGCTCATTACACTCGGCTCCAGCCTGATAGCCGACACCACACAGGCGCTCATTACACTCGGCTCCAGCCTGATAGCCGACACCACACAGGCGCTCATTACACTCGGCTCCAGCCTGATAGCCGACACCACACAGGCGCTCATTACACTCGGCTCCAGCCTGATAGCCGACACCACACAGGCGCTCATTACACTCGGCTCCAGCCTGATAGCCGACACCACACAGGCGCTCATTACACTCGGCTCCAGCCTGATAGCCGACACCACACAGGCGCTCATTACACTCGGCTCCAGCCTGATAGCCGACACCACACAGGCGCTCATTACACTCGGCTCCAGCCTGATAGCCGACACCACACAGGCGCTCATTACACTCGGCTCCAGCCTGATAGCCGACACCACACAGGCGCTCATTACACTCGGCTCCAGCCTGATAGCCGACACCACACAGGCGCTCATTACACTCGGCTCCAGCCTGATAGCCGACACCACACAGGCGCTCATTACACTAGGCTCCAGCCTGATAGCCGACACCACACAGGCGCTCATTACACTCGGCTCCAGCCTGATAGCCGACACCACACAGGCGCTCATTACACTCGGCTCCAGCCTGATAGCCGACACCACACAGGCGCTTATTACACTCGGCTCCAGCCTGATAGCCGACACCACACAGGCGCTCATTACACTCGGCTCCAGCCTGATAGCCGACACCACACAGGCGCTCATTACACTCGGCTCCAGCCTGATAGCCGGTACCACACAGGCGCTCATTACACTCGGCTCCAGCCTGATAGCCGACACCACACAGGCGCTCATTACACTCGGCTCCAGCCTGATAGCCGACACCACACAGGCGCTCATTACACTCGGCTCCAGCCTGATAGCCGACACCACACAGGCGCTCATTACACTCGGCTCCAGCCTGATAGCCGACACCACACAGGCGCTCATTACACTAGGCTCCAGCCTGATAGCCGACACCACACAGGCGCTCATTACACTCGGCTCCAGCCTGATAGCCGACACCACACAGGCGCTCATTACACTCGGCTCCAGCCTGATAGCCGACACCACACAGGCGCTCATTACACTCGGCTCCAGCCTGATAGCCGACACCACACAGGCGCTCATTACACTCGGCTCCAGCCTGATAGCCGACACCACACAGGCGCTCATTACACTCGGCTCCAGCCTGATAGCCGACACCACACAGGCGCTCATTACACTAGGCTCCAGCCTGATAGCCGACACCACACAGGCGCTCATTACACTCGGCTCCAGCCTGATAGCCGACACCACACAGGCGCTCATTACACTAGGCTCCAGCCTGATAGCCGACACCACACAGGCGCTCATTACACTCGGCTCCAGCCTGATAGCCGATACCACACAGGCGCTCATTACACTAGGCTCCAGCCTGATAGCCGACACCACACAGGCGCTCATTACACTCGGCTCCAGCCTGATAGCCGACACCACACAGGCGCTCATTACACTCGGCTCCAGCCTGATAGCCGACACCACACAGGCGCTTATTACACTCGGCTCCAGCCTGATAGCCGACACCACACAGGCACTCATTACACTCGGCTCCAGCCTGATAGCCGACACCACACAGGCGCTCATTACACTCGGCTCCAGCCTGATAGCCGACACCACACAGGCGCTCATTACACTAGGCTCCAGCCTGATAGCCGACACCACACAGGCGCTCATTACACTCGGCTCCAGCCTGATAGCCGACACCACACAGGCGCTTATTACACTCGGCTCCAGCCTGATAGCCGACACCACACAGGCGCTCATTACACTCGGCTCCAGCCTGATAGCCGACACCACACAGGCGCTCATTACACTCGGCTCCAGCCTGATAGCCGACACCACACAGGCGCTCATTACACTCGGCTCCAGCCTGATAGCCGACACCACACAGGCGCTCATTACACTCGGCTCCAGCCTGATAGCCGACACCACACAGGCGCTCATTACACTAGGCTCCAGCCTGATAGCCGACACCACACAGGCGCTCATTACACTCGGCTCCAGCCTGATAGCCGACACCACACAGGCGCTCATTACACTCGGCTCCAGCCTGATAGCCGACACCACACAGGCGCTCATTACACTCGGCTCCAGCCTGATAGCCGACACCACACAGGCGCTCATTACACTCGGCTCCAGCCTGATAGCCGACACCACACAGGCGCTCATTACACTCGGCTCCAGCCTGATAGCCGACACCACACAGGCGCTCATTACACTCGGCTCCAGCCTGATAGCCGACACCACACAGGCGCTCATTACACTCGGCTCCAGCCTGATAGCCGACACCACACAGGCGCTCATTACACTCGGCTCCAGCCTGATAGCCGACACCACACAGGCGCTCATTACACTCGGCTCCAGCCTGATAGCCGACACCACACAGGCGCTCATTACACTCGGCTCCAGCCTGATAGCCGACACCACACAGGCGCTCATTACACTCGGCTCCAGCCTGATAGCCGACACCACACAGGCGCTCATTACACTAGGCTCCAGCCTGATAGCCGACACCACACAGGCGCTCATTACACTCGGCTCCAGCCTGATAGCCGACACCACACAGGCGCTCATTACACTAGGCTCCAGCCTGATAGCCGACACCACACAGGCGCTCATTACACTCGGCTCCAGCCTGATAGCCGACACCACACAGGCGCTCATTACACTCGGCTCCAGCCTGATAGCCGACACCACACAGGCGCTCATTACACTCGGCTCCAGCCTGATAGCCGGTACCACACAGGCGCTCATTACACTAGGCTCCAGCCTGATAGCCGACACCACACAGGCGCTCATTACACTCGGCTCCAGCCTGATAGCCGACACCACACAGGCGCTCATTACACTCGGCTCCAGCCTGATAGCCGACACCACACAGGCGCTCATTACACTCGGCTCCAGCCTGATAGCCGACACCACACAGGCGCTCATTACACTCGGCTCCAGCCTGATAGCCGACACCACACAGGCGCTCATTACACTCGGCTCCAGCCTGATAGCCGACACCACACAGGCGCTCATTACACTCGGCTCCAGCCTGATAGCCGACACCACACAGGCGCTCATTACACTCGGCTCCAGCCTGATAGCCGACACCACACAGGCGCTCATTACACTCGGCTCCAGCCTGATAGCCGACACCACACAGGCGCTCATTACACTCGGCTCCAGCCTGATAGCCGACACCACACAGGCGCTCATTACACTCGGCTCCAGCCTGATAGCCGACACCACACAGGCGCTCATTACACTCGGCTCCAGCCTGATAGCCGACACCACACAGGCGCTCATTACACTCGGCTCCAGCCTGATAGCCGACACCACACAGGCGCTCATTACACTCGGCTCCAGCCTGATAGCCGACACCACACAGGCGCTCATTACACTCGGCTCCAGCCTGATAGCCGACACCACACAGGCGCTTATTACACTCGGCTCCAGCCTGATAGCCGACACCACACAGGCGCTCATTACACTCGGCTCCAGCCTGATAGCCGACACCACACAGGCGCTCATTACACTCGGCTCCAGCCTGATAGCCGACACCACACAGGCGCTCATTACACTCGGCTCCAGCCTGATAGCCGGTACCACACAGGCGCTCATTACACTAGGCTCCAGCCTGATAGCCGACACCACACAGGCGCTCATTACACTCGGCTCCAGCCTGATAGCCGACACCACACAGGCGCTCATTACACTCGGCTCCAGCCTGATAGCCGACACCACACAGGCGCTCATTACACTCGGCTCCAGCCTGATAGCCGACACCACACAGGCGCTCATTACACTCGGCTCCAGCCTGATAGCCGACACCACACAGGCGCTCATTACACTCGGCTCCAGCCTGATAGCCGACACCACACAGGCGCTCATTACACTCGGCTCCAGCCTGATAGCCGACACCACACAGGCGCTCATTACACTCGGCTCCAGCCTGATAGCCGACACCACACAGGCGCTCATTACACTCGGCTCCAGCCTGATAGCCGACACCACACAGGCGCTCATTACACTCGGCTCCAGCCTGATAGCCGACACCACACAGGCGCTCATTACGCTCGGCTCCAGCCTGATAGCCGACACCACACAGGCGCTTATTACACTCGGCTCCAGCCTGATAGCCGACACCACACAGGCGCTCATTACACTCGGCTCCAGCCTGATAGCCGACACCACACAGGCGCTCATTACACTCGGCTCCAGCCTGATAGCCGACACCACACAGGCGCTCATTACACTCGGCTCCAGCCTGATAGCCGACACCACACAGGCGCTCATTACACTCGGCTCCAGCCTGATAGCCGACACCACACAGGCGCTCATTACACTCGGCTCCAGCCTGATAGCCGACACCACACAGGCGCTCATTACACTCGGCTCCAGCCTGATAGCCGACACCACACAGGCGCTCATTACACTCGGCTCCAGCCTGATAGCCGACACCACACAGGCGCTCATTACACTCGGCTCCAGCCTGATAGCCGACACCACACAGGCGCTCATTACACTCGGCTCCAGCCTGATAGCCGATACCACACAGGCGCTCATTACACTAGGCTCCAGCCTGATAGCCGACACCACACAGGCGCTCATTACACTCGGCTCCAGCCTGATAGCCGACACCACACAGGCGCTCATTACACTCGGCTCCAGCCTGATAGCCGACACCACACAGGCGCTTATTACACTCGGCTCCAGCCTGATAGCCGACACCACACAGGCGCTCATTACACTCGGCTCCAGCCTGATAGCCGACACCACACAGGCGCTCATTACACTCGGCTCCAGCCTGATAGCCGACACCACACAGGCGCTCATTACACTCGGCTCCAGCCTGATAGCCGACACCACACAGGCGCTCATTACACTCGGCTCCAGCCTGATAGCCGACACCACACAGGCGCTCATTACACTCGGCTCCAGCCTGATAGCCGACACCACACATGCGCTCATTACACTCGGCTCCAGCCTGATAGCCGACACCACACAGGCGCTCATTACACTCGGCTCCAGCCTGATAGCCGACACCACACAGGCGCTCATTACACTCGGCTCCAGCCTGATAGCCGACACCACACAGGCGCTCATTACACTCGGCTCCAGCCTGATAGCCGACACCACACAGGCGCTCATTACACTCGGCTCCAGCCTGATAGCCGACACCACACAGGCGCTCATTACACTCGGCTCCAGCCTGATAGCCGACACCACACAGGCGCTCATTACACTCGGCTCCAGCCTGATAGCCGACACCACACAGGCGCTCATTACACTCGGCTCCAGCCTGATAGCCGATACCACACAGGCGCTCATTACACTAGGCTCCAGCCTGATAGCCGACACCACACAGGCGCTCATTACACTCGGCTCCAGCCTGATAGCCGACACCACACAGGCGCTCATTACACTCGGCTCCAGCCTGATAGCCGACACCACACAGGCGCTTATTACACTCGGCTCCAGCATGATAGCCGACACCACACAGGCGCTCATTACACTCGGCTCCAGCCTGATAGCCGACACCACACAGGCGCTTATTACACTCGGCTCCAGCCTGATAGCCGACACCACACAGGCGCTCATTACACTAGGCTCCAGCCTGATAGCCGACACCACACAGGCGCTCATTACACTCGGCTCCAGCCTGATAGCCGACACCACACAGGCGCTCATTACACTAGGCTCCAGCCTGATAGCCGACACCACACAGGCGCTCATTACACTCGGCTCCAGCCTGATAGCCGACACCACACAGGCGCTCATTACACTCGGCTCCAGCCTGAAAGCCGATACCACACAGGCGCTCATTACACTAGGCTCCAGCCTGATAGCCGACACCACACAGGCGCTCATTACACTCGGCTCCAGCCTGATAGCCGACACCACACAGGCGCTCATTACACTCGGCTCCAGCCTGATAGCCGATACCACACAGGCGCTCATTACACTCGGCTCCAGCCTGATAGCCGACACCACACAGGCGCTCATTACACTCGGCTCCAGCCTGATAGCCGACACCACACAGGCGCTTATTACACTCGGCTCCAGCCTGATAGCCGACACCACACAGGCGCTCATTACACTCGGCTCCAGCCTGATAGCCGACACCACACAGGCGCTCATTACACTCGGCTCCAGCCTGATAGCCGACACCACACAGGCGCTCATTACACTAGGCTCCAGCCTGATAGCCGACACCACACAGGCGCTCATTACACTCGGCTCCAGCCTGATAGCCGACACCACACAGGCGCTTATTACACTCGGCTCCAGCCTGATAGCCGACACCACACAGGCGCTCATTACACTCGGCTCCAGCCTGATAGCCGACACCACACAGGCGCTCATTACACTCGGCTCCAGCCTGATAGCCGACACCACACAGGCGCTCATTACACTCGGCTCCAGCCTGATAGCCGACACCACACAGGCGCTCATTACACTCGGCTCCAGCCTGATAGCCGACACCACACAGGCGCTCATTACACTCGGCTCCAGCCTGATAGCCGACACCACACAGGCGCTCATTACACTCGGCTCCAGCCTGATAGCCGACACCACACAGGCGCTCATTACACTCGGCTCCAGCCTGATAGCCGACACCACACAGGCGCTCATTACACTCGGCTCCAGCCTGATAGCCGACACCACACAGGCGCTTATTACACTCGGCTCCAGCCTGATAGCCGACACCACACAGGCGCTCATTACACTCGGCTCCAGCCTGATAGCCGATACCACACAGGCGCTCATTACACTAGGCTCCAGCCTGATAGCCGACACCACACAGGCGCTCATTACACTCGGCTCCAGCCTGATAGCCGACACCACACAGGCGCTCATTACACTCGGCTCCAGCCTGATAGCCGACACCACACAGGCGCTTATTACACTCGGCTCCAGCCTGATAGCCGACACCACACAGGCGCTCATTACACTCGGCTCCAGCCTGATAGCCGACACCACACAGGCGCTCATTACACTCGGCTCCAGCCTGATAGCCGACACCACACAGGCGCTCATTACACTCGGCTCCAGCCTGATAGCCGACACCACACAGGCGCTCATTACACTCGGCTCCAGCCTGATAGCCGACACCACACAGGCGCTCATTACACTCGGCTCCAGCCTGATAGCCGACACCACACAGGCGCTCATTACACTCGGCTCCAGCCTGATAGCCGACACCACACAGGCGCTCATTACACTCGGCTCCAGCCTGATAGCCGACACCACACAGGCGCTCATTACACTAGGCTCCAGCCTGATAGCCGACACCACACAGGCGCTCATTACACTCGGCTCCAGCCTGATAGCCGACACCACACAGGCGCTCATTACACTCGGCTCCAGCCTGATAGCCGACACCACACAGGCGCTCATTACACTCGGCTCCAGCCTGATAGCCGACACCACACAGGCGCTCATTACACTCGGCTCCAGCCTGATAGCCGACACCACACAGGCGCTCATTACACTCGGCTCCAGCCTGATAGCCGATACCACACAGGCGCTCATTACACTAGGCTCCAGCCTGATAGCCGACACCACACAGGCGCTCATTACACTCGGCTCCAGCCTGATAGCCGACACCACACAGGCGCTCATTACACTCGGCTCCAGCCTGATAGCCGACACCACACAGGCGCTTATTACACTCGGCTCCAGCCTGATAGCCGACACCACACAGGCGCTCATTACACTCGGCTCCAGCCTGATAGCCGACACCACACAGGCGCTTATTACACTCGGCTCCAGCCTGATAGCCGACACCACACAGGCGCTCATTACACTAGGCTCCAGCCTGATAGCCGACACCACACAGGCGCTCATTACACTCGGCTCCAGCCTGATAGCCGACACCACACAGGCGCTTATTACACTCGGCTCCAGCCTGATAGCCGACACCACACAGGCGCTCATTACACTCGGCTCCAGCCTGATAGCCGACACCACACAGGCGCTCATTACACTCGGCTCCAGCCTGAAAGCCGATACCACACAGGCGCTCATTACACTCGGCTCCAGCCTGATAGCCGACACCACACAGGCGCTCATTACACTCGGCTCCAGCCTGATAGCCGACACCACACAGGCGCTCATTACACTCGGCTCCAGCCTGATAGCCGATACCACACAGGCGCTCATTACACTCGGCTCCAGCCTGATAGCCGACACCACACAGGCGCTCATTACACTCGGCTCCAGCCTGATAGCCGACACCACACAGGCGCTTATTACACTCGGCTCCAGCCTGATAGCCGACACCACACAGGCGCTCATTACACTCGGCTCCAGCCTGATAGCCGACACCACACAGGCGCTCATTACACTCGGCTCCAGCCTGATAGCCGACACCACACAGGCGCTCATTACACTAGGCTCCAGCCTGATAGCCGACACCACACAGGCGCTCATTACACTCGGCTCCAGCCTGATAGCCGACACCACACAGGCGCTTATTACACTCGGCTCCAGCCTGATAGCCGACACCACACAGGCGCTCATTACACTCGGCTCCAGCCTGATAGCCGACACCACACAGGCGCTCATTACACTCGGCTCCAGCCTGATAGCCGACACCACACAGGCGCTCATTACACTCGGCTCCAGCCTGATAGCCGACACCACACAGGCGCTCATTACACTCGGCTCCAGCCTGATAGCCGACACCACACAGGCGCTCATTACACTCGGCTCCAGCCTGATAGCCGACACCACACAGGCGCTCATTACACTCGGCTCCAGCCTGATAGCCGACACCACACAGGCGCTCATTACACTCGGCTCCAGCCTGATAGCCGACACCACACAGGCGCTCATTACACTCGGCTCCAGCCTGATAGCCGACACCACACAGGCGCTCATTACACTCGGCTCCAGCCTGATAGCCGACACCACACAGGCGCTCATTACACTCGGCTCCAGCCTGATAGCCGACACCACACAGGCGCTCATTACACTCGGCTCCAGCCTGATAGCCGACACCACACAGGCGCTCATTACACTCGGCTCCAGCCTGATAGCCGACACCACACAGGCGCTCATTACACTCGGCTCCAGCCGGATAGCCGACACCACACAGGCGCTCATTACACTCGGCTCCAGCCTGATAGCCGACACCACACAGGCGCTCATTACACTCGGCTCCAGCCTGATAGCCGACACCACACAGGCGCTCATTACACTCGGCTCCAGCCTGATAGCCGACACCACACAGGCGCTCATTACACTCGGCTCCAGCCTGATAGCCGACACCACACAGGCGCTCATTACACTCGGCTCCAGCCTGATAGCCGACACCACACAGGCGCTCATTACACTCGGCTCCAGCCTGATAGCCGACACCACACAGGCGCTCATTACACTCGGCTCCAGCCTGATAGCCGACACCACACAGGCGCTCATTACACTCGGCTCCAGCCTGATAGCCGACACCACACAGGCGCTCATTACACTCGGCTCCAGCCTGATAGCCGACACCACACAGGCGCTTATTACACTCGGCTCCAGCCTGATAGCCGACACCACACAGGCGCTCATTACACTCGGCTCCAGCCTGATAGCCGACACCACACAGGCGCTCATTACACTCGGCTCCAGCCTGATAGCCGACACCACACAGGCGCTCATTACACTCGGCTCCAGCCTGATAGCCGGTACCACACAGGCGCTCATTACACTAGGCTCCAGCCTGATAGCCGACACCACACAGGCGCTCATTACACTCGGCTCCAGCCTGATAGCCGACACCACACAGGCGCTCATTACACTCGGCTCCAGCCTGATAGCCGACACCACACAGGCGCTCATTACACTCGGCTCCAGCCTGATAGCCGATACCACACAGGCGCTCATTACACTAGGCTCCAGCCTGATAGCCGACACCACACAGGCGCTCATTACACTCGGCTCCAGCCTGATAGCCGACACCACACAGGCGCTTATTACACTCGGCTCCAGCCTGATAGCCGACACCACACAGGCGCTCATTACACTCGGCTCCAGCCTGATAGCCGACACCACACAGGCGCTTATTACACTCGGCTCCAGCCTGATAGCCGACACCACACAGGCGCTCATTACACTAGGCTCCAGCCTGATAGCCGACACCACACAGGCGCTCATTACACTCGGCTCCAGCCTGATAGCCGACACCACACAGGCGCTTATTACACTCGGCTCCAGCCTGATAGCCGACACCACACAGGCGCTCATTACACTCGGCTCCAGCCTGATAGCCGACACCACACAGGCGCTCATTACACTCGGCTCCAGCCTGAAAGCCGATACCACACAGGCGCTCATTACACTCGGCTCCAGCCTGATAGCCGACACCACACAGGCGCTCATTACACTCGGCTCCAGCCTGATAGCCGACACCACACAGGCGCTCATTACACTCGGCTCCAGCCTGATAGCCGATACCACACAGGCGCTCATTACACTCGGCTCCAGCCTGATAGCCGACACCACACAGGCGCTCATTACACTCGGCTCCAGCCTGATAGCCGACACCACACAGGCGCTTATTACACTCGGCTCCAGCCTGATAGCCGACACCACACAGGCGCTCATTACACTCGGCTCCAGCCTGATAGCCGACACCACACAGGCGCTCATTACACTAGGCTCCAGCCTGATAGCCGACACCACACAGGCGCTCATTACACTAGGCTCCAGCCTGATAGCCGACACCACACAGGCGCTCATTACACTCGGCTCCAGCCTGATAGCCGACACCACACAGGCGCTTATTACACTCGGCTCCAGCCTGATAGCCGATACCACACAGGCGCTCATTACACTCGGCTCCAGCCTGATAGCCGACACCACACAGGCGCTCATTACACTCGGCTCCAGCCTGATAGCCGACACCACACAGGCGCTCATTACACTCGGCTCCAGCCTGATAGCCGACACCACACAGGCGCTCATTACACTCGGCTCCAGCCTGATAGCCGACACCACACAGGCGCTCATTACACTCGGCTCCAGCCTGATAGCCGACACCACACAGGCGCTCATTACACTCGGCTCCAGCCTGATAGCCGACACCACACAGGCGCTCATTACACTCGGCTCCAGCCTGATAGCCGACACCACACAGGCGCTCATTACACTCGGCTCCAGCCTGATAGCCGACACCACACAGGCGCTCATTACACTCGGCTCCAGCCTGATAGCCGACACCACACAGGCGCTCATTACACTCGGCTCCAGCCTGATAGCCGACACCACACAGGCGCTTATTACACTCGGCTCCAGCCTGATAGCCGACACCACACAGGCGCTCATTACACTCGGCTCCAGCCTGATAGCCGGTACCACACAGGCGCTCATTACACTAGGCTCCAGCCTGATAGCCGACACCACACAGGCGCTCATTACACTCGGCTCCAGCCTGATAGCCGGTACCACACAGGCGCTCATTACACTCGGCTCCAGCCTGATAGCCGACACCACACAGGCGCTCATTACACTCGGCTCCAGCCTGATAGCCGACACCACACAGGCGCTCATTACACTCGGCTCCAGCCTGATAGCCGACACCACACAGGCGCTCATTACACTCGGCTCCAGCCAGATAGCCGACACCACACAGGCGCTCATTACACTCGGCTCCAGCCTGATAGCCGACACCACACAGGCGCTCATTACACTCGGCTCCAGCCTGATAGCCGACACCACACAGGCGCTCATTACACTCGGCTCCAGCCTGATAGCCGATACCACACAGGCGCTCATTACACTAGGCTCCAGCCTGATAGCCGACACCACACAGGCGCTCATTACACTCGGCTCCAGCCTGATAGCCGACACCACACAGGCGCTCATTACACTCGGCTCCAGCCTGATAGCCGACACCACACAGGCGCTTATTACACTCGGCTCCAGCCTGATAGCCGACACCACACAGGCGCTCATTACACTCGGCTCCAGCCTGATAGCCGACACCACACAGGCGCTTATTACACTCGGCTCCAGCCTGATAGCCGACACCACACAGGCGCTCATTACACTAGGCTCCAGCCTGATAGCCGACACCACACAGGCGCTCATTACACTCGGCTCCAGCCTGATAGCCGACACCACACAGGCGCTTATTACACTCGGCTCCAGCCTGATAGCCGACACCACACAGGCGCTCATTACACTCGGCTCCAGCCTGATAGCCGACACCACACAGGCGCTCATTACACTCGGCTCCAGCCTGAAAGCCGATACCACACAGGCGCTCATTACACTCGGCTCCAGCCTGATAGCCGACACCACACAGGCGCTCATTACACTCGGCTCCAGCCTGATAGCCGACACCACACAGGCGCTCATTACACTCGGCTCCAGCCTGATAGCCGATACCACACAGGCGCTCATTACACTCGGCTCCAGCCTGATAGCCGACACCACACAGGCGCTCATTACACTCGGCTCCAGCCTGATAGCCGACACCACACAGGCGCTTATTACACTCGGCTCCAGCCTGATAGCCGACACCACACAGGCGCTTATTACACTCGGCTCCAGCCTGATAGCCGACACCACACAGGCGCTCATTACACTAGGCTCCAGCCTGATAGCCGACACCACACAGGCGCTCATTACACTCGGCTCCAGCCTGATAGCCGACACCACACAGGCGCTCATTACACTCGGCTCCAGCCTGATAGCCGACACCACACAGGCGCTCATTACACTCGGCTCCAGCCTGATAGCCGACACCACACAGGCGCTCATTACACTCGGCTCCAGCCTGAAAGCCGATACCACACAGGCGCTCATTACACTCGGCTCCAGCCTGATAGCCGACACCACACAGGCGCTCATTACACTCGGCTCCAGCCTGATAGCCGACACCACACAGGCGCTCATTACACTCGGCTCCAGCCTGATAGCCGATACCACACAGGCGCTCATTACACTCGGCTCCAGCCTGATAGCCGACACCACACAGGCGCTCATTACACTCGGCTCCAGCCTGATAGCCGACACCACACAGGCGCTTATTACACTCGGCTCCAGCCTGATAGCCGACACCACACAGGCGCTCATTACACTCGGCTCCAGCCTGATAGCCGACACCACACAGGCGCTTATTACACTCGGCTCCAGCCTGATAGCCGACACCACACAGGCGCTCATTACACTCGGCTCCAGCCTGATAGCCGACACCACACAGGCGCTCATTACACTCGGCTCCAGCCTGATAGCCGACACCACACAGGCGCTCATTACACTCGGCTCCAGCCTGATAGCCGGTACCACACAGGCGCTCATTACACTAGGCTCCAGCCTGATAGCCGACACCACACAGGCGCTCATTACACTCGGCTCCAGCCTGATAGCCGACACCACACAGGCGCTCATTACACTCGGCTCCAGCCTGATAGCCGACACCACACAGGCGCTCATTACACTCGGCTCCAGCCTGATAGCCGACACCACACAGGCGCTCATTACACTCGGCTCCAGCCTGATAGCCGACACCACACAGGCGCTCATTACACTCGGCTCCAGCCTGATAGCCGACACCACACAGGCGCTCATTACACTCGGCTCCAGCCTGATAGCCGACACCACACAGGCGCTCATTACACTCGGCTCCAGCCTGATAGCCGACACCACACAGGCGCTCATTACACTCGGCTCCAGCCTGATAGCCGACACCACACAGGCGCTCATTACACTCGGCTCCAGCCTGATAGCCGACACCACACAGGCGCTCATTACACTCGGCTCCAGCCTGATAGCCGACACCACACAGGCGCTCATTACACTCGGCTCCAGCCTGATAGCCGACACCACACAGGCGCTCATTACACTCGGCTCCAGCCTGATAGCCGACACCACACAGGCGCTCATTACACTCGGCTCCAGCCTGATAGCCGACACCACACAGGCGCTCATTACACTCGGCTCCAGCCTGATAGCCGACACCACACAGGCGCTCATTACACTCGGCTCCAGCCTGATAGCCGACACCACACAGGCGCTTATTACACTCGGCTCCAGCCTGATAGCCGACACCACACAGGCGCTCATTACACTCGGCTCCAGCCTGATAGCCGACACCACACAGGCGCTCATTACACTCGGCTCCAGCCTGATAGCCGACACCACACAGGCGCTCATTACACTCGGCTCCAGCCTGATAGCCGGTACCACACAGGCGCTCATTACACTAGGCTCCAGCCTGATAGCCGACACCACACAGGCGCTCATTACACTCGGCTCCAGCCTGATAGCCGACACCACACAGGCGCTTATTACACTCGGCTCCAGCCTGATAGCCGACACCACACAGGCGCTTATTACACTCGGCTCCAGCCTGATAGCCGACACCACACAGGCGCTCATTACACTAGGCTCCAGCCTGATAGCCGACACCACACAGGCGCTCATTACACTCGGCTCCAGCCTGATAGCCGACACCACACAGGCGCTCATTACACTCGGCTCCAGCCTGATAGCCGACACCACACAGGCGCTCATTACACTCGGCTCCAGCCTGATAGCCGACACCACACAGGCGCTCATTACACTCGGCTCCAGCCTGAAAGCCGATACCACACAGGCGCTCATTACACTCGGCTCCAGCCTGATAGCCGACACCACACAGGCGCTCATTACACTCGGCTCCAGCCTGATAGCCGACACCACACAGGCGCTCATTACACTCGGCTCCAGCCTGATAGCCGATACCACACAGGCGCTCATTACACTCGGCTCCAGCCTGATAGCCGACACCACACAGGCGCTCATTACACTCGGCTCCAGCCTGATAGCCGACACCACACAGGCGCTTATTACACTCGGCTCCAGCCTGATAGCCGACACCACACAGGCGCTCATTACACTCGGCTCCAGCCTGATAGCCGACACCACACAGGCGCTTATTACACTCGGCTCCAGCCTGATAGCCGACACCACACAGGCGCTCATTACACTCGGCTCCAGCCTGATAGCCGACACCACACAGGCGCTCATTACACTCGGCTCCAGCCTGATAGCCGACACCACACAGGCGCTCATTACACTCGGCTCCAGCCTGATAGCCGGTACCACACAGGCGCTCATTACACTAGGCTCCAGCCTGATAGCCGACACCACACAGGCGCTCATTACACTCGGCTCCAGCCTGATAGCCGACACCACACAGGCGCTCATTACACTCGGCTCCAGCCTGATAGCCGACACCACACAGGCGCTCATTACACTCGGCTCCAGCCTGATAGCCGACACCACACAGGCGCTCATTACACTAGGCTCCAGCCTGATAGCCGACACCACACAGGCGCTCATTACACTCGGCTCCAGCCTGATAGCCGACACCACACAGGCGCTCATTACACTCGGCTCCAGCCTGATAGCCGACACCACACAGGCGCTCATTACACTCGGCTCCAGCCTGATAGCCGACACCACACAGGCGCTCATTACACTCGGCTCCAGCCTGATAGCCGACACCACACAGGCGCTCATTACACTCGGCTCCAGCCTGATAGCCGACACCACACAGGCGCTCATTACACTCGGCTCCAGCCTGATAGCCGACACCACACAGGCGCTCATTACACTCGGCTCCAGCCTGATAGCCGACACCACACAGGCGCTCATTACACTCGGCTCCAGCCTGATAGCCGACACCACACAGGCGCTCATTACACTCGGCTCCAGCCTGATAGCCGACACCACACAGGCGCTCATTACACTCGGCTCCAGCCTGATAGCCGACACCACACAGGCGCTCATTACACTCGGCTCCAGCCTGATAGCCGACACCACACAGGCGCTTATTACACTCGGCTCCAGCCTGATAGCCGACACCACACAGGCGCTCATTACACTCGGCTCCAGCCTGATAGCCGACACCACACAGGCGCTCATTACACTCGGCTCCAGCCTGATAGCCGACACCACACAGGCGCTCATTACACTCGGCTCCAGCCTGATAGCCGGTACCACACAGGCGCTCATTACACTAGGCTCCAGCCTGATAGCCGACACCACACAGGCGCTCATTACACTCGGCTCCAGCCTGATAGCCGACACCACACAGGCGCTCATTACACTCGGCTCCAGCCTGATAGCCGACACCACACAGGCGCTCATTACACTCGGCTCCAGCCTGATAGCCGATACCACACAGGCGCTCATTACACTAGGCTCCAGCCTGATAGCCGACACCACACAGGCGCTCATTACACTCGGCTCCAGCCTGATAGCCGACACCACACAGGCGCTCATTACACTCGGCTCCAGCCTGATAGCCGACACCACACAGGCGCTCATTACACTCGGCTCCAGCCTGATAGCCGACACCACACAGGCGCTCATTACACTCGGCTCCAGCCTGATAGCCGACACCACACAGGCGCTCATTACACTCGGCTCCAGCCTGATAGCCGACACCACACAGGCGCTCATTACACTCGGCTCCAGCCTGATAGCCGACACCACACAGGCGCTCATTACACTCGGCTCCAGCCTGATAGCCGACACCACACAGGCGCTCATTACACTCGGCTCCAGCCTGATAGCCGACACCACACAGGCGCTCATTACACTCGGCTCCAGCCTGATAGCCGACACCACACAGGCGCTTATTACACTCGGCTCCAGCCTGATAGCCGACACCACACAGGCGCTCATTACACTCGGCTCCAGCCTGATAGCCGATACCACACAGGCGCTCATTACACTAGGCTCCAGCCTGATAGCCGACACCACACAGGCGCTCATTACACTCGGCTCCAGCCTGATAGCCGACACCACACAGGCGCTCATTACACTCGGCTCCAGCCTGATAGCCGACACCACACAGGCGCTTATTACACTCGGCTCCAGCCTGATAGCCGACACCACACAGGCGCTCATTACACTCGGCTCCAGCCTGATAGCCGACACCACACAGGCGCTTATTACACTCGGCTCCAGCCTGATAGCCGACACCACACAGGCGCTCATTACACTAGGCTCCAGCCTGATAGCCGACACCACACAGGCGCTCATTACACTCGGCTCCAGCCTGATAGCCGACACCACACAGGCGCTTATTACACTCGGCTCCAGCCTGATAGCCGACACCACACAGGCGCTCATTACACTCGGCTCCAGCCTGATAGCCGACACCACACAGGCGCTCATTACACTCGGCTCCAGCCTGATAGCCGACACCACACAGGCGCTCATTACACTCGGCTCCAGCCTGATAGCCGACACCACACAGGCGCTCATTACACTCGGCTCCAGCCTGATAGCCGACACCACACAGGCGCTCATTACACTCGGCTCCAGCCTGATAGCCGACACCACACAGGCGCTCATTACACTCGGCTCCAGCCTGATAGCCGACACCACACAGGCGCTCATTACACTCGGCTCCAGCCTGATAGCCGACACCACACAGGCGCTTATTACACTCGGCTCCAGCCTGATAGCCGACACCACACAGGCGCTCATTACACTCGGCTCCAGCCTGATAGCCGATACCACACAGGCGCTCATTACACTAGGCTCCAGCCTGATAGCCGACACCACACAGGCGCTCATTACACTCGGCTCCAGCCTGATAGCCGACACCACACAGGCGCTCATTACACTCGGCTCCAGCCTGATAGCCGACACCACACAGGCGCTTATTACACTCGGCTCCAGCCTGATAGCCGACACCACACAGGCGCTCATTACACTCGGCTCCAGCCTGATAGCCGACACCACACAGGCGCTTATTACACTCGGCTCCAGCCTGATAGCCGACACCACACAGGCGCTCATTACACTAGGCTCCAGCCTGATAGCCGACACCACACAGGCGCTCATTACACTCGGCTCCAGCCTGATAGCCGACACCACACAGGCGATCATTACACTCGGCTCCAGCCTGATAGCCGACACCACACAGGCGCTCATTACACTCGGCTCCAGCCTGATAGCCGACACCACACAGGCGCTCATTACACTCGGCTCCAGCCTGAAAGCCGATACCACACAGGCGCTCATTACACTCGGCTCCAGCCTGATAGCCGACACCACACAGGCGCTCATTACACTCGGCTCCAGCCTGATAGCCGACACCACACAGGCGCTCATTACACTCGGCTCCAGCCTGATAGCCGATACCACACAGGCGCTCATTACACTCGGCTCCAGCCTGATAGCCGACACCACACAGGCGCTCATTACACTCGGCTCCAGCCTGATAGCCGACACCACACAGGCGCTCATTACACTCGGCTCCAGCCTGATAGCCGACACCACACAGGCGCTTATTACACTCGGCTCCAGCCTGATAGCCGACACCACACAGGCGCTCATTACACTCGGCTCCAGCCTGATAGCCGACACCACACAGGCGCTCATTACACTCGGCTCAAGCCTGATAGCCGACACCACACAGGCGCTCATTACACTCGGCTCCAGCCTGATAGCCGGTACCACACAGGCGCTCATTACACTCGGCTCCAGCCTGATAGCCGACACCACACAGGCGCTCATTACACTCGGCTCCAGCCTGATAGCCGACACCACACAGGCGCTCATTACACTCGGCTCCAGCATGATAGCCGACACCACACAGGCGCTCATTACACAACTGACATGAGAGCATTCCAATGCTGTTCGATGCATGTTATCGTGTTCATCTCCGGCATTCTCATCTCCGGTTTTGCGCCTGGTCAATGAAAAGCAATACAATTGTTGTTGTTCTCTCTCACGTCATGTTAAAAGCATATGTCCGGGCTTTTCATCCTTCATCTTCAAGTTTTTATACCCAGTTACTCGGTTAGGCAATTGGCTTGAGATTGCATGCACACCACCAAGCATTATGATGCTGTATTGCTGTTTTCAACATGTTCACAAGGCCGCATCATAGTGACCCATGTGACTTGCATCCACCAGAAGTCACGACAAAGGCCTCTTGTTTCCTTGTTTCCGTTTCGATGATCCAGCAGGTGCAACAGCTGCAGGTTGCAAATTCGCGGCATGTTCGGCTGGTCGGAGCAGCAGCCAGGACTGCTGGAGCTTGTTGGCCAGGCCGTTATACGAATGGGTACCAAGTCTTCCATCATCATGCAGATTGTCCGCCAACCTCAAAGGTATCAGCAAATGCTCAAAGGATGGTATCCGATGCTGATGGTGCAGGTCCAGAAGTATCTCCAGCTTGAAAGCCTTAACCTGGGAGCATGTAGAAATAGTTCACGTTCAAGAGGGCTTTGACCATTGGCACCTAACTTGTTCCGCGGGAGGACAACGGAATGCAACCTGGGTAGGGCTTGGGGAAGCGCTGACGTGGGATGCATAAGTTCCGGTGAGAAATGAATTCATTCAGATACGAAAATAATATCAGATTCGTTGTCTGAGGCGATACCGCTAGCCGCTGTGCCTGGGCAATACACATTCCCCAACTGCATCTTCTAGCCTTCTTCATTCTGCCTAGGCATGATGGAAAGGAGGCGGATACACTTAGAGCAGCTTCCACTCGTACATTAATTGGAGCAGATAGAATATGTCATCAGCGGTACCTGGGCAAATCAGGGTTTGGAACCAGCCCGCATCCCGCATACAGTCAACGGATGTGGAGAAGCAGCGTACCAATGTGAAGGCAAATGAGGGCGAATGCGGGCAAGTGTGGGCCCGATCCTGCATGACACCAGTAGCTGGGCTTCATCCCTCAAAACTTGCCTGACATGTTTCCAGGAGGCGCACAAAGTGGAAGGCGTGCGGGCCGGTGCACTCCTCGTCACAAATGTCTGGGCGGCAAGCTGGACCCAGGGATCGACCAACGCGCCCCATGTGCAAGCCGGGCGGGGCTATTTCCTGCGAATCGCGACAGGCGGAAACTTGAAAGGTAGACATTAATGCAATGCAGGTTTAAGGCAAAATACAGTAAGGAGACACAAGTTGATGCAAGGTAGGGTGGGGATTGCAGCACTAAGCTTTGTTTCCACCTCTTCTTGAACATCCGCTCCATCGTTGTGGAATTAAGATGGATCTCCACTCTGAACATCAGTGCAAGGAACACAGGCCATTCCAATCTTCTCCACAAACTGCACAAGCGCATACCCCTTTATCCCTCTGTCCCCTTGGCTGACCTCCCTGCCCTTGTCATCGACATGCCGGAGCTCCTCCAACAGGACGAAAGCAACTCTTCGGCCGACCACCCCATCCAACAAACATTGCGGAGCCATACTGCCCTTGACCCTCGCAGCCCCAGCCCCAGCACCAGTCGCTCGACCATCCAGCGATTCTACAACGACATCAAGTGACAAGCTGAATTTCTCAATCTGCAAGCCCATCCAATGCAGCAGAGAGGATGCTTGGTCGCCATGGCCTCCTCGCAAAGGACTAGCGGTTGGTAATGGCTTGTGATTCCCAGCTGCAGGAAAAGGTGAGTGGGAGGATGGAATGGGTGCAATGTCCTCAGTGGAAACAAGATATGCTAAGGCAAGATCCAGGACTGTGAGCAACACCAAGCTTTATTTTAGGCCTGAGCTGTGCTGAGAAGATGATAGCCGTGGCATCAGCTACGCCTGCTGCATATGCACGGCTGCATGCTTGGTTATGTTCATGCTACAAGCCTTGCATGAGGTTTACACACCAAAAGGGGCATGAGCTCTGGGGTAGCTTATAGGCAGCAGAAGGGAGAGAATATTATGTACCATTTCGGTAGCAATAAAGAGACCAATCAGGCAGAGGGACTGAACTGAGCATCCCCCTTTGTGTACCGGTATTTAAATGTGATTCAACAGTGCCCTGATGGACAGCGTTCTATCCGTATCGTATGGCGATTGGCAAGCATCAACCGATTATCGTCTGAGCATGAGACACTCAGAAGATTCCATATCTTGCAGAGCTGAGCTGAGCTTACCTTGGCTCAGATCCACCATCATTTCATCCAGAGAGGCATTTTCCTGACCATGCCTCATCTCATGCACAACAGGAGGCGCAAACTTGGTGGCAGGTGGTAGCTGAACAGATCCTCCAGCGGGCCCACCCTGAGAGACAGGATAAAACGAGTCACTTCATGGCAACCCACACCATCATTGGGATACCCACTAGCCCTAGGTCCAGAAGACACCGTTCAACAAGAAAAGGTCATGACATCCTATCCACTTCTACTCACACAAGGAGCAAGATGACGGCATGACAGGCCCGGTCAAATGTCCTAGGAACTATAATTTGAGGATATAGCACTGGAAGAATATTGAAATCAACCCCCCACACCTCACCATGAGGTGTTTCACACCCTTGCTTGTCTCTTTCTGTTGATGCACGAGGACGGAGGCTTCAGGCAAGAGAGGCAGAGGCGCACTCACAACACGCAGAGATATCTCAGTAGCAGCGGCAGCTTTGAAAGCAGACAGTGTTTCCGGCCATAAGCCACAAGTCGGATGAAGAGTCAAAGAGGGTTCTTTACTGTATGGCATCCTCGCTGGTGTTGATGCTGGTCCTGATGCTTGCATTGCTGCTGGTGCCGGTGTTCCAGCTGGTGCTGATGCTGATGCTGTTGTGGGCGCAGGTCCTGGTGTTGATGCTGGTCCTGATGCTTGCGTTGCTGCTGGTGCTGATGTTGCAGCTGGTGGTGCAGGTGCTGGTGCTGATGCTGTTAGTATTGCTGCTGGTGCTGCTGCTGGTACTGCTGCTGATGGTGGCGCATGTGCTGGTGCTGATGCTGCTGATGGTGGCGGAGGTGGCTGTCCTGCTGGTATTGATGCTGACGCTGGCACTAATGTTGATTCTGGTAACGCTGCTCCTGTGACTGCCATCCTAGGCAGGCAGAAAGCACCCTCTACTGCCTCATCAAGGTTGCTATTCAAGCTATCACCACCACTGCTGATCACAGGTGCCATCCATCCTAGGGCAATAAGGTCAGCAGGGCAGATCACGGGGAGGGAAGTGGGCGGATCTGGGATGGCCTTCATGTCTCGTGTCGCTGGATCTAGCCATAGCTGCTCATGTCCCTCCTTATCCAATGCTGAGACATGAGACCTTCTCTCTTCTGGAGAGGATGTCTTTGTATGGCGCAGAGCTGCAGCATTGAGCAGGCTGGCACCAGTCGCTCGGTGAAGGAGCTCCCTGAATGTGATTTGGGATGGAAATCAAATGCAGGAACGCTCGTTTGTTTACGAGAAGCCAAAGGTCTGTAGAGTCAGGTAAAATCAAAGATTGGACCCAGGCACCTACTGACTGCCTACATAATTGAGTCATTACCACCATATTATTTCAGGTGATTACCGAAGTGAATCAACTGCCAAGAAACCACGCAACCCTCTCACCTCTTCTTTGATATTGTCGTCCCGGTTATCCCATTAATGGCCAGCAGCTGCGCATGAGAGGGAAGATGTGAGATCAAGCTGCAAAGGTCAAAGACTACTAAAAGGCTACTACCGTCTGCTTTTAGTGGCTTAAAATATATGACAGATTACTGGTTTGCCTCATCAAGGTATCCATTGAGCTGTATGGTACTTGAGCTTATAGTTTTACAACTGATGAATTTGTACAACTCTGACCAGAGTTGTCATTTATTTTGGATCAGATACCAAAACACACATAATATTGGTCGCGAACTTCCAGGCAAGGCTAAAAGAACTTAGGCAGGTGTGCTTATGGACCTATCCACAACGTCTCTACCCCCCCCCTACCTGCTTGAGGTCTCCCTGCTTATAATAGGCTTCTTCGACAACCGGAACCTTCCTGACAATGCCATCTGTATTACCCCGTGTGAGCGCTGTGTGAAGGTTCAGGTATAGATCCAAGGACAAAGTGCTGACTTGGGCTTGGCTAAGAGCTGAAGATGAAGGCCTGCTAGAGAAGGGTGCCGGCAGGGGCCGCACAGCTTGGTGTTGCAGCATGACAGCTTGGTCAGTTAGACTGCCAGACCCAGCAGCCATGGCCGCCATATGGCCAGTGCTGCAAAGCGATCTGCTCTTCGATGCTGCCGTTTGTGGCCTAGAGCTGATCTGTTGCAGCTGAGTTGCTGTACCGCCGCGGGATTGTGCTACCACTGCTGCTGCATTTGCCTGCCTATGATGGGGCAACACTGCTGTCGTGTCACACTCCTGTTGCCCCCTGGCTCGATGATGACTGAAGCCAGCAGCAGACACATCAGCCCGCTGCCCTTGATGGTGCCTCTCTGTGCCAAGCATATCTGATGAAGCCGCTCTTGCCATTGTCTGCATGTACGGCCGTGATTCCATTCCTGTAGTTTCCTGTACATGTGAGATTAAGCTGGCATCCTACGCTGCTCGACTGTGTAGAGGAAGAGGGGAAGTTGAGGTTGAGTCCCAAAAATCTTGATTTATGTTAGCAAATACCCAATTCCGTATCTATCAAGTTATGCTCCATCTACAGATGCTTGTCTTCGTATCGTGACATCACAAGTTCGTTCAAAATAGTGTGGGGTACCAGAATGGTACGAGCCCCTGGTACGAGCCATCGGGTGCGAGCCAGTTTGATTGCGGGGTGCGCGCCCGGTCAGAGGTCATTGCGCACTTGGGGTGCTAGTAAGATGACACTAAAAATCCATTCCCTTGCCAGCATTCTATACAGACTGTGTGTACCAGGTGTGTGTACCTCCCCGAAAAAACACGGAGCCTTCCTTCGTGCCAGCTACGAACAGTGATACAGCGTCGACTGGGTTATAATGGCTAGAGCTTTTGCAGGGGAGCACTTGCACAACATATGGCCACATGCGTTGCGTGGTGGTCACGATGCGTTTGTAGGTTGTTATCAGGCTCCAGCCTCTGGGCTGCCTGGGAAGCAGGACATGGTCTTGGCGGGGGAATCAAAATTTGACAGCTGTGATCCCATGACGAACGTGCTTTGCGTGCATGGACAGAATCAGACCCTTTAAAGCCCTGCTACATCTTCTGTTCTTCCCCGCTAGTTCCAGAGTACCGTATATTCTTTTGCTGGGAGCCTGGGACTACCGGTAGGTCCAGAGTTTATAATACCACCCTGCCAGGCAGGGTGTGGAAGGATCAATGTCGGCCTCTGTAGTACCAGTATTCAACAGCAGTAAGAAATTTCTTGACCTATAGACATAGCAGTTGGAATAGGTTCTATGCATCAGTGAAACCCACTTGTTTGGCACACCCTCAATCGCTTGGCTCTTAGCCATGACGTGATGGGAATGATGGCGTTCTTGGATGCCGGTGACACATTAACACCAGTGCCTCCTGTCAGAACCGCAAGAAATTCAGAGGAGGGACATCATTCGTTTGAATAGCAAAAGTGTGATCAGACGAACCTTGTTCTTCAGCTCATATCCATGACACCAAGGTACCCATATCCCAACCATATCCTTGCACGCCAGCTGTTTTTTCAAAATAGTCCCTCCTGCCTCTAGGCGCCTCTGGTTTGGGGGACTGGGTGAAAGGGCTTAAGCCGTGAGGATCAGGATGAAGGGCTTAGGAACATAATGGCCGGCAGGGCATTGCCTTTTGGCCAATTTAGTGTTTGGAATTTGCTTTACGCTTTTGTCCCCCCATTCCACCCCATGTAACCCTTCTTTCCCTCATGCAGCAAGCTCCCCAAAGTTGCTGTAACTGAGAAAATATAACCAGAGGCTGAGCTGATGTGATATGGCTCAATGATGAATACATACCCAGGCTGACCATGGGAACCAGTTGAGGACACGAACTTCGGTTTATTTTGAAGTGTTTCTTGAAATTTTTGATCAGCTTAAGCTCAGCCCTCATTCATGGCCACTTATAAGTAGGTCCGTGCGACTGCATATTCATCTCAATCGTTCAGGATTAGTAGGCCAGAGGACAAATCTGGGAGGTGGCTAAACTGAAGCTGAATGCCCCCCTGCAAAACAGCTAGGTGCCAAACATGCAATTTGCCTTTACCTTACATTGCATTCAAACATCAAGCAAGCAATCCAAGAGTTCCCAGCGTCTACTACGGGTTGCAAAATAACGACATGGCCAAAACATTTTCATGATTCCTGATCAGGGGAGTGAGTCCCCTTGTGCATCTTAAATCCTTGATGCAGATCATGCTGCCTGTGAATGGAGGCCCTCTTGACGTGTGCTACGGAGGGCTTTGCACAGCAATACACAGCAAAATAATTTTGCTGGCTCATGAATCTATGTTTTGGCATGAATCCCTTTAGTCGCCTCATGGACTGCAAATACTGGGAACCATGTTTGCACCACATCTAGATGTCAGCCTTGCCTCCACTCGCTTGAATAGGCAGACAGACAGGAACTGAGCCTTAACTCCAGTAGACTGGCCAGACCGGAATCCCATATACTGCTGGTAGATATAGGTGCAACAGCTCTCCCAGCATCCAGCAATGACTTTCACCCCCGACCATTTGCTACAGTTCCATTCCTTGCAACCAGGTCCATCCTTCCCTTCCTCTCCGCCTCCGCCGCAGCCACCATGCCCGTCATGAAATGGATAGCCGGGCATGGCACCGGCGGTTGCATGGAAGCATGTGCGAGGAACGGGAGCTTACGGAGGCTGCGTCCGCTCATGCCCTCGCATGCAGCTGCAGCCATCAAGAGAGTCCGGCTGGCCACCGACTCCGTCTCTCCGGAGACATCAGCAGGGGCGCCGCCAATGAGCTCCATGTCATCAACCTCAGCAGCTGCAGCCACCATCTCAGAGGACATGTAGGTCGATCCTGATGGGGCAGAGGAGAAGGCAGGGGCCGCTGCCACCACCGCGCATCTATTGTTCTGCTTGCGCTGCTGCTGCCTCAGTTGCCTTCCCTCGCGCAAGCTCTCTTCCAAAGCCTGGGCGTAGGGCATGAGATACTCTGCCATATCTCGCTGTGAAACCTGCAGGCTCTGAGCGGGCGGCTCTTGAGGCTGCCCCTGGATCTCCCCTAGCAGCTGTTGCCCATCCTCCCTCCAACGTGGGAGAGAGAGGATCCCTGTCCTGGTGAGCTCAACCATGGCAGAGCGGAGGATGTTGTAGCGAGCGTGAATGGAAGGGGGGCCAATGTAGGCCTGTGTCGGGGCAAGTGGAACCTTGCGACGAGAGGCAACAGCAAGCAAGTATTGTTGCAGTTGAAGGGCAGGCAGTGTCTGCCTTCATACACGTTTTCATCGCCTCAAGGTGATGCGGCCATTACCTTCACACCCTGTACATATTGAAGTGCACCTGACATGAAATTGCCCAATCTCCCTAGAATCACGATATCCACACCTTGATGTCTGCTCTGTCAACGAAGGCTGCATCGATGGCCCCGGTAATGTTGGAGGTTGTCCTGAGCAGTGCAAGAATGATCCTCTGTTATCAAGAGGATTATGATGCTCGTGGGATCTTGCACTTGGCCCTGGATGACGTAGGGAGATCAATGAAACAGCCAACCAGGGTTGTCTATAACTAGCAGTATGTGTGCTTGCTGGTGTGGTGAGGACTCCTACAGCCCAAACTGGTTTCCACATGAAGTTGTAACGACTGCTTATTTTACCACACTTAAGCTACATCAAGGCCTGCGGCTGGGGGTCCTGGTACAGAAAGAACTGCTGATCGTGCCACCGGTCTTAGGCTGGTTAAGTTTTGGTCCTGATCAGCCCAGCGGTGGCTGCTCGGAGGCCCCAGAAGGTGGTATGGAGCGTACTAAAATTACCAATGATTTTGAGGTAAAGAATGCCAGGCATAGCTGGTGTGAACTTCAAACAGAGCTCTGCAAACTATCAAGACAGGAGGCATGCAGTGCTCACAAGATCATGACGTTTGGAAAGCGCCTGAGCTGATCCAGCTGAGTCAGCAGCGCATTGACTGCTCGGATTGCATCGGTCGGTTCTGAGCTGCTTGCCTTGCGGGCAGCTGCCAAGGACTCAACCTGCGTGCAGTCAGATTGAGCAGTCAGATGTAGGAATTGGCACTGATGCACAGCTGAGGACGTGAGGAAGGGAGGAATGTAGTGGCAGGGTCCAGTGAGCCACTGACAATGAAAGGAACTATGAAAACCATAAGCAGATACAACTTTTAACCTTTGGAATAATATAGAGCAAAGAGTAGACACACAAATCCACTGAGGGTTATAAACGCAGCTCAATGCCCAGCCCTTTTATCGCCTTGAACTTCCGACTCACCTCATCAATGAGCACAAATACCAGCGCATCGCCATCCTGTTGGCATGGGCAAGGATCATTGTGAGATTCAGGAGCTGCCAGCTGTGACCCAGCAAGATGTGCAATACGCTGTGGAAGAGCAAACACACAGTCCTAACCCCAGCAGTGACACTCATGCATCTGCCCATGTCATGAACTCATCACACTATCGGCAGCGTCAAGCACCATCCCCTCCTCACACACCTCAACAAGTTCAGAGATGCGCGCAAACAGGCGGCCGACCAGCTTTCCGCTTTCAGAAAAATACCGGCTAAATAGGGAGTGAGCGTTGACCTCCACTAGGGAGCAGCCAGCAGGATACCTGCAGGATTATCAAGCAGGAGACTTGCAAAGCAAATGGAATTACGCAGCTCCTTTTCCGTTCAGAAATCTGAAGGGCTTTAAATTATACTCCTGTACCGTACATGACTGAGTCATGATGCCATCAGTGAAACTTAACAATGAAAACAATCTCCCTAGTCCCGAGCCCCTTGGCACTCCGACATACGCTGTAGAAACAGGACATAATTAGCAGAATCCTACCTGCTTCCGAATCGGACAGATAACTTCTGTGCCAATGCCTTGCAAAGAGATGTCTTGCCAGTGCCAGGTGGCCCATGCAGTAAAACCTGGCGGCACATGAGTCAGCACACCAATGTAAGTACATGAGTCAGCATGAGGCCTAGCTTACACCATAAAGCACTTAATACGCCCCATGCGCTTGTTGGTGCACTATAAGCAACTGGAAATAATGGAATGGGGACTCGTTGGCTATGTAACAAAGTCCATCATGTTGCAGAGTATGTTGACTGCGCTCACTGGGCATCATTCTCCTCCGAGCTTCCTTAGCAGGCTTCATAAAGGGTGTCAGAACGGGAATTGCAGTGGAACAGCATCTGAAAGCTGAAAATCAATGTATGTCCCCGTTGAACACATCCGGCTGTAGTCACGGGCCTACTTGCTAATCTAGAAGCTGCCATTGTCTTATTAAATAAATCTGTCCCAAACCCAGTCCACACCCTGACTCTACCAATGTTCCCATCGCCTGATTGGCTCTTCTTACCACCCTGTTCCAAGACACCAAGCTGCTGTCCACACCCTTCTCAGAAAACAGCAAAGCACTTCCGGCATAGCTGACCAGCCGGCGCTTGACTGAGGACGCTGCACCACTTCTGTCAGAAACTCCGCCTGCAGTCACACTGCGGCCGTGCTTCTCTTGTGGGCTGCCCTGGTTGCCTCCCAGGGGGGCTGCTGCATGATTTGCATCGTGCTGGAGAGTGCATATGCGGCTGTCTGACATGCTGTGGAGGGCGCCGCCCTTCGCCCGCATTGCTCCTTCCTTATCAGTGTTGCATAAGTCGCCCTGGTGGCTAGGTTCATCTTCTTCATAGTGGAGGCTGTCCCATAGGCCACAGAATTCCTAGACAGAGGGAAATTGGAAATCAACGATACTTTAAGAGCTTTGACATATTGGAGGCAGCAGGCAACATGGAGCAACATACCAGATCAATCAAAATGTAAACCCCGCCCTCATCTTCTACCAGTTATGAGCCACAGCCATTACTTTACCCGCTGCCTCTGTCACATCAGGATAGCCAGCTCACCTTGCAGGGCAGTGGCCATTCGCGGTACATGGACACCGGTCCATCCTCACCACCCTCATTGTCCTGGCCCTCGTCATCCTCAGGCTCATCCTCGCTCAGCTGCAAGGACAGAAAAAGGGGCAGACTGGCAGCTGCTGCAGCACAGCAGCTCGTAGAAGGAGACGGAGAGCAGGGAACGCCAGGGACAGGGTCAGTGCAGCATAGCAGCTCATAGATGCACCATACAGCTATGAAGGAAGGGCAGAGTTGTCTGCGCATAGCACACCCTCGAGCATACCTGGTAAACGAAGATTTGCAAGATCCATGACCAGAACATCGTGGGTGAACCGATCTTCGGTCCAGATAGTGTATCTGAGCATTGCATGTACACTCAGGCAGCAGGACTATGAAACACATGAATGCAAGATCAGCTGTGGATGACATAAACCCAACAAGCATTTTCAAGCTGCAGATTGCAGGAGAGATAATGACCAGCTCTACCAAATAGCTTGGCATGTCCAGGTTATGTTCCTGCTTCAAATTAGAGCCGGTAGGGGGAGTTATTTACCCAGCAACTTACAGAGCCCTAAAACAAGCTCTAGAATCCCAGGCATTGCCAAGAAGCCATGCCAACCGCTTTGGTTGAGATCGAAATCATAACACTAGCCTGGCATTTCAAAAATAAAAATACTTGCCTGGCATCTCAAAAAGAAATCTGAGCATCCAAGGTTTTACCTACCGCAGTCACAGATTGTGATGGCTTGAACCTCCTGAGCCAGCAGCATATTATTGGAAAAGGAAGCAGGCTCCAGTGGCCCATCTTTATACACCAGGAAGACGTTTGCTTCGAGGGCCCTGCAGAGAGCAGAGGGTGACGGTAGAGGAGGTCTCCAACAAAACGTGATAGGGACAGCTTGCAGATGTCAATCAATTTTCACAAGTATTTTAAAAGAGCTACATATTGCAGGTGAGCGAGTCGAAATGCATGCAGGGTACGATCAGGCGTCAGCACGAGTGGCAGGTGTGGATGGGTTCTCATGCAGCAGTCAGGTTTCACTCAAAACTCAGCCTTTTCGCAAGAGACTCATCATGATCTTCCTATTGTTCGGCAGGAATCAAGGCTAATGCAACTCTCTTCTTGAATCGAGTGCAAGTTTAGGCTTCATTCTGCCCTTGACTCACTGTTTGGTAGCTTCCCGGACAGCACTTACAGACGCTAAGCTGCCTTGCTTCAAGAGTACCTCTACTGCAGGGAGGATATGGGGATCCCGGGCAGGGCATATTTTGAATTATTTGATATTGTCCCGGTATCGTCTGCAATTAAGGACTCCCAAGGAAGATCAAGTTCAATACTTCAATGCTGGGCAACTTGATTCCTAATTCAAATGTTATGCTCCAGCTCACTTTGACTGAATGACCTCTGATCATGATTATGCTCATGCTGTTGTTGCGATGAAACAGGAGTGCAGCGTACACCAGGACTTACCAATTATGGGTACCTTGCCAGCTGCATCCTCAGAACCAAGGCAGCAGAACCCGGACATGGTCTGCTGCAGGATAGCGAATCTTCAGCCAGATTAACCTGATTTATCTTGGCATGCACAGAAATCAGTATGTTTCCTTGCTCTTAAGTTTTAGATGGAGGGGAAACGAATGAAGAGCAACCCTTGGAGGCACATCCAATACGGTTTATGATAATGCGTATACCGAAAGAGCGGAGACAAGAGGAGTATCCCTCAGAAATAGCAGATGTTTATCGATTGAAAGCCATCGACATGCATTTATCGATGGACCTGTGTCTAGCAAATCGAAAGCCTTTGCCGAACCCCTCGGGCCAAAACCTCACCCCTCCCACCCGGCGCCACCAAACGGGCCTGTCGACATAAATTCAAATTCAACTACGAAACTCTGTATCCCCTGCTTCTACGATTGAACGCGGTGCAAACAATTAGTCGGCAGAAGACAACGCCAGAAAGGATGAGCCCTTCGTCTCTGCAGTGCTCTTCTTCAGTTGTCTCAAACAAAAAAATGAACATGCAGCCTAGCCAGTGAGCGAGGTATTAGTAATCAGTACTGCACTGTAGCGAAGGGTTACTTAGCAGGATCTCCAGATTGCTCTTTATGAAGTGGCTTAAGGCATTTAGGGCACCCAGGATTCCTAGGAAATGTGGATGACGGATGTCAAAACGTCCCTCATCTATGCAGCCTAGTACCGTAGTTTCAGAGGTGTTTGTGTATTGCACGTGTAGTGTCTGCAGCAACGAATAATATCGGTGAGCAAGGCACTGCCTGTGTGGGTCTGAGCATGAAAGGCCCCAGGAAGGCGCCAAACCCTCAAGTTACAGATCTTCTTTATATAACAGGTTTGTCCATGCAGAAGTGTTTGTGTTCCAGTGCTTCAGCTACATCACAGTAAAGGTCCGGTCAGGGTTCGGTGGGACATGGTGCATTTGTGGGGGGCTATTCAGGGGGTCCACTTGACCAGGAGGTGGGTCCCCCAGCCCTGAAAGAGAAAAAGTTGCACACCACTGAGGAAGGAAAGGTCAGGAACAGACAGATACCCCATAACACTAGCCCCCTTGGGTGAGCTACTCCGTTGCGCATGACTGACGTACCGTGGGCGAAGCCAAAGGAAAACATGCCTAAGGTGTGACTAGAAATTTTGCCCGGATCACCAGCTATGAGGGGCTGTCAAGTTTGGTCCCCATCGGCCCAGAGGTGCCTGCCCAACAGCCTGCCAGACACACTGTAGAAAAACGTAAACAAAAAAACTCACAATCGTGTGCCCCCCCAAAAGGGGCATGTATTTTCAGTGTGCCCTTAACAGGCTAGCCACACACAATGACAGACATCAGGTTGTGCGACTAATGCATTGGGCATCTGATTGGGTTTGATAGTGCAAATTGAAGGTTTCCAAAAAATCAAGGTGACGATACTCGCATATGGACGGATCATGACTTGTCCTGCCACAAAAATTATGCAATGAGGACAAAGGTGGTCCCATGGAGTGCATTTAGGGACATGGGGCATAGATTTCCCGTCACTTTCCTTCACAATTCGGCTACACTCGCCGAATAAAAACAAGGTGACACAGGCATGTGACACAGGGTACAGCTTTTGATAGGCGTTATATGCCCATTTGAGACAGGGTACATGCCCATGCACTTTTGGTTTCACCTGCACATGCCAGGGACACCGACTGACATCAACGGGAAGGTGGGATGCACTGGAGATGGGTCTTACGCGTTGAAGCTTTTCCAGTTCGGCAGGCGCAGAAATCGGGTATTAATGAAGAGCACAGCGCAATGAAGGACTTCAATGCCAGATTGTTTCTTATACGGGTAGTGTCCTCAACTAAACCTAGCTAGCCTAGGATCAGGAGGTCCAACTGGCTGCAGGTTCGGCTTTGGCATGCCTTTCTCACAGCACAATGGCTTCAATGATTCAACTATATATCCTGTTCTCAATCCAAGTATCCTCATTCCAATAATGTGTTTGCCAACTACCAGTACTCCAGCAGACACGGCAGATGTTGGCGTTTGTTAACCCACTTGCTACCTGCGTCCGCGCCTTCAGATGTTTTCTCCTCAGCTTTCCAACGCTGTCCCATAAATTTCTATGATCTGACCAGCGGCGCTCCTGCACATACCACAGCCATATAAGGGCAAATGCAACAAGGAAGCGTGTAGCAATAACCAGCAGCAGGCTTGAGATCAGGAAAGAAATAGAGCTTGAGCGTTTGAAGACCATTTTAACCACGGAATTGACTTAGCCAACCTACCCCTTTTCAAAAGAACAGGCTGACAGGTCCATATTGACACCCACAGTCCTCCTCATTGCCATGCACCCAACAATTTCTTCAGCAGCCCTCGCTTTTTGAACCTACCTGACCAACAGGGGCGGCAACACATCCATGGCTGCCAAAAGATCCTCGTACATGCCCTGCTGGCACTCAGGGGGAACCTGATGCGAAAGGTACAGCGGCAGACTCAGAGTCCACATGATCTGACTATGCAGCAGCAGCCACAAGGAGGACACAGATAACCCGCTGACAGGGTTGACAAAGCATCGCTGAGCTCCAGGGGCTGATGGCTACAAGCCCTGTGATAAAGTACCAACATCATGGACTCATGGGGCATCAAAATCCCTGTCCGTGATACCGTGTCTCGTGACCGTTGCGGAGCGCCTTTTAGTGGCTGGGCTGAGGGCTAAGAGCAGGTAGTGATCATAACCTCGGCTTGCTCCCAGTCCCTGTTGCGAAAGACTATCCCATTACCTCGCTCAGTCTCTGTCGCCTTCCCCTGCAGAAGGCTTCGGACATGACTTCAATCTCCTCGGGAGTCTTGATGTGCCCACACACCAGGCGCATCATTTGGGAGCATACGTCAGGCTCCCACATTCGCTCATATCTGCAGCAAAAAGGAGGAATACCAGTAAGCTGACCATTCACCAAACCGGCTGAATAACCTCTGCCCTGGTAGTGGGGGTCCCTACCGCACCTGACCATGACCACAGGGTAAGTTGTCTCTGAGTTCAGCCACTGGTGGAAGTGCTGACTATACCCAAATAGGTCCTGCCTATCCTGCACGTACGTGCGCAGATTTGACGGGAAGGTGTCCTCACGAAGCCGTTGTCCACTAGTCTTGAGGGCCTGCCACATCAAGAAAACATGCAGCAGTGCGAATATATCAGGAGATTACTCAGCTGATTTTGGATGGGCATCAGTGTTCGTTGAAACAACATTTCATTTACGGATATACCATATTGGTATAAGAACTGGTACTCGTAGTTGATTTGTTTCGTTTCTCCCCCCCTCTGAAGTCATCAGTGAAGTCATGAAGGTGGGGAACTACTTTTATTTTGCGTACTAGAATCGGCCTTTGAAAAAACAATTCGGTTGTGTTTGCTTTTCTTATAACTTCCCGGTACAGGAAAAACAAGTATTAAGCGGAGCATAAAGTGATATGTTCTAGAAATCCACTTGCCAGTTAATTAGTTGGGTTGCCACATGATTTCATGCGCTGGTGGCCCGGTTCATGCATTTTTTATTAGGAAAGTAGCTGTCATTGTGCACTTGCGTCTGGAGGTGATGGCAGTGCGAAGCACTGTATATCAATGGGATGTCATCCCAAATCAGCTACAGCCTGTCAGCAGCTGAGACGTCCAGGTCAATTCATCGTGTCGATTACAGTGGGTTTGTTATGGACCAAGACCCGCCTGTACCCAGTACCCACAACAGGGACTTGACTTCTGAAGTTTGCTGAGCATGGGCTGCAGTGCGGGACAACATCCCACTAAGCTGCGGATGTTTGCATCGGGACTCCCTGGTTTAAATCAAGTAGCTTCTTGACTATTTGATATAAACCAGAAAACTTTTCAGTCAGCATTCTACAAACCCCACTCTGGTGCCCACCCTAGCCCGCTTGGACTCTAGTATTTTCACGGATTTCAGTTGGAAATAGATATCCATAACATATTATGGCCCTGTATTAAAATGGGTCTAATAATTTCAAGTCAGCATGGACATCGATGAAACACATAAAAACATTGAAATAGTGGACCACCGGTGTGCGGTAATCAAACTGGTGTGTTTGTCTCCCAAGCAATCAGGTTACTTCATGGTTTCATGCACCGGTAAATGCATTTTTATTTTGAAGAATAGCTTTAAATTGTACACCTGCATCTGGGGGGGTCTGCCAGTTCAAATCATGGTCAGCACCAGTCAGGAGAGGCCAGAGGACCAGACGCACCTGGTGAAATGCATGCCCTCTTCGGTAATGACTCGCAATGGATCCCTGCATGAGCACGTCATGAGAGTAGCTACTGAGGTTCCGTTCCCAGGCAACAGGACGAGCATAGAATCCTTTTATTGCACAGTATCGGCACTCGGCATACGGTACATCCGACTGAAGTTCATGGGAAAGTAATGTGCATCTCAACAATTGTGAACCACACACCCTACTTTCATCCTCGCATGTTTCAGCCAGCCATGATTAAAACGATCTGCTCGCACCAGCGGGTCCCCGTACATGTACAGGACACATTTGGGTCTTGATTCTCCATAGACAGGTGGTCTGGTTCAGGTGGAAAAGAGGGGGGGCGGGTTCAGCCTGCTTACACGTTTTGATGACTGACAGTCTGAGACGTTCATGAGCCTCTTCAGCATTGTAAGACTATTGCAAGCATGCGTTTGTATGGTAGTAAGAAGGGTCGATGTCATGGCTCTCGTGCGGCAATTGAAGAGGCCTCTTAGCGGCATTGGTCAAGAATCAGACGTTGAAAAGGGCTGTACATCATGTGGGAACAGAAAGTGCTTGCTTTACTAAGCTGATGCCTACAGTAAGCAATGACAGGCCACAGTCATTGCCATCAAGGGTTACATGATCAGGATTCTGGGGCCACGGACTTGTTGATGTGCTTGAGGTTATCTTCATCCGTCAGAAGGTTGGTAGTAATGCCATGGCGGTTCAGAAAGTTGCTCAGCTCGGTGCTGCCGACCCCTCCTAAGGAGGGTGCGCATGTCGTTAGGCTCCAGGTAAACAGCTCACTGCATGGGAACTCAAGCGCATGGCCCAGCTCACCAAATGAGCATATGTGCACATCCAGGGGAAACTCCTTATCTGGTAGGCAGGCTAGTAGATCCTTGACGCTGTCTGTCTTGTTGTCCATAGAGGCTAATAGATTCCGCAGTGCATGCATGGCGTTGATTTGACGCTGCAAATGGCTTAAATTGGTTTCTAAAAGGGAAATGCGTCAAAAGCCCGGCATTGGGATATCCTCACAAGTCCAACCTCGCCTGACGCCTGCTATTGGGACCGCGAGCGCGCGCACACGTATCGAACATGATTTCGGAGCATGATCCCCATTGTGCTATTGGAGTCGATTGCTTCACCACTTTGTCTTCATTCGCTGCTTTGTTGTTCTTTCATATTTTTGAAGATGCAGTTTGAAAGCGATGCCGCACTCAAAGAATACATGGAGTCTTCTGGAAGGTCTTTTATATCCCTCACTTTCCTAGAGGGAGATGAATTAGACCTAGGGAAAATCGTATTCGAGCTTTTTACCGACCTTTGTCCTCGCACATGTGACAACTTCATCAGGCTTGTGAATGCGACTCACGCTAGCAAATATCAATATAAAGGTTCGCCTATTCATAGAGTGGTGCAACATGCTTACATACAGGTAGGACTATGAGAGCAAAACTTCAGACTGCAACACATGTTACTAACTCGGAATGCTTCTGTTCAGGGTGGAGACGTTGTCGATGGCACAGGGAAAGGTGATCCCAGATTTCACATTCCAGATGAGTCTTTTGGAGTCAAGCATGATGAAGAGGGCATCTTGGGCATGGCGAGTAATGGTGAGGCGCACACCGGCGCTTCTCAGTTCTATGTCACGCTGAACCCGCTGAGCTGGCTAGATGGAAAGAAGGTAGCTTTTGGAAAGGTCCTGACAGCAGAAGGCTTGGAGGTGCTCAAGAAAATAGGAGCAGGGGGGCTTAACAATGAACGACCTCTTCCTGAAGTGGTCATCTCCCATGCAGCTGTCCTTCACATCGCCGAGCAGTAATGGCTCGAGATCATGGATCTGAATTGACATGCAGGATGAATACTTGATTTATGACATATAATTTGCATCATAGATGCATGCTTCATGAAAGGGCTCAAGCCTCAAGTTTTTGTCATGGAGTCGAAATTTTGCTTGGTCAATCAGGTATTTGCTACATGTTTCTCAGTCACGACAACGATGTTAATGCTGCCTCATGGTGATCATGCATCGATCCTGATTCCTGGCCAGCTTGCCTAGTAAACCCTTTTGACACCTGAGGTGTAACAACTGACAAGCTTGACATTACGGTGCTTTACCCCATACCGGTAGTCATATGTGGGCAGGTGCCATAAATTCCTATATTGCTGTTTTGTATTCATGCACTTAATGAATTTCCCTCGTCAACTGACTTGCTGAGTTTCATCAGCCTCGGCCCTCCTCTGACTCCCTATCTGACTCCGGACATGCTCGTTGTCAAAAAATCATCCTCTTCGTGTGTGTGGTATGCACAGAAGGTGCGCTGGACCTGGAAACCAATGAGCACAACATCGTAATTAATGAAAACACCCTAGATTTCTGAACAGAAGAGCTTATGTTTAGAGGGAAATAAATTCAGTTGAAGAGATCCCTTGGGGTTGCTATTACATCCAATACCTGTCTATTTGCAAGACGGATAACCACCAGTATTGGTGGTACATCATCCCAGTAAGGTCACACTGAAGAGAAGTGCTCAAGTGCACCACTGGTATATGATAGCTAGACAATGTCAGACGTGTGGTCAATGTCGGTTAAACGGATAAGCTCCCTCGGCTTCAATGTATCAGCTAAAAAGGATTACCCGGTGTCTTAAGAGCCTAGTGGAAAATGTCTGCTAAAACCAGACCATGACAATCTTCAGTGATTTAGGTACACCAGTGCAGCGGTAACAGGCATGCCCCTCCCCTAACTAGGCATGAAATATTCCTAGACCAGCCAGCATTTTTCATTGCTTTCTGTCTGAGCAGATGTGTTCCGGGGATCAGCGTCCTCGACAGATCCCCACTGTCACGCAAGCATTCAACGTTTATACTTCATTGAAAATCTGAAATTCATCACTAAGGGCAATACAAAGCTATGAACTGGTTAACTGTTATTCACAGGCATCAAAGGAGGATTACCTACAGAACCAACCATAGAAAATCACTTGTAGTTCTGAGCATTAATTGGTGATGCTGATTTGAGAAAATCCTCCAAGAATTAATTGAGGACTAAAGGAGGAAATCTGCGCATGAAGCCATATCATGTATGCAAAGAATGGACATGGCGGGTCTCGCTAAATGAGGGGCAGGGGCAACATCATACCAAACACCATCTCCTCATACACTGATGCACAGCCACAGAAAAGACTGCAAACAAGCAAAAAAAAGGCTGAAGCAAAATCAAGACTCACACTGGTCTGATTATTTAGCATTCGTGGCTGGAGTGTGGCTATGTATGCTGCAGCTTCCTGTTACCGAAGCAAGCACATCCACGTTCGGCTGTAGCACCCCCTGCTTTCCGCTGCCCCTGACGCGTATCTGCCACAGGCGCATGAGGCTCTTTCGACAGAGGGGCAGCAGCAGCGACCTCACTCAAGGTTTTGACCTCGCCAGAGTGCTTGATGGTTGGAGTGTCCACCCCCGGGGGAAAGGACATGCGGCTGCCTTGGAATGAGTTGCGGCATCCCTCTACCCAGCTGGCGTTGTCATCGCAGCTCATCCACGTCTCGGATGCGATGGAGGCTGAACGGTCACCACACATGCCTGCACCATGCCCAGCACTGGAAACTGACGTAAGTGGTGCAAATCCGGCCTTGAGCCGCACAGCCGAGGTGCGCTCTGCTTGTGCATCTAGGTCGAGGCCGCTGTCCTCGGGTACAATCTCGAGGCACGGGGGCGCGTCCACAGCCCCTGAAGTGAGCCGGCTGCAGACACTGGGTTCGGCGTCCGCATCCAGGAAGAACGGAGACTTCACAAAAATGGAGCCGAGGAACTCCAGGCAGCGCAGGAGGTGCGAAAGGTAGAACTCAACGGCCGCCACCACGATGGCCATGGTGTCGGCTCCAGAGCGCCCACTAGACCCGACAGGGTCCGCCGGTGTTCCCTTTCCTTTGCTCTGCAGCTGCTCCAGCCACAAGGCTGTGAAGACATTCAGCTTGATGCCCATGCCAGTGGCCAGGTACAGGTCTGGGCCATACTTTATCCGCTGCTCCTCCATCGGCCCCAGCTTGGCGTTGATCTCCTTGGCAAAGTCAAGCAGTACCTGGGGGATGCCTCCTATGATCCTGTAGGGCGGGAGGCAGGAAATGGTGCATCAGAGGGATAGAGAGTATGGCGTGTCCTGTTGTATGCTATTGAAATGTGTGCATGGCTTGATGTCCTCTTCTCCTCCTGAGATTTATGCTTTAAGTGCTGGCATGCGCAGATGCGCTGCTATCCTCCCCTCTCGTAAAGACATACGGTACAGTATGTTTCAAGTGATGGCATATGCGACCTTCCACCCCTCTCTTTAACGTTTACAATTCAAGTGATGGCTCGCGCTGCTTTCCTCCCCTCTCTTCAACATTTATGTTTGAAGTGATGGCATGCGCTGCTCGTCTGCTTGCCACCCCTCTCTTTAACATTTACGATTCAATTGATGGCAGAAGAGGGGACCTTAATGACTTACACCTTGAGGGAATTCGACTTACTTCACCAGGGACTTGTACACACCGCTCAGCTGCCCCATCTGTGCTAGGGATTCCCGCCTAGCCCATTGCTGGTAAGAGGGGGGAAATGGAGGGGGAAATCGTTTCAGGCAGAGGAAAACACATGACAATTAAATTAACCATGCCCATTGAATGAGAGGTATTCATCACGACAACCCTGCCGGCATGGGCATGCAGAAGAGACCACCGCATCTGACGCCTACGCCAACGACATGGTCATTGCCGTCCTCACCTGCTTCAAATACAAGTCGTACTTTTCCCTGATGGAGCCTCCTCCCCTAATGAGGGCATCAATAGCTCTCTTATTGGCCTTCTCTCCTGAGGTCTGCTTCATTTGGAGCAATGTACCACGAATATCCTGGGGCAGGAACTGCTTGATTTGCTTGGATGCTGCCTCCGTATTATGTTCTTGGACAGTACAGATACGCCGTTCCCCCAGAAGAAGCTCGCTCTGGCATTTTGATGTATCGAGGCCCAGGTGAGCCGAGATTCCGATGAGGTTGAAGTTGATTTCCTCGATGAAGCATCGATTCCTCCAAAAGACGTCATCGATTCTGGCTGGAATCTCCATTCCCACCCGATCCGAGACCTTCGACCCAGTGATTGCAATTTCTCTCGCGAGGTCGTCTATAGCAGCGACATGGCATTCTACTTCGGGTCGTGGAATAGGAGGAAGGGGGTAGTCAGCGTAGAACGCCTTTAACGCCTGGAAGAGCAAGAAATGAAAAGGAATTTAATTCATGCAGAGGATGCCATGTGAGGTTCATTAAAAGAGCTATACCTCTCGAGTGATCGGCTTCAGGTTTCTTGGAGCCATCGCAGATTTGCTAACGGCCAACGCCCTATGACAGAAAGAAAGAAAACGCCCGAGCGTGGCTTGAGGAATACGGGATAGCTGGATAGCAAACGGAGTCGCAATTCTCTTCCATCAACCGGCAACCAAAGATGTTCTGCATGCTGTACACTATTATTGTCACCATTCACCCACCACAGCTGACTCCAGAACCTGACGTACGGGACAAGAAAATTAACACGATGATGCGGGCCCCGGACACACACTGGAATCGGGCCCTAACTGGGTGGTCGCCCTTCGTGCCATGCCAGCAACCTTGCGTTGCAGAGTTTGGTGCAATGTATGGACATGTGGCATAACCAGAGGCATAACCAGAGGCATAACTGCTCAAATTCAGATAAATTTGTTCGGCTGGTGTACGCGTGTAGTATACGTGTACCGGTCATGCATGGATTCGAATTTATAACAGCTTGCAAGGAGTCTTGCCCATCATCCGCCATCTGGTCTTGCCGGTACTACCGCTCTTGCTAATGGTAATTGTATCTCAACAAAAAAACATGTCCACGCTCACAGGTTACCGGTAGGTGACTGTCTGGGCCCAGGAAAATACTGACATTCAGACGGAAAACATAATAGCATATCAACAGCCTGCCTCCATCCAGTGACCGCCCTAGTTCACGATCGCCTGCCCTGGGACGCCCTGGTAAGAGCCGATTCACACCTAGTTCAGTTCGTCGAGTTCGGTTCGGTTCAGTTCGTCAGTTTGGCGACTGGTTTCGCAACCTGCGTTCTCACCTAATTCACATCAGAAAAACTAAACCTTGCGGCCGTCGCATGCTTAGACGTCAGCTTATGCAGTGAAGTGGCCAGGAAAGCAACATACAACAACAGACAATACAGCACGGGCTAGCATGACAGCATGGTCGTCATTGCCATGCTGATCTGATGAGCACATCGGAATATCGGATGGCATGTCGTCCTCAGCCGACTCAACCCCATCCTCAGGGTGGGACAATTGGAGATATTTAATCAAATAACACATTCCTTTACTGCTGTGCCTTCTCATTCGGCATGACGTTCCTAGCAGGCTGTTTGATGCGCTCTGCCCTTAGCCACCTAGCTTTGTTGTACTCTGCGCTGCGCTGCAAAGCTTTCAGCTTTGTTTTTACTCTGCGCTGGACTAAGAGCTGCCACTACGACGCAGCAAGACCATGCTATAAGGGACGATAAACGTCGTAACAGATTCTGGCTAGTCTGACAGATAAGACTGGCTATCGCGTGGATTTCATGCAGCCGTTATGGATTTCTTCGTCAGCAACATGGGATAGCATCAGACCTTAACATTACATGTCACGAGTCCTCCCAATATCTTTGCTGATGTAGGCCCTACAGATGGGGGGGGAATGTTTAACCACACCAAGACCCTACAGTACCATAAGAGATTTACAGCCAAGAAGGTATATTGAATTTGTTCCTGTACATCATTCAGATATTGACAAATAAAATTCCGGATCAGCAAGGCCCAAATCTCTGGCCCTACCCTTCTATCCCCCGTGGCCTCAGAGATCTGACACCTACAAAGCAGACAAAAAAGAGGGGGGGGAAGCCCTAATGATGCGCAATGTGGCAGCTAAAAATTAGATGATGTTGGTACCGGTACGTACAAAAACATGGGGACAACAGGTCTTCGCGGAGCTGGTGTTGCAGCCTTGCAGCCCTGGCCATGCATCCCTACAGCGCTAGAGCATGGCCTTTCATGGCTGCAGCAGAAGGGTTGCACTGGTTGCAACGCTAATTTGAGGGTGGTGTGGGAAATTTAGGGGAGAAATAAGCAGGATAATCACAAGAAACTGCCAGTAAAACCCTCTGGTAAAACCGAAGGCATATCCTAGGGAAATCCACAGGAAAACAAGCCAGGAACACATCAGGACACCATGGGGAAACCCCTACAAAAACGGGACCGGAAAACCTGGGGAAAGCAAAGCAGGAAAACCTCAGTAAACCCTCGGTAAACCCCCCAGGTTAACCTAAGGTTTCCATGACCAAGGAAAACCTAGGGAAAACAAGGATCAATCAGGGTTTCCCCCAGGACCCCCCCCCCCCCATTTGCAGGGTAGGCTGTGTCTTGGCTGCCCTGGCTGTCCGCTATGCTTTTCACGTAGCCTGCTGTCTGTTCATGACAGAGTCTCAGAACTGCACCAGCTAGAGCTGTTTGGCTATTGCAGCTGTAGAATCAGGGCAGAGAAGGCGTCATGACTTCTTCCACAGCCAAAATCAAGGCAAATGGGAAAATGACATGCTCCACACGCATGGCAAGCGTGTGGAGCTCTTGCATCTGCATCTACCCGTGATCGCATGTATGCGCATACGGTAATGCCTAACACTTAAATTTACTTGAGACTTTGACTGGACTGAGTTATATGCCGGAGGCGCGAATTCCGGAAATAAAAACTGCCCGCATAGGCAAGATTTATTTTTTACAGAACTGCAGTATATCTGGGAGAGGGGAGCGCTTTCAAACCTGGTAGTGCATAAAAGCGGTAGGTGCTTGACCATCTGCTGTGTAGATGACACTGGTCAAATGTCACTACTGGCTGGGTTATACACACAAATTCAGTGTGTAACTGTGTACCGGTAGTATCCAATTTGTTGTACCTGCCAGGTCGGAGAAATCTGCTGCAGCATCAACGGGGAGAGGCATTATATCGGTAGTACTCTTTTGGCTTGCTTGGATCTTAGAGCGGATTCACACCTGATTCCCATCTATCGGTTTCGCATGGTATCGCGTGGTTTCGCGTGGTTTCAGTTCGGTTCAGTTCGACGAAACCACGCCAACTGAAACCGGTCTCGGACCACCAGTTTCAGTTCGCTGGTTTCGCAAGGCTGGCTGGTTTCGTAAGTTTCGTCACGATTTGTCGGCATTGCTCGCTGCGGTCTACATACCGCGCCCTGATTTTCCTGATTTTCCTGTCAAATTACAGCTTCCTCAACTGTAGTTTACTATACCTCAACTGTAGTTTTCTATACCTCCAACTGCTCGTTGCCATAAAGGTTGCCGGCAGCAATCAGACCCCAACTACGAGGTGGTCGACAGCTTCGATTGTGATTTAGCGTCGGTTCGACACGTCAGCAAGCATCTTCCCCGAACGACCGACCTCCGACACAAGGAACATGAGCATTGCAATCCGCAAACAAAGCGACTTATAATTTCTAGAATCGGTTCCTTTAGCTAGCGCTAGGTGAAGCATCAAGATCCGAACCCTCTGGGGTCTGGAGAAGATCACTCTGGCCGGTTCCTGGCCACAGGAAATCTTGAGGCCCAAAGGTACCTGCTTTTTAGCTTCGCCTTGGGGCCCGAAACGTCAGCATTCGGCATCCGGCACCCTTCCATGTCCCGCCCCTCAGGATCGAGGTTCGCGCTCCGGCCACGGGACTGGCATAATTCTTACCGAAAAAATCGCAAATGCGCTCTTTCTGGCTAGCCTATTTTGGCAGCGAACGGCCCCGTCTCCGAAAAGGCCGTTTCAGTGCCGGACAGGGACACAGGATACGGCCCGTATGGGCAAAAAATCCCGTAACGTATCGTAACGTAACGTATCGTTACGGTCCACTACGGTGCACCGACTGGAAATCACACTTTTTGATTATGTGTGGAATGACCGCGCTGAGATTTCACACAGCGACACGAACATCGCTAGTGATAAGCCCAGCAACTGGTACATTGCAGGTTTGCAGCAATGCATCACGCAACATTTATGCTTATTGACGAGACTTATCAATTGCATTGTGAGTTTGTGAGCACAGATAGGGAACAGACGCAAGTCATGTTCGGACAGCCCGTTCGAAATTTCGTGGATAATGCACCCGTTTAACGCTTGGTGATCCTTCATTCGTGTCATATGTTTACCCTCCGATGAACTCCGATCAAGCCTGCAGCTCAGCAGCTCAGCTTGTCAGATGTAACAGATCAGGTGGGACTGTGGGAGTGTGAGACGTAAGAGGAACTGACTCAACTGAGAGGGGATGTGCTAGTGCTTATACAGACTGGGTGTAATAAGGAGTTAAATATCCATGATTGCCCGAATGATTGTCTGCTTAAACTAGCATTCCGCATGGTCAATCTGCATGCATACATGGTGACCCTTAGGGGTTACTTGCCGGGGCCATGCAAGATTGCATGGGGGCTGGCATGCAGCCATGCATGCCGATTTGGGCCATGGCACCTCCCCCTCAAATGTGAGATTTGGGGGGGGGAGGTCATATTGAATCCCGTTTCGGGCCAAAGGCCCGTATCGTAACGTAACGTATCGTGATACCGTAAGTCCGTAACCCGTTCCCTGTGTCCCTGGTGCCGGAAACCATACCCGTGGGTCATGTGTCTCGCCCAGGCCACGCCACGGGCCCTAAACTTTTCTACAGGCTCGCGACATTTTGCGCTTTCTCGTGCGCCCATTTTGGCAGCAAACTGTGCAGCTTTCGAAAAGCTCCCAAATTTATGGTCTCGGGGGCATAGTCTCGCTACAGTGACAGGCGTAAAAAGTGTGAATTCACGACTTTCCGCCCGAAAATATGTTCAAATGCGCGCAATTTGCACCAACTAGTCGCAGAACCAGGCGACCGGCGACGCTCGGCTGGGTTGCTACGCTGTCTTCCGCCGTAAGTGCGGCATTGATCAAGAGCAGCACATTAGCAGTGAGGTTCTATTTTATTCAACGTCGAGTGTAGGTGATATGTATCCGAAATTGATTTTTTAATTGTTGTTTGCTATATGGCGCTGCCGGTCCGAAACAATTTAAAAGTGCTGTCTGTCAGTCGTAAAATCAACTCTGCGCAGCTCTTATAGCTACTACGTATCGTCAACTCAATCAAAGACCTATTTGATGCTTGAAAGAACACTGCACGGTCAATAATCAGTGAATGGATGTCCAATCAATCTGTCGCGCGGTAGCGCAACTTTTTTGATGGTAGGTACGAAAAATTAATCCTCGCACCCCCTAAAATTGTTGTTTTGATCTGTGACTAACCGGCCGCGCACCACCTTTGCTACTGAATAAGCTATTGCGCATCAACTCCGTGCACCTCAAAAAAAATAGCAAAGTCAAAACCATTATTTGGTATGGTGCAATAACATGTCCAATCTCCTTTATTGGACCGTAAATAGTGTTTTGCCTGGAATTTACTCGTAAGGTGGATGGGCTTCTTGCTATTTGAATGTAATAGTTCCTATAACTTTCCCGCCATACTGAAATATTGAGTCTACGTATCCATGAGGCTGAAGAAAACTTAATTTAACATTATGCCCGGAACACGTGACTGTGGCGCAGCCCTGGTCACTACGACTGGTATTAACCAGTTGCCAGTCCAACACCCTTTCAAGACTGACAGCTCGCCTATACGGGTCCAACTACCAATACTGGCTTGCAACAAGTTTCGATGTGAGGTACTGAATTATTGTCTGCGGCCTCTTCAATGTGGACTTCTGTAGCGAGGTGCCCTAGGGCTTCTGGCCGCACGATGAATTTCAGAACAGCCTCAAGAGAGCTTGATGTCTAGGCCAAGATTGTAATGACACATGCGCAAGGTTGTAGTTATGGCCTGCAACAAGTTGCGTTGTGAAGGTACTGGATTTATTCTCGTCGACCTCGTCAATGTGGAGTTGTAGCGTGGTGCCTAAGGACTGTTGGCCGCTTGCTAAATTTCAGAGCAGCCTCAGGATAGCTTGATGTTTCAGGCAAAGATTTTAATGACACATGCTTACAGCTAATATCAGTTACGTTTGCATCCGGGCCTGTCAAGAGCCGACATTTCGAAATTGAGACATGCCATGCAGCTCAGCACTAATCGCCTGTGTTCTGCATCGTAGCTGCATTGCAACATGTGCGATCGAATCGAAATGAAGTCATATGGTGTATAAACTACCGCCCTTGCTTTGATCTACCGGATAATGTCATGTCGCTGCAGAAATTTATACCAAAGCATGCAGTCAAGCGCAGCATTGCGCCATGACGCCAGTACAAGTCTTCAGCTCGCCTTCGCTACGCAGCATCCAGATGCAAACATATATGATATCCGCTACCAGGTTACAGCCCCTGGTTATAGGTAAAGAATGCTACAAGTTTCACTGTTAAGTTAATGGAAATATTGCTGCATGGTTGAAGACCCTGCAGTTCAGAAACCTATGCGGAACCCCTAGCGGAGCCTAGTTGCGGACTTGCGGTCTGTATTACAGCTCTTTCTTGATTTTATGTTAATAAAAAAGCCTTACTTGTGCGCAATTACGCATTACGCCGTAGTTGACCATAATTAAATACACAAAACGTGGATTACGGCGGAATATTCGCGCCCCTCACCCCAAATAATAAATATTGATGTATCGCTCGGGCATAGTAATCCGGTCATCCCCAAACAACATTAATTATGAGGGAAGGCTAGCCGAACTACGATAGGCCATCTTAAAGCCTCAGGTTTTGCGCATATTTTCCGGACTTTATAACAGGGCAATTCCGTGATAGACTGGCCTGGGTTCCAAGAGATAAGATAACATGTTGACAGTATACCGCATCCTGGTTTCATAAATATTGGAGTGATCTCCTCGTGAAAAAACTAGAAAATAACCCTGAGGATCTTTGCTCGTGTTCCGGTTTGTTTGTGACTTTTCTTTAGAGATCTCCTGTAGAGAAGACCGTTAACAAATGTGTGCTTCGAAAAAAATGTGATTAAAACATACATAAAAACGGAAACACGGTCACCAAACCCTCTATTATGCCGTTTTGACGGCTCACGACGACGGTCGGCCGGCACCGGGCTGGGTGGTACCGCCGGGAGTGCGCCTTCGATCAAAATAAGCGCATTAACAATATGGTTATAATGTACTCAACGTCGGGTGTAGGCGATGTGTATTCGAAAAGTTATTGCACTACATGCGACTTGCGGGGCGATGACCTCTCTCGCCGGCCAAGTGCCAACCATGAACCACCCAACATACCCAAACGACAGGCGACGCTCGGCATGCACGCTTGGTAACTAGTTTGCTACGCAGTCTTCCGCCGCAATTGCGGCATGGATCAAAAGCTGCTTATAAGCAATGTGGTGACTCAACGACGGGTCTAGGCGATATGTATTCGAAAAGCAACCGCACACTAAGCGCTGCGTGGCGATGACGTGTCTTGCCGGCCACCCACCCAAACTAACCGTTCGTGAGTAATGAAGGTCGGGTGTCGACCGCTAATCGCTCAGCGCAAACGAGCATGGTCTGGCAAAGGCATGAGGTCGACCTCTGCCGATGGCAGAAAACGAAAATTGCACACAACGCGCTGTCGCACTTACATGTTAGCGCACGAAATAAAACAACCCTGAAATCTAGCGAAGGACAACGAATGATTTTGTATGCCAGTTAAATTGGTGACGACCATGCGGCCTGCCATTTAGCATGTTGCCTATTGATCACCGGGATGTGTGACATGGGACATGATTTTTCCAGAAAATACAAAATACCCAGTTCAGCTCAATGAAATGCAACGTTGGATACGATGCTTGGCTTGCCAATGACCTGAAATGTGCAAGCAAGAGTTGTGTGTAGACAATTGGGCGCCGATCGGGCGGATCTTGCCTCCGATTCCTACGGCCTAATGCGCTATGCAAGTCAGGATGGGTGGGTGACAATCCATGCATGTTTCTAGATGGGGCAACATGGATGCGTGACTACACTTGATTGCCTGGTAGAATGTCTCGAGCAAAGTGCGCGATGAATGGCTGTGGGCCGTGGCCATGCATGCGACCGAAGGCCATACATTCCCGCGTGAAGTGAAACGGAACGTAAGGTATTCTAGGGGGTAAAATGAGTATGTAGGTGGGTATGTGTCTTGTTGAATAAAAAAGAAATCTTCTCCATTTTAAATAAAATTTGTTGCAATGGATCATTCACGGTGATGTATTCACCATGCCAAAAATATGAAAAGTGTGAATTCCGACTTTCCGCCCGAAAATCTGTTCAAATGCTTAACCTTGCCTTGTCACAAGCCTGTCAGCAGCCCTGACTTGTCAGCATTCACCTCAGCTAGCAACCTTGACCAGTCAGTAGTGCCTTGCCAACCCGGACTTGTCATGATTTTTAGATGTTTTCCGCAGGCATCGCATACCAGTTCTGCTTATTTTCGTAGGGTCATTGGCAATGTTTTCGGTAGGCATTCGACAGTCGTTCGCAAAGCTAACGTTACACCTCTGGGCCTGCTCAAACCTCGGCCGCGTGGGCGCCCCACTGTTCAGAAGGGAGTAAAGAAGGAACTAAAAGGAAGAGAGGGGGAAAGGAACAAAAGGAGAGGCCGGGAAGGTAAAGAAGACCAAGTCCAACACCTGAGTTCCACTAGAGACTAGCCCTCAACCAAGCCTCTAAGAGAGGATAAGTTCAGAAAAGCAAGCGTATCCCACCCCTGCTTGGCCGCGATGGCGCCCCACTGATCAGAAGGGAGAAGAGAAGAAACTAAAAAGGGGGCAAACAACAACAACAACAAAAAAAGGACCAAAAGAGAAGGCCGGAAAGGCCAACGACACCGGCCTCAGAAACCCTGGAGACTAACCCTCAATAATGCCTACAGCACAGTCCACAAAAGCAAGTGCGTCCCACCCATGCTCAGCCTGGTACAACTGGTGGAAGTTAGTGGCAGCGCCCGGAGGACCTGCCCACCCCCGCTCCCGTAACTGCTCCCTGACACTAGGGCACTGGAACCCTCCTATGTGAGGGGGCAAGAGCATGGAACCCGGCGATCTAGACAGGGGGCAGAGAAGATCGTATGGCGGTTTCGATCTCAACCTTTGGATATGGATGCCACCAGCATTGTACCACTGGACCATTTCCCCCATTCCGAAGGTGCACCCCTCAGCCGCGACACATGTTTTGAACCCTTTTCAGAAATTCTTTAAAATTAAAACTGTGGCACCCTTACGGTACTGGTACCTGATCAGCTAGAGTAGGAAGCTACCATAGCTTGCGAAGCACTGAGGTGCCTCATGAACGTGACATCATCCATGGACCATGGTCGTATGAATCCCTGGTGGAAACTAAGAGTAAGTGGATACCTTCACCAGCTGGTTACCAGGCCAGGGATGGGATGGTGGATACGGTTCTGGAGCTGACATATGTTCAAATAATTTACGTGGGTGTTCCCGGAGGCGAAAGGCTCCATCCTCAAGCATTTCTTTCCTTCTCAGGCACGATAGCAATCAAAGCGGGTTTGAGACAGTATCGATACATAATAAATGGGGTTGCTCCTCTCTCGCCATGATGCCTTCCTGACGTCTGAGAAGAACCTGGAGCGATGCAAAACTCTCACTTCCAGAATAACGGTATGCACGTTTGTTTGATTCATGAAAGCGCAATGGAATACTTGACACTTTCTGAGCAATCTGATTTGCCACGCACAGATCCGGCGAAGTAAGCGCAAACAGACATGGGGCGTGTACAGCTCCCGGCTCCTACGCGCTGCCTTCATAACACTCGCCCTCTGCATAGCCTGGGTTGCCTATGTAAGATGTTTCTCGTTAAAGTATAGGTGTGTGACGGTGGATTTTCTTGTGAAGATCCTGCAGTTGTAAACGCGTTCTTCTCGTCCATGCAGCTTAAGCAGGTCACTGCTAGATCTTACTCGACCACAAAGTATCTGTCTCGGACGGCTACTCCATTCCTCATCCCCATGCTACTGTATTTGGGTAGCCAAGCCATAAAATGGCTGGTCCTGTATGCCCACAAGGGGGAGGAAAAACAACTCAAGAAGCTGGACGATGCCAAGACAAGGGTTATCAAAGACTTGAAGGTGCAGTTTCCTGCTGGTCCTGTGCTCTGTCAACTTGGGTAGCTAGGGCGCAACTGCATCTCACTCTCGACCGGCCATCAGCATGGCATACAACATGAAGCTCCAAACAATGAAATCCCATGTGCAAGAAATGCTGAATTCTGAGGCTGGAAACGATACCTGTCTCTGTCTGTAACGAATCAGGACTCCACCAATTTTGAAAAAATAATGGCGTTGCTGAAGAAGTACGATCCTGCGTATGCTTCGGAACAGGCCGCAGTCAAGGCTTCGACACCAGGTAATGCACTCCAGGATCAGGGACCTAGAATCATGTGACTGCACTTGTCATCTGAGTGCAGTTCTTACTCCACTTATTTTCCCATGGCATTGCATCCTTGCTTCACCCATGTTAATCTGAATCCGTCCAGGTGCCCGGCAACGGTACGGTAGCGGAGATGGTGCATTAGTGCCGCTGCCGCTCACGCCTGGTTCTGCCAACATTGCCAGTGGCTTGCTCACGACTGTGAGTGGGGATGTGATGGTTGTGTTGTGCCTAAGGCTATTAGCTTCTCCGAAACTTCTCTGTCTGTCTTCTTCCCCTGGCTGTCATGGCCACCAGTTGTGTTAAATTCTCCTGGCTCGGCTTCGTTTCAGCTGCCGGTCACCGGTCCGCAGCCAGCCAAGCAGTTAGGGCCTGTGTCTGTAGGCTGGTCTAGATTTGACCACCATTCGGGCCCATGGCGTCAGTGAGGCAGCTCGAAGATGTTGGATAGATGCCGGCAGAAACTTATGGCGACACTTCAAATGTCTATCATAGCACGAGGGCTGGAACCTGATCGGTACTTCGCTTAAAACGGAGAACATCCTCATGCGGTACGGTCTGTCTTATTCCCTGATTTGCATAGCAGCGAGTTTGTTCGTTTTTCTGTCTGCGGGGCTGGACAAATGTCCTACTTGTTGTCTCCAGTGTTGATTTACAGCGCACCAGACCAACATTGGGGGCTGCTGGGTGGCCACGACAGGGGTAATGGGATCCAAACGTTCTTCTGGCCTAGTGATTTGTTTTCAAAATTTGCAACTTATTAGAAATGCCTGGGGTGTGAGAAAGTGTGGACGGCGTGGCGAAGCCGCGCTGGGGGGGTGCAGGGGGGTCTCCCTCTGCCTGGGGGTTCGGGGGCCAGCTGCCCCCGGGGGGGATTTTGGGGCGAAGCCCCCAAAGTTCAGAAACAGTGTGTGGCTTCAACTCAAGATTCTTGTCCCAAATCTGTTGTAATTTAACTGTGTTAGTCCATTCAGTCAATGTTATGAGTGGTGATGTTCGAGTGTGCAAATCTAGAAGTGGCCTCAAAGCCACTCAAGCCTAGTAATTGAAAATCAATTCGGGAGTCAATATAAGCAAGGCCAATATTCATACGAGGCATGTTCTGGCCAACTCAGGGAGTCCCCAATATGCAGAAAATAAAGCTGAGAATGCCAGACTGTGTCTTGGGGCGCGCAGTGATCTTTGTGATCTCGACCTAGGTTATTCTGACGCTTCGCGAGCCTCTCGTAATCACTTGATTCACGAGAGGATGATCCAGAACTCATACTGCACGAAGTGATTCACGAATGAGAGCGATTCTGGGCAGTCGAGTAACCAAAACGCTCAACGGCGGGTGCGGAGCTGACTGCAGAGCCGAGCTGCAGCCGCTTCGTGGCAGCAAAAAGCCCCTTTCTTTTTCCAGTCAGGCATTTTTCTCCATCTGGCATTAATTATTATGGCCTCAATTATGGCCTCAGGCCATTTATGGCCCCAAACAATCACTGTTCTGGCCTCTACCGTATGCTGGGTTGTTGCTCAAGTTCAGCTAGGGCACTGTTAATAGAAACAGCATTGCCTTCTTGTCCCGTCCTTATGGCTGACATGGTGACAGCTCATCATGTTTGTGAAGTTGCAGGCGCTGGACTTGGTTGACAAATTTGCCCAAAGAATTCACATCTCATATGCTATAATCTGTCTTCTTTCTCTAACTGACATGGCGACAACTTCATCATTCATCGTATTGCAGGCTCTGGACTCTGTTAGCAAATTTGCCACCAAGGTCATCGGTGACGACCCACACCTGTTGGATTTACTATGTAAAGCTCATGCTGAGGCTACGGGCCTCAAGCAAGAGAACGAAGCACTACGGCAGTGCATTGAGCAGCTGTGCAGGAAGTGAGTAGATCTTGGGCAGCAGTTGGGATAATGCCTTAGGTACCTGCGCTGGCCCCCATATCCAGCCAGGTTGCCTTATTCTGTAGGATGCCGACAGTTTCCTGTCGTGGCCTCAGTGACATCCGTCACTGTCATCATTCTTGTGGCCACTTCGTAAACCAAGGTTCCACTTCCTGACTTACTTTTCTGTGCAGGCACAACGAGCCCATGCCCTTTACAAGCAAACGTCAGGTACAAGAAGGCCGGAGGCTCATGCCTGCCATTTCGGTCGGAGACAGCAAAGAGTCAAGAACAGAGCCTCTACTGCTCTTCACCGGCCCAGACTCTGAGGCATGCACAACATCTGCAACGGCTGATGTATCAACCAGCGGGGTCTCAGACGGCGGTGACAAAGCAATCACAATGATGAGCGCGTTTGATGATCCCGTTGTGACTGTTGCAGCAGGGTCCCTTGGTGGTGGAAAGGGCTCTAAAGTGGAGTCGTCTTTGCCACATAGCGAAGCCCCTGCGCCTGCTGAGGCATCCACAGCCAACAGGGGAGGAAGGAAAGCCATTTGACAGGGATGTATTGCAGGACCACCGTAAATTCCTCTGATTACGTAGGTCATAGCTGAGGTCATAGTCTCATAGAGTCATATGAAGAACTCTCTGAGGCAACTTAAACAGCAATTTTATTTGAGGGTGTTTCAGCAGCATTTCAGCTACAGTATGGCATGCAAGGGGGGGGGGGGCAGGTGCTGGAAGCTCTACCACTAGGGTTACAGTCCTAAGGCTGGTCGCGTTAGCTTCCTATCATCTCATGGGTGCCTAGTTGCCTGCCGAAGGTGTGCTGGTGCAACTTATAATGAACACTGCTGGACATAAGAACGAGTTTGTATAACATATTGATCCCTGGGATAACTAGGGACAGAGTAAATCCTTGCTGCTGAAGCAGCAAGGATTGACGTCGTCCCTTATTATGTGTGGACATAATTCATATACAAGTCCATGGCATTACACCTCTGGGCCCTGCTCAAAAAGGCTCGGCCGCGTGGGCGTCCATCTGTCCCGTTGGGAGACAAGAAAAGGAACTAAGGGAAAATGGAGGAGAATAACACGAATGAGAAATAAGAATCCCCCCAAAAGGGAGAAGGCAGCCCGAAATATCCCCGCCGTCTCAAGCCTTCAACAAGAAAGCGAGGGAGTCCCGGCAAAAGGAGTGAGAAACAAAAAAGGGGGGAGAAAAACCTATTTCCCAAGAATATCTATACAAATTCAACGTTCCGAACGCCCTTCAACGTTGCGCATACCGTATAACGTTGCGCATGCCCTTCTCATGTGATGGTCATGGCTAATACTCTCTGGGAAATTTGAATAAGCCTAAGCCGCCTACTTACATCGAGCCATGGAGACCGGTGGTGGAGACAATACCGGTATGCCGGTGCCTGGTGCCCGTACAAAAACCTTCAGGAAATATAAATATCGTCTGGTATCTCAGAAGGCAGAGCCTTCTCCCGCTTCAACCATTCCTGATCAGCAGACTTACTATGCATGATGCTACATTAACCTTGTGGCACGGTACATGCTCACATAAGGCAGAGGCAGAAGATTGAGGTCTCCATGTAGGGCATGCCCCAATGATCGCGGTGCCACATGTCAAAGTGTCCACTCTGGTTGTTGCATGCACCCTCTTCGTACCCGCAGATGTTCAAACCATTGGACCGGCTGAGCAGCAACGTATTGCAATTATCCACGATCCCTTGCGCAGGCCAAGGGCCGCACCAGCCGCAGGGAGTCAATAACGTTACACCTCTGGGCCCGCTCAAACCTCGGCCGCGTGGGCGCCCAACTGTTCAGAAGGGAGTTAAGGAGGCACTAAAAGGAAGAGAGGGGGAAAGGAACAAAAGGAGAGGCCGGGAAGGCTAAGGAAACCAAGTCCAACACCTGAGTTCCACTAGAGACTACCCCTCAACAAAGCCTCTAAGAAAATAAAAGTCCAGGAAAGCAAGCGTATCCCACCCATGCTTGGCCGCGAGGGTGCTCCACTGATTAGAAGGGGAAAGAGAAGAAACTAAAAAGGGGGCAAACAACAACAACAACAACAACAACAACAACAACAACAAAAAAGGCCAAAAAGGCCAAAAAGGCCAACGACATCGGCCTCAGAAACCCCGGAGATAATGCCCACAGCACAGTCCACAAAAGCAAGTGCGTCCCACCATGCTCAGCCTGGTACAACTGGTGGAAGTTAGTGGCAGCGCCTGGAGGACCTGCCCACCCCCGCTCCCGTAACTGCTCCCTGACACTAGGGCACTGGAAGCACACATGCAGCGTATCCTCTACCTCCTTGCTCCTGCCCGACACCACTGGCAGCAGCGTGCTTGTCGCCGCTGACCGTTGCGCCGTCCTCTGGTATCAGCAGTGCTGATCGCGCCAAGCCGCAGTCGCAAATTGGTGCGCACACAAGCACACTCCCTCTGACCAGTGCGGCTCTGGGCTTGCGCCAGCACAACACCTACCGTGGACTGGAACCATGCGCGGTAGGTTGCTGCAGATCTGTGCTCGGTGGTAGGGTCCCTGGGGTCCCCACCGCCGCTTGCGTCCAGCCGTGCTTGCGCGTAGGCTGCGTCAACAAGTGCCAACACCTCTGTGACGGGTAGGCGCTGTAGGGCAGCTGCTGCCTCGCGCAAGGTGGGGGTGGCTGCCCCCCGCTCCAGCTCCTCTAATGCACCCAGCAGATCAGAGCACCACAGGGAGTGTGCTTGCGTGCGCACGAACTTCAGGCTGTGGCTCGGCCGACACTAGCCGACCGACCGCTGCGCCGTCCTGAGGATGGCGCAGCGGTCAGCAGTGTGACAGACGGTGCTGCCAGCGATGTTGGGCTAGCGGAGATGGCGAGCATGTGGAGGACGCGTTGCATGCATGCTTTCAATGCCCCAGCGTGCATGATCTACTTTGGGAGCGGGGATGGGCAGGTCCTCCGAACGGTGCTAGAAACTTCTTCGAGTTGGACTGGGCAGCTCAGGCACTCCGCTCCGCTTTGCGCCGCTGGATGGTTTGGGGCAGGGAGCTGAGGGCAGCTGATGCTGATTTCCAGGCTGTCAGCAGGCTCCAACAATGGGGAGGATAGGGAGAGGACGATCAAAGTAGCCCCAGGGGAGCCCCAGGTCGACGTCTCCATCGGGCCTCCCCAAGAAGCAGGGGAGGCCAGAGGTGGATGTCAATCGGGAGGCCAGGGGGGGATGTCAACCGGGAGGCCAGGTAGGGATGTCAACTGGGAGGCCAGGGGGGATGTCAACTGTGAGGCCATGGGGGGATTTCAACCGGGAGGGCCTGACTGTCAGTCAGGCCCTCCCGGTTGGACCAAGGAAGTCACAGCCGATCGGCGGCCGACCAGAATGACAAAAAAAATATGGCCGATCGTCCCGCTAGGGGCGACTCGGCGACGGCCGACAGAAAAAGAAGAGGGGGGTCGGCCGAAGGCATCCCGCATCCGAAGGTTGCGGAGGGGGGGGTCGGCCGAAGGCCGAATCTTAGGTGGGGTTCGGCCGAGAGCAGGCCATATTAAGCCTCTTTGAATTTGCTGTCGGCTACAAATGGTCAATAAGAAATAGCAATCGAAGGCTGTCCGCACGACCAGAACCACGCCTTTCATCTCAAAATCGGCGGTGAAGCGACCACTCCGACAGATGTGCGACTCGCGCAACCTTGCCTAAAAAATTTCGAGAGCTTTCTTGACGGAAATGTTGCGTGTTGAGGTGCCGCTGCCAGCCTCAACAGACCTCAAGAAAAACGATAAATAAGGTTTTCCAAATATTGGATTTATTTGGAGCCCCCCCCCCCCCAACTTTGCCCCCCCATATCTCCCACCCCCCAAGCCAAAAAATATTTAAAAATAGCTATGGAACGCTCTTGTCAAGTCACTGGCCTTGGAAGTGCGTGCTGGTAATTATCAGTGCTTTGCGATAAAGCCTACTCGTTTTTTTGGAGCTATTACGGTCAATTGCGGCGTAACACAGGTCAGTTGCGGCGTTACACGGAATTGCACGCAAGTAAAGCTTTTTAGCGTACACGCAATAAAGAGCGAGCAATACTTATCAAGACCGCAAGCAACCCAAGCACGTTCTAGTGGATATCTGGCGTTCGGGGACATCAGTCATACATTTTCGAAGGTGGGAAGTTGCACATCGTTGTGCGTCACCTCATAGGCACATATTGCGACGATCAGAACGACATCCACGTTGAAATATCACGACTTTTCGTCAATTGGCGGGTAGGTTTCGACTTCCGAGCCCAAAACCCATGTGTGGTCCGTCATTAGGTTTTGGCTGTGGTTACGCCGTTAGCAACTTGCAGTGATTGCGGTACATTCTGGGCGGCTTGGTCAATTGGGGTGATGGCGAGCATGTAGATGATGCATGACATGCTTGCTTCCAATGCCGTAGTGTCTGTGTTGAAGGTTAGTTACTAGAGGACCTCAGGTGCCGTAATAAATGTGCGTCGCGCTGACAGGTTGTGCTACCAAGCTCTCTACAACTTTGCCAACGACCCTGCGAAAATAAGCGGAACGTGTATGCGATGGTTGCGGAAAATATTACCATGTCAACGGATTTTCGGGCGGAAAGTCGTAATTCACACTTTTCATATTTTTGGCACGGTGAATACATCACACAGTTCGTGCATTATTCATTGCTTACATTTATTTGAATTTGGAGAAGATTTCTTTTTACTCAATTAGACACATACCGACATACACATGTTACCCCCTATAATCCCTTGCGTTACGCTACGCTTCACGCGGGAATTTTCCTGCATGACGAGGCATACGGTGCAGTGGCTCACTCACGGCCCACGCGTGTACTATGAAGGCCCGGGACCAGCCAGTAGTGCAATATTTGATCTGCCACATGCGGTACGAGGCTGAAATGCAGACGAATACGATGGACATGTCGACCTTTCAGATCAATGGATGCTGGACGAAGGGGGGAGCCGATCCAAGACGTGTGACCCCGGTGTGACAACAGTCGACGTGGCGTGCTCCAGTGACGTGTCAACGCCTGTTTATTCATGCAGATCGCAGTGCCAGTCGATTTGCGCTTTGAGCTGTTCCTCTAGTATATTTTTTGGTTCAGAATCATTTGAATCATGTTCTCCTCTGACGTGCCTTCCTTCACCGAACTCTCGGCTGTGTATGATGACCCCAAAGGTGACTGCTACGGTCCAAATCAAGCTGTGTATCGATTGTGAAATCTTCAATTTCCAAACAGGTATCGAGGAGCGCTACAAGGAAATATGCTGCAAGTTTGAAAAGGCGTTTGGCAGCAAGCCAGAAGTCCTTGCAAGAGCACCTGGTATGTTCACAATTTGGCATGCAGCTTGCTATACAAAATATCACTGAACAGTGCGCTCCCGGTGTTTCGTTACGAATGCGGGCGTTCGGTCAAATATCCGGAACTGTATGCAACAGAAGCTCCCCTAGCCATCGTATCTCACCACTCCTGGCACACACCCCTCGCGACTGCAGGTCGAGTGAACCTCATAGGAGAGCACATTGACTACTCTGGTGAGCGCATGGCCGAATGCATGGCCTGCTTGACTGCGCATAGTGCATGGCCTGTGTTTAAATTTTATACTGCATCAACTACAATTTAGCTATGGCATGGCCTTCGGTCAGGAGGGCCTGTTGCAGCTAGCTCTAACCTACTGCTTAGGCCACCAATCAAAGCTTGGTACCTATCAGCCCAGTGGCGGCTCCTCGGTGCGCACTAAAATAAACAGTGGCGCTTGCTTCCGATCTCTAAAATCTGAGGGTGCTGCCGGACTATACAAATGCATGGTACAGCATCATGATAATGTGGTCATATGCTCAAGAGTGTGCATGGTATCCATCCCTGTGATGACCACATGTTGGGGCCAGAGGCTAGACTCTACGCCTTTTTGCTTTGGAGTGCTTTATCTAAAATTTAGCCAAATCCTAAACCTGAGCCCGGGGGCCTGGTGCAGCAAGCCCTGCTGCTTGGGCCTGCACCTGTAGGCCGGTCAAGGTTTGGTCTACTTGGGCCCAATGGTGGCTCTGCCTGGCAGCCTGCCAATATGGTTTGGTGCACACTAAAATGAACCCTGCTCTATCCCTCTCCCCCTATTCCCTGCCCATCAGCTGGCCTATCACCCTGGCCGATATTTCTCTGTGCCAGATGCCTTGTCATTTTGCTTGCGCAGGGTACGGAGTGCTTCCCATGGCCATCGAGCAGGTATGAGTTGCAATGGCTGCCCGTGGGATCTATGGCTTGTGTATGAGCAAGTGGCCATCAGTTTCTTGTGCATATTAGGCCACCTTCAGCAGGCCACTGGTCAAACACTGGGCCCTTGGGGATTTAGCCTTCAACGGTCTGCGGGAGGTGGCTCAAACCGCAGTGTTGCACAAGACAAACCCGCTTGCAAGCTGTGACGTAGCTGAATGATAGCTTTAGCACACAAAAATGAAATGAACATTGCTGGCCAAGCGAGATCTCCCATGCCCTCAATGAGTACTTTGCAGTGGCCGAAGCCTAAATTCAACAGTCAACACACAGCGATTTAAGATGATCCTTATCCTGCTTCGCATGAGGTTGTGTGCAAGAACTGAAGCCAGAATGCTTGCCTGTCTTGGACCCCCATGTTTCACATGTTTGCTGGCCTGACACCCACATGGATGAATACGCACACACTTATTTGCATGCGTTCCTCATCGCTCCTCCACTGCTCAGGACACGATTGTGGCTATCAGGCGTGGAGGGTATACATTGGCTGTGACCAGCTTGTACCCTGAGCAGTACCCCGATGTCGAATTTAGCACGGATCCCAAGCAGGTGCGATTTAGCTAGCTATACAGGTGCACGATCGATCCGATACTACCGAGTTGTAGCTAAATAATCTCGGCTACTTTGCAGCAGTGAGATACAGCATTCTTGCTTAGCTTTGGGAGGAAAGGAAGGATAAGCATCTGGCTGCGTTTCAGGGTTCATTCTATTTACCGTTCCTGATGGGGCACTGTGCCGATGGGAGTATTTTTAACCTTAACCTGCAGCTGGTACCTCAGCAACAGGGCTTGCTGCACTAAGCCCTTTTGGCTGTAAGCCACGATGTACCTGAAGTGTGCCTGTAGCCCGTCAAAAAAATTGATGCTGATGCGTGACCTGGCAGATCTGCCGGCCTTTCTGAGCCCGGTCTTGTAAAGCACGCAGTTTCATTCTGCACATTTCAGTGTTTGGAAAGAATCTGTACTCCCCACCTGTGGCCTAGTGATGTTTTGGGGCAGAAGCACCCAGCCCATGAGTCCACCATCATCTATGAATATGGGAGGCATCTTCAGTCCACGTCCCAGAGTGTTTGAATGTTTAATTGATTTATCCATCGTACGGTTTAGCAGCCAGATATCCCATCTATTAGTGGATGCTGCAGCCCTAAACCCTGACCCCGTACAGCCAGCCTCAGGGCATATCGTTGTTGCCAGCCTCTCTGTCCACCCTGTGTGCCCTTCGTGGATGCAAGCGCTGGCCTGTTTGCTCACCCTGCGCCCATTGTTGGTGCAGGAAATTGATGAGACACACAGCTGGGCCAATTACGTCTTGTGTGCATACAAGGTGTGCACGGTGCCACTCCGCATGGGCTTGCATGGCTGCATGGTGCTGTTCCGCCAAGGCCATGTATTTTGTCATGTCACATGGGCCATTGGTTATGCATAGAGTCGCACATCATGACTGGAACACTGATTGGTAAAAAGCCTGCAGAGCGCAGTGGTACTGCGGGCCTGCTCCCTTCCAATTTACAAAACAAGAAAAGCCTCCGGATTCTGTCTGCTTGTTGCTCAGGATCAGCGGCTTTATTTTGCTCAAAGTGCTTGAGAAGCTGCTAGGTGTGCTGCTGCACTGCTGGTGCTGTTTCGGTCAATGAAGCTGGTGATTGTTGTTGGAAAGTGCCTCCTGGATGTTTCTGGATTGCATTTTGGAGCGAATGTCATCGTACAAGACCTGCCTTTCTTCAGACTGCACTCTTGTATATTCCTACCTGACGCACCGGAATGCACCTGCTTGATGCCCAGGGCGTAGACCAGCTTCTGGAGGCTAAGCACAACTGCAGCCTCGTGCCCACAGGCCTGCAAATGCTTGTGCACGGCACGGTGCCCACAGGTGCGTAGAAGGAGGTGGTGGCATGTCAGGAGCATGCGCTTTGTGGGATGCTGGACTTGGGGACTATTGGGCTTCTTCGTGGAAATTACTGGGGGGGATGGAAGATAAAGGGAGGGGCGAGAGGGGGAGGAAGGATTGGTTTAAGGGAGGGAGGGGTGAGAAGGAAGAGGGAGGAAAAGGGAGGAGGGGAAAGGGTGGGTAGAAAGAAAAGGGAGAGCGAGGTTGAAGTAGGGAGGGGGGGAAAGAGGGCGAAGGGGGGAGAGTGTATGTATTTGCGCCTGCTTGTGGGTGAGCAGGCCTGTATAGGGTAGTGTTGTCTTGCGGATAAGCAGTGCTCTCTCCCTCTCCCTTACCCTCTCCATCGTTTGAATCCTGAATTGTAATTTTGCATGCCTGTTTTACCCCCTTGGCAGTCTCTGGCTCCTCTAGCTCCGTGCCCATCGTCTGCTCGTCCCTGATTGTCATACCTGGTCATACTGTCGGCACACAGGATACTGCCTGATGGCCTCTCTGTACTGTGATCCTTTCACGCCGGCCCCCCCTCCTTCCATTTGCATAGGCTCTGGCCTCTCCAGCTCCGCAGCCATCATCTGCTCGTCCATGATGGCCATTCTGGCGGCACACGGGAAGCTGTCTGATGACGTTGCGGGAATCCCCAAAGCTGAGGTGGCCCACTTTGCAGCAAAGGCTGAGGGGCTTATTGGAGTCTCTTGCGGTGGTATGGATCAGGTGAGGGGTGGAGAGTGGTATGGACCAGGTGAAGTTTTAGGTTTGAGGGTGGTATGGACCAGTTGAGGGTTCAGGGTTGAGGGTGAAAAGTGCTATACCAGGTGAAGGTAGAGGGTTGAGGGTGAAAAAAGGCATGGACCAGGTAAGGAGTAAGGTCTAAAATTGGAATAGGCTGGGCGAGGAAAACATGTTAAGGGTAGCATAGGCCAGGTGTGGGTTTAGGCTGGCATGGACCAGGTGAGGATTTTGGTTTACAGTGGCATGGACCAGGTGAGCATTGTCTCAGCCCTCAAGGCCGACGGGGCCGAGCATGACGCAGCAATTGTTAGTCAATAGTAGCCAGCACATGAACAGCTTATGCACTGATCATTCATGATGAGCATGAAATGCCTGATCGTTCATGATGGTCATGGTATGCCTCATCGGCTTGCGAAAGGACTTCGGGTAATCAGGCAATCTCAACACAACTATCGATGCTGTCCTCTTGCACACTGACGTCCCCCCCCCCTCCATCTGGCCATGTTGGGCACAATCATGTCTCCATTGTACTCACCACCGTGCCCTCCCTACCACTCTCCTTCAGGCCATCTCCATGATGGCAGCCAAGAGCGTGGCCATGAAGATTGAGTTCAACCCTGTGCGTGCGGAGGATGTGGTCCTCCCGCCTGACGCCACGTTTGTTATTGCCAACTCGCTGGCTGTATCAAACAAGGCGGACGGGGCTCACAGGAGGTGTGGACTTACGCAGGCTCTTAGGGCCTGATGAGGTTGCGGCCTCTGACTGGTTTAGGGCTTGAGGGGCGAATGAGTATGAGCTGTTGTGAGTCATGGGATTGCTATCACTAGCTAGCTAGGTTGCGATCCCTTCGTCACCGTGTGGTCAGATGCAGGCTGTAGGGGGGGGGTAGAGGTTGCAATGTCTAGCTGATGAAGGGCTTGGGGGGCGAACAAGTACAAGCTGTCAAGATTGTGGGGATTGCTGTCACTAGCTAGCTGGGCTGCGATCTTTGGTCTACATTGACAGGGGTCGGGTGGGATGTGCGATCGTAGATACTTGCCATGCGGAGCACGGTAATCTTATGAATACGACAATTGCGCCTCCAGCACGTGCCTCATCCAGAGTGCCAGCCCGTTTATTTGCACACATCATAATTTTGATTTGAATTCTGCTGCCCCCCACAGGTACAACATGCGCGTGGTGGAGTGCAAGCTTGCAGCGATGGTTTTGGCCATAAGCCTTGGGCAGGCTGCAGACAGGTGAGAGCGGGAAGATGGCTGTGGACAGGTGACAGAGGAGGGTGGCAGGGTGTGTAGCCCGTTGGTATAGCAAAACATGGGAAGTTGCAGACATGTCCCTGTGTTACATCCTAGAGCAAACTGCTTTTGGGGCAGGTGACGGAGAGAGGGTGCCAGGGTGCGCAGCCCAGTCGGTTTAGGAGAACATGCCTGGCCATTGCAGACCTGTCACATCCTAGGGCATCCTTCAGAAAGGTGAGATGAGGTGGACGCGTATCCCAGTCGGTACAGCTAGCTGCTTTCGCAAGGCATGCCTGGAAGTTGCAGGCCTGCTGCCTCCTCTCCGATGATCTTTTGAGCTGAACGTGTTTTTGGTTGGTGTTAGGGTGGTGTGTGATGTCATATCATGAGCTGAAGAGGGTAAACCCTTTGCAGGTCGGACACCTGAACCTTTGCTCGTGAAGTAAAAGCAGGGCTCGCACATCGGCAGATGCATGGGGCATGCGCATGAGCTGTGTAACATGAGTAGGGTAGGCTGTACCCGTATACAATGCTTATACGTAAACCCGTAGATTCGGTAAGCTTTACTTCATAATTCATGTTGTTTGGTGAGGGGTATGCCCGAGGGGTACATCAAATATGCAATGTTTGTGGTGAGGGATGCGAATGTTTAAGCCATGTTCATGAGCCTGGCAGCGTAGGCGAAGACACCGATGCTTTGTTCTGATTGCTGGCCGGCTTCCTCGCATCAGTCGAATGCGGATCAGCGGCAGCAACCGGCGCCTCAGCAGCATTAGTCACCTCCTGGGCTAGATCGAGTAGCTCATTCACGAACTTGCACTTGTAGGGACGTCCCATCCAAACGCATCGTCGCCCGCATCTGACGATTGCTCGTCCTGTATGCGATTCTTCGGCTTCTGCTGCGTCTGCTTCTGCCATTGCTGCTTCTGCTGCTCGTAATGCTGCTCTCAATGCAGCTGCTGCCTGCTGTGATAGCTGGACCTCAGGTGGAAACAAGTGGGCAAGCGTTCTGTGGCTAGCAGTTGCTGGTCCATGCCGGCCCCTGCCGCCAAGGAGGACTTACATTACTCTGTCAATATCAGATGTGTGCACGTAATAGCTTGCAAATTCGATTATTAAATGTTTCTCTTCTGATCTTAAATACCACACTAAATACTTTATTTCACACATGCCCCCCAAGTGTGACCTCAACACACACAAACACACACGCACTGCCCTTCTACTGCTCTACTGCACTGCCCCCTCCCCCCTGTCCTCTTGTGCTTCTTACCTCAAAAGTGTGACTTCAACACACACACACACACTGCCCTTCTGCTGTTTTCCCCCTCAGACACCCCCCCCCCCCCTTGTCCTCATCTTGCTTCTGTCCTCAAAAGTGTGACCTCGACAGTCAAGATCCTGATGGATGTTGAGCCCGCCATTGGGGCCAAGTACGGTAGCGGTACAGACAAGGCAGCACAGGCGGTACGAGAGCTCCTCCACGAAGGGCTGTACAGCCTGTCTGAGATCGAGGGCATATTGGGCATGCCCCTGGACAAGCTGTTCAAGGACTCCGCTGTGTCGATGAAGGTGCGGCATGCTTGCCAAGTTGTTGACCAATATGCCCTGAGGCATGAATGCAGGGGCTTTATTTTATTTGTATCCCTAGGAAGCGTAGGATGTGGCTGCCATGGGTGCAGGTGCTGCCATGGGTGCAGGTGCTGCCATGGGTGCAGGTGCTGCCATGGGTGCAGGGGCTGCCATGGGTGCAGGTGCTGCCATGGGTGCAGGTGCTGCCATGGGTGCAGGTGCTGCCATGGGTGCAGGGGCTGCCATGGGTGCAGGGGCTGCCATGAGTGCAGGGGCTGCCATGGGTGCAGGGGCTGCCATGGGTGCAGGTGCTGCCATGGGTGCAGGGGCTACCATGGGTGCAGGTGCTGCCATGGGTGCAGGTGCTGCCATGGGTGCAGGGGCTGCCATGGGTGCAGGTGCTGCCATGGGTGCAGGGGCTGCCATGGGTGCAGGTGCTGCCATGGGTGCAGGTGCTGCCATGGGTGCAGGTGCTGCCATGGGTGCAGGTGCTGCCATGGGTGCAGGTGCTGCCATGGGTGCAGGTGCTGCCATGGGTGCAGGTGCTGCCATGGGTGCAGGGGCTACCATGGGTGCAGGTGCTGCCATGGGTGCAGGTGCTGCCATGGGTGCAGGTGCTGCCATGGGTGCAGGTGCTGCCATGGGTGCAGGGGCTGCCATGGGTGCAGGGGCTGCCATGGGTGCAGGGGCTGCCATGGGTGCAGGTGCTGCCATGGGTGCAGGGGCTGCCATGGGTGCAGGTGCTGCCATGGGTGCAGGTGCTGCCATGGGTGCAGGGGCTGCCATGGGTGCAGGGGCTGCCATGGGTGCAGGGGCTGCCATGGGTGCAGGGGCTGCCATGGGTGCAGGTGCTGCCATGGGTGCAGGTGCTGCCATGGGTGCAGGGGCTGCCATGGGTGCAGGGGCTGCCATGGGTGCAGGGGCTGCCATGGGTGCAGGGGCTGCCATGGGTGCAGGGGCTGCCATGGGTGCAGGGGCTGCCATGGGTGCAGGGGCTGCCATGGGTGCAGGTGCTGCCATGGGTGCAGGTGCTGCCATGGGTGCAGGTGCTGCCATGGGTGCAGGTGCTGCCATGGGTGCAGGGGCTGCCATGGGTGCAGGGGCTGCCATGGGTGCAGGTGCTGCCATGGGTGCAGGGGCTGCCATGGGTGCAGGGGCTGCCATGGGTGCAGGGGCTGCCATGGGTGCAGGTGCTGCCATGGGTGCAGGTGCTGCCATGGGTGCAGGGGCTGCCATGGGTGCAGGGGCTGCCATGGGTGCAGGGGCTGCCATGGGTGCAGGGGCTGCCATGGGTGCAGGGGCTGCCATGGGTGCAGGGGCTGCCATGGGTGCAGGGGCTGCCATGGGTGCAGGGGCTGCCATGGGTGCAGGGGCTGCCATGGGTGCAGGGGCTGCCATGGGTGCAGGGGCTGCCATGGGTGCAGGGGCTGCCATGGGTGCAGGTGCTGCCATGGGTGCAGGTGCTGCCATGGGTGCAGGGGCTGCCATGGGTGCAGGGGCTGCCATGGGTGCAGGGGCTGCCATGGGTGCAGGGGCTGCCATGGGTGCAGGGGCTGCCATGGGTGCAGGGGCTGCCATGGGTGCAGGGGCTACCATGGGTGCAGGGGCTACCATGGGTGCAGGGGCTACCATGGGTGCAGGGGCTACCATGGGTGCAGGGGCTACCATGGGTGCAGGGGCTACCATGGGTGCAGGGGCTACCATGGGTGCAGGGGCTGCCATGGGTGCAGGTGCTGCCATGGGTGCAGGTGCTGCCATGGGTGCAGGTGCTGCCATGGGTGCAGGGGCTGCCATGGGTGCAGGGGCTGCCATGGGTGCAGGGGCTGCCATGGGTGCAGGGGCTGCCATGGGTGCAGGTGCTGCCATGGGTGCAGGTGCTGCCATGGGTGCAGGGGCTGCCATGGGTGCAGGGGCTGCCATGGGTGCAGGGGCTGCCATGGGTGCAGGGGCTGCCATGGGTGCAGGGGCTGCCATGGGTGCAGGGGCTACCATGGGTGCAGGGGCTACCATGGGTGCAGGGGCTACCATGGGTGCAGGGGCTACCATGGGTGCAGGGGCTACCATGGGTGCAGGGGCTACCATGGGTGCAGGGGCTACCATGGGTGCAGGGGCTGCCATGGGTGCAGGGGCTGCCATGGGTGCAGGTGCTGCCATGGGTGCAGGGGCTGCCATGGGTGCAGGTGCTGCCATGGGTGCAGGTGCTGCCATGGGTGCAGGTGCTGCTACGTTTGTCAACTAGTAGGATCAAGTGGGTAGTGGGTATAGATTTAAGTAGTGTGAACTTATGGTACAGTTTCAGCTGGTATGAACTAGAGGGTACAGTCCTTGTTTCCTGTTTCAACATCTTAACCCTGTGGTAGGTAATGAGGAGTTCGAGAGTGATGTATGAAGCCCTGTCAGTTGCAAGTACGCTGCCTACCCTATTTTTACCCCACACGTGCCATGTGTGCTCTGCCTCAGCCCTGCACCACCTGAATCCTGCATCTTTTATGATGTATAAATCGGTAATAGAAGCGGAGCATGAGGAAGGTAGCTTCCTCCTCCATGAAGAAGCTTTGTGGAGGAGACGCAGTGCGTGCACCAACTCAGCCCTGCCAACTTCTCAGCCTTGCACCCCCCAGCCCTGCACCCCTCAGCACTGCACCCCTCAGCCCTGAACCGCTCAGCCCTGCACCGCTCAGCCCTGGACCCTCAGCCCTGCACCCCTCAGCCCTGCACCTCTCAGCCCTGCACCTCTCAGCCCTGCAGCACTCAGACCTGCACCCCTCAGCCCTGCAACACACAGCCCTGCACCACTCAGTCCTGCACCACTCAGTCCTGCACCACTCAGCTCTGCACCACTCAGCCCTGCACCACTCAGTCCTGCACCACTCAGCCCAGCACCCTCAGCCCTGCACCCCTCAGCCCTGCACCCCTCAACCCTGGACCACTCAGCCCTGCACCTCTCAGCCCTGCACCCCTCAGCCATGCACCCCTCAGCCATGCACCACTCAGCCCTGCACCCCTCAGCCCTGCACCACTCAGCCATGCACCACTCAGCCAGGCACCCTTTAGCCCTGCAACCCTCAGCCCTGCAACCCTCAGCCCTGCAACCCTCAGCCCTGCACCGCACAGCCCTGCACCCCTCAGCCATGCACCCCTCAACCCTGGACCCCTCAGCCCTGCACATCTCAGCCATGCACCACTCAGCCATGCACCACTCAGCCATGCACCACTCAGCCATGCACCCCTCAGCCATGCACCCCTCAGCCCTGCACCCCTCAGCCCTGCACCCCTCAGCCCTGCACCCCTCAGCCCTGCACCCCTCAGCCCTGCACCCCTCAGCCCTGCACCCCTCAGCCCTGCACCCCTCAGCCCTGCACCCCTCAGCCCTGCACCCCTCAGCCAAGCACCCCTCAGCCCTGCACCCCTCAGCCCTACATCCGTCAACCCTTCACCCCTCAGCCCTGCACCACTCAGCCATGCAACCCTCAGCCCTACATCCGTCAACCCTTCACCCCTCAGCCCTGCACCACTCAGCCAAGCACCCCTCAGCCATGCACCCCTCAGCCATGCACCCCTCAGCCATGCACCCCTCAGCCCTGCACCCCTCAGCCCTGGACCCTCAGCCCTGCACCCTCAGCCATGCACCCCTCAGCCAAGCACCCCTCAGCCAAGCACCCCTCAGCCAAGCACCCCTCAGCCATGCACCCCTCAGCCATGCACCCCTCAGCCATGCACCCCTCAGCCATGCACCCCTCAGCCCTGCACCCCTCAGCCAAGCACCCCTCAGCCATGCACCCCTCAGCCATGCACCCCTCAGCCCCGCACCCCTCAGCCCTGGACCCTCAGCCATGCACCCCTCAGCCAAGCACCCCTCAGCCATGCACCCCTCAGCCAAGCACCCCTCAGCCATGCACCCCTCAGCCCTTCACCCCTCAGCCATGCACCCCTCAGCCCTGCACCCCTCAGCCAAGCACCCCTCAGCCAAGCACCCCTCAGCCCTGCACCACTCAGCCATGCACCCCTCAGCCATGCACCCCTCAGCCCTTCACCCCTCAGCCATGCACCCCTCAGCTATGCACCCCTCAGCCATGCACCCCTCATCTGTCTGTATTGTTATCCTCAGGTCCTAGAGGTTGGGCGGGAAGATGGCGGCTACCTCCTTCGCGACCGAGCCCTGCACGTGTTTGAGGAGGCGCAGCGCGTGCGCGAGTTTAAGGCCATTTGCGACAGCGACGGCTCGACGGTGCACGCAGACGGCAAGCTGCGCTCCCTGGGCGCGCTCATGGACACCAGCCACGCTAGCTGTGCACGTATGTTTGATTGCAGCTGTCAGGAGTTGGAGGAGCTGGTCGCTGCAGCAAAGGTGGGCAGGGATGGTACAGCTGCTTTGCTCCTCACGCTCTGTACCTTTCGGGGATTCCCACTGCAGTGATCCCTGATGCAGTTACCCCCGATGCAGTTACCCCCGATGCAGTTACCCCCGCTGCAGTTGGCTGTCCCGCCCGCAGCATGTGTTTTCCCTGCCAGCCATACTCGATGCCCCTCCCCCTCTGCCCCACAGCGTGAGCCTACCCTGTTTGGGCTGTATACCCTGTTACTATACTATGACTGCAGCCTGTCCTTCTGAAATTCCGCAGGCAGCATGTCTGTGCCCTTAACAATCTCGCCTTCCATATCCAGGTCGCACATTCCTTGTCTCTGACATGCAGCATTTCAGAAGCATTCAGTGTCCGATTTTCATCACTGTCCCTCTCCAGCCGATCCAACTAGCTGTCATGGCAACTGCCAATTTTCAACACTGTCCCTTCCCCCGCTGATCGAACTAACTGTCATGGCTACTGCCGCTTCCAATTCTGCTGAGCTTCTTCTGTTGTTGCTGCTGCTACAATTGCTGACCTGCTGCTGCTGCTGCTCCTACTGCTGACCCGCTGCTCCTTCACAGGCTTGCGGTGCCTTGGGTGCCCGCTTGACCGGTGCTGGCTGGGGAGGCTGTTGCGTGTTCCTGATCAAGGGGCCGGATGCAACGGCGTTCATCACAGCAGTGAAGGACGCGTTTTACGTGCCCAGAGTCAAGGTGAGTGGCCATTGGTTGGAGGTGGCAAGTGAGCAACAAGAAATGGTGACAGTAGGCGAAGGGTGGCAAGGGAGAGGTGGTGGCTTGTGTAACGGTCAATGGGGAGAAATGAAGGGCTGTGTATTGCTCTTGTCAATTTCAGGTTTTGATATGACAAGATGCGCATTTAGTTTGGGGGGGGGGTGACGGGTCTAGACGCCTTTGCATGCAGCAACACGCCTTGCTCGCTCCCTTATCATGGCTTCGGGGTTCAATATTTAGCGTGCAAAATTAAGCGGCATTGCCATCCAAACGTACAGCTGCTACAGAAGGTGCTCTTCACGACAGTGTTAATTGCAGTGCACACTAGGTCACCTTTCAGGGGCTGCTGGGCGGCAATGCCTGGGCTGGTTGGGACTATACCTTGACCGGCCCTGATGGCCGGAGGCTTTGTAGGTTAAGTGTAACTGAATCACCCTAAAAGAAACAATGCTGCATGTGCCTTGCTGATTGGAGATGAAGGCTGAAGCCGCGCATCAGAGGTTGCGTCTACGGCATATCACTTGAACCAAACCGATTCATCCTGCGTATGTGAATCAACAATACAATCCGGGAATAAAGAAAGCAGAAGGAAGCTTGGATAAATAATGTGACCCGGGAATCACCAATAAGGACAGCTGTGGGTCCTTTCGCCCGGTGCCGCCAACAATCTGCACATCTGCACAATCTCGTGCAGATGTCTCTGCCACAAACTGGCGTATCGGATTAATTTCGGGCCTGGCCTTGTTGGTTCAAAACATTATTTCTTGCCTAAAGCCGGTGGCCCGAGCAAAAGGGTATGCTGCACCGGCTGCTTTGGCTACAGATCGGGTTAGTAGCTGAGATGTAGATGAAGTGCATTATAAACAAAACTGCTGCTGCTGTTGCAGTCTGGCCTCATTGACATCAACCTTGAGGACATGGACAATATTTTGTTCGCGTCCAAGCCCTCGTCTGGGGCGGCGGTGCTTCGGGTGCCCGGACTGGTTGTAGCACCCTTGCAAGTAGCGGACACGGCAAAGCAGACGGTGGCCGCCTGAAATAAAGGAGGCAGTCTGGATTTGGAACAGGCGGGGATGCGAATGAAGCTGTTTGTCTGATGGAAAAAGGTCCAGGTGGGATCGATACATGGCTGTCATGCATGATTCATGTCAAGCTATTCATATGAGATTCATGGCTGCGTTCCAGCCATGGCCTTGCGATGCGGCAGGGTTCATGATGTGGAGCTTACACGGGTGGATATACACACCACATTTTGCATTTCATAGGTAAAAATTAGAACTCGCATAAAACACAGCCTTTTTGTAGCGCTGTTGGCAAATCAGGCATTCCGTTCAGAAATCCTTAACACAGGAACACCCTAGACCTATGGCACGATGCTTTCATTTGGTTGCTTGTTTGGATCTCAGCTAGGAGTGCGGACAGGTTGGGGGTTTGTGGGGAGATAAATGGGTGGGACAGGAGAGGTAAGTGAAGGGGGAGGGCATAAGGTTGCCTGAATGGCGCTCTCCAATGCTGAGGTCCTAGCGGCCGTCGTGGTGATTGAACTGTGAAGGTTTTGTTTTTGTTACACTCACGATTTTGTAATGCAGGCATAATACAAGCCCCATTAGCCCTTCCATCGTGGCTGCTTCTGTCTTGATGCTGCAGCTCGAGGGAGGGTTTCGACATGAACAATGATGGCAGGGAGGAAAACACAGGAAGCTAAATCAGCCAGGCAGGAACAAAGCCCCTCAGGCTGAAAATCAGACAGCAAGAAACTCAAGAGAACCACTAACCTGTCAATGACGTTACACCTTTGGGCCCTGCTCAAAAAAGGCTCGGCCGCGTGGGCGCCTAACTAAAGAGTTCGGAGGAAAGAAGGGGGCAGGACAAAAGAAAGGAGGGAATATGGGGGGGAAGTGAAGGGACAAAAAAAAGGACCACTAACCAGTGAAAAAAGAAAGCACAGCGCAAGACGACAACTGCGCCCACGCAAACTTCCACTTACACAGACTGCCTGCAGTCTGCAGTACGACAGCCGGACAGAACTAACCGACATAACATTATTACATCAGGAAGCAAAGAAGAAACACTGGGCTGGGCGCCCTAAAATCTGTCCAAAAGTCAACACTCCCCCGCGGCCAGGCCAGTTCAGTTCTCCAAGACTCAACACTCATCCGAAGCCAGGCCAGTTTTAGTGTCAAGTCACAACAAAGAAGACAGCTAACAGAAGGAACGTAAGTTGGGTCCATGCCCTCACCCCCATGCCCTCCATTCAAGCCCTGAACGGACTACGCGTCAGAGGCTTGATCAAGGTTAAGTCCCAATTGGCCCGATGGTGGTTGTCCAGCGCCCCCTCAAAGGCGATCACGTGCGTACAGAAATACTTACTGACACTGGTAGGACACGCATTACGGTATGAAGGATGAACATGGCATAGGGTGGGTCACTGTGTGCCTCTAAGACTGGGTGCGGAGGGACGGCCAGCCAGGGGTCCAAAGGCTTATATTGTATTGTAATTGTTACTCACCCTAATGCGCTGGTTTTGCCACAGCGGTTGACGCCCGTACAAGTCACATCAAGCACCGCCTTGAGCTGCTTGTGACATCACGCGCCGCGTTGATTTGAGCTGGGGTATAGGTTTAGGTCCAACAACGCACCCTCTCCAACGCATTGTCCCGCAGCGGTTGGCGCCCGTACATGTCCCATCAAGCACCGCGTTGCCCGCCAGGGCCTTGACGGCCTGGCAGCGATTGGCTTGTCACGTCAGGCCTCGAAATGTTGTCCAGAAGGAAGTTCTACGATTCTTCTGGTGCAGGGTCCGACCAGGGTCCCACGCACCCTTTCTTTCGCTTTCGATGCGTTGTAGATCAGCATTGTTTTAAATGTATACGCACGCGAGCCACGGAAGGACTGCAGGAAGGGCTGCATTCTTCAGAATCCAGGGAAATCCTGCCCAATCCGCGACCTACGGATGTGCGTCGGTAAACTTGCCGACGCGGCCACTGCTGGCACCGAACTAAATTGCAGCATCTAGATTCAAAAGGGCTTCTTTTGACGTGTGAAAAGCATGGAGAAGCTCAGCATCGGCAGGCTACGCCTTGCAGATTCCGGGGGAAATCCTGCCCACATCGCGAGGTCGATTGTGCTTTCCGACTTGGCCGCTCCTAGTGCCGATGGAAAGTGCCCTTGTAACGTACTGTCAAGGGGCATCGCTGCATCGAGGCAGCACTTACTGAATCATAAAACAACAACATATTCCGGGCCCTACCCACACCCATGATCCGGTTGCCATGCCATGCAAACCACATGTGCTCCACTTCATGTCATACGGTACCTTGCCAATTAATTCGCAGTGGTCCGCTATTTTCTGGCCAATCATACATCATCAGGACATAAACACATTGACACTGCATTAGAGGTCGGTCACACTGCGTTGCGTTTGGGGTTGCGTCAGGAAAAAGTGCAAACGCGACGCCGGTCACACTACCCAAACGCCAAACGCAACGTGTCCAAACGCGAAACGCAAACGCAGGGGGGGGGGGTGAGGTTTCGCGTTTGATATGTTGCATTGATCTGAAGCTTGAAATGAACAATATACATGTCATAGTATACGATAATATCAACCACGAGTCGCTAGGAGTCGGAATGCACACAAAAATGGATCAGGTCATACTTCAGGGCACATCCTTGAGGCAAACACATGAGTACAATGATCGTCTGAGGTGTCAATATTGTGTCTGATAATATATAGAAACAACTGAGGCAAACGAACTAGAGAGAGAAACAAATGGTGGCACACATGATCGAACCCTGCCGTCTTGCCCTGACGCCATGCCCAAACGCAGTGTGACCAGTTTAGCGTCAGATTCACGCTAAACCCAAACACAACCCAAACGCAACTGCCAAACGCAACCTCAAACGTAACGCAGTCTGACCGACCCCTTAGCATGCCCTTCCCTAGAGCTTCACAACACATCGCGGTGTGAAACATTAAGCACATGGCCATGCATCGCCAAAACATGATTTGAAGGCATACCTTGCCAAGCTTTGTGCAACTCTCCGCCATTTTCTGGTCAGTCATACATCATCACCAAAAGAACACAGGCACACTTAATAGTCATGCCATACCAAAAAGCTTCACAAGATATTGCATTGCGAATGAAACATGCGGCGCATGGCCATGACACACCGAACCCTGAATTCAAGGCATGCAAGGCATAACTTTTCAAGCTTTTGCAAAGGAGAGACATAGAACAAAGAAAGTGGCACTGTATAGTTTGTCTCTCTTTCCGGCTCTCCTTCTCCATGCCGCCACCACCGCACGTCATGTCGCCGAGAAAAATGACCGGGCCAGCCAGGTGCAATTTGAAATTCGCGGCCATAGGAAATTTCCATTCAGCAGGTGGAGGTGCAAGTAATGCTAGCCGTCAGGTTACATGTGCATTTATCGCTGCACACGGCTGTCGTTAATCTTGACTACGAGCATGGGCATAGAGAGTAACGGCCGTACATGTGCCATGTCATGACCGCGCTGCGAAATGCATGTGATAGGCAAGCAGCAGCAGCAAAGCTTACAAGGCTGAGGATGGGCTTGATGCGGATTAAGCAAGGGACAGCTTATATGTTACCCTGTATGGATGGATGCGATCCGCCGTCCTCCATGACGCCGCCCTCACGCTGAGAACACGTTTTCCAACGACGGGTAGGAATCTTTCACGACGTGCCGTACGCCAGCGCTGGCATATCCCAGGGTTTGGATAACAAACACGCCCTCGAGGACGTTGCCTGCCCGCATCAAGCCAACAACGTTCCCAAGGAAAGAAAGCACGCTTACCTCTTTATACATCCCTCATCAACCCTGCTCGCACACGGTCCTGGCTCGCCTTCAGCCCTCGTCACACCGAAATGGCCCCGATGTGCCTCCAGCCTAGCAAGGCGTGGGCCGCCACGTCAGCACACGTTTCGCTGAGCAGGCCATGTGCATCGATCGCCTCGGTCCCCGTGAACGCCTGCATCTCGCACCGCCCGCAGGAAAACAGCAGCTATGACAGTAGCATATATGTTAGTTGCAGTAGCAGCAGCAGCAATTTCAGCGGTAAATGGCAGCCGCGCCGCAGGGCCCCTAGCCTTCTGATGGCGTTTTCATCCTCACGCAATGCCGACGCTGAACCAGCAGGCGTCGCCTCCCCTCCAGCAACAAAGCCCCCTCTTGTTGCTGCCGCTGTCGCTGCTGCAATCGAAGGCAGCGCGGCTGCAGCAGCACACGGTGTACCGCTAAGCGTTGCGGCCACGAACGGGGGGACAGGTGGGTCGGTTTCTGAGCATGCAGCCTCTAGGGTGGAGGGATGCAGGGCCATGCATAGCAGGGCAAGCGCTACCAGCATGCCGTGTATAAAATTGAAGCAAGTTATAAATATTATATCCTAGCAGTTGGGGGACAGCATAACCTTGACCCAGACAGGGCCAGATCCAAATCTGAATCAGATGGAGGACTGGGGGGGGACGAATCTGGCCGAAAAGGGCCCCTATCTAAAACAGGCTAGGGGGCACTAGGAGGGTTCACATGCAAGGGTGGTACCGTGCGCAATGAGAATAACGCTGGGGTGCCCACTGCGGCCGCCCTGCCCGTGCAGAAGCTGGGACAACCGGCTCTCCAAAACGTCTCTTTGGGAGAGCATCTTCGCCATCATCAACCCGCGGTGCAGGTGAATGGATCCAGGATCCAAAGGCACAGATCCGGATCTGCAGCACAGGCACGGATCCAGATCTGATACGCACTCCCACAGATGCATTCTTGGCACATGGGGGTTAAGAACCCACCATTGGGATCTACGCCTTGCCACCCTGTCATGCTGCCGGATCTGCACCCTTCATGCCTCCCCTGTTAGGCTGCTGCGTGAATGCATGCCTTGATGATGTAGCTGAAGCTGAGCAGCGACTTGCTCATTTCCTCCCCCACCCTGTTTTGGGCCAGCCACTTCCCAGCCCCCTCCTTGCCTCCCCAACGAGGCAGCTGCCCTGTGCTGCCATGATGTGCCTCCCCTCATTTCCCCCCCTGGCCTGGCCTCGATCCCCTTGCATGTCTACTAGCCTCCGCGGGCTATTGGGAGCTCCTCAACAACGCTGAGCAAGAACCTGCCTTTGGAAGCAGGGCGAGGAGCGCGACAGATGCCAACGTCTTGCGGCGGAAAGGTATGTCTGAGCCTAAAACACTGATGGGTGCCCATCGGAGATGAGGGGGGGTACGAGAATCGCGACCACCGCCAATGTCTTACAGTGGAATACTGTGTCAAAGGCTTCACAAGCTTATGTGTGTGTGTGTGTGTGTGTGTGTGTGTGTGTGCATGTGTGTGAGGGGGGGAGTAATACCGTGCACTCAAGGCTTCACAGGCTGATCCCATTATGTTTGTGTGTGCGCGCGTGAGCGTGCGTGTGAGCCAGGGGGGGGGGGTAATACCGTGTGGCTTTGTGCCTGGTGTGCAGTCATATAAATCACCCAATTCGTTTCCCTGACACGGCTTTCTTGTGAACGTCCCGGCCTGACAGTCCGCACTTGGCTGCAAAATTACAAAAGGTAAACATCTTGAACCTTCTTGAATTGAAGACGCCCTAATGGTCTGATTTGTCCCGGGTAGGTGGTTGCTACTGTGGCAGCTGTGCCTTCTGCAGGGAACATAGGAGGGGGGCGGTGGGGAGGAGGAGACTGTGCCTGAATGCCGCAATGCAACTGTTTTTGAAGAAGGATTTTGTTACGGTATGTTAAATATATATTAAAAAAACAAGATAAACGGAGTTGTCTGTGTTCAAGAAGGAAGACTGTTCTTTTATTCAAACCTTGGGGCCTGCCCATCACAGTGTGAATCCAGGCTGCTATACGTGTTGTTTCTGTGGCGGGTTGGTGGAACTGCTGTACAGGCCCTGCGTGCATGTGCATCCGTGCTATTATGCTATGTACACCTGTATGCCCATGCACCTGTATGCCCATGCACCTTTATGCCCATGCACCTGTATGCCCATGCACCTGTATGCCCATGCACCTGTATGTCCATGCACCTTTATGCCCATGCACCTGTATGCCCATGCACCTGTATGTCCATGCACCTGTATGCCCATGCACCTGTATGCCCATGCACCTGTATGCCCATGCACCTGTATGCCCATGCACCTGTATGCCCACGCACCTGTATGCCCATGCACCTGTGTGCCCATGCACCAGTATGCCCATGCACCTGTATGCCCATGCACCTGTATGCCCATGCACCTGTATGTCCATGCAGATGTGCTTACATGTGCGCATAGGCATACTGGTACATCGATTGTACGCTATTCGCTTACAACACACACATTGGCTGAGGCTCGCATCGGATCTTTGCCATCGTGTCCCCCCTGATGTCAGCGTATCCAACCCAAAGCCTTTTTTTATCAAAGGGGACAGGCATCGTCCTGGCAACCCAACTATGTCTGGCTCCGCCGTACACTCTTCTATTCCGTTCGGGCTATTCAAGGCAGTGCGGGGCCAGCTGCCCAGCCCAAATGCAAGTATTTTGATGCACAAACACGAACAGATAATGCATCGTTTTTTTTAGGCTGATTCGGCGACAATTAAGCTAGGAGGACTTCAATCCTAGTGTGAACCTTCATTCCTAAACCCTACGACTGAGAGACCCGGTGCAGCAAGCCCTACCACTCAAGCCACCGGGCGCCTGTCTGTCAACGCTGGGTCCCCTGTTTTGCCTAGTGGCGGCGGCCTTGTATCTGGTCCAGGGGGGGGCTTAATCCCCCTTGGACCAGATATTGCAGCCCAGCGGCCTGCCAAGCCAAGTGGTCAGTTGCATGATAGAAGGAACTCTGGCTCAGATGTGCACTCTGCTTGTTCTGTTACCCAGGGCACTTGAAGGAGCAGGACTACCTGATTGAGTTCATGCGGAGGATGCACGAAACGCACACGTGCGAAGAGGTCATGTTCAAAATGGAGCGGTGGATCTCAGAGCATAGACAGGATCCAAAGCGGAGCAGGTACGGGACAGGGGTGGAGGGCAGGGCGGGGCGGGGCGGGGCGGGGCGGGGCTGAGGAGTGTGAGGTGGGAGCTTGGACAGATTCAGGGCAGAATCTTCTGTGTGTCCTGCTGGTGTGTACACAGCCAGCCACATGCTTTTCCTTTTCTTCAGCTTAGTCTTTAATCCGCATAGCACGTAAGTGTGTGTGGGGCCGTGCATCTGTTCTGTGCATCAAACAGCACTGGCACGCCACGCCACATTCATGAACCCTTAATCCTGAACGCTGAAACCGTCAACATGACCCATCCCTCCTGAGTTCTGACAGGAAGAGGGATGTGAAGGGTATGGGGGGGTCGGGGTTTGGGGGCCTGCTTACGGCTTGACGTACTCCCCTCTGCCTATCTCTTTCTCTTGCAGGCTGAAACGTCTTGTGCCTCAGCTGGGTATTTTCTTCTGTCCGCTGAAGTTGGTGGAGGCTTTCCGTGAATACGATTCCGTGTTTGCTCTTTCAAGGTTGGTGTCATCGGATTGTGCCAGTCAGATGCATGACTGTTTCTTTCAGGGGATGGGGCAGAGGCAACGGCAGGGTCAGGGTCAGGGGAGGGGCGCTCCTGACAGCATAGGATCTGCACTGTTCCTAGTTGATGGTGGACGTCATTAGTCCGCCCTATCACAGTCGGCTTTTGTTTGAATATGTGCTCTCGAGTAAACCCCAGCCAGGAAGCCCTGGCTGACAGACCTAACGAATTTCGTTCAAGGAGATGAGCTATTCAGTTGTGGGTATGTGTGGGTGTTGTTTTCATGATGTGTAATGCTTGTTTGAGAGATCTTTTTTCTGGCTCACAGTTTCTTGGTGTGCTTCATTTATTTGGTTTGTGTTATCCTGAAGGTCTCTTGTCAGTCTTCCCACACCTCGGACGCTACTGCTTTTTTTTTAGCATCCCTCTAAACTGTAACCCTGAGCCCTGAACCCATATATTAGCCCTGACCCCCCCGGTGATGCAGACCCGCTTCATTTCGCTGAACCCTATTCTCAACCTTACCCTACACCCTTGACCTTCCCGATGATGCAGACGCCGGTACATCCCGCCAAACTTCGCTGAGCTACGGCACGTGGTCAACATTGCACAGGTACCTGATCCCTCAATCTGCTATTTGTTTACTCTTCTCTGGGCTGGCTGCTGTACGGTACCCTTTGTTTCTTAACGCTGCATTTTGAGGCGTTTGGTTCGTTTCTTATGGAGACTGGTCCCTTAGAATATTGTTTTTGTTGTCTGTCTGGGCTCTGGTTGTCTGCTGTTGCCTGGCTTGTGCTTCTCCTTGTGCATTTTCTTGTTTTGTTTCCTCTCGGTTTGCTTTGCCTGGCCCTTTTGCAAAAGGCTGTGGGTGGTTGGGTTGTTGCCTTATCGCTATAGCAAGCACTGAACATGTGTGCTGACCACCGGTAGGCGCATGCAGCGTTGAAGCCAGTGCAGGATGCATTTCCCCCCTGACTTTGAGTTTCTTCATGTACACGACCTGAACTTGAAGCTGGCCTGTCTAGCGTTTAGGCATTTCAGAGTTCACTAACCTGAATGCCAGGTTCACTTGCCCTGCCCTGAACCCTAAAAATCCATCATTAAGAACCATGTTTTCGGTTTCTATTTATCTATTTGAAATGCAGTAATTACAACACGGGATTCTGATGCGTCGCTCCCCCATGTGCCCCCAGGTCCACGCATCTGCGGAGAGCTTGAAGCTCATCACATTTGATGCCGATGGGACGCTGTACGCAGACGGCACCCATTTTGATCAGGACAATGCCATGATAGCTCACATCATCAACCTGATGAGGAGCAACGTACAGGTGATGATCTGAACCCTGACCTCTTATTCTCTTAACCCTGACCTCTAAACTGTGACCTCTTAACCCTGACCTCTAAACCCTGACCTCTGAACCCTGACCTTTAAACCCTGACGTCTAAACCCTGGATCCCAAGGTGCAGGTGATGATCTAAGACCTTCACCCAGAGCTTGAAACCCTTAAATCTAAACCCTGATGAGGGGCCATGTGCAGGTGGTAATCTAAACCCTACGCCCTGCCCTGCCTAGCTAAGCAACTCCCCGGAACGGGGAGGACCGTGAAACCTGAGCCGACATGCATATTTAGGAAGCTGATTGCCAGGGACGTTCAAAACCGGGGGGTCAGGATTTAGGGTATGGTAAGCCGCATGGACGAGCTGACGGGCGGCAAACAGGAGGTTGACAGGATTGCCATGGACAGTGTCATATACTTATGTTATGTAGGGCAGCTGTGTGGACAAGCTGGCGGGCCACAAACTGGGAGCCACTGGGCAAATCCGGAGCAGAGCAGCAGGCAGGATAAGTCTTACAGCAGGAGCAGGAGCAGAAGCAATAGCGGTAAGAAGCTGATCGCCCTTAAAAGCTAAGAGGACTATCGAGAACAGGCCCACACGTTAGCGTCACCTTTAAGCGATTCGAGTGTCGGGTTACCTCTGACTTTCACCTGCCACTGCCTTGGTCCGCTCCTCCCTCTCAGGTAGCCATTGTGACGGCTGCAGGCTACCCAGGAGAGGCTTTCAAGTTTGAGCGCAGGCTCGCCGGACTGCTGGATGTGAGAAGCTGCACCCGGGGTTGAGGGGGGTCGGGGTTTGAGGCTTAGGGGTTCAGGGGGTTGAGGGTTTGGGGTTGAGGGTTTGAGGCTTATGGGTTGAGGGGGTTTGGGTTTGAGGGTTCGGGGTTGAGGGTTTGAGGCTTAGGGGATACGTTCTTTAGGGTTAGAGTTCTGTGTCCCCATGCCGTTTATTTGCAGTGGACAGAACAGATGGAAGAGATGCTGAGAGACTCAGTACGTGACTAGGAGAGGAATGGATGCAGGCAATGCCCGGTCTATTAAGGGAAGCCATCCAAGGAAGGAGGCTAACCCTGAGGCCCGCTAGGGTATGAGGAGAGAAGCTTGACCCTGTTGAAGCAGCCTCTTACAATGGGTTGCCACAGCAGCTTGATCTGGTCTTTGCATCCCGAATTGTTAATTTCACCACTCTTGTCCACACCATCTAACAGCTAACCATGTACTTGTTCTCATCTCATTATCTGAACCCGCATTCCTTATTCATGTTTGCTTGTTGCGCTCGCAGGCCTTCCGCGCGCTGAAGATGCCGGCCGAGATTACAAACAGGTGAGGCGACTAGTGTCTGAGCTCACAGGAGGAGGAACAAAACTGATCTCCCAATTTTAAATACTTTGTGTGTGGGGTTCACTTACGAGCCAGAGGCGGGTAACGTAGATTAAGAGAGCGGCCATCCTGACATCAAAAACAACTGGTTAGTTGCGGACTTTTTGTAAGGTCTGCGTTGAGCTTGTGTGACAAGCAGATCGTGTGGTGTCAGGCCTCGTACACCACACGATCTGCTTGTCATAAGGCCCAGTAAATGAAATTGAAATTGCCAGGCCATGTACAGCAAGGCCTGGCAATACCATTTTTATTTTGGCTTATTCCCCCCTCCTAGCCCTTCTGCCACTCGCCGCCCCAGGTTCCACATCATGGGTGAGTGCAACTATATTTTAAAGCTCCCCCCCTCCCCCCTCCCTGCCCCTGCTGCCTCCTGCTGCCTCTGCTGCCTCTTGGCTGATCTCCCCCCTCCCCACTCCCTGCCCCTGCTGCCTCCTGCTGCCCCTGCTGCCTCTTGGCTGATCTCCCCCCTCCCCACTCCCTGCCCCTGCTGCCTCCTGCTGCCCCTGCTGCCTCTTGGCTGATCTCCCCCCTCCCTGCCCCTGCTGCCTCCTGCTGCCCCTTGGCTGATCTCCCCCCTCCCTGCCCCTGCTGCCTCCTGCTGCCCCTTGGCTGATCTCCCCCCTCCCTGCCCCTGCTGCCTCCTGCTGCCCCTTGGCTGATATCCCCCCTCTCTGCCCCTGCTGCCTCCTGCTGCCCCTTGGCTGATCTCCCCCCTCCCTGCCCCTGCTGCCTCCTGCTGCCCCTTGGCTGATCTCCCCCCCCCCTGCCCCTGCTGCCTCCTGCTGCCCCTTGGCTGATCTCCCCCCTCCCTGCCCCTGCTGCCTCCTGCTGCCCCTTGGCTGATCTCCCCCCTCCCTGCCCCTGCTGCCTCCTGCTGCCCCTTGGCTGATCTCCCCCCTCCCTGCCCCTGCTGCCTCCTGCTGCCCCTTGGCTGATCTCCCCCCTCCCTGCCCCTGCTGCCTCTTGCTGCCCCTTGGCTGATCTCCCCCCTCCCTGCCCCTGCTGCCTCCTGCTGCCCCTTGGCTGATCTCCCCTCTCCCTGCCCCTGCTGCCTCCTGCTGCCCCTTGGCTGATCTCCCCCCTCCCTGCCCCTGCTGCCTCTTGGCTGATCTCCCCCCTCCCTGCCCCTGCTGCCTCCTGCTGCCTCTTGGCTGATCTCCCCCCTCCCTGCCCCTGCTGCCTCCTGCTGCCCCTTGGCTGATCTCCCCCCTCACTGCCCCTGCTGCCTCCTGCTGCCTCTTGGCTGATCTCCCCCCTCACTGCCCCTGCTGCCTCCTGCTGCCTCCTGCTGCCCCTTGGCTGATCTCCCTCCTCCCTATCCCTGCTGCCTCCTGCTGCCTCTTGGCTGATCTCCCCCCCCCTGTGCCCCTCCCCTCAGGTTCCACATCATGGGTGGCGAGTGCAACTACCTGTTGAGGGTCACCCCTGACACCAAGCGCCTGGAGTTCGTGCCAGATGACGAGTGGATGACGCCAGTCATGAAGAGCTGGCAGGAAAATGTGGGTATAGAGTAGATTGATGGAATGTCTCTGAAACCTTTTCCAATTATAAGGGCTCTGAAACCTGTCTTGATAACCTGAAAATACCTTCCTGGAGTTCGTGCCAGATGAAGAGAGGATGACGCCTGTCATGAAGAGCTGGCAGGAAAATGGAGGTCTCCATTACATTGCTACGACAGCTATGAAACCCTGCTCAATAACCAGAACCCCCACCCAATTTAAGGAGCTCTGAAACCCGTATCGATCATCTGAAACTCGATAACCTGAAAGACCTCTCTGGAGTGTGTGCTGCATGACGAGCGGATGATAAGCCCATCATGAAGGGCTGGGAGGAAGCTTTTGATCGAATCCAAGGGAGTGCTGCACTATCAAACACGATTCTCCTGCACCCCCGTGGCGCATGCCTCATCGGGAGCTTGACCTGCAGCTTCTTATTTCCAGGAAGTACTTGAATGTTTTCTCCAGCCTCTATAATGTGATCGCTGGTCTTTCTCGCAGGACATCAAGGACATGCTCCGAGACGCTGAGTTGATTCTGGTCGAGGGAGCAAAGCGGCTCAACCTCCAGGTAAGAGGCCACTGAGGATGAGCGGAAGAGAGGAGGCTGGGGGGGGGATAGGGTGGAAGGAGGGTGAGGAGGAGGAGGGGAAGGAACTGAGGATACAGGTTAGGGGAAGAGGAGGAGGAAGGGGAGCGAGGAGTCAGGGGAAACAGGGGGGAGGGGAGGGGTGATCATCAGGTTAGGGGCTCTGCCCTGGTGTTGCAAGCACGGGCCCATAAGCTGACCATGCGTTGATAGGTTTTGGATTATTGTAACCCAAGCCAGGGTTCAAGGGAGTGAAACACAAGTACTGCCATTGGGCACCTCTCGAGGTGGGCACCAGCAGCCCACACTAATATGGCTCGCTGAGCATCACAACAGAATAGGAAACATCCCTCTCACAACTCGAATAAAACATCACACATAGCCCTCGGCAGAGAGCTCGTTCACAAACGTTTCACATGGCATGCGAGGGGATGTGGACAAAACCCTCATAGGATACACTGCCAGAATACAGCTGACATATTGGATTGCGCCTGTCTCCTCCCCACCCTGCCCAGGTGGATGTCATCAGCAAGGGGAGGTCTGTCGGCATCGTTCCAAAGCAGCCGACGATCTATGAGGTGCGTCCACGCCACATGCCATGTGCGGCTATCTAAGGCTGTCGGTGTGAGTGCATCCTTATGCATGGCTCCTAGCCTGGCTTATGCATGTGTGGCTGTGTAAGGCAGTATTTTTCGTTTATTAAGATTCTCAGCTGTCATGCTTTCCTGTGCACCAATCTCATTAAAACCTTCCCCATGCACCTGCCCATGGATCCTCCCATGTGCCGCCCTATGGACCTCTCCATGGACATCCCCATGCACATTCCCATGCACCTTCCCATGGATCCCCCCATACGCCGCTGTATGGACGTCTCCATGCACATCCCCATGCACCTGCCCATGGATCCCCCCATGCACCTGACCATGGATCCTCCCATGCGCCGCCCTATGGACCTCTCCATGCACATCCCCATACACATCCCCATGCACCTCCCATGCACCTCCCAAACGCCGCGCTTGCACTTGAGCAGGTGCTCGAAGACATTGCACTGACTGTTCAAAACCAGCTGGAGGTGAAGCTGCCTTTCTGCGCCTTCAACGGGGGTAACGACGTGTTTGTGGACGTCGGCAACAAGAGCATCGGGCTGCAGACACTCATGGAATACTTGGGCTCAACACCGAAGGAGGTCAGTTGGGTTTAGAGTGAGGCCCTTATTCCGTACCTTAAAAAACTGAAGGAGTTAAGTGGGGCTCATATTCTAGACCATGCCCCCTTACTCCTCCTGCCCTGGTGCCTGTTATCAGAATTCGAATTCAAAAACTTGCCTCCCTTGCTCCCCCAGATCACGCCCCCCCTCCTTCTGGAACTAGTTATCAAGCTTGAAATTCAAAAACTGCCTCCCTTGCTCCCTGCTTCAGACCTTGCACGTGGGCGATCGCTTCACGCTGAGTGGAAACGACACGGCGACCAGAGACGTGTGCAGCGTCCTCTGGGTGGCCAACCCTGAGGAGACGGGCTTTTTCATCAAGGTGTGCTGCCTGGGGAGGATTCGGATCCCCTTCTGTAGCAGGGAAGAAATTAAGATAATGCAATAGAGTAAGAAGCCTGGAGAGAAAGAATCTGTTCAATGAGGTGCAAGACCGATGTTCCTTCCGATGGCGGGTGGGTAGCACCCGTATGTATGTCGAAGGTTGGCAGGTTGTTCCACGTGACTGGAGGGAGTTAGGATATAACTATATAAGGTTCCTAAACACTCACTTAATAACCCAAGAGCTCTATATTTTGTAGGGAGCTCGGCGATCCTCATTCTGTTATTACGTTTGTTATTTATTAGGTGCTGGTGAACGGGTGATGGTGATATACTCTAGTGCATGAGACAAATAAATAAATAATGTGAAACACTTTGTCTGGCTCACACGGCCATGCCTCGGTGTTGCCTCATGCAGATGTTGCTGAAGGATGTGCGGAAGAGCAGGTGGCAGCCGTACATTGAATGAGTAGGATAGGTGGGGCTTTGTACTTCAGGCGGGGAAACAAGGGGATTGGAGGCTGCCATGGATTACCAGGGGCTGGCCAGCTGCCCGACAAGGAAAAGCAGGTGGCAGCCATACGGTGAATGAGGAGGATAGGCGGGGCTTTGTACAGGTTGGGGGAAAGCAAGAGGGTGGAGGCTGCCATGGAGGACCCCAGCTGGCCAGCTGTCTGACCAGGAAAAGCAGGTGGCAGCCATACTTGAATGAGCGGGTGAGGCATTGTACAGGAGGCGGGGAAAGTATGTGACTGGAGGCTGCCATCGAAGACCAGCAGCTGGCCAGCTGCCTGTGAAGGAGGAGCAGGTGACAGCCATACTTGGAGCAGACAGGTCATTCCACCTAAGGCGGGGACCAGGTGGCTGCATCATGCTGTCACGGAGCAGCTGCAGCTATATTGCGAGAGAAGGAGAGGCAAGAGGCGGTGGCAGGCGGTGAATGAGCTGGGCTGTTTCTTGGTGGGGGCGAGTTGCTTCAGTGCCCCCGGCAGCCTAATATTCGAGTCTTCCATGCAACATATTTTATTGCATAAGGTTTCAAGGTACGCCACACCCTGTTTTATGATGCTCTTGCCTGAGTGTCAGCGTGTGGGTGGGAGGGGCAGAGGGACTGCTGCTGGTCTGCACTCCCCACTTCATATTTTGTTATCTGGCCGCAATGGGCGCATGGGATCAAGCATGGATGAAAGGCTGGCCATAGTTATGTGGGTGTTGAAGTATGGAACTCTGGTTATGTGTTAAGGGTAAAGAAGGGAAAGGAGGGGTTACTATGTGGGCAGGTGGGGCAGTAGGGCTGTTGGTTTGGCTTGTGTGAGGGGGGGAGTCTGTAATGGAGCCCGCCCAATCCTGGCTTGAGATTCCAAATTCTGTCCAAAGAGATTTGCAGTCCATACCGTGTGTAGGGCGTCAGTCCTGGCTTGCTTGGTGCTCCTGCGGGCTGTGGTTTCCGCCTTGATGAGGTCCAAGGGGGATGCCAATCGGGTGACCGGGGTCAGGCTGTTTTTATCCTTTGTCTTTTTCGTATCTGAAGTGGTTTGCGGATTCAATTCTCATGTGCCCAAGGCACCCAATGAACAAGTAATCTCGAAAATCTGGGAGCCGTCGTCATGTGTATTGAAATGTCATTGTTTAATGCAGTCAGTTTGTAAGGGTGGCTGACACGAATGGGTTGTTTTATCTTGCAGCAATTTACTTTTGGCCGATTCCTCCATGGCGTTTGCAAATGGGTCGTACATATATGGCCAGCTCCGGTGAATAGGCAAACCGGATTTTATCACTGTGATATTTGAACCCAGAGGGTTGAACCCGCGCCAGTCTCGTTTGATTTTTTCCGCTAGCCCTCACAGGTTTGCAGACGTGTGCATTGAATCAGTAGTGTAGCACAAGCAAGATTCCCTGTTGATGTAATTACATCCCGATATTCTTCATATTGCTGTGACTGTCTCTCATGTTGTTGTCTACACCATGAAACAACTGAGTGGCTACCCCTGCTTTCAACTTCCAACTCGAGGGAGTTCTAATTTAGCCTGAAATAAAAGTTCCAAGAAATCACCTACATCGATATGGCCAAGCCTTTTTGAGCAAGGCCCAGAAACTTGCGGTAGATCCTGAAGGGCGCCATTGAAAGGTGTGCATGCACATATGGAGGCTGCACAAGCTTTGATATATATAAATAATACATATACCTGGATTACAGAACATTGATGGTGCGTAAGAGGGCGCTACGGCTGAGATTGCTCCTTCTTGTGCCAACGCCCATATGTGTGGTTGTTTTTTTTGTCATGCGAAAATGGCTATACGGATCTTTGATGGCAAGAAAGCTTCTGTGAATCCAAGGGGAATTATCTAGACATTGGGGGTCAATGCAGGACCGTTCGTTTGAGCCAGAGGTGCTTGGTGTGAGCAACATAACACAAAAAACAGACCAGGAAAAATCTGCGTCTGAAGGGAGAGGTATTCTTGACAATTCTTGCTCGACCGTGTCTAGCCAGGACTTGAAGAAAACTGATGCTTAGATCTCAAATCAGATCTCTGCAGTTCCCGATAGAATATTTTGATCGACCGCATCATAATAGTTCTCTTCTCCTCACCTGCCGTAAGCGTGAAGTTTTTGTGAAGTTTTTACAGTCCAACAGAACATCACACTTGATGCATGGGACATGTGCCCGTAAACCGGTAAGGTGCATGATATCACCTCGCAGGCCTCATCACAGCTTTGATGAGGCCTGTGAGGTGATATCATGTTTCACACAGCTCATGCAACCCCCGCTGGTTGCATGACGACCCAGTCAAACGCCCCTCACTCTCTTGTTCGATGCAGAACGAGTATTTGTCGCGGGCGCTCTTACTTCTTCTGTAGGCTATTTGTTATTTTGTTGTTCCACAGCCAGGCAGGCAGGCAGCATTTGCCGGGATGGGGTGTCACATGAATACGGTACGGACGACAATATTGACATCTTGTTATGTGTGGTGCTAAGTAACTTTGGAGAACATCGGTCGTAGTAAGGATGATGCTCGCTCAGACTTGCTTCACTGCAGGCTGTAAGCAAACGTGGTGCGATTTGACAGCTTTCGTCGGCCCCGAAAGTGTGATTAGGTATGAGCGAAGAGTGTTAGCTATCGTGCAGAAAAATGACGAAAAAGGGGGATGCGGGGTGGAAGGGCAATCCCGACACTAGAATCGCCGCATATAAGCATGCACTGACGTAGAGAGACATGTAATTAATTAACGGTCTTCATCGAAATCCTGCCCGCAAACATGCCTTCAGTTAGCAACATGAGAGCGACACACGGAACGACGAGGAAGATGAGGGCATGGCTGACAGCAGCTTTCCTCCTCGGAGCGGCCCATCACGTCAGGTAGATAGGGAGCCCTGAAGTGAAAGGGCCTGCGGGATTGAATCGATCATGTCAATTGCTGGCCTTTATTCACAGTGAACGTATGGCTGTTGCCTGAAGATGCTCACAAGCTGATGTAGCACCAGTGCCTTGATTGCCTCTGACAGGGCTGCAGTTAGTTCTAACATGGACCAACTACCGCTACCGTGCATCCTGAATTGACGGTGGTTGGCTGTTCAACATTGGCTACCTTTTTTGCGTGCTTCTTTGCTTTTTACTTGACTGCTTCATGCTTGGTTGCAATTTTGCATGCAGTGCAAAGACAGTCCTGAACCCAAATGGCATCTACGGCAACGCTGCAGTAAGTACCGTAATGCAAGGAGCATGCAGTGGACTGGAGCTAGATGCTGCATGATACTGAAATAAAGTAGCCGGCCCACAGGCTGCCTGTTACTTGGCACTGGGCACTCATTCACTGCGCGAGTGGGTCTGAATGTTGGAGGGCCACAAGGCCGTCCACTTGTGCCAAAGAAAGGAAAACAGAACTTCAGTGCCAAGCAGCTACATAATACCCAGTCATGTATGGCTGTATGCCCCCAGACATCCATGCCTGATCCATGCCTGAACCTTGGTGGGGGCACAGCTCAACATGTGACGCTTGCTGTCACATTATACTGTCGACCGGTACCGGTATGGCGGTATCCATGAAATGCACCAAATGCATGCTCCCCGGATGGAGACCCTGCCCACCTGTCTCCCATCGGCCATCCACTGTCTATCATTTGTTCTCACCTTTTTCACACCTGTTGTTGCAGAATGCCCAAACATGTTTCAATCGGATCTGGACGCTGGCCATCCAGCAGCTGAGTCCTGCCACCACGGCCCCCAACTGCCTGCGCATGGCTTTCCATGACGCGGGCACGTACAGAACCGATAGCGCACCCACCGACACTCAAGGTGCCAACGGCTCCATCCTTCAGGGCAACGAGCTCAGCAACCCGCAGCATGCTGGCCTCACACTGTGCCCACCCTTCATCAGTGTGAGTTCAGGCTTTGATGCTCAACATGCAGCCCTCATGGGTTGAGGGATGCCGAGCCATGCAGAGCATGGGTAATGGTTCGTCACATAACAGTGCTTGTGTCAGCAAATCTCGGTTGTCAATTAGCTGGACATGATAATGGCTGGGTACCTGTTCCCCCTCCTCTTTCATTCCAATATCCATGCTGGTTGCACGGCCCTGAACTTTCATCTCTCCTATCATGATTGGAATGATCCTCCCTCACCATGTATCTCTCCCCCTTGCTGCTTTCTTCTCAGTCCCTGAAGAGCCAAGTCATAACCACAAATGGGTGTGCATCTGTGACAAATGCAGACATCATCCAGGTGAGCCGTTTCCTCCACTCTGACATCAGAGGCGGATGCAGTGTGTGGACACTTCAAGTGCTCGTTGCTGCTTACCTGTCTAATCCTGCTTGCTTCTGGTGCGTGCATGCGGCATGTCCTTGCGGCACCAAGTCCATCACCTCACCGCCTCTGGACCCGAGCCTAACTACCTTCCTCCCACCTCAGGTGGTTGGTGCCGCCGCCGTGAACCTCCTGGGAGGCCCCGCCTGCACCATGCTCATGGGGCGCCCCGATGTGACCACTGCCGATGTCACTGCCGGCCTGCCCAACCCATGCGACCTGGCACAAACAGGCATCAACCTCTTTACATTGATGGGATTCCGGGACCCGTTGACCGCCCTCGTCGTCCTCTCCGGCGCACACAACATTGGACGCTCGCGGGTCACCAATGGCACCTGCAGCAGGGGGACGGTGAGTGTTAGTGTGACACATGCAGCTGGGAGTGATGAATGATGATGTTACACTTATTGGTGACCACCAGCACATGCAGCAGTGCGGGGAGCAGGGAGTGTTCGTGCAACACACGCAGTGAGGGAAATCTAGTGACCTGACTACAGCCCTATATGTAGCCAATTTGCATCATGTCCCATTTGACTCCTGAGAAATTTCCAGCACAGGCTTCAGAGAAGAGGTTTCAGGGCAGCTGAAGCCTGCTATGTACAAATAGTTAGGGTTCCTCTTTTTTGCCTACCGCAATGTTTCCTCATGGATGTGTCATTTTCACTGAATACTGCCTCCTGTGTCCTCCCGCCCTCCTTGCTGGTTCCGCAGAACGCATTGACGGCAGCCCCGCAGAATTTTGACGGGCATTATTACTCTGAGATCGTGCAGCCTGGAGGCAGGAACGGCTGGTTCAGCAGCGACAACAACCTCTTTGACAGTCCGGCACCCGCGGCCACCACACCAACCACCGCCACACTCATGCAGGTATGGAAAGAATGACTGAAGTTTTAAATGGGGTTTTGCTCTAGAGTTTTGAATTTCAAGGACTGAAGTTTAGTAGCGGAAACAAATAAATAATCGATCATGCGCACACCGCACTACTTGAACGTGCAGATAGATAATTTTGCTCCGACAATGAAATAGGAATAGCCTCCTCTGTTCCTCCCTCTTACCCTCTATAACCCCATTAATATCTTTTATACTGTTCCTTCCCTTAGGCTTACTCGGACAGCCCTTCTGCCTTCTTGGCTGCTTGGTGCCCACAATACAAGGAGATGTCCTTGCTGGGGGTGGACCTGACACAAGCTAATGCCAACATTGCGGACGGATTCACAGCGCCTACAGTAACCATTGGAGGGGGTGCCGGTGCTGGAAATGGAAATGGAACTGGTGCTGGAAATGGAACTCGAGCTGGTGCAGGAAATGGAACTGGTGCTGGAAATGGAACTGGTGCAGGTGGTGCTGGTGCTGGTGGAGCTGGTGCTGGTGGAGCTGGTGGTGCTGGTGCTGGTGCTGGTGGAGCTGGTGGAGCTGGTGGAGCTGGTGCTGGTGGTGCTGGTGGAGCTGGTGCTGCTGGTGCTGCTGGTGGTGCTGGTGGAGCTAGTGGAGCTGGTGGTGCTGGTGGTGCTGGTGCTGGTGCTGGTGCTGGTGGAGCTGGTGGTACTGGTACTGGTACTGGTGCTGGTGCTGGTGCTGGTGCAGGAGCTGGTGGTGCTGGTGCTGGTGGAGCTGGTGGAGCTGGTGCTGGTGGAGCTGGTGGAGCTGGTGCTGGTGCAGGTGGAGCCGGTGGAGCTGGTGGTGCTGGTGCCGGAACTGGAGGAGGTGGGGGTCAGGGAGGTCCCAAGGGCGCCCGCACTGGATTATGAGAATGCATCTACCGTAGAGAGGAGGTGCCTGGTGTATAACTGATAAACAAACCGTCAAGGAGTTTAAACATGTTAATTTCACGACATGACTTGGGAGTCACATCAGAGTATGGGGCTCAGCACAATTTGAGCAGCATACAATATCCGGTATACGCTTACGAGTTTCTGACGCATACATGACATTTATTTCGTTTAAATCAGAACCGGATCGGACTAGAGGAATGGTAGCACAGAAAACCTGGTGACGGTAGTCATGGAACAAACTTGGCTTAGATTCATTTTTATCCACCATTCGTGAAAGTCATTCACGTCAATTCATGCTAGGCGTAGAACGTGAACTCTTAAAATGCATGCCATGACTGGATCCTGGTGCATAGCAGGTCCTGCTGCATGCATGCTATAGTTCTGTATACTCATCTCAACCACATTATGTTATTTGAAGTGCTGTATGACTCTCAGATGTTTGCTCCAACTACTTAATTGCAATTTCTGAGAATTGCTGATGTTCTGGACTACAAGCACAGTGTCGGGCTGTTGGTCCCGACCCAGCATGGCTGACATAATGGCATAAAACCTGGACTGTCTTGCTTTCGTTATGAGGCATCGATATTGTAGATGATGTGCGCATCTGTGCATACCGGACTGAAGGTACAGCACCTGGCTTTTTCATCCTGATCGTGAAGGGTGGACAGCATTCATAAGGCCCTTCATATGTTAGTTTTTACAAGTACGGTGGTTTTGTTTGAACCAGGGTCTGGGACCTAGCTGTAATTTGCAAGCTGACGTGATAAGCTTGCAAATTCATGGGCATGCCTTGAGCCTGAGGGTGACTGGGAAGGACAGTCAGCAATTGAGACCTCAAGGATGTGTCCCTTCAGGACTGAGTGGGGTCATTCCAAAATGTTATCACTAGTCAATGGTACAAGACATGGATATTCGTGTAACCTATCCTATATTCCCAAGGTGTGCTAATGCCGCCATCCATTTGCCGTTTTCCTGAAGGCCGGGCCCACACTCAGGCAGACAAGGCCAAGAGGAAGAACGGACAGGTGGCAGCCTGACAGGTCCCACTTTTCCCAGAAGTTCAGTGATAGTACAGTGGGGTCTATGCTACACTTGGAGGATGGGCCCTGGAGGAGAGCCCAGAGGTGTAACGTCATTGACTTGGAGGAAGGGCTGGATCTCACTGCTTCTATCTAGCGTGGGATCACTACCGCCTGATAAGCTCGCAATATTTTCGATCTTAGCTGGCATTGCTGGCGAGCAAGCATGGTCTTGTCATGCTAATAGAATTTCTCCAACTCTTTCTGATGCAAAGGCGTTCAGATGTCTGAATCGCAACTTGTCATGCTGAATGCACAGATACTTGGGGCTGGTAGGGGATGAGCAAGCCCAATGCCAGCTGCCATGCACGGCTAGGAGCCTAGAACCGTGGTGTACCTACGCCGACCACATATGTGAGAGGAAAGTACCGGCATCATACTTAAATCCCTGCAGCCTGAGGGCTCTAGGTTCCAGGCCTCTTTAATCCAGCAGAACAACACAATTGCATTGGGCAGACGCCCGCAAAATGGTTCTGGCAGTCAGGCACTCCATAAACTAGGAAAGAGAGGAGGTGTAACGTCATGGACAAACTAGGAAAGTGACAGAACAACCAGCTACCTTCCCGGCAAGATACTAGCACGCAACCATTGACAGGTGGTGAAAGATTACAGACATGCACAGTCCATTCAGCGCCAAAAAGGCCCAAAGGTTGTGAGAGCTTTGGCGCTTGGGGTCGCCAATGTTTGTCTTATTTGCTGGCCTAGTCAATGCAGCACTCCAATCTGTTTGCAGGCACCTGTCCCTTGCATCACATGTGATGCTCCCATGGACAGTCACAACTTTTGACTGCTGAGCTTTGAGGACAGACTGCTGGCTGTTTCCATAATTGAAAATCCGTCCCGACGCATCACAGCCTGCTGCCATGACTAGCAACGGCCTAGCAGAAGGGCCATGGCCGGCGATGGAAGAATCTCAATGCAGGCTCCATCCAACACCACAGCATAAGATTTGTTACATCCGTCTGCTCCTCAACGCAAGCTCCACCACGTCCGCATCTTTGAGTCCAGGGCCTGGCCCCACACCCCCAGCGCGATGCCCACCGCAGCAATCAGCACCCAGGCCAAAACCTGAAGCGCTATCTGCATCCGCCGCACGCGCAGGCGCTGGGCCTCCTTGCGGTCTGCCTCGACCGCTGCCAGCGCCTCGCGCTCCGCCTTGTTCAGACGCAGCTTTGGGGCGGCAGCGGCCGCCGCCATCTGCTTCTGCTTGGTCGCCGCCGCCGGCATCGAACTGACAGTCTTGGCTGCTCGGTCGGCGCAGGGGTCCTTGGCGGCCGCAACCGTAGGCTCCGCCCTCCCCGCTTTGCACTCCTCGTCGCAGGGAAGAACTCGCGGAGCTGCTGTCGAGTCATACGAGCTTGGCCCTGCTGCTCCGCCGCCTGCCGCTGCCGCAGTGAGCGCCTCGAGGACCGCCTGGCACCGCCACTTAGCCTTGAGCCGCTTGCACGCACACCTGACCGTGACCTCCTCCTGGCAGCCGTCCTGTCCAGGACAGGCCCCCGGGTGGCAGAGCTCACGGCAAGGATGCGGGCAGCGGGGCAGTGGGCGGTGGCAGGGCTTGCCACAGCAAAGCCGTCCGTCCAGGGCACCCAGCTCGTGGCAGAGCAGTGGGACATTGGCCCGGCCGCAGTAGCAGGCGACGTGCATCGGCATATCACACGGGACGCACTCGCCGGGGTGGCACGGCCGCTTGCAACCGTGGGTGCACTGGCTCGGCCTGCTGCACAACCACGTGCAGGCGGCGCACGGCACGGCCGGCGCAGGCGGGCCAAACTCGCCCGTCGCGTGGCAAGCCAGCTCACAGGCGTGGTTACCGCAAGCCAGCAGGCGGCTGCAGGGCGCGCCGCAGCTGAAGGCCGCCACTCGGTGGCACTGGGTCGAAATCTGTGTATGCCTGGGCTCCAGTGAGCACAAGCAGGGAAGGGCAGAGCGGTGTGGGCTTGAGCGGGGCGGGCTATCCGGCATGGTGAAGGTAGTCAGGGCCTTAAGGACCGGTATGGTGTACAGTGTACACAGCCCGGAGGCCCTGGATTTTCTTGAAAGGCCCAAGGGAGGAGCAGCAAGCTACACAAATAAATGGCAAACTTTTGGCAAGAGCTGGAGGCACCTGCATCAGCACTCATCCTCCCGCGCAGACGACCAGTCAATAAGTTGTGCGTCTTCACAGGGGAGGCCAGGGACGGTAAATTATGAGAAGGGGTCAGAGCCGTAGGCCACCGTATCTTCACACTCACCCTCCCATGCAGACTACTGGCACAGCTGCCGTGCATGGCGGACACTCAGACTGCGCCCCTCCTGACTGAAGCGCCTCCCGTACGGCACGTGTTGCGGCAGGAGGCGCAGTAGCCGTCGCTGCTGCTGTGGCGGCGGCGACCTTTCCTCGCTTCCCGTCCCCGCCCGATGCCACCGCCACAGCACCGCTCCCTTGCCTCTGCAGGTCCTCGCCGTCAGCCGCAGCTCGAAGCAGCCGCAGCAGCGCCGATGCAGCGGGCGCAACTGGGCGCTCAAACTGCGGCACCGCAGGCGCCGGTGCGTCGTGGCACCGATCCGACGGGCAAGCGTGGCCGCAGGCCAGAACCATCCCACACGGCTCAGCACAGGGCGGGCACGCACCGTAGTGGCAGCAGTGGGCAGGCCGCTGCGCAGCGTGGCGGCACAGCGCCGGAACCTCGCAATCTGCTGAGCACCTCGGCGGCATGGCCCACTTCTCCGCACCGCACGGGATGGTCGAGCGCGCAGTACCGCACGCACAAGTCACCAGCAGCGTGAGAGGGCAGGGCCTGCGGGTGGGATGACAGGTCACCAGAGGTGAGATGGAAGGTCCTGCACAGGGTTCGGCTCGAACACTGTTAAGGGACTCAGGAGTGACGCAAGCTGTATGTTCCGCAGCAAAACAGTAATATTTCGACTAAAGAACCGTACAATGATTGTCACACCATAACGAGGCCGACCGTCACGACCGTGAATTGGCCAACCCAGGTCCTGCATGGGAAGAGGGAGGGTCCTACCGCCTGCGGGACATCAGTGTAGATTCTAGCGGAACCAGACCAGTGGGGCGATGCCGGGCGGCCACCACTGGGGGGCCAAACCATGACCGGCTACGGCTGCAAGTCTTACCCAAGGCATATACTGGCACTGCTCTAGGACCCCTCATACACGGCCTAGGACGAATTTGAGTTGTAGCTGAAATACTCTGCAGCAGGCAAAGAAGGAAGGCCTATCACCGGGGTGGGGCAGGGCTTGCCAAGTGGCCATGTGGGGCACGCACGTCAGAAAATTTATTTGGGGGGCGCTTGTGCCCACTCTGCCCTTTTATATGTTCTTTGGCAGCGGCGACAGCAGCAGTGAGCAGCGGCGCTTACCTGCACGGGCCGCTGTGGCAGGGCGACTGGCACTTGTGGTTTCCGCAGCGCAGCTTGCGACCGCAAACCTCCTCGCACGGCAGGCAGCCATCGTCGCAGCAACGCCGCTTGCAGGCGTGGCGGCCGCACGCACGCAGGTTGTTGCAACGGCGCTCGCACATCAGCTCCGTGTGGCATAACACCTCCTTCTGCATCTTTCCACACCTAGGGCGGGTAGAGGGTACAAGGTTAAGTCTCAATATTCAGTCCGTTGTAGCAGCACTCGCACAGCAGCTCCACGTGGCAGAACAGTGACAACACCTCCTCCTGCATCTTTCCCAACATGCGGTGAGATTTTGAAGTTGGGCTTTAATGCTTGGTATCTACCGGCACCTGTCATGAGGGTGCACCACCTCATAAAAAAAATATGGAATTAGGACAAATCCTATTTAGACGTTATGTGGTTATAGGAGAAAGACGACATTTCAGGCTAAGGGTATCAGGGTATGTTACCTTACAGCAACTGGTGGAAGGGACCGTGGAGGGGGGGGGGGTCGAGCTTACCATGGGTATAACAACGCCAAGTCAGACAGTGCAGGTCAAGTACCTTCCGAGAGAGAGGAAGGGTTACTTCCTTTCTGAATGCACTCCAAGCTCCAACGACAGAGCGTACCTGCAGCTCTTGATGACCAGCGATTTGCACGTCTGAGGGCAGGCCCCGTAGTGGCATCGCTCTGCGCACTTGTGCACCCCACAGGCCAGCAGCTTGCCACATGTCTCGCTACAGGTGGGCACCTGAGCTTTTGGCGAGGAAGGGTAGAAGGCAGCCATGAGCTCCATGTGCCAGTGCGGCACCTGTGATTAGAACTGGAGAGCAACAGGCGGCCATGGGGCCCATGCAATGGTCCCAACCGGGGCTTGGAGGTACCAGCAGGTTCAAGGGTCATGAGAGGCAAGCCATGGGAGGGCCATGCTTTCGCCTGCGACCCTGACTTGCGAGGCATGCATCACCTCCATGCCGGCCTTGCCTCAAACAGCACCCAGGCCAGCCTCCCCAAAGCCTCCCATGCCCCATCCCCACATGCATGCCTCGCCTACGTGCACATCCCCCCACACAAGCCTTACCTTATCAAAAGCCCTCCATCAGTAAATGCCTCGCCTGTGACCAAACCATTAATGTTTGAATTACCCATGCATGAACCACCATGTCAACCTCGCAAAAGTTATTTCCTGGGATCCGGAACCCGCCCCAAGAATTATATTTGGGTCCCAGATCGAAGGATCACCGGGACAATGGCTCGCATGCCATGCATGTCTCCCTGGAGACGAAAGCACAACCGCGAGCCCACTTGCCTTGTCCGTGCAAGAAAGCTCCGGATGCTCCGCCTTCCCGCAGGGGCAGGCTCGCGTGCCCTCGTAGGCGCAGGCGCCGCACACGCCGGCGTGGCAGGCCTTATCGCAGCTGTGGTGGCTGCAGGCGAGCGGCCGGCCGCACACGCGGGCGCAGTGGAACGTGCGCTGCCCACACTCCAGTCGGCGTTCCTCAGCTGAGCATGCGCAGCGAAAAAGGCCAACCTGCACAAATCAAGGGCAATGAGATCATGTTGTGCATGGCAGGGAGTGCATGGCGGAGGCGTTCTCAGCAGAGGGTTTAATAGCAGGCAGCGCGTGTCAGGGGGGTCGCACAGTGGAACAGTCCGACCTGCTTGCATCAAGGAGACAAACTTCTGCTTTGACCCATGGAAAGGGTTCCGGGAATACAATACAGGTGAGTGTCGTAAGGGGACAGCGTTACATTTCAACGCGTTAGAGGGTTTCAGGGTCCGGTGGGGCGCCAGCCAAGCGGGCGTGCATGGCGAGGACATGCACGGTGTGGGAGCGCGCGAAGTTAAACAGGCTGACCTGCATACATCAAGGAGACGGAATTCTGCTTTGACACATGGAAGGGGTTGAAGGAAAGAGAGTGCATGGCCAGCATGCATGCATAAAGGAGACACAATTCTGCTTTGACACATGGAAGGGTTTGAAGGAAAGGGGCCTGCTTCGCGAGGACATGCATGGCGTGGGAGCATGCGCAGCGGAACAGGCTGACCTGCACGCATGAAGGATACATCAGTGCGCTTCCACACTTGAAAGGGGTCACAGGGAAGGGGAGCGCATGGCAGGATACACATGGGAGTGCATGGCATATGGGGTGCATGACATCCGTTTGAGGCGCACATGTCAAGGAATCGAGACAACGGATTCACGTAATATCATCACGGCATTGTCTACTAGAAGTACAACTGAACCCACAATATCAAAGTGGGGGCAACCTGAAACATGTCCCCATTTGACAACGCATGCAAATACTGCGTCCACAATGCTCCACATTGCATCCCCATCTACCCTCTTGGTATTGATACAACTCCCACAGCTCGTGGGCAGTTAGGTTTGCCACACTCCCTTGCCAGCTGGCTTCTCCTCCCTCCCCCCTGTTAGATGTAGGGGATGCCCCCCTCATGTCGATAGCGAAGTTCTGGTGCCTTATCCTTTCTTCGCTGCCCCGACCGCGTCGCATAACCCCCCAAAAGGCAAAATCATGCAGGGTACCAACATCAGCATTCTGCTATTTGAACAAAGCGCTGATGCGGCACCCCTGATGCGGCAGTCCTCTGTTCTTCCATCTTTTCATGGCTTAACCATCCTGGAACGCCATCCCGACACCCCCAGGGGTTTAGGGCACATGTTTTCGGACAGCAGCCCATGGCAAACAACGCACTTGGCGGCAGGGCGCACACTCGCCCTCATGACAGGTGTCCGGGCAGGTGTGTCCGCACTCGAGTTTGACCCCACACACAGAGCCGCAGCTGTACTCGTTGTGTCCACACCTGTGGGTGTTGAAACGCGAGCAGACGCATATCTCAAATCAGTTGCAGCACGTTGATACAATGTAACCTTCACAACCACCTTCAGGCCGTTTTTTTGAAAGGGCTAGGCAGTTAGAGCAGGAAAAACAGATATTGAGCATAGAGCATACCGGTACACAAAAGCCATCATTCTTAATTATTTTGTTTGAATGCACACAAGACTACCTTCAGACTGCCAGGCAGTAACCACTTAGCCCGTAGGACTATTACTTGATCGGCTACCCCCTACGGCCGGGAGGCCAAGTGATCGGCTACCCTATGATGAACGGTAGCCGATCGGTAGCCGATCATGACGATCAAGTAATGGTCGGCTACCCCCTACGGCCGGGTGGCCAAGCAGCAGGGCTTGCTAATTTCTGCCGGCCGTGGGACGGGTTATGGCCAAAGCACCCTTCATAAACACTGGTCGAGAGTTGAGCTGAGGTAGGGCATACATCGATAACCAACCGAATCAAGTGGGTAACCTAGTGGCTGACAGAGAGGTCTTACCCAAGTTCAATATTGTATAACGAAACCGGTATCAGTTCGGCCAATACAGTTCCCGCAGTCACAGGCAATTCTGTATGTTTTGATAGGTCTGTAGGGAGCGACAACATCGAAGTGCTAAATAAAATAAATTGCTCACATATTTCCCACTGGCCACTGGAACTTGTCTCCTTGAAGGGGTAACAGATCAGAAGAATCGATGAAACAAATATGATGTCGACATTGTTTAGGGGGAAACAGAATTGCAGGGCCTTTCTCATAAAACGGATTAATGACAAAGATTATCGGTCATTCCAGATACCAAATAAAAACAGCATGGGAAATATTATTTAGGTCGGAACATGAGACTGAGCTAAATTGCGGACTTTCAAGGAAAACTCTGTACAACGGAATACAATGAATGAAGACGGACGCTATGGTCCCCATCAACCTTCACAACACATATTGACCTCCTCCTCGCCCTCCGCTTCCCACCAGTCTACTACCTCTGCTGCACAGCTGTCCTCCACCCCAACTCTCTTGCACACATCCTTCCCCTTCCTCCTCCACACTTGTCCACCCTAGCTGCACACAGGAATGTTCCATACACCCTCTTGCTGGCCCTGGAGGTGGCTGGATGCTCGCATGATGGCCAAACATCCCTATACGCGGCCGCTCAGAAAGGCCGCAAGGAGTGCGCGGCCTTGCTGCTGGAGTGAGGCGCCAAGGTCCATGCTGCTCATGAAGTGGGCAGTGCACGTTCGCACATGTTGCGCATCGTGACTGTCCACCTTATAGGCGGCACCAACATTGGCCCCTCACGTCAACAGCAGGGCCACGATCTAGTTACGAACTTTCTGAGCGGCCGCGTACAGGGGTGTCTGGACATCAAGCGACCATCCAACCACATCGAAGATAAATGGTATGGATCAAAGCACTCCAGCGCCAAAGAGCGCGCGGCACTGCTACCTGGGCAAGGGGCGAACGTAGGTATCGCCCCAAAGATGCGCAGTGCACGGTCGGGCATATCATACACGACCGTGCACTGGTCACCTAGTGGGCGACACAAAAGGTAGCCCCTCGATCCAGCAGCAAGACTACGCACTCCATGTTCGTGTCCTTTCCAGACAGCCGCACAAGGAGATGTCAACCAGATAGACCGAGTGTATCAGACAGCATCCTTCAACACCTCTTCCACCTTGTACACAATTATCTCGGGGCTTGCAGGCACTATCCCTTAGGTTCTGAATAGCCCTTGAATTTCAGCAAGAAGCAAGTGTGGATAAGTCCAAGGTCGTATATTCCAAACGGCACAGCCGTGGGCAGGCCCTTCAGGCGGCGTTTAGCGATATTTCGGCCCCCTAGTTCGACTCATACTTGTTCAGTTGAATCCCCTTTCTAAATCAGGGGTGTTTCAATCAGCGTCAAAAAGTCCAACTCAGATAGAAGGATCGATATCCAGAAAGCGGAACTCAAGAGGAAATCAATTTCAAAATTGTGGGGGGTCTTTTCAGGGGGCCTTTGAATAGGGTATGGGCAGCCAAGGGCTGAAGTCTCTGATCAAGGAACATCATGCCAGCACAGTGACTCTACTCTGCCTCAGAAAACAAACTGTGGCGGTAGCAATTAAGTTGTGCAAGCATTCACATGAGAGTAAAGTGTATGTGGAGAGGCAGGTTTGGGAAACGGTAGGCTGAACCCGGATATTCAATTCCGGCCAGTTGGTCGCTGGTTCACAGCTTTAAGATCCCAAGAGCTCGTGGATTGTCAGCTTTGTGCGGCCTCTTTGTTTAAAAACTGTGCCATACAAACTGTCTATTGATTGTCGGGCACCCTTCATGCCTTCCCCATTTCATCAAGAGATAGCCTTTGACTCGACAATAGGCTTGCCAATCCGTTACACGTACCTAACATTGATTCATTGATGAGGATGACATTGGCCAGCATGAAGAGGGTCAGAAGTGCTGAATTCAATTTCCGTGTACCAGACCTCGAGTGACGCAGCTTTGGCTTTTACAGTGGGAGGAACCCCTAGCGAGGAGGGGGTGCTGGGTCGAAGATGGTTCATGAGCTCAGCGCATCCCATTCAACCTTGGGCCTTGACATATCAAACCAGCACGAGGTCAAGAATCCCCTTAAGGATATAGTATAGCACACTTGAGTCTGAGCATGAGGTTGTTGGAGAAAATTGAGAGCCGGCCCCGGCTCTAAATCGGCTCTAAATCGGCTCTAAATCGGTGATTTGGTCGAGGGGCAGATCGAGATCCCCTGATCGAGATGGTGCAAGTGGTTGAGAAACGGCACACACAGGATGATAGCTTCGTAATACCGGTATTTGGTGCATTGCAAGTAATAAATATTTTTAGTCACATGAAAAAAGTATTCAACCCATTTGCCCTTACCAAAACCAGCCGAGAAAATACCAAGGAAGTCGGCCAGACTGAACTTCAGCAGACCCAACTTCCAGGAAAGGTCAGCGGCTAAAACTTAAGGTGTTTATAGGCCTGTGACATCTCTGAATCCCCCCTTACACGCACCTCCTCTTCCGTTTCATGCGCCCGCAGTGGCAGGGTGCGTCAACGACCAGCGGGCAAGGTGGGCACGGGCCGGGATGGCACAGCAGCAGGCAGGTGTGGCCGCAGTCCCCAGACAAGGCCTTCCCACAGAGCTCCCCACACGTGTGCGGTGTGACCCAAGGATCCCTATACAGCATCCACCGGGAGGCAATATGCTCAGGGGGGACTGGAGGTCAGGAGTCGATTCAGCTTGGGACGGGAGTCTATCTGGAAATGGTGAACCGGGGGCACGAGTGGTGGATCCAGAGGGCAGGTATCCATCAGTCAAGCAAAGGAACACGTGGCAGTTGGGGAAAGACGAAGGAAGTGGTTGGACCGGTAAACAAATGCTATACACATACAACTTACTTTTCCTCGAGCCCTCGTAATTTTGTCACCTACGAATTTGAAGCTACTACCTGTAATCGGCCTTCGGTCCAAACCAAACGCAGGTTATCCCAAACTGCAAACACATACAGCAGAGCCCTGAACCTGACCACCCTGACCCTTCAAACGTGAACCCCAGTCAATGCGGCAATTCGGCCAGAGTTTTCCCGGCGTTAACCAAGCTCAAGCCATCTCCACCCTGATTCAACTTTCTCCCGACAGAGATCGCTGCACAAGACGGGATCCCAATCAACGTGTGAATTCAAACATAGTTTCCAGACCCCTCCCTGCGTGTGCCTAGTTCAAATACTCACCACTCTGGGTCGACTTGTTTCCTACAGAAACAGCTGTACACAGATGGGATGGCAGATGCTCCGTACGCTTGCCTGCCAGGAGGAGGGAGCACATATCAAATGAAACTGGAGCAGCCTCCAAAAAGAGAATATGGAGCGTGACAACACGGTTAAGAATAAAAACATATTTAATAGGTTAAGAAACTCATTCCGGTATACCAGTACTGCTGATCAAACAATCAGTTCGAAATGGGAAAAGCCTTGGATCGGATCTCTCAGAAGTGCCACTGGTGGGATCATGCCTCCCCCACACATTGCCTCAGCCCCTCTACCAATCAAGGATTCCTTGATTGTTCAAAATCCCGAGACATCATGCTTCCTTTCTCCACAGAATTTAGGAACCACACGCCCTCCCTCCCTCCTGCCTGGCTGCCCGCCCACCCTCCAAAACATGCAGAACATGAGCACGCACACCTGCACTTTGGACCCACCTGTCCTTCCACTGCCCGCCTACCCTCAAAGACAAGCAGAACATGAGCTTGCACACCTGCACTTTGGACAAGCCCACTCCGCTGCGGCTGTTCCCTTGCCTTGAGGCGCAAGTGGAGTCCCGGGCGCAGGCGCGGGGGAAGATGCCGCTCGCGCTTTCGCTGCGTCGAGCTGCGATCTCGCCCAATCCTGCAGCAACAGGAGGCAGTGGGGAGGGGGGGTGACGGAGGGGATATTGGGTGCAGTGACTTGCCCTATCTTACAAGGACATCGGTTGGGGGAGCGGGGAGGGGGACAGTTGTTGCTGCACCTCGCCCAATCTTGCAGCAGAAGGAAGCAGGGGGAGGGGGGGAGGAAGGGAGGGACAATTGTTGCTGCGATTCACCCAATCTTACAACAGCCGAAAGCAGGTGGGAGGGGGAAAGGAAGTGGAGTCTATCGCTGTGACTTGCCAAATTTTGTTGTCATGGGGAGCAGGGTAGGGGCAGGAATATGTATTGCTACGGCATCCTGTTGCAACCGGGGCGGAGGGAGGGGACGCTTGTCAAAGGCAGCACACGCAGAGGCCTTCATGAAAACGGTCCCACCCAGTCATGTTCCCAGCCCGTGGGTCGGCTAGGCGTGAGCGATAGCGACTAAGGCCGGCAAAGACATTAGGGCGTGTGTGTACCACAGCGGTCGGAGGAGGGATGATGCAAGGGGCAGACGAAGCACCCTCGTGCTACCTCGGGCCTGACAACAGGAGGGCTAATTGGCATGCAGGTCAAACTTCAAAATTCAATTCAACGGTTCAGCATTTGAAATTTCAATATTGAAGTGTATGCTAGCGAGGTATGCAGTCCCTCTAGACAGCAGACACTAGACACTAGACAGTAGCGGTGCATGACAGTGTAGCAGCTTCCACAGTATTCCGACGATATGTCAATGGGCCAGGTTCTAAATCAAAAAAACAAATTTGATGCAAACGGGGTGAGGGAAATAACTCGCACAGCTGAGGTGTATAACCGCATAGGAGATTCCACTGCAGTCCCAGACCACGGAGCTGCGCTTCATTTGAAATTTGAAATTACCAGTATGAACAAAATACTAGCGAAATTTGCAGTACCTCAACACAGTTGAGGTGCATGACAGCATAGCAGCCTCCACTGCAGTCCCACACGGCATCGTTGGGACGGATTTGGCAGAGGCAGATGAGGCAGGCCCCACCATCTTCATTGGAGCTGCCCAGATACTCCTGAACACGCTCCAGGCCACGGTTGAAGACTTGATCACTTCACAAGGGATGAGGAACAGAGGGCCTCAGGGGAGGAACAAAAAATAGGCGAGGTCCTGATTTGCTTTAGGCAGATGAGTCAGGCCCCCCCTTCATTAGCTCATCATTCAAGCTATTCAGGTACTCAAGAACACGCTCCAGGCCACGGTTGAAGAATTGGCCCTGCAAAACAGGGAAGGGCATATCTTATAAGAGCGCCTCTGATTTAGTAGAGGCAGATGAGGCAGGTGCCGCTGTCCTCCTTGGACCAGCCCAGGGACTCATGCTCATGCTCCGGGCTGCGGTTGAACATGAAATCACCGCTCATGAGGGGCGGAGGGGCAGAATGTACATGCCATTAAGGAGGTGTATACTCCGGCGAACGCTCCAGGACACGACTGACTATTCAGTCACTGTTCGATAGGGGAAGAAGGCACCAAGGTAGGTACATAAAATAAGTGTACTTCCCCAGTCCCCCAGGTGCTCCAGGCTGCGCTTTGACATCTGGTAACTGATTAAGAGGGGAAGACAAGAAGGAGACTCCAGAAAGGAAGCCTAGAGTCAAAAACCAATGTTTGTAATTTGTTTTGCAGGAGCACGAAAACAAGTGCCAGTGCTTGTTTCATTTTAATTTCACATGTGAAGACAAAGGACGCAATCTCAAAACAAAATTCCACTGTAAAGGCTTTTGGTTCAGACTACTGCTAACCTAGTGCTACATTTCCTGAACAGGCAGTCTCGGCCTCGGCTTATGGGCTGCATGACTGTCTCCCCCGAAAAACAGTGATGCAATAAGGATATCAGCAGCACCAATGCTCAATCAGGTCCACCTGTACATGAAACGGAGTCATCGTATTTTCCAGCCTCTTAATGTATGATACTAAATTACATCTTGCCGTTCTAAGCTGGTGCTATATGTCCTTCTCACGGGCATTGACAACGCCGCATGGCAAGGATGCACATGGCTGTTTGGGGGAGCGCACCTGAGGATGTCGTCAGACGCCAGGTCCTGAGATGCGTTTATGTACTTTGCAAACAGGGAGGAGCTGCCCAGCTGCTCCATGCTCCTTGGGGCAACAGCCCCTGCGTCCCAATCAGCGGAGGGGGCCCCGCGGCCACCTCCCACTCTCGGCATGGCTGTGCCTCTGCTACGCTTCGCGTCCTCTAATTGGCAGCGCCTGCGCTCTCTGGTTTCGTTGGCACGTCACCGATCGGCAGAGTCTGCAAAACGGGAGTTTTTTCAATTTGGGATATCAGAGTAAGAGATCTGGATGAGCTTTAAGCGCCTGCTTTTTGTACTGATTCAGGCTATGAGGTGGATGAATCACCATGTCGGGTTTGAAGATACTGTGGATGACGCTTGCGCCGAGGAAGAGCGACACGAGAGACACAGCGTAACCCTTGACGATGTCCGGCATTGGCATTGTTAGGAGCACTTTGAATCGGCACTGCAGGTGGTGAGCGATCATTTGGCACATGCTTGGGGTAAAGGTACAGGCCAAGGGTTTTGAGGCCGTTAGTGACGCCCGACGGGTAAGGTTTCAGGCGGCAAGAAACCAAGAGACTGCCGACTATTCCCATCCAAGGCAGATACCATACCTCCACCTGCCCAAATCAATATTTTTCCCACGCCCCGTCCGAAATGTCCCCGATTCAGAGCGTGCTCCTCGTGTTCGCGATGGAGGCGGAGGCGACCCCTCTGATCACCAAGCTAGGGCTAACAAGGAACGACACAGTCAAGTAGGAAAGCAATATCTTTCAAGTCCGCCTGCTCCACCCAGCCCCCACAGCACTGAACCCAGCAACCCCTGGCATGCATGCTCACCCTAGGACCATCGGCCCCGCGCCATGCGTTACCTACTCAGGCCCCGTGGGGGACCTGACCGTCCACGTCGTCTGGAACGGCAAGTGCGCCACCAATGGCTGTGACAATGTCGGGACTGTGCCGGCCTCGCTCTCAGCCTACCTGGCGATCCAGGCGTTCAACCCCGACATCGTGATCAGCGCTGGGACAGCAGGGGGCTTCAAGGCGCAGGTAGGCAGGCAGGCAGAAGAAGGGAGAGAGGAATGGAGGGACATACCCCCCTCACCCCATGGAAAGTGCAGAGCGTCCTTTACCCCTATAACCTCTTTGTTATAGGGGTCGCCTGACGAAGTCAGTGCCTCCCCAGCCTAGCGGCAGGGCGTTAGCAGACAGGGGTATTTACACAGATGAGGCAGGCTTTAATCATGAACAGTTACGTAGCAACCAGCAAGACCAGACGAAACCTTAGACCCTGAACTGAACCCTATAAGGAGAACACACAAAACTGGACATTACAGCACCATTCTGTCGACACGCTCCCACTGGACAGTTCGTCCCTAACACAGAAACCACTGCCAGAATAACGCAATAGGAAAGCTCTCACACAAACTCTGGAACCTGAATGAGACGAGGGACAATTTCTGCCACAAACTCTAAGACGCAACAAATCAGAGAAATAAACCGTGGAAACTCGAGCTACATAAAGGTGTAAATCCTGGATTCAATCCTAGATCATCTGGTTGAAGTGAACCCTGTATGGAGAACACAAAGAACTGGAGAGTACAACACCATTCCGTCAACACAGGGTGTTCCTCCTTGTTGCGTTGAGTTTGTTGCACCTTCCCCTGCTATACTAAATTATATCATGGCTGGTGCACCCGCCAACGCTCTGATGAAGAAAAGTAAACAAGTGCACAGCCTGACGGTACTGGTACCGTACGAATGAAACACCGGTACTTGTACTCTGAGTATATTCAAATAACCTTGCCTGCCCCTCCAATAGGGTGCAGCAATCGGGGACACCTTCCTCAGCTCTGCCATCGTCAACCATGACCGCCGTATTCCGATCCCCGGCTTCGACAAGTACGGCCTGGACCTGGTACAGTGCCCGCCCTGCCCGGCGCTGCAGGCTGCATGCGGGTTCAAGCTGGGTGTGGTCTCGTCAGGGAACTCGCTTGACTATACAGACAAGTGCCTGGACATAATGGGCACCCACGCGGTGCGCAGTGGATGCTGTATCCTGGGGAATTGGTGACAACCTTGATGCCTGAAAATCAACTGGCCTGAGGGCCCGACCTCAACTGCAGGTTGTGACTTCCAGCCGGTTCGAGATCCCACTGGCGTGCCCTCCTGGCCTGAAGCCTGCAGGCAGTGTTTCGTTTTTCGTGTCTCAGGTGCATGTCAGTTACACTCTGGCCTCCGGCTGGCGGCCCCGTTTGTGGCCAGCCATGCTGCTTTGGCCACCAGTTGTAGGCTGGTCCAGGTTTGGTACCAATCAAGCCTTCGGCGGCCGCGGGGCGGCCTGCCGAAGGTGGACTTTTAGTCAAAACACGATACACTGCCTGCTGTAGTTTTGATGGTGATGGAGGTTGCTGCGATCGGCTGTGTGGGGGCTGTACTCAAACCGTCATGCCTCCCTGACTGGCCTGTCCCCCCTTCCTCGAGTATGCAGGTTGCGGTGAAGGAGATGGAGGCTGCTGCAATTGGATGGGTGTGCGGGCTATACTCAAAGCCGTTTATCTGCGTTAAGAGCATTACCGACATTGTCGATGGCGGCAGGTGCTATGGGCTGGGAGCTGTTTCGGGTTGAAGAATCAATCGTAACCTGTAACTGCCACTTCTTTAACGCACCTTCTGCATGTGTTGTCCCTCATGCCATGTCTTCTCGTGGCCCGACTTCTTGATGCCTAATTATTTCCTCATGATCTTTACTCCTGTACAATTGAACTTTTAAAACCAGGTGGAACGCTGAGATTGTGATGGCATGAACTACTGCTGTTGGGTCCTTAATATGCCTGTCCTTGGTGCCTGCTGCGGGTGTTGCTGCATGGCACCCATGCCCAAGCTCATACCCATGCCCATTTACTCCTCGGGCCTTGAACCGAGCTCCTGGATTTCGGGTTGGTCCTTCAACCCTTCATTCTTTATCCCTTCAACTCCTCAGGCCTTCACACGAGGAGTTCCTAGAGAATCTATCCACCGCAGCTGTGGCGCTGCAGACAGCTGTTCCCAAGGTCCTTGAATACATCTCAGGGAAGCAGATGGCAGACCTATAAGAGCCGGGAGGCATGACCAGGTCTCATTCCCTGGTCTACCATGGCGCCCCTTGGATCCACTTGGTTGATGAAACCTGAGGTCTGTGAGATCCGTGACCACAAAGCTGGAGACCTGTTTGATTTTATTCTTATTTCTGAGACTTCGAGAGCGATGACAGACCATGATAACAATTCCACACATATGTTTTGCACATCAACAGAGACAGCCTGCCCCCTAGGTCCTCTTGAAATAAGTGAAGGAAGTGTAGGTTAAGCGCAGAGCCGCAGATGACAGATTCTGCCGTTCTTTTGTCAGCCCGGGTATCCCCACTTCATACTTAATGCATGCTCGGTGTGAGCGGTACGCGGCGGATGTGCGCAGCGATTCTCTGCCATATAGTTACTTACACTTTTCTGCCATCACAAAACTTTTCAGAACAATCTGTCTCCTTCCTGACTTCTTGTTAAGTGCTCACCTGAAATGCTCTGTAACCACGGCATGTTTTGTGGTTGTGGCCTATCTTCTGCACAACAGGGGTATGCAGCAGCTCTGCAGTTTAAGCACTCGGTGTGAGACCGTCTCGTCCGGAGTGAAGTCAGGGTTAAGTGAGGATTTAACACCCAAGCAGAGCTTGGTAACCTCCTATTCTTCTTCAGCAGCTGGCGTCCCCAGCGCCCTCCTGACTATCTGCAATCACAGTGTGAGAACCAAACCAGTGTAGGTGGGCAGCCAGCCGACCTCCCAAGCGGCCCTGGCTGCCTCTGTCTCAACTATGGCCAGCTCTCCCCGATCGGGGCGGCCACAATGGCCTCCACCAGCGGCCCCACGCACAGTGGGTTTTATCCCACGATTGCGGTAAGGACTCAATCACGAGTGCCATGGCTGTTGGGGACTGGCACCATCATGCTATCGCCCCTGCGACGATGGCCAGGGTGAGCGGCTCGTCTAAAAGTGCCAGTCTCTTGTGCGAACCTTACCCATTGGCAGAATGGCAGCCTTGCAGTACTCCTGGACTTGCATTGCCCCCCGTTGGAACGTGTCCAGCTCCTGGATATTGCCTCGTATGTTAGGGATTTTGATCGCCTTGGACCAATGGACCCCCAGGAGGGTTTCACCATTTGTTGCTGAAGCTGCAGGGTCACAGTATTCTCCTTTGCTCTCTTGCGGTGCTTGGCATGGCGAGACCTGCGCCCCCCCCCCCACAGCTCCTCTTCTGACCTCGATCCGTCCGATCCCTAGAAACTAGACCCGGAAGAGCTGCTGGAGCTGGGCTTAAGCTGGAGCCTCCGCCACCACCCCCAACGGCCCCTGATGGGTCCAACTGGCGGCGGTGTGAATGGCTATGGCGGCGGCAGCTTCCCCGGCCCGGACGATCGCCAGGCTAGCCCGGGTCGTCCCTCCTGCGGGATCCCCTGCCACCCTCAGATGGCCTGTGCGAATGCGTGGGAGCAGCCCCAAGGGACTGTGAAGTGAAGTTTTTACAGTCCAACAGAGCATCACATTTGATGCATGGGACATGTACCCGTGAACCGGTACAGGCACTAAATACGCTGGGACAGCAGCGAAAACCAGTGCCCCCCTGGGGCCTGGGCTAGCAACTAACACAGAGCCAACGGGCAGCAGCGTGGGAATGAACCCTATAGTGCAGGAGATAAGCCTCAGCCATAAAACATGACGTGAGAGCAAAAGAGTTCGGTCGAACACCGCCTAGAAAAATTAAGAATGTCAATGACGTGACACCTCTGGGCCCTGCTAAAAGAGCCTCGGCCGCGTGGGCGCTTATCTAAAGAGTTGGGAGGAAAGAACGAAACAAACACAAGGGGCAGGACAAAGAAAGGTGGAATAGTGGGAAATGAAGTGAAGGGACAAAAACAAAAGGCTGGAAAAGAAAGATAAAGGAAGTTCCAGCATGCGAAGAAACCGTCTACGCCTCATCGATATCTACCACGTCTTCCACAAAGGCCAGGGCATCCCACCCAAGCCTGCCCCGGTACAACTTGAAGAAGTCTGCAGCACCGTTCGGGGGACCTGCCCATCCCCGCTCCCTTAGTTGATCCTGCACACTGCGGCATTGAAAGCAAGCATGCAACGCATCTTCCACATGGTCGCCGTTTCCCCTAGCCCAACATTCGCTAGCAGCAGTCACGCTGCTGACCGCTGCGCCGTCCTCTGGTGTCAGCTGTGCTGATTGCGCCGAGCCGCAGCCTGAAGTTTTTGCGCACGCAAGCACACTCCCAGTGTGAACTGTGTGTATAAATCTCATTGAGATGAGTATGTGAAACTTCTGTGAGTGAGTAATTTCAATGTTGAATTATTTAGAAACGATGAAACAAACATATGGAGACCAGAGATCGGAATCATGCTAATCAAGAGGATAGTCATTCTATCAAGGGCTTTTAGTCAAAGCTCCCCCTAAACCAGGCACGCCCGTTCCTCAGGACAGCGGAACCCGGCTCACTCTTGTGCGGACTGGGCCCTTTCGCCGTCAGCAATGCCAGACAAGACCTGCTCATCTGGTCGTGCCGGGAACAATTTTTCGGAACTGATCCGGCGAATACCTGAAAGCCTGATTGAATGGCCTCTTTCAGCCAGGTCACCTGCTGGTATGCGACTCTCCGCCCATCCAGCAGGACCTAGAGATCATCCTTGGTCGGTGGAAGCCTACGATAGGCCTTAATGGCCCACGCCTGGATGTGGTTATCCATTAGCTCTCTCTGTGCCGCCTCCCTCCTACTATGTGTGCAATTTCTCACCCGCCTCTCTCCACACGTTTTTGGCCCATGATACCAACCTGGACCACGCCAGGGGCGGCGCCATGCTTGGACCCCCTACACCGGGATCTCTGCCGGCAGATCTCGCGGAGCCACTGGCGCCAGCAATCGGACCCGGCTGCGGGACCCTAGAGGGCTTACGTGCCTGGTCTGGCCTGGCCTGACCTGACCCTCAGCACCCTGGCCTTCAGCCTGGTACTGGTGTTGCTACAGGCCCAGCGGCGTTGAAGCCTGTTCACCCTACACACTAGGGGGGAACCGGGACATAGGTGTATCATACATCGCGGATGCTGGTACTGCCCGGGGAACTAGCCGCTGCGGCAAAAACGGCAAGGTGTGTGTGTACCAGAGAGGTAGGCACAGGCATAACGATAGGGGCAGACACACCACTCTCCTGCTACCTTGGCCCTGCCAACAAGAGGGCTAAATAGCATGCCGGTCAAATTCAAATATTGAACTAGATGTTATCGGTGTGTGCAGTATCTCTAGAAAAGTAGGCAGTACAGGTGCATGACAGTGTAGTAGCCTCCACGGCATTCCAATGACACGTCAATGGGGCGAATTCTAAATAAATGAAACATGATTCGATGGAAACGGGGTGAGGGCAGTTCCTTGACGCAGCTGAGGTGTATAACCGCGTAGCAGACGCCACTGCAGTCCCATACTGCGACGCTAGGCTTCACTTCAAATTTGAATCTACGGGTATGAACAAATGCTAGCGGAATTTGCAGTACCTCGACACAGTTGAGGTGCATGACGGCATAGCAGCCTCCACAGCAGTCCCACACGGCGTCACTGGGACGGAGTTGGCAGTGGCAGATGAGGCAGGCCACACCATCTTCATTGGAGCTATTCAGGTACTCCAGAACACGCTCCAGGCCACGGTTGAACAATTGGCCCTGCAAAACAGGGAAAGGCATATCTTATAAGAGCGCCTTTGATTTAGCAGAGGCAGATGAGGCAGGTGCCGCTGTCCTCCTTGGACCAGCCCAGTGACTCATGCTCATGCTCCGGGCTGCGGTTCAACACAAAGTCACCGCTCATGAGGGGCAGAGGGGTAGAACGTGCCAGTCATGAAGGAGGTGTATACTCCGGCGAACGCTCCAGGACACGACTGAATATTCAGTCACTGTTCGATAGGGGAAGAAGGCACCAAGGTAGGTACATAAAATAAGTGTACTCCCCCAGTCCCCCAGGTGATCCAGGCTGCGATTGGACATTTGGTAATTGGGTGTTCGAGGGGGAAGACGGACAAGAGGCTTCAGAGAGGAATCCTTTACCGGTAGTCACAAATCACTTTATAATATGTTTTTGAAGGAGCACAAAAACAAGGTCCATTGCGCGTTTCATTTTAATTTCACATGTGAACATTGGAGAACATCTCATGCAAAACTTCCACTGTAAAGGCTTTTGTTCAGACTACTGCTAACCTAGTGCTGCATTTCCTGTACAGGCAGTCGGTCTCGGCTCATGAGCTACATGACTGCCCCACCCTCAGAAAGGAGAGAGGCAAAAAGGATATCAGCAGCACCAATGCTCAATCAGTTTCACCTGTACATGAGGCGGGGTCATTGTATATATGTATTTCCAGCCTTTAAATATATGATACTATAATAGGTCTTGCCGTTCCCCTGACATGTCCTTCTCACGGGCAATGACGGCGCCGCATGGCAAGGATGCACATGGCTGTCTGGGGGTGCGCACCTGAGGATGTCGTCAGACGCCAGGTCCTGAGATGCGTTGATGCACTTTGCAAACAGGGAGGAGCCGCCCAGCTGCTCCATGCTCCTTGGGGCAACAGCCCCTGCGTCCCCAGCAGCGTAGGGGGCCCGCGGCCACCTCCCACTCTCGGCATGGCTGTGCCTCTGCTACGCTTCGCGTCCTCTAATTTGCAGCGCCTGTGCTCTCCGGTTTCATTGGCACATCACCGATTGGCAGAGTCTGCAAAACTGGTGTTTCAGGGTAGGAGATCTGGACGCGCTTTAAGCGCCTGCTTTTTGTACTGATTCAGGCTATGAGGAGGGTGAATCACCATGTCGGGTTTGAAGATACTGTGGATGACGCTGGCGCCGAGGAAGAGCGACGCGAGAGACACGGCGTTACCCTTGACGATGTCCGGCACTGGCATGGTAGCAACAAATTAAGCGGCCCTGCTGAAGGCGGGGAGCGATCCATTGGCACATGCTTAGGGTAAGGTATATGAAAGGGTCACATGGCGGGACTTCCCACGTGCCATTTGGGGAAGGTGTGCATGAGTTGTTTGGTGTACCAGTACTTACAGTGGACAAAAGGTGCCGAAGAAGGTCTCAACGTCCACTTCCCCTCTGATTCCCCAGCTTGTCATTTGCATGCGCCCATGCATTACTCTGTAAGGGTGAGATATGTTGAAGCAAGTACGGTACCGGTAGCGGCAAAATCGAAAGGATTGTGTTTGAGCCCAGGCACCAAAAGCAAGCTTCCACATTGTGCACAGACCCTGGAGCAACGATTCGTAAATGAATGGGTGCGTGTCTACGGGATTCACCGGATTGTTTGTCAGCTCAAGTGCTGCCCAGCAGGAGACTTATCATGTTTTCGTCTCCATAGGCCAAATGGTGTCTGTCCTGCAGTCTGTCAAACCTTGTGCACAGGTAGTGCGCACACAATGAACGCGGCCATCTCCGCATGGCCATGCACTTTCAGTGTGACGTCACACTGAAAGTGCGACCCTCACGTACAGGTAATAGACTACCGGCCAAGCACATTGGCTTGACGACTTTACGTCAGCGAAGGTGGGACTGGCGTATAGGGCTTCGAAGCTGTCTAAGCTTGTAAGACATGCGCAAATGGGCAGATCGTGACTTGTGTTCCGAATGAGCCCCAAGCAAGCAAGCGAGGCCCAGAGGCCCAGAGGCCCAGGCGGAGATGGATTCGGGAGCTGGGGTGTAGACAACTCACTATAACTGAATCTGAAATGAAAGTGCAACGATATAACAACTTTATGCATGACAAATATGTCCATTTGAGGCGGGATGTGCGCCCAGGATCAGAGAGAGGGAGGACATCTCTGCCCAGGATGCACCAAGGATGGCACTTTTAGTGTGACCGGCACATACCTGGGTCCGGGATTCCGGGCACAGGGCCTAGTCTGGGGCAGAGGTGTGGGGTGTCCGTATGTATCGACCTAGGGTGGGACGCGGATACATCCCTTCAGTGGAAGTGTGGAGACTATCGAAAGCGGGATTTGAGCTTTCGAAGAAGCCACCGGAGGCGCCGCGGCCTGTGGTGTTCAAAAACCTCAGCAGGAAAGCCACCCAGCAGACATTTCCTCCCGGGGCCTCGCATCTGGGTGCCCGCCCCCTCCTTTTCTGTCGTAAAGGATGCTAGCGTGTCGAACATATAGCAGACATGGATGCCCTGGCCATGTCCAGCACTCACCCTGGCGCCACTACCCCGGCCGCCGCCCCATGGTGGTCCATTATGGCAGCCCAGACAGTGCTACCACAGCACCTGCACAATGGCCGCCCTCTGATTGGTCCCCTCAGTCCCACAACCTTCACGTCTACTGGGACCTGGACAACAAGAAGCCGGAGACGGCCGAGGAGTATCCCAGTGTCGTCAGTGCGCTGCGTAGCTGCATGCGGCAGGGTGGCTGCCTGGAGTCAAACGCCATCCGTGCCTTTGCCAACGTCAGAACCTGCCAAGCCTACGAGGCCGAAGAAGTCGCAGCCGTCGTTCTCCAGGAAGTGAACAACGAACTGCGCTGCGGGGTGTGCGGCAGGCGGTGCAAATCGGTTCCGGACCTCCAGAAGCATTTCAAGCAACTGCATGGGAGGGAGCACAAGAAAAAGCTTTCCGGAGGAGGAAATGGAGGTGCGGTTGCAGATGGATGGGGCTGAGTAATTTCCTGGTGTATAATGCCAAAATACCTTGATGGGAGGACGCACAAAACGCTTGTTATGCACAAATCATGTTTAGGATGGTGCATGCACACGGGGCCCTGCTGGACGCTCGGCCGCATGGGGCTGGTAGGGGAAGAGCAAGCTCAATTCCAGCTGCCATGCAAAGCTAGGACCATGGTGCAGTCATGCCAAGCTCCTTTGTGAGAGGACAGGAACATGGAAACCAGCAACCGATGTCTTGATGTCAGGTGCTGCCATACCCACATCATATGTGATGGGGTAGGAACTTGAACCTGGTGGCTTAGACAGGGGGAGAGAGGGGATCGTTTGGCGGGCTGGATCCCTCAACCATGTGGGCGACATACCCTCGAACGTTCTTTGGAGGTGAAAGCCAGGCTCGAGACGCCTGACTTAAACATGAGTTAACTTGGCTGTACTGCCTGACATGCCGTAGGGAAGGCCCGCAAGCGCGTGGAGAAGTACCTGAAGAGCGACAAGGCAGAGAAGTACCGTGTGTCAGCCATTGATGCCGGGGCCGGCTTCAGGGCACAGCGGCGTATTGGCAGCAGTGGACAGAACCTCAAGATGCTGCTGAACAAGTAAGCAAGAATAAGAGGAATCTCAGGCGTTGAAGGTCATTGTTTGAAAGTAAGTAAGAATGAGATGAATCTCGGGCGTTTCAAAGCTGATACCGTACATGCCTAGTATGCTGAGCAAGTAAGAGTGAGAGGAGTCTCAGGCAAGTTCATTGTTTGAAAATTGAGATGCCCCTGAACCTTAGCCCTACAACAAACCTTCACCGCTTAACCTTGAAACCCTGATAGTCAACCTGGGTCTGGAGATGTATTCAATGGCTTGAGGCAGGACTGCATCCTGAATCTCCCTCCCTCCTCAATTCCTCGTCTTTTCCTATCCTGCACCTGCATTCTGAATCGTCTTGTCTTGCCTTGACCCCGGGCGTCCAGGCTGGGCGTGGCACTGAAAGATGTTCCAACGAAGGATCAGGCAGCCGACCTTGCCCTCATCCGCCATGCCCAATTACTGCTCGCCTCTCAGCCGGCCACCATCCAAGTCAGACCCAAGCCGCCTCCGCAGAAAGCCGTTGTCAGCTCAGGGGGGGCGGGTAATGGTCAGCAGGGAAGCAAGGGTCTCAAAGGCCAGCACAGCAACAAGCGCTTGGCACTGGAGCAGCAGGGAGGAGATGTGGATGCCAGGTCTGACGTCAGGCCGCTTCTTGAGCTGCGTCAGGTGCTGGTCGTTGTCAGCAATGACTTTGGCTTTGTCCCGCTGCTCAAGGCGGCGCGCTCTGCAGGATGGGGCACGGTCATCATTGCTTCGGAGGAGGTGGTGGCCAAGTTCTTTCCATACGTGGATGCCTGGGTGAGCTGGACAGATCTGTGCCCAGATCTTATCTGGGAGGAGGAGGAGGAGGGGGAGGAGGAGGAGGAGGAGGGGGAGGAGGAGGAGGAATTCTACGAAATGCCTGCGCCCCCACTTCGTGGAAGGCGCGAGTTGGGCCCCCTTTTTAAATGAATGCATGGGAATATATCTATGTCCATAGGAATTTTGCCGATTTAACTGCGGGCCGTTGGTGGCTTGACCCGTAACCTTAGAGAAAATTGGTAAGTAAAGTGAAGGGACAAAACGAAAGGCTGGACAATATATACATAGGACGTCCCCACCTCTGAAAACGCCTACGCCTCAACGAACATGACGGGTGAGAGGGTCCAATGCAACCCAAGGCTCCCAAAGGCCAATGTAAATTACCCGTGGTGAGCGAGAATTGGGCAGGGATGTGGTCCCTCCACCTCCATTTTTTTTTATTGAGAACATAAGGTTTGACAAGGTTCCTGAGGCGGGGGGGTATCAGCCAGAGGTCGTTAAGCATGTTTTTCATGACGAGGGTTCAATTTTTTGGGGGAGTGAGAAGTCATTTGCCATTACACCTGCCATCTGAGGTTGAGGGATCAAACCCGTCAAACGATCCTCTCTTTCCCCTTGTCGAGATTGCCGGGTTCCATGTACCTGCCCCTTTCACATAGGAGGGTGGTATGGCTGCCCCCTGGTCCTGGCTGTGCATGTTGGATTGTCTTGAGCTTGCTCATCCCTACCAGCCCCATGCGGCCGAGCGTTCAGCAGGGCCCAGCGGGTATGCACCGTTCCAAACCAGCCAACAAAGCCTAGCCTCAATTGAGGACCCAGAAGTGTTTCAGAGATGTTGGCCTTACCAGCTGTGCCCGTTCGGCCTTCTTAGCTTTGACCGGCACACACAGCAGAGATAGCAGTCAAGACAAAGCATGACATTTAGGAATACGTTACTTAAATCGGCCCGCAACGGGCTGATGGCATAAAAAGCTGCACTCCCACCTAAGATAAAAAGTGTCACACCAAGGACAACATTGTGAAATTTCTTTTGCAGGCGTCAGCATCCCCAATGTGCCTGAATGCCAATATCTCATGTTCTACTCTGAACAGGCGAAAAAATCCGAAACCTGAAAAAAGCATATCCCCGAACCATAATTAGCCTGGACGCCGTCAGGGTTCCAAACAGACCTGCAGAGCGGCCTCTTGGCCCCCCACATCGTCTAGAGGCTTGTCATGACAGCCTCATCGCACACAACACAAACACGTCCTCGAGCAGTATCAAGCACACAGCTTCACCTCTCCCCAGATAAGCTCACTGCAGGAAAGATCCATTTCTTTCAAATCTCCATGGAGGTGAAGTGAATTAAACCCCTCTCTAAGGCAGGGTCAAGTTGGTTGGAACCTCCTCAAAGAGTCGAACCTGCCAGATAGCAGCCCCCCCCCTGCCCCAGTTCCTTTCCCTTCCGGGGAGCCCTTCCTCTTTCATGTTGAACTCGCAGCCGTCTCCCGCGCGTGCTCCGCCGTCAGCTGACTGCCAGGGGCCTGCCCCGCAGGCGAGGAGGAGGAGCTCGTCGGCGCAGTCACTTTGATCTGTAAAGGGGCGTACTGTGTCTGATAGCCTGCAGGCGCCGCCGCTTCCGTCTCACCCTCGCCCCACTCAAGCTCGGCCGTCGACGGCCACGCCTGCTCCCCGCTCGCGTCAGCATCTGCGCCCGCTGAGATGCGCTGCTCAAACAGCTGCGGGTTCTCCTGTTGGAACAGCGTGATGAGCTCGGATGGCAGGTGCTCCTCTGCCTCCCAAGACGTCTGCATACACACACACACACACAATTTGTTAAACGCAATGCAGCTAAAGTACGGCACAATTCTACCGGGGACACCGTCTTCTGCTAGCCATGTACTAATGGCATATACAGAGATACTAATAAATGACATACATATGCGTCACAACGCTTCAGGAGAAGAGGACAGGCAGGGGGAGGGTTTGGAAATAAAGGGGGGGGAATGGTTCAACCATGAAGATAAACCCGCCTTGGTTGTTTTTAAGCCATCCAGGTGGTGAACAGAGGAACGAGGTGTTCAATATTGATACCAGTGCGTAACATACTACTCGTATTTTTGACAGGTCACTGGGCCGCCACCTCTGGGCCACTACGGACCAAACCTGGACAAGCCTATGGTCGGTGGCCCAAGTACCCAGCCTTCCCGGTCGTAGGCCATGATGTAGCTGAATGGTAGCTGAAACACCCTTACACGAACAGTGGTGTTTTTGTGCCTGGTGCTGCCGCTTGGCTGTCAGGTCAGATGCCACTCTTGCAACCGGACAGCACGTGCGGCACTTTAAACCCTGACCTCCTTGATGCTCCTGATCTCTTTACTTTCCCTGCTAATATTGTCTGATGCATCTTCATATTCCCTTGCGTTAACAGTTCCTCAGCCTGAATACAGTTCCCCCTTTTTTCCTCCTAGTCGTATATATTAATATATTACATATGGTAGCCCCCCCCCCATTCTCACCGGGTATCCATCCCTCCACGCCACCTTGAAGCGTCTAGCGGTGCCCACTTGCACCACGTCTACAATATTTTCGGCCGTCGCGTACTCAAGGCCCAGCTCGTAGTCCTCCAATACATCTGGAGTAACAGGTGGGTGCCCAAAGTATGAGACAAGTGTGGACACAGTGTGCACGAGGTGTGAGAAAGGTATGAACTGGGCCTGAGCTAGCCAGCCAAGGATGATGAACTGGATATTTGGAGGAAGCTGTGCACCAAGGTTTGCACACGCTCTTCAGGTAGTGTGGATCAGGAGGCTTTTGTGGTGTGAGGGAGCTCAAGGTGTAGGGTGCAGGTCTAGGGTATGGGAACGTTGGATGGTGGAGTGGAAAGGAAAACCAAACACTGAGCACATCATCCTTAAGATCAGAGTGGTGGCCTGCTAGCAAGACTCTAGACTGCTACAGCTACAATTCAGCTACGTCACGGCCGTCGGCCTGGTGGAGCAAGGCTACCTGCAGGGGCCACCGGCAGTAGGCTAGTCAAAGTTGGGTTCACATTGGCCTAGTGGGCCCTGCCCAACAGGGCCTGCCCCAAAGGGCCCAGCCCACGAGGGCCTGCCCCAGAGGGTCTGGCGTGCACTACAGCAAACACTGCTGCTGTGTGAACCCTGGTGTGAACAATCATCATCCGGGAACAAGTGTGACAGTAGGTCTGCCCGATGAAGCAATGCAGCTTGATATGGACGAGTAAGCCAGACGAAACTAACGGTAAAACAAAAACCCGCCAGGGAACTAAATCCCGCTTCATGGATAAAGGCACCCCATGCCTCTCAGATCGCACGCAAGAAAGCAAAAGCCCTTTTTCCCCGCCTTATGCCCAGATTTTGCTCAGCTGAGACAGACCAAGAATAAAACCGGCCATGTCAGGCAAGCCTCCGCAACATTCCCCTCACAAATGTCCTACTTCACATTTTTCCAGTTCAGAGTGTGGGGTTCAGCCCTGCCCTGCCCTGTCCTGCGCAACAGATTGATTGCCCACCGTGCCCTGCCCCTTACCTGGTGACATGTCCCGCTCCTCCACCCATTCGTCGTCGCGCCCGTCGGGGAACTGCACTAAGTACTCATTCACACCATCACTCTCACGCTTCCGTGCATTCAGGATCTGCGGCACGGGAGGGACAAGCGCGATGGTTTTAGGGTACAGCTCGGGGCAAGCGGGGCGGTTGCAAGGGTTTTAGGGCACAGCTCGGGGCAAGCGGGGCCGCAGCGATGGTTTATGGTACAGCTTGGGGCAGGCGGGCAGCCGCAAGGGTCTAAGGGTATAGCTTAGGGCAGGCGGCAGGGTGTGAGAATTTAGGGCCAAGGGTAGGAAAGCACGGGCAGAGGGATGCACAGCGCCTGAGGTAGATCGCTGTGTCAGCAACATCACGTTGCGGCCTTGCAGACCCACCACGCAAAGGGCAGACCACCTGAATTCTGAACAATGTCAAATTAAGACGTAATGTTGTTCCGAATCCGAGACCCAACGTCCAGGGTTCAGGTTTACGAGGTTACTATTTTTCAGGGCTGAACAACGCAGCAGCAGTTGTGCAATCACGCAGGCCCCCCTCATCGTACCGGCACTCGCCCCCTAGAACAATCGAAAAGGTGTTCATCCTGAACTTCATCGCCTGATACTTGCGCAGTGATTCAGTCAGTCAGTGCAGCCCACAGCCGCGACAGCCTGTACCCTAAACCACAAACCCTGCACACTTGCTACAACTAAGTCCCGAGCCTTAAACCCTCCAAACCACAACAGCGCACCTGTGACGGCAGCACCTCCTCATAGATGCGTTCCGTGAGCACACTGGCCACCTGCTCCAACGCGATGCGCCGCGTGATGCTGCCGGCGCTGAGCGGCATTGAGTTTCGGAGCTGGTCTACCAGCTTGACCACGTCCTTGCCGGTGTTATCCTTGATCTCGGGGTCGGCACCGGCCTCAAGCAGCTCCGCCATGCAGGCAGTGTGCATGTAGCCAGCGGCCATATGGAGGGGGGTGTAGCCTACACATGGTGGGTGTGGTACTTATTCAGAGGAGGGGGGCTACACCCTCAACCCTTTTTCAGGGAAAGGGGGCTAAAATGCTTAACCCTCAACCCCCTTTCAGAGAAGGGGGCTACACCCTCAACCCGTATTCAGAGGAGAGGGCTAAACTTTAAACCCTTCTTCAGTAGAGGGGGGCAGTGTGCAGTCTGCAGGAAAAAAATCTCACTTCATGAGGTGGGGGATTCAGTAGGAGTCCATGGCAAGGTTGTAAGGGGAGGCAAAGGATTTCAATTCCTGGCCCCTGCCCCCTAGGCAGTGTTGGAATAGAGTTATTGGTGCAAGGGCGACCAGGTTTAATAGTGGCTCCACCTTCCTATACCAAACGCTGAGCAGTCATCAATCTCTCTGGGCCTCTGGGGCAGGTCTGGCCTAAAGCCCTCAGTCCTGAGTAGCTGACTGTTTGGCCTTCAGCTTCAGTCCATGACGCCTGGCAGCCTGGTCCTCAGCCCTGGTAAGCTGGCTGTATGCCCCTCAAACCTCAGCCCTGGTCAACTGGCACCCATCACGCACGTATCTTATCCCGCAGGATGACGTTGGCACTAAAGCCTAAACTAGACTACCGTAAACCCTAAATTAGGGTCCCCCATAGAACCCGAAACTAGGTTAACCCCCTAAAACCCTCAACTAGGGCATCCCGCACCCATCACGCACCTTCCTTATCCTGCAGGTTGACGTTGGCGCCTGCTTCCACCAGGATCTTGACACAGTCCACTTTCCCCAGGCCCGCAGCAAAGTGCAGGGCGCTGTTACAGCAGCAACAGCAGACATGGTCGCATCAGCATTTGGTAACAAAGGTATCAGCAACATCAGCGGCAATTATGCCACGCCCAGTATCAGTATTTGGCTACAGAGGACCACCGTGGTCCCCAGCATGTGTGCATCCAGCCCCGCCGCCTCAACAGCCCCGCAACCTCCCCAGTCCCCACTCAAACAACCTGCCCATGACTCAAGCTGCAGCGAGATACTCCCCGCACAGTACTGATTCACTAAACATGCATTATCTGTACTAATTCCCGCACAGTACTAATTCACTAAACATGCATTATCTGTACTAATTACCGCACAGTACTTATTCACTAAACATGCATTATCTGCTCATTAGTCGGAGATACAATACCGCAGCGTTGGTCTTCACTGCTTTTCCAGCTGTCAAACAAAAGGGCATCGGCCAATGTACTAAATGTACCCGTAGCAGAATTTCAAAGTCAAACAGACCCTTAACGCCGCAGTATTACACACTTTGACAACGACATCCTTGCTCCCCCAAAACCCCACAAAGAATTATGGATTTAGGTTTCAAACTTCAACAAAATCCAGCTCCCCCCACTCTCATCGGGATAGACAGGTACTCTGGGGTTAAAACGTAAGGAGCAACATACTGTCGGCAGCAAAGCAGTGGCGGTAGTTTTGACTGTAACTTAATGCCAAGAGCAGCCCACATGCAGCAGCTGAAGAAGGGTATCACTCACACAACAGCCATGCACATAGTGGACACAAGTGTGGCCTCCTGTTCATGTGTAGCAGTGCTTACTACAGTGCGCACCCTACCACAGCCCAGCTGCAGGCCACTGGGCAGTCAACACTGGGCCGATGGGCACCAAAAGTGTATCAGCCTACAGCCGGTGGCCCAAGCAGCAGGGATTGCTGCACCAGGTCACCCCGGCCAAAGGTGGCGACGCTGCCGAGCTGTAGCTGAAACACCCTCAAATGGTGTCTCGTTTAGGGTGTTTAACCCACTGGTCAGCAGCTGTAGCTGAAAATGTGCCAAAGGTGGCGATGCCACTGAGCTGTAGCTGAAATTGGTTTCACGGTTGCCCAGCCGGCCAGTCTGCCATTTTGGTTTACCGATTGTTTGAGAATGATGGCTGCTGCAGGTGATAATGGCCGCTGAGGGGCGCAGGCTTTAATGAAACTACCCCCCCCCTTGTCGCCATACCTCCGTGTGTTCTCGTCCACGACCATGGCCAGCGCCTCCCGCCCCCCTGCCAGCATCTTGGCCAGGGCCTGCAGGTCTGCCTGTGGGGGCAGGAGAGGGACAAGGGGCAGTGAGGGGGGCATACCAATACACCATGCATTGACCTGCATGTCTACCAGAGGCCCACCAGGATTCGCCATGCATCTTCATACATGCATATTATTTATTTATTGAGAACATGAAAATCAAGGACCTGTCAGGATCAATCCATGCATCCTCATACATGAAAATCATGGATGTCATAATCACCCCATCCATTCTCCAAGGCGTCGACTCGAATTGATGCATGACATGCGCAGACACTGGTTTTAAACGCCTGAAGGCGCCACGTGGGCTGCAAACAACATTTTGGGCTTGCAGCCACAATGAGTTCCATGCACCCCTGGGCTCCCTGTGGACGGGAAGCCGATCATCACCTTACGAGCGGCCTGCCACCAGTTGTCTTCATACAGCCTAACCAGATCCTCTGATAGGTTAATTGAGGGCTCCCTGGCATGGCGCAAGACGACAGGTCAGGTTCTTGCCAGGGGTGATTACGACTGGGATAACCTCAGAAAATTGTCCTGCAAAGGGCTTACCATGTGCTCTCAGTTCCATCCTGCATGGGGAATGTGCCGGGGGGCAAGTGGGAGGTCAGATATTGTTGCGGATTGCCTGTGGATCCACCCAACCAACATCATGATTGAAAGGGCCTTGCCACAGATGCATGCGGTATGAACGGGAGAAGTGAGATGGAGGAAACAGAAATGCACTCAGATGCGAGTTTTGGGTGTCAGCCATGGTCCATGAGGGTGGGGGGGCATGCAACCAGAGGCATGCAGTCATGCTGCATGAGAGCCTACCTTCCACTTGACGAGGTAATCCAATTTTGGCGTGTCTCCATCCATGTGCACGCGCATCCCCAGGACCTCTTCTACTTCGGTATAGCCCTCGACAAAAACTAGGCCTGAGCCGAGAGTAGCTTGGACCGGAGTCCATCTTGATTCTGAAAATCGGCAAGGAGTAGCGACCCCGTCAAGTAGCCTAGAGATGCAAAACCTTGGAGTGACAGGCAAAGATCCGCCAAACGACACATCAACTTTGGTGACAGAGGCGCTCTTGCGAGACGCCGCATGTCCCTGAATTCGACAGCTCTTGCTCGACAACATCGTGAAATATTAAGAACAGTAGGGGGAGGTGGCTGCGCTTTTTGAGAACGGAGATTACTTTCATCCTGCCCTACCCGACTTGTCAGTTTGGTAGGGTAGGGCTTACTCGAGTCCTGTCGGGGCTCGTGAGGCCGCGCCCCGCCTTGCGCGAGGGGCATTATCGACGATTTGCAATAAATACAGGCCCGTAATCAAGCCGGACTTCAAGCAGCAGGCAGAATGCACTAGCCCGCGCTCTCGCCTTCGCAAAGCTCACAAAAAACGCGTCCTCCGGCTTATTTCATTCAGGGGGGCTCTCCTCCTTGTGTAGTGCACTGACACGAAGCTGCAACTTGAAGTGGTATTTCTAGTTTATAAGGAGTAGAGCTGCCAAGAGCTGTTGGAACTATGTCTGACGTCAAAAAGAAGGTGTGCGTCGACGTTGTAAAACGAGGCACAAATTAGATAGCGACATCTGGAACGCAACAGCATTTATCGTGCTCATATAGATCAAGCCTGGAGCGATCGAGCTGCACCCCGAGGAATTGGCCATCGTGGTAAATTACGAGGTGCGCCACCGCTGAACAGAGACCAAGAGTGTGCATCAGAGCAACTGTGTTGCACTTCTGACATAAAGTTGGACCCCTCGTTTCGTTTTTAGGTTCAAGAGGTGTCCGTCGAGACACAGCAGATAGTGAGCCGAGAAAGCGCAATAAAGAAGTGAGTGAAGCAGTGCCATTCGCGGCGCTGACCTCGGTGTTCAGTGCATCCAGCAGGCCTCCATGGAGTACCCTCTAGCGCACAAGTCATGCCCCATGCAACATGGCGTGCGCGGGGAGCCCCAGAGGACATGTGGCATGGCGTGGCTTCGCAATGCCCCCTCACCACCTGGGCCCTGCCATTGGCATGCATGCATGCAGCATCTTTAAAACCCAGGTGTGGCCCCTTATCCACTCGCCCTATTCTCACCTCACCATGCACCGCGCCACGCCTTGAACGCTACCAGGATCTCCGTGAAGACACTCACCGATAAGACCAACGTGCCGCTGCTGGCTGGGGAGATTGTGGAGAAGTGCAAGCTCATACACCCGTCGAAGGTTAGACTATGACTGGGCAAGACTGACTAGGTCAGACCAGGACGCACCAGGACACACCAGGACTTAGCAACAGCCTTTGTTGCTTGGCAGAGAGTGTTCCGTAGATGTGGCACCGCCTTCAAAATCCCCTGCCTTTCCTACCCTTCCTCTTATCCACCTGCCCTGTGCCGCTTGCCGTGAGCGCTGACACCCGTCCACCCTGTCATGTGGTTTCAGACCGGGCACGTGGAGGAGCTGCTTTACCAGCTACAGCAGCGCCACGCTAAGCCTCAGTCCCCGACCAAGTCCGTCGCGCCACAGACCAATGGCCGGGCAGCTCCGCCTGCCGCAGCAGCGCCAGCAGCATCCGCTCCGGCGCCGCAGCCGAAAAGGTCGCAGCGGGCAGAGGCTGGTGCGTTGAGGGTTCGGGGTTGATGAGAGTTAAGCCGCCACACAGGTCTACTTTGGAAGGGACTCAGACTGCTGCGGGATCTCCGGGGCTGCTCCCCGCGATTGCAAATAGGGCCGATATGCTTCTATCACATACACTGGAATAAGCTGTGACAGACCTCCAGTGTACCCACCTGAGTTTCACGAGCCCCTCCCTGCTGTCACGCCCTCACTCTCACGCCCTCTGATGACGTCGATGAATTGACCGGTATAAAACCCCTGCACTTGTAGCCCACGATGCGTACCGTATTCAAGCTGCTTATAACTGCTCTGGCGTCTATCCCTGAGCTTTGGCGGGTGCCCTGTGCGCAGATGCGGCAGAGGCTGCGGAGATGAGGGCGAGGCAGCAGATGCAGGCCTCACAGATTTTCAAAGCGCAGCAGAAGCAGTATGAGCCGGCGCACCTGGAGCACCTCGATGACTACATGGTGGGCGGGATGCTAAAAGAGAGCATGGCAGAGGGGGTGCATGGCAAGGAGAGTGCATGTTAGGGGATAGCATGGCGGGGAGGTGCATGGTAGGGGGGTGCATGACAGGGTGTGTGTGTGCATGGCAGGGGGAGGCATGATAGGGAGGTGAATGACAGGGAGGTGCATGGCAGGGAGGTGCATGGCAGGGGGGGGGGGCATGATAGGGAGGTGCATGGCAGGGAGGTGCATGGGGGGGGGGGGGGGGCATGACAGGTGGGGTGCATGATATGGAATTGCATGGCAGGGGTGTGCATGGCAGGGTCTGTGTGTGCATGACAAGTGGGTGCATGGCGGGGGGGGGGGGCATGGCAAGGAGAGCGCATGGCTGAGGATTGCATGGCAGGTGGAGGGGGTCATGTCAGTAGAGTTTGCATGACAGGGGGGGGCATGGCAGGGGAGCTATGTGGCAGGGGGGGGCATGGCAGAGGGGGCATGACAGGGGGTTGCATGGCAGGGCATGGCAAGTAGAGCGCATGGCAGGGGGGCATACATGGCAGGGGGGGGGGATGCATGGCAGAGGGGTTGCATGGCAGGGGAAGTATTTGTTAATAGGAATGCATGCCAGGGGGGAAGATATTGCATGAATATTGCGTGATCTGGGGATACAGGGGGCCAGGGGGGTGCATGGCAGGGGGGATGCATGGTCATGGTTATGCTGGGCAAGAGGGATGCATGGCAGGTGATGTGCATGGCAGGGGGTATGCGTGGCAAAGGGGTTAAGCAGGAACGTTGGGGTTGGGAACAGGGGATGCATGGAAATGAGTGCATGTAGAGGGGATGCATGGCACAGGAAGCATGGGGCAGTGGGAGGACATGGCGAAGAGGAACACATTGCCGTCCTGCGTTATTTACCCCCCCTTGGGGAGTCATATCCAGAGTCGACTATTGCCCAGTTAATGCAAATCATGCTAACGACCCCTGTTCTTCTCGCCGCCCCTTGAGTGTGGCGATCATATGTGGCTGGCTGGCGCATGGGCCCCTACAACCTGAACCCTGCTAACATGGGTATTATTGTGGCTGGCTGGCGCATGGGCCCCTACAACCTGAACCCTGCTAACATGGGTATTATTGAGGCTGGCTGGCGCATAGGCTCCTGTTCGGGCCCCTGAACCCTGAACTCCTCATTGCCACCTCCCCGTGCGTTTATGACCCTCTCTGCTGCGTCCCACAGGGCCGGAGTCTCAATTGTGCATGCCTCCCCCCCCTTCCTTCACACACCTGGTAGGAGGATCTGTATGAGGAGGACATGAGCAAGAAGGTCCGAGCCACAGGCATGATCAGCCAGCTGTTCCGGAAGACCGAGCATTTTGAGCTACTGCTCTCTCACGAGACACTGTTGCAGGTATGGCGACCATTCGTTCAGCGTAATCGCTGCTGCATGTAAAAGGCTGGCGTTCTTAAGGTTGATAGCCAAATCTAAGGTGTCCTTCTCTTGAGTGAACACTGGCCCTGATTTCCCGGAGCATCCACTGGTCGCATTTGGCGCTGATATTGAGCGCCTGCGGCCCATTCGCCTTCCACCACGCCCAACACGTTCCATGTTCCTCTGATGACCCCATCTTCCCTATGCGCCCACCTCTCCACCCAGGACCCTTCATCCCCCTCCCCCCCACACGCCTGCTTCCCCCCGCCCTCCCAACACCACCGTTGCGCCCCCCCCCCCCCCTCCCCGCCACACACACTCCACACGCATCCCCCTCTTCCCCTGTGCTCACATCAGCCCTACCTCTGCCCCTATGTGCTCACATCAGCCCTCCTCCCCTCTGCCCCTATGTGCTCACATGAGCCCCCCCTCTGCTCCTACATGCTCACATCAGGCCCCCCCGCCCCCCTCTCTCCTCTGCCCCTGTACCCACATCAGCCCCACCCCCCTCTCCCCTATGCGCTCACATCACCCCCTTTCCCCCACTTTTTAGACGCTGGCCCGCCTGATGCGTGAGGAAATGAAGCGTTCCATTGACCTGTGCATCAACATTGTGTCGGTCTACTTCAGCATATCCAATTTCTCTCAGTTCCACCCGGTCATCATGGACAATCAGGTGAGCGAGGGAGGGGCCTTTGTTTCTGAGAGACATGAAAACACCCAGGAGTAGGCAGCAGGCAGCAGGGAGCGGCATGCAGGATAGAAGCAAGCAGGGAGTAGGCAGGCAGAAGGGAGCAACAAGCAGAGGAGGTTGACGTTGGGCAGACCAAGCCTTGGATCAAGTCCCGGGGCAGCGGCAGTGATGCACATTTCATATTTGGGTATTAATTAATATTTCACCCAGGTGTGAAAAGTGTGAACTTTGTGAAAAGTGTGAGGGGCGAGGAGAAGCTGAGGTGGGGGGGGCGCCCCCCCGCATGGGGGTCCGGGGCCCCCCCTGGTCGGGGTCTGGGGGCGAAGCTCCCGGAGCTCAGAGACACTGTTGGGAATAATCAGATTTTACACTGACGCCTCTTGCGCCTCCACCTTCAACGCGTCTTGCTGCATGCTGTTGTTGACTGCATCTTCAGATTTGAGTGTGGTTGCACTCTTCATGCCCCGTTTAGCATGGGCTTTCTCTCCAGGGCCGGCAGTTGCGCCTCTTGCGCCTTCACCTTCAACGTGTCTTGCTGCATGCTGTTGTTGGCTACAATTTCAAATTTGAGTGTGGCTGCACTCTTCCTGCCCCGTTTTACATGGGCTTTCTCTCTAGGGCCCGGCAGTTGCGCCTCTTGCGCCTCCACCTTCAACGCGTCTTGTTGCATGCTGTTGCTGGGTAGGCATGCAGAAGGAAGCAACGAGCAAGGGGTGGGCATGCAGAAGGAAGCAACGAGCAGGGGGGGGGCATGCAGAAGGAAGCAACGAGCAGGGGGGGGGCATGCAGAAGGAAGCAACGAGCAGGGGGTAGGCATGCAGAAGGAAGCAACGAGCAAGGGGTGGGCATGCAGAAGGAAGCAACGAGCAGGGGGTAGGCATGCAGAAGGAAGCAACGAGCAGGGGGGGGGGGCATGCAGAAGGAAGCAACGAGCAGGGGGTGGGCATGTAGAAGGAAGCAACGAGCAAGGGGTGGGCATGCAGAAGGAAGCAATGAGCAGGGGGGGGGCATGCAGACGGAAGCAACGAGCAGGGGGTGGGCATGTAGAAGGAAGCAACGAGCAGGGGGTGGGCATGCAGAAGGAAGCAACGAGCAGGGGGGGGGCATGCAGAAGGAAGCAACGAGCAGGGGGTAGGCATGCAGAAGGAAGCAACGAGCAAGGGGTGGGCATGCAGAAGGAAGCAATGAGCAGGGGGGGGGCATGCAGAAGGAAGCAACGAGCAAGGGGTGGGCATGCAGAAGGAAGCAACGAGCAGGGGGTAGGCATGCAGAAGGAAGCAACGAGCAGGGGGTGGGCATGCAGAAGGAAGCAACGAGCAAGGGGTGGGCATGCAGAAGGAAGCAACGAGCAGGGGGTAGGCATGCAGAAGGAAGCAACGAGCAGGGGGTGGGCATGTAGAAGGAAGCAACGAGCAGGGGGGGGGGCATGCAGAAGGAAGCAACGAGCAGGGGGGGGGCATGTAGAAGGAAGCAACGAGCAGGGGGGGGGGCATGCAGAAGGAAGCAACGAGCAGGGGGGGGGCATGTAGAAGGAAGCAACGAGCAGGGGGGGGGGGCATGCAGAAGGAAGCAACGAGCAGGGGGTAGGCATGCAGAAGGAAGCAACGAGCAAGGGGTGGGCATGCAGAAGGAAGCAATGAGCAGGGGGGGGGCATGCAGAAGGAAGCAACGAGCAAGGGGTGGGCATGCAGAAGGAAGCAACGAGCAGGGGGTAGGCATGCAGAAGGAAGCAACGAGCAGGGGGTGGGCATGCAGAAGGAAGCAACGAGCAAGGGGTGGGCATGCAGAAGGAAGCAACGAGCAGGGGGTAGGCATGCAGAAGGAAGCAACGAGCAGGGGGTGGGCATGTAGAAGGAAGCAACGAGCAAGGGGTGGGCATGCAGAAGGAAGCAACGAGCAGGGGGTAGGCATGCAGAAGGAAGCAACGAGCAGGGGGTAGGCATGCAGAAGGAAGCAACGAGCAGGGGGTAGGCATGCAGAAGGAAGCAACGAGCAAGGGGTGGGCATGCAGAAGGAAGCAACGAGCAAGGGGTGGGCATGCAGAAGGAAGCAACGAGCAGGGGGTGGGCATGCAGAAGGAAGCAACGAGCAAGGGGTGGGCATGCAGAAGGAAGCAACGAGCAGGGGGTAGGCATGCAGAAGGAAGCAACGAGCAGGGGGTAGGCATGCAGAAGGAAGCAACGAGCAGGGGGTAGGCATGCAGAAGGAAGCAACGAGCAAGGGGTGGGCATGCAGAAGGAAGCAACGAGCAGGGGGTAGGCATGCAGAAGGAAGCAACGAGCAAGGGGTGGGCATGCAGAAGGAAGCAACGAGCAGGGGGTAGGCATGCAGAAGGAAGCAACGAGCAAGGGGTGGGCATGCAGAAGGAAGCGGTAAGCAGGGGGTAGGCATGCAGAAGGAAGCAACGAGCAGGGGGTAGGCATGCAGAAGGAAGCAACGAGCAGGGGGTAGGCATGCAGAAGGAAGCAACGAGCAGGGGGTAGGCATGCAGAAGGAAGCAACGAGCAGGGGGTAGGCATGCAGAAGGAAGCAACGAGCAGGGGGTAGGCATGCAGAAGGAAGCAACGAGCAGGGGGTGGGCATGTAGAAGGAAGCAACGAGCAGGGGGTAGGCATGCAGAAGGAAGCAACGAGCAGGGGGTGGGCATGTAGAAGGAAGCAACGAGCAGGGGGTGGGCATGTAGAAGGAAGCAACGAGCAGGGGGTGGGCATGTAGAAGGAAGCAACGAGCAGGGGGTGGGCATGCAGAAGGAAGCAACGAGCAGGGGGTGGGCATGCAGAAGGAAGCAACGAGCAGGGGGTAGGCATGCAGAAGGAAGCGGTAAGCAGGGAGTGGGCAGGTGGAAGGGAGCACCAAGGAGGGGAGCAGCAAGCAAGGGAGCAGCAGGCAAGGGGGCGACAAACTGGGGAATAGGCAAGCAGTAAAACAGCATACCAAGATATCTTGATGTATATTTGGTCAGCGGGGGCGTAACCTCCCGCCGTGCCGCGACCCTAGCCAGGCATGGCATCTGCTCTATTGGTCCCACTGGTCAATAGAAGGGGGATAAGCAGCGACCAGATCCATCCACTGCTCGGGATTCAACGAGTTGATGTTCCCTCGTTTCATATGTTATAAAGAAGGACAAGGCCCGCGGGCCGCTTTCCCTCCCCCCCCTCACTGGTATTTCAAGAACGGTCCATTTCGCACTGCCCGGTTCTCTCAAAGAAGGATTTGGGTTGGATGTGCACTGTGCATGTGTTATAACAGCAGCCTCTGGTGTTGAGCAATAGGCGCTCGTGCAGCTGGTGGGGGTTACGAAGTCAGCGCGAACCGCTCGTGGCTTTCAAAAGGGCCAGGCTGAGCAAAATGGGAGAGAGCAGAGAAGTGGAAAGTACGGACTAAGAGAGGCACAATACTAGGAAGGGCAGCTGAGAAGGTGGATCAAAGACACGCTGGGAAGGATTCAACAGATTGAACAGCCGTCTAGCCAGTAAAGCGGCCGCCAGGCGGGCGGTAGCTCTGCCCTGGGTCAATGGGGGATGCGTGTGTGTGAGGGGAAAGGGGTCTATACCCTAAACGGGTCTATACTCTACGGTATACAAGTCTTCTATACTCTTAACAACTCTATACTATATACAATACTATGCTATATACAACTCTTTACTCTATACTCTATACAAGTGTACTATACAAGTATGCATGCAGTCAAGATGGGGATGTCGGAGATGCGACCATGTGTTGCGTAAAGATGATATGATGTGATGGTATGCTGCCGTTGCAGATCGGTGCCCTGACCATGGACCTGATTGATCTGGAGATCAAGCGCACTGAGCATCGCGCTGCAGAGGAGGGCATCAGCCCGGCCATGGTGGCACAAAAGGCGCTGGACGCGTCCACCGGCCAAGTGCAGCTGCAGGAAAGGTGCGCGCGCGTGGATGGGTGAGAGAGGGTGAGGGGCGCGCCGCACAACCCTGGTTCCCTCTCTCTGGTGACCGCTTATCAAGCTTCCTGTTTCCTTTCTCATCTGAGGGCGGTGAGGAAGCCTACCTTTCTCTGTCCCGCTGGTGTCTTGTTGCACAGGGGTGCTTCTGAGCTACACATGTGATTTTTAACTCCGGTGCTTCCTTTTTCATGACTCAGCTACATGTCGGCGAAATTCCGGCCTTTGGCCGGCGACCCCATTTGTGGCCAGCCATGCTGCTTTAACCACCAGCCGTAGGCTGGTCCAAGTGTGGTCCCGATTGGGCCTTGGGCGGCCGCAGGGGTGTGGTCTGCTGAAGGTGGACTCGTAGCCGGAAAATAAGCCTTGTCTACTTCTCAGCCGGCTCCCGCTGGTGTGTTGCAGCACAGGGGAGCTTTTGTGCTATGCAGGCAGTTATAATTCTCAGCCAGGTCTTGGCTTGGTGGCTGCCCCTGGTGGTGGTACTCCCAGGAGGGAGGACTGCCAGGAGTCAGTCTGGGTCTTACGACCTGGTCCCTGGCCCTGTCTTGATACGTGTCCGGGTGAAGAAGATGCGCGGCCAGAAAGCAGCTGAGTCACGATTCTTGGTCACTCTTCGTGCCTTTCTACACCAGGCTCATCGCTGTTGTGGCGACCGGCTGTTAGGGGCCTTCCTGCCCTACTCTGATACTTGGGTGGCCATTTCAAGCGCTGCCTCGATTGAGTTTACCCCCTCCGAGATTTTGATTTTGAATTCCGAATTTGAATCGTGTTGCAGGGAGAAGAAGCTGCTGGCCTTGATCCAGAAGCAGGACCGACTGCTGTACCTGTGCTTCTACTTGCTGCTCAACCTGGCTGAGGACGTGGGGGTGGAGAAGAAGATGAAGAAGAAGGTGTGTGCGAGGGCAGATAGTGCTGGAAGTTGCAGTTGAGGATGCAATCGGGTTGGTCATGGGAGGGCGGCGGCACGGCCTACGGTTTGTCGAACTTTCCATGGGGTTTGGGAGAATAGGATGCTCACACTTGGATTGGGGGTTGGAGGCAGGTGGCATGTGGCTGTATGTCTGCAGGCTTTTGGGAGACTGGGAGGGAAAGGTCCAACGGGGGCAGCTTGCAACCACTTGTCGTGGGCCGTGAGCCCAAACCCTCTTACAGCTGCTTGTGGTGTTCCTTTACCCCAAACCCTATTGCATATTATTGTGGTGCACCTGAACCCTGAACTCTGAACCCTGCTGCATAACACTGTGGTACACTTTCACCCTGAAGGTGTGAACCCTTTTGCATGACATTGTGGTATACCAACATCTTAACCTCCACCTCGAAACCCTGTTGCAGAACATTGTGGTCTACCTGGTCAAGATGCTGGACCGCTCTAACGTGGAGCTGCTGATACTGGGCACCACCTTCCTAAAAAAACTCTCCATCTACAAGGAAAACAAGGTGAGCTTTGCCTCCCTGATCACTGTCTCACGGAGCACTGCCTCCCTGAACACTGCCCCCCTGAGCACCCCTCCCCTCCTAACCATACACCCTAAAACCCTTTCCATGCTCTCAACTCCTTGGGCTCCCTTTTTATTACATATAAATGCTGATTGTTTACGTCAGGCGCTTTTGCAGAATATGAAGTGGACCCTGCCCCCTCAGGGTGCACATTTGTCGGTTTGCCTAGCTGTCTGTCTGAGGCCGGTGGCTGGCCTGACATCACAGTACATGCCAAGGAAAAAGTACTGTATGCCACTTTGACAAACGTGGATGTTTTTTAACCACCAGGAGAAAATGGCTGAGTGCCGCATTGTGGACAAGCTGGCCAAGTTTGTGCCTGTGCGCAACGACGTCCTCCTGATGAGCGTTCTGCGGCTGCTGCACAACCTTTCCTTCGACGTCACGCTGCGGGACGACATGGTCAAGAACGGCCTCATCCCCAAGGTGAGAAGGAGGGGGGAGGTTCAAAGACCAGAGGCACTGAGAGCTTAGAGGTCAGGGGGGCAGAATGCAGGTGGGCAGGCGGCCCCTTTCGGGGCCCAGGCCGGAAGGTGGGAGAGCTTTGGCCACGTCCTCCTTAGCCCTTGAACTTAACCCAAAGAGGGGAGATTTCAGGGCGCAGGCAGGTGGGAAGGCAGTCCTCCACCTGACCTCCTCCTGCTTTCCGCCTTCCTGCCTGCGCGCCTTCCTGCCAGCCCAAAGCAAACTGGTCTTACTTTCTCCCAGCCTGCGTGTTGTGCAGTTTGTTGAGCTGATGGTTCAGCCTCGCTTCCAGCCCACCGCTGCCTGACCTTATTCTCTCCCTTCCCCTCGCCCTCCCGGCCTGCGTGCAGTGTGTTGAGCTGATGGCCCAGCCCCGCTTCCAGCCGGTTGTTCTGGGCCTGCTGTACCACGTCAGCATGGAGGACAAGTACAAGAGCATGTTCACGTACACGGACTGCATCCCTCGGATCTACGAGATGCTCACAAGGGTGCAGGAGCTGAGGAACACGCCGGAGCTGATCGCGCTGGCGGTCAACCTGACACAAAATCCGAGGAATGCGGAGGTGCGGGGATTGTGCGCTTGCTTCCGGGGTTGGGAGGTACTGCCTGAGTTAGTCACTGCCCTTACCCTGCCTGCCTGCCTGCCTTGTTCCCCCCCCCGCCCATCCCCTTGGCCCCAGTGTTGAGGGTGCTGCCGGCAGGGTGTACCTGCTTTGGCCGGGATAGGGCATTTCGTTGCCTGTAAATCCTGAACCTTAAACCCTGAACCATAAACCCTGAACCTTAAACCTTAACCCTGAACCCTGGGACTCTCAATCTGCTCTGCGCTTGATGCGGTGGTTACAGCGAGGCTAGATTCGCTCTAAGGCCGTCAGCGTAAGAAAATCCTATTCCTCAAATCCTTTATGTGTCCTCTGCACTGGCTATGCCCTGGATGCAGGTCATGTGTGAAGGGGACCGCTTCGACAAGCTCATCCGACGAGCGTTCCAGACGTGTGATGAGCTGGCGTTCAAGGTGCTCCGGAACCTGAGCCAGCAGGAGAACATCGCAGTCAAGCGGCGCTTTGGGCCGTACGTGGAGCAGATGGTCATGCTGCTGAAGGTGAGGGCGCTGGAGGCCGTGCGTGTGGGCACAGGGATGGGGGCGGGAATGGGTGTGCTGGTTTAGAGGGGGGGGGTAAGGATGGGGTTCAGGTCAGGGGGGTCCTGGTCGAGATTAACGCTGCTCCTCGTTACGGTACAGAGATTTATTTGAGTGGCTCTATACTCCTGTGCACTGCGTAGCCATTGATGACCGACCACTTCCAATGTTGTGATATTTCTGGAGGGAGCAACAGCATATCGAGAGGGAAAATGTCGTTCACCAAAATTTCCCCGGAAGATGCAAAGTATCAGAAAAATCAATGAAAATGCGATTTTTAAGCGAAAACAAACTAAAATTAGATTAAAATCTGTCCTAGACTCCTGCATGATGTAAAGCCCGGTGAATAGCTGACCCGATATGCATCTGTGTTCCACCGTCAGGCGCCCGACATCACTGCTGAGCTGTTTGTTGAAGTGCTGGGCGCGCTAGCCAACCTGTACATCCCCGAGTTTGACTTTCTGGGGCTGGTCAGGAAGCACGATCTACTGCAGTTCCTGGCCACCTACGCGCAGCCCGGGGCAGGTGGGTGGGGTACGGGTTTGGGGCATGCACGCGCGCAGGTAGGCAGGTAGGCGGCGCACCACCAGAAAACTTTTATGGTCTCTGTTGTTCCGGGTTGCGCTGCCTGGACCTTTCCAAAATGGCGTCTGGGTGACTGCAATGAAGATACCGGGTATGCGTATCTCTAGGGGAAGGCTGTACAGTATTGGAATCCACGAGAAATGCAATACTGTTCATTAAAGAGTACAGTATTGAACTCCACTGAGAATTCAATGCTTTAATGTCAGGTCTAGGCCGAGCCTGTCCCTGCCCCTGTCCCTGCTCTTGCTCCTGCCCCTGCCCCTGCCCCTGTCCGTGCCCCTGCTCTTGCTCCTGCTCCTGTCCCTGCTCCTGCTCCTGCCCCTGCCCCTGCTCCTGCTCCTGCCCCTGTCCCTGCCCCTATGTTTTACCAAGCTCCTGCTCTTGATCCTCCTGCCCCCGCTCCTGCCCTTGCCCCTGCCCCTGCCCCTGTGAATTCCCCTGCCCCTGCCCCTGCCCCTGCCCCTGTGAATTCCCCTGCCCCTGCTCTTGACCCTCCTGATGCTGCTCCTGCTCCTCACCCCGGAGGCTCCCTCTGACTGTCCCCCTCTGGCTCTGCTGTGTTGCTCAGTGGACGACGACATCCTGCTAGAGGTGGTCATGTTCGTGGGCGTCCTATGTAACGAAGGCACAGCGCCGCTGCTTGTGTCATCAGGCTTGGTGAGTCAACCAAGCACACCGGGATAGCCCGAGGCCTTAGGAGGCTTAGGAGGTGAACCAGGAGCCTGGGGTTGACCCCATGCCCTGAAGTAGATATGTCCGGTCCGGTTGTTCCTCCTTGCACTGCCACCTGTCACTGCCTGGCCCTGTCAAAAAAGGCCTTGGGGAGGACGTATTGACGCTGAAACAATGGCGGAGGACACGGTGCATACTATGCCTACCGGTTTCTGAGGTTTATAAGGGTTGAGGCGAACCCCATACCCGAAAGGGAAACCTGATATTTAAGCTTTGTGCGGTGGAGAGGGCTGGGCTGGAGCCTCCTAGGCATGATAGGACCGATTTAGAGGTGTGAGCTGAGCAACAACAGGTTGATGCACACAGAACAGGCTGATGCACACACAACACTCTCACACACACAGTGGCTGCAGCTGCATGAATGTAGAGGAGGAGTGTAGAGGAGGAGCAGATCTCGATGGCAACATAATGAACGTTGCCCACCCCATCATAGCCTTCAACATGTTCTCCCTGACCCCCCTGCTCCCTCACGTGAACACGCTGTTTGTGCTGATGGGTGAGAAGAATGAGGACGTGGAATAGCGGGGTCTGATCGCAACATCAGCACTCCATCATGGCCTTCAACATGTTCTCCATGTCCCCCCCCTGCCCCCTTAGGTGAATACGCTGTTTGTGCTGATGGGCGAGAAGAAGGAGGACGACGAGTTTGTCCTACAGATTGCCTTCTCCTTCAACAAGTTTCTAATGTACGACGACACGCGGTTGGCGCTTCTCAACTACACACAGGTGGGCTGGGAGGGAATGGGCTGGGAAGGAATGGGCTGGGAGGGAGTGGGCTGGGAGGGAATGGGCTGGGAGGGAATGGGCTGGGAAGGAATGGGCTGGGAGGGAATGGGCTGGGAGGGAATGGGCTGGGAGGGAATGGGCTGGGAGAGAATGGGCTGGGAGGGAATGGGCTGGGAGGGAAAGGGACGGGAAGGAATGGGCCGGGAGGGAATGGGCTGGGAGGGAATGGGCTGGGAGGGACTGGGCTGGGAGGACATGGGCCGGGAGGGAATGGGCCGGGAGGCGGTTTTGCTGGATATATTTATGCGTACGGTGCCGGTATGTTCCAATGTTTCTAAGACAATATTTCTCGGTGCATGATGCGCATAACACCTGCACCCTCTCACCTGAAGGGATGTGTGCGTGGTGGTCTGGGTGCCACACCTTGATTCCTCCTGTTCAGCTTGCCCTTACTTTGTATGCCTGTCACTGGCTGACTGTGGACTGATGGAGAGCTGTCCTGATTTCGAGTGTCTGATGAGTGTACCACCGCAAGAGGGCAGTACCATGGGTATAGGTTGTAGCATTAACCCTGAAACCTGCACCCTGATACAGGACCAGCCCCAGGGGCAGAATTGTGGGTAAAGGTTGTAGCCTTAACCCTGAAACCTGATGTGGTGGGGCTCCGGCATGGGGCAGCGTCTTCCCCTCACATTTGTGGCATGAGCATGCTCGCTCTGTGCGCATTTCGAGTGTCCTCTACCCTGAATTCTGCGCTCCTCATGCAGTCATGCGGGGAAAAGCCCCCATCATAGGGTGGCCTTGCACCAGGGAGTCTCGGTTGCACCACATGACTCTTTTTATTTTGCTTCTTGTTTTTCTTCTGACGTTTGTTTGCTTGTTTCTCTGGGGTGGCCCTGCAGGTGGTCTTCTACTTGATCGACCTGCTTCAGGACAAGAACAAGGAGGTGCAGCGGGTGGCTGACCAGTGCCTGGACATTATCATGGACACAGACGAGGAGTGGGCGGTACGGATCCGCAACCTCAAGTTCGAGGCCTTCAACCAGGAGTGGCTGGAGGTGGTGCAGACGCCGCCAGACCAGGTGAGGGAGGCAGCATTGATAGACTATTGCTGTCCTTCCTGCTGTTGTTGCAGGTAAAGACTAGTGCTGTCGTTGCTGCTGTTGTTGTGTCGAATATATTATTGCTGTTGTTATTTCACTGGCACTGCCTATCTGTTTCTTTTCTTCCAACGGGACAGATGGGCACCCACGCGGCCAAGCCTTTTTTGAGCAGGGCCCAGAGGTGTTTGTCATTGACCTATCTGTTGGGCCTCCCGTTGCCTGCCTGCCGCTCATCCTGCCTTGCTGTCGGTCTGCAGGTCATGCCGAGGCACGTGGCAGCTGCCGGGGAGTATGGCGGCGACTCAGGGGAGCTGGACTATGGCGAGAACGGGGACTACACCATCGGGGGGCAGAGAGTCATGGCTGACTTCGATGACTATGGCGGGCAAGGTGGGTGATGGTACAAAAAGTACCGCAGCAGTTGCGCACGCGTCAATGACGTTACACCCTTGGGCCCTGCTGAAAAAGGCCGTGTGGGCGCCCCAACAGTGAAGCTACGCTCGGGTGGCATGCAAGCATGATAGAGCCCCCCTGCTGGTACAGATGTCATGTGCCTCTTGGCGCTGCAAGTCCCATGCATCAAATGTGATGCCCTGCTGGACTGAATAAACTTCGCAAAACTTCACATGGACTGTGAGCTTTTAGAGACTCTGAACTTGGCTCGTGATTGTTGTTTGACGATTCATAACGCTGCATGCCATTGCTGGTGGTGCAGGTGGTGCAGAGTATGGGTACGACCCGGACAGCAACGCACAGTACGAACAGCAGGACCCGGGGCAGTACGACGAAGAGGAGATTAGGAGGGGCTACCAGATGCAGTAGGGACAGACACAGGATGCGTGCGATCGAGTTTTGTATTGATCGGGGGGCGTTTTGTCATCGAGGCCCTCCCACATAGGGGTAGGTGCACCCCTTGGCAAAAGACTTGAGCTTAGCTCTCCCTCCATGTTTGAAGACATCCATCCATCCCCGTATTGAACAAGTTATGTGACAACATATCATACATAACTCTTTTGAAACACTTCCATTCGAAGGATTTCAGCGCCTGTTGTCCTGCGGCAGTGGAGGACGAGATTTATTGTTTTCTGTGTAATTCCTATCCATGTTGCGCTACACTTTCTACAAATATTATGCGACAAATGTACACATAGAGGTCCACCCTGACGGAACAGAACATGCCACAACGAAAAGATGGATCCCACCTTGAACAAAAACAAGATGTTCAAAAAGCAGTAATAGATGACAGAGAATCAGAGATGGGCATTTGCATACAGATATGCCACTACAGATCATGGCACTAAATTTTCCGCGCACAACATAAAAAGCCCCCAGATATACTGTGGTCCCAATCAAGGTTGTGTCCCAGGCTTGAAAACAAATGCAAGTGATGAGAAGGATGTCCAGAACTTTTACGATACCAGTTCTGTACTAGTCACAAAAGTAAGTGTCAAAACATTTGCATGCACTTTCCTACTCCGGGAAGGGGATCAAGAAATAAAAAATTGATGCTGGGACAAGAAGCAGCAAAGAAAGACGCTCCTACATTATGCACATAGGGTAATATCGGCCCATCAGAGACAGCAGCCAGCCCTACAAGAGCTCGACCCTGTATTCTGTCCCTCCTGGGAGATCCAGGACTCTGAGAAGGAGGGATCCTGACGCCATCGAAGCGGCACCTGGTGCTGTTGCAACATTCGCGGTTGCGCCAGGTGCTGCGGCATAGCTGCTGCTGCACTAGATGCATTATGAAGTGACCTCAGGGGCCAGGCTCACCGACAGGCTGGTAGGAGCAAAATGTTGATTAATTTGACTGTGGCCTGCTGGCCCTTCATTGGGTATTAATTGGGTTAAATCAGACTTGAGGCAGGCATGCCGACACTTCAAAGTACGCGTAAAGCACCCTCTGTTTGCAAGCGATGATGTACTGAAAGGGCGAGCGCGCGGCACCCTCCGCTTCTTGCATGATACCGCCATACCGGATGACCCAGGTCCCAGGCATCCTCCAAAGCTATCATCACAACTCCAAGAGCGCGACTGCCACAAATCATCACACTTAGAAGCTGCACAATCTAAAGAGCCCTGACGCCAGCATTCGATATGGTTTATTTCGTGGCCCATGCATGGGATGCCAAAATGGAGATTAGGAGCATGCCCTGAATGGGCTCTGTAATTAGTGCAGCAGTCCTGCCTGTGGTCCTCATAATTGTTGCGAGGAGAGACAGGCACCAGCCTGCATCCTCATCTCTACATGAACCCTACACTCGTTGTTTTGCTGTAGTCATCCTCGTCCCACTTCCGCTCTCGCTGCGCGCTGAGAGCGTCTACCACGTTCCGTCGGATATCCCGAATGCTGCAAGGGGATCAATCAATTTAAGGTGCTGTTAGGGGATCAATCATTTAATTTACACCAGCACTATGGGGCTGTATTGGGAGCATTGAGCATGTCCAAGACCCTGATCAGAGGAATATTATCATGGCTTGGCCCATCATGGCATAGGAAGCCCATGCACCATGCTTGGCAGTGAAACTTACTTTGCTCTCATGTGACTCGTGGACAAGAACATGAAGTATAGGAACACGAAACCGATCAGAATGAAGACGTAAAACAATAGGAACTGCCCGATGACGTGCTTGGCTGCATCCTCGTGCCAGCGGTCAGCCAGCCAGCGGAAGAGGTACACGTGTCCACTAGAGGTCACCTCGTCAGAGTGAAATGTCTTGATGACGTTACCGGTTCTAAGACCAAGATTCTGATCAGACATTCAAACGCGTGGTATGTCCAGGTAGCGGTAGGGGTTCGTCGCGATGCGGTTAAGCCTTGCAAAGCAACACAGGTGTGCTTTCGAATACTGATGTGCTAATAAGACAAGGGCAGCTGTGCAAACTCGGCAAGGCTACACACGCGGAAATGGCGCGATATGTGTTCAAAATCCTGGACTGTTCACACCCCTGTTCACACCTGATGCACACTTGAAAGGTCGCACCCCCCCTTCCAGGCTACAATGCAAGGCAGAAAGCCCTGATGCAGATGGCATGTTTCACCTCGGGCATCTCCTGCGCGCCCCTGCGCCCTTCCAGCCAACAAGTGTTCCCTCTTAATTGATCTCGGAGGCTGCCGACACATAATGCACGTCAGGGTTCAGCGTGCTGCTGTTTTGATTTAAAAAATAGCTGAGCAGGTTCTCACAAGATCTCACCACTCACAGGTTCTTGAACACCAACCCCACCATAAAACTCTTGGTTATTGCATCCAGAGTCGTGTAGGCTGCGGCAAGCAAAATTAGAGTAGGTGCGAGTGTGCGACTGTTGGACAGTGATGACCTTATGGTACCAATTTCATAATAAATTACACGGAAGATATCGGAAATCATCCCTAATTGTATTTTTCTTTCTGTGCTGTATCAATGCTGTATCCAAGGATTTAGATAAAGTCTGCAAGGAATAGAAATTCAACGCACTTTGTGGGCAGGTCTACGAGACGCACACCTGGATGCTAGCCTGACCCTGCGCCCCTGGGCCTAACCCATCACAAGCACTACCTCTTAGACACCGTACCGGAGGAAGTCCTCCTCTGGATGCCCCTTAACCCAGCCATGTTACGACGGCCACAAATGATATCGCCCGCAGGGCAATCCGCACAGTCCTTGCATGTCTTGCGGCACACGCCTCCTGGACCCGTCATGTCCCCCTGCCGCTCACACCCTCCTGCCCGAGCGCGCTCTTTGCACTTGGCGTGAAGATCCCGACACTGCATGGCGGCTGCAAGAGCATCGTAGCCGCCCATGTATCTCTTGTTGTGGATCCACTGCACAGATACATACAGCACCGTTGACACGTAATCACACATTGATGTACGGTTACACACCCTGCTCCTGGCCTTTTCTTCTTCAAGTATAATGTATTATATTCCAGGAAAGCGTACCATAGTTGGCGCCTTGGCGCATGTGCAGCGGTGCCAAACACTTATTGGAATCATGCCAAGGAAGTACCATTCTCCATTGCAGGGTAGTCCAAATACAATTTAGCATCTTTCCTGCCTGAGGGCCTGGTGCAATCAGATGTGCTGTTGGCCCACGGGCCATAGGCCGGTCAAGGTCTCGTCTCCACAGGAACCCTTAACTTGACCGGCTTGGTCTCCATCGTCCCAGGGGTGGCCGCCAATTGGCCCCCCAAAGCCATTTGGCGCCAGACCCCCCCCCCAGAGGGGGGTCTGGCGCTCAGCAGTCGCACACTGAAAGAAACACCGAGGCAAACCCACCTTGGTCGCAGTCCACTTCGTCCCCTGCGTGTGCAGTACACATTTGAATTCTCTAAGCCACTTTCGAAAAAATAGCAAACTCTATACCAGAAACCTGGCTGTGGAGGCAGAAAAAAGGAATTTGAGATAAATGCCCACCAGGCACGCCACTGAGTGGCACTGGGGGGACTTGTCATTCATATTATACCTTGCTTCATCAAGTCCTCATTCACGCGGAGCCAGAGCGGCTTCGCAGCCAGCCCCTGGCAACCCATACCCCGTTCCATGTCTGTGTCCATGACCGCCTGTTTTCCTTCCTTAATACCATTCATAACAAAACTGGTCCTGGTAAAACGACATGCCTCTGAATGCACTAGCTTTCAGAGGCAGGAAGCACTAAAATTTATAAAAGCTCGTTTCACTACAGGACATCCCTGCTTGCATCGTTTGGTGTTCTGCCCCCCCGATCAGGGTGGCAGAACACCACATTTCTTGATCTTTGCCTCACTGGTTTCACACTTTCACCCCTTGGTGATTTGCCCCCCTGATCTGTGTTTACCTTGAGGGCAGGACAGGCAGCGTGCAGCGAAGCTCGGACCCCAGCACTGCCTTGAATGTCCATGTCTGCAGGGGCCATAAACACAAGGGGTTCTGTGGCATTGTCCATGCAGCAACTTCCGACTGCCAAGTCCGCAACTTCCCTAGTGCAACAGCTCTTAGGTGCATGGAACTCAGAAAAACAGCTGGCTTACAAACATTTTTGTTTCCAAGACAATTTTATTGATTCCGTGCTTGACCAAAACACTTAATACTGATTTCCTCAACATTATTTGCCGCTTTTCACAAGCATTGGAACCTTCATAAGCCACAACTCTGGTAATGAATTCTTTGAAGCATGACCCATATAATGAATTAATTTTGTGTCCCGCATTCAGGCAGAGCCATGACGGATGTGGTCCAGTGAGTGTCACATTGGATTAATGAACAAAGTGTTCGTCGCAGGCAGTGTGGGGAGGTGGCAGCAATGCCTGGGGTACCTCAGTACAGGACACCTCCGTGCACAACACCTTGAGGTCAATTCAGATGTCAGGTCATCCTACTGAGCCTGAGTCCCAAACTGCGAGCACAGGTCAGATCTCAGGCACAAATCATGCAGGCACAAATCATGCAGGCACAAATCATGCAGGCACAAATCATGCAGGCAAACAGCAAGACTGCTCACCAACATCGTTTATTTCTGCGGCTGCAAGTCCACCTTCAGCGGGCCGCCCAACTGACGCCGCAGGCCCAATTGAGGTCAAACCATAACCAGCCTACAGACACAGGTCCAAGCAGCATGGCCGGCCGTGCTTGAGGGCTGCGGCCAGAAGCCAGGAGGCAGCTGAACTGTAGCTGGCCTGCAACCAAGATATTGCAAATTAACACTCCTCACCGTAGAACAGCAGCGCATCCCCTTTGCAAGGCGTCAGTGCGATTCCCATCCTGGCCGCACATGGGGACGGGTGTGCCAGCTGCTGCGCCGCCTCATCGATGAAGCGGGCCAGGGGCAGGGTCGTCTCGCCGCCCTCCTCAAGCTCTGCAGCAAAACAAGTGTGTACAGGGTACCGGGTTTGAGGGTATAGGGGGGACAGGGTACCGGGTTTGAGGCTACAGGGGGAACAGAATATCGGGTTTGAGGGTACAGAGGGAACAGGGTACCGGGTTTGAGGGTACAGGGGGAACAGGGTACCGGGTTTGAGGGTACAGGGGGAACAGGGTACAGGGTTTGAGGGTACAGGGGATACAGGGTACAGGGTTTGAGATATGAACTCCGTCTCCATGAGGCAGGCCAGGGGTAGATTTGTCTCGAGGCCCTCCTCACGACTTGCAGTGAAAGGGGTTTTAGTTCAGGGTTTGAGATATGACCTCCGCTTCCATGAAGCGGGCCAGGGGCATGGTTGTCTCGCCGCCCTCCCCTGCAGCAAGTGGGTAAACGTTTCAGGGTTAAAGATCTGAACTCCGCGTCAATGAAGCGGGCCAGGGGCAGTGTTGTCGCGCCGCCCTTCTCAAGCACCATGAGGGCAGGTATATTCTCATTACGGCAGGGGGCTGTTAAGTTCAGGTACGCCGTTACGTACAGGTATGCTTTAGTACAGGTACGCTGTAAAGTACAGGTATGCTGAAGTACAGGTACGCTGTAAAGTACAGGTGTGCTGAAGTACAGGTACGCTGTACAGTACAGGTATCTTGAAGTACAGGTACGCCAGGCCTACATGAATATTACCGCGCACACAGTGTTCCACTAGGCATGTCCAAATGCTAATCTTCTGCATTCGTTGGTGGGAGTCATTAGGTTCTTGCCGGGGGCACCTGCCACTCTGCATTTTAGCGCGCTTCAGCCACAATTCAGCTTCATCAAGGCCTACAGGTGAGGGGGCCTGACGCAGTAAGGTATCCCCTGCTCTGGCCACCGGTTGCCTGGCACAGTATTGGCTGCTAAGTGGCCTGCCCAAGGCCATCTGACGCATTCTCAAATATATCTAGCACGTGCAGTTATATCACAGCGTGACTACAATTCCCTGAAGAAGTTCGGAGGGCAAGGCCCTGCTGCTCTCCGGGGCAAGCTCACCCGATAGGCACAGCAGCCCCCACCAAATAGGTGTGGGCTACTGTGCCTATCACCACTATTTACATGACTGGAGCTGAGATGCAGTTCAGCTACAGCACCGCCTAAGGCTGCAATGGCCTGGTGCAGTGACGGCCTGGTGCAGTAAGACCTGCTCCTTGGGCCAAAGGCCATAGGTCGGCCAAGCTTTGGCAACCGTCGGCCCAGTGGTGGCTACCCAGCGGCCTACCAAATGTGGTATGACGTGCACCGTAAGAGAATAGACACCCACCTGAGAGGTACAGCAGTACAGTTGCGTAGCGGTTCCCATCTCGGAGATACTCCTGCAAGGGCGGACACAGGGCAGGGTGAAGAGCTAGGTTTGTAGGGGTTAGTGTTAGGGTTAGGCATAACGGTTGTGTTAGTGCTAGATTTTGTTGTACGGTTTAGGTTTAGGGCTAGGGTTTAGTTGTAGGGTTAAGTGTTAGTGCTAGGGTTTAGGGCTAGGGTTAAGTTGTAGGGCTAAGGTTTAGTTGTAGAGTTAAGTGTTAGTGCTAGGATATAGTTGTAGGGTAACGTGTTAGTGAAAGGACTTAGTGTAAGGGTGGAGTGTTAGGGTAGAGTGTTAGGGTTGAGTGTTAGGGTGACGGTTGAGTGTTTGGGTCAAGTGTTAGTGTTTGTGTTTAGTGTCAGGGTTAAGTGTTAGTGTAAGGGTTAGGGCATGGTTAAGTTTTGCGTGAATCCCAAGCGGGGGCAGGCGCTGTGCCACTCTGTCGATCAAGGAAGACCTGGTGGTCAAGCAGCAGGGCTTGACGCACCAGGACCCCCCAGGTGTTGGCCATGATATCGCAGAATTGTAGCTGAAGCACCCTGGAATACACCGTGCCTCCCACTTGATTCCCTGATGGTGGACTAGGTGCTCAGCCACACTCTCCCTGCCTTCCCCCTTTCAGGGCCCCCCTTCCCCCCCCCCCCTTTGCACTCTCCCCTCTGAACATACACCCACCTGCATGTCCCTCCGTCCCATCTCTCACCTCATGGTGCACAGGGTCGTCAAACCAGTCCCAGTGCGCATCGTACTTCTGACCATCCACGTAGCGCAGGATCTGGATCGGCTCCCCATTCTCAGGGGGGAGGTGCGTCCACTCGGATATCTTCTCCTCTATACCGGCTATAATGGCGTCCTCGCCTCGTCTGCAGGCCAGCCGGAGGAAATCAGATCCAATGAAATCCAATGAAATCCAATTAGATCCAGTCATATCCGTTAATATCCGGTTATACTTGTCCATATCCGGTTATATCCCGTTACACGGTATTTGGAAATTTCCGGATGTATTAGATCATATCCGGGACCTGGGTCAGCACAAGACTTCACGGTCCTAACAAGGGTCAGCACGGAAGCACACACTGGCTCACTACCACTATTTCAGTGAGGCAGCTGCAAACATTGCGCCAGCAGGTGCGGCACGAGCCACCGTGAGTGCCAGAACCTGTGTCTTAGTTTGTGCAGGTGCGTAGGCCAGTTGGTCTGCACCAGACTTCCCCCAACACGCCCGTTTGTGTTGATTATTTCCTGCTACTGAGGCCATTTTGGCAGGCCGTCCCTCGTCCACGAAACAAAATTAATTAGGATTAGATGCAACACAGCTATAATTCAGCTGAGCCGAGAGAAAAGAAACACAGCCGCCCACCCGCCATGCAGCTGCTGTAATCTTCCCATGCAGTGCTGCCCGCAGCCCAAACTAGATCGGCCACTGGAGGCAACCAAAACATAGTGACATGCTTCGTTCAATCAGTCACCCCAAATCCCACATGCGCCCTATCACACCTCACACATCTCACACATCTCACCTCACACCCCACACATCTCACCCGAATGCCGCCCCAAACGAGGTCCGGATATCATCTAGCTTGGAGGCGGCTGTCTTGGCATCCACCACCAATGACCGCGAGACCTGGGCATCAAGGGGCAGGCTGCTTGCTTGCACACAGAATACGCCCTGGGGGTGCATTATTTATTTGCAACTGATCACTGGTTCCGGTAACTGAACTCATTGTGTCCAATTATTGCGATACCTGGATGTCAGAAGTCAGGCTACTTGCTTGCCTGTCCACCCAGCAGGCATTGCAGACCATGTCTCGTGATAGCTAACAAGCCTTGCAAACACGATACCACGACTCATCCAGGTTCACCGCTTCCTTTCCCGCAAGTGCGTGCATTCCCATTGGGTGTAAGAAAGCTTTTACAAGTTACATTGAACTCTCGTCCCCAAAAGGGTCCTTTGCCGGTGACCATCAGCATGACAGGGTCTGGAAAATTCGCTTGCGCTCAGTAAAACTTAGAGCAACTTAACTTCAGGTGCGTAAGGTATGGGCCAGCAAGGAGAATTCTACATATTTTGTTTCCACGACTTGACTGAAGTAAGGCCAAGCCTCCAGATTTCATATTTCTGTAGTCCCCAATTCCCTAGGGTGTGTGAAGCCGCAAGGGACTCGCATCAACATCATGACTGTTATTTGTTTCTTCGAGGGGCTCCTTGTTGCTTGCATCTTTATGGAGAGGATGCAGCACTCACCCCCAGCCGATGGTGACCAGATGCTGCACTCAGCCCCAACGAGTCCGTCACCCTTATGGCCTAAACCCTAATGGGACAAACCCTAATGACCTGAACCGTCCTGACCTAAACCCTGAAGGCCTCAACCCGTAAGGCCTGAACCCTAATGGCCTAAACCCTACACCTTCAATGCAGATGTAACACTCACCCTCATTGAGCCAATGGTCACCAAGTGGTCCACCTCAGGCATGGTCAGGAAATTGTGATACACGAATGCTGCAAAGAAGAAGCCAGGCATGGAAACAGCATTAAAATAAAACGAATCCCGCTACATCAGGTTCTGGTAGAAAAAAAGCAGGCAGGCAGCCAATCTGCCCCAAGTTGGCCACCTTGGCACTGTGAGTACTGGCAGCCTGACAGGCCTCCTGAGCCACCCAGTAGGAGGGTCATGGCCCGGATTAAATGCCATGCTGCAACCATATGGTATATGGATCCTGGCAGACTGCAATGGAAGAAACAGCAAAAAATGCAAATAGCTCGGGAGTATCACGATATTTTTCAACTCATGGATTTCAAATCAGTGCTTATTTAAATGCACGTTATACCAGCTTTAACAGGCCTCTTTGTACCTCTTTGTACCTCTGGGCCGATGGGGATAACCTCAATCGGCCTCCGGCCAGTGGCCCAAACAGCTGGCAGCTTGCTGAGCCTGTCCCCCCTGGCCGCCTGCCGTGATGTAGCTAAAGCAATGTTTCATACACAGTGGCTCACACCCTGCCGTTTAACAGCAGCAGACGTGCCTCACCTCGGGGTGACCAGCAGATGGTCTCAATCCTGCAGAAGTCAATCATCAGAGGGAGTCAGTGGCGGCATTTCAGAGTCCATAATCAGACTATCAGACTATCAGAGAGAGTCATCAGGAGCCGTAGTTCAGAATTAATCATCAGAGGGAGTCTGGGGCTGCTTTTCAAAATTATGTGTCACAGGATGTCAGCGGAATTCATTTCAACATGGGATCACGTTTTAACATGGTGCTGCATTTGAACATTGGATCTTGTTCCGTCCCCCATCAGAGACTGTGGCTTCATCACATAATTTCTTTCCAACAGCGGATTTCATTTCCTTCCATTAGGCGATTCCCGAGGCAAAGTAAACCATGGCTGAAGGGAACCGATCAACGGAGGGTGTCCGGCACTCCCGATCCACGCACTTATCCATAACATGGGAATCTGACTCCATTCCCCCTTTCCGCTTTTATGGTGTTTTCCAAAACTGAACATTACCATGGGTCGGTTCTCGGTCTGTTTGGAACAATCAAGGAGACCTGCATGCCGGCAGGAAGCACAGGCATCAGAGCAAGCACAAACACCTGTATTTATATCTCCAGCCACAAATCCACCAGGACCGGGCCGCCTTCAAACGGCCCAAGCAGCTTGGCTGGCCGCATATGGGGCGTACGGCCAGAAGCCTGGAGGCAGCTGACATCAAGCTGCACTTTAAAGCAGGCCTTCCTGCACCAGGCCATGCCGGCCATAGATCACCATGTAGCTGAATTTTAGCTGAACTACCCCATAAAATAAACAGTGTCGACAATGGTGTCGTACAGGCACCAACCTCTTGCGTTGCGTTTTTCGCAGCTGCCACCCTGTGGGGCTCAAAGGTCTCCCCCTGCCACCCGATCAAGCGCTCCTCTTCTCCATCGACTACAAAGGAGGGCACAGAGGGCAGGGTCCTCGGCACCATGGCGCAAAACCAGTGGTTGAGGTCAGTGATGCAACAGGTGACTGCTTATTTTAGACTGCATCAGCTACAATTCAGCTACATCGTGGCCCACAGCCGGGGGGGACTGAAGCAGTTTGCCCCACTGCTCGGGCCACACTCATTAAGCTTTATCACGTCCTGTGTCGTAGGCCTGTCATAGGTTCATCCCGATTGGTCCGGGGGTGGCTGCATGTTGGCCCCCTGAAGGTAGTCTTGAACGCAGGCAAAGAAACACTGGCCATGTCTAGGTGGGGTGTGACAGGTGCCTAGTAAGCTCATAAGGCTCAGTATCCCATGCATTAATTTTGATTGGCAATCACTGCTAGGATAAAATCGATTCACAAGTTTCACGTCACTGCGGCGCACAACTAGCACATGCTGGCACATGTTGCATGTTGCACGGCAGCATGCAAGTAGCACGTTACTCTGATCTTAGTTTCTTACTCAGTCCGACAGCCAGTCTGGCCGTGAGGACGCAGAAGATGCATAATAGAGTCAGAAAGGTTTTCATGAATGCCGCTGGTGGGTGCAGCTGTCAGGAGCGGCGTAGCCAGGTTCCGGAACTATGCTGGCTTTCGGAAAAATAATTCAAACCTCGGCAACAAGATTTTTCAGAGAGCCCGAAGCTAGCAAGTAAGAATTTTTTGTGCGCGCCTGTACTAGCTTGATATGCGATGAAGTGTTCCGGAAGGCCGCGAGCCGAAGCCAGACCGAAGCCAGACCCTAAACCGCAAACAAGGGCGAACAAAGGCAAGCGTTTTATTTATTGGTCGAACGAGTGGAACATGTGTAACCTATCTTGCTGCAACAGCTGACATTTTTGCGTGAAACATTCAGCTTAATACAGTAAGGTGGATATAATGCCGTGGGGAAGACTGACACACTGCCCTGTGAGCTCTGGAACAGAGCAGTGGAGGACAGGAGGAGGATGACAATGACGGACCCGCCTCCTCGACGAAAGAAAGGACAGTCTACATACGGCACCGCACTCCGGTTAGACACTGCCACACTGGGTAAGACATTTCTTCATAGTATCTGAATCCCCATCAGACACCCGGGATGCCCTCAGGGGCCATCGGCTCCGTTGGCAAGATCAACAGGAGTACAGGGCTACAGGCTGTACAACCACTACAGCACCGCGCCGAGTCGGCGGAAACTGCGCTGCCGGGCTTGAGCTTCCCTAGCCTTGACCCAATAGTTGACCCAAGGCCGAGTATACCTGCGGGCGGACCCATGGGACCTCTATTCCTAGTTGGTCATATTTTGCTCTCTCTCCTCTCGATGTATTTTACTTGTTCAAGGCTAGACACTTTAGGCCAGTTGTACCAGGCTGAGCATGGGTGGGACGCACTTGCTTTTGTGGACTGTGCTGTGGGCATTATTCAGGGTTAGTCTCCGGGGTTTCTGAGGCGGATGCCTTTGGCCTTTCCGGCCTTCTCTTTTGGCCTTTTTTGTTGTTGTTGTTGTTGTTGTTTGCCCCCTTTTTAGTTTCTTCTCTTCTCCCTTATGATCAGTGGAGCGCCCTCGCGGCCAAGCATGGGTGGGATACGCTTGCTTTCCTGGACTTTTCTTTTCTTAGAGGCTTTGTTGAGGGGTAGTCTCTAGTGGAACTCAGGTGTTGGACTTGGTCTGCTTAGCCTTCCCGGCCTCTCCTTTTGTTCCTTTCCCCCTCTCTTCCTTTTAGTGCCTCCTTAACTCCCTTCTGAACAGTTGGGCGCCCACGCGGCAGAGCTTTGAGCGGGCCCAGAGGTGTAACGTTATTGACTTAAGGGCAGGGGAATCCTCGGACTGCCATTCTTTTAAGGGAACTAGGGAAGGGAGTTAATTTCTGTCCTTTGCATTCTCTCCTCCTTTCCCTTCCCCTTTCGCCCTTCGGTTTCTCCCCACCATCCTAGTAGGAGCCAACACATGGGAAACGGGGCTAAGTGGCGTGTATGACCCAGAGGTGCACCGTCATTGACCCGCTGGCGAGCATGCTGAAGAGGATAGGGTGTGGCGTGCCTTAGCGAGCCCTCTGAGTACCACTGCAGCATATCGATGCATGTCAATGACGCTACACCAATGCATGGTAGGTTAGATAACCACGGTGCGTGCTTTCTGCCAAAGCTTAAACAGTCATTATAGGCCCCAACCCTTGCAACATTAGTTCCCGGTCCTGGATATATATATACATATGTGCAGCCTTAGCCCTCACACCAGCATGTGCCTTGACAGCATCCTCAAGCATGGCTTTTGCCTCATGCTCACCTGAGACCTGGGCTGTGTGCCAAACATGATATAAATCCGGCGTATGTACATTGGTGCAAACCTATCATTTGGCACAGTGTGGCTTTATTGCGCCTTGGGGATACTTGAGGGCACAAGGCACCGCCTTGAGTCACCGAATAGGCGCTCTCGGGCTCTCACAGGTGTGCACTCTTCGCTGCACAAGCAGTCAAGCACTCAAGCCTTGATCCATGAATTTTAGCAGATTGATGCTGCTTACCTCCTGACCTCACTACGACCGAGCCTCCACCCATAGCCCATCCTGATGGCTACTGATAACTCTCGGACCGCGTTGTTGTTGCTAGCAAGACCTGTTTTGCCTCTAGGTGCCTCTAGAGCGATCTATCACATTTCACGTTGGCATATTCAAATCCTGTTGTCAAGAGCATGTCCCCGATTTCTTCCGAAAATGGCACTACGGCTCATGTTTGCTGGCTCATCACTGCCCTGTCGATAGATGCCTTTCCACAACCACTTTCGTTTGCCCACTCAACAGGTTTCGGAGGGCGATCTGTCGCTGGGGTGCAGCCGGAGGCTGGTGAGTTGGGGGAAGGCATATGTTGTGACTTGCGTTACCTTGGAGCGCGCGCAAGTCCGTACCTTTGATCTTAGCGCGCGCCGCATGGTGGCATTCACTTGATCGTGATGCGCGCATGCATACGCGCTACGGCCTATACCCTCGTCCCTCGACATGCCCCTTTACAAGGGGGGCCCAACCTTCTGCGGAGATGTCGGATGGACTGGGCTGGCAGATTTTCTTTTTGCAGCCTCACCATGCTCGAGGAGGGGGGCATTTGAGCTGCTTGTGGCCCTGCCAGGTCTGTGACAGCCTGTTTCTGATTGAGGGCCCAATTCCACTTGGGCGCTCACCGGAACGCGTTCCGGTGGCGGTTTATCTGGTTGGGCGAGGCTTCAGCCACGCTGGCTGAAAAAACTTGAAACGCAATTCCACTTGTCTCCGGAATGTGTTCGGGTACGGCAGAGACCGAATCTTCCTAGTGAACAGCCTGTCAGGCATTTGCCTTATCGCTTCGTGTATCTAGAGTGTTCTGTCTACTTGTCTCGCCTAGCATGATAGTCCTGCTTGACAAATGTCGAGTTGCAAGGTACGTGCAGCCAGGGATGCCCTGGCACTGTCTAAGTTGGGTGTAGCAAATTCAGGCCGCTGCTAAACGATAGCCCAGGCGATCGGAGGGACTGCTAGGGGGCACACGTCGACATTCGCCATTGGGTTGGCCAGATCGGTGCCAACTTCTACGCGGGAAAGATTCAAGTGTGGCTCCTGTTAAGGATATGCGTCGGCCATGGCAGCAGGAACGGGCGAAAAGGAGTTTTCAGAACGAAAGAAAGATGACGGCGATGGAAATTTGAACATGAGGACGAAGTTGTCCACGCTGTCGGAGCGTTGATGCGAAGTATTTTTGCATCGCTCAAAATAGGAGCGATGCAAAATATGGCATGTAACGGGTACGGCAGAGCCACGCTGGCGCCACGCTGGCGTTCCGGTGCCATTCCGGTGACAAGTGGAATTGGGAAGGGTGGGCTGGCATCAGTGCTGTGCGATTACGCCGTAATCCGCTTTTTTGTGTAAGTCATTACGGTCAATTACGGCGTAACGCGTAATTGCGCGCAAGTAAGGCTTTTTAGCTTGCATGCAATTAAGAAAGAGCTGTAATCAAGACCGCAAGTCCTCAACTAGGTTCCGCTTAGGTTTCTGACCAGCCGTGCCTTCAACCATGCAGCGCGCACCTTAATGTATCACCAGTTCACCGTGGGGGAGTAAATTGGGAAGCCAGCTGGTTATCGCACGTACTTTTGCACTACTTTCCTATGCTCGACCAGGATGTTCCTCAACATCTTGCGTTGGAGTCTTCTCTTATATCGTCCTGTCTAAAGCATAAGCAGGTATGACTCCAAATATCATTAACAAGCGCGTTGTCGCACCATAAAGCAGTAAACGTGCCAATATGGTAAACTCCGGAATCTCCGGTAAAGGCGCCTTAGAGAAGTGTCCTTCTACTCATAAACACGGTACATTACCGTACACACAGACTCCTTGTACTTCAGACAAGAGCTGTTAACTGGCTACTGTAAGGTTCGGCCCTAGCAGGAAGTCTCTCTGCCTAGGGGTAATGTCTGGGTGTCCCTGTCTTGTGGGTACCGCCCCTACTACTTCACTCTGAGAGCGGGGATGCTCGGGGTTGCGAAGGAACGGCGACGGAGGTGACTTTGTCCGTGGGTTTTGTCGCCGGGCGGACTCAGCTGGAAGCTGGTACGCCGAGAGCTCCTGGTCGGCTTTGCGCCTCCTGGTCTATTTAGGTGAATATCTGCTTGGGACTGCTTGCCTGATTAGTCGTCTCCGATGGACGAGTAGTCAGGGATCGGCACCGTAGGTCGCGTGCTCTTCAGGGCGAGCTCCGTAGATCGCGTCGGCTGGGGATGACCAGTGATCTGGATGGGTCTCGCTTGTCACTTGCTTATGCTATCACCACTTTCCGTGGTGCTAGACTTGACTGAAGTGTAAGGTACTGACTTAGTGGCGAGCAAGGGCTAGTATCCGTGAGAGCTAGGCCTATACTCTTTACACCAGAGGCCTGTCCTTCAAAAGGGACAAAAGTAGTAGCTTAGGCAATTGCCGGGATACAGGGACCCGGCAGGCCCAATTCAGAGTACAGATTATGCTAAATCACCCTGCGTAAGCGGGTTTCTAGGTCTCAGTTCAAATCCGGAGACTCCGCAGATAAGCTGCGGAGGCTCCGCGGCCGCTAACTGCGGCCTAAACGGTTCTGTCACGTATACGGTAATATACTGTGACAGCTGTCGCACCATAAAGCAGTAAACGTGCCAATATGGTAAACTCCGGAATCTCCGGTAAAGGCGCCTTAGAGAAGTGTCCTTCTACTCATAAACACGGTACATTACCGTACACACAGACTCCTTGTACTTCAGACAAGAGCTGTTAACTGGCTACTGTAAGGTTCGGCCCTAGCAGGAAGTCTCTCTGCCTAGGGGTAATGTCTGGGTGTCCCTGTCTTGTGGGTACCGCCCCTACTACTTCACTCGCCCCCCGCTCCTCAGCGTTAAGCCTAAAGGGCATGCGCTGGGAGCCGGAAAAAGGGGTCGGTACTGAAAGAATTCTGGAAAAATCTGTACGCCCAGAACTTGTCAGTTCCCTAACACTGAAGCCTCCTAAACATCTGACTGCAATCCAGCCAGTCGGAAAAAAAAATCCCCTGAAGAAAATTTACTGCAGGAAATGTGCTGCAGGACATCCACACAAGGAAATTCACCAAAGAAAAAATTCACTGAAACCCGTGGCGGACCCTAGGTCCACCCACGGTTCTGCACACTTGACAAAGGCCTCTGGGACCCTGATCTCTCTCCGGCCTGATCGGGGCACACAGAATCCGGTACCGTCACCAGTGTCATGCTTGGTTGCAGGCAATAAAGGGTCAGAACCCATCAGAAACCCTCAGCAACCATCAGAAACCATCAGAAATCATCAGAAACCAGAATCTTTAAACTTCTGGAAAATATGTACGTAGAAGCTCAAATCGTCTTTGCAAATCTGCCTGGTTCAGGCCTTCTTCAAAAGAAAAAATCCACAGAGTCTCAGCTGATGCGAGAATGCGCGGAATCCTACAAATCCAGGCTGTTCAGCCCACTACTGGCTAGCAAACAGAGAAATTTTCAAAGTTATCAGGTTAAGCTAAGAACAACCGCTGCTCTCGCCCCACTGCGCCATAGCCGCCTGGTCTTCAATGGCCACAGGAAATGTGCGCCGTAGCAGCGTGATCCGCCCCCTGCTGTGTTATCATCGCCCGAGTTGACTATTTCTCCTCGCTCATCATCTTCATAACATATGTACTACCGTAGCCTTGCTGCTACGGTGTTTGAGAAACAAATTTTCACTATGTTGCTGCGATAGCTTTAACTCCAATCCTGCATCTTCCGTCTTCGGTCCGCTGGCTGCCGGCCCACTGCCTGCCGGGTACTAGGACAAGCCGCTCTGCGTCTGCATTTTCTGCTCTGTAGGCGCCTGCCCGCTCCTTGCCAGTTACGGCGTGGGTAACGTCACGTGCTCAGCGGCCTTGCCGCTCTGGGCTCGGCCTCAGGTCTCGGTAAGCTCCGCAAGGGCTGACTCCTCCTCTTTGTTGGAAGCCTAGCGCCACCTTGGCCCATCTATGGACCGCTCGCTGGGTGACATTGGCTTCTCTTCATCCAAGGAATATCTTTCTCCAAAAAGTCTCTCCATCCAAGAAGCCTCTCGCGCCTCCTCCTCCTCATCCGCCTCTTCCTCCTCTTCCATTTCATTCTCCTCTTCTGCCTCTTCCATCTCATTCTCCTCTTCTGCCGCATGCCTGTAATCTGTGACCAACAGGTCCCCCATTTCCAGGGCGAACTTCTCCCACAGCACCACCTGCTGCGTCAGCACAGTGATCTGCTCCTCATCGGTCATGCACAAGTACCCTGGCACAGTGATCACGAACTTGCTCAGCTTGACCCTGGTGGCCACAGGCAGCCCTTCATAGAACATGTGCGAGACCGAGTGCCTTCTGCCAAAGTAGTCCACTGCATCCCTGGAGATATGTAGCAACTCTGCTGTGGACAGGACTCTGTGCGCAAACGCCTCTACTGTCTCCTCTGGCTTGACCTCTGGATCCAAAGTGGTCTTGACTCCCAGCTTGATGTTGGTGATCGCGGATCTCTCATCCGAGGTCGGCTTTCCCACTTCCGCCTGAACCACCTTGATCCACAAAGTGAGCAGCGAGGCCTCGCAACACTGCTCCTCTGCTGGGGCGATCCACTGCTGCCTGATCCGTTCCACTTCTCTGGCAATTCTGTTTCCTGCATGGGGCGCCGCCCTGATGGCTGCCATCAGCGGCCCCACGCTAGCTGGCTTGCTGTCCCAAAGCTTGACCAGCGACTTGATCAGCAGTGTCATAGCTGACGGCGACTGGCACGATCCAGCTATTTCTCCGGCCACCACAGCCAGCGCTGGCTGGTCATCTGACATTGCCAGCCTGTTGTGCGATCCCCAGTATCCACACGCCTGGCAATATTTCCTGGCTGCAACTGCGCCTGGGTGCGACATATCCAGGACTGGCACGTTGCCTTGGATGGCTGGGATCTTGGTGACCTTGGCCACCCCTGTCAGCTGCAGGACCATCTGTTGCTGCAGCTGCAGGGTCACTCTCGCCTGCTCCCTGTCGATTCTCTTCATTTCTTGGTCGCTGGACTCCTGCCTGGTTCTTGGCCTGCGCCTGTCCGCTCCCCTTGGCTCTGAATCCACTGATTCTGAGCGCGATCCATATCCACCTCCTCTGCCTCCTGATGGACTGCGACCTGGATAGTATCTGTCGAATCTGTTGTCATCGTCCTCCCGATCTTCCCGTGATGGCTGTCTGCCTGCTCTTCCTGCGGAGCTTCTACTCCCGTCGCGCGGCTGCCTCCCGGTCTCACTTCTGCCTGGTCTGTCGCCCGACCCGGGCCTCCAAGGATGTGCTCTGCCCGGTCCTGCCTGCCCTCTGGGCGGCTCCTGGCTTTGCCGATCCTGCTGTGCTCCCCTGCTGCATTCATCTGTTCCCCTGGGTGGCTCCTGGCTTTGCTGCCTTGGCTGTTCCCAGCTGTCTGCCTGCCCCCTGGGCGGCTCCTGGCCTTGCCGATTCGGCTGTTCCCAGCTGTCTGCCTGCCCTCTGGGCGGCTCCTGGCTTTGCCGATTTGGCTGTTCCCTGCTGTCTGCCTGCCCCCTGGGCGGCTCCTGGCTTTGCCGGTACTACTGTTCTTCACCGCTTGCTTGCCCCCTGGGCTGCCCTTGGTTCTGCCTTCCTGGCTGCGTCCCTCCTGTGTAATTCCTGGCGTAGGAATCAGATTGCGTTTCCCCTCTGGTTTCCTGCCTTCTTGGTCCACTGCTGCGCACACTGCCTGCAGGCTCGTCCTGTTGTGTTCCTCTTGCTGCGCCCTCTTGCCTTTTCCTCAGGAACTCGTCGATGTAATCCACCTGGGTTTCCTGGCATGTGTTCTCTTTGTCCTCGATTATGCGCAGGAGTGCATAAGACTCTTGCCTGTTTGCTCTGCGCGTTGCTGCGCCTTGCTCAGCCATCCTGGCCAGCGATCGGCTAGTCAACTCCGCCCTTTCGCTGGCGGCTGGGCTACTGGCCCTGGGCTCTTCCCTGCCCCTTGGCCGCCCCCTGAGGCTTGGCTCGCTGCTGACCTCAAAAACCTCATATCTGAGGGTTGGCGCGGTTCTTGCTTGCTTCTGCCACCTTTGGACTTCCCTGAGCTCCTCAGGCCGCTGCCCCGCTGTTTCAAATCCTTCCCATGCCTGGTCCTCCTCATCTTCTGGCTCGGATCCCGGTTCCACCTGATTTCCTGTTACCTCATTGCACCACTCATCTGCGAAGGCCTTAACAGCCAGGGCTGCTTCGCGTCCAGCCCTTCCCTTGGATACCTGTCCAAGGGCGCTTAACAGCGTCGCCCTGTCCTGCCCTGTGTGGGGGATACCCAGCATGGCCTTTGTTGCCCATCCCCTCAGATGATGGGCCTTGAACTCCTCAATGGCTGTGACCTGGTCCTGGAAATGAAAGAACGTCCTGGAGCAAACTTGCTTCCACAGGTCTGTTGCCCACTGCAAAATTCCTGCCCAACCGATCGGTCCTTCTGACTCCTCATTGCCGCACACTACTCCCCCAGTCCCGGAGCGCTCTGGTTCTCTAGGTCTGGTATCCTGCGCCTGTGCTGTACCTTGATAAAATCCGCGCAGGATTTCCTTGTGGCTGCCGCCTGCTCGCACCTGGCTGCTAGATCCCTCCTTGGGTGTCTGCACAGGTCTGCCCACACTGGGCGTAAACTTGGACAGCGGCGTCCCGTAGACTGTGGATCCCGCCCCTCTTTTAACCGGCACCTCCATCGGCTGCTGACGGGCACCTGTTGCGCGATTCTCCCAGATCCTGGCCAGCTCCACATCTGCAGGCACCGCAGCATGGATTGCTACCAGGCACACATTCCTGTTGCTGCTGATGTCCACGTGTGCTGGCACCGGAGACCTGCTGCTCCTAGCTGCTTCCACGTTACTGTCAGCTGCCTTGCCTGCCATTGCCTGGCTGGACTTGCTGCAGCCGTCAGGGCCCAGACTCAGGCTAGGGCTGGCTTGACCCACTGGCCCACACGGCTCTGCTGAGCGGAAGCCCTCCTGCCTGGGCAATCTGGGCATGCACTCCTGGTGCTGCGGCGGCTGTGCCTCTTTTTTCGCCTCATGGCTGGCCTGCTCAGCCCCGTGCCCCCCGGGTAGTGCCACGTGCCATGTAACCATGGCTGTCTGCTGCAGCTGCTGCTCTTCCTCTTCCTCACCTGTAGGCAGCCGCGCCTGTAGGTTCTGTTTGGCATGTTCCAAGCAATGCTTCACCATCCTCAGCTGTCTGGTCATCCTCATCTTCACTGCTATTATTGGCTGCTTGGCCACCCACAGCTGCCTGGCCATTCCTTTAAGCTTCTGCCGGTACCAATTAACCTTTTCCCTCAGCATGGGTATGGAGATTCCCTGCTCCTCTGACCCCTCAGGATTCTCTGCCGCCTCCAGCTGTTTGCTGGCCTGCTGGGTCGCCCCTGGTTCTGATATTGGCACCTGGACCCCTCCTGGAGCTGCTGCCACTGGTGGTGTCACAGGCCCATCCTCTTCTGGCTGGTGCATCTGCACCAGCACCGGCGCCTGCCTGTGCTCGTGGTCCTCAACCTCACTTGGGCCAACTGGTTCCTCAGCCACCTTTTGGTTCAGCTTCTGCTCCCACGGATGCAGTTGGTCCGGCTCGCAGCCGCCGGCCACCACAGGTGTCACATGGGCTGCCTCCCTTGACAAACACAAACGTGACGCCTGCACCTGCAGTTGGCCTGGCTCACAGCCACCGATCCCTACAGGTGTCACATGAATTGCCTCCCTCTGCAAGCACCGTCGTGACGCCTGCAACTGCAGTTGGCCTGGCTCACAGCCACCGGCCACCCCAGGTGTCACAGGAACGTCCTCCATCTGAAAACACAGCCGTGACGCCTGCACCTGCAGTTGGCACGGCTCGTGGCCATCGGTCACCACAGGTGTCACAGGAACTGCCTCTCTCTGCAAACACAGCCGTGACGCATGCACCTGCAGTTGGCCTGGCTCACAGCCAGCGGCCGCCACAGGTGTCACATGGGCTGCCTCCCTCGGCAAACACAGCCGTGACGCATGCACCTGCAGTTGACCTGGCTCACAGCCACCGATCCCTACAAGTGTCACAGGAACTGCCTCTCTCTGCAAACCCAGCCGTGATGCCTGCACCTGCAGTTGGTCTGGCTCACAGCCACCGATCCCTACAGGTGTCACAGGAACTGCCTCCATCTGTAAACACAGCCGTGATGCCTGCACCTGCAGTTGGTCTGGCTCACAGCCACCGATCCCTACAGGTGTCACAGGAACTGCCTTTCTCTGCAAACACAGCCGTGACGCCTGCACCTGCAGTTGGCTTGGCTCGCAGCCACCGGTCACTGCAGGTGTCACAAGAACCGCCTCTCTCTGCAAACCCAGCCGTGACGCCTGCACCTGCAGTTGGCTTGGCTCGCAGCCACCGGTCACTGGTTTGGGTGAAAAAGCATTCCCTATCGGAACACAGTTGATCAGGTGCAGCTGCTCGCTAGCTACCGGGCTATCCTGCCTGGGTGGGCCGGCACTCTCTGCCGTAATACAGTTGATCAGGTGCAGCTGCTCGCTAGCTACCAGGCTATCCTGCCTGGGTGGGCCGGCACTCTCTGCCGTAATACAGTTGATCAGGTGCCTGGGACTTGGCTCACTGTCACTGCTGAGGATATCAAACATGGACCAGCCGTTGGGGGACACCTGATTACCTGGCTGCTCCATACACCTGGTCAATGCCTCCAAGGGTGCGCGCTGCAGGGGCACAGCCAGACTGCTTAACCCCGCCTGCTCTGCGTCACACACACTTTTCCACACTCCAGTGGCCCACTGCCCTAGCCTGTTCCACCCTATTGGCTGAGCCAGATCCTCCTTCCTTTTTACTGGGGGCCATTCCGCAGTGGCGGCTTTTGCTTCACCCACCGCCCGCAGATCTGCAGGTTTCCTGATCACCTGACTTCCACCACGGGGCATCGTCCCGTTCTCCTTTTGAACGCACTGCGCAGCACTTGCCACTCTCATCAGCCTCTTCTGCGTCGCGTATTCTGGCCCACTGCCTAGGTCTCTGCGTCCCTTTCTATTGGCTCATGGGATTAAGCTGGGTAGGCCTCGCCTTTCTGCTTTTCTGCTCACTAATTTTAATCTGGCGGAATCCTCCTTCGCCCTCTTTTCTGCTCGCTAATTTTAATCTGGCGGAATCCTCCTTCGCCCTTTTTTCTGCTTGCTAATTTCTAATCTGGCGGAATCCTCCTTCGCCCTTTTTTCTGCTTGCTGATTTTTAATCTGGCGGAATCCTCCTTCGCCCTTTTTAGTACTTCCCACCTTTGCTGGCTGGGCTGCTTCTAGATGGCACACGTCCCGCGTGGATGTCTCGCGTCCTACGCGGAGGTATCCTCTTGCGTAGTGTCCGTTCAGCTCTGCGGTCCTGCGGGGATCCTTTGGTACACCCACAAAATTTCAAACCTGGATGTTCTATCCACAAGTTCACTTCTGTCAATGATGAAAGATTGGATCCACCTGATCTCAATCTGCAGTCATACAGGTAATTATCTGCTGGATAAATCCCCAGCCAGATCTTCAAGCCTCTCCTGGACTCAACACTAAGCTGCCACGCTCAATGCACAGGGAATCAAGCTGGGTTTATAACTCCACAACGAGATCTTCGAGCTTCTCCCCAAGGCTCTTCACAGCTGGAGTTTGCAAGATCTAATTTGGCACGAAAAGCCCAAGCAGAATGCAGCGACAGAGGTGCTTTTTCAAGCTGTCCAAGGCGAACAATTCAAAAAAAATATTCCAGGTCAGACAAGCTTAGCTTCCCTCAGCGAGGAACTCGTTGGCAAGCAGCTGATCCGGCTGCAATACCACTTTTGTCCCTTTTGAAGGACACTGAGAGCGGGGATGCTCGGGGTTGCGAAGGAACGGCGACGGAGGTGACTTTGTCCGTGGGTTTTGTCGCCGGGCGGACTCAGCTGGAAGCTGGTACGCCGAGAGCTCCTGGTCGGCTTTGCGCCTCCTGGTCTATTTAGGTGAATATCTGCTTGGGACTGCTTGCCTGATTAGTCGTCTCCGATGGACGAGTAGTCAGGGATCGGCACCGTAGGTCGCGTGCTCTTCAGGGCGAGCTCCGTAGATCGCGTCGGCTGGGGATGACCAGTGATCTGGATGGGTCTCGCTTGTCACTTGCTTATGCTATCACCACTTTCCGTGGTGCTAGACTTGACTGAAGTGTAAGGTACTGACTTAGTGGCGAGCAAGGGCTAGTATCCGTGAGAGCTAGGCCTATACTCTTTACACCAGAGGCCTGTCCTTCAAAAGGGACAAAAGTAGTAGCTTAGGCAATTGCCGGGATACAGGGACCCGGCAGGCCCAATTCAGAGTACAGATTATGCTAAATCACCCTGCGTAAGCGGGTTTCTAGGTCTCAGTTCAAATCCGGAGACTCCGCAGATAAGCTGCGGAGGCTCCGCGGCCGCTAACTGCGGCCTAAACGGTTCTGTCACGTATACGGTAATATACTGTGACAGCGTCTTCAGAGTATCAGTCATGGGCTCCATAGCTCCATTTATCATGCGGCCAGCAGTCCTTGGGCACCACGCTACATAACTCAGCATTGAAGAGGCCGCTGCGAATAAATCCAGTACCTTGACAGCGAAACTTGGTACAGGCCATGCCTACAACATACAGCATGTGTCCTTCAGAGCTTAGTCCATAACAGCAAGCTTTGTTGAGGCTGTTCTGAAATTTATCATGCGGCCAGCAGTCCTTGGGCACCACGCTACATAACTCAGCATTGAAGTGGCCGCTGCGAATAAATCCAGTACCTTGACAGCGAAACTTGGTACAGGCCATGCCTATAACATACAGCATGTGTCCTTCAGAGCTTAGTCCATAACAGCAAGCTTTGTTGAGGCTGTTCTGAAATTTATCATGCGGCCAGCAGTCCTTGGGCACCACGCTACATAACTCAGCATTGAAGAGGCCGCTGCGAATAAATCCAGTACCTTGACAGCGACACTTGGTACAGGCCATGCCTACAACATACAGCATGTGTCCTTCAGAGCTTAGTCCATAACAGCAAGCTTTGTTGAGGCTGTTCTGAAATTTATCATGCGGCCAGCAGTCCTTGGGCACCACGCTACATAACTCAGCATTGAAGAGGCCGATGCGAATAAATCGGAATGGGTAGATTCCACGTCAAAAACACTATTTGCGGTGGATTACTGAGATTTGAACTGTAATTACGCCGTAAGCAATTTTACCGTAATTGCGGTACTTTTGGGAGGCGCTGGTAAATTGCGCGCAATTTGCACCGTCAGCGCAAACCGTAATTTCACGAACCGTAAGTCAGCACAGCACTGGCTGGCATGCCATTTTCGCGTTCCGGTGACAGGTGGAATTGGGCCCTGAGTGCGGAGAAAAAAATGTACGACGGTCTAATGGCCTGCGGAAGAGTTCCGCAGAGGTCGTTTCTGATTGGACCCTGCGGAACGAGACCGTGCAGGGTTCAGGGCGTACTGTAGTATTGCCGATTGTGTGCACATTATCCCTTCATTTCTCTGTCCCTTCACAACGTTTCGACCACATCTCTTCCTAATAACAATATGCCTCCAATGGCTGTCGGTACCCTCGGTCTTATCCTCGAAGGGTCGTAGAAGGATGCCTGACGCGGCCTTTGTCCAGGGTCGCCGCCACGGCCACTGCCCGATAGTTCCATGGACAGAAAAATATAGGGGTTCTAATATGTAAGTAATGTCAATTCGAAGGCCTAAAATGTTCCGCAGACTGTGGAAGTTCCGAGGAGGGGGGGGGGTCCTCGGAAAAAAGGCCGCACGTGGGTCTTCTAAGGGGGTGTTTCCATTGGCGCCTTATACCAGCGCGGTTGGAATACGGTTGCTCGCGATCGTGATTTTTTCACGCCTTATTCCAAAACTGTTTCCATTGAAATCCAGGAAGTTCACAGCGAACTTCCTGCTGCCAGAGGTCTGATCTAGGGGCGCCGAGTAGTTCTGCGACGATTCGTGACCTCGGAACCACAAGTGTCGCCGCTTATTTCGATCTGGCTATAGAAATGGCGTCTTTAATGCCGAACGATCTTTCGCGCTGAGATGGTTCCTTAAACCAAGAGGCAACCAACTCACAGAATAGCCTATACCTGGCAAATGAGACGGTATAGGCTATTCTTTTTTGCGTGGTTTCGGCTTCGTACAAAGGGTTCGTACAAAGGCCTATTCTGGCCTATTCTGTGTCGGTTTGCGGCAGTTGGGTCGAAATTGGGCCTTATTCTGTGTCGGTTGCCCGACAGAATAGCAATGGAAACACGACCTAAAGGCCTGCGGAGCAGTTCCACAGACCCCGTTTCTGTACGACAGGGCCTGCGGAGGAGTTCCGCAGTCAATCAGAAACAGGCTGTGAGAGACTACGGTGCAGTGTAATTGTGGAACCCGCAGGGATTTCTGCAGTGACTACCGCGTCACATTTTCCACCTGTGTTTCCCTCTTGTCTTGAGTGGAAGACAGACGAGTGCTTGTGCGCCAATGAAACCACCAAGAGTTCCTCGGCAACCAGCTGGGTGAACTGGGCACCAACTTTCGTCGACACTGCACTATTCACGCAGCAGAAAGCATGATCACAACGCTAGCAATTACAGGACCTTGTGTATGATGGATAACGAGCTAAGCGGGACGGCTCGGACCAGGGGTTCGGACCTGGGTTCGGACTACTGAAACAGCCATTTTTGAGGTATGAATGCCCAATGGTATGGATACCCATTTCGGTATCCATACCATGGGGCATTCATACCTCTGTTTTTTTCGATTTCTTCTCCCCTTCAGTCCCAAACGCACGCTCATTCCCGCACCCCTACAGTTCCTCACGTCCGCTACCATAGAGTTTTACCACGTTAGAGTGACGCAGTTCAACGCACGTTGGTCTTGGCAGGGATGCGCCTCGGCCAGGAGGACCCACATCGCGTGCTCTTAGAGAAATTTGCATGCAGTTGCAAGACGCGTTTGATACACTGAACGGTGGCTTCTGAGCTGCCGGCCTCGAGTGACACGTGTACAACTCCAACTGCCAATTAGTGGATAGGGCACATGGGGCCGCGAGCACGACATCGAAAAATCTCAAATGTCGAGGGCGGTCAGTAGTTTAAGGGGGGGGGGGCATTTGGATTTTGATGTGTCGCTGACACGTGTCTGCGTCACTCTTTGCCAACCGTGGAGCCAAGCGTGTGGACTCTGAAGACTTCAAGGCACTGGGTCTCGAGCATGGGCGCTGAGGGAGCAACGGACTGAGCCTGTGGCCTGTGCACCGTTCGTTGCGATGATAGGTGACAATTGACAGGTCGGTAATACAGCTGTAAGATCAAACGGAGGGTGGAATTGAAATACAGAAAGCAAGTCCCGAAGCTGACATCATCTCAGTATGCAGAAGCCACGCGAGCCGCGGCAGGAGAACTGCACCTTGTCCAGCACCTAGCACCTGCCATGTCCTCGACGGACTTTGTGTTCTAACTTGCCAACGCGGCCACTGCTGGCAACGAACTAAATTTTCAAAAGCTGTGCCTTTGGCGCAGCCCCCGAGTGACGTGGGTGCCCTGAGAACTGTGCAGGTGTCCGAGGCTGTTTTGTGTTCCATCCGGCAGCAATTGCCGAGTTTGTGTCTGCCTCTGTTTGCAGAGTAGGCCTGTAGGTCACTGCTGTTCAGGAAATGTCAGATGTCAGACGGCAGAAAAGTGTTGCTGCCCATCTTAACTGTGTTCACTTAACAGCACTTCTAGCATGATGTTTGTATGGAACTCTTCGAGTGAGCCTGTTGCAGGTGTCTCTCAGTAATAACATAACACCTCTTGACCATGCTCTAAAATGAAGCTCGGCCACGTCGACAAACAAACAGTCAGGTAGGAAATTGAAGCGAGAAGGCACAAGAAAAAAGAAGGGAAAGCAACTCCACCTACAAACCAGCAAGAACACAAAGGTCAGGTAAACCGTATCCTTTGCCCACCCTGGAAAAACTAGCCTTCTAAAAGCTAAACTACAAGTTGCACAAACCATGTCACTTGCCCGCCCTGAAGAGGCTTGCCTTCAAACTAACAGCTCAACTTGAAGTTGCACAAGAGGATGTGCGTTCCGGCAGCAGTTGCCGAGTTTGTCTTGAGAGTCAACTATCAATAACAAGGTACACGATGTGTTGATGGAACGCTTCGAGCGCGCTTCCTGCATGTGTTCTGCAAGGCACATTGCACGTTGCGGCACTATACCAGCTTCAGTCCCTCTGCTAGAATACCTGGCTCGTCCACCATCCAGCTGTGCATGGCACCTGTCACTTCTTCGAAATGTGTCATCGCAGCAACTTCTTTTGCTGTATGTGCAAGCTGGCTGCCAACAGTGATACAACAACAAGATCAAGTCAAAGATACTCCCAATGAGGTATACATTCACCTGCACATGTCACATGCCAAGTTCACATGTCACAGGTCACAGCCATGTCACATGTCACAGCCATGCCACAGGGCACAGCCATGCCACAGGGCACAGCCATGTTGCAGGGCACAGCCATGTCGCAGGGCACAGCCATGCCACAGGGCACAGCCATGCCACAGGGCACATGCATGTCGCAGGGCACAGCTATGCCACAGGTCACAGCCAGGTAACATGTCGCAGCCATGTCACAGCCAGGTCATTATTCAACTAAGTTTTAGGTGGTGTCCCAGAAGGGAAATGGTACAGCAGTCGGTGGAGTAATAGAGTAAAAGGTGATTTCTCAAATAACACAAGCAAGGTAATACAAACAGGCTGCATACCCTAGCAGGGATCACCATGAAAGGAAGCGTATGAGAGGCTCAAAACCAGCTGACGGAGAAGAGGCTGACCCCTTGAAATGCTAGAAAATAACCCGCATCCAGCCATCCATCCCAGGGTTCAGGGTTTAAGATTAAAGGCTCCACCCTGTCACCTCTGCTATACGTCTTGCATGCATGGACACCGCCCCTACTCTTTACAAGTCCTCACCGCAACGTAGGTGGAGCATAGGGAGCGCGCCGTCATGTTGGTGGGTTTCCTCCATGTTGCAAGCACAAGAAACAGAGAGAGGCCTTTGGCTAGTTTGCCCATGCCCATGATGATGAAGTCCTCAAACTGCACATCGCCATGCGCCCCCCCGCGCTGCCTTTTGCGCTCCTCACCTGCGCCTTCGAAGCAGCCCGCAGTCCTTCACATTCTCTGAACCCGTACCTCAGCTCCGGGCCAATTGGCAGGTCAGGACCTCCAATTTCCAGCATTATTATTGCAATGAGCTTGCTGACAGGCAGAAGCAGAGAAAGGTGTTGCCGTCAGCGGAAGGGCTTTGGCACTCTCAATCAGAGCACCTAAATTGTGTTTTTACGGAAGCCGAGATTGTGAAAGCTTTGGAAAAGACTGTGAATGGAAAGTCTGCGGGTGTTGATGGTGTCCCTATGGAGTTTTTGATACACGCGGTTATTGTGACTCCTAGGGGAGCTTTTTCTCAAGAGAAGCGGCAGTATGTTTCGGCAAATCAAATGACGTTTTTGTTTAATAGAGTTTTGACAGACGGTTACCCTAAGGAGTGGGGCATCGGAGCACTCGTTCCGGTACCCAAGCCAAAGGGCAGTCCTGCAATCAAAGACGATTATAGGGGTATTGCCGTCGGAACTGCCCAATCCAAATTATATTCCCTCGTCTTATTGCAACGTCTTGATTCTTGGGCAGAAAGTCAGGGTTTCAGAGCCGATGGCCAGGCAGGTTTTCGGCATGGACGGGGAACACCTGATAATGCTTTCATTCTAAACCACATTATTGAAAAATACCATTCGGAGAATAAAACGATTTTTGCTGCTTTCATTGATTTTAGGAAGGCATATGACTGCATTGACAGAGATATATTGTGGCGGAGTTTACAGAGCATGGGTTTGCACGGCCGGATTTTAGAAAGTTTGAAGGAGATGTATCAGGATGTAAAAATCCGTGTACGGGTTGGTGGTAAACTGGGAGATAGTTTCTCCTCCTTTATGGGTGTTAAACAAGGAGACCCGCTGTCCCCTCTATTGTTTGGCCTGTTTATCGACCGTTTCGAGAAGTTTGTCGCAAGTGAGTGCCCTGATATTGGCGCCCGTCTTTCACATGCTTTGGTCAGAGTTTACTTTATGCTGATGATCTGGTGTTATTCGCTAAATCGCCGGATGATCTGCAAAAACTTCCTGATGCTCTCCATATTTTTTGTCGCCACAATGCCTTGACTGTCAATATAAAAAAATCTGAAGCAGTTGTTTTGAACCATAAATATTGCAGTCATTTGGCATCTCTGTCTTATGACGGAAGCGTTCTTGATATTAAGCCCTTTTTTATCTACTTGGGTATGTTATTTGATGAGGCAGAGGGTATGAAGGGAGCAGGTAGACGTTGTGTCAACAAGGGGAGGGCAGCTTTGTATGCCATGGTCCGGAGATGTCATGAGCTTGTGAAGTTTGTGAAGTTTTTACAGTCCAACAGAGCATCACACTTGATGCATGGGACATGTGCCCGTAAACCGGTACAGGCACTTGATACACTAGGACAGAAAGCGAAAACCAGTGACCCCCCTGGGCAAGCAACTAGCACACAACCACGACAGTGGCGTGGGAATGAACCCCATAGTGCAGAAGATAAGCCCCAGCCATAAAACATGACGTGGGTGCAAAATAGTTCGATTAAGCACCGCCTAGAGAGTTAGGGGGGAGACAGGAATTTTGACAAAGTTTTGAGATGATTATCTCTTTTCATCATACACTGAAAGATAAAAACAACCAAATTTCTTCCAGAACACATATGCAGAATCCGCTGCATTTAGTTTGCCCCACACTCCATTTGCGTACCGTTTCATGGCCTCATCCTCGTCCTCTAGGAAATTATGGAAAGTAAGGTTAAACTGAAAACAAAGGTCTGTATGGAACGGGCAGTAAATCATGTGAAGCTCATCCTCCCGACATTTAAGATTGCAACATTTACAAATCCTCTCGCTACGAGGCACACAGGGTTTCTCAAAGCGCCCCGTCTCAACATTCAGCCAATGCGACCCCATCCGATACCGGGCTACAGCGAAAATAATATTAGGCTTACTCAAATTGTACCAGAAAGTCTCCTTCACATCACGCTTAATTTGGAAGCACTTAGAGAACGTAAACAATTTGAACCCCGAGCGTTCTGAGTCAGGAGTAGCACGTACTGAGAGGGCCGTACGTGGCATGTCCCTGGAAATTTTGGAAAGCCACTGATCCCTAGCTGAATTCACTTGACATACACAATGTTGACATTAAATGTCATATTTTTGACTCTTTGGTGAAGCCTATTCTGTTTTATGGGTGTGAAATTTGGGGACCAGGTCTCCTTGCGAAAGGAGTCGGCTTGACAGATACTGGTTTCTCTAGAGATTTGGAGGTAATTCACAAGGGTTTCCTTAGGCAGTGTCTGGGTCTTCGCAAGTCTGTGGCCGAGTATGTTCTCATGAGTGAACTGCACCGTGAACCCTTATCTTAAGTCTTTTCAGCAGACCCTGAGTTTTTGGAATATAATTAATCTGAGGCCTGACAATGACCTTGTGAAAATGGCTATGCAGGAAAGTTGTGAATTCAGCTAGGGATCAGTGGCTTTCCAAAATTTCCAGGGACATGCCACGTACGGCCCTCTCAGTACGTGCTACTCCTGACTCAGAACGCTCGGGGTTCAAATTGTTTACGTTCTCTAAGTGGTTCCAAATTAAGCGTGATGTGCAGGAGACTTTCTGGTACAATTTGAGTAAGCCTAATATTATTTTTGCTGTAGCCCGGTATCGGATGGGTCGCATTGGCTGAATGTTGAGACGGGGCGCTTTGAGAAACCCCGTGTGCCTCGTAGCGAGAGGATTTGTAGATGTTGCAATCATAAATGTCGGGAGGATGAGCTTCACATGATTTACTGCCCGTTCCATACAGACCTTTGTTTTCAGTTTAACCTTACTTTCCATAATTTCCTAGAGGACGAGGATGAGGCCATGAAACGGTTCGCAAATGGAGTGTGGGGCAAACTAAATGCAGCGGATTCTGCATATGTGTTCTGGAAGAAATTTGGTTGTTTTTATTTTTCAGTCTATGATGAAAAGAGATAATCATCTCAAAACTTTGCCAAAATTCCTGTCTCCCCCTAACTCTCTAGGCGGTGCTCAATCGAACTATTTTGCACCCACGTCATGTTTTATGGCTGGGGCTTATCTTCTGCACTATGGGGTTCATTCCCAAGCCACTGTCGTGGTTGTGTGCTAGTTGCTTGCCCAGGGGGGTCACTGGTTTCGCTTTCTGTCCTAGTGTATCCTGAGTGTGGGCCCGGCCTTCAGGAAAACGGCAAATGGATGGCGGCATTAGCACACCTTGGGAATACAGGATAGGTTACACGAATATCCATGTCTTGTACCATTGACTAGTGATAACATTTTGGAATGACCCTACTCAGTCCTGAAGGGACACATCCTTGAGGTCTCAATTGCTGACTGTCCTTCCCAGTCACCCTCAGGCTCAAGGCATGCCCATGAATTTGCAAGCTTATCACGTCAGCTTGCAAATTACAGCTAGGTCCCAGACCCTGGTTCAAACAAAACCACCGTACTTGTAAAAACTAACATATGAAGGGCCTTATGAATGCTGTCCACCCTTCACGATCAGGATGAAAAAGCCAGGTGCTGTACCTTCAGTCCGGTATGCACAGATGCGTACATCATCTACAATATCGATGCCTCATAACGAAAGCAAGATAGTCCAGGTTTTATGCCATTATGTCAGCCATGCTGGGTCGGGACCAACAGCCCGACACTGTGCTTGTAGTCCAGAACATCAGCAATTCTCAGACATTGCAATTAAGTAGTTGGAGCAAACATCTGAGAGTCATACAACACTTCAAATAACATAATGTGGTTGAGATGAGTATACAGAACTATAGCATGCATGCAGCAGGACCTGCTATGCACCAGGATCCAGTCATGGCATGCATTTTAAGAGATCACGTTCTACGCCTAGCATGAATTGACGTGAATGACTTTCACGAATGGTGGATAAAAATGAATCTAAGCCAAGTTTGTTCCATGACTGCCGTCACCAGGTTTTCTGTGCTACCATTCCTCTAGTCCGATCCGGGGTTCTGATTTAAACGAAATAAATGTCATGAATGCGTCAGAAACTCGTAAGCGTATACCGGATATTGTATGCTGCTCAAATTGTGCTGAGCCCCATACTCTGATGTGACTCCCAAGTCATGTCGTGAAATTAACATGTTTAAACTCCTTGACGGTTTGTTTATCAGTTATACACCAGGCACCTCCTCTCTACGGTAGATGCATTCTCATAATCCAGTGCGGGCGCCCTTGGGACCTCCCTGACCCCCACCCCCTCCAGTTCCGGCACCAGCACCACCAGCTCCACCAGCTCCACCTGCACCAGCACCAGCTCCACCAGCTCCACCAGCACCAGCTCCACCAGCTCCACCAGCACCAGCACCACCAGCTCCTGCACCAGCACCAGCACCAGTACCAGTACCAGTACCACCAGCTCCACCAGCACCAGCACCAGCACCACTAGCTCCACCAGCACCACCAGCACCACCAGCTCCACCAGCACCACCAGCACCAGCTCCACCAGCTCCACCAGCTCCACCAACTCCACCAGCTCCACCAGCACCAGCACCACCAGCTCCACCAGCACCAGCTCCACCAGCACCGGCACCACCTGCACCAGTTCCATTTCCAGCACCAGTTCCATTTCCTGCACCAGCTCGAGTTCCATTTCCAGCACCATTTCCATTTCCATTTCCAGCACCGGCACCCCCTCCAATGGTTACTGTAGGCGCTGTGAATCCGTCCGCAATGTTGGCATTAGCTTGTGTCAGGTCCACCCCCAGCAAGGACATCTCCTTGTATTGTGGGCACCAAGCAGCCAAGAAGGCAGAAGGGCTGTCCGAGTAAGCCTAAGGGAAGGAACAGTATAAAAGATATTAGTGGGGTTAGAAGGATATAGAGGGTAAGAGGGAGGAACAGAGGAGGCTATTCCTATTTCATTGTCGGAGCAAATTATCTATCTGCACGTTCAAGTAGTGCGGTGTGCGCATGATCGATTATTTATTTGTTTCCGCTACTAAACTTCAGTCCTTGAAATTCAAAACTCCAGAGCAAAACCCCATTTAAAACTTCAGTCATTCTTTCCATACCTGCATGAGTGTGGCGGTGGTTGGTGTGGTGGCCGCGGGTGCCGGACTGTCAAAGAGGTTGTTGTCGCTGCTGAACCAGCCGTTCCTGCCTCCAGGCTGCACGATCTCAGAGTAATAATGCCCGTCAAAATTCTGCGGGGCTGCCGTCAATGCGTTCTGCGGAACCAGCAAGGAGGGCGGGAGGACACAGGAGGCAGTATTCAGTGAAAATGACACATCCATGAGGAAACATTGCGGTAGGCAAAAAAGAGGAACCCTAACTATTTGTACATAGCAGGCTTCAGCTGCCCTGAAACCTCTTCTCTGAAGCCTGTGCTGGAAATTTCTCAGGAGTCAAATGGGACATGATGCAAATTGGCTACATATAGGGCTGTAGTCAGGTCACTAGATTTCCCTCACTGCGTGTGTTGCACGAACACTACCTGCTCCCCGCACTGCTGCATGTGCTGGTGGTCACCAATAAGTGTAACATCATCATTCATCACTCCCAGCTGCATGTGTCACACTAACACTCACCGTCCCCCTGCTGCAGGTGCCATTGGTGACCCGCGAGCGTCCAATGTTGTGTGCGCCGGAGAGGACGACGAGGGCGGTCAACGGGTCCCGGAATCCCATCAATGTAAAGCGGTTGATGCCTGTTTGTGCCAGGTCGCATGGGTTGGGCAGGCCGGCAGTGACATCGGCAGTGGTCACATCGGGGCGCCCCATGAGCATGGTGCAGGCGGGGCCTCCCAGGAGGTTCACGGCGGCGGCACCAACCACCTGAGGTGGGAGGAAGGTAGTTAGGCTCGGGTCCAGAGGCGGTGAGGTGGTGGACTTGGTGCCGCAAGGACATGCCGCATGCACGCACCAGAAGCAAGCAGGATTAGACAGGTAAGCAGCAACGAGCACTTGAAGTGTCCACACACTGCATCCGCCTCTGATGTCAGAGTGGAGGAAGCGGCTCACCTGGATGATGTCTGCATTTGTCACAGATGCACACCCATTTGTGGTTATGACTTGGCTCTTCAGGGACTGAGAAGAAAGCAACAAGGGGGGGAGATACATGGTGAGGGAGGATCATTCCAATCATGATAGGAGAGATGAAAGTTCAGGGCCGTGCAACCAGCATGGATATTGGAATGAAAGAGGAGGGGGAACAGGTACCCAGCCATTATCATGTCCAGCTTATTGGCAACCGAGATTTGCTGACACAAGCACTGTTATGTGACGAACCATTACCCATGCTCTGCATGGCTCGGCATCCCTCAACCCATGAATGCTGCATGTTGAGCATCAAAGCCTGAACTCACACTGATGAAGGGTGGGCACAGTGTGAGGCCAGCATGCTGCGGGTTGCTGAGCTCGTTGCCCTGAAGGATGGAGCCGTTGGCACCTTGAGTGTCGGTGGGTGCGCTATCGGTTCTGTACGTGCCCGCGTCATGGAAAGCCATGCGCAGGCAGTTGGGGGCCGTGGTGGCAGGACTCAGCTGCTGGATGGCCAGCGTCCAGATCCGATTGAAACATGTTTGGGCATTCTGCAACAACAGGTGTGAAAAAGGTGAGAACAAATGATAGACAGTGGATGGCCGATGGGAGACAGGTGGGCAGGGTCTCCATCCGGGGAGCATGCATTTGGTGCATTACATGGATACCGCCATACCGGTACCGGTCGACAGTATAATGTGACAGCAAGCGTCACATGTTGAGCTGTGCCCCCACCAAGGTTCAGGCATGGATCAGGCATGGATCTCTGGGGGCATACAGCCATACATGACTGGGTATTATGTAGCTGCTTGGCACTGAAGGTCTGTTTTCCTTTCTTTGGCACAAGTGGACGGCCTTGTGGCCCTCCAACATTCAGACCCACTCGCGCAGTGAATGAGTGCCCAGTGCCAAGTAACAGGCAGCCTGTGGGCCGGCTACTTTATTTCAGTATCATGCAGCATCTAGCTCCAGTCCACTGCATGCTCCTTGCAATACGGTACTTACTGCAGCGTTGCCGTAGATGCCATTTGGGTTCAGGACTGTCTTTGAACTGCATGCAAAATTGCAACCAAGCATGAAGCAGTCACGCAATAAGCAAAGAAGCACGCAAAAAAGGTAGCCAATGTTGAACAGCCAACCACCGTCAATTCAGGATGCACGGTAGCGGTAGTTGGCCCATTTTAGTACTAACTGCAGCCCTGTCGGAGGCAATCAAGGCACTGGTGCTACATCAGCTTGTGAGCATCTTCAGGCAACAGCCATACGTTCACTGTGGATAAAGGCCAGCAAATCGCATAATCGATTCAGTCCCGCGGGCCCTGTCACTTCGAGGCTCCCTATCTACCTGACGTGATGGGCCGCTCCGAGGAGGAAAGCTGCTGTCAGCCATGCCCTCATCGTCCTCGTCGTTCCGTGTGTCGCTCTCATGTTGCTGACTGAAGGCATGTTTGCGGGCAGGATTTCGATGAAGACCGTTAATTAATTACATGTCTCTCTACGTCAGTGCATGCTTATATGCGGCGATTCTAGTGTCGGGATTGCCCTTCCACCTCGCATCCCCCTTTTTCGTCATTTTTCTGCACGATAGCTAACACTCTTCGCTCACACCTAATCACACTTTCGGGGCCGACGAAAGCTGTCACATGGCACCACGTTTGCTTACAGCCCGACGCAGAAATGACGCAGAAATTATCTCGGCCACGCTGGCAATGAGCTCAATAGTTCAATAGTTCCGTGGACCCCCCCCTCTCCGCGGAAAAGGATGCGTTCCTCCACCCTTTCGAAAGTTCCTCCACCCGTTCCTCCACACCCAGTCAGGTCTCCCATAACAGCCCGTTTCCGATTGACCCCGGAAAAGTTCCGGGGTCTTTCCGAGGTGAAACGGGCACCCCGGAAATGTTCCGGGGTGCTTGGATGCCGTACCTTTACGTACTGCATCGGCTTCTTTTCCGGGGACCCCCCCCTCGGAAAAATTTCGGGGTGTTTCCGTTGTCCACCTGGCAAGGCCCTTAGAATTCTTCTGCTGATATCGCGCCGACTGCCCTATAGTGCGTATTGGTATCGCGCTGACTGCCATGGATGATCCGGATGATGATGCGATACTGGGCCGTGGAGGCGGCGATCGTTGGGACGATCCTGGCCACGCACCGTATCAGAATGCTTGGGAGCCTCAACAGACGCAGTTCTGTTTGAACGAACCCTGCATATCGTGTTGGTCCTAATGGACAGCAGCAGCAGCAGCAGCAGCAAAATATGACACACAAAAGAAAAACGGCACCATACAGCTGTCCACACACCGTACAGAAAAGGGGAATCGCGAGATTCTGTCTCATGACATAAGTCGGAAAAACGACCACCCCGGAATTTTTCCGGGGTCAATCGATCGATTTGGCTGAATTTTTTTTCCGGGGTCAACCGGAAACGGGCTGTAAGTCCATAAGGCCATAACTCGTCTGTACCGCGAAGGGGGTATACAGTATGTACTGCAAGGGGGATACTCATACGAACCCACTTCTTTCGCCCTAAAAGAGATCGCACAATTAATATATACATGTGTCGATACTACCGTCCAGCATCTCCCCCTGTTCTCACTGACCCGCCATAGCCCCTTTCTCCCTTTAAGGGTATACAGACCGGGGCTTGGGCGTCTCGTCAACCTGTACTTCCCAAAATCCACGCCGCATCGGCGTTCTCTTTTCTTTTCTTTTCATGTGTGCATACTTAACACTCTGAAATTGAGGCGTATGCCGGAGATCGGCGAATCGACTTCAGAGGAGGCACTGGAGACAAGAGAGGACCTCATCAAGCCCGGGAAGTATCTGGACGAGGTCCCAATTTAATCGGGACAGCTGCTGACTACTTCAACGCCAAGGGGCGAGCGCTGCTCCTCTGCTACTGTGGTATTAGCGCTTCGCGCGCCTTGCTGACAATCTGCCAGCGTTTGTAAAGAGTGCCTTCGAGAATTTAGCGGACAATTAAGTGCGGAATCTATGAAGACACTGTAAAGAAGGCGTCTTAGCGAAGGTCACTTGCCCTTCACGGACGCTTCATGGTTCAGTGAAGTCCAAGAGCTTGGAGTTCAGTGAGCTCCTACTTAGCTTGGAGTTCAAAAGGAGATCAAAGTCCCGAATCAGGCCAGCTCCCGGCTAGCTTTCAGGTTGAAATAGGACATTTGCTGTAGAGTCCTAGCTTTATTAGTTTATGATTAGTATAAGTCCGACGGGCATGGGTAGGTGGGCTGGTCATAACAGAAAATTAAGAACAGCCTGTCGGAAAGGTTGATCTAGGACATCTTTAACCTAGCTTAAATAGGATATGATTAGGGGATTCCCAACCTTTCATCACGACCAGACTTAAAAGGGGTCAACTGAGAGTTGCGAAGTCTGATCAGCATGCGATCATGGGTAGGTGGGCTGGTCATTGCATAAACTTAAGATCGGCCGGTCGGAATGGTTGAATTACAATATCTGCTCTCGAACCTAGCTAATTGTAATAAGTATATGATTAGGGCATTTCCAAACTTTCATCATGAACATACTTAAATGGCGTCGGCTGAGAGATGCCAAGTCCGGCATCATGAGCACCTCTGCTGAGCTTCTCTGTGTCCCAATACACTGCCACACAGCCATCTCCTGCAAGGTCTTCTCAATCTGGGCGGCAATCTGGGCAGCATTAAGAAGCATGTCCCAAGCAAGAATGGCATGCATAGAGATGATGGAAACTAGCCCGCATTGACAAAAGCTGCACATTCCACCTGTAGGTAGAGGGAATTAGGGAGGGAGGGGGGCGGTGGCGCAACATGTAGGCAGGGCATTAGGGAGGGAGGGAGGCAGTGGCGCAGCATGCAGGCAGCGCATTAGGGAGGGAGGAGGATGGTGGTTCAGCATGCAGGCTGCGCATTAGGGAGGGAGGATGGCAGTGGCGCAGCATGCAGGCAGCGCGTTAGGGAGGGAGGATGGCGGGGGCGCAGCATGCAGGCAGCGCGTTAGGGAGGGAGGGGGGCAGTGGTTCAGCATGCAGACAGTGCATTAGGGAGGGAGGGGGGCAGTGGCACAGCATGCAGGCAGCGCGTTAAGGAGGGAGGGGGGTGGTGGTTCAGCATGCAGGCAGTGCATTAGGGAGGGAGGGGGGTAGTGGCACAGCATGCAGGCAGCGCGTTAAGGAGGGAGGGGGGCAGTGGTTCAGCATGCAGGCAGTGCATTAGGGAGGGAGGGGGGTAGTGGCACAGCATGCAGGCAGCGCGTTAAGGAGGGAGGGGGGTGGTGGTTCAGCATGCAGAATGCGCATTAGGGAGGGAGGATGGCGGTGGCGCAGCATGCAGGCAGCGCGTTAGGGAGGGAGGATGGCGGGGGCGCAGCATGCAGGCAGCGCGTTAGGGAGGGAAGGGGGCAGTGGTTCAGCATGCAGGCAGTGCATTAGGGAGGGAGGGGGGTAGTGGCACAGCATGCAGGCAGCGCGTTAGGGAGGGAGGGGGGTGGTGGTTCAGCATGCAGGCAGCGCTTTAGGGAGGGAGGGGGCGGTGGCGCAGCATGCAGGCAGCGCATTAGGGAGGGAGTGGGCGGTGGCGCACCATGCAGGCAACGCGTTAGGGAGGGAGGGGGGCGGTGGTGCAACATGCAGGCAACGCATTAGGGAGGGAGGGGGGCGGTGGTGCAGTATGCAGGCAGCGTGTTAGGGAGGGAGGGGGTCGGTGGTGCAGCAAGCAGGCAGCGCGTTAGGGTGGGAGGGGGTCGGTGGTGCATAATGCGGGCAGGGGTGGGGGGAGGGAGGCGATGGTGCAGCATGCAAGCAGCGCATGCCAAGGAGGTAGGTGGGGTTCCAGTGGTGCAGCATGCAGGGAGCGCATGCCATGGGGGATGGGTACGGTATTGCAGCATGTAGGTAGCGTATGCCAGGGGGGAGAGGGAGGCTTCATACAGCGTGCATGCAGCGCATGCCATGGTGGATGGGCGACGGTAGTCCGGCATGCATGCAGGGCAATAGGTGGGGAGAGGATCTGTCAGGCGATGGTGCAGCATGCAGGCAGCGCATGCCAGGAGGTCAGGGGTGTGGCGGTGCAACATGCAAGCAGCACATGCCTGGAGGGCAGGGTGCGGTGGTACTGCATACCATGCAGTCGGAGCACTTGGACTGCTGGTAAGCAAGCCAGCACTGAAGGGCCACGAGCCGTCGTCCTCCTCACCGTCTTCGCCGCTCCCGCCACCAAGCGATCCAGGTTGTGAAGCGTGAAGCTGACGCAAACCCCAGGTCAGAAGTTTATTATGCCTATTAAACTTAGGGGCCAGAGAGGGGGAGCTTTACTACTGTCACTGAGAGAGCGAGACTTATCCTTTTGTCGCGAGGATGCTTTGAATGAGTTAGGCCCATATCAAATACACACATATATAAATTAATTGTGCGATCGCTTTTAGAGCGAAAGGCATGGGTTCACATAAGTATCCCCCTTGCGGTGTATACTGTATACCCCCCTCGCGGTACATACGAGTTACGGGAGACCTGACTGCCACACCTGTTCCACGAGATCGGGTGGAGGAACATTCGAAAGGGTGGAGGAGACCTGACTGCCACACCTGTTCCACGAGATCGGGTGGAGGAACATTCGAAAGGGTGGAGGAACAAGTTACTCCACGCATCAGAATCGTGCTGTTACAGCCTGCAGTGTAGCAAGTCTGAGCGAGCATCATCCTTACTACGACCGAGGTTCTCCAACGTTACTTAGCACCACACATAACAAGATGTCAATATTGTCCGTACCGTATTCATGTGACACCCCATCCCGGCAGATACTGCCTGCCTGTCTGGCTGTGGAACAACAAAAGCCTACAGAAGAAGTAAGAGCGCCCGCGACAAATACTCGTTCTGCATCGAACAAGAGAGTGAGGGGCGTTTGACTGGGTCGTCATGCAACCAGCGGGGGTTGCATGAGCTGTGTGAAACATGATATCACCTCACAGGCCTCATCAAAGCTGTGATGAGGCCTGTGAGGTGATATCATGCACCTTCCGGAAGCTGTGTGTTAAGGGAAGATGCATTGGACACCCTGTTATTGGTTATTTATATTGCACACCAGACCAACGTTGTCAGGCCTTGGTTGTAACCACTGGCTGGGCCAGTGGGCTTGTGGTGACATCATGACTGACCTCCAGCTGCTTGCCCAAACAGCATGACAAGTAGCAATACGCCCCCTTGACTAAGAGGCCCCTGTAAATTATGTAGCTGGATAGTAGCTGAGACATCCTAAAATGTACAGTGCCCCCTGTCATGCATGGCATATCGTATGTATGCATGGTACATAGGCCCAGCCGGAAACGACAAAGAATATAGTGTGATGAGTTACCTGAGCCTGACTTTAACTCAATGTTTGCCAACGTGGGCGAGCTTTATTTAAGCAGCCCAGAGGTGTAACGTCTAAACGTCATTAGCCTGAACCTGACCAGGTGGAACTCACTGAAGAGACACATGAATGTGAGCTCTTGCTTGCTTACTGCCCTTCCCAGTCATACTCAGGCTCAATGTATGCCCATGCACGGGCCCAGCTCAACAGTTTGCGAATTACAGCTTGGGCCCAGACCTTAGTCGAACGAACAAAACTACCGTCCTGGCCGGTAAAAGCTATAATTGGAAGGGCCTTGGATCCGTCTGCCCGTCATGATAACAACGAAACAGCCTAGTGCTATACCCACATTCTGGTATGCACTGAAACGTTAGTCTGGAGCATCAATGCCTCAAAACAAAAGGAGATCAATGGCATTTACCCGTGTCTCCGGTTAGAAAGCAAAAACATCCATGCTATCCACAGGTGCTTGTCTCAATGGCTAAACCGTTAAGACAAGTGGCAATTTATATGTATGATCACAGACGTCGTATATTCATAATATGCCCACATGAAGCAGCAGCAGCAGGAGCACACACCTGCCAGAGGGAATCACCTCCTCCTATTATTCCAGATCAAAGTACGGTATGACAGGCAGCCTAGTAGAGTATAAGTATCACTCTGCCGAAAAAGGGGGGGGGGCCTGAAACAATATCACCCACAAATGAATAACAGTCAAGAACGACCTAAACGTAGGAACCCCTGCATTCTAGCCTCTTTACAGTCAGCAGAGGTCATCTTTAGGCGACCACTTCCACAGCGACGGCTGCTATTACTTCGTCAGAGACGTTTGTTGAGGCAGCCAGCATGTTATAGGCTGCGCCTGAGTGTTTCAGGGCCAGGTGGTCGATCGTGGCGTAGAAGCCAGCCTTCTCGATGTCCGTGATGAACGAAGCCGTGAAACTGTTCTTGGCCAGGCGAGCAATCTGGAGCGAGCAGGGAAGGGACGGGCCAGAGAGATGGGTAAACGGGGGAGGGGGGGGGTATAGGGGAGCTGATGCTGCAATATGGCCCTCTCCATTTTGATTGGCATGACATACATGGAGTAGCCGGGCGAGCCATGCACGGTCAGCCTAATGCAGCATGCCGTATTGCAACCTCTCTTGGAACAGTAATAATCATATGTCAAAATCTGGCTGCCAGCCTCACTGCAGAAGCGCAGGCACTAAGCACCCTAATAAGCTGCCCTCCTAATTGAAGTAACTCTCAGTAAACAAGTGAAATGCAGCAACACCAATCGCCACATGGGAGAGCAGCAGAGGTAGCAGGCCCTGCTCCACCCATCACACACCACGCACATCACACACACACACCATGACACCACGCACATCACACACACACCTGGTGCACATCCAGCCCCAACAGCTTCTGAACCCAGCGGTAGTTGTCGAGTAGGTATCCTCCAAAGTAGGCAGGGTCGTCGCTATTGATGGTGACTACTAGTTTCGTCCCTGCGCAAAGGGCAGAAATGATGGTGGATTGGGATGGGGGTTCGATGGGAGGAGAGGGGATGCCGTATGGGAGGGCTGGGTAGGGCAAGGCAAGGCAGGATCAAGGCAGGGCAGCGGCAAGGCACAGTGAACAGGTGCCCCTCCAAACAAAAGTCCACCAGACTTAAGAGACCCCCCCCCACACACACAGACACCTGGGACAATCTTCCCCGACCCCTGGCCGTGTTGTAGCTTTAGTGCAATTGAAGTGCACCTGAAGCATTCTAAATAAACACTTCCACCTCGGCACCCCCCCAATATACACACACCTACATGTCTCATCCCAGGGTTCTGGAGGGTTAAGGGTTTAGGGTTAAGAGTTAAGGTCCTGGGGGGCCTCTTGATTTTGCTCGGGTTCAGCCGAACCCTTCTTTATTTCGTTGGCTAAAGCCGGAAAGGTGTGTTTCTGAGCTCGGCTGTTTCCACTTACCTAGGATGAACTTGCCCAGCACCCTGGCCGCCTCGGTCTCATCCTGGAACACCTTGAGCCTCATGTTGGAAAAGGGGCACAGCGTGACGCCAGTGCGCGTGAGCTCCAGGTGCGCGACCAGCGCGGGGTCGTCCAGAGCGTGTATACCGTGATCTACTCGCTCGACTTTCAGGTCATTGAGCGCCTCCCACACGTACTCCGCCGGGCCCTCCTCGCCTGCGTGCGCAACCATGCGCAGCCCCAGCCCGCGCGCCAGTGCAAACACGTTCTTGAACATGGATGGCGGCCTGCCCGATTCGCCGCTGTCCAGCCCCACAGCCAGCAGGTTCTTCACGTAGGGACCAGCCTGCAGCACACGCAATGGGCGACACTGTTTCTCCCACCGTTTTCAGCTGCAACTTGGCCTACGGCTGAGAGGGGGCCCTACAGTAGATATCTATCCCTGCTGCTCAGGCCACTGGCAGTAGGTCAGGCAAAATATGCTCCCCATCAGTCCTTGGGTAGCCGCACGGCAGCAACCCGAAGCAGGTCAGTCCCACACAAAGACGAACACTGATGAACCGGGTAGGGTGAGGAGGGGTGCGGTGCGGTCAGGACATCATCATCTTGTTTCAATCAGTAGCGTCGATTCAAGCAGCTCCTTCAGCACACCGTGGGACAATGGCTTAACAGCAGGCAGCCTATAATAATAACAGCTGGTGGGCTGTGAGAGGTGCTAGACAGGCTCCCTTTGATGGACCTGGGCGAGCAGATCCAAATGGGTCAGCGTTGATGAACAAAGGTATGGCTGACCCCACTGGAGCATGTGCGATGTGGAGGACCCGGGCCTGTACCGGCAATCCAGCTAGAAGGGGGTCCCTGGAGGCTTTTGGGTTCACTGCTCAACCTTCAAAAAGGGCCACACAGGCCTGCCCCCAAAAGCTTTTGGATGGTTACGTTGATGCTGCAACAAAACATTTCGCCGGAGGCTCCTCGGTACTCGATTCATTGCCCAATTGTAAGGAAGGGCCGCAAGAGCCGCCCAAATCGTCCTACCTGATGCAGTGTCTCAGTGGCGCTCTCTTCCGACAGGTGGCGTAGGAAGCACATGATGAGCCTGACCTCCAGCCCCAGCTGTGCCTTGGCGGCATCCATCTGCAAAGCGGGGGCCAAGCCTTGATCCAATCCCACAGTCTCTTTGAAGCCATCATATGAGTAGACAGTGCTGCTACCGCAAGCAAAAAGCAAGAAACCTATCAGGTGAGTACTGATCACTCTTATGTTTAGGTTGTTTCGGTTACCGTCTAGCTACATAACAGCCTGAGGCCAAGGGGCTCCTAGTATAGCAAGCCCTGCTTGAGCCCTCGTCCATGGGCCGCTGAAGGCTTACAGTCCTTACGCGCATAGTCCCCATCAGCCCAGACGTGGTCGTCTGGCTGGCAGCCCAAAGGTCATAAGGCTCGCATGAAATTAAAACCGGGCACCTTGCTGACCATTGGTATATCACCTGCCTCCACTTGCCTCCACCCACTGGCCAGGAGGGCAGGGGCAGGGGCTAGGATCGCATGTTGGAGTGCACTTTATCAGGGGCGATCCTCATGCTCAGGGCTCACACACACAGCCAGCGATCAGGGGGGCCTTGATGCTGAATGTAAATGCATGCGTAGGCCTCAGCCACACCTCACAAAGTCATGCCATATTACTAATTGCCCACTGTTAGTTCAGTCACTTCCGCACCATCATCATTCAGCATTATACAAGTTGATAATATAGCATGTCATCGAGGAATATCTTTAAAATGTCGCGCCAGCAACATCTGAAGGTATCAAACACAGGCTCGCACCGCGTCGAGGATGCCAGGCATGAATGTTGAGAAGGACACGCCACGCTCCGTATGCGTCTGCGGGTCGAAGAAGAGCTCCACATGCTTGATGTTGTCCGCAGCAGCCCTCTGGAAGTACGCCCATGAGAGGTCGTAGAAGTCCTGTTTCACCAGCAACACGGCGCAGCCTGCAGCAGGGGCATGGATTTGTTTTTTTATTTTAGAGCACTCTAAGCTACAACGCAGCTACATCTTGGCCCATGGCTGGGAGGAGGGGGAGGCCAGGTGCACGAGTTTCTGCTACGCGGACCACCGGCCATTAACCCGATCAGGGTTAGGCAACAATCGACTTTAAATGGTGGCCGAGCAGTGGCCAGCTTAAGGGGGTATGGTGCACATTTAGATAAAGACTGGACACATGGTGGGTGTGAACCCCCTGGTGTGAACCAGCTGCTCCCAGAGTGAATTCAAACTTGCAATCCAGGCTCTGCTGTATTAATCCAGTCTCTCCAGCTCAATGCAAGGGCCACGGTGGTGGGGAAGAGAGGGTAACAGTGCAAGGCAGGCAGTGCATGGTGTTGCATGGTGTTGCATGGCAGTGTCTGGCAGTACATGGTGTTGCATGGCAGTGCATGCAGGCCATGCGCTGCAGGCAAGGGGCTTGTATGTACTGCATCAAGGTCTGGGCAAGGCTAAGCTACCATTGGGTGTCTGGGAGCCAAAACTAGGAAGACCAGCTTCAGTGTGTCTGCACTCAAATGCATTCAAGGATCAAATTCATATCAAGCTGCACTTCCGAAGCGATGCTTGGAGCCATCGATGACCTTTCCATACGCTACACCTGGAATACGCTACACCAGGAATCATAGGCACAGAAAAATTCTCTCATTCCGCCACACACGAGTCATCGTCGCCCACATGCTTGAAGCATCAGTACTGGTCACACCCATATTCACGTCATTGTAGTACAGGTCACACCCACATTCAAACCATCGAGGTACAGGTCACACCCATGTTCCCGTTGCTCACCATTGTAGTATAGGTCGAGGAAGGATTGCAAGTCCTTGAAATCATATGCAGCTCGCGCAGTCGCAGCATCAGGATAAGGTGGCTTCAGTCCGTTTCGAGCTGCAAGGCGGGAACGGGAAGGTGTGATGAGGGGTATGGCAGGGTAGGCAAGGCAGAGATAGCAAGGCGTAATATGGGGTGTGGCAGGGCAGGCAAAGTGTGGCAGAGGCAAGGCCTTCAGGAGGCCATCAGGTCAAGGTAGGCCTGAAAATTGACGTGCATGTCTTGATATGCTTTATCGCCACGCTGCCCTGCTTGTACTCACTAGGCAATTAGGCATGTGAGGCCCTGAGAGGTCAGCAACTTGGTGAGGAAGCTCCCCCTACGCAGAAGTTGCGTGCCACCGTGCTTTTGCAAGCCCATGTGCAGGCATGTACTGGTATGGGCAGCACAACAAAGGGAAGGCCGGTCAAGGATAGCTGCCCGGTTCAGTGCTTGGTCAGGGCACAGAATGGCTCCATTACTCATTTGCTACCTGCTGTGCGCCTTTCAAAGACCATGGAACGACCTGACTGTGTCAACACACCCTCGGTTTGCAGCAGGAGGGTATTTGTAGCATGCAGGGAAGACTTGACCCCCTTGGCCTGTAACGGCATTATATCACTGGTGTAAACTTTCGCTTGCGGTTTCCTGTGATTGTTTGCTGAAGAACCTGGCGATGCTACTCTGTTCACAGTTACGGTGGAGATTGACAAGCGGGATGTTGCGATCACGTGACAACCCCCACCTGCAAGTTCGAGCATCATCTCCGGCTCCAGCGTGCCCTCGAGGTGGATGTGCAGCTCGGCTTTGGGAACAGCGGCCATGAAGAGCTGAACGGGCGAGGAGGCGTCGGCAGCGGAAGCCGAGATGCTGCTCGCTGTTGTTGTCGCGGTTGCATGTGGGCAGGGGGCCCAGGCAGTGCCGCTTGCGAGGGCGGCATGGGCGCTGGCCAGGCGGCAGGATCCTGAACCGTTACAGTCGCACATTGCTGGCATCCGCGCGAAGTTGGGGGGGGGGGGGGATGTGGATGGGCTGAGGGGGTCAGGGTTGGGGTAGGGGTGAAGGAAGTGTTCCGGGTGTTTTCGTGTGAGCGTCGCGTGAGCTTGGATTTAAATGGAGAAGAAATAATCGTTGTATGTATACAATCGTGGCCCATTCATATACTGCTAAATGCAGACCAGCAGTGTGGATTTCGTGTATTACGTCATCAGTCATAGTGGATTTCGTTTATCAGTCAATCTCTGTTAGTCTCTGTGGATTCCGTTATTTGGATCCAAGGTAATAATTTTGGCGTAATAATTTTGGCGTAATAAGATGCTTGGCCCTCGTAGATCATAAGAGGTGCGTGGGACAGCCGCCAGGACGCCAAGGCTGTTGTGACCTGCTAAGTGGCCGGAGGTGCAAGGGCTCTATAGCTCAGGGCGATGCTTGCTAAGCAATCACCGGGAATCGGAACGAAGCCGCATCGACTTTCCCCACCTATCCCCCAGAACGAGGATTGATGTTACTGACCGGTGTGCATGGGCCTTCCAGGCCCTGAGAGGTGCACTCTCCTTTTCTTGGATCGACCCCACTCCAGAGGCTCACAGCCTTTACTGGCTTTGAAACTTGTAATGCCTTGTAGTCTTCCTGCAGCCTTCGGCTTTGCTGGCGAGGGGGGGGGGCAAAAAACAAACTGAATACACCCCATCATCGATAGTTGTAGAGCTTGACGAGAGCTTTCCATATCTGGTCTTAAATTGTTTTTGGCCCAGGGGGCTGGGAGATATCGAGGGTCAAAGTGGGGGGAAGGGGGTTAAAAATCAAGGTTTTGGGGGGGAAATTTGTCTTGATTTTAGTTTTTTTTTAACATCAGATTGAGACGATAGCTACACAGTTGCAATCCTTTTGTCATTTGCTACAGATATGCATTATAAAACATTCCACACCGAATACCAGACCCCTCTTGGCATGCAAATTTCAAAATTTGGCATGGGGGTGTCACGGCTCCGGAACCACATGCACCGTTAAGCGCACACCCATCATGGACTCACACGGTGTAGCTGCATTGGTAGTTGCTATGAATTAAGCAATGACAACCTGCTGTGAGCATTGTTTGAAGGTCTTAAAATGCGCAGACAACCCAGTGGCCCTAAGGAATCACCAACAGGGGAAAGAGTGCAAGAGAGGAGCTGAGAAGCTGGCCAAAGAGAACTCGACGAAGCGACAGCGCACAATCACATCATTATACTCCTCTTTTACTCCCGCTACTCCCTCAGCTCTTGCTCCTGCTGCTGCTGCTGCTGCTGCTGCTGCTGTCGAGCATGCGACTGTCGCCGAGCCTGCTGGCTCAGCTAGTGGGGGTCCATGGTCAGCTTCCATCAGCCTCTAGCCACAGCTTGAGCATGTCAGCTGAGTTCCTGTACAGAGGCGATGATGCCAAGCCCTGGCCACTTAGCGATGACCCCCTCCGAGAGTTGGATGTTGTTTAACAAGAATATGGACCACCGGTAGCTGGGGATGCGCCGACGGTGTGCAAGGTGCATGGCTGTGGGAAGATAATCAAGCTATCAGCTATGCAGTTGCACGTCGGAGCACATATCTTGCTGTGCTTATGTGGGGTAGCCTGTAGCTTGGAGTCAGGTGGTGCTGAGGCATGCGGCTTCTGTGGCATTGTGTGTGACGACAGGACATCAGGCCTGTGCAAAACGGACTAGGGCAAAGGCTCTAACAGCAGCATGCTAGCAGTCGAGTCCCGCTGCCTCCTGAAGTACATATGTCATATGCGGCGGCTGAAAGGGGTTCTACCAGAAATCCTTGCACCAACAGACCAGTGGCTTGCACCATCTGCAGGAGCATCGCGGGTACCATCTGCCCTTATGTGTGGAGTTATCACTTCGTAGATCACATGGAGTCAGCCCACCCTGGTCTGGAGATGACGAAGGCAGATGTGACGAGATATGCCATCAGCTTTGAGGAGTATAAGGGGGGGGGGGCAAGGAGCTCCCCAAGAAGCAGAAGACCAAGCTTCTGAAGCAGCACATCAGCACGCTCAAGTTATATGCTAGGTTGGTGCCACTCATGCTTGAGTCCTCTCGTTTCTGGGGCCTCGTGGTCTCTAGCGAGGATAGGTAGCTGGCAGGTGGTAGCTAGAGCAATGGTATATTCTTTTGTTTCACCGCTTGACATTTGTGGACCAGCTACATTTATCGACACCAGAAGAAGCGCACTGACGAGCTGGTTGAAATTGATCCCACCCCCTTGGACCTTCAATTCTGATTTTTGACTGCGAAATAAGGTTTTACTAGGTTCCAAAGGCAGGGGGGGGTAGCCAGGGGTCGTTTCACATTTTTTTAATGGCGTGTTTGTCTAGCTTTTTGCCCCCCCCCCCACGTTTGCAGGTGTTCTTTTTTCAAAACAGTGTGTGGCCAAAGCTCAATTGTGAACTCCATACCGGGTACCGTAGTGCTTTATTTTAGTGTAGTGCTCTTACCGGTATGCTACCATTCAGATGGCCGGATTCAGCCATAAATCCAGCCTCCTGCCAGTGGGGCTTGAAGCAGCAAGCCCTGTTGCCTGGTTACCAACCGTAGGCCAGTCCAGGTTTGGTCCCACTGGACCAAGTGGTCATCACCCGGCGGCTCTGCAAGGGTGGTTAGGCGCACACAAAAATATGTACTTCGCAGGGGTAGATTGCGCATTGCAGATCCGCCGGGTTGTTCCACTTTTTTTTCTCCTGATCATCCCCCCCCCCCCACACACACACCCAATAGTTGGGCGCCCATGCGGCCAAGCCCTATTTTAGCTGGGCCCATAAGTCCCATAGGATTCAGTGCTACCACGGGATTCAGTGATGCCATGGGATTCAGTGCTACCACGGGATTCAGTCCTGCCACGGGATTCAATGCTGCCACGGGATTCAGTCCTGCCACGGGATTCAATGCTACCACGGGATTCAGTCCTGCCACGGGATTCAATGCTGCCACGGGATTCAGTGCTACCACGGGAGTCAATGCTGCCACGGGATTCAGTGCTACCACGGGATCCAGTGTTGCCACGGGAATACGGGATTCAGTGCTGCCATGGATTCAGTGCTACCACGGATTCAATGCTACCTCGGGATTTTCAGTGCTACCACGGGATTCAGTGCTGCCACGGGATGCAGTGCTACCACGGGATTCAGTGATACGATGGGATTCAGTGCTACCACGGGAAACAATGCTACCACGGGATTCACTTTGCCACGGGATTCAGTGCTACCACAGGGTTCATTGCATGGTACCTGGAATTTAGCTTGCTCATACATCCCATACCAGCTCCACTCGGCCGAGCGTTCAGCAATGCCCTGCGGGCATGCACCATTCTGAACATGCTCTTGGAGGGGGCGAAGCCTCTCGGGCATTGTACTAGTATCCGTTGAAAATCCTATTTTCCGTAGCCAGCGCTTACCAGTTTCGCTTATTTTTCGCTGTCGATGTCAATTTTTCCGGTAGTTCGGTAGCTCGGTAGCTCGGTAGCTCGGTAGCTCGGTAGCTCGGTAGCTCGGTAGCTCAGTAGTTCGGTAGTTCGGTAGTTCGGTAGTTCGGTACTAGCTCGGTAGTTCGGTAGCTCGGTAGCTCATAGGCTTCAATTTTTCGCATGTCGTGAGGGGAATCGCCACTTGTGTCAACGACCCCTTGGAGGGCCGGGAAGTGTGCAACCGCCCCCGGAAGTTCCGGGACGTGTGCCACCGACCCCCGGGAGGGCTGGGACCTATGCCACTGACCCCCCGGAAGGCAGGCAGGGAGGTGTGCCACCGACCACCGGGAGGGCCGGTACTTGTGTCACCGACCCCCGAGAGTGCCGGGACATGTGCCACCGATCCCCGGGAGGGCCGGGACGTGTGCCTCCGACCCCCGAGGAGCCGGGACACGCGTCCCTGACCCCCGTGAAGGCAAGGACTTGTGCCACCGACCCCCGAGGAGGGCCGGGACATGTGTCGCCGAACCCCGGGAGGGCCAAGACATGTGTCGCCGACCCCCGGGAGGGCTGGGACGTATGTCGCCGACCCCCGGGAGGGCCAAGACATGTGTCGCCGACCCCCGGGAGGGCCAAAACATGTGTTGCCGACCCCCGGGAGGGCCAAGACATGTGTCGCCGACCCCCGGGAGGGCTGGGACGTGTGTCACCGACCCCCGGGAGAGCCGGGACATGTGCCACCGACCCCTTGGATGGCCAAGACGTGTGTCACCAACCCCCGGGAGGGCGGAGACGTGTGTCACCAACCCCCGGGAGGGCCGAGACGTGTGTCACCAACCCCCGGGAGGGCTGGGACGTGTGTCACCGACCCCCGGGTGGGCCGTGACGTGTCAATAACGTGACACCTCTGGGCCCGCTCAAAGCCGTGACGTGTGTCACCGACCCCTTGGATGGCCAAGATGTCACGACGTATGGGTGCACCGCACGTATGGGTGGCTTGTACATTCTATTTGGTTTCGGATCTAGTCTGTTTTGTGGTACTTCGAGAATGCCTGGCTCGCTCTAGGCATTCTTCTCTTCTTACTCAAGTAACATACCGAAGTTGAATCACCCTGGTATTGTAACATGTTCTGGGATTAACGTCCAATTGCGATATTACGGCCCTTTATCAAGGCTAGGACTGACAGTCTAACACTACACTGATCGGAGATCTCTAGTTAATTCTACACTGATCCTTTCTCTCTAATACCACCTCATCAAGTATGTATCAGGACCTGGCAGCTACACTGTGCGAATATCTCTAGTTAACACTACACTTATTCTCTATCTCTAGCTCCAGCACCTCTACTTCCATTCCTCTCAGCGCTATCTCTCGTTTATAACCCTACACTGTGAGCCTTATCAGCTCTATCTCTAGGATATAAGTCGACACTGTGAGCTGCTACCCAAGCCTTTCCTGGCTGCCAAGTCGATCTACTGCTCCAACAGTCGATCTTCCTCATCAAGAGTCGTCTTTTCGGCTCAACATCTCTCATCACTCCGGCTGTTTCGTCCTCAAGTTCGCTCCTAGCCGTCTCCTACTGTCACAAGTCGCCTCCATTACAACTAGCCCCTCTGGGATCGAGTTCACTTCGTCACTTCTGTCAACAGTAAGAGAAGAATCATCAAAGGTTAGTGCAGTAACCCGAGGATTCATTAGTCGAGGATAAACTGTCTGCCAGCAGTTTATCGCTCATGCACAAGCTGGTTAACCCTTACAAAGGGCACTTAGCACTCCAATAAGAGTAATAGTGATTGCTGAGCGCAGTAATACTTCAGGGTCACTGGTGCCTCGTGACAAAGATGTGTGTCACTAACCCCCGGGAGGGCCGGGGCGTTTATCACCGCCCCCTAGAAAGGCTGGGACGTGTGCCACTGACCCCCGCCAGGGCCGGAACATGAGCCACCGACCCTGGGAGGGCCAGGACGTGTGTCACCGGTCTCGGGAGGGCCGGGACATTTGCCACCGATCCCCGAGAAGGCCGGGAGTTGTGCCACCGAACCCTGAGAGTTCCGGGACGTGTGCCACACTGCCACTGACCCCTAGGAGGGCCGGGAGATTTGCCATGAAGTGTCACTTGGCTAGTGAGTAGTGACACACCACGAAGTTACCTAGGGCAATTGGCACACAAACACTTGCAAGCACCTTTCCGTTACCCACCTTCACACGGGACTTGCAACAAAGGAGCCCACTTATGCCTCAGATCAGGTGTCAGGGTTTTCAGAGTTTGGCGGGAGAGGTCATAGCGCTTTTGGGGTGCGTTCATGACTGCACTGCGTCCCCGAGGTAGACATAGCGTCAGGCCTGGCCCGTCTTGGAGGGATACGCGGCATCAACCGAACGTTTCATTCTTCTTGACCGTTTCTTCTTTGATGACTTGCCTATGTTCGGTGACTAGTTCCTTCCTTTCTTCCCCCACACAATGTTGCTGTGCGGGGGCTCCGCTCCCGCGACCTTCGGCCGCCCGGGGGGCTCTGCCGAAAATGCACGTGGTGAGAAGGTACTGCACTGATCTAAGATCTGCCAAATCTGATCCATCGATTTACATGCGTACTTACTCATTCAGCCACACAAATAAGACATGTCCTTTTTTTTAGTCGTCACAATCTAGTTAGCATGATTCGATGCGACCTTCGTAGTGCGTGACTTCTCTCGCTGCAACCCAATTGTATGTTTGCCCGGCTTCTACCATCATGCTGCGGACTTTCTCAGGGTCACCCACAACCGCCGAGGCCGCTTCATGACAAGCGTCAGTGCGACGGTCTACCCTTCCACCGCCCTGGACAATGAATTTCATGTTGGCATCATTATTGCAGGCAAGTGTGCACATGGCTAACATGCCGGCCACCATGCGTCGATAGGAGGGATCAATGACACATTGACACTATCGGCCAGCAGGCGGAATAATGACACCGTGCGGTGACACTGCCCGGTGACACTGCCGGCCATTCATGCATGGCTTGGTGTGCCCCCTTGAGCGGGGCAGTGATGCTATAGACGTAAGGAGGCAGGTACACATAAAATTTTCCGCATAAGAAACTATGTTGTTTGCTGTATATTGCTGTATACACAGCATCACTTCTGGCACCCTGCTTGCTCATACAGCAAATGAAGTTAATGCAATGGCATTTTGACAAAGTGACAGGTGCCATGCACGGCTGGTGGACAAACCAGGAATCCTTGCAGAGGACTGAGGCAGGCACAGTGCCGAAGCATGCTATGCACCTTGCAGAAAACATGCAGAAGCGCAGCAGCGCACGCAACAAGTCCCCGCACATGAAAGCATCCCACTTCATTTGTGCTCATACCGGTTCACATGCACATGCCATGTAATAAATATGGTGCCGCGCTGGACTGTATATGTGTAAAACAAGTGCTAGGCTGACATGGTGACACAGCTGACATTCACAGCCGATCAGAAGCAACTAGGCACACACACATAAGCAGTATTACCCTACATGCACAGGGAGCGGGGATGGACAGGGCCTCCGAACGGTGCTAGAGACTTCTTCTAGTTGTAATGGGGCATGCTTGGGTGGGATGCCCTGGCCTTAGTGGAAGCGGTGGTAGGTATCGTCGAGGCATAGACGTTATCAGAGGCTGGAACTTCCTCTGTCTTTCTTTTCCAGCCTTCGTTTGTCCCTCAACTGTATTTCCCACTTTTTCTCATTTTTTTCTGCCCCCTTGTGTTTGATTCGTTCTTTCCTCCCAACCCCTGTAGTGAAGTGCCCTCGCAGTCGAGCCTTTTTGAGCAGGGCCCAGAGGTGTAACGTCATTGACCTTACATGCACAACACCCACAACCCCACTGCACAAGCAACAAACGCAACACACACATCACCGGCACACTCTTCAGGGGCAGGGGATACGGTTTACCTGGCCTTTGTGTCTTTGTTCCTGTTGTTTGGTGGGTGAACTTGCCATCCTTTCTTTCCTCTTATGCCTTCCCCTTGACTGTCCTAGCTGTCTTTTTGTTTGCCGACGTGGCCGAGCTTCGTTTCAGCATGGCCCACAGGTGTAACGTCATTCACACATTACCAGCACACCCCAACATTCAAACCAACAAAGCAGAGCACCATCACCCAACATATTCAGAACGCAAACAGAGGCAGGGACAAACTCGGCAACTTTTTGTCGCGGACGAGGATAAGAATCATAAAAGGTTTACAAATACAAAATGGATTATAATTTTTTCCCGACCACCTGTCAGGGAATGAGACCTGTCATCACTGCTGTTTATTTCATTAGCCAGGGCAGAGCCTAGACACAATTTTGCACAAGCTACTGGGTACTTATTCCACAATCATGACACAATTGTCCAAGCAAGGAAAGCATCGTAACAGACTCCCTGTTTTCGTGTTGTTAGTGTAGCTGTCCAAGGAATGCGATAATCTCGCAGTAGTGGTGTTACTCACACAGATTAAATACAAACCTTGTTGAGTGCAGTCAAATTATGAGGCCCGGGTGGTCACTTAGGGAGGGGGGGCAGCATGTGCAACGGAGCTGCCACTTAGTACACCTTCTGCAGGAAAGGGTCAAGAGGTTTACCCAGCGCATACACAATGAAGCCAATCTCTCGGAGGGCCTCGTGGTCCAAGATGTTGCGGCCGTCGAACACAAACGCCGGCTTGCTCATGGCGGCGTACATGGCCTTGTAATCGTAGGTCTTGAAGCGGTCCCACTCGGTCAGCACACAGATAGCGTGCGAGTCCTTGGCAGCGTCCACAGCGGACTCAGCAATCTGCAAGGGAAGGGAGGCAGGTCATACAACATATGATGAATAAAAAATCTGGGTTGGACAGGAAAACCAACTTGATGTGCAGGTGCCAGGATCTGAGACTCATGCGAGCAGCCTCTAGGACAGGTGGAATCCCTATCCTGGATTTGAATCCTACACTCGTGCGGCCGCCACATTGCTCCCTCACTGGCACACCCCTCCCTCTCAACTCCCTCAATCAAAGGAATGACCACCTCATCAAGAAATCACAGCTCCCCCCCACCAAGCGCACTCACCACCACATTTGCCAGGAATTGCGACGTCGACTTGGTGTAGTTTGGCTTGTCCCACTCAAACTTGGGCGTGCTCATGTCGCGGAAGATCATCTCAGCCTCCACCTCAGGGTCATAGATGCAGCACTTAGCGCCGTCGCGGATGAGGCCCTTGCATACGTCAATGGCGGGCGTCTCGCGGGTGTCGCCAGTATCCTTCTTGAAGGCAAACCCAAAGATGGCGATTTTCTTGTTCTTGACGGAATTGAACATGGAGCCAATGACGCGCTCGACAAACCTGAGGGGGCAACGCACAACAGGGGAGAATAGGGTGACATGCGGGTTGCAATGGTTACCCCCAGAATCTCAACATGCCTGCACTACACAGTATCACAGCAACGTCCCAGCTCTCACAGATGAGTTGCCAACACGTGCCTCGAAAATGGATCTGAAAGCCCAGGCTTACCAAGCTTGGTGTCCTCTAAGAAGACAAGATTAGCACACAAGCTACATGAAAGGACATATAGGGCATCCTGCAGAATCCAAGGGGATAAACCCTTAACCCTACAAAGATCCGTACATCCCCAGCTGCCTCTCCCCTCCCTGGGTCTCTGAGATTCATGTGTTTGTGAGGTTTCATGAGGTTCATGTGTTTGTGATCTCTATGCCACATGTCAGGCATAATGCCCCATACCAGGTCCTCAAAACACGCATTAAACTTGACATGCACCCTGGCCATGACAAGGAAAGGGATACACACGCACACACGATACCGACAACATGCCAGGGGTACATTGCGAAAATGAAAAACTGCAAGGAAAGTTGCGCAAAAACAAGCCGTAAGCTACGTTAGGAAGCCAATGTTAACTACCATGTCTGTGCCTTCACCAAGCGACAAACCCCACACTTTCAGCTGTACAGTCAAATAAACACACCTGTTCTTCATGTAGTCGTTCATAGACACGACCTGGTACCAGTAGTCAGCCACTTCCTTGAGCCCAACGGTCTCACACACATAGCACAAGTTCAGGATGTCCTTCTGAAAGCATGAGCCTCCAAAACCGACAGATGCATTGAGGAACTTGGGGCCAATGCGCGAGTCAGTGCCGATGGCATGGGCGACCTGCAAATGAGAAGAAAAGGACATGGCCTTTAGCCTCCAACACAGGAAATAGAGGATAGATACCAGTCAAGCAGGAGGAAGCTGTTCATTGCAGGGGGGGGGACAGGAATGCCATGCTGTTGACGCCTCGCAACCTCGCACCTGCTGCACATCTGCGCCAGTGGTCTCGCACAACGCCGAGATGGCATTGATGGACGAGATGCGCTGTGCTAGGAAGGCATTGGCGGTTAACTTGGCCAGCTCAGCGGACCACAGGTTGGCAGTAAGCACGCGCTCCGAGGGAATCCAATTCTCGTACACCTCCTTAAGCGCCTTGATGGCAGCGCGGCCGCTGGGGGTGTCGTTTCCTCCGATGAGGACCTGTGAGGATAAGGGCCGTACGTGCGCGCCGTGGTCAAGGTGCATACGTGGTTCATGGGACTGGCAACCAGCAGGGGCGTACTGCACGCACATTCATCATCAGAAGGATGGGGGGTAATGCAACAGGCATCAGGCAGAAGACTCACCCTGTCCGGCTTCTGTAGATCAGCGATGGCAGTTCCCTCAGCCAGGAACTCGGGGTTGGACAGGATTTCAAACTTGACATTGGGGTCGCTGCAGTTTCTCGTCAGCACCTGTGCGGAAGTTGAGGCAGGTAGGTCAGAATGGGCGGTCTGGGACTCATTCCAATTAAGTAAGAAACAATGAATCACAACTCATTCTTACCTTTCCAATTGCCTCTGCTGTCTTCACGGGCACAGTTGACTTCTCCACAATGATCTTGCTCGAGGTGGAGCAAGCGGCAATCATGCGGGCGGCTCCCTCCCAGTAGGTCAAGTCTGCTGCCTTGCCAGCACCGATACCGCTCGTCTTCGTAGGGGTGTTCACACTACGGTGACATACATGAACTGGGTCGTAAATAGCAGTAACATTGAATGGAGATACCCTCCGAGCAGTGGGAAGGGCAGGGAGGCATCACTTGCATTTCAACTCTGGAACTCTATCCTACCGATAGATTGCTGCAGCAAAGTTTCAGTCATGAGGGATGCAGATAGATACATTCACATGTCAGGCATTTGGATTTCCAAGGTAGGAGCTCACCTGACAAACACTATATCTGCTTCACCGATGTGCTTGGTGGTGTCTGTTGAAAAGAAGAGGTTCTTGCCGCGAGCAGCAAGGACGACCTCGAGTAGACCAGGCTCATAGATGGGCAGAGTGTCCGAGTTCCAGGCATTGATTCTATCAACGTTGATATCGAGGACCACCACCTCGATGTGTGGGCACTTCAAGGCAATCATGGCCATGGTGGGACCTAACAAACACAGTTGTTTTAGAAACTGCATAACAGATAGTCCTGGGTCTCCCTCGGCACCCAAGCAAGCATGGTGATGAAGAAGATGGATTAAAATAAAAAAGACTCACCACCGACATAGCCAGCGCCGATGCAAACGATTTTCATACTGACGGACGGGACAGGAGCTGATGAGCGAACGGTGGGAAGACTGGATGGCACCCCTTTTATACAGTGATTTTCTCGGGGGTATTCTTGGTTGGAGATTCTTGGCTTATGCACAATGGACAGGGTTTCTCCATCTATTGATGGTGGTAAGCTACCGGTACTGCGTTTTACCGATACAGATTCACGCATTACAAACAAGTGTGGATTATGGATCACCAACTGCAACAGATATGACCCCTGGATGACGGATGTGACTTACAGTGACCCGTGACCACTCTCCTCGATGACCTGATATGACATTAAGATAATGCACCCATCGTCACTGATGACCGTTCTATCGGGATTCCTTTGGGCACTTATCTCGCAGCCCTGGACATACGCTTTGCTGTCCTCGAGGCAGCTTCCCTGTGCAGCTTCCGCAAATCCAGGTGCATCTTCGGCTCCAGAACCCTAGAGCCTGGGTTGAGCTGCGGCCGCGCTTCGTGAGGCACGGCACTGGCCCCAGGAGCTGCAAATCCCTAGACCGAAACGACACATGATGCTTCCTACCTTCTCGGCCTGGCATCAACACCAGAAAAAAACTAACATCATCACCACACCAAAACCAAAACCAGCAACTGCAGGAACCCCAGGATCAGGAGCACCGCCTTGTCAGTTTGCAATACCGAGGGACACGGGCAGCAATGTATATACAAAATGCAGTGACAGCCGCGGAAAAAGTGGTCGCAGTGAAAAATTGATGGCAGCAGCAACAGCATGACCATATGGGTGGGTGGGGATAGGATGATCCCTTTGCATGTAGCAGCTGCAACAGCCACAGTAGCAGCAGCAGCAACGGTTGTGACGGTAGCAACAGCATCAGCAGTAGCAGCAGCAGGAGGATACTGTGACACCGTTTGACAGGTGGCTACAACATGCTCTGCCTGCCCGCGGGCGCCGCCGCCTCCAGCCCTGTTCTGCGGGTCTCTGCTTGGAAGCTCTTGATCTTCAAGAGGTGCAGACACTGGAAATTCACCTTAGCCGCTGCCAAAATGGTCTGAGCTTCTCAAGGGCAAGGGCACTCCTTGTGGCCGTATGCGGCCTACTGACCATGGCCTAGATCTACTTTGCCTAACGGGAGTGTGCCCAAGCTGGGAAGGCTTCAATCTGGAGGGGGTCAAGCTAGGGCAGGGCCAAGCTGGGGAGCGGGTCAAGCTAGGTCAGTATCAAATTGGGGCAGGTCTAAGCCAGGGGTAGTCTCATGCTGTGAAAGTCATAAGCCGGGGCTGTGGCCCAAGCTGGGCAGGACTTGCTATGATGGGAAACCCTAGTGGGATGGACTTGTGCTCGTGTGCGGGGATAATCAGTGATTAGCGCCTCGGTTTCATATATAGCATGGTTATAATTTATACCACCTGCGGGGGGCAGCCAGACGGCCAGCACTTGGCCACATGGGACCAAAATATGAGCCTTGCTGCTCTGCTGTAATTGTGGTTGTTGCAGCATCACCAAATCCACCCTAAAGCCATTTTATAAGTAGCCAGGCAGTGCACACCGGTACCTGCCCACAGGTCCCGGAGCTGCTGGTTGCAGCCCCAAGCCAACAGGCTTGCTGAGGCCGGAATGTGGCTAAAATATGCCAGTGAGTCCACCGAGTGGGTCAAGAAAATAATTACGGTATTCTGTTGCTGCTGCTGCTGCTGCTGCTGCTGCTGCTGCTGCTGCTGTCATTTGCTTTAAGCTCACAGGTTCAGGAGCTACTGGCGTTTGTGGCCCGCTGACTGCTGCCAGCTCGGCTGCCAGCTGCGGTACGTGTCATGCGCATGCCATATGCACAGAGGAATTCATCTACATCATGGCCTATGGCCGGGGGGGGGGCGGTACAGCAAGCCCTGTTGCTTGGGCTACCGGCGCTAGGACAGTTGAGGTTTTGTTCCAATCGGCCGTGTTGGCCGTCTAACTACACTCCAAAGGTGGTCTGGTGCGTACGCAAATACGTAATGTGCATACCGGTATGCCAGGGGAGGGGGTCAGAAAACGTGTATCCCTTTATTGTCGAAAAATGTTTTAAGACCCCTAGCTGACCCCCCACACCCGCCTCCGGGAAGTTAAGGTTTACTAGGTTTCGGAGGCACAGCATGGCCGAACACAGCTGATAAGTATCAGGCGCCTGCCTCCAAGGGGGGGGGGGCAGGAAGAAAAGCTTAAACTCATCCTAGAATAAATATGTGAATCCACTTTTATTTGGCTGAACCCCGCCCCGCATTTGAAACTCAGTAAATCTTCGTTTCTCAGAACAATAAATTAGTTTTGTGAAGGGGCGGGGTCAGGGGTTTGCTCCAGTCAGCGCAGCAGTGCGCTTCTTGTGGTATCAGTTACTAGTTAAGCACGTGGTTTAGAAGTACGGTATGAAATTTTGAATGAAGAAAAAATATCAGGTCCACTTAATACTCGAGGACTCAGGGGGGCCAACACTCTTGAAACGTTTGGAAGTGGTGGATAACAGCGGTTATTCAGGATATCGGTCAATGACATTACACCTCTGGGCCCGCTCAAATCTCAGCCGCGTGGGCGCCCAACTGTTCAGAAGGTAGAAAAGAAGAAACTAAAAGGAAGAGGGGGGAAAGGAACAAGGAGGGGGGGGTGGAACAGTATATCGGTACCCAAGATGCTGAGGATACCGGTATTCAGGACGCTGAAATAAAATGGTCCTGTGGTATAACGCTGGTGGCATGCATAACAAAAGGTTCCGGGATCGAACCCGCCACACTATCCTATCCCCCTACCTAGATCGCCGTGTTCTATGTTCGTGCCCCTCTCCCACAGGAGGGTGGCATGGCTGCACCATGGTCCTGGAGGGCTTGCACCGTTCTTAAAACGGGATATGATACGAGGATACTGAGGTACCTAGGATACTACCGGTAATTGGAATGCTTGGGTATCTGAGGATACTCAAGACTGCTGCGTCAGAGACAGCAGGCGAGACAGCAGCAGGCGTCACCTTGGGAGCCTGGGCCGCCGCTGCAACAAGTTAAGCATCGTCAGAAAGAGAAGAAATAGGCGTTAAGGATATAAATATGTGATTGTTCGCTGCTATTTCGAGGCATGTCCCTTCTTCGGCGGTTTCTCAGCCAGGGTTCAGACCACAACTTGCCTGCTCATTTTCCTGACAGGGTGCTTAAAGGGCACCAACTAAGCAGTTACAAGACTTAACCGTGCCCCCCAGAGTGTGTGTTTGGGTGTGTGCAGTATTGAGCTGGCAGATTTTAAATCGACATACCGTATACAGGTACTGCACATGTCCCCCTGCTGCACGTGGCCCGCACTGGCCACGATAAGTTAAGTTTTCAAGTCCAACGGTACATCACATGCAATGCGTAGGACAGGTGACTGCAAGCCTGTTCGAGCCATTAATTAGGTCAGCGAGCAAAAGGCCAGTGACCCCTGGGCAAGCACCTGAACACCCAACCACAAACCAGTAGTCATAATCCCATGAAGTATGCACCATGTAGCAAGCCCGGTGAAGGACATCGTAGTAATCTAGTCGTGGTATTCATTTGCCTCTACATTGCCCCACTATTTCTCCCCGCTTTATCCATCAGCCTGCTGATTAAGTTCCATTGTCAGAAAATAGGCAATTTTCATGAGTGTACTCTGTCTCATTCTGAAGGATGCTTTACTTGCCCTGCGTCTAGGATACGGATTTATTCTAGGATGGGCTGAATAAAAACACAGCTGCGCCAGCCCATCAGACAGCTCCCCTCTTTCCCTGTGAGTCAGTGTATCTGTTACACTGTCATGCCATGTACTTCCACAGTCCCTGAAGGTACAGCACCAGCGACCAAATTGTGAGAAACGTGGCGACAAACAACAGTGCAGGACCTGCGACCCCAGCCGCTTGCACCAGTGGGCTGGAGCCTCCATCGCGCATTGCCAGCAGAATCGTGAGAGACGCCATCTGCATGGACGGGGGGCATGGGCAGAGGGTAGGGTAGGGGCAGACGCAGGGGCAGTAGCAGGCAGCATGGGCGGGGCAGGGCTAAAGGGCAGGGGCATGGGCAGAGGGTATGGGTAGAGGGCATGGGCAGATTTGTCAGGCAGACATGCAGACACAGGAGCAGGGACAGAAGCAGGAACGAGGCATAATGTTTTTTCTGAACGTACAAAAAAGTACAGAATCTTGATAATGACAAGTGGAAATGTCGGATGCACAGCCCCTCTGGACCCAAGCCCTGCAGACCTGCCCCATCACATTAACGACAAGATGCGCAGCATCCCCCCTGGGCATCTCATCCGCACAGCTACAGCCTGCCCACCCACAGCTACAGCCACGGAGCACTCCCCCTGGGCCCCTCATCCGCACAGCTACAGCCTATCTACCTACTGGTCCCCACCTGGCATGCCGTCTTCCACTTCCCCCACGAGCTGACCGCTACAGCCCCCCTGGCGGCAGGCCCCATGGTCGCCGCCCACTCCCGCAGCGCCGACATGGTGATCTCACGTCCGATGATAGCTGCAAAGCAGTCATTATTTGAATACTTTTACATCCAGTTATGCATGATGCATTGTAATACATTTAATGGTCATCAGTACGGCACCGGTAGGTCAGTAATACTAACACAATTGACTTCCAATTCGCTTTGCTACCAATATTTAATATTATTAATCAAATATAACCCGAGAACCGATATTAAACTGCATAACTGGAACTTTGTAGAGTTCCGGTGGATTTCATGGAAAGCTGCGCAAGGACTCATGGCCGTATGTGTTGGGCCACCCGCTGACGACAGCAACAGTGGGTTTAAAGACTAGGGGTTCAGAAGTGCCAGCCAAGAGAATCTAAAGCCCCAGGATCATCGGATAGGGTACAGGAGCAAGCAAGCAAGGTTCAGGGTCCAGCATGCAGGGTTTGGGCACTGGTTCTGGAGCCAGGACGGAGGGCGAAAATGGACCAGGTGTCCGAGGTAGCTTGCTTCATTGCTGCATTGATCGGGCGAGACTGGAGGGCTGGCCTGAGCATACACAAATCAAGCCATACCATGCGCCATGCCTACAGGGTCTGTGTAACGTCCTCAACCAGCATGGTGATAGGCATCAGGCACGTGCTGCCCCCAAGCAGTCTCATTAACACGGCTTACCTACCCAACACCACCAGTATTGCCGCCACCATCAATTCAAGATCTGCTTTCCCCTATCACCCCCCAACCCAGGCGCCGCGTAAGGCATCAGCCATGTGTTGACCCGTGATTCTTCTAGTGATTATGGCCACCGATGTACGGCACTGACCCCCCCAAGAAGCGCTGAAGACGGAAGAATTCCTTGATTCTCACAACATTTTGCTTGTTTTCGGGATATTTCCGGTAACAAGTGACTGCGCTCGACTCACAAACCACTAATTATTTGACACCGTTCTCACTACGAGTTATACCCAGTACCGGCTAAAATAACCACTGGTGTTGCAGCTGTAGCCCCCAAGCGGTCCTATAAAGATGGCATCCATGCGCAGCAGCACCACCTCTGCCCCCACCATGAATTCAAGGTCTCCCCTTCCCCCCAAATGCTCACCCAGCGTCGCGCAAGGCATCAGCCATGTGTTGCCTGCAAGCGGCCCCACAGTGATGGGCTCCGTGCACAGCAACACCAGCACTGCCGCCACCATGAGCTTGTCCGCCACCGGATCCAGGAAGGCCCCAAATGCAGAGTACAGTTTCTGAATCACACAGGTTGAGGTGGTGGAGGAAGGGGGGGGGGAGGGCAGTTTTGGTGTTCTGGGAGGGTGCTGAATGCAGATTACAGTTTCTGAATCACACAGGGAGGGGTGGTGGAGGAAGGGGGGGGGGAGGGCAGTTTTGGTGTTCTGGGAGGGTGCTGAATGTAGAGAACAGTTTCTGAAATGCACAGGTTGAGGTGGTGGAGGAAGGGGGGAGGAGGGCAGTTTTGGTGTCCTGGGAGGGTGCCGAATGCAGATTACAGTTTCTGAATCACACAGGGAGGGGTGGTGGAGGAAGGGGGGGGGAGGGCAGTTTTGGTGTTCAAGAAATTGCCAAATGCAGAGCACAATTTCTGAATTGTGAAGACTGGGGTGGTGGTGGAAGAGGAGGGGCCGAGGAGCAGTTTCATTGTCCTGGGAGGGGCCGAATCCAGAGCAAAGTTTCTGCACTGAGGAGGGGGGTGGGGAAAGGGTCGAAGGAAGTAGGATGTGCTATTCAGAAAGCACAGAATGAAGACAAGATTAATGCATTTCAAAGGGGGAGAGAGGAGCGCAGGGGGCGCCTTGGTCTCCAGCAAAACGCCAAATGTAGAAAACAGCAGTGCAGCACAGAGGCAGGAGGAAGGGGTGCAGGGGGCTATTCTGGTCTCCAGAAATGCGTTGAACACATCATTCAGTCTCTGCTGTTGTCAAGGGGGAGAGGCGTGGGTGAGTGACCTTGGCCCAGGATCATATCCAACGTGGAAAAGAGTGTGTGTCAAGGCAGGTGGTGAGGGTATCTCGAGGCCTTCCTGGGGGAGATGCGTAAGGCCAGTCTAGGGGCTGCCCGGGTTTCTCCCCAGGGCGTGCCTGGCGCCTGCCTGGGGCCTGTTTGGGGGCCGGTTTCAGGGGTGGGGGGCTGCCAGATGGGCAGTCTATGGAACTGACAGACATTATTCCTCACAGCTCTTCACTCTCCCGGTGCCCCTAGTCATACAATAGCAAGGGCAGCAGCAGCGGCATGCAATATGGACAGGCGACAAAAACAGCAACAACCTAGGCAACGCAAAACAGCTGTGCAGCCTATGCTTGCATAGTTCGTTTTCGCTTCTGCTGTCAGACCGGATCGAATATGGCCAAGGCACTGCTGACACGGCTGTCAAGAGCCCTAAACCTGTAGGCCCTTTCCCCTGAAAGGCCCTGTGCCATTGTCCCTTTAAACCCTAATCCATGTAAGCCTTGATCCCTGTGAACGTGAACGCGTATTTCCCCCGTTGCTCCGGACGACAATTGCTTCATCTAATAATAAACTCCTTCAGGTATTGATTAAAACAATCAGTGCCGCCAGTCTGTGGCAGCCAGGTGGGTGGGCAACTGGGAACATCTACGGGAGGCATGCAGTAGTAGACCCAGTAGTTTCAACGCATGCGTGCACAACCCACCCTGCTTCAAGTGCTCCAACATAAGATTGAAGTGCGCCTAAATCACGAAATAATATCAAGGGAAGCCACGATCCAACAGGCTGTCCAACAGGCTCAAAGAGACAACGCAAATGGGTCCCCTATTTGTAGGAGGATTCAGCTGCAAAACCACACCTTGTTAGGTGGGTGATGCTCCCTAGGGCTCCAGCCCGCGCCGTTTTCCGTAACCTAAAACACACACACAGCCTTATTCAGCCCTTCAAACTAGCCGCTCAGCACACCATTTTCCGTGCAAGGTAGCCATCCAGCCAGTCTGTGAATGCTGCTGCCAGGAAAAGTGTTGTACAGCATGGGGTTGACCAGGAAGATGTCCAGTACCAGCCTGCAGGGGGGGGGGGCAGATTGACAAGCGAGCTATCAGACACAGTTGTGGTATCAGGATTTTTTGTTATTTATAGAGATGTTCTGCGCGCCGGCCGAGGGACGTTTGGCACCAGCCTGAGGGCACAGGTCAGAAATCAGATGTTTATACACAGAGGGGTAGTTAGGTTTTGCCGGTGCACATGCCGGCCGGGGGATCGCAGCACGAGCCTGCAAGCGCAGATCAGCAAACAAAGTGCGTATTTACATAGGAAGGCAAAATCAGCAGACGACAGAGGGCAAAATCTGCCTGCTGCATGTTGCTGTGCTCATGGTGGTCTTGAAGCCGGGCGCACGGCAGTGTTTCTTTTTTCATCAGTCAGCTTCATGTCAGCTACACCCGGGCCTCGGGCCCCGTCTGTGCCCAGCCATGCTGCTTTGGCCACCAGTCGAAGGCTGGCCGAGGTTTGGTCCCAACCGAGCCTTCCATGGCCGCGGGGCGGCCTGCCAAAGGTGGACTTAAAGCCGGGGGGGGATACTGGCGCAGGGGGCAGGGCGAAGAAATTGTTGAGGTCTCAGGAGAGCTGCCAGCAAGTTTGAAATAAAAACTTGAGGCTGCTGCTGCGGCGCAGTTTTTCTCAAGCTGCTGTGGGGTGATAAGGGGCCTAAAGGGGCTTAAGAGGTAGAGGAGTTATGAGGGGCTTAGAGGGGTTGAGAAGGGTAAAAAGGGCATGGCGGGACTTGAAGGGGCTGATAGAGATTTCTCCTCTTTTTAAGAAGAACCCTCTTAACCATACTTTACCCCATGGTCACTCTTGTATGAGCAATACAGTTTGTAGTATTCCAATGTCCAAGAGGGGCTTAGAAGGGCTTACAGGGGTTCAGAGGGGCTTACAGGGGTTGAAAGGGTGAAGAGGGTATTGCAGAGGTTGATGAGGGTTAAGAGGGGCTTACAGGGGTTAAGAGGGTTAAAGAGGGCCTTGCAGAGATTGATGAGGGTTAAGAGGGGCTTACTGGGGTTAAGAGGGTTATAGAGGGCCTTGCAGAGATTGATGAGGGTTAAGAGGGGCTTACAGGGGTAAAGAGGGTTAAAGAGGGCCTTGCAGAGATTGATGAGGGTTTAGAGGGGCTTACTGGGGTTAGGAAGGTTAAAGAGGGCCTTGCAGAGATTGATAAGGGTTCAGAGGGGCTTACAGGGGTTAAGAGGGTTAAAGAGGGCCTTACAGAGGTTGATGAGGGTTTAGAGGGGCTTACAGGGATTAAGAGGGTTAAAGAGGGCCTTGCAGAGGTTGATGAGGGTTAAGAGGGGCTTACAGGGGTTAAGAGGGTTAAAGAGGGCCTTGCAGAGATTGATGAGGGTTTAGAGGGGCTTACAGGGGTTAAGAGGGTTAAAGAGGGCCTTGCAGAGATTGATGAGGGTTAAGAGGGGCTTACTGGGGTTAAGAGGGTTAAAGAGGGCCTTGCAGAGATTGATGAGGGTTTAGAGGGGCTCACAGGGGTTAAGAGGGTTAAAGAGGGCCTTGCAGAGATTGATGAGGGTTTAGGGTTTAGGGTTTGGGTGGGCAGCTATACATCCAGCGACCCAGGACCTACCGGCGACGAGGACGGGTATAGCGGCAACACGCGCTAGGGTGAGCATGGTGGGTATCGTGATGACCTGTTGGGAAGAATAGGCAGCGCACATCAACACACTTCAACACTCTTCTACACACTTCAAGTACTTAATGTACGGCATGGTGGGTATCGTGATGACCTGTCAGGGGAAAAGGCAGCAGACATCAACACACTACAACACACTTCAACACACTTCAAGTAAATCATGCACAGCATGGCGAGTATCGCGATAAGATGCTGGGGAGGGAGGGATGGGCATGGTGGGTGCTGTGACTGCCTGCATGGGGGATGGGGAAACACACACAAACCCCGACATCAAGACAATCAACACGCATACGAGTGTTACAGGGTGCACAACAAAAGGAGCACGCAAAGCTCTTATAGACGAGAGATCCGGGCCTACGTCCCCACTGTGCATCATCGACATCTAGAGCTGCATGCCCCTGAATTACATGGCTTACCCGTAGCTGGACACAGATGTGTTTCCTTTAGTTGTGAATCTGTTGGGGGTCGAGCAGAGGATCCCCTGCTGAACAAAACTTATGTTTTCTATGTTTGTACTGCCCGACCTTTCGAAAACTGATTGGGGTTATATGCATTGAACTTAAAATGACGATGAACCCTCAGTGGGCCCAGCATTGGGTGCACGAGGGTGGAGAGCTGAGTGCCCGCCTGCAGTTTTGACTGCTGAGACGTTGGTGTCGCATTCACAGCTGCTCTTAGACGCTCATCTCATGGATTGGGGCACAAACCCAGAATGCTGCCATGCATCCAACAGTACAGTATTAATGCAACCGCCCAGTAGCCTTTTCAGACTGGTCCACTGGGCGGTTGAAACCAGGGTGCACTTGGTACAGAGAAAGGTAAACAAACCAGTGCGGTGTCGCGCTACCCGCTGCAGTTAGACCGACACCCAGTGCGAGTGTGAGAAAAATCTGGACAATGCCATGCATGAATAAAGGGGATTATGGTATCATGGATCATGCACTGCGGGCTATTAGGCCAATGTGCCGTGTCTGCCAATCGCATGGCGCATGGCGCGCACAGACACACCTACCGGAGCGCCACCGCTGCTGCTGCTTGGAGATCCATGCCCTTCGGATCCTCCTAGAGAAGCGTCTTGGAGAGCATGCTTGATGTGCAGGCCATTGACGTGGTGCAGCTGGAGATGTTGCAGTGACGTGGACGCAAAGCGCGTCTTGCTCGCCAGGAGGGAGGGACGCAGCGCGTTTATGAAGGTTCGCGTGGCCATCGTGCAGTAGGATGCCTGATGTGAGTTGCCTGCGCAACTGGCCCAACCTTGGCTGTGATAAGGCGGAATGCCCGCCCACCCTCGTGTCACAAGGTTTGGGGCCTTTCAAAAACCCAGGGTCGATGCCAGGGTCGGAAATGTCGAAGGTGTCGAGACAATCGACAGACAGGCAGACAGGCAGACGGCATTACTCGTAAACATCACTACATTTAGCCGCTGCTGCCGCTCGTTCAAATGGCCAAGGTCCAAGGCAGGTCTTTCAAATATGGGATGCCGATCTATGGGCTTAGCTGGCCCGAGGGCGACACGATCTACATCAGCGGGGGTGGAGGGATGGGCATCAAGAACAGGCAGGTGTTCGGCTCACGTACACCTGGGCAGCTCGTCATGCCCGCCCTGCAGGTCCCCACAGTGCAGAAGTTATAAGCGACCGGCATGGCATGCTCTTCGATGACATGCAATCTTGGTCGCTTTAATGAAAGTGCATGGCAAATAATTTCGCAGGCTCGTCTGCGCGAACGTCATCAGCGGTCAGCTGACCGATCAAGTTGCGGAGTTCCATTTCGGAGACAATTGTCCCATGAGGTCGGTCATGGCAACGTTTCCATGATGCGTCATTTCAAAGCAGAGACCCCACCTGTTAGAGCTGAAGCCAGGGACATGACCTGCATGGGGCACCTCCTGCACGTCGGACCCATGGGACATGACCTACATGGGACCCTCAAGTTGGACCCGGGACAACCAATGTACCTATTGGCTGATCGCTTGTGCAAAAAAAAATCAGAAATTAAATATGTCAGCAACCTCTTTCTAGCGTTGGTCACGGCAGCATAAGATCTGGCCCTATCAGCCTGCCCTCTCATGACCTGACCAGGGAGGCATATGCTGCCAATGGGCTTGGTGTGCCCTGGGCTAATTGTGCCATATTGTGCCTTAATTGTGAGGTGGGTAGGTACAACCCCTTAACCTCTCCTGTGCCCCATCTCAAGCAGCCTAAGCTGAAGCTTGCTGAACAACACCCGGAACAGCTGTATTCATTCGCTTGATTTGAGAGTGCAGGCACATGCTGCCCCACATGCGCATAGTGGCCATCACTCCAAACAGCAAGTCCATCGTGTTTGGCCATGCATCAAATATCACAATCCTTAATAAAAATCCATGCTGTCCTGCATGCACAGACTTGCCGTCACTCCGAACAACAAGTCTATCGTGTTTGCCATGGGACAAGGGGGCATTAAGAGGCTGGACTTGGACGCACGGGGCAAGGTGCCAAAATTCACAGAGATGACCGGTGCGTTTGCAGGTTGCATGTGTGCTGGGTCATGCATGGGGAGCCATTTGCATGGCCAGCGCAAAGAACCTGCCTGCGTAAATCAAAGGAACTTTTGTAGGAGGTATCATCATCTATTCAAACTTTCACTCAACATTGGTATCCACATCTTACTTCAACCACTGGCATTATTTTCCCCGCCCCATGCAAATGCCACTTCGCCACCCGTTGGCTTTGTGCCATGCACCCCACCGGTCGCAGGAGATCTGCAGGAGCGGTTGTCAGAGGTCAAGGGCGAGGTCAAGTGCTTCAGCTTCAGGCCGGGCAGCAGCCACCTTGCCATTGGGTTTGACAGCGGCGAGCTGCATGTGTATGAGTGGCCCTCCATGAAGCCCAAGTTCAGCCTCAGGTCGGTGCTGCCTGTCATGAGTTAGGAAAGTGTGGCTTTGTTTACCCTTAACACTGAAGCCTAAGCCCCCTCAGGTCGGTGTTGGCTGCCATGAGTCAATGACAGGGTTTAGGGTATTCAAATCTTTAATCGGAAACCTTCGGGGCGGTTTTGTTTCTTCTGACTCGTGACAGTCCCCATCTGGTCCTGTGTCGTTTAGGGCTAAGGTCAAGGGTCTAGGCCACTGTGCAGAGGCCTTCATATTTTTGTGATTGTAAACTTGCTCTTTGCGCTGTCCCTAAACCCTACTGACAAGCAGTACCATCTCAATAAGATAACATGTTTTGTTCCCGTCGGCTGGCCATGCGCAGCGGTGACAAGAAGCTTGCAGACGCCATCAGAGACATTGACTTCAGCCTCCTGAGTGGGGCGGACGCGGCGGCAGCGGCAGCGGGAGGCGCGCAGGCGGCTCATGCATCCAGCCGGGGCTCGCACTTGATAGCGGTGACTTTGGACAACGGGACGTGCGAGGTCTGGGACTGGGAGAGAAACCGCCAGATGTTCCGGATGGAGCCGGGAAAGTGTGAGAGCGGGGGCATAGGGACGGAAAGAGAGATAGGGGGGGCAAAGGGGCAGAATGAGTGCCTAGGAAATGGAAGCTTTGGCAGGCGGGATAGGGTTTGGCTGAAATGTAGAACCCAAACTGTCGTGAGCTTGAACTGAAGTGCGGCACATCATTTAGCTACTGGTTACTGGACTCTTGGCTGTCTGCCTGCACGATCTTTCACGTCCGTAATTCTACCGTTTGCAGTGAAGCAGAAGTTGGAGCGCACTATCCTCCTCAGCAGCGAGGGCAAGACGTCAGTTCAGCGGCTGCCGTCAGGTGCGCGAAAGAAATCTATGCATGTGGAAAATTGGAAATGCAAATGTGTTGTTACGGGGTCGCATCATGATCGGGGGGGCACTATGGCGGTGCCTGAGGAGTTCCTTTCCTGGCAAGGGGAGGAAGTCATATTGTTTCACCATTACTGGTAAATATCTCATTTATATTTTGTTACAATGTTGTCCCTATTATCCCCGCACGCCTCCCTATCTCCCCTGTGACCTGTGGCACCCTGAACCCTTAGACCCTGCCACATGACTCAGGCACGGAGCGGGTCCAGATCTCCAAGCTGCGTTTTGCGCGGGACGGCACCGGCGACCTCCTGACGCTGCTCAACACGCCACAGTCGGGCGGGCACATCGCGCGGTGGGGAGGAATCGCAGCCTTGCAGCGCCCGGCTGCTTCAGGCGCGGCCGCCGACGCCGCCACCACGGCTCCGGAACCGTCGTCGCCCGCCGCCGGCCTGCCGACGTTGGTCGCCTGCAAAAAGGTGTCGGACCACCCTTGCACCTGCTTTGATGTCAGCAGAGACGGGGAGCTGCTCGCCTGCGGCACGTCAATGGGCGGAGTAGTGGTGAGATACCGGGGGGTCAATGGGCGGAGTAGTGGTGAGATACCGGGGGGTCAATGGAGCGGAGTAGTGGAGAAATACTGGTCAATGGAGCAAGGGGTGGACCCTGGGGTTGAAGTGGGGCAAAGGCTGGAACCTGGGGATGTGGTCGGGGCTGGGGTTGAACCCTAGGAATTCGGGTGGGGCTGGAGCCTGGGCCCTGGGCTACAATAGTATTTTGGGGGGGGGGATAAACCCTGGGAATTTGGTTGAGGCAGGGTTATAAACCCTTTGAATTCTGGCGGGGCGGGGCCCTGGGGCTTCTAAGGGGCAGGGATTAGATCCTGGGGATGAGGGCGGCACGGGGCGGGACCCTGGGGATATGGTCCAGGCCCCACCTAGAGATATGCGTGGGGTGGGGCTTGACTTGTGGGATTTGGGTGGGGAGCATGCGAGCTTGAGCCCCTCATGCCCTGACACCTACCTGCCCCCCCATGCTGCCCTCCACACGCTCGCCCTTTCTTGTGCTGATGAAGCTGCGCCTGGATTGTTTCCTCAGATTTTCGACTTGTCCCTCCGTTTTTCCACCCCAACTTTCCGTCATCCTCCCTCCCCGCATGCTTCTGCTACCGACGCAGACTTTTACCCACCGCTCTCCTGCCCCAGCGCAATCTGATGTCACATGTACCTTGAATTACTTGAGATCTACACTTACGACCACACCCCTGATGCTGCCCTCCCTCTGTGCCCCCCCTCTGTGCCCTCCCTCTGTGCCCCCCCTCCACTACCCACGGCCCCCTCCCCCCACCACCTGCAGGTTGCGACGGCCAATGCCAGCACCACGCTCGTACGTAAGCTGCTCAATGCGCACATGGTGTTTGCCACAGGCATCGCCTTCTCTCACAACTGCAAGCACGTGGTGTCCGTGTCGGCAGACGCGAGCGCCCGCATCACGGACATCAGCAAGGCCAGCGTCAGGGCGGCGTATCAGCGCGAGGGGAGGAAGGTGCCGGAGTGGGCCAGGTGTGTGTGGAGGGTGGCTACTGGGCAGGGGATGAAGGGGGGGGTAAGGTTGTGGGGGTAAGCAGGGGACCTGGGTGCTGCGGCACCGCACGGCAGCAAGGCACGGCACTGTGGCACCGCACGGCAGGAAGGCACGGCACGGCAGCAAGGCACTGTGGCACGGCGGTTGAATGAGGAGGATGGGGACGGGGTGGAGACGTATAGAGCAACCAGGAGCATCTCCCTCTGCCTGAGATTACGCAAATTTTCTGGTTTGAGAAATAAATGAATGTGCAGTATGCCCGACTCCCGCTCACTTGTAGAACTCCCGAGGTTGCCAGGCCCTGGGCCTTCCATACCTCGATCGCTGTGAGCCCTCTGACCGTGCTGACCCTTCCCCCGCAGGCACATGCAAGGCGTCATCATCCTCCTGGCCATCATCCTGGTGTGTGGCCTGCAGGCGTTCCGCGTGATGAAGGATCGGGGCATGAGCAACCAAGAGATCGAGGCCATGGTCATGGGCTGGTTTGGAAGGAAGGATGAGTTGTAAAATGATGTCAGATTAGTAGGGTTCATTGGGTATCAACATGGCGCAAGGGGTTTTAACCTGCAAGCCACACTTCAGATGTGGTTGCGCGAGGGTGTAGTTGTTGCTTGCTTAGGGTTGTCACTGTATTTTTGCTCGCTGTCCTAGTTTATTTTGTGCTCAAACCGGGTTTCGGACACGTGTACCATGCATGAAATCTGATGCCCTTCTGGACTGTACAAGAATGACAGAAGTTCCCAGGATACGAGTCATGAGCTCATTGGCATGTGCTTGGCTTCTGTCTGGGAGTCCATAGGACTGTAGGAACCCGATATAGTAGTTGTGAGTTCCTACGCCCCCGTCAGCCCCCTACACACCTATCACTAGGCACTTGTGACATGTAGTAACCTGAAGGCTGACAACAGCCCGACGTGAGAAGAGCCGGTGCTTGCAAAGGTGTCACACCTCCCACCCTCCGACGTCCTTGCTGGCTTCAGTGGAAACTGATTGTGATTGCTGCGTTGCTGGCTGGTGTTCTCGTTAGAGCCGCTGTAAAATCAGCCACAGCTGCGTTTATAGATGGTGTTGATTAGGTGGAATCCGGGCTTATGTTTTTGTATTCTGGATTAATAAGTAGAACACAAGCCGAAGGCTATCAAAAATCCTGGAAGGCGTGTAACATCCCAAGCTTGTGTAAGATTCGTGTCAAACTTGCTGTGCAAATCTGAAACTGAAATCTCATGTGGGAGCTTCGGTGAAATGGTCGCTCCAAGGATTTCAGTAGCTGTAGCCACATTCGCACGGCTTTCCAACGGTGTCATGAGCACCCGTGATCAGAAATGCCCCAATCAGTGTGGCGTGTTAGCACAAAGGTGCGTGTTTACTGCGTGTACGATGGGGAGAATAGCTTGACTTGAACCTTGATAGTATTGGATTCTTGGACCTTAATGACACCACCGGTTCTTAAGGCTCAACCTGCTTATTACAAAGGGTATTTATTAGAGGTAGTTGCTTCGGTGACACTGGCAGTGGTATTTGAGTGATCTTGGCACCAACGAGTTGGGTACTGAGGGCTGCAGGTCTTGGTCCCCCGAAGGCCTTACGGCGGTAGCTTAAGCAGCGGGGTTTATACACTCATCCCTGATAGCCGTTCGTGGGGCTGTAGCTGGAGCGTAGCAGAATCAAGCACCCGTATACACATACCAGGTATTATGCTCATCCAGATGACTGAATGCAGAGCAGCCCACCCGCAGCAAATAGTGAAATAGGGCTACATCCCGCAGGGGCATCATGAGGGTGAAAGAAACAAGAGATTGCCAGCCACTTTATTTACAGCCGCCTGCCTAGATAGCACAAAGCACTCGGTCAGCATAGGTGGATAAAAGCACCTTAGGCTGCCAAATCGCGCCCTTAGCAGCCGCCTGCTTCATTTGCACACATACAGACTACTGTCCTCCAGGTACACACACATTTGATTGGGGATCATACTTCGGATTTGAGAAACACCTAACACAGCATTGACACTCACCTTGGCTTGTGCTTCGGTCAATCTTTTCGGCAGAGAACATCGATTCATGCCGTCTAAGGGCCATACCGTACTCTGGATTAAACCCTGCCCACCGGTAAACGGAACTTGATTGTTTTCCCCTAGGCACTCATCTAATATTCAGAATCGATTAAACTGCAACCATGAGGAAGGACACATGGGGGGCTCACCCGACACTATCCAAAGAATCCCACCATATCAGCTTTATGATAAATAGCAGCAAGGTCACCGCAATATGTATATAAAAGAGCAGCAGGCCATCTCATTGACAGTGACGCACATTCAGCACAGTCCATATCAAGCACACTGACAGTATCACAATTCCTTCATAGGGTAGATGAGGGTGCCAGGACGTTCATGCAAATGAGGCTGTGCAGGCATAAGCTTTATTAATACAGGGGAGGATGTGCAGTCAAAAGGAAATTCAGCAAAAGGTATTCAGCAAAAGATAACTCGGTGAATGAGGTAAGCGTGGGGGCTATGCCATTAATGCAGAGGAGACTATGCAGTCACAAAAGGGAATTTAGAAAAAGGTATTCAGCAAAAGAAAGCTCGGCCAATGAGGTAGGCATGGGGGCTATGCCATTAAGGCAGGGGAGGCTGTGCAGTCAAAAGGGAATTCAGCAAAGGGTGATCAGCAAAATATAACTTGGCGAATGACATGAGGGTGGGGGCTATGGAATCAATGCATGGAGGACTGCACAGTCAAAATTGAATTCAGCAAAAGAGTGTTCAGAGAAAAAGACATTGGCAAGAGGTAGCTTAGAGAATGAGGTGGGCATGGGGGCTATGACGTTGATGCAGGGGAGACTATACAGTCAAAAGGGAATGCAGCAAAAGGGTGTTAAGCAAAAGGGACTTCAGGAAGAGGTAACTCAGCGAATGGGGGGACTTGGGGGGCTATGACGTTAATGCAGGGGCGGCGGTGCAGACAAAAGGGGATTCAGCAGAAGAGCGTCCAATAAAATGGACTTAGACAAGATTTTCTCAGCTAATGATGTTAAATGGTGGATACAGGGGCCGGGTTGCTGACGCTGGAGAGGCTGTGCAGGCAAACCGTGGGCAAGGTTTCGAGGTCAAGGTTTCAAGATAAACCCTCAACCTTGAACACTACGGCACGGTACACACCCGGCTTTGATCGCTGCTGCCAGCAAGCCACATGCCGCGTCGACGACGCCTGGGGCCGTGACATGAATCCCAGCAGCTGAGATGAGCGTCATGGTCGTGACATAGGTGGGGTAAGGCCCGCTCGCCAGCTCAGCCACAAGGGGGCCACCCGCAGCGTTGGCTGGGACTGAGGTCAGTGAGGCAACAGCGGGCGCCTGGATGGGGTTTAGGGGGGGCAATGGGTTAGGGTCCAAGGTTGGAGACAAGGGTCCATGCTAAAGATTTGATTTAAGCAGGGGGGCAGAGGTCAGGGAGGCACACGCAGGAGCACATTCATGCGGATGCTCAGGGACACACATTGGATCGTGTATGGGGAGCACGTTAACGGACGTAGGCGTACCTTGGCCTGCCAAGACATGCACATGGGCAAGCGCAAGGGAGCATGCAGGGGCACGTGCAGGTGAGCATGCAGGGGCCAATGCAGGAGAACACGCAAGGGAAATTGGGAATGTGTATCAGCACGCGCATGGGCAAGCGCATGGGCATGCACATGCACACCCCCATGCAGTCACCCACCTCCCCTGTAGCTGCTGTGTGGTACGTGACTGCCAGTGAGCCGCTCCAGGTGCTGGAATCCACCGACACCGACGGACCGTTCGGGTCCGTGACAGAGAGGACCACCGCCAGGGAGGGTGCGGGGGCGGAGGCGTGGAGGGAGCGGCGGCCCAAGGGTGACGGCGCCCCGTCTGAGCAGGCTTCGACGTAACTGCTGTAACCCTTGTTGTTAAGATTGCAGCTGCCCGATTGCGACCCACCCCTGAGACACAGTTTCGAAAATTTCAATGTTCAACATTCGAATTCGAAACTCCGATATTTGAATATTCTAATGCCAGTCTTGACCCCCAGCCCGGGTCCCCAAACCCACCTGCTGGGGCAGATGTTCTGCTGTATGCACTCCAAGGGGGCACCTGCACCGTCCTGGTCGATGTTGTTGCCACCCCCTCTATTGTTGCCAGGCCCGCCGCAACCCTGCCAGTGGGACATTGGGGCGGGTGGACAGTGAGAAATTGACACAAGGTCCACATGCGGCAGATCCTTCCTGGGTTGGTGAGTGCACTTGATGTGAGTTTGTGTGAGCAGTTGGCGTGAGTGGTTGGTGGGGGCGGTTGGTGAGTGTGGTTGGTGCGAGTGATTTTAGTGAGCGGTTCGCGTGAGCGGTTGGTGTAAGCGGTTAGCTGCAAGCACACCATATCTCAGATGCATGCATGCACATGCACGCACATGCACGCACATGCACACAAACATACTTGTGTATACCTGGAGTTGGGACAGTTGGCAGCTCTTCAACCCGCAACGCAGCAAGCTGTTCAAGGGGGTAAAACTGCATCCGCCTACGCCTCCGACGTCACCAAGCCCTGACGCGGACATGCGCAGCTTGAGCTTTGTGGGTGTGGAGAGGCGGCCACACCAAGTTGCCACGGCGTTATCGCCGAACTTCAAAAGGCCTGTATGCAGCAGAAGGAAGAGCAGGGGTATGGGGGACGGGGGCGGGGAGCAGGGACATGGGAGACGGGGGCAGGGGGCAGGGACATGGGAGACAGGGGCAGGGAGCAGAGACATGGGAGACGGGGGCAGGGAGCAGGGACATAGGAGACGGGGGCAGGGAGCAGGGACATGGGAGACAGGGGCAGGGAGTAGGGACATGGGAGACGGGGGCAGGGAGCAGAGACATGGGAGACGGGGGCGGGGAGCAGAGACATGGGAGACGGGGGCAGGGAGCAGAGACATGGGAGACGGGGGCGGGGAGCAGGGACCTTGGAGCTGTGGAGGTGTTAGGGAGTCGACCGCAGCACGTCCCCGTGGCAATGTTGACAAACCTCGCGGCCGGGGTACTAGGGGTCTCTGCTGAGTTACAAAAGTGGAGGAGGGGCGCAGAGGGGCGCAAAGAGAAGTGGTTAGGGGGGGGGGTAAATGGGCTCAGAGAGGAATGATTTGGGGATGGTGGGGAGAACAGGTGTGGTTAGAGTAGTGGTTATGTCCGGGGGGGGGGGGAGGAAAGGTGCGCGGAGAGAAACGTCTGGGTCACCTGCAAAATGATGAGAGGGGATCCTAAGGTGACTAGGCGTGGCGGTACATAGGGGTGCCAAATCATTGAAGAGTCCAGACGATAAGTTTGTTTATTGCTTCAGCATTCAAATTCTGGTGCACGTCAGTGCGCAGTTTGAAATTCAAACTGCAGTTCTGTCCCCCGCACCTGTTGGGAGGATGGCTGCTGCCAGCAGGTAGTCACTGCTCAGCATGTCGTCCAGTACGCCTGCCGACTCCCAGTCCCCACTCAGGGTCTGGCTGGCTATGCAAACCCCGTTTGCGCTGGAGGACAAAAGGCTCCTGGAAGGAGTCAGTGGTTGGTGTGAGGGGGGCACAAGGGGACAGAGATGTGTGGTTTGTATGTGAGTGTGGACTGTGGAGGGTGGGACCTTTGTGTTCCTAAGCGCAACCATTCCATGCTTGTCGGTAATTATGTCAGTGAGGAGAAGGGTCACCACACCCACACAGCCCCCCCCCCACCCCCATCACTTGTTCTTGCACTTCAACCCAAGGCATCAAACGCGATGCTTCATTGGACTCATGCATCATATTTTGTTTGCACTGCTCCACTTCCCTCTGTCGTGATACTATGTTGGACGTCTAGGCTCACACACGGACGCAGTTGCGTACACTGGGATCTCTCACAATTTCGCCCCGTACACAAATTCCGCATTGATTTCCGTCACTCGTTCCACAGTTCCACTCACCGGGAGACAAAAGCCTTAGCGTGGCCGTTGGGCCCTTGGAAGGAAGTGGTCACATGACTGTCTACAACAGTGAGGTTCAAGGAGGTCCACTGCGGGGAGTGGGGATGGGGCGAATAGGTTAGGGTGTAGAGTATATGTCTTAGGGTTTTTGGTATGATGTTTGGGGTTTAGGGGGTGAAGGGTTCAGAGGTAACACCACTGTCTCATAGATGCAGGTTCACAGAGGTCCGCTGTGATAGGGCTGACAGGGGGGGAAGGGGGAGGCATAGGGGAGGGATAGGGGGGATGGGGGGGAGGGGTAGGGGGGGATAGGGGGGGGAAGGGGGGGAATAGGGGGGGGGAGGGGGGAATAGGGGCGGGGATAGGGGGGAGAAGGGGGGGAATAGGGGGGGGATAGGGGGGAATAGGGGGGAATAGGGGGGGATAGGGGGGGATAGGGGGGAGATAGGGGGGGATAGGGGGGGATAGGGGGGGGATAGGGGGGGATAGGGGGGGATAGGGGGGGGATATGGGGGGGGATAGGGGGGGGATAGGGGGGGGATAGGGGGGGGATAGGGGGGGGGTAGGGGGGGGATAGGGGGGGAATAGGGGGGGGGATAGGGGGGGGATAGGGGGGGATAGGGGGGGGATAGGGGGGGGATAGGGGGGGGATAGGGGGGGGATAGGGGGGGGATAGGGGGGGGATAGGGGGGGAATAGGGAGGGGAATAGGGGGGGGAATAGGGAGGGGAATAGGGGGGGAAATAGGGGGGGAAGGGGGGGGATAGGGGAGGGAAGGGGGGGAATAGGGGGGGAATAGGGAGGGAAGGGGGGGAATAGGGAGGGGAATAGGGGGGGATAGGGGGGGGAATAGGGGGGGGATAGGGGGGGATAGGGGGGGGATAGGGGGGGATAGGGGGGGGATATGGGGGGGATAGGGGGGGGATAGGGGCGGGGATAGGGGGGGGAAGGGGGGGAATAGGGGGGGGAATAGGGAGGGGAATAGGGGGGGGAATAGGGGGGGAAGGGGGGGGATAGGGGCGGGGATAGGGGAGGGAAGGGGGGGAATAGGTGGGGATAGGGGGGATATGCCTGAACCTTCATTGTCCCCCCTCTCCCCCAATGCAGGGATATGCAAGCTTGGGATGCAAAATGATGCAGCAGGTGTGCAGCAGGTGTGCAGCAGGTGTGCAGCAGGTGTGCAGCAGGTGTGCAGCCAGCAATTTGAAGGAGTGATTCTCAACCCTGATTGCCTTTCGCCAGTTTCTGGGATAGACACACACAGTGTACACTTTATAGGATAAGGACGGCGACACCAACAGCAACGCTGGACACGGACACGGCCCATACTTTACAGATACCTAGAACAACCTGCTTCTGAAGGACGCACTTTCTCTATTTTTATTGTATGCAACTGTGGCCACCGTAGTGGACATGAATCATAATTGATGCCAGTCATGTGCTATGGAAAATGGCCTGCCTTCTCACCTCCTCGTTCAAACAGTCTGCAAGAGGAGGGGAAAGGGAAGGGGACGGGGGCAGAGGGGAAGGTGGGAGAGGGGAAGGTGGGAGAAGGGAAGGAGGGAGAGGGGAAGGTGGGAGAGGGGAAGGTGGGAGAGGGGAAGGTGGGAGAGGGGAAGGTGGGAGAGGGGAAGGTGGGAGAAGGGAAGGTGGGAGAAGGGAAGGAGGGAGAGGGGAAGGTGAAAGAGGGGAAGGTGGGAGAGGGGAAGGTGGGAGAGGGGAAGGTGGGAGAGGGGAAGGGGAGGGAGGGGAAGGGGAGGGAGGGGAAGGTGGGAGAGGGGAAGGTGGAAGAGGGGAAGGAGGGAAAGGGGAAGGGGTGAGGGGGGGAAGGAGGAGGGGAAGGGGAAGGGGGAAAGGGGGAAAGGGGGAAGGGGGGACAGGGGAAGGGGAAAAGGGGAAGGGGGGGGAGGGGAGGGGGGGAAAGAGGAAGGGGGGAGAGGGGAAGGGGAAGGGGAAGGGGAAGGTAGGGGGGAGAGGGGAAGGGGAAGGGGAAGGGGAAGGTAGGGGGGAAGGGGAAGGGGGAGGGGAAGGGGGATTGGGAGGAAAAGGGGGACGGGAAGGGGAGGGGGGAGGGGAAGGGGGAGGCCGGGGGGAAGGGGGAGGGGAAGGGGGACGAGGGGGGGAAGGGGGAGGGGAAGGGGAAGGGGAAAGGGGAGGGGAAGGTGGTGGGGAAGGGGGAGGGGGAGAGGGAGGGGGAGAGGGCGGCGATCGTGTTAGGGGTGATGGAGAGGGAGGGGATGGGGAGAGAGGGGTTGGGGAGGGTGGGGTTGGAGAGGGGATGGATGGAGAGGGAGGGATGGGGACGGAGGGGTTGGAGAGGGACGGAATGGAGAGGGAGGGAATGGAGAGGGGGGGGATGGGGACGGAGGGGAGGGAGAGGGAGGGAATGGAGAGGGAGGGGATGGTGTGGGAGGGGATGGTGAGGGAGGAAATGGAGAGGGGGGGAATGGAGAGGGAGGGAATGGAGAGGGAGGGAATGGAGAGGGGGGGAATGGAGAGGGAGGGAATGGAGAGGGAGGGAATGGAGAGGGAGAGGGAGGGAAGGGGGAGGGAGGGGAGGGAGAGGGGTGTGGTAGTAATGGCGGGGATCGGGAGGGGGAGACGTTTCTGGAGGTGGGCTAGGCGGGGTGGGCGGGGAGGGGGGAGACTGAGGCATGTCCGCAAAGAAGGCTGTAACTTAGCCGGGGCCACAGTCGACGATCGGGCTGGACACGCCCCCAATAAACACGGAGCTCCTGAGAGAGATACACAGCAGGCAGTACAGGTTAGGCAGTACCTGGGTTGGCAGTACAAGGAGTGGCGATAGGGTGTGGACAGGATTTGCCTGGGATACCTCCCGTGTGCTGCTAGGGTTAAGGATCTACAGGGTAAAGTAATGACCGCAGCTCACGCATATGACATAGCATCAGCGCACGTCTGGCACCATTAAATAGCCTCAGATCACATCAAGCACAATTAAAAGGCCTGATTCCATACATATTAATAGCATCAGCTCACATCTGGCACAATTAATTGGCCTCAGCTCACAGGAATCAGTTAAAAGGCCTACTTAAGTCATTGCACTCAAATTAATAGCCTCAGCTCAAACCCCGCACAAGTAAAGATCCCTTAAGCTTAAATCATGGGGAGTGAACACTTGAGAGATATCATTGCCAGCATGTGAAAATATGAGTAATATGACTAATATGAGTAATATGAGTAATATGAGTAGCCCCAGCTCACACCTGGCGCAGTTGTCCATACTTATGCCGGTGCTGCTTATGGTAAGTAGAGTGCCTCCACTGGCCGACACTGATGCCGGGGACACCGAACAGATGGAGAGAACCTGCACACAAACGAGTAGGTGTGTAGGGCTTGGATGAGGGTTGAGGGCCAGCACACAATCAAGAGAGTCCTAGGGTTTCAGTTTGTCTTAGGTAAAGGACCTGCAGTCCTGCACACATAAAATGAGTTGTTTGTTTGACAGCACATGTTAACACACATTCCAACACTTCCCCACACATTCACACACATTTCAACACTCACATTAATACACGTGTACCGTACACACTTACACACATATACACAAATTCACACACGCATTCACAATGCAACACACATGCACGCAGGTTGAGGAGAGCCCCTGAGGACTTGAGACATGAACACCTGCACAGCAGTGCTGGGGTGAAGAGGGGCCACTTGGAAATACAACCATACACATGTACAAGTACATGCACCGAAATCAGGGGGCACTGGGCCATGTGCACATGCACAGTTGAGGAGTGCCCACAGCATACCGGACGCTCGTACACCTAATTTCTTGTTTCCCCCCGAATTATTTCATACTGGTACTTCCACATTGCAGGGGGGGAGAACATTAAGTTGCTGCTGCAAGGACGAATGCACAATTGTCTTCACTATTAAGCGCGTGAGAATCATTTAGTGCCTTGCCAGGGGACATAACAGATTTCCCCAACTGTGCCTGCACACACAGGCACACAGACACCCACATACCTGGACCGAGGCCAAGGGTGCGCCCGAGGCATAACCAAGGGGGCTGATGTTGACGTTAACCCGATTGGGACCCGCGCCAACAGTGTTGCTCAGGATGCACGTGACCTGAAATCGCAAGGTTGGGGTTCAGGGTTCAGGGTTCAGGGTTCAGGGTTCAGGGTTCAGGGTTCAGGGTTCAGGGTTCAGGGTTCAGGGTTCAGGGTTCAGGGTTCAGGGTTTGCAGGTGTAGGTGTAGGTGTAGGAAAGAAGAAGGGAGTGGGGTGGCCGGTAGGTGAGGAAACCACATCCTGTAGCTCAGCCCTTTCATGTCCTGTGGCTCAGCGCTCCCAAGACCTGTCCATGGTTACTAGGTGATGGGGACATGCTGTGTGGCTCAGCCGTCATACCCGCCCCCCCCATGGGTGGTGGTGGCACCTCTCTAGTGTTCCGCACAGCCCAGCCCTAGACCACAAACATTCAACACCTGGAAGAAAATGAATCACCTCTCCGCTCGCATTCAGCACCGTTTTGGTCCTACCATAAGCAAGATCAAAAACCCAATATACACACATGTTTGCCACACCGGTGAAGGCATATCAAAGCGGTACACAAACATATCATGTATTTATACATTTGTGCTGTGTTGTACAAATTAATCTGATTTCTCTGAGTACGAGAGGATACTGCCGTCACTGGACAGGGTGCAGATCTTAACATCACCCTAGGGTCATCCATTCATACCCGACTACCAAAGAGTGGTGGGAGTGATAAAAGCGTCAGCGTCAGACGCTGGGATTCAGAATAATAAACCAAAATCAGAGAGTCGTCATCAGATATCTCACGCTGGTTGCAGTAGCTGCTGTCACTGCACAGTCTGTCGATCCGACCGTGACCGCGGTGTTGACCACTGAAGCGGTGAGGAAGCTTCCAGAGATGGACAGTGTGACGGTTGACGTGCCTAAGACGTTTGGGGGTAAGATTTGTAGGGTTAGGGAGCGGTTCGCATGCCGTATAGGGTAAGGGATAAGGGTAAAGGATTAAGCGACGGTTGGCATGTCTGAGAAGGCTAAGGGTAAAAGTTGTAGGGTTGGGAGATGGTTGGTGTGTCCAATAGGGTACGGGATAAGGGATCAGGATTTAGTGATGGTTGGTGTGTCAGAGAGATGTAGGATTCAGTTACACTTGGCATGTCTGAGAGGGTTTAAGGTGAAGGGTTTAGTGATGATATGAAAGTGGCAGGTGGGTAGGTAGTGTGAGGGGTAGTTTGGGCAAGCTCCCCCAGCCACAAACACAACATAGAAGAGGCAGAAGGAGACTGAGTGAGGAAACATAAGGGGACGAGAACACACGCGGTTGCTTCCCACCTGCGGACGGTGACACGGATGTGATGGCCGGGGTCAGGGCAGCGTCGAAGGAGAAGCCACAGTCAGAGGCGGCCGCAGCGTCGCATGTCGTGGGGACTCCGTTGACCATGACGCCGAGGGTGTCCGGCACTGAGACGGGCACCTGGGGAAGGATGGGGGGCAGATGTGTGAGGGGGGGATGCTTGGCTCTCCCTTGCTGAAATGAATACCGGTAGTTGTTAAATAAATAAATAGGATAACGGAACCGGAGGAAGGATAGGGATAAATAGTGGTACAGGACGTCAAGCTGGATTGGTAACTTTTATACGGCATAAGGTGGGATCTCACATACTTCATTGCCGCTCTCATTCCTGCACTACATGATCGACTGGCCATGCTGAAAAACATGTTTTATTGTGTGTGTTCGTTGGGAATGACAAATTAATCTTGTTTTATCGTGTTTGTTGGGAAACCCGATTTTGTTTTATCCAGAGGTTGCGCAGAGGTTGGGCATTCTCTGGTCTTTTTGCATGATTACTGGAAACGATGATTTCCTGTGTGCGTTGTGTGGGATTGACAATTTCACAACCCAGTTCCAGTATTATATTCCAGCATTATATTCCAGTATTATACCGTATTCCAGTATTATATTCCAGCATTATATTCCAGTATTACATTCCAGTATTATATTCCAGTATTATATTCCAACATTATATTCCAGTATTATATTCCAACATTATATTCCAGTATTATATTCCAGTATTATATTCCAGCATTATATTCCAGTATTATATTCCAGCATTATATTCCAGCATTATATTCCAGTATTATATTCCAGCATTATATTCCAGTATTATATTCCAGCATTATATTCCAACATTATATTCCAGTATTATGTTCCAACATTATATTCCAGTATTATATTCCAGTATTATATTCCAGTATTATGTTCCAGTATTATATTCCAGTATTATATTCCAGTATTATATTCCAGTATTATATTCCAGTATTATATTCCAGTATTATATTCCAGTATTATATTCCAGCATTATATTCCAGTATTATATTCCAGTATTATATTCCAGTATTATATTCCAGCATTATTACCTGCAAGAGCTCGGTGGGAATGACAAAGAACATGTCCTTGGTGCCATTGAGCAGCTTGGTCACTGAACCGGACACGAGCGGCGGCCCAGATAGCCCGCTGGCATCGTCAATGCGTAGCAGCTGCATGTTCCCAGGGTTCGAGCTGATAATAAAACACAGGCAGCAGGAAAATGGGGCAAAAAAAACAAGAGCAGGGACGTTCCACACAAAGCAACATGCAACAACAATCATTTCCATGCAGCACCTCAATATATGACGCAATTGACGTAGTCATTCGTTTGCTCGATTGCTCACCACTGCATGCTTTGTGAGGAACTGTGTTTGTGGTCCACATGCAAGCATATTGCGATCCTCCCAGGCGTGTACCCCTACCTGCGATCGAACACGACTGTCACGTACAGCTGCCCGGCCGGCATGCCGCCGGAGCCATCGCCGCGGCGGATGTCGACCGACTCGGGCGGAACCGGGATGCCGGGGAGCGCCGCGATCTTTGCGGCCAGGCTAGCCGGCGTGTCCGCAACAACGTCGAATTCCAGCGTGTCGCATCCGGCTCCAAAGCCAAGCGTCACGTTGCCCGAGAGGATAGTAGAGGCGCGGGACACGATGGTGGCGGATGCGACGTAAGAGGTGATGGCGGGGGCGGCCACGGAGGATGCTGTGGGGTGCAGGGCAGTGTTAACGTGAAGTACTTCAGCTATGATTCAGCTATAACAACACGGCCTACGGCCGGCTGCATCATCAGTGCATACGGTATGTAAAGGGGTGTTGGTGTGGAGGTTTTGGAACCCCTCGTACGTGTTTCTTTTTTCGGTAACTTCGTCAGGCTGCCCAGCGACCGCCATGCAAAGGCCCAATTACGACCAAACCTGGAGCTGCCAATGAATGGTGGCCTAAGCAGCAAGGCTGGCCACGAGCAAGGCCTCTGGCCAGCAACCAGGCAGTAGCTGACATGTAGATTAATTGCGAAAGAGGAACCCAGCTAGGGGCCTCAAAGTGCAACCCCAACCAGAGTCAAGCTGCGTCACGAGCAGGACGAGCAGTTATGATCGTAAGCTCCCAGACCACCATCGGTCATACGACGCACATTTTTCACATTCCAGCCCTATCCAAGCCAGCGTTTATTTTCTTGTGACTCAGCTACGTGTCAGCTACAATCCGGCATATGGCTGGGGGGCCCATTTGTGGCCAGCCATGCTGCTTTCACCACCAGTCTTAGGCAAACCTAAGTTTTGTCCCAATCCGGCCTTTTTAGGCTGTGGGGCGGCCTGCTGAAGGTGGACTTGCAGCCAAAAAAAGAAACACTGATCCAAGCCCTAACAGTCTTGCCACTGCATGGACGCCTTTACTAAGCACCTCGCCAGGCAAACTGACAGTCACTAGCCAAACGTCATATCATCATTTGAATTCCGGCCGTGCCCGACCCTTATCTAGTTCCTGCATAGTCCATCTGCCAGCCCAAGGAGTCCCCATCTCAAGTGAGCCGTTCCTTAACCTTCCAACCCCGTCCCTAGTCCTTCACCAGTAGCCTCTAGTGCAAAAGAACTGATACCTGAGCCATACTCCACAAGCCGGTCAAGGAAACGTGAGCGGCATGTCATTAGTGTTAATTTGTGTGCCACTAAATAAAACCATTGATTCGGGGACAAGCGGAGGTGACAAAATAAACCCCTAAACCAACTAATTCCTCCTCACAACCTGCGCCCTGGGGGCGCGGGACCTGCCATCCCACCCCCAAATCACATTATAAACTCGAAAATCTGAGGCCTCAGCCCTTCACCCCTCACCAAATGTGACCAGCACCAGCACATGTGGGCGGTGAGGAATAACAGGCTCAAAACACGAGCCCCAAACCTGATGGGAAATAACAGATAAATTCCTGAAGCCCATACTGAAAGCAATAAGCACCAGCACACTATACCCATCATGCCATGGGAGCAGTACACTTGTACTTCAAAACCTGAGCCTTAAACCTTGGGACACAACCCCCATACCTGATGCAATTATTTCCGGCACGTTGTTTCCGCGAGAGCTGGGGAAGGTGACGGCCCAGTGGCTGCCGGTGTATGCCCCGTACATCCCAACCAGGGCGACCACTGAGTCGGGGTCAATGCTCGTCAGATCCTGAGTCGAGGGCGGATCACAACATGGGGAACGGACTCAGTTGAGTATCTCCCGGGCACAACAGCCACAGAAATTGATTCGATCAGGTGTACAAACCACGTGTTCCCCCACATATCCCCCCCCCCAAATCCGTCGCTTGCTTGCCACCCCCCCTGGTTTCGATATTGGATAGGTCCTACGTTTAAGCGGCTGCGGGTGAAGAGTTCAAGGTTTAGGGAGTGGACGGCATCCTGGTCAGAGCGACCAACGAGCTGGGTTTGATGCTCATAAAGTTCTGCGTGCGGATGGCGGTTCAGGATGCAGGGTCCAGGGTTCATGGTTCAGGGTCCAGGGCCAAGGGTCAGGGTTTAGGGTCTAAGTGTAGGACTTATGGCATGTCCCATATGCTGCCAGTCTGAACAAGCATCACCTTGTCTGTCGCCACAACCAACTCCACCCTAAACCCGACACCTTAACCCTGTGCCCTAAACATACCTCACATTAGAGGCCACAAAAAAACAACCAAACCGTACTGGTAAACCCTAACTCTCAACACTAAACATGCTTCACCTTGATGGCCACTAAAACCAGCCAAACCCTGAGCTCTGAACCCTAAAACGGTATCCCTGCGTCGCACACCCCAGGCCTGTCCTACCTTGATAGCAGCTGAGACCACGGAGGCGCTGGCGTTGGCCGGGAAAGAGACTGAGGTGCCGTTGCCACCAGACAGCGTGATCGTCAACAAGCCAGAGGGTACGGCTGCGGCTGCGGGGCGGGCGGTGGCGGCGGCTGACGAGATCGATACGGCGGCCTGGATCTGTGATGAGGTGCGGGCGGGGAAGAGGCGGGTAGAAGGTTGGGACTGCTTTTCTGTGCAAGGTGTTTCAGATACAATTCAGCTACATCACACCCTAAGGCTCGGGGAGGGGGGTGCTGCATGACCGGATGCATGAGCCACCAGCCGTAGGCCGCTCATTGATTGGTCCTCATGCGCCCATTGTTGGCCGCCCAGCTTTACACTGGCTAGCATCGGTATCCAAACCCTTATCATAAATTCAAATTGCCTTACCTCGGGTACATATTAATTGTTTATTTGATGCTTCCTTAGGACCAAAATATGGATGACAGCTCTGTACATATGACTGGAACTGGCGTTGACACAGCGAGACTTAGTGTTGAAACGAATCCCTCAGCCCTAAACAACGTTAATATTGAGGGAAGGCAATCCGAATGTACTGTAACCCACAAGGTAAATAAAGATCCAGGCACCTGTCGGCGGCGCGGAGTAACGGAGCAAAAACACCGTTCCTGCCATGGAATTATGTGCCCCGATAAAATGCATTGGTCATGTCATGGCGGGTCATTTAGTGATGCGGCTGATATTGTTATGACGCAATCATCATAAACAATCAAGTGTTTCAACACGGCGTCATGCGGGGATGTGCTGCCGGCATGACGCCGCCAAAACTAGGCATGCACACCCAGGGTATGATGCAGGGAGGAGGGAGACAGCTGTGCCCAACCAGGGTCAGGCGGGTGAGCATCGGGGCATTAGGGTACAATACGGGACTTGGGTTTTAAGTTTCAGGTTCAGAGTTTGGGGCTTTAGGTATGGGGTTGGGGGCGTAGGGTTTTGAGCTTCGGGAAAACAGGTGTAGGACGTTGGATGCTACTACAGCAGCATCAGAGGTACAGAATGGGATGAGGGAGGGGTGGTAGGGAGGGAGGGAGGATGGGCCGTCATCAGCGGCGGCGGAGGCACGGCATGGGACAAAGGAGGGGAGGGGATGTTGAACTGGCTTGACAAAAAGTCGGGGCACACCGCGGACATGCTTCACCTGGGACAGCTGGAGCGCCACCGGGGCGGCCAGGCAGGCCGGGGCTGGCAGCGCTACAGGTGGCAGCAGCACCAGCGACGAGCCCGTCAGGGAGAACGTGGGCGCCAGCGTGAGGTTCACGCCCAGCTGAAAGGTGAGGGAGCTGCCGTCAGTGGCAGCGCGGCGCTCCGTAGAAACCGCGCCGGCGGGTGCGCCAATCGCTGCGGCGATCGCAGCCGCGGCGGCGTCCTCAGAGGCCGTCGTTGGTAATATTGCGGTGACGGCGGCGGTAGTTGAGGACATTAGGCTGAGCTGGATGACGACCTGGGTTGTGTTGAGTCAAGTGGTATAGTTGGTTACCGGGGCTTCCGTTTCATAAGCTAATTGTCACAAGTAAATTAGGAAGGAAGGAAGGAACTCCGTTTAAGGCGTGGATTTGAGGATGTCAAAGTGTACTCACAGACTAGCCGCACTTACATTGGAGCATGAAATGAGGGGATGTCGTACACGATAAATACGGAGGGTGCTATCACACTACGGTGTTCCATGTGTAATGTCAGTTTCATCATACTGACTTCAAATGTTCAAGGAGAGGAAAGGAAAATGGAGCCACAGGGGATTGAACCCTGGACATCCTGCATGCAAAGCAGGCGCTCTGCCACTGAGCTATGGCCCCAATCATCACATAACCTGACCTCACCATCAAATAACCTCGCCTGAATGTGCTAATTTCTTTTCTTTGTCCCTTCGGGATGGCCTTTGGTCTTTTCCCACCTCCGACCACACCACTGGGCAGTACCCACCTGCCTGGCCACAACCCTCTCGCTTGCATGAGGAGTCACATGGAGCACCTGACCAGAGGCCAGGCTGACGGCAAGCCCCAATTATCTTCATCTGCATGATGAGTCACACAGATCTCCCGAGCGGAGGCTAGGCTGACGGTGAGCCCCTTCACCACTTCACCTCACCTCACAATTGACTTCACCCCATTTCGCCCCCATGCCACCCTCTCACCCAAGGACTTTCCTGCAGTGCCTGGCCAGTCGACAAGGCTGTGGCCAGCGAGGCAGCGTGTCCCTCTCCCTCATCACCCCACTAGCAAATAATGTCTATCTGAACCTCATGCCCCCCCTCACCTGTGGGTTACCCAGGAGCGCTTGGCCGGCAGATGAGAGCGCAGCCAGCGTGACGGTGTGTCCTGCGAGCGCTGCGTCTCCAGCCAGCTGCTGATGGTCTGCTGCATGACCGAGGGCTGCACCTTGATCGTGATGCGCTGCGTGTCGGCAACGCTGAAGAAGCGCGGCCGGTCGCTGGGAACAGAAACAGCGACCTGCGGCCGTTAGGGTTGAGGAATGATGGTGTAGGTTTTAGAGTTAAGCAGGTGCTAGCAGGGGGGATGTGCTGCGTGTCCGCATCGCTGAAAGCGTGGCCGGGAGTTGGGAACATCAACGGCAACCTGCGACAGTTAGGGTGTAGAATTCCCGACGCACTTTATAGGTTCAGGAGGTGCAGGCATACAGGGGTGAGAATGAGCTGCGGGTCAGCAACTCTAAAGAAGCGTGACCGGCCTTGGGGGGAAAGAAACGGCAGCCTGCGGCAGTTGGGGTTTATAATGCATGGTGTAGTTTATAGGGTTAAGTAAGTGCAGGCAGGTAGCTAAGGGTGATGTGTTGCGTGTCGGCAAAGCTGAAGAAGCACGGCCTGTCGCTGGGAACAGAAACGGCGAGCTGCGGTCTTTAGGGTTTAATAATGATGGCGTGGGTTTAAGAGTGAAGTAGGTGCAGGCAGGCAGTAGGGGGGATGCCCTTCGTGTGGGCTTCGCTGTAGAAGCTTGGCCGAGAGTTGGGAACCAACACGGCAATCTTCAGCCAGGTTGGCAGGCAGAATTTCAGCAAACAGGGAGAAGGGTGCAAGCAGGTAGGCAGGCAAGCAGGCAGGCAGGCAAGCAGGTAAGCAGGCAAGCAGGTAGGCAGGCAAGCAGGCAGGCAGGCAAGCAGGTAAGCAGGCAAGCAGGTAGGCAGGCAGACAGGAAGCAGGGGGGATGTGCTGCGTGTCTGCCACACTGAAGAAGCATGGTCGGGAGCTGGGAATAGAAAACACAGCTTGCAGTTGTTGAGGTTTTAAGGGTTGAAGTTGTTTTGCTTTGAGCCTATGGTCTGAGATGAAGGCCAGAAGGTAATCCAAGTACAGATGTAGAAATGTTGTGCCGGTATTTGTTCTTTTATTTATCTCTCCATAACCCTCTCAAAACCCTGAACAAACCTATCTAAAAATAAAAAATGAACGTACCTGAACAAACCCGCCAGTTGTTGATGAGTTGCTGCTGTGCCTCAACTCCAGCAGCAGGGGCTGTCCGACGGACAGCGCCACCGGCATGGAGCCCACTGCTGTACCCCAGGTGTCAGGCAGGCCGGTGGGTGCCGTAATGGTGGCCAGTAGCACGGTCGAGGCCACACCTCCGTCAGCGCTCCAGGTACCGTATAACTGAGCAACGGCGTCCGCAGCAAGCCAGAAGACATAGCTGCCGTTGACAGGCGGTCCGAAGAACGCTCGAGACCTGTAAAGGGAGAGGGGGCAGGTGGGTGGGCAGGGTGGAGGGCTGGGAGGTGGGCAGGGATGTGGGCAGGGATGTGGGCAGGGAGGTGGGCAGGGAGGTGGGCAGGGAGGTGGGCAGGGTGGTGGGCAGGGAGGTGGACAGGGAGGTGGGCTGGGAGGTGGGCTGGGAGGTGGGCTGGGAGGTGGGCAGGGAGGTGGGCAGGGTGGTGGGCAGGGAGGTGGGCAGGGAGGTGGGCAGGGTGGTGGTCAGGGAGGTGGGCAGGGTGGTGGGCAGGGAGGTGGACAGGGAGGTGGGCTGGGAGGTGGGCAGGGAGGTGGGCAGGGAGGTGGGCAGGGTGGTGGACAGGGAGGTGGGACGGGAGGTGGGCTGGGAGGTGGGCTGGGACATGGGCAGGGAGGTGGACAGGGAGGTGGGCTGGGAGGTGGGAAGGCAGGTGGGCAGGGAGGTGGGCAGGGAGATGGGCAGGGAGGTGGGCAGGGATGTGGGCAGGGATGTGGGCAGGGAGGTGGGCAGGGATGTAGACAGGGAGGTGGGCAGGGTGGTGGGCAGGGAGGTGGACAGGGAGGTGGGCTGGGAGGTGGGCTGGGAGGTGGGCAGGGATGTAGACAGGGAGGTGGGAGGGAGGTGGGCAGGGAGGTGGGCAGGGAGGTGGACAGGGTGGTGGGCAGGGTGGTGGGCGGGGAGGAGGGCAGGGAGGTGGGCTGGGAGGTGGAAAGGGAGGTGGGCAGGGAGGTGGGCAGGGTGGTGGACAGGGAGGTGGGACGGGAGGTAGGCTGGGAGGTTGGCTGGGACATGGGCAGGGAGGTGGACAGGGAGGTGGGCTGGGAGGTGGGAAGGCAGGTGGGCAGGGAGGTGTGCAGGGAGATGGGCTGGGAGGTGGGCAGGGAGGTGGGCAGGGATGTAGACAGGGAGGTGGGAGGGAGGTGGGCAGGGAGGTGGGCAGGGAGGTGGGCAGGGAGGTGGGCAGGGAGGTGGACAGGGAGGTGGGCTGGGAGGTGGGAAGGCAGGTGGGCAGGGAGGTGGGCAGGGAGATGGGCTGGGAGGTGGGCAGGGAGGTGGGCAGGGATGTAGACAGGGAGGTGGGAGGGCAGTCTGCAGGGTTCTGTCTGGAGGGCGGGGAGGCGGGCAGGTGCTCTTTTAAAACCACTAGGATCTTGACATAGAGCAAAGCAGAGGACACACTTGTGCACACAGTTCCATTTCTTCCCCTTCAACTCAGCCCCCACCGTCAATGTGCTTCAGCTACAGTCAGCCACGTCACAGCCAACGCGACTACGTGGGCCAGGCACGGTATACCCTGCTCTGTTTAAGCAGCTGGGCATAATCCGGTCAAGGCCTCAACCCCATCGGTAGCCTCTACAACAGATCGACGTCCGTTACCCTTCCACACATCAGCCCCGGATCGTGTCGCTGCCGGACGCGTAGGGTCGGGTACCGTGGTCTGCCAGCTTCTCCCAAGGAAGCACCTGGCAGACCCCGTTGCCTCACCCACATAAGCCCGCGTACCACTGGGAGGGAGGGACGCTGCAACAGGGGAGGCAGCATGCACACAATTCTATCCATCGGCCACACGCATCCATTCCCCTCTCACTTATCGCAGGACGTCGAGGAGTCACTGCCGAGCATCTTGGGCGGGGTCTGCCAAGTACCCTGGAGAGTCCAGCTATTGCCTTTGCTTGATGTGCCGCTGCCCAGCTCGGCCAGGCTGGAGAATGTCGGCGAGGCGACGTTGTACGATTCCAGGAGCACACCGCGCATGCCCTGCATTCAGGAATGATAAAGCGGGGTAAAGTAAACCTTACGGGACCTTACAGAATGCACAACCCTAGGTTTTGGAAGACGATATACGGCTTCAGGAGCATCCCAGGCCTTGGGTTTGGGCATAAAGGGTTACATTTCAGGGTTCGGGGCTCTTGGTTTAGGGTTCAAGGTTAAATTGTAGTGGTGAGAGCCTGTGGTTTAGGGTTTCTAGGGTCAAGGGCTTAAGTTGTAGGGTATATAAAAGGGTGAAGGGCTTGTGGTTCAGGGTTTTACGCCCATGCTCACCGGGTACAAGAGGGAGGCATCAGACCACATCACGCCGGCCGTCACTGCTGAGCTAGCCTGGGTCGGAGTCCTGCACTGCATCGTGGTGTAATTGGAGCTGACAATGGAGCAGGGGGCGCCAGCGACGCTGACGTTGACGCTGTGCTTAAGCAGTGGCTGGGATGAGTCGGGAAAGCCACTGTCGATGAGGGTGAGCAGGGTGCCACCTGGGTGAAGAAGGGTGGCATGTTGTCAACAAGTGGGTTGACGTGGTGCTTCAGCATCAGCTAGGATAGCAATCGGGAAGGCATCTGTCCATCAGGGTGAGCAGTGTGCCACCTGGGGTGTGGAGGGGACAGGAAGGGAAGGCATCTTTGATGTGTATTTGGGTGTAAGTAACAGCTGGGAGGAGTCGGGAAAGCCAATACTGGTCAGGATGAGGAGCATGCCTTCTATAGGAGGGTAGGGGCACGAAGGGGAGGGGGGAGGGGGGGGCAAGGGTCAGAACGGTCATGATCAAATGTTTGTGCTTCAGCAAAGGAGGAGTCGGGGAAGACGCTGCTGTTCAGGGTGAGTAGCGTGCCGCCTGGGGGAAGGACTAGAGGGGGCAGTGGTAGTAGTGAAGGGCGCCGGAAACAGAAACAGGGGCAACAAAAAGGGCTCATTGGCTGATGGGGAGAGCTGGAAGTAGCAGTAGGGGAAGAAGGACGGGGGGGGGGGCTCTGAAGAAGAAGGCAGAGGGTGCATCAGGTGCTGATACCCAGTACAGGCAGCTTCCACCCAGCTTCCCCACACCAAGCAGCTACCCCTCAGCTTCTTCCTCAGCGGTGGTGGACCCGCTGCTGGGCTAAACCGACTACACAGTACGTTCAGCTGGAAGCTGTACCCATCGGTAGCTGCCCTAGCTCCCCACCAGCTTCCCCTGTATTCAACAGGTTCCTGCCAGCTTCCCCTGTATTCAACAGGTTCCCTCCAGCTTCCCCTGTATTCAACAGGTTCCTGCCAGCTTCTCTCACCTGCAGCGGAACCCCTGCTGGGGAACACAGACTCAACGACGGGGTACAACTGGAACTGATACGGCCGGTCGCAGTATCATCTGCAACGAACTAGCCACGCTCCACCGCCGGGCCGCCTCCAGCCAGCGAGGCACCGAACGTGACAGAAACATTGAGGGAGGCGGCGACGCCCTGACCGGGCGGCGAGCCATTGCCCAGGGACGAGGCGGTGGCAGGAAGCAGCGTGCAGTTGAGGCGGTACATCTCGTTTTGGAAAGAGGGGGAGATGCCAAGGTCCCTGTGTGGTGAATGGGCGGAGTGTCAAGGAGATGATTCAAAATCTGGTGGGATTTGTGCGGGTTGTGGGGCTCAGACTCGGTTGGAAGATGCCTTATGATTGATTCCTTTCGTCCGTTGCCTCATACTTACCGTCACACCCTACCATAGCATACCTTTCACCGCAACCTGCCATCCACCCATACAGGTACACCAGAAGCAAACACTCAGCCCCGATCTGCCATTCACCCATAAATGTACAGTAGCTTCAGAACCAATACCCTGAACTGCCATTTGCCTACATCTGTTTACCAGCGCCAGAACCTTAGCCCTGACTATGGTAGCACAAAACAGCATGGTACGGCTGTTCCGTAACAGGCCGAGATTGTGCTACCATGGCCCTAACCTGCAATTCACCCACACCTGGACCCCGAGTGGCAAACCCTGAAATGTGTCCAGCCTTTACCACCCATATCCATCACTGCAGAGGATCAGGTGGGGCTCATTTTTGAAATCAGAGGAAACTTGGAACCTGCAAATTAGACAGATAAAATCAAAACAGTTCTGGCCCCTATCCTGAACCCCCTCAAGGCCCAACCCCACAACCTTAACCCTATACCCCTCACCCCCTCATAATGGGCCTGCCATGTATCCAGTGTATACCCAATTCATGCCAAGCCCCAAACCCTAGACCCTACAGCCTTACCCACTGTCTAACAGTGCCCCTTACGTGCCCCACCTATAAGCCTAAACCCAGCCCTTTAGCTCCATACCCTTCACCATGGCCTATCATCCCCCCCCACCTTGACCCCTTTACACCCTAGACCCAAACCCTTAACCATGGCCAGCCCTTTCCTCCCGCCTTGACCCCTTAACACCTAGCCACAAACCCTTAACCATGGCCAGCCCTTTCCTCCCACCGTAAGCCCTTTACACCCTAGACCCAAACCCTTCACGATGGCCTGCCCTTTCCTCCCACCTTGACCCCTTAACACCTAGCCACAAACCCTTAACCATGGCCAGCCCTTTCCTCCCACCGTAAGCCCTTTACACCCTAGACCCAAACCCTTCACGATGGCCTGCCCTTTCCTCCCACCTTGACCCCTTAACACCTAGCCACAAACCCTTAACCATGGCCAGCCCTTTCCTCCCACCGTAAGCCCTTTACACCCTAGACCCAAACCCTTCACCATGGCCAGCCCTTTCCTCCCGCCTTGACCCCTTAACACCTAGCCACAAACCCTTAACCATGGCCTGCCCTTTCCTCCCGCCTTGACCCCTTAACACCTAGCCACAAACCCTTAACCATGGCCTGCCCTTTCCTCCCACCTTGACCCCTTAACACCTAGCCACAAACCCTTAACCATGGCCAGCCCTTTCCTCCCACCGTAAGCCCTTTACACCCTAGACCCAAACCCTTCACCATGGCCAGCCCTTTCCTCCCACCGTAAGCCCTTTACACCCTAGACCCAAACCCTTAACCATGGCCAGCCCTTTCCTCCCGCCTTGACCCCTTAACACCTAGCCACAAACCCTTAACCATGGCCTGCCCTTTCCTCCCGCCTTGACCCCTTAACACCTAGCCACAAACCCTTAACCATGGCCTGCCCTTTCCTCCCACCTTGACCCCTTAACACCTAGCCACAAACCCTTAACCATGGCCAGCCCTTTCCTCCCACCGTAAGCCCTTTACACCCTAGACCCAAACCCTTCACCATGGCCAGCCCTTTCCTCCCACCGTAAGCCCTTTACACCCTAGACCCAAACCCTTAACCATGGCCAGCCCTTTCCTCCCACCGTAAGCCCTTTACACCTAGCCACAAACCCTTAACCATGGCCTGCCCTTTCCTCCCGCCTTGACCCCTTAACACCTAGCCACAAACCCTTCACCATGGCCTGCCCTTTCCTCCCACCTTGACCCCTTAACACCTAGACCCAAACCCTTCACCATGGCCAGCCCTTTCCTCCCGCCTTGACCCCTTAACACCTAGACCCAAACCCTTCACCATGGCCTGCCCTTTCCTCCCACCGTAAGCCCTTTACACCCTAGACCCAAACCCTTCACCATGGCCTGCCCTTTCCTCCCACCTTGACCCCTTAACACCTAGCCCCAAACCCTTAACCATGGCCAGCCCTTTCCACCCACCATCAGCCCTTTACACCCTAGACCCAAACCCTTCACCATGGCCTGCCCTTTCCTCCCGCCTTGACCCCTTAACACCTAGCCACAAACCCTTAACCATGGCCAGCCCTTTCCTCCCACCGTAAGCCCTTTACACCCTAGACCCAAACCCTTCACCATGGCCTGCCCTTTCCTCCCACCGTAAGCCCTTTACACCCTAGACCCAAACCCTTCACCATGGCCTGCCCTTTCCTCCCACCTTGACCCCTAAAAGCCTAGACCCAAACCCTTCACCATGGCCAGCCCTTTCCTCCCACCGTAAGCCCTTAAAGCCTAGACCCAAACCCTTCACCATGGCCTGCCCTTTCCTCCCACCGTAAGCCCTTTACACCCTAGACCCAAACCCTTCACCATGGCATGCCCTTTCCTCCCGCCTTGACCCCTCAAATCCTAGCCACAAACCCTTCACCATGGCCTGCCCTTTCCTCCCACCGTAAGCCCTTTACACCCTAGACCCAAACCCTTCACCATGGCCAGCCCTTTCCTCCCACCGTAAGCCCTTTACACCCTAGACCCAAACCCTTAACCATGGCCAGCCCTTTCCTCCCACCTTGACCCCTTAACACCTAGCCACAAACCCTTAACCATGGCCAGCCCTTTCCTCCCACCGTAAGCCCTTTACACCCTAGACCCAAACCCTTCACCATGGCCAGCCCTTTCCTCCCACCTTGACCCCTTAACACCTAGCCACAAACCCTTAACCATGGCCAGCCCTTTCCTCCCACCTTGACCCCTTAACACCTAGCCACAAACCCTTAACCATGGCCAGCCCTTTCCTCCCACCTTGACCCCTTAACACCTAGCCACAAACCCTTAACCATGGCCTGCCCTTTCCTCCCACCGTAAGCCCTTTACACCCTAGACCCAAACCCTTCACCATGGCCAGCCCTTTCCTCCCACCGTAAGCCCTTTACACCCTAGACCCAAACCCTTAACCATGGCCAGCCCTTTCCTCCCACCGTAAGCCCTTTACACCTAGCCACAAACCCTTAACCATGGCCTGCCCTTTCCTCCCACCTTGACCCCTTAAAGCCTAGACCCAAACCCTTAACCATGGCCAGCCCTTTCCTCCCACCTTGACCCCTTAAAGCCTAGACCCAAACCCTTCACCATGGCCTGCCCTTTCCTCCCACCTTGACCCCTTAACACCTAGACCCAAACCCTTCACCATGGCCAGCCCTTTCCTCCCGCCTTGACCCCTTAACACCTAGACCCAAACCCTTCACCATGGCCTGCCCTTTCCTCCCACCGTAAGCCCTTTACACCCTAGACCCAAACCCTTCACCATGGCCTGCCCTTTCCTCCCACCTTGACCCCTTAACACCTAGCCCCAAACCCTTAACCATGGCCAGCCCTTTCCACCCACCATAAGCCCTTTACACCCTAGACCCAAACCCTTCACCATGGCCTGCCCTTTCCTCCCGCCTTGACCCCTTAACACCTAGCCCCAAACCCTTAACCATGGCCAGCCCTTTCCACCCACCATAAGCCCTTTACACCCTAGACCCAAACCCTTCACCATGGCCTGCCCTTTCCTCCCGCCTTGACCCCTTAACACCTAGCCACAAACCCTTAACCATGGCCAGCCCTTTCCTCCCACCGTAAGCCCTTTACACCCTAGACCCAAACCCTTCACCATGGCCTGCCCTTTCCTCCCACCGTAAGCCCTTTACACCCTAGACCCAAACCCTTCACCATGGCCTGCCCTTTCCTCCCGCCTTGACCCCTTAACACCTAGACCCAAACCCTTAACCATGGCCAGCCCTTTCCTCCCACCGTAAGCCCTTTACACCCTAGACCCAAACCCTTCACCATGGCCTGCCCTTTCCTCCCACCGTAAGCCCTTTACACCCTAGACCCAAACCCTTCACCATGGCCTGCCCTTTCCTCCCACCTTGACCCCTAAAAGCCTAGACCCAAACCCTTCACCATGGCCAGCCCTTTCCTCCCACCGTAAGCCCTTAAAGCCTAGACCCAAACCCTTCACCATGGCATGCCCTTTCCTCCCGCCTTGACCCCTTAACACCTAGCCACAAACCCTTAACCATGGCCTGCCCTTTCCTCCCACCGTAAGCCCTTTACACCCTAGACCCAAACCCTTCACCATGGCATGCCCTTTCCTCCCGCCTTGACCCCTTAACACCTAGCCACAAACCCTTAACCATGGCCTGCCCTTTCCTCCCACCGTAAGCCCTTTACACCCTAGACACAAACCCTTCACCATGGCCTGCCCTTTCCTCCCACCTTGACCCCTTAACACCTAGCCACAAACCCTTAACCATGGCCAGCCCTTTCCTCCCGCCTTGACCCCTTAACACCTAGCCACAAACCCTTAACCATGGCCAGCCCTTTCCTCCCGCCTTGACCCCTTAACACCTAGCCACAAACCCTTCACCATGGCCTGCCCTTTCCTCCCACCGTAAGCCCTTTACACCCTAGACCCAAACCCTTCACCATGGCATGCCCTTTCCTCCCGCCTTGACCCCTCAAATCCTAGCCACAAACCCTTCACCATGGCCTGCCCTTTCCTCCCACCGTAAGCCCTTTACACCCTAGACCCAAACCCTTCACCATGGCCAGCCCTTTCCTCCCACCGTAAGCCCTTTACACCTAGCCACAAACCCTTAACCATGGCCTGCCCTTTCCTCCCACCTTGACCCCTTAACACCTAGACCCAAACCCTTAACCATGGCCAGCCCTTTCCTCCCACCGTAAGCCCTTTACACCCTAGACCCAAACCCTTCACCATGGCCTGCCCTTTCCTCCCGCCTTGACCCCTTAACACCTAGCCACAAACCCTTCACCATGGCCAGCCCTTTCCTCCCGCCTTGACCCCTTAACACCTAGACCCAAACCCTTAACCATGGCCTGCCCTTTCCTCCCGCGTTGACCCCTTAAAGCCTAGACCCAAACCCTTAACCATGGCCTGCCCTTTCCTCCCGCCTTGACCCCTTAACACCTAGACCCAAACCCTTAACCATGGCCAGCCCTTTCCTCCCACCGTAAGCCCTTTACACCCTAGACCCAAACCCTTCACCATGGCCTGCCCTTTCCTCCCGCCTTGACCCCTTCACACCTAGCCACAAACCCTTCACCATGGCCTGCCCTTTCCTCCCGACTTGACCCCTTAACACCTAGCCACAAACCCTTAACCATGGCCAGCCCTTTCCTCCCACCGTAAGCCCTTTACACCCTAGACCCAAACCCTTCACCATGGCCTGCCCTTTCCTCCCACCGTAAGCCCTTTACACCCTAGACCCAAACCCTTCACCATGGCCTGCCCTTTCCTCCCACCGTAAGCCCTTTACACCCTAGACCCAAACCCTTCACCATGGCATGCCCTTTCCTCCCACCGTAAGCCCTTTACACCCTAGACCCAAACCCTTCACCATGGCCTGCCCTTTCCTCCCGCCTTGACCCCTTAACACCTAGCCACAAACCCTTAACCATGGCCTGCCCTTTCCTCCCGCCTTGACCCCTTAACACCTAGCCACAAACCCTTTACCATGGCATGCCCTTTCCTCCCGCCTTGACCCCTTAACACCTAGCCCCAAACCCTTAACCATGGCCAGCCCTTTCCTCCCACCGTAAGCCCTTTACACCCTAGACCCAAACCCTTCACCATGGCCTGCCCTTTCCTCCCACCATAAGCCCTTTACACCCTAGACCCAAACCCTTAACCATGGCCAGCCCTTTCCTCCCACCGTAAGCCCTTAACACCTAGCCCCAAACCCTTAACCATGGCCAGCCCTTTCCTCCCACCGTAAGCCCTTTACACCCTAGACCCAAACCCTTAACCATGGCCTGCCCTTTCCTCCCGCCTTGACCCCTTAACACCTAGCCACAAACCCTTAACCATGGCCTGCCCTTTCCTCCCACCGTAAGCCCTTTAAACCCTAAACCCAAACCCTTCACCATGGCCTGCCCTTTCCTCCCGCCTTGACCCCTTAAAACCTAGCCACAAACCCTTCACCATGGCATGCCCTTTCCTCCCGCCTTGACCCCATAAAGCCTAGACCCAAACCCTTAACCATGGCCAGCCCTTTCCTCCCACCTTGACCCCTTAAAGCCTAGACCCAAACCCTTAACCATGGCCTGCCCTTTCCTCCCACCGTAAGCCCTTTACACCCTAGACCCAAACCCTTAACCATGGCCTGCCCTTTCCTCCCGCCTTGACCCCTTAACACCTAGCCACAAACCCTTAACCATGGCCTGCCCTTTCCTCCCACCGTAAGCCCTTTACACCCTAGACCCAAACCCTTCACCATGGCATGCCCTTTCCTCCCACCGTAAGCCCTTTACACCCTAGACCCCAAACCCTTCACCATGGCCTGCCCTTTCCTCCCACCTTGACCCCTTAACACCTAGCCTTAAACCCTTCACCATGGCCAGCCCTTTCCTCCCGCCTTGACCCCTTAAAGCCTAGACCCAAACCCTTAACCATGGCCTGCCCTTTCCTCCCACCGTAAGCCCTTTACACCCTAGACCCAAACCCTTAACCATGGCCTGCCCTTTCCTCCCGCCTTGACCCCTTAACACCTAGCCACAAACCCTTAACCATGGCCTGCCCTTTCCTCCCACCGTAAGCCCTTTACACCCTAGACCCAAACCCTTCACCATGGCATGCCCTTTCCTCCCACCGTAAGCCCTTTACACCCTAGACCCCAAACCCTTCACCATGGCCTGCCCTTTCCTCCCACCTTGACCCCTTAACACCTAGCCTTAAACCCTTCACCATGGCCAGCCCTTTCCTCCCGCCTTGACCCCTTAAAGCCTAGACCCAAACCCTTCACCATGGCATGCCCTTTCCTCCCACCGTAAGCCCTTTACACCCTAGACCCAAACCCTTAACCATGGCCAGCCCTTTCCTCCCGCCTTGACCCCTTAAAGCCTAGACCCAAACCCTTAACCATGGCCAGCCCTTTCCTCCCGCCTTGACCCCTTAACACCTAGACCCAAACCCTTAACCATGGCCAGCCCTTTCCTCCCGCCTTGACCCCTTAACACCTAGACCCAAACCCTTAACCATGGCCAGCCCTTTCCTCCCACCGTAAGCCCTTTACAACCTAGACCCAAACCCTTAACCATGGCCTGCCCTTTCCTCCCGCCTTGACCCCTTAACACCTAGCCACAAACCCTTAACCATGGCCTGCCCTTTCCTCCCGCCTTGACCCCTTAACACCTAGCCACAAACCCTTAACCATGGCCTGCCCTTTCCTCCCACCGTAAGCCCTTTACACCCTAGACCCAAACCCTTAACCATGGCCAGCCCTTTCCTCCCGCCTTGACCCCTTAACACCTAGCCACAAACCCTCAACCATGGCCTGCCCTTTCCTCCCACCGTAAGCCCTTTACACCCTAGACCCAAACCCTTCACCATGGCATGCCCTTTCCTCCCGCCTTGACCCCTTAACACCTAGCCACAAACCCTTCACCATGGCCTGCCCTTTCCTCCCACCGTAAGCCCTTTACACCCTAGACCCAAACCCTTCACCATGGCCTGCCCTTTCCTCCCACCTTGACCCCTTAACACCTAGACCCAAACCCTTAACCATGGCCTGCCCTTTCCTCCCGCCTTGACCCCTTAACACCTAGCCACAAACCCTTCACCATGGCCAGCCCTTTCCTCCCGCCTTGACCCCTTAAAGCCTAGACCTAAACCCTTAACCATGGCCAGCCCTTTCCTCCCGCCTTGACCCCTTAACACCTAGCCACAAACCCTTCACCATGGCATGCCCTTTCCTCCCGCCTTGACCCCTTAACACCTAGCCCCAAACCCTTAACCATGGCCAGCCCTTTCCTCCCACCGTAAGCCCTTTACACCCTAGACCCAAACCCTTAACCATGGCCTGCCCTTTCCTCCCACCGTAAGCCCTTAAAGCCTAGACCCAAACCCTTAACCATGGCCAGCCCTTTCCTCCCGCCTTGACCCCTTAACACCTAGCCACAAACCCTTCACCATGGCCTGCCCTTTCCTCCCGCCTTGACCCCTTAAAGCCTCGACCTAAACCCTTAACCATGGCCAGCCCTTCTTCCCGCCTTGACCACTTAACACCTAGACCCAAACCCTTAACCATGGCCAGCCCTTTCCTCCCACCGTAAGCCCTTTACACCCTAGACCCAAACCCTTCACCATGGCATGCCCTTTCCTCCCACCGTAAGCCCTTTACACCCTAGACCCAAACCCTTCACCATGGCCTGCCCTTTCCTCCCGCCTTGACCCCTTAACACCTAGCCACAAACCCTTAACCATGGCCAGCCCTTTCCTCCCACCGTAAGCCCTTTACACCCTAGACCCAAACCCTTCACCATGGCCTGCCCTTTCCTCCCACCGTAAGCCCTTTACACCCTAGACCCAAACCCTTCACCATGGCCAGCCCTTTCCTCCCACCGTAAGCCCTTAAAGCCTAGACCCAAACCCTTCACCATGGCATGCCCTTTCCTCCCGCCTTGACCCCTTAACACCTAGCCACAAACCCTTAACCATGGCCAGCCCTTTCCTCCCGCCTTGACCCCTTTACACCTAGCCACAAACCCTTAACCATGGCCAGCCCTTTCCTCCCGCCTTGACCCCTTAACACCTAGCCACAAACCCTTCACCATGGCATGCCCTTTCCTCCCGCCTTGACCCCTTAACACCTAGCCACAAACCCTTAACCATGGCCAGCCCTTTCCTCCCGCCTTGACCCCTTAACACCTAGCCACAAACCCTTCACCATGGCCTGCCCTTTCCTCCCACCGTAAGCCCTTTACACCCTAGACCCAAACCCTTCACCATGGCATGCCCTTTCCTCCCGCCTTGACCCCTCAAATCCTAGCCACAAACCCTTCACCATGGCCTGCCCTTTCCTCCCACCGTAAGCCCTTTACACCCTAGACCCAAACCCTTCACCATGGCCTGCCCTTTCCTCCCACCTTGACCCCTAAAAGCCTAGACCCAAACCCTTAACCATGGCCAGCCCTTTCCTCCCACCGTAAGCCCTTTACACCCTAGACCCAAACCCTTCACCATGGCCTGCCCTTTCCTCCCGCCTTGACCCCTTAACACCTAGCCACAAACCCTTCACCATGGCCAGCCCTTTCCTCCCGCCTTGACCCCTTAACACCTAGACCCAAACCCTTAACCATGGCCTGCCCTTTCCTCCCGCGTTGACCCCTTAAAGCCTAGACCCAAACCCTTAACCATGGCCTGCCCTTTCCTCCCGCCTTGACCCCTTAACACCTAGACCCAAACCCTTAACCATGGCCTGCCCTTTCCTCCCGCCTTGACCCCTTAACACCTAGACCCAAACCCTTAACCATGGCCAGCTCTTTCCTCCCACCGTAAGCCCTTTACACCCTAGACCCAAACCCTTCACCATGGCATGCCCTTTCCTCCCGCCTTGACCCCTTAACACCTAGCAACAAACCTTTAACCATGGCCAGCCCTTTCCTCCCACCGTAAGCCCTTTACACCCTAGACCCAAACCCTTCACCATGGCCTGCCCTTTCCTCCCACCGTAAGCCCTTTACACCCTAGACCCAAACCCTTCACCATGGCCTGCCCTTTCCTCCCACCGTAAGCCCTTTACACCCTAGACCCAAACCCTTCACCATGGCATGCCCTTTCCTCCCACCGTAAGCCCTTTACACCCTAGACCCAAACCCTTAACCATGGCCTGCCCTTTCCTCCCGCCTTGACCCCTTAACACCTAGCCACAAACCCTTAACCATGGCCAGCCCTTTCCTCCCACCGTAAGCCCTTTACACCCTAGACCCAAACCCTTCACCATGGCCTGCCCTTTCCTCCCACCGTAAGCCCTTTACACCCTAGACCCAAACCCTTAACCATGGCCAGCCCTTTCCTCCCACCATAAGCCCTTTACACCCTAGACCCAAACCCTTAACCATGGCCTGCCCTTTCCTCCCGCCTTGACCCCTTAACACCTAGCCACAAACCCTTAACCATGGCCTGCCCTTTCCTCCCACCGTAAGCCCTTTACACCCTAGACCCAAACCCTTCACCATGGCCTGCCCTTTCCTCCCGCCTTGACCCCTTAAAACCTAGCCACAAACCCTTCACCAGGCCAGCCCTTTCCTCCCGCCTTGACCCCATAAAGCCTAGACCCAAACCCTTAACCATGGCCAGCCCTTTCCTCCCACCTTGACCCCTTAAAGCCTAGACCCAAACCCTTAACCATGGCCTGCCCTTTCCTCCCGCCTTGACCCCTTAACACCTAGCCACAAACCCTTAACCATGGCCTGCCCTTTCCTCCCGCCTTGACCCCTTAACACCTAGCCACAAACCCTTAACCATGGCCTGCCCTTTCCTCCCACCGTAAGCCCTTTACACCCTAGACCCAAACCCTTCACCATGGCATGCCCTTTCCTCCCACCGTAAGCCCTTTACACCCTAGACCCCAAACCCTTCACCATGGCCTGCCCTTTCCTCCCACCTTGACCCCTTAACACCTAGCCTTAAACCCTTCACCATGGCCAGCCCTTTCCTCCCGCCTAGACCCCTTAAAGCCTAGACCCAAACCCTTAACCATGGCCAGCCCTTTCCTCCCGCCTTGACCCCTTAACACCTAGACCCAAACCCTTAACCATGGCCTGCCCTTTCCTCCCGCCTTGACCCCTTAACACCTAGCCACAAACCCTTCACCATGGCCAGCCCTTTCCTCCCGCCTTGACCCCTTAAAGCCTAGACCTAAACCCTTAACCATGGCCAGCCCTTTCCTCCCGCCTTGACCCCTTAACACCTAGCCCCAAACCCTTAACCATGGCCAGCCCTTTCCTCCCACCGTAAGCCCTTTACACCCTAGACCCAAACCCTTAACCATGGCCTGCCCTTTCCTCCCACCGTAAGCCCGTAAAGCCTAGACCCAAACCCTTAACCATGGCCAGCCCTTTCCTCCCGCCTTGACCCCTTAACACCTAGCCACAAACCCTTCACCATGGCCTGCCCTTTCCTCCCGCCTTGACCCCTTAAAGCCTAGACCTAAACCCTTAACCATGGCCAGCCCTTTCCTCCCGCCTTGACCCCTTAACACCTAGACCCAAACCCTTAACCATGGCCAGCCCTTTCCTCCCGCCTTGACCCCTTAACACCTAGACCCAAACCCTTAACCATGGCCAGCCCTTTCCTCCCGCCTTGACCCCTTAACACCTAGCCCCAAACCCTTAACCATGGCCAGCCCTTTCCTCCCACCGTAAGCCCTTTACACCCTAGACCCAAACCCTTAACCATGGCCTGCCCTTTCCTCCCGCCTTGACCCCTTTACACCTAGCCACAAACCCTTAACCATGGCCAGCCCTTTCCTCCCACCGTAAGCCCTTTACACCCTAGACCCAAACCCTTCACCATGGCCAGCCCTTTCCTCCCGCCTTGACCCCTTAACACCTAGACCCAAACCCTTAACCATGGCCTGCCCTTTCCTCCCACCGTAAGCCCTTTACACCCTAGACCCAAACCCTTAACCATGGCCAGCCCTTTCCTCCCGCCTTGACCCCTTAACACCTAGCCACAAACCCTTAACCATGGCCTGCCCTTTCCTCCCACCGTAAGCCCTTTACACCCTAGACCCAAACCTTTTACCATGGCCTGCCCTTTCCTCCCGCCTTGACCCCTTAACACCTAGCCACAAACCCTTCACCATGGCCAGCCCTTTCCTCCCACCGTAAGCCCTTTACACCCTAGACCCAAACCCTTCACCATGGCCTGCCCTTTCCCCCCGCCTTGACCCCTTAACACCTAGCCACAAACCCTTCACCATGGCCTGCCCTTTCCTCCCGCCTTGACCCCTTAACACCTAGCCACAAACCCTTAACCATGGCCAGCCCTTTCCTCCCACCGTAAGCCCTTTACACCCTAGACCCAAACCCTTCAGCATGGCCTGCCCTTTCCTCCCACCGTAAGCCCTTTACACCTAGACCCAAACCCTTCACCATGGCCTGCCCTTTCCTCCCGCCTTGACCCCTTAACACCTAGCCACAAACCCTTAACCATGGCCAGCCCTTTCCTCCCACCGTAAGCCATTTACACCTAGCCACAAACCCTTCACCATGGCCAGCCCTTTCCTCCCGCCTTGACCCCTTAACACCTAGCCACAAACCCTTCATCATGGCATGCCCTTTCCTCCCACCGTAAGCCCTTTACACCCTAGACCCAAACCCTTCACCATGGCCTGCCCTTTCCTCCCACCGTAAGCCCTTTACACCTAGCCACAAACCCTTCACCATGGCCAGCCCTTTCCTCCCGCCTTGACCCCTTAACACCTAGCCACAAACCCTTAACCATGGCCTGCCCTTTCCTCCCACCGTAAGCCCTTTACACCTAGCCACAAACCCTTAACCATGGCCTGCCCTTTCCTCCCGCCTTGACCCCTTAACACCTAGCCACAAACCCTTAACCATGGCCAGCCCTTTCCTCCCACCGTAAGCCCTTTACACCCTAGACCCAAACCCTTCACCATGGCCAGCCCTTTCCTCCCGCCTTGACCCCTTAACACCTAGCCACAAACCCTTAACCATGGCCTGCCCTTTCCTCCCACCGTAAGCCCTTTACACCCTAGACCCAAACCCTTAACCATGGCCAGCCCTTTCCTCCCGCCTTGACCCCTTAACACCTAGACCCAAACCCTTCACCATGGCCTGCCCTTTCCTCCCACCGTAAGCCCTTTACAACTAGCCACAAACCCTTAACCATGGCCTGCCCTTTCCTCCCGCCTTGACCCCTTAACACCTAGCCACAAACCCTTAACCATGGCCAGCCCTTTCCTCCCACCGTAAGCCCTTTACACCTAGCCACAAACCCTTAACCATGGCCTGCCCTTTCCTCCCGCCTTGACCCCTTAACACCTAGCCACAAACCCTTAACCATGGCCTGCCCTTTCCTCCCGCCTTGACCCCTTAACACCTAGCCACAAACCCTTAACCATGGCCAGCCCTTTCCTCCCGCCTTGACCCCTTAACACCTAGCCACAAACCCTTAACCATGGCCAGCCCTTTCCTCCCGCCTTGACCCCTTAACACCTAGCCACAAACCCTTAACCATGGCCAGCCCTTTCCTCCCACCGTAAGCCCTTTACACCTAGCCACAAACCCTTAACCATGGCCTGCCCTTTCCTCCCGCCTTGACCCCTTAACACCTAGCCACAAACCCTTAACCATGGCCTGCCCTTTCCTCCCGCCTTGACCCCTTAACACCTAGCCACAAACCCTTAACCATGGCCTGCCCTTTCCTCCCGCCTTGACCCCTTAACACCTAGCCACAAACCCTTAACCATGGCCAGCCCTTTCCTCCCACCGAAAGCCCTTTACACCCTAGACCCAAACCCTTCACCATGGCCAGCCCTTTCCTCCCGCCTTGACCCCTTAACACCTAGCCACAAACCCTTAACCATGGCCTGCCCTTTCCTCCCGCCTTGACCCCTTAACACCTAGCCACAAACCCTTAACCATGGCCAGCCCTTTCCTCCCGCCTTGACCCCTTAACACCTAGCCACAAACCCTTAACCATGGCCAGCCCTTTCCTCCCACCGAAAGCCCTTTACACCTAGCCACAAACCCTTCACCATGGCCTGCCCTTTCCTCCCACCTTGACCCCTTAACACCTAGACCCAAACCCTTCACCATGGCCAGCCCTTTCCTCCCACCGAAAGCCCTTTACACCTAGCCACAAACCCTTAACCATGGCCAGCCCTTTCCTCCCGCCTTGACCCCTTAACACCTAGCCACAAACCTTTAACCATGGCCAGCCCTTTCCTCCCACCGTAAGCCCTTTACACCCTAGACCCAAACCCTTAACCCTGGCCAGCCCTTTCCTCCTGCCTTGACCCCTTAACACCTAGCCACAAACCCTTAACCATGGCCAGCCCTTTCCTCCCGCCTTGACCCCTTAACACCTAGCCACAAACCCTTAACCATGGCCAGCCCTTTCCTCCCACCGTAAGCCCTTTACACCCTAGACCCAAACCCTTAACCATGGCCAGCCCTTTCCTCCCGCCTTGACCCCTTAACACCTAGCCACAAACCCTTCACCATGGCCTGCCCTTTCCTCCCACCGTAAGCCCTTTACACCTAGCCACAAACCCTTAACCATGGCCAGCCCTTTCCTCCCACCTTAAGCCCTTTACACCTAGACCCAAACCCTTAACCATGGCCTGCCCTTTCCTCCCGCCTTGACCCCTTAACACCTAGCAACAAACCCTTAACCATGGCCAGCCCTTTCCTCCCACCGTAAGCCCTTTACACCTAGCCACAAACCCTTAACCATGGCCAGCCCTTTCCTCCCACCGTAAGCCCTTTACACCTAGCCACAAACCCTTAACCATGGCCAGCCCTTTCCTCCCACCGTAAGCCCTTTACACCCTAGACCCAAACCCTTCACCATGGCATGCCCTTTCCTCCCGCCTTGACCCCTTTACACCTCGACCCAAACCCTTAACCATGGCCTGCCCTTTCCTCCCGCCTTGACCCCTTAACACCTAGCCACAAACCCTTAACCACGGCCTGCCCTTTCCTCCCGCCTTGACCCCTTAACACCTAGCCACAAACCCTTAACCATGGCCTGCCCTTTCCTCCCGCCTTGACCCCTTAACACCTAGCCACAAACCCTTAACCATGGCCTGCCCTTTCCTCCCACCGTAAGCCCTTTACACCCTAGACCCAAACCCTTCACCATGGCATGCCCTTTCCTCCCGCCTTGACCCCTTAACACCTAGCCACAAACCCTTAACCATGGCCTGCCCTTTCCTCCCGCCTTGACCCCTTAACACCTAGCCACAAACCCTTAACCATGGCCTGCCCTTTCCTCCCACCGTAAGCCCTTTACACCCTAGACCCAAACCCTTAACCATGGCCTGCCCTTTCCTCCCACCGTAAGCCCTTAACACCCTAGACCCAAACCCTTCACCATGGCCTGCCCTTTCCTCCCGCCTTGACCCCTTAACACCTAGCCACAAACCCTTCACCATGGCCTGCCCTTTCCTCCCACCTTGACCCCTTAAAGCCTAGACCCAAACCCTTAACCATGGCCAGCCCTTTCCTCCCACCGTAAGCCCTTTACACCCTAGACCCAAACCCTTCACCATGGCCTGCCCTTTCCTCCTGCCTTGACCCCTTAACACCTAGCCACAAACCCTTAACCATGGCCTGCCCTTTCCTCCCGCCTTGACCCCTTAACACCTAGACCCAAACCCTTCACCATGGCCTGCCCTTTCCTCCCACCGTAAGCCCTTTACACCCTAGACCCAAACCCTTAACCATGGCCAGCCCTTTCCTCCCGCCTTGACCCCTTAACACCTAGCCACAAACCCTTAACCATGGCCAGCCCTTTCCTCCCACCGTAAGCCCTTTACACCCTAGACCCAAACCCTTAACCATGGCCTGCCCTTTCCTCCCGCCTTGACCCCTTAACACCTAGCCACAAACCCTTAACCATGGCCAGCCCTTTCCTCCCGCCTTGACCCCTTAACACCTAGCCACAAACCCTTAACCATGGCCAGCCCTTTCCTCCCACCGTAAGCCCTTTACACCCTAGACCCAAACCCTTAACCATGGCCAGCCCTTTCCTCCCACCGTAAGCCCTTTACACCTAGCCACAAACCCTTAACCATGGCCAGCCCTTTCCTCCCGCCTTGACCCCTTAACACCTAGCCACAAACCCTTAACCATGGCCTGCCCTTTCCTCCCACCGTAAGCCCTTTACACCCTAGACCCAAACCCTTAACCATGGCCTGCCCTTTCCTCCCGCCTTGACCCCTTAACACCTAGCCACAAACCCTTAACCATGGCCTGCCCTTTCCTCCCACCGTAAGCCCTTTACACCTAGCCACAAACCCTTAACCATGGCCTGCCCTTTCCTCCCGCCTTGACCCCTTAACACCTAGCCACAAACCCTTAACCATGGCCTGCCCTTTCCTCCCACCGTAAGCCCTTTACACCTAGCCACAAACCCTTAACCATGGCCTGCCCTTTCCTCCCGCCTTGACCCCTTAACACCTAGCCACAAACCCTTCACCATGGCCTGCCCTTTCCTCCCACCGTAAGCCCTTTACACCCTAGACCCAAACCCTTAACCATGGCCAGCCCTTTCCTCCCGCCTTGACCCCTTAACACCTAGCCACAAACCCTTAACCATGGCCTGCCCTTTCCTCCCACCGTAAGCCCTTTACACCCTAGACCCAAACCCTTAACCATGGCCTGCCCTTTCCTCCCGCCTTGACCCCTTAACACCTAGCCACAAACCCTTAACCATGGCCAGCCCTTTCCTCCCGCCTTGACCCCTTAACACCTAGCCCCAAACCCTTAACCATGGCCAGCCCTTTCCTCCCACCGTAAGCCCTTTACACCTAGCCACAAACCCTTAACCATGGCCTGCCCTTTCCTCCCGCCTTGACCCCTTAACACCTAGCCACAAACCCTTAACCATGGCCTGCCCTTTCCTCCCGCCTTGACCCCTTAACACCTAGCCACAAACCCTTAACCATGGCCTGCCCTTTCCTCCCGCCTTGACCCCTTAACACCTAGCCACAAACCCTTAACCATGGCCTGCCCTTTCCTCCCACCGTAAGCCCTTTACACCTAGCCACAAACCCTTAACCATGGCCTGCCCTTTCCTCCCGCCTTGACCCCTTAACACCTAGCCACAAACCCTTCACCATGGCCTGCCCTTTCCTCCCACCGTAAGCCCTTTACACCCTAGACCCAAACCCTTAACCATGGCCAGCCCTTTCCTCCCACCGTAAGCCCTTTACACCCTAGACCCAAACCCTTAACCATGGCCAGCCCTTTCCTCCCGCCTTGACCCCTTAACACCTAGCCACAAACCCTTAACCATGGCCTGCCCTTTCCTCCCACCGTAAGCCCTTTACACCTAGCCACAAACCCTTAACCATGGCCTGCCCTTTCCTCCCACCGTAAGCCCTTTACACCTAGCCACAAACCCTTAACCATGGCCAGCCCTTTCCTCCCGCCTTGACCCCTTAACACCTAGCCACAAACCCTTAACCATGGCCAGCCATTTCCTCCCACCGTAAGCCCTTTACACCCTAGACCCAAACCCTTAACCATGGCCAGCCCTTTCCTCCCACCTTGACCCCTTTACACCTCGACCCAAACCCTTAACCATGGCCTGCCCTTTCCTCCCGCCTTGACCCCTTAACACCTAGCCACAAACCCTTAACCATGGCCTGCCCTTTCCTCCCGCCTTGACCCCTTAACACCTAGCCACAAACCCTTAACCATGGCCTGCCCTTTCCTCCCGCCTTGACCCCTTAACACCTAGCCACAAACCCTTAACCATGGCCTGCCCTTTCCTCCCACCGTAAGCCCTTTACACCCTAGACCCAAACCCTTCACCATGGCATGCCCTTTCCTCCCGCCTTGACCCCTTAACACCTAGCCACAAACCCTTAACCATGGCCTGCCCTTTCCTCCCGCCTTGACCCCTTAACACCTAGCCACAAACCCTTAACCATGGCCTGCCCTTTCCTCCCACCGTAAGCCCTTTACACCCTAGACCCAAACCCTTAACCATGGCCTGCCCTTTCCTCCCACCGTAAGCCCTTTACACCCTAGACCCAAACCCTTCACCATGGCCTGCCCTTTCCTCCCGCCTTGACCCCTTAACACCTAGCCACAAACCCTTCACCATGGCCTGCCCTTTCCTCCCACCTTGACCCCTTAAAGCCTAGACCCAAACCCTTAACCATGGCCAGCCCTTTCCTCCCACCGTAAGCCCTTTACACCCTAGACCCAAACCCTTCACCATGGCCTGCCCTTTCCTCCTGCCTTGACCCCTTAACACCTAGCCACAAACCCTTAACCATGGCCTGCCCTTTCCTCCCACCGTAAGCCCTTTACACCCTAGACCCAAACCCTTAACCATGGCCTGCCCTTTCCTCCCGCCTTGACCCCTTAACACCTAGACCCAAACCCTTCACCATGGCCTGCCCTTTCCTCCCACCGTAAGCCCTTTACACCCTAGACCCAAACCCTTAACCATGGCCTGCCCTTTCCTCCCGCCTTGACCCCTTAACACCTAGACCCAAACCCTTAACCATGGCCTGCCCTTTCCTCCCACCGTAAGCCCTTTACACCCTAGACCCAAACCCTTAACCATGGCCTGCCCTTTCCTCCCGCCTTGACCCCTTAAAGCCTAGACCCAAACCCTTCACCATGGCCTGCCCTTTCCTCCCACCGTAAGCCCTTTACACCCTAGACCCAAACCCTTCACCATGGCCAGCCCTTTCCTCCCGCCTTGACCCCTTAACACCTAGACCCAAACCCTTCACCATGGCCTGCCCTTTCCTCCCACCGTAAGCCCTTTACACCCTAGACCCAAACCCTTAACCATGGCCAGCCCTTTCCTCCCGCCTTGACCCCTTAACACCTAGCCACAAACCCTTAACCATGGCCTGCCCTTTCCTCCCACCGTAAGCCCTTTACACCTAGCCACAAACCCTTAACCATGGCCTGCCCTTTCCTCCCGCCTTGACCCCTTAACACCTAGCCACAAACCCTTCACCATGGCCTGCCCTTTCCTCCCACCGTAAGCCCTTTACACCCTAGACCCAAACCCTTAACCATGGCCAGCCCTTTCCTCCCGCCTTGACCCCTTAACACCTAGCCACAAACCCTTAACCATGGCCTGCCCTTTCCTCCCACCGTAAGCCCTTTACACCCTAGACCCAAACCCTTAACCATGGCCTGCCCTTTCCTCCCGCCTTGACCCCTTAACACCTAGCCACAAACCCTTAACCATGGCCTGCCCTTTCCTCCCACCGTAAGCCCTTTACACCTAGCCACAAACCCTTAACCATGGCCTGCCCTTTCCTCCCGCGTTGACCCCTTAACACCTAGCCACAAACCCTTAACCATGGCCTGCCCTTTCCTCCCACCGTAAGCCCTTTACACCCTAGACCCAAACCCTTAACCATGGCCTGCCCTTTCCTCCCGCCTTGACCCCTTAACACCTAGCCACAAACCCTTAACCATGGCCTGCCCTTTCCTCCCGCGTTGACCCCTTAACACCTAGACCCAAACCCTTAACCATGGCCAGCCCTTTCCTCCCACCGTAAGCCCTTTACACCCTAGACCCAAACCCTTAACCATGGCCTGCCCTTTCCTCCCGCCTTGACCCCTTAACACCTAGCCACAAACCCTTAACCATGGCCTGCCCTTTCCTCCCACCGTAAGCCCTTTACACCTAGCCACAAACCCTTAACCATGGCCTGCCCTTTCCTCCCGCCTTGACCCCTTAACACCTAGCCACAAACCCTTCACCATGGCCTGCCCTTTCCTCCCACCGTAAGCCCTTTACACCCTAGACCCAAACCCTTAACCATGGCCAGCCCTTTCCTCCCGCCTTGACCCCTTAACACCTAGCCACAAACCCTTAACCATGGCCTGCCCTTTCCTCCCACCGTAAGCCCTTTACACCCTAGACCCAAACCCTTAACCATGGCCTGCCCTTTCCTCCCGCCTTGACCCCTTAACACCTAGCCACAAACCCTTAACCATGGCCTGCCCTTTCCTCCCACCGTAAGCCCTTTACACCTAGCCACAAACCCTTAACCATGGCCTGCCCTTTCCTCCCGCGTTGACCCCTTAACACCTAGCCACAAACCCTTAACCATGGCCTGCCCTTTCCTCCCACCGTAAGCCCTTTACACCCTAGACCCAAACCCTTAACCATGGCCAGCCCTTTCCTCCCACCGTAAGCCCTTTACACCTAGCCACAAACCCTTAACCATGGCCAGCCCTTTCCTCCCGCCTTGACCCCTTAACACCTAGACCCAAACCCTTCACCATGGCCTGCCCTTTCCTCCCACCGTAAGCCCTTTACACCCTAGACCCAAACCCTTAACCATGGCCAGCCCTTTCCTCCCACCGTAAGCCCTTTACACCTAGCCACAAACCCTTAACCATGGCCAGCCCTTTCCTCCCGCCTTGACCCCTTAACACCTAGACCCAAACCCTTCACCATGGCCTGCCCTTTCCTCCCACCGTAAGCCCTTTACACCCTAGACCCAAACCCTTAACCATGGCCAGCCCTTTCCTCCCGCCTTGACCCCTTAACACCTAGCCACAAACCCTTAACCATGGCCTGCCCTTTCCTCCCACCGTAAGCCCTTTACACCTAGCCACAAACCCTTAACCATGGCCTGCCCTTTCCTCCCACCGTAAGCCCTTTACACCTAGCCACAAACCCTTAACCATGGCCAGCCCTTTCCTCCCGCCTTGACCCCTTAACACCTAGCCACAAACCCTTAACCATGGCCAGCCATTTCCTCCCACCGTAAGCCCTTTACACCCTAGACCCAAACCCTTAACCATGGCCAGCCCTTTCCTCCCACCTTGACCCCTTTACACCTCGACCCAAACCCTTAACCATGGCCTGCCCTTTCCTCCCGCCTTGACCCCTTAACACCTAGCCACAAACCCTTAACCATGGCCTGCCCTTTCCTCCCGCCTTGACCCCTTAACACCTAGCCACAAACCCTTAACCATGGCCTGCCCTTTCCTCCCGCCTTGACCCCTTAACACCTAGCCACAAACCCTTAACCATGGCCTGCCCTTTCCTCCCACCGTAAGCCCTTTACACCCTAGACCCAAACCCTTCACCATGGCATGCCCTTTCCTCCCGCCTTGACCCCTTAACACCTAGCCACAAACCCTTAACCATGGCCTGCCCTTTCCTCCCGCCTTGACCCCTTAACACCTAGCCACAAACCCTTAACCATGGCCTGCCCTTTCCTCCCACCGTAAGCCCTTTACACCCTAGACCCAAACCCTTAACCATGGCCTGCCCTTTCCTCCCACCGTAAGCCCTTTACACCCTAGACCCAAACCCTTCACCATGGCCTGCCCTTTCCTCCCGCCTTGACCCCTTAACACCTAGCCACAAACCCTTCACCATGGCCTGCCCTTTCCTCCCACCTTGACCCCTTAAAGCCTAGACCCAAACCCTTAACCATGGCCAGCCCTTTCCTCCCACCGTAAGCCCTTTACACCCTAGACCCAAACCCTTCACCATGGCCTGCCCTTTCCTCCTGCCTTGACCCCTTAACACCTAGCCACAAACCCTTAACCATGGCCTGCCCTTTCCTCCCACCGTAAGCCCTTTACACCCTAGACCCAAACCCTTAACCATGGCCTGCCCTTTCCTCCCGCCTTGACCCCTTAACACCTAGACCCAAACCCTTCACCATGGCCTGCCCTTTCCTCCCACCGTAAGCCCTTTACACCCTAGACCCAAACCCTTAACCATGGCCTGCCCTTTCCTCCCGCCTTGACCCCTTAACACCTAGACCCAAACCCTTAACCATGGCCTGCCCTTTCCTCCCACCGTAAGCCCTTTACACCCTAGACCCAAACCCTTCACCATGGCCTGCCCTTTCCTCCCGCCTTGACCCCTTAAAGCCTAGACCCAAACCCTTCACCATGGCCTGCCCTTTCCTCCCACCGTAAGCCCTTTACACCCTAGACCCAAACCCTTCACCATGGCCAGCCCTTTCCTCCCGCCTTGACCCCTTAACACCTAGCCACAAACCCTTCACCATGGCCTGCCCTTTCCTCCCACCTTGACCCCTTAAAGCCTAGACCCAAACCCTTCACCATGGCCTGCCCTTTCCTCCCACCGTAAGCCCTTTACACCCTAGACCCAAACCCTTCACCATGGCCAGCCCTTTCCTCCCGCCTTGACCCCTTAACACCTAGACCCAAACCCTTCACCATGGCCTGCCCTTTCCTCCCACCGTAAGCCCTTTACACCCTAGACCCAAACCCTTAACCATGGCCAGCCCTTTCCTCCCGCCTTGACCCCTTAACACCTAGCCACAAACCCTTAACCATGGCCTGCCCTTTCCTCCCACCGTAAGCCCTTTACACCTAGCCACAAACCCTTAACCATGGCCTGCCCTTTCCTCCCGCCTTGACCCCTTAACACCTAGCCACAAACCCTTCACCATGGCCTGCCCTTTCCTCCCACCGTTAGCCCTTTACACCCTAGACCCAAACCCTTAACCATGGCCAGCCCTTTCCTCCCGCCTTGACCCCTTAACACCTAGCCACAAACCCTTAACCATGGCCTGCCCTTTCCTCCCACCGTAAGCCCTTTACACCCTAGACCCAAACCCTTAACCATGGCCTGCCCTTTCCTCCCGCCTTGACCCCTTAACACCTAGCCACAAACCCTTAACCATGGCCTGCCCTTTCCTCCCACCGTAAGCCCTTTACACCTAGCCACAAACCCTTAACCATGGCCTGCCCTTTCCTCCCGCGTTGACCCCTTAACACCTAGCCACAAACCCTTAACCATGGCCTGCCCTTTCCTCCCACCGTAAGCCCTTTACACCCTAGACCCAAACCCTTAACCATGGCCTGCCCTTTCCTCCCGCCTTGACCCCTTAACACCTAGCCACAAACCCTTAACCATGGCCTGCCCTTTCCTCCCGCGTTGACCCCTTAACACCTAGACCCAAACCCTTAACCATGGCCAGCCCTTTCCTCCCACCGTAAGCCCTTTACACCCTAGACCCAAACCCTTAACCATGGCCTGCCCTTTCCTCCCGCCTTGACCCCTTAACACCTAGCCACAAACCCTTAACCATGGCCTGCCCTTTCCTCCCACCGTAAGCCCTTTACACCTAGCCACAAACCCTTAACCATGGCCTGCCCTTTCCTCCCGCCTTGACCCCTTAACACCTAGCCACAAACCCTTCACCATGGCCTGCCCTTTCCTCCCACCGTAAGCCCTTTACACCCTAGACCCAAACCCTTAACCATGGCCAGCCCTTTCCTCCCGCCTTGACCCCTTAACACCTAGCCACAAACCCTTAACCATGGCCTGCCCTTTCCTCCCACCGTAAGCCCTTTACACCCTAGACCCAAACCCTTAACCATGGCCTGCCCTTTCCTCCCGCCTTGACCCCTTAACACCTAGCCACAAACCCTTAACCATGGCCTGCCCTTTCCTCCCACCGTAAGCCCTTTACACCTAGCCACAAACCCTTAACCATGGCCTGCCCTTTCCTCCCGCGTTGACCCCTTAACACCTAGCCACAAACCCTTAACCATGGCCTGCCCTTTCCTCCCACCGTAAGCCCTTTACACCCTAGACCCAAACCCTTAACCATGGCCAGCCCTTTCCTCCCACCGTAAGCCCTTTACACCTAGCCACAAACCTTAACCATGGCCAGCCCTTTCCTCCCGCCTTGACCCCTTAACACCTAGACCCAAACCCTTCACCATGGCCTGCCCTTTCCTCCCACCGTAAGCCCTTTACACCCTAGACCCAAACCCTTAACCATGGCCAGCCCTTTCCTCCCACCGTAAGCCCTTTACACCTAGACACAAACCCTTAACCTTGGCCAGCCCTTTCCTCCCGCCTTGACCCCTTAACACCTAGCCACAAACCCTTAACCATGGCCTGCCCTTTCCTCCCGCCTTGACCCCTTAACACCTAGCCACAAACCCTTAACCATGGCCAGCCCTTTCCTCCCGCCTTGACCCCTTAACACCTAGCCACAAACCCTTAACCATGGCCAGCCCTTTCCTCCCGCCTTGACCCCTTAACACCTAGCCACAAACCCTTAACCATGGCCAGCCCTTTCCTCCCGCCTTGACCCCTTAACACCTAGCCACAAACCCTTAACCATGGCCAGCCCTTTCCTCCCGCCTTGACCCCTTAACACCTAGCCACAAACCCTTAACCATGGCCAGCCCTTTCCTCCCACCGTAAGCCCTTTACACCCTAGACCCAAACCCTTAACCATGGCCTGCCCTTTCCTCCCGCCTTGACCCCTTAACACCTAGCCACAAACCCTAAACCATGGCCTGCCCTTTCCTCCCGCCTTGACCCCTTAACACCTAGCCACAAACCCTTAACCATGGCCAGCCCTTTCCTCCCACCGTAAGCCCTTTACACCTAGCCACAAACCCTTAACCATGGCCTGCCCTTTCCTCCCACCGTAAGCCCTTTACACCCTAGACCCAAACCCTTCACCATGGCATGCCCTTTCCTCCCGCCTTGACCCCTTTACACCTCGACCCAAACCCTTAACCATGGCCTGCCCTTTCCTCCCGTCTTGACCCCTTAACACCTAGCCACAAACCCTTAACCATGGCCTGCCCTTTCCTCCCGCCTTGACCCCTTAACACCTAGCCACAAACCCTTAACCATGGCCTGCCCTTTCCTCCCACCGTAAGCCCTTTACACCCTAGACCCAAACCCTTCACCATGGCATGCCCTTTCCTCCCGCCTTGACCCCTTAACACCTAGCCACAAACCCTTAACCATGGCCTGCCCTTTCCTCCCACCGTAAGCCCTTTACACCCTAGACCCAAACCCTTAACCATGGCCTGCCCTTTCCTCCCACCGTAAGCCCTTTACACCCTAGACCCAAACCCTTCACCATGGCCTGCCCTTTCCTCCCGCCTTGACCCCTTAACACCTAGCCACAAACCCTTCACCATGGCCTGCCCTTTCCTCCCACCTTGACCCCTTAAAGCCTAGACCCAAACCCTTAACCATGGCCAGCCCTTTCCTCCCACCATAAGCCCTTTACACCCTAGACCCAAACCCTTTACCATGGCCTGCCCTTTCCTCCCGCCTTGACCCCTTAACACCTAGCCACAAACCCTTAACCATGGCCTGCCCTTTCCTCCCACCGTAAGCCCTTTACACCTAGCCACAAACCCTTAACCATGGCCAGCCCTTTCCTCCCACCGTAAGCCCTTTACACCCTAGACCCAAACCCTTAACCATGGCATGCCCTTTCGTCCCGCCTTGACCCCTTAACACCTAGACCCAAACCCTTCACCATGGCCTGCCCTTTCCTCCCACCGTAAGCCCTTTACACCCTAGACCCAAACCCTTAACCATGGCCAGCCCTTTCCTCCCGCCTTGACCCCTTAACACCTAGCCACAAACCCTTAACCATGGCCTGCCCTTTCCTCCCACCGTAAGCCCTTTACACCCTAGACCCAAACCCTTAACCATGGCCAGCCCTTTCCTCCCGCCTTGACCCCTTAACACCTAGCCACAAACCCTTAACCATGGCCTGCCCTTTCCTCCCACCGTAAGCCCTTTACACCCTAGACCCAAACCCTTAACCATGGCCTGCCCTTTCCTCCCGCCTTGACCCCTTAACACCTAGCCACAAACCCTTAACCATGGCCTGCCCTTTCCTCCCGCCTTGACCCCTTAACACCTAGCCACAAACCCTTAACCATGGCCAGCCCTTTCCTCCCGCCTTGACCCCTTAACACCTAGCCACAAACCCTTAACCATGGCCAGCCCTTTCCTCCCACCGTAAGCCCTTTACACCTAGCCACAAACCCTTAACCATGGCCAGCCCTTTCCTCCCGCCTTGACCCCTTAACACCTAGCCACAAACCCTTAACCATGGCCAGCCCTTTCCTCCCACCGTAAGCCCTTTACACCCTAGACCCAAACCCTTAACCATGGCCAGCCCTTTCCTCCCGCCTTGATCCCTTAACACCTAGCCACAAACCCTTAACCATGGCCAGCCCTTTCCTCCCACCGTAAGCCCTTTACACCCTAGACCCAAACCCTTCACCATGGCATGCCCTTTCCTCCCGCCTTGACCCCTTTACACCTCGACCCAAACCCTTAACCATGGCCTGCCCTTTCCTCCCGCCTTGACCCCTTAACACCTAGCCACAAACCCTTAACCATGGCCTGCCCTTTCCTCCCGCCTTGACCCCTTAACACCTAGCCACAAACCCTTAACCATGGCCTGCCCTTTCCTCCCGCCTTGACCCCTTAACACCTAGCCACAAACCCTTAACCATGGCCTGCCCTTTCCTCCCACCGTAAGCCCTTTACACCCTAGACCCAAACCCTTAACCATGGCCAGCCCTTTCCTCCCACCTTGACCCCTTAACACCTAGCCACAAACCCTTAACCATGGCCAGCCCTTTCCTCCCGCCTTGACCCCTTAACACCTAGACCCAAACCCTTAACCATGGCCTGCCCTTTCCTCCCACCGTAAGCCCTTTACACCCTTGACCCAAACCCTTAACCATGGCCTGCCCTTTCCTCCCGCCTTGACCCCTTAACACCTAGCCACAAACCCTTAACCATGGCCTGCCCTTTCCTCCCACCGTAAGCCCTTTACACCCTAGACCCAAACCCTTAACCATGGCCAGCCCTTTCCTCCCGCCTTGACCCCTTAACACCTAGACCCAAACCCTTAACCATGGCCAGCCCTTTCCTCCCACCGTAAGCCCTTTACACCCTTGACCCAAACCCTTAACCATGGCCTGCCCTTTCCTCCCGCCTTGACCCCTTAACACCTAGCCACAAACCCTTAACCATGGCCTGCCCTTTCCTCCCACTGTAAGCCCTTTACACCCTAGACCCAAACCCTTAACCATGGCCAGCCCTTTCCTCCCACCGTAAGCCCTTAAAGCCTAGACCCAAACCCTTCACCATGGCCAGCCCTTTCCTCCCACCGTAAGCCCTTTACACCCTAGACCCAAACCCTTCACCATGGCCAGCCCTTTCCTCCCACCTTGACCCCTTAAAGCCTAGACCCAAACCCTTCACCATGGCCAGCCCTTTCCTCCCGCCTTGACCCCTTAACACCTAGCCACAAACCCTTAACCATGGCCTGCCCTTTCCTCCCACCGTAAGCCCTTAACACCCTAGACCCAAATCCTTAACCATGGCCAGCCCTTTCCTCCCGCCTTGACCCCTTAACACCTAGACCCAAACCCTTCACCATGGCCTGCCCTTTCCTCCCACCGTAAGCCCTTTACACCCTAGACCCAAACCCTTAACCATGGCCAGCCCTTTCCTCCCGCCTTGACCCCTTAACACCCTAGCCACAAACCCTTAACCATGGCCTGCCCTTTCCTCCCACCGTAAGCCCTTTACACCCTAGACCCAAACCCTTAACCATGGCCAGCCCTTTCCTCCCGCCTTGACCCCTTAACACCTAGACCCAAACCCTTAACCATGGCCTGCCCTTTCCTCCCACCGTAAGCCCTTTACACCCTTGACCCAAACCCTTAACCATGGCCTGCCCTTTCCTCCCGCCTTGACCCCTTAACACCTAGCCACAAACCCTTAACCATGGCCTGCCCTTTCCTCCCACCGTAAGCCCTTTACACCCTAGACCCAAACCCTTAACCATGGCCAGCCCTTTCCTCCCACCGTAAGCTCTTAAAGCCTAGACCCAAACCCTTCACCATGGCCAGCCCTTTCCTCCCACCGTAAGCCCTTTACACCCTAGACCCAAACCCTTCACCATGGCCAGCCCTTTCCTCCCACCTTGACCCCTTAAAGCCTAGACCCAAACCCTTAACCATGGCATGCCCTTTCCTCCCGCCTTGACCCCTTAACACCTAGCCACAAACCCTTAACCATGGCCTGCCCTTTCCTCCCACCTTGACCCCTTAACACCTAGCCACAAACCCTTAACCATGGCCTGCCCTTTCCTCCCACCGTAAGCCCTTTACACCCTAGACCCAAACCCTTAACCATGGCCAGCCCTTTCCTCCCGCCTTGACCCCTTAACACCTAGACCCAAACCCTTCACCATGGCCTGCCCTTTCCTCCCACCGTAAGCCCTTTACACCCTAGACCCAAACCCTTAACCATGGCATGCCCTTTCCTCCCGCCTTGACCCCTTAACACCTAGCCCCAAACCCTTAACCATGGCCAGCCCTTTCCTCCCACCGTAAGCCCTTTACACCCTAGACCCAAACCCTTCACCATGGCCAGCCCTTTCCTCCCGCCTTGACCCCTTAACACCTAGCCACAAACCCTTAACCATGGCCTGCCCTTTCCTCCCACCGTAAGCCCTTTACACCTAGCCACAAACCCTTAACCATGGCCTGCCCTTTCCTCCCGCCTTGACCCCTTAACACCTAGCCACAAACCCTTAACCATGGCCAGCCCTTTCCTCCCACCGTAAGCCCTTTACACCCTAGACCCAAACCCTTCACGATGGCCAGCCCTTTCCTCCCGCCTTGACCCCTTAACACCTAGCCACAAACCCTTAACCATGGCCAGCCCTTTCCTCCCACCGTAAGCCCTTTACACCCTAGACCCAAACCCTTCACCATGGCATGCCCTTTCCTCCCGCCTTGACCCCTTTACACCTCGACCCAAACCCTTCACCATGGCATGCCCTTTCCTCCCGCCTTGACCCCTTAACACCTAGCCACAAACCCTTAACCATGGCCTGCCCTTTCCTCCCGCCTTGACCCCTTAACACCTAGCCACAAACCCTTAACCATGGCCTGCCCTTTCCTCCCACCGTAAGCCCTTTACACCCTAGACCCAAACCCTTCACCATGGCATGCCCTTTCCTCCCGCCTTGACCCCTTAACACCTAGCCACAAACCCTTAACCATGGCCTGCCCTTTCCTCCCACCGTAAGCCCTTTACACCCTAGACCCAAACCCTTCACCATGGCCTGCCCTTTCCTCCCACCGTAAGCCCTTTACACCCTAGACCCAAACCCTTCACCATGGCCTGCCCTTTCCTCCCGCCTTGACCCCTTAACACCTAGCCACAAACCCTTCACCATGGCCTGCCCTTTCCTCCCACCTTGACCCCTTAAAGCCTAGACCCAAACCCTTAACCATGGCCAGCCCTTTCCTCCCACCGTAAGCCCTTTACACCCTAGACCCAAACCCTTCACAATGGCCTGCCCTTTCCTCCCGCCTTGACCCCTTAACACCTAGCCACAAACCCTTAACCATGGCCTGCCCTTTCCTCCCACCGTAAGCCCTTTACACCCTAGACCCAAACCCTTAACCATGGCATGCCCTTTCCTCCCGCCTTGACCCCTTAACACCTAGCCACAAACCCTTAACCATGGCCAGCCCTTTCCTCCCACCGTAAGCCCTTTACACCCTAGACCCAAACCCTTAACCATGGCCAGCCCTTTCCTCCCGCCTTGACCCCTTAACACCTAGCCACAAACCCTTAACCATGGCCAGCCCTTTCCTCCCGCCTTGACCCCTTAACACCTAGCCACAAACCCTTAACCATGGCCTGCCCTTTCCTCCCACCGTAAGCCCTTTACACCCTAGACCCAAACCCTTCACCATGGCCAGCCCTTTCCTCCCACCGTGACCCCTAAAAGCCTAGACCCAAACCCTTAACCATGGCCAGCCCTTTCCTCCCACCGTAAGCCCTTTACACCTAGACCCAAACCCTTAACCATGGCCAGCCCTTTCCTCCCGCCTTGACCCCTTAACACCTAGCCACAAACCCTTAACCATGGCCTGCCCTTTCCTCCCACCGTAAGCCCTTTACACCCTAGACCCAAACCCTTAACCATGGCCAGCCCTTTCCTCCCGCCGTAAGCCCTTTACATCCTAGACCCAAACCCTTAACCATGGCCTGCCCTTTCCTCCCACCGTAAGCCCTTTACACCCTAGACCCAAACCCTTAACCATGGCCAGCCCTTTCCTCCCGCCTTGACCCCTTAACACCTAGCCACAAACCCTTAACCATGGCCTGCCCTTTCCTCCCACCGTAAGCCCTTTACACCCTAGACCCAAACCCTTAACCATGGCCTGCCCTTTCCTCCCACCGTAAGCCCTTTACACCCTAGACCCAAACCCTTAACCATGGCCAGCCCTTTCCTCCCGCCTTGACCCCTTAACACCTAGACCCAAACCCTTAACCATGGCCTGCCCTTTCCTCCCACCGTAAGCCCTTTACACCCTAGACCCAAACCCTTCACCATGGCATGCCCTTTCCTCCCGCCTTGACCCCTTAACACCTAGCCACAAACCCTTAACCATGGCCTGCCCTTTCCTCCCACCGTAAGCCCTTTACACCCTAGACCCAAACCCTTAACCATGGCCAGCCCTTTCCTCCCGCCTTGGCCCTTAACACCTAGACCCAAACCCTTAACCATGGCCTGCCCTTTCCTCCCGCCTTGACCCCTTAACACCTAGCCACAAACCCTTCACCATGGCCAGCCCTTTCCTCCCACCGTAAGCCCTTTACACCCTAGACCCAAACCCTTCACCATGGCCTGCCCTTTCCTCCCGCCTAGACCCCTTAACACCTAGTAACAAACCCTTCACCATGGCCTGCCCTTTCCTCCCGCCTTGACCCCTTAACACCTAGCCACAAACCCTTAACCATGGCCAGCCCTTTCCTCCCACCGTAAGCCCTTTACACCCTAGACCCAAACCCTTAACCATGGCCTGCCCTTTCCTCCCGCCTTGACCCCTTAACACCTAGACCCAAACCCTTAACCATGGCCAGCCCTTTCCTCCCACCTTGACCCCTTAACACCTAGACCCAAACCCTTCACCATGGCCTGCCCTTTCCTCCCACCTTGACCCCTTAACACCTAGCCACAAACCCTTAACCATGGCCTGCCCTTTCCTCCCGCCTTGACCCCTTAACACCTAGCCACAAACCCTTAACCATGGCCAGCCCTTTCCTCCCGCCTTGACCCCTTAACACCTAGCCACAAACCCTTAACCATGGCCTGCCCTTTCCTCCCACCGTAAGCCCTTTACACCCTAGACCCAAACCCTTCACCATGGCCTGCCCTTTCCTCCCACCGTAAGCCCTTTACACCCTAGACCCAAACCCTTCACCATGGCCTGCCCTTTCCTCCCACCGTAAGCCCTTTACACCCTAGACCCAAACCCTTCACCATGGCCTGCCCATTGCCCGCCCATTCCTCCCACCGTAAGCCCTTTACACCCTAGACCCAAACCCTTCACCATGGCCAGCCCTTTCCTCCCACCGTAAGCCCTTTACACCCTAGACCCAAACCCTTAACCATGGCCAGCCCTTTCCTCCCACCTTGACCCCTAAAGGCCTAGACCCAAACCCTTAACCATGGCCAGCCCTTTCCTCCCACCGTAAGCCCTTTACACCCTAGACCCAAACCCTTCACCATGGCCTGCCCTTTCCTCCCGCCTTGACCCCTTAACACCTAGCCACAAACCCTTAACCATGGCCTGCCCTTTCCTCCCACCGTAAGCCCTTTACACCCTAGACCCAAACCCTTAACCATGGCCAGCCCTTTCCTCCCGCCTTGGCCCTTAACACCTAGACCCAAACCCTTCACCATGGCATGCCCTTTCCTCCCGCCTTGACCCCTTAACACCTAGCCACAAACCCTTAACCATGGCCTGCCCTTTCCTCCCGCCTTGACCCCTTAACACCTAGCCACAAACCCTTCACCATGGCCTGCCCTTTCCTCCCGCCTTGACCCCTTAACACCTAGCCACAAACCCTTAACCATGGCCAGCCCTTTCCTCCCACCGTAAGCCCTTTACACCCTAGACCCAAACCCTTCACCATGGCCTGCCCTTTCCTCCCGCGTTGACCCCTTAACACCTAGCCACAAACCCTTAACCATGGCCAGCCCTTTCCTCCCACCTTGACCCCTTAACACCTAAACCCAAACCCTTCACCATGGCCTGCCCTTTCCTCCCGCGTTGACCCCTTAACACCTAGCCACAAACCCTTAACCATGGCCAGCCCTTTCCTCCCACCTTGACCCCTTAACACCTAGCCACAAACCCTTAACCATGGCCTGCCCTTTCCTCCCGCCTTGACCCCTTAACACCTAGCCACAAACCCTTAACCATGGCCAGCCCTTTCCTCCCACCGTAAGCCCTTTACACCCTAGACCCAAACCCTTAACCATGGCCAGCCCTTTCCTCCCACCTTGACCCCTAAAGGCCTAGACCCAAACCCTTAACCATGGCCAGCCCTTTCCTCCCACCGTAAGCCCTTTACACCCTAGACCCAAACCCTTCACCATGGCATGCCCTTTCCTCCCGCCTTGACCCCTTAACACCTAGCCACAAATCCTTTACCATGGCCTGCCCTTTCCTCCCACCGTAAGCCCTTTACACCCTAGACCCAAACCCTTCACCATGGCCTGCCCTTTCCTCCCGCCTTGACCCCTTAACACCTAGCCACAAACCCTTCACCATGGCCAGCCCTTTCCTCCCACCGTAAGCCCTTTACACCCTAGACCCAAACCCTTCACCATGGCCTGCCCTTTCCTCCCGCCTTGACCCCTTAACACCTAGCCACAAACCCTTCACCATGGCCTGCCCTTTCCTCCCGCCTTGACCCCTTAACACCTAGCCACAAACCCTTAACCATGGCCAGCCCTTTCCTCCCACCGTAAGCCCTTTACACCCTAGACCCAAACCCTTCACCATGGCCTGCCCTTTCCTCCCGCGTTGACCCCTTAACACCTAGCCACAAACCCTTAACCATGGCCAGCCCTTTCCTCCCACCTTGACCCCTTAACACCTAGACCCAAACCCTTCACCATGGCCAGCCCTTTCCTCCCGCCTTGACCCCTTAACACCTAGCCACAAACCCTAAACCATGGCCAGCCCTTTCCTCCCACCGTAAGCCCTTTACACCCTAGACCCAAACCCTTAACCATGGCCAGCCCTTTCCTCCCGCCTTGACCCCTTAACACCTAGCCACAAACCCTTCACCATGGCCAGCCCTTTCCTCCCACCGTAAGCCCTTTACACCCTAGACCCAAACCCTTAACCATGGCCAGCCCTTTCCTCCCGCCTTGACCCCTTAACACCTAGCCACAAACCCTTAACCATGGCCTGCCCTTTCCTCCCACCGTAAGCCCTTTACACCCTAGACCCAAACCCTTAACCATGGCCAGCCCTTTCCTCCCGCCTTGACCCCTTAACACCTAGCCACAAACCCTTAACCATGGCCAGCCCTTTCCTCCCGCCTTGACCCCTTAACACCTAGCCACAAACCCTTAACCATGGCCTGCCCTTTCCTCCCACCATAAGCCCTTTACACCCTAGACCCAAACCCTTCAGCATGGCCTGCCCTTTCCTCCCACCGTAAGCCCTTTACACCTAGCCACAAACCCTACCATGGCCTGCCCTTTCCTCCCGCCTTGACCCCTTAACACCTAGCCACAAACCCTTAACCATGGCCAGCCCTTTCCTCCCGCCTTGACCCCTTAACACCTAGCCACAAACCCTTAACCATGGCCAGCCCTTTCCTCCCACCGTAAGCCCTTTACACCCTAGACCCAAACCCTTCACCATGGCCTGCCCTTTCCTCCCGCCTTGACCCCTTAACACCTAGCCACAAACCCTTAACCATGGCCAGCCCTTTCCTCCCGCCTTGACCCCTTAACACCTAGACCCAAACCCTTAACCATGGCCAGCCCTTTCCTCCCACCGTAAGCCCTTTACACCCTAGACCCAAACCCTTAACCATGGCCTGCCCTTTCCTCCCACCGTAAGCCCTTTACACCCTAGACCCAAACCCTTAACCATGGCCAGCCCTTTCCTCCCGCCTTGACCCCTTAACACCTAGCCACAAACCCTTAACCATGGCCAGCCCTTTCCTCCCGCCTTGACCCCTTAACACCTAGCCACAAACCCTTAACCATGGCCAGCCCTTTCCTCCCACCGTAAGCCCTTTACACCCTAGACCCAAACCCTTCACCATGGCCTGCCCTTTCCTCCCGCCTTGACCCCTTAACACCTAGCCACAAACCCTTAACCATGGCCAGCCCTTTCCTCCCGCCTTGACCCCTTAACACCTAGACCCAAACCCTTAACCATGGCCAGCCCTTTCCTCCCACCGTAAGCCCTTTACACCCTAGACCCAAACCCTTAACCATGGCCTGCCCTTTCCTCCCACCGTAAGCCCTTTACACCCTAGACCCAAACCCTTAACCATGGCCAGCCCTTTCCTCCCGCCTTGACCCCTTAACACCTAGCCACAAACCCTTAACCATGGCCAGCCCTTTCCTCCCACCGTAAGCCCTTTACACCCTAGACCCAAACCCTTCACCATGGCCTGCCCTTTCCTCCCGCCTTGACCCCTTAACACCTAGCCACAAACCCTTAACCATGGCCTGCCCTTTCCTCCCACCGTAAGCCCTTTACACCTAGCCACAAACCCTTAACCATGGCATGCCCTTTCCTCCCGCCTTGACCCCTTAACACCTAGCCACAAACCCTTAACCATGGCCAGCCCTTTCCTCCCACCGTAAGCCCTTTACACCCTAGACCCAAACCCTTCACCATGGCCTGCCCTTTCCTCCCGCCTTGACCCCTTAACACCTATCCACAAACCCTTAACCATGGCCTGCCCTTTCCTCCCACCGTAAGCCCTTTACACCCTAGACCCAAACCCTTAACCATGGCATGCCCTTTCCTCCCGCCTTGACCCCTTTACACCTAGCCACAAACCCTTAACCATGGCCTGCCCTTTCCTCCCGCCTTGACCCCTTAACACCTAGCCACAAACCCTTAACCATGGCCAGCCCTTTCCTCCCACCTTGACCCCTTAACACCTAGACCCAAACCCTTAACCATGGCCAGCCCTTTCCTCCCGCCTTGACCCCTTAACACCTAGCCACAAACCCTTAACCATGGCATGCCCTTTCCTCCCGCCTTGACCCCTTTACACCTAGCCACAAACCCTTAACCATGGCCTGCCCTTTCCTCCCGCCTTGACCCCTTAACACCTAGACCCAAACCCTTAACCATGGCCTGCCCTTTCCTCCCGCCTTGACCCCTTAACACCTAGCCACAAACCCTTAACCATGGCCAGCCCTTTCCTCCCACCGTAAGCCCTTTACACCCTAGACCCAAACCCTTCACCATGGCCTGCCCTTTCCTCCCGCCTTGACCCCTTCACACCTAGCCACAAACCCTTAACCATGGCCTGCCCTTTCCTCCCGCCTTGACCCCTTAACACCTAGCCACAAACCCTTCACCATGGCCAGCCCTTTCCTCCCGCCTTGACCCCTTAACACCTAGCCACAAACCCTTAACCATGGCCAGCCCTTTCCTCCCACCGTAAGCCATTTACACCCTAGACCCAAACCCTTCACCATGGCCTGCCCTTTCCTCCCACCTTGACCCCTTAACACCTAGCCACAAACCCTTAACCATGGCCAGCCCTTTCCTCCCACCGTAAGCCCTTAACACCCTAGACCCAAACCCTTCACCATGGCCTGCCCTTTCCTCCCGCCTTGACCCCTTCACACCTAGCCACAAACCCTTAACCATGGCCTGCCCTTTCCTCCCGCCTTGACCCCTTAACACCTAGCCACAAACCCTTATCCATGGCCAGCCCTTTCCTCCCACCGTAAGCCATTTACACCCTAGACCCAAACCCTTAACCATGGCCAGCCCTTTCCTCCCGCCTTGACCCCTTAACACCTAGCCACAAACCCTTAACCATGGCCAGCCCTTTCCTCCCACCGTAAGCCCTTTACACCCTAGACCCAAACCCTTCACCATGGCCTGCCCTTTCCTCCCACCTTGACCCCTTAACACCTAGCCACAAACCCTTAACCATGGCCAGCCCTTTCCTCCCACCGTAAGCCCTTTACACCCTAGACCCAAACCCTTCACCATGGCCTGCCCTTTCCTCCCACCTTGACCCCTTAACACCTAGCCACAAACCCTTAACCATGGCCTGCCCTTTCCTCCCGCCTTGACCCCTTTACACCTAGCCACAAACCCTTAACCATGGCATGCCCTTTCCTCCCGCCTTGACCCCTTAACACCTAGCCACAAACCCTTAACCATGGCCTGCCCTTTCCTCCCACCGTAAGCCCTTTACACCCTAGACCCAAACCCTTCACCATGGCATGCCCTTTCCTCCCGCCTTGACCCCTTAACACCTAGCCACAAACCCTTAACAATGGCCAGCCCTTTCCTCCCGCCTTGACCCCTTTACACCTAGCCACAAACCCTTCACCATGGCATGCCCTTTCCTCCCGCCTTGACCCCTTAACACCTAGCCACAAACCCTTAACCATGGCCAGCCCTTTCCTCCCACCGTAAGCCCTTTACACCCTAGACCCAAACCCTTCACCATGGCCTGCCCATTGCCCGCCCTTTCCTCCCACCGTAAGCCCTTTACACCCTAGACCCAAACCCTTCACCATGGCCTGCCCTTTCCTCCCACCGTAAGCCCTTTAGACCCTAGACCCAAACCCTTCACCATGGCCTGCCCTTTCCTCCCGCCTTGACCCCTTAACACCTAGCCACAAACCCTTAACCATGGCCAGCCCTTTCCTCCCACCGTAAGCCCTTTACAACCTAGACCCAAACCCTTAACCATGGCCTGCCCTTTCCTACCACCTTGACCCCTTAACACCTAGACCCAAACCCTTCACCATGGCCTGCCCTTTCCTCCCGCCTTGACCCCTTAACACCTAGCCACAAACCCTTAACCATGGCCAGCCCTTTCCTCCCGCCTTGACCCCTTAACACCTAGACCCAAACCCTTTACCATGGCCTGCCCTTTCCTCCCACCGTAAGCCCTTTACAACCTAGACCCAAACCCTTAACCATGGCCTGCCCTTTCCTCCCACCTTGACCCCTAAAGGCCTAGACCCAAACCCTTAACCATGGCCAGCCCTTTCCTCCCACCGTAAGCCCTTTACACCCTAGACCCAAACCCTTAACCATGGCCAGCCCTTTCCTCCCACCTTGACCCCTTAAAGCCTAGACCCAAACCCTTCACCATGGCCAGCCCTTTCCTCCCACCGTAAGCTCTTTACACCCTAGACCCAAACCCTTAACCATGGCCAGCCCTTTCCTCCCACCTTGACCCCTAAAAGCCTAGACCCAAACCCTTAACCATGGCCAGCCCTTTCCTCCCACCGTAAGCCCTTTACACCCTAGACCCAAACCCTTCACCATGGCATGCCCTTTCCTCCCGCCTTGACCCCTTAACACCTAGCCACAAACCCTAAACCATGGCCAGCCCTTTCCTCCCACCGTAAGCCCTTTACACCCTAGACCCAAACCCTTAACCATGGCCTGCCCTTTCCTCCCGCCTTGACCCCTTAACACCTAGCCACAAACCCTTAACCATGGCCAGCCCTTTCCTCCCACCGTAAGCCCTTTACACCCTAGACCCAAACCCTTAACCATGGCCAGCCCTTTCCTCCCGCCTTGACCCCTTAACACCTAGCCACAAACCCTTAACCATGGCCAGCCCTTTCCTCCCACCGTAAGCCCTTTACACCCTAGACCCAAACCCTTCACCATGGCCAGCCCTTTCCTCCCACCTTGACCCCTTAACACCTAGACCCAAACCCTTAACCATGGCCAGCCCTTTCCTCCCACCGTAAGCCCTTTACACCCTAGACCCAAACCCTTCACCATGGCCAGCCCTTTCCTCCCACCTTGACCCCTTAACACCTAGACCCAAACCCTTCACCATGGCCTGCCCTTTCCTCCCACCTTGACCCCTTAACACCTAGCCCCAAACCCTTAACCATGGCCAGCCCTTTCCTCCCGCCTTGACCCCTTAACACCTAGCCACAAACCCTTAACCATGGCCAGCCCTTTCCTCCCACCGTAAGCCCTTTACACCCTAGACCCAAACCCTTCACCATGGCCAGCCCTTTCCTCCCACCTTGACCCCTTAACACCTAGACCCAAACCCTTAACCATGGCCAGCCCTTTCCTCCCACCGTAAGCCCTTTACACCCTAGACCCAAACCCTTAACCATGGCCAGCCCTTTCCTCCCACCGTAAGCCCTTTACACCCTAGACCCAAACCCTTCACCATGGCCAGCCCTTTCCTCCCACCTTGACCCCTTAACACCTAGACCCAAACCCTTCACCATGGCCTGCCCTTTCCTCCCACCGTAAGCCCTTTACACCCTAGACCCAAACCCTTCACCATGGCCTGCCCTTTCCTCCCGCCTTGACCCCTTAACACCTAGCCACAAACCCTTAACCATGGCCTGCCCTTTCCTCCCACCGTAAGCCCTTTACACCCTAGACCCAAACCCTTAACCATGGCATGCCCTTTCCTCCCGCCTTGACCCCTTAAAACCTAGCCCCAAACCCTTAACCATGGCCAGCCCTTTCCTCCTACCGTAAGCCCTTTACACCCTAGACCCAAACCCTTCACCATGGCATGCCCTTTCCTCCCGCCTTGACCCCTTAACACCTAGCCACAAACCCTCAACCATGGCCAGCCCTTTCCTCCCACCGTAAGCCCTTTACACCCTAGACCCAAACCCTTCACAATGGCCTGCCCTTTCCTCCCGCCTTGACCCCTTAACACCTAGCCACAAACCCTCAACCATGGCCTGCCCTTTCCTCCCGCCTTGACCCCTTAAAGCCTAGACCCAAACCCTTCACCATGGCCTGCCCTTTCCTCCCACCGTAAGCCCTTAACACCTAGCCACAAACCCTTAACCATGGCCAGCCCTTTCCTCCCGCCTTGACCCCTTAACACCTAGCCACAAACCCTCAACCATGGCCTGCCCTTTCCTCCCGCCTTGACCCCTTAAAGCCTAGACCCAAACCCTTCACCATGGCCTGCCCTTTCCTCCCACCGTAAGCCCTTTACACCTAGCCACAAACCCTACCATGGCCTGCCCTTTCCTCCCGCCTTGACCCCTTAACACCTAGCCACAAACCCTTAACCATGGCCTGCCCTTTCCTCCCGCCTTGACCCCTTAACACCTAGCCACAAACCCTTCACCATGGCATGCCCTTTCCTCCCACCCTGGCCTCTTAAAGCCTAGACCCAAACCCTTGCCTGTCCTTCCCCCCCACCTGTACACCACTGTCATGTCATCGTCCTCAATGTTGCAGAGGTCCCCACCCATCTTGATGCTGGTGACGCACTTGTCCGTAGTGAGGAAGGTGGAGGCCAGGCAGTCACTGCTCAGCTGATCTCTGTGCAGGGTCCAGAAAATGGGGTGTAGGGTTCAGGGCTAGGGTGCAAGATACAGTCACGGCTCACCTGATCTCCGATTACCAGTAGGGTTAGGTACGGGTTCAGCTGTTAGGGTTCAGGGTTCAGGGTTGTTGAGGAAGTGGAGGCCTGGACGTTGCTGCCCAGGTGTGCACATCAGTGTTAATTTTGCAGTGCTTCAGTTAATTTTGCAGTGCTTTAAATTCTGCTAAGTTGCCATATCACACAACCGGAAGGTCCAATGCATTCAACACTCCTGCTTGTTTCCCTCGGTGTATTTTTCTTAGTGTTCTCCTATCGCCAGGTTTTGCGTTGCCATTTTTCTGTTCTTCATGCTCACACTGCTGCAGCCCCTTCGTAAAGGCTAAAAACTGGTTGCCAGTGGCAAGGCTACCACAAGAAAACTCACACGTTGCGGCCATAGATCTGGACATTGGATCCAGACCGCCCAGTCGAAGGGTACACTGTCTTGAGAGCTGCAAGGCAGGGGGGCGCATGCAAGCAGGCATCCACATCAGATCACAAACTGAGCATGCAAACATTTCATGCATCCACAACTAATCTAGAGATTTGAAGCGACAGGCCAACTATACCACATCATGTAACTGTCAAAGTCATACATGGTGCATGGTGCATGATGCTTCACCACACGTGCATGATGCATGGTGCATGATGCATACTGCATGATGCATGGTGCATGGTAAATGATTCTGCCCGAAGCTGGGTGCATGGTGTAAGAGCCCTAACATCCACTCGTGCCTCTGCCTCGACCTTTTCTTCCCACGTACCACCTACAGGGCATCCGCACGATCTGTCTGCCCCCTCTCACTTGACGTCATGCTGTCCCTATGCGTGGAGGGGGAACTGTGCCCTTGCCCCTGCCAACTGCCAAGGCCCTGCCCACTGCGCCCCCCCTGCTCCCCGTGCCCCTGCTCCATAGTGCCCCTGTCCCCAAGAACCCTTCCCCCTGCCTCCCAGTACACCTGCCCCTACCTCCTCATACCCCTGCTCGTGCCCTTATGTTCTTGTGCCCCCTCCCCAGGCTCCCCACTTACTTGGTGTCAAACTGTCACTGTAGGAGAAGCAGCACCTAGTACCCTGAGCCGCCCCATCCACCAGTACCGTCAGCGGGTACGCGCCACCTATGTCCCCCGCGACAGTATCGCATGTCATTAGCGTGTCTGGGGACAGCAGCGCGATCACGTGGCAGGGGTACGGCTCGATGAGTACCGCATTGTCGCCGCTATGGGGATCGAAACCAGAGCCAGAGATGGAGAGCCTGAAGGGGTTGGCGGAGAAAAGGGCGAAGAGGCGAAGCGTGGTGAGGTACTAGCATTGTGCGCATGAAGTGGGTACAAGCTGGTTCTTGTAGGAGGTAAGTGTCGGAAAAGCTGATGCTGGTGTTGCGTGCTAGGCACATGAACTGGTGTGCGGGTGCGCGATGGGTAGGTATCTCGTAAGCACTAGCATGCGGTGCAAGGAGTGGTTGTATGCTCATGGCACTGCAAAGCGTGTCCAAGATCCCTCCTATACTGTCGATACCTCCTCACCCCCAAAACATGTCCCATGCCCCCCTCCCCACACACCGAAATGCACTGTCCAAGCATCCTCTGACCAAGCCGATGCCATGCCTCCTACACACAGGGATTGCGGCCGATGCCTCCCCTCCCCCATGCACACTCAGACATACATTCTTCATGCCTCCTCTACGGTATCCATCTAGAATATGAAAAGGCGCTGCCCGCGTCACCTGTCACACAGATACGGTTATTTCGAGTTCCGTAATTTTTGTGTTACGGGGTTGACGGTGAGGAAGGCGTAGAATCTTGTTACGGGGGGCGTCAGTGCCGTATCATATTTGTTACGGGGTTGTTGGTGGTGTAGTCCGTAACATTTCGGGATAAGGTTTGACATAGGGGTTCCGCAGGAGTTCCTAGTAGTCCGTAATAGGTTGTGGTGGCTGGTCAGCAACGTAGTTGAGATCTCTTGGATGATCTTGACTTATGGTTTTGCGTGAGGTTTTGCTGGAAGCTTGTCGGAAGGCCTGATCCGTAGAAAGAAAGAAAGAGAACGCCTGAGCGTGGCTTGAGGAATACGGGATTTTAAATGCCGTACACCGTATATATGTAAATGCTGCAGCCCCCGAGTGACGTGTATGCCCTGAAAACTGTTGAGGTGTCCCAGGCTGTGTGTTTGGTCAGTAGTTGCTAAGGATGCCCCTGCCTCTGTTTGCGTCATGATCATGTTGGGCGATGGTGCTGCTTTGTTGGGTGAATGTTGGGTGGTGCTGGTGATGTGTCATGTGTGTGCTGCCTGTGTTGCTTGTGCGGTGGGGTTGAGGGTGTTGTGCATGTAGGGTACTACTGCTTGTGCGTGTGTGGATTTGCTTCTGGGCTGTGAATGTCAGCTGTGCCACCATGTCAGCCTAGCACTTGTCTTAAAAGTCCAGCGCAACATCATATTTGTTGCATGGCATGTGCATGTGAACAGGTAGGCGCAGAAAATGAAGTGGGATGCTTTCCTGTGCGGGGACTTATTGCGTAGTAGCAGCAGGTCATGCTCACATGGTCCGTGCCATGATCTTGAGCGTGAACTGTCAATAAGAAGGTTCATGCCGTGAGTGAAACTGTGCACACAGCAACAAGCTGTTTGCACACCGAACGCAGCAGGTGGCCAAACCTGAGCAGCAGGTCCCCAAGCCTCAATCAGAACAGACAGAGGTTTTTTATATGTTGACCAGTGAGTGTGCATATATGTTTTCTTTTAAGCTGCTGCAGTTGTGTTGTGCTTGGATGACATTGTTCGTGCATGCATGGCACTGGACGCTCTGTCGGTAGGTCGTCGCAATTCATTCACGGGAAACTGAAGGAGGCAAGTAAATCTGCCGGCACTGTCAAACCTTGCATAGACAACGAGTTTGCGCCTTTAACAAAGCTGCACGATAGTCCCCACGATGGTATTTCACATGTTCTGCAGTGTCAACTGTCATCCTGCAAGTTCGAAAACAAGTCAGCCGCTGGCTGCAGCGCTGCGGATCAACGCGAGCAGCCCTATAACCACGCCTAACCTGTTCAACGAGTTTGCGCTTTAAGCAGCGCAACGCGAGTGCATGACACGTACTGCGCAGTATGGAATTTCGGTAGAAAAGTCCAAAAGCAACGTGGCCGAGGCCGTGGCTGCCCCACCACGAGCACATACATTGCTGACAGACATGCAAACTACTCTGCGCCCTTTTGGTGATGTGTTTTTTGGCTTGCTGCACGGTGTTGTGCATTTTGGGTTCATGGCTTTGGTTCTGGATGTGAAGCATACTAACTTGTGTGGCCTGGTTCAAGGAGCCTAGTGATGGGGTAAATGGGCTCGTAGGTGACAAGTGCCTTTATTTTTTGATGTTGCTTGTGCATGCAGGTGGTATTGGTCTTGGGAACCGGTATGCTCCATTGGTTGCTGATGCAGCTATGGCATATGAAGGTCAAGGCTTGGATGATGCTGTCCTGGTGACGCGTGTGATTTCTCGTCCATCGGGTGAGCATGGATGAGATTGTTGGCATGACTGGTCTCATTGATGCCATGCTGGTTGTCAAGGTGGAATGCTATCAGTTCATTCTCAAGCCTGTGTGTCAGTGGCATACGTGGCTGAATACATTCTGTTACTTTTGATTGTAGGCGTGCCTGGTAGCACACGTGATGGCTCTGTTGGTGCAACGGCTGAGCCTCGTCTGACACGTCGTCCTGTGAACATGCCAAAATACATGCGTGGACTTGTGGGCAACAACGGTGTATAACCTGTTGTTTCTGGTACGTCTTTTGGTTGAGTGGTGTGGGGCAGGATTGGGTGATGTGTTTGTTGTGCTTGAAAAGTGATCTGTGTTGTGTGGGTCAATTGTGTTGTCTGCTGTGCTGCTCGAACGGGCTGTGGTTCTGCATTGGTGGGTTCTGTTGGGGGAATATGGGTATCGGTTTGGGTACCTTTCATGATTGTGGAATGGGGTGGTCCTCGGGTGCAGCCTCTGGTGTTTTAGAAGCTGATGCGCATGTGCTGTGTGTGAGTATGGCTGGGCCATATATGGCTTGTTCACGCATGTGTGGCGTTGCTTCTTTGTTGTGATTGCAGGGAATGCACGTCTGGCACGGTCACCTCTGCTACCAACTGGCTTCGGGGTTGGTTCCTTTAATGTTGCCTCCGGGCTTGCTCATGGGGTTGCGTCTGTGTCAGGTAAGCAGATGTGTGCTGATTCTGTTCATTTGGGAAGAGCTTTCATGTGCCTTGTTTGCAGTACACTACTAGGCAAGTGGCAGTTGGTTTCAGGGATGTAGGGCAACTTGGCCTGGAGTATGCACATGTCTGTAGTTGCTCGGTGCCTCGGTGACGTGGTGATGTTTGTTATTGATATTTTGGGATTCCTACCTGGGGCAGAGATTGTGGGTGTCAGTTGAGAGCCTACGTCCATGATGCATGTGGCTGTGTTTTAAGCAATTCAATTGAAGTTGTTGGCGGCCAACTGGCCCTAGGGTTGGTGCACCACAGTTGCGGAGGGAGGGTTGCTGGTGTGGGGCATGTAGTATTGTAGTTTGCATGGGTAGTTTGCAATAATTGGTTGTTGCTGTTATCTATGGCTGAGCAAATTGTGTTTGCTTGTCTGTGTGGTGTACCTGCACTGTGGCCTGAGTGACAGACTTATCTGTCACTCAAATTGATTGCCGTGTTGAGCGCCCATCCACACTCCTTCATATGTATGAAAGCCCCATCCACACTCCTTAATATGTATGAGAGCTCCATCCATGCTCCTTCATATGTATGAGATGTTTGACGCAGCATCAGTCATTTTTACTCTCAACGTGTCTCGCAATGGCTTATCAAGACAACAGAGAACCCGATTGCATCATCGAATTCACTGAAAATACCAGTAAGAAAGACAGGGTGTCGCTAATTCAAACGGCGACTCGATCTCTGAGGGACTATGGAGTTGACGCAGCAAAGAGAAGACTGTTAACAAAAACTAATAAACCTCGAGTATTGTACGCGGTTAAGAGAGAATATGTTGGAAAATCCATCGGACCTCACAAGGAGATCGTGTTTGATCATCATGACGAAGCCCTCGTGGACTTCAGAAATAATCCAGGCCATCTTTCTGCGTCCGGCTCTGTTTCCGCCACCCATTCCGTGCCGGTGAGGGGTTGAGGTGGCACCTTTTTCATGCTGCTGTGGTCAATAAATATCATGGTGCAGGGTGCAGGGTGAATTGCTAGTGCATGGGTGCATGGGCACTCCCACAGTACTGCCAAATATTGAACATGCAACTCCACCATGCATATCCCCTCATCCAGGAATGTACAGCGGCCCCATCTGCGGACGGGCCTGGACCACTGTGCAGTGAGTGCGCAATGCATGCGTCATGTTGCGGGTTTTGTTCAAATGCTGCTGCTGTGCTTTCAATGATGATGAAATTCAGGCAGCTGCGACCGAACTATGTACATCATCTGGGCAGATGTGCGAGATGAGATGAGCTTGCTTGCCTTCATCACATGCATTAAGCATTCGTAAGCATATTTTGCTCACCACCGTTGCAGGGACGGCGGAGGCGCATCCTCTTCAGCAGGTCTCTCGACCGCCCCCTCCGCAGCAGCAGGTGCAACAGCGGGTGCAGCATGAGCATCCGCTACCCCCTCTGCAGCAGCAGGTGCAGCATGAGCATCCGCCGCCCCCTCCGCAGCAGCAGGTGCAGCATGAGCATCCGCTACCCCATGGCGAACCGTATCTGTATGGCGAATCCGTATTTGTATGGCGTATCCGTATTAGTATGGGGAACCGTAATTGGGTTTGCGTAGGGCTAAGCATGTTGTGCGGCTTTTGGAAGCCTTGGGAATTCGTAAAAATGGGGAAATGGGAAGTCGTATGCGAGTTGGTTGGCGGTGGTTGGGAAGTTGAGGAGGCTACCAGGGTCCTTGTAAGCGGCTGCGCCTTATTGTGGGTTGTATTGTGAATGTCTTTCTTATCATTTTGGAGGCAGGAGAAGAAGCAGGATGCGGCGCAGGCTGGTTTGCAAACAGCCTTGCTGTCGGTGGACCCGTTTGCGCGGGTCTGACAGACTTATCTGTGACAGGCCAAGTGGTGTGGCATTAGGGCGAGCGGCTCCAGAACCAAACGCAAGCGATAGTGTGATTATGAACTACTTTTTCGCTATTTGAATATTCCCCACCGCCTATTTGCAGCATATTCTTTAAACCTTTCTCAAACACACCCGCTCTTCACTGCAGCTATGCAGACTCGCCAACTCAGCAAAGCGCTAGCTGCTTCGACATCGGATCCCTCAAACACCGGTAAGTGCTATGGGAAGCAAACATTGCTGTAAATGCATGTGCACAGTGATCTAATAGGAGGAACTCGAGACCAAAGAACACTCAGTTTTTTAATTGTGCTCCACTTTGAACGACCTGAAGCTGTCGGTTGGGACGTGCAGAGCACTTCCGCACGAGCCTTCTGCAATGTGCATTTGTGTTGGCCTGGTTTGACGGAGGAGTGCCTTAGTGGGTGAATGACTTGTTTGAACTTGATCAGAGACCTGATAGTGACATGGCTGCAAAAAGTGTCAACAATCTCAACACAAGTCCACAACCTCTTGTGGACTGACCCTCTATCTTGGAAAAAAACCTGATGAGGTTTTGTTCAAGCTGTTGCTAGACTGATGGGTTCATAAACTTATTATCGATTGGTCCCTGCGATTTGTGCATGAATCATTACATCATGTCATGTCACTCACACACAAAGATTTGTGGCCCCTTGCTTCCTGATCGACCGAGAAGACCTTTTAGCACTTCACACCTAATATACCTATGCTGACAATACAGATGAGCACGCCTACATGTCAAAGCTCCCTTCACATCTATTGGGCCAGATCTTCTGCCTTGTTGGAGGTGGAGCGCGGTCAATACGCGGCACCTCAAAACTCCTCCGAGATGATAGGCCTTGATGCTGCAACTATGACACTGCGCTGCTGACATGCTAGCAAGACGTTGCGGCCATGATACTGCGACCATTACACTGCTGACATAATAGGTGCATGCTGCGAACATAATGCTGCTGACTTGATAGATGCTATGAACACGGTTATTGCAGTCGATGCTTTGCTTCCCTGATGACAGAGGGTGTGTGATGAGGTGATAGGGTACCAGATGTGCCGATGCGGCTTCGGTCCCGAGCTACTAAGCTGTTCCCTTAATTGTGACGTGCCAAGGGCGGGGACAACATTGTTGTTCTCTCTCCCTGACACTCATGAGGGCCTCACCGCGTGCCTCCTCCAGCGGAGCCCTTCGTGGGGCTGAAAGATGTCACGACGACGCTCGCGGCATCTTGCGCCAGCAGGGAAGCATGGCGATCTGCCAACGTCAATCGACATAATTAGCAGCAGCGGCAGCACCGTGCGGGCACCATGACAGGTCTCATGCTAGTACGCCGCTGTTTATGACATGTCATGCTGTAACTGCAAGTGGGGCGTTTTAAGTCTTTCGCTGACATAATTCGGCGCGATGCCAAGATAGCGGCCGGATTAGGCGACCGAAGACGACGTTTGTGTGCTAAGGATTCATCTTGAAATGGGTCGGCGTTCGGCTGCAGCGCTTAACCATGTCGGCTATCCGATAAACTCCTCGGACTGGAGGACAGATGAGAGGGTCCTCGCTCTTTAACTGAAATATAGCTCCTCGCTTACACCAGTCGTGCGTGGCTCTAGATCCTGCTGAAGCAACCTGCTGATAAGGATAGATGAATGGAAGAAATCCCGAATGTAAGAATTTAGTATGTTGTTAAGCAATTATAAAAGGGATGCATGGGGCTGGGCGATGGCCGGCACAGTAGTGTTTGTTGTGCGTGTCGGTCACAGCTGTGACACGAACTGCATGGACCCCGGTGCAACACGATTACACGATCCCGTGGCCGCACCGATGAAGACTGTGTACAACGACCAGTCACCAATCACAAACCGCTGGACGTCTTCAACTGCCACGCGTTTCAGCGACTTCTTTGTTACCTTGAACAGGGAGGCCAGATAAACTTGCTAGAAACATGCAACTACCGGACCTCCATCAGGCTGGCTGGAGGGCAGCGGAAAGTTACGCGTTATCTTACGCGTCTTGTATATCCCGCCCACCGCATCCCACCCACCACGCCTGCTGTAAACAGTTGGCAGTAGTTGTTGCTTTCCTCTTGATTGGCATGCTGACCACGAGTGGAAGGGCGAGGGTGGGTCATGGGTGCACCCACGGGTGTGTGTGTGTGATGGATCGCAGATTCGCAGCACCCTCGATCCCTGATACTGGAGCGGGCTGGAAATGTGAATATGAAATCCGGACACGATCGACAGATATTGACCTGGATCAAATCAGTTTATGCCCACATTACGTCTTGCTCATATTTTGCTTGGGATTTACAAGTTATGCTCATGAGTATCCACTGGCGCTTTCACGCTTCAATTAATCAACTAACTACCGGTATTCCATGCCACTATTCACTCCACAGTTCACACTGTCATACTTCACTCACAGCTTCACACACATGCCACGTTCATTCATTGCTTTCCCTTCACCCTAAACACTTCAGCGAAAGCAGTCCCGACAGCACAATATCGCCCTTAAATCCCGGCCTTGGAGTAGTGCCTTACGCATCCAGCTACCGTTCCGGCGTTTACGTGTCCTGAAGCAGCCCAAATTTCGTGAGGCGGGGCGAAAATATTGAAGCTGGCCGCCTCAAGAGAGTCGGCAGATCTCCGGCAGATCACTCTGGAGGCCAACCGCATCAAATCTTCACGCTCCCGCTGCACCTCTGTCTGACTGTGAGTTATGTAGCGCTCTGCCAAACCTCGGTTTCAATACTCCGTTCCCGTCAGATCTCCCAGTCGAGGCACCTGCGAGAGCTGCATAGTACGATGACGTTATAACGTTCAGTATGGGGCACATGGCAGATGGCAACATGCTGGCGTTGCAAGACCTCGACCCCATGCAAGAACTCGCTCCCCATGCTGCACTCAGACCCCCAAGGAATGATCGATAATCAAGACCTCGCATCGGTGCTGCACACTTATTAAGTCCCCATGTGATACGCAGCAGTGCATATTTAGGTGCGCACCAGACCACCTTTGGCAGGCCACTGGGCAGCCCTCAATGGGCCGATGGGGGCAAAACCTGGACAGCTAGGCTTGAGGCAGCAGCCCACCCTGGGGACTGTGGGTAATGTAGCTGAACTTAAGCTCAATCACCCCAAATATGCACTGGTGCATAGCCACCTATCCTGTGCATGAAGGCGTCAGCCCAGCACTGACCCGTGAACAATGAGCCATCAAAAGAGTACTGGCCCATCAATGCAGCCAAACTGAAGCTGGTGGGCCCGCTGTACAGTCTGCCTACGGAGGCATCAGCTGTACCGACCGCATGATATCCTGCACATGTGCCTGGCGCCTGCGAACCGTGTCATGTACCTGTGCCATGCCCCGAGACCGCCACTGCTGGCGACACGCTCTCAGTACTTTGCCTACCGCACTTGAACATGCATCCATGCAGTAATACACATTCCTGTGCTTGCCTCACTGCCAGGGCCAGGGCTTTGCCTTCTTCTCTTTGGCCGTGAAAGCTGAGGACGTACAGCACATTTGCTGCCCCTCATCCACACTTGACTTGCCTCAGCTGTTACAGGATGGCCAGCCCCCGCATGCCTATGAGGGAGGACCTAGAGCCTTGACGAGATCTCATTCACTCCCATGGCGGCACAGGTTCAGCACTTGACATGCTTGAGGATCTGGCCGTCCATGTGGAGTTGGATGTGGTTCTTCAAAAAAACGGTTCGTCTCCTCGCGAAAAGGCGCCGGTTGATGGAAAAGCGCTGGCTGAAGGAAAGGCAGTGGTTGACCATGTAGGGAGTGATCCAGCACCAGTGGTGGCCAGGTGCTTCCCCAATCCCACCAGCAGCCACAAAGGGGCTGGCCGGAGCAACAGCAAGGAGAGGCGGGCCAGGGGGCGCAGAAGCAGCCGTAGCCGCAGCCGCAGCCACAGCGGGAGCAGGCAACACGACCATGTGCCTCCTCGGGGCGGACGGGCCCTCAGCGGCAGCAAGGGTGGCGAGGTGTCGGCAGCGGCAGAAAATCTTGGGGAGGAGGATAAGGAGACAGGGCACCGCCGCCAACGCCTCCGCGGCCACCGCAGCAATTCAGGAGACAAGCGCAGCCGAAAGCATCGCCGGAGTCCGGATCGATCCAGTGCGGATGACAAGCGGGGCGGTGGCGAGGCCATCCGGCAGCGCGCGAGAGGGAGCAGTGAGAGCAGCGGTGGTGGGGAGGATGCCAGGGCTTCGGAGCAAGACCGCAGGCATGGGCGCAGAAGCTCGGGTCGCAAGAGCAGGAGCCGCGACCGACGGAAAGGCACCGGAGCGAGGAATCGCAGCGGGGAGCGGGCTCATTGGAGTAGCGGGGACAGGAATGGGGACGTGAGCAGCAGAGGACGGAGCGGGGACCTGAGTGGGGAGCGGAGCGACCGGGCCGGTTGCCGGTCCCGGAGCAATCGCCAGCATGTGTCTGAGGACGATTCTGGCAGGGATTATGTCGCTGCGAGGCCAGCCGCCGCAGCTGCTGATGCCGAAGTCTTGCCTGGGCCGCCGCCTCTGCCTGGGCAACCGGGTGGAGGCCTGCCGGGGCCGCCGGACGGGGTGGACCTGCCGTCATCGGATGGGACTGTGCACTCTGGGTGTCCTGGAAAAAAGGCTGAGGGCGGTAGTGCCGTCGCTGCCGCTGCTTCTTTTAAAGCCTCGTCTACGGAGGCTGAGTCATTGAAGCGCACTGCCGGGGTTGTAGTATCAGGGGAGTTCCGGCTGGAGCTCCCGGCTCCAGACGGTTTGGAGGGGCAAGCCAAGGACGTGAAAAAGCAGCGGATGCTACTCAGCTTTGGGGACGAGGTGGACGAGGACGGCGCATTTGCCGGCGGCGGGGGCGACGGGGCCGAGGCGGGGACTGCTACAGTGGTAAAGTGCGTAGCGTGACTGCAGTTGTGTGACACTTGACACATAGTGTGACTGGGGGTACCGGTGTCCCATGTTATTAGTTCTCTGTTGCTGCGCTCATATGCCGTCGCTAGTGCCCTGGTAGAATCATGTCGACCTCGGCTGTTGCTCCGCCGCAAGTGGTTGCCTGCAAATCCAACAGCTGAAAAAGGCTAAACTTTCAAACCCAAGTTGCAGGTCCATCAAGAAGAAATGGTTTAGCCCTATTACCGTACTTAACGTTCACCGCGCATCCTTCAATATCAAATTATTCAACCCGCAGGTCCATCAAGAGCAAAGTCCGCTACTCTGCGGGGCCCACACTGGGGGCACGGCCGCTGCCTGCCGCGACCCAGTCTTGGGCACTCGGTCGCCTCGGCGGAAACATGCTGGACCCGCTGGTCAAACTCATGAGAGGCGTTGGGGGTGGAGGCGCCTCGGCTGCAGCGCCCTCGGGTGTCTCGGGGCCGGAAGCTCTGCTTGGCAGCATGGACCTCCGGCAGGTGCTGGGCCTGCGGCCGCTTGCCGAGCCGGTGGCGGCGGCAGCAGCGGCTTCCCCGGAAAGCATGCGGCGGGCGCTATCTCTCTCTGCCGATTACTTCAGCGGTGGCAGAGACGGTGGCGGGGCGGGGGATGGCGGCGCGGCCTGGGCAAGCGGCATGCCCCCGCTGCCCGTGGAGTATCCCGGCGGCGGCCGCGCGGTGTTTGGTGTTGCGCAGGCCCGCAACCAGCGCCCTTACATGGAGGACAGGCACTCGCTGGTGCACCGGCTGCGGCTGCTGTCGGCCAGCGGGAAACCGTTGAGCTCGGCGGAGGGGGATGCGGAGGGCAGCTGGGCGGGGGTCTTTGACGGGCATAATGGGAGCAGGGCGGCGGACGCGGCGGCTGGTGAGGCCTCACTAGAGGGTTAAGGGATGAGGTTTGAGTGTCGAGGAGCGAGAATCCAGGGTTGAGGTTTCAGGGTCAGGCCCCTGGTTGAAGACATGAGCTTGAATAAGAATCCCTAACAAAATGCTGTAGCGAGGGTGTGCTTTGCCCACGCCAAGTTGAGTTATTTGGCCCCCCTGCTCCTTTTTACCTGATCTCCGCCCCTGCCCCCTGCCCCCCTAATCCCTGCCCCCTGCCCCTGCCTCTCTCCCGCCGCCGCTGCGGACAAGTGATGACCAGCAATATATTCCCACCTACCCACCCCTCTTCAGCTCCTGCCCGCATATTGTTTGCCCCCCCTGTCTTCCTTGGTTCCGCTGCAGCATACCTGAATCCCTCCCCTCTTGACTAGTTGACCCTCCCATCCCCCGCTTCCCTCCGCCTTACTGCAGTACACATACTCCCCCCCCCCCTTGCCCCACCCACCCGCTTCCCTCCGCCTTACTGCAGTACACATGATCCCCCCCCCCTTGCCCCACCCACCCGCTTCCCTCCGCCTTACTGCAGTACACATGATTCCCCCACCCCTTGCCCCACCCACCCGCTTCCCTCCGCCTTACTGCAGTACACATGATCCCCCCCCCCTTGCCCCACCCACCCGCTTCCCTCCGCCTTACTGCAGTACACATGATCCCCCCCCCCTTGCCCCACCCACCCGCTTCCCTCCGCCTTACTGCAGTACACATGATCCCCCCCCCCTTGCCCCACCCACCCGCTTCCCTCCGCCTTACTGCAGTACACATGATCAACTCCCCCCTTTCCCCACCCACCCGCTTCCCTCCGCCTTACTGCAGTACACATGATCCCCCCCCCCCCCTTGCTCCACCCACCTGCTTCCCTCCGCCCCGTTGCAGCGCTCCTGCCTGCTTCCCCTCCGACCCTTCCACCCGACCATCCCCCGCTTCCCTCAATCTTGCTGCAGCGCGCCTACCTGCCCCTTCCCCTCCTTGCCCCTCCCCCGCTTCCTCCGCCCCGTTGCAGCGCGCCTGCGAGCTCTCTCCCTCCCGACCTCTCCCCGCCTCCTACGCCCCGTTGCAGCGCCTGTGCCTAATCCCCCCCCGGACCCTCCCCTTGCCTCCCTCCGCCCTGTTGCAGCGCGCCTACATATGGTGTTTGCCGCTGACCCTACCCTGCGAGCCCATAGCAGCTGGTCGTCCGGCCCGCCAGCAGCGGCTGCTGCCGAGGAGGCTGCCGTCTCGGCGTCCCTGCGCCGCGCTTTCCGCCAGGTGGGAGGCACCCTTCTGCAGTCGAGCACTGACTCCTCAAGGCCTGACCCCTGACCTCTAAATTCTAAACCATGCCAGGTGGATAACGACATTATGTTTTAGTTTTTACCGGCGCTTTGAGCCTGAACCTTAACCCTTAAATTTCGCAAGTTGGGCGACGCCCTGTTGTAGCAGTGCTCAAACATCTGCGGGCCTAAACCCTCAAACCTGAATCTGACACCCTTATCTCTGAACCTGTATCCTTAACCTCGTCAGGTGGATGACGACATCCTGTTACAGTCGCGAACTGACGGCACCCGGGACGGCTCCACAGCGTTGGTGGTTGCCAGGCTGGGGGACGTGCTGTACTCTGCACATGCTGGGGACAGGTCTGCTTGGGGTGTGGGGGGGGGAATATGCCCTTCACCCCGGAAGAGGAGGATGGGGGTGGGTGCAGATACTCAAATGTGTCACCCCCGTACCCCCATCTTTGGGGGGAGTGGTAGGGGGTGGGGGCGAACCTTTCACAATTTGGGAGGATGTGTGTGTGTGGGGGGGGGGCTTGTGAACCTGGCTAATTGAGGACACACATCATATAGGCTGTCTCCGTCACATAATCACCGCTTATTCTTATAACAGGGGCTTATGTGATGACCCCCCCCCCTCTGCCCCCCCATTGCAAGTTCCTCACTGCCCCCACCCCCTTTTTCTGTACCTTTGCCTACACCCATTTGCACATCCACCTGCCCGCAGCTGCCTTGTCCTGTGGCGCCCCTTTTGTTCCTCTGCCTTCACTCATTCGTGCCCGTGACATCATCCATTGTCCCTCCACCATCACCCATTTCACCATTTGTACCTTGATGTGTACTCATTTGTACCTCCATGGCTCCACCTACCTACAGCTGTTTTGTCCTCCCTGCCCATTCGTACCTCAGTCATCACCCATGTGTGTCTTGACCTGCACCCATTTCGCACTTCATCTGCCCGCGGCCGCCCTCTCCCCTGCCGCCCATTTTCATCTCTGCATTCTGCTATCTGTACCTCCACCTGCACCGGTTTGTACCTCCACCTGCACCGGTTTGTACCTCCACCTGCACCGCTTTGTACCTCCACCTGCACCGGTTTGTACCTCTGTCTGGACCGGTTTGTACCTCCACCTGCACCGGTTTGTACCTCCACCTGCACCGGTTTGTACCTCCACCTGCACCGGTTTGTACCTCCACCTGCACCGGTTTGTACCTCCACCTGCACCGGTTTGTACCTCAACCTGCACCAGTTTGTACCTCCGCCTGGACCGGTTTGTACCTCCACCTGCACCAGTTTGTACCTCCACCTGCACCGGTTTGTACCTCCGCCTGGACCTGTTTGTACCTCCACCTGCACCGGTTTGTACCTCCGCCTGCACCGGTTTGTACCTCCGCCTGGACCGGTTTTTACCTCCACCTGCACCGGTTTGTACCTCCACCTCGCCCGTAGCCGCGCTGTCCTCTGCCGCGGAGGTGTTGCACAGCGGCTGACCGAGGACCACAAGCCCAACCTACCATCAGAACGAGCGCGCGTGGTTTCAGCGGGTGGACGCGTGGAGTTCCAGCGGTGCTGGCGCGTCGTCGTGGAGCCTCGTGATGGCAGGCCCGGCAGCGGGCTGGCCGTGTCCAGGTCAGCAAGGGAGGTGCTAGGCAGCAGCGGCAGCGGCTGGTTTTGAATCCGGTCACGTGCAACTACCAAACTTCGGAACCCCAACACTCGTTTTAAATATGTTCAGGCCCAACCGCTGCAGCTGAAGTTTACAACAAGATTTTTCAAGAATCCTGGTCAATTCTTGTTTTGTCTGATCCGCCATCCCCCTCAGAGCATGAAATGGCCACCTTGATAAATGAAATAAAAAGCCCCGGGTCATAGACTAAGGAAGCCACCAGTTCTGCCGTAGCACTAGTAAGACTACCGTGGGCCACCTCGACCTTCACCCGCTCATCCCTGTACACCCCTCACCACACGTGTAGGTCCCTGGGTCGACCTTCACCCGCTCATCCCTGTACACCCCCACCACACGTGTAGGTCCCTGGGTCGACCTTCACCCGCTCATCCCTGTACACCCCCACCACACGTGTAGGTCCCTGGGTCGACCTTCACCCGCTCATCCCTGTACACCCCCACCACACGTGTAGGTCCCTGGGTCGACCTTCACCCGCTCATCCCTGTACACCCCCACCACACGAGTAGGTCCCTGGGTCGACCTTCACCCGCTCATCCCTGTACACCCCCACCACACGTGTAGGTCCCTGGGTCGACCTTCACCCGCTCATCCCTGTACACCCCCACCACACGTGTAGGTCCCTGGGTCGACCTTCACCCGCTCATCCCTGTACACCCCCACCACACGAGTAGGTCCCTGGGTCGACCTTCACCCGCTCGTCCCTGTACACTTCCACCACACGTGTAGGTCCCTGGGTCGACCTTCACCCGCTCATCCCTGTACACCCCCACCACACGTGTAGGTCCCTGGGTCGACCTTCACCCGCTCATCCCTGTACACCCCCACCACACGTGTAGGTCCCTGGGTCGACCTTCACCCGCTCATCCCTGTACACCCCCACCACACGTGTAGGTCCCTGGGTCGACCTTCACCCGCTCATCCCTGTACACCCCCACCACACGTGTAGGTCCCTGGGTCGACCTTCACCCGCTCATCCCTGTACACCCCCACCACACGTGTAGGTCCCTGGGTCGACCTTCACCCGCTCATCCCTGTACACCCCCACCACACGAGTAGGTCCCTGGGTCGACCTTCACCCGCTCGTCCCTGTACACTTCCACCACACGTGTAGGTCCCTGGGTCGACCTTCACCCGCTCATCCCTGTACACCCCCACCACACGTGTAGGTCCCTGGGTCGACCTTCACCCGCTCATCCCTGTACACCCCCACCACACGTGTAGGTCCCTGGGTCGACCTTCACCCGCTCATCCCTGTACACCCCCACCACACGTGTAGGTCCCTGGGTCGACCTTCACCCGCTCATCCCTGTACACCCCCACCACACGTGTAGGTCCCTGGGTCGACCTTCACCCGCTCATCCCTGTACACCCCCACCACACGAGTAGGTCCCTGGGTCGACCTTCACCCGCTCATCCATGTAAACCCCCACCACACGTGTAGGTCCCTGGGTCGACCTTCACCCGCTCATCCCTGTACACCCCCACCACACGTGTAGGTCCCTGGGTCGACCTTCACCCGCTCATCCCTGTACACCCCCACCACACGAGTAGGTCCCTGGGTCGACCTTCACCCGCTCGTCCCTGTACACTTCCACCACACGTGTAGGTCCCTGGGTCGACCTTCACCCGCTCATCCCTGTACACCCCCACCACACGTGTAGGTCCCTGGGTCGACCTTCACCCGCTCATCCCTGTACACCCCCACCACACGTGTAGGTCCCTGGGTCGACCTTCACCCGCTCATCCCTGTACACCCCCACCACACGTGTAGGTCCCTGGGTCGACCTTCACCCGCTCATCCCTGTACACCCCCACCACACGTGTAGGTCCCTGGGTCGACCTTCACCCGCTCATCCCTGTACACCCCCACCACACGTGTAGGTCCCTGGGTCGACCTTCACCCGCTCATCCCTGTACACCCCCACCACACGAGTAGGTCCCTGGGTCGACCTTCACCCGCTCGTCCCTGTACACTTCCACCACACGTGTAGGTCCCTGGGTCGACCTTCACCCGCTCATCCCTGTACACCCCCACCACACGTGTAGGTCCCTGGGTCGACCTTCACCCGCTCATCCCTGTACACCCCCACCACACGTGTAGGTCCCTGGGTCGACCTTCACCCGCTCATCCCTGTACACCCCCACCACACGTGTAGGTCCCTGGGTCGACCTTCACCCGCTCATCCCTGTACACCCCCACCACACGTGTAGGTCCCTGGGTCGACCTTCACCCGCTCATCCCTGTACACCCCCACCACACGAGTAGGTCCCTGGGTCGACCTTCACCCGCTCATCCATGTAAACCCCCACCACACGTGTAGGTCCCTGGGTCGACCTTCACCCGCTCATCCCTGTACACTTCCACCACACGTGTAGGTCCCTGGGTCGACCTTCACCCGCTCATCCCTGTACACCCCCACCACACGTGTAGGTCCCTGGGTCGACCTTCACCCGCTCATCCCTGTACACCCCCACCACACGTGTAGGTCCCTGGGTCGACCTTCACCCGCTCATCCCTGTACACCCCCACCACACGTGTAGGTCCCTGGGTCGACCTTCACCCGCTCATCCCTGTACACCCCCACCACACGAGTAGGTCCCTGGGTCGACCTTCACCCGCTCATCCCTGTAAACCCCCCACCACACGTGTAGATTCCTGGGTCGACCTTCACCCGCTCATCCCTGTACACCCCCAGCACACGTGTAGGTCCCTGGGTCGACCTTCACCCGCTCAACCCTGTTCACCCCCACCACACGTGTAGGTCCCTGGGTCGACCTTCACCCGCTCATCCCTGTACACCCCCCACCACACGTGTAGATTCCTGGGTCGACCTGCACCCGCTCATCCCTGTAAACCCCCACCACACGTGTAGGTCCCTGGGTCGACCTTCACCCGCTCATCCCTGTACACCCCCCACCACACGTGTAGGTCCCTGGGTCGACCTTCACCCGCTCATCCCTGTACACCCCCACCACACGTGTAGGTCCCTGGGTCGACCTTCACCCGCTCATCCCTGTACACCCCCACCACACGAGTAGGTCCCTGGGTCGACCTTCACCCGCTCATCCCTGTACACCCCCACCACACGTGTAGGTCCCTGGGTCGACCTTCACCCGCTCATCCCTGTACACCCCCACCACACGAGTAGGTCCCTGGGTCGACCTTCACCCGCTCATCCCTGTAAACCCCCACCACACGTGTAGGTCCCTGGGTCGACCTTCACCCGCTCATCCCTGTAAACCCCCACCACACGAGTAGGTCCCTGGGTCGACCTTCACCCGCTCATCCCTGTACACCCCCACCACACGTGTAGGTCCCTGGGTCGACCTTCACCCGCTCATCCCTGTACACCCCCACCACACGTGTAGGTCCCTGGGTCGACCTTCACCCGCTCATCCCTTTACACCCCCACCACACGTGTAGGTCCCTGGGTCGACCTTCACCCGCTCATCCCTGTAAACCCCCCACCACACGTGTAGGTCCCTGGGTCGACCTTCACCCGCTCATCCCTGTAAACCCCCACCACACGTGTAGGTCCCTGGGTCGACCTTCACCCGCTCATCCCTGTACACCCCCACCACACGAGTAGGTCCCTGGGTCGACCTTCACCCGCTCATCCCTGTAAACCCCCCACCACACGTGTAGGTCCCTGGGTCGACCTTCACCCGCTCATCCCTGTACACCCCCAGCACACGTGTAGGTCCCTGGGTCGACCTTCACCCGCTCAACCCTGTTCACCCCCACCACACGTGTAGGTCCCTGGGTCGACCTTCACCCGCTCATCCCTGTACACCCCCCACCACACGTGTAGATTCCTGGGTCGACCTTCACCCGCTCATCCCTGTACACCCCCAGCACACGTGTAGGTCCCTGGGTCGACCTTCACCCGCTCATCCCTGTACACCCCCACCACACGTGTAGGTCCCTGGGTCGACCTTCACCCGCTCATCCCTGTACACCCCCACCACACGAGTAGGTCCCTGGGTCGACCTTCACCCGCTCATCCCTGTAAACCCCCACCACACGTGTAGGTCCCTGGGTCGACCTTCACCCGCTCATCCCTGTAAACCCCCACCACACGAGTAGGTCCCTGGGTCGACCTTCACCCGCTCATCCCTGTACACTCCCCACCACACGTGTAGGTCCCTGGGTCGACCTTCACCCGCTCATCCCTGTACACCCCCACCACACGTGTAGGTCCCTGGGTCGACCTTCACCCGCTCATCCCTTTACACCCCCACCACACGTGTAGGTCCCTGGGTCGACCTTCACCCGCTCATCCCTGTAAACCCCCCACCACACGTGTAGGTCCCTGGGTCGACCTTCACCCGCTCATCCCTGTACACCCCCACCACACGTGTAGGTCCCTGGGTCGACCTTCACCCGCTCATCCCTGTACACCCCCACCACACGAGTAGGTCCCTGGGTCGACCTTCACCCGCTCATCCCTGTAAACCCCCCACCACACGTGTAGGTCCCTGGGTCGACCTTCACCCGCTCATCCCTGTACACCCCCAGCACACGTGTAGGTCCCTGGGTCGACCTTCACCCGCTCAACCCTGTTCACCCCCACCACACGTGTAGGTCCCTGGGTCGACCTTCACCCGCTCATCCCTGTACACCCCCCACCACACGTGTAGATTCCTGGGTCGACCTTCACCCGCTCATCCCTGTACACCCCCAGCACACGTGTAGGTCCCTGGGTCGACCTTCACCCGCTCATCCCTGTACACCCCCACCACACGTGTAGGTCCCTGGGTCGACCTTCACCCGCTCATCCCTGTACACCCCCACCACACGAGTAGGTCCCTGGGTCGACCTTCACCCGCTCATCCCTGTAAACCCCCACCACACGTGTAGGTCCCTGGGTCGACCTTCACCCGCTCATCCCTGTACACCCCCACCACACGTGTAGGTCCCTGGGTCGACCTTCACCCGCTCATCCCTGTAAACCCCCCACCACACGTGTAGATTCCTGGGTCGACCTTCACCCGCTCATCCCTGTACACCCCCAGCACACGTGTAGGTCCCTGGGTCGACCTTCACCCGCTCAACCCTGTTCACCCCCACCACACGTGTAGGTCCCTGGGTCGACCTTCACCCGCTCATCCCTGTACACCCCCCACCACACGTGTAGATTCCTGGGTCGACCTTCACCCGCTCATCCCTGTACACCCCCACCACACGTGTAGGTCCCTGGGTCGACCTTCACCCGCTCATCCCTGTAAACCCCCCACCACATGTGTAGATTCCTGGGTCGACCTTCACCCGCTCATCCCTGTACACCCCCAGCACACATGTAGGTCCCTGGGTCGACCTTCACCCGCTCAACCCTGTTCACCCCCACCACACGTGTAGGTCCCTGGGTCGACCTTCACCCGCTCATCCCTGTACACCCCCCACCACACGTGTAGATTCCTGGGTCGACCTTCACCCGCTCATCCCTGTACACCCCCAGCACACGTGTAGGTCCCTGGGTCGACCTTCACCCGCTCATCCCTGTAAACCCCCCACCACACGTGTAGATTCCTGGGTCGACCTTCACCCGCTCATCCCTGTACACCCCCAGCACACGTGTAGGTCCCTGGGTCGACCTTCACCCGCTCAACCCTGTTCACCCCCACCACACGTGTAGGTCCCTGGGTCGACCTTCACCCGCTCATCCCTGTACACCCCCCACCACACGTGTAGGTCCCTTGGTCGACCTTCACCCGCTCATCCCTGTACACCCCCACCACACGTGTAGGTCCCTGGGTCGACCTTCACCCGCTCATCCCTGTAAACCCCCCACCACACGTGTAGATTCCTGGGTCGACCTTCACCCGCTCATCCCTGTACACCCCCACCACACGTGTAGGTCCCTGGGTCGACCTTCACCCGCTCAACCCTGTTCACCCCCACCATACGTGTAGGTCCCTGGGTCGACCTTCACCCGCTCATCCCTGTACACCCCCCACCACACGTGTAGATTCCTGGGTCGACCTTCACCCGCTCATCCCTGTACACCCCCACCACACGTGTAGGTCCCTGGGTCGACCTTCACCCGCTTATCCCTGTACACCCCCACCACACGTGTAGGTCCCTGGGTCGACCTTCACCCGCTCATCCCTGTACACCCCCACCACACGTGTAGGTCCCTGGGTCGACCTTCACCCGCTCATCCCTGTACACCCCCACCACACGTGTAGGTCCCTGGGTCGACCTTCACCCGCTCATCCCTGTACACCCCCAGCACACGAGTAGGTCCCTGGGTCGACCTTCACCCGCTCATCCCTGTAAACCCCCCACCACACGTGTAGATTCCTGGGTCGACCTTCACCCGCTCATCCCTGTACACCCCCACCACACGTGTAGGTCCCTGGGTCGACCTTCACCCGCTCATCCCTGTAAACCCCCACCACACGTGTAGGTCCCTGGGTCGACCTTCACCCGCTCATCCCTGTACACCCCCACCACACGAGTAGGTCCCTGGGTCGACCTTCACCCGCTCATCCCTGTAAACCCCCCACCACAAGTGTAGATTCCTGGGTCGACCTTCACCCGCTCATCCCTGTACACCCCCAGCACACGTGTAGGTCCCTGGGTCGACCTTCACCCGCTCAACCCTGTTCACCCCCACCACACGTGTAGGTCCCTGGGTCGACCTTCACCCGCTCATCCCTGTACACCCCCCACCACACGTGTAGATTCCTGGGTCGACCTTCACCCGCTCATCCCTGTACACCCCCAGCACACGTGTAGGTCCCTGGGTCGACCTTCACCCGCTCAACCCTGTACACCCCCACCACACGTGTAGGTCCCTGGGTCGACCTTCACCCGCTCATCCCTGTACACCCCCACCACACGTGTAGGTCCCTGGGTCGACCTTCACCCGCTCATCCCTGTACACCCCCACCACACGAGTAGGTCCCTGGGTCGACCTTCACCCGCTCATCCCTGTAAACCCCCACCACACGTGTAGGTCCCTGGGTCGACCTTCACCCGCTCATCCCTGTACACCCCCACCACACGAGTAGGTCCCTGGGTCGACCTTCACCCGCTCATCCCTGTAAACCCCCCACCACACGTGTAGATTCCTGGGTCGACCTTCACCCGCTCATCCCTGTACACCCCCAGCACACGTGTAGGTCCCTGGGTCGACCTTCACCCGCTCAACCCTGTTCACCCCCACCACACGTGTAGGTCCCTGGGTCGACCTTCACCCGCTCATCCCTGTACACCCCCCACCACACGTGTAGATTCCTGGGTCGACCTGCACCCGCTCATCCCTGTAAACCCCCACCACACGTGTAGGTCCCTGGGTCGACCTTCACCCGCTCATCCCTGTACACCCCCCACCACACATGTAGGTCCCTGGGTCGACCTTCACCCGCTCATCCCTGTACACCCCCACCACACGTGTAGGTCCCTGGGTCGACCTTCACCCGCTCATCCCTGTACACCCCCACCACACGAGTAGGTCCCTGGGTCGACCTTCACCCGCTCATCCCTGTACACCCCCACCACACGTGTAGGTCCCTGGGTCGACCTTCACCCGCTCATCCCTGTACACCCCCACCACACGAGTAGGTCCCTGGGTCGACCTTCACCCGCTCATCCCTGTAAACCCCCACCACACGTGTAGGTCCCTGGGTCGACCTTCACCCGCTCATCCCTGTAAACCCCCACCACACGAGTAGGTCCCTGGGTCGACCTTCACCCGCTCATCCCTGTACACTCCCACCACACGTGTAGGTCCCTGGGTCGACCTTCACCCGCTCATCCCTGTACACCCCCACCACACGTGTAGGTCCCTGGGTCGACCTTCACCCGCTCATCCCTTTACACCCCCACCACACGTGTAGGTCCCTGGGTCGACCTTCACCCGCTCATCCCTGTAAACCCCCCACCACACGTGTAGGTCCCTGGGTCGACCTTCACCCGCTCATCCCTGTAAACCCCCACCACACGTGTAGGTCCCTGGGTCGACCTTCACCCGCTCATCCCTGTACACCCCCACCACACGAGTAGGTCCCTGGGTCGACCTTCACCCGCTCATCCCTGTAAACCCCCCACCACACGTGTAGGTCCCTGGGTCGACCTTCACCCGCTCATCCCTGTACACCCCCAGCACACGTGTAGGTCCCTGGGTCGACCTTCACCCGCTCAACCCTGTTCACCCCCACCACACGTGTAGGTCCCTGGGTCGACCTTCACCCGCTCATCCCTGTACACCCCCCACCACACGTGTAGATTCCTGGGTCGACCTTCACCCGCTCATCCCTGTACACCCCCAGCACACGTGTAGGTCCCTGGGTCGACCTTCACCCGCTCATCCCTGTACACCCCCACCACACGTGTAGGTCCCTGGGTCGACCTTCACCCGCTCATCCCTGTACACCCCCACCACACGAGTAGGTCCCTGGGTCGACCTTCACCCGCTCATCCCTGTACACCCCCACCACACGTGTAGGTCCCTGGGTCGACCTTCACCCGCTCATCCCTGTAAACCCCCACCACACGAGTAGGTCCCTGGGTCGACCTTCACCCGCTCATCCCTGTACACTCCCACCACACGTGTAGGTCCCTGGGTCGACCTTCACCCGCTCATCCCTGTACACCCCCACCACACGTGTAGGTCCCTGGGTCGACCTTCACCCGCTCATCCCTTTACACCCCCACCACACGTGTAGGTCCCTGGGTCGACCTTCACCCGCTCATCCCTGTAAACCCCCCACCACACGTGTAGGTCCCTGGGTCGACCTTCACCCGCTCATCCCTGTACACCCCCACCACACGTGTAGGTCCCTGGGTCGACCTTCACCCGCTCATCCCTGTACACCCCCACCACACGAGTAGGTCCCTGGGTCGACCTTCACCCGCTCATCCCTGTAAACCCCCCACCACACGTGTAGGTCCCTGGGTCGACCTTCACCCGCTCATCCCTGTACACCCCCAGCACACGTGTAGGTCCCTGGGTCGACCTTCACCCGCTCAACCCTGTTCACCCCCACCACACGTGTAGGTCCCTGGGTCGACCTTCACCCGCTCATCCCTGTACACCCCCCACCACACGTGTAGATTCCTGGGTCGACCTTCACCCGCTCATCCCTGTACACCCCCAGCACACGTGTAGGTCCCTGGGTCGACCTTCACCCGCTCATCCCTGTACACCCCCACCACACGTGTAGGTCCCTGGGTCGACCTTCACCCGCTCATCCCTGTAAACCCCCACCACACGAGTAGGTCCCTGGGTCGACCTTCACCCGCTCATCCCTGTAAACCCCCACCACACGTGTAGGTCCCTGGGTCGACCTTCACCCGCTCATCCCTGTACACCCCCACCACACGTGTAGGTCCCTGGGTCGACCTTCACCCGCTCATCCCTGTAAACCCCCCACCACACGTGTAGATTCCTGGGTCGACCTTCACCCGCTCATCCCTGTACACCCCCAGCACACGTGTAGGTCCCTGGGTCGACCTTCACCCGCTCAACCCTGTTCACCCCCACCACACGTGTAGGTCCCTGGGTCGACCTTCACCCGCTCATCCCTGTACACCCCCAGCACACGTGTAGGTCCCTGGGTCGACCTTCACCCGCTCAACCCTGTTCACCCCCACCACACGTGTAGGTCCCTGGGTCGACCTTCACCCGCTCATCCCTGTACACCCCCCACCACACGTGTAGATTCCTGGGTCGACCTTCACCCGCTCATCCCTGTACACCCCCAGCACACGTGTAGGTCCCTGGGTCGACCTTCACCCGCTCATCCCTGTACACCCCCCACCACACGTGTAGATTCCTGGGTCGACCTTCACCCGCTCATCCCTGTACACCCCCACCACACGTGTAGGTCCCTGGGTCGACCTTCACCCGCTCATCCCTGTACACCCCCACCACACGAGTAGGTCCCTGGGTCGACCTTCACCCGCTCATCCCTGTAAACCCCCCACCACAAGTGTAGATTCCTGGGTCGACCTTCACCCGCTCATCCCTGTAAACCCCCCACCACAAGTGTAGATTCCTGGGTCGACCTTCACCCGCTCATCCCTGTACACCCCCAGCACACGTGTAGGTCCCTGGGTCGACCTTCACCCGCTCAACCCTGTTCACCCCCACCACACGTGTAGGTCCCTGGGTCGACCTTCACCCGCTCATCCCTGTACACCCCCCACCACACGTGTAGATTCCTGGGTCGACCTTCACCCGCTCATCCCTGTACACCCCCAGCACACGTGTAGGTCCCTGGGTCGACCTTCACCCGCTCAACCCTGTACACCCCCACCACACGTGTAGGTCCCTGGGTCGACCTTCACCCGCTCATCCCTGTACACCCCCACCACACGTGTAGGTCCCTGGGTCGACCTTCACCCGCTCATCCCTGTACACCCCCACCACACGAGTAGGTCCCTGGGTCGACCTTCACCCGCTCATCCCTGTAAACCCCCACCACACGTGTAGGTCCCTGGGTCGACCTTCACCCGCTCATCCCTGTACACCCCCACCACACGAGTAGGTCCCTGGGTCGACCTTCACCCGCTCATCCCTGTAAACCCCCCACCACACGTGTAGATTCCTGGGTCGACCTTCACCCGCTCATCCCTGTACACCCCCAGCACACGTGTAGGTCCCTGGGTCGACCTTCACCCGCTCAACCCTGTTCACCCCCACCACACGTGTAGGTCCCTGGGTCGACCTTCACCCGCTCATCCCTGTACACCCCCCACCACACGTGTAGATTCCTGGGTCGACCTTCACCCGCTCATCCCTGTACACCCCCACCACACGTGTAGGTCCCTGGGTCGACCTTCACCCGCTCAACCCTGTACACCCCCACCACACGTGTAGGTCCCTGGGTCGACCTGCACCCGCTCATCCCTGTACACCCCCACCACACGTGTAGGTCCCTGGGTCGACCTTCACCCGCTCATCCCTGTACACCCCCACCACACGTGTAGGTCCCTGGGTCGACCTTCACCCGCTCAACCCTGTACACCCCCACCACACGTGTAGGTCCCTGGGTCAACCTTCACCCGCTCATCCCTGTACACCCCCACCACACGTGTAGGTCCCTGGGTCGACCTTCACCCGCTCATCCCTGTACACCCCCACCACACGTGTAGGTCCCTGGGTCGACCTTCACCCGCTCATCCCTGTACACCCCCACCACACGTGTAGGTCCCTGGGTCGACCTTCACCCGCTCATCCCTGTACACCCCCACCACACGTGTAGGTCCCTGGGTGACCTGGACTTCAAGGAGCCAAAGCGCTTTGTGGAAAGCGAGCCAGAGGTGCACAAGCACATGCTAGACAAGAGTGACAGCTACATAATCCTTGCCAGGTGGGCGTTTAGCAGGGTCTTGATTTTTGCAGGGCACTTGATGGGCTACATTGCTGCTACGTCCGGACCTGTTGCCATGGGTCCTTGTTCTGCGCGCCCTTTTGCTTTGATCACCAGTTGTATGCCAATCATATCGTGAGCCCGAATGATCTGTTCAGCCCAGTGGCGGCGTCTGGCCGTCCTCAAAGGTAGCCTGGTGCACGGCTGCACACTAAACCAAACACTGGTGTCTAGGATCCCGAGTGGGTAGGCGCGGCCTTATAAATAACCAAGGTCTTATGAATAAAGACAGTCCTTTTTGCCCCTTTTGATATAAAAAAAGACAGCCCTTTTTGTCCCTCTTGATGCCCCTGGTGATTTCTATGAAGACTGGTGATTTATAATCATGAAATTAAAGCAACACTGCAGGTGCTTCTTGGGGTGCTTTCAGATGCCTCTGTAAGGCCTGTGCTTGCAGCGGATTCTGTAAGGCGCTCCCTGGGGTGCTTTAAGATGCCTCTGTTAGGCCTGGGGTTGCAGAGGGTATGAGGCCTGTGCTTGCAAGGTTGAAGTTCCAATGTTTGCGCATCCACCCAGTACAGCCATTTCGAAACGGCCAGGCAGTGTGAACAGGAAGCACAGAAAAAACATGTTGCAGGTGCCAAGGCTGGTTGTATTGCATGGGCTCCAGTGTGTTGCTGTTGCAGCAGCTACGCATCCACCGAGAAATATTTTATGAAACAGCCAGGCAGTGTGAACCGAAAAAGGAGAGAATCTCCAAGGCGGGTAGGAAACCTTGGTACATAGCCAATCCGAAGCCTAATAAAGAATGGCAGGCAAACTGGCAAGATAACGAACGAAGAACAAAGAGACCCAACAGGATAATGGGACGGTCAGTTGGAGCGGGCTGGGCCTCCAAACCAGTGATTATTTTAGTGCATGCTAGTCAGTATATTGGGGGGCATGCCGGGTTGCAACCACTGGACCAATTGAGACCGAACCTTGACCGGCCCACAGCCGATGGCCCAAGCAGCAGGGCCACTGCACCAGGTACCCCCCGGCTTTAGTCGTTGATGCACCTGAATGGTGGCTGAACCGTGCTGTGAAGTCTGTCCCAGACGGCAGGTGATGAGGTGCATGAGGTTAATGCACCCTTATCTTTTAACCAGCTTACGCCAGATACTTGGACCGTCTAGGCCTGTCAAGGGATCATCGCTGAGCTTGAACATCTTCGAGGCACACAGAAATGGGAGTGTGGCGTCTTCACATTCCCTCCGCATGTCCTCGATCATGGCCACGTGTAGACCATGGAATTGACACTGGCGTCGTTCTTCTTCACGCTGGCGCGTGGGAAACAATTTATAATTGAAAATATGTGAATCAATCCCCCTCCCCTAAGACATTTTGGGGGGTAGGAATCGCCCTTGGCGAGGTCTGCTATGCCCTGTTCGGTTGGGATTTTTCCAGTTAAGCCAGCTGGGTTGTGATCTCATCTACCGGTACATTGCAGGCAGCCGGCCATGATTGAACTATTGAGAGCTGCAGGCATTCGCTGAAGAATTGAGGCTAAAGAAACTTGTTTCAGGGGCCAGACCTGTGCCCTGTGGACTAGAAAAGGTTGGCTGCCCTAGGCAGACAAAGCAATGATGGCACGTACCGCATTTCAGCACTCCCATGACCCACGTCCATTCTTGCTGCTATTCTTGCTGCTGCTGACATGTTTCCGCTGCTGCTGCTGCCGTAGTGATGGGCTGTGGGACGTCATGTCAGATCAAGATGCAGTCGAGTGTGCAAACCAGGTTCTGAAGGTGTGAGGTGCTGACTGGCATACATAATTTTTGCTTGCAATTTGTCGTTTGGTCGGGCAATGTCATTGTGTTGAGTTGGCTGCCCATGCTGGGCATGCAAACCTTGTTCTCAAGGTTTGAGGTGCAGGTTGTCAATGCTGGCTGGCACATTTGAACTTCGCTTGCAATCTGAAGTTGTCAGGTTGGGCACTGATATGGTTTTTACTGGGCTGTCCATGTTGCGCAAACTATTGCATGGGATGGGTGCATTTCAATCGTTCAGAGTTTCAGATCTCGTCATTCTGGAGGGCGCCAGATTGACCATATGGAGCAGCCTAAGGATGCATTGTGCAGGTCGAAAAGCGTGTTCTGCCCCTTGGTTTAATAGTATCCCTCCCAGCCCGACCCTCGATGCCTTCTTTACTATTATTTCTGAAGGCAGGAATTATGTAGGAAAGGAAATTTAAATCAACCCGATGTGCTGCCTGTAACCTGGATCCCTCTTACACACTGAGCTGCTGGCACCCCAAAGCCGATTTGGGGTTTGTCTCGAATGTGGAAATTTTAATTCACCCGACGTGCCGGCTTCCCTCTCAGCTCTGCCCTTCCCCCTCCCTGGTTTCTGCTGGTAGATCTCCAAGGGCGGCGGCCGTGTGGTTGCAAGCACCCCAGCGCAGGGGCAGGCCATGGCCCTAGCAGCAGCTGACAGGCTGTTGCAGCTGTCGATTGGGCGAGGCACCGTGGACAACGTCACGGTGGTCGTTTGGCTGCTGTGATAAGAAGCTGCACGGAAGCTGGAGATGTCTGGCGCACAGCTCAAGTGACTCATAAGCATTGCGTGCTCGCATGTCATTATTTTATGCGAATGTAGGCTCTTTTGTAACAAAAAATGGGAAACGTTTCCCTCTTTTGTTGCCAGTGCTTGTGTAGTAATGACCTCAAGCTCAGTGCAGCTTGCAATTTTGAAGTAACGCAAGCTCATTCCCGAAGCATATTCCTGAAAAAAGACATTTCCCTGCTGGCACCTGCTGGCACCCTCCTTTTCAAGGCACGGCGATGAACAGGGAAGAGCATGTCCTATGGGATTGCCTAGTCTCCAGGTCCATCATCATCGGGGTTGTTACAACAGTTAACGGCTACGGACCGCCGAGCAGCCCTTAAGACGGGTCCAATGCACTTGCTTTAGGAGGGGGGGGGGAGATGCATTGTCCCTTGCTAGACCCTCCTTGCTTGATTGTAATCAAGCAAGTTGAGAATGGTCTGCAGTTCTGCACCACTAAAAACTTGTTTGATTGCTTGGGGGGAAATGGTCCAGTGGTACAACGCTGGTGGAATCCTTACCCAAAGGTTTAGATATTGGAGCAGCCACACGATCTTCTCTCTCCCCCTGTCTAGATCATCGGGTTCCGTGTTCCTGCCCTCTCACATAGGAAAGGGGCACCCTCCTTTCTCTCCACTTGTGCCTTCTCCCTTGGCTTTCCTAGCTGACTTTATGTTTCCTGACGTGGAGGACCTTTATTTAAGGAGGGCCCGAATGTGTGACGTCATTAACATAGAAGGGTGTACTGGCTTTGCATGGTAACTGGAATTGAGCTTCGTCATTTCCCTCTAGCCCCAGGTATGCACCTTTATCATCGTAACTTTCTATAAATAATTCGGAACGATGTGCATGATGAAGCTTCGAGCCTCCCTAACCTCAGTCTAGTGCATCATGACCACTCTGATCAATGGTGACCAGAGATGCTAGTGTTTGAGTGTACTTCGGCATGGGAGGCTGGAGGTGGGGCCAGTGTTTGGTACAGGGCTACACAAACGTTGATAGGGGTTATGTCATTAAACAAGAGGCAGTGAAGCATTCCAGCTGGGCATTTGATGCATGGGACAGGTCAATGACATAACACATCATGAGCCTTTTGGGGGGCGCAAAAAGGCTCGGCCGCGTGGGCGCCCGACTGTCCCGTTGGAAGAAAAGAAACTGAAGGTAGGAGGGAAAGAAGACGAAGAACTCAAAGGAGGAAGAAATACCCCCCCCCCCAAAGGAAAAGGCAGCTCGAAGTATATTTGCCCCTCTCAAGCCTATTCCCCAAGAAGGCAAAGAAAAGCAACAAATCTAGGCCTCAACAATCTGTACAACGTCCTCAACAAAAGTCAGAGCCTCACATGGGACAGGTAACAGTAACATTTCAAGAATTCAGATGTTTGCAGTCCATGGGACCAGAGTGCACAAATAGCATGCCTGCATTACAACACTCACATCAGGAGCAGGGAGAGGCAGCCAGGGGGGAAGCAGCCTGCAGGCATGGGGTGAGTTGTTTTGACAAGGTGCATGGTTTGCGCCCTCGTGCCGATCGGACGCTAGTTGTTTTAAATATCTTGATCACAGCTGGTTTGAGCCCGCGCAAATCGGTCGGTTAGAGTTAGGGGTTTAACCCCTGATTTCATATTTTAATTAATGCAAATTATGGCTCAGGTGGGCGACTGCAAATTATGGCTCAGGTGGGCTACTTACATGCTGATTCGTCGTTGGCACTCCATAGTCAAGAGCCCTTTGTCAGAGGTACACCATGGATATACACAATGCAAACTAGACGGTACATGAATATACACAATTACACAGTGAATTATGTTGCATTAGTTCAGTGAAGCAAAGTGAAACACGAAGCCTGGTCAGCAGGTGGCATCAGCCAACCACATGAGAGTATGCAAGTATGAGTCACACAAGAGGGCTCCAGAGAGCCATGTCATCTGCCTAGCTGCTGCCGCTCTTCATGTTGAAGATCTCCCTCACTGCCTTCTTGGCCCTGGCTGCGGCTGTCGCTGCATGGCTGATGGGCCTGCGTTTCTGCTGGTCGGCGTTAGCCTGGCCCAGTCCTGGCCCTAACGCTACCGGTATGCACTATTTGATCTAAAAGCACAGGACAGGCCAACGGGGCAGGCCCGAGGGACCTCGGTCATGTTTCGGAAACTGCACCGAGCATATTCGAGTAGACTTACAGCCCGTTTCCGATTGACCCCGGAAAGGTTCCGGGGCCTTTCCGAGGTGAAACGGGCACCCCGGAAAAGTTCCGGGGTGCTTGGATGCCGTACCTTTACGTACGGCATCGGCCTCTTTTCCGGGGACCCCCCCCCTCCTCGGAAAAATTCCGGGGTGTTTCCGTTGTCCACCTGACAAGGCCCTTAGAATTCTTCTGCTGATATCGCGCCGACTGCCCTATAGTGATTATTGGTATCGCGCTGACTGCCATGGATGATCCGGATGATGATGCGATGCTGGGCCGTGGAGGCGGCGATCGTTGGGACGATCCTGGCCACGCACCGTATCAGAATGCTTGGGAGCCTCAACAGACGCAGTTCTGTTTGAACGGCCCTGCATATCGTCTAGGTCCTAATGGACAGCAGCAGCAGCAGCAGCAAAATATGACACACAAAAGAAAGACGGCACCATACACCCTACAGAAAAGGGGAATCGCGAGATTCTGTCTCATGACATCAGTCGGAAACGACCACCCCGGAATTTTTCCGGGGTCCATCGATCGATTTGGCTGAATTTTTCGAAAAAGTTCCGGGGTGCTTCGATGCCGTACATTTTACCCCGGAAATCAACTTTTTCCGGGGACCTCCCCCCCCTCCCCGGTAAAATTCCGGGGTCTTTGAATTGTCCAGCTGGCATGATCCTTCGAAAGTTCAAATCGTCACGTTGACATAGCGCGCGCATTGCTGTAGTTTCTTTACATGGTTCATCTGGGCCACGTTCGTTGTGTGGACAGGGTGTTGGGGAGGTGATCGTTGCGACGATCTTGTGGCCGATCTTGGGCAAAGGACGCTTCAGAGAGGCTCAAGATGCGCAGTTTGTAACGAATGGTTTGAAGAGCAGCTTCGCAAATCGTGCCTATCCTCTTGCTCGGCAGTGGAGCTCGGGAAGTTCAAATGTGCGCGCCTTAAGCCGTACAGAAAAGGGAGTCGCTAGATTCTGTCTCATGAGGTCAGTCGGAAACGACCACCCCGGAATATTTCCGGGGTTCATCGATCGGTTTGCCGTGTTTTTTTCGGGGTCAATCGGAAACGGGCTGTTAGCCTTGCCCTCCCGGTGTGTGGCATTTCCAATCCCGTATTCCTCAAGGCACGCCCAGGCATTTTATTGCCTTATTTCTCCTGCCATACGAGGCATTCACTGTCTCAGCAAGCGATTCGATCCGCCGTGTCTAGCCACCACGCGTACACACGCCGTATTCCAAAGTCCTACCAGGCGGGACATACGGGGCGTTCAGGCCTAAGGGAATTTATCATATATCTCTAACACTATGGCCAATACAGTAGAATCCGTTAAAGCGAAATTGATGGAGGCACTTCAATCCCAGTCCGTAGAGGTCATTGATACAAGCAGCGGGTGCGGAATTCCTTCAATGTGGCAGCCTGTCAGAAGCTAGATCAAACCCTCAAACCGTCCTTGAACCTCTGTACCTCAGGTGTGGATCATCTTTCGAGGTGCATGTGGTGTCAGAGCTTTTCACTGGGAAGACCCTGATTCAACGGCATCGCATGGTGCGGGTCAGCGTGCTACCCTGATACGGTGCTCATACAGCACTGTTCATTCTAGTGTGCTTCAAGCCCTCCCGCCTTGAGCTACGATTCAACTGAATCACAGCCCATGGTCGGGGACTCGAGGGGGGGCCTGGTGCTGCAAGTTGGCCTGCTGCTCTGGGCACCGGCCGTGGCTGCCCAGTGACCTGCTTACTATGGTGGTCTGGTTTGCACTTGAACAAGCACTTAAACATGTTCGATTACCAGAACTGGTCGCCCCACTGGCAGGCATGTTCCACTGGTTATTTTTACCACTTGAATGCCAATGTATGTCAACAATCCTCCCCTTGATAACGGTACATTGCCTCTCCCCTGTTCATGTCCACGGTAGGTGATTCCCCACCCCTGTTTCAATGCATAGTCATCCCTTTAGCTGCATGATCAACATGCGCATTACAGGCTGCAGCATGCAACTCATACATCGATCTATCAATCATCCTGTGAAACAAGTAACTATGGCCGACTCAATCTTCCACCATCCCATTCACTCCTCCTCCTTGCATGGCTGTCATGGTTGCAGGTGAATGATGCCTTGAAGGAGGAGATGAAGGACATCCACGCTCTCTCAATAAAGAAGGCAGTCACGCCGGCCCAGGCTGCCAGCCAGCCCGCAGAGCAGTGAAGCAAGCTCCAGCCTTCTTGACGCCAGATCAGGCAGCCAGCCAGGCTGCACTGCAGCGCAGTGTGGCCAGTTTCATCTTCTGAAGGAAAGCGGAGACGCCGAACTGGTGTTCCACAGGGAACCAGCCCAGCAACAGCATCCAGCATAGAAACGGCATGGCACCAGCCATGGCCTGGACGTATGGATGGAGCTGCCACATTATTTTCATTTGTCCGGTTTGCTTGCGTGAGGGTGCTTGCCGTGACTGTGTATTTTTTGCTGCACAAGATGCTCAGGATCCTGTCATGGGGCCTGGCGTCCTCTGCGGCCCATCCTGACCATGAGCCTCTTAGATTGCATGCATCTGCGGGTCAGACAATGTTTTTTCATGTTGCGTGTGAGCATGCTAAATGTGTGTGCAGGTCCCATACCCCATGTACTTCATTGTGGGGTTCATTCCCTTGCCACTCGCCTATGGTTGTGTTTTGTTTGTTTGCACATGGGGTCACTGTTTTTATGCTTGATGTCTTTGATAAAGTAGTGCTTGAAACGGCTTGCATGCACTGTCCCATGCATTAATTGTGAAACTCCGCAGGACTCAACATACAAGGCTTAATCTTTTACCTGCGAAGTTTTTACAGTCCATCGGAGCATCACATTTGATGCATGGGACATGTGCTTGTAAACGGGTACAGGCACTTCATACACTAGGACAGAAAGCGAAAACCAGTGATCCCCCTGGGCAAGCAACTAGCACACAACTGTGTGTAAAGCGTTGCGTCGTGGATTAAAATTGATGATTGGATCTTGGATGCATAGTTAGTAATCAATTTTGCCAGTATTTGACGTGGCTTCCTTTTCGAATTCGAATTGTAGCTGTCCCCACCAGGGGGACCCTGGTCCCCACCTTGTCCTGCACCTCTCGGTTTTGCCCACCCCCGAGGAAAGGCCAGTCCTTGCACGGTTTGCATGTTATTCACGGTCGAATTATTAAGGATGAACAACTTAAATGAAAACACGGTACCCTGTTCCTTGTATTGTCTCAATCTAGTCACACCAGCATCTCCTCCGGTTGCGCCCACGATGCCGAGCCTTTTTTAGCAGGGCCCAAAGGTGCAACGTCATTGACCATCGTCTCCTCCAGCCTACTCACCCGCAGCTTAATCAAGAAGGTGTGCCTCAAAAACGAACACACCCGGACCCGAAGCCGGTGGGCTGAGGCATTGTAGCCATGACTTTGTCCTGTTGGTGTGCTTTGCCGTCGAATAAACGGCGATAGCGGAAAGGTGTTGTCACCCGAATTACCAGTGATACCTTGTCGCAGCACGAGTTGACCCAGCTTCGTGACGTAGCGAAACTCCGAAAGTCGTAAACAACAGTTACGGTAACATCAAATACACGCTCACTCACGTAACCATATTATTGATAGCAGTTAAGATACGTTAAGATGGCATAAGATGGATGCGCAACTTTTGCTGTACGACGCTCTTGACGCGACAGGATCCCGGCATAAATGAAAGATGGGACAGGCCCATTTCACGATCAGGGGGTCCCCATGGTGGTCCCGATAAGGGGCTGGACCAGCACCCCAAAGGCCAAAACAGGGGGTTTTGGGGGAATCGGGGCCTAGGCTGGCACATTTGCGCACGAAAGCATTGACTTCCACAAACAGCGAAATCTTATTTATTAAATAAAAGCGTCACAGACTCACAGCCCGATTCCGATTGATGGAGAAAACAAGGGTGGAGGAAAAGCACAAACGTTTTCGAAAGTTCCTCCAGAAGTTCCCCCAGCCCTGTTCCACGAGGCGTGAGATGGAGGAAGAGTGGCGAAATTTGAATCTATGTACGGGAGATTACAAGACTCTTTCCCGAAAAGACGGGACGGCTTTGCCGCTCCCGTCCACGCCAAATCGCTCGTTTTACATCAAAAGTTACAGAATAAGCAAGCAAGCAACTTCATACTTACAGAGAGGAACAGTAAAAGTATTCTTGTCACGCTGGCAACGAGTTGATAGTTCCTCCAGGGAGGAAAGTTTCCGTAGACCCCCCCCCTCCGCGGAAACTATTGCGTTGCTCTACCTTTTGAAAGTTCCTCCATCCGTTCCTCCACACTTTTTCCGCGAGATTCGATGGAGGAACAGTTCCTCCATGTAGAAAACGAGTTCCTCCACCAATCAGAATCGTGGTATAAGTCCTGCACGCCGGTCAATGCTTGGGTGGGCGGAGGCGCCGACCGGGGGTCTGTGTCACAACACCGAAACCATGGCGCGATGCACAAAAAACGGGCTTGGGTCGCGTGTCTTATACTTTGTTTGAAAGCTTAGAAGTAGTTTGATGTTTAAATGATCGAAACCCTGATAAAACTAACGCTTCATGTGGGCGCCTGGGGCTGCTACCAAAAAAACATTCGTCATTGGCACTCCTACTGCAAGGAAGGCTCGTGGGCACAGTGAATAGCACCCTTTTTAATCTTAAAAACGGCCGCACAGCAACGAAAATTTATTTAATTTCACGCTGCGCAGCAGGTAATTTAATTGAACATTGCGCGTCAGTTAAAATTATATGAATATCCGTCCGCGCAGCATTTTCAGCCAGTGCAGTAAACTCAGTTAAAGTTTAAGCCCTCGTTTGATGCTAGGTGGGATAGTAGTCATAGTACACGGTCAGCAATACTCAGCAAAGTCGTCATCCCCCCCCTCCGTCGGTTCCTGGCCTCAGGAAACGTGTGGCTGTTGGGGCCCCGAAACGTCAGCAGTCGTCAGCACCAACGGTCAGCACCCGTCTCTGCCCCCAGGATCGAGCTTCTTACGGGGTATGGCGAAAGGATAACTCGACGGATGTCAAATGAAACAATCGCGCGAGAGCGCGCGTTTTTTTTTATGTTTGTTGTTTTTAATTCATAGCGCTCTCCCCCATAATAGTTGTTTGGGCACCTGACTGACACTCCGCGCAACCGCGATTATCATTATTTTATATACAATTAATTATTGTTAGCATGTACATAAGTGTTGACTGCCACAGCAACTTGAGCTATTGTAATTCAACAGGGCCCAGCTGGTGGTCACCAACTTCGTGACCAAGAGGATGTTCAACGTTTGCCTTCAGGCGCCACCTGCTCCCCGGGGAGGCATTGTCACACGATATCTCGGTGACCGTGCCAACTCCGCAGTCAAGCTATCCAAGGCTAACGCGGCAGAATCTCGTAGCTTCCTACGTTCAAATATATTAGGGCCTGCCATTTCCGGCAGCGCCCTTTTTACTTTTCCCTAGGCACGAGTAAAGTAGTTACTCGTGCACCCTTCACAGAGGCCGTGTAGCATGCAAGACATAGCATAACCGCCTCTATAAGCGTCCAACACCTGAGTTCCACTAGAGACTAGCCCTCAACAAAGCCTCTAAGAAAATAAAAGTCCAGAAAAGCAAGCGTATCCCACCCTTGCTTGGCCGCGAGGGCGCCCCACTGATCAGAAGGGAGAGGAGAATAAACTAAAAAGGGGGCAAACAACAATAACAACAAAAAGGGCCAAAAGAGAAGGCCGGAAAGGCCAACAACATCGGCCTCAGAAAACCTGGAGACTAACCCTCAATAATGCCCACAGCACAGTCCACAAAAGCAAGTGCGTCCCACCCATGCTCAGCTTTGCCCTATCAGCAGTGTCCATGCAACTCCTTTTCTGGCTTCCTGTCGGCTCTCTTGTCCTTATGTAGAGTGGGTACCGGTTTCTCGGTTTCGGTAGAGACGTGCAGCCGCTTTCAGGTGGGATTCTGGTGGTAGTGTGATTTTTTTGTGTGATAGCATCTCAGGTTTTCTAGGGTTGGGCGGCAGACTGCACACCTCGTTAAGTCCAAAGAAATATCTGCCTCAGATCCTACTGCCCAGCTCAAGTCTCGCCAGTCGCCACCCACCCCAGACAGCCCGACCTAACGACGCCTAGTTTATGTTATGAAGAACAGATTAGGATGTTGAGTACATACTGCTTCAAATTGCTTGGAAGAGGGTCTAGGATTGTGCATGGCAAGTTCTAAGATGATTTAGTATTACAACATCTCTATATGAAGACATGCTTGGAGGCCGCAGCAGTGCAGCCCTGGGTAGGAGTGCCCTATGTTACCCTACGGACTACGGTGCCATTTTGCCAGCCAAGTGCCCGGGGCGGGAGACAAGGACTGGAACAAGGAGACAATTGCTTGAGTTGTAACCTACCCGGCTTGCATCAAGAAGGCATTGCCTTTTCAGAGATCTGCAGCCGATCCACACACTTAAGCTGCCAATATTATTTGTGCCAATTGTGTAATAAAGAAGCCCCCCCCCCCCAGTGCTGCTGACAGAATAAGTGATGACTAGCCAGAAGCTAAGACTAGAAATCGAGCAAGGTGCATTGATCATAATTCAGAAGGCATCATCTGCTTGTGGCTGCATTTTGCAAGCGTCACTGTCCGATGGACATGGTGTAGTCGTACCTGCAAGGCAACAGAAGCAGCTCAATATCTCTGTTTGGGAAGCAAGCATAAAGCAGCTCCATGTCTCTGTTCCGCAAGTTGACTTGAAAGCTGCTATCAAGACTCGCCGCAATTCACTCTGATCACACTCTCATGAGGTCAGTTCACAGTGCCTTGCCAGCAGGTGTGCCCAGTCATTAGTCCGAAGAGCCTGTCGCCTAGTCAGCAATGCCCTAGCTGTCAACTCATGCATCGGTCAGACTGACAGTGCACCAGCTCCCATGCTTACTGGACAGTGGGCACTACCGAGGCGATGAACTTCAGGAACAGGAGTAGGTAGCTGCGCAGCGAAGGCAAGTGCCGATAAGGGTTAAGGGTTACAAGCTACGTTGTAAGCCAGACAGCAAAGACACGAGTCATTAAGAAAGCATACGCAACAGTCTGTTAACAGAAGACAGGAAGGTGCCATTGAGATGACAGAGCTTAGCTCATCGTGGTCCCATGCCTGAAAGATGGAGCATGCAACATTGCCATGACATGGCCTGCAAGGTTACAGCAATACAGCATACCCAAAAGACATGACAATATGACATGATGTACAAGGTTAAGCACGGTTGACATGGCATGGCAACTTGGCCTGCAATGCTGAGCATGCACGATTGACATCGCATGGCATGCAAAGTTAATCTGCTCGACTGACGTGAAAAAATGTCCAGCCATGCCAATCATGCACGATTGACATCGCATGGCCTGCAACGCTAAGCATGCATGATGGCATGGCAGGACATGCACGATTGAGCATGCACTGTTGGCATGGTATGGCAAAATGGCATGCAAGGTCATGCACTTATGCAAGCCCGGTTCACAAATTAAGCAAGCATGATTGACGCATGGCATACAGGGCTCAGCTCAATAGATGGATGGTTTGTTGTGCGGCGTATGGTTGAAGCAGAGCGCAACTGGCTGAGAGCCGCTGCATTGTTCCCAAGCAAGTAGTGCTTGGCAGGCGGCACATGGCAGGCAGTACAAGAAAAAGGCAGGCGGCTGAGAGTGGTGAGTCGATTAGCAGAGGCAGCTGCCTAGCTAGCATGCTCAAGATTCTCATCGCCATGACACGCTGCGCTTCTTGGTACGATCAGTCTTCCAAGCAACTAGACAGCTACACGATATCCCATGTGCTGATGTGCATGCTGCTTTTGTACCCTATGGCCCAGGGCGATACCACGGGGCCTCATCTCCACAGGTGTTTGCACGCCTTAACCACTTACTGGCGACATTCACACCCTGACCATCCCTGGCAACAAGCATTCTCACCACTCACTGGCGACATGCACACCCTGATCACTCACTGCTCAACGGCAAAGGTGCCCCCGTTTTCAACAATGTTGTCTACGAGTCGCTTCATGGTCTCTCCGTGGCGGCAAGGGTGTATCGAGGCTGCTGCCAGCGACAAGTTGGGATGCGGCTCCACAGTGATTGTCTTGCGTGCATGCTCCTCACTGACATCTTCAAGCACCTGGAACATATGAAGGGCAGTGGTGCTTTGACCCAATTTGTTTTTGGTTATGAGACCACATTCAGCAGGCCGCCCAATACCGCTTGTCTCAAAACTGAATTGGGGCCAAACCTTTGACCGGCCTACAAATCCAAGCTCAAGTAGCAGGGCTGGCCACGCTCATGGCCTCAGAAATGTAGCTGAGAAATAAATGTTTCCATATGAAGCCAAGCCACGACAAAAATGAACGCAGCTTGCACAGTTGCACCTCTGTGGCCTCATTCCCTACAGAACTCTTCGAAATGCTTCAAACAGTTTTGCAGTGTTACAAGCTTCAAACAGATGACAGCTTCCACACAGAATAACTTTGTGTTTGTGTCAAGTGGAACAGATGAAGTGTCAGGCCAGAGGAATGTTGATTGTCCTAACTACAAGAAGCTGCAGAATACCAGCATGAGAGATCGCATGGCCATGCCCAATCACCCGAGACAGGCCCCCAAACCAAGTACCTGTTTCTATCTTGAACTGCCGGTAGTTTTTTGACATGATATCGGTCTCGGTCCCTGAATACTGCATTTTTACTGCACCTTTTGAATTAGATGACTGCTCCAGTTAGATATATGCAGCCTATGCACTCTCCACCCTGCTGGGCAACACAAGCATGCCCTTGCCCACTCTCCACTTCCCATGCCCTCTCAGCTCTCCTTACCTGATCTGGCAGAAGGGGATGGCGCGTCTCGTCATACCCAACCAGCCAAAACCTGGGCACCTGGTAGTACTGGTCGTAGGTCATGTACAGGTCATAGGTGCGTGTGCGCAGGATCGTGTCCTCTGGCTCCTCCACGCTCATGTATGCCCGTCCAGACCCCTCAGCATGCCCTCGAGTGGATGCAGATGGCAACGCAGCCTGGGTAAGGGCATGAGCAACAGTGTATTTATGATTCAGGGCGCATGTGCATGTGCGAGCAGCAGAGGCAAGATTGATGGGTTGATCTTATATTTTCCACCCTTTGCCCCTCTCCCCATGCGAGGGTGCATGCATGCATGTTGATCATGGGCATGTGGGAGAACGGTTCAGGTGCAGTGTTTGTCCGACCTCATCATCTTCGGCCTGTATTTCGAGCTCGCTGATGTCCGGGATGTCATCGTCATCTTTGCCGCCTGCTGGCCCCTCCTCAGGGCCATCAATGCAGGGGATGTGTTCAGCACCCTCAGTGCTTGCATGGGGGTCGGTGTGGGTCGCCGTCCAGCCTTCCTCGTCGCCTGCCATGGTGTACTCCGAATTTGGGTCGTAGTTTTCGAGCTCCGTAGCTCTCTGCCGGCAAGGCACTGCGAGACAGAGCGTGTCCAAGGCGTCAGAAAAACCCTAAAAACAGTCTCGACGGAATGCGCACCATTTCTCGTCACCAAATATTGCTTGTCTTCAGGCAGGAATTGCCGCTTCTTCTTGGGATCACCGCCCTCCCTGCGTCTCGGCATGTCAGTCTGAGGGTGGGGGAGACAGGAGCTACTTAGCTTGTTATTACCATGACCAGGTGGGACACGTCCGAACTAGGTAATCTCCCGCTTCAATATACTCTGCTGGGGTAAGAACGCCTTTATCATTGAAATGCGACTGGTTAAGAGGTGGCAGCACAGCTTCGGCTGCAGCCTTGAATATGCTATGAAATGCATGCCTCATGAGGTTGCTTAATTGCTAAGAGGTTTGGCTCACTGACACAATTGCGTGCACCTTTATCCCAGGCCCTGGTTTCGGATCGTTTTGACCATCGCAGTTCCTCAGCGCAGTTGACTGTACGCTACAGTGTGATGTCAAAGACTTTTTCCTTATTTCAACAGTACTAGCCCAAAGTGTTGTGAAACAAACCTAGGACTGTCGGCAACCTTTTCAAAAAAAAGGCCGCGGGTGCCGAATTTGGACATGCAGGATTACAGTGCCACGCTGAATGCCGACCTACTGGTTTCTGAGGTGGCAGCGGGAACATTTTGTTTTAAGAATAAAATAAAAGCCAGCTCGGTCAAACTATTGTGGGACAAACTCAGCCTCTTCGTTGCGGACACGTTGAGGTCTCAGAAGGTGCGTCTCTCGGTCCCTTGCATGTCTCCAGGTGCTAGGTTTTCAAGTTTGCCGCATCGCAGGGCGTGCTCCTCCCCAACCTAGGCAACTTCAGGGTCGGACCTATCATTGGAGAGAGCAAGAAAAAAATACGCACACAGTTTACCCTACTTGAGGGCCGGTATGGCTCAATTTCGCAGGAGCGCCCCAAGTATAACATCGGTGAGCAGCCTGTAGCCTTTGCGCATGCATGCAAGCACTGCCAACCGAATACCCCAGGTGCCACACGCAAGGCTCATATGCACCATGTGCCATGCAGGTGGCAAGGCACCCATAGTTCAGCCCAATTACGGCCTTCTCTCAACGGGTGCGGCGGTCCACCGGGGTGCAGGACAGCGCCTGATTGCAGAGCTTCTGCAGAGGCTGGGTGTTCACATCCTGTCCTCGCGGCCCGTCAAGGTGCGTAGATAGATTCCCCCCTCAATCCCAAATTTCCAATGCCACATGAAATGCTGATGCCCGCAAGAAGCATCCGCAGAGTTCAAGCATTGCGATACGGACTGAGTGCATGAAAGCTCTTTTCCTCTTGTGATCTGCCCTCCTCCTGCACTGTCTGAATGTCTAGATTGAGTTCACCGGCTTAGGGAAGCTCACCACCAATCGCGTGGGCCGCGTTGAGTTTGTGTTTGACAGCTTATTCTCCGAGTACTTTGAGCGGGAGCACTATGCAGTGGTCAAAGAGGTGAGCCCCCCCCCTCTTTGCAGCCAGACACGTACCTTTCGCACCACTTGCAAGCACAATTTCTCACACTGTTTTTATGCACATTCTCAAACCAGGATGTTCCCACACGGTTCCATACACATTCTCACACTAGTGCCAAGCACATACTCTCAGCAGTTTTTTGGGGGCCATAAATGGCCTGAGGCCAAAATAATTAATTATGAAGAGTCAAAAAAAGCCACAGTGCCAACAGCCAGGGCCTTTTTGCTGCCACGGAGCAGCTGCAGCACGTTTCCAAAGTTGGCCAGAACTCAGTTAATGATCACTGGTCTTGATTCCATTGACTAACGAATTTATTTTCAGTTAAAGTTTGTAGGCTTGAGTACAAGGCCAGTTTGTAGGCTCGAACAGCTTGAGGTTTCTTGCACTTGGTTCATTACAACTCGTAACATTGACTGATTGGCGTTAAACAGTTGAATTTCAAAAGTTTTGAGATAAAGTTCTGAAGTACATGCTACGCACTTTTTCGAACCTTCGCCTCCAAACCCAGGACCGCCAGACAGCTTCGCCGCACCTTCCACACTTTTTCACATTTTTTTTAATGATCAAATCTGCAAATTACTTTCTCTCACACCGCAGTTTTCTTTTTGGGGGGTGCCACCATCATGCATTCTTTCCATGCGACCCTCATCACCTCCCTGCCTACCTCATGTGCCTCAGATGGCCTACGGCCCGCAGGACTATGAGATGCAGCGCGGCCTGCAAGCTATCACGCTCGATGACCCGCCCCTGATCAAGAGGTCAGCATGCAGTGTACAGGAATACAGGATGCTTGAGGGCTCTCCACGAGCGCTTCCTCTCCCGCACTGCAGGCTGTTGCCTCTGCCCCTCCCTTATGAGGGCATATCACTTGACCGCAGGCCGTAAGGGCCCTCAGCCTTTTTTGGCGAATGCCGCGCTGTTGTTGCTGCGCACGAGTGATTATTGGGAGATGGCCGATGGGCGGCCACGACTAGGCCAATGGGGAACAGAAATTTGGCCCTTCTACGACTGGTGGCCCTAGCAGTGGGGCTTGCTTCTCCAGCCCCCCTGGCCGCAGGCCTAGAAGAATCTGCGTCGTAATTGGAGCATGCTAAAATGAACAATGCTCCGCATAAGGGACGCCAATCAAGAAGAGGTGTTCGATAGAGTCCTTGCCCCACTGCTGGTAGCCTATTCAATATTACAACCTAACACATGGCATCGTCAGTGCAAGCCTCTGCGTTTTCATGATTTTTTTGTTGTTGTTCAGATCTCCTCCTGAAGTGAGTGCCTATTTTGTGGGACCCCGTCGCAAACTTGACTCGTTCCTCGCTTAAGCCAAAGAGGCTATGCCCCTCCTCGCAGCTTCCCTGCATATATTGTTCATGCTCCTGTCTGGTGGATCCTGACGCATCCCAGTCTCATTTCCCACCTCAGCCAATGAGGCCTTGCTTCACTCCTTGCAGCTCCCCTGGTATACCAGTCTCCTGGATCCTGACGAAACCCTGACTCCTTCCCCTCTGCAGCCCCCTGGCTCGGCCCATCTCTGCTCTCAGTGCTATCAGCCAGCAGGACAGGCTCAAGCTCAACGTGCACGCGCCCTACAAGGGCAGCCTGCTCAGCATACTCAAGCTGTGTAAAGAGGCAGACAGGTGCAAGGCTGTGGGTGCGGGGCGTGCAGTGTTCTAGAATTCCAGTAAAGTTGCATGTGTGCCCCCATGCGCACCCCATGTGTGAGGGTTTGGGTGCCTCATGCGCTGCATGCGCTCTCACTTCCGTCACGGTTGCGGGGATTGTGTTGATCTTCACATCAGGACCATCCTAGGTCAGGGCTGCGCCAGCGGGCTTGCCCTGTCTCGGTATGCGGCACGCTGGCTTCATGTGCTCATCCCTTCTGAAAGCTGCTTGTTGACTGCCTAGCCCCCGATTTCATGAGTCACTGCTTAGCTGCCACTGCCTGACGCGGCATGGCTGTCTCTGCGAGTATGTATGCATGCTCATAATTGTGATGCACGCATGTCTTGTATTAGGGGGCATGATTCAACAAAGTACCACTCTGCACGCATGCCTGCTCAGGATTGTATCAGGCTGTGTCCCGCGACTGCACCTAGAGCAGTGGCTGAACGTGGAATGTCGACCGCTGCTGATGACATTGGATGGGGCGACACTGCTGGGTCTCCTGGACCGACATAGCTATGGTGAGGCTCGTTTGGAGTTAAGGGGGAAGTGGGGGTGAGGGAGCAGGAAGCACGGAATTTATATTCAGCTATTGGATGGGGTGACACTGCTGGGTCTCCTGGACCGACATAGCTATGATGAGGCTCGTTTGGAGTTTAGGGGGAAGTGGGGGTGAGGGAGCAGGAAGCACGGAATTTAGATTCAGCTATTGGATGGGGTGACACTGCTGGGTCTCCTGGACCGACATAGCTATGGTGAGGCTCGTTTGGAGTTTAGGGGGAAGTGGGGGTGAGGGAGCAGGAAGCACGGAATTTAAGTTCAGCTATTGGATAGGGTGACACTGCTGGGTCACCTGGACCGACATGGCTATGATGAGGTGAGGTAGGAAGCAGGGGGAGGAGGGAGGCAGCAGGAAGCAGGGGGGAGGGAGCAGGAAGTGCGGGGGCTGAAGAAATAGTAAGCAGGAATCTGGGGGGGAGGGGGGAGAAGGTAGAAGTGGGGAATTCCTGTACAACTTTGTGGAGGAGAGGCAGCGAGGGTTTCATTGGGAGGGGGGCATAGGTGAGGTGAGGGAGGGGCAGGGAACAGTTACCGGTTTAAGGGGTGGATGTAGGGGGGAACCTTCGCTGCAGATGAATCTAGCATGGCGTGTCGTGGCGACCACCGTGATCCTCATAGGCTACTTGGCCGTGCCTTAAACCTGGGCAATATCCACAGCCCATTCGATTTGTTTGGTGGATGCGCAGATGTTGTGACAGCAGAAAAGTAATCCCATACCCTGCATCCTGCTTTGACACCCACAAAGCGTTTTGCTGCATGATTAAAACAAGACGTCTCGAATGTCAGGAATAAAGCATGTACAATTTCTGTTTTTCCTGCTTGCACTGCCTGGCCATTTGAAAAATGTTAGAAGGTGCAGAAGCTGTCGCAAGCTTGTCACACTGATGGGTGTCTGGACAGGCCATGGTGATGTGGGTTTCTTTCATACCAATGTCAGCACATTTGGTGCACTGTGTGTACGCATTGCCTAGCTTTTGTTTAGTGTGTACCACATAGTGATATCACACTTTTGGAATAGTTTGGGGCAGTGGGTCCTTTGTAGACCATTTGGAACTGTGTGTGCCCAATGCCACTGGACCAGTGGAGGACAGTGTGAACCCAATGTCCACCCACCTTTTCCGCCCCAAATATGACAACTTGAGGCACTGTATGAGAGCAGCAGGGTTAGTGGCATGCCTCTCGCCGCCTCATTCCAAGGCAACCTGGAGTCCTTGCATGCAAGATCAGGCAGCTGATCATGGACAAGCTGCTCCTGTACCCTAATCCCCTGCCAACCTTCAAATCCTAGATCATCACACCTTGCAGGCAAGACCAGCAAGCAGGTCATGTACAAGGCGTTCCTAAACTCACTGGACTTGGCGCTGGGGACAGCAGCGGGCAGCTCGCAGCAGGTACCTGCTAGGTTCAACTTATGTATGGTAGCCTCATCAGTGCCATGGCGGAACAGGTGGCTTCCTCAACCCCACGCCAGGGTGTACGATGCATTGATTGACTGGCTTAAATTGGGGACAGCGTCAGGCAGCTCACAGCAGGAGCCTCCTAGGCTACGGTTTAAAACCAGGGGCAGAGCCAGCTCGCAGCAGGTCCCTCTTGTGCAGCCTACAAAAATGTTGTGCAGTCGCGAAGAAAGGTTGGGGAGACCTATGCTCACTTGGACCATGGAACACCTGTGTGAACTAGGCACATGAACAGGACATTCTTGTCAATTAAATCTTCGTCATGCCACATGGATCCAAGACTGGCAACATGAGGGGTGAGCTCTGCTTGCAAAATGCAGAATGATATGCACCCTGAGTCGAAATCATGTTTACAGGGCTGTGACAGCTCCAAGGCTGTGCTCTTGCGTGCTCTCTCCCTGCTTTCATTGCCAGGCCTGCTGCAGGAACCCGCCTGACCTCTTGCGTGTCTCCCCCTTCCTTGCTTGCCAGGCCTACTATGCATACCCTCACCAGGAGCAGCAGCACCAGGAGCAGGCAGAGGTATCACCCCGTGAGGAGGGGCAGCACGGCCACTACGGCGCAATGGCTCGGGAGGAGGGAATCGATGGGGAGGCGTCAGCTCTAGACCTCATGATTCAGGTACGAGCAAGGAGTGCTAGAAATGGCGTCACAAAGGTTGTCAATGCAAGAAATGGCGTGGGAGGTGTCCGATGGAGAAACGTTGGCGCTGGACACTGTGGTCCAGGTGTGTGCAAGGAGTGAGGAGTGACAGGATCCTTTGGGACTATATATTTCTTGGCAGTGCAGGGAATAGTGATGCAGGTTATGCGTGCAACAAATGGTGTCTTAAAGGCTGTTTGTGCAAGGAATAGTGCCACCATGGTCCTCCAACTCGTATGCCAGGCCACCACCGTATTCCTAAGGCTGTTGCTTTGCATGTGCATCAACAGTTGCATCATGTGCGACGCTGACCCAAACATCAGTTCCTCGCGATCCTCCACTGCTGACCCGAGTTTGAGCTCCTACTAGTCTACTGCTGAACCAAGTATGAGTTCCTCACATACTTGTACTGCTCACAGGCACCTCCATCCATTGCGTCATCCTCCCCCGAGCCCTCCATGCCGCACGAACCGCACGAAGAGGAGTATCTGCATTACTGCCAGAACCAGCTGAGCCCGCGCTCCAGGTCTGGGTTTGAGCCTTTGAAACGTGCACATTTTCTGGTTTAGGGTGAAGATACTTAAGCAGGTTTGGTCCATGTCTCGTTCGCTTTAACCTTGAACCGAAATATTATACCCTGACCCAGGTCTGAGTATGACGCTTTCAACCGTGCGCACTTCGAGAGGCTTTACTCGGCGGAAGGCAGGGGCCTGCTGAAAAACAAGCGGGCAGTGACGCCCAAGGTGCGCAGGCCGGTGACCAGAGGGGAGACCATTACCAAGTATAGAATCAATGATCGGCAATGCCATTGATGTCCCACAGACCTCATTGACCCTGCATACGACCAAATAGAGGGCTGTCTTGCTTGACCATGCATTTCGCACCTGTGCCTTGCTTCAGCATGCTCCTTGACCCTGATTGCCTTGATGCAAGCTGCACCTCGCTCCTAGGTGCCTAGTTTCAACCCACGCCTCGCCCCTTGCCCCTCGCCCCCGCCCCCCGCCCCCGTGTGCCATGTTTCAACTCGCACCTCGCCCCTGAGTGTATTCCAGGTGGGCATGGAGCCGCTGAATGAGCGAGAGTACCAGGCTGTACGGGCCGTCACCCCTCACAGTGGGCACTCGTCAGCGTGGCACGTGAAACAGCAGCAAGCAGAGCGCCCGCCCGCCTCGGCATGGCAGGCGCCTTCGCCGCAGGACCGCCACTCCGCAGCAGGAGCTAGCAACATGCCCTCGCACAGCTACCCCCACCTTAAGCAACACGCAGGAGCGGGCAGGCCCCCCGCTGGCAGGCTGCCTACCCCGGTGCGTTTGGAAACCTGCATTGCAATAATCTGTCACAAGGCAGCCCAATTTTGTTCTTAAATTAGTGTGCGTGATGAGGTGAAGGGGTCCCGCCCCCCTTGGCCTTCAGCCTGCCACTTACCCTGACACCTATTCTCTGACCCACGCAGGGTCTCCCCTTCTCTCAGCACCCGACTCCCCAGCCCACACCCCAAGCATGGGCGCCTGCGCCTCCCCAGCAGCAGCGCGCCTACGCCCACCAGCCCCAGGTTCTGCACGTTCTGCATCAGTCTCCAGTGACCGCTGGCGGTCATCAGGGCCACTCAGCCCGCGCCCACGGACCCGGCCACCATCAGGACTATGACATCCTGGCGCCGCCACCGATGCCGTGGCCACGGCCAGATCGCGGCGACGAGCGATCCCCGCTGAGCCAGTACGACATTGCCAAGGAGCGCGACCCGGAGCTCAAAGCGCGGCTAAAGGCTGAATATGCGGCAGAGCTGAATGAGGTCTGGAGCAAGCAGGTGTGTGCGTGGAGGGAGGGGAATGGCCCGGCTCCCCACAAGAAATCGCGTATCCAGCCTTTGTAAATAAACACCTAGTCCGTCAGGCTGTTTTTGTGTGCATCAGCCGATATGTTAATGCCTGAACTGCCTGTGTTTCATTCTCCAGATCCGCGAGAAAGATGAGCTGCAGGGGGTCTTGAAGGAGAAGGAGCAGGCATGGCCGTTTGGACCGACCGGGGTTCCCATGGACAAGCGGCCAGTGAGTGCCATCAGCCGCCCTCACACCTCTCCGCGGGGCCGGGGGCACAATGGCCATTACCATGCCTGGGCTGAGCCTGGGCGATAAATGGGGCGGCCTTGGTATTTTGGCCTGCCAAAGCTATCCATCAGGAATAGCAAACAGGCAATCAGGTTGCCTCATTTAGCTGTCATACTGCCATCGCAGCCAGTTTATTGGAGCCGTATTTTTGCATGACTCTGGTACTGTGATGGAGAGAACAACTGACTTACTCATTGCATATTGTCATCAGGCATGCTTACAATTTTAACATAGCATGTTGTGCCTACTGTAGGCACCGGGTATACATGTACCTTAAACCGTTGCGGTCATACCAGTACGCATAATACCTGCCTAATGACAAGAACTTACCACTGGGGTACAGTTACAACTGCCCCAACAGTTTGAATCCAGTTTCCTGATGATTTCCCAACAAAGTACCCCAAACTGGATGACATGGAGTATCCTCCAGATTCAATAAAACCATGTGATCTATATCGACTGTACCCCCTCACGTCCCTCGACGTCCCAAGCTCCGACTCCTGCTTCGGCGGAGGAGTAGTCTTTCTTTCTAAGCTCCGACGTATAGTTTGAATATGTCTGTCATCTGAGCTGGCGCAGGAGTTCCCGTACATAGTGTAATTAGGGGGCAGTGCCTCCGATCCTTTACTTTCGTCTCTTTTTAAGGACAGGCACTCAAGTGTAAAGAATATCCATCTAGATCTCCGAGCATTCCGACTGAGCATAGCGACAGCCAGTACCTAGGAACGACCAAACCCAAGCCTAGAGCTGCGGAAGTGCGGAGTCAGCTATTTATATAATAATGAGGGGAGTTGTCTCCCTGGTGGTGGTGGTGGTTACCGTCGTCGTTGTTAGCGTAGTTTTTCGCCTCAGAATCGCTTCTTATTACAGCGTTAGAAGGAGAACAATCCAAAACACAAGGGCCATTGCGTCGCAAAATGCAGAGTGCAGAAACGCGCATTTTGGAACGTGCAAGGCTGGCAAACTGGGGGGCAGCGACAGGCAGTGCCATCCTGTGGTCAGAAACGCTTGAATTCTACTGCGAACTCGGTTGTTGCCAGTGAAGATGACAGCCAGTCAGCGATTTGTACCTGGCAGTCACTACTCCGCATGCGCATGTAGCTCTCTCTAACAGCAACGTCTCCATTGGAGCGCTCACTTTTCGCAACGCAAATCGAGGAGGTGAAGCCTATCCGGCACTTTCAACATCGCTGCGCCTGAAAACGTAGAGGGTGGTGCGTTGTTGGGATCGACAGACGCTATCGACGGGCATGCGCTCCAACCCATTGTCAGTCTCGATCCCTGTTACAGCCTCGACACACGCGCCGTGGCTGAGCCTCGGCCCAAGTTCATGCGATAGCCACGGTTGCGGCTTGCACCAGAGCCAAGACCAGAGCCCTGACCAGAGCAACACGCCTGTCTCCGTTTATTTTCTTCCAACATCGGCTTCTCCAGTTAGTAGAAACATGCCGAACGCGACCCGAGGAGGTGAAGACCCTCGGACACTACCAAGTGCCAACGTCGGTGCGCCCATAGAGGAGCGCACCCTTCCCTCGACAGACAGCGACGGGCAGGCGCCCCAGCCCCTCTGTCAGCATCGATCCTTGCCACAGCCTCGACCCCTGCCTCTGCTACAACTTCGGCCCATGCCTGCACATGCCAGAGCCTCAGCCAGAGACATCACCCAATCCTGTCGTATTTTTTCAGCTGTGCCACGGGATATGGCGTGGGCTTAGGCAACTGCTTACATGCGCATGACTGGGCACACCTGCATGATAGGACACATGCTCACATACACAGGGTTGGGCACGGGCTTATCAATGTTTCCCAAGAGTCCCCCCATGCCATTGACCGTACCGTATTCCGTACCGGGTTACCCTGCCCATGCATGATGGACATGGCGTTCTCATGCTTAGGCATGGTCATGTACACCCATCCACAACATCAGCCATGCCCTTGCTGGCTACACCTCGGCCCATGCACAAACGAGAGCCTCAGCCAGAGCTTGCACCATGCCGGCTATTTTTTTTAGTGTTGCGACAGGATGAAGTGCCACCATGGGCTTCAATGCTACCACAGGATTCAGTGCTACCACGGGATTCGGTGCTACCACGGGACTCAGTGCTACCACGGGATTCAGTGCTACCACGGGTTTCAGTGCTACCACGGGATTCAGTGCTACCACGGGATTCAGTGCTACCACGGGATTCAGTGCTACCACAGGATTCAGTGCTACCACGGGACTCAGTGCTACCACGGGACTCAGTGCTACCACAGGATTCAGTGCTACCACGGGATTCAGTGCTACCACAGGATTCAGTGCTACCACGGGACTCAGTGTTACCACAGGATTCAGTGCTACCACGGGACTCAGTGCTACCACGGGATTCAGTGCTACCACAGGATTCAGTGCTACCACGGGATTCAGTGCTACCACGGGATTCAGTGCTACCATGGGATTCAGTGCTACCACAGGATTCAGTGCTACCACGGGACTCAGTGCTACCACGGGATTCAGTGCTACCACGGGATTCAATGCTACCACAGGATTCAGTGCTACCACGGGATTCAGTGCTACCACGGGATTCAGTGCTACCACGGGACTCAGTGCTACCACGGGATTCAGTGCTACCACGGGATTCAGTGCTACCACGGGATTCAGTGCTACCACGGGATTCAGTGCTACCACGGGATTCAGTGCTACCACGGGATTCAGTGCTACCACGGGATTCAGTGCTACCACGGGACTCAGTGCTACCACGGGACTCAGTGCTACCACGGGATTCAGTGCTACCACGGGATTCAGTGCTACCACGGGATTCAGTGCTACCACAGGATTCAGTGCTACCACGGGATTCACTGCTACCACGGGACTCAGTGCTACCACGGGACTCAGTGCTACCACGGGATTCATTGCTACCACGGGACTCAGTGCTACCACGGGACTCAGTGCTACCACGGGATTCAGTGCTACCACGGGATTCAGTGCTACCACGGGACTCAGTGCTACCACGGGATTCAGTGCTACCACGGGATTCAGTGTAACCACGGGATTCATTGCTACCACGGGAATCAGTGCTACCACAGGATTCAGTGCTACCACGGGATTCAGTGCTACCACGGGATTCAGTGCTACCACGGGATTCAGTGCTACCACGGGACTCAGTGCTACCACGGGATTCAGTGCTACCACGGGATTCAGTGCTACCACGGGACTCAGTGCTACCACGGGATTCAGTGCTACCACGGGATTCAGTGCTACCACGGGATTCAGTGCTACCACAGGATTCAGTGCTACCACGGGATTCACTGCTACCACGGGACTCAGTGCTACCACGGGACTCAGTGCTACCACAGGATTCATTGCTACCACGGGACTCAGTGCTACCACGGGATTCAGTGCTACCACGGGATTCAGTGCTACCACGGGATTCAGTGCTACCACGGGATTCAGTTCTACCACGGGATTCAGTGCTACCACGGGACTCAGTGCTACTACGGGATTCAGTGCTACCACGGGATTCAGTGCTACCACGGGATTCAGTGCTACCACGGGATTCAGTGCTACCACGGGATTCAATGCTACCACAGGATTCAGTGCTACCACGGGATTCAGTGCTACCACGGGATTCAGTGCTACCATGGGATTCAGTGCTACTACGGGATTCAGTGCTACCACGGGATTCAGTGCTACCACGGGATTCAGTGTTACCACGGGATTCAGTGCTACCACGGGATTCAATGCTACCACAGGATTCAGTGCTACCACGGGATTCAGTGCTACCACGGGATTCAGTGCTACCATGGGATTCAGTGCTACCACGGGATTCAGTGCTACCACGGGACTCAGTGCTACCACGGGACTCAGTGCTACCACGGCATTCAGTGCTACCACGGGATTCAGTGCAACCACGGGATTCAGTGCTACCACAGGATTCAGTGCTACCACGGGATTCAGTGCTACCACGGGCTCAGTGCTACCACGGGATTCATTGCTACCACGGGACTCAGTGCTACTACGGGATTCAGTGCTACCACGGGATTCAGTGCTACCACGGGATTCAGTGCTACCACGGGATTCAGTGCTACCACGGGATTCAGTGCTACCACGGGATTCAGTGCTACCACGGGATTCAGTGCTACCACGGGATTCAGTGCTACCACGGGATTCAGTGCTACCACGGGATTCAGTGCTACCACAGGATTCAGTGCTACCACGGGATTCAGTGCTACCACGGGATTCAGTGCTACCATGGGATTCAGTGCTACCACGGGATTCAGTGCTACCACGGGACTCAGTGCTACTGCGGGACTCAGTGCTACCACGGGACTCAGTGCTACCACGGGATTCAGTGTTACCACGGGATTCAGTGTTACCACGGGATTCAGTGTTACCACGGGATTCAGTGATGCCACGGGACTCAGTGTTACCACGGGATTCAATGTTGCCACGGGATTCAGTGATGCCACGGGATTCAGTGTTACCACGGGATTCAATGTTGCCACGGGATTCAGTGATGCCACGGGATTAAGTGTAACCACGGGACTGAGTGTTGCCACGGGATACAGTGCTGCCACGGGATTTGTTGCTACCACGGGATCCAGTCACGGGATCCAGTGCTACCACGGGATTCAGTGCTACCACGGGATTCAGTGCTACCACGGGATTCAGTGCTACCACGGGATTCAATGCTACCACAGGATTCAGTGCTACCACGGGATTCAGTGCTACCACGGGATTCAGTGCTACCATGGGATTCAGTGCTACCACGGGATTCAGTGCTACCACGGGACTCAGTGCTACCACGGGACTCAGTGCTACCACGGGATTCAGTGCTACCACGGGATTCAGTGCTACCACGGGATTCAGTGCTACCACAGGATTCAGTGCTACCACGGGATTCAGTGCTACCACGGGACTCAGTGCTACCACGGGATTCATTGCTACCACGGGACTCAGTGCTACTACGGGATTCAGTGCTACCACGGGATTCAGTGCTACCACGGGATTCAGTGCTACCACGGGATTCAGTGCTACCACGGGATTCAGTGCTACCACGGGATTCAGTGCTACCACGGGATTCAGTGCTACCACGGGATTCAGTGCTACCACGGGATTCAGTGCTACCACGGGATTCAGTGCTACCACGGGATTCAGTGCTACCACGGGATTCAGTGCTACCACGGGATTCAGTGCTACCACGGGACTCAGTGCTACCATGGGATTCAGTGCTACCACGGGATTCAGTGCTACCACGGGACTCAGTGCTACCGCGGGACTCAGTGCTACCACGGGACTCAGTGCTACCACGGGATTCAGTGTTACCACGGGATTCAGTGTTACCACGGGATTCAGTGTTACCACGGGATTCAGTGATGCCACGGGACTCAGTGTTACCACGGGATTCAATGTTGCCACGGGATTCAGTGATGCCACGGGATTCAGTGTTACCACGGGATTCAATGTTGCCACGGGATTCAGTGATGCCACGGGATTAAGTGTAACCACGGGACTGAGTGCTGCCACGGGATACAGTGCTGCCACGGGATTTGTTGCTACCACGGGATCCAGTCACGGGATCCAGTGCTGCCACGGGATTCAGTGATGTCACGGGATTCAGTGTTGCCATGGGATTCAGTGCTACCACGGGATTCAGTGATGCCACTGGATGCAGTGTTGTAAGTGTTGCCACGGGATTCAGTGTTGCCACGGGATTCAGTGCTACCATGGGATTTTCAGTGATGCCACGGTGGGATTCAGTATTGCCACTGGGATTCTGAGCCGCCACGGGTTTCATTGCTACCACGGGATTCAGAGATGCCACAGGATGTTCCATTGCCACCACGGGAATCGGTACCTGGAATTGAGCTTGCTCATCCAATACCAGCCGCATGCGGCCGAGCGTTCAGCAATGCCTAGCGGGTATGCACCATTCTGAACATGCTCTTTGAGGGGGCGAAGCCCCTTGGGTACTGTACTAATAGCAGTAAGCGAAGCAACGGCGCAGACATAACAGATCAGCCGTCCAGCGCTAGCCTGACTGCTGCATCCGCTCGTCCCAGCCTAGAAGCCACGCAATCAGCGTGCCCTGAGTGTTCTCGTCACTGTCGACTCATCGGCAGACCAGGCAAGTATACTCGGCTAAGTACATTCCACTAGTACCAATCGGCGCATAGCTTCTGGATGCATGTCTGAATTTACTCTGCCTTGGACTACTGGAAGAGCACTCTAGTTGCTACCTTCCGCTTGGGTTTCCTGTTTCAAAGAGAGATCTTACCAGCCCCGGCCGTCACCACTACTCAACCCCCCTGTTTTGGTAGGTATTAGGTGTCTAGGTAGGGTAAAAACTGGTAGGCTTTCCTACCGATTTGGGCTTACCTACCAAAAATCAGGGCTATGTTTCCCTGACCTACCAGAATTGGCTTGCACCTACCATGTCTTGCCCAGTCCCCTACCAAACATTTCAAGACCTGCCATTTTTGTCCAGCCCCTTACCAAAACATGCAAAACCTACCAAATTGCCTCCAAGTGGGCCGAGCTGCTACAAGTGGGGCAAACATGGCAAAACCATCCAGTCAAATGACGTGATGTCCTTCACTCGACGTTTTAATAGTGCGGCATCCCTCGTTTATTTGGGGGGAGGCGAAACCACACGCGCAGGGCTGCCAATGAGGAGGAGGTTCATCGGACAGAGGGCCTAGAGATGGTGTTTCAGGCGATGGAAGGAATGGAGATGGCCAAGAGATGGAGTACAGAGTTAAAAAATCAATAGAGCAAGTGGGTCATAACATGTGTGTCATGTAATGGGGATAAGAATATGACCAATACTAAACGAAACCGTGGGGGAGAGGGGACTGGTGGCGTAGGAGCCAGGCCAAAGTGTGCTGGGGGGGGGGACTGGTGGCGTAGGAGATCAGAGTGTGCTGGGGGGACGGGGGACTGGTCGCGTAGGAGGTCAAAGTGTGCTGGGGGGAGGGGGGACTGGTGGCGGAGGAGGTCAAGAATCAATAACGTTACACCTCTGGGAGGTCAAGAGTGTGCTGGCGGGAGGGGAGACTGGTGGCGGAGTTGGTCGGAGTTTGCTGGGGGGGCTGATGGCGAAGGAGGTCAGAGTGTGCTAGCGTGGCACAGCCGAATAAGCTGTGTGAAGAATTTTGAAGATTGCCTGAGGAGTAATCAAGTCTGGTCAATAACCGTGCCTGAATGCCTGAAGATCAACAGCTAGGGTTGATTTGTGTGGTCAATCAGCAATTGCATAAGATATTGCGGTGCCAGACGCGGTATGAGCCCAATTTTTCATTGTAAGTGCCAAGAGTGCTAGCAAGGACGTGTGCAAGGCAACGCCTCCTTCAACGCCTCCTGCGCGGATAGCAAAGTTGAGGAGATTTAGTAGATAAGGCCGACGGGGGGGGGCACAAAAACTGAATACACCCCATCCTCGAAAGTTATAGAGCTTGATGAGAGTTTTCCATATCGGGTCTTAAAATTGTTTTTGGCCCAGGGGGCTAGGAGATGGGGGGACAAAGTGGGGGTGGGGGGGGGTAAAAACCTATCCCGGGATCTTTGCACGTTTCCCGGGGGCTTCTTTTGGCGTCTTCTCTTTTTCTTAAATTAATCTTCGCTCTTTTTTCGGGGTTGTTTTTCTTTCGTATTTATGGTGCGTAAAACCATCAGCGTGTCAGTGCGATAGCGGCATAGCGCATGTTGTGCAACAACTTTTCAGCCACAACATGTGTCGATCTCGCGACCTCTGCGTCAAGCTGCAGGTGATCCTGCACTGCGGTAGGCCAGAGTGTTGCAAGCAAGGTGGCCTCAGAATCCTCAGCGGTGAGGGCCCGCGACACTACTTGCCGACACTACCGCTGTTGCCGCTGATGCCCCGATCAGAGTTGCTGCTGTTGCTACCACCGTCAGAGCTGCCGCTCCTAGAAGAGGACGCCTCAGTGGAGGGCTGTTGATGAGCATTCTCACAGCACGCACGCTTAGGCCTCGGCCCTCCCGCAGCTCCTCGTACTCTCATGACGGCCTCACCACAAGGTCCCGCTGCGGAGGCTCCTGGGGGCCGGACCGCCGCTCCCATCCCATGTCCCTTGGGTGCAGTGTGGTGTTCTTTAACCCGCTCGGGAGCCTGAGCGGGGGCAGCCAGCTGTGGGTCCACTGCAACAGCCGTTGTTTTCCACCTGGTTGGTGGATACAAGATGCTATCAAGCTGCTTGTGGTAGGCTGCCCATGCATCCGCCTCCTTCGCTTCAAGCGGGCCTGCCATCTCAGCGACCCTGGCTACGACAGCTTGCAGAGCAGCTTTGGCTGAGGGCTCGTCAAACTCACGGGGGTTGTTCATGACGTCCAGCAGAGGTTTGACAAGGCTAGCATACGAAGCCTCCAGCTGCACATAACCCCATCTGACCAGCACCTCAACCTGATCTCCAACAACATGGATGCAGAGCGGGCCGTCAGGGGTCTGGATCTGGCCTATGGAGAGCACACCAGCAATATGACCACGGCGATGACGCAGATGCATGGACCGTTGTTGCTCCTTCCAGGGGGGGGGCGTGCCGTCTCTCGCACACTAGAGCTCAGGCCCGCCAATGTGGCAGGGATGAGGCAGCGGGTAGATGGTGCTGGTGAGGGGGGCAGTGTCTCGGCTAAGGGCAGCAGCGGCAGCGAGGGCGAGGGGGCGGCAAGGGGTGCCTGGGAGGGCACACATTACCCGTGGCGCTTGCATGCCAAAGCGGTACAGCCAGTACTGACGAGCATACTTAGATAAAGATTTTGGTACATTTATATATAGAGAAGCTTATGTTTGAAGAAATTCGCCCATTTCTTGCAGACACTAATTTTATTGAGGCCTTCGTGGGCAAATTCGCTGTTTTGCCCCCAGCCATTCGAGGCGAATTGTTGTCTTTCAGGGCTTTGCACAGTAGTTTTAAAATTTGCAGTTGTCTTTACACATACGTTATTAGGCTTGCCCCAAATTATTAGTGCGTATCTCTGTGTCCCGACGTCGCCAGGACGGGCCGTACACCGACTTCGGGTCGATTTGAAACATGATGATGGCAATGAAAACCCCGCCCCGGAACCAAAACTTCGTTTTCCGGCTCCGTTTTTCGGTGTAGAATCCTCTATTGCCCACCTTTAGAGATCCCACACAGAATAATTGTATTCGGACAAGGTCGATTTTGTCTCTGAAACGCACTACCCTGGTTGTGGCCAAAGAAACTAGGCAATCATAACTGAAACATGAACTGAAGGGTCCACGTGCAAACTGTACCCCAGTGGTAGTTTTTCCTAATGATATGCAATGTCGAAGGAAATAAATTAATCGGCATGCTTGTGGGAAGCTTATCGCTCACGCACAGAGCTCAAACGTATCAGGTGAAGCTAGATCTTCGGTTCAGTCGTCTGTACGTGAAACCTCGAGGGGCCTGCCTCAATGGAGATTTTTCACGCTCGACTCATGTCCCTCCCCCGCACAAGCCTGGGTCTGGGCAAGGTATGCGCAGTGATATTGCGGTATAGACGGCATGCAGGCAGATGACATCGCGGCGCTCCTGCTGAAAGCTGCAAAGCCATCCGAGGTCAATACCCACGGTGCAGCGCTTGCTCTCGCTTGTCACGTGCTGCTAGTGAACTCTGGATTTCGTATCCATGGCCGCGGCCCCGTCGAGTCAACCTGGGGCGCATTCTCGAGGCGAGCTCGGTCTCACTTCGCACCCCTCAGCGAGTGGCAAACGAACTGCAACGAATGGAACTTCATTTACCTACACAAATCCTCGCCTTCGCCAATCACGCTGACCGTCAACGTGCACCCCAGAAACAACCGGTGAAAACAGATGTGGCAGCTGGGCATGCATGCATGCATGGAGGGAGGCCATCTTTAACAGGGACAGGTCAAGTTTAGGTCCTCATCGGTCATTGGTGTCCACCCGGCAGTGGTTAAGTGTGCACTAAAGTGTTTAAGTGTGCACTCAAATTAAGTAGGGCATCCTCCCCCAAGTGCATCTCTTTCCTGCATGCCCAGAGTCATGCCCATGCGTCCAGGAGGGGAAGAAAGGGGGGCGCAAATCTGAAATCCACAACTTGAAACGCCCGCAGGGCGCTCGTGCATGTCGCCGAAGGTGTCAACGCCGAGGAACCTGCCAGCGTGTTTGTGCTGGGCTTACAGCTCGAAAAGTACATACCGAAGGGCACGGACCTCCAGCAATGGCAGACCTGGTCTGGCGTGGTCTCTAATGCAAATATCCTGATGGAGCAGATGGAGTTGCATATCATCAAGCCACTGCTCGAGACGCTGCGGGTGACTGGCCCCGGCGCTGAGGTGCGGAAGCCGACCAGCGCCACGCTGGAACAGAAAGAGGTTCCCTACTTTTCATGGACAATGACTGCGTGCGCTGTCGTGGCAACAATGGCGGTGGTGGCAGTGGCGGTAGCCGCGCGCTCCCACGCTAGAGGTGGCGGAAAGTAGGTTTGTAAGCTTCTCAGTGGACTTTTGCAGTCCAGCAGAGCAACAAGTATGCAAGACGAGAGGATTACAAGTATTGTGAGCGAGGTCTTGGATGACGCTGCATCTGACTATGAGAGGGTCTCGGGCAGGAAGGAGGCTGTTATCAGGTGCAACTATTGTTGCTAAAAACAATGTTTTGTACTGTTGACCACTTCATTTTAATACGATTTGCTGAAATTACGCAAACCCTGGCACAAACTGTGCACGTTGATGATTGCTTTCCATTTTTGTTCATGATACGTTTTGCTATATTTTTGCAATGTAGCGAAGCATCACATTATTCACATATGATAAGCATGATGCACCCCAGTGGATCATCCCGGATGTCAGGTAGGGGATGTCAAGTGTTTGGCAACAACTTAACTATATAAGAATGCCCATGCCGAGGGTGATACATGTCAATGACGTCTGGGCCGTGCTCACAAAAATGCTCGGCCGCGTGGGCACCCAAATAAAAGGGGCAGAAAAAGAATCGGAAAAGGGGTAACAAAAGTGAAGGGACAGACAAAAGGCTGGAAAGGAAAGGCAAAGGATGTTCCAGTCTCTGAGAACGTCTACGCCTCAACAATTTCTACCACGTCTTCCACAAAAGCCAGAGCATCCCACCCAAGCTTGCTCCGGTAAAACTCGAAGAAGTCTCTAGCACCGTTCGGAGGACCTGCCCATCCCCGCTCCCTAAGTTGATCCTGCACGCTGGGGCGTTGAAAGCAAGCATGCAATGCGTCCTCAACATTCTCACCGTCTCCCCTAGCCCAACATCGCTGGCAGCACCGTCTGTCACGCTGCTGACCGCTAATTCCTCTAGAGTCAGCCGTGTTGACGGCGCCAGTGCACATGGGGGCATGGGCGCCGGTGCGCATGGGGGGCATGGGCGTTCAGCACAACCCAGCGGGTATCCAGCCACGACACCCCTCTAGTTCAAGCACACTACCAACAGAATCACACCCCGAATCGGCTGCAAACGTCTCCACCAAAACGAATTAACGGCACCCAACCTGCAGAAGGAGACAGGAGCTGACAGCACGCCAGAAAAGGAGCTGTCTGGACATAAAGAGGGCAGAGGAGGTCCCAAAGACACTATGCACAAACCAGCAGCCAGATATAAGGCCCAAACTACCCCTAGGCCCTCACAAAATTAAGGGATGCCTCCCATGAAGCAGCTGGCGCCTTAACGCAGGCGTTAAACTTCCTCCAAATTACCGAGTTGGTGACCACCAGCTTAGTCCGGTCGAGCTGTGCCGTGATGCCCCACTTACAGGCCTCCAACAACGTAAGAATGAAAGCCCAGTGTGCGGCACACTCCCTAGGACCCAAAGAGTCATGGAAGGCCAATTTACTCCCTTCACCGAGCGTGGAACAGGGCCTCCGTCTAGGCCAGGTTCTCCGCGGGAATGATGAATCAGCGGGAGGTGCCGGTCGTTAGGATCTTGCCAAGGGGGAACGTTTTAATGATACGAACCCCCTCCCACCAGGCCGGGCATCTCCTCGGGTCAATGACATTATACCTCTGGGCCCTAATTGAAAAGGCTTGTCCACGCAGGCGCCCAACTGTCCCGCTGGAAGAAAAGAAAGGGAACTGAAGGTGGGAGGAAAAGAAGGAGAATAACACAAAAGAGAAAGAAATGTACCCCCTCTATCAAAGGAAAAGGCAGCCTGAAGTACCTTTGCCCCTCTTAAGCCTATTCTCCAAGAAGGCGGAGAAAATAAACAAATAGCCCTCGACAATGCCAACCACGCCCTCAAACAAAAGTCAGAGTCTCCCACCCAAGCCTGACTCGGTACAATTTTTGAAAGTCTGTTGCAACCTCCGGGAGGCATAATCTCTCCCTAAGCCTCTCCTTCACGCTAGGGCACTGGAGGCAGATATGCAGCGTATCCTCTACATGCTCGCCATCTCCCTTGCCCAACACCGCTGGTAGACCTGTGCTCGGTGGCGGGGCCCTTGGGATCCCCTCAGCCAGTCGCCTGAAGCTGCACCTGCTGGTAGGCTGCGTCGACTAGGCGTAGCACCCCTGGGACGGGGAGCGGCTGCATGTCAGAGACTGCCTCTTAAGAGAATTGTAGAGGCGAAGTACCCCCCTTTAGGGTCACCTCACACAGTTTGGGGGCAGCTGCTCCAATCTCCATTTCCTTCAACGCCTCCATCAGCTTACACCATGTGCGCCCTCCGGGGTTCTGTCGAAGCATGAGCTGCATGTCGGCCGCCATGCCTGCTGCCGTGAGTGGGCTGTCCTCGGGTGACTCCACCAACACGAAGGAGCAACGCTGAGGCATGGAGGCATCAATGCCCTGAGGAGCAGGTATTCCACCCCTCCATCTTTATAACGTTACACCTCTGGGCCCTGCTTACTTTAAGCTCGGACACGTCGGCAAACATAGTGTCAGCTAGGAAAGTCAAGGGAGACGGCACAAGAAAAAAGAAGATCGGTGGCTAGCACCCTTTCGCTGGCACCCTTACCAGCCCTAGAGTGCCATACACTTTTCGCAGAGCACGTACCCACAAGCTCTTAAGCAATTATATATTTATTAACTCTTTCTACAGATATGCAGTCTTCGAAGTGTCTTAAATCTATTGTCTTTACAGTACATTCGTACAGTTATCAGTGACACCAATACTTCTTTACACCGGTGCACCCCTTTGGGCGTTACACCGTTTCATGCACATCTAGTACTGAATGGACCCTGCGAGTGTGCAAGTGACAAGAGTGTGAGCTGCGAGCTGTCCCGCACATAGATGTTTATTGCCTCCAAAAAGCAAACAACGGATGTAGCTCTGCAAACCAGCTCCTGAATCCATGCGTCTGAGCTCTACCCAGAGGGGGTTCAGGACAAAAGCCAGCACCATGGACCTACTTCAGATGCTATTCATGGCGCTCGAAGATGCACGAAACACCGGCCAGAATATCTATCTATAATCTGCAAGTCGACTTCTCCTCAGCCTTTAATATGATGGATCACCATATTCTCCTCATAATCATGTACGACCTAGGGTTAGTTCCCTACAGATGCGGTGGATGCAGTAAACAACCTTTACCTGGGGGCAACAACCCAGGTCTGATGGGACACAGAGCTCACTGGAAAGATCCCCATGGGGCGGGGCAGCATAAAGGGGGACACCCTTTCACCCCTCCTTTTCCTCATCGACATCGAAGCATGCATTGTCCCGGTGGGCCCAACTTGAAACCAGGGGCTACATGTTTGGATGCATAGATGACATTAACGCTCGCATGGAGCACTCACTTAGCAATGCAGCATTCGCAGACGATTTGTCAATGCTGGCAAGTAAGCTGTCGGACCTGCACGTACAAGCAGAGAAACTTAGTCTCTGCTCCGACTTTGCAAAAATGAAGGTCGACACTGTGAAAACCTGGTATCAGGTGTCCTTTATCAAAACATCCGCACAGGACTATATGGGAACAAGGATCCTCTTGTGCAAGTAAGAAGTCGACTAGAAAATCAGATAATGTTCCAAGGATGATACGTGCAACACCTTCCCCCCCATAGATCCCTTCACTCAGATACCTCGGTATAGAGCTCACGATGACACCACGGTAAACTGGAAGTTCCAGCACCAAAACTTAAAGAAGGCACGGCAAAAGATTGAGGAGCTGCAAGCCTCACATGCCACTCCAAGGCAAATAAAACATATTATTGAGACAACTATCGAGTCCTCGATCTCAAACACCTTTGGGATAACCCCATGCACGGGAGCTGACCTTCAGATTCTAGACAGCATCATGGCCACGGTCGTCAAGAAGGCGTACGGACTGTGGAGATGTGCCAACTCAGCTACCGTACACCAAGATGTCGCGTCCTTTGGGCTGGGGTGTGCATCCCTGGCGACAGAATACACAAAGAAGAATACATAACTGCTCATCACATCCCTGCGCGATGAAGGGCACATGGGCACAGTCACTCAAAGTCTCGTGGAGAATCAGCTCAAATACATGAGCGGGTGCCCCACAGGGTTTAAAGACACCCAAAAGGTTAAATATTGCATGCGGCTCAGACAACTGTCCCAGATAATGACCTGAACATCATGAAAAGCAAGGTGCAAAAATTCACTGCACATACCCTGGAACTCGCCCAAGCGCTAGAACAGCTCAACCCTGCCACTGCTACCCTCCCTGCCACAGACCCCTCAATGCATATTGCATACACCCTGCTTCAACCTCTGTTTCACCTAGGAATCAGTCACCTAGCAGACCGTGCAGAACAGGGAGGCAAGCACTTGATGGATGGGAGAGGCCTGAGAAACAGATACGGGGAAATGTCAAAGACAAGCACATCATAGCCTTAAACAGACTCTCAGTCATGGCAAACAACGGTCCAGGTGCAGACAAAGACCTACGGTAAGAGACATGATAAGAAAGAAAGAGAAACGTCGTTGAGCCTCCCAGAGGATCAACGAGAGATACACGAGGGAAACATGTACATCACTGCTATAGCAAGAAACCCCATGCCGACGGGAACCATGTTCCAGGTTTCTCTACACCCTGACCAGACATTGATCACCCAGTACCTGAATACCAAGGACATTGGCATTCCAACAACAACAGAAACAGAGATACCGGGAGACCTCGCTGATATCCCAGAACTCACCCAGCAACAAGAGGGCAAAGCAAACCTGACCGGACAGCAAGGCAGGAAGAAGAAACAACACCGACGCAAGGGCCCTACCCTCCACAGAGACAAGAAAATACAAGGATGCTCGCCAACTACGAGCCTACGGAAAGAAATTGCGGCCCCAAGCAGAACGTGCCAGACAACAGGAACATGCCTATGTATCAGTCATGACTACAAGAGAAAGGAGACAGAGCGCCTCCTTCCTTTTGTAGTCATGTTGCAGATATTTTGCATTTGCCAAAAGCAAAATATAGGAAGGAGAAAGGTCGGCAACAGTCATACAAGAGATGATGTGGCATTTGTGCATGGGTGGTGGGGTTGCTCCTTGCGTCCAACTTTCCTCTTTCCAAAGGGGGATAGGGGAGCTCTTGGTGCTGGCTATTCTTGTACAGTATCACCAGGTAACTTGATATTGAATTTGCTTGATTCTGTCTTATCCAAAAGGATCCTTTGCTTGGCTCTGTGACCATCTTCCAGCCTATGATGGCTGCTACTTGGTTGGTGTGCCCATATGAGCATAATTGTTGTGTGGAACAAAGAAGCCCAGTCCCAGCAAATCCGGTGGAAACAGGATGATCTCATCAGAATGCTCTGCACAACCCTCGCACATGTAGATAAACACCCGCAAGCCAGGGCCAACCCCCTGCTAACCACAACGTGGACCCGGCCTCCTCCCCCAAGTGCAGGGTGGAAGAGGATCAAGGAGAGCAGAGCCATGCCCAGCCCATGATAGGATGAAGCTCCTTCCAACGATCTCCAAGGGACACTGACATCCCTAGAGCAACAGAGGAAGACCACATGGACGCATACAATTGCCTCGAGTGGTTTTAAGAAAACAGCGCGCTGAGGCACAATTGGAGGGAGATTGCCTTACGCCTCCTGCTTCGGCGGAGGAGTAGTCTTTCTTTCTGGAGGGAGATTGCCTACACTGATGGCAGTTGCATTGAAATCAGCCTCAAAGAAGGCAGGAAACAGCAGCTAACTGGCGCCGGCCTCCACATCCCGAGCGCCACTGCCGATCAACAAGACATCACCATTAACCTGGCTGGAGAAGGCCCCACAAACACCATAAACAGAGCCGAGCTGGCAGGGATTTTTGGAGCCCTAGTCAAAGAACAGACAAAAATAGCTGTTGACAGCGCCACCTGCTTGTACCAAATCCGCAGCTATCCGATCCCCCATGTCTCTCACCTACCACAAGCACAGAGACCTCCTCCAGCATATCGTGGGCCAACCCCAGCTCATGGCGTCCAAAGAAAAAATACTCGTATTCCACAAGGTGAAGGCCCATAACGGAGATATCGGAAACGAGAAAGCCGACGGGGTCGCTAAACGGGCAGCCACTCAAATGGGAAAATGCGATCTGCCCGTACCAGTGAGCTCCGAACCCACGCTGTACAGCTCTTTCTGGCTTTTCACAAAAACTAAGGAAAAGGATCATATTCAGGGAGAGCCGCAAGGATGAGAAGATCTGGAGGGTGCCCTGAAGACACACAATCACGAGCGCCAAAAGCTGGGCCGATCCAACATCGATAGCGCATACTTTGAAGGGTGGCAACTGTTGCACTCGATTGCTGATGGGGCCCGCAGCAACAGTTTTTTAACCACCCGGGAAGCACTCTGGCCGGGAAAAACAGCCTTTCGATGGCGACATGGATGCTTTTGGAATAAGAAGGTGGCTTTCAGGTGGGGCAAAAGTACCACCGCCAAATGCCCCTTGTGTGGAGAGCATGCCAGTGCAGGCCATATCACAGGCGCATGCAGGCACCCCGAAATGCAAAAGATGTACATAGAGCGCCACCATGGCATAGGAAGGATTTGCTGAGGGCTGTATCCAAAGGCAGCATGGGAGGGGACATCGTTGTTGCGACCTGGGAACGGCCGAGAAGTGTGGAAGAGCAGGAGCACCAGCCATGCTAATGAACACAGTCCCTCGTACTTAATCCCACCCGGAGGGCGCCACAGACTTTCAACAGTTGTACCGGGGCAGGCTAGGATGGGAGGCTCTGACTTTTGTTGAGGACGTTGTATGCTTTGTTGAGGCCTAGATGTGTTGTTTTTCTTTGCCTCCTTGGGGAATAGGTTTGAGAGGGGCAAAGATACTTCAGGCTGCCTTTTCCTTTTGGGGGGGGGATTTCTCTATCCTTTGTGTTCTCCTCCTTCTTTCCCTCTTACCTTCAATTTATTTTCTTCCAACGGGATACTTGGGCGCCCACGCTGCGGAACCTTTTTTGAGCAGGCCCAGAGGTGTAATGTCACTGAATTAATCCCCCACGCTGAGGCACCAGCCCTTGGAGCCGTCCAAATTAAAAATTAAAGCAAAAATGCAGCCTGACATGTTGTTGATGCAAACGACAGGACAAAAGAAGGACGTTGCTGTCCACAATGGGGAATCTAAGGATTGCATAGACACCGAGCATGGGGACCAATTGAAAGCTTGCTCAAACTAGCACACTGACCTCCTTGAGCTACTGATCTTGAACGGGCACCAACGTAACAACATACAAATAATTCCAATCGTGATCGGCACATCGGGCATTATTTGTAACAAGCACACAATTGAAGCCATGATATGTCTCATGGGATCTCCACGTTCCATGCTAAGAAATGCGCCCAGAAATGCATGTCCATTCTATAACACTCTTGCATAGCACAGTGCAAAGCAGAAGCAAACTCAAATATTTTCCTTCCACAAAGCCTGTCACTGGGCCAATAAAGCACACCCATAAGAGAAACCCACCGCGAGGAAGCTGCTTCTTTCGTTTGTGCCTCATGGTAACGGCGCGGATGTGGCTACGGCCCCAAGCTGCGTTGTTTCCTGAACCTATACGTTCTAATAGGGCGTCGCTTTCTTTCTTTTCTTTATCACTCACGTTTGCCGCATCTTGGACGAACCCAGTCTTGGAAGCCCTTATCACTTGTGGCGCAGGCTTGCGTCACATCCGTGGAACGCTAGCTCTCGCATTTCCCGCGGACCTAATTGCGAGCTTGCAGGTTAAAGCAGATGCTGTGAAAGCATCACGCAACAAAGATTTCAAAAGATATGGAGCAGAGTCGGAAGTCCAGGTTACGGCGTATACTAGGCAAACGTAGCGTCAATGAAGCCTCGTCTGTCTTGGAGGGATATATACGTCGCATCACCGGCACGTTTCGTACAGGGCGGGTCATATGTATCGTAAAAACGTGGACAGGCCCAGCAGTGCAAGGAGGTTAGGTCATGACTTGATATCAGTTACACATTGACTGTGCTCTAACCTGATTGCTAGCAGTGCACTAATACTGGTAGGCACCAACTGTCCCTTGAGATAATCAAACGCAAACACGATGGGCTTAAGGAGTCCACTTGACAGAATCACCAACTCCAATAAATTTATGTTTTGAGATAACTTGGCCATGCTGAGGGGCCTGCCTCTAATTTTTTGAGGATGCTATATTGCAGTGCTGGCCTCCATAGCTGAAGTATTACCTGCTGTAAAGCCTAGGGTTGTGGCTCTGAAACCACCAGTGCTGTTTTTTTCCATCCTCTCGCAAAACCAGTCCTCGGCAGATCTGGCTGGCTCAGCTCAGATAAGAAGGGGGGCCTGGAATGAAGGACATGAAAATCAAGATGTGTGAATAAAGAGTGGATACCTGACTTAAGGCATTCTGGAACTCAGTGGCAGTGATATGGGAGCTTGCATGGCTGAGGGGCTGCATGGGGCAAGGGGCATGGCTTCCTGACAAGCCACCTTTGCCCCAAATTTGCAGCCTCTGGAGTGGGGAATGGTGCAAAACTTGGGTGGGGCAGTCTTAATGAGCTACTCTCAGGCTCTCTGAATCACCAGACATCATAGCAATCAGACAGGTATGGAGTGAATTCCAATCCATGAAAGACAGCCCTGATGTGGGCCACATGGAAGGCCATATCTGCATGTTGGATTGGCCAAATGACCCAGGGAAGGTGGCAATGCCTCCGTCTATGGCCCACCTACACCCACTCAAGGTTCTACCTTAACCGGGTTTTGGCCACTTTTCAGGCTCAGCCGCCGCAAGTTTGGTACCCAACGGGGCAGTTTTTGGCATCCAACTGCCATTCGGATTCAAATGATACCCCAACAGACCTCAATAAACCGTGTATGGCAAGCTGATTACAGCACTTGACGATGTAGCAACACACCAGGTCGATCGAGGCAGTTCCTAGAGAGATTACTTCAAATTGCAGTTGGTACTGCTAGTGTGAACCAGGTTGGGACGGCAGGTCAAACCTCAGTACCCCTAAAACGTGTCGATACATCTGACCCGCCCTGTACGTATTTTCATGTGCATGCATTGATATTTCCTCGTGCAAACTCTGAGATATACATTTGTCTTGTTGCTAAGGTGGTGGTGGAAAAGCCTGCCAAGGGAAGGAAGGCTGTGAAGAAGAAGGCGTCAGTCTCGCTATTAGCCGGTAGCCAAACCAATGGCCCGAGTGCAAACGGGATCTTTGAATTGTTAGCTTCCAACGTAGCTGAATCAGACTCAGATCATGATGCCTCAAAATTTCTTCATCTGTTGTGTGCATGTATTGTTACTTTTTTTCTACTCGGACAGTTGGGCGCCCACGCGGTGCCTTTTTGAGCAGGGCTTGAGGTGTAACATGATTGATATATTGTCCATTAGGTAGAACATCTAGACTAGTAGAATTATGAAGATGATAGGTTGCTTTAAGGCAGCCCCAAATCGTAAATACGTAATTGGTTGCAAAGCATCCCATGACTGTCCCAAGCTACCTAATATGCATATTGACAAGATTATGGGACATCCCAGCAGCCGTCCTAGTTCGCATCCTAGCAGCCGTCCCAGTATTCATCCTAGCTTGCATCCCAACTGACGTCTCAGTGCCAGGACGCATCCCAGTATGCGTCCTAGCTCTCACACCGGCATGCATCATGGCGGACGTCTCCACAGACATCCTAGACTTCATCCCAGCACGCATCCTGTGGGATGCGTCCCATGCTCATCCCAGATGGGATGAGCCTGAGACGCGTCCCACGTCCCACTGCGGGACGTGTCTGAGACGCGTCCATGGACAAAATGAAATATAGGAGACGTCCCAGAGGCATCCCATGCAGGCGTCCCAGGTAGGACGTGGGATGCCTCTGGGACGGCCTGGGACGAGTGGTCCTTTTGCGGAGTGGTACACACGTATGGTACGTACACCCAGTCTTATTTTCTACCGTCCCGTCTAGCTGTTTGTCTTGTCAAGTATTTTTTTGCAGCTGTACCTGTCATAGATCCTTAAAACCTGCGTTTTTCGATGCGTTTTAAGCGTCAGTTCTCTAACTATTCGAACACACGACTGGGGTACTGGGTGTGCCTCGATCTTGTCGCGGGATCTTAGTTGTCGCGAAGTGAAATGTCATCGATCGGCGTCCACGCCAAACACGTGGATATCCTTAAACTTGACGATATGCTATCTAGGAATTCACAACACCGTATTTTAAAAGAAGTCGTGCGTTACGTGTTTGGAATTGTTTTTGTCTTTTTCCAGCAGAGCTCGTCTTGTTCTTGGATCAATATCATTGCTGAGTGCAACACTTCAGTCTTCAGCGCAAGGCTGCCCGGGCCTTATAACATTTTGAGACAGCACAGCCATGCAGAAGATTGCTTTAATCACCGGTGTCAGCGGCCAAGATGGTAGCTACCTCGCAGAGCTTCTGCTTGAGAAGGGATACATGGTACACGGTAGGGTAGAGCCTGATCGTACCACTCAGTCGCTGTCCAATTCGCTTATTTTTCGCTCGGGCTCTTCCCTCACACCGGGTAAAACCTGTGCCCCTATAACCTTAGTTCTGCTGCAAAATCTCGCAGGTTTGAAAAGAAGATCCAGCTCTTACAACCATTCTCGATTGGAGCACATCCTGGATCCGAGCTACCCGAACTCTGCCAACTTCATACTTCACTACTCTGATCTCATCGACAGCACAGCCCTGGCCACCCTGCTCAAGTAAGAAGAGGCGGGAAAGAACGGTCACTCTCACTAAGACCTGCGTCGCATTCATGTTGGAATGCTTGATTGAGACCATAACCATTATTCGGCTTCCGACAATTGGCTGTCTTTTGCCGCAGGGGTGTGATGCCAGATGAGATCTACAACCTTGCTGCGCAAAGCCACGTCAAAGTTTCCTTTGAACTGCCTGAGTACACAGCTATGGCCACTGGATTGGTGGGAAAGGGTAGAGAGGGATGCGCACTTGGATCCTGCATTCTTTGCATGTCATCATCCTGCCTCATGATCCTGAATTCTGCAGTTTTCCTTCCGGATCGCTGTGTTGCGGCTTTGCACACAAGTTGTTTGGGGCAGTTGCGAAAATGTTACATCCACAAGAGACAGCCATATCGCTGTCCACCCGGCTGAGATCTTACCAGGATCAGCTTGTAACCTTTTTCATTTCTACGACTACCCTGGCCTGAGCATTGCCTCCTGTCTGTCTGTCTTCCTGATATTTGACCTTTCAGATCTAGGCATCTAGCAATAGGAATACTGGCTGGCCCAGTGGTAACCGCGCCGTGGCCTCCCACTCAAACATGGCTTGGCACGCACCAAGAGAAACATTAAGTAAGCTTCACATGCACGCTTCCCCTTGACAGGGTGCCCTGAATCTCCTGGAGGCTATCAAGGCCGCCAACCTTGAAACCAAGGTAAGCCTGTCCTCCGGGACCCGCTTCCTTAGACACCAAATATTAAGCATGCCCTACAGAGCTGCCTAATCCTGGGTAGTGCCAAAGGCAAGCCTGCCCTCAAGAGCTTCCTTGACCTTAGCTAACAAAGCTGACAACTTGGAAACCAAGGTAAATATGACCTCTTGATGAGCTGCTTAAGCCGTATCGATCAGGGCTGCTGCCTTGAACCCAAATGTATGCCTGCCCTCCAGGACTCGTATCGAATCGTGACAGCTGTTTGGAAGTGGTGTTCCAGATTTTTATCTCACAAACTTTGCCTCCGATGCATTACCTCCCGACGTATGTTGATTTCATGAGGTGTACCATGCTGACCACCATGTCTTGCACCACTTTTCGGTTTGTGAAATCAAACCACTGTGAGGTATCTGAACCAGCATCACGTATTGTACTTAGTGCAAGATATGTTAATCAATATAACCTGTTCACCAGTGTCGTATCAATGAAGCCATGCCTCTGAATTTCCTTTCCAACCTGTGCAGGTACCTGGGTCGACCGGGCATCTTCTTTCAATTTTCTAGCTGAAATCAGTTGAGGCATCCTGCGGGAAATTGTACTGCTGACCACCTTCCCTGCAGGTCCGGGTCTACCAGGCATCCTCGTCTGAGATGTTCGGCAAGGTGCACGAAGTGCCCCAGAAAGAGACCACGCCCTTCCATCCGCGATCCCCATACGGATGTGCCAAGGTGTACGCTTACTGGATCTTCGTCAACTACAGGTAGGACTGGAAAGTTTTTTCTGCAACTTCCGCGTCCTCAAGTGTTGGCAACTCCTGAGCCTTTCCCTTTCTCCCCGGCCTGGCGCAGGGAGTCATACAACATGTTCTGCAGCAATGGAATTCTGTTCAATCATGAGTCACCGCGGCGAGGGGAGACGTTTGTGACGCGCAAGATCACCATGGCTGCAGCTCGCATCAAGCTCAAAGTGCAGGTACGGTTTGTAGACCATTGCTTTTTGTTGTGTTTTTCCTCGACGCCAAGGCCTGTGGTCAGGGGTCCTGATGCAGCTAGCTCTGCAGCCTGGCCTTAAGCCAGTGCAGGTGCAGGGTCCCAATCAGCCCAAGATGGCTGCCCCGCAGCCCTACCTCTCAAGACAATTTTGAGTACGCTACACTGAAGACTCCTGGGGCCCGGTGACGAAGACAGGGAAGCTGGGATGTGGATTTTCGACAAGCATGTGTAATACCTCCTGTGTGGGGAGATGTGTGCGTGAGTGACAGGAAATCATGGCTGAAGGGGGCGTCCCCGAGTTCGTCTCAACCAGGGAAAGCCTGTTAAATATGGCGGGGCACTGTACAGGCATGGAGATATGGATGCTCAGGTGGATTGTGAATGATAGCAACACACGGTTGCAGCGGTCAACAACGCTTTTACCAAATTTGGGAATGCATGTTGATTGGTGTTGAGAGATTGCATCCATCCCTGCTTGCCTCCCTCAAAACTTAACCTATACTTGGGCAACACTGGCTCCCAGGATGAGCTGCCACCAGGACTGCCTGTACATACTGAAATGCCTGTACTGCCAGGACTGCCTGCACCTCAGCAACACTGACTCCCAGGATAGATTGACTGCACAGCCATGACAGACTGTACAAATTATAATGCATGTACTATCAGGACTGACCATACCTCGGCAATATTGACTCCCAGGATTGAATGCACTGCCAGGACTGACTGTTGAAATTGTAATGCCTGTACAGCCGGGACTGCCTGTAACTGGGCAGCATCGACTCACAGGATTGACTGTACTGTCATGACTAATTGTATGGAATGTACCACCAGGATTGCCTGTACCTGGGCAACATCGACTCACAGCGCGACTGGGGCCATGCCAGGGACTACGTTGAGGCCATGTGGCGCATCCTCCAACACGATAAGCCCGATGACTTTGTCATCGCAACAGGTATGATAGAGATGTATAGCTTAGGGGCATAAGGGCGAAGGGAACATAGCAGCTCGGGGCAGAAACCACACACACGCAGTTACCAATCGTTGTGGACGATGTCTGGGTAATGTGGCTGACCCCAGGGCCTGAGAGTGAAAGACACATTTGACTTTGGGCTGAAATCACATCTGCGCGGTTACGAATTGTTGAGGACGGTGTCTAGGCCATGTGGCTGACCCTGCCTCACGACGAGCCCTATGACCCAAAAGGCGCCACAGGAGCATATGTATAGGACTTGACCATTGGGGGGCTGCCGGGCAGCCAGTCATGGGCCAGTGGGAAATAGGGAACAAAACCTTGACAAGCCGGCAGCCCAGGCAGCAAAGCATTAAAGGCTGTGATGTAGCAGAATTGAACTTCAACAGCAAACAGTGCCCCCCCTCCATACACTCTCCGCAGGCCGCATGACGACGGTGCGCAGCTTTTGTGGCATTGCTTTCAAGGAGCTTGGGCTTGAGCTGAAGTGGGAGGGTCACGGTGTCGATGAGGTGGGCATGTGCAAATGCACGAGGATCTAATTTTGCTTGCCTATGAGTGTGAAGGAGGCGAGTATTTGTAAGAACTTGAGGAGGCCGTGGGGCTCGACCTGAAATAGGAGGTTCAGGGTGTGGACGAGGTGAGCGCATAAAAATGCACGAAGATGTGGGGCTTGACCTGAAGTGGGAGGGGCAAGATGCGAATGAGTCTCCGGCCTCCCCTTCTTGGCTACCATGGCTCCTCTCCCTTGACTCCCGACTACCCTCTATGCTCCCATATTGGCTAGACTGCACACGATGCAGACTGTGATGTACTGATGTAGCTGAATTGTAGCTGACGAATCTTGTCCGCTACAGCGCCTTTGATGCCCCCTCAACTCCCATGCCTCCCCTCCCATCTCCCAGATCGGCAAGATAGCAAGCGGCGACCGCGCCGATGAGGTTGTGGTCCGTGTGAGCGAGCGTTACTTCCGCCCGGCTGAGGTCGACCAGCTGCTCGGGGACCCCACAAAAGCGAAGTAAGCTGGGATGCGCTTGGTGCTGGAAAAGGGATAAGACTCTCAATCATAAACCAAAACCCTTGGCAGCAACATATTAGGCTGGGATGTAATTGGATTCAACACGTGTTTTGTTTTTATTTCTTTACGGTTGTCACTCTAATAACTCTGAACCACAAAATCTAAACCTCGCTTAAGCCAAGGAAGCTGGGGGCTTCATCGGCGTCGGAAAGCATGGCGACACCCCCTGGCGACACTTTGGGGCACAGCAGGGTTTCTTCTGGTGTGCACCATTTCACCTTTGGAGGGCTGCCCGAGGCAGACTCCACCGGGTAATTGGGGATCTGACCCCGACCGGCCTACGGCTGGTGGCGCAAGCAAGAAGATTTGGCTACCACAGGCCCGCCCAGCCATAGGCTAGGTTGTACCTAAATTTTAGCTGAAGGGTGTTGAACAGCCTTGAGTGAGCATTTCTTTGAAACTACTTATTGGGATGCTAGGGACTTTTTGTTGCTTTCAGATCCCTTTGCCCTGCACCCAGTATCTCTGATCAATGTGCCGGTCACATTGATTATGAGGTATGGCAAAGTGCTCATGAAGTTCCACAGCATGCATGCTTATTTATGTCCCTGTGGACTGCAGGACGTTGCTGGGCTGGGACCCTGCTCAGCTGACGAGTGTCGAGGAGATGTGCAAAGACATGGTCCTGAGCGACCTGGAGCAGGCCCAGCTCACGCTGGACATCAAGGCAAAGTGTGGAGGCAAGATGCCGCCTTGATGATGCTGGATCGACCAGCTGAAGCCGGATATCAAGGCAAGACAGGGAGGCAAAATGCTGGCCTATAATGATGTTGGATGCCCCGGGGCTCGGGCTCCTCTCCTTTAATCTGAAAACTCCTTGAACAAGAGAGTGACTCGTCCTCAAACAGCTTAGACTAACGAGTTGTTGGTATGGAAAAAATGTAGGCTGTCACAAAAAGAAAGGCTGGTTTTAGAGGAAATGTCTTCAGACTGTTTGTAGGAGGAATGCTCCTTGTGTGGTGGTTGTGTATTTGTGTGATCTCGAGAAGCTCAATTGCTCTGTCTACCAACCAAATTTACAAATTTATTCTCTTCTTAAATTTTGGAATTGAACAAATAATTTTTTGTTGGTCCAGTTGCTTCTGTGTAAAATAACGGCATGTGTCTGGGCTGTGCCACATAACCACACTGTTCATTTTAGCGCTCTCCATCTACACTTCAGCTACATTACTGCCGGCAACCAAGGGGCCTGGTGCAACAAGCTGCATGCTGCTTGGGCCAGAGGCCGCCAGCTGGACATGGTTTGGTCCCCATGGGCACAGTGGTGGCTGACCGTCGGCCCTCCAAATTGAGACTTCCTAGATTTAAGTCAATGACGCTACACCTCTGGGCCCTGCTCAAAAAGGCTCGGCCGCGTGGGTGCCTAACTAAAGAGTTCGGAGGAAAGATGGAAAGAAACACAGGAAGGGGGCAGGACAAAAGGAAGGAGGGGAACAAGAGTGGGAAATAAAGTGGAGGGGCAAAACAAAAGACTGAAAAAAACACAATACAAAAAAAGTTCCAACCTCTAGAAAAAAGGCAACGCCTCAACAAGTAAATTTAAGTGAATTCTGCGCCCCGGCCCCTAGCACGACCTCGTCGAAAACCTGATCAGCCAGGGGAGGGATGGCACTCTGGCCAGTAGACTCCTGCACCAGCCCATAGGCGTATTTGTGACCACTAGCTTCCGGAGCCAGCCCACTACTGTCTGATACACGACCACTGCTGCCGCACGTCAAGGCGACAGCTAGGGTGTTGCGGAGATGTTGTGACCTGGCATCCCTCTTTAAATGCCAATGAGGGACGTTCGAATAGCACCGCCGCTTATCTGGGACGCGCGCGCAGCCACGGCCGCTTGCATCGGCGTCTCCGGCGTGTCGTACAGCAGTACCTGCGCGCCGAGTTCGTTGACCACGTCGTCCAGCTCATCAGCGTCGCTAACGCCGCAGCCCCTGGCCACGCACGTGAGGATAGACAGAAGGAATCAGTTGTGGCGCAGGATGTCGTAGCCGCGCGTGAAGCCCACGACATCCTCGAGCACGGAAACCACGAAGCTCGACGGGCCACATCGGCGAACCGGATTCGAGCAGCGTACGTGTGCACCTTCTGGATGGCCATGAGGCAGAGCGGGCCGCTGCAGCTACCAGTGAACACAACCGTGAGTGGAAATAATTCGTCTCGGTGACCTCGTCGACGTCGACAGTGGGCCGACGGGCCACCTTGCTGGCCAGCCGCTGTAGTCTGGCATGCGCCCCGCCCATGTTGAAGCTGCGCGGCTCTGATGCTCCGCCCCGCCGCAAGCAGCCGCAAGCCGCGGCAGCTTGGGCGGCACCCAGCAGGCATCCCTGACTTGATGACGTCAGCTTATCGAACGTCGGGAGCTGCAAATGAAGTGTTCCGTTAGGTATTTCATGTTTAGAGACCAGCAGAGAATCAGATCTGAATTAATGGCGGATGTGTAGGTAAGAGGCCCGCACCGAGTTTTAGCACCGAAATAAATCAGGACAGGAAACAGCATTGAAAACCAGTGTCCTCATACCCTGGGTTTAAGTCCTACCAGTAAACAACATCGCTGACGTACATGTCGTCGCTCAAGGTGGCCGCGTGGTCGCTGATGCGTGAGCTGCTCCTCAGAGTGCCACAGCGCGTCGCCAATGCTGCCCCAATCTTCTGACATGGCAGACAGCGCATCCCGTGACAGCAGCCGGGCGGGGTCTGGCGCAAACGGCTGCAGCCTCACAGCAGAACGTGCCATCGAGGGCCCCCGTATGGCGTAGCCAGTGCCGTGGGGCACTGCCCCACTTCCGCTGCCGCCCTCCGCCGCCGCCATGGACGGCAGCCCGCAGCCCGCGGGGGAGCCGTCGTCGCTCCCAGGAGGAGGACCACTCCGGGGTCAGTGCAGTCTGCTGGTGCTCCCAGGAGGACCGAACCACCTCCAGAGGAGGCACGCAGTTTTGGGCGATCACGCTGTATGAGGGACGCCGGTGTAAGAAATACGGTGCATCTACACCGTAAACCGTAAGCCACCGTGAAATAAAACTCATACGGTTTTCAGAAGGAATGTGTGGAGCCCCTCAGGTGAACATTTGGCTCACGATCGACTCGACAGCCACACCATGGATAATCAGGTGACAAAAACGAAGCCTAAGGTGCCAAGCTTAATACAGCAGCTCTTTCGAGGCTTCACAGCGAAAAGAAGAGGCATCCGATGACCGGAAATCCGGCAAGGGACCCGGCTCACTTGGTTTAGGGCTCAGCCGAGGGCTGTGATTTTACCGATTTACGCCTGTAATTTTACGGCCATTCACCTTAAGTTGACGTTTTTACTGTTTATGCCTCTGAGATTACTGTAATTTACCGTATTCAAAAAATCACCGAAATTACGCCGTCACTGAAATCTGGACTGTAATTTACACTGTGATTTCGCGATCAGTGAAATCTGGACTGTAATTTACAACATGATTACACTTTGAAAGAAAACCGTAATTACATCGCAACCGTAAATCGCCCAACATTGGAGGCGTGCTGGAAAGAGAAGTAATGCCTGTGGAAGTGACAGCGCGGCGGCTGGCCGCTGCCGCCGCAGCTGTGGCCTTTTCTGCAGCCTTGGCCCTCCCCTTTTTGAGCTTCTGTACTTTTTTTTATTGAAATTGAATGGGCTGGCATGCCCAGATGGATGGACTTGGGCTTGACCTTTCATCACGGGATGGTGTGCAAGAAAGGCTTAAATTCTATGCTGTAGCCGGGCACTGAGCACCGGCGGTTGAATACAAAACGATATATGCAAAGTGGTGACCCATCCTGTTAGGAAAAAAATCCAGTGGAAATGCTGATGGATCTCCGGTCGGACGAGAGACCTGAGATTGAGGCCTTGAGGGGAAGAAATCTTGAAAGGAAATGGGATCCACCGATCCAGGCTGGAGGTGGCCTGAATACCTGTAGTAACCAGTGTGGGCTCGTTCTATTTTCCTGCTGCACTGTTGCATGGCTGCGAAAGTCCATGTTTGGCACTACACTTCAACTTCTTGAGTGTAGCAACCTCTGAAGTGGCTTTTCGATTGGCCCTGAGCTGGCTTCTAGGTGCATTGACGGATTCTGGCAACTTTTCAGGCCCAACTGCTTTCAATTTCAAACCGAATGGGGCAGTTTTCTTGGCAATTGTAAAATTCCGATTCAAATCATACCCAAACCTGTGACCCAAACACGTTATCTTATCACATGCATAGGGGGCAACTGAGCATCTGGCAGTAATAAGACTCTGTCTTGATGTTTTATGGTCCATCATCGAACCTTGGCCTTCCCTTATGAGTGCCCCATCGGCCGTTCCTGCAGTCCTTAAATTCAAATTTCAAATGTTCAAATTTCAAATGCCATGTCCCCCCCGCAACCCCGGCAGTATGCTTCTTGTATCGACAAGGCGTACCCATGGGAGAAGAAACTGCCAGTCACCTACTGGAGAGGGACGCAAAGTGGCAGCAAGAGGGGCTGAGATTTCAACAACCAGAGCCCACGAAAAGGATCCACGAGCGTGACACCTTCACCGATCGCATTTCCTTGAACAAGAGGTATAACCTCGCAATGCTCTCTCACAATTATCCCGTTATGGATATCAAAGTATGCCACTTGATGCATGGTGAGTTCCTCCCAAAGCATCGTGCGTTTGATCCAAGCGAGGTAACGACGTGGCAACGCCTGATGGCAGGGACTTTCTGCCACTGGAGGAATGAAATAAGTACTTAACGCCCTCGCCATCAGCATTGAAATCTTGGGCACTCCTTGGTGTGACCCAATGTGTAAGTGTGTAACGCGGATGGCAACCTGACCTTCAGCATGGACCTGCTAGATGCTGTCTCTGTCACAAAGCAAATGGTCGAGAATATCCAAAGGAAGCCCACGGCAGTCTAGCACATGATGAACATGACTCGCACCGCTGATATAGCTAGGTTTAATGCGCTATCTGCCCTTGATGCTTTTATGTGGGCCCTTCATGATGCCTGGAGACATTGTGGCTGGGAGGTCGCGATGGATGATGACGGCTTTGAGCCTATAAGGATGCAGCTACCCCTCATCGACAAATACATACATAAGGAAGTAGCGGAGAGGATCGCGAGGGACCAGGCCAGGACTTTTAAGTATGATTAGCTCTGATCTGAAATCACAAGCTAGCCACCGGGCTAAAACTTTGATATGCATGGCACTGAGTGATGACCAAGCTCTGTCTTGTAGTGCCGTATGTTTTGTAGAAACGAGCTAGGTCAGTGAGCATGCTTGATATCATGGCAAATACATGGAGCTGCTAATGAACATGAACGATACATGCCATGATGAGCAGGTCTAGCAGCTACCTTGCGTATTTTCTTGGAGAGTGCTTTTATGAAACATGCTCCATGTTTGCACAGTTTACTTCCTTTCCTGCATGTCCTCCGTTAAGTATCTTCTAAATGAGGGTTTATGAGCGGCGTGATGCTGTCAGGCGTCTAGACGCGGTTAATTAGCATGCTTGCACATTCTCTGTTTGTTGCTCTGCATCTAATTGTATGATGTTCGCTTATTGCATGCTATGATGGCAAAGGCACCTAGCCATGAGTGGTCGCAAAGCATGTTTGATGGACGTTTTTGCTGGATGGCCATGTTTGCAGGCAAGGCTGCTAGCTAGGCATGGTTAACAGATCTACAAGAGCGGCGGCCGTTTGGTTGTAGGCACCCTGGCGCAGGGGCAGGCCATGGCCTTAGCAGCAGCTGACAGGCTGCTGCAGCTGTAAGTTGGGTGAGGCAACATTTCACATGTCTGCAATCCACAGGGCGTCAGGAAGCGCATGGAACCTGTCTCCACAATGAGCATGCCGGCAGGCCAACACTCACGACAAAAAACAAAAGGAGAGAAACCCTGGGTCAACGGCAGCATGACAGAAATCCCCCAAAATAGATACTGGTGCTCACAAGAATGAGGCCTCAAACAGGTCACATAACTGCAGCTAATGAAGGACTGCGGCTTTAGATCTACAGGCTGTACAAATGTCATTTAGAAAAGGGCACCGCTAAAGAATGAAGGACTAGAAAAAAAGGTGCAAGAGTTTCCAAACCACAAAAAAATCTAGCTAATTCACCTAGTTTGACACCAGTTGAAAGCTAACCTGGATAGCTAATGGGCCTATATTTGGATGCCAAGCCTCATCCCACAAAAAAAATGCCTGCACCTTCATGGCCATCAACAAACTATACACCGGTATGACGGCATTCCTGCCGGTCCTGTCAATAATTCATCAGCCGCCAATAATTCCATCCAAGGAGCACTTCTTCACCCTGGGCATTCTGCTAGGCCTCTGTCAGGCACGATGCCTGCCCTACCCTTTCACTCTGCCCTTCACTCGATGCTGCCATAATTGCTGCTCCACACCCAGCAGAGAAAGCTCCTGAGAGAGGAAATTGCGGGACAGCAGGAGCAGGTCAGCAACACTTGAAAGCAACAGCAACGACACCCGAGACCGTGAATCGGTGAATGCAGCCCATTCTTTGGACCGGGGCCTATGCAGCCCAACTGAATGGAGCCCGCCGATTAACTGATAGGCTCCAAATCAGAGATCAAGGTCTTGATCCTTTATACATAATGAGGATGCCTTCAAGGCTCATGCGGATGCTGACTGTTTCATTATGATTAACCGCATGAAGACACATGGTACGCAGTGCCGGGCCAAATCAAAAATACTAACAATCAAAATAATGCAACTGGATGCATATTCGCTACAACTTAACACGACACGAGCCACACTGCTCTAAGGAGCCGCACTGCACTTACTAGCAAGAGCTCAGCCACAGCCATGGCCAGCATGCATGCTGTTTTGTCATCAAAATAAAACTGTGATCAGAGATTACCTGCGGTGTGTGCACTGGGCAGACAGTGTCTTTCGGACTGTCTGGCTGCTCGAAAGACATGCCATAGCAGCGCCAACATATCTACTCTAAAGCCATGATTGAAAGAGTCAGGCACCAGATGTCATGCAGATCCCTGGTCACATGCACCTCTTGGCGCCCAGGGAACATCCAAGTGTCCTGGAACATGCTTCTACCACCCCTTGCAGCCCTTCCTCACCTTGAGTGCCGCAGCCAGGTCGCTGAAGTGCTGCGGCCGAGGCGCCCGCGTCAAGCAGCTTCCCCACAGCTCCGCCCTGGGTAGAGCCACCTACAGCCAGTTTGGAGGAAGGGTAAAATCCATGGCGTGCAGCCATCAGCAGGCTAAGGGTTAGGGTTCAGGAAGCTTCCCCACAGCTCCGCCCTGGGTAGAGCCACCTACGACCAGTTTTGAAGCAAGGGTAAAAGCCATGGCGTGCAGCCATCAGCAGGCTAAGGGTTAAGGGTCCAGGAAGCTTCCCCACAGCTCCGCCCTGGGTAGAGCCACCTACGACCAGTTTTGAAGCAAGGGTAAAAGCCATGGCGTGCAGCCATCAGCAGGCTAAGGGTTAAGGGTCCAGGAAGCTTGCCCACAGCTCCGCCCTGGGTAGAGCCACCTACGACCAGTTTTGAAGCAAGGGTAAAAGCCATGGCGTGCAGCCATCAGCAGGCTAAGGGTTAGGGTTCAGGAAGCTTCCCCACAGCTCCGCCCTGGGTAGAGCCACCTACGACCAGTTTTGAAGCAAGGGTAAAAGCCATGGCGTGCAGCCATCAGCAGGCTAAGGGTTAGGGTTCAGGAAGCTTCCCCACAGCTCCGCCCTGGGTAGAGCCACCTACGACCAGTTTTTAAGCAAGGGTAAAAGCCATGGCGTGCAGCCATCAGCAGGCTAAGGGTTAAGGGTCCAGGAAGCTTGCCCACAGCTCCATCATACTTACTGCCACCTACCACCGGTTTAAGAAGACGGGAAAGGGGCCTGACATGAAGCCATTGGCTGGTTTAGGGTTTAGGCCTAAAGGGTTCAATCTGGGCAGCGTCACATTAAGTCGGACGTCATCGCGTGGCGCTGCCTAATAGTTCAGGGCCATGGACAAATATCCCATGCGATGAAAAACGGTGACACTCCAATGCGCCCAAAACTCCTTCGCTTCTTGTGCCTGTAGTCATGCCACCTCAAGTGCACTATGGATCAGGCAACAGGCTCGGAGGTGGCCCGAGGAGGAACCTACAACACCCAAAGCAGCAAGGCACCGACTCGCATAATTTAGAGGCAAACCGTGCAGGTTTGGTGACGCCTGGCAGGTGTTGTAGCAATATAGCATGGCTTCATGAAGGGACCAGTGCCCGCTAAGGGAGATGGGGAACGAGACGGTCACCGGGTAAGTCGCCCATCACCAGCCCAAATTTAGCCCAGGTCCTCCTCCACCTCACGGTGGCATTGGGTTCCAGTGGATGTGCGGTGGCTGGTATTGGGTACGAGGCTCGAGGCGGGAAAAGAGGTGCACACGTTAAGTTTATTTTGAGTAGTTGGAAACAAAATGCTCACATGAGGCTCGACCCCAGCCGCCGCCGCTCTAGCCCAGAGATACGCGACCCACGCCCTCTGGAACCGTATCTCGCCCCGCTCCAGCCCCGACAGCAGGTTCATGTCCCACAGGCTGCCCTGCGCTGCCGCAGATCCCGGGCTGGCTTCCGGCAGCAGTGGGATCGAGGGGTCCTCTGGGTCCACCTGAGGGTTGAGGAAAGTGCATGCATTCAAGTGGCGAGCCAGTGAGTCAATAAATAGTGTGCATGGAGACAGGCAACTACCCATTTGGCCGCAGAAATGGGAAGGCCGCCAATGCATTCTCTCAGCCACCCAAATGATATAGAACCCAACATAATGAAAATCAAAGGGTGGTGATTGGGCTTCACTGGGATAGCAGGGCAGTGAAACTCCCTCCCCCCCAACCGTCCCCCTCTTGCATGTAACATTTAGCCCTGAGCCTTTCCAAGAGGCAGGTCCGACTGAAGAATTAGTAGCAAGTCAGGCAAATTTCAAAAAGCTGACATCCATGCTGCTGCTAACTGGATAACTGAAGCATGAATCAGCCTATATTGGATTGCCATATGCTCTTATGAGCGGGTAGATGCGGTGCTTCAGTCAAAGATTTGAACAAAGTGTTTATTTGTTCGGCTACGAGTCTACCTTCGAGAGGCCGCCCAGTGGCCGCCAAAGGCCCTATTGAGACCAAACCAGGACCGGCCTACAATTGGTGCCCAAAGCACTTTGGCTGGCCACAACTGGGGCCTCTGGCCAGAGGCCAGAGTGGAGCAAAAATGTAGCCGAGTCACCAACCAAGAAACAGTCACTTGAAGTGACATTGAGCATCATGTGGGGTCCTTGATAAAATTATTCGACACTCCAAAAATAGCAGAGCCAGCGGAAGTGCTCTCCAGGATTTGACTCATACCACAGGAAACAAGAGAGGAGGATACTGGAAATGACTGCAATACTGTCAAAAGCCCCCCGCAGAAACAAGGTTCTCATGCTGTATCAGCATTCCACATACCTTGTTCAGGTTATCATCAGTGTCCCCTCCTCCGTCGCTGCCATGACTCCTGCCTTTGGCCTCCCCCAGGCGAGCCAAGGTGTTGATCACCTCACGCTGCAACCCGAGCTCAGCAGCTTGTCGCATGGCACGCTCCATTTCCATGACATCGGCCGCGGTGACGCCTTCATCTCTGCAAGCCAGAGGAGTTGGTTGACGAGACGCATGTCAGTCTTTACTCAAGATTTAGTGCCTTACGCAAGCCGATGAGCAGTCACCACGGGGCTGATGGAGACCAAAAATTGACAGGCCAACTGCACCAGGCCATGACGTAGCTGAATTCGAAACCTGAAATCCTTCAACGCGTTAGGCCTCTAACGCTGTCATCTTTTCCTTCTCACCACTAATTTCTTCTTCTTCTTTCTAGCTGAAGCACCCAAAAGTGAGGTGTGATGCATGACTGTCATGTGAACATGTGGGGTGGGTTGATAGGTGCTGGAATATTCTTGCAGTGCACTGCTAGGGAGGGCAAATAAGAAGGTGTCGAGGCGTTTCCGACTTAGAAAATCGAGGTGGGCGGTGCAACGTCAGCATATTGTCGGTTGCATCCAAGAAACTGACGGCATCGAACCGACTGGAAACCGCCCAGCACCACATGAGTCCGTCGAAGGAACATAAAGGATACTCGGGCTTTAACGACGACATATTCCTTTATCTATAATTATTCCAGCTGCCTCTTATTTACTAAACTCAACCGGGGCAATGATTGAATCTCCAGTGGCGACACCTCGGTCGGCGACCATGTGCCCTCCAACACCAAAGAAAGCCAATGTTCGGTGAGCAAGGGAGCCACTTCTTGAAGAACTGGCTCGAAATCGCCCCCTCTGGTGTACTGCACCTCGCTCACGGGGCTGACGACACAACTCTTTCTTGATGTTCTTGTTCAGGGTCCTCTCTCAGGCAGCTTTGGACGAGGGTATCATGGCTGCGAGGTAAGAGACACAAACTTTCCTGCACTGTCGAGCTCCATCCAGAATCGGTTGTTTATGAACGCCCGCTTTTTGCGTGTTTCAGATCTGGTCTCTCCGACCTCAGTGACAGAAGCCACGCGCTGGACCACCTCCCGAAGCAATGCATCGAGCCGATTTACATTGCGTACTGCGACTGGGTTTCCGACATTTCGCCCGAGTCCTTTGAGGGCCTGACGCGCCTCGTCCCCGACCTTGACTTCCAGCTATACCGGCTTGCATGCGCTGCGTTCCCAGACTTGACATGGGAGGTGTGGACCGAGCAAGCACACTTGTCAGCAGAGGACCACATGCTGCGGCATGACCTGGCAAGGAGCCTCCTGCTTGCTTTGACTGGACCCACCCGCCGGATGCTTCACTTCGACGCAATGGACCTATAGTTTAGCAGCAGAAGGACAGGCAGCTGCTTCTGGCAGCAGCAGCTAATGTACCAGACCCAACCACACGGGGATGTCCGAGCCGATTTATGAGCAGCAGCAGCATTTTATATAGACAGCAACCAATGGCGACAGCCAACACACTCACGCAAGCACGTCAGTAGTACTGCTGTGCCCAACAGCGTACATGCGCAACACCAGGAAGCATGCATTGTGCCACATTTCAAGACCCCACTGCCGCAGGATGCGCTGTTTTGTTAACCCTTGAATGCACATACTTTGTACATGGCTAGTAGACCAATGGACCACAGTACAGAGTCTTCTTGGTACATACAGAGCCCCTATTATGGGGCCGTTCCATGAGCATGCCATTGCACGTTCAATAAACTACTGCATATACAATGGTGCAGCCATTGCGCAGCCTCCCTTGCAAGCATATGCATATTTTTCAACAAACTGCCTATCTAAGTGGGCTATCCCCATGCAATGACAGCCTTATGCTCACTCATTCTCTTATACTGAACTGCACGTGAAGTTATGATTCCACTTCATGCTGCAGATGGTAAACGTTTTTTTGTCCTTGCTTTGTTTCCCCCGGTTATAACATTTTCTGGGCGTGAAATTTGCCAGTCGGCTGTATGTTCATTTCAACTATTGAAACCTTTGGCCTGCTTATACACTCTTAGAACAGATTCAGGAGTTATGCAGTATCTGGGCACTACTAGAGTACTAGCTAGTTCTCATTGCAGGCCATATTGGGCATTCTGTAAAGAGACAGGCATAGCTCTCACCTTGCCATGTTGCTGGCTGAGCAGGCTTGACCACCAGACATTGCAGCCTCCAGGGACAAGTTGGACAATACTGCTGAGGCCACTCCTTGCTGCAGCAAAAAAGTGATTGATGGAGAGAAATAAATATTTAGGTAAGGGAAGAAAGAAAGAGAGGAGGGCAAAGGAAAAGGATGTCCCCCACCCAAAAGGGGAAGGCCGCCCGAAAATTCCCCAGCCCTTGTTGAGTGCCTTGGACAAGTCAAAAGCGTGATAGCATGTTATGTTATGGCAACACAACAGCAGCAATGGAAGTGCATGAGGATTAATGGGGATGAAAGATTCGCTAATTTATGAGTCAGCTGTTTATTGATTTACCATCTTGATAGCTCCTGTCGCATTTAGAAATTTAGCTATATCCAAATATGTAGGCATCGGCAATATACTTTACATGCCCCGCCAATGTAAAGTATATAATATATATCATATATAAAGTCAGAAAAAAGTGGGCCAAAGTAAAAAAAAAATAGAGGTCTGGATTTAGCTTCATCAGGGCATTCAGAATCTGCAGCTAACTCGTCCCATCTAAGAAAGCTAAGTCCTCAAAACATTAAAACACTGTATTTGTTTGACGCGGATCACGGGTTCGAAAATGGGGCAGGTCTGGTCCAGAAGTTCAGTTTAAGTACCACTACATGATCACTAGATATACATTTGAGTCTCATAGCATGACTGTTCCGAAGTTATCAAGTCAGTCGGAGTAATAGTTCAGAGAAACCTCCTCGTGCTGAACCTCCTTGACCTCGCCGTCGTCACGGTTCGCCTTGACATAAATCAGCTTCTCAGCCCGCGCGATGCCTAGGCGAGAGCGGCTACTGGTGTATGTCCGCCCCCATGCTGACCAGTTCCGCTGGACCGATTGTTCCAAACTCGCTTAATCTTATTCAGCTCGGCACACAAAGCCTCAGGCTCCCACTCGGTTCCTAAGTGTAGTTGCTTGCCATTGTCGAGAAGGATAGATCGTTTCAATTTCTCAGGGGCAATTCCAGGTAACACGAGTATTATTAGAGTATAGAATCGGACGAGAACGCATGCGCTTGTCTCACAAGTAGCCCACAGTAGCTGAAATGCCGTATTTCCACGTTTTCAGTCGCGACATTCGGGATTTTCGCGACTTTATATAATGAATATATGATATGCCGAATTCGAATATATAATATACTTTATATACTATATAATATTATATAATTTTGCCGATGCCTACAAATATGAGATGAATAGGCATGTTTGGGCAAAACAAAAAAAGCAGTACTGTATATCTGGTGGTAGTGGTAGCTCTCTGTGGCTCAGACCTATGTTATTAAAGTGCGCACCATACCATCTTAGGGAGGCCACCACTGGGCCGATGGGACCAAACCTTAACTGGCCTGTGGCCCCAGCAGCAGGGCTGGGCAGGCTGTCCCAGGCCGCAATGTAGTGAAACTGTAGCTGAAGCACAGTCGAACTCACAAAATCCGTGTCCTGGCTGGGAGTCACGTGGCTGCAAGAGTATGGCACCACCGTAGCGACCAGCTGCTCCACAATTGTGTGGAACACTCGGTCTGGAGGTGCTAGCGTTTTCCAGTACTCAGCGCGCTCAGCAGCAATCTCGGAGCAGATACCCAATTGTTGAGCTAGGTCCTGGACAGAGGGAGAGAGACTACCGTCACAGACAGAGATGGATAGGCTCACAGGCGCCATGCACCTTCACAATATAACACATCTGGCCCTGCTTAAAGGCATTGCTGCAGCATCATGCAGGAGTTTGCTGCCTAGATGCATTATTCATGTACTAGGAGCATACATGGCATCTTGAAAGATGGCCTCAACTTGCTGCCGGTATGCAGTTCTCGTGGACTTGGAGAATACTGGTATGAACAATGAAGCTGAAGGCTGTTGCATATGTTTCAGAAGTTCAAACAGGTAAAACAGGAGGCTTGTGTCCGCGCAATGAAACTAGAGCGGGCAGCATAATGAAACAGTTGCCAGATCCCCAGATGGCGAGGTATCCTATCACATTTCAGTGGCTTGGCCTACCCAATAGTGTGCCAGCCAGCTACAGCGAAGCGCAGCCTCATCCACCTCTTCTATGGAGAGGATCCAAGCAGGCCGAGCTTGCTGCTTTTTTGACATATCTGAGAGTAGACGACAAGGCAAAGCCAGTTTTATTCAGGAAGGACAAAAGCGTTGAAACAGCTGCTACACGGGAAAGCCGCCCTGCCCTTGGGTCTGGTTTACTGAAAAGGGAGCAGCAGCACAGCATGGGGCCAAAGCAGTATCTGCGAGGACATGCTCATACCATTTACTTTGACCATAAAAAATAGCATGCTGTACATGCAGTGAGGATGGTAATGGTGCCTGTCAGTGGACAAGTGATGAGTGTTGCACTTATCACAGTTCCGATTGATGCACTTTGTATCATGAACAGCTTCTTGCATGGATGAAATGCAAGACACTCCACAACAGGGCACAAAGTGGCCTGCATCTGCTATCCTACCTGGGGATGGGAAAGCCGTGACCAGAACAGATCCATCACATTTCTCTGTAGTTCCGTGTGTCACAAGCCTTCGCATTTGTGGCCCACAGTGGAAATAATTACGTGCTTGGGCGTTGAACGCGCTGAGGAAGAAAAATACTTAATATTAGCCATACCTCGCAATATCTGGCGCATGGCCTCCCATCCTGGTGATGCGTTCCTTCAGGATTGAATTCTGCTGCTGCAGGCGCTGCATCTCCAGCCTCAAGATGTTGTTCTCACTCAGGCAGGCTGCAGGCAGATTTGAACCCTGGAGTGCCTACTCAACGGGGGAGTGGATAAGAAACAGGGAGCTAAGGATCAGAGGCATCTCAGAGTCAAAGGATGACAAAGATGCAGTCAAATTCACATGCAAAATGACAGCAGGCATCTTCAATCTTCAACTATTCTCAAATTTGGATGCCTGACTCCGGTAGCCCTAATCCAAGCAAGTGAGTCTCGAAAAATGACGGGTTTACTATCCCGCCAGGGCTCACCGCCATCGGAGAGGTGCAGGTCTTCATTCCATCCTTTAAATGTTGCTGGACAGCGTAGGATCCTGGTGAGCAGCAGTAAACTTGTGATTTTGTAGCCTGACAGACTGCGACATTTCGCGAGTCTCACCCTCGGTGACTTTCCTAGGTGTCCCCTGATGGCTCATGCTTCGTAGATGAGCTTGGCGCTAAAAACTCATCAGTCCCAATGCTATTTGTCCTTTCTCTGTTTTCAAAAGCCCGTGACCTTGGTCTGGTTTCGGAAACGGTGCGTATGATATTCTTGAATTTGCCGCTCAACCCTGGTCTGGCATATGCGAAATTCAATTTCCAGTCGAAGATTCGATCCCCAGTGAGTGCCTATCCTTCACAGATGTATACGCCATAGCTCAAAATTTTACCAGGCGGGACGCACGTGCACGTGGCGTTCAGACCTGAGGGGTCTAATCTAAATGTCGACCACAATGTCAGATCAAACGTGAGAACGGACTGATGGAGGTGCTTTCATTCTCCACGATCGAGGTCATCAATCCAAGCAGCGGGCAAGAAGTGACCCATCTTCAGTGAGCATCCTGTCAGGGGCCAGATCATAACCACAAGCCTGCATCCCACCTCTTAACCATCAGGTGTGGATAATCTTATGAGGTGCATTTGGTGTCTGAGTATTTGACAGGGAAGACCTCCTTCAGCGTCATTGCATGGTGCACAGTGGTCATTTTGTTGCCCTTACATGGTACCTGCTGGACACTATTTGCATAAGGACTTCAACTGCAATTCGGCTAAACAGTGTCATGACTTATGGCTGGGGGGGTCTAGTGCAGTAAACCATGTTGCTTGAGGCACCGGCTGTTGGCAGCTAGCCCAATTGATGGCAGCCCTGTGGTCTGCCAATACCGGTAGTGCTCTGGTTTTCAATAAAGAAACACTGCCGCAAGCTCAATAACTAGATTCCCACAAATATGCATGCATTTGGTTATTCATTCCCTTGCCAGGAAGGGGATAATGAATTACCAGATGTCAGCGTGTGTTATCTAATCGTCCTTTGCATGGCCAAACAATCCGACCTACACTGGTGCCACTAGTCCGTTCTTGGAAACCTGGGTAAATCCCGAAGACAAAAACCCTATCCCTACACCCGAGGACAAGAAATTCCAATTCAATGTTGTAGGCGTCTCCTGAACTTTTTGACAGGCACCTGGGTAACATAGACTTCTGGATACGGTGCCCTTGGATTGTAATCTCCAATGTTGTCATAAGGGCAGGATCATGCAGCGTATGCAGCTCACCAGAAGCCTACCGCTATTTCAGCGGATCCTTTGCCAGAAGTCACTGGTCTGTGATGTGTGCCTAGATTTTTTACGTCACTAGATTCTACCCTCTGGTTGTACAGTCTTCATCAGACAAAATCCGCTCAGCAGGAAATCTGCTTGTCATGAACAAGCAGTCTGTGGCTCAGGTGGTTCAATGGCGGGACAGGACCAAAATTGTGTACAGTCCAATGGAGCGTCACATTTGAATACCGGTATTTGATGCATGGGACAGTTCCGGTAAGATGTAGCTAGTGAGCCGGTGTAGCCAGTGAGCCGGTAAGATCTTGCTGACCATTTCCCCTTCAAGGGTATACGGACTGGGACTTGGGTGCCTTATCAGCCTGTACTTCCAAGATCCACGCCGCTTGGGCGTTCTCTTTCTTTTCCTACAACATCGGCAGTGAAGATCGCTTATTTCTTTAGGTTGAAAGGCACCTGAGTGCCACACTGACGCAGTTATTGGGCATCGTTCAGCACGAGAGCGGCAGCATGAGGAAGGCCATGCAATGTAGAGAGGTGCCTTTCGCTACAGCCTTGCACCGTGTCCGCCGCATGGCCGCCAAGGTGCACCTCAGGCATCATCTGCCTACACGCATCCGGTTGGCGTCTGTCTATGCAGCGCCTGCGGCCAACTACGGTGATGTGGTGTGGGCCACCGATCACCTTAGGCCGCGGCATTGCCTCAAGAGCAAGATGCAGGCCAGCTTCCTCCAGCATCTGCGTCAGGCTGCAGGGCTACCTCCGTCCATTGCGAGTTGGGGGTTACGAGGGAGCAAGATGCAGATCCAGCCGTTACAGCGAAGTTGGTGGCAACATGTACTTCGCTTCTACAACGCAGCGGTCGCACCAGCAGCACAGCAAGACAGCCCACTCATGGCGGCAGCCATGGCGGCCGACATGCAGCTCGCTGTCAGGCAGGGCACCGGCGGGCGCAATGGGTGCAGTGATTTGCTAGGTGCCTTGCTGGAGCTGGAGCTGGGATCAGCCGATCCCAAACTGCGTCAGACAGCAACTGACCTACAGCCGCTGCCTGTCAGAGAGGTGCCAGCGCTAGTTGATGCAGCATACGAGCGGGCGCAGCTGGATGCAGCTGGCAGAGGGACCCCAGAGATCCTGCCACTGTACACAGGTCTGCGGCTGCCTACCGCACCTGGTTTCAGTCTACGGCAGGCGCCGTGCTGGCGCAGGCCAGGGGCCGCACCAGCCGAAAGGAGTGTGCTTGCGTGCGCACGAACTTACGGCTGCGGCTCGGCGCCATCAGCACCGCTGACACTAGAGGACGGCGCAGTGGTCAGCAGCGTGACAGGCAGTGCTGACTGCGATGTTGGGCTAGGGGAGACGGCGACCATGCGGAGGACGCGCTGCATGCTTGTTTTCAATGCCCCAGCGTGCAGGATCAACTTAAAGAGCGGGAATGGGCTCATCCGAACAGTGCTAGAGACTTTTTAGAGTTATACCGGGGCAGGCTTGGGTGGGATTCCCTGGCCTTTGTGGACGACGTGGTAGATATCGCTGAGGCGTAGACATTTTCTGAGGTTGGAACTTCCTTTGTATTTTGTGTTTTCCAGCCTTTTGTTTTGTCCCCTTCATTTCCCCCCACTTCCCCCCCCTTTCTTTTGTCCTGCCCCCTTCTGTGTTTCTTTCCATCTTTCCTCCCAATTCTTTAGTTAGGCGCCCACGCTGCCGAGCCTGAGCAGGGCCCAGAGGTGTAACGTCATTGGATGACGCATCACAGCAGAAACTCCTGGATCAGGTAGCTTGTGGCAGAGCCCACCCGATTCTGACCAGTCTTAGCATTAGACTCTTGACCAGATGGGAGAAAAGTTACCGGTATCAATTGCCTGATAGAAGGCCCAGGCCAGGGGTCCTTAAACTACACATATAACATCTCCGCACCGCTCTGGCCTCCACGGTCAATTGCCAACAGATGAACGGTCTTGGCCAACCGTGTCTCGTTCAATGGCAGTCTAACCGTCTCAGGCTTAACAGATAAAACTTCAGATATGCTATAGGAAGGGCCTGCTGGCCAAAATCAGTCTTGTATTGTAGAACGTGATAACTAATCCATACATCCACACAAGAAAACGATACCATACTTTTTCACAAATGCAGATCCGGATTATGAATGCAACACGCACAATCGCAAGTCAGAAGAGACAGCTAATCTTTCGAGAAAGGAATTTACCCATACCTCCGGTTCCCACGGCCACAAAAAGGGCTGCTGAATAAGTAATTGAAATATTAACACCGCCCCAATTCAAATCTAGACTTACAGCGGCATACAAGCATATGTTTCAACAGGAAGAGATGCAAGGCAGGAGGGCTGCCTGTCCCCTACACCCCCTTGGTGCATGGCGCCTCTGCCTGCCAGATGCCAGGCATCTACACCTGCTTGATGTCTGGCCTGCTCCACCTGCTATGTCCCTTCACTTTATATCCCACTCCCCCCCCCTTTCTTTTGTCCTGCCCCCTTCTGTGTTTGTTTCCATCTTTCCTCCCAACTCTTTAGTTAGGCGCCTACGCGGCCGAGCCTTATTTGAGCAGGGCCCAGAGGTGCGACGTCATTGACCTGCTTGGTGCCGGTCACTCAGGGGACAGCTTTAAGAAGCGAGTGCTCTGTGAGGCTGTCGGGCGCCTCAACGCGCTTGGCGACGCTCACATCCAACTGCTTTATCTCCCGCTTGGGCGCTTGCTCATAGAACGTGCCTGCAATGACGCTATGGAAGAGAGAGGCAGGCAATATATCAGAAGAGAGGACCGTTGGGCGCTTAAGTTTGGGCTTTTTAATCCAGGGGACTTCAGAGGTCGACAACGCAGTAGAGATTCCAGAGCTGGACAGTGACTGTTGAGTCTTAGGAGACGTTTGAGCCCAGAGCTGAACAATGACCTTTGAATGCTGGCCTGGAAAAGTTTAATCCCATGGCTGGACAGTGACCTTTAAATCCTGAGCTGGAGAAGTTTGATCCCAGGGCTGGATAGCCACCTTGGAATCTCAGGCTGAGGAAGTTCGATTCCAGGGCTGGAAAGTGACCTTTGCAGCCTGGCATGGAGAAGTTTTATCCCAGGGCTGGACAGTGACCTTTGAATCCTGGGCTGGACAGGTTTGACCCCAGGGCTTGACAGTGACCCTTTAACTTTGGGCTGGAGAAGTTTGATCCCAGGGCTGGACAGTGACTCACCGACTTTTGAATCCTGGGCTGGAGAAGTTTGCTCCCATGTCTGGATACTGACTAATTGCTCTTTGCTTCCTGGACTGGAGAGGTTTGAATCAAGGGCATGCCAGTGACCTTTGCATCCTGGGCTGGAGAAGTTGAGCCCAGGACTGGACAGTTGAATCTGACTTCAAGGGACGAAAATGAGTCGCTGTGTCATTTTGAGTGCAGACCAGGCTGGCTTTTCTTAGGTGATAGGCAGCCAACACTGGGCCAATGAAGTCCCAACCTTGGCCCGCTTGCTGCAACAAGGATCAAGGAACCTTCGGTCCCAGCTTCACTCGCTGAATTGACCTGAGGTGCACTTAAAACAACCCTGCTGAAGCCCTCAAAGATCGATATTATGCTGATCCCAGATCATGAAGTCCATGATAACGTTTGTTTATATCAGTGCGCACCAAGCCACCTTAGACAGGCCACTGGGCGGCCACCTCTGGGCGATTAGGGATCAAAAACCTTAGAGCCGGCCTATGGCCGGAGACCCAAGCAGGGGGACATGCAGCACCATGTGTTCCCAGCTGCAGGTTGGCTGCAGCCGGAGCATCTGTAAGGCACCCTAGATATAATAAGAAATGTCACGCAAGCCGTAGTACTCACCAAACAGCCAGCATGGCAATGCCCATGGGTTCCGCATGTTTATCCCAAATCAACAGGTTGATGATCACGGTGATGCTCTGCGAGCACAAAAGGGGCAAGAACAGATACATCGTTAGGTTTCTCTGCTCCTTAGTGATCCTCAGAAACTAATCAGAAACTGATCAAATAAATCAAGTTTGATGTATCTCAACGCCTTGGCCGAGGCAAGTCCTGCTGCTCCAGCGGCTGACCATATGCCGGTCCAGGTGGACTCTCCATCGTCTCAGCGGTGGCTGCCCAGCGGCCTGCCAAGTCTTGTCTGATGCACACTGAACCAAACACTGCCTGATGCGCACAGCCGCACACTGGTCCGCTGCTAGCAAGATCTGGAAGCAATGACACCACAAAGCCCTCAAAGGAGCACCCGCTTACAATGACGAGTGTGATTATGGTGTTTTCTTCCGAAGCTAAACTCTAAATCCCCAAAAGATATAGAAAGAAAGAAAAGAAAGCTACGCCCTATTGGGGCGTGGATGTTAAGGAAACAACGCAGCTTGGGGCCGTAGCCACATCCGCGCCGTTACCATGAGGCAAGAAGAAAGAAGCAACTTCCTCACGGTGGTTTTCTCTTATGGGTGTGTTTAGTTGGCCCAATGACAGGCTTCGTGGCGGAAAAAAATTCGAGTCTACGTCTGGTTTGCACTATGCTATGCAAGAGTTTTATCGAATGGACATGCATTTTCTGGGCGCATTTCTTAGCATGGAACGCGGAGATCCCAAGAGACATCATGGCTTCAATTGTGTGCTTATTATAAATAGTGCCCGATGTGCCGATCAAGATTGGGATAATTTTTATGTTGTTTCGCTGGTGCCCGTTCAAGATTAGTAGGTCAACAAGGTCGGTGTGCTGGTTTAAGCAAGCTTTTAATTGGTCCCCATGCTCGGTGTCTCTACAATACTTGAATTCCCCAATGTGGACTACAGCGTCCTTCTTTTGTCCTGTCGTTTGCATCAACAACATGTCAGGCTGCATTTTTATTTTCCTTTGGACGGCTCCAAGTGCTGGTGCCTCAGCGTGGGGGATTAAGTATGAGGGGACTTTATTCACTAGCATGGCTGGTGCTCCTGCTCTCTCACACTTCTCGGCCGTTCCCAGGTCTGCCATGACGATGTCCCCTCCCATGCTGCCTTTCGATACAGCCCTCAGCAAAATCCTTCCTGTGCCATGGTGGCGCTCTATGTACATCTTTTGCATTTCGGGGTGCCTGCATGCGCCTGTGATATGGCCTGCACCGTCATGCTCTCCACACAAGGGGCATTTGTCGGTGGTACTTTTGCCCCACCTGAACGCCACCTTGTTATTCCAAAGGCATCCATGTCGCCATCGAAGGGCTGTTTTCTTCTCGGCCAGAGTGACTCCCGGGTGGTTAAAGAAACTGTTGCTGAGGGCCCCATTAGCAATCGATTGCAACCGTTGCCACCCTTGGAAGTATACGCTATCGATGTTGGATCGGCCAAGCTTCTGGCGCTCGTGAATGTGTGTCTTTAGGGCACCCTTCAGATCTTCTAATCCTTGCGGCTCTACCTGGTTAGGGTCCTCTTCGTCAGGTTTTGTGAAAAGCCAGAAAGAGCCGTACTGCGAGGGTTCGGAGCTCACTGGAACCATTCTCCCTTTTGAGTAGCTGCCCGTTTAGCGACACCGTCGGCTTTCTCGTTTCCGATATCTCCGTTATGGGCCTTCACCTTATGGAATTCGACTATTTTCCCTTGGGACGCCATGAGCTGGAGTTGGCCCACGATATGTTGGAGGAGGTCTCTGTGCTTGTGGTAGGTGAGAGACATGGGGGATCGGATAGCTTTACGGATTTGGTACAAGGATGTGGCGCTGTCCACAGCTATCTTGGTCTGTCTTTTCACTAGGGCTCCATAAATCCCTGCCAGTTCGGCTCTGTTTATGGTGTTTGTGGGACCTTCTCCAGCCGGGTTAATGGTGATGTCCTGTTGATCGGGAGTGGCGCTCGGGATGTGGAGGCCAGCGCCAGTTAGCTGAACTTTCCTGCCTTCTTTGAGGCTGGTTTCAATACAGCTGCCATCAGTGTAGGCTATCTCCCTCCAATTGTGCTTCAGCGCGCTGTTTTCTTGGAACCACTGGAGGCAATTGCATGCGTCCACTGGGTCTACCTCCGTTGCTCTAGGGATGTCAGTGTCCCTTGGAGAACGTTGGAAGGAGCTTGATCCTATCATGGGCTGGGCATGGCTCAGCTCTTCTTGACCTTCTTCCACCCTATCCCCACATGGGGGAGGAGGCTGGGTCCATGTTGCGGTTAGCAGGGGGTTGGCCCTGGCTTGCGGGTGTTTTTCTACATGTGCGAGGGTTGTGCGGAGCAGTCTGATGAGGAGATCCTGTTTCCACCCGATTTGCTCGGACTGGGCTTCTTTGTTCCACACAACGATTATGTCCATGTGGCATTTGTGCATGGGAGGCGGGGTCGCTCCTTGCGTCCAACTCTCCTCTTTCCACAGGGGGAAAGGGGAGCTCTTGGTGCTAGCTATTCTTGTACAATATTTCGGGTATTTGTCCAACCACTTTTGGTATGAGGGTTTGCCTGACGACTTCATCCCCCTGGGCAGGTACAAGACAGTAGCTGTCGGTTCCCTGGTCATATCTGCAGACCATACTGCCCATCGGACTGCTTTCTCGAGGGATGGTTCGTCCCGGTTTGGGAAGGCATGTGAGTACCCTGTCCACCTGTGTTGGAAGGCATTTGTTTGTGCTTGGAAGGCCTGGTCCCTCGGGTATATACTCCAATAGGTGGTGGCGTGATCTCTAACTTGGAGGGGGCTAGAGAACCGTTCCTTGTAGACGCCAAAGTGCGTGTCTATCAACGCTCTGAATTGTGGTGGGATGCTGAAATTGTCCTGCATTTGTTTGGTCTGTGTCTTTGTCCCCTCCTTGTGTCTGATGATGAGGTCAACCATTTCCTCTTCAAAGGAGGATGGGGGAGGCGTCATTTTAGCATGGATGCCTTCATCTGCAGCCTGTTCATACAATCTTCTGAGGGTGATGAGTCTGTCTTTGGCGATTGTCCCGACGCACCGGCCGTTCCCCTTGTACACGCATGCCATCTCTGTAGTCATGATTTGGGTGGTACTCTTAGGGTTCCATGTCTCAATCTCTCTCACTTCAATTTTACACTCTCCCGTTGGTGCATCGATGTCCAGTTGCGGGTTAATTGGCTCCATATCGAAGGTTATCATTTCCCGGATTTTGTCTCCCAGGGTGGTATCCCAACTGCTGTGATTTTGGTGAAACCCTTGTTGGGCCATGTTAGACAAGTGCCTATCTAGCATGGTGCCTTCGGAGGTCCTCGCTGGTGGCTGGTCGTGGTTTTCAGACACCCATTGTCGTAGGAGGGCGGCCGTGTTTTCTTCGGTAAGGAGCATCTCTTCAGGTTCCCAGCTAGGCTTCCATGTGACTCTAACCAGCCCCTCCACTTGTGTGGTGCTAGTTGCATGTGTGCATGCCGGGCATGTCCATTTGTCTTGGGTGGGTCTCCAGTCCACTGGTTGGCCTAGGCATTGGACATGATAGTACTTGTAGCATACGTCGCATGTGATGATGTCATCATAACATCCCGATGCGTCATCGTACTGCAGGCTGTGTGGGTTCCAACAACCTTCGCATGCTGCAACACCTGCCCAATCGTGGGCATGCAGGTCTTGACCAAGTCCTAGAGTCTTCCGGCAACAAGCCTCTATCTTCTCTGGTGTGTACCCTGCCATGCCATGGTATGGGATGGCCCATTCATCAATGATGCTTGGGTGCCATGTGACTTGATATTGAATTTGCTTGATTCTGTCTTTCCCTTTTTGGTAGCGTCCTTTGCTTGGCTCTGTGACCATCCTCCAGCCTGTGATGGCTGCTACTTGGTTGGTGTGCCCATACATCTCTTGTATGACTGTTGCCGCCCTTTCTCCTTCTGATATTTTGCTTTTGGCAAATGCAAAAATGTGCTCTGCCTCCTTCCTTTTGTAGTCATGTCTGGTACATAGGCATGTTCCTGTTGTCTGGCACTTTCTGCGTGGGGCCGCAATCTCTTTCCGTAGGCTCGTAGTTGACGAGCATCCTTGTCTTTTCTTGTCTCTGTGGAGGGTAGGGTCCTTGCGCCAGTGTTGTTTCTTCTTGCTGCCTTGCTGTCCCGTCAGGTTTGCTCTGCCCTCTTGTTGTTGGGTGGGGTCTGGGATATCAGCGAGGTCTCCCGGTCTCTCTGTTTTTGTTGTTGTTGGAGTGCCAATGTCCTTGGTATTCAGGTACTGGGTGATCAATGTCTGGTCAGGGTGAAGGGAAGCCTGGAACATGGTTCCTGTCGGCATGGGGTTTCTTGCTATAGCAGTGATGTACATGTTTCCCTCGTGTATCTCTCGTTCATCCTTTGGGAGGCTCAACGTCGTGTTTCTTTTTCTTATCATGTCTCTTAGGTCTTTGTCTGTCTGCACCGGGCCCGTTGTTTGCCATGACTGAGAGTCTGTTTAAGGCTATGATGTGCTTGTCTTTGACATTTCTCCCGTATCTGTTTCTCAGGCCTCTCCCATCCATCAAGTGCTTGCCTCCCTGTTCTGTCAGGTCTGCTAGGTGAGTGATTCCTAGGTGAAACAAGGGTTGAAGCAGGGTGTACGCATTGAGGGGGTCTGTGGCAGGGAGGGTAGCAGTGGCAGGGTTGAGCTGTTCTAGCGCTTGGGCGAGTTCCGGGGTATGTGCTGTGAATTGTTGCACCTTGCTTTTCATGATGATCAGGTCATTATCTGTGATATGGGACAGTTGTCTGAGCCGCATGCAATGTTTAGCCTGTTGGGTGTCTTTGAACCCTGTGGGGCACCCGCCCATGTATTTGAGCTGCTTCTCCAGGAGACTTCGAGTGACTGTGCCCATGCGCCCTTCATCGCGTAGGGATGTGATGAGCAGTTATGTATTCTTCCTTGCGTATTCTGTCGCCAGGGATGCACACCCCAGCCCGAAGGACGCGACATCTTGGTGTACGGTAGCTGAGTTGGCACATGGCCACAGTCCGTACGCCTTCTTGACGGCCGTGGCCATGATGCTGTCTAGAATCTGGAGGTCAGCTCCCGTGCATGGGGTTATCCCAAAGGTGTTTGAGATTGAGGGCTTAATAGTTGTCTCAATGATATGCTTAATTTGTCTTGGAGTGGCATGTGAGGCTTGCAGCTCCTCAATCTTTTGCCTTGCCTTCTTTATCAAGTTTTGGTGCTGGAACTTCCAGTCTAGTGTCATGGTGAGCTCTGCACCGAGGTATCTGAAGGGATCTATTGGGGGAAGGTGTTGCACGTATTGTCCTTGGACCATTATCTGATTTTCCAGTTGTCTTCTTACTTGCACCAGAGCATCCTTGTTCCCATATAGTCCAGTGCGCATGTTTTGATAAAGGACACCTGATACTAGAGTTTTCCTAGTGTTGACCTTCATTTTCGTGAAGTCGGAGTAGAGACTAAGTTTCTCTGCTTGTACATGCAGGTCCGACAGTTTACTTGTCAGCATTGACAAGTCGTCTGCAAATGCTGCATTGCTGAGTGAGTGCTCCATGCGAGCGTTCATGTCATCTATGCATCCAAACATGTAGCCCCTGGCCCCGAGTTGGGCCCACCGGAGCAGTGGTTCAATGTAGATGAGGAAAAGGAGGGGTGAAAGGGTGTCCCCCTGTATGCTGCCCCGCCCCATGGGGATCTTGCCAGTGAGCTCTGTGCCCCATCGGACCTGGGTTGTTGCCCCCAAAAGATATAATTGAATCCAAAGCCGTAAGCCCTTTTGTTTGCTTCAGGCCCCATCCTCTAAATAAACCTCGACACCATATCAGAGATCTCAGCCAGGAGAAGGCCCTGTCACCTAGGGGGTCATAACCATCCCACATAGCAGGGGGTTTTGGAGTCTGGGATGGCACCTTTGCTCATCGAAATTTCGGCTGAGAACAACACAACTTTTCTCAGCCAGAAGTGTTCCCAGCCCAGTGATCTATAAACTCACAGGCTCCTGAACACATCTTTCGCTTAATTGGTGTGGAGGAAGCAGGGCTTAGGCCCATACCCGGAACCCTTCACCACATGCTCTTAAACCACATTGTGTCCATCCTGTCCCACCCCCCTTACCAACCAGAGAATCTCTGTTGCATACAATCCCCACAACCGTCAATATTTTGGAACAGCCAACTGAGTTTCAAACTTAGCACTACTGCAGCGGACACTTGTGATGAACCCCTGCTGTGTCCCTGAACATCCTGGGCCCCTATCCTCTGACCACACCTTGTGCTTGAACCGGTTTTCGAGTACCTATCCCATGCATTAAATGTGATGCCCTGCTGGACTGAAACAACTTAAAATAATCCCTACGCTCCTGCGCAGCGTCACCTAGACATCGTCTAAGACTGACAGGCTCCGGAACGAACCTCCCACAGTTTCTGATCCATTGGCTCAGGAACCCACCCCACTCCCACTGTATGTGTCCCGGACCGTATCTTACATACGGTACTGTCCCTAGGAGCATGAACAGCGCCATCAGAACATTGTTTCTGATAGTTAGACTCCGGAAACCACCCCACTTCCATCAAATGTGCCCCTTACCGCACTTTGCTCTGGGCACTGAGTATCCCCCCCTCCCTGGCCGCACCTTGCACACAATCCCGACGATGGTGAAGAGCGTTGCCGAGACGGCGTCTCTCAGCGAGTAGGCAGCATGGGACATGCCCACCCCCACAACGCATGAGAGGGCTAGCAGTGCCACCAACTGAAACAGGGTGAGTAGGATGGAACGGGGGGGCAAGAGTTCAGGTCAGGACAAGGCGGAAAGTAATATCCACTGAAACAGGGCATCACGGAAGGAATTATTGAAGGCTTGAGGCCCTCAAACTTTGAATGAGGGAGGGAAACAGCTTAAACCCTGAGGCAGTGTGAGACACGTGGCAGCAGGAACAGGGCATAGGCACCTCACATCATTGACCAAGATTGCTGGTCCCGGATTTGGTCCCGGCCCTCAGTGGACGCATCAGCCCTGAGACAGCTCTAGATCTGCACCACAGACCCAGATCTGATCCACAAATCCAGATCTGTTCCTCTGAAACATGCCTGCTCCAAAAATCCAGATCCATTCCACAGACCCAGGTATGCTCCACAGATCCAGATCCGCTCCACAGACCCAGATCTGCTCCACATCTGGATAGTCCACTTCACTTCGAACAGCACGCAGGGTCCGCTAGGCGACGTCAACATGATCAGCAAGTCTACTCCCAAGGCAGTATACCAGCATTACCAGGATCTGCTCCTAGAGCAATAGATCAGGATCTGCTCCTAAAAAAACAGATCAGGATCTGTTCCTAAAAGACAGATCAGGATCTGCTCCTAAAAAGACAGACCAGGATCTGCTCCTACCAAGACAGATCAGGATCTGCTCCTAGAGCAATAGTTAAGGATCTACTCATAGAGCGATAGATCAAGATCTGATTCACATATAGATCTGTTCCATACCTGGGTAGTCCACTCCACTTCAAACAACACATATTGCTCGCTCAGCGACGGCAGCAAGATCAAAAGAGGCAAGGCGGCCAGTCCGTTGGTGTAGTACACACGCCCCCAGTTGCTCATGGGCACGCTCTCACACATGTGCTTCACGTACACCTGTTTCATTTACATTTGTGTGAAAAGGGGTTGGAATGGTCCTCCTTCCTCCCTCTGTTGGCCTATGGGCATGATCACTGACATGAGCTTCACAAAATATGTTTTAATTAAAAAGTTGTGCGGGAAACAGAGGGGGATTAAAGCGCTGCCTCAGCTCAGCAAGGCTGTGAGCAGCTAAGGGGCGTGAGTAAGGATGCTGCTGATGTGGCTCCTATCGGCAAGATTACTGGGGCCAAGACCGCTCGCTGGACCAGCAAGAGCTCCCACACGACCCAGGGATGACTTGAGACACCATTTCAGCACAGTGAGGCTATTATTTCCCCAAAAGCAGAGTGGCGACGGACGTCAGCCAAGTTCTTTTTTGTGAAGTTTTTTCTTTTTTGGCGGTTTAGGCCAGCCGGGGGGTCTGAAAATGGCTTGCAGTGTGGAGACTCCTTAACGAGACTGCCCAAACAGCACATTCCTAGCTCTCCTGTCCCCATATCCCTCCACCTTCACACCAGGTACACAACCAGCACTGAAAGAGCAGGTGTTGGTTTGGGACCTGATCAGCGGCCACGCCCTCAGCATGTCAAACGCAGTGAGGCCTGATGAACTGTTTAGCTAGTGTGAACCAGTAATGAACCTTGAGATCGTTCAGGGTGGAACGCACAAGCTTCTCACAATTTCAAACATGTAGAAGCCTGGTATAGGGTTTAAGGCATTTAGCTATATCACTGTTTCAATCATATAGAAGCCTGCTTTTATTCAGGGCTCAGGCCATCGAGCTCTCTCACCGTTTCAAACACGTAGGATCCGTACCACATGACCAGCCACAAGTATGCCCTCAGCTCAAAGCCGTTGTCTACCATCACGTATCCCGCAGATCCAGCCAGGAGGAACAGGATGCAGATCCAGGATCTGAAGATCAGGCAGCAGGTGCAGCGAGTGATGTATACTTGCAAAAGGCTGATCCAGCCAGGAGGAATGAGAGGCAGATCCAGGATCTGAAGATTGAACAGTAGGCCAGAAGGACAGCGGGTGCAGCATGCAGCGCATGATGAGCCAGTCCAAAGGGCACGTCCAGTCTAAAGGAATATAATGCAACTGCTTAAGATTAGCAGGTGCAGCACATGACAATCGGTAACAAAAGACAGATCCAGCCAACATAATGCAGATCCAGGATCTAAAGACTGAGGAGCAGATGCAGCGCATGACGAGTCGTTAAGCTGCAAAGGCCTAACCAGCCCAGAGGAATAGGAAGCAGATCCAGAATCGAAAAATCAGAAACTATCGTCTGTATGAAGTAGTTCAGCTAAGCCCTGTTTCACGGGCCACCGGCTGACTAGGGTCTAGGCCCAATCTGCAGTTCTGCACGGATGTAGCTGCCCGGCAGGTTGGGACCAGACCAAGATTGGCATCCAGCTGCTTAAAGGCAGTCTGGTGCGCAACTGCGCACTGAAGCAAAACCCACTGGACAGCAGGTGAAGGTCATCGGGCGGAACGCAAGATACAAAAGGCGGATCCAGCGTGGAGATATTGGTTGCAGGCAAGCGCAGGCATTAGGCTGGGGTATGTCCCTCCTGGACAGCTAGAAACACTATTTTTTCTTTAACAAGGCCAGAGTCTGCTGTCCACACAATGTGTTAAGCCATGCGTCTCCTTTGTCCGCACCTATTTTAATCCATGCACCTGAGCCATCAAATCCTGATGTAAGGCCATGCACCTCAGTACGACTCTTGTGCACGGCCATGCATCTGCGCTGTCTCGACCTAATGTTTAGCCCAGCACCTGTGCCGTTTGAACCCTATTTCAGGCCTTGCACCGCCTCAATCTGCCCCTGATACTAGGCCATGCACCTCCCAGCACGCACCTTATGTTTGGCCATGCCCGTCCCAGGATAAAGTAGTCACAAACAGAGATGATGATGGGTGTCGAGGATCGGAAGGTAATGAATGTCTCAACGTTGGAGTACTGCCAGGGGGATATCAAAAACACGCATACCGGTAATTAAAACAATACACATCATTTTGCAAAGGCGGATCAGCTCCACTGAAAGCAGTTACTTGATAGCATGGCAGACTACCCTAGCACACGTTTACGGGCGGCCATCACTGAACTGATGGGGACCAGACCTTGACCGGCCTACAGCTGGCGGTCAATGCAGCGAGGATCTCTGCACCAGGCCTCCTGGCAGCAAGTAGTTATGTAGCTGAATGGCAGCTGAAACAGCCTACATATACATTCGCATCCGTGAACTCCAGTGTACAAAACACTTTTGCTGGATGCAAGCAGACACTGACAAATGCGGAAGAGTGGGGGTGAACATAAGTAAAACACACAAAGCCACATAGCTGCAAGAACATCCATTCCACGCCACCATAATGCAGCTGCAATGTGCTACGTCAGTTTTAGCGCTTTACCGCTACACGTTACCTACATCCCGGCCTGCGGCCGGAGGCGCCTGGTGCAGCAAGTTCCGCTACCTGGCTCACTGGCCGTAGGCCAGTCAAGGTTCAATGCCCATTGATCCATGTTTGGCCTCCAGGCGGGCGCCAAATGTTTAGTGTGCACAACAACACAGGTACGATCGCCAAGATAGAAGTCTGCCTCAGGATATTTGCATAGCGATGGCTAATGTTTCAGATGCAGAAAGGGCGCCACCGATGCATCCAGCCATGGCCCATGCCAGCCTCACCGACCCTTGTAGCTGTGCTCTTAAGCTACCACTGCATGATGCGTGGGCATGGGAAGTTGCTGCTGCCCATGCCGCGGCAGCCATGCTGTGATCTGGATCCAGAGTTCATTTTGCTCTCCTGCAGATTCCATCTACAGGACCTCAATGACGCAGATCTGGAGTGGGCTGAGAGTAGACACTAAGCAGTTGGGGGCGACTTTTGAAACAATTGTCCCAATATCATTCCCAGAGTTGAAGGGCCATGCCGCATGGGGACGTCAGCATGGTGCACCAGGCGGCTATATTCTCCCCTCTCTGCTTATGCGGCCATGCCCTGACTCACCTGCAGGACCTTCATGTTGCAGAAAATAGTTCCCAGGAAACCAGCGACGACGAGTGCAAATCGCCGGATCTTGTCCCATTCAAATCTGTCGGCTTCCAACAGCCCGAAGCTGCGAGAAGCCTTTACCACGATAGTTGAAGCTGTGAGCTGGCACAGCAGCACGAATGTTGGTGCCGGTAGTAAATGTACGATGACCTGCGGGAGGAGAGGGACCGCTGCGTGGAAGATGAAAAATCAGGGCAGAACGCTGTTCCCCCACAGCGCGTGCAACATCTTGATAAACGAGCTGTCATAACTCGGCGCCTTGCCAGTGAAGGAAACGCACATGTCCATCAGCTACTATGTTCGAGATTGACCACAACTGAAATCAAAGATTTCCGGACAGAGAGCCCATGATGACACACATCGGACGACTAGGCCCTCTCCGCCGGCGCAGTCCCCGTCCATCGCGACAATTAATAATGCTGACTATAAGACGCTACTGATGTAGACATGTATGACCCTCCCGCTCAATCATAACGGTTAACCTTGCGCCAAGCCCCTCATGTCAGACTCACCTTGTTGAACAACAATAGGGTGGATGAACATGTGGCATAGTAAACGATGAGGAATGGAATATTGGAGAACAGTTGCATGGCAGGACGAAGATGACACAAGACAAGAGTGTAATCCCCTTCCGAATCTGGTCGACAATTGCAGTCTCGGCACTTAAGATTGCTTCACAATAACTTGTTAAATAATATCGATCCAAGAAACAAGACGAGCTCTGGCACGAAACATGAAATTGAATGATATCGATCCAAGAAACAGGACGAGCTCTGGCACAAAACAAGATTTTCCACGTAACGCACGCGCACGTAACGCGCGGCTTCTGTTAAAATACAGTGTTGTGAATTTCTAGCTTGCAGCTCGTCAATTTCAAGGAAGTCCACGTGTTTTGACGTGGACGCCGATCGAGAACATCTCACTTCGCGACAATATCTAGGCATACCTAGTCCTCCCCAGTCGTGAGTTCCAATAGTTAGAGCGAGAGGCGACCACAGAAGCGCCACTTCGCTACAACATCGAGGCACACTTAGTCATATAAAGTCACGTCTTTCAGCATCGTGTATTCCAATACCCAGCAAGCCAGCAGGTTGGCATGCCCCTTCCCGGGGCGACGTGGCGGGGCGGGTCGATTATGACTAGAGTCACTGAAGCTGTCATCCCAGTACGACGCAGCTTGGACACTTTTTCCGTCTACGAAATATGCGTCGGGTCGGCGGGTCTCCCCGCGCTTGGTTGCAACGGCTGCTCTGGCTTCCCACCTTAGGACTGCCCCCTTAGTTGGACTGTCCCTCCGTGGACTTCGAGGGATAATATGAACACGAACTCATCACGGGCTCGTTAAATCAGCTCTGTTGGAAGTGATGAGTTCCCCAAGGAAACACACGTCGGGGTAAGTGGCTAACGGGACCTGCTGGATGATGCCGATTGGATCGGATCGGCTTCCAGGCGTCAATATGTTCATGAGCCATAGGCATATGAACGATCATGACTGACCTTGGCTTCGCTTCCTCATGGTCAGCGTGGAGCACCTGGCATCGCCCCGGGCCAGCTTAAAGCATGCCTCGGTGAGCGCGCATCACAGTGATCACACAAACATGCTCGGTCCTGTCCATGCCATGCGGCGCAACCTCACTGGATGGCCTGCTTTTGTTAAAGTTCGTTCAAGACTTCTATTGGCAGACCGCTGGGGACCAAACTTTGACCAGCCAGCTTTGACCAGCCAGCGGCTGGGTGCCCAGGCAGGCAGCAGCCAGGGCATGCTGCAGCAGGCCCCCGCAGCTGCAGGCCATACTGTACCTGAACTGAAGCTGAAGTGCCATGAAACATCCAGTGCTGAGTGGGTTTCAGTCACAATCAATCCACAAGTCCCTCAACATGAGTCTGCGGCATCTTACTGCATATTATGTCTTAACAGCCTACGTTAAGTTGCCTCTTTTGAATGCTGCGTCGCAGGATGAACAGTCACAGGAGGCACGGGCTGGCTTTGTGGCTCAGGTTTCGTCAGTCCTCTTCTGTGAGTGTAGGCTGGCTCCAGACACTCAGACAGTGTTTATTTTTCTTATCTCAGCTACATGTCAGCTACACTCCGACCTCAGGCCAGTAGCCCCACCTGTGGCCAGCCATGCTGCCCTGGCTGGCCACCAGTCATGGGCCGGTCCAGGTTTCTTACCAATCTGACCTTGGTAGCCGCAGTAGCTGCAGAGGGGCCTGCCGGTGGTGGACTGGTAGCAAAAAAAAGAAACAGTGGTGCCAGGATGGGCAGGGTTGGGCCAGGAAAGGCAAGATTAGGCCAGGGAAGCGGGGCTTGACTGGAGCCACATGTCTTTGTCTGTCCAGATGGGGTGTCATGCAGCCTCGTCGGTGCCTCATTGTCACATATGATATACCATATGTCATATGTGCTTTATGCATGCCGTGAATATTGTAACGTAGAGCCGCGAAGTTGTGCGACCGGCCTTGTCCAGGGCCCGCCTCGCCTGTACATAATGCCAAAAGTTTTTATTCTCAAAAAAAGCAATACAACATATGCCTGAGGTGAGAGTTAGCGTGGAGGGGGGTTGGGGGGATCCTCCCTCAAACTGAGGATCTCCCCAACGGGAGTCGCTGCGTTATGAATGCCCCATTCCAAACAAACTCAACTTTGACTCCCGTCTGCCCTCTCTCTTCCCACCCTGTGTGCAGACCTCCTCGTCTCCACCATGATGTCCTTCATCAATAAATGGGCGCTGCAGCTGTTCCCCCTCCCGACCACGCTGCTGCTACTGCAGGTTACCATGGTGTCCGATTGCATCCCTGCTGTTCCTGCTACCGTTACTGCTACTGCTGCTACTGTGCTACTACTTCTACTGCTGCCACATCTGATACTATTTATGTTGCAACTATTGCTGCTGCTGCTGATGTTGTTGCTACTGCTACTGTTGTAACTGCTGCTGCCATCTGTTGCTACTACTGTTGCTGCCGGTGTTGCTATTGTTGCTGCTACTTTTGTTTCTTCTGCTGTTGTTGTTTCTGATACTGTCGCTACTGCTGCTACTACTGCTGCTACTGCCACTGTTGCTGTTGCCGCTTTTGCTACTACTGCTGTTGCTCCTACTTGTGCTGCTGCCGCCACTGCTGCCCGTACCGCTGCCGAACCCACTGCCGCTGCTGCAGATGACGGCTGCGGGGATCATCGTGATGCTGCTGTCAGCGGCGGGAGTTGTCAAGTTTGACCTCTGGTCGCGGTACAGGTGAAAGACAAGAATCGGAGTTTGAACTCTGGCCACGATACATACGCAGTAAAGGAATACGAGTTTGAACTTTGGTCCTGGTACAGGCACAGTACATTAATTCGAAATTAACTCTGGTTGGGGACTCGTGGTGCAGATACAGTGCAAGAATTCGGATTTTAATCTGGTCGCTGACTCGTGGTACAGGTGCAGTACAAGTATGTGTATTTGAAGTATTGTCGTGGACTGGCGGTACAGGTGCAGTGCAGTAATACGAGTTGGAAGTATAATCGTGGACTGGTGGTACCGGTGCACTACAGGGATACGAGTTTCAACTCTGGTCATGGTACAGGTACAGGGCGTGAATACGAGTTTGAACTCAGGTCGTAGTGCATGTGCAGTAGTTTTTTTCTGCACAAGGCCCACTCCTCCGGTCATCGCCGTGATTTAGCTGAATTGTAGTTGAAGCATCCTAAACAAATACGGGTCCCAAACCTGAACACTGGATCCTGAATCCAGCGCAGCGCATCGCCGTTGGGCATTGCCAGGGCCTGCCTGCAGGTTGACGAGTTGACAAAATCCCAACACTGAACCCTACCCCCTGTTGGACATCGCCAGGGCCTGCCTGCGGGTTTAAGGGTCTACCAAACTCAAGCACTCACCCCTTAATTCTGTTAGACAATGTCAGGGCCTGTCTGTCGCCTGCATCTGCCTCTTTTTAGTCCAGTGTCACAGATAAAAACAGCAGCAGATGTAGCCTGTCCCATGGTATGCGTTTCCTTAGTGCACAGTGGATGTTAAGAATCTGAAATCCCTATTTTGAAATGCTGGCTTCGGCAGTTGCACCACCACCATCAGATGCACGGCAGTTGAAACCCTCAACCCTCAAACCTTAGCCTCAAATCCCCCCTTGTGTGCGCATGTCATGGCAGCTGCACCACCGCCACCACCTGATGACCTTGAGTAATACTTAAGACCCTGCATTTGAAACCCTCAACCCCAAATCCCTCATTGGAAGAGCATAGGGGTGACAGCTCCTGTGGACAACACCTGATGGACTGTACTTACAAACCTCCACCCTCCCCCATCCCTCCTTGGATGAGCAGGTGTTGGCAGCTGATGAGCATCACCGTCTTCTACGTGGCAAACACGGCGCTGTCCTTAGGTGGCCTTGCTAAGATCAACATCCCCATCTACACCACGCTCAAGCGCCTGACGCCCATCTGTGTGCTGTTGCTGAAGGTGAGCCTCGGGCAGAGTCTGGCCGGGCACATGCCCTTCTTAATCCTTGGGACAAAGGCATGCCCCCCTTAATGACAATGGGCAGTGGAATACACTTTTGAAGGGTGTATGGTTACATGATTCTTTAAGTTTGCAGAGTTACACTTCACATCTAGGGTGCAGGGTTAGGGATTACAATACCCAACTTTGGACCATCGCTTGGCCCACCATCCACACCTCAGGTCACAATTTAGGCATGAAGGGCATGTTTGAGGGGCATGCATGAGGGGCTTGAAGGCACATGCATGGGGAGCATACATGAGGAACATGCATGAGCTAGAGCATTTGAAGCACATATTTGGATTGTGCATGATGAGCATGTAAAATGTGCATTCATGAGTAGCATACATGATGGGCATGCATGAGGCTCATGCAGGGATCGCTCGTACAAGGTACTTCTATGGAAAGCTTGCACACGGACCCAGCTCCCCCCCCGCTGATCCCCCTTCTGACCCCAATACACAGCTCGTCATGAATCGGCGGGCCCCGCCTTGGCGCGTCAGCGCGTCGGTGCTCATGGTCGTCTTCGGCTGCGTCATTGCGGGCGCTGGTGACCTGGCATTCGACCTGACGGGCTACCTGTACTCAGTAGGCAGCTGCGTCATGCAGGTGTGATGACAAGCTTCCCTAGACAAGACCTGGAATATATACTACACGCCTGACAGCCATGCAGGTGTCACGGCATGCCATGCGCCATGCAGGTGTGATGGCATGCCCTGAACCATGCATGTGTGATGTCAAGCCTCCCTAGACGGGACCTGAGATGCAACATATACCTGATGGCCATGTAGGTGTCAAGGCATTCCCTGAACTATGCAGGTATGATGGCATACCCTGCGCTATGCAGGTGTCACGGCATGCCCTGCGCCATGCAGGTGGCACGGCATGCCCTGCTCTATGCAGGTGTGATGGCATGCCCTGCGCCACACAGGTATGATGGCATGCCCTGCGCTATGCAGGTGTGATGGCCTGCCCTGCGCCATGTAGGTGTCACGGCATGTCCTGCACTAAGCAGGTGTGATGGCATGCCCTGCACCATGCAGGTGTCACCGCATTACCTGCGCCATGCAGTTGTCACCGCATGCCCTGCGCCATGCAGGTGTCACCGCATTCCCTGTGCCGTGCAGGTGTCATTGCATGCCCTGGGACATCCGAGATGTTGATGGCCATTACTGGCACATGTGACGGCCCCCCGAGAGATGGAAGCCCTGGATTCCCCCTGAATTCCACCCACCCAGACATTATCATATATGAGCAGGCTGCATGGATGCAGGCGGGTAGTGGTGGTGCTCCACGTGATCGTGGGCCTTGATCCTGGGTGGCTCTGTTGTCCCTTATTATTACTTCGTGATGCAAATAATGTTTACCGATGGCCGTGACCACTGACCTGTTGATCTCATGAACCTCGAGAACATTTAAGTCCTGAACCCTTGTATTCCTGAACCTTGTACTGCTGAACCCTTGTAATCCTGAACCCTTGTACTGCTGAACACATGAACTGCTGAACCTTGCATCCCTTAACCCTGGACTCCTGAACCCTGAACACCAGAACCGTTGAACTCCTGAATCATGAACTCTTGAACCCTTCAAATCCTGAACCCTGATGCCCTGCACCCTTGAACTTCTGAACCCTGAACCCAGTACTCCTAAACCCTAAACCCTGAACCGTTTATCTCCTGCTGAACCTTTACCCCATTGTGAACGCTGATCCCTGCCCTCTGGTCGTGTAGGCTTACTGGGCTGCAAATCTGGTGTTGGTGGAGACGCAGGGTGCAAAGGGCATCCCGGCCTCAGAGATGCTCTGGTATAACACCGCGTTTTGAACCCTGAACCTTGAACTGTTAACCCTGTTTGCACAGGCTGCATATCTGGTGTTGGTAGAGACGCAGGGCGCGAAGGGCATCCCGGCCTCAGAGATGCTCTGGTACAACGCAGTGTCCTCCTTGCCTCTGCTGCTGGCGGCGTCGTGTGCCTCGGGGGAGGGTATGGTAATTCGCTCCTCGTTTGCCGCAGCGGCGTCCCGGCATGGCACCCTGACAACCCTGCTGGCCATCGTGCTGTGCTCCACAGGTGTGTGGGTGGGGCTGTGTCTTACTGTGAGTTGCCGGCAAATATTTCCCGCAAAATTCGGGCAACGCGGGTGAAATGAAGAATGGGGTGGGATTTCGTGAGTGTGTGTGGGGGGGGGGTAGGGCGCGCCAAGAGTGCGTGCGATGTGTTTGTGTGTGTGCGCTGTGCAGAGCAGGATGCTGCATGGATGCATACCGTATGCACGTGTATGTGCATGTGGGTGTAAGGGTGCTCTACAGATGCATAAGCACGTAGGGCGAATTGCGCCTGCTCCGCGGCTTGGCAGGCTTCACTTGGGCAACGCTGGTTCTTGAGCTTGAATCTTGATAGCAATGCTTCAAGGCAAGACCGAGCCTCTGCTATTTCATTCTGTATTTATTTGCCATGGTGTCCCAGACTGTGACCCCACCGCGTGTATTGTTCCAATCTGGTCGTGCTTATACTGCTTCGTATCCAAAGCGAGCCTCCATTATTCACCCTTGTTCCCCAACCCCAAGCCCCCAACGTGTGCTTGTGCGGTTGGTTATTTCCCCAATTATTCCACCCTGCCTCATGCACACCCTGCCCGGCTGTCCCTGGTCAGGAGGCATCATCCTCAACTTCTCCATGTTCCTGGCGACGGTGGTGGGATCGGTAAGGCTCTTGCCAAGCATTTATGAGGATCTAGCAGGATTGTGGATTGTGGATCGGGGAGACTCTAGCCTGTGGATCCGGATCTGGGTTTTGTGCGGCGCTTGCCATGGATCTAGATCTGCAAATAGTGAGATGCTAGGAAGGGTTTGTGTTTTTTGATTTGGGAATGGCGAGGTGACGGCAGGGGATCTACATCTGGGATCGATGAGGTGCTAGCAGTAATCTAAATCTGGGATCAAGCAGGCGCTAGGAGGGATCTGGATCTGGGATCGGTGTGGCGCTAGCCTGGGGCTCTACAACCGTGATCGGCGAGGTGCTAGTAGAGATAAAGATCTGGGATCAGGGAGGCACCATTCAGGGATCTGTATCTGAGATATGTGTCGCACTGGTCAGGAGAAATATATCTGGGATCATCTCGGCCTGTTGGCTTGAGGTATGGAGGAGAGAATAATTGGGGTAGCAAGGTGCTGGTATCGTACTTTGGCTGTGTGCATAGCGCTTTGGCTGTATACTGTGGCCTCCCCATGCGCCCCATGCCCGACAGTTAGCTTGCACCCTCATGTCCACCCAAGCATCTTATGGTGCCTGGCTCCCGCCTTTTTAGTATTATGTCTCCTGGTCAGTGGCACACATGAACCACCTTCCTTGCTGCTGCCTTGCAGCCAGGCAGGCATGAACCACTTTCCTTGCAGCTTCCTTGCAGCCAGGCAGACATGAACCACCTTCCTTGCAGCTTATTTGCAGCGTTCTAGGCATATACCACTATCCTTGTAGCTGCCAGGCAGATGCAACCTTCCTTGCAGCTTTCTTGCAGCAAGAAATACATGGACCACCTTCCTTGCAGCTGCCAGACGCCCTCCCATGTCAAGTATAGTGCTGTTGGTGTGGTGTCAATGCATCCACACAGTGGCCTTTTCCGAAGGGGCCAGGCAGTGTCGATAGCAGGTACAGAGTCTGACCTAGCCTGAACCCTGAACCCTGAACGCAGGCCCTATTCATGACCTTAGTGGGCAACATTAAGACGGTGCTGATCCTGGCGTTGGGCTTTGTGCTATTAGGAGGCGCAAAGCTGACCTTGTTAATGGCTCTAGGTGAGCTGAGTGAGGGTGTAATGTTTTTACCGGGAAGAAGCAAAAGGAGCTATGGATAAGATATATTCGGACTCGTACAACAGTACTAGAGGGATGGGCTTGAGTTGAGATGATGTGTCGTCTGCATGCATGAGGACTAGCAAGTTAGAAAACTAGTATGGAAATGTGAACTATTGGCCTGCCACAGGACACCTAGAGTAGGACAGTAGTTGGAAGTTTTTTGTTCTTGAATATGAAGGGTGGCTAAAGCTTCGACCCTGCTACAACATGTCTGGGAATAAGTTTGAATATGCATTCCTGCTTCACAATTGCATTTCGCAGGTATTGCGGTGAACTTGATGGGCGGTGTTTGGTACGGATCCCTTAAGTTCAAGCCGCCGCCGCTGCGGGCCGAGGAGGAGACTGTACCGCTACTTGGCAGTGCCCCCTCGGTGGGGAGCGGGGCGCAGGTGCACATCAACGTGGGGCACCACCGCCCCCCGTCGGCAGCCTCCGCGTAAATGATGATGACTGGGTGGAGTTTTTCTTTTAAATTTAGGGCTCCCTCATGTCCAAGAGGTAGATGCCTGGCCGTGAAAGATGCTCGTCATATCCCAGGGGAAGAAACGAGGTCCGGATGGGTCAAGGCCTTAGAAATGGCGGGGTTCTCTTGCTGCATATGAGCAGTGGATATGACTGACTTGCTGAGGAAAGCAGGACAACGTTACCACCCTCAGACAAAACAAGGACCCGCTGTGTCTTACCATGATTTGCAACTGGCTGGAAAAAGGCATACGGTAAGGAAATCTTAGACAAACCTGTTTCTTGGGTCTATCTCGAAAATGCGTTCATGTCATTACCTCCCAACCGTTATTTACCAAATGAGGCGGTCCAGGACTCCAGGAGCATTGGCCTAGCCTTGGTTACTTGAGCAAACCTTCAGATAATACCACACCATGGCCATACGACCATGGGCAGCCTCGTGTCATCGTGTGGGGCTTAAGCGGGAAAACATCGTCGTGGTATGCAGTGATGCACCTGTTGGAAGGTGGAAATCCCAGACAGTGGACACATAATGTGGCATGGCGGCATTCTGAGATGCTGGCGAAGGAGTTCCGTTTTTTTGCATCACACCAACACTTAGGGGCCGCTCTGGGCGGATTGCGGGGACAAGAGCCCAACCGACATACAGCCGGTGGACCAACTGAAGAGTTCTTAGGCCCTGGGGGGGATAAGCTTTGATTAACTCACTTGTAAGGCTCCAATAGGCAATAGCTGATGGGCTAGTGTTGGACTGTTGGACTCATCGACACGCTATGATGGGGCTTGAGGGGAATGCCAATAGGCTAGGACTAGGCTTGAATTGTATAGTGGGACAGTCAAGTATTGAGCCTAATAGAGTAATTTCGATTGAGATTCCCGAACCTTTACGAACGTCGTCATCAGTAGCCCATGTGAGTGCCCGTGCCTCGCTCGCCGCGCCGTACGAGGAGATTTCCAGGGTTTTGCGGACGAAGGTATGTATATAGCGCCTTTAGGGTCGACTGCGTCCCGAGACAAGGGGCGTAGAATGATACCGGGGCAAGGATTTCGTCTTTTCCAGTTGGTCACAACTTTGCCCAATGCAGTTGGGATGGGTTGGTTGCACTGCACACGCACACACGCGACGTGTCATCACCTTTTAAACCTGAGCGCGCAGCATTTAGAGCAGCTACAATTTAGCAAATAGCATAGCAGTTGCTGGTCGCTGGGCCACTACTGGCCTCGCACTGTGAAGAATATCCAGGCCTTATCCATCCTTATAATCGACAATAAGGCCACAATAAGGCAGGAATAAGGATGGATAAGACTTGTATTATATGGGATAAGCCGAGGATAAGAATTCTGCAAATCATGGGGATTACATCACTAAGGGATAAGGGCTGTTTAAGGAGTCCTTATAGCTCCTTATAACCATTATAAACGAAAAGCAAATCTTTATATGTCTTTAAGGAGGTTTTAAGCTCCTTATAACCACTGTTAGGCGCAATTAAAGTACCCTTAAACTCAAGCTTAAAATACCCTTAAACTCAGGCTTAAATTGCCCTTAAAACTCTGGCTTAAAATGCCCTTAAACTCTGTATCATTAACACATGCTTATCCATAGAGTCAGAATAAGGTGGTCATAAGCCCCTTATAACCATTATAAACGAAAAGCAAATCTGTATCCGCTTTAAAGTGTCTTTAAGGCTGCCTAAATGCACGGCTTAAAGCTGCATGCCGACACTCATTTCTATACATCATATCCAATTGCCCTCTTGCAAAAGATCCACTATTCACTATCTGACACTTCATCCTCCAAGTCACCAAACCCATTCTCCTCAGCAGCAACAGCTACTCCAGCATTCATCAGAGCATACTGCTGTCTCTGAAGGGGACGCAGGCTTCGCCTAGCCCCATCACCAGAAGAGTCGTCATCCTGCGGGCAGCAAAGAGGCAGCAATTGCATTTTTCAAGATATGCGATGAAATTATAACAAGTCGCAAGGACATACCAATCACAACTAGTGATATCAGAGACACAAACATCGCAAGGCTAAGCGAGGGAAAAACATTTACCTGTTCCACATGCTCGGCCAAGTCCGCCGCGTTGAGGGACTTGAGGCTGACCATCTTGTGACCCTTTGCCGGCACGGGGCCGCCTGGGCCAAGGCCAAGGCGCTTCGCTGCGAGGTTGGCTTGTCTCCTCTTTCCCACCTCAGTTGCAGCAGCATCGGCAGCGCTTGGCATCTTTGGCATCACTCGATCCTTCCCCTTCCTGCTTTTCTTCGCCTTCTTGCTTGCCCGATCTGCCTGGGCTGGTTCTGGAACTGCCAAAGGTCCCATGTGTCGCACCATAAAGCAGTAACTGCAATACTATGGTAAACTCCGGAATCTCCGGTAAAGGCGCCTTAGAGAAGTGTCCTTCTACTCATAAACACGGTACATTACCGTACACGCAGACTCCTTGTACTTCAGACAAGAGCTGTTAACTGGCTACTGTAAGGTTCGGCCCTAGCAGGAAGTCTCTCTGCCTAGGGGTAATGTCTGGGTGTCCCTGTCTTGTGGGTACCGCCCCTACTACTTCACTCGCCCCCCGCTCCTCAGCGTTAAGCCTAAAGGGCATGCGCTGGGAGCCGGAAAAAGGGGTCGGTACTGAAAGAAAACTGGAAAAATCTGTACGCCCAGAACTTGTCAGTTCCCTAACACTGAAGCCTCCTAACATCTGACTGCAATCCAGCCAGTCGGAAAAAAAAATATCCCCTGAAGAAAATCCACTGCAGGAAATGTGCTGCAGGACATCCACACAAGGAAATTCACCAAAGAAAAAATTCACTGAAACCCGTGGCGGACCCTAGGTCCACCCACGGTTCTGCACACTTGACAAAGGCCTCTGGGACCCTGATCTCTCTCCGGCCTGATCGGGGCACACAGAATCCGGTACCGTCACCAGTGTCATGCTTGGTTGCAGGCAATAAAGGGTCAGAACCCATCAGAAATCATCAGAAACCAGAATCTTTAAACTTCTGGAAAATATGTACGTAGAAGCTCAAATTGTCTCAGCAAATCTGCCTGGTTCAGGCCTTCTTCAAAAGAAAAAATCCACAGAGTCTCAGCTGATGCGCAATGCGCAGAATCCTACAAATCCAGGCTGTTCAGCCCACTACCGGCTAGCAAACAGAGAAATTTTCAAAGTTAACAGGTCAAGCTAAGAACAACCGCTGCTCTCGCCCCACTGCGCCATAGCCGCCTGGTCTTCAATGGCCACAGGAATTGTGCGCCGTAGCAGCGTGATCCGCCCCCTGCTGTGTTATCATCGCCCGAGTTGACTAATTCTCCTCGCTCATCATCTTCATAACATATGTACTACCGTAGCCTTGCTGCTACGGTGTTTGAGAAACAAATTTTCACTATGTTGCTGCGATAGCTTTAACTCCAATCATGCATCTTCCGTCTTCGGTCCGCTGGCTGCCGGCCCACTTCCTGCCGGGTACTAGGACAAGCCGCTCTGCGTCTGCATTTTCTGCTCTGTAGGCGCCTGCCCGCTCCTTGCCAGTTACGGCGTGGGTAACGTCACGTGCTCAGCGGCCTTGCCGCTCTGGGCTCGGCCTCAGGTCTCGGTAAGCTCCGCAAGGGCTGACTCCTCCTCTTTGTTGGAAGCCTAGCGCCACCTTGGCCCATCTATGGACCGCTCGCTGGGTGACATTGGCTTCTCTTCATCCAAGGAATATCTTTCTCCAAAAAGTCTCTCCCTCCAAGAAGCCTCTCGCGCCTCCTCCTCCTCATCCGCCTCTTCCTCCTCTTCCATCTCATTCTCCTCTTCTGCCTCTTCCATCTCATTCTCCTCTTCTGCCGCAGGCCTGTGATCTGTGACCAACAGGTCCCCCATTTCCAGGGCGAACTTCTCCCACAGCACCACCTGCTGCGTCAGCACAGTGATCTGCTCCTCATCGGTCATGCACAAGTACCCGGGCACAGTGATCACGAACTTGCTCAGCTTGACCCTGGTGGCCACTGGCAGCCCCTCATAGAACATGTGCGAGACCGAGTGCCTTCTGCCAAAGTAGTCCACTGCATCCCTCGAGATCTGCAGCAGCTCTGCTGTGGACAGTACTCTGTGCGCAAACGCCTCCACTGTCTCCTCTGGCTTGACCTCTGGATCCAAGGTTGTTTTGACTCCCAGCTTGAGGTTGGTGATCGCGGATCTCTCATCCGAGGTCGGCTTCCCCACCTCCTCCTTTACCACCCTGATCCACAGGGTAAGCAGGGAAACCGCACAGCACTGCTCCTCTGCTGGAGCGGCCCACTGCCCCCTGCTCCTTTCCACCTCCTGGGTGGCCCTGTCCCCTGCATGGGGCGCTGCCCTGATGGCCACCATCAACGGCCCCACACTGGCAGGCTTGTTGTTCCACAACCTGGCCAGGGATCGCACGAGCATGGCCATGGCCGAGGGTGACTGGCAGGATCCAACAATTTCCCCTGCCACCACGGCCAGCGCCGGTGGTTCATCCGACAGCGCCAGTCTGTTGTGTGATCCCCAATAGCCACACGCTTGGCAATATTTCTTGGCTGCAACCGCGCCCGGGTGTGACATATCCAACACCGGCACGTTGCCTTGGATAGCTGGGATTTTGGTATATTTGGCCACCCCTGCCAGCTGCAGGACCATCTGCTGCAGCAGCTGCATGTTCATCCTTGCCTGCTCCCTATCGAGCCTCTTCATTTCCTGGTCGCTGGACTCCCGCCTGGCCCTTGGCCCGCGCCTGTCCGCTCCACCTGACCCCGACTCGTCTAAACTGGAGTCTGATCCATATCCGCTACTGTCGCCCCCTGATGGGCTGCGACTGCGCTGGTACTGGCTGTTTCTGCGGCCAGCCCCATCCTGGGCTTGTCCGCCCCCGGACGACTGTCTGCCGGCCCCGCTCGCGGAGCCTCTGCTCCTCTCGGGTGGCGGCTGATCAGCCTCGTCTCTGCTTTTTCTCTCCTCTGGGCCAGACTCCCGAGGCTGTGATCCTCTGCCGGATTCTGCCTGCCCCCTGTGCGGCTTCTGGCTTGGCCCGCCTGGCTGTGTCCTCCTGCCGTATTCTGCCGGCCCCCTGGGTGGCTCCTGGCTCTGCCAGTTTGGCTGTTCCCTGCCGTCTGCCTGCCCCCTGGGCGGCTCCTGGCTCTGCCAGCTTGGCTGTTTCCCTCCTGTGTAATTCCTGACGTAGGCATCAGATTGCGTTTCCCCTCTGGTTTCCTGCCTTCTTGGTCCACTGCTGTGCACACTGCCTGCAGGCTCGTCCTGTTGTGTTCCTCTTGCTGCGCCCTCTTGCCTTTTCCTCAGGAACTCCTCGATGTAATCCACCTGGGTTTCCTGGCATGTGTTCTCTTTGTCCTCGATTATGCGCAGGAGTGCATAAGACTCTTGCCTGTTTGCTCTGCGCGTTGCTACGCCTTGCTCAGCCATCCTGGCCAGCGATCGGCTAGTTAACTCCGCCCTTTCGCTGGCGGCTGGGCTACTGGCCCTGGGCTCTTCCTTGCCCCTTGGCCGCCCCCAAGATTTCAAACTTGGATGTTCTATCCACAAGTTCACTTCTGTCAATGATGAAAGATTGGATCCACCTGATCACAATCTGCAGTCACACAGGTAATTATCTGCTGGGTGTATAAACCCACAGCCAGATCTTCAAGCCACTCCTGGACTCAACACTAAGCTGCCACGCTCATTAGCCTCTTCTGCGTCGCGTTTTCTGGCCCACTGCCTAGGTCTCTTGCTCTCCCGCACTCTGCTGCCCCCTCTGGGGCTGCCGAGGTGCCTGCCCCTTGATCACCGTGATCGGGCTCGTTCTTGACTCGTTGCGCGGCCCCTGCCCCACTGGGCAAGTCCTGCTCTGGTGCGCCTTCTGGACCACTGTCCCGATTTGCGCCACTGGTCTGCGACACCTCAACGGCCGGGTCCAATGTCAGCTCAGGGGTTCTTCCTCCCTGTCTCAACCACTGCGCATATTCCAGGCCTTGCCTTGGAATATCCAGGGTTGATTGGGGCACTGGCCCACCTCGGCTGATCCCTTTGTGCGACTTCGTCCCTTTCTAAAGGACACGCGATGTGCGCTTCAGGTCCGTGGCGGACTTCTTTCCTCACGGCAGTGACGGACGCCTACGGGCAGACTCAGTGACTACACACTGGCTGCGAGTGCTCAGCGAGTTAAGCAGCAGAGTCGGATATTTGTATGTCTAGCAATTGACTGTGGTAGCGCAGGCCTTCTGGCCGTCTGGGCGCGATCCAGCAGGGCTATGTTAAGGGGCACTTACCGCGCGACTCGCGGTGAGGTTGCCGAGGCGTAGACTGCGTACTTCTGCTTCTGCAGGGCCTCGGTACTCTACTGGGGCACTTGTCTCCAGCTAGTTCAGCTGAGGCTGAGCTAGTCTTGACTCGGGTTAAGGTACTGACTTATGTGAAAGCTGCAGGTCTCATACGCTGATGACGGCCGTTGCTTGTTACAATAGAGGTCTGTCCTTTAGAAAGGGACGAAGTAACTAGTTTAGGCAATTGCCGGGATACAGGGACCCGGCAGGCCCAATTCAGAGTACGGTAAATTATGCACTTCACCCTGCGTAAGCGGGTTTCTAGGTCTCAGTTCAAATTCGGCGGCTCCGCAGAGAAGCTGCGGAGGCCCCGAGGCCGCCGACTGCGGTCTACACGGTTCTGTCACGTATACGGTAATATACTGTGACACATGGCTTGTTCAGGTGCAACGGCTGCCAGAACTGCCAGGGGTGGCTGATGTGGTGCGGCGGCTGCAGGGGCTGTTGGCTGAGCTTGCTGAATCATCTGGGCAGTTGTTGTCTTGGCAGTGGGCGGTGTTGCTTCTGGATACGTAAGTGTCCTCTTCGCTTTTGCTCTCTGTAAAGCATACAAATGCTAGTTTAGGCCAACATGGTTTATAAGTTGGGTAACTATTAAAGCAGATAATATACATGATCCACCTTTGTAGAAACTCATTTCAATCAAACAAGTCACAACAACTGGAACTCACCGCCATCAAGTCGGACATTGCGTCGGGGATAACGTCTGGTGTTGCAGTTGTTGTGTCATGGGCCGTTGTCGAGGGAATCTTCTTCCGTGCTGCGCTGACTCTGCAGTTCATGAACACATAAGCATTATTCACTAAACATTATCAGGGAGAGGACAACACTCTTGGCACGACTTGGAGGGATACGTTCATACGTTACATCCCCTGGTTACAGCATCACACTTTTCGAACACGCACTGTTTTTTCTTTTCTTCTGGAACGTGCCCTCTCTGTTTATCTTGCCTACTTTCGCTTCCTAAGTTAACTGACCCGCCAAAGCCAAAGCCCTTTCCCCCATCAAGGGTATACAGACCGGGGCTTGGGCGTCTCGTCAACCTGTACTTCCCAAAATCAACGCCACACCGTTCTCTTCTCTTTTGTTCCAAAATGTTTAGTTTGGAATGTCAGGCTACTTGTGAATCGAATTTCCTCCGTCGCCGATGTTCGACTGGGCGCCACTTGTCTCCTTGTTTGAGCATCGCATCCACAGCTTCTGGTCATAATGACAGCTCTTCTGACAAAGAGGCTAGGTTTATCAGCACCAGCAGCACCAGCACTAGCACCAGCGGCACCTCAACCGTGTCCGAAAAACTTGCGCTGCTCCAACAACTGAAGAAGCGCAGCCAGGATGCCAAGGCAACATTACCGAGGCAGCCAATTGCCAAGGCTGGTGACCGCACGGGTCGTTTAATCGATGAGAGGGTGAGATGGGCGCAGGAAGCATGATCAGATCTCACTACCATGGGAACTGGTACCCCTGATCGGAGGACGAATCATGCCATGAAGGGCAGAAAGGCAGACAGGCTATGGGTTTCAATAGAAGTGATGCAGTTCGCGACATTTGCCCAATTCAGGATCCAACACACTGCATCCAACAAACTGCATCACTAGGGGCCAATTCTGGGCCGACCGCCCAATCTCAGACCAACCTCAGAATTTCCGGTACCATGCATTCGTCCATGGTAAGGCAGTGAAAGATCAGAAAGATGTGCAGCTTATAAATACAAAATGCTCTGGTGGATCCAGTGTACACTAAAGTGTGCACCACAGCACCTTTGGGGGGCCGACGGGCAACCACAGACTGGGTAGATTGGGAACAAACCCTGATCAGCCTACGACCGATGGCTTAGCAACACGGATCGCTGCACCAAGCCTGCCGGCTGTAGGTCAAGTGAAGGTGAAGTGTAGCAAAACCATCTTCCACAAACATTGGATGCATGAGTCACACAGCCCGCATGCAGCCCTGAAGCTGTGATGCAGGCAGCCGGCCCCCATGCGGACATGCAGCCTTGATGTGCAAAATGCTGTGTTCTTTGCTGGCGATGCTTATTTAAGTGTGCTGCACACCACCCTCAGGGGGCTGCCCGGCCGCCACTACTGGGCTGGGCCGATGGAGGCCAAACCTTAACCGGTTGCACTTGTTGCACTAGATGAAGGACCAAAGCTTGAAACCCTGATTGATCCGGTCTTTGGACAAAGGGCTCATCCAGAATCTGTGACTCGCGCTACATTGGGTGACAGCATGATAATTAAGTAAGGGCCACTCAATTAAACCCATGCCGATCAGTAACGCAGCAACAAATTTGCCATACACATGGATGTGAAATCAACTGGGAATCATGCCAGCTCCCAGAGTGGGAACTGGCATGCTTATGTTTTGCCTCGCACAGGCACAAGTGCAAGCATGCCCTCCTTTCCATTCACCTGCGTAGATGTACCAGGCATCCATAGATGCAAGGCAGAAACTGAGCGAGAAACTGAGTGAGGCCAACCAGGTAGGAGGAAGACCAACAGGTAGGGGAGTGAGGCATGAACGAACACGCTAGAAGGCATTGCCTTCCGCCATAGCAAGCCTGCCAGTAGGTGGGCGTGCAGTCATGAATGAAGGTTACGCTTATCGGAAGTTGGAGCTCGTGGCCACGTTCCGTGACTACCCTGGCTTGCCTTTACCTTCCCTTCCCACCCATGAGACCCTGCCAAACTGAACCACACTCAGTTGTCCCCATGCGCAGATCACACTTGTGGTTGTCTTCATGCCGACATCACACTTATGGCCGCCCTCCATGCACATATCACACATATGTTTGTCCCGGTGCACACATCACACTTATGACTGTCCCCATGCACGCATCACACTTGTGTTTGTCCTCATGCACACAACACACTTTGACACGTATGACTGTCCACATGCACACATAACACGTATGGCTGTCGCCAAACACACATCACACATATGTTTGTCGTCACACAAACATCACACTGATGTTCGTCCCCATGTGAATATCACGCTCATGGTTGTCCAGTTGTCGTCATGCACACATGACAGTACGTTGGAAGCATGAGACCCTGCAGCTAAGGGCTGTCCCCGGCCCATTGCACTCTTATTATGTTGGAGTCTTGGATGTCAAGCATCCCTATCCACCAGTAAGACCCTGCCACCCTGCGCTGCTAATAGTATGTGGGAGTCTTGGACGCCAAGCTTCATGAGTGCTACGAGGACTTGGAGTTGGCGCATTCGTACATGAAGAAGGTTGGTGAAGCTACTTAAACCTCAGTTCTCTGACCTGAACCCGGTCTCCCTGATTACAGTCGCTTTGGGCACTAGGCACTAAGATAGGCCCTCTCTGTTTGGGGGGGTGATCTTGCTGGGCCTGGTTCCACACTTTCAGGTTTCACGGGAGTTTGGGGCGACGAGCCGGCTTGCTGAAGCCACGGCTGCCGCCGTGCGCTTTGGCGTCGACAAGGAAGAGGCTGTGGAGAAGCTCCTGAAGCTGTGCGACCGTTTGACGCAGATGGAAAAGGTGGGACTTCAGGAGATATGTTGCGCAGATGGGTCCTAGTGTAAACAGGTCAGGAAAGATGAGTCTGAAATCTTAAAAACTCACAAACCTAAATCTCAAATTCTGGGTTATTGAAAACCTGAAAGGGGGTTAATAGGAGGCTGATAGCCCAAAATGTGTGCTCGCTGTCCGATCAATGTAGGCTGTCCGCTATCAAAGCAAGTCCGAAATCTGAAAACTTGAAAACTCTGAATATTAAAACGTGAATTTCAGAAATCTGAAGGCAGACTGCGAGCTGAATTGTGTGCCTGCTATCTTGCATGCAGGCTGTCCATGCAAGCCGCGACTCCTTCGCCGCTCGCGTGCCCCAGCGTGTGCCTGTCACATGGGTCGGCGTTGCCTCAGAGGTGAGGCGCTGGGGCCTGATGTGTTGCTTGTCTGTCTGTCCATTTCCCTTGCCTTTGCCTGCTGCCAAACTGATACCAGGCGCTCACTAGGCGTGAATGGAACATGCTTGCGATCTGCCCTGCATGCCTGCATGCACCACGCGACCCGTCTTAACTTATGCAACTGTCCCCGTCCTTCCTCAACACACAGCTGCCCCTGCCTCTCTCCACAGACACACCTCTTCCTCGTTATTCATCCCCATTCCTGCGCCACCATCCTCCTTCCACAAACCCCTACCCCTGTGCTTCCTTGACACACCTCGCCCCCTGACCTCCTTCCACTCATTTCCTCTGTCTCTCTCCACACGCTCACCTCTCCCTCGTCATCCATCCCCATACCTGCGCCACCGTCCTCCTTCCACACATCTCTACCCCTGTTCTCCCTTCATATACCTTGCCCCCTGGCCCTCTACACACATCTCTCCCTGTCATCCCTCTAGGTGCGGCTAGTCGGAGATTTTGATGAGTGGACACGCGGTGTCGAGCTGAGTGCCTCTGAGATGGATTATGATGGGAGCACGCGCACCTTTGAGGCCCTGGTGCCACTGCTGCCGGTGAGGATGATATTTGCTGCGTAGTGCACGCGGATCAAGCGCACGCACCGTCAGCAGTGGCAGAAATGAAGGTTGCTGTACCTCCTGTGGTATGTGGGAGTTCCACCCCTCGTGACGCGTAGTGTCCGCATGGGCACTCTTACTGCTATGTACGCAGCAGCCAGGGGACATGATGCTTGTTATCTGGGAGTTGTTGGGTTCTGCTATGCGCTCGCCGTGCATGCCTGGCTGGATGGGGGACAAAATGCCACGAGTTAAAATCGGTTGACTCTGGAGGTGCTCGTCCATGCACTGCCAGGGCTTGTGCAAACATTGAAGGCGTGGTGAGAAACGAGGCGCTGAGTTATACAATATGTGGCCATAAATGTTGGGCCCTGCTGTTGTGATCAAGTTGCTGTTTTCGCACCGAATTTTAACAGCAACTTAGGCAATGCCCCCTTCCTAATTGCCTTGTGAAACATCAGGGAAGGTACCGTGTCAAGTTTATGGTAGACGGCCAGTGGAGGCTGGCACCGGGGTGGTGAGACTGCCGGGAGGGAGAGGCTGCATGGGCTGAATGCTTACTCACTGTCGAGGCATTTCCAAACCTGCACTGCATAACAACTTGCATAACACGTGATCCTGCTTTGCCCGTTTGAAGTTCAGTTTTTGTGTCCAGGCTGTAATGTGATTTCATGCCAAAGGAGGACAAGAGTGACAAACACTGATGTTCTCCTGTTTCATGTGTGCCACGTTTGTTTTAAATCCAGCCTTGAATGCAATCACAGGCCAACAGAGAATGACAGCACTGGGGAGACTAACAACCTTCTGGTGGTGTCCGACACCTAGCTTGGCAGTCTCAGTCTTTTTGTGTGTGATGGCAGGGGGGTGCTCACTGGACATCCGAGTACTTGTGTGCTGGTACTAGTAGCAGTATACTACATAAGTGAGCTGTAGAGGAAGCAGCACCTCTCACAAGAAATGCTCAGAAGGACTGGCTGATTCAGCCCCCTTTCTACAACACTGACGTTGCGCTGCTGACGTCACTGCAATTACAGCCTGACCCCGCATTTAAATGTGTCATGATAGGTCTTAGTATGTCGTTTGTTTCCTCTAGGAGGGTATATACTAATAATAAGGAACGTGGTACTGCCGTACTTTGTGGAGAGTACCGCAGGTAGGCAATTGTTGACACCGGTAAGGCTTATATATCAACGAACTCTCATGCATGCCGGTAGTCCGGTACTGTGCAGTACTTGAAAGATGATACAAGCTTTTAAACTCATGTTGCCATGGGTGTTGCTAGGAGTGTTACCTTAACGGTACACCCCCAGGTTAACAATACCAGTACGTTACATTTCAAATGCTGATTGCTACATCATGTTTTTTGTTGGGGACCCACTGGCATTGCGGGATTAGTTTTTTCCTTCTTCCTGCTTTCGAAACACGAGTGTGGATGTCTTTTTACGACAGTTGTTGAGTGTATCGTCACTGTCACAAGACATTGGCTGATGCAGTTCCAATCATTCGTTTATACTTCCAGTGCCTGTGAGACCACAGAGGGTGTGTGAATCACGGGTCTCATGCTGGCGTATCGTATCTGACATCTGACTGGCAAAATCTTGAAGATATCTTCTATGCTTAAACCTGATGGTATGACTCAATCTTCAACTTGAAATGTCTTGACCGGTCTTGAAGAACAGTGACGGATGCATGGCAGTGCTTGACGTCAAGCATCACATGACAATTTAACATTTAATTTTCACAAGTCCCTGGCATCGGTCACGCCCTACCAAACAACATCGATGTTTTCTGCATGTCATTTATACCCTACCAGCCCCACGCGCCCGAGCAATCAGCACGGGTCAATGACGTTACACCTCTGGGTCATGCACAAGAAGGCGCGGACAAGCGGGGTGATGACATTACACCTCTGGGCCCCTTCACGTCTAACGTCATTGACCTCTGGGCCCTGCTCAAAAGGGCTCGGCCGCGTGGGCGCCTAATGGAAGGTTTGGGAGGAAAGAACGAAAAACAAACACAAGGGGGCGGGGGGAAGTGAGGAAAAGTGGGAAATAAAGTGAAGGGACAAACAAAAGGCTGGAAAAGAAAGGCAAAGGAACCTCCAGCCTCTGAAAGCGTCTACGCCTCAACGTTATATACCACATCTTCCACAAAGGTCAAGGCATCCCACCTAAGCCTGCACCGGTACAACTCGAAGAATTTTCTAGCACTGTTTGGAGTTTGTTTGCTCCCTAAGTTGATCCTGCATGCTGGGGCATTGAAAGCATGCATGCAACACGTCCTCCACATGCTCGCCGTCTTCCCCGGCCCACCATCCCTGGCAGCAACGTCTGTCACCCTGCTGAACGCTGCGCCGTCCTCTAGTGTCAGCCGGGCTGACGGCGCCGAGCCGCAGCCTGGAGTTCGTGCGCACTCAAGCACACTCCCTTCGACTGGTGCGGCCCCTGGCCTGAGCCGAAGACTAAAACCAGTTCCACCTCTGGGACAGGGGCCAGCTGCGACTGGGGCACTGGGCGGGTAACCTTCCATACCTGCCAGGGCCTGGAGGGGGTTACTGCGAGACTGCATAACTTCAAAGGCTAGTTTGAAATTATGGACGTGGGCTCCCTCAAGGCCTGTCAGCCTTACTTTAAGCCCATGGCGCCAGCTCCAGAATAGTCCAGATTGCATGCGTGATGCGGACCCGTGCATGAGCATCGATATTTTCACTTAACAAATCACAAAGAATTGATCTACAGCCGTTCGTCAATTCGCAGCAGCACCGGCCCCACGCCTACACATGACGAACCAATACAGCGCTTTTTCCGACGTCACTCGGAGGAGCCGTGACGTATGCAGAAGACGCGTGCACCGTCATCTGAGTGCGAGCTTACCAACTTTCCAAACTATACGTGGACAGAAACACTCTAATCGCCCAACATGCGGCCCCTCAAGGGAGTTTGAGGCGACCCATGAAGGCCGCCTCAGGAGCAGCTAGAAGATGGAGTTTGAGGCGACCCATGAAGGCCGCCTCAGGAGCAGCTAGAAGATGGAGTTTGAGGCGACCCATGAAGGCCGCCTCAGGAGCAGCTAGAAGATGTAGTTTGAGGCGACCCACGAAGGCCGCCTCAGGAGCAGCTAGCAGATGGAGTTTGAGGCGACCCATGACGGCCGCCTCAGTTTGTAGCTAGAATGATATCCGGGAGAGACTTGCATGGGGTTTCTAGCTCTCCAACTTGTCTTGGCCTTTACAGACGGTATCGCTTGGGACAGGTGCCTGCTTTTTGGTTGAGCAATAATTTCCTGTTTTCTTTTCTCCTTTTTCCCCATTTCTGACAGTGAGACGCCCACGCAGCCGAGTCTTTAGAGCATGGCCCAGACGTCATTAGCTTCCGGTAGTTGGATTGGGGATTAGGACTTCTTGTTTTGTTTTTGAGGGGCTCTCTTTCCTCTTTCTCTTTAGTTTCCAACCTTGTTGTTGGACGCCGACGTGGCCGAGCTTTGCAGCATGGCCCAGTGGTGTAACGTCATTGACCTCTGGGACAGGTAGCTGCTGTAGGTCAGTCCCCGTCTGACGCAGTTTAGGGACGGCTGATCCCAGCTCCAGCTCCTCCAAAGCACCTAGCAATTCCCTGCACCAATTGCGCCCTCCGGTGCCCTGTCTGACTGCGAGCTCCATGTCGGCCGCCATGGCTGCGGCCATGAGTGGGCTGTCTTGCTGTGCTGCTGGTGCGACCGCGGCGTTGTAGAAGCAAAGCACATGCTGCCACCAACTTCGCTGTAACGGCTGGATCTGCAGCTCCCTCATGACCCCCCAACTGGCAGCGGACGGAGGTATGATTTATGAGTTCACACGTTTTTAAGAGTCCACACTTTCATGTGTTCCTAATGGAAACTGGCTTTGTTATGAGTAACTTGCCATGATGTACCCAAAGTCCCAAACTGAAGTTTTCGTACTGTAGCTGCTGTGGAGGATGCCACTTTGAAGCCTACAGCTACAGCGCAACAGGTCATCGAAACCGCAGCCCCATCCGGAATAATGTCCAAAGGCCTCACCAATTGCGGACCTAGATGAAAACAGCATGGTAGCCTCTGCCCTGGGATTTTGCTTGCACGTCTTGGAATTGTCCTCTAGTGCTGGCTTAACTTGCGGAAGGCTTCTCAACTTTAACTGATTGGCTCTTGCATTTTAGCACTCTAGTTACCATAGATAGCTGACGACTGCTGTCAATTTGAAGATTTTGCGTGCATCCCGCGTACGGCTGTCGTGTGCGTAGCTTTTGCTTTGACTTCCGCTTGCGAAGGTTATTTTGGCTAAAGACAGTCAAGGCTTACATCAGTAATTGTGCTGTTCTGTTTTTGCAGTGACCTTCAACCAAGGTTTAAGGTATTGTTATCAGCTGATTTGCCTCTTAGCAGTTCTGTGATTGAACTTCGTAAAATACGGAATCTTAAAACGAAGGTAAAGCTGTCTTTAAGATTTCCTCCTCGGGATTTTCCACCCTTTTTGACAGTCCTCTTTAAGTGTCTCCTTTGTCTCTTAATTCGGACTGTGGGGGGAGTGAAAGTGTGTCTTTCATACTTGCGCAGTCATTTACTCGGTGCAGCCCTTAGCCCCGACAGTGAGTCCTCATCATTGATTCGATATTGTGGATATAACTTAGCTTGGCATGCAATGTTGCGGTTAAGTGGGACATCAGTCAGTCGAGAGAGAACTGAATATCATTGCTCAATGGAAGCAATGATCAAGGGAGTACTGACGGTTATGTCTCAAACTTCCGTATTTATATTTATCCTACACAAATCATGACATGAGGACGAGGCTACACCCCAACAATTTCAAATGGCGAAAATGGAGCTCGCAAGAAATCAATATTGAAATCAGAGTTGCCAGCTGGCGAGTCCTCAAAATAATGACAAAACATGTTGGGCAATGCTCTCATGGTGCCTTAAGTCTCCACAGCTCTCAACTGGGTCCACTTCTCGAGGTATGGCCAACAGCTGGTTCTTCCAGTGCTGTTATTCACCCACTGAGTATGTCCCTGTCCGGCTTCATGACCGACAGCTAGACATGGCAAGGCTGCTTCATGGCAGACGTATCATGTTCTGCCTGCTGGATGCTTGGGATCCTGAGGAGATAATCACTTCGCCTTAGTTGGGGGTGCCACCACCTGGTCCGCAGGAACCACAATGGGAAGCGCATCTGGTCCGGTTGAACTGCGGGAAAGAGGGGCATAGGGGTCAAGAAAGCGGTCCTCAAAGGCTGACCAATGGCACCCCACTGCCTGGGAATCACTGCATTTTACCCCATGCACTGGCAACATCGAACACGCTTGTAAGCCATGTCTGCCACAATGGAAACAGTTCACATAGACGACAGATTCATGCGGCCAATTTCGTCTTGGACAGCAAGGTTTCCTTAGACATCTACATTTAAAAAAGCATTGGCAGCCAAGATTCACTATGGGGGACAACATTGTTTTTACCAAAAAGCTGGCTATTCATAAGGGTTTTGATTCGGACTGCCTGTAATGCCCGTACGGTACAAGCATTTGTCTGGCAGCCCAGATGCACTTACCAGGGTACCAGCAGTATTTATATTTGGGCGCACTATACTTTTGGCAAGCCACCAATCGGCTGATGGGGACCAAACCTGGACAGCCTACGAAGAGTGGCCCAAAAGCAGCAGGCTTGCTGTACCAGGCCAACCTAGCCTTCGGCCTTTGTTTAGCTGAATTACAGCTGAAGCGCGGTACGATAAACAGAGGGCAACCCCCCCGTGGTGCTACCTCATCTGCACAGGGGAAACATGAACTCACGGTTTTACGTAGACAGTTGCGCCTTCATTGTATGTGTTTGCAGCGTAGGATCCGATGATAACACCAATCACAAGTAGGCCTGGAAGGAAGTATTTCTCCAGCGCATTTCCGAAATCCTGGGGTCAGGCATGCACACCGGTCCAAAGGAGAATAACATCAGGCATGCGAGCGCATGGGGAGATGCCTTGCCACATGCAAACGACATAATGAGCAAGCATTAACTATTTAAAATGCCTTGCCGGAGCCCATGCCCTGCCCTGCGCCTATTCTCAGGTTGAGAGCTCGTTGCTGTGCTGGTGCTGGTGAACCATGGATCCCAGCCTGTTTCTTCAACCTGAACACCCCTCCCAGGTTGCGCACCGTGAAATTGTCGCCCTCCCAAAAATCCTTTTCGCCCTCAATTCCCGCTGGGAAAGATTCGTTGCTCTCGACCACCTTGACACCCCATGCCTTGTATTCTCGCAAGACCGGGGCCGCAGGCGAAGGCTTCTTCTCGTCTGAGGAGGTAGGTCCCTCATTAGGCCCACCAGCACTCCTGGCTGTTCTATGGAATCTAGTGGCCCTCAAGGATGCGAACACGCTGCAAGCAGGCTGCGATGTGTGACAGCGGCAGCCGTGGCTTATAACGCTGCTAGGCCCACGGATCGCGTTCATGGTAATCGTGGTCCGAGACCAACTTGACAACGGGGTGTGATATCAGGAGACGAGAACAACAACACAGGCAAACAACGTTTTGGCCTTGGGGTTAGGGTTGGATGTGTGGCCATCGGGGGAGACTAGGAGAGTTAGAGGAGGATCCACTTCCAGCTGGTCCTCTGGTTCTTAAGCCTGAGCCCGGTCGGAGTCCCCACACGGGTTCTCGCTAGAAATAATTTGACAAGTGCCGGTCAGCGAATGACAGGGATATTAAGCGAGTGGCTAAAAGCATGGTGGAGGCCGAGGCCGCACGAGCAGCGACGGATGCTGCCGCAGGCAAGCGATCCCCCGCCACCAGGCAAGCGGAAGCAGTTGCCACAGCGGCGACGTAAGCCACGGGGGCATCCAGCTTCTCAATCTTAATTAAAGCAATGATGGTGTGGGCGGTGAAAGCTGCGACAGCCCTCAGGTCGGCCAAGACTTGCAGGCAGACAGGCACATCGTGGCCATGAACTCGACCTTGAAACTGGAGCTGGAGAAAGCTAAGGCATAGGCAGTGGCTGTGGCAAGGGCGGATGCAGCGGCCGAGGGAAATGAATTGCTGTTAGGGCCAGCGCAGCTTTGGACGACATGGTGCCTCACGCTGACACCGAGGTCACGGCTGAAGTTGAAGAATCGCAAGGGTAAGTCAGTGGGTGGGCGCTGCATACATGCGCCACAAGCGCCATGCAACACCCTGCGACATGCAAACCATGTGCCATGCAAACACCCAAAACGCGCGCCATGCAGTGAATATAGGGATGCCCATACAAAATTGACATTGTCGATGACATGTCAGCATTGCTATTCTGCGTACAATCTGTCATCTACGGTACTAGATTGCTTATATTTTCCATCTTTTAAGCTTTGAATTCCTCACTATGATTCGTCAGGTCTGGCATAAGCTCGTCAGGGAGATAGTCCTGCCTTCCTTGGACACCGCATCTAAGATGACAACTTGGGTGTGCAAGTCCACTAAGGTGATATTTAGTACAGAATGGGCGTGGGATCAAGAGTTGGGCTTGGAACTATGAGGATGATATCTCTGCCTACCCGTTATGTCCTTAATGATTTTTTGTATGACAGCTAAATGTGTGACGGCCTTATGGCCTATCCTTTGGCATGTTGCCTCTTGAGCATCGGGATCTGTGACTTGGGACATGGTCTTTTCAGAAGAGACACAATATCCCAAACCCATTCCATTTTAATATCTCTTCATGAAATGCAATGTTGGGCTCGGTGCCTGGCTTGCCAACCAATTGCCTGACATTGTGCAAGCAAAGGTTGTCTCTATGGAAGTGGGTGCCGATCGGGCGGGTTGTCCTTGCCTCCGTTTCCTTCGTCCTCGTGCGCCATGCAAGTCAGGAGGGGTGGGTGACATTCCATGCATGTTTCTAGATGGGGCCTTGGGTTGCATGGGCGGCTACACTTGATTGGCTGGTCTTATGTCTCCTGACTTGCGATATTAAGGCCTCGATTTTTACATGTCTCACCTGCACAAAGCCAAGGTGCCGTGTACAACCTGCACCCCTGCCTGACGACTCCCGACCAGTTCGCCCCCAGCGTTTTGTAGATTTACTCCAACTCGCACGCTGACCTTCCAGGTCAATTTCCACCGTAATTTTAATTCTTAATCGGCATTGCAATGCCATCGTGAGGTGCTATATTTTGAGTTCGTCACCTGCCAGCACTGCCCTCGACCACCGCCTGCCTGCCTTGCATGATTGATCGAGTGATAAGTGGAGCCGGGGTAAAGTTCGCTTCTCGCACAGAGAAGCTGGAATGGCAGGTTTACAAAGTTCTAGAGAACAAATCGGTATCTCGTTCCATTCCTGATCTCAGGTTTTGAATCTCTGAATTCAGCGCCCGAGTATATTTATCTTTTTCGACTCTACGTGGTTTCTGTACGGTACAACTATATCTTGGAAACGTTGCTTAGTTAACTGTCATAACTTTTTTTTGCATGCATTTCCTCATTTTGCTGTGTATATATGTGTAGCCTATGCATGTCCTCGGCCTGACCACGGACCTCTTGTTTGCGCTGATGGCCAACGTAGAGGCCATGCAACAACTGATGGAGCATGCGCATGCTGCCGTGTCTTTGATGGTGGAGCGTGCCTTTTCTACTGATGACCTCGAGGCCGAGTTCGGTCTGTTGGTTCGGGGTTGCGGGTTTAAGCCGTCGTAAGAGACAGCTGACGGCTTCCAAGAGAAAGCAGAATTTCTGCACGACGTCCGGCGGAGGCAGCAGGACTGGGGCTGGTCATCCCTAAGTCCACCAAGTGCCATTAATTGTGGCATGACGCAACAGCCCAGTATGATGTGGCATGGGCCGACGCTTTGCACCTGACTGACCCGGCAGCCTACAATGAGAATGCGGCGCTCAAGCTAGATAAAGCACTTACCGTTTGGGGCCTGAAGCGGGAGGCTACCATTAGGAGCATGCACGCTATGAGGGCCTAGTGCAAAGGCTAAGTGGTGCAAATGTATAAAGGTTGGCCGAAATAGGTGAAGGAGCTCAGCATGTAGCTGACTTTGCCACATTTTTAACACAATACTTACTTGGGGCAGCCCGTATCAACCAGGGGTCTTAGGGGGAGCTGTGGTGAATGAGATATGCTGATTTCAGGTCATTCTTTGACATGCTTTCTGCATGGGTTTTTTTTCAGGTTCCGTGGGAAATTTTGACCTCAAATTGAAAAAAAAAAAAAATTAAAAGGGCGAACGCAGATGTTCTAGTTTCGAGGTGTTAGAAATTAGTAGGATGATAAACCATACCTCGATTTTCAAGTGACAGGGCCTTTCTGCGCCCACTGAGGACCGCTCAGAAAAGTGTCTTGCACCTCGCGTTCAAAATGTTGAGCATTGCAACGAGGTAAAGTTTTACAGAATCCGTGTCTAATTTTCTTATGGTCGAGAGGTGCAAGACACCTAGATCCTGATTGCCCCACAAGATACCTGAGCAGTGCAGCCTCCCCCCTATGCCTTCATTGGTTACGCTGTTTGTAATGCTTCGGTCTCGGTCAGGTCTGTGATAATCCCCAGCCCTGACCTCAACCCCCCCCCCCCCTGCCTCTGGAACCTTCCAATTCTTCAAACCTTCATTTCTTAGTAACGAATAGGAATTTAGAGAGGGGTCATTTCCAATCAGCTCAGCCGCTTCTAATGGAAACAGACACAAAGATGCGCGCATTCATTGTGTCGCCAGGTGTCAGCAAAGGCTCGTTAAGCATTTCTGTGATGATGGGGGACTGGGGGTTAAAACTAGTTAACCCCCTCCCCCCCCTCGCCACCCAACGTCTGCAGCTACTTCAAACTAGCACCATCTACCACCACGCATCAGGTTGGCAGCTGTTTACGGCTTACGCAGCGCCTGCAGCCATCTACGGCGACGTGGTGTGGGACACCACTCGGCCACCTCCAGCCGCGGCAATGTCTCCAAAGCAAGATGCAGTCCAACCTGCTTGAGCACTTGCGCCAGGCTGCAGGGCTACCCGCCTCAGCCGCCAGCTGGGGTGTCCTGAGATCCAGCCATTACAGCGAGACTGGTGGACCCATATCCTTCGAGTCTACAATACAGCGGTGGCACGGGCAGCACAGCAAGACAGCCCTCTAATGGCTGAAGCTATGGCAGCAGATATACAGCTTGCAGTCAGCCAGGGCACTGGAAGAAGCACCTGTTCCTCTGATCTGCTGGGTGCATTGAAGGAGTTGGAGCGGGGGGCAGCCGCCCGGAAATTGCGCGAGCCGCGAAGCAGCAGCTGACCCACAAGAAGTACCCGTCACAGCGGTATTGGCACTCACTGACGCAGCCTACAAGTAGGCGCAGCTGCATGCAAGCGGCGGGGGATACCCCGGGGACCCTACCACTGAGCACAGGTTTGCGGCGACCTATCGCGCCTGGTTTTAGCCCACGGCGGGCGCAAGCCAGGAGCCGCACCAGCACGAGGAAGTGTGCTTGTGTGCACACAAATTTGCTACTGCGGCTGGGTGCGAACATCACGGCTGACAGCAGGGGATGGCGCAGTTAGCGGCGAGAGGCACGCTGTTGCCAATGATGCTGGTCAAGGGGTGATGGCGAGCATGTAGAGGATGCACTTCATGCTTGCTTCCAATGCCCTAGTGCAGTTACAGAAGCGGAGGTGGGCACTGGGCAGGTCCCCCGGACGGTACCACGAACTTCTACTAGGCCGAGCAGGGGTGGGATGCGTTTGCTTTTGTGGAACCTGTTTTTTGCTTTCGCGGAGGGCTAGTTTGTAGAGGGGCTGAGGTGTCTGACTTAGTTTCGTTTCCTTCCCCCCCCCCTTCCTATTAGTTCTTTTTACTTATCTGAACAGTTGGGTGCACACTCGGCCGAGCCTTCTTGTAAATGACCCAAAGGTGTAACGTTGTTGACGGATGAAGGACATAGGCCCCATGATGATATTGGGATGGAATGGCGCTGTTTAGAGGAACTCGTGCTCTGTGGCTCTTCCACACGCCCATGAGTTGGGCCCGCCTGCCAAGTGCCAACTACACCCATGAACAGGAAGCAGTTGCGGGAACGGGGGTGGGTCCTCCGGGCGCTGCCATTAACTTCCACCAGCTGTACCAGGCTGATCAGGGGTGGGATGCACTTGCTTTTGCGGACTGTGCTGTGGGCATTGTTGAGGGTTAGCCTCTAGGGATTCTGAGGCGCCGGTGTCGTTTGCCTTTCCGGCTTTCCCTTTGGTCCTTTTTTTAGGCCCCCTTTTTAGTTTCTTCTCCTCCCTTCTGATCAGTGGGGCGCCCTCGCGGCCAAGCAGGGGTGGCTTGCTTTTGTGGACTTTTCTTTCTTTAGAGGCTTTGTTGAGGGCTAGTCTCTAGTGGAACTCAGGTGTCGGACTTGGTCTTCTTTGCCTTCCCGGCCTTTCCTTTAGCTCCTTTCCCCCCCTCTTCCTTTTAGTTTCTTCTTTTCTCCCTCCTGAACAGTTGGGCGACCACGCGGCCGAGCTTTGAGCGGGACCAGCGGTGTAACGTTATTGACCAGTCATGCACTGGTCCATGTTCCTGGCCCTGTTAATACACCCACTTGAGATGTTACTCCGGCATCCTTACAAAAATACGAGTCCCCTATTTACCCGGCTAACATGGCCCGAAGTTTCCAGGTAAGATCGATGGCAGAGTGACAAAACAATCGATATGTGGTTATCGAACATGATTTTCCAGATTGATGGCTGGCCTTACAACAAAGCTTGCAATTGTTGTACCGTACCATAAGATGAAGGTGACAAATGGGACAGATTCTTTTCAACATATGACCCAGTCACCTTGCCTCATATTCAAATATACAACATTTACACCCATCGCCATACCGGGATGTGATTGGTTTTTACATGGCCATCCTAGAGTCCTCAATTTAAGTATTAGCATGAACCGTTAACCTCTGCGACCTTAACCATCCCAAGCAATACTAGGCTTGAGGGGAAAATGTTTTGGTGCCTACTTTCTTTTACCAGAAAGCCCGAGACAGTCATCGCCCCCCGACTAGAGCGCCGGGTTCCATGTTCCTGCCCCTCACATAAGAGGATGGCATGGCTGCACCATGGCCCAGGTTGTGCATGGTAGCTGGAATTGAGCCTAGTCATTCCCTACAAGCCCCACGTGGCCGAGCGTTCAGCAGGGCCCAGCGGGTATGCACTGTTCTAAACCTCACGTTCATCTTGAAACTATATGGAATTTAATTCTACATGATCTGAATCAGGCAAAGCACTTTTTGACGGAGCGAAAAGAGGGAAATCCCTAGAAACCTAAAAGGGATAGACATACCTCATCCGAATACTCAGACCATTACAACATTTCACTGCACCTTCTGGTATCGGTACTGATGATCCATATCATGATATGCTTGTGCCCATTATGACTAAGGGGCATTCATTGCTAGTTCTAGTTGAGGTAAAAAAACATGCAAATATAACGCATTATAACGCCAGAGAAAAAGCTTTGAGTTCAATCCGGTCGTTAACTGATAGATCCGGCCCTGATAATCTTAAGTCTTTGACATACATCAGCAACTCATAGTAATGGAAACTTTGCCAGGCCACTGAATGTATGAAGGAGACGAAACACCGTGGATGAAGGTAACCGCGTGGTTGGGGATGAGATCAGCGAGCACAACCGAGCAGTAAATGTGTCATGATAACCTTGTCAGGCTATGCCGTGATCACAAAGCGAGGACAATTATGTCAATAAGCTTAAAGCACGGGCCGCAGACATTTTCACCCCAAGCTCACTTGACCTCGACATCCTCCTGAGCTGAGCGATGGCACCAGGAGTCGTGGCTATCTTGACTCGGTTCTCCGCATTATTGGCTGCAAGGTTAAATAGCGCCTTTGTTGCACTCTCCTGCCCTTCCAGAAAACTCGATCTGAGCAAGACGACCAGCTGGGTGATTGCACCAGGTTCGGCGGCGATCTTGACGCCGTTCTCCGCCTGATCTGCAAGGTTAAGCACCGCCCTCGCTGCCTTTTCCTGCGCATCCACCAATAACATGGCGACCACTTGGGTGATGGCACCAGGAGTTGCGGCAATCTTGAACAGGTTCTCCGCATTGGCAGTAAGGCGAAATAACACACTCATTGCACGCTCCTGCATGGACAGTTGGACACCATGCTTGATTGCAGCAAAACGACCAGCTGGGCGATGGCATCAGGAGCAGCAGCGATCTTGACCTTGTTCTCTTTATTGCTTGCGAGATTGTCCAGTGCCATTGCTGCCCTCTCCTGCACTGCCACTGAGTTTGCGCTCAACAAGGCGACCAGCTGCATGATGGCACCATGAGCGGCGGCAATATTTAGAAGGTTCGCCGCATAGGGTGTAAGACAGCATATCGCTCCGACGGCATTCCTCTGTACTGCCACTGAGCCCGAGCTCAACAAAGCGACCAACTGGGTAATGGCACTAGGAGCATCGGAGATCTTGGCATGGTTCTCTACCCTAGAGGCCAGGATCCAAAGTGCCATTGCTGCTGCCTGATGCACCGCCACTGTCTTGGAGGCCAGCAAGACAACCAGCTGGGTGATGGCACCAAGAGCAGCGCCAATCTTGACCTTCTTTTCTGCCTCTCTGTTTGCAAAAGTCATCAGGGCCATCACTGCCTGCACTTGCTCTAAAGCTGTGAGTGTTAACAGCTTGGCCACACATTCTTCGATTTCCATGGGCACCTTGGTCGCGACCTGCTGGATGATAGTGGCAAGTTCAGGTGTTAATAAAGGAAGCAGATGTGATGGTGCACGTCTTTAAGGAATACGAGTCAGCCAGAATGCTGCATACAGAAGAGGTAGAAGGGGGATGGGCTTGCAAATTTCAGCTCTGAACAAATTTCAGCAAGGGCAGGCGTCATAGAATGTCAGGCAACCTGTTTACAAATAATTTAATACGCGGACAAGTATGTGGATTGAAAAACACAGCCTCCTGCCGTTCACGCCCATAGTGCGCCCCCCCACTCCATCGATGCAGCCCGGCAATTCACACCATGCAATGGGCTGGATGCACGCAATTCATTCTCAACTCCACCAACATCAGCCAGATTTGGCATGCATGGTCGGGCCTGTCCGCCAGCAGCAGCCAAACAATTGACCGGGGGTTAAGGGTTAGGGGGCTGGACCTATGCGCCCAGGATAATCTAGCATTGAGTCAATACCTCCTCTCGACCGGTCTGTCATTATATTTAAAGAACACCGGTACAATATACCGCACTTCGTAATACTGTATTGTTAAAGCTGCAACACAAACGTTGCGTCTTGATCTTGAGATCTTATTCTGCTGATCTGCTTCCACCAAATTTCAGCTACCAGGTTTATTTTGATAAGGGGCTGGAGGTTGTGGTTCGTCACAAGCAAAATCCTCAGCTCCAACATCATCTCGATGAGGGGTGCAGAGAAATGAGGCCAGGATTATCCTCCAGGGCCTAAGATTTACTCAATGTGAACATATCAAGTCAATGTTTAAATGTTCAGCACTTACCTCAGATTGAGTCCATGTTAAATGTCCAGCACCTACCTTAGCAACCTCCCTCTTGCTGCACCAGTGTTTGTGCCCGGACGCCCAGACCTTGGCCTGACACTCCTTGCCGCATGTCGTGACCGCACCCTCACACGTTCCGCAACACAGCTTCAGGCTCTCCTCGAACTTGTCGCACCCCCAGCATCACGCCTTGATGTGCTTCACGCTGCTGCCCAACACCAGCTCCCACACCGAGCCGAAAGGCAGGCCGCTGGGCTGCCTCCCTTGGCCATCCCAGCCGCCCAGGGCAAACATACGGAAGCCCTCCATCCTCATTGACAACTTGGACTTTCTTTTGACTACTTGATCTGGATGCGGTGCAGTAAGTGCTTCCAGTCCTGAACACATAATTCCACATGTTCTTCTCCGCGTCATACATGAATGTGTCTCCCAGGTAGGAGCAGGGCATCTTGAGGGAGGCTTGGTGGTCCACACACTTGCGCTCTGTCGAGTAGCCGCCAAACACAATCGCTTTGCTCCTCATGGCCGCGTCTCCGCCGCCTCCGCCACCGCCGAATGTAGTGACCGAGAACCCCGACCTCGGAGAAGGCATGTTGCCCTGCTTCCCGCGACCATTCATAAACGAAGCCTCGTTGCGCCAGGTGCAGGCCACCACGTTGTGCGACCAGAAGTACTCATCCTCTTGTACCATAGGCTTGCCAACGCCTACCGATGGGGTTCAGGTTTTTGAGTTTAGGGCTCAGGTTCGATGTCAAGATCACAGGCTCAGGGCTCAGGGCTCAGGGCTCAGGGCTTAGGTCTCAGGGGTCAGATGAGCTCAGGGCTCAAGGTTCAAGGCCTAGGGCTCAGTACCCAGGGCCCAAGGCTCAGAGCTCAAAGCTCAGGGCTCAGGGCACAGTGCTCAGTGCTCAGTGCTCAGGGCACTGCTCAGTGCTCAGTGCACAGGGCTCAGGGCACAGTGCTCAGGGCTCAAGGCACAGTGCTCAGTGCTCAGGGCGCTCACTGGACAGTATATATCAACCTTGCTTTCATTCTGTTGCTTAGCTACAGTGTCCATGTCTAGCCTCACGCCACTCACCAGGCGTGCGTCCTCCCAGGATGAACAGCATGCTGGACATGGCCCACATCTGGTGACCGTGCCTCCCCGAGGGGAAGCTCTGCGACGTCCCGGGCATCCCGTGGATGACCTCCCAGGTGTTGCCCGCGAGGTTGTAGGCGAACAGGCAGCCCGGGGAGCCCATGTTGCGCCCAATGGTGTAACCACCGTGGATGGACAGCTTGTTACCGAGCACTGCCACAGCAAATTCACAGAGCTGCTCACCACGCTTGGCCCATGGGAAGCTTTTCACGAGCCTGTGCGTGTGCGGGTGTGTGCACATAGTCCACTTAATTAAGCAACAAACAACCCTTAACTCTCGCCACTGGGCAGGGGACGTTCTGGACGATCCTGTGTGTGCGCATAGGAGATCGGGAAGGGTCCATTTAATCAAGAAATGCATGACTCAATCGAGGTTGCCAGTAGGGGCTCACTTCAATGTCAATCATCTGCCAAAAAGCCGCCGTTTTGATTCAATCTCACTTTCGATTTTCCACGCCTCCCTTTCCACTTCTGGCCTATTCCAAACTCACTTCTGACTTATTGCATGCCTTCGTCGCACTTTCTACATTGACTCGTTGAATTTCACTTTCCACTTTCAAGCAGCTCAAGTCCTACTATTTACTTCTGACCACCCACTTCTATGGTTTGTGTAATATGCTTTCAGTGAACCGTGACAGGCTGCGATTCAAAAGTATGAATTAAACAACTGAAAGCTGAAGTTCTATCTTGGGCCAAGATCCTTCACCCTAAATCTGAGATAAAAAAGCAGTAGCCATTAAACCCTTAACTCCTTACCCTATACAATACCTCATAAGCCCTCAACTCTAAACCCTGTGCATTAGCTCTTACTCGGGCCAATCCACACACGACCTCTTGCTCCAAGTCTCAGTCGCCATGTCAAACAAGTGCACTGCAGGCGCCTCAGCGTCCCTGAAAACAACCTGGCAGATGCTGCTTCGCCATGTAGCGCTGGAGTGGTACGGGCGGTCAGGCGGGGGCGCGTCTCCAGGGCCATGAGGCTCCACGACGCGCCAGGTCATGCTGGCGAGGTCCAAGGCATACACCTGGAGAGAGCGGGTTGAACCCTCAGCGTCCATGCAATCAACCAAAAGGTGAGTGTCACCTAAAAGTAGGGGAATAGGGCTCAAGGTCTGGCTGGTCAGGTCCAGCGCATCCAAGTTCTCCTCCAGCGACACTGCGCTCGCCCCAAAGGTTCGTCTCACTCAACAGGGGGGCAACAGGATTTCCTGGCAATGTCCAATGCATGTAGATATCAGGGCTTCCCTTCAGGATTCCGCATTCAACATTTTGTGTACCGTAATTGACCCCTCTCTGGTTCACCCCATGCGGTGCCTACCACGCCCACCGGGAATGCGCGGAGTAGTTCTTCCGGAACAAAATATCAAGAAAACCACACGCTAGCGCACGCCATCAAACAAGGCTTTTAATCAAGTTGACTACCGGTATTCAAAGTTGCAACAGGCGCTGCGCGGAGACGATTTTACGACTAAAAGCACTGCGGGGACCTCGGCGGGGGACCTTAATTCTTGTCTTTCGGAGCGGCTGCGCGGATGTTGCGGCAGCAAATATTAAAAAAATGAAAAGCTGCGCATGGCACTAGGCACTGACATGCACCACACCTGCACCATACGAAGTACGAACCCTTCCCGCCGAGGCTCATAGCACACCTAGGATATTGAACAACTGGTTGGCGTCGGACACGCCGTCAGCAGCTGCATGCATCCAACCGCGGTGGCAAATGAACTCTTCCGTCATGTCGTCCGTTAAGTATTCAGAATAGGCCGCGATTGCGCCGATATAGTTCTGCGCTTTGAACAGATTGTTTCCGGCATCCTTGGCTTTGGTCACCATGACGCACATCACTTGCGCATAAAGCATGTCCTCCACCGGTCCTGCAACTCCTGGTTGAGCATGCTGCAGCAGCGCGGACAGCGGTATCCGATGATCTGAAGTATTCAGTTGAGCGGCTTTCGTAGAAGAAACGAATTCGGGAAATTATTGTTTGATTGTTTCTCCTCATTCGGTGCCCATCATTGACAGATTTCGGGGTGGCCCCTAATAGATATCGCATTGATAGTATGAGCTCGGTATGAACCCATTCGTTCAGACATCAACTCACGTAAATGCCGTATTCCGTGGGAGGTACTGCCTGTCGCTGCCCCCAAGATTGCCTGTCGTGCACGTTGAAAAAGTCGTGTTTCTGTACTGCATTTTGGGACGCTATAGTCCTTGTATATTGGATTTTTCTCTTTCTATCGCTCAAATATGATGCGATTCTGAGGCGAACAACACGCAATCGACGACGACGACGACGGTGACCACCACCACGCGAGAGTGCGAGACCACCACGGCAACACCTTTGCATTAGCTCACATGGGGAGGCGCCCCTCCCTCTGCTGCTGCACCCTTTCCTCCCACCCCTGTCTAGCAGATTTTCAATCCCGTACCTCAAGATCGGTACAATCGTCGAAATTCACCCCCCCTCCGGCCACGCCCAGCTTCGGCAGGCCGTTGCGTGTCGACTCTTTTTGGCATAACACAAGAGGATAGGACCGGTACAATTTTTTTTTTGCACCAGCTAGTACGAGCCCCCCTGGTGAGGCGAAGAAAAATCGACGCGCAACGGCCTGCCGGGGTGGGCGTGGCCGGAGGAAGGCGAATCTCGACACGGGCGGGGGGGGGTCAAAAGAAAAAAATCGACCCCATGCCCCTATTTGTAGAGCTTGACGAGAGCGTTCCATAGTTTTTTTATGTTTTTGGCCCAGGGGGTGGGAGATATGGGGGAGCAAAGTTGGGGGTGGGTGGTCTCCCAAAAAATCCAATACCGGTATTTGATTTTCCACCCAAACTTTGAATCTTTTTTTGGAGGTCTGTTGAGGCTAGCAGCGGCACTTCTGTGTTCTTCTTGCCAACATGAGTCCATTTACATCCTTCAATGTTGCTTAAATTACCACATGACCCCTGCCCCCCAACATTTAGGGTTTGGCTCCATAGGACACACCCCGAAACCAGCCGAGTCTGCCTTAGAAAGAGCTGTATTATACGCAGCACATGGTAGTGTTGGTATGGTGGATCATAAATGGACCGATCACTTGTGGTCGTTGTGGCAAGGTCCGCAAATCTGCTGACCCTGCAAACGTCAGACGCCACCAGAGTGGGAGGGAGTGCATGGCACGGATGGCAGCTTCCGCGATACCACGCGATTCGAAGCGGCAGAGAACGCTCGGGTTTGCTCCCGTTCCACCCCTACCCCTGCTGCTACCCCAGCTGACACCTGCCAGCCCGCCAGCCTCTCCTTCTGAATAGTGATCGCTAGCGAGCATTAGTCGGTACTCAATAGCCTGGCTGAGCCCAGTACCAAAATTGACTGAGTGCATGTCACCACCTAACAAATTGAAGTACACCAGTAGAAGCGCCTTAACAAGCTGATCAAAAAACACCCTTTACATGCCCTGTAATTTTGAATTTTGACTGGGATATTTGAATTTCAATTAGTTCCGGAGGCGGGGGGGAAGGGGGTAGGCTCGTTGGGTGCTCGTTTTGGGGGCATGGGGTCCCTGGCTTTTTTTTGCCCCCCCTCGAGGCGAATATAAATTAAATGCTATTTAAGGGCAAGGGGTTAAGGGCACCAAATCACCCACACAACAAAGAAGAAACAGAAATGATCAAGAACCTTGTTGACCACCCAAAGCCCCCAAGAATTTATTCAGGCGTATCATATCATCTTGAGTTCTTCACTGACGTTGGTATCGCCATCAACTAATAATAAAATACATTTATGTCACCCTAACCCATTATTGCCGACCAAGCCTCCATCAAGAGCGACTCAATCCCAGGCATTTAACAAAAACAGCATACAAAACGAAGGCTTGAAACCCTTGGCTTCACTCAAAAAGTCACGGGCCCACATCTGGTGTCTGACATAACAGCAAGCAGAAAATTAAGATCTTGGCTTGCTCAGAAAACAGTAAACACATATTCCCAGAGCCCAGATTGCACGTAAAACCTAGAATTGCAAATAAGAAGTCCTACTACCGTCCTACTGATTAAGGGGTGGGGAAGATCACGTAGGCGCGCCCAGGGACACAGGATACGGCCCGTATGGGCAAAAAATCCCGTAACGTAACGTATCGTAAGTCGTAACGTATCGTTACGGTCCACTACGGTGCACCGACTGCAAATCCGCACTTCTTGAGTATGTGTGGAATGACCGCGCTGAGATTCCACACAGCGACACGACCATCGCTAGTGATAAGCCCAGCAACTCGTGCATTGCACATTTGCAGCGATGCATCGCGCAAAAAATATGATTCTACATTACCATAGCATTGTGAGTTTGTGAGCACAGAGTGTAGGGAACAGACGCAAGTCATGTTCGGACAGCCCGTTCGAAATTTCGTGGATAATGCACCCGTTTAACGCTTGGGGATCCTTCATTCGTCTCTTATGTTTACCTTCCGATCAACTAGCACTTCAGGAGCTCACGTAATTCAAGCCTGCAGCTCAGCTGCTCAGCTAGTCAGATGTAACAGATCATGAGGTGGGAGAGTGAGACGTAAGAGGAACTGAATCAAGTACTCAACTGAGAGGGGATGTGCTAGTGCTTATACAGACTGGGTGAAATTAGGGGTTAAATATCCATCATTGCCTGCTTAAACTAGCATTCTGCATGGTCAATCTGCATACATGGTGACCCTTAGGGGTTACTTGGGGGTCATGCAAGATTGCATGGGGGCTGGCATGCAGCCATGCATGCCAGTTTGGGCCATGGCACCTCCACCTCAAATGTGGAATTAAGGGGGGGGGGGAGGACGTATTGAATCCCGTATCAGGCCAAAGGCCCGTATCGTAACGTAACGTATCGTATCGTGATACCGTAACCCGTTCCCTGTGTCCCTGGGCGCGCCCATGACAGGTAACAGGTTGTCCAACGCGGAAGTATTCAAAAACAATATGCCAGTATTGGAGCCAGAGGGTCAGCAGGCCGCAGACTCCGCTAGCTCTGCCAACGGTGAGGAGATAGAGGCCCTCAGGTCCGCACAGTCCGCACTAGGGTCAGCGGTTTGTGGAAGGGTCCCTTCTTTCCATGCCGGCCTCGTTCTTACGGGAGATCATGATGCAGCCTGACAGAGGCTGGAGCATAGGGTAGTTCAGGAGCTCCAAGGAGACCTGCAGCAGGAATCATCGACCAGTGATGTTTTCAACGCATCAGATACAGTTGAAATACATCACGACCTGGTGCTTCATGCCATGATGATGGGCCAACAGCTGTACGCCGGTCAAGGTTTGGTCCCAGCAGCAGCAGCAGGGACAGCTGAGTATTGTTCACTTGAGCAGCAGGGGCTCCTCAAGATAATTCAAATGGGAAGCATGGACAGCTCAATATTATTTGTATGAGCAGCAGGGACAGTTCCATATATTCAGGTGAGCAGCGAGGGCAGATCAATATTATTTCAATGGGCAGCAATTGCACCCGAATTTTTTAATGAGCAGCAGAGACGCCTCACAATGATTCAACATTTCAGCAGGGGCAGCTTAAGATTATTTCCTTGAGGAGCAGGGACATGTGAAGATGACTCAGATGAGTGGCAGATACGGCTCAAATCATGCAAAAAGGCAGCAGGGACGACAGCAATTGGGCCAGCTCAAGATTATTGAAACTAACATCTGGACAGCTCGAGATTATTCAGAAAGGCAAAAGGCAGCTAAGGATGAATCAAATGGGTGACAGGGGCAGCTCAAGTTCATTCAGAAAGGCATCAGGACAACACAAGATAATTCAGCATAAGGTGTTTCAAGTGGGTAGCAGGGACAGTTTAAGATGATTTATGTGGGCAGCAAGGACAGGTGATCATCGTTCAAATGGACAGCAAGGACAGGTAAAGTCCGTTCAAATGGGCAGTTCGGATTACCCTTTAACCCTCGGGATGGCTGTAAGATGCGCATGCATCGCCCCTCTGCTAAATGTCTGTATGTGACGATGAGGTTCCCCTCACCGGCTGCCTGGGTGGGATCCTAAGGATGGGTAGATCAAGGTCTGAGAGAGGCCACTGCAGTACTTACGTTCCGCCCTTGCGCAAACAGTATCAGCTTGTACCAGAAGACAAGCCAACACAATTTTAAACCGACCAATTGTATACCACCCAAGCTCGGCACTGAGACCCTACCCCGGTACCCCCTTTTGTCCCCACCCCCAACTCATTTACACTTGCCTGGTGGCGCGCAGCCGAGTCCCGGCTGTGTCCTTTCCCAGCCCCATGAGCCGGAGCTGCCAGCTGTTGAAGGAGAGAGGTCTTGGGCCGCAGGGCTGGCGCTGGGAGGCCAGCAGGGTCCCCTGCTGAGGCTGGTCTGATCAGGACCGGCCCTGTGCTGGCCCTGCGGCCGCTCAGCCCCATGGGCGCCGTCTTTGCTGAGCGAGACAACGGCCGCTCGCCGACGGTTGTGCACCCTGCAGGCATGCAACAAGACGTCCGAGCCGCTCTCGGCGAGGAGGCGCTGCTGCCCCCGGGGTGCGCTGCAGCGAGCTGAGTTGGGTACAGCGGGTAGCCAGATGAGGCCGCACCCGTTGCTGTACACACTGAACGTTTCCGCAGTGGCGCCGGCGTCAACGAGAGCGCAAGTGATGGCATCGCCCACTCGCCGCTCAGGCATCCGCTGAAAAGCCGCAGGGGCAATGATGCAGCAAGGTCCAGACTCCCTAAGGGGGACGACGCATGGCTGTCTTGGATGGACATTGGTGCCGCTGGGGACCGTGGGGCCGGGCAAGAGGTTGCAACTGCCTGAGGATGCTGGCGCAGCCCCTGAGCAGCCCTGGCGCCCTGTCCCACCGGCAAGCAAATAAAGTTACCCTTGCTCGCAGCAGTAACCGTCTCGGCCAAAGGGATCAAAGCAGGAAGCTCTGTGTGCAGCGCCGGCGGCAGTGGCCCGGCCGCCGCCACTACTGCTGCCAATTCAGTTACCTCGTGCCGCCGCCAGTTACGCGACCATTCCTTCCATTGATGCCTCAACCGCTGCCTGCGGTGCATGTCTGCCGTCTGCCGCAGGCCGGCGTCGCCGGTGATTCTGCGCACGCAGAAGGCGAGGGGGACGAATGAGCGCTGTGCTCCCTCCTTGTTGACAGACACGCAATCACCGGAAGCTAGGTCTTGTTCGCAAGGTCTGGATCGATATCTACGTAATGTCGGAATCCAGATCTGCAGCCCAGCCCCGACGAGCGACTCGCCGGTCGATGTCGGTGATGCTCCGAAGCGCCTACCGAGCCTGGTCCCGGCTGAGGGTCGGGTGGTCCTGCGGTGCCAGCGCCTGTAGAGTGAGCTGCTGCTGAGGGCCCTCCTGCTCGGATGCACAACATTGAGCTGCCCGAGCTGCCACGCAGGCCCCTTCGCTGCATAGCCAGCCCCAAGCACAGGCGCTATACGGACACGTGTCTCCTGACGCTCCCGCTGCAGCCATTGCTTCAACGCAAAGGCGCGTGCAACTTGTGCAGCGGCGTTTGCCCGGCGGTCGGCCCAGCGCTGCTGATTCGAAGGTGCTGCCCCAGTCGAAGCTGTTGCGGTTGCTGCAACATTCAGAGAAGCTCCAGGTGCAGCCGACTCAGTTTCCATCGCAACAACCTCCATCTCAGACATAGACTCGTAGTCACTGTTGGACGAGACGCAGGATACATTGTCTGCCCTGGGTGAGAGCTCAAGAGACTTCTCTGTCCCTAACTCATGGCCGTCTGATGTGGTGGGAAAGGTGCCCGCAGCCTCTGCTGCGTCAGGCTGAGAAGGCCGCGACTCCTGCGGGAGCTGCATGGCCGAGAGTGTCAATGGCGCGCGCTTGCCCTCATGCCCAGAGGCGCGCCTTGGGTGCCGGGCAGAAGGAGCAGCGGGGGCGGTCATGGCAGCGTGGCCCCTGACCAGCGACTCTGCAGCTGCAGTCAGCACGAGGGCGGTTGAGAGCACCGACGGAGCAGACGGGCTCCCGGTTTGCGGCTCTGGCTCTTTGTCAATCATGCGCATCTCACCATCCCCGCCAGATGACAGCTGTCCCTCCTCCTGCTGCGGTTCCAGCTCCTCATCTTTCTGCTCCTGCTGGAGCTGTGCCTGCATGGCAAACAGGCGCTGATGCAGTAGCTTCGTTTCTCCGGGCGAGCTGCTGCGACCATTGGGTCCCAAAGCATCCACCAGGCTTAAACCATTGCCTGAGATTGTCGCGGCATTGGCGAATTCCATGAGCGGCAGAGCCCTGGGGGAGTGTATTTGAAAATGAAGCCCCGGTGCAGCTCCAGAGAGCAGATGTTCCATCTCTGACCCCAACGCATCGTCTTCAGATGAACCAGCGTCAGACCCTGAGGAGCCGCTCCGCGAAGCGGCAGCGGCGGGTCGGTGTTTTTGATGCTTGGCCATGCAGACACCACCCAGCGGGACGGGCACCTTCGGAGCGACCGCATCCGTCCACTGCACCTTACCGCGCATGGGGCTACGACCGCCAGCAGGGTGAGACAGAGGCGGACATGGCTGACGGCCAGCGGCGGCAGCCGCCATGCCCTTGGCCCCGACTGGCTGGTCACCTGCACTCCCTGCTGCTGCAATGTCCCCCAGGACAAAGCGGACTGCGGCAAACGGGCTCCCAGAGCCCTCCCCGCCGAAGGAGGATCTGGCGCAGAAATCATTACCGCCAGCCCTGGAGGCACGGTGGGGACTGGTCAGGCCCGTGAGCACTTCATCCAGGTTAAAGAGCGTTGTAGACCTTGAGGCTGAGCGGCAGACAATGCTGCTCGACCTGCAGGGGCAAGATTCAAGAATCAAGACAAAAAGTTGAAGGCTCAGGATTACGTGCTCTGGATGATGATGCAACGCAGAGGGTTTATCAACAACCTGATGATTATCCTCAATCAGATTACTGATGATAAATCTGTTTCATAATTCAGGATTTATGATGCTACCCATGAACAGGGCAGAGGTACAAACCTGCTGCAGGACTGGCTGTTGGCCTGGCTGTTGCATCTGCTGTTCGCCCGGCTGTTCATTCTGCTGTTGGCGCGGCTGTTGATCCTGCTGGCTGATCTACTGGTAGCTCCGACACGCAAGCCAGATGCCCAGCCAAGGTCCTCACCTCCCTGCACAGGCATGACATGTGTTGCGGTGGGTGTGATGTACAAATTTTGCCCAGCAAGCTCAACAGCCGCAGCAGATCCTTCAGATGGCTGGCGGAGCATATTATCCATATCTAGATCAACAGAGTTCCAGATCTGTAAGAATCGCACCACTACACTCTGCCGCCTTGATTGCGATCTTGACGTTGCCCGCATGTACCCCGCGTCATGGGTGGAGGTAGTAACGGTCTCGCTGATGACCACAGCCCGCCTGCAAGGATGCGATAAGGGCCAGGTGTCAAGTATGGACAGGTGAGGCAACTGGATTACAGGTTAATAGGAAGGCACCTGTAAGCACCAGAGGTGTCTTGGCAGCGCTCAGATTGGACGCACTCTACCGGTGCATTGGCTGATGGCCACAACCCTCATGGAGACCAAGCAACAGGGCTTGCTGCACCAGGCCTCCTAGGCCGGATGCACCTGTGATGCATCTGCAGTGTAGTAGAAGGCCTCATAAGAAAGCAGTGGTCCAGGCGCCGGGGATGTGCCGCCAGCCTTCAGGTTTTGTCGTGATCTATACTGACAGCTGTGACTGCATTAAAGTTGTCCCCATATTGCAGCAGACAAGTCACATATTGCAGCAGACAAGCCAAAATCATGCCCAGATAAATTTGCACCTGGCAGCAGTGATCAACTGAAGCCCACAGCATGGGCTGAGAGAAACTCCTGAGCTTTTACGTCTGTCTTTTTGTTTGCTTTTTAAGGTCCTGTCAATGCACAGAAAAATGCCGGAAGCCTGACGTCCATGCATGCAAGGTGTGCATATCTCATAACTGAAGTGGAGAATTCCTCTGAACATAAACCTCATCTTCACAACTGGCGGGTTGACTCGTGGAGCTGATGCCTCCCCTTGCCTGCTCCCTCCAACACAGCCTGTTAATGTAGTAATGTGCCTACCCCCCACCCCTTACCCCTGCTAACCGACGGCCTCACCTGTTCCCAGCGCCCACCTGCATAGAGTTCATCCGGGACACGCCCCGAGACACACTACAGGATGTGCTCCTGCCCAGCATGCATGGCATCAGAATGATAAGGCATCAACAAAATACCCTCAGTATGGTACAAAGGTGAGCCACATAACTGTTAGGTCACCCAGATGCCCAGAGGCTCCTTGAGGAATCTGCCCCAGTGTGAGCATTTGTCTTTTTAGGCACATCCAACGGTACTTGGAATATGCCTTCTGGCGCTTTCCCATGCGCCAGAAGGCATATTCCAAGTACCGGTAATGTTCAAAATCTGTAAGTAGCTTAACCTGGCAAACTGACTTTCCATTGTTCCCCTAAGTGTGCACCGGGCCAACCTTTGAGGGTCTTCAGCAGCCACAATCGAGAAAGTTGGGACCAAATCTTCAGTCGCCTTCCGGTTCACGGCCCAAGCCCTGAGGCATAAACCCGCCTGCCTCCCCCTCGACATCATGCTAGGACGCACCTGAAAAGGAACACAATGTGAAGCACCACTGACCTGCTCCCAAGACCTGCACTGCCTGTCCCGGCCTTGGCCAGACTGGCATTGACGGCCGCGTGGACCTCGGCCTCTGGGCCCTCCAGCTGCCAGCCTGTCCAAGCTGCCTCTACAGCCGATCGTAGAGCCACCTCCATGGCCCTGCATAGGGCAGGGGGGAGGCAGGAATGAGATCCCAGGCGCCTCCGCGTTGCTTCTGTACAATTCTGGTAAATTTCATGTTGATGTCACAATCTCTTAAGAGTGCACCAACAGCAACTTCTGCACACCTGGTCTTCTCTCGACCCTGATTTCAATCGCCGGAAAGATGTTAAGATCTCTATTTAAGTTAAAGGCCGTACAGAGGAGCGGCATGCCCCACTTTCCCTTGATCTCGCCCTGCGCCCCAGAAAATCAGTCAGCCTTGAAACAAATCAAGGCGATCCCCTTCCTCTCCCTATACTGTAATGTATACAATAATACAAGTCATAGCGACAAATAGTGGAAACTTCTGAGCCACTGCCTTGGTTCCACCAACTATGTTAAACACCTGTGGCGAGAGACGGCCCGGCGGAGAGCGCCGATGGCGGCTGTGGCTCGGTTGACCTGTCCCCCCTTGTACCTCCTCCAAGCATTCTAGACATACAGGTCAGGGGAGCAGTGTCATGTTTAGGATGCTGCATAGTTGGAAGTGTGAACACAAGTATTGGCTGCCAAGAAGGATGTTTGAGGTGCACGACAGCCCATTGATCATACTGCTATCTGTCTCAACCGCTTTTTCATTGCTTGAATCAGCTTGGCCACTGGCCTCCACAACCCCAAGTGGGGCATACCGGCGTAGCATGATAGCATGTGTGAGCACTTCAATGCCCCAACTCCAATTTGAATGTAGACCGGAGGAAATGCACTGAAACAGGACTGCTGAAAACCTTGAATGCGATATCACTCATATCCAACTAGCCGTTGACCAATGGTTTGCACTTCTTAGCCTGATGCTCACACCAGGATGCTTCCTGTGCATCTCACCTGTATCCAGACACTCTACATATATCTATGTTTACTGCCCGGATCCTTGTACACTACCTAGATCTATGCACATTAACTAGATCCATACACACTACCTAAATCCATGTACATGAACTAGATCGAGGTACAATTCTTATATACAGGTGGACAACCTGGGCCCAGGCCCCAGGCATGCCACCTGATCCCCTCACCCTCATACAAGCTTGGTGCCTCACAGCCATTTGCCACACCTGTATTACATGCGCTGCGTGGTTCCTTTCAAACCTCTCTCTTCGTGTGGTGGCCATCCGCACAAGCCTCCTCAGGTGGGCCGCATGTTTGCGCTGCTTCATGACGTCCTGCCAGCCTTCCCTGGGGGGAGGACTGGCGTTCCAAACCACGGCTTCAGGCACTGGCTCCTGCTGCTCGCTCGTGTCCCATGCGGGCCCCCCCTGGCTGGATTGGATTGAGCGACGCAGCGCCACCAACGGGGAGCCCAGGCGATTGAGCGGGGAGCCTTCCGGAGGCGTCATACCGGACAGGCCAGGCAGGTGGCCCCACAGAGACTTGGCTGAATGGGCCAGGAGCACACTAGGGATACCGGACTGCGGAGAGAGGGAGGAAGGGTTCAGGGGGGGGGGAGTGAATGGGACAATATGGGGATTTATTGGTTTCTCAGGTTCAGCATTCCAACCACGGACCGTGACAGGCTCGTGGAAGCGGCTGCAGTGAGAGGGGACAATGGAGTCATCGAGTTCCAAGACAAACGTTTCTGGTCACCCGATCACCCCTGCCTCGTGGCACTGTGCTGCTGGGGCTGGGCAGGCACACAATGGCGGATGGCAACAGGCGCTAGGAAACGGCAACAAAGCGTCTTGGGTTTGATTCTCAAGCGACGCCCATACAACCAGGCAGACGAGGGGGAAGGTATCACCCGCCTCAGTCTACTCTCGTTCGGTTACCTCTGCCGATGGGGACCAATACTTGACTGTCCTACGGATGGCGGCCCAAGTGGAGCTTGCTGCACCATGCCTTTGTAATGTAGCTGAATTGTAACTGGATGGTACGTGAGGTGCATTGAAAGCAGCCCTGCCGCCCCTCTCACGGTGATCAGCCCAGCTGCGCTCCCCTTGAGGTGTCGTGTGTTGGGATGTTGCTCTGCCTGGATGTGGTCAATGGCCAACATCATTGGCAGGCGCTCGTGCATGAGCCCGGCCTTCATTTCATTGACAATTCGATCCTCGACCCGCAAAGAGGCCGCCACCAGCTCTCGAGAGCTGGGGGCACAGAGAGAGGGGGAGAAAAGAGCATGGAGGATAAACGCCTAACTGCGTCATGGCACTTCATTGATTTTGGCTGAAAGCATCATTGCTCATCATTGGGGAATCGTTTTGCCCAATTGGTGCCTGATATCAAGCCAATGCATCCCTACTTGCTTTGGACCTCACAGGAAAGTGCAGCAGCTATTAAGTCGGTCGCCTGTAGTGTGAGCATGAGCATGGTCACAGAACTATGGCTTGGGTTAAGGAAGAGCATGATTTGAAATAATTTGCATGCATTGCACATGCATGGGCCTCAGCAGTCAGCACAGGCAAGGGAGCTCATGCTGTGCGTCTGTAACCGTGTCACCAGGGAAAGCCTGTTAAGTATCTCACGCATAAATTGCCCTTGGCATAAGTGCAAGAGCGATGCAAGGGACTGCCTAGGGCTATCAGCTTCCAGATGAAAAACACCTTTATCGGGATACATTGTTTTCGCGCCCCTCAGCTATTATCACGGCCAACGGCTGAGGGAGCCTGATTCAGCCAGCCTTGCTTATCATGCCACTGGCTATGTGGTAAAGATTTGGTTTCAACAGCCCAGTGTTGGCTGCCTGGTGACCCCCGATGGTGATCTGGCATGCTCCAAAATAACAATGAGGGTGTCAGGTGCAGACCGTGGGTATTGGGCTTCAGTGGGCATGCTGAACTCACTGGCCTGTATCCTCCTCTTGCTCCTTTTTCAGCGCTTTTCGATATTCAAAGGACGCATGCTCCATGTTGAGGGCGTCTGACACGCCCACAAGGCACTCCAGGACCTGCAGCATGTGCACCCATGTCACTGCACACTCGCAGTACTGATTGGGTAGCTTGAGACCTGGCAGGGCAAATTGGCCAGTCTTTAGATAATTCACAGCCCCAGGCATATTTCCCAGTCCCGAGGCCTGGACTAAGCCTGCGTCCTTTAGAAGGACGTCAGATGTGAAAAACAGTGGTGCGCACAACACCCTAATTCTTGCCTGTGCCTTGACGGCATCCTGTCCTTTGAACTTGCGCTCCACCGCATTGTTGCGCAGCCTTCCCGTGGATGGGGAGAAACCAATGACGCTGGAGGAGTCGAAGTGGTAGACCACTTCGTGTTGTTGCTCCCTAAGCTCCGTTTGAAGGAACTCAAGTGACCCGGCTGGCAGCCTGGGGTCGTCTGGTTTCAAAATAGTATGCTTCATAATTGAGTCGCTGTCCCTTGCGGCCATGCCGTGATTCTGGACTCGGGCTCCACGCGTGCGCGTGTACCCACGGCTGGCAGGGTCTGCTGTCTCAGAATAACCTCATGTCTAAAATCGAGGCTGCAGACACGTCAGGTGGAGGAGTGCGCCTAGTGTGACTACCGGAAAGAAGCGGGAAGTCTGGCGGGAAGCTATGAATGTTGAGAACGCGCTGGAGCTAAAGCGCGTGTAGGAGGCCGGAAGAACGATCTAACTTCACCTCTCTGGATTTCTCCCCAACTATAATATTATTACGTCCGCTGATATAGAGACTTCCCCCCCCATCCCCCAAGCCGAAAACGTTGGTCCATCCTGTTCTCCAACTCGGTTTCCGGTGTACATTACAAATGTCGTATTCCACAAGTCACGCTCTGGCGTTTTCTTTTTTAGGGATCTCATCGATTCAGATTAGTAGACGAACTTGTTTCCTCCGTGTTTTCTCTCCGTGGAGGAACTTTTTCTCCACCGAATGTCGTGGAACAGGTGTGGAGGAACGGATGGAGGAACCAGGGGAGGAACCCCTGGAGGACCTATCGAAAGGGTGGAGGAACGCATTATGTTCCGCAAAGGGGGGGGGGTAAATTTTTAGGGGGGTAAATAGAGAAGTTACCGCCCGTAGGGCGTAGGGGGGCGTCGAAGACGCGCAACCTCTTGAGGCATTAGTAACCTTTGATCGACCAAATATATTGTCGGAGGACTGAGCTGCGCCAACAAGCAAGCGTTGTTAGCATCTACTGGTACTGACCAACAGCCACACATTCCACCCATTTTCTGGTATTCATGTCAGCAAACCAGACACTAGAAAACACAAACTTGATAGAAATTATTGCACCAGTAACCGAGGGGGGGGCAAAAATAAAATAATCGACCCCGTCCCCCTTTTTTGTAGAGCTTGACGAGAGCGTTCCATAACTGTTTTTAAAATGTTTTTGGCCCAGTGGGTTTGGGGGATATGGGGGGGCAAATTTGGGGGGCGGGGGTGGGTGGTCTCCCAAAAATCAAATATTTGGAAAACTTCGCATATTTTATTCTGGAGGTCAGTTGAGGCTAGCAGCGGCACCTCTGTGTTCTTCTTGCCAACATGAGTCCATTTACATCCCAAAATGTTGCTTGAATCACCACGTGACCCCCTGGCCCCCCATACTGAGAGTTTGACTCCTTTGGAGACACCCCAAAACCAGCTGAGCCAGCCTTAGAAAGATCTGTATTATACGCAGCACATGGTAGTGTTGGTCTGGTGGATCAATAATAAACAGATCACTTGTGGTCGTTGTGGCAAGGTCCTCAAATCCGCTGACCCTGCAAACGTCGGACGCCACCAGAATGGTACGAAGAGTGTGGCATCTTCCGTGATACAACGCGATTCGTAGCGGCAGAGCACGCTCGGGGTTTGCTCCCTTTCCACCCCTAGCTATTCCTGCCACTACCCCAGCTACTGCCCCAGCTGAGCCAACACCTGCGAGCCCGCCAGCCTCCCCTTCTCCATCTCCGGCTGAGGCTGCGACGGCGTTGCCTCCCTCGTCAGATGTTGCGCCATTGCGAGAGGGCTCGAAGTGCCAGGGCTTTTCACCTCCCGTTGCATGAATTGTCGTCACCCAACGAATTAAAATATACCAGTGGAAGCGCCTTGACGGGGTGATAAAAAACCACCACTTGCATGCCATGTATTTTTGAATTTTGACTGAGAAATTTAAATTTCAATGGGTTCCGGAGGCGGTAGGTGGGTGGGTGGTAGGCTTGGGTGCTCGTTTTTTTGTGGGGGCATGGGGTTCCTGGTTTTTTTTTCTCGCTGGTAACAGCCAGTCCACATCCATTCACACCAATTATAGCCACCAAGCCGTCCACAAGCCAGGTTTTCCAATCAGCACACATCAGTCCACTAAGACCTCCAAAGGCAAATATAAATGATAATAAATTAATAAGTGAATCAACCGGTATACCAGCCTGTCCGTATGTCTTAACCAGCCAGACATAACATACTATCTATGCAATCAGCCAAAACCTTGGCCACTACTCTACCCTGGGCTTCTTCAAGGCTCTGTGCCCAGGATGTTGCTGCTGGAATTGCGTGCAATTCCTCTAGTGGTCGTGGACCTTGCCATTCTCCGACTGGCCCGTGGTCCTCCGCAAGCGCCACACCTGCTCTTGCCCCCACCACCCTGGTTGTTGTTCTTGTCAGGGTTGGCCTTGCTTGGGAAACTGGGCCGGCTTGTGCCTGCTTCCAGCCCCCCATTGTCTGCTGCAAATGTTGCTGTCCTCTGCTCCCGTTTGGCTGCCGCTGCCCTGCTGTTTGCCATGAGTTGCTGCATTACTCGAACCACCCCCTGTGCAGAAATGGGCAGGGTTTGCACGCGTGGGGAGGAAATGCCAGAAATGCATTCTGACAGCCCCTCTGAACTCCTCCTTGCAAGCTCCCTAGCCAGCTGCCTGTCAAGTCCTTTCAGCTCATGGGTGGTCTTGGGCCTCAGGAAAAGACCTTGCCCCCCAAGTGGTTGCTGCTGGCGAAGCGACCACTCAACCCTCTCATTAAAATCCGTGGGCATGTTGTCCCAATCGGTGTTCTGGCCAGCCATATGCTTTAAGAGGAGCTCGTTGTACAATTGCATCTCTGCCACATCTTGAATGGGGGATACCCAAAAGAACATGGAGGTCCGCCGGGCTCCGACATTCTCTCGCATGTGGAAACCATTCCTCTGCATGGGATTCCCAGCCCCACCCTGATTGCTCTGAGGAAATCTCCCACTGCCCCACACATTTTTTCAGCCTTCCACAGCCTAGGCGTGTCCGAAGCATCCACATGCTGGCTTGTGGTTGGTAGCGGTGCCTGGTTTGGCTAGATGTTGGCTCCTGAGGGTGTCCGCTGGCTGTTGGCTGTTGCTGGGGGCGGCAGCTGGCTGGGAGTGGCGAAGATAGCCAAGGAATCGTTGCCGAGCTCTTGCTGGCTGCAAGTGGTGACAGGTGACTCCTGGCTAGCCGCGTCAGTTCGCTGAGCCCCGAGGCTAGCACTGGCTGGCTGTTGGTGGCAAGAGGTGGCTCTTGGCTGGCTGCTGGCTGTGTCAGTTGGCTGAGCCCCGAGGCTCGCATTGGCTGGCTGTTGGCGGCACCATGTGGCTCCTGGCAGGCTGCTGGCCCCTTGGACAAAGTGTCTGTTGCTGCAACACGTTGCATTGGATCATGCACGATCGTACCAACAGTGTGAACAAGTGTGAATTCCGACATTTTCCCCGAATGTCCGATTTTCCGTAGCCAACGCTTAATAGTTTCGCTTATTTTCGCAGGGACGCTGGCAATTGTTTCGGTAGGCTTTCGACAGTCGCTCGCAAAGCTTTCAAGTGGCAATTGTTTCGGTAGGCTTTCGACTGTAGCTCGCAAAGCTTTCAAAACGTTGTTGCTAATGTTTGTCAATCGGAAGTCTAAGTATCGCTATCGCTGATCGTTCCATGTCTGTTCCCTGTGTGAAGTGGAAATAAAATCTTCTCCGATTTAACAAAATTGTGCAATAAATCATGCAGGAATTGCGTGAAGTATTCACCTTCACAAAATTTGGAAAAAGTGTAAACGTCCCAAAAATGTCTGAATGTCAGTTGGAAGCGCTTCAAACTCCCGCTTCTCTTTCGGAAGGCAGGTACTTTTGCCACCGACCCCCGGGAGGGCCGGGACTTGTGTCACCGACCCCGGGAGGGCCGGGACTTGTGTCACCGACCCCCGGGAGGGCCGGGACTTGTGTCACCGACCCCCCGGAGGGCCGGGACTTGTGTCACCGACCCCCCGGAGGGCCGGGACTTGTGCCACCGACCCCCAGGAGGGCCGGGACGTGTGCCACCGTCTGTTTGTTGCTTTTCTTTGCCTTCTTAGGGAACAGGCTGAAGAGTGTCAGGGATACTTCGGGCTGCCTTTTCCTTTTGGGGGTGTAAGTAATTCTTTCTCCATTGTATTATTTTCCTCTTACCTTGAGTTCCTTTCCTTTTCTCTCAACGGGAGAATTGGGCGTCCAAGCAGTCGAGCCTTTTTGAGCAAGGCGCAGCGGTTTAGTGTCATTGACCCATGGATGTGCTTCATCACTTTGCTAGGGAGCGTGCGCTCTTGAGGGAGGTAAGGTGTGAGTTTGTTCCATCCAGCGAGGTGACCAGCCTACCGCTGGTGGCTAAAGCAGCAGCTGCAACAAGCCCAGCCGGACTTAGATTGGGTTGCAGCAGGCATGCAGCTGACACACCCTAAACTGAAGAGTGGCCCGTGTCCCCAAATGCACAACACTCTTTCTGTATGCAGAGCGCCCACCCTATCTACTGAATATAAGCACAGCCCCTTGCGTACCCGTACGTGCAGCGCCCTACCTGAATGCACAGCACCCAACAACATGCAAAACAGACCGCATGTATGCTCAGCACTCCTCCAGCATGCTCAGCATAGAAGCAGCCGGCGCTGCTGGCAGTGATAGTCAGATGAGTGGTTTCTTTACACTGCTGACGTTTTGCAGAAGGCACTCTTCTGAAGCCTAGTGAGGTGACGGTCTTATTTTCCCTGAACTCGTTTTACTGGCCTGCTCAGTGCTAACCGTTTTGAGCGGCAGCCGCAGATATGAAGTGAACTTTTATGCGAATTTTTCTGAACTCGTTTTTGTGCCATTAAATCTAAAATTATGGCAGCAGTTTGTGTACTTGAAGGTGAAATATGAGCGACGAAAGGCAGGAGTAGCGTTTTCACCGAAAGACCCTTTAATACAATGGCTTTAAGGGAGAAAGCAGGCACGGAGCATGCGGCAAGCAGGGCCATGATGCAACGCTGGCAGCAGCTGCTTTTTATGGTGTTATTTACTTATTTCCCATGTGCCATTTTGGCCCAGAGGGATTTTGGCTGAGGTGACTGCCTTATAGAGTTCATGCCTTCGACCAAGCGTGATTGTTTTGGAACGTTTTCTGGTAGTCAGCCCAGGGGCACTGGTTCACCTTGTTCTCTGACCTCTCTTCAAGTGTTCCATTCGCACACCTGTTTCTTAAACGCATGAAGTCTGATTTTCTGATGCACTGCCTGGTCTATAGGCTGGCCTTTAATGTGATGCATGTGCCCGCAGGTGGTGTGATGCATGGAGCTACGGGCCTGTCAGGAGTTAGATTGATGGGCCGGAACTGTGATGCATGGACCTGGCTCCCCTGGGCCCACCTGGTCCTGTCGTGAGACACACCATACGTGGAGTTACGTTCTTGGCTGTGGTTTCCCAAGTCTGCACACGGGACCATGAGCGAGAACATCTTGCCGTCCACCTCCGCGTTGAAGACCCGAGTCATTACCTGATTTGATGAAAAACAAGAATGTGGGGCGGTGCATGAGGATATGAACATAACTAGCATTTGTGAGCATCACACAAAATGTATCATGCTAATATGCCCAACTCGTGAAGTAGCTCCCCGCCACATTTGGTACGTCTCTGCCACTCCCCTACACTCCCCACCACTCCCGGTCACTCTCCCTGATTCAATCCCATGTTCAATGTTTCCTATAAACTTTCCCCTGTTAACGCCCCCCTGTTAACGCCCCCCTGTTAACGCTCCCTGTCCACTCCCCTGTCCACACTCCCCTGTTCACACTCCCCTGTTCACACTCCCCTGTTCACTCCCCTGTTAAAGCTCCCCTGTTCACTCCCCTGTTAACGCTCCCCTGTTCACTCCCCTGTCCACACTCCCCTGTCCACACTCCCCTGTTCACTCCCCTGTCCACTCCCCGGTTCACACTCCCTGTTCACTCCCCTGCACACTCCCCTGATCACACTCCCCTGTTCACCCCCCTGTCCACTCCCCTGTCCACTCCCCTGTTAACGCTTCCCTGTTCACTCCCCTGTCCACACTCCCCTGTCCACACTCCCCTGTTCACTCCCCTGTCCACTCCCCTGTCCACTCCCCGGTTAACGCTCCCCTGCACACTCCCCTGTCCACACTCCCCTGTTCACTCCCCTGTCCACTCCCCTGTCCACTCCCCTGTTAACGCTCCCCTGTTCACTCCCCTGTCCACACTCCCCTGTTCACACTCCCCTGTTCACTCCCCTGTCCACACTCCCCTGTTCACACTCCCCTGTTCACTCCCCTGTCCACTCCCCTGTTCACACTCCCTGTTCACTCCCCTGCACACTCCCCTGTTCACACTCCCCTGTTCACTCCCCTGTCCACTCCCCTGTTCACTCCCCTGTCCACACTCCCCTGTTCACACTCCCCTGTTCACTCCCCTGTCCACTCCCCTGCTCACACTCCCTGTTCACTCCCCTGTTCACTCCCCTGTTCACACTCCCCTGCACACTTCCCCATCACTCCCCGTTTCTCCCCTGCCACTCCCCAGGTAATCACCTGCGATTCCCTGTAATTCCCCTGGTGACTCTTCACCCCATGTCACTCTTTATCACCCCCCTCGTGACTATTTGCCCCACTGTCACTCCTTGTCACTCCCCTGATGACTCCTGGTAATTTTCTATCATTCCCTGGTCACTCCCCAGCTTACCAATGCTGACTCCCCTGGTTACTCTGCACCACTCCCTGTTACTCTCATGGCGCCACCCGGTCACTCCCCTGGTCATTCCCCTGGTCGCACCTCAAGCCTAGATGACTCACCCAGTATTTAGCAAGGTTATTATGCATGAATTGCCCATTGACCTTGCCCTCCCCAGCCTTGGATAAACTGCCATCACGAGGTGAGTCCACGCCATGCCTTGAAGGTCAATGTGAATGACACAGGCCGGGTTTGCGCTCCGGCCCGTGGTTATGGGACAACACGTACATCAAGCTGGCTCTTATGTTGCTTAGGTGGGGGGGGTGCAGGGACCCTTTCCACCCTTAGCAGGGATCCCTCACAAGTTCGCACGCACCCTCCCTGTTCTCATACGAGGACCGTGACATGGCAGTTGCGTAAATAGTGTAGAACAGCTATCCAACCCTTGTCCTCCCTCATGACCCTCTTGAGGATCCCCGCAAGAGGAAGAAGGGGGTAACAGGTATTCAGCCTCCCCGCAAGTGGGAGAAGGGGGTAACAGGTATTCAGCCTCCCCGCAAGAGGAAGAAGGGGGTAACAGGTATTCACCCTCCCCGCAAGGGGAAGAAGGGGGTAACAGGTATTCACCCTCCCCGCAAGGGGAAGAAGGGGGTAACAGGTATTCACCCTCCCTGCAAGGGGAAGAAGGGGGTAACAGGTATTCACCCTCCCTGCAAGGGGAAGAAGGGGGTAACAGGTATTCACCCTTCCCGCAAGGGGAAGAAGGGGGTAACAGGTATTCACCCTCCCCGCAAGGGGAAGAAGGGGGTAACAGGTATTCACCCTCCCAGCAAGGGGAAGAAGGGGGTAACAGGTATTCACCCTCCCTGCAAGGGGAAGAAGGGGGTAACAGGTATTCACCCTCCCTGCAAGGGGAAGAAGGGGGTAACAGGTATTCACCCTCCCCGCAAGAGGAAGAAGGGGGTAACAGGTATTCAGCCTCCCCGCAAGGGGAAGAAGGGGGTAACAGGTATTCACCCTCCCCGCAAGGGGAAGAAGGGGGTAACAGGTATTCACCCTCCCTGCAAGAGGAAGAAGGGGGTAACAGGTATTCAGCCTCCCCGCAAGAGGAAGAAGGGGGTAACAGGTATTCACCCACCCTGCAAGAGGAAGAAGGGGGTAACAGGTATTCACCCTCCCTGCAAGAGGAAGAAGGGGGTAACAGGTATTCACCCTCCCCGCAAGGGGAAGAAGGGGGTAACAGGTATTCAGCCTCCCCGCAAGGGGAAGAAGGGGGTAACAGGTATTCAGCCTCCCCGCAAGAGGAAGAAGGGGGTAACAGGTATTCACCCTCCCCGCAAGTAGAAGAAGGGGGTAACAGGTATTCAGCCTCCCCGCAAGAGGAAGAAGGGGGTAACAGGTATTCACCCTCCCTGCAAGGGGAAGAAGGGGGTAACAGGTATTCACCCTCCCTGCAAGAGGAAGAAGGGGGTAACAGGTATTCACCCTCCCCGCAAGGGGAAGAAGGGGGTAACAGGTATTCACCCTCCCCGCAAGGGGAAGAAGGGGGTAACAGGTATTCACCCTCCCCGCAAGGGGAAGAAGGGGGTAACAGGTATTCACCCTCCCCGCAAGAGGAAGAAGGGGGTAACAGGTATTCACCCTCCCCGCAAGGGGAAGAAGGGGGTAACAGGTATTCACCCTCCCCGCACGGGGAAGAAGGGGGTAACAGGTATTCACCCTCCCCGCAAGAGGAAGAAGGGGGTAACAGGTATTCACCCTCCCTGCAAGAGGAAGAAGGGGGTAACAGGTATTCAGCCTCCCCGCAAGAGGAAGAAGGGGGTAACAGGTATTCAGCCTCCCCGCAAGGGGAAGAAGGGGGTAACAGGTATTCACCCTCCCAGCAAGGGGAAGAAGGGGGTAACAGGTATTCACCCTCCCTGCAAGGGGAAGAAGGGGGTAACAGGTATTCACCCTCCCTGCAAGGGGAAGAAGGGGGTAACAGGTATTCACCCTCCCCGCAAGAGGAAGAAGGGGGTAACAGGTATTCAGCCTCCCCGCAAGGGGAAGAAGGGGGTAACAGGTATTCACCCTCCCCGCAAGGGGAAGAAGGGGGTAACAGGTATTCACCCTCCCTGCAAGAGGAAGAAGGGGGTAACAGGTATTCAGCCTCCCCGCAAGAGGAAGAAGGGGGTAACAGGTATTCACCCTCCCTGCAAGAGGAAGAAGGGGGTAACAGGTATTCACCCTCCCTGCAAGAGGAAGAAGGGGGTAACAGGTATTCACCCTCCCCGCAAGGGGAAGAAGGGGGTAACAGGTATTCAGCCTCCCCGCAAGGGGAAGAAGGGGGTAACAGGTATTCAGCCTCCCCGCAAGAGGAAGAAGGGGGTAACAGGTATTCACCCTCCCCGCAAGTAGAAGAAGGGGGTAACAGGTATTCAGCCTCCCCGCAAGAGGAAGAAGGGGGTAACAGGTATTCACCCTCCCTGCAAGGGGAAGAAGGGGGTAACAGGTATTCACCCTCCCTGCAAGAGGAAGAAGGGGGTAACAGGTATTCACCCTCCCCGCAAGGGGAAGAAGGGGGTAACAGGTATTCACCCTCCCCGCAAGGGGAAGAAGGGGGTAACAGGTATTCACCCTCCCCGCAAGGGGAAGAAGGGGGTAACAGGTATTCACCCTCCCCGCAAGAGGAAGAAGGGGGTAACAGGTATTCACCCTCCCCGCAAGGGGAAGAAGGGGGTAACAGGTATTCAGCCTCCCCGCACGGGGAAGAAGGGGGTAACAGGTATTCACCCTCCCCGCAAGAGGAAGAAGGGGGTAACAGGTATTCACCCTCCCTGCAAGAGGAAGAAGGGGGTAACAGGTATTCAGCCTCCCCGCAAGAGGAAGAAGGGGGTAACAGATATTCACCCTCCCCGCAAGAGGAAGAAGGGGGTAACAGGTATTCACCCTCCCTGCAAGAGGAAGAAGGGGGTAACAGGTATTCACCCTCCCCGCAAGGGGAAGAAGGGGGTAACAGGTATTCACCCTCCCCGCAAGGGGAAGAAGGGGGTAACAGGTATTCACCCTCCCCGCAAGAGGAAGAAGGGGGTAACAGGTATTCACCCTCCCCGCAAGGGGAAGAAGGGGGTAACAGGTATTCACCCTCCTCACAAGAGGAAGAAGGGGGTAACAGGTATTCAGCCTCCCCGCAAGAGGAAGAAGGGGGTAACAGGTATTCACCCTCCCTGCAAGGGGAAGAAGGGGGTAACAGGTATTCACCCTCCCTGCAAGAGGAAGAAGGGGGTAACAGGTATTCACCCTCCCCGCAAGGGGAAGAAGGGGGTAACAGGTATTCACCCTCCCCGCAAGGGGAAGAAGGGGGTAACAGGTATTCACCCTCCCCGCAAGGGGAAGAAGGGGGTAACAGGTATTCAGCCTCCCCGCAAGAGGAAGAAGGGGGTAACAGGTATTCACCCTCCCCGCAAGGGGAAGAAGGGGGTAACAGGTATTCAGCCTCCCCGCACGGGGAAGAAGGGGGTAACAGGTATTCACCCTCCCCGCAAGAGGAAGAAGGGGGTAACAGGTATTCACCCTCCCCGCAAGGGGAAGAAGGGGGTAAGAGGTATTGACTTTCCCCGCAAGGGGAAGAAGGGGGTAACAGGTATTCACCCTCCCTGCAAGGGGAAGAAGGGGGTAACAGGTATTCACCCTCCCCGCAAGAGGAAGAAGGGGGTAACAGGTATTCACCCTCCCTGCAAGGGGAAGAAGGGGGTAACAGGTATTCACCCTCCCCGCAAGAGGAAGAAGGGGGTAACAGGTATTCACCCTCCCCGCAAGGGGAAGAAGGGGGTAACAGGTATTCACCCTCCCCGCAAGGGGAAGAAGGGGGTAACAGGTATTCACCCTCCCCGCAAGGGGAAGAAGGGGGTAACAGGTATTCACCCTCCCCGCAAGGGGAAGAAGGGGGTAACAGGTATTCACCCTCCCTGCAAGAGGAAGAAGGGGGTAACAGGTATTCACCCTCCCCGCAAGGGGAAGAAGGGGGTAACAGGTATTCAGCCTCCCCGCAAGAGGAAGAAGGGGGTAACAGGTATTCACCCTCCCTGCAAGGGGAAGAAGGGGGTAACAGGTATTCAGCCTCCCCGCAAGGGGAAGAAGGGGGTAACAGGTATTCAGCCTCCCCGCAAGAGGAAGAAGGGGGTAACAGGTATTCACCCTCCCCGCAAGGGGAAGAGGGGGGTAACTGGTATTCACCCTCCCCGCAAGAGGAAGAAGGGGGTAACAGGTATTCAGCCTCCCCGCAAGAGGAAGAAGGGGGTAACAGGTATTCAGCCTCCCCGCAAGGGGAAGAAGGGGGTAACAGGTATTCACCCTCCCTGCAAGAGGAAGAAGGGGGTAACAGGTATTCACCCTCCCTGCAAGAGGAAGAAGGGGGTAACAGGTATTCACCCTCCCCGCAAGGGGAAGAAGGGGGTAACAGGTATTCACCCTCCCCGCAAGGGGAAGAAGGGGGTAACAGGTATTCACCCTCCCCGCAAGGGGAAGAAGGGGGTAACAGGTATTCAGCCTCCCCGCAAGAGGAAGAAGGGGGTAACAGGTATTCACCCTCCCCGCAAGGGGAAGAAGGGGGTAACAGGTATTCAGCCTCCCCGCACGGGGAAGAAGGGGGTAACAGGTATTCACCCTCCCCGCAAGAGGAAGAAGGGGGTAACAGGTATTCACCCTCCCCGCAAGGGGAAGAAGGGGGTAAGAGGTATTGACTTTCCCCGCAAGGGGAAGAAGGGGGTAACAGGTATTCACCCTCCCTGCAAGGGGAAGAAGGGGGTAACAGGTATTCACCCTCCCCGCAAGAGGAAGAAGGGGGTAACAGGTATTCACCCTCCCTGCAAGGGGAAGAAGGGGGTAACAGGTATTCACCCTCCCCACAAGAGGAAGAAGGGGGTAACAGGTATTCACCCTCCCAGCAAGGGGAAGAAGGGGGTAACAGGTATTCACCCTCCCCGCAAGGGGAAGAAGGGGGTAACAGGTATTCACCCTCCCCGCAAGGGGAAGAAGGGGGTAACAGGTATTCACCCTCCCTGCAAGAGGAAGAAGGGGGTAACAGGTATTCACCCTCCCCGCAAGGGGAAGAAGGGGGTAACAGGTATTCAGCCTCCCCGCAAGAGGAAGAAGGGGGTAACAGGTATTCACCCTCCCTGCAAGGGGAAGAAGGGGGTAACAGGTATTCAGCCTCCCCCCAAGGGGAAGAAGGGGGTAACAGGTATTCAGCCTCCCCGCAAGAGGAAGAAGGGGGTAACAGGTATTCACCCTCCCCGCAAGGGGAAGAGGGGGGTAACTGGTATTCACCCTCCCCGCAAGAGGAAGAAGGGGGTAACAGGTATTCAGCCTCCCCGCAAGAGGAAGAAGGGGGTAACAGGTATTCAGCCTCCCCGCAAGGGGAAGAAGGGGGTAACAGGTATTCACCCTCCCTGCAAGAGGAAGAAGGGGGTAACAGGTATTCACCCTCCCTGCAAGAGGAAGAAGGGGGTAACAGGTATTCACCCTCCCCGCAAGGGGAAGAAGGGGGTAACAGGTATTCACCCTCCCCGCAAGGGGAAGAAGGGGGTAACAGGTATTCACCCTCCCCGCAAGGGGAAGAAGGGGGTAACAGGTATTCAGCCTCCCCGCAAGAGGAAGAAGGGGGTAACAGGTATTCACCCTCCCCGCAAGGGGAAGAAGGGGGTAACAGGTATTCAGCCTCCCCGCATGGGGAAGAAGGGGGTAACAGGTATTCACCCTCCCCGCAAGAGGAAGAAGGGGGTAACAGGTATTCACCCTCCCCGCAAGGGGAAGAAGGGGGTAAGAGGTATTGACTTTCCCCGCAAGGGGAAGAAGGGGGTAACAGGTATTCACCCTCCCTGCAAGGGGAAGAAGGGGGTAACAGGTATTCACCCTCCCCGCAAGAGGAAGAAGGGGGTAACAGGTATTCACCCTCCCTGCAAGGGGAAGAAGGGGGTAACAGGTATTCACCCTCCCCACAAGAGGAAGAAGGGGGTAACAGGTATTCACCCTCCCAGCAAGGGGAAGAAGGGGGTAACAGGTATTCACCCTCCCCGCAAGGGGAAGAAGGGGGTAACAGGTATTCACCCTCCCCGCAAGGGGAAGAAGGGGGTAACAGGTATTCACCCTCCCCGCAAGGGGAAGAAGGGGGTAACAGGTATTCACCCTCCCTGCAAGAGGAAGAAGGGGGTAACAGGTATTCACCCTCCCCGCAAGGGGAAGAAGGGGGTAACAGGTATTCAGCCTCCCCGCAAGAGGAAGAAGGGGGTAACAGGTATTCACCCTCCCTGCAAGGGGAAGAAGGGGGTAACAGGTATTCACCCTCCCCGCAAGGGGAAGAAGGGGGTAACAGGTATTCAACCTCCCCGCAAGAGGAAGAAGGGGGTAACAGGTATTCACCCTCCCCGCAAGGGGAAGAGGGGGGTAACAGGTATTCACCCTCCCCGCAAGAGGAAGAAGGGGGTAACAGGTATTCAGCCTCCCCGCAAGAGGAAGAAGGGGGTAACAGGTATTCAGCCTCCCCGCAAGGGGAAGAAGGGGGTAACAGGTATTCACCCTCCCTGCAAGAGGAAGAAGGGGGTAACAGGTATTCACCCTCCCTGCAAGAGGAAGAAGGGGGTAACAGGTATTCACCCTCCCTGCAAGAGGAAGAAGGGGGTAACAGGTATTCACCCTCCCTGCAAGGGGAAGAAGGGGGTAACAGGTATTCACCCTCCCCGCAAGGGGAAGAAGGGGGTAACAGGTATTCACCCTCCCCGCAAGAGGAAGAAGGGGGTAACAGGTATTCACCCTCCCTGCAAGGGGAAGAAGGGGGTAACAGGTATTCACCCTCCCTGCAAGAGGAAGAAGGGGGTAACAGGTATTCACCCTCCCCGCAAGAGGAAGAAGGGGGTAACAGGTATTCACCCTCCCCGCAAGAGGAAGAAGGGGGTAACAGGTATTCACACTCCCCGCAAGAGGAAGAAGGGGGTAACAGGTATTCACCCTCCCTCCCCTCTCGAGGAGAGGGATTAAGCCTGGAGTGATTCTTGAATAAAACACACCATGGCCATCGCCCAGATGGTGTCCTGAAGATGGTTTGCCAGATGCAGCGCTTTGAAAACCCCGGTCTCCGAGCTGAAGAACCTCTTGTGCAGCGAGGCTATATTTCTACGTTCATCCTCTGATTCAACCTGTAGGCATGGGTAGAGAGGCATGCTTGGGGAGGGGCAAGGAGGCATGCATCGGTCAGCTGCCAGGCCAGGGTAAGAATCTTGGAATCAGAAGTATGATTTCCTGAGATGGATAGGCTACCTTAAGCTCCTGTATCTGAAGCTCTTCCAACTCCAGTTTGTTGCCGTAACAGAACAGACAGCAGACGTCCTGCTCCAGGGGCAGAGAGCTCTTGTACTCGCGCCACAGCCGGGACGCAGGGGGCCCGGCGCTGATGTGCGGCGGGCCCGCCTTCCCGGCTGTTTCATGCATCTTCAATCTCCACAAAAGCAGCGCAGTCATGCGAGTAATCGAATCTGGTGGATATGCCTCGGATGCTCCTGAGCAAGAGCAAGTACAGCGGTCAGCGGTACACCCCACAGGGAACCTCAAATCCCCAGAACCCAAAACGAAAATGTGTTGGTACCCCTTGTGCTTCGAGGGGAGGTGTAACGACTGTCAAGCTATCATCATGGAAAGCTGAGCCCTGACGATGCACTGCTGTGCACTGCCATGGCCATGAATAGGACATCAAAAATATACTTTGACGCATCGCGGCCCCAATGAATGCAAAAATGGGCATGGTCAGGAGACAGCAAACGATCCCCTTGGATCCTAAGAAGGCCCCAACGCTGTCCAATCCAGAGAGCTGCCCCCCTGATGTCTGCATGGTCGACACCGACTGGAGCACGAGTCCATGCGCATGCCCCCATATGCCCATATATCATCATGGACAGACATGCGCGTGTCCAGACAGCCACGTCATAATTCATCCATGCTAACCTCACAATACGCACCGAGCCCCATGCGAGTATCTTGCCATATGTCCCATGACCCATGCATGCATCTCGTCATGCATGTCGAGTTGCACCCGTATGATGATGGTCTGAAATAGCCCGTCCCCACCATCCCGCACCTGATATGCATTTAAGGAGTGCCTTCGGCTTGTTCCCATGTTTTTCTGTAGCAACGAGAGACAGGTTTCACCAAAATCGGAAGGACCTGGTGGCAATGTCGGGACGACCAGCACGTTGTGTAGGGGCACGCTGAGGATGGTTTGCTCCCCAAGGATTTCTCTGCGAGCCACCAGGCCCCGGCCCAGAGGCGTCGCCCCAGCAACCACGTCTCCAACCGCCTCCGACGCTTCGAACAGGCTCAACTCATTTGCGGAGGATGCGGCGCATACCGGTAGCTTGACCCGAAGTAGACGCGGGAACGGATTCGGACGAGGCAGCAATCGCTGCTGCCGGTGCTGCCGATTGACATGCGTAGCGTCTAAGAAGAGGCAGCGATGGGTACTTCCGATGATGGCCTTCGCCGCTCGGGTCTGTGGCATTGCCGAGGGGCGCCTAGCCCAGCAGCCGTTCAGGTGGAGATTTCCTGCCAGCGCCATGCAGCCCGTTGCCGGTGGATCTCGGAAAGTTATCGTATGGCCTAAAACATTGTTTTTTTCCTGACGCAAAGGGATCACTCCGGCGCAACCTCGAGACTCGAGAGCAACGACCTCCCGGGAAAATGTGCAGGGTTCAGGCACCCGGGGTTCAGGGTTTCTCCCCAGGGTTTCTCTCTTGGGCTCCAGATGTCCAGATTTCTCCACACTTAATAGAGCAGCCTTGACAGGAAGATCAATGTCATGAAATTACCCCGTGTCTGCCGTACGCTGTTGCCAGAGAGAGGGACGCTGGGCACCCCTAGGCATTTTATATTTGCGAACCAGAATTTATTGATTGCATGAGGAGCGCACTATTGAGCTGTTTGGAACTTGCCCCTGTGCCCAGTCCTGCCCCCCAAAAGATATATGATTTTTGACAAAGATTATACTTTTACTAGATTCCAGAGGCAAGGAGGGGGGAGTCAGCCGGGGGTTACTGCACATATTTTTGATGATGGGGTTTTACCTCCCTCCCCCCACTGGGGGCAATGAATCATTGATGCATTTATAGCTGTTTGTCAAGGGGCGGGGGCAGGAAAAATTGAAGTAAAAGCCATCATACTGGCAGAAACATGTAGGTTGCGCTAAACGAGCTGATACCGACGGCGACGTTCCAGAAGGAAAATATTAGTTTTGAGAAAATTGCATATTTTGCCGTCCTCCGAATGTCCTCCCCCCCTTTCTGACTATCTGAGTACGGTAGTCAGAAAATATTTTGACAACAATTTGGACAGCTTACCTATTGATATCCCTCGAATATGTATTCATCAGTTTAATTAGACATATGTCAGGCAGTGTGTAAAATACAGCCTGACGGGCCAAAAAGGGTTACAGGCTAACCATGTAGCCGAGAAATCCGGATATTTTTCGAACTTCTTGAATACGTGTCTGTTTAACATTGTACTTGGACCGTTGGAATCCTGACCGCAAGTTCATGATGGGGTCCAAAATGTGATGAGGTCCAAAATGTGATGAGGTCCAAAATGTGATGAGGTCCAAAATATGATGAGGTCCAAAATGTGATGAGGTCCAAAATGTGATGAGGTCCAAAATATTTGTTCTGCCCCCCTCTCGCTTTCTGGTTCCGAATTTTCTCGACCGAATATCCTGGATAGGGGGAGTGCTGAGAAGCAGGGTTTGGTCCTCCTGTTCATTCTGTTTGTACTGCTTTGTTTCCAGTAGGTTTGTGTCGCTCCCATTTTGCGATGTTTTTGAGGCGTTACATATTGGTCGTTCCACTGCTTGTTTTGCTGTGAAGAAATCTTGATTACGCTGTGAAGGGATAAAGTTGTCAAAGCTCATGTGCAGGGTGTTGTATGAGGGGACCGCAACGGCATAACCTGATATCTTTGTCAACTGAAAAAACTGAATTTCTTCATCCAAGCTCCCTCCTCAGCCCCAGCATCGCATGCCTTAGCCAGCACACAGCTTTTACTTTTTGTACTCCAAGTGGTTCTAAATTAAGCGTGATGTGAAGAAGACTCTCTGGTACAATTTAAGCAAGCCTAATATTATTTTGCTGTAGCCCGGTATCGGTTGGGGTCGCATTGGCTGAATGTTGAGACGGGGCGCTTTGAGAAACCTTTTGTGCCTCGTACCGAGAGGCTTTGCAGATGTTGTAAGCTTGAATATCAGGAGGATGAGCTTCACATGATTTACAGCCCGTTCTATATCGTTTTTAATTTAATCTTCTTTCAGTAATTTTCTAGCGGATGCGGCCGTGAAACGGTGCACAACTGGAGTGCGGGGCAAGCTATATGCAGAGGATTCTGCACCTGCTTTCTGGAAGAAATGGGTTCTTTTATCTAATTATCTTTCAGTGTATGATGAAAAGAGAGGATAATCTCAAAACTTTGCGAAATCTTCCGTCTCCCCCCTAATTGTCTAGGTGGTGCTCAATCGAACTATTTTGCCCCCACGTCATGTTCTATGGTTGGGGCTTATCTTCTGCACTGTGGGGTTCACACCCACACTTGTCTTGTGGTTGTGTGCTAATGGCCACCGGAGTAGAGTAGCCACACGGGCCCAACGTACCAGTCCTGGGAGAGGAAATCGAGAGGCTCCACACCCTTGACGTACCGTAATTATATAAATGTATAATAATATATGCATGTCCAACATATTTACACGTCTGTGTTATGAAAGGTCGCAGGCTTCCTGTCAGTAATACTCTCCTTGACGTCCCTCATGCCATGAGGGACGTCCTCCATGATGGAGGCAGCAGATCAGGTGCACATGCCCTGAGAGCCACATCACAACTCAGGCTCCTACAGAGAGATCAACATGCTTTCATGGCCTGATTTTAGTTCTTCAGGCCCAGCTTACTCGGCTAAGGCCTTAAAGGACATAAGGTCCACTAGAGTCTCCCAGACACGGGGTCGTTTTTCCACAACATCAACGCATCCATCCCAAAGCCTGTTACAAAAGAGCATAGCAGTAGCAGCCCAAACCGGCAACTATTTAAATTTGATGCCAGCTAGAACAGCGAGGCAAGATCTGGTGTGAGACAGCGAGGTGGCAAGATCTATGTACATCTGAGAGCAGCTGAAGACCGTAGGGTACTTGCGTCCCTCGGTCCCCACATAGGTAGGCACGGGGTATATTCATCCGAGAGCGGCTGCAAGCTATGCATTGCGGCCATCCCCCGGCCCTCAATTAGGCAAGGCCAAGTTGCGGTTGCAACGAGCCGCGTTCGCTGCCTGGCGCTCTGATGAACCTGCCTTGGCCACCTTCCTCCGCTCGGCCTGTAGCCGGACCTTAAATGCCTGCAAACAGAAGGGAAAGAACGCAAAGGGGGGGGGGGGGGGATGTGGGATACAGCGTGTTGACATAAATAGGGGACGTGCGGTAGATAGGGAAAACAGGTGGGGGACACAAATGATTTGATGAGCCCTGCTGTCCAGACGGGAGGGACACAATCGGATAATCATTTTCTTCTGCAAGGAGCACACCGGCACTGTAGCTACATAGGCAGCTTATCCACCTGAAGCGAGCTCCCAAAAGTCTTAGCCAGGGCTGAGTTGCGCCCCTGCAGCTTAACAGCCAGCCATGCTGCGGCGCAGTACGCAGGCAGCGCCGCTTTGAGCTGCTGCAGGTGCTCCATCTCCACTGCCCTGTTGTACACTGCCATCGCCAGCAGCGTTGCCCTTGCTGACGGCATCGACTTGAGCGCTGCTGATACTTCAGCGGCGGCCGCAGAGGGCTCGTTGCTGCCGGTGCTGGCCACGCTGACAGTGCTGCTACTGGCCTGGCTGCTGATGGGCGGTATGGACCCGTTTGCCTCCGCATCTAGGCCGTTCAGGGAGCTACTCCGTGTGGTCGGCTCAGAGCTGGCAACACGACCGGCTGCGGCTGTGGCGGCGCTGCAGCTGCTGCTGTTGCTGCGCTGCCGCGCCAGCAGCGACCCATGCATGGCGAGCCCCGGCGCCCGCGATGCGCTCGGCGCCGTGGCGGCGGCCTCCATCAGTCCTAGGTCCAGCCCCTGCCCAGCGCACAGCAGCTCCACCGCACGCTCTGCGTGGCCAAGCGCGTCATTGTGCCTACGGAGGCCACTCAGCACTGCACACAGGTTGAGAAGCGTGCGGGCGGCCCCGTCTGGGCCGTCCGTGAGAGCCTGACCGGGCAGCCCGCCGCCCACGCCGCTGCCACCACAGCCCTCAAGCTCAGCTGCTCGCTGCAGGTAGTGCAGCGCCGCTTCTGGCTTGGCCTTGCGTTTGTAGTAGCATCCGAGCGAGTTGCACGTTGCTGCCAGCCACCGCTCCTGCATCTCCCTGCTGCTGTACGACTGCATCGTGCCGCCCGTCTCCGCCAGCATTAGCGCCTTCTGGAGCAGCTCAAAAGCAGCGGGCATATCGCCTGTTGGTGCCCCCGAGGAGGCCGCGTCCATAAGCTTTGTTGCCAGCTGGTTATACGCTTTGCACAGCTGCTCAGCTATGCTGTCTAGCTGCGCACTTGCCCGTCCGCTGCCGGGCTGCATTAGGCCTTGTGCCAGGCGCTGCTCCAACTGCTGGATAGTTAGTAGCGGGCTTATTTGCATATTACGTATGCTGCTGGGCGCTGCTATTCCGCTGGGCTTCCGCCCAGCTGCTACCGCATGGGCGAGGCCTGTGCCTGTTCCGCTGCTACTTGTGGTTCCGAACACCCTCCGATTGGGAGGTGGCCCATGCGGCTGCTGTGATTGCTTGGGTTTGGAGGCTTGTGGTGGCCTGCCTGTTAGAGTAGCAGGCCCTCGATCTATCTGGGCGCTTATCTGGTAGGGTACTGGGGAGTAGGAGGGGGAGGCACTTGGGGTGCGGTCGTAGCGCAGCCAAGACGTGTCTGATGCTGAGGCCGAGGAGCAGCTGTACAGGGGCGGCGCCGCTGCCTGCAGTGGCTTTGTTTGTGCATGTGCCTTTGCATGACTAAAGCGGCCCGGGTCGGGCATGGCAGAGGCAGTCTGGCATCCCTCTTCCAGGATGCAGTTCAGGAACATGGCCTCCTCATCGTCTAGATCGTTCGTGTCCCCGCCCATGCTTCGAGCTTTCACTGGTGTTATGCGTCGTGTGTGCTTGATGTCGCTGTTCGACAGCAACTGGTGCTGATGCCGCTGCAGCTCAAGTTGTTGCTTGACAGCAGCTGGTGCTGGTGCCGCTGCGGCTACTGCTTTTCGCGGTCGTGCTCCCAAGTGCCCTTGGGATTATGTTTCAGCTTTCGCAGGAGGCTCATGTTTAGTTCGGATTTCTGCTCTGCCAGGGGTGGGGCTCGCTAGGCGCTCTGGTGACTCACAACGCTTGTCGCCTGTACGCGGTATCTCCCTTTTTCAAAACCCTGACTTCGGGGCCCTCGACGGGACGCGGGACGAGCCTGCCCCCGAAGCAAGTCATATTCTCAAATCGCTAGAGAGGCAACTGAGAGAAATTGATTGATCCCGGTGATCCCCTGCTGGAGCGATCGACAGGCGTGCCCGCTATCCGAGGAGGAAAGATTGGATCGCCTGAGCCCGACAGTCAGGGAACAGGGCGCTCAGAATGACCTCTAAAGGGAGCGAAGCGGTGAAGGTAAATCGATTACAGCAGTAAAGCCTGCTGACGCCCCGTCTGGCATGGCGCCCAGCGCACCCCGACTGCGTCTTCGCATCCTGACCACCCTATCGACGACGCAGGTCGTGATCCGATGTCGCCCACTGAATGGAAAGGAGACAGCAGATGGCAGGAAGACCATCGTCGAAATGGACCAGAAGGAGGGTGTTATCAGGGTACGTGCACGGCCTTCTCAACTGCCCACTCTAAGCAACTCCGACAGCAGGGCACGACGGATGGGGTGGACGAATTCGCGCCTGCAGCACCAACATCGGAGAGAAGAGGCAGCAACCCCTAATCTTAAATGGCGCCCGAATGCTGACCCTCAGCTTCTGCTCCCTTGCCCCACCCTCGCAGCTGCTTAATCCCAAGGGGGATGGCGAGGCGCCCAAGTCGTTCACTTTCGACCAGGTCTACGACTGGAACTCTAACCAGATAGATATCTTTGACATCACAGCTCGACCGCTGATTGACTCTGCTATGGAGGGCTACAACGGTGCGCACATGGAAGGGCGGCCATGCATGCCATGCGAGGGCGGTGCAGATGCGAGGTTGGAGCTGCATGGGGTTTCATGGGGATCTCATCATGCATGGGGCATGCACGCCATGTTGGTGTTTTTGGGAGCATGAGGGCTGTGTTACAGACTTCAAACATCCCTCGACATCTCCCATGCAGTCTCCGCATTGATGGGAGAGCAGGCATTGAAGAGCGTAAATCATACAAAACTGGCAGAGGAATTTTGTGCAGTGGAGTCGGTGCAGAGGATCAGGGCTAGGCCATCTTGCCACCTCCTGTTCATTTCTGCATGCTCTGATGACCTCGCCCGGCGTCGGCAAGATGCAAGCGGGGACACAGGACAAAGACCTTGGGGGCTCAGCTTTCTTCAGCGTCCATGTCCTCTTCTAAACGCATGGGGGGACATATTTATCTGCAGATGACTGAGGGTGGCATGTGCCGCCATCGGCCCACAAGACAGCCACTCCTGCGGATATGTGAGAGTAGCAAAGATTTGCCATGCTTCAGGGCCAGTCAGCCCATGCTCCCATGCGCTCTGTATCTACCTGGCGTGGCTGAGTCTGAATAACGCAGTTTCTCAAAGTTCATTATACCCTGTTTCTGTGCAAGAAATACGCAGTTGAGGGACGCCACTCTGACGGCCCATCAGACCTTGTCTCTGTGCGAGCAAATACGCATATGACGGCGTGAGGGGCGCCATTTATCAGGGGCCATGACATCTGTTCCTCTGGAAGTTCTTGTGTATAAGGGATAACCATTCCTCAGGGCCCATCAGACCTTGCCGTTGTTTATCGGCTATGCGTCCACACTTAAGCCCCTTTCGAAAAAGACAGACATTGTTTACTAAAAGAAAAAAGAGGGGGGGGATAAGTCCCTGCGTGTTGACCCCTTACTACCTGGAAGCCCTGGGTTAGTTTCAGAGGGGTTCAGTTTTTCTTACAGGTGGGCTGCCTTATTTTATTTCAAGGAGATGGGGGAGGGCCCAGTTGAGGGCGGTTGGTTAATGAGCTGTCCGGGCGGTCGCTGGCTGGGAGCGCTGGTCCAGGCCTTCGCTCCCCGCCAACAGCAGCTTGCCTGTTCTTGCATGAGGCAGTCCGCTTGGCTGCAGCATGCAGTATGCCTGTCCTTACACGCGGGTGGCCCAGCACTGCTCCTCGAAACTGCAGCCTGAACATAGCTAAATTCCTGCTGCCTGCCGTCTCCTGTGGCCTTTTCGGCCACAAAACATCGCCTCTGGAAACAACACCTGGTTCATCAGCCAAGTGTGCTTCAGGGACCGTTGTTGCCTATGGGCAGATGGGCAGTTGCAACTCGCGCCTAATCCAGATAAAAAGTTGCCTGTATCAAACACCTTTTTCTCATTGCCCATTTCGTTGCAGGGACCATCTTTGCTTACGGGCAGACGGGCACTGGCAAGTCACATACGATGCAAGGGCGAGACGACCCACCTGAGCTGCGTGGCATCGTCCCTAGCACATTCAATTACGTATTCGAGATGATCGCCAGGCTGTGTGAGTTGAAACTAAGCCCTAAACCCTCAACTGTTGAGTTTGAGCTAGTCAGCAGGGTGTGTGGCTTCTGGTATCTTCAGGTAGCTACCAACCCTGAATCCTGGTACTTAAAACCCAGTGCTGCAACCGTGAACTCTGACGCTGCAAATCCAAACCCTAAATCCCGCAGCTGACAAATTCCAGTACATGGTGCGCGCATCGTACATCGAGATCTACAATGAGGAGATCCGTGATCTGGTGGGTACCTAGATCTTTGATCTGGTGTGTATCTACATCCCTGATTTGGTGGGTACCTCGGGCTTGTTTGTAGTGAGGTGTAGGGGCTGCAGTGAGGGGCATGTGATGGACAAACAGACATGCCATGGGGTAGGGATATACTAGCATCTCATTTGCTGTTAGTATAGATGGTGATTGTGGGGGCTGCTGTCTCTCATTCTATTATGTGGGCCTGCCCTGCCTTGTACAGTTGGCCCACCACGCTTGAAACGCTGTACGGTAGTGTTCCATCTCATGCAGGACTGTGACACCCTCCCTTCCTTGGCACCTACACACGCTCCTGCTAGAAAATATAATTTGGGGGGAAACATGTTGGGCAGTGTTATTCAGGTCGCGACGGACGACGTGCTTGCTCCCATCTGTGAAGCTGTTTAAATCATAATGCGTATCATATTTTGCAGGGCTGGGGTATCCACCTCCTGGACAGGAAGAGGCCCTGAGGAACAAATTTATATACTTGGACCCCCATGTGCCCCCCCACGTAGACACCCCCATGCATTCATCACCCCATGCAAATACCCATGTTGACGCCCCCATCCATGCATCACCCCATGTGACCCCCCATGTTGACGCCCCCATGCATGCATCATGCCATGCAGCTTTCCAAGGACTACGAGAAGAAGCTTGAGCTCAAGGAGAGCCCTGAGAAGGGTGTCTACGTCAAGGACCTCATCCAGTTTGTGGCCAAAGGGCCGAGTGAACTCAACAACGTCCTGAAGGTGTGAGACTGTGGGTGGATTGTGGGTGGTGTGTTGTGGGTGGGTGGGTAGTCGGACAGCACATGTGTATGAGTGGGCGTGGCCACGTGGGTGTGGGTCGCCTGCCTTCAGATTAACAACGGGTTCAAGGCAGGTTGTTAGGGATAAGCTTAATATTTGTATCGATGTGCTCAAGGCAGGTGGCTTGGGAAGAGTGGGGGGGGGGGGGCGCATGGGGTAGCCGGGTACAGGGTTGAAATCCTGAAACCTAGACTTGTGTGTGTGTGGGGGGGGGGGGGGACATGACAAATATATGCAAGGCTAGGGGCCCTTCAATGTCATGGATGCCGTGTGTGTGTGTGTGTGTGTGTGTTGGAAGGGCAGGGGGTTTTGCGTTGCGCCGGGGCGGGATCGGGCATATGTGTGCGGGCCGCTGAAGTGGCCGGCAAGGATAGGGCAGGTCAGCTCAGTGGCGGGGTGATTTCCCCTGTGCCCTACTCGATATACCCAGCAGTTCAGGAATGCATACCTCTATAAGATGTTTCCTGTTGTATGTGAGTTTTAGTGTTCCCCTACTTTTTCTTGTCTTGTTGTGTTTTTTGTGTCTCGTTGTTTTGTTGTGGGGTTATTTGGCTGCCTGGCTGTGCGCCTTTTTTTTTGCAGTGTCTGCTCGAGCATTCTGCCCACCCGCGCTGCCTGGCCACCTCAATCATAGCCCTTACATGGCTGTTTCTAATTGTTGCTGCTGCAGCATGCACGCTAATACGAACTCACACCTTAGCCTGTCAAGTGCCAACACCATGACGTCCACCCTCTGTTAACACCGTGCCCACTTAGCTCTCCAAAGTTGGCCATTCACCCCTACGTCTTCAACCCGTGCACCCCATCGCGCTTGACCCTAAATCCTGAACACCCTCCCTCCAGGTCGGACAAAGCCACCGCGTAGTCGCAGCAACCAACATGAATGCCGACTCCTCCCGCTCGCACTCCATCTTCACGCTGGTCATCGAGTGCGTGGAGAAATTTGACGCAAAGGCGGCGGCCACGAGCGAGAGCCACATTCGCATGGGCAAGCTCAACCTGGTCGACCTGGCGGGGTCGGAGAGACAGAACAAGACCGGCGCCACGGGTGAGCGGGGGACAGTGGGGTCTCCTTGCTACAGGCTCCTGCTGCGGCCGGGGATTTTGTTGTTGAACTGTGCCCCTCGTGGCTGTCGCTACTGTTATATGTGGCCGGGAATCGGAGCTTTTCTGTTCCTGCAGGCCCCGCTGTTTGAACTGTTGGTGGCCGAGCTGGTGCTGAGCTGGTGTGCGGGTGATGGCCTCAAGGCAGGCATCAAGATCAACACACACCACACGGCCATCACCCTTCGTCTCTCACCCCGCGCCCCTCTCTTGCCCCCCAGGGGATCGCCTCAAGGAGGGCATCAAGATCAACATGTCCCTCACGGCCCTGGGTAATGTCATCAGTGCGCTGGCCGACGGGAAGTCGGCTCACATCCCCTACAGAGACTCAAAGCTCACGAGGCTGCTGCAGGTGGGGATAAGCAGGAAGGGATGTAAATGTTTTTGGGGGGTAGGGGTTAGGGGTTGTGGCAAACCCTTATCCCCGTTACAGGCTGCAGCCAACCCGTCACCCTTAACCTCGTTTCAGCTGGGGAAATGAGCTGTATGGATGCTGGTTTGTCTGCAGGTATCCCCGTATGGTCCTGTGCACCGGTGTGGGTCTCGCTAGGATGACAGGCATTTGACGGAATCACTGGTGTGAGGTGTGACCCTACCTTGTGTGAGGTGTGACCCTACCTTGAGTGAGGTGTGACCCTACCTTGAGTGAGGTGTGGCCCTACCTTGAGTGAGGTGTGACCCTACCTTGAGTGAGGTGTGGCCATACCTTGAGTGAGGTGTGACCATACCTTGAGTGAGGTGTGACCCTGCCTTGAGTGAGGTGTGACCCTGCCTTGAGTGAGGTGTGACCCTGCCTTGAATGAGGTGTGACCAAACCTTGAGTGAGGTGTGACCATACATTGAGTGAGATGTGGCCATACCTTGAGTGAGGTGTGACCATACCTTGAGTGAGGTGTGGCCCTACCTTGAGTGAGGTGTGACCATACCTTGAGTGAGGTGTGGCCATACCTTGAGTGAGGTGTGACCATGCCTTGAGTGAGGTGTGTCCCTACCTTGAGTGAGGTGTGACCATACCTTGAGTGAGGTGTGACCATACCTTGAGTGAGGTGTGGCCATACCTTGTGTGAGGCGTGGCCCTACCTTGAGTGAGGTGTGGCCATACCTTGAGTGAGGTGTGGTCATGCCTTGAGTGAGGTGTGGCCCTGCCTTGAGTGAGGTGTGACCATACCTTGAGTGAGGTGTGACCATACCTTGAGTGAGGTGTGGCCCTACCTTGAGTGAGATGTGGCCATACCTTGAGTGAGGTGTGGCCATACCTTGAGTGAGATGTGACCATACCTTGAGTGAGGTGTGACCATACCTTGAGTGAGGTGTGACCATACCTTGAGTGAGGTGTGACCATGCCTTGAGTGAGGTGTGACCAAACCTTGAGTGAGGTGTGACCATACCTTGAGTGAGGTGTGGCCATACCTTGAGTGAGGTGTGACCATACCTTGAGTGAGGTGTGACCATACATTGAGTGAGGTGTGACCATACCTTGAGTGAGGTGTGACCATACCTTGAGTGAGGTGTGACCATACCTTATACAACAAGCCATATACGTGCTCACGTGGGACAAGGCTTAGGCTGCTGCTTGATGAAAGGTTCTGAAGGCATGACGCTCCCGGTAAGGAAGGATCCACTCCAATGATTCCTTTGCTGCGCAGGACTCCCTAGGCGGCAACACCAAGACGGTGATGGTGGCCAATATTGGACCTGCGGACTGGAACTATGACGAATCTCTGAGCACGCTGAGGTGGGTCAAGAGGATGGTTTTGTTTTTTCGGTAGACTAAACCCTAAACCCTGAACCCTGAACCCCTGCGGTCTAACAGTATGACGAGTCTCGAAGCACGCTTCGGTGGTTCAAGAGGGTGAAGTCCCCGTTCCCACAAACTTAACCCTCAAACCTGAATACTTCCAGACTGGAAGTACGATGAATCTCTCAGCATGCTTGCGGTTGAAGTATAGGGGTGCTCCCTCTTGTTAAAACTTTGTTTTAAAAAGACTTAGCTAAAATAAATTGAGGTATTGCTCCCTGCTCAGCTGATGGTGCAGGGCCCTGCAGGGTAGCCACTTTTCGTTTGTCTCGCCCCTTTCTCACCCTCCTTGGCACCCTCCTGTCGTTTGCCTTTCGCCGGCAGGTATGCCAACCGCGCCAAGAACATCCAGAACAAGCCACGCATTAATGAGGACCCCAAGGACGCCATGCTGCGTGAGTTCCAGGATGAGATCAAGCGGCTCAAGACGCTGCTGGCTGTGAGTGGAGCGACTTGGGTTTGATAGATTCGCAGTGTCAAACCGAAGGCATGGTTGCAGGATGCGATCAAGAGGCTCTAGACGTTGCTGACTGGGTGGGGTGGTTTAGGGTTAATAGACTTAAAGTATCAAACCGAAGTAAGGGTTACAGGATGTGATAAAGAGGCTTGAGACGCTGTTGGCTGGGTTGGATGGCCGGATGGCTTTAAGTTCATATATTTGAAGTATCAAACCGAAGTTGGGGTTTCAAGACATGATCAAGAGGCTCAAGACGCTGCTGGCTGTGGGTGGTGTGGCCAACGGCTTAGATTCATAGTATCTTACCGAAGTTAGGCTTCTGAGATGTTATCGAGAGGCTCTAGACTTCGCTGACTGTGAGTGGAGCTGCGTAGGGTTTGCGTGGTAGGGTACACACACCCTTCACTAAAACCATAAATTTCACACTTTTCTTTGTCTTGGTTGATGGTGATAGGGTTAAGGGTGTACTCCGAACTTAATCATCAGGAGCGGTAAGAGTTGACCCTAAGCCCCCAACCCTGAGCTGCTGCTGTCCTTCGGGGACCCGTGTCTGAAGCGTGGCTGTGGCTGCAGGCGCGAGGCGGAACTGGCGGCGCTGGAGGGGCCACAGGCGCAGGCGGCAAGTCCGTAGAGCGCGTTGTGGAGGTGGAGGGGGACATTGAGGCCATCAAGCTGCAGCTGAGGCAGGAGCTGGAGGAGAAGATGAAGCAGGTGTGCAGAGGGGGGAGGCATGGAAACGTCTTATTGGTGGTGGCAGGAGCAGGGGAAGAGATATCAGGGGGACAGGGGGAGAACAGCTGGGGCAGGAGCTGGGGAGAGAATGAAGCGGGTGCTGAGGGGGGAGGGGGGAGGCATGGAACTGTCTTATCGGTGGTGGCAGGAGCAGGGAATGGAATATCAGGGGGGGGGGGAGAGCAGCTGTGGGTACTGATGGTAAAACAGTTTCCATATTTTTTTAAAGGGCAAATCTATTTTTGGGGGGCAGGAGCTGGGGGAGATAATGTAGCGGGTGCAGTGGGGGGAGGGGGGAGGCATGAAACCGTGTCATAGCTTTGGCGGCGGTGGCATGGTTAGGGATACCAAAGGGGGGGCTGGTGTGTAGAGCAGCTGTGGCAGGAGCTGGAGGAGAGAATGAAGCGGGTGCAGTGGGGGGAGGGGGGGGGGGAGGAGGGAGTCCTCAAGCGTTCCCTGGCGGCAGTGGCGGTGAGGAGCAGGCGGAAGGGGATGCCAGCTGGGTGGGTGTCTGGAGCAGCAGAGAGGTATGGGTGGCAAGATAAAGAACCTGCCAAGTGCAGGGGGGTGGGGGGGGCAAATGAGGCATGGCCTTGTGCCCCGCCCGGCATTGTCAGAGGTCAGAAGAGAGGAGCAGCTGGGAGGGAAGGTAGGAGTGCTGAGCGGGTGGGCAGGCCATGTCCGCAGCACGAGCTGTGGATGCAAGAATCACTTACGGGAGTTTGCACATGTGGGTAAATACGCAGGGCTGCCTGAACTCCACCAGAGGGAGATGCAGTCATGACTGGGTGCAAAACAGCCTTTGAAAGCATCTTGTGTTCAAATTTGGCCTGAAGCCCACTAGTGCAGTTCTATGTGTCGACTCAATTTATGCCACAAATGCCTCAGAGTGTCATTATTGGTGTTTAAATGCCCGCCCATGTGTGACTTCCCTTTTGGACCCCGAGCTTCTACATTCCCTTCAAACACCTCAATTTGCTCCCCCTGATATTCGCCGTGGTCCCCATAGCTTGACTGTGCTGCTTTTCATGACCCCAAACCTGGCAGGGCACCCGCACCAGCTTTCACAAGACCGTCCTGTTGGAAATCACCCTGGGTCCATGTCCTCATACAACCTTCCCGGACCCCGCCCCAGTTTAGCCCCACACACACACCCTACAGACCCTGGAATTACAGCATTACCCCCCTGGTCGCAGCCCACTTGCCCGCCCATCCAACCCACCCTGCCCTCCCACCCACTTCACATCTCCCCGCCCGCCTGCCCACTCCCACCTCTCTGTCCCCTGCCCGCCTGCCCACTCCCACCTCTCTCTCCCCTGCCCGCCCGCCCACTTCACATCTCCCCGCTCGCCCGCCCACTCCCCCTCTCCCCCACCCTCCCACCCCTCTCTCCCCTGCCCTCCCACCCACTTCTCATCTCCCCGCCCGCCTGCCCACTCCCCATCTCCCCTGCCCTCCCACCCCTCTCTCCCGTAGCACTTGAGTGAGGAGGCGATGCAGAACGCCAAGGTGGAGGCTGAGGCCCTCGCCCGCGGCCAGCTGGAGGCGATTGCCGGCGACGGCAACCGGACTGAGGAGCAGCGGCAACGCGCCCGTGGTGCCCTCAAGGCGCAGAAGGAGGAGATGGAGCACATGCTGGCTGCCGTGAGCAAGGAGGTCAAGGAGAAGGAGGCACTGGAGGCAAAGATCAAAGCCATGGAGAGCAAGGTGGGGGAGGGAGATGGGGGGGAGGGTGGCGTGCAGGGAGGGCAAGGTGGGGGAGGGGGCGGGGATGAGGGGGGGGAGGGCGATAGGGAGGGAGGGACAGAGAAGGTGGAAGGGAGAGCATGGGGAGGGGAGGGAAGGGGAGGGAGACACACTTCTGCTTTAGGCTGAGTGGCTTTTCTCAAGCATGGTGGGGCAAGTTGAGGATCCGGAAATGGCAAAGAGGCACTGGCCTGTCATGCTTGTGGTTGTTTTGGAAGGATAGGTGCCAGACCTAGGAACCTAAATCTCAAAGACCTCTTTCCTTCAACCGTTTTTATGTAAATTGTGTGACCAGACGTGCTGCCACAAGACCCTCACTCACTCCTTTGTGGATAGAAATGTCATCTAACCCTCACACAGCCCCACATGGGGCCTAATTTCTGACCCTCGTACGCCCCCTTGTGGGCTGGGATGTCCTCTCTTAGCTGGCCTTTATTTTGGTTCCGTTCATGGACAAGTAACAACAGTCGAAAGGCTGCCCTGACTCTTGCACCTCTGGCCTGTGTGCTTTAGGTCATCTCTGGTGGCGAGAACTTGCTGGAGAAGGTGGATGAGCTCAAGAAGCGCAGCGAAGACCTCAAGCGGAATGCTGAGATCGCCAAGCGGCAGGAGGAAGAGCAGCGGCGGCGCAAGCAGGAGCTGGAGATGAAGCAGGTTGATGTGAATGCAAAGTTTGAGTCGCTGGAGGAGGAGGTGCAGGTGAGGAGGGCAGGGGGGACAGCGGGGAGCATTGATGGTGGATCGTAGTCCGCGTCAGGCCTCTTTTAGCTAGCCACTGGCAGAGGGAGGCGGAGGGAGAGAGGGGAGCACTCTGCGTAACTCCTAGTGCGTGTGAGGTCTCCATTGGAGGTTTGCTGGGAGTGGAGGGAGGGGGGAGGGGCGATCAGTGTTTCTGTGGTGCGCAGTAGGCCCCTTTGGGCGGCTACTGGGAGAGGCAGGAGGGGGGAGGGAGGGGAACAATGTTTGGTCTCGTGCGCCACATGCCACAGCAAGCAATGTTTGTTACCCTGGTTTGCTCTGGTGTTCTCCCTGAGGAGGGAGGGGAGAGCGGCTAGGAGTGTCTGTATGTTAGGCAAGTATGTAGCAGGGGTGGCTGTTTGCTGTACTTGTTTGATCAAGCTCTCTGCCTTGATTGGAGTATTCTAACTGTAGCACAGTGTTGCCTCTGACCAGATATCCCCGTTTGAAATTTGAATCGTTGCAGGTCAAGAGCAAACAGCTGAAGAAGCTGTTTGAAAAGTACCAGGCCAAGAAGTCTGAAATCGGCGATCTGCAGGTTGGTGTGTTTGTGGGATATGAGCCACTGGCCGCTCGCTAGCTAGTGGAAACTTCTCAAAGAATCAAACAGTTTTTTTCGTGACTGTCATGTGCAAATGGTATTGCGTTGCCAATTCATATGCTGCAATCAAATTGTGGGGGCAGCCTTTTTAGGGCATTCGTTTGTTTTTGTCTGAAAAAGAATTTTCGTTTCTTTGCATGTTTTCTTCTTTACCGTCGACATAGGGTCTGTGAAGCAAGAAAAGGATTTGACAGTTTTTTTCGCGCAGCAAAAAATAATCAAAAAAAATGGCTGCTCAGCGGCAAAATTTTAATTCAATTTAACGTCGCGCGCATCAGTTCAAATAACATTAATTCTGTCTGCACAGCATGGGCTGTCCGGGGTCTAGAAAATGTGTGCAGTACCCTGCTTGCTTGCAAGTATCCCCATGCATTCAAGTCAACGATCGACGTCCCCTGCTGCCTCGTGTTACATGTTTTAGGAGCACACCTCCCATTGCGGACACCCCACCCCCCGTTGTTCCGAATCCCCAAGTTTAGGAGCAGACATCGTACCCCCACCACCGCCCACCCCCAATGACCTTTTTCTTCCTCCTCTCTCCTGTGTCCTTAACCCCCAAGTTTAGGAGCAGGCAACATACCTCCCCTCCCCTCCCCTCCCCCGCCCACCCCATGACCTTCCTCATCCTCCCTCCCCGCCTGTGTCCCGCATCGCCCCCCACAGGGTCAGTTCCAGCTGGAGCGTGAAGGCCTGTTGGATGACTACCGCATCCTGACCCAACAGATCAAGCTGAAGAATCTGATCATCGCCTGCTTCATCCCGCCGGACTATCAGGACAAGATCATGCAGCACTGCCACTGGCAGGACTATGAGGGCGCATGGAACATTGACTTCTTGCCCTACGCAGGTGACAATCTGACAGCATGTCACAAATACAATCGTGAAGCTCTTATGAAGCTGGTAGATTCTGAAAACATCTGATGAAATATCGTATGAAGGTCTGGCAATGTGGACTGCAAGGGCGTGTGGATCGTTGATTTTCTGCCTCATGCACGTTTTAGTTACCAGGGATTATATAATTATCTACTATGAATACTGGTATATGGCAATCACGTAGGGGCTCTCATGGGAGAGGAATGGAGCTCGGGGTTTCAGTGATATGGCAATGCCTGAACCCTAAATGAGGGTGTAGGTAAGCCCTTGACCCTTGACCGAACGCTTGGGGGGCGTGGGAGGAATTAGGGGGTGGGTCTCGCCACCCGATGTGGTCCTGTTTGTTGTTGCTTCGCGTCAGGGTTTCATTAAGTAGGGGATGGGGCGATAAAAAGGAGGGGGGGGTGATTGAGCTTGCATTGCAGCCATCATTCCTTGGCCCTTCCCCGCTTATACTCTCCCCTTCGCTCAGTCCTCAGCATCCCCTGGCGCCGATCAGCCGCATTCCAGCCTTAACCCTCGCCGCCCCATCCCTTCTGCAGGTAACGCGATACGAGCGCACCAGGACATGGCGCGCAACGACGAGGAGAAGGCAAACGGGGAGGAGGATGAGAAGCTGGCCAATGTATACTTCTCGTACAGCACGCTCGAGGAGGCGTACGGCGCAACGGCAGGGCCGGGGGGACCGGGCGGGCCGGGAGGAAAGCCAGGGTCGGCGGCGAAACGTCCCGGCTCTGCAGCCAAGCGCCCGGGGACAGCTACCAAGGTGTGCACGCGCCTTCTCCTCAGGCCATCGGCTTGCCTGCGTCAGATGCTGAGATGCACGTACAAATTTTGCGACATTCTTGTTGTTGTTTTCCCTGTGATTTCGCCTCCAGTTTTTAGTTCCCGGTAGCGTCAGCTTTCAGCAGATATTGGTGTGCCCAGGGAGACCCTTGTATTTTCACCCTATGGCGGTGCAGGAGTGCCTCCGTAGGGACAAACCTACATGGTCAAATCCTGCATTTATTTCCCACGAACACTTTGGACAGTTCAAATTTGAATGCCTAGAATGCCATGCTCCATCTGCATACCACGCCCCACTCTGCCATCCTGGATTCCTGACAGGATTAAACAAGTATCTAACAAGTATCCTGGTCTGTCCTGCAGGGCTTGGGTGGCTCGCCAGCTGGGCGACGTGACCCAACCAACATCGGGACGCTGCGTGACTCTGTCGCCTTCAACCAAGCCGAAGAGACGGAGAAGCGCCGGCAGGCGGCTGCGATGCCCAAGGCGCGCGGACTGGTCAAGGACACGGTTGACCCGCGCTTGCGCAAGGGACTGGCGAAATAAAGGGCCACGAGGTGGCCTAGATCTCAATCTAGATCCATAGATCCATGTCTCAGAGGCAGATCTTGGTGTACATCTGTGCAGTCCTGATTCAAGCCTGTGCTGTACCGCTGCCACTTCGGTCATAATGCGTGTGAGGGTGGGTACAGGCTGCGGTCCGATATAGAGAGGGATCAGTTGCCTTAAGGCACATGGGCTGCCTAGGATGCCCCCCCAATGGTTGCCCCCCCTCCCCATTCCATTCCCCATATATTCCGAAGGAGAGATCTCTGCCTGAAGGGCCTCTGAGTTCTGGAGGGTATTCCTTTTTCATTCGACTGGCCTCGCCTGTCTGAGCTGCTGGTCAAAGAACCCCAATTGTATTATTTTGATTTCGACCGAGCTATCTAGTGTAATTGTAACAATATGCGACGTGTGCATCACGGATGAGGTGAACATTCGAGGTTGAGCGAGGAAAGCAGAGCACGAACAGCAAGACCATGAGTGCTAACTGCAGCGACACCATCATTAACCCAAGGTACTCCACACCTTTAGTGTCATCAGAGTATCACAGTGACCCTGTGATTACACACGCACAGTTTGGCCACTTTTTAAACGCTAGTTTCTGTTGACCTGTAAGGGCTGGGGAATTGTGCTTCCCATCTTTTTTCGCACCAGACAGTTGGACGCTGTCGCAGCCCGCTACAAACCGAGTTACAAACCTGGGTGGGCCGGAGCTAGCAGGATAACGTTATTGACACAATAGCCACCTTATCCGTGAACCTGCCATGAGTCTAAAAGAGGAATTGCTACTAGGAAAACACCATGCTTGTTAAAAGTGAGCTGATCGCCAAACTACGCTATACAGTAGTGTGATTTCAGATAGAAACTGGTGAGCTTCTGGGCCATTAACTTGCCCCACAATCAGGCCGCTGGATTCCCGGTGTGTTTTTAACACTGAACCGCTGGGTAGTGATCTACGGAGCAACCTGATACCGTCACAGTTGCTGATCCTTTTCACCGAATAAGTTTGTAGCGGGCCCTGCTGAACGCTCGGCCACGTGGGGCAGGTAGGGAATGACTAAGCTCAATTCCAGCTACCATGCACAGCCGGGACCATGGTGCAGCTAAGCCCTGAACCCTTTTTATATAAGGGACAGGAATATGAAACCCGGCGATCTAGATTACCAAAGTACGGGCATGCTGTTATGCTTGCAGAGTAAGCGTACGGTATTTACATCCCTGTGGACGCCTGGCATCAATAAAAATGTCACGGAATCGCAACATGGGATTATGTACGGTTTACCATGCAACGTCATCTGGTACAAACGGGGTTTCAAACCTTTGTGAGACCCAGGGGGAGTAAACTACAGTCGTTGCCAGAGCTCGGTGATGACCCTCCTTGCCCTCAGCCTCGATGGTTACCCCGCCAACCCTGTTCTCAACCTTGGGTTATTAGCTGGCGATAGATTCGGCCACACGATAGCACCCTGAAACTGAAGAAACTGCATCAGCAGGCCTCACCACCAAGCCCCACATGATGCCACACCAGTCAATCAGTTCAAGCAATCACTACACCGCCAGATCGTCACTGCTACTCTACCATCTTCAACATGTTCATCGCGAATCAGTTTGTGTAACCGCCAAACTGCGGCATGCAGGCGGCACCACCGTCTGCACCCCCCTCCTGCACATGTCCAGCGTGGTTAGCAAACGCACCTCCTGCTCCCCCCTCCTCTACATGCCTTGCATAAACTGGTTCGCAAATGCCATGGGCTTCACATTGGGATGCGTCACAGCCTCAAAAGTTGTGAAGTGCGGCACCATGTCGTTGCCATTGAAGCGGATGTAGGCACCCTTGTTGCCCATCTGCGATTAGGTAGGGAGGTGCAGGGTTCAGGGCTTGGCGATGCTGTGCTCAAAGAAGTGAGTAGGAAAAGCAGGGGGCATGGAATTCAAGATATTCCTTTGTTGAGCGTAGGTGATCTGCAAGGGAGAGCAGGGCGCGTTACTCCCTTATTCTCCAAACAGTGGCTCCAATTGTGCGCCTCCCTCCCCTCCCAACATCTATTTGTCTGTGTGTTGAGTATTGGTGGGGAAGGGAGGCCGCGAGTGCCTCCAGAGCTGCATCTTTGCATTCTCTATTTCTCTATCACCAGAAGGCTAGCTAGCGCCCAATCCCTGTAAGGGAGGCGGTGAGAGGGGGACGTGACAGTCAAGAGCTGCGTCTTTGCCTTGCCTACTGTTCGTAATATAGCTAGCACCCCTAGGTAGCACCGCGAAGTAAGCTACCTCCTACCTAGCATACCCAGGTGGGCGACCCTGATTGGCTGGGGAACACACCTGCCTCCCAGCTTCCCTAGAGCCCTGAACCAGCCACGAGGCCTCCTCCTGTAAATCCGCTGGCGATACTTCAACTTTCATAACTTGCAAGGTTATTTGATAAGACAGCAGCAATCCGCTCATCACGATCCTGACGGATTCAAAGATATTTATCACATTGCACCCCTCTGCTGCAGATCCTATCAAGATACTGGTCAGCCTGCATCACTGACCTGGTCACAGTAGTTGGGTGCGCTGAACACCGTTGCCAGCAGGCCCCCGTGCTCCACCTCGTAGCCTCCCTCCTTCACCTACAGGTCAGGGGGGCATGACCATTCTGAGTTACGGGATCTAGGGGTTAAACAACGGTCCGCTCAGGGTCCAGGATTCAGGGACAGCAGACCCCCTCAGCGGTCAGAGTGGCCATCATTCACTAACAGGCCTGAACCCTCAAAAGGCCCAGGCCCAAAAGGCCTCAACCCTCAATAGTCCCAGGCCTCGAATGGCCCAGGCATGAAAATGCAAACCCTCATATGGCCCAGGTCTCTAAGGGCTGAACCCGTGGAAGGCTAAACCCTCTAATGGCCCACACTTCCAAGGTCTAGACCCTTGAATGGCTGGACCCTTCAACAAATCGACCCTCACATTAACCTGAATCCGGCTCACAGCTCACAGACACCACATGTCCGAGCACAGCCATTCCCTCGGGTGCAGATCAAAATAAATCACAAGCCCTGCCCTTGGCTGAGCCATTCATGAAGGTAGAGGTGTAGGTGTCATGTATAAATGATGCACCCTGATCTATATTAGCAAAGCCACACTTCAGTGCTTGTTGTTCAGCTACTTGTCAGCCACTTTCTAAAGCCTTTGAACAGAGGCCTCATGCTCGGCCAGCCATGCAGCTTGGGCCAGTGCCTCATAATCAGAATTTAAATAATTAGGAGAGGTGCGCTTGTCGCCGGGCTTAACCATATACTTCAATTTACAAGATGGCAGCAGTGAGGTTCTGCTGTGCTGTACGTCATTAAAGGGCCGGCCAACTTCCGATATTTTTTCTCCAGTTTTTATCATGCAACACAGCTAAAAATGTACCGCTTGTTTTGCTGTGCCGGTCAAGGTTTGGATCCAATCACAGGCCTTTGATGGCATTGAGGCGGCCCGCGGACTCCTAGCCAAAAAAGTGGACACTGCCACCCTTTCAGCTACACATCTGGGTAGCTGACATGCAACAAAGCCTCGCGAGGCGTAGTCCAATACTACAGTGAGATCAGTAGCTTCCCCAAGAATGGCAAGTAGCAGCATCCCCCCGAAGCAACGGCACCCTACCCAAACCAGTCTGGGCAACAGCACCCTCCCCCCAGGCAACAGAATCTCGCCAAGTGGCCATCATGAGTTTATGAACCATCCCCCATATTAGGGTTTGGGACGGGTATGGGTGTCGCACCTACCTCATGACTGCGGACAATGAGGTCAAGCTTGTTGCGCTCCAAAAACGTCCGCGTGACATCGGGCCCTGAACACAGGACGCAAGTATGGACAGGTGAGGAAATCAGGTATGCAGATCAGGTATGGAGATGTGCTCCACAAAGGCCTACGTAACATCGGGCCCTGTACACAGGGAAGGTGTTGAGATCAGGTACAGAGATGCTCTTCAAGAAGATCTGTGTGTCATCCGGTCCTCCGCACAAGTCACAGGTATGGACATTGGAAAGGTGTGAATATCAGGTGTGGACATCAAGCAGGTATGGAAGGCAGCGTTCAAGTTTCAGGCTTTTCAGGCTAGGACGGTGCTACAGGCCCAGTGCTAGGGCGCATATTCAGATCAGGTGCTGGGATTTAGAGCTGGGCGCAGGCAAGCCCCGTCTAGACGCAGATGGACGGTGTATTATGCACGCAGAGCCGGGAGACATTTGGCGTATGAGGGTGAGGGCACACGGATGAAGGCTGTGATTCGTTTCATCTGTCAATGGATAACTTTGTTAGCGTCCACCCTCTTGTTGTCCCCTGCAGAACAGCCGGTGGGCTGAACACCCTAAACCTATAACCAGCCATATGTTATATGTATAATAAGCTCAGGAAAACACATGTCATAAACCGGTGTGATGTAAAGAGATTGCTTGATACACTCACCGCAAGCCGCACCCTCCTTGCTGGCAGCCCCATGTTTTATCTTGCCATGCAGGAAATCAGATGGACAAATACATGCCATTTCAATGCACTCCCTGAAAGCTGCTGCAACGCCCCTCTTGCTGGGTGCCTTTTCTGTGTAACAGCTGTCAGACTGGCCACCTAACGCCTCAATATCCATGCGTACAGATTGCAAACCAAAAGCATCTGTATCGACTCAGAATACCATGCTGCTGGCAACCCTCTGAATTATACCACCCATGCAGAATATCACATGGGGACACCTATTTAAGAAACTGACATTCCTCTCAATGCACTCACCAAACGCCACTCCGACTCCCCTCTTGCTGGGCGTCCTCCCTGGGACAGGCGAGGGGTCGCTCCACAACATCTCACACATGATGCCCTCATCAGGGGGCTCCCTGTTGCAGCAAGGATGCAACAAGCAGGACATGGTGATGCAACAGGCGCAACAAACAGGACATGGTGATGCAACAGGCGCAACAAGCAGGACATGGTGATGCAACAGGCGCAACAAGCAGGACATGGTGATGCAACAGGCGCAACAAGCAGGACATGGTGATGCAACAGGCGCAACAAGCAGGACATGGTGATGCAACAGGTGCAACAAGCAGGACATGGTGATGCAACAGGCGCAACAAGCAGGACATGGTGATGCAACAGGTGCAACAAGCAGGACATGGTGATGCAACAGGTGCAACAAGCAGGACATGGTGATGCAACAGGTGCAACAAGCAGGACATGGTGATGCAACAGGCGCAACAAGCAGGACATGGTGATGCAACAGGCGCAACAAGCAGGACATGGTGATGCAACAGGCGCAACAAGCAGGACATGGTGATGCAACAGGTGCAACAAGCAGGACATGGTGATGCAACAGGCGCAACAAACAGGACATGGTGATGCAACAGGTGCAACAAGCAGGACATGGTGATGCAACAGGCGCAACAAGCAGGACATGGTGATGCAACAGGCGCAACAAGCAGGACATGGTGATGCAACAGGCGCAACAAGCAGGACATGGTGATGCAACAGGTGCAACAAGCAGGACATGGTGATGCAACAGGTGCAACAAGCAGGACATGGTGATGCAACAGGTGCAACAAGCAGGACATGGTGATGCAACAGGCGCAACAAGCAGGACATGGTGATGCAACAGGTGCAACAAGCAGGACATGGTGATGCAACAGGCGCAACAAGCAGGACATGGTGATGCAACAGGTGCAACAAGCAGGACATGGTGATGCAACAGGCGCAACAAGCAGGACATGGTGATGCAACAGGTGCAACAAGCAGGACATGGTGATGCAACAGGCGCAACAAACAGGACATGGTGATGCAACAGGTGCAACAAGCAGGACATGGTGATGCAACAGGCGCAACAAGCAGGACATGGTGATGCAACAGGCGCAACAAGCAGGACATGGTGATGCAACAGGCGCAACAAGCAGGACATGGTGATGCAACAGGCGCAACAAACAGGACATGGTGATGCAACAGGCGCAACAAGCAGGACATGGTGATGCAACAGGTGCAACAAGCAGGACATGGTGATGCAACAGGTGCAACAAGCAGGACATGGTGATGCAACAGGCGCAACAAGCAGGACATGGTGATGCAACAGGCGCAACAAACAGGACATGGTGATGCAACAGGCGCAACAAGCAGGACATGGTGATGCAACAGGCGCAACAAACAGGACATGGTGATGCAACAGGTGCAACAAGCAGGACATGGTGATGCAACAGGCGCAACAAGCAGGACATGGTGATGCAACAGGCGCAACAAGCAGGACATGGTGATGCAACAGGCGCAACAAGCAGGACATGGTGATGCAACAGGTGCAACAAGCAGGACATGGTGATGCAACAGGCGCAACAAGCAGGACATGGTGATGCAACAGGTGCAACAAGCAGGACATGGTGATGCAACAGGCGCAACAAGCAGGACATGGTGATGCAACAGGCGCAAAAAAAATATATGATGCCCTCATCAGGGGGCTCCCTGTTGCAACGAAGGCGCAACAAGCAGGACATGGTGATGCAACAGGCGCAACAAATGGGACATGGTGATGCAACAGTTCCACATCCCCCCAGCCCCACCTGATTGCCCTCCCCCTATCCTGCCCCTCTCCTCATGCCCCCCTCCTCAAGTGCCCTCCCCACCTATCATGCAACCCCAACCAGCTTCCCAGCCCCCCCTCCCTGAGGCCCACCCACTTCTCCAGCCCCCCCTCCCTCAGGCCCCACCCACTTCTCCAGCCCACGGCCTTCCCCAGCTCCCCAGGCCCCCCTCCCCCAGCCCCCCCCCTCCTCCCCAGCCCCCCTTCCTCCCCAGACCTACCTCCTTCCCAGACCCCCTCCCCTCCCCAGCCCCCCCCCCCCCCCCCCTCCAGGACCCCTCCCTCCTCAGCCCCCTACCTGAAGCGGTCAATCTTCCTGATGTCGTCCAGTGTTACATCATCCTTGCTGAACAGCCCACCGTGCAGCACCAGCACGCGCGTGTTGAGCACGTAGGCCAGCGGCAGCCAGCAGAACGTCTCGCGGAACACTTCAGACATCTGGTTGGTGTACTTGGCCCGAACCTGCAGATCCAGATCCAGAAGTACAGCGGGAGTATAAGTACACTTTATAGTCAGGTTGAGAGTGTGCGTGAGTGCGGGAGGTGGGCGGGAGGACGGGCGGCATAGGGGTGGTCATCGGGAATGCAGGAATTTCACTTTATCCATCACTCTTTTAATTTTCTATTGGTAATGCTAAACCAGGGGGTCAATTCAGATGACGGTATACTTCATCGAAGCACCCCTCACTTGCACACTGGCTTTCTCAGACCTGCAGGCTGGTCGAACCACAACTGAGCTTTCGAAGTGCGCATCATACCATGTGTAGAAGACCACGGTGCTGCCACCACTGGGCTGACGGGGGCAAACCCTTCACCGTCCCACAATCCGCGCCCCCTAGCAGTTCAGTTGCACCCGTTTCCCCGAACCATAAGCCTTGACGCAGCCCAATGGCACCTTCACCAGCCTAAAATGAACGTGATCCAACGTCCCCCCTCTGGTGGTCTTGGCCACCGTGCCTGCTCCCTGCTCCCCCTACTCACCTCTCCGTCAAAGCCGTAGATCTTGTTCATGTTCTTGCTCTCGTGGTTTCCCCTAGCCAGGTGCATGTGCTCAGGGTATAGCACCTGAGAAGGTGTAGGATCAGAGCATACAACCTGACGAGACGTAGGGTTGGGGTTTCATGGTTTCCCCTAGCCAGGTGCATATGCCTAGGGTACAGCACCTGAGGTGTTGAAGGATCAAGGGTAGAGGGGTTCAGACCCTGAGAGGGGTCAAGCTTCAGGGTTCAGGGTTCAGCATCTGAGGAGATTTAAGCTGAAGGGTTCAGCACAAAGCTGAGGAGGTGCTGTGTTCAGGGTTTGAGGTTTTCAGCGCCTGAGAGGGTTCAGGGTTCCCAGGACCTGGCAGGAGGGCATCAGGGAGGAGGGCAGGGGTTGATTGACAGGTGGGCAACCTGTCCCACACAGAACACAGTTACAGGCAACATGAGGCCTCCAGGGAAACTCAATCGAAAACCATCGAATTGTATGTATGGCAGCTGCGCTTTTTCAATGGCTCTTTCCATGACCTCTCACTGCCCACTACCACGGAGGGAGCAAGCAGGCGTTCAGTGTCCAGGTTGGTTCAATGTTGTTCCTCCCCTGATCTTTTCCAGCCTCCTGCCCCCCTTTTGCTCCTGACCTTGTAGCCAAGCAGCGCAAAAATGACCTCCACGGAGAAGGACCCTCGGTCCACGAAGTCACCTGTGGGACACAACCCAGGGTCCCAGGTCAGAGTCAAGTTTGCAGCAGCGCATGCATGCAAGGACACAAATGCGCCCAGAGCCAGGCAAGCGCTAGGCAGACAAGCACAGTATCCTGCGCGTTCCAGTCACCAGTCACCACACCACACACTCACATGAGCACAAGCAAAGATGGGAACAAAGTTCCTTCTATCAAACTTCTTGTGGATACAAAATGCGCCAAACATGCCGTCAGGCACATCTGCACACACACCCTAGTTCCGCAGCCCGAGCCGATACCCGTCTCTACGCATCATTGCAGATGTATCAATTGTTCCCCATCCCGTCTCAAGGCATCCCTTCCTGCCCCCTCCTCTACCCGTGCTCCTACCCCTACTCCCATCCCGCCACCCAAACTTGACCCTGCCCCCCATATGCCAGCCCCCCACCCCATGCACTATTGCATATGCACAGATCGCTCCCTGGCCTCAGAGCCTCTCATCCTTCATACACCCTCGCCGGACCATGCTCCCACATCGCCACCGGTCCTAATCCTAATCTTGCCCCAACTCCTCCTTCCCATCTGCCCACCCCCCACCCTCAGAGCCTCCCATCCTTCATACACCCTCGCCGGACCATGCTCCTGCATCGCCACCGGTCCTAATCCTAATCTTGCCCCAACTCCTCCTTCCCATCTGCCCACCCCCCACCCTCAGAGCCTCCCATCCTTCATACACCCTCGCCGGACCATGCTCCTGCATCGCCAAAGGCTTGAACCCTAATCTTGCCCCAACTTCTCCCCCCCATTTACCTGCCCCCCACCCCGTGCACCATTGCAGATGTACTGATTGCCCCCCCCCCACACACACGCGCCTTAGGGCCCAGCCCCCTGTCAAGCCCCGCGCACCGTTGAAGATGTACGGATTCGTTTCCGAAGGCGGCCCGTTGAGCTCCCAGATGTTCAGCAGATCGTAGTACTGCCCGTGTACGTCCCCACATACGGTGTAGTGCTGGTCGTCTGGGATTGAAATGTCCACCAAGGACGCCTGCGACTTAAAAAGCTCCTGGGCTTGCAGAAGGATCTCAAACGCGAACCGTCTGGAGGCGGGGACAACAGCGGGGAGGGGGAGGGGAGAGGGGACGTCAATAGGTGTCGAGGAATGAGAGGTGATGTGTATGTTGGATACTGCAGATCTAATTTGCCTTCGATTAAAAATGAAGTACTCTTATTTTCTACAATGCTGCATTTAGAGAAGATTTCCGACCCAAACTTGGATTCTCCCGCTGAAGACTGGCATCGAGGATTGATGGGCGGTATTTCAAGGCATCCCTCACCCAGCTCCCAACAATCGTGCATTACGACCTAGATGAGTTCTGAAGGAAGGCAAAGCACATGTACAGTATGGACAGATATTACGTCTCAGTCATTATCCACGCACACAGTATCGGACAGCCATATATACCCGTGCGTATACACATGAATCTGCAGGGTGTGTAACATACCACACAACCGACGGTACACATACATGATATCTGCCATCAATAAATTATAATTCAAACACCATCAATAAACCATGGGGCTTCCCTGGGCTGTGGATTAAGGAAGCCACCCAGTCAGCCGTAGCACTAGGTGGGCTACCATACCCCCCTGTATCGGTCCACCCTGGTCAGGCCTGCGCAGGCTGGGCAGTGCCAACCTGTGTATCAACCGCTGCTCCTTAAACTCGTTGAGCATGGCCTTGACAAACTCCAGGTCCAGTGTGTACCCGTCCTTGTTATTGCCTGATGGAGGTGGCACCAGGTGCAAGGAGGGTGGGAGACGGCAGCAGGTGCTCGGGGGGGGGAGGGAGGGAGGCGGCAGCAGGCAGACATGGTTGTAGGTGGCAGGCAAGCAGCTGGCGCATGGGGGAGAAAGCAGTTTCTTTGTGACAGACTAGCATTGCCACTTGCTACTCATGAGACACTTTTTGACAATCTGTGGTTCAAAATATCCCAAAGGTTGCAGGCCTTGCATCCACTCTCTCTGCCTTCCACACAGACCCCCCAGACCAAACACTGACAGTCTGACACCTCTGGTCCCTGCGGGGACCACCCCGGGAAAGAGCACCTCGTCAGAGTACGTACACGTACTTCGGTCGGAAAATCGACCTTCGAGCACCTCTTCTTCCCATGACATCATCCCCCCTGCTGAGCTTTGCCAATAAACTGTCTTGCAATTGCTGCCGCTGACCAGGGCTGCTGCCGAGCTATTCCCACCAAGCCGGCAGTCAGCTACACCCTCCCAACGGACACAATTAATTTGTCCCAAGCAAAGAGGCGCGGATCTCCTTCCCACTGTTTATTCATATCCCGTTCCTTCGGCAGTGTTAGGCTAGATATTAGATAGGGACAGTCACCGTGAGCATCTCATGGATCCAATGGGTGTTACTAAATATCTCTCAAGGTAGCCAAATGCATTCTAATTTAATTCATGATGATTTTGAAACTCTAATAAGTGCATACAAAAATAATTTTCGGATGCAGTACTCAGGATGACTTTCCTGATTCCCACATGCCTCCCTTGGATCTTCGACAAGAACAAAAATCCAACCTCAATCCTCAATATTTAGGGTTTAGGATCGAGAGTTTAACCAGGGTTATGCTCTGGAATAAACTTCTGCATCAATTCCTCTGGTCCCTGGTAGAGGGCACAGGGTTCAACCTTCCATCTCCGGATAATCATTTATTTCAGGCTGTGTTTTCAGATACCGGCAAGCGGCAAGGAGGCACCTCTATTCATATACTCTAACACACGATAACATATAAGTACATAACCCTCAAGGGCTCCCCTCTATCCATCCACACGATGACATATAAGAACAGAATCCTACATGTTTTCATATTTCCATCCACATATAAGCAAATACGTGTCCCACCTTTCATCCGCGGGCCCTTGAAAGAGTCCTCCACATCCATTGTTGACAGCTCGATCGTCGAGCTCACCAGCACCACCTCCTCATCCTGCAACCAGGAGGCACACAAAAACAGGATTCAGGGTCTCGACTACCAATGCCCTCAGCATCCTGCCACCAGCGAGCCAAAATCAGAGACCGTCCGATCCCAGTGCAGCCTGCAAGAGAGACACGGGAGCAGACGGAGACCAGCCAATTGTAGACTTTGGACATCAAATGAGGGTCGGTTGAGGTAACTACCAGTGGTGAACCTGGCACTGCTCCCTGAAGCTCATGACACTGTCAAGCTCTGTGTGAGGACCCCCCCTCCTCCTCCTCCATGAATGCTCAGGGCAAGCCTGCACTGGATCCTTGCATGTTCAAATCCGATCCAGAAAACAGGGTTCCTGAGTGTTAGACACAATTACAAGAGGCTCCTGCGCGTCAGCCCCTCTCCCATCCCCCCTTAGCAATCAAACGCATGATCCGAAACTTACCTTCGAATAAAAAGTGTTTTCTTGTTCAACTCACCGGCGTTGCCAGAGCTTGTTCAAACCTCTGTCGCTTGACCTCCCTCTCACACTCTTCAAGCTTCTTCTTCAGGTCCGTATCCCGAGGTGCTCCCTTGGCGGCCTGCATGGGGGTGCGGGGTGGAAGGGGGTGCGGGGTACAAGGCTTCGGGGACGATGCATTGTCACTTAAGCCACAACACAGCAAGTCCTCTAACAGCTAGCTAACACCAACGACAAGGATTCAAATTAGCCAGTTTGAAACATTGGCTTGGTTGTGAAGCCATGCGGAGGCCATGCAGCCGAGTCAAAGTGAGCGGTTTGCACCTGCAGAGCCGGCAGAAAACATAGCGGCATTGAGAAGCTTTTAAGATCCAGGGTTCAGCTACAAAATTAACAGCATGCGGCTTGCGCATGGGCTGTGTGCCATGAGGCGAAGCTGAACTGCAGTTCCATATCATCTTCAGATCCTTGAGGACAGATCTTTAAATTCTGAATTAAACGCTAAGTTACCAGCATGTGGCTGGTCCATGGGCAGTGCCATGAGGCACGCCTAGCCTTAGGTGCACACTACCTTCTGATCCTAGGTAAAACTGGGAGATATTGGCATGCGGCTGGTGCATGGTCATAAGGCACAGCTAAAGCCTACACATGCAACATCTTCAGATCCTTGAAGGCAGCTCTTTAGATCCTGGGTTAGACTAGCAGTTACCGGCGTGTGATGGGTGCATGGGCAGCGTTGTGAGACGCTGCTAATCCCCACACCATCCGCAGGTCTGTGACTAACCTCCACAGGTCCTCAGATCCTGGATAAAACTTGAAGTTGCCCACATGCTGCTAATGCATGGACAGTGCCATAAGGCGCGGCTGACTATCGGGCCCGCACCATTTTCAGATCCTTTAGGGCCTGCTTGAACTTTCCCATGGCGAAGTTGGCGTCCCCACGGCGGTAGTACGCCTGCGAGTCGGGTGGGAGGCATGAGCTTCGGATGGACGCCATTGGAGGAACGGTATATTACATTTGCGCTAAGCTGTTGCGATGCCTATGTAGCAGCGGGGGGTAGCAGCTACAGCAGCCGAGTAGCGCACTCCGAACCTTGATGAACGTCGGGTCGAGCTCCAAGGCCTTGGTGGCATCTGTGACGGCTGCACCATAACATTCTAGCTTGATTTGGCAGATGGCCCTGTTGCTATAATAGGCGGGGTTGCCGGCCGGATTGAGCTCGATGGCCTGACTGTATCCCGCGATCGCCGCTGCATAATGCTTAGCTGTGGATGCGGAATCACAAATTAGCAGTCAGAAGCGGCACGTGGGGAGGTGAGGTGGAAGGGCCAGAGGGGGGTCCGTGAGACGTCACCGGACCTTTAAAGGCCGTGTTCGCCTCATCCTTTGCGCGCTCCGCTTCCTCCACAAGTTTAGGATCCATTAAGAAACAGTGAGCTGTGGCTGATCGTGGCGCCTGAGTGCACTCAAGTATGTCACCTGCCTCAACCTCACCTGTTTTCAAGTTTGGGGTTTGGGGTTCTGAGGCCTGTGAGGGTCTTGGGGCACAAGGGAACAGCAGCTGCAGACCGGGCAAGGCACAGCCAGATCTATCTGTGGCTGCAGCCCACGCGCATGCTCATAATAATGTTTTCCCTTTCAGACACAATTTCAATACATTCATCCAAGATAGGAATGGTGGCCAGGAAACGTTTGGTGTCACAAAATGACAATTGCGCCACCTGTGATCCGACAGTCTGATCTTGTCTCAAGTCTCTCAGCCCCCCCTGTAAACTAGTCCGGCTGCACAGCAACGCACACAGCCAAGCAGGACAGCTGGCCCGATGAAAACGGCTGGCCATGTGTCACAAAACAGGTATTTCCGTTCTGGAACTTGTAATCCCATCTCGTCCAATTGCACTGGGAAAGTGGTTGGCCTGACTTTCATGAGGGCTCTGTCTCCTCCTGACCTCTTTCCTTCATCTGGGATGTGTGTCGCAAGATAATGCGGTAATCGTGATATAATGGTATCCATCCATTATATCCCATCCAGTACCTGACTAGTGTAGTGGGATCAAGGAAATTCCCAGGAAGGTCCGCACAGGGCTACTTTACTCACCCCTACTCACCTCTGCCGTCTCCGGGTCCAGTGCAACTGGGAGCGGCTGCCCGTGGTTCGGCAGCCCCCCCACGTGCTGTGTTCCTAGGGCTTCTCGCAGCTTGGTCAGCTCATCTGCACGCAGGATGTACTGCTGATGGACCTCTGCCATGGCTTGCTGAGCATCCTGGATGCTCTTCCACCTGCCCAGCTGGCCTCCTAGGTACTCGACAATCCCTGCCGCCTGGCGCCACATCTGTGTTTCTCTCCACTTGAGAGCTTTTTGCAGCCCGTCAATTCGCCCGGTCAGCCTTCTGAAGTGCCCGTCTTGTTTGCTGGTCCCTGGTTCTGGGACCTTTTCGACGCTGCACTCCTCCTCTTCCTCTTCCCTCTCTTCTTCCTGCGCCTCGCCAGCGCCGCCGCTTGCCTGTTGCGCACTAGGCCCTGCCACCTTTGGCTGCCCTTGCAGCTGCTGCCTTTGCGCCTGCTCGCCCCTGCTGGGCACTTGTACCTTGGCGCCTGGCACTGACTTTACTTGTGCAGCTCTGTCAGCTGCAGCTGTGCCGTATCCCCTCTGCTTTGCGACAGGCGGTGCTACCTGCACCGCAGGCGCTGTCCCTGGGATCCGCGAGAGGTCCTGAATCCTCCTCTCGCACTCCTCTGGCGAGTGCCTGGCTGGCTTCCCGCACAAGGCGCACGGGTGGCTGGGGCATGCTGGCAAGCAGCCCCTGATCAGTTCTCTATCCTTGGCAGAAATGCCCGCGGCTCTGCGCGCTCTGGTCACCTCCTCTGAGGCTGCTGCGCCGGCCTCTGCCTGTGCTGCCTCGATCGGCACCAGCCTTTGCCCTTGGAGCCTGGAGGGTACCGTGTTGCTCGGTCCTGTGTCCTGTCCAGCTCTCTTAGCGGCACCTGCACGTGTGGCCATGGCATGCTGTAAGAGCGGCTCGTGCTCTGCCTCAACTGTTGCAGCGGGCCACCCCTCTCTTTCTGCGAATCCACACTGGATTCCTGCCCATGCCACTGCTGCTGCCTGGTACCCCCCTGCTGGGGATGCCCGCATTAGTGGCAGCGTAAGGTCCCTGACCCCCTGCACCCTCTGTGAACCCTCTCTGGGGCGTAAGGTCAGTCTTCCTGCTGCCTCCAACACCCCGTTATACTTGAGGAACTCCGGGTTCCCTACCAAGTGCTCATATGCATCTGGTGGCGTCTTAACAACCCTGACCACCGTGGGCTCCATAATGGCATTGGGCCCTCCATATCCGTACACCACATAAATGAACAGCACTCCATACAGATCTGCCCCTGCATTGTCTGTGGTACGGATCTTCTCATCCGTACGCACCAGCTCTGCCCCCATGGCGACTAATTGCTCTGCAATATTGACAGTGATGACATGGCACGTGCATGCTGAGTCCATGAGGGCTTTCTGAGCCACCAGGACCTTTCCTTTGACCATGAGTCCCACGCACTGCTCCAGGTTGCTTCTGTCATTCTTGAAATACTGCAGCTGGGGTGCAGCTGTCATCGTTCTACTCTCTGGCCTGGTGCTACTGGTCTCACCCGTGTGGTTGTAGTTGTCTGCTCCCATTGGCATCGTGGTGAAAGACAGCGCCGAGAGTCTCTCGTTCAGCTTGAACACCTGTAGGCGGATGTCAGACATATCATCAGCTAGTTTACTCAATACCAGCCTCTTTGCCCCCTTCCTGGAGGCAGGTTCCAAGAATCCTGGCTCTGGTTCCTCCTCCTGAAAAGGTTCTGGCATAAACGACTTAGGACGGGCATTATGAACCGCCTGTTTGAAACCCGCAGGCTTGGGTGCCAGCCCAACCTGCGTCATGAGTGCCACGGACTCGCTGAGCATCTCTGCCATGGTCTGGTGCCAGCCTTCTGGCTCAGCCTGCACCGTTGCACTGCTGAGATGCGACACGTGAGCCGCCTGCTGCGCCTGACCCCCCTGGCTAGGCCCAGGCCTTGGGTACTGCTTATTGTTCTGATTCCGTTCATACGGCCTGCCTGCAGCCTGTCCCTGCTGCGGCCTTGGCGGTAGAGGGTACTGCTGTTGCGGCGGCTGAGGGTACTGCTGTTGCGGCGGATACTGCTGTTGCGGCTGTCTGGTCGGTCCAGTTGTGATGTCTGTAACCAGGGGCGTAGACCTGCGCTCATCCCTGGCCCTGGGCACCCTGCAGTCCCTGGCCAGGTGCGCCGTGCTACCACACTGGTAGCACGCCTTGGCTGCTCCCAGAGCGCCTTCTGCGCTGTAATTTGCTGTCCCGGTTTGGTCCGCCCAGGTAACTCCTCTGGGTTTACCATCAACCCGCAACTGCTGTACGGCTGCTGAGCCTGCGGGGTGCACTACCCCTTCAAGGCGTGTCCGCATCTCCCACTGCCCCGTCCTCTCTTTTCTGCCCCTGTTGGGCTGTGCTTCTCCCTGGCTAGGCCCACTGTTGGCCATCTGCCTGAAGCTGGTTCCTCCCAGGTCACCCATTTCCAGGGCAAACCTCTCCCACAGCACCACCTGCTGTGTGAGTACTGCGATCTGGTCTTCATCAGTCATGCTGAGGTACCCTGGCACCGTCATAACGAACTTGCTCAGCTTGGCTCTAGCGACAGCTGGGAGCCCGTCATGGAACATGCGCGAGACAGAGTGGCTTCTGCCGAAGTGATCTACTGCATCCCTTGAGATCTGCAGCAACTCTGCCGTCGTCAGCACTCTGTGAGCAAATGCTTCCACCGTCTCCTCTGGCTTGACGTCCGGGTCTAGGGTAGTCTTTACTCCCAGCCTGAGGTTGGTGATGGCTGTCCTCTCCTCTGAAGTTGGCTTTCCTACTTCCGCCTGAACCACCCTGATCCACAAAATGAGGAGCGAGGCCTCGCAACTCTGCTCCTCTGCCGGGGCGATCCACTGCTGCCCGATCCGTTCCACTTCTCTGGCAATTCTGTTTCCTGCGTGGGGCGCCGCCCTGATGGCTGCCATCAGCGGCCCCATGCTGGCCGGCTTGCTGTCCCACAGCCTGACCAGCGACTTGATCAGCAACGTCATAGCTGACGGCGACTGGCATGATCCAGCTATTTCACCGGCCACCACAGCCAGCGCTGGCTGGTCATCTGACATTGCCAGCCTGTTGTGCGATCCCCAGTATCCACACGCCTGGCAATATTTCCTGGCTGCAACTGCGCCTGGGTGCGACATATCCAGGACTGGCACGTTGCCTTGGATGGCTGGGATCTTGGTGACCTTGGCCACCCCTGTCAGCTGCAGGACCATCTGTTGCTGCAGCTGCAGGGTCAATCTCGCCTGCTCCCTGTCGATTCTCTTCATTTCTTGGTCGCTGGACTCCTGCCTGGTTCTTGGCCTGCGCTTGTCCGCTCCCCTTGGCTCTGAATTCGCTGATTCTGAGCGCGATCCATATCCACCTCCGCTGCCTCCTGACGGGCTGCGTCCTGGACGGTATCTGTCGAATCTGTTGTCATTGTCCTCCTGATCATCCCGTGACGGCTGTCTGCCTGCTCTTCCTGCGGAGCTTCTACTCCTGTCGCGCGGCTGCCTCCCGGTCTCACTTCTGCCTGGTCTGTCGCCCGACCCGGGTCTCCAAGGGTGTGCTCTGCCTGGTCCTGCCTGCCCCCTGGGCGGCTCCTGGCTTTGCCGATCCTGCTGTGCTCACCTGCTGCATTCACTGGTTCCCCTGGGTTGCTCCTGGCTTTGCTGCCTTGGCTGTTCCCAGCTGTCCGCCTGCCCCCTGGGCGGCTCCTGGCCTTGCTGGTGTAGCTGTTCCCTGCTGTCTGCCCGCTCCCTGGGCGGTTCCTGGCTCTGCCGATTTGGTTGCTCCCTGCTGTCTGCCCGCTCCCTGGGCGGCTCTTGGCTGTACCAGCTTGGCTGTTCCCTGTTGTAATCCTGCTCTCTGGGCACCTCCTGGCTTTGCCAGTACTGCTGTTGCTCACTGCTTGCTTGCCCCCTGGGCTGCCCTTGGTTCTGTCTTCCTGGCTGCGTCCCTCCTGTATAATTCCTGGCGAAGGAATCAGATTGCGTTTCCCCTCTGGTTTCATGCCTTCTTGGTCCACTGCTGCGCACACTGCCTGCAGGCTCGTCCTGTTGCGTTCCTCTTGCTGCTCCCTCTTGCCTTTTCCTCAGGAATTCCTCAATGTTATCCAACTGGGTTTCCTGGCATGTGTTCTCTTTGTCCTCGACGATGCGCAGGAGTGCATAAGATTCTTGCCTGCTGGCTCTGCGCGTTGCTACGCCTTGCTCAGCCATCCTGGCCAGTGACCGGCTAGTCAACTCCACTCTTTCGCTGGCGGCTGGGCTACTGGCCCTGGGTTCTCCCCTGCCCCTTGGCCGCCCCCTGAGGCTTGGCTCACTGCTGACCTCAAAAAACTCCGATCTGGGTGTCGGTGTTGGCGCGGCCCTGGCCTGCTGCTGCCACCTCTGGACTTCCCTGAGATCCTCAGGCTGTTGCGCCGCTGTTTCGAATCCTTCCCACACCTGGTCCTCCTCATCTTCTGGTTCGGAAGTGTGCTCCCCCCGCTGTCCTGTCACCGAGCGGCTGCATTTGCTTTTCTGGCTCCTCTTCGCCGCTGACCTCATCCACTGCCCTGGAGCGCTCTGGCTCTCTAGGTCTGGCATCCTGCGCCTGCGCTGGTCCTGAAAAAAATCCACGCCGGATTCCCTTGCTGCTGCCGCCTTGCATCTGGTTGCTAGATCCCTCCTTGGGTGTCTGCACATGTCTGCCCACACTGGGCGCAAACTTGGACAGCGGCGTCCCGTAGACTGTGGATCCCACCCCTCTTTTAACCAGCACCTTGCGTGGTCGCATTGGCTGTCTTGGGCGCAACCCTGTCACTGGCTGCCGCTCCTTCTCTTCTTGTATCGGCTCAGGAAGCTCTTCCTCAGAAATTAGGTCAGCCCACGGTTTTCCCACTGGTACAGCTGACTTTTCCTGTGGTTTTCTGCTGCTCTGCGGGACCTGCCTGGTTCCAGCCGTCTGGATCTCAGCTTCCATGCGCATGACCTCTGCAAGCATACTCCTAACTTCCATGTCCTCTGCTTTCATTCGCTGTTTGTCTGGGCAGGTTTTATCATTGCCTGCAAACCCCCCTGGGGCTGCGGCTACCTCGGCCCTTAGATCCGGTTGGCTGGGCTCTTCTTTGACCCGCTGCGCAACCCTTGCCACCCTGGGCAGAATCTCCTGCGGCGCGGCCTCAGGTTCACCGCTCTGCCGCGTGTCACAGCTCTGGGACGCTTCCGTTGCTTGATCCAAGATCAGCTCTGGGGTTCCCGCTTGAGTCTGCCACTGCTCGAAATTCAGACTGCTGTCTGAACCAGCGGGCAATGGACCCCCTCGACCAATGCCTTTTCGCGTTACTAGCACTGCACCATCTGCCTGCGCCCCTGCCTCTCTGGGCGGTACGCGGCCCGGCTCAGGCACCTTGCAGTCCTCTGCAGATGGTTCCACTGGCCCTGCCAGCTTCTCCGCCATCAACAGGGCTTCTGCAACAAACTCATCGCTAGCATTCCCCAGGTCTACACCCGGCTCCAGCCCCCTCAGACGCCCACTCTTCCGTTGGACGTCAGGGTGCTGGTGCCTATCGGGATTCAGATCTACGCCTGTCATTCCCACAGGTATTTTACGAACCACACGGTCCTGCAAGTGTGCTGGCGACACCCCCTACAAAACCTGCTAACATTAGGCTTCTGCCCCTTGTTCCTACTGCAATCTGGTGAGGATCTGCAAGTCAAGACCGGACGGCAGGCACAGCAATTACGCAGGATAGGCCTCGCCTTTCTGCTTTTCTGCTCACTAATTTTAATCTGGCGGAATCCTCCTTCGCCCTTTTTTTCTGCTAGCTAATTTTTAATCTGGCGGAATCCTCCTTCGCCCTCTTTAGCACCTCCCACCTTTGCTGGCTGGGCTGCTTCTAGATGGCACACGTCCCGCGTGGATGTCTCGCGTCCTGCGCGGAGGTATCCTCTTGCGTAGTGTCCGTTCAGCTCTGCGGTCCTGCGGGGATCCTTTGGTACACCCACAAAACTTCAAACTTGGATGTTCTATCCACAAGTTCACTTCTGTCAATGATGAAAGATTGGATCCACCTGATCACAATCTGCAGTCACACAGGTAATTATCTGCTGGGTGTATAAATCCACAGCCAGATCTTCAAGCCTCTCCTGGACTACAACACTAAGCTGCCACGCTTAATGATTCTCAGGGTTTAACTTGGCAATCTCTCTCTGGAGATTACCACAGCAAAGTGCAGTTCAAACACTGTCCAAGGTCGTTTGCATGCAAACAAAATTCCAATTCCGCTGCACAAGCACCTTTAGCAGGAATTGGCAAATCAGGCTGATCAGGCTAGATCTACTTCGTCCCTTTCTAAAGGACACGCGATGTGCGCTTCAGGTCCGTGGCGGACTTCTTTCCTCACGGCAGTGACGGACGCCTACGGGCAGACTCAGTGACTCTTCACTGGCTGCGAGTGCTCAGCGAGTTAAGCAGCTGAGCTGGATATTTGTATGTATAGCAATAGACTAAGGTAGCGTAGGCCTTCTAGCCTTCTGGGCGCGATCCAGCAGGGCTATGTTAAGGGCACTTACCGCGCAACACGCGGTGAGGTGACCGGGACGTAGACTGCGTACTTCTTCTTCCGCAGGGTCTCGGTTCTCTACTGGGGTACTTGTCTCCAGCTAGTTCAGCTGAGGCTGAGCTAGTCTTGACTCGGGATAAGGTACTGACTTATGTGAACGTAGGAGGTCTCATACACGGATGACGGCCGGCGCTTGTTACAAATAGAGGTCTGTCCTTTAGAAAGGGACGAAGTAACTAGTTTAGGCAATTGCCGGGATACAGGGACCCGGCAGGCCCAATTCAGAGTACGGATTATGCTCAATCACCCTGCGTAAGCGGGTTTCTAGGTCACAAATCAGGAGACTCCGCAGAGAAGCTGCGGAGGCTCCGTGGCCACTAACGGCGGCTCAAACGGTTCTGTCACGTATACGGTAATATACTGTGACAGCTGTCGCACCATAAAGCAGTAAACGTGCCAATATGGTAAACTCCGGAATCTCCGGTAAAGGCGCCTTAGAAAGGTGTCCTCTACTCACAGATACGGTACATCACCGTACACTCATGCTCCTTGTACTACATACAAGAGCTTGTTAACAAGATGACTGTAACTGGAAGTCCCTAACTGCATGTCTCTGACTGGCTGTCTCTGCCTGGAAGTCTCCGTCTCGTGGGTACCGCCCCTACTACTTTACTCACCCCTACGGTTACGGTCGTTTACGGTTATATGCTGTGACATGTGCAAGTTCCGGTTACAAGGCTGGGGACCCATCTCTTGGATTGGTGGAAGCTCTAAATAAATGTAAACCTGCCCGAAGTATCCCCAGCCCTATCAAGCCTTCAACAAGGAAGCATGAGATACATGCCATATGTGCCAGTAGTTGGCACTGTCAGTGGCATATAACCGTAAAAAACCCTCCAATCCCGCGATTTAGATGTTCCTTGAACACCAGCATAAAACCTCCTAGAAGAGGAGTACCAGTCAGGGGCATCGTGGTTACCTCCTTCAACTGATTATGGAAGACGTGCCTGGTATCAAGGCTGATGTTGCCTAAACAGCGGGCATGCACAATCGCAAGTCAGGCGTTGATAGTTTGCCGATAGTTTGCTGGCCGTGCCAGACAGTCAACTGAAGCGTCAACTTGCTACCGGTGGACAGCTTGGTCCCACTGGTTCCATGCCACTGTTCCTCTCGCTGCTGCGGCTCATGCCACGGTTGCTCTCGTTGCTCCCACTGCTCTTATTGCTACAGCAGCTGATGCCACTTTAGCTCTCACTTTTACCATATATAATATATTTGTCTCTTTGTTGCCAGTGATGCCACATTGCCACTGTTGCTCTCGTTTTTACCATCTGTTGCTCTCGCTGTTGCCGCTGGTGCCACTGTTGCTATCGCTATTAACACCGTTGCTCTCGCTGGTACCACTGATGCCCTTGATGTTGATGCTGTTGCCACTGTTGCTCTCTTTGCTGCCACTCTTCTCCTCTCGCTGCTATGGCTTATGCCACTCTTTTTCTCGTTGTTACCACTGTTATGCTTGACCTCCTGAGGCGGTATCCTTAGTTCCTCACCCATGATGTAGCATGTGTGGTCCTTGATATAATGATACGCCTTTGTGGGTCACACGGCCATTACACTCCTCCGTGGCTTATTTGAGTTTCATGGGTGGGGGAGGAATGTAGGGGTGCGGGGTGCTCATTTGGAGCAGGGTTGGTTTGGAGTGTGGGAATGCGAACGCTGTGGGCTGCGGCTCAAGCTGCTGTGGCCGTGTCTTTTCTCAGTGTGTCGACCACCATCTTGTTGGAAGAGCGCCTGGGGGGGCAGCTCGGGGCACCTACCACCACAAGGGCGTACTTTCTGCTGCCCATTGGGCCTGGGCGAGGGTGAGCCTTGGTGGGGGTCGATTCCTTACAAGCTGCGTCTTCGTAACGAATCTTCGTCATAAGATGACATCTCAGCCTATGCCTCAGGGGTGACATCAGCGGTCAGCCCATGCTGATGAAGAGGTGAGTGGCTGGTACCGGATGGCCAGCATGGCGAAGTCGCCCTCCCTGGCCAGTGAAAAGAGAGTAAACGGCTGGACGTAAGTTTGCAGCCCTATGGGGGGACTCGAGATTAAGGTTTTCAAGGTTGATGTTCCAGGAGTTAATGGGTAAGGAAAAAGTTGTCAAGGCGTCGACTTGAACTGAATTCCACTATGGCATCTTTGGTCTAAGAATGCTGAGGTGGAATTAGGTAGCATGCTGCATGGCTGCCATGCTGGGATAGGTTAGGGAAGCATGCTGAAGATGAATGGATCATGGAACCCTTTATATCATATTTTCAGCTGAGGAACAGATGCAATTACATGTTCCAAGTATAAGGAAAGGGGCAGCAGGGGAAGAACAGGGGCAGGGGCAGAACAGGGGTAGGGGCATGGTTAAGGGCAAGGGCAAGGACAGAACAGGGGTAGGGGCATGGTTAAAGGCAGAGGCAGGGGCAGAACAGGGGTAGGGGCATGGTTAAAGGCAGGGCAGGGGCAGAACAGGGGTAGGGGCATGGTTAAGGGCAGGGGCAAGGACAGAACAGGGGTAGGGGCATGGTTAAAGGCAGAGGCAGGGGCAGAACAGGGGTAGGGGCATGGTTAAAGGCAGGGCAGGGGCAGAACAGGGGTAGGGGCATGGTTAAGGTCAGGCCGTCAGGGACAGGGGGCAGGGGCAGGGGCAGGGGCAGGGGCGGAACAGGTGTAGGGGTAGTAGGGGTATGGTTCAGGTCAGAGGCAGGGACAGGGGCAGAACAGGGGTAGGGACATGGTTAAGGGCAGATGCAGGGGCAGGGACAGGGGCAGAACAGGGGTAGGGGCATGGTTAAGGGCAGGGTCAGGGGCACGGGCAGGGGCAGAACAGGGGTAGGGGCAGGGTTAAGGTCAGGGGCACGGGGAGGGGCAGGGGCAGAACAGGCGTAGGGGCATGGTCAAGGGCATCATGGACACGAGGTGCTGGAAATTTTGGCAAGGGTGAACGGAGCAGTTAGGGAGAAAGTAGTCAGCGGGTATGATCAGTGGCAGTTGAGACTCTCTTGACTAGGCTTTCAGTCTCGCACTGGTGTGAACATCTTCACACCACATGCACGTCCGATTTGATGCGAGACTTTCTTATGTCAGCATCATTATACTAGCATATTTTGCAGAGCTTACTGACGATAAACTAATTTTATCAACCTGTTTGGGACTTAATCACTAGAATTCAACAAGATGGCAGCAAAGACAGAATTTACTGGAGCAGGCAATCTAACAAACATGAATGGAAGCTTGATCGCATGCATCAGTGACGAGGCAAGTTTCACATGAAACCAGAGATTTTGAGCTACACCTACAGCCCCTATCCGTATAGTATATTAATCTGCAATAAGCAATATGTTTCCTATGCGCTGGTTGGAACCGCTGAATTTTCCAACGTCTTGTCCTTCGCCCGCAGGACACTATCACTGGGTTTTTGCTAGCTGGAGTGGGCAATATTGACATCCGGAAGAAGTCGAACTTCTTAGTTGTTGACTCCAGTGGGTGAAAGTGCTGCTGTCGATGTTGGTGCCCATTTTTGTTACCACGATCTTCTTTGGTAACCAAACGATCTTCTTTGCAGAAACCACCACGAAGCAGATAGAGGCAGCTTTCAAGGAGTTCACCTCACGAGAGGACGTTGCGATTGTGCTGATCAGCCAAACTGTCGCCAACATGATTCGCATGACTGTGGACCAGCATCACAAGGTCTGGAAACCAGATGATGGCCGAAGCATGAACATCCTTCTATCAGCTGGACTGCGACGATATGTGTTCCTGCAGTGTCATGACCTCATGCACTGTAGCGTTCATGGTTCTTCTTTTAGCATCCAACGAATTGCATGGCATGCATGCCATGCAGTTACCAGCCAACGGGCTACAGGGCTAGAAACTCTGACAGTTCAGATCCTTGGACTGGACAGTGGCCACAGTCAGCATCCTCGAGCTGCCTCCCTCATATTTTCCCTTGTTTATCACAGGCCGTGCCAGCTGTATTGGAGATTCCGTCAAAAGACAACCCATACGACCCAAACGCCGATTCGTTGCTGGTGCGGGTCAAGCATATTTTCGGCGCAAACTAAGATGTCATTCATTCCGTTGGGCCCCCAGCTGCTATCAACTCTCCAGCTGGCATGATTCCCTTCCCCTTTGGCCTCATGGGTCAAGGATGACCACAACCAGGTTTAACCCATAACTGACCGACTGACTGCTTTTTGTTTAGACTCATACCCATGCGTAGCATTGGGCCGAGGAGTTTTAGCACTCGTTTTCTGTTTGCTCCTTGAATGCCTCCTTCTCCCATCCTCATAAGCTGCCATGGTAGGCAAACACGGTCCTTGAATTCATGTAAATCCCTCTGCAGCCAGTGGGAAGTGGCTATGACGTGATTTCACGCATTGTAATGTATCATCAAACGGATGGCATGTCATACAGATTTAGTGAACACCAAGGGATGAGTACCAGCATCTCAATTTTTGTTTGTTTATTACTGTCTGAGTGGCCCCAGAAGTTGCATGGGAAAATCATGCGTCGATATGACATGACAAATTGCTTACGCTCATGTTGAGGAAAGAGTCCCTGTATGGCGCTTGTGTGAGTCCATCATGGCTTGAATTGGAGAATCAGAAACAAGTGAGATCTGTGCCACTTGTCTCGCCAGAGAGTGGTTGCAATGAATGTAGTGCATAGTTCCTTGCGCTTTACCGATGGGATGGGTACCAGCGTCATACATTGCGAGCATTGTTTTTGTACAACCAAACTACTGTGTACAGGTAACCTGTCCCCAGGGTCTTTTACTGCTGAATTATTAGCGACGGGCATTAATATATCGAAAAGTTCCTGCAAAATCTGTCATGGTTGCCACTAGACATGCCATGCAACAGATTTTTTGTCTCCTGAAAGATCGACCTGGATTTCTATAATCTGTGAAGGATAAAGGTATGTGAATCTCTGGATGGAATGTGCCTAACTATGTATGAGGCCCTGACCTTAGTGTCATTTCTGTCTGGCCGTAATCTAATTACCGATGTACCATGCTCTTCCATGCACCCGCACCACTGCTATGGGGGTCAACGATGCTGCATGGGCTACACTAGGCTTGTGCCGTGGCTTAATACCGAAGCAAGAGCTTCATCTTGAACTGCAGGTCCCAGCATGACTCGTCCAACAACTCCTGATGGTCAGTACCGGATTACCGGTCGTCATGTAGGGGCCGGGACGAGCAGTGCATGACGCACCGTATTCAGGCAGCAATTCAAAGCATCTGTCAAGTTGTATCTTTTGTGAGGCACGCTGTAGGCCTTCATTCTTCTACGAAACAGGGTCAAATGTCAAAGGTATTTCAATATAAACACAGCTGAAGTTCACACTCTTTGACAACGGTTCCGAGCAGAGTCCCTGGGCCAGTGAGAGCAGTGTCTCAGCCATTATCCCTTTATTTGTCTGAGATGGAGGGCCAAGAAGGTGAGCAGATTTATCCCGTGTGATTCAGTGGACCGCTCTACAAAAAACGATCTGTGCCGTAGGAACAAGGATAATTGACAAGCTAGAGTCTTTTAAGAAGACAGCATCGATTGCTGTGAACATAAAAGAAACGCCCGAAGAAGTGAGTTCTGGAGGAGCCCTTCTTAGGGCTCGGTTTGTTGATTTGTGTTTCGAATGTGCTCACAAGCATGCACCACATGCGCAGGAGCCTGCGACCGAGGTGCCTTGTGCAACTCCTACAGCAGAGGAGATGGACAAGATTCTAGACAGGGAGCTTGCCGGTATGATTGTTGTTGAACGATGCCAGCTCTGTCGTAGCTGCCCAGCTCACAATATGTTAATATTGTTCGCAGATTTGGTTCAGGCGCAGAAATAATGCGCTGCTGCACCTTGGGGATCCGGAAGCCGGCATCACTTAATCATCGACACCTTCGAATCAATCGAGACCATCGAAACCACGCCATGATGGATTAAGTGGAATCTGTCCGGGGGGGGCTATTTCCTCATTAGATTACGAGATCCCTTTGCCGATATGAGTTCACCATCGAGACTTTGAAATGATGGGAGGCCATGCATCGAAGTCAGGGATGTATGCATTCTGTCACGGGGGGGATTACTCCGCGTGGCTTCATGCTTCACTCCTCGTGTTCATTTGGCCTTGTACTCTCGGGTTAAAACGATTGGTTCGAGCATAATTTGACCTGCTTTAAAACCAGCTGAGACCCCATGTCAAAACTCTGTCATGGTAGAGGCCCATGCAAGGCTGCAAGCCAGACATGGGCCTCCCCTGTCAGGCGGTCGGTCGATGACAGACATTTTAGTTTTGACAGTTCTACGCATCATTCAAGCCATGCACTATGACCATGTTGCACATGCCTGCCTTTGCAAAGCTATGTAACGCCATGCATTGTCTCCACCTAGCTGCTTTCGCTCTTCATCTTGGCATCCTGCCGAGGACAGGGCCACGCTCAGCAAGCCGCTAACTGTTTCATGGTCCGTGAGACGAGGCCATGGGGGTCAGCTGTCTCGGGATCCAGGAGACTTGCTCGGTCTGATCAGGTGCACAACAATTTAGCTCCGAAGACACCACGAATGGCTCGTCGGTCTTGACAGTAAATCAATCAGCTCGAGTGGCAATCTAAATTGACCGTGTATCGTTGGTTAGATGAGTTCAAAAATCGGCGTTGCGCGGCTGGAGTCTCAGATATGTCATACTGAACCCATGAATATTTAAGGGAAAACAGTATGGAAGTTGTCCAAAGCCGGTTTCAAAATATTTGTATGGCCACGCATGGTTGATATAGTGGGGGGCAACCGATATGTGTCAATTCTGAAAATTTTGATGTTTTTCTTCAGGAATGTGCGGGGGGGGGGCAAAAAAACTGAATACACCCCATCATCGAAAGTTGTCGAGCTTGACGAGAGCTTTCTATATCTGGTCTTAAAATTGTTTTAGTTTGGCCCATGGGCTGGGAGTTATGGAGGGTCAAAGTGGGGGGGGGGAGGAGGGTCCTAACAAATAAAGGCTTTTTTTGGAAATTTTAGTAAACATCAGATTGAGACGGTAGCTTCACCGTTGCATTCCCATTGTCATTTGCTACATATATGCATCATACAAAATTCCACACCAAATACCAGACCCCTCTTGGCATGCAATTTTGGCAAGAGGGCATGGCACCGGAATTACATGCACCGTTGTGCGTACACCCATTATGGACTCACACGGTGTAGTTGCATTGGCAGTTGCTATGAATTAAACAATGACAACATGTTGTGAGCATTGTTTGAAGGTCTAAAAATTCACATACAACCTAGTAGCCCTATGGAATCACCAACAGGGATAGAGTGCAAGAGAGGAGCTGAGAAGCTGGCAGGGAGAACTCTTGACGTCATCTTCAGCTGCCTACTAGCCCAATTGGTGGGGGTCCCTGGTCACTCCAGCTTCCACCAGCCTCTAGCCACATCTTGAGCATGTCAGCTGAGCTCCCGTACAAAGACGATGATGCCAAGCCTTAGCCACTTTGCGATGACACCCCCCAAGAGTTGGAGGATGCTCAACAAGAATATGGACCTCTAATAGTTGGGGATGTGCCGACGGTGTGCAAGGTGCATGGATGTATGTGGGAAGATAATCAAGCTATCAACTATGCGGTTGCACGTCGGAGCGCACATCTTGCTACGCCAATGTGCTTGGGGAAGCCTGTAGCTTGGAGCCAAGTGGTGCTGAGGCATGCGGCTTTTGTGGCATTGTGTGTACTACAACGTACTAGGCTCTACCAGCGGCATGCTAGCAGTCAAGTCCCGCTGCCCCTGAAGTACAAAATGTCATATGCGGCTGCTGAGAGGGGTTCTGCCAACAATCCTTAAACCAACAGACTAGTGGCTTGCACCATCTGCGGGAGCATCGCGGGTACCATCCGCCCTTATGTCAGGAGTTATCACTTCCTAGAGGTCATTGAGTCAGCCCACCCTGGTCAGGAGCTGACTAAGGCAGATGTGACGAGATATGCCATCAACGTTGAGGATTTTAAAGGGGTGGTGGGCAAGGAGCTCCCCAAGAAGCAAAAGACCATGCTTCTTAAGCAGCACATCAGCGCGCTCAAGTTAAATGCTAGTTTGATGCCACTCATGCATGAGTCCTCTCGTTTCTGAAACCTCGTGGTCTCTAGCGTGGATAGGTACATGGCAGGTGGCTGGTGGCTAGAGCAATGGTTTATTCTTTTGTTTCACCGCTTGACATTTGTGAACCATCTACATTTATCAACGCCATTAGAAGCGCACTGGTGAGCTGATCAAAATTGACCCCGCTCCCTTCCTTAAATTCTGATGTTTTACTGACAAATTAAGGTTTTACTAGGTTCCGGAGGCAGAGGGGGGGGGGGGTGGGGTAGCCAGGGGTCTTTTGTACGTTTGACATTTCATTATGATGGGGTTTTGACTTTATTTGTTGTCCCCCCTTGGCCATGTGTGTTGTCTTGGCGTTGGATGGCTTTCGTACGTCAATAACATTACACCTTTGGCCGCTTTGGGCCAAGCTCAAAAGGCTTAGCTGCGCGGGCGCCCGAATGCCTGGTCGGGAGGTGAAGACACTAACGGCTGGACAAGAAAGGAAAGAAACATACGGAAAAAGTAGAAGGCATAGACCACCCAAACAAGTGCAAGGAAGTATGAAGAATTGCCAGCTCGTCGACTCGCTCGTCCATATCCTAGCCTAGAACAAAAAGGGAAGGAACATTTGTTCTTTCATTCTACTTTTGTGTTTGAACATATTGGGCTGTTGGTCATGAAAACCACGAAAAGGGGAAAGATCAAATCTTCTCTTTTTCCGGTAGATTAAAAAAAAAAAATTGACGCAAGGAAGCCCCGCCGGCTTCTGAAACGACTAAGCCTTTACAATAGCTACCACATCAGTCCTCCACCAGTCCACCTAAGCTTGAGCATCCCGCCCAAGCCTACTCTGGTACAAAGAGTTAGCTTTCATATGTTTGTCAGTTTGTAGGTGTCCATGCTGGTAGCTTCACTAAGTATCCTAGTTCACTCGATATGCATGCATGCATGCACGTTACTCCGCCCATTCAGCATTCTTTTATTTGGCCCCGCCCCACCCTTGCCCTCCCACCCTTGCCCTCCCACCCTTGCCCTCCCACCCTTGCCCTCTTAATTTCACATGTTGGCGCCATACCGGTATGTGTTATGTGTTGGTGAGTGAGCCTAGTATCGAATCGCTGATGAGCGAGCCGTCGACGGCCTAAGGTAGAGCAGGAGGCCCGACTATACCGGCACCGCTATCTACTAGGTCGGTCGCATCATGTCGTAGTCGGCCGCGCTTACAAAAAGAATGCTGCGTCGTGCGTGCATGAGCTCAACCTACAGCCATGCAAGCATCTTTTTCGCTACCCACTGCATTCCGTGCAGTATTGTTGCGCATGCTTGCTGCCGAGCTCGTTCATGCCTGAGTAATAATATTATGGGGCCTGGGTGGCTGGGTGGGAGTCGAATGGAAGCCCCCGCCCGGTCATGTGAATCGAGCTTTCTTGTGAGCGGTTGGATGGGAGTCGGACATTGAAATCTGTGATCGCGGGGGTTACATGACGGGCGGGTAAGATCACCGGGGTAAGATGCCAGAGTGCGAGGGGTGGACTTCGGTGGCTGCGATGCATGCTGCATTGGTGAATGAATTTGCATGTTCGTATGACATTGATTGGGGTGGGACCACCGAGGGAGTGGTGGGGGCCACCAAGTAGCTAGGGACAACCGAGCGAGGCTCTGTCCGACAGCTACCGGTGGTCGACGATTTGCATTTTGGCGGGGAAAACACGCCACATATGGAAGCACACCTCACTTGGTGCCGTGAGGATGCATGATATGTGCCTAACGCCCCCCATTGGGACTGTGTCACCTGAACCAACAATCAACATGTCGATAGATGTCGAAATGCCGCCAGCCGGTGGCCGGTGTCACAAATTCGCCATGCATGCATGGCGGGCTGCACCTCGCGCACGTATTTCGGATTTCGAGCGAGATCGCGTGACGTGGACCGTTTCTCTTCTGCGTCCATAAAAGGCGAGTCTGTGCTCATACTGCACAATTGCTGATGTATCGAACAACAACGCAGATTGTATACCATCTCTAGCTGTTTTCAATAACTGTCGCCTTCCATCCCTAGTAGCTCGCTCATCAACGAGAGTGTGACGGGATCAACTATGCCTGCTATTTCATTCCACAACATGATCGGCAGAGACGACCTTCCGCGGCGGCCTGCACGCCTTCAGCGCAAGACACCGCCATGTCCCATTCTGCAGAGGAAAGCCAAGCAACAAGACCTTGCATCACAGTGTGAGCAGTTGATAAACCCGCTAGATAGCTAGCTGCGAGCTATGAATCAGTGATGCGTTGTGTGTGCCGAGTCCTGGCTAGCTGGTGCATTGATGTCGATCTGCTGCCATGCCGGCCTGGATGATATGATTCAGCCAGCATCTTTCTGTACCTAGGACCGCCTGCATTACCTCACTGTGCCAACTCAATCTCCGTCCGTCAGATAGATAGAATAAGAAGGATGAAAGATACTGTAGATTTTGCTTATAGATGCGGCGTGGATTATGCTCGCTCTTAAATATCTCACTGCCCAATGCCCGTATCTGTTGATGCACCGACTGACTTTGCAGGCATTTGCGTACCGACGACAACGACCAAGGTGCCAATTATGCCAAGGCAGATGAGCCAGGCAGCAGCAGGTGAGGAGTACATCCGTCTTTGGATCATTCAACCTCGAGTGCGTGAAAAGATTTTGGTCACGAACGATGACGTCCTCCTCTTTAAATTTTCGATTTTCCGACAGCTCTGCAAGTGCTTGCGCACCTACAACGAACCTCTGCATTGAGCTGCAAATTCCCGACCACATCCCGACCACCCTCTTGACCAGATAGAGATAGAAAGACACTCGCCCAAAATGCCGTACTTTCGCATTGCTTATTTGCTTGGGAATCTGAAGTACCCGTAGTGTCCACCCTATATCTGCTGTCGACGCATGACAGTCAGTTGCTTGGTTGTACAGCTTCCACCTCTTTCACCCCGACAGTGTTTCCCCGGCCGATCGCGTCCCACATTTCTCGCTGCATGCATGCCACATGATCTGCATGTCCGTCTTCATGCACCATCATGCATACCGTACTGCTACTTATGTATAGTGCTTCAATCAATGCCTTTGTGGATCCAATTTGAGGCCATTTATAATATGTAATCGAGGGTGCTACGATTGGGACTTGCTACCCCAAAAGTCGAACCACCTAACATAAGTAGCCATACTGACGGTATCCCAGATCTTTGAAGTTTTAACGCTTACTTCCCATGTCTAGCATCACACTGACAAACAGTGGTCCAAAACAACCTCACTGTTTGCTCCATGCAGATGTACAATTTCACAAGATCGCTGATCCCTCCGCTATCTCAGACTTCAGCGGCGACATCTCAGATTTCTCCTCATCCTCGTCCTCTTGTTCCTACTGCTCCCCCCCGACGACGCCGCTGCCCGGCGTGGTACAGAAGCATGGGCCTCCATCCTGCTCCATGTCGGGTTATGCCATGACTAGCCATGCCAACAGGTCAGTTGTTTGCGCAGCCACATACCTCACTCCGGGGGCGAGCTTTCGGACGGGGCACGCCCTCTCCTTTTGCTGGCATTGGGAGGCGGCACTGCTAGGAGTGTTCCTATCATTGCTAGAGCTGATGAGCAAGCAAGTGCTTACTTCGACACTGCTTTACTTCGGCAATGGTAGAGCATGTTATCATTCCCCCCTTCCGTTTCAACCATCCAAACATGATGATGCTTCCTCACCCACATGCCTCAGCAATACCTGCATGGCACCGTTGGGAGATCATCTGGAATGAAACCCATCCCATGATTAAATTGACCGGGAGCTTGCTTAGTCTGACGTATGGTGTTTTTAGATCATGATGTGGATGTGGCCTGCTACCCTACCCCTTCAGCTTTGCTGTTTTCATCATGTATGGCGCAGACTCTCGCCTGGATGGCAGCATGGGTGAACTGAAGCCTGAGTGCACCGGCTTCGCTCCGTATCTATTGGATGCTGCTGCAACTGGTCATGCCCCCCAAGCCCTGAATCCTCACTTATCCCTCATCCCTGAACCCTGAACCCTGATCTCTGAAACCCTCAATCCCTGAACCCTAATCCCTCAACTCTATGATCCTGCAGGTCATCTGCCCAGCTCCAGGACCCTGAGGCGCTTGCCATCAGGCTGCAGCATCCTGCCCCGCATGAGCACCCTGCTGAGCTGGAGCATGATGATGACATGGCGCAGGTGACTGAGTCTCACAGGGAAAATGGGGCCAAATAGGTTGGGTAGCGAAAACGAGTTTGATACGGGCCTTACGAATGGTTACCGTATACGCATTTGACAGACAAACGCATGTGCAGCTCTCTCTAAATGCTTTGTGCAAGTGCTGCACCTTGTCGCCCCCCCCAAGGTGTTGCGGGTGCGACGCGGACCACCCCATGCAGGCCCTCCTGATACCCCCCTCCTCTTTCCACCCATCCCATGCAGGTCCTGCTGATCACCCCTCCTCTTTCCAACCACCCCATGCAGGTCCTGCTGATCCCCCCCCTCCTCCTTCCACCCACCCCATACAGGCTCTCCTGATCCCCCCCTCCTCTTTCCACCCACCCCATGCATGCCCTGCTGATCCCCCCCTCCTATTTCCACCCATCCCATGCAGGCCCTGCTGATCCCCCCCTTCTCTTTCCAACCACTCCATGCAGGCCCTGCTGATCCCACCTTTGGTGGAGGAGACCCCCGGGTAACCCCGCGAATTAAATTGGGGTAAAAGCGTGAGGCGCTTTTACCCCAATTTAATTCGCGGGGCTACGCCACTACCATCTGGTACCCAAATTGGGTGAATATCGCCCCAAGAATAAAATTTGGGTCCCAGAAGGTAAAAGCGCGGTACGCGCCTTCTCTTTCCAACCACCCCATGCAGGTCCTTCTGATCACCCCCTCCTCTTTTTAACCACCCCATGCAGGTCCTGCTGATCCTCCCCCTCCTCTTTCCAACCACCCCATGCAGGTCCTGCTGATCACCCCCTCCTTTTTCCAACCACCCCATGTAGGCCCTACTGACCCCCCCTCCTCTTTACACCCATTCCATGCAGGTCCTGCTGATCACCCCCTCCTCTTTCCAACCACTCCATGCAGGTCCTGCTGATCACCCCCTCCTCTTTCCAACCACCCCATGCAGGCCCTGCTGACCCCCCTCCTCTTTCCAACCACCCCATGCAGGCCCTGCTGACCCCCCTCCTCTTTCCAACCACACCATGCAGGCCCTGCCTGCAACAAGGAGCCAGGATCTGCTGATGTCTGTGCCGCAGCTTGCGCTGGCTTGCTCACCATGTAACCCAATGCTGCACCCCAACACTGGGATCCCCAAAGAGGTGCTGCTTTCCATCCAGGCCTCCTGGCTACCGCCTGCCAACTTTTGGCGCCCGGAGGAGGAGCTGCTCCCCTTCCAGGCCGTTCACGCTTCCTGGCTACCACCTGCCAACTCTTGGCGCCCCGAGGAGGAGCTGCTCCCCTTCCAGGCCGTCCACGCCTCCTGGCTACCACCTGCCAACTCTTCCTACCCCTGGGGGGTCATGGCTCCTGCGGCCTCTCCCTTCGCAGAGCTGTCTGAACCGCCCTCTGTATCAGCGCGTCAACCTTTGCTTGCTGAGGTTGAAGCAGCCTCCAACAGCCTGGAGCAGGCTCAGGACTCGGATGCCCCTCTAGAGTGGCGGGGTCTATTGCAGCACCTGCAGCAGATGGCTGGGGAGGACTGCCCAATGCCGGTAGAGGTGGCCCTGCGGTCATCGTGGTCGGTGGTCACTGCAGCAAGGAGCAATGACATGCTGGCGCCTGTGCCGCAGCGAGCGATGGCCTGCTCACGCGCCCACCCGATGCAGCACCCAGACGCTTGGAGCCCCGAAGAGGAGCTGCTGGCCATCCTGGGCGCGGGGACACCGCCTGCCAACTCCTTCACCACTTGGAGGCTTGTGGGTCATGCGGCCTGCGAGGTCGAAGCCTCGGCAGACTGCGGCCAGCAGCCATGGGAAGGAAGGGAGGTTACAATTGGTCTATGCCCCGACTTTTGGTGCTCTGAAGAGGAGCTGCTAGCCATCGAGGCCCCCTGGTTACCGCCTGCCGACTCTATCTACTCCTGTGGGGTCGTGGGTCATGCGGCCTGCGAGGTCGCAGCCTCGGCACACTGCAGCCAGCAGCTATGGGAGGGAAGGGAGGCAGCAATTGGTCTGCGCCCCGACTCTTGGCGCCCCGAGGTCGAGCTGCTGCCCTTCCAGGCCATCCACGCCTCCTGGCCACCACCTGCCGACTCTGACAGCATCTGGGGGGTCATGGGTCATGCAGCCTGCGAGGTCGCAGCCGCGGCACACTCCAACCAACAGCCATGGGAAGGAAAGGAGGCTGCAATTGGTCAACGCCCCGACTCTTGGCGCCCCGAGGAGGAACTGCTGGCCATCCAGGTCATCCCCGCCTTCTGGCTACCACCTGCCAACTCTTGGCGCCCCGAGGAGGAGCTGCTCCCCTTCCAGGCCGTCCAGGCCCCCTGGCTACCACCTGCCAACTCTTGGCGCCCCGAGGAGGAGCTGCTCCCCTTCCAGGTCATCCACGCATCCTGGCAACCACCTGCCAACTCTTGGCGCCCCGAGGAGGAGCTGCTCCCCTTCCAGGCCGTCCAGGCCTCCTGGCTACCACCTGCCAACTCTTGGCGCCCCGAGGTCGAGCTGCTGCCCTTCCAGGCCATCCACGCCTCCTGGCCACCACCTGCCGACTCTGACAGCATCTGGGGGGTCATGGGTCATGCAGCCTGCGAGGTCGCAGCCGCGGCACACTGCAACCAACAGCCATGGGAAGGAAAGGAGGCTGCAATTGGTCAACGCCCCGACTCTTGGCGCCCCGAGGAGGAACTGCTGGCCATCCAGGTCATCCCCGCCTCCTGGCTACCACCTGCCAACTCTTGGCGCCCCGAGGAGGAGCTGCTCCCCTTCCAGGCCGTCCAGGCCTCCTGGCTACCACCTGCCAACTCTTGGCGCCCCGAGGAGGAGCTGCTCCCCTTCCAGGTCATCCACGCATCCTGGCAACAACCTGCCAACTCTTGGCGCCCCGAGGAGGAGCTGCTCCCCTTCCAGGCCGTCCAGGCCTCCTGGCTACCACCTGCCAACTCTTGGCGCCCCGAGGTCGAGCTGCTGCCCTTCCAGGCCATCCACGCCTCCTGGCCACCACCTGCCGACTCTGGCAGCTTCTGGGGGGTCATGGGTCATGCAGCCTGCGAGGTCGCAGCCGCGGCACACTGCGACCAACAGCCATGGGAAGGAAAGGAGGCTGCAATTGGTCAACGCCCCGACTCTTGGCGCCCCGAGAAGGAACTGCTGGCCATCCAGGTCATCCCCGCCTTCTGGCTACCACCTGCCAACTCTTGGCGCCCCGAGGAGGAGCTGCTCCCCTTCCAGGCCGTTCACGCTTCCTGGCTACCACCTGCCAACTCTTGGCGCCCCGAGGAGGAGCTGCTCCCCTTCCAGGCCGTCCACGCCTCCTGGCTACCACCTGCCAACTCTTCCTACCCCTGGGGGGTCATGGCTCCTGCGGCCTCTCCCTTCGCAGAGCTGTCTGAACCGCCCTCTGTATCAGCGCGTCAACCTTTGCTTGCTGAGGTTGAAGCAGCCTCCAACAGCCTGGAGCAGGCTCAGGACTCGGATGCCCCTCAAGAGTGGCAGGGTCTATTGCAGCACCTGCAGCAGATGGCTGGGGAGGACTGCCCAATGCCGGCAGCGGTGGCCCTGCGGTCATCGTGGTCGGTGGTCACTGCAGCAAGGAGCAATGACATGCTGGCGCCTGTGCCGCAGCGAGCGATGGCCTGCTCACGCGCCCACCCGATGCAGCACCCTGACGCTTGGAGCCCCGAAGAGGAGCTGCTGGCCATCCTGGGCGCGGGGACACCGCCTGCCAACTACTTCACCACTTGGAGGCTTGTGGGTCATGCGGCCTGCGAGGTCGAAGCCTCGGCAGACTGCGGCCAGCAGCCATGGGAAGGAAGGGAGGTTACAATTGGTCTATGCCCCGACTTTTGGTGCTCCGAAGAGGAGCTGCTAGCCATCGAGGCCCCCTGGTTACCGCGTGCCGACTCTATCTACTCCTGTGGGGTCATGGGTCATGCGGCCTGCGAGGTCGCAGCCTCGGCACACTGCAGCCAGCAGCTATGGGAGGGAAGGGAGGCAGCAATTGGTCTGCGCCCCGACTCTTGGCGCCCCGAGGTCGAGCTGCTGCCCTTCCAGGCCATCCACGCCTCCTGGCCACCACCTGCCGACTCTGACAGCATCTGGGGGGTCATGGGTCATGCAGCCTGCGAGGTCGCAGCCGCGGCACACTGCGACCAACAGCCATGGGAAGGAAAGGAGGCTGCAATTGGTCAACGCCCCGACTCTTGGCGCCCCGAGGAGGAGCTGCTGGCCATCCAGGTCATCCCCGCCTTCTGGCTACCACCTGCCAACTCTTGGCGCCCCGAGGAGGAGCTGCTCCCCTTCCAGGCCGTCCAGGCCTCCTGGCTACCACCTGCCAACTCTTGGCGCCCCGAGGAGGAGCTGCTCCCCTTCCAGGTCATCCACGCATCCTGGCAACCACCTGCCAACTCTTGGCGCCCCGAGGAGGAGCTGCTCCCCTTCCAGGCCGTCCAGGCCTCCTGGCTACCACCTGCCAACTCTTGGCGCCCCGAGGAGGAGGTGCTCCCCTTCCAGGTCATCCACGCATCCTGGCAACCACCTTCCAACTCTTGGCGCCCCGAGGAGGAGCTGCTCCCCTTCCAGGCCGTCCACGCCTCTTGGCTACCACCTGCCAACTCTTCCTACCCCTGGGGGGTCATGGCTCCTGCGGCCTCTCCCTTCGCAGAGCTGTCTGAGCCGCCCTCTGTATCAGCGCGTCAACCTTTGCTTGCTGAGGTTGAAGCAGCCTCCAACAGCCTGGAGCAGGCTCAGGACTCGGATGCCCCTCAAGAGTGGCGGGGTCTATTGCAGCACCTGCAGCAGATGGCTGGGGAGGACTGCCCAATGCCGGCAGCGGTGGCCCTACGGTCATCGTGGTCGGTGGTCACTGCAGCAAGGAGCAATGACATGCTGGCGCCTGTGCCGCAGCGAGCGATGGCTTGCTCACGCGCCCACCCGATGCAGCACCCTGACGCTTGGAGCCCCGAAGAGGAGCTGCTGGCCATCCTGGGCGCTGGGACACCGCCTGCCAACTCCTTCACCACTTGGAGGCTTGTGGGTCATGCGGCCTGCGAGGTCGAAGCCTCGGCAGACTGCGGCCAGCAGCCATGGGAAGGAAGGGAGGTTGCAATTGGTCTATGCCCCGACTTTTGGTGCTCCGAAGAGGAGCTGCTAGCCATCGAGGCCCCCTGGTTACCGCCTGCCGACTCTATCTACTCCTGTGGGGTCGTGGGTCATGCGGCCTGCGAGGTCGCAGCCTCGGCACACTGCAGCCAGCAGCTATGGGAGGGAAGGGAGGCAGCAATTGGTCTGCGCCCCGACTCTTGGCGCCCCGAGGTCGAGCTGCTGCCCTCCCAGGCCATCCACGCCTCCTAGCCACCACCTGCCGACTCTTGGAGCACCGAGGAGTAGCTGCTGGCCATCCAGGCCATCCAGGCCTCTGGGCTACCACCTGCCAACTCTGTCAGCACCTAGGCGATCTTGGCTCCTGTGGCCTCTCCCTTCGCAGGGCTGTCGGTGCCGCCCTCTGTATCAGTGCGTCGACCTTCGCTTACTGGAGCTGAAGCAGCCTCAAACAGCCTCGAGCAGGCTCAGGACTTGGATGCCCCTCTTGAGTGGCAGGATCTAGTGCAACACCTGCGGCAGATGTCCAGTGAGGACTGCCCCATAACGGCAGAGGTGGCCCTGGCTCAGGACTCGGATGCGCCTCAAGAGTGACAGGATCTGGTGGGACACCTGCGGCGGATGGCTGGGGAGGACTGCCCCGTTTCGGCCTAGTTGGCTATACTCTGGCAGTCGCCCACATTAGCAGGGCAGGATCAGCTTTTTTGGCACTGATCCAAGCTGAGACAGGCTGCAGTGTAGATGACCACGAGTCACACACAACTGTGCATATATAGGAATGTAAATTGAGCTAATGTGTTCGAGGGGTCAGGCTTTGATAAAGAGAAAATCCCTTTTAACCATGGAATTTTGCCAGGACTCCATGGCCCCAAACATGCTGCTTCAGATGCTCTACTCATGCTGTACACGCTGTATCGTAAAAAGGGTTAACATAAAAAGGATAATAATAGGGATTGGCGTCCTTATATCCAATGTTTATACTTTATAATGTATTAATCCCCTGGTATTAATGTTATATAACCTTATGTCGATTTCCGGGCTTCTGTACATGAAGTATCGCTGCACTGCATATGAAACATGTTGATACTGGTCGTACCGTATGAGATTACCGGTTTGTTATTTTCTGCAGGGTCGCAGATGAATTGAAAACAGGGCTTTCTTTGGAATCTGCATACCGTAGTGAAGTTGTGACAGTGAAGTTTTTTCTGCCCAGCAGAGCATCACATTTGGCGCATGGGACATGTGCCCGCAACCCGGTACTAGCACTAAATACGCTAGGACCGCAAGCCAAAACCAGAACTTACCATATTTGACAGATAATCCGCCATCTGTTTCAGGGTCAGGCCATGCAGCTTTACAGGCCGGGGTGTTTTTCTTCTCTTTTCAGTTATCAGGGTTTCCACTCTCTGGTTTCCACCTGTCCAGGAAGTGAGACCCCTTAAGCCCTGTAAGAGAAAAATGACTTCATCCCGCATGGGCGTACGTCTTGAAATCGATGCCGTTCAGATGATCTCTTTCTCTCCGTGTGCATCCCAGACAACAGAAGTAAAGGCATGCATCCGTACCGGGATACATTCGGATTCTCCTTCTTGCAGATTACAGACTGTCGGGAGGCCCCGACACCTGATGGCAGGTCCATGTATAGCGCACGTGCCTGGTGTGAGGTGACCTGCAATAGGTCATACGAAGCAATGCAATTGCATTGCACTCCACTAGAATACTCAGTGAAAACAGGCCCACGCTTGCAATTTGAAAACCAGGGATGCTTGCTTACCAGCTTCTCCTACCCATTTCATACTTCCTGTCAAAAGTGGGAACCTCTAAAAAACATATAAATCCACGCACAGTCCCACGATATATACAATGCGGCCCTGTTTCAGAAGCATCTGAAGCAGGGGCAGCACATCATCGAAAGGTGGTTAAGGCGCTAAGCCTTGTCAAGATAAACTCTAGCTTATGTCTTGGAGCCGCCTGTCACTGCAAAAGCCCATTGCCAATTTGGGGAAAGCCAAACGCACCCTAGGCTGGTTAGGGATTGAGGGCAACACTGGTAGGACCTTTGGGCGTTGTGCAATACAATCAGTACAACCTCATGGCCGTTGGGCAGTACTACTTAGGACAACACATATTTCACACAGCGGCAAGGCACTACAGCTTGAGGGAGACAGATCGCTGCCCGGGCTGCAGCTGCAGCTTCTACCCGGCTGCTTGAATAATGCATTGTTGAGTTATCGATGACCTGCAGCCCCCAGCCGGCCACACACACACATCAAACAGTAGTGGAGCATAGTCTGTTTATATATAGGGAATAACAGCCTTTTGACCGACCCTTAGTTTGCTGTGGGTGGCCTGTACATCAGGAGACCAAAAGGCTGCAGATGATAGCCCCTGGGCGCCGCTACATCCCCATCCTCAAAATCAGAACATTCGCAGCGTCTACTTTTGTTACAGCTCTTGTTCGCCTCCGCCTTAAAGCCTTCTAGGCAGGCAAGGCATTGCCAACCGAACAACAGAGAAAATCTGTCATCAATAAAGTATACAAGAGACACAGAACAATATACCGTACAAGAGTTGTTTTCCTGCACGCGCAAGCCAGTGCTCAGGCAGACAGCACCCCTCCTTACTTATGCGACCAGCCTGTCCAAACCACAGCTTCCAAGCCAACTCGCGTCTATCCCATCCATCATGAATATGCAGGCAGGGATGTGCCATATAACAGTGCGCCCTTTCCCAGGTAAGCCTCCCTCAGCCAAGTGCCCCCGTGCATGAACCTCCATGCCCACTTCCTCCTTCATCCCTTCCTGCCACAGCTGTAGCTGCAGGCTGATCAAGCACCTTCAGCAATGTTCAGCAACACCTGCCTCCTCCTCTTGCCACACCTGATACCCCAGCTGCACAGCTCAGGGCTTCCCACTCCACACTCTCTCAGGGCTTGCCAGACAATACTTCCTCGGGGCTTGCTGATCGACCCCGCCTCGAGACTCAGCGCTCCAGGGTGTGGGGCTGGACATTCAAAACCACCTCAGGGCTTGCTTACAAAAGCACCTCAGGGCTTGCCACACAAAACCACCTCAGGGCTTGCCTCCGACTCTCTGCAGAATCCGCTTTCCGTGCGGCGTGCCCCGTAGCGTTGAGACGTGCGGGCGTATTGCATCCACTACAAACTGATGCATGGCGCCACTTGTGATCGTCAAGATGGATTGCACCACATAGTTCCCGTACGCATCACCCAGCACGCGGGGCAGCAGCTGTGCCGTCATGATCTCACGGATCAGCGCCTCACGCTCCGTATCCTTCGGGTTAGGAAAACAAGGGGTCGGCTTGTAGGGTTGAGGGTAAGGAGGAAAGGAGCTGGTCCCTCATGATGTCACAGATGAGCGCCTCGTGCTCTTTGTGTGGTGTGTGTGTGGCGATGTGGCCAGGGGGTCACCAAAATTTAGGAATCAGGTTGTCGGGAGACCAGTGGGGTAAAGGGCTATGGGTCGGTTGACCAGCGGGGATAAAAATATGAGGTTGGGAGATCAGCATGTGAACAAGTGACCCTGGCATCCAACAGCACAATCCTTGACCCTACTCGAAGGCTATGCCTCCACATCAGACCACACACCCGAATTTGGCACCGCCTGCCCACACTCACCACCCCACTCAGCTTGAGGCACTTCTCCACGACGTTGGAACTGAACTTCTGCATGGACAGCTCTGCGATGTTCCCCAGCAGGACGCGGATGACCGCACCGCTGGCCTCAACGTGTCCCAGCTCGAGGATGTACTGGACGACGTAGTTGCCAAAGGCATCCTGCAGCGGTGAAGGTAAGCCGGATAAAAGGGTGAAGGGGGGAGGGGTTGAGTGTCTTCGAGCGTGACCTACCTTGAGGATGTACTAAACAAACTAGTTGCCAAAGGGATCCTAAAACAGGTAGGGTAGATGGGTGAGGGGGCAAGAGGTTTGGTACGTGTCCTGGAACGAGGATGTACTGAAGGACGCAGTTGCCAAAGGCAAGCTCAAGCAGGTCAGGTAAGCCGGATACCAGGTTGAAGGGACAAGATGTTGAGAGGTTTGGTATGTGTACAGACTCGAGGATCCTATCATAAGAATCAGCTCTTCCTCCTTCACCCACCACATGTGCACTACATGTCTTTCATCCCCAAACGGGATCTGGACCATCACACAAAATGATTTTGCAGCCAGCGACAATCCGGACTAGAGGGAAGGCCCCACACTTCCTCCTCCTTCCATTACCCCTGCCTTCCTCTCTCACACATTCTGTCTGCCCACTTCCTCCTCGCCTGACTGGTTCAGGGTTCAGGTTTGAACCTCCGCCTCCCATTCCCCCTCTCCCATTGCTCCTCACCTGACTCAGCACCAGGGAGCTGTTTGCAATCTTGTCCACCAGCGCACTCTTCTGAGGGGGTGTCGCGTAATCGATGCAGCGTTGAAGCACACAGCAGCCGTGTCTGATAAGGACAAGCAAACACATGACATGGAGGTTAGGGGGGTGCGCACACAACACCCGTGTCCTATTGCCATCCCCCCTGGCCCCTCATCTTAACGTCTCCCTTTCTCCTCCTCTCCTGATTCCCCCCCCCCTCCCCCCAATCAGTCTTCCATCTCTGTCCTATCATCTCCCTGCCCCCCTCCCCTATCAGCCCTTTTTCATCATCTCCCTGCCCTCCTCCCCCCTCAGTGCGTCCCCTTCCTTCTCTCCCCACCCTCCCCCCCACGCACCTCCTTCCTCCGCCCCCCCCCCCACACCACAAGTCACTAACACCCCATGTTCCATCTCCCTCCTCCCCCTCTCATGCGCTCACCTGTGTGTGGCTATCTCAACGCAGTTGGCCCCAGCTGCATCGTATATGAATTGCGAGTCCGCAGGTCCTAGTCGCTGCAGGCAGCGCTGCACCACATGGTTGCCATTGAGGTCCTTAATGAGCGAAACCACACCTGGAGGGGTGTAGGTTGAGAGTGGTGGTGAAGGGAGGTGGGGCGGCTGGGGGAGAGGGCAGAAAAGGGGTGGAGGACGGGTGTAGGGGGCAGGAGGAGAGAAGGCACCGGACGTGGAGTGATGGCAAGGTTCCCCCCCTCCTATTCCCTTTGTCCCTTGCTTGCAATGCCTGGCTCTGCAACGCGTTGGCGCTGTCACAACCACAAGCCCATCGCCCCTGTTGAAACCATGTCCATCCAGGTCCATGGCTGTTGGCATCCTCATTGCGTGCCCTCGGCAGATTTCATCGCCTAGTTTAGGGTCAAGGCCTTAACCCTCACCCCTCCCCTCACTGTCATAGAGCGCCAGGTTTAAGACTTGAGGTCTAAACCCCAACCTCTCGCCCTCTTTTGAGTGCCTACGAAAGAGTCAAAGCCTGCACCCTCACCCTTCCCCTCACTGTCGTAGAGCACCTAGCTTTGAGTGGTGGTCTCAACCCTAGCCACTCACCGACTCCATGATCCCTTTCTCAAAAGTCAAGGTCTCAACCTTCTGCCCTACACCCTCACCGTCTTTGAGAGCCTCAATGACAATCTCCCGTTGCTCGCGGCTGGACAGCGTCTCAATCAGCTTCTGTACGGCCCTCGTGCCGTGCATATTGAGGGCCACGGGCACCAGCTGCTGCTTCTCAGCCACTCGGGTGAGGACCTGTCAGGGTGGGGTGGGGTGGGGACGAGGGTTTAGTGTGGAGGGGGTCAGGGTGGGATGGGCATGAGATTTCAGGTTGGAGGGGGCGACATGGGGGCAGGGGATAGGTGGTGAGACCTGTGCAGTATATACGCAGCGTTGTACAGTACACACTATGTGTAGTACATGCCCACACAGTACGTCACATATGACATGAAGTACATACACCATGTCGTACACGCCATAGGCAGTACATGTTCAGTGCAGTACAGACCCTGTCCACCAGCCCACCTCGAGGCGCTGTTGCTCTGAGCACCTGTCCAGCAGCTTCTGTACCAGGTAGTTTCCGAAGGGGTCCACCATCAGCTCCACAATGTTCTCTAACACCTGGTCACCGAGGGGGGAGGGGGGAGCCATTTAGCACACATGCCCTTGCAGTCTTCAACCTGAAAGAGGTTCCGATAGAGAGGATAAGTACACGATGCACTCTTGTCCAGCACCTGGTCGCCGAGGGGGCTAAGCGAGTCACCACACAAACTATTTCAATTTTAAGCAGGCATGGGAGGAAAGCTCGCAAACTTACACCACTCAGCAGATAAGCTTACCGAAAAGCCTACAGATATTGCTTACAGATAAGCTTTGCTTTTGAACTACGGTACGGTAACAGAACCGTACAATGAAAACAAACTCTCCTGCACAGCAGTTGCAGCGGGTAGCCTGAGATTCTTTCATTAGGGCCTCATGATGGGCAGGTGAGCAGCAGAGCGCGCGCTGGGGCATAGAGGCACATGAGCGCACGAGTGAGGAGACCTGGGCAGCACGAGGGTGCTGAGTGTTCCAATGTTCCTTATCCTCAAGTGCGTGTGTGGGTGTCCAGCACCTTCAGGCGAGTGAGGCACTCCCCTCTCCTCCCGTCCTGTTTTACGCTCACCTCGGGAAAAACAATCGCAACAGCTGACGGTCCGCCCTCGTCGAACTTTCGCTGCAGGAAGCGACACCCGTTCTGGTCCTGCGCAATTCAGGTCCGGGGGGATGACGAGATCAGAGTTTGCTCAATTTCACAGGGCTGGGGAATCCCAGGGATGTGATCAGGGATGTGTCTGAGGGACTGGGAGATCAAAATTCAAAAATTCAAATTGAAGGTGTTCTGTATGCAATGCAAGCGAAGCCTGTGCATCAGGTGACTTGCACCTTACAAGCAAATGGGACATTCTTGAAACGCAGCAACCTACAACGCCACTATTGCCCCCTGAACCCCACCTCCCCCTCACACACTTCGCCGCCCCCTGACCCCAACTTCATGCATCAAAAGGAGGATGATTCTAATCTGTCAGATGTCTTCGAAATCGAAACACATAGTCCATGCACATGCACTTGTGCCGCAAACACGATATTCTTTAACTACTCCTAGATTTGAAGTAAAGTGTGAAGAACATGAAGTCCCCACACCTACCTGCGCCACAGACATGAGTTGCCCGACAACCTCCTCCAGTGTCTGGAACTTGCTAGCAAACGCATCATCGCCGCCGGCGCTGCCTCCGGGAGGGCCTGCCCCACCACCTGTCCCGCTCAACCCACTGCTGCTATGATGTAACCCACCGCCACCGCCACCGCCACCACCACCACCGCCACCACCACCATTGTTGCCGCCACCGCCACCGTGAGGGCTATTCATACCGTGAAGCCCGCCGCCGCCGTTGCCGCCGCCGCCCACACTACCATGGTGTCCCATGTTGTGGTGGTGGTCCCGGTGGTGGATATTATGATGGTGCTGCGGATGCATCCCCCCCCCACCGCCGCCGAGCATCCCACCATCCCGATGGTGCCCAACGCCACCTCCGCCTCCGTGGTGACTGCTGCTGTTGTTGTTGTGGTGGTGGTGGTTACTCCCGTGTTGTTGCTGCTGCTGCTGCTGCTGGCCCATGTGTTCGCTGCGCCCCCGTCGATCCCCATGAGTGACATTCCGGTCATGCCTCCTGTCGCCCATTCCGCCACCATTACCACCACCACCGCCGCCGCCGCGCCCGCCGCCCATGCCCCGCCGGTCTTCCCGATCTAATGAGACAGATCTGATTGGCGCCATCATTTGGTTGGCTGCACATCAAAGAGAGCAGGGGAAAAAGGTTAATTGGGGTAGCTGAGGATGCCACATGCTTCACATGTGCTTCACGAATGCTGTACACATGCAACTACATGCTTCATACAATCACACATGCTGTACACATGCAACTACATGCTTCACATCTGCCTCATGCGTGAGCGATAGCAGCGAGGGCTCACCGTTGACTGCCGCGGCCGCCGCAGCCATCGCCGCGTTGTTCTGGTAGTAGCCACCTGGCAGGCCCAGTTGCGCCGCAGCCAGTTGTACGCTGTCCACTGGGGAAGGTGTTCAAGGGCAGTGGGTTTCAATTTCAAACCATGCCTTTCCGTAGGATAGAGCTTCAACCATATCCACCAGAAAACACGATCGTCCATGCATCTGCCCTGCTCACCATCCATAAGCCCTAGCGTTAAACACACTTGTGACTCCAAGCCCTAGGCCATCGCCCGATCACCACATCCATTCCTGCAGCAGGAGTGGCAGGCCTGCCAACTGCCACGCTTGTCATCCCTCAGCCGTAACTTATGCCCATCACATATTTACACCGCTCCCAAAACCTCGCGAAAATCCTGTTTTTGCCACCTACTCACCCCTGCGGCGGGAGAGGCAGGCCTGCCAGCTGTCCCGCGCGTCACCCCCCTGCCATAACCTATGCCTAGCACACAAAATCCCAAACCTACCCTGTGGCGGGAGAAGCAGGCCCGCCAGCTGTCCCGCTCGTCATCCCCCTGCCATAACCTATGCCTAGCACACAAAATCCCAAACCCACCCTGTGGCGGGAGAGGCAGGCCCGCCAGCTGTACCGCTCGTCACCCCCTGCCATAACCTATGCCTAGCACACAAAATCCCAAACCTACCCTGTGGCGGGAGAGGCAGGCCTGCCAGCTGTACCGGTAGTCAACCCCCTGCCATAACCTGTGCCTAGCACACAAAATCCCAAACCCACCCTGTGGCGGGAGAGGCAGGCCCGCCAGCTGTCCTGCTCGTCACCCCCCTGCCATAACCTATGCCTAGCACACAAAATCCCAAACCCACCCTGTGGCGGGAGAGGCAGGCCCGCCAGCTGTCCCGCTTGTCATCCCCCTGCCATAACCTATGCCCAGCACACAAAATCCCAAACCTACCCTGTGGCGGGGAGGCAGGCCCGCCAGCTGTCCCGCTCGTCACCCCCCTGCCATAACCTATGCCTAGCACACAAAATCCCAAACCTACCCTGTGGCGGGAGAAGCAGGCCCGCCAGCTGTCCCGCTCGTCATCCCCCTGCCATAACCTATGCCTAGCACACAAAATCCCAAACCCACCCTGTGGCGGGAGAGGCAGGCCCGCCAGCTGTACCGCTCGTCACCCCCTGCCATAACCTATGCCTAGCACACAAAATCCCAAACCTACCCTGTGGCGGGAGAGGCAGGCCCGCCAGCTGTACCGGTAGTCACCCCCCTGCCATAACCTATGCCTAGCACACAAAATCCCAAACCCACCCTGTGGCGGGAGAGGCAGGCCCGCCAGCTGTCCCGCTCGTCACCCCCCTGCCATAACCTATGCCTAGCACACAAAATCCCAAACCCACCCTGTGGCGGGAGAGGCAGGCCCGCCAGCTGTCCCGCTCGTCATCCCCCTGCCATAACCTATGCCTAGCACACAAAATCCCAAACCTACCCTGTGGCGGGAGAGGCAGGCCCGCCAGCTGTCCCGCTCGTCATCCCCCTGCCATAACCTATGCCCAGCACACCAAATCTCAAACTCACCCTGCGGCGGGAGAGGCAGGCCCGCCAGCTGTCCTGCTAGCGCCTGCTGCGTTTGCATCAATGCCGCCTGGTATGCAGCTTGATAAGCTGCCTGATACTCCATTGAATTCGCCAGGTTGGGATGCTGCTGCTGCTGTTGCTGTTGTTGCTGCTGTGGCGGCAGCTGGTGGTGGTGGTGGTGCATGGTTCCGCCGCCGCCTTGTCCGCCGGGACCGCCATGCATTCCCATGTGAGGCGGCAGCGGGAGCCCGCCGACCTGGCCCGGCATGCCCGGCATGCCTCCTGCAACCGCGGGAGGGACGGGCAGAGCAGTGTGGGGAGGGGAATACAAGTGTGATAGTATGATTATGCGATGGTGTGGAAAGGGGAAACATGAGTGATAGTGTAAGAATGTTCTGGTGTGAGGAGGGGGCAGGCAGTGGTGATGGTGGAGGAGGAGGTGCTGCATTGCTTGGCCAGGGGGACAGGATCGCTCAGTGCACTCCATGCCCGATCAGCTCATCAGCCCAACACTGTACATCACACCTCAATCAGCCCAGCCGAGCCCAGCCCGATCAGCCCAGCCCAGCCCAGCCCAGCCCAGCCTGATCAGCCCAGCCCAGCCCAGCCCAGCCCAGCCTGATCAGCCCAGCCCAGCCCAGCCCAGCCTGATCAGCCCAGCCCAGCCTGATCAGCCCAGCCCAGCCTGATCAGCCCAGCCCAGCCCAGCCCAGCCTGATCAGCCCAGCCCAGCCCAGCCTGATCAGCCCAGCCCAGCCCAGCCTGATCAGCCCAGCCCAGCCCAGCCTGATCAGCCCAGCCCAGCCTGATCAGCCCAGCCCAGCCCAGCCCAGCCCAGCCCAGCCTGATCAGCCCAGCCCAGCCCAGCCCAGCCCAGCCCAGCCTGATCAGCCCAGCCTGATCAGCCCAGCCCAGCCCAGCCCAGCCCAGCCCAGCCCAGCCCAGCCCAGCCCAGCCCGATCAGGCCAGCCCAGCCCAGCCTGATCAGCCCAGCCCAGCCCAGCCCAGCCCAGCCCAGCCTGATCAGCCCAGCCCAGCCCAGCCCAGCCCAGCCCAGCCCAGCCTGATCAGCCCAGCCCAGCCCAGCCCAGCCCAGCCCAGCCTGATCAGCCCAGCCCAGCCCAGCCCAGCCCAGCCCAGCCTGATCAGCCCAGCCCAGCCCAGCCCAGCCCAGCCCAGCCCAGCCTGATCAGCCCAGCCCAGCCCAGCCCAGCCCAGCCTGATCAGCCCAGCCCAGCCCAGCCTGATCAGCCCAGCCCAGCCCAGCCCAGCCCAGCCCAGCCTGATCAGCCCAGCCCAGCCTGATCAGCCCAGCCCAGCCCAGCCTGATCAGCCCAGCCCAGCCCAGCCCAGCCCAGCCCAGCCCAGCCCAGCCCAGCCCAGCCCAGCCCAGCCTGATCAGCCCAGCCCAGCCCAGCCCAGCCCAGCCCAGCCCAGCCCAGCCCAGCCCAGCCCAGCCCAGCCCAGCCCAGCCCAGCCCAGCCTGATCAGCCCAGCCCAGCCCAGCCCAGCCCAGCCCAGCCCGATCAGCCCAGCCGAGCCCAGCCCAGCCCGATCAGGCCAGCCCAGCCCAGCCCAGCCTGATCAGCCCAGCCCAGCCCAGCCCAGCCCAGCCCAGCCCGATCAGCCCAGCCGAGCCCAGCCCAGCCCGATCAGGCCAGCCCAGCCCAGCCCAGCCCGATCAGCCTAGCCCAGCTCAAAAGACCATCTCGGTACCTCCACAATCAGCCCCATCAGCACAACCCGATCAGCCCAGTCCATCACACCCCATCAGCCCAGCCCTTTCCGCCATACCCAGCTCAGCCAAATCAGCCCAATCAACATTATCTGATGCCCCCTACACTCCTGAATCAAAAGTTTCGTGTGTTTCAGCAGCGACAGACGCGACAGCAAGACAAACAATCCGATTCGCCCAGACAGGCTTGTGACGCTCCAAAGCACCTCGCTTCTCACCTGACTTGCGTTTCATGTCGTCTCAACAGCAAACACACCCATGCATTAACCACGGGAGCATGCCAGCCCCCATCCACCACCACCATGCTGGCTCACCGTCAAATGGCATGCCCGGCGTGCCTGGCTTTGACCCCGCCGGCGACAGCCCGCCCGGCACCGCAAAATGTCCCCCCATGGGAGATGGACCTCTAACACCTGCAGCAAAGAAACAAAGCTCCTACATGAAACTTGGAAACGAGAAAGGGTGCAGAGCCAGCAAAATGCGAGGCTGCAAGGCCAGCCTTATCGCCCCTGCCCAGCCCGGCCAAGCCCAGCCTAGTGACACCAGACCAGTTCTATAAGGCCATCACACCACATATGTCAATCACACCCATCAGTCCAGCCCAAGCTTAATCCAAGGCTGATCCACCAGGGAAAGAAAACCCCAAACAGCGCAGCCCAGTCTACCTCACCTAGCCCAGCCTCATCCAAGCAAGTGCATGGGCTACCCACATGTGAGGGTGCATGGATTGCACCGTGCAATAATTAATGGGACTGTGCACCATGGGCCCTCCTGACAACGTGGAGTAGGCATGGCAGGGATCAGGACCTTGTAAGCACATGCCATACAAAAATAACACCCCAAAAGACAAGCTTGTGGGGAGGGCTCTGCTCTTCCAGTTTGCGCGGCCAGAGCTTGTGGGGAGGGCTCTGCTCTTCCAGTTTGCGCGGCCAGGCCCATTGGAAAAAGACTTTCAGGTGTTTGTTTTGGTGCGGTAAGCAAACATGGGGGACTGCATGGCAGAGGAGACAGCGCCCCGGCCCACGCCCTAGCCATGGGTTCCACACCCGGGTTGAGCGCTGCACAGGATTAGGGTCCAGGCTGGATTGACGGATTCCAAGTGAGGGGGTCCCACCTCACCCAGTGGATGGGGAGCAGCATGACCAGTTTGCGGGGAGACGTGAAGTAGGGTTGAATTCAGAGTTAACTGATTGGATTCGGAGTTGGCTGATTGGATTCAGAGTTAACTGATTGGTTCAGATTTGGCTGATTGAATTCAGAGTTAAATGATTGGATTTTTAGTTAAATGATTGGATAAAGAGCTGGCTGTTTTCAAGTGGTTTCTTACCAAGTTCCTGGGAAATGCTCCTATCAAGCTGCTTTCAGCCGTGCATCATGATCAACGTCTATATGAGTGAGAGACGGATATTTCCATTCTTACCCAGTTGCTGGAAGGCATGCAGCATGCTGTCCATGCCGCCCACGCCTCCCACGTTCAGCCCCTGCTCATCAATGGCTTCCAGCCCTGAAGCAAATGGGTACAGGACAGGAGGGGATCGATCCAACCCTGTCAGCAGGGGCTACATGATGAGTCATTCACGCAGAAAAACAAAGCGGAAATGCCCGTGGGAGGGCTATGGGGAGCAAAACTGATGCAGTAAACAAATGTTGGTGGGGGGGCAAGGGACAGCAGAAAAGGCAAAGCGGATAGAAATTTGCCAGGGGAAGGCCAAGGGTCAAACCGAGGGACAGGCCATGCATGCATCCAATCCATCCTTGCCCTCCTGGTGCGCTCAGTGGCAAGCCCTGCAAGCAGGCGCCTACTGACCCCACATCAGGCACATGAGGGTATCGCTTCATGTTGCACCTACCTGTCATCCCCCGCACAAACCCTACTGAAGGCATCCTAACCTATCCATCAATGCGCCCTGTGCCAGTCCGTCCATCCCCTCCACAAGCATTGCATCACTTCACATGCTACATAGCCCCTTTCTTCCATCCCACCCAGCCATCTCTTGCAAGAATCCTGCCTCCCCTTCCATGCCACCCCCCTCCTCTCCCATCCCCTCCCCCTCCTAGAGCATATTATCACACCTGCCACCCCTCCCACGCACCCCCCATCTCCACACATTCACATGATCACACCTCTTCACCCTTCCAAGCACCCTCCGGCCGCTTCCTGCACACATTATCACTCTTCTCAAACATCCTCCTCCCGGTCACACCATCACACCTTGCCGATTCAGCAGGCCCGGCTGCCCCCCTGTGACACCACCCATTAGGCCCTGAGGGTGAGCCAAGGCACCGCGCTGAAACAGCCCAGGGAGCTCCTGGTAGAGCGTGCGGCCGTCTACCGGAGGAGGGAGTTTTCTCTGGCCGGAGTAGAGGTCGTAGAAACTACAGTGGGGATGGGAGGAGGAAGGGCCGAAATTTGATTGGAGTGATGGACCAGCATTGCAGGGCTGACAGGCATTGACTGTGAGGTCCAGGGGGACGTGAACCACCTGCGGCCAGCGGCCCGCGAAACAGGACTTACGGACGCAGGCCCCTTGGCCATTGGCGGTTACATAGCATGAATTCAGTTCAAAATGCACACTGATTAATAGGGCAGTGCAGGTGATTCCCGACAGCAGCCACTCTAGGGGGGGGGAACTTGGGCACTAAAGCATGGCCGCATTCAAAGCTGCTGTACTTTCACACTGATGTGGCATTTACTTCATGTCATGGCTGGATTATATCCAAACCCTGATTCCACTTGCGAAGCCAAGGGTGAAAAACAACGCATGCAAAAGTTGATTTATCATGCATACAGCTGATGCCTCTTGCAGAAGCGGTGTCGGGGTGCGATCGCTTGTGTATGCATGTGTGTTATGTCAAGAGCTAGAACATTTGGCATCAGCCATCATCCTTTCTTTATCTCTCTCTCTCTTGGGGGTGGTGGAAAATGCCAGTCTCCAGCCTATATGTCAGCAGCCCCCCAGCAAAAAGTTCACCCGGGGTTGATCGGGGAGCCCTAGAGAAGCGCACCGTGCGTAGTCCTCATCGTATCTGAAGTCAGCCACCTGGTTGTCGATCGGCGTGTTGCGCTGGTTCATCGTGAAGGCATCGTTCTGGCAGCCACAGGGGGACAACGAACCGTGTCAGGGTGAGGGGGCAACGGAGGCGAGTAGGTAGGGGCCGTGGTGGATGAGATTTGGCAGACGCCAGGACAGCCGGCGCTGATGATACCGTGATAAGGTCATCGGAAGGAGGCGTTGCTGCGGGGACGGTTGGGTTTAAAGACGGCTGCGGTGGGGGCAGCTGAGCGGAGCCAGATGGAGCCCTGGGGGTCCCATTGCCCCGTCCGACTGTCACCGTGGACGAGCTACCGAGCATGGCAGCACTCACCAATGCGAAGCGCTCCTGCAGATGCGGCGGTGCCGATGTAGCGCGAGGGATCTCTTCGAGAAGCCTCGAGAGTTCGTCGTCACGCCATGCACTGGCGGGGGCCTCCCCCCGCCCCAGGCCTCCGCCCCCAGCTACTCCAGAAGGCCCGAACATGCCCCACGCGCTAGCTGCTGCTCCTGTGCCTGATCGAAGCGGACTAGATTAATAAACACAGCTAAATAGCCAGCTTGTCCAGGGGCTGCCCGACGGAAGGGGGAGCGTAAGGCGCGTTTAAAAGAAGGCGAGTTTCGTCGAGCCGTCTCAGTGAGGGTCGACGGCCACCGGCATAGGCGCTAAACCCTAGACCCCTCCCTGGTTGCTACGTTGTTTCTGCGCCTCCTTCCACTTCGTGCCAACTGACCTCTCCCCAGCTTCCCAACCATGAAACCACGTCGTATATGCATAATGCATCAGATGCCGGGCCCATCACAGCGCCAAGAGACCAGTCTTGGTCGACGTAACCCAAGTGGGGCCAGGAATTGGGCCATGACACCGCGGCAAAGGTCACGTGCCTTCCAAGATCTGTTTCGGTTCTGGAGCAGGGCTTTGTAGCATCGGAGCTCGAATGTTTGATGTGTACGGCATTTAAAATCCCGTATTCCTCAAGCCACGCTCAGGCGTTTCCTTTATTTCTTTCTTGATAGGATGGAACACATGGCACATCAACATGGTATTATATATCCTCTACCAGACAGACAGGAAGATATAATACTGGACTCGGGTGTATCACTGGACCTACTAATGCCGGTGTACGGCATTTAATATCCCGTATTCCTGAAGCCAGACTCAGGCGTTTTCTTTCTTTCTTTCAATGTTTGGATGTTACCGTTGGACGAAGTAGCCGGGATTATACTTGAAGCAGCAATGTTGATGTGTCCGGACCTCATAAATGGGGCACAACTGCAAAATACATCGTGACCTCAGCAACGCCGTTATCGGCGGAGGCGCCAGCAGACCTGTGACACGTCGGTCAAACGATACGATAGATACATGCGGCGTACGATCTCCATTATCTCGCCACCTATTGAACAGGTTATGAGCGCTATTCTCTACTTACATCCCATGGAAGTTGTGCTGCCGTAGCATACCTATACTTGACGCTGCCATTGCATGCACCCCTCTGCAATGAGTGCATGTAACCCAGCTACGTTTCCAAGCACACGAATGGTGTGAAGTATCTAGGGATGTTTGAAACTGCCATGCTATGCACGTACAGTCAATCATCATACCCTCAGGTCATCCTAGTCGGCTGCAATTGGTTCAAAATTGTAAGGCTGCTGTCAGCGCAGCCACCACGCTGTTTGCTTGGTGATCACCAGGGGCAGACAATACAGCTATGGATGCCGCTTAAAAGCTGGAGTGGCTGGACAACCTTCAAGCAATCAAACATGCCCCTAATCTGCCAAATCAGCTGGATTTTGTCGCAATCCACACGCATGTCACGTGCATGTGGTTTGCACACATGCATGCCAACATAATGAGAGGGTTGAGCCATATCAAATCATCATGATATTACAACCCCAAGCAGCGCATGATGGCACACCTCCCTTGACACGCAGCAGGGGATGCTCATACACACAATCACACAGCGATATTTCAAACCACAAAATCACAATCGTCAAATTAAAAGAAGCCCTAGACATTCAACTCACTGATTCGCCCCACTCAACTGTGCGCCAGACCGTCACAATTCCAGATAATCGAGGCTAAGGCACAAGCATCAGCCACAGAAAGAAAATATCAACGAGCCCTCATTCCAAGTACCTCTGGTGGCATGTGGCAAGCCATACACTTCCTGTCATAGCCTGTGTGAAACCGAACTGTTCACATTCTTGTTGTGTATCTTTCAGCTCTGCCTGCAGTCATGTTAGAATGCCAAGAGGGCATGTCAAAGTATATGGCAGATTGGCAGTGGCTTCCAGGGAATCAGTCAGGATGGTGCATACCCTCCTCAGTGACCCCTGATAAACATTGCCAGGGGATAACCATAACCATTACCAGAGGATCAGAGCCATGCACCTGTTCGGCGCCCAATGGGCTGTCCAAATCTGAAATGGACTTCTAAGTGAGTGGTCGCCGGTGGGCACCCTGTCCTAATGCCTGCCCAGTGTTCATTTTTGTTGTTGTGACTCTTTGGATTTCTGTTTGTGGAGGCTCAAGTGCAGCTGCAGCTACCTCCGTATCGCCATGGCCATTGACACCGCACCGAGAGTGTTGATAGCAGCCAGAACCAGCAGCATGGTGGGGGCCTCGCCAATAGCGACAACAAGGCAAAAGCCTGTTTGAGGATCATCCGGAAAAATGTTTATCAGGTTTGCACAGGGTACAGGCAGGGCGAGCATGCGCATGCACATGGGATGCCAACTTGAGGCGCATGGGATGCTTATATGACACGCATGGGATGGTGATGTATAGCGGCATCCAAACCTGCCAAAACCTGCATGGTGGCATGAGAGCCGGTGGCATGCACGCGGGCAGGGTTTCGAATTGAAAATTATTCGCAGCTACACGTCGTGGCATGCCTAGCGTTTCATCGCACCATGCGTATCTCACCAGCTGCAAGCATCAGCCGTGACCATACAGTTGCCTTGTAGAAACTGAGACAGCCTTGGCTTGTTGACGGGCTAGCTACGGGGCTGATGGCTGTGGCAGCAGCGGCGGTGGCGTCGGAGGGGTCTGGGCGAGTGCGATCACCCAGTCCAGTTCCAAGGTACTGCAGGCCGATGAGTGCAAACAAGATGCCCCCCACTCGTATCCAGCCTTTTGTCACGTCTCGGTGATCGAACAGTAGGCCTGGCCGGACAGTAGGGAGGCAGACAGGGGAGTCAGGGAGAGAGAGGACGCAAAGGAAAGGGCTGACAGATACGGGTGCGGAGACTTTGAGGAGACCATGGAAATATTCAAAAACGATAAGCTGGCACTGCTTGGGCACTGCTTTTTGGATCTGAAACAGGGCGTTGCCTGCTCAGAGGCTGAATCATGCAGTCAGGGACCGGGCTTCACGTTAGACTGACATGGCGGGCGGGAGGCGTAGCCCAAGCGTAGACAGCCGCCCCAGTCAACTAGTTGTCTTGCAGGCCCCATACAGCATCATGAATGAGGGCCTCATCAGCATGCTGAACATGTCACACCTGGTGAATGGGTTGCCAGGAGGGGAGAACGAAGCGCTGCCTAAAACAATTAGATACTGCCGACCAGAAACCGCAACTTACCAAAGATTTGAGTCGGAAACAAGGCTAGAAGGAGGCCAGCGATGGTGGCGTAGATACCAGTGAATATGGCGGCCTTGGCTGCTGGTGAATGGAGCATCCGTGGAGGAGACCTGTTGGGCAATCACATCGAATTATAACAAACTAGTACCGGTACGTGAGCTGTGCATAATGCAGGCAACTAGATTTGCATATGCTTTTGTGTTGATATGATTTCTACTGCCTCACCGGGGCTCCATGTCTTTGTCGTTGGCACTGCCTGTGGTGGCGCAACTCGTCATGTTCATCCTAGGCCATGTATGCGTCGGCAGCATGAACGATCCCATGCAGCCATGCAGCCATGCTCTGGGCCGCCTTTGGTGGGCCTTGTGGATATCTGACCGCGAGGCCGTGCAATATTGAGTCTGGTAACTGCAGCATACAGCCATGATGAAGAATGGATCAAGACAGACAGCCGTGCGTGCAATGTTGAGTTGGGAGCCGTGGTCGGGAGAAATTATATTTTTGAACAACTCGGCTCCGGAGCTGTAGTTTTTCGCGCAACATGCAATTCATCTATTTCATCCTGATCATATCACTGTGAGATGGAATCAACTAGCAGGTTTTAATGTTCAAGAAATTGCCATATGCCTGTTCCAAGTGCTTCAAAGGCTGATGAACAGGGTGCAGCTATGTTGTCGCCTGAACCCAACTCGCAAAAAACGCCTAAAAGCGCAGGATTGCGCACTAGTATTCGGGACCGGAGCAAGGTCAATACCCCGTGGTGGAAGTCGGGAACGACTTCGGATGCTCCCAACAACAAGTCTGAGCTGGAGACAGAGGAAGCTATTGAGGACACGCTCTCTCCACCAGGCTTTCAGCACGCCCCCAGACACCAGGAATCGGCTCGCTCAAGGCCGGACGACAGCCGCGCAGGTGGATGCTTTCTCTATTCACCCGATTTGCACGGCCTGGTCCACCAGGAACTGGCTGCAAGGGAAATTGGGTGGTCGCATAGACGCTGTCACAACAACGCTTTGCCAAGATATTGTGGACATTCCCAACACCTACAGCCCCCATGCATGCATGACCTTCGATGGCTAGGGTGTGTCTAGCTAGCTTCCAGGAAGTGTGCGCAACTGCGCATGCCTCTTTCCTCTCTCAGGCCACCTCTTTATATTGCTGTCTCACTGTAACTCACACTCTCTCGGCCCACCCAACCCAGATGCAGGTGCAGACATGGCGGCAGCTGCAGGTCCCAGGAGAGCATCAAAAAGTGCATGCAAGCCCTCGGCATCGATGGCTCAGGCGAAACCTCTACCTGCACACCAAGACCACATGAGGCCTTCTTCAGCAGCCCTCAACCAGCCAGATACAGACCTGGGTCCTCCCACGGCCAGCCACGAGCGCGCAGCTACAACAGCAACAGCAGCAGATCCCCCCATGCAGAAGGGACCCGAAACCGAGCAAGAAGATGGCAGTCAAAAGCAGAAGAAGAAAAAGAAAAAGGAGCGCATTGACAGGGATGTGAGGGAGACTGCCGCCCTCGAGCCTCGCCACAGGAGCGGAGACAGCAAGGGGAGAGAGCGTCGGGCGTCTGATGCTGGCCTGGCCCTCAGAACGTTAGACGTGCCTGGTGGGGATGCTGGCAGGCCGTCTGCGCCTGAGGCTGATGCAGCAGAGACAGAAGCAGCCAGCCCTGACTGGCCAGGCAGGCCCCAGGTGCCACTCCTCAACCCTCCTCGTAACAATCCACTGCTCGGCAAGCCCGTGGCAGGCCCGTCTGGGAACGCTCCGCGCTCCGGTCAGGAAGCAGGACGCGGTGCTCCCACAGCCAGCGCCGACGTGCCGGCTAGGTGCATGGCTGGCACCAGCTTGGCCCTCCCCGCTGCTAAGGTTGCGGCAGCAGTGCATAAGAAGGCTACCTCCCGCAAGCAGCCGCCTCCGCCTCCTGAAGCCTCCAACGCGGGCGAAGAGGATCTCGGCGTTGAAAGGCTGCAGGGTGGTGAGGAGCCCGTCGGCAGGCCCAGGCGCGCTACTGCTGAGCTGGCGATGAGGAGGCTCAAGGGTGACCGAGGGGCTGCCCCTCCGGACCTATTTGCTCCTAAAGCCGCCCTGCCGACAAGGATGGTGGTGTGTTTGGATGTTGTAGCTCAGAAACAGCAGCAGCAGAAGAAACAGCAGCGAGAAGAAAGCAAGGGGGCGGGCAAAATGGCAGCAGCATTAGCAGCAGGTGCAGCAGCAACAAGGACAGCCGGAGGAGGGATGGCAGCAGCAGCAGCAGCCGTAGGGACAGCAGGGACGGTAGCAGATGCAGGTGCTGATGTGGTGGATGAAATTCTGCTGGAGTCGCCTCGCAGCCACAAGAAGGGCGAGAAAAGACCGGGCGACCACCAGGCGACGAATGCCTCGGCTGCAGGAGTGGCAGCAGTAGCTGGGGGTGATGCGGATGCTGGGGAGGATGTTCCACCTGCTCCGCCGCGCAGCCACCAGAAGAAGGCAAAGCAACGGGTCCACCGCCGGCCACCCGACACCTCAGCAGCAGGAGGGAGCACAGTGACTGGGGCCAGACCAGATGCTGGAGAAGCAGATCCGCCCGCACCGCCGCGCAGCCACCAGAAAAAGGCGAAGCAACCGGCACACGGACGGTCACAGGACGCTTTGGCAGCAGGAGGGACAGCATTAGCTGGTGCCAGGTCAGACGCTGGGGAAGCAGATCCGCCCGCACCGCCGCACAGCCATCAGAAAAAGGGGAAGCAACCGGCACACGAACGGTCACAGGATGCCTTGGCAGCATGGGGAACAGCGGTAGCTGGGGCCAGCTCAGACGCTGGGGAAGCAGATCTGCCCGCATCGCCGCGCAGCCACCACAAGAAGGGAACGGCATACTGCCAATCAACCGACGCCTTGGCAGTAGGAGAGAGCACAGTAAGCGGGGTCAACCCAGATGCTGGGGAGGGTGTTCTACCTGCACCTAAGCGCAGCCACCAGAAGAATAAGGGGAAGCGCATGGCCCATGGCCGGTCACTGGACGCTTTATCAAACAAAGCGGCAGCAGGTGGGACAGCAGCTGCAGCAGAAATAGCCGCAACAGGAACGGCTCCAGAAGCGGGCGATGCGAAGGCTGGGGAGGGTGTTCTACCTGCACCTAAGCGCAGCCACCAGAAGAAAAAGAAGCAGCGATTGTCCCACGGCCGGTCATCGGAAGCTTTGGCAGATAAAGCAGCAAAAGCAGGGACAGCAGCTGCAGCAAGAGAAGCCGCGGCAGCAGGAACGGCAGCAGCAGCGGGGGGCGATGTGGGGGATGGGGTGGACATTCTGCCGGCGTCGCCACGCAGCCACAAAAAGAACGGCAAGCGACCGGCCCACCGCCAAACGCAGGAGGCCTCGGCAGCGTGCGCGGATGCTGGCGCCTTCGACACCCTTTGCACCGCGGCCGAGTTTGTGCACTCTGTTTTCACATGGCAGGAGGGGGTCGGTGGCAGCCCTGCTGCTGCAGTTCCGGGGCAGGGTTATCCGGCAAACGCTCCCAGGTCGGGATCGAGGCCGATAGCCGGGGCTGCAGCAGCAGCAACAGGAACAGCAGCAGCAGAAACAGCAGCAGCTCTCCTCAGGGAGCAGCCGCAGGGGTGTGCGGAAGCGTCCCTGGCCGGACAACCTCCAGCTTTTAAGGCGGGGGGAGGAGCGGCGACGGTATCCGAGGCCAGAGGGCGCAAGCGGTCCGCTGCGGCTTGCAACGTCTCTCCTCCTCCCGCTGCCGCTCTGCCCCCCCTGCGCGGCCGCGGTGGGATTGAACTCGAATCGGCTGCGCCGGAGGACACCACCGCCCAGCCGGCCAACCACCCTTTAAATCGAAGCAGGGCGGGCGCCGTGGGAGCGACCCCGCCCAGCTCCCCCCTGCCCAGCTCCCCCCTACGGGCAGCCATTGCGCGCTCCTCGCCGTCCCCGCTGGTCAACGCGGCCAAGGAGGCGCCTCCAGGCGGGTCGCAGGAGCGCAGGGATGCGGTTAGCGCCGAGGCTGTGGTTCCGGAGCTGGGGGAAGAGGAGCGGGCAGGGGATGGGCATGAGAGGGAGGAGCAGGGCGCATCAGCAGACTTGTCACCCAATGCCCTGGACAGCCAGGATGGAGACTCCTTGATGTCAGATGTAGTGCTTTGCTCCAAGGAGGAGGAAGAGGAGGAGGAGCTGCAGGAGGAGGAGGTGGGGGCGGCAGAGGAGGCAGAGGAGGTAGAGGAGGCGGAATTGCAGGAGGAGGCAGAAGAAGCAGAGGAGGAGGAGGAGGCAGAGGAGGCAGAGGAGGCAGAGGAGGAGCAGGAGGAGGTGGCAGAGGAGGAGCAGGAGGAGGAGGCAGAGGAGGCAGAGGAGGCAGAGGAGGAGGCAAAGGAGGCAGAGGAGGCGCCTTGCACCGGTGTCCTTGGTGCAGGTGTGGGCTCAGCTAGTTCCCCAGAGGCCCCGGACCCACTGCCGCTCCCGCTACGGGCGGGGAGCAGTGCCCAGGAGCCGGGCTCGCCCGGCCAGCACAGCATTGCCGAGAATAGTGTGGACGCGGCGTCCCTGCTCCACACCCGGCCTGGCCACCTCCCGGCAGGTGCTCTGTCGGCCTCTGATGCCGGTGTGGATCGCGCTGCTGCTCCTACTGCATCCTCACCGGGGCCCAGCGGAAGGAGCCCGGGTGCACGGACAGGACCCCGCTTTCCCGCCCCCGACAGCGCAGGACCGTCGCCCGTCACCCTCTCGCCCTCGTCGGCCGTCGGAACGGACAGACATGTCGGCGCGGGCGTGCAGGCGGGTCGTGACCCTGCTCACGCCAGCGGCCACCGCTTACGGACGCCCGCATCAATTCGTGGAATCCCCCCTTTCCACGAGGCTGCCGGACCCCCCCCGCCGCAGCAGCAGCTAGTAGAGGAGCGGGGTAGCCCGGGAGGCGGGATGGACGGCTTGTCTTGGTTCAGCCGTCTTGCTTTGGCGGCGAGGCTCGCGGCAGGTGGCAGCAGCAGCCACTGGAAATCCTTTGGGGGCCTTCGCGCTCCAGAGCAACAGCAGCAGCAGCCACAGCCTTGGAGCTCATCTTCAAAGGGAAAGATTCGTCACGGTGGGCTGGACACGGTGAGTGGTTAGGGTTCAGGGGGGGCCCTCTCACTCCTTCTGCCCTGCACCCTCTGCCCTCTCACTCCTTCTGCCCTCTGAATCCAAGGCGGGGAGATGGCGAGGCTTGGGGCTCAATTTTAGTAGATAGAGTTTTTATGGCTCTGGATGTCTTGGGGGAGAGCTACTATTGCTGTAGAATGGCTCTGGACGTCCCATGGGCAGCTTTGTCCCTGGATGAGTATTGAGCCTACGCGCTATGGGGGGCGTCAATCATATTGGGGGGGTGGATAGGAGGCCTCCACTTCGTCAAAAGGGATCCTGCCTTGAGTAGCCTACTGCTGGGGGTTCTAGCAGCTGGGCTTGCCGCACCTGGTCATCCAGGCAGCAGGGCTTGCTGCATCAGGTACCCCCTTCCGCGGGATGTAGGTGGGGGTAGGGTTAGGTTAAGGTTTACCCGGTAGTCCTAGCACCTGGGCTTGCTGCACCAGGTCGTCCAGGCAGCAGGGCTTGCTGCATCAGGTACCCCCTTCCGCGGGATGTAGGTGGGGGTAGGGTTAGGTTAAGGTTTACCCGGTAGTCCTAGCACCTGGGCTTGCTGCACCAGGTCGTCCAGGCAGCAGGGCTTGCTGCATCAGGTGCTCCCTTCCGCGGGATGTACGCGGGGTCAGGGTTAGGTTAAGGTTTACCCAGTAGTCCTAGCAGCTGGGCTTGCCGCACCAGGTCGTCCGGGCAGCAGGGCTTGCTGCATCAGGTACCCCCTTCCGAGGAAGGTAGGCGGGACTGCATTGGAAGTGTACTTACCATGAAATTGATGGGTGTGAGGCTCTAGTTTCTGACAGCAGTGGCTCAAGTGCAAAGAGGTCCCGCTGGGCTTGGTTACTAGTGATCCCCTCAGCACCGCTTGCTTGCTGGAATGAGGCAGCACTGCTTGCTTGCCTACGTCGGGCAGGTGGCCCTCGCATTGCCTAGCCTGCGCCTCGGGCGCAGTGCTGCAGCTAAATGGATTTCAGCTGCGGGTGTCACGTTTTGGGGTGCTAGAGGTTACCCCGTTTGTTTTAGTATTTCTGCAGGCACAGAAGCTCCCCTTAGACATCCAGAGTGATTCAGCGTCTGCAAAGCCACATTTAGGGGGAGCTACGGGCTTCCCCGTTTGTGTCTGATCACCCATGCGTGGCCCCCATGTGCTCCCCCCCTCCTTCCCCCCAATGCGCAGGTCGCGGCTCTGCAGTCCCGGCGCTGGCTGCCCGACGAAGACAATGCCGACGACGCCTTCGCTTTCAACGAGGACGATGATGACGCACAAGGGGATGTTGGCGGCAACAGCGGCAGCGGCTGTGAGGGTCCAGACCAAGGCCCATTCGAAGACGAGGAGGATCAAGTAGCTGGGAGCGGGCTCAGAGACTGCGAGCGGGGATCAGGGCTACGGGGCGCAGATGGGACGGCTGGTACAGGCGGGGAGCGGAGACATGGGTGTGGCGGAGATAGCGGGGTGAGGTGGCGGGGCGGCGAGGGACCTGCCACACGCCCTGTTGCTGACCCAGCTAGCCCCGGCGGGGTGGCGGGCTGCTCGAGGGGGGCTGGAGGCAGCAGAGAAGGCGGATTCGGCGCCCTCACGGGTCGCGATCCACGGCAGGGCCGGCCGTGCCCGCTCGCTGCGGCGCCGGCGAGCACCGGCACGGTCGTGCACGGCCTCGGGAGCTCCGAATCCCCAGCCGCTCCTTTGCATGGCGCTGGCGGGCGCTCCACGGGCGGATCTCCGCCCTCGAGACTGCGCGACGATGCCGCAACTACTGCTGATCAAGCTGGAGCGGATGAGGAAGCTGCCCAGAGCAGCCCGTCAATGCAGCGCCGCTGCTCCCCCCGGCGGCCCCCGCCCCCAGCCACCACCAGCAGCGCCGTCACCGACGACGAGGACGCGGCAGCGGGTCCGGACGGCAGCTGCAGCGGCGGTGGCGCAGCGGTAGCGGCAGCAGCCAGCGGGCGCCAGCTGCGAGCGGGGCAGGCGCTGCCGGCCGCTGCGGGCAGGGCAGGCAGCAAGGGCGCCGTGAAGCCTGGAGTTACCGCGCCCGGGTTGCTACTGGAGCGGATCCTGCGCGAGAGCGCCAACAAGAAGATTAAACGGCTCGAGGTCGGTCCGGGTGTCGGTGCTGACGTTGATAAATAAGTCAGGTGCTCCTGTGGGGGAACATGGAGGCCACCTGTTCGGTGCGACATTGCTGAGGCTCCATTGTTGCTGTCACAGCATTGTTTTTGTAGCGCTGTTGCAACTTGTTCTCGACGCAACACCACAGCAGCCCTGATGGACTAGAGGCACTGTGATTCTGATGGTGTGGTCGTGCCACGACAGTATAGCATTCTCCTCAATGTAGTTTAGCTGGCGCTGAATTGTTCCCCTTCCGGCAGCCCCTGCTGGCCTAACCTGGGTGTTCCGCCTGATGCAACAGAAGGAGTCAGCAGCTAACTTTCTTACTAGCTTAACGGTGCTGCTGCCTGCTGCCGTTATAAGACTTAGGACCACCCTGGTGTGTGCACCCGGCACACTGATCCTGAACACTGGGCCAGCTCAGTCAGGGCAAACTGCACAGCTGACCTTCAGCTTGTTAGCAGACTCGTTAGCAGCATGTGCACGGTACGTATGCCATAATTTGCCATATCTTGATATTTCATATGCATGTGTACGTGTACCGCAGCATATCTTTTAGTGGCATGTGTACTGCACGTATGCACGTGCACGTGTACCGCAGCATGTGCGCTGTACCATGTGCACTGCCTGTGTGCCTCCAGGTGGGACTAGACGCAATATATTCCACAACGGGCCTGACTGCAGCATGTGACCCTTCACCTGCCTCAGGCAGGTTGTCGATCCGTACACCAGTGACCCACCCCTGGTCCTAGTCTCTCCTGACAAACCAACCCCTATGTGTGGGCCTGTGTGTGTGTGCAGGATGATTGGAGTCAGGAGCAGACCACCGCGCTGCAGACGGCCTATTTCCAGACAGAGCCGACGCATCCCATGTTCTGGCAGGAGGTGTCCAAGAGGGTGATGGGCAGGACTGCAGGTGGGTGGGTTGCAGCAGGATGGGTGGGGGTGGGGGTGCGGTATGTGATCAAGCTGCAGGAGGGTGGGGGGTGCGGTGCAATCAAGCTGCAGGAGGGTGGATGGTGTGATGTGTCATCAAGTAGTAGGAAGTGTCCAAGAGGGTTAGGGGCAGGAGGGTGGGCCTGAAATGTTTGGGCGGGGTGTGGGGGGGGAGTTCGAGACAAGTTTCCTCCTCTCCAATGTCCTATATGGTTGTCCCCACTATCTCCCAAGCGCTACCCCTGCCCTCAAACCCAGGAGCTTTGCATCCTTCAGCGTACTACGATCTTATGCCTCTGGAGCGTTTTGCTTTGCTTCGCATGAACTTGCCTTCATTTCCCCCCTTTTTCCCTGCCACCTACGCGTCCCCGCCACGGACACCGCCCTACTAGTATCTCTGCGAGCGGGAGCGACCCCTCTGTGACACGCCACTGCGACCTGCGGTATCTGTTCTTGGGTGGGCCGCTGCCAGTGTCAAGCCATGCCGTAAAAATAAATCAGTTGTTGAAACCTGTGACTTGATCTCTACATTGCCCACCCTTTACAATGAGAGCTTGTCCCGCTGCTGCAGCCGAGTGCTTTGCCAAGGTCCATGACCGACGGATACCCTGGGAAGCTAGGCAGAAGCTGCGTGGCTTGGTGCTCCGAGACCAGCCGCCGCCGCGGCCGCCGCCGCCGCCACAGGGCCTGCCGCCGCAGCCGCTGCAGCAGCCGACGATGTCCAAGGCGCGCAAGTGGGCACGGGACATGCAGAAGCAGGTGAGGGGAAGTGAGGGCAGGAGAAAGGGAAGGAGGGCGGGAATTCAAAGGAGAGCGGGAAAGGGGAAGGAGGGCAGGAAAGGAAATAAGGGAAGTGGAAGAAGGGTGGGAAAAGGGGAGGAGGGCAGGAAAGGAAGGAAATGGAAGGAGGGTGGGAGAAGCATGTAAGGTGGGAAGGGACTAAGGGAGGGAAGGTGGGAGGGAGAAGGGAGGGAGGCGATATGCAGAAGCTGATGGGGACTGGGGGGTGGAATAGGTCGGAAGGCAGGTGAAGGAGCCCCCTTTGGGTCAGTGGGCATGTGTGCCGTTAATCTCGCTTGTGTACAGAAGAAAAGCGCCGCAGCTGCCACTGGGCGTGACAGGATGGCAGGTGTGCAGAGAAAGCCCCCCGGTAGTCGCCTGCTGTAGGTCGGTCAAGGTTGGGTCCCAATGGGCACAGTCCAGGCCTACGACGCATTACTATCCACCTTAGGGTTTGTCAGCTACACCATTCAGCTACATCACGGTCGAGGCCTGCCGTGCATTACTCTCTACCTTAGTGTTCGTCAGCTACAATTCAGCTACACCACGGCTTGCAGCCAAAGGGCAGCCCTGCTGCTTGACTTTTGGCCGTGGGCGGGTCAAACGTTGGTCTCCATGGGCCCAGTGGTGACAACCCAGCTGCCGGCTTAAGGTGTTCTGCTTTGCATTGAAACAGACACTGCAAGGCAACCCTCCTGGGTTGTCCAAGGTGCTTAAACAACTGCTTGTACGGATATACGGATATGGATACAATGGTCCGATGGTCCAAACAAGATGCTGTGGTCCGAGGTGTGTTTGAAACAGTGTTGGCTCTGACGTGTCATCTGCCTGCCTGCTTCAGGCTCAGCTGGAGAGGTTGGCTAAGGCAGGTGGAGGTTCTGGATCAGGCGGCATGCCCTCTGAAGCTGCAATCATGGAGGATGACCTGGCAGAGGCAATCAAGGTACATCAAAATATATATACGTATACGGTAGGCTCCTAGGGCTTATATATAGGATGGGCATATCGGTGCAGGCATTTATCTCTGGGCATGAAAGGAGGCGCTGTGAGGAGACCTTCAGCTTCAAGTGATCTTCAGCCTACGTGCTTCCTATGTGAGGCTATTGAAGGCTGTTGAAGGCTGTTGTATCCTGCCATGTGTTGCCCTGATAGTATGCTGCGGTAGAGTGCAACCTGCTATGATTCCAAACTTTATTTCTGCATTTGTCGTGTCCTGCCATTTTATTGTTGGGCGTATGCTTTAATTGCTGCATTGGGTTGACCAAGTGCTCACTGTGGGCGGGTAAAAACTGTATTTGAACTGGCAAACGGGCAGGCAAGTTTGGGAGGTTCCCAGCCTGGATCAGGTACAGGGAGATTCTTGAGAAGCGGTGCGCTGGCTTCAAATCAAATGCTGCTACCGTATACCTCTAAAGTGAGTGTTTTTTATGACTCACCCCACTCCTCCCCTGGACTGCGTGCTTGGATGCCTCATTCATGTCCCCTACCTTCCTGCCCTCAGGCCAAAGAGCATGCCGACCGTTACATCAGCACCTACCTGCGTAAAGCGGGCGGATGGAGCCGCTGGCAACGCACGTGCAAGCAAGGCGCGGAGCGGAGGCTCACGGGTGCCGTGGCAGCTGCGGGCGCGCCGCCAGCAGGCGCTCGACGGGGCCAGCATGGCGGCAGCAGCAGCAGCCACGCGCCCGGCGGCCCCTCTGGGGCAAGCGGCGGCGGCAGCTGTGAGGGGCGGCTGTCGCAGGCCATGCTGGCGCTGCTGCAAAAGCGCGGCACTGAGGACGAGGAGTCGGGTGATGAATATGACGGGCGCGGCGCAGGCGGGGGAAATCCCGATGGTCCTGAAGATGCAGATGGGGACGCGCTGGACGATGACCTGGACGAGGACTACCTGTGGGAGATGCAGGTGGGGGGGCTGCTGGGGGTGCTCGTATGGAGGCTGGCGAGAGGGGGGGTCGGGATAGCTTCCCGTCTGGCGCCCGTTCTGTGGTTACCGGTGTTCGCTTGCAATGCCGGTTACCCCTGAGCCTTTTTGAGCAGGGTTTAGAGGTGTAATGACATGAACCCCTGAGCTAGGCCATCAGCTGGTATGGACTATGGACCGGGCGGCGCAAAGGGCAGGGTGCAATCTTTCCGGTTTGCCTTTGCTGGCGCCTTTGCTGGCACAGGCTTTGACCCGCGGGTCCCGATGTGCACTGAACTTCGTTCTGCCCCTCTTGCGGTGTGCAGGCCAAAGAGGATGAAGCTGATCTGATGGCAACGGTCGCGGCCTCAACCAGGATGGCAGACGAGCAGTGGTGAAGCCGTGGGAGGCAAGGCTGAGCGATTGGGTAGCAGGAGCTGTCCCGGTGGCCTGAAAGAAATAAACAAAGAAAGGAAACCATGTCCCGCAGGGACGTGAGGGTTGAGGAAACAGGCCGAGGCCACATCCGCGCTGTTACCAGCATGGTTGCCTGATGACAAGGCTGCAGCTTTTGCCTGCTGCCTAAGTCTGCTATTGTGGTGAGCTGCTGCTGGAAGTGTCGCACGCACTGTTACATGGAGACATACGTTGTGACACTGCTATTTGGGGGGGGGCAGAACACCGGAGTGCGCTGTTGGCTGTTGGTTGCTGCTTAGATGCAGTGGGGGCTGAGACGCTGTTGTTGTCATTGTTGTTGTGTTGTGTATTGATGCTTGGGGTCAGCCCCATGCATGCCATGCTGTGCAGTGGACGGGGCTGGTCTGGACTGGTCGAGGCTTTCAATGGAGTTATGTCTGGTGTGTATCTGGATGGGGCTATCGTTTATACCTTAGATATGGATCGATATGAATGGAATGACTCTGATTTGTACAGTATTAATATCGAAAATTGTAAACTGATGATCACGTCTCGTTTATGGAGCCATCGCAAACATAGGCCAGGAGGCAATTTCAATTTTGTTTGGTTGGCCGAGGCACTGGTAGTGGGGGAGTAACTATTCATTTTCGGGTGCTTGGACCCCCATACAATTCAGCTGCATGACGGCCTACGAACAGGGTTGCCTGGCGCAGCAAGCAGCAAAAAAAGTATGACCTTCATCCTCGAGACCCTTAGGAGCAAATTCATGTGGAATGCGTTTTTCATGCGGAATGCAACGGTGCAGCTATATTCTGGGACTGATGCCTACAAAAAATGAATTTATCGAAATTTGTCATTTTGGTGACACCTACCCCCACTTGTCATTTGGGGGACGCCTACCCCAGACACACTTTGCCTCCTCATTTCAACCCCCCTCTCTAGGGGGGGGACAAATTTAAGACCTCATTTAGAGAGCTATCATCAAACTCTACAACTTTAGAGGATGGGGTACATAAGATTACTTTTTGCCGCACACAATTTATTTCTGCCAAGGTCTTCTCCTTGTTAGTCCTCTTTTGCTTTCTATACACTCTATCTCGTTTGATTTGGTCAAGGCTACACTACAGAGGGGCTGATGCATCTTCAGACCGCCTTTCCATGTCCGCGGGGCGTATTGTCCTTTTCCTTTGTCTTCCACTTTCTTTCAATCTTTCTCTGGCGACTTGCCTTCTGCAGTTTCTCTTTCCCCGACCGTGGCCGAGCAGTTTTTAGCAAAGCCTACAGGTTACAGGGTACGTCAATGGCTTTCTAGTGCCTTACGCGCCTTTCCTACCTCCTGATCCATCACTTCTTCACAAGGACTGAAGGTGGGGAAGCTTCCTTTCTTTATTTTCCGTTGGGCAGGACTCTATGCCGTGATTTCACGATGCATAAAAGCGGCCGCCAAACCCTGACACTGGATTTTCGGAGGATTGAACGTCAAACATGTCCAGACAATGACATGCTTCAAGAGCTTTCTGATCTGAACTCCCTCAAAGCCAAAAGGGATTTCAATCCCAGGGAACACAAACAGGGTAGCCTACACCGCCGGTTATGTCACTTTGCTTACAACGTCTATAGCTCTATGCGACCAACGAAATGCTTTTTTGTTAAGGGCCTGGCAGCTCAAGCCAGAATAAAAAAGTGTGCGGAGCTTAACACACAAGACATGGTGGCATGGTGCCTTTGTGGCGAAACAGCAAACACACGGATAAATTACCAGCATTGCGTCCAGCGAGGCCCCAGATACAAGGGACTAGAGAGCCTGTATACAGGCTAGAGCCCCAAAGCAAAGTAGGACAGAGAGCAAGATAAACCAACTGCCCTCCTGGGGCCTGCCATCAACCAACCACGCATTGGTGTTGGTAAAAACACTTGCAGCCAGGTATGAATTTAAGGACAACAATCGATAAAAGCTTCATTAATTTTGGTGACCTCCGTCTCCCCTGGCCTCCGAGCATAAGTAAATCAAATTAACCGGACGTATGGATAGGTCGACAGGATCTGCCCTCCAGACGGGATCCTTCCACAAATGAGGGTAAATTGAAACAAAAAAGCCGAGGGTTCTGGTACTACTTCTTCATCCTCAGGGCTCATAAACAAGCAAGGAAAACGCCCGTTGCAACATAACCACCCCCACAAGGAGTAATAACCAGAGTTTTACAGCCTGATAAGCTTGAAGGTTTCCTCCAGCAGCGGCGTACGGCGTATGACTGATTATTCGACTTAATAGGTAATGCACACGGTACACATACAGGCGTGCATTTGAAACCAAGGGCGCCGTAAGATGAGGATAATCATGCGCTCCGTAGGCCGAAGACAGCTCTAAACAAACAGAGAGTCCACGGAATGAACCTTTTCCTCGCTGAACAATCGGCGAACGCATCAACCGTCAGCATGGTAAACAGGATCAGCGTGTATGCTAATCATCTGTAGCAGGAGTCAAAGGTTAAGTATAATCTGATACTCAACTGTAAGTTTCCTTGGGAGCTGCGCTTCGAAATGAAAAAATCCCGAACACGCAAAACCCCCCAACTTGTTCAAATGTTCACAACAGTAACGTCCCTTGCCAGCTGTCCAAGGTATATGTTAAACAGGGGGTTTATCACATCCCAAAAACCCACAAAACATGTCCCTCACAGAAACAGGAGATAACTTCACGCCTATTTTATGGCATGTACAAAGTCCCCAAAAGCTTAATTCATTTAGTACCCAAACCCATCAATCAATTACTCAATAAATCAATCATTTATGGCATGATGCTTTCAGCACGTAAATCATACATCATATATACCCCCTTTTTAACAGGACACGTTGCCTGGCACTATCCATGCACGTCAGGGACCAATGCCAACGAACAAACACTCCGGAATACTCCATCCAAGCGCAATCAATATCTACATCCTAGTACGGAAGAAAACCATGAAGCCTTCATCAATGTTCGAAACGCCGGGGAGGGCGAAAATGTTCCTAACCATAATATGTCACAAGGCAGGGACAAAGCCCATGTAACATATCCCCAATCAATGTTCACAGCAGCTAGTGCCAATTGTAAGCTGGCAGGCATGTACGTGGAAAAGAAATGGCAAGAAAGCATGCCGTCTCCTCCTTGTCGATGCTTAAAAAAACTGGCAAGAAAGCATGCCGTCTCCTCCTTGTCGATGCTTAAAAAAACTGGCAAGAAAGCATGCCGTCTCCTCCTTGTCGATGCTTAAAAAAGACATACTCCTTAGTATGAAGCAAACCAGAGTCATGCAGCATGCACTCACTAGCATTTCCTTAATATAGAAAGAAACGCCCCGCAGCAGCGGGAGACGGGCGAGGAAACAGCGCGGCATGGGCCAAGGGGGAGACCACGCCAGCACCCCAATGTATGTACTGTCCACGCCAGCACCCCAATGTATGTACTGTCCACGCCAAACAAGAGGCGCCGATTCCTCCAAGTGCATCCGGATTAAACCCGCGTCTCTCCCTTGTGTCACTCTTCAGGTACTCTGCCTGGCCACTGATCCCCGGCATCAGAACAATCCTGCCATGATGAAGGCTTCAGTGCCATGCATGGGCGGGACGTCATCATCAAAGCCTTGATCTCTTAAACACCAACAGCCATTGGCCGCCACTCACAAACATAGCGGGCAGCGTGCAGCACATTCAGGAGCAGCAGCAGCAGCAGCGGTCACGGCGAACACAGGGCTGAAGGCTCTTAGGGCTCAGGGCTCAGGGCTGCATACTAGCTGGGGCCTCTCCAGGCTCTCTGGGCCCTCGGTGCTCAGGGCAGCACTCTCAGCAGCAGCAGCAGGGCTCACAGGTCTTAGGCCCCTCGTGGCTCAAGGCGGCTCATCAGCCCCCGCCCCTCCCGCAGAGAGGGGTGGGGGGCACCCGGCCTAAGTGCGGGCTGTGTCTGGGCCCTTGGTGCTGTTGCTGTTGCTGGCTGCATACACAGATGTTGGCTGGTGCTGGCTGTGCATGAACTGGTGCTGGCTGTGCATGAACTGGTGTTGGCAGTGCATGAACTGGTGCTGGCTGTGCATGAACTGGTGCTGGCTGTGCATGAACATGTACTGATTGGTGCTAGCTGACTCTTACTGGTGTGGGTGCGGGTGCGGGCGCCAGCCGTAGGAACAGCGCTGTCAGCAATCACGCCTGCACGTCGGTCACGACAAAGGAGGCGGGCACAGCTGCCCGTTGGCCGCAGCTGAGTGTGAGGCAGGTTGCGTGGTTGGGCTGACAAGTGGGGGTGAGGCAGATAGCGTGGGTGGGCTGACCAGTGGGGGTGAGGCCGCCTCGACTGGCGTGATGGGCTGTGCAGGCACGTGCTCGTTATTGCTCCAGGCCTCCTCACTCGCAACCTGTGCTGACCGTGTGCTGGGGACCAGTGACCGGAGGGCGAGTGCTGCAGCGTGGATGGAGAGCAGGGAGGATCCAGTCCTCAGCCGCAAGGAGGCGCTGGCCAGCACCTGAGGAGTGGACGGGGTGGAGGGGGTTGGATGGAGGGGGGGGGAGGGGGGGGGGGAGTGAATGGAGGGGGGCGCTGGATTGAGTGGATGGGGGTGGATGGAGGGCGGGGGGGGGGGTAATGGAGTGGGGTGTGGGATTGAGATGTGTGTGTGTAATGGGGTTGGATTGAGGGAAGGAGCTTGATGAGTGTGGATGAGTAGGGAGATTGAGGTGGGTGAGTGGAGGTGGGGGGCTGGATGGGTGGGCAAAACGCTCCTCATCTACCTCGAGGCTCTTTTTTGAATCCTTCCAACGCCTCGTCGCCCTCCCCGTCAAACCTTCGATCTTCACCCCTTCGCTCAAGGGTTCAACATGGTGGGCTCTCACCCTTCGGCTGTTGCTGATACTCTTCTCAAGGAATTGGCCGGTCTTGGTGCGCGCTGCAATATAACCATCCTGGATCGCCTCACGGAGGTGCCTGCACACATGCATCGAAATAAAGGCATGTCGGCATACTGGACTTCAACAGGGACACATCCCTGTCGATACCTAGAATTTTATTAATTTACAGGTGAGGCCAGCCAGGAACGATGAACAACGCTCGCTTTTAGTTATATTTGATTTATGGTTTAGTTTTATATAATTTGGCGAAAATGGTGAGTCATTTCGATTTGTGAGGTGTCTGACTCCTCAGGACAGGCAGGGCACTTTGCAATATAAATCAGGCCGCTGATTGGGTGACACACCTATCCTGCCTTTTCAATGGCCGCACCTCCTTGTGGGGCATAGCCTCCTCCCTTCCATTGCTTCCTCCTTTATTTCTTTTCCTGAGGAATGCCCTTGTGTCTCTCCCCAGAGGATGGGCGGAGTCCCTCATCATCCTGCACGGCCTCACCTGTATCTGTACCTGGAATCCTGGACTGCGTCACTCATGCAGTCATGTGTCAGGGCCCTACCTGTACCTGTACTGCGTCACTCATGTGTCAGGGCCCTACCTGTACCTGTACTGCGTCACTCATGTGTCAGGGCCCTACCTGTACCTGTACTGCGTCACTCATGTGTCAGGGCTGTACCTGTACCCGTACCTGTACTGCGTCACTCATGTGACAGGGCTGTACCTGTACCCGTACCTGTATCTGGACTGAGGTACTCATGCCATCCTGTGATTTATCCCTTAGCCCTACCTGTAGGAGATGACCACCAGTGTGAGAATGAAGGCGAGGTTGATGAGGACGATGAAGGCGCCCAGGACCCACAACGTGCTCTGCAGGGGGCAGACCGGAGGAGGGGGCAGACCAGAGGAGGGGGGAGAGGTTGACGGGCAGTGGGTGTCAGGGTAGTGGGTGAGGGGGCAGGGGTTGAGGAAACAGCAGAGCTGCAGCGATAGTTGATAGATCCACCCTAGATTTACATGCCGGATCTATGTAGGATAACACCTGTCTCCCGTGGACTCATATCTGCCTGACGAGGATGGATCCGATTCCTGTTAGGATGCTAGATCCTGTAGATCCGGGATCCGCACCCACCTGGCTGGCTATGACATTGGATCCGTCGCCCATCAGGATGCCCATGGCCACCGTCATGACAAGCACCGAAAAGGAGATGAAGGAGAGTAGGACCAGCAGGGGGTGGACTTGCGGCCATACTGCCGTGTTGATCAGAACGATCAGCAGCAGAGTCACCTGGGGTGGGCAGGGGAGAGGAGGAGCTGAGGGGGGCAGGGGAGAGGAGGAGCTGAGGGGGGCAGGGGAGAGGAGGAGCTGAGGGGGGCAGGGGAGGGGAGGAGCTGAGGGGGGCAGGGGAGGGGAGGAGCTGAGGGGGGCAGGGGAGGGGAGGAGCTGAGGGGGGCAGGGGAGGGGAGGAGCTGAGGGGGGCAGGGGAGGGGAGGAGATGAGGGGGGCAGGGGAGGGGGGGACCTGAGGGGGGCAGGGGAGGGGAGGTGTTGAGGGGGGCAGGGGAGGGGAGGAGCTGAGGGGGGCAGGGGAGGGTAGGTGTTGAGGGGGGCAGGGGAGGGGAGGTGTTGAGGGGGGCAGGGGAGAGGAGGAGCTGAGGGGGGCAGGGGAGGGGAGGAGCTGAGGGGGGCAGGGGAGAGGAGGAGCTGAGGGGGGCAGGGGAGGGGAGGTGCTGAGGGGGCAGGGGAGGGGAGGAGCTGAGGGGGGCAGGGGACAGGAGGAGCTGAGGGGGGCAGGGGAGAGGAGGAGCTGAGGGGGGCAGGGGAGAGGAGGAGCTGAGGGGGGCAGGGGAGGGGAGGAGCTGAGGGGGGCAGGGGAGGGAAGGAGCTGAGGGGGGCAGGGGAGGGGGGGACCTGAGGGGGGCAGGGGAGGGGAGGTGTTGAGGGGGGCAGGGGAGGGGAGGAGCTGAGGGGGGCAGGGGAGGGGAGGAGCTGAGGGGCAGAGGAGCAGAGGAGTAGAGGAGATGGACAGCCGTGTGGTTTGTGAGGGAGGGCGTTCCAGCAGCAGCGGCAGCAGCAGAAACGCCTCGACACAAGACATACAAGTGCAGTTGGGTCCAAGTGAGTGCGTCACCATGTGCATGGCCGTTCAAATCAATAGACTACTCAGCTCCATATCCCACCTACAGGATCAGCAGGCTTTGACGAAATAGCTTATCTGACTCTAGACCGGGTGCCTAACACCAGACGGGCCACCCAGTCTCCCCCCCAACACAGGCAAACCTGGATCCACTTATGACCAGGGCTGAACCCTAACCTGCATTCACCCATGAGCGCCTGTATCCCGCTCTGACCTGCAGCAGCGCCGCCTGCTGGACCACTGAGTTCAGAGCCGCGCTGAAGACCTGCAGGGGGGCAAAGGCAGCAGCAGCACTTGAGATTTAGCTTATAGAACAAAGGGTGAGGAAAAGAGGAGCTGCAGACCTGCAAGGAGGCAACAGGCAGCAGCAGCGAGTGCAAGTGAGATAGGAGTTTTAGTGCAAAGCGAGAGGGAGGGAGGAGCTTGAGACCTACAGGATGGAAAGAGACAGCAGCAGCAAGAGCAAATGAAGGAGGTAACCAGCGGCACCGGACGAATAAAGGGGAGATGAAGTGGAGTAAGGTGGCGCACGGTGCAAGGGGGTGCTGGGGTGGGGGGTGAGGGGGGGGGGGGGCAGAGGTATGCAGCAGCAGTGGCATGAGGATCTGAGGGAGGGGTGGCGCATTCCTGTCACCAGTATGATGACAGGAATGCGCCACCCCTGGTATATATGCACATCAGGCACATTTTATTAAGCACAACATAGATGCTCTCAGAGCAAGTTGCAACTTGAAAGTGCTCCAACCTGCATCAGCTCCAGGTACCCTCAACCCTTGTGTGCAAATCCTTTAACCTTACCTGCACCAGCACCAGGAACAGCAGCTCCAGCTGGGCTACAGATGCCCAGTAGGGCACCCGAATGCTGCACAATGAAGCGAGGAGGAGGCATATTTAGTTGCTGTTACTGCGCCAACGCCTTAACATCAAAAGCTTGTGCACCAATATTTCACTTGCTGAAACTCATTGCGTATCATGGAATGCCTTTCATTGCATTGAGGGAGGTGAAGTCCCGAGGAGCGAGCAAAGGGTCTCTACTGTTCTGCAAGGGCAGTAGGTGCCTCAGCCCTCAGGGGAGGATGCAATGAGGTTTCAGAGCTATTTACATCAGTGTTGAGCTTCTAAGCATTAGTCTCTAAGGGTTATGATGTGAGGCCAGGCAATACACTCACTAGTCGTACTTCATGAACAGCCATCCGTACTGCAGCTGCGCCGCTGAGGTGCCCAGCTTCCCCCTGAGGAATCAAAAAGGCATATATAAATGTGGCATTGGCAAATTAGCAAGGTTCAATCACATACTTCAACACCTGATACATCTGAAGGCCAATGGAGGATATAACTTTACAAGCAATGGTGAACACGAATCCCTGACATTTGGAGCAGATGACATGTTCAGCCTTGACCCATTTTTACCGCGTTAGCCCTCTCACCTGTTGAGCCAGATGGGCAGCGCCGTGAGCAGTGGGATACCGAAGCAGATGACGATCGAGGTGGCGGCTCCAATCGGGGTCCACCTGCACAACCCACAAACGTCATAGGGTTCAGGGTTTAGGGTTCAGGGTTTATCGTTCAGGGTCCTCCTGCATAAGTGCATCACCCATATACGTCAGGCCGTGGATCTGAATAATGATCTGTCTGTCCCCTCAGCTGTACGGACGTGTGCCGTTTTCTGTACGCAATAGGCCATCTTTGGAGGGCGGCCAAGCCTGGGACAAATAGTGGCACCAGACCATGACTGGCTTTCAGTCTGAAGCCAAGCAGCAACAGGGCCTGCTGCATCCGGCAGCCCCAGATATGAAGCTGAAGTGTTCTAAGAACAATGCTGACCTGGACAGGTGATCTCCTTCGTAGCAAGCCTGGTTCATGTTGAGCAACCAGTAGCCCCGGCTGGAGTACGCCTGCAGGGGACGGGCGATGGGAGGAGCTGCTGGGTGACAGCAAGGGCTCACTTGTTGTACAACGGACAGCTGGCAGTGCGCAGGTCGCAGTGGGTGACCATCGACAACCACCCAGCCATGGATCTGAAATCAGAATGGCAAACATACTGCGGATCTGAAATCACAACTAACAACCAATTACAGATCTGAAATCATAACTAACAACCGGCCACGGCTCCGAAATCATCACTAACAATCGACCAAATATCTGAAATTATAACTAACAACCGACCACACATCTGATATTATGTTTAACAACTCAACATAAATTATAACTCACAAACAACCCCAAACTTGAAATTATAACTAACAACCAACCACAGATCTGAAATTATATCTAACGACCGACCGTGGATCTGAAATCCGCCTGCCACACCCTGGACAGCATTGTCTATGTGATGCCAGTAAGAACAATGCAAAGGTGACACCAGCACTCCTGGATGCCCTAGCTGGAATTTCTGTATCCAAAATCTGGGACATCTGGATCCAAAATCGGAAACATCTGGATCTGACATAACCGGATCCAAAAACGAAATGTCTGGATCGGGAATCCGAATCTTTGGAATACCAGTGGATCCTGAATCTGAAACTCGCTCCTGGATCCAATGTATGAAATGCCCGTGGATGCTGCGCCTCTCTCCCAAAGATGCCTGAAAGAGGAGCAGCAGCCCAGCATGCCTGCGTTGGGTTGAAGGTTCAGCCCTCAAGCCCCCCCTCACCTGCTGGAAACGCGAGTAATAGCCGGGGGTGCCCGCGTTGACCTGGCCGCTGTCAATCTCCTGGCAAGCGAAGGCGTTGAGGGCGGCAGAGGCCCAGCCCTGGTACACGACGAAGCAGGCGTTGACCAACACTGCCAGCAGCTAGGCAGGGGGACAGGGAGCAGCAGGGGCGGGGGGTCTGATGGGGTAGAGGGGGTGGATGGGCACAAAGGGGCACAGGGTGTAGAAGGGGTGGGTGAGTCTCAGGGGGCAGAGGGGGGTGGATGGGAACAAGGGGGAAGAGGTGTGTGTGTGTGTGTGTGTGTGTGTGGTACTGTGGTAGTGGTGGTGGGGGACAGAAATTCAGAATGGTCATGGGAAGGAGGGAGGAGGGAGGCGGGGAAGGGGGTCTGGTGAGGCAGCAAGGGGTTTGAGCCAGTTATTTCGGCCTGATTCTCCCCACCTTCCACAGGCTGCTGCTGCTGTTTGGAGCGCACGTTTTGTTCTTCGACCCCCCTCTGCCCTTATGATCCTTGACCCCCACAGAGTGAGGCAGGGGGGAGCGCATCAAACTCCAAGGCAGGCAAACAAAAAAGACCTCGCTCTGCTGCCTGGTGTTCTCCTTGCTTGTTGCTTTTTGTCAGGACTTACAGAACAATCACTGACTGCCTTAATGCCTGGTTACACAACGGGTGACATCCTCCTGGGTTCAACCCTTGCATGTAAGCATGTGCGCAGCCTATACTTCCACCACCGCATATTTTTTCCCATCCCCCATTTCCACCACCCCCCATCCTTTTTCCCACCCCTCATCCTTTTACCCCCCACACCCCCCACACACTTTGTACTTCCCCCCCCCTCTCTCCCACCTGGTGAGGCAGGGACATGTGTTCGTCCAGCAGCTCCAGCTTGTACAGAACAGAAAAGCCGTCATTGGGGTCCTCCTTGATGTCCCGCTCCTCCCTCACAAACCAGCCACCTGGGGCCTGTACAGGCAGGAAGGGGGCAGTCACGGTGATTGAATTGACAGAGGCATTTATTTATTTATTAATTCAAATCGATGTGGTTATTCACAATGACGTAGTCACCCTTCGACAGGGCCTAGGATTTTCTTTGAGCAGGCCTTGAACAATCCCGGACATGAATATGGCCTCATCCATCACGACGCAACACCAGGTAGGAGGACTGCCTAACAGCGGTCTTTACAGCCGCCAGCGGTCTTTGACGGCCTGATAGACATCATTGACGGCCTGACAGCCATCATTGACGGCCTGACAGCCATCATTCACGGCCTGACAGCCATCATTGACGGCCTGACAGCCATCATTGACGGCCTGACAGGATGGCGTTTGAAGCTGGAGCCACGCAACACTCCCACGCTCCATTCCCACGCACCACCGTTTCCTTTAGACTGCACCAGGCCACCATTTGCAGGCCACCGAGCGGCCACTACCAGGCTTAGGCCATAGTGTAGCTAAATTGTAGCTGACGCGTGTTCAGAAACAAACATTACCCTGGACATGAGTGCCCCACACCCCTCACCGTGATGGCCAGTGGCTCAGGCAGCTGCAACCGCCGACACGCCAGGGACCTGTGCAACAGGGGTCTGACCAGCGGGGCGCCCAAAGGAGACCCCGAGGGGGGGCCTGACTCTGCCTTGGAATCCAGGGCCGCATCCTCATTGATGACCTGTGCAGTGGAGAGGATAGTTGTTGTTACTAAGTTGAAACGCAACCACCCTCAGCCGTTTGCGAAAGGGCCAGGCAGAGTGAACCGGGAGGGGGCCAGAAAACACGAGAACCGAGACAGGCACCAGATAGTTCCAGGGCTGCTCAGTGGATCCAAACGCACCTGCATTGATAACTTCAGATTTATGTGGCGGCGTGTGAAGGCACGTGGGAAGGGTGGAGAAGGATCAAGGGAGGAGGAGGGAAATACGTCCAGGGCATTTCTTTCGTGTGCATTTCTTTCTTTCGTGTGCATTTGTTTCTTTCGTGTGCATTTCTTCAAGGAGAGGGTTAGCCTCAGGGTTAGCTACTCCACTGCTTCCAGCTGCACCCCCCAGGTTACCTACAGCTGCAAACAGTGTTTACTCAAGTGTGCAGCAGACCACCTTTCGGAGACCGCTAGGCGGCCACTACCAGGCCAACGGGGACCAGACCTTGAGAGGCCTACAGTGGGCGATCCAATCAGCAGGTTCCGCTGCACCTGCCCCCCACGGCCGCGGGCTGTGTTGTAGCTGAATTGTAGCTGACACGCGCTATATGAACACTGGCTGCACCATGACAGTACCTGAAGGGGAATGTTGCGCAACAGATCCCATCCGGACGGCCTCCGTATCGCTGCGGCATCCTCAAAGGCCGTGACAGCCTCGGTCGCGGACGGACCCCCTAGGAAAGGCAGCGGGGACGAATGGCTCAGATTTGATCACCGAGATGTAAGGCAGCGGGGATCATGGATCAGTTATACTAACAAAATCCAAGGCAGTGGCTTGAGCGAGAGTCTAAAAAAACACTCGCCTTGTAATGGATCATTTCCTGCTTGGTACAACTTTCTTGACGCATGGCAGCACCAATGAAACATGTTGGGCGCATTCAAAAAAAAGGCTTAACAACGGACGGATCGACACAGCAAAAACAGCAACACAAAAACATCGCACATGACCCAAGACAGCCCACGCGCCCAGACTCAGGCCGAACGCACTTAATATGATACACAATGATTCTTAAACCAAAGTTCACAAATCATAATTAAGAATCCATACAGGGGGTGCTAAGCTTGGAGCTCAATCCGCTTGCCCCTCTCACCTTCAGGGAAATCCATAAGGCTCCCTGCCGCAGACCCGTGCCCTTGGCTGCTGGCGTTGCCCATGCCTTCCAAGCTGCGTAGGCTGATGTCACCCACGCTGCGCAAGCTCAACATGCCTTCCTGGCCCCTGCGGAGCAAGCTGACGCAGCGGGGCATGCTGATGCTTTGCGGCATGCTGCTGCTGGCCGTCATCACGAGAGGGTCGTTTCCAATATCATGAGTAGAAGAGCGGGGCATGCTGTTGATGGCAGCCAGCACGCGGGTGTCCTCCCCAGGATCATGAGCAGAGGAGTGGGGCATACTGGAGCTACCGACGGCTAACAGTGCAGGAAGGTAGCCTCCGGCAGCGTCGGGGGCGGAGGAGCGGAAGGGGCGAGGCAGTGCTCGGGCAGCCGGCGAGGCAGGACGCAGGCGGTGACTGGGCGGTCCCTGGCTGTGGTAGCTGCTGCACTCCTCCGATTCGTCTGCCGGGGCGGTGTCGACGATAATGAGGGCTGCGGCAGCAGCGGCAGCGGTCGAGAAGGAGCGATCTGCGGCCATGGGCAAGACCTCATTGATCTCTTCGCTGATCTCTGTGGGAATCTGTGCTTCGCCCAGAGGCCCTGCGGGGCGCCGAACGGCCCAGCAGTCGCGCGTGGCTGACGGAGCAGGGACGCCGCTGGCCTCCCCCAGAGGGCCGGGGCCGGAGCAAAGAGCGTTGTCCCGCCTCGGTCTCCAGGCGTTGGCCGAGTCGCGGTCCTGCACACGGTGCTCCCCCTCAGGGTCCTCCCGCTGCTGCTGTTTGGTGTCCTGGTCTGTATTAAAAGGGGGCGGCCCGGGGAGAGCCGAGGGCTGATCGACTTCAGGGAGGCTGAGGCAACCCAGCATCTTCTTGTCACCGCGTTGGATACGGGGATGGATGTACCACCGCCTGAGAGAGCAGTACGAGGGCCACAGGCTCAACAGCTGAAAATATTTCATGCTCCTGCTGCCGGCTGCCACCAAGGTGAGGGGGAGGGGAGGATGGCAAAAAATAACTGGACTCAACCTGTCCTCCAAATTTGCAGAGCTTGATGCGGGTTTTAGCTTTCATTCCTGCCCCTCCGCTGCAGCTAAAGCATGGCCACCCCTAGACCCAGATAGAGTAAAACACTAGGAAACTCCGGGATAAAACACCGGAAACACTGTACCTGATGCATCATCATGTGCACCCTACTGCACCTCTAACCCAGCTGTTCATTTGATTTCCAGGCCCCATGGCTTAATACCTGATGCACCAGAAGGCTGTCCATATGAAGATGGGGACGATGATGAGCGCCAGGGGGATCATGAGGCCACCTGCCATGACGTAGGAGGCCTGGGACTCCGGGCTCCCTGCACAAGGGGTGGCAAAGGGGCAGGACCGCAATCATACGTACGCCATAATGACAACAAAAACAACAGCTGATGTACGACGTCACAGCGCGGGACTCAGGGCTCCCTGCACGGGGTGGCAGAGGGGGAAGGACCGCAACAATAATTATGCCATCATTACAACAAATTCAACAGCTGATGTTCGGTGTCACAACCTGGGACTCCAGGCTCCCTGCACAAGCGGTGGCAAAGGGGCAGGAACACAAACATAATTATGCCATAATTACAACAGCTGATGTACGGCGTCACAGCCCTGCAGAGGCACCAATGTCTCCATTCACTTCTGCTGGTTATCACCTGCCGCAACAACCTCCCAGGTGCGTCCCTTTGCCCCCTTATAACAGCATAACACAACAAAGCAGTTTTGAAGCTTTTCGTCAGTCCCTCCCTTGAGCACCCCTATGAGACACTTCTCCTCCCCTCTCCTCTCCAGACAGCTCTCACCATCCTCCGACAGGCAGCCCAGGGACGTGATCTTCACGGCCTGGTCAGCAACCGAAGTGATGGATGACACGGCAGTTGTCAGGGTAGTCACACTGTCAGGCCTGCACCAAAAGAGTTACATGGAGCCAACAGTGTAAGATATAGGGAACACAAGTGTGATCTTCACGTACTGATCAGCACCTAACGTGATGGAGAACACGGCGGTTGTCAAGGTGGTCACACGCCATGCGCCAAAGTGTAACATCAAGCCACAAGTGTAACATGAGGGGACAGGTGTGGCAGTGGGTGACAAGGGGTGCTCTGCTGATAGGCGACAAGGTCCTAGCTCAAAGGATGCTGACCCCTCCCCAAAAGAGACAAAGCTTGCTTGCGCAGCTTGTTCCAATTGAGCCATGTAGAGGGCCTTGGCCAATATGTCTTGAGGCGTTTCTGAAAATATTAGCAGACCCTTTGCACCTATTTGCATTTCCTTTTCATGCCCTTTTCAGCCAACCAGCACTCAACACGGAGAAGGAGAAGAGGTTGCAGCACTTATTGGCAAAGTTGCTGACTCTGGCATTTAATCCTTGACTTGACCAGGCGAGGATCACCAGTCCAGACCCAGCTTGAGGAAAACCACCCACAGAGTTGCCCACTTCAGCATAAACCCCAAACCTCATCAAGGAGACCAGGATGCAGCTCTTACCAGGCGAGACCCAGCTTAAAGAGCACCACCAATCCACCACCGAAAGAGTTGCCTACTTTGGCGTCAACCCTAAACCTAGTGAAGGAGAAGAGTATGCAAAGCGTACCAGGCAAGTCCGAGCTTCAGAACCACCACCAAGAACTGCAGGTGGCTGATGAGGAGCTGAAAGGGAAGGGTGGAGGCAAGGGGGCAGCAGGGATGTGGGGAAGGGGCACGAGGGGTGGAGGATAGGGGCACATGATGGACGTGGGGAAGCACGAGGGGCGGGACGAAAAAAGTGCATCGTCTGAATAGGGGGCACAGCAAATCAGTGCACGTGACTGACCAAATGCACACATGGGCAGCAGAGGAGAAGAGAACACCCCTTCTATGTTTGATAAAAACACAACTGGCTCCCACCCTCACTGCATGAGCTTCAATCCAGGCATGCGACCCTGAACCCTGAACCCTCCATTGGGCTCAAGCTCAAGCTATTTCTCCTCCCCCGCTAGCAGTCATAAACTCACTCCTGTGATATCCGTGAACTGTAGCTGGCCCGGGACCACAGTCTCAGCAAAGGATCCTGTAACCTGCACCATAACACGCCAGCAACAACGGGATTGGATTCAGGTGCACGATTCAGTTGATTCAGGTGCATGATTCAGTTGATTCAGGTGCATGATTCCCCACATCCTGTAACCTGAAATATCGCATGCCAGCAGCAGCAGGAGTAGATGCACTGCACGCTTGTTTCACATGTTCTTTCATTTGCCGCTGATTGACGTAGGCTTTATCAATCGCATGCCACATCTGAATAACAGCACCCAGCCTAACAGTACATTAACCTACACACCAATGGGAGGGAGAGGCGAGCTGGGGTCCTTCAGACGGCCTGATGACCCCAAGTGCGAAATAAGATCCACCAAAAAATATTTGAAGGAAGGCAGCTGACAGGGTTCACAGGTTGGTTGCAGTTGCTATGCTGCAGCATGCCTCCTTTACAGTCTGATGGCCTCACATTGGGCACAATGTTCACCTGAAGTCTTTCTAGGCGGGCAGTAGTTGAGAGGGCAACCATGTGCGATACAGTTGTCCTACCTCCCATGCATTTTCATCAGGCTGGGATCCTTCAGACGGCCTGATGGCCCCGCAGCTGACGTAACATCCACCCCAAAGCCATTTTATGAAGGCAAGGCAGCGGGTAAACAGGTTTGGCACAGTTGGAATACCTCCCAATCTCCCATGCATCGTAATCAGGGCCCCACCACTCCTGGTGCTCTGGATCCACGAGCGTGGGTGCAGCTGCTAATCCCCCCCTTCCCACAGCTGAGCCCTTAAATGTGGGTGGAGCTGCTTATCCCCCCTTTCCCACCGCCAGGCCCCCTGCACCCCCGCCCATGATGCAGAACACCTGGTATGACGCACGACACCTGCTGGATGATCGCACATAACTTCACTGGGGTCAAGGGTTCAGCCTAGTCTATTCTAAACCCTTGGTTCACACTTGGATGGTGACCATGCACTAAATGCCAGGAGTAAAGCGTTCAGCCTTCAACCCTTGATCCGCCCCTGGGTGGTGACCCTGCAAAATTTGACAGCAGCCCAGAATTCAGCCTAAACCCCTTCTCCACCCCAAATCCTGAACCCCTTCTCCACCCCGAGCCCTGAACCGTGGATTCACACCTGAATGATGATCATGCACAGGTTGACGAAGAAGAGGCCGAGCGTTGTCATGATTACTTGCCACTTCTCAGCGCAAACGCTGCACACTCAGGGGCACGGGGCGGGGGATGCAATGGAGCACAATTGCGGCGTGACGGGACAAGGAGGGCATCCCTGTAGCTGATTTGCTAGGGCTGTCTGAGGAGACTCAACCTGGGGCGAGTTTTGATCGAGCCCCACGCCCCAGGAATATAGGGAGGAAAGCAGGTGATCTCCCTAGCTGTGGCAGACCACGAGAGGAGCATGTACATGATGAGCCAGGGCCTTCTAAAGAGACACAACTGGGGAGGGGTTTTGATAGGCCCCCAGGGACATAGGGGAGGAAAGCAGCTGAGCACTTGTGACTCGTGAGCATACAAGCTGTCACTGGACCCCAAGGCCACAGGACCACCCGGGGGGAGGCATGCAGCTGATGATGACCTAATGCTTTCTGAAGAGATCAGCAGGGGGGGGGGGGGGGGGGGGGGATTGATGCAGACCCGGGGACAGCCTGATTTGTAAAGAAACGCCGACTTGTATTGACACAAGAGGTCAGTACGGGGGCATGCCTGGAGCCCCTTGCCCCACTTGCCCGCCTCACCCGCATATGAAGTTGCCGCCACTGGAGCCGGTCATCTGGCCATCGGCAGTGGGAACGCACACTGCACACAGGTTACCGCCATACCTACGGGCAATGTATGGACAATGTATGAACGCTGTGTGAGGCGGAGGCAGGAGGTCAAACTGAGGGGGGGAGGAAGGGGGGATGCAGTTTCCGAGTACCATCAGTGCGTTCTTTTCTGGCTAGGAGTCCACCTTTGTCGGACCGCCTTGAAGCAGGCAATGAGGGCCTCAATGAGGCTTATCCATGACCGGCCTATAGAAACCTTTCATAACCTCTGAGCACTCACACCCAGCCAAGCTTTCTGTGTTCTTGCTTCTGGCTTTATCTGCTTGCCAATTGGAGAAGTGTGGTTCTTGGAGAAGTGTGGATCATATGATGTCCATGAAGCCAATGTCCTCAGCTGCCAACGAGGGCCACATGCGCACACAGGTTGTTTTTGTGTTAGCGTCTCAGGTTTTCTAGGGTTGGGCGGCCGGCCTCACACCTTCTTAAGTCCCAGCAAAATACGGTCCAGACATATGGCGCCCTTGACGGCGCATCCCTGTTCCCCCCCAGGGCCTCTCACCCATCGGCGCAGAGTTTGCTGAGGTAGGCGTAGGGGTTTCCCATGTTGGAAGAGTCCAGCAGCGTGCAGTTGTAGGCATCGAGGAGGAGCTGTGGCACAGGGAGGGAGGGACGTGCTGAGATGTCAGAGGAGGGGGAAGGGTCGCGCCCGCGATCACGATTTGGGTGAAGGTGGAGGTTGCGCGTGGTAGTAATGTTTGAATCAGCCGGGGCATGCCGGAGGAATGGATGAGGCCGAGGGGGAGGGGCTTAGGAGAAGCCCACAATCACGTTCCTGGGCGCAGAGAAGCAAGGCACGAAGCGAAGGGGATGCCTTGAGGAGGCAACTTCAAGCACACGGTCACAATCGGGGACATAGCAGAGGCAGCGCGTGGCAGAGATATTTAGAGTTGACTTCTGGGCTGCCTCCCCCCACCCCCAAAGGCCTTACCCCCAAAGGCCTTACCCCCCAAGGTCTTACCCCTCAAGGCCTTACCCCCCATGACCTTACCCCCCAAGGCCTTACCCCCCAAGGCCTTACCCCCCAAGGTCTTACCCCCCAAGGCCTTACCCCCCAAGGCCTTACCCCCAAGGCCTTACCCCCCAAGGCCTTACCCCCCAAGGCCTTACCCCCCAAGGCCTCACCCCCCAAGGCCTTACCTGTGCTGCCTGCCCTAGGCTGGATCCCCTCCCTAAGGCCTTACCTGTGCTGCCTGCCCTAGGCTGGATCCCCCCTCCCCCCCAAGTCCTCACCCCCTAAGGCCTTACCCCCCAAGGCCTTACCCCCCAAGGCCTTTCCCCCTAAGGCCTTACCCCCCAAGGCCTTACCCCCCAAGGCCTTACCCCCCAAGGCCTTTCCCCCCAAGGCCTTACCCCCCAAGGCCTTACCCCCCAAGGCCTTACCCCCCAAGGTCTTACCCCCCAAGGCCTTACCCCCCAAGGCCTTACCCCCCAAGGCCTTACCTGTGCTGCCTGCCTAGGCTGGATCCCCTCCCCAAGGCCTTACCTGTGCTGCCTGCCCTAGGCTGGATCCCCCCTCCCCCCCAAGGCCTTACCCCCCAAGGTCTTACCCCTCAAGGCCTTACCCCCCAAGGCCTTACCCCCCAAGGCCTTACCCCCCAAGGCCTCACCCCCTAAGGCCTTACCTGTGCTGCCTGCCCTAGGCTGGATCCCCTCCCCAAGGCCTTACCTGTGCTGCCTGCCCTAGGCTGGATCCCCCCTCCCCCCCAAGGCCTTACCCCCCAAGGTCTTACCCCTCAAGGCCTTACCCCCCAAGGCCTTACCCCCCAAGGCCTCACCCCCTAAGGCCTTACCTGTGCTGCCTGCCCTGGGCTGGATCCCCTCCCCAAGGCCTTACCTGTGCTGCCTGCCCTAGGCTGGATCCCCCCTCCCCCCCAAGGCCTTACCCCTCAAGGCCTTACCCCCCAAGGCCTTACCCCCCAAGGCCTTACCCCCCAAGGCCTTACCCCCAAGGCCTCACCCCCTAAGGCCTTACCTGTGCTGCCTGCCCTAGGCTGGATCCCCTCCCCAAGGCCTTACCTGTGCTGCCTGCCCTAGGCTGGATCCCCCCTCCCCCCCAAGGCCTTACCCCCCAAGGTCTTACCCCTCAAGGCCTTACCCCCCAAGGCCTTACCCCCCAAGGCCTTACCCCCCAAGGCCTCACCCCCTAAGGCCTTACCTGTGCTGCCTGCCCTAGGCTGGATCCCCTCCCCAAGGCCTTACCTGTGCTGCCTGCCCTGGGCTGGATCCCCTCCCCAAGGCCTTACCCCCTATGGCCTTACCCCTCAAGGCCTTACCTGCGCTGCCTGCCCTAGGCTGGATCCCCCCTCCCCCCCAATTCCTCACCCCCTAAGGCCTTACCTGCGCTGCCTGCCCTAGGCTGGATCCCTTCTCCCCCCCAAGGCCTCACCCCCTAAGGCCTTACCTGCGCTGCCTGCCCTAGGCTGGATCCCCCCTCCCCCCCAAGGCCTCACCTGTGCTGCCTGCCCTGCTTCCGAGGGGGTCATGGTCGTATTTGCAATGAGGTACTCGTACCTGCGCGGGACAGGCGGGATCGAATGAGATCTCGGTGGATCTGGATCGTTTGGCGTACACAATACACACACACAAGTGATGCGCCTTCAGATGTACCGAAAGAGGAGGGCAGATCTATCTGGTAAGCAGGCAATGTTGATGCAATACAATTTTGGACTCATTCCAGGGAAACAAAATAGGGGGGTGCCAGCAATGATGCACACATAAATCGAAAGGCGTGCGGTCGAAGTGGGTAAGTCTAGTGTGTGGGTAGACCGGCACAAGTGCAGAAATTGCTTTGAGCTTCCTAATGCAATAATAGCAATATTCGTGAAGGCATCAGGTATATTTAAAGAAAGATGTTAAGAGGCAGATATTTAGAGGCAGATATTTTATATTGAGGCATTGAGGCTGACCCCTAGGAGATCCCTCACCAAACGGATTGGCAGGCCTGCAGCTCAGCCACGGTGCTTCCATTCCTCGTGCATGCTGCCGGGTTGGGGCACTGCATTGAAAGGGGTCATGCGGGCATCTGGTAAGAAGGGGGCGATGAGGGTCGGTGAAGAAGAGGGGATGTATGGGGCAGTCAGAAGTGGGATGTGGGGGTGGGGGGGCCGGACAGTAGGGGATGTGGGGGTGGGGGGGCCGGACAGTAGGGGATGCGGGGGTGGGGGGGCCGGACAGTAGGGGATGTGGGGGTGGGGGGGGCCGGACAGGAGGGGATGCGGGGGTGGGGGGGGCCGGACAGTAGGGGATGTGGGGGTGGGGGGGCCGGACAGGAGGGGATGCGGGGGTGGGGGGGCCGGACAGTAGGGGATGTGGGGGTGGGGGGGCCGGACAGGAGGGGATGCGGGGGTGGGGGGGCCGGACAGTAGGGTATGTGGGGGTGGGGGGGCCGGACAGGAGGGGATGCGGGGGTGGGGGGGCCGAACAGTAGGGGATGCGGGAAGGATTTGGATGAGGTTATGAGATGCAGCTCCGATCTGTTTTAGCATTCCAGTAAATAGCCCTCTAGGGCAAACTGTGGGAGAGGCACAGCATCCTCTGGAGATTCATAGGGTACTCCTCGTGGTATACACCCCCCTGTGCCCACCAAGGGATACACGTTTAGGGATGTCAACTCCCTTCTCCACTCATCAGACGTATGCCCAGCATCCCTCCGGTGTTTATCAGCCCTCTAGGTGAAGGCACCTGCAAGCCCTGAACCCTAGTTTAGGGTTCAGGGTTTGGGGCCCACCCAAATTTCACCTGCAACCCTAGCAAGACCATATTGAGGCCAAACCTTATACCTTAGCCCAACGAGAAAATATTAAGGTTCCTCAGCAGCATATGTGCCAGCAAGGCGCTTGACGGCTAGCAAAGTGCCCTACAGCCAGCAATGCGCTAGACAGCTTGCAGTGCGCCAGACGGCGAGTACGGCGTCATACATCCCGCAAGACGCCAGACAGCATGCAACGCGTTAGACAGCTAGCCAGGCACCATACATCCAGTCACGCAGCCAGCCGGCTAGCAGTGGGCCAGACAGCCAGGAAGGCACCATACACTCCGCAAGACGCCAGACAGCCTAGAAGGCCCTAGACCCCCAGCGGGGCTCCATACATCGCATCATCTAACCAGAAGCCACACGGCCTGCAATCTATGCATTTGTGCAATTGTGCAATTGCGCCGTAATCCAGAAATCATGCAAGTTATATTAAGAGGTCTCTTACTGGTAAAAGTAGCTGAATTTGCCTTGAAATTGCGGCGACTGAAACTCAGCTACGTAATTCAGACACCGTAAGGACCATAATCGGCACAACACGGCCTGCATGCATGAGACAGCTGGCAAGTCTCTCACGTTGTGCATAGCTGATGATCCAGGGGAGGAGTGCCAGATGGTGTCTGAGGGCACCACCACAGCACCGCCAGAGCACTCCGCTCCGACGGGGCAGGGGATGCAGTACTCTGCAGGCTCGCCACTGGCTTGAGAGCGGGCCCACTGGCCGCCGCGACACCTGGCGGCATACATGCAGAGAAGGAGATCAACCAAAAAAGGCACTGAAGGGGGTCTTGATTGAGAGCGGGGCCACTGGCCGCCACGACACCTGGAAGGAGATCAACAAATATAGGCACTGAAGGGGGTCGTGGATTGAGAGCGGGGCCACTGGCCGCCACAACACCTGCAGGCGCGCGTCTATAGTATATAGAATACAAAAATGAAGGCACTAAAGGTTCGTGGATTAAAAGCTGGCCAACTGTTCACTAAGACACATGGTCCAGAGTGGTCCAGAGTCTCGTAAGGATTATATAACATAATGTGGCCCCACAGGGCTGTGGATCGAGAGTGGGTCCCCTGCCTGCCACGACACCTGGTGGCACGTGTCCATAGTAAACAAGGTTTATTCAGCTTCAAGACTTGTCCGAGGGCTCACTGGTCGTCAAGACACCTGGTGTTCCTTTATTCACAATGCTCATTAAATAAATCAAAGTCTGCACCTCGCTGATAGAAACATACCGTAAACAGGAAAATGAACACCAGGGGGTCACCCAGAGTATTCTTGTTTTGCTTGCCAGCAAGAAAGTCACACTTTTTCAGGGTCTGAGATAAAATAATCAAAACGCTGTGGACGCCTGTTTGGTTTTGAAACCTCACACTTGGCTTCTGCTTGCTGGACACAGCAGCAGCCAAGCAGTCTCCGTTGAGCCTGAATCAGGCATTTGGAAACCTGAAGCTAACCAGCTACCACCAGCTGGGTAAAGCCTTTCTGGAGCATTCACGAAATATACACAAAGGCTCACACACACACAAACACCGCTCCCCCCACATGTTCAGCCTCTACTCACCATCAGCCACTCCCCACTCCGCTCCCTCCAAAGCCCATCCTCACTTCATTCTGCTCCCTCCACATGCTCTGCCTTACACTCTGCCTTACACCACGCTCACACACTCACTCTTGGCAGGCTGTCCTGTTGAGCACGTAGTATTGGCCATTACCGCAGTCTGGCACGCGTACCACCAGCTCCAAGGGGGGCACCTACAACCAGGGGGAGGCAGGGGACCGCGAGTGAAGAAAGAATTAAGAGGATGGTGGTCCCCCCTCCTACAAAGAGTATACCTCTCGTGACATGCCTGCGGCCGCTAATGGCCCCATTGGGAAGAGTTGCTGACCAGCCAACAGAGACAATCGTAAGCAGCATGGCTGGTCGCACATGAGGCCTCCGTGTACATAAGGGTTCCAAAGCCTTCAATGTCATTAAAGCCTTCAATGGGTCCACCAACCTCGTCCCCGCCCTGGATGGCGGTATCCATGTAGAAGAAGAAGCTGTAGCTCGCGCCCACCACCGCCCGCAGGGACAGGCCCGTGAACGCAAAGCCCCCCGCCGTCACATTGTACGCGGCAAACTGGGTCCCCAGGATCTGGAGCTCGTCTGTGTTGGCGACATTGCTGCCGACAGAGATCGTGATGGAGCCCAGGATGAACGGGTCTGCTTCCACCAAGAGGCACAGGGTGGGGCGTCAAACAGATTTCTAACAATATTGGTTCAACATTTTCATTCACACTGGTGCCGGCGATACCGTTTATTCAATAACGTAAATTATGTCAGGTGGTCATGGAGCCCAGGATGAAATGGTCTGAAGAGACAGGCAAAACCCGCGTCAGGATCATGCTATTTTATATACCGGGTTATACTCGTTTCTTGTGCTTAGTTTAAAACACCCTGAAGCGGGCGTACGGTCATGGAGAGGACATGGAGGACATGAAGTTCCATACGAATAAATCTTATGAATTGCAGATTAGGCTGCACAGCTCAGTTTTTAAATACAAATATCCACCAACCTACATTACTAAATTTTCCTAACTCCCCTGCACCCAAAGGGGATTATATTCCCCCCTTGCTTGCTTAGGGCTTAAGGCTCTGCATTTATCAAGTATTAGTCCCTGATGGGCAGCCCGCCCTTGCCCGCCCGCACCTGTGATAATTGCTCCGAGTGCATCCTTGACAAACAGCGAGAGGTACACCAGCGTGGAGGGCGACGTGGAGGGCAGCACGAGCTCCCCGTTCACAGTGTAGCGCACCACAGGCACGGTAGGGCCGCTGCTGCTGTTGGCCACAACCACGCTAGTGGATACTTGATGTAGCTGGCCCTGTTTTTGTGGGTTGAGGGGTGGGGTGGAGGTTTGAGGGCCGCTGCTGCAGTTCTCTACTCCCACGCTGACCCTGATGGTAGGGTTGAGGCCTTGAGGGTCTGGGGTAGGGTTTATAGCTGAGGGTAGGGATTAGGGTTCAGTGTTGCTGCTGTTGTTTGCATCGACTGCGTTAGCGCAGACTTGCTGCGACTGGCCATGGCAGGGTAGAGCAGGGTTGGGCTCGCTTAAAGTGCTGCCGCCGGAAATAGTAATCCAAGTAACTGGCTGCGGCCACTTTCAGTTATAAGTGCACATTACCGGTCTTGCCCCGCCCAAACAGGTCTCTGTCCAAGCAGATGTCAGAAATCTGGGTTGGGGAGGTGCGGTCAGAATTCATGTACCCCTCTGCAGTACAGGTAGGGCTATTGAAGAGGGGTGCATGGATTCAGACTGCACTACAAAATGTGATAGGGATCACGATGGGTGCTGTACATAAGACCCAGAATTTACACTATTTCTTTATTGAGTTGTTCTAGAGTTTTTTTAGCTTCTCGTTTTTACTTGCTTGGCACTGTTAGAGCCCCAGCCTCGTCAGCAGGGCGCCCAAGCTACTGGTCTCGCTGCGGCGGTCCCTTCTTATGAAATTGCGAGTCAGGGCTCCATCACAAATAACGAATCAAACGGACTGTAAGCCCCAAGCTGGTCGGAAGGGTGTCAAAGTTGCTATCCACTCTTTGGTGGTCCCTTTTTCAAATTGTGGGTCGGGATTCATCACCAACAACAACAAATCAAACGCACCGTGAATCCCAGTGTGGACGGCAGGGTGCCAAAGTTACTGGTCCCGCCGCGTCCGTCCCGGTTGCCTAGGTCCATGCATGCCCCCCCTGCCAACTGTGACAGGTTCGTCCTGGGCGCAAACGCTGGGGGGGATAGGGGGCAGGGAGGAGGGTAGAATAAGAGGGTAAGAGGGCGGAGGGAGCAGGGAGTAGTCAGTGAGGGTGAGGGAGCATGAATGAGGGTGGACCAAGGAGATAACAGGGGGAGAGAGCGGGAGTAGGGAGTAGAAAGGAGTGAGCAGTCAATGTTCGGGCTGTGAAGTGAAGTTTTTTCAGTCCAACGGGGCATCACATTTGATGCATGGGACTTGTGCCCGTAAAGCTGAAGGGCTGAAAGACATGACATCCTGTGGGGCCCTTTAAGGCAGTAGTGAATCCCGCCAGATATAGGAGACACAACGAAAAATATGTTAAATTAAAAAAACAAAGGAATTCTGCACTTTGGGATCTTCACTTCGCACCCCCCCCACATGCCAGCCCCTGCACTCTACACTGAGATTCTTTTCTTATATTGTTATCCTTCTTCCTGGCCAGAGTGCACCGGCCACCCATTGCGTTAGTCCTCACCCGTGATGGCCTTGGGGCTGGGTGCTGAGGGAGAGGGCGGCAGCACAAAGGACAGGTCGGAGCAGCCCCCGCCGCTAAGGACCACCCCAGTGGAGCTGGCAGAGTAGGTGCCCCCACCGGATATCTACGTGGCATGAAGTGCCAGGCGGGGGGGGGAAAGGAGATATGTTGTGATCATGTTGAAAGGGTTCAGGCCATGTCAGGTCCCCGCTTGTCACAGCAGACGCCCTCCTCCCAATTATCACCTCTGCTGTCCTTCCTACCAAGGCAACCTCATTTTTTTAATTTTGAGGAGAATTGTATTCAAGTGGTTCAAAGTTAAATACACCTCCCGCCCCCCCGGTACAATCCTGTCACCCCAGAGAAGTGTTCAACAGGGTTAGGGGTCAACTTGAACCCTCTCCTGTCACCCCAGCGGTGTTTAAGCAGTATTGAATTAATCACATCCCTCCCCTCTCAGCAGTGCTTACGAGGGGTGGGGGGTCCATCCTCTCATCCCGGGATAGCTGCTGCAGGTTAAGGGTTTGTCATAACCCTCCCTTCTCACCCCAGCAGTGTTGTTGCGTGTGGAGCACTGCTGCAGTGTCGTGGTGTAGCAGCCGGCGGCCCCGCGTACAGCGATGGGGATGATGGACGCGAGGTAGGGTGAGAAGCTGGAAGGCAGCCGGGCAAGCCAGGCAGGCGGGGGGGCCGTGGAGTTGACCTGAAAGGTGAGCGAGATGGTAGGGAGGGGGGCGACAAAAGGCTCTAAATCATCATTTGTTTACCAAACGATTGGGGAGCTGAAGGGCAGTTGCTGTAGTCAGAAGGGAGGTGGCGCCGTGGATTTGGCCCGCTGGGCTGGGACAGCGAGGTCACACAGGGGGTAATGGCAACGCGCACTTATTAAAATATACTGCATACGATAAATGTTCACGGGCAGCTTTAACGACTGCCGTGATCAAGTGTGGCACTCGTTGCCCATGGACTTGATTTGGGGCAGCTGGGCCAAGGACTTGATTTTGAACTCGGACTCGGTATTTGTTGAATTTGACCAATCTGCCCTAAGTTAGCAAAAATTTGATAGCTGGCGAACCCTGAACAACTCTCCTGGCCGGTTTGGCTGAACGGGCCCCAGTCACTGTCTTTCACTACATCAGCTTACATTGTTCCCCAAACCCCAGTGGCAAACTCAGCTACATTGTTTACCCCAAACTGCTGCGCCCGATGAGCGCGTCCATCTCATGTCAGTGCAGAATCCTGTACAGCCCTCAGTGACTCACTCTTAATACAACTCTGAATATAAAAAGAACACAACTCGACCCCATGAACAGCTCTGTGCTCACCGTTCTGTTCAGCAGGTCAGAGGCTGCCTGCGGGCATGAGGTGGTGGCTGCAAGCGCGCCGCCAAATGAGGCCGCCGTGTTGCCGTCAAGCACCACCCGTCGTACGAAGGCCGCCGTCGTGCCCTGCAGTAGCAGCGCGCCACCCAGCCCCGTGAAGCTGTCCACAGAGCTTGCATTGGAGCCGACCAGGCTGCCAGCAGAGGGCTGCAGCAGGCTCCGGCGGCCCGAAGGGAGGCCGGAGGAAAGGCTGCCAGTGGCGGTGCTGCGAGTGCGGTAACAGGTCAAAGGCATGGGGTCAGCGAGGTCAAACCATTTTGTGTTGTGTTGGGTTGGCGGGGGGGCCAAGAGCCAAGGGGAGTTGGCTAATGATATAATTCTGATTCCGCCCACGGAAAGCAGTGCGTCTTCTCCCGGCTACAATTCCACATTGGGTGGGCCGAGCGAGGACACCCAATTGGAGCCAAACTTTGGCTGGCCTACAATTACAGGCCCAAGAAGAGCATGTGTAGTTGCCAGGGAACCCTGGTCAGAGGCCAGCAAGTATTTAACAAACAGCTCAACTTAGCCGAGCCACGAAAAAAGAAACACGGACACAGACAGGTGCCAAGGAGCGCAGCGGGAAGTGAGGGTCCTTTTTGCACCTTTCTGTGAGAAACGAGGACACCAGCAGTACAACAGATGTGTCCCTCAAGAACAGAGCGCCGCCGTCGGAAGCGGTGCTCCTGGCAATCGATGCGCCATCCATCACGAACGAGCCGCAGCCGTCGGAGGCCATTCCGCCGCCCGAGGAATCTCCGATTGCCGCTGCAGCCTGGGAGCCGTCGGTCGGGACGGTCGAGGACATCGCCTGTGCCAAGCAAGCACGCGGTACGGGGCGGTGATCAAAATGCGTTCAAGAATAACTGTGTCAAAGCTGGGCATTTGTGACATGCGATTCAAAACTGCAGAGATTAGGGCAGCAAGGGATGGACTGCCAGGCTCGGAGTTTATTCACGTACCGGTATTCAAATTTCAAAGCTCCTTGTTAACGAACCACACTCCTCATGGCGGTGTGGCACGGCCCAAATTCAAAAGGTCAATGCTATCAGGGTTGCTCAGATCTGTAAATCGTTTCAAAGCAACTCACAGAAAATCTATAAATTCTGGTCCATGCCTCTACTCGTCTGGGGGCCAGCATCCCTTGATCATGTGCGTGCCGTGGCAGTGTTCAGGGCTCGCCCTAAACCCATCTGGGGGCCTGTATCCAACAATCTGTGTGCCAGCCCCCCTTGCCGATGCATGCAGACAATGACCATTCATGTCTCTAGTCATCACATAAGACTGATAAGAGACCCGCGCGCAAGCGTGCGTGTGTGGGCCCCTGTGTTGCATTCTGTCAAAATGACATCTAGGAGACACGCTATGCGCCCAATAATTTCCGCCTCGTGCATACAGCCAGGGGTGCGATTGACAGATCCAATCCCAACTTATCTTACGGAAATCCTGAATATCCCTACAAAATTGACTAGCTCCATCATCTGCGGACAACATTCCTCATAGTTTTGTACAACCCACAGCCCTCTCCTCATTTCCCCTCACCTTCATGTTCTCTCACACTCTCCCCACCTCCTTCTCTCACCCCCCTCCCTTTCACGTTCTCTCACTCTCCCCCCTCTCTCCCACTCCTCCTCTCTTTCCTTTTCTCTCACTCTCCCCCCGTTTCACTCTCTCTCTCACCGAGCACTGGCTGAGGCTGCAGCCCTCGTTGATGATGACACCCATGCACCCCTGAGCGTACACACAGCCGCCCATGGCCCCTGAGCGGCTGCTGCCCTGTGGCACAGCAGTGTTGTTCCGCAGCGTTGTGCCATTCCGCAGCGCCAGCGAGGCGCCTGGCCCTATCACTGAAAGTGCGCCGCCGGAAGACGCAGCGTTGTGGGAAAAGCTGGTGTTGAAGACACGTAGCTGTGGAGGGGCAGGAGTAAGCAAGGCGAGGGGGAGGGGTTGGGGAAGGGCAGGAGGAAGCAAGGAGGGGGGGAGGTTGGAGAAGGGCAGGAGGAAGCAAAGGGGGATGGGGCGGGGTGGGGCAACAGGTACCTAGCGTCTGAGGATGGACCAGTGATGGATTTGTAGGAGAGGGGGATTTATGGGAGATAAGCCCGTGCCTTATCCAAAAATTGAATGCGAGAGAAACCTGGCCCTAGCTTCCTGGAGGATTGGAGAAATCACCAGGGCACAATCATACGGTAAGGTGAAAGTGGAAAACAGTCAGCTTTAGGGTTTCCATAGTTTGTACCATGCATCCCCCCACCCCTTCACAACGCTAATTACCAATAAGGCAAAGCATGTAGGGACGAGCAAAATTAACCCGCGGTGGTGCAAAAGTAACCAACACTTTCTTCATGGCTGGTCTTGCGGTCTTGGGACATGGTGGGCCTACACCCCTGGGTTTGAGGTTCATGCCAGAGAAATATCAAGTTCTAGGTATGGACTGGTGGGCAGCTACCTGGTAGTGGGGCTAGTATGGATGCAGAGGGGTTTGGCTGGTGACGATGGGGGTTCGACTGTGGGCACACCCTGTTTTCTGACTTCTCAGTTTTATTGATGCTACCCCATCATATTTGGTATCTGTCACTGGCCAGCATACGGCTAGTGTGTGGGCTCCTTCTTGACCTGGGTTTGGTGCACGTGGATAAGCTTTTCAAATCCTGCCCTCGCGAGCCCATGCAACACGGATGAAACAACGAGCTTGGTCAATAGGCCCAAGGTGTTTGGAAAATTGTCTACAGTTCCTAAGAGTGCAGTAACAGGGCATGCATCACTCAGTACCACAGCTTGATAAACTCTCCTCTTGGGCCTCTTCATCGTGTGTGTGCCTAGCACTAACTTTTGGGTCCATTTCAAATCAACGGAATACTACACATGAGTCACATGTGCGTGAAAGGAGGGTCCAGTTATTTTGTAAGTCACACAGTGAGACAAAACCAAGTGTCATCAATTGAAACATTCAAGCATTGCCGAATTTCAGGGGTCTCTAAGTGGTTAGACCTAAAGATCCGAAGTGCGGGAAACTTCTGCTCACCCCTACATGTCTGCAGTGAATGTGAAGTGTTTACCGGACTACAGGTAGGCAGTTTCATGACAACCGGACAGACCCCGCGGCCGCACCTCGATTGCTGCCACTGCGGATGGGGCGCTGAGGGCAAGCGCGCCGCCCATCCCAAACAGTGCGGTGTTGGAGGACATGACCGAGCTCACCACATCCACTTGGGCAGTGTGCAGGCTGGACGAGGCGCCACTGTGGCCACCATGACCACAACGGGGGGACAAGGGGCGCAGGGGCAGATATTTTGAGTGCTTTTGTCAGAGGCTGAGCTTCATCTAGATTGAGCCCAACAGTACAGTTTTGTGCTGTTTTACAGTATTGTTGCACCGGTGCCTAGTTACTCAAACAGTCGTCAAAAGAGAGCTGTAAATTCTCATCCACAGTCACTCCATAGCAGCGTTTCATGTTCTAGCCGAGCGGCAGTGTTGAAGCCATCCATTAGTGGTCATTTGGTGGTTTTATGCGCACTGCGCAGTCATCCATATTGACTGCTATTGGTGTTTGGGGGAGAGTGGAGTAGGCATGGACCTGATCAGGCCAAGGTTATGATCATGCTGCTGACACACACACCTGACATCCGGGTAAATCGTCAGGCTTCGTAGAATCACGAATTCAGAAGCTCAAACCCTAAGCCTCCGCAGTGACGCAACTAACATCCAGATATAGGGTATGGTTTAGGGTCACAACAACAAGCCTCAAATGAACCCTAGCATCCCGCTGAAGACACGCCCCTGACATCCCAGTTCGATTTCAGGGTCACAAAACCCAAACCCTAAACCCTAGCCTCAGGCAGGAAAATCGCACCTGGTTTCCAAGGCCACCACCGCCAGCGCCAGCGCGCCTCCATCTCCCGACGCGGCCGTATTGCCCGACGCCTCGAATCCGTCCAGCAACGCCAAGGTACCCGGTAGCAGCTGCAGCGCCACAGCCCCGGCTCCGGAGCCAGAAGAGCTGCTCCGCACACCCACGCCCGAGAACACAAGCGAAGGAGCGTAGGCGAAGGAGGTGGAGGTCTGCAGGGTGGCTACTCGTGCCTGCGCCTCTAGTGTCGCACCCAGCAGCAGCGGCTGCAGCAGCTCTGCGGCGCAGCCAGCGCTGCTGCTGCTGTTACTGTTGCCCTGCGGCAGTTGCTGCTGCTGCTGCGGGAGGCTAATCCAGGCCGCACCACCCGCGCCTGAAGGAGAGGAGCAGCTGGAGAAGCTGACGTTGAGCAGCGCAGCGCAGCCAGAGACGGACGACCAGACGCAGCCGCCAGCGCCGGTTGCGGCGATGTTGTCCTGGATGGCGCAGCTGGTGATCTCCAGCAGATTTGTGGCTGAAGCGTAGACCTAGGGGGAGAGGGAGGGGGGTGCAGCGCAGGAAGGACCATGGTGCCATGGGCTGGGTGTAGAGAGCAAGCAGCAATATTGAAGATGAATGACAACCGGGGAAATGTGGATCATCATCCTGAATTGGTAGAGCGGCATCTCTTCAGTGCAGCAGGTTAAATGCCCTGTCAAGTGAGCATTGGCAGAAATGTAGGAGGCAAGATCAAAAAAGTACCTGAGTTTATACGGTGTCCTAATATACAGGTATATTTAGGTGGGTGGTGAGTGGTGAGTGTTTCAGCCCTTTTGAGGGTGGAGGATTATCTGACAATCCAGGCTTTGGCTAAAACATATGTTAATGATTCACCCCCCTCAAAGTCAACCTGCCTGATGAACAGAGGGGAATGAGACACGACTCGCGGTTGAATTAGGGGCCAGACACAAAATGTTGTTTAGGGTTCAGTGACTCTCAGATTCCACCACTCCCTGAATTTGCTGATAGACGTGGGAAGGAAGGCGCTGAGAGGTCCACTCACCGCGCCCCCGGAGCCGCCTGCACGGTTACGGAGTATGGGCGTGCCGAAGATCCCCAGGTGGCCTAGGCTGTCTGTTGACACCTACACAGGCGCACAGCGTGGGGAGTAGGTTTGGTGAGACAACTCTTTAGCCCTGAAAGAAAGAAGTGGCGTCAGTCCAGGGGCCTGTTTACACAGTCCTGCTGCATCTCCCAACAGGCTGGGTAAAGTATATAAACAAGGCACTACCGGTAGGAGATTCATAGCAAGCAGATTGCACTCACTGCTCTGGCGGACTGTCCTGCTGCATTGTGGAGCAGGTTGGGCAAAGTATATAAGTAGCATCTGGGAGATACAAATATGTGGTATTCACAAACTGCTTCCCAGACAGTCCGGCTGCATTATCGAGCAGGTTGGGCAAAGTTTATATAAAATAGCATCTGGGAGATAACAAACATGTTATTTTCACAAACTGCTTCCCAGACAGTCGGGCTGCATTGTCCAGCTGTGTGGAGTACTGGTAAATAATAATATTAACAAGTACCGTATTCAGGAAAATAATACATCAAAATGCACAAATGCATGCCGTGCTTGCACTCACAGCTCCGCCTCACAGTCCCGCTGCATTGCCCAGCAGGCAGGGCAGAGCATATAATAATACAGACACGAAATTAAAAGCATGCAATGCTTGCACTCACTGCTCCGCCCGATAGTCCTGCTGCATTGTCGAGCAGGCTTGACCCGTTGATGAACAGCTCCTGGGAGATGGTGGCTCGGATCTGAACCAAAAGGGACAGGGGGGTTAGTGTTACAATAAGTTGAAGGGGTTTGCTGGATAAGTGCAGACTGGATGGGGACCTGCCCAGCATGGCCAGTGCTTAGACCAGATAGGCTTTTGCCAGGCAAGGTACAGCAGTCTCACCCCTCCACCCCATCCAGCGCTAGCAGAGTTGCCAGACATATCCACATCAGTGAAGCGCAGCTGCAGCGTGACATTGGATGCGTAAACCTGCAGGAGGAAAGCCAGGGGTCATGCATTAGGGTTTATGACAAGTAAAGGAGCCAAACCCTAAACTGGAACTCCAGGTCAAAGCGCTGGCAGGAAGCCAGGATCCAGTTCCTTAGCAGTCGTCCTCGCAGGCGTGATCAGGTGTCGGGCAACATATCGCTCATTCGGCCCAGATTGTCTGTTATTTTATGATGAAAAGGGAGTTTTGCCTTCACCCCGCTCACCGCTCCACCAGATCCAGTCCCCGCCCTGTTGCCGCGCATGGTCACGCCAGTGACCACCACGCTCTGCGCCATGCGGGATACGTACACCTGAGGCAGACAGGGGCGAGAGCAGGACGAGATGTCCATAAATACACAATACGCCTGGAGGCATGGATTAAGGAAGCAACCCATACGCCCATGGCAAAGGGTAGGCCACCATGGTGTCAGAGTCGCATGGACCTGAATGAGGCGTGATCCGCATGGAGGACAAGCAATGAAGCACCCAGAGGGTTCACCTGGCATGGTGACCGGGAGTCTAGGAAAAACAGTTGCTGCAGGCTTGGTAGGACTTCAGAAAAAAGCAGGCTTTGTATCCACATTACGAAAAAGCAGGCTTTGTATCCACATTACGAAAAAGCAGGCTTTGTATCCACATCACGAAAAAAGCAGGCTTTGTATCCACATAACGAAAAAGCAGGCTTTGTATCCACATCACGAAAAAACAGGCTTTGTATCGACATTACATAAAAACAGGCTTTGTATCCACATTACGAAAAAGAAGGTTTGTATCCACATGACGTAAAAGCAGGCTTTGTATCCACATTACGCAACAACGGGCTTTGTATCCACATGACGAAAAAACAGGCTTTGTATCCACATTACGAAAAAACAGGCTTAGTATCCACATTACGAAAAAGAAGGTTTGTATCCACATGACGTAAAAGCAGGCTTTGTATCCACATGACGAAAAAACAGGCTTTGTATCCACATCACGAAAAAAGCAGGCTTTGTATCCACATAACGAAAAAGCAGGCTTTGTATCCACATCACGAAAAAACAGGCTTTGTATCGACATTACATAAAAACAGGCTTTGTATCCACATTACGAAAAAGAAGGTTTGTATCCACATGACGTAAAAGCAGGCTTTGTATCCACATTACGCAACAACAGGCTTTGTATCCACATTACGAAAAAGAAGGTTTGTATCCACATGACGTAAAAGCAGGCTTTGTATCCACATTACGCAACAACGGGCTTTGTATCCACATGACGAAAAAACAGGCTTTGTATCCACATTACGAAAAAACAGGCTTAGTATCCACATTACGAAAAAGAAGGTTTGTATCCACATGACGTAAAAGAAGGTTTGTATCCACATGACGTAAAAGCAGGCTTTGTATCCACATTACGCAACAACAGGCTTTGTATCCACAATACGAAAAAACAGGCTTTGTATCCACATTACGAAAAAACAGGCTTTGTATCCACATTACGAAAAAGAAGGTTTGCATCCACATGACGTAAAAGCAGGCTTTGTATCCACATTACGCAACAACAGGCTTTGTATCCACATGACGAAAAAGAAGGTTTGTATCCACATGACGTAAAAGCAGGCTTTGTATCCACATTACGCAACAACAGGCTTTGCATCCACATGACGAAAAAACAGGCTTTGTATCCTAGGCTGATGTTCCCTAGTTCCCAAACCCCATCAGACTGGATCCAGGAATGAGGGCGGCCCATGCTATGATGAATACCAAGCTGGGCAATTTAAAATGTATCAATGCTCATGTACTTGATGAACCCTGAGCGGTCGGAACGGAGGTGGGAGCTTCAGAGCTGCAGTCCCTCTCTAATGCACAAAGTCCCTACCAGGAGCGGCGTCTCCTGTCAACCCCCTTTTCAAGACCTAAAAGGAACCATGAACTCATCCTGCCCGTCATTCCTTCCCCCCTGTCCATCTCTGCCTCACCGCCCCCCCTGACTCGCTGGCCGTGTTTGCAGAAATATTGACAGCAGATATGGTGAGCTGCTGGGAATCGTACACGTACACCTGCAGGACATCAAAAGAGAGAGCAGTGAACTACAGGAGACCTAGCTCAAATTATAGCACCTATAAGGACTTGACCTTGCACACAATCAGGGTCAAAACAAACGGCAGAGGTCGAACACAAAAGCATCGGAAGGGCAGTCCCTAGCTGGGCCCCATGTCCTACCCTCAGTGGCCCCCTTGGCTCTCTGCCACTGACCCCAGCCTGACACTGCTCAATTAAGCATGCTTCAGCTACAATTTAAATACATTGCAGCATGCAGTGAACAAATGCGCTCGAGGCTTCCTGCCTTATCAGGATCTGCATGCCGTTGCCTATGAAGGGCACGCATGACCTAATAAGGCAGGAAGCAGGGGGCTTAAGCAACAGCACAGTGCCAACCTGCATGCGCCTTTTAACACCAGCACGTGCTGCGCTGTTATTAGCAGTCTCCGCTATGAAATCGGCTCCAAAAGGCAGGGAGGCGGCCCCGCTATGTAGCCGACACACGCAAGCAGGGAACAGCCATGCAGCTTGGTTGTATTACACAGTAAGCGGCAGCCTAACCAGTGCTGCAGGACAATGGGTGGCTTCGCTGCCTTACTCCACAATTCTGCATCCTGGGGCTGATCGTTCATTCATATTTCTCACCGCGCCTCCTGACCCCATTGCGCCGTTGTCAGTGACGTTGCAGTTGATGACGGACACCAGGCTGGAGCTGGACGCATAAACCTGCAGGACGAGAGCAGGGAGTGTAAAAAGTTTAAGGTTTCAGCCCTCAACCTACAGGACAGGAGCAGGGAGTGGAAAAGGTTTAAGGGTTCAGCCCTCAACCTGCAGGACAGGAGCGGGGAGTGGACAAGGATTAGGGCTTAGCCTGAACCCTCAACCTGCAGGACAAGAGCAGGCAATGAAAACATGTGGAGGTCGTAGCCTTAGCCCTCAACCTGCAGGACAGGAGCAGGGAGTGGAAAAGGGTGAAGGGCTTATAGCCTTGACCATCAACCTGCAGAACCAGAGCGGACAGTGGTAACATGTAAAGGTCTTGCCTCAACATGCAGGATGGAATCGAACAGTGGAAGAAAAGAAGAAGAAAAAATGAAGGGCTAAAAGCTTTACCCCTCAACATGTAGGACAAGAGGGGGATGATTTAAAACTATATATGGAGTGATTAACGAATGGATACATGAATCTGGAAGCAGTAATCTGCAGGAGGAAGGCTAAGACATCCTCAGTAGTAGTCTCTACTTTCTTATGACCCAGCTACATGTCAGTCTTATGGCCTCCGGCCGGCGGCCCCATGTTTAGTCAGCTGCTTGGGCCTGTGTCGGTCAGCCTGTCCAGTTTTGGTCACAATCGGGGCGGCTGTCAACGGTGGCCTTGAAGACGAAAATAATCTGCCCAGTAAACAGGCACTTCAGCGCAATCTTGAACCCAAGTGCAGGACTCACTGCTCCCCCAGATCCAGTCGCCCTGTTGCCGATCATGCTGACAGCTGAGATCCAAAGTTTCTCGGCACTGTTTGTGTACACCTACAATATTCAGGGAGTGTGGCAAGGAAGCGCCAGTTATGGCTGGGGCAAGTAATGTGCAAACCCACAGACGACGGATGTGGCCAAAGGGAAACGAAGCGTCTCTCCAGAGGGGACCATGGACAGTAGCGTCAGGCATGCTGCAATCAGCACTCCGTACACGTCCCCCCCCTGACGGACATTGCAGGCATGCTCAAGGCGGTACATCACACAGAGTGTACAAACTCAGGCACCCTAATCTGTACCCTTATAACCCCCACAAAGAGCCTTCTTGGAGACATCTATCTGTGCAGGTTTGCAGGTTAAGGCACGAGGCCAACATGGCAGAGCTCTAAATCCCACACGCACCGCGCCGCCAGGCCCACTGGCTGAGTTGCTGTTCATGCCCAGGCTACTGAAGTAGACCTCCTGTGTGCCTGAGGTGTACACCTAACAATCGCAACCAGGGGGGGGGGCACAACACACATATATAGTAATATACGGGGACATTCTCTCGTGGGCATAAGCCACAGGAATGCACGCAGGAACGTTCACACAAGGGCTCAAGCTTGTGGTTGAAGATTTGGGGGCCAAGCACGTAGGTCTGGGCGCCGCCGCGCATGGGAGCCAAGCATGCAGACATGAGAACCATGTATGTGGCTGTACATTTAGACATGAGAGCTGCCGGGCATGACATTTCTGCGCACAGACACGAGTGCTGTGCATTTATACAAGAGATCTGTGGGGCTTGGGGGCCGTGTATGAGACCCATGCATGCAGACATGGAGGCTGCTGCACATGGGAGCCATGCATGCAGACACTAAGGCCATGCATAGGGTTGTGTATGCCAACATGGGATCCATTCATAGGGGGCATGTATGCCCAGGCACGGGAGCCAGAATTCACATGTGCCTAGGAAACTCACCGCTCCCCCTGAGCCGCCTGCTACGTTGGTCAAGAGAGTCACGTTGCTCATGTTAAGCAGCTGGCCATTGAAAGCATAGACCTGCAACAAGGACAAAATGGGAAATTGTGCCCATCTGATTAGAATGGCAGGAAAAAACACCACAACTTAGCCCATGGTTATCTTGGCAGGGAATAACAGCACACAATTAGCCCATGACGCCGCCAAGTGCACTACAGGGCCGTACGAGTGCGTCATGAGCCAGGGTCTTTGCCCTAGGGAAAGGCACGTCCTGGTGGTAAAGAGTCGGAAGGTGCTGTATATTATTTGCAGTCTCCAACATGCCCTCCCCTCAATGCTGGAACACCTGCGCCTGCAACCCCAGCAGAGACGATAAGCCTAGTCAACGCTTTGGGACTTCTGCATTCGTCCTGTAACAACGCCCAGCCACTGTGCCCAAGAAAGAGAGGTAGAAGGCATCCTCCTGGGAGCCCACGTGACCTTATATTATTCCCAATAATAAATTAGTCCTAGAATGGAACAGTCGCTGTGGCTCAAGAATGAGTGATGATTGATCATACCATCAGTGGATTAGTGGCATTAGGTAACGTCACCCCCTCACTGCTCCCCTAGACTCCAATGCAGTGTTGCTGGACAAGCGTACGTCCACGAAACAGTCGTAAGAGTCACACAAAAAAGGCGACGCCACACTTATAGCCCCCCATACTCCATGGCGTTACTGCTGGGTATCTTGATGCCATCAAAGAGTAATGCGAGTGAAAAGAGTGGCCCCAGGCATCGCCACACTTACCGCCCCCCCAGATTCCATGGCGACGTTGCTGGACATGTTGACATCTGCAATGAGCATGGCCACCTCTGCCGAGTTGAAGTACAAGCTGGAGGTGTAGATCTGCGGGCAGGGGTGCCACACGCAGGAAGGAGGAACAGAATGCATTCAATACATAGCCATCGCATCTTACCCAAATTTTATTTTCTTTCTTTCAATCATTCATATTGATTTCATTGCATCTGGTCAAACTGACAGAAACCCATCCTCTGCCCCATCAAGCTTTCACATGCGTGCTGTCCACCCCCTGAAACTAGCTAATGACAAAACACTCAACCCCCATCCCATCAATCTTTCATATGTGTGTTCTGCAGTCCCATGAAACCAGCCACCCAGGCCTTACTTGGCGCATGCTAGCGAGGGCAAGGAAACAGCGCTATTCAACATCCATCTCGACTGAGCATCAACGGCATGACGGCTGGACATGAAACACAAGGCCAAGAGAGATCAGAGCCTATTGCGCTGCCGGACCTAGGGCCCACCGCTCCGCCGAACCTAGAAATAAATGCTTTAGGATCGAAACCTAAACTATGTCTCACCGCTCCACCAGACTGTGCCGCCAAGTTACTGCAGATAACGACTGACGTAACCTTCAGGTTCTGAGTGCTGGCCGTACAAATCTGCGACGCAACAGCAGCAGCAGCAACAGCAAGTCAGCAATATCAGCATTTTCCAGGCTGATGCAAGCTATCCTTTTATGACACATCCACCTCCGCCCCCATATTTTGATGAGTCCAGGACTCCCTTGACTCCGCTTCAATAACTCTCTGTCCGAATATCACTTCACCCCATTTCGTCACTTTAACCCATTCCTTTTCCTCCTCCACCCCCCTAATCCTACCCCCCCCCCCCCCCCCGCCAACACCAAACACCCAGTCCTCCCACCCTACCTATCCACCCCATCCCGAGCCCCCCTCGCTCACCGCACCCCCAGACTCTAAAGCCGTGTTGGAAGACATATTGACGGCGGTGATCGTCAGCTGCTGGGAGTTGGACACATACACCTACAGGGCACGTCACAAAACGTATAGGAGACATCAGTGGAAGCCGCATACAGCACCTGGATGAACAGATTTCAAAACCTCGTCCTGCAATCCAGGGCCTCCTTAACCTTGGATTCCCCACCCACTCGCCCTGACCTGCCATGCCATCCGGGGCTGTCATAAATCTTGGAGGCCACACCCACGTTCCAATGACTCCCCCCTCCCCCTCCCCCCCCCCCCGTCCTCTCTCGTACCCTCCCGCATTCCCCCTTTATCTCAAAGGTACCCCACGTTACCTCCCCGCTCTCACTTCCTGGGTGTTCCCCCCCACCGCAAGATTTGGCCAGGCCTACATGCTCTGAAAGTACAAAACTCACAGAACAGTGTAGTCATGTGAATTTCAAAACGGCAGCAGCCCCCAATGGCAGCCTGATCCACAGCTCTAGTGATCTGCTCCAACCGGCCCAACTAAAAAAGCGGGTTTCGGTGAGAGGGTGCTTGTTTTGTAACACCGCGAATTAAATTGGGGCCCCCGACGTTACGTGCGCTTCGTGCGTTAACGTCCGGGAACCCCAATTTAATTCTTGGTGCGAAGCACCCTTACCGTCTGGGACCCTAATTTTGTGCGAGGGGTGAATACCGCCCTGCTCCTCACAGTAGGTGAGGGCAGGGCGGTATTCACCCAATTTGGGTAACAGACGTGACACGTCTTTAAAGAGTAGGTGAAGAAGCGGAGCCCCCCTTTGGGGGCCATGCTTCTTCCCGTACTTGCTCATTACTAAAGACACTATTCATACTTAGACTAAATAAACCATAAAGAATGATAGAAATCAATCCTATTATGAGCGACAATTCTGATAGAGAACACCATAACATTTATATAGATACCCCGGAGCCGTCCAAGCGGCTAAAAAAGACGTAATAAACAAAGGGGCCCCAAAAAAGCCCCAAGAATTAAATTTGGGTCCCTGACCGGTAAGTGTGGCCCAAAACTAGCCCTCCACTGCGTGTCCCTCCGCGTAGTGAGGGGACCTTGTCTGCTTGCAAAGGGCAGCATTGTGAGAGACAAACAAAATTATTTGCTGATGAGATCATGACATTTGAAAACCAGCAGCCACCCCTTACCGCACCATCGTACAAAAGCACGGTGCATTGTCTGAGATAAGCATGTTGCTGGTATTTTAAAATTGCAAGTACCCCCATACAGAAGCCTCATCTAGTCATCTGCTGCTCTGATCTCACCGCTCCGCCGGACAGAAGTGCAGCATTGTCCGAAACGAGCGCATTACTGATGAGCACCTCGGCCGTCATGTCGGAGACGTACACCTGGTCATATAGGGAGGCCGGACGGGAAATTCCTAAATCATGAAGCTCTGATTTGATTCCATGGTGGAAACCATCAAAACTGAATAAGCATGAGGGCAGAGGGCGTCTACGTGGCAGCAGGGTTGACAGAATTCTGAATGAAAGTACCAGGACACTTTTTGAATACAGCATACAACAGGTGGCAAAAAAGGGATTAGCCAGCAAGGAGCAATCCCGATTTTTTATATACTTTCAGTTTGGGTCCCTGACGTTGGGTGCGCTTTGCCGCAAGATCTCGAGCTTTTCAAGTTCCAGGCATCCGCCGTGAGGCTTGTCGAATACAGATCCTCCCAGTAGGACAGCATATCCCTCTCACCGATCCTCCGGACTGCCCCGCCCTGTTCCTGGATGCATCCACGTTTGTCATGGCCACTTGCTGGCCATTGGAAGCATACACCTGACCGGGGTGGACAGCATGGGGACAAGCATCAAGGAGGGAGTCTAGGGATAAGGGGCACCAGGACGCTCTGCCTACACTCTCAAGCTTGTGATATGGCACCTAGAAGCAGAGCGCATACTTATGTGGGTTGAAGAGGGAGAACCCTAAAAGGACGCCCCTCGTGCACCATCAGGCAGTCTGCAGTCCTGCCAGGCGCCCTCACCGATCCTCCAGAGCCACCCGCCATGTTGTCTGTCAAGTTGGCGACGTCGATGACCAGGTCCCGGGATCCAACGGTGTATACCTGCGGTTCAAAGGGAAGGTTAGAGTGAAGTTAAGAGTGAAGGCTAAAGTGAAGGTTTAAGGGTTGGGGGGTGACTAGACGCTACTGAACTAGACAATGGGGATAACGAGACAAAAGTCGTTTCCCTGGGGATGAGTCATACCTGCTGATACCCACCCCTATCGATAATAAAAATACATATTATAATAAATGTTAAAATAAGCAGCTGTCTCCTCACCACTCCTCCGGACCCCGAGGCCAAGTTGTGCAGTGCAGAGCAGTTGAGGATGAGCACCTTGTCCGTATTAGAAGCATAGACCTGCAACAGCGAGAAAGGGTTGAGGGAGTTGGAAGCATAATCCTGGGTCTGGGGTGCTGGAAGCATAGTCTGGGGTCTGGGTTGTTGGAAGGATAGTCTTGGGTTTGGGGAGTTGGAGGCACGGTCCTGCATCCTCGGAAAGGGGTAAAGGGTTTCAAGCAGGCAGCAGTGTGTCAATACTCAAGGTTGCTTCCAACCCTGTTCAGCAGCTAGGCCTGACCCTTCAACATGCACTTCAGTTCAAAATGCAGTGTCACACTCACCACTCCTCCAGACCCCTCCTTCCATCAGCCAAGCATAATGAGTTGACCTTTACTTCCATTCAAACTACTGCGACACACGCACCACTCCTCCAGATCCAAGCATACTGTTGACAGAGCGTGCCGAGTTGTTGAACCAGGCTGAGTTCTTCAGGATGAGGCTGGAGGCGCCATCAGCATACACCTGCGGGCAAAGAGCACCAATCAGTGGGCCAGAGCAGGGAGGGGTGAGAAAAGGAGGGGGGAGGATAGAGAGGTAGGTGACAGCAGGGAGGGGAGTGAAGAGGCAGGTGAGGGCAGGGAGGGGAGGGGAGAGGGAGGTGAAGACGGGAGGGAAAGGGAGATGTTGGTGAGAGCAGGACAATCGGCAGACACCTACAAGCATCACGCAAAAATCAGGGTCTCAGGACTGTTGGGCGTGAGAACTTGTTGCAGCAAAAAGCAAAAAACCAAGGTAGAGAATTAAGGGCACAGGGTACAGGGTTCAGGTTAAGAGAGTTTAACGTTAGAGGTTAAGAGGGTTAGGGGTAAAGGGTTCGAGGTTGAGAGGGTTAGGGGTACAGGGTTCAGGGTTCGAGGGTTCAGGGTTCGAGTTTAAGAGGGTTGAATGTGTATCCTGCACTGGCCAAATAACAGGCGGGAAGGACGTGCTGTCGCCACAACTTGGGACACCCCTCTGGGAATTAGAGAAGGCAGACCCCCTGATGCTTGAGCCACCTTCCACTGCCGGCAAATCACGCCGGGGCCGCGATCGCCTTGCGCCTATTGGGCGAAAAGAGGCTCAGAAGTCAGAACTGCTTCTGCTAGATCTGCTGCAGAAATAAAATATTGACTCACCACACCCCCTGGCCCCGCAAATGCGGAGTTCAAGGTCATGATGGCGACGTCCTGCACAACCGCGCTACCGCCCCCGATGCACGCGGCCACGCCCCCGCCTGCCGCCGCGCTGTTACCCGTCATCTCGCCGCCTGTCAGCGTCACATTGACGGCAGACGCGGCCAGGCAGCCACCGAAACCGGACGTCGCGTTGTTGCCGCGCGCCACCACGGCATTCAGGTGCAGCAAGTAGGAACCTGTCGAGATTTCAAAATTTCGACACGTGTGATGCTAATCGAAGGGTTTGAATACAAATTTGAGCACAACGGGCTTCTTGTTGGGACACTTGGCAAGCAATGCATCTGCCTTAAAAAGCCTTTAGCAAAAAGGGTCTTGGTACAACAAACAGAAAAGCCGAGGACGCTGACGCATGCTGTGGAAGGAAATCAGTCTCCAGATTTTCAGCAATCTCCAGTCATTTCAAGAAATCGTCGTTTTCAGGAAACTCTCGTCATTCAAGTTAACCCACATATTATGCTAGACACCTCTGCCCCTCCGCCTCCCAGTGCCAGCCCTCAGCAGCTCAATCCTTAAACCCTCAATCCCCCCCACCCAAAGTAGCTCTACAACATCGGCCCCAAAAGCCTCTCTTCCCCAGCCAGCCAGTCACGCACCAGTCATGTCGGAATCCGTGATTGACAGGTCCGAGTAGATCCCCCCGGCTGACCCCCCCTTGTTTTCCGTCAGCTGAGTGCCATTAAAAGTGGCGTGGCAGCTGCCTGCGTACACAGCGCCGCCGGAGCCCTGCGCGCTGTTCCTCACAAAGCTGCTGCCGTACACATTCAACGAGCCGTTGACGCACTGGTTGGCCTGCGAAAAGGGGGGGGGGCAGCTGCTGCGGCACAGGCGGATGCTGCTGCACATGAGAGGAGGCGGTGTTAACTGCATGAAAGAGAGAGCCCACGCTGAACCGCCCGCCCTGTCCGGAACCGAACTTCTGCAACCTCTTACGCTCGTCCGCACAGCTCCACATAAACAGCCCCCACCGGCCCGCTCAATGGCACAGTCCCCCCCACATATGAAGCCCCCTTGCACATACCCTACAACAACCCGACTCACCAGCGCAGACCCTCCTACACTGCTCCGACCCTGCAGCCCCCCCCACCCGCCTACTGGCACAGACCCATCCACCCACAGCTACCCAACACCGATCCTACAACCACCCCTCTCACCCGCACAGCTCCACCTCAATAGCCCCGCCCCTGCAGCCCCTCCACGCTCACCCACACAGCCCCCCCCCACAAACAGCCCCCGGCACTGACCCTAGTACACCGCCCTCACCCGCAAAGCCCCTCCTTGGTTCCGTGCCGCGTTCTTTGTGAAGGTGCAGTCGCTGATGATCAATGAGGAGTACAGGGCATACACCGCACCCCCTTGGACGCGCACAGAGTTGTTGGAGAAGGAGCTGCGGGTCAGGTGCACCGACTGCAAGCATTCATGAGAGGGCAAGGGTCAGGGGTTAGAGTGCACGGGTAGGGGCATTGACTGAAAGCATCACAGAAGATGTAGAGGGATAAAAGGACTGTGTTTTTGGTAGCAAGCGCTGCTGGTGAAGGCGACTGCTAACATTATTGAAGGTGGCAAGGGATAGGGTTAAGAGTGAACAATGAGGTACACTTACTCAAACCATCACAGAAGGGGCAAGAGGTGGCGTTTAGAGTACACGGTGAGGGGCATTGACTCAAAGCATTACATAAAAGGGGGAAAGAGTAGGGATTAAGTTTATTGGAGCAAGCTCTGCTGGCAAACGAGACTGCAAGCATCAATGGAGGTGGCCAGGAATAGGGTTTAGACGGGGTGAAGAGTGGACCGTGAGGCGCATTGACTGAAGCCAACATCGAAGGGGGGAGGGATGAAATAAAATAGTTTGTTGGAGCGAGCGCTACTGGTGAGGAAGGTGCACCAACTGCAAGTGTAATAAGAGCAGGGGTGGGGGCAGGAGGGTAGGGATCGGTTTTTGGTTTGAAACGATGTAACTGGAGCGGTCTACCAGCTTCACAAATGACAGCAGGGGAAAGGGGTAGGGATGAGAGTGCATGGTGAGGTGCATTGAGTGAAACCCCTGCTGAAAGTATCACAGAAGAGGAGAGGTATGAAAGAATGGAGTTTGTTAGAGCGAGCGCTGCTGGTGAGCGAGATTGCCAGCATAACAGCATAAGGGGGGAGAGGGGGGCAGGGATAAGGTTAAGATTTGGAACGGATGAGGTGACTGGCGAGGTGTTCCAGCTGCACCCCCAACAGATACACAGAAGGGAGGAGGTAGGGGGGAGGGGAGTTGATCAAATGGGTACTTGGTGGCGCTGGGGGAGGGCAGCAATGTTGAGCTGATGTGTGAGGAGGAATGGGGAGGGGCAGGAAATCCGTTTACAGGAATTCGGCATTATTATGGGTTAAGAGGAGGGGAGTGCAGGGCACCACTCGTGATCATGACTAGGGCATCTCAAATAATGAGGGCTAGGCTCAATTAAGGCCAGGCAGCTCCCAACCAGGTCCCCTAGGTCACGGTGTGGGACAAGGTGTGGGACAAGGTCCCCCACCTGGCTATGTAATGGGACTGAAAACAAATTTGGTATGCAGAACGGCTCTTCTATATCTCACCTGGCTGGCCCATGAGCGAAAGCTCGTTAAGGGTGCGGTGCATGGTGGAGTGACTGGTTTCAAATTCAACTGGCTCGCCCATGCGCTGGTGCTGGACAACAGGACATGGACTTGAGGAGCACAGCATATTTTAAATCCCACCAGGCTGGCCCATGAGCTAGGACTGGCCATGGGTGAGGAGCACAGTGGAGTGACTAGTTACAATGTCTACTGGCTCACCCATGCTACGGTGCTGGGCAAGAATTTAGGTGCACAGCATGTATTGACTCCCACCTGGCTTGTCCATGAGCTAGTGCTGGCCAAGGGTGGAGAGTAGAGTGGGGCGGCCTCTGTATTGCTGCAGAGCTCGAAGGAGACGGCACCGCCGGACGTGTCAGCATAGTTGTCCATAAAGGCGGAATTGTTGATGACCACGCCTGCTTTCGTGACCTAAGATCGGATGAGGAGGACGGCGCAAAACGGCATAATGTAATACATGTACCTGAATGTGATGAAATAAAGCATACAAGCATCAGAGCTGTCTATCTAGGATAGGGAGGGCCCTCATGACATGATCATCATGTTATGGAGTCTGCCCTCAAGGAAAATTGAAAACCTGAGGCTGTACCCTAAAATCTTAGACCAGGCAACACGTAAGGATAGAACCCCAAGTCCATGCGCCTTAAGCCTACACTAGGCCAACCGGAAGGAGGAGCCCCTAAGTCCTTAACACTCGTCATACGGATAGCCCACCTCCCCCGCCCCAAACAAAAAGCACTTGATCTCTACGATGAGACACTTGACCTTTTCCTGTTTGCACTGTCTTGCCTTTTTGATATAACCTTTTGGACAGTCGGGAGCGTAGATGTTGCAACCACAACTAACCTTCCCAGCCGACCAATAACCTTCCCATCCCACCAACAACCTCCAAGCCCACCAACAACCTCCCAGCCTACTACCAACCACCCAGCCCACCACCAACCACCCAGCCTACCACCAACCTCCCAGCCCAGCAACAACCTCCCAGCCTACTACCAACCACCCAGCCCACCACCAACCACCCAGCCCACCAACAACCTCCCAGCCCACCAACAACCTCCCAGCCCACCAACAACCTCCCAGCCCACCAACAACCTCCCAGCCTACTACCAACCACCGGGCCCACCACCAACCACCGGGCCCACCACAAACCTCCCAGCCCACCAACAACCTCCCAGCCCACCAAATACCTCCTCGCCCTCTGCCTCACCCTACCTGCAATGCGCCGGCGGAGTTCTTGGCCCAGTTGCCAATGAAGTTACAGTCTGAGACATTAATCTGGACCAAGTCCGTTGAGGTTGCAAGTTGGTAGGACCTACACACACAAGAGGTATATTGCAATCCAGGGTGGTCGTGAGTCATGAGTCATGACTGATAAAGATGCCCAGGCACTGGCAAAAAAACTGATTATATGTGTGTCATGGCTCCCACAGAGCATGGTATAGCATTGCTCATACTGTCCCCCCCTTTTTGTTTGCTTGAACAGTCTGTCATGTCCTTAAGCATGTAAGCCGTTGCCAAACATACAATGTACGGAATTGACAAACAAATAAGCTGATTGTATTAATTTCCAAGGAACTTAGTGTGACTTTGTTCACACAGTTTCATTCTTTCCTAAGTTTAAACAGTCTGACCAGTCCTCAAACCTACTAAGTCGACAACAGAACTCAAATTATAAAAACCGGAAACCAAGAGGGAGCCCTTGCAGAAGGAGCCTGGGATTTGGAATGAGTTGTAACAAATGGTTCAAACAAACTTTGCACCTGAATCCTCCACCGGAAGAGGCGGCGGTGTTGCCGACAAAGTCGCAGGAGACCAGCGAGACATTGGCTTGGTACACCTGATCCCAAAGCGGGCGGGCAGGTAACAGGCAGGCAGGCAAGCGGACGGGTTCAGGGGGCAGACGGGCAGGCATGTGGGAAAGGGGGGCAGGCTGGCGGCGGGTGAAGGGGGCAGGTGGGTGGGCGGGGACGGGAGTGTGCAGATGGTTAAGGGTGGGAGGGTGGTGTGAAGGGGTGGAGGGTTAGGCACGGACAGGCAGGTGGGGTAAGGCCAGGCAGGGGCACAGGCAGGGACCAACAAAGAGCCCAAAATCAAGTACCGGTATTGCCCCAATCTTTGGTCGGGGAGAGAGGGAAGCCTCTCGACCAGTGCACTACGTGTCAACACGTCGCCCTTCCGTCCATTCCCTCTTTGTTCCCTCACCTCGAGGCCAGCGCCCGTGAACCCCGCGTTGCGTGTAAAGTTCACATTGACCAGGGTGAGGGGAGCATCCTGGAGCCCCACCACGTACATACCGCCGCCTGTTACAACAAAATGGAAAATCGTTTGTAAATCCTCTGCATTTTCCACCATTTTCACGCACAAAAAACAAAGCAAAAATCGAAGTTCTGACGAGATGGAGGGATGTGTTCTTGAGCCCCAATGCGTACATGCTGCCGCCACAAGTGGAAAGCGCATCAGCCACGGCGATGGAGACATGACGAGTGGCGGTATTGGTCATTCATTACAACGCTGGAGGGCTGCCATGTACAAGACCTCCTGAAGATCTCACATTCACACACATATGCCACTCAGATCTGCCCATCTGCCCCTAAGATCTGTGCAAACACAAAAAACACACACACCTCAGATCCACCAATGAAACCTGCAGATCTACCCAACCAACCACGACTAAGAGCCATTCAGGCATCTGCCCCTAAGATCTGTGCACACACACACACACACACACACCTCAAATCCACCGATGCACCCTTCAGATCTACCCACCCAACCACCCCTCACATCCAGTCTCACCCACCTGCCCTTAAGCACCACTCACCCGCATTCCCTCCAATGCTGATGGTCGTGACTGAGCTCACAGCATTATCAACAAAGGAGCTTTCGGAGAAGGAAGGCTTCCAGAGCCCGAACATAAACAGGCCGCCACCCTGCGCATGCCACAATCAAGGGGAGGGGGGGCACTTTATTTTCAATTTGAAATGGTCATAAGAGATCTGTGGCACTTCTTCCTGCCACACTGCTAAGCCCCAGCAGCGGACCAGCTACATGCAAACAGATTCTGGAGGGCAACAAGCCGTAGAGCCAGTGGACCTGCTGGGTACTGGCCCCAAGAAATCGGCAGCGGGAATGCTCAGAGCCTTGTGACGGCGAAACAAATGTGTGTTGGCAACATCTTGTCAGCAACAGGCAGGCATAAAACAGCTGCGAGAATATCTACTCATACAACAAGACATCCACCTGAAATGCCAAAGCAGCACTTGCTGAAACTCATCTGCCTTACCTGCCAGAACAGAATCTGCATTAACCGATCCGCCTGCAAAGCCAGGGCAGCATCAACCAGTGGACACTAGCTAGGCCATCATCTGGTCTATTGAGCACCATCGCACATTCAGCCTGTCACAAGCGAGGACGCACCGTCAAAGGAGCACTGTTGTTGATGAAGGTGAGGCCTGACAGTCTTGAAATGAGGGGTCCACGACCCTGCACCTGCTTCATGTCCGCCTGCATGGGTCAAAACAACACACCACTCTTAGATGCCTGGTTCACATTGCAATTTCATCAAAAATGGAAGCGTTACGATACCAGTTTAGAAATGCCCACCATCGGCAGATGGGTGTGTCCTCCTCTTTATTCGAGGTGCTTCACCAACTGTTATGCTACATCACAAAGATAGTTCATCCAGACACGCAGCAACAAAATTAGAAGGAGAATCCAAGCCCGCCGCCTCTTATCAAGTCACCAGTAACAACAGGCCTAGGGCGCAGCAGACCACCTTTGGATGGCCACCACCGGGCTGACTGGGATCAACCCTAAACCGCCAGACCGACCTACGGCCGGCGGCCCAAGCAGCAGGGCTTGTTGCACCAAGCCCAACCGGCCGCAGGCTGGGTTGAAGCTGAATAGAAGCTGAAGCAACCTTAATAAACGTTGCCTCTCACCAGTGAAAAAAGGCCGAGTGCACCTCCGAAGCCGCTGACAAAGGTCGCCCTGTTGTTACGGAACGTGACGTTGGGCCCGATCACGTGTTCGGCGGCCTTGATATGGACCGCGCCGGAATTTTGGCAGCTGTTGGCATCGAACATGGTGTCAGAGATGGAGACCGTGAAGTTGGGATTCAGGGGGCTGTTATCCAGCTGTCGTTCAACGTGCACCTGCATGCGGGGGATAGCATCACAAAAATGCAAATCCAAACTAAAAATACTGGTAGGACTGCAGGGGTAGTGCTTTTATTCATTATGCACCTGCACAGACAGGGGCAACACAATGAATTCAAATGCAGAAAGGCCGGCCGCGGTTGAGGAGGGTTGTCATGCAAAGGGCTGTTGTCCAGCTGTCTTTCAATGTGCACCTGCATGTGGGGCAACTGAAGATTACAATTAAGACTCAAACTGGAAGGCAAAGCACTAACGTCCAATTCTCTTTTTTTTTGCTCCCGCACAGGGGGCGGCATCGTAATAAATTCAAATTCAGAAAGGCCGGTCTCGGCTGAAGACGAGGTGGAGGATTGGCCTGCAGAGGACACTTGTCTAGATGTTGTTCAATGTGCACCTGCATGTTGGGTGCCAGCAAAAATGCAGATCGAAGGCAAATTCAGCAAGGCCAGTCAACGAGGAGGATGAGGTGAAGGATTAGAAAATGTTATCCGGATGTCATATGCTATATGGACATGCACACAGGGTTGTGGCATGAGGAAGTGAAATTTAAATTACTATCCAGGCGGGCCGGCTGCGGTTTTCCAGGCTAATGAAATATGATTTAGAGAGATGCACAGGCCATATTGGAAACCTGATGCAAAGCCTTCGGAAAAAGTGTCTCCCTGCTCACACCCCAGAATCGTTTCTGGACAGATGCAAAAATGTAATCTCACCAGGGCTGTGCCAATTACAGACCTTACGATGGCTAAATTGCGTACCTGAGTTTCAGTCACCGTAATTTCAAGGCAAGTTCAGCTACATTTACCAGTAAGGGACCGTAATAACTTACACATTTTTTTGAATTGCAGCGCAATTGCACAGCACTAAACCACACACATAAACACATACAGCGTTCGCAGTCCTTGCATCGCAACCACGCCTGCGCCCCTCCCCTCCAGTCTCACCGCTCCCCCCCTGGGCACTCCCGGCAGACCCGTATTCGAACACGAGTTGTCGTAGAAGGTCGCGCCCCTGATGGTTATGTCCACCAGGAGGTCAGAGACCATCACCGTGCCGTCGGTGAATGTGGACGTGCAGCTGTTGAAGACCGAGTCGCCCAGGATGTGCAGGAAGGCCGACCAAAGGGAGTAGATGGCAGCGCCAGTGCCAGCCTGCAAGCAGCAGAGCGGGGAGAGATCATAGGACGGCAACTGGGAGCCCTGGAATGCCAATAGGCCACATCTGGCGTGGGCTGCTGGACAGGGTCCTACAGAAAGGAAGCGCGACGTCTGAGATGGCAGTGCCGGAGCCAGCCTGAAATCTCAAAGGAAGTGCCAGCCTGGGGGGAGGAGAGCTTTCAGGGGAGGTATGGAGGCGCCAGTACCAGCCTTTTAGGCGCAGATGAGAAAGGAGAGCTCCTAGGACGGCCACTGGGAGCCCTGAAATGCCACCTGAGGCCACTTTGCAAGAGTTAACAGAACTCTGACTTGGCCCGGGAGACCAGAGACACATAACAAGCACAGCGTCGGGGGATCGGTCGCTGCCATGATACCTCGGGATCAATGGCTGCCGGAAATGATGCTGGGGCCATGAATTATAGCAGATGGTCATTCACACGGAGAACAGGAAGACATGGCGCACTCGACCACATGGGAGATGTGTATGTAAATATCCATCTGAAGCTGAACGTGACTCAATCCCTGCTCCACAGGAGGAAGGGTAAACCCTCAACCCTAAACCCGGCCCTAACAGCTAAACCCTTACAACACAACCCTGAAAACTCCCTGTTGCGTAACGTAAGGTGCAGCTGTCTGCCGTCTCGTCGTCCAGCGTAATGCCAAGGATCGCTCTACAAGGGGGAGTGGTTTAAACCTCAACCCCAACCCTAAAACCTACACCCTGACGACTCACGGTGTTGTTGTAAAACGTGCACCCGTCCACCGTCATGCCGTCCGACGCAATGTCAAGGATCGCGCCGCCCGCAGATCCCTCCGAGACTTTCACAATGTTGTTTGCGAAGGTGGAGTTGCGGAACACGGCAGTGTTGGTGCAGTTCACACATTCTAACGGCTCCCCGGGGCCTTTGGGGAAGGTCGGGCCCGTCAGGACGCGGCTGAAGCAAACTGTGGGCGGAGGGGAAGCGGGGAGGGGCACAGGCAGGATTCAGCTACGGGGAAAGGAGGTCAAGCGATGAAGGATCCATTGGGGAGGATCCAAGGGGGAGATGACTAACCAATGACAAAAGGGGAACGTTGCAGATCTGGCCAGCACGGGATCCAGAGCCTGAAACCAGGATACACAGCCTAAATCCTGAGCCCGTGGCTTTGCAGCACTAGCCGGCACAAAATCCCCAAACTCCAGCCACTGTGCAGCGGGACCAAGCCCGGACCATACTCCTGTAGACTAGACCCTCAGAGTGCAAGAGCACATCCATACTCACGACCAGAACGGGATACACATTCGAATGGGATTCTCATTCCTCAACCCCTAGCCACTGTTATAGGAGCTAGCCCGGAACATACTCATGCAGACTAGACCCTCAGAGTGCGAGAGCACATTCATCCTCACTCCTCAGCCTCCAGCCACTGCAACGAGGTGAGCCAAGGCCTCCTCCCAGAGTCTAGAGACCCGCAGACAGCCTTGAGCGCACGTCCTTATTCCAGTATGTGACAGACCACCTTTGGGGGACCACCAGGCGGCCACATCTGGGCTCATTGGGGCCAAATCTAGAGCCATGTTCAACACTCCTGCAGCCTTGTGACTCAAAAAACAACCCTCAGAGCCAGCTTATTACCAGCTCCGCCCTAAGAACCAGCTTCATACCAGCTCCGCCCTCAGAGCCAGCTTCTTACCTGCTCCGCCCTCAGAGCCAGCTTCTTACCAGCTCCGCCCTTAGAGCCAGCTTCCTACCAGCTCCACCATCAGAGCCATCTTCTTACCAGCTCCTCCCTCAGAGCCATCTTCTTACCAGCTCCGCCCTCGAAGTCAGCTTCTTACCAGTTCCACCCTCAGAGCCAGCTTCGTACCAGCTCTGCCCTCAGAGCCAGCTTCTTACCGGCTCCGCCCTAAGAGCCAGCTTATTACCAGCTCCGCCCTAAGAGCCAGCTTCTTACCAGCTCCGCCCTCAGAGCCAGCTTCTTACCTGCTCCGCCCTCAGAGCCAGCTTCTTACCTGCTCCGCCCTTGGAGCCAGCTTCCTACCAGCTCCACCATCAGAGCCATCTTCTTACCAGCTCCTCCCTCAGAGCCAGCTTCTTACCAGCTCCTCCCTCAGAGCCATCTTCTTACCAGCTCCGCCCTCGAAGTCAGCTTCTTACCAGTTCCACCCTCAGAGCCAGCTTCGTACCAGCTCTGCCCTCAGAGCCAGCTTCTTACCGGCTCCGCCCTAAGAGCCAGATTCTTACCAGCTCCGCCACCAGAGCCATCTTATTACCAGCTCCGCTCTCAGAGCCATCTTCTTACCAGCTCCGCCCTCAGAGCCATCTACTTACCAGCCCCGCCATCAGAGCCATCTTCTTACCAGCTCCGCCCTCAGAGCCATCTTCTTACCAGCTCCGCCCTCAGAGCCAGCTTCCTACCTGCTCCGCCCCATGTTCCCATCTCGTTGACATTGCCGTCAAAGGACGAATCCTCAACCACCAGCTGGGTGGCACTGGTGACCTGACAGACACGAATGGTGGGGTGGCCAACGGAAGGTGTGTGACAGCTGGTAGGTGTGGACAGCAGATGGAAGGCAATGTTATTCTTTCCAGATTTTGGACTTGTATGTCTGGTAGCGAAGGGTATGAATAGCGAGGATATGTGGGGGGAAGTGTGGACCGAGGCTGCCAGACCTTGTGGGGGTGACATACAGGGGAGCACCTGAGCCCACCTGCCACGGAAGCTGTGCGGCACCTAGTGGATATTCAAGCCAATCATCTAGCTGCTGCTGCTCCTATTCCTATTGATGCTGATCGCGTGATTAATGCTCCATTGGGCTGACCCTAGGCTAGACCTTTAGGGCCGAAAACCCACGAGCGCCCCCAAAACATATATTGGACCGCGTGAGCACAGGGGGGGGCATAACTCACAACCATGACCCATGTGCAGAGGGCTCACCATTACATGGTTAGGACCCACCTGCGAAGGCTTTCAGGTCAGGATCCAAACACGTAGGGGTACACGGTCAGACCCCCTGAACCCTTCAACCTTTGCCTCAAACTACCTGCAAGGCGGCACTGCAAACCCTGTTGCACTTTCCGCAGGCCGTGCAAGCCCAGTTATGCGCAAAGGTGTCACATCCAGTCATGACCAGGCCCTTGAACCCTTAAACTTTTTCCTGGACCCACCTGCATGGCTCCGCCGCAGACCTTGTCGCAGGTGTCGCAGGCGGTGCCAGCCCAGTTGTGCGCAAACGAGGAACCACGCACAGCCAGCATGGCCTTGCCTTGTACACCTTTGACCGACAAACAGACGGCGCCGCCGGAGTCCCCTGCAGTATTGTTGTTGAACGTGCTCCGCTCGATGGTGTAGTTGCACAACGGTCCCAGCCTCAGCGCGCCCCCTGAGGACACCGCCGTGTTGGAATCGAACAGGCAGCCCACAAAGCTGACCGGCGTGGGAACGTCAACCGGAGGCGCGCCGAGCAACGTGCATCCCAGGATCATGCTGATGGCGGCTCCGTCCCCACCGGCTGTGTTCCGCGTGAAATTGGTGTCGACAATGTTGACGGCCGTGTATCCCTTGGTTGAAATGAGGGTGAGGGCCCCAGCCAGAGCCCCGCTGGAGATGCGGTCGAACACCGAGGAGGTGATTCTGATGTCTGGGCTGCTTCCCTGCGAGTAGGCACCACCATTCCAGAGCAGCGCGGTGGTGCCCGCGGCGCCGAGGGGGCCTGAGATGTTGCGGAAGACACTGTCCCTCACCACCAGCATGTCTATGGAGGCCAGGGACAGCGCAACCTCAATGTTAACCTCAACCTCAGCCGCAGCCTGAACCGCAACATCTGCTGCAGTGCCTCCACCTCCACCGCCACCGCTGTTGCCACCACCGTCAGGGGGATTACTGCTGCTGCTGTCATACGAGGGGTAGCCATCATAGGCACCACCATTGCCGTAGCTGCCGCCCAGGCTGATCGCTTTTAAAAACTTGGGGAGCGTGATGTCTGAAGCGGTGACCTGTAGGGAGAGCTTGGTGCCCAAACTGTTGCCTGGGAAGCCCATGGTGATCAAGGCGAAGGACGAGGAGCCACCAGCAAACATTGCATCATCCTTCGTCTCCATTTCAGGTATTCCTGACCAGAGAAGCGAGCAAGGGGAGGGAAATCAGTGCATGGAAGATGTGGCGCACGATGCGTCATGTGCTCATGCATGTCATGCAAGGGATTATGACATGCCATGCCACCCATGTGTGACACAAAGGTTGAGACCCTCTCGTGTCATGAGGGCATCATGCGAGCAACTTTGAATTTCATGCTTCCCTTCTTGGCATATGGCCCCGGTGAAGCATGTTGCGCTTATTAGATCATCGTACATCGTAAGCGACTGAGTTGATAGAAGCGACTGCGCTAATTGAATATGACACGGTTTTAAAATCTGCATGAACCCATCAGTCCTATCGCTGTGTGCTCCAAAATTTAGCGCCCCAACAAGTGCCTGGCACTAACTGACGACTGGCTAACGACTCATCCGATAGCATGGCAATGCTCGGACATGCCGGTTCTCGTGGAACAATTATGTGGCTTTCTCACTGACATGCTTGTGATGGATTGAGGCATCATTGTCAGTCCTTCTGGCAGCTGCCGCTATGAGCCTCGCAACTGGGCTAATGACGTTTGCGCAACATCGATCGCAACATTTCCCGGTTTCGCACCTCAGGAATGTTTGAGCATGGCGCTCTCATTCCTAAAATAATGGATGTGTGCTGCTAGTGCGGAACAGGCGCAGACTTGTGAAGTTGTGATGCAAAATCCGTGATGGCACAAGTTCCTGAAAGGATCAAGCTGGTAGGTTTTCCTCCGTCGCACCGTTGAACGTGTAGGATATCGAATGGACATAGCTCATCGTGTCCACGACGTAAACTACAGGCGCCAGGTCACCAGTGCATGTGATGGTCGTGCTGAACTCCACGTTCCCTCCTCCACCAGAAGGATCTGCACGATCGTGAGACAGGAAACCACGTCGAATTTACAATACAATGGAAGTATACAGGGCGCATGGAGCCAGCGCCTATGTGGTGCACTCACCTGACAGGTCCGTGATGACCAGGCTGCAATCCGCGCCCCCCTGACCCAGGACAGAGCTGATGCACGAGCTTAGCAGGAAAGCCAAGGCTAATAGTCGCAGGGGCTGCATCGCAAAGGGAATCCACCCGTCACACCCTGACGGAGACGTTGGCAGTCACGAAAAGTGTATGACTGGTCAAATATGGTTGGAATAGCAGGCTATGGTCATTCGCGAAAGAGCCTCAGTGACGCATGGGGAATGAAAGACAACGTCACACGGAAACTCGCACAAGACGTGCTGTTGTGGGAAGGAGTAGAAGGGGCGTTTTGGGATCCACACTTCTCTGCGAAAGTTTGAACTGTTCCAGATGCAGCTGTCAGGCTAGTCCAGTCCCCCTGTGATAGTCCCACTTCACTGGGGCACCAAGGACTAATTTTCCATGATAACCCATGCATCATTGCCGCTTCCACGAATGGCTAGAGGGCGAAAGACCATATCCTTTTTTCGTTTCCCTTCCGGGCAGGGGGGGGGGCAAAACAAAAAAGTCGTACCCCCATCATCAAAAACAATGTGCGAAAGGAGTGCAACCAGGTAAAGAACCCCAGCTGAACCTCTCCCGCCTCCGCAACCTAGCAAGGCCTTATTTCTCAGTAAAACAGAATTCTGGGGGGGGGACTGAATTGTGAGGGATTATTGGCAGGGGCAATTCCGATCAGCTCAACAGTTGAGCGCGATTGTAATGGTGTCGACCAATGTACCGTAGCTGGTTCGCAAATATCAAAAGGTGAAACAAATGCGGGATACCGATTCTCTAGCTATTACTAGGCAGCTATTTATCCTTGTTAGTTACCATGAGGCTCAAAAAACGAGAAGACTCTCGCATCACACTGGCATCTAACTGCAGCTTGCTGATGTGCTCCTTAAGCAACTACTTATTCTGCATCTTGGGGAGTTCCTATCCCACATGTGACTTAGTTGTCGGGGGATGTCAACGCAGCCAGTGTGGTCAGGGCATGGCGGCATGGCCTCATCACCTCGGTACGGAAACTCTGCTGCCATGCTCAAGTTGTAGCGAAGCTGTTGGAAGCTAACCGGGGACCCTCACCAACTGGACATGCAGGCACATGAAGATGATGGCCAGAGTCATCATCTGGCAGTGATACCATACGCGCACCCAGATCAGGGGTGGCTGACATTGCAAAGGGGATGGCCATGTGATCACGCCATCCCGTGTTGTTATAAATCTAAAACCTAGGTCTCGCAAGTGCCGTTTTGTCGGTACTGCCCTCGCTGAGGGCAGATTGGTGGATTTCAGCTCCAAATCAACCCAAAAAGCAGACTTAATCATTTTGTCTCACACTGGTCATTGGGTTTCTGATGTTGTCCCTGACCTATCTGGTTTCGCATGTGTCTCTTGCAGTGCACGGACTTACGATGCACGGTCGGGTGGAGTTGCGGTCTATGCTAGGCAGCCTCTTTCGGTGTCTTTAGTGCAGGATTCCCCTTCATATGGAATGACCTGGGTTAGAATTCCGGCCTGCAATCTGTATGTTTGTGCGTGTTACCTGCCTCATGGGAATTCTTCCTATTTCAAACATGAAAATGGCCGGTTGGATGCTGCGGCCCACTATGATTTTCTTAGACAATCAGTTTCCAAATTTTCTGCGCTGGGGGAGATTGTGATCTCAGGGGATTTGAACGCTAGGACTGCATGTGTGGATAATCGCAACGACATCATAGACATGCAAGAATGGAAGGGTATGGGCGCAGCCAATTTGCCAATTCCGTGTGACGCCATTAATTGGCATGTGTATGCGCGCGCTGTCCCGCCTAGACATGATGAGGACGGGGTGGTTAATCCTAATGGGAAAAAAATGATAGAGATGTGCAAAGATCAAGGTTTGGTTATCCTGAATGGAAGGTTGTCTTGGGATATTGAAGGTACTTTTACCTATTTCCAACATGGCAAGAATGCTGGTCCTTGCAGTGCCATTGACTATTTCAAATTAACCCCGTCCCTTATTTTTGATATGACAGGGGCCATCAAGCCTGGATGTGATATGCAGGTATCTCAATGTGCTTGTACCCCTGCACGTGCTGATGGGGGTAGGTTTGACCATGTTCCTATTTTCCTTACTGTTAGCCGGCCCGCCTTGGAGCCAACCGCGTTTGCTAGGAGGGAAAAAGGAACCTTGAAGGGAAACGATGTGACTATGAAGCAGGCTCGTGACGTAGTTTACAGATGGAACCCGGATAGTAGGGACTTTTACGTTACAAATTTATGTACGTCTGCCTCGGTGGCGGAACATTTTAAGGCCATGTATCACCTTTTTGCATCAGTGCATGAAGTCTCCCAAAACTTTAGCCGCGCTATTGAGTGTGCCCTTATGGATTTACATAGATCGCAGGGTAAAGTTGCTTGCTATCCCAATGAGTCTAAAGTTATCAAGCAGGATAGGCCTTGCAATACTTGGTATGATGACCGGTGCAAAGCTGCTAGGAAAACTTGTTTAGTGGCTGCCCAGTTTTGGGGTGCTGGTTCAGGAGAGGTTAAGTTGGCCATTAGGGAATATCGACGTATAACTCAGGCTATCAAGCGTGAATGGGAGGGTGTACGAGCAGCGAATCTACTGTCAGATCTTCGGTGCCAGCCTAAGAATTTTTGGTCGGCTTATGGCAGTAAGCCAGAAACAGGAAGATCAGTGCCCTCACAGATGTGGGGGATTGGACTGAATACTTTAAAAAGCTGTTTGAACCTTCAGAGCATGTGCCTTGCCACAAAGCTGGGGATGAGACTATTCAGGCGTGTTTATTTCCTCTTCCTTTAGAAGTTCGTATTTCTCAAGCAGAGCACCTAAATTGTGTTTTTACGGAAGCCGAGAGTGTGAAAGCTTTGGAAAAGACTGTGAATGGAAAGTCTGCGGGTGTTGATGGTGTCCCTATGGAGTTTTTAAAACACGCGGTTATTGTGACTCCTAGGGGAGCTTTTTCTCAAGAGAAGCGGCAGTATGTTTTGGCAAATCAAATTACGTTTTTGTTTAATAGAGTTTTGGCAGACGGTTACCCTAAGGAGTGGGGCATCGGAGCACTCGTTCCGGTACCCAAGCCAAAGGGCAGTCCTGCAATCAAAGACGATCATAGGGGTATTGCCGTCGGAACTGCCCTATCCAAATTATATTCCCTCGTCTTATTGCAACGTCTTGATTCTTGGGCAGAAAGTCAGGGTTTCAGAGCTGATGGCCAGGCAGGTTTTCGGCATGGACGGGGAACACCTGATAATGCTTTCATTCTCAACCACATTATTGAAAAATACCATTCGGAGAAAAAAACGTTTTTTGCTGCTTTCATTTATTTTAGGAAGGCATATGACTGCATTGACAGAGATTTTTATTGTGGCGGAGTTTACAGAGCATGGGTGTGCACGGCCGGATTTTAGAAAGTTTGAAGGAGATGTATCAGGATGTAAAAATCCGTGTACGGGTTGGTGGTAAACTGGGAGATAGTTTCTCCTCCTTTATGGGTGTTAAACAAGGAGACCCGCTGTCCCCTCTATTGTTTGGCCTGTTTATCGACCGTTTCGAGAAGTTTGTCGCAAGTGAGTGCCCTGATATTGGCGCCCGTCTTTCACATGCTTTGGTCAGAGTTTTACTTTATGCTGATGATCTGGTGTTATTCGCTGAATCGCCGGATGATCTGCAAAAACTTCTTGATGCTCTCCATATTTTTTGTCGCCACAATGCCTTGACAGTCAATATAAAAAAGTCTGAAGCAGTTGTTTTTAACCAGAAATATTGCCGTCATTTGGCATCTCTGTCTTATGACGGAAGCGTTCTTGATATTAAGCCCTTTTTCATCTACTTGGGTATGTTATTTGATGAGGCAGAGGGTATTGGAGGGAGCAGGTAGACGTTGTGTCAACAAAGTGAGGGCAGCTTTGTACGCCATGGTCCGGAGATGTCATGAGCTTGACATACACAATGTTCACATTAAATGTCATCTTTTTGACTCTTTGGTGAAGCCTATTCTGTTTTATGGGTGTGAAATTTGAGGACCAGGTCTCCTTGCGAAAGGAGTCGGCTTGACAGATACTGGTTTCTCTAGAGATTTTGAGGTAATTCACAAGGGTTTCCTCAGGCACTGTCTGGGTCTTCGCAAGTCTGTGGCCGAGTATGTTCTCATGAGTGAACTGCACCGTGAACCCCTTATCTTAAGTCTTTTTCAGCAGACCCTGAGTTTTTGGAATATAATTAATCTGAGGCCTGCCAATGACCTTGTGAAAATGGCTATGCAGGAAAGTTGTGATTTGGCGAAGGCTGGCACTTCACTTTGTTGGGCTGGTTTTCTGTCTACGATATTGATGACTCTGGGTATTGATTTATTGACTGCTTCAGCCAATACCTCTTTGGATATTGAGGTCATTGTGAATTTAGCTAGGGATCAGTGGCTTTCCAAAATTTCCAGGGACATGCCACGTACGGCCCTGTCAGTACGTGCTACTCCTGACTCAGAACGCTCGGGGTTCAAATTGTTTACGTTCTCTAAGTGGTTCCAAATTAAGCGTGATGTAAAGGAGACTTTCTGGTACAATTTGAGTAAGCCTAATATTATTTTGGCTGTAGCCCGGTAACGGATGGGGTCGCATTGGCTGAATGTTGAGACGGGGCGCTTTGAGAAACCCTGTGCGCCACGTAGCGAGAGGATTTGTAGATGTTGCAATCTTAAATGTCGGGAGGATGAGCTTCACATGATTTACTGCCCGTTCTATACAGACCTTCGTTTTCAGTTTATCCTTACTTTCCATAATTTCCTAGAGGACGAGGATGAGGCCATGAAACGGTACGAAAATGGAGTGTGGGGCAAACTAAATGCAGCGGATTCTGCATATGTGTTCTGGAAGAAATTTGGTTGTTTTATCTTTCAGTGTATGATGAAAAGAGAGAATCATCTCAAAACTTTGCCAAAATTCCTGTCTCCCCCCTAACTCTCTAGGCGGTGCTCAATCGAACTCTTTTGCACCCACGTCATGATTTATGGCTGGGGCTTATCTTCAGCACTATGGGGTTCATTCCCACGCCACTGTCGTGGTTGTGTGCTAGTTGCTTGCCCAGGGGGGTCACTGGTTTTCGCTTTCTGTCCTAGTGTATCAAGTGCCTGTACCGGTTTACGGGCACATGTCCTATGCATCAAGTGTGATGCTCTGTTGGACTGTAAAAACTTCACAAACTTCACATGGATGGGAGTACCTTTCCTCCGTACCATCAAAAAATATCAAAATGTGGGATCCTACATGAACCAAGATTAGCTTGTCCGTTTGGGCTAGGCACCGGGCACCTTAATCTAATACGGTCCACATCTAAAACGGTGCTTTCGATTGTAATACGGTACCAAAGGACTACCGTACTGCGTTGTTTTTGAATTGAAGACCTTATCAAAACTCACAGATAGTGCAGGATCAACTTTGGCAGCATGGATGGGCATGTCCTCCTAACGGTGCTAGAGACTTCTTCGAATTGTACAGGGACAGGCTTGGGTGGGATGCCCTGGCCCATGTGGAAGACGTGGTAGATATCGTTGAGGCGTAGACGTTTTTTGATGCTGAAACTTCCTTTGGCTTTCTTTTTCAGCCTATTGTTTGCCCCCCTGGTTTTGCCCATTCGCTTTATTTCCCATTTATCCTACTTTTTTTTGTCCTGCCCCCTTGATTTTGTGTCGTTCTTTCCTCCCAACTTAAGTTAGGCGCCCACGCGGCCGAACCTTTTTGAGCAGGGCCCAGAGGTGTAACGTCATAGACAGATAATCATAATTAAGTCATTGCTAAGATCGTGGCAGCTACCTGGTCTGCTGTTCGACACAAGAATGGGCAATGTAGCAGTGTTTGGGGGGGCATATTCAGAATTTCCACCTATCCAGGAGGTGGATCCACCAGCCCTGACAGAGATAAACTTGCACATCAGTCCCAGAGGAAGGAACAAGAGGTCAGGAAGAGGTAGAGCCCCTAAAACACTTGGGTCAACCACTAGCCCTCTTGCATGTGTACAAGTAAGGACATGGCTGACGTTCCAAGGAAAGCATGGCTAAGGCACCCTTGACAAGCCGTATCACTGATTTGTCCTACCATGTGTAGCTACGGGCCGGAGAAGGAAGGAAATCCCAGACAAACCGGGTTCTAGGGGATTCCAAGTCGATTAGGGGTGGCGCCCCCCCCAGCCCCCCCCCCTTCGTTGCCGAAGGAGGTGGTCCAAGAGCTTGGGCATAGCCTTGACAACAAGAACAAATGACCTCGGAGGCAGCAGCCCGATACTCTGGCCGTGCCACTGAAGGCTGCTTCCTGCAGGGCTAAGGCAGAACCTTTGGCACGTCTGGACTACATTAACATGAACGCTGCCACATTTTGGGATGAGCTACCACTATTGGCAAAGGGAACACATCCTCACACAAACAGTTGCCCAGCTTGAAAATAAAACGGGACGTTATGTACTCAACAGCAGGGCCCTGTTCATGAATAAGTTTAGAAGCTCGATTCTGGCTACCATGCACAGCCATGCCACCCTCCTATGTGAGGGGGCAGGAAGATGTTTGGCGGTCACCACCCATCCTGCATGCACCCAGCATCCTCAAGCAATGCAGCCCGCAACAACTGGCACAGAAATCACCGATTGTACAAAAATCAGATAAATGTATTTATGTATGGGTGGAGACCAACACGGCCAGCAGCTCAAACACTACACTTGCCAGTCACCGTCTCCTACGCAAGGTGGCATCAATGTTGCCGTCCAGCCCCTGGGACTTGCCATTACAATGGCCTCATTGGCCATGGCGGCACCATCAGTCATACTGCGGGCACAAAAGACAAGCAGCAAGATGCTACGAAACAACCAAAGTAAAATCAGTTTCAGCACCCGCTGGGAGCAAGTGTACGCTCCTAACTGGCACAGCAACAGCAGTAGCAACAACAGCAGCAGCAGTAGCAGCAGTGCAACATGGCGCATTCTGATATTTGCTTACTGCTGAATGCTGCAACCGCTGTGAATTTTGCATTGGATGTCATTCGTCCCTGCTGCTGCTGCGCTCGTCCAGGCCATAGCCTAAGAAGCAGGTCACGGCAATGGTCAGCCTGTCCTCCAGGATCCTCCTGCACTCAAGTTTGAGCTCAGCCAGCTGCTCCTTTGGAACCTGGGACACCTTCTTGTATCCCTTAACCTGAAGCAGTGCGGCCCAGTAGTTGGGCAGCTCAAGGAGGTTGTCGCATGTGTGCGCCTGAGGCAGCATACCCAGCTGCGCCCGGTGCTCAGCCGCCCCCAGCGCCACGAAAGGCGCCTCCACCTTGAGCAGCTCGGAGCCGGGCAGCGGCAGCCGAGAGCTCCCGGTCACAAACACAAGGAATTGAAGCCGCCGCTCTTGCGGCCACGAGCCCACCACGCTCCAGAGCGCCTCGCCCAAGATCCCGCCGTCCTTGCTCAACTCCTGATCCATCACTACTCTAAACACCTGCCGGACATCAACGTCCCGCCCGCCCGCGCCCCCCGCCCCGCCCCCATCATCCAGCACGGCCGCGAGCGCCTTGGCGTCGACGCACCACGCCCGCAGCACCTTGGCCTCAACCGACAGCTGAAACCCTGATGCTAACGCTCGGGCCTGCCACTCGACAGCGTCCACAAGCAAACTCCGTACCGCATGCGTCGTGTACTGCTCGGCCGTAGTGCTGACCGGCAAGCCCTCAAAGGCCATCATGGCCGCCAGCTGGTCCCCTGGGAGCGACCCTACGAGGCGCACCGAGGCCGCCGCCTCGGGGTCGAACGCTTCAAGGTCGCCAAGGGTAGGGCGGTATGCTCCCAAGCCTTCGGGCAGCAGCAGCTGGCTGAGCAGGGCCGGCGCCAGGGGCACGCCAAGGGGGGCCTTGTTGAGCAAGCTCTGCCCGATCAGCCATCCGGCAAAGCGGAATGCGTCCAGCAGCTCAGTTGAGCTCTCCAACGACGTGTTGTACCAGAATGCGCCCGCTGAGCGGTTGAAAGTGAACAGCAAAGGTCGCTGCTGCTGCTGTTGTGACGAGGGTCTCGCCAAAGAGCTCAATTCAGCGGCAGTGGGTGGTGCATTTGCATCCTCGACGCTTGGCTGCCCCGTCATGCTGGATGCCGCCAGGCAGAAAAACTCCTTCCTTGGCCCGTGCCCCTCGCCGGCCTCGACCTGCACCCGGCGCGGGGAGCTCAGCCTGCGAGCAGCAGCACCCTCATTCGCCCACTCGTCCACAAACGAAGGGAAGACCTTGTAGCAGCGCGGCGGCAACGTCGACGCTGACGCCTCCGGCGGCCGCAGCAGCCCCGCCTGGCCTGCCTGCTGCAGCGCCTCCCAGAACGCTGCACCGCCCCTGCGCCGCACCTGGAAGTTTGCCCGCATCTCCCCGCCGCCCTGAGCCGCCTGGTGCAGACCAGCCAGCATCGCCTTAGCGTGTGGGGTTAGGCATGCGGCTAGCAGCCGGCTATCGCCCCGTGGCCAGCCCAGCCCCGACATGAGCCGCGCCAGCTGCTCAACCTTGGCCAGGAGGCCGTCCTCGCCCTCCAGCACGACGCGGTGGAAAAATATGATGCCCACCATTGACACAATGCTGTTCATGGACGGTACCACACATGATGCCGGCAGCGCCTGCAGGCGCGCATCTGCCGAGTGGCCCTGCAACAGCTGCAGCATCTCCACTGCGGCCCTGGCCGGCTCAGCAGCCCGCTCCAGCTCCATGTCGTACTCTGCCAGGCTGGCCGCCTGCAGCGCCTCCAACAGCTCGTCCACCTCTAGTGTGTCCCAGCGGGCAGTGCCGGCACCGCTACCGCCGAGCGAGGAGGGCATCTCGCTGCTGCTGCATGCAGTGCCATGCGTGAGCAGGCGCTCCGCGCGGGACACAATGGGCTGCAGCACGCATTCTGCCAGGTGGCATGCCGCGGCAGCGCAAGCCGCGAGCATGGCGGAGATCTCCGAGTAGGGAGCGACGGGGTGCGGGTGCGTAGCGCCAGCCATGTCCAGCCATGCAGTGGCCTGCCGCATCAGTGCCTGCATTTTCACGGCCTTGCCCAGCACCTGGGTCCTGTCTGACGCGGCCTGATGGCTCCATTGCTGCAGGTCTTGAATGAAGCTGGGCCATGCACGAGGGGAGCATTCGCGAGACTCCCAGTTCGTCAAACCCCATTTCGTCTCCACGCTGGTTATCACGTTTGTTAAAGAGGGCAGATGCTGGTCCTTGGGCGCTGAGCTGTCAGAGCGGCCAACAGTCGAAGGTTCTGGTGCGACCTGGTTCCGTTTGATAGAGCCTGGTCTGTGCTGGGAGAGGCTCGGAGAGGATTCGCGCAGAATGTCTGTCAACCCTTGCGCTGCAGCAGCAGCTGCAAGTGATGTTGATGTGACGAGTACTACATTTTGCTCTTCCGCGCAAGGCGCTGGCTTGCACGCGCCTTGAGGGTTAGTTACGGCAGACGGACCCTTGGGAGAATGGACTTCTTCAGTGCTTGCACAAGCACCCATTTATTTGCGAAATTCAAAAGGTTGCATATTCTTAAATTAAGCACAGCGGGGTGTGCTCTGGCCTTAAAGCATTTCACACGCGGTGACCGGGAGGGCCGGAAACGTGAGCCATATTCTGTAGACGGAGGCGAATCAAATTCAAATTACAGCTCTGACAAAGACAAGGATTCCCTGCTGAATGGGATGTCTAAGCAAGGTTTTTGTTTTTCTGGTTTTCAAGTCCGTACTCGTTTCCAACCAGAGTCTCTGTTTCCAACAGGGGGGTTTCCAAGCAGCTGCGGTAATCCCAGAAGCAAGCCATTTCAGTATTTCCAGATCACATGTCCACCCATATCCACTGCTTTGCATCACCTCTCGACGTTTCCTACCACGCCCCCTCATACTACGGTATTCCTGCCGATTGCCTTATGGGGGCCCTCCATACTAATGCGTACTCCGCACCGTGGACCGGTAGCTCGTTCGTCCTTCACACTGAACCAGAAAGTCTCCTTCACATGACACTGAACCTATAACCACGTGGGGGACGTGAACAACTTAAATCCCGCATGTTAAGGTTCACGTTAAGTACTGGTATGTAACGATTCGGTGGGTGAGTGGGTCCCAGGCTCATGGTGTGGAGGGTTATTTGAACTGAGGCATGTCTCAGCCAGATTTACCAACTTGCCTGACTGATGAACGGGTCTTCAAGCAGGGGGGCAACGGAAATCTCTCAGGCTTCACGGGACTTTTACTCTCAGTGGGTGTTGCCTGAGGTGTCGCGGCACAGGGGTGCACCCTAAGGAATGGGTGCACTAAGCAAAAAGAATACAAGACATTCCCCCCCCAGATCGAAGATCACTGGAGGTGTATTAATTTATTTGCACAACCGTAGCGACAGTGATCAAGATCTGCATTATTCCCCATTGTTCATTGTTCCCCACCCATAGAATTTTTCTTTCTTAAACAAGTACCGGTACTAATAAACTCTTACATAATTTATAGTAGGAGCTTCTCGATTCACTGCTGTAACTCAGCCAACTCAGCTCGATAACAGGTGATAGCTCTAGCTACTCACCTGGACTTCTTCGAAACTGTTGACAGGATTCCGTAAAGCCTCGACTCCTGAGGTACTTATAGGTTTCCTGGGACGATCTTGGGCGATTGTGGCCGTTGATCTGCTGTGATGAGTCGCTTGCTTGGCGACTTCTGATGATTGAAGATATCTCTGATAAATCAGATGGTCGACTTGTAGGCACAGGAAAGGCTTTGTAGTGGAGATGTGATGGTTGGGTGGTGGTAATATCCAGCTGTAGGACTGGAGATATGCCTTGTTAAGAGGCATGAATAACTCTAATTGCTGCAGATAGTCAACTGTTGGCCTAGATGCTCTGCCAGCTTCGTGTTATGAGACTTGTTGATGCTTATAGGGTCGTTGTTGGCCTAGCTGCTCAGTTTGCCAGTTTCCCCTTAGTAAGACTTGGTGACGAATTACTTGCAAAGGCAATATTCAAGATTGATAACTCGGAAACGTTAAGGGCTATCAAAGGCTGAGAAATCGGCACACTTCGACGAGATTCTAGGCCTATCACGACCCTGTTTGCGGTAGACTTAACCCTTGCATATTGACCTCATTAAAAGATGCCCAGAGGATACCGTAGACGCTCTTTGCCTCCGCACGAAATTAATGTTGTTTCGCCGTCGCGCCTTATGAAAACCCCAACATATCCGGAAAACGCCACATTTGGGACGTCAAAAAAAGTTCTCCAGTGAAGCTTTAGCGAACAACTATATTTATTTCACGTTCGCGGAGGCAAAACAATTCTACGGTAGCGTAAATCCATTGTTGAGATTAAGGTGGCAGAGGTGTTTATTTTAAGGTGGCAAAGGTGTTTATTTATGGATCACAATGTTTATAACATTTCGCCTCGGGCCAATCTCAAAAGGACACGTGTCTCACGATGGATCACGATGTGAACATCATCAAGACACATCACGGCTGCAGGTGGCCTGATGTAACCCCTCCTACCCTCACTCAGCGCGGTACAACAGCAAATAAACACAGTGCAACAACAATCAAGCGCGTGCAACGACAACATGAAAACGCCTCAGGCCCAAGCGCGATGCAATAACATAACCCATCGCCTCACTAACATCGTGCAACCGATGGTAGCAGCTTGGCCAGCACAATTGCCAGCAGCCAGGCTCACTCCCTCATGTCCACCTCTGTGTCAACCTCGCCCCCCGCGTCCTCACGCAGAGCATCGATATCACCCTCCACGCCAGCACCGCCGTCTGCGTAGCCCCAGGTAACGGGCTCCGTTACCATCCCTCCATCCTTCAAAACAGCCCCTCGATTGCAATCGTGCCTTGAGGGCCATGCCAGCGCAGAGACGACATTGGACGCAGGAGTGTCAATGGGCACAGGGGTGGCATTGGGTGTGCAGACCTAGGCCGCAGCGGCTGGCACCTGCTGGCGCGTGCCCAGCGCTCCAGGCATCAGATCCAGCGATATCAGCACTGGGCATGCCTCCGGGCTCCGCTGGAGAAGCGACGCAGGCAGACACATGCACGCCTGGACGAGCGGGGATCGGGGTTTGGGGTTAACAATTAGGGTTAAGACGTCAGGGTCGACAGTTGGGTATAGGGTTCATGTTCAACGGATGGCTTGAGGGTACAGGTTCAACAATGGGCTTAGAGATCAGGGTTAAGGGTAGGGCCTTGAAGGGTAGGCAGGGTTGAAGGTTAAACGATGGGCTTGGGGACCAGTTTTTTGTTTGGTGGTTGCCTCTAGCATTAGAATATATGATTACTGTCCATACCCGAGGGAAAGCAATTTAAGCCTACAGTTTATCCACCCACCTAACACCCCTCTCTTTCTATTTGCATCACCTGCATGTGCAGCGTCAGCAGCAGCGGGCAGCGGAGCTCCATGGTGTGGAGGCAAGTGACAACGTTGACGCTGAGGTGGGACAGGAGAGGTAGCTGCAGTGCCAGGACCTGAGGGAGGGGGGCAAACAGGGAGAGAACAAAGGAACGTGGAGGGGGAATGAAACAAGCCAATACATCAGATTGCATTGCCCACGCCCCTCTCCCCTCCCCACTCACCCACCATATGCACACCGTTCACCTACCCACCTGCCACCCCACCCACCACCACACACTTGCCCATAATCCATGCACCCACTCACCTGTCCATACCCCACTCACCCACCAACCATTCACCTACTCATATGCCCACCCTACCCATCTGCCCGTACCCCAATCACCCACCCACCTGCTCACCATTCACAAACATCCCCGCCACCATTCACTTGCACACCTGCCCCCCCCCCCCCCCCCCCTCCCCCCCCCAGTCACCACCCACCTGCACACCACTCCGCCCGATCTTGAGGGAAGTGAGGCCGGCCAGGCATGTCGTTACCGGGTGCCACTTCAGCCGACTCGATGCTTCAGCGGCCGCATCTCTGTCAAACTGAAGCATCTGCCTGGCATCGTATAGGGGCACTACACACCCAGGCTGGGCACATTAAGGAGGAGGAATTCGATTTAGATCCTGAACACCAGCCATGCAGGGGAGCTGGAACTAGACAGGGCAGGTGAAGGGGAGTAGGAGGAAGTGGGGAGGAGGAGTGAGGGGATAGGGTTGGCCCGGGCATGCCAGAAAAAAACGAGCCAGGATACCAGCCAGGATATGAGCCAGCATGCCAGGAAAGATGCGAGCCAGGAGCCCAGGATGCCAGCCAGGATACGAGCCAGCATGCCAGGAAAATACGAGCGGACACAGGACTCGGAGCGTTGAACTCTGCAGGATGCCCTCGCCACTCGCCAGGGGATTGGGGGGGGGGGGTCAGGCGTGCATGCTGAGTTGATGCTTACAACCTCTATTCACGTCGAGCTGAAGCCTTCACACTCGTGCATGATGAGTTGATACAGTACCCATATGATTGCTGAGCTGGCACCTTGAACCTCAAGCCCTATAGCGTGCTGAGCTCAGACAAAAACCCATTGCCCCCAAATCAATTTGGATATATACCCTAAACCCTGGATCCTTTGCCCACTGGGCTGGTTGTGTACCTCGGGTTCCAGGCCTAGGGCCAGGCAGCGCAGCTGTCCACACTTCAACAGCCCCAGTCTCTGTAGTTGTAGAGGGGCGGCTCCTGGTTGCGGCTGAAACAGGCTGTCATGCACCGCAGCACACCTACGCAAGGGCAGAGCCAGACACTTAACAAGTCTGGGCAGAGGCGTGGGAGACGTTTTTTTTGGCATGGTCAATCTTATGGGGGGAAATACGACCATGCAGGCCTAAGCAGACCATGCAAAATCTTGGGAGGTTAACAGCCGTTTTCACACTTAGTTGTGGAGTTCCATGCTACTTGGTTCTAAGGCTGTACAAGACGTACTAAGGGACACCTTGGAAGGACATGGGACTGTGTAGAATGTGAGATATCATGGAGACAAGGACAGTCTAGAGCGAGACGGACTCTTTAGACGGAAGCAGATATAATATATTGTACAGCAACGAGGGTTGCTATATTGGTTTACCATTACCCATAAGTCTTGCCTCCCCTGCCTACCTTGCTTACACCCTCAACCCTAGCTTCTCTTGCCCACACTAGTAAAGCTTAAACCCTCATCCCCTGCGTCCATCTAAGTACATCCTGAACCAGCACCTCCTCCTTCCTTTAAAACATGCGGTCATGGAACACTCGGTTCTAGAGCACCGCCGCACTTTCTACCGATATCATAATTGAGCTCCAGACCACCTTAAAGATAACCCTGTCACTCACCCGTTCAGTCCCAGAGCCACCAAGCCCGTCCCGCGGGCCAGCAGCTCCTCCAGGGGCAGTATGGTCAGGAGCTTGCAGTACGACACGTCTAGATCTCGTAGCCGGGACAGCCCATTGCCACCGGATGCGCCGGGTGCAGGCGGCAGGGCGTCAAGGAGGGAGTGCGGATCCAGCTGCATGCAGTTGCTGACGTTGAGGGCTGTGAGCCCTGAGCATGCCCCGGCGTACAGCGGCTGCAGGCTGACCACTTCAGTGTAGCTCAAGTCCAGGGTATGCAGCTGATGCAGGCCGGCCAGCGCCGCCAGGCCGGCACACCCAATCTGTGTTTGGATTTCAAATGACGTTTGAAAGTCAGAGCGGATAAACAGTTGACACTTGAAATCAATCCGATGCGGTAATATGCAGGCTAGGAACACACATCCGACCTGAGCATTAAATTTCAAAACCAGGTCGAAATTTTCAAGGTGCGAAATTAGAGACCTCTGAAAGTTGTGAGCAGCTGATGCATGCCGAACCGCACCGTCAGACCTGCAGACTCAATCTGCCTTTTGGATTTCACATTTCAAACACAGATATCAATATTGATAGTGCAAACCTAAAGACTGCTTGAAGTCATGTACAGCAGCTGCAGGCCCGCCAGTGCCCCAGTCTGCCATAAACAGAGACCACACAGATTATTTCTTCATGAACACAGCTTCCTCCCTCAACGCTCCATGCATAATTTCATGACTGGCATCACCATGTATACCGTGATGTCCTGCCATCTACCATCCTTTGTGAAGGGTGCCTGACATCCTCAACCCATATCTGCAGCCAGATGACGCAGGTTACTGTCGAGTTCTTCAGCTACAATTCAGCTACACTGCCGCTTGCTGGGTGACACGGCTACAATCAGCTACATCAAGGCCTACTGCCGCGTGTGTACTGGTGCTGCAAGCCCTGCTGTGCGTGCCACCAGCCTTTGCCCAGGCATGTTAGGTCCCCATTCCTCCTGCAGAGGCTGCCTGGCTGCCCCCTGGACATGGTACGCAGCACTCCATCAGAAAACAATAGCAGGCTGGCAACAGCAGCGCTCGGATTTCAAGAAGAATACCAGTAGCTTCGATTTTCACGAATGGTCTTATTTTGTCTTTATTGCTTTGTTTCGCGCACCTCGATACAGGCAATCAGCGCCAGCGTGTTAAGCAGCCGGGGCGGATGTGGCAGCAGCGCACCGAGGAGCGCGTCATTCTTGATAGCAATGCAGAAGGAGGCGTCGAGTGTGTGGAGCGACGGGCAGTCCATGGCCAAGTACTACAGGGGGAGGAGGGGGGGACAGCGCGAGGAGCAGTTGGGAAAATCCAATTCTTATTCAAAATGCAGAAAGCAGCCTCAAGTATAAAGTATTTGAAGCAAGGGGATGAACAGGGCTGAGTGCTGCAGGGGGGAGGCGGGGGAGGAGGTGTGGGTGTGGAACAGGCTAGCAGAGGGTGTGGAGCCAAGGCCAAGTGCTCCACGGGGCAGGTGCCGGTGCGGGTGCGGGGGGGGGGGGGGGGCGTGAGGAGCAGCAGGGGAAATCCATGGACAGTGAGTGTGGCATTGTGAGATATGCAGAAAGCAGCCTGAAGTATTTGGAGGGAGAAGCTGACCCCTCCATCCCCATGCACACACAGGGAGGAGGTGTGGGTGTGGAGCAGGCTAGCAGAGGGTATGGAGCGAATGCCAATCCAAAGATAAGTCCTGTGGGGTGCTGGATGAGTGGGCAGAGGGAGCCCTGGTGTGAGATGGTGCAGAGCTACAGGCAAGCTAGACACAAGCGCTTCTGTGTGTGGGGGATGGAGGGGTCATACCACTGATACCTACGGTAACAGCGCGGCCGCGGCCGTGGCCTATGCCGCACTGTTTCCTTCATCCTCACGCCCCTACGGGGCGCAGTTTCCTTACTTTCTTCCATGTCATATCAAGTTTCAGGGTTTGGTGGCTTCCGCACACAAATCCCTTGCCTCTCCAGGGACAGGTAGGGCTCCCATTGGCACAGCTGGTTCATTCAAGTGCACGCAGTGACACCTTTTAAAGGTCTCCAGGCAGCCACCACAGGGCCATTGACAACACAAATCTTGACCAGCATAAGGCGGGTGGCCTGGGCAACAGGGCTTACCGCACCAGGCTTGCCGCATCGGTCGTGGGCCAAATTGTATATCAATTGTGGCACAAGCACTGGCAAGGGCAATGGACACTGCACCAATCGCCCCGGAGGTATGCTGCACCAGACCCCATCGGCAGTGACCGTTTTATAGCAAAATTGAGGCTCAAGCACCGTACAGTAATCAATGGACACTGCTCCACCCGCCCCAGAGGTCCACTTTGTACCTCAAGGTTACTCGAGCACTGGAAAGGGCAGTGGACACTGCACCGACCGCCTCAAAGATCCACTTTATACCTCAAGGCTACCGCAGCCTTTGAGGTCCAACTCAGCGAGACGTCTGCCGGCCACCTTCAGCTTCTTGAGGGACGGATAGCAGCCTGTACAACAGTATTCGGCAAATTACACTTCTCCAGCTACATTTTAGCCACACCTGGGATCGGTGAGGCAGTAAAGAAGACTCATACAAATGTCATTTGATAAGGCCTTCAGCTACATCCTGGCCTGGTATGCAAATCAAGAAGCCTGTCCAGCAATGTGATTTGGATATCAGCTACACTTCAGCTACATTTCAGCTACATACTGGCATGACAGGCCAGTCAATGAGCCTGTCCAGTAATGTGATTTAAACAGCACTTCACCTACGCTTTATCTACATGTTAGCTACATGCTGGTATGCCAGTCATGAAGCATGACCAGCACTGTGATTTGAACAGCATTTGGGCCACATTCCAGCTTCACGTCAGTCAAGAAGCTGGCCAGAAATGCTGCATGAAGAGCTTGACCCACCCATCGAAAGACGCACAGCCCCAATTGGTGCTAGTAACACGGTCTCCAGTGCTCTGCAGTCCTTGAGCTCCTCCAAGCTCTCTAGAGCAGGGCAGTGTAGCGTGACGCCTTGAAGGTGAAGGCAGTGATCCACCGCCAGGGAGCGCAGCAGAGGGAGGGTCAACTCAACCCTGCATGGGCCACAGGGTACAAGGAGGGGTGTATGTGTGGAAGCTGCGGCCCTGAAGGTATAAGGGAGTAGCATGGCATGACCCATTCAACCAGACGGCACTGTACCACCACCAGCCAGCACAGGAGAAGGAGCGTCAGCTCAACCCAGCGTCGAAGCAGGCCAAAACTTGTTCAAGGCAAGAGGGGTAGTTGGGGAAGGGGGGGGAGGGAAAGGAATGATGAGGGGATGGGGGAAAGGGGAGGGAGGGGGGAGGGGGGGATGAAAGGTAAGAAGGAGGGGGATAAGGGGGGAAAGGTGGGCAGACATTACCCCTAAACCGTGCGTTGAGCAAGAGAGGTGTCCCTTACTGCAAGTGGGGCCGCAGCAGCTTGGCCGCTGCAGCTTGAGGGTCTGGGATCAAACCTTGAACACTCAGTCCTAAACGATCGTTGAGAGAAGCTGCTCGCACCAAGTGAGGCCGGCACAGCTCTCGATGTGCAACTCTCGGAGGTAGGGCGTTGCTGACGCCGCAGCAGTGCCATCAGGTTGGTGATCCAGGGAATGGCCGGAGTGCGCCTTGAAACACGGGAGACGGCCACAGTCTAGAAGAATGAGGGACTCCTACAACGGGGGAAATACATATTGAAACAAGCCGACACATGACTTTAACGCATCTCCACAATCCTCTCAAAGGACACATGATCATTTCCTATTGAAGGTGTTTGGCCGCAGGACACTTACACATATTCCCGGTCAGTTATGACCAAGTGCCTAGTCAGTTTCTTGCCGTAATTTGAAGGGAGCCTCTCGCCAGCCGACCAGACTGATTATCGTTTCTATATTTCATTCATACACTTGCTAAAATTTCAGTCTCAACCCCGATTGTCATTCTCCCTTTAACCTCCCCCCCACCAGACCGTGACAGTCCAGCACCAAAGTCTCCAGGGCAAGATAATGGCTCCAATTTATCTCACGCATGGCATGGCTGCAGGAAGGCAGCGTGGTACAGAGTCAATATAATACGACAACATATGAATTTGTCGGGTCAAAGATTAAATCCTACTGCCATGCTCTAATGAGCACATTCAACCAGGCAGCATAATGGATCCAGCTCAGCCTTAACATGGCGTTCCTTCAAGGCATATGAATCAAAGAGTGCGCCTTGTGGCGCGGCTTGAGGAAGCCACTCGTTTGACAGCAGCACTAGGAAGACCTTCCACAGCAAACCCTCTATTGATGCCCAGTTGCCCAAGCTATTACTCCGCTATTACTCCGCTATTACTCAGCTATTACTCCGCTATATCATGGTCTACAGCAGACGTGAATTGGTGCTGCAAGCACAACATGTCCTAGGGGAGCCTTTCTCCTCTCACTCAAACCCCCCACACACCAACATAACCTAGTTTAGGGTACCTCAGCTGGTGGCCACACGGCAGGACCAATCAAAGGCGTCTGACGTCCTCTACAAGAAACACTGAATATTGAAAAAGATACCGCCAGTAACAGCCAATGACTTGCCTTGTCAGACAAACCTTGGACAGTGAGCTGGCGCAGGAGCTGCCACATTCAATCAGCAACCCCGCCTCCGTCGTAATACTTGCGAGTCCCCCCAGTCGCAGGTCCACCAGCACGCCACACCGCAAGTCGAGCGATGTCAGGGCGGGGCATGCCCGCAGAGAGAGCGTGTGCAGCCTGGGCATACCGTTGACCCGCAGGCTGGTGAGCGCACTGCAACCGTCCATGTGGAGCTCCTCCAGGGCTGGGCAGTTACTCAACTCGTCCCCATGGTTACCGGTCAGCCCGATGCAGCCATTGAGCAGCAGCACGGATAGTCGACTGGCCACTGAGGCCATCCAGCCTGCACAGTAACTTACACCCCTGGAGATCCAGCCACGTCAGCTGCAACAGCTGACAGCCCAGCTGCTGGATCGTATCCTCTCTCACAAAGCCATTGTGTGAGAGGTTGAGGCTAGTCAGGCCGGTCGTGCGCAGTATAGCATGGAGCATGACCCTGGCGCCGGTGTTGAGGCATCTGACGGGCTGACCGCTCATTTCCAGCAAACGCAGCTGCGGTGCCTCACCCCACATGTTTGTTGCATCTAACACATCATCGAGGCACAGGTTCTGTCGCATGACCAGGTGTGTCAGCGAAGGACAGTCCAGACGTAACTCATTGACAATACCTCCGATAAGATCGACCTTGCGGACGTGGTGATGCTTGATGGAGCCCGACCAGCGTGTGGGGACCAAGCGTTGGTTGACCTCCTGTGCAATTCCACAGGGATTCAGAAATCATGCAAACAATGGCGGTCTCTAAATGGTACAAAATCGACCAGGCAGCCACGGGAGGACAGTGAGTAATGGGCAACAGGTGTTGGCGTATAGGAGCAGATCCGGATCGCGGCAGATTCTGATTGCGGAGCAGATCCTGATCTCGGCAGATCCCGATTGCAGAAAAGATCCTGATTGCAGAGCAGATCCTGATCGCGGAGCAGATCCTGATCGCGGAGCAGATCCGGGCAGCTACTCGCACTGTCGCACACACCGGCAGGTACCAACAGATTCACACTCCCAACCTTACACCAAGTTAGTCCTGTCTAAAGCGGTGGTTCCTCCTTTGATACAGTCAAATGGTGTAGCTACTGTGCAAAGGACCTAGGAGACTTAAGTTGGTGGGCCATTGTGTAGCTACCAGGGTGCCAAAACTTGATTGACAGTTAAGCACATGGTCCTCTCCTCCAGCAGCAGAGCATGCTGCTCCAGAACTCCCTGGCAGCATTCGGCAATGCGGCAATGTAGCTGAACTGTAGCCGAGGCAACATACACCATCCTGTGCAGTGTGTGAACAACAGGTCTTGTCAGAAATGCAGAAGTTTGCCAGACACCTATAACCGCACACCCTCCTCGCAACAACCATGCTTGCAACAAACCAGCCCACCATCACCCTTCTTTGCAGCAACCTCGCTCACACCCACCCACCCACCCACAAACCCACCCACCACTACTCGTCCCTTCTCGTTGCAAGCAGAAGCCACCTACATCGACGCTGCCCGTCAACACCAGGCGAGTGAGCTGAGGCAGCTGGTCAAGCTCCAGATGAAGCTCGTCAGAGTCTAAGCAAATGGACCGCAGGTGTAGTGTGTGCAGCCTGTATGTGGAGGGAGGGTAAGGACTCAAGGGGTAGAGCTTACAACCTGCATACGTCCCACACAGGAAGAGAGAGTTGAGGTTTAGCATTGGGATTGAGGCCCGAGAATGAAGGGATGGGCTTTGAGCGGATTGTGGAGAAGTCATAATCCGTCACCGGCTCGTTTTAATCTATACTCCCCACAAGAATGGCACCCCGTACGAACAGCTTGCACCAGTGCTCACAGGGCTGTGCCATGCATAAGCCTCCACAACCCATACCAAAGACAAATGAGGTTCCTTAAGCTACACGTGATGACATGAGCTGCATTACAGGCAATGGATCGGAGGCCTGGTGCAGGGAGCTGGACCACTAGACATAGACCGGTCAAGATTGTACCGTGTGATTCCCCAGAGCCCTAAACCCTCAACCTGAGAGGATGCCACAGCTTGACTCCCCCTAAACCCTCAACCTGAGAGGATGCCACAGCTTGATTCCCCCTAAACCCTCAACCTGAGAGGATGCCACAGCTTGATTCCCCCTATACCCTCAGCCTGAGAGGATGCCACAGCTTGATTCCCCCTTAACCCTCTACCTAAGAGGATGCCACAGCTTGATTCCCCCTATACCCTCAACCTGAGAGGATGCCACAGCTTGATTCCCCCTTAACCCTCAGCCTAAGATGATGCCACAGCTTGACTCCCCCTAAACCCTCAACCTGATAGGATGCCACAGCTTGATTCCCCCTTAACCCTCAACGTGAGAGGATGCCACAGCTTGATTCCCCCTTAACCTGAGAGGATGCCACAGCTTAATTCCCCCTAAACCCTCAACCTGAGAGGATGCCACAGCTTGATTCCCCCTTAACCCTCAACCTGAGAGGATGCCACAGCTTGATTCCCCCTATACCCTCAAACTGAGAGGATGCCACAGCTTGACTCCACCTTAACCCTCAACCTGAGAGGATGCCACAGCTTGATTCCCCGTAAACCCTCAACCTGAGAGGATGCCACAGCTTGATTCCCCCTTAACATGAGAGAATGCCACAGCTTGATTCCCCCGAAACCCTCAACCTGAGAGGATGCCACAGCTTGATTCCCCCTAAACCCTCAACCTGAGAGGATGCCACAGCTTGATTCCCCCTAAACCCTCAACCTGAGAGGATGCCACAGCTTGATTCCCCCTATACCCTCAACCTGAGAGGATGCCACAGCTTGATTCCCCCTAAACCCTCAGCCTGAGAGGATGCCACAGCTTGATTTCCCCTAAACCCTCAACCTGAGAGGATGCCACAGCTTGATTCCCCGTAAACCCTCAACCTGAGAGGATGCCACAGCTTGATTCCCCCTCAACCCTCAACCTGAGAGGATGCCACAGCTTGACTCCCCCTAAACCCTCAACCTGATAGGATGCCACAGCTTGATTCCCCCTTAAACCTCAACCTGAGAGGATGCCACAGCTTGATTCCACCTAAACCCTCAACCTGAGAGGATGCAACAGCTTGATTCCTACTTAACCCTCAACCTGAGAGGATGCAACAGCTTGATTCCCCGTAAACCCTCAACCTGAGAGGATGCCACAGCTTGATTCCCCCTCAACCCTCAACCTGAGAGGATGCCACAGCTTGATTCCCCCTATACCCTCAACCTGAGAGGATGCCACAGCTTGATTCCCCCTATACCTCAACCTGAGAGGATGCCACAGCTTGATTCCCCCTTAAACCTCAACCTGAGAGGATGCCACAGCTTGATTCCCCCTATACCCTCAACCTGAGAGGATGCCACAGCTTGATTCTACCTTAACCCTCAACCTGAGAGGATGCCACAGCTTGATTCCCCCTAAACCCTCAACCTGAGAGGATGCCACAGCTTGACTCCCCCAAAACCCTCAACCTGAGAGGATGCCACAGCTTGATTTCCCCTTAAACCTCAACCTGAGAGGATGCCACAGCTTGATTCCCCCTAAACCCTCAACCTGAGAGGATGCCACAGCTTGATTCCCCCTTAACCTGAGAGAATGCCACAGCTTGATTCCCCCTATACCCCAAACCTGAGAGGATGCCACAGCTTGATTCCCCCTTAAACCTCAACCTGGGAGGATGCCACAGCTTGATTCCCCCTATACCCTCAACCTGAGAGGATGCCACAGCTTGACTCCCCCTAAACCCTCAACCTGAGAGGATGCCACAGCTTGATTCCCCCTAAACCCTCAACCTGAGAGGATGCCACAGCTTGATTCCCCCTATACCCTCAACCTGAGAGGATGCCATAGCTCGATTTCCCCTATACCTTCAACCTGAGAGGATGCCACAGCTTGATTCCCCCTATACCCTCAACCTGAGAGGATGCCACAGCTTGATTCCCCGTAAATCCTCAACCTGAGAGGATGCCACAGCTTGATTTCCCCTATACCCTCAACCTGAGAGGATGCCACAGCTTGACTCCCCCTAAACCCTCAACCTGAGAGGATGCCACAGCTTGATTCTCCCTTAACCCTCAACCTGAGAGGATGCCACAGCTTGATTCCCCCTAAACCCTCAACCTGAGAGGATGCAACAGCTTGATTCCCCCTATACCCTCAACCTGAGAGGATGCCACAGCTTGATTCCCCGTAAACCCTCAACCTGAGAGGATGCCACAGCTTGATTCCCCGTAAACCCTCAACCTGAGAGGATGCCACAGCTTGACTCCCCCTTAACCCTCAACCTGAGAGGATGCCACAGCTTGATTCCCCCTTAAACCTCAACCTGAGAGGATGCCACAGCTTGATTCCACCTAAACCCTCAACCTGAGAGGATGCCACAGCTTGATTCCTACTTAACCCTCAACCTGAGAGGATGCCACAGCTTGATTCCCCGTAAACCCTCAACCTGAGAGGATGCCACAGCTTGATTCCCCCTCAACCCTCAACCTGAGAGGATGCCACAGCTTGACTCCCCCTAAACCCTCAACCTGATAGGATGCCACAGCTTGATTCCCCCTTAAACCTCAACCTGAGAGGATGCCACAGCTTGATTCCACCTAAACCCTCAACCTGAGAGGATGCCACAGCTTGATTCCACCTAAACCCTCAACCTGAGAGGATGCCACAGCTTGATTCCCCTCTTAGCCCTCAATCTGAGAGGATGTGACTGTTTGATTCACCTCAAACCTGAACCTGATAGAATGTCGTGCCATGATTGCCCCGAAACACAGTCACCCACGCACCCAAGCAGTGTTGGTATCGCATGCTGAAACGTGGTCAGCGCCTCAATGCCCTTCAGGGCCGCAGACGGCAGATCCAGTGAGCGTATTTTGGAGCCATGGGCAATAAAAATCTCAAGCATCTGCAGCCAGGCAATTTAAGGTCATGTACAATACCTGTATATCACATACTATTTAAATGCATTTCATCAAGCAAAAACAGCTGAAACTTTCCCCCCAATTTAGTTGCAAGCAGGTGAGGGGGAGGGGCAAGACTTGTTGAATCTGCAGCCGGGGGCAGGGACTTGTTGTAGTTGTCCATTGCATCGCTCGCTGCGACTGTGACGACAACGTGACGCTCAGATGTGTCCAGAGGGAGCGGGGGGACAGCCAGGGTTCCTTTTAGCGCTCTTCAGCTGTAATTCAGCGGCGGCGGACTCGCTCACAGGCCACGCACAGCTCTTCATGTGGACGGCTTTATTATGTGTACGGGCGTGATAGGTGGTCAGGTTGTTGTATCAGCCGTTAGTTGGAGAACTGTCAGGAACCTTGCAGCGGTGCAGAGGCTGCGAGACGGACAAACTAGGTGGTGATCCATGGTGGTGGAAACTCGACAAAGCTTGAGCTCGCGAGAAATGGGCTTTCCAACCATGTCCTTTGTTATCAAGACAGCGACTAGGCTACGGAGGCGCCATCTGCTATGATAGGGGTGAGGCCGTGAGGGAAAAGGGCCTGGGGAGGCAGCACATTTCATTTTGCGGTGATTTATCTACAATTCAGCCGCGTAACAAGACAGGGCGGCCTGATACTGTGATACAGCAAGCCCCGCCGCTTGGGCCTATGTTTGGTCCCCATCCGCTCATTGGTAGCCGCCCAGCGTGCTACTCGACTGAGATGGCCAGGTCACCAATAAATAAACACCGAGGGAAGGGCCATGGGCTAACCATGCATTTCAACATATCCTAGGCCGTGATGTAGCTGAATTGATTGTAGCTTAAGCCAAATGCAGTGGTAGGCTGCAGGCATACATGTGCATGCATGCCCAGCCGTGCTCCCCATCCGTCCATGAACCTTCGAACATGTCTGCTCGCTGATCTGAACCGGGGCCTACCTGAAAAGCTGGGAGCATTGAGTGCCACGTCAGCTGCTAGGCAGCTTCGCCAATACGCACCTGTTTAAAACCCATGTGTCGCTCGAGAAGCGAAATAAAGCTCTGCCCACATGTCGTCTCCTGGGGTGGCATGCACGTCGCCATTCCTTGCACGTCCGAGATGCGCGATACCTGTTTGTGTGAAAACAACCCTCGGCATTTTTCGGAAGGGACAGCAGAATAAATCGGTCGGAAAGATAGATAGAGGGAGTAATAGCTTGTTAACACACCTGTCAACAATATGAAGATTGTTGATGACCAGTTTGACGACGTCCGCCGGATCACTGAGCTCTATGCCGCTCCAATAGGAGTCGACCGCATTCAGTCGGTCTTGCTCGGCATTGTTGACAGCGTTTTCTGATCGGCCCACCTGATCCCCGAGCATGTTGAGATCAAGGTCCGGATCGAGATCGACGGGTGGAGGTCGCTGTTGCATGATGGCAGTCATGGCACGCTTCAGGAATCGGACACAGCAGGTGCACAAGAACAGGTGCACATTTTTCACCCCCCCCCCTGTCGACGTCCGTGGTGTTGTGGACGAGGTGTTTGCTGGTTTATTCCAACATGAGAGAAGCGGGAGCTGATTGGCAGGGGCTGGCGCTCTTGAGAATACGCTGGCGTGCGGAGTCACGGCGGAGTGGCAAATCGTGTCCTAATCTCCAAACCCTACTATACCGGTACCCTAATAACTTAGACCCAAAACCCAAAACCCGCCGCGAAAAATCTAAATAGACTCGACCCAGAGCATTGGGCGTGCAACCCTTCTGCTGCATTCGGCAGCATCAGCATGATAGCTTCAATCAGAATGCTCCGTACTGCTGATATTCGGTATGGCAAAGGAGATCTCCAGCCCAGCCAGGTTGAGACGCATGCTTGGCCGCTGAGATGCGACGTCGGCCTGAGGAGAAGGCCTCTATGGGCCCTTAGCCCTCCAGCTCCTCGGCGTCAGGGCTGTCCGGGGCGTAGGTGAGCCCTGCGGCTGGGATGTGAGCTGCCTAGTGCCCTAGTCCAAGGTCCTGGCCAGTGAGGTGTGGGAGGTGCTGAAACGCACGCTCACCACGTTCCATGTGGCCATGGCTGTGAGCACCTGCTTCCGTCTGCTGATAGTGCTCAAGCAGCTGCTGCACGCCTCAAGCTTTGATGCGTTTTAGCCGAGGCTGGGACACTGCTCCGTGACCAGACGAGCTGCCGCCTGCCAAGCCTCGTCCGGGCAATTGGGAAAGACAGAAATAAAACATGCCTTGAAGGGGTGTGAGAGGGAAGGGAATATCGCAGCATGGGTGGAGGCCTCACCCACGCTGTAACCAGTCGGCAGTTCAACGCCTGGTGCCAGTGTTTGGCAGCGCAACTAAAGAATGCACTCGTGGCATCAGGGGGGCTAGCCATGTCCTGCTGGGGCTGTTGGGGTAAAACCAAAGGCTAGGCTAAAACCTAAACCCACATTGCACACCTCAGAGGGTGGAAATTCTGCTTATAGGGCAGGATGTTGTGCCTTTGGAAGGGGTTTGCGGTGCATTTGCTGCTGCCACGCCGCCAGCAATGCTGAATGTTGCAGGCCAAAGTGTGAACAATGGCAGCAGCTGGGAGCTAGTCCGGTCGAAGCTGCTGCTGGGCCTGCTTCAGGACTTGTGGGGCACTGGGCACTGCTGCAGCCCCGCCTGCCTCCAGATGGGCAGCCCATGCAAGATGACTGTCAAGACGCGGGCGGGTGCAGGGCGAGGCACTGCTGCAAGGCCTGCCAGGTGCAGGCGTGGGGTGGCAGGCACATGAAAAACTGCGTCGCCATGAAAGAGATGAGGGATTGGTGGCAGGCTGGCCAATAACCGTCGGTTGCAAGGGCCTGCTATTGGGTGGCTAGTTTGTAGATAAATGACAGAACATTAGTCGTAATTATGCAAGACATTTGTCTTTAAGGATTCTGGGCTTACAGGGCTTAAGAATGAGGTGAACAGCAGGGCTGGATCCTGAGGTTTGTTATGTTATGATGTACGCCGACCGGTATGATTTTTAATTCAGGGATTATGTGGATTATGGACTTCAAAATTAGGTGATGAGTGGGGCTGGATCCTGAGGGACACCTCAGCCACAATTAGGGTGCCTGTAGGACTTTTGAAATTTGAAGCGAATGTTTGAGCACTTCAAATAGCTTGCCCTATACCGGTAAGATATACCTCCTGTAGTCACCGAATTCGGTACAGAAAGCTTGTGGCAGGTTTCTTTGTTTTATTTACTGATTTTGATACATTTTTTTGTACTGGAATCTGGCACGTTACCCTGCAGTATGTTTTCTAGCATTGGTTGGGGCACCACTGATAGGTACTGATAAATGCTATTTTTATGTTTTGTTCGTGAGGGTGAGCTTTGTCTCTTACCGGCTTGAACATTGCCCTTGTACCTAACAAGATGTTTGAGACTTCCTCCACCAGTATTCGAGCTTGTGACTAAAAATATATATTATGATGTACAGTAGGCTGAGTGGCTTGTTCGTTACTGTTATGACTGATTGCTTATTTTGATTGTTGGTTATACTGGGGTCATTTCGAGGCTTCGAGCACTGATGAATTTCCAGGTTCGAGGATTGTGCCTAGGGACCAAGTAGGGCCAGCGGTGCAATGAACAGGGCTTGTCCCATCAAGCCCTTCCGGCAGTAGCTGCTCAAACAAATAGGGGAAGAAGGGGATCCAGCAGGCCGCAACAGAGTGCCGTTCAGGAGGCAAAGTGCCAAGCTCCTGGCTCAAGCCTGGCTAAGATTTAATATTAAGTTTCACACAGGTACCAGCAAGGATATCAGTTTCTGGCCCCACGCAAGATTATCTGACCATATCACTCTGGGCATTGTGAAAGGCCATATGGGGAACCCCGGCATGGCTGTTTTTGTCCTGTGTTTTATACTTACAGAATTGTAAACGAAGTAAACTGCATTTGGTTAAGGTCTTGCGCGCCTGAATGGCGCTGAATGGGTTGTCCATCACTCCTCCCAATGGCGACCCTTCAGCCTCGCAGATGAAATAAATGTTGAAGCGCCAGCAGACAAAGCCAACTTTTCCGAAAAACACCCCTTTCTAGCTGACAGTCTGGCAAGCTCTGGCTAGGCTGTTGTGCATGCACGCTGTCAGCTTTATCATACAATGCTCGCATACCTGCAGTAAAGTGAATCAACATTGCATACACATCCCTCTGCATGGCTGGGCATCAAAACAACACATTAACAGTAGTTCAAGATGGCACGCCCCACTACTCTGCATGGCATGCCCCGCTACTGCATGGCCAGCACCCGCATCTTTTTCTTTATCTCCAACTTGCGTTCCACCAGTTTCTTCCAAACGTGCGTTGGCAGCTGCTGGCCCTTGCGCCGTGCAGCATCCTGCAGCGACTGCTCCATATCTTCAGGATTGCACCAGCGAGACTGCAAGCAAGCAGATGAGGGTTTAGGGTGAAACCCACTTCCTCTGCACCAGCAAGGTTGCAATAAAGCAATTAAGGGTTGAGGGTTCAGGGTTAAACCCAGTTTCCCTGTAGTGCCCCAGCGACATTGCAAGCAGTGAAGGGTTGAGGTCAGCCCCATGGTACCAAAAAGACTGCGAGTAGGTGGTTTTAAGGGCTTAGGGTTTGCTTAGGGTTAAGCCCATCCCCTCCGGACGCCCCCATCAAGACTGCAAGCAACTGCGTTTTGCCATGATGGTTTGGACGTACGGCCCTTCGACTGCTGCTGAAAGACACCACAGAAACAGGGCCTGGTGTAATAGCTGAAAGGTTCAAGGCAAAGCTTGCCGCCTTTGGTGGCTGGCTGCCAGGTCCATCACAAGCAATGCCACCCCTTGGAATGAAATTTCTCTGCATCCGCAACTCAATAAACCACGCGGGCATGTCCCCGAGCCCTACCCCTACCCCCACTTCTCCATACCACACCTTTAACCAGGAATTCCTTCATACCTTGAGCCTTACAGACCACAATTTCTCTGGACACTTGATCCTGAACCCTACCATCAAAACAACTAATTTCTCTTTAAGCTTAACCCCAAGCCCCACCATTTCCCCGTAGAGCGCCGCGGAGTGCGACTGAGGTGTCTCGTCGTGACCTGCTGCCACCAGGCGTCCAGAGTGCGGGTTGCGTATGGCAGTGGAGAAGTCCACCAACCCTGCTGCAGGGCCTGTAGCAAGAGGAGGGCAAGACACAGATGAGCCAAGTGCAACTGGATTGTCTCATCGTGACCGGCCGCCGCCATGCACCCGGAGTGCGGGTTCTGTGCGATAAATCGACCAGCACAGCTGCTGGGCCTGTGGGACCAAGAGAGCAAAGCACGAATGAGCTGATCACGATGGCCTTAGTGGATCAGGGTGTAGGAGCTTGTCCCCATTTCCCTCTCAACAGCCCCTGATGCCCTGATCCGCATCCCTTACCATCACAGGACCCGTGAGAGAGCCTGGCAAGCAACAACATGGCAGTATTTGTCTAGGTCCTGAGAGGGTTCATCGACAAGATCCCGACGCGTCTTCCTGGTGCACAACGGGTTGGGAAGGGAAACAAAGAAGGACTGAGAGCTGCGGTGCGTCTGCAGTTTGTGGGGCTGCCGTGCACAGACGTATGCGGCAACCATTGCAGCTTTGGTGCAAGCAAGTCCTTATACATGGGTCCCAGCAGAGAACCATGTGCTGGGAACCAGAGAAACAGAGTCTCTGTTTCCCAGGGATGATCCCTGTTGTTGCGGCACCCCCAAAGCTGTGGCCCATGTATTCACCACCAGAACAGCAGACTCCCCTCCTAGTCCGCCTGAAACCAGGGGTGCAGGCGACAGGATGCAGTACAGGAAACAAAGGGGATTACCGGTACCAGTATATGACGATATGATATACCAGGCACCGTATACCAGGTATACCGGTAGCTGCAGACCTGTTCACAGGGTACACCTGTGATGCACTTCAATCCAGATTTTGTCAGCCCAGCCCGGTCTGTATTTTTTGCCCTACCAGCAACCGCCGAATTCGTGTAGCTGAAGTCAATGACGTCCTGCAAGCTCTTCCCAGCAGACAGCGCAAGCTGGGAGATGAGGACGGCCTCATCATCAGGCGGCAGGCCCGCCAGCACTGCCTCGGCATACTTCAGCCGGCTGTCCTCGCCGGGCTCCCAATCAGAGCCCATGGGCTCTGACGCCGCGCCTTCCGTGGCGGGCGTGGGCGCAGCTGCAGCCGCAGCCTCTGCTGCCGCAGGCTGCTGTGTGGCGCGGCGCGGGCCGTACAGTAGCCAGTGCTCCCAGATGCTCGCCGGGGGCGCGTGCGGCGAGGGCGGCGCCATTCCTGACGCCCGCTGCGACCTCCACTCGGTCAGGAGCACCGTGTCGCCCGTCAGATCAGCGAGCTCAACCGCGGGCAGGCACTCCATCAGGTGAGCTATCACCAGCGAGGTAAGGTTGCCGTACGGACCAGCAGCGGCTGCAGCGCCCGTCATGCTGCTGTCCTCGTGCCGTCGTTTCTTTGCGCTGTTGCTTCCACCTTTGCAGGGCTGTTGCAGCGCAGCGCCACCTCCCTCGTTGCCTGGGACTGCCTGTCTGGTATCGTAGCTCTCCCCGCTGCCTCCTCTCGCCCCTGCCTCCTCGTCCTGCTCCTGCACTTGGCTGGCGGCGTCGGCAGCGGGCAAGCAAGAGGCCTCAGTGATCCCATCATCCCGAAGCCCATCCTCGAGCGTCTCATCCCCCCCAGGCGGTCCTTCCCGCTCTGCGCTACAGCTGGCAGTTACAGCTGCTGCCGCCACTTGGGATGCAGCTTTATGCGCCTGGAAGTCCTCTTCTTGAAGGAAGTCTTCCTCCTCCAGCATCCACACTTTCATGTCCATCGGGAGGTATGGACGCCAAGCCTGATGCAGACAAGATTGATTTGAAATTGTGGCTGAGGTTCGACAGCCGAGTTTCATGCAGACATACCGCTTATGCATGCGTGTAAGGGGGCACTTGAAAGGAGAGAGGCATGCGAGCGCACCTCTCTCCAAAGCAACAAACAGAGGTCACTTGACCGTCTCCATAATCTTATGGGGCAGCAACTATCTCCATGAGACCGTGACCCAAGAGGTCAAGCGTTGCTATCAATTTGACGATAATTTTTCTTGCAAGGAACATATCCCCTAAATTCCCTGAACAGGTTCCAGAACTTCCTCGCAGCATACCGGTAGTCCTCTGCGGCATGTTCCAGGCCTAAGCCCTGAACAGTGAGCCCGCCCCAGGCATGGCTCCCCATGTGGCATCTGTCATGCTGCATGAGCTTGTTGCATGGGGACTAGCAGTCACCTGGATAGCCTCATTGGTGAAAGGGCCTTGTACTTGGCCGTAAGGGTCCCTGTAATAGAAGCCGTCTCTCGAAGATCGCTGGACAGGCACTGCTATTTTTACTGAAGCAAGTGCAGGGCTCTCAGTTGGTGCGGGCGCTGTTGCCCTGCAGTCAGATGGGGCCAGCCATGCATGAAGGGTCTGCAGAATGACCACGACAGGTTGTGAATGAAGTAAAGCGCTGCTTACCCCGTTGGCATGTGCCACTGAGACACGCCTGTGTCGCGGTTGAAGTAGTAATACACGCCGTGGCCCTGGTCGAATCCCTTTTCCCAGCCATCGGGCAGGCTGGAGACGCCTGGATTTAGCATGGATCGATATTATGTGATGGTGGGGTCGAGACTGAGGTAACTTAACCACCTAGAATCGGAGGTGGGTCGAGCAGGGGCAGAGTGGGAGGGTGAGCCTATGGGTGTGAACATTGCCCGCCCACACCATGCTTTGCGTCACATTTTCATGCTTCCCGCATCCTGCATCTTCACTAACAACTGGAGCATCACTTTCAGGCTTAAAATTCATTGCATGCTAGTTCTGTGCTCTTATTGACCGACTGCTCGGCATGGCAGCCATGAACAGCGATGTTGCTGCCGCTCCTGCGGCTCCAGCTCCCACAACTTTTGCTCCCGAAGTTCCACTGGACGGAAAATCCATCAAAGCGTTGACGATGTTGCACCTTAAGCGGTCATTTGATTTGTTCGCTGGCAACCGGGCCCTCAGCCTGTCCATCCCGATGGACGAGGAAAGGTACCAGCTCTACCTCTACGTCATCGTAGCGCCTGTCTTGGTTTATTCAGCATCGGCAGGATTTAAAGCTTCCAGGCGCCAGATCATCCACCATTGCCAAAGCGGTCACCTGTGCCCGCCCTTGCTCTTGAATGCTGCAGCCAACGATTAAAGCTGTCTATCAAGATCAAGGACGATTACGCTGCTACGCAGCACCTGGTCGCACCAGCCCCAGGGTCCGTCAAGCCTGCATTGGGGCCGGCTTCAGGTCCGTTGTCCTGATTTGTATGTGTTTAGTCAAATGCTCTAAGGCGTGCTTCCAGCATACCCCGAGCGTGCCTCCCTTACGCCATCCTGTACAGCCATTTGGCTTCGCCAGTCATGCTCTCCATGCAGGCCTTAAGGAGGACGAGAAGGATAAACACTCCACTGCCATCAGGCTTGCATTGGGGGATGGCGTACATGCACTCATGTGATCGAATGCATGGACCACATGCGGGGCCTGGAGCAAGTTGTGTATCCATGCAAGCCCGAGATGGCATCTGTTCAACACACATGGGACTAGGCTTCAGGGGGGAGGTGTCTGATCCATGCGCGCCATGCAGTCGAGGTTAACCAGCATCTAGACCCTCCCACTCACCACGGTTTGCTCCCAGCGCTTTGTTTTCTGACGCCGCTGTTGCTATGATGACCAGTATGCCCCCCGGGAGCTCCAGCAAGCTGGCATGTGCCGTGTATCATATGCCCACCCTGTTGAATACGTTGCCATTAGCCACTTTTTAAATCAGTGTTGATGCCAGTGATGGAGATTTCAGTCTGGCATGCCTGTCGGTAGTCCCCAGCCCTAAGCTTGTCAGGGCCGGTGAATTGCAGCGGCCTCTCTCAGGCTCCCTCCCTTCTCTTGGGAATTATCCCTCGGCTGAGACATTGGCTGTGTAGCCCATTGTCGTGTTCGTTAAGAGTAGGAAAAGCTTGCTGGCAGTCCTTTTATGCTGGCTGTGTGCAGCAAGTAAGCCTGGACAGGGACTTGGACTGGACAGGGCTGGGTGAGAGCAGGGAGGGTGACTGCCCATGCGAGCAGTGCGACTGTCATCTGGGAAGACTGCGTTGGGCCTACATTTGGAGAACTGGAAGGCCTACAAGGTCTCAGGCTCCACGCGTTGCACAGCACCTTTGCGATGCTTGGCACCAGCAGATGTCTGAATACAGAGAGTGAGAGCAACGCAATAATGCTTAGCTTGCTTGGGGATACACGTATCTGGTGGCTACTCATCTCTGGCCTTCTCATGCCGCAGGGCCCTCTGGTTCTGCAGCTGCAGCCCTTGCAGGCACAGAGACCAGGCCCGAATCTCGTAGTGCAATGGCGAAGCTGATCGACAGCATCCCAACAGGTCCTGCTAAGACTGAAGGCAGCTCAGGTGAGCATCTGCTGCAGATAGGGTCAAGTAACCGTTAACCCGCAAAGACGGACGGCAGCTCAGGCAAGACATTGCCAGGGGGGCTGCCAAATCAGAAGGCAGAGCAGGTCCCGCATTGCTGCAGGGCAGGTCAAGATAGAGGACGTCTGAGGTGGGGAACTGTTGCAGAGAACGCAGCCAGCGCTAGAGCGAGCCTAGTGGGGCCAAATGTGAGAGCATGTATGTATCTCCAGGTGCTTGCAGATACGCCGCTTGTTTGCTGGACTTTGTTTCATTTGGACTGGGGCTGGGGCTGGGGCTGAGCTGGGGCCGAATGTGAGCATGGCCGTCATCAAATATGGATTGTCATTGTCTTTCCACTAATCTTAGCAACCTGCCATTCATCCCCATGCATTGCCCCCGCTGTGCACCCTGAAATGTACCCCGCAATGTAGCCTTATGCATCTCGCCATGTTACGCCATGTTACCTGTGGACCCCGCCATGCACCCGGCCACGCTCCCTACCGTATAACACGATGCAATCCTCCATGTGCCCGCCATGTAACACGATGCACTCGGCCATGCATGCTGCTATCCACCCCGTCATGCTCCCTGTCATGCACCCGGCCAAGTAACACCATGCAACCCACTGCGCACCCAGTCATGTAACACCATGCACCCTTCCATCTTTCACCATGCAACCCGCCATGTAACCTTATGCCGCCCACCTTGCACCCTGCCATGCACCTTACTATGTCATCCGATGACCCCCACTATAAGCCCAATGCCCCCTACCATGCACCCCGCCATGCACCCTGCCATGCATCCTGTTACATTAAACCGTGCACCCCGCCATGCACCCGGCCCTGTAACACGTATCTTGCCGTGCATCATGCAAATAGAACCCCATGCACCCAGCCTTGTGACCCCATGCACCCGCCAGGCTCCCTGCCATATCCCTACCATTCCTCCGCCATGCATCCCGCCGTGTCGGTTGCGCACTCTTCATGACGTGCAGATCGGACCGGCCCTCGCTACCCCATGCACCCTCAAGCTCATCCCCACCCTAGCCCTCACTCGGTCCCTCCCTCCCCCACTCACTACTATCTCGCAGACTCCACTACCTAGCATGCCCCCCCTCACACTGCATAGCCTGGCCACCATTCCCCCGTGCAAAGCCTCAACGCCTTAACGCCACCACCTTGCATATGCCCCAAACACTCTGTGCAGGCTTGGTCATGTGCAAAAAGAAGAAGCAACAGCGTACCGTCATTTTGTATGGATCCTGTGACAACCCAACTTACCACTTCACACACTGCACCTGTCACCTCAGTCCCCCTTTGTGTGAAAGTACCCCCCCCACACCTTTGTATGCTTCCCCACCCCACCCTCACACACAAAGACCACCGTTACCACCCACCTGCCACACCACCCTCTCTCCCATACTGCTGCACAGCCCCTGTGATGTGCAATGAGCAGCAGAGCGTTGTGCCGTTGTCATGTTGCATGCACTCACCTCCCTCCTATGCATCCGCCACTTCACTCCCCCCCCCTTATTCACACCGTCACCTCACCCCCTCCTTATTCACCCCCCCTCCCCCTTTACCCTGAACAGCTCTGGTGATGTACAACGAAAAGCATCAGCAGCGCGCGGTGATGGACGTGATCAAGGACTCTGGCCACAGCAGCGCGGCCATCAGCCGGCGGTTGGGCTCCAAATGGCCGCGGCCGGTATGGCACGCACCGTGGAGGATGTACCGCGTGATCTCCGGGCACCTGGGCTGGGTGCGGTCGGTGGCGGTGGACCCCGGCAATGAGTGGTTCTGCACAGGGTCGGCGGTGAGTGGTGTTTGCCATAGGAGCATAGGTCATGTGCGGGTGTGGGGGGGGGGGGGGGCGGGTGTGGAAGATGCACCGTATGATCTCGGGACACCAGGGCTGGGTGTCGTCCTTGGGGTGAACCCGGGCGACGAATATTTCTGCACAGGATTGACGGTCCGTGATGTGGTCCAGGGGGGATGCAGGTGTATATGTAAGGTTTCATATGTGAGTGGGAGATGTGCGTGTGTGTGTGTGGGGGGGGGGGGTATCGCATGTGTCTATTGTGCCATCTCTACCTCAGTGATCGGGAGACCCCGAACTGTGCGGGCAACCCCAAAGCAGGCAATCGGGTTCCAGACTGATTACCAGAGGGGACTAAATTTGCTTGTATGGGGACGCTCCTGGTTCCTAGAGAATGAGTGTTCTGCGCTTGTTATCCACATCCCTCTTTTCCCCTGGAGGCTGGCGAATTTCAACTGTGTCTGTGTGTCCATTTCTTTTGTAGGATCGTACCATAAAGGTCTGGGACCTAGCGACAGGGACACTGAAGCTCACGTTGACGGGGCACATTGAGCAGGTGGGTGTTGACGAGGCACACTTAGCAAGTGAGTGCATGTTGTGTTGTTTGTATTGCTTTGATAGCATCTACGCATCCTACCAGTACAGCGTTATGGGCGGGCCAGGTGGTGTGTATGCGTTAAGGCTTATGCAGCGATGGAGCCGAAGGTGGTTGCCTAAGGTGCTTGTGGAGGGATGTCTGTGCGTTGTGCTATTGAAGTCAGTGGAGGTGGTGCTATGATACAGGCACGACATTTGCATTCAGAATAAGAGGAGGGGAGGGGTTGGGGAGGGCTGTGAATGGGTGCATTTTTGAAGAGAAGGCTGTTGCCTCCACCCTTGAGTGAGCCCCCAAGCCCTGGCGGACTGACGGTGTTAACCCTCATGTCCTCTCCAGGTCACTGGCCTGGTCATCAGCCCCCGACACCCCTACATGTTCTCGTGCGGCCTCGACAAGCAAGTGAAGTGCTGGGACCTGGAACAGAATAAGGTGAGTGGTGGGGAGAGGGTTTTGAGCTCACCCCTTACACCCATGACCTCTTCACCCCTCCACCAGTCCACTCCTTAAACCCTGAGTACTTGAGGCTGGATGCGTGGCCTGAAGAGGGACCTTGCAGCGGACCCAGCAGGCGGGAGCAGGCCCTGATGTTGGTCAATGCGGCCCCTCCCCCTGGCCCCATCCCCGTGCCTTACCCCTCTGCTCCGCCATTTTTTTTATGAATGACCTCGGCCACCTGTCTGGCTTGTTTTCACCCCTCACCTCCCTCACTTCCCTGCTGCGACAGGTCATTCGGAACTGGCTCAGCCACCTGTCTGGCTTGTATTCACCCCTCACCTCCCTGCCGCAAAGGTCATTTGGAAGCGCCAGTTTGTTATGAATTACCTCGGCCACCTGTCTGACGCATACTCACGTCGACCTACCCTGCCGCGACAGGTCATCTGTAATGACCCCGGCCACCCGTCTGGCTTGTGCTGACCTCTCATCTCCCTCTCTCCCCTGCCCCGCCAGGTCATCCGGAATTACCACGGCCACCTGTCTGGTGTGTACTCCATGGCGCTCCACCCCACGCTTGACCTGCTGATGACTGGTGGCCGCGACAGCGTGTGCCGTGTGTGGGACATGCGCACCAAGGTGCAGGTGCACTGCCTCACGGGGCACGAGAACACGGTGTGCTCCATCCTCACGCAGCCGGTCGACCCGCAGGTGTGTGTGGGGGCAGGGGGATGCAGCTTGTGTGGGGGCCAGAGGGGGGGGGGGGGGTAGTGGGTCGACTAGCAGGTGTGTGGGGGCAGGGGGACGCAGATTGTGTGGGGGGAGGTGTCAGATGACCCGCAGAATGGGTGTAGGGGTGAGCAGGGTGAGGCAGCGAGCATGTGTGGAAGGGTGAAGCAGCTGTGACCAGCAAGCGCAAGGGAAAACATACATCCAGAAGACCAGGTCCATCTGCAAGGCCAATATAACAAAAACAAAAATCATGTTCCGTTAGTGGAAAATTCAAGGGAATGTTGCTCTGCCTCTTGCTGGCGCAGGTTATCACAGGCTCAAGCGACAGCACTATCAGGCTGTGGGACATTCGCAAGGGCAAGACAATGAGCACGCTGACCCACCACAAGAAGAGCGTCCGCGCAATGGTTGCGCACCCGACCGAGTTTGCGTTTGCGTCGGCGAGCGCGGAGAACGTCAAGAAGTTTGCGCTGCCCGAGGGCACGTTCCTGCACAACATGCTGCAGCAGCAGCGCGCGATCGTGAACACCATGGCGGTCAACGAGGAGGGCGTCATGGCCACAGGTGGGCGGGGGCATGGAGTGGGGAGATGGAACCCTGGAACCTGGGTAGCAGGCACGCGATCGTGAACACCACGGCGGTCAATGACGACGGTGTCATGGCTACAGGTGGGCGGGGGCAGGGAGTAGAGAGCAGGCAAGGGCAGGGAATCCTGCAATTTTTTGTGGCTGGTGCGCGATCGTCACCACTATGGGGGTCAATGAGGAGAGTGTCATGGCCACAGGTGGCCAGGGGTGGTGAGCAGGGAGGGAGCGGGGAGATGGAACCCTGAACCCTGGACCTGAGGAGGCAAGGACGCGATTGTGGAGATCGTGGCTGTCAATGAGGAGGGCATCATGGCCACAGGTGGGGGTGTGGGGGGGGGGAGCGGGACCCAAAAGCCTAGGGCTCAGCGGTTGGGGAGCAGGGCACCAACCTTGTTTTGCAGGCGGGCGTTGATGAATCACCCTGAGACCTAGGCGGGCTGGAAGTGGACAGCGGGGACGCAGCTTCCTGGGTTGTTGGGCGGAGCAAGGTACAGAGATGCTGAACCATAACCTGGAAGCCCTTGATGGGCAGACAGGCGGGTAGGGAGCGATCGGGAGGCAGGAAGGGCTTATTAGGGTGAGGGTGGCGGGTGTTTCCTAATCGGAATGTACCAATATGGGGGAGGATTAACGTTTGGGTGTGATGGGGCAGGAGGCTTGTCCATTTGGGGCTCTTGTATAGCCTATGTTGTTGCGTCTACAGTCGCGGGTTGTCGTTAGTTCTCCGCAGTCGCATTCACTGTCTCCTCGCACCACGTACATAGGGTGGCTGTCTCTTTTTCCCTCTCTGCCGTGCCTCTTGTGCAAGCAGCTGTCAAAGTCGATGCCATGATGTCTGAGCCTTTTTTCAAGGAACCACACGCCTCTAGGCGCCCTGCAACTGGGAGCAACGGCTCTGCGTGGTTCGGGATTGACATGGAAACAAAAAATGGCATAACACTCATGAATGTCATGATCTCATCAGCCTATTATTGGTGATGTCACCTGTGTGCTACGTCTGCTGCATGCAGCTGCCAGCAATGGCTCCACGCGGCTTTGAGACAGAAAGGAACACCAGTCTTGAGAAGCGGCCTGTCACTAGGGGGGTCAGACTAGTCCCCGGACACCCCCCCCGGCTTTTAATGCAACCCCATGATTGGCGCCTTAGCACACGGAAGAATTGACTGGCGTCCAGGATTTAAACCATTGCCAATACAAAATGGAACATCGCATATTTTCCTGGACGATTCTTCGTTGTGCGCCAACCGGGCACTGAAAGCCCCTGTTTTGGGGGGGGAATAGTCCGACCCCCCTAGTGACAGGCCCCTTGTCTTAAGGTCACATGTCCCTGCTCTGCTGTGTCGGTTGTACAGCTGCCGGCAACGGCTAAACACGGTTTTGTGACTGATATGAAACACCTCTCATGACATCACTCTCATGTTCCTTCCCTGCTGTGCAGCCGGGGACAACGGCTCCATGTGGTTCTGGGACTGGACCTCTGGCCACTGCTTCCAGCAGGAGGAGACGCAGGTGCAACCGGGTTCCCTAGAAAGCGAAGGCGGCATCTACGCCTGCGCCTTTGATCAGAGTGGGAGCCGCCTTATCACGTGCGAGGCAGACAAGTCGATCAAGATGTGGAAGGAGGATGACCGGGCAACGCCAGAGTCACACCCGGGGCTGCAGTTCAGGCCGCCCAAGGACATCCGGAGGTTTTAAGGGATGGCGGACGTTCTGGCTGCCCAAGGAGGTCTATTCTATGAGATGGAGCACGTTCCGGCCGCCCAGGACGTCCTGACTGTTCTGACTGCTCTGTGGGATGGAGGACAGACTGCCTGGGGACTGACGATGGTTGAAAAGAGGCATACAGTTGAAGCCACCTCCGTACGCCTGGCAGTTATGGAAAACTGATGCAGTCCGGGCCGCTGTAGGAAACCGGGTTGCTCGCATCTGGCAGCAGCTGAAAGACGGAATGATAATATTCAGGCCGCCTCGAGGGCATTCTGTATTTATGAGAAGCGGAGGTTATTCAGGCCATCGAAGGTTAGTGGATTGACCAAGAGCCTTGATCTCAGTGCATGTTTGGGGGGAGGGGGTGTCCTTTTCCATGGGGGTATGGAAAGGTGGTTGCTATGGGGCGGAGTGGGGAGTCTTTCCGCGGCCTCTCCACAGGACCCCCTGCCCCTAGGGTCCTGATTATTAGCCTTGGGACCTCGGGATATACTGAACCCTGGCCTGGAGGAATTCAGGAGGGCCCCGTACCCCTATCCCCTTCAGGAGGTGCGGATGTATCAAGTGATGCATTGCATACGTTGTTGGACAGGGTGGGTTTTTCTTTTCGGACTAACGTTTTGTTACCTTTGACCAAGGGTGGTCTATCCATTCCCTAATGAATTTGAGGTTGTTGCCTGTGCGCGTGCCTGGTGAGATTTGTGAGATCTGGCAAACAGTGGTACCTATATTTTACTGAGGATCCAGTGTAGGGCCTGGAAGACTTGCACCTCGTCCTTTTTCGGTTTGGAGGGGGAGGGTGTCCTACTGTCCTGCAGGGTCATTCTTAAGGTGTGATGTCTTGCCAGTTGGAGCAAAGGCTCGACGACTATCGAGTTGTTGCACGTGTAATGATCAAGACAGACTTGTCACCAGCTATCTTGCGGATGCAGCTCCTATTTTGTTGGCTCGCCTGCTGGTAGTTGTTGACGTCATTACAATTCCACTGATCCCCATAGCTGCGTTGAGTGGCAACATGAGGTGGCAATACTCATAGACGGTAAAACTCCCGGTCGCCATAGGAGAAGAGGGGCGAGTGCGTTGGGGAAGGGTAGAAGTCATGCGCCATAGGCGGAGGCGCTCAATGATTGGCAGACTGTCGTCGTGCTCAACTTGGAGACGGGTGCGGCCACCAGCCTCGAGCGTTTTAGAGATGAAGGCATGCCCACCCTGGACAAGTGCCACCATGCGCCTGTCCCAGTCTACGGCAGTAGGGCTGGTCCATTGGTGCAAACTCTTATTGAGGGGGTCTCTCTCCACAGGGGCAAGGCCAGCTGACTGGAGAACGAGGCATGAACTTAGCCACAGGAGCGCCATGCGCAAGAACCGCGGTTTGGTAGCTCACCTCGGATACCGAGGCAACTTTGAGCTCCTTGAACTCAAAGAGCAGAGGGGCTGCCTTATGCCCAACTTGCCGAAGGGGTCAGCCTTGAGGACCAAGTAATACTAGCACTTGGCGGGATTGTTTCCCTCGTACGGCATGGCCAGGGCTGGACGATCACGACGGAGCTGCATGGGCAGCGCACCACCCAAGCTCTAAACATGGGCGCAGAGAAAGGCTGCAGCCACCTGGCTGCATGCCACACCCAATCTATGAAAGACTGAATTGCTAGATCCAGTCACATCACGTGCACAAGGACGCCACTTGTAGTGTGGGCAGCACCCAGCGGGAGGGGAGCGCATCCGTCCTTGCCAAGGAGAGACTGGAGAGTAGGGCTTCCTTGAGGTCGGCGGCTTGAGGCTGGAGAAGTCCTCTCCCGAGAGGGCCCGGCTAGCCCACAGAGAGACTTTTAACGGAATGGCCTCGCGGCAATCGAGGGGAAACCTTGGCAGAGTCGAATCGTTGGGCACCCTGACCAGGACAGGGTCGCTCACAGGCCAGCGCTTTGGACGTTCAAAGCTAGCGTTCCGCTTATGCCCAGTGCTGTCATTAGCTAAACGAGAATGTTGAGGAGTCCTGGAGGCACTAAACGGGACACCGTCACGGTGCGACAAGGCGCAGTGGCGCACTGCACTTTGTTTCATTTCTGGGGATGACACAGAAGGCAACCCCATGAATTGATTTTTTCGTTTCGTTTCTTTTTGGTAACAGTCATATAGGCTTTATGCAGTTATTGAAGTTACCGTAGGACCGGTTACAGTAGGGTTCGCACACCCCTGTTTTAAATATATTCTCAAATCACCGCGCAGGAAAAAAATGCCCTACAGCAGCTGCGAATATTTAAGATAGTTAATTGCTATATCGTGCAGCCGGCCCAAAAATGTCCGTGAAGGTCCGCGCAACGCTTTAAGTCAGTCGTAAAATCATCTCCGCGCAGCGTTAACAGCCACTACGTTTTGTCAACTCAATCAAAAACCCAGTTTGATGTCTGAAAGAACAGTAAACGGTCAGCAATCAATGAACGGATGCTGAATCAATCAGCTGCGTGCTAGTGCGTGACCTTTTTCTTGTTGGCACCGGAAAACTACTCCGTGCACCTCCCGAAATAGTTGTTTGGTCAGTGACTGACTGGCCGCGCACCCCTTCTGTTAAAAATTATTCTATCGCGCATCAACTCCACGTACCTCCAAAAGTAATTAATTAATAGCAGGTTCAGACCGATTACCGGTATATGGTACCCAAGTATCATGTAGGGGTGGTGGTCTAATGGCAAAAGACGTTGGTATCCACCCCTGTCTCACATGAGCTTAATGTCTTTCACGAACCGCGATCCACATCGGAGAACCCTGTTTAAGTCGGGGCAACCCCATTTACTCGTATAGTGTTATTTTCCATGGTCAATGTTATTACCATATGAATGGTTTGACCCTGCTATGAATTCAATTTTGGGGGTTTGCGTAGACCAGCTGCGCTAAAATATTCATGAATCGCCTCTGCGCGGCTAGTCAGTTATGGGCCAACACAAATATTTTGGGATGCGTGGACTACTTTAGCGGTGATAAAAGCCGCATGCTAGCGCGTGACTGGTCGATTCGACATCCGTTCATTATTCCCTGAAGTATTGCTGATCGTGAACTGTTCTTCTAGGCAGCATACGAGGTTTTTGATTGAGTTGACAGTAATGAGTGGCCATGTGCTGCGCGTGGTTAATTTTGCGGTACTAGCTGGAAGCGCTGCACGGACTGGGTTAATTTTTCGTACCGTCTCTGCGACTCAATTATGTAAACATATGCGTGCAGTGATGTGTTCATTGCCTAATTATGACGCGGAGTATTTCAGAGAAATACCGTATGCAAAATAGGGGTGCGCGAACTCTATCCGGTTCTACAGTTTGCAGGGGCTAGAGCACCCTAATGGTCGAGAATAAGTCCCGATCCACAAAGCACTTGAAAGCGCAGAGCAACATTGTTAGAAATTCTCGCTTGAGGCCTGGGAGGTTCTTTAAAATCAGTCATTTATGCAACCCCTGATGCAACGTAAGCAATGCAGCAAAACAACCTGCCAACCAATCAACAGTCATCCAGATTCCAGATCCTGGATGCGCACCACCACCGGTTGCGCACGTTCGGAAAGCCCACAGTCTTCGAACGCAGTGAATTGGAACTGCCACACCTCCTTGCGCTACCCACCATCAGACCTGTTTTTAGTACTGTATTTCCTCCACCACCCCCCGCGTGCTTGGAACACACATCAGTCTTGGCTACCATTCACACATCTATACCGTGTTGGTATCCCTATTCGTCTACCCATGCCCCCCCCGGACCCTTCCACCTCTGACGGGGTAAACTTCTAACGCTGTCGATTGACCAGCAACAACTGCATTACTCCTATCTTATCCTAAAACCCTCTTCCTACCAGGATTGAACTGGTGACCTCGCGATCACTATCTGACATAACAGTCGCACGCTCTGACCAGCTGAGCTAAGGAAGACACTTGTTTTACCAGGCATCGTTAATTTTATTGAGAATCATAATCTGAAGAATATTGTACTAGCGGTCGACCCCCTGTTGCAATCAAAATCAAAAACAAGCTTACCGTAAATCGACACAGGGTCCGTGCACCCCAATTCGCACCCCCCGAAAACACGTTCGTTTTTTCGGTAGAGCCCCCCCGGAACAGCGGATGACGGAAGGTGTCATGCGACAGCTGCAACTTCGCTTCTCTATGCGCAAATCGATACGCATCATTAACAACACTCCCTTTGCCAGCGATAGAGTTGTGACAAATATTTTGAAATTCTGCATCATGGCAAGGGGGTTTGCATGGGGTCCAGGTGACCCCGTCCGCACCTGCGCCTGCCCTCTGACAAGTCACATACCCGACTGCTCTGCCGCTTTTCTGATTACTTGTCGCCGAGCAACTAAAAAAGTAATTAGAAAAATAGTCGTGCAGCGACGAAAACATAATTTAATTTATATAATAAAGCCGCGCAGGTAACTTAATTTAACATCGCGCTTCAGCTACAATCAGGGTCGGATCCTGGCCTTAAAAGTCAAGAAACGTGAGGCTGTTGGCGCCCCGAAACGTCAGCAGTCGACAGCACCTGTCCCTGCCCCCAGGATCGAGCTTCGCTACAGGGACTGGCGTCAGGATCACTGAAAGGATGTCAAATCAAAGAGTCGCACGCTAGCGTGCGGCTCAATTTGATATTTGCTCTTTTTTATTCATAGCGCGCACCTGGCGCGCGCACCTTCAAAAGAGTTGTTTGGGCACCTGACTGACACTCCGCGCAGCGGCGATTTTTTATTTTTATTTGCGCACAGCCATGTCCGCGCAGGCCAATCATTACTAAATTTAGAGTGGAGTCTATCTCGATCTACGTTAAACTGGGGTTCCTCGGGCCAGGTCGTTGGGGATTTCCGTCTTTGCCTTGATGACGCTGCATGTTGGAGTGGCAGGCTGAACTCGTTTTCTTGGCTTTCGTCGAGTGGGGTGCTCTCTCTCTAGCTCTTCCAGCATCGCTGAGATCTCCCTTGTTTCGTTTTCTTGCTCTTTCCCTTCCAAGATTGATTTGCCCTAGCACCGAACCAGCTTTTTCGGTTTGCCTGTCTGGGATCTGCTGGCTCTCCGGATCTAGCATTAGGGATAACGATCGCTCAGGGGTCGGCGCCCCTGTCACGAGGCAGCAGTGAACGTGAAGTTTCACTGCGCACAGAAGACACTATTGGAGTGCTAAGTGCCCTTTATAGGGGTTAACTAGCGTGTGCAGGAGCGATAAACTGCTGGCAGACAGTTTATCCTCGACTAATCCTCGGGTTACTGCACTAACCTTTGATGATTCCTCTCTTACTGTTGACAAAAGTAGCGAAGTGAACTCGTTCCTGCAGAGGCTAGTTGTACTGAAGCCGACTGTTGACAGTAGGAAATGGTGTGGAACGGACTTGAGAGTCGATCCAGCCGAAGTGATGAGAAATGTGGAGCCGAAGAGGCGACTCTCTGATGAGGAGGATCGACTGCTGGTGCAGTAAATCGACTTGGTAGCCAGGAAAGGCTTGGGTAGCAGCTCACAGTGTCGAGTTATAGCCTAGAGATAGAACTGTTGAAGCTCACAGTGTAGGGTATAATCGAGAGATAGAGCTGAGATGGATGAAGTAGAGAAGCTGATGCTAGAGATCACGAATAAGTGTAGTGGTTAACTAGAGATATTCGATCAGTGTAACGATCAGGGCCTATTACTGAATGATGTGGTCTTGGAGAAATAGGATCAGTGTAGTGTAAACTAGAGATCTCCTATTAGTGCAGTGTCCTGGCCTTGATAAGAGGCCGAAATATCACAGTTGGACGTTAATCCCAGAACAGTTTACAGATAGCAGGGTGATTCAACTTCGGTATGTTACTTGAGTAAGAAGAGAAGAATGCCTGGAGTTAGCCAGGCATCTTCTAAGTACCACAAACAGACGAAATCCGAAACCAAAAAGCGGTACAAGCCACCCATACGTGCGGTGCACCCATACGTCGTGACAGCTGTCACGAGGCAGCAGTGAACGTGAAGTTTCACTGCGCACAGAAGACACTCCCCCCCCAGTCCGAAATTCAGAAGGCGGAGCAATTATTAATAGAGGACTGTAAAAAGACCCTCTTAATCCTTGAGGTGGGCACAGCCATGCGAGATTACGGCTGATGTTTTGACATATCATGCACGTCAAAATGCCTCTGTGCCCTCCACTCTAGCACCTCAAGGATTCTTACACGGATAAGCCGTGAGTGGACCAATTACAGGATGAAAACCCTCGTGGGGAAACCTTGTAAGGTCTTGAGACAATCTACGATGATCCACTGCGATGATCCTCTCTGTCATGGCTCCAAGACCCCATGCTCCACGACGCGTCCTTTATTGGCAAGCCTACCTACCCTGACACTCCCCATTTTCCTCCGCATTATGCGCCCGTAACTATCACCTCAGAACTACGCATTATGCGTCCCAAACCTCAATCTGCACATCCGCATACCAACCCCCAAATCATCTTTTTCACACCTCGCTTTATGCGCCCCGGACACTCCCCATTGCCCATGCACTCAACTCTCTGATACACTAGACATGCCAGCGTTAACGCCCCGACTCGATCTCCTCATTTCCCTTATGTTGCGCAGATTTCTCACACCAATTCCTCCCAAGTCCCCGAACTCCCCTCTAATCCCGCTGACTAACCCAACTCACAGATTCGTCTACCACCCACTATCGCAGCATGCGCCCCATGACTTCCCTTGAAGCAAAGACCAGAATCCACACCCTAGCTCCAGCCCCACTTCCTTCCCCAGACCCTCCAGACACCGCCTTAATGGCCACCCTCCCCTGCAACTGTAGTTGCCAGAGCCACTCAAATCTCGCTGGAGAGCACCTCAGGAAACTAACTGCCACCAAACAGCAGACCACGTGTGGGACTGCGTGTACAGCGACGGCGAGCACAATGTCCGCTAGTGCTGCCGCAGGGTGGACAATGATGACGTGGAGGCCGTGATGCTTCCTCAGGAATCGATACGAGGCGGGCTGCATAGGATCCAAATGATAATCCGCCCTGCCCGCTGGGTCGTTGCAGTTGGTGATGACACTTGGCCATCGGTCCCGGGCTGGCCGACCACTCGGAGGTCTCGGTGGAACGGTTGCCGTGGCGGGTGCCGCTGACTGAGAGGATTCACCGCCCGGATAGGACGCGTGATCCTCTGGCGGCCTTACCATCACCCGCGGAGGTGATGGCGGTTCGCGAGCCTGCGCAACGTTGAGTTGCCGGCTGGTCCAGCCCGAGGGCGGAACTGCTGCAAGTGCTCGTGGTTCTGATGGCGGCCGCGGCCGTAGGGCCGGCCGCGGCGCAGGGCTCAGCCAAGGTGCAGCTGGCGGCCGTGGCGCTGGCAGCGGTGGCAATGGGCTGACCTTCTGCGGCTTGAGCGACACCCTTTTGGCTCTGGGCTTCCCCTCGGTCATGGCCTGCTCCCTTAGCGTCAGTAGGGCTGGGGTGCCAGCACCAAGTGCCTTGCACTGTTCGCAGACCCAACTGCCCTTCGGAACCCTGCTCAAAGGTGGATTCATGCAGTAAGTAGGGCAACCTCGGTTACATGAATCACAAAGGACAAGCAGCCTGTCAGCATCCGACAGCAGGCACACCTCACACGGCGTATCCAAAGAAGGGCGCAGATACTGCAAAGACGGCCCTCTCGGTACGCGCTTAAGTCCCCCCCCAGGCATGCGCTTGTGCAACTGTTGATTGACAGTCCGCTCAAAATGCGATGATCGCCTTAAGATCCTGCGGCGTTCAGTGGCCGTACTCTGGTCTAGACTATCTGGGTCAGGGTGCTGCAAGTACTGCATGACAGCAGAGTCCAGCCAGACGTCTAGATGGTTCAAGGGGTCAGGGCAGTTACACAACTCTTCGTCCTCAGCTGCCAGGGCCTGGGCTGACTGAAAAATCAGGGAGGATCATGCACAGATCCTGTCATGCAATTCCTGATGCTCCTGATTGCTCTCCCCCCCCAGCTCAGGACCAGGCATGGCTTCAACCGAAGTCGTGAAAGAAATGGGCCCGCGGTCACAGGTGAGACGGATGGCAAGACCAGTTGCTATCAAGTGACTCACCGAGTTCGCGTCAAATGCACTGCCAGTCAGGTTGTGTCTGGCGGCAAAAGAAATACCTGGCGCAGCAGTGCAATTATCCATGTAACCCATGCAGCGTGCTCTCTCCAAAATAGTGAGGTCAGATAGGCCGCGGTCACTGTCGATTACCAGTCCCTGACCAGCAGGGTTGAGCGCTCCAGGTGCGCTGTAAGCCCATGAGTGCTCAGCGGCAAAGTCGTCCTTCAAGGAAACACTGCCACCCACTTGGAGTAGCACTCGATCGCTTTCGACGCGAGATCTGCGGGGAAGGGATGAACCGGGGACATAGCTTGAGTCAAGACTCATAAGATTATTTAAACATGAGCCATGTGGACACAGCCTGGTCATGGACATGGTGAGGTTTTGGAGCTCCACTCCATCTAAGCAACCTGCCAAAGGCCGCCCAGACCAACTGCTGGCGGTTAAGACACTATTTCCTGAAAGCGTGGTCCAAATACATGTCGGGTTAAAAGCGCTCAGAGCGCTAGTCAGGCTGTGGGACTATTGAAGGAGAACATGTCAGACATAGCAGCGCACGACACGGAGTGGGACGGGGGTCTACAACACGGAACATCTATAACTCTTGAGATCTGCAAGTCAAGATCAGCATCACAGCAGATCTGAAGGCAAGATCTGTATCACTACAGATCTAATATCAGGAGCTGCAAGTCAAGTCCCTCAGGTCAAGATCTGCATCGTTGCAGATCTGGAAGTCACGATCTGCAAGCCAGAATATAATTTACAGGCAATGTCAAGATCTGCACCACAACAGATATGCAGTTTACTGGCGAAGTCAAGATCTGCAATACAGCAGATCGGCAATGCATGATGTGCAAATGAGGATCTGAATCACTGCAAATCTACTTATCTGGATCTGCAAGTCATAACATGCGGGTCAAGATCTGCATCATTAACGATCTGCAAGGCAAGATCTGTATCACAACAGATCTACTATCAGGAGCTGCAAGTCAAGTCCCTCAGGTCAAGATCTGCATCGTTGCAGATCTGTAAGTCAAGACCTGCAAGTCAGAATTTAATTTACTGGCAATGTCAAGATCTGCACCAAAACAGATTTGCAGTTTACCGGCGAAGTCAAGATCTGCAACACAGCAGATCGGCAATTCAGCAGATCAGCAATGCATGATGTGCAAGTCAGGATCTGAATCACTGCAAATCTACTTATCTGGATCTGCAAGTCATAACATGCGGTCAAGATCTGCATCATTAACGATCTGCAAGGCAAGATCTGTATCACAACAGATCTACTATCAGGAGCTGCAAGTCAAGTCCCTCAGGTCAAGATCTGCATCGTTGCAGATCTGTAAGTCAAGACCTGCAAGTCAGAATTTGATTTACTGGCAATGTCAAGATCTGCACCAAAACAGATTTGCAGTTTACCGGCGAAGTCAAGATCTGCAACACAGCAGATCGGCAATTCAGCAGATCAGCAATGCATGATCTGCAAGTCAGGATCTGAATCACTGCAAATCTACTTATCTGGATCTACAAGTCATAACATGCGGTCAAGATCTGCATAATTAACGATCTGCAAGGCAAGATCTGTATCACAACAGATCTACTATCAGGAGCTGCAAGTCAAGTCCCTCAGGTCAAGATCTGCATCGTTGCAGATCTGTAAGTCAAGACCCGCAAGTCAGAAAATCCAGCACAAGCGAACAGCAAGACTGCGTTATACAGCACTCGAGATCCACATCACTCGAGATCTGCAGATCAAGATCTGTACTGAAGATCTACATCGCTCAAGATCTGTAGGTCCAGATCTGCAACACTGGGCATCTGTAATGCCAGATCTGCACCATGCAATCAGGACATGCAAGTCAAGTCCCTCAGGTCAAGATCTGCATCGTTGCAGATCTGTAAGTCAAGACCCGCAAGTCAGAAAATCCTGCACAAGCGAACAGCAATACTGCGTTATACAGCACTCGAGATTCACATCACTCGAGATCTGCAGATCAAGATCTGTACTGAAGATCTACATCGCTCAAGATCTGTAGGTCCAGATCTGCAACACTGGGCATCTGTAATGCCAGATCTGCACCATGCAATCAGGACATGCAAGTCAGGTCCGGAAGCGCTCAAGGCATGCGTGTGAAGATACGAACAATTAAATCACGGGAGACTCGGAACTCTTGGTGAGCATGCGAGCAGAACTCAGGTGGCTAGTGGCTACGCCAATACCGATCATGGTGAACGACCAATAGTCAGCGCCACACGCCGTTGCGCCGGCGCTGATAACCTTGTCTCCTCAGTTGACCGTGACGACCATGATGGCACCAGCCCCCGTAGCTGCCACGTCCACTGTGCAAGATCCCGAACCAGCAGTAGGTCCGCTGATCAGTTGGCTCTGTGCATGGGAGCAACACATTTTTTTTTATTCATTTTTTTTTCTTCCAGAATAAAATGCAAGTAGACAAGAAATCAGGACAGACCTACTGTCCCCCCCCAACCTGAGCCAAGCACATCGTTGGAGAGGGTTGCAAGCAATAAGGGCAAGACGGATTTCCTGGAAATAAAATAAAAGCTACACTCCGTATCGCATGTGCAAACAGTCAGGCACATGCTGACAAGTGTGTATAGCGGCGGGACTGGCGCGTGACTAGGCGCATGCTGACAGGTGTACCAGAAATATGATATGACAGATCACCGAGCAAGCACCGACACGTGTGAACTGTGAACAACAAGGTTGCACCACAAGTGTTAAGTGGCAGGTGATCTAGATGGTTGCACTGCAAGACAGGTGTGTGCTCCCGCATAGGATGGGTAGAAGAGCAAAATATCGGGGAGATCTTTTCAATAACTAGGTGTGACATGCGGAACCCACCACTGAAGTCCTTTTCAATGGATTGATCATGAGCCACGCTTGGGGCAGGGAACCTGGAGAACCCACATACCTCAAGCTGGCAGTGAACTTGCTTAAACCATAGAAAGCATCGGCTTTCCACATTACCGGAGGTGCGGCTTGCGTCGATCACCCGCGGCCAGGACGTCTCGTCCCGCATGGGGAAGGGGAGACCATGCGTTGAAGGGGGCAGAAGGCACACATCTGTGACGCTGGTTGCTCTGGTCTTTCTTGCTCAGACTGCCCTGTCCATCATGTTGGTCGAGGGCACCCTGGCTCTGGGCAAGAAAAGGGACAAGCTCATGGTCGTGGTCAGTCAGCATGGCCAAGGCAGAGCATGGGATTATCTGGCCACGCTCACTTGCGGCCTGGCCTGTGTCAGCCCACATCTGCCGAATCTCCCATTCCCCAATCACGTGTGTGGTGAACAGCGCGAAGCGGGGTGCATCATGCTCAACCTGATCTGCCGACTCACATGGTCGGTGATGGTCCTCGCTGCGGGGCCCGGGCGCTAGAGCCATATCGTGCGGCACTAGACCATGACCCTTAAAGAGGGGGTTTTGCCATTCAAACCACGGCTCACCTGTCTGAGAACTTGTGGGGGTCCCCCCCACAGTTGTGATCGACACCTCACCTTCGGTGCGCAAGCCACACAACCTTGTGGCTAGATCTGAGGTGACCCCACGGGACCCCCGTAATTCCCTGAACAGCTCATTCCTTACCGGGTTCTCATCGGCGGGGAATCCAGTATATGTTTTGGGGATTTGCATGCTTCCACCCGGGTCATACTGATGGGAACCTCGGTAAGGGGTCTGACTCACGTCAGTGGTGTTGTCCATGCCCCCCCTAAGCAATCCCTTCACCTTTTGTGCCAGAAAAGACCAGCCATCAGAAGACTCGTTGTCGGGGATGGAGGCAGAGCAACGTGCCGTACCACCTCCGGATCCAATCTCTTGACCCTCTCCTAAGACCCGGCATGCACCCACCTGAAGTTGCACACCGTATACTGGTGTTGGTGGCGCTGCGGTGTGGGCTTGCCCCGCTTCCTGCGGGAAGCCTTCCCACCCCTGGTGATGATGATCACGGGGAGGGTCTTCCCCTGACTGAGCGCTACCAAAAACCAGGTATTGCTGTGCATGCTGTACTAGCTGTTCCTGCAGCACCACTACGGGTGGTGGCGTGCGTCCCTGATGCACACGTCCTAGCATGTCTCGCAGCAGGTCCCTCATCTCACCAATTGTGACGACGTCGTTGGCCTCGGAAGCAACGGGAACGACAGCTAAGCGGTGGTCCATGTTCAGCTGCTTACCCTGATGACAAGCGGGGTCATGCCGCCCTGTTTCCTTGCCAGAAACAGCCCCACCAAAAGGCCCCCATGATTGCATAGCCTCACCTGCCACCACACTCACAAACGAGGGGGTGGGGGTACACTCAGGAGCAACCAGGTCAGCCGACGGGCGTGACGCCGTGGGTGTCGCATGCTTCACCTCATGCTTGAAGCCTTCGGGTACATGGACAGCGACGGCTGAGTTGATCCGGTAAGCTACGTTGCCGGACTGGTGAAATCCAGCCATCATCGGGGACTCCTGCAAGGTCATTGCTGGGAGGGAAGTCTGATCCCCACCGGACACAGGTGCAACCTGGACAGGTGCAGGTACATGTGACGAGCGTGCACTGCAGCAATCGTCTAGTGCATCAAGGTATGCAGGGTTATCGACTAGCTGGTCAAACCGCTGCAGGCCCTCGTAATGAGTCCGGGTCACCTTCAAAGGGGTCAATGCCAGTCTCATATCCGCACTACGGATCAGGTAATCCCTCACCTCTCTCTCATCTGCCTCGGCTGCACGAGCTTGTTGCTCGGCCGCATGTCGCAATGCGTCAAGACGACACATTTCGCGTTGATGCTGTTGGACTGCTTCAGCATGGAGTGCTTCAGCTTCGGCCTGTTTCCTTGCCTTATCGGCATTCTGTGCCAGTCTTTTGGCAGCATGCCTAGCTGTCAATGCCTGATGCCTAGCTATCAATGCCTGATCACTGGCTAACAACTGTTGAATACGTTGTTCGGCCTCCGTGAGAGGCTTAGCCTCCTGTAAAGGAGGCTCCCCCCCCTGGGTAGAATCGGAATTCATCCAGGGGTTGAACACGATATTGAGATATGTTCGATGTTATCGCTCACTTTTCGGCAACAGAACACGATCAGGAACCTTATTTCCGCTTTTTACTCGCCAGCAGATTCGAAGTGATGCGAACCTGGATTCTTCTCTTCTTATTGGAGTGCTAAGTGCCCTTTATAGGGGTTAACTAGCGTGTGCAGGAGCGATAAACTGCTGGCAGACAGTTTATCCTCGACTAATCCTCGGGTTACTGCACTAACCTTTGATGATTCCTCTCTTACTGTTGACAAAAGTAGCGAAGTGAACTCGTTCCTGCAGAGGCTAGTTGTACTGAAGCCGACTGTTGACAGTAGGAAATGGTGTGGAACGGACTTGAGAGTCGATCCAGCCGAAGTGATGAGAAATGTGGAGCCGAAGAGGCGACTCTCTGATGAGGAGGATCGACTGCTGGTGCAGTAAATCGACTTGGTAGCCAGGAAAGGCTTGGGTAGCAGCTCACAGTGTCGAGTTATAGCCTAGAGATAGAACTGTTGAAGCTCACAGTGTAGGGTATAATCGAGAGATAGAGCTGAGATGGATGAAGTAGAGAAGCTGATGCTAGAGATCACGAATAAGTGTAGTGGTTAACTAGAGATATTCGATCAGTGTAACGATCAGGGCCTATTACTGAATGATGTGGTCTTGGAGAAATAGGATCAGTGTAGTGTAAACTAGAGATCTCCTATTAGTGCAGTGTCCTGGCCTTGATAAGAGGCCGAAATATCACAGTTGGACGTTAATCCCAGAACAGTTTACAGATAGCAGGGTGATTCAACTTCGGTATGTTACTTGAGTAAGAAGAGAAGAATGCCTGGAGTTAGCCAGGCATCTTCTAAGTACCACAAACAGACGAAATCCGAAACCAAAAAGCGGTACAAGCCACCCATACGTGCGGTGCACCCATACGTCGTGACACCCCTCTGTCAGACCGCGTTCACATTGGGGGGTATCCCAGCCAAACAGTACGCACTTAACAGAACTCTGGGATGATCCTAACCAGATGCACACTGTGGGCGCGAGTTGGGCGCGGGTTGGGCGATGTACTTTTGTGTACATCTAGGATCACTTGGAAACTACCTCAGGGGGGTTGTTTCCAAAATGATCCTGCCACGCACGCTGGCTAGGTCAGGGTTCACGCAAACTCAAACTAGGTCGATTGAATGCACCCTTGTCTCATGCGTATACTTGTTTATTCTTTTGTAACGGGTGTGATCAAACAGAACGTTGCATCGAGGCGGAAAGGTGCTGGCCTGCTGGGCACTGGCAAAATTGAGAGTCTTGGTCCTGCCTGGTCTCGGTCAGTACAAGCTCTGGTAGAAGCTCGAAATTCCTGATTCTCTCGTGGTCACAGCAACACTGATAAGCGCGCCACGACGATTGTGGTGTTGATAACACAACTTGACTGTGAAATCGTCTGTTGCTGACGGATTCTTGAAAGTATGTAGCTGAAACTGGCCGTGAGTTGAGCAAAAATGATCGTAACTAGATCCACACCGCCGATGATCCTCTGGATCCGATTCCATCCAATGTGAACGCGCCCCTGGTTGTATTCAAAACCAAATTGAACTTGCGTTCCACACCCATGTGCCAGTACTCGCAACTGACAGCTCGTGCTAGTGCAAATCTTCCCCCTCCACTTCCACTCTGCGTTCATTCGGACCATCGCGGCCTATACATTCCACTTTTCCGGCTACGCCCTTATCCTGTGGAAAATCCTCTTCCTACCTGGATTGAACTGGTGACCTCGCGATGCCCACGGAAGTTAACAGTCGCACGCTCCGGCCAGCTGAGCTTAAGAAGACTGCGTAGACTGCTAGATCACAGATAGAAACAAAGCAAACACTTTAAATCCCCTTAGTGTCATCATCAGCACATTATTAGCACAAGTAAAATAATACCAATGACGTAACAAAACAAAATTGTAGTACCGTATGTACCGTAAGCTAGCATGTGCCTTGGGTTGGGTCAAGACACCCACCCAATAACCCAACTCATGAGGGACATGTAAGTATGGAATACATGGGCATCTCAGGCCCGCAGCCGCTGCTACCGCTGCACATGCTTTCAAGCAGTCAATAATTTTGCAGCTTTGAAATCTGTTTCTGGTTTTGTAATTCAAGCACAGATTGGGTGTGCAGGTCTGGCGGCGCTGGCCGGCCTGCATCAGGCATCAGATGTTCATGATTTCAAGCAGTGCCTTATTTCGCACCTTTCAAACTCCCAGCTGGTTATGAAATCTGAAGCGCAGGTCGGGCCTGAGAGCCTGGCCTGTGCCAATCGCATATATACGCTCGATTTCAAGCACTCACTACCTTTCAGGTCACGTACTTTGAACTTCAATCACAGATCAAGTCTGCTGGCCTGGCGGCGCTGGCCCGCCTGCATCAGCTGCATACCCTGGACTTGAGCTACACTGAAGTGGTCAGTCTGCAGCCGCTGTACGCTGGGGCATGCTCAAGGCTCACAGCCCTCAACGTCAGCAACTGCATGCAGTTGGAACCGCACTCCCTCCTTGACGCCCTGCCGCCTGCACCCGGCGGATCCAGTGGCTGTGGGCTGCCCCGGCTACGAGATCTAGACGTGTCGTACTGCCGGCTCCTGACCGTACTTCCCCTGGAGGAGCTGCTGGCCGCGGGACGGGCTTGGTGAATCTGGGACTGAACAGGTGAGGGTCAGGGCTATCTTACACACACTTGGCCAGTGGTCTAAGCAAGAGGGCTTCCAATTGTAGCCACCCGATGACCCGACAGGCCCCAGGGCGTTGTCTATGTGCTCATTTACGAGATCAGTGCTCTGGAACCGAATGTTCCTTGACCAAATGTTTTGAAACAAGGAGAACGCGCTGGTTCAGGGTTTATTAAGCTGGACGCGTGGGACGAGGGTTTAGGGTAACTGATGTAGGCTAGGGGAGCTAGGGGTGTAAGTAAGGTGGGCAGGGGAGGCAAGAGGTCGGGATTTAGGGTTTGGGTTAAATATGTGAGGGAAACCGTGCTCCCCTCCCTTTCTCCACGCCTCTGCCCAGACTTGTTAAGTGTCTGGCTGCCTGCCGTGGCTGTCCTTATGTAGGTGTGCTGCGGTGCATGACAGCCTGTTTCAGCCGCGACCATGAGCCGCCCCTCTACAGCTACAGAGACTGGGACTGTTGAAGTGTGGACAGCAGCGATGCCTGGCCCTAGGCCTGGAACCCGAGGTACACAACTCGCCCAGAGGGCAAAAGATCCAGGGTCGAGGGTTTCAAACCAAATTGATTTGAGGGCAATGTTTTTTTGTCTGAGCTCAGCATGCATGGGGGGTTGAGGGTTGGTATAGCAAGTCAGCGATGAAACGGGTATTGCATCAGCTCAGCAAGCATGCCCAAAACCCTAAGATCTTCAGGCATATCGTTCATAGTTCAACGCTCTTAAATCTGGCTTTGCTTGTCGTTTGCTGGCATGCCCTGGCCAGCAATAGCCCCCACTCCTCCTCCCAACTTCTTCTCCTGTCACACACCTGCCCTGCTTAGTTCCTCAGCATGAATTGTGCTCAGGATCTAAAAGTGATGTCCTCTTCCCCTTCTGCCCAGCCTGGGTGTGCAGTTCCCCTATACCATGTCAGGCAGCTGCAGCAATTGGACAGTGCGGTGGCCGCTGAAGCATCGGGTCGGCTCAAGTGGCGCCCGGCAACGACATGCCTGGCCGGCCTCACTTCGCTCAAGCTTGGGATGAGTGGTGTACAGGTGGGTGGGTGATGGGGGGGGGGGGCTGGTGTGTTGGTGAATGACTGAATGGTGGACTGGTTGGCGCGTGACTGGGTGGGGTGCAGGTGGGTGGGTGAATGGTGGGTGGGTGACGGGTTGGGGGGGGAGTTAGGTGGGCAATACAATCAGATATGTCTGCTCCTTTTCCACACCCCACGTTCGTTTGTTGCCCCCCTGTTTGCCCCCCTCCCTCAGGTCCTGGCACTGCATCTCCCTCTCCTGTCCCACCTCAACACCAACAGTGCCACTTGTCTCCACATCATGGAACTCCGCTGCCCGCTGCTGCTGACGCTGCACCTGCAGGTGATGCCAAAAGAGGAGAGAAGGAAAATGTATAGGTGTCGATGAAATAAGCGGACGCGCTGCAGGTTTGAATTGCTTTTCCTTCGGTATGGACTTACCGTTTCTTACAATGCTGCCATTGGGACAGCCACCAACCCTAAACCCTGATCCCGTAACCCATGGTTAAACCTTGAACCCTGAACACATCTTTGACCCTAATCCCAACCCTGAATCAGTATATTTCTGAACCCATCATTAGACCTCAAGCCATCCTTCACGCTACATCATTAACCCCATGGTCGACCCTGACCTCTTGCCTCATCTGTTCACCCCGTACCCTGATATCACCCCTCGCCCAGGCGTGCATGCGCCTGCCTGCGTCGTTCCTCTGGCGCTGCCTGGAGGCATGCCCATCCCTGACATCGCTGGAATCAATGTATAGTGCACACGAGACGTGCCGGCAGGTGCAAGCCGCTGCAGCCGCCGCCTCTGCATTTCGCGTCACCCCAGTGACTAATGGCCACCCTGTGTTGACGCCATCCTCGGGGCGAAATGGGAAACGAGGGGTGGTCTTGGAGGGTGGTGGGGCGGTAAAGAAGCGTGTTTCCCCGGGCACAGACTATCCACCCTGGCCATCATGCTATGAAGTGAAGATGGGTGATGTTGATGCGGAGCGTGAGGACATGGGGGGCGATGTTGACGCGGCCGTGGTGGTGAGGAAGCGAGCCATGTTGCTGACAGGTGTACTGGCTAATCTGCTACTGTAGGTTGTGTGATTTGAGTGCGGCTGGCTGCGGTGGATTGTAGCAGTGAATACAGGGCGCTTGGACATGGGCTTCGGCAGCAGGACCCACTGCGGGGAATTCGATATTTATCTTCAGCTTCCTTTATAGATGGGGATACATGCAGCATCCCAGAAATCTGGCCTCGTTTGTTTTGCGAGGATTGGAATCGCAGCAAAAAAACCTCCAGCTGGCCGCGTGGGCCTGGTAGGGGAGGTGCGCTCAATCCCAGCTATATCATGCACAGCTAGAACCATGTCGCAGCCATGCCACTCTGTCGTGTCAGGGGCGGGGCAGGAACATGGAACCCAACGATCTAGATTGGGAGAGAGAGAGAATCGTTTGCTGGGTTCGGTTCCTTAACCTAGGGCCCAAGGGTGAATCAGCAGCATGGCCTATACAATTTGGCGCTCTAAATCGACTTAGTTTTCGGCTTTGTACGGATGAAAGACCCTGGCCCTTATGGAGCATGGATTGGACGCTGTTTAAAGGAACTCGGTACTTTGTGGACCGAGCGAGCCTAAGTTCCTGTCGTTTTATTCGTGGATTCAGGGTTTCCACACCCTGGGTTTCCACAAGTCCATACTGAGGTCCATACATGAGTTGGGCCCGCCTGCCAACTAGACCCATCCGGTACCAGTCCATGTTCCTGGCCCTATTAATAGCAATAATTTAATACTCCCACTTCAGTTATTAGTCCAGCGTTCCTTACAACATCAATTATCCCCTGTTTCCCCGGCCAGTTGGGCGCCCACGCAGCCGAGCTTTGAGCGGGCCCAGAGGTGTAACGTTATTGACCCTGTTTCCCCGGCCAACATATATCCCGGAGGTAAGTTGGCAGTGTCAAAACAGACATTTCCATGATTGGTATGTGGGCAAGATTTCCAGATTTCCAGTAAGCTGGCCTTGCTAGAAAAAAAACATTGTCGCACCGGAAGATGAAGGTTGAAAAGGGGACTGATCCCACCCGACTGACCCTCATCATCATGTGACCCAGTCACCTTCCCTAATTTAGTCATTTTCAATATGCAACACTTGTCCCATCGCCATACCGATATATGATCGCTTTATACATGAACATCCAGGAATCCTCAATTTAAGTCTCAACATGAAACCAATGCGACTAAATATACCCCAAGCATTACCAGGCCACAGCAAAAAATGTTTTGGGGCCTGCGCAACTGTTACATACCCGAAGGGCTATATACCGTAAACCCGGATAGGGTCTGCGCACCCCTGATGAAAACTAATATATCAAATGCGCAGGCAAAAATTACCCTACTCAGCGCACGCGCAGCTGAATGTTTTTGAAATTTCGTGCCGGAAACGCTACTCCACGCACCCCCAAAGGAGTTGTGAATTATTATTCTATTGTGCATCAACTCCGCGCACCCCCAACAAGAATTAATGAATAGCAGAGTCTAGCAGAGTCAAACCCGCTCTATGGAACCCTACGGTCTCAGACTGTCCCCTTGACATGATGTTCATCCTGGAACCAAATGAAATTTAAATTTGCGCCGCAATCACAAAGCAGTTACAATTATGTCAATAAGCTTAGAGCTCGGGACGCAGACATTTTCGACCCCCGGTCACTTGACCTCGCCATCTTCCTCAGCTGGGCGAGGGCACCAGGAGTCGTACCAATCTTGACTTGGTTCGCCGCATTATTGGTCGCAAGGTTACATAGCGCCCTTGCAGCAATGTCCTGCCCTGCCACCGAGCTTGATCCGAGTAAGACGACCAGCTGGGTGATAGCGTTTGGAGCGGCAGCGATCTTGATCCCATTCTCCACATTGGCTGCAAGGTTAAGCAACGCCCTCCCTGCCTTTTCCCGCACCCCCACCGAGCTCGAGCTCAATAAGGCGGCCACGTGGGTGATGGCACCATGAGCTGCGACAATCTTGACCCCGTTGTCCTGATTGAATGCAAGGCTGGCAAGCGCTCCCACTGCCATCTCCTGCGTTAATGCTGGGCTTGATGGCAGCAAGGCCACCAGCTGGGTGATGGCACCAGGAGCAGCACCGATCCTGACCTTGTTCTCCGTATTGGCTGCAAGATTGTGGAGTGCCCCTGCTGCCCTCTCCCGTGCTGCCTCTGAGTTTGAGCTCAACAAGGCCACCAACTGGGTGATGGCCCCTCGAGCTGCGGCGATCTTGACATGATTATCCATATTGACTGCAAGAGTACATATAGCCCCCGCAGCCGTCTCCTGCACCTCCAACGAGCTTGAGCTCAGCAAGGTGGCCAGCTGGGTAATGGCACCTGGAACAGCTGCAATCTTCACCGTGTTCTCCATATTGTGTGCAAGATTAAACAGTGCCCCTGATGCATTCCTCTGCAGCTCCGCTGAGCTTGAGCTCAACAAGGCGACCAGCTGGGTGATGGCACCGGGGGCAGCTCCGAGTTTGACCTTGATGTCCTTTGAGTGTGCAAGTGTACCAAGAGTCCCCGTCGCCTGCAGCTGTACAGCCACTGAGCTGGAGCTCAACACAGCAACCAGCTGGGTAATGACACCAGGAGCATCACGAAGCTTGGCATGGTTCTCTAAATTACATGCCAAGCACCAGAGTGCCCCTGCTGCCACCTCCTGCACCGCCACTGAGCTTGAGCTCAGCAAGACAACCAGCTGGGTGAGGACACCAGGAGCACCACAGATCTTGACCTGGTTTCCTGCCTCTCTGCTTGCAAAATTGATCATGGCCTGCGCTGCATGCAGTTGCTCTGAAGCTGTGGGTGAGGACAGCTTGGCCACGATCTTTTCGATTTCCGTGGGCACCTTCCTTGCCACCTGCTGGATCATGTTGGCAAGTTCAGGCGTTAGTAAAGGAGGACGATGTGATGGTGCGGAGCTTCGAGGAAAAGGTTCAAGCCAGAATGATGCATGCATAGAGGTGGAAGGCGGGAAGGCTTGCACATTACAGCTTTGTTCAGCAAGGGCAGGCGTCGTGGGACGGATGGCAGGCAGCCTGTTTGTGAATAAATGAATAGGCAAACAAGCGCGTGGATTGAGAAACGCAGCCTCCTGCCATTCAAGCGCATGGTGCCCCCCGCCCCCCCAAGCAATCAATGCAGCCAGGTACGTCATCCCACGCAATGGGCTCAATGCACACAATTCATTCATCTTCAGCTTCAGAGCGTCTTTGGCTGCGCCAAAATATCATCTGGCAGGTTTATTCTGCCGAGGGGCCAGAGGTTGCAGTTTGTCACAAGCAAGGTCCTGAGCTCCGAAATTATCTCGATGAGGGGTGGAGATAAATTAAGCCAGGCTTATGTTCCACGGCCAAAGATCCATGGCCTAAGATTCATGGTCTAAGATCTATGGTTTAAGATCCATGGCCTAAGATCTATAACTTCAGATCCATGTTCTAAGATCCATGGCCTAAGATCCATAACTTGATATCCATGGTTTGAGATCCATGACCTAAGATCCATGGCCTAAGATCCATAACTTAAGATCCATGGTTCAAGATCCATGGCCAAAGATCCATGGCTTAAGATCCATGGCCCAAGATCCCCGGCTTAAGACTCAGGGCCTAAGATCCATGGTCTAAGATCCATGGCCCCAGATCCATGGTTTAAGATCCATGTTCTAAGATCCATGGACTAAGATCCATAACTTCAGATACATGGTTCAGGATCCATGGCCTAAGATCCATGGCCTAAGATCCGTGGCCTAGGATCTATGGCCAAAGATCCATGGCCCAAGATCCATGGCTTAAGATCCATGGCCTAAGATCCGAGGAGCCCTTAAGATCCATGGCTTCAGATCCACGGCCTGAGATCCATGGCCTTAGATCCATGGCCTTAGATCCATGGCTTAAGATCCATGGCCTAAGATCCATGGCCTAAGATCCATGGCCTAAGGTACATGGCCTAAGGTACATGGCCTAAGATCCATGGCCTAAGATCCATGGCCTAAGATTCATTCCATGTGAACATATGTATTCAATGTTTAAATGTCCAGCACTTACCTCGGCATCCTCCTTCCTGACCGCCTTCTTGCTGCACCAGTGCTTGTGCCCGGACGCCCAGACCTTGGCCTGGCACTCCTTCCCGCAAGTCGCGACCGCACCCTCACACGTCCCGCAGCACAGCTTCAGGCCCTCGTCGAATTTGTCGCACCCCCAGCATCGCGCCTTGATGTGCTTCACGCTGCTGCCCAACACCAGCTCCCACACCGAGCCGAAAGGCAGGCCGCTGGCCTCGTTCCCATGGCAATCGTAGCCACCCAGGGCAAACATACGGGAGCCCTCCATGTTCTTTGATAGCCTGGACTTCATTTTGATAGCGTGATCTGCTGGGTCCGGCGCGCTAGCAGCTCCTGACTCCTGCATTGCCCCCTTCCGTGATGCGACTGCCTCCAGATGCTTGTCTCGGCTGCTGCTGCGGCTGCTCACAGCATCATCAAGAGTTTCAGGGCCGGCAGCGCCGGCAGCTCCAGCGGAAGCTTGAGCAACTGAAGATGTGTCCGGATTGGCAATCGCCTCAATCGGCACTGCGATCAGGGCCGCCATCGCCCGGTGCTCCGGCCAGTGGTCGGTGAACACATAATTCCACATCTTCTTCTGAGCGTCGAACAGAAACGTGTCGCCAAGATTGGTGTAGTACATCTCGAGGGAGGCTTGGTGGTCCACAAACTTGAGCTCCGTCGAGTAGCCGCCGAAGATGATCGCTTTGCTCATCATGGACGTGTCTCCGCCGCCTCCACCACTGCCATACGTAGCGACCGAGAACCCCGACCTCGGACAAGGCGTGTTGCCCTGCTTCCCGCGGCCATTCATGAACGAGGCCTCATTGCGCCAGGTGCGGGCCGCGATGTCGTAGGACCAGAAGTAGCGTTCCTCGGGAACCATGGGCTCGTTGACGCTTGCAGTTGGAGCTGGAAGGATACACCAACATACAAGAGGTATAAGGCTCAGGGCTCAGGGTTTAGGGCTCAGGGTTCAGGCTGGGGGGTGAGGGTTTAGGGTTCAGTCTCAGGGTTCAGTCTCAGGGCTCAGACTTTAGGGCTCAAGCTCAGGGTTGATGGTCTATGGTTAATGGTTCAGGCTCATGGCTCATAGGTCAAGCAAGATGCCTACAAGTATTATGCTGGTGTGAGACAATCAGTGGTCATGAAGAACCCAGAAAGGCAGCCATATCCTCATCTTGATATGCATGGGTAGTCATTTATTTACGAAGTCCCATGCGCTTGCATGGCGCCCACTTGACAGTCCTTGTGTAAGTAACATGATTTCTTTGTTAATAACATGGCGACCACTGGACTGCGCTGGTGTAAATAAAACACAAGCTTCTTCAGCTTCACGCCACTCACCAGGCGTGCGACCTCCCAGGATGAACAGCTTGCCGGACATGGCCCACATCTGGTGACCGTGCCTCCCGGAGGGGAAGCTCTGCGACGTCCCGGGCATCTTGTGGATCACTTCCCAGGCATCGTCTGCAAGGCTGTAGGCGAACAGGCAGGCTGGGGAACCCATGTTGAGCCCATTGGTGTACCCGCCGTAGATGTACAGCTTGTTACCTAGGACCGCCATGGCAAATTCGCGGAGCCGCTCGCCGCGCTGGGCCCATGGGAAGCTCTTGGCGTTCCTGTTTATGTGCGGGAGTGCGGGCAGGGTCGATTAAATTAAGCAATGCACAACCCTCAACTCTAACCACTGGGCAGGGGAAGTTATGGACCCTCTGAGCTTTGCATGTGCGAAAAGGAGAGCGGGCAGGGTCCATTTCATAAAGTAAAGCATGACTCACTCAAGGCTGTCAATTGGGGTTCACATGAATGCCAATCACCTGTGAAATAGCCGACAGTTTCGAATTTGCACACCTCGCTTTCCACTAATGGCCTGTTCAAACTCACTTTCGACTTTTTGCATGTCATTGCCTCACTTTCAACATCCACTAGTTAAAACCCAATGTCCACTTCCAGGCAATTCAGGTCCTATTTACTGGCTATTTCCTAGCTATTTGCTTCTGATTTCCCACTGATTGGTTTGTATAATATGCTTTCTGGGAACCGTAATAAACTGCATTTCAGAAGTCCGAATTGACCGACAGCAAGCTTAGGCTCTGTCTTGGGCCTAAGTCTGTCACCCTGAATCTAAGGACAAGTCACCCTGATTATACGGACGACAAGCAGCACATTTGTAAACCTAAACTCTTAACCCTATGCAGTAGCTCTTACTTGGGCCACTCCGCACACGACCTCTTGCTCCATGTCTCAGTTGCCATGTCAAACAGGTGCACAGCAGGCGCCTCAGTGTCCCTGAAAACAACATTGCAGATGCTGCTCCGCCAAATAGCATTGGAAAAGTACATGTGGCCAGGCGGGGGATGAGCGTCTCGAGGGCCACGAGGCTCCACAACGCGCCACGTCATGCTGCTCAGGTCCAAGGCGTACACCTAGATAGAGAGGGCAGGGGTGAACCCTCATCGTCCATGCAATCACCCCCGAACAAGGTCTTACCCGGTAGGAGGGGACTTGACTTTAAGTTGGCAATGTCATCGCATTTGAATGATCCAAGAGCGGCACTGCATTCACTTAGTTGCTTCGGGGTTTAGGGTTTAGGGTCTCACCCAATGGCAGGAGGAAATATTGAGGTCAGGCTGGTACTGTCCAACGCAATTCTGGCTAATTAAGCAAATTAGGGCTGCAGATTTCTCATTGAACAGTATGTGTCGTTGAAGGTTGCTAGTAAGAAAATGACAAAAAAAACTGCCTCCAATACTGCCTCTGCATAATTATTTGGGCCGGCTAGAGATCTCGGACCCCGTTAATTCCCATCAATCCCCACCCTCCACAATAAGGGTTTAAGTAAGGATTCATCATCATTCCCCGCCTTGCTGGTCATACTTATGCTGATCAAATTATTACACCACCAGCAGCTGCCCCCCCCCACCCCCATACACACCTTGCTGTTATGAACCATCTGGCCAAACACATTGCCTCCGACAATATAGATGCTGCCGCCATGGTGCCCAGCGCCAAAGCCCTTGAGCTCCGGCGGCACCTCACCGCCTGCCCGCCTCTGGGTCCACCTTGCGGTGCACACAGCCGACCAGTCCACCTTTCCACGGCACGCCAGCCGCCCGTCCACGCTCGGGTGCCGCATGCTGTCCAGCCGGCAGCTATAGGCCGAGAGGTCCGCTGCGGCGACACTCAGCGAGACATCTCGAATCAGCTGCGCCGCAGAGGCGCTATTGCCCGTCGCCTCAAAGGCATTCGAGCGCCGGACACAAGCCTGGAAGAATGAGCAGTGGGTGGCCAGGAGAGAGTGGTGGTGGGATGATAGGTGTGTGTGTATGTGTGTGTGTGTGTGTGTGTGTCAGTATGAGAAACTGGCCTGTCATGACTGAGTTAACCTGCCTTGAAGAATATCTCCTCGGCACCGGGACGAATCTGGCGGCCGGCGAGTGGCCCTGACTGTACGCCAGCCACGAGCAGTGACGGGAAGCACGTGATGTGCATTGCCATAGCAGTGTCAATGAGGACCGCACGCATGTTGCTGAGCTTCAGGTTGCACATCGCTCGGTTGTTTAGCGTCTGGCCTGAAAGCAGCCAGCAGGAAGGGGGAGAAACGTTTGGCGTCAACGTTTACCAACGGGGGGACGTCCTGAGTATCATATCCCCTTAACCATAGACGGTGCATAGCTGATGTGCGCTTAATGAAACAGTCATACGGTATGACTCATACCCACCATCCCTACACCTTGCATGGCACTAGGCATTCACATGCACCATGCCTGCACCCAACAAACCCATCCACCCAGGCTCATAGCGCACCTAGGATGTTGAACAACTCGTTGGCGTCGGGCATGCCGCTTGCAGCTGCCTGCATCCAACCGCGGTGGCAAATAAACTCATCTGTCATGTCGTCCGTTAGGTATTCGGAATAGGCCGCGATCGCGCCGATATAGTCCTGCGCTCTGAACATATTGTTGCCGGCATCCTTCGCTTTGGTCACCATGACGCACATCACTTGCGCATAAAGCATGTCCTCCATCGGTCCTGCAACTCCTGGTTGAGCATGCTGCAGCGGCGCGGACAGCGGCATCCGATGATCTGACGTGTTTATTTAAGTGGATGCCGTAGAAGAGATCTTAAAATTAATATTGCACATAGGTTACAAGGCTCGTCGCTACGAACGCATTTTGTATGGAATACGTACAGAATTTCCTTCGGTTTCGGCCACCCTGTTTCGGCTACAACCCTAATCCATAGATTTATAAATCCCGGGGATCTTCGCATGTTTCCCGGGATTCTTCTGGTTTTGGTTTATTTTATTTCAGGTGAGAACTACCCTATGTTTCATTACGAAAGAAAGCTAAGGTCGAGGTGTGGATGATGACGTTCATACAATTATGGTCGATTACCATGCGACAAGGACGCATGCGGACGCGCCCCAGTTTCATATCGACACATCATAAAACAGCAGAGGCAAGTAAGCCGAGGGCACACAAATAATTGTGGTGACTGACACGCTGGCAACATTGAGACCAACAACTTGGGTCCCCCGCCCCCCCCCAAAAATAAAGAACGAGCACCCAAGCCTACCACCCGTCCACCCACCCACCCACCTACCGCCTCCGGAACCCATTGAAATTCAAACATCTCAGTCAAATTCAAAATTACAGGGCATGCTGGGTGTTTTATTATCAGCTCGTCAAGGCGCTTCTACAGGTGTATTTCAATTCGTTAGGTGATGTCAATTCACGCCAACAGTCAATTTTGGTACTAGGCTCAGCCAGGCTATTGCTTGAGTACTGACTACCGTCTTGTGGCAGGGGTCGAGCCACCAAGGGGCGTGGCCGGGGAAGGGAGATAGACAGGGAGGGGGCTGGGACTAGCGAGGAAGGCAGGCCTACCAGAACAAGGGGCTCCGGGAGGGGCATGCTGCCACACTCAAGGGGAAGGGGTATCGTGTCAGGCAGACTGGGGGGAAGGGATGGGCAACGATCAGAGGCAGAGGCCTTGGATGAGTCAGAGGACCTATCCGTTGAGGAGGAGGAGGCTGACGAGGGTGCAGTTGTTGGGGGCAGGCCTAAGCGAAAAGTGCAAAGGCCGGGCCGCTATGTAGAGGAGTTGGAGGAGGAGGGGTCAAGCACAGGTTCCATCACTAGTGATGATGACTTTGATGAGGAGGAAGAGTCCTCTGATGATGAGGCTCTTGATGCTGAGCTCTCTGAGTTGCAGGCAATCCTGCCATCCGTGCGGAGGTCCAGCAAGATGCGGTCGATGGAATCATTACTACGGTAGCCTGCTTGACAATCTTGAGTGAGGTCTTTAGCTTCAACATCGCACTGAAATCAACTTTGTATGTGAGGACAAATGTCTTTTTAGTGCATTTTTTGTACAGTATTGGCCGAACATTGCTGGAGGGGGGGGGAGGGGAGGGGAGGTCTGATGTTTGTCTTTGGGTAAACTCTGCGGATTTGTTGTGTTCTAAGTTTCCCGGGGATCTTATCGGGCGATGAGATGACCACTCAGGAACACGCCAATGCCGCTAATTGCTGTTAATTCGGGGGGGAAATCAACCCCCAAGGTCATATCACCGGAATATATTGAAGGCTTCAGCGAACCCCCAAAGCAAACCCCCAGAATATTATAAAAGGCCTCAAAGCGGATCCCCAAAGGCATCGAAGCACCAAAACATCGTGGCAGTACCGTAATGCTCGCTAGCGATCACAATTCATACCAACAGTCATTTTGGGTACTAAGCTCAGCTAGGCTATTGACTACGGACTACTTCTAGCTAGCGATCACATGTTTCCAGAAGGCATCTTTCCTCCCAACTCTTTTTAGTTAGGCGCCCTCGCTGCCGAGCCTCTTTGAGCAGGGCTCAGAGGTGTCACGTCATTGACATGTTTCCAGAAGGCAGATGGCCAGGATGGCAATGGCAATGCGATGGCATCAGCCTTCATCTTGGCCATGAGCTCCCTCACTACCTTCGTCCTCTCCCTCAACGGACCTCTTTGCCCACTACTCTTTCTAATTGCTCCACCGTCACCGCGTAGCTTGCCATATCTGCCTCCGCCAGCAGCTGAATGGGGTGGCACGAGAGCAAGCCCGAGCGTTCTCTGCCGCTTCGAATCGCGTTGTATCGCGGAAGCTGCCACGCACTCCCTCCCATTCTGGTGGTGTCCGACGTTCGACGTTCGATTTGAGGACCTTGCCACAACGACCACAAGTCAATGACGTTACACCACTGGGCCATGCTGCAAAGCTCGGCCGCGTCGGCGTCCAACAGCAAGGTTGGAAACTAAAGAGAGAGAGGAAAGAGACCCCTCAAAAGCAAAACAAAAAGTCTTAATCCCCAATCCAACTACCGGAAGATAAAGACGTCTGGGCCATGCTCAAAAGACTCGGCCGCATGGGCGTCCCACTGTCAGAAAGGGGGGAAAAGGAGAAAAGAAAAGCAGAAAATTATTGCGCAACCAAAAAAGCAGGCACCTGTCCCAAGCGATACCGTCGGTAAAGGCCAAGACAAGTTGGCGAGCTAGAATCCCCATGCAAGTCTCTCCCGGAAACCATTATAGCTACAAACAGAGGCGGCCTTCATGGGTCGCCTCTAACTCCCATCTTCTAGCTGCCCCTGAGGCGGCCGTCATGGGTCGTCTCAAACTCCATCTTCTAGCTGCTCCTGAGGCGGCCTTCATGGGTCGTCTCGAACTCCATCTTCTAGGTGCTCCTGAGGCGGCCTTCATGGGTTGCCTCAAACTCCATCTTCTAGCTGCTCCTGAGGCGGCCTTCATGGGTCGCCTCGAACTCCATGTTGAAGCTGCTCCTGAGGCGGCCTTCGTGGGTCGCCTCAAACTCCATCTTCTAGCTGCTCCTGAGGCGGCCTTCATGGGTCGTCTCAAACTCCATCTTCTAGCTGCTCCTGAGGCGGCCTTCATGGGTCGCCTCAAACAACCACAAGTAATCTGGTTATTTATGATCCACCAGACCAACACTACCACGTGTTGCGTGTCATACAGCTCTTTCTAAGGCTAGCTCAGCTGATTTCGTGGTGTCTACAAAGGAGCCAAAGTGCCAAACCCTGAGTATGGGGAGCCAGGGGGTCACGTGGTAATTCAAGCAACAACGTGGTAATTCAAGAAATTCAAACATGTTAGGATGTAAATGGACTCATGTTGGCAAGCAGAACACAGAGGTGCCGCAGTCAGCCTCAACATACCTCCAGAAAATATACAAAGTTTTCCCAATCATTTCTTTTTGGGAGACCCCCCACCCACCCCCACCCAACTTTGCCTTCCATATCCCCCACCCCCCTGGGCCAAAAAGCATTTTATAAAAAACAGTTACCGTATAACCGGTTTCACTCCACTATTAATTAGTTATTTTGGGGGGTGCGCGAACAGCCTGCGCGGTTAAACTAATTACATAATTCATGCTGCGCGAAGTTCTCAGTCAAAGAGCGAAAAACTATTTGAGGGTGTGCGCGGACTAGTCTTCTGTACCAAATAACACATTTCTGTCACAACTCAGCCCTTGACACCCAACGACAAGTCAACGACGAGGCAGGTTACGAGTTCGACACCACAATATAGTTCGCTTGGTCCCAAGCGTCGTTTACAATTGTGTTGACAGTACTGCGCGAAGTTGGTTTGTTTGTAGCTGCGCGGACATTTATTAATAAGATATGACATTAAGGGCTGCGCACTCAAGAAATAAAACGATTTGCTCATAATGGCTGCTGCGCTGTAAAAGCGCTGCGCGGACACATGCCTTTTTTGCTGCGTGGACGATTTGCTAAAATATTAAAATCAGGGGTGCGCGAACCCTATTCGGTTCTACGGTATGGAATGCTTTCGTCAAGCTCTACAAAAAGGGGGTGGGCCGATTTATTCCGATTAATACCGTAGAATCTCCTAGACTTCGTTCACAATTAATTAATTATTGGGGTGCGCGGACATGGCTGCGCGCTAATATTAATTCAAAAATCGGCGGTGCGCGGAGTGTCAGCCTGGTGCCCAAACAACTATTTCGGGGGTGCGCGCTTAGAAATATAAACAGCAAGTATAAGAAAAAACGCGCGCTCGCGCGCAACTGTTTGATGTGTCAAGTGATCCTTACGCCAGTCCCCGTAGCGAAGCTCTATCCTGGAGGTAGAGACGGGTGCTGACGACTGTTGACGTTTCGGGGCCCTAACAGCCACACGTTTCCTGAGGCCAAGAACCGGCGGGGGAGGAGGATGACCACTACGCTGAGTATTGCTGACCGTGTAGGCGTGTACTGTCCTTGCTAGCATCAAACTAGGGTTTAACTGAGTTTACTGTACTGGTTGAGAGTGCTGCGCGGAAGTAAAATTAAATTATTTTCAGTGATGCGCGGCGTAACATTAAATTACCTGCCGCGCGACGTTAAATAAAATTACAATTTCGTCACAGCGCGGCCGTTTTCTTAATTCTCTTTGGCTGCGCGACGAAAAAAATCTTTTGGGGGGGGGTGCACCAACCCTAAGCAGTTTTACGGTAAACAACAAAGAAATCCGGGCGTTCGCTGAGGCAAATAAAGTCTACGTTACGTCATACAATTTGAATTCCCGGGCTGATGAAACATGCAAGGCGTGGGTCGGGTGCCGTGAGTGCCCTGAAAACTTGTGAGTTTTGCATGGCTATGCAACATGGCAAGTTACATGGTTTTCTGCAACTAGTAGGTGAACCTCTTGAAGGCTTGTCTCTTCAGGGGCACGGGATGCGGTTTGCCAGACCTTGGTGTTCTTGTTTTTTTGTGGGTGAACTTGCCATCCTGTCTTTCCTTTTGTGCCCCCTCCATTGACTTTCCTAAATGACTTTTTGTTTGCCAACGTGGCCGAGCTTCATGTCAGCATGGCCCAGAGGTGTAACGTCATTAGAGCATGGCCTCTGAACCCTGCATTGTAAACATGATGTATTGACCAGTAATTTGGTATGTACAGGCTCTTCTGACTCAGAACATGTTGCCTTATGTTGTTAGCGTGTTGGCTTCATGGAGTGTGCATGCTGGTTTTGTGTGGGCTGTAAACTCGAGTGTCCCTTCATGATTCTCTGGACATTGCAGGCTGCCGTGGCACCACTCATGCCTCTGACAGTCATGCTTTGTCCACCAGCTGGGCATGGCATCTGTCGCATTATCAAAAACTGTGATATTCGTGACTTGATTCCTTGTATGTCTTGTTTGCCAGAATTGATAATGTGCACAGAGCAGGCTGATGCAGTCGGTCAATGACGTGACACCTTAGGGCCCTGCTCAAAAAGGCTCGGCCTCGAGGGCGCCCAACTAAAGCGTTGTCCTGGGACAGCCGCTAGGTACACAGAAAGACTATCGAAACACTATACACAGTTGCAATATTTGTTAAAGTAAGGGCAATATATAAAAGTGGCAACGTGGCATCAAACCGTCCTCCTTTGGCCCCTAGAGCATCGGGGGGCGCCATGGGCCATGGACTGAACCCCCAGAACTAACTCATGCTTCTACAGCTTTATAGCGGCGCTGGGTAGCGCTTGGCCATGGCCTCGAGCTGCTCGTCAAACAGCTCACACTTGATGACCTGCTCCACCTCATAGAAGGGATTCTTCAAGACGTAATCACTGTACAGCTCATACACTCTGCACGTGGGTTTTAGTGAAATTGGTTTTCTTCAGGACACAGTCGTTGTACAGCTCATGCACTCAGCATAAGAGCCAAGGGGGAGAAATGCTAACGCAGCACCTACAACCAGGGGTTACACACATAAAAAAACAGTAGAGAGTAAAGAGTTTGTGACTCTGACTTCATTTGTACAATTAGGGGTGTTTGGGCTTAAGATGTGCCGGGGCAGGGGCTAGAGGCGGGTGCCTGGCCAGCGTCTATTTCACCCCCTTTGAAGTGCCTGGCCTTACGGCCAATGCCTTCTCATCTCATTGTGTGCTTTCCACGTTGGACCTGCCCCTCAACATGACTTGAGCTTTGGCGGCAAAAGATGGGGGAGAAGACCTTGTGGGCAGCAAGGTAGCAGCCAGGAGGTACCTAACACTGCATGGCATGTGCCTTTTGCACAACACCGCTTGCAGGGCAATGAGTGTCCGTACTGGCAAGGCCTGCAGCAGTGTGTTGCAGTAACTCCATCATTTCAGGCAAAACAGCCACCTCCTACAGGCCGTGCTCGAAGGAGCCCAGGCAGCGTGAACAGGACAAACCCAGAGGAAGTTAGGAACTGCTTAGTTTCCTCCAGTGAAAGGTACATCAAAAAAATTGAAACATGTGCTAATGTTAACCCACCTCTGCAATACGCTTGGGATGTAGGGCGAGCTGGGGTCCACCACAAGGAGAAATTTTGTACCTGGGTCGGCAGAGATGCAGGGAGGAGTGTCTGTGTCAACATGTGCCATTGCCTGGGTCGGCAGAGATGCAGGGAGGAGTGTCTGTGTCAACATGTGTCATTGCCTGGGTCGGCAGAGATGCAGGGAGGAGTGTCTGTGTTAACATGTGTCATTGCCTGGGTCGGCAGAGATGCAGGGAGGAGAGTCTGTGTCAACATGTGTCATTGCCTGGGTCGGCAGAGATGCAGGGAGGAAAGAGCCTTGGCCACCTCAGGTCAACATTGACATTCAGCCCACCAGGCGTTCCGGAGACATTGTGTCAAGCAGTCCATGTGTGTGTGGGTGGGAGGGGGGGAGGGGCCTCACACGACTACAACTGCATGTTAAACGGAGCCTATACCACCCAGGTGTCACAAAATATTCACTGACGGGTTAAGGGTCTCTGATTCCTTAATAGTATTGCTGGTCACTTTCAATGGAGGGTTGGAAGCACAGGTGCTGGGGAATGATTTAACGCGAACGTATTACGCAGACTGACATTGAGCATGCTTGCTACAGTTAAGAGCCAAGCATCATAAGATAAACGATTCAACGAGAGCATAGAAAAAAAAACAATCCTGATTCCTCACAACAAACTACGTTTCACCTTACAACTGTCACAGTGAGCGTCTCCTGGGATGCATGGTACACAATCTCCTCCAAACCTCCCCAAATAAAAATTAAAGTTGCTAATCTGGTTGCTAATGGAGACCTTTTATTTCATTGATTACTTTAATCTATCAAACCTGACAAATATAAAGCCCCCAACAAGCAAAAGTGCTACCAAGCAAAAATGATAGCTGCTAATAACATTAAAATAGTAATATAAATGATGAAATGTAGATGCCCACCTGTAGGCGTTTCCAGGCAGTGCAGGTCAAATGTCTCAGACTCAAGGAGTTCTATGCCAACGCAGCCGGGGAGAGGCGACAGCTGTGCCGCAATGGCGTGCAACGAGTGCCTGCGGGGCGGAGAGAACGGGAGGGGAGTAGGGTGAGCAGGGTGGGGAGGTGGGCAGTGACCAGGGGATGAGAAGAGGTGCCGGGGGCTGAGATTTTTTCATTAGATACACTCATATAAAGTCATATTCCAGGAGCCAAAGTTCATACCCTACACTAGACACACATTCCAAGTAGGCACGCATGGGCAAACATAACGCCAAGGTGGCCATATGATGCATATTGCATATGATGCAAGGATCTCCCTGGACACATTAAGCCCCTAATACTCCAGCCTCGGAGGATCTCCCCTTGCATGATGAACCCAGCCCCTCCAGCCTGGTACCTGTTGCATGCCCTCATGTAGTGTCGTGTGTGTTACGGACCCACAGCTCGCACGTATGAGTGCGTGAGGGCATGCATGAGGAAACATCGCAGAGCCAGAGGAACAAATGTGGCAGTGTCGTACCTAAGAACTATCACTGGCATGCCGGTATGGTGCATGCAGTGCCTGTTTGATCACTTGTGCTGCCAGCAGCGTAGACGCTCCCTTATGAGAGACGCAATCACGTGCATGCCCCTCCCAAGGACCGTATTCTACTCAACTTCATGCAGTGGCCAAGGTCCATGCCCACTGTTGACTGCCAAACAAGCGACTGACATGGGTGGGACAGTCCCACCAAATGATGGCCATGCCCACACATGACAGCCAAGCGATCTACTGGCATGGGTCCGAGAGAGAGCCCCACGAAAGACTGGCCATGCCCAGATATGAGTGACAGGACTCTTATTATGGTTATGGAAGCCATTTGGTTGGGAGCACCCCAGCAGATGCTGGCCATGCCCACATAAGAGTGGCAGGACTGCCATGATTAGGGTCGCATGGGCGAGGGAGTCCTACCAGATGCTGGCCAGTCGCAGCGAGTCGTTCAGGTCCACACGCGACAGGTTCTCTGAAAAGTCCTTGCTGAACACAAGTCCTCCGGACTTGTTGACGACGTACAGCGACAGGATCGACATGGCTGGGATGCAGTACCGTAGGCGCGGCCACCCGCTGGCCCTGATCGAAGGGGCCCAGGCAGCGTGGATTACAGCGCTATTAGAGGGCTGTGCCTGTCTCAGCAGCGCCTATGAGACTGAGTGTGTAGATCTGGACAGTGATGGTGCTTCCTCGTAGTGCTTCCTCCACGTGGAAACTTCGCGCCGGCTCACAGGTACAGGCAAGTTCGAGATATAGGGAAGCTTCGATATAGCTCTGACAGCCAAGAGCGTCGCTTGGAAACCCGGGCAGGATAAAGAAGCACGGACACGAAGCTGTATATTGGTGTTGGTTTCAGGAAGTGAAGCCGAATACTTAATACTTTGTTCCTTTCTGGCAAAGATGCACCGGAGGCGATTAGCCCGGCCTCAAGCACAAACCAACGATGTTTTGGTTTTAGATCTGGCAGATCTGGATGGCTCCGGAGTCCTGAATCTAGGTGTGCATGTTGGGTCCGATGTCGGGTGCGGTGGTCGGGGTTACTTTAGCTGGTGTGAATCACCTCGTATCCCCTGAAACCCAGTTCACTCAACTGACTCTGAAGAGAGGGCCGCGCTGGGTTCGATCGTACATACCGGTCACGGTACAAATCGTCATGATCAAGCAAAGAAACCTGGCCAGGGGGAAGGCAGTGGGACTCGTCCGCTCGAAAAGCGCACCTTATCGCTCGTTCCGCGTCTCGAGACGAATCAGGATGCCTGTTCTTCACGTTAGCCCTATCCGTGCCATCTCTATTTCCCAGCCTGCTTTCCACGAGGGCGAGACTCTGCTGCAGGAGAAAACGGGAATGCAGGCAGTCGCCCGGAGCCTCCTACCTCGCATAAACGCGCGTGCCGACGCAACCGTGCAGCCATTCATCGTGGCGCAGCCCATGGCCTACCTCTCTAGTGGGTGAGTGGGCCCGCCCATGCAGGCTGCTTGCATGCTTGCGGGTCAGAGCCCATCTGAGCGCCACTGCCCTCCTGCCTCCCCTCTTGCTGCCAAATAGAGATTCGGAAGGCAGCATTTGGGCGTCAGCACTGGTGGGCGGTGACGGGTTCGCCTCCTTTCCTGACGAGAAGCATCTCGTCCTCAGATGCCCAAAGCAACAGGTGGCAGGAGGTGAGGCGCAGCTGCATGATAGGAGGCCAGGCGCCTACGGAATCAATCAATAAACATAGCGCCACAAGGCTTGGGTTGAGGAGGTGACCCTTTCAGCTGAAAGGGTCACCTCTTAAGCCCAAGCCCGTGCTTATTTAGGGGCACCCATCATGTGATGTGTAGAAGGAGCTAGCAGAGCAACATGCGGTATATCCGTCAGTATATCAGACTCGTCCATCAATGCTCCAATTTGACTTGTTGGTCACCACTGGCAACTGGCATCCTCAATGTGATTCTCAAATCTAAGACGACTGAAGGCACATCCCTTCAAACTGCAGCTCCTTTGGTGACCTCTACCGGCCACACACCCAGTACAGGCTAGGCGGTAAGCGCCGGACTCCGGAGGGAATCCCTGTAACAGTGCCTACCGGTAGTCAGACATGGTGCCCTGACGGCCTCTAGAAATCCCTCCAAAACGATGCTGTCACGCAGTGCTCTCCAAGGTGAAGGCTGGGGACCACATCGGATGCCTATTCATCGATTTCAAGACGCTGGTCCGTTGCCGAGTCAACGGCTGCATCGAAAGCGTCAGCTGCATGGGGGGCTCCGAAGATGCTTGCGTAGAGCTGAGGCTGGACATCATGCAGTGCTTCCTCTCATGCCCAAAGTATATCCATGGTGCGGAGCCCAGGGTGCAGGGCATGAGGCATGTGAGGACATCAACGTGTACCAGTATCTAATCCAAGGCGACATGCATGCACTGTAACCCTGTATGCATATTGGTGTGTGTCTTGAGAATCCTGGGATGCTACTAGCAGTATGAGATATATGGCATAATGGCATGCCTGGAGCTGCAGTATCATACTTTCAGAAACAGCATGCTGCTTGTGCTGTGCTCACTCTGAAGCTATAAAGGGTGTCTCATCGTGACTATCAAGGCACTGACAAATAACCTTTGGCTGGCAGCCCATGTTCAGGTTTATAGGGTTGAGCATGTGGTTCTGCAACAATCCAGAGCAACCCACCCTCAATCTCTGCTGTTCATGTCTTCGTATTCACTGTATCACACTTAAACCACACTGTATGAGGTCAGTCACGGTTTTAAACAGATAAGAGGATATCAAAGACGTTTCTCAGCACAAAGCACAAGAAGGCCAGGTTTCCGGTACCTTCCACTGACGAGTTAAGGGCTCGACTCCATTCAAAGTGCTTCCATTCCGTTGGTCTGCACTTGCACAGTGCTGTTATCTATCATTTGACTGAAGATATGCGCTTCTTGGACCGCCGCTGCCTGGACTCCTAGGCCGCACTGTCACTGTTGACCAAGAGAAGCTGGCGGCCAGCGTCGCGGGGGCTGAGGGGCGCAGTATCATGGGAGGCGCTGTGCTAGGGGAAGCACAGGTGGGCAAAGACAAGGTTGTCCAGGATTTGTAGCATACAAATCCTGAATGCTTTTGCTGCAGGGGTGGGGCTGTCTGTTTGGTCCCCTCTACCTACTAGGCCACCCACTGCACGTATTGGAGGGGGGGCTATCTGTGTGGTCCCCTCTACCTACTACGCCTTCCACTGCTCCTCCTGAGAACGCCAGGGTTTGTGGCACCAATCTTGCATGCAGCCTCAGTCAGGTTTGTCACTGACTCGCCTCTTCAGATTTTAGAATGCCGGGTGCCATCTGGCTGTTGCTGCGATGAGCTCGGACTGCATGCCCCAAAGGGGTCCCTCCGTGGGGGCTGGTAGCTCCTCGTCAGGCGCTTTCAGCCCATCAGGTAGAGGCCTCCTCTGTATGCCTGCTGGTTTGCTTTGTTTCAGAACATGATAAAAACATGGCCCACTTCAGGACATGGGTTCAGGGAACCAAGCCTAGGAAGCTGTATCTGCAATGCTGGTGCATCGGCGGTGTGACAGAAATCAATCAGAGCTGCTGCCTGCTGACCTCAGGAGAAGATGGTGGCAGAGGCTGACACATTTTACCTGGCCACGGGATTCGGCAACGGTGGGTTCTTAATACCCAGTTGTACGCCCGTGCTTGATGGTACCTGCATCCTAAGAATGATGGCCAGTCAAACTTCCGTCCTTTTCTATGAGCAAAGATGGCCAGACACTGCTGAGCCGTACAGCACGAACAAGTGCTCTGCGTCTCAAGTGTCGTTGCGTAGGTGGCTATGGTGTAATTCCTGGAAACCCTGGTTCCCATCTGTTCCTGTCCTTCATCTGTTCCTGTCCTTCATCTGTTCCTGTCCTTCATCTGTTCCTGTCCTTCATCTGTTCCTGTCCTTCATCTGTTCCTGTCCTTCATCTGTTCCTGTCCTTCATCTGTTCCTGTCCTTCATCTGTTCCTGTCCTTCATCTGTTCCTGTCCCTCATCTGTTCCTGTCCTTCATCTGTTCCTATTCTCACCAGCTGGGAAGTCAGTCTGAAGTCTTAAGTACGATTTGTGGACGTAGCTCCGATGAAAATGAGAAAGTGCTCCTGTCATTTTAAGAACTACCTAAACGGAGGGCAGACTTGATCGATTTTCCCACTTGGCAGGTGTGTCCCAGGGCTCCGCTGCACTAGATGTCGGCAACAGAGGCGGGCCACCGGGTTTCCTCCAGGTAGGGACTGCTACAGTCAGGAGGAGGGGGAGGCATTATAAGGACCAAAATATGGGACAGGGAGACGCACTACGACCAAAGTCCCCTCTCTGACTTTCCTTGGTCGCATCCCGGTAGTCTCCCCGGGCCCACTTAGGATGGCAACAGATAACAGCCGATGGCCCAATCAGCATGGCTTGCTGAACCAGGCCCTCCTGGCCAAAGGCCGTACTGTAACTAAATTGTAGCTTAAGTTCAATATGCAATGTCCCACATCCTGCATGCATGGCCGTGCAATACCCCCCCAGATTGTTTCCCTAGACAGCTCCCCTGCCACCATGTTCAAGTGGGCAGACTACATGGGCAACTTCAAGTTCCACTCCCTCGGAAACCTTGTGACAAATCCCAGGTGCGGTGACATGTGGCGGCCTGTCATTGTTAATGTTTGGGGGGCTTCAGCTATGATTCAGATTCATCACGGCCTATGGCCGTGGGGACCTGGTGCAGGATGCCCTGCTGCTTGGTCGCCCCGCTATTGGCCAGTCCAGACTTTATCCCCATGGTTCCAGTGGTGGCCACCCAGCAGCCTGCCCAAAAAGAACGAAAGCTACGCCCCGTGGGGGGCGTGAGAGTTAAGGAAACAGCGCAGCCTGGGCCGAAGCCATACCTGCGCCGTGCCCAAGGAAGTCTGGCGCACGCGGAAATAATTGCCGACAGGCAACTGGCATGGGAGGGGAGGGGAGGGGGGGGCCATACATGGTCCTTAGCAAAGAATGGCAGGCAGGCAGCTTTCATGAGAGAGGATGCATGAAACCACACGTCGCCCTGACCAGCATGTGCTTCATTCAACCACTGGTTTCTGTTTTGATGGATGTTTGGAATGACCGGCTCGCTTTCAAAATGTGCCGCAGGTGCGGCATCTCGATCATCAACTATGCCAATGGTGACATGCTCCAGATGACGGGCACAGCGAAGGTAGTTTGGCAAGAGCCGCGTTTCTGTGCTAGCAGCCCGGAGGGGCGAGTTGAAGGTGTCCGGCTTCTTAGTGATACAGGACCTGGGACTCTCACTTGATGTGTGTGGGATTGATGCTTTGAGTGCTCAAACGGTTTTTGACGCTCTACACTATGCAGCCCGCCCCATGCACTTTTCCCCATACACCCTGCTCCATGCACTCTTCCCCATGCACCCTGCTCCATGCACTCTGTCCCATGCACCCTTCCCCACGCACTCTGCCCCATGCAGTGCTCCATGCAGTCTTCCCCAAGCACCCTGCTCCATGCACCCTGTCCCACACATTCTGTCCCACGCACCCAGCCCCATGCACTTTGACCAATGCTAATAGCCTCATGTATCCTGCCACATGCCTCCTGCCCATGCATCCTTTGGCACTGTTGGGCTATGAGACAGGTGGAATCTGAAGTTGATATTTTTTTCTTGATGTGGATTGAGAACTCGAAGCCACTCGCGCCCTTGTTGTGCTTCACACTCCACCCGCCCACATCAGTAGTGATGACCTCCGGACTGGATCCCTACTGGAGTCTACGCTTGTGACAGCCGCAAGCTTTGTCGCTATGTCCATGCGCAAATATATGTGTAGGGTGTGCTGGCTGGGCGCTGAAAGCTTCGCCTCGCCTGCCTTGATCTAAATGCTTGCAGATTCTGATGGATGACCTGTCGCTGGTGGGGGCCGAACGCTGTGTTCAGGTGAGTTTGCTCCTCTTTGCTGTTTTGCCTCTGGGTAGCTGGGGTATCCTTAAGTAAGCCCCTCTGCTGGTATGTCACTCGGTACTTGCCTCTTGACGGCTTGTTGGTGGCCTCTTATTGTGTGCCCTTGACTGCTTTCTCTAATCTCTTTATTAAGCTTCTGCCTTCGTGAGAGATTACTTTCCAATCTTTATTTGCATCTGGTTCCGGAGCCCCATTTGGTTTTTATTCTTGACTATGGTTGCCGATGGGAGAAGCATAAGCAATCCTGTGCCTGTGGCAGCATTACAACAAATGGAACGCTGCAAACATGGTCAGCTCGGCTGCGTCAACACCCAGTATTGCATGCGCCTGTCACCCGCTGTTTCATGCCTGCACATGCATGTCCTCCCCCACTACGCCATGCCCTTCATCTGGCCTGCAGTTCAAGCTGGACAGCTTTGTGCACACGCTGGGGGCCCTCCCGCTCCGCCAAGAGGGCCCGACCAAGCTGTCTCCATTTGTCCCACTGGGCGGTGTGGCTGCCTCCGGTGTTGTGTGCCTAGGGCATGGGGAGGCGCCACCACAAGAGGTGAGACATTGAGTTAGTGTCCACTCCTTGATAGCCCGTGGCCTGGAAGATTTGCGAGCGGAAATTCGTCTGTCCCAGGTTCTTCCAAACTGGTTTTGTCGCTTGCCATATGCTGGCTTAAGGTTTCATAAAGAAATTGACCCTTTTTTCAAACCCTCAGAGTGGTTATAATTGGGTATAGGACTACAAAGGACCCTATTAACCTCAACGACACTGTGCCGCCTGAAGGGATGGCTTCCTGCAACGGGATGCATGAAGGTTTGTGAAGAGGCTTCATGCTAACTAAGGCAGAAGCCTCAGGCAACGTTTCGTGCATACCCACACACACACACACACACACACACAAACTAATGTTTTCTTATATTTGCAGTTCATAGTGTGCCTGAAGGCGCATAGGACCTAAGGCACACTCCTAAACCATGGCCGCTTGGGCTTGTGAGCGCGCCTGGGGAAGGTAATCTGAGCTCCGGTCTCCTCCCTCTCCTTGCCTCTGTACGCCCAGGTCATGTGCGTGAGTGTCACCCGGGAGACACACAACATCTCCTCCTTTGAGTTCCTGCTGCCACGAATCGCTTGCGGTGACGGGGCCACACCTGCCACCTATGCCAGCTACGTAGCTGGCCAGTACGCATCGTTCGACATCAAGGGAGCAGATCCCAGTGCCCCGGAGTGCAGTATAAATCGGACATGGACCATCAGCTCCTGCCCGGACCAATCCAGGCACACCGGTGAGATTGGCCTGGAGCAGAAACTGTGTCGGGGTCAGAGGCAGGTCAGGGTACTGTGCTCAGCTGAGCAGCTAGATGGCCTGGATCTGCTTGCACATTGCGGCACATCAAGGTTCCCTTGATCCCCCCTTCCGCGGATTTGGCTTGCGAGAAGGTCAGCGCCGCCTGTTTCCTTTCATAAGCTTACCTGCACTCAGGAGGACCTGGAAATATCAAAATATGCCGAGCACCCTCTCAGATATCTTTCTAACCCACAACTTAGCGCCCCTTCCCAGGCACCTTCACTATCAGTGTCAAGCGCTCCGGCCTGGTTTCGAGTTGGCTGCACTCTCACATGCGGCCTGCGTCTGAGCTGGGTGCGGACGGGCAGCGCCCCGCAACTTGCAGCCTGAAGTGGCGCTGCATCGGAGGCCGCTTCACGCCCTGCTTGACCTTTTCAGAGCCGTCTTTGATGGTGAGAGCAGCAATGAGAATCGAATGGATGCTTTTGGACGGTTGACGGTGGACTTCGGCTCTCCCTTGCCTCTCCTTGCAATCTTGCAGGAGTCTCTCATACGAGTCTCCTGTGAACTTCATATGAACCTCTCATTCACCTCAATATGAACACTGTTTGCATTATTTCTGGACATGCCACTCCGAATCACAAAGGCTTTCTGAATCGCATCCAGACCTCTGTTTTTGTCATTTAACGCAACATAGCAAACAGAAAAACAACTGACCTCCATAAGGAGCCTATATCTGCCAAATAGAAGAACAATATGCCTCCATTAACAGCCCCCATAATGAGCTATGGTGCTCACACCAGGGATTTGAATTCGGAGGCAACTCGTTGATGTTCACCTTTGCTGCTGGCGGTGGCATGCAGGTCGCTGCAGGCATCGGCATCACGCCCATGCGGGCCATGGTGCATGAGTTCAAGAAGCGGCTGTCGAGTGCCGCACCCCGTGCGCTCCTGTACAGTGTCAAGACCCCTGCAGATGCAGCCTTCCTGATGGTGAGCAAACACTCCACTAGTCCAGTGTGGGCTGTGCGCTGTGGACTGGATGGGGACTACGGTCATTTGCACCAAACTCCCTCTGGGGGCGGCCAGGCGGCCACCAATGGGCTGAATCGGACCTGATCCTGACCGACTTACTGCCGGTGGCCCAGGAAACGATGTTTGATGCACCTGAAAACTTGGTTGCAGCTCGAGCCTTACCTGAAATGTAGCTGAAGTGCACGTAAGGTAACACTGCTCTCCGCTGCCCAGCCCGCTCGCACTTCAGAGGCGTCTGCTTGGGATGTGATTGCCGCAGGAGTTCGTGGACATTTGCAATTCAGGCAACGGGCGCTTCAAAGTGGTCCTGGCACTCACGGCGGGTGTGGACCCAGGTGGGCAGTGAAGCAGTAAACGCCGCCTCAGGGTGTACATCCTCTTTCTCTCTTTAAAAGCCTCTTGAACTGACGGGGACGAGGGTGACGGAACTGATCCACTCGGATGTCTGGTGTTGCTGGCTCGCACTCTTAGACAGCATCAGAGTGGTTAGATCCTCAGGACGTTTGCCTTACCTAAGAGGCCGCACGCGTCTGTATAGATGCCTTCATTCTCAAGCGTACATGGAACATTCTGTATTTTGAATTAGGTGACGCCATAACTGACAATTCAGTCAACTCATCACCTGCAGGCCGTGCACCTGTGGCAAGCTCCGAGCAGGAGGCGATCACTCGAAGTGTTTACAGGGTTGAAGTGCTTCACATGAGCCGCCATGTTGTTTCCTAAGCCTGGCCCCCATTCCTCTTTGCATGCTCTGCAGCTGCCAAGGCGCAGCTACCCAGCAGCCCCCACCTGACAGTGCATGAGGGCAGGATCACCCAGGACATCCTCAAGGCTCACTTCCCGGACCTCCACAAGGTAATGCTGCCTGTCCATTGATATGGGGAGCTTGCTTTCAACTAGTCATGTCCTGACCGCCACTGTGACCCGAGGAGGTCCAGAGATCAGCGCTGGCGGGAATCTACGGGAGGGGTGAAGCACGGCTACCTATGATTGGAGACCACTCGGCATTCGCTGCCCGCTGCTCTCTTCTCGTTTTTTCCACACATGCCTGACAGGCTCCTCCCTTCCTCACATTGTGCCATGACACACATGCTCAGCCTGTTCCTCTATCGAACCCTTACTCATACTGCCTGATCAAACTCTGCCAGTTTGTGTTCATCCCGCTGCTCCTCTTTGGTCCCCACCTGGTCAAAGCCCCTAACTCATCCTCGTTCTGCTCCTCTGGCCCCCCTCAGCACCGAGTGTACCTGTGTGGCCCCCCAGCCTTCATGTCTCACATGGAGCCATTGCTTCTACATCAAGGCATGCAGCCTGGAATGCTGGAAACAGAGGCGTTTGATTTTTGAACCGCTCTCCACTTGGCAGATGACACTAAACTGCTCTCCAGCCGGCAGTAGACAGTGAACTGCATTACAGTTGGCACTTGGTGCTTAACTGCTCTCCAGTTGGCAGTAGACAGTAAACTGCATTCCAGTTGGCAGGAGGCGCTTAACTGCACTACAGTTGGCAGTGGACGTGGAACTGCTCTCCATTCGGCAATGGATACTTAACTGCTCTCCTTCGCACTACCTTTCCTTTTGGGGTAGAGCCCTTGTCCTTTGTGTTCCTTTCTCTGCTTCCTCCTGTTACTTCAAGTTTTCCTTTTCCCAACTTCACTGTTGGGCGCCCACGCGGTCGAGCCCTTTTTAGCCGGGCCCAGATGTGTTACATCATTGACTCAACTGCTCTCCGGTTGGCACTTAACGCTTCACTGTCCTCTAGTAGGCAGACGCTTATTTGCTCTCTGGTCGGCAGTTTGCACTCAACTGCCCTCCAATTGGCAGTTGACGCTTAGCTGCCCTCCAGTTGACTGCTGACGCTGAACTGGTCATGGCCATGAGACAGAGGTGTTTCAGTTGTTTTGGATCAGCTTGAGGCCAGTACTAGGGGCCAGCACTGCCCATGGCTCATCCAACTCATCCCCAATGCACATTTTTGTACATGCGCATGCCCCATGCCTACATAAATACAGGGTAATGAACATGTGATGTCTGTGTCCTTCATGACCGGGTCTATGAACAGCCAGACATATCCAAAAGAGGCTCCGCACCTGCGCATGCAATCCCCACTCCTTCGTAGCACAGCACTACGATGGTTGCGCATGGCGTTAGCATCTTCTTGCAAGTTTTTCACAGATCCTCACCAGGATCCTTCCTCCGGTGAGCTGTTTTTATCAACACGTTTTTATCTGCAATTCTAGGAGTTACCGACCTGGCAGCATAAAATAAATGCGCGTTTTAAACCCCACATCTGCAACTAGTCCTGCCCTAATACACCCAGCTCGTACACTAACATCCTCCGGTCTGAACATCTACTACTTTGTCAGCGTTGAGTTATTGCTTACTATATATTCACGCTCAGTACAGCAACTGCCAAGGCTGCATCCATGTAAGTAAAGTGGAATACAATTTTGAAGGGAGAAGCTTTAGTCAGGCCCACAATATTTATGCACCGCACATACCAGCAGCCCTGCACACCAGTGTGATGTACCCCTTTCCCAACTTCCCACGCGGCCAACCTTTTGAGCAGGGCCCAGAGGAGTAAAGTCGTTGATCCCTTCCCCGTGCTTCCAATGCCCCAGTGTGCAAGATCACCTTAGGGAGCGGGGATGGGCAGGACACCCAAACGGTACTAGAGACTTTGCTTGACCCCTTATCAACCCATGTGCCCCTTTCCCAAAGGCATATCCCGGTGTCCCCAAACCTAAAGCGGTCCCTTGGTTTCATGACTGTCTTCTCTAAGGCTGCGACTCAAAACTTCCCCTCCCGGTGTTCAAGAGCCATATTTTTATACATTTAGTCTCACCAACAGGTAATGACCCTGAACAAGGCACTCCTTGCCTCCTGCCCCTGCTGCATGATGCTTATTAACAACGCAAGGTGTGTGACAAATGCACCAATCATTCTGCGTGATGACCTTGAATCCAAGGTGTTCGATTATTCTCCATTGAATATGTTTGAATCAGGGGTTTGAATCTTCATCAGGAAGAAAACAAGTCGTTCACAACCCTATTTTCAGCATGTTGGCTCTCGATCAATACCAGAAGGTTATTACCCTGATCTGGGCTATTCCAGTTTTTCGAATGCCCCAGGCAGCTGTCCGGATCCAGGCCAAAGGTTTCTTCCCACAAAAAGTATCACAACCTTCACAGTAAACCATGGAATTATGAGCTCATGCTGGTTTTGATCATTTAACATCACGAAAACATCATTATGATCATTTAACATCACAAAAATAGAGAAAGAGCGTCCATGGCTCCACCCCTTGTTAAAATTGCACTCTTTATCCCCCCTTTTCCCTGCCTCTCCCCCATGGCCCGCGGCTAAGACTGCTGCTCAAACAGCACAGCTGCCGCATACTCCTCGTTGCCGCCCGCCATTTTGAGCGCCGCTTCGCACTGCGCCCGCAGGAAGCCCAGCGCCATCAGCTTCTCTACCTTGGCGGCCATGGGGTCAGGTACAGCGGGGTCGGGCGCGCCCGGAAGGCGACCAGCCGCGGGAGCGGCAGGCGCAGCCGAGGCGGGTGCAGGTGCGGTGCTGGGCCCCCCGCCTGCACCAGGAAGCAACATACGAGCAGTAGGGAACTAGGGCAGCAACGTCCGGGGCTGGACAACAAACATCTCCCATACGTGCAGTGAGCATTAATCTGAGGTCGAGGGAGTGACATGTGTCAACCGGTCCCGACATGGGTGCGAGATACACTGAACCTGACTGGGTGCGGCATGCGGGCAGGCATGCTGATCAGACAGATAAACAGATGAAGGGGACAAATCAAGCCCTAACCTGACAGATGAAGGGGACAAATCAAGCCCTAACCTGACAGATGAAGGGGACAAATCAAGCCCTAACCTGACAGATGAAGGGGACAAATCAAGCCCTAACCTGACAGCTCTTGCCTTTCCTTTCTTCGTTCCTGGATCAGAGGCTGCATCAGAGCACTTAAGCATGAGATGAAGTCCACTGTTCTGATCCTGATATAAAATAAATATACGACTATCATAGAGAGTAGGGACACCAACCTAGGGATTGTCGTGTTTGTATCATGTCCAGGTTTTGGGGACTCAGGGTTCAGGGTGGCAGCTCAGGCTTAAGCGTGACAGCTCTGGGTTTGGGGTGACAGCTCGGGGATCACAGGGCCCTGACAAGAACATTCCAGATCCCCTCAACCACTGGACGCAGGGCTCACTGACCTTCAGCCTTTGCATCCTGTTCCATCTTGTGCTTCGCCTCTTCTTCACTGATGCTGTCAACAGCCGCCTGAGGGTCCACCGGGATGGCGCTCTCGGGAAGGAAGGGCAGCTTCGCGTCACAGCTCCCAAACACAAGCTCGTTGGTTTTCAAATCGATGCTGCACTGTGCACGGTATGGGGGCAAAGGTGTCAGAAAGAAAGTCTATGTTGCACAGTGCGTAGGAGGAGGTGTGGGGAAACGATTCATTAACAGACTGCTAGGATCCAGAAGTTATGTTGGCGCACAAGGCTCGTGTCCAAGAGACAAAAGGAACATTGGATAAGGACAACAGCACGACATAGTCACATGGAAACAAATTCCACAGCAATGAAAAGTCAAGCAAAAGTCCCCCTTGCATTCCTATGTCTGCCCAACCTGCGTGGGATATCCCCAGAGAACTGTAGGACAGGGAGTTGCATTGTGGGATAGCTGCTTATTGAAGTTTCATGTAATGTTTTGTGATAGGGGCTTATCGTAAGAACCGTGGGGTTCAGTCTTAAGCCGCTCGTCTGTAGCTGTGTGTTGGTTGCTTGCCCAGGGGGATCACTGTTGTTTTGCTCACTGTTCTGGTTTATTTTGTGCCCGAACTGGCTTTTGGGCACCTGTCCTGTGAATAAAATGTTATGATGCCCCCCTGGACTGAAACAATTTCAATTTGGGAAAATGTTGATAACTTGCGTGGATTGCGTAGGAATGAGATGGGTGGGTGTGAGAGCCGGAGTGATGTGGGATTGTGGGATTGTTTGGGGAAATGAGAATGGGTGGGGGAATAAGCAGGAGGAACGTACCATATGCTCGGTGGGGGTACCAGTAAATGATATGGGGGGATAAGAGCCGTATGAGAAGCAAATGGAAAACATCTTCGTAATTGAATCTCCAGGAAGGCATCCGTTACCGTTCGTTATACTGGTTTTTGCTCGTTGTCCTAGCGTATTTAGTGCCTGTACCGGTTTACGGCCACATGTCCCATGCATCAAAAGTGATGCTCTGTTGAACTGTAAAAGCTTCACAAAACTTCACCGTGACGCTAGGTGAGGCACAGGTGCTGTGTCCACACATCTTGCCCTCCCCCTCCACACTGAGCAAACCGCACCAGGTGGCGTTTCAAGTTGTCCAGTCCAAAGATGAATTGCGGGCCCGACTTCTGCTCTAGCACCGTGATGGAGGAGGTGATGTAGTGCCCGGCAATTCTCATTGGCGTCTGCAAGTTGAAAGCACACAATGGGGGGAAGGTTTGGGGTTCAAACACTTGTCAGGGGCTCAAGGCATAGGGTTGGCAGTTCGAAAACACACTGGAAGGAAAGCATTGGGGTTCAAAACACGTGAAAAGGAAAGGGCATAGGGTTGACAGTTCAAATCATACAGGCAGACCCCTTGCTCACAGCTGGTTTCATCTCCCATTTCCATCACTCGTATCATCACCAGATCTGTGCGCACAGTACCCAATCTCCCGCTCTCGTCATCACCTGATTTATACTCACTATACCTGTGCACTGGGCAGGTTGCATGGGCACTCTACATTCTGCCGGCAGCAGACATTCATTTCCCGCTCCCCTCACCTGGCTTTACGGCATTTGTGCGTGGGGCGCATAGGACGTAATCTCCCGCCTCACAATACTTGTGAATAGAGTGCATACTGCACAGGCCCTGTTTTACGACATGTGTCCCCAGGGTGTACATGCCTTCATCTCACGCTCCCGTCATATCCTGAAGTATCCTCCACATGATTTTGGAGCATTCATCTCCCACTCACCCCTGCATTCTACCCCTCCATCTCCCACTCTTTTCATCACCTGGTGGATCCTCCCGATGATCTTGGAGCTCCCAACGCCCACCGCCATCCCCTGATACCGCTTGTCGATCAGTCGCGTGAGGTAGCACTTCTCCGCGAACGTCTGCGTCATGATGGTCATCTGCGCGCCGCTGTCCACAAACGTCTTGACCGCCACACCATTGACCTCCATGTCAACGTACAGCATGCAGACCTGGCTGAACACCTGAGGGTGTGAACATCATCGTATGAACATAGCGTGAACACCAAGATCGAGGACAAAGCTTCAGGGTTTTGATTGAAATAGTGAGGTTAACATACAGCGAGACGACATGGTGAACACAGAAGGGTGCAAAGAACAGGCTAACAATCCTCAACCGTAACCCTTACTTATCACCTGAACGCGTGAAAAACAAAAGGCACTGCATGCTGAAGGCGCTGAGTATATGACAGCACGTTTCCAGACATCTCTGCTTCTCACTTAAAACTGACCTGTCTACAGCCCTGGGCTCAACTCCAATCCTTATCCCTCATTGCCCGACCATCACCCACACTTTGCCCCCCAGCTCAGCTCCCCAGTTCCCCAGCCCAGCCTGGCCTCCCCTGCCTATCACCCCAGCTTTAGTCCATACAAACAAGCTGAATACCTCACCTACCCACAGCCCTGATGTTTGCAGCTCCCCACCTTCCCTCCCCGTGGGCCTCCACTCTCCCTCCCGTCAGACACATGATCTATGGACTCTCGCCTCATATGCGAGCGCCCTAGGCCTTAAACCCTCGCCTCAGAAGCATGACCCATGAACCCTTGACCTGCACGTCAGGTGCGTGAGCCCTAGACCTTAAACCCTCGCCTCAGAAGCGTGCAGCGTGCGCCCTGGGCCTTAATCCCTTGCCTCAGAAGAGTGCGCCCTAGGCTTGAAGCCTTGCTTCATACGTGTGCGCCCTAGGCCTTAAACCCTCGCCTCAGAAGAGTGCTCCCAACGCCCTAAACCCTTGCCTCAGAAACTTGCACTCTAGGCCTAAAATCCTCGCCTCATACGCGTGCGCCCTAGGCCTTCAACCCTCACCTCAGGAGTGCACCCTATGCCCTAAACCCTCACTTCAGATGCAAGCCCCATGACCCCTTGACCGTCACCTCAGGTGCATGCTCCATGGCCTGCTCGTAGTTATCGTCGATGTTGCTTTGCTGGATGAGCTCTTCGATCTTGCGCTGCACGTCGGGGTTGAAGGGGTCGTCCTCTGCCAGCGCCTGGTAGCGCCGCAGCTCCTCCTCCTTAGCAGATCGCTGGCCCATGGCCCTGAGAGCAAATACTAATTATTTAACCATTGTTTACTGATCACGGTAGATGCTTCGTGTATCTGCTTATAGGGTTGTCCTCTGCCAGGGCCTGGTAAGCGATGCAACTCCTCAATTACTGACCACTAGCACACGGACACACTAGTAGATACTTAATCTTTATTTCACATCCTACATAGTAATGAATAGCACTAGAGACCTGCTTCTATAAGACACCATTACTTGCAAGTTACTTGACAGAAGTGTGATTCAACAAGCAGGGTATAGGGGTAATGGTTGGCCAAACGGCGGTTGGGTGGATGCAAAACGCAGCAGCAACAGCAAGTAAGGATGGGGGCATTAGGTGAAAGGGCAGCTTCTTCCTCTGCCCCTGTTGTGAGCTCACAGACTGGCTGGCTGCATGGACAGCCTTAAGCTCCCTGGTACTCTGTCCCTAACATGATTTTAAGCACTGACTCGCTTCCTTCCTGGGTGGTGCATGCTGCCTGCATCTGCCACACTTTTCTGTTACTAACAGACTACAAGGGAACAAGGGTGTGCTTTGCCTCTGACTGCTAGTTGGAAGTGAGAAAGCTGGGTAGGTTTCAGTTGAGGGTTATCACCAGTACAAAAGAGTGAACCTAAACGAGTTGTGAACACAGGGTGCGATTACGAGGAGTGAATACCGTGTACTCTGATGAACTGATGTCTGAGCCAGGTTGCACCACTGCGACATGATGGCCAATGAGAGTGGGCCATCACGCCAATAAAAGTGAAGGCTCGTTCGAAGGACTCCCTAGTCACCAGCATATCATGCCACTCAAAGCGTAGGCATGTCAGTCACGAGGGTCACGATACTAGCGATTCTATTAACACAATTCGACTCGCAGTGTGGACATACTAAATAACCTGTTTGACACCTTCACACCCAAAGCCTCCATTCTGAAACTAAGCAAACATCCGTGCGAGCATACTACGCCACTGGCGCAAGTTTCCACACCAGCACTGCTTAGTTTCCATGCAGTGATTTCAGGGGGGGCTCAAGTTTGTTTAGTTCACCGGGGCTTGTGAAAGCTCATGGGGACTCACCGCCTGAGGGCACGCAGCGCCTCCTGGAAGGCTGAGATGTCCTCTTCTCTGATAGCCCTGCGGCGACACAGCAGCAGGCAGGGAATGGAAAGAGGTGAGGGTTGCCAAAGGGGGCCCTCCTGGTTATTAAAAACATAACTTTTGCTAGAAACATGATGTTATTCTCTTCTGGCTGGTCGAATGAGCGCAGATTTTTCTAACCAAGCAGAGGCAGGTATTTTGTATCATAGAGAAGATGCAAGCTTGACAATTCAGGCTGCATCTATGTGATATATTTCTCCAGCACCCCATCTATGCCTTGCAGCCGCAGCGATAGAAATTTGCAAAGAATGATACACTTAAGCTTGTAATGGCTCTGTGTGAGGGCCCACATGCCGAGTATTCACACGAGGGCCTGGAGGCCTAACAGGTCTACCGGGATGTTAACATCCACAGACAGCAAACTTCTTGTGAGGGAACCCAAACAAGTCTGTGGGGCATGTAGCAGGGACACTCAGGTGGGTCACTCCCACTCCCCCTCAATACACTGAACACCTAAGAGCTGACAGGGCTGACAGGGGCCCCTTGCTTCCCTCAGTGTTTCCCAGACAGTCCTAGGGTAGTTGTACGCAGGGGGCTGTTTGCACCCACCCTCACACAGGTGGTCCTAGGGCAGTCGTACCCAGGGGCCTGTTGCCCCACCCTTGTGCAGGTAGTCCCAGGGCATTCTTACTGAGGGTCCATTTGACCCTGTCCCACATGCTTTTAGTCGTTCTCACTACTCACTTAACCAGCGCAGGGAAGCTATGCTCCATCTGCATCATCTGATGCGCATCAGCCCGCATTCTGGCCATGAGCGCAATTGGGTTCTTGGCGGAGCCGTCAGGAAGTAGCTCCTGGTCAGAGCTGGCTTGGGCGGAAGGACCCTGCTGCTGCTGCTGCTGGGCTGCAGCTTGCTTGGGCATGAGCTGCAGCACGTCGCCATTTCCCACTCCACATGAGGTCAGCGTTGCCCTGTTGGCACCATAGGTGTTTTGGAGCGACAGTAAAAGGTTACCATCAAGGCTGTTATCCCTGAATGCTTATATCTAGTGACGTGTGTTTTGGACCGAGGAATGCGAGAATGTGGGACAAGGCACTGGAAAGGTGCTGCCATGCGTCTGGACATGCATGGCTGGTCGGTCGGCCAAACATAAAGGGTAGGGTTGCTCAAACGCACCCGTCTTGAAGAACGCCTTCGTGGAAGACTAAAGTTTGCTGAGCTTGGGGTAAGGACGTTTGTGCCTCGAGTATTGCTTTGAGATCTTCAACACGGGCAGTCGCGTCAACCTGCGCCCCAAGTTGAAACCATGCAGCCAGTGAGAAAGAGGTGCGGTGCATACAAACTCAAATTCTGGAAGATGCAAGGAAAGGACGGGGAGATAACGTTAGATTGGGCGAATAAGTCTCCATCTGCAAACCTGGACGTTCAGCAGGTCCTCCCTCCAAGTAAATATCGTGAGATTCATGGTTTTGAGACTGAAATGAGAAAGAAAGAGAGAATACGCTAATCTGTGCCTCTTGCCGAACTCCACACTGACGCAAACAATAACACGCAAGCGCAACGTTTAAGAATGTAAGCGGTGGAGTATAATTTACTGCATTTGATATTACAAGGGGTATCACGTAATTGACCACCTCGAAGAATAAAACCTGGATCCGTCAGTATGAAACCACGATCACGGGGAAGTGAACGTTGTTCGCAGTGGACGCTAACCGCCGCTCCTGAAACATCTCCGGCATCTTCCTAGATTTTGACCGAACATATGCGCATACTTCCTTAAGAATCGACGATGACAGTCGCTGTCCAGGCGCCTCAGGGGCAAGATCTTGCTAGTGCAGTAGCGGGGCCGGCCTCCGGGCCCGTTCCAAGGGATGACGTCGTCACCCTGGTGTCAAGCAAGGTGAGTATCAATGTTCTGCGCGCTTTTGGTCCGCAGAACTGATGTAGCAGTGAAGCTGCACACAAAACTGTACTCCAGTGCTGCGTTCCAAGTGGCAGGGCTGTTAATGTGACTGCTCTCGTGCTTTTTGGCAGGTCGTCCACCAAAGTGCCTTCTCCAATAACAATGGTCTGCCGCTGGCAGCGATGGTGGATTTCAAACCGCCAGCCTCGATGCAGCTGCCCCAGATCTCCAGGCAGCCTGCCCGGTGCAAGAGCTGCGCAGCCTATGCCAACCCATACTGCAAGGTTAGCTTATGATGCTTTACATAACAATCTTTCGATCTGCAGCCGCATCTAGCTCTATGCAGCTAGGCTACCATGCACGCATGGGAGCCGGCTAGGTGACACTGTTCGAATGTGCGGATGTGCTAAGCGCAAGGTGGCCACAGTCACTTGTCTAAACACTGCCTAATTATAGGGGAGGAAGAGTGGGGGAAGGGGCAAGGCCTGGATTACGACAATTTTCAGCGTCCCGCCAGCCTACACATCCGGCCACCGGCCATGGCTTAAGGGCCAACATGTCACCTGGCAGCTCTAACTGTGCCCCATGCTCTCAATTTTTTGCGAGTGGTAGGAATAGCTGCTGGATCTGCTCATTAAAAATGCATGGTTTGAGTCAGTGCTTTAGTCTCACGATCAGCAACGCAAACGCACAACCGGCATGCCCCAAGCATGCCAGCGTGGAGGTAAGAGACTTGAGGCATGTGTAGCTGTGAGTCATGGCATCACATAGGAGCATGGGGGATTAAGGCAGCTTCAACCCCCAACATATACTCACTTACCACTTAGTTTGGATCTTAGGTCGCGATGGCGCGGGTTGTCAGCGCAAAGGCCGTCACAGTTTCTTTCTGCCCATGCCTCAGCTTGTAGCAGGTGCTGCTTAGGTCTGCTCAACATAGCTGAAATGATCCTGGAGTGCATAAAAACAATCCTGGTGCTCACCCAGCTCACGATGTGACTACCCTGTTGCCTGCAGGCTAATGTCTTAAAGGGCGTGTGGAAGTGCAGCCTGTGCGGCCAGGGTAACGTCAGCAAGGAACTTGAGGGGGCGTCACTAGCAGTGAGTAGGGAGGGGCATCATAAGCAGTAAGAACTGAGAAGGGAGGGGGACATCACCACGCCCTGGCAGTATGGAGGGAGGGGGCATCACTGCTCTCTGGCAGTATGGAGGGGGAAGGGGACATACGTCATGCGCGCTTTTCACTCATGCGCACTCATGAACCACCCATGCTCATGACACGTTATTCCTGCACTCATAAGACACGTACGCACACACTTGCTTGTGTGGATAACCGTATGCAGAGTTTTCCAGAACTCTCGGAGGAGGCTGTGGAGTATGTATTTGCCGCGCCAGTGCAGCCTGCTCATTTGTCCCCGCCACACGTGCTGGTGGCCATCGATGCAACGGCGGACGAGAGCATGATGCAGGTCAGTCAGGGAAGGCCATCCCGCCCACCCGTTATTTCCCTGATTCATGGTTGTGCGAACCAGGCTTATGCTTTACCGCTTCAGTTTCTTGGACAGAAAGTATGTTCTCGTTGAAGTGCACTGAGCTGCTGACCATACTGATGGAGCTGCTGGCCATGCTGCGCTGTGTTCCTGTTGCTGCCATTGCTGCTGCCGCTGCTATTTTTCCTGATTGCACAACCTGTGTTAACTTCTTTCTAGCCTGCTGTGGATGTTGGAGATGTGTTCTTGTGTGAACACCCCCTCCCCCCTTCTCCAAACCATTGGGTCGCAGGGTCTGTGTAGTGGTCTGTTGGAGGCCCTGGCCACATTGGACCCGGCCTCGCGCGTCTCGCTGCTCTCCTTTGACGGCGTCGTCTCTCTGCACAGCCTTGAACTGGACACCAGCTTCTCACTCACCATCCCAGGCAGGTTACGGGTTAAGAGTTTGGCTGCACGGCCTTAAACTGGACACCAGCTTGTCCCTCACGATTCCAGGCAGGTTGGGGTTTTTGGGTTGAGCTGCACAGCCTGAAACTAAACACCAGGAGAAGGAGACTGCGGCTGGGGCAAAGGCTGGGCTGGGGGAGGCTGGTCCCCAATGAAGCATCCGTGAGCTGACGTGTTCATGTTTCGGGCTTCCCTTTTCTATCAGATCTGAGGGAGAGCCTCAACCTGACAGGCCAGGTGTGGGTGGCGAAGCCTTGAACCCTTAACCTGTGGCTGAAAGGTTCCATGGACTGCACTTGGACCCTGGGCAGGCAATGACTAGGAAACCCAAAACCATTCAGCCCGAAAGACAGCTCGCGTTCAAGCTCATACCGTCGACATCTCACACAATAATTGCACATTGGTCACACCTCGCAGGCGGGCGGGCGCTTGACCCGACCCTGCTGGCCGCGTACCTGTCGGGTGATGTGAGTGGCGCAGGTGGCAGCAAGGCGCTGCTGACTTCGGAACTCGGGACAGCCATGCTGCGCATCCGGTCTCTACTCATGTCGCTGCGGCCGCTTGAGAGCGACAAGCCGCTGATGGCGCGGGCCAGGTGTGTGGGGCTTCGGGTTCCTTTACCTTCAAGCCACGGTCGGAGAGCAGCATGCAGACAAGATGATCTTTTAGGGAGCTATGTGCGTTTAGGGTTCAGGCCTTTGAGGTAATGGTTCCCTGAGCGCAGTACAAAATGCTGGAGAGGGACAAGCCGCCGATTGATACGGCCCGGAATTGAGGGTTCAGGTTACCCATAGCCTTTCTCCTTACGCTGGAGACTTTATGTTGAGCTTTTATTACATCGTCTTCGCTGGAGATTTTGAAGTTCCTTTATTGATACAGCGTCTTGGCGTCCAACCAGTGGCCTGTCTCTGACGGGCCGAGCAGTTCGAACGGAAAGAATAATTTTAGTCGAAGTCAGCCAGACCAGGGGTCCTGAGCCAGACAGTGGGGCAATTTAAAATGCTGGGTCCCAGGACAGGAAGGGATCGGGTTTAGGGGGTGACGGGGGAAATGTGTGGGAGATGGGCACAGCAGCATGGAGGGGAGTGTGGGCCTAGGCACTGCACAACCCCTGCTCTGAAAACAAAGCATTCTTACGGGCAATGGACACAACCACTGCAGGCGCCCTCCCCCTCCGAGTTCCTCTCTGTCCCTGTCCCTTTCAGGTGCACCGGTGTGGCTCTGGGGGCCGGCCTGTCCATGCTACCCGCCGCAAAGCATTCCCACTGGCAACCCGCACAGCCACAGCAGGCCCCTCCCCCCCCCCACGCACAAACACCTTGAATGTCCTTCTTTCCTCCCGGTGCGCCGGTATGGCCCCGCAGGCAGGCATGCACCTGCTACCCGCCACAAATCCATGCCAATTGCAACCAAACAAACGCTGCAGGCCCCGGCCACCCACAAAACACCTTGTACGTCCCTCTCTGTCCTTCCTTCCACCCGGTGGTTTGAGATGGCCCTGTAGGCCGGCCTGCACCTGCTGTCGGCCACAAATCATTCCTACTCGCAATGGGGCAGTCGCTGCATGCCTTGCTACCCCCATCCCCCCCTCCACCACCACCACCACCACCTTCTACGATCCTCTACGTCCATCTCTCCCCCTTGGGTGCTCATGGTTGGCCCTGGAGTGCCTGCACCTGCTGTCCGCCACGAAGCATTCCAACACACACACCTCACAGCCACTGAAGGCCCCCCTCCCACCCACCCCACCTTGTATGACCCTTGCCGTCCCTTCTGGTAGGTTCGCAGGATTGGCCCTGGAGTGCCTGCACCTGCTGTCGACCACGAAGCATTCCAACACACTCCCCTCACAGCCGCTGAACGCCCCCCTCTCACCCACCCACCCTTGTATGACCCTTGCCCGTCCCTGCTGGTAGGTGTACAGGGGTGGCCTTGGAGTGCCAGCACTTGCTGTCCGCCACGAAACATTCCAATTGATAGCTTTCACAACCGCTGCACATACCCCTTCCAGGCTCCCACCCACCCCACCCTCTATGACCATTTCTGTCCCTGCCTCCCAGATGCACCGGAGTGGCCCTGGAGTGCCAGCACTTGCTGTCCGCCACAAAGCATTCCAATTTACAGCCCTCACAGCCGCTGAACGCCTCCCTCCCACCCACCCCACCTTCTTTGACCATTTCTGTCCCTGCCTCTCAGATGCACAGGGGTGGCCCTGGAGGCTGGCCTGCACCTTATGTCTGCCACGAGCTCACCCGCCGCCCATCAGAGGGAACAAGGCGGCGCGGCCGAGACAGGGGCGGCGTCCAGTCGGCACCGCCACGCCTCACAGCGGCTGCCGCGAGGGAGCAGGCTGCTGCTGCTGACTGCCGGGCCATGCACACGCGGCCCGGGGGCCATCTCACAGGTCAGGGGAGCGCCTATGGGCAGGTCACACTCCCTTCAGACTCAGCTCAGGAGCCTGAACGCCTTCCGCTCTTATCCTTGAACACAGCTTAAAGCTTGCCTCCGCAATCCCTGTACCATTTGTGACACCACTCACGGGGCCGGGGCGCCGGGCTCGTGCTGCGACCTTAAGCCTCCTTCACAAACCCACCTTATCCCTGCCTTTCAACACGAACTCCCAAAACCCTGCAACGCTAATCCTTTACCTCCTGGCTCTGAAACCCAACATGGCAGTGTCGAATACCTCGATCCCGCCCCCCGCCTCCCCCGCTTGGCCGCCCTGGAGGCTGGTGCTGCCTGCCATGAGCGGGTATCCAGCTGTGAAACCCTATCATCCTATACAAAAAACGCTCATCACCATGACCCCTCTCACGAGTCATGAAAGACAGTCTCCTTTTATCCTTAACTTCAACCACCCCCCAGGCTGCCCTGGAGGCTGGCGCCGCCTGCCATGAACGGATATTCAGCTACCTTCAGCTGCAGTCTTCCTACACCCTTAACCCTTAACCCAGAATCCTGTACCGCCCTCCCAGGCTGCCCTAAAGGCCGGTACCACCTACCATGCGCAGATATCTAGCTCCCTCCTACGGTGGTCTTCCTATACCCTTAACCCTGAACCCAGAATCCTGTACCGCCCTCCCAGGCTGCCTTACCATGCGCGGATATCTAGCTCCCTTCAGCCGCGGTCTCCCTATACCCTTAACCCTTAACCCTGTACTCTTAACCCTGTACCTCCATCCTCAGGCTGCCCTAGAGGCTGGTGCCGCCTACCATGAGCGGATATCCAGCTCCCTGAGCCGGGAGCACAAGCAGCAGGCCACTGCGGCGCAGGAGTACATCACTGGCTGCGTGGACGTGGCCAGATCAATGGGGGTGCCGGTAGAAATCGTCATAGGTGAGCCCATGCTGTTTTCTTACGAGGTTTCGAAACCCGGATTGGCACCCATACAGTTCATCGGTTTCCCCTAAGCCTGGATTGGCACCCGGACAGGTTGATCAGTCTCCTCTCAAACCTGGGATTGTTTGAGCAGTGGGTTCCTGCACCCGCCTTTATTTTGTGGCTTCCGGCCCCGAACTGCCAAGCCAAGCAATAGTGAAAACTACTGAGAAGAGCACCTGCTTTCCATGAGGTTCCGTGCAACCCATGAGCTGCTGCTGCTGTCCATGTTGAACCACAACCCTCAACCCTAACCCTAACCCTCCCAGGTGGAGACCCTATGGTGAACACCCCACTCTTGTCCATATTGAACCTCACCCCTCACCCCTCAACCCCTTCCCCTCCCAGGTGGAGACCCTATGGTGAATGCCCCACTCCTGTCCATGGTGTCCCGTGATACACATGGGCTGCTGCTGCTGCACCGCGGCTTTGGTCCCTGCTTCGGTCCGGCCCTCAAGGCTTGCTTTGGCCGCTGCTTTGGCACCAGCGCAGTGCTGGACTGCTACGTCTCGGACGGCCTGCGCTTGGTGCAATGGCTGGGGCCCGTCAACGTGCTGCAGGTAGGGATGATGTGTGCACGCTGAGCCCTGGTCTCGTGAATGTGCTGGTGGTAGGATTGCCTGTTGGAACGCGGAGCCCTTAACTCTTTTTTGAGCTGCTGGTAGGGGGTATGTGTGAACAATAAGCCCTTGACTGATCAGTGTGCCGTAGGGTTTCCGGTGTTCCCTCGTCAAGCCCTGAAGCCATCATTGTGCCGCAAGCAATGCATCAATGGATGGGGGCGAAGAGGGGGGGGGGCTACAGACGCGAAGGATAGAAATGGCTAAGGAATGGGGGAATGCAAAGAATCAGGAACAGCAGGACGAGCTTAGTCTGATCTCGTCACAAATACGCCTCCGTCGTATCTCCTGGTCATGACTGCGGCCAGGCAGTATGCTATATATATAAGGCAGGGGGGTGCAAGCTGCATTCACGACAGGGTCCCAGGCTTGCTGTCATGACTGCGGCCAGGCAGTATGCGATATATAAGGCAGGAGGGTGCAAGCTGCATTCAGGACAGGGTCCCAGGCTTGCGGCCATGACTGCGGCCAGGCAGTATGCTATATATAAGGCAGGGGGGTGCAAGCTGCATTCAGGACAGGGTCCCAGGCTTGCGGCCATGACTGCGGCCAGGCAGTATGCTATATATAAGGCAGGAGGGTGCAAGCTGCATTCAGGACAGGGTCCCAGGCTTGCGGTCATGACTGCGGCCAAGCAGTATGCTATATATAAGGCAGGGGGGTGCAAGCTGCATTCAGGACAGGGTCCCAGGCTTGCTGTCATGACTGCGGCCAAGCAGTATGCTATATATAAGGCAGGAGGGTGCAAGCTGCATTCAGGACAGGGTCCCAGGCTTGCGGCCATGACTGCGGCCAGGCAGTATGCTATATATAAGGCAGGAGGGTGCAAGCTGCATTCAGGACAGGGTCCCAGGCTTGCGGTCATGACTGCGGCCAGGCAGTATGCTATATATAAGGCAGGAGGGTGCAAGCTGCATTCAGGACAGGGTCCCAGGCTTGCGGTCATGGCTGCGGCCAGGCAGTATGCTATATATAAGGCAGGGGGGTGCAAGCTGCATTCAGGACAGGGTCCCAGGCTTGCTGTCATGGCTGCGGCCAAGCAGTATGCTATATATAAGGCAGGGGGGTGCAAGCTGCATTCAGGACAGGGTCCCAGGCTTGCTGTCATGGCTGCGGCCAGGCAGTATGCTATATATAAGGCAGGGGGGTGCAAGCTGCATTCAGGACAGGGTCCCAGGCTTGCGGCCATGACTGCGGCCAGGCAGTATGCGATATATAAGGCAGGAGGGTGCAAGCTGCATTCAGGACAGGGTCCCAGGCTTGCGGCCATGACTGCGGCCAGGCAGTATGCTATATATTAGGCAGGGGGGTGCAAGCTGCATTCAGGACAGGGTCCCAGGCTTGCGGTCATGGCTGCGGCCAGGCAGTATGCTATATATATGGCAGGGGGGTGCAAGCTGCATTCATGACAGGGTCCCATTCATGACAGGGTCCCAGGCCTGCGGCCATGCATGTGGCCAGAGTAGAGCGGGCAACCACATGATGAAGTGTTTTTTGTGGATTTGCGTTCCAATGCGCACGGCAACCTGCACATGCACCTGCCTGTGTCCCCACACACACGCATGCTGGCACCGCCACCACCCTCCTTTTCTCTGCCCGCTCGCCCCGCCTTTCACCTTTCGCCTCCCTCCTCCCATTCCCTGCCCGGCTCCTTCGCACGACCGTTCTCCTCCTGCGCCCCTATGCAATTGCCCGAGCCTGAGTTTTTCGGTCCTGCACCTTCCCCTCTTACTCCCTCAACAACTGCTTGTCCCCCCACTCACCTCCCATCCACCATCCACACGCTCCACTCCCGCCCCGTTGTAATTCTTCGAGCCTAAGCACTTGAGTCTCGCCCCGACCCCGCCTTTCCCTCCTCCTTGCCCGCCCACTCCCGCCTCTCACCTCCCAACCCCTCCCCCCCCTTTCTCCCTGCCCGCCCACTCCTACCCCTCCTCTCTCCTGGCTCCCCCCCCTGCTGGTTGTAGTTCCCCGAGCCTGAGGACATTGGCCTGGCCCTGGCTGCTGACCGGCGGCTGTCCGGCAGCGCCTGCAGTATTGTGAGGCTGCAAGAGGGGCACGGCGCCGCACTGCGCTTGGAGCTGGTACGGGACCTGGACTGCCCTGCAGTGCTGTTGCAGGTGAGGGCAGAATGGGGAGGTGGGTGGAGGTCTGAACTGTCTGGCAGTGCTGCTGCAGGGGAAGCAGGGGGGGGGGGGAGGCGGAGAGTAGGGTTGAACTTGGCAGTCTTGCGTCCCTTAAGCTTGCTGGGTGGTGAGGGAGGAGGAGGGGGCTGTGACTGGGGCGGGGACGAGGGTGTAGCTAAGAACATTTTGTACTATGATGAATGTGGTGTACTGCAGGTAATCATTGTGGGGCCAAATGCAGCAGGAGAGTGCTGCCATCCTGCCATCTGGCCCTCAATCAAGACACACACACACCTCCCTGCAAAGCATCTTTCAGGCTATTGGACGCTCCATCGGTGAGCACCTGGAGCAGCGTACCACGACGCGCCGTCTGCCGGTCGTGTCTCACCTCCCACTAGCCCCCCCCCTTGCAGTTCATTTTGCAATTCATCAACCATTCCCTTGGTGGGCGCTTGGTGCAGTGTATTACTGCTAGCCGGCTGCCCGTCGTGTTGATGCAGTGTATTACTGCTAGCCGGCTGCCCGTCGTGTTGGTGCAGTGTATTTCTGCTAGCCGGCTGCCCGTCGTGTTGGTGCAGTGTATTACATTCTAGCCGGCTGCCCGCCTTGTTGGTGCAGTGTATTACTGCTAGCCGGCTGCCCGCCGTGTTGGTGCAGTGTATTACTGCTAGCCGGCTGCCCGTCGTGTTGGTGCAGTGTATTACTGCTAGCCGGCTGCCCGTCGTGTCTCACCTCCCCCCCTTTCCCCTCCCCCTGCAGTTCATCAGCCATCTCATTGGTGTGCACAAAGTGAAGCGCATTATTGCCCGTCATCCCCCCTCTCCCCCCTCTCCCCCTGCAGGTCATCTTGCACTTCATTGACCATTCAATCAGTGGAGGTCTTGTGTTCAACACATTACTGCCGGCCGTGCCTCACTCCCCCCCTCCCTACCCCTGCAGGTCATCTTGCAATTCATCGACCACTCGATTGGTGGGCGCCTTGTGCAACGGATCACCACGAGGCGGCTGCCTGTCGTGTCTCACCTCCGAGAGTACCTGCTGAGCGTCAACGGCGCCGCAGCTGCAGTGGTGCTGGCTAAGAAGGCGGTACTGGACGCAAAGAAGGCGGGGGCGCTGTGGGACACGGCCAAGGCAGACGAGTTCAGGTGAGCGCACTGCTGATGTTGGCACTGGTGATGCTGCTACTGCTGCTGCTGGGGTGCCGGGTAAGAAGGTGGTCCTGGGCGGGAGGAAGGCGGGAGCGCTGAGTGTCCCAGCCAAGCCTGATGAGTTCAGACGAGAGTCCTGCTGACCAGTCTTTCTTTCTGCATGACTCAGCTACACAGCTGCTGCACTCCGGCTGTAAGCCGGAGACGCCAGGTGTGACGAGCCATGCTGCTCGGCCCGCCGGCCGTAGGACGGCCCAGGTTTGGTTCCAATCAGGCCCTGGGCGGCAAAGGTGGCCTTGTAGGGGGGAATTGGGGAAATATATCTGGCTGCTGTTGGTACAGCTTGAGCGTTTCCGTTGTCCCATACCAGCGCATGAGGATCCCTGCCTGCGACCGCTCGTGTCTTTTACTCGTTTCTGGGCTTCCTCCGAAGATCAGCAGGCCTAGCGGAAGGGTGAAGACCGAGAGGAGAGAGCCACTAGAACACACAGGGTCCAACCACTGGTTCACTGCGACCATACATAGACAGGGCTACTTGATTGCACACGACCCACTTACCAGGAGCTAGGCCCAACCTAGCTCTGTCTGGTTGCTAGGTTGGGCCTGGTTGGGCATGGCTCTGCAGTCTGCAGTCTACACGGTTACACAAACTGTAAATAGCATCTCAAGCTTGTACTTGACAGTTGACTGCCGGTACGTAAGTACGGGCTCAACAGCATTTCTCCCCTATTTGGGGGTTCAGTTGTATTCTTTCTTTCTAAACCTCACCATGCGTCGCATCACCTCAGGTTACTTTTGACTGTTATGCCAGCCTCTGTCCTTTTAACCTGCCTGTCAAACTCCAAGTGGCAGCAAAAGAAGGAGGCCTGGGCCTCTCGTTTTGCTTCTTTGATTGAATCCACCTCTTCTGCCCCGACCTGAGACCTCCATCTCTTTTCTGCATGAGTGTGCTTGCCTCTCATGAAGTCCTGTGCCCTGCCGAAATCCCTGTCATCTCTTGTGTGTGTGTCTATTTGTCGCTCAGGTACTCCCTCCGTGCGCAGCTGACGTTGATCGCCTCACGATGCGGCAGTGATGTACAGCTGTCCAAGGGTGTACTGGGCCTGGGCGCACGCAGGTGGGTGGTGTGATCCACTGGCCTGTCTGGGCTCAAAGCTCAGGAGTCTTTGAGGGTTTGTGGTGCTCCACACCCTGGGTTCTGATTCTTTAACCCTAAACTCTTAACCCTGATTTATGCAATTGAAGCCCTGAAACACACTGGGCTACCAAGCCCTCGCAACAGCTCATGCAACATCACATGCAACAACACCTGCATTGCGGGCTGCAGGGCACGGCAATGGCCCTCGGAGCTGACGGCACTGGCCCAGGCGCTGTACCAGCTGCAGCGCGGCACCATGCTCGGCCCGGCCCCACAGGCAACGCCCGAGTGGGCGCGGCTTAATGCTGACTCGCGGCTGCTGGCCATGAACCTGCTGCTCTCGGCGGGCTGCAGCGTCACGCTGCGCATGGTGCTGCCCCGGCTGCTTGCGTGGCAGGCCGACGGTGCGGCCGGCAGGATGCGCGAGCTGCCACCAGTGGACCTTCTGGTGCAGCGCCAGCGTGTAGCCACCGCCGCCGCTGGGCCTGCTCCTGCGGGGTCGGGAGCACGAGCGGGAGCGGGGGCCGCTCCCACGGTAAGCGGCCGTCCGGAGGACGTGCTGCTGCTGGACTGCGGCAGCTCTGTGCTCTTGGTGCCCGCCCCGGGCTGCTCGTCAGCATCAGCTGAGGGAGCCTTGTCGCCCGCGGCGCTGCGGGCACTGAGGTCGCTGGTCATCGCAAATGCGTACGGCTCGTGGCCGGCGCCAGAGATGCGTGTGGTAGGCGCTGCCGCCGGCCTGACGGAGCTGCAGGCGCGGTTGTTCCCGGCTGGACGTGACAGGTTGGAGGATGTGGAGGCGCTGCACCCAGGGCTAACGCGTTTGGCACCGGTCAACGAGCTGATGGCGTTGCAAAAGGGGATGCTTCCGCTGCCGGGTGGGCCGCCGCAGGACCCGTCGTTTCTCGAGTGGTGCTTGGCGGCGGGCGTGCTTGTGAGACCTGAGGGCAAGTAGTGGTTGCTGCTACTGCTACTGCTGATGCTAGTGTTGCTGCTACTGTTACTGCTGCTGTTACTGCCTGTGTTGAGAGAGGGGCTGCCCAAGCTATGGCGTGGATTGAGGGGATCTTGTTTTTGCGAGGGAGGTAAGGGAGGGATGTGAGTATTGCAAAAACTGAGGGTGGATGCAAGGTGGACGCTGTACTAAATAATGGCGATAATATAGACCATGTTGCAGCCACTGCCTGACACTTCCATGTACCGGTAGGTGTCAATCTGTTAATAATTGCAAGGCTCAACTACTATAATGTCTTTGTGATAGCCTATGGTATATTGATATGCATGCTTGTGACATGTAAACCAGACGTTCAGAAATGCTGCATTTGATGTTGTTTAGATTCCATGCCTTGACGACGAACATTGTTTGAGGAGGCGCCCGGGACATATGTCTGTGATATCATGCGAGTAATTACCGTAAGTGCTATCACAGAAGTCTTGCCCTAAACCTCCTGATTGACCCAAGAGGCGAGGTTCAGGGTGCTCAGATGTCGAAAATCTTGAACTCTAGTCCATATACCCAAGCCTTTTTTGAGCAGAGCCCAGAGGTGTAACGTCATTGACATACCCAAGAACTATACAGGGCGGCATTGGTTGTGTTCTGGGCCCCTACAGTGACAGACCAAGGCGGCGCTGGAATCTGGCCAGCAATTTCGACGCAAACACTGCGATCCTAAAGAGGGCGGGGCAGTAATAAGAGCGAGAACCCCAAACATACCCAAAAATGTGAAACCACACTGCGTAACCCACCTACCCCCCGCCACCTGCACCCAATCACTGACATTACACCTCTAGGCCATGCTGTAAAACCTCGGCCGCATGGGCGCCCGACTGTGCGGTTGGTAGGAAAAGAAACTTAAGGCATGAGAAAAGGAACAGACGGAAAAAGGAGAAGGAAAAAGATGATAAGACCTCCCCCTCCCCAAAAGTGACGAAACTCAAGGCCGTCCAGATCCTAGCCCTCAACAAAGAGAAAGAAGCCAGCGTACTAGGCAGACAGCCAGGAAAACTCGGAAATAGGAGGGCGGGTGAGGAACTTTTAGCAATACTTTTTTCTTTTCTTTAATAAGTTCATTTATTATTATTTTTGTTTTTTGATTTTTTGAAAAGGCTGGGCGGATAAAAGTGAAAAGAGAAAGGGAGCCCCGACCTCTAAAACGACTAAGCCTCAACGAAAGCTACCACATCCTCCACAAAAGTTAGAGCATTCCACCCTAGCCTACCATAATACAAAGCGTGGAAGTCTCTAGCACCATCTGGGGGTCCTGCCCATCCCTGCTCCTGAAGGTGATCTTGCACGTTGGGGCATTGGTAGCAAGCATGTATTGAGTCCTCCACATGCTCTCCGTCTCCCCTTGCCCACGTTGTTGACCGCTGCGCCTGCCCGAATGGCAGCTGTGCTGATGGCGCCAAGCCGCAACCTGAGCCCAGTAGAACGTGGCTTTCTCAGTCACAAATCAGAATTATACCGTTTCTCCATTTCTCATGCACCCCCCTCTCCCCTCCCTTCCCGATCACCATTCCCCACCTTATTCTCCCCCATCCTTCACCTGATTGTCAGCTGCATTAACAAGCAAATAATATTTCTGAGTGGGAAGAGCTTGCAAATCAGTTGAAGCAGCTGCCTATTGTTGGCAACAACGTCCCCCTGAGCATACCGTTCCCCCCTCGTGTTCCCCCTAAATTTTTGTGGACTTCAAGGCTGGAAACCTGCAATTACTTGAGCCGTTGGCGTTCATGTCAATTTCAGGTCCATAGATGCTTGTGTGAAGAAATGTGGGGCAATGACATGGTATGGTTCAAGGGAGGCATAGCACTATTACATCGCGTTGAAATTTGTATTGCGGGTACACCAGTTTGCACAATGCAGCTCACCTTGCAATCATGCCCCGCGTCTACTGGGTCCTTGAGAGTAACAAAGATGTGTGTCATGGGGGTGGGGTCATGGGTGTGTGTTACAATGCATGGTTGCATGGTTGGCCTAACCCCTTATGAACGAATGTACACCAGTTTGCACAATGCGGCTAACCTTGCAATCATGCCATGTGTCCTCTGTGTCCTTGAGAGTAGCAGAGATGTGTGTGGTGGGGTGGGGGCATGGTTCTGTGTCAGAATGCATGGTTGCATGGTTGGCCTAACCCCTTATGAACGAATGTACACCAGTTTGCACAATGCGGCTAACCTTGCAATCATGCCATGTGTCCTCTGTGTCCTTGAGAGTAGCAGAGATGTGTGTGGTGGGGTGGGGGCATGGTTCTGTGTCAGAATGCATGGTTGCATGGTTGGCCTAACCCCTGATGAACCGGAGTCATTCATTAGGGGTTAGGCCAACCATGCAACGATACATTTTGACACACACCCGTGCACCCACTCACCCCGACCCCACACATTTCTGCTACTCTCAAGGATCCAGTGGACACATGGCAGGATTGCAAGGTGAGCTGCATTGTGCAAACTGGTGTACATTTCGGTAATCATGGAGATACGAAGCGCCCTCACCAGGTCGTGACCAGAGAGTCTCTGGTCGTGACAATATCCGACTGCGATTAAAGTGCAGTACCTTGGCTGTGAACCGCCCTGTCAACCGACCGGGGAGCAATGACACTGAAGTGATAGTGATTGCCTTCTCATGCCAAAATCAGTTCATTATGGGAGACGAAGATTGTGTGTTAGATCCGCAGCTATGGAATGGTCAGGTACCGCAGCATATCAATCAGTGACCTACTGGTAAGCTACCTGGCTCATTTTGGACGAAGTAACCCATGCATTAGTTAGCCACCATGCAGAAAACAGGTCACAGGGTGATTGCAGGATCTCCCACAAGGCCTGCTGGAGATTCTCGATATAAATCCAGGTACTTATAGAGTAGCATGTGCCCTGAATGCTGTTCATGCATGCAGACTGAGTTTGCGAAGCACCTACCCAGCCGTAGTCGCCAGGGAATTCTCCGGTCAGGTATGATGGGGAGGCCGTGAAGGGGCCCAGGAACAGGGACCGCTCAGGACCATACTACTGTGAGAGAGGGGGAGTGACAGTGTAAGAATTAGAAGTTAGGAGCATTATGAGTGTGACGGGGGCATATGGAAGCAGATCGAGGATGGATGGACTATCAGGTACAGGACACAAGGACAGGAAGAGGGGCTGGGACATGGGCTAGGGTAGTGGCGTAGGCATTTGTATGAAGAAGGTAGGGCAGATAGATCAGCAGGCGTGCCACAGGGACAGGGATAGAGAGGGGCTGGGACGCATGCTGCTGTGGTGGCAGGTAGGGGATACTGGACCAAGACAGGCCATATGGATGTACAAGCGTGCTGCAGGGGCAGGGGCGGGGACAGGGACAGAGGCTGGGGTAGTGGCAGGGGCATGTGGATTGTGGACAAAGGCAGGGCATATCACTATGAAGCCACGGCAACATGAGTAGGTACAGAGGCTGGAGCGTGGTCAGGGTAGTGGACTAGTGGCAGGGGCATGTAAAGTGAGGCAGGGCAGATGGATCAGGCTTTAAATCTGTACCCCGTATCTCCTGTCATCCGCAGGACACCGCTGGTCTGTCGGCGGACCCCGAAACCTTCTCCAGGTACCACACTACCGAGGTCATTCACGCCCGCTGGGCCATGCTTGGCGCTCTGGGCTGCCTCGTCCCCGAGCTGGACCAATCCCCCAACGCCCAGCCCGTCTGGTTCAAGGCCGGTGCCCAGATCTTTGCAGACGGCGGTCTCGACTACCTGGGCCAGTCCAGCCTGATCCATGCCCAGTCCATCGTTGCCATTGTGGCCTGCCAGGTCATCCTAATGGGACAGGCCGAGGCCTTCCGTGCTGGTGGTGCCGCTGAGTCTGTTGGCCTTGAAGACCTGGATACCCTGTACCCCGGTGGCCCTTTCGACCCCTTGGGCCTGGCTGACGACCCTGACACCTTCGCTGAGCTGAAGGTCAAGGAGATCAAGAACGGACATCTCGCCATGTTCTCCATGCTGGGCTTCTACGTGCAGGCCATTGTGACCGGAAAGGGACCCCTGGAGAACTTGACCATCCACCTGGCTGACCCCGTTGCCAACAATGCCTTCATCTACAACACCAAGTTCACCCCAGTGCATAATGTGTGCCACCCCTGGATATCTTCTTATCTGGTATTTGCCAGAATTTCCCGATGTTTATCTCAAGTAGCAAGTGCTGCAGCTTGAGATCATGGCATGTACCCTTAATTGCGAGATTATAAGAGTAGTTACGAGTACCAGAATGTTCTGCTTTTTGTAAAGAGCGGAACGAAAGGCTTCACTTAATTCCTCTATTGGTTTGGTGACTCGTGTACCAAATGCACCAACAGCTCTTTTAATCGATTGACTGCCAACCGAATTTGATCAAAAATCAAACCCAAAACAAGCAAGAGGATTGACACGTGTCCAGGGTGTACATCACACCAACTACCCCCAAACTACCACAGTCCTGTATTGCAACTCATTTCCAGCATGTATCTCAGATGGCTGAATGTTGCCGAACCTATTTGTCACACCATCCACATATCCGGAGCAAAAAAGTGATAATTGATTAGCTGATATGGCAACTGCAGGAAACTCCGGTGCCAAGTGTGATAACAGTGTCACACTGTCACCTTCATCAGCCAATCTAATGAAGTCATAAGCAAATATGTACCGAATTTCAATCGCTCTCTTGCAAAGCCCTATTTCCCCTCTGCTGGGATGTGTGCGAATAAATTATAGGACTGGGGTCCCTCTACCTCCTGAACACGTGGGATGCTGTCCCCATATGTCAATGACATTACACCTCTGGGCCATGCTGGAAAGGCTCGGCCGCATGGGCGCCCGACTGTCTGGTCAGGAGGAACATAAAGTGAAGAACAGGCGTAAAAAGGAGAGAAAATACCAGCCCGTCTGGATCCTAGCCCTCAAGGTAAAGAGGGAAGAAACTAACCCGACAGAAGGTCAGGAAGCCCGGAAAGAGTAAACAAAGTGAAGGGACACACATATGGTTAGGGGGGTGGGAAGTAAGAGAAAATAAGCCCCGACCTCCAAGCGACTAAGCCACGAAGAAAGCTACCACAGAGTGGCACTCCCATGAACCCTTCGTTGTCAAAGGGGCTGCGTGGTTCAGGAGCTTGAAGGTCACCCGATCAAATTTACCCAGAGGCAACAGTCCATGCCCTTGGCCGTACTAGTGAAAGCTGCTCCCTGTAGGGCTTATTGCGCCATGATACCAGCCTGCTGGGGCAGGCAGGATGGTGTCAGTTCAGGATGGTGCAGGCTGGGGCGCACACCATGCGAGGAGTGCCATGCAAGCAAGCAAACTATAAGGACAACTAGAGGCTGCATACCGGTATGTCTCTTACACGAGGGCCTGTGGTTGACTGTGTTGTAAATGGCCATACGTTATTGATGCTACACATGTGGGCCCTGCTCACCCTAAATGGCTCCAAGTGTCGATCGATGTCACAGCAGCAACCGGCCTCGTCCATGATTTACCATCAGATCAGTCACGGTTGAAGTATGGACGTGATTTGGTGCATAATCTGTCCCTCCGTGTGTGCCCCCACGTCCTGTGACATGCCAAGAGCAGTCTCTTTCAGCTCGCAAAGAAAGAGACAAGCCCGTTATAAACCTATATATAAGCGCGTTCTGTGACAGCTACAGCTGTGCCAAAGTATCTCCTTCTTCTACGTGGACAAACGATCGCCACAGTGCGACGCCAAACGCAGCTTAAAGCGACAACGTGGTCGTCAACATGTCGGTTGCTCCCACCAAGATCAGTATGCTCGTCGTCGCCGGCAAGTCCAGCCCGGAGCTTGCGCAGCTGTCCTACTTGCCCGATAACGTTGACGTGGTGTGCGTTGGCAAGGGGTCTGACTTCGACCACCTGAGCGACGAACAGTGGAGATCGATCACCGTGGTTCTGAATTGCGGCGTCGCAGAGAACCAAGGCACGCGTGAAGATATCCAGGTGCGTACCCCGCACGCATCCAGTGGACGATGACGTGGGCATGGGCAGAGCTTGCATGGGCACTGCAGTGGCACCTGCATGGGGAACTTGCATGGGCACTGCACATGGGCACTGCTACTGCATGCAAACATCCAAGCTCTGCAAGGTTCCATTGTAAGAGATATTAGCAAATGAGGCTTAGTCGTTGAGTTTGGATATTTCTGATCCTTGAAACTGATGTGCCTAACTTCGTAGTGGCATAAAAGCCCACGCCCACGTCCATGCCCAAATGTTTGAAGGGTGGTGATTAATTGTTTTGGGGACAGGATGAATACCTTATTCGCAGTATCTTCATCCTCAAGTGAGAAATTGAGGCTGAGGGTGAGGTAAGGAGTTTTTAAGACTCCACCGGGGAGGCCAATTTCATGTTTTCAGTGTAGTTTCTCTTCCAAGTTTTCCTACTGGTCCGCTCTTCCTGGCCATTTCGAAAAGGGCTTTATGATGGCATGGGCAGTGTAGTAACACCTTTCATACCTTCACCACGCACGCCCCCTAGTATACCCTTCCAGGCTTCAAATGCTATGGATGTGTGCCTGGAAATTAATACGTGTGCAGCAGTTGACTGTGCGTGGTGTGGGGCAAGGGGAATCCTGACCTTATATTTCTATGGACGGAATTTCTGCCCTTTCCCAAGCTTGTGTTTGTACCTCAATTGTTTTTATGTTCATACCGGTAGCGAATACTTCATTAAATTATGGCTCAAATTGCTTCCTCTACTCAGGCCATCTGGAGCAAGCTCCCCAACCTCCAGTGGATCCACATCACCTTTGCCGGGTTGGAGCACGTTCTCTTCAAAGAGCTTGTAGAAAGCCAGGTCCTACTCTCAAATGCAAAGGTGTGTGCTCTTAAATGCAAAGGTGAGTGCTCACAAATGCAAAGACAGGGGTCAGAGGAGGGATAAGAATAGGGGGAGTAGGAGCAAGGTCCTCATAAACGTGAGGGTATGAGTTACATGCTGCGAGCTAGCGCTTGGCTCACTGGCAGGTTGAGGACATGAAGAGGGGCTTCTAAATGCATTCCCTTCATTTTTATTGCAGCCTGTTATTAACTATTCAAAAGCCCGAGATGCTGCATGGGCACTTGAACCCAAGTTTCGAGTCATTTGCTGCTGTTGTCAAGGTTGTGTGGGGACTGGAGAGGATCAAGCATATCGTAGTCAGGCGTTTCATGTTGAATACTTTTGCAGGGGCTCTCTATCTGTCCACGTCTGCACCAAGACCCTGTGCCCCCAGGGTGTGCACTGCAACAGACCAAACCCTGAACCCTGACGCCTCCCCCCTCACCCTGCCCCCGGTGCATCCACTCCGGGGAGGGAACAGGAACGAAACCAAACCCCTCTCTCCTAACCTCCCTCCCCTCATGGAACTGCCCCCTTTGCCCCTAGGGTTTGTACAGCAACAGAACAAACCCTGAACCCTGACGCCTCCAACCTGACCCCTGCCTCTGATGCCGCCCCCCCCCCTCCAGGGATTGAATAAAAACAATGCCAAACCCCTCCCCCCTTAAGTGCCCCCCTTTCCCCGAGGGCGTGAACAGCATCCGCACCAAACCCCTATCTCCTGCCCCCTTTCCTCCTTCCCCTGCCCCGTTTGCCCCCAGGGCATGTACAGCATCCGCACCAAACCCCTATCTCCTGCCCCCTTTCCTCCTTCCCCTGCCCCCTTTGCCCCCAGGGCATGTACAGCATCCGCACCAAACCCCTATCTCCTGCCCCCTTTCCTCCTTCCCCTGCCCCGTTTGCCCCCAGGGCATGTACAGCATCCGCACCAAACCCCTATCTCCTGCCCCCTTTCCTCCTTCCCCTGCCCCCGTTTGCCCCCAGGGCATGTACAGCATCCGCACCAAACCCCTATCTCCTGCCCCCTTTCCTCCTTCCCCTGCCCCCTTTGCCCCCAGGGCATGTACAGCATCCGCACCAAACCCCTATCTCCTGCCCCCTTTCCCCCTTCCCCTGCCCCCTTTGCCCCCAGGGCATGTACAGCATCCGCACCAAACCCCTATCTCCTGCCCCCTTTCCTCCTTCCCCTGCCCCCCTTTCCCCGAGGGCATGTACAGCATCCGCACCAAACCCCTATCTCCTGCCCCCTTTCCTCCTTCCCCTGCCCCGTTTGCCCCCAGGGCATGTACAGCATCCGCACCAAACCCCTATCTCCTGCCCCCTTTCCTCCTTCCCCTGCCCCCGTTTGCCCCCAGGGCATGTACAGCATCCGCACCAAACCCCTATCTCCTGCCCCCTTTCCTCCTTCCCCTGCCCCGTTTGCCCCCAGGGCATGTACAACATCCGCACCAAACCCCTATCTCCTGCCCCCTTTCCTCCTTCCCCTGCCCCGTTTGCCCCCAGGGCATGTACAACATCCGCACCCAACCCCTATCTCCTGCCCCCTTTTCTCCTTCCCCTGCCCCCCTTTGCCCCCAGGGCATGTACAGCATCCGCACCAAACCCCTATCTCCTGCCCCCTTTCCCCCTTCCCCTGCACTGTTTTTGCCCCCAGGGCATGTACAACATCCGCACCCAACCCCTATCTCCTGCCCCCTTTCCTCCTTCCCCTGCCCCCTTTGCCCCCAGGGCATGTACAACATCCGCACCAAACCCCTATCTCCTGCCCCCTTTCCTCCTTCCCCTGCCCCCTTTGCCCCCAGGGCATGTACAGCATCCGCACCAAACCCCTATCTCCTGCCCCCTTTCCTCCTTCCCCTGCCCCCCTTTCCCCGAGGGCATGTACAGCATCCGCACCAAACCCCTATCTCCTGCCCCCTTTCCTCCTTCCCCTGCCCCGTTTGCCCCCAGGGCATGTACAGCATCCGCACCAAACCCCTATCTCCTGCCCCCTTTCCTCCTTCCCCTGCCCCCGTTTGCCCCCAGGGCATGTACAGCATCCGCACCAAACCCCTATCTCCTGCCCCCTTTCCTCCTTCCCCTGCCCCGTTTGCCCCCAGGGCATGTACAACATCCGCACCAAACCCCTATCTCCTGCCCCCTTTCCTCCTTCCCCTGCCCCGTTTGCCCCCAGGGCATGTACAACATCCGCACCCAACCCCTATCTCCTGCCCCCTTTTCTCCTTCCCCTGCCCCCCTTTGCCCCCAGGGCATGTACAGCATCCGCACCAAACCCCTATCTCCTGCCCCCTTTCCCCCTTCCCCTGCACTGTTTTTGCCCCCAGGGCATGTACAACATCCGCACCCAACCCCTATCTCCTGCCCCCTTTCCTCCTTCTCCTGCCCCCTTTGCCCCCAGGGCATGTACAACATCCGCACCAAACCCCTATCTCCTGCCCCCTTTCCTCCTTCCCCTGCCCCGTTTGCCCCCAGGGCATGTACAGCATCCGCACCAAACCCCTATCTCCTGCCCCCTTTCCTCCTTCCCCTGCCCCGTTTGCCCCCAGGGCATGTACAGCATCCGCACCAAACCCCTATCTCCTGCCCCCTTTCCTCCTTCCCCTGCCCCCGTTTGCCCCCAGGGCATGTACAACATCCGCACCCAACCCCTATCTCCTGCCCCATTTCCTCCTTCACCTGCCCCCGTTTGCCCCCAGGGCGTGTACAGCAACAGCTTGTCTGAGTTTGCACTGATGGCCTGCAAGTGGTTTGCGATGGACATGCCCAGGGTGCTCAAGGCAAAGAGGGAGAAACGCTGGGACCCATTTGAGGTAAAGGAGCCGGGTGAAAGGGGGCGTTTGATTTCTGTCCATTGACACGTACCGGTATGTGCGTATTGAAAGGAACCCTGGAGGCGGGGCCATACCCCATGTGCACAAGAGTGCGTGGCATTTATGTGGTGTGTGTGTGTGGGGGGTGGGGGGTGGGGGGGGGGGCTTTGTGTGTGTGTTGGGTGGGCACACAAGAGAGAGCAGCTGCATGTACACTGGTGAGCACTGGCCAACATCTTGCTCCCAAAATAATTTGACAATCTATTGGGCATCGGGACTACATCTGCAGCAACGTTCCGCTCACACCCTTGACTCTCACGTAATCCCCGCGGTCGCTGTTGCCGGTGCCTCGCTGCCTAGTTTGTGTGTGACAGCGTGTGTGTGTGTGTGCGCTTGACGGGATAATGTGTTTGTGTGTGTGTGTGGTGTATTTGATGTGAGAGCTGTTTGGCAGCATTGACGGACATGCGCTCACCCACTGCGGCTGCCTGCAGGTGGAGGAGTTGCGAGGGAAAGTGATGGGTGTGGTCGGGTGGGTCTTGCCTGGGGCAGCAGAGTGGGCTCAGAGGATGGGGCTGGGGGGCTTCCTACCCACCTACAGTATCCCAGTAATAATGGTTAGGAATCTGGTCTGGTGGGTTTCGCTAGGGGCAGCGGTGAGGTGGGGTAGGCACGTTTTGGGGACTGGGTTCATGAAAGAGAACGCAGTCCAGCACCTGTATTTGGGGTTGGACCCGTTGTTGTGAACATTCCAGAGACAGGTCTCGCATTTTAAGGTCAGTACCAGTCAGGGTGCCTGCTGCCTGTTTAAAGGCTTCTGCCTGGTGCTCTGCAGCCTTGATGACTCAGATGCAGCTCTCTTTGCCCGTTGTCTGATTGGCGTAGTGAGCAGCTTACCCGTGTTTATTTAGGGCGCACCGGAGTACCGGATTATGCTTGGTAGGCTGCTGGACAACCACCAGTGGCCTGATGGGAACCCTCCTACCTTAACCCACCTACAGCCTGTGGCTTGAGCTGCACCCGACCTGGACAGCTGCAAGTCTTGATGTAGAAAAATATACATCAAGACTGGCAGTTATTCAGGTAGGGTACCTGAATTGTAGCTGAAGCACCCTAACATAAGCAGTGCAACTTACCTGTAGACCTATGCATGGTGGTGCACACTTCTTCCCCTGCCTTAAAAGCAGCTTGCAGTGAACCTCAGCTGATACACACTTGGCCTCTCCTTTGATTGGCCACAATGGCCTCATCTCTGTTCAGGGCTGAAGATTTTAGGTTTAAAAATGTTCAAGCCAAAATTTGAAACGGCTCCGGCGCTCTTGTCCCAGACAGAGCCCACGGCCTCTGAAGCTTCTTGCTACCCCGCCACGGCTTCTGAAGCTTCTTGCTACCCCACCTCCTTGTGTGCTGATTAGGCTTGGTGACATTGGGCAGGCATGTGGGCGCCTGGCTAAGACGTATCAGATGAAGTTGCTAGGCCTGAGGCGCAAGACTGAGAGGAGCCAGGAGGAGACCGGGTTTGTGGTGAGGTCATTCACTGAGTCTGGATATCACAGCCCAGTCAAGGGTCTGTCTATGTTCAGGGCACCTGCATTCTTTATTGGGGGGGAAGTAAATATTGAAATATGACCGCAGCAAAAGGAGCAGCAGGATTTCCAGGTAATGCAGATCAGTAGATCACTCTACCCAGGCTATTGCCATTTGTGCGGACCTTGGATCTTGGATGTTGGATCCGCAGGATCAGATGTGAAGCTCATATAGGGTGGATCTCACGTGTGAGACAGACATCGAATTTTGGATCTGCAGGTTCGTATCTTAAGGTTATCTCAGACGGAGTTTACATATGCGTTAAATCTTGGATCTTGGATCCGCAGGATCGGATCTACGCCCCTTCGGAGATAGATCAGCTCATGGCCTTGTGCGATTACGTAATTGTGGCGACGCCCTACACACCTGCCACACACCACATTGTGTCGGCAGTGGCTATCGCCGCAATGAAGCCAAACGCGGTGCTGGTCAACGTCGGGCGTGGCAAGTGCATAGATGAGAAGGCACTCATTGCAGGTGGGCGACAGGGGGGACAAAGTGGGTGTGAGAGGCTGAAGGGAAGTACATGCTCAGTGTTTGAGCTGCAGTATGCGTGCTGCAGCTTATGCAACGCTGTAGGCAACGCTGGACGGTCTAGGTCATGCAAATATGCAACGCTAGGGGCGCTGCCAGTTTGCCACTGCTGTTGCCTGTGGCTGCAAAGCCGTTGTTACCGATGTTGTAGCATGAGCTCGTCAATGCACCCAGTATTTTCCGAATGGGCTAGAATTGGGGCAAACATAAAGAACTGAGGAAGCAGACGTGAGCAGAAGCAAGAGTTGCACAGCTCACTCCCACTGCCTTTCGTGAACCTCAAGGGACCTCAGGGGGATCTGCTTTGTGTGTAGCCTCGAAATCCGAATTTCAATCCGGGTGCTTTTTGATGTGATGCATCTTCTCAGTCTAGTGCGGAAAGCTCATAACTTTTATAAGGTGTTTCAGGGGGGGGAGGGTCATTATCTTCCCTGTACTGAGCTGATACTGATGGTCTGATAGTGAAATGCAGAGGTAGGTTGCTCCATCCCGTTTGTTTCCCCAATTTGTGTGTGTGTGTGTGTGACTGCAACTTTGCCTGCGTGTGCCCATAGCTCTCTCTGCTGGTCGCATCCGAGGCGCTGGTCTAGACGTCTTTGAAGAGGAGCCGCTGCCCTCGTCAAGCCCGCTGTGGGAGCTGGATAACGTGATCATAACGCCGCACTGCGCGGACCGCACCAAGGAGTTCCAGTTTGAGGCAATCGACTTGTTTGTCAGCAACATGAAGAGGTGGGAGCAGGCCTGATGTGAGGTACATCCGTTTTATGCGGGTGTATCGTGTTCCTCAATGAGCAGTATGCAGCCAATCAGCCACAGCTGAGAGCCCAAGCGAGTCCTGATGCATGGCTGTGATGACACGTGCATGCAAACCTCTCTGCTGACTGATGTTCTTGACCCTCTGAGCCCCTGATCCGCTTCAGTACCACCTAGTGTGAAATGACCTGGTTCAGAGGGACCTGTATGTTTTCAACTCGACGGAGGATCTTGATTTGATGAACACTCCATGGGGCGCCAAGAGGCGCATGGGGCGCCCCATGCCCTCAAAAAGCATGCGAACAACATGTACGGACGATTAGAGCAAGAAAACGCCCTCAATCATGAGTTATGTGCCGACAAGCTCCTAATACCTGCATCCTAAACTATTACATCTATAACCTTCAACCATAATGTCTGCTTGTAGGTTCCTCGCTGGCGAGGAGCTGCTCAACGTGTGCGATAAGAAGAGAGGTTATTGAAGTGAATGAGAGGCGACCGGAGTGGTGATTGCGAGGCTGCTGGGAGATTTTACTGAAAGTTCATTGAAGTGATTGAGAGGCTGCCTTAGAGGCCCACTGCTGTGGTGCTGCGCTGCCCAATCCTGTAAAGCAAGGCCCATGAATTGCCCATGCCGGAAGAGACAAGATGATATGATATTCATGTCAGCACCATGTGATCTGTTAGCAAGTGGCAGTAGGTTCCGCTTGGCAACGATAGTGCAGACCTACAGCATTATCATGACGGTATATCATTCCAGTCAGCGCGGATTCCTATCTTCGTTTCTGCCAGCAACATCCTGGCTGACCTGATCTTCTGATTTCATTCTGGCATCCAACAATCCTGGAGTTTTCTGTTATGGTTTAGGGGTTGCTTTACACCCAGCTAGAAGTTTCGGCTGTCTTTGGCAATTCTTCGTGCCTTCCAACAGGGTCGCTCAAGCTTGCTGCTCATCAACTTTTGCATACTTTATGCGTTGTCATGTTTCTGGTTTTCTACTTGATCTCCCTAGGAGTGTTTTTACCAGCACTCTTGCAATTTTTTCATGATTTTTTACGTCCATGCATGTGAGGAGCAGTGGGCGAGCAAAGACCCGTCCGTTATCTTATCGTTATGTCTCCCTTCACCATGTTCGACGTGTGCCTGCCCTCCTTATTGAAGTACCCAGCACCCAAAGAATTTGTGTGCCCGCCTGTCTTGTTGTGGGTTGGTGATGGTTGCGTGGTTGGCCGTGGCTTGTGTTGGTGCCTTGTTTGGCGTTTGGTTAATTGATGTGGAGGGATTGAATCTCAGAAGACTGATGCCTTTAAATAGACCAACATGAAAGTAAATTATGCATGGAAGGGATAACATCAAGAAGAAAGGCGGGCGTCCTGGTTCGTCTAATCAACCGTATTTGTCCAAGCGTGGCATGCAACGCACGATGTTGGGTTATGCAATCGAACCTAGAGTAGCTCAAAGTTAGGTGAAATAACCAATGTTAGGAGAGTTCTTTTGCACTCAATCATATGCCAGCAGCCTGGACTTAAAGCCGTGCATCCTCACATGCATTCCAACTAATTGGCTCGGTATTGGCTATGCAATTATGCGATAATTTGCGGTCAGCCTTGGTGCCACTTTGCATGCGTAGGGGCTGAAGTGGCGTTGTAAATAATCAATAATTCAATGTTGTGTGAGTCCTCGGCCTCAGCTGCGGCCTCAATAATCCTAGCAACATTTAATATGGTGACTGGCGCTCTCGCCACCACTTTGGGATGTTTTAACCCAACAATGGCCCAATTGTTTTGGGGATGCCCTTCAAAGTTGATCGGCATTTCACATGTGTAAAACTATACGGCATGTTGCAATATGACCTCCCCTCACTTCATCATCTTAGCCATGCGAGGCCCTCTTGAATGAGATTACCAGGTGGATGCGGAGAGGTCCCCCAAGTGCTTCACCTCAAACCTCTGGAAAAAGCATGCCCATAAAAGTGCGGCTCATCTCACCCACTCCACACGCCTCCGTTTCATTGCAACGCCATTATTTTTATATTTAGTTTATTTTAAAAAGAAAAAGGTAGGGAAGCACTATATACACAATCGGTACAAGAGATCACTCCAAACAAAGGCAAAGGGGCGTGCGCAGAGAACGATCCTTTCAAAATGTCAGACACCTTGGCAGTTGGGAACCGGTTTCCCAGTGAAACCAACTGAAAACGTAGGGGTAGCCACAAAAAACGTACTCAAGTTACTTTAAAAACATGGTAACGGCGCGGACGCGGCCTAGGCCCAGGCCGCGTTGTTCCCTTAACCTTCACGCCCCCGCGGGGCGTAGTTTTCTTTCTTTCTTACTTTAAAAAACCTAACAGTCCAGAATGCTGCTTTGCTCCTCTTTGTTTCTGCTTTGGCTGTGCCTTGACTGCAGCTATCTGTGGGGCAGGTAGCCAAGTGACCCCTTCAATCCCCCTTACTTGAGGGGGGGGGGGCTTTGTCTCTTAGGGGTGAGCTGTCAGTTGTCAAGTTCATTTCAGTTGGGGTTGATGGGCCCCCATGCTGCATTGGCTGGATTAAAAGTGTCCCTGCTCAGGTGTTGTGATTGCCTGTCCATGTGCCTTGCATGTAAGCCTGGTCTGGTCTCAAAGCTCTGTTTCCAGCTTACAAAACCCACATTTGTCAGAGGTGGTCAGAGGTGGACAAATGGGCCTCGTGTTTTTTAGCATCTTCAACATTGTCTCTACCAGCTGGGCAAGACAGGGAATGTTCTGTATCTTTCTGAGCAGGGCATGGATCCACATATCTCATCATGGGGATATCTCATATGCTAGCCAGGTCCTTCCCTTCCATCCAAGCTTTCTTCTTGAGGGGCTGAAAGTTACAAGATTTCGTGAACAGCTGTGCATTGCTTGAAGCTCACAAATGACACTGGGTGGCCGATCTACTTGTAACCTAGCATGAGCACGACAAGCATCAGCAACATTGTGACAGAGGCTTAACCTAAAAGACCTCATATTCATGCCCACCAGGTTTGTTTTGCTCACGAGGGTAATTGTGGCTACCCCTAACCCCAACCCTTTCCCTCTTCGTACCTTTCAGTCACTTGGGTATAGGTGTAGAGAGCAGAGAGAGTCCTTGGCAGCAACTGTACTCATTGTGCATGTTGTGTGGATGAGGAAAAGTCAGAATTGAAGATTGGAGGTGTAAATAGTTGAGAAATTGCTCGAGTCAGAATTGAAGATTGGAGGTGTAAATAGTTGAGAAATTGCTCGAGTCGAACGATCTGACATCCGCAAGCAGCCATGTGCCTGAAGATCACAGATCAGATTTCCTGTGGTTGAAGTATGGACATCAGTTTGTGCTAGTCTCAACCGCAACCGGCCCTCCGATTGAGCCTCCCATGTCCTGCGTAGTGCCGACAGCAGGCCATTTCAGCTCGCTAAGAACGAGACCACGCTCGATCGACACCCATCAGCGCGTCTTGCTGTCTCAGCTGCAGCAACGCCAGCGCATTACCTCCTGCTCCAGGCGGGTACTTCCCCCAGCGCGACGCCAAGCCCAGCTTACAGCGACAACTGACAACGCTGACGATATCATGTCGGTTGCTACCACCAAGATCAGCATGCTGGTCGTTGCCGGCAAGTCCAGCCCGGAGCTTGCGCAGCTGTCCTACCTGCCCGACAACGTCGAGGTGGTGTGCGTCGGCAAGGATCTGGCGTCTGACTTCAACAACTTGAGTGACGAGCAGTGGAGCTCCATTACCGTGCTGCTGAACTGCGGCGTCGGAGAGAACGCAGGCAAGCGTCAAGACATCCAGGTGCGCCGTGGAAGTCTGCATGGGCGACTTGCATGAGTAACTTTCATGGGCACCACACATGGGCTTCTGCACGGGAAATGCTCTGCATATGAATCATGAAAGCAATTCTAACCTCAGCAAGGATCGTTATGAATCTTCAGCCTCCTTTCGATGGTTGGCATTCTGGCAGTGTGTGCGCTGGGTACATGTATGTTGCGTTGGGAAGCATGGTCTCTCACCTGGTTGGCTCTCTGGGGGCTTCAGAGGCAATAACCCATTTCTGAGGGTGGTAGATAAATATAAATGACTGTATATGCCAGTGAGCAGATGAGGGGAGGGAGGAAGTCTCTGATGCTCCACATGAGCATGAGGGTAGCTTCACTAGGTTCCCCCCTGATGTCCCAGTTCAGGCTTTGAGCGTTGAAAACCACTGCCTCCACCTCTTCCCTGGAAATGAGCAACAGATGCACATTATTTGAGGCTGAGAAAAATCCTGTCTATATCTTTGAATCGAAGAAGGTTATACCATTGTCCAATGTCCATTATGCCTGTGTGAGTGTGTGTGTGCTTGTGTACTCACCTTTTTTCATGGTGAAATTTTCTGAGATGCAAATGATGGTTGGCAATTATCATTGTGTTCATCAGGCAATCTGGAGCAAGCTCCCCAACCTCAAGTGGATCCACAGCGCCAGTGCTGGGTTGGAGCACCTGCTCTTCGAAGAGCTGGTGGACAGCCAGGTCCTACTCTCAAACGCCAAGGTGGGAGGATGAGGAGGAACAAGATGCTCACAAGCACAACAGTAGAAGCAGAGGCAAGAGCAAGGAGCTCTTCAAGTACTAAGCTAGATGCACAATGCTCCAAAATTCCACAGTAGGAGGAAGAGTTTTAGCTACATACTTTTAAATGCGACACTAGGAGCAAAAGTAAGAGCCAAGGTGCCGATGAATGTGAATGTAGGAGCTGCGTATGTCCAGCATGTTGAGGACAGATGGGGGTTCTTGCAAGCATTTAAATGTCATCCCTCTATTGTTATATTAGCCTCAAGGTTCTAAAAGCTATCGAATGGTTTATTTTGTTTGTCATTCTCAGACTCTCAGGAACAGAAGAAGGTTAGACAAAAAAGCTGCCTTCACCCCCACATGCTCTTCATTCGATGTCGGCCCTCGAGGGGAATAGCAAGGAGGACAATCGGTCTGAGATTTGGGCTATGGCACTGCATGTGGCAACAAGAGGCACAATATGCCATGCCGGCAATGAAGCTTGAGGTTTCAGCCATTTGCTGCTGTTGTCGAGGCTGCAACATGCTGAAGTCCTGAAGGGCTTCTGTACCTGCGTACCTCCCCTTCAAACCCATAGCCATCAGCCCTTATCCCTGCCCCCCTTCCCTCCTTCACCTGCCCCCCTTCCCTCCTTCACCTGCCCCCCTTCCCTCCTTCACCTGCCCCCTTCCCTCCTTCACCTGCCCCCTTCCCTCCTTCACCTGCCCCCCTTCCCTCCTTCACCTGCCCCCCTTCCCTCCCCCACCTGCCCCCCTTCCCTCCTTCACCTGCCCCCCTTCCCTCCTTCACCTGCCCCCTTCCCCCCTTTACCTGCCCCCTTCCCTCCTTCACCCGCCCCCTTCCCTCCTTCACCTGCCCCCTTCCCTCCTTCACCTGCCCCCCTTCCCTCCTTCACCTGCCCCCTTCCCTCCTTCACCTGCCCCCCTTCCCTCCTTCACCTGCCTCCCTTCCCTCCTTCACCTGCCCCCCTTCCCTCCTTCACCTGTCCCCTTCCCCCCTTCACCTGCCCCCCTTCCCTCCTTCACCTGCCCCCTTCCCTCCTTCACCTGCCCCCTTCCCTCCTTCACCTGCCCCCCTTCCCTCCTTCACCTGCCCCCTTCCCTCCTTCACCTGCCCCCCTTCCCTCCTTCACCTGCCTCCCTTCCCTCCTTCACCTGCCCCCCTTCCCTCCTTCACCTGCCCCCTTCCCCCCTTCACCTGCCCCCCTTCCCTCCTTCACCTGTCCCCTTCCCTCCCTCACCTGCCCCCCTTCCCTCCTTCACCTGCCCCCCTTCCCTCCTTCACCTGCCCCCCTTCCCTCCCTCACCTGTCCCCCTTTCCTCCCTCACCTGTCCTCCTTCCCTCCTTCACCTGCCCCTTTCCTCCTTCACCTGCCCCCTTCCCTCCTTCACCTGCCCCCTTCCCCCCTTCACCTGCCCCCTTCCCTCCTTCACCTGCCCCCTTCCCTCCTTCACCTGCCTCCTTCCCTCCTTCACCTGCCCCCTTCCCTCCTTCACCTGCCCCCTTCCCTCCTTCACCTGCCCCCTTCCCTCCTTCACCTGCCCCCTTTCCTCCTTCACCTGCCCCCTTCCCTCCTTCACCTGCCCCCTTCCCTCCTTCACCTGCCCCCTTCCCTCCTTCTCCTGCCCCCCTTCCCTCCTTCACCTGTCCCCCTTCCCTCCTTCACCTGCCCCCCTTCCCTCCCTCACCTGTCCCCCTTCCCTTCTTCACCTGCCCCTTCCCTCCTTCACCTGCCCCATTCCCTTCTTCACCTGCCTCCTTCCCTCCTTCACCTGCCCCTTCCCTCCTTCACCTGCCCCCTTCCCATCTTCACCTGCCCCCTTATCTACTTCTCCTACCCACTTCACTCCTTCACATGCCCCATTTCCCCCCAGGGCGTATACAGCAACAGCTTGTCTGAGTTTGCACTGATGGCCTGCAAGTGGTTTGCGATGGACATGCCCAGGGTGCTCAAGGCAAAGAGGGAGAAACGCTGGGACCCCTTTGAGGTAAAGGAGCTGGGTGAAATGGGGGCCCTCTGATAGCTGACCTGACAGTCATGTCATTGTACATATATGTTAAGGGACCCCTTTGAGGTACTTCAGATGTGCGGGAGGGGCGTCGGATGTGTTGCATGTCCATTCACCGCCTCACCGGCATGTTTGCGTTGGCAAATCCGACCAGCAGGGTCGAAATCCGACCAGCAGGGTCAAAATCTGACCAGCAGGGTCCTGGAGGCACTAGGGAGTCCTACCTCAAGCCCACATCATTGTATGGGGGTACGTGGATGGAGTTGGCTGGTGGTTTGTGGCCAATATGGGTGGGTGAGTAATCGGGGTATGCAACAGTGAGGGATGTCGGCTGCCTGTCTGTCTGTAGCTAGCTGCACAGGACAGTACTGCATGCCTAAGCCACCATTTTGGGCATGCCTTAGCCACCTTCTTGGGCATAGGACCTGTGTCTCAGAGGTCAGGCAGATCCCGGACTCAAGCAGAATTCCCTGCTGCCTCTCTTGCCAGCTCCCCCCCCTGCCTCATGCGTTTTGAGTGTATCCTTATCCGAGGATGCATATTTTAGAGTGTGTGTTTAATGCGTTTGATGTTACATTTGCTCTGCAGCATCTATGAAGAATACTCACCAAATGCCACCCTTGCCGTAGGTTGAGGAGCTTCGAGGGAAAGTCATGGGTGTGATTGGGTGGGTTCTGCTTGGGGCGGTGGGCTAAGGGTTTGACATCAGGGCCAGGTAGGGTCTGTTCATCTCATGTTATCCGAACTCTGTGTAGGGCCGGTAAAAGGGTGGGTCCAGTGGGATCCGCATGGGGTATGGGTGCATGTTCAGGCTTTGGTGTTCATGGATTCAGGTCGGGTAGGTTACGCTGATTGAGCGCTGAGTAGGGGGATGTTTTGGGGTCCTCTCTCTGAAGGGATGGGAGTATTGTACCCTTATTTGTGATCATTCAAAGCTGATGCTCGCACTTTGCGGGAGAAACCTGAAAATCGCTCAGGGCTCCAGCGCGCCCCAACGTCCTCTGCTCGGCCCTCAGCTGCCTGCCAAGATAACTCAGCTGAGACAGGCAAAATTTGCCCCTTGCCGCACCGGCTTCTATACGATCCAAACTGCCGACCCCTGATACCTGTTGCTGCCCGTCTCCTTTGGTGCTGATTGTAGGTTTGGTGACATCGGGCAGGCTTGTGGCCGCCTGGCCAAGACGTACCAGATGAAAGTGTTGGGTCTGAGGCGCAAGACAGAGAGGAGCCAGGAGGAGGCCACGTTTGTTGTGAGATCATGATGTAGCCCTGTAGGGACAGGTGACCCTCTCCCGTTGTTTAGGCAAGCACCCATGGGGTCAGATGTGCGAGAGGGTCTTAACCTCCCCACTTCGAAATGCTGATTGAGCCCCACCACACTAATAGATCTGATGGATCTGACTGGATCCATCAGATCTATTGCTTATATAGGATTGTATCAATATGTGGGGCGGACCTTGAATTTTGGATCCGCAGGATTGGATGTGAAGCTCGTATAGGGTGGATCTCACATGTGAGACAGACATTAAATCTTGGATCTGCAGGATCAGATGTGAAGCTTATGTAGCGTGGATCTCACGTGTGAGACAGACATTGAATCTTGGATCTGCAGGATCAGATGTGAAGCTTATGTAGCGTGGATCTCACGTGTGAGACAGACATTGAATTTTGGATCTGCAAGATCGGATCTAAAGGTTATCTCAGACAAATTTTACATATGCGTTGTACCTTGAATCTTGGATCCGCAGGAACGGATCTACGCCCCTTCGGAGATAGATCAGCTCATGGCCTTGTGCGATTACGTAATTGTGGCGACACCCTACACACCTGCCACACATCACATTGTGTCGGCAGCGGCCATCGCCGCAATGAAGCCCAACGCGGTGCTGGTCAACGTCGGGCGTGGCAAGTGCATAGATGAGAAGGCACTCATTGCAGGTGGGCGACAGGGGGGACAAAGTGGATGTGAGAGGCTGAGGGGAAGTACATGCTCAGTGTTTGAGCTGCAGGGGGGCGGCAAGGTCACAGTGTTTCTGGCACTGCTTTTGCTGCTCCTGCTGCTGAAAGGTGGTCCATTGCTGATACTGCTGCCGGTGCTGTTTTTACCCCTTGTCTACGCATACACCCCAAAGCCTTTTTTCATAAAGTTAGGCAGTGCTGGCAGGAATGGCAAGAAAATCAGAAGCTCAAATGGTCTCAGGGGCATCCTCATAGGCGCCTTGCAATAGTTACACATTTGCATTTGAACTTCCGGATTTTGCTTCTGCTGTGCTGCGTTGTCCGTCCAGCGCCACAGCATAAGAGGATGTTTCAGGTGTGGAGGTGCTTCCATCCCCCATCCAGCCAGGCCCGATAGTGATGGGTTGAGGAAGGTTCTAAAACCCAGTTCCCCCCCCTGATTTGCGTGTGACTGTAACTGTGTGTGCCCGCAGCTCTCTCCGCTGGTCGCATCCGAGGCGCTGGTCTGGACGTGTTTGAAGAGGAGCCGCTGCCCTCATCAAGCCCCCTGTGGGAGCTGGATAACGTGCTGATGACCCCGCACTGCGCGGATAAAACCAAGGAGTTCCAGGTCGAATCGATTGATTTCTTTGTCACCAACATCAAGAGGTGAGACGAAATGTGGCATCTGTATTCTGTGCATCTGTATGCTGTTGCTGCTGCGGGTTTATCGGGGTCCAGCGGAGGCCGTGTAATGGGGGGCTAGTGGTGCTACCATGCCCCCATGCATGGGCTCATTGAGCAGTGCGCTACCAAGCAGCTGCAGCTGGGAATCTGAGCGAGCCCTGGTGCGTGCATGGCTGTGATGACACGTGCATGCAAACTTGGTTTTATATCTGACTGTTTAGTGTTATTTGCGACCCCTCACAGATAGCACTCCATGGTCAAATATAAAGTTTGCATATGCTACTCGAGCAATGTCTTGTCTGCTCGAGAGCGCGGGTTAGTACCTGGTTTAGAAGGAGTACCTGGTTTAGAAGGAGTACCTGGTTTAGAAGGAGTACCTGGTTTAGAAGGATACGCTTGTGTTGCATGCTTATATGCTTATCTTCAGACTTAAGGCACGGCAACGATTGATGGCCCGCCCCTGGTGCCTTAAGAGGCGCACAGAGCTGTGTCCGCACATGTTATGCAAACAGTCGGCTAAACAATATGAGGCGAAAGCACCCTCAATCCATTCACTTGCCTGCTGGCTCAAAACCTTTATCCTAACTCAACAACTGGATAGCCGAATACTTCAACACATGCCTGCAGGTTCCTCTCTGGCGAGCCGTTACTCAACGTGTGTGACAAGAAGAGAGGCTATTGAGAGGCAATTAAGTGACTGAGTGGCAACTGAGAGGCAAGTGAGAGGTGGCTGAGATGCAAGTGAGGTGCAAGTGAGAGGTGGCTGAGAGGTAGCTGAGAGGTGGCTGAATTGATTTAGAGGCAAATGAGAGGTGACTGGTGTGACTGAAATGCTCGTGAGAGGAGACTGCTAGGAGACTGATGCACTGTCCAGTCCTCAACTCCTCTACTGCTAGGCCCATAGGTGAACGGGTGGATGCTGATACAAAAATATAGACCCTGGAAATTCCCAGGCACCTTGCATGCCCCTGTTGCAATCTGACGTCGCTAAAAATCAATATGGCTTTAGGCCTTGTTTTACTGCCTCAGGGTACAGGCTTGGAAATGCAGTGAAACTTTTGCATTCACTTATAAGTTTTGCCGTCAATGATTGTTCGTGTACTTCAAGTTGCATGATTTGGACACACTTTATCCGGAAGGTGTAGGATATTTTTTTATCTTCCACACAGAAAAATATCTTGCTGTTAATGCTCCCTAGACTCCAGTGGAAACGACCTTGGTCCGTGAGGATCTGCATGTTGCTCAAATGGTAATTGTAGGGGCGTCCCGCAGGGTCTGCACTCTTTCTAGGTACGAAGATAAGGGGAAGAGGAAAATGAAGGGCAACGGAGAGATTCTGCAATGAGGCTGCGGAAATGTGATTCAAGTCCTTGGGACAGGGCAGAAACACTCGCATGTCTGAGTTCACTTGGGACAGGGCAGAGACATTCGCATGCTTGAGTTCACTTGGGACAGGGCAGAAACACTCGCATGTTTGAGTTCACTTGGGACAGGGCAGAAACACTCGCATGTTTGAGTTCACTTGGGACCAGGCTTGGGACGTGCAACGAAAAGGAAATACGGATTACGGCCTTCAGGTGTCAGGTGCCAACTATACAACTGTGCCAGGGTCCCATGCAAGAAAAAACATTGCAACCACCGCATGGGCTATATAACGGTTAAATACACACATGAGGGAACAGAAAATAAATGAACTAGTCTAACAGTCATCACGCGGTCTAAAGCCTCTGTGTGAAATCTAGCAGGCATTAGTCAGGCACACACGCTTGGGTCGTCGCTAAAAGCGCAAGACAGTAACTAGAGAAGATATTAGGCTCGGGGAACAAGCCTGCACAAGAGTTTAACCTTCAACGGTGTGTGGTTTGTGGCACCGCAATCACAGCTTCAGGCCTGGCCTGCACACAAAAATACACCGGTTCGCAATGCACTGGCATGTGAACATGTTTGTCAATGCTGGTGTAAATGAGGGTTCAGAAGAAGTCAGTCAAACTTATTTGTATACACGTTCTGTCAGATTTATACAAGGCCACAAAGCAAGGTGGACGTTCTGGACAAAATGCAATGTACAAGTCCATACGGCACAGACACTATGCTATGGTAACAACAATACACCCAGTACAAATAAGGCACTGTTATACACATGGCCAGAGTCACATGTGTGCTATTTCCAATCACACCCACACTAGGCGCCACAGGGCGTTTCCAGTGGCCTTTATAGGCAAGGTATGACCAGCTATGTTCCTGCCTGCGTTTGAAGTGCCTCACACTCGGATGCAAGGGACACCAGCCGTATATCAGTTATGGACTCATGGCTTAGCTCCAATTAGTCAAGGTAGTGGCTGTCCAGCAGCCCTCTGTAAGGGAAAATGTGCAGTAAGCTCGCACTATAATCCTCTCCTGAAGCTTTCCTCCTGTTCCTTCCTTTGATACTCAGGATACTCAAGGAGAGGCCCACTAGATGGAAAACCCCCGATAACAAACGCCGCAAATAGCGAGAAGAGGAGTGAAGAGGAAAAAAACTATAAGAGAAAGCTGAAACATGACTTCTCACAAGCGCGAGGTCAACCCTGCCCTACTGGCACTAGACCGGCAGCCCTCAACAGGGCCCTGCACCTGCTCAAAAGGTTAAACAAAAACGCTGCCCCCCTCACATTGCAGTCTTCAAGACCTCGTACGACGCTATCACAATGGCGCAGGCGGGAGCTGCCCTTGCTGCCCGTGGCCCCACGCCTGAGAACAGGCCGCGGACACCCTCTGCCAGCCAGATGCTTCTCAGCATACCCAGCGTGCTCGTCGGCGCCTGTGGTTTTGCCTTGTAAGCGAATGCAGCAGCAGCAGCTGGCCTGCCACACCCGGTTGGCCCAGGCATGGAACCTGTGCGATTCAGGACGTCCACCACTGTATGCGCCTCATGCCTTGCCATGGTCTGCAACCGGGTCTTCACCACGTCAAAAGGTGTCGTAGCCATCGCCGCCAGACCCCCAGACACACCGCCGGCAGCCAAGTTGACACACAGCACGCGCGATGGCGACGGGCCATCCAAACTGATGCTGTCTGGCGGGCTGCTTGCAGGGGCGGCGGCATGGGCGGGCCTTGCGCTGTGCCCTTGCCCTTTGGAGACTGTAGAGGCTGCTGTGCCTCCCCTTAAGCTGGGTGATAGGAGGTGGCCTCGGACGCACTCCACCGCGCACCAGTAGAGGGCAGTAAAGGGCACGTCACGGGCTAGGGTGGCCCCCACACCCGTCCACATGCATCGGACCTGGGAGAGTGAGGCTCCGAGACGGGACTGTGAAGCAGCCACAGAGCCCCGCTCTCTGGAGTCACTGCCTGTGGGGGCGCCCTGCAGGATAGCAGGCCTGGCTGCCGATTGCGGGGATGTGGCCACCACTGGCAGCAGGGACGTGCTTGGCCGAGCCGCCACTGCGGGCGTGGCCTGCTGCCTTGTGCGCAGCAGCTCAAGCGGCGCCGTTGCAATGACAGCAATCGCGCGGGCTGCCATCCCTGCGACTGATGGCGCGTATACCCCCAAGTCACCTCTCAGCTCGGCGTGCAAGTTGTCATACATAGGCATGTAAATGCCAACCTTGGGGAGGTCAGGAAGGGAGGAAACACTTATGAGTAAGACGGGCGGAAAGAAGTGCGTGTGATTAAGAGGGAGGGGTGGAAACTGTGAGCGGTACGTTTGCACTGAAATTCATATACTGGTGCTGTAGTGCGACCTCTGTTGCGCATCAGGACAGGTACCTGGCCAGCAGAAAATTTTAATGAGCACATACACAAAACATACCATGGTGATGGGTGTTGACAAAGTATCATAGTTTCTGATCAAACCTGTTGCAGTTTGTCTACATGCTAGCCTTCCTACTGACCAAGTTTATACACGCATGCAACGTTTTCAGCAGTAGCGGGGTCTGGCTCTGGGCCAGGGCACAGGACAGTGCCATCCCATGGTATCAACATAGGCACTCAGTCCCTCATTCCGGGGCTTGGGGCCATGGCGCCATGTTCCTGACCACGATCTCCAGTGGTCAGGCACTCAGGCTATGGGCACTAGCTTTTGAAGTATGTGTGAGTGTATTATAAGCGATGAAAGCATGCGCAAATCATTCACCAGAAGAATTCCAGCATGGGTGTACATGCAGTTCGTTTCGTGTGCTTTCATTTCAAGTGCTTTGGGTGGGGCTTACATTACGCATCTCCCTGCAGTTTTGTATTGATGCACTACCACACGACAGATACGGTAAATTTCAGTTTTGTCCAGATTATTGTCGACTGTCCTTGTGCAGTATGCCCTTTTGCTTGGTCCATCGGCTGTAAGGCTTTTACAGTTTGGTCCCCCATTCATCCAATTCGCCTGTCTAAAGCTGTTAAGCAGCCCCTCAGGTAGTCAGGTGGTCTGATGCACGGTTAAAGACAACCCTGATCCTCACCAGGGGTATGCTGACGAGCATAGACGTGCTCAGGCCTTTCCATAGAGCCCCAACGCCTTCCTGTGAGAGGAAAGGAGGAGGCTTTGCACAACAACTTTGGTCACTACGGTGGGGTTGTGCAACAATCAAGGAAGACTGCAGTACCAGTACTTCACCGTGACGTTCTTCCAAACGCACACGCGAAGTCGTGGCTGCCATCGTTAAAGATATCCTCACCATTCGGACAATGGCATTGAGGGTCGTTAGCATGTTGGGCCTGTTTCTGCTGAGCGGGAAGGTATGGGTGGCGGGGGACCATCCCGGGGGGGACGCAAGCGAAGACAGCGATGGGGAGCGGTGAGCGCAAGAAGGGACCCGCGAACAGACGAGCGGCCAGCTGGGGCCCCAAGCAATTTCGCGAAGGGGTAAGCTCCTGGTAGAAACAGTTGAGGCTGGCTATTAGAATGGCGAAGATAAATCGGTCACGTGCACAGGCCATGTGCCTGTATCGAAATTGCTTACATCGTGTCCACGCAAAAGTGTACAGCATTCGAAGATGGGGCGACAGCTTGAACTTGCATTCGGGTCTTTAGAACATCAAGTGGATTCACGACTGCAGCTGCGAAACCTGAAGAAAAGGCAGCCGCTGCGACCCTTGGGAAGTAGGCTTGTTTGTCACCCATCGCTGCTGCAGGTCTACTTCTGTATGTACATAGGTTATAGACTCTACGTATCAGCTGATGTCCCAAATGTTTCAAGAGATCCCTTCAGTGAAATCATGCGGTGAAATATATCCGTTAATTTCTATGCAGCATGGCTGGTTAGGTTTCGGCAGCGTTGTTGCCGTGTCGGCCAGGTATGATTCAGGTGTGGATTTGAAGTATGGGGCACATGCACGTGTTAGTGGATTTGTGAAGCCCCTGCTGTAAAGCAGGATCTTACTTCACGATTTCAATGGAATGCATGAACTTGAGCTCGTAAATGCATGACATCCCTATACCTGCTGAGGGGACATAGCGCTCTGGCTTCTGGTGAGATCTGAAGCCCCATTGGGTGCACCAGGGGGAGAGGTAAAAAGCGCAAGGGGTATAAAGCGCAAAACACATGGGACACACTCATTCATCTGTTATATTCTGTGTATCTGTTTTATGGCACAGACCTTAGCAATGTTCAGTCCAAATACCGTATCACATATTTTCTCCAACCGACATCACAAAACGGACAAAGACAAATCCATTCAAAAACAGTTAAACAAAGACGACGGCTTAGGTCATCATAAGTGCGATAATGCTTGAAAACTTTGTTTGGCTTGCACTTGGTCTCAGTGGGTGCCTGCAATAGACAAATCACATACCGCATGCCTTATGATTGCGCCACGAGGTCACGCCTTATCTCTTACAGTTACATGTCATGCAAATCTTGCATGCCGTGCCTGTCTCAAGGCATCGCTAGGGTCACCCTCTGACGCATGACAAGATCCGCCTAGATCCACCAGGATCTGCTTATCTATTACTACTGGCATATCCTTCCACGGCTGGATCCTGAAAAAAACAAATTCTTTCCCTCTCCCAGTGATTTGCAGCTACATACTAGGCTACTACCCCTTCTGTGTGATGAGCCGAAATTGTCCGCCAGCTCTCCACACTCCCCCTTCTCATAGATCCATCCCGGATGCCAGCGCCTGAAGCTTAGCCTGCATTGTCGAGTTCTGGGCTTGTAGCCGCGACGACTGGTCCGCAACGCGCCGCGCCCGCTGGTCTGCCTCAAAGCCGCACACTGTGGAGGCCAACGCTCTTGCCTTGGTCAGGTCCGTCTCACGCTCCTGGGAGCAGGGTTCAGGGTTCAGATTTCAGGCTATACATTTCAGGCTGAAGGAGAGAATCGTACGGAAGCTGGCATGCGCAGGGGCTCCTGAACCTTCTAGATAGATGACCCAAGCCACACACCTGCTGTGCCCGCTGCGTGAGCTGTGCAAGCTTCTCGTCGTACGCCGCGAGGAAATTTTGCTTTCCCTTTGCCTCCTGCTTCACGTTCCGCATGCGCACGCCCTGCGCCTTGGCCTTGGTTCCCTCATACTGCGTCGCAGTGGCCAGCTTGGAGGTCTGCCGTTCAACAAGCTCGCGCTGGGCGCCGCTGCGGAGCTCACGGAACTTGTTCTCCTCAACGGCGGCGGCACCAGCCGCCTGAGGGGAAGCAATGCAGGGTACAGTTGAAATGACGTGGGGTGTTCGGCATCAGTTATAGGACTGGGGTCATAGGGTATACCACAGGGTGCAGATTTTTTTGGTAGCAACCATACGTAGCCACAACCAGCCCCAGCCAAGGACGCCCCCTACCTCAAAATCGTTTTTTGAAACAGCAGCTACAAATATGAAAGCATAAGAGGATGCATAACTCGACCCGCCATGGCCTTTCCACCCCTCTTCCCAGAGATCCTCAAATAGCAGGCAGGCAGGCAGGCAGGCAGGTAGGTAGGCAGGCAGGCAGGCAGGCAGGCAGGTAGGCAGGCAGGTAGGTAGGTAGACATGCAGGCAGACAGGCATGCAGGCAGGTAGGCATGCAGGCAGGCAGGCAGGCAGGAAGGCAGGCAGGCAGGCAGGCACGTAGGCAGGCAGGCAGGCAGGCAGGCAGGTAGGTAGGCAGGTAGGCAGGTAGGCAGGCAGGTAGGCAGGCAGGTAGGCAGGCAGGCAGGTAGGCAGGCAGGCAGGCAGGCAGGCAGGCAGGTAGGCAGGCAGGTAGGTAGGCAGGCAGGCAGGCAGGTAGGTGGGCAGGCAGGCAGGCAGGCAGGCAGGCAGGCAGGCAGGCAGGTAGGCAGGCAGGCAGGCATGCAGGCATGCAGGCAGGTAGGCAGGCAGCTGCACGCACCTGTTGCATCTGCTCAAACTTGATCTTCTTCTCTTCCGACACTAGCCGCTGCCTGTTAACGGACGCAGATGCGCGCTTGGCCTCAAGCTTGCTGTGAAGCATCAGCACGTCGTCCTCGTGGCGTAGCGCACCAGTCGCCAATGTATCCTCGGCACTCGTCACGCGCGCAACACGGCGCAGCTGGCCCTAAGAGTATTCAGGGTGTTCAGGATGAGGAGACAGGCTGACAGGCAGAGGCAGGCAGGCAGGTAGCACGAGGTCAGCATTGGGACTTTTACTTTGCACACAGCACCAGGGCACTAGGAGCATGGCTTTGTCCCAGCCATGGATTATAAGGAAGCTAAGGGGTAACTTAAAGCTAAAACACAATGCAGATGTCCAGGCTTTGGCAGGTAATGAAGCTGTGGCAGGTAGTGCCATTCTGCCTGTCAGATATGGTCCCTCCTTCCCACTACCAAGGATTCCAGCAAGAAAAGCGAAGAGCAAGCTTAGAGAGCGAATGAAGGGGGTGGGTGAGGTAAATAGCCCACAATAGGATTTATAAATCCTTTGCCTGCCCAATCCCTGTTGTTTTACCCTACCTGCACCGCTGCAACCTTGCGCACTCGCTGGATGTTTGCCACCTTGTTCTGCAGCTCTGCATCCCTCTCTTGCTTCTGCTGCAGAATCATGCACCGCTGTCTATCCTCCTGAAAGTGGGAAGCAGGGAGAGGGGCGTGAGTGAGGGAAGGAGGGAAAATAGCTTTGAGGAAAGCGTCCCTGCATCTGCATGTACCGGTGTTTATCTTGTTCACTATTTCTAGGTATGAGAGGTACCTAGTGCTCCAAGCTGTTTGTGTAAACTCGTCCCATGCATCAGATGTCATGCTTTCCTAGATCACCGGTAACAAACAAAATACACAATGCATGCGGCATGCAGGCACCTCGCACCTCCTCCTGCCGCCGCCGCTTCGCAACACCCAGGCGCTCCCTCAGCTCCATCACGCTCATAGTTTCCAACAGCCCGTGGTCTGGCGTCTGCAAAAAAACCCAGCAACAGCGACACGATTCAATGACAGGTCAGCGCAATCTTTCAACAAAAGAGGTCCGTAAATGTATAATTACAACAACAGTGCAGCGCAGAGTACTGTCAACAGAAGCGGCATGACGATACAGCGATTTGCCAGTGCAATGTACTAGAAGCAACAGCACAGGTCCGCAACAAGTCAGTTGCAACAACAGATGCCCAGTGCAACATCTCAGGAGCAACAACGGTGAACAGGGTGCAAGTAGGGCATGCCTACCTGCGTCGGGTCAAACTCTTTGATCCGCTGCCGCGGTACTCTCTCCAGCGCCCGTAGCTGCATGATGATGTCCCGCTTCTCTGCCAGGTCCCGGATCTCCTGCTCAGCCAGCAGCTTTGCGTCCTGCTCCTGCCTCTGACGCTCACCCTGCAATTCACACAGGCGCGGGGAGGGAAAACATTGTTGCGAGCATACGTAAGGAGTTTGTGTGCTTATGTGTGGTGGTCGTGATGGCAGCAGTGCTTAACGAGGTTGTTGGATTGCGACATGGAGACCAGCAAGGCCTCTTTCTATTGTATCCTGCCTGAAATCCCCTCTGTCTGCTCCAGAATCCACAGCTCTGGTCCAATCTTAGCCTTCCATCCCCTTCCTGCCTTCCCCCAGCTCTAGCCCAATTTCAGTCTCCTGCTCACCTTGCTGCCCTCCCCCTAGCCAGCCCACTCTGTCCACCTTCCTATCGCCTCCCGCCCCCTCCCTTGCCCGCACTGTCCCCGCTCCCACCCTCCATTCTCCCTGGCCTACCTCTGCCGCCACCCGTTTCTCAACAGCCAGCTTCTCAGCAGCCAGCGCCACATTCGCCCGCCCCTCAACGACAGCCACGCGCATGGCCTGATTTTGCTTCGTGGACTCTTCCCGCTCGCGAGCCAGGCCCTCCTCAATCAGACGTGCCTCAGCCTTGAGCTGTCGGCCAATGTACTGGTTCTCATCCACCTGCAGACATGTGGGTGGGTGTGAGCCTTTAAAAAAAGGGATCCAAATAGGCCGGTTGCAGAGACTTGCAGGAAAACAAAAAAGGATGGGGAGACATGTGGAAGCCTTTGGGGGGATGTCATCATTAGCTCTTAGGAGAGTCATGGGACACCCGACAGGGAATTCACAGCATGTTTTAGGTCAGGCTCCTGCTGAATGACCCGAACAGGGGATCCACAGCCTGTACGATGGTAGGATCGAGCTGTTGGGCCACTGGGTGAGTGACGGGGGGAACTCTGCTGGTAAGGTGATCACATTGCAAGTCAAGATGCATGGAGGGAAGCAACAGGGCCTCGGACTGCCCGCGCACCTTCTGCTGCCTCGCCCGTATCGCCGCATCTTGTGACTCGAACATCTCCTGCCGCCGCCGCTCAATGGACGCTGCCCGGTGTGCCTCATCAGTCTTCAGCATCCGCGACTGCCATTCCTTGAACTCGCTGCCGTCACGGAGCTCCTTCTCAAACTTCTTGAGCATCTCCGCCTCTTGGAGCTGCTTCTTCCTGCACCAGCAATGTGATGGTCAAAACCATGACAAAGAGGTGGGATGGGATGGCAGAGGAGGGCAGCATATCCAATTATCCACCCTCCTGTTCTAAGATGGTCAAGACTTATAAAAAATAGAAAAGGAGACTACCGGTACTGGACTTCATGACGGGTACCGTCCTTTAGGCAGCGTTGCCCGCCCAGCCTGGTACAGCTGGCTGTATATCTTCTTGCCTATTCCTCCCTCGCTCTCCTACTGGTACCCCTCTCCCGCCATCCTTTTCCTCCAGCCCCCATACCGGTACAACGCATCTTCCCGCAGGATAGCCGCTGTGTTCAGCTTGACAGTGGCCTGTGGCGGCTGCGGCATGGCTCGCGCTCGCGGCGGCTGGAACGTGAGCTCCCGCGCAATGTCCTCCTCAATCTCTGCGCGAATTTTTTCTAGGTTTGTCGGGCGCTCCGAGCACGCCAGCTTGAAAGCGGCGGCTTTGGCCAGCTTGTCTAATCCCGCTCTGCGGTTTATCTCCTTCGCTGCCTGGAGGGCAGCAGCAAGGGTGGAGGGAACATGCCAGGAAGGTGATAAAACAACGGGCAGCAGCTGGGGAGCAACATAGGTAAAGTGACCGCCTGCCCTTCCCATCCCTTGACTAGATGGGACCCCAATTGAGAGCTTGGGGCAAATCGTGACGGCCCGCCCGGGGCTTATCAGCCCTGATGCGGCTGCACTACATTACCGTACCTGTACTGCTAGCTCTTCCCGGGTAGGCCCGTCTCGGAACTTGGGAGCGGACCGGTACTGTATGGGCGGCGGAGGCGGGTCTTCTACTGGGAGTGGCTTTGGCCGTGGATGCGAAAGATTAAACGGCTCCGATTGCGTCGGGCGCGGCCGGCCTGATGTTGCTGTGCCAGCGCTGTTGCTGGTGCTGGCCTCCTTGTCTTCTGTCTGCAATGGGGGAGAGAGGGTGGGTGGGTAAGGTCTTTGCGGAGAGCAGGCAGTGCAGAGGAAGAATTGTTTTCTTTCGAGTCTAATCCCTGTGCTAGGCTTCAGGTCCCACCAACCAATCGCAACTCAACGAACAAAACGAAAACACATCATCCAAAGCCCAGCCACTGCCTTACGCTGTCAGGGGTTTCCTTCACCCTGAACCCTGAACTGCAACAATAGCACTGCGTTCTTCTGCGCTAAGTATGTCATATCCTTAACAGACTCCAGACCATCTCTATTGCACTCTACACGCTCTGCTACACTAACCTTCTTGCGTGTCAAATATACAGTCTCCTCAAGGGACTCCAGCATCTTCTGGACGTCCGGCTTCCAGCTCAGGATCCGCTTGACGGTTTCGTCCACAAACTGCGGTTCCAGACAGCATGGGTTTGTGCAGATTCAGGGTTCAGTGCACGAAAAGGCATTTGAGCAAAAATCCAGCCATATCTTGGCCAGCCGGTGAGGTCTTGGGAAAGTGTGCAGCATGCTTTGTTTCTGGGGCCCCCAGCGGGTGTGCACTGTTCTAAACTTGGGCCCCCTGCCAGAGGTCGGTCGTGGTTTGAACTGATTCGGTCCAGTAGTGACCTACTGGCCTCCCAGCAGCCCCCTTAGGTGGTGTGGAAGGCACTGATAACAAAACTGGTCCCGGAGCGGGCTGGGAGTAGGGCGGGCGATCGGGTGGGCGAAACGGCTCTCGGTTTGGGGAGGTTCACACAGGGGCAAGGTATGATCAAGGGTTCGCTATCGTAACCTGGAATTATGCTCAAAATAGTCTTTGTCTTTCCCTTCCTCAGATTTCAATCAATTTCCTTCCTGGATTTTCATTCCGCCAGGAAAATCATCCACTTCATTAATTCTGGGTAGCCAGGTCCAGCGACCACTGGCAGACCAGAGGAAAGGCCAGGACCCACAGGGTACCGTTACTTACTACCTGGGTTGTTCGGATCATGACCCCCCCCCGCACCACCCAGCTCCCCCACGTACCTGTTTGTCGTACAGCTTCAGCCAATCGTCCCGTACCGCTTCTCTGAGGTACGCTTCATTGAACAAGTACCGCAGGAACACTACCATCTTTTGAGGCTCCTTGGCATCCACTAATCGCCTGCACCACACACATGCATGCGACAAATATTTATGTGTGCATGGCTCACTGATGATGATTTATGACTAATGCCTCCCATCTTCCTTGACTGTCATCAGCTGCCTACACCACACCGACACGTGCATACTGCATATGCCATATGTTGATATACGCAGGGATCACTCATGTTGAACGCTGTAATGTGTGATGTGTGATGAGAGATGAGTGAGGACCTGGGGGAAATGGACCGGCACCCCATAAGTATCTTCTCCTGCTCTCTTGCATTTGAAGTCCCCCTGAAGCTGCCATTTCCCGTCGGGCTGTTGAGCTGCCATGCAAGCACTCCATGTGCCCACATGCCCACGTGCACTGTACATTTCTAAATTTAACATTTGCCATGTCTGCGCACACGCAAGATACGATATCTAGATCAGAGCAGGCACCACCTAGCAGGGTATGCCTATCACATAAGGCACACCGTGCATGGCATGTGGGTGCATGGCGCTGCTCCTTTGCATCCTGCCAGCGCATGGGAATGCAGGCCGGTCACGGCCGAGCATTCGAAAACACTTGCCACTGGAGCTGTGCCGACCTGGCCGACTGTCACTATTTTGCTGTAGGTAAATAACTCAATACCGGTATACATGGCGTTGACCCATGCTGCACTGTTACCTAAACCCTCACAGGCCAGGTCCAGTGGCCTAGAGTAGATTTGAGTGGTCCAGAGTGGCAATTTTGTTGTGAAAAATAGTCTGGCATGTCATCACCCACCCGTGGCTTATAAACCTTGTCCCACCGGTCGCTCAGACCCCCTAAGACCCACCAGTAGAAAACATCCTAGGGTTTACCTGTAGCTTATGAAACCTAGCTCCTCCATCCTGAAGATGGTCAGGTAAGCCATGACCTTGTACATGTCTCGGTCCTCACGGTTGGCCACACCACTGCGGACAGTAGCAGCGAAGTTTCTTTAGGTGGTTAGGTTGCAGTTGCTGCTCTGCGGCTATGGATGCATGGTCGAAAGGCCGCTGTATTGTTTCATACATTTGAAAGCGCTGATGTTTTAGCGTTAACACAGGTATCCTCCGGCCCACATATCCATGCGAGGATTGCACCAAGAGATCAGAAGAGAAAGGCCAAGTCATGCAGATGGAAGCCGGTTTAGAAGCCCATGCTAGCTGCAGTGCGCAGTTTGAAGGTCCATGCCAGTAGTTGAGCAGCAGTGCGCCTGGCTGCATCCCATGCCAGAAGCAGGGTTGCAGGCCAGGGTGGCGTTCGAATGAGAGCGGCAGGGCAGCCGAGCGCCGGTTGCCATCACATGCCAGCGGCAGGGCAGCACTGCGCGAAGCTGTGTTCCATGCCAGCGGCAGGGCGTAGGGGGTACGCCCGGCGTCATATAGTCTGAGGTCGGATGCATGGCTAATCCCCTGCATGCGCCCTGCCATGCAGAGCATGGATATGTGGAGCATGGCGCATGCATGCACCATGCTGAGCAAGGGCATGATGAGCACAGCCCATGCTGGCCGCGTTTTGTTCCTGGGCTGCCAGTCCGGACCTGTTATAGTAGTAGAACGAGTCCATGAGGCTGCCCAGGAACTGACGGTAGCGAACCACGCCATACAGCACTTGTCGGATGAAGACGTCGTCGAGCGGGTTGTGGATCTGCAGCTTGGACAGCGCGAGGTCGGCATGCGTGTCCAGAGTCACTTGCGCGGGGTTGAACTCGCGGTACATGGTCTCCGTAATTTCGAGCAGCTTCTCGGGGCCGAGGGGCCGCTCGCTGACGCTGGATGTGCGGGGTCTAGAGGAGCCGCGTGAAGCATTGGGGGAGCCAGCATCATCATCCCTGTCGGAAGTACCGTCTTGGAAGTCTGGCATAGCCGTCTAGTCACTCTATGGTGAAGAGAGCGAGGGGGGGGCTACTTTTGCGACCTCCAAGCACCTTCTAATCCTGTGGAACGTAAGATTTTAGATACGACAACATATGTTAAGCAGTGGTCCTACCGAACAAGGCTCCCGTTCGAAGAGTCTTTACAACAGTGGGCAGTACACGTGTACGGCAGATTGAGCAGGCTTGGGCTGTCCCGCTTTGCTTTGTGCTCTAAAATATTTAAGAATGAAAGAGCAACATGCACGATCACTTTCGTTCATGTCACTGACCAGTGTGGCATTAGTTGGGTGGGATGCGCTACTTTGGGACGGGTATTTATGATGTCGATGTGCAGCAACCTCGCAGTTAAGTTTTGCTGCAGCTAAAATTGAGCCTACTCACGTGGGATGGGCTTTGTTGCGACACCAATCACAGTGGGCTTCAAGCGGGCTGTGATATTGAGAAGGTGTTAGGGACATTTGCAATGTGATGTTACTGACACAGAATGCATCTATTGGAAACGGTTTCAGAGGCTTTCTGTTTTCATCCAATTCAACTGAAATATCAGAAAAGGGTGGACGGACCTGTTTATGATCTACCCACAGCAGGTAGTCTGGAACGGGAGCGATGTATGTGGCTATTTTGAGCGTCATGTTCGCTTCATGACACTGATACGTGACCATGTATACCATCACAAATCCCAGACAAATAGAATAACATCAGTGAGTTGCAACAGTGATCATCGACTGCTGTTCACCCAGACAAAAATAACAAATGAGGCGCTGCCAAACGCACACAATATACCTAGACCAAAAGAGATACACCCTGGCACAAAGGAAGTTTCCCGAATAAATCCCCTGTCATGTCAAACAGAGGCACCAGTGGGCAGCAAGCCCAACAAAATTTCAAGGGGCTGGGTCTTAGGATCTCAGCAGGTGTCCATATCAGGTCCCAAACTGCTTGAGCGCCAAGCGAACAGCCACGCGCTTAGTTGGTGTTCATGTAAGAACTGTGAAATGGAAGAGGAGGAGGTGGATGGGTCAGTTGAGGGATAAGAGCATGAGACCATTTTGCATGGCTCTTTAGGGTTATGCCTGCCGCTGATTTGGGAATCTCTGTCTTCCAATTGAGAGATTCAACACGGCCAAACAAGCTGACGAACAGCCCTACGTAACCCCATTTCCACCTGTAAGCACAAACCCTGTTCTGTCCTCTGTGCTTACATCCTCAACCCATGCATGCCTGCACTCACAGGTGCACCCATCCCTCTGCCCCTCTCTCATTGCTCCCCCTAACACACACAGTCACATTCCCAAGGCATCCACATAATCTCCACCTCCACACGCCCGCACTACCCAGGGCTTACATCCCTCCACCCCTCCTCACACACGCATGCCTGAGACATCCCCTGCATCACCCTCCTCCTTCACAATCCTGCATTCCCTGGTTAATAGATCAATTCACTCCAATTTGCATCTTAACTACCCTACATTTCCTTGGGCAACATCGGTTCTCACCTGCTGTCAATCTTGTCAGGCAGAGCCTTGATATCCACATCAAAGCGCTCCTGTACCGTGTTGAGCACAACCGAGTCCGCTTCCGAGGAGCAGAATGTAATGGCCAAGCCCTTGGTGCCGAAGCGGCCAGCACGGCCAACCTGCACAGAGTACAAACAGTCGGGGGCAAAATGAAGGTGAGTGGTAGCAAACCCAATCATGCCGATGCAACTATGCTAATTATGCCAAATGCAACTAATACTATTTATAATTGTAGTGTGACTGTAATCTGCAAAGTTTATAAGGAGCACTCCCTCCCAGTAAGCATTATTAAAGCGTGAAACCCCAGGCTGCCTCTCACCCTGCGCATGCAATGCCTTTCCCTATACTGAGCTCACTTCAGGTATTTGTAGCATTACTTGCACTTGGAGCATTACTTGCATTGGGGCATTACAAGCACTTGAAGCATTGCTTGCATTGGAGCATTACTTGTCCCTTCTAAGTGCAGGGGTGGATCTGCTGACTACAAACTAAGGCTGTCTCTCACCCTGTGCAGGTATGTGTCGGCTCCGTTGCCCTTCCTCTCCTCCGTCTCTGGCATATCATAGTTGATAACGATGTTAACTCGCTCAATATCAATGCCACGTCCAACCAGGTCGGTCGCCACAAGGATGCGCTTGTTGCCCTCCTTGAATAGCTTGTACGTCTTAATTCGCTCCTCCTGCGATTAGAAGGCAATGCTTTAAACATTTTGGATGTCTGCATACCTTCAAGGAAGGGGCACCAGTGGCCAATCTGAAGAATCCAGTATGCCACCTTTGCGCCCCTCATCCTATGGCAGCCCAACCATCTGGAGCCATGACGAAAGGGATCTACCCAGCTCTACACTCAAAACATCAATTACTCGTACTTTAAAAACTACCTTCACCTTGGTCCTTCAGGCTACAGGCCTAACATAGGGATCCGGTAGCCACGTCCGAAAGATGCCATGTACTTGCTCCACCCCATGCAGAAAAAATCTGGGCTGCAAAGTTTATAATTGACATCCTCACTGCCTGACCCTTCAGATATCGTCGTCAGGCAGCATGAGTGTACATTCTCCCCAATAGCCGGAAGACTGATGCCCCCCCAGGCAACGGGCATGGCTCATCCCGGGCGCCAGAGCACAGGGACAGCCTTATGGTCACCACTAAGCCATTTCAGACCAAACTCAAGACAGGCCTGCAGCTGGAGACTCAAGCGGCATAGCTTCCTGCACCAGGCCATCTTGGCTGCAGGCCATGAGGTAGGTGAAGTGTACCTGAATCGCGGTCCTCATCCTCACCTGCTTCATCGTCCCATGCATGGCCACTGAAGGGAAGTTGCAGTCATTGAGCAGCCGGTTGAGTTCGTTTGCCCGTGACACCGACTTGACAAAGATGACGACCTGGTTGAAGTCTAGCGCGTCCAACAGATCGGTCAGCTTGCGGTTCTTCTCCTCCTCGTTCAGCATGATGTAATGCTGGACCAGGCCGTGGAGCGTCAGCTTCGACTCGTCGTCCACGTAGATTTCTTGAGGCTGTGAGGAAGGACGCGGGGAGACAAAGGCAAGGCAGGGCATGGGCACTGGCAGGCTGGATGCAGGCTGACAGGGCTTAGGGAGGGATGGTCGGGCATGGTCGACATGAAAGGATGACACAATGGTCAACACATGGCACACCTTTTGTGATGGACATTTCACACGCAACGCAAAAGCCAGCGAGGTTTTCTTATGCGCTTGGGCTGAGGTAGTAGCTTACCAAAAATCAGAATGCAGGACTTGCTTTCCGAGTGCATGGGAGCAGTTTAACACTGCCCAAGTCCACTAGGGCAGGAACAATGCACTAGGGGCAATCTTTTGGGCAAAGACTGGCAAGGCAGCCTCACCCCACCCCAGCCTCTTAAGAAAACCTTTCTCGCACGAGAGGGGCGGAACAGGCTTCGGGGCCGTCACTCTCGAGCGTGTAGGCCCCTCCCTCGTCCACAAGGTGTGGTGCAAGGCAGCTCCATCGCAGCATGTGGCAACATGGGATGCCTGGAGGAGAGAGGGCAGCGTGTGCAGCACCAAGAGAGCCCACGACATGGGCCACTGCGTCCCAAATTCTCAGCATGCTGCAGAGCCGGCTGCTAAGAGGCACTCCGTTTGCGCCAGGGGAGGCAGCAGCAAAGAAGCAACTGCCGTCGCTTGCACTTTGTTTGAACACTGGGGGCTAAAGAAGACAGTTAAACTGTGCTGACGATCGGCCTTTGCCAGAGGTTGAAGCAACCGGAGGAAGCAACTGGAAGGCTGCAACACTGGGAAGAAAGGCCGTGGGAGTTAACGTCCAGAACACGTACGTTTGTCATGTACTTCTTGCACACAGAGCGCATCTCCTGGCTGAGAGTCGCGGAGAACATCATGACTTGCTTGTCGTGGGGTGTCAACTTGAAGATACCCTGGACGTCTCCGCGCATATCTGCGTTCCAAGATGGACACAGACGAGTCATGCACAGTCTTGCAGGGCAATGATTGAATCATGCGCTGGTCTTCTAGTTCAAGAATGCAATATTGTAGGACGCAGCGAAGGTACGGAAGTCAGGCAAAAGCTTTCTCACCCAGCTTCTCCAGCATCTTATCGCACTCGTCCAGAACGAAATGTCGGACTGTGTTCAGGTTCAGCGCTCCTATCTTGGCCAGCTGCAGAAGAAATGTAAGGATACTAGCGTCAATGCCTGGAGGAATAAGCCCAGGCAAAGTAAGATCAAAAAGACTGAAGGAGGCCATACCTGCTTGATGCGGCCTGGAGTGCCAACGACGATGCTGGGGACCTCCTTTTTCAGCTCGTCCTGTTGTGCCTGGATTGGCAGACCTCCGAAGAAGTTGCCAATCTTGACGCCGCGGAGCTTAGCGCTGAATCGCTCAAACTCGTGGCAAATCTACAATGTATAATTGGGTTCTAATTTAAGCATGACTGCCCAAACATAAAAGGGGCACTGCACAAACAAGCAAGCAAGATCTTGGCGTTCACTATCGCACCTGGTAAGCAAGCTCGCGCGTGTGGCACATGACAATGGCTGACACCTCGCCAGGCTTTGCATCGAGTTGCTGAAGGATCGATAGCACGAAGACTGCAGTCTTTCCCATACCAGACTTGGCTTGGCACAAGACATCCATTCCCAGGATGGCGTGAGGGATGCACTCGTGCTGGACTGCAATTAAATATCGAAGATCAGCGTCTACATATGACGATGGGTCGTGCCTTGGAAATCTGAAGACAAGGATCATGCACCTTCCGAAGGGTGCTCGAAACCGCAATCTGTGATAGCCTGAAGCAGCTCTGGCTTCAGCATTAGCTCCTTGAAGCCGGTGGCGTGAATGCCGACATAGCCTTTCTTCTCTTGCCCGCCCTTCGCAGCCGCAGCCTCCGTCTCCTGAACTTCCTCCTCCTCGCTGTATAAAGGTGAGAAAAACAATTTAGAAAAGCCTAAATATCTCTTGTCAGAGGGATGCCGACTTACTAGTCCAGCAGCTCCTCCTCGGCACCAGGCTCAGCCATATTCAATAGGTTAGAAGGATAAAGTAAAGTGTATTTAAAAAGTCACAAGGTCAAGAACTATGGTAGTGGATGGCATGAGCACGGGACTTGGTCGTTCTTCAGGACGTACATATGTGGTGGGCGAGTACCTCAACCTGCCTCAACCTGCAGGTCAGATCCTTGTCAAGAATGATGCCATCACCTGAATCCATCCGAACCATCTCGCTCATATCCCTGTGAGTCCACGATTTGCTTCCTCTCCCACGCAGGCTGCTCCCAGATTCACAGCAGCTCGTTTGATTTGAGCACCGGCTTCTAAACAAAACATGCTGCATGACGCCCTCTGCCACCTTCCGCTGCTGATCACCATGCATGATCTGTTTTTCAATGAGCAGGCAGCGCGCACGCACGACGCTGGAAGACTTTGCCTTCTCCTACCTGCCCTACCTCGGCCTGTCCCCTGAGCGCGACTTTTTCAAGTACCTGGATGTGCTTGTGTGGCTGGAGGCCACTGTGTACGAGCTGGATGAGCAGAACGAGCTCATGTCCAAGCACGGCATGAAAGCATCCTCGAGGAAGCTCGCAGGTGTGCCAGGGGTAGCACTGCATGCAGACACCTTTGAAGATGCTGGCAGGTGTGCAGGAGGGGCGTGAGGGAGGGCAGCGCCTGCGCTCATACCCCCACCCTACAGCAGCTCTGTCTGCCCCTCGAGACTAACGAGGACCCCCACTTGGGAATGGAGTGGCAAGCCCAGCTGTTGGTTCCCCACTTGAGCCGCTACCCTGCTTAGACCTGGAGCGGCAAGCAGATCTGCCGCGGGAGACCGATTCAGCTGGGGGGTATCTCACATCCAGGAGCTGGGCATGCTGGAATGGATGCTCATGTGGGATGGCCCCAAGACCTGGGCAATGCTGAGCAGCTTCCTCTGGTGCCTACATGAGGATAACAGATTTGACAGATTTGAAGGAGCCTTAAGTTGAGGAGAACAGACTAAATAGCTCTCTGTCTGGCTCCGGCTTGGACTCTGGTTTTGACAGACTCATGGGAGGCCAAATTGACGCTGAAATGCCAGAAATACTTTGCTTCAGGGAAACTGCCCTCAGCAATAATGCCTAAAAATCCTCCCTGGTATCAAACACCGGGTACGGCACATCCACTCACAGTGTACTGAGAATAACAGCCTGGGAATTTTGAATCACGTGGATAAAACGTTGCATGCTGTTCCTTCGTTCCACGCGCAGGGGAGTCATGCATTAAGGACGCCTTGAAGAAGCTAGGTTTGTATGATCAACGCATTGAGCACGAACTGCAGCAGGTGAGGGGGGAATCATGCATGCTATCTTTGGGGTGCCTATTAATAGAAATTCTACATGAACAACAACAGCAAGCCTGTTTTCAGTCATTGGGATTCTGGAAGGTGCTTGGGATGAGTCTCCACAACCATCACGCGAGCAGTCTTATGAATTCAAGGATAAAACTCCCTTGGCTTGGTCCCTGGTGGCAGTGTGTGGCATCCTTTTGAAGAAAGACCTCAAAGTGGGCAGGTCCGCGACAAAGAGGAGCGTTCTCTAATAACAGAGACTGCGCATGACCATGTGAAGTTCTAAAAACGGCAACTAGAGCACGCTGCTTGTTTTATTTGTGCAAGAAAGACAAGAACACTGGAAATCCCGCAATGGTGGCGCTTCCCAAAAATACAAATATTATGTAGGCCATCAGGTTACTAAAACAGAACGTTCATGACTCGAAATGTCAATGGGAATCTCCTAGCGAAGAGGCGCCTTAAACTTCTCGCTCAAATTTGTTGGCGAAATCAAGAGCCCTGCACGGTTACCATTGCCCATGCGTGCAGCAGGTGGGATTTGAATCCTTTCACTAATTGAAAAGCAGATTGAGAAGAAGGTCAAGGCTTCAAAAAATTAAGGCCTGAAGCATGCAACATGGCGCTGCCACCCTTATTGCAAATCCCCCGAGAGTGCCTTCACTCCTTGAGAGTAGAGACGGGACTCGAGGGGAACCAGAAGCCTGGTGGCCGGCACTGAGCCCAATCTTTAAAGCTTCAAACCCTCTATTCGCTGCCATGCCATGCTATGCCATGCCATAACTCTGCCCCACACTAGATTTGCTTTCCCGCCCTCTCAACCTGTCCCGCACTCTTACCCTGCACCGCACTCTAACCGCTGCAGGCCGACGTGTACTGGACTCAGGAGCGGCTGCTGACCTCTAAAATGCTGTCCACTGGGCGTGTTGTGGATGGCTGCTCGCCCTGCTTGACCCTGACCGACGTGATGAGCACCCACGAGGCGAAGAGCTTTGACTACCGGGTGAGCGATGTGTTGCTATGACAGCATTGGCACAAAGAACGTCACCATAGCCCAAACTGGGGATAGGGCCACGTGATGTGTTACAGCGTCAAGCCGTCAACGCATCCGCTCAAAGCCTTCTTCGGGAGGGCCACTTACTGGAAGAAAGGAGAACGAATACCTGGGAAATAGGAACAACCTATGTCATAAGGTGGAAACGTAGCATGGGACCAGCACAACAGGAGTGGCTGCTTGTTTTAACAAGCTGCTTCAGCTAGCTTTCAGCCAAGTCGCGGCGCACGACGATGGCGGGGGATGGTGCATCCATCCCTGCTGCATGGGCTTGTTCCCTAACGGCCCCGTCGTGGCTCAGCAGCATGCCAAAGGTGCTATGATGCACACGGATGTGTCTCTGCCACGCGCAACAATTGTAGGAATGTGACTGTGTGAGCCATTGGTCCCCCCTATGTTGACTCCTCCTCGCAGGATGCTGGTGTCCCCTCCATGCAGGATGCCAGTCGGTCAGGACTGCATGCTGGGGCAACAATTCAGCATCCGAAACCCTAACCCTTATAGTCTATTACTGGTCGCACAAGGAAAAATAAGACAATGAGGGGCCTATTATCCTGACCCTAAGAAACAAACGAACCCTCTATTTTGCTGGATTGTCCATTCCTAGTCCTTTATTGGCTAGCCAGGGCAACCGATCCGCATCTGGAGCCATTACCCTGTGCCCTCCCCTCTTTTATTACGCAGCTGATGTTCCTGGTCCTGCACAAGCTGGCCGGGGCGGCTTATGACGAGCAGCTGCTGGAGTTCCTGCGAGTGGACGAGCGGCTTGTAGACATCGGGGATGATCTGACAGGTGAGTGCCGGGCTGCATGTGCGTCCTGGACCGATTGCAACACATGCAACATGGCACAATTTATGCACCTGGTACATCACACACAGACAATGTTTACTTAGTCAACACACTAACCCAATGTAAGGTTCATCATATTGTTAGGCCACACATCCAAACAGAAACAGCCAGAGAGCTCGATTTTTTTCGTTTCCGATCTACCCGCTTCTAGAGTACTAGCCCGTGCATCCCATGCAACCCATACTCCACATACACGCCACGCTTTATTGTCAGGCTTTGAGGTCCACGAGGTTGGCTGCCTCTCTAATTCAGTTACGCGCCTATGCAAAGCCCTACCCTACAATCCATGCTTAAGCCATTTGTTTGTGCATGCTATTTCACTTATTTGCCTTTTACTAAGATCCTAATCGATTGTGTGGACTATCGACTTGGCTTCCCACCCTGCCTTCTACCAACAGACTATGAGGACGATGTAGAGGCGAATTCGTTCAACGTGTTTCGGGCCTTTGTGTTCATGTACGGGCGAGAAGCTGAGATGAAGCTGGTGGGTTGGGAAGCTGAAACGAAGCTGGTGGGTTGGGAAGCTGACGCGGAGCTGGTGGGTCGGGAAGCTGACGCGAAGCTGGTGGGTCGGGAAGCTGGCAGGAAACTGTGGACAGGAAGCTGAGATGCTGGTGAATCTGATTCCTGCTGAGCCTGTGGGCACAATCTAACCGTGGTCAATGATGCTGCATTGTTGTGTGGTTCGTCAGGGATGAGGATCCATTACCCCAGCAGCCAGGCTGCACCACATTTTGTTGCCGCTTTGAATCCAGCTGCGTGCGTCACTTTGTCCGCACCATGGACCCCTGTCAATCTGAAGGTGGATTTTCGGGATCAGGGGATGGCCATGTTGACGTCAGGTAGGACTAGGGTGTCCCATGGGACTATATGGGCTACTGGTGCCCAGAACCTGCAACAGCTACGCCCACTGCTGTCCACAGCTGCCCACAGCTGTCGAGCTGAAAGCTAGACAATTTTATGTGAGCTTGCCGTGGGCTGGGACCTGCCTCCCCACAACACTGATACAGAAAGCTGACAGGAGGGTGCTGACTTCGAAATAGATCCCTGGATCGTAGACTGGACCACCCTGAGCTCAGAGGAGCTCGGTGCATCCTGAATACTACTTTGGATCCACTCATCCACATGAGAGCCATCACGGCCCTTGAGAGTTTCAGACAAACCTTGGATCCACCATTGACTGGCATTGGATCCACCAATGTCTGGTCTTTGATCCATTCATTGGATCCATCATCGACCGGCATTGGATCCAATCATTCGACCCTAGAGAGCGCCAGCCTCGGACTTATGGATGTAGCCTCCCGCGTCTGCCAAGGGAAAATGAGGGGTCCCAAGGTACTCATGCAAGGATTGCTTATAAGTTGTGTGGAGGGTGCTTGGGCCTTTTCAGGGTTTAGTCCTAGAGTTCTGGGGTGAGCGCTGATTTTACTGAGCTTGCGTGGGTTTAGGTGTGATTGCTTTCTTAACTTGAGACAGCGCTGAGATCCGGTCCGCATGGCAAAGAAAAAGGTACCATGCTCCTGGCCAAAGTGCTTCTCTTCCTCCAGATTTCTTCACCATATGAGGTACCACGAGGTGCACGCATGGCACCACACACCCTCTTACCCATGTGCCCGCTTCAACTACGTTTGTAGCTCCGCCAACGAAAGTATGAGGTATCTCCCTGCCCCGCAGGTGGAATTGATATCGGAGCTGGAGGCCCGGCACGCAAGTCTGCTTGGCGCGCTTCCGGAGGTGCACCGGGCGCACTACTGGCGGCGCCACGAACAGGCCAGTGCGGAGCCAGGCGCAGGGCGTTGGTCGTTCCCTGACATCATCCTGGATGAGGCAGCCTATCGTGGCAGTCTGGTGTCAGGACACTGCTCCTAGGGTACGGGGCGCTGCTCGTTCCCTGACATCATCATGGACAAGGTAGCATACCGCAGCACTCTGGTGTCGTTGCACCACCTGAAGGGTGCAAGGCGCTGGTCGTTCCATAACATCAGCCAGGACGAAGCAGCGCACCGCCGCTCCCTGAAGGCGCCGCTCGCTGAATGAGCGTCGGCCATGTGACGGGGAGAGGGGCTGTCTCCCAGCACCTAGACAGCTTGAGGCTCATAACCAGCAACCCAAGATTTGTATCGTCTTGATTTTACAGTCCATTGGTGGCAAGACTAAGTCTTTGGTAGTTGAGGGTGCTGGAGGCACCGCAGCAGGAGGCAGCACTCCTCGCGCCAGTGGGCACTGCCGAGGAGAATTGCGCAGGGGTCCTCACGTTTGGGTCTCAAATTATGATATTATCATAGGCAATGGAGGCAGCACATGGGACCTAAGGCCGCTGCCTGTTTTCAGCCCTGCAGGAAAAAAATGCGCCTACATCATCTGATTCCCTCATGGGTTTATTAAGGGATCAGCTGGCATGTAGCCTGAATCTTCGGAATGAAAGGGTGCTGTGTTTTTCTTGCCGCAAAGCAAATATGGATTTATGTTTGTTTGGAATTTACAGACTTCCAGCCCAACTGCCCAATGCACTCAGACGGCAAAATCATCGCGTCCTTCATTTACCTCACAAGTCACTTGAATAAAACTTGTAAAAGCGCCTGCAAAGCCTGAAGAGCCAAGCTGAATGGTCTGCAGTAAAGAATTGGAGAAGCCTCGGACTCCAGAGCAAATGCCAGCTGCCTCGGTGATGCAGTAGCTGTCCCTGTAGAAAATAAATAATGCCACTGGCACTATGGCCCATGGTGGCCAGTTTCAAGGAGTAATGACCTGGAAATGTCTGTAGCCATGCGCTGAAATCTCGTTCGTGCAGATCACAATGAGAGGTAGTCACACGCCCGTAATGCACACTCCTCTCCATATTCCCCTACCTTTTAAACTGGTACTGGCTGACAGGCTGCAGCAGTTTGGCGCAGCAGCTGAATGCTTCTTGGCACACTGCGTCCTGGGAATTGCTAAGCTTTAGTGATGAAGAAACAGAGCTCATCTCATAGAATTCCAGGTGCAGCAACGGTTGCTCGTGACCAGTGGACCAGCAAATGAGTAAATGCTGCCTACATAACCTGCAGTCTTAACAGTATTAATGGGGGCTGCTTCTGTCAAAAGTTCTCTGTGCCTGCTGGAGCCAGTGCAACCCATTAATGACATGCCATGCGTGCTATGCCTTAATTACCATGCCACCAGTACCATGCATTACCACTATGCCCCTTGTGCTGCTTCTGTCATGAGCGCTATGATATGCGCGCTGGGCCATGCCATGTTGCCATGCTATGCTATGCTATACCATGCCGCAACCATTTTGTGTCCTTTGCAACGTCTAGCCACTTCACCCCTTCTGCCACACGTCCTGATCTTCCATGAGATCTAGGGTGGTCTTGTTGCTGCAGATTCAACACATCACCCACAATCATTTTGTGACAGGGCCAGACAACCCTGTGCGAGGGGCATTTCATTCTCCACATTGAATCTGCCGTCCCTGGGCCACAATGCGCAGAGCAGTGCCTGAGACTGGATGTTGGGCGGGAGCTGAGAAGGTGAATAAGCATGATGGTATGCTGTACCCAGAAGGATCAAATAGTGTAGCTTGGGAGTTGGGGCTCTGGAATGGGGACACCTTCAAAATCAAAGCTCGTCAGTTCTGGAAGCTTGCCTGCTAAACATTGAGGCACTCCATTCTGAATGAGATAGTGCAGGTCTGGTTCAGGGAATTCAGCAATTTTGTGCTGAATTCCCTGAACCAGGCCTGAACTGCTGATGGGAAGGGCTTCGGGACCACCGTTCGGGACCGCGGGGGAATCGCGGCCTCCGGACCCGCTGGTTTGGCTTTGCTCTGGGGCAGGGGTACTATTCGTGCTTGTAAGCACATGTGAAAGGCGACACAGATACAGATGGCGTTTAACAAGAAGAAATCGGTGCTCGATGAGCTGATTGGTGACGCCGATGACGAGGATTCGTCGTCGGAGGAAGAGGAGCAGCCTGGGGTATCAGCAGCAGCAGCGGGCACGTCCAAGTCAGGAAGCAAAGGAGAAGCTGGTGGAAATGATGGGGAGCAGCCGGTACGAAGCAAGCCAAAGGCGTTGACGCTGGAGGACTTGCAGCGGGCGGGCTTTAAGGGCGGGCCATCGGTGCTGCTCATGCGAGCTCCAGAGAACGACGGGCAGGCCAATTTCAGCTGGTGCGGGGCAGTGAGGGGAGAGCGAAGCAGCTGGGGCGGGTGGACGAACCAGGGTGGAAGCGCAGCATGGAAACAGTGGCCGAAATGGACCGATGGCCTATTTTGAAATCCAGCTGGGGCAGACTCTGGCGCTGAACGTTGCATCTCATTTAATAGCTGCTGCCTTTGTTACAGGTCAGACGGAAAGGCAGCTAAAGAGAAGGAGCCCGAGAAGGAGTCCTGGCAGGTAGGCTGTCCGACGTCACATGAACCATGCATGCATGCATGCATGCACGAACCATGACTCGGACTCGGACTGGGTCTGACACTGGGACTGACACTGGGACTGGAACTGGGACTGGGACTGGGACTGGAACTGGAACTGGGACTGGGAAGATGGGTTTGGGCTTGGGACCCGGCTGGGCATAAGACTCGGTCTCTCCCTCAGCTGCGCTGCCTCTTCGTTATGTGGGGTGATCTGGCCTTGGAGTTGGCATCATCTCGAGGGCAGTGTGCATGCGTATGGGCACCTAAAACATGCCCAGGGGCTCTGTAGCGATTTTAATAACTTGCAGGGATGTTCAACATTTATCGAGATCCCTTTGCTGCAATAGTTCAGAGCGCTACAAGCGCCCATAGGCTATTGACCATTTCACTTCTCTAAAATTGGTGGATCCCCAAAAGAGAAGTGCATTCAGTTACTGCTGCACCTGTCATGCACTGGCAGCCACCTCCTCTCACGGCCTGCAATGTACCTAGCCATCATGCATCATTGCCATCCGACTTTCTACACACAACTTGTCGGTAATTGCAGGTGGGTTCCCCACTAAATTACCGGCAGGTTGTGTGTGATTTTTTTTGTTTACACCCAACTTTCCAGTGATTCAGTGGGTTACACTTCTGGCCACAATGGATACCAATGGTGGATAGGTGGCCACAAGCGAAAGGAAGGTGGATCAGGCCTGGCCCGCTGTGTGCACTCACTTAAGTGACGTCAAGTCCATGCATGGCCTGATATTGGCCTGGTGTTCCTTCCCGAATGTCCGCCTAGTGGCATTACTTAGGGTATTAGTTGATTCCCTGCAGACAGAAATTGAATGGGAGAAACGGTTGCAAAATTTGTCTGAGGGGGCCCGGTGTCGTAAGCCCTACTCGAATCACCGGCCTTTAGGGTCTCAAGGGCGCTCAAGATGAAGAGTGGTTGCGCATCGGCCTGCCAGAGATGGTATGTTGCACGCTGAAATGTATACTGATGAGGGGGGGACATTATCCGGGTCCAGATGTTACGATGTCAGCCGCTGAAGTATGGCGCATGCCACCATGGCCCTGGCGCAGGAGCGTCAGCAGACGCACTATGCCGCAACCGAAGGCGCTGAGCAGACGGGCATCTTGGCGGTCAAGGCGGGCAAGCTGACGGAGCGACTACGGGAAGACCGCAAGCTTGAAAGACAGCAGCAGGATCAGGAACGCAAGATGTCATTCAGTCAAAAGGTGCGTGCAGCTTACAAACCCTATGCCCTAAACTAGGCAGCAGCGGGAGCCGGAGTGCTTCACTTCATTCTGTCAGAGGGTGTGTGTGGGGAGGCCCTCCCATGGCAACGGTCGTAGTTCCTCTTGGTTGTGGGTTGGGGCTCAGGGTTGAGCACGTCGGGGTCAACCAACTATTGCTCCCTCTTGCCCAAACCTTCTCCCATACTTTAGCAAACTATTTTGAAGGTACCGGTAATGGGGGGGGGGGGGGAAAGGCCGCAACGCAGTATCCGCCACGGTTCCTGTTTGGCATGACCCGTGACCCCTTCACACAACATTCCATGGAGCACTGCTTTTCGCTTATATGTGGCTTTTGAGGTCATGCTTGCGGCGGACAGATAGGCCGTTGGGCGTTGTAGGGCAGATTTACGCTCATAGAATTTACGTCACGGTGTACACCAGCATGCTAGCAGCATGCCTTCAGGGACACAAATTAGGCTAACAGCGCACAACGAGTTTGTACCTTGGTGTATCAGGCAGTTCGGGGTCTGCCCATGTCACGATATGCCCTACGAGGGGCATTGATCGTGAGGGGCTATACTGTAACGATATGCCACTACGAGGGGCATTGATCGTGATGTAAAAATATCTAGATGTATTGGGGTGAATCTTAGGGTATATATACCCAGATCGCTACATACCTCCCCCCTTAATGCACCCGTCCGTCCTCGAGGGTGGCTTCCCTCTCCCAATCTTTCGATATGGGTTGGACTTCAGCCTCGACTCGGATTCGAGCTAGGTACCACGTCCCATACCGTGGTGCTCGCTCTGGCGTAGCGGTTGGGGATGCACTATTACGTCGCCAAGTACCGAACCCGGTCTGCCTGCAGACTGAGTGTCCGTCAGGCTCTGAAACCAATGTAACGATATGCCACTACGAGGGGCATTGATCGTGATGTAAAAGGATCTAGATGTATTGGGGCGAATCTTAAGGGTATATACCCAGATCGCTACATCCACCCACACACACCAAACACACCAGTGGGCTTTTATGCTGTAGTATACAGGAAAAGCTTAGGGGCCGGGAATGGGCAGGCCCCCCGGACAGTGCCTCAGACTTCCACAAGCTGTACCGGGGCAGGCATGGATGGGATGCTTTAAGTTTTGTGGAACAGGTGGAAGATATTGTTCAGGCATGGATGTTTCAGAGCCTGGGGATTCCTTTGACTGACCTTTTTTTCCAGCCTGCCGTATTGTCTGTCCCTTTATTTTCTTTCCCAATTTTCTCCTCTCCTCACCCATTTACTCCATCCTAAAACTGTTTGGTTCTTCCCAACTGTTCGGTTGGGCGCCCACGCGGCCATGCCATTTTGAGTTAGGCCCAGATGTGTAACGACATTGACCTGTAGGCTAAATTTGGATTACTTACGAAGACTACTGCGGTCACACTTCTGTTGAAAACTGCTTACAGGAAAAACGTAAGCGGGAAGAGGGCAAGGTGTCACGTGGAGGGAGCTACGTGGAGGACGAGAAGAGGTTAGGGCGGAAGTTTGGCGTGTTCAGCGGGTTTGATTGAGACTTCTGGGAGCTCTTGGGATGGTTTGGTTGCAAGATTGGGCGGGCAGCGAGGGAATAATGATATGCGAAGGATGGTGGAGTGAATTGCAGTGAATTGCAAACGGAGTTGGGTGACTGCACTTTTTGTGAGAGTGTAAAGCCATGAGGCTGCTGTATGGTGAACCTGTAGCTGGATGAACAGCAATGTTTTTGGATCCTGATCAGCCGAGGGCGATCCCCACGGCCTGATATTCGAGGGAATTCCCCATGATCTGAAATTGGATTTGCGAGTATGGATCCTGCAGCATCTTGAGGCTGCTGGATGGGATCCAAGTAGCTGAAATGGTGAGACGGTGAATTCGTGAGACAGGGCATGCTGATAGTCCTGAGCAATGGCTTAGGCCCCATCCTGGCGCCCATGATCATCAAGAATCTCCAGGGAATCTTGACAAGAGGTTCCAATGAGCTGCAACAGCGGCGAAGCTTTCACCCTGCATATGTATTGTAAAGAGTTTGGAGGAGGAATTAAGAAAGGCGATACGGTATAGTGTACGGAACGAGGAAGATTTTAGTATATTGAAGGAGGGGGGCTGCTGCCCCTTCTGAAGCAATTGGCTGCTCAAATTGAATTACCAAGATTGAGGACGGCTTTGCTCATGCTCGTCAATGATTACAAGCAGGAACAAGCGTTGTCAACGCTTAACAAATGTTTCGAACCCTCTTCAAACCCATACTTTCATCGTCAGCCTCGGGTGCTCGGGTGGTCCGCCCACTTCTTGGTGGATTCGGGCGGGTGGGATTCGGGCCACCGGATTCGGGCATATCAGACTGGATCAGGCCAAATCGTGTCAGCAGATCGCAGCTCCGGAGCCACACATATTACAAGTCCAATGTAGCCCTTGTGTTCGTTCTCAGTCACGCTTCATAGTGACATATATCTCTCTTTCTTACATTACAAACGACCCAATATCGCATGATGATATCTCAATCGTCTAGCTTCGGGCTCTGTCGCGCCTCCAATGTCTCACCCGGCTGCCCTCTCCACGCGCGGTCGATTCCTCTCTCACACCAAGCACGTCGCAGCGTGATAAGTGCGTCCATCTCGACCTGCCTGTTTGCCACTACCTATATAATTCAAATAGCTCGGCCCAACTGAATGGTTTCGTGGGACGCTGCTGTCACATCACAGGGAGGCTAGGACGGGACGAAACTGCCGAGAAGGCTCTCGAACGTCGCCAGCGCGAGTCTGCGCGTGTGGATGAGCGCGTGAGGTTCATTTACGACGAGGAGGACTGGCAGCGCGAGCAGAAGGAGGCAGGAAACAACCTCATCGTGCTCGAGGTAACTCATGCGCCCCAGCGCAAGTGGACCGGCTGCGGCTCGTACCGTTTTCTTTATAGCCACTCTAACTCAAGCCCTAGATCTTTCTGAATTTCTGGCTTCCCCTTTCTTGACCTGCCACCCTCTTTGATCGTCACTGCGATGTGGGAATGCATGCTCAGCTATGAGGAGCATGGCTGGGCCTTCATGAAGTCCACTTCTTCGGGCTTGAAATGAAACCACCCACTTCCCACCATTCACTGTGGATCTCCTCAGGAAAATGCGGCAATGCATCTCCGACTGTAACGCCCTAGCTACCCTGACCCTCAAGAATCATGCTTGGTGCCCCCCAGAGGCCTCCCCTGTTTGTTAGCTTAGCTGCATGGGCAGTGACCTGCTGAAGCTCCCCCGCTCCCCTCCCATGCCCCCTACTGCACATTCATACCTCCATGTCCACCGAGCCACTCTTCCAACACCCCCTATACCCCCCTCTCTCAGCTGCTGTCACAAGAACCTATGAGAAACTATGCCTCCCTCCTCCTCAGTCACCCCCCCATGCCCCCCTTCCCCCGGATCTCCTCTTACAGATCCAGGGCGAGTCAGTCTGTGACTCTGGCATGGAGGAGCAGGCTGAGCTTCACTGGAAGATCGATTCCGAAGCCGCCAGGCTGGCAGCCTTGCAGCAGTGCACGGATATCAAGCATACATTTCAACGCATTGCGAGAGATTGCAATGACGCGACCTTCCTTTCCCTCTCGGTGAGATGGTCAAAGGTCATAGTTCAATGATGTATGGTTAATGATTTGCTTTGTTGACACCACCCTCTTTGGTGAGAATGTTCAGGGAGAACGGCTAAGCGTTCAGGATTTGCGTTCATCTTGTTGACGCTTCCCCTGTCATTGTTGTGGATAAGAAGGTTACGGTTTATAGCAAACGAATTGCCAAGAAACATGTTGTAATTGTGCAGGTAGGCGATGAACCCACTCCTTCCAGCTCCGCCCTGGTTGAAACCTTAGGTGTGGATCTCCTACCCACGCTTCAGTTCTGGCGAGGCGGTGCCAAGCTTTGGGAGCACCGAGGTATCGTCACAATGGGAGCTATGACCTTCTAATCGTGCTCTGGAAGGGGTTATAACGGGGAGGGCGGTGTGATAAGGTGGTGATGGAGCAATGGGGTTCATGATAATAAAGATGGAGGCTTAGAGGGCAAATCCTAAGATGTTTCTGATGTAGGTTATATTCAAAGTCTTTCAGGCAGAGGCCATGCATTGTGTGGCTAGGCTTGGGGCCATCTGTGTGCACAGCCGGCTATTTTTATTTAATTTCAACCTAGTTGCATGCAGCTGCGCAATTAAACAGGAATACCTACCCCAACCTATGTCTAATTGTCTATCGTTAGTGATTTCTTTGTTTTGGGTTCTCGCCAGTGTGCTTTTCGTTGAATTCAGCAGAAGATCAAGCTCTATACTTGCAAGATTTGTTGATGCTTGAAAACCCGATTTCTAGGTAAACGATTTGACGCTGTTTTACGACTACCCCATGTGCCTGCTGCAGGAGCTATGGACATGGGAAGCGATCTGGCAGAAGGTGTGTACCAGCCATGCCCAAGATAGGAGCCTAAGAGCTGTGGCTTTTGAATCTGAAGGAGATGTGGTTCTTGGATCTTAACATTCTCAAGCTACCGGCACTGAGATCAGTTGTTGTATACTGAATATTGATCAGACTTAACCTCAGCTGTTGTTTAGTAGATATAACCAATTGGGCCTGTCTCGAGCCCTCAACGTCAATCAGCATTTAATGGGCTGTTTCTTTTGAGGGTAGAAAGAGCTGTGGACAGCCATGGAGGGTTGTGATGTGTTTCACCTCCCCTCAAACCAACCGCACTTCTCTTAGTCACTGTTTCCATGTATCCACCCTTTTTGAAAGGGCCATGTAGTGTGAACCGGAAGGACTCCTTCAGCCCTGTGCCCCCTACTGCTCCCAACTACCTGCAGGTGTTTTGTTCTATGAGGGTAGTGCAGCAAACGGTGTCCGCATCCAGGACTATGTGCTGGAGCTGGACACCCGGGCAGGGTTGGAGACGTTTGTGAAGGGTGGTGGCGCAGATGACCATGTACTGAAGGTATGAACGCTTGTGTGGAAGTGGACGCTGGCATGTCTGATTGGCTGGTGTGCACGGGTGGATCCCGACAGTGTGTGCCGGCTGTTGTGCGCATGGGTGGATTGAATGAGTGAAGATTCAGCTGTTGTGCGCATAGGTGGGATTGTTTAAGAAGATGCAGCTGTGCTCGGCACTCTCTCTACGCCCTCCATATCCCTCTCCTCCATTGTGCAAGTAGTGAATGTTGCACATCGCTCCCCTTCCTTTTCCACTCTGCTCATTCCTCTTCCTCCGTATTTCTTTCCTCCCTAGCGCATGTGGTTAGTGTTGCGCCCGACAACCTCTCCTTCTCCATGTTACTCATTGCTTACCCTCCACACCCTTCTCCTCTTGTGTGCAGGTGGTTAATGTTGCGCTCACCTCTGCTACTCCGTGCATCCACATCTTCCCTGCCATCCTGGCTTTGGCCAAGAACTTCAAGGTACGGATTTATAAAAATGTGCCTCCAGATATAGCTAGCAGTTTGGTAGCTGGCAGGGATTAGTTATTTTTTCTTTTGAACCTCAGATACGTTACACTTTCATTATCCTGCAGCTTGGCAGCTGGTGTGAATCAGTGCTTCCTACTTCGAGCCTCAGATAGAGTTCACATGTCAGCTAGCAGCTAAGTGGCTGGCAGGGATGTGGCTGGCAGGGGGGCTGAATCTGGGGACCCAATAATTGCGATAGGACCTGTTGCGCAGATGGTTTCCAGGGAACCGTCCTATGTCAAGCAGTCAAGTTAAGAGGCCACGGGGGGAGGCAGAACGAGTGTTGGTGGAGCTTGAATTTGTGGCTTGAAGGCTTTGTGAAAAGTGGAACATGGACACCAACATCCTGAATGCTGTTTTATAAATTATGAAGTGCGGGCATGTCTGATTGATTTGTGTTGCCTCCTCACCTTCAGTTTTTTCCTTCTTCGCACGCATCTTGATAAGTGTCTCCTCCACCCATGCTCAGGGCTTTGCTTTCTTCGCACACATGTTGATTAGTGTCGCCTCCACCCACTTTCAGGGCTTTGCCTCCTTTGCACGCATCATGGGGGACAACAGCAGGGAGTGCGCACAGATCCTCCAGGAATTCAAAATCGTGGAGGTCCCAACCTTCCTGTTCTTTAGGTGAGCAGGGGGTCTGGGCAGGGTCTTGCTTGCTTGCTGGTCGTCACAGGCCTAAGGAAGAGCAGGGGGGCCGGGAGGGGTCTTGCTTGGTAGACATAACGATTTTTAAAACCAGCAGTGGGTCAGAAGGGCGACGCCTTATAGGTGCAGTGATGCTAATATACAGTGAAGTTTGCTAGCTGTTCATCTGGATCCCTAAGCCCAAATCACGCCTTACTAGGACTGTACCTCTCGATCAGCAACATGTGAAGCTCCTCTGCCCTCTGTGCATGTTGATTGAAGTGCTTAGTTTAAGGGGTCGGGTTTAAGGGTTTACGAATTTAGAACGCACCAGACCTCCTAAGGGGGCCTGCCGTGTAGCCACCGCTATGCTGAATTGTACATGAACCTTGATCGGCCCATGGCCAGTGGCTCAAGCAGCAGGGCATGCTGCAGCAGGACCTCCTTGGCAGTAGGCCTGGGCATGCGTGATATGCGAATTAAAATGCACAAACATGACACTGCTGCTGTGTGCTCTCTTGCGCCCAGGGACGGAAAGGAGATTGGCAGGCATGTGGGATCCAGCCGTGCGGATCTGATCGGGAAGATCCTGGAGACCCAGCAGGCACTGGGCATCACACCGCCCCCTGCACCAGGCAAGGGGCGCCCCGTGCCTAAGAGGGAGAGGGCCTCCTGGAGGTAAAGGGGCTTGCCAGCGGCACCTTGGCCATGACGGTGCCCCAGCCTGCGCAGAAGCAGAGGCTGAGGGCCCCGCGCCTTTTGCAGCCCCTCACAGCACCGTGAGAGGAATGAGAGCCGGTTAATGAGCCTGTCTCAAGAGCTGAGAGGAGCGTTGACGGGTTTGAAGTGCGCATGACCTGTGGCTCCCTGTAGGATTTATCATGCCTTTTTCAGTGGGCTTGCTCACTGGGCCACTACGGAAAAGCGTGAGGAGGTGGAGCTATCTGCTCAGAGGGGTGGCCTGCTGATGAGGAAAAGGGGGGGGGGGGAGGCGAGCAGGCATAGAGGTGCTGGGCTGTTTGTTTGGCTCTTGCTGACGCTCCTGTTGCTTTTCATGGTCTCATTGGCTTGCCCAAAAATGTGCCACTAGTTTGGGTGTCCAGGTTTAGGATACCTGCTTTTTGGCGATGAGTTTTTATAATGTATTAGTAGCGTGTGGTCAGCGCAGTTTTTTCTAGCCTTTTGAGGGAATGCTTCATTGTGTGGAGGGGTGGGGGTGTAGATGCTTGGTAAATGGCCTCCAGGGAAGGATTTTCTGCGGCGGTGTCCTATTTTTTTATGAATGGTGTCAACAGTGTGGATCTGTGGAATTTTACTTCTAAAGCGATGAGGTGGGTGTTCTGGTAAAGCAATTGTGCGCCAGATGCTGTTGTATGCCACGTTTTTATGGTGTATGGGTGCCCTGCGAGGAGCGGGGGCAGCTGTCTCGGATTTTGATCGGATTTTGAGATAAGGTCATACACGATGCCATACACGATGCCAATTACGATGCCGTGTCTTGTTGCGCATCACCTGAAACGTATTTTTCGTTTCGGAGCCACACACACCAAGGTGTTTGACCTTGGTAACGCAGTAAGGCAGGGAAGCAGAACCCTGTTTAATTGTGGCGGTAACAGAGATGGGTTATTACTAGTCAATGACGTTGTAGTGGTTGTACCTCTGGGCCCTGCTCAAGAAGGCTCGGCCGTGAGTCTTATTACGAGTGTGCTGTGTGTGCATGTTACGGGACTTGCTCCCGCCCTCATAAAGCGCAAGAGCAGCAGGGGCTGTTGCTAGTGTGTGTGCATGGAAAAGGCTTGCTCCCGCCCCCTCCAGTGCCAGTGTGGTTGCATGGAAAGGTGGCGTTGCAGTGCTAGGAGGACAGTCTCTAGCGGCACCGCTAGGGTTGAATGGCAGCTGGGTATATTTAGGAATCTGGGCCTGTTTCTTGTCATTTTTTTTGTGAGTACTGGAAGTACTTGTTGCAAATCCCATGTCGTTTTGGTACCGGACGGGCTAAAATAAACGTGACAGTTGTAACGGTTGGAGTAATAGTCAATGACGTTATACCTCTGGGCCAAATGCTCAAAAGGCTCGGCTGTGTGGGCCCCTCAAGCTATAAGTTTATTTCCCTGAGTGGGGGGGAAGGCAAGAAACATACGCAGAAAGGAGCGAAATTATCACCCCCAGAGGATAGCAAGTCTGAAGATTCCCAAGCCTGTTCAGATCCTATCCCACAGTTTGCATTATCCGGCCCACGGCCTCGCATGTGCTTCTGGGCATGGCTATCATACTCCAAAGGGACTAAATTATCTACATCCCGAAAGAGCGCGTGAGGGAAATTATCTACATCCCGAAAGAGCGCGTGAGGGAAATTATCTACATCTTGAAAGAGCGCGTGAGGAACCATGTGGCAGGGACCACATCCTCATCTCTACCGTCATGATTATGGCATGGATGCATGTGATATCAACTTGTCATGAATTCATCATCACCATCATGACCATGTGTCCTTTTGGCGGCTCGATGGTTGCTTGTGATGACGCGAATCAGGTGTGCATGAGCATCAAGTGAGGGCATGAGGTTGCTTGTATTGCCACGCCTTGTTGTTAACGGTTGTGGACCGACCCATCTGATCGCAAGGAGAAAAGGTAATTGGAATAGAGCCGAGTATAACTGCGTTATAGGTGTTTGTTGCAAAGTTCATTTTTTTTTTAATAAGTCTGCGTACCGGCATGAGGATCAAAGCTCATGAAGGCTTCTGCAGTTTTCTTGGTGTTTCAATAACCATAATCATTGATGGGCAACATGACTTGAGTGGCCTTGACCAAAAATGCGATTGACCTTCGCTTGCCATCATCGGAGTGTGTAGTATACGAGTATGACTGTCCCTACTTAATGAACTTCTGAGTTTGTTGACCATTTGGTGTAAGGTGATCTCACACAGTCTGCCAGTCCACTACAGGCTGCACTATGCCATGGCCTTCTGAGCCTTTTGGACATTGAGTTTATCCTATAGCAATTATAATTAACAAATTGGTAACCTCTGCTCCCGTTTGTTATACGATATGAAGTGTCATGATAAAAAAGAAACGCCGTTGATTACGTGGATCATCTATGGAAGCATGGGAGCACAGAATTTTTTCAGTTGTACTAGGGCAGGCATGGGCAAGGGGCTTGGCTTTTGTGGAGCACCAGTGAATGGTCAAACTTCAAACTTGTTGATTGAGACAGTGGATTCGAACTTCCTTTTTACTAGGGTGGTCTTTCCGTTTCGTTTTGCCCCTGCTTTATTTTTTGTATTTTGTTTCCAACCAGGCAGTTGGACACAGATGTGGCTGAGCATGTAAAGAAGGTCCTAGAGGTGTGAGGCCATTGATATATGGGAACATGGCGCACATTCAGGTCAAAGCATGGCTTGTGGCCTAAACAGCAGGGCAAATTATACTTAGCAAGATTTAGAATATGGCCATGTACCGTAAAAACACTTTAACTCCGCGCACCCCAAGAAAAAGATTTTTTTCGGCCGCGCACCCCAAAAAGAATTTAAGAAACAGTCGTGCAGCAACGAAATTTTAATTTAATTTAACGCTGCGCAGCACGAAATTTAAACATCGCAGAAATAATTTAAATTCCCGTCCGCGCAGCACTTTCAGCCAGTACAGGCAAACTAAGTTAAAACTTCGTTTGATGCTAGCAAGGATTGCATACCGTAGTCGTCCTCCTCCGCCGCCGCCGGTTCCTGGCTTAAGAAACGTTTGGCTATTGGGGCCCGTGGGGCTCAGTGGTACTACGGAACTTGGCAGTCCACCCTGAGGGCGGTTCGAAACCTGTGAATGTTCAGCACTTCCAGCCAGTACGTTAAAATTAGTTAACACCCTCAAAGTCAGCAAAAGTCATCATGCGGTAGTCAAAATTCAGATTCGACTGGCGAGTCGAGTGGATGGAGGCTGACCTGAGCAGTAATGCTACCTATGAGTACCGGTAGTGCTCATCTGAGTCATCAGTAGTGTTACCATGCAGGGCTATTTGGGCACACTTGACAAGGATGACTGAACGGATGTCGAATCAAACCGTCGCGCGCTAGCGCGCAATTTTTTGTAAAAAGTGCCGTTTTTAATTCATACCGCGCACCCCCAAAATAGTTGTTTGGGCACCTGACTGACGCTCCGCGCAGCGGCAATTTTTGAATTAATCTTAGCACGCACCCATGTCCGCTCACCCCAATAATTATTTAATTACGAGCGGATCCACGGTATCTGGCATAGGCAACAGATCATCATCAGCAAGATTTAGAATATGGTCATATATCTGGCATAGGCAACAGACCATCATCACATCATGGACATGCTGCTGATTCGCTGCCGACGTGTGATGAGTGCCCTCTCCTGCTCACGTACTAGAAGGTCAGGTTGACATCACGAGGTTATGCGGACAGAGGCCGGCCCCGTTGTCCTCTATGCGCAACCTTTGTGTGACTAAGATCATCACGAGTTCATGGCTTGCATGAGTGGTGACGACTCCTGGTGTGAGCCTGTGAGATAATGATGTTGCATGTTCTTCATTATAAAGCCCCCCCCCAGTGGGCCTTTCATCTTAAAGTCCATGCACCTCTTCCGGGTGATAGAGGCCATGAAGGAGCTCACGCAGTCTTATCATCAAGAGGCATGCATAGGGAAACATGACAACTCCGCTTTGGGGGGAGGGTAGTCAGGGTTCTCACCTGTCCCGGAGGTGCTGCTGCTTGAAGCACCGGGCATGCAAGAGGAGCTGATTTCATGTGAACGTCCTGCAGCGATTTGTGTCAGGAGCCCATGGAAAGTAAAGACACGCCAAACGAGCCAGAGGCTGCACATGGCTTGTCCAACCTTCGAACCCCTACTGAGATGTCGCGACTTACAAGTTCACCGCAAGTATGACTGCACCGCAGAAGCTATGGATTTCAGCCCACAGCCCCTCGCGTACGGGCTCTAAACCCGACCGAAGAAGCCCAATGAAGGCTGGTATGGGGACCCAGGCAAGGAGGACGCGCATGTTGTCTGCTGGAGAGGATGTAGAGGGCTGCGCACTGCATCTGTCAAGAAGATCCCCAGAACAACAATCCGCCAACAGGTTCTTCAGCGTACCAGCTGACTGCTTTTGCACGGTCGGCGAGAACGATTCCAGAAGCCGGACAAAACAATGACACATGCGCCGTGGGCCGCCACCAGCTCCACTTGAAACAGCATAGGTCAGCACAACATCGCGGTGGCTGGCATCGAGGAGAATGTTCCGAAGAGCGCCAATGGCTTGAGCCTGGGCCTGGTCCCACGGCCTCGCCTTCAAGGTATCCATTTGGAGCGTTAACACCTGGAACAGGATTGGGACGGCTTCCGCCGCCACAGCCCCATCCCGGCCGACTTTGTGATGCATTAGGTTCCGAAGCCCACCCGCGGCTTGCTCCATGATACCATAAGCTTTGTTTAGAACGCCCCAACTCAACGACCGCACGAGGGCGGGCAATGCGCCAAGGGTGGCCACCCGGACCTGAGCGTTCTCAGTGAGCGATGCCAGGTTCCTGATCACGCTGACAAACAAGTGATCGGATGAGAGATGCGGATTGTTGAGAAGCTGAATGAGTGGCCCAACCAGCCCCTCAGCCAAGAGTCTGGCTTGGCACTCAGGGTCCATGGTAGCATGGAAAAGAGCGCTGCTAGCGCCCATACCACCTCCAATCATCCACCTCTGATACTCGCGCACGTCGTGCTCATTGGGCTTTGATAGCAGCAATCAGGCGAGGAGACCGCATGCAGGTACCATCACCGATCGATCGACGGTATGGACCGCCATGTCGCCAAAGAATGACATGACATCACAAAGCTGATCTTCCATCAAGGAATGCTTGTCAACCATCTTCACCAGCTGCCGTACGAACAAGCTCTGCACCTCCTTGTCGCATTTGTAGTACATGGTTTGCACAGCTCGCATGGCTGCAATGGACATGTCATTGGAGGCCGCCGCCATCAGGTGCAGCAGAACTGGCACGGCACCGGAAGCTTGAATTGTGGCCGTGTTGGCCACATTGCAGCCGATGAGGAAGAGCACGTCCAATGCATCTTCTTGAACGTCTGTAGGAGGCGAGCTCGATGAAGCCACTGATGAGCCGTGTTGGTCCACTGATGGATGCGGTGCACGCTTTACATGCCATAGCAACCGGACAATGGCCTGGAGGGTGCCAGACGCGATCAGCTGCCCATGGCACCCGTCATGCTCAGCTACTTTCTTCAGGAAAACCAGCACATTACGCTCTATATCTGACCACGTATCCCTATCCTCGCAGCTGGTCACCTTGTAATCTAGTGCTAGATAGAACCAGTAGCCTGATCATCGGCGGATTGGTGCCCGCAATGACCAACTTGTCACAGAACCAATATCCGCCTCTAGCTAGGTAGCTCAGGGTCATCGACACCGACGACCTTACTTCCATGTCAGTTGTGGTGGCCACAAGCCGCGCCAAGGAAGCAGGGGCGCCCGCAACAACAGCGGCGGCCTGGTTTACCTGGCTGTGCGCCACCATGGCAAGCAAGCTCAACGTGGCCAAGTTTGCAGTGCTGGGAACCAGACAGTCCAGCAGTGAGACGATGGCCGACATGCCGCCAGCAGCCATGATCTTATCCCTCGACTGCTCCCGTCGAACATGGCTGTGAAGGGCGCTGATGGCTGCGCACTGCGCCATTTCACAGGGATAAGTCATCAGTTGTACCAGCAGCGGTATTGCGCCACAATGAACCATTGAGACAAGGCTTTTTAAATCGGACAGGAGTGACAACGCTCCGGCCGCCGGAGCGCGCAACGTCGTCGGGACGCCCTGCCCCAGATGGGAGACCAGAAGCGGGATGGCTCCAGCCGCCGTCGCTTTCGTCTGGTTCTTAGGCGAGTTGTCCATCATAATGATCAGGGAGCGCAACGCCTCCTCCCACTCTGTGGACGAAGTTGTGGCAGACGCCAGGCAGTCCACATGCCTCTGAAGTCTTCTGTCGCTACTGGTGCCCAGCCCGTTACTACTGCTTGCCCCATTGCCAGGACGCTGTTGCGCTTTGACCATGCCGCTGGCAGCGATCCCGTGGATGAAGAACGCCTGAAGGAGCCATGGCAGAGATCTTTACTGTACGTCATACCAAAGTGTTGCAAGCTAGCATGATGCGCGTGTAGGTAAGATCTAGATTCAGGGTGTAGGGCTGATCAAAGAGTTGGCTAGCAAGAATGATGCATGACTAGGTGGTTAGATGTTACCTATCACTGTATTGTGTCTAGGCTGCTTCATCTGAAGTTCAGCTACATCACGGCCGTAGACCGTGGGGCCTGGTGCAGGAAGCCCTGCTGCTCTGGCTATCGCCCATAGGCCGGTCAGGGTTAGGTCCTCATCAGCTCAGAGGTGGCTTCCCAGCAGTCTGCCAATCTAAGTCTGGGGCACACTGAAATAAGTAATGTCAGAAGACTAGTTCTTCAACCTTATGTCCATCCCCTTCGGTCCGTTCCGTACACACACTACCATAGTATTTTTAAATTTTAACACCATTAACACCATAAGTATCCATAAGTGTGAACATGAGGCAATTAGGGTAAAGATTACGTGTCCTAACAGCTGAAAGGAGCAGCATCCGAGGCTTGTTGCTGCAAGCATGTGAAGTTTGTGAAATTTTTACAGTCCAACAGGGCATCACATTTGATGCATGGGACTTGTGCCCGTAAACCAGTACAGGCACTAAATACGCTAGGACAGCGTGCGAAAACCCGTGACCCCCCTGGGCAAGCTACCAACACACAACCACCGAGCAGTAGCGTGGGAATGAACCCTATAGTGCAGAAGATTAGCCCGAGCCATAAACATGAGGTGGGCGCAAAAGATGTATTCCCTTCTGACTGCTTACAAGATAAGCTAACTAAGGGTAGGAACATCCCCTCAGCATGCGTTGGACATCTCACTACTGACTGGTGCACAGCCTAAATATCGATTTGTACATCCCTTGATTGCATGCATTTGAATACTGACTGTTGACAGATTGCTCCAGGCCAACCTAAATGCATGGGCAGTGTCTACGCATGGTAACGCATTGCCATGCACTGAACCATGTTGCAACATGATAAATCTGAGAGCTGGCTCTGATCTTCTTCCAGGCCTAACTGTCACTCACCGGACGAGCGTATCTCTTGCGCCCTGGCTGAGAAGACGTAAAAGACAAAGACTATGCCGAGCGTTGATCAATGTATGAATGCAGTAATGAAGCTCAGCACGCCGAGGCTTCCTGTAAGAGCAGGGAGGACATGAGGCTTTCAAAGTGAAAAAGGTGTGGTCATAGAGTGATAATGACGGTTTATTTGAATAGGCAGAGAGACGCATGGAAAACCAGGTTTGCTTGGAATCGACGACTCATACCAGAAGTTCCCTCACAGTGTGTTGAATCGTGTTGAATCAAGCACTTCCCTGTTGCACCAACGAGCATCAACAACCAGTTGGCTCCTCCAACCAGTACCGGTATGCTTCTCCTATTTACTAATCAGAGGCCGATTAAAATGCGTCTGTCAGGGTGCGTCGACGGGGACATGCCAACTGCCGGTATCTACACTTCAGCGGCATTGAACACGCATTCCAGGTTTCCAGACCGCAAAGGCATATACCGGTACCTGAGAATGGAGCCAGGGTGGGCAGGCCCCCCTGGACAAGCCCTCCAGATGGCTCCACAGATTTTCATCAGTTGCCCACTGTACAACCCCTGAGGGGCAGGCATGGGTAAAGGCCCTGGCATGTGTGGGAAATGTGGTTGAACTTGTCGAGGGCCAGTTGCATGGCGGCCGACGCACAAGTTAAGGTGAAAGAGAGCACTGGAGGTTGCACTTGGTGCGGTGGACGCCCATGTACGTCATTAACCTGGTGCGATGACTGGCTGGGTGCACTGGAGGAGTTGGAGCGGGGAGCAGCCATCACAAACTGCGCCAGACAACGACTGATCCACAGCCGCTACCCATCACTTTGATGGTGGCAATACCGTAACTTGACGTAGCCTATGAGCAGGTGCAGGCAGGTGAGCACCTCCGGCCGGGAGACCTCAGGGACCCTGCCACCTTACATATGGCCTGTTTCCCCCCCTCCTTTCCCCCCCCCTGTCCCCTGGTGTTCGTTTCCTCCCAACCCTTCAGTTAGGCGCCCACGCGGCCGAGCCTTTTTTGAGCAGGGCCCAGATGTGTGTCGTCATTGACATATGGCCTGTACCAGACCAAGCAGGGGTGGGATGCACTTGCTTTGTGGATGTTGTAGGCAGTGTTGAGGGCTGGTTTCTAGAGGAGCTGAGGTGTCGGACTTGTTTGCCTTACCGGCCTTTCCTTTAGTTCCTTCTTTTCTCCCATCTGAAAAGTTAAGCGCCCACACGGCCGAGCCTTCATGAGCAGGGCCCAGAGGTGTAACGTCATTGACATATGTATGCCGCAACCTACCGCACCTACTTTCAACCAACAGCCGGTGTTTCTTTCTTTGCTACAATTCCACTTTCTGCAGGCCGCCCCACAGCTACAAAAGGCCCGATTGAGACCTAACTTGGGCCGGCCTACGACTGGAGGCCAAAGCAGCATGGCTGGCTCCACATGGGCCCCTCAGCCAAAGGCCAGAGTGTTTCAGTGTGTTGCTGAAGTGTAGCTGAGTCACGAAAGAAAGAAAAAACTGCCGACAACGGGCGTCAATGCGTCATGCATGCGCAAACCAGGAGCCGCACCAGCAAGAAGGAGCGTGCTCGCGTGGGCACAAAGGCTGCGGCTTGGCACAGTTTGCACTGCCGACATGGCGGCAGTAGAGAACGGCCCAGTGGTCAGCAGCGTGAGGCACGCGGCTGCCAGCGATGCTGGACTACAGGGGAGACGGCGAGCATGTGGAGGAAACGCTACATGCTTTCTACTAGTGCCCTAACGTCCAGGAAAAAGTATGGGCCTAGCTCTTGCGGAAGATGTGATGGGCATCATTGCTTGGATGTTTCTGAAGCTAGGGATTCTTTAAACTGTCCTTATTTTCTACTTCTTTTTCATTTTTTCATTTAATTTTTTTTTCCTATTTCTTTTTGGCTTATTTGTGATTTCCCCCTTCCTAACCGAACAGTAGGGCGCCCACGCGGTCAAGCCCTCTTGAGCAGAACCAGAGGTGTAACGCCATTCACTTGTTGAGGGCTAGAATCAACTGGGGCAGGAGATTAGGACTTCATGTCCTTTGAGGGGGGGACCTGTTCTTATTCTGCTCCTCTTTCTCTTTCAATCATCTCTCTAGTTTCCAACCAAGTAGTTGGAATCAGACACAGCCGAGCCTTTTTATTCAGGCCCAGAGGTGTGAAGTCGTTGACTGGTTGTGTGCATGCCTAGGCTGAGTGCTGCCCACAGAAATCTTATGGCACTTCAGCTTAAATTCAGCTTTTCAGGTTCATAGCAGCTAGCTTATTATAGACGGGAGACCAGGTACAGAAAGCCTCAATCAAGATTCTTGCGGTACCCGAGTGCTGGCAGGAGTTCCTTCCTGAAAAGACTTAACCATGTTACCTGTGGTAATAAGGTAACATCTTAATTTTTACTTACACCGGTACAGAGAAAATATGCATCTCTTCATCAGACTGGTGCAAAGCAATATCAGAGCTAGTAATTTTATAGTGAGTCCCACTTTGGGGACTTCACCAATTCTGTACGGCTCTCGAAGTATCATATTCAGTACAACTGGTGAAAGTCTGTGGCTCCATCCCGGGGCCTGCCTTGACCTGCCCACCCCTGCTCTCTTATTTGTCCCTACATGGTTGGCGACATCGTGTTTTACGCCACTGATCACTGTGCTGTTATTGCTGTCCTTTTACGTTGGCCGTACTCATTGTTCGGAGCCGCAATTGTTAATTTGTTGCCGCCTTGTTGCTGCAGCTCCTGGTATACGCCCGCATCAGGCTGATTAAGAGAGAGAGCCATTAACTGCAAAGAATGTCCAAGGCTTGCATCTCTTTCAGGTCAATCTCCAGGACAGCAGTCCTGACTCCTGAATCCTACTCCTATGTTATGCTGGACTGCCGGTCATTTGCTGGCCTAGGATTGAAGGCAATCTGAGACTTACCGTCCAATCCACGGCCAGCACGAAGTGCTTCACTTCAGAGAATCAGGACACCGAAGTCGTGTCTGACTCGGGGGTACAATACTGGCATCGATTCGCCTGCTGTTTTATGTTTTTTTGTGAATGTTGAAGATTTTACAGTTCAGGGCAATGAGTCAGGAAAACGACAGCTGGAATCAGGGAGGCTTAAGTGGCAGGTCTTTTATTTCGATGTGGACGCATGGTAAATTGGTGGCCCATGCCATGGATGCCCTGGCTCGTGCAACTGACACCTGCTGTGACTCGTGACATGATTGGACTTGGGGTATTTGTCCTCCCTGCGGCTCAATACGCTGGAAAATCTCAACGTGCTTGGGAAGCTTCTGCAGCCTAGGGTGAGATAGATATATTTATGATGGACTCGGGCGAAATCGCATACATGCTTGTGTTACAGCCCTGCTAATGAAGAGCGCCTCATCGGGCGCCTTCTGTCAGCTTCCAGACAAGCCTCGGCACCTGTAAGAAGCTGGAACACAACGGAATACATATAAGTGATTCGTGTAGCCATGCGCATGGTTAACCCATCCACATATATTTTCAAACAAGTCATCAACGTCCCCTGCTGTCATTCGACTCTATGATGCGCTCATCGTTCGCGACAAGGAATCATTGGCCCGTCCCCCCTGCCTACGTATCGTCATTTTTCGTCCGCGCAGACCCAGCTGCGCAAGTTCAAGCCAAAGAGTGCCTTTGTTGTGCCACGAGGTCCCTTCATGCAGCCCATACCCTCGACGGCCAACAATGATGTTCGCGATGTTGCTAGGAGCGAATTCCAGCTCTTTGACATGGAGGACATACAGGTCAGTCAGCCAACAGGGTCGTCATGCGCACTCGTGTGTAACAAAGTCGGCCAGTGAATGTCCTTGACTCTCTTCCTCCTGTCCACATACATGCATGCCCCACATCAATTCGTATCGGTATCGGTAGTGCGTGGCTGATGTCTTCAAAGTTCTAATGCATGGAAATCACAGTATTTTTTCGTACGTTCGCCGGGCGCCCGTTCGCCTACAGGAGAAATGCTGTCAGTGTCTGTACATGTGTTCACTTTCCTTTTTTATTGGTGCCTTAACAGGAAGGAAATCAGCATCAACCCGATAGTAACGTCTACAACAAGCTGTCGTCAGGCGCGCATCGTGTGGACCCACTGCGAGGAATGCCAGCCAATGTGAGACAGCCTGATTGGTCTGCGACTAGGCTGAAAGCGTAGCAAACTTCCAATATCAAAGTCGCAGGGTAGTGTGCCTGGGTAAGAGGGTAGTGCAGAGGGACAAAGGGCAACAGCTGGCGCCGACCTGCGTGGCACCCGATCTGTGCTCAGCCAATGTAGGCTTTCATTACGTGCTGCTTTGGATGAACACGTCATATGATTCACATCGGCAATTTGGATCTGGAACCAGTATATCCTTTCGATCCCTGAATACCTGAATCAGGAACCCGAAAACTCTAGCCACGGGCACCACCGCACCAGTCCCTCGACTCCCGTACTTTTGCGGTAGCGTTCCTCATCACCTCATTGTGCTGACTCCTTCTCATTTCGCATCAATGACCATGTCACAGGTACTTTTAGCTGTTGAGGAGCTTATTAAGGCTGGAGTTGATGCGTCTGACACCTCGGCCGTAGCCTCGGCCCTAGGAGCCAGGTACGGCTACGACGCCCACGTCCGCTCCACGGCGTCAGCTGCACCGTCCTCACGGCCAGTCAACGTTCTGCGCAGACTGCACAACGAATTCGTCGTCATCGACCGGACATGCTACGAGCCTGAGCTGATGGTGGACACAGCTTTCCGAGCGCACTTCGAACTGCCTGGCCTGGGTGGCCCCAGCTACCACAGCCTGCTGGCAGGCCTGCCACAAGTCTTCGTGGGGACCAGGTCAGAGCTGGTGCAACTGGTCATACAAGTGTCAGCAGCCTTGGCTGCCGAGTACGAGGACAAGGTGAGGAAGACAGGGTATGCTGAATGCAACACATACAAATTGCTGCCCTTGTCAATGTGCTGTGATGGTGCCAGAAAAATATGCAAGATATCGTTCCTGTACGAGCTCCTGTATTCATTAAGAGTCGAAAAACATTTCACGATCAATCCTTCAGGTCTCGGCCCACCCTGCTCTGACAGTGCCTCCTTGTGACCCCCGTGCAGGGTATGGTGCTACCCCCTTGGCGAACCCTCGAGGCGCTGATGTCCCACTGGCCTGCCTCACAGACGGGAGTGCAGAAGCGGCTGCAGCAGGCTTCTATTGCCAGCAGCTCCTCTGATGCCTCGTTATTCAGCAGCAAGAGCGGCAGCCCGACGGGCCCCTTCTCTTCTAGGGGCCATGCCCCAGCCACCTCACCTTGCCACACCGTCATCGTTGGCTTCGATGTGCGCACGACTGCAGCTCCTGGAGCGCCCAGTGCTACAACTCTGCTGCCAGCCCTCGTTAATAGAACAGACATGACCTTGGCAAGCAATGCAGACCTGCCCCAGGGGGGGCAGCTGGACTCCAATACTGCTGCAGCCGTCCAGCAGCCGCCTTCTGAATTGCAGCCTGATGACCTTTTGGGAAGCAGCGTCCAGACTGAAACAAAAAGTGCTACCGCTGTGCCACCGCAGCATACCAGCAAACTGGTCCCATGCATGAATTTGCAGATCAGCCAGCAGGCCCCCTTCACAAACGTACAGATGCAGGACGTGAGAGATGCACTGAGCCTCCTGGATAATGACAGCCCGTGTCAGGCGTTGAACGTGCCATTCCAACTGGCGGTTTACAACCTGCGGAAGGTGCAGCTCAAAGGCTCAGCTGCTCCTTATGTAAAGCACCGCTTCATCGATCAGTTTGGAATGGGGGGTGGCATGCTGAGGTGCCACTGATATGAACCTTGGATTGATCTAGCATGTTTGAGGTGGCATGCAATGCAGATTTTTACTTAATCTACTGCTAGGGATGCAAACGCGTGGTGATGAGGAGTAATGAGGGACAGTTGCGGTGCAGACAGACGAAGGTTGTGAATAGAACACTCATATTTTGTGATGTAGAGTTATGTTGTACATAAGTTCATGGTAGGAACTTGAGGATTATCTTCAATGTTTGCTTGAGAGCCAGCTATGTACATATTGCCGGTGCGTGCTGTTAGTGCATTTGTGCCAGTCCATCTACCAGTATTACATGTATCAATACATACTCTTGTTTTTTCGTGTAGACTCTGCATACTGGTAGATCTATTTGACGTATTTTAGCAAGGATTTTTGCATGTAATCAGCGCCATCCATTATCATCTCGGGCTGCTCCTGTGCACAAAACCTTTCTCTGCATGACAGAAAGGATTTTGTTTTCTGTATTCCTGACAGTTAGATGACCAACTTCAATGTCATTACTTTTATCATGTACCGTATGGTATTGCTAGTCTCTTTAAGACATGTTTTGTTGGCTCCTTTCATAATCAAAACCATCTGTCAATTGCCTGACCTTGATTTTTCTTTGTTTCCTTATCGACATGTGAGTGTGTGTCGCTACTCCATGTGTAACAGTGCACTGAGCAATTTCACATGCCTCAGCTAGTGAAAATCGCATCAAGGCTTGCTGCACCACCTTCCCCGTCTACCGCCCGCGGTGCCACTGAATTTAGCTGAAGCACTCAAAATGGATAGTGGGGTAGTAGGAGTTTGAAGGCCTAGACTCGTGGGGATGGGGGCTGGCTGCCACAAGCTCTTCCAAAATGTTGGAAACAAATCCCTGCAAAAATGCCTGAGTCCATGACGTATTGCTCAATTCGTTGACAAAGAAACTGTGCCTTTGTTTCCAACCAAATGTGGGGTGATGGCATATATGCGGCATGAAAAAGAATTATCTCACTGACACCTTATACATAACTCTTTAAGCCTCATTTCTGTCTTGTGCCTAGGGCCCAGCACCTACATCCGGTTTTTTGGCCGGGCGGCTGCAGAGCTGCCCCATATCCCCAACCCAACCAGCATTAAAGGTGGCCAGTCAGAAATTGGTCCCCTGCGGAATGTGAGGCAGCTGTGCCGCCTTGCGTGCCTGCCCACTTTTGCTTTCTCTTATCTTCGTTTTCACCCTGCCTGCCCCTTCGGAAAAAAAATTGGGTGCAGGCGTGGATAAGCCGTATCAAAAAGCGAATTGCAACGGACACCATGCCTACGCACATTTTGTCTCAAACACAAAACATCTACAGAGCTTAAGCCTTCTTAACAGTCCCTGATGCATGCCAATTACGTTACACCTCTGGGGCGTGCTGAAAAGGCTCGGCCACGTGGGTGCCCAACAATTAGGAGAATGAAAGCAAAGTTGAGAGGGGACAGGAGAGAAAGAGAACAACAGAAAGGAATTGGAAAATATCTCCCTCCACCCCCCAAAAGGAAAGGCAGTGAAAAGGTTCCTCGACCCTGCTGCATGCACATATCCCACATACGAGCGCTTACTAGCGCACGCTAGATGCCCTGCATGAATATGCGGCGGTCAAATAGCTCCAGGTCAACATCAGCAAGACAGAGATATTGGAGTTTGGCAGCCGCTTAGCAGCGCAGTGCCGACAATCGGCCCATCCTTGCGTGTACGGCCCAGATAGGATAGCGCTGCACAGGTCTGCGGCCGCCTACCGCACCTGGTTTCAGACTACAGCGAGCGCAGGCCAGGGGCCGCACCAGCCAAAGGGAGTGTGCTTGCGTGCGCACAGACTTAAGGCTGCGGCTCGGCGCCGTCAGCACGGCTGACACTAGAGGGCGGCGCAGCGGTCAGCAGCGAGACAGACGGTGCTGCCAGCCATGATGGGCTAGGGGAGACAGCAAGTATGTGGAGGACGCGTTGCATGTATGTTTTCAATGCCCCAGAGTGCACTTAGGGAACGGGGATGGACAGGTCCTCCGAACGGTGCTAGAGACTTCCTTGAGTTGTACCAGGGCAGGCTTGGGTGGGATGCCCTGGCTTCTGTGGAAGACGTGGTAGGTATCGTTGAGGCGTGGCTGTTTTCAGAGGTTGGAACTTCCTTTGTCTTTCTTTTCCAGCCTTTTGTCTGTTCCTTTGCTTTATTTCCCACTTTTCCTCCTTTTCCCCCTGCCACCTTGTGTTTGTTTGTTTCTTTCCTCTCACCCCTTTAATTACGTGCCCAAGCCATTTTGAGCAGGGCCCAGAGGTGTAACGTCCTGGACATACCCCACATACGTGCGCGGATCCACCCACCTGGCGCCCACCTACAGCCGCCTTCTCATCCACGCACTTGCCACGCCCGATACCTGCTCCTACCGCACATTTGGCCTCCTCTTGGCTCAACTCAATCTTGCGCCTCCAGCCCAAACCTTCATCTGGTGCGTCTTAGCTAGGCGGCCACAGGCCTGCCCAATGTTGCCAAACCCTATCAGATTATCAGCAACAAATGAGGTGGTGCAGCAACAAGTATCATGAATCAGTGCCTCCACACACTCAGAGGATGAAAGAAAGCTGCGCCGCCTTGGGGTGTAATAGTTCAGGAAACAACGCAGGAGACAATGCATCTCAGGGCGAAAGAATGGGCGAAAGCCACATCCGCCCGAAGCTCTGGAGGCTGTGTGACTCATTGTGAATCAGTCATCTGCTGGAAAAATCTTCACATTCCCTAACTGATTGATCCTCCGACAGGGATCTGTGAAGGCCCCATGCACACCCATGCTGCACACATATTTCCACAATTCAGATACGGTATTGCATCCTGATCTGCCTGCGTGCTTGTATCTAGGGGCCTTAATGTTCTACGTGTGAGCCCCCTGGCATACATGCACAGTTGCACACACAGATGTAAATTCAGTAACCTCACCTGCCTCTTCATCTAGCAACAGACCGGCGAAGGACTAAAGACGTTCAAGCATGCAAAGGAAAATGGACGAGGGAGCGGTTCTTATCTCAGTGCCCTGTTTATGTTAATCTTATTTCAATGGCACATACATCCCTTTAAAACAGGAATGCATGCCTCTGGCCAGGCATGCTGTTGGCATGCTTCTGTCCTCTACTTCTGTCTGTTAAGCGAGGAGCACGGCAGAAGGGCCTGGAGCCTGTACACGGGTGGACATGACGTCAGCGTCAGCGACACGACATTATGATATGCCCGTGTGCTCCACGCCAAACCAGCCAAGTTTCCGTATCTATTAAAAATCGTGGGAACTTACCATGCTGTGTTCTTCTCGTCTTCTGTCCTGTTGCAACGGGACTTCTCGTCCGGGCCCCCGATCATTGCTTCCGTCTCGTCCTCATCGCCTCTCGTCACTCCTCGACCTCTGCTCCTTCTCAGCAAAGCCTCACATCCAGTCCAAAGGACGATCATGGAGCGACTGCGTTTTGAATTCCTCCAAAGTCTCTGATCAACACCCTCTCCTCGTGAGTTGAAGGCAGGACAGGCGCTGATCATGATAGTGATACAAAATACGAGGTCTGAGAGTTTACGGAATGCTACCTACCCAAACGGAGTAGTCTACCGAACTGGCACGTGGGTGCATGATAACCCCTGATGATATCTGCATGGTCGTCTGAATTCTACCTGCCTGTACGCATGCGTGATCTTCACCCCTGCGTGCCCTGCATGACCTTGGCCGTCAATGCCCAAGCAACTAGGACAAGTGGCATGATTGCATGAATGCATGATGGGTGGGGCCCCATTAGTGCTGTGACACCATGAATGGCGATTCGTTTGTAATTACTTTGTTGTGCAGTTCAGGGAAGCAGAACCTATTGACTGAGGAGTCAACATATCAGGTCAGCCCGCAGCCTTGCCTTGAGTTAGGGCATGTTGATGGATATCATCAGTTCTGTCTACCCTGTGGCAGTCTCATGGATGTCTGTGGCATTCCATACCCATCCAGCCATTTCCCGATGCCCTTCCAGTCTGAAAAACAAGCATTCCTCACCCCCCCATGCAATGTATCCCATCCAGTCTGTCTTCCAGAAGCTAGCCTGCAAACCTTCAACTTCATCCCCTTTGACCAGAGGCCCACCCCTTCCTTCCATGCAGGACACAAGTATTTTGCATGGACCCTATCACTCCAACCAGATCACCCAAGGTGACAGGCTTCCATGGCCTAAAGGCCGGTTTGCTAGCAACATCAATGGACCACCAGCTGCTGCAGCAGCTGGCAGCGGCCTAGGTCCAACAGTTGGTAGGGGCCGAAATCTTGGCGTGGATCCTAGGCTTCTGACTCGTATGATCAAGAATTGCATTTCTCTGGAGAGGATTGACTCTCTTTTGATGAAGCACAGGGCTAGCTTCAACCATATCCATGCATCAGCTGCCCTGGTACAAGCTCAGAAGATGAGCAGAGGACCAGCCAGGCCAGGAGGAGAAGAGAAGGCTTATTTTATCACCCTTTTAGAAATGGTCCGGGAGCAAGTGGCCTTCATGGGTCCAAGAGAGGTGTCCAACTGCTTGCATGCTCTTGCTAAGCTTAACCTTCGCAACGATCTTTTAATTTCATTAATGGTCTTGAAAGCGAGCACAGCTGTTTCAACATTCAACCCACAAGAATTGTCCAACACAGTCTGGGCCATAGCTAAGTTGGAGCACCATGATGCAGTCTTTACGACCGCGCTTATTCACGAGGCGGAAGCTCAGCTGCCCAGCTTCAATGCACAAGCATTGGCGAACACAATATGGGCCATCGCTACACTGAAGCACTCCGATTCAGCCTTCACAGCTGCTCTTCTCCTTGAGGCCAAGACAAAGCTGCCGATCTTCACTGCGCAAGCATTGGCCAACACAGTTTGGGCCATTGCTACGCTGAAGCACTCTGATGCAGCCTTTACGGCTGCCCTACTCCTTGAGGCCAAGGAAAAGCTGCCCCTCTTTACTGCACAAGCTTTGGCCAACACAATCTGGGCCATGGCTACGCTGAAACACTGCAATGCAGCCTTCACAACTGCCCTTCTCCTTGAGGCAAAGGCAAAGCTGCCCAGCTTCACTGCTCAAGCTTTGGCCAACACAATCTGGGCCATGGCTACCCTGGGGCACTCCAATACATCATTTACGGCTGCTTTTCTTCTTGAGGCAAAGGCTAAGCTGCTCAGCTTCAACGCACAATCATTGGCCAACACAATCTGGGCCATGGCCACACTGAAGCACTCCGATGCAGCCTTCACTGCTGCTCTCCTCCTTGAGGCCAAAACAAAGCTGCCCAGCTTCAATGCACAAGCATTGGCTAACACGATCTGGGCTATGGCGATGCTGGAGCACTCGGATGCTACTTTCTCTGCGGCTCTTCTCCTTAAGGCTAAAGCAAAGCTGCCCAGTTTCAATGCCCAAGAATTGGCCAACACGATCTGGGCTATGGCTAAGCTGGAGCACTCAGATGCCGCCTTCACGTCTGCTCTTCTCCTCGTGGCTGGGTCGAAGCTATCCAGCTTTAATGCACAAAATTTGGCCAACACAATCTGGGCCATGGCTATTCTGAAACACTCGGATGCAGCCTTCACAGCTGCCCTTATCCTTGAAACCAAGGCGAAGCTGCCCGACTTCAATGCCTTGGAGCGGTCTATGTTTTCATGGGCTGCACGCACAATAGGTGTATATTCACCATTTTAATGTCTAGACGATCTGAGATAAAATTTGAATCATCTGCACTCGAGACTGAACGGACGAACATCTTGCAATTTGCATAATCCATGCCCATGTCGAACTGTTTTGGTTGGGGTGTATGTACTGCATTTGGGGATTTATACCTTCGCCTCAATGTGGTTGTTGATTGTGAATAATAAACATCGCCTGCGGGGGTTGGGGGTGGCCGGATGTTGGGTACGGATTTACGTCAGGGGGGAAGGATCGGAGGCTGGGAGCCTTCCCAGGTTGGAGGATAGGAAGCCTGAAGGGGCCATTGCTTTATCTTGTTCTGTATCTGTGCCCCATACCATTTGCGGGAACCTGTCCCATGTATCGAATGTGATGTACCACTAGACGTAAAAAAACATAATCGTTATGGAAATGATAAAAGGAGTTGTTTTAAATCTGAATAGAAATGTTCACCATGGCTAAATGCTAGGGAGGCGCCGGGTATGAACTGTTAAATATAATAGTGATATAGTGGTGAACGTGTACATCGTCCATGCAGAATGGAGTACTTCTGAAGATCATGATTACTGGCCGGTATCTATGTATTTTTTGGCATATTTGACCTCTTTTATAATTGGCCTGAATTTTTGCCACGTTCTCCCACGAGTGACATCTTGCGTAAATGACCTCTATCTTGCATGAATGGCATGATTGATCTGGAGTTTAGGCCTCTGCCTTTTTTCATGCATTTTGTCTTTCGCACTTGTGGCATTTACCAGTATCAAATTCAGCTGATTCGTTCGGATGGATAAATGTAAATGTGAATGTCTGTGCCTCAAAAGTTTGTCATGCTGTGCTGTCTCTGATATGCTGTCCGGATAGTCCCTAATTGTTCAAAATATTTGACCCCTGACTTGACACTACCGAGGGTCATAAATTTCTATTACTGCACGTGGATCTTGTCCATATTGTATCATGTATGCATAGGAACCATGCTTCTCTCTATTCTTGTGTTCTCCCTCCAGTCACACTCCTCCTTCTCATTCTTTGTAGCTCAGAATATACCCAGGCCAGAGCAAGGAAAGGGCAGGGAAGCAGTTACACGCCCTGTTGCTAGTGCGGCTGCCAGCATGCGTCAGTACGGCCCCCGCCGCAGGCTGGAGCCAAGCGCAGTGGGCGTCCATAGACCTTGTGCTCGGTGGTGGGGCCCTGGGGGCCCTGGGTCTCTTTTGTCAGTCGCTTCCACTTGCGCCTGCTTGTAGGCCGTGTCCACAAGTTGTAGCACCTCAGGAATGGGGAGCAGCTTCAGGTCAGAGAGTACCTCACACATTTTGGGGACAACTGCTCCCAGGTCCCTGCTCCCAGCTCCCTGCTCCAACACCTCCAGTGGGGGCCCCCATCAGCTCACTGCATCATGTCCGGCCTCCGGTTTCCTTTGGAACCGAGAGCTTCAGGTCGACTGCGATGGCTGCCGCTATGAATGGGCTGTCTTGCTGTGCTGTCGCTGTCTGCTGTGCCACCGTTGAATTGTAGAAGCGCCGCTGTCTTGTGGTTGTGTGTTAGTTGCTGGCCCAGGGGGTCACTGGTTTTCGATCGCTGTCCTAGCGTATCAAGTGCATATACCAGTTTACAGGCACATGACCCATATATCAAATGTGATGCTCTGCTGGAATGTAAAAACTTCACAGGCTCGTTGTCACAGCTAGATCTGTAGCTTCCACAGACCCCCCAGCTGGCAGCGGATGCATGAAGCCCCGCCGCCTGGCGTAGGTGATGAAGTAGGCTGGACTGCATTCTGCCCCTGTCTGGTCGGGAGGGGAAAAGGGATGGCAACGAGGAAAGTGAAGGAGAGGGAAACGTGTTAGAAGCCCACCCCAACAAGGAAAGAAATGTCCAGAAAATCCCTTAAGTCTGCTGCAAGGGCGAGTACAAGTGTCAATATATATTGAACCCAGTTAGTTTCTTCTCTTCTCCCTTCTGATCAGTGGGGCGCCCTCGCGGCCAAGCAGGGGTGGGATACGCTAGTTATTGTGGACTTTCCTTTTCTCAGAGGCTTTGTTGAGGGCTTGTCTCTAGTGGAACTCAGGTGTCGTACTTGCTCTTCTCTGCCTTCCCGGCCTCTCCTTTTGTTCCTTTCCCCCCCTCTTCCTTTTAGTGTCTTCTTTTCTCCCTTCTGAACAGTTGGGTGCCCACGCGGCCGAGCTTTGAGCGGGCCCAGAGGTGTAACGTTATTGATATATTGAACCCATGGTAATGAACCGAGAAATTGACAGTCAATATTTCAGTCATGAGTGGCCTCCTGGTGCTCAATAACTATTTATGTGTGAGTCAAGGAAATCACAGTCCTACTAAGTTCTTGTGTTGTGTTATGCTGGACCTGACGAGTGAGGACTGCAGTCTACTGCTCCACTAGTGCGAAACGCTTGAACTGCTGGTATGACTACACAGGGGGGCCTGCTACTGCTTAAGTAGTACCCACAGGCACATGCCTGCAAGTCTGCAATCTTGCATGACAGATCAGATCGACCCAGTGGGCAGATCCAGGAGGATGTGGGATCTGGCCGGGGATCCCCTGCTGGGCAGATCTACTTATGGGTCATGTCGCTCTGGGTACGCGGGAAGCCATTATATCTTGTCATCGAGTGGTTACATTGCCTTGCTGCGCACCGACATGGGCCTCCGAGCAATAACATGTCGAACAGGGTTGTCCTGTGCTAGGGTTGGTCGACCAGTGGGCCCTCGGTTTTGCAGCCAGCACAAGTCCACCAACAGGACAGGCTTCAAGTTAGGGTTGGTTCAAGGTGGCTTGATCGAGCCTTCAACGGCGACAGGCGGAGCTCTGCACCGTGCGTCGACCTCGCATGTTCCCTCCTCAGTGGCAGCAGCCTCAGAGCGCTTTCAGGCACAATCTGTTTCATGGCTATCGGTTCAGCAAGCTCTGAAGAAAATGCTTGCTTCGTTGGGCCTCCTCCTCGTTCTGGTGGGCATATCCTCCCGTCATTTGTTAGACCAGTCTGGTCGCGCGTTGCGCCGTTGCTTGCCCAGGCAGGCACGCATCGATCGGAATATAGATCGGAACAAGGGTTTTTCAAAATTTCTGCACTCATCTTAGTCATCCACAGGCCCTGCCTGCCAGCATGCTGCCTTGCTGTCTAACTTGATTCTCAGCAGCCATCTATGGATATGCGGCTTCAAAATGCTGCAAATGGGAGAAGCGCGCATTGAGTGCTATCTACAATGCGCTGGGCTGCTGAGTGTATGTGTTCCCCACTTTCAAATCCCAATCCTCTGCTGAAATCTGTGCTGCCCGCTTTCTTATTCGATCAACCTGCAGACAGTTTCATTATTTCGAAGGCACCACGCTCTGTTCCTCCTGCCTTCATGCATATTGATGGCCCAACCCGCCGCTGCCAGCGTGGTGGAACCTTCCCGGAGACCTGTCCATCTCGGAAATCTCAATTCCTCCAAGAATGTGCATGAAAAGTGAGTTCACATGCTGTCTACGCTGAGGCTGGCAGCGAACAGACAAGCCGAGATACTAACAGCGGCCCCTTGAAACATCGTCCCCACCCGATATGTATGTGCATGCCTTGCTGATGCCTGACTCCGGCACTAATTCTTGGAGCCAGACCAAGGCACTGATATTTGTAACAACAACATCCGGTACTGGTTTGTGCAAGGCAGTCTTTGCCTGGCCAACCAATCCAACTGGGTGTCGAGCAAACAAAAGTTAGGTGCAAAATGGCTCTTAAATTCACCTCCAGCCAGCTACCTTGCCTCAATCCTTGCCGGTCGCAACTCGCAAGGCCCCTCCTCTGACCCTCATGGTATGAAACTACGAATGTACGATGTGAACCATGCATGCACACACATAACTGACACAGTCGTCACACAAATCCTTCGATTGCATTGCATGCCATCATATTGCACCACTCTTCTTCCCAGGTCTGTATTAGACATGACTTCTACCCAAGGCGGCACTGCCGTCAGCTCGGTCTCGGGTGTCTAAATGGATCCCTCATTTGATGCCAGGCTGTCAGCCCTCCACTTCCCAGGGCACTCGGTTGCAGAGGAGGACTCGTATCAGAGGCGTCTCTGTCGGCTTCATGCAAGGAGTGTGTATGAAGTTATGGATCCCTCATTCAATGCTGTCATGTTTCCACCCTCCCCCTTCCCAGGAGAGGCACTGTTGCCTTCCTGCAAGGATCCTGGAGGCTGTCCAGGTCCCTGGTCAGCCTGCCCATGAAAGCTGTGGTGATTGTTTGGGTCGGGACGGACCCCAGCAGCAAAACAGAAGACAAATGCAAAGGGTTTTATGAGTGTTAATTGCGCCTGGCAGACTTGAGCAAACACAGGCGCAGTGCAGCTTTTGCTCTTAACTGAGACTGAATGATCACCTGCGGACTTGCCTGCATCATCCCATATGCCGCTCACATGCCGTCTCGTGTCTGGCCGCTATTCATAAATAACCGGCCACAGACCATGTGCCGCCTGTACAGAAATTTGCCAGCCTGCTAACCTGCTTCAACGTTGCGCTTCTTCCCCTTGTTTCAGGACTTGATTCTCCTCAACGATCATGAGATTACAGCTGTGCCTTCTGCCAGGGTTGCAACTGGGCTGGATCTCGTGGATGGCAGGTAGAGATCTAGGTTTTCATGCATTGTAGTTGGGGTTACTCTTAAATCCCCCCAAATCAGGCTGTGTTGGAGGGGTCCCAAGTCCCAACCTTTTCCACATTCAATTTTCTTGTCGATGCCTACGTACTGTGACAACAGCATACGGGGCACGCGCTGGTTGTCCCTCCAGAGTATCCCTTAGGAGCGGGAGGGAGGGGTGGGTTAAATGCAGCCTTTTTCCTGCCTTATACAGGTCGGCCCCGTACTTATATCCCGCAGTGTTGATCGCAATCCGCAGCTACAAAACGAGCCCCAGCAGCCTAGCCCACCTGCAGATTTGTTGCGCCCCTGCCTTGCCCTGCAGCCCTGTTCCCCATAGTAGTGAATATGCCAAACCTAACTGGACAGAAATTCTGATTTAGTCTGTCTTGTCCCTCCCCCCCTACCACCACATACGTGCTCGCCAGGCTGCGACCCCTGGCCTCTGCCTCGGAAATCGCTCCTGGTCCTAGCAGCACCGTCCGTCAGCCCGCACTCTCCAGCAGAGACGAAGCCTCAGACTTGGAGAGCGACTGCGGTGTTAGCGCTGTGCCTTCCGCTGACATCTCTGCTGCCTGTGCGTCTGACCCATCGGCTGGCTCTAGCGCCATGACCATCAGCGTTTCCGACCTCGTGGCCCGGCCCATGTGCAGCCCTGCCGCGGGTTGGAACCCCGACAGCGTCCTCGAGGCAGGCAGCGGGTTTTGGAGCCCAGCAGCTGTGGTCCAGCAGGCCCGTCTAGAGGTCTCCCAGGCCTTTCATGACGGAGTGTACTCGTCTGACTCGGAGCCTTGCGACGACGCCGTCGCTGCCGCTTTCTCAGACGCCTTCCTGGGTATGCCGTCATTGAGCTCGGTCCTACATCCGGGCCTGCTAGATCTGAAGCAGCATCTGGCACCTTGCCCGTCAGCCTGTCAGCCCCGGCTGGCCGTGTTGGTTGGGCTCTCCCTCTCCATGGCCTCCACAGCAGGCCTCAAGATGATCATCGCCATGAACCTGCTTACGGGCAGCAAAGCAACCACAGGTGCTATTAGGTCCACTAATCCGTGGTGATTAGGCGTGGGCAGGAAGTGACATGTGGATAAAGTAAAATAGCCTGTATCTTTTCATGATTCATAGGGGGTATACAGATTCCTGCCATTTGATCGTGTGCAGTAGAAATGCAGTCGTGACATGATGGGCTGCACAATTCCTGCCAAATTATGGAGGGCAGTACAACGCCTGTCATTTATGGGGTCTGTTTACTGTCATTTCATGGGGCAGCACAGCTCCATTATCTTCATGATAAATTGATAAGAATTAAGATTCCTGGCTTTGCAAGGTTGGCACCATGGCAGAATCATGGCAGTACGATGTCTGGCTTTCCATGGGTGGCAGTACAACTCCTGACCTTCCACGTGTGGCAGTACAATGCCCGGCTTTCCGTTCATGGCAGTGCAACACCTGGCTTTCCATCTGTCGCAGTAAGACTCGTGCATACTTCCAGGTCTGACCCCTGCTCACCCTCCTCCTCTTCTGACCACACAGACTCTACTGGCAACAAGGATGTCAGCGGAGAAGAGGAACGGGCAGCAGGAGCAGCGCTGTCAGTGGAGGCAGCGGGGGCAAAAGCTGACCTGGTCCACCCCAGCCTCCCGCAGTTGAGCTCAGTACCTGGCATCAAAGTGCCTGGCATCAAAGAGTCAGCTCCATCTGGGGCAGCGGTAACAGGGCAGGCGCTGGCTGCCGAGTCGTCAGCAACAGGGCCGGAGCCAAGAGCCAATGACCAAACATCCATTGCTGCAGTTTCCGCTGCTAGCTTGCCTTGGGCAGCTTTGCCTGACACGGAAATTCCTAAGGTGGGTGCAGAGGAGGAGGAGGAGGCGGGTGGGGGCTGGCAGGATCTGTCGGTTGGTCCTTGGCTCATAGAAACTCAGAAGCGGCGTGGCGGATGTTCTGCCGCACCTTTGGCTCCCCACGATCGCGTGCAACAGTGGCAAGGCAACAGCAGCAGCCCGCCACATCAGCCCAGTCCGGCAAGCAGCGAGGGCAGCAGCGGCGTCTCGCCACATCAGCTCCGTCCAGGAGGCTGCGAGGGCAGCAGCATCTTCCGGCGCTATCGACCCCGTCCAGCAGGCGGCGGGGGCAGCAGCATCGCCCAGCGCTGTCGGCCCCATCCAGCAAGCGGTGAGGGCAGCAGCAACGTCTCGCCACATCAGCTCCGTCCAGTAGGCGAGGGCAGCAGCATCTTCCAGCGCTATCAGCTCCGTCCAGCAAGCGGCGAAAGCAGTAGCAGTCTCCCACCACATGAGCCCCGTTCAGCAACCAGCGAGTGTAGCAGTAGCCTCCCGCTACGTCAGCCCTGTCCAGCAAGCGGCGAGGGCAGCAGCAGCATCAATCCTCCAAGGCATCTGAATGTAATGATCAAAAGGTGCCAGTCTCTGGTTCAGGTGGACGCCCTTGTAATGGAGCGCAAGGCAAGCTTCAACTACATCCATGCATCAGCCGCCTTGATGCAAGCCCAGAGGCTGATCAGTGGGCCGGTCAGGCCTGGAGGGCGAGAAGAGGCCCTTGCATTGATCAAACTCGTGGAGGTGGTCCGTCAGCAAGTGGCCTTTATGGGATCTAGAGAGGTGACCTGCTGCCTTTATGCTCTAGCCAAGATCAATCTTCACGATGATGATTTGACTTCGGCATTGGTCAAACAGGCTGGCACTACTATTGCATCATTCAAAGAACAGGACCTGGCCATCTGCATCTGGGCCATAGCTACCCTGGGGCACCACGATGCAGCCTTCACAGATGCTCTTCTTCTTGAAGCAAAGGCCAAGCTGCACAGCTTCAACGCGCAATCATTGGCCAACACAATTTAAGCCATGGCTGCACTGCAGCACGTCAATGCAGCCTTCACAGATGATATCCTCCTCGAGGCCAAAACAAAGCTGCCGAGCTTTAATGCACAAGAATTGGCTAACACGATCTGGGCAATGGCGTTGCTGGACCACTTTGATGCAGCCTTCACAGATGCTCTTCTCATTCAGGCTAAAGCAAAGCTGCCCGATTTCAGCGCACAAGCTTTGGCCAACATGATATGGGCTATGGCTAAGCTGGAGCACTCAGATGCCGCCTTCACGTCTGCTCTGCTCCTCGTGGCCGGGTCGAAGCTATCCAGCTTTAATTCACAAATGTTGGTCCACACAATCAGGGCCATGGCTATGCTGAAACACTCCGATGCAGCCTTCACGGCTGCTCTTCTGTCTGAAACCAAGGCAAAGCTGTCCAGTTTCACAGCAAAAGAGTTGGACCACATTATCTGGGTCGTGACTAATAAGCCAGGCACTCCAACGCAGCTGTTGTTGATACACTGCGCATTGCGGCCAAGGCAAGGCAAGGCAACTGAAATGCATAAGCTCAGGCCACCAGATTATGGGTCGCTGCTAAGCTGGAGCACTTCGATGCAGCCTGAACAGAGGCTCTTTGCCTCAGGGTCAAGGCAGAGCAGCCCAGATTAAATGCTATGGAGCAGATGGTGGTTTCTTGGGCTGCAAGTAAACCAGGGCTGCCTTCACCATTTGAATGTGAAGATGGCATGCTAAGATGAATTGTGCGTCTTCCCCACTCATGAGTCATGAGTTCATGACCAATCTGAGCCAAGCCTGATAGGCTCCCTGCAATCAGCATCTCTGTGTTGTGTTGTGTTGGCTGTCTGGACACATCACCTGAGCTGCCTATATTTGGGCTGACAAATATTGTTTGCCTAGGTCTCTGAGTGGTGCCCATGTGGGGTTGAACGAATGAGGGGGTGAAAGAAGATCTCTCAAGGTTCTCCAACTACTGGTAGCATACATGGTGTGTTTATGTTTTGCATCTGGTATTGCCATTGCATATTTTACTCGGCTGTTGCGCCCAGATGGATCTGTGAAGTACTAGAGTGCTGATGCTTGAAGATGCTGGTAGCGCAGTGGATGAGAGATGACCCATATAGCAAGTTATTGAATGGTACGTTATGCGCCTCTGAGTGTTGCTGACCTGCTTCATTGGGAAAACGGCGGCTCTTGATATTTCGAATGTTTTAGGGTGTCCCTTTAGTCTCGGTACTTCAGGCGCCAGCTCTTTTAGCAAAATACTGGAAAGAAAGCCTTACCTATGAATCAAGACAAGTACGTGTCCTATGCGTCAGAGCCAGCCAGCCCCATGTGGCCATTTGCTATTCAAAATATACGGTAATGAAAAAGGCGTTGCCATCAACTAACATCTGGTATCTGATGTGGCACATTCCCTTTATGTCAACAAGCCAATAGGCCGCTGGGCCGATTGGGATCAAGCATAAACCAGCGTGCGGCCAGCAGCACGCTCAGCAGCCTGCCCAATGGAACAAGGCATGGGTCAATGACGTTACACCTATGGGTCAGCGCCCAGCGGTGATACATTCACAGGGCCAAATGCATAACAATTGATAAGCAAGGGGTCAGATGTCAAAAACAAATTGTTTTATGTACTTGATCTGCGAGCGCAGCTATTTAGCTACCTGTGTAAGCCTTGTGCAGATGAGCTTGAGGCCTTGAGGAAGGGGTAGTGCACGTGACATGCATGCATGAGCGCATGCAAGGATAATGTCACGATGTTCAGGTGCATTGATGGCAGTTCCAAGGAAGGTTAGGCTGATTCACACCCTAAAAGCAATATACCCAAACACCTTTGTATTCCTTCAGCGTGCCAGTACCGGTATGCGGTTGCTGATGTGCCTGTGAGCTGTTTCTTTCTATGGTGCCATTCTCTTGGTTGTTTGTACTCTGCGGCCAGGCTCATGTGGTATATCCAGGAGAACCCCCCCCCCCCCCCCCCCTGATGCTCACTGAGCCGTTCGATCTCTCGCTGTTGTGGCCAAAGCCGCTCCTGCCAGAGGATCCGCCATCGCTGCGAATACAATATTCCTCTACTCCTTAGCTCCATGACAGGCCCATGTGGTTGCAGCAAGCAGGTCAGGTAGGACACAGGGGGTGCAAACACATCAGCGGAGGATAGGCGGGACAGGCGGGTGCTCTGGCTTCCTCTCAATTATACAGGACCAGCGCGGGCAGGGTTGCCTCGAGAAGTGTTAAATTAATCTCTTAGTTCAGCTCCCCTGTTTGTATCGGGGTGAGGGTCGCAGCCTACCCAGCCCTGGTGTCTCGCTCTTTGACAGCCCATTAGGCCACTAAGATATACTGTTGAATCACAGCTGTTACCGGTATATAGATCCTATGCAAAGTATTTCGCAATTCCCACGCCGCTCGTCTGTGGTTGTGTGCTTGCCCATCGGGACACTTTTTTTCACTTGCTGTCCTACTGTAGTTTTTTTTGTGCTCACCGGAAAATAGTTCCATTCATCAAATGAGATGCTCCGCTGAACAGAAGGAAACTCACAGAGCTGCACTCAAGTATGCTTCCGCAGCAACTCAGCGCCCCCCCCCAAATAATTTGCATTGAGTCTGAGCGGGATAACGGTAACTACGTGAGTTTGAATAGGTGATTCAAAGTCTGTTAATTTTGTGTATGCTAGCAGTTGTTGTAGCAGGAAATGTTGGAAGTGATTGCATGATTACCCGTCATTCACGGTCCTGGTCAAGTACATAAAAATCTGATATCATCTTGAATGTGGTTCATCTTACCTACACCAGTGCAGGTGGGGTCCATTCCCCTAAATACCTGATCCGAGCAAGTTTCAATTATGGCAATTCACGCATGCACCCTACAACGAGTTTGAGGACATTCAACCAAGTCAGAGGACATATTCATCCGCACATTTATATCCTGATAACCAAGAGCCAGATGGCCAAGACAGTATCAATTTGATTCATTTGATCTCAGGTCCAACTAAAGTGTTGCCGCTGCCAGCGCAGCAATAATAGGTCGCCATCAGAAAGCTTCTGCTACCCGCTGCAGCTTCCTGGTCTTAAAGTAGAGGTGCCGGCCTGCCCCGCTGGTCTCCACCAGTGCCGGGCTGGTTGAGGACGCAAAGGACAGGCGGGCCTGCTGCTGCAAGTCACTGCTAGGGCCGTCTGCATCGGCTTCAAAGGCCACAGGTAAAGCCCCTTGGTCCACCAACATCCTGAGTGAGGCACACAGACGGTTCAGTGGTCTAACGAGGGTGGCAAGCACACCCAGAGGTTGAGGGATCGAACCTGCCAGACGATCTTCTCTCTCCCCCCGCCGAAAATGCCGGATTCCATGTTCCTGCCCCCTCCCGTAGGAGGATGGCATGGCTGCACCATGGTCCAGGCTGTTTATGGTAGTAGGAATTGAGTCTAGTCATTCCCTAACAGCCCCACGTGGCCAAGCGTTCATCAGGGGCCAGCGGGTATGCACCGTTCTTAACAGATGGTTCAAGGGGTGTCCCGGAGTCACACAGAGGGGTGTCAGGGAGGGGTGTCAAGGAGTCAAACAGAGGGTCCAAGGGTTGTCAGGAGGTCGGTAGCTCATGCACAGTACATCATCATCAGGAAAATGCATCAGGGAAGGACAGGCAGGGCTTGCCAATACACTGAACAAAGGAGTGTTATAAAGGCCTTGTGCTCAGGGCGAACTCAAAGTTCCAAACAAACAACCCGTCAGTTACCCTGCCTGGCAGAACGCACCGGTTACACGTTTCCCAGCTTGCTCGAACCAGGTCGGGAAATCCCAGCACCGGATGTAGGTTTGCTTTGAGCCATGCAATGGTCAAGCTGTCATGTGGGTAGCCACTGCCCATCTCGCCCACCAAGCCCATTTCCTGTGGGCAGGGGCAATGGACCAGCATCATTAATCTTGAGCTGCGGGCATGCGGCCCATCTCGCCCTCCAAGCCCATTTCCTGTGAGCAGCAGTGGCAATCATTATCTGCGGCCGGTTGTCCGATCCAGGGGTCAGAGATGTCAGATCCAAGGCAGAGCTGATTTTCTCATCAAAGATGTGCATGTTCAATAGCCAGTTCGCCCACAAGACAGGCCAAAACCTTAAGCCTTAGACTCAAACATCTAACTCGCACCTCAGGACCCATGATTCAGGACCCACTCGAATCAGACATTAGGCAGTGCTGGGCTCTTGGTAATCACCTCAACGTTTGGGTGAACAGCCTCAAAGGTATATACATACCTGCTGATCCAACAAGGCTCTCTTTAAGATATCTTATCTTAAGGGTTTTATTAACCCTGAAAGCTGAACCAAGTTGCCAAGGTATGCCCTGTCCACAAGCACCTGCTGTGTTTCGTCCCGGACAAAACAGGATAGGGATTTGGTGACCCTCAAGACCTCAACCCTGAAATAGGCTTCAAAAGAGTGGATGGTCTACCTATAAACACCTGTTGCAGCGCTGTCATTCGACCATGAACCCGTCCCGGACGCCCCAGGATAGGGATTTGGTAATCCTAAACCCTGAAATAGGCATCACAAGTGTGGGTGGTCGACCTATACAAACCTGTTGCAGCGCTGTGATTCGACCATGGACCTATCCCGGCGCACCAGGATAGGGATTTGGTAACCCTAAACCCTGATATAGGCATCAAAAGTGTGGATGGTCGACCAATACACACCTGCTGTGATTCGACCAGGGACCTGTCCCGGATGACTTTGGCGACGATGCTGGCCGCACTCACAATGGGGAACAGCGCATCGGCCTTTGGGCACACTGCGGAGCGGGCGGGAGGGACAGAGCTGATGAGGTGTGGGGCAGGGTAGGGACAAGGGAAGGAGTCACCTGACTGGATTGTGGGACTGGGCTGATGAGGTACGGGGCAGAAGGGGGGGACAGTCACAATCCTGGCTGGCGTATCTGTGGAGGGTAGATCAGCTTCGGGGCAGATCAGTCACGGGGCAGGGGTGGGCGAGTCCCAGAACCAGCTTAGCTGTGATGTCTCCTGGATTGCTGGACAGATTATATCGGCAGTCCTGATCCAGTGGGGTATCAAAGGCCCAAAGACAAGGCGAGGTTGATGTTTTCTGCATAGCCCACCCGTGAACTTGAGCGTCGGGAAGCGTTGTGACAGGCGCTGCTGATAGCGGTCCGCGTCGCCCACTGTGTCCACGTACACCTCGGTGACTTTGACGCCGTCGTCAAGTGCCCGCTGGATGATCTTAATAGTCGAGTCCTCGGCAATCTTGTTCAGGCTGACCTTGCATCTGCAGGGTTCAGGGTTTAAGGGGTGTCTTGTTTACGCTAGCCTTACATCTATAGGGTTCAGGGTCAGGGTGTTTCCCCCGGCTACAAGTACACCTTGAGCAGGCCGCCCCACGGCCACGAACTTGGCCGGGCCTACGACTGGTGGCCAAAGCAGCATGGCTGGCCACGAATGGGCTCCAGTGGCCATGGGTCCCCGGCCAGAGACCGGAGTGCAGTTGACATGGAGCTGAGTCATGAAAAAATAAACACTGTTCAAGTTGACCTTGCATCTTTGGGGTTAGGGTTTAGGGGTGTCTTGTCCAGGCTAGCCTTGCATGTTAAGGGTTTTATGTGTTACTGATCAGGTCGACCTTGCATCTGCAGGACTGAGGGTTCATGGGGATCTTGTACAGTCTTAATGGCGTCTGCCCAAGGAAGACTGCAGGAAGGTGGGCGGGAAGTTTTTGCAGGTAACACACATGTGACATGTGGAACGAGACTGAAGGCCAATTGATTCAAATTAGGGAGGAGAGACACAACAAGGTATCCGACTATCCGTATTCTTATTAGCTTCTGAGTTTTTGCACATTTTATGCAGCTCCCATCCGACGCGTGCTTCAGGCTTTTTGTACCATGACACAGCTCATTCATCATGATACGTGCCCATGCATTGATACCTTGACAGCATGCTGGTGGTGATCATGTGGGCCGACAGAATCTCTGCAACAAAGCCCATGCGGCTGTCAGCGTTGATGGCAGCAAACAGCGTGTCCCGCTTTGCCTCCGTCAGCTGCTTGGAGTCGTTGAACTCCCTGATTTTTGTGAAGAGGAGGTAAGGATCTGGGTACCCATAGCAGCAGCTCAGCCGCGGGTAGTTTGGCATTCAGGGCAGCAGCTTAGTCACAGGGATTGCAACATCTTGAGCAGCAGGGTAGGCGCATGTCATCGCACCTGTGCCTACCTACCTATGCAGTGGGGGCCTGGGAGTATGTGCTGTCCTTACAGCTCGTGCATGAATCCACCCAATAAGTACTTTCGAAAGAACCAGGCAGTGGGGGCCTGGGAGTATATGCTGTCGTTACAGCTCGTGCACGCATCCACCCAGTGGCTACTTTCCAAAGAGCCAAGCAGTGCAAACCAGAGGTATGGATAAGGTGTATCTGGGCCAACTGGGCATAGGGGTCCTGATATTTTTCGAACAAGCAGTATGGCCATTGCTCATGCAGCCCATCGATGGTGCCAAAATCACTGGGATGGATGTGTGTCACCGGGGCAAGGGGTCAAGCTCTTGTGCTGAGCTGCTCACTTTGATTTGAGGTTGTCAGATGCGGGTGCGTAGGCAGCACCGTATACCATGGGCCCCAGCACCGGACCTCGCCCTGCCTCATCTGCGAGTATGGGGACAGAGCAATGTCTTTTTGAAAGAGGGATGGAGATTTTTGGGGCATGCAGCCACCGTTGGCCAGATTTTGAGGAAGTTTTGCGGATGGCCCAAGCAGCAAGCTTGCTGCACCTGGCCACCCCTGCTGTAAGCCTTGATGCAGCTTAGTTCTAGCTGTGGCAACCTAAAATGAGCAATGAACCAGATCTGACAGCAGCAGCAGGTTGTCACTAAAGGACAAAGATAACTAATGCACATCAGCCACTAGTGCAATCGCCCTGCTGTAGCGTCAGCCTGGATCATGCCACGACCCAGTAACAGATCTGTCACCATGCAACGAGTCGCAACGGCGGTGTGCGTTACAAGTGTACCGTTGCATGGGACGAACATGTTTTCATGCACGGTGCTGAAGTCTCATGCAGCAGCTGTTAAGTTGCATGTGAAGTTGCAGCTGCGTGGTCGCCTCAATTTTAAACATGGCCCCTTCAGTTGAACGATGGGTTTCTCGTCTTGCTTTGCCATGGGATAAGCATGAACCACAGCGTGCACCAATGAGGGCTTCAGCTGAGCACCAGGATTCAAATTGCGGTGCGTATGTGCTAAAAAAAACATATATCACAGATGGTAGCAGCATGCTTCATGTCTTGAAGAAAGCTGACTTCGCGCAGGTGACACTTAGCGAATGCTGCTGCCATGTCTCCGTGGACAAAATCTTCCGCATTAGCACCATGCCGGGCTGGGGACTACCCGGTTTATCATTTTCAAAAAGTTCCCCACTCGCCGGCAATGTGCGACCCCCACATGGAGGGATTTGGCAGACTGATAGGCTATGCAGGACCGAAAAGAGCACGGGTTATATGTGTTCGTACCTATGCCTAGCACGCAGGGGCCACGGATCCATTCTTGCTCGCTACATTCCTTGACGATCAGACGGGCCCCAAACACGCAGCTCAACGGGCGCATCGAATCTGCGGGTTGCATGCCTTGGTAGCAATCTGGAACAGAAGAATTTTCGAATGAAATACGCGTATGGTCTGATGGGTTCTGCAAGACTCATAATATCATGCTCTTGATGTGCGTGCATTTCGACGGAGCTGTTGGGTCCAACCTACCGGTCCAACCGAAATTTGAATGGGGGAACGAACCTGGTTGTTTCTGCCTCGACAACACATTCTGCAAGTAGAGCTAAACGAGGCACGTCAGTGCAGAGGATGAATTTAATTTGTATCAAGCGTTGAAATCCTACCCAACAAGGGCAACAGACGTTGGTATAGGGCGGCTGTAAGGAATTGGACAGTAGGGGAAGGCGCCGGCTGCGACTGACCGGCAGGTGTCACGTTCGTGGTCATGTATGCGTGTCGCATCTGGAACCGTTTGCAAGTTGCATGATCAATGCTACATATAGACAAGGTTTAATAGTGGCCATGGACACAGTTTTATGACTTTTCCAAGCAGGAAGAACATCCTCGTAGCATGAGGGTTTCGAAACATGTCAACCCCACCATCAATACGTGTGTCGCTGTTTTGCGCATTCCTATATATTCGTTCCGAGACACTGTCTAATCATACTTACCTGACGGGGTGGGCACAGTGATCAAAAAGGCTGTCCCTCTGATGTCTCTGCCCACATTGCACCTCGTGGGCGGAGTCAGCAGCAGGCGTCCAAGTGGCGTACTGCACCGTTTAATTTCTGGTAGGGGGTTGTAGCGTCCGCGCTCCTCCCCATTATACAATACTAGTCAAGGCACACCCACTGATCGCATAGGTGTACCGTCATTAACCCACTGTTAGCATTAGAGAACTGGCCTTAGGCCTTGCACCCACCGAGCCAAGCAAGCATGGCCACTTTAGGTCGTTACCTCCTATCAGCGTTTTCCAGGCAATTCCTCAGCCCAGGGCCCGGCAGAGGGCATTGCGCTGGGGGCAAGGCGGCCACCCTGATGCCTCTTGTTTGAGGATGATCTATCCCAACTAAGGGCTGCAGAGCATGCTAGATGCAGCACGACTATGCGGCGGTCATACAGCTCCAGGTCAGCGTCAGCAAAATAGATTTTGGAGTTTGGCAGCCGCTTAGCAGCGCAACGCCGACAGCCAGCCCATGTCTGCGTATACGGCTAGGATAGGACAGTGTTGAAGCGTGTCCAATAATTCAAATTCTTGCGCATCATTCAGCACGAAAGCTGCAGCATGAGGAAGGCCAAGATAGAGAGGCACCTCTGGCTGCTGCGCTGCAGCGTATTCGCTGCATGGCTGCCAGGGTGCTTTTGAGGCATCGTCTGCCTATGCACATCCGGCTAGCGGCTGTCTATGCACAGCCTGTGGCCAGCTATGGAGATGTGGTGTGGGCTACAGGATGCAGTCCAGCCTATTTCAGCACTTGCGGCAAGCGAGGGCGCACATGGTGCGGTGAGCTGATGGAGGCGTTTAAGGAGTTGAAGCGTGGAGCAGCTAACCCCAAACTATGTGAGGCAGTTTCTCACATGCAGCCGCTCCCTGTCCCAGAGGTGCCACACCTAGTGGCCGCAGCCTACCAGCAGGTGTACCTTCAAGCGACTGGTAGAGAAGACCCCAGGGACCCCGCCGCCGGGCACAGGTCAGCGGCCGCCTACTGCACGTGGTTCCAGTCTACGGCGGGCACCGTATTAGCGCAAGCTAGGAGCCGCTCCTAGCTTGCGCACGGACTTACGGCTGCAGCTCGCTGCGGTAAGCACGGCTGACACGAGAGGACGGCGGAGCGGTCAACAACATGAGACACGTTGCTGCCAGCGGTGTTGGGAAAGGGGAGATGGCGAGCATGTGGAGGATACGCTGCATGTCTGCCTCCAGTGCCCTAGCGTGAAGGTGAGGCTTAGACAAGACCCCGGACAAGACCCTGGAGGGCGCCACAGGCTTTCAACAGTTGTACCGGGGGAGGCTTGGGTGGGAGGCTCTGGCTTTTGTTGAGGACGTGGAAGGCATTGTTGCGGCCTAGTTTGTTGCTTTTATTTGCCTCCTTGGGGAATAGGCTTCAGAGGGGCAGGGATGCTTCCGGCTGGCTGGCTGCCTTCTCCTTTTCGGGGGGGGGTATTTCTTTCTCCTTTGTGTTCGTTTCCTTCTTTCCCTCTTACTTCCGAGTTCCTTTTCTTCTCTCCTAACGGGACAGTTGCGCACCCACGCGGCCAAGCCTTTTTGAGCATGGCCCAGAGGTGTACTGTCTTTGACACGAGCAGGCTGGCTAAATGGCTGGGTAATACCGAAGATGATTGAACTATGAGCTGTCCAATAGATAGTGATGGCCTCGTGAAAATATGTTAAATAAAAAACATTTGAGCGGCTTGCCAAGTCCCTAATTATAATTAAAGATGTTCATCATCGCAATCTGACACACGCATCATGTCAATGACATTACACCTCTGGCGCTTGCTTTTGTGGATTTTATTTTTATTTTTGAGGCTTTGTTGAGGGCTAGTCTCTATTGGAACTTAGGTGTCGGACTTGGTCTTCTTTGCCTTCCTGGCCTTTTGTTCCTTTCCCCCCCTCTTCCTTTCAGTTTCTTTTTTCTCCCTTTGAACAGTTGGGCGCCCACGCGGCCGAGCTTTGAGCGGGCCCAGAGGTGTAACGTTATTGACCTATGGGCCTTGCTGAAAAGGCTCGCGTAGGTGCCCGAGTGGTGGGGAGGAAAATAAACTTAAGGCTAGAGGAAAAAGGAAAGGGACAGACGGTAAAGTAGAAGGAAAAGATCATCCCCAAAAGTGAAGGAAGTCTGAAGAATTCCCAGCCCGTACAAATCCCAGCCCTCAACAAAGGGGAAACATCTTGTACGCCAGCCTACGTCCGGACCTTGCAGGTTCCAGCCGGACATACTGGGACTGGCGTAAAGATACCGGGCAGTTGGTCAGGAAAATCAGGAAAAGGGGAAATGTAATGATGAGGCCTCCGCGAAAGCTACCGAATCCTCCACAAAAGTCACAGTCCACAGAGCATCCCACCCTAGCCTGCCCTGCCGCAAGTCTATAGCACCGTCTGGGGGGCCTGCCTATACCCGCTCCCTAAGGTAATCTTGCACGCTGGAAGCAAGCATGTAATGCGTCCTCCACATGCGCGCCGTTTCCCCTTGCCCAACATTGCTGGCAGCAGCGGGTGTCACGCTGCTGACCGCTGCGCCTTCCCCTAATGTCCGCCATGCTGATTGCGCCGAGCTGCAGCCTTAAGTTAGTGCGAACACAAACACAATCCCTCTTGCTGGCGCGGCTCCTTGCCTACACCCGCCGTCGGCTAAAACCTGGCGCAATAGGCGGCCGCAGACCTATGCTCCATGGCTGGGTCTCTGGGATCCCCTAGGTCGGTGCCCTCCAACTGCGCCCTCTCGTAGGTTGCGTCCACTAGCGCCGGCTCCTGTAATATGGGTAGAGCATGTAGAGCAGTCGCTGTCTGACTCGGTTTGGGGACAGTTGCTCCTTGCTCCAGGTCCTCCAAGACACTACACTCGCAACATGTAGTGGTGCCCCATAGACGGTACACACCTAAAATGGAGATGGGCATGAGCAATCAATTATTACTGAGGTTGACACCGTGCATGGGCTCATGCCTTTATAATTGTGACCTGTAGGGAATGGCCGTCAATAACTCGGCCAAGTGTATGGCCTGCCCCCTGTGGGTTCAATTGATTGCCCAACGATACATGCCCATACTCCCTTGGCAACACCCCCTCAAACCACAGCTGAAACCAATAAACCATGCTCTGAGCTAAAGCAATACGCAAGATAACAGCTAAACCATGGTCCCTTGGCCCTTAGAATGAGTGTAGCAATGCTTTTTGAGGACAACAAGGTTTACAGTTTTGCTTCGTCTCACCCCTGTTGAGCAGCAGCCAGATCATGGCACACCCGCCAGAGACGCACCGTCACACACACAACATCCAATGCCTGGGGCGTACAAAGGAGGCACGATAGCATGCATCCCTCGCTACCCAGCCAGACAGTTGGGCGCTCACACAGCCGATCCTTTCAGGCATGGCTCAAGGGAGTAGTGTTTATGACATTTCCCACCACCAGGAGGTGTATGGGCAGTTTAGTTCTCTGCCCACCTGCATTACCTGATATCCTTGCTGAGAGAGCTTCGTGCTCAAAAAGCTGCAAAGCGTAGTTTGTGCTAGCAGCAGAGAGGATTGGTCCCTTGCATGAGGGCAAGGGCTGTTCCTAGCCGTGGCCCGATCTGGCTTTTCCCTAAAGCGCCATGCGGCTCGATCCTCCTCCATGTCCAGCTTCAATTGATTTAAGCAACATGGCTCATGGTTGCCCCTGAGGCAAAGTTCTTCTCCAGTCGCAGACAATGGCCATCACTATGCTGTGATACAGCTGGGACAAAGCGTCAAATACCTTGTCTCCTACTCTCCGTGTTTGGATCAGTCTGTAGCAGGCTCATGGGGGTTGCACCGAGCTGAGTTGACGGATATTTGACCATGTAAGCCCGGCCATTGGCTGCATGGCGTTGCAAGAGCAAGATACGTCCTGTCAAAAGAAGGAAGGCAGAACATGGAGGTTGGCCACCCAGCGTATCTGTTGATCCATGACATGGTAATGAATCGGCAGCAGTTCTTGTTTCCTAACCCGCTCATTCAGTTTAGATCGCTGAAGATTTTAAGAATTCTGCTCTGGATAGCGATCTCTTGCACGGTAGAATTGATGTGCAGTGCATGCAGCTTGCATGGGTCTGGAAATCCGTACTGGAACCACACGCTTACTTTTGGGGTTTGGGTGGGTTTTCGTGTCAGGAGCCGGTACTTGCCGTAAAACTGACTCAGCTTGACTTGAGCCTAAGAGCAACTCTCTTTCATCCGGTTCGCCGATCATGTTGCTTTAGGAAATGGAGGGACGTACCACTGGGGGGGGAGGGTCGGCTGCCCTTTTCCGTGGCCAAGGTGTGGAGCTTTGGAGAGCTAAGGTCTATCGTCTTAATGGTGAAGGCAGCTGGATCGATAAAGGCACCGGAATGATATGCTGCGAGTGGCTGGAGGCAAGTGGGATGGTGGCCGTATATTGTTGTTCCTGCATCTCTACAGCCCTGCGTTCAGTCCAGACGCCAATGGATCTGGAGTACCTATCCATGAATTTCACCGCTGCCGCGCTTGAATTCCGCGCAGCAAGCAGAGAGCCACGGTCTCGTCATCATCAGTGAAGAGGGCGAGGGCAAGCCGCTGCTCGTTCACAAAATCAGCAAGGAGGACATTTATCAAAGATCCGGAGGTACCCACAGTCGATCTCTGGTCAACCCACAAAAAGCCCTATTCTGACCTGGCTCCCGCCTTGTCCGCCGCAGAGTCCACGATCATCAACTGGCACGACCCCGACGTGTCAACTGACATTGCCATCAGTTTCCAGGAACAGTCGGGCTGCGACTACATCTGGTAGGTAGGGAGGGTCGGAGTCGACTTTCGGGGCGCAGGCTGCTGCTTTGAACCGGTGGGAACGTGTGGCTTGCTCGCGGCTGACATCCTCCCGTTGATCACAGGCATCAGATAAAACTTGTTCAGCGAGACTACCAGCAGACAGGTGAGGTTTACACCTCGGCAGGAGTTGACGGCAGCTGCTGCTGCTGCTGCTCTCCTCCTTTCTACCGGCTTCGCTCCCCCACCTTAACTGGCCCTGTCTGTATGCTGCAGATGCCAGGCCAAGGCAGCGGCAGCTTGCAGACGAATACGAGCAGCAGCAGGGGAACCCCAGCTTTGAAGGCGAGCATGGGCGCCAAACGCATCATTTGCATGGGGGGGCATTGGGGACAATGCGTCTCAGACGGCGATAGCTGGCTGCGTGTAAACATGCGCTCAGCTGCATGCGCACGAGCGTCGCATGGATACACGCCAGGATTCACCGGGATCTACCTGGCTGGCTGTGGCTGACAGCGCTGGTGTGACGAGTTTGGCCTGGTTGACCGGAGCTGGATTGAATGGAAGCTGGGGCTGAACAGGCTCCTCAGCATTCAGAAGTTGCTAGGAAGACGCATGCCTGCAGCGCCAAAAGCAGCTGTGCGAGTTTCAGGAGGGATGGAATACTTACACTGCCCCATGGTTGGGTGAGGTGGAGTGGCAGCAATTCACGGCCATGCGCATGGCTGAATTTTGTGCTTGGCCAAGTCTTGTGGAAAGGAGCCATGGTCCGTGGCTGTGGATTGTGCTCAATCTGAGATGGGGTCATGACTGTCCTACAACAGACACCATGCAGTCATGCACCTAGGACAGGGTCAGTTCTGGGGGGGTCACGCTGATCACCATGTGCCTAAGACGGGGTGTTAAACGGATTTAATACGATTACTGTGCTTCTGAAATGGGGTCATTCATGTAGTGGAGTTCACGCAAATTACAAAGAGCCTGAAACGGGGTCATTCATAAGGTTCATGTCAATCACCATGCGCCTGGGATGGAGTTGTTCAATCAAGCTAACTTCAGTCACCATGCGCCTTAAAGTACTACCACAACAGAGTTAATTCCAATGACCAATTTTTTTCCGCTACAAAAAAAATCCTTTCCGCGAAGGCGTCTGAGAAGGTCATAGAACGGGGTACTCTGCAATCACCATGGGCCTGAGAGGGGTATACTTAACAGGTTACACACCAAGGACCATGCACCAGACACGGAATTATTTTAGGGGGGCATGCCAATCACCATGCTTTCGGGCCTGGTTCATTTTTCGGTGTCAATGCCAATGACCAGGCGCCTGGGATGCGGTTGATTTAAGAGGGGTACGCCGATGACTATGCTCCAGAGTCGGGGTAGCCAAACGGGGTCTGTGCGTCCATTACCATGTGCTTTAGATGGGATCATTGATCAAGTCTGTGACCATCACCTTATGCAGATGTCGAGGGAGGGGTGGACCTGCCAGCTGCAGAGATCTCCAAGCTGGAGGATGTGTCCAAGGTAAGCATAGAGAGGGAGGGTGCTGACCATGTCAATCAAAGCTGGATATCCTTCGGGGTTTGGATCAAGCGAGCACCTCATCCAGACAAAGCATGGCTGGTGACTAATATCGGGATTCAAGGGGATGCATGGGAGTTATGTGCCTGGGTTCAGGGACGGGTGGGGTGTTGCACCTGGGTGAAGAGTGTGGAGTGTTTCTGCTGTGGAAATGGGCCACTGATATCTCTTTGAGGGCAGGTCTTGAGGTGCAAGGCACGGCCATCTATCAGACATAACCGGGAAAGGTAGGTGAAAGGACATGCCTTGTCCAGTCGACAGCCCCTCCTGTGCGCTGCATGCGCTGCATGGACCGCCAAGGAGTGGGATGCAGGGGGTAAAGCAGGCAGTGTGGGATGCCGGGGAGAGGGACTCCAGCCAGACAGCTGGTCAGACAGGGAAGGAGCAGCTGGGTAGCTGAGATGGAGTGCGGCTGGGAAAGTGAGAGGATTGAGATGACAGGCATGGGGTTCAGCAAGCCCTGAAGAGTAACAGAGGCCAAATCCTTAGGTGAGGTGTCAGAAGAGAAGTCCTGGCAATTGCTGTGCAAATGGGAAGGTGGGGGCAAAAGGTTTCAGCATATTGCGTCCGAGCTTTGCCGACTGGGGGTGGCAGTGGTGGTGCACTCAGTCTTTCCTTCATGGCATGCCGGGCTAATTGATTTAGTGTGTACCATACCACCTTCAGGGGGGCTGCTGCGTAGCCATGAGTTGGCCAATGGGGACCAAATCATGAGGGTGTAGGGTAGATGAACGATGACATGTCAGGTTGGTATAATCATAGGGCTAGCAGGGCATAGCAGGGTGATAGGGTCACATTTGGCTGGCAGGACATATCAGGGTGATAGGGTCATACAAAGCTGGCAGGGCAACATGGGTTGCCGGAAAAGAAAGAAAAGGTGGAAAATTGATGTTGGAGGCTCCATTTGTCTGAACATTTCCTGCTCCTTAAGGTGCTGGCTCCTTAAGGTTCAGATAAGATGGGACTAACAAGCTTACAACTAATTTGGATGCCACCTTTTGCAGGAGACCTGCCTCAGATCACAATCCAGTCCCGTGCAATCTCTATATAAGCTCGCAATCCTATCCCATGCCATCTCCTGCAGGCTCTCACGACTGTGTCACCCTTCCATCGGGAACGGATAGCGGCAGCACTGCTGAAACCGGGCTATATTACGAGCTTGTTGGACATCTTCCGGGTGAGCCTGGCTGCAGACCTGGGGCTGTGTTGTATTGGGGCATGATCGCCGCAGCAGGCTAGGGCCAGGACAGGACAGACAGCTGACGGCTAGACACTAACGGAGTGTGGAGGTCTGTCTGCGTCCCCATGCGCTTCCAACCTGTGCGGTGGATGGTCAGGCATCACCTGCTGCGGGCACCGCACATTATCGGGGATGTGAAGCGGTACACGTGAATGCCATGCCATGGAACTGAAACCGCTGTCATTGTAATTGTTTATGTTTGCTGAGGTTAGACCTGTGAGACAGCACTGAAACGGAGTGGAAGCAATGTGAGAGGGGACGTGAGTGGTGCGATACTGCCGGCATGACATGTGGCTCGGCTGCCCTGGCGGAGATGGAGTAACGCTGCTGGGCATGGAAACTCCGCTTTCAAGCAAAGGGAAAATAAAACATGAACTCTGCTGTTATGTGACGCAACGGAGTGGAGCAGCGTGGCTTGGCATGGTTGGAAGTGTGGAGTGAAGGAAGCATGAGCAGCTGGGCACTGCCTGCTTGGCCTGTGCCCTGTGGTTTGGCTGCCCAGCAGCTGGTGGAGGAGAACTGCTGGAAAGACTGATTTGGAAATGGAGGGAATAAATGGCGAAGCACTTATGTGCATGGTCTGAAGGAGAGTGAGAGAAGTGTGGAGAGAAGTGCGAGCGGCGCTGCTGGGTGCAGCTTAAAAGAGAGGCCAGCATTCCAGCATCTGGAGGAAGTGACCATGTCGTTGGAGGGGGTTGTAACGAGCAGGACATTTAAAAGAAAGTGTGGTCCCAGCAGCTTGCCTGAAAGGATAGTTTAGAAGGACGCACATCTGGGCTGGTGAACTCGAGTGTTTCAGCCTGGAGGGCCTGAGTAGGGCAGTGTGTTAACAAAGCTCACTTAGTGGAGAAGAATGCTCCAGTTAACTCTGTCAGCTGGGAATCCAGGCACACAATCATACAGACACAACAACACTCCGCTGAGCCTGATAATGCCGTGCAAATATGACAATGCAGAGCAAATATGACAATGCAGTGCAATTAAAACAAGTCGGGCATGAAACATGGTCTGCTTGAAGGGCTGGGATACCAGGGCGCAGAAATGCAGTAACACATAAGTCAACCTCATCAGCCTTGATGGCTTGTATCCCAGCATGGAAACACACCACGAATGCACTGTTCAGCATGATCAGCAGGGAGAAGGTCAGGGCTTCTGCTTGAGTGGGGATGAAAGAGTCGGATTTATATATAGATAGAACCCTGACCCCTTTATCCTTCAAATCTTGCACTCTTTCCCCTCCGTCCCCTTCCCTCCCTCTGCCCCAAGGGCCTAAACCTCAATCTGCCGCCCCCCTTCTCCTCCCTTCCCTCAGCAATGTGAGGATCTGGAGGACAGCTCTAGCTTGGCACACTTGTATCGCATCATTCGGACTGCCATCATGCTGAATGATGCCTCCCTGTTGGAGGAGATGCTTAAAGAGGTGAGTGGAGGGGTAGGGGCAGGGCCGCAGGGGAGCTGTGGATGGCAGGGCTTAAGCAGGGGGGAATGGGTGGCTGAGATATGTGTTACAGGATTGAATGGTAGAGTACGGTCAGGGAGGGCTGTGAGAAGAGGAGGGGAGGGGCTGGTTAGATTATGGGGTGGCCAAGGGATGAGTGATGGGGCAGCAGAAGAGCACTGTGGGAGGTGTAATGGATGTTTGATGGGGCAGGGGAGGAGCAGGTGAGGTGTGAATATATGTGTGGAAGGGTATGGGTAGGGCGGGTCCTGGGAGGAGCAAAGGGAGTGTGCAGGGGCAGTTCAATAAGGCCCCTATGCAAGCCACTCTCATTAACGCGCTGTTGTGCATGCTGTGTGATGCAAGCACCCCCCGGTGCAAGCACCCTCATGCATCCCATATCATGCATGTGTCCTCATGCATGCCCTGTTATACATGCGTCCTCATGCACCCCCTAGCATGGAAACATCCATATGCAATTACTCTCGAGTATGTCATGGGTTGTGGGTGCCACCTCATGCAAACGCTCTCCTGCAAAGGTCCTCATGCGAACATCCCCATGCAAATACCCTCATGAGCACATCATGGATGATTATGGTTGCCTCCTCATGCCAACATTGCCATTCAATGACCATCAGGAGCATGTCATGGACGTTGTGGGTGCGCTCGAGTACGACCCTGAATTCAAGACGCAGCAGCGGCACCGGGAGTTCCTGCAGCGGCAGGTCCACTTCAAGGAGGTGGTCCCCATCACTGACGTTTCCATCATGGCCAAGATTCACCAGACGTACCGCATCCAGTACATCAAGGACGTCATCTTGCCGAGGTACATTTGTGTTCCATGTTTTTTTGTAGAGGATGTGGGCTGTCGCCATTCTCGCAGCAGTGGCAGGCCCTGTGTTGCAAGACTCACACTATTTGCAGGCCATGGAAGGCATGGCTTACTGCACGTCTGATAGGCCCCACCCATATCACCCCACGCTCATGACCCCGATGCCTGACAAGTCCACCACAACCCGCGCACCAAGCCTTCGTAAAACGCTACCTGCAGGACACGAGCCGGGCTTAACCCTGACCCCTGCCTCTCCGACCAGGTCATTGGACGACGCTCTTTACACGATGCAGAGCAACCGTCCTTAACCCTGTCCCTTTCCCCCTCCCTCCTACCAGGTCACTGGACGACGCTACTTACACGACGTTGAGCAGCCTTGCTTTGTTCAACAACGTGGAAGTGGTCACGTCATTGCAGTCGGACGCAAAGTTCCTGCCGGAGCTGTTCATGCGGCTGGCCAAGCACACGTCGGATGACCCGGAGTGGAGAGACCTCGTAGAGTTCCTGCAGGCAAGGCGGGGAGTGGGAGGGAGAGGAAAGGGAGGGGGGGAGTTCTTGCAGGCAAGGCGGGGGGTGGGAGGGAGGGGAAGGGGAGGGGGGGAGTTCCTGCAGGCAAGGCGAGGAGTGGGAGGGAGGGGAAAGGGAGTGGGGAGTTCTTGCAGACAAGGCAGGGGGTGGGAGGGAGGGGAAAGGGAGTGGGGGGAGATCCTGCAGGCAAGGCGGGGGATGGGAGGGAGGGGAAAGGGAGGGGGGAGTTCCTGCAGGTAAGGCGGGGGATGGGAGGGAGGGGAAAGGGAGGGGGGGGAGATCCTGCAGGCAAGGCGGGGGTGGGAGGGAGGGGAAAGGGAGGGGGGGAGTTCCTGCATGCAAGGTAGGGGGTGGGAGGGAGGGAAAGGGAGGGGGGGAGTTCCTGCAGGCAAGGCGGGGGGTGGGAGGGAGGGGAAAGGGAGGGGGGGAGTTCCTGCAGGCATTGAGGCTTTGTCTGCAGCTGAGTCACGGCTGCAATCGTATAAGGTCTGGTTTGTGTGCCCCATGCCTGTGTTGCAGTCCACGCATGGCCATGCCCATGCAAGGACTGCATGGCGCAATAGCATGCATGTGTCGTCATGTGCCATGACTACGTATCTGCCTTGCCATGCACATCTGCACATGCACTGATCCCTCGGCAACCAAGCAAGGACAGAAAATAATGGATCCCTTGTTTGTGTTTCTTGTGTGTGTGTACAGGAGTTCTGCAGCCTAGCGCGGCACTTGCAGCAGAACCAACGGCAACAGCTGTTTGCCAAGCTCGCGCAGCTGGGGCTGTACGAGGTGAGTCTGTTCCTCACTTCCACGCCGGGATGTAGGGGTCCGGAAATCCGGTGATGCACCCTGGGGAATGAGTGCAGCATGCACTCAACCTTTTGTGCATCCCTCCCTTGTAGCTATCGCAGTGCCTGTGCCTGCTTGTGCACTCACACCGAACGCCCATGCATGGCCTGGAATCCGCGCGTCGATTGCAGCATGCATGGGGAATCAGCGCATGGTGCATCCATACCATCGGCCAGAAGGGCGCATCCGCATGGACCACGCACACTCACTCACATGCAGTCACATCTACCCACCCATGACCCCAGCACCCCATGTTCCCATCCCTCCATGCACCCACCTCCACGCAAGGGCCTCTCCATGTGTTTGTTTCCATGCAATTGCCCCATGTGCAGACTGGCACCCAGCTCCTTGTATGCTCCCCACCCCCCTGCTGATCCCATGCCCATGCAATCTTCTCCATGCGCTCTCAGGAAATCACGCGGATCATGAAGGTCAGCCCTGACTCCGTCAAGCTGAAGGCAACGGACGTGTTGCTGTCGGTGACGCAGCACGACGTGGCATCATTAAGAGACTTCCTGCTGCATCAGGTTGGTTTATTGTTTTAGGGTCCTGGTGGAGGAGGGAGGGGAGGGCCATCTGCCGTGTCAGCTTTGGTTGGGGGTGGTTCACATGTGGAAGTGTGAGCAGGTATGTTTTAGGAGTGGCGTGGGAGGCTGGACTGAGGTTGTAAAGGGAAAGGAAGGGCGGGGGCCTCCAGTAGCTGGTAAGGGTAAGGATGCGAATATCCGATTGAGTGATGGAGGGGGAGGGGGAGCATCTGAATGCTCCCCTTGTGCCACGGTAGCGGGGGATGTGGCACCGGGTTGGGGGTGGTACATTAGCACATGGTATAGGGAGCACTAGTATGCACCGTAAACCCAGAGACCTCATCCTTCTTCACAAGCATTACGTTCTTTAACAGTTGAACCTACTGATGTATACTGTAACCCTCCTGCCCCCCCCCCCCCTATATACTGATGTATACTGTAATCCTCCTGCCCCCCCCCCTATATACTGATGTATACTGTAACCCTCCTGCCCCCCCCCCCCCCTATATACTGATGTATACTGTAATCCTCCTGCCCCCCCCCCTATATACTGATGTATACTATAACCCTCCTGCCCCCCCCCCTATATACTGATGTATACTGTAACCCTCCTGCCCCCCCCCCCCCCCTATATACTGATGTATACTGTAACCCTCCTGCCCCCCCCCCTATATACTGATGTATACTGTAACCCTCCTGCCCCCCCCCCCTATATACTGATGTATACTGTAACCCTCCTGCCCCCCCCCCCTTATATACTGATGTATACTGTAACCCTCCTGCCCCCCCCCCTATATACTGATGTATACTGTAACCCTCCTGCCCCCCCCCCTATATACTGATGTATACTGTAATCCTCCTGCCCCCCCCCCCTATATACTGATGTATACTGTAACCCTCCTGCCCCCCCCCCTATATACTGATGTATACTGTAACCCTCCTGCCCCCCCCCCTATATACTGATGTATACTGTAACCCTCCTGCCCCCCCCCCTATATACTGATGTATACTGTAACCCTCCTGCCCCCCCCCCTATATACTGATGTATACTGTAACCCTCCTGCCCCCCCCCCCTATATACTGATGTATACTATAATCCTCCTGCCCCCCCCCCCCCTATATACTGATGTATACTGTAACCCTCCTGCCCCCCCCCCTATATACTGATGTATACTGTAACCCTCCTGCCCCCCCCCTATATACTGATGTATACTGTAATCCTCCTGCCCCCCCCCCCTATATACTGATGTATACTGTAACCCTCCTGCCCCCCCCCTATATACTGATGTATACTGTAATCCTCCTGCCCCCCCCCCTATATACTGATATATACTGTAACCCTCCTGCCCCCCCCCCTATATACTGATGTATACTGTAACCCTCCTGCCCCCTCCCCCCTATATACTGATGTATACTGTAACCCTCCTGCCCCCCCCCCCTTGCACTGGCATGTATTGAAACCCCGAAGTCCCCAAACCCTGTACTGGAACATAACACATACTGCAAACCCCAATGCTCCCCACCCCAATGCAGGCAGACCACATGCTGTTTGGCCTGCTTGTCCGCGAGCTGACCGATGGTGGCGATGACAGTGGGTTACCGGAGCAGGTGGGTGTGAGCAGCAGCAGGCACCGCATACAATCCATAAATATATATGTTTTCTGTGAGTAAGACCGGCATTGAGGAAGATCCGCGACATGCCAGATCTGCCGCGTGAAAATAAGCCACGGCCCTGCTCAGCCCTTCAACACGTGCTTTCTTGCCATAACCTTAATGCACTCGTTTCTATTTGCATGTCTTTTACCACTCACGGACCTCCTCCCTCGCTCTTGTGGCCTCTATCCATTCACCCACCTCTTCGCTCGTGTGCCTTCTATGCCGCTCGCAGATCAGCGAGCTGCTCAAGGCCCTCCTTGATCCTGAGACCATGGAGACAGCGATCGAGAAGAACGAGTTTGTGGAGCTGTTTTACGACAAGTAAGTGCAGTGGGTTCCACGCTGAACCCCGGACTGGCATTGAAGGAGAACGGGAAATGGGCAAGAGGGGTGCTCGTCGGCTGAGAAGGGTTGAAGGGGGGGGGGGGGGCAAGGAATCTGAATGATGCCTATTCCCAGTGGGAGATTCAGGGTTTGGACTTTGGATCAGATCCCCTGGCATACTTGTCTTATGGCTGCCTATTAAATAAAATGGGCCCTGAGGGTGGCATGAAATTATTTTGTTTGCTGGTTAGGTACGGGGAAGCATGCTTTCTTCACGATAGACAACTTGCTGCAAATTTTCTACAGGACTTCAATCCTGACAATGAAATGAGCCTCACCCATTCCCCCTGACCCCCCTGGCCACACCACAGTATCCCTGACCCTTACCTGCATCCTTCTTATGTTTGCAGGTATGTTAACAAGGTCCTGCAGGTCATCGTGCTTGACAAGGCCATCAACAGTGACGGGACGCGGCTGGTGCCCGCATCCATCCTTGGACTCATCGTCGACCTCTTCTGTTTTTTCGTTTTGCACCACTCGTACCGCGTCAAGTACTACCTGCTCCGGAGCCACATGATCGAAAAGGTACATGTGGTTCTGTATGTGTGGCGGGGTAATCGGTACAATTGCCTTTTGGAGACCCGCTTCTTTCTCAGACAGCTGTTTCAAATACTCCTTGGAGTTTGAATTGCACCATTTGAATGTACCGGCAGTTGAATTCACACAATTGGCCTCCAGCTTGATTCGCGAAGGTTTGCATGAATGCATGGTAGCTTCCTCAATGCCATGACGCAGCTGCTGGGTTCTTGTTTCCGTTTCTGAGGAAATTGACATTTGCTGACATCAATTTATTCGTGTGTTTGGCGCAGGTGTTGCGTGTGGTCCGCCGGCGAGAGCGGTGGCTAGCCTGCGCCGCCGTCCGCTTCCTTCGCACGTGCATCACACTCAAGGACGAGTTCTTTAACCGCTACCTCATTCGGCAGAATGTGTTTGAGCCCGTCATGACCGTCTTTTTCGAGAACGGGGACCGCTACAACCTGCTGAACAGGTGTGGTACTGCGATGGTGCTGTCGTGATGTACTACAGTGGTGATCTACGGTGCTACCTGCGGGCAGTACTGCGATTATGTTCAGAGTGCCGGGATGACCATATAGCTGTATCCTGCCTCGGCTGTACCAGTTGTGTCCCGCCCTGACCTGACCTGACCAGACTATGGTACACTTCCGATTAAATCGCAATCCTTTTCATGATTTGGCTGCAGATTTCAAGCTCCCACCTTAGCCCTAGTGTGATTTCCCCCTCTCTACCACACTCTGGTTGCCAAACTCCACTGCCCCTACTTTTTTCTAGACGTTCTCAACTATCCCCTTCCATGGCCTGCCCCCCTCTCCCTCCCTTAATCCTGTCCTTGACATCATTGACTAGGGCTAGTGCCCCTTGCCCCCCTTACCACCTGCCCCGTCCCCACCGCCCGTCCCTTGCCCTCTCCCTCCTCCAGTGCTGTCCTGGACATCATCGACTACGTCAAGAGGGAGGGCATCAAGATCTTGATCGATCACCTGGTTGAACACTTTGGGCATCGGTAAGAAGAACATGGGGGGCAGGTGTTGCAGCCCTCAACCAGGTGTTGCTGCAGCAAGGGGGTGGGTAGATGTTGCCGCCCTCAACCAGGTGTTGCTGCAGCAAAGGGGGAGGGGGGCAGGTTTTGCAGCACCCAGGTGTTGCTGCAACATGGGGCGGGTGTTGCAGCTCTCAGGTGTTGCTTTATCTACGGTGACAATTAGTTGGTAACAAGTAGCAGGGGAGGGGGGTACTTCCCAGTTTTTTTCCGAGTGCCCGTCATTCGTTGGAGATCACTCCCCTCACGGTTGGTCAACTAAACACTGGGAGGACATGGCGTCGACCCAGGGTACACCTTGTCTAGTTGAAAGGAGGAAAGTGGTGACTCTTCAAGTCTGTTCTCTAAGTTAATTGATTAATTAATTAATTTTGTTAAAATTAGGGCTTGGATGGCAATAGGGAGGGGGTGCAGCTGACGATGAACATATTCTGCACCTCTTGCATACCCCGTGTACAGTGTTGAAAGAGGGGCAGTGGAGAAGTTTATTGTATAAAAACTGTGCTGTGCCCATTATGGTTCTTGTGGCGGCTGATTTGCGTAGCTGAGTTTCAGTCACCCTAATTTCAAGGCTAATTCAGCTACTTTACCAGTAAGGCATAGTAATTACACGATTTCTGAATTCCGGTGCAATTGCACAGCACTGATCGAAGGCACTCACCTGAACTTTATTTGGGCAGGTTTGAGGACGTTGATTATGTTGACACGCTCAAGACCTTGAAGCTCCGGTACGACCAAATGCACGAGCGGGCGGATGGCCAGGCAGAGGGGGGCAGCGGTGACGCTGCGTCCAATGGAGGCGAAGCTGCCACGGTCGGGACGTCTGCTGCGGGTGGAGCAGCAGGCGCGCTCCGTGACAAAAAGTTCTCGTTCAATGCAAGCAGCGGGGAGCCGATCCCGGGTCCCGGCGGGCGGCGTCGGCGCGGGGACGAACGGGGACTGGACCGTGACGAGGAAGACTACTTCAGCAGCGGGGCAGACGTGAGCGGGGCATCGGAGCAGTGTGAAACTGCGATTTATGCCTTCGGTTCTTCATAGCGAAGTTTAGTCTGGGATATGTATCCGCTTTAATTGAAGCAGGAAAGAAAAAAGCCCCATTGTGGGGATACCGTTACCTGCTGTAGCTCCCGAAAGTAATCATGATCAGATACCCATGGTTTCCAACTTGAGAAATCAGGGTCTCTGCCCATGGTTCACATCTTGCCTGCTGCAGGATGACGGCGAAGATGATGACGGTCTCGCTGCATCTGTCCCCCCTTCTACCCGAAAATGGCCTTCCGGTGCGCAGCGCGGCGATACCGCGGGGGCAGCGGCGGGGCCACGGGATGGTGACACACAGCCGGCACCGAGGGTGGGCGGAACAGCAGCAGCCGGGGAGAAGCAGGGGGCTGCAGCTTCAAGCCTGCCGGCCTCCGGCAGGGGCTCGGTGGCCACAGTTGCCGCGGGAAAGGATAGCCCTGCCGCCGGCGTGGCGCATTCGCCACAGCCTCAAAGAGAAGGTGTGTGATGGTGGTCTGGTATGGTGTAGGTGGATACCAGGTGTAGTTTTGGATGACAGCTGGCATTGCTTCTGTGCGTTGGCAGTGCCAGCGATGCGAGGGTGCAGCAGCAGCTAAAACCATTTCACCTAGGGTATGTACTGGGGACTTCTGGTCCTCTGCTCCCATAAGCACTGGCCTTAACAAGGGCAGCTCAAGCTTAGCAACGCTACACAGTGCCCAGTTCGCGCTTGCCAAGAAAACATTGTCGATTCGCACTTGAGATTCTTTCCCTGATCCTGCCCTCTTACCAAAAAGCTCTTTATGTCCGATCCTGGTAATTGGTGTGCACACTTGCATTGCTTTGGCTAGTCAGTCGTCTCATACCACAGTAATTGCTGCTTGCTCCCGCTCCCTCTCTGCATCATGCTTCATCTCCAGTTGCCCTGTCTGCAAAGCCCCTTTCCCCATGCAAGGTGCAGTCAATAACATTGCCTCATTCACGGGTGTATTCCCGCTCTCCTTGCACTCGCCACGCTCCATTTCCTGGCAGTCTCTCACTTGCCTACACTTCCTGGCTCCAGTTGGCGGCGAGGAGCTGGGTATCTGAAGCCTCGACCCACATCCCCTCCCCCTCACGGCCTCCCTCTCTCCCCGCGCTGCAGGTGGCGGTGTGGCGTCAGGTACCGCTTCGTCGTTCAGGCTAGTTGAGTATGAGGAAGAGGAGGAAGAGGAGGGCAAGCCTGCAGACACGTCAGCGCAAGTGGGCAGCGGGGCGGGCGGGAGAGGGACGGCCGATGTGTCTCGAGGTTTGTGTGTGGGAGGGGGGGGGGAATAAACACACTTACTCGATGTAGAGAAAATACCGTGCAGAGTACAGTATCATAACCTTTGGGGGCTACTTGGGGAGTCCCTGGGTGTGTTTTAAGAAAATGTTCTTGTGACCGCCAGGACTAGCAACTATTTTACCAAAGGACCATGCAATCCAACCCTAATAGCAGGGAAACAAATACCAGCAGGTGCAAAAGGAGAGTGTGTTTGTGTATGGAAGGACAGTGCGGATGGGTACGGATAGCATCGGCCTCAAGGCCGGTGTGGCTATGCGTCTGCATATGTTGAGTGCCCTTGGGTGGCCAAAAGCCGGCATTGGCCAAAAGCTGGCATTGGCCAAAAGCTGGCATTGGCCAAAAGCTGGCATTGGCCAAAAGCCGGTATTGGCTTAAGCCGGCATTGACCAAAAGCTGGCATTGGTCAAAAGGGGGCACACTTCAGCCTGAGGGACCCGAAATAGCAAAGGCCCGCTGCTATGGCCACTGGCCGAAGGCTTGTCATAGCTTTGTCCCCATCGTCCAGGGGCGGCATCCCGGCCGCCCCCCAAGTGTGGTGTGCTGCTCACTACAAACAGCACTGCTGCAAATCTTACCTCTGCGTCAGGGCATGACAGATCTTCCAGGTCAATTGTTCTTTTTACTGTGACCGGTAAGTTCAATCTGCATTTTTTTCTGATGCATACTTGTCAGTGCCTCGGCCAAGTGTGGTATGGCTGGTTTCTGACGACCCCCACCTTGGTCTCTGCTGCCGAGAGACTACCACCAAAGAAACGTGATAGGTTGAAGGGCAGAGAGATTCTTCCCTGATCTCATCCCTCCACCCACTTGCAGATCTGGGTCGACGACAACAGCCGTTGTCGCCAGATGCCGGGGCCGCTGCGGCAGCGTGCGAGAGTGGGGGTACACGCAAGGCACTCAAGGTCTCAGCAGGGGACTCGCCTGCGCGGGAGGCTGTCACGGCGGCAGCCAAGGCGGCGGACAGTGGGGTACCCGTGGCGGTGGTGGCCGCTTCGCCCGCGGCTACCTCATCTTCAGCAGCCGCTGCTGCGCCGAGGCCCGGCCCCGACGGGCGGTGATCAGTCGGAGCTCGGCGCAGTGAGACGTCAGAAAATTACGAACATAATCCACCAGCTCATGAGGAGGCCCCAGAGAGAGCACTTCCGAGGGCATCAAGGGGACGGTGCATTGATCCTGCCCCCCCTGCCCCCCCCCCCCTATGGCTGAGGCGCCATTGCCCGCCCCTGGGAGGGAGGTAGGGGGAATGCAGCAGACTACTCTCCTTGCAGATGGATCTCCCCCCTGCCCCCCCCCCCCTTTGGAGTTCAGGCGCCCATGCTTGTCGCTGCAATGGCGGTTTTCAGAATACAGCCCAGAGTTTTAGGGGGTGACAGCGGGGAAGGGCCTGAAAAGAGCTCTGCAGCTTCCAGTCGCTGTGGAGGGCGTGTGGGGTACTGTTGCAGGCGGGGCAGCAGGCCTTTCCGCCAGGGCGCTATCTTCAGGTGGCTTTCATCGCCGAACCCTTGGGATCTGGATCTAGGGCCAGGTTCCTGCCCCTCAATGCTTCGGGTGCGTGTGCCCAAAAGGGCTGGCTGGTCTGGAGCGTCGCCTGGGTTAGAAAATGCATCCCAGTAACTACTATGTCCAAGCCTGGGATTTCATGCCCCCCCCCCCCAGATGGTGGGCATACCGTACGTTGTCTTATTGTCTTGAGAAGTAGCCCATGAGCGAGTGTGTGAAGTTGGTTGGTTACATACGTACATTTGGGCCCTGTGAAGAGGACCCTCTCTCGCTGACTCCTCGTTTGCTGGTATTCATGTCCATCGTTTTCAAGAGATAGCGAGCTGAGTAGGCCAAGGTGCCGCCGATGGATGCATGGATTTGGCATGCCTTTCTCTGATGGACGCGGCCCTTGACCTGCCGTTCAATGCATAGCATGCAGGGTCGCCTCTCCTGTCACATTTCTTCAAGAGGCACCGATGCCTCACGTCACCAACATTTTTAATACTTGTCAAAAACCAGGCTCGTTTTGTCGGTCTGAAGAAGTTCATGGCGTTACACTTCATATATATTGAGGAGTGTGTCTGCGATCTGGGCTTTCGATAAGTCCATGCAACCATCGATGCACCCACATAGGCTACGGGCGAAGATACAAAAAGGCCCACGCGGCCGAGCCTTTTAAGCATGGCCCAGAGCTGTAACGCCATTGACAACAAGGCCCTCATTGCAGCCTGAACACGTCGTCAGGTGCATAAGAGGAGCCCATGCAAGTCTTCGAAGCCTTCTCTATAGCTTAAGCTTGGCAAGCACCTCGGCATCACTGTTGATCGGGTTCTGTGGGTTTTGAGCAACCAGCTCGGCTGCCGTCTTGCCAGAGCCGTTCTTGGCACCTGCACACCCGTCATGGCAAGGCAGAACGGTCAGTGTGTGCAAGTGATGCACACCAACAAGGGTGCGCAAAGCAAGCAAGCTCGGCTTTGAAGAAGGACGGTTGGGATTGCTCCCTATTCGTAACTTCTGCTCTGACATCCATCTTCAAGAAACCTTGAGTGTAGCCAGAACGACACTTGACTCATTCGTGAGAATGGAATACCAGCGTCTCATAACCCCATCAGCATTGTCCAGCGCATTAAGCAGCAGATAAGCTAGTGCAGCACATATTGGAAATCAGCATGTGTGATGCCCACAAGCCTTGCCCAGAGAAGCAGTCTCCGCCATCTGTGTGGCATGACATTGTAGGTGCCCTGGCATGACATCCCTGGAGACAGCATTGCTGGACATTATCCAGAAGAGCTGACTGAGCCTGACTCTGGCCAGCCAAGAGTCATAAGGACCGATAGCCTAGATGTAATGCCTGCACCCGTCAAGGTTGTAGCCCCTACATCTGCCTAGATGACCGTCCATATCGCTTCAGCCCTTGCAGTAACCACTCAGGAGCCCTACAGACTCTGCACCTGCTCACCTTTATTAGCTCCCGCGTCGATCATAAGGCTAACAAGGCTGGGCCTGCCGTACCCCGCGGCGTAGTGCTGCACAGGCAGTACAGTAGGTGAGTGCGCTAAGGGAGAAGGAATGCGAGGGAGCCCACCGTAGGGCCCCCAAAGTGTGCCATACAGTACCGATCGAGACTGATTGTACTCACCAGTGGTGTGTTGCCCTTTGAGTCTTGAGCCTCCAGCAGAGCACCCTCCTCCATCAACAGCCGCGCAATCTCACTGCACATCACACAGGTCATTCAAGTCACACTTCCACCGCCAATTATCACGCTACTCGTGAAGGCATCTGCAGTGGCTATTCAGAGAGCTAAATGGTGTACACTCTTTTGCAATGTCATCACATTGTCCACACCTTATCCCCGAGAGGGCAAGTGCCTGTGTTTTTGACATCGCTCTCTAACATTATTGGTTCACATGTCAGCCATCGGCACACAGAAATATACCCACACACGAGCCTTAAACCCAGATGGTGTGCCAGGCAACATGTGATGAAAGCCAGCCCAACAGACCGCGCTTTGCCTCCCCCGCCAACAGCCCTACCCGTGAGCGTAGGCGCATGCGTAGTGCAGCGATGTGCGCTTCTCCTCATCGGCCATGTTGACATCCTGTGTGCGTGCATGTGCATGTGAGCGTCAGAATACAAGAATATGATGTCCTAGTTACACCTGGCATGCAATAAATGTAGGAGAAAGGACGAAGGGTACAACAGGTCATACAAGTAGATTCAGGAAAAGTACAGTGGAGGAGTGCCTCAGGGGTAGAAGCCATGGCATCCTAGTCTTCAAGTCACTATACATCAAAGAGAGACAGATATGCATGCAGAAGGGGTCGTGCTGCACAAAGGATTACAGCAGGCCCGTGTAGGGGCGTCTAACGGGCCGAACCCCGAACCCTCTAAACAAAGATCCGACCAACGTGTCTCATCGGCCTCTCTTTATTTTTGTGTGGTGTGGTGTGGTGGTGGGGACGATGCAACAATGCTGCAACAGTGTTGCCACCTTTCAGACGCACCTTTCCAATGGCGACGAAGTCCTCAACCGCCTCCAAGTCACCGTACCTTCAATAAAAATTCATGAGTAAGAGAACGTGAGGGTTACAACAGTCAGGGAGTGCCAGAGTAACAGCAGTCAAGGCAAGCAAGGATTAAGTAAAGTCTGCTGTAGTTGGGACATGAAGGAAGTACTTGCAGGTCGAAAAGTCTTCCACTGTTGCCACAGCATGCATGCATACGAAAGACGTGCAATCCATGCAGCAGTCATCACATGCAGCCCAGCCTCTTAAGCCCATACAGCCCAGCCCATGAGGCCCATAAATCCATGCAAACTAGCCCATGCAGCGTCGACAAGCTCACGAGGCTTGCGCCAGCAAAACCAGGAGATAAAACATGAATCCTGAGATTCCGAGAAAACATGTGATCTCTAGGTGTTGAAAGCCCCCCACAAGTTCACACCTTTCACCCTTTCGAGGCGTCAACCTGCTCACTGATCCATGCTCCCCCCCCTGCTCCCCGTCCTCCCTCCTCCCTCCTCCCCCTCCTTGCTCTCGACCCTCCCATCCTCAGCCCCCCATCTCCGCTATCCACTCCCTGCTTCCCTGCTCCCCGCGTTCCCTCCTCCCTGCGTTCCCTCCTTCCCCCCTTGCTCCCCCTCCCCCCCTTCTTTGCTCACTTTGAAGCATCCAGGATGTTATTTATTTCCACCTCCTGCTCCTCAACCGGTGCCCGTTGCTGAGCTCCGCCCAACGTGGGGGGGCTCACCACCCCGTCCTCGCCCTCTGGCACGACATCCCTGATCTTGTCCCCCAGCTTGGCCAGGAACTCTGGGTCGTTGTAGTACTTCGTCATGGCCTGAGGAGGGTTTAAGGTAAAGGGTTAACGATTGGGTTGGGGATTAGAGTCCCTGCAGTACTCCATCATGGTCTGGAGGAGGGTTTGGGGTTGGGGGTAAGTATTAAGGGTGTAGGATTGGTTAAAGGTTTGGATGTAGAGTGTAGGGTCCTTGTATTCCTTTGTCATGGCTAGGACGGCAGGCGGGGACAAAGCATTTGAGTGATTCCACTGGGTGCAGTACTGCATCGTGCCCCCTCCCAAGCCCCATGATCCCATGCTGGTAATTAACTCACATCTGAGGGAGGTAATTCAAATGTCTGGTGCATTATGCAGTGTAAATTTTCTTCAGGGCCCCCAGTCCCCCCACCCCCACCCTCCGCGTGTCCCCTCCTTTCGGCAGCAAGTGAGCCCCCGTCAAGCCTGTGACAAATTATTGGAAGGTGCTGAATAGCTTGTGACCCTTCAGCTCCAACACCTGGAATCCCTCTGGGTATTGATAACAAGCAAGAATTAGCAAGCATGGCTGAAATCCTCCTTCGAAAAATGACTGGCGCCCCACCCAGATGAACCATTCTGCCCAATGTTGCATAAGGCGGGGGTTGGGCACACCCCCCCTTCCTCCTTGAGCCCACACAGCCTATCAGGCACCCCCGTCCCATGCACCCATGTGGTCAATGACGCACCCCATGGCCCCATCCCCCATGAACCTATGCGCCCAACACCCAAATCCCCCATGCACCCATGCAGCATGTCACGCACCCCCATCCCGTTTTTCTGAATGTCGGCAAACATGTCCGCAAACTCCGGGTCATCCTTGAGTGACTTCATGCGCTCCTGAAGTCCCTGGTTCTGCATATAGGTCTGCATCTGCTGCATCTGCTTGGCGGTCTCGGGGTTCTGTACACAGCATGGAGGGAGAGTCGCGGCAGGAGGGTGCATGGGGAGGAGGAGGAGTTCCGCATCTGCTCGGCTGTGTCAAGGTTTTGTTCACAGAAAAGGGATTACGGATCAAGGGTCATGGACGGGGGACCCATGGCATGGGGAGAGTGGGTACGATAAGGTGGGTATATTGTTCAAGAAGATGTCTAGAGAGGGGGTGCATAGCATGCCTAAATGTCGACTGACCTCCCCCCCTGAGGTTCAGGGAAAGGGGATAAATGTCCCGAGAGATAAGGAAGTAGGGGGGTAACTTCCAAGAGATATAATTTAAGAGAATGAAGGGTATAGGCGGACATGACTGCAGGACATTGAGGGTTCTCAAGCCGCACAGGCAGCCTGGTCCGTTTGACAAGCAGAAACCAGTATACCGTATATGATTTATATTTATATATTTGAGCCCTCTTCTTTTTCATGAGGATCCTGAGAAACTTGTACTAAGAGCAACAACGCTGCCAAATTACAACCGCATCAACTGCTGCTTACAGCAATACACCAAGCAAGTCACAAGAAAGAAATGGAGGGGGCAGAAGAGTAGTGGTTTGCTACTGCCTACCCTTGCACCCAAGGCCCTTGTTTTGCGTCAGGATGATCAAACAGGAATAACTAACTAACTGACTAAGATAATCACCTGCATCGCCTGTTGCATCTGCTTCATCTGCTCCATGAACTGTGGGAGGGCAGCACCAGAAAGCAGTGGAAAAAAATGAGAAGGAGGCGAGACGGGTATGAGATGGCTTCCATGTTGGGCAGTGCAGCAGCCCACAAGCCGCAAGTTAGTTTGTAGTCTGCAAGAATGAAAAACAGCATGCTCTTGTTCGTGCCTTCAGCTTCCTGATGCACTGATGCACCATGGCCACGTAGGTTACAGCCTCGCGGCCTTTGCATGGAGTGTTGCATGGGGCATACATGTCTCCTGGCCGTTACATGGTCTGCCGGCATGCGTATGGCAGGCATTATGTTCACAGGACCTTTATTACAGAGTGCATGCGTGCAAATAAGATATCTGCCATGTGGCACGAATGAAGCAATCTGTCCATTAAATCGCTGCTGTAATGGGTAGGGACCACTATCCCAATTCCTCATGGAAACCTGCGCAGTAAGGACGCCACCCGTTCTGCCTCAGCACGTTTTAGCAACCAACCACCTACCTACCTAGTGGATGCCTCTGGATTTTTCATTGCCAAACATCCTGAGTCGTGGATTCAGAGGGCCACCACCCACAGTTCACAGCACTGGGTAGGGCTAATATCAAACGCGTGGATGATTGATTGCAATTGCATGCATGCGTGCAGAGAGGGAATAAAAACCCTACTACAAGAACGAAGCCGCATCAGTGGGCAGGGCTAACCCCTAACTCCTTCCTGGGCACCTTTGGGTTCTTGAATGCCTCTTACATGGCCTGACGCCATGAGTTATGGATCAAGAAAGCCGTCTACAGGCCCAAGCACTGGGCAGGGCTACCATTCAACCTGTTGCCTCTTGCACGGCCTCTTGGATATCTTCCTGCATGGTCTCGTGCACGGCCTCCAATGCATGGCCTCGCATACCTTTGGGTTCTTCATTGCCTCTTGCATGGCCTCTCGCATCTTGGGGTCCTTCATCGCCTCCTCGAGTGCTGCTGGGCTCATTCCCCCCATGTTACGAGCTTGCACTTGCCGCTTCGAGGAGCTCAGCGCAGCGTCCGATGTCCGCCTCGCCACCGCTAGGCACCTGCTGGTGGGGCGTGCCAACGAGGCAGGGCGCTGCAGCGGCTGCGCGGCAGATGCGGTTGCGCGGGGAGCGGTCATTCGGTGGCTCATCATCATCTCGGCGACACCGCTGCTTTTGCTTATGATGTTGCTGTTGCTGTGTTCCGTTTTCCAGCTGCTAGTTCTGATGGACTGACGCAACAATAGGGGTGAGCTGGAGGCATTCGAATCGTCACGTCGCGTCGAAACCCCTTCCCTGTACCCTGGCTGCTCCGCCCTTCGGTACTTCCGCTGCTGTTACCGCTGATCCCAGACCCCTTTGCCCACGCTAAATCTTCTTAGCTTCGTGCATTGTGCAATGCAGCAGGAGCATGATGTGTGACCTGATAACGTTCATGCCATGATGCTGGACCAGCTTTTCAGCACCCAATCCTGCATGGCATGGCATGACATGGTGCCACTTCGACGTGGCTTGGCATGACCTGCAATCTTTTTGATGTCCTCCCTGGCACAATTCAGGATGACCCTGCGTCTGTCGGATGCCAGGCTCCTTGCTTTTCGACATGAAGTTCTCATGTGTGTCCCACTTTCTTCTCATGGCCGCACGTCAAATCAAAAAGTGGAAGGAGCTCCTGTAGCGAGCGCGCTCAAATCAAGTCAGACGAATACTTTCCAGGCTATGAGGTAAGACCCACATTGAAAAATGTACACGTGAGTGCATGGACATCCTCCCATGCAGCTCCTATGCGAACTCCCATGCAATATTTGGTTGATGTTGCTGAAGGCTGGACCTTAGAGGGGATCATCAAAGTTCATTTCCCTTCCTTCTGGTGCTTTCATTGCCCCATCAATCCCTCTCCCCTTCAGCTTTCTATTATCCCTACCAAATAATTGGGTGCCCACGCTGTTGAGCCTTTGAAGCTGGGCCCAGAGATTTAACATTATTGATCATGTAGCCCTTCTTACCGAGAGCTTAACCTTGCCTGGCATTGACTGTGGGATTTAGGGTGTAGCACACCGGCCTTGGCAGTCCAAAAACTGTGTCAGGCAGCTACTGACTTCCAGCCGCTGACACATCACAGAGGCGCAGGCGCTAGTAGATGCAGCCCATGAGCAGGTGCAGCTGGATATATCCGGTCGGGGGGATCCCAGGGGCCCCACCACAGAGCCCTGGTCTGCAGCCGACTGATGAGCCTGGTTTCAGTCTACGACACGCAAGGAGCCGCACCTGCCACATGGCGAGTGCGCACATGTACACAAACTGAAGGCTGCGACTCGGCGCAGTCAGCACAGCCGACACTAAAGGACGGCGCAGCGGTTAGCAGCGTGAGACACGATGCTGACAGCAATGTTGGGCAAGGGGAGATGGCAAAAAGGTGGAGAACGAGCCACATGCTTGCTTCCAATGCCCTACTCTCAAGGAGAAACTAAGGGTGCGGGGTTGGGTAGGCCCTCCGGATGGCGCCATGGACTTTCACGAGCTGCAACGGGGCTGGCATGGATTTTGTGGCCCTGGCTTTTGTGGAAGATCTGGTTGAACTTGTGGAGGGCTAGACTCCGGCAGGCCGGGAAATTGGGCTTTTATTCCTTTTCCTGGGGTGGTCGATTAGGTGTCTTTGCCTGTTGCCTCCCTGGCCTTTCTCTCTTTCGTTTCCAAACAACAGTTGGACATTGACGCGGCGGAGCCTTTTTGGGCAGGACGCAGAGGTGTTCAGTGTTTGACACAGGCCCTGGGGCGTTATCAATGTGTTATAGGCTTCATGCACTGATGGGCTGACTAGGGCATCAGAGTACATCAACGGCATAGAGCAACAAGGGCCGGCTCAATTAGCTTGCCGCACTTCTGGCTGCTCGATGTTCGCACTGATAGGAACTTCAAACTACCGAGACAGAAGGATTTTTAGGTGTATGTTCCATACTCTCTGAGGCCCATAGGCCGTTGGATGTATGGCTCTTCTATGTTACAGCTAATCTGTTTGCAGCACCGATAACCTGAGGATAAGAATAACCCCCGTGGGCCGAGGTCGTTTACATGCATGCCGAATTGATTGAAAATTGATTATTTAATTTTTTGGCACGGCAGAAGCACGCCCTTTCGTACTCAAGCCAAGCCGCCATGTGCAGGCAGGGAGGGAAAGCAAACAGAAACTGGGGAGAGGAGTCGAATGTGAGTAGAAGTGGCACCAGATCATCTCATTTTTAGTAAAAAAACATGTTCATCTGATGGTGGAAATCTGACGTCCCTCGAGCACAACGAAATCCTGGCAAGCTTAGTTTCAAGTTAAGTTCGGAATGTATATTGTAACATACAGAGGTATCAGGGCCTCTGGCAATTTTCTGAGGTCCTGGTGTGGAGTTTTAAACATTTTCATCCGTGATGGGCCATCCCGGGCCCATGCACCGATACACGGGTCCGCTCACTCGCCACCCAGTGAGGCAGTGACTCACTACTCTTCCATGCCGATTCAATCATCCAGCCAGTCACAAATAAAATAAAGCAGGGAATGTGTTGCCGTCCAGCGCGGAGGTCGATGCCTGCCTCGCCCTGCGATGCGCTTGGATGGGCGTGCCAACGAGGCTAGGCAATTCAGCAGCTACACGGCAGATGCGGTTGCGCGGGGAGCGGTCATTCGGTTGGCCATCATGATCTAGGCAATGTCGCTCGTGCAGCTGACTCCGCGCACTGATAACCTGGCTGGTTTATTTGGCTAGCTACAAATTCAGGGTAATTTAAAGCCCACAACATGGTTTGAGGACCTGAAGTCGCCCGAATCGTCACGTTATTTGTCAACCCGGACCTGGACCCTAGCTCCTACGCGTGTCTCAGGAGGGGATAGCTCGGCGGAAGCTGCTCACCTCGACAGCGCAAAGGGCGCGTGCTTCCTTGACCACATCCTTCCCTCCCACGCATGCCCAGGGGTGTGAATCGATCAGGTGAAACCGAACCGCCTGTCAAACGCATCCTGATTCCAGAAGCAGCGTCGCCCGTAGCAGACAATTAAACAGGCAAATTAAACCGCGTACACGATAATTTAGTCGGCCCCTCCCGTGAGATCCCAGACACAGATCGACAGATATATCTTTCACCTCACAAGGAGAAGCAGGAGAACCTCATCCCTCCTTTGTCACTGCCTCGAAACTACCCGCCAGGGGGCAAAGAGTAAAACAGCCTCACACGCTTGAAAATACCCGCCATGCCGTCAACATGCACTTCCACGACCTCGGGCCGATGCCCCTCCATCAGCTCCAGCATCAGCCCCTCCAAATTCACTCGAGCGCGCCCAGTGATGCCACCTGCCTCAGCTGCTCTGAAACCCCTTCACCGACGTAAAGTCGTCCTGGCCCGGGCTGAGGAAGATTCCTCCTCCTCTTCATCTGTGGTGCGTGCGATGCAGCGGCAGCAGACTGATGCTTGAGATCCACGTCATGATGCTGTTTAGTGTGTGACAGCCTGCGTGGCACAGCATGCCATGCCATGCCATGGCACGGCGTCCACGTCTTATCGCTAGGGCCATGCCTGCATGGCCCAGCACATTGCCACTCCGGCCTGGCATGGCAAGACATGCGTGTCTAACCTTCCCAGGCGTGCCGCAGTGCCTCGGTCTGTGGGATTCCAGTCCTAGTTCACTACCTTGTCCCCATGACAGCACACAAAAGCAAACAAATGTTACCAGTGGCTGTTGCATGCGCTCAAGTTAGGTCAAATGACTGATTCCCAGGTCATATGAGTCAAGCCCTCATGCAGCTCGACATGAGCTGCATGGAAGCTTGTCCATGTGCCGGTATAGCCTGCCATCGTATGAGAGCATACAACCTGGCCTGGCATCGTCTGTGCATACAGTTAAGCAGTGAACAGGCACCGTTGGCCTGCAGATGAGAACACGCCTCTGTGGTCTAATAAGTACATATGCAATCATAGCGTTTTGGGGGCTTAAATAATTTGCCCTGCAGAAGCATGCTGCTCTCATGCTGTCTTAAGCCTCGAGAATGAGAGCAGGCAGAACAAACTCAAGCCCTTAAATCTTCATGTACTGATAGGTCTGGCAGGAAACGATGCTCATGCGCTATGCCCTGCACCACAAAATTAGTCGCACTTGGAGCCTCATCGCTTGTGTGGGCCGGCTATTTTCTATATAAAGAAAAGTCTGGCATTGGCAAACATTTTTGTACTGCGGTGTTATTACTGGCACTCACCCCTGTTTTACGCAATGTCCCCTGTAGCAGCAACCAGTTGCGGCACCCAATAGCAGCCCAGAGCCTCCGCCTTCCCAGCCACCGCAACCCAGCAGCGGGGCGGGCGGGGGAAGAGGCGTGGCAGGGGGTGCGGTCGTAGCGGCCGTGCTGGCGTTTGCCATCGGACGGCTGCTGAATGGCGAGCCCACTCTAGCGATGATAGAGCAGGGCTCGGTGCCTCTGGAGGTGGCCCTGCACAACGGCAAGCCCACTGTGCTGGAGTTCTACGCCAACTGGTAGGTGGGTGGGTGGTGGAGGCTGCAGGGTTTGGGGGAGTGTGGGTGGGTGGTGGAGGCTGCGGGGTTAGATGGGGGAGTGTGGGTGGGTGTCTGGTGAGGTGTGTGTGGACAGTGTGTATGGTGAGCAGGGATGGTGCGGGTGGGTGGACTTAATGTGGGAGGTAGAAAAGTAACGGCTGCAGGCCTGCCTCAGCGAGTCCAAGCCTCTTTGATTCGGGCCGATTTCTCGATCTTGCGATCTCGGTGCCATTCAGCTTTCGCTAACATGGCATCACCCCATGAGCAACAGGCACGACCACTGCAGCTTTGTTGAAAGCTCTTTAATTCATCAGGGTGACTTGCTGGGGCAGCGCCTTGGTGCCTCCACAAGCCTTTTCAATCGGGGCTGTTGGTGCAAACAGGTGTGAGATCTGCAAAGAGCTGGCACCGGAGGGGTACCGGGTTGAGCAGCGGTACAATGGGGACGTCAACTATGTGATGCTGAACATTGAGAACAGCAAATGGGCGCCTGAGCTGGCAGAATTTAAGGTGGCGGGCGTCCCACACTTTGTATTCCTGGACTCAAAGGCGCAGCCGCTGGCGGCAGCTATTGGGAAGCTGCCGAGCCAGATCCTAGAAGGTGCGCAGTTATGGGATGAGTTCCGGAGTTATAGGGATATTTGCCGGGGGTGGGTGAAAGACATCTGGAGATGACAGGGCTGGGTGACTGTTGCTTGATGACTCTCGCCCTGTGCTTGGGTAGTGGCCCCATGCTGTCAGCTCAGGCCTGTTATTGTGACAGCATGAACACATGCATGTCAAAGCCTTATTCCAAAGATACGGGCAGTGCAAACAGGAAGACTGGGCCGAAGGCCATCTGCTTGTGTGGTGGCCCCATACTATCCGCATTGAGCTGTGGTCGTATGACGCGCCTAGCTTGATCTGGGAGTGTTTCTACGCGCGGAGGGATCGACCCCTATGAACCATAGGGATTTTGCTGCTGGACGTTGCTGCTTGAAGTTATACAGCATCCGTGTGTCCACTCATCAGCCTTTTTCAAAATGGCCTGGCAGTACTAACAGGACGACCCTGTCTGGTGGTGGCGGGATGATATGGCACCGATCTGATGGTATGACTAGGGAGTACCCTGGTAGTATCTCCTTGGTCACACTACCCAGGCAGTGTGACCAGGGAGTACCCAGGTAGTGTGACCAGGGAGTACCCAGGTAGTGTGACCAGGGTGACCCTTTGTGTGTTGTGTGTTTGTGACCTCTCGACTTTTGGTGGCCGTGCGCTTGAAGGAATAGCTTAACCTTGACTCGTCCCCTGCCTTGACCCGACAAGCTCAAATTCTGAGGTCTCTGATGTTGAGTTTAAATTGTGTTGAATTTTAACTGCCATACCGTAAGCGTCCTTGATTGCCTTTTACGCTTGATGAAGTCAGTACATCCCCCTTGACCCTATCCCTCCCCCCAAACCCTGCATGTTGAATAAGTATAACGAACCTTTACCCCGACCCTTTATCCCGACCCTACATCCTGATCATGCCCCGTGCAAACAGGGAACATGGCGGCAATGGCTGAGGGGCGGGAACTCCCGTATCTGAGGGCGAGGGGCGTAATATCAGCACCGCCACCTGGGCAGGAGGGGCTGCGCAAGGCTGCCAACCCACGCGACCATGCCTAGGCAGTGGTGCAAGCATGAGCTTGCAAGGCTGCCGAGTGCCAACCCGCGAGATTGCCTAAGGTCTATGCTATAGGGCTAGGGACGTTGCGATGGGGACCATTGCCATTGTTTTGCCATGACTTCTACAAAGCTGGAGGCCCCCGTATTGTTGGCATTGCTTGGGGTCCCGACGATGGGTGAGGATGAGGGTGGGGGGGCAGAGGAGAGTTTGGAATGTGAAGACGTTTGATGCCAGGATGCACCACACTGCACGTTGGAGGTGGGGAGCAGATGAGATTGAGGATTGCAGAATTTGTGCCAGACGCACTGGACCGCATCATGGCAGCGATCCTGTGATCACGCCTTGGTGAAGGTGGGGAAAGGAGGAGCGTGAGGAGGAGAGCAGCGTTAGTGCCAGGATGCATCAGGCCGTGTGTTTTGGAGTTATGATGAGGGCGGAGTGCAGACTTGAGAGGGGAGGACAGCGTTGCTTTAAGGATGCCATGGACAGCGAGTTATGTGCGGTCCTGTGATCATGCCTAGGTCCCAGGATTCCCAGCTGATGAACTCATGGGGTGATGATCTTCAAGATGGCGTTTTGGCCTAGCTTTCCCCATACGATCCTCATAAGAATACGGCCGTGGTCTCACCACCGCGGCAGCGCCCACCCCAAGTTGCGAGCACGCTGACACCCTCCAAGTTTTTTGTTTACCAGAGTTGTAGGTTTGATTTACCCTGCCACAAACCCAGGGTATGGCCAGTATCCAACAGCAGTGCCCTTTGGAAGCCTGTAAAACCGAGTCGTTCACTATTTTTGCCAGTTCACTTGGTAGGGTTTGGTTTTCCTCCAATTTGTTGGCACGCATGTCTGTGATGGTAACCACCAATGTAATGCCACGGGGGGTGGGGGAGGTCATTCTTTTGAGCTCGTCCTTGCTGTTGCATCCTCTCTCATTGTATTCCTGGGGGACGAGCTGCGCATCAGTTGTTTATTTGAGGACTTTCATGCCTCCTTGCCTGAGAGTGTACCTGAAGCTTTTCTTGCCTGAGTGTGAGCTTGAAGCATTTCTACTGGGAAGTTGTTGCTTGGCTGTTCAGGTTTCTGTGATGACGGTTGGAACCTGCCCACCTGGATGTTCACTTTGGCGTTCAGTGTCCCTTTTCTTGTTGTTGAAATCACACTATGGCTGAGAGCATCTGATTTTAGGAGCAGGCCAGGGCCCATACTGGCAGCCCTCGCTCGCTTAATGCTGCTGTGGCGGTGTGAGGTGTTTTTGTTCAATGACAGCCCTCGACAACTTGTTGTTCATGTAGCTATGTGGTGGTTATGTGTGGGTGATCCTGTTTGATGATATTATGACCCGACGCCACGTTTGGACGGCCCCTGTGTGATAATACGATATACGACTGGCTAGCTTGATGGCAGGTCTTTGTGAATAGACTGATACGGATGCAGTTGGCTAGTAATTGGCCTGATTGATTCGGAGGCTTACTCATTATCCTCCTGCCATCATCATCTCTTCTGGAAATTTAAACATTCTTATTTTTCAAGGTTTGGGACCGACTACCGCCTGAACACATAGATGGAAGCCCAGTAAAGATGGAATGATAGTGGGCCAGTTTCATTCTGCCCCTGGCGGCGCCGGAGGATGCCATGTTGGTGTTGAGCGACGTCAGTAAGTTAAGGGATACACTGCAGGCCATACATACTCAGTGAACTGTCGCTCAGCCCTTTCAACCAGGACTGATATTATGGTCCTACAGTATGGATGTGTGGTTGGGCGCTAGCTGTTACTGTACGACGTGGCCACTATTTTTATCAGAAGCAAGTTGCAAGAGTGGGGATAATGCCGTTGTGCGTACATCCATTATGGACTCACATGGTGTAGCTGCAATAATAATGCTGCATTGGTCATTGCTATGAATTATGCAATGACAACCTGCTGCGAGCAATGTTTGAAGGTCTTAAAATTCACAGACAACCCAGTGGCCCTAAGGAATCACAAACAAGGGAAAGAGTGCAAGAGAGGAGCTGAGAAGCTGGCAAGGAAGAACTCGACGAAGCGACAGCGCAGAATCACATCATAATACTCCTCTTCTACTCCTGCTACTCCCTCAGCTCTAGCTCTTGCACCTGCTGTTGCTCCTGCTGCTGAGGCTACACCCGAGAGCCCGCAGCAGCTGCTCCTATCTCCGGGTGTAGCGACCCAACGGGCTCCGGAAGCTCAAGCTGGATGAGGAGTTAGCAACTCAGCACCCCACTAGGGTGCCCCAGCTCCAGCGCGCCCGCCTTCTCGGTACAGCCATGCATGTGCTGCTGATGCCATTCACCGGAGTGGAGTGCTCTATCAGCGAACTGTTGGTGCTCATCAGCAAGTCAGCGCACATCCTCTTCGTTATGATCAGAGCTCCTGGAGGCAGCACCAAGTTCATACCTACAGTCCTGCACCACGACTTCCAAGCCTGGGTCTAGACAGTGTTCTGGAACGTCATCAAGATTCAGCTCAGCGGGTAGAGCAGAATTATCACCTCCAAGCAGCACATCAACACGCTCAAATCATATTTCAGTTTGATGCCACTCACGCGCGAGTCCTCTCGTTTCTGGTCTCAGTTGGTAGCTAGAGCAGTGCTAAATTATTTGATTTCACCGCTTGACATTTGTGAACCATTTACATTTATCGACACCATTAGAAGCGCACTGATAAGCTGATTGAAATTGCACCCGCTCACATCATTAAATTCTGACTTTTGACTGAGAAATTAAGGTTTTACTAGGTTCCGGAGGCGGGGGGGGGGGGTAGCCAAGGGTCGTTTGACATTTTCATTAGGATGGGGTGTTTGACTTTATTTTTTGCCCCCCCTCGGCCGGGAAGGCAAGGAAGACCAAGTTCGACACCTGAGGTCCAAAAGCAAGGGTATCCTACCCCTGCTTGGCCACGAGGGTGCCCCACTGATCAGAAGGGAGAAGAAAAGAAACTAAAAACAACAACAAGCGAACAAAAATATGAAAAGGACCAAACGGGAAGGCCGGAAAGGCAAACGAGACCGGCGCCTCAGAATCCCTAGAGACTAACCCTCAACAACAAGGTCCCCTCACTACGCAGAGGGACACGAAGTGGAGGCGCTGGTTTTGTAACCCTTCGAGCACAATTTGGGCCCCAGACGGTAAAGCGCTATATGCTTCTGCGCCTTAAAAGAGTTGGAGAAGCAGCGAGGCCCCCTAAGGGGGCCTCGCTTCTTCTTCAGTGTCGCGCTTTAGAGAATCATCGGGATTGCTTAGCCCACAACACAGTCCAAAAAAGCAAGTGCATCCCATCCCTGCTCAGTCTGATACAGCTGGTGGAAGTTAGTGGCAGCGCCTGGAGGACCTGCCCACCCCCGCTCGCGTAACTGCTCCCTGACACTAGGCACTGCTGGAAGCATACATGTAGCGCATCCTCCACCAGCTCGCTATCCCCCCGTGCCCAACACCGCTGGCAGCGGCGTGCCTCTCGCCGCTGACCGTTGCACCGCCCTCTGGTATCAGCCGTGCTGATCGCGCCGAGCTGCAGTCGCAAAATTATGCGGACACAAGCACACTCCCTCTGGCTAGTGCGGCTCCTGGCTGGCGCCAGCACGGCATCCGCCGTGGACTGGAACCAAGTGAGCGCGGTCGGTCGCCGCAGATCTGTGCTCGGTGGTAGGGTCCCTGGGGTCCCCACCGCCGCTTGCGTCCGCCTGTGCCTGCTCGTAGGCTGCGTCAACGAGTGCCAACACCTCTGTGACGGGTAGACGCTGTAGGGTAGCTGCTGACTCGCGCAAGGTGGGGGTGGCTGGCTGCCTGCCCCTCGCTCCAGCTCCTCTAATGCACCAAGCAGATCAGAGCACCAGGTGCGGCCGCCAGTGCCTTGGCTGACTGCAAGCTGCATATCTGCTGCCATGGCCTGAGCCATGAGAGGGCTGTATTGTTGTGCCGCCGGTGCGACCGCTGCATTGTAGAAGCGGAGGATATTGGTCCACCAGTCTCGCTGTAGTGGCTGGAGCTGCAACTGGCGGCTGATGCAGGTAGCCCCAGGGTAACACATTTAATGCATACCTGTGGCGACACTGTCGGCCCTTGAAGGGGACCGTCATGGCTGTTGCCTCACTACTGTTGGTGATTGGTTGTTTGATAAAAGCATACATGTCCATGACGGTTCCTCTCTTAGCGTACACCATGCCATATTTTAATGTGCATCACTGAGCTGATAAGGACCAAAAACATTATGGAATGGCCAACTAAGGGCCGGTGGCCCAAGTAGCAGGGTGTGTTGCGCCAGGCCCAGCCCCCCCACAGCCGTGATGTAGACCACCTTGACTCGTACAGTTTCCCCTCAGTTTTTCTGGGGACCTCCCCCCCACGGAGTGGTTGTTAGGCCTTCGAAATGCTTTTATAAGTTATTGAGAAGCGTTCCATGATTTCGTCAATAGACGTATCGGGTGGTCGTCATGGGGGCGACCGTGCAGAAAGGCCCCGTCAGGCCGCGGCCTTTGTCACTCCATGGTGTTCGCAGGTGAAACACCCACACCGGAACTTTCCCGGAACTTTCCCGAAGACCAGAAGATCGTGGTACACATTCTTTTTCGGGGTCCAATCGGAAACCTGTTGTTGGTCCTGGGTATTCTTACTATTCTGTCATATGATAGATGTGTAAATACCAGAGCTCAGTCAGATAGATAGACCGCGCCTTCCCAAGCAAGCGTCCCGTCAAACTGCCGTACGCATCCTCGGCATGGAGGTATCATGCATGGGGTTCATGGCGAATATCCTCGAGGTGTCGGTGTCTGGGTGGGTGCATTGGGGTGCTGGCAGCATACGCTGTAGTACACTCTGGATATCTGCAGCATATTCCATACAAACATATGCTCCATATGCTGCTTATTTTAGTAATGCTAGAGCGGGCGGGTACCCTGCAGCTGCCGGGTGACATCGTTTGAATGGCGGTAGTAGTACCACCCACTCGGGAATCTGTGACGAACTCGTCGGTTACAACCCTTACGCCACCCACACATCCCCGACATCCCATTATACACACCTTATAATACACATCACGATTTGCGTGGCAGTGTCGCACATAATCTGGTGTTGCTGTACATTTCTACTCTTGCCATATATATCTTCGTGCACTATTGCTTGCATTCACAAACGGTACCACACATGCAGCCCCCTCCCTCCCCGGTCGACCTCTACAGTATACACGCTATTTGCTTGTAAATACTGGTAGGTGCTGATATACCGTAGCCATCATAGCCAGGAGCCGAGACATCATTCTCGACATTGACTGTTGTAATAACAGCCATATTGAAAGGCATGGATGACATGCATGTGGCTGCATCTCTTGGACTGAAGTTTCTATTGCCCCCGTGATTGTTCCGAGACAATTCTTCCTGCTTACTAAGCTGTCGATGCTGATGGTCGCAGCCGGCCGCCTCCCCCCGAATGAAGATGGCGCGTTCAATGCTGTCCATCGCTCTCGTGTCAGCGGTGCTGACCTCAAGCTTGGTCCTCCCCACTGAAGGTAATAAGTGGGCCATTTAATTTCACGACTGGCATACCGTAGTGCTGGTGGTAGCCAAGGTTCGCCAATCGACATATAATAATAAGTAGATAGATCGGCCGGGGGTGGGGACTGCCATCTATCTGCAATTCAGTCTGCATGCAGGAGGCCAGGAGTATCTGCCACTTTGATTCATTCGAGATGTAAGGCTGACCAGCATTCATGTCAGGATTTGAATTATGTTGGTGCTGCCTGTCTGGCTTGCTTGCATTCCGGTATCCAAGCAAACATGTGCCCGGCAGCACTGTCTGTGCACCAGCAGAGGCATCTGAATTCCGATTTCCGATGCATGCGTACGAACACAGCGCGCGTGTCTTGGTGCGCGATCAATGAGTTGGCTGATATGATGGTGGGAGCTGTGAGACTCCCTTGCCTATACGATGGCACATTTCCAAATGTGTGTGTTAGGTTGGGACTTGAGAACCGATGACGAGGCCGTTTGATTTTGGGACAGGCCAGCGACAGTAATGGCAGAAGGAATCAAGGTCGCCCACCCCTGAAGAAATGAGGACCTTGATTGCCCCTGTACCTGCCTCAGTTCTATTTCTGTCACAGACTTTTAATGAGCAGCTGAGTGGCAGCTGCAACGGCTGCTGTAGCTCTTGTTCCTTTCCCTCCATGCATGGTTGCTAATTCCGAGACTGATGTTTGCACGCCTGCCCATGCCGCTGCTATCACGCGCACCAGACATTTGTGTGTGGACGCACTCAGGTCCTATTCAGTTAAAAATTCCTGCTGATCGACCCCCCTCCCCCCTGTGCTAGCTGACATAGCTGACAGCATGCAATGCATGCCCAAGTGAGTAGCCCGAGCGCTACTCTTTACCCTGCTAACCTCCCTGTTCGGCTGCTTCCCCTGTTGCTGACCCCACCATCACCCTTTCGACTGCTCCTTTGCAACGAATAGGGGCCTGCAACACCGTTCCTCCAGCAACATACAACGGCTTCACCTTCTACCCGGGCATGGGCCACAAGGGAGACAACATCGCCCCATGCACCGACGCTCATATTGAATCCGCCCGAACCATGTTTGGATATGGATCCGAGGAACCCAACACTGCTGCGTGGTCCCTGATGGTGGACCAGTGTGATGCCGATCTCAGCTGCCAAGCTGTCAGCCTTGGCCCTGGCTTCTCCAGCACCTCATCCAACTCCAAGAGCACATTTGACTCGCTGCGCCTGTCTTTGACTGGGCCATGGACCCTGCCGCCTATTTTCTGTCTCAAGACGTCTGGCTTGGATCTGGTCCACGAGGACGCGGCGGCTGGCAGCGAGCAGCCGTGTTTCGGAATCTATGTTCGCGACAACCAAAACCACGGTTAGAGCTTACATTGAGAGATGGTCAGGATGCTTGCTAGTTGACCTGGCTGTTTTATCCTACAAAGAGAGAATATGTGCGGTGCAAATTGAGTGGTCAAACTGTCTGCTCCAGCTGGACTCTCCTCAATCTTGAAGCACCTCACTGCTGGTATTCACATTTCCTCTTGCGCTAGTGCCGCTGACACGTTTGCATCAGGCTATCTGCGTCATGCTGCGGCTACATGCTGCGGCTCACTCTGCTGCCCACTAAACGTCAAAATATGATACAGCACAGCTGCACCACCCAATCCATGCACCCACGCTGAGTGCATTCCTGGCGAGCAGCAGCAGTGAGCTCGCCCAGTTTATTTCACATTTTGAAATTTTACGTTTCAATGTGCAGGCAGCCTCGACGCGCCTGATGGTAACAGCATCTCTGATCTGGATGACGTTTCTTCCAAAACCCCTGGCCCTGATGGCTCTGGTGACGTCAATGGCTACCTAGCAACGGCTGCGCCCAGAGCAACAAAATCTCTGCTTTCTTCTGACGAGGGGCTTGGCAGTGGCTCCGCTGACCCAGCAGACAATCTTGTCCCCAAATCAAAGAAGGCCAACCCAGTGGTTGTGATCAACGAGGAGTACGAAGAGCTTGCAATCGGCCTGGATAACCATGCGGCTGGCCCTGTCTCCCAAACTGGAACAGCGAACCCATCTGGAGCCACCAGTACCACCTTACTGTCACCCCACGTGGAGCTGGGCGATAACCCGGCAGGAGGCTCTGTCCTCGCCTCGTCCAACGGGTGGCCGCTGTTCAGTTCAGGCTCGCTCATCTCAAGCAACGGCGTGTACAGGCAAGATATAAAAACTGTGTTTTAGAAGATCAGGCATTGTCATGCGTTGTCAAGGATGTGACCAGTTGCCCACTGGCGAGAAGGAGATCTAAAGTTCTGTTAGATTGCAACTTTTGGTGGCTGAGGATAGCTGCACCCACGGAATCTTGTCAAGATACTCTATTCGTTGCAACCAGTGTTTTAAAGCTTTTCAGTCATCCCTATCAGAATTTTCCTGGCTCTGGGGCTGCCCTTCTTCATTCTCCTCTCACTCAACTGCTGCTGCCCCTTCTTCACCCTCCCCTCACTCCACTGCTGCAGTCCTTTCTTGACCCTCTTGTAATACTCCTGCTGCTCCCTCTTCACCCTCCCCTCACTCAGCTTCTGCTGTCTTATCCCCACCCTCCCCTCTCTTAACTGCTCGTCCCTTCCTCACCCACCCCTCTATTCCGATAGGGCAACAATGCAGCAGGATGGCAACCTGGTGCTGGCTGATGCACGCGATGGCCAACCCTACTGGTCTGCCGGCTCCATGAAGGGCGTTGCCAAGGGCCCCTACAGGCTCGCTATGCAGGTATAGAGTGATGAGTGACATTGACTGATGTGAAACTGGTAAATTTTAGTGTTGAGTGATTTGGTCACGCATGTGCTGGTCATTGCATTATGGCCTGCTGTGAGGGCCTGCAGTCATGGCAGTTGCACCCCTGCATCCCTGATTAAGCAGGCCGACTTCTAATGGCCTGTTATGAGTGATGCAGGGACTGCATGCCTATCCTGCTGCAGCCTGCAGCTACTGCATTTCTATTGAGATTATACTGCAGGGCACCTTTTGCATCCCTGTAGCTCTCGCACGGCAGGAGAATGGCAGGGGTGGCAGGAGAAGTGCCAGAAAGGTCGCGCTGCTAGGGCACTTCAAATTATAGGGTGCTTCTGACACATTTCAACTATATCATGGTCTATGGCTATGGGGGCCTCGTGCGGCAAGATCTCTGCTTGGGACACTGGCCGTAGGCCGATGAAGTTTTGGTCCCCATCCGCCCAGTGGTAGCCCCTTTGCGGTCCCCCAATGTTGGTCTGGCACACGCACTTTTATAAAGACTGGTCCCCATGTCCTAGATGTCTATCCTGTGAATCCTTTCCCTGCGTATCTTCACTGATTCACACCCAGAATTGATTTTAAAATAGATAGATGCTGTATCTGATCCTGTCTGATCTTCGCTGATCCCTGGACCCTCTGATGATCTGCGGAAACCCTGTGTCATTCGGAGGAGCGGCACTGAGCTTGGCCAAGCTGCACTGCTGTCTGAACCCTCGCTTCCCACTCTGACTTGGCTTGCTGCCGTGTTCGCCCGTGCCCACACGCTTTCCCGCTCCCTTGCTAATACACGCCCTCCCTACCTCCCTCCTTTCAGAACGACGCGAATCTGGTGGTGTATGCGCAGTCTGGGGAAGTGACTTGGGCGTCCAACACGTGGAGCATCGGCACTGGGCCCTACGTGCTCAGCATACAGGCAAGTGGGGAGTTTTCCTGTATAGCCTTTGGAGAGTTTTCAGCATGCAGCCTTATGACTTCTTAGCTTCCAGCATAGAATTTCCGCATAGCTTTCAGGGCTTCCAGAGAATTTCCAGCTGATTGTATTCTTGTTATTGTCCACCTTTGTGCCAGCTGTCATCAACCACCAGGCTACGGTTGGATTTTGAAGCTGCTCATTGAATAAATTTTGTAACTGCTGCTTGATCCACACAGTCAGACGGCAACCTCGTCATCTACGGCACGTACGGCGCAATCTGGTCTACTAGAACAAGTGAGTATCATTCTTAATGGATTTGAATTTGAAGCATTTTACTGTGGTGATGATGCAGACTAACAGCCCTTGTATGGCTCCGCACGACTAACCTTTGTCATTACAGATGGCTAGTTACTCCTGAGATTTGGGGCTTCAACACCCCTTTCCTTGACTCTTTATCCAGCATGGGCGCACTCCTCATCCACTCAAGGACCCACCCCCAACCCCAACCCTGACCCCGTCGATCCTGTTCCTGCAGGCCAACCGTCAAACCTTGCTGTCACTGTCGCCCCCACCTCCAACCCCGGCCCCGTCCCGGCTGCTTACAACGGCAATTGCCCCTGTAACGATGGAGGCCTCTGCCTCACCAATCGCAAGCGGGCGCTACACCACGCCCCACCTCTCAGCTGGAGCAACAACTTACAGGTATGGTACCACAAATCTGTTTCGTTGGGATTTCTGTGGATGCTCACGGCCACAAAACAATGGCATCCATGAGAACAGGATGCCTGAGCTCAGGCTCCGTCAGACGCTGAACATGCACACAGTATATTGCCATACGATTAACACAATTAAGTACCGTGCGTACTGTGCTGTACCAAACCCGTTTGCACACAGTACTGTAAGGTGCGGTGTCAACCCATTTGGAAGCCTCAAAGAGAGCCCAGGAGTTTTCAATTTGAATGTGAATGCTGAATGCCTCTGCGCTTGCTGTATACCAAGCCATCGCTCGATTGCTCAACAAAAACAGAATTGTCAGAGGTCCTGCCAGGCCAACATTTGCCAGATTTCGAACTTGGGGGTGGACTGAGGGACAGCTGGTGCCATGCTGACCTTCAGTGGTGTTCAATATCAACATTTCAAACATGCAGGTTGCAGCGCAGAACTGGGCAAACAAGCTCGCAGGCTCATGCGATCTGAAGCACAGCGGCTGGGCCTACGGGGAGAACCTGATGGGATCTTGGGCTTCCTCTCCCACTGGAAACGACTACATGGACTGGTGCAAAACTGTCAACATCTGGTACGACGAGGTGTCTCTCTACCACTTCACCAACACGCCGTACACGACCAACAGCCCCAACTTCCACGAGATCGGGCACTTCACACAGGTCAGTGCTACTTTCAGGGTGCTTCAGGATCAGGTTAGCTACATCAGGGGCCCCTGGCTACATGACGGCCAACGGCCAAGGGAGCCTGGTGCAGCTAGCCCTGCTGCTCAATCCACTGACCATTGGCCGGTCAAGTTTGGTCGTTTTGCCTCGGTTTAGGCAACTCGGTGTTTCCCCGACCCTGAGGTGGTCTTGGGCACTCTAAAACAGACACTGGTGCTGGTTGGGGCAGCATAGGGTTGTGTGGAGTAGGTGATGCACCATCTTTGGGGGCTCGGGATGCTGCTGCTGCTGCTGCTGTTGGGTGAGCAGTGTCCGACTGAAGAATAAACGAGCACTGCTTGCAGGTTGGGGGCAGCAATGCCTTTTCTTTGCTTTGGTAAAAAACGCTGTCTGACCAGGGGGGCTGATTTTGCTTTTGCCTGGGACTCCTTGCAAGAAAAGGACCATAACCTTGTTTATTTTAGTGACAGCATGCTGCTTGATGACAAACACATCTTTGGGCACCCCTTGGAGTGTTTCGTGTGGCAGTTTTTTATCTGTACCGATACTGAAGATGAATCCTCAACCACCCCCAACTAACCCCATCCCCCAAACTCCCAATTTACAGCTGGTTTGGAAGGCCACATCTAGCATGGGCTGTGCCATCTCGACCTGGAATGGATGCGGTGGCGGCAATAACAACATCAAGATCCTAGTGTGCGAGTATCAGCAGCCGGGCAATGTGATGAGTGACCAGTACTTCCTGGACAATGTACTGCCAATCTGAAGTTAGCACTGCCTGGGCGGGCGGGCGGGCGAGTCAGCAGCCAGCACTACAGGGGATGTACACTGAAAGCTTACAGTCACATTTTGTTGCTGTCTGTTTTCAAGCAGGCCAGGATATTCCTGGATGGGGGCAGCTGCTGCTCATTGACGATGTGGCCACTGCTATGTACCACAGCAGGCTCTGCCATGCCGTTTGAGGATGGCTAGCCCCACCGGAAGGGTAGCGGACAAAAGGGTTCTGGGTGGATGCTACGACGCTGTGACCTGCCAACTCTTCTGACATCTCTGCGCCACTTCTGTCGATTGTGCTCAGTCCTTTGGATGTTGGTCTGGCAGGACGTTTTTATATTCTTATGACACTCGTCAGTGGTACAGGTATGACCAGCATGTATCAGTATGCACATGAAATGAAAGCTAATTTTGCTTCTGGCAGAGATCCTTTGTGTACTGCAGTACAAGATACAGTGATGGCTGCTTAAGGCCTGTTGATATTGGAAAATCGCAATAGCTGTTTTTACACATCTAACCCTGCCTCTGTGATACCTTTGTACAACCTTTCTTTCGATATGTCAATAATCTGTCAAAAACGATACCGTTGTTGATCGTGTCTATTGCGGATTAGGATTGGTGGGTGCATTGGGCTGATTATTGCAAGGGTTCTTTGTCCATTTCTATCCGTATATCTATCTGGTCGATATCTTTCAATACTTCTTTATCCTGGCTTGTTCTGCGGGGACAAGACCCATGCACCTTCTTGAAACCCCAAAGATATTGTGAACTTGTGATTTATGAATACCCTCCGATTGAATATCTGCCAATCGATTGGTCAAAATGTAGTTTGAGAATTCTGAATAAATCCTGGCTGGCATGCACTGAAACAGTGTCCTTAGCTATTGATTACACCTTTGTCTAAAATGAACATTACCAGTGCGCATTTAATAGATATTTCAGTTGAAACAATTAATTGGTCGCTATGACCCGGTATTGATTTTGTCTCGTCTCTTGTCCAATGCCAGAGTCTGATGACCGAATCACACCAGTGGAACTCTCCTGATCTGAACACCCCATTGATTTTGCTGGACTTTTATCGGCTGCTACTATTCTGTAATAAATAGTGCACATGTTGGCCCACAGCTTGGTCTAGATAGCCTCCTTTTTGTACCGAATAACGGAACATACCATCATGCCATGTGCGTCATATCTGTACGTTGATGCTTTTATCTTCATTGGGAGCAGAGAATGGCAGTTGTAAAGGGATTATGCAGCACTGTTTCCCTTACCCTGAAGGCGGAGCATAGAGATTCTTGAAGGTTCCTAGACTAATTTTCCACTCTCTGGACACAAGGTCCCGGGAGTGCATGAGTAGCAGGGGGGTCCTCTGACAGATTTTCTACCATGCTGTGACATCAGGAATTCAGGATACCGAATACTTGCCGAATAATTGATTGAATGCAATTCCCGTCTGGTTTTCCAAATTGCAATTGCACGATAGCACGGTGCATGAAGGTCCTTCATTCCCAGAGGATTCTCTGTTCATTCCCGATCTCTTTGAAGACTCAAATTATCCCTGTTTAGAGATGATCATGTCAACTACGTCCCGTAGTCCCGTGCGTCCTGTAGACCTGTACCTCCATCGATGTGGGAGGCTACTCTCCAACCCGTGGGCATGGATTGGCATTAATTAATTACCGTTACGTAATGAATTCAGTGGTATATACACAGCCAATAAAGAAATATCCTCTACTATCAGCTGGGTGATTGGACCATGAGGAACATGACTGCATGAGGGATTCGAAAAGTTTGATCCGTTCATCAGGCACAGGCGATGGATAAGAAAGAAGATGGACGCCGCGGGGGTTCATTGGGTTAATGCTTGCCCTTTCGCCAGCGTGGCTTGTATTCATTAAATACATGAGTACTGGAAAGAAGTATTGTCAGGTCACATGGCCGTTTCTGCTGCCCGCTGTTGTGCCCAGCAGGCACGTACTGGATGCTAGTGCCAGCTGATTGTAGTGCCGACACTCCTCGTAGTGCCACCCGTCCAGACTGGCAGGTCATGCCGGTATGCCCCGTTGCGCTATCTGTCCAGACGGACAGGCAGGCAATGCCTGTCCTAGGCCAGTGGGAGCAGCAGGCTGCGCGCTCTGAATGGAACAGAATCTGGGGTATGCAAAATGCGAATTGATCCTTCTAGCAAAAGAGTTCACCGGAAACCTGGTCGCACGCAACTCACTGTCTTGCATGCCCGCTGCCAACCCAGCAGGGCTGGCTGCCCAGCGCAGAGACACGGCAGAGCTGGCCGTGATATCTGTGGACCTGTGAACGCTGCTGGGACGTTTGCCGTTAACTGCCGACAGAAGCAGGTGACGGGAAGCCAACGGTATGTTTCCCGTGTACTGCCTGTGCTGCTGCTCCACCCGCCAGCCCACCTATCCTATTGCAATCATCATCAGATTGGCAGTACATTATCCAGGAAGTACTGGTCACCCATCACATTGCCCGGCGGCTCATACTCGCAGACTAGGACGGTGTAGTTTGGGTTGCCTCCACCGCAGGATGGGTTAGTTGCGATGGCACAGCCCATGCTAGATGTGGCCTTCCAAACCAGCTGCGTTGAGTTCATAGGGGGAAGTCGTGAGTGAGGTTTTTGGAGGGTAGTTAGGGATGAGATTTATAGGGAGAAGTCAGTTATGAATTGAATCCAGGGTGATAGAAATTCATCAGGTTGGTCGCCTGGTCGGGTGTCAGGCTTATTGGGGTGTCTGGGAGATGGCGTGTTGAATTGACAGTTGTCAGGGCTCAGGTTCATTAGGTTGGTTAGGGGGCATGCTGAATAAGGGACATGTGGGTTTCGTTGGGGTAGATTGGGCAGGGACCTATGAAGCTTGAAAAGTATGAAAGGCAAGGGCATGTATAGCTGGATGGGGCAATATTTTGTCCATGATCACCGCTTGTTTTGAACTGGATTTACTGTCAAGTATTTGCTATGTTGAAGGTCCATTGAACCCATGGAGTGCGCACATGGGACCGTGGCACGCTATCTACTCTGAATGTAAGCAAACGATTTGACTGTTGGCAAACTAAGAGAAGCCCGCAAGCCCTGGCCCCAGGCAGCGCTTTCAAATTCTGTTACAGCCCAGCGGCATTCTAGTTCATTGATTCACAGGATTTCCTCTAGAAACAGTATTGAAATCCCAAAGAATCCGCAGCAAAAAATTCTTCCCCAAACAAGCATGGGACCTATGTGCAGTGCCTGATTGTTTGCCAATCAAGCACTGCACCCTTAGCCATGGCATCTCTAGCCCGTGAACGTTGTATTTTGTATTGTAAAAACAACCTTGAGCTGCTTTGACCTGAATCTGTGTTTATTACTGTGTGCACCAGACCACCTGGGGCTGCCCAGAGTTTATATTTTTGTGACTCAGCTAAATATCAGCTACAGCCCAGCTTCCTGCCAGAGGCCCCAGGTGTGGCCAGCCATGCTGCTTGGGCAGCCGGCCGTAGTCTGGTGCAGGCTTGATCCCAATCGGGCCTCTCATGGCCGCGGGGCGGCCTGCAGATCGTGGCCTCGTACCGGTAGCCCCAAAAATATATATTGAGGCTGTCAAGCGGCCACGACTGGGACAAACATAGCACCCTAAAATGAACACTGACCTGCGTGAAATGCCCGATCTCGTTAAATCTGGGGCTGTTGGTCCCGTAGGGCGTGCTGGTACCAAATTGATAGGACGACACCTCATTATACCAGATGTCAACGGTTTGGCACCAGTCCATGCTTTCGCCGGAAAAAGAAGCCCAAGATCCCATCAGGTTCTCCCCGTGGCCCCACCCGCTGTGCTCCAGAGCGCATTGGCCTGCTAGCTGGTTTGCATAGCTCTGCGCGTCGGCCTGCGTGAGGACATAGGCATTTGAAATATTGAATATTAATTTTAAATGCGGGTTAAGGTAATATGGCAGCAGCTGCTCCTTGGTTTACACGCAATAATAATACATAATAAAAGATTGGACTGGCAGGTAAGGACCCCTGACTACTCTGTCCTGAAGTTTCTAGCAACCATGTTCTGTTCCGCAGCTGTTTGCGGGTGAGCAGTCGTGACGACACGTTGTGCAGTAAGTACAGATACATGCCGTGATCAAATGTATATTGAAGGCCCCTGGGTTATCCTTCAGCATCATATTGGGGTTTGCACTGCAGTGTACAGTACTGTGTAAACCGTATGAGACTATGGTTTTAAACGGTTTTTGTGTAGATTGCACTATAACCGTGCAGTACTGCACTGTGTAAATTGTATGGTACCGTACTATTGTGTACTTATCAGCTGCAGTCTCTGGCAAAACCTCTGTCTCTGTTTTTTTATGGATTCTATTTGCAAGTGGTCATGCAACATTATTGCCTGGTGCAGCTGCTTTGGTCTTCCCATTACAAAAGCTTGTACGTGACCATACCTGCAGTTCGCTGCTCCAGCTGAGAGGTGGCGCATGATGCCATGCCCGCTTGCGATTGGTGAGGCAAAGGCCTCCATCGTTACAGGGGCAATCACCGGTGGAGGGAGCCAGGACGGGTTGGGGATCGGGGGCATAGACGGGGGCAGGGATGGGGGCGGAGGAGACAGGGGTGGAAGATGGTTGGGCTGCAGGAGCAGGTACCGTGGAGGGCGAGGGTTTTCTGGAAGGAGTCCAAAAGATGGAAGGTCGGTAAAAGTTGGAATATATAGAGGGACTCATGGCAGGGACGGGAACAACCGCGGGATCTGGGGAAGGATCGTTGGTAAGGGAGGCGACGGGGACGGGAGTCGTGTCCGGCGTGGAGATGGAGACGGAGGGTTCGGAGGACGGCTGGCCTGTGCAGGCAGCAACACTCGGGCAAAGGATCAGTATATGAAAAAGGGGCCAGCATTGGCGTAGGAGGGGGCAAAAAAAAAGGATCTCACCATCTTTTAATTGGACGAGGCTACAGCGGTCGGGGACAAGGCTGGAGGTTTGGAGGAGGTTACAGCAGCTCGGGCCTCAGCAGATGGGCTGGAGTAGTTCACAGGAGCTGGGACTATGCAGGAGGGTCAAAGGGAGCTATAGCAGCTGGGGAATAGGCAAGAGGGTTTAAGGAGTGTACAGCAGCTGGAGACTCGGTAGATGGTTTGGAGGAAGGTACAGCAGCTAGCAAATCGGTAGGTGGGTTCAAGGTGGCTACAGCAGCTGGGGACTAGGCAGGAGAGTTGGAAAAGTTCACAGCAGCTGGTGAGTAGACAGGAGGGTTGGATATGGTAACATAAGTGGGGGACTACACAGGAGGGTTGGAGGAGGTAACAGCATCAGGGTACTGAACAGATAGGTTGGAGGAGGTTACAGCACATGGGGAAAACGCACAAGGGTAGAAGGAGGTTACAGAAGCCAGGGAGTAGGCAGGAGGGCTGGTGGAGGTTCCTGCATCTGGAGTCTCCAAAAGGTGGGTTGAAGGAGGTTACAGCAGTTGGAGACTAGGCAGGAGGTCATTACAGCTGGGGGCTTGGCAGGAAAATTGGTGGAGGTTACAGCGACCGGGGACTTGGCAGGAGGGTTGGAGTAGGCTACAGTAGTTGGAGACTAAGCAGAGGAGATAACATCAAATAGGGACTAGGAAACTAAGGTAGGTACGGCAGCCGGAGATTTGGTAACGGAGGAGGATTCAGGGGCAGCAGCCACAGCCGGGGGCAGTTCGGCACTATTAGGGGGGGGAGGTGAGGGTCAGGAAAAGGAGACTGTGACTCACATGCCTGAAGTAGATGGGTTACATAACTATTTATGGCATTTGGTTTGCGTCATGGCCAGTGCAACACTTAATCTTCAAATTCGAATGTGCTCGAATTCAAACTCACTTGTACTTGTAGACCAGATCGCGCCATTTGCATCATAGATGACGAGGTTGCCGTCTGCCTAAGCAGTTCAAGCAGCAGTTGCAATGCATAATCAAACAAAAGCAGCAGCATTCAACCATTTTCCGGCAATCCTCTACCTCTCTGAACAGGAATAGCATCAAATGGTCATGTGGATGTGCTGATGTGCTGATGCTGCTGGTGGATGGTGGTGCTGCTGATGCTGGTGGATGTGCTGATGCTCTGGTGCTGCTGATGCTGGTGGATGTGCTGATGCTGCTGGTGGATGTGCTGATGCTCTGTCCAGCAGCAGTAATTGTAAACGCATCAATGCGCTCACCCTTTAATATATACAGTTATGGATGTAGTGCACCTATATTAGGACTAGATAGCACCCAAAATACAGCAGTCTCGACGCAATTAAATAAATCCGAAACCTGAACGAGAAAATAACAACACGATGACCAGAATGGGATCACATTGTGGCGTACGGAAGAGAAGAGGGGATTGCACTTCCCTAGGTCCAGTGCCTGATTTCAAATCTGAATTTGGATTCGAATCCCCAGTCCCCCACTTGCCTGCATGCTGAGGGCGTAAGGCCCAGTTCCCACGCCCCGTGTGTTAGAATACCAAGTCACCTCCCCAGACTCCGCGTACACAACCAGGTTTGCATCAGTCTGTGAGTAGGTAGGCGGCCGGGCGGGCATCAGCAAGCCAGTGGGCAGGTAAGTGGGCAAACACAAAATCAAGAGATGTCCCTTGGGAGTTCAGGCAGCAGTGAGTATAAGCCTAGCTGATGTAGTATATCTACAGATCATCAGAGGGTCCAGGGAACAGTGGAATCATGCAGGATCACATTATGTATTGATTTGTTTATCAGCTTCTGGGTCGGAATCAGAGAGGATCAGCATGGTGAGGATCCACAAGATGGACATATAACTATATAAGACAGCACCACATAGGGCAGCGACCTCTCAGGCAAGTCTCCTGCCAGACCCATCCATAAATCATGACTCGTAAGTTGTAACCACTCATCACCTGCATGACCAGCCTGTACGGGCCCTTGGCAGCACCTTTCATGGAGCCGGCAGACCAGTAGGGTTGGCCATTGCGCACATCAGCCAGCACCAGGTTGCCATCCCTCTGCATTGTCGCCCTACCAGGATTGAGGGGCGGTCGAAGATGGGCAACATCAGTTGAGTAAGGGAAGGGTGAAGATGGGGCAGGAGCAGTTGAGTGAAGGGTGGTTAAAGAAGGGGCAGTAGCAGCAAAATCAGCAAGTTTAAATGAAGGGGGCAGTAGCAGGAAAATCAAATCAGAGATGTCATAATGGATTCGAAATACTGGTCCTGGCAAACCAAGCAAGTTTGACTGCTCAATTTTGAAAACATCTGTCCGCAAGGAGGGTTACTCATATTGAAATTTGATATCCAAGCACCCTGATGGCGCACGTGCACCTCGTGACAGATTATGGATAAATCTTAAGTCCACACTCTCCCCTGCATGGGAGGGACTAGAGATCTCTCAAGCTGGCAATCACATTCAATCCTATAAAGTAATCAGCCAAGGCATGATCAAATAAAACCATGTTCACCAATTCACAACAAGAGCTCTGCCGATATCTTGCCTGTACACGCCGTTGGTTGCGATGAGCGAGCCTGGGCTGTACAGCGGGCCTCCGTTAGACGAAGCGAGGACAGAACCTCCTGCCAGGTTGACATTGCCCAACTCTTCGATGGATGATAGTAAGTTTCCACTAGTAGTCCCTGTTGAGCCGAGCATGCTAGGTAGAGGAAGAAGACCGGCCGCATGATTGTCCATGCCGTTGCCCACCTCATTGTGGACCACAACCACAGGGTTGGCCTTTCGAGCTTGGGGGACAGGATCACCTGCCAGGTCGGCCAAGCTGCGCCGTGCATTGCCTGCCTCATGGTGGATCACAATTACTGGGCCCGCCATTCCAGGTTGGGGGACAGGGCGGGCCACGTGGTTGTCCAAGCCGCTGCTCGGCCCCTCGTGGACGACAATTACTGGGTTGGCCTTTCGAGGTTGGGGGACAGGATCACCTGCTAGGTCGGACAAGCCGCGCCGCCCGCTGCCCAGCTCCTCACCGGCTGAAAGCAGGAGCTTTGGTACCGGTACTTGTCTGTCGGCAATAGCTAGGTATTTATTATTATCATCAGAGCCGTCAAGGCCCTGCATATCCAAAGGAGCATCATCCAGCTCAACGACAGGACTGTCATCGGGAGTGTACAAGTGTAAGCCACCTGTGGATCGAATATAGTACAATTTGGATTTTGCATCTGGACTCACATCTGCATGCCAGACATGCAAAGTGAATGTGCAAACTCTGTGTTGCTGCCATGCTATGTCATACTATTATATTTTCCATTTACATACATCTACATCAAATGAGAAACAGCAGCAGCAGCAGCAGCATGGCACAGCTGGCCTAGTGGTGGCCTGATGGTGGGAGAGGATGAAGGATCCGCAGCAGGTCTTGCAGGATGCAGTGGAGCCCAGCTGGTGCTTTTAAGGGTGTGGTAATTTAGAACACATTCAAACTTTGGATTTCAAGCAGCCAGATCACCGCGTCTCAACCTAGAGACTCTCACCATCGAGGTCCTTGTCGCGAATATAGATGCCAAAACACGGCTGCTCACTGCCGGCTTCCACCTGACGGTACATATCCAAGCCAGTCGTCTTGAGGCAGAACACGGGCGGCGGGGGCGGCGGCCCAGTGAAGAACAGGCGCAGTGATGCGAATGTGCCCATGGTGTCAGATGAGGCGCTAGAGATACCAGGGCCGAGGCTGACAGCTTGGCAGCCGAGATAGACATCGCACAGATCCACCATCAGTGCCCACGATGCAGCAGTGCCGTTTCCATCATATCCATAGCCAAACATGGTTCGGGTGGATCCGATATGAGCATCGGCGCACGGGACGATGTTGTCTCCCTCGTGGCCCTGGCCTGGGTGGAAGGTGAAGCCTTTGTATGTCGCTGGAGGAATGGCATGGCAGGATCCTGACAGAAAGGAGCAGCAGTGAGGGAAGGGGCAGCCGGGCAGGTCAAGATGGGTAGCAGGGAGGTCAGCAAGGTGGGTTCAGCGATTCAGTGGCAGGATAGTCGGAGGAAGAACAGCTGGGGGGGGGAGGGCAGCAGACATTCTTATGTTGAAGTGCAGAAGCAAGCAATAGCAGCTCCGAAGTTGATTGTGGTGGGAGACCTTCAGGAGTGCCCTTGGTTAGTTGTCACTGCCGCTGTTTGATCAAAAATTCAAACCAGGATCCATGATTCAAATGGCCTCAGTCTTCGTTGGTTCCAAACAGATGCAATCAACTCTCCACTTATGCATGCAGTTTATGCATCATGTTTTGTTGCACGTCTCCTATCGAGCTGATCTTTGCTTCCGCAAGCGAGCAAGGCAGCCAGCACTCAGATTATTCAAATAATCCGATCACTCGATCAGCGAAGCGCGCACTACCGAATACAACTACTGACTAATACATCCAATCACATTAAATTGAATTGATTTATTGCAGCAGGCAGTCCCCGCCCCGATCTATCTGGCGAACGCGCATGACATACCTTCAGTGGAGAGGACAAGGCTCGATGTCAACACAGCAGATATGAACGCTATTGAAATCATCGAAATCATCTTCTTGCTCAGGAGAGGATTCCGCTATTCAGCATCCTTATTTCAGATGTGACCGCGAGCAAAGCTCGCTCTGGCCAAGTCCAAGCTACAAGCCAAGAATTCGCCAGAATTCGGTCGTACGGGAGGTTCCGCTGACTCGCTGGGCGCTGTGCGATTCGACCAGAATTCAAAAGGCTGATATTCCGTACAAATTTTGATTGCCAATGGGTATATAGCAGTTTAGCCTGTCGACCCGAAAGAGCAGCCTAGCTAATGGGTGCTTGCTGTTGGCCGTGGCCAGATGAGAGCCCATGCATCATCACTGATTCACTATTTCCTTCCCCCTCACACTCTTGCGGCACTGTCTTATTTTCCTGAGAACAGAGGCTCCTGGAAAGTCCTCATGTGACTTCTCCATTTTGTGAAACCAGGATACCAAAGTACTGCAGCACATGAAGGTCCCTTTGTTTATTTAAATCTTTTTTCACCAGGCTGTGAATTCTGGGATTCTATCACCCACACTACAGCACAACCCTCTGAGCACAACATACCACAGCCTACGATCACGGTCAACGGACACGCACATATCCACAAATTCCCTGCCGTAAATTTCCCAAGGGAAATGCCCTGAGATTTCCCTAAATATTAAAAGCGCAAGAAGTTGCTGCCCGTGGCCTCCTTGCTCTGGGATGTCAGGGTTTGGGCCCCACAGAGCTTAAGAATCCACCCCCGAGATTGGGGGCAGCCCTAAAGTAAAAAATGTCTTGCCTGGATGGCACCAGGGTCTGGTAACCCTGATTTTCTGGCATTTATAATGAGTTTTTTGCTTACCAGGAGTAATGATTCTCTGGTGAAGAGCCCGCCGCTGGCGCCGAAACTCCCCTAATTGTTGGTTAATCATTTAGTTACCACGTGACGAGACCTCTGCTTCACCAAAGTAACTGCTTGGATGCCACCACGGCGATGACTTGTAAGTTGTAACCAGTGATCACTAAATCATCCCCTCTTGGCACCCATGCTCCTACAGGAGTACAGGGTTGGGTTGTAACACCCAAAAACCTGAACTTGAAACCGAGATAGAAAGCCTGTTTTTCTTTTAGGGTACTTCAGCTGCGGTACACTGATGTTACAACCTAACCTAGCTTATGGCCGGCAGGGCCTGATACTAAAAGCTTTGTTGCTATGGATGTAGGCCGTAAGCCAGTCAAGATTGATCCCAAACGGCCTAGCGGTGGTCGCTGTTTCGCTGGGCAGCCCCTAATAGGGGTCGTCTGGCACACAGTACAGTAATCACTGGCTGTTGCCTCGTTGGCACTTATGAGGCTGAGCCAGAGGTGTCGACATCCTCTGGAGCGATGATACAATATAACTGTGCGGTGGAGTTCACAGGATTGAGGATTCCATATTTGTATTGAGTGTAGTACTCCACTGGCATCGCTACCTGCACCAGCAGATATACTCGAGATCTCCTTCCTGGTTGTACTTAAGAAATTGAAATGCCAGGGGAAGCTGTATACTGGTACCGGTGCATGCTTTGAGGAAATGGCCGTTCGAATCATGCACCATGCATGGCATGCATGATGCAACTGGGCGGATGCTTCCTGCGCACGCTGTAACGGCAGCAGCATGCGGATCCCCGACTGCCCTTCCTCCCTTATCACAATGAGCTATCTACTGAGTAGGGCAGGCCAAGAGGAGGTCCTCCTAGGCACCCTGGGGCAGGCATGGCATGTCCACGCACCTGCTGACGTGTACGATACGTCGATACCGGTACTCCAGGTATTTTCACCGTCCACAAAGCGCAGCTCTCTGATTGCTGATCCCACCGACCCAGCAAATATTTAAACACCTCGTCCGCGCTGTGATTTCATCCTGCTGGTCCAATTACTACTCCAGGAAAACGATTATGGCGACGAGGGCCTCCAAGCGGTCTCGCCGGCAGCCTCTCCGTGCTGAACCCGTGGCCCATGGCCTGAGCGATGATGCGGTCGCTGGCGACGACAGAGATTCGGGTAAAATCACAGGGTATCAAAGAAATGCATCCAGCAAGGGATAATGTTGAGGGGCGCCAGTGTCTCTGTCGAGGCCAGGCCCGTCTCTTCAAGGGTAAATGCATGAGGGTATGGGGACTGGATGATGAGATCACACCCTCATGGAACATGGGATCACACCCATAGTTGGCCACACGTACCGGCTTGGTATACTGCTGTGAATGAATGAGGTCCTGTTCAGTGCCTGTAGCGAATCTGGCGCTAGAAAGGACATTGGCTTTGCACACACCAGCAGTGGGTTACCCAATTCACAACAAATTCCATACCGGAAGAGCATGGGCAAAGGGAGGAAGTATCTGTGCATGTACAAGATGCTGCTGCCCTACTTAAGGCCCGACTTCCATCTACACACAGCTTCAGCAAGTTGTTGCTGCTACAACGTCTACCGCCTGGTGTACGTTATGCAACCGTCCAGTATAGCCTTTTTCAGTTTTTCGAAAGGGCCAGACTCTACTGGTAGTAGCTCAGGCATCTTGTACGTTAGGCATGCTTCAGCATTGATATAATACTGTTTCCTGCATAAAGCTCGTAATGCATGCGGGATAACACTTACACATAAAAGAATCGATTGTCCGTGCTCGCCTTGCAAATAGGTTCCTCCTGATCCCCTACTCCTACCCTCACCTTCCAATCCAGCTCATTCACTGTATGAGTTCAGTAATGCCCAGCGGGTATGCACCATTCTGAACATGCTCTTCGAGGGGGCGAAGCCCCTCGGGCATCGTACTACCTTAGTAGCTTTTTAATATTTTTAGCCTATCGCCGTATCGGGCCCCAATTTTGCTGGCTATCTTCTCAAATTTCCGCTACGACACACGCAGGCTGCTACCATCCTCAGCCCCCTCCCCTGCTCAACCTGCCTCATCACCTCTTGCTCATGATAATGCAAACCATCCTAAACCGGCGATACTGTGCCGACGGCAACAGCATCAGTGACATGGTGCCTATGGACAAGGTTCCAAAAAGCGTTCCTGCTGAAAGCGACAGCGCGGCTATCCGTACCTCGTGCAAAATGCTGCACGACGCCTTTGACCGTTGCAACACGCACCTCTGCCTGGGCGGCCAGTTCGACAGCAGGACAGCAGCAGCGCGTTGGCCTCCAGCATCGCGCCGCACCGTCTCCGCAGCAGTGCAACGCGCGCTGGCCCGCACGCCTGGTCTGGACTGCCTGACCGTGCGATCGTGGTTCGAAGGACAGATTGTCCGCCTTCCCGTAATTTGGCGACAGCTGTGCGAGCTGGACCTGCGCGGCTGCAATAGCCGCCATGACGCCGAAGTGCTGCTGCGTCTTTGCGGCCCCACGCTGCGGCGCCTCAACCTCGACGGCTGCACTGCTAGGCTCCGGAGCTTCTCCCAGCTCTCCGAGTGCTTTCCCTCCATCCTGCACCTTGCAATCAGTGGCATCGGCAACCACCGTGACGGGCTTCATAATCTTCATTGCATCTCGGAGTGCACTGCTCTGCGATAGCTTATGATGCGGGCGTGTGGGCTCCGCGGACTGCCGCTGCTGGCCACGTGCCGCCGCCTGCGCTCCCTTGACCTCGAGGACAACCACATGCTGACGTGCCTGGCAGAAGTCTCGGAGCTGACGGGGCTGCAGAGCCTCAACCTCACCTGCTGCTATAGCCTGGTAGACTTGGGACCGCTTGCAGCCTGCCAGCAGTTTCAGGTATGCTGGGTGGGTGGGTGGGAGGGTGGGTGGAAAGGTGCACGACTGCGATGCAGTTTTATTTGTCGTGCACACCTGACCACCTTTAAGGACCGGCCAGGATCATGATCGGAACACGGTCAGCGGCCCAAGCAGCAAGCATGCTGTGTCAGGGACCCTCGGTTGCAGGCCGGGATGTTGCTGAAGTTCAGCTGAATTGCATTAAATTAGCACTGATGAAAGGACAGGAGAAATGGCCACAGTGCCCCGCGCTGCACTGTTTCTTTGCTTCTTACACCCCAAGGGAGGAGGCTGGTTTGCTTCTTACACTTCAAAGGAGGAAGGCTGAATTGCTTCTTACACTTCAAAGGAGGAAGGCTGTTTTGCTGCTTACACCTCAAAGGAGGAAGGCTGGTTTGCTTCTTACACCCCAAGGGAGGAAGGCTGGTTTGCTCCTTACACCCCAAAGGAGGCAGGCTGGTTTGCTTCTTACACCCCAAGGGAGGAAGGCTGGTCTGCTTCCGACACTGCTTCCCGGGGTAATGAAACCCCTTTTTCAACTAGTTCTTTTTTGTATCTCTGAGAAATCCAGTCAGGTTTGTTTTGAACGAGGCCCTGTCGTGCATGTTTTGTCCGCGGCTGGTTGGATGGCTCGCTAGCTACCTTTCCCCGTCTCTCTATGTCCGAGCACCTTGTGATGCCTCTCTCTCTCTTATATCACACTTTGTGCAAGAAGCCTTAACGTTGTTCGAATACTTACTGAATCAGTCAAAACCTTGCATTCAATGAAACGCAGGTCCTGGATCTGACCTTGTGTTACAAGGCAGTTGACCTATCCCCCCTAGCGTCATGCGGGGGTTGATGAAGGACCTCATCGTAGCTTACAATGATTGCACGGATGTGTCACCCCTTTTGAATTGCTCCTTCTTGACGAACCTGGACCTCATGGCGTGCTCCAACATCCAGGTGGGCTGCAGTGGGACAGGGTTTTGGGTCCAGGTTTTTAGGCTTCCTGGGGCTAAGGAATGCTAGCTGCTGGTCACACTCTGGCAGTTGATTGGGCCCACAGCTTCTTATAACTCTGGTTCGGCGTTACTCAGGATGTATTGTGTTCATGTTACCGCTAAATGCTGACCGCAGCTGCGGCTGCAGGGACGGTGGCTGCGGTGTCCCGTGCGCGCTGCCAGGCCCGAGACTACCGTAGAATCTCCCAGACATCGCTCATAATTAATTAATGATTGGGGTGTGCGGACATGCTGCGCGCTAATATTAATTCAAAAATCAGCGGTGTGCGTATTTGAACTCAGGTTTCCGCCGTAATCGATGCGCGAAGAGCCGGTCAGTTGCCTGTAACAACTCCTGCGCGGTGTGAAATTAAATCCCCAAAATTGGCGCTGCGCGGCCGATTTTTTTTGGTGGTGCGCGACGGGGAAAAATGTTTTTTGGGGGGGGGGGCGCGAACCCTAAGTGGTTTTACGGTACGTCGGCATTTCCTGCCCTTATGCTTTGTCTCGCAGCCGCTTTGTCAGGCTTTTTATGGTTGCGACTGCAGACACTGCACACGAGCGCCTCTGTAATTCTGTATCAGCCTCCTGTGCTTTAGGTTTCAGATGCTCGTCAGTTCATTTCAGTGCATATCAGACCACATTTGACGGGCTGCTGGGCAGCCACGACTGGTGCGATGGGGATACAACCTTGATTGGCCTAAAGCCAGTTAGACAAGTAGCAGCAACCTTCCTGCACTAGGACCCTGCGGCTGTGATGTTCCTGCATGTTACCAACGCACTCTAAAACAACCCCTGATGCTAAATGCTTATGCATGGATGTCCCAACAACTCTGCATTTAGTAGTCAGCTTATCATACGCCCGCTCTACACCCTCTCAACCTTTTATGCCAATGTCTAATACCTAAATATAGTCGCCGCCCAAGCTGTACTGAGCAGCGTTTATTTATTGAAAAACAATCTGGTCGTGGTCAGCCATTCCATTGGCATCGTCCCCACTACCTGTTCATCAACGTGTCTGAAAATTTATCGGAAAGTTATCCTAGCCATGATTCAACTACAGTGGATTGACAGAGGGGCTCATTCCAGATTTCCCAGAGGCTACCCAGTGGATTGCTGCTTAGCGAACCCGCTTTATCCTGGCAGTACCAGCGGAAGAAGAGAATTTGCACGGCACCTCAGTACATTCACGATGGGTGGTTGCTGGAGAATAATAATTTAGGAATCAACTGAAAGATACCAGGTCATTCATCTGCAAACCGGTAGCGACGCACGTCATTGATTCACATCTATTGAAAGTAACACAAATATAACCAGCATCCCGGATAAGTCATGGAGATATCATTAGCCTGTCACATGTAGCCATCAATTTTTAACCCCGACCCTGCTGCTGCAATGCAGGCCCAAGGATGTTAGATGTATGCGGTTGGTTGGCTCATTGTGCAGCTGGTCGCTAGTATTGAAGTTATATTACCGGTTTTCCTCATCAGAAAATCGAACACTTCACTAACACGAAGCTAACAGCCACGCAATCAGCACAGCAAAGTGCACGTCACCAAAGCCGGAAACATGCTTCAGGCCAAGTAGCCCAGGCATAAATAAAATCTACGTCACAAAGCCAGAAGCATGTGTGAAGCCAAAGACCAGGCATGGCAGCAACAAATAAAAAGCAAAACGCTTTCACATCTCAAAGAAAGCGGGTTACCGTTAACAAACAAATATAGGATCCTCCACAGTCAATTTCTGATTCAGCGGATGCGGAAAAGCATCCACATTTAAAAAGGCCAAACTTTTAAGGGAAAAAAAATAAATCCAGCCTCATGGGGGGTGAGGGGAGGTGAAGGGAACAGCAAAGCCTGGGTGAAGATAAGACCAGCCTGCAGGTGAAATAATTTATCGACAGCAGAATTTAGATGTGCACTATGCTCTCATCAGATGTGACCAGGATACTAGTACCAGTGCCTAAACATACAGCCATTTGTATAGACTGATATAGGTACTAGGAGCATGAGCCCAAACACTGAGCTAGCACATTGGGAATGTATGAAAGACAGCGGGCTTGCCTGCAGGAATGAAAGAAAGCGGGCTTGCTGGCAGGGATGAAGTTAGCGGGCTTGCCTGCAAGAATTCAAGTAAGCGGGCTTGCCAGCAGGGATACAAGTAAGCGGGCTTGCCTGCAGGAATGAAATCAAGCGGGCTTGCCTGCAGGGATACAAGTAAGCGGGCTTGCCTGCAGAGATAAAAGCAAGCGGGCTTGCCTGCAGGAACAAAAGTAAGCGGGCTTGTCTGCAGGAAGCCACTGAAGCAAGACACTCTTGGCATCACGAAAAACAAAATGAAAGTGAAGATAGACAGCCACCGGGATAAAAGTACCGCAGGAGGGCACTTGCAGGGTGTGTGATAACATGGAGGTGTCCGCCAAATAAAGACTTGCCGGTGAGATGCTGGAGAGGACGGAGAACATGCTACGGCGGAAGTAGCGGGTGACAAACTACCGCCTCTGACAGTAGGTGGGTAGATCACAGCAGATATCTGCTACTGCGCAGTCTCTGTGGACTAGTTAGTAACAGGATGAATATAAAATAAACACGCAATATTGATACTTCAAAAACGACACTGGACAGAGCTGTCCACTGCCCTTGGCTGTATAGTTATTGCCTTAGGCTCTCAAATTAACATTTGAAAGCAAGTAGTGATATGATGAAAAACGGCATGAAATGAAACGTCAGTTGCATATCGGTATGAAAAAATTCCATGAATGAGGGCCAGTCTGGCTAGCCGTCACGGCTCTATTAATTGCATTACGCCTGTGTGTGACAGCTACGGGTGATGATCCACCCGTCATCACCAAGGAAGCTGTGCTCAGCAATACATACATGCTTAACGGGCAAAGCCTCCGATGAGTGCTCCGATTAGCGCCACCTTGCTTGAAGCCAGTCCCCCCCCCCCTAAGAATGATCCAGTGCCATAGTGCGTCTGAAGAGCTATGCCCTTTTCAGGTAGGCCAGTAGGGCATGTCCTGCACTACACTGGATAAAGCACGCTGTTGGAAGGCACAAGGCCCACTGAGGAAGGCATAATACTGCGTGCATGCATGCCCGGGAAGGCAAGCCCTGCTGAGCAAGGCGAATATTGCAATACAGACTGGCATGCCCCAGGTAGGCATTACCAACGGAGCCATGTGAGCATTGCCCTTGTTGTCAGCCCTCGCTTGTGTGCTAACTCCTCCCTCCTCAGGCGTATGCCCTGCGGCTCTGCTGGCGAGTCGCTGGGCGCAACGAGCTCTGGGGGTGGGGTGCGCCCGGTGATGAATCGGGAGGCGGCGGGTGCGGCACATGCGTGCATGGCTTGGCTACCAGCCAGTCAGCATCCTCCCTCTTCGCATTGATGCCCCACTTGATGGACCTCAGGAAGGATGGCGAGGATGCCCTGCTGCCGCCCGCCCGCTGCTGCCCCGTTGCCCCGCTGCCGCTCTGCAGCGCCAGCGGCAAGGAGCTTCCCAGCCGACCTGGGCAACGTCCAGCCGACATGGGCCGCTGCGGCGGCTGCGGTTGCAGCTGTGGTCCTTGCTTGTTGGAGCAGCGGCTGCTCGAGGAGAAGGGCGACGACGACCGCGGGCCGGGAGACAGGTTGGATGCTTGATGACAGCACTGCAGAGAAGTAGGGCGGGCATGATCGAAAGACTGATAACAGATTTCTAAGAAGGCGGCATTGGGTGGCCCATTGGGACGAGGGGTGGGGGTCAAGTGTTGTTGACTAGCAGAATTTCCTTAGAAGCCTGAGTCACAATTGCATCAGCCTTGATTACCCTTGCGAGCCTGGCCAAGCAGATGGCACAGCTGTTGCGGGCAAACAGAGGTAGGACATGGGGAGGCCACATGATACGGCTAGCCAGCCAGATACAAAGGACCATCGACCTGGGCCCTGATCAGAAACTCTGTTTCCTGTGGTCAGTCTGAATTCGAACTGCCAGCGGGCAGTACATTCATATTTTTGGTGAGCAGGCAGTACACCCATATTTGATGTGTGAGGAGATAAATTTGCAAGCATTGAGCTCATTCAAAGGATTTGCAGCCATTGCCAGTGTTTATTTTAGCTCCCGCCAGACCACCTTTCGGGGGCCGCCCGGCGACCACTGGGGCGATAGGGACAAAACCTTGACCAGCCCATGGCCGGTGGCAGGGCCTGCTGAATCGGGCCTCCTTGGCCGTAGACTGTGATGTATCAGAATTGCAGCTGGGCACGCTGATATAAATGTGTTGTGGCTTTTTGGGCCACTCTTCGTCAGCCTCAGCATCGGGGCAAGGGTTCTGCAACAAACCCTAAAACCCTTCCTCCTTTTTAACTTCATAAATGTAAAGCTTGTCGCCCAAACCCTAAAAGTGAGCAAACTCAAAGATGATAAATGACCTGAAGGCCCTGATTCTGAGGAAGGCAGTGTGGTTGGTGCCTGGCTGGGGCAAAATCCTATTTGAAGTGAGCGGTGTGCCGGGTAAGCGCACCCTTCAGAACCCAGCAAAAAAGAAGTACAGAAAAAGCAAGTTCAGAGACCTGCAATTTGAATTTGGTATCTTGAAGCACTGTTTTGTAAGCCTTCGAAATTGTCTGCTGCAGTGCCTTACCTGCGACAACAGCCCCGGCGACGGGCGCCCGCCTGTGAAGGATGAGGCAGAGCGGGTCGCCGCACTCGGAGACACAGGCGTGCCGCTCAACGAGCCTGTAAAAGACGACGCGGAGCGAGTGACCCCGGTACGGGGTGTGGGCCTTCCGCCACCGAATAGGCCCTTGAAGGAGAAGACGGAGCGGGCAAACACACCAGGGGAAGCAGGGGCGCTGCTTAGCAGGTGCTCCGCGCCCATGGCGGTGGTGGTCGCTGCGCTGCGCCTCAAACCGCTGAAGAGCAGGTCACCCCCACCAGTGCTGCCCCGCGGGCTGTCAATCAGCGGCAGGGAGTTGAGGCGGCCCGAAGAAGTCAGCTGTATCGACAAACCGCCTCGCATGCCCGAGCCAGGCCTGCAAGAGGGTTCAGGGTACAGGGTACAGGGGTCGGGATTGATCATAAATAATGAACCTGACCGCGATACCCGAGCTTCACATACTGGTTCTCAGGCAAGGCATGCATTCAGGGGGCGGATTCCTTTCCGCTGGAAGCCAGCTATTCTCCCCCAAGGCATGTGCACCGGTATGCATACATATGAAATCAAATTAATTGAACGCCTGTTTTGTAAAGCAATTGAACCAGGAATAAAGACAGCAAAATTTGGACAGATGTTATGCATCGATTGATACCATACCGGTAACGAGAGGTCCAAGCATGAGGAAAATGGTAAACAATCGGAGCAAATGGGAGAAGTTGGTTCAAACGATTGCAACAAATGTGGAAAAATAATGATTAATATTGATCAATATTAATTAATTAATATTGATCGAGGCCCGCACCTGGACACTGCCAATGGTGACCCTGTCGCATTTCCAGTGGGCAAAAGGGCAGGGCCTGGCAGGCCAGCTGAGGACGGGGCGCTGTTCCCAGCCCCAGGTAAAGAGTGCTGCCTGTGGGTTGGCGTGTGCAGATACGAAAGATCGGGCAGGGTTTAATAAATGTAAATGTATGCGGGGCTAATTATACCCTAGCCATGTCCAAAGAGAGGCTGCGTCCAGAGGTTCAGGCGTAATATGGCATGCCCACAAAAGCCGACATTTTTTGGTAACCGAAACCTTGACAGGACATCAGTCGGAAGTGAGGAGCTTGTGTGCAGTGTGGCGGGGGGGGAGGAGGGGCTGCTTATGACCTGAACGCGATGCTCTTGCGGGTTGCAGCCTTCGGCGACGGCCTGTCCAGACAGCAAGCCGCAGGCCTGCCGCCGCCGCATCCTGCGTTCCTCGCACTCGGTCCCGCCCCCCGCATATTGAAGGGCGACGGCCTGGGTGACTCCGCTGCCTCTAACAATGTGCGGCCCGCCTCCATTGTCTCCTGATTGGCGGCGTCCGCGCCACCGCCGCAGTCGTGATTGTCTCTCTCCAGCAATGGCTGCTCGCCGTCCATCGCGAATGTGACGCTCGAGCGCTGGTGAGACTGCTTGCGGATGGTGGCCTGTGGGATAGAAATGCGTTGAGAGACGGGAGACAGGATGGAAACAAAGGGCCATCGACCGACATGGAACCTACGGCGTGCTCGTCTTAGTTGCACCCTACCCGTGGTGTAATTTTTCCGACCAGGAGTCCACGTTTGGCGGACCGCCCCGCGGCTGCCTCAGGCCTGATTGGGATCAAATTTCCTCAGGCCTACAGGCATAGGCTTACGTAGCAAGGCTGGCTGCGCATGTGGCCTCTGGCCAAAGGCCAGGCAGGTTATTCAAATGTAGCTGAACTGCAGCAAGCCCCCCCCAAAACAACACTGCAGCCCTTGACCCATCAGGAGCTCCCCATCCATAACTCTTCATTGATAACATTTCATTGAGAATCGTTTACACTAAAGTAATCGCGAGGGGGGGGGAATTAGAACTGAAAACACCCCATTCTCCAACTTTGTAAACCTTTATGAGAGCTTTCCAAAACTGGTCTCATATTTTTCTTGGCCCGGGGAGGGGAGTCGAAAAAGGGGGGCAAAGCCACAAACTTGTATACAGTATTTATGTTAGAGCACACCATATTACCTTTGGGGGGCTGCCAAGCGGCCATCACTGGGCCCATTTGAACCATACCTTGACCACTCTACGGCTGGCGGCTTGCAACAGTGTTTCCTGCACCAAAGCCTGCTGGCCACAGGCCGGATTGCAGCTGAAGTGTAGCTGTAGCACCCTGAAATAAACAGTGGCACAAAACGACACAGCGTCCCTGCAGAACCACCACTGACCTCTGCCACTTGGCGCCTCGTCACGACCCTCATGCGGTACAGCATGAGCATCTCGTACAGCTTCATGCCGCCAATCTGCAGTAAAATCAGCATTGCCTCACGCGTTGAAGAATATTAGTTCTCGTACAGCTTCATGCCGCCGACATGCAGTATAACACCAGGATCTCCTCCTGCGTGAAACAACATAAGTTATCACAAAGCTTCAGGCCGCCGATCCATGGGAGGGAGGGCAGGTTCAATTAGAAGGGCTACGAGTCTCTGACGCTCCGCCATCACATACCACAAAGAGGCCTTGATTTCTAGAACATACACCATATGCACATGCAGCACAACATTAGGAGCTTGGACAGCTCCAGGTGACCAATCTGGGGCGCTCGCTGGTTCATAGTTCAGGACCCATGCTCACAAATAGTACAGGAGCCCTGCTGTCTGGAGCAACACCATGTCCAAACATCCATCAGAACCAGCTCAGCGCATCCAATCTGGACTTATCACTGGACATGAGCCCTCTACCGTAAAAAAGGCAGTAGCAGAGCACCTTGGGGGCCCATCGGACCCTTCCCCAGACAGTTATGACCAGAAAGGCCGGACGTGGCCTCAGCCCATGCTGCACTGCTTTCCTATCTGGCGCGCCCCTGCCCAGAGGGGCCGTAGCTTTCTTGCTTTCCTTCAAAAGTAAGCCTCCAGCATCCTTCTTTCTGTTCCGGCGATAATCGTAGTATAAGTGCAAGCTTGGCCTCTCGGCCCATGCTGCACATTCCCCTCTTTTTAATTGATGTTGAGGTAACCCTCAAGCCCCTGCAAAGCGTAGAATTTCTCACCATTCCGGCAGGGTTTCCAGGATGATCTTTGGCAGCGCAAGAATCCTCAGGCCAGTCGCTGGAAGCATGCAATGGATATGCGCGGCACACAGAGAAATCCGGCTGAAGGGACGCCGTGCGGCACATTTGTGACATGTAGATCTGGAACTCGTAGCTGCGCAATGGATTTAGAGCTTAGGGTTGAGGATTGAAGGCTAGGGCTACACCCTAAACCCTAGCACTAACCTTGACACATTACCTGGAACTTTGCGCAGAAAGAGAGTTCAGCCATTGCAGCAACCGTACAAGGCGTGCCCTCTCCTCCCTAGTACAATATCTACCTTTTTACCCACTTCATTGTAAAATATCTCCACTCTTACCCTCCCTCTGGCTAAACACCTGCACCCTTGCCGCCCCCCTGGCGCTTTCAGCCCCCTTCCCCACACCCTGACTCAGGATCTGCAGCTTCCATGTTCTCACTACTCAGCTGCAGCCCATCTACAGCTCAGCTACACTCCTGCCTCCGGCCGCAGGCCCCAGGTATATCCAACCATGCTGCTTGTGCTATCGGCATAAGTCCAGTCCAGGTGGGGTCCCAACCGCCGTGCAGCCCGCTAATAATAACCTTGCAGCCATAGAGCTATCCTTGGGTCATCTTCCCCCCTGCCCCACTCACTGGTCAATAACGCCATCCTGGTTGAGGTCAACCAGCTCCAGGGCGTGGACAAGGTCGGTCACCCTGCACACAGGGACTGGCTAAGATGGGACTCTTCATCCATGACGGGGTGTTCTGTCAGCATTTACACAACCACCTGGAGGGATAGAAAAACCTAATGAAGTGAATTATGTCGATGCTTTCAAGCTTTTGAGCGCAGCAGTCCTCCATCTGATGGCTTATTTTAGCACAAATCAAGGAGGATGCATCAGGACGTGAACCATTGGATCATCTTGAAACTTTTCAGTGCAGCAGTACGCCATCAGATGGCAGATTGAATCAAAGGTCGTGGATGATGCAACATGTGTAAGATGTATACAGCACGACGAGTAAACAGCATGAGGAAACAGCAGGCAAGGGGGAGGGGGGAGGGACATGCACGCGCTTGTGACAAACGTGATGGATTGAGGACAGACAGTTTGTCCTCAATTCATCATGCTTGTCAAACGGGTTGTAGATCAGACGAGGTATCAAATACTGCAAACGAGGTTGTCCCAGCCAGCCTTTTAGTGCACACGAGACCGCCTCTGGTAGGCCGCTGGGCAGCCACCACTGTGCTGATGGAACCAAGCCTTGACTGACCTATGGGCTATGGCCAGTGGCCCCCAAATTAGGGCTATCTGCAACAGACCAACCCGGCCGCAGGCCGTGATGCACCTGAAGTGTAGCTCAAGCACCCTAAATTAAGCAGTGACTTGCAGGCCCTACCTGAGTGGCTCACTCACAGCACGCACATGCACCACATCACTCAGGGTGCATTCACTAGTGCTCATAGGACATGCACCCCAATTGCCTTTATTATAGTATCCTCTTTCGGACTCAATTTGAAGGCAGGGGTCAAGCAGACAAGAAAAGCAGAGAGAAAGGAAACTAATATCGCGAAGATACCGATGCGGAAACCAAGACGCAGCCGTGTAGGGCAACCTCAGCCAACACACTCGCAATCACCAGCTAGAACAATCCCATCACCGCGCAACCCATCCAATTTGATTGCTCGCACCTGTACCCGCTTGCACCCATCACTGCATTGGCCACATCAGTCATAACCTCCAGGGTCACATTTCCTAAGGGCATCACCGGAGAAAAGACAGACATTCAGCAAGCAGTGATAGTGTGCAGCAAGCACTAAGCACGTGCAAACAAATGACAATACAAAAGTAGAGTATAGGGTACTGGTGTTCTGTATGGTACAGGGGTGAAGGGTATGAGTAGGGTTTGAGGGTTCCAAGCCCTAAAATTATGAAGCACCAGTAGGGATCCTTTATCCTTATGCCATATCGATTTGTTCATCCGTACATGCTGCTTGACTGCTTTGATATTAATCAACACGTTTTCACACGCGACGGCAGAACATCTACGTCAAGAGGCGCTTGTCAAGGGACGCAGAGGACGTGTGTCTTCACACACGAGGGAAGGGCATCCAGGACAGGAGCTGAGGCCGGTCTACACACGGGCAGGGGTGCAGGGTGACAGGCCACAGGACACAACGTGGGATACAAAGCAATTAATCATGCAGTGCCAGTTCACACAGGTACAGTGCCATGTAACACACGGCGGACCCCCATTCAGCCCACTGTCCACTATTCTGTGGCCATGGCCAGTGGCCAGGTAATCCGTGCTCATCAGGGGGAACGGCATGGTGGTATCGCCGCCGCCCCCCAAGGTCGTGAGGTGCACACTAAATTAAAGACTGAAGGGCATGCATCACCGCACATCCCTTTAGGAATGAGGGATGGAAGCTGGGATGGAAGCTCATTAGCCTCTTTATGGGATGCCATACTGTACAACGATCTGGACAATTGGCGCACAATGCTGTGCACCTACACAATCGCTCTCTGAGCGAGAAAGAAGGTATGTCTACATACCAGTACACTGTACAACTGTGGTGGCAAAGTGGCCAGTATTTATTTTAGTGCGCACAAGGCTACCTCAAGCAGGCCGCTGGGCCCCCTGCCACCACTGGGCTGATGGGGACCAATTGATCGGCCTACGAACGATGGCCCATGCAGCAAAGCATTGCTGCATGGGCCCCCGAGTCGTAGGCCATGCTGTAGCTGAATTGCGGCTGAGGCAACCTAAACTATGCAGTGTAATGCTGGTATGGGATGGTGGCCCCAGGGCCACTCGGTAGCAGGCTGCTCCGTTGCGTCCCCACGCATTATAAATGCCCCACTTGCGAATCGAATGATATGGACTCACGTTCCAAGCCTGTGCTGCAATGGAATTCGTGGGGATGGGGCTCCATTAAAATGCTCCAAGCCTCCTCGATGTCCTGCTGCTGCACGATGGGTAGGTCCGACATGACGCCGTCATCGGCGCATAGGTCTTCTGCCATGTCCCAAAGGGATAGAGTCTCATGTTCGGTCTCGTGCAGCCTGCTGTCGCCCTCGAGCTGAATGGGATACCTGTTGCAAAAGGAATCCCGAGAAGCCATAGGGGCGACGACGCCGTTGCTGATATCGCAATTTGAGATGGACATCGAGACATCGGAGGCCATCATTCCGGAGATCATTGGCTCGTGCGTTCCAGCAGCGTCAGTTAGTGAGCAATGTCGAACGATCTGTTTGAAGCCAAGGTAGATTGCTCAAAGGGGGGAGGTGCTGACGACCACGTCAGCTGTCTTCTGTCTCGGGAACGTGAACCGAACCAGAACCTGGCAGAACCTGGCAGTACTCTCTCCGGGCCCACAACGAGACACATACTTTTGAACCCTAATTACCGGTAGAACACTTTTTATTTCAAATTATCTCCCACCCCCTGTCTAGATCACCGGGTTCCATGTTCCTGCCCCCCTCGCATAGAAGGGTGGCATGGCTGCAACATGGTCTTGGCAGAGCACGGTAGCTGGAACTAATTGAGCATGCTCGTCCCCTACCAGCCCCACGCAGCCGGGCATTCAGGAGGGCCCAGCGGGTGTGCAGCATTTTAAAATGAAGCGTTCGGCTGACAAACGTCAATGGTGTGGTCGACAATTTCATTTCTTACCTAAGAATATTTTTGAAGTCAGTGGATTTCACCCTCGATTTCACCCATGCTTTAATTTTGGCCAGGGAAATCTCCCACGCTTACACTCCCAAGGCCTATCATGGGATCTTCCATGGTATCCTAAGGATATGCTGTCCTAGGCGGCTGTGGGCCAGCGCTGTTGCTCCCCTTTTCTGCTCGTTAGTCTGTCTGCCTCCACTGCCCCTATTTTGGCCGCATGAATTTCAACATGTCCTGCTTGTGAGAAACCGTACTCCTTCCTGTCTCAATACTTGCTGTAAGACAGTGGAATGATGGAACCGGCAAACTGCAGCTAGGAAATCCATGGGGGAGCTAAGAAATAGGCTTTGTGATCTCACTCTTTGCACGATTGTGATGAATTGTTTGCCCGCATTTTGTGCCTTGCTTGATTCAAAGGACCATCAATGGTCACTCACGATCTGACCCTATGACATGAATCTACGCAGGTCAATTCGATTCCCGTCCGCTGCCCTTGCCCTTGTGTGCCTTCTGTACCACGCGCTCGAGTACGAGAGGCTGGCGGGTGGCAGCCATATTTTCCCATTGAGATCACCAAACAGATTGTCTGGACGGTGACCAGTGGAAGGCAGAATCGCACGACAGACTTCTGATTCGTCGCTGCACCTTTCATCAACAAGTTTATCCTCGCAAGTAGACCTCCTATTTTGTGCTGGTCTTGGGTGAGACTTCTGCGTGCCCCACGAGCCCCCTTGTTGTGAGGCTGTTGAGACGCTTGCCCAAGGTGCATTGGACCCCTCGCACAGCCCGCTGTTCATGCTACTCCCGTACTTGAATAGTTGAATCCCCCAGTCTTTCCCCTTCCCCTTTGCGCAGTGCTGGAGGATGACCCAGCGTTTTAATAGACAAGAAAAACAGGTTCTGCATAAGGTTCTGTTATCTTGCAACGTGGTCGCGCGCGCTTCCTTAAGACCCTGTTGTGGGCCATGCAGGAGCGCAGGAAACACATTGGCATTATTGCAGCACTGGGTGTGGATGAGGTGCCCAGGGTGTGTGTCACCAATGAGGCACACCCACGCGGCCGAGCTCTGAGCGGGCCCAGAGGTGTAACGTTATTGACCAATGAGGCACAGGACTTGTTTATCCCGCCTTCTCCTTTTGTTCCTTTCTTTTGTGCTCCCTCTTCTTTTTACTTTTTCTTGTCTCTGGGAACAGTTGGGTGCCCACGTGGCCGAGCGTTCTTTTGCATGGCCCAGAGGTGTAACGTCATTGATGAATGAGGCACAGCTGGCATAATTATTTGGCTAGGTATTTACTATTCAGTGCACTGGCATCGGCACTGACTGCTGTAGGGAGGGGTGCTTTGTCAGTGCTGCGCTGAAGGAGCACATGCTTTTAGAAATCCGGTAGGATGATGATTGACCTGGCCTCCTATAATTCACTCCAGATTCATGCAGTATACACACTAGTCCTCCCGTCACATTCTTTCAGCTCCATTTCTGCTGATAGCCAAAGAATACGGATTTTTATTAGTAAATTAGGCGGCACGACCATTAAAACATTCAATAATACACTTTACGGTTAAGTAATCAACATCAAATGGATTGAGGGCAGATGACGTCTAACAGACGTTAATGATGTGGGCCTATGGAATGAGGAGTTGTGAACCAACAAGGGGCCTGTGGATGCAAAAGTACAGTATCAGATTTCCTGGAAGGCAAGCAATGAGATCAGACCTACTGGTTAAGCCCATCCATTTTCGTTCAACCACTACTTCAGTACTTCTCCGCCACTTCATCGCCGTCTGGAAACAGCCCCTCAAAACAACCTAGACACCCACCCTGTATTCGGCCGCTGAGCAGCCTTGACCCTAGAGGCCTAGAAAGCCAGAAAACTAAAGCGAGCCCCCCTAAACGCAGGAACTGAAGGCAAGGCGAAATAAGGCCCGCCAATCAGAAACAAAAAGAGCTAGGTAGAGGCTGAGCGCCCAAGTAAAATGCGCATGGGCCCTAAACAACCATGGTAATCTTGATGCATCAGCATTATGTCGGTCAGAATACACAGTGCAACAGGTCAAGCGCCTCTGGAAATCGGACATCACTTTTGTATATTGACCTTGGCAGCACTATCAGGAGTTACTTGCACTGCCTTACGCTCATTAGCAGCTGTCGCGGAGCCACCACCACCTGCCTTACTGGCGTTTCTTAGGGGCTGGCCTGCTTAAGCCTGCATTTCCTCCAGAGCCGCCGTCAGCTGGCCTGCTTGGGCCTGCATTGCCTCTAGAGCCGCCGTCAGCTGGCCTGCTTGGGCCTGCATTGCCTCCAGAGCCACCGGCAGCTGGGGTGCTTGGGCCTGCAACGCCTCCGGAGCCATGACGTTTAGATGTCTGGTGCTGCGTTAACAGCGCTGTGTAGGAAGTGGCCAAGGATAGCATGCGTGACTCCATGACGAGGCCTTCCGAGTTCACCCTCTTGTAAAAAGCATCGATGAAGCTCTTCCGCTGCACCCTAGTCTTGCCCGTGGGACAAAAGTAAGCATTGATATCTTTCCATGTAATGTCGAAGATGGCTCAACCCAGCTCGTGAGACAAAGACATGTACTTGAAGCGCCGCAACAGCGGGACCCCCACCTGCATTGGGAGGGAAGGGCTCAGCATGTTGAGCGGCTGAGACACTTTGAGTGAGGTAATCATTGGAGATACAGGGTATTTACAGGGTTCATCAGAAGGGGATAGGCATGTGAAAAGCGAAGGCTGGATATTCTCAAGCAGCATCTCAGGAGGGCAACAATACTCATGTGTCTGACCTGCTCGCTGTGAGTCTTCACGAACAATCCGTTGGGTCCCAACACCTTGTCCATGATTGTCGGGTATCCCGTCAGCTTGTCCATCATGGGCTTCACGTGCTCCACCCATCCAACCTCCATTTGTTTGGTGCTAGTCACCTGCCGCGTGCGATGTACCCTGTCACGAAAATATGGCATCAAATTGATAATTAAGTGCCCAGCTTGCCCAGGGTTCAACGTGCTCTGATAAGTTTAACATAATGCACTAATATGAATTTATGATAGACTCATGGTCTTTATACTATATTAAGTCTTACCTTGGAGAGCTTCTTTGTCTGTGAGGAGCTTGTCGCTCACGACTGCCTTCAATTCGTTCAGCCCATCCATCCTCCAAGGCGTTGATCAAATTCTGATCAGACCACTGGACGGACTTGTTCTTGGTGTCGTAAGTGTACTGCAATCACGGGGTTGGGGTATCCTCATTTCAGATCAAGCATATCAATACATGTTTGCTCGAGGGTTCTGGCAACAATTTGGCCCATACATACAAGAGCTTCCCAAAGACCCAAACCTGCTCTGATCCATCAGCACCGGCCACAAGTGAGAGTTGCATTTACCAATGACAAGCAAAGAATCAGCGTTGAATTACCTGCATGCCCGCGAAAGGCATGATCCTTGGGAAGAACCTGTTGTAGCCCCTGCCTTGAGGAACAGCCTTCTCTGCGGACACATGGCGAAGAAACCAATCGAAGAATGTAGGCAGCACCTCCACCATCAAGCGCATGGCACCGGACCAGCTGAAGGTGTCGGGGCAGGCACATGGCTGGATGACGTCACAGCTAGTAGCGAACATGCGCTTGATTTCGTCGGTGGAGGGGCCCATATCCACCAGGACGAAGTGCCCCTTGTAATCGGCGGCGGCATCCAGCAACATGTTACGGAGCGCTGCGTGAGTGTGCCACTTGTTGATCCCGGTGGTGGCAAGCTCTTTGACAATATCTTCGATATCCTGCATGCAAGTAAAAGGGGAAAACAAAACCATCGATTGGTACGTTCACCTGGTTCCTGTCAGTTCCATCGGTCTGAAAGCTGATGCAAAAATTGCTAGATGCAATAAGCCGCGCCTAACCAGGATACAATCGATTATAGGGAATGGATTGTCCAATTATTGTGACCCTGCTGCAGCTCTCCGATAATGAAGGTGGGGAGCCACAATGCTGGCTTACCAGACCCTCAGCCCACTCACCCCTGATCCAGGAATCAAACAGATTTTGCTATTGCCGTTCTTTCCGTCGTATTGCTCCTTCTGGACCTGCTTGAGGTTAAACTTCACCTCCTTGTGGCAGATATAGTCTTGCAGGAGCTGGACAAGAGTGGGGTACTGACTGTCGCTGTCTTCGATGACCATGTCTGAGGTCATGGCACTGCCAAAATCAGGTTTTATGGTGTCCCCTTTGATGTCTGGCCTTCGTTGACCGTTTGGGCCTGAAGGAGAGCTGTCATGTCTGCCGCGGACTGCTGGCTGACCTCCATCAGAATGTTTGCTGCCTCTGTCGCTGCCTCATCATCAACATGAAGAGAAATACCCGCCATTGTCCATCCCAATAGTCTTCAGTTAGTACTAAAGCATGGTACATTGGTCAAGAAGGGCCTGTGCTCATAAGGAATAATGCTTCTCAAGTATGTCGCCTAACCCTGAACCCTGCTTGTGGAGAGACGGGCAGAGGGGTCATATTTTCGACTCGCCCCCCCTCAGTGTCGAGGAGTTTCAGAGGAAAAAACTTGAGCCAAGAAGGGGGTTGGAGTCTGGGCACCAGAGATATGGAGGAGTTACAACTACTGGCATCCATGAGTTTCAACTATGGCCACTCCTCCTAACCCCTCAAAAACTCTGATACCTGCCACAACAACCACAACTGTGGCTACCATGGCCACTCCTCATACCCCTTCAGAAACTCTTACAAATCTTGCAACTGCCACAACTGCAACAACCCCCTGGCAGCAACTATAGCCACTCCTCCTACCCCCTCAGAAACTCTTACGACTGCCACAACTGCGGCAGCTATGGCCACTCCTCATACCCCATAAAGAACTCTTACAATTGCTACAACTGTGGCAACTATGGCAACTATGGCCATTCCTCCTAGCTACCCCCTCAGAAAATCTTACAACTGCCACATCTGTGGCTACTATGGCCACTCCTCCTACCCCCTCAGAAACTCTTACGACTGCCACAACTGCCACAACTTTGGTTTAGGGTCATGGTTATAGGGTTAAGGGACTAGGGATTTGAGGGTTGAGGGTGGTCTAATTAGTAGTTTTTAGGGTTAAGGCTGTGTGGTTTAGGTCAGGGTGTGGTAGAGTAGTGAATCTTTGGCGGGGGATGCGGGGAACGCAGCCCTTGATTTGTTTTCTCTGGCGGGGGTGCGGAGAGAAGCAGCCCCCCAATTATTTTTCTTTGGCGGGGGGGCGGGGTGCTGCTGTCCCCCCATTATTTCCCTTTGCGGGGGGGCGGGGGGCAGCAGCCCCCTGAATAGATTTTATTCGCGGGGGATGCGGGGTATAGCAGCCTCCTGATTGGATTTATTTCTCAGAGGGTGCGGAGGGCAGTAGTTTCCCAATTATTTTTACAGGGGTTGAGTGGGAGCCGGAGCAGTTTCGGGTGTGGGGCATAGGGGGGAGTTTCACATTTCTCTTACAACTCTCCCCTCCCTCAGTTAAGAGTAGTTGTGCGGAAAGTAGAAATTAAACTGTTAAGTAACTGGGGCGTTATAGTCTAAACTACACTATCAGTGCCACTCTCCCTACTTGCCTGGGGCTGAAATAAAAATCGCAGGTATACAAAACACTGACCTGCATCTGTCTCATTGTGGCCTGTGTGAGCTGGATCCGTTTCAGATGGATCCTCTATAAAGAAAGTGGTGCAGTTTGCCTGCCGGTTTCCGTCCGCAACGATGACTGTGAAACCGATCTTCGCGAGGATCGAGGCCAGCAGGTACGTTAGCTTGGTCTTTCCGGAGCCACCCTTGAATGTGAACATGGCGACCAGTAGCCAGTCCAGTAGGGGGACCCCGTACGACAGTGCAGGAAACACCGCATCCCTAGTCGCCTCTGCATGAAAGGAGGCAAGGTAACGTAGTTTATTTAGGGACCCAACTACTACTACTGCTGGGAGTGCTGGTCGAGCGAGGCATGCATACTGGTAGGGCTCGTCAGATGTCGTCCCCGACTGTCGACTGACCCATCAGTCCGCATGTATGTGCGAGATATATATCAATGGCCCGGGCTTGGCTGGCCTAACGGACTCACACAGGCTCTCCTTCCATGCGTTGTCCATGATGTAAGACGACGCACTCCTCTGTCTGCAGTCTGCACTGAGCAATTATGGGCACGGTGCTTGGCTTGCCAATGACATGAAATGTGCAAGCAAGGGTTGTCTCTAGGGAACTGGGCGCCGATCGGGCGAGTTGCACTTCCCTCCGTTTCCTACGTCTTAGTGCGCCATGCAAGTCAGGAGGGGTGGGTGACATTCCATGCATGCTTTTAGATGGGGCCTTGGGTTGCATGGGATGGGTGACTGCATGTGATGGCCTGGTCTTGTGTCTCAAGCAAAGTGGCCATTGATTGCGCACTTTGAACAAAGCCAGTCGTTGAGGAAAGCTAACATGTCATGATGTGCATGTCACCCTTCAAACGAATGCCCGAAATCCCAATTTAAACTGACTGGCAGGGACAAATCTTGCCATGTGGTCCACTCATCCCGAGTGCCCCAGACACCTCATGCACACATCCACAAAAAATGGCACTCGGGAGGTCCCGCCAGGTGACCCTTTCATATTAAATGTACTCCTGGCTGACGGGTGGTGCCCCACCTACGTGCATCCCGCTTGTATTTCATATGCCCCACCGGAGGGTACAGCGCTTAACCCGCGTGCATGGCCCCCACTTGTATTTCCTATGCCCTGCTGGTGGGTGCAGTGGTCCACCCGCATCTTAAGCCCACCTGCATTTCCTCTGCCATGTTGGTGGGTGTAGCGGTCCGCCCGTGTACATGTATAGCATCCACCTGTATTTCCCGTGCCCTGCTGGTGGATGACGGGTGTAGTGGTCCACCCGCGTGAATGTCACCCACTTCTATTTCCTGTGCCCTGTTGGTAGGTGTAGTGGTCGACCCGCATGTGTAGCGTCCACTTGTATCAACGGCCGAGCCCTTTTTTTGAGCATGGCCCAAAAGTGTGACGTCATTGACCTGTATCAACTGAGTTTTACCAGTATGCATGGCTCCGCCCGCATGCACAGCGCCAGCCCTTTTCACTTTGCCCTGCTGTTGGGTGCAATGCTCCATCCGCCTGCCCTGTACCCGCCCGTAATTCCTGTGCCTTACCGGTCTGTGCCACGCTCCACCTGCATGCACAGCGCCTGCCCGCTGTTTTCACTCTGCCCTGCTGGTGGGTGCAATGCTCCACTCGCATGCATGCACTGTGCCTGCCCATAATTCCCGCGCCCTACTTAGGTAGGCAGCGATCCACCCGCATGCACAGTGCCCCCCCGTATTTATTGTGCCCTGCCGGTGGGTGCAACGCTCATGCGTAGCCCCCACCCGTACTTCCTGCGTCCTGCCGGTGGGTGTAGTGGTCCACCAGCATGCACAGAGCCCACCCATATTTACTGTGACCTGCCATAGGTTGCAACACCCAAACGAACGAACAGTGCTCACCTGTATTTACCAGAGATACCTAGTATTTACCATGCCTAGCCGATGGGTGTGCCGCCATTATTTCCCCACCGTAAGGTCTGCTGTAAACTAGAAGCGAATTCTCACCCCCGGATTATCGGCCGTACTCGGCTTTGTACATAGACCCAGGGCACCAGGCTTCCCAGGATCTTCAGGAGATTGGGTAGTACTCATAACTTGTCAACAACAGAGAGGAGTCCCGGAGGAGTCGAGGAAAGGAGCCCAGCTGCTCATAGCCTGTTTTTGCGTCTGTTTCGCAGGCTAGAAGCTAAGAAGCTGTCTAGCACAGCAGTGAAGCAGATGGTTACTGGTATTCATATTGTTGAATTCAGAGCACTTAATGTATGGCTTACTAGCGAAGTTATGATGTACTGGTAGGTGTAGTCCTTAGCTGCGACAAAATTGGTCATAAATCAACACTACCGGTAGTCGGTAGATCTGACCAAGTAAATCTGATGTAGAGCCTGGAATAGGACATTGAACAGGAAAAAGGGGAAGGATGGGCAGATGAAGGGATGCATCTCCATGCATGCATGAAGGAATGCCTGCATGCATGGAGGAGAGGAAGGGATGCATGCATGGAAGATGGCTTACTACTCGTGATTGGGAGTGAGGTATGTCGGGTCATCGGGGGAGATTAGTAGGTTGGCTCACCTGAGGCTGGCTGCTGGCTACATATGCGAGCTGAAAGCAATGCGAATGGGAGAGGTTGTTACATCTGATCAAGCCTCCTTATCATCCTGTCGAAAGCAAGGGGACAACGTGTGGATATTTTGCATTAAGGAGGCTGTAACTCATTTTGGATGTCGAAAGAAGGTGCGCTGGAGAACGCCGATGCTGCGTGGATTTTGGGAAGTACAGGCTGACAAGATGCCCAAGCCCCAGTCTGTGTAGCCAGTACCCTGGAAGGGAAAGAGGACTACTAGGGTGGGTCAGTAAGAACAAAAGGAGACTCTATGGTCACCGACAATCGGTGGGACTGTTTTCAAGATAATGTCGAAGACGATGGATGCAAAATGCAGACTGGACAGTGTGAACTGAAAGTTGTTCAAGCAGAGTAGGGACATGGAGGGGTGGAAGTAGTGGAATGCCAAGAACAGGAAAAATCTGCTTGATGTCTTTACAGAAAATGCCAGAGCAGCCAATGATGACTAAATGAAGAAAGGGATGCGGGAAGAGGGGGTCAGCAGGTGGGGGTGGTGTTGGTGATGGAAGAGGTTGTGGAGGAGTGGTGGGAAGAGGTGTCATGGTAGGGGTAGAGAGGGTCCATCCAGCGGCGCAGAGGAAATGTACCAATTGTGCATGCTGTGTGGATTTGTGGGAAAGGCAAAAAATGCAGACTGGAAGCAATACTAAGTTCAAGAATGTGGATAGGAAAGCAGAGAAGGTGGCTCTATATAGGAATAAACGAGCGTGGAAACTGAAAAGTACCGGACCCGGACGTGTCCGCGGACATCCGGACATGTGTACGGACAGACCCACTGCTTCACACATCTTACAATATTGAAAACAAGCCCTGTGTCCATAGCCTTGAACACTCACTTCTTTAAATCCTGATTAGCAGAGGTGGCTTGGAGATCAGAGTATATTCTTCAACACAACTCGGGTGCTGACCTCCCAGCTTCCCCAGCCATCCCCATTGCTAACCTGAATGTTAACAGGCCTCGATAATTGACATTTTAGACGTGCTCGCTGCATAAACAAGGTATCAATCGTGTTGATTGATTGGGGCAGCTTCTCGCCCATCATCCCCATCTTCCTTGTTCCCTTCAGTCATGGAGCGCGTCGTTGGGTAAGCATCAAATAATTATAAAAGCCTTGTGGACTCGCCTCATTTTGGATGGATTTTGGTTCTTGTTTCAGGCTTGTAAACAGGCTTCAACAGATCTGTTCGACGCTGGGAGAGACAGCGGGGAGTGAGGATGTCCTGCTATGGAATAAGCTCCCTACAATTGTTGTTGTTGGCGGACAGGTAAAGCAAAGACTGAATTTTACCAAGATCGAGTAGCAATTTTGCTACTGTGACCCGGCAATCTTTCTCCTTTGCAGAGCTCTGGAAAGTCATCCGTGCTAGAGGCAGTCGTGGGGCGTGATTTCTTGCCACGAGGCTCTGGCATTGTGACAAAGCGTCCCTTGGTGTTGCAACTTGTGAAAACTGATGATCCTCACGCCCAAGAGTATGGCGAGTTTGGCCACACGGGCAACAAGCGTTGGACGAATTTCGGTAAGCGACCAAAATTTCCTCAAAGCCCTTCTCTGTCTAAAACTTGGCTGACTGCCGATCTCCATGTCCCCCACAGACGACATGCAGAACGAAATCGAAGCAGAGACAAACCGGCATCTCAAGAAGATGGGAACCAAGGCAGTATCACCTGATCCTATCTACTTGACCGTGTACTCTCCAAACGTGCCGAACCTGACCATGGTGGACATGCCTGGTGAGGCTAAAGGCATCTGCGTTGGATTGCAGGAAGTCACAGCTATCAGGATGCTCCATGCAAACGTGCTTTAAGCCTGTCCATATGCCCTGCCCGCGCTCAGTGCCCCCCATGCTGATGCTGCTTCATGGACAGGTCTGACCAAGGTTGCAATCGATGGACAGCCTGCCAGTATTGTGCAAGAGCTGGATGACATGGCTCGGCAGTATATCAAGGGTGATAATGCTATTATCCTGGCTGTGACACCGGCAAATGCAGATCTGGCAAACTCGGATGCCCTCCGCATGGCCCGCGAGGTGGGTTGTTGACCTGAATAGAAAAACACTACTTGACTTCACCTAGAGGCTCACCATGGGAGGTGCCCTACTAACAAGAGCAGCCATTTTCACAACCAAGCCTTGCCAAATTGTGCCCGTCACTACCCCTGTAGTTGTCCCCATGGGAGATGCCCCGATGGGGTAGGCCGGGACCGGGGATCCAGGGTAAGCAAGGCGCCTTTCCTCGCCTGCCTCCTATTTTTTTGCCTAGGGAAGCATGGACGACTCCACTAGGTATGCTCACCTTCTATGCAAGCTGCACTAGGCTCCTTGTCGATGTGAAGCAACATGTGCAGGGTCCTCAATAACAGGTTGCGCACTTCAGCCGATGAGCTTCGGCCGAGGAACTTCAGCCCTTCCATAGACTGCCCACTCTGAATGGCTGCACATCACCCTGACCTCTGCTTTGCCTAGATGCTCTCCCTGGTAGACCATCCCTTTCACGGCCTCCCCTGGACCAATAGCCCTTGGGTGGCTGCATAGGCGCTGCTATGATATCAAAATTGCTGGCTGCTGTCCCCGCATAGGTGGATCCCAGCGGTGAGCGCACCATTGGTGTGCTGACCAAGGTGGACATCATGGACCGTGGCACCGACTGCCGTGATGTGCTGATGGGCAAGACACTGAGGCTCAAGCATGGCTGGGTGGCGGTTATCAATAGAGGCCAGGCGGACTTGAACGGCAGGGTGAGTGGGCGTGGGCACGGTTGGGTAGATGGACTGATCATACCGGTTATTGCTAGGTCGGGAGCGTAGATGCTTTGACATCATCCTGAGAGGACTACGCTCTTTGCGCCGCCATGAAGTGCCAGCTTTCCCCTTATCCGCCTTCCCTGCCCGCCTTGCCTTCTTTCAGGCAGTCAGGGAGATTTATGTCCCCATGACATCGCGCATGTTTCCGAGAAGCCTTTAGGCACAGCTGCCATAGCTGTCTAAGCTTTCATACCTCTCATGCTTCCACGTCTCCAACCTGCTCTGCCACTGAATGTCTCTCCCACATCTCGTGTGGTCTGTGTGTGTGTGTCCATGTCTGTCATTGTAGGACCAGTATTTCTGTAAAGCTTTTCCTCAATAATCCTTGGTGCAGCCTATTTTTTCTCTAAACCAGTGCAAACCTCCACTTTTGTGCATTTTCTTCACCGCTGCTGGCCTCAACCCCACTTTCCTGCTGTAGATGACGATGAAGGACGCTCGATCCAAGGAGAAAGATTTCTTCCTTGGCAGGCCGGAATATGCCGACCTGTCCAACACGGGCACTGGATATCTCGCGGACAAGCTCTCGCAGCACCTCATTTCAGAGATCATGAAGAGTCTGCCGGGCATCACTTCGTTCATTAACCAGAAGTGCGTTTATACTGGTCTGGTTTCGTCGCTTTGCTTTACTCCAAGCTTTGTTGAGCCTTTCTAGATTGTGGGGCTAGTGCACAGGCAGGCAACTTCACATTAAATGACTTGGTGGTGGTGGTGGGGGATACAAAACTCAACTCAGCCCTTATGGTCGTCATTGTATTCATCAAGAACATTTGCCCTTACAGCTGCCCTTTGACAAGCCTTTACATTTGCCCTACATCTTGTCGAGGACCCTCATTTGCCCTCACACTTTTCTGACAGCTGCCTCTTCACTCGCCCTCTCGTCCTGACAGCTGCCTTGTCACTGGCCCTTGCCCGTTGCCCTGACCCTCCTACTTGCCCTCGCTGCTACATCACAGCATTGACAAGCTGGAGAGGGAGCTTAAGAACCTGGGTGGTGACATAAAGGAGGGGCGCGGCGCGCTGATGCACCTCATCCTGACTCTGTGTCGAAAGCTGGAGGAGGCTTTTGCGAAGATTGTCAGCGGGGGACGCGACGGTGAGTGTGATACGGATGTTCCATGGCTGTGTCTGCCGCTGTTGTTGATCAGCAGGTACATCAAGAACACATGCGCTGCCACTGCTGGCTGGGACGTGTATATTAGGAGACATACTTACCCTGGGAAGAAGCGGATATCTTGTTTCCTGGCTCCCCCCCCCCTCAAGCGGCCCACCTCTTTTGGTGAACCTTGTTTACTGCCAGCTGGTGACTGGAGAAAGACGGCTCTCCTTCCTAGTCTATTGCCTAACTGGCTCCCGGCACTTCCACTCATGATTGTGGCCCTACTTTGACGATGGACCTCCCTGACTTCCCTCATGCTGCGCTCCCATAGGTGGCGAGAAGATTCTCGAGGTGTTTGAGATCAAGCTTAAGGAGGCTATCTCGAAGCTGCCGTTCCAGAAGATTTTAACGCTGAAGAATGTGCAGCAAGTGGTCAATGAGGCGGATGGTTACCAGCCGCATATCATCGCGCCAGAGAATGGATACCGACGGTAGGGGCCACTGCTTGTGCTAGGGTGCTTCAGCTGCGATTTAGCTGCATCACGTCCCTCGGCCCCACGGGCCGAGCTCAGCAAGTCACTCCTAGACGTGTCCTCATGGGCATCTCCTTTTTTGCTGGTGGTTTTCTTCTATTTTTATTAGGATGCATGTGGTGCTGTTGTCATGTTGTCACCGCTTGCACCTGACAGCCTGGTTACTCCTCCACCCTACCTCCGCTCAAAAATACGCGGAGACCCCCAATTCTGATCATCAGCCAAGATTCTAGGGGAGGAAATAGAATCTGCATCCCTCCACCTCCTCCGCCCTGAAACACAAAAGACCCCACATGCAAATGACGAACTTCGGACTTTGTTTTATTTATAATCAGAGCTCATGGGCATGATTATCTCCTGGCAACTGCCCCTGGCTGCAGTCTGTGCTAGTGTGCTGCTGACAGGAGCCTTGAGAACGGCCTATCGCTGATCACACCTGGTCACTCCTGGTCCCACTGCTTATTATCCTTCCTATCCTTCAGGCTGCTTGAGAACGATATGGTTTTGTTGTGTGAACCTGAACCTGGTGATCACCTCTTTTTTTTGCTGCCCTCTCAATCTCCGTCCTGCTGGCTGACCAGGACCGGCAGCGTGAACCTGCACCTTAGCACACTGGATGACACTGCTGCCCTTTCACTCCCTCCCTGTCTTACAGGCTCATTGAGACAGGCCTGGAGCTTCTACGCGACCCTGCCTTCAGCGCGATCGAGATGGTGCACCAGATCATGAAGCACATTGTGACGCTGGCCATTGCGACGCCCGAGTGCCAGGACCTGCAGCGCTTCGGTAACCTCAAGGCAGAGCTCATCATCCACGCGTCCAAAACGCTAGGTGCATGAGGATGTGGGGCAAGCAGGCAGAGGGAGCGGGCAGATTTTCTTGGGATTGCTCGGTGTAGGAGGAGATGTGGGAAGCAAGCAGGGGGCATGAAGCTTCGAGAGGCTGATGCTCTAGGAGAGTTTGTGGGAAGGCAGGAGGGGGGCAGGTAGGCTTATAAACCCAGCATTATGCATGCTCGGTGTGCAAGGATCTGAGGAAGGGACAGGGATCTAAGGAGGGGGGGGAAATGCAGCATGTTTAGCCTCTTGTGTGTCAGCCCCTACGTGTGGAAATGCGTGGGTGCAGGTTGTTGGGGGTGTTTAAGAGGAAGAACCCTAAATTAGCCCGCTGGAAATTTGTCTCGTATAACTTGGGGCTGGGACATATTACGGTACTGGTTCTGCTGCCTTCTCGGCCAGCTTGGGTACTGCCTTCCTGTTTACTGACCCTTCCAACGCCTCTCCCTCACGCATAGACAAGCTGTGCAAGGAGGGCAACCTCATGCTTTGTGTGCAAGGATGTAAGGAAGGCAAGGGAATTTAAGAAAGGGGGGAGGTATGTAGCATGTCTTGCCTCGCGGTGCGTGTGAATACTCATATTTTCTGACCTCTGCCGGCCATCCCTCTCCATAGACAAGCTGCGAAAGGAGGGTGACCTCATGGTTAGGACGCTGGTGGACATGGAGGCCTCATACCTCTCCGCTTCGTTCTTCAGGGAGATCGTGGCAGCAGAGAGCTATGCGTACGACCCCACGCGGCCTAAACCCGGCTTTGTGACGCTTGCCGGCGAGCTACTGTTTGAGAAGAGGTGAGAGCTGTGATTACAACCTTAAGTGACCTCAACTTGGCTTCGGCTTGCTTGCCAGCAAGCTACTGTTTGGGAAGAGTTGCAGAGGCGCCTTTTGGTTCAGAGACAACCTGAGGGCAGAGCGGCACTGGTGAAACTGACTGCCCTGCAAAATGATTGGTGACCCGCCCTCCTGACCCATTACCCACCCTCCATCCACAAACCCTTTTCCTGTTTTCCTGCCGTTGTCCTGTCCTCCTATCTTTATAACCCTGCCCTATTCTCCCGCCCTATCGCCCCTCGACCCGCCCGTCAGGTATGACGCGCTTCCGCCCAATGACGCGCACCTGCAGAGGATTGCTGACCACGTGAGCTCCTACCTCCAGATCGTACGGAGCCAGCTGTTGGCAACAGTGCCCAAGGCAGTGGTGCACACCATGGTGCGTGGGCAGGCAGGACGGGAGCGGAGCAGAGGAGGGATGGAACAGGGTGGAGCGTTAGGGACATGTGGTCAGCCTGGTAAATAGGATCATTTCTAGCGAAGTTAATGACATAGGGTGGGAAAGATGAGTGGGTGCTTCATTCCCTGCTAAGTTACTCAGGGATGGTTTCACTGGATGATCAACGGACAGGACAGGACGGGTGGGTTAAGGGGGTGGCTGGCTGGGAAGTGGGACAGAAGTGGGTATGTTTGTTTGTCTTTCTGATCAGGGGCCATTCGGCGCAGGCTGTCTTTAGGGGCATACCGTCACCTTGGTGGACTGACAGGGCCTGTGGATTTGTCCGGAGACTGATGTGGTTTATTCGTCCCTCGCAGGTCGTGCCGGCTAAGGCTGGCTTGCTTGAGGCGTTCCAAGAGGAGATCGCAGGCAAGGACGAGAGCGAGCTCAGGCGCCTAATCAATGAGAGCGCGGAGATTGCTGAGAAGCGCAACATGCTCAAGACGAGGCTCACGTTGTTGCAACGAGCATCCAAGGAGCTTTCCGCATTCGCATAAACCTGTTCAGGAGCTTGTCCGTGTTTGTTGGTACCAGCATGAACCCGAAAAGGAGCTGTCTGTGTTTGTTGATACCAGCAAGGGAGCTGTCCCAAGTTTGTCCAAGCCTGCTCAGGAGCTTTCCGCATTTGCCCCTCTGCTTGCTGCACCTCCAGTCTCCCCACCTGCTATGCTCTGTGCCCCTGTCTGCAAAGTCTGATGTTGCCACTTAGATGTTACACCTCTGGGCCCTGCCCTGATGTTGCAACTGAAGAAAATATCATTTTCAAGGACAGTCGTGTGTTGCAACTGTGTGCGCATGCTTGTACAGTGTTTTTTCGTCCTCCTGTTCATGAGTTGTGTGTGCACGGGTATGAAAGCAGGATGACACTTGCTTCCTCCGTGACCTGAGGGGACTATGTGGGGGTGTTGCATTATTACCTCCACGCTTTATTTGGGTGACTGTGCCGACAGTCTGATGAGATACATGATTGACACATTTTATTTTGGCTTCTGAAGCAATGGGGGGCGCATCAATAACCGTGGCTTGTAATGTGATTTGTCTGATGTAGTGGTGGTCACTATTTCTCAAAGGATTCCTTCAGCTGCTGTAGCTGACCACCAGGGGCTGACCACTGGTCAGCTGAAGAAATCCTTTGAGATGGGCTACTCCCGCGCTGTCCTGGAGTGTCAACAGGAAGCAGGTATATTGGCAGGCTGTCGTCATCTTTCTAGCTGTGACCAATGGCAGTTCGGGCGTTGGAAACCGGGACGAGCTCTTGTTTCCGTAGCTAACGACCGATTGCCGAACTCATGTTTTGGCTGGACTGTGGCTCTGACATGGTAGAATTTGTACCTTGTGGATGGCAGCTGGAATTCACATTGCCCATCCCGGGCCGATAGGCCATGAGCCAAGCGGGGACCAGCTGGTATGCGCCCTGCTTAATCTACTCCCATATGATTCTCCCCAAACAGCGGACATAGCATGCATAACACTGCCGCTAGGTCCCACCCCAAACTTGACGACTACACTTTTATTCCGTTTGTGACGACATAGGGGTCGCGAGGAGTCCCTCAAGTGAGAAGATGCATGCTGGTCTGACCTTTTCTAGTCCCGCAACGAATAAGACGAGGCACAAACAGAGTTTGAACCAGATGCAGTTTTGGTTCACCCCCGAAAAGCTGGAACACTTTTCCCCTACATTACAGCCTATATCTCAGATCCACACCAAAGGGCACGTTCATTTCATTCCTGCATTATGCAAAAGCAACTGCCCTCCACCCCCTGAGACCTGCTTTGCTGGCATGGCAGCTTCCCACATCCAAAACAGCACTTTCCTGGCAATTAATGAACTGTCAATGAAACTGAAACACATGAAACTGGGACCTCTTGCTCAGGCGGCCAACCTTGATAAAACCTTTAAAGGCTCATGCCGCCTGCGAAGGTTTAAACAGCCCCCCGCTCAGCCGCCCCCACATCCCCTCCCAGCTCCCTGCCGCGGAGCTGCGGGCGCCACCAACACCGCCCCCCGCTGAGGACGAGTCCGCTGCCACCTTGGTGCCCTGAAGATCCAGTGGTGGTAAGCTCTCACTCAAGCGCCGGACGCGGCTGTCACCCAAGATCTCAAGAACCTGTGTGGGGGGTGATGGGGAATACAAACGTCATGGCCAGAGGTGAAGACGCAACAACTGCCACCTTGGTGCCCTGAAGCTCCTGTGGGGGAGGGAAGCTCTCACTTGGGCGCCGATCGCGGCTCTTATTTCGAACTCAATAACCTGTGTGAAGGGTGATGGGGACACATCATGGCCGGACAACACAGGCCATGCCACCTTGGTGTCCTCAAGCTCCGGTGGGGGTAAGCTCTCACTCAGGCACCAATCCTAGCTGCCGATCGAGATCTCAAGAACCTAGGGAGCGAGGGGGCGTCCTGGCCGGAGGAAGAGTTTGACACAGGATCAGCTCAACAGGGGCCTGAGTCTGAGTGGGATATACACTCAAACAGGGGACCAATGAGGTTTCCTTTTATAATGAGACACATGGGGGGGAGGGGACGACATGGCCAGAGGAAGAGCGTGCCACAGATTCAGCGTGAGGCGGAGTGGGATATGAAATAATGAAGATGAGGAATGTTTTCCCCCGTGTTCAGCGTTCAGCGCATGGAGAGGTGGGCAGGGGTGGACTGTTTTGATATTTGGTGCCAGAAACACTACTTTGCGCGCGCCCAAAAGTAGGTGTTAATTATCACTCTATCGCGCATCAACTGCGTGCACCCCCAATAATAATTCATGAATAGCAGAGTCAAACCTGTTCTATGGTAATTCAGACTTTCCATCTGTCCAAGAAGTGGAGCCCCCTAGAACAGGCTCTGGACAAAATCATCAGGCGTAAAGATACAGGCAGGAGCGAGAAGACCCTAAACACTGCAGCACGAGCACTGCTGCCTCTCTAGGCTTACTTAGCCCTGTGACCATGTCCTCCCCTCCCCTCCCCATACCTGTGCTCGGCATGCTTATGCCTCCCCTCCCCTCATCTGCGGATGCACTTGGCCATACACATTCCGTTTTCTCACCTACAGCTGCCCATGGTTATATCCCTCCCCTCCCCCCACCTGCGGCTGCCGTCCTCCCCTCCTCTCACCTGCGGCTGCCCGTCGCCGCATCCCCGAGAGAGCCCTACATCCACGCGGTACACACGACCATCACATGCTGAGTTGACCCCCTGGGCCTGGATGGTGTGGCCCACCACCATGCGCTGGGCACCAGGGATGGACTGCGAGGATAACGAGGCAGGGGTGTGTGTGTGAGAGAGGTGTGCGAGCGGTGTGTGTGTGTGTGTGTGTGTGTGTGTGTGTGTGAGCAGGGTGTGCGGAACTGCGAATAGTGTGTGAGCGACGTGTGTGAGCAGGGGGGGGCGGTGTGTGTGTGGAAGGGGGGGGGAATGGGACAGGGGAGGAAATCGACTGGGAGGGAGGAGGGCATGGGGGAGTGACAGGGAGATGGGATGGGGAAACAATTGGAGGGGGGGTAAGGGGTGGGTAAGGGGAATGGGTGGGGGAGGAAACGGCCAGGAGGAAAGAGCATGGAAGCGGGCGGGGCCGCATTGTAAGCGGGAGATGCACCTTCACACCTCAATTCCCAGGCACCTAGCCTGCGCCAAACCTCCACACTTCCACTAAGAACACCACATTCTGCAACCCTTGCCTTCTACTGAACTTCGAGCAACTGCCCTCCTCTGCTGCTACCCGACCTGGCTGCACTCCTGCCAGTACCTGCAAGACCTGCTGCAGCTTGGGGCAGTCGCACTTTGACTCGTCCTCGGTTGAGTAGTCGCGGGCCCAGACGATGGCTGTCGAGCCACGCAGGAAATTTGGGGGCTTCAGGGCCTGCCCCTGGAGGAGCCACGACTGCGTCTCTCTGGCAAACGAAGGGGGGCATGTAGGAGGGGGAGGGGTGGGGCCAGTGCATACCTCACAAGAGATTTACGTATTAACGCTGCACTAATGTACTGCACAGCCGTACAGCAGAAAAAGGGCATGCCCCGAAACCCCATCCCCAAAGCCTTGTGCAATAAACCGCATCCCTATTTATTCTCTCCATAATGCCACCCCAAAGTTACTCTGGTACCCACACCTGTTGATTCTCTCCAACCCGTACTCCACGTGCGCGGGTAGAACCCCGCCGTGTACAAACAAGTTGCTGCCCACCTGCAGGCGGGAGAAGCATTTCAAATTCAGCATTCAAAAGCAGTGAATGTGCAGATGGCAGGCTGAAATCAATTACTGGTGTTCGCTGTGTTCAGGTATAATGAAAAGGGGGGATGCGCTGGCTCATTTCAAACTGCGGAAGGGGCAAGGCCCAAGAGGAGGAGCATAGCCAGGGAGCACTCCCTTCAAAAAAACAATCCATTCATTTTTAAATATATATTTTGAATTTGATGTTAGCATTCCATCCTCGCCCCCGAGAAATGCCGCGCTCCAGCCCTTCATGGCAACCGCTGACCCCAAGCCAGACACAAACACAAACCGAAGCCAGTGACACAGCCCTCGAAACACACGAAGTAACTAAACACATCAACCAGATACACATGCATCCTCCCATGGCCCGCCTGCCCGTTCAAAACCTGCAGAACAGTGGAGTGACTGGACATGAAGCGCCTTGTCAGCTCTGCCCCTGGCTGCATCGCCGCAGTCCGCTCAAAGTGCAGGCTTCCATACATCCCAGATATAGGATCAGAGGACGTGGCGGCAGCAGCTCCCAGACCCGCCCTCGGGCGTAGCGGGGGTACCCTGGATGAAGCTCCGCCGCCGTACCGTTCCCGTAGGCGCCCCGCGAGCGCCTGCCACTGCTTCCATCGGGTCAGTTCTATGCTTGCGCCTGAAAGGGTGACGGGCGAAGCGGGAGAGAGGCTTACGGGAATGGAGAGAGGGTGTAAGGGTTAGGGTTGGAGAGTTAGGGTTGGAGGGTTAGGGTTGAAGGGTAGAAGGCTTGAGGTTGAAGGATCGGGGTTCAAATTGCTCTGGGAAGCAATACCAGCTGTGGGAAACATTGACTGTGTGAGAGACGAGGGTGGAGCAGGGCCAGGCACAGCAAAACTGGCAGAAGTTTCAGTGCCAGTGGAAGGGGGGCACAAACGTAATGACACGCAGCAAAAAATAAGGCTCTTGGGTTAAGGGATGCACCAACGCTGCAACAAATAGAAAATCAGGACCGGAGAAACGCACTGGTTTGCACTTTGCAGCAGTGAAGGCGTAACAGGAATCAATTGCGTGACAATTAGGGGATAAATCCCTGCCCAGCCCAGCCCCAGCCCCCCAGGTCAAGGGTTCAGGCTTTACCTTTTAGTTTGCACTGGTCTGCACCTCCTGCTTTTAGGGTAGTTGCTCACCTGCTGTGGCATACCGATGGTTGCTGGCAACGTTCATGGTCTCTGCAAAGGGAGCAGGGTGGGAGGAGGGCAGGCGCAATGGGTGACGTGGCCAGTGCATGTGTCGTTTGCAGGAAGCGTATATGGCTAAGGTGGGATCGGTTATCTCTGTTGTGCTCTGCACAGGAGTCTAAGAGCTGATCTGGAAGGGGGGGTACCGTTTCCACCACCTACCTCATATCACACAAATATCCAGCCGCTCATGACCAGAGCCTCCCATACGTCCCCTCAAGGGTCACCCCTCTTTTCAATTAAATATTACAGTCAGTGCTTTTCAATGCAGATCACAGTTACCCACCCACGAGCCGATTGCCAAGGAGCCCAGGCAGCATGAACAGAGGTAAGCTGTAAAAAGTGTGAATCACCCATCATAAAACTCTACAGATACTAAACAAAAAACGACCCAGTGGTAGCTGGTACTGGTATTCGTTTGGTATTCGTTTCTAAACCCTAAACCCTAAATCGTGAACCCCGGAACCGTCAGCCCGAACCCTCCCAGCAGCACACCATGGTTTCCGTTGAGGATGTACATCCGGCCGCCTGCCGCCGCCGCCTCCAGCTGTAACCGCTCCATGAAGTAGAAGATCTGAATCTCTTGATCGCCTCTGTCCAAAATGTCGCCAACCTGATATTCAAATCACAGGACTGGCATATTCAGGGCAGCATAGACAGGATTGACATAGACAGGATTGACAATTGACATAGACAGGATTGACATAGACAGGATTGACATAGACAAAATTGACATAGACAAAATTGACATAGACAGGATTGACATAGACAGGATTGACATAGACAGGATTGACATAGACAGGATTGACATAGACAGGATTTTACATATTCAGGGCAGCCTAGATATCCTCCTGCTTGCTTTGACCCATCTGTGCAAGACCAATACATGCTCACCTGCGTTAATTTTAGTGCACGCCAAACCAGCTTTAGAGGACACCAGGGTGGCCACCACTGGGACCATTGGGACGGAAACTATATAGGCCTATAACCTACACCCGGTGGCCCAAGCAGCAAGGCTTTCTAAACCAGGCCCCTTGGCTGTCCACCATGATGCCGCGGAATAACAGCTGAAGCGCGCTTAATGAACAGCGATGCTTACAAGCTTCAGCCAATAAATACTAACATTACACATGCTTCGACCCAGGTGCACCCACCCAACCCCTGCTAACCTGAACACATACGCTGTCGCCTCCTGACCAACGCCCCCGCTCGTCAATAAGGCCTGATAGCCGGAACGCTCGCCAAGCCTTCTTAAAGTCACCATGCAGATCGCCAATGGCAATCAAACGCTCGGCGCCCGGCTCAAAAGTCGGGACCACAGTTTCAGCCGTCGTCTAGGAGGGTACAGAATTAGCGATTAAGGATACAGTTTTCAGGGGTTAGAAGGGAGGGCTTAGGATCTCTATCGTCGACTGGAAGGAAGCGCCCTAATGTAAAGGTTCGGTGCGGGAAGGGAGCGAGACCAGGACTGGATGTTTAAGGCACGCAATCAGGTGTTTGACATGCATCAGCAACTGCAGATCTGCACACCCCTGATCTCATGCGTGGTTCTAAGGCTGCATGGGAGGTATGGGGTCTGGTCTCATGCATGGATCTGTTGTCATGCTTGCGGGCATGGGGTCTGATCTTATGCATGCGCCTGATGTCATGCATGGGCAACATGAAGTCTGATGTCAAGCATGGGCCTGATGTCATGCATGGGCAACATGAAGTCTGATGTCAAGCATGGGCCTGATATCATGCATGGGCGGTATGAGGTCTGGTCTCATGCATGGTTCTAATGCCATGCATTGGGGCATGGGTTCTGTACTCATGCATGGGCGGAAAGAGGTTTGATCTCGTGCATGGGGCAAGATCTCATGCATGGGCGGCATGGGGGCAAAGTCTCATGCATGGTCTAATCTCACACTTCCGCCTGCTCGCACGCATCAGAGGCACACATCAAATATCCTGGGACACTATCGCCCTCTTCATCTGAACCTGCTTCCAGCTGCCCTCTCTCCGCCTCTCATCCCATGAGGGACTCCCTCCATCCCTATCCTGCTGTGATAGGTGCGCACCTGATCTGGGGCTGCGGCGGATCCATTGAAGCCAAAATCCACAAATGCATTGACGAAGGAACCAAAAAGCTGTGAGCATTAAAAAGCGTGATGGTTCAGGAGCCTTGACATTGTAGTGCTGGCCGGGTGCCTCTGGACGTAAGGATGGACAATGTGCAAGACCTGGCAAAAATGCATAGCGTCAGCAGCATATGCTGCTGACGTACCCTGAGACTTCCAGCAGCAGCAGCAGAAGCAGCAGCAGCAGCCAGCAGCATGAGGTCACTGTCCCAGATCTGGTATCGCCCATGTCGTCAGTATCCCAGCAACTCAAGCTTTTGAATTTAACGCCCCCGAAACAAATTTCAGCGACTCAACCTCTAGGAGCAGAATGTGCACGGGGCAATGCAGCAGGTCTGGCTAGCGTGGTGTGTGTGTGTGATCAGGGCCATGTGTGACGCGACGCACCGTCGGGAACGCCTGCTGGCAGAACTGCTGCTGCTGCTTTTCCTTTTCGGACAGCCCAAAAAATGCCGAGTTCCAGGTCATGATGGCGTTTGTAACAAAGGTCAGACCGGGAACTCCGGCGAGGCACTGGGGGAGGTAGACCTCGCTTTGGACCCAGGCTGTACTGTGGACTATTCTTGTTAATTGGGGTGCTCTTTCTATCCCTCAAACTGTCTAATAATAGGAGATGACTGCTGTTTCGGCTGCTGGTCGATCTTCCACTCTTTGTGGCATGTGCGTCATGCCTGGTGTGCCGTATTTTATCGAGGCCGTGTACAACATCGGTGTCCTTTGCATGCAAGCTGGGGGGTCGGGGCTAGACACATGGGACTTATGCAGTATTATTCGAATAGCTTTGTTTTCAGTAGTTCCTCTTTTCGCCTGACATCAAGAGTATTACTTCGAACCCCTGTTACGAGTATCACTGCCCCGAAAGGATAGCCAGCGTGCAGCCCTGCATCAGCGGGGTAGGGAGCAGCATTAGCTTGCACAGCATCTACATAGCATGGGCGTCACAATAGACGCCGTCGACTTCGACTCTGTCCCTGGTGCGCGCACCCCTGCTGCTGCCTCAACCCCCGACGAGCTCTAAGGCTCGTCGCCCCGAGCCCCCCCATGCCGTTTCCGTTCCGTTCCTCAAGCTCTCAATCCCAGTGATCCCCATCTCTTGCACAGAGTACTCGCTGGAGCACGACCTGCGCTCCGTGTTTAAACGCCTGGGCTTCGTCAATCACGGGTGAGCATGGCGGAAGGCAGGGTCGTTGACAGTTTGACACCGGCCTCTGACACGAACCAGGAGGCAGTCTAAACGCTGTCCAGTTAACCCAGCAAATTCAATGCCCAACTCTTTTATTTGCTCGTAACACGCTGCTGCTGCCATTGCTGCTGCCCAGATGTGTGTGTCTGCGGCAGCTGAAGGGCATCATGTGGCAGGTAGACCCTGAGGTGAGTAGCTCGCAAATGATAGGAGATTACGACAGGGGATGTGGCTACTGCAAGAGGGTGTTTTTGCTTTGAATAGTGCATACACTGCAAGGCTTGTGAGCTCATGCACGAGATGGGGGAGGTAGGAGGTTCATGCATGGGTTCATGCTCCCCATGCACCCAACTCCTCATGCAAACACCTCCCCATGCATGAACGTCCATTTTCACTATCCCCAGCTGACCAGCTCTCAGCCCTGCAGAAAAGCGCCGCGTTCTTGGAGGAGGGGAAGCTGCCTTGGCTGAGCGGGGGAGACGAGGAGCCTGTCTCACAGGAACAGTACACAGAGGGCCTCATGGTGAGAGACACAGGACGGATTCCACGAAAATGTACCAATCTGGTGGTCTCATGTAAAATGAATGCATGGGTAACTTATGAAATGTATGCATGGTAGCATTCAAAGGAACCCATGGTAGCAGTGCGGGAGCCAGCATTGTGATAAATGGAAAAAGGGGATATATATAATGTACTGCTTTCGCTTTACGGCAGGATAGCCAGAAAAGCCGGGCTTAGATTTATTTTGGTGGTTGATTAGTCCTGGAGAAATGCGAAGGCAGGCCATACCACCAATGCACCATATGCTCTCTCAGCCCCCCCCCTCCCCGCCGGTGCCAACTGCCCGGTGCCTGATGCATGGTGTTGCACCTGGCTGGGTTAATGGCAAGCAAGGTGTCATTGCAGCAGACACACAAGGGCATGCTCAGTCATCAGGCCCTGGGATCATGCCAGCCATCGGATTCATGGCTGCCATATCAAGGTTACACTTAAGGTACTGGTGTGCTTATACCTCCATGACTAACAAGATGACTAAAACCATAAATACGGCACAGGCACTGGGGGCCACTGTCCCCTTGGAGGTTCTGCGGGAAGTTCTGGCCTCAGTCAAGAGCCAGGCGGAGGGCCTGGCCGCTTCGGTTGGACTGCTGACCATCACCGAGGCAGTTGAGGAGGTCATGGAGGAGACAAGTGGACAGGCAGGCGGAGACGGGGGCATGCCGCTAGACGTAGAGCTGTCGCTGAATGGGCCACTGTCACCAGACGCGGCAGCGCGGGACCTCGGCGACAGCGGCGGGGAATCGTACCAGCATCCTGAGCCGGTGGATTATGTGCATCCGTCAGGTGGGCGATGGGAAAAGGAAACAAGTAAGGAGGAATTGAGGGAAGTATGTTACAGCTGTTCTTCCCTATTCAGCATGTATATTGTATGATCCCCAGGCCTTTGCAATAATGTTCAGCAAACCTTCAACATTAATTACAGCGTACGCATACAAGCATTCAGTCATGTACATTAAGCAACTGCTGCTCCTTGATCTTCCCCAGCTCCTTGCCACAGGAAGTCACCCTGCTCCTTCTGCCGCTCCTTGATCTTGCCTCGCACCTCCTGTCTTGCTGCTGCCCCGCTGCTGCTCCCCCCACACCGCATTGGGCTGCCGTTTCAGAACATTCCTCCACCTCGGAGCACAGGTTGCAAAACATTCCTCCAGTTAGCTTCTTCCCTTGTTGCTTCAGTAGGCTGCTGCTCCTACTACCTTGAGGCCCAGTTAGAGCTACCTCTCCTCCCGCTCGACAACCCTGGAAGTGTTCCCCCTCCTACAGTCCCTCCTTGATATTGTTATAATCCTCCTACAGTCGCTCCTTGATATTGTTATAATCCTCCTGCCACTCGTATTTGCTGCTGCATGCTACCGCCACCTGCAGTCCCAGTATGAGCCATCTATCCTCCTGCTCCTTGGCATTGCCTCCATCCTACTCTCTTGGCATTTCTGCTTGCTACCAGCCCACCTGCAGTCACTGATGAAACGACCTCTCCTCCCGCGTCTGGACAGGAACCCTGTCTTGCACCCTTCACATTTTACGTGTTACATTTTGAATTTCGGATATTTCCTTTGTTTTCCTGCAGGCTGCCGTGCCTACCTTAAGTCTCAGCTGGAGCCATTGCTGCACCGCGGGCTGGTGGAGCTGGTGAGCGAGGTGGAGAAGCAGCGCTTGATACAGGCCTCGGGCGTAGCCTGGGAGGAAGGGGAGTACCTGCCTAGGAACTGGCAGCCATTCTCACCCTTCAGGTAGGCTGGAGTTCGTGTTTAGGCTGATGGTGTTGCATGGGCTGTTACTACAGATGAATGTTTTGGGTAGACGATTTCACACATTGTGTACTTTTGTGCTGTTGTGGGCTGTTGTGTTGCATGAGCTGTTGGCCTGTTGCGCAACTGTGTTGCATGGGTGGTCGTGGTGCATGGACTGTTTTGTTGCTCAGAGATATGCTTTGGGGTGGCTGGCGGCTGCCCTGAGCTCTGATTGATGTGTGGGCTGTCCTCTGATGATTGCGGTTGGATACAGGTGGCTGGCGAACTGGTTGTTGGAGCAAAGCTTCAAGGATGGAGGGGGCAGACCGCAGAGCAGCTGTACCAGAGGCTATGGCAACAATAACCCAGAGGAGAAGGCCGGGCTGGCGTTTGATGCCCTAGACCCTGGGGGGCAAGGGTGAGAGAGGGTTGCTGGGGGGGGGCATAGAGCTATGGCAAAAAGAGCCCATGCAGCCATGTGGGGAAAAAGGCTGTAGAGGGGGGTTCATGGTTTCGGGGTCCAGTCCCTGGATCCATGGGGGCTTGCGTGAGGGAAGGCGGCTGTTGAGTTCAGGGTTCAGGTTAACATACCCTGGCTACAGGCGGATACGGGTGAGGGAAGGCTGCTGGGTAGTGTCAGACAAGCTCAAGGGAGCCAAAACGTGCCCCTGAAGAGCTGACAGGGTGGGGGAGTTGCGTGTAGCATATATGAGGCAGGTTATGAAAGCGGCACACACAACGCGGCTTCCTGACTGGGAATTTGACTGGGAAGCTGACTGAGCTAAGATGGTGCTTGTGATGATCACATGCTGGCTGTTGTGGACGGACCTGTCTGGACCCTGGACCATCCATGCACCCCTCAAAACGTGAACCTCACACCTTCTCCTCAATACTTGTTGTGGACGGACCTGTCTGAACCTTAATCTCAACCATCCATGCGCCCCTAAAAACGTTAAACTCACACCTCCTCCTCAATACTTGCTGATCTTTCACGCTTCCTGCGGATGCATGTGGTCACTAAACTCCATTCATCATGATTAACATTTTTTTAAGAGTACGTAAGGTAACATAAACGACGGTAACGCCCCCAACCCTCACCTTGCATCAGGAGGATCATAGCGGCCACTTATCCTAACCCCTCAAACCCGCACCTTGCATCAGGATGGTGCCGGTGGCAACCCTGTACCAGACGCTTCGTATGGACCGCGATGCCGTTATGGCTGAGCTGGCAGATTGTGTGCTTGCGGATGAGAACATGATCCCCAAGGAGGCGTTTGTGTCCATCCTACAAGCGCTGGTGAGGGGGGAGATATGGACAATGTTGGCGACCACTTTCGATGCTGTGATGGCTGAGCTGGTGACTGCATGCTTGACAATAAGAATGAGAAGCATGATCCGTAAGATACGTAGAAAAGGGATCTGTCCTTCTACTAGCCCATCTGAAATCTGAACCTAGCCGTACGTTTGCTCCCACATTCAATCAACTGCTAGTTGATTAGCAGCTTATGACCCGCTCATCAACTGCTAAATGATGAGCAGTTGATTACCCGCTGTGAACGTTGCAATGAATAATGTCTATGACATCAGTGCATCTGTATATCAGCAAATTAACAAATAAATGCATGGCCTCTTGGCCTATATGTTGCTATCCTCGACACAATGTGTGTGGGTGCGTGTGCACGTAGGTGCAGGAGTGGGTGTGGTGCTGGTTGGGGCGCCGCAAATGCGATTAGCACGCAGCGTACATTGATCAGCCTTCAAACCCTGTCAGTCCCTAACTCTGAGATACAGAATATTAACCCTGTATCATAACCCTGTATCATAACCCTGTATCGTTTAACCCTGAATTTTACGGTACAACCCCGTCTAAAATGCTCCCTTCACCCCTACCCTGCTGTTGTTCACCCAGTCGACAATAACCTTGAATCCCTGCCCTGCTGTGACACACCCATGCATGTATGAACCAGATAAATCCCTGCCCTGCCCTGCCCTGTATGAATCCCTGCCCTGCCCTGCCCTGTATGAATCCCTGCCCTGCCCTGCCCTGTATGAATCCCTGCCCTGCCCTGCCCTGTATGAATCCCTACCCTGCCCTGTATGAATCCCTGCCCTGCCCTGAACAGCATAAATCCCTGCCCTGTTGGGACACACCCCAGCTTGTATGAACCCTGAACCCTCGTGGTGCCATGCAGACTGGCTCGGAAGATCGGTACCGGCTAGATGCTGTGGTACATCGGGCCATGGGACGCAGCATGCTGGACTGCTGCACGGTTTCGGAGGACAAGATCCTGTGAGTGAGGAGGGAAGCAATCCAAAGGCTCCAAGGGTTGAGAGGGGCCAATTCTACCAAGAGAATCGAGCATTCGTTTTGGTGGTTTTGCGGAAGTTTCTGGTGGGCAGGTCTGTAATAATGGCCGGTCGGTCACCGGGGACAATGTTCCTTGTTTGCCAGTTACTGTAGATTTGAAGTACCTTACCTCACGCGTGAATAAATTGTGTTTTCCAATTACAACGAAGTTGTGCATTCCAACCGACAAAAAATGACAAAAACTGAGCATTTCCGATTGAAACTGGCTTTTAAATTGATGTGAAACCTTGATACTTAAAGTAGTGACCTAGGATATCTAACCTAGGTGCATATCCTAGTAACCTGGAAACTCATTAACCTAGGAGATCTAACCTACATGCATAACCTACTAACCTTGCTTCCGACTGAAACTGGCTGTGAAAATCGATGTCAGATTACAAGGCTAGGTATAAAAAGAAAGGTGAGCTTCATCAAACGACAGCATTCAATGTCTATATTCATTATTTCCATCTGGTATTGTAATGAATCCCTGAAACCTAAACAACGTTAAGTTTGATGCCAGGCCATTCGAATCTACTGCATCCCAACTTTGGACTGAAAAATGGAGGTCACAGTGGGTATCGGAGGCAGGGATGGGGCGAAGGGGGAAATTCACTTTTCTGACAGTACGGGTTTGTTGCTTTACCCCCCTTTCGCCCCTAACCTTTCTGACTCTTGTGACCCTCCCTCCTCATTCCTCCCCCCCTTTCCCCCCAGGTTCATGTACTTGCACCTAGATGGCACCAAGAGCGGGTACAGCCAAGTGTTGAATGCCGAGGAGCTATTGCAGGTAAGAGGACAAAACGGGAGAAAAAAATATGTAGAAAAAAATATTTAAAATACACCCTGATGAGTGGATCAAGGATGCCACCCGATAACTAATAACGGTAAGGTGCGGCATGTCGATACCGATGTATGAAGCGGACTAGGCGCTGAATTCCTGTTCGATCCCCAAGTGCACGCCCCATACTCTTTTTACCCCGTACAAAAGCCCACTAGTGGCGATGGCACTTGTGCGATAAATTGGATAAACCGGATCACACACCAAGATATATCCCCAAATATTTGTGGGTGGAACATAGTGTCTCACCACAAGCCCCATGAAGCCAATGTGCAGGGCGTTTATTCGTGCCCCGAAACCATGAGTTGCACCCCTTGTGCTCCAAAACCATGCAGCACGCCCCACCCGTCCTGAAACCAATATGCCTCAACCCTGGCTCCTGCAAACATAATGACAGCCTTCAAATAGTTATGTCATGACAGCCTTGAAATGCTTTACGTCCCTGGCACGACAGAAGACATCCTAAACCCTTCACCCTAATGCCCGAACCTCATAGCCTTTGATTCAACAAACAGCCTGTGCATTCGAATGCGTGCGACCCCCCTCCCCATCCCCATCCCCCTCCCGCTGCCCCACGCAGATTGCCCAGCGAGTGAGGCTGCCTGAGGCCACCGCCCTAGATGCTCTGCAGACCATCGGCAAGACGGCGGACTCAGTGGTACGGGCGGGCTGTTAGGGGTCACTACACATGCACACACTGTTCCCCACCTACACGCTGCATATCGTATGGCCATGTCAGGCCTTTGTGGCCATCTTATGGGCATGTAAGACCTTCATGGCCTTTCATGGCCATGCAGAGTCCTTGCAGATCTGACATGTTGATACGGTCCATGCGTTGCCGCAAGGCGCAAGAGACCCGTGTTCACGAGCAGCATGCAAACTCAATCACATCAAGGGCAAGGACGAAACACTCTTTGATTCTGCCAGGCTTTGGCATGTTGATTTCTGAATGCCCCTCCCTGCTGCCCTCCGCCGGCTTTCATGCTTCAATTTCTGCGCCGTGCCCCCCTCCCTGCCTGCTCTGCCCTATCTCTGGTTTTGTTCCTTGATTGATGTGCTTAGCCTCACCTGAAGGTTACGATTAACCTGATCCTCCTTGCCCTCCTCTCAGCTTTTTTGTTGCCCCCCTCCCCTGTCCTCTCAGCTTTCGTGTGCTGACTTCTGCGCCGTGGTGGCGCTCCTGGCAGCCCCCAACACAGAGACTGACCTAGACAATCTGGTCACAGCAGCCATTCACCAGGCACAGGTAGGTGGGGCAGCTGTTTCTAATAACGGACAGCCTGACACGCCACCACTGTAGCCATTCATCAGGCACAGGTAGGTGGGACAGCTGTTTCTAATAACGGACAGCCTGACACGCCACCACTGTAGCCATTCACCAGGCACAGGTAGGTGGGACCGATACGAGAATCCACTGTGAGCAAGGTATAGAGTCAAGTGGTAAACGGTTTGCCATAAATCACGCATAACATCTTGGGCAAAAATCAACTTCATAGCAAAAGTTACCTTTCTCAGTTCTTCCTGCTTGTAATGCCTGACCTTCTCGAAAAAGGCTTTCCATTGGATGCCTTGACGATGTTGCAACAAGTCATGAATCTTATTGAGTATAGGTCGCTACCTTCCTCTCCCCTCCCCTCTCGAGGCCTGACCCTGGGCCTGACCCTGGGCCTGCCACTAGGCCTGCCACTGGGCCTGTCCCAGCAAGTGATAACAAACCACCGCCGGAGCAACCCAGTTCCTGACATCCAGCGAACGGAGAGGCCTGTCCCAGCAACTCACCATGGAGTGCCTTGCCCTTCCCCTGACAGGGCCTACCACTGGGCCTGTCCCAGCAGCTGACAATCAACCACCGTCTGAGCAACCCGGTCGATGACATCCAGCCGGCAGAGCTTGCCACACACATACGAGAACTGCCAGGATTTTCAGATGCGCCATGGGCTGGGATAAACGAGGTAGGGTTCAGGGTAAAAATGGGCAGTGAGGGTTAAGATGGGACTCATGAGGTAGGGTTCAGGGTGAAAAAAGGGGTTACGAGTGTTTAGATGGGACATATTAGCTGGGGTCCAGGACTGATGGTAAAATGGGTTTTGTATTATTCAGCTTGGACTATTGAGATGGGGTTTGGGGTCTGGTATGACAAATGATTTGCAGTGCTCTTATGAAGGATGTGGGTTTTAGGGTCAAGGGTAATGAACTCCTTGGGGTTCTGCCATGAACATGCAACATCCCATAGCCTGCTGATGTGGGTCCAGCCATGCAACATCATCGCCGCCTGCTAACATCCTGCAGCACTCCCCTTGCATACATGTTCACCAAATGCAACATCTCCCACATCCAGCTGATCCATGCCTGGCCGCGTATCACGCAGGTGCTGGACGGCGGCGACGACCTGTTTTTGATCGATGTGCGGACATTCGCCGAGGTGGAGGTGTCGTCCGTGCCAAAGGCGCAGCACGTACAAGCAAAGGCCGACAGCAGAGCGCCTCTAGGATGGTGTGTGGGGGGATGAGATAGATTACCGTTTGCCTCATACGATGCAGCTTATACTTCATTATTCAGTAATGGCACCAGTACTCCAAAACCATGATAAATCTGTCAAATAACTGAAGATAATCCCATCAACTTCTTAATCCTCCCTCATACTCACCCCCTCTCGCACGCAGGTCCTTGATTATTAAGTTCCGGCAACAATTCCTCAAAACTATGATGAATCCGTCAAAAACATTACAGACTCCAATTAACTTCTGTAACCCACCCTCTCATACTCCCCCCATTTGCACGCAGGTCCTTGGGTGAAACCCATGCCCTTATGACCTCGATCCCCGCCGAGCGGCAGGCCCTGCGCGTTATAGCGTACTGCAGCACCGGCGGCCGCAGCAGCGCTGTGGTCGCGGCCCTGAGCCTGCTGATAGGGCTAGAGGTGCGCTGCCTGTGTGGCGGCATCCTCGCCTACTACAACGAGGGGGGCAGCGTCAAGGCGCCCAGCGGGGCGCTGGTACAGGTACACACACGAGAGGGCGGTGAGGGGGGCAAGTGGAGAGGGAAGTGAACGGGGAAAGGCTGTCGCGGGGCCCTGGGGGGGGGAGGGAAAAGTGGGAGGGAAGTGAATGGGGTGGACGGGGAAAGGCTGTCGTGGGGCCCTGGGGGGGGGGGAGTGAATGGGGTGAACGGGGAAAGGCTGTCGCGGGGCCCTGGGGGGGGAGGGACAAGCGGGAGGGAAGTAAATGGGGTGGACGGGGAAAGGCTGTCGCGGGGCACGGGAGGACCAGCGGAGAGGGAGTGGAAAGAGAGTAAGCGGGATGGGTAGATAAGTGCAGTTATGTGCAGAGGGGGGCGGGAGGAAGGGGAAGTCTAACTTCGTGAGTTGACAGGGTGACGGAGAGGGGGGACCAGAGAGGCTGGACGGGGGCCCTGTCCTTGCATGGGCTTGCCTGAGGCCTGAGGCAGTTGTGTTTCCTCCCTATTCCCTACAGGCCGTGCACCCCGGCAGCTTGGAGACTCGGGACTTCGTAACGCGGCCGAATGCGTTCAAAATGTGACAACCTGGATTGAGGCTTTTTGAGGAACGGACGATGTCAATAAGGGGGAGATCGAGAATGGGATCTGTTTGTGTTATGTTGTGGGGCAGGGTCAGTGCGATTTTTGTGGGTGTGAATCTCATTCGCGAGTTGCTCCTTCCCTCATCGGCGTGAATCATTTGAAATCTGGAATAGGATCCGACCAGCTGTTTGACACTCGCATACCCGCTAGGTGGGCTTTGTTACAGCTCCATGCTGGGCTGTAAATCTAATAAATTAATGATATATCAATAAACATGGTTCAGCTCTCTCAAAATAACTTCATTCAAAGAAGAAGGATGACGTCTAGTGACACCAAATACTGATTTTCGACTCTCCCTCATCTCAAGGGCAAGCTTCTTATTTACCCCCCAGCCTTTCACAAGCGTTGATCCGAATACTTGACTTCCACCTTAACATCCTCTCAGACGCCGACTATACCTTCCTGAATCCAGCCCAGCTAAGTCAAACTCCCACCTGGCCTGCCGACGCTCAAGAAACTAAGAAAGCGTCCCCCTTAGACCTCAAGCAAGCAAATGTTGCCCTCAGTGCCTTGACACGCCATTCTCTCCCCTCCATCTCTGACCGCTTTAGTCATGACGATGCACTGCACTGCCGAGACATGATGGAATTGTCTCGCCTATCCGCCTCCGCAACTGCCAACTCAAAAGTTGTTGCGGGTCACCCAACTCATCTCTTCGTCAAGGGCCTAGGCAAGCACACAAGCGACACAGATGTGTATGGCATGTTCGAGCCTTACGGTGTTCGGAATACCGAGGTGAGATTGCTTGCCTTGCTTGCAAGCAAATCCACCTCGGCATTCATTACACCGTAAGACTCGAACAATCCATACACGTCTGCGTCGCCTGTGTGCTTCACAAGTCCCTTGAGGCCCTGACGGAGAGATGAGTCTTGGTGGCCACCCTTGCAGTTTTTTGCATCTGCTGGGTTATGAGCCGAATGACGGAATTGAATCCATATCCCTGGCCCACAATGCGTGCTAGCCCACCGTAGCATGGGACTGAGCAAGTGAGCATGCCTCCACTTTTTGGTATTCACCCTTTGCCCCCCGCTAGATCATAGGCCTTAAAAACACACATGCAATCCTACAGTGCCTACTTTTGAGTACAGAAAGCCTCATGACTAGCACAACTCCTTTTGTTGCCCATTCCTGGCCCTACACAGGACATCATACATACTGTATTATCACCACAGGACACCTTCATCCTCGTCTATGACACCAGCGGGCAAGCTATTAATCAAGATCTTCCGAGTGGCTGCCGCCTGCTCCTGCTGCTGCAGCTGCCGATGCATTTGCTTCGTAGTCCTGAGTGCAGGTCGGTTGCTCAGTTGTTTCCCGAGTTGTTTCCGCTGCATGTGCGTGCCCCTCGTGCTTAAGTTTGGGTGGTGTCGTTGCTGATGTATCTGGTGCTGTGTTTTGGGTTAACGCGTTATATGGGTTCCCCCCTTGTAAACCTGCTGATCTCGAATGAATCGGGTTACCCACATTCCGCTTTGTACGGTTCGCCACTGGCCAAGAATGAAGGCCCAGGGCTAGAAAACGAAACGTCGTCTTGAGGACGACTACTTTTTGTGCAAGAGCTTTGTTACCAATACAAGTTGAGATGTCGAATCTATAATGATTTATTGCAAATACTGTCGACTGTCATTCCAGTTTGATGCCGCCCACTTACCGAAAGGAGAAAATTAAAATATACCCAGGATTAGCGAGCACGAGCGTCGCTTTCACACTTCACGCATTTCATCTGACCTTTCATCCATGTCGACATGACCTTCCATACACTGCACTTTTATGCCACCGAACGTCACACGTGCAAGGTCAAATCCAGACCACGAAACTAGCCTCTTACCACCCTTCTATCGCCGTGCTCGCCTCCGTGAATGTTTACGGAAATCCCGAGAATTCCATATCGTGCATGGATATGTGCGCGATTGCCGATGCGAACTTTCGCACCTCCTGCAAGCAAAGAAAAGTAAGCCACACAGGACCGTGAGGAATGAGGGATTATTGTGGTATGGAATTTTCCCTGGATCATTAATATCCGCCTGTTGCATTACAACGGCGCCTTGCAGGTGAACAGAACTGAACGGAAAATGGCACGGAAACCGCGGTGGCCAATTTGCACGCGGTTTCAGAGCTGTGATTTTAGGATCATCAGAATTGGGAAATAGGTCACGCCTGTTTGCTTGCATTCTACATCCATATTTTAAGACAAATACATCCTCTGGAAGTTGGTAGGGACGGGAGGTTGGGAGGTGTGATCATCTACTTTCCTCTCGAAAAGCAAGTGGAGCCAGCCAGATCAAGATCCGTTCCGCAATTCAGCGCCTCCGGCCTGTTCCATTCTTGTCCTCGCGATCAATCCAAGGCTGAATAGACTCAACAACATTCACTTGAAGAGGCTCCTCTGGATACAGTCTCGGTGAGATATCCGTCTCCTGATTGAACACCTCACCTGAGTCATCAGGCTCCCCATTATGGCCTGACGGCCAGCGGTATCAATGTGCTTCTTCCAGATATTTCCGCAATCGGGAAAGCCCGCCGCGAGATTGCGGCGAGGATGAAGACTGAAAATGCCCCCCACAGATCAACCGAGGCGGGTGCCCGATGCTAGCATTTTCGCCGGGTGCTCGCGTGTTTAACAATTCAAATAGGGCTCTGCACATTTGGGACGTTTTCATTTCTTGCTGATGTTCAACGGTGCGATTCTTACGGCGAGCCCTCTGGCTACCGGTATCAGAAGAGGAGTGCCCATGGGATCTCACCGACACTCCTTGCTTGCTTCATTAGTTGTTTGGCAGGCACTTTGGCGTGAGATTTTACTAGCACAAATCAGCTCAGAATAATACTGGCACTTCTAGGCTGAGGAGCATAGATACTGGGCCTGTGCTGGCTAGAGAATGGCTGTCTAACTAATGAAGAGAAATGAATGGAGTAGCTGGCGCTAGCTAGCCCTCATCACGCATTTTATGGTGCACAGATGCCCTCTTTCACACACCCTTAAAGTATTATCAGACGAAACGCATGCTACATTATGGAGCCGAACATGCTGGATTCGCTACTGCACGAAATTTTGGAATGCCAACATTCAGCAATAGGCCTCGCGCTAGCCCTTGCTTGTTTGACGTGGCCCGGCAAAAATGAAAGCTGAACTAACCTTAGAGGCAAAGCAACAGTAAAGCAAGCACACCTGAACCTTCCTCAACCGATTTTGAGCTCATGGTTTTAAGGCACCCGTCCCTTGCAACAGATGTGATGCCCGGCTGGACTGTAAAACTGCACGAAAAAAATTACAGCCCTGGCTGCCCCGGCCTTGCTACACAGGTCAGCAGTACATCAGGTGACCGACTCATGCAGAGCCAACTGGAAGCTGCAGCTGCGGAAGGCAAGGACACCCAGCTATTGCGGCTGCTCAGCCCCCCGCACTCCCTGTCGCCCACCGGCAAGCAGGGAGCTTGCCTGATGCTGGCGGCCGGTGGGGGCCACCTCAGCACAGTCGCACTGTTGTTGCAGCATGCAGCGTACCTTCCACCTCCTGAATCCGGACGGCACAGCCGCAGGTCAAACGTGTGGCAGCACCTGACCTCAGCCCTATGTGCTGCCTCAAGGCACGGCCACACGGAGATTGCGGCCAGCCTGTTGTCAATCCCGGTGGAACGGGGGAGCTGCATTGCAGGTGACACTGTGTTCGGGAAGACTGTGGAGATTGCCGCAGCAGGTGGGCACGCTGACTTGGTAAAGCTTCTCTGCCGGGAGATCGCCGTACAGGACCTAATCGGCACGGGCTATCGGCCAATCCTGCATTTGCTTCTACGATGGGATGCAGAGTTTGCGGCGTCTGCGCGCCTCAGCATGTACGCGAGGTATTGCAGCATCTATGACGATTTCGCTCTCCCTCTCGCGTTCATCATGTACATGCTCAATGCATACTTCTTCTGCGCTTTGATGTGTGGTTACTTCCGGTATTATGCATGTGCCTGCTTGTTTTTGGGCTTGCTCAACCAGTTCTTTTGGTCCATTTGAACTATGAAGCAGAAGAACCATTGGTTGAATTACTGCATTTTATGGGCATTCCGCTGCAATATACTGGTAACTCGTAAGAGTAAATTTTGCCACGACTGGCAGTGAGCTCTGAAGCCACTGGTGTGATGGTGCAAGCCCGTGTTGGCACGAATGCGTAGCAGATTTGAGTCAGTATTTAGCTGCGGATTTCATTCACATGCCACTGGCCAGTGGCCAGTGGCCGAGCGCTGGTTGCTTGTTTAGGAGCCCACTGTTTGTTTAGTGCCAGAACCGGTGATCAGGCATCTGCCCCTGTATCAATTGTGATGCCCACCTGGACTGAGGAAATCTTCAATTCACGGCTATGTAAGGCAGTCGTTTCAGCCTGATCTTTGGTTGACACGCAGACACGCAGTGGTAGCAGTGGACTAGAATAGCAATCTTAGGGGGGAATCCGACGATGCCCGCAAGTCAATGCACCTTCACTGATGTCATCACCCTCAGTGCAAACTGTTGTCAAACCGTCATGATTGTTCAGTAGGGGCTGCCCACCTGGACTACCTTCAACACTATTACTGGTACCTCCTATTGTTGGTTGTAGGTAGAGTGCTGGAGGGTAGAAACGTGCATTCGCTACAGAATACAGGCATTGGAGGCATGGTTTAATAGGGTTGGGGTTGATTGGACGGTTGCAAAATGTGTGGGAATCTTTATTTTGCAGCGCCATGTGCCAGCACTCAGGCCCATGGGACTGGTTTCACGGAAACCATTTCGAGCACTGATAAACCTGAAGCTAGATCACTACATCAGCCAACAGCCTTGTCCAGGTGTCAATGACATGACAGTATTACGCCACTGGGCCATGCTGAAAAGGCTCGGCTGCGTGGGCGCCTGACTGTCTGGTCGGGGGGGGGGGAACTAGAGGCTAGAGGAGAAAGGAAAGGAACAGACGGAAAACGGAGGGAAAAAAATACCGGCCCAAAGAGGAAAGGAAGTCTGAAGAATCCCCAGCCCGTCCAGATCCTTGTCCAGGTGTACAGGCTTCTGGCCCAATCGAATCTGAAATTACCAGAAAACAGGCTTGCAGACATGCTTGTAGTGAGGCCCTGGTGGTGCAAAGCTACTCCGGCCATGCCGGTGCCTGGAATCGAGCTATTCCATCCCCTACCAGCGCCATGCCCCCGAGCGTTAAGGATTGCCCAGATGGTATGCACCATCCTATACCTGTGCCACAGCCTGATTATTTGCTGCAAGAAATGAAATCCTGCGAGGGGGGGGCAGATTTAAAAGCTGGGGACCCCATCCCCGAATATAAAATCGAGCAACCAAGCCTACCACCCACCCACGTACCGCCTCCGGAACCCATTGAAATTCAAATATCTCAGTCACAATTCAAATTACAGGGCACGTAAGGGGTGTTTTGTATCAGCTCGTGAAGGCGCTTCTACCGGTATGTTTCAATTCGTTAGGTGATGACAATTCATGCCACCATTCAATTTTGGTACTGGGCTCAGCGAGGCTACTGAGTTCTGACTAATGCTCGCTAGCGATCACAATTCATGCCAACAGTCAATTGGGTACTGAGCTCAGCCAGTCCAGTGGGGCAGCAGGAGTAGCTAGGGGTGGAACGGGAGCGAAACCGAGCGTTCTCTGCCGCTTTGAATTGTGTTGTATCGCGGAAGCTGCCTTGCACTCCCTTCCATTCTGGTGGCGTCCGACGTTTACAGGGTCAGCGGACTTAAGGACCTTAGTTGTCACAACGACCACAAATTGTCTGTGTATTCATGATCCACCAGGCCAGCACTCTCTTGTGCTGCGTGTAATACAGCTCTTTCTAAGGCTGGCTTCGGGGCGTGCCCAGTAGAGCCAAACCCTCAGTATGTGGGGCCAGGGGGTCATGTGGTAATTCAAGGAACACTTTAGGATGTAAATGGACTCATGTTGGCATGATGAACACAGAGGTGCCGCTGCCAGCATCAAAAGACCTTCCCAAAAGAAGATGAGGTTTTCCAAATATTGGATTGTTTTCGAGATCACCCACCCACCCACCCCTTCTTTGGATTCTTTGCCCCCCCATATCCCCCACCCCCCTTGGGCCAAAAATTTTTTAAGACCATATTTGTTATGCTCTCGTTAAGCTTTACAACTTTGGGGGATGGGGTTGATTTTTTTGTTTTTTTGTTTTTGCCCCCTCCCCCCCCTCGAAATCCTGTATTTGTCTTGTTTGTTGTCCTGTTTATTTAGCTTTTCAACCGATTTGCGGGCACCTGTCCCAATCATCAAAGTCCATGCTTTGCTACACTTCAAATATTCGCATTTCACACCTGGGTAACCTCGTTTCACACCTGGGTTTATTAGGCGTCCACAAGGCCACGTCCTTGGCACCTAGGTAACCTGACTGATGAAGAGTTTCCTGGGACGAGCCTGAGGAAGCTACCATTCCGCAGTTGACACGGGTAGCAACATTCACTCTCTTGAAAACTTCGGGCTGCCTTGTCCTTTTGGGGGGGGTATTTCTTTCTCCTTTGTGTTCTTCTCCTTCTTTCCCTCTTACCTTCAGTTTCTTTTCTTCCAACGGGACAGTTGGGCGCCCACGCGGCCGAGCCTTTTTGAGCAGGGCCCAGAGGTGTAATGTCATTCACTCTCTTGAAAACATGACATGGTGAGTTGCTGACCTGAATCGCTTTTGATGGCTGTGCATGGCCTGCCTATAAACTTGACCAGATCTTTCCAACTCCATGCAGCCCCGCTGTCTCCAGCATGGGTGCCAGCAAGCAGGGTGACTGCAGGCCAACGATTCTTCCCACCATGCAGCCTCAAGCGGCCTGCCAGCTCGAGCGTCTCGCCACAACCGGGACTGAAAATACATGGGCAAATATTTTATCTTCAGTCATCTCTAAACTATCGCCGTGATACCCCAGTATCTGATAAAGGAACAAACATGACTACATGGGCCAAGGCAACCCTTGCCAGTGGCTCTGTCCACTATGAATGGCAGGCACGTCGGCAATCAGCACGCAACACTGTTAGTGAGCCTCGGGATGTAATAAACCAAATACCGGTACCAGACAAACTCCTCAGCCGCCTCCCGCTGGCATATCATGGGCAAGGCCCTAGAAATGATGATGAGGCAGTGCATAGTGCCTCTCGCGAGCCAGCAATAGAAACTTCCAACACCTTCTCTGTCAAGGCCCCACATTACATGTTTCTATTAGGCATACCAGCCAACCGAAAAACAACCCACATACAAAGCAATGACGGAAACCTTGGTAGATAGTATGGGCACGGTCCAAAGCAGCAACTGGCGACACTAGCCCAGTATATATCTACTCATCACCTGTGCCCAAGCAAAACTGTAAAAACGAATGGCCTACCTGCACTAGGAGAAAGACGAGAGGAAGCACGGTCCCAGATAAGAGGCAGCACGGGTGGCATTCTAGCCCCGCCTAGCAGAACATAACAGGGGGAAACAAAAACTGATCTTCAAGGAGCCCCCTACCTATGAGATTGCAAACATAACAACCACTGACGACTGACCAGAACCCCATCACTTCTTGCTATATAAATCCTCGTCAACCCACATCAAAGATGTTGCTGATATGGACGTGTGATTTAGAGACCTCATAGCCATGTCACACAGCCACTGCCTCCTGCATACGGCTGCCAATGCTGGCTTGTACTGTCGCCACAGTGGCTCCACAAATTATTGCAAACTGCGGTAAATCAGCTGCAGCTGCTACAAAAGGGTAGCATGGGTGCTGGCAGCCATACGGCAAGCCCATAGAATGCAGAATTTCAAACCAGCAGTTGGTTCATCTCCGAGTCAGTTTCATACGAACCAGTAAATCAAACACATCCAGATGACAAACCCGCTGAAATCCTTAAAAGAGTAACCGAACATCTCACTCAGCTTTGATAGGGCAAAGACCTGGAGGAGCGCGACTGTGAAGATCCCTATGGGAACCGCAAAGTATGGGCGGATGCTGCCATACCTCGCGTAGAGGCTGAGGCGCGCCAACGCCGCAAACGTCCCATTTTAGAAGCAAATGCAGGCTCAGCCGACAGCCCGTGTGGATCGAGTCCTGATCTGCGATCTCCCGGCAGAGCAGTTTGACCAAGTCAGCATGCAAACCCGCGGCGGCATGTCCACTGGCTTTCCACGAGCTGTGTCACCTGCGATACATGCATCCAGTTTGACGGGCACCGACAACAGACAGACAGGCCGCAATCTCTGTGTGGCCGTGCCTTGCGGCTTCAAGCAGGGCTGAGTTCAGGTGTTGCCAGGCGGTTGACTTGCTGCTGTGCCTTCCTGCTCCAGTGGGTGGGAGGTACATCGGATGCTGCAACAACAGTGTGACTGTGCTGAGGTGGCCCCCACCGACCGCCAGCGTCAGGCAAGCTCCCTTATTGCCGCCAGGTGACTGGGGGTGCGGGGGGCTGAGGAGCCGCGATAGCTGTGCGTCCTTGCCCTCCGCAGCTGCAGCCTCCAATTGCTACTGCATTAGTCAGCTGATGTCCTGTGTCTGACCTGTGTTATCCAGGGCAGCCAGGGTTGTGAGGGTTGTAGGAGGGTGCAGAGGTGAGCCTGGGAGTGCCAGTTTTGAAAAATCCCAGCTAAGCCTAGGAGTGCCTGGTGCTAGTAAGATCTTGGGCTTAGCAGTGCCAGTTTGGTAAAATTCCAAGCCTAGGAGTGGTTTGGGTCAGTAAGATCTTGGGCCTAGAAGTCGCTAGTGCGAGTAAGATTGTGGACTTAAATTCCTTAACAGGTCTAGAAAGATGCTGTGGTCAGGGCTGCAATCCTGAGTGCTTGTAAGATCCTGGGCCTAGGTGTTGTAATATATAGTTATATTTTGTGCCTAGGAGTGCTAATTAGATATTGTGCCTATGAGTAGGAGTATTGGTTAGAGCTGGAGCCTAGTGGTGCCAGCATAACCTTGAGCCTAGATTCGCATGGCAAACTGGCAGCAAGATCCTGAACCTAGAAGTGCTAGTGAGATCCAAGGTAAGAGCCATCATAAATAGAGCAAGCTGATCCTATGCTACATGGCAGGAGGATCGTATTTTAGACGGCACACATAAAACTTGGTCCAATAAGACGGTACCAAAAGATTAAAACCTTCTAATCGAGCACACAGTGTCAGTGCTATGGAATGAAGTAAACACGCTAAATCCCGCTACATGCCGGTACAGAACATGGAGCATCCATGGAAAATGGGGACATTTCGCGGTTGCGGCGGGGGCCCCTAGAGATTTCAGTACCACGGTAATGAAATGTCACTAAAATAAACACCTTTGCGCAGGGGATCTGGTGATCAAGCGCCCCATGAGGTGCGACGCACTATTGTAGGGAAGCTATCTTACCGGTGCTCTCTACGCATCCAATTTCCAATGCTTGGTGTCGAGCCTACTGAACCTCTGTGTCGATCGCTAGGAGAGCAAACATGCCGGAGGCGTGGGGGCAGATCTTGATGTGGCCCCACTTGAACCACAAGACGATAAGATACATCCACCTCGTATTTTTAAATAATGGTTATAGCGAACAGGCATGATAGATGCCCCAACTCAGAGGATTCTCAAAACGCAGCTCTGAAACCGTACAATCCGGCTACCGGGGGTCTCCGTTTCCGTACACATGCACGCATGGCGCCTCCGGCATGCATGGAGGGTTTTCATGACGAACCTGGCAGGTTTTGATGATGCAGGGGAATTCGCGTCGGTGACTGACTGCTGAGTGAAGATGCATTACTTACAAATTGTCAACTGCCAACACCGACAAAGTATAGTCTGTCACGTCAGCATCCTTAGTCATTCTACATGTCCAGCGTCTTTCTACATCGCCGGAGTCTTCGGAGGCTGGGAAAGCTTCCCCTCACAGGATGTCAACCGTTTCGTAACTTCATCGGGTATCCTTCCAGATACAGCGACGTGTGCACCAATGGACGCAATGCTGCTGACAAAGCATGTCCAGGTAGATGTGCTGGATTCAGCCACCTGGACCTCTGCAGATGGTGGCCGTAGGTAGACGTATGTAGCTTACCCTCCCGGACGTGCCCAAGGAAGCTGCCATTCTGCAGTTTCCACGGGTGGCTGCGTTCAACCTCTGTTGGGTCTAGATACGTCCCGTCGACTGGAACCGCATATCTTGCTTGCCTGGACATGGCATGCTCACGAACCGGAACGGATCATGCGCCCCCTACGCAGCTGGCTGAGTAAGCAGTCGTATTGTCTCCGGCATTGCAAGGCCATGCGGTTGCAAACAAGCCAGCTTATGCTTCCGCCGTGACATCTCGGTCCACCTGCTTAGGCGTCTCGCTGCAACCAGGACTACACAATAGCTGGGTCAAAGTTATGAAGTCATGTCTAGTCTATGCCTCTAGCACCCCCTTGCCCCGCTAAGGAACACTCACGCCCCAACACGCCCTTGCCAGTGGCTCTCTCCATAATGAACGGGAGGTATATGCCATCCTTTGTCTTCTTCACCATCATGCCCCGATTCGCGCTCGACGAAGCGAGCTCAAGTGTGGCAAGCCACCCCCCCCCGCAACAACATCAGCATCAGCATCAGAGCGGGGCAGCAGCTGTGGCGGACCATGACGATAGGGAGCGGTACATGTACGACCCCTCCCTCTCTTGTCAAGTGTAATAAAACTGCTTCACGTCCGCTTGGCCGAACGGCACGCCACAGCCGGGGCACTTGCGGTTGCGCGCCTCAAGGTTGCGCTTGATGCACTTGTCGCAGAATACGTGACAACACTTAGTGATGATGACGTTCTTCTGCCGCTCGTGGCACACGTTGCAGTTGAGAAGACCCCGCATTGCGTCGTTTTCCTCTTGGAGCTCTCTGTCCACCGCACCGCCGCCCGCAGTCTTCCGCAGGCGCTCCAGCTTGACGTTCAGCAACTGTGCAGGGGGTCGAGGTTAAGTTGTGAGGGTAAATGGTCCAGTTTCATTTTGAGTTGTAAGGGTTGAAGGGTGAATTGTGAGGGTCTACAATCCAGTTCCATGTTCAGCAACTGTTCGTCTTTTGCGAGGTGAGTGTGGAAGGTGGTGAGTGGTAGGTGCCCAACTGGTGATGGACTGCATGGCGATTGTGGGGGACACACGAGGGGCTGTGGGAGTGGTGAAGAGGCGGGACAAGGCAGATAAGCGCAAAGACCATCACACGCTCCACACCCAATCCTTCTTTAACACGTATAGCAAATGCTGCAGGCTCCTCCGCATCAGGGGCTCTGGACCCCCCCCACTCCCGAACTCCATTCCCCCTCAAAGCTTTCCACAGCAGTAACTCCCAATTATGCGACAGGATTTAAGTTGAAGGGTTAAAGGCAGCATCCTTTTGCCCCTAGGGTTCAGGATTTGTTTAGAGTTGTCCAGGTGCCCTTTACCTTGTCCCCCCACCAACAAATGCATCTTCTTCACCCTCCCTCCCTCCAACTACTTTGCACAAGGAACACCTTGCGCCCCTCACCTTGTTTTCCCCCTCCAGCTTCTGCTTCCTTGAATTCTCCTTGACCAGCTTGTCGTGCAGGTCCTCCAGCTCAGCCCGCCCCTCGTCCAACCGCTTCTGAAGCCCGTCCTGCTGCGCAGCCAGCAGCGTCGACGCCTCCTCGTGGCGCCGCACCTCCAGGAGGGCTGCGTCAGAGCGGGCGGTCTGGATGCGCAGCTGCTCCTTGAGCTGCGGAAAAACAAGCTTGATATTGAATAACGGGTACTGCTATTTTCATAAATTGTAAATTAACTGCGCATATCATTGCTTCGTTTTGAAACTTGACGAAAAAAATGGACGAAAGAACTGCTGATCAGAGATGCTGATATCAGGTGATAGGGTTCAGACAGAGAGAGGGGGGGTTTCAGCTTCAGGTTCAGAGAGAGAGAGGTGTATAGGCTAGGGACCCACAAATCGACAACGCCATGCTTCAAACCACGCGGCCTCCAGCTGTCTTCAGAGTCTGCTTAACCTAAAGCGTTGTTTTGCCGAGCTTCAAGATGCAGCCCTTGAAATACCCTGTATGTACATTCTAAAACCCCTGACATTGTTACACGTGCGAGGACCCTGGTGCTCTGCATAGCCTAAAAAGTTGGATGCCACTCTGGCCATCACTCAAACAAACATTACCCACCATGCACGTCACTCAAAGCCATACCACACACATGGGCTGGATACGGAATACATGACCCCTCCCGGCTACATTACTCCAGACATATGGCATGCAGTCATGCACCACCCACCGTTGCCGTCTCTGCAGCCAGTCGCACCACGTCCTTTTCCAGCGCCTCCTTGTGCGCAAGCAGTACCACTTGCTCGCGGCCCAGCCGCTCTAACTCAAGGCTCCGAGTGTCCAGCAGCTCCTGCAGCTGCTGCTGAGCTTGCGCCACCTGACATCAGCAGGGACAGAACAACAGAACAGGTAAGGTCCAAGCTGAGCAACATCTGCGGCACCACCCAGCAACAGCAGGGACAGAACAACCTGAACAGTTTATGTCATCCACTAGCTGAACAACACGTGTGGAGCCAAGTGAAACAAGCAAAGACAGGACATTCAACACATTAAAAAATATGAAGGGTCGCACGGTTTTACATTCAGGAAATCAGATCCACCTCACACCAATATGGACAGCATGTATTGCTGACGCTATATCTCAAAAGAGCAAAAGCATCCATGTGCTGATGGTCGCAATTTGCTGTTGTTCTGTAGCGGAAACAGTCACATGCTGTTTCTTTGCCGACATAGCTGTTTCATTGGTTGCGAGTTTAAGGGCCCACGGGTGCTCTCACCCAGAGACGGACAAGAGCAGACGTGCTTTGAAGATTCAAAACAGGAAACAGCCCACATCCTGACAGCATCCTGACAGCTCCATGTCACTGAAAGAAACTGCTGCCTGGTAAATTGTTACGGCAAGCCATCCCAAGTTACAACAAGGATCTAGATCTACAATTCATTTCAGCAAGCCATACTCAGCAGCAACACAAGTCTAGATTAATTTTGGCAAGCCATTGCAAGCAGGAAAATAAGTATAGATCCCTGTCGGCACTGGGAGGAGCACTGGAGCAACATACGTCTTCGTTGCCCAGAGGAACCCATCCACTGTCCCCAGCATCCACAGTCCCCAGCATCCATGGTCACAGGAAGCCAAGCGTCATGCATGCACATAGGCGCATTTGCCACCTGTTTCTGCCAGCGGGGCTTCCTGAAATAAAAAAATTCCGTACTGCAGTCCCATTCTTGACACAATCCGTTACATAACACAAATGATAAATCTGCAAGCAGCACTTTGACCCTTTCCTTCCCACCAGTATCTAAATTAAAAAATCGCTGAACCCCTGAGGCCGCACCTTGACCCTCTCTGCCAGCAGCTGGTTGTGAGCTTCATCCTTGTCTGTTAGCTGGTGCAACAGCCGCGCGTTTTGGGACTGCATGTCTTCGTACGCTGTGCCCGTGGACTGAGGAGGGGGATGGGCATGGGGTTTGAAGGTTTAGGGACTCAACTGAGAAGTGAGGTGGGAATAGGTAGGGGGGGGGCAGGCTCTAGGGACAGAGTACCAGGGACATAGGGAGGTGTGCGGTCCAAGGAGGTACCGATAGGTGGATTTATATCGTACTTACCTGTAAAGGACTTGATGAGGGTAGACATGCACTCATGCAGGGGCGCATCACGAGAACAACGTGTCCACACATAATCCGCTCCCGTGTTTGACAAAGCACCAGAAATTGACGGCCAAGGGCATACACGTCAGGATTCAAGGCCAAGGGCATACACTTTAATCTGGTCATCTGATGTCAGAGGCTCGACACATTGACACACCAAGGTTGTAGACTTGGGTCTCATGTGAAGGACAGGAGGGACCAGGAGGGGCGTCGGTAGGCAGGACCTTCACTTGGGGGACTGCGTACTTGTGTAACTCTAGTCCTCTACTGTGCCTCCAAACACCTCTGCCTCACTCCACGAGCCTATTGAATAGTTACGAATGTCGTCAGCAGCCTAGATGCCCCAGATATTGTGAAAATTTTCAGGGTTTAGCGGTCGAGGTCATAGCGCTTTTAGGGTGGACTGCGTCCCGAGGCGAGGCATAGAGGCAGACGTCGCGTCAGGCCTGGCCTGTCTTGGAGGGACACGTGGCATCACACTTTGTACCAGCCGAACTTTTATTTCTTCTTGACCGTTCCTTCTTCGTTTGTCTTGCCTACGTTCGGTGACTAGTTAAAGCCTTCAGTAGTTCAACCCACCTAGTTCATCAGAAAGTCAAAACCTTACTCACCCCCGCAAATAAGACCCTAAACGCTCTTTCTTCACTAATGACATGTTATCTCTTCATTGCTCATGCACCACTCGGCAAGCTACCCCCACTAAATAATGTAAAGCTGGCACACTGAGCTGAGCTACCCCCCCCTATCTCTGTTATGCACAGCTGACACTCTGAGCTACAGCCACCTCAATCTCTGTCATGCACAGCTGGCATACTGAGCAACACCCACCGCTATCTGTCATTTATAGCTGGCACTCTTGAGCTACCCCTACCTCTATTTCTATGATGTACAGCTGGCACTCTGAGCTACAGCCACCTGTATCTCTGTAATGTACAGCTGTCATTCATGATCTACACCCACCTCTATCTCTGTTATATACAGCTGGCACTCTGAGCTGGCCGCCTGCAGCTGCGCAGTAAGCTCTGCTGCCTCTCCTTGCAGCCGCGTCATCTCCACGCGCAGTGTGTCAGCCTCCATGAGCATAAGGTCTAGCTGGTCACGGGACACGTGCTCGGCAGCCTCCAGCTCAAGGATGCGCTGCTGCAAGCCATGGCCCTGAGGATGTGTTCAGGGTTCAGGGTTGAGGCACTGAAGAGTGGAACGAAAGGCCGGATTGGGGCACATGTAAGGATCCAGGATGCGCTGCTGCAACCGTGGCCCTGATAAACATGTTCAGGGTTAAGGAACTGGAGAGTGGAAGGAGATGCCGGTATGGGGTGCATGTAAGGATCCAGGATGTGCTGCTGCAACCCAGGCCCTGAGGTACGTGTTCAGGTTTCAGGGTTAAGGCACTGAAGAATGGAAGGGAAGGCCGGATTAGCTACTGCAGCCCATGGCCCTTTGGGTGAAACAGAGCAGGGATGGGGAGGTGGGGGGATGAGGGGCGGGAATGAGGCAAGTGCATGGGGGTTGCATGGATAGAGGTTTTACACGAAGTGTTTGCATGGGGACCACCAACATGGGTGGTCACATGCACAGAGTCAACGACAGCATGCGCACCCGTTTGCAACCCTCTCGCCTGTCCTTTCAAACAGCTTTCAATTTCAAGACCAGCGTCCCTCCTGTTTAATGCGGCTTTCTTCCCTCTGTGATTCCTGCACAGGATTCTTGCGACTGTTCTTGGCTCCACAATTGATGTTCGTCAAGAACCATTTCCTAGTTTTCACTCTCGTGTGACATTTGTGTGGGCGGGCGTGCTAAATCCTTTGTAGGAGATTTAGCGTGCCCGCCGGCACAAGTGTCACACCAGAGCGCACAGCCGGCAACTGCTGGCGCATTTCAAGCTTGCTTGGGTGCGTACAATAGGGGATCAAACTTGAGAGCCCCGAAGCCCCATGCATGAAGGGTTTGAATGTAGGGACCACAACCATGCCTTCATCTTTCCACCACATGGACCCCTCTGCCCCAGCGCAAGATGCACCTCACCCCTCATGCCCACTAGGCGCCCGCTCCTCCTCCTCCCCACGCCCCCTCAGCGCCTGGCATCTCCTCCTCCATTCCACACCCTAAGCAGCACCTGCAATGCCGCCTGGATGAAGGTTCAAGTCTCCGAACCTCCCTCTGAACCCTCTCTCAATCCTCGCCTCCAGCCACACCTTGGGCGCAACTTACATCAGGGTTAATGGTCCAAACCTCCCCCCTCCCCAATCCTTTACCTTCAGCTGCGCCCTGAATGCTGCCAGCTACTCCCTCAGCGCCGCCTGACTGGCTCTCAACCCCTCACCCAGACACCCACCCCTCGCCTCCAGCCATGCCTTCAGTGCTGCCTACATATGTGGTTTTAAGGCTCAAACCTCCCCTTCCCCAGCCCTCACCTCCAGCTGCGCCTTCAGTGCCGCCAGCTGTTCCCTCAGTGCCGCCTCGCTGGCTCGCACCTCGGTCAGCTCCCGCGGGTCATTGCAGTAGATAGTCAACACGTCCACAAACGCTTTCAGGTCATTCACGCGCTCCTTTAAACCCTGAGGGGGAACAGGAGAGGGAGGGGCCTGTCTTTCAAAACCTAGGGTGGGTGGGAGAAGGATGAAACTGTACATTTCCCCGTGAAATTCAAATCCTGGGAGAGAGTGAAAGAGTGATAGGTGGCCTGCTGGTTTTTACCCTGCGCCACCCTCCGCCCACCTGCCACCTTCCTCCAACCTGCAATAGTCAACCATCTTCCTCCCCCCCCCCTCTTCTCTCCTCCACTGTCCCTCCAGGTCCAAGGTCCTTCCTCACAGCACCCACCTGTCCCCCCCTTCCCACACAGACCTTCCCCCCAGCCACCACAGCCCATCTGCTCCCTCCCCCCCCACAGACCCTCCCCTCACCCATTTCACCACACCTGCTCCCCCCCCCCCCACACACAGACCCTCCCCCTACCCACAACACCCCACCTGCTCCCTCCTCCCTCCACACAGACCCTCCTCCCACCCACTTCTCCACAACTGCTCCCTCCACTCCCCCCACAACACCCCACCTGCCCCCCCCCCACACACACAACACCCCACCTGCTCCCTTCCCCCCCACACAGACCCCCCTCTCACCCCAACACCCCACCTGCTCCCTCCCCCCCTCCCCCCCCCCTCCACAGACCCTCCCCCCCCACACATCACCCGACCTGCTCCCCCCCCTGCAGACCCTCTCCCCACCCACAGCACCCCACCTGTTCCCTCCTTCTCTGTTCCTCCACAGACCCTCTCCCCAGACACATCACCCCACCTGCTCCCTCCCCCCCCCCGCAGACCCTCTCCCCACACACAGCACCCCACCTGTTCCCTCCTCCTCTGCTCCTCCACAGACCCTCTCCCCAGACACATCACCCCACCTGCTCCCTTCCCCCCCGCAGACCCTCTCCCCACACACATTACCCCACCTGCTCCTTTCCCCCCGCAGACCCTCTCCCCAGACACATCACCCCACCTGCTCCCTTCCCCCCCGCAGACCCTCTCCCCACACACATCACCCCACCTGCTCCCTCCCCCCCCCGCAGACCCTCTCCCCACACACAGCACCCCACCTGTTCCCTCCTCCTCTGCTCCTCCACAGACCCTCTCCCCAGACACATCACCCCACCTGCTCCCTTCCCCCCCGCAGACCCTCTCCCCACACACATTACCCCACCTGCTCCTTTCCCCCCGCAGACCCTCTCCCCACACACAGCACCCCACCTACTCCCTTCCCCCCCCCGCAGACCCTCTCCCCACACACATCACCCCACCTGCTCCCTTCCCCCCTGCAGACCCTCTCCCCACACACATCACCCCACCTGCTCCCTTCCCCCCCGCAGACCCTCTCCCCACACACATCACCCCACCTGCTCCCTTCCCCCCCGCAGACCCTCTCCCCACACACATTACCCCACCTGCTCCCTTCCCCCCCGCAGACCCTCTCCCCACACACAGCACCCCACCTGCTCCCTTCCCCCCCGCAGACCCTCTCCCCACACACAGCACCCCACCTGCTCCCTTCCCCCCCGCAGACCCTCTCCCCACACACAGCACCCCACCTGTTCCCTCCTCCTCTGCTCCTCCACAGACCCTCTCCCCAGACACATCACCCCACCTGCTCCCTTCCCCCCCGCAGACCCTCTCCCCACACACATCACCCCACCTGCTCCCTTCCCCCCCCTGCAGACCCTCTCCACACACACATCACCCCACCTGCTCCCTTCCCCCCCGCAGACCCTCTCCCCACACATATTACCCCACCTGCTCCCTTTCCCCCCGCAGACCCTCTCCCCACACACATTACCCCACCTGCTCCCTTCCCCCCCCTGCAGACCCTCTCCCCACACACAGCACCCCACCTGCTCCCTTCCCCCCCGCAGACCCTCTCCCCACACACAGCACCCCACCTGCTCCCTTCCCCCCCGCAGACCCTCTCCCCACACACAGCACCCCACCTGCTCCCTTCCCCCCCGCAGACCCTCTCCCCACACACATTACCCCACCTGCTCCCTTCCCCCCCGCAGACCCTCTCCCCACACACATTACCCCACCTGCTCCCTTCCCCCCCGCAGACCCTCTCCCCACACACAGCACCCCACCTGCTGCCTTCCCCCCCGCAGACCCTCTCCCCACACACATCACCCCCCCTGCTTTCCCCCCGCAGACCCTCTCCCCACACACATCACCCCACCTGCTCCCTTCCCCCCCCTGCAGACCCTCTCCCCACACACATCACCCCACCTGCTCCCTTCCCCACCGCAGACCCTCTCCCCACACACAGCACCCCACCTGTTCCCTCCTCCTCTGCTCCTCCAGGTCCAGGTCTTTCCTCCGTATCCGATCAGCCAGGCGCTGCGCCTCTAAATGCTTAGCTTCCGCCCGCCCCTGTGCTTGCAGAACCTGGTCCGAGGAGCTGGACAACCGGTCCTGCGTCACCTAAAAGATAAGAGGTGGGTGAGGGAGGGGCACACTGACAATTAGCCAATTAGGTGGGGGGAAGGGCAGTCTTGGCCACTTGGGGTGGGGTGCGGGAGGGGCAGACTTGGCCACTTCGGTGGTTGTCATGGTTATAGACATTTTTTAGGGGTGCAGTGGAAGTATCTGCCCCTTTGCACCACCCACACCCACACGTACCTTATTTATTTTGAGGTGCTGCTGCAGCGAGGATGCCTGCGCCTGCAGCGTCACGATCATCGTCTTGAGCTCCTCCACAGTCTTAGTGTTCCCGGCCTTCTCACGCTCGTGGTGCAGATGCAGCTCCAGCTCTTGCCGAGCCCTGAGAGGAAGAGGTCAGGGATTAGGACAACTCTTGGCGGGCGGGCAAAGAAAGGGTCGGGGATTAAGTCTCCAACTGGGGGGCCAGACCTGTAACGAAGCGTCTATGGTCAAGGGCTCAAGCTCTGTGCGCTAGCTAGGGCAAATACATCAGCCACAAAATGGTGACCACATGTAAAATGATATCCCATTCCTTGGACAGTGGTGCCTTTCGACGGGTACTGCACCACTATGCTGACAGCTGTCTTACGTCTCAACCTCCTATATCGGTATTTCATGGCCAGTTTGATGCAGTGGTACTTGATGTCCAGTTTGAGAACGGAGTTCATGCTTGTGCATCAATGCCTGTGCACAAAATCGGAGTTCATGCTTGTGCATCAATGCCTGTGCACAAAATCTGAGTTATTAGGGTACAGCTCTTGGCATATGCATCTTCACTACCATGCACAATACCCCAGCCCAAGAGTGTTTTTACTTTTGTCTTGTATTCATGTCCTGATGTTCAATGTCGATAAACTTCTCCCCAGCTTCTTGATTACATTTCCTTTACTGCCCAGGCATTTCCCTCCTCAGGCCTTGCCCCAGCACTTTTGTCACAGCTAATGCCCCGTTTGCAGTCCCTGTCCCTTTTGAACAAAGCCTGTGACAAGAACCATAGTCACGTACCTGGGACCAACCCTGCACTTTGCCCACACGCAAGAACCAGCCTTGGAGTGCCCATGCGCCCCCTAGCCTCAGCCACGCTAAGCCCATACCTCCATGCAACAGCCTCGATGAGCTTGCTCTCAAAACATAAGAGTACCAGCTACCATCCGACACCCATGCAGCGTGCCGCCCAGCCATGATCGGCAGGTAGCAGACCCTTCAGATACCACCTCAGACAGCCATGTAGGTTCGCATCCCCCCCTCCCTGTGCGCTCAAGCGGCAAGCCAGCCAGCGGCATAGAGTCATGCGGAGCGCATGGAGAGAAGCTCCATACAGTTTCGTGCAGTTTTGTGCATGGTACAATCGCAGTGGGTCAGTGGCTGTTGGCTTGACAGGTTGGCCGCACCTGTCGCTCTCCATCTTGGCCAGCTGCAAGTCTCTGTAAGCCTTCTCCAGAGACAGCAGTTTCTGTCGTGCCAAGGCCTCCGCCTGCAAGCACGTTCAGCGTGCTAAGCCTGAGTTCGGGGACATAAGAAGGATGTGAAGCCTTGAATAGCTGGTTTCCGGCCTTCGCCAGGCGCATAGACTCATCACCGCCCCCATCGTCGGTGAGCTACCAGAGCAGCTCTATGCTCATTACAAACCAGTGTGGCACAAAGCTAGAACAGCGAGCTAGCAAGCAGCTGAGCGGGTGGTCTCGCCTGTCCGCACAACGCAGCCGTTTCGGTGGAGCAGGCGCGGAGGCATGGACACCCATTACATGAGGCAGATAAAGAGCTGCTCGCAAAGTGTGCGCGGGAGGCAGAAGAAGCTGTTAAGAATCTACCCTACCATTAAGCAGAATTTATTTACCCCTATATACATTCCAGATGAATGCATGCATTCACACTTGGGCGTATGCACCTCAACATTCTCTGGGCTGCATGCACACACCCCAATACAGCACGCCCTGCATCACGCACATGGAAGTAGTGGCTCTTGATTTGCGCCTCTCGCAGCGCCTCGTCCCGCTCCCGCGCCATGGCCTCCAGTTCCCGCGCTTTGCTCGCGATCGCATCGTTGGCCCGCTGCACCTCCTGCGCCATGAGCTGGTGCGTCCGCGTGTTAGGAACCCAGAGCTCGTCGCCGAGCTTTGAATTTGTGTCGTTCAGATCCCTGGACAGAGTTGCAGTATAGAGGGCAAGGGGCATGGCGAGTTTGAAGCGCATGGGCAAGGGTGCGGGCGGGCGTCTGCATGCGTGCTTAGGCCATGATCCGGTCCGCATGGGGGGCACAGCTGCAACAGCTCTGGGGATAAATACATTAGGGAACATTCAGATACACTGTCATGTCATCGCATAACGAATGGGACAAGCCGCATGGCACAAAAAAGCTCACACTGCAGTGGTACTTGCATGAGCCACGACACGTCACCACAAGGTTCTCACCTCTTTGTCTTGAAGTGGCCGTCTTTCTCCTTTTCAAGGTCGACCGTCTTCTTGTCCAGCATCTGCTGCAGCTGATGCAATTTCTCCTGGACGTCATCGCGGTGCGGCGCCTCCCCAGCCAAGGCGGCAGATGCGTCCCTGGCCGCAGCGTCCCTGGCTGATTCGCACTGCCCGTCCTTGAGCGCGGCAAACTTGCGGTGCGTGCTGCTGAGCTGCTGCTCCATGTCTGCAAGCTCGTTCTGCAGCTTCTTAATCCGCTCTTCGGCCTCGAGGCAGCGGTCCTCAGCCACCCGGACGCGCTCCGAGGCCGTGCGCTGCACTGCATGGCCATGGTCAAGCTGTTGCCTGCTGGAGGCAACCTCCTTCAAGAGCCTGCTCACCTCCTGCTTGAGCGCCGCATCGCTGCACTGCGCCGCAAGCTGCTGTGCCAGGCTCGTGTTGTGGTCATGCAGCTGCTTGATGGACAGCAGGACCGCTGAGAGGGCCGCTTGGGTTGTGGCAGCTCTCTGGAGCAGCACTTCCTCCACCGTGGTAAGGTCGGCATCTAGCTGCTTTCGCCCTTCTGTCACGGTCTTAGACACGGACGGAGGGCAGTTTTGCAAAAGTCGTGCGAGGAAGGGATCTGCTGATGTTGAAGTCGATGTCACGGGCTTTGACTCTGCGGATCTGCCACTACTGGAGCAGCCTTCGCACAAATGCTGGATGTCGATCTGCAAGCGCTCCCACAGCCGGTTGACACACAGAAGGGTTTGGGCATAGGCGTTCTCCTTGGATTCGTGCACCGTCACCTTCTCCTCGAGGACCTTGTTATCTCGACGCTTCTCCTCGAGCTGCACAGCAAGGCGTTGATTGAGCACTTGCAGCCGCTGGGTCTCGGCCGTGGCCATGCTCTTTGGGACCCTTTCGCCAGGCACCGTGGCCAACACAAGAGAAAAAAATCGTGACAAGCTCAAATATAGGGCTCGGGTAAATTAGCAAGCAAGATTGAGGCCATCATGATTGCGAGCCGCAGGGTCTTCAAGCGTCTTCCTCTCAGGCCACCCACATCACAGCTTGCAATTCACGAAGCTGCAATCTCATCAGATCGTCGTCTCCTCTATTACCTAAATATGTGCAAGTTGCTCCTTTTGGTGTTGGCAAGCCCACACAGTCAGATTCTGCCCTGTTGACGTGTGTGCAGTCCTCTGCATCTGCAATTAAGTTGCTCTGCATCTATTATATTAACAATGTCTAGTGAAGAGCAGCATAATCCTGTTCTCAGGGCTCTAGGTGACGCGCAGAAGAACCTTCAGCGTCTGCCGCAGTGCTGGCAGGAGGCTGTGCGAGAGCATGTAGATCCCTTTGCGCACAACGTATCGCGAGAAGTATCGCGCTGGTGGAACGATAGCTCTTTCAAAGCAGGAATAGATCGGTCGCCATGGAGGCCCATGACTGCAGTGGGTACCGCCAGCCTGCGGGTGTCTCAATCTCATAGCGCTCCTGTTGATTGGCCTTCACAATCAAAGACGTTCCTGCTAACCTAATTGCAGTCGCTCAGCTTGGGGTCGGCATTTGGGCCGAGGAGGGCCAGTGCACAGCCACTGCTGGACCTGGCCATGGCTAAGGATGAAGTTAAGGCCAGGCTTGCTCCCATCCCTGTCTTCACTGTGGCCAACCCGAAGAACGAGTTTGTGCTTGTTGCTGGAGAGGTAAACTGGCCCGCATGGCCTGGGGCACGACCGCCTACGCCCAAGGCCATGCTATGCGACCTGTGATTATGCATGCCGATCCCCTCTCTCCACCCTATACCAGGCTGGCTGCCAAATTTCGCCTGATATCGTTATCCATTTGGGGATGCTTTGATCCACCCACTTGCCCTATTCCGAATAAGCGACATAAACCCTGGTCACAAACCCAGGCCCTTAGTGCAGCCATTTTCTGATTATTTCATGCCTGTGCCCCCCTTGGGCTGGAAAGCTTGCCTCTATTGAAAGCAACTGTCCGCCCTGGTAGCTGCCCTCGCTGTCAAATCATCTGCTTACTATCTCTCGCGTGGTCTCAGTCGCCCATGCTGCTGCGCTTACTGCAGAACAACACGCAGCTAGGCTTCTTCTTCTTCAAGCGGGAAGATGCAGAGGCGATTGTTGACAAGGTACACAAAATCATAAGGGGCGGAAAGGGGGGACTGGTGGCGCGCTCACATACTGCAATGATGGATGGATCCTGCTTGGAAAACAGCACCACTTTGGTCCCCATCAGCGCACTGGGATCTGCCCAGCAGCCTGCCAATTTCAGTCTGGCGCGCACTGAATCAATGCTCATGTGGCTCTCCTGCATGCGCGTCAGCCTAGCCAGGCCAACATGGCATGCCAACAGCATCCATGCATGCTGCGGACTTTTCCTCCGCATGCCTCAACTGTCTTTCCTTGCCAACAAGTACATCAACAGCCTTTGACAGCACTCATGTTGCCATGGGCACGTTAGCCTGGACGCTGGCTTTAACCTCCAACAGAAGAAGATGCTGCGTCTACCGTGTCATGCTAATTACGGGCAGAGTTGGGCTCAAAATGACGAAACCTCGCTAAAAACAAGGGCTCAAAATGCCCCATGCTTAACCCTGAGCCTTCAGCCTTGATGTCAACCTGCTGGTTCGTGGAGGGAAACCTTGGCTGGCTAAAGACTTGAACATTTTGGGCACCCTCAACCCTTCTCGGCAGTCCCTAAACCTACAGATGTGTGAAGAGGACCAGTTGGAGGCTAGTGACACTTAAGTATTTTTGGTGCTACTGTCAATCTTCAACCTTTCTCTTAACCTGCAGATGCGTGAAGGCAACCGTCCGCTGTCTCGAAGCTCCAAAGTGTCCATGGTATTACTCTTAGTCCTTCACCCTTAACTCTCTACCTGCAGATACGTGAGGAGAACCCTCGGCTAGCAAGAGACTCCAAGATCTTGAAGGTTACGATGGACAATGTGTACGAGGTGTTCACCACGCCACGGGATGTGACCGGGCTTCAGGTGTGAAGAGTGTGGAGCATCATTCATCCGTGGGGTTTTGCATTGCTCTTTTTAATTGTAACGTTAATGTAGCAGGGGGAGGCGTTGGGTTAAGGGTACAGCTTACACCTGCTGCCGTGACTGTGTGCTCATTTTTGAAGGCAGAGCATGCGTCTGCTGCAGTGACCTTGGGTTTAGGGTAGAGCATGCGTCCGCTGCAGTGACCTTGGGTTAGGGTAGAGCATGCGCCTGCTGCAGTGGTAAAGGGCTTCAAGACAGGAATGATAGTCCCCCCTAAACAGATTTAACACCATTGACCCTGGACCCTCTGTGGTCACTCTCTTGCCAGGTTTGAACCCTGAGCCCTGGTGTGGCCACTCTCTCTCGTGCACTAGGTTTTACAACATGAACCCTGGACCCTCTGTGTTCACTCTCTTGCCAGGTGTGAACCTGATCCCTCAATGGTCACTCTCTCCCTCTCACTAACTTTAAAAACTGAACCCTGTGCACTCTGTGGTCACTCTCTCTTGCCAGGTTATAACCCTGGACCCTCTGTGGACACTCTCTCTTGCCAGGTTTGAAACCTGAATCCTAAAACCTTTGTGTTCACTCCTCAGGGTATCCACTTCCGGTTCATGCCTGATATCAGCCAGGTTGGGCACGCTTTGCAGGTGAGAGTGGAGAGGGCTTTGCCGCCATCCTTGCTGACTGGGCTGCCGATTGCTCTTAGGAGAGGCATGATGACACCCCTGATTACACTGGCTGAGAGGGCTAGATCTCCCTTTTTGCCGAGAAGGCTGCGTGCCTCCTTCCCACCCATCCGCTGCAGGGGGGGGGGGATCAGGGCCTGCTTGATCTCCATAGCTTTGGACTGTGGCTGTGTGCAAAGTCTCAAAGCTTAGGCGCATTGGAGAGGGTTTTCTGTAGCAGCCTCCCGACTCCTCTACCCAGCTACCTGACAGAAGTTTAGAGGGAGGGTAAGAGGCAGTCCAGCTAATGTCGCGTTCTTATGACTTCTGATCTCCGCAGCGAAAAGGCAGCAGCACTCATTGTTCCCTACGCTCAAAGCTTGAGATTGTGCTGCACGCATGGCTCGGAGTAGTGGGTAAAATCAAAGCCCTAGAGACAAGGCTGGTTGCTGCTTCAACTCGAACTCAAACTCTTAAGTCTGGCCGGGTATGAGCGCATTCTTTGGCATCTAGCGACTTAGGCAGAATTGCACCTTGAGATTGGGAATGGGCCTTGAGGGGAAATGGACCATCAGGGTGGTCAGCTAAGCCAGAGCCTGCCAGCCTGGCTGCTCATATGTAACGTCGCCTCAGTTTGTACCAACGTCCCGTGGTATTCATGCGAGCTACGTCACACTGATGAGCCCCTCCGCTCAACGCATGAGTCTTCTCCAAGGCTGGATGTATACGTGACGGGTGCCCTTGCCTGCTTGAACACACTGATCGTTGCCTTTTGGATATTGAATGCTCCTTGCTGGTGTCCCCGCCCCATTTCAGCTCTACACGGAGGCAGGTGTGCCGACCAAGCAGTTTGTGGGGGTGCCGGTCTTTCAGGCAGAAGGCCTGACGGTCACCACGCAAGAAATGGTGGGTTTCATGGGCACAGCAAAGCATGGAAGCATGGGTGAGCAGAGTAGGGGAGAAGTACCTTGGTGCCTGACCTCCCCTGTACCTCTAGATTTATATCCATGACTCTAGATCTAATGAATGATTGCTGGGTTAGTCATTGAGCACATGACAACCCTAAACCATTGCCTGCAGCCGACCGTCTAAATCGAACACTCTTTAGAGACAGCAATGTCTCCAATCTCAATGAGCACGTCTGACAAAGGCGTTGCTTTTGCTGCCTGTCCCTCCGCTGAAATACCAGCGCTGTCCCTAGCATTTACCTTCAACGCTGACCCCTTTAAACCCTGCAGCAATACGTGCCACTGTTCCTGGCCAAAGAGGACCTGGACATTGCAGTCCAGAGCGCGTACAAGCAACGGAACGCCGCACAGATCAAGCTGTACCGGGACAAGGCAAACAAGTTTGATGACGAGTACAACCAGGTCTGAGGGACAGCCTGACGGGGGAGGGAGCAGGGAGCCCCGCGGGCCTGCCTTGTTCTGGGCCTGGGCCTGCCTTGTTCCAGACACGGGCTTGCCTTGTACCGGGCACGACCTGCCTCGTTCCGGGCCTGCAGCAATTTCACCAACGTTTTTCCTCTTCTGCAAACTTGATCACACTCCACATTTTTTCTTCCTTGGATCCCTGTGGAGCCCAGCTCCTCATGAGTGTGTCAGGGCTGACCCCCCGAATTGGCTCCTGACATGGCCCCTCTTTTGTGGCTGACCTGCCTCATCTTGCTCCTTTCAACAAAAAAAGCTGCGGCACCGCCACAACTCAAGGCCGAACCCCCAAATTGGCCCTTGACATGGCCCCTCTTTTGCGGCCGACCTGCCCCATCCTGCTCGTTATAGTAAAAAATGCTGCGGCACCGCCACAACTCATGTCCCCACATCGCCGTTAACCCTTACCTTCGTCACTTAACAACCTTAACCTGCCCCCTGCGCAGGTGCAAGTGCAGGCGAACAGTGCCACGGGCCGGGAGAAGTCGGGCCTCGAGTCGCGCGCATCCAAGGCAAAGCAAAAAGCGGACGTGGCCAAGGAAAAGGCCGACAACGTGGAGCGCGCGCCGCTACCTAAGATTGAGGTTGGCAGCTTTGAGGAGGTCATGATGCGCATGACGGGCAGCTCGGGGGACGACTTAGCCTCTTGGAGCCAGGTCATGTTTGTGGCGCCGGGGCTGTTGCAGCAGGCGATGATTAAGGACAGCGAGGCGTTGGCGGCGGGTGCCAAGAAGTGAAGAACATGCGGGCGTGGGGACGAGGGCTGTAGACCGCAGTACCACACTTCTGGGGGCTCCTTGGCGATGAGCTTAGGGCCGGTTGGGCCTGAACTCTGACCGGCCCTCAGCTGGCGGCCCAAGGAATGCAGTTTGCTGCGACAGAAGCCCTTGGCCGCAGGCCGTGACTAGATTGTATTGGCGCAAAGTATCTATTAAAATAACACGGGGTTATGGTTGACCCATGGGTTCCCAAAACTGATTTGTTTGGCCCCTTCGGCATTCGGTGTCGATTCATGCGCCTTTTTTTGTGAGAGCCGTCCAGCTTGAATTGAGGACAATATATTCATAGAGGGAGCTGTGACCGTGGATGGAGAAGTGTCTCAAAACATCAGAATCGGAGCCATTGGTGTGGCTTCGGACTATGATGCGGCCTCATTCGACAGGGTTGCATTATTGCGGGCCAGAGGTGTAACGTCAGTGACTGAGTTGCGGGCTTCAAGGACCTTGTGCTCCTTTGGGACCCAGTGGCCTGCAGACAACCTGATCCTCTGATTCCCTTCGTCAGGTATCTGAGACGTCAGATGGGATGTCGTCCAGTCAGTGACGTTACACCTCTGGGCCCTGCTCAAAAACAGGTTTGGTAGCGAGGGCGCCTAAATAAAAGGGGCTGAAAAAAGCAAGAGGGGTAAAAAACAGGGGACGGACAAATGGCTGGAAAGGAAAGGCAAATAATGTTCCAATCTCTGAGAACGTCTACGCCTCAACGATTTCTTCCACCTCTTCCACGAAAGCCAGGGCATCCCACCCAAAGTGACGTCCAGTGAGCAAAGCAGCAGGAGAGATTTCAGTATCCTCTACATGTCATGTCCAGGAGCTCAGCCTTAACAGACGGCAACTAGTGTTTTATATTGCATTGCCTCCATGGGTGCCAAGAAGTTGCATGGCATGTATAGCTCGATCTCGGGGACGTGCATAAACAAAAAAAAGATAGCGCAGAGTCGGCATGGTACCTGCTCAGCTTCTTTGATAACTCATCAGGCACCACAGGGTCCAGGAATAAAATATCTTCATTATATAATGTAGGACCGGCACTTGTTGTTGATGATGATCATCTCAATCAATAACGATATACCATATGTATGAACGTGTGACTAGTAGGGTGTACTGTTCACTGCCATGGCTGGAAAGAAGCCGTCTTAAAGCAGCTTGTTTAACTCCCACAAGATCGGAGCTGACTGTATCACTGAAAATACGGTATGATGGCCAAAAGTGATATTCCTAGCACGCTTTAGCTACACCACAGCTGCATCCCACTAGAGGCTGGCCATGGTAAGGCAGGGATTGGGCAGGGTGGGCTGTGCCTAGGATGTACGGCATGATGTCAAACCTTGGCGCAGCGGGTCAGCATCAGAATCGCTTTTTAATTAGACGCAAGTTACACTTACAAATTTTAATGTCATGCAGATAGATTAACCGGTCGCTTCACAACTAGGCCGCGTGCAGTCAGAGAAAGACCGCCCAGAGCGCATCGTTGTTTCAGCGATGCCGAATGCTGATGATACGGAGGAGAAGGAGGTCAAGCTGCAGCTTGGACTCAGCAAGGCGAGCTTCCGCGAAGCGATGCTACCGAATGCCTCGAACAACATGTGTGACAACACAAAAGTTTCTTTGTCCCCCACGTGCAGGCCGCGCACCAGCAGCCCGTTTTGAACGCAGACCCAGCATGTATAGAATGGATTCAGAAGAAACTACAGCTGGTGCGTGTGTACTCCGACAGGGACATGGAATCGTGCTTTCCGATTGTGATTGATGTGTATCTTCAATTCTGACTCCGTCTTCTTGCATGTGTCTTTAGCTGCATCCGCTGGAATCGAGTCCATCGAGAAAGGATATCGACGACCCAGCGGAATGGTTGTTATCTTTGTGGGACGAAAATGCACACAGCAACATTGCCTCCCAGTTCCTCATGAGCGTCAAAGCATCGCACATGTTTGCGGTTCTAGAAGGCATCACGACAGCGACGCCTAAGCTGTCGCTGCAGCTGGGCATCCCGCGCAGTTTTGAAGCCATGGCGTACTTCGTTCGAGAGCCCTCCAAGTTCGTGACTAAGGAGAACATCAACGAGTCGGTCTTCTTCGGCACGTTGCGGGGCGGTGACTCCCTGCACTCCCTGCTGCAAGTTATGTCGGGGCTCTACGTCCCCGTCGTGTTGGGCAACAGCAGTTGGCCGGAGACCGTGCGCGCTGACTTCACAGCACAGCTGCACAAGTTCATGGCCACGCTGACTGAAACAGTCTACGAGGCGCGGGGGAAGACCATCCTGTACATACCTAAGGAGGACTTTGGCGACGCCAAGCTATCAGCCAAGCAGAAGGACCTGGTTCAGCGGCTAGAGTCCACCATCATACATTGGACTCGCCAGATTAAGGAGGTGGTCAACCAGCAGGACAGCCAGGATGCCAGCGAGCACAGCGGCCCGCTCTCGGAGATAGAGTTCTGGCGAGAGCGCAGCGTCGACCTCAGCGGGATCCGCAACCAGCTGGACGACCCCAATGTTACACAGATCGTGGCGGTGCTGGAGCAGGCAAAGAGCAGCTACCTGGCACCATTCCTGAACCTGCGAAACCTGATCCACAGGTTGGTTTAAGAGGGCTGCCATCCGCCATGCGCCATGCGCATGGCACCATACGCTGGACATGCCGCAATGGCCATGCAGGCCCATGCAGGCCCACGGGCCACCTACTTGCCGCTCTTGATGGGATAGTGAGGTGCTCTAATGTTATTTCCATACAGGAGGGGGGATCAGCAGGGCGCATGGCTTACATTCGGGGGGCATACACGCAGGATGGCAGGGCGTTCATTGGGGAGGGCCCAGCGGGGCACACGGCTTGCATTCGGGAGGCATACACGCAGGTTGGTAGAGTATGCATGGGGGGGGGGGGCCAGCTGGGTATACGGCTTGCATTCCGGGGGCATACACGCAGGATGGCAGGGCGTTCATTGGGGAGGGCCCAGCGGGGCGCATAGCTTGCATTCGGGAGGCATACACGCAGGATGGTAGAGTATGCATGGGGGAGGGGGGCCAGCTGGGTACACGGCTTGCATTCCGGGGGCATACACGCAGGATGGCAGGGCGTTCATTGGGGAGGGCCCAGCGGGGCACATAGCTTGCATTCGGGAGGCATACACGCAGGATGGTAGAGTATGCATGGGGGAGGGGGGGCCAGCAGGGCATATAGCTTGCATTCGGGAGGCATACATGCAGGATGGTAGAGTATGCATGGGGGAGGGGGGGCCAGCAGGGCACATAGCTTGCATTCGGGAGGCATACACGCAGGATGGTAGAGTATGCATGGGGGAGGGGGGGCCAGCAGGGCACATAGCTTGCATTCGGGAGGCATACACGCAGGATGGTAGAGTATGCATGGGGGAGGGGGGGCCAACAGGGCACATAGCTTGCATTGAGGGGGCATACACGCAGGATGGTAGAGTATGCATGGGGGAGGGGGGGCCAGCAGGGCACATAGCTTGCATTCGGGAGGCATACATGCAGGATGGTAGAGTATGCATGGGGGAGGGGGGGCCAGCAGGGTACATAGCTTGCATTCGGGAGGCATACATGCAGGATGGTAGAGTATGCATGGGGGAGGGGGGGCCAACAGGGCACATAGCTTGCATTCGGGAGGCATACATGCAGGATGGTAGAGTATGCATGGGGGAGGGGGGCCAGCTGGGTACATAGCTTGCATTCGGGAGGCATACACGCAGGATGGTAGAGTATGCATGGGGGAGGGGGGCCAGCTGGGTACACGGCTTGCATTGGGGGGGCATACACGCAAGATGGTAGAGTATGCATGGGGGAGGGGGGGCCAGCTGGGTACACGGCTTGCATTGGGGGGGCATACACGCAAGATGGCAGAGCGAGCATGGGGGAGGGGGGGCCAGCTGGGTACATAGCTTGCATTCGGGAGGCATACATGCAGGATGGTAGAGTATGCATGGGGGAGGGGGGGCCAACAGGGCACATAGCTTGCATTCGGGAGGCATACATGCAGGATGGTAGAGTATGCATGGGGGAGGGGGGCCAGCTGGGTACATAGCTTGCATTCGGGAGGCATACACGCAGGATGGTAGAGTATGCATGGGGGAGGGGGGCCAGCTGGGTACACGGCTTGCATTGGGGGGGCATACACGCAAGATGGTAGAGTATGCATGGGGGAGGGGGGGCCAGCTGGGTACACGGCTTGCATTGGGGGGGCATACACGCAAGATGGTAGAGCAAGCATGGGGGAGGGGGGCCAGCTGGGTACACGGCTTGCATTGGGGGGGCATACACGCAAGATGGTAGAGTATGCATGGGGGAGGGGGGGCCAGCTGGGTACACGGCTTGCATTGGGGGGGCATACACGCAAGATGGTAGAGTATGCATGGGGGAGGGGGGGCCAGCTGGGTACACGGCTTGCATTGGGGGGGCATACACGCAAGATGGTAGAGCGAGCATGGGGGAGGGGGGCCAGCTGGGTACACGGCTTGCATTGGGGGGGCATACACGCAAGATGGCAGAGCGAGCATGGGGGAGGGGGGCCAGCTGGGTACACGGCTTGCATTGGGGGGGCATACACGCAAGATGGCAGACGAGCATGGGGGAGGGGGGGCCAGCTGGGTACACGGCTTGCATTGGGGGGGCATACACGCAAGATGGTAGAGCGAGCATGGGGGAGGGGGGCCAGCTGGGTACACGGCTTGCATTGGGGGGGCATACACGCAAGATGGTAGAGTATGCATGGGGGAGGGGGGCCAGCTGGGTACACGGCTTGCATTGGGGGGGCATACACGCAAGATGGTAGAGCGAGCATGGGGGAGGGGGGCCAGCTGGGTACACGGCTTGCATTGGGGGGGCATACACGCAAGATGGCAGAGCGAGCATGGGGGAGGGGGGCCAGCTGGGTACACGGCTTGCATTGGGGGGGCATACACGCAAGATGGTAGAGCGAGCATGGGGGAGGGGGGCCAGCTGGGTACACGGCTTGCATTGGGGGGGCATACACGCAAGATGGTAGAGCGAGCATGGGGGAGGGGGGGCCAGCTGGGTACACGGCTTGCATTGGGGGGGCATACACGCAAGATGGCAGAGCGAGCATGGGGCAATCCAGCAGGACATATTTTTCATTTGTGGGCCCGCATGCAGAATGGCAGGGCATGCGTGCCTCTTCGGCTGCCCACATGTGTATGTGTGTTTATATGAGGGAAATTAAGGGACAGGGACACAGGGTGTCGTGCAGTGTCGGTGGACTGGCACGTTTCAGTTGTTTATATTTATATTCCAGGGGTGTCCCTACCAAGTCCTCATCCTGAAGCCTAAACCCCAAACCTGTGGTCCCCAGGGAGGCGGTGGCTGCCGGTGACAACCTCAAGTTCCTGCTCTGCCTGGAGGACCCGTGCAAGGCGTTGGCTAAGGCCCACCCCGAGCAGATTCCCAGCCTGTTGCCGCCCATCCTCAGCTGCATCCGCATGGTCTGGAACATCAGCAGGTAATTCGGTTTAGGGTATAGGATCCTCAGCTGCATGGTTTGGAACACCAGGAGGGGGATGCCGAGGGTGCAGTTCAAAATCTGTTATCTGCTGAGGGCTTGAAGCCGTTCATGCTCAGCTGCATCCGCATGGTCAAGAACATGAGCAGGTGCTGCGGTTCGAAATCTGTAAGTTCTAAAACCTGCAAAGGGCCTGCTGTAGAATAATCAGGGAAGGGTGGAGGTCTCTGAACCTCCCGTCACAAACCCTTCGCTCTTTTGAAGGCAAACTAGCCTCAAGGGGCAAAAGTTGAATGTAGGGACCAGCAGGCTCAGAGCAATTTTTGTCTGGTTTGCATGGTGCATGCTGCTTCGTTATCGCATGCAATCTTAGAAAAAATCAGTTTGCAGCCCATACAGCCTATGCAGCCCATACAGCCTATGCAGCCCATACAGCCTATGCAGCCCATACAGCCTATGCAGCCCATACAGCCTATGCAGCCCATACAGCCCGTGCAGCCCATACAGCCTATGCAGCCCATACAGCCTATGAAGCTCATACAGCCTATGCAGCCCATACAGCCTATGCAGCCAATACAGCCTATGCAGCCCATACAGCCTATGCAGCCCATACAGCCCGTGCAGCCCATACAGCCTATGCAGCCAATACAGCCCGTGCAGCAGGCATGGAGCTGCTGCTGATGGGGGGCTTAAGCAGCTTAAGCTCAGCCAAGTCTTATCTGAGTCACAGGTCCCGCAATTGATTGGCATTGGAAAAGCTTGGTTAAGTGGGCAGCAGCCACGTTGCCCATACAGCCCATGAAGCTCATACTCACTAAGCAGCCCATACAGCCTATGCAGCCCATACAGCCCGTGCAGCCCATACAGCCTATGCAGCCCATACAGCCTATGCAGCCCATACAGCCTATGCAGCCCATACAGCCTATGCAGCCCATACAGCCTATGCAGCCCATACAGCCCGTGCAGCCCATACAGCCTATGCAGCCCATACAGCCTATGCAGCCCATACAGCCTATGCAGCCCATACAGCCTATGCAGCCCATACAGCCTATGCAGCCCATACAGCCTATGCAGCCCATACAGCCCGTGCAGCCCATACAGCCTATGCAGCCCATACAGCCCGTGCAGCCCATACAGCCTATGCAGCCCATACAGCCTATGCAGCCCATACAGCCCGTGCAGCCCATACAGCCTATGCAGCCCATACAGCCTATGCAGCCCATACAGCCCGTGCAGCCCATACAGCCTATGCAGCCCATACAGCCTATGCAGCCCATACAGCCCGTGCAGCCCATACAGCCTATGCAGCCCATACAGCCCGTGCAGCCCATACAGCCTATGCAGCCCATACAGCCTATGCAGCCCATACAGCCCGTGCAGCCCATACAGCCTATGCAGCCCATACAGCCTATGCAGCCCATACAGCCTATGCAGCCCATACAGCCTATGCAGCCCATACAGCCTATGCAGCCCATACAGCCTATGCAGCCCATACAGCCTATGCAGCCCATACAGCCTATGCAGCCCATACAGCCTATGCAGCCCATACAGCCTATGCAGCCCATACAGCCTATGCAGCCCATACAGCCCATGAAGCTCATACTCACTAAGCAGCCCATACAGCCTATGCAGCCCATACAGCCCGTGCAGCCCATACAGCCTATGCAGCCAATACAGCCCGTGCAGCAGGCATGGAGCTGCTGCTGATGGGGGGCTTAAGCAGCTTAAGCTCAGCCAAGTCTTATCTGAGTCACAGGTCCCGCAATTGATTGGCATTGGAAAAGCTTGGTTAAGTGGGCAGCAGCCACGTTGCCCATACAGCCCATGAAGCTCATACTCACTAAGCAGCCCATGCAGCCTATGCAGCCCACGGAGTCCACACAGCCCATGTATCCGTGCAGTCCATGCAGCCCATGCAGCCGTGCAGTCCATGCAACCCATGCGGCCCATACAGTACATACAGCCTATGCTAAAATCGTCAGCTTTAGGCGACATTTCATGCATGGGTTGTGTAAGCCAGCCATGCAGCATATGACATGGATTACTGCTGAGGTGCTCAGGTCTGGGGGCTGGGGGCTGAGGTTAAGATCTGCCGATGCTGCCATGGGGTTCTGAGGTGCTGCCATGAACTGCAGAGCTGCTGTGTGCTGTCTCCCTGCCCCTCCCCCCCCTTTGCAGGTTCTGCATGAAGATGCTGCCTTAACGAGCCGACTTTTGCCCCCTTCCTCTTGCAGCATGCCTGACTGTCTGTGACCGTGCTGAGTAAGCGCTGCCCTTCCCCTTCCCACTAGTTTTATGAAATGATGCTGCCCTAGGCACTGAGTGTGTGCTGCCCCCCCCCCACTTCACCTAAAGGTTCTACAACACGCCGGAGCGCGTGACGGTGCTCCTTCGCAAGCTGAGTAACGAGATTATTGCGCGCTGCTGCGCTGTGATTGACCTACCTGCGGTGTTCACCGGGGATGTCAACGACGTCATGCTGTCGCTCAGGCAGAGCATAGAGGCCGGTGAGCGGGGCGGAGGAGGGTTTAGGATGGGTGTGGGGGAGGAGGGTTCCTGCATAAGGGCTAAGGCGAAGGGGAGGGTACTTGCATAAGGGCTAAGGGCGGGTTCTTGCATAAGGGCTAAGGGCGGGTTCTTGCTTAAGGGCTAAGGGCGGGTTCTTGCTTAAGGGCTAAGGGCGGGTTCTTGCTTAAGGGCAAAGGGCGGGTTCTTGCTTAAGGGCTAAGGGCGGGTTCTTGCTTAAGGGCTAAGGGCGGGTTCTTGCTTAAGGGCTAAGGGCAGGTTCTTGCATAAGGGCTAAGGGCGGGTTCTTGCTTAAGGGCTAAGGGCGGGTTCTTGCATAAGGGCTAAGGGCAGGTTCTTGCTTAAGGGCGAAGGGGAGGGTTCTTGCTTAAGGGCTAAGGGCGGGTTCTTGCATAAGGGCTAAGGGGAGGGTTCTTGCTTAAGGGATAAGGGCGGGTTCTTGCATAAGGGCTAAGGGGAGGGTTCTTGCATAAAGGGGTAAGGGGAGGGTACTTGCTTAAGGGGTAAGGGTGGACAGAGGGAGCAGCTTCCCCACACGGAATGGCTCAAGGGGATGAGACTTTTGAAAAGCCCACCTGTGGTTTCACAGCGGCAAGAATGTAAGTGGGTCACTTGGCGAGCTGTGCCATGCAGGTCGGCTGTTCCCTGGGGTGTGTGTGGGGGGGTGAACTCAGGAGGCCCACCCTGTAGTCTCTAGGTGCAGGGTCAGGTGGATGGTGGCTTACCTGCAGCCGGGAAGGGGCAGTATCAAAAGCTTCTAAGCTCAGCTACCCTCCCCCTCTCATATGCTGTGAGGTGACATTTCTCCCGTTCACTGCAGACGAGCGCTGGAAGGAGCTGTACCGCAGCACTGTCAAGGCCTTCAGCTCGCGCACGCCTCGCTTGACTCCCACCGCCCACCTTCCCCAGTCTGCTAAATATTTTCCACTGTTACCTGAGCAGGCGAGCGCTGGAAGGAACTGTACCGCAGCACTGCCAAGGCCATCAGCTCGCGCACGCCTCGCCCGTGGGATTTTGACGTCGGCTCCATCTTCGCGCACATTGATGCCTTCCTGCAGCGCTGCAATGACCTGCTGGAGGTGTGCCAGGCGCAGAGGCAGTTTGCGCCGAGCACGCCGCTGCCTGCTTTTGGCGGCACCAAGGGGCCGGAGATCCACAAGAGCATCATAGACATCCAGGTGAGTAAGGGTGGGGCGAGTAGGGGCTGAGGCTGCTGGAGGCAGGAGGAACTGGGGCTGTGCGTGCATACTGGTCTAGAGTCAATAAGGGGCCACAAGAGCATCATAGATATCCAGGTGTGGTCGGGTGGTGCAAGCGTGGGCTGAGGCTGCTGGTGGAAGAGGCGCTAATCACCGGTATTGCCTGCTCTGCCCCAGGTCTCTTTCCAGAAGCTGGTTTCTAGTACGGCCATTCTTTTGCAAGGTGTACTAACTGGTATTGCCTCCTCTTCCCTATGTGTCCAGGTCTCTTTCCAGAAGCTGGTGTCCAACCTGCGCGGACTCAGCTATGACATCCTGGACGTGAAGATCACGCGCTGGCATGACGACTTCAATGTGTTCAAGTCGGGAATCAAGGACCTGGAGGTGGGGGCACGGGATGAATGCATGTGTGCATTGTGCGCACATGCATGCAAGCATGAGCTCAGCAGTCGTCACGCGGGGTACTTACGCGGCTGAATATGCAATATTGCAAACCCTAGCCCCTGATCATTAAGCCCTGAACCCTCCCCAGCGCCTGCAATCACACTTTTGCTGGTGCTGCTACCATTGCCCTCCAGGCCTGTGATTGGGATTGTCAGCCTGAGACTGCTAGCCCTACCTGCTGTCCCGCTCATAAACCCTGCACCCTCCTCCCTCCCTTGAGCTTGCAGGTCATGTCCACCAATGTGATCCAGCTGGCATGCTATTGCTAGCCCTGCCTGCTGGCCCGCTAGAAACCCTCCCTTGCACTGTCACTCACAGGTCATGCTGATCAATGTGTTCAGCATGGCCTGCGTCTGCCATCCACACTTACTGCCCTGTTCTTAGTAACCCTCCCCCGCACCGCGTCACTTGCAGGTCATGCTTACCAACGTCATCCAGATGGCCTGTGACTGCCAGCCCTGCCTGCTGTCCCGCGCTGAGCTCCTTGAGTCCTTTGAGCTGATGGCCAAGCGCGAATTCATCCGCCGCTTCGTGGAGAAGAAGACCGCGGAGTTCTTCAGCCTCTTCAACACCGAGATCAACACCGTCAAGAAGCTGTTTGACAGCGTCCGGCGCTCGCCTCCAAAGAGTCCCATACTGCCGAAATATGCTGGAGCTGCAAGGTTAGTGGCCGCCCTGTGTGTGAGAGTGTGCGTGTGTGTGAGGTAGGTGCATGCCAAAGAGTCTCATACTGCCCTAGTTCGCCGGAGTGGCAAGGTTAGTGGCCGCCCTGGGTGGGAGAGTGTGTGTGTGAGTGAGGGTGTGCATGTGTGTAAGAGTGTGTGTACGTGTGAGAGGTGTTACGGCTAAAATCCATACTGCCCGAGTTTTCTGGAGCAGCAAGGTTAGTGGCCTCCCAGAGTGTGAGAGTGTGCGTGTGTGTGAGGGGTGGTTGCCTGCCGAAAAGCCCCGTACTGCCTAAGTATACGCTTTGAGTGGCCAGGTGCGTTGCAGGAAGATGGGCGAGAGTCAAAGAGAGAGAGTTTGCGTGTATGTATCTGACTGCCTGTCTGTGAATGTTAGAGTGTTGTGTGGGGTGGGAAGGGGGGACAGCCCGTATGTGTGTCAGTGTATGCAGGTTTGATTAATTTTGCATGCATGAGCACGAGATGATTCCTCTGATCAGATTGTCCATTCACCTCCAGTGTATCCCCAACACGCTCCCCAACCGCTCCCCTTTCACAGGTACGCGATGAACCTCCTGCGGCGGTTGGAGGCCATTCACAAGGATATCTCTGGAGTGCGCTACATGCTTCCCCAGGTCAGCAGGGGGGGGGGCATCCTACAAAGGGAGGGAGGGAGGGAGGGAGGGAGGGAGGGAGGGAGGGAGGGAGGGGGAAATTCCTGGGTTACTGGATTATTGGGAGGCAGGGTGATATGATGTGGAAGCCGTTCTCACCTTTTTGGTACCCCCCTGGTGGTGCCTCTTTATTAGTGGTCATGTTTGTTTTGTTCTGTAATGCGGGGAGGGCGGGAGGCATTGTGAGAAGCACCCTCTCTCATGATCAGAGGGAATCTTGCACCTCAAGCTTAGACTTGAACCTAGATCCGGTGCCTTATGCCTTGTACTCTAGAGCATTCTATCCTGATCCTACCATTGCGTATTTTTGTATTCGAATCCTGCGGTTGGTTTCCTTATTTAACCCTGATCCCTTGACCCTGAACCTGCTGCCTCTTCCCCCCGCCAGGTGCCCGAGGCCGAGGAGGTCTTCACCGCGTACGAGCTGGCACACGCGTCCATTGAGCAGTTCATCCACAACACGCACAACGAATGGTTCCACACCATCGAGGCCGGCATCGAGAAGGAGCTGCACGCCAACCTGCTGGCAGTGGACAAGCAGGCTGGTGAGTTGGAGGGGGGGGAGCCCTGGGGAGCGGAAAAGCAGGGGGTAGCTGCACGCCAATCTACTGGCAGTGGACAAGCAGGCTGGTGAGTTGGAGGGGGGGGGGCCCTGGGGAGCGGGAAAGCAGGGGAGAGCTGCACGCCAACCTGCTGGCAGTGGACAAGCAGGCTGGTGAGTTGGAGGGGGGGGAGCGCTGGGGAGCGGGAAAGCAGGGGGGAGCTGCACGCCAATGGCGTTGGTCTGCTGTTGATGAACTTTCACAAAGACCTGTCGTGGGTGAGACAGGGGGTCCACAGTTGGGAACGCACATGCATGTCCTTATACCCTCAACCTCCTCCAGGCGGCCTGATGTTGATAAGCTCAAAAAAAGAACTGCTGTCGAGGAAGCCCACAACTGGGAGTGTATGCGCATATCTTCTTAACCTGAACCCCACCACCCCCTACAGGTGGTCTGCTGTCGATGAACTTCCACAAAGACCTGCTGTCAATGAGCCAAGAGGTCCACAACTGGGAGCGCATGCGCATGTCCGTGCCGTATATCGCCATGGAGATCAACGCGCAGCGGGACAAGTACCGCGTGCTGCGGGACAACATCATTATGGTGGTGAGGGACTACAACAAGGTCCTCATGACGCTGGACAAGGAGGAGCGAAGGCTTTTCCACGACCGGATAAGGATGCTCGACAGAAGGATCATGCCGGTGCGTTAACCCTCTTGGCAAATCCGAGCTAGGGTGCACGAACATAAGATGCTGGACAGAGGGATCTTGCCGGTGTGTTAATCCTTATCCTAAACCACAAGCTAGGTTCCACAACCACATTAGGGTGTTCACCTGAAGGTTCATACTTCATACTTGTATGTGCCTGTATGTGTGTGTGTGTGTTTGTACATGTGTATGGCTCAAGGATTGAGGAATGCGGTGACTGAGGGGATCATGGATGAGGACTTCCTTGGCTGTGGTTCGCCTGCGTCTGCATGCTGTGCTGCTGGCTTGTTTGGGCTTTGTGTTTATCTATGCCTTTCCCTCCCACACACACACCTTCAGTAAATTACGGCAGTTAAAAGGGAACCCTGTCGCCCTGACCTCCCCCTGAGCGCCGCCCCCCTTCCGCCCCTTGCCACCTTTTCTCTCCAGGGTGTGTCCAAGCTCAACTGGGTTGCAGACAAGCTGTCGCTGGAGTTCTACTACAAGGAGGCTCGCAAGCACTGCAGGGATGCTGATGTGTACGTCACCGATTTCAAGGTGGGGTTCTGGCCATTCTTCTGTGTTTGTGTGTTTGTTTACTAGCACAACGAGGCTCGCAAGCACTGCAAGGATGCAGACGTGTGCGTCCCTGGCAAAGTTTGGCAGCGGCCAAGGCTGTGTGTGTGTTTACGTGTGTGTATGCATGCAATCAGCCAGTGCTGTGCATATGTGAGGGCGACCAATGCTGTGCGTGAGTGTGTGTGTGATCCCCTGATCACCACCCGTTAAGTACGATCCAAGAACCCACCACTCATCAGGGGACACACACCGCCTCACCATCCACCCCTCACCCTTCACTGCTGCCGCCAACCCCTTTGTCAGTGCCATCTGCAATCGCATCAGCGATCTTGTGCTACTGACCACATACCGTGCACGACTGATTTATTCACTATCCACCTCTTGGCTCCTTTGTGATACCCCCCAAGGGTGCACTCTCTGCTTATACCCTCCTTCTCTCACCGCCTGCCAGACAGCTTACACCCACATCCACACCATCTGCAGGTCTAGCGTGCTCGTGCTACTAATCATCTACCGTGCACCAATAACTTATTCACTGTCCACATCTCGCCATTCGCCATGTACCCTTCACCGCCTCCCAGGCAGCCAACACCCACACCCACACAATTTGCTCGACTTTTAGCCGCGGCTTGTGCCATTCAAGATTTACTGCGCTCCACTGACTTCTCCACTGTCCAGCACTCAACAGTTAACATCCACCCCTCACCACCTCCCAGGCTGCCAACACCCGCATCAGCGCCATCTGCAAGTCCATCAGTGAGCTCATGCTGGTGAATGTTGAGAAGAAGAAGATCTACCAGCAGGGGGAGTTCCAGGACATGCAATCGGCACACCACGAACTGGTGGGTGGGAAACGGGGAATCGGATCTGGAAGCACGGAGGCACGGGGAGGGGGGGGGAGAAGGGGGGCGCAAGAGAGGGGTGTCAGGGGAGTTTCAAGGACGTGCAATTGGCACACCAAAATGAAGGAAAGCGGGGAGCAGGTAAAAGAATATCAGTATAAGAACACAATGAACTGCACTGTGTCGCAACTGTTGATGCAATAGTCCTCTCTCACATTCCCCTTTTTCTCTCCCTCTCCCTCTCCTGCTCCTCATGCCCCCCTCCCCTCCATCTTTCAGCTCATCTCCCTCCTAGCCATGCTCATCCCCCCCCCCTCCTCCCTCTTTACCCCCTGTAGATGCGTGAGAAGCTGATGCATGCAGTGGATGAGATCCGGTCTGTCATGTCCACCATTTACGACATCTTCAAATCCGACAGCGAGGAGGTGCAGCGTGAGTGGATCCGATTTACACAGAAGGTGGACAAGAAGATGGAGGAGGCGCTGAGATACACAATCAAGAAGTCGCTGCAGGTACGGGGTGGGGTGCCGTATCATAGGGATCAGCAGGGTGGGGTGCCGTATCATAGGGATCAGCAGGGTGGGGTGCCGTATCATAGGGATCAGCAGGGTGGGGTGCCGTATCATAGGGATCAGCAGGGTGGGGTGCCGTATCATAGGGATCAGCAGGGTGGGGTGCCGTATCATAGGGATCAGCAGGGTGAGCGGACTAAGGGATGGAGAAGGTACTGCAGTACACTGTCAATAAGGTGCTATAGGTGCATGTGCAATGCGTTGAGGGGCCAGTGAGCAGGGCGGGAGGGGGCGTGCTTCTTTCCCCGGTGGCATTAGGCTGTACGTGCTGCGCTTCTGCCTCAACACTGTCTCCCCCTGCCCTGGGTCGGCACCCCTTCCCCCCTGAACCTCCCTGCCCCTCTTTCACCTCTGTCACCCCTTGTCCCCCCCCCTGCACCCATCTGTCCCCATCCGTCCCCCCTCGTACCCTGAACCTCCCTGCCCCTCTTTCACCTCTGTCACCCCTTGTCCCCCCCCTGCACCCATCTGTCCCCATCCGTCCCCCCTCGTACCCTGAACCTTCTTGCCCCTCTTTCACCTCTGTCTCCCTTTGTCCCCCCCTGCACCCATCTGTCCCCATCTGTCCCCCCTCGTAATCTGAACCTCCTTGCCCCTCTTTCACCTCTGTCTCCCCTTGTCCCCCCCCTGCACCCATCTGTCCCCATCCGTCCCCCCTCGTAATCTGAACCTCCTTGCCCCTCTTTCACCTCTGTCTCCCTTCGTCCCCCTCCCCATCCGCAGGAGCTCTCCCGAGTTCTCAACGGTGACAACAAGACCGAGGTCATCCCCATTTTCCATGTGACCATGGTGCTGGCCCAGGGGCGCGTGCAGCTGTCCCCCGATGTGAACAGCATGCTGGACATGATCCACAAGGTGTCCCGCAACCTCATTGTGGTCATTCAGTCGGTGCCACGGCTGTCCCTGCAGCTCACGGAGAAGCAGAGCCGCGACCTGCAGGTGGGTGACGGGGGCTGCCGGGTAGCTGAAACCCTGGGCCCTTTTTCCTAACCCTTCACCTTAAACCCTCGACCCTATAAGTGGCAGGGGCTGCCGAGTAGCTCAAACACCCTAGACCCTCAAGCCTAAGCTTTTGAGCGGCTGTCTAGCATGGGCTGCCAGGTAGTTCAAAAACCCTTTACCTGATGGCGCAATGGGTGGCAGGGGCTGCCAAGTAGCTCAAAAGAGTCCCCTGGGTCGATGCATTTATGATATTTTAAGCTTAAACCTCGCTAATACCTACTTGTATGCTTAAGTGCATTGCTGCTGTTGTTCCAGCCCGGAGAATCCACTCCAAGCCGAGTCATGACTGATGGTGCCCTCTCTCTCTGCCCCCGTCCCTGACCCGGAAGGACGCCGGCATGCCGCTGCCCAAGCCACTGCCCTCGCTGTACGAAGTGATCAGCTCTGACGAGGAGGCGGTGCTGAAGACCATGATGCAGGTGGGGGGCAGCGGGCTGTTTGAAGCATGCACCAGACAGCAGGGCGGTGTTGGGCGGGATGGGGCTGGAGGCAGTGGGGACTAGGCCATATTCAGCGTGCAGCTCAACTTTTCACGACAAAGGCTTGTGTTGGTTTATAAATTATTTGGTTTTGTTCTAAATCCAGTTCATGTTTGGAAGGATAACAAACATCTCTTTGTCGTGTTTTGCTTGTTGTTTCTGTTGCTGGTGGTTTTGTTTGGTCTCTTGTGCCTGTCTCTGTTTTCGTTTTCTGATGGTCTCCTCCCGGTTCGCTCTGCCTGGCCCTTTCGCAAAAGGCTGTGGGTGCTTGCGTCAACTTTGTAGCAAACAACTCCTTCCCGTCTTCCCCTCAGATCACCGGCGGCATCACCACCATTGTCGACAAGGTGCAAGCCTTCCTGACGTACTGGGAGAAGAAGTACAAGCACATGTGGGAGGTGGACAAGGAGGCGTACATCAGGCGGTACGAAAAGGCACAGAAGCCGCTCAGCAGCTTTGAGACGGACATCCAACGCTACCTGCAGCAGCAGCAAGAGGTACGGGACAGGGGGGTAGGGAACCCTAAACCCTTTAACCTTCCTACCTCCCCCACCTCCTCTCTAGGTCCACGGTGAGGAGACCACCTCAGATAAAACTAAACACCAAGCTCTTAACCCCCCCCAACCTTCTCCCTCCCCTATCTCCAGGTCCAGGGCAAGGAGACCACCTCAAACAAAACTGAACCTTAACCCCCCCCTACATCCCCCCCCCTCATCTCTAGGTCAGGGCGAAAATACCACCTCAAATAATACTTAACCCTGAACCCTGAACCCACTCTACCTCCCCGCCCTAATCTCCAGGTCCAGGGTGAGGAGACCACCTCCAACATGCGCTTCCTGCGCATCGACTGCGGGCCTCTAAAGCAGAACCTGGTGGCGCACTGCGAGGCGTGGGTTCAGAAGTTCAGCGGGCTGCTCATCAGCCTGGCGGCGACTGAGCTGAGGAGCCTGCACGAGTACTTCCGTGCCAGCAAGGAGCAGCTGGCCATGCAGGTGAGGTCTCGTGATCTGGATGGGAGTGCAGTACAGCTGTTCATTGTACTTCAATCACAGTTTGGGGGGGGAGGGGGTTGCAGTCCAGATGGCATGATTTGGATTGGCAGGCAGCCCAGTCTGCTGTGCAGTGTTCTGCTGCATTGTTAGGGGTGATGGTACCGGGCGTTTGGTGCCCTCTTCTGACCCTTACAAGCAGAATAGCTGTAGACATGCCCCCTCACACACACACCTGATGCAGCTGAGCTCCTTAGCCTAGCTGGCACCTCACCACTCCACCCCAACACACTGCCCCCCCCCTCCCCCCTAACACACACACTGCCCCCTTTTCCCCCTCCCCTCCTAACACACACACATACCCTTCCTGATGCAGCCGAGCTCGTTGGACCAGCTGGCCGATGTGGTCAACCTGCACAAGAGGCTGATTGAGGAGAAGTCAAAGAACGCGGCGAGGTTCGACCCGCTGCGCGAGAAGTACAGGGTGAGTACAGCAGTACAGCGGTACTATTGCGTGACATTACTTGGGAGAGGGTCGGGGGCGACTCTGGCGGAATAGTTGATGTTTTGTATCTTCTGATCGCTTCAGTCTGTGTGACGCTGCGGCACATTCGGCTCCCTCATACCATCCCATTTTTACTCGTCCGCCCACGCATCCACTGACCCACTGGCCCTTCCATCCACCCACCCTCCCATTCTAGATCCCATATGACCAGGCCCTGCTCATTGACTCCCTGGGATCCACATCCCTCACTTCCCCTCCCCCTCTCCCTCCCCTCACTCACGTTCATTACTTCCCACTCACCTGCACCACCCACCCTCACCCTTTTATTGTGTTTGAGGTGTTGAAGGTCTGATGCACCCTATCTGACCAGGTCCTGCTCATCCACATCCTGGGCACCCACATCCTCCACTCACGCCCCCCCTCCCCCTCACCTACCTTACTTCCCACTCACCCACACCACGTACCCCTTTCTTAGGTGCTTGAGAAGTTCGAGGTCCAGATCCCGGATGACCAGGTCCTCCTCATTGACTCCCTGGATGGCGAGTGGTCCAAGTTCCAAGGCATGCTGGATGACTCTGCAGGGAAGCTGGAGCGGTACAAGGACAACTTCAGGGAGAAGGTGGGTGGAAGGGGGAAAGGGGTGGTGCCGTGGTGGGAAGGGCATAGGTCTAGCCTGCTGGGCCTGCCTGCCTGCCATTTTAACCCGGCCCTACCGCTTTCGCAACCAGCGTGCTTGCAAATGGATGTCATGGGTCATTTGGGAGGGAAAAAACTGGAAGGAAATATTCTGAAGAAAAAAATCGTTTATCTGAAATGCCCCCTCTCTCCCCCCCTCTTCCCCCCCTCTGTCCCCCTCCAGGTCAAGAACCTGCTGGACTCCTTCCTGAAAGAGGTGACCAACGTGTCTGACGAGTTCTTCAAGGAGGCTCCCTTCAATCACGAGGGCACCACGCCCACGGACGCGCTGGCTTTCATCGAGGCCACCAAGCAGCAGCTGGCGGACAGCCGCAAGCGGGCTAGCGACCTCAAAGCCGGGATGGATATCTTCAACATTCCGCAGCCGACGTACAAGGTATACAAGGGCAGGCGCTGGCTGCAAGCAGGGTTAGCTCCAGGGCTGGGTCCACTGCCTCTCTGCATGCTGACTGTGCTGGAGCCTGTTGGCGGAGCCTCTTGGTTTTGACACATAATATTTCCTAGAGGGTGGACTCAATACGCTGTGCAGGATCTGGTGCATTTAGCGATCATCTCAATCCTTGAACTCGTAACTTGCTGTGGCTGTGCAGCTGCTGCTGTATTTATAAATAATCTCAATCCCTAAACTCGTAACCTGCTGCGGCTGTGTAGGAGCTGCTGGCTGTGGAGAAGGATCTGGAGCTGCTGGAGAAGATCTGGAGCATGGTCAAGGAGTGGCAGGACCTTTACGCGGGCTGGAAGGACGGGGCCTTTGTGGATATTAGGGTGAGGGACAGTGTTTCATTTAGTGGGCAAGGGACCACCCCTAGGCCGATTCAACCCAAACCTGCGCCGGCCTTCGGCTAGTGACCCAAGCAGCAAGGCAGGCCAAACCAGAGGCGTGGCCGGGGGGCACATTGTAGCTGAACTGTAGCTGATAGTGGTATAGCACTCACTAAAAACACACTGGTGAGTAACTGAGCAGTACCAGGACCTCTACGTGGGTTGTGAGGACGAGGCCTTTGTAGACATTTGGTGAGTGACTGAGTCAGCATCATTTTTGTGTCCTGCCGCAGACATGGCATTCCGAAGTTGTTTGCAGGGTTTAGGGTTGGTCCCCTGGTGCACTGATCAAGCACCCTGTCTGCCCCCGCCCCCACACCTCAGCCCCAGCTGCCAGTGTTCACACTTCTGCTTTGCGCCTCTCCTCCTGGCCGAGGAGGAGGGCGCCGGAATCCGCATGATCAAGGTTTTGGCAGAGACAGGATGAACCTTGAACTCCAAACGCTGCACTCTTAAACCTCCCAAGTTGAGAAGACGGGAGAGGCCGCGAGAATGTAGCCAAGACTGTTCTAAACCCTGCACTCTCAAAGACCAGTATATGTACCCTTGAACCTCCCAGGTCGAGGAGATGGAGGGAGCCGCGATCGGCATCAGCAAGAACGTGGCCAAGATTGTTCCAAACCCTGAACTCTTAACCCTCACCCTTACTCTCTTTTACCACCTAGGTGGAGGAGATGGAGGAGGCCGCAATCCGCATCAGCAAGAACGTCGCTAAGATGGGTCGCGACATCAAGCAGTGGAGCGTGTGGGGCTGGATCAAGGACATCATAGATGCCTTCAAGCGCACCATGCCGCTCATCACGGACCTGCGCAACCCGGCCATGCGGCCGCGCCACTGGGACGGCCTCATGGACGAGATCGGCTCCCGCTTCGATCCTCACAAGTAGGGCATTGTAGGGGGGACCGACTCTCAGGCTTGCATGAGTAGGCGTCTAGGCGTTTGAGGGGATGATGGTTTTGGGGGCTTTCAAAGGGGCTTGAAGAGTGGGTGCAGAAGCCTTTTATTTGCTGTGAGTTTGGACTTTGGAGGGGAGGTCCTTAAACTGAGTTTCACAGTGGGTTGTCTTAAAGGGCTTGCAAGGCTAAGGGTTTGGTTGCCGCAACTCTGCGCAGGGTAGCGAGGGTTTTGAGGGGAGATACTTCAACTGAGTTTCACACTGGGTTGCCTTTAAGGGCTTATGGGTTTGGGTGCCGCAACTCTGCCTCTGACCCCTTTCATGCTTTTCCCTTCACCTGCTCCACTGCATCACCACCTTCAACCTGGGCAACATCATACACCTGTAATTTCTGTAACACCACCCCATCCCTGGCCTGACCCCTCATGTCATGCCCTTTGTTCCCCCCCGTAACATGATTTTCAATCTGCCACTGACCTGACCCTTCAAACTCTACCCCCCTATTTACCCTTGAGGACCAATTGCACCTGCCCTCTGGCCTGACCCTAAAAACCTCCCCCACCCCATTTCCCTGCACATTCATCCTGGACAGCATCGTACAGCTGCGTCTGGAACACCTTCGGCCTAACCCCTCACATCATACGCCCCCCTGTTCCGACCCGGAGCACCAAATTCCCGCCTCTATAAACTCCCCCCACCCCATTCCCCCGCAGCACGAACTTCACCTTGGACAGCATCGTACAGCTGCGCCTGGACCAGCAAGTGGACTTCATCGCCGACCTGAGCGTCAATGCAACCAAGGAGCTGGCCATGGAGAACAATATCAAGGTAAGGCCCTTCGACAACTCAGGGAACGCTTCACCCCTAAACCCTCTTTGCAACCAACCGTAAAGATCTGGCCATGGAGAACAACATCAAGGTAGTGACCTCCGACCTGTGAACGCTCCTCCTCTCAACCCTCTTTGCAACCCACCCTAAGAAGCTGGCCATGGAGAACAACAAGGAGGTGTATTCCTTCAACCCTCAAACCCCAAGCCTTGAACCTGTAGGGCACCCTGCTCCTGGACATGGTGATGTACGAGCTGCTCTTTTGCCCTCTTCCCCCCCTTACTTAATTGCTGCTCCCTCCCTCCCTCCCTCCGCTCCCTCCCTCCGCTCCCTCAGAACATTGTCGCCACCTGGGGCACCCTGCTCCTAGACATGGTGGAGAACAAGGCAACCTTGAAGCTGCTCCTGCTCCCTCTCTCCCCCCCCCTAACCTTATTGCTGCTCCCTCCCTCCCTCCCTCCGCTCCCTCCCTCCGCTCCCTCAGAACATTGTCGCCACCTGGGGCACTCTGCTCCTAGACATGGTGGAGAACAAGGCAACCTTCAAGCTGCTCCTGCTCCCTCTCTCCCCCCCCCTAACCTTATTGCTGCTCCCTCCCTCCACTCCCTCAGAACATTGTCGCCACCTGGGGCACCCTGCTCCTGGACATGGTGGAGAACAAGGCAACCTTGAAGCTGCTCCTGCTCCCTCTCTCCCCCCCCCTAACCTTATTGCTGCTCCCTCCCTCCACTCCCTCAGAACATTGTCGCCACCTGGGGCACCCTGCTCCTGGACATGGTGGAGTACAAGGCAACCTTGAAGCTGCTCCTGCTCCCTCTCTCCCCCCCCCTAATCTTATTGCTGCTCCCTCCCTCCGCTCCCTCAGAACATTGTCGCCACCTGGGGTACCCTGCTCCTGGACATGGTGGAGTACAAGGCAACCTTCAAGCTGCGCAGCACGGAGGAGATCTTCGCAGCTCTGGAGGAGAACATCGTCACGCTGTCCACCATGAAGGCGAGCAAGTACTTCCTCGTCTTCGAAAAGGAGATCAGCTACTGGGAGAAGACGCTCAGCCTGATATCCGAGGCCATCGAGATCGTGCTGCAGGTGGGGATGGGGACGGGAGGTTGGGGCAGGTTGGACGGGCAGGAGATCGGAGACAGGTGGGACAAGCAGAGGATTGGGGGCAGGTGGGACGGGCAGGTGATCGGAGGCAGGTTGTAAAGGAGTATGGTTACTGGGACTTGGCTTCATCACAACGGAATTTATGTTGCACTGTGTTGGGGGGATATGAGTGTGGGAGGTGGCAGGGGCGGGGGAGGGGCCAGGGCGAGGGCTGGCAGCGGACTGGATTGAAGGTAGGGATTTGAGTGGATTTGGGACTGGACTGAAGGCAGAGATCTGGGTGGATGCGGATCTGGATCATAGGTAGAGATATGGGTGGAGGCGGGGGCGCTGCAGCGCAGGTGCAGGTCATCCCTGGACACTGTTGCCCCCTTGCTCCCCCCTCAAACTCAGGGTAACTCCATGTTAACCTCAAACCCGGACCCCCCTCAGTTTCAGTGTCGACCGTACACCCTTATACCCTGTACCCTAACCTCTCCCTCTCAGGTCCATCATTGACCTTAAACCCTGCACCCTTATACCTTGTACCCTATCCTCCCCTCCTCAGGTCCAGCATTGACCTTAAACCCTGCACCCTTATACCCTGTACCCTATCCTCCCCTCCTCAGGTCCAGCGCAACTGGATGTATCTGGAGAATATCTTCATCGGCAGTGAGGATATCCGCAAGCAGCTCCCCCAGGAGTCCATCATGTTTGAGGCAGTGCACAACACCTTCATCAAGTACATGAAGCTGCTGTCAGCCACCAGCAACTGCCTCAAGGCATGCACGGCACCGGGGTCGCTCGAGACGTTCCAGGTGAGAAAAGCAGTGAGATCTACCCGGTAGGTACACTTCCTTACTTGCCTGCACATCACCCAGGGGTAGCTACAGACGGTAGTTCACGAGCATGAACTAGTGAGCGTCCCAAGAAAGGGCTGGAGGTGTTCCTTGTGAGCAAGGGGCTGCAATGCCTCTGGTAATACACTGGAGGCTGGGTGGGGGTCAGCTGGTAAGCTGGTGGCACGCTGGAGGCTGCGTGAGTGGAGGCAAGCTGGGTGCATACACCCTCCCCCCCCCCCCCCCCTCTTTTCCTTTCAAGACATGGACGCCAAACTGTAGAAGATCCAGAAGAGCTCGGAGAACTCCCTTGAGGACAAGCGGCAGCAGTTTGTGTGCCTTTCCGACCTCCTCCCTGCTCCTCGCCCCCTGCTTCTTTTCAGGACATGGACGCCAAGCTGGAGAAGATCCAGAAGAGCTTGGAGAACTACCTGGAGAACAAGCGGCAGCAGTTCCCCCGCTTCTACTTCCTGTCCAGCGATGACCTGCTTGAGATCCTGGGACAGGCCAAGGACCCGATGAACGTGCAGTCACACCTCAAGAAGTGCTTTGAGGGTGAGAGGCTGCTCGTGGGGGCAGAGGCGTGTCTAAAAAGCGATGTCTATATTAAATAGCGTTGGCGCGCGCTGGGGTATGTCTGTCCTATGTGCCCTTGCTCTGCATTGTTTCCCACCGCATTGACAGAGGACAAACACACCGTTTGTATTGGGATTTGGGATGCCCCAGTCTCCCACCCTACATAAAGAACCCATGAGACTCCTGATCCCTGCCCTCTTCCCTCCCCCAGGCGTGGTGGTATACACCCTAGCCTCTTGCCTCGCATGACCCAAGCAATCAACCCCGGCACCTCGAAACCTGCAGAGCGACTTGATACAAAGTTGACATTTGAGAAGCCTGATCCCTCCCCCAGGCAGGGTTCAAGCGCGAGCACAGTGAGGGCCAATTATACCCCTGACCCCACCCGGCAGGCGTCAAGGTGCCTGTGAGCTTAACTCTGAGCCATCCCTGTCCCTCACACACGGCAGGCAATAAGCACCTGGGCATGCACATGCCACGCACTCCCCCCGTCCTTTTCTCCCTCCCCTCCCCTCAAACAAGCATCAGATACCAGGTCATCCACGTGCGCGGCATTATCTCCCCCTCCCCCTCCCCCTCCCCCTCCTCAAACAGGTATCAAACGCCTGGACATGCACGTGCCTGGAGAGGACCGCAAGCAGCACCAGTCAGTGGGCATCACCTCGCCCGATGGGGAGTACCTGCCCTTGATAGGCCCTGTGGTCACGGAGGGGCGGCCGGAGGAGTGGCTAAACCGTGTGGAGGATGCCATGTTTGCAACCACGAAGAAACATCTGTACAAAATCCTGGAGGACTCAAAGGGTGTGTGAGGGGAGATGAGGGGGAGAAGGGAGGGCGGCCGGAGGAGTGGCCAAACCTCGTTGAGGATGCCATGTCTGCAACCCCTAAGAGGCACCTGTACAATATCATCGATCGCTGGAGGGGTGTGCGTGGTGTCAGGGGAGGGGGGGATGAGGTGGGAGGCAGGGGGTGGTTGATATGCTGGAGTACACATAGGGTGCGCTAGGTGTGGGGGACGGGGAAATTGGAGAAGCTGGGGGAAACTGGCCTTCGATTTGAGGGGACTGTTTGATTGGATTTTTGATCAGATCAGCTGAAGGAATCGGTCAGGCCCTCATGAGGGTGGGCAGGAGCGATGAAAAGGACAGGCAGAGACAGAGACAGGGCAGAGAGTGTATGTTAAGCTTGCATCGCACGCCACCCTCTTTCTGCGCAGTGGTGAAGAAGGAGAAGTGGGTCAAGGACAACCAAGGCCAGATGATCATCACCGCTGGGCAGATCGTGTGGACACACGAGTGTGAAAAGGCGCTGTCGGACGGGGAGAACGCGCGAAAGAGCGTCAAGCTGCTCAAGAAGAAGTGGATCAGCTACCTAAACAAGCTGGTGGCAGTCACGCGATCCAAGTTGAACAAGATTGAGAGGAACAAGGTGAGACAGGGTGAATGCGCGGGTAGGGGAGGGGGGTGGTGTAGGGGCAAGGCTGCTTAGCTGTTTGAAATGGAGTGCAACGACTACTTCAACAAGCTGGTGGAAGTAACGCGATTCAACCTTGATTAAGTCGATTAAAAGGAATGAGGGAAGACAGGGAAATAGGGCAGGGTGCATAGGGGTGTGGCAGGGGCAAGAGCATAATCTGCTAAAGGAGAGATGGATGAGCTATCGCAACAAGATGGTGGCAGTCAAGCGATCCACGCTGACCAAGATGGAGAGGAACAAGGTTGGGGCAGGGAGGAAGATAGTGGAGGAAGGGCGGGGGCAGAGGGTAAGCGATCCAGGCTGAGGAAGATCGAGAGGGATAAGGTGGGGCAGGGGAATGGGCATGTCTAGCTTCAGGAGGCTGCTGCCGGTCTGCTGGCAACGAAAAGGAGCCATTGCCTGTTCCCTTTCCGCTGAAGAGGACTGTTCTGTTCTATGGAAGAAGATAATTATGCCAGAGAGAACTGCTCGGTCCTACGAAAGAAAACTGTGATGTGCAAACGGTGGCAAGCAAGTCATGTTTGCGCATCCCTCTTGCCTTTCTCTCATTCTTTCGTTGTTACAAAACGTATTACTTTTAATTGTTACCCCTCTTTCCTTTCTCTCTCACTATACTGGTTGCAAAGTGTCCCCTCATTTGTGTGTGTCCTTCCTGCAGGTGGTCTCCCTCATCACCATTGAGGTGCATGCGCGGGACGTGATTGACAAGCTTGGCAAGGCCAACTGCAGCAGCATCAATGACTTCGAGTGGGTGGGCCAGCTGCGATTCTACTGGGACCGAGACCTCAACGACTGCGTTGTGAAGCAGGTTGGCAGGGGGGGCGCAGGGGAGGGGGGACTGGGGTGGAGCGGGGGCAGAAATTGTGTTAAGGTCGAGTGCTGCTGTATAAATCCTTCTGAATGCGTGGGCCAGCTGCGCTTGTACTGGGAAATTGGCCTCGACTCCTGCGCCCTAAAGCAGGTCGGCATGGGGGGGTGGAGGGGGCTGGGTCGGCATAACAGCGGGGTGGGGATGATGGACAAGAGTTGAGAATGGGAACATGAATCGGGGCTTAGGACGTAATCAGAAGGGGGGAGAGGGGGCAAAGCCGATTGTGCTGTGCGCCAGCTGTATGAGCTACAGCCCTGGTGCACCAGCCGCCGCAGCTCTGCACTCGCTGTCTTCAGAAAGAGAGAAAATAGGAGCAAATGTATGACTGCTGATTGCTAGCTTGTTTTCTCCACCTGCCTCTGTTGCAGGTGCTTTCGGTGTTCGTGTATGGGTACGAGTACCAGGGCAACAACGGACGCCTGGTCATCACGCCGCTGACTGACAGGTGGGACCATAGATCCTAGAAAACAAATGCAGTTGTTCTCAAGCCGTACCACTTGTGTACCAGCTTCTTCTGGATGCAATACCCAGTGTTGCATCACATTGGGGTCTTTCATGGTTGGAGAACTGGTAGTTTCAATCATGGCTTCAGGTTTTATATTCTGGGGATGGTTTGAAGAGGGGGGCTTTGCATGACCAGGAGTCCAGGACGCTCTCCTGCTGAACACCCTGCTCTATCTCCCCTCTGCCCCCCCCCTGGCTCATTCTCCCTGCTATGCACCCCGGCTCACTCTCATGCTGCCCCGCTGCCTGCTAGGTGTTACATGACGCTGGGTGCGGCTCTGTTCACCCGACGCGGCGGCAACCCGCTCGGCCCCGCTGGTACGGGCAAGACGGAGACCGTGAAGGACTTCGGCAAGGCGCTGGCCCGCTACGTCATTGTCTTCAATTGCAGCGATGGCGTGGACTTCAAGATGACGGGTACGCGCCTGTGGTGTGTGCTATGTGCTGATGTGGGGGGGGGCTGACGAGGGTGTGTACCGCCGCATGCCTTCACCACCACTCACTTGGTGATGTACTGCCTGTGTGCTGTCCATGTCAGCAAGTGTGCTGCCTCCATCTCCGGCCTATATGGGGGGGGCTAACGAGGGTGTGTACTGCCCTATGCCTTCACCACCACTCACATGGTGATGACTGCCTGTGTGCTGTCCATGTGAGCATGTGTGCTGCCTCCATCTCCGGCCTATGTGGGTGGGGGGGCTTACGAGGGTGTGTACTGCCCTATACCTTCAACACCACTCACATGGTGATGTACTGCCTGTGCGCTCTGTCCATGTCAGCATGTGTGCTGCCTGGCCTGCCTCCATCTCTGGCCTGTCCCCCCTGCGCAGGCAAGATGTTGAGCGGGCTTGCCCAGACCGGCGCGTGGGCCTGCCTCGATGAGTTCAACCGTATTGAGGTGGAGGTGCTGTCGGTGGTGGCCACTCAGATCGCAACGGTCATGCAGGTCAGTTAAGCATGTTTTACGCAAACGAATGATGGCGTGGATATACAGTTACCGTAATGTATGAATGATTTATGCCTAGCATCATCAGCGAAACCTACAGGTTTGAAGTAGGTTAATGAGGAGGGTGCAGGGTCACCCCCCACATCCAAGCCCTGTCTCTTTGTCAACACCTCCCCCCAATAATGCCCTCACACCCCGCCCTGGCTCTACCACCCTTCACCCCTTCCTCAGGCCATCAAAGAGGGCCGCAAGCGCTTCATCTTCATGGGGCAAGAGATCCGGCTGATCTCTTCGTGCGGCATCTTCGTGACGATGAACCCTGGCTATGCGGGACGTTCCGAGCTGCCCGACAACCTCAAGGTGGGTTCAGGGTTGGGGTTCTGGGTCCAAGCCCTGGTCTGAACCCTGAGAATGATGCTGGTTGTCTTGGGCTTGAGAGTGGGATTGGGAGGTGCGACTAAGGGTGCGGTGTCTGTGTATTGCTGACTCAGGTGCAGCATTCGAGACAATGAATCCACCCTCATGCGGTCATTGCGAGGGCCACTTTCATTCAGAGAGCCACTTTCATTGCGAGGGCCACTTTCATTCAGAGAGCCACTCTCATTGCGAGGGCCACTTTCATTCAGAGAGCCACTTTCATTGCGAGGGCCACTTTCATTCAGAGAGCCACTTTCATTCAGAGGGCCACTTTCATTGAGAGGGCCACTTTCGCGTTGGTCCGTGCGATGTCTAGTTGTACATGAGTTTATGGGAAAGGTCAAGAGCATGCAATTTTCGCTGCTTGGCTGCCTTTCCCAGCACCTCCCTTTCTGCCCTTACCCTGCCTCTCCCTTGATGACCTGCAGGGTTAAGGGGTTGGGGTTTGTTTCCCCTGTTTAACCCTTAACCCTAATGTTCCTTGACATCCTGCACCCCACCCCTCCCTTGACACCCAAGAGCCCACAACCCTCAACCCTCGTTGCCGTCCTCCTCCTCCACAACCTCCTGCTCCTCCTCTTCCTTCCCTTGTAGGCTATTGTGCGGCCTGTGTCCATGATGGTGCCCGACTTCACGCTGATTGCGGAGATCATGATGTTCAGCGAGGGCTTCTCGTCCGCCAAGATCCTGGCTAAGAAGATGATTGCCATCATGGAGCTGAGTCAGCAGCAGCTGAGCAAGCAGGTCGGTGCTTGGGGAAAGGGTAACAGGCTTAAGGAGGGGTGGGGTCATCTTACCAGCCAAAATACTAGCCAAGAAGATGATTGCCACCTGTGAACTGAGCCAGCAGCGACTGAGCGAGGATGTGCGCATGGGGGCAGGGGGTGTGAGGGCATCTCATCGGCCAAGACCCTGGCCTTTAAGGTGACCGCAGTCATGTAGGTCAGCCAGCAGCAGCGGGTCATCAGGTGCATGCGTAGGTGGGGACGCCATAAAAGACCTGATGATGATGAACACCTTAAAGTACCTGCCTGAGTACCTGGGGATAGTATGATGGAAATGTGTGGGGGGGGGGAATCCTGTGAAGAAAGTGCACACCCTGCCATGCCGCAGGACCACTATGACTACGGTCTCCGCTCCTTCGTCATCCCGATTGCACGTGCAGCCGGCAGCCTCAAGCGTGTCGACCCCGATGCGAGCGAGGAGGTCATCTTGTACAGGTGGGGTGAAGGTTTGAAGGTTCAGGGAGATGCGGGTGAAGCATGTAGCCTGCACAGGTAGGGTTGGGAGATCTGGAAAATGTATCAGGGTAGCGGTATTTTGCTAGTGAATTTGAACAGGCGGGGGGGTGGGGTGGGTGGAAATGGCTTACCCATTCACCTGCTCCTGTTTGACGGTCCTAGTCCCCCTTGATCTCAAACAGCTTGGTCTGATGCAGCTGTACCTGCCCTAAGGCTGTCTCGCTGGGCAAGTCGGGGGTTCAGGGTTTAGGCTTCAGGTGAAACCCTGAACCCCTTTCCCCCCCTCCCCTCCCCCCCCCCCCTCCCCCTTCCAGGACCATGCTTGACCTCATCAAGCCCAAGCTGGTCTACTTGGACCTGCCCCTGTTCATGGCGCTGCTTTCAGACCTGTTCCCGGGAGTGGAGCTGCCGCAGAGCGACGGAGGCTCGCTCAGGCGCGCGATTGAGGCGGAGATCCGCGAATCAAACCTGCAGGTGGGTGTGACTTGGGGTGTGTGTGAGGGGGACAGATGGGGATCGGAGCTAAAAGCAATGATGGCTTGTCATCAGAGCGGTGTGTGTGCAGCGGTAGGGGCATCGAACCTGCAGGTGGGTGTGAGCTGGGGGGGGGGGTGAGGGGGGCAGACGTACCAAAAGTTATGACGGTTCATCATCAGGACAGGAGTGTGTGCGAGGGGGGACGTCTACCCCGCAGGTGGCTTTCATAGACTTACATTTAAAAGCAGTTCAGTTCAAAGCTTAAGGCTGGAAGTCTCCCTTCCTCTGCTCCCTCTGCTCCTTATTATACCCCTTCTCTCCCACCACTCTCAGGTCATCGCTGAGTATATTCATGCTCCTCGCTTGCCCCCTGCATGCCCAACTACCCCAACTCCGCACACATACTCTCCCCCAAGTTGATTCCACTGGGACAATGCCCCCCTCCCCCCCACACACACGCCCTCAGGCTGCTTCTGATTACTTGTCTCTCCTCCTCGCCTACCCCCCCCCTGCTCCCCCCCAGGTTGTTTCTGAGTACATCGTGAAGATCATTCAGGTATTTGACTGCAAGGTTGCGCGCCACGGCAACATGATTGTGGGCAAAACCGGCTCGGGCAAGACGGAGGCCTGGAAGTGCCTGCAGAGGGCGCTGGCCAGGCTCAAAAAGGAGGAGCCAGAGGACGAGAGGTGCGGAGTGGCGGAGTGTGGTGTCTGTGTGTGTGGGGGGGGGTGAATTGTGGGAGAGGATGCATTGAGGGGTGCAGCGTGACGGGCTGGCATAATTGTCGTCGTAGCCTAAGTCAAGGTGCGATCATGGTCAAAGTTAGGTGGATGTGTAGATGCTGTAAAGACTGCGCACTGAACAAGATGGAGCCGTGAATTCAAACGCAATCTGCCTGAACCTTGCACCCCTTCATTGAAAGCCACAGTAGTCCTGGATCCCTGATCCCTAGATCGTCAACCCCTAATCTTCAGGTACCAGAAGGTGCACGTGCACATCATCAACCCGCTGGCTCTGTCCAACGACGAGCTGTATGGGTGCTTTGATGAGGGCACGCACGAGTGGCAGGTGGGCATGGGGTGATGTGTATGTAAGAGCTGTATGGGTGCTTTGATGAGGGCACGCACGAGTGGCAGGTGTAGGGTGACATGCGTGGATGTGGGTTGGAGGGCTCGTTCTAGATAGGGCACACGCAACATTCAAGTATCACATTTGAGGGTGATGCGGATGTGCGGTTTGGAAGTTCTTTTGTATAGACTGCACTGCTGTTGGTGCTCTGGGGCTGCTGTTACTTAGGCTGCTGCTGTTTCCTCTAAAGAGAGCTGCTGCTATTCAGGATTGAGTGATCGTTTCCTCTTAATGGGGCTACTGCTTTTGATAAGGCTGTTGCTGGTGCTCCTGCGCTGGACCGAGCCGCATGGAGCTGATATTGTTGCTGTTGTTGCTTCAGGATGGCGTGCTGGCGCGTCTGATGCGCACGTTGTGTAAGGACGACTCCCTGGACCAGAAATGGATCCTGTTTGACGGGCCGGTGGACACGCTGTGGATTGAGAGCATGAACACGACGCTGGATGACAACAAGCTGCTGACGCTGCTGTCTGGTGAGCTACCCGCGTGTTGTGATGCTGCAGTGAACGGTAAATAACAGGCGTGGTTTTGATGCAGCCATTGGGTGAGCACCTCTCCTGTCCACTGATGAGCCATTGAGCCCTGGACTCCACCTTCAACCATAGACCTTATAAACATCCATGAAGGCTCCACAGTTCACTGAACCCTCTAAACCCCAAACCACACTGCTCATCAAGCCTGTGAACCCTCTCTCACTGACGAGCCCTGAACCCTGAACTCCACCTGCATCCACAGACCACATACTGTCCATGAAGCATCCACAAATCCCAGAACACTAAACCCTGAACCATAGTGTACATCAGGGATTAAAATCCTCTCTCACTGACAACCCTGAACCCCCACCCCGGCGAGCGCAGGCGAGCGCATCCTGATGACGCCTCAGGTGTCGCTGCTGTTTGAGGTGGAGGACCTGAGCCAGGCCTCTCCAGCCACGGTCTCCCGCGCGGGCATGATCTACCTCAATGTGGAGGATCTGGGTTGGCGCCCCTTCATTACCAGCTGGATGGCGCTCAAGAAGGAGCAGGTGAAGGGCACAGGAGTTCAGAGTATTCGGGGGTTTGGGTGCATTGACGCGGTGACAAAAAAGTAGGAGACATGCTGTGACATTTTGAACGGCGACAGTTCGTCGGCTTTGTTCTCCGCTTGGCTATTTTTTGTACGAGAGTGGAGAAGCAGGATTCATGTGGGCCTCAGGAATCTTGCAGTTGAAGCGTGCGACAGCCCATTTTTTGAATCCCTGCCCTCCAGACAATTCATGTCCTGTAACTTCGTCTCAGAGATCTTTCTCCCACACACACGTCCCTGGGGCGATCCCTAAGCCCTCAACCTCCTTGTTACAGGTGCTGGTGGACTTATTGAACCGTCTGATAGACAAGTACATGGACGCAGTGCTGGAATACAAGAGGCTCAACTGCAGGTGTGGTCCAATTGGGTTGAGGGGGGAAGAGCCGGTGTTTTGGGGGAACCCATCAGATCGTATAGCTTTGGGTGCAGGCTGTTCAAAATCTGGAACCTGGACTAAAATCAACTGACATGGGTGAAAGTGTGTGGTCATGCACACGCCCATGCCTCCTGCGCAATTTTGTATGCGCAGGCATGCATGGCTCATGCACTCCAATATGGAGATTTCTGAAATTTGAAATATTTTGCAGGGAGCTGGTACCGGTGGACCGCCTGAGCTGCGTGCGCTCCTTCACCAAACTGTTTGACTCGCTGGCGACACCCGAGAATGGCGTGACGCCCGAGGAGGGCGACTCGTACCCCCCGCTGATCGAGCAATGGTTCCTGTTCTGCATCATCTGGGGCATTGGCGGGCCGCTGGACGAGGATGGGCGCAAGAAGTTTGACGCCTTCATGAGGGAGATGGACACTAAGTGAGGCGGGAGAGGGGGGGTGGGGGGGGTCTGGGAGTACCCCATGTGGGGAGCGGGGGAGCGGGAGCTCTTCCCCTCGATAAGGGACAGGGAAGCGGGGGAGGGGGAGCACTCCCCCAGCAGGCTTCGGGGAAGCGGGAGATGCCCCCCCAACAGGGAAAGGGGCAGTGCGAGAGCAGAAGCCCTTCCACAGAAGAAGCAGGAAGCGGGGCTTTCTTCCTAGCAGGGAGCGCAGGGATTGCTTGGGCAAAGGCAGCGTGTGTGTCTGGGCTGCATTTTGTCTGCGGTTGTCCAGGCTCAATATGGCCTCCTTCACTGTGGGGGAGAAGTAAGGGGAAGCCTGCGAAAAGGGATATTCTCTCCCCCTAGGGATTCCCTGTAAGACTTCCCTTGGACAATATTCCCTCCTTAGAAAGATTGCTCCGAAGATGGAGGTGGAGGTGGTCACCTTATTTCGTAAAGCCCATAGGCTACTCACCCTAGCTCTATTATTCCTTAAACCCGCTGTCCCTGCCTGCCTTCTTGTACCCTAGCACCGAAGGTCCTGAACCCTGATCCCTGCGTCCCTGTCTGTTTCCAGGTACCCGAGCACTGAGACTGTGTTTGAGTACTTCATCGACCCCAAGACGCACCAGTGGACCTCCTGGGAGTCCAAGCTGTCTGCCACCTACAAGCCGCCTGCAGACCTGCCCTTCTTCAAGGTGCTGGTGCCCACGGTGGACACGGTGCGCAACCGCTTTGTGGCCCAGGCGCTGGTCAAGGTGTTCCAGCACACGCTCATCGTCGGCAATGTCGGCGTCGGCAAGACAATGATCATCCAGGTAGAGGGGAGGGGGGGCTTTAGAATTGTACTTAGTTTGTGCTTTTTTGCATTGTATACATTGTTGGAGGAGACACTGAGGGTTGCCTTCACGCACCGTTGGGGGGCTCTGCTGCTGCTGCCCATTTTAAAGCACATCCTGTTTGGCGGTGCTGTCACTGCTGCCCTTTTACACTACAATTCTGACTGTGCACCTTCTGTTGCGCCCCTGTTGCACGCAGAGCCTGCTGGACTCGCTGCCTCAAGACCGAGGCTACATGGTCATCAACTTCTCAGCGCAGACCAGTTCCAACTCTCTGCAGGTGAGGGCACTGAAAACATACTGACGCTTGAGAACACAGGTCACTTCACCAGGACCTTATTGGTACATACTGTGTGCGACAAAGGGTGATGGCACACAGACCAACTTCCATTCCCTACAGATGCGAGCACTAAATAATCCTAAAGCTTGAAAATATATTACCTTGCTAGGACCTACCCCGTAGAGACTGAAGCGTGCAGACAATCGGCGCTGGCCCACAGGCCCGCTCCCATGCCCTGCATGTGTGAGCACTGACCTTATCCGTAAACATCGAACCCTGTAAGCATTGGACACATACCAGCTTGGACTCGCTGTTGGTGAGAGCACTAGGGTCCAGGGATTGTCAGGGAGTTCAGATATTGCCAGGGTGGTCGCTTTTGTAAATGATGGATTTTGGCCGCCCCTACCGCCCCTAACCCCTCCACATTGCTGCAAACACGCTTTGACCCCCAATGCCATCGTAGGACACTATCGAGGGCAAGCTGGAGAAGCGCACTAAGGGCGTGTTTGCCCCGGTGGGCGGCAAGAAGCTGGTCACCTTCATCGATGACCTCAACATGCCCCAGGTAAGTCCGAGGGATGGAATCGTTTTCTTTTGTGGGCAGGATTAATGGATGGAATGGCATACGGTTTATTGATTGGTTGATTGATATTTGGTGCATGGTTGGGATGGTTATTCAAATATCCCGCATTAAGCCATATTGATGAGGGCAATCCGATTAAAATCAGTCGCCTGAAGGTCGTCGAAAAGTGTTTAGTCCAATGGCCAGTTTCCCTTCCCGCCCGCCCCTGTTCCTCCAGCCAGGAAACCAAAATTCTCTGTGTCCGCACACACAAAAGCTCTATGCCTCCCTGCCCCCTGCGTGCTAGAATCCCCCTCACGTGTCCTGCCCCAAACGTCCCTTGACCCCTGCATCCTGCCCATGGCCAACTCCCTGCAGAAATCCCCCTTTGGCTTCCTACCCCCTCTGGAGCTCCTCAAGCTCTGGGTGGACAACGGCTACTGGTACGATCGCACGCGTTGCGAGGTCAAGCACATCAAGGACATGCAGCTGCTGGCGGCCATGGCGCCCCCCGGGGGCGGAAGGAACCACTTCTCACAACGCGTCAGCGCCTGCTTCTCAACGGTCAATGTCACCACACCCAACGACTTGCAGGTGAGGGTGGGGGAGGATCGGAGAGGGAATCTCCTAAGGATTTGTAGGTGGATGGGTGTGTATTTTAGAGTGGGGGTGCTTTTCAACGGTCACCCTGCTTAAAATCCTGCAGGTGAACAGGAGGAGGGGGGGATTTAGGAAGGGGGGGGGCGAAGACCATGCAGAACATGGCTTCTCGTGCCATGCATGTCCTTGGGGAGAGACGTAAAAAGGATAGCAACAATGTCAGACAGAGATATATCATCTGATTTCAGACGTTATTTTTAGCTGTGGCAGCTTGGCCCGTTATCCTTTGCACACCTTGTCCACTGCCGCCTCCCTCTTCATGTCACCTCTCACCCCCCACCCTCACCCACCCCACCCTCTCACCCCCCACCCTCACCCACGCGACCCACCCCACCCTCTCACCCCCCACCTTCACCCCCCTCTCACCCAACGCAGCTTAAGCGCATCTTCGGCACCATCCTGAACGCCAAGCTGTCGGACTTTGACGACGAGGTCAAGCCACTGGGCGACCTCATCACGCAGGGCACCATCGCTATTTACCGTATGGTGGCCAAGGAGCTGCTGCCCACACCCAGCAAGAGCCACTATTTGTTCAACACACGCGACTTGGCAAAGATCATTGGGGTAGGTGTGAGCTGTGCCGGGCAGGGAGGGGGCTTCAAAACAACCTGTCGAAGCATAGGACTTGGCCGAGGTGGGGATTCCATCACGGGCAAACACCAGTCAGACCTACCACATAACATAAAGACCATGCTATAGGCCCCTGTTTTGTCTGACCCCTAGCACGCTTCCTCCCGCCCGCCTCATGTCCTCAGGGCATGATGCAAGCCAGCAAGGCGTACTACAACAGCAAAGACGAGGTGCTGCAGCTGTGGTGCCACGAGACCTGCCGCATCATCGCGGATCGCATGTGGGACGTGACGGACAAGGAGTGGCTCAAACGGCAGCTGGACGACAAGCTGGCCACGCTGTTCAGCATGTCGTTCAGCAACTTGTTTGAGCCCTACGGCGGGGAGGTGCCGCCCTTTGTCACGTTCCTCAAGGGGGTGAGTGGGGGCGGGTGGAGGGAGGGAGGGGAGCGGGAAAATGGCTTGCTTTCTAGCTTGCGAGCAAGGCTTGCCAGCTGGCTTGCATTTAAGTCTGATGCGGGGGCGATGCCACCTTCGTGCCATTCTTGAAGGGTGTGCATGGGGTTGAATGGGCTGGCTGGCTGGCTGGCTGCCGTCCAAAGAGAGGGAGAAGGGGGAAAGGGTGCAGAAGTGGGGGAAGTGCTCAGACCCACAACTTGGTTGGCCTTGCCAAATGGAAGAGATGCGTTCAATAATCATGATGACACTTGTTTCCTGAAATAACTTTACCCTGTTCTGCATCCCTTGTCGCCACTCCTGCTATGCTATACGCTACTTGCCGTGCTCCTCTCCTCAAAAAGACACCTAGCGCGAACTCCCGGCTGCCCGTCCCTTCGCCCCACAGTCGGTCGCGGAGGCCCCACCCTATGAGCCGGTCCGGGACATGAACAATCTCAAGGACGTCCTGACCGAGAAGCTGGAGGACTACGCGCTGGAGGCCGGCAATACCGCGATGGACCTGGTCCTCTTCCGCGACGCGCTGCACCACATCTGCCGCATCCACCGCATCCTGCAGCAGCCGCGAGGCAACGCGCTGCTGGTCGGCGTCGGCGGCAGCGGGCGCAAGAGTCTCAGCAGGCTTGCCGCGTTTGTGGCGGAGCTCAAGTGCTTCACGATCGAGATCACCAAGAACTACCGCTTGGTGGGTGAATGTTTTCAGATCAGGGTTTGACTAAATAAAAAATGTCCTATGCATCAGTTACAATTTGAAGCTGCAACTGTCATGGAAACGAGGGAGGGAAGTGAGGGAGTGGGGGCATTGGCAAGAGCAACCAGAGAGCTTGCTCACTACAGCCTATTTCTTTGGGGTTATGAACCCATGCATTTTCTTGGCTCCCAATGGACGGCCAATTTTCTGAAATCTGCTGTTGATCTTGACCCACCAGTTGAGACCAGCGCCTCGCAGTACCACTGTGACGACCCCATCTCCCCCTTTCTATGCTGTAACCCTCCCCCTTGGCCTACTTCGATTCGTACCCCCCTCACGCCCCTCCTCGCCCTGCTGGACCCCCTCGCCCATGCAGACGGAGTTCCGTGAGGATCTCAAGGGCCTGTACAAGCAAGCCGGCATCGCCAACAAGCCCACCGTGTTCCTGTTCGACGAGACCCAGATCGTGTTTGAAACTTTCCTGGAAGACGTGAACAACATCCTCACCAGCGGCGAGGTGCCCAACCTGTTCCCCAAGGACGAGCTGGGCCCTGTGGTGGATGAGGTCAGGCCAGCTGCCAAGGCTGCAGGTGAGAGGGGGAGAGAGAGAGTCAAGGGGCTAGGAAACCCAGAGGCTATGAAAACTGGAAGGCTTGAAGCTGGGGGAGGGGAAGGAGTTGGGCAATCACATGCATTCCGCCCATGCAAAGCGTGCACCGTCACATGACACTCCCTGCAGCACGTTCGCCATGCGGCCATGCAAGCCAAGTAGTTCCCAGACGATTAAATGCATTTAGGAATCATCCCAGACCCATAAGAGGCACCGACATCTAAGAAGTATCCCACGTTATTGAAAAGTATTCCACATGTATCCCACGTTATTTGAAAGTATTCCGCATGCTCTTCACAGGTGCCGGTGAGACTCAGGACCAGCTGTACGCCTTCTTCCTGGAGCGCGTGCGCACCAACCTGCACGTGATCCTCTGCGTGAGCCCCGTCGGCGAGGCCTTCCGCGAGCGCACGCGCATGTTCCCCGGCCTGGTCAACTGCACCACCATTGACTGGTTCACGGAGTGGCCGTCGGACGCGCTGTTCGAGGTGGCCAGCAAGCAGCTGCAAGCGGAGAACCTAGGCACCGAGGAAGTCAAGACCAATATTTGCAAGGTGGGGGAAACGTTTGCAAGGTGGGGTGGGGGATGTCTGCATGGTGGGGGAAACGTTTGCAAGGTGTCGGGGACATATTTGCAAGGTGTCGGGGACATATTTGCAAGTAGGGCAGGACAAATATGTGCAAGGTGAAAGGGCCATGGAAGGCGGGGGCACCTCATGCCCCCAATCGTCATGCCACGTTTATTACTTTATTTGTCTGTTGAAGGAGATGTTTCTTTCAGGCATTGCATTCGGTCCCTGCTCACTCCTTGTCCCCTGCTAGTGACCTGCTTCCTAGTTATGCCCTCCTCGTCCCTCCCTCCTCGTCACTCCCTCTTCCTTCTCCTCCTTTCAAGTGTTTGTGACCTAATATTTCCCCTAACCCTCTACCCACCTCCTCCTCCCACGTATTTGTGACCTGCTTATTTCCTTGATCCTCCTCTGTCTCATCCTCCCAGGTGTTTGTGACGGCTCACCAGTCTGTGGAGACCACCAGCCGCCGCATGCTGGCGCAGCTCAGCCGACGTAACTATGTCACGCCTACCAACTACCTGGAGACGGTGAGGGGGGGGGGCAGACACTGAAACCTTCACCCTAAATCCTAAACCCAGCCAACTTAAGTACTTGGAGACAGTGAGGGTAGGGCAGACCCTGAACCCCCTATCCCCTGCTCTAATGAATTCAAAGGCTGAACCCCAACTCTGGATCCTAAACCCCACTGCCACGACACTTTTCTGTGTCCCTCCCCTGTTGGCATCGACTTGTGAGTGCCTCTCTTGCAACCCGGGCTGTACGTTAGAAGTCTGGGAGGGATTTGAACTCCTCCTTAACTGTCACATTTATTGGTATGGTTACCAGTATTCTGAAGGTTGCATTTCAGCATCAAGACCTTGAGCCTCCTTCTTGACACTTGATACAACGGTAGGAAATGATAGAAAAAGGTTATCCTTGGGGAAGAGGTGAAACGTAGCGCCCTTTTCACTCTCCTCTTTGCTAAGAACCTGGCTGGCCCGCTGGGGGTCTTATCTGCGCTGCAGGTGTGCGGGTTTTTTACCCTCAACCCTTCTATTCCCCCCCGACAGGTGCGCGGGTATCGCCATCTGCTCAAGGAGAAGCGCGCCGAGCTCGGCGACAAGGCCAACAAGCTCAAGGGGGGCATGGAGAAGCTGGACGAGACCACCGTGCAGGTGTCCGCGATGAAGACGGTGGCGGAGGGCAAGAAGGTGGTGGTGGCGCAGGCCAAGATCGACTGCGAGGAGCTGCTGGTCGAGATTGTTCAGGATAAGCGCGTGGCGGACGAACAGGAGAAACAGGTGGGTCTCCCGGGCCCACTCGCGTTTCTCACTCGCTATCCTCCGTACGCCCTGGCCCGCAGGACAATATCTTGGCTGCCACACCTGTCATATGCCCCTGGCCCACCCTCTTCTGTCACTCGCCATCCTCCGTACGCCCTGGCCCTCATGACTCACGCGCTATTATCGGTATCCTCCTGTTCTGCAGGTCTATGCCTAGGCTGCCATACCTATCCTGTCCCACTGGCCCTCATCTCTCTCACCCTGTCGTCGGTATCCTCCTGTCCGACAGGTCTGCCTCTAGACTGCCCTACCTATCCTGTCCCACTGGCCCTCACCTCGCCCATGCCATCCTGGGTACCCTGCTGTACTGCAGGTCTATGCCTAGCCTGATACACCTATATCTAATCCTTGTATTCCTGCACCCTGCCCTGTCCTTTAGGTCAATGCCGAGGCCACGAAGATTGGCAAGGAGGCCGAGGAGGCCAACGCCATCGCCACACAGGTCCAGTTGGAGCTTGACAAGGCCATTCCGGCGCTGATGGCGGCTGAGGAGGCCCTGAATGTGCTGACAAAGAAGGATATGGCGGAGCTCAAAGCATACGCAAAGCCGCCGGCACTGGTGGAGATCACGCTAGCAGGTGAAGGGTCGACAGTGGGGGCAGCTGGAGGGGGGGGGGTACGGGGACAGGTGAGGGGTCAACAACGGGGGCAGCAGGGGGGGTGGCAGTGGGGCGGGCTGGGGGTCAACAACGGGGGCCGCAGGGGGGGTGGCAGTGGGGCGGGCTGGGGGTCAACACCGGGGGCAGCAGGGGGGGTGACAATCGAGCGGGTTGGGGTGAAATAGCGGGGGCAGCAGGGGGGCGGGGTACGGCAGCCAAGCCGCTGGCACTGGTGGAGATCACGCCAGGAGGTGGGAAGGGCGTGATTGGGAGGCGGTTGTGGGCGCAACGATGGGGGACAAGTGAACTAGGGGAGAGGACAGTGAGGGGCGGGGGGGGCTGGGGCAATAGGAACACGAACAATGCATCTTGCTGGTCCAACTGAACAAGCAAAGCCGATAGCACTCCGTCGACAGCTGCACGAGTTCAAGACCCGAGCTGAAACCTCCTGAGTCCCCACCCCCTTCCTCCCTGTGCCGTATCCACGGTTCTTTTATTCTCAACCACTAGTGTGCGTTGGACAGTGCTTGATCGCCTGCTGCCCGCCTGACCGCAGGCGTCATGACAGTGATGTAGCGTCCACCCACATAAGGGGAGTCAAGAAGAAGCTGGTTTTAAATTGTATTTAAATATACCGGTACAAAATATCAAAACAATTAATTATCTTTTCAATTCATAATATTTAAAATGCTACTATCGGAACATATTTTCCTAAAATCATTTCCCGCCCGACCGCAGGCGTCATGACGGTGATGAAGCGGCCACCCACATGGGAGGAGTCCAAGAAGAACCTGGGTGACCCCTCCTTCATGACCAAGCTGATCGAGTTTGACAAGGACAAGCTGGACGATGCGGTGCTCAAGAAGGTGACCAAATTCACGCAGATGCCCGACTTCACGCCCGAAGCGATCGGCAAGGTGTCAGGGGCGGCCAAGGGCCTGTGCCTGTGGGTCCGAGCCATGGAAACATACGGGTGAGAGGGCAGCGATGTGGGGGGAGGAGGGGAGGGAAGGGCTGGTGAGAGGGTTGAGATATGAAAGGCGTGGGGAGGGGCAGCACAGGGTAAGGATTGAAATATTTGTTTAGTTGCCCAGTGCTTCCATTTTTACCTAAACAGATGCTTTATAAGATGAATCTTCATTGAACCTTTATTAAAAGATGAACCTTCATTGAACTCTAATTATTCCTTCTCAAGGGCTATGCTTGGACCCTCTTCATTACCCCTCCCTTTTCCATCCCCCCACCCGCTGTGCCCAAGATACTCCAACCCTCGCTATTATCTCCTTCTCTCCTCTTGACCCCCGTGCCCCCATCCCGCTCTTCCCAGGATACTAGAACCTCTTAATCCTCCCACCCCTCCTCATCCCCCCAATCTGCCCAGGTATGTCGCAAAGGACGTCGGCCCCAAGCGCGCCAAGCTGAAGGCCGCTCAGGACAACCTTGCGAAGAAGCAGGTGGCGCTGAAGCTGGCCCAGGACACGCTGGCTGCGGTTCTGGCCAAGGTCCAGACACTCAAGGACAAGTGAGAGAGCAAGCCATGCAACCGAAGCAGCTCCTTAGCACCAGACACTAGACAGCTTGCATTCATGCCACACCGATGTATACGGCTGCGCGGCAAGCATTCGTGTATTTTTTTGCTTTCTCCACATCTGCGGCCGGCAGTCGCTCCTCCCTGTTTGTTTTTACAGCCACAGATGGTCAGTCTTGCTCCCTTTTGCCCCAGCTCCTCTTCAAATGCTCTCCGACTCTCCTCCTCCAATTTATACCTGATCTCATGCTGGGTGTCAGGTTCTAGGGTTTCCCCTTTGTTCCACTCTCTACCCCTACACCCGCGGCCGGATGCTGGAATTTCCTCATGCTACTGTTATTCCTCCTCAGATACGATGACTCTACGTCAAAGAAGAAGGCCCTGGAGGACGAGCTTTCCGACCTGGAGGGCAAGCTTGGGCGCGCAGAGAAGCTTGTGTCTGGCCTGGCTGGTGAGAGAACAAACTGATGCCCATGCAACCGTTCTTGCCATGCGCATGGGTCCCATGCAGGCATGCACGTATGTATATTCCCATGCACTATGAGCAGCCATCTTAAGCCACTCAATGCATTAAATGAACCAGCCACCCATGCTGAAGGAGCCCCCATGCTCCCATGCAACTGCATGGCCTTGAACTCTGGCCCTTGTCCTCGCCATGCCATAGGTGAGCGCACTCGCTGGGAGCTCTCCATTTCCGACTTGGAGTCCAGGCTCGCCCGCCTGCCCGGCGACACAGTGGTTGCGTCCGCGTTCATGTCGTATGCAGGCCCGTTCCCGTCAGAGTACCGTGATGAGCTAGTGCGGCAAACGTGGTTGCCTCAGGTGAGCTGGTAGCTGCAGGTGCTTTTGTTGCTGCTGTACCGTTGCATGTCTGTTGCTGCTGCTGCCGCGGCGGTGGCGGCTGCTGCTGGCGCAAAGCTACAGCAGTGCTTGATTAGGGTAGACATGGCAGAATCACTGCTATTCAGCATACCTTGCTTTTTAACCCTTGCGTTCGCTGGGGGATCAGCTGTCACCCCTTTTTCCAACATTCACACAAACAGCCACCCTCTATTTTCACAAATGTGCATGCACCTGCACCTGCCGCAGGTCCGAGCGTTGAACATCCCTGCGTCGGAGAACTTTGAGTTTGCGCTGTTCCTGGCTGACCCCAAGAACGTGCGAGACTGGAACATCCAAGGGCTGCCCAGCGACAGCTTCTCAACCGAGAACGGCGTCATGGTCACACGTGGCACACGCTGGCCACTCATGATCGATCCACAGGTAGAAACCCTAAACCCTTAACCCCGCTCATGATCGATCCACAGGTAGATTCAGCGGTTGCTTTCCCTCTCAAAGTGAAGCGCTGCACTAAATATCTGCACTTGACAAGTAGGACCCGCTCATGGGCTTGCCTTCCCCCCTCCTTACTCCAATATTCATCATCCTAAGAGCACCTCATCACTCTTTTCACCTGCACTTTCAAAAGTCTCTTTACAAAAAAAATCTTTTGAAAAGACTCCTGCACTGACCCTGGACAGACCCTGCACTGACCCCATCTGACCCGGACTGACCTTGCACTGAACCCCGGACTGACCCCTTCCCCCATCTCCTCAGGGCCAAGCCAACAAATGGATCAAGAACATGGAGGGCAAGAACGGGCTCAAGGTGCTCAACCTTCAGATGTCAGACATGGCACGGCACATTGAGAATGCGATCCAGTTTGGCCAGCCAGTGCTGCTCCAGGACGTGCTGGAGGAGATTGACCCCATGCTGGAGCCTGTGCTGGCAAAGGTGGGCTCCTGTTGTGATGGCTGTAGGGTTCATGAGCTGTGCCCTAGGAATAGACCCTCCCGGCTCACTTGAGCCTGAGCTGTGGAACGTTTGCGGCTGGCAGCACCCATGAAGGCGAAGACTGGGCCTGCTCCCTTCGCCCGCTCGCTCTCCCACCCCCTCCCGCTCTCCCTCAGCCCCGCCTCACCGCCCCCGCTCCCTGCCAGAATATCTGCCACTTGGGTCTCCGCACCCTGATGAACATGAGCCCTTTCCTGCTCCCTTTGCCCGCTCGCTTTCCCGCCCCATGCCGCTCTCCCTCAGCCCCGCCTCACTGCTCCCGCTCCCTGCCAGAATACCCGCCAGAATATCCGCCACTTTTGCCCCCACACCCTGACCAGCCCAAGCCCTATCCTGCTCCCCCACTGGCTGTCACCGCTCATCATGTCCTGCGCCCTCCTCCCCCTCACCCCAGGCGTTCATCAAGCGCGGCAACCAGACGTTGATCAAGCTGGGAGACAAGGAGGTGGACTACAACTTTGACTTTAAGCTGTACATCACGACCAAGCTTGCCAACCCGCACTACACGCCCGAGATCAGCACCAAGGCCACGATCGTCAACTTTGCTGTCAAGGAGCAGGGCCTCGAGGCGCAGCTGCTCAACACGGTTGTCAAGTGCGAGAGGCCGGACCTCGACAGGCAGAAGAACGACCTCGTGGTCAAGGTAAGAGTGCGTCTGTAGGGTTAAAGGTTAAGGGTTTCCTTTGGTGTGGGTATGGCCGTATGGGGCATGCCTGTGGAGTTCCATGTTTAGGGGTGAGGTTTTACTTTGGATTAGGTGAGGCCGTGACTAACGTCCTTGGAAGCAGTGCTAAGCAGGGCTCTCTTAAGGGCAACAGGTGGGGCAGATACGGTTATAAGACTTGAGGTTGATTCCTTGTCACCAATGGCCCACTGGGCCACATCTGAAACCCTTCTCTTACTTGGTCACACCCCTAACCAGTGCGAGGGGTTGAGCGAACAGCCGCGTAGGCACTAGCTAGGGCTGAGGTTTCCTCTCCCGTCGCAACTTACCCACCCCTAAAGCTCTTCTCTCACTCAGCCACAGTCCTAACGCTCCCGTCTCACTCGGCCATACACTAATAGTCCTGATGCTCCCTCGTCTCACTCAGTCTCACTCCCTCCCTCACCTTCCCTCACTCGACCACACTATTATGCTCGTCTCTCACTCACCGCCGCGCTGCTCTTGTCAGGTGGCTGCTGGTAAGCGCACCCAGGCTGAGCTTGAGGACCAGATCCTGTTCCTGCTGGCCACGGCCACGGGCAGCTTGCTGGACAATGTGGACCTCATCAACACCCTGGACCAGTCCAAGACCACATGGGAGGAGGTCAACCAGATGCTGCAGGCAAGTGCCAAGTCCCAACTGCAGCTTAAATTTGCATTTGAAGCGCTTCTTAACTCTGCATAGGCCATTTCGTCCTCATCGTCCACTACCGCTGTTTTTTGGGGGGGGGGGCATGTGATGTATGTGAGAAGCATGGCACAGGCGCCGGTTAGACAGCTGGCTTCCATGCAGCGTGGTCATTACTACAGAAGCAACACTCTCTTTCTTCAGCATTTTTACATGTTGTACATCATTCGCTTCTCATTTCCGCACCTGTGGCCTGTCCTCATCCACCATCCCACCACCCTGCTCCCTCCCTGCTCCCTCCCTGCTCCCCTCTCCCTTCAGGTGGCGGAAGAGACTGCCAAGAAGATCGAGGCGGCCAGCCAGCTGTACCGCCCCTGCTCTGTGCGCTCCTCTGTCCTGTACTTCGTGCTGAACGACCTGAGCCAGGTCGACCCGATGTACCAGTTCTCGCTGGACGCATACAATGACTTGTTCCTCATGTCCATCCGCAACAGCCCCAAGAGCGACAACCTGCAGGTCAGGGCCTGCTCGGGACGGACAGCATGCAAAACCTAAAAACTTGAGCTGACAGAATTGCTTTAGGGAGGGCCACTTGACCACACAATGGGTTGTGGGGGTGAGGGAGGGGAGCACTGCCTGGGCTGCCTCAGGACCGCAGTAGCAATCCCTCAGCCCAGGAAGTAGCAAACCCTCAGCCCTGGAAGTAGCAAACCCTCAGCCCTGTCATGTTTGGAGCCTTTGCTGTGTCACACAATCGGCAGTGGAGGGATAAGACAGTCGCAGCTACCGCTCAAAGTACCTTGTCTTGCAATGATATGTGGAGCTGGCTGTCTGGGCCTCATTATTGTGTGGGCTGCTGTTTATAATGGCTGGGGAGTTGCCTATTATGGCTGGGATGTTAAGAGCTGACTGGACTGCCCTCTGCATATACTCTTGCTCTCACTTCATAAAGCCTAATTCTCAAACACCTGCCTGTCCCTGCTACAGGAGCGCATCAAGCTTCTGAACGACTACCATACCTATGCCGTGTACAAGGTAGATTCTGAATTATGATGGAGTGCTTGATCGGCAAGTGGCAAGTGGCTTGATTGGGAAGTGGCAAGTGGCTTGATAGGGAAGTGAATGGGTGGAGTGTTTGTTGGGGCGTTGGAAGGCAGGTCAACGGATTCATTCATGTTTGTTCTCTAATGCAGGAACGATGAGATTTTCCTCCCTGACGTGTCCTCCCCCCCCTGCCCCTTCCCTCCCTATTTTCTTGTTGCCTGCAGTACACTGCACGTGGGCTGTTTGAGCGCCACAAGCTGCTGCTGTCGCTCCAGATCTGCATCCGGATCCTGCAGACTGCAAGCCAGGTCAACACGGAGGAGTGGCAGTTCCTTCTCAAGGGAGGCTCAGTGCTGGACCGCAGCCAGCAGGTGGGCTGGCTTGACAGGGCTGCATGCTTACAGGGCTGACAGGGCTGCATGGCCGCATAGCTGACAAGGGCTGCATGGCTGGCAGGAATTAGGCTACATGGGTGGCAGGGGCATGAGCACGTGGCTGACAGGCAGGGGCAGAGCACTCTTGAACCCTGCAGGACTGGCAAAGATAGCCGGCAGCAATATCTACAAGAGGTATACAACGTTGTGTCGCTGGCTGGAATGTTTGAGCACCTTACCCTTGTTCCTTTAACAAAGCCCCCAGACCTTGCCCACATGATGCATCCCAAACAGACGCTTGTTATGACCTGGACCCGCCCCAACCCTCCGCCCTCCTAGGCATGCATCTGACCCGTCACCGTCTGAACCTGAGCCCCTTAACCCTCCTCCCTGCGTCTAGGCTACTAACCCGTCACCGACCTGGATCAGTGAAGCCGCGTGGGACAACTTGACAGAGCTGGAGGACCAGCTGCCTAACTTCAAGGGCGCTGTCAACAGCTTTGAGCAGAATAACAGTGCGTGTGGGGAGGGATGGTGGGGCTCACATAAAGAGAGGGGGGCCACGCAGGTTGGCAGGAGCTGAGGAGGAGGGTGTGTTCAGAAGTGATGGTTCTATCCTTAAAATCGAGGCGTCGGCTCGTTTTAGTTGTTTTGCTCTTGCTGCCTGTGCCTGGCGCCTGGCTATCCCATGCACCCTCATGCACCTTTCTACTCTTCAATACATCCTGTGTTTAGGATTGCCCATGCATTCCCATCGCATCCTCCCATTCCATCGTATACCCTCTCATGCACCGGTAGCCTTTTATGATGAACTATTTTCGCCCTCTCATCCGTGTGCTGTCCTTGCGTGTTTCCCGCAGGCGAGTGGGAGCGGTGGTACCGCCAAAATGAGCCTGAGACGAGCGAGATGCCCAGCGAGTGGGAGTCGAAGTGCAACGAGCTTCAACGCATGATCCTCGTGCGCTGCCTCAGACCGGATCGCGTCATCTTCAGCGCGACCAGCTACGTGGCAAACGCGCTGGGCAGGAAGGTTAGTGCTGTGCACAATTTAGATCGCGCACCCCACATGCCGCCTACACGACAGTGAGGCCGTCATCGAGGAACACCATTTCGTTGCTATGGTTAAGCATGTGATTATAATTGAAAGTGCAAGTCGGTCGCAAGACCTACTGCCCAGCACCGCCGCGATGCATCGCGCGCTAACCCGTAACGCCGTTACTGGCCATACCCACCCGTCGGTCACACATGCTAACAAACTGACACATGCACACATGGACCGTATCTCCAATCTCACATTCCTCCCCTCCACTCATCCTACGTGACACATTCGCAGTTCGTCGAGCCTCCGGTGCTCGACCTGAACGAGACGTATAGCGACTCGACGCCCGCGTCTCCGCTGATCTTCGTCCTGTCGTCCGGTGTCGACCCGACCGACAACCTGCGTAAGCTGGCCGCCGAGAAGAACATGACGGCCAAGCTACACACGGTCGCGCTGGGGCAGGGCCAGGCGCCGGTTGCGACACGGCTCATTGAGGATGGGCTACGAGAAGGTACCTGGGTGTTTCTGGCCAACTGCCACTTGATGACCAGCTGGCTGCCCAAGCTGGACAAGCTGATCGAGAGCTTTGAGTCTAGACAACCGCACGAGAACTTCAGGTGCGAGCGCGAGCGACAGCAAGACCATGTACCTTTCTTGTCTATGTGTGTGTAACTGCCATCAAGTAACTGCCACTGCCCACCGCCCATTCGACCCCTGCCCATCACCGCCGCACTGGCCCCAGTCATGGATGCCCTATCAACTCCGCCCTCTACCTCCCTGCTACCCCTCCCTACCAATACCCCCATTCCTCCATGACACTTACCACTCTCCCGCTCATATCCCCACCTCCCTTCCCTCCCCCACTCTTTCCCTCCCCTCCTTCCCACAACGTTCCTCCCCGTTCTGCCCCTCTCCTCACTCTCCAGGCTGTGGCTCTCTAGCAGCCCGAGCCCGGAATTCCCAATTTCCATTTTGCAGCGAGGCATCAAGATGACGACTGAGCCCCCCAAGGGCCTGCGCGCCAACCTGCTGCGCATGTACAACACCATCAGCGACGAAAGCTACTTGCAGTGCAAGTGAGTCCTGCTGCCTTGTGCCGGGTACATGCCCCAGGGTTGAGGGGCCTGCAATCAGGTCATTGCGGTGCAGGCGTACGAAGGGGTTCCGGTTCTAGAAGATTTTTTCACCTGGTAAACGCTCTCGCCCTCCCTGCCCGTTCTCCCTTTTGTAATGTGGACCCCCTCAACCCTCCTCCTTCCATCCTCCTTCTAGGTTTGGGTGCCTCTCTCCCTCCCCCCTTCACTGGGCTACCTCTCATCCCTTCGCACTGAATGAGGTGCCTTGACCCTCCTGGATCCCGGGGCGCACATGCCACAGCCACCTTGCCTCATCAATGGCCTCGGACGTCACCAGGCCCCCAAGTACCCACCTCGTCATGGTATATCTCCATGGTTAACCATGAACCCGCCAAACCCTAACTCTGCACCCCGTGCTCCCACGACACCCTCCTCCCAAACCCTAACTCTGCAGTCTGCACCCTGTGCTCCCACGTCCCCCTCCTCCCACCACACCCTCACCCTGCGCTTCCCACTCCTCCCGCCAAACCCTCACCCTGCGTGAATCCTTCCTCACCTTAAACCCTCACTCTGCGTGCCCCCCTGCCCCCACCAGGTCCACTATCAAGTACCAGAAGCTGCTGTTTGCATTGAGCTACTTCCACAGTGTGCTGCTGGAGCGCCGCAAGTTCCGCACGCTCGGCCTGAACATCCCATACGACTTCAACGATACGGACTTCTCCGTCAGTGATGACCTGCTGAAGAGCTATCTGGACAGCTATGAGAACGTGAGTCATGAGTCATGAGTCATGGGGTTCTTTGACCACGTGCTGAAGGGCTTTGAGAACGTGAGTCATGAGGGTCAGTGACGACCTGCTCAAGATCTTTGAGGACGTTTGGGGCCCCTGGTGTTGGAAGTGGGAGCCTGCTTGTATCGGACATATCACATTTTAGTCAGTGACGATCTGCTCAAGATCATTGAGAATGCGAGAGAGGGTCACTGGGGAGCTCAGCTCTCTGATCCCTGTGCTTTGACGCACTTGAAGATGGCCTGCTCTATCACATGCTCCCCGGATCCTTCAACTGCAGACGCCTTGGGACGCGATCAAGTACCTCATTTCAGAGGCCAACTATGGCGGCCGTGTGACAGATGAGCTGGACCGCAGGGTGCTCAACAGCTACCTCAACAAGTTCTACTGCGAGGACGCCCTCAACGTGCAGGTGAGGGAGAGGCTTGGGGCATGGGGTCTGATTATGGGTCCAAAGGGAAGCTTGCATCATTTGCGTCAAGCATCCATAGATCCGCAGCATTCTCCACATGCCCACTCAACCCACTGCAGGGGTGTGCCTGCTGTACCGGCATGTTTTCAGATTCAAGCTTCCTGATTGACTGCCGCCTCCTGGTGTGAAACACCCCAAACCCTGAACCTTGAAACCCTCCAGCGACGCTCGGAACCCCCAATCACCGCCGTCCCTCGCTTGTGCAGAACTACCTGCTCAGCCCACTGCCCACCTACTTCATCCCCGACAATGGCCCGCTCGCGTCGTTCCGCGACTACATCGTGACACTCCCGACGACCGACCGGCCTGAGGCGTTCGGCCAGCACTCCAACGCCGAGATCAGCTACTTGATAGAGGACAGCAAGGTGCTGCTGGACTCGCTCCTCAGCCTGCAGCCGCGCATCGCAGTGGCCGGAGGCGGCATGAAGCGGGAGGACCTCGTGAACAACATTGCGGCAGACCTGCTGGACCAGGTGAGTGCTGCTAGGGGGGCTAGGGTTTAGGGTTTACGATTTAGGGAGGAGGCTGTCGCCCCGGAGGCAAAGAAAGAAAGAAAGAAAACTACGTGTCCCTAGGGGCGTTCGGGTTAAGCCCCTGAAGCAGAAATGGGGAGTTTAGGGGGGATGGGGGAGGCCGGAGGACAAAAGGATGTGCTGGATAAGCTGTCAAGAATGCCGGGCCTGAAACAGGAAAGAAAGAAGGGAAGGAAGAGGTAGAGTGACAACCGCTTCGATCTGTGTCTGTTCAGTGTGTGCTGACCTGACATCTAAACGATGTCCAAGCTATAAACGCGCGTCAAAGGTGCTGCCTTACTAACCGTCAGTGCTTGAGCCTGACAGTGCCCCCCGGGGACCCTCTGCATGCAGTTTTTGGTTACGGGTTTTAGCCTTAAATCCTATAACCCGGAACCCTCTGAGAGAAGGTGGCCATTGAGGGTATAGCGTGCAAGGTGTGCTGCCGGCCTTCCAATTAGCGCCAGAGTCTAACTGCAGCCGCCCCCCGTCCCCCCTGGCTACAGGTGCCTAACCCGTTCAACCTGGAGGAGATCATGAAGGCCAAGGGGGATGACCCCAGCGCGCTGCACGTGGTGCTCTTCCAGGAGATTGAGCGCTACAACATGCTACTGGTCCAGGTGAGAATTAGCTTGGTGAAGTTTATGAACCCTGCAACCCTGGACACGTTGCTGATTAAGAGGAGGCCATCAATAATTTAAAGTGATTTTTAGCCGCACAGCTTGTGGCGGATAAAGATGTGGCCACCAACTCTTTGCAAGGAGCTGCCTTTGATGAGAATGACCTCATCAAAATGAGGGAGAAATTCTCGTGATGAAGAAAGAAAGAGGAAGATGCAAAACGGGTTCAAGGCAGCGAAAGCCCCCTTCCAATATCCTCCCTACGGTCATTTGGCAGAGGGCCAAGGGGCCGCTCCGACTAGCCTCCTCTACCTTTTGCACCCGCTACCCCGCCACCGTCACTTTGTCTCTTGCCCCTGACAACGCCCATCCCACTTACCTCAACCCTTTACCTTCAACCTAAACCCTCAACCCTTACCCTGAGCCCCAAACCCTGCCAACGCCCGTCTCCCTTTTTCAACTCTCTATACTCAGGTCCGCAAGAGCTGCGTCGAGCTGCAAAAGGGTATCAAGGGCCTCGTGGTCATGAGCTCGGATCTGGACCAGATCTTTGACGCGCTGTTTAACGCCAAGGTCCCCTCTGCTTGGCTCAAGACGTATCCGTCGCTCAAGCCGCTCGGCGCTTGGACTCGCGACTTGCTCCTGCGCATCGAGCAGCTCAAGACATGGGTCGAGGACACCTACCCGCGCGTTTACTGGCTGTCTGGCTTCACATACCCGACCGGGTTCCTCACGGCTGTGCTGCAGACCACGGCGCGCAAGAACAGCGTACCAATCGACACGCTGTCGTTCGAGTTCACGATCGTGAACCTGGACGAGAAGGAGATCTTGGCGCCGCCCAAGGAGGGCGTGTATGTCAAGGGCATGTTCTTGGAGGGCGCCGGATGGGACTTTGAGAACGGGTGCCTGTGTGAGCCGGAGCCAATGGAGCTGATTGTCCACATGCCCATCGTGTTGTTCAAGTGAGTCCAAGCCGGAAATGGACTGGGGTTTGGGGTGAGGAGTTCGAAAAGCTAAACCCAAACCCTATACCCTCAAGGTGATTTGTGCACTGTGAAAGTGTGAAGCAGGGTGCCCCTCGCTCTGTGTGCCTGATGAGCCCATCGTACCTGGGGCTTCAAGTGATGTTTTACCCCAGCATACGACCTTTGTCCGCCCCTTCACACCACATGCTGTCCCTCATTCCCTCCTCTCACTCCTAGGCAGACCACTGACCCTGCCTCTGACCTTTTTTCACGATCCGCTACACCTCCCCGTGCCCAGGCCTGTCGAGAACAAGAAGAAGAACCAGAAGGGTATCTACTCGTGCCCGTTGTACATGTACCCTGTGCGCACTGGAACGCGTGAGCGGCCGAGCTTCATGATCATCACTGACCTACGGGCAGGCGCAGCAGACCCGGACCACTGGGTGATGAGAGGCACTGCCCTGCTGCTAGCGCTTGCCTCGTAGTGTAAGGGAGAGAGGGAAGAAAGTGTGCGTGCTTATAGCTTGGCTTGACACATGCAAGACGCATGTTATGTGCGGTAGTGTGCACCGACTATGACATGGTGTCATGGTCTTGAATTGAAGGGGGGGGGAGGCAGTCATAACGGAGCCACACTTGTGTGTCTAATGACGGAAGTGAATAGTAATGGGTATTGGGGGGATAATAATTTACTGTCTGATAAACTTTCTGACGCTTCTATTGTGTACATATAGATAGACATTCATGGACTGGTACCCCACCTCTTGAACTGCCCTTAATGGGGTCAAGGTGTTTCCTGACATAGGCAGCCGTGGAGGGGCGTTGTACTTACCGTCATTAATTTGGTACTGTGTCTCTAGCAGTCAGCTTGTTACAGTTCCAGTCAAGAGACTTTTTGTAATTCGTAATCTGATTAGCAGTCGATTTTGCGCCGCAACAGCGCGCGGGACTTGGACACACCAACCACTAGAGGAGTTCCGGTACTTTCATGATCACCCTAAAGTCATGGCTGATGGCTCATTTACCCAAAAAACTTTTTTAAAAGCCAAATATAAAGCAGTGCTCTGGTGCCTCAACTCAACAGCAAGTTGCACGTCCTTGTTCGCCCCATTAGACCCTTCACAAGATTGGGCATGAAGGTCACGGCATTGCCCTTGAACTTGAAGACAGTTGCATGCTATTAAGACAGGTGTATCCATCCATCTAGCAGATCAACCAAGTAATATCAGGTCGGCGGGTATGGGCATTTTTATGGAAGTAATGGATCACATCAAAATAAGACTGTAAAGCATCTCCCCATCCTCAAGGAAAACAGCCAGCATCCATGACACGCATTAGAGTGCTCCATGTCATAGTATATTCCCGTATACGTAACAGAGCCGTATATACCGCAATGTAAGCACAGGAGTCTCCGAGTCCTAAGTTGCAGCCCCGCAGCACGAATTCCCTGGCTTGTCGGGGCAGACTTTGCTGTATATAGTGAGCAAGGGCCTGCCGGGACTTAGTTCCCCAGGCAGTGTCACCGGTCCCTTTACTTTAGTCCCTTTTAAAGGACAGGCTTTCAAGTGTAAAAGATACCCGTCTAGCTATCCGGGAATTCAGAACTCTTTATAACGACAGGCAGTACCTTGCCAACAGTCAAGCCTAGAGCTGCGGAGGCAGCAGAAGCATTAGCAAGCACCGGCAGATCTGCTGCACATCGTCCTACACCGGCCCGCAAACAACTTTCCGTGTCTTTCTTTTCCAGCCTTTTGTCTGTCCCTTCACTTCATTTCCCACTTCCCCTTTTTTATTTTCTGACCCCTAGTGTTTATTTCGTTTCATTCCTTCCAACCCTTTAGTTAGGCGCCCACGCGGCCGATCCTTTTTGAGCAGGGCCCAGAGGTGTTATGTCATTGACCAGCCCGCTGGTGTTAGCCCATACCGCCCAGAAGCCCGCAACTTAGGGTGCCAACCCCATCTCCATCGGCTCAGCGGTAGGCCAGGCAAATGGACCAAACAGATAGAGTCTCTAGTTCCTAGAGTGACGCGATGCCTACGGATGCACCTCGCAACCAGTCTACAGGACACTGAGCTCGCTTCCAAGCAGGAGGACCCTCTCCCCCTGCTTTCGATGATGATACGAATAGGCCGCCGATGTCAAGCTGCCTCACGGGCTGCAAAAACTGTTTTCGTAGTCGCCAGCCGGTATGCAGCGAATCAATCATGTCCATAACATGCATTCGAGAGCCGTTTATGTTGGTTTGCACAAATCCCCTTAGGTTCAATAGGTCGTGGTCAATGGCTATATCATTCAAAACCGGAGCCGGAGAGGGAGGAGGAGGGGGATGGGGAGAAACAATTGGATATGGAGGGGGGGAGGGGGGGGATAGGGGGGATACTTGCTTAGTGGATACCCAATTTGAAGTTGTTAACCAACCGGCAGTCACCGTCGTGGGTATGGCCAATTAGCTGGAGTTTCTTCTTCGTTGCCTCTTGTGCGTGTGAAATAAACAACGTACGTTAAGGTGAGTCCTATGTGTGAGGCACGCAACAAGCAGGGAGGTTGAGGATTCCGGAATGGTGACCTAGTAATGTACCGTATGTCACTTACTGTCGTTCTCACCCACCAAACGAACTGCTAAATCCGCCAAGCAAGCTAAGTGCTGAGTCGTACTGTATTGTCATGAGCGAAGGCAAATAAAGGGAAATAAGGAGCGCCTTGCAATAAAGGAATACATGTGTTTGCATAATAAGTAGAAGCTACAAGTCGTTCTTCTGCCGCCAGCCCCCCTTGTTGATTTATGATCAAGTGATGAAGTGAAGTCACAGTGAAGCAGCATCCGCATAATCCAAAAACATGTACCGTGAGACCGATGTGGGTATGACATTGCCCTTTTCCCTTAAAGTGTCCCGGCTACTCTTTTTGCTGGCTTCTTGTCAGCTCTTGTCTTTTTATCTAGGTTGTATGCCGTTTTTCTGGTTTGGGTGGAGACGTTCGCTACCGCTTTGGGGTGGATTTACGGTGGTAGTGTGTTCTAACTCTTAAGGTGGGGTGAGAGGTGGGGTACCGTTCTTTTCTGGATCTAAATATATTTTTACGCATGAGTTAATGCAGCCGTGTGAGTGCTTGTTGGCCGTATGCCTTTCCTGTTTCCTGCTCGCCTTTTCTCGGCTGACGACGAGGCGGGGCCACATGCGCACCCGGGCTGTTTTTGTGTTCGCGTCTCCGGTTTTAAGGCTTGGGACTTGGGAGGCCGGCCTCACACCTTGCAAAGTCACAGCAAAAGAAAAGAGATCGAGAATGTAAGGGTACCGGTATTCGAAAGAGTATTTCACATTTTCACTATTTTAAGGCGCCCGCGGTGATTTCCACACCTCCACGGTGATTCCCATACCTCCGTGTTGATTCCCATGATCCCATCCCTACGCGGTGATTTCCCTACCCCCGCGTTGCTTTTCACACCTCCGAGTTGATTCCCTGCCATGTAACGCGCCGTCGACCAGCCAAGCGATATTGCTGATAAGCATCTCACCATGGCGTCATGTCTGTTTTGCCCTAAAGTATTCCGTGCCAACACTGAATTAGCAGTGCATCTTCGCATGGCACACCACAAAGAGGTTGATGAGAAGGGGAACTTTCCTGCCCTTCGGGAAACGCTACTTCGCATAAATCTGCCTGTGATGAAAGACGCACCCAACAAATGTGACGACTTCGGAAGGGAAAGGGCTTACTCCGCGGAAGAGATATTCGCCTGTTTCGAAAAGCCATGCCCTACATTCGGTGACTCTCTCTGCTCCGCCTGCCTTGCGCATGGCTTCTTGCGGGTGATTATCCCGAGGTGCAAAACGTGAGTTTGAAAAAAAAGGTGGACTGGTAGAGCTGATCGTGGATCGTGGTAGATAGAGCCGGTCGATTCCTTTAATTCCAGCCATTCCTACGCACCATACGGACAGGATATCCTTTCATTGGCATGTTATACTCAGGTCTCTTGACCACTTGAGGAATTCGGCAGGGGAGAGGGCCTTGTCTTCTCACAGGGTCCCTGGAAGTGATCCCGTGATTGCCTTGACGCCAAGAGCAATGCCGTGGTCAGAGGCCCGCTCCCAAGTGCTGCACTGGAGACAACTAAAGATGAAGGCGATGCCCTTCAATTCGACGATTGGAAACATGGTGAAAGCATACGTGAGCGGTGTCTTGGCTTCTCGTTTTGTCCGTAACGCCATGCATGCATGTCATGCGTCCACTTAATAATGTGTTGTTTGCATTGTGTGGTTTATGTTTCCATGCAACGAGCATGCTTGCTAGCCTGCCTCAATGCCTGCCGCAATCTAAATATGCCTGTTCTTTCTTACCATTGCATGCAGGGTGGCAACACAATGAGGGACGTGGCGAACAGCGCTAATTCGGAGGACTTGCAGGGGAAGTGGGCAAAATTCCATCAGGTGAATGGATCACTTTGTATCAGATTCTCGCATCCTGTAGATTTGCTTTGCCATCCCTCAAATTAACATTGTTTGGGGTCGAGGGACCCATGAATGTACTTATTAGGTATCCATTGTTAACGCCAGTATTTAGTCAGAAATTAAGAGTTTTGATCGATTACTTGTTGTGAGGCAGCATTACAAAAAAATATGTTTTCATATCCGAGGGAAGGCAAATCATATGTACGGTATGTAGTGGGTCTATTATGGGATCACCACCAGATACCATCAAAATGGTGATGAAATCCTAAGCTCTGTTCCTCCTCTGTAGGATGCCTCTGGAAGCTACAGTGGCATGACTGGTGGAAATTCGCGGGGCCCATCGGCAGCACCAGCACCAGCACCAGCACCAGCACCAGCACCAGCACCAGCAGAGGCGGCAGCACCAGCAACGGCAGAGGCAACAGCAGCAGCAGCAACGGCAGCAGCACCAGCAGGAATGGCAGCAGCAATGGCGTTGCCAGCAACATCAACAGCCGCAACACCGGCAGTAGCTGTTGCTGCACTGGCAGCAGGAGGTCCGGCAGTAGCAGCAACGGCAGCAGCAACAGGGCTGGCAACACCGGCAGCAGCAGGGCCGGCAGCACCGGCAGTAACAGCGCAGCAAGTTGTGAGTGCTACCTCAACAAAAGGGGGGGTGATTTGATTTCCTGGGGAGAGTCTACGGTACTTGTGGGCAGCCTTTTGTGGACTTTTAAATATTAATCATGCTCTCAATTTCTTCTAGTCCCCTCCCTTCAATTTCATCGTCTCCCCACCCCCCTTTTTCCACGTGCAACCTAGATCAAGGATCTGGAAGCGGAAAGGGCGGCGCTGATCCTTGAAATCGCAGCCGAGAGGGCGGAGGTTACGGCTGCCAACAAGAGGGCTGCTGCCGCTGAAGCTGACGCCGCCATTGACAAAGAGCGGTATCATGACTTAAAGATGCGGCACACTGCGGAGGGCGCCGCCTGCGCCGAGAAGTTTGTAAAGCTGTCGGAGCTCTCCCTTGTGCTTGAGCTGGCTGAAGCCAAGGCAAAGTTGGAGCAAGAGAAGAAAGAGCTCAAGATCGAGAATGCCCGCCTGCTAGCAATTGCCGACGAAGCTGAGGAAAAGGCCAAGAATGCCCAGAAGGTGGGAGAACTAGGCTAATTTCCTAATTTTGTCTTAAGGTTTGTTAGGGCTTTTTATTCTTGGGTGTTAATATAGACTTCCCCCCTAATCCGCTTAAACATTGGAACCTATCTCTTACGCTTAAAACCTTCATCCGCTTCCACTATGAATCCATATCCCTTAATCATTTAATCCCTCATCCCCAATCCTACATCTATTATATTTTGGCTATGCATTTAAGTCTCCCCCCTGCCCTCAAAGCTTCTCACTATCAAATGATTAAGGGAAAGGGATTCCTAGCCCAATCCGATATCTATTAAATGTTGGCTATGCATTTAGATTTCCCCCCTGCTCTTAAAGCCTCTCACCATCTTCCCCCTACTACATACATCCCTGTACAGGTGGCCGACGCAGCCTATACCAAACAGCGCGCTAAGTGCCAGGGCATCCTAGGGTACCTGGCGCAAATGCAGGCCGCCCTCGGCGGTGTGTTGGCAATCAACTACAAGTACTTGGAGTCGGACTTGGATAGCCCCCCCGCCTCTGCGATGGAAGAGTACCAGGCCAACCCTATTGTTGCCGTTGCTGCTGCCAGTGTTGATGCTGAAGCTCCTTCTCCTACAGATGTAGCTCCTCTGCAAGAGTCGGGGCCTAGTGCTCAGCAGCAGAAAAAAGAGCAGAGGAGGACGATGCAGGAACAGCAGGAGCAGAGCTGCATGGATGCTCCTGGGCTGCAGGAGGAGAATGGAGCCAATGTTCCCTTGCGAGCCGGGTCGCCGCATGCCACGGCCTTTGCATGGGCTGCCGCCGTTGCTTATGTTGGTGGTGCGTGCGGTGCTGGTGGTGCAGCTGCGCTCGCTCCAGCGGTTGATGCTGCTGAAGCAGCAGCCATGCAAGGGGCAGACGCCATGCAAAGACCTGCCTCCCATCAGGGGCCGCAGCAACAAGAGCAGCAACAAAAACAACAGCAGAAGCAACAGCAACAGAGGCAGAAGCGGACTCAAGTGAGTAAACCAATAAGTAAATAATTAAGTGACAGTTGGGGCTTCGTGCTCGCTGGATGGATAGATGGCTGAATACTAGGATGGCGATTTAAATACGGGCGCCAGTTGAACGCGGGTGCCAGTTTAGGGGAGGGTAATGGGGTCAACCAAGGGGGAGTGAAGGTGACCTTGACTTCAATATGTTACTTTGTAGAGGCACATCATTGCCGCTTATTTATCGCTGCGCACCAGATGGCATTTACGTGGCCGCAAGGCGGGGGCTACCTTAAAAACAAACGAAGACCAACCCATGGCTGGCGGCCCTAGCAACTATGTTTGCTGTATTATGCCCCCCAGCACAGGCCCTAGGTCGTGCGTGATTTAGTTGAACTGCTGCTTAATTGTGCGGCCCCTCTGAAGTGTTCCTTAGCTGTGCATACCCTGTTATCTCCTATCCCCACACAGGCTGACCCAAATCTCGCCAGGACGAAGCGTTGCACACGGGTGACATCCACGGACGGCGAGGCTAGCGAGGTGAGGCAAGAATTTGCATGGTACGGGTACATGGTGGCCTGACCTATGTTAAATTAAATAGCTGCTTCATTTCGTGAAATCCACGTTGTGTTATTTATCTCAAGGCCGTTTAATGGTCCAATACACCGAGTTTCGGATCCTGACCTAGCCTGGCCTAGCTAGGAATGTTGCTCGCTTGCAACACGGCCAGTTCATTGCTTGGATAAACGCGAGGCTGCTGAAATGCACGTCCCATGGACATACATTTCCGATTCTTCACCTATTTGTTTGCCTATAGGACTACGCTGTGGAGATACTTCTGAGCATGGCCACTGCTCGCAGAGGCTAGGCATTACCGTAATGCGACTCATCAAGATGGTAACAATGCAGACTTACGTGACAGCCGGCTCGAGCTGCCTTGCTGTTTGTGTAACTCACATTCCTAGATGTTGGACGTAATTGAGTAAATTGTAATTTACCAATTAGATGGCAATTATTGCGCACGTAGGGCCATGTTGGATCACTTACTGATACGGCAGTTTTACCGTCCTTCCTCATGCCGCAAATTACGAGCCATAATTACATTTAAATTGCAGAACAGTGAAGAACAAAAAAACCTTAAGTCGTGAATGACATCAAAATAGCCCATTGAAGGTCAATCATAGTTCTGCTAGCGATATACTGACAAGGGGCTGTGGTGCAGCAAGCCCTTTCGCTTGGGCCACCACTTGAAGGCGGCAGGTCGAGATCTGTTCTCTGTTGGCCCAGGGTTGGCTCTCCAACAGTCAGCTGGCAAAAAATTGCCTGGTTTGTACTAAATAAATACTGGCATTCAGCCGCTCTCGTTGAACATACCCTACTACCACCTGCTCTTGTGCTAAATGGCCATTAACTTGAATTTTCGGAAGCACATAACACGGCTTTGTCTCAGTTGTCCTCAGTCCTCACACGCAAACATAGAGACTTTTTAGAGTTGTACCGGGGCAGGCTTGGGTGGGATGCCCTGGCCCTTGTGTAAGACGTGGTAGATATCATTGAGGCGTAGACGTTTTCAGAGGTTGGAACTTCCTTTGTTTTTCTTTTCCAGCCTTTTGTTTTGTCCCTTCACTTTATTTCCCACTTTGTCCTCCTTTCTTTTGTCCTGCCCCCTTATGTTTGTTTACACCTTTCCTCCCAACTCTTTAGTGAGGCGCCCACGCGGCCGAGCCTTGTTGAGCAGGGCCCAGAGGTGTAACGTCAATGACACGCAAACTGCTGTTGCTGCGAATAATATGGTTACAAGTACCACTCGCTTTCAGCTCGCTGCCTGTACGTAACAAAATGGACGATGGACTGGTTCTAGCGCTGGTGGTAGTTCTGGTGCTGGTACTGAGTGGGGCCGGGATTGAGGCTGGGGCTATGTCACAGTACAAAACTGTATTATATACGTGACAACCTGTAATTTCGAGGATTTAAGGGCACAAGTAGCCTGATCAGCTACTGTTTGCCAAGATTTCTTTCTCTTAAGGACTGAGCCACTGCCCTAGCGTAGCAAGGCCGAACCTTGTTCCAAACTGCCGTATTGTGGCCTACTAGTCAGCAGTGGTAGAAAGCAGCTAATTTCAGTAGACCAGATCGAGGCCCTGTTGGATCCCGCGGCCCCTAGTGACGGCCGCCTGAACTGTTCAGAAGGGAGAAAAGAAGGAAGGAAGAGGGGGTGAAAGGGACAAAATGACTGCAGAGTAATTAACTGCAGCGGTTTGTCCCCCAAACCCCGCGCAACCTGGCCGGGTAGTGTACAGCCCGGAGCGGTAGCTGCAGCCTAATAAGGATTCCCACGTGTCCTGTCTGGCGTGCGAATCCGGTGTTAGAGGACCTGAGCAGCCCGTAGCCCCATCCTCAACGGCCGACCAACAGGCCCCAACGGCTGGTTCATCCGAGGAGCTAGTGAGCTACCCAGTCGCTTACCGACCCTAAGTAAAAGCCTTTGCCGGACAGCGGCACACACGCTGTTAATTAACTAGGCGCTACTGCTCACCTGGAATCCCAGGGACTGAGAGATGCTTTCGGGTTTCATTCCTCACCCCAATTAGATTTTGCAAGCCAGGGGAACCAGCCTGGTTTAATCATAAGGTCGGATTAATTTAGAGTTAGTGATGTCTTACAGTTTTTCTGGTTATCTGGAGATGTCCGGAAGATCGCCTGTCTTTAAAAGTAGTAGGTGAGCAGTCAGCCCCCATTCTCCGCTTAAAAAGCTAGATCCGCCCCTAAGCGGACTGTTGGGCTTTGCGCACAAGCAGGGACAGCCGTTAGTTAATTCAGCCGCCACCCGTTAACGGCACCACCTCCTCTTCCCAGCGCATGTGCCTCGCAGCTGTCTTGCCTTAGATCCAGTGAGATCTAAGGAGCTGTCCGCTGAATTAATAAGATACATGCCAAAGACACCGTTCCCCTTCCCTTACCCCGCGCCGTCTTAGGCATAGGGTGAATCGACCCATTCAGAATTTGTATGGGGGCTGCAGGCTAGAGAGAGTGACAGTATCACATTCAGGCCAAAGCCACCAGTGCGCGTTCCTTACCCCCACACCGTCCTAGGCATTAGGTGAATTGACCCATTCAGGATTTGTATGGGGGCGGCAGGTAAGAAAGCCTCTAAAACCTACACCCTAGTGAAAGCAACCGACGCTATTCAGTCACAAAACAGGGCTCGTACACCACACCCCTAAATCCCAACAGGCATATGGTCAGAGGGACAGACAATCTACCTGCCCCTATGCTATCGATCTAACAAACTGTGAAGAAGCAAATGTGAAGAAGCAAAGCAAATTTGTAAACTCAGAGCTGCAGCAGCTGTCGATAGGCCATCAGAACATGTATTCTAGTGGTCAGTTCTCGGCACGTCTCGCACCTCCCACATATGGGGGTCTCGGAAGTAGGTGGCCTTCTCCGATGCCCAAACCTGCTGCTCCATTTCCTCCATGGCCGCCACCATTGGGAAGACATAGCGGCAGATGATGATCTGAGCGCCAGATTTAGGATTTAAGGAACGTGCCGGGGGGATCAAGCGGCTCCAAAAGCAGGGTTTAGAGTTGAAGGAACAGGCAGGGAAAGGATTGGCAAGGGAAAGGTGGGGCAGATGGAAATCAAACATTGCCCCTCTCTCATCCCTTTCTCACCTTGCCATCGCCATGCTCCCTTGCGTCCGTGAGCATGACCGCGGCAGGACGCGGGACGGGTGAAGCTTGCCGAGAACTTGGCCTGCCGGCCGGCGCAGCTAGCACAGGCAGCAGGGCTGCGGGGTGGCCCTGCTTTGTGCCGCTGGCCATGGACAATGAAGCCGCCGGGGCAGACAGAGAGGCCGCCACAGCGCCGCTGCTGCTGCTATCCTTTTTGGTCCTGACCTGCGCTTGGCCGTGGTGTGCAGTGACCTGGGCGGCACCAGCGGTGCCCTCGCCCCTGCCGTTGGGACTTGGGGTGGTGCCATCATCCTTGCTGCCTGCCGCCGCACCATCCTTGTCACCTGCCGCCCTTCTTTTGTTGCCTGCCGCCGCACCATCCTTGTTGCCTGCCGCCCTTATTTTGAAGGGCCCGGCAATTTCCCTTCTATAACTTTTTTTGAAGACGAGAGAATTCAGGTCCTCAGAAGTGGCCAGCTCAGCTGCCCAGCCGTCCTTGTCCTCTGTTATCTCGCCCACCGTTTCCGCTTCTGTTGTGGCGAATTGGTGGAAAACTGGCACCTGGAGTGATCAATGGTCAATAGCAGGGCAAGGAGGAGCAGGCTATGGATTTGGCTCAGGAGCCCAATCGAAAAAAAATCTCGAGATGTTGGCATATCGTCAGTTGATTAGGGGGGTCAATAGGTACACGGGGTGATCAAACAACCGGGCTAGGCAAGGGTCTGTCACCAGGTGGGTCGGACCCATCACCTGGCTTATAATGAAGGACATGTTTCCAAATTGAATGACTAAGAGATTTCAGAAGCCTGGGTCTCTCGCGTGGCTCTCTACTCTCTCTACTTTTTTGTAGACCTATGACATGAAACATGCCCGCAATCAGGCTTCTCGGGGCCGTACGGACCAGAATGCCACGACAGAGTTTGAGACTAAGATTGAAAGTTAAAGAAACATGTAATAAACGACATCGCTGTCACAAGGCCTGAAGCCCTTTGGGATTCCCCGTCACTCAGTCAAGTTATCATTCATACCTCCATACCACTCGCGGGACCTGTTAAGCTTCCTGAATGGCACTGGCAGGCTGGCCGTATTCTTGGATGTCGATAGCAGTAATATATGAAGTCAATCTCTCGCTCCGACACTGTCGATTTGCTCTCACCATGTTAACCCCCCCCCGGCTGGCGATCCATGCCGTTTGGACTGTTTTTCGCGATCCGTGGAGCTCTCCTAGACGTTAGAAATGCTCAGATATCTCAGCATGTTTCCCTAAGTTTCTTCTGTGGCAGGTTCCAGCATAGGCAAGACCACTATGATTACATATCCAGCAGCATGGGCAGCTCTTGAAGGCAACACAGTGACAGCGCATGTGTTAAGAGTAGCTCACGTTGCGTGCTATAAGGCTAATGACACAAGAAGACAGATGTTGCACAGCAAGGCTCTGGCTGTCATGGATTATGATGAGGGCATGGGGCGCCTCACGCAACACCTCGCAGCTGGCCGTGCGGCGAAGAGGGCAGGACACGCTCCGGCCCAAGGGACAGTGCACGTGGATTCCATGCTGGAGCTGGTGGCTGAGCTACAAGCCATGCGGCTGGTGAGTTGAGTCTCTGTTTAATTGTTTGAGTTTGCATGCAAACAATATGTCCATCATGCTTGCATGGCAGATTGCCAGATTTGAAATGTCAACTGACTTGCTGGTCTCAATGCAGCAGGTACTGACACTTCACTCAGGCGCCACGGCCTGGCCAGAACTGACGACCTGGCCAGAACTTACGGCAGCATTGTTGGAGGTGAGGCTGACTAATTGACAAAGCATTCATGCAGCGTAGCTTACATATTTGCTACATCCACGCTTGGTAACTTGGGGAAACAAAAGTATGGGAGAATGAGTGGACTAAAAGTGGACTCCTTGGCCTTTGATAATTTGGCTCTAATACGCATGTCGCTGTGTGTTAAGTAGAATGGCTGGGGTGTATGCAGCCAACCAACAGCATCGTAGGCTCACCATCAGCTATGTAGCAACCGCCGCAGCCAGGGCCAAGAGGGCGACAGTGCCAGAGATTTTTAAGATGAAGAGCGGCAGCAGCTAGGCAGCTGAGTCTCCCTTGGGGCCCTCTTTGAATGCCGCAAAAATGCATAATCTCATGAGGCTGGCTGATGCCACCTACTGATTGTGGTTCTGAAACACACGCCATTATGTACGTTCATGTACGCCCGCCTACCATAGACGCTCTTCTTGCCTTTGCGAGAAAGTAATGTTCTTTCGCCGCCGCGCCTTGTGAAAACCAACTTCGGCGTAAAACGCCACTTTTGAGACGTCAAGAGAAGTTCTACAGTGAAGCTTTAGCCAAAAACTACATTTCTCTCTCGAAATGAAACATCGTTTTATGGAAAAGAAAAAGAAAAGATAACGCCGATGCTGCGTGGATTTTGGGAAGTACAGGCTGACGAGACGCCAAAGCCCCGGTCAGTCTGTATACCCTTGGGAAGGGAAATGAGACTAGGGCGGGTCAGGAAGAACAGGGGGGGACACTAAACGTCAATCGGTGGGATTGTTTTATTCGTCAAGCTTTCATTGCGCAAATGCTCCATCCTGGATTATCCACCCCGAACCCCCCTATTTGGGGGGATGGACCCGACAACCTACCGGTAGGTGACAGCCCCTTGACTAGGCACGCGAATGAGTGGATGCATAGACAAGCAGATGCTGAAAACGTCCGGGTGCTCTGAAAGGCCTGAGCGTGGAAGCCTGCTTTGGCAGCATCTCGTACAATAACCTGGTGTACGGGATTCGTTTTCAGTGGGCAGATTGTCTTAATGTGACTTGTCACTTGTGTGACCTCTAGTTTCTGAAGTGTGAAGACATGTGTGGACGGGCAAGGCTCTTAGAAAGGTGTTCCTAGTCTAGTCTTATTCATTTAAACACAGACGTTTATCTTAAAGTATGGGAAGATGTGAGGGATTCGTTTTCAGTGGCCTGAGTGTCTTGATGTGACTTGTGTCATTGTGTGACCTCTGTAGCTTCTGAGGTGTGAAAAAATGTGTGGACGAGCCAGGCTCCTCAGCAGGTGTTTCTGGTTTTGGGGCCTTCTCGGGTACAACGACCTGCAATCTTCTATTGAGATAGCAAACGCCTCCAGCCGCTTTCACCTGGTCGTAAAAGCTGTGCGACACGACGTGGCAGATGTTGTCCTTGAAGGCGATCGCCATTTCGTTCCCCAGGTGGTGCGCACGCACCCCGCGGCCGATGATCTGTGTTAGCGGCGATCGCGTCCTCAGCATCTTGAATACGCCGATGACGCTGACGATGTTCTCGTCAAAGCCCTCGCAGAGCAGCCTGTCGTTTATGAGCACGTCGATGGCCATGTCCAGGTTACGTGTCGTAAATTTGTTCAACATCATCGCCTGTTCGGCGACAGACATTTGTCCGCTGATTACGCTGGCACGCATCTCCTGCAGGGAGGTATCAGGAGGCACGCAACGCTTGTGAGGATCATTGCCACAGGATCACTGCAGTATGCACTCAGCATACAAGTCACACAGGGCCGAATACAGCGATGTGCACAGCTTGCAAGAGCTACAGCAAAGGCAAGGCAGTACACTGACACAACAGGAGCCAGGGGGACACAACACAACAAGATACAAAGGGTGAGTGAATATAGCAAACATCACTGAGGGGGCACAAAAGTCATTGCAAGCACGACAGGGACACAAAGAACGGGTTACGGTATCACGTTACGTTACGATACGTTACGTTACGGGCCTTTGGCCCGAAACGGGATTCAATACGACCCCCCCCCCCCCAAACCTCACATTTGAGGTGGAGGTGCCATGGCCCAAACCGGCATGCATGGCTGCATGCCAGCCCCCATGCAATCTTGCATGGCCCCCAAGTAACCCCTAAGGGTCACCATGTATGCATGCAGATTGACCATGCGGAATGCTAGTTTAAGCAGACAGTCATTCGGGCAATCATGGATATTCCTAATTTCACCCAGTCTGTATAAGCACTAGCACATCCCCTCTCAGTTGGGTCAGTTCCTCTTACGTCTCATACTCCCACCTGATCTGTTACATCTGACTAGCTGAGCAGCTGAGCTGCAGGCTTGATATCCGTGAGCTCCTGAATTGCTAGTTCATCGGAAGGTTAACATATGACACGAATGAAGGATCCCCAAGCGTTAAACGGGTGCATTATCCACGAAATTTCGAACGGGCTGTCCGAACATGACTTGCGTCTGTTCCCTATCTGTGCTCACAAACTCACAATGCAATTGTAAAGTGTCGTCAAGAAGCAAAATTTGTGCGTGATGCATCGCTTCAAATCTGCGATGTACCAGTTGCTGGGCTTATCACTAGCGATGGTCGTGTCGCTGTGTGGAATTTCAGCGCGGTCATTCCACACATACTCAAAAAGTGTGGATTTTCAGTCGGTGCACCGTAGTGGACCGTAACGATACGTTACGTTACGAGATTTTTTGCCTATACGGGCCGTATCCTGTGTCCCTGAAGCTCAAGCAGGTAGACTTCTTACCCGGTTTGGGCCCACAAGCAGCCTTGCAGCCTTGATGGCGTCCCGCAGGGCTGCACATTCTTCCAGCTTGTTGACCACGATGAGCGCCCGATGGAGCACTTCCGAGTTGGCGCGCTTCTTTTCAAGCAGGTGGGCGATGGCGCGCATGGCCGTCATCTGAGCTGTCAGGTGCTCTCCGTACGGGGCGCCGGGGGGGGCATGAGGGGGTGCCTCATTTACGCAGTTAAGCATAACTATCTTCTGCGCAGGTGGGGCAGTGAACGAAGGCACCTTGAGTCATGGTGGTCATACACATGAACGTGCGGATGGGGAGGTGTCAAAATAGTTGCTCACGAAGGCACCTTGAGTCATGCTGGGCAGGGGATGCTGAGGCTCATACTAATGCACGTCACAGCAATCAAGAGGGGTTGCAAAAAAAACAGTCGAGCGACGGTTGGCAAGAAAGTGTGAAATGTGCTGTGCTAGCTGAGAGAAGTTGAAGTTGCAAGACAGACAAGGGAGAGCTGGCAATGGGCAGATGAGGTGCAAGAGAGTGTTGCGTAAGGGTGAGTTCTGACTGCTAGCTCCCAAAAATCCAAATAACTGTATAGCTTGCCTTCACGAAGGGCTGCAAGACGGCACCACTCTCAGTGGTGCGCGTCTGCATAGCGTCCTGCATTAGGAAGGGCTTGAGGATCGTGTCGATCGGGAAGTCAGTCACGCCTCTGATGCGATCGGGCGTGCCTGCAACAAGAGTAGTGCAAAGAGGAGGGGCAGGACACATCAGCAAGAGGGACAGAGCGCCACAATGTAAAACGAAAGAAGAGCAAAGTCCATCCAACTGTTGCATAGCTCCCTACCTGTGCAGAACACGACAAAGGGCTTGCGCAGCCTGCCGTTTTCCTCCCACTCGAGGGAGCCCAACATGTCGAGGACCAGCTTCCAGGTCCTAGCGGGATAAGTGATTAGGTTTTAGCAAGACCACTGCAAGATTGGGGGTTCAGATGTGTTGATGATGCAGATCAAAACCTACTTTGCCAGGGTGTGGTGCGCCTCGTCGAAAATGATGAGGTCGAAAAGCGGACCTAGGCCCTCCTGGAGGAGGGGGGACATAGTTTAGGGCTTCAGGCTTAAGTTCCCTCATGCGAGGCCGGTATACAATATTACAAAACAAGGTTACATTGTAAAACAGTGGAAGCTTGCCCTCCTAAATACAAGTGGGTATCATTCAGTATTCTTTTACTGCTTCACTTCCACGGATCCTCTCCCTCAAAAGACTAAGAAGGTCCTCAAATGGGATTCATTTCACAGAAATTCCCTGGCAACCTTCCGCCTCCTCGCACCTTAATCAGCGCCAGGCTCCTAGAGTGGAAAGCCTCTAACACATCGCTGACCTTCGTTCGGTCCCGCTTGCTTTTCTTGCCCCTACAACCAGGCGGCAGTAAGTATGGCGCGTATGTGGCTGTACGCGATTGGCAGTCATGAGGCACCATCTGCTTCAACTACTGAAACTCACTTGCTGGGTGCATCCTCGTTGCCAGAGGCATCGGAAGGGCCTGCAGCGCCGGAGGGCCTTACACCACCTCGGCCCGGGGCCGAGCTATTCTCCTCTGCTCGGCTATTGGAAACCTTTGCTGCAGTCGCTACCACAATGTCAATGTGATTCTGCAGAATCGTAGTGTCGGGAGAAGGGCAGGGTAAGTACAGGGTTGAATCTACTAGTGGGAGGCGGGGCGATTATGGTGAGCAGCCCACGTTGGATAAAAGGCGCTAGATGAGCTGTCGCTGGTCAAATCTACCTCCCGCGATCTGCTTAAACCCTTACCAGCTCTTTCTCACTCCTTCCTGCCCTCACCTCGATGTCTTTCAGTATGTTCACGTTTTGCCTGATATCGCGCCCGCTTTCAAAGAGCTCCTTGACGTGGGGCCCCCTGGCATTACCCTGTTTTTAGGGATGGGCAGCAAATGTCAAAGGTGACAACACCCAGGTGGCAGAGCGAAAGGCCGACCCCAACTCACCTGTAGTGCTGAAATCTTCTCGACGAAGGCTTGAATTCTGCCTGTATTGTTTTGGGTGGGCGGTGGGCAGGTGTTTTAGGGTGGAGACTGGAGAGAGGCTGTGTGCCTTGCTCCCGCCGGCTGCCGCACTGATGTAATCTAACAACCAGAACACTCAGGTGAGTCTGGGAAGGCATATTGGGCTTTGGGAATCGGATGGTAGCGACATTTTAACAGCAATACATGTTGCACTTATACCCTTTTCTTTGGGGGGCAGTGATATGGGCAGCACACTGTTGGGGCGAGACAGTCGGTAGGGTAGGGTCGCCTGTGGGCGGGGGAAACCAACTGACTGACTGACCCCTAGGAAGACACTCTAACGCAGCAGCTCAAATGTCATCAATCTGATCCCGCTAGCCATTATCTAAATAATAGTCAGGTTAGCAAGACGCTTGTGCCGCTGCACGTGACGTCAAGATTCCCTGTTTGGGAAAATGGACGCAAAGTGATGGCTCACCATCCGTTGACCCCTTCAATTGCTTCAGGATTTCCGCGCAAGTTTTTGACGTCGGCGAGACAATTAGCGTACGCTTGGCCTCCAGGGCGTCCGGCATCAGGCTTAGGATAGAGGTCTTGCCCGCTCCAGTGCACATGTACAATAACACCTTGCATCCATCTCGGAAGGTGGGGATAGAGAGCAGCTCTCTTAGCTCCTGGTGCGTTGCTTTTTGATGGGGCCAGAGCTGTAGAAAGTGGGCGTAGTGAACGTTATATGCTGTCCTCACAGAGTGTGGCAATTAATGATAAGGTACATAAGCACTACCTTACCGTACCACTACCTAAGCACTACATTAGCACAACATCTTAGCAGAGGGAAGGACCTGCCCTGAGTGTGCACGTGTGAGTGATGCGGCCGTCTCTTCGTACCTGCTGGTTCCCGTCAATCCGCAATGGCGGTTGCTGCAATGGGCCTCTAGATGCCGGCTGGGCAGCCCCTGAGGCCGGGTGAACGGTTGCAAAATGGACTGGAAGGTCCACACACAGTTCATGGCAGAGGGGGCACTCCATCTTCGGATCCTCCTGTGTGTGGAAAGGGTTGGTGGAGAAGTCAACATTCACAGCTTCTCCAAGAGAGAGACATTGTCGTTTTTACTCCTAATTCGCATTCCTCTTGGCCTCTCCATGCAAGATCCTCTTTTCAGAAGCTACAAGTTTGAACGTACTGAGCCCAGTAAAGCTGATCCGGACCAGGTAAAAATGATTTTGTATGCCAGTTAACTTGGTGACGGCCTTGCGGCCTGCCACTTAGCATGTTGCCTACTGAACAACGGGATGTGTGACATGGGACATGATTCTTTCAGAAAAGACACTTCCAAAAACCCATTCAATTTTAGTATCTCTTAATGAGATGCAATGTTGGGCACGGTGCTTGGCTTGCCAATGACCTGAAATGTGCAAGCAAGGGTTGTGTCTAAGGAATTGGGCGCCGATCGGGCGGGTCATGCCTCCGTTTTCAACGGCCTAGTCCGCCATGCAGGTCAGGAGGGGTGGCCGGGTGGGTGACATACTGACATTCCATGCATGTTTCTAGATGGGGCATGGGGCAGCATGGGATGGGTGGCTACGCTTGATTGCCTGGTCGCATGTCTCAAGCAAAGAGCGCAATCAATGGCTGTGGCCATGTATGCGACCTAAGGCCATACATTTCGCTCCCTGCTGGGACCACCCCCATCGTTGCGGCTGGACTGAGTGGCAGCGATCTTTCCTGTCAAGATCTTTATTGTTTTGAATGACCTGTAACGATTGATGGCTTGCTTGCACAATGCCGCGGAGCCGTGCATTGCCTGCGACCCTGTCTGCCCCGACCGGGCCCTCATCGCAGCGACTCGACTCTCTAGCAGTAATCCCGATCATGAATTGCAATATTAAGACCTCAGGTTTTATATGTGTTACCTGCGCACTAAAGAGGTGCTCCTCTGTCTGACGACTCCGACCAGGCCGCCCTCGGCTTTTTGTAGGTTTGCTCCAACTCGCACGCTGACCTTTCAGATTAGTTTGCAAGGTACGTTTAATTCATGATCGGTATTTCAGTTCCTATATTTTGAGTTTGTCACCTGCCACCACCGCCATCGACCACCGCCTGCCTGGATGAGTGATCGAGTGATAAGTGGAGCCGGGGGCAAGTTCACTTCTCGCACTGATATCGATCTCCCATAAAAACGTACTTTTACCCCCAACGTTTCAGTCAAATGACATGGCATTATTTGCCAACGTTGGCAAGTGAGTGACGTCATTTTTTCGTAAGTCCGTCATCTTTGAAGAGGAGCGCATGCCATTAAATACTTGCATTACTTGTTCTTTATCGACCTCGATTCCGATCGTACCAAGTGCCCAGAGGGCCTCCATGGAAGCGAGAGCGTTGCAGGCGAGGGTGGACTAATCGCTGCTGCAGCCCATCCTGAGGCGCGATTATCTAAAGCTGCAGGTCCTACTTTTACTGGTATGAAGCGTGCCTGAACCTCTGCCTGCTACAAGAGCATTCACTGCATTTTGGTGTGCAGTTTCGGCCCACATGCACAGCATTGAGCCAGCTAACACAGCATCCCACCCTTTTTGGGCAACATCTTGCATGCATGCGCAGCTTCCACCAGTAATGACAGCCCCCAAATGCATACCCAGTTCCCCGCATGCATGCACGTTACCCCGCCCGCTTGCTCTGATGGACTGTAAAAACTTCACAAAACTTCACCGCTTGCATGCACAGCTCCCAACCACATACACTCTGCCTACATGCACAGCATCCCGCCTGCTTGCGGAGCGCCTCACACGCCTTCGCATTCCTTGCATGCACATGTCCATGCCTGCATTCACAGCACGTAGCCGCGCTCGCGACCCTCCACCTGCATTCTCAGCTCCTTCCCACATGCAAACACCCCGCCCGCATGAACACTACCCCCGCTTGCACGCACAGCCGCCTGGCGCCTGCCAATATGCTCTGCACCTCGCCCTCATAAACGGTCTTTCAACCACATGAGCCATCTCCTAACCGTGTACACAGTCCACACCCCCATGTACAATTCCCGCACGCCGGCACGGCCCCCCAGTCCCCCATCGGCTTTCACTGTTACCCACCCATAGACACAGCCCGTATGCACAGGCCCCCACTTGTATGTACTGTTACTCCCATCCGCTGTTACTGCCCCCCATCCCCATTCACATTCCGCATTCTGCAGACCCCCACCTGTATGCAATGTTACCCCGCACGGTCCCCCATCCCCCATCTGCATACACTGTTATCCACCCATAGGCACTGCCCGTATGCACAGGCCCTTATCTGTATGCGCAGGTCCCGCCCAAATGGGCGGCTCTCCGCCCGTATGCGCAGCCCCACGCTTGCACGCACAGCCCCCCACCCGCATTCCCAACCCGTAAGCTATGCGCCCCGCCAACATATCCACACAGTCCTCCACCCGTATTAATTGTTAACAGCGCCCTGCCGTATGTGTAGCTCTCCATTTGCATTTACTGCCCTACGACCGTATGTTTGTACAGCCTGTCCGGATGTACAGCCCCCGTCCGTATGCGCACAGCCCGTATGCATATTGCATAGACCATGGCCAGCATGCACAGACCCTAGCCTGCATGCACATGCATGGGTCACTGCATTTGGGCGGGGAATGTGCATTCGGGCGGGAATGTGCATCACAGCAACCCGTCCTCACGTGCAGCGCATGCCGGCATGCTCATGCCCCTGCTCGAAGCTGTTAGCGAGGCAGAAGTTTGTGAGGCAGACCCTTTAGAAACAGCAAGCCATGTTGTACATTTATTCATTAGCTGAGCCGGGTGCAAGCTCCATTGGGAGCTTGCATTTGAATGTGTTACGGATATGCGAGCGGCTAGCGGAGTTCTTGCGGTATGTGGGTGTGCCATTCAGAGAACCAGCTGCTATCATGGCCACCCCTGCTGCCCCTACAGCCCATGTAGCCCCTGCAGCCCCAGCAGCCTTCCTCCCCCAGGTTCATCTGAAGAGAGCATGTCCGCATCAGTCCAGGAGGCAGCTCTTTACATTGGCACTAGCCCTGAAATCTTGATAGCTTTTGTGCAGCCTTTGGGCCTAGATGGAAGGAATTTGGCATGGGCCATGTACCAGACTACCCCCTAGGAGTGGAGTCGACCAAGTTCGCAGTGGGTGTCATTGCGCGCGTCATGATGCGCAACCAACCTGCTCAGCCAGGTCTCATTCCCACCTTTTATTTTGTATTTTTAAGCGGATTCACTATGCAGACTATATTGCCTAGCCATGCCCTTTGTTTCATGATGTTTGAGGCACCTTCATTTTGCTTGATACGCACGAGACATGCCTCTCAAGTAGCTTTGAGCGGGGCTTCTGACTGACATCTTGGTTTCCTGTTTTCCCCTCGAAAACTGTATAGTTCAGGATTCATGTGACGGTATTACGGCTTCAGAATTATTTCATCACAATTACGCTGATTTGCCCCAGGTATGCCACTTTAGGAGACCCAAGCAAGGCTGAATACTGAAAATTTAATTATGCTGATGCACCCTAGACATGCCACTCTAGGAGACCCGAGGAGGTCTCTAGACTGAAATCTTAATTATGCTGATGCGCCCAGGTATGCACCATAGGAGACGTGAGCAAGGCTTTAGACTGAAATCTTAATTATGCTAATGCGCCCCAGGCATGACACTCTATGAGACCCAAGCAGGGCTTAATACTGAACCTTAATTATGCTGATGCGCCCTAGACATGTCACTCTAGGAGACCCAAGCAGTGCTCAATACTGAACCTTAATTATGCGGATGCGCTCTAGACATGCCACTCTAGGAGACCCAAGCATGGCTCAATACTGAACCTTACGCATGCGGATGCGCCCTAGACATGCCACTTTAGGAGACCCAAGCAGGGTCTTAGACTGGAATCTTAATTATGCGGATGCGCCCTAGACATGCCACTCTAGGAGACGTGAGCAATGCTGTAGACTGAAATCTTAATTATGTTGATGAGCCACAAGCATGCCACTCGAGGAATCCTAAGCACGGGGTTAAACTGAAATATAATTTGTGTCGATGCCCCTAGGCTTGCCACTCTAGGAGACCCAAGCTGGGCTGTAGACTGGAATCATAAATGCAATGATGCACACCCTGCATGTCACTCTAGAAGACCCAAGCTGGGTTGAAGGTTGAAATCTTGAGTGTGGATCCCTGTGATACTGTTATGCCATTGAGGGATACTGTTGCTAAGCCACTTTCACTGGGTAAGGCTGTTGAGTCAAGTTCAAAACCACTGTATATTACATGACGGAAACCTCAATATTGGCGGAAATACGAGCCAAGCATAGACAACTGAAGACAGGCTGAAGTTTTTTTGTCACTTCGCAAAGAAGCGCTCCCCTGACTCCTTCTCCCTCTGAACTGTGTTCATGTGGTGCACACAGTACCGCACGCACAGAAGGAAAACAATATGAGACATGTATCCGCAGTTGCTCTCCAAACTCCTGATTAGTTTTGGTGAATGCCCGGAGCGGTCGCTGCGCATCCTAGCGAAAGCAGCCCTCAAGTCATCAAGCTTCTCCTCAGAGATACCAGCAGAGTAGCTGCTGTCTTGCACGAGGGCTAGCCGTGATATACGGTGGCTATGGTCCTGGACAAAGCATCTGTCCTTGAAGCTTGACCCCAAAACAAGCAGCGCCTGAAGATCTGCCAAACAAGGGGCCGCGATGCAACACCGGTCATGGTGAAAGCCAATTGTGATACCATCATACTGCTGCATGATGACGTCAAGCGTGGCACGCTGAAAGAGCGGCGACTCGTTGCTGAGCAAGCGCTGCTTTGCATTTGCAACAACGGCCGCAGTGACCTCTATGGAGCCTGTCATAGGCACTAAGTGATACCTTCGAAGGGCATGAATGGTAGAACTGAGCAAATTGAGCAGGTGCAATGTGCCAAACCTTGACCATCCTACGGCCGGTGGCCCGGGCAAAACAGGGCTTGATGCACGTGGATCCCCGGGCCTTAGCTGAATCACAGTAGAGGCTCCTTAAAATAAACACGTGTAGCATACCCTGGGTTGCACCTTTTTGTTTGCAAGTGGCAGTTCAGGATATCTGACTGACCTGAGCAGCAAGTTGCGGTAGAAGTTCCATCAGCCGATACATTGCGCTGACCAGTCACACATGACCTCATACGAGAAGAAGCACATGGGGCTGTACCTAAGCGGGGTAAGGGAACGAGAAAGTGATACATTACAAAGGCTTGATCCATGGCATGCTCTGTTTAAATCCACTCGTGATGTACATTTGCCCCTGTTTATAGAAAAGCTTGGGGTTAGCGAATTTACAGTCTAGCCCAGGGCAAATTTACCTCAGCAAGGAGAACTCTGATCCATCTGCTTCGAAACGCCCAGGCGGGATTAAAGCACGGTGCATACGGGTATGCAACTTGACCTTCAGCAGTCCACCCAACCTGAAGACGCTACATGTCATGTCAGGCAGCTTCTGGTCCCCCCACGAGATATGGCCGCATGTCTGGCCACACCTTTTTGCAGAGCAGTTGTGAGTCGTTAGCCCCTCCTCTGTCATGGATCACGCAGTGAAATCATCGCCGGTATTCTCGCAGATGCGGACCAGATCCCCCCGTGAACTGCAGCCAGTGAGAATGTTCATGACTCGTGGATCCTTGGCTGGGTTCTCTAGAATACAGTCACGAGAGATGCTGCAATATTGGCAGGCGGGGGGGTAGTGCGTATGCGGGCGGGGTGTTTGCATGTGGGAAGGAGCTAAGAATGCAGGTGGAGGGTCGCGAGCGCGGCTACGTGATGTGAATGCAAGCGAGGACATGTGCATGCAAGGAATGCGCATGCATGTGGGGCGCTCTGCAAGCAGGCGGGATGCTGTGTCGGGCGGGGTGTTTGCATGTGGGCAGGGGTGTGTGCAAGTAGGCAGTGTGCATGTGGGTGGGAGCTGTGCATGCAAGCGGTGCGCATGCGGCCGGGGGTAGTCCGGTAGAGCATGCAAGCGGGCGGGGTAACGTGCATGCACGCGGGGGGCTGGGCATGCATTCGGGGGCTGCCAGTGCTGGTGGAAGCTGCGCACGCATGTAAGATGTTGCCCCAAAAGGGTGGGATGATGTGTTCGCTGGCTCAATGCTGTGCATGTGGGCTGCAATTGCACACCAAAATGCAGTGAATGCTCTTGTAGTGGGAGAAGGTTCAGGCACGCTTCATACCAGTAAAAGTAGGACCTGCAGCTTTAGATAATCGCTCCTCATCAGGATGGGCTGCAGCAGCGATTAGTCCACCCTCGCCTGCAACACCCCCGCTTCCATGGAGGCCCTCTGGGCACTTGGTACGATCGGAATCGAAGTCGATAAATAACAAGTAATGCAAGTATTTAATGGCATGCGCTCCTCTTCAAAGATGACGGACTTAGGAAAAAATGACGTCACTCACTTGCCAACGTTGGCAAATAATGCCATGTCATTTGACTGAAACGTTGGAGAGTAAATGTACGTTTTAAGGGAGATCGACACCTCACAGAAAGGCCTATTCTGGCCTATTCTGTGTCGGTTTGCGGCAGTTGGGTCGAAATTCGGCCTTACCGTATTCTGTGTCGGTTGCCCGACAGAATAGCAATGGAAACAGCACCTTAGTTAACTGTCATAATGAGAATTGGCCTACCCCAAATAGGAGGCTGCAAAATAGGCAACCCGACCAATCACCTGGCTGCTTCAATCCCTAAATCTCACCTTTATAGGACAAAAGGTACAGAGCCTTCCGATGCACTGATCAGGGCTCTACTCCGAATCCCTTCTTACACCAGGCAAGATCCACTAAGAAGTTAAGAGGTAGACGCGCCCAAATCGAGCGACACACTTCAGGAACCTACTCTGCGGCTCATTGACAGATCTTTAGAACTGCCATGCATGCAGCCCCCCTATCTACCTGTCATGCCTATTGGAGGAGAGAGTATAGGAAGAACGTACAAGGGACCTCAGATTCACGTCAGATACGAGTAGGGAATTCTTAAGGTCGTGGTGTTTGATATGGCATTCGACATTCGGCTTTGCTACTCTTTTGAATTTTAGGCATTAGGTGAACCTCAAACTATGGATTCGTGAAGCTCGGGTATAGGGTATTCAAGTTGTGACGCACATTCTCTGCTCCTTGAATTCTTACCAACATTCTGACCTTACACCTCCCAGATCTCTGACACTCTGACCCACATCCTTGAACCTCTCAAATTCCTGACTAAGATTCTGACCCACGCCCTCGCTCCTCAGCCCCCTGTCTCCCTCAGCCACGACCAGAGCAGTGACAATTGGCAGGATGTGCCCAGCAAGAGTAGCTGAGACCAGAAGGAGTTCAACGGCTGTGTTGCCGGAGAGCCTGTGGCTGTTGCACTGCACTTCAGGTTGGTGTCATATTTGGAGCAATTCAGTGACAATGCCGTTATGACTCATGACCTGGTATGCCGCCAAGGGTTGCTAAGTGTCACCAGTTGCCTGCTGCTTGTACCATCGGCCTAAGGCCGTTCAAGGTGTCCCCGTTGACCCGGTAATGGCTGCCTGGTAGCCAACCAAAGGGGTCCGGTGTAAAAGCAAAGGTTCCAGGTACCTTGGCCTGTCGTTTTTAAGTCAACACATGCACCCAGGTAACCCTCGGTGAAATGAACGGTCCACGGAAGCCTGGCTTTCTCGAAAGGGCCAGCACTGGCACTGTGAGAATCGGAATGGCAGGGGAAGCCGTCTTTGTCACTTCATCATGCCTTAAAGATATCTGGATCCGGATCTTTATGTTGGTGAGCAAGACTGCAAGTGTGCCTGATGCATTAGTTGGCCCGGATGGGTGTGTCCACGTAGAACACATCCTTTTGGACCACTTCAAAAACAATGGACGCTGCCGTCTCTTGTGGAGACTCTGGCTAGATTGGTCCATCGACCAGCAATCCATTATGTGGTACAGCATCAAGGCCATGGCTGCATGGTATAAGTTGAAGCTCTCCCCATGCTCCATCACTATATTATTCAACTCCCTCAGATTCCTTGCATTTCGAGAGATTGGTGGAGAGGGAACTCAGATTGACATGGCTGCTCCCTTGAACACACATCTGCTCCTTGCTTGTTGGCTGGGGAACTGAGAAATCCAGGTGTGGGCAAGAGCAAGAGTTTATACCCTCTCTCAACTGGCTTCCTATAACTGGCTAAATGGCAAGATGCCAAGATCTGCCCACTGCCGCCAAATTTGAGTATGTTTATCCTCTCCCTCCCCACTCCCCGTCCGACCGTCCCCGCTCCTCCTCCCTGCTCACCATTTCCCGCTGAGCGGGGTGCCTGCACCCTCCTGGTTGCCTCGAGCGCACACACTTCAGACCTCTCGCCACTCCAATGAACACGGGCGTCACTTCACTCACTTAAGTTTCTTCTACCTTTTCGCAAAATCCTTTCCCCTACATGCTACCCTCGTTGTCTAACATACACACACACACCAGGCTCCCATCCACGTCCTCTGTTCCAAACTGTGTCTCCTTACTCCCTCAAGTCATTATAGTACGAGAATTTTGGTCTTTCCCCCTGCTTAGTGATAACTCCACTAGTTCTCTTATTTCGTCCCCCGCTCCTGCATGGTCTGCGAAGTGCTAGAGGATTTTATCAGCACTGACCTACTTCCATTGCATGTTGCAGGAGCTGCGCCTTCATTCGTGATCCTGCCCGTCATACCTAGGCCTCTTGATGCAGTCCAGCTTCCTCCAGCATCTGCGCCATGCTGCAGGGCTACCTCCATCCGCTGCCAGTTGGGGGGTCATGAGGGAGCTGCAGATCCAGCCGTTACAGCGAAGTTGGTGGCAGCATGTACTTCGCTTCTACAACGCCGCGGTCGCACCAGCAGCACAGCAAGACAGCCCACTCATGGCCGCAGCCATGGCGGCCGACATGCAGCTCGCTGTCAGGCAGGGCAACGGAGGGCGCATTTGGTGCAGTGAATCGCTAGGTGCTTGGTAGGAGCTGGAGCTGGGATCAGCCGTCCCCAAACTGCGTCAGACAGTGACTGACCTGCAGCCGCTACCTGTCCCAGAGGTGTAAGCGCTAGTTCATGCAGCATACGAGCGGGCGCAGCTGGATGCAGATGGCAGAGGGGACCCCAGAGATCCTGCCACTGAACCCAGGTCTGCGGCCGCCTACCGCACCTGGTTTCAGTCTACGGCGGGCGCCGTGCTGGCCAGGCCAGGGGCCGCACCAGTCGAAGGGAGACAGGGAGTGTGCTTGCGCGCGCACGAACTTAAGGCTGCGGCTCGGCGCCGTCAGCACGGCTGACACTCGAGGACGGCGCAGCGGTCAGCAGCGTGACGGACGGTGCCGCCAATGGTGTTGGGCTAGGGGAGATGGCGAGCATGTGGAGGATGCGCCACATGTCTGCTTCCAGCGCCCTAGCGTGAAGGAGAGGCTTAGGGAGAGAGGTTGGGCAGGCTCCCCGGAGGGCACCACAGACTTCGAACACTTGTACCGGGGCAGGCTTGGATGGGGAATCTGACTTTTGTTGAGGACGTTGAACGCTTTATTGAGGCCTAGTGTTGTTGCTTTTCTTTACCTTCTTGGGGAATAGACTTGACAGGGGCAAGGATTCTTCGGGCTGACTTTTCCCTTTTGAGGGGGCATTTCCCTCTCCTTTGTGTTCTTCTCCTTCTTGCCCTCTTCCCTTAACTTTATTTTCTTCCATAGGGTCAGTTGGGCGCCCACGTGGCCGAGCCTTTTTGAGCAGGGCCCAGTGGTGTTATGTCATTGACCTAGGCCTCTTGCCTGAGGAAAGCCTTGTATGTAGGCATAGGTCCCTATCTAGGGATCAGTGGCTTTCCAAAATTTCCAGGGACATGCCACGTACGGCCCTGTCAGTACGTGCTACTCCTGACTCAGAACGCTCGGGGTTCAAACTGTTTACGTTCTCTAAGTGGTTCCAAATTAAGCGTGATGTGAAGGAGACTTTCTGGTACAATTTGAGTAAGCCTAATATTATTTTCGCTGTAGCCCGGTATCGGATGGGGTCGCATTGGCTGAATGTTGAGACGGGGCGCTTTGAGAAACCCTGTGTGCCTCGTAGCAAGAGGATTTGTAGATGTTGCAATCTTAAATGTCGGGAGGATGAGCTTGACATGATTTACTGCCCGTTCTATACAGACCTTCGTTTTCAGTTTAACCTTACCGTAAAACCACTTTGACTCCGCTCGTAATTAAATAATTATTGGGGTGCCCGGACATGGCTGCGCGCTAATATTAATTCGAAAATTGCCGCTGCGCGGAGTGTCAGTCAGGTGCCCAAACAACTATTTTGGGGGTGCGCGGTATGAATTAAAAACAGCATTTTTTACAAAAAATCGCATGCTAGCGCGCGACTGTTTAATTCGACATCCGTTCAGTCATCCTTGTCAAGTGTGCCCAAATAGCCCTGCAAAGTAACACTACTGATGACTGAAATGAGCACTACCGGTACTCATAGCTAGCATTACTGCTCAGTTCAGCCTCCATCCATTCGGCTCGCCAGTCGAATCGCCAACGCCTATCCTCGGCCTGCTCGGCCTTCCAATCCTCCTCAGCCTCCCTCGACTCCCTTGCCTCCTCCTCCTCCTCACCCTCCTCCTCCTCCGCCTCCTCCGCCTCCACCTCCTTCTTCTTGTCCTCCTTCTCCTCGTCCTCCTTCTTCTCGGCCTCCTTCTTCTCTGCCTCCTTGTTCTCGCCCTCCTCCTTCTCGCCCCCCTCCTTCTTGGGTTTAAAGAGCATAGACCTGGGTAGTTTACGCTTACGAGTACTGTTCATGTTCGAGGCAACATGGCACGGTGACGGCGACGCCATTTGTAAGTGGTGGCGCAGAGCGCTTTTCCGAGCATAATCTGACCGTGTACCAAAGGTAGATGAATTTTGAGTACCGTATGATGACTTTTGCTGACTTTCAGGTCTTTAACTAGGTTTTACTGCACTGGCTGAAAGTGCTGTGCGGAAGGAAATTTAAATTATTTTCAGTGATGCGCGATGTTAAATTAATTTACCTGCTGCGCGACGTTAAATTAAATTAAAATTTCGTCACTGCGCGTTTTCTAAACTGTTTTTAGGTGCGCGACGGAAAAAAAATCTTTTTTTTGGGGGTGCGCGGAGTCTAAGTGGTGTTACGGTACTTTCCATAATTTGCTAGAGGACGAGGATGAGGCCTTGAAACGGTACGCAAATGGAGTGGGGCAAACTAAATGCAGCGGATTCTGCATATGTGTAATGGAAGAAATTTGGTTGTTTTATCTTTCAGTGTATGATGAGAAGAGTGAATCATCTCAAAACTTTGCCAAAATTCCTGTCTCCCTCCTAACTCTCTAGGCGGTGCTCGATCGAACTCTTTTGCACCCACGTCATGTTTTATGGCTGGGGCTTATCTTATGCACTATGGGGTTCATTCCCACGCCACTGTCGTGGTTGTGTGCTAGTTGCTTGCCCAGGGGGGTCACTGGCTTTCGCTTTCTGTCCTAGTGTATCAAGTGCCTGTACCGGTTTACGGGCACATGTCCCATGCATCAAGTGTGATGCTCAGTTGGACTGTAAAATCTTCACAAAAACTTCACATCACGCCCCTCGGCGGTATTCAAACATGGTATTCCTCAAACCCTCTTTCACTCTAAGATCTTCTTACCCCTCAGCTCCCTGTGTCGGCACCCCTGATCCCTTGCAACTCTTTGCACGTAACACAGCCCAGGCCAGTCAAGGGCCTGAATACAAAAACTGGGTGGTCTTCACTCTTGCCCGCTGTTCCTTCGATTGGGGGCACCAAGTAATACGAGCCCTCATAGCTCTTGAAATTCGAATACAAGGGACGCTGAGTTACCTCGGAATTACGCATGGGCTGTACTGTCCACTCTTTGCATAATGACGAACAAAACATGGCATGCCAATGAGCCAAAACAAGGACATGTTTCTCACTGAGAGATGAAGTGGTTGAGAAATGGAATTTTTAGGTATGCACCATCCTAAAAAATAAAGTTTGGAGAAATCGAATGCTGATACAGGGTTTTGCAGTAGCCTGGCCCCCCCATTTGCAATGCTCTGATAAGTAGTTCCCTAGACACAATTCAACAAAAATCATGACAAGGCGTGTGGGCTACAAGGAGGGTCCACACCCAGTTCAGGAGTTATGAACTACCGCAACAAACAAATTCAAAACGGACGTGGGAGCCCTAGTTTATCAACTGCCCAAAAGATCATTGACCGACCCTCTGTAGGGAAGCTGGCCTGTTTCTTCTGGGCCTCCAGGAGAAGAGCAGCCATACAGGCTGCTTCGTGGTGTTCCAATTTAGCCAGGGCCCATATTGAGTTGGCAACATCTTGTGCGTTGAAGTTGCGCAAGTTTGACTTGACCTCAACAAGAAGAGAAGTTGTGAAAGCTGCATTGGGGTGCTCAAGCTTGGCCATGGCCCAAATTATGTTCGCCAATTCTCGTGCTTTGAAGATGGGCAGCTTTTCCTTTGCCACAAGGAGAAGGGCATCTGTGAAGATATTATTGGAGTGCATCAACTTAGCCATGGCCCAGATTGTGTTGGCCAGGGCTTGCGGAGTGAAGTCCAGCAGCTTTTCTTTGGCCACTAACAGAAGATCGGCTATAAATGTTGCGTCATTGCACTCCAATTTAGCCAAGGCCCATAGCGTGTTGGCCAGATCTTGTGCATTAAAGCTGGGCAGCTGCGACTCTGCCTCAAGAAGAAGAGCAGCCATGAAGGCTGGATCGAGGTGCCCCAATGTAGCCATTGCCCATATTGTATTGGACAAGGCACGGGCTTGGAATGTTGAAATGGTTTAGCCTTCGAGATTAATCCTGAAATTAAAGGATCATCGTGAAGGTTGAGCTTTGCAAGCGTATACAAGCAATTGGACACCACTCTGTAACTCATGAAGGCCACTTGCTCCCCGACCACTTCCAGTAGGTTGGACAATGGTGCCTCCTCTGGGCCTCCTGGCCTGACCGGTCCCCTGATCAGCCTCTGTGCTTGTACCAAGGCCGCTGATGCATGGATGTAGTTGATGCTCGCCTTCTGCTCCATCACAAGGAACCCCAGCATCACCAGAGACTGACATTCTTTGATCATATTTGTTAGATCTCTGAAATCTATATCGCCCCTGCTACGTGTTGCACCAGGCTGCAGTTGTGGGACGCTGCTGCTGTTTCCCTTGGACACATCCATGCTGCTTCCTGGCGGATACAAGTGCGTTGGCTTCTTATCCACCTGCTGATGTGGCCGCTGTGGCCGCGGGGACAGCGGGACATCTGCTGGGTTTCGGTAGCTGCCAGCTGCTGCGGCTGGCGACAGTGGTCCATGAAATTTGCTTACGTGTCGACCTGTGTGTTGTGTTGGCCTGGTGCCTTGGGTAAGCTGGTTGGAGCTATGGAGCCCCTGCAGCATCCTCATGTCCTGCATTGAGGGGGTTCGGTTGAAAGGAAAAGCGTCAACTGTAGGCACTGAAGGCCACATCATGTGACGGGCTGGATAATATGAAGCAGCTCTTCGGTGCTGGTCACGAGGTGGCGAGGTGGGTAATGATTGTGAGGGCACTAATGATGGTATGTGCACTTTTTGCATGGACACTGACGGTAATAAGGATGCAGATTACATGGACTCTGATCGCATGCCCCGATGCCCCTTCTTGTAAAAACCGGAAGGTTACGCATGGCAGTCAGTACGAAGAATGTACATGCCAGATAGGCTTGACGAGTCCACCTCTTGACTAGGACAAACCCTGCAAGAACTGATGGCCCAGCTGAGGAAGAGGGTGTGCAATTCTCTTGGCCACCCCCTCTGCTGGACCCTACCACCTTAGAAGCCTGCATCAGTGCATCCATAGCATTGACGACCTGCTGGACACGAACAAAAAAAGGGGCTGAGTGTTCAGTAGTACCCGTGATGGCCTCCATCACGCCAGATGTGCCTCGCCGGCACAGCTCTGCTGCCACCTTCCTGTCAAATGCTGCCCAATGCTTAGCTCTTTTTGTGGTCAGCTGATTGCCTTGGCCCCCAACAAGCTGCGGCTGTCTCAGAGCACATACCACCTCGTCGTTAAATGCCCTAGCCATGCTGTCAAATTCGTCTTGTGTCCACGTGTGTGAAGGGGCAGAAGCTGGTTAAAAAGTGTGACTTCAGTTGGAGTGCTGATGGGCAGCATGGTGCAGCTGGTCATGGTAGCACGCCTGGCTCCCATGAACTCCCGGATAAAAACACCCTTCCTCTGCCTAGGTTTGGCTGAGTATCTCACCTTCCGGGCCTTGTTCTGAGATTGCGAGACCTCAAAAGGCCGCTTGAGCCGGGACTCCGGGAGCACTCCCCAGGCTGGAGCTGCATGCCTGCAGCCTTGGGGGCTACATCCGCATCTGCATTGGGAACCCTCTCAGAGACAGGCAGTAAGGTGCTTGCTGATGGCAGCTGGCTGGAGGCAGCAGCAACAACTGCATGAAGCAGCATGGGGCTGCTGGCTGATAGCAGCTGTCTAGAGGTAGCAGCAGCTGCATGGGGCAGCATGGGGCTGCTGGCTGATGGCAGCTGCCTAGAGGATAGAGCAGCTGCACGGGGCGGATGGTTAATGGCAGCTGTCTAGAGGCAGCTGCCTAAAGGCAGCATGGGGCTGCTGGCTGATGGCAGCTGCCTAGAGGCAAGAGCAGCAGCATGGGGCGGATGGTTGACGGCAGCTGTCTAGAGGCACCATGGGGCTGCTGGCTGATGGCAGCTGCCAAGAGGCAAGATCAGCTGCATGGGGCTGCTGGCGGATGGCAGCTGTCTAGAGGCAAGAGCAGCTACATGGGTTGCATGGCTGATGGCAGCTGTCTAGAGGCAGCATGGGGCTGATAGCTGATGGCAGCTGCCTAAGAGGTCGGTCAGACTGCGTTACGTTTGGGGTTGCGTCAGGAAAAAGTGCTAACTCGACGCCGGTCACACTGGCCCAAACGCGAAACGCAACGTGTCCAAACGCCAAACGCAGACGCGGAGGGGGGGGGGGGGTGACGTTTCGCGTTTGAGATTTTTCATGAATTCCAGCTTAAGCTTGAGCTGGACATGAACAATATATATGTTACACCATAAGGAAATATCAACCCCGAGTCGCTGGGAGTCGGAATTCGCACAAAAATGTACCATGTCGTGCCCAGACGTCGTCATGCCCTGACGTCTTGCCCAAACGCAGTGTGACCAGTTTCGCGTCAGATCAGACGCGAATCCAGACGCGAACCAAACGCTACTGTCAAACGCAACCTCAAACGTAACGCAGTCTGACCGACCTCTAAAGGCAGCAACTGCTGCATGGGGCAGCATGGGGCTGGTGGTTGATGGCAGCTGCCTAGAGGTAGCAGTAGCTGCATGGGGCAGCATGGGGCTGCTGGATGATGGCAGCTGTCTAGAGGCAGCTGCATGGGGCAGCATGGGCCTGCCAGTAGCAGGGCTGGCTGTCGCCACTACCAATTTCAAAAAGAGCCGATCCACCCTGACAGTCAAAGCTTACATGGAGCCTACCGTATATAATGCAGGCATTCGTCCCATACGTTCGTGCTCGGTGTACCGTTTGTCTTCAGATTGGGATGCTCGAAGTCGATGCACCTGCCCATCAGTGCCATCTTTGCTGTGTCGCAGCTGCTCGTCTGCAGCGCGGAATGTATATCCAGTGAAGCTATATATGCGGCATCTGGAACGTCTATGTAGCCGGAATGCCAAACTGCGATTCTCCCCCGCCTTGCTATTGTTTTCTCAAGACTGAACAGAATGCTGTACATTTGCAAATTGCACATGGAATTTTTTTATATCGCTCAGCTACTACATACCGTCAGATGGTTGAAAGGTAACTCGAGATAACTCCGAGTTACCTCAGTCTCCACACGCAGTGCATTTCCACACTGAGAGGTAACTCCCCCACGAGCCTGATATACCCAGTGATATACCCCGGAAACGCTAGCACTAAGAACTGTTCGGGCGCGCTCGCACGCTACTCTCTGAGACCGGAAGCGCATACGACCGACACCGCGACACGCGCTCACACGGCCTTATATAATAATTTCTGCCTTGAAATTACGTTTATGCCCTAAAGTAGCTGCTCAAAGCCTCTGATGACTCACAGTAGGCAATTACCAAAAAGCGCGTGTGTACATACTGCTGTGCATCTGGCCACCCGTGCACTTACGCACTCCATCCACCCCGTCGAGCGATGCGTCGGTGTGGTAGTGTGAAGTGTGACGGACTATTCCTAGAAAATTACCTCGGGTGCAGCAATCGATGGGCATACAGGGCATTTTACTTTCCTTGGGTAGCCAGAGATACAATTATAGCACGGCAGCATATAATCTGCTGCTCGTCCATAATCCCTATCTCAGCCTCCCAAGCTGTCAGCCCCTCAGGGAGGTCTTGCCAGTCACACGTGCCTGTAGTCACTCGAGACTTGAGTTGACATGCAGAGGGGCTGGGGAGACGTGGCGCGCATCGTCGTGACGGGCAGCCTCGCAGCTGGATGCCTGGTTGTGGTGGCGTGTCGCGGGTAAGGCCGGGGGACATATCTCAACTGGGGACTATCCCTAGGAGGGGTCGCTCGATACGATCTCTACTACGATTCAAGTCGGACCGACAGTCGGTCGGAGTTGTCGGATGGGACTGCTGCCTCCGTGCCTCGGTCAGCTACAATGGCACATTATGACACTTCCAATCACGCCTCGTTGAATGATAATGCTTATGATATTTAATCGCATCCCTTACTGCGTATTGGAATAGGCGTAAATCCAACTACCGGTACTAGACAGACAGGGCCAACGATCGACCCACTCATCATCAGGAAACGCTTACAAGCAAATTAGAATATTTGCAGCTCCTGTTGGCAGCCAATTATTCGACTATTAGATTGGCAATAACGAACTGTGCTTCTGTCTGGGAGCCTTATTATCGTTCCAATAGGAAATAGATTTGTAAAAGCTGTGCCTTTGGTGCAGCCCCGGCCCGAGTGACGGGTGTGCCCTGCTGAGGTGTCCCAGGCTGTGTGTCCGGGCACCTGCCCTGCCAGTGCTGCCAAGTGGTCACTGATTGGCTGTGGGCAGCCAGCATATTTCCCCAAATTTAAGAAGATGAACACCCGCCCCTTGCACGAATGAGCAACAGCCCCACCCTGATAGTGCCGTCGAAAAAGGCCTTAGTTCCCTCCCGCCCTTGCCCTAGGCCATGGACGCTCTCTGTCAGGTTTCTAGCGTTTCTAGTTTCTCCGATCTACTAATCCTGCTAAGCGCTGCCCCATTTGCTTCGCTGCCCCAAGTCAGGCAATCCCAAGTAGATGGGGCATACCTTCAAGATTTCCTTATTTTTACGCAATACTAAGTCGCAATCGACCACCCATCCAATGTGAGTTCCCTCCCTCTCATGCTCCTCCCCTGCTGCTCAGAGATGTGGTGCACTGGGTGTACAAGACCTTCGCAAAAAGCCGCAGGGGCCTGATCCCCGGGGGGCTCTACCTGAAGGGAGGCTTCGTTCCTGTCCCAGGCCAGCGTGGAGATAAAGAGCTGAAAGTGGAGGGCAGGATCCCGCCAGATCTTGAGGGTGAGTGGAGGGCAGGATCCCGCCAGATCTTGAGGGTGTGAGGAGGGCAGGATCCCGCCAGATCTTGAGGGTGCGAGGAGGGCAGGATCCCGCCAGATCTTGAGGGTGAGTGGAGGGTAGGATCCCGCCAGATCTTTAGGGTGAGTGGAGGGCAGGATCCCGCCAGATCTTGAGGGTGAGTGGAAGACAGGATCCCGTCGGATCTTGAGGGTGATTGGAGGGCAGGATCCTGCCGGATCTTGAGGGTGAGAGGAGGGCAGGATCCCGCCAGATCTTGAGGGTGAGTGGAGGGCAGGATCCCGCCAGATCTTGAGGGTGAGTGGAGAGCAGGATCCCGCCGGATCTTGAGGGTGAGTGGAGAGCAGGATCCCGCCAGATCTTGAGAGTGAGTGGAGGGCTGGATCCCGCCAGATCTTGAGGAAGAGTGGAGGGCAGGATCCCGCCGGATCTTGAGGGTGAGTGGAGGGCAGGATCCCGCCAGATCTTGAGGGTGAGTGGAGAGCAGGATCCCGTCGGATCTTGAGGGTGAGTGGAGAGCAGGATCCCGCCAGATCTTGAGGGTGAGTGGAGGGCAGGATCCCGCCAGATCTTGAGGGTGAGTGGAGGGCAGGATCCCGCCAGATCTTGAGGGTGAGTGGAGGGCAGGATCCCGCCAGATCTTGAGGGTGAGTGGAGGGCAGGATCCCGCCAGATCTTGAGGGTGAGTGGAGGGCAGGATCCCGCCAGATCTTGAGGTTGTGAGGAGGGCAGGATCCCGCCAGATCTTGAGGGTGCGAGGAGGGCAGGATCCCGCCAGATCTTGAGGGTGAGTGGAGGGTAGGATCCCGCCAGATCTTGAGGGTGAGTGGAGGGCAGGATCCCGCCAGATCTTGAGGGTGAGTGGAAGACAGGATCCCGTCGGATCTTGAGGGTGATTGGAGGGCAGGATCCTGCCGGATCTTGAGGGTGAGAGGAGGGCAGGATCCCGCCAGATCTTGAGGGTGAGTGGAGGGCAGGATCCCGCCAGATCTTGAGGGTGAGTGGAGAGCAGGATCCCGCCGGATCTTGAGCGTGAGTGGAGGGCAGGATCCCGCCAGATCTTGAGAGTGAGTGGAGGGCTGGATCCCGCCAGATCTTGAGGATGAGTGGAGGGCAGGATCCCGCCGGATCTTGAGGGTGAGTGGAGGGCAGGATCCCGCCAGATCTTGAGGGTGAGTGGAGAGCAGGATCCCGTCGGATCTTGAGGGTGAGTGGAGAGCAGGATCCCGCCAGATCTTGAGGGTGAGTGGAGGGAAGGATCCCGCCAGATCTTGAGGGTGAGTGAAGGGCAGGATCCCGCCAGATCTTGAGGGTGAGTGGAGGGCAGGATCCCGCCAGATCTTGAGGGTGAGTGAAGGGCAGGATCCCGCCAGATCTTGAGGGTAAGTGGAGAGCAGGATCCCGCCGGATCTTGAGGGTGAGAGGAGGGCAGGATCCCGCCAGATCTTGAGGGTGAGTGGAGGGCAGGATCCCGCCAGATCTTGAGGGTGAGAGGAGGGCAGGATCCCGCCAGATCTTGAGGGTGAGTGAAGGGCAGGATCCCGCCAGATCTTGAGGGTGAGAGGAGGGCAGGATCCCGCCAGATCTTGAGGGTGAGTGGAGGGCAGGATCCCGCCAGATCTTGAGGGTGAGTGGAGGGCAGGATCCCGCCAGATCTTGAAGATGAGTGGAGGGCAGGATCCCGCCGGATCTTGAGGGTGAGAGGAGGGCAGGATCCCGCCAGATCTTGAAGATGAGTGGAGGGCAGAATCCCGCCAGATCTTGAGGATGAGTGGAGGGCAGGATCCCGCCAGATCTTGAGGGTGAGAGGAGGGCAGGATCCCGCCAGATTTTGAGGATGAGGGCAAGATCCCGCCAGATCTTGAGGGTGAGAGGAGGGCAGGATCCCGCCAGATCTTGAGGGTGAGTGAAGGGCAGGATCCCGCTGGATCTTGAGGGTGAGAGGAGGGCAGGATCCCGCCAGATCTTGAGGGTGAGTGAAGGGCAGGATCCCGCCAGATCTTGAGGGTGAGTGGAGGGCAGGATCCCGCCATATCTTGAGGGTGAGTTAAGGGCAGGATCCCGCCGGATCTTGAGGGTGAGAGGAGGGCAGGATCCCGCCAGATCTTGAGGATGAGTGGAGGGCGGAATTCCGCCAGATCTTGAGGATGAGTGGAGGGCAGGATCCCGCCAGATCTTGAGGGTGAGTGGAAGACAGGATCCCGCCAGATCTTGAGGGTGAGTGGAGGGCAGGATCCCGCCGGATCTTGAGGGTGAGAGGAGGGCAGGATCCCGCCAGATCTTGAGGATGAGTGGAGGGCAGGATCCCGCCGGATCTTGAGGGTGAGTGGAAGACAGGATCCCGCCAGATCTTGAGGGTGAGTGGAAGACAGAATCCCGCCAGATCTTGAGGGTGATTGGAGGGCAGGATCCCGCCGGATCTTAAGGGTGAGTGAAGGGCAGGATCCCGCCAGATCTTGAGGATGAAGGGAGGGCAGGATCCCGCCATATCTTGAGGGTGAGTGGAGGGCAGGATCCCGTCGGATCTTGAGGGTGAGTGGAGGGCAGGATCCCGCCAGATCTTGAGGGTGAGTGGAGGGAAGGATCCCGCCAGATCTTAAGGGTGAGTGAAGGGCAGGATCCCGCCAGATCTTGAGGGTGAGAGGAGGGCAGGATCCCGCCAGATCTTGAGGGTGAGTGAAGGGCAGGATCCCGCCGGATCTTGAGGGTGAGAGGAGGGCAGGATCCCGCCAGATCTTGAGGGTGAGTGGAGGGCAGGATCCCGCCAGATCTTGAGGGTGAGTGGAGGGCAGGATCCCGCCAGATCTTGAGGGTGAGTGGAGGGCAGGATCCCGCCATATCTTGAGGGTGAGTGAAGGGCAGGATCCCGCCGGATCTTGAGGGTGAGTGAAGGGCAGGATCCCGCCGGATCTTGAGGGTGAGAGGAGGGCAGGATCCCGCCAGATCTTGAGGGTGAGTGGAGGGCAGGATCCCGCCAGATCTTGAGGGTGAGTGGAGGGCAGGATCCCGCCATATCTTGAGGGTGAGTGAAGGGCAGGATCCCGCCGGATCTTGAGGGTGAGAGGAGGGCAGGATCCCGCCAGATCTTGAGGGTGAGTGGAGGGCAGGATCCCGCCATATCTTGAGGGTGAGTGAAGGGCAGGATCCCGCCGGATCTTGAGGGTGAGAGGAGGGCAGGATCCCGCCAGATCTTGAGGATGAGTGGAGGGCAGAATCCCGCCAGATCTTGAGGATGAGTGGAGGGCAGGATCCCGCCAGATCTTGAGGGTGAGAGGAGGGCAGGATCCCGCCAGACCTTAAGGATGAGGGCAGGATCCCGCCAGATCTTGAGGGTGAGAGGAGGTCAGGATCCCGCCAGATCTTGACGGTGAGAGGAGGGCAGGATCCCGACAGATCTTGAGGATGAGTGGAGGGCAGGATCCCGCCGGATCTTGACGGTGAGAGGAGGGCAGGATCCCGCCAGATCTTCAGGGTGAGTGGAGGGCAGGATCCCGCCAGATCTTGAGAGTGCGAGGAGGGCAGGATCCCGCCAGATCTTGATGGTGAGTGGAGGGCAGGATCCCGCCGGATCTTGAAGGTGAGTGGGTGGACTTGTACAGGCAAAAGGAATGTGGCAAGTTGGATCTGGCCCGGGACGGGTTTAAATTTCGACAGGACTCGAGGGGGGGGACCGGGGGGCAATCTGGCCATGTCCGGATCTCGGGCCCTGTGGGTCATTGGTGAAAACGTCTGATTTCAGGTATTGATATTTAAGCAGTTTATTGCTAATCGTCAAACTATCCGGAGCTCATGAGGGGCCTGGTGCTGACTCTTGACCCCTGGGATAGATTTTCACTGGAACTCCCGAACATTTATTTCAAATTATAGCTAGACATGTATTCAACTGTTTTGCAAGCACGCAAATGAAGTGACATCTCTAATAGTTGTGCCTGTAAAGATAATGAGCAGGGCCAAACCTGGGTTCCAACAAGGTATGAACATGGTATGAATATGGCATGGGAATGGTAAGAAGAACGCGCGCTTGAAAACTGTTTGCGTTGTTCTGATTGATGTGCAGGGTTCTTCATACTCAATGGAGCACAAGCCAACCTGGCGCTGAAACCAGGCCATGAGCATAACTGGTGAGGGCGTGGACCTGGTATAAACCCTGGCTGAGTGCTGAAGCCATCCCATGGATAGCACTGGTATGGCACATTTCTTTCAGAAATTAGCCCCAAACCCTAAACTAGCTCCAAACCCCATCCATTCCGCCTTTCGCCCCCCAAATGGGGGGGCTGAGGGCTGATGGGCGGGTGGGCTCCCCTTTGATAATACCATTCACCCTTCCGCACTGACGCACTGATGCCCCCCCCCACCCCTCGCTTTCAACCACTCAGGGGAAAGAGGTCAAATCCACTCATTATCTTGACAGGTCCTGGACATGAACTGGAATTCTGGATGTGTCTGCCTCATATTTAAACAACATCGTATGTTGCAGATTAAAATCTGGACATCAGGCTAGACATCATCCAGAGGGTGTCCAAGTGCACCCAAGCCCCTCCCCCTCTACTCTGATAACCCTCTCCCATCCACTCTGATGACCCCCCTCACCCCCCCATTCCTCTCTGGTGACCTCCCTCCCCCCACCACCACCCTGGAGACCCTCCACTCGTGCTCTTGTGACAGCCTCTAGCTTGTGTGTACAGGTTCCACGGCCATCAGATGCCTGAAGCGGTTTGCCTGGAGGGCGGGCAGGCCACCGCCCGCAGCAAATTTGTACGCACCTCCATGCTGGTGGAGGAGAGGGTCAGGGAGGAGACACCCTACACCACCGAGGTGGGCACCTCTGACCTTCATAAAATGCGGGAATGTGAGGCTGCTATTAAAAGCGCTTCGCTAGGGGTGCTCGCAATCCATGCTTTGGCCTATTTGGTTTCTCCCCTGCTGATCCACGTGAAGGTGTTTATATTCCTATGTATAATATGTACTTGGTTGAGATTGGACGGTTGCCCCCCCATCAGCAAACGCTCATGGCGGGAAATCCGCATATATGTCCATATGGGGGGGCGAGGTAGCATTTTTGTTTTCCCTCTCCAGATGATCGGATTGTTTTAGCATGATGGTTTGAAACAGGTTGCACACTAACTGACGGTGCAGTAGAGGCTGCGGTAGACGCAATGAAAACGGTATCCACTTCATGTGTCCACAGTCCAGACTGCTTGAAGTGTGACCAAGGTAACCTCTGACTACACTAATGTGGACTGCCTTGAAGTGTGAACAAGCTGCCCACCTGCTGTGGTTTCTGTTCACCTGCAGATGGCAGAGCTGGTGGGTTGTAGCTCTTCAACGCTCTTCATGCTGGACTACATGTGCAAGGAGGTGGTGAGAGCGTGACAGGGGTACATGGAAACTAGGCAGGGGTGCATGGACATTAGGCAGGGGTGCATGGACACTGAGCAGGGTTTCATGGACACTAGGCAGGGGTGCATGGACACTAGGCATGGGTGCATGGAAACTAGGCAGGGGTGCATGGACACTAGGCAGGTGTGCATGGACACTAGGCAGGTGTGCATGGACACTAGGCAGGGTTGCATGAACACTAGGCAGGGGTGCATGGACACTAGGCAGGTGTGCATGGACACTAAGCAGGGGTGCATGGACACTAGGCAGGGGTGCATGGACACTAGGCAGGGGTGCATGGACACTAGACAAGGGTGCATGGACACTAGGCAGAGGCAGGTGCATGGGAACTAGATAGAGGTGCATGGAAACTAGGTACTTAGGCAGCAATATTAGGAAAGCAATCTGTCAATTCGCCATTTTTCTGTTTTCAGAATGTTAGACTTGTTCATTAATTCAAAACCTGCCGCGAGTGGCAGGTTTGAATCAATGAACAAAAGACCGGACCTTGTGCTGTGGCTTGTTGGCTAATGGCTGCATGTTCCGGCATTCATACCAATATTCGTGTCAATATTCATGTCATGAAGGACTCAGACCGACATTCCTATTCGGTTTAGGGCTCTGTACCTCACAAGGTGTTGCACTTATTCATAAGAAGGTCAATTAAACAAATGCCGTTCAGCAGGTGGGGATGAGGACTACTGCTGAACCTGGTTATTAATGCCCCTGAGGAGGATGCTTCCTAATTTCTTCTTCTTCGGTGAATTCTAATGAGCGCCTGCGTGGCGCTTGGCCCGAGTAACCCGTGGTGGTGGGAGCGTTGCCATACTTGCAGCATGCATGTGCTGCATCCACAGGGGTTGGTGATGGAATATGTTGATGCACCTGAGGATGGGGTCGCTTAATTTCTTCTTCCTTGGGTTTTTGGTTCCACAATGAATGTGCACAGCCTAGGGTTTACTATGTTTAATCCTCACGACTATTTTCAACCCTAAAAGGATGAAGCCTACAACCCTAAAAAGTAAAATCGTCCACCTGTGAAATACATCTGTAGCGGTTACATGATTCGTTTGAACTCCTTCCAGGGCTTGGGTGTTGCCAGCCAGAGCCTGGGACCAGGAATGGCCAAGATGGCTTTGCGATTGGGTGTGCTGTCCATGATGTACAGTCTGTGTTCTCTGGTGGAAGGCGTGTATCATGCGCGGAAGCTGCTGGCTGTGCAGGAAGGGGATAAGCCCTACACGGTGAGGGAGGGGAGGGGAGGGGAGGGAGGGGAGTGGGGGAGGAGGGGAGGGGAGGGGAAGGGGGGGGAGGGGAGGGGAGGAGAGGGGAAGGGGGGGGAGGGGAGGGGAGGGGAGGGGAAGGGGGGGAGGGGAGGGGAGGGGAGGAGAGGGGAGGGGAGGAAGGGGAGTGGGGGAGGAGGGGAGGGGAGGGGAAGGGGGGGAGGGGAGGGGAGGAGAGGGGAGGGGAGGGGAGGGGAGGGGAGGGGAGGGGAGGGGAGGGGAGGGGAGGGGAGGGGAAGGGGGGGAGGGGAGGGTAGAGGAAGGGAGGGGAGGGGAGGAGAGGGGAGGGGAGGGGAGGGGAGGGGAGGGGAGGGGAGGGGAGGGGAGGGGAGGGGAGGGGAGGGGAGGGGAGGGGAGGGGAGGGGAGGGGAAGGGAGGGGGAGGGGAAGGGGGGGAGGGGACTGTGGGAGGGGAGGGGAGGTAGGGAGGGGAGGGGTGGGAGGAGAGGGGGAGGGAGGGGAGGGGAGGGGGGGAGGGGAGGTAGGGAGGGGGGGAGGAGAGGGGGGGGAGGAGAGGGGGGGGGGGGGGGAGAGAGGGAGGAAAGGGGGAGGAGAGGGGGAGGGAGGGGAGGGGAGAAGAGGGGGGGGGGGGGGACTCTCCTGCCCTGCTTATGTGGGGGGTCTCCGGAAAATGGGGGAAGGGCATCATAATAGCCTTTTCAACGCACTCACACACCAACTTGATTTGAATGCAGCATATAACATATTAACATATCCACCCAGCACCCCTTGTCAAATGCATCCTCTTGTTGAGATGTTTTTCTTTCTTTCAGTATGACTGCATATGCCCTGAAGCCTTCCACATAAGGGCTGACCCGTGCAGACTTTGTCAGAACCGCTTATCGCAGGGACGGCATGCAAGGGCAGCGTAAGAATAAGGCCAGGACAGGTTTGAAGGCCATGCTAGGCTGGCTGACAGAGTGTTGGGAGGTACATGATGTCGCCTGCCCCTTTCTGTCTGAGTGCTTTGGCTGTGTGAATGTAGGTGTGGATCATGTGTTATGACACATTGAAGGCCGTGGGCCAGCTTGTGTTTCAAGGATCCAAGGTGGCATGGGACGCTCAGGCATCCTTTACGGCGAACCCCAAGCTGGATGCAAGGACAGGTGGCTAGACCCATAGTCATGAATCCTATAGCCTGAACCCTGAACCCCTGCACCCTGATACCGAGGTAAGTGAAAAGTCGCATGGCTGAACCGTATATTCTGAGCCCTGGCCCCTAGCTGGGTGCAAAGTCCAGATGTCAAAACCCGAGATAATAAGCATTTAGACCACAACCACAAAACCCTAGCTAGATACCAAGAAAAGTCGATTAACCCTCAACCCTGTGCCTTGGCTGCGTGCAATGACAGGTGGCTTAACCCTTAACCCGTGCCTTGGTTGTGTGCAATGATAGGTGGCTGAACCATAAAGAATAAACATATGGGCATATGGCCCTGAACCTTCAACCGTAAGCTCCCGATGGGCGCAAATACTGGTGACCTAACCCTTAGCACCGTGTGCTGCACCCGAAACCCTGAACTATATGGTTGAACCTAAACCAATAGCAAGAACCTTTAAGCTAGGTGGACAAACGCTGAGCACCAAACCCTACTCGCCCAACTCGAGATAACTGCAAAGACAAGTGGCTGGGTGAGCTTGAGTCTTGTATATCCTTCAAGGCTTGAGGTTGATGTCCCATTAACTAGGGACATGGCCTGACCCTAGAACCCTTAAGCCTAAACCCTTAGCCTGCTTCATATCCTCCAAACCATCAACCCTGAAGCTGGCCCGGTGCCACAATCTAAGAAACCTTGACCTGTCCTGTCAATCCTAAACCTCAGCCCAAAACCCAGGCCCCATACCATCAGTCAAGACCCACTGCCCGGGCATGCTGTTCCCATCTTGCAGGCGAGACGGTGTTCTTCAGCTACAACTTGAACAAGGCGCCGTATGTGAGTGGAGGGCCGTTTGCAAGCGTGCTGGTGTCTTGGAGTGTGATGCAATTTCTGAGTGAGCAGCATTTTGTTTGTCAATGCACCGTCGTTTGTTACATTTCATGGGGAGCCGAGGAGGGGCACAGGACTTGAAAATGCTTGGCTGGGCATTGTCCAGCGGGCGGACTTGCAGGCTGGGGTGGAAAGGCTTTCAAAATTGTTGGATGAGTCCAGCAGATTAATAAAACGAGGAAAACCAGTCATTAATGCCAGCCATTTGGAAGCAGCACTGACGCCCCCCCCCCATCCAGTCTCCCCTGGTAAAAGAGTGCTGTGTCAGGCTCATGTGTGCTGGAGGTTATGCCACAGCTAGCCTCTGTTTGCAACTTCCACCCAACACCAGTCTTGCATGTTTGTAACTCCCACCCAACACCAGTCTTGCAGTGCCATACCCTTTAGAGGTAAGTGCCTACCAGTGGCTTATGAACCACTATTGGCCGCTCACTTGCCAAATATCAAACACACCATACAGTCCAGGGTCCTGGGGGCCGGTCGGCCACCGACGCCAGAAAAAAAACTTGAAAAAAAACCGACCACTCCAGAACCCTGGCATCGGCGGGGCGCCGATGCCAGATTGCTATATGTAGGCCACGCGTCGGCGTCAGCCGACACGTTTTTACACGCTCGTCGGCTAAATCGTTATGTCGAACTCCGAGATCCAAGAGGGTCCTATAGTTATCGATGACGAAGTAGAAGTCTCCTAGACAGTTAGGCCCCCCGTGTAACGTTCTTGACTTCAAAAAATGAAATCCGGCTTCACACTTTTTCACGTCTCACACTTTTTCGCACTTACCGAAAAAAACAAAGAAACAGCCGACCGGGAAATAAGGCCTGGTCGGCGTCAGCCGACCGGAAAAAAGAGGGTGGTCGGCGTCAGCCGACCTTTCTGAAAAGGCCCCCCAGGACCCTGATACAGTCCCAATTATTCCTAGCATTTATAATACAGCAAAAGCTTATCAGCTTTGTCTCCCAATCTTCTCTGCTTAGGTGCTCTGTGAGTTGGCTGCGTGTATCTCCTTCTTGCGTGTGCAGGTTCTATTTTGTTTATGTTGCATGTTTTTCCCGGTTCGCTCTGCCTGTCCTCTTCGAACAAGGCTTTGCTTAATTGCGTTTACTTTGGAACAACAACCTTATTCTCTGCTGCTTCTGCTGCTGCTTTGTTCCCCAGGCCAGTGCGGGCCTTATGGACAAGGATGGTCGGATGCAGCGCGTGTATGATGTGGACGTCGCTGTTCCTGGCGAGATGCTGATGGCGGCCACGGCCAACTATGTTGTCATGCTCCACATGCCTGAGGTACGGGTTCCGGAGCCAGCAGCATGGGACAGGGACTGAGACAGAAACTGTGATGGAGCCGTAAATGCAAGGATATGATTTTTTTTTTTTTAACAACAAAATCCCCTGGTTTAGGTGTATGCTTCATTTGTTTCTGTTTGGCAGTGGCATCGGATGTCATCTTGAAAAAAAGAAATAGCATGCCTGTGCATCTCACAGCTAAATCCTCAACCCTGGATCCTGGAACCGCATGGATTCGGAAACCCAAAATGAAATATTTTAAAATCTCGAATTAAAAGAATTTGAACTCCTGAATACAAATATTTTGAAACCAAAATTAAAATATTATGAAATCCCAAATTATGAGATTTTAAAACCAAATGAAAAGATTTTGCACCAGCTAGGGCATCGTCTCGTACAGGATGTAGGGGGCTGCCTTCAACCAGCTGTTGATGCCTGCCTTGCACCAGCTAGGTCCTGTCTTGTACCAGCTGTATGGGCCAGTGGGTCTGCCTTGCACCAGGTATATGGGCCTGCCTCGTACCAGCTAGGCTGTAGGGCTTGCCTTCATTTGTCGCGTAGACCTAAGGTGTGAGGCGGTCTGAGTGCCACAGGCGGGTGGAACATGCTCAACCTGGTGCCTCTCCTTTTCTCCTTGACGTTTCCATTAGCATTGCTTCCAAACCTCCGATCCAGGGCAAGGACACCCCCATGCAGTTCGACAGCAGTCTGCCCGTGAGGATCGGCTTGATGCACCGCGACGCCACCGTGCCTAGTGGCCATGCCACAGTCAGGTGGTTTCATCTGCCGGCTACCCATGTGATCAGCATCGCCAACGCCTTTGAGCAGGACCAGTTGGTGAAGGTGAGGAATGGACGTACATGAGCTTTTAGCGCACTTCAGTTTTTAGCATTCTTCAGCTTCATACTCTCGAGCGTGGGACTCTTGATTCACTTGAGCTGGATACACTCGAGCTTTGAGCGCCCTTTGTCTGGTTGTCCTTCTGCCTCATTATTCCCCTGCAGCTCATTCACATCAATGTGCTGGCAAGGTAAGTACAGTGATATAAACTGATGCATGGTAGCAAGATAAGGCACAAAACAGCACTAGTTTTGCCGGATGGTACGACCAAGGTAGCACGATACGGCTCAAATTTAGCCAGTTTCTACTGCCAAGGTAGCACGATCCAGCACAATTCAAGCCGGATTTCGCCACCAAGGTAGCACGATACGGCACGAAACAGCGTAAGTTTAGCTGGGCTGTGCTACCCCACACTATAACAACAGTACATCTGCCATCGCAACAACAGTGGAGCCTATGGACAGGCACACATTTGGCCAAACAAAGACACGTACGCAGACACTACTGTCTGATTTCCACGCGGACACACACATCTATGTGGAGAAGAGTGACGACCTGCACGCCTGCATGTGGAGAAGTGTGACGTCCTGTATGCCTGCAGATCTGCGCCTGCTGCAAGGACGGGGGCGACGTCTTGAACACTGCGGATGGAGCCGAGGGAGTCAAGGGAACGCCCCCCGTTCGCCTGTATGAGTACACCCTGAACCTCAGGACAGGCAAGGCCAGTATCCGGAAGGTGGGTGATGGGTGCATCCTGCTGCGGCGCGTGGATATGTTACAGAACTGATGTTGATCGGTTTGCTCACCGGCGCACCAAGAGGGTCAAACTTTGGATGATGATGCACAGTCGAAACTAAGTAGATAACAAATTATGGGAGGCCATTCTTAAGTCTGTTAATCAGCCTTTCTGTCAAACGTACGGCCTTTCTGTATGTCAAACGGCCTCTCTGTCAATCAGCGTATCAGCTATTTGCCAATTTGTATGCCTTTCTGTCCATTAAGCGTTTGTATGCCTCCCTTCAGGTTTCGGACGTTGTCTGCATGGCCCCGGTGATCCGGCCGGAGCTGGCGGGCTACCAGAACCGCTTCACCTGGGTGTCCACATTTGAGGCGGGAATCCCCTACTTCAATGGCATAAGCAAGGTGAACCCTGGCATTAGGTTCAGTGTTAGAGTTGAGATTAAGATGAGGGTTGAAGGTTCGAACCCCAGCACTTCAAATCCTGGTTGAGCCCAGGCAATGCCTTGACATCAGATAGGTGACACAACTGACTCAATGAGCAGGGACGTCGGGGGAGACAGCACAACGTGGGAGGGAAGGGAGGGGGGGGGCAGCAGAAGGCGGGAGGGGAGGGGGGGGGGGCAGCAGAAGGCGGAAGGGGAGGGGGGGGGGCAGCAGAAGGCGGGAGGGGAGGCTGTAAATAGTCGGGGGGGAGGCTGTACAGAGTGGTGGCAGAGGCAATACAGAGCAGGGTTGAGGGACTATGTTACTAATATGATGGGGAAGGAGGCTGTAAATAGTCGGGGGGGAGGCTGTACAGAGGGTTGAGGTGGCTGTACAGAGCATGGGAAAAGCATTACAGGACGGGGAGGGTGGCAGTATTGAGCTAATTGAGCAGGGGATGGAGGCCGGAACCTACAAAAATCAACAAAAATCAACAAAATAATACTGTAAGAAAATTAACCGTGCTAATTTATACATATCCAAACCTAGTGAAAGCAGAATCTGACTCAATCAATCCTAACCACCCAGTCCAAAACATCACCAACCATGGACCTGTTGTGCAGATCGACTTGCTGGCAGCCCCAGGCAGGCGAGATGGATGCGTGGCTTCCATCAGCTTCCCCCGGGGCTACTTGGGCGGCCAGGCGGTGTTTGTTCCGCGGTGTGGGGACCCGTCAGGTGTGAATTCGCCATGGGCCCTCCCCTCAAGTGTGAATGAGTATCGACCCTGTTGCCTTGAGTGTACACTAGGTTTCCTTCGATGGGGGCTCGGAGGCTACCACTAGGAAAGGCCAATTATAATTCTGGACCCAACCATAGCCGGCAAGCTGAGCAGGGGGGGCCGAGATTTAGGGTTCGAGGCTCAAACCATTACCCGTAACTAAAACAATCTGCAAAAATGCTTGATGTCACCAGGTATTTTAGTGCAATTGCCGGGATGCACCTGGATTTCTTAAATTTTTGTTTTCTGAAATGAACTTAATGCTACCACAGCATTGTCGTGCCCTAATGGATGCGGCTTTTGGATGCATACAAAATTAGACCTTACCGGTATATCATATAAGCACTTTATACAGCATTGCCGCTCATATCTGTCAAATCTCCCCCCTCTGTCCCCAGAGGATGCCGGGTGGCTGCTTGTGTACGTCAACCAATCTGTTCAGCCCGCCTTCGGGCTGTTCATCTTCAACGCCCAGTCCTTGTCCTTCGAGGCTGTGATCCATCTGGAGCGCGGAATGTCATTCGGTGAGGGCGACTTCAATTTGAATAAATATGGGGGGGGGACAAATAAGTATGATGAGGAAAGATTAATATGCCCACCGGAATATACAGTGAGGGCATAGTACATAAATAATCATGCCCAAGGGGCATAAATTGAGTGAGCTCCAATTTCGGCTGACGCTTAGAACTTGGCTGCTGGAAGGATTGGGGCGTTGGGGCTGTGGGGTGGACATTGGACACCAATAATTAAATGCATTGCTATAATTGATCAACCGGCAATAGCCGCTAATGGCTGATTGTGACTAACGATCTATCACGCTAGGTGCTATTTTCACGGGCAGTGTCTTTGTTTTGAACCGGGGATTTGTAATTCGAAAATGCGCTGCTGCTCTGCACTCAGGGCACCAAGGTCTCTTCGTCAACAAGGAGCACTTTGCAGATCAGCCCAGATTGGCCAAGTAGCTTCGGCAACGCAGGCTAGCTCAATAACAGCTGTGGATATTCAGATTTCCAGATCAGTACCGGTATTATGTTTCTTGCCATGCTTTTGAAACTATGGAATCTGCCTGTGGCTCACCAGCATGTACATCTGGTATTTAATTGATTTTTCATTATTTACCGGCAATTAATTAAAACCGCTAGGAATATTTCAGCTTCAATGTTCCGGGCATCCAATTGTCAGCTGTGCTGCAAATGGTTGAAAGGTCTGGAGCCATGATCCAGACATTGACATCTCAATCCACACATACAATCCACAGATAAATGAAATCCACCCATTTGAACTATCGCCGGCCCGAACCTTAGTTTCAGAGATGATGGGGAACCCTGATGGGAGACATGAAGACGATGTAGGAAAATAATTACCAGGGTGGGGAGCAATTGGGAACCAGGGGGTGGAACCAAACATGATTGATTTGGTAACTAAATGTGATGGCTGAGGTGGCGTTTATTTCTCCCCAACCCAAGATAACATTGCCCGATCCATGACATTGAAGCCATTTGTATTGACTTAAGGAGAAGAGCAGCCATCAAGGCTGCATTGCCGTGCTCCAGCTTTGCCATGGCCCTGAATTTAATGGCCAGGTCTTGTGCAGTGAAGCTGGGCAGCTTCCCCTTGGCCTCGAGGAGGAGAGCATCTATTAAGGCAGGGTCTTCATCAATCTTACAATCACCTAAAGACATGACGTGGAATTGGCCTGCTCACCGAGTTATTGCCTACACGTCGAGGTTGTTGGTAACCCGAACAGTCATGTGCTCGTATTGATATGGATGCAATGCGATACCAGTAGGATCCAATCTTTTCATTCATGATACAAGGCCCCAACATATTAAGGGTCCATGCCCAAGCTTGCCCATGCTGAGTCCATGCAATGTTTCTTTCGGTGCCCATGCAGAGTACATGCAGAGTGCATGCATGCCTATGCACACCCAAAGCCAGGCAAAGCATATGCTTGTAATGAACTCCATGTCACTTGCTTAGCTCATCCTCCAGCTCATTACCGGTGTGTAGCCAGGACATAGCGCAGTATTATTGCTGGAGTCTCACTTGACATCGCTCTCTTCTTAGCCTGCCCGAACCTTGATTTCCTTGAAGGTACTGCAGGTATCAGGTGCGTGCAATAGTACTGAACCGCAAGAGCCACTTTCTTACCAATCTGTGAAATCTTGGGTCACTTGACTCACTTCCCATACCGGTACCGGTACTTTATCGGTACTTTATCACATGAATCAGTAATCGGCAAGGCTTACCGTAGGCAACATGAGCAAATCACTTCCATTATACTATGATTTCAGGTTGCCAGCCAGAAATCATACTGTCTCGCCCATTTATCTCTCCCTCCACGGTAGCTGCCGCTGCGATCTCTCTCTCGTTTTGCACCGCCAAATTCAGAGGATCCCGCTTTGTAATTGTAATCGTATTATGTTACCGATGTTCACCGGCATCTGTCTTCCTTAGCTCAGCTGGTCAGAGCGTGCGACTGTTATCCTGCACTGGCATCGCGAGGTCATCAGTTCAATCCTGGTAGGGAGAGAGTTTTGTTGTGGAGTCGTGAGTAGGAGTCTCACAAGTAGCCGTCCGGATTGCACGCACCTGCAACGTCATCGGGTTAAGAAAGAAAGAAACCACTTGCGCATGGCTTCAGGTTCTGGAGTTACCTCACCACATGCTCATCATCACCTCACGAGCCCCATAAACTGGAAGATAAACCATGCTCTGCTGCACATTCCAACACTAAACTAACCACCCTATCTTCTCACCTTCATGTTGTTGATCCTGACACGCGCGCTGAAGATCATCGCTGAGCCAGGCCTGTGTCGGTTGTTGTTGCTGCTGCAAAAAGCCGAAAACCCTCCACTCCGAAAACCCTCTTGGCAGTTGCGGCACGCTCAGCACGCTCCACACCTCTGGGACGGTTTGTACAGTGACAGGTGCAGCTGGGGAGGAGCTTGCAGCATGGCAACAAGGATAAATCCAGGCGCAGTCTTAGTGAATATGCAGTGATTTTAATATTTGCGATGGCGTGTCCTCCAGATTTTAAATGCTTGCGAAGGGTTCGGAGGTCGAGCAGCGTTTTATAAAGTTTGGCGCATTGAAGCCTGTGGATGGCGCCCTCTTTCCGGGAGTCTTCGCAATGGGATCGAAGAAAAGGCATTTGGGACGTCGTCATCGATTCGGACAGCGAGGCGGAAGGCAAGGACGCTCTACCCCCGTTGAGGGGCAACCCTGCATTGCCTTAAATAATCTGATCTCGCTCACCTGTTATGCATCGATGTGTGGCAGCGCAGAGGTCAAGAATTCGAGTGAGGACCATCCTCACCCCCATGCGCTCCCCACAGCAGCAGCAGTAGGAGCACACATGCATGAGCAGCAGCGACGAAGCATTCTGACTGGCAACGCTAGCCGCTCAGCTCATATGCAAGAGGCCGACCTGGACCTACAAGGCAGGCAACAGCATGCGCCCCCGGCCAACGTGAGCGCTCCTGGCCCTGGGAATGCTGTTTCCAGCTCCGTCCCCCTCCATGCAGAACCTGCAGCCCCAGGTCATGCAGCGCAACTGCCGCATGGAATGGATCCGCAGCAACAGCAGCAGCACCACCAACATCAGAATCAGCAGCATGTGAACCAGCAGCAGCTCGTGAGGCAGCCGTGCCTGCCCTTGCAACCTCAAGCTCCTCCTCTTGCTCCTGGTCCACATCTGGCCCCTCCTGCTCCCCAGCTGCTGCACGTCGGCCTCACGCTCACTCATACTTCAGCGGCATGTCCTGTACTAGTGCCAGACCCAGACTGCAGCCCTCCCCGGATGGCCCCGCCTGAAATGGCCGGCTCCGCTTCCTCTCCCCCTGCGCCCCAGACCAGCGGGGCGCCGTCCACTGGAGCGGGGACGCCGTTTGGCGCCGAAGCGCTCGCCGCAATCGACGAGGCGGAGAGGCGAGTGCTGGCGGCCCGCGGGGCCAATCAGCTGCAGCTGAGAGCCATGCAGCAGCGGGGCTGCATGGATGCAGCCAGCAGCGCTCGACCGGGCGGCGGCGCCTGGCCAGGTGTGGCTGTCCCCGCTCCCGCTGTGGCCCCCCGGCCGGCGCCCGGCAGCATTGCAAGCACCCCTGGCACGGATGTGGTCCCTGACTCAGCTGGCCGCCGCTCCGATGTTGTGTTTGGGTCGACGGGCGGGCTCGGCGCTGACGAGCAGCCGCCGGATGCGGACCGCGCCACGGGGCTAGCTGCGTGGCAGGCCCGTCAGCTGGGAGCCGCCGGGCTTGCCGTGCCCCCAGGTTCTGCGGATTGGGGCAGAGAGAGGGCCGGTGCAAACCTCGTCCTCTCCTGGCGCCAGGAGGCAGCGGCAGTGGCGGCCCAACGGGCACCGCCTGGAGGCCCAGCTGCTGCTGTTACTGCCGCTGCCCCCACCGCTGCTGCTACAGCTCATGGGACGGCTCCTGTCTTTGCTGCTCCGGCGATTGGGTCTACCCCAAGGAATGCGCGGGATGCGGGAGGGCGCCGGTCGTCAGGCGTGCCGTCAACTCCTTGGTCCGAATCCTCATCGTTCCTCGACGCTCTGGACATGGCGGAGGAGCAGCACATGAGGATGAGGGAGATAACCTATGCGCCGACGGAGGTCATACCGTGGCAGCAACAACAAGCGCAACAACAGCAGCAGCAACAGGCGCAACGGCAGCAACAACAGCAGCAGAATCAACAGCAGAATGAGGGCCACATATCCCTCCCTCTCCACCATGGCGATACTTTCGCAGGCAGCCATATTTCTGCCGCTGCAGGCCCGGCCGTACACCAGCCGCCCGCCCAGCCGCCGCCGCCGCCGGCAGGCAGCACCTATCCTGCTGGGCCACCCAGCCTCTGCCCCCTGCAGGATGCAGCGCCCGCTCCCGCAGGGCACAAGCCAGGTCCCGTCGATATTAAGGGCCAGCGGGCAGGCGGCCAGCCCGCCGACCCTGTGGCGGGCGCCTCGCTGGTGGTGGCTGCCGCAACGGTGGAAGGGGCCTTCAATCTGCTGCAGCAGGAGCGTCAGCCTGTGAGCAGGGAGCAGTCTCCACTGCCCGTCAAGCAGCTGGCCTTCACACCCGAGGTGATTTCTTTCCAGAGGTTTGCGAGCCTCGCCCCGCACTTGGACGGGGTCAGGCAGCCGCCGCAGCAGAGCAGCCTGCTGTGGAAGGGCGCTGGCTCGGTGGGGCAGGCCTGGCCGTATGCGATGCCTACGGCAGTGGCGCGGGCGGCAGGCCCGGGGACAGTATCTGCCCTCGCTGCCATCGGGGGCGGTTCCTTTTCCTTCTCGCCCGGCCAGCAGCAGGGCGCGATTGGAGAGCAGTGCCGCACGCCCTTGAAGCTCAAGGCGCATTCGGGGGGTGTCAGCGGGAGCGGGGCGGCGCAGCAAGAAGGCGGGGATGGTCCCGGAGCAGGGGGAGCTGCGCCCGCCGAGAGCGGTAGCAGCGGCGCCGCGGTCGTGGCGGCGGCGGGGCTGATAGCCGTCGATGCGCACCTCCCTACTTCCCTATCGCCTCCGGGTGGCGGCAGAGGCGGCAGAGGCAGAAACAGAGGATACGAAGCAGGCAGCGACGGGGATCTGTTGGCAAAGGACGGGGATGAGGGCTTTCAGCTCCTGAGCGTTGCGGATATGATAGCGGCCTCGGCTATGGATGATGACGACGATGAGGAGGAGGAACCTGCTGAGGGCGGGGAGGAGCGGGTGCCGCATGACCCATGTGCCCCATGCTCCGCAGCAGGGTGCCGAGGAGAGGCAGAGCAGGGCCTTGCCGGGTCCTTTGTGGCTGGAGAGCACAGGGACCAGCAGCACGGCATGGGCGGGGACGAGGAGGCCGACGATGAGGACGAGGGCGAAGAGGTTTTGGGGACTGAGGCAGCGTTCCTGCACCCAATGACGCAGCAGGCGGCGGAGCGGGTCGCGGCGGGAATGGCCCGCTCGCAAGATGCGGGCGGCGGTGGCGGCGGCGGCGGCGGCGGCGGCTCGCAGGCTGACCAGCAGCTGGGCAGCGTGGGCGTTCTGTCGGGCTTGGGGAGCGGGATCCTGACGCCTCACCGCATTGCATTTGGGGCGGCGGCGGCGGAGCGTGGAGCGGGGGAGATGGAGGGGGGGGATGACGCCCAGCGGGATGCTGACCCCAAGCCGCCTAGGAACTTGGAGGCATACCTGCCCAAGGAGATCTGCGCGGCGTACCGCAGTGGGGGCATGTCGCACGACCTATATGAGTGGCAGGTGTGGTACAGGGCAGTTGGGAGGGAGCAGGTGCGGTACAAGGGGGATTGGACGGTGGGTGCGGTGCAGGGCAGCTGGGAGGGAGCAGGTGCGGTACAAGGGTGCTCCGAGGGTGGGTGCGGTACAGGGCAGTTGGGAGGGAGCAGGTGCGGTGCAGGGGTGCTTGGAGGTTGGGTGCGGTACAGGGCAGCTGGGAGGGAGCAGGTGCGGTACATGGGTGCTCGGAGGGTGGGTGTGGTACAGGGCAGTTGGGAGGGAGCAGGTGTGGTACAAGGGTGCTCCGAGGGTGGGTGCGGTACAGGGCAGTTGGGAGGGAGCAAGTGCAGTACATGGGCAGTTGGGAGGGAGCAGGTGCGGTACAAGGGTGCTCGGAGGGTGGGTGCAGTACAGGGCAGTTGGGAGGGAGCAGGTGCGTTACATGGGTGCTCGGATGTTGGGTACGGTACAGGGCAGTTGGGAGGGAGCAGGTGCGGTACAAGGGTGCTCGGAGGGTGGGTGCAGTACATGGGCAGTTGGGAGGGAGCAGGTGCGGTACAAGGGTGCTCCGAGGGTGGGTGCAGTACAGGGCAGTTGGGAGGGAGCAGGTGCGGTACAAGGGTGCTCGGAGGGTGGGTGCGGTACAGGGCAGTTGGGAGGGAGAAGGTGCGGTACAAGGGTGCTCCGAGGGTGGGTGCGGTACAGGGCAGTTGGGAGGGAGCAGGTGCGGTACATGGGTGCTCGGAGGGTGGGTGCGGTACAGGGCAGTTGGGAGGGAGCAGGTGTGGTACAAGGGTGCTCGGAGGGTGGGTGCAGTACAGGGCAGCTGGGAGGGAGCAGGTGCGGTACAAGGGTGCTCCGAGGGTGGGTGAGGCACAGGGCAGTTGGGAGGGAGCAGGTGCGGTTCAAGGGTGCTCGGAGTGTGGGTGCGGTACAGGGCAGTTGGGAGGGAGCAGGTGCGGTACAAGGGTGCTCCGAGGGTGGGTGCGGTACAGGGCAGTTGGGAGGGAGCAGGTGCGGTACATGGGTGCTCGGAGGGTGGGTGCGGTACAGGGCAGCTGGGAGGGAGCAGGTGCGGTACAAGGGTGCTCCGAGGGTGGGTGAGGTACAGGTCAGTTGGGAGGGAGCAGGTGCGGTACAAGGGTGCTCCGAGGGTGGGTGCGGTACAGGGCAGTTGGGAGGGAGCAGGTGCGGTACAAGGGTGCTCCGAGGATGGGTGCGGTACAGGGCAGTTGGGAGGGAGCAGGTGCGGTACAAGGGTGCTCGGAGGGTGGGTGCGGTACAGGGCAGTTGGGAGGGAGCAGGTGCGGTACAAGGGTGCTCGGAGGGTGGGTGCAGTACAGGGCAGCTGGGAGGGAGCAGGTGCGGTACAAGGGTGCTCCGAGGGTGGGTGAGGCACAGGGCAGTTGGGAGGGAGCAGGTGCGGTTCAAGGGTGCTCGGAGGGTGGGTGCGGTACAGGGCAGTTGGGAGGGAGCAGGTGCGGTACAAGGGTGCTCCGAGGGTGGGTGCGGTACAGGGCAGTTGGGAGGGAGCAGGTGCGGTACATGGGTGCTCGGAGGGTGGGTGCGGTACAGGGCAGCTGGGAGGGAGCAGGTGCGGTACAAGGGTGCTCCGAGGGTGGGTGAGGTACAGGTCAGTTGGGAGGGAGCAGGTGTGGTACAAGGGTGCTGCGAGGGTGGGTGCGGTACAGGGCAGTTGGGAGGGAGCAGGTGCGGTACAAGGGTGGTCCGAGGGTGGGTGCGGTACAGGGCAGTTGGGAAGGAGCAGGTGCGGTACAAGGGTGCTCCGAGGGTGGGTGAGGTAGAGGGCAGTTGGGAGGGAGCAGGTGCGGTACAGGGGTGCTCGGAGGGTGGGTGCGGTACAGGTCAGTTGGGAGGGAGCAGGTGCGGTACAAGGGTGCTCCGAGGGTGGGTGCGGTACAGGGCTGTTGAGAAGGAGCAGGTGCGGTACAAGGGTGCTCGGAGGGTGGGTGAGGTACAGGGCAGTTGGGAGGGAGCAGGTGCGGTACTGCGCAGCTATGGAGGGGATGTAGATCAGCCGCAGGGACACAGCTTTGCCCGATTGAGGATCATGCGACACCAATTGGAGCACAGGGCCTGCCACTATATCTGGCTTATGATCGCTGCCAGATGCACTCCAGAGTCCAGACCTCTTAATCTTATCCTTGCTTTGGCCCTGGGACGCTGTCAGATGCTCTCTCTTGACTCCCCTTCCGAGGGAAATCAAGCTGAAAATCAAAATCCTGCGGTATGTTCAACATAGCGTTTGAGAGTACTGTCCACTTGGAATGACGCCTGTTCCTCTAGCCTATCAGGCAACCTTGGTAGCCCAAACCCCGTATACCCTTTGTGGTATGGGTGCATGTCGACTGTATGACATACCCCAAGATTCAGCCCACAATGCTGAACACCAGATGCTTTTTCAAAGCTAAGCTCTGTGACATTGATCCGGTGCAATTCCCCCCCTTCACTTCTTTGCGGATTTCTAAGTCTTCCTCTACTCATGTGTTCTTGGCCGCTCACCTGCTCCCCACACACAGATCGATTGCCTGCCTGTGCCAGCATGATGTACTGCTTGACCGCAACCGTGTGTACTGCAAAATGCCATCCCCGCTCCTCCACTGATGTGCTCTTCCCGGTTTCACCCCGCAGGCAGAGTGCTTGCACCAGCATGATGTACTGCTTGGCCGCAATCACGTGTACTGCCCCATTCCATTCCCGCTCCTACACTCACATGTTCTTGCCCCCCCCTGCAGGCCGAGTGCCTGTGCCAGCGTGACGTACTGCTAGGCCGCAACCTTGTGTACTGCGCGCCCACCAGCGGCGGGAAGTCCATCGTGGCGGAGGTGCTTGGACTACGCCGCCTGCTCACCACTGGCAAGCCCTTCATGCTGGTCATGCCCTTTGTGGCACTGTGCGCAGAGAAGACGGTGAGGAGGGGGTCAATGCTGGCTCGATGGGGGGACATGGTTTGGGGGTTGAATGCACATTTCTGCCTGTGTTTCTGCCTGCACCTGGATGGGCCGACATGCCCATCTTCTCATAAAATAAAATTAATGAATACGCTTTCTTTCATTTCCTCCGGTACCTGTATCATTGGTGCTGACTGCATCTTGCTGCCTGTACTTTCTGAATTTTCTGCCTGCACCTGTATGGGCCGGCATGCCCATCTTCTCATGAAATAAAATGCATACATATCTGGCATAAATGCTGCTTTCTTCCGTTTCCTCCTATACCTGCATCCTCGGTGCCGACTGCTCCTTGGATCCAGGCTCACCTGGAGCGGCTTCTGGAGCCCATGGCCAAAACCGTCAAGTGCTTCTACGGCGGCCTCAACGAGCGGAAGGTCATCACACCAGACACAGGTGGGGAAGAGTGTGAAATCACAGGTTCGAAGTGTTATAGCGTTTGGCTAGGCTGAGACAGCAGTGGATAGGTGTGATGTCGGTTGGAAGTCGTGAAGCAACATAGGGTAAGTGTGATGACAGTTGATTAACGTGAGATATCAGGGAGTGACAGTGGGATGCCGGTGGGTTTAAGTGTAATTGCATGGTGGTGTGCCTGTGTGTGTGTGTGTGTCTGGGTGTGTGCCTGGGTGTGGGTGTGGGTGTGGGTGTATCTGTGGGCAGGTCACCCCCCCCCCTTTGTAGCATGTTGTCCCAGCTATGCTTTGCAGCTGCCCTTAATGGCCATCGTGCGTAGGATTATATATTTATATCTCGTGTCAGCTGATCCCCTCCTGTCATGCATGTAGATACCTGGAAACATCACCTAGTGTGCAATGAACGGTAAATATCGTAAGATCAAATTTCGATCACAAGTTATTTTCTCGGCCTGCCCTCTCCAGGTGCCATTGTGTGCACCATTGAGAAAGCCAACCAGCTGGTCAACCGGCTGCTGGAGGAGGACAGCCTAGGCTCCCTCGGGGCCCTGGTAGTGGACGAGCTCCACATGGTCGGGGATGAGGACAGGTGGGGCCAAAGTGTGATGCACAAGGGCTGTGGGTGTGACTTGTAATGTGGCGAACGAGTCTAGAGACATGGACAGATGAGGGCAATAGGGGGTGTGGGGCATGCCCCTGGTGGTGGAGGAGGACAGCCTCGGCTTCATTGGGGCTCTGGTTAGGGAGCTCATGGATAGGGAGGAGGACAGGTGGGGGCAAACGGGAGCGTTTACTATTCAATGGTATGTGGGGGCGTTTGCGCAATGCTTGCCGTCTCTCTCCGGCCAAAACACTTTCCGCCATCGTGTCTTCAATTTGGAAGTATCCAGCCATGGCTAATATCGAAGCCAAGCAGTCATAGAATCGCAGAAGGGTCGCCGACTTCATACCGACTTCCCACCGACTTCCGACTGACTTCCCACCAACTTCCCACCGACTTCCGACCGACTTCCCACCAACTTCCCACCAACTTCCCACCGACTTCTTCCGACTTCCCACCAACTTCCCACCGACTTCCCACGGACTTCCCACCGACTTCCGACTTCCCAACAACTTCCAACCGACTTCCCACCAACTTCCTACCGACTTCCCACCAACTTCCCACCAACTTCCTACCGCCTTCCCACCGACTTCCTACCGACTTCCCACCAACTTCCCACCGACTACCCACCCACTTCCCACCCACCTCCCTTCTCTTGCCTCAAAACTGAAGCCCTGAACCTTTGACCCTTCACCCCAAACCCTACAAACCCTAGAGGCTACTTGCTGGAGCTTCTGCTGACTAAGCTGCGGTACGCAACAATGGATTGCAACACCTGGAGCAGCGACGACGTTTTCGGAGGCGAAGCGGGGGGCAACGGCGTGCTGGCATCTCAAGAGGGTCTCCAGATCATTGGGATGAGCGCCACCATGCCCAATGTGGACCAGGTGGGTGATCTGCCGAGTGAGTGGGTGCCTGTTGAGGTGTTGGTGTGTGGAGGAGAGGCGCTTACGGGCCGTGTGTTTGTGAGCTCCCAAGGTGTGGGGGTGTGGGGCTGCCGGAAGGGAGGGACTGCAGAAGAGTTGTGTGTGGGGCGGCAGGTAGGTTGGTAAGTTACCGTCCCATTATAAATCCCTTGGCGTCGCAACCTGAGTTGTTCGGAGGTTTACATCTAGGCTGAAATCGCTCCACGCAGGTGCGAGGTGCAAGACATAGGGCCAGCGTGTAGTGCGTATTCCCCCCAGCGTGTAGCGCGTTTTACCACCAGCAGCACTTTGCCTTGCTGCTGTATTGATGCTCCGTACGAGATGCGCAGTCCATGTGAGACAGTGAGATGTGCGAAGCTGCCCTGTCCAGTGCCCAATACTGTGCCATCACTGTGAAGCGCCATTTGGGGGGGATGACATTAACCCTTTAGTACCCTCAAGTGCATACCCTGAAGTGTGACAATATTCAAACCCTGAAGTACTCTCAGTGCAAGCAAACCCTGAAGTACGAAAGTACGGCAGCGTTTTAAACCCTGACGTGATCCGACCCTCCCACAGGTTGCCAAGTGGCTGGGGGCGCACCTGTACCAGACGACGTACCGCCCCATCCCCTTGATGCAGTACATCAAGGTGCGGTACAGCAGTACAGTGTTAGGTGAAGATCACACCTCCTACCGCCATTCCGACCTATATGCATTCCAGTGGCCGTGCGGGTTTTCAATTGCGGGATGTGGCAGATTGCTGCCACCACACTTGCATGTCAGTGCTGGGTCGTGCTTCCATATAAAGCTGAGTTGTGGGGTTCAGGGCTTTACACCCATAACCCTTTGAACACATTTCCAGGGGCAGGCTTACAGTCTGCCCTATTGATTCTACACCCCCGCCATGTCACTGGCTGCTCCCTCCCCGGATATCATGCCCGCATTCTGTGAAATAAATATTTGTCGTAAGTTAAGCATTTGATTTTTGGCCACACCTGCCAAAGTAAGTGTGTGGTCCACACCCCAAACTCCACACCCCAAACTCCACACCCCAGATTCCACACACACAACGGGCTCCACATATCCAGGATTTACACCTTCAGCTCCACACCCCAAGTTTCACACCCTTACTGCACGCGCTGTCTTCCACACCCAGAGCTTCACCCTCCTCTTTGATGTGCATGCTTCCCTCCAGGTTGGGAAGCAGGTAAAGGAGGGCCGGCTACAGTGTGTGCACTCCCCTCCACACTCCAATGTTCACACCCCAGGCTCCAAACCCCTAATACCTTCCCTCCTGCACCCTATCCCAGATCTAGGACATGAGGCTGTAGTGTGTGTAGGAGCTGACTCCTGGCGCTATCTTCCAATGTTCACACTCCTGTTGCCTGTAATGCTTGCCAGGTCTGGATGCAAATCAAGGAGGGCCGGCTGCAGTGCGTGTGCCCCCCTCCACACTTAATGTCCACACATAAATGTCCACACGTATAATCCACACCCCTGATGTGTTTGCTGCCCTCTAGGTAGGGAACCAGCTCAAGGACGGCTGGCTGCAGTGCATGTGCTCCCCTCCACAATTTTGATGTCCACACATAATCCACACCTATGATGTGCGTGCTGTCCCACAGGTTGGGAAGCAAATCAAGGACGGCCGGCTGCAGAGTGTGCGGGAGCTGACGGTGGACCCTGCCTGGGAGGCGCAGGACCCGGAGCTGGTGGCCTGGCTAACGCAGGAGACAGTCAAGGTGCGTGGGAGGGCAGCGCATGGCCATGTGCAGCGCATGGCAATGTGCAGCGCATGGCAGCCATGGTCATGTGCAGCGACAGAGCTGCCTGCATGTATGGTTTCTGTGTTTGCGTCTCAGGTTTCAAGGGTTGGGCGGCCAGCCTCGCACTTTTTTGAAGTCTTAGCGAAATAAAGTACTGTATGCATCAGGCTAGCAACTTCTTTTTAAGGCCTCTATGCCCTCTAAGAATCGCCGCTTCCTTTGGGGCCCCAATTTGTCAACATGCCGGTCTACCAGTCTGCTGAATACCGACCATTTTAAGCATAAGGCATTTAAACCCTATTTTGTCACCCTTGCTTTGGAATCTGACCCGTAAACCCTGACCTGTAAAAACCCTGAACCCTGAATCGGGTTGTTGCACTTTTCTGAAACCGTTGTTCCCTTTGGACCTGCTGGCGAGGGCTGCAGGAGGGTCACTCCGTGCTGCTGTTCTGCGGTACGAAGATCGGCTGCGAGAAGACCGCGACGCACATTGCGAAGATGCTGGGGACGATACCTGAGCGGCGCACCAAGTTTGCGCAGAACCTCAGCCCAGGCGCGTCCAGCAGGTGATTATCTAGGGCCCAGGAAAGGGGGGGGGGGCGGGTGAGCGTCCAGGGCCCAGAAGGGAGAGGGGGGGCCTTAGGGCATCCTGAAGAAAAGAGGGCGGGGGGAGGGTGAACGCCAAGGAAGTCTGGAAATCAAAATCCTGGAGTGTCAACCCAGGTACGCGCCTAGTCTGGTTTGCCCTGGGGGGGTGGGTCCAATTTGTATATATCCCTCCCCACACCCGGTGGGTGTTCACACTTCAGATCCCTCTCACCTAGGTGCAGAGGACGAAGTGCTGAGGCAACAATTCAAATTCAGATTGTTAGCAAGCACCTGGCTCACCCTCACCCCGTCTGCACCAAGGCAGCACGATACAGCACAGGTTTCACCGGATTTCGGCGCCATGCTTTGCAAGGAGATGCTTCAGATGGACCTCAAGCAGCTGGCTCTCCCTCTCGCCCCGTCTGCAGCAAGGTACCACAATAATATAGCACAGGTTGAACTGGCTTATGTGTTGATTTGATGGTTTGCAGGGAGTTGCTCCAGATGGACCTCAAGCGCTGTGTGTCGACGGCGGAAGGGCTGGTGGACCTGCTGGGCTGCGGAGTGGCCTACCACCACTCGGGTAAGGGCTGAGTCAGGCTGGCTGGGGAGTGGGGAGTCAGTCACTCATGGGTAAAAACGTGTGCCGACGAGAAATGGCTGCTGGACCTGCTGGGCTGCGAGGTGGCCTACCCCTGGAGTGCGCGCTGAGGCGGAGTGGCTAGGAAGAAAACAATGCAAGGTACACAGGAAGAATCTACCTGTGCTGCTTTGTTTTCCGTTTGGTATTCGTGGGTAAAAAGGAACCAGCTCAACGCACACGACAGGTTTGAGGGTTTAGGTGCAGAGCACAAACCCGAACAAACCCGCTGAAGACCTAGTTTAGAGTCAAGGTGCAGTGCACGAACCCGCATAAGACCCAATACCGGGCGCAGCCTGCTGTTTCAAAATCTAAATCAAAAAAAAAATGCCAAGACCCGTCCTAGGTTGGGCTGGGTGCACTGCTTTGCTGAACCCCGACACAAAACCCCGCACCCGCAGGCCTGCAGTCCGAGGAGCGTGAGGCCGTGGAGACCGCGTTCAAGGTCGGCGCGATCTCGGTGCTGTGCGCCACGTCGACGATGGCAGCGGGCGTGAACCTGCCAGCCCGGCGCGTCATCTTCCGAAACCCCTTCATCGGGCTGCCGTCCAACATCATTGATGCGACGAGGTGAACGCCGGACCAGGGGGCTGGTAGACTGGGTGATAGCTGGAGACAGATAGTACCGGTAAGTGTGTTGTGTGTTGTTGTACAAGGGTTTAGGCAGGTTAATACATTCTTTGCGGTTCGGGGTGTTTTTAGGGCTCAGGCAGTCTAGCTGATGCCCCCCACAGCGTCCGCACAGCCTCTCCCACAGGCTCTGAAGAAATAACCTACTGGCATTACTCGGCAATTATTCCTGGTATGGCTCTCTGGCACAGGCACTCACAACAGCAGGCCAGTCGACACGATCAGCAGCACTGTCACACTTCTGCTGACATGATTTGCCTTCCTTCATAATGGACCTTCTTTGGGGGGTGAGGGATACGTGAACATACTAATCATCAACTGTCAGCACCATGTTCAGTAGAAGTTTACAGTCTGGGTCAAAATTGGCCGTGAGGGCGACCTTCACAGAATTTATCAGTCCCTACCAAACTGAAGGGAAGGGAATTCAAATTTACGGTGAGGGCAGCGCTGTCACATGATCATTTGCAGTGTCACTGAATCCCCAATACGTTCTCACCCCTCCCCCTCTGTACCCCCTCTCCCTACCCCCCTCCGCCTCCTCTCTCGATACCCCCCTCCCCCCTCTCCTTAGCCACTTCCCCCTCCCCTATCCATCCCCCCCTCCCCCTCATTCTCTCTAACCCACTCCCCCTCTTCCCACTCCCCCTCTACCCTCCCCCCTGGGAAGAAATCTCGTCTCGGTCGTTTCCCAACGCTCACCCCTCACCCCCCCTCCCTCCTGGGACAGGTACCGACAGATGTCTGGCCGTGCCGGTCGCGCCGGTATAGACGACCTAGGCGAGAGTGTGCTGCTGGCCACTCCTGGCAACGAGGCCCGGCTGTCCGAGCTGATGCGCGAGGAGTCGTGCCCAGTGCAGAGCTGCCTGACGGAGGGGCGCAAGGGCATGCGGCGGGCCATGCTGGAGGTGTGATGAGAGACGCAGTAGGGGGTACTGGGTAGAGAGCTGCCTGAGTGAGGGGCGCAAGGGCATATGGCAGGCCAAGCTGGAGGTGTGATAAGACACGCAGTAGGGGGTACTGGGTAGAGAGCTGCCTGAGTGAGGGTGGCAAGGGCATGTGGCAGGCCATGCTGGCGGTGTGATGAGAGACGCAGTAGGGGGTACTGGGTAGAGAGCTGCCTGAGTGAGGGTCACAAGGGCATGTGGCAGGCCATGCTGGCGGTGTGATGAGAGATGCAGTAGGGGGTACTGGGCAGAGAGCTGCATGAGTGAGGGTCGCAAGGGCATGTGGCAGGCCATGCTGGCGGTGTGATGAGAGATGCAGTAGGGGGTACTGGGTAGAGAGCTGCCTGAGTAAGGGGCGCAAGGGCATGTGGCAGGCCATGCTGGCGGTGTGATGAGAGACGCAGTAGGGGGTACTGGGTAGAGAGCTGCCTGAGTGAGGGTCACAAGGGCATGTGGCAGGCCATGCTGGCGGTGTGATGAGAGATGCAGTAGGGGGTACTGGGCAGAGAGCTGCATGAGTGAGGGTCGCAAGGGCATGTGGCAGGCCATGCTGGCGGTGTGATGAGAGACACAGTAGGGGGTACTGGGTAGAGAGCTGCCTGAGTGAGGGTCGCAAGTGCATGTGGCAGGCCATGCTGGCGGTGTGATGAGAGACGCAGTAGGGGGTACTGGGTAGAGAGCTGCATGAGTGAGGGTCGCAAGGGCATGTGGCAGACCATGCTGGCGGTGTGATGAAAGACGCAGTAGGGGGTACTGGGTAGAGAGCTGCCTGAGTGAGGGTCGCAAGGGCATGTGGCAGGCCATGCTGGCGGTGTGATGAAAGACGCAGTAGGGGGTACTGGGTAGAGAGCTGCATGAGTGAGGGTCGCAAAGGCATGTGGCAGGCCATGCTGGCGGTGTGATGAAAGACGCAGTAGGGGGTACTGGGTAGAGAGCTGCATGAGTGAGGGTCGCAAAGGCATGTGGCAGGCCATGCTGGCGGTGTGATGAAAGACGCAGTAGGGGGTACTGGGTAGAGAGCTGCATGAGTGAGGGTCGCAAAGGCATGTGGCAGGCCATGCTGGCGGTATGATGAAAGACGCAGTAGGGGGTACTGGGTAGAGAGCTGCATGAGTGAGGGTCGCAAAGGCATGTGGCAGGCCATGCTGGCGGTGTGATGAAAGACGCAGTAGGGGGTACTGGGTAGAGAGCTGCATGAGTGAGGTTTGCAAGGACATGTGGCAGGCCATGTTGTTGGGCTGAGACAATGAAAAGAGCTCTGGAGTCGGTGGGTGACTATGAATAGGTGAGGCATGAATCCTGCCGGGCTGCTGCTACTGCGGTGGTGCTTAAAGCAATAAGTCGCATGATCAACATACCGATCCCGGCTCCCCGTATCGTACGCCCTGTCCGTCCCGCCCCTCCTGCCCCACCGTCTCCTCCCCATCCACCCATGCTCCGCCCGCTCTGTCCTGTCTGCCTCCTCATGCTCCGAACCTGATGCTCCGTTCCTCATGCTTCGCTCCTCATGCTCTGCTCCTTATGCTGAAACCCACCCCGTATTTTTCGACGCTGTCCCGTCCGTCTTCTCCCGCGCCGCTACTCCTGTCCCGCTCCTCCCGCACTGTCCAGCCCCACTCCTTCTGTTCCGCACTTCATGTCCTGCCCCTCTCCTTCCCCCCACGCCACCTCTCTCCTCCCAGCCTTGCCCCTCTAATCCCAACCTGTTGGGGCAGGTGCCTCTCCAAGTCCTTAACTCATGCCAACACATGGTAGCAACAATGCCCTAGCCTTCCATACTCCCCTAAAACACTGAAGATCCTGCCCAACCCCAAACACCGAACTCTAAACCCTTCACTAAACACGTAACCCTCCCAGGTGTTTGCGAGCGCTGCCGTGTCCACTGTGTACGACATCAAGCGGTACATCGAGTGCACGCTGCTCAACGCGACCAATGACTTCAACAGCGTGGTATCAGCCGACACCAAGACCTCGCTCAAGTGGCTGCAGGAGAAGGCGTTTGTCAAGTGCGTCTGAGGGGGGCCATGGCACTGGACCCTAATTCGTTACACTGAACCATGAAGACCGAACTCTAAACCCAGAGCACGGAAGCCTAAACCCTCAGCACGGCAGCCAAAGCCCTTAACACAGAAGCCTAAACCCCAAGCACAGAATACAAAGCCCTGAACACGGAAGCCTACACCCTTGGCACGGAAGCCAAGACCTTAAGATTTAAACCAAAGCCCTTCTGATGTGGCAGCATCAGATGGAATTAATCAAGTGCCAGAGCTGAAAAGTGGTGCTAGAGAGGCTGGGCCTGGAATCTGAATCATTGACATCAACCCTTGCCGCCGCGCACTTCTTCAAGGGCTGGGGTGCTGCCTCATGCCCTCAGGGATGGTTGCTTGCACCCACCCCCAAAACCAGCCGTTGCTAATGAGCTAAATCCAGCACTGCTCGACCCTTTCAAACAGGGCTAACGGATGAACACGCAGACGAAGCAACAAGAAACGATTTCATCCGTGCATGTGCGTCAATGTTTGGTTGGGGCAATTTCTGCCGCTCAGCATTCACCTCCCCTGGCCCCTCCTCCACATCCTGCCCCCACCACCCTGGTCATCTCCCCCCACACCCACTCACCGCCCCACTCTCAGGATCAGGGGGCAAAACAGACACTAGACACAATAAGGACAACCAGGCTGCTCCTGGATAGGCTCGGGAGTTGCCACCAATTTATGGCGCAGCCTTAACCCCTAACCCCTCTACATCCCACTCTGTCACCTCCCTCATCTCATGCCCACTCACCACCATACTGATGACCGACCCTCTCACTTACCCTCCCACTCACTCCTTCCACTCATCCCTCCATCCACCCTCCCACTCACTCCTCCATCCACCCTCCCATTCACGGGTCACTATCCCCCACTCAAACCCACACACTCACCCCCTACCCCTCCCGATCTCATTCCCCCCACCCCCACCCCTCTCTCTCCCAGCTGGGAAACCTCCAGTGGCACCTATGTCTCCACACCCCTGGGCAAGGCCACCATGGCCAGTGGGTTGACCCCCGAGGAGGCTCTGTCCGTGAAGGAGGACCTGGGCAGAGCACGCAGCGCTTTCGTGATGACCACGGACCTGCACCTCACCTTTCTAGTCACACCGCTGCAGACCATGGAGGCAAAGATAAACTGGAAGAGGTGGGGAAAGAGGGGGGGGGGGGGAGAGGGGGGGGGGAGAGGGGAGAGGGAGAGGGGGGGTGAGGAGAGAGGGGGGTACATGGGGAGGGGGAGGTGGGGAGAGGGGAGAGGGCGGGGGGAGGGAGAGGGGAGATGGGGGGGGGAGAGGGAGGAAGAGGGGGGAGGGGGGATATCGTGGAGGATCTGTGGGGGGAGGTGGAGAGGAGGTCATTTGAACACGAGGATGATCAGGGTGTTTGAGGGGGAAAGCAGGGTGAATGGCGATATGTAGGAAGGGGGGTAATTATATATGTGGCTGGGTAGGCTGGGTGCACTCGGGAGGGGGTGGTAGGAGGTAAATTGGATATGTGTGAGTACCGGGGAGGAGGATGAGGGGTTGTGCGGGGGGAGGGGGGCGAAAGGCTTAGCAAGGGCTGAGTCTCCAGATCGTCAGCCCTGTGTTATCACCCCCCAATACCCTGAGTCCTACCTTTGCCCCTAAACCCTAAGCCTTCCCCCATGAACTCCTAGTTTCAGCAATAGGACCTTGGGTCCATTCCACGACCCTCAATCCTAAGCATGCCGTTCCAATTAAAACCCAACCCCTCATGTCATGCCATTCGAACCCTCCTGCCACGCTAACCATAGCGATCCAAACCCCAACACCTCCACCCAATATTATCCAAACCCTAACACCTCTCCCCATAACCATCAAAAACGAACACCTCCTGTCATGCCAGTAATGCCACACAAACCCTGAACCTCCTGCTCGTCAGCTTTCAAGAGCTGTACATCCACCTGTCACGCCATCCAAACCCTGAACCCTCCCCCCAAACCACACAAAACCTCCTGTTCGTCAGCTTTCAATAGCTGTACGCCCACCTGTCATGCCATCCGAACCCGAACCCTCCCCCTCACACCACCCGGACCCCTCCTGCTCGTCAGCTTTCAAGAGCTGTATGCCCGCCTGTCAGCCCCTGAAGCCCGTGTGGCCGAGCTGGTCGGGGTGCGCATGGGCTACCTGATTGGACGCAGCCTAGGACGCACCACGGCGGGCAAGGCGAGCGCGGAGACGGAGGCCACTGCTCGCCGCTTCTTTGTGGCACTGGTGCTGCATGACCTCATCCAGGAGGTGAGGAGGTGTGGGAGGTGTGGAGGCCCGAGGACACTAAGCCTCGCCGCATCTTTGTTGCACTGGTATTGCATGACCTCATGAGGTATGGAGACGAGGGAGGTGTGGGAGGTGTGGAGACTAAGGCCGTGGCTTGCGCTCCTTTGTGATGATGGTGCAGCATGACCTCATCCATGAGGTGTGTGGGGAAGTGTGGGGGGAAGGCCTTCATCCAGATCCCCATACAGGAGTTCATGGCCCACTCCCCTCCCTGCCCTTGTCTCCCAGATGCCGATCCAGGAGGTGATGGCCAAATATGAGCAACAGAAGGCTTTCATACAGAGCCTTCAGGACCGGGCAGCCAAGTTCGCCGCAATGGTCGCCGCGTTCTGCGAGCGGCTGGGCTGGCTAGATCTGGAGATGCTCATCACCAAATTCCAAGGTGAATTCAAATTTTGAATATTGTGCGGTGACAAACAGAGGTAGATCAGCACATGGCTGGATCTGTGGCTGCTCATCACCAAGTTCCAAAGATTGGAATTGGCGGTACACCTTCCAAAGGTTTAAGAATCCAAACTTCAATTTGAATTTGAATTTGAAAATTATATGGTGGCAGATGAGAGTCAGGGCCTTGATCAGGAGGTGTCCTCATGCCCAATTTTTAGGGGGCCGGGTGGGGGGAAAGGGGCATGTATTTTAAGGGGCCACACTTAATCATCATGAATCAGCCCCCCTTGTTTTTCTTTACACCACGTTCTCAAATTCAGGTCACACACCTCTGCCCGATCGTGTTGGTGTTGCAGGCCGCATGTTTTACGGCGTGAAGCCTGAGATCCTGGCATTGACAGAGATCCCGTTTGTCAAGGGCACGCGTGCGCGCATGCTGTACAAGGCGGGGTTGCGCACCCCAGAAGATGTGGTGCAAGCCACGGTGAACCAGATCTACGACATACTATGCGACGGTGCGCATTCTTTGTACTTCCTGTTTTGAACAGAGGCTTAGGTTGTAGCGGTACAGAAAGATGCTCGAAGGATTAAACCCACATTGCAGTATAGTATGGAAAGCAGTACAGTGTGAAATTTGCCTGGCCAGCTGCCCATTGCCCATGCTCCGATGCCTGTACCCCCCCCCTCCTTCGGCCCCCCTCAACTTTGAACCCCTGCCAGGTGGTCATGGCCGGGGTATGAATGAGGGTGCGCAACAGAAGACGGACATGAGAAGTGCTCGCATGATCCACCAGGTGGGGATCTGGGATCTAGGATCTGGGAGGCCAAGGATCTGAATTGTGTAGGAGAAAAAAGAGCTTGCATCATTCACCAGGTGAAAACTTAGGACCTCGGAGGCAAGTGTATTTGATTTTAAAATGCGGGAGGAAAGAGTGTAAGCATGATCCACCAGGTGGGGATCTGGGATCTTGGATCTGGGAGGCCATGGATCTAAATTGTTTTGGAGAAAGGAGAGCTTGCATCATGCACCGGGTAAGAATTTAGGATACCGGAGGCAAATTTATTTGATTTAAACAATCTGGAAGGAAAGAGTGTACACATGATCCACCAGGTGGGGATCTGGGATCTGGGATCTGGGGGGCAAAGGATCTAAATTGTGTAGAAGAGAGCAGTGCTCGCATCATCCACCGGCTGAGAACCTAGGATCTCGGAGGACAAGGAATTTAATTGAGGGGAAAGAGGGTACGCATGATCCACCAGGTGCAGATCTGGGGAGTGTGTGCATGAGCCACAGGGTGGTAATCTGAGATCTGGGATGGGGTTGATTTAAATCATGTAGGAAAGGGGACGACCCTCCCACTTACCTCAAGCAGCAACAAGGGTTACAGCAGCAGCAGGAGGTTCCAGTGAGGAATCTTGAGGGGCTGACGAACTTAGGCTGGATATTATTTTTCCCGCTTCCACTTGCCTCCAGCAGCAGCCAGGGCTAAAGCAGCAACAGGAGCAGCAGATTTAGTGAAGGATATAGAGGGCTTGACAATCTTAAGCTCCCAATTATAAGGGGACTGCTCGCTCGGCCAGGTGATGTTCTGGGATCTAGGTGCAAGGGATATAAAGTATCCGGAGGGGAAAGAGTGTATGCATGATCCACTAGGTGCAGATCTGGGGAGTGCGTGCATAATCCACCAGGTGGGGATCTGAGATCTGGCAGGCCAAGTTTTTGAATTACTCAGGGAAGAGGAGTACATGATCCACCAGATGGAGATGTGGGATATGGGAAGGGAAGGGCTTCAACTGCCCTTTCCTTATTAAGGATCGAGGGGGGCACAAGGGTCCAACACATAGGAATCTGTGATCTGGGAGGTGACGCAGAACTTTTCACTGATTGAATGTAATGGCTTTTTATAAAGATTGATCATTCATGAATCCTCGGGCGCCACTGCTGGAGTTGCAAAGAACCTCAATGCTCCTATGGCGTGAAAAACACATCAGAGCAGGGTCACACAAATCCTGTTCCAGTAGCACAGCTCCCCTTTCCGCTCACCCTTCTTCACCCCGCTCCCCACCACTGCGTGCCCTTGAGCTTCCCTCGCCCCCATCTCTTACCATGCTCTCCTCCCACTTTCCCCCATCCTCCACCCTTCACACCACGCCGCGCCCTTCCCCCCTGCTCTCCGCCTTAATTTTTGTTCCCAACCTTTCAACTCGTTCACCGCCCTTAATCTTGTCCTTTACCCCCCCCACCCCCCTTGTCCTTTACCCCCCCCCACCCCCCTTGTCCTTTACCCCCCTTACCCCCCTTGTCCTTTACCCCCCTTACCCCCCTTGTCCTTTACCCCCCCCACCCCCCTTGTCCTTTACCCCCCCCACCCCCCTTGTCCTTTACCCCCCCCACCCCCCTTGTCCTTTACCCCCCCCACCCCCCTTGTCCTTTACCCCCCCCCACCCCCCTTGTCCTTTACCCCCCCCACCCCCCTTGTCCTTTACCCCCCCCACCCCCCTTGTCCTTTACCCCCTCCACCCCCCTTGTCCTTTACCCCCCCCACCCCCCTTGTCTTTTACCCCCCCCACCCCCCTTGTCCTTTACCCCCCCCACCCCCCTTGTCCTTTACCCCCCACCCCCCTTGTCCTTTACCCCCCCCACCCCCCTTGTCCTTTACCCCCCCCACCCCCCTTGTCCTTTACCCCCCCCACCCCCCTTGTCCTTTACCCCCCCGCCCCCCCCCCCCTTGTCCTTTACCCCCCCGCCCCCCCCCTTGTCCTTTACCCCGCGCCCCCCCTTGTCCTTTACCCCCCGCCCCCCCCTTGTCCTTTACCCCCCGCACCCCGCACCCCTCGTCAGGGAGCCCGGGAGCTGCTTCGGGAGCGATCCAAGGATTTGAAAGCCCGTGGCGCCACCTTAGATGCAGTGGTCCTAAGCCAGTCGCAACAGCAGCAGCAACAGTCGCAGCAGGCCAAGAGGGCCTCCTCCCAGGGTCAGCAGCAGCCGCAACAGCAGCAACAGTCGCAGCAGGCCAACAAGGCATCTTCTCAGGGGCAGGCACAGGGCGGGGCTTCGCAACAACAGCAACAACAGCAACAGCAGCAACAGCAGAAAATGACCTTCCAGAGGGTCCAGGACCGAGGGCAGCATGCCACTGTTTCTCCGCTTCCCCCGCTCGCCCGCGCTTCCCTGGGGGGCCAGCACGCCGCTGCTTCCCCGCTCCCCCCGCTTGCTCCTGCAACATCCGATATTCTGACCATGGCCGGCTTGCAACAGCAGCTGCAACACCAAAAGCAGCAACAGCTGCGGCAACAGCAGCAAGGACAGCCACAGCAGCAGCAACGGCCACAGCAGCAGCCACAGCAGCAACAACAGCAGCAGGCGCATACCCCCCCGCCTTCCTCGGTCGCGTCCTCCGCTCCCCCTCCCCCTGCTCCTGCGCTTGCTGCCTCCCTGCCCGCCCCGAAACCGGTCCCGGCTATCCGTAGCAGGAGTGGGGATGGGCCAGGAGTCCCTCTGACGGCCTCAGCACCAACGGCCTTGACACTGGGAGTGCCCGCACACCAGCGACAACAACCGCAACAGCAGCAACAAAAACAACAACCAAAACAGCAGCAGCAACAACTACAACAGCAACCGCAACAGCAACTGCAACAGCAGCAACAGCAGCAAAACCAGCAGCAGCAACAACCAGCAACAGGTCAGCAACAGGTCATGTCAACCGTCCCCAGCTCATTTGTCAGTCATGCCTCAATCCCTGCTCCTGCTGGGGCTGGAGCTGGAGCTACTTCTGCTGCAGGGGCTGAAGCGCAAGGAGCTGGAGTTGCAGGAGGAGCTGGAGGCGGCCCATGTCATGTAGCCGGCACAAAGAGGACGCTGCGGGACGGCGAGAGCCATCAGCCTGGGTGGGAGGAGCAGCAACAACAGCAACACGAGCGCCGGAGGGACGGCACGTGCGACCCACTGCAACACCAGCAACAACTAGGCAACCCGTTACCGCAACAGCAACACCAAGACCAGGAGATGCAACACCAGCTGATGCGAAATCAGAATGGACAGCCTCAAGCCCAACAGCAGCAGCAGGTGCAGGGTGGGCATCAACACAATCGACTACAGCAGCAACAGCAACAACAGCAACAGCAGCAACAACAGCAACAGCAACAAATGGCGCAACAAGCTCTCCAATCAAGGCATCATCACCAGCAAGCACATTGGGGGGGCGCACAACAACAACCACAGCAACAACAACAACAACAACAACAACAGCATCAACAGCAACATCAACAGCCACAGCAGCAACAACAGCAAAAACAGCAACACTGGAGAGAGCATCAAACACCGCAGCAGGAGCAGTGGAAGCAGCAGCAGCAGCAACAGCAGCAACAACAATGGAGAGATCAGCAACAGCCACAGTGGAAGCGGCAGAGGCAAGGCAAGCGACTCAATTGCCACAGCGAAAAACAACAAAATGTTATTTGATCTTCATGAAAATGGACATGTGTGCTCTTCCTTTGAAAACCACCAACCCAGGGATGCTGACCTGCATGTCGCATTTGACACGTGGACATATACCCTGAACCCTGAAATCAAACCCTGGAAGTGTGTGTGTGTGTGTGTGTGTTGCTGAATGGTTATGTTTATGTATGTGCTGTGCAGAGGATGACGGGCAGCAACAACACCAGCTGCAACATCCAAGTGCGCAACACCCAGGCGCGCAACAACCAGGCGTGCAACACCCAAGCGCGCAACAACCAGGCGCGCAACATCCAGGCGTGCAACACCCAGGCCCTGCAGCCCTGCAACAGCATCGACAACAGTCCGCCCCCCTCCCACCTCAGCTGCTGCCGTCCCACCCGCGGGGGGTGGGGGTCAAGGCGGACAGTGGGGGAGGCGGCGGCAGCAGGGCAGGGGAAGGGGAAGCTAGCCGGAAGCTGTCGGGGCTGAGTGCTGGCGGCAGCGGCGCCGGGTCCACGGCTGGCGGCCCGTCTAAATCAGGTAGCGGGGCTGGCTCGGCCGCTGCGCCCGCTGCCGTATGTCTACGGGGGACTTCGGCAGGCAGTAGCTGGCAGCTGGCGGGGACTGCGGGCAGGGACGGGGCGGCCGCCGGCGGAGGGGGGCCGCAAGGCGCCGTTTTGGTCTGGGGGCTTGAGGGGGTCCGGCGGCTCATAGCGGGGCTGGCGGCGCCCGCGGCATCCCTCGGAACGGTGACGGCGCCGCAGCGTGCGTTCGGCTTTGCCTTTGCTTTCCTTGACAGCCTGCCGGCGGCCAGCCGTCCTGCGCTGCAGTTGCCTGCACCTCCGCCCGCGGCAGGAGGCGCCACGGGGCTGGACGCGTTGCGCCTCCCGGTCCCGGCAGGGCATCAGGCAAGTTGCGGACGGTTGCGTGTGTGTCCCGTTTTGGTTGCCGGCTCTGCTGGCTGCGCCCACCTGCTCTCAGTGCACACCCAGTCCGCCAGCATCCCCAGCAGCGCTGGATCAATCTCTGTGGGGATGTCCATCGCATCAGTTAGGGTTACTGAAGCAACAGCAGCCGCAGTAGCAGTTGGTTACAGTGAGGGAACTAAAAGGCCTGACCATCTTAAACTGCAAATGATAATAATGATTATCTTCCTTGTTCCCGCTCACCTCCCCCCGCAGCAGGAGGACGTTCCTGAAAGAGATCTTGAGGGCCTGGCGATCAACACTGCAGACGGAGGAGCGTACTACATCCCACTCAGCCAGGTAGGTCCTCCTGCATGTGTCCTGCTATCGTTTGCGGTACTTGCTGCCAGCTGGCACATTTTTGTACTACCTTCAAGTGTAGTGCATGTTACTGCACTGAGGTGTGACCATGCACTGCACGTCTGTGTGTGTGGTACATGTTGCCAGCTGGCATCCTCATTGTTGCACAGGAAAGTGAAATGCGGGTAGCGGTGCTGAGCTGACCTCCCCCCTGCCTCTTTCGACCTTCCTCCTGCTATGGCTCTGAAGGGGATCAGGCCAGTGAGGGTGTGAGTTTTTGTCCGTGGTGTTGGAACTAACTTCCCCTCTCCTCCTCCTCCTCCTCCTCCTCCTCCTCCTCCTCCTCCTCCTCCTGTTTTGCCTGTCAGGGATCTCATGGGGAGCAGTCAAGTGAGGTGCTGGCGGCTGTGCTGGAGCTGATGCAACGAGAGGATCTCATCAAGGTAACAACTGGTGCTGTGTGGGGACACGGGTCGCATACCTCACGTGCTGTTAGAACAAACTCAGGCCAGGGGACGTTTCTTGTGTACTGCTGTTTGGGGAGAATCCATTGACGGTCGATGCTGGTCGTTCGCCATCCATCCAACGGTTATTTTGTTTGTGGACCGTTTGGCTACCGTTTGGCTACCGTTTGGCTACCGTTTGGCTACCGATTGGCTACCGTTTGGCTACCGATTGGCTACCGTTTGGCTACCGATTGGCTACCGATTGGCTACCGATTGGCTACCGTTTGGCTACCGTTTGGCTACCGTTTGGCTACCGTTTGGCTACCGTTTGGCTACCGTTTGGCTACCGTTTGGCTACCGATTGGCTACCGTTTGGCTACCGTTTGGCTACCGTTTGGCTACCGTTTGGCTACCGTTTGGCTACCGTTTGGCTACCGTTTGGCTACCGTTTGGCTACCGTTTGGTTACCGTTTGGCTACCGATTGGCTACCGTTTGGCTACCGTTTGGCTACCGTTTGGCTACCGTTTGGCTACCGTTTGGCTACCGATTGGCTACCGTTTGGCTACCGTTTATTGGCACCCTGGGGACTCTGTATCATACGGTACAACATACTACAAGGCAGAGGCTCGATAACAGAAAGCAAACCTGGGGGGCCAAATGCACCTCTGCCCGAACGCTCACACGAATGCCAGTGGGCCACACGCGTCACACATGTCACACATGCCACACCTATGATGCCTGATATGGTCACACTTGTTGCTCTTATGTCACACATGTGTGATGCACCTCGATCAGCGGGCAGCAGGCCATGCTCACACACCACAACTGCCTCCCCTAGAAGATACTTGACCTGGTGTCTCCCGTAGCACCCATGCGACGTTCGACCTGGTCACACTTATTACACCCATGTCACACCTGTGTGATGAACCTTATCAGCGGGCAGCTGGCTCACACACCGCCACAGTCTCTCGACTCTCTTCTCAATGATATTTGACCTGGTGTCTCTTATAATACCCAGGCAGCGTTCGACCAAGTCACACTTGGTACACCTATTCGGCGTATGACCTGATCACGCATATCACACTCAGCCACTTCAACCCAAGCTACGTCTGTCCTGGTCACACATGTCATACTCATTTAGGATTGGACCTGGCCACACTTGCCACACCCAGGCAACGTTTGACCTGAAGCACCAGATTGCGAGCCTGATAGACCCCCACGAGGGGCAGGCAGCGGCAGGCGTTTGTCACATATCAAACAGATCACACTTGTCAAATCCATGCTAACTTCGACCTGGTCACACGTGTCACACTTGTCACACACAGGCGACGTTTGACCTGAAGCACCAGATCGCATGTCTGATGAACCTCCATCAGAGGACAGCAGGCAGCAGGCCGTTGATTGAGTTTGCCACTCCAGTTGTGGATGTGCGCATCGCTTTGTGGCTCATCGATCCCGACACTGACACGGTAAGGAGTTGAGGGAGATAGGTTGGGTGGAGGAAATATGTGAAGGAGTTGCTTAGGGTAAAAGGTGGGAGAGGGAGGGGACGAGGGTGGAGGGAGATAATGGGATGAAAGGAACGGACGGAGGGAGGAGGAAAGATCATGGGAGGGAGTGAGGTCTGGAGCATGGAGAAAGGGGGAGTGCGAGGCGAGGGGGGGGGGATTTGGTGGCAGGGACCCAATGTTTCTGAAACACACGTTTCATTGCGTGATTTTGAAGCGCCGGTGTCCTGACTCATGACACCTAATTTGATAGACCATGCAAGTCTACCGTAGTTTGGCTTTGCTCAGGCATAGCCGCTTTGCTCGAAACAAACATTTACTGGAGGCCACCTCACTTGCCTCTCCCCCCTGCTGATTGTGACTCCCTTGCTGAATGTTCACCCTCCACATCCTCTGCTCCTTGCGGTGCCGCTCCAGGAGCGCCAGGCCGGCGGCAAGTCCGGCTGCAAGTCCCCAACAGTGCAACTCGCCGAGCTGCTGGGCAAGCAGGCGGGAGGCAAGGCGGCGGCGGCGGCGGCGTGGCCGCCCTCAGCAGCAGCAGGCGGGGGTGGCAGCGGCGGCGGCGGCCGGCCGCCGTTGCTTCCTCACTCTGCCGCTGTTGCGAGCCTGGCCCAGGCTGACCTGTGCAAGAGGGCAGCGCTGTCCCGGAAGATGTATGAGGTGCTGGAGCCGGTACTGAGACAGGACGGGCTGATGGAGGCACTCTTGAAGGTGGGCAGGGAAGTTCACCGGAGGCACTGGGATGCTCCCCTGCCGGAATGTACTGCAGTAAGGGTGCAAGGAGGAGGTCTTTGAAGTTGGGGGGCTGAGGCAGGACGGGCTGATGGAGGCACTCTTCAAGGTGGGCAGGGAAGTTCACCGGAGGCACTGGGATGCTCCCCTGCCGGAATGTACTGCAGTAAGGGTGCAAGGAGGAGGTCTTTGAAGTTGGGGGGCTGAGGCAGGACGGGCTGATGGAGGCACTCTTCAAGGTGGGCGGGGAAGTTCACTGGAGGCACTGGGATGCTCCCCTGCCGGAATGTACTGCAGTAAGGGTGCAAGGAGGAGGTCTTTGAAGTTGGGGGGCTGAGGCAGGACGGGCTGATGGAGGCACTCTTCAAGGTGGGCGGGGAAAACCAACGGAAGAAGTGGGGTGCTCCCCTTCTGGAAAGTGCCGCAGTAAGGCTGCAAGGTAGGGGGGGGGGGGGGTGAATTAAGGGGTGTGGCACACTCTTACGCCAGTGTGGGGTGTACTTGTGATATAACGCGTATCAGGTATATGATCTGCACCTCATATTCCCTAGAGCCTTGTCAAACTAGGGGCCGCGTCAAGGAGGTAATGTGCGTCCTGGTATGCACGCATACATACATACACACAATCACACGCAATCACCGTTATTCCTTCTACTGACTGCCTTGTTGTCCCCTTCTGATGTATGTTTCCTCCTCCAGTCAGGTCATGATGACATTGGTGGCGGTGCAGGCGCATCTCGAATCCCAATACACAGGACACAGCTCTGAAACCTATATACCAGACTCCTGAATTTGTTCATTTTCTTCTTTATGTGAGCGAAAATGCCGACAGTGGCCATGCTGGCACACCTTGAGTCCCAATACACAGAAATCTTAACTCTTAAACCTGCACCATAACTTGTTGCCAGAAATCTGAACTCTTACTCCTAAACCAGACCTCTGAACTGCTTCCTACTTTTGTGAGTGCAGCATTGAGTGTTCTAGTCCCAAAATACAGAAACCTCATTTCTTAACCTTAAACAATAACCTTAATCCAGAACACTTAATTCGTAGCCCTGTACCAGACCCCTTAACGGTTGTCCCTTCTCCTCTGCGTGCAGGTGGAGATGCCGACAGTGGCCGTGCTGGCTCACCTTGAGTCCGTCGGCATGTCGGTGGACCCGAGCGCCTTTGCCGCTGAGATGCAGCCGCTGCGTCGCCGCCTGGCGCAGCTCGCGGAGCGCGCCGAGCGCGAAGCTGGGGTCGCATTCAGCCTGACCGCCCCTAAGGAGGTTTCACGGCTGCTGTTTGAGACCCTGGGCCTGCCGGTCCCGCCGCAGGCCCGACCCTCCGGCGGCGGCGGCGGCAGCGGGCACCTGTCCACACGCGAGGAGGTCCTGGTGGACCTGGTGGAGCAGCACGGCGTGGTTTCGCTCATCCTGCAGCACCGGAAGCTCAGGTGGGCCCTGGCCCTAGGGTTTAGGGGGAAAGGGGTTAGGGTTTTGCACCTCCTGCAACACCGGAAGCTCAGGTGGGCCCTGGCCCTAGGGTTTAGGGGGAATGGGGTAAGGGTTTCGCTCATCCTGCAGCACCGGAAGCTCAGGTGGGCCCTGGCCGTAGGGTTTAGGGGGAATGGGGTTAGGGTTTCGCTCATCCTGCAGCACCGGAAGCTCAGGTGGGCCCTGGCCCTAGGGTTTAGGGGGAATGGGGTTAGGGTTTCGCTCATCCTGCAGCACAGGAAGCTCAGGTGGGCCCTGGCCCTAGGGTTTAGGGGGAATGGGGTTAGGGTTTTGTTCCTCCTGCAACACCGGAAGCTCAGGTGGGCCCTGGCCCAAGGGTTTAGGGGGAATGGGGTTAGGGTTTCGCTCATCCTGCAGCACCGGAAGCTTAGGTGGGCCTTGGTCCCTGGGTTTAGCGGCAAACATTTTACTCATCCCCAACACCTCTGTCCCCTCCTGCCCCCTCCAAATACTACAACAAATGCCGTCATCCCCGCCCTCCTCTATTTTGTGTTGCTCTCACCTGCCGTCGCGCCCGCCCGTTCCCGGCCTCCGTTGTCCCAACCCGCCTCCCTCTGCCTTTGTACTCGCCGGCCCCGTCAACCATTTCCCCCTCGCTCGCCCCCATGTTTATTAACCCCACACCTCCTTTCCACAACCCTGAACCCTAATGCGTCCCCCTCCTGCCGCAGCAAGCTACTGGACACGGTGCAGAACTCCCTATCCGTGGCTCTGGAGCGCGCCACATCGACAGCAGCAGCAGGCAGCGGCTCCGGCGGCGGCGGCCGCCTCCGAGGCAGTGGGGGAGCAGGGAGCGGCAGCCGGCAGCGGGGCAGCGGCGGATGCGACCGCCTCAGCCATCCCCCGGGGCAGCAGGGGGAACTGGTGCCTCTCCTGGAGGATCAGCCGGACCTGCCGCCTCAGCCGCCGCCCCCCGTGATGTGTCGGCTGCGGGGTCGCTACCAGCAGACCGCCACATCGACGGGGCGACTCTCCATGGATGACCCCAACTTGCAATGCATACCCAACCCTGTGGTGAGCTCCGCTGCACGACTGCGCCCTCTGGGGCGATCAGAACCGGTGCCGTATTCAAACAATTCAAAAAGTGAAGGAAAGCAAATGCGGCCTGCCACCTGCACTTGCAGTGCTTACCCAATCTGGTGGTGCGCACTGCTGCACAACTGCACCCTGTGGCGCTATCAGGTTGGGGGTATTAAATCCTTCAAAATAACAGAAAGGAAAACAACTGCGATCGGCCACCTGAACTTGCATCCTAGTGGTGGGCAACGCACCCGTGTGCATCCTGAATCCTGATCCTGAATCCTGATCCTGAATCCTGATTATGAATCCTCATCCTGAATCCTGAATCCTGATGCTGAATCCTGATGCTGAATCCTGATGCTGAATCCTGATGCTGAATCCCGATCTTGAATCCTGATCCTGAATCCTGATGCTGAATCCTGATTATGAATCATGATGCTGAATCCTGATGCTGAATCCTGATCTTGAATCCTGATGCTGAATCCTGCTGCTGAATCCTGATGCTGAATCCTCATGCTGAATCCTGGTGCTGAATTCTTATGCTAAATCCTGATGCTGAATCCTGATGCTGAATCCTGATGCTGAATCCTGATGCTGAATCCTGATGCTGAATCCTGATGCTGAATCCTGATGCTGAATCCTGATGCTGAATCCTGATGCTGAATCCTGATGCTGAATCCTGATCCTGAATCCTGATCCTGAATCCTGATGCTGAATCCTGATGCTGAATCCTGATGCTGAATCCTGATCCTGAATCCTGATCCTGAATCCTGAATCCTGATTCTGAATCCTGATTATGAATCCTTATTATGAATCCTGATCCTGAATCCTGATGCTGAATCCTGTTGCTGAATCCTGATGCTGAATCATGATGCTGAATCCTGATGCTGAATCCTGATGCTGAATCCTGATGCTGAATCCTGATGCTGAATCCTGATGCTGAATGCTGATGCTGAATCCTGATGCTGAATCCTGATGCTGAATGCTGGTGCTGAATTCTTATGCTAAATCCTGATGCTGAATCCTGATGCTGAATCCTGATGCTGAATCCCGATCTTGAATCCTGATCCTGAATTCTGATCCTGAATCCTGATGCTGAATCCTGATCCTGAATCCTGATTATGAATCTTGATCCTGAATCCTGATCCTGAATCCTGATGCTGAATCCTGATGCTGAATCCTAATGCTGAATCCTGATGCTGAATCCTGATGCTGAATCCTGATGCTGAATCCTGATGCTGAATCCTGATGCTGAATCCTGATGCTGAATCCTGATGCTGAATCCCGATCTTGAATCCTGATCCTGAATCCTGATGCTGAATCCTGATTATGAATCATGATGCTGAATCCTGATGCTGAATCCTGATCCTGAATCCTGATGCTGAATTCTGATGCTGAATCCTGATTTTAAATCCTGATTTTGAATCCTGATCCTGAATCCTGATGCTGAATCCTGATCTTGAATCCTGATGCTGAATCCTGATCCTGAATCCTGATCCTGAATCCTGATGCTGAATTCTGATGCTGAATCCTGATCCTGAATCCTGAATCCTGAATCTTGTTGCTGAATCCTGATGCTAAATACCCACCCCTTTGTTGAGCGTTGCGCCTTGCCACGCTGCTCTGCCCCGATACCCCCAGGGGTTAACTGCAACTTGAAACAAACTGAACCCCAAACGTTTGAGCAGTTTAGTTTTATGCAATCCCAGTCCAGGCACCCAGGCTGAGCCATAAAATGCTTCGCATGTCTCAACCCCTAGTCCTATGGTTTTTACGTGCCCAAACCCTTTACCGCATTCAACCGTTTGCAACTGCTCTCAACCGCCGTCATTCGCAGGATTATGAGATGGACCCCACCTCTCAAGAGTCCCTGGGCTCAGGTGCTGGCGGGGTCCGCCATGTGCAGTCCAACATCCGACGAGCCTTTGCAGTGCCCCCCGGCTGGGTGCTTCTTTCAGCAGACTACAAGCAGGTGCGGGGCGGGAGGGCAGTCCGGGTGTGGCATTGAGGGGGGGCGGGGAGTGGGGGGGGCGGGCAGATGGGCAGTCCGGGTGGGGAACGGAGTGGGGGCGGGGAGTGGGGGGGCGGGAGGGCAGTCCAGGTGTGGAACGGAGGGGGGGTGGGGAGTGGGGGGGCGGGAGGGGCAGGGTGGGCAGGGAACGGATGGGGGGGCAGGAGGGGGTGGGCGGGTGGGGCAGGGAGGGCGGGGGCCGGCAGGTTTGCATGGAACTGGGTGGTCAGGTGGGGCAGGGAGGGAGGGGAGATGGTTGGAGGCAGGTGGACAGGCTGTGGGCACTCAGGCGGGGAGTAGGGGTGCAGGGGCTGTTGGTAGGCAGCAGGGAGCCTTTGCATTTCTCCCCGGATGGGTGTTGCTGTCGGCAGGCCATAAGCAGGTGGATGGAGAGTGGGATATTAGATTGGGGAGTGGGTGGGTTTTGCTGTCAGCAAATTAAGAACAAGTGGATGAGGAGTGGGCGGGTGGGCAGCGGAGGAAACAGGTAAGGGGGGGAGGGGAGCAGTCAGGAGGGAAGGAGGGAGCGGGGGGCAGGGAGGGACGGGGAAGGAGGGGGGAGGGGTCAGAAGGGCGGGATGCAGGCAGGCGGGCGGGGAGCGGGTAGCCTTTGATGTGCCTCCTGGTTGGTTGCTGCTGTCGGCAGACTACATACTGGTTTCAAGGCGGTTGTTGAACGGGCGGGCGGGCGAGGCTGAGCACGGCTGGTATTCAACATTTCACTTGCTGCCCCCTCCCTCCCCCTGAAGGTGGAGATGTGGCACAAGGCCATCACCGGCAAAATAATTCCACTTGCTGCTCCTTAAGTGGAGATGCAGCTCATTGCCATGACCGGTTTTAACTCTCTCTTGTGCTGTCCTCCTCTCCTCATATGCTAAATAATCCATATCATGCATTATATGTGGCCGGTTGCTACTATCGGTATTAGTAATCTAACGTGCTGGCCTTTTCCCTGAAGGTGGAGATGCGGCTCATGGCTCATTTCAGTCAGGACGAGGGACTGCTGGGTCTGCTGTCGGACATGGACAAGGATCCCTTCAGGGAGTTGGCATCTAGGTGGAGGGGGATAGAGGCAGACCAGGTGGGTGGATGGGTGGGTGCGGGGAGGAATAGGGTGGGGGGGGGTAGGGGGGCTGAGGTGTGCTAGGGAGTTGAGGGTGGCGAGAGGGGGAAATGAGGGGGAAGGCTGTTGAAAGACACACAAAAAAGAAGATTTTTGACGGCCGGAAAGCAGGGCAATGCACAACATTCCATCCCAGTGGGTAGATCATTCTACCTCAACTGTAACCCGAAACCCAGACCTTGAACCTGAACCCTTAACCTGAATCGTAACCCTTCACCTTCATGCACTGAACACCAACCTCCGAACATGCTATCCCTTAACCTCAATCCGAAGCCTCGTAACCCTCAACCTCTTCACCCTAAACCTCTTAACCCTTAGCCTCTTAACCCCAAGCCTCTCAACCCTCACCACTCAACAGGTGACCCCTGAGCAGCGCAAGCATGCCAAGACCATTGCCTATGGCCTGGTGTATGGTAAGGGACCTTTCTCGCTGGCTGCTGAGATCGGCACCACAACAGCGGAGGCTGAGAGGCTGTCGGATGATTTCATGCGATCCATCCCGGGGGTGCAGGTAAGTGACCCTTGTCTGGACCCCAACATAAATGGGGCAGTTGACCCTTGTGTGGAGCCTACGATGAATGGCAGTTGACCCTTGATTGTAACTCAAGATGAATGGATGTTGACCCTTGATTGCAGCCCAACACAAATGGCAGTCGACCCTTGATTGAAATCCAGGATAACTGGCAGTTGACCGTTGTTTGGAACTGAAGATGAATTGCAGTTGACCTTGTTTGGTGCCCAAGATAAATGGCAGTTGACCCTTGTTTGGATCTTGAGATAAATGGCAGTTGACCCTTGTTTGGAACTTAAGATAAATGGCAGTTGACCCTTGTTTGGAACTTAAGATAAATGGCAGTTGACCCTTGTTTGGAACTTGAGATAAATGGCAGTTGACCCTTGTTTGGAACTTAAGATAAATGTCAGTTGACCCTTGTTTGGAACTTGAGATAAATGGCAGTTGACCCTTGTTTGGAACTTGAGATAAATGGCAGTTGACCCTTGTTTGGAACTTAAGATAAATGGCAGTTGACCCTTGTTTGGAGCTTGAGATAAATGGCAGTTGACCCTTGTTTGGAACTTGAGATAAATGGCAGTTGACCCATGTTTAAAACTTTAGATGAATGACAGTTGACCCATGTTTAAAACTTAAGATGAATGACAGTTGACCCATGTTTAAAACTTAAGATGAATGACAGTTGACCCATGTTTGGAACCCAAGATGATTATAACTCTTGCTCACAATCCTCTGCTGGAAGCCTTCACTCTATTGCCCCGCTCCAAACTTGGCTCCAGACTCTATTTTGCCTCTTCCTAGTGTTTTCATCCGCTCACACCCTCAATACCCTCCCTTAAACCGCCACTCAAATTTAAACATTCCACTCAATATGACTTTGTCTCTTGTAGGACTGGATCCGCACCGTGCACTCCGAGTGCCATCGGGAGGGCTTTGTTGAAACGCTGATGCATCGCCGCCGCCCGCTGCCCAACATCCGCGCCACAGGCCACAAGAACCAGGCCATCAAGGCGCGGGCGGAGAGGCAAGCGGTCAACACAATATGCCAGGTGGGAGCTCTGTGTATGAGGAGGCAAGGGGCATCTGTGAGGCTGCAGGGGGCATGGGTGTTTACCGTAACACCGAGTAGACTTCGCTCAAAATTAATTAATGATTGGGGTGCGCAGACCTGGATGCGCGCTGATATTAATTCAAAAATTGCCGCTGCGCCGAGTGTCAGACAGGTGTAATTAATATCATCGTACCTGATGCGCGGCGTTAAATCGAATGATATGCAAAAAAATGCCGCTGCGCAGCCGTTTTTTTACTTAGGGGGTGCGTGGACCCTATCTGGTTTATGTTATGTTACGGTACGGTACGGTATGAGTGTTTTTATGTGGAATCTCTTTCTTCATCACCCAAGCACCCACCCCCTCTCAACCTATCTCAAAACCACGTCCCCCCACTCACCTCCCTCTCACGAACCTGGGCCCTCAGCAGGCAGGGGGTGCACCTGTTCAACTTAAATTCCAGATCCGTACATTAGTTTGAGTTCATTACTCAGCCCTCTAATTCCACCAGACTCTTTGACGTACACAGCTGGCCGTGCAGCAGTGCACTGTTTTCCTCTTGATTTAACTTGAATTTGATGCCCTGTTTGATTGCATTACTTTTGTCAATTTTGGGGGGCACCCTCCTTCCCTTCTAAATCCCCAAGCTCTGGCACAGGCATTGTGAAGCTGGTCGCGCGGCAGTGCCCCAAATTCAAATGTAAATCCACTTCCGTTGTAAAGGAATGTGAGGCCCTCACGCCCTCCATCACCCACACGCAGGGCTCTGGCACAGACATGCCAAGCTGGCCGCATGGCAAAACCCTAATTTCCAATTTCAATCCACTTATGGTTCAAGTTTTGAGGCATCGGCCCACCAATCCTCCATCACACGCTCGCAGGGCTCTGGCACAAACATTGCAAAGCTGGCCGCAAGGCAGAGCCCTAAATTCAAATTTGAATCCTCGTCGTCCTTTGCGTTTGAGGCATTGACCCCCCAACCTCCATCACTGACAGGGCTCTGGGGCCGACATAGCCAAGCTGGCGATGATCCAGCTGCACCAGGCGCTGGGGCACGCCGACATGCGGGAGCAAGCAACACTCGTGCACATGGTCGGTGGCAGCGGATGTATCATACATTCACACGACTACGGATGTGTGTTATATGGGAGAGGAATGAGTTTGTTAGAACGTATCCCAAGCTGTTTGCGTTTGCTGCTAGGGATGCACGCAACTGGGGACGCATCATGCAAATGGGCATAGCTGCTAGGGACACCATTTGAAAAGGCTGTATATTATAAGGGGTGAATGGCTGCTAGACATGCATGGTTGTTAGGCTTTACATGGCTGCTAGACATGCATGGCTGTTAGGCATTGCATGGCTGCTCTGCTCTTTCGCCTCTATCCTGATCAGTGGCCAGGACGCCTGATGGAGGGCACCTTGGAAGACCCCCGGGGGGAGGGGAATCTCAAAACCTGGCCGCTGTTTCTGTGTCGCTTATTGCACACCGTAACGACCGCATGGCAGACGCTGCTACATCGTGGTTTATGGTGAAATAATAAATTCTTTTGTTTCAAGGGTCCCTCACCCTAGGTGAAGGACCAGCTTCTGCTGGAGTTGTTTTTGAAGGTCCTGGCCGCCTTCCCGTCATCCCCTCCCCCTACGTTGCTCCTTCCACTCAATCCACCACCCTCCCCCTCATACCACCGCCCCATACCAGGTGCATGCCGCTTTGCTGCAGGAGGCTTGCGTGCGTCTGGCCTCCGCTTGTCCTCCTTCCACTGTCCCTTCACCTCCACCCCCACCTCTCCCTCTCTGACCCTAGGTGCATAACAATTTGCTGCAGGAGGCTTGTGTGGAGGCCCTGTCTGCCCCTTCTCCCACTGCCCTTTCGTCTACCTACCCTCCCCCTCGCTCCTTTACCTCCCCTGCCAATCATTTTCGAGTCTTTGCTCCTTCACCTCAGACACACACACGCGCACCTTTATCTCAACTCACAGATTATTTCCACCGGTATTAAGTGTCCCAGCCCCTTCACCTAGATCCATACAAACTGCTGCTGGGTGTGTGTGTGGGAGCCCTGCACCCCACCCACCCACCGTCCCTTCACCAACCCACCCACCGTCCCTTCACCAACCCACCCACCGTCCCTTCACCTACTCCCCCACCGTCCCTTCACCAACCCACCCACCGCCCCTTCACCTACTCCCCCACCGCCCCTTCACCTACTCCCCCGCCGCCCCTTCACCTGCTCCCCCACCGCCCCTTCACCTACTTACCTACCGCCCCTTCCCCTACCCACCCACCGCCCCTTCACCTACTCCCCCACCGCCCCTTCACCTACTTACCTACCGCCCCTTCACCTACTCCCCTACCGCCCCTTCCCCTACCCACCCACCGCCCCTTGACCTACTCACCCACCGCCCCTTCACCTACTCCCCCACCGCCCCTTCACCCACTCCCCCACCGCCCCTTCACCTACTCTCCCACCGCCCCTTGACCTACTCACCCACCGCCCCTTCACCTACTCTCCCACCGCCCCTTCACCTACTCTCCCACCGCCCCTTCACCTACTCCCCTACCGCCCCTTCACCTACTTACCTACCGCCCTTCACCTACTCCCCCACCGCCCCTTCACTTACTCTCCCACCGCCCCTTCACCTACTCCCCTACCGCCCCTTCACCTACTTACCTACCGCCCCTTCACCTACTCCCCCACCGCCCCTGCCCCGCGCTCTCCTCACCTAGGTGCATGAAGAACTGCTGTTGGAGGTGCGCATGGAAGCCCTGCTCCCCACCCACCCACCCCGTTCCTCCACCTGATCCCCTCTGCCCCCCACTCCCTTTACCTAGGTGCATGACGAATTGCTGCTGGAGGTGCGCGTGGAGGCCCTGGCTGCTGTGAGCTCCTTGGTGCGAAGGACGATGGAGGGCGTGGTTCGGCTGAGAGTGCCGCTGCCCGTCAAAATCAGCGTGGGGCGCAGCTGGGGAGAGATGGAGGAATACTGCCCCTAGGGGGGGGGGATGCCCGCTGGCTGGATGGGGGTGGGAGAGCGGAGTGGGGTGGAGGGAGCAATGCCCTTGCTGATGATGTCCCCTCCTTGGCTGTTTCCCTGTTGCCTTACTTGACAGTGGAGAGATCGATGTTCTCGCTTTTGCACCGCTGTCTCACTAGACCGGAAGGGACTTTTGTATGTGTATTAGTTTAAGGCTGGCAACCCAACCAAGTGCGCATCGTTCAAGATTTTAGCAGGTTCGCTGCTCTAGAGATAGTGTCGGTTTTATGCGATTACTGATAATATTGCAAGGGAATGCACCATGGCCACCATGAACGGTGTTCAGGAGGTCACGACTTTCAAACATATAACCAATACCAGTGTAGATTTATATGTTTTAGAGCAGCTTGACGTTTTCATGAAGACACGACAGCAGCAAACAGGGAATGCAGTAATATCTAATGAGAGAGCCTTTTCAGGCTGTGGAGCAGACAGGTGCTCCTAATCATTGTTTAGGGGGGCTTGCACCTTCTGGTCTTCTGCAAGGTGCGGAGGAACCTAAGAAAAAGGACATGAGGCTATGACTGCTTAAGGCGTTGGTGGTGGTGATTTAGTTGGTGCTTTGGCTGATACTGAGGCAATGGCATGTTGGTACAGGCTGACGTCAGCTGGTGTGCGTGGTTGATTGATGGGAAGTTCAGCCAAGGTGGCTGGCCAAAGTTTAGGATAATCTGTAGCAAAGTTTCTTCGGGGTGAAAGCTTGTCATTTCATTTTTGTCGCACGCATCTCTCAACATCTGCAATTGTGTAGAACAGTGAATACACGCTGGGCCCTGCTGAACGCTAGGCTGCAATTGTTTTGTGCATATTCAAAGGTCTTATTGCTACATCGCTGTAGGAAGCGGCACGTAAAGGCCTCAACTCTGCAGGGCAGATCAATGGCAGATCACCTTCGTAGGTGATATATGCAGGGAAGTTTCTTTTGTTGGCATCATCGTGATCAATGCGTATTGAGGGTTGATAGAGAGCATTTGTATGTTCAGTTCACATATGGACATGTCTATTCTTGCTCCCCGGAAAGAACTCTTCAGTGGGTGAACGTGGGTGCAGGAGCGTTGAAAAAGTCACAGCATGGCCTATTTCAGGGCAGCATAATCCTAATATCGGTAGTTTGCTGCAACATACCCGAGTAGATTCAACTCAAATATGACCGCGGATCCGGATGCTCCATACCAGTCACACACCTCTTTCTGCCGTGTCATGAGAACAAATAATTAATTTTATGATTAACCTCATGAACAATATTTTGTAAATTGCTCAGTTCACAATGAAAAGGCAGAAAAAAACATGTGTGTGTGACGCAATAATGGTAGCTGTCAAAGACGCAGTTTCTCTTGGTTCTGCTCAAAATAGCCTCGATCTACTGCACCGGCGTTTGAATGTCTGGTCTTAATACTGCAGGCAAGAACGTCAAGCAGGCAACAGAAACCAGTACACAACTCGGATCCAACAGGAAAACCCACAATGCATGTGTGATCGTGCAAAAGGCAAATAACCTCGCTCGCACAGAAAACAGGTGGATTTCAACTGGCAACAGTCACCGTCATCTGAATGTCCGGTTTTAATACTGCTGGTCATAAATCAAGCAACACAAATCAATACATACCTCAAAGCCAACAGAAAAACTCCCAATGCGTAATCACGCAGAATCATAGAAGCTCGCAAGCAAATAAACAGGTGAAATCTAAAAAGCAACAGTCTGCTCCTCAACCTTTTGCCCCTTAACAGTGTTTCCCCATTTCCGTGGAAAAAGCTTCAGACTGGGTTTGCATCTCACGCCAAGCTATTTCCGTACGCATGCCTCCATGCGCTTGCTGATGCCTGCCATGACCACGTCTTCGGCCTTCATCGCCACCACCTTTCCATGCAGCACCTGCAGCAGGCCAGTCTCTGCCGCAATCTTGGCACTAAAGGCAATCACTGATGCACCCCGGTGGGGTCCTTTGAGACGCAGCTCTAACCGCCGTAGAGCCTCAGCTACTCTCGCCCGCTTGATGGCCATGTCAAATTCTTCACGCAGCCGGAACCTGCACATCTGGGAGGCTACAAAGCCCCGGCTCAACAACCCGGCCTCCTCCTGGTGGAGCCTCCCACGAGGAACCCGCTTCTCCAGGTTCCAGAAATGGTTGCAGGTATCGCCGTGAGCAGACTGGAGCACACCGACAGACTTGACAAGCAGGTCCTCCTCCATCTGCAGCTGTGCAAGAGTCTTGCTGACAGGGACTGATGAGTAGTGCGACGGCGAGCGACTGGTGGTTGCATAGCTTCTGCATCCGGTAGGTGACGGCACCTCTGCCTGCTTGCCCACAGGGGACAGCTGCATCCGAGCTGTTGACTCATCACCAGACAGCGAAATCTGGGAGAATGTCTCTTCATCGCTGCTGCCCCACGCAGTTTGGCTGGGCTGCGACGGCCGTTGCAGCAGCAGCAGGGTATCGACGTCATCAACGACCGGGATGTTAGGGGGGGCAACGGCTGCAGCAAAACGACTGCAGGTCCGTCGGTGGGGTGCGGGGACGTTGGACGCGACTGACGCGGCCCTTGGGCCCTTCTGCTTGAGTGCCGCAGGGCCGTAGGCGAGGCGCGGCAGGGGCGTTGGGCGCGTTTGACGCGGCGATGCTCCACCAGCAGCAGAGGCAGCAGCTCCGCCTCTGAGTCGATTCCATGACGCGGATTCGCAGACGCCTGTAGAGACAGCACCTGTTTGCATTCGGAACAAGGGCAATAAATGTGATCAAGATCGAACAGGCAATGTCAGGTCCGGCAGATCGTGGACCTGTACTAGTAGTAATGGCTGGACAGATACCGAGACGCACGAGCGACGGCGGGTCTTCATCAGCTTGTCCGCGGGGAGGCCAGAGTCAAGAAATACAGGCATGCAGTGGTCCCATCCGTCAGCGCATGTGCGCATTCTACCCTTCTCATAAATTGGCTGCCTTTCATCAGCAAGCTCACCACTGGTGTGATGCAGCTGCTGCTGATTCTTGACCAGATCATCAGCCTTCGGCAAGACTTGGTCGCATCCGCCCTTCTTCGTGTCTGAGATGATGGAGCAGCGAGGGGTGCATTTATGTACATGATGATTGATATCATATACCTACACATGCCTGTTTTCCTGGTTCTTTGCTGTAGGAAGGGCGGTTACCCCGCATTGAAAGCCTACCGGCAAGCACTTCACAGCCCGAGGGGACAAAAGGGTCGCCTTGTTTAACCCTGTGTCATCAATCAATGTACCAGAAAGTAAGAAATGACGTTTCCAGACTGTGCAGGGTGATCAGCTGAATATGCCTACCACTTTCGGGTGGTCCCTTTGCCGCATCTCTCAACGATATCAACAGCCTTATATAGATTTGCCATCTAAAATGTCTCACTTGTTGTGGTATAAAACAAAGATAGCTTCAGAAAACAATGCAGAACGCGGCCCCTGTTCAACCTTGACCTTTCAAAAACCTGATTCAAACCCTAATTACGTGGCAGTCGCTTTCCTGTGAGCTCTCCGTGCGGATCCCTTTTGATTGGTTGAGCTGCTGCACTGTGAAGAACAAATCGATGGCCCGAATCTTATCACGTGTTTGATCATTTGCTGCAGCAAACAAAAGTGGGATCGCTATATATGGCACCCAGGAAACCGGGAGGCAGGAGATCACTACTGTAAGCTGACATGATTTCTCCAGGCTTAATCAATTGCTGACGCAACAGTGAGATGATTTGTTTGATTGGCCAGTCAGTCATGATGTCGGACGCACGGATGATGGGCGCACCGCCCCATGTCTCCGTGATGCAGTACTCCGTGGTAGGAACGAAAATCAGCTAAGGAATTCCAGAAAGCCCGGAATACCTCAAATACATTTCCGGAAGCAGTATCCTATGAGTGCAGTCGGTGTCTGCTGGACCTGTTAGATTTAAACGCTTCCTGACAGGAAGATCATTTATCTGAGTGACTATCCTCATGTGAAGTCCTGCCAATCCCAAATGCAACATGCAGATGAACTGAAATGTATTTGAATGCCAGATGTCCAAAGGAACATTATTGGTCAAGAAAGTAACAGTGAAAAGAGAATGCATCGCAATATTAAGTATCCAGGCTTGTCACCATAAATCCCTGTTCTGGCAGGCTTCTTCCTTACTTTGCAGAAGATAAACCCAGGTCGCAAATTCCCCAATTTATGACAGGAGCGCATCCATCCCTTTGCAAAACACATTTACAGGGACGGAGAAGGCTTGAACATATCAATCCAACATCCTTTGCCCCAGCAGCAGCAGGAGCAGTTGGCGGGTCTAATGCTTCAGTGAAATTAACACATCTGAAGATTGCTCTTCAGTCGAGCTTCCAGGTGGAGAGGGAGAATGAGGGGACAAAAGGAATTGGGCGTGGGTCCATTTTGTATGGGCTCTTGAGAAGTGTTCTTGGGTTTCATCGCAGATTATTTATCGCCGCAGATGATTCCTCCTCCTCAGTTAACCCTGGAGCTGCCACCACATACATGCACTTGTCACCAGTTTCAGAAGCCCCTAGCAGTGATGCTGCAAGAGCACTCAGTGATCCCTCAGTGACCTAGTGTCGGTATGAGCCTCCGAAGCCGCGCTGTTGGCTAGCTGCCACCCGGGTTTTCGCTGCTGCCCAACATTCAGCAAAGTCCTTGTCATTTTAACTGTCCCTGTTGTTTGTCTGATTCCCCACTCAGCACCCATATCTCAACTGTAATTCCTTTGGTCTGTCTCCTTTGCTGGTGCATGTTAGAGACGGGGGTAAAAACACTCTAATAATATACGATTTATTGTTTTCGAAACGAATATTACGACGCCTTGATGAGGGATCACACCCTGGCAGCAATCCGATAAACCCTAACTGAACATTTGAACCCTCACACCTAGATGAGGGATCACACCCTGGCAGCAATTCCGATAAACCCTAACTGGACATTTGAACCCTCACACCTAGATGAGGGATCACACCCTGGCAGCAATTCCGATAAACCCTAACTGAACATTTAAACCCCCACACCTTGATGAGGGATCACACCCAGGCAGCAATTCCGATAAACCCTAACTGAACATTTAAACCCTCACACGTTGATGAGGGATCACACCCTGGCAGCAATTCCGATAAACCCTAACTGAACATTTGAACCCCCACACCTTGATGAGGGATCACACCCTGGCAGCAATCCGATAAACCCTAACTGAACATTTGAACCCCCACACCTTGATGAGGGATCACACCCTGGCAGCAATTCCGATAAACCCTAACTGGACATTTGAACCCTCACACCTAGATGAGGGATCACACCCTGGCAGCAATTCCGATAAACCCTAACTGAACATTGAAACCCCCACACCTAGATGAGGGATCACACCCTGGCAGCAATTCCGAGAAACCCTAACTGAACACTTAAACCCCCACACCTTGATGAGGGATCACACCCTGGCAGCAATTCCGAGAAACCCTAACTGAACATTTAAATCCTCACAAGCCATCTGATAAACCCTAACTGAACATTTGAACCCCCACACCTTGATGAGGGATCACACCCTGGCAGCCATCTGATAAACCCTAACTGAACATTTGAACCCCCACACCTTGATGAGGGATCACACCCAGGGTAACCCGGTACGGAAACACGGTATGGGAATACGGTACGGATGCGGTACGGACAAAGGGACAGTACGGTAGGGCAATACGGTCCAAGATTTCCCCCATTTTCAAGGCTCAGAACAGCAGGATCCACACAGAGAAACACATGCATGCAACACTCCCCTGACTGTTTGTCCCCATGCACATCCTGACTACTGCATGGCTGCATGACAGTCCCCATGCAATTTTTGCATGGCCCCCAAATAACCACCAAGGATCTCCATGCATGCAGCATGCAGATTTACCATGCTGACATGCTAGGAGAAAATATGATCATTGATGCAATCCCAAACTCCTCAGACATCGCCATTACAATGTTCCAACATGCCACACAGCATTTCAGTAATTCAGCCAGTCCATATAAACGCTACCCACCAGCATGGCACATGAAATTTTACATGCATGAATATAGCAGTAGAAACAAAAGGCCTCGGAATCACCTTGCATAGTTGCTGAGTTGCATCATTGCATGGCATGCATGGAAATCACTTTGTAAGGAGACACGGAGCTCCTGTGTCTTGCCTCCCTCCTGGGAGTCCTGGACTCCTGGGCTCCTACTCCTCTTAGCCTCCTGCCCTCCTCCCTCCATGCAGCTTTGGATTGTGACTTGGCGCCAAGTTCTGTCTTATTGCCACTAAGTATTGGGGTGGACTTGTACTTTTACGCCTCTTTACCTCTGGAAGCGAGCGAGATTACGTAGATTTGATGCCCTGGATGTGTGAACAGTGGACGGTGTGGATTTGCCAGACGAGGGAGACGATCGCACGACATCACTGCAATATGCCTGTATCACCCGTCATAACGTCTTACACGCCGCAACTTGTCCTGTTATGCCCGCGAGGTGATAGGTAAATCGCGTAGTGTTGACGATAATCTTATCGCAAATTTTGCATCTATCGCCCACGCGCGCTTGGCCTGGCCAGCTTTCGATGACGGCTGCAAAATCCGATGCGAATCAGCCATGTACGCTGCCTTCCTAGGACGCGTTCTCAGCGCTACCTCCATCCTGATAATATCTGATGTGTCTGACTGGTATGTGCACTTATGCTCTCCTGCAATCATGCAGTGCAGGAAATGGCGACCGTACTTGGCCGTCTTAAAAAAGGTAAGGTACGGTACGGATACGGTACGGGATTTCAGGCCAATACGGGCCGTACTGGGTAACCCTGATCACACCCTGGCAGCAATTCCGATAAACCCTAACTGAACATCTGAACCCCCACACCTAGATGAGGGATCACACCCTGGCAGCCATCTGATAAACCCTAACTGAACATTTGACCCCCCACACCTTGATGAGGGATCACACCCTGGCAGCATTCCGATAAACCCTAACTGAACATTTGAACCCCCACACCTTGATGAGGGATCACACCCTGGCAGCAATTCCAATAAACCCTAACTGAACATTTGAACCCCCACACCTAGATGAGGGATCACACCCTGGCAGCATTCCGATAAACCCTAACTGAACATTTGAACCCCCACACCTTGATGAGGGATCACACCCTGGCAGCATTCCGATAAACCCTAACTGAACATTTGAACCCCCACACCTTGATGAGGGATCACACCCTGGCAGCAATTCCAATAAACCCTAACTGAACATTTGAACCCCCACACCTAGATGAGGGATCACACCCTGGCAGCCATCTGATAAACCCTAACTGAACATTTGAACCCCCACACCTTGATGAGGGATCACACCCTGGCAGCATTCCGATAAACCCTAACTGAACATTTGAACCCTCACACCTTGATGAGGGATCACACCCTGGCAGCAATCCGATAAACCCTAACTGAACATCTGACCCCCCACACCTTGATGAGGGATCACACCCTGGCAGCCATCTAATAAACCCTAACTGAACATTTGAACCCCACACCTTGATGAGGGATCACACCCTGGCAGCCATCTGATAAACCCTAACTGAACATTTGAACCCCCACACCTTCATGAGGGATCACACCCTGGCAGCATTCCGATAAACCCTAACTGAACATTTGCACCCCCACACCTTGATGAGGGATCACACCCTGGCAGCAATCCGATAAACCCTAACTGAACATCTGAACCCCCACACCTTGATGAGGGATCACACCCTGGCAGCATTCCGATAAACCCTAACTGAACATTTGAACCCCCACACCTTGATGAGGGATCACACCCTGGCAGCAATCCGATAAACCCTGACTGAACATTTGAACCCCCACACCTTGATGAGGGATCACACCCTGGCAGCCATCTGATAAACCCTAACTGAACATTTGAACCCCCACACCTTGATGAGGGATCACACCCTGGCAGCCATCTGATAAACCCTAACTGAACATTGAACCCCCACACCTTGATGAGGGATCACACTCTGGCAGCATTCCGATAAACCCTGACTGAATATTTGAACCCCCACACCTTGATGAGGGATCACACCCTGGCAGCAATCCGATAAACCCTAACTGAACATTTGAACCCCACACCTTGATGAGGGATCACACCCTGGCAGCCATCTGATAAACCCTAACTGAACATTTGAACCCCCACACCTTGATGAGGGATCACACCCTGGCAGCAATCCGATAAACCCTAACTGAACATTTGAACCCCACACCTTGATGAGGGATCACACCCTGGCAGCAATCCGATAAACCCTAACTGAACATTTGAACCCTCACACCTAGATGAGGGATCACACCCTGGCAGCAATTCCGATAAACCCTAACTGGACATTTGAACCCTCACACCTAGATGAGGGATCACACCCTGGCAGCAATTCCGATAAACCCTAACTGAACATTTAAACCCCCACACCTTGATGAGGGATCACACCCAGGCAGCAATTCCGATAAACCCTAACTGAACATTTAAACCCTCACACGTTGATGAGGGATCACACCCTGGCAGCAATTCCGATAAACCCTAACTGAACATTTGAACCCCCACACCTTGATGAGGGATCACACCCTGGCAGCAATCCGATAAACCCTAACTGAACATTTGAACCCCCACACCTTGATGAGGGATCACACCCTGGCAGCAATTCCGATAAACCCTAACTGGACATTTGAACCCTCACACCTAGATGAGGGATCACACCCTGGCAGCAATTCCGAGAAACCCTAACTGTACATTTAAACCCCCACACCTAGATGAGGGATCACACCCTGGCAGCAATTCCGAGAAACCCTAACTGAACACTTAAACCCCCACACCTTGATGAGGGATCACACCCTGGCAGCAATTCCGAGAAACCCTAACTGAACATTTAAACCCTCACAAGCCATCTGATAAACCCTAACTGAACATTTGAACCCCCACACCTTGATGAGGGATCACACCCTGGCAGCCATCTGATAAACCCTAACTGAACATTTGAACCCCCACACCTTGATGAGGGATCACACCCAGGGTAACCCGGTACGGAAACACGGTATGGGAATACGGTACGGATACGGTACGGACAAAGGGACAGTACGGTAGGGCAATACGGTCCAAGATTTCCCCCATTTTCAAGGCTCAGAACAGCAGGATCCACACAGAGAAACACATGCATGCAACACTCCCCTGACTGTTTGTCCCCATGCACATCCTGACTACTGCATGGCTGCATGACAGTCCCCATGCAATTTTTGCATGGCCCCCAAATAACCACCAAGGATCTCCATGCATGCAGCATGCAGATTTACCATGCTGACATGCTAGGAGAAAATATGATCATTGATGCAATCCCAAACTCCTCAGACATCGCCATTACAATGTTCCAACATGCCACACAGCATTTCAGTAATTCAGCCAGTCCATATAAACGCTACCCACCAGCATGGCACATGAAATTTTACATGCATGAATATAGCAGTAGAAACAAAAGGCCTCGGAATCACCTTGCATAGTTGCTGAGTTGCATCATTGCATGGCATGCATGGAAATCACTTTGTAAGGAGACACGGAGCTCCTGTGTCTTGCCTCCCTCCTGGGAGTCCTGGACTCCTGGGCTCCTACTCCTCTTAGCCTCCTGCCCTCCTCCCTCCATGCAGCTTTGGATTGTGACTTGGCGCCAAGTTCTGTCTTATTGCCACTAAGTATTGGGGTGGACTTGTACTTTTACGCCTCTTTACCTCTGGAAGCGAGCGAGATTACGTAGATTTGATGCCCTGGATGTGTGAACAGTGGACGGTGTGGATTTGCCAGACGAGGGAGACGATCGCACGACATCACTGCAATATGCCTGTATCACCCGTCATAACGTCTTACACGCCGCAACTTGTCCTGTTATGCCCGCGAGGTGATAGGTAAATCGCGTAGTGTTGACGATAATCTTATCGCAAATTTTGCATCTATCGCCCACGCGCGCTTGGCCTGGCCAGCTTTCGATGACGGCTGCAAAATCCTATGCGAATCAGCCGTGTACGCTGCCTTCCTAGGACGCGTTCTCAGCGCTACCTCCATCCTGATAATATCTGATGTGTCTGACTGGTATGTGCACTTATGCTCTCCTGCAATCATGCAGTGCAGGAAATGGCGACCGTACTTGGCCGTGTTAAAAAAGGTAAGGCACGGTACGGATACGGTACGGGATTTCAGGCCAATACGGGCCGTACTGGGTAACCCTGATCACACCCTGGCAGCAATTCCGATAAACCCTAACTAAACATCTGAACCCCCACACCTAGATGAGGGATCACACCCTGGCAGCCATCTGATAAACCCTAACTGAACATTTGAACCCCCACACCTTGATGAGGGATCACACCCTGGCAGCATTCCGATAAACCCTAACTGAACATTTGAACCCCCACACCTTGATGAGGGATCACACCCTGGCAGCAATTTTAATAAACCCTACCTGAACATTTGAACCCCCACACCTAGATGAGGGATCACACCCTGGCAGCCATCTGATAAACCCTAACTGAACATTTGAACCCCCACACCTTGATGAGGGATCACACCCTGGCAGCATTCCGATAAACCCTAACTGAACATTTGAACCCCCACACCTTGATGAGGGATCACACCCTGGCAGCAATTCCAATAAACCCTAACTGAACATTTGAACCCCCACACCTAGATGAGGGATCACACCCTGGCAGCCATCTGATAAACCCTAACTGAACATTTGAACCCCCACACCTTGATGAGGGATCACACCCTGGCAGCATTCCGATAAACCCTAACTGAACATTTGAACCCCCACACCTTGATGAGGGATCACACCCTGGCAGCAATCCGATAAACCCTAACTGAACATCTGACCCCCCACACCTTGATGAGGGATCACACCCTGGCAGCCATCTAATAAACCCTAACTGAACATTTGAACCCCACACCTTGATGAGGGATCACACCCTGGCAGCCATCTGATAAACCCTAACTGAACATTTGAACCCCCACACCTTGATGAGGGATCACACCCTGGCAGCAATCCGATAAACCCTAACTGAACATTTGAACCCCACACCTTGATGAGGGATCACACCCTGGCAGCCATCTGATAAACCCTAACTGAACATTTGAACCCCCACACCTTGATGAGGGATCACACCCTGGCAGTAATCCGATAAACCCTAACTGAACATTTGAACCCCACACCTTGATGAGGGATCACACCCTGGCAGCCATCTGATAAACCCTAACTGAACATTTGAACCCCCACACCTTGATGAGGGATCACACCCTGGCAGCCATCCGATAAACCCTAACTGGACATTTGAACCCCCACACCTTGATGAGGGATCACACCCTGGCAGCAATTCGATGAACCCTAACTGGACATCTGAACCCTCATACCTTGAATAGGGATCACACCCTGGCAGCAATTCGATAACCCTTACTGGACCTCTGAACCCTCACACCTTGAAGAGCAAACCCAAGCCTACCGTGTGTCAGGTTGGTACAACATGTTAGGTCAGGTCGCCTCTAGTTTTCTTACTATAACCGTAAGGTTCCTCCGGGGAAAGGGGGGTTAATGAAGAGCCGTGGCTACACATTGAAAACTGCCAAGGAATTGTGAATGTGAGTTGGTACTGTCGTAGTTAATAGGATCTGTTAAGACACAGAACTGCACTTGGTGGCGTCAATTCCTGTCTATCCCCTTTTATCATCCTCGCCCTGCGAGAGGAGGCACTCCTAGTCAGCAATATTGCGGTCAACGGCAGCCCAGCTACAATCTAATTTGTACATTTTAAAACAGCACTGCATCATAACTTTGTGCAAGAATTGCTGGCTGCCCATGTTGCGTAAGTCACGAGTCATATCTAAATTATACAGCCCTTATTTTTGGCGGACCATCACTGACAGGAGCAGTCAATAGTGCTTGGTCTGGCAGCTGGGCATCCTTGACTTTTCAGCCCCTTTCAACAATGAGGTCACTCCTAAATCCCCATGGGATTAAGGTTTAGTGACGGTTGCAGGAAGAGCGATATAATTAAACCTCAGTCCACTGATTTGGGGGGGGCAGCCTCAGGAGCTTTCACTCCTTGCAGAGTTGCAGCTGTCAAGGCAGTTCAGAACGGGCAGTATGGGACCATACAGACCTTTATCCCCGGTCCAGTTGATAGACATTCAGGTGAAACATCATTGACCCTAGTCCAGTAAAGGAGGGAAGCAGTGAGTACGAAGCAGAAAGGCTGTGCGGGTAGAGTTGGCCTCATCCTTTTTCGTGGACTGAAATGCAAAAACTTACAACTGTGTGCTGGTGCCGCCTGGCTGACCTCACTACTTATCGAAAGGGTTTGCAAGCACCTTCCCCAGCCATCAAATGTGATGCTTCGCTGGATTAAAAACATTTATTTGCTCGAACCGTGTAGCATAACATCAGGCCATATATCATTCAGAGCAGGGGAATCTGATTCAGAGCTTACTCTAATAAAATTAGTCAAGACCTGTGCCCCGTATCTTTGCATGCCTAATGAAACAGTCACGCTTATGTCAGTATGGACACGTTTCCCGTCTCCCCTCGCCCCTGCATTGCCGTCTCGGCCCCGTCAGCGCCTCTCATACCAGCGCGGCAGGCCCCGCATCTGAGTACATGCCCTGCATGCCCACATCCAGCGGGTGCCCTGGCAGGTCCGTGTAGGTCTTCTGCTGGTGCTGGTTGTTCACCTGAGGTGGGGAGGGGGTGTAGGTGAGTGGTTGGATACGGGACTAGGGGCGCAGGTGAGTGGGGGATAGAGTTGTGAGTGTGGGTAGGGTTTGAGGTGAGTGGAGGGGTTGGGTTGCAGTTGAGTGGGAGTATGTGTGAAGGTTTGGGTGTAGGTCTTCAGTTGGCAGTTGGCACTGTTGTTTTACTTGAACTGGGGTGTGTGATCAGGTGAGTGGAGGTCAGGGATGTGGGGGAAGCAGAGGAGTGGAGGGGGAGGTGTGAAGGTGGGTGCAGCGTGCTGTTGACACCCAGCGCCCCCCCCACCCCACTCTCCACCCCACTGGTTGTGTAAGTGGGGTGGAGAGTGGGGTGGAAGGGGGGCTGGGTGTCAGGGTGCAGGTTGGGAGAAGTCCATGGTGCACATAAGTGGGGGGTACAATCATTTTTATATACAAAACAGACAACACAAATGTGTGTTCCTGCTGGTACCGGTTTTCACCTTAGCGAACAGAAGGCGTAGGATGCGTTCGCGGTCGTCCCAAGGCAGGTCCTTGATGTCTAGTTGACCGGCATCCTGGAAGTCCTCACCACCGCCGCCGCCGCCAGCGGGGGTCGAGGATGGGCCGCTGCGTGGCCGGAGGCTGCTGCGCTCAATTTCCTTCCGTACCTGAATCAACAGCAGCAGCAGCAGTGTAGCATGAGAATAAGTATCAGTATCAGCATAAATAACAGGACAGCAGGAGTGAAAAGATCAGGAGCATCATCACCAGCAGCAGCAGCAGGACGGAAGGAGCATCAGTCTCAGTCTCAGTCTGTAGCGTTCTTACCAGTTAGACCAAAGGATCTAGATGTGATGAACGTCCTCTTACAGGTTATCATAGGATGGTTACACAGTATCAGCAGCATCCGCATACGTATCCGTTACAGCATTAGTGTCATCATCATCATCATCATCATCATCATCATCATCATCAGCAGCAGCAACAGCAGCAGCAGCAGCAGCAGCAGCAGCAGCAGCAGCAGCAGCAGCAGGACAGCAGGACAGCAGGACAGCAGGAGTCACAGGATCATTTCTATTTGCAGGATGGTATCAGTCTTGTCAGTGTGTGGCGTATGCACACAAACACATTTGCACCCACAGATCCTTCCACGGGATATGGGTTTAGGGTTCATTCACCAAGACACCCAGGAACATGGGTATGGGATGGTACTAACTGACTATGGGTTCGGATTAGGTACCCATCGTCCATTTTCACCGCCCCTCTCCCTCACCCTGTGGAGGCTTGAGAGCAGGAACGTCTCCACATCGCTGCGTTGCAGCAGCACCTCCTGTGCCAGGCGCCGCACGTTCTTCAGCTCCTTGGTCTTGAGCTTCACAAGCCGCCGCAGCGCCTCAGCCTCAGCCTCGGCGTCTGCAATCTGAGGAGCGCACGCAAGGAAGCGGAAAGAAAAGGAAGAGCCTAAGGGGAAGGCTTGAGCGATCTGACAAGTGCGCAGGGCAGTGGAAGGAAAAGGGAGCGCATCGAAGAAAAAGTCGAATGCTCTGGCTGGTGTGCGCCACACACACGGGGCAGTGGAAGGAAAAGGGACGAGGGAACGCGTCGAAGAAAAAGTCGAATGCTCTGACTTGTGCGTGCCGAACAGTCGCACACCAGGCAGAAGAGGGAAAGGGGAGCATGCAAGGGGAATGGGTGAGCGACCATCCATAATCGAATTCGGAATCCAGAGAATCAGCAGGTACCTTATATCGGATCCAATACTTGAAATCATCTTGACAGTCATAAGAGGTAAACAAAACATTTGTCTTCAATCTTTCCAGCCGGCCTCTCCCCTTCCATTCCCTCATATCCCTTCCCCGCTCCCCGTCCCATAGCATCACCTCCCACAATCCTTCCCACCTCTTGCTCCCCCCGTCCCTCTTACCACCCCGCTTTGCACCCTCCCCCCTCCCACCAGCGTCTGTCTCTTCTCTACAACTCCCCTACAGCAGGACTCATCCTAGATCCAAATTCCAAGATCCAGATCCACACTCTGTTGCCCTCCCCCCCTCCGCCCTACATCAGCTTCATGATGATCTGCTGAGGGAGGACTTTCTTTCAAATCCAGGATGCAGATTCCAGGATGCAGTTTCCAGGTTCTAGATCCAATCCACCCACTGTTGCCCTACCCCCATCCGACATACATCAGCTTCATGATGATCTGCTGAAGGAGGACCCTCTCCTACATCCAGGATGCAGATTCCAATATCTAGATCGAATCCACCCACTGTGGCCCAACAGCCCCTCCCACCTGCACTTGCGTGCTGTTCACCATCCCCTGCCGCTCCTTCCCTACATCCAGGATCTAGGTTCCAGGATCCAGATACACGTGCCTTCTCCCCCACCTGCTTGCTCCGCATCCTGCCCTCTCCCCCCTCCCACCTGCGTCTGCGTGTTCTTCATCATCCCTTGCCGCTCCTTCTCAAACTCCTGCATGAGTTGCTGCATGCTCTGGTCCAGGCTCGCGATCTTGGACTGTGCCTCCTTGATGGCCATACTCTGCTTGGCGCCCCGCTTGGCGTACCCGACCTCCAGCTCCGTCTTCAGCGAGACCTCGCGCATCAGGCGGCTGCGCTCCTCCTCCAGGATGCGGACCTCGTGTTGGAGCACATCGGTCTCCTGCGAGCAGCGGGGAGGTGGAAGAAAGGTGGAAGCGGGGAGATGGAAGAAAGGGGGTAGCCGGGAGCATGGGAGTGAGGAGACACAGGACGGGTGGGAGTGGGGAGCAGGGGGATCTGAGAGGCACAGGACAGGTGGGATCGGGGAGCAGGGGGATTTGAGAGACACAGGACGACTGGGAGCACGTCAGTCTCCTGCAGGCCACATGGAGACCGGAGAAAGGAGGGAGCAGGGGGCAGGAGGAGAGTGGGGAGATACAGGGCGGGTGGGAGCAGCCAGACAGCCACATCACTCATCGACTGTTTCAGCTACCACATTCATCGACTGTATTCAGCTAAGAAATTCAGCGCCTTCATTCAACTACCCCATTCTGCTCCCTCAAAATGCCTGATCCAGGCTCCTAATCGGATACCACGAGATTATTATAGCCTCTGATCGTGGCTTTTATTTGAATGTCCTGTGATCAAAGCCATCCTGTGATAGGCAACCCTCCTCGGGTCGCTGAGAGACGCGTGAAATCCACGTCTGGGTGGCCTTGGTGCTCATCAGGGCTCATCAGGGCAGGTGATGCAGGCACCACTCCCCTAATGGGGCCAATAGGATCCATGGGGCCAATATCCTATGTGTACCCTAGTCTAAGACGGTGCAGTCTAAAAGCCCTCTTTGCCCTCTTAACAAAACAGAGTTAACGTGGGGAATGCAGCCTCCATGTGGCGGCACACCTGTACGTGTATTTTGAGCTCCTCAGCCATGCGTCTGTTCTGCTGCAGGATGCGTTTCACCGAGGCATCCAGCCGCTCGTCAATCTCCTCGTCCGCCGACTTCTTGAGCTCTTCCATCTTCTGCTCATACTCCTTGCGCATCTTGGTGTTCAGCTCCAGGTAATATCTGCAGGAGGAGTTACACGTAGAGAAGGAGGGGTTACATTTCGACCAGGAGGGGTTACACATGGATCAGGAGGGGTTACATATAGATCAGGAGGGGTCACATTTCGACCAGGAGGAGTAACACATGGATCAGGAGGGGTCACATATCGACCAGGAGTTACACATGGTTCAGGAGGGGTCACATATCAACCAGGAGTTACACATGGATCAGGAGGGGTCACATATCAACCAGGAGTTACACATGGATCAGGAGGGGTCACATATCAACCAGGAGTTACACATGGTTCAGGAGGGGTCACATATCGACCAGGAGTTACACATGGATCAGGAGGGGTCACATATCAACCAGGAGTTACACATGGTTCAGGAGGGGTCACATATCAACCAGGAGTTACACATGGTTCAGGAGGGGTCACATATCGACCAGGAGTTACACATGGTTCAGGAGGGGTCACATATCAACCAGGAGTTACACATGGTTCAGGAGGGGTCACATATCAACCAGGAGTTACACATGGATCAGGAGGGGTCACATATCGACCAGGAGTTACACATGGTTCAGGAGAAGTCATATATCGACCAGGAGTTACACATGGTTCAGGAGGGGTCACATATCGACCAGGAGTTACACATGGTTCAGGAGGGGTCACATATCGACCAGGAGTTACACATGGTTCAGGAGGGGTCACATATCAACCAGGAGTTACACATGGATCAGGAGGGGTCACATATCGACCAGGAGTTACACATGGATCAGGAGGGGTCACATATCGACCAGGAGTTACACATGGATCAGGAGGGGTCACATATCGACCAGGAGTTACACATGGTTCAGGAGGGGTCACATATCAACCAGGAGTTGCACATGGATCAGGAGGGGTCACATATCGACCAGGAGTTACACATGGATCAGGGGGGGTCACATATCGACCAGGAGTTACACATGGATCAGGAGGGGTCACATATCGACCAGGAGGAGTTACACATGGTTCAGGAGGGGTCACATATCGACCAGGAGTTACACATGGTTCAGGAGGGGTCACATATCGACCAGGAGTTACACATGGATCAGGAGGGGTCACATATCAACCAGGAGTTACACATGGTTCAGGAGGGGTCACATATCAACCAGGAGTTACACATGGTTCAGGAGGGGTCACATATCGACCAGGAGTTACACATGGATCAGGAGGGGTCACATATCAACCAGGAGTTACACATGGTTCAGGAGGGGTCACATATCAACCAGGAGTTACACATGGATCAGGAGGGGTCACATATCGACCAGGAGTTACACATGGTTCAGGAGAAGTCACATATCGACCAGGAGTTACACATGGTTCAGGAGGGGTCACATATCGACCAGGAGTTACACATGGTTCAGGAGGGGTCACATATCGACCAGGAGTTACACATGGTTCAGGAGGGGTCACATATCAACCAGGAGTTACACATGGATCAGGAGGGGTCACATATCGACCAGGAGTTACACATGGATCAGGAGGGGTCACATATCGACCAGGAGTTACACATGGATCAGGAGGGGTCACATATCGACCAGGAGTTACACATGGTTCAGGAGGGGTCACATATCAACCAGGAGTTGCACATGGATCAGGAGGGGTCACATATCGACCAGGAGTTACACATGGATCAGGGGGGGTCACATATCGACCAGGAGTTACACATGGTTCAGGAGGGGTCACATATCGACCAGGAGGAGTTACACATGGTTCAGGAGGGGTCACATATCGACCAGGAGGAGTTACACATGGATCAGGAGGGGTCACATATCAACCAGGAGTTACACATGGTTCAGGAGGGGTCACATATCGACCAGGAGTTACACATGGTTCAGGAGGGGTCACATATCGACCAGGAGGAGTTACACATGGTTCAGGAGGGGTCACATATCGACCAGGAGGAGTTACACATGGATCAGGAGGGGTCACATATCGACCAGGAGGAGTTACACATGGTTCAGGAGGGGTCACATATCGACCAGGAGTTACACATGGATCAGGAGGGGTCACATATCGACCAGGAGGAGTTACACATGGTTCAGGAGGGGTCACATATCGACCAGGAGTTACACATGGATCAGGAGGGGTCACATATCGACCAGGAGTTACACATGGTTCAGGAGGGGTCACATATCGACCAGGAGTTACACATGGTTCAGGAGGGGTCACATATCGACCAGGAGTTACACATGGTTCAGGAGGGGTCACATATCAACCAGGAGTTACACATGGTTCAGGAGGGGTCACATATCGACCAGGAGTTACACATGGTTCAGGAGGGGTCACATATCGACCAGGAGTTACACATGGTTCAGGAGGGGTCACATATCAACCAGGAGTTACACATGGTTCAGGAGGGGTCACATATCGACCAGGAGTTACACATGGTTCAGGAGGGGTCACATATCGACCAGGAGGAGTTACACATGGATCAGGGGGGGTCACATATCGACCAGGAGTTACACATGGATCAGGAGGGGTCACATATCGACCAGGAGTTACACATGGTTCAGGAGGGGTCACATATCGACCAGGAGTTACACATGGTTCAGGAGGGGTCACATATCGACCAGGAGTTACACATGGTTCAGGAGGGGTCACATATCAACCAGGAGTTACACATGGTTCAGGAGGGGTCACATATCGACCAGGAGTTACACATGGTTCAGGAGGGGTCACATATCGACCAGGAGTTACACATGGTTCAGGAGGGGTCACATATCAACCAGGAGTTACACATGGTTCAGGAGGGGTCACATATCGACCAGGAGTTACACATGGTTCAGGAGGGGTCACATATCGACCAGGAGTTACACATGGATCAGGGGGGGTCACATATCGACCAGGAGTTACACATGGTTCAGGAGGGGTCACATATCGACCAGGAGTTACACATGGATCAGGGGGGGTCACATATCGACCAGGAGTTACACATGGTTCAGGAGGGGTCACATATCGACCAGGAGTTACACATGGTTCAGGAGGGGTCACATATCGACCAGGAGTTACACATGGTTCAGGGGGGGTCACATATCGACCAGGAGTTACACATGGTTCAGGAGGGGTCACATATCGACCAGGAGTTACACATGGTTCAGGAGAGGTCACATATCGACCAGGAGTTACACATGGTTCAGGAGGGGTCACATATCGACCAGGAGTTACACATGGTTCAGGAGGGGTCACATATCGACCAGGAGTTACACATGGTTCAGGAGGGGTCACATATCGACCAGGAGTTACACATGGTTCAGGAGGGGTCACATATCGACCAGGAGGAGTTAGACTTTCTAAGCTACTCCATCTTTAGCTCGTGCTCCTTATGCATCTTGGTGTTGAGCTTGAGGTGGTATCTGCAGGAAGACTTGCACATGGATCAGGGGTGATACATTAAGGAGGAGAAATGCATAGATTGGGAGTGACGCATGGATTACAAGGGGTCTCGTTTGCATAAGGGGGGTCACATCTGTTGGTATCAGGGGGGGTCACATATGGATCAGGGGTGAGTGAGTATGAACCAGGAGTTACTGAAGTATGGAACAAACACAAAATTACTTAGGTATGGAGCAACGAGCAACTCGCCCACATAAGGCGTTAGAATCCAGGATCTATATCATATTCGAACGGCGGGCATCTGATCCTGAGGCCCTACGCCCCCTTTGATGCGGTAAGCCTCGCTCCTAGATCCGAAATCCGGATAAATCCACCAACCTCTCTAGATCCACCCGCTGCTGCTCTAGCCTCTCTTTCAGCTCTTGATTTTCCTCTTTCAGATGCAAGATCTCCTCCTCCACCTCCACCTGGGCATCCATGGCAAGGGCAAATGAGGTTCAGGAATGGAGGGGGAGAGTGCCCAGATCAAGAGGCAGGGCTCAACTCTGGATCTCCTCTTTCATATAATCATGTGCAAGATCCCCTCCTCCACCTCCACCTGAATTAACCAGATGCATGGCACAAGTTGATGAGGTGAAGGAGTGAAGGTTCCACACTTGATTCTCCTCTTTCAGATGCAGGATCTCCTCCTCCACCTCCAACTATTTTACCGGATTCGTGGCAATAGTGTATAAGGTTGAGAAATGAAGAGGGAGGGCGCCAAGGACAAGGGGGAGAGTTCGACCCTTGATACGTCTCTGGAGTGTGTAAGATCCCTTCCCTCACCTCTTTGACCGGAGGAAATATGGCGGGGTGGGGGTAAGGTAAAGTGGGAGGGTACAAGGTCAACCTTGAACCTCAACCAGGGAATTCACATTGAGGGTTTTAGAGTTTTAGGGTTCCACGATCAAAGATGAGGACAGGGTGGATTCAAGTGGGGGGTCAGGGTTAACGGAGGAAGCTTCAGATTTGAAGGGGGATCATTTAAGGTTAAAGGGGTAAGGTTCACGGTTGAGGGGGAGGGTTCAGATTTAAATGGGGGGTGTCCAGGGTTTGAGGGGTGGAGTCGGGGTTGAGGTGCAGGGTTCAGTTTCAAGGGCAGGGCTCAGGGTTGAGGGGGAGGGTTCAGATTGAAAGGGAGAGTCAGGGTTGAGGGGCTGTGGTGAGTTGTGACGTGTGCAGGGTGCAGGTTCCGGAGATGGAAGGCACAGCCAGGCCTGAGACGAGGTGGAGCCCGAGGGGCCAGGGTAAAGCACATCCCCTAAGGCTGTGTCGGAACCCTTGTAATAAACTAATAATTGATCCTCAACCCTGGACTCCTTTCCCCACTCTTCGCAGCTGACCACCTACCCCCAAATATCACGCGCCCCCATCCCACTGCCTTAACTCTCACCTGCATAGCCCGCACCAGCCCCTGTGATTCTGCACCCCATCTGCTTCAGTCCGAGCATCATGCAATCTTCCAAACCCATATCCAGAGCATGCATGCTGCAGGCTCACGTCTCCAGGGTTTAGGATTGCAGGTTACACCCCTCCCGTAATCTGCCAGTTCGTAGGCTCCATAACCGCGGCCAGTATCGCTTTCAGATGCCCAATGTCTACTTTTAAGTAAAGCGTTCCTATCCGAAGTGATAAGGGTTCACCCTCCCCCCCCTGCATGCACATGCCGGTTCATGTCCTCTGTGACCGCGACCAGTGCTGTGCGAATGTGGTCAGTCAGTTGAGGTCAGGGTCAGGAATCAGGAGTATCCAGGTCGATAGCGAGCCAGGGTCAGCCAGGGTCCTTTGTGACCGCGGCCAGTGCAGTATCCAGGTCATCAGAGCCTAGTTTAGGGAATGTGTTGAGGGTGGATGGACAAAATATAGTTAAGGTTGAATCCTCCATGCTTGTTTTTGTGTTAATGGATCAACCTTAGTTAAGAGTGAATCGTTGATGGCTGATGGTGGAACCCTGGTTCAGGGAGAATCCTCCATCACGGATGTGTGGACCTATCCACACCTGCCGGTTCTTGTACTCCATGACTGCTGCCAGTGTCGCATTGAGGTCGTCCACTTTTGCCTGCATGTCCCTGTGGCGCGTGGCGGCCTCCGTCAGCAGCTTGGTCTCTCGAATAGCCGCCAGCTCCTCCAGCTTCTTCAGCTCAGCCTCCTTCTCGTCCCTCATCTGTGGGGTACAGGGTTTAGGGGGATTAACTCCGCCTCATTCTAGTGCTTCTTCTGTGGGTTCACGTTTAGGGGGCCGGGGTCAGCTTGGCCCCTCTTTCTCGTCCCTCATCTGTGGTTTTAAGGGTTTAGGTTTTTAAGTCCAGCTCTGCATTCTTCTAGTGCTTATTCTGTGGGTTTAGGGCACAGGGTCTAGGGGTCAGCTTGCACTCCCTCTGGTCCCTTATCTTTAGACATGATGGCCAGGGCATAGGACAAATGTGTGTAGGGGGGGGGGGGGGGGGGGAGCGGAGCAGCATGCATGTAGCAGTGGCCACAGCAGGGAGCGCAAAGAGGGGGGGGGGGGGGGAGAGGGAAAACACGCGAGGCAGTGCGAATGGGCTCACCATTGCAGCAGGAGAGTTTATGTTTAGAACCCTACACCCTCAAACAGGCTCATCATCCCAGCCAAGTATTTTACTAACCTGAATGTAAACCCCAAAATGAAAACAGGGTCATAGCAACAGGGTGGCACTGAGCAGGGACTAGGGATAAACCAACACGGGTAACATTCTCACCCCCTGGGCTCACTGTTGCAGAGGTCGACTTAGCAGGCAGCCTGCCCGCTGCTGATGTACCCCTCATCTCATGCACCGTGCTGCCATTGTCAGCTTCTGCCCCATATCATCCCTCCTGCCGGCTAGTACCCCATGCTGGCTCAAGCCCCATGCCCGTTTATACTTCATGCCAAAAGCCATGCAAGCATGCATGGGGGGCGTGCAGGGCATTCAGGGTATGTTGAAAGACCCCGCATGGAGAGATAACTCGGTCGCATGGCTTCAAGGCATCGAATTGTGTGCCGTCTGAGGCATCATCCAGGTATGGTGGCCCCGCACAGCAAAAGTAAGAGAGATGCTGCCCCTATCCCCCAAACAAGCATAACTTAGACTGCAATATGGTGAGTGAGACTGCAATATCGGTGCAATTCGCATTATTACCTTTATGCCATATATTTTTAATATGTATCTTAGCGGAAACAAAACGTATACCTTTCGATCTGCCAGAGGCTGAAGCGGAATTGGTGGCTGGTTATAATGTAGAGTTTTCTTCATTAGGATTTGCCCTATTCTTTATAGCCGAATATGCTAATATGGCTGTAATGAGTGCTTTAGCTTCTATATACTTTTTAGGGGGTTTTTCAGCATAAAAATTAACGGCAATATTTTTTGCATTTGTAGACAGGCCGATTGATGCTGCATGCATTCACCATCGTCATCTGCAAGGAGGGCGAGGCGTGCGGTGTATGATCAAGCCCGGGGTTCTGGGTTCAGGATACACCATATGACCATGAAGCCTCAAGTAGTGCGGTGCGGTGCAGGATTAAGACCAGGCTGCGGCATGGAGCAGGTGTGGATGGCATTGCTTTTCTCTCTTCTCTCCCTCTCCCTCTTTATCCTAACAGGCATGCGGCCGGCTCTCGTGACAAGCGAGCGACACGTGCTCCATAAACCCACCTCATGTGCCATGGGACCGTCTCATTTGCCATGCGATTGGCCCATCCGGCTCATGCGCTAAACAACCAGCCCATGCGCCATGCTGATAGGTCATGCACCATGCGACCGGCTGATACTGCAAGCGACCCATTGATGCGTTATGCCACCAGCTAATGCGCCTTGCCACCAGCTTGTGCGCCATGCAGCCTACTCATACACCATACTCTCAGCATATGCACGATGTGCATGGAGCTGGGACACCACTAGGCTCCTTGAGTCTCCCCAGTTGCAAATATGGACATCAGAAAACGCCGCCTGCTTCTGCCATGCGCATGGCGATGCCTGCATGAACAGCCGGATTGTATTAAAGCTGAAGCTGGCATGTATACGCCTCATGCATGCGGGGCAGTCTCCTCAGCCTCGCCATGCGGTGGGGGACATGGTCGTCCATTCTCACACCCCACCCCCAGGAGCAGCAGCAGCCCCCTCCGCTATGCAAACACGCACACTTCGCATCTGTGCGTCCATCTCCGCGATCTTCTCCGTCTTCTGCAACAGCTCCTGCCGCAGGAACTCGGTGACCTCGTAGTTCTCTCGCTGCGTGTCCTCCAGCTGCTTAAGCAGCGACCGGTTCTCATCCGTGACCTTATTGAACTGTGACTTTGTATCAGCAAGCGCCTTCTTCTTCCGCTGGTTCCTGGGGTCACCGCAATAAGGCGCACACGCTCAGTCGGGGCATACGAGTGAGGGCCGGAGTTGGCCCCGACCAGGCCGCTGGGCCAGCTATTTCTTGAATCGCGTACTCTGCAAGGATGACATATTGCGTCGCCGTCAGCTCCGTCGTGACTTCCCCCGCGTCCGCCATGTTGACGACGACAACAATAGGCTTCGGACCCTCCTCCTCAAATAGGCAGTCGCGCTCACAGCCTGAAGAAACAGCTATGATTTACGTTCGCCACCTACCACGTATAATCCGAAACGAACGCTGATTCAATGAGGAAACGAACGAATGAGTTGCCCCAAGATTCGGGCTAACGTTTTGTGAGTCAAGTTACAGCAGTACGGGCTCAACCGCAGCAGCAACCGTCTTTCCCTGCCCACAAGATATATCTTAGTTTCTCTGCATTCAATGAGGCTGTAGGTGTAGTGGTGGAGCTTGAGTACAGTTGTTGCGGGGATGGCACTATGCTCAGCATGCCTTGTGCGAAAATCGCCAGGGTATCAAGGAAGCCAAGGAAGCCTCAGACATGCAGGGGGGAGAGGAACTTCAATAGGGAGGGAGCATCGTCAGCGTATGAGTCGCCTAAAAGGACCTCCCCAGGCCAAACTCCACATCTACAGCAATGCAAGTGTGGTGCCAACAGCGAATGGCCCAGGCATGAAGAGGTAGAGAATGGGAGCCAGGGGGCAGCCTTTTGGAGTACCGTACCCGCATTATGAGCCACTGGATCCGCCAGGATCTTGGCCGGAGGCGGTAGTAGTCCAGGCTGAAGAGGGTGATGGGCGGTAGCTTGCTGGGTCTACGCCTTGGCTAGCAAAGGTGCGTGGAAGGGTGTACCATGCATGCATTGAATTTGAGGGACGTCCATACATTGGATCCCCTGGTTGTAAAAAGGGCAGCGAGCATGCCCGAGATTCGGTCCTGAGGGGAACACCGGAACTCATGCTAGGGGCTATACCCCAGGCGCATGGCCGCAGCATGGCGGTGAATAAACCCATGTTGACAGTGAGGACATCCACCTGGGCTGCACACGTCTCCAAATTGTTCTTGTCCATGCCAATCCCACTAGTCCTGCATTAGGCTAGTGGGAGAGGAGGCAGATGCTTCAGCCGCTTGGATACATGCCCTTCATGGGCAGGTACGGACTGTCCGTGTGCATGTCCATATCCATGCAGAACAACGTGACTCAAAACGCGTTATGTAGGCCAGGCCAGTCCTGCTGGTCCTGCATGAGGCTAGTCATGCATGAGGCATGGGGAGCAATAGGCAATCGTGAAGGCAGCGCAGACCAGGGCGCAGACGCATGCCCGAGTGCAAGAAGATCTGATGGACTGACGTGACTTGGCATTGTGGCAACATGGATTAGGGACAGGTTTGACTGGTCTAAACGATTTGCCAGCATCAAGTAGCAACCTCATCAAGCCAGGAGGTAAATGAATATAGAGGTGGCAGGTCCGGCCTTAAATCAATCGTGACCGACTTGGTCGTGTACCGCATGGCTTTGCAAGCGCTGTCCATCAGCGTAGGTGATGAAGCCATGGCTTGTGGCCTTGTACCGACTGCCTGGTTTACGCTGTGCTGTTACGAAGGGGCTCCTTAGGAAGAGCTGTGAATTCCGTTTGTGTTCCGAATGGCTGATTCGTTACAGGCTTTCGAATTACAGGAGGCAATCAGGCGGCCGGCCGCAGGGCAGCCGGATAGGTTGCCGCATTTTTATGCTGTTGCAGGAATATGCCAAGTATTTACTGAACTCACTTTTCGAGTATGGGTCGTTCTCGCTTTCATCTATGAGGTTTCTAGGGTCGTTGGGTTTTTTTGCTACGATTCCCGCTACCTTGGCAACTTCCTCATTGCCAGCTACCCCTGTGTGGGATCTGACCTTGTAGATGTATGTTTTCCCTCTACTTTCGGCTCTGACACTTGGTGCGTCTTGGATATTGTTGAGCAGGCCAAAGTGCTTGCTCTCAGACAGGGTCCATGGGGCGTCGAGGATTCTCCTGATCATGCTGATGGAGCATGCGCTGTCCGTGTAGAGGTGAATGTCCTCGTTGGGTGCGGCCACAGCCTGGTGTATGAGGGCTATGTGGATTGCGCTCAGTTCAGCCCGGTTTATAGTATTGGTCCTGCCCGTACCGTTGGGGTTGATTCTGATTGACTCGTGACCTCTGGTATACCTGCATTGAATAGCCGCCCCAATGGTCTGTACTTCGTCTGTCTTGATGCATGAACCATCTGTGTACACCCCGTCTGCAGGTGCACACAGTGGGCGGGTGCATGGGAACTTGGCATCACGGTTTTCATCCCCACTCCATGGGCCTGGCGTGGTAGGTCCGCAGTTGCTTGCCGGGTTGGGCCCATAGGGGGAAGTTTTTTTAGGGCGTGGGGAGCTTTGGCGTTGTATTTACTGTCGTGGGTGCACGTGGGGGTAGCATCCGGGTCTTGGGGCCCGCCAAGGGTTGCAGCCGGGCCTTGCGTGAGTCTGTGTAGCGTGTTCATGTTGCACTCTAAGAGGTACGATTGTTTCCCAGCAGCGTTGAATACCGCCACCGCGATCATGGTGCCTTCGATATCGAGGTTGAGGTTGAATCTATTGGTTAGCCAGTGTTCTGGTTGCTTGAAGTTTCTCCTTGAGTCTGATGACATCAGGATCTGGGTGTTGGGGTGCTGCAGGTGGTTCAGAAGGGGGCTACCTCGTGCGTATGGAATTATCAGCACGGTACACGTAGGGATTTCAGGTTGGCTTTCAGCGCTGACAATAGCCCACCGGAAGGCTTTGTCACATTCTTTGGTATCTTGCCCTGGGTATGCTTGGGAGGAACCTGTCCATGCAGTGGAGTATGCGTCGTAATTGGCTCCAAAGAGCTGGTCCTCTTTGAAGGTAGACCAATACGATGGGATGCAGGCGTTTCTTTCCAATGGTGACGCAAACCTTTCCATAGTTGTCCCTAGTGCCTCGCTTAGAGCGTTCATCAGCTCATCTGGGCAGCCCCAGTTGTTTCCGATGTGGCTCCTCATTGTGCCCTACGTGCTGCTTTTCTTGCTAGGCGGTATCGGGTCTGCATCCTGGCCATGTCTTCGGCGAAGGTGGTTGCTGCGAGGTCTAAGTGCAGTTGCGGATCCGTGGCTTTTGTGTGGTGGTAGCACGCATGGGCTCTGGTGAGGGCCTCTGTACTCAGGGTGCCTACACATTTTCCATCTGGTTGGTAGGTGTAGGCGATGCTTTTGTTAGTGACGTTATTGTTGGGGCCGTCTGCGTTGGCCGTGCATGTCCCTGTTTGGATAACATACTGCTTGGGGGGGACAATGTCTCTGTCTGCGTTACGTTCCACAGGGTCGAGTCTGACATGCTGCCTCACTGACCGTGTTGTCTCCCATGTGGATTGCACGGTCAGGTGGCTGCCAGTCCTACCCTGCCGGAGGTGCTCGGGAAGGTGAGTGTCCCTTGCCTCTGAGGGTAGGTTGGGGTTTCCTGCTGCCCGTGGTTCAGGGTGTGTGTGTAATTTTTTGTACTGAGCCAGGAGGCGGGGGAAGACGTGGGGGTGGCTGGCATATAAGTTGCTTTCGGTGTTACTGGAATCCTCCCAGATCACCCTTACTAAGGTAAGGTGTGCGGTGCTGCCTTGATTAGAGAGGAAGTAGGTTTTCTCACCTGTGGGTTCTGAGATGGCCACTTGAGCATGATTTGAGGCCCCTGTCATTTGCGGGTAGGTTTGTTCGAAGGCAGCAATGTGATCCTGGCCAATGACTACGGGGGCCCACTTGACTCTGTAGTGGCAGTGAGCTTGGCCACAGTGCCGATAGCTCTCCATCCCTGTAATTTCGGTAATAGTGACTTGCTCATCATATAAGGATCTGATGCACTCAGTTGACAAATTCTTGTTTTTGCATATGTTTTCTCTGAACTCTTCCCATGTGCAATTTTCGGTGTCAGCCATGGCTCCCTCGTTGGCTTGCTGGCTGGCATGGGATGACATCAACTCTTGGCGTTGTTGCCAAAAGGAGGCCATGTTGCCAGGCCGGTCTTGGTGGACTAGGGATGGGTGCATGAGGGTAGTCGCTGGTCTCTCCGTTATCATGGGTCTCGCGTATTGTCTGTGGGTCGCTTCTTGACTGCGCTGGGACCTCTGCACTTTTGTGAGCTTACGTCGGCAGGTTTTTGTATCTGCTTTCCGGGGGCTGGTCATGGCCTCTGTGTGTGGTTCGTGCCTCGCCTTAGGCTCCTGGGACATGAGATCCCTGATGTCCCTAGTGCCTGTTGTGCGCCGGGTATGGGAGTTTTTTGCTGGTTGAATTAGTTCCGGGGGTAGGGCCCTCATGGCTAGTCCAAGGGGTTTGGTGGAGCTTACCTAGCTGATGCTAGCTTTGTTGGCCGGGAGCACCCCGCTGAGGGCTATGCTGAGTTGGTTCAGGGCTTTCTTTTGCCTTGGTTTTACACACGGTCCATATATGCGTGCCAGGTCTTCAGTCGTGATGAGGTGTGTCCCTGCGTCTGTGATGAGCTCGCCGACGTGTTTGACCCCTATGGCTTGCAGGGGGTTCATGAGGGTTGGGCACACTCGTCGAGACCGGAGAAGGGCTGCCAATCTCCCCCCATCTTGGCTGTAGAGAGTCACCCCGTCGGGTGGGATCTGTTTGAAGACTTCGCCGTGCATGGTGAGTTCCAGGTCGTGGCGGCCCATGATAGCTAGTTGCCGTAGGCCCGTGCAGAAGCTTGACATGCCATCCGACATTTCTTCAACCGGGGCACCGCCCATTTGGTCGCGTTGTATGTAGAGGTCCCAGGGGCAAAAAACAACTGAATACACCCCATGATCGTGCCTGGCAGAGGGCATTGAGATGCAGGCAGGGCGACAGCTACGCTGCCTGCTGTATGCGGATGACCTCTCCTTGCTAGCCCGCACCCCAGCAGGGCTGCAACGCATGCTTGATGCCTTGAATATGCGGCACATAAACAGCTTCAGGTCAATGTCAGTAAGACAGAGATCATGGAGTTTGGCAGCCGCTTAGCAGCGCAGCGCCGACAGCCAGCCCATGTTTGCGTGTACGGCCCTGACCGTACCGTGTTGAAGCGTGTCCAAGAATTCAAGTTCTTGGGCATCACTCAGCACGAAAGCGGCGGCATGAAGAGGGCAATGGAGGGTAGACAGGCGCCTTTGGCTGCCGCGCTGCACCGTGTTCCAACTACGGCGACGTGGTGTGGGCCACCAGCCACCTTCGGCCGCGGCAATGTCTCTCCAGCAAAATGCAGTCCAGCTTGCTTCAGCACCTACGCCAGGCTGCGGGGCTACCTGCATCAGCCGCCAGTTGGGGAGTCATGAGAGAGCTGCAGCTCCAACCACTACAACGAGACTGGTGGGCCCATATCCTCCGCTTCTGCAATGCAGCGGTGGCACCGGAGGCACAGCAATACAGCCCTCTCATGGCTCAAGCCATGGCAGCAGCAGATATGCAGCTTGCAATCAGCCAGGGCACTGGCGGCCGCACGTGGTGCTTTGATCTGCTGGGTGCATTAGAGGAGCTGGAGCGGGGGGCAGCCACCCCCACCTTGCGCGAGGCAGCAGCTGCCCTACAGCGCCTACCCGTCACAGAGGTGTTGGCACTCGTTGACGCAGCCTACGAGCAAGCACGGCTGGACGCAAGCGGCGGTGGGGACCCCAGGGACCCTACCACCAAGCACAGATCTGCGGCGACCTACCGCGCCTGGTTCCAGTCCACGGCGGGTGCCGTGCTGGCGCAAGCCCAGAGCCGCACTAGTCAGAGGGAGTGTGCTTGTGTGCGCACCAATTTGCGACTGCGGCTTGGCGCGATCAGCACTGCTGATACCAGAGGACGGCGCAACGGTCAGCGGCGACAAGCACGTTGCTGCCAGCGGTGTTGGGCACGGGTGGATAGCGAGCAGGTAGAGGTTGCGCTGCATGTTTGCTTCCAGTGCCCTAGTGTCAGGGAGCAGTTACGGGAGCAGGGGTGGGCAGGTCCTCCGGGCGCTGCCACTAACTTCCACCAGTTGTACCAGGCTGAGCATGGGTGGGACGCACTTGCTTTTGTGGACCGTGCTGTGGGCATTATTGAGGGTTAGTCTCCAGGGTTTCTGAGGCCGATGTCGTTGGCCTTTCCGGCCTTCTCTTTTGTTTTTTGTTGTTGTTGTTGTTGTTGTTTGCCCCCTTTTTAGTTTTTTCTCTTCTCCCTTCTGTTCAGTGGAGCGCCCTCGCGGCCAAGCAGGGGTGGGATACGCTTGCTTTCCTGGACTTTTCTTTTCTTAGAGGCTTTGTTGAGGGCTAGTCTCTAGTGGAACTCAGGTGTTGGACTTGGTCTACTTTGCCTTCTCGGCCTCTCCTTTTGTTCCTTTCCCCCTTTCTTCCTTTTAGTTCCTCCTTTACTCCCTTTTGAACAGTTGGGCGCCCACGCAGCCGAGCTTTGAGCGGGCCCAGAGGTGTAACGTTATTGACCCCATCATCGAAAGTTGTAGAGCTTGACGAAAGCTTTCCATGTCTGGTCTTAAAAAAAATGGCCTAGGGGGCTGGGATTTATGGAGGGTCAAAGTGGGGGTGGGGGGGAGGGGGGTAAAAGAAAAAAGGGCATGTCTGAAAATTTTAGAATATTTGTTTTTAAACATCAGATTGAGACGAAAGCTACACCGTTGCATTCCTACTGCCATTTGCTACGGATATGCACCATAAAAAATTCCACACAGAATACCAGACCCCTCTTGGCATGCAATTTGGGTATGGTAGGGTGTCATGGCTCTGGAACCACATGCACCGTTGTGCGTTCACTCATTATGGACTCACACGGTGTATGTCGCACCATAAAGCAGTAATCGTGCCAAAATGGTGTAAGCTGTCCTTACTGCCTTAGAGAGGCTCAAACTACTCACAACTAAGGTTCAACACCTGTACATACGTGCCTCTTGTACTACACTGCTGAGGTACAAGGGCTGTAAAGGGGTAACTTGGTACAGCGTACCGCATAAGAGCTAAGGCTGGGATAAGGCTGGCCTGCCCGGGCGCCCCTAGCTGTGGGTACCGCCCCTACTTTACTCGCGATGGTTGCTTCGGGTCCGTGGTGGACTTCTTCCCCACTGAGTGGCGGACACCTACGGGCGGACTCAGCGTCTACACGCTGGCCGCGAATGCGCGGCGCGTTAAGCTGTGGTTGGAACTTCTAGGTGACAGGCGTGGAGCTGGTCGCTTGTAGAGCTGCGACTAAAGGCCTGTCGGGTAGCGAACCCTGCGGGTCGTTATGAGTCACTTACCGCGTGTAGCGGGCGGAGCCGTAGCCGTAGACTGCGGACGACGTAGTCCTAGGCAGGGCTGGGCTTCGGGCTAGGTGTTCTCGTGCTTGCTAGACGGCGGGGACGCTGTTCTAGGCTTGACTGGCTTAGTGGTACTGGCTTTGATGCACTTCACTGGTTAGGTCTCCGAGATCTAGCCGGTGCTGGTTACAAATAGAGGCCTGTCCACTTAAAAGGAACGAAGTGAACGTCAAGCGTGCAAGCCGGGATTCAAAGGTCCCGGCAAGCCCTATGCACTGAGTACGGGAAACCCTGCCTCAGACCTTCCCGAAAGTGGGAAGCTGGGCTCCTAACCCTAAAAAGGGGCTCCGCAGGGAAGCTGCGGAGTCTACGGGGACGCGTCAGCGGTCCCTACGGTTTTGGCACGTATACTGCATTATACCGTGACAGCTGTCGCACCATAAAGCAGTAATCGTGCCAAAATGGTGTAAGCTGTCCTTACTGCCTTAGAGAGGCTCAAACTACTCACAACTAAGGTTCAACACATGTACATACGTGCCTCTTGTACTACACTGCTGAGGTACAAGGGCTGTAAAGGGGTAACTTGGTACAGCGTACCGCATAAGAGCTAAGGCTGGGATAAGGCTGGCCTGCCCGGGCGCCCCTAGCTGTGGGTACCGCCCCTACTTTACTCGCCCCCCGCTCCTCACGAAACGCACGCCGGGCGTGCGTGGGGAGCCGGACTAGGGGTGGTACTGAAACTGAGATCGGAAAAATATGTACACTCAGAACTGGTGAGTTCCCTAACACGGAACCCTCCTAAACACCTGACTGCAATCCAACCAGTCGGTTTGAACAAAAGAAATCCACTGAAGAAAATCCACTGCAGGAAATTAACACAAGGAAATTCACCAAAGGATACTCACTGAAACCCGTGGCGAACCCTAGGTCCAACCAAGGTACCGAAAACTCGACTCAGGCCTCTGGGTTCCCGGTCTCTTTCTGGCCTGATCAGGGCATACAGAATCCGGTACCTTCACCATTGTCATGCTTGTTTGGAAGTCAAGAAAGGGTCAGAACCCCTGAAAAGCCATCAGAACTACGGGAAGCCAGCGGCCATCAGAATCCATCAGAAATCAGAAGTCAGAAATTATCAGACATCAGAACGCATCAGACCATCAGGAATTGTCAGAATTCCTCAGAAACCATCAGAAATCAGAAGTCAGAAATTATCAGACATCAGAACGCATCAGACCATCAGGAATTGTCAGAATTCCCCAGAAATCAGAACGCATCGGAAACCATCAGAAACCAGAATCCCACAGAAACCATCAGAAATCTACAGCGGGTCGCATGAGAATGACCCGAATCTTCAGTGGGGCTGATCCGGGCCTACAGACTTCTCCTGTTATTCAACCTTGAGCTCTGCATAGGAACACGGAAACCCGCTGCTCTCGCCCCACTGCACCGTTGACACCTGGCCCTAAGCTACATGAGACGTGTGCAGTAGCAGCGGTGCTTCTCCCAACCCGCCTCTACAGGTGGCTGGCCCTGTGGCGGTTCTATGGCTATTATCCCGCCCTGTCCCCCTTGGCTGTCTGCCCCTAGGCAGCTGTCCCCTCCTCTGCTCTGGCTGCGTCGGTGGCCGCTTTGGCCCTGCGCTGAACTGCCCTGGGGGTGACGTTGGCTTCTCCTCTGCCCGTTGTGTATGAAATGTCATACAGCCCGTTGGGCATGGGCCTGGCGATGCCCCGCTCCATCTGTTTAGTGGCCGGATTGGTGGCCATGACCTCCACCTCTGGCTTGTCCATGGCTCCTGTCTCCTGGGCTGCTCTGGCGGCTGCCCTGGTTGCCCGGGGCGCTGTCTCCTCGGGATGGGCTGGTTTGTTCGGTACTGCTGCTGCGGCCGGGCCCGGCACGCGGGTCCTTGATGCAGGCTCGCACCTGGGGCACATCCAATCGCCCTCGGGGATGGCATAGAGCGCTGGCGCGAGGCAGTCCATGTGCCAGCCGGTGTTGCATGCGTCGCACAGGAGCATGACGTCCCCCCGGTCGGGTAGGCGGCAGACTTCGCAGGACAGGCTGAAGTTGGGCCTGGAGGTGCTGAAATCCACCCTGCCTTTCAGGTTGGGGAGGTGGCACGGGGAGCAGTTGACTGCGTTCTCTGTCACGGTCAAGCCATCGGCGCCCTCCAGTACCAACGCCCCCGTCTCCCCCAGCCTCTGCACCCGCAGGATTTCCGGCCTGGCTTTGGGGTCGAGGCTGCGCCGCTCCGAAGCGTACCGGACGTACACGTAATCCCCAACGGCGAACCGCCTGACCTATAGGGTACATATCCTCCTCCGCGGATCCTGGCGTAGCGCAACTTGTCCCGGTGCTGTGCGATCTTCAGGTGCTCTCCCGCGACCGGAAGGGCCTCCTTGATCCTGGCCACCCTGGCGAGGAGCAGGTCTGCGGCCTCCTCCACTGTTGCCACTCGCGCTGTACTCCACAGGTCTGCCCCGACCTTGGAGGGGAACACTGGCTTCTGCCCGTACAGGACCTCGTAGGGAGCCATGCGCGTAGCCTGCTGAGGTGAGCACCGGAAACCCAGCGCCACCCACGGGACCATCCTGTCCCACGAGTCGTCGCTGCTCCCGTCCCCGCAGCACTTGCGCAGGCCCGTCTTGAGGGTCTGGACAGCCCGTTCGGATAGCCCATCCGCCTGGGGATGGTTGGCGGAAGTGGTGCGATGGTCAATGAAGCAATCGAGTAACATGTCTTGGAACTCTCCCTGGAACTCTGTCCCCTGATCGGTGACCACCTCTGCGCATCCCCCAAACCGTGCAACCACGTTTTGGAAGAATGCCAAGGCCGTCACGTCAGACGCCTTGCTGGGGATGGGGATAAGCTCCACCCACTTGGAGTAGTGCTCTACACACACCATGACGTACCGGTTGCCCCTAGGCGTGGTAGTGAACGGCCCGCACAGGTCCACACCCCAGCGGAAAAATAAACCCTCAATAGGGAGTGGGTGCAGGTCTGGCTGCGTGTGATTGAACGTGGACGCCCTTGCCCTGTCGCACACCCCGCACTCCTGGACAGCCTTCCTGACCGCTGCTCTAAGCCCTCTCCACCAGTGCTGCTGCAGGATCATGAAGGCCGTGCGGTGGCTGCCGAAGTGACCGGTGCTAGCGTGAGCTTCCCTGATTACTGCCTGTCTGTCCTCGGGCCTGGGAACTACACACCGCCGTCCGTCTGGCATCACCCTTATCAGCACGCCCCCCCTCTCTGGTTCCCACTGGAAAGGTGCGGCTCTGCGCTGCACCCTGGCCTGTTCCCCTGCTTCTGCCCCAGGGGGGTGCATTTTTGATTGCAGGTAGTGCAGGACTGGCACGTCTGTCCATACGTCCACCCGGGCTGCAGGCCCTGCTGCGCAACCTGGCGGGTCCACGACCTCCCCTGTTTCGTCGTCAGCTACCCGGACGGGATCTGGGTCTGGGTCAGACTGCCCACCTGGTTCCTGGGCTGCATCCGCCCAGTCTGCTGCCGCTGACTCCCCCAAGCACTGCCGATATGTTGCTGCCGCTTCGTCCTCGCCGGAGCATGCTTTGCCTGCACTGGCTAGGGCGCAATGTGTGGACGTCAGGGTCATGCCGATAGCCGGGTCGCGGTCCGGGCCTGGTAAGCCAGCCCTGCGGGCCAGCTCCCTAGGGATGATCTTGGCCGCCTCGAGGGCTATGGTGAGCCAAGCCTCGAGGGCCCAAGCATCCATGCACCTGCCCAAGGCGGCCCTCCTATCTCCCTCAGGGAAGTCTGGGCGGGGCAAAGTGGACCCCACTGCGTACCCCATGGCCCTCTCCCTTTCATTTGCATTTGGTTCCTGCAGGCCCCCCATGGGCCTGAAAACCATGCCGCTCTGCCCGTTCCGGAAAGCGTAGGATGCGGGGGTGGCCATGAGGCAGGGCAGCGCCCTCCTTGGTTGCCCAGACACATTGATGCGGTACCCGCCGTTATCGGGGCAGGCCACGACCTGCGCCCTACTACCCTCGTCCAGGATGTCATCCACAATACCGTCGTGCGGCCTATGCGATGCCTGGATAACAAACTCAATGTCTGCAGCTGGTGCTAGGTTGCCCCAGTAGTTACGCGTGCGGTGGGCATAGGAGCCCACTTGCGCTGCATCAAACAGGGAGGGCCTGCCCAGCATCCTGCACACCTCGCCGAAAGCCTCTACACTAGCCTTCTCGCTCCTCTGGTTTAGCTGCATAGCGACATTTTCAATCAGGTATGCTGGCGGCTTGGCCCTCTGCAGGATCTGCAAGGAGCCGAGCAGCTTGATAAGGGGGAAGAAAGACTTGCTCCTGGCCCCCTCGAGCCCCTTGCCCTTGCCTGCAGCCGACAAGTCATGGCACTCCCATCCTGCTACCATAAACCACTAGCGACCCTGCTGTGCCCCAGCCTGTATGAAGTGCTGGGCAGTAATGGAGTACACGTCCTGGGGTAAAGCCCTGAACGCCCCCTCGACAGCAGGCGCTGGGAGCAATAGCGGGTATTGCTTGTGCAGCTGCACCAGTCTCCCCCCTGCGATCTCTCGCATGGTGGCACTGGTGTCGGCATACAGATACTGGATGACCGGGATGCCAGCTCTAAGCACCATCTCAAGCCCGGAGCACATACCTCCGAAGGGCTCGAACAGGACCACTCCCTTCTGCTCCAGGGCGTACACCGCCGCTGTCGGTAGGCATGCCGTATCCACCCCTGCATGGAGGTGGGCCGGAGTCGAGCGGGGCAGATCGGTCAGCACATTGTTGATCAGGTCCCTGGCCCGGGCCCTGCTATTGAAAGCTCTTTCTGCAGTACTGGCAGGCTGTGCCTGCTCATCGTCCTCATCCTTTGCGCTGGAGATAGCCTGGCCGCACGGGGCCACTGTACATGCCGTCTCAGCGGCCCGCAGGCGGCGCACGCCTCGTCTGCCCTCTTGTGCCAGGCGCACCACCTGATCTGCGTGCCACTGGTTTACCCTGCCTAGGCCTGTGAGCAGAGCGACCTGAGATCCGCAGGTGGTCCCACTAGGGGTGTGTGGTTCAGGGGCGACATCGTCTAGCCTCGCTCCTGTGCGGTCGTCAGATGACGGGAGGGGTGACCTAGACGGGATATCTGCGTTCTGGTGGCAGGCCCCTGACCGGTGGACAATGGTAATGTCAAGCTCCTGGAGCATGAGTGCCCAGCGTGCGTGCTGCCCCACTAGGGTCTGGTTATCCATGAGATAGGTGAGGGGTTCGTGGTCTGTGACCAAATGCACCTTGCACCCAAAGAGCATATGACGGTACGTCCGGGCAGCGTACACAGCGGCGAGCATTTCCCCCTGAAATGACGAGTAGTTCTTTTCGCTTTTGTTCAGGGAACGGGAAGTGCAGGCTACCATGTACTCCCTGCCGCTGTCGTCGCACTGCCCTAGCACCGCCCCTATACCCTGTTTAGAGAAGTCGGTGTACAACAGGAATGGCCTTGGTGGCCCCTTGCCATCTGGACCCGTTCCGCTGTAGTCAGGTCTGCGTAGCACCCTGCCTCCTTCGCACATCTCAGTTTTGATCAGCTGAAACGCCTGGGCCTGCTCGGGACCCCACACAAACGGGACCCCCTTGACAAGCAATGCGTTGATGCATGCGGCTTTGCGAGAGAAATCCGGGATGTAGCACCGGTAGAAGTTAAGGAATCCCATGACCTCCTGAATGTTCTTGACCGATGCGGGTTCGGGCAGAGCCATGACGGCCGCTATTTTGGCTGCGTGCGGTGTGAGGCCTTGGGCCGAGACGTTGTGGCCTAGGTACTCCACCGTGGCACACCCAAACAGGGACTTGTCAGGATGCACTCGCAGTCCTACCGCGTGGAGCATGTCTAGCATGAGCTCGACATGCCTGATGTGATCTGCAGGTGTGTCACTATACACCAGCAGGTCGTCAATGAAGGCCACACAGAAGGAGCTCAGGCCCGCCCTGGCTATCTCTTCCTCCATCATACGCTGGAAGAAGGGAGGCCCGTTGCGCAGTCCAAAGTTCAACTTTGTGTACATCCATAGTTCTGGGCCCATCCAGAAAGCCGTTTTGGGCTGGTCCTCGACCTTGATCGGGATCTGCATGAATCCTGACCTCAGGTCCACCTTGCTAAATACTTTAGCTGTGCCCAGGTTCTGAAAGATAGTTTCCATCCTGGGGATAGCAAACTCCTGCTTGGCCGTGCGGAGGTTCATTCTCCTCATGTCATGCGCAATGCGGTGATCTGACCACTCGCCTGTCTCGGCACACTTCTTGGCCGCTACGACCGAGTTGGCCGCAAACTTGATGGGCCCTCCCTGGGGGACCCTGACAATAATGCCTGCCTCTATCATGGGCTGGCACTTCTCTTTGAAAATGGCTGCTTTAGGGGGTGGCATGTCCCTTGCTTTCTGAAAGCACGAGCTGTGCTCGTCCTCTAGGGCCAGCGTAAACTCACCCTGTGCACCGCAGTAGCCTGGCAGTTCAAGCATGGAGTAGGCGAACGCCCCCTGACGGTCCCGTAGGCTCTGCTCCAGCTGCTCCTGCTGCTCCCCAGTAAAGTCGGGGTGCTTCCCGAGCAGCCACCCCTCCTCAGTTTTGACGTACTCGGAGGGTGCGTGCACCACCCCTCCGGGCTGGAACATGTCGATGACTCCCCCTGCCAGCGGCTCCCCTGTTACTGCCTGTGGCCCTGCGCTGGATGTGCCCTGATCCCAGGTGCTTTGCGGACGGGGGGGCCGAGGGACGGGCATATCCACTGGGGGTCGCAGCCAACCAGGCTCCAGCTTGGCAGCTGCCTCCCTGCTGCAGACGAATGCTCCTTGTCCGGCAGTGAATCCCCCTCCTCGCACGCCCCTTCCGCTGGCCTGTGCCCCAGGGAGGCAGGAGAGCAGGAGCCACACCAATGCCAGGTGGCACAGGCAAGCTAGAAGGCCCCTGAACGCTGTGCAGGGAAGGAGACCCTTGCAGGCCGGCTGCTGTCTGGGGCTGGGCTGTGGTCCTGCAGGGGCTGCCGGTGACGGCGCTGCTGGCGGGCCCCGGTCCTCTGGGCCCTCCCGCCAGGAGATTTCCAGCTCCACCTGGCTGAACCTGGTGGGCGGCGATGGGCACCCTGTGCTGTTACTGGCGTCTTTTGCCGCTGCTTTCCTGCGTCGTTGGCGCGCGCGGGTCCTGGCGTTCCTTGCCCTTCGCGCTGCTGCGGCCCTGACCTTGGAGGAGTCCGCTGGTCTGTTTTCGCCCCTGCTGGTGGGGGTCTGATGTCCCTCTGCCGCTGTTGGACCTGTGCAGCCTGCAGCGGATCTGTAAGCGCCTTCCGGGCTGACAGTCTGGGCTCTGGCGCTGCTGCTGCTCCTGGCTGCGCTGCGCGGCTGTCTGCCCAGCTGGTGGGGCTGGAGCATCGTCCGCTGGATGGCCTGGTAGTTCCATAGGCTGGTTCTCTCCGGAACCCCCCACTCCACCGGCCAGTTGTCCAATGGTTCGCCTGCCTCTGGCCACCGCCCCTCGTCATTGGCCTTGATGAGCTCTGCCCCGATGGACAGGATCTGGGCGTACTGGACCGCGTGCATGGACGGCTGTAGGGGCTGGTCTGCTGTCTCCCTGTACCATTCCCTGAATGGCACTGGGCGCTGCTCCCCCCTTCTAGCCTGGTTGGCCTCGTCCTGCCTTCGCTCCTCGATGGCCTGCCTTACGTCGGAGATGGTTGCCCTGCTGTGCGCTGCCTTGAACACCACCTCCCTTTCACCTGGCAAGGCTTCCTGCGCGCTGCACCACCATCGCACCCCTAGCCTGGAGTCCTCCTCCATCTGCCATTGCCTGATGAAACCCAGCGACTGGTTCCTCTCGGGGCATGCCATGGCTAAGTGCCCCTGGTGGAAGCAGATGGCGCATCTGCCCTCTCGCAGGCGTGGTGCGGGGCAGGCGTGGTAGTCGTGCCCCTTTTTTCCGCAGCGCTCGCACGGCTCGCTGTGGACGGAGTGGTGGCCCCACGCCGGGGGAACTGCATCGCTGCAGCCGCAGCAGGCCCACACCCCCCGCCGGGTACCTCCTATGCCCGGCTTGTCCATGCAGGTGCCGCATGCCTTGGCGTGGCACCGACAACAGCGCCTGCTGGGCTGTTCTGTTGGGCTAATGCTTTCTCCGCATCCCAAGCAGCTTGGCAGCCTGGCCTCGGGGGTCATGCAGAACTGGCACACTCTGGCTGCCCCTGTCCGCGGTGTTCTCATGCACAGGTCATGCCATGCCATTCCGCATGCGCTGCACCAGATCAAGCGTTCGCCTGCACGGGCCTGGTCGCACCCTGCGCACGGCTCCCTGCGCTCTTGGCCGGACCCAGAGGATTGGCCTGAGGTCCCGGCGCCGTCTGTGCCTGGGTCCCCCTCCAGCTCTGGCGGCTGTGCCTCGCTGAGGGCCCTTAATCGGCCGCGGAATGCCTGCCGCAGCTCCTCCGCTGCCTGGTTGCGTCCCTGCAGCCTGGGGTCGGGGCTGGGGTTTGGGACCATGCTCAGCCTGTAACGCAGGCTGGCCTCGATGCGGCCGCCCCTGGGCTCTGGGCCTCCCTGGGGGACTGGCCATGGTGCCCCGCCCTCGAGCCGCTGCCTGTCCCGTTGGGCCACAAACTGTCGTAACTCGTCGTCCCACTGCTCCTTGCTGAGATCTACACTCCTGTGATCGGGCTCCCCCTCGGCTGCCAAGCGTGGCGCGCCAGGGTCCTCAGGATCAGGATTGCTGGCCTCGCTGTTGGTGTCGCTGAGCCCCCTGCTCCAGCTGGGTGAGGTGTCAGCCTGGAATCCCAGGGTTGCTGCAGGCTCTGGCCGCCCTTCTGTGGCTCTGCTCTGCTGGCTGTCCCCTTGCATATGCCCGGCTGACGGTGCAGTATGCTCGCTGGGCACTGCCACCCTCCCCTCTGGTGGCGCGGTGTGCCCTGCTGTGGCTGCTGGTTCCTCCTCGGAATCTGAGTCCTGTAGGAGCTGCGGCAGTCCTGCCAAGCTGTTCTCCTCGTCTGACTCGGGCCAATCCACCTCGTAGTTGCCCCCCCTCAGGGAGGTGAAGAAAGAATGCTCCCTGCTGCCTGGCTGCATGTTGAGGGTAGTTTCGTCGGGGCTGTGAGTGCTGCCTGGGCTGGTCGTCTCCCTGAATGCTCCCCAACGCCCCCGCGGCGTCTCTTGGCGGTCCGCTATGCCCCTATCCAGCAGGCCTGTCAGGTCCCTCAAGGCCTCATCGTGATTGCTACCGCTGAACAGGGGGTGGAGCGTGACGGCTCCCCTGGGGTGCCTTTGCCACCAAAGGCGGACAGTGGCCGCCGGTGCAGACCAGTGGGGCAGCAAGATGGATGGGACGCCGTTGTAGTAGGCCGCCTGTTCCACCCGCATCCACTGCTGTAGGCAGCTCTGCAGCCTGCCTTGAGCAAAGGCTGAGAGGGTGAGGGCCTGCTCGCCCTGCCATGCGGTGGCGCCCGCTGCTGGCGTGCAGTGCGCTGACACGTGCGTTGGGCAGTCGGCTCTTTCTTGGGGTGCCCAAAGCTCGTCCACTATCTCGATGTTGTGGACAGCTGCTGACATCTGTCCTGGCAGCAATGTCCTGTTAAGGGCCATCATCATGATGGTCCACACCGCCGGGTCTGTTCCTCGGAAGGTGGACACCGCGTGCTCCTCTGCCCGTTCTACGGAGGGAAACCGGTCACTCTGCACCTGGGTAGCTGTCTTGAAGAAGAACCACACGGGCTGGTCATCGCGTGTGGCGTGCATGTGTATCCACGCCCGCGGTGCTGGGTGCGGCCACTGCCCCTCCAAGTCCTCGTGGTAGTGTGCCACCGCCAGCCGAACCGGGATAGCGACCCTGGCGTCACCTGGCTCGTACCCCCAGGGGACCGCCTGGCCCATGACCTCTCTGGCGATGTCTTGCCCCCTCTCGACGATCTCGGGGCATTGGCGAGGCGTTCCTGGGTGGAGGATCCCGGCACCGTCGTACCCGCTGTGGTCCCGCAGTGCCGCCAGGGCGTACGCCTGCCTGGCTGCTGCTTGTGTGGGTACGCAGACGGCTTGGTTGGCCAGGCACGGGTGGCGAGCGAGAGTCATGACGCAGTTCTCTGCCCATGGTGTCCGCATGAACCCGTCGTGGGCGTGCTGCCACATGCCGTATGCCCGTGCCGCGTCTGGTATCTCTTGGCTGGTCCTGAACTGCTCCTCTGCTGCGGTAATCCCCTCCTTGACGACGCTGCCCAGGAGTTCGCTGACGCAGTTGGCATAGAGAGGAGTTGGCCACGTGGAGCTCATGAACTCTTCCATGGCCGTGCTAGGTCTGATGTGACCTTTAATGGCCGCAGCCAGGAGCCCCGCTGTGACAGCGTCCATGGGAAAGACCAACCTTGCTACTGCCTGCATTGCTGCCTGTCTGTCAACACAGATGACTTCCCCCCGCGGTACGCACCAATGCTTTTGCAACCTGCACAGGCCGTCCGCGCCCGCTCCGGGAAGGGTGATCATGGCCGCTGTGGCGGCTACCTCTGGCATGTCTGTTCCTGCCGGGTACCACTGCACGAAGCAATGCCTAGGCCAGGGCTCGCCAGGCCCTGGGCCCGGTGCGTCGAGGTCCTCTGCGTCTTCTATTGCGCTGAGGTCGCTGTTTCCCCAGTGGTCTGGGTTCTGCGGCTCCTCTGGTTCCCACCACTGCTCTCTTTCGCTGGGTACTTCCTCCTGCGTCCATGTCCTTTCTGTTGGTCCGTGCTCTGTCCTGCAGCTGCGGTGCCCGCTGCCTGCGGCTGGGGGCCGGCTGGTGACGCCCCCTGTGGCCCCATGGGCCTGCAACGTGAAGCTGCTACCGCCTCCTTCCGCGGAAGCTGCCGGCCTTGGGCCTGCGGCGGGGGCCCCTGCCTCCGGGGTACCTGGGCACAACACGTCGGGGGGGTCGTAAATGTCCTGGGAAAGGTCGTCTGACTCTCCCTCCTGCCCTGAGGCCTCCCCTGATATCTCAGGGTCCTGTCTGTGGGCGCTGCCCTCTGACTCGCTGTTGCCCTGGTCTTCCCTGGCCCTGAGCGTGACTAGGAAATTTGCGAGCAAGGCGAGCCACCCCTCTTGAGGGGCTGGTGCTCCCATGCGTCGCAGGTAGTCCAGGAGTTCTAGGGCATGGGCTGTGCTCTTAGGGGCGTCTGCGGGCATGGTCAAGAGGCCATTGGTGGCAATTGCTTCCACGGCCACCCGCCAATGATGGATTTGCTGGGGCACCTCTCCGTTCCGTGCCTCCGTGGCCATCCCCTCTGGGTCCAACCCTGGCTCAGGCTCACGTCCTTCATGGAGGCCCCATGGTTGCCTTGCCTGCTCTTCCTGCCCTTCTAGGTATGCGTCATCCCACTCCTGTTCAAACCAGGTGTCTGGTTCGTTGAACCCTGGGTCGTGCCCCCTGGGGGTGGTGGCGAAGCACCCATGGGCCCCTTTGCCCGCCCACCTGGGTCCCTCCGGTGGTCCTGGCAGGAAGTTGGCGGGCGGGGCGCCTGCCTGCCTGGCTGCCCATACCTCGAATGACTCGTCCTTGGCTGCCTCGAACAGGTCGCGGAGGTGTTCGCGCTGCTGGCTGCCGCTGGGGGGTTCCTCCTGCCTGAAGCGACTGTGTCCCGGGTTGTCCTGGGCTGGTGCTCGGCCCTCGTCCCCGCCGCTGGGCCTCCAAGGCTGGGCCTGCGGCTGGTTGCATTCGAAGGCTAAGTGGCCGCTACCTCCGCACTTGTAACATGCTTCCTTCTGGGTAGGGGGTGCTCTGCCAGTCCTGCCCCGGGCAGAGTCCTCCAGCGGCGCCCACCTGACCATCCTGTTCTCCCCTGGCTCCTCGGCTGTCGAACGCCTTCCGGGGCTGTGGGCCTGGCTTTGCCGAATGGGGCTTCTGGCTCTGCCCTGCGGCCAACGCTCGCCGCGGGGGCTGCGTGGCGCCTCCCCTTCCCAGCGCCTGCCGCTCCCGCCCTCGGGTTCTCTGCTGCCGCGGTTGGGTGGGTTCCCTGGGGTAACGGGACTGCGGCTGCGGGTTCTTCTGTTCCTGCCTCCGCCGTCTGGGCTGAGGGCCTCCCTGCCCCTGGGCCGCTGGTTCCCACTGCTGGTGCCCTGCGGGGGTGGAGGTGGCCTTCTGTTTGGTGACCTCGCCCGAGGCTGCTGTGCGCCGTTCCTTCTCTCTGTCAGTTCCCCCGGCCAGCGCCTGTCCTGGTGCTGCTCGGTGCTTGGAGCCCGCCGCTCCCTGCTGTGGCTACTGCGCCGTGGGCTCCTTTCCCTTGGCTGACGCTCTGCGGCGCTGGCGCTCCTGGGCGCCCTGCCGCTGTCGGGGTTGCGGCTAGGGCCGCTGCCTGACTCCCTTGCCCGTGGAGAGGGGGTGCGGCTGGCCCTTGCCTTGGGCTGAATTCCCTGCTTGGGCTGGGCTCTGTTGTCCCGTAGAGACTGCAACAGGTCCTCCGGGTAGTCCCTTAGGCCAGGGTCGTCGAGCTCACTCAGGACCTCCTGCACCTCAGTGGGCTTACCCCTGGGCGTTCCTTCTTGGCCGCCCTGTCCTCCTCCCCTGGCTTCCTTGCCTGGTGCCGCGTCCTGCTGCTGGGGCTCGACAGTTGTGTCTGCTGCAGGCTGCTGCTGCCTGGCCTCCCTGGCCCCGCTGCAGTCCTCCTGCTGGGCTCCACAGGGGCGCTGGGGGCCCGGCTCGGGGGCTGCCTCTGTGCCCTTGTACTCCTCCTTGTACCTCCTTTTGAGATCATTCACCTCTATGATCCACTTGGCGCATTCTCCCTTCCACCGTGCCATCTCCCTATCTGAAGCGCCGTCCGCCATTGCCCGGGCCTGCTCCATTTTGAAGGAATAGATGTCTGCCTCCCTGCTGGCGATTCTCTGCCTGGCTGCGACCCGGATGGCCCTGTTCAGGACCTGGACCTGGGTCTCCAGGCTGCTGACGACGTCTGCCCTGGTAGCGTTTCTGTCTGCCTGCAGCTCAGACTCTGAATCAGTGGTTCCTTCATCGCTGTGGCTGGTGTCCTGAGTGTGCGCAACCGGAGAGCCTGGCTGGCAGCTGCCTCTGCTGTACGTGTCTACTTCCCGGCCCGGCTCGTTCTCCAGGAGCTCCCCTAGCCTCCGCTCGCATTCCTGGTCCGTATGCGATCTGCGCATGTCGCAATACGCGCAGGGGCCGTCCCTGTTGCGCAGGGCATTCCTGACCTCCTGTCGGACTGTGTGCTCCTGCTCCATGGCCAGCCTCGCCTTGTCCCGCGCTGCTACGGGAAGGTCCATGGCTTTGCCGTCCTTGTCCCGCGCTGCTACTGAGGGGCCCCCGGCTTCGCCGCCCTTGTCTCCGCTGATGGGCCGGCTCCCGGTACCCCTGGTACCGTCCGGATCCGCCGGCGCTGCGTGAGCCTGGGTCCGGGCTACTGGGTCTGCCTCTGGCGCTGCAGCAGGGTTGGTTCCCTTTTGCCCTGCTTGCTGGCGCGCTGCCTCAGTACCTGCGCCACGGGCCCCTTTGGCCTTGGCCGGCTTGGCCCCTTCTGGTGCTGCCGCAGGTGCCTCTGCCGCGGGCAGACGGGTGACACGGTTTGCGGCGACTGTAGTTTGCGTCGCAGGGCCGCCTCCTGTACCTGTCACCATGGCACATTGTGGGGTTAAGTCTGGGTTCACCTCGCCCCAATCTGCCGGCCACTCTTCAGGCACCCAGGCGGGGTCGTCCAAGCCTGCCCAGGTTGCCGCGGCCGCCTGGTGGGATCCTGCTGGTGATATCAGTTCTAGCGGCAGGGTGAGCCCGTCGGCTCCTTCTTGAGGGAACAGGGTGAGGCGCCCTGCGGCTTCTAGGACTCCCCCATACTTGAGGAATTCGGGGTTCCCTACCAGGTGCTCATACGCGTCAGGAGGCGTCTTGACCACCCTGACTGCTGCCTTCTCCACGATCGCATTCGGGCTTCCATACCCGTACACGACGTAGATGAACAGAATCCCGTACAGGTCTGCTCCTGCATTATCGGTTGTCCTGATCTTTTCATCCGTCCTCACCAGCTTGGCCCCCATGGCTACCAGCTGTTCTGCTATGTTGACGGTGATGACATGGCATGAACATGCCGTGTCCATTAGTGCCTTCTGGGCCACAAGCACCTTCCCTTTCACCATGAGGCCTACGCACTGGCTGTAATCTCGCCTGTCGTTTGTGAAGTATTGTAGCCTCGGGCTGATGGTGATCTTACGACCCTGACCTATCCAGCCCGGCTCACCACGGACCGGCGTGACTCCCATGGGCATGGTGGTGTGCGCCAGCGCTGTAAGTCGTTCGTTGATGTAGCCCACCTGCGCACGGACATCGCACAGGCCGTCAGCTAGTCGCCTAAGAGCAAGCCTTTTCTCTCCCTTCCTGGAAGGGTGTTCAACAGCCAGTGGCTCCTCCTCCTCCTCACTGCTAGAGGAGGGTCTAAAGGACCGCGGCCTGGCGTTGTGGGCTGCCTGCTTGTACTCTCCAGGCTTGGGTGCCAGCCCAACCTGCGTCAGGAGGGCCACGGACTCGCTGAGCATTTCGGCCACCGTTTGGTGCCACCCATCCGGCTCAGCGAGCTCGGAGGGGCCAGAAAGGTGAGACAGATGAGCGGACTGCTGGCCATGCCCCGCCTGCCCCTGCGGCTGCCTCTGGGCCGGCCTGCCTCCTTGGTTCCTGTCGTAGGTCCTGTTCACGGGTGGCCCCTGCGGTCTTGGAGGCGGTGGATACGGCTGTTGAGGCGGCCGTGCCTGCCCCGTGGTGATGTCAGTGGCCAGGGGGGCAGGGCGGCGTTCATCTCTAGCCCTGGGAGTCCTGCAGTCCCTTGCCAGGTGGTCCAGGCTGCCGCATTGGAAGCAGGCTTTGGGGGCGCCCCCAGCGCTGTGGGTGCTGGTTGTCAAGGCTGTGGCTTGGTCGGCCCACGTGACGCCCTTGGCCCTGCTTTCCTGCCTGGCAGGCTGGCTGCTGTTCTGGTATGGCGCAACTCCTGGTCCATCCCCTCTGGGCCTGGCTTCCCACTGGCTGGGCCGATCTCGCCTGCCGCGCCCCGCCTGTTGCTCCCCCTGGCTCCTCTGCTGATGGTCTCCTGGTCCTTGCCTGGAGTCCATGGCAGCCAGGTCCCCCAATTCCAGGGCGAACCTCTCCCACAGCAGTACCTGCTGCGTCAGGACCTCTACCTGGGCCTCGTCTGTCATGTGCAGGTATCCTGGCACGGTCATGATGAACGCTGTCAGCTTCACCCTGACTGCCCCTGGCAGCCCTTCGTAGAACATGTGGGCTACCGAATGCCTCCTGCCGAAGTGGTCCACTGCGTCTCTGGAGATTTGCAACAGCTCTGCTGTAGACATGACTCGGAAGGCGAATGCCTCCACTGTCTCCTCTGGCTTGACGCCTGGGTCCAAGGTGGTCTTGACCCCGAGTTTCAGGCCGGTGATTGCTGCCCTCTCATCTGAAGTCGGCTTGCCCACCTCCCTTTGGACCACCCTGATCCACAGGGTTAGCAAGGATACCTCACAGGTCGGCTCCTCCACTGGGGCTCTCCATGCTTCCCGGATCCGCTCGACCTCCCTGGAAGCTTTGTCTCCTTGCGGTGCTGATCGTATGGCGACCACCAGTGGGCCCACGCAGGCCGGCTTGGCTGTCCACATGTCCACCAAGGAGCGGACCAACAGGGCCATGGCTGAAGGAGACTGGCAAGACCCTGCAATCTCGCCAGCCACCACAGCCAGGGCTGGCGGCTCGTCCGATAAAGCCAGGCGGTTGTGCGAGCCCCAAGAGCTGCAGGCCTGGCAGTATTGCCTGGCTGCGACTGCCCCCGGGTGGGACATGTCCAGCACTGGCACGTTGCCCTGAATGTTGGGGATCTTGGTGAACCGCGTTCCCCCAGCCAACTGCAGGATCATCTGTTGCTGCAGCCGTATGTTTGTCTCCGCCTGCTCTTGGGCTATCCTTTCCCTTCTGCGCCTTGCAGATTCCCTGCTGGAGCCTGGGCCGCGCCCCTCTGTATCCTCCGAGCCTGACATGCTGGGGTCCGAGCCAGATCCGCCGCCGCCGTTCCTGGTTGGGCTCTGCCTGCGCCGATCCCGCTGGTCTCTGCGGTCTGCGCTCAGGTGGGATTGCCTTCTACCGGATGGCCTACTGCCCTCCGAAGGCTGCCTTGCCGGGTCCTGGCTCCTACCCCCTTCTGACTCTGCCTGCCTGCTGGGCTGGTAGCTGCTATGCCTGCTGGGCTGCGTTCCACCTGTGTACTCCCTTGCCTCGGAAGCTGACAGGCAGTCGTCCCTGCTTTCCTGTCTTTGCTGGTAGTCTCCCCCCGTGGGGCCTGCCGGGTTGATTTCCTGAACGACCCTCCTTCCTTGGCTGGGGCCTTGGCTCCTCTCCGGCCTGCCTCGTGCCTGCGCTGCTTGTCCTCGCAGGAACTCAGCAATGTGGTCCACCTGGCTTTCTTGGCCGCTGTGCTGATCTACGAAGCGCAACAAGTCGTGAGATTCTTGCCTGCTGGCCCTCCTTGGCGCTGGGTCCTGCTGGAAGCTGGTTGCCCTGGGCTGTTCGCTGGCCGCTGGGCTGCTGGGTCTGGGTCTGCGCTCTACGTCTAGCCGCTGGTTTCGGAGGCTGGGCTCACTGCTGGCTTCCAGGCTCTCCCATCTGGCCTGTCGTGCAACAGGAACGGTCCCTTCCGTCTGCTGCTGCCATTGCCCCTCCCTGCGGTCATCTTGCTGTGGCCTGGATGCCTCGAACCCTTCCCACTCCTCGAGCTCCTCTTGCTCTGATTCGGGCTCCTCCAGATCCCCTGCTGTGCCGTTGCACCACTTGTCGGCAAAGGCCTTGACAGCCAGAGCCGCCTCTGGCCCTGCTGGTCCTCTGGACACTCTGCGCAGGGCCGCCAGCAGCGTTGCTCGGTCCTGTCCCGTGTGCGGGATGCCCATAAGGGCCTTTGTTGCCCATTCCGCCAAGTGGTGGCTTTGGAACTCCTTGATAGCCCGGGCCTGATCGCTGAGGTGGACGAAACACTTGGAGCACACCTGCTGCCATAGCCGCCCTGCCCATTGCAGGATGTCTGCCCACCCAATGGGCTGGAGTCCTGGTGGCTCTGCTGCACCCGGCTGGCTTATGCTCCCTGCGCGTTCTCCCACTGCCGGGCGCCGCTCTCCTGGGATGGGCGTCCACTCTGGATTGCTGAAATATCCGTAAAGGCTATGGGCCTGGCCGCTGTCCTCCTTTTCCCTGCTGGTGCCCTCTGCCACGGTCTCCTGGCTTGGCCTGTTTGCACTGGCTGGGAACCTGGACTGGGGTGTGCCGTATGTTGACGCCTCTGTTGCTTCCTCTGCCGGGATACGGGGCGGCCTTGCCTGTTTCACCCTGTGCAGATCTGGCCTGGGCGGGATTCCCGTTGGCGCCTGCATTCTTCCGTGCTGATCTGGCGGCACTACCTTGGCGTGTGGATCAGCCTGCGGCTGCCATATTCTGGTAGCCTGCATTGTCGTGGCTTGTGTGTCGCTGTATTTCTGCAGCTCCCGTGGCCTCCCTGTTGTTTCCGCTGACTCCCCTTGGGACTGCTGTTCGCTGGATCTCGTCCGCTCCATCCTGACCATTGTTGACTGGACCATCCCCTTGACCACTGTGGGTTCAAGCTGGGGCTCCTGGTCTGGTCTGGGCTCAGCCTTGCCTCCTTCCCTTTCTGCCTCCGCAGGCAGGTCATCCGGAGGTCGTGCTGGCCCGCCACCCTCTCCTACACCACCGGTCTGAGACCTCACAGTGGGTGGCTCTGAGGTCGGATCCAGGGACTCATCGTCGGGAACCGGCCATTGCTCGTCCTCCTGGCTTGGGCCAGGGGGGATGCGCGCTATGCCGCCTCGTCCGATACCCCTGCGCGTCACTTGAACCTGCACCATACCCTCATCCAAGGCTAGGGTGCTATCGGCCCCTTGGACCTTGTTTTCCATTGTGCCTGCATATTCACCATCTGACAACCCAATGGCAATTAGCCTAGCTTCCTCTGCTACGGCTGCATTGATGGGTGTCATGGGGTCATTGCCTGGTTCCATTCCTCTCACTCGTGCACTGCGTCTTGCAGCCTCTGGATGCAGGTGACGATCATGATCTACCACTGCGTCCTGCATTGTACTATTGCTGGGTGCTGAGCAGCCGTGCCGGCTCGCTGTGTGGGCTCACAGCAGCAGGTCACTGGCTCAAAGCCTGCTTCCGTTCTCCTCTACCTTCTGCAGGCTGGTTAGGCGTTGCTAGACAGGTCAAGCACGGGTAAATTTTTTAACCTGGTTCTGGCGGGTATTTTCACCTTCTGGACTGCTGTCTCGTCCGCTATCTTGCTGGTCTCGTCCGCTATTCCTCCGCTGATTCGTCGCGCAGCTTCCTCCTCGATCTCCGCAGGGCCTGCTCAGGCTGCAATCTGCAGCTTCGGGTATTCCTGCACACAGTCTTGGGTTGCCTGCTTTTAAACTCGGATCCCAGATCCTTGCTCACTTCTGTCAACACGCAGGCTGTGCACTCTACCACGGATGCAGGCCACGTGCACAGGTAATATCAGCTGGGTTTATAACTCCACAGCCTGATCTTCAAGCTACGTCTGCTTCTGGGTTGCCACGCCCAGCGCAAGCAGGAATTGACTTGGGTTCTATGGAGAATCCTCTGCTAAGTGATTTCGAGCTGTCCAAGGTAGATCACTGCCTTCAAAAAGAAATTCAAGTTCACAGCACATGCACCTTTAGCAGGATTCGCTGGATCAAGCTGATCAGGCTTAGACCCACTTCGTCCTTTTAAGTGGACACGCGATGGTTGCTTCGGGTCCGTGGTGGACTTCTTCCCCACTGAGTGGCGGACACCTACGGGCGGACTCAGCGTCTACACGCTGGCCGCGAATGCGCGGCGCGTTAAGCTGTGGTTGGAACTTCTAGGTGACAGGCGTGGAGCTGGTCGCTTGTAGAGCTGCGACTAAAGGCCTGTCGGGTAGCGAACCCTGCAGGTCGTTATGAGTCACTTACCGCGTGTAGCGGGCGGAGCCGTAGCCGTAGACTGCGGACGACGTAGTCCTAGGCAGGGCTGGGCTTCGGGCCAGGTGTTCTCGTGCTTGCTAGACGGCGGGGACGCTGTTCTAGGCTTGACTGGCTTAGTGGTACTGGCTTTGATGCACTTCACTGGTTAGGTCTCCGAGATCTAGCCGGTGCTGGTTACAAATAGAGGCCTGTCCACTTAAAAGGAACGAAGTGAACGTCAAGCGTGCAAGCCGGGATTCAAAGGACCCGGCAAGCCCTATGCACTGAGTACGGGAAACCCTGCCTCAGACCTTCCCGAAAGTGGGAAGCTGGGCTCCTAACCCTAAAAAGGGGCTCCGCAGGGAAGCTGCGGAGTCTACGGGGACGCGTCAGCGGTCCCTACGGTTTTGGCACGTATACTGCATTATACCGTGACATGTAGCTGCATTGGTAGTTGCTATGAATTAAGCAATGACAAACTGCTGTGAGCATTGTTTGAAGGTCTCAAACTTCACAGACAACCCAGTGGCCCTAGGGAATCACCAACAAGGGAAAGAGTGCAAGAGAGGAGCTGAGAAGCTGGCCCAAGAGAACTCGACGAAGCAACAACGCACAATCACATCATTATACTCCACTTCTACTCCTGTTACTCCCCTCAGCTCCTGCTGCTGCTGCTGCTGCCGAGCATGCGGCTGTTGCCGAGCCTTCTAGCCCAGCTGGTGGGGGTCCTTGGTCAGCTTCCACCAGCTTCTAGCCACAGCTTGAGCATGTCGGCTGAGTTTCCGTACAGAGGCGATGATGCCAAGCCCTGGCCACTTTGCGATGACAACCCCCTAGAGTCGGAGGATGTTCAACAAGAATATGGACCATCAGGAGCTGGGGATGCGCCGACGGTGTACAAGGTGCATGGCTGTGGGACGATAACCAAGCTATCAGCTATGCGGGTGCACGTCTGAGCGCACATCTTGCTGCGCCAATGTGGGGCAGCATGTAGCTTGGCGCCAGCGGGGTTCTGCCACCAATCCTTGCACCAGCAGACCAGTGGTTTGCACCATCTGCAGGAGCATCTCGGGTACCATCCGCCCTTATGTGTGGAGTTATCACTTCCTAGATCACATGGAGTCAGCCCACCCAGGTCAGGAGCTGACGGAGGCAGATTTGACAAGATATGCCATCAGCGCTGAGGAGTTCAAGGGACGGACACGGACCCCCTCTGCCAGGCTGAGGCGCGCATGGATGATCGCAGCAACTGCAGCCGCAGCCGGGGGGCCATGCTGTCCCTCCAGGCCGGTCATTTCCTCAGGTGACCCCACCAGCACGAAGCAGGACCGCCGAGGCATGGAGGCAGCAATGCCCTGAGGAGCAAGTATGGCCAGAGGCTCAGGCGGCGGGTGCATGGACTGCTGACATTGTTGTTGGCCACTGTTATTGACAGTGGCATAGGACCTGCGCTGGACAGGTGGGAGCGCAACAGGGCGGGCCTGGAGGGCCGGCGGGGCCGCCACACGGGCAGGGTAACCCGGTACGGAAATACGGTACGGTCATACGGTACGGTACGGGTACGGTACGGTACGAGATTTTTGGATGGGCTAGTCAGAAAATGGACAATACGGTAGTTCCGAGTGGTACGGTACGGCCAAACGGCACGGTACGGTACAGATACGGTACGGGTTTTTTCGCCAATACGGCCGTACTGTGTAACCCTGCACACGGGTTACAAGGGCTTTCATGCTGACCGCCCCTGTGGGGCATGAAGGCATGCGTGGGTGCGTGGCAGAGGGGTGTATGTGAGGCTGCTGGTAAGCCCGTACTGCGGTTAGCTGGGTGGCCAGGGCTGCTGCTCGGGAGGTCATGTTTACACCGCTAAAAAGTGTGACTCTTGCGGTGTGGCCCATGGGCAGGGGTGGGCCATGGAGTGGTGGGCCACCCTGCAGTCCTGCACAGCTCCTGCTATCAACGGGAGTTGCTTCGCATTTTCCTTCTCTCAATCCATTGCATATAGGCGTTTCCCGTATTTTCGGCCGAGACCCCCCAGGCGGCCGAAGGTCGCGGGGGCGAAGCCCCCAGAGTCACCCCGTATCCGTCCGTCCGTCCGTCCGTCAGCCCGATGTTTGTGGAACGTCCCGGAAACTTTATGCGCTACAGCACAAATCAACTGGCTGTATTTATAAAGTTTATTTCTGTCAGACCTCAAAGGCCGAGGTGCAGAAATGAGAAACTCAGCTACCAAGGCTGGATCTCACAGCGGATGACGTAAGGTGTCGTCACGCTGTCTCCTGGTGTCACGCGACAGGCCGACAGCTGCAGCTTCGCTTCTCTATGCGCATTTTGAAACACATCATTAAAAACACGCACTTAGCCAGCGATAGACAAATATTCGACACATACTTTGAAATCCTTCAACATGGCGAGGGTGTTTGCATGGGGCCCAGGTGAGTAGGTGACCCCATCCGCACCTGCGCCTGCCCTCTGATAAGTCACATACCCGACTGCTCTGCCGTTTTTTGTCTTGCGCAGCAGCACCTCTGATTACGAACGTCGTCAGTAGCCCAAGTGCCTCTGATTTTGAGGAGGGCTTTCAGGGTTTGGTGGGAGAGGTCATAGCGCTTTTAGGGTCGACTGCGTCCCCGAGGCGCCTGGCCTGGCCCGTCTTGGGGGTACGTGGCATCACACTTTTTGTGCCAGCCGAACTTGTCTCTTTTCTTGACAGTTCCTTATTTGTTTGCCTTGCTTACGTTCGGCATCCTAGTTACTTGTCGAGACGTAAAATGCCATGCTGTATAGCGTCGTCTTCCTGCATACCCGCCGGGCCGGTTTCTGACTTTCACCGAAGCCGATTGACTGAGTCCATCACTCCATCCCATGAGACGATGAACAATGGGATCTGGCAACATGATGAGCTTGATGCGCTCAAGAAAGAGGTATACAAACGAGGCAAAAATGTTGGATCTACGCTCAGGAATGTCGACTGGATAGCGATATCCCAAAGCATGCTGGAGAAGCATGATATCAACAGGAATACAAGTCAATGTAGATACGAGTGGGTCAGATACCGCACGAAGAAGACGCGTGGTGCCATATGGAAAACGCTGGTCAATGTTGCTTCTTGCGGGATCATCAGCAGCAGCCAGTCTGCGAGGAGGACCGACTGCGTCTGATCAAGGTAGCACAATCCGGCAAAACCTGTGCCGTATCCGGAGACGATCGCTGCTCCGCTCCGGATACGGTAATACTGCTCCGATCCGGCTCACGATGCAGGAATTTTTTTCCAGCCCTTCCGGGCAACTTGCAGCCCCTCTCACAGACTCACACCTCCGGCTTAGACGCTTTAGAAGGCGGCTTCTGCCAGCCACCACGCGATAGTACGCCTACACAACATGTCGGATAGCACTGAGGATATCGCTGAAGTTCTAAGCAGATTCGTTGATAACCTCGGGAAGATACCCAAACCCTCTGACCCCTCCAAGATGTCTTCCAATACGAAATGGCGTCGCAGGCAATGCAAACTAGAGTTCTCTGGCTCCGTTATGTCGAAGCCTCTAGCCCACTGCAACAAAGTGGCTGGGAAAGATGTGAAGATTTGCATGTCCAGCTCGTACTCCCTGGATGACAGGGCTGCCCTTCGCCAACTGATGGAGTCGCAGCAAGACAAAGCTCGTGCGAGAACATCAGCCAAGGCCTCAGAGGATAAGCAATCCAATGTGGTGATGGGCCGAGTGTCACAGTATATTACCGTATACGTGACAGAACCGTTTGAGCCGCCGTTAGCGGCCGCGGAGCCTCCGCAGCTTCTCTGCGGAGTCTCCTGGTTTGAACTGAGACCTAGAAACCCGCTTACGCAGGGTGATTTAGCATAATCTGTACTCTGAATTGGGCCTGCCGGGTCCCTGTATCCCGGCAATTGCCTAAGCTACTACTTTTGTCCCTTTTGAAGGACAGGCCTCTGGTGTAAAGAGTATAGGCCTAGCTCTCACGGATACTAGCCCTTGCTCGCCACTAAGTCAGTACCTTACACTTCAGTCAAGTCTAGCACCACGGAAAGTGGTGATAGCATAAGCAAGTGACAAGCGAGCCCCATCCAGATCACTGGTCATCCCCAGCCGACGCGATCTACGGAGCTCGCCCTGAAGAGCACGCGACCTACGGTGCCGATCCCTGACTACTCGTCCATCGGAGACGACTAATCAGGCAAGCAGTCCCAAGCAGATATTCACCTAGATAGACCAGGAGGCGCAAAGCCGACCAGGAGCTCTCGGCGTACCAGCTTCCAGCTGAGTCCGCCCGGCGACAAAACCCACGGACAAAGTCACCTCCGTCGCCGTTCCTTCGCAACCCCGAGCATCCCCGCTCTCAGTGTCCTTCAAAAGGGACAAAAGTGGTATTGCAGCCTGATCAGCTGCTTGCCAACGAGTTCCTCGCTGAGGGAAGCTAAGCTTGTCTGACCTGGAATATTTTTTTTGAATTGTTCGCCTTGGACAGCTTGAAAAAGCACCTCTGTCGCTGCATTCTGCTTGGGCTTTTCGCGCCAAATTAGATCTTGCAAACTCCAGCTGTGAAGAGCCTTGGGGAGAAGCTCGAAGATCCAGTTGTGGAGTTATAAACCCAGCTTGATTCCCTGTGCATTGAGCGTGGCAGCTTGGTGTTGAGTCCAGGAGAGGCTTGAAGAACTGGCTGGGGATTTATCCTGCAGATAATTACCTGTATGACTGCAGATTGAGATCAGGTGGATCCAATCTTTCATCATTGACAGAAGTGAACTTGTGGATAGAACATCCAGGTTTGAAATTTTGTGGGTGTACCAAAGGATCCCCGCAGGACCGCAGAGCTGAACGGACACTACGCAAGAGGATACCTCCGCGTAGGACGCGAGACATCCACGCGGGACGTGTGCCATCTAGAAGCAGCCCAGCCAGCAAAGGTGGGAAGTACTAAAAAGGGCGAAGGAGGATTCCGCCAGATTAAAAATCAGCAAGCAGAAAAAAGGGCGAAAGAGGATTCCGCCAGATTAAAATTAGCGAGCAGAAAAGAGGGCGAAGGAGGATTCCGCCAGATTAAAATTAGCGAGCAGAAAAGAGGGCGAAGGAGGATTCCGCCAGATTAAAATTAGTGAGCAGAAAAGCAGAAAGGCGAGGCCTACCCAGCTTAATTCCATGAGCCAATAGAAAGGGACGCAGAGACCTAGGCAGTGGGCCAGAATACGCGACGCAGAAGAGGCTGCTGAGAGTGGCAAGTGCTGCGCAGTGCGTTAAAAAAGAGAACGGTACGATGCCCCGTGATGGAGGTCAGGTGATCAGGAAACCTGCAGATCTGCAGGCGGTGGGTAGAGCAAAAGACGCCACTGCGAAATGGCCCCCAGTAAAAAGGAAGGAGGAGCTGGCTCAGCCAATAGGGTGGAACATGCTAGGACAGTGGATCGCTGGAGTGTGGAAAGTTGCGTGTGACGCAGTAATCACCTTAACAGAAGAATTCCCTGCGTTGCAAGGAGAGCAGGATCTGTACTGGACAGAAGTCCATGGGGATGACCAGAATGATCCGGAGCAAGTGAGGTTAAGGAGCCTGGCTGTGCCCCAGCAGCGCGCACCCTTGGAGGCATTGACCAGGTGTATGGAGCAGCCAGGTAATCAGGTGTCCCCCAACGGCTGGTCCATGTTTGATATCTTCAGCAGTGACAGTGAGCCAAGTCCCAGGCACCTGATCAACTGTATTACGGCAGAGAGTGCCGGCCCACCCAGGCAGGATAGCCTGGTAGCTAGCGAGCAGCTGCACCTGATCAACTGTATTACGGCAGAGAGTGCCGGCCCACCCAGGCAGGATAGCCCGGTAGCTAGCGAGCAGCTGCACCTGACCAACTGTGTTCCGATAGGGAATGCTTTTTCACCCAAACCAGTGACCGGTGGCTGTGAGCCAGACCAACTGCAGGTGCAGGCATCACGGCTGTGTTTGCAGAGAGAGGCAGTTCCTGTGACACCTGTAGGGATCGGTGGCTGTGAGCCAGGTCAACTGCAGGTGCATGCATCACGGCTGTGTTTGCAGAGAGAGGCAGTTCCTGTGACACCTGTAGGGATCGGTGGCTGTGAGCCAGGTCAACTGCAGGTGCATGCATCACGGCTGTGTTTGCAGAGAGAGGCGGTTCCTGTGACACCTGTAGGGATCGGTGGCTGCGAGCCATGCCAACTGCAGGTGCAGGCGTCACGGCTGGGTTTGCAGAGAGAGGCAGTTCCTGTGACACCTGTAGGGATCGGTGGCTGTGAGCCAGGTCAACTGCAGGTGCATGCGTCACGGCTGTGTTTGCAGAGAGAGGCAGTTCCTGTGACACCTGTAGGGATCGGTGGCTGTGAGCCAGGTCAACTGCAGGTGCATGCGTCACGGCTGTGTTCGCAGAGAGAGGCGGTTCCTGTGACACCTGTAGGGATCGGTGGCTGTGAGCCAGGTCAACTGCAGGTGCATGCGTCACGGCTGTGTTCGCAGAGAGAGGCGGTTCCCGTGACACCTGTAGGGATCGGTGGCTCCGAGCCAAGCCAACTGCAGGTGCAGGCGTCACGGCTGTGTTTGCAGAGAGAGGCGGTTCCTGTGACACCTGTAGGGATCGGTGGCTGCGAGCCATGCCAACTGCAGGTGCAGGCGTCACGGCTGGGTTTGCAGAGGGAGGCAATTCATGTGACACCTGTAGGGATCGGTGGCTGTGAGCCAGGCCAACTGCAGGTGCAGGCGTCACGTTGGTGTTTGTCAAGGGAGGCAGCCCATGTGACACCTGTGGTGGCCAACGGCTGCGAGCCGGACCAACTGCATCCGTGGGAGCAGAAGCTGAACCAAAAGGTGGCTGAGGAACCAGTTGGCCCAAGTGAGGTTGAGGACCACGAGCACAGGCAGGCGCCGGTGCTGGTGCAGATGCACCAGCCAGAAGAGGATGGGCCTGTAACACCACCAGTGGCAGCAGCTCCAAGAGGGGTCCAGGTGCCAATATCAGAACCAGGGGCGGCCCAGCAGGCCAGCAAACAGCTGGAGGCGGCAGAGAATCCTGAGGGGTCAGAGGAGCAGGGAATGTCCATACCCATGCTGAGGGAAAAGGTTAATTGGTACCGGCAGAAGCTCAAAGGAATGGCCAGGCAGCTGTGGGTGGCCAGGCAGCCAATAATAGCATTGAAGATGAGGATGACCAGACAGCTGAGGATGGTGAAGCATCACTTGGAACATGCCAAACAGAACCTACAGGCGCGGCTGCCTACAGGTGAGGAAGAGGAAGAGCAGCAGCTGCAGCAGACAGCCATGGTTGCATGGCACGTGGCACTACCCGGGGGGCACGGGGCTGAGCAGGCCAGCCATGAGGCGAAAAAAGAGGCACAGCCGCCGCAGCACCAGGAGTGCATGCCCAGATTGCCCAGGCAGGAGGGCTTCCGCTCAGCAGAGCCGGGTGGGCCAGTGGGTCAAGCCAGCCCTAGCCTGAGTCTGGGCCCTGACGGCTGCAGCAAGTCCAGCCAGGCAATGGCAGGCAAGGCAGCTGACAGTGACGTGGAAGCAGCTAGGAGCAGCAGGTCTCCGGTGCCAGCACACGTGGACGACAGCAGCAGCAGGAATGTGTGCCTGGTAGCAATCCATGCTGCGGTGCCTGCAGATGTGGAGCTGGCCAGGATCTGGGAGAATCGCGCAACAGGTGCCCGTCAGCAGCCGATGGACATCCGCAATGCCATGCGTCAGGCCATGAGGCGTAACACCGGAGGAGTATGTATGTTCTGCGGGTGCAAGTGCGAGCACAGCGACAGGGCATGTGAGCACCTCATGGATGCCAACATCCAGAGGGGGCTGGAGCCGGGTGAGGACCCGGCTGAGGCCAGTGATGCAGAGATCAAGCGCGAGGGAGCTGAGATCAAGCCTGCTGTGACCAGGCAGGCCCCGCAGAGCAGCAAAGAACCACAGGAAAAGTCAGCTGTACCGGTGGGAAAGCCGTGGGCTGACCTAATATCTGAGGAAGAGCTGCCTGATCCGATACAAGAAGAGAAGGGGCGGCAGCCAGTGACAGGGCTGCGCCCAAGGCAGCCAATGCGACCACGCAGGGTGCCGGTTAAAAGAGGGACGGGATCCACAGTCTACGGGACGCCGCTGTCCAAGTTTACGCCCAGTGTGGGCAGACCTGTGCAGACACCCAAGGAGGGATCTAGCAGACAGATGCGAGCAGGCGGCAGCCACAAGGAAATCCTGCGCGGATTTTATCAAGGTACAGCACAGGCGCAGGATACCAGACCTAGAGAGCCAGAGCGCTCCAGGGCCGTGGATGTGGTGAGCGGCGAAGGGGGGCCAGAGAAGTGGAACGGATTAGGCAGCAGTGGATCGCCCCAGCAGAGGAGCAGTGTTGCGAGGCCTCGCTGCTCACTTTGTGGATCAAGGTGGTTCAGGCGGAAGTGGGAAAGCCGACCTCGGATGAGAGATCCGCGATCACCAACATCAAGCTGGGAGTCAAGACCACTTTGGATCCAGAGGTCAAGCCAGAGGAGACAGTAGAGGCGTTTGCGCACAGAGTCCTGTCCACAGCAGAGTTGCTACATATCTCCAGGGATGCAGTGGACTACTTTGGCAGAAGGCACTCGGTCTCGCACATGTTCTATGAAGGGCTGCCAGTGGCCACCAGGGTCAAGCTGAGCAAGTTCGTGATCACTGTGCCAGGGTACTTGTGCATGACCGATGAGGAGCAGATCACTGTGCGGACGCAGCAGGTGGTGCTGTGGGAGAAGTTCGCCCTGGAAATGGGGGACCTGTTGGTCACAGATCACAGGCATGCGGCAGAAGAGGAGAATGAGATGGAAGAGGCAGAAGAGGAGAATGAAATGGAAGAGGAGGAAGAGGCGGATGAGGAGGAGGAGGCGCGAGAGGCTTCTTGGAGGGAGAGACTTTTTGGAGAAAGGTATTCCTTGGATGAAGAGAAGCCAATGTCACCCAGCGAGCGGTCCATAGATGGGCCAAGGTGGCGCTAGGCTTCCAACAAAGAGGAGGAGTCAGCCCTTGCGGAGCTTACCGAGACCTGAGGCCGAGCCCAGAGCGGCAAGGCCGCTGAGCACGTGACGTTACCCATGGCAAGGAGCGGGCAGGCGCCTACAGAGCAGAAAATGCAGACGCAGCGCGGCTTGTCCTAGTACCCGGCAGGCAGTGGGCCGGCAGCCAGCGGACCGAAGACGGAAGATGCAGGATTGGAGTTAAAGCTATCGCAGCAACATAGTGAAACTTTGTTTCTCAAACACCGTAGCAGCAAGGCTACGGTAGTACATATGTTATGAAGATGATGAGCGAGGAGAATTAGTCAACTCGGGCGATGATAACACAGCAGGGGGCGGATCACGCTGCTACGGCGCACATTTCCTGTGGCCATTGAAGACCAGGCGGCTATGGCGCAGTGGGGCGAGAGCAGCGGTTGTTCTTAGCTTAACCTGATAACTTTGAAAATTTCTCTGTTTGCTAGCCAGTAGTGGGCTGAACAGCCTGGATTTGTAGGATTCCGCGCATTGCGCATCAGCTGAGACTCGGTGGATTTTTTTTAGTTCTGATTGAAGAAGGCCTGAACCAGGCAGATTTGCTAAGACGATTTGAGCTTCTACGTACATATTTTCCAGAAGTTTAAAGATTCTGATTTCTGATGACTTCTGATGGTTTCTAATGATTTCTGATGGTTTCTGATGGTTTCTGATGGTTGCTGAGGGTTTCTGATGGGTTCTGACCCTTTATTGCCTGCAACCAAGCATGACACTGGTGACGGTACCGGATTCTGTGTGCCCCGATCAGGCCGGAGAGAGATCAGGGTCCCAGAGGCCTTTGTCAAGTGTGCAGAACCGTGGGTGGACCTAGGGTCCGCCACGGGTTTCAGTGAATTTTTTCTTTGGTGAATTTCCTTGTGTGGATGTCCTGCAGCACATTTCCTGCAGTGGATTTTCTTCAGGGGATTTTTTTTTCCGACTGGCTGGATTGCAGTCAGATGTTTAGGAGGCTTCAGTGTTAGGGAACTGACAAGTTCTGGGCGTACAGATTTTTGCCAGAAGTTTCTTTCTCTCAGTACCGACCCCTTTTTCCGGCTCCCAGCGCATGCCCTTTAGGCTTAACGCTGAGGAGCGGGGGGGCGAGTGAAGTAGTAGGGGCGGTACCCACAAGACAGGGGCACCCAGACATTACCCCTAGGCAGAGAGACTTCCTGCTAGGGCTGAACCTTACAGTAGCCAGTTAACAGCTCTTGTCTGAAGTACAAGGAGCCTGTGTGTACGGTGATGTACCGTGTTTGTGAGTAGAGGACGCCTCTCTAATGCGTCCTGACCGGAGTTCACGGTATTTACCATATTGGCACGTTTACTGCTTTATGGTGCGACAGCTGTCACAGTATATTACCGTATACGTGACAGAACCGTTTGAGCCGCCGTTAGCGGCCGCGGAGCCTCCGCAGCTTCTCTGCGGAGTCTCCTGGTTTGAACTGAGACCTAGAAACCCGCTTACGCAGGGTGATTTAGCATAATCTGTACTCTGAATTGGGCCTGCCGGGTCCCTGTATCCCGGCAATTGCCTAAGCTACTACTTTTGTCCCTTTTGAAGGACAGGCCTCTGGTGTAAAGAGTATAGGCCTAGCTCTCACGGATACTAGCCCTTGCTCGCCACTAAGTCAGTACCTTACACTTCAGTCAAGTCTAGCACCACGGAAAGTGGTGATAGCATAAGCAAGTGACAAGCGAGCCCCATCCAGATCACTGGTCATCCCCAGCCGACGCGATCTACGGAGCTCGCCCTGAAGAGCACGCGACCTACGGTGCCGATCCCTGACTACTCGTCCATCGGAGACGACTAATCAGGCAAGCAGTCCCAAGCAGATATTCACCTAAATAGACCAGGAGGCGCAAAGCCGACCAGGAGCTCTCGGCGTACCAGCTTCCAGCTGAGTCCGCCCGGCGACAAAACCCACGGACAAAGTCACCTCCGTCGCCGTTCCTTCGCAACCCCGAGCATCCCCGCTCTCAGAGTGAAGTAGTAGGGGCGGTACCCACAAGACAGGGACACCCAGACATTACCCCTAGGCAGAGAGACTTCCTGCTAGGGCTGAACCTTACAGTAGCCAGTTAACAGCTCTTGTCTGAAGTACAAGGAGCCTGTGTGTACGGTGATGTACCGTGTTTGTGAGTAGAGGACGCCTCTCTAATGCGTCCTGACCGGAGTTCACGGTATTTACCATATTGGCACGTTTACTGCTTTATGGTGCGACACGAGCCACAGACGTGCTTCGCAATGCATCCGGATCTACGGCAGGAGGCAGCGGAAACCCGTTCGGCCCTCCCCCGCGTGGCCCTGCCACTCCAAGGCCTGGGACGATCCCTTTCTACACGTCAAAGCTCAAGGTAATTATCTTGCCATTCTCCGAGTCTCCTTACACACATACTCAGCGGTTCAGCCAGCCAGCCTGCCTCTTGCGCTTGTTGAGCTCTCCATGAGTCCACGATTGGAGTACCGTAATTGATTTTCTTGTTTCGCTGCCCCCCAGTGCAGAAAGATGAGGTGGACATGGCAGTGGCTATGGCCATCTACGCGAACGGCATCCCGTTCAATGTCACACGCAACCGCTACTGGAAGAGGATGCTTAGGCTGGTTGCGGCATACGGAGCAGGATATCAGGCCCCTGGCTACAATAGGCTGCGTACAACGGCGCTGGATGAGGCAAGCTCACTAGTACTCGCCTGACTGGCTGACTGGTTCTCGCTTGCTGCTTGCTAGGAGGAGGGCTGAGTAATCCTTGTCCCTGTCTGGCTGCACGTCCCTCAAATGTTGGTTGGTAGCCATCATGATTGGCTATGGTAGCCCATGTCCTGTATATTTCCTGAAGTACCCAAGCCATGATAGACTAGGGTGCCAGGAGATATACCGTTATAATAGGTTTTTTCAGCTACACTTTGGCTACAACCTGGCATGCAGCCATTGGCATGGCATGTTGTTGCAAGCTGAGCCGCTCTGGCGCCTGCTTGACATGCGTGTTCTGATATGCTTTCATTGCATGCTTGCATGCAGTGCAAGAACAAGGTGGACGTCGTTTTGGACCAGATCATGGCAATCAGCAAGGAGTGTGGCTGTACCATAATCAGCGATGGCTGGTCAAGCACCCAGAACAGGCCACTCCTGAACTTCCTCGTGGCAACACCCAAGGGCACCAAGTTCCTCTTTGCGACGGACACCAGCGGCGCCTCCAAGGATGCAACGTACATAGCGGAGCAGATTTCTGCAGCCATCATGCAACACGGCGCCGAGGACGTCGTCTCCATATGCACGAACTCTGCCAGCGTAAATGCAGCCGCTGCTGATCTCCTGAAAGCGAGGTTCCCCAGCATCACATGGGTTCGGTGCGCAGGACACGGCGTCAACCTGAGCATGCAGTCCATCGGCAAGATCCCATGGGTGAAGGAGGTCTTGGACGCGGCCTCAAACATCGTGAAGCTGGTGACTAATGTCACAGTATATTACCGTATACGTGACAGAACCGTTGGAGCCGCCACTAGCGGCCACGGAGCCTCCGCAGCTTCTCTGCGGAGTCTCCGGGTTTGAGCTGAGACCTAGAAACCCGCTTACGCAGGGTGATTTGACAGATTCTACCGTACTCTGAATTGGGCCTGCCGGGTCCCTGTATCCCGGCAATTGCCTAATCTAGTTACTTCGTCCCTTTCTAAAGGACAGACCTCTATTGTAACAAGCCTCGGCCGTCATCAGTGTATGAGACCATCAGCGCTCCAATAAGTCAGTACCTCTACACAAGTCAAGACTAGTTCAGCCTCAGTCGAACTAGCTGGAGACAAGTACCCAGTAAAGAGATCCGAGGCCCTGCAGAAGAAGAAGTACGCAGTCTACGCCTCGGCTACTCCGCCGCGTGTCACGCGGTAAGTGCCCCTTAACATAGCCCAGCTGGATCGCGCCCAGACGGCCATAAGGCCTACGCTACCATAGTCAATTGCTAGACATACAAACATCCGACTCTGCTGCTTGACTCGCTGAGCACTCGCAGCCAGTGTGTAGTCACTGAGTCTGCCCGTAGGCGTCCGTCACTGCCGTGAGGAATGAAGTCCGCCACGGACCTGAAGCGCACATCGCGAGTGAAGTAGTGGGGGCGGTACCCTCAAAGACAGGGACACCCAGGCCTTACCCCTAGGCAGAGAGACTTCCTGCTAGGGCTGAACCTTACAGTAGCCAGTTACAGCTCCTGTCCAGTACAAGGAGTCTGTGTGTACGGTAATGTACCGTGTTTATGAGTAGAAGGACACCTCTCTAAGGCGCCTTTACCGGAGATTCCGGAGTTTACCATATTAGCACGTTTACTGCTTTATGGTGCGACACTAACCACCACGCGAGCCTAGCTCTCTTGCGCAGCATCTCCCAGGCTGATCATGGCTCAAAGAAGTCTCTTCAGAAACCATGTGAGAATGGGGAGGACTGGGATGCGAGGGTATGCATGGAGGGCATCCATGGAGAGGATAGGGGTGCGAGGGTCTGCATGGAGGGCATGCATGGGGAGGAGAGGGGTGTGAGAGTCTGCATGGAGGGCATCCATGAGGAGGAGAGGGGTGCGAGGGTCTGCATGGAGGGCATGCATGGGGAGGATAGGGGTGCGAGGGTCTGCATGGAGGGCATGCATGGGCAGGAGAGGGGTGCGAGGGTCTGAATGGAGGGCATGCATGTAGAGGATAGGGTGCGAGGGTCTGCATGGAGGGCATGCATGGGGAGGATAGGGGTGCGAGGGTCTGCATGGAGGGCATGCATGAGGAGGATAGGGGTGCAAGGGTCTGCATGGAGGGCATCCATGGGGAGGAGAGGGGTGCGAGGGTCTGCATGGAGGGCATGCATGGGCAGGAGAGGGGTGCGAGGGTCTGCATGGAGGGCATCTATGTTATTTTTGTTTGCCCAGCAATTTTTCTCATGCATGTTTTTTTATGAATTAAGGTAACCATGAGCCTGGCCAGAGCACCTTCGCATTTGTATTTCTTTAATTTTTTGCCTCTCCCCTGCCTTAGCCGCCACTAGGTTTGCCTACCACTTCATCATCATGGACAGCTTGCTGGCGCTGGCGAAGGACCTGCAGTTCATGGCCAAGGACTCCCGGTGGGCGCAGTTCGTCAAGAAGCAGTCTGTGGCCAACGGTAAGAGACAAGCTGCCATCGACGTCTCTAACACGATCAGGTCCAAACCCTTTTGGAAGAAGGTTCGCTTGCTTGTTGACATGACGGTGCCGCTCATCAAGTTCTTGCGGCTGATCGACTCGGGAGCTCCGACCATGGGGAAGGTGACTACCACTGCAGCCTTATCCTATCCAGGCTCACTGCCTTCAAGTACTCAGCTGATGAGACCGAGTCCGCAGCTAGGCAGGCTGAGGACTGAGGTCACTGCCATTTGGCTGTCTAGGTGGAACTGGATGCACAGCGACATGCATGCTGCCGGCTACCTGCTCGACCCTGAGTTCCATGGCCATTGGAACGACATGTTGTCTGACAGCAGCGCCGATGGCCGGCGGGTCAAGGAGGAGGTGGTGCGAGGACGCACAAGCTGCTTCAAGCGCATGCTCAACGGTGATGACCAGCTTCTCCAGCAGGCCATGGACGAGTACGCAGAGTACACCGGTCGCGAAGGGCTCTTGGCTGATCCCCAACCCTGGGTGCATGCAGCCTCCTTGCCCGCCTGGAAATGGTGGAAGCTGTATGCCATCCACTTGGTGCGTGTTTATCACAATTGTGCTTTGCATCATTTTCCTGGCTGCATGATTATATGTCAATGCCATTTAACCTCTGGGCCCTGCTTAAAAAGGCTCGGCCGCATGGGCGCCCAAATGTCCCGTTGTGAGATAAGGAAGTTAAGGCATGAATATATGTGTACCAAACTACCCTCTTTGTTTGTCTTAATTTATTCGCTTCATGTTTAGGCTTGGTGCCTACTGGCATGAGTGGATCTGCAATAAGGCCTAGTGCATTTGGCTGTAACTAGAGGAATTACGGATGGGCTCTGACAGTCTGACGGCAAAAACAAGTGTCCCGACGGTCCAAACAAAGGTTCTGAATTAACTGAATTGCATCACGCTGAACAGCCTTGCATGACTCTGACGACACTGAGCTGTGGCCCTATGGTCCAGCCAAAGGTTCTGAATTCACTGAGTTTCATCACGCTGAACAGCCAACAACCTTACAGCAGAGTGCACAGAAGTGCAGGCCAGTGGGCCCGAAGAATGCACAGAAACTGAAGGAATTTTGAGGGGGCCCTGTCGGCAATGAGCTGTGGCCATAAGGTCCAGCCATAGGTTCTGAATTCACTGAGTTACATCATGATGAACAGCCAGCAACCTTACAACAGAGTGCACAGAAGTGCAGGCCAGTGGGCCCGAAGAATGCACAGAAACAGAAGGAATTATGGATGAGCTCCGACGGCAATGAGCTGTGGCCCCATGGTCCAGCCATAGGTTCTGAATTCACTGAGTTACATCACGCTGAACAGCCAACAACCTTACAACAGAGGGCACAGAAGTGCAGGCCAGTGGGCCCGAAGAATGTACAAAACTGAAGGAATTTTGAGGGGGCCCTGTCGGCAATGAGCTGTGGCCCCATGGTCCAGCCATAGGTTCTGAATTCACTGAGTTACATCATGATGAACAACCAACAACCTTACAGCAGAGTGCACAGAAGTGCAGGCCAGTGGGCCCGAAGAATGCACAGAAACTGAAGGAAATTTGAGGGGGCCCTGTTGGCAATGAGCTGTGGCCATAAGGTCCAGCCATATGTTCTGAATTCACTGAGTTACATCATGATGAGCAGCCAGCAACCTTGCAACTCAGTGAACATAAGCTCAGACCAAACAAAGGGCACACAACATAGACAGGAACTGAAGGAATTCAGAAGTACTGAAGGCATACTGGCAGTGCACAAATTGGACTGGGTGAAATAAATTGGTCCTAGACCCACAACGACTCTGCCAATGACGCAACAGCCAACAGTTGCCGCGGTGTCAGACCCACCAGCATGGTACAGTAAATAAAGACATGCGCTGAGCGCCGCTGCATCCACTAGCATGGTACAGTAAATAAGGGCATGCGCTGTGCACCGCTGCACCCACCAGCAGGGTACAGTAAATAAGGACATGCGCTCCGCAAGTGCATGTGCACCTCCGCACCCACCATTAGGGTATAGTAAATAAGGGCAGGTGCTGTGCAAGTGCGTTTGCATCGCTGCACCCACCAGCAAGGTATAGTAAACAAGGGCATGTGCTGCGCACCGCTCTGCCTACCAGCAGGGTATAGTAAACAAGGGCAGGTGCTGCGCACCGCTCTGCCCACCAGCAAGGTATAGTAAATTAAGGCAGGTGCTGCGCACCGCTCTGCCCACCAGCAGGGTAAAGTAAACAAGGGCAGGTGTTGCGCACCGCTCTGCCCACCAGCAGGGTATAGTAAACAAGGGCAGATGCTGCGCACCGCTCTGCCCGCCAACAGGGTATAGTAAATAAGGGCAGGTGCTGCGCACCGCTCTGCCCGCCAACAGGGTAAAGTAAACAAGGGCAGGTGCTGCGCACCGCTCTGCCCACCAGCAGGGTATAGTAAACAAGGGCAGGTGCTGCGCACCGCTCTGCCCACCAGCAGGGTGTAGTAAATAAGGGCAGGTGCTGCGCACCGCTCTGCCCACCAGCAGGGTATGGTAAACAAAGGCAGGTGCTGCGCACCGCTCTGCCCACCAGCAGGGTATAGTAAACAAGGGCAGGTGCTGCGCACCGCTCTGCCCACCAGCAGGGTATAGTAAACAAGGGCAGGTGTTGCGCACCGCTCTGCCCACCAGCAGGGTATAGTAAACAAGGGCAGGTGTTGCGCACCGCTCTGCCCACCAGCAGGGTGTAGTAAATAAGTGCAGGTGCTGCGCACCGCTCTGCCCACCAGCAGGGTGTAGTAAATAAGGGCAGGTGCAGCGCACCGGTCTGCCCACCAGCAGGGTATAGTAAACAAGGGCAGGTGCTGCGCACCGCTTTGCCCACCAGCAGGGTATGGTAAACAAGGGCAGGTGTTGCGCACTGTTCTGCCCACCAGAAGGGTATGGTAAACAAGGGCAGGTGTTGCGCACCGCTCTGCCCACCAGCAGGGTATAGTAAACAAGGGCAGATGCTGCGCACCGCTTTGCCCGCCAACAGGGTATAGTAAATAAGGGCAGGTGTTGCGCACCGCTCTGCCCGCCAACAGGGTAAAGTAAACAAGGGCAGGTGCTGCGCACCGCTCTGCCCACCAGCAGGGTATAGTAAACAAAGGCAGGTGCTGCGCACCGCTCTGCCCACCAGCAGGGTGTAGTAAATAAGGGCAGGTGCTGCGCACCGCTCTGCCCACCAGCAGGGTATGGTAAACAAAGGCAGGTGCTGCGCACCGCTCTGCCCACCAGCAGGGTATAGTAAACAAGGGCAGGTGCTGCGCACCGCTCTGCCCACCAGCAGGGTATAGTAAACAAGGGCAGGTGTTGCGCACCGCTCTGCCCACCAGCAGGGTATAGTAAACAAGGGCAGGTGTTGCGCACCGCTCTGCCCACCAGCAGGGTGTAGTAAATAAGGGCAGGTGCTGCGCACCGCTCTGCCCACCAGCAGGGTGTAGTAAATAAGGGCAGGTGCAGCGCACCGGTCTGCCCACCAGCAGGGTATAGTAAACAAGGGCAGGTGCTGCGCACCGCTTTGCCCACCAGCAGGGTATGGTAAACAAGGGCAGGTGTTGCGCACTGTTCTGCCCACCAGAAGGGTATGGTAAACAAGGGCAGGTGCTGCGCACCGGTCTGCCCACCAGCAGGGTATAGTAAACAAGGGCAGGTGCTGCGCACCGCTCTGCCCACCAGTAGGGTGTAGTAAACAAGGGCAGGTGCTGCGCACCGCTCTGCCCACCAGCAGGGTGTAGTAAATAAGGGCAGGTGCTGCGCACCGCTCTGCCCACCAGCAGGGTATAGTAAACAAGGGCAGGTGCTGCGCACCGCTCTGCCCACCAGCAGGATATAGTAAATAAGGGCAGGTTCTGCGCTTTGCAAGTGCGTGTGCAACGATGCACGGACATGCGGCACCGAGCGGCCAAGCCTGTCCCTTCATAAATGTTCTCTTCCAACGGGATCTGTGCTTTTGGTGTGACACTACCGGAAGGCATGGAAGTTGGGCGCTGCACATTTAAGGGTGAAGTCCTGTGCATGCAGGTAAGGCTCAATGTATATATCACATGCCACATGGGTGCGGCATTGTGCCTGGCTGTACCTGCAAGTAGGGTGTTGTGCCCTTAAGCACGCTGACGGGGCGCTGTGTTTCATGGCTGCAGTGCAATGCTTACGAGGGGTGCGATGCACATGTGCATTGAGCGCTGCAGCTCAATTGGAATAGTCTCCTGTGGAACCAGCTCCAAGCTTCTGGGCTGGAAATTGGGGGAAAGCCATGCAGATCTGCAGCAAGCTCCGCTGCCAGCCCCAAAGCCTGAGGACAGGTAGGCTTTCCAGCGTACCATATTTAAGGCTGTATATGGCCTCTAAACCATCAGATGATCGCGATGTCGCGAGTTGCTTTCGTCATAAACATCAATATGCGAACGTTGGTAAAAGAGAACTGATGACAAGGACGTAGCTGATTTTGGTCGCATGTATTAGCGCGCACCATCGCTTGAAATGAAGAAAGAAAAGAGCGTCGTAGCTGAAACCGGGATCTGGAACCTAGGAAAATATTGCTGCCTGGTCCGAGTTCTAGAAGTCGTCATAGCACTTCTCAATTGTTTTTCACACTGTCAAGCGCTATTCTCAAAATGGTTTATAAGTGGTTTTCCTGCATGGAAACACAGAATCGGTGGTGCTCTAGTCACCTGTCAGGTTTCGGACCGCCCGCTGGGAATTTCTTGGACACCAGTGTATACAAGCCATGGGTATCCGACATATTGGCCATATTCTAGTCGTTCGATGGATCAGCACTTCACGAGCTTAGAAAACCTAGCCTTCACCCGGAGAACCCTGGGACAAATTCGCGAAATTCGGCATGGCATACCGGTATCAGGCGAGGTTGCAGATATGAAGGGCAAAGGGAAATCTCAGGGGATATTGGTCATGCATGGTAACTGCCAACTGTGGCTGTTACTGTTTGGATAGTTCAGGAGTTGGAGACTTCATCAATCATTATCTGTTTTGCCACAGCCTTTTGCATGGTGACTAATATGCATGCATGCATGCTGCATGGATGCATGCTGCATGGATGCATGCTGCATGGATGCATGGTTACTTTGGGGCCAGTGGGGGGGCATCTCCGCATCTGGGCATGCATGGGGGCTGGCTGCTGGCCTGCAATCATCTTCATGTCTCTATTTGCTAGTGTGTATTCTAGTATGTGCCTAAAAATGTTTTTTGACTGAAAAGTACTGATACTCCAAGCCCGCCGTATTGAAGCGGAGCGGAGCGGGCCGGAGCAGAAGCGTATCCGGATCGTGTTACCTTGCGTCTGATCCCTGGTCTGATGATGACTGAGGACTCCCAGACATAGGTGCCCTTCTCGCCTCAAGAGGATTATCTGTTGGCATACCTGCACAGCCTGGTGGGCGAAAAATTTGCCGCTATCTCTACTCTCTTTGTTGGCATGTAAGGAGACGCTTTGAGACAACAGTGGGGAGTGCGTGTAGAGCTCGATAGAAATCTGAGTTCCTCATCCGTCTAAACCAACAGGAACTCATGAGTTCATGTCATCTGCTGCTACCTAGGCCATGCTTGATGACAGGGTAGACTCATGCATGTCTTACACACTGTACATGCACAGCAGCGTGACTAAAGGCACCCACAAATAAAGTTCCCATGCCATTTGTACCAACAGACCCCCCGGGCTTAAGGTTATGCGAAGTCCTCGACGCTCCCATGATTATCCAGCCATACATCCGCCCCAGGCACGCGACGAATACCCGATCCATGTCCCTCTGACTGCTCTCCAGGGTTGAGGCAACGGAATGTGCTGTGCCCTGGACCGTCCTGACGATGTACGCAAAAGAGGTCCTCGAGGAGCCATGTAGATCAACAACCTTCAAGGCAGCTTACACCGAGTATGCCACACTCTTCAAGGCCTTGCGCGCCCATGCGCCATGTGAGGCTGCCCGGGACATGTATGCCTATCTCAGTCTTCGCAACATTGCAGTACAGGCCGGCCACTTTGTGACCCTCGAAGAGACGATTGCGACCATGGAGATGAAGGTTGGTCAAAGCTAGTGTCAATCTGATGCACGAGCTGTGCCATATTGCTCAACATCGCACATGTTATGGGTCGAGCAATCCGCTCTGCCGTGGGAGTAGGGATGAGAGGCTACCTTGTGCTGCTGTTGCAAACAGGCACTCCAAGAGATCCAACTGGCCATCCGGGCACCCACAAAACGATCGGTGGGGGCCAGGAACATGATCTCTGGAAGGAGGGTGGGACATGCCTTCAAAATCTGCTGTGTGGATGGGTGCCCGGATGGCCAGTTGGATCTCTTGGAGTGCATGTTTGCAACTGCATCACAAGGTAGCCTCTCATCCCTACTCCCACGGCAGAGCGGATTGCTCGACCCATAACATGTGCGATGTTGAGCAATATGGCACAGCTCGTGCAGCAGATTGACACTAGGTTTGACCAGCCCTCATCTCCATGGTCGCAATCGTCTCTTCGAGGGTCACAAAGTGGCCGGCCTGTACTGCAATGTTGCGAAGACTGAGATAGGCATACATGTCCCGGGCAGCCTCACATGGCGCATGGGCGCGCAAGGCCTTGAAGAGTGTGGCATACTCGGTGTAAGCTGCCTTGAAGGTTGTTGATCTACATGGCTCCTCGAGGACCTCTTTTGCGTACATCGTCAGGACGGTCCAGGGCACAGCACATTCCGTTGCCTCAACCCTGGAGAGCAGTCAGAGGGACTGGATCGGGTATTCGTCGCGTGCATGGGGCGGATGTATGGCTGGATAATCATGGGAGCGTCGAGGACTTCGCATAACCTTAAGCCCGGGGGGTCTGTTGGTACAAATGGCATGGGAACTTTATTTGTGGGTGCCTTTAGTCACGCTGCTGTGTATGCACAGTGTGTAAGACATGCATGAGTCTACCCTGTCATCAAACATGGCCTAGGTAGCAGCAGATGACATGAACTCATGAGTTCCTGTTGGTTTAGACGGATGAGGAACTCAGATTTCTATCGAGCTCTACACGCACTCCCCACTGTTGTCTCAAAGCGTCTCCTTACCTGCCAACAAAGAGAGTAGAGATAGCGGCAATTTTTTCGCCCACCAGGCTGTGCAGGTATGTTAAAAGATAATCCTCTTGAGGCGAGAAGGGCACCTGTGTCTAGGAGTCCTCAGTCATCATCAGACCAGGGATCAGACGCAGTCGGTCCTCCTCGCAGACTGGCTGCTGCTAATGATCCCGCTCGCTGACCGCAGAAGCAACATTGACCAGCGTTTTCCATATGGCACCACGCGTCTTCTTCGTGCGGTATCTGACCCACTCGTATCTACATTGACTTGTATTCCTGTTGATATCATGCTTCTCCATCATGCTTTGGGATATTGCTATCCAGTCGACATTCCTGAGCGTAGATCCAACATTTTTGCCTCGTTTGTATACCTCTTTCTTGAACGCATCAAGCTCATCATGTTGCCAGATCACATTGTTCATCGTCTCATGGGATGGAATGATGGACTCAGTCAGTCGGCTTCGGTGAAAGTCAGAAACCGGCCCGGCGGGTATGCAGGAAGACGACGCTACACAGCGTGGCATTTTACGTCTCGACAAGTAACTAGGATGCCGAACGTAAGCAAGGCAAACAAAGAAGGAACTGTCAAGAAAAGAGACAAGTTCGGCTGGCACAAAAAGTGTGATGCCACGCACCCCCAAGACGGGCCAGGCCAGGCGCCTCGGGGACGCAGTCGACCCTAAAAGCGCTATGACCTCTCCCACCAAACCCTAGAAGTCCTCCTCAAAATCTGAGGCACTTGGGCTACTGACGACGTTCGTAACTAGGATGCCGACGTAAGCAAGACAAAGAAAGAAGGAACGGTCAAGAAGAAAGAAGAGTTCGGCTCATCACACAAAAAGTGTGATGTCACGCGTCCCTAACGTCACGTCCGACTGCCTGCCTCGGGGACGCAGTTTACCCTAAAAGCGCTATGACCTCGTCCGAAGAACCCTGAAAACCCCCCCTGTACGGCGGAGCACTTGGGCTACTGACGACGTTCGTAACTAGTCGCCGAACGTAGGCAGCGGCCAGTGTGTAGGTTGCAGGTGGTGCTGGGCAGTAGTGGGTGATGGCGTCTGTATGCGCGGTTAGGATCTGTTGAGGCGGTTGGTGGTTGCCTGTGGCCTCCGAAGGTGGTAGATCGGTCGAATTTGAATTGCAGATTGGAATTTAGGATGTCCTATTTGACCCTGCTATTGTTGGTGTATGTGTTGTGGCTTGTATTTCTTTCTTGGATTTGGATCTTTTGACGATCATCATGGCTGGCGTGGCACAGTTGTTGGGCTTGTAAAAATTGCGGCTGGCTTTTGAGCATGGCGGAGTGGGTATGAGCCATGTGAAAGGTAAGCATGAGTTGTTTGTTTGTGGTAACGGTCTCGGTGTGCGCTGTGTTGTAGGAATGTGGACATCCTGATGGATGCGGCCCGTATCTGCTGATCGAGGCCGCGCCCGCTGTTCGGGAAAGCGCTGGCGCACTGGCTGCTGCAGAATCGGAATTCTCTGCCAAAATGCTGCAAGATGATAGCGCGACTTAACCGATACCTTTTTTTGGCCTCACCTGTTAGGCAGGTGATGCCCATGGCGCAGGAGAAATTAGGTTGTGGCATGTGTCCTTATGAGTCGATACCTGTGTGCTGTGTTCATGGCCGGTTGAAACTGCTGTTATGATGTTGTACCTTTTTGCTGAAGTACAGGTGCATAAGTATGAGAACCACCTTCCTGCCTTCATCCTTTCTTTGGTTTGGCGTTTGAGGAGGGCGGTTACATCGGTTCAGATCGGTATACCGGTATATTGTCTTGATATGGTCGTCCACATGTTTAATTCTGAGGATTTGTATTCACGTCTGCATTAGTGCTTCCTTGCGGACCGGCCAGAACATGACACATCATGACTCCAATCAGGGACGACACATTGCTAGGCCCTGGACGATTTCACTGTCGCCTGTGTTTGATCGCTGGAGAACAAAGGCGTGGCGTATGCGCTCTGGAAATAATACTCGGCAAACAATGGGAGCGAATTCGGGGATGCAGGAACTATTGACGTCATCCTCTGCCGACTCCAGGTACAATGTTGTCAAGCTTGAGGAGGTGTCTTGTTGGGCTCCTGGATTGGACCCTGATGCATGGTAGGGGCATAGCATCAGCATGTGCCCCATGTGTCAGCTGCACAAGTGATGTGGTTCCACGTTCATGAGGTCGGCATGGTGCGTTCACCTGTCAGTTGTCATTGTGCATGGCGAGTCGGGAGCAGGGCGTTAGCTGCAATTGGAGCTTATCGTAACACACTCACCCCGACTCCCAGTACTGGTACGAACATGGACGGAAGCAAGCGTCCTACTATGTGCAATACCCGGCGGTCTGTAACTCGGCTCAGCATCACGTATAAAAAGCCAGGGGTGAAGGCCTCCTTCATCCAGATGATAGTTTTGTGGGCCAGCGTGGCACCCTGGGCCTTGTGCCCTGTGTGTGGAGGAATGGATTAGAAGCGCGCTACAAGGCAGCTTCCAGCCTGGTGATGCAATGAGGGGATGGTGACCTAATCTGCAAGCAGCCATGTTGCTTACCCGTGATTGCGTAGGCTAGCGCTATGGGGAAAGTAGTCTTGGCATATCTCTCGCCGTCCCTGTACCACGCCTCGATATCGCGGCACAGAGGTGCACCCTAAGGAATGGGTGCACCAAGCGAAAATAACACAAGACACCCTCTTTGTCAGAAATGACCAGATGTTAGGGGACTCGCCGTCGGGGATGGAGGCCGGGTAACGTGACTTACCAGCTCCGGATCCACTCTCCGGACCCTCGAACCTTTGGTCGAAGGAGTATTCCCGCATGGGCACCGCCTCCGGGGAGCACACATGCTCTAGGGGCAATGGCAACATTGACTGCCGGGATCCCATGGGAGTTTTAGGAATCGTCCCCAGAAACTGGCCCAAGGTCGACAACAATGACTCTTTACCTGGCGAGGTGCTCATGAACTGACTGGCCGCATGGCTTATTTCAGACACCGGACTGGATGGCCTGATCGACTCACATGCGTAAGAGACTGGAAGTATAGTGTGGTCCTCTACATGCCCGTCCTCGGTCTCCTCATGCAACATGGATGCGGAGGGCATGCTTGCAATACTCTGCATGGGCTGCTCACCTTCATTGCTCACTATGGTATGGAATGACTGTGACACATCATGCCATGTGGAGCGATTACCTTGTGTATGGGGCTCTTCGTCACTGACTTCTTCACTCGTGCTTCCCCCATACCCATCACCTTCCGGTTCTTCCGACACAAACGCCAGACCTTGCATCCAAGGCACTACGTCCTCGTACCGTCCATACCGTGGATAGACAGGTGCGTTGTGCACGGGTCCAGCCGACCTTGAAGGGACTTGCGGCGGAGGCGGAGGTGGATATGATGATCCAGATTCCACACCATGACCTTCTCTCCTCAAAGATGCACCCTGAACAGGCGCAGCATTGGAAGGAGGGACAGAGGCGGCAGCAGCAACAGGCACGAATGCTGGGATGTCCGCAACAGGCACATGCACTGGTGCACTCTGCGCCATGGGCTCATGCACCGCAAAAGGCATTGACACGTGCACAGCATGGGACAGTTCTGGTGCTCTCTGGGGCGCGGCTACTGATGTAGCAGACCCAGACTGAGACCCACCCCCGACATCAGTTACTACACTCTGTTCTGCAAGCCGAGTAACTTGCGTCATCTTAGACGGTGTCCCAGTGGAAGCATACTTGCGACTTTCCTTCTTGAGGTACATATACACAGGGTTGTCATATTGCAGTTCCACTTCTTTCCCTGTTTCCACGTCTATGAATTTCTTTGGAACCTGGACAGGTGACGCAATCAGGGCTTCTTTAATAGCTTCGTTCCTCTCATCTTCCATAGAAGCAATGGTCTTCAGCGTCTCGTCATATTCCTCATAACTGCATGCTTGTATGCGTTCCAGAGCTGACATCGCCTGATCAACAATACCTTGCTTGAGCCTTAGCTTCTCCATGCAAGCTTTACTTGCTGGTCCAGCCCTTTCATACATCTCCTGCCACAAGGGCTTGAGTTGCACGGGCGGAACTAGAGGATCAGACGAGGTTCCAGCAACTGAGGTTCCAACTGGCGCAACCTTTGCTGCTAGAGCACCCCTTGTGTTCTTAGCAACACTATCCTTTTCAGTCTCTGGAGCGACTTTGGGCACTTGTACAGCCCCTATCCCGCTCATCTTCACCGTTTTATCGATCTTGGAACGAACGATTTCCGCCACAGTCGATTAGAGGTAATCCTAATCGGACTTTTTCTTTCTTAAACAAGTACTAATAAACTCTTACAGAGGTTATAGTAGGAGCTTCTCGATCCACTGCTGTAACTCAGTGAACTCAGCTCGATAACAGGTGAAAGCTCTTGCTACTTCACCTGGACTTCTTCGATACTGTTGACAAGATCTCGTAAAGCCTCGACTTCTGAGGTACTTCTAGACTTCTTGGGACGACCTTGGGCGATTGTGGCCGTTGATCTGCTGTGGTGAGTCGCTTGCTTGGCGACTTCTGGTGACTGAAGATATCTCTGATGAATCAGATGGTTGACTTGGAGCCAAAGGAAAGGCTGTAGGTTGGAGATGTGATGGTGGGTTGGTGGTAATATCCAGCTGTAAGGCTGGAGATATGCCTTGTTAAGAGGCAGGAATAACTCTAATTGCTGCAGATAGTCGACTGTTGGCCTAAATGCTCGGCCAGCTTCGTATCAGGAGACTTGTTGATGCTTATAGGGTCGTTGTTGGCCTAGCTGCTCTGCCAGTTTCCCCTTAGTAAGACTTGGATTGACGATTAACTTGCAGATCGATAATCATGAACAATAGCTAGAAACGTTAAGAGTCTATTGAAGGCCGTGAGATCAAGTAAGAAAGAAAAAGTACAGGACCCAATTCGGGATCCCCTAAGACGGCAAACACACTTGTTCAGGTTCACACATAACTTCCAACCGAAAAAGCAGTTGGCGCAGTCAAACGCACGGTGCAGTCATACGTCGTGACATCGAAACTAGTTCGTGTGATGTTTGCCAGGTAGCCGTTGTGGTCGAGCTTGACAATGACGGTGCGGATGTCGGTTTTCGCAACGTCATAGTAATTGAAGCCTACCACCACACCTGTGGCGCCATTGCAAACGCCTTTGCCGAAGTTGACGTTGTTTGTGACTAGGATGCGGGCCCCGATGGCCACTAGGATGCCGAACGTAAGCAAGACAAAGAAAGAAGTAACGGTCAAGAAGAAAGAAGAGTTCGGCTCGCACAAAAAGTGTGATGTCACGCGTCCCTGACGTCACGTCCGACTGCCTGCCTCGGGGACGCAGTTTACCCTAAAAGCGCTATAACCTCATCCGAAGAACCCTGAAACCCCCCCCTGTACGGCGGAGCACTTGGGCTACTGACGACGTTCGTAACTAGGGTGCCGAACGTAGGCAAGACAAACAAAGTAGGAACGGTCAGGATGAAACAAGTGTTCGGCTCGCACAAAAAGTGTGATGTTACGTGTCCCTGACGTCACGTCCGACAGTCTGCCTCGGGGGCGCAGTTAACCCTAAAAGCGCTATGACCTCTTCCACCAAACCCTGAAAAACCTCTCCAAAATCTGGGGCATTTGGGCTACTGACGACGTTCGTAACTAGGTCACCGAACGTAGGCAAGACAAACAAAGAAGGAACGGTCAGGATGAAACAAGAGTTCGACTGGCACAAAAGTGTGATATCACGTGTCCCTGACGTCACGTCCGACTGCCTGCCTCGGGGACGCAGTTTACCCTGAAAACGCTATGACCTCGTCCGACAAACCCTGAAAGCCCTCCTCAAAATCTGGGGCATTTGGGCTACTGACGACGTTCGTAACTAGTCGCCGAACGTAGGCAAGACAAACAAAGAAGGAACGGTCAGGATGACACAAGAGTCCGACTGGCAGAAAAAGTGTGATGTCACGCGTCCCTGACGTCACGTCCGACTGCCTGCCTCGGGGACGCAGTTGACCCTAAAAGCGCTAAACCGTCATCCGCCAAACCCTGAAAGCCCTCGCGGCGACGCCGGGGGGGTGGGAGGGTGGGGGACGCGGGGGAGCGACTGCCTCGGGGACGCAGATGACCCTAGATTCGCTATGACCTCTTCCGACAAACCCTGAAAGCCCTCGTCAAAATCTGAGGCATCTGGGCTACTGACGACGTTCGTAACTAGGGTGTCGAACGTAGGCCAGACAAAGAAAGAAGGAACGGTCAAGAAGAAAGAAGAGTTCGGCTCGCACAAAAAGTGTGATGTCACGTGTCCCTGACGTCACGTCCGACAGTCTGCCTCGGGGACGCAGTCCACCCTAAAAGCGCCAAACCCTCTTCCGAAGAACCCTGAAAACCCCCCCTGTACGGCGGGGCACCTGGCCTTAAAATCAGAGGCACTTGGGCTACCGACGACGTTTGTAATCAGAGTTGCTGCTGCGCAAGATAAAAACGGCAGAGCAGCCTTTTCAGAGGGCAGGCGCAAGTGCGGATGGGGTCACCTACTCACCTGGGCCCCATGCAAACACCCTCGCCATGTTGAAGGATTTCAAAGTATGTGTCGAATATTTGTCTATCGCTGGCTAAGTGCGTGTTTTTAATGATGTGTTTCGAAATGCGCATAGAGAAGCGAAGCTGCAGCTGTCGGCCTGTCGCGTGACACCAGGAGACAGCGTGACGACACCTTACGTCATCCGCTGTGAGATCCAGCCTTGGTAGCTGAGTTTCTCATTTCTGCACCTCGGCCTTTGAGGTCTGACAGAAATAAACTTTATAAATACAGCCAGTTGATTTGTGTTGTAGCGCATAAAGTTTCCGGGACGTTCCACAAACATCGGGCTGACGGACGGACGGACGGACGGACGGACGGATACGGGGTGACTCTGGGCCTCTGGGGGCTTCGCCCCCGCGACCTTCGGCCGCCTGGGGGGGCTCGGCCGAAAATACGGGAAACGCCTATATGCAATGGATTGAGAGAAGGAAAATGCGAAGCAACTCCCGTTGATAGCAGGAGCTGTGCAGGACTGCAGGGTGGCCCACCACTCCATGGCCCACCCCTGCCCATGGGCCACACCGCAAGAGTCACACTTTTTAGCGGTGTAAACATGACCTCCCGAGCAGCAGCCCTGGCCACCCAGCTAACCGCAGTACGGTCTTACCAGCAGCCTCACACCCCTCTGCCACGCACCCACGCATGCCTTCATGCCCCGCGGGGGCGGTCAGCATGAAAGCCCTGGCAACCCGTGTGGCGGCCCTCCAGGCCCGCCCTGTTGCGCTCTCACCTGTCCAGCGCATGTCCTATGCCACTGTCAATAACAGTGGCCAACAACAATGTCAGCAGTCCATGCGCCCGCCGCCTCAGCCTCTGGCCAGACTTGCTCCTCAGGGCATTGCTGCCTCCATGCCTCGGCGGTCCTGCTTCGTGCTGGTGGGGTCACCTGAGGAAATGACCGGCCTGGAGGGACAGCATGGCCCCCCGGCTGCGGCTGCAGTTGCTGCGATCATCCATGCGCGCCTCAGCTTGGCAGAGGGGGTCCGTGTCCGTCCCTTGAACTCCTCAGCGCTGATGGCATATCTCGTCAAATCTGCCTCCGTCAGCTGACCTGGGTGGGCTGACTCCATGTGATCTAGGAAGTGATAACTCCACACATAAGGGCGGATGGTACCCGAGATGCTCTTGCAGATGGTGCAAACCACTGGTCTGCTGGTGCAAGGATTGGTGGCATAACCCCGCTGGCGCTAAGCTACATGCTGCCCCACATTGGCGCAGCAAGATGTGCGCTGAGACGTGCACCCGCATAGCTGATAGCTTGGTTATCGTCCCACAGCCATGCACCTTGTACACCGTCGGCGCATCCCCAGCTCCTGATGGTCCATATTCTTGTTGAACATCCTCCGACTCTAGGGGGTTGTCATCGCAAAGTGGCCAGGGCTTGGCATCATCGCCTCTGTACGGAAACTCAGCCGACATGCTCAAGCTGTGGCTAGAAGCTGGTGGAAGCTGACCAAGGACCCCCACCAGCTGGGCTAGAAGGCTCGGCAACAGCCGCATGCTCGGCAGCAGCAGCAGCAGCAGGAGCTGAGGGGAGTAACAGGAGTAGAAGTGGAGTATAATGATGTGATTGTGCGTTGTTGCTTCGTCGAGTTCTCTTGGGCCAGCTTCTCAGCTCCTCTCTTGCACTCTTTCCCTTGTTGGTGATTCCCTAGGGCCACTGGGTTGTCTGTGAAGTTTGAGACCTTCAAACAATGCTCACAGCAGTTTGTCATTGCTTAATTCATAGCAACTACCAATGCAGCTACACCGTGTGAGTCCATAATGAGTGAACGCACAACGGTGCATGTGGTTCCAGAGCCATGACACCCTACCATACCCAAATTGCATGCCAAGAGGGGTCTGGTATTCTGTGTGGAATTTTTTATGGTGCATATCCGTAGCAAATGGCAGTAGGAATGCAACGGTGTAGCTTTCGTCTCAATCTGATGTTTAAAAACAAATATTCTAAAATTTTCAGACATGCCCTTTTTTCTTTTACCCCCCCCCCCACTTTGACCCTCCATAAATCCCAGCCCCCTAGGCCATTTTTTTTTAAGACCAGACATGGAAAGCTTTCGTCAAGCTCTACAACTTTCGATGATGGGGTCAATAACGTTACACCTCTGGGCCCGCTCAAAGCTCGGCTGCGTGGGCGCCCAACTGTTCAAAAGGGAGTAAAGGAGGAACTAAAAGGAAGAAAGGGGGAAAGGAACAAAAGGAGAGGCCGAGAAGGCAAAGTAGACCAAGTCCAACACCTGAGTTCCACTAGAGACTAGCCCTCAACAAAGCCTCTAAGAAAAGAAAAGTCCAGGAAAGCAAGCGTATCCCACCCCTGCTTGGCCGCGAGGGCGCTCCACTGAACAGAAGGGAGAAGAGAAAAAACTAAAAAGGGGGCAAACAACAACAACAACAGCAACAAAAAACAAAAGAGAAGGCCGGAAAGGCCAACGACATCGGCCTCAGAAACCCTGGAGACTAACCCTCAATAATGCCCACAGCACGGTCCACAAAAGCAAGTGCGTCCCACCCATGCTCAGCCTGGTACAACTGGTGGAAGTTAGTGGCAGCGCCCGGAGGACCTGCCCACCCCTGCTCCCGTAACTGCTCCCTGACACTAGGGCACTGGAAGCAAACATGCAGCGCAACCTCTACCTGCTCGCTATCCCCCCGTGCCCAACACCGCTGGCAGCAACGTGCTTGTCGCCGCTGACCGTTGCGCCGTCCTCTGGTATCAGCAGTGCTGATCGCGCCAAGCCGCAGTCGCAAATTGGTGCGCACACAAGCACACTCCCTCTGACTAGTGCGGCTCTGGGCTTGCGCCAGCACGGCACCCGCCGTGGACTGGAACCAGGCGCGGTAGGTCGCCGCAGATCTGTGCTTGGTGGTAGGGTCCCTGGGGTCCCCACCGCCGCTTGCGTCCAGCCGTGCTTGCTCGTAGGCTGCGTCAACGAGTGCCAACACCTCTGTGACGGGTAGGCGCTGTAGGGCAGCTGCTGCCTCGCGCAAGATGGGGGTGGCTGCCCCCCGCTCCAGCTCCTCTAATGCACCCAGCAGATCAAAGCACCACGTGCGGCCGCCAGTGCCCTGGCTGATTGCAAGCTGCATATCTGCTGCTGCCATGGCTTGAGCCATGAGAGGGCTGTATTGCTGTGCCTCCGGTGCCACCGCTGCATTGTAGAAGCGGAGGATATGAGCCCACCAGTCTCGTCATAGTGGTTGGAGCTGCAGCTCTCTCATGACTCCCCAACTGGCGGCTGATGCAGGTAGCCCCGCAGCCTGGCGTAGGTGCTGAAGCAAGCTGGACTGCATTTTGCTGGAGAGACATTGCCGCGGCCGAAGGTGGCTGGTGGCCCACACCACGTCGCCGTAGTTGGCCGCAGGCGCTGCGTACACAGCTGCCAGCCTGATGCGGGTTGGAAGATGGCGCCTTAGGCCCACCTTGGCTGCCATGCGGCGAACACGGTGCAGCGCGGCAGCCAGAGGCGCCTGTCTACCCTCCATGGCCCTCTTCATGCCGCCGCTTTCGTGCTGAGTGATGCCCAAGAACTTGAATTCTTGGACATGCTTCAACACGGTACGGTCAGGGCCGTACACGCAAACATGGGCTGGCTGTCGGCGTTGCGCTGCTAAGCGGCTGCCAAACTCCATGATCTCTGTCTTACTGACATTGACCTGAAGCTGTTTATGTGCCGCATATTCATGCAAGGCATCAAGCATGCGTTGCAGCCCTGCTGGGGTGCGGGCTAGCAAGGAGAGGTCATCCGCATACAGCAGGCAGCGTAGCTGTCGCCCCGCCTGCATCTCAATGCCCTCTGCCGGGCACGATGATGGGGTGTATTCAGTTGTTTTTTGCCCCTGGGACCTCTACATACAACGCGACCAAATGGGCGGTGCCCCGGTTGAAGAAATGTCGGATGGCATGTCAAGCTTCTGCACGGGCCTACGGCAACCAGCTATCATGGGCCGCCACGACCTGGAACTCACCATGCACGGCGAAGTCTTCAAACAGATCCCACCCCACGGGGTGACTCTCTACAGCCAAGATGGGGGGAGATTGGCAGCCCTTCTCCGGTCTCGACGAGTGTGCCCAACCCTCATGAACCCCCTGCAAGCCATAGGGGTCAAACACGTCGGCGAGCTCATCACAGACGCAGGGACACACCTCATCACGACTGAAGACCTGGCACGCATATATGGACCGTGTGTAAAACCAAGGCAAAAGAAAGCCCTGAACCAACTCAGCATAGCCCTCAGCGGGGTGCTCCCGGCCAACAAAGCCAGCATCAGCCAAGTAAGCTCCACCAAACCCCTTGGACTAGCCATGAGGGCCCTACCCCCGGAACTAATTCAACCAGCAAAAAACTCCCATACCCGGCGCACAACAGGCACTAGGGACATCAGGGATCTCATGTCCCAAGAGCCTAAGGCGAGGCACGAACCACACACAGAGGCCATGACCAGCCCCCGGAAAGCAGATACAAAAACCTGCCGACGTAAGCTCACAAAAGTGCAGAGGTCCCAGCGCAGTCAAGAAGCGACCCACAAGCAATACGCGAGACCCATAATAACCGAGAGACCAGCGACTACCCTCCTGCACCCATCCCTAGTGCACCAAGACCGGCCTGACAACATGGCCTCCTTTTGGCAACAACGCCAAGAGTTGATGTCATCCCATGCCAGCCAGCAAGCCAACGAGGGAGCCATGGCTGACACCGAAAATTGCACATGGGAAGAGTTCAGAGAAAACATATGCAAAAACAAGAATTTGTCAACTGAGTGCATCAGATCCTTATATGATGAGCAAGACACTATTACCGAAATTACAGGGATGGAGAGCTATCGGCACTGTGGCCAAGCTCACTGCCAATACAGAGTCAAGTGGGCCCCTGTAGTCGTTGGCCAGGATCACATTGCTGCCTTCGAACAAACCTACCCGCAAATGACAGGGGCCTCAAATCATGCTCAAGTGGCCATCTCAGAACCCACAGGTGAGAAAACCTACTTCCTCTCTAAGCAAGGCAGCACCGCACACCTTACCTTAATAAGGGTGATCTGGGAGGATTCCAGTAACACCGAAAGCAACTTATATGCCAGCCACCCCCACGTGTTCCCCCGCCTCCTGGCTCAGTACAAAAAATTACACACGCACCCTGAACCACGGGCAGCAGGAAACCCCAACCCACCCCCAGAGGCAAGGGACACTCACCTTCCCGAGCACCTCCGGCAGGGTAGGACTGGTAGCCACCTGACCGTGCAATCCACATGGGAGACAACACGGTCAGTGAGGCAGCATGTCAGACTCGACCCTGTGGAACGTAACCCAGACAGAGACATTGTCCCCCCCAAGCAGTATGTTATCCAAACAGGGACATGCACGGCCAACGCAGACGGCCCCAACAATAACGTCACTAACAAAAGCATCGCCTACACCTACCAACCAGATGGAAAATGTGTAGGCACCCTGAGTACAGAGGCCCTCACCAGAGCCCATGCGTGCTACCACCACACAAAAGCCACGGATCTGCAACTGCACTTAGACCTCGCAGCAACCACCTTCGCCGAAGACATGGCCAGGATGCAGACCCGATACCGCCTAGCAAGAAAAAACAGCACAAAGGGCACAATGAGGAGCCACATCGGAAACAACTGGGGCTGCCCAGATGAGCTGATGAACGCTCTAAGCGAGGCACTAGGGACAACTATGGAAAGGTTTGCGTCACCATTGGATAGAAACGCCTGCATCCCATCGTATTGGTCTACCTTCAAAGAGGACCAGCTCTTTGGAGCCAATTACGACGCATACTCCACTGCATGGACAGGTTCCTCCCAAGCATACCCAGGGCAAGATACCAAAGAATGTGACAAAGCCTTCCGGTGGGCTATTGTCAGCGCTGAAAGCCAACCTGAAATCCCTACGTGTACCGTGCTGATAATTCCATACGCACGAGGTAGCCCCCTTCTGAACCACCTGCAGCACCCCAACACCCAGATCCTGATGTCATCAGACTCAAGGAGAAACTTCAAGCAACCAGAACACTGGCTAACCAATAGATTCAACCTCAACCTCGATATCGAAGGCACCATGATCGCGGTGGCGGTATTCAACGCTGCTGGGAAACAATCGTACCTCTTAGAGTGCAACATGAACACGCTACACAGACTCACGCAAGGCCCGGCTGCAACCCTTGGCGGGCCCCAAGACCCGGATGCTACCCCCACGTGCACCCACAACACTAAATACAACGCCAAAGCTCCCCACGCCCTAAAAAAACTTCCCCCTATGGGCCCAACCCGGCAAGCAACTGCGGACCTACCACGCCCGGCCCATGGAGTGGAGATGAAAACCGTGATGCCAAGTTCCCATGCACCCGCCCACTGTGTGCGCCTGCAGACGGGGTGTACACAGATGGTTCATGCATCAAGACAGACGAAGTACAGACCATTGGGGCAGCTATTCAATGCAGGTATACCAGAGGTCACGAGTCAATCAGAATCAACCCCAACGGTACGGGCAGGACCAATACTATAAACCGGGCTGAACTGAGCGCAATCCACATAGCCCTCATACACCAGGCTGTGGCCGCACCCAACGAGGACATTCACCTCTACACGGACAGCGCATGCTCCATCAGTATGATCAGGAGAATCCTCGACGCCCCATGGACCCTGTCTGAGAGCAAGCACTTTGGCCTGCTCAACAATATCCAAGACGCACTAAGTGTCAGAGCCGAAAGTAGAGGGAAAACATACATCTACAAGGTCAGATCCCACACAGGGGTAGCTGGCAATGAGGAAGTTGCCAAGGTAGCGGAAATCATAGCAAAAAAAACCAACGAACCTAGAAACCTCATAGATGAAAGCGAGAACGACCCATACTCGAAAAGAGTGTGGGTGCAACACACACCAAAACAAAACCCAGTGAAAGCGGCCACTGGCCAACCTGCCCCCGCCCTGTTTTACGTCTCAAGCCTCCTAGATGGGACAAACAAATCGATCTCTTACAGCCACTCAGGCGGCCAATTCACAAACACTGGGGTCTATGGCAATGCATGGGCAAAGGCGCTGCCCGCCATGCACAAGAAGAGCAGCGCCCACATGTGGAAGGACCCAGCCATCAAATGGGGCCAATGCATGCTCACCTTGAAAGCCCGGTGGGGCCAGATGTGGAACAGGAAGCTCGCCTTCATGTTCCACCTAGCCGATACACCAAACTGCCAACTCTGTGGGGAGGCTGACTCCACCGGCCACATCCTCGGAGGGTGTAAACACCCCGAGGCCGTCGCAATGAAAATCGCGAGACACGACCAAGCCGTCCTCGTTATCCAGAAGGCAATTGCGAAGAGCCCTCTCGGTGGTTCCTACACGATTATGGACGCCGGAGCTGAGAAAGACCTCCCACCAGGGATTCAAGGCAAGCGTCTCCCGCCCTGGATCTTCCCACCAGTAAGCCCGCTACTAACTCTAGAAGAGCGCTTAAACAGGAGAACAACAGGAAAAAGATGCGCCCGGACATACTGATAACCGAAGGCCTCAAGCCGAGCGACACGATCGGATCTCCCGACGAAGTATACCTTAGTTTCTCTGCATTCAATGAGGCTGCTGTAGGTGTAGTGGTGGAGCTTGAGTACAGTTGTTGCGGGGATGGCACTACGCTCAGCATGCCTTGCGCGAAAATCGCCAGGGTATCAAGGAAGCCTCAGACATGCAGGGGGGAGAGGAACTTCAATAGGGAGGGAGCATCGTCAGCGTATGAGTCGCCTTAAAGGACCTCCCCAGGCCAAACTCCACATCTACAGCAATGCAAGTGTGGAGCCTAGGCTACACAGCTGCAGCAGCCCCAACTGGACTACACTGGGCGACACGAGCCCTGATTTGTTTTGAAACCAAATCCGAGGCCACAGCCCTCACTCAAGGCTGCATAGCTGAACTAGCCTACACTCCCGTGGCCTGCCACTTAAATAATTTATGCGCCCAAGCCCTAGAAATTTATGCGCCCAAGCCCTAGAAAAATACAAAGTATGGCTATCCCACCTGGAAGCCTGCCAGGTGCATGTTGGACTGGCAGCTCCGCAAAGCAAGCCAGACGCTCCAGGTTCCACACCTTCAGCAGCCCACACTGGGCCGCACTGGCGCACAGCCAGCCGCAGACCGCCACCACCGCCACACCAGACACATGCCCCGGGGGCAGCATGGGAACCACAGGCTCGTCAAGGCTTGGATGTTGAGCCTCAACGGCGCCGCCAACAGATCCACCAGCAGATCCATCAGCCGATGTACCAGCAGATCCGCCAGCAGATGTACCAGCAGATCCATCAGCCGATGTACCAGCAGATCTGCCAGCAGATCCAGTCCTTCCCTATCTTCTGGAGATCTACCACCTTTAAGTGAGAGAAAAGTCTGGGTGAGACACCTTTTAACCAACCTGGTTGTAAGCTTTTCATTAGCGTTGTTCCAGCAACATAGGCCCCTTGCCAAGTACCGGCAATGCATGCCTGCGTTCCCTTTCTGCACATCATTTCCCAGGTACATTTCCTCCCCAAGCTGCCCCCACTGCCCACATGATCCCCTTATCTATCCGTTTGGACGTCCTTCCCAGCCTGCCTTCCATTCTGCAGTGCATCCTCTCCGACCAACCCCCATCCTCCTCCTCCTCCACACAGGATCCCCACAAGACGCTCCCACACAAAATCCCCCTCCTCGCAAGATCCCTTAATGTTAAAATTAAGATTAACAAGGGCTAATCTGTATTCTACCAAAGGCACCCTGCACACGTTCCCCGAAGGCTACCTGAAGACAGCTGGATCCATCAATGACAGCGAAAATACAGCGCCCGGCATTGCAGGCCATCCACCCGGAAGGTTTCAGCCTGGAGCCATCGCGAGGCGACTTGCTGATGAGGCGCCTGGCCAGCTCACGTACCTCCTGTACACAATAGCAGGGTAGGGGAGAAGGGAAATGCACATGAGCAGCTGCCAGTGGGTCAAAATGCGTCTTCAATGTGCCACAACGGCAGGGCAAGAGAGAGGAGAAATGAATATTAGCAGCTGACAGTTGGTCAAAGTACGTCTTCATTACGTTCCACAGAAACAGGCTAAGGGAGGAGGGAAATAAATATTAGCAGCTACCAGTTGGTCAACATAAGCCTTCAGTATGCGTCTCAGGGTCTCAGGACACGGGGTTAAGATAAGTTGGAAAAGGCTTGGGCTAGCCTTAAGGGGGAGCTGCAATACTAGCGATGTAGGGGCAATGGGCAGATGAGTGTGACATGAATTCAAAAGCTTAGATTCAGTCTGAGACAGCCATTTGAAGACAGACAGACGACTATGACGACGCAGTAAGGGGATGAGAGGCAGTAGCCCTCCTGGCTCCCTCCACATCCTGCCACCTTAAAAATTGTCAGCTGCAAAACAATAGACACAAGAAAGTGGTAGCTACTAGCAGGGCTATTTGGTACAACACACCCTGTACAGCACTGCTGATGTTTTGGTGCTTCAGCTAAAATTCAGCTACATCATGGACCTACGACTGGTAGGCCTCGTGCAGCAAGCCCAGCTGCTTGGGACACCAGCGATAGGCTGATCAAGCTTTGGCCCCCATTCGTCTTGTGGGAGCTGCCCAACGGCCTGCCTAAGGTCGTCTAGTATCCAATCAAACAAAGGTGCTGTAGAGATGTGAAGTAACCTACTATATGCTGCATCTCCCATTCTTACATGTTTGTATTTACAGCCAATACCACTGCAGAGCACTGTTTCTTATAGGGATCTGAAGCTTAAAGTCAGATAAATCAGTGGCCGGGTGCAGAAAACCCTGCGCCTGCAGGCCGATTAAGGTCTGGTGCCCATCAGCCCAGTGGGGTCTAAACAGCAGCATTCGGCAGCCTTGTGCGCACAAAAACAAGCACGGAAATAGAGATGTGAACCACCTGCTTACTTCGAGGGATGTCCACACCTGCATGCCAGTCTGGGGTTCAGCGAGATCTCTGGCCGCCTCACGTCCTCTTGCTCCGGCGCGAACAGGTTGAGATCTGGTCCGTCGATTAAACTCTACGCCTAGGGTAGACTGGCTGATGAGTTGCGTCTGACCAGCGTGCTTCATGGATGAACCGCGATGGAACAGCTTGCGATACTTAATCGTGTGTAAGCCATGTTCTGGTAAAGCCAAGCAGGTGTGAGCCTGTGAGGTGAAGGCTTCAGGTGGAACTGCATGTGATCACTGCACGTGTGTGAGCAAGAGTATGTTTAACAAGCAGATGTGCATTGTAGGATGCGGCTTCAGACGGAGTTTAAGGTTCTGGGAAGCTGCTACAAAATTCATGGTCAGATTCCTGTCAGCTCAAGTTCCAAAGTTTTTGAGACGGAAACAAGGGCCTCGGGAACCACCAGGCCTTGACGTTCCACGGGTGATCTGGGTCACCTGAGCCTCGGATCATGCTCAGGAACACGTGTTGAGAGAAGCTGACAGTGTTCCAGCATCCACTTTTCAGCCTTTTCGAAGGGGCCTGGCAGTGTGAATAGGAAGATCCTGCGCCTGTCCTCAACTTCAGAAGTGCACTGCAAGCAGAGGTAGCATGCCCAGAACCTCTGCTAGTGATCTAGACCCCTCAGCCCGTTACCTCCTCCCTCCTCACCTTCTTCTCCTGCTTCTGATCTGCAACCCCTTCCATGGCAACGTCACTTTGCCTACCTCCACCGCCCAGACGGTAATCTCGTTGGTTGCACCCCAATTACACCCAAATTAAACAACGGGGCTTATCCATGAGGTATAGCGGAGATGAGAAGTGTGGAGGTGCATATGCCCATGCAGAACAGTACGACATGGAACACAATCTTCTTGTCAAAGCCAGTTATGCAATGCACGAGGCCAACAGGGAAAGGAGGCAGGGAAAGGAGGTTCTTCCGATCCTGCCCCAACGCATGCGCATGTGCCCGTCCCTGCAGAACCACACGTCTCCAAATCGTCCATGCCAATCCCGCTTGTCCTGCATGAGGCTAGCGGGAGAGGAGGCAGCTGCTTTAGCTGCTTGGATGCATGCCCTTCAAGGGCAGGTACGGACTGTCCGTGTGCATGTCCATGTCCATGCAGAACAACGTGACTCAAAACGCGTTATGTAGGCCAGGCCAGTCCTGCTGGTCCTGCATGAGGCTAGTCATGCATGAGGCATGGGGAGCAATAGGCAATCGTGTAAGCAGCGCAGACGCATGCCCGAGTGCTAGAAGATCTGATGGACCGACGTGACTTGGCATTGTGGAAACATGGATTAGGGACAGGTTTGACTGGTCTGAACGATTTTCCAGCATCAAGTAGCAACCTCATAGAGCCAGGAGGTCAATGAATACAGAGGTGGCAGGTCCAGCCTTTAATGTCGTGACCGATTTGGTCGCGTACCGCATGGCTTCGCAAGCGCTGTCCATCAGCGTAGGTGATGAAGCCATGGCTTGTGGCCTTGTGCCGACTGGCTGGTTTACGCTGTGCTGTTACTAAGGGGCTCCTTAGGATGAGCTGTGAATTCCCTTCGTGTTACGAATGGCTGATTCGTTACAGGCTCTCTGGTTACAGGAGGCAGCCCGGAGGCCGGCCCAGGGCAGCCGGATAGGTTGCCGCATTTTTATGCTGCTGCAGGAAAATGCCAAGTATTTACTGAACTGTATATATGCGACTAGTCTAGTGTGTGCTAGAACCAGGCAGTTTGCCAGTTGGGTCCTAATCCGGCACCGGTCAGAGTCGTTGGGCTAAACCCTCACGAACGAAAATGCCGACCCTGGTCCGAGCCCTGGAAAGGAATTTTTCACTCGTGAAGAAACGTGACGCTTATCAGCGCGTCTGACCAATCAAGTTTTGTAATACCGGTAAAAGGAAACGCCGGTGCAGCTATTCGCCCGAGTAACTAGCCGTGTTTCCAATATAAACGGCCCGCCTGATCAGCAGCAAAGTCACATTTGTTAACCAACAAATACGACAACTGGCAAACATGACACCCTACATATGCAGCAGAAGAGACACCTCATACGATAGTGTAGGGCTCCACGGAAGGGAGGGAGGTAGGACTGGAGGAGGCGTGTGTTGTAGGGGAAAAGGGAGGGGTTTGACATGCTGGTAGGCGGTAGCCATGCGTGTGCATCCGGGTGTGTTGGGATTTATGTGGTTCAAGTTTTGTTTGTTTTGCAACATATGCCGTGCATTGCTTGTTGTCTTGATTTCTGCCTCTTTGCAGATTTTGCCGTTCTTGTCCCTGTTTTGCAACAGTGGCCATACCCTGATGTTCTTGCTGTCATGCTGCCTATCTTGCATCATCGGATCATCCACAGTGCATAGCTTGCAGTGCGACATTCTGCCTGTTGAACAACATGTTGTGCCTGTCTTTCAAGGAGGCCCATGATTTTGTCAGAGTGGGCCGTCACATGCATGAGCAAAGTTTTTTTTTTTTAAGTAACTGTAGGTAGATGCTTTTTTATTTTTAAAAAATAGAAAAAGGTTAAAAACGCGGGTTTTACAGTCATTTCTATTTTCGTCACCCCTCTATCATATTTCTTCCTTTCTCTCCCAACCATACCATACACTAGTCACTCACATACCGGTATCAAGTATGACTGTCACACCAACCCACCCGCCTCAATCATGTTGCCACAACGGCCCGGAAACGGCATCCGCTGGTCGACCTGGCCGGTTGGCCCCAGCCAAGCCGTCTGGCCATTAATCAGACAAACAGCTCCGGGCCAGACCAGTCAGGAGGGTTGGACACCAGGGTTTACGAAGTCGATGACAAGGGCATGGCATCCTTGCCTCATTTGCTGCAGGTGACCCAAACAAGGCGGCATAAACATTTTTTTTTGCCGCGTGTCCCAACTGTCGCAGGGTCTGCCAACACGGGCCGCTGCAAGTTCACGGTGGCTGAGCGCAAACAGGGCCCAGAAGAGCACGGCCAGGTCATGCAATGCGTACAGCCCCTGGAGAGCCCACAAAGTCAGGGAATCCAGCTGCCTATTTCGTAGGTGGGTAAAGCAATGCGGAGACTGAGCGAACCGATGGGGGCAGCTCGAGCAGGAGCAGAGGGTTATGAGAGAGGATCGGGCGCATGGGAGGAGGGAGGGCAAAGTCGGGATAAGGGGAAGGAGCAGGGGAGGGTCAGGAGGAGGGGAAGGAGGAGGGGAGGGGAGGGTCCGGGGTATGGTAGGATGGAGAGGAAAGTCAGGAGAAGGGGAAAGGTGCAGGGGAGGATAAGGTGAAGGGTCAGGAGCGTCAAAAAGGGGCAAGGAATCGGCTACGGAAGGTTCAGGGAGGTGAGGTGGAGGCCAGGAGCAGGGGCAGAGGAGGAGCAGGGGCGACAGTTTCGCTCTGTGCAGAGTAGGGGCCCTTGCCCATATTCAATGCGTTGCATTGCTTTTAGAAGTTTTGCCTGGACCTGCCCCTACCAGTACCCCTTAACCTGCACCTAGACTTGCCCCCTGCTGCCTCTATATAGCTTTACCAGCCACGCATGCCTGAGGCTCTTAAGAAGGAGGCTGTCGGTTGGATGCGTAAATTATGGGAACGTCTGATAACTGACAACCGTTGTTGTACCGCTACTGTGCCGCTGACAGGCTGCTGATATACCATAAGATAGCATACCATCATGCTGTACCGCTTCTGTACCATCACTACTCGCAGGATTGAGGGATAGTGGTGGTGGGTGGGACTCCTTGGCTCCTGCGAGCTCATCGGCAACGTCCGAACCGGCCGGAGGAAGAGAGGGAGGCGGAGCAGGAAGCGGAGAGAGGGAGAGAGGGAGGAACGGGAGGTGGAGTGTACGATGTCCCTATGCGCATGTCCTTGTGCCTGTCAGCGCCTGTGGGGTCGCTGCTTCTGTGGGGTCGCTGCTGCAGGTGCGTGGGGTGGTGCGTGTCAACAAGGGGTTGGGCTTCAGGGTTTAGGGTTTGCAATTGCCCAGATCCAGTTTAGTATTTAGGGGTTAAGGGTTATTAGGGCTTAGGTCCAGTTAAGGGTCTGAAACCTGCGCCCTAAACTAGAGTGCGGCAGGCATAGCGGCACACTGAGTCATTGACCTGTACCTCAGCACCCAGGTCCCTGGGTTTGGCTGCGTGGCACCGGCACAGAAGCTTGGCACGACAAAAATCACATTACTCCGGACATCAACCAAGGGTCAAGCGATGTCATCCAGACATGATGCAAGCAGACCTCACTACTTCAGCAATTCATAACTAAATCACAGCTATACTACATAACGTAGAGAACTATACAATAGTAATATGTATAGGAATGCTACTTGTGCTGAAGCAGCTCAGCTAAAGACTCTGCGTGTTAAACGGATGCCCTCTGCGTAAGTACTAAGCACGGCGACCAGGTGGAATGAGGTCACCAATGTCAGGAAAGCTAGGGAACTGGGACTGCATGCTGCAGGAAGCAGCACCGGCAGAGGCCTGTGCCATGGCCTGAGCCAGGGCAAGTGATTGTCCAGAGCCCTGTGCAGAGGCGGTGGCAGAGGCCTCTGCGCAAGGAGGCAAGGACAGAGGGTGACGTGGGTAAGATCATGTGCAAGAAAGGGAAGAGGAGATAAAGCAAACGCAGTGGCTGCCCCCAAACAAGATGGCATAAGATGAATGGACACGTTATACAAGCAGAACAGTGAGATTAATAAAGCTTAAGCATAAGACGTTAGAGGGCTCTCATGGTACATCAAGAAACATTGAGACAAATTGACGACTGATGCACCATGCCATATTATGGTAGTGGTGGCTTCATAAGTACTAAATGTAATATGTACTTACGTGCCAAGGCCTCCTTGATTGGTCCTTGGCATCCCCCCTCAGCAACAGCTATAGCCACGGCCTGTGCGAAGGCGCTAGACTGACCACCTCCAGCAGCAGCAGCATTTGAAATAGCAGTGCCAGCAGCCTATGGGTAGGGGCCATGAGAATTTTGAGACGAGGCGCACATGTCATGTTCATACTATATGATAGACAAGTCTGGTCACTAGCCTGACGCTGAAAGGGAACAGTACGTCAGGCTGAATCCTGAAAACAAACTGCTGCCCCCCTTTGAGCGAGCTACGGAGGCATATTCAAGAACGGATACAAATCAATGTCCCTAGGACTCAGTGAGAGAGCCATTCTATATTTTTCCCTTTATATAAATGCGGATGCAGGATCAATGAAATGTCTAGAGATTGTTCTTGCATTCAATATTTGGTCCAACTGGCGTGGAACTGGACATATATTCACTGGGAAATGTTTTACATATGTCATGATGTGCCGCCAGGAAACCTTCTGTCCTCCTACCATTGCAGGGCAGGTAGTCAGAGCCTCGGCCAGGGATTTGGCCACGGCAGTTGCATCCTGCAGCAGCATGGCCAGAAGAGCATGCGGCACTAAAGAAGTTGAAAATGTAAGCTAGAAGTTATGAACAAGGGAATAAGGACGCCAAGCTCAATGTAGGAACCAAACCGAATGTGTGAGATATGTCATTCAGTAGTAACCAGATTATATTTTCTCCAGCAAGACAAACAAGAATGTGGTACAGGTCTACCGGCATGCCACGTTTCAACATCTGACATAATCATGCAGCTCACAGTGTTGTGAGCTTGGGCTACAGCTTGTGCAACCGCCTGTGAAATGCCTCCTCCCTGCGTCATAGCTGCTGCCAAGGCCTGAGCCATGGCTGTGGAAGAGGAATCTCCTAAGGCACAAGCTGAGGCGATAGCCTGAGCAGCTGCGTTTGCGTTTCCATCACCAACTGCCTGGGCAAAAGCCTGTTTGCAGCGGTCAATAAGGCAGCAGGGGATTAGCAGGGGGCACATATGTTGTTTAAATAAGAATTGTAATACCCATCCAGCTTAACATCAGCACAGGTACCCACAAATTTCCAGATTTCGAGACTGTTTTCATCAGTTTATCACATTATCATACCTGAGCAACTGCCTGTGCAGTGGCAGCACCACCAGAAGAAACCGCCTCAGCCAGGGCCTGGGCAATAGTGCTTGCAGAACCGGCACCCTGCAGCAGGGTGGCAAGGTCTGTCCCATGAAAAGGGTCATTTTGCAAGGTTTAAAGCCCTCCATTTCAAGTGTACAAAATCTGAAATAACTCAAGGACATCTGGAACGAAAGTGGTGAACAGGTAATGCAATACTGAGCATTCACTCTGTCCTTGTTTCAATCTCACCCCAAATATTGATATCTAGCTTGATTCATAAACGGACCTGACAGAAGCAGTGTAGAGATGTAGAAAGCCCTCACCTGGGATTGGGCAAGAGCCTGGGCAATAGCAGTAGCAGTTGCAACCCCTGCAAGAGTGCAGTTTTAAATTTACATTCAAGTTGAGCTGAATAAGGAACAGATGAAAAACCTGGGAACAGCGTATTTGACTGCCTACGCTGTCGACGGTTATATACCCACCGTCATTAGCAGATGCAGATGCGATGGCCTGAGCAGCAGCACTGGCATCTCCAGAAGCTATAGCCGATGCAATAGCTGTCGCAGTAGCAGAGGGTGGTCCTTCCGCACAGCTTGTGCATGGAGCAGGTGCTGGAGACGGCCCCGGAGAAGGGATAGGGCTTGGGGTTGGAGCCGGGGATGGAGTAGGTGTCGGGGCCGGGGATAGAGTAGGGGATGGGGTTGGGGATGGAATAGGTGTTGGAGTAGGGGATGGAGTAGGTGTTGGGGCCGGGGATGGAGTAGGGGATGGGGTTGGGGATGGGGTAGGGCTTGGAGTAGGTGCTGGGCTTGGAGTAGGGATAGGGGATGGAGTTGAGGTAGTTGGAGTTGCGGTAGGGGGTGCGGTGGGGGTAGCGGTGGGGGTGGCGGTAGGAGTAGCGGTAGGGGTAGCGGTAGGGGTAGCGGTGGGAGTAGCGGTAGGAGTAGCAGTAGGGGTAGCAGATGTTGTAGGTTCAGGCTTTGAAGTGGGATCAGATACAGGGACAGATACGGGGACTTGGTCCGGGGTCTGCTGGGGGACTGTTGTCGACCCTGGGACGGAGTCTGGTCCAGGGGTTGGCATTAAGTCTGTTGACATTGGGACTGTCTCTGGCGTTGGGTCTGTTGACGTTGGGACTATCTCCGGTTGGGAGTCTGATGACGTTGAGACTGTCTCTGGTTTGGGGTCTGATGAAACTGGGACCGTCTCTGGCATTGGATGTGTTGACGTTGGCACTGTCTCTGGTTTGGGGTCTGCTGACGTTGGGACTGTCTCTGGTTTGGGGTCTGTTGACGTTGGGACTGTCTCTGGTTTGGGGTCTGATGAAACTGGGACTGAGTCTGGTGCCGCCACTGGGACCGAGTCTGGCACAGGGCCTGGCGCTGAGACGGGTGCCGCCACTGGGACCGAGTTTGGCACAGGGCCTGGCTCTGAGACGGGTGTTGCCACTGAAACTTGCTGCGGAGAGGGCTGATTATCCCCACCACCTACAAAACAGCACGTCAGACAGGCAAAATCTGAATATACAATCGTTGCCGTGTTCATACAAACAGCAAAGGTGATTCCGCATCCTTCATAGATATCAGTATTTTGAGTAGCTAAAAATAAGTGTATTCCACACTCTTCATGCATACCAGAGATATGCACAGCTAGAAATAATGGCACTGCAAAAGTATTAGCCAGCAGGTGGACACACTCCTTTCCATTGTATGTTATAAGATTCAAAAACCTCGAATCTGACGAATATCATGTGTGAATATCTGGATGGTTCACGTCATCCATGCTACAGTGTTAAATATACACTTATTTTAATATTTATTTCAAGCAGCAGTTTGCTGACAACTTGTGAAACCTACCATTGGTACCACCACTGCCATCAGGTGAAGGTGTTGGAGATGGCCCAGGGGCTGGCACAGGAGATGGCCCAGGGGCTGGCACAGGAGATGGCCCAGGGGCTGGCACAGGAGACGGCCCAGGAGCTGGTTCAGGAGCCGGAGATTCACCAGGAGGCAAACAATGCTGGCAGCCGGCTTTCTTAATGGCTTCGGCCAAGGCAAGCGCAGAGCAGCTGCATCCGCATTGAGTGGAAACAGATCCATGACAAATAGCCTGTGCTTGAGCGAGGGCCTGGGCAAGGGAGGTGTGGGAAATTTGGGAACTAAGAGGAAAATGGGGATATCATATGGGAACATTAAGAGACCTGATAGCAAGGTTGCGTACGGATCTCTCTCAAAGGGGAAAGGTGGAAACATTATAGGACAGCACGACAGAAGGAAGAGAGTGTCTGTGATTGGAGATGAGTGGCACCCACGGTTTGCTCTAGGGTGCTTCAACTACGCTGAAGCTACAATTCTACTAACGGCAGGCAGGGCATCCTGTAAACTTGTTCCACAGCACAGGTTCATACACCAAGCTATTCAGGACAATACGTAAGACAGATCTTCACCTCTGCAATAGTTCCGCAACTGCCAAAAGCATAAGCCCTAGCCAGGGCAGAGCTCATAGCCGTGGAAGAGGATCCTCCCTGATCACATGCAGGCAATGGCAAATAAGATAGCCATGTTGCTTCTTTGATAGCAGACCAAGTGAAGTTACTTAAGCGCGTCAGATCAAACATACATAATAGTCTTCCTGCTGCAAGAACAACGATCATCAAGCAGGGACGCAGGTCTTCAGCACGAAACTATATGTTGCTCACAAAGGCAACAGCCTGAGCAATCGCCGTTGCAGCCGCTGATGCATCACCAATAGCCTGAGCCTGAGTAAGGGCTTGCGCTAGAGCATCGGTGGTTGATATGGGATCCTGTTGGGAGTCAAAGTGAAAAGCGTGAGAAAGGGTATAAGACAGGGAAGGCAGCATCAGCTTTTGAAGGATAAAGCACTAAATAAGAGGAAAACGTGAAGCAGCAGGACAGAAATGCACTCAATGTGCAGAGACTGTGTGAACGTTTCAAGTAGAAGGCACAAGGAAGAGGAAGAGGCACGATCATGGCAAGCAAATTAAATTAAGGAGTGAGGTAAGAGGCTCGAGGTAATCATGAAAAATCCCGCCTGCTCTTTTTTCAATCAGATAAGAATAAAATCTGGGGTAGCTCAACACACCATGGAGGGGTTTGGCTCAGCGTTTGACGGCGAGGACCAGGTTAAGACTCACCGAGTTAAACGCTTTAGCAATGGCAGCTGCAGTTTCTGTGGCACTGCCACCGCTGTTGCTGATTGCTTGGGCCATAGCCTTGATAAGGAAAAGTTGAAAACAACAGCAGTTATTTCATTCCTATGACAGTAGATCCACTAGATCCACAGCTTAAGCAAATGTGATTGAAATACGAAGAGCTGACAATCAAGCACTGATAGAAAACCGGGTACAGTGTGTACAGCAGCTTAACATTGAAAGCCTTTGACTTGTTTAAGCACATGCTGCAGCTGTTGGATCAGTCATGTGACAATTATTTGAACTTGGTTATCATGGATACAGCCTAGCATTGATGAATGATTCAATGGGCTGTGTTCTATATCAGTCTTCAAAAGCAAACACCTGAGTATTGCCGGGAAACGCTGCATATCCGGAATGACATTCAGTTTGGGTGTGATATCCAATGCTATCAATTATTTTGATCGTCAGGTAGCATGCAGTTTACAATACGACAGAAGGTGTGTGAAGATCTGGATCACCTGGGCAATGGCCGAAGATCCTGAGCCTGAGGCTTGTGCAATCGCCAAAGCGAAGGCCTTCGCTTCACCTCCAGAGAACAGCCGACGAGCATCTACAGCCACATCATCCAATGCAGATGTAACCTTCAATTTAGATCTTCATCATTCAATCACAAGCATTTCATCATGGAAACCAAACTCACCTGCTGATTGGGTAGAAAGAAGGAACATGATCCCAACAAGAGAAAGGAGGCTTTGGGGCGCCATTGTGATCTGAAATCAAGAAATTGTACAAGTCTTTTTAATTGCTTGCATTATCACTGAAACAAGGCATCGATCTGGCTTGGGTGTCTACACCATGTACCCACCACCTGCCCCAAATGTGCAGATCCCGATGTCCGTTATCGAAAAGTGCCTTCTCAAATTTAGAACAATTCGGAATAGGCAATTGAAAGCGAATGGTTTCTTGTGCAGAGTTTCAGGTATCGCACAGTCGAACCTTTTTTCTGGTAGATTTAAACCCTCGTTTTTTCAAATTCCCGGCAAGTTCCCAGTGAAAATCAGGTCAACATCCTGGATTCATTGGACATAGGCCCTGAGACGATTATTTATGCAAAGTTCTTCAGGCCAATAAGATATAAAATATATAGCATTCTCAGCAACGAATCATTGGCTGTAATTACGTAGGGTTGTGTATTGAGCAGAGGGAGGGAAGATTCTGGTATTGAGGATTCTATTGGCCCGATTCTCCATTAGGTACCCTGTTAGTAGTGCAACATGATCTCCTGTGCCCTTTCAGGCATCCTTGGAATCCACTGCCAGGCGGCCATGGGTATCGAAGGATCTGCTTGTTTAAAATATAATTCCATGAGGGCATAAATATCTGCAGCCATGGACTGTAATTCCTACCTCAGTATTTTCGGAAGGTGGTAGCTCACAAGCGAACGGCACGGAGAGTAAGAGCATTAATCCCAGCTGATAGATAGAGATCACTGCTAGTCTTCTGATTCCAGCTGTTGCCTAGGCTTTTACCTTTCAACCAGTTTGTAGACGTTGATCACAGCTTGTAGATTCTAGATCCCTCTGCCCCATATTACAGAGACAGACGTACAGCACGTTGGTTGGACAAGGCAATCATCAGAGGAACGATCCAGACCCATTCTTGCACACCGCCACTGTCAATACGCTGCTTATTTCCTCACACATTTGGGCCCTGTAAAAAAAGCTCGTTCGCGTGAGCGCCTCACTCTCCGGTTGGGAGAGAAGAAAATACTGTTCTTCTCTCTCAAGGGACAGAGTCAACACACTGTGGCCCTGCCCCCATAAACTGCAACACAGCTGGCGCCGCACCACAACACACAACGCCATGCCAGTTGCAGTGCCAGCAGAATAACATGATAAACACACTAACAGATCAGTGACAAAAACAGACACCGGTACATAGAACATACATCGCAAAATTATGAAAGCCTGACCGACACACAGATACTGCTGACCAGTGTTCGAGCTGGTGTCAGGCAGACAAACTCCTGCTTGGATCTTATCCTGGCAGCATGCCCTAAGCCTATTGCGTGAATTCGAAGACACTTACTACAACCCCTGCAATCGCTCTACACCTCACTTCACCATGCAGCCATCTGGTACATCAGGTGGGCGGAGACGCACAACGGTTAAAGAGTGGCGGGGAGCAGGGCTGCGCCCTCCCCAAACACTTGACCTACAGCGATCCGATTCATCTCCAAACCTACATCACAGTCCGTAGGTTATCCACCTCCCCTGTCACCATCAGGCCATAAGGGGAAATCCGGCCCGCAGACCACAGCCTGCCAGTCGGGCATTCGCGCCCCCGTGCGCTTCCCGCCTGCGTGCTACACCCACGACCACTCTCCCGTCGCCTTCTTGAACAGGTAGTCCTTGCCATTGATGTGGAACACGCCGTCGCGCATGCTTATCTTCCACTTGTTCTTCACCCTCGTGACCTGAACAGTCATTAGTTTGAGTGTGTGTGTATGTGCGTATGGCATGTTCATAAAGAGGGTCCGTGCAGGGTAGGCTGTGTCCTGCTAAGGGCTTGTTGGGGCATGCGGGGGAGGGCCAGGGCCAGGGCGAGGCGGGTCATCTTGATGCAGTTGTGGGGTGTGTGGGTGATGATGGCCTCTTTTTGCTTAGACTTAAGCAAAATGCAAGGCTGGCCGTCCCACCCCATAAATTAATAAATATGAGGCACAGGCAGGATACAATCGTGCCTCCTTATCCAGCTGAAAAAATGAGCAGAAACAGGAAAGGCACGAGACCCACAAACGGCCGCAGTAACAAGTGTAACAAGAGCTTGTGATACAGAATACATGCTTTTGTCCCTTGGGGCCTTGCTTTTAAAGTTTCGACTGGTGCTTTATGCTACAAGGTGTCCAGGACGTTAGGAACATGTGAGGGGTATGAGAGGCACGTGGTTCAGGATATACATCTAGCCTGCGTTGCGACTGGCACACGCAGCCCTCACCTTTTCAAACTGGCAGCACAGGAAGTTTGTGATCTCCTCCTCCTCCTCCTCAGCCTCGCTGTCTTCTGACAAGACTTCATCGTCCGACTTGGTTGCCTCCCCGTGGCCCGCAGAAGGGCCCGCCGCGTCCCCCTCTTTGCTGCTGCCTGCGCCGTCCCCAGGCCCGTCATGCTGAGGCACAGTCCGGCGCAGGCGTAGCAGCTCAGCGGAAAAAACATCCGAGCACTCGAAGCCGCCGTCATCGTTGACGCCATCGCCATCTAGCTCTGGCTCTGCTGCAGCAGCAGCTGTTTCGGGCCCGGAGCGGTCTAACTGCTGTAGCAGCTGGCGGCGGCGGAGCATCTCCATGGCAAATGCCGAGACGGGCTCGCTATTGCTACTGCTGCCGCCATTCTCAGTAGGCTCCGTGGCGGCGCTGTCCCCTGCACCGTCATGCTGTGGCAGCTTGGCCTTGTCCTCGAGCTTGACCCCGGTGTTGGGCTGACGGGGGGCCTCTGGCTCTTTCCGCTTCATGCCTGACATGCCGGCCATTAGCTGCGTGTACGCGGCCATGTTGACCTGGCTGGGCGGGCCGGAGCCCCGGTTCAGGTTTGCAGCGTTGATGTGCTGCTGAAGGAGCTGCGCCGCGGCCATGTGCTGCTGCGCCAGCTGCGGGGCGCCCATGAGGGCCGCCGGCGCCGCGTGCCGCTGCTGTTGTGCTTGCTGCGCGAAGAAGGCAGCCCCAGCGTTGTGGGGTCCCCTGCTCAAGTATGGAGAGGAGGAGCATGCTCATGGAGGCATGCTCATGTTATACCACAGGAGCCTGATGTGACGTGCCACAACTTCCCGTCTCGGGTCCTACCAGGGATTCAAGCCTTTGGATGCGACATGGACTGGTGGCACAGCGAGCCAGTGCGGCGCGAGGGGTGCGGGGCATCGACATGTTCACGGGCTCACCTGCCGGGGCCGGGAGGGTTTGCCGCTGCAGCGGGAGGAGCATCGTCGTTGCCGTTGGATATCAAGCCATTAGACAGCAGCTTAGCCTCCCAAGTCTGCCTGAGCTCATCGAGCACGCTCCTGTGACGCAACAAGCAACGCAATAGGGGTGCGCTCGAGTAGCAGAGCAAGCCAGGCCCGAGATCGCCGAAGCGAAGGGGTGAGATTTGAGCGAAGAGGTGAGCGAAGAGGTGAGATTTGAATCCTTTAAGCAGCTGCAAGGAAGCACTCCTTACTCTTCGATCCCCTCTTGCACGAAGTCTGGCTTCACCTTAGCAATGACGTCATCTACTACCCACTTAAAAATTGCGCTGGAATTTGAACGGACATTCATTTCGCTGTAGGTACCAGAAGGGCACTCTTGAGCTCATATCGGCTTGGACCTCACTGAACCCTGACAGGGTTTGGGCTATCCCATGCATCCCTCCCCTCTGACCCCCACAAGCACCTTGGGCGAGCCACCATCGACGTGGCACTGCGCCCTATATTGAATTTTCGAAAGCCACCTCAAGCCCCCTGTCAGATCTATGCGGTGGGACACTCAGGCCCGTCTCCGTCAATGGGTCAGTCCATGTCATGCATGCCACATGCATTTGAAGTACCGGTGCTCCGTGGTGGTGGTCCAGGGCAATGCCGTGTGGTGCTTTCATTCTGCGGAGGTCACACACACAGGAAGGTGACGTAGCGGCTTCACTATGTTGATGAATACACAAATAATATGCCCTGAGACTTGGATCAAGGAGGCCACGCGTTTAGCCTCCCTCAGGCCTCAGCTGTGAGGGAGCTGGGTAGAGGCTTCCATGCGACACGGGTCGGGCATCACGCGTCATCTTACCAAACCTGGGTGGTTTGGCATGTCCTTGTTGGTGGTGTGTGTAGCCCATGGCTGCTTCTTTGCGCACATTCAGTGGGTGAAGAGTTTGCGGATAGGTTGTCCGCCCAATGGACTGCATGTTGGTACAGCCTGTTCGCGTTCTCCTTGTTTATGCATGTGCTATCTGTTCTTTATAAGGATATGTGTGGATCCACACCTCCCTAGCGTGATGGAGACATGGTCAGTGGAAATTGTAGTTTTTGTGTAAACCACATGATCTTGCCAATGGACCCATTAGAACCAAGCCAAGCACTTTTGGCGCGGTCCACCAGATTGGCACTGTCTTCACCGTTTTAGCTTATGACATCTCCAGAGTCAGGCGATAGGCTGCTATGTAGCCGAGATGCACAAAAATGGCGCTGGTGGTTGTGACTTCACATTCTATCTTCTTGCTTGAGTGCATCATCGAGGGCTTTGTCCTGTCCTTACTTTCCGCATATTTCATCCTCATGACCTAAAGCATTGCAGTAACCCACTTATTAAAATTACCGATGAGGCAGTGCAGAATAAACACACTTTATGTCAGTTTACCGACATTCGATTTAATTTACGTGTGTGTGATCATACTCATACCCTGTTGTTTCTTACTCTGCACTGTTGCACGTGAAGTCCTCAACCCTATCTTATCTCTTCTTTTAGTCCTTGTGGGGACAAAGATATATGGGTGGGCTCACGGTTTGAGCCAGGGCCTCCCTGCTTGGGGCTGCTGACTTCCGCTCAGTTTGCATTGGAGCGAACCCGCCTATGTACGGTTGCAGCCAGTGGACTAGTAGTTGGCTTGGTTCTTTTCAGGGAGTGAACTCTCTGTCCTCCTGGCCTCGTTCCTTCCTCTGCGATCTGCAAAGTTTATTTTTCAGGACTGGGGAAGTGGGGAACCACCTACCAGTCTGGTGGAAGCTCCGAGTACAGAATGAAGGATAAGATTGCAATCAATAACCTGTACATGTTGGTTCTGATATCTACCATTGCCAGTAGGGATTGAGTGGGTGGTGGAAAACGGAAGTCCTCGAGCAGTGAGAAGCACCGCAGCGTGCACAGCCACACATAGCTGCGGGAACAAATCTCATGCGTCAATTATGAATGTTTGCTGAACTGTTTACGAACTACCAATACGGTCCTCTTCAAGGACCTGTCCAGTGGAAGACACTCCTTTCCTGAGTTCACTGAGTTAGGAAAGGAAGAGGTCCTGCTGCCCTTGCAGCTAGGGTGTTCTATCCCTGATGCCTTGCAACGAGAAGTGTTTTTCCTATCTTTAATGTGAGTGCCTGCATTTTTCTCGTGGAGCGTGAACACCAGGCCTATAGTACCGTATGTGCCTTTTGTCAGCCCATGGACTCTTATCATCTACAATACTATAAAGATACAGCACCGGTGTATTTATACCAGCCATTTGGAGCAGCTTTGTGTGTGTTGGCATCTTTCAGGACCGGTAAAAGTGCATCATGAAGCTGTAACGAAAACAGTCGATCATGGCCCATCATACATACCGGTAGCCAGGCCGGTAGCAGGCTGCAGCCTAATGGCAACTCTTAATATAGGAAAAATATAATGTGGCGTGGATTTAGCACTGCTCGACTGACTCTTCATGAAGGCTGGGCTTGGTTTTTGCTTGTGCAGTTGTGTTGGTGTTGCTCGAACTGTACAGCAGCCTGCCAGTCGTTGTTGTCGTACATCGAGGCGAAGCTTACCTTAGATTACCTAATGCCCTCCGCCGTGTCAGGTTGTCGCTCTCTCGCCTGTACACGATGCACGCGCGACGTGCAATCATCTCTACAATTTCATATGATGTCGGCATGACGTGAAGAAGCGGGCAGGACGTTGTCGTTGTTACTGCTTACCGGTACACCCAACTCCCCAAAAACTTTTTCGATTGGGCCAAGCGCTAATAACGAGAAGGAATATATACAGGCGTTCTAACACATAGGACACCGTGCGCGTCAGCAACGCATCGCGTTGGTGATCGCGCAAAAATAGGGGCATCGTTTTACTAAATCTCCGAGCGAGAGCGTTGCGTGCTCCTTCAAGTCAGACTCTAGCGGCACCTGAAGCATCATCAGCCGCAACACTGTCACTTCACTATGAATTGGGAGAAAAAGACCGCGGTTCGGGACGCCCTCGTTGGAGCAGCGTCCGACCCCTTCAACGACCTTCTGACCCCGGGGCAGTCTCTCCTCGCCTCGGTCCAGGACGCCGAGGGCGTGCGCAAACAGCGCTACAGCAACACAATCGGTGCCAAGATGAAGAACGCGCGCGAGCAGCTGCCTGCACTGCACCCCAAGCATGCCATCCGCAGCGACATGACCATCTTCAATGCCCGTGGGGCACCAGAGGTCCATGCGCTACAGGCCAACAACCCACCAGCTAAGGTGAGGAGTGTATCCTCAGGATGCTGTGGGCTAGGCAGCATGGCGCATGACGCATGGGGCATGATAGCATGGCCGCATGGGGCTTGTGTGCATGATGCCTGGCCGCATGGGGCATGCCGCAAATGGGGCATGGCCGCCTGGCCGCATGGAGCTTGTGTGCATGATGCCTGGCTGCATGGGGCATGAGTGCTTGGCTACATTGTCGCACGGGGTGTGAGTGCATGGCTGCATGGCCACATGGACGTGAGTGCGTGAGTGGCATGAGGCATGTAGCCTCATGCCTCATGCATGAGGCTACATGCCTCATGCCAGTCATGGCTGCATGGGGCATGGCTGCATTGCCACATGGGGCATGAGTGTATGGCCACAAGGGGAATGAGTGTATAGCCTCATGGGGCATGAGTGTATGGCCGCATGCGGCATAGCTGCATTGCCACACGGGGCATGAGTGTATGGCCACATGTGGCATGGCTGCATTGCCACGTGGGGCATGAGTGCATGGCCACATGCGGCATGGCTGTATTGCCACATGGGGCATGAGTGTATGGCCACATGGGCATGAGTGTATGGTTGCTTGGCCACCTGGGGCAAAGGTCAGGGTGACATGGGGCATCGAGTACAGTGGCAAGGGGCATGGCAAAGATTGACATGAAGCATGGGCTGAGGACCGTCGTGTCCGACACCAAAATATTTGCTTTTAATTCGTTTTGAACCTGGAATAACTTAACAGTAGCGGACTTGAACATTGCCGTTGAGTATGGGCGGATGGCTGGGGTGCAGGGGGCCATGACACATAAGACATGGGGCTTGGTTTTTTTTTATAACAGCATCAGCCCAATGTCCCCCAAAGCATTTTACGAAAGACCCTGCCCCACCGTGCCCCCTTCCAACTTCCCCCCTGCCCTAAATTTCAAGCCGTAACTCTCCCATAGGTAAACATAATAGGCATCAAATCCTCTCTTGAGGAGAAGATTCCCCCCTTGACCCCCCAGCCCTAAACCTTTTACCCATCACCCCACCAGCCTACCCCCTCCTAGGCAAGTATGATGAGCTTTATGTCGTTCCTGATGGAGACATGGATTCATACCGTAACGTTGCCCCCTTCACCTTGAACCCTGAACTCGTCCCTCACCCCCTCAGGCGAATATGGTGGGCGTTATGTCGTCTCTGAAGGAGAAGATGGATTCCCACCAGTGTGTTACGGACGCCTTTCTCTCCCTCCGTGACTCTGCCAAGAGGGACCTGGAGGCAGAGGTGGCGACACAGGCTGCCAACCTGAAGGTGGGTGATAGAAATGCAGGAAAATGTGGAGAGGTGGCCATGCAGGCAGAGGTGACCATGCAGGCTGGCCATGCAGGCAGAGGTGGCCATGCAGGCAGAGGTGGCCATGCAGGCTGAGGTAGACATGCAGGCAGAGGTGGCCATGCAGGCAGAGTTGGCCATACAGGCTGAGGTAGACATGCAGGCAGAGGTGGCCATGCAGGCTGAAGTGGCCATGCAGGCAAAGGTGGTCATGCAGGCAGAGGTGGACATGCAGGCTGCCAGCCTTAAGTTGAGTGAGTAAGTGGGGACAATGCAGGGAAACGTAGAGAAGTGTTCTGCTGGGTCAATGCCACCTGCTTAATGCGGGCAGGGTATATAAGTGGGCAGTCCCTATAGGATAAGGCATGCCCTTTGGGAGACAGATTTTCCTGCATCGGTGAGGACATGCCCCTAATGTGGGGCATGTCGTCTCAAATGCGGGGCACACCCTTTTGCTGTGGCATACCCTCTCAGCTGCAGGGTATGACCACTTCAGCATGGCAAGCCCTGTCACTGCAGCATGCCCTCTCACGCGTGGCCTGCCTTCTCAATTAGGCCTGCCCTCCGCTGACTGCAGGTTGACTTGGCGGCCAGTGACGAGCAGCTGGACCTGGAGATGGCGGTTTTGGCCAACGATCAAGTGATGGCCCTGACAGAGACCGACGTCTACAATGTGCGGGAGTAGACCCTTAACCCTAGATCTTAAACCTTACACCCTAAAACCTAGATCCTAAAACCTAGCTCCTAAAACCTAGCTCCTAAAACCTAGATCCAAAGACCTAGAACCTGATGTATGCCTACGTCTGCAATGTGCAGGAGTATGCCATAGATCCTAAAACCTGAACCCTAAAACCTGACAGATGCCGACTTCAGCAACGTGCAGGACGCTTCTTGCTGCAACATGAAATAACTTGACATACAGCAGTTTTCACTAAGTGGAACACAGGCATCCATGCTTTTTCGAAAGGGCTAGGCAGTGTCCGATCCAATCATGACCCTGCTCCAATAATTGCACCGCATCTCAGTTTTATTTCAGTGGTCACCCCACTCCATTAACCTCCCCGCTCCACTCACCTTGTTCCTTCACTCACCTCCCCGCTCCATTACCCCCCCCCCCCATTAAGTTCCCTGCTCAACTCCCCCCATCGCTCCACTCACCTCCCTGCTCCACTCACCTCCCTGCTCCACTCACCTTCCCGCTCCACTGACCGCTACAGGTGTGGGATGCAGTTGCTCAGCAGATGCCGGAACGTGCCACCTGGATTGAGCAGATGGCGCAGAGTCTCGAACAGGCAGAGGAGACGCGCCGGATGATGGTGAGAAATGACAGACAAATAAATAAATGGATGGGATTACACGGTAGCAAGGAATTGCAAATAAATAAATGGATGGGATGATGGTGATGATGATGAATTAAAATACTTTAATGGATTGGATGATGGTGAGAAATTACAAATAAGTAATGGATGGGATAATGTGAGGAATATTGCAAATAAATAAATGACGGGAATGATGATGAGAAGGCACACATAAAAGAAATGGATGGGAGATGGTGAGAAATTACAAATAAATAAATGGATGGGATGAAAATGATAATTAAAATATGCAAATGGATGGGATGATGATGAGGACTTACAAATAAATAAATGGATGGGATGATGGTGAGGAATTGCATACATAAAATAACGGTGAGAAATTACAAAACACATACTTGTATGGGATGTCGGTGAGGAATTGTGAGAAGGTCAATTGCTCGGTTGGTGACGGTGAGAAATAATGGATGTTGAAACACCCTTGCTGGGGAGGGAGGTATATTTGGATGATGGTGAAAGTGACGAGACGCGGGGGCAGACAAACGAGATGCGCAGAATGGTAGTCAGGAATACAAATAGTAAACATAATGAAATGGTGTTCAGATATTTCACGTGATATGAAAATTGGAGGGAAGTCTGATTGATTGGTGGTGAGAGGAATGAGGGGTAGGAATAAGAGACACATAGGAATGTATTGGAAGAAAAAAACCCTCAATCATTGTCATCTCCTTTAAACCCTAGACCCTGAACCTTAAGCCTAAAGCTTCCCTGTTGGGTGAACCGAAGTGATAAACGGTTCTTAAATTCAACTCGATGCTGGAACATCACGTATACACATACCAGAATGCCTTTGACTTCGCTCAAAATTAATTAATTATTGGGGTGCGCGGACATGGGTGCGCGCTAATAATAATTGAAAAATCGCCGCTGCGCCGCGTGTCAGTCAGATGCCCAATAAATTATTTGGGGGTGCGCGGTATGAATTAAAAACAGCAATTATAAAAAACGCGCGCTCGCGCGCGACTGTTCAATTTGACATCCGTCGAGTGATCCTTACGCCAGTCCCCGTTGCGAAGCTCGATCCTGGAGGCAGAGACGGGTGCTGACGTTTCGGGGCCCCAGAAAGAAGAAAGAAAGACTACTCCTCCGCCGAAGCAGGAGGCGTGAGAACCACTCGACCCACAGCAGCTCTATCCAAGTTGGTAGGGTAGCCCGCTCACGACATTCTGCGAGGCACATTTAACGAAGTGCCAAACGTTTCCCCGCTTACACCTGGAACACGGTAAATGAATATTGACAGGATTCGAACCGCAGACCTCAGGGTGGACTGCCAATCAGCATAGTAGCACTGAGCCCACCGGGCCCCAATAGCCACACGTTTCCTGAGGCCAGGACCGGCGGCGGAGGAGCATGACGACTACGGTATGCTGGCCGTGCGCTATTCTTGCTAGCATCAAACAAAGTTTTCACTGAGTTTGACTGTACAAGCCGAAAGTGCTGCGCGGACGGAAATTTAAAGTATTCTCAGTGATGCGCGATATTATTTTAAATTTTGTGCTGCGCAGCGTTAACTTAAACTAATTTTCGCTGCTGCGCGGCCGTTATAAGCTACTTTTTGGCTGCGCGACGAAAAAATAAATTATTGTTTTAGGGGGTGCGTGGACCCTAAGGCGTTTTACGGTACCCTGAAACCCTAGAACCTGAACCCTGCCCGCCCACCCCCCCTTTAGGTTGGAGGCTCCTTGGTGGACATGGTACGAGGCATGAACGAGGTGGCACACCTGAGTGAAGGGGAGGTGGAGCGAATCCTGGAGCGCGAGTCGCTCAACCTCAACCTGTCCATACTGAACAACAGGTGAGGGATAGGCTGGAGGTCGGATAGGCAGGCAGGCAGGCTGGACTGACTGGACTGGACTGAGAGGCAGGCAGACTGAACTGAGAGATAGACTGGTCTGACAGGCAGGCAGGCGGACTGGCTGGCAGACAAGCAGTCTGTATGTCTGGCAGGCATACAGGCAGACAGAGTTGCAGGCAGGCAGGCAGGCAGGCAGCCTGGCAGCCTGGCAGCCTGCTAGTCTGTCTTTCTGGCAGGCCAACAGAAAGATAGTCAGGCAGACTGACTGTCTGTCTGTATGGCAGGCAGACAGGCAAACAGGCAGTCTGGCAGTCTGGCTGGCAGACAGGCAAACAGGCAGTCTGGCAGTCTGGCAGTCTGGCAGTCTGGCAGTCTGGCAGTCTGGCTGGCAGACAGGCAAACAGGCAGTCTGGCAGTCTGGCTGGCAGATAGACAGGCAAACTGACAGACTGACTAACAGACATACAGGCAGGCAGGCAGGCAGGGAAACCTTCTGTGCGTGTGATTTTACCCCTGATATAACTGATTCATGCACCGAAAGGCTTGTTTCGAAAGGGCTTGTGTGAAGTGTGAACACTTCCTGGTCCCACTAGCTGGCGGTTTCGAAGCAAGACCCTGGTCAAACGCATACATGACACTATCCCAACAACAGAGCTGCGGGTGGTAGCGCGCAGTGGAGGTGGTGGGGGCAGAAGGCTGTGTCACAATCACCAGTGTTAATAACCTATACTTGCTGCCGCTGCTCAAGCCTGAACTTGTTAGTTTTCTTCATCAGGGCAGATATTTCCCCCCGGCACACGCTGAAACTTCATATTTTTTTATCTCTGCTGGCCTCATCAGGGTCCATCATCAGACTCGGGCCTCGTTGGTTGGTTGGTAGTTGGGCAGTTGGTTTTTGCAGGTCATGGATTTGAAACAACAAGTGATAGTTGCCACCTCCCACTCCCCGTTCCTCCCCCACACCACCCGCACCGTCCCAACCTGCACACCCAAATGCCACACTTCCCCACACCTTCCACCCCCTCCCCTGCCAGGCGCGCCTATGCGGATCTGGTTCAGCGGCTGCAGGTGGCCGAGGTGGGCATGGAGAAGCGGCGCCGCCATGCTTGGGAGGACGGACTGAGCCGCTGGAGGATCCTCCGCACCCACTACGCCATGAACGGGTTTAATGAGTCCATCAGGTGTGTGTTGCCTGAACCCTCCACCCTTAACAGTGAGCTCCAAACCCTACACACTACGCCATTAACGGGTTTAATGAGTCTATCAGGTGTGTGTTGCCTGAACCCTCCACCCTTAACAGTGAGCTCCAAACCCTACACACTACGCCATTAACGGGTTTAATGAGTCCATTAGGTGTGTGTTGCCTGAACCCTCCACCCTTAACAGTGAGCTCTAAACCCTACACACTATGCCATTAACGGGTTCAATGAGTCTATCAGGTGTGTGTTGCCTGAACCCTCCACCCTTAACAGTGAGCTCTAAACCCTACACACTACGCCATGAACGGGTTCAATGAGTCTATCAGGTGTGTGTTGCCTGAACCCTCCACCCTTAACAGTGAGCTCTAAACCCTACACACTACGCCATTAACGGGTTCAATGAGTCTATCAGGTGTGTGTTGCCTGAACCCTCCACCCTTAACAGTGAGCTCTAAACCCTACACACTATGCCATTAACGGGTTCAATGAGTCTATCAGGTGTGTGTTGCCTGAACCCTCCACCCTTAACAGTGAGCTCTAAACCCTACACACTACGCCATGAACGGGTTCAATGAGTCTATCAGGTGTGTGTTGCCTGAACCCTCCACCCTTAACAGTGAGCTCTAAACCCTACACACTACGCCATTAACGGGTTCAATGAGTCTATCAGGTGTGTGTTGCCTGAACCCTCCACCCTTAACAGTGAGCTCTAAACCCTACACACTACGCCATTAACGGGTTTAATGAGTTCTTTCAGGTGTGTGTTGCCTGAACCCTCCACCCTTGACAGTGAGCTCTAAACCCTACACACTACGCCATTAACGGGTTCAATGAGTCTATCAGGTGTGTGTTGCCTGAACCCTCCACCCTTAACAGTGAGCTCTAAACCCTACACACTACGCCATTAACGGGTTTAATGAGTCTATCAGGTGTGTGTTGCCTGAACCCTCCACCCTTAACAGTGAGCTCTAAACCCTACACACTATGCCATTAATGGGTTCAATGAGTCTATCAGGTGTGTGTTGCCTGAACCCTCCACCCTTAACAGTGAGCTCTAAACCCTACACACTATGCCATTAACGGGTTCAATGAGTCTATCAGGTGTGTGTTGCCTGAACCCTCCACCCTTAACAGTGAGCTCTAAACCCTACACACCATGCCATTAACGGGATCAATGAGTCTATCAGGTGTGTGTTGCCTGAACCCTCCACCCTTAACAGTGAGCTCTAAACCCTACACACTATGCCATTAACGGGTTTAATGAGTCTATCAGGTGTGTGTTGCCTGAACCCTCCACCCTTAACAGTGAGCTCTAAACCCTACACACTACGCCATTAACGGGTTCAATGAGTCTTTCAGGTGTGTGTTGCCTGAACCCTCCACCCTTAACAGTGAGCTCTAAACCCTACACACTATGCCATTAACGGGTTCAATGAGTCTATCAGGTGTGTGTTGCCTGAACCCTCCACCCTTAACAGTGAGCTCTAAACCCTACACACTATGCCATTAACGGGTTTAATGAGTCTATCAGGTGTGTGTTGCCTGAACCCTCCACCCTTAACAGTGAGCTCTAAACCCTACACACTATGCCATTAACGGGATCAATGAGTCTATCAGGTGTGTGTTGCCTGAACCCTCCACCCTTAACAGTGAGCTCTAAACCCTACACACTACGCCATTAACGGGTTTAATGAGTCTATCAGGTGTGTGTTGCCTGAACCCTCCACCTTTAACAGTGAGCTCTAAACCCTACACACTATGCCATTAACGGGTTTAATGAGTCCATCAGGTGTGTGTTGCCTGAACCCTCCACCCTTAACAGTGAGCTCTAAACCCTACACACTATGCCATTAACGGGTTTAATGAGTCCATCAGGTGTGTGTTGCCTGAACCCTCCACCCTTAACAGTGAGCTCTAAACCCTACACACTATGCCATTAACGGGTTCAATGAGTCCTTCAGGTGTGTGTTGCCTGAACCCTCCACCCTTAACAGTGAGCTCTAAACCCTACACACTATGCCATTAACGGGTTCAATGAGTCTATCAGGTGTGTGTTGCCTGAACCCTCCACCCTTAACAGTGAGCTCTAAACCCTACACACTATGCCATTAACGGGTTCAATGAGTCTTTCAGGTGTGTGTTGCCTGAACCCTCCACCCTTAACAGTGAGCTCTAAACCCTACACACTATGCCATTAACGGGTTTAATGAGTCTATCAGGTGTGTGTTGCCTGAACCCTCCACCCTTAACAGTGAGCTCTAAACCCTACACACTATGCCATTAACGGGTTCAATGAGTCTATCAGGTGTGTGTTGCCTGAACCCTCCACCCTTAACAGTGAGCTCTAAACCCTACACACTATGCCATTAACGGGTTTAATGAGTCTATCAGGTGTGTGTTGCCTGAACCCTCCACCCTTAACAGTGAGCTCTAAACCCTACACACTATGCCATTAACGGGTTCAATGAGTCCATCAGGTGTGTGTTGCCTGAACCCTAAACCCTTAACAGTGAGCTCTAAACCCTAAAAATAAGCCATGGATGGGTGCAACGAAGGCCATCAGGTGCGTGTTACCTGAACCCTAAACTATTGACACTGAGCTCCAAACCATAAACACTACGCCATGAACGGGTTCAATAAGTGCATCAGGTGTAAGGTGCCTGAGCCCAAAGAACTTGACCTCAGCACTTAACAATGACCGGGGTTAAAGAGGTGATCAGGTCTGTATTCGTGTATTAAACCTTAACAATTCAGTATAAGCCCTGAAGCACTTTTCCATGAATGGGTTCAGTCAGTCCATGTATGGTAGATGATCCTGAACACAGTCATCTGCCTCCATTCACCTGCACTCCACTCATCTTCCTCCACTCCCTTACCTCCACTCACCTGTCACCGCCCACTTGTCACCGCTCACTTGTCACCACTCACTTGTCACCACTCACCTGCCACCACTCACCTGCCACCACTCACCTGCCATCACTCACCTGCACTCCACTCACCTGTTGTACGCAGGAGCTCGTCTTATTCCGAGCCATCAGAGCGCCTGTCCTTATTCTCGCTGATTCGCGAGAGGCAGCAGGCAATGATGACCACGCTCGTGCAACATGTGACACAGGTAGGAGGGAGGGGGGAGGGAGGAGCCGTGGGGAGGGAGGGTAGTGATGACCATGCTCGTGCAACATGTGACACAGGTAGGAGGGAGGGAGGAGGAGGAGCCGTGGGGAGGGAGGGTAATGATGACCACGCTCGTGCAACATGTGACACAGGTAGGAGGGAGGGGGGAGCCGTGGGGAGGGAGGGTAATGATGACCACGCTCGTGCAACATGTGACACAGGTAGGAGGGAGGGGGGAGGGAGGAGCCGTGGGGAGGGAGGGTAGTGATGACCACGCTCGTGCAACATGTGACACAGGTAGGAGGGAGGGGGGAGCCGTGGGGAGGGAGGGTAATGATGACCACGCTCGTGCAACATGTGACACAGGTAGGAGGGAGGGGGGAGGGAGGAGCCGTGGGGAGGGAGGGTAGTGATGACCACGCTCGTGCAACATGTGACACAGGTAGGAGGGAGGGAGGAGGAGGAGCCGTGGGGAGGGAGGGTAATGATGACCACGCTCTTGCAACATGAGAGGCACATGTAGAAGAGGGGAGGAGGGTGAGGGGGGTGGCGACAAATTGTCCAGTCAACCGCTTATCTTACCCTCTCTTCCCAGCCTGTAGCCCTGTCACGAAAACAAACAAAGAGCGTACTTTTTATATATTGTATGTTGTTTCATCCCATCAGCCCACTTACTCCTCCTCCCAGCTCACCTGCTCACCTTGTAAGTACCGGGCCTTGCACCCTCAAGGGTGAGTAGCAAGTACATGACCCCCTCCCCCCCTTTCCCCCTCTCCCCTCTCCTCCTGTAGGTTTCTGGTATGGTGCCCCCCAACATGAGCAGCAAGCGTGTGACCACCTGGCATGAGGAGGCCAACAGGCTGCTCAACGACTGGGCCGGGGAGATCGCCAAGTGGACGGTAGGCGGGATGAACTTTGAATCTCATATCAAAGCCCTGACAGCTCATCAGCTGGGGTGCTTGTCAAGTGGATGGTAGACCGGATAAACCCCAAACCCGAAGCCTTAACATCTGGACCGGGGACAAGGCCCAGTGGAGGCTAGGCGGATTAAAACTGAACCCCCAGATTTAAATGACTGAGTCTGGAAATCCAAATTAGACGGTGGGTAGGATGAACCATACCCCTCAACCCATAGCTTTAACTATTAGGCGGGAGAGATCCTCAAGGGGAAGGTAGGCAGGATGAACCCTTACCCCCCCAACAGCCTAAGCCATAAATCACTTGGGATCCACCCCACCGCCGCCGCCTGCGCCCCCCTCTCCAGCAGCCACCGTATCAACTCCCAGGAGAAGAGGCTGCCACGCTAATAAAGCCCTCGCCCTGAATTCTTAACCCTCACCCTGAATATTGAACCATCACTTTGAATGCTAAACCCTTGCCCTTAACACTCAACCCTGGCCCTGAACGCGAAACCCTCTCTTTGAACGCTTTACCCTCGCCCTGAACGCACAACCCTCACCCTGAACGCTCAACCCTCGCCCTGAACACATAACCCTCACCTTGAACGCCGAACCCTCGCCCTGAACACTGAATCTTCACCCTGGACGCTGAACCCACGTCTTGGATGCTAAACCTTCACTTTGAACACTAAACCCTCGCCCTCAACGATAAACCCTTACTTTAAACGCTAAACCCTTGTCCTGAATACTACACCCTCACCCTCATCACTGAACTTCCACCCTCGACAATGAACCCTCAACCTTAACTCAATACCTCATCCTCATCCATTATCACACAGTCCGAACGCTAAACTCCCGGCCTGAGCCCCACACCTTCGCTCTGAACCCTAAACCCTGAACCCCTGTCCTGTCCCCAGGTCAGGCTGCGCACTCATGAGGACGAACTTGAGGAGGTAGCTAAGCAGCAGCTGGCAGCCCTGGTGGAGGAGGTTCTCCAATACAAGGGTTACCTAGAGGATCAATGCAGGTGTGTAGGAGGGAGGGAGGGGGAGGAGGCGTGTAAGCTCCAATATCAGGATTTTAGACAACCGATGTTGGTCTGGGGGGGAGGTGGGGGAAGGTGAGGGACATTATTCATTATTATGGGTGTTGACAGGACCAATGATGGCGTTTGGGGGGGGGGAGTGCTGAATTGAAAGGGGTATGGAGAGGACCAATGCTGGTGTGGGGGAAGAGGGCAGGGGGAGGTTCAGGGTGGGGATCAGGGAGGGTGAAGGTGCTGCCTTAGAACAGAAGGTATTTTAAGGATCAATACAGGTGTGTGAGGGGGGAGGGGGCAGAGAGCAAACGCACCAGGATGAGGTTTTCATGGGGGGCCAATGCAAGGGGAGGGTGGGGAGCTCATAAGGATTGTGATGTTTGGTGCTGTAATTTCACTTCTTTTATATTGTTTTATTGATTTTATCTAGGGCTTCCTGGGGTTTCGTTTCTTAACCACAAGCCTGGTTTCCAACACTTATCCTCGCCTTGCCCCTAAACAATTTCCCACTCTTTTCGCACAGGGAGCTGTGGGACATCATTTACGGAACGGTGCTCCAGCAGCTGTCCCTGGACACTCGTATCTCAACCCATTCATTCCACACTTGCCCCAAATTTCGCCCACACATTTCATCATACAATCCGTCCAGATAGATAATTGCAAAAAAATGCAGAATGGTGCTCCAGCAGCCGCTCCTTGGACACTTGTATCTGGCCCCGTTCATTTCACACTTTCCCCGCACTTCACCTACACATTTCCTCGCTATTTTCCTTCAGGGAGTTGATTGCCAATTGCGGTGTGGTGCTCTGGCAGCTGCTTGTCGGACACTTGTATCTTAATTCTTCATTTCCCACGTTTCCCCACACTTCACCCACACACCTCCCTACACCTCTCCCCCAGGGAGCTGTTTGACAAGGAGTGTGGTGTGGTGCTTAAGCAGTGGCTTCTCGGACACTTGTAGCTCACTCCTTTCATTTCACGCGTTTCCCCACACTTCACCCACACACCTCCCCACACCTCTCCCCCTCAGGGAGCTGATTGACAAGGAGTGTGGTGTGGTGCTTGAGCAGCGGCGAGAGGCGGCTCTGATGACACTGCAACAGGCACACAAGTACCTGGAGTGGCAGGTGAGCGGGCAAGGATGGGGGCAGGGGTGGGGGCAAGCTGACTGCACCGGGCGGGCCGCGTCTACCGTGATTTTTTCCCTGCCTCACAGACCTTTGGTGTGCAAGGCCGGAGGGGTGGGGGTATGGGTGGGGCAGGTGCGGGGCAGGGTTGTAAGCCTGCACTTAAAACCCTTAACTACTGAATCTCTGAACGTCAGCGTCCCCTGTCCAAATCTCTTAAACCCTTACCGAGAAGCCGTCCTCAAGGGCCTGCCCATGTGGGTTGGGGTGGAGGCATGTGGGCACAAAAGGGGCAGGCCCTTGATGCAAATTCATTGATAAGGGCCTGGGAGATTTGTAAACAAGCACGTCCCACATACAAAATAACGCGCAATGCGTGTGTCTGCTGCATGATTTCCTTTTTGCCCCTCCCCCCCGGGCGGATCGCCGGCGTGCCTCCCCCTACTCCTCCCCTAGGGGCTCCTGCCCCTACTGTTGGCTTTCCCTTCACTGAAACGGCTGTCAGGTTCTGCTGCGTGTCCTTCTTAAGCCCAAGCACGCTGAATGCCGACAACTTAAAAGCCTTCACCACTAGCCCAAGGGGCCTCCTCCCGCTCATGCTTAGTTTTTCCGCCCCCCTCCCCCCTCCCAGGCGGACGACTGGCGCGCATTCACCACGTGCCTAGGGGAGTGGCTGCTGGCCGTGGCCCTGTTGCACGAGGAGTACAAGGCACAAACCTCCCTCAGGGAGGCAGAGGCCAGGTCCACACTTAAGGTAAGTGTTGAAGGTTGAGGGTTGGAAATGTAGGGCCACTCTCCCTCAGGGAGGCAGAGGCCAGGTCCACCCTTCAGGTTAGTGTTGAAGTTGAAGGGCTTAAGGCCACCTCTCCCTCTGGAAGGCAGAAGCCTGGTCAATGTTTATATAATAGTTCAAGTGAACTTGGTGAAGTACGGCGGTGTAGGTTGTATTCAGTTTCACGAGCTGCCACAACCTATGTGACCCTCCCTGCGCTGATTCTAAGATTTTTTTTGATTAAAAAAACATGAAGGATTCATATTTCCGGTTTTGAACTGATTAAGTGACCAGGTAGTTTTGTTGGTTAAACCTTACAGGCTATCTTTCCAGTGGCTCTGTCTCTCAGGGTCCAGGGTTATCAAGGGTTCTGTTCCATCATAGAGGCACGTCTAACACCCCCCTGACTCCTCCCGTAGTCATCTCTGCTTGGGAAGCTGAGGAGGGAGCTACAGGCTGAGGGGGCCTGCGCTGTAAAACGAACCTGATCTAAAGAAGCCTTGTTCTGAACCCTGAACCCTAAGAAACTTTGTTTTAAACCCTGACCCATAATAAAGCTTATTCTAATCCCTGAACCCTAAGAAACCTTGTTGTAAACCCTGAACCCTCAGAAAGCTTGTTCTTAACCCTGACCCTAAGAAACCTTGTTCTGAACCCTGAACCCTAACCCATCACCCCTTAGCCTGAATTTTCTACCCCAACCGCCGCCTTGACAGGTCCGGCGTGAGGCCTTCAACGGCGAGGACGCGGAGCGTGAGAGCGCCTTGGAGCATGCGGTGGTGGCCGTGGGTCAGGGATCCAGCGAGAGGGCATTGGACGAGCTAGTGGCTGAGGTGTGTGTGTGGGGTGTGGATGGTGTGAACAAGGGGGTAGGATGATGAAACATTGGGGTTGAAACCCTCTGGACATGGTTGAGGGTGGATACCGACTCTGGGTTTAGGGTTTAGGGTTTAAACCTTTGCCACAACCACACCCGTCAAAGCATCGAATAACTCTGCCCCCGCTGCCCCTGCCCCCCTCGCCCTTCAGGGTCTGCAACGTCTGGACAACGTTGAAGGAGGGTATCGGGACTTCCACCGAATCATGGCCGGCATTGTGCGGGAGTTCCCTCTCACCGTGCAGCGGGTCAACTCCACGTACCACATCCAGCTGTGCAGCATGCTACAGGTGGGTGTCGCTGCATGGTAGCTGAAGCAGCATAAAGGATGTACTGCCATATCCAGCTGGGTAGCACTTAACGTGGGTGTGGCTGAATGGTAGCTGAAGCAATTGAAAGGAGGCACTGCCACATCCAGCTGTGCAGCATGCTGCAGGTAGATGTAGCTGAGTGGTAGCTGAGAGCCCTGGCATCGGCCCCACAGGCTGTAATTGCAATGAAAATATCACGACTTCAGAAATATGTAACTGACATCAAAAGCACTGTGATAGTGTGATACTTGAAATGTAACTGACATCATGCTGTAACTGATGCCAATGCATCTGTACAAACGGTTCAGGTGCAACCTCTAGTAGATCCTCCTGGCCCCTCGCCTGAGGAGCTCAAGGTCCAACGTGAGGCTGAGGAGGCTGCGGCCGCTAAGGAGGCCGCAATCCAGGCTGCCGCCGCCGCTGCCGCCATTGAGGCTGAGGCTGAAGCCAAGACCTCCAAAGGCAAGAAGAAGGCCGGCGGGGCGGTGGCGGCCGGCACGCCAGCAGCCGCCGCGGCGCTGGCCGCGGCGCAGGCGGCTGCCCCGCCGCCCGAGGTGGAGGAGGTGGTGGAGCAAGTGCAGGAGCCAACAATTGGGGAGTTGCGAATGACTGACGGGCGCGTCTTCAATGTTTACAAGGAGCTGCTGCAGGTTCTTCTGGCCCAGGGCTCCGAAGCTCTAGGGGCCCAGATGAAAGCAGCAGCAGAGCAGGCAGAGGCAGAGCGGGTCGAGGCAGAGGTGGCAGCGGCTGCGGCGCAGGCCGCCGCAGCCGCCGAGGCGGAGGCTGCCGCCGCAGCCGAGGCGGAGGCCGCCGCGGTGACAACTGGCAAGAAGGGCGCCACAGGGAAGGGCGAGAAGAAACCGGACAAGAAATCGGACAAGAAGCTGGACAAGAAGGCTGCTGCTGCCGCGGCGGCGGCGGCGGAGGCCGCCGTTGCGGCGTCAGCCGCCGCTGCCGCTGCTGCTCCTGAGCCAGTGGTGTTGGAGATGCCAAAGCCCCCGTTGGACTCGTCAGGGCATCTGCTCTGCAGGGAGTTGCAGATGCCGGTGCCAAAGCTGTCAGGAGCCATGCAGCAGCTACAGGTGCGGGAGGGGGCTAGGGGGCGTTTTGTCTGTGGGGGGGGGTGGGGGGCATCAGCGACCGAAACAAAATAAGACCAACGAACACCAAACAATGAACCCCAACCAACCAACTAATGATCTGTGCCCCTCGACCCACAGGCCCCTTGTAGTCTCATAGCCTTGGTGCTCTTTGTTCCTCCATGCACGGTTGTAGCCTCATAGCCATGTTCGGAGCCCGTATATTAAAAGGCCTGAACCCTGATCCCCACATGTGATAAACCCTGAACCCCACAATCCACATGTGATATACCCTGCACCCAGTAGGTCAGTATATGATTAACCCCGAACCTTGCACATGATTAACCCTGAACCCTGTATGGCATTTCCAGTCCGCCTCTTCCACATTGGAATGAGTAGCTCCTTCATGAGTCAACTTCAAAATGAAAAACATGGATTACTAGAGCCGAAACCCTTCTTACCTTGAACCCTAGGACTACAGTCTTCACGCCCACTAAGTCATGTCAGTCACGCCACCCTTCCTGCAACATTCCTTCCCCCTCTTGGCCTACTATTTATCCTCCCCTCATTCTGTCTCCCTCCCCCCTCCCCCCCCCCCCCCTCATCCCCCCCCCGTCTCCTCCCCTTCCCTTTATACATCCCAATCCTTTCCTCCCTCATGGCTGGTCTCCTTCAAATAACTATTTATTATGCGGGCGGTCCGACACATCCGCCCCCCTCTCTCACCGCGTCCACTCTCCTTCCTCCCCCCCCCCCCCCTACCTGTCTCCCCTGGTTGGACTCCTTTAAAATAATATGGCTTCACAAGCTGTTGGAGGGGTCCCACCTCCTCCCCACCCATCTCCACCCCCCAGTGGGGTGCGTGGCTGCTTGACCAGCGATCCTTAACCCATGTCCTATCCCACAGGAGATAATGGAACTCAGCAGGCGGTCCGAGGGGTCCCACCTCCACTCTTCCTCCTCCTCAAACCCTCCTCAGGTTTATCTCCTCCATGGGAGAGTATGGGCGTCAGCGGGCGGTCCGAGGTGTCCCACCTCCTCCCCAGACCTCTCCAGCTCCTCCACTCTCCTGCCTCCTGCCCCCTCCTCAGGTTGGCCTCCTCCAGGAGATGGTGGAGTTCAGCAGGCGATCCGAAGGGTCTGCGACCGAGTGGTCCGAGCAGAGGGAGACGGCGTTCACGGAGGAGCTCGACGCAAACCTGAGGGCTCACAGGTAGGGTGAAGGGTTTAGGGCTTTGAAGCTCAGGGTGCACAGGCAGGTCTTGAGGTGTTGGGCTTCACACCTCAGGCACACAGGTAAGATTTCGTGTGTACGGTGTAGGGTATCAAGCCTCAGGACACACTGGTAGGCTTGAGGATTGGGGTGTGGGGCTTCAAACCTAAGGGCACACAGGCAGGGTTTAGGTTGTCGGGATTCAATCACCGACCAGGACACACAGAACGGGCTTCATACCCTGGGTTGTTTTATCGCTTGCGCCTCCTCCCCTACGCTGTGTGAGTGTTTGCGACGCCCTCCCTCAGGCCCCGCGCCGGTCGCATCGAGGAGGAAACGCGTCTAGGGCGCAGCGTGGAGCTGGTGGCGCAGCGGAGGCACGCAGAGAACCACCTTCGCAGCCAGAGCAGGGCCGTACATGCACAGGTAGCCCCAATCCCTATGCCCTAAACCCTACGCCCTAAACCCTACGACCTTAACCCTCCGACCTAAGCCCTACGACTTAAGCCGTTTGTGGAGTAATGCCCAAAGCCCTTGACGCTGTACACGAGGTTGGTTTGTTTTCTGGGCATGTTATGTTGTTCCTACAACCAGTACGTATCCCCACCCAACAGTTTGCTTCCCCGCCTTAACTTGTGCTCTGACCAAGTACTGTGAGAAGGGAGGATCTAAAGGGGATGATCGGAGGGGGAGGACCTGATGGAAAGGGCTGATGGCAAGGGGGAAAAGGGGGCAGGGCTGACAAACGAGTTTCTTCCCCCCCCACACACACACATCTGTTTTTCTTTTGGACCCCTGAAGCTCTGAACCCTTTCACGTGTGCAGGCAGACCAGTTTGCTGAGTGGGAGCATGGGCTGCAGAATGAGGTCAAAAGGTGGGAAAGCATGCTCTGGGGGTTGTGCTGAGAATGAGGGGTTCAGGTCTAGAACGAGGGGGGGGGGAGGGTTGGGTTCAGAAATAATAGACAGAGTTTAGGATTAGGGGTTGGGGCTAGATTAAAGGTTAGGATTGGGTTTAGAATGAGGGGTCAGGGTCTGCGGTACGGATGTATATATTGCCCGCTGTGATTCCCAATGATGCGGATGCTTCCCACGCTTTGTTGTCCCCTGCGGCAAGGCTGCACTGGCTGCACCTTACACCCTAAACCCTTATTTGATACCCCCCTCCACTCATGCGTGTATTCATGAGCTGCAGGGCTGTGAAAGCTTCCTGGCGCAGTATCTGTTGATGAAGCTTCCCCAACTCACAACCCTTCATATCATTTGTATGCCCTCTTCCTTAAAGGCGTATCGACTAGCTGTGGGGCTACGAAAGCTTCCTGGCACAGTGCCGGTTGGCGAAACTTCCCCAAACCTTGTACACTAACATATTTGTGATGTCCTGTTCCTCTCAGGCGTATTGATAAGCTGCGGGGCTATGAAAGCTTCCTGGCGCAATGCCTGAGCAGCAAGTCCATTGATATCCGCAAGCGGGAGGCGGAGGCGCTCCGGGCACGCATCGACAGGGACATGGCAGGTGAGGAGCGGTTGATAGACAAAAGGATTTGTGTCTAGGGACATGGCAGGTGAGGATTGAGGAGGGGTGGAGAGTCAAAGGGTGTGTGGAAAGACATCGGGGCTAGGCAGTAAGAGATATAAGAGGGGTCAGAGAAATTGCAGGCTTAGAATTCAAAGACATAGGGGTGGGGTGTCTAGGGACATGACAGGTGTGAAGGGTTAAGAGACATAGGGTGTTTGGAGGGGTGTCTATTGTCATGGCAGGTAAGTGGGGAGGAAATATGGGCTCTCCATCCCTACATTCTGCTGCTTGGAGCAGATTTGTGTACATCAATTCGAATTTCGAAATCGAATTTCATCGAACCTGTGAGCAAGGTCTTGCTGACTTGCAAGGCATGGTCGCTCAGGAAGCACCCATCTATTCAAATTTTGAATTTCTATCCCATTGCCCCTGCAGCCAAGATTGCCGACCTGCAAGACAAGGTCGCTCAGTCGTTCACCCATCCATTCAAATTGAATTTTGAATTCCAATCCCATCGCCCTTGCAGCCAAGATTGCCGACCTGCAGGACAAGGTCGCTCAGTCGTGTGCAAGGCTCATTGATCAGAACAAGGTCTTTGATGCGGCGGAGCTCATGACCTTTGAGGAGGTACGTTGGTACGACGCCAGGAACGTTTAGCAACTCCCATAGTAACTCTCAGACAATCTTATTGAGTTTCTCGTACAGTTACTCCTGGAGTTGCTTCCTACATACCGTGACAAGATCTTTGATGGAGAGCTCCTGACATTTGAGGAGGTGGCTCTTAATACCGTCCCATAGCAAATCCTGTGGTTATTTTTAGTGCAACTCCTAGATTTGAGAAACCTTCAACTATTAACCCTTTATGACAAATCCCTAATCCCTAATCCCTGATCCCTAATCCTGTACCTTCGCGTTCCTCAATCTTCAGGGAAGGCACTGTAAAGATGATACCTTAACTACTTACCCGTTTCGCAAACTTCTAACCCTTAACTCAAGTCCCTAAACCTGTCCCTTTCTTCAGGTGGACACTATGCACTGGAGGGTTGACCCTAAATCCTAAACCCTAAACCATATATCCTGTGATCATAACCTTAGCATTAGAGACCCAGTTCCCCACCGGTGTAATTTATAGTTGTGTACAGCAACCTCTGCATCGCTGCCAATCCCTTCAGGGGGGCACTAGGCGTCGAAACATGAACCCTAACCCGCAGAAGCCCTAACCCTTAACCTCTACATTGTTGCATCATTCTTAAAGGAGAGTGCTGAAGGCCGTAAAATTAACCCTGAACCCTATCATTATACTGGCAAACCCTATAACTCTCCATTGCCGCTGCCTCCTTCAGGGCGGGCACTACGCTCCGGAGAATGTTGCAATGTACCGCCGCAGCCTGTCCGCTATTGATGCCCATGTGGAGCAGACGCACGTCGCACAGCTTGAGAAGCTGGCAGCATCACAGGCTGAGCTGTCGCAAATGGTGTGTGTGTGGGGGGGTGGGGGGGCTGTGTTGGGGTGACTGGCTGGGGGCTGGGTAGGGGGGAGTGTGGGGGTCTGCTAGCCTGGTGTTTGTGTTGTGGGTCAGGAAGACAGAAGCATCAAAAACAGATTAGAGTTTCTTTTGTACGCCCTCGATTAGGGTTTCTGTTGTACACCCTCGATTATGGTTTCTGTTGTACACCCTCGATTAGGGTTTCTGTTGTACACCCTTAATTCGGGTTTCTGTTCAACACCCTTGATTAAGGTTTCTGTTGTACACCCTCGATTAGTGCTTATGTTGTACACCCTCGATTAGGGTTTCTGTTGTATACCCTTGATAAATGTTTCTGTTGTACACCCTCGATTAGTGCTTATGTTGTACACCCTCGATTAGGGTTTCTGTTGTACACCCTTGATTAGGGTTTCTGTTGTACACCCTTGATTAGGGTGTCTGTTGTACACCCTCGATTAGTGCTTATGTTGTACACCCTTGATGAGGGTTTCTGTTGTACACCCTCGATTAGTGCTTATGTTGTACACCCTTGATTAGGGTTTCTGTTGTACACCCTCGATTAGTGCTTATGTTGTACACCCTCGATTAGGTTTTTTGTTGTACACTCTTGATTAGGGTTTCTGTTGTACACCCTCGAGTAGGGTTTCTGTTGTACACCCTCGATTCGGGTTTCTGTTGTACACCCTTGATTAGGGTTTCTGTTGTACACCCTTGATTAGGGTTTCTGTTGTACACCCTCGATTAGGGTTTCTGTTGTTCACCCTCGATTAGGGTTTCTGTTGTACATCCTCGATTCGGGTTTCTGTTGTACACCCTCGATTCGGGTTTCTGTCGTACGCCCTCGATTCGGGTTTCTGTTGTACTCCCTCATTTAGGGTTTATGTTGTACTCCCTCGATTAGGGTTTCTGTTGTACACCCTCAATTCGGGTTTCTGTTGTACACCCTCGATTCGGGTTTCTGTTGTACACCCTCGATTCGGGTTTCTGTTGTACACCCTCGATTAAGGTTTCTGTTGTACACCCTCCATTAGAGCTTCTGTTGTACACCCTATATTAGGGTTTCTTACATGCCACTTGTGTGCATGTTGTGTAGTATGGGTGGGGTGGAGGAGGAAGTACAGTGTGATTGGTGTGACTCCCAGACCTCGTGCGTTCCAAGTATCACTCTTTGTTCCCACCCTGTTTGTCCCCTGTCATGTCCCTTTCCCCCTGCTTCCACCACGTTCTCCCCCGCCATGCCTCCCCCCCTCCTCCCGCCCCGCTCCCCAGGCTGATGGCATGCTGGAATACCTTGAGGATCAAACCCAACCCCTCACCCCTCACCCTTCAAACCTCTCACCCCTCAAACCTCTCACCCCTTACGCCTCACCGCTCAAACGCCTCACCCCTCAAACCCCTAACCCCTCACGCCTCACCCCTCAAACCCCTCACCCCTCACCCCTCACCCCTCAAACAACCCCTCATCTTGTACCCGCTGCTGTCCCCCTAGGCTGATGGTGCCCTGCAATACATTGAGGATCTGCTGCCCAGCCACCGGGAGGATATGCTGCTAGTGGAGCAGCTGGATGAGATGATGGAAGCAGCCAGGAAGAAGGCACGCAGCGAGCTGGGCAAGAGCTCAGAGGTGGGAGGAGGGGGAGCGAGATGGAGGGGGGGAGAGGGGGGAGAAGGACTGCAGTCAGCTAGAGAATGAGGAGCTCAGGGGTGGAATGAGGGAGAGGGGGAGAGGGGGTGAAGGACCAGAGCGATCTGGGGAATGAGGAGCTCAGAGGTGTGACGGGGGGGAGGAGATGATGGGGGGTGTAGGGAGAGAGGAGTGGAAGAGGTGGCAGGAGAGGGGACAGGGGAAGGGGGGGGGGAGGGGAGGGTGGCATGGCTAAGAGATGTGAGCCAGGGGAGGAGGGAGGAGAGGAAGGAGGGAGGGAGGAGGGAGGGGAGGGAGGGGAGGGAGGAGGGGAGGGAGGAGGGGGGAGGGAGAAGGGAGGAGGGAGGAGGGAGGAGGGAGGAGGGAGGAGGGAGGAGGGAGGAGGGAGGAGGGAGGAGGGAGGGGGCAGGGGGGGAGCAGGGAAGGAGCAGGGGGGGAGCAGGGGGGGTAAGGGGAAGATCTCATGGGTGATGGGAGGTGGAAGGCACGGGAGACGTCAGAACGCTCTAGTGTGCCCTTGCTGGCTCTGCCCCTGAAGCAGTCAGGACATTGCGTCAACGGCACTCTAGTTTAGGGCTTAGAGTGTTGGATCAGGGCTCGTCAACGGCGCTCTGGATGCAACGGAGTCGCTGCTTTGTATACAATCATATGATATGACCTGACGCGATCTGCCCATGTGATGCGATCTGCCCATGTAGGCGCGTGGCCTCATAAATAGCGTTTGAATCAGATGAAGTCACCGAGACTGCTGGTTTGGAGAAGCGAGTATAAGTTGTCCTGACGCAACCTGCTGCTGCCTGCCCCCCCGGTAGGAGTGCGGCCTCATCAATGGTGACCTGGATCAGCTGGAATCGCTGCTGCTGGTTTCGGATAAGAAGACGCAACAGGGGCTGCACGGCGCGGCGGCTCCGATCCAGCGTTGCAAGGCAGTCCTGGTCTCGCTGGACAAGCTCAGGGTCAGGCTGTACAAGCAGGTGGGGGGCAGGCCCTAGACCCTAAAACCCAGCACCTTGTAACCTAAATAAGACCTCCAGGAATAGCCGCTCTGTGTGTGTGTCTGAGATCTGAGTTCCCAGACTTGGGAGCTCAGGGATGATGCCCTGCAACTGGCCTCTCTTGTAATTCTGAAAACCTCGTAAGTCAGTTTCAAAAAAGAATCGACGATGCACCCAGCCCCCTTGCCCCCATGTCCCCTTTTACATTCGTCTCCCCTGCTTTTCACACCCGCTGTTCCTGCGCTTCCTTGCCTCTCAATTCACCCACTACTTATACATCCAGCCTTACCCCCCTTGAACGCTCTTGTCACACATCTGCCAGTCTGTCGTCACACACTGTATTTTCACTGGTCACACATGTACCCACCTACTGCCACACATAGACTTGCCTCTCGTTATACGCCTTCCCGCCAGATCGGCCTCAGTATCCCTGGCCATCCCGTCCCCCCCCTGCCTTTGCCCTACCCTCCTCCGCCGTCCCACCATTCCCCCCCTGCATTCGCCCTACCCTACCCCGCCATCTGTCTCAATCTCTTCCTCGTCCTCCCCCCACCTTTAACCCCCTTTCAGGCCAAAGCCCTTGAGTTTCTTCAGAGCACTGGGCTGGCTATCACCCCTGTGGACCTTGCGCTGGATGCAGAGGGGGAACCCGCCCTGCCCCCCTCAGCAGCAGCAACAGCGGCGGCAGCAGCTGGCGCTAAGGGCAAGCGCCCCGCCACGCCCACAAAGGCCGCTGCTGCTGGCAAGGGCGCGGTGGCGGCGGTAGCCCCCGCCACCACCGAGCCGGCTCCAGAGCCACTGGCCAAGGACATTGAGGTGGTTATCGATGCATGCAAAAAGGATGTTGAGGCGCTGGCGCGCGCCTACTACGCGGCGCTGTACCCACCCGAGGACCCCAAGGCGAACAAGGGCAAGACGCCAGCAAAGAGCGCAAAGCCAGCCAGCCCCAAGAAGCCAGGGTCGGCGGCCGCTGGTAAGGGCGGCAGGGCGGCCGCCGCCGCGGCTGCGGCGGCGGCGGCAGCCGATGAGCTGCAGCCTGTGCGACCGATCCGTTACCCGGCACGCATTCCGAGCACTGTGGATGTGATGCTCACACATACAGGTAAACCCTACACCTTAAACCCTAAACCCTTACCTTAGATCCTTAACCTGAACCCTTATCCTATGACCCTGTTGACGCACGCAGGGGATGTGCTAGAGGGCTTGAGGGAGCAGCTAAGGGCGCATGTGGCGGCGGGTGTCAAAGAGCTGCGCACACAGGTGAAAGGAGGAAGGGAAGGGGCATTGGGAGAGGGGGGAGGGGAGGGGGGCAGGGGTGGGGCAATGGGAGAGGGGAGGGGGGGAGGGGAGGGGCAATGGGAGAGGGGACAGGGGAGGGGAGGGGCAGCGGAAGAGTTGGGAGGGGAGAGGGGGAGGGGAGGTGCAATGGGAGAGGGGAGAGGGGGAGGGGAGTGGTAGTGGGAGAGGGGAGAGGGGAGGGGAGGGGCAGTGGGAGAGGGGAGAGGGGAGGGGAGGGGCAGCGGGAGAGGGGAGGGGGGGAGGGGAGGGGCAATGGGAGAGGGGAGGGGAGGGGCAGCGGGAGAGTTGGGAGGGAAGAGGGGGAGGGGAGGGTAGGGGCAGTGGGAGAGGGGAGAGGGGGAGGGGAGGGGAGGGGCAGTGGGAGAGGGGAGAGGGGGAGGGGAGGGGCAGTGGGAGAGGACAGTATTAGGCGGGTATGGCGGGGTAATGGGTGAGGTAGGGCAGACAGAAGCACTGGTCCCCATAACCCAATTTTTCTCCTTGATATATCAACCCTTGAGCACTCAGGACATCCTAATGTGTGGAGCATGCGTCCGCGGTGTCCCCAGACCCTAGCCTGAAACACTATTTTCCTAAGCTGTACACCGGAAACCCTCAGGTCATCCGCGCGTACCGCCTGGTGGAGCGCACGCCTGCAGTGGCCCTGGCGCTGATGCTGCAGCACGAGCTCACCGCCTCGGCGGCGCGGCACAGCAGCCTGGTCAAGCGCTACATGGCCAAGCAGATAGAGCTCCTGACGGTGGTGGAGGTCGTGCGGTCGGGGATGCATCCGCGCATGATCAACCCGACAGCGTGAGTGGAGTTGCGGCGTAGAAAAGCTATCGTCGTTATTTTTCATGCTCTGGGGGAGGGAGGGGAGCCCTCTTTGGCAATGCATTGGGTGTGTCCATGTCCTCTTCCTGCTTGCTGTGAAAGCAAATCACAACAGCGCACGTCTCTTATCCCTTGCCGGCACTGCCCATGCCTAGCTTCCTCTCCGTATAGTCGTCGCGACCTTGACCACCAATGTCCTGACGGGTGGGGGGGTATGAAGACGGTGCTGTATGCTCCCGGGTTGAAATTTGCAGGTTGTGGTCGTGGGGTAAAAGTTTGGGATTTACATTATATACCTGGGCACTCAATCACATGCCCCCACACGCACTCGCACACCCTTGTGCAGTAGCCACGAAGGTGACCGCCCATGTGTTTGTGTGGGGAGGGTTGTATGAAGGTGCTGCTGCGTACTTTGAAGTGGGATCCAAGGTTTAGAATGTTGGATTTATTCGTTTGTTTGCCTCCATACCCCCCGTGCAGTCGTCGAGAGCTGGATCGCCTCTATCGGACCGAGGCGGAGCGCTCCGAGGGCTTTGGCACCATGTCGCAGGTGACCCTGCGTCCTGAACCTGTACCCTAAAGCCAGACACGTGAACCCTTAACTGCCCGCATAAACCCTGAACAGCCCCGTCACATGTAATCAGGAATGAATAAAATGAACAAAGCCCTGAGGCGTGGATTAAGGAAGCCACCCGTTCGGCTTTAGCACTAGGTGAGCTAGCAATGTAATTATGCAACCTTGAGTCATACGCATGAACCCTAAACTGCACGCATAAACGCTGAAAAGTCCCGTCACATGTTATCAGGCACCCTAAACCTGGAGACCTCAACCCTCAACCTTAAGCCACACATGTTCACCCTTGAGAACCCGCCTCAACCCTGAACCACCATGTCACAGGTCATCAGGCAACCTCAACCCTATGCCCTCGACAACCCAGGTTGAGCTTGACCCATGCACATCAACTATGGACCAGCCTCCAAGTCCCTGCCTAAACCCTTAACCCTAAACCCTGTATAACACGTTTACCCTTGGCCACTGCCTAAACCCTTAACCCTAAACTCTGGACAAACACGTTTACCCTTGGCCGCCCGCCTAAACCCTAAACCCTTAATCTCCCATTGGCCCCGTGTCGCAGTTGTTTGCTGACGAGGCCGTGAGTGGGATCGAGGAGGAGGGGCCCAAGCTCCGACGGAGGCTGGCCCATTTGGTGAGAGGGAGCTGGGAGTGGCAGGCTCACTTATAAAGAGGAACGGGAGAGGCGTAGGGATTTATTGTGAGATTGAGACGAGGAGGTGGCCCACTTGGAGGGAGAGTGGAACGGGAGAGGCGTAGGGATTTATTGTGAGATTGAGACGAGGAGGTGGCCCACTTGGAGGGAGAGTGGAACGGGAGAGGCGTAGGGATTTTCTGTGAGATTGAGACGAGGAGGTGGCCCACTTGGAGGGAGAGTGGAACGGGAGAGGCGTAGGGATTTTTTGTGAGATTGAGACGAGGAGGTGGCCCACTTGGAGGGAGAGTGGAACGGGAGAGGTTAAGAGCTTCCCCATGACGTTGATTGTTATTTGAGTCTGACTGGGGCGCGCTTTGGCTACATTTCCGCTACGTCCCTGCCTGCAGCCAAGGGGGCCTGACGTAGCATGCCCGGTTGCCTGGGCCGCCAGCGGTACGCTGATCTAGGTTTGGTCCCCATCGTGCTCTACTGGTGGCCCGCCCAGCTGCCCGGCGCCACCAGTTTGGCTCGGTACTGGTTTGGATCGGTACGCCGCCGGCTGTTCACCGACGGTTTGGTCCCCATCGTGCTCCATGGATGGCCCGCCCAGCTGCCGGCCGAAGGTGGTGGGGAGCACTCTAAAAACAGCAATGTGGCCAAGGGTCGAGTCGAAGACTCAGAATGTCTTCAGCAGCCGTTAAAACCCTGAACTTGAATACCGGTTTCGGTACCAGAACAGCTGATTTGTACCGCCTGGAACCTTAGCCTGAAACCTGCAGTATTTCCAGTCATCTCGGAAGTTGGAAATTCGACTCCCCTTTCAAATACTGGATGTTCAGCTGGTGGAAGCTGCAGCCTTGCCAACATCTGAACCACACTGCGCTCCTCCCTGATATGTTGGCATCCTGGTCCAGCTTCTGGACAACTTCCTCAGTTGTACAGCGTGAATCCCGAACCGTCCCCTGACAGTTTAGCATCATGGTACAGCTTCTGGAAAGCTTCCTCATTTGTACAGCCTAAAACCTGAACTCTCCCCTGACAAGTTGGCATCCTGATTCAGCTTCTGTACAGCTTCCTCATTTGTACAGCCTAAAACCTACGGCTATGCATACCTGAACCCTCCCTCGACAGGTTGGCATCCTGGTCCAGCTTCTGGACAACTTCCTGATGCCGGACGACCTGCCGCCCATTGGCGAAGATGAGCACTACGTGTACAGCCTGCCGGGCCGGAAGGACGATAAGCAGCTGTACCGCCTCATGTTGGCAAACGCAGAGGCAGAAGGTATGGTATGATTGAAATCCGTTTCTTTCAGGGTTAGTGTTTTGGGCTGGTTGCCAGCATAGGAGGCCCTGGCAAAAGCAACTGGAAGAGGTGTTGTCTTGGCGTCTGTGAATGAACCAGATGGCCTGTTTTGAAAGAGCCAGGGGCTGTGCGTATGGGAAGGACAGAGGAAGCATGGCTGGTATTGACCTACCAAGGGTTGACCAGCTCACCCCGGACTTGAGTTTCCCAGATCATCCACTGTTTGGTAACTTTGAAAGAATGAGATCCCTTGTTCCCTGAGTAGGGACCGCCGAACCTCATGGCCGATGCAGAGCAATGCATGAAGTGTACCATAGTCCAGGGCGCCCATGAGTCCTTACACCGTGTTGCAATCCATGCACTGTGACCGTACTGTGACCGTACTGCAGTCCATGTACTGTGACCGTACTACAGTCCATGTACTGTGACCGTACTACATGCTATGTACTGTGACCGTACTGCAGTCTATGTACTGTGACCGTACTACAGTCCGTGTACTGTGGCAGTGCCGCACTCCAAGGGCCCCTCCAGGCGCACGTGAAGTTTGTGTGAAGATTTTACAGTCCATCAGAGCATCACATTTGATGCATGGGACATGTGCCCGTAAACCGGTACAGGTACTTTGGTTTGATGCATGCCGTGAATCTCGCGCCCTGACGTGACATGACACGCCTCTCCCCTTTCACCTTCCGTAGGCGTTGACCCAGCCGCCGCAGCCACAGCTGCTGGGCAGCGGCCGCCCACCGGCTCTAAGGCCACCGCCGACGCCAAGAAGGGCGAGGGTGGAGCGGCAGCGGCGGCCGCCGCCGCAGCAGCCGCTGCGAGCGCCCGTCCTTTCTCCCCGCTCACCTGGGTGCTGCCCGTGGGGAACTTCGACCTGGCCAGCCTGGGGTGGAGCAGCGAAGAGGCCGCGGCACTAGGTCTGCCCCAGATCAAGCCGGCGTCGGCAACGGCCACGGCAGCGGCAGCGGCACCCGCTGCAGGTGATCAAGGTTCAAGGTTTGGGATTTTGGAGTCCACTGGGAGTCTCTGCAGGCCGATTTTTTGTCGTTTATTTTGTTTGCTTGTGGCATACTTTTGATCTTGATCTTCATAAACACCAATGGCTGCAGACCTGTGCCAACTCTCCAAGAGCACCTGCCAACCCACTAGCAAATTCAACTCTATCCTTCCTTGTACCCAATTTCTTCCCCTCCTTGCCCTTTTTCCACAACCCTTCCCTAGGAGCCAAGGGTGCCGCAGCGGGAGCGGTAGCAGCAGCGGCGGCGGCGGCAGCAGCAGCGGCGGCGGCTCCCGTGGCTGCCGCAGCCTCCTTGGTTTCAGGGCTTGACACACCTTGCCACCGAGCGGGCATCCGGGCCTACCGGGCGTGCTTGCAGCAGAGCGAAGAGGCAATGAGGGCATCTCTCCTGCAGGTAGAGAGAAAGGGGGGAAGGAAGGGAGGAGGGGAGGTGGAGGGGAGAGAGGGAGAGGGGAGGGGGAGGGGGAGGGGAGGGGAGGGGAGGGGAGGGGAGAGGGGACATGGAGAGGGGGGGGAGAGGGAGGGGGAGGGTGGAGATGGGAGATGGGAGGGGGAAGGGTGGAAGACAGGGAGTGAGGAGATGGGCAATGTGGAAGGGAGAGGGAGGGGGTAGGAAGAGGGAGGGGGAGGGGGAAGGGAGAGGGAGAGGGAGGGGATGTAGATGCGGGGACAAGGTGGTGAGGAGAGCATCACTCTTGCCGGTTAGGAAGGCAGGAGGGTTTTGGGTTTTGGGGAGGGGAGGTTTGTGGGAGGTGGAGAGATGATTTGGGGGAGGTGAGGTTCATGCGGCAGCAGGTGAGGAAGGGGCGTCATTGATGGGGGCTTCAGGTCGATCCTTCAGCCGCAGGATCTCCTCCCCCTTTATTTGGATCGTCAGGTCATCAGTTCGATTGTCAAGAAGGCTGCTTGATCTTCCCCCCTTGTTTGGATTCACAGGTTCGCGGCCTGCTGGCCACATGGCTCAAGGACGAGGCGTTGTGGAAGAAGACTTGGGCTGGCCTTATGAAGGAGATGGAGGGGCTGTAGGGGCTCCTCCAGGGAGGGGGTTGCAGTGGGTGAGGGATTGTGAATACGCTGCCTCTAGACGGTAAAGGAGAGAGCGGGGACTGAAGCAGGGGATCAGGCGCAGGGGGAGGAGGAAAAATATCCCCAAACTTGAGGTCGTGGGATGTTCCCTGCTGGTACCTTGTAATGGCTTTGCGATCCCTCCTGGTCCCATGCACATGAATGCGGACCATGATGACATTGGGAATTGTTTATCAATATCAAAGCCAATGGCCACAGTTCGAGGTCAGGTAGCTAGAGAGTAGCTGTCTAGTTGCCTAGGGTTGCTACTTGCTAGCTAGAGAGTAGCCGTCTAGGGGTGCCTGCTGCCTGAAACCGCCTGTGATACGGTGTTGGTGGGGTAGGCCGCATATGCTGCGCCAGCAGTGGCTGTTTTCCGGAAGCCAGGAAGTTCAATCCACCATCGACCGCCACCCAAAATGTTTGGATGATGCCATGTTAGCCGATTGGGTGGTAAAAGGCTGACAGTAAGAATCACATCAGCCCATGAGTTGATTGACCTTGACCACAATTTGAGGTACCCCTAGTCGCGATTCGGCATCAAGTGTGTCCATCAGGGCCGTCATGTCAATGTGCCCCATGGTCTGCACCCAGTGCCAGGGGGTGTTGTCAGCATTGTTGCTGACGTTGACCTTGGCCGCCTGGCCCAGCAGCAGCTCAACACCCTCCAACCAGCCCTCATAGGCCGCGTTGTGCACTGCAAGCAGAAGAGGCAGGGTAGTGGGGGGTCGAGGGGAGGAGGCTGATGCAGCCATACTGCATGCAGAAGAGGCAGGGTAGTGAGGGGTCAAGAGAAGGAGGCTGATGCAACCATACTGCAGGCAGAAGAGGCAGGGTAGTGAGTATCGTGCATTTCGTACAGGATTCTGTAAATAAGAGGAGGGTTGCCCAGAGCCTCTATGAGCCCTTGTGCATAGACAGAGATACTGCAAGAAGTACAGCTACACAGCTGGGATGAGTGAGGAGCTGTTACTTCTGCCTCAACATTGTGGCGCCTCGCTCTCTGCTTACGGGCAGGGGGGCATGAGGGGAAGGGAGGGTAGGGGACGGGTCAATGCAAAGCCGCTTCAGAACGACTGGAATTGGTGCCGAATCAACCTCTGTGCTTAGGAGAGGACATGTGGGGAGAGGAAGGGGCGAAGGGAGGGGTGGGTGCTTAGCACCCTCACCATCGCGGCGCCCCCAACTCTGCATCCTCAGCGTCATGACCTCCATTGCTGCAGGCATGAATGCCATCCGCAGCACCACCAGCATGATGGTGATATCCATATTGCCTGTGGGCAGGGTGCAGGCATCTGTGCGGATATCAGTGACGCTACCTCTTCAACCTCTGCCAACATGACACTATTTAGCTTCACACCACCACACCCCCTGCCCCTCCCCAACCCACATGACAGTGCTCAGCTTCATTCTCACCCCCCTCTGCCTACATGATCGTGCCCAGCTTTATTCCCCATTCCTACTCCCCCCCCACCACTTCCCACATGGTTGTGTCCAGCTTCACTACTTATCCCCCTCCCTCAAGTTTTGCAGCTGCATATCTTGGTGACGTGATAGGTGTCAGGCATGCAGGCAGCTGATCTGGACCATGCATGCCCCTGACCTGGACCATGCATGCCCCTGACCTGGACCATGCAAGCCCCTGACCTGGAACATGCAAGCGCTGATCTGAGCCATTTATGTCGTCTTCGGCCATACATCTGGTCTTGGACAGACTGTTATGGGTTGAAGGTTTGTACACATGGTGGACTGAAGTCATGGCCATGACCTAGAAACAAGAGTTCCCTCTCAAACCCTGCAAACAAAGGTGATGGATAATACCCCCAAACTAGCTGGGGAACTGCTGACGGCATTTGGTTTTGGTTGGTTGGTGGTGTTGAAAAACACCGGTTGGGAGTGGTGGGTTACGTAGAGGATCTCCAAGCTGAAAGATGCTTAGCCTCCGAATCCGTACAGAGTCCTGCCCTGGCGCTTGAGGGCGTAGACGACATCCAGAGCCGTGACAGTTTTGCGGCGAGCGTGCTCAGTGTAGGTGACAGCGTCACGGATGACGTTCTCGAGGAAGACCTTCAGGACGCCGCGGGTCTCCTCGTAGATGAGGCCACTGATGCGCTTCACGCCACCACGACGAGCCAGGCGGCGAATAGCAGGCTTAGTGATGCCCTGGATGTTGTCACGAAGGACCTTGCGGTGGCGCTTGGCACCTCCCTTTCCGAGTCCCTTGCCTCCCTTGCCGCGTCCAGACATTGTATGATTTCGAGGTTGGTGAAGATGACTAGGTAATAGTGAGAATAGTGATAATAATCAGACCCTGCATAAATAGAGTGTGCCCTCGCATAGTCATGACAGCCGAGTCTGCTGATCCGATCCACGTGCACATATACACCCGGATCAACAGACAAGGACTACGTGTCGCAGGATAAGTATGGTCGATTGCATTCAAGAGACAACTTGCTTATAATTCCCTCCAAATATTTACAATGGCCCGCACCAAGCAGACCGCCCGCAAGTCCACCGGAGGCAAGGCCCCCAGGAAGCAGCTGGCTACAAAGGCAGCTCGCAAGAGCGCCCCTGCCACAGGAGGCGTGAAGAAGCCCCATCGCTACCGCCCTGGCACTGTAGCCCTGCGTGAGATCCGCAAGTACCAGAAATCAACCGAGCTACTCATCCGCAAGCTGCCCTTTCAGCGCCTGGTCCGCGAGATTGCCCAGGACTTCAAGACCGACCTGCGTTTCCAATCTTCGGCTGTCCTGGCACTCCAAGAGGCAGCTGAGGCATACCTGGTCGGCTTGTTCGAGGACACCAACCTAGCTGCCATCCATGCCAAGCGTGTCACCATCATGCCCAAGGACATCCAGCTGGCCAGGCGCATCCGTGGCGAGAGGGCTTAAGCCTCCTATGCCCTGCCATTCCTTCCCATCCACCAAACCGGTGTTTTTAAACACCAGCAATCTACGGCACACCTGTCCATGCAGATCTTGTAATGTGCATGTGGCCAGCATATATCTTAGGGACATTCAGCTGCTGCTCAGCTACATCAAGGCGTATGCCAACATCTGAACCACACTGCGCTCCTCCCTGATATGTTGGCATCCTGGTTCAGCTTCTGGACAACTTCCTCAGTTGTACAGCGTGAATTCCGAACCGTCCCCTGACAGTTTAGCATCATGGTACAGCTTCTGGACAGCTTCCTCATTTGTACAGCCTAAAACCTGAACTCTCCCCTGACAAGTTGGCATCCTGATTCAGCTTCTGTACAGCTTCCTCATTTGTACAGCCTAAAACCTACGGCTATGCATACCTGAACCCTCCCTCGACAGGTTGGCATCCTGGTCCAGCTTCTGGACAACTTCCTGATGCTGGACGACCTGCCGCCCATTGGCGAAGATGAGCACTACGTGTACAGCCTGCCGGGCCGGAAGGACGATAAGCAGCTGTACCGCCTCATGTTGGCAAACGCAGAGGCAGAAGGTATGGTATGATTGAAATCCGTTTCTTTCAGGGTTAGTGTTTTGGGCTGGTTGCCAGCATAGGAGGGCCTGGCAAAAGCAACTGGAAGAGGTGTTGTCTTGGCGTCTGTGAATGAACCAGATGGCCTGTTTTGAAAGAGCCAGGGGCTGTGCGTATGGGAAGGACAGAGGAAGCATGGCTGGTATTGACCTACCAAGGGTTGACCAGCTCACCCCGGACTTGAGTTTCCCAGATCATCCACTGTTTGGTAACTTTGAAAGAATGAGATCCCTTGTTCCCTGAGTAGGGACCGCCGAACCTCATGGCCGATGCAGAGCAATGCATGAAGTGTACCATAGTCCAGGGCGCCCATGAGTCCTTACACCGTGTTGCAATCCATGCACTGTGACCGTACTGTGACCGTACTGCAGTCCATGTACTGTGACCGTACTACAGTCCATGTACTGTGACCGTACTACATGCTATGTACTGTGACCGTACTGCAGTCTATGTACTGTGACCGTACTACAGTCCGTGTACTGTGGCAGTGCCGCACTCCAAGGGCCCCTCCAGGCGCACGTGAAGTTTGTGTGAAGATTTTACAGTCCATCAGAGCATCACATTTGATGCATGGGACATGTGCCCGTAAACCGGTACAGGTACTTTGGTTTGATGCATGCCGTGAATCTCGCGCCCTGACGTGACATGACACGCCTCTCCCCTTTCACCTTCCGTAGGCGTTGACCCAGCCGCCGCAGCCACAGCTGCTGGGCAGCGGCCGCCCACCGGCTCTAAGGCCACCGCCGACGCCAAGAAGGGCGAGGGTGGAGCGGCAGCGGCGGCCGCCGCCGCAGCAGCCGCTGCGAGCGCCCGTCCTTTCTCCCCGCTCACCTGGGTGCTGCCCGCGGGGAACTTCGACCTGGCCAGCCTGGGGTGGAGCAGCGAAGAGGCCGCGGCACTAGGTCTGCCCCAGATCAAGCCGGCGTCGGCAACGGCCACGGCAGCGGCAGCGGCACCCGCTGCAGGTGATCAAGGTTCAAGGTTTGGGATTTTGGAGTCCACTGGGAGTCTCTGCAGGCCGATTTTTTGTCGTTTATTTTGTTTGCTTGTGGCATACTTTTGATCTTGATCTTCATAAACACCAATGGCTGCAGACCTGTGCCAACTCTCCAAGAGCACCTGCCAACCCACTAGCAAATTCAACTCTATCCTTCCTTGTACCCAATTTCTTCCCCTCCTTGCCCTTTTTCCACAACCCTTCCCTAGGAGCCAAGGGTGCCGCAGCGGGAGCGGTAGCAGCAGCGGCGGCGGCGGCAGCAGCAGCGGCGGCGGCTCCCGTGGCTGCCGCAGCCTCCTTGGTTTCAGGGCTTGACACACCTTGCCACCGAGCGGGCATCCGGGCCTACCGGGCGTGCTTGCAGCAGAGCGAAGAGGCAATGAGGGCATCTCTCCTGCAGGTAGAGAGAAAGGGGGGAAGGAAGGGAGGAGGGGAGGTGGAGGGGAGAGAGGGAGAGGGGAGGGGGAGGGGGAGGGGAGGGGAGGGGAGGGGAGGGGAGGGGAGAGGGGACATGGAGAGGGGGGGGAGAGGGAGGGGGAGGGTGGAGATGGGAGATGGGAGGGGGAAGGGTGGAAGACAGGGAGTGAGGAGATGGGCAATGTGGAAGGGAGAGGGAGGGGGTAGGAAGAGGGAGGGGGAGGGGGAAGGGAGAGGGAGAGGGAGGGGATGTAGATGCGGGGACAAGGTGGTGAGGAGAGCATCACTCTTGCCGGTTAGGAAGGCAGGAGGGTTTTGGGTTTTGGGGAGGGGAGGTTTGTGGGAGGTGGAGAGATGATTTGGGGGAGGTGAGGTTCATGCGGCAGCAGGTGAGGAAGGGGCGTCATTGATGGGGGCTTCAGGTCGATCCTTCAGCCGCAGGATCTCCTCCCCCTTTATTTGGATCGTCAGGTCATCAGTTCGATTGTCAAGAAGGCTGCTTGATCTTCCCCCCTTGTTTGGATTCACAGGTTCGCGGCCTGCTGGCCACATGGCTCAAGGACGAGGCGTTGTGGAAGAAGACTTGGGCTGGCCTTATGAAGGAGATGGAGGGGCTGTAGGGGCTCCTCCAGGGAGGGGGTTGCAGTGGGTGAGGGATTGTGAATACGCTGCCTCTAGACGGTAAAGGAGAGAGCGGGGACTGAAGCAGGGGATCAGGCGCAGGGGGAGGAGGAAAAATATCCCCAAACTTGAGGTCGTGGGATGTTCCCTGCTGGTACCTTGTAATGGCTTTGCGATCCCTCCTGGTCCCATGCACATGAATGCGGACCATGATGACATTGGGAATTGTTTATCAATATCAAAGCCAATGGCCACAGTTCGAGGTCAGGTAGCTAGAGAGTAGCTGTCTAGTTGCCTAGGGTTGCTACTTGCTAGCTAGAGAGTAGCCGTCTAGGGGTGCCTGCTGCCTGAAACCGCCTGTGATACGGTGTTGGTGGGGTAGGCCGCATATGCTGCGCCAGCAGTGGCTGTTTTCCGGAAGCCAGGAAGTTCAATCCACCATCGACCGCCACCCAAAATGTTTGGATGATGCCATGTTAGCCGATTGGGTGGTAAAAGGCTGACAGTAAGAATCACATCAGCCCATGAGTTGATTGACCTTGACCACAATTTGAGGTACCCCTAGTCGCGATTCGGCATCAAGTGTACCGGTCCAGCAGGGCCGTCATGTCAATGTGCCCCATGGTCTGCACCCAGTGCCAGGGGGTGTTGTCAGCATTGTTGCTGACGTTGACCTTGGCCGCCTGGCCCAGCAGCAGCTCAACACCCTCCAACCAGCCCTCATAGGCCGCGTTGTGCACTGCAAGCAGAAGAGGCAGGGTAGTGGGGGGTCGAGGGGAGGAGGCTGATGCAGCCATACTGCATGCAGAAGAGGCAGGGTAGTGAGGGGTCAAGAGAAGGAGGCTGATGCAACCATACTGCAGGCAGAAGAGGCAGGGTAGTGAGTATCGTGCATTTCGTACAGGATTCTGTAAATAAGAGGAGGGTTGCCCAGAGCCTCTATGAGCCCTTGTGCATAGACAGAGATACTGCAAGAAGTACAGCTACACAGCTGGGATGAGTGAGGAGCTGTTACTTCTGCCTCAACATTGTGGCGCCTCGCTCTCTGCTTACGGGCAGGGGGGCATGAGGGGAAGGGAGGGTAGGGGACGGGTCAATGCAAAGCCGCTTCAGAACGACTGGAATTGGTGCCGAATCAACCTCTGTGCTTAGGAGAGGACATGTGGGGAGAGGAAGGGGCGAAGGGAGGGGTGGGTGCTTAGCACCCTCACCATCGCGGCGCCCCCAACTCTGCATCCTCAGCGTCATGACCTCCATTGCTGCAGGCATGAATGCCATCCGCAGCACCACCAGCATGATGGTGATATCCATATTGCCTGTGGGCAGGGTGCAGGCATCTGTGCGGATATCAGTGACGCTACCTCTTCAACCTCTGCCAACATGACACTATTTAGCTTCACACCACCACACCCCCTGCCCCTCCCCAACCCACATGACAGTGCTCAGCTTCATTCTCACCCCCCTCTGCCTACATGATCGTGCCCAGCTTTATTCCCCATTCCTACTCCCCCCCCACCACTTCCCACATGGTTGTGTCCAGCTTCACTACTTATCCCCCTCCCTCAAGTTTTGCAGCTGCATATCTTGGTGACGTGATAGGTGTCAGGCATGCAGGCAGCTGATCTGGACCATGCATGCCCCTGACCTGGACCATGCATGCCCCTGACCTGGACCATGCAAGCCCCTGACCTGGAACATGCAAGCGCTGATCTGAGCCATTTATGTCGTCTTCGGCCATACATCTGGTCTTGGACAGACTGTTATGGGTTGAAGGTTTGTACACATGGTGGACTGAAGTCATGGCCATGACCTAGAAACAAGAGTTCCCTCTCAAACCCTGCAAACAAAGGTGATGGATAATACCCCCAAATTAGCTGGGGAACTGCTGACGGCATTTGGTTTTGGTTGGTTGGTGGTGTTGAAAAACACCGGTTGGGAGTGGTGGGTTACGTAGAGGATCTCCAAGCTGAAAGATGCTTAGCCTCCGAATCCGTACAGAGTCCTGCCCTGGCGCTTGAGGGCGTAGACGACATCCAGAGCCGTGACAGTTTTGCGGCGAGCGTGCTCAGTGTAGGTGACAGCGTCACGGATGACGTTCTCGAGGAAGACCTTCAGGACGCCGCGGGTCTCCTCGTAGATGAGGCCACTGATGCGCTTCACGCCACCACGACGAGCCAGGCGGCGAATAGCAGGCTTAGTGATGCCCTGGATGTTGTCACGAAGGACCTTGCGGTGGCGCTTGGCACCTCCCTTTCCGAGTCCCTTGCCTCCCTTGCCGCGTCCAGACATTGTATGATTTCGAGGTTGGTGAAGATGACTAGGTAATAGTGAGAATAGTGATAATAATCAGACCCTGCATAAATAGAGTGTGCCCTCGCATAGTCATGACAGCCGAGTCTGCTGATCCGATCCACGTGCACATATACACCCGGATCAACAGACAAGGACTACGTGTCGCAGGATAAGTATGGTCGATTGCATTCAAGAGACAACTTGCTTATAATTCCCTCCAAATATTTACAATGGCCCGCACCAAGCAGACCGCCCGCAAGTCCACCGGAGGCAAGGCCCCCAGGAAGCAGCTGGCTACAAAGGCAGCTCGCAAGAGCGCCCCTGCCACAGGAGGCGTGAAGAAGCCCCATCGCTACCGCCCTGGCACTGTAGCCCTGCGTGAGATCCGCAAGTACCAGAAATCAACCGAGCTACTCATCCGCAAGCTGCCCTTTCAGCGCCTGGTCCGCGAGATTGCCCAGGACTTCAAGACCGACCTGCGTTTCCAATCTTCGGCTGTCCTGGCACTCCAAGAGGCAGCTGAGGCATACCTGGTCGGCTTGTTCGAGGACACCAACCTAGCTGCCATCCATGCCAAGCGTGTCACCATCATGCCCAAGGACATCCAGCTGGCCAGGCGCATCCGTGGCGAGAGGGCTTAAGCCTCCTATGCCCTGCCATTCCTTCCCATCCACCAAACCGGTGTTTTTAAACACCAGCAATCTACGGCACACCTGTCCATGCAGATCTTGTAATGTGCATGTGGCCAGCATATATCTTAGGGACATTCAGCTGCTGCTCAGCTACATCAAGGCGTATGCCAACATCTGAACCACACTGCGCTCCTCCCTGATATGTTGGCATCCTGGTTCAGCTTCTGGACAACTTCCTCAGTTGTACAGCGTGAATTCCGAACCGTCCCCTGACAGTTTAGCATCATGGTACAGCTTCTGGACAGCTTCCTCATTTGTACAGCCTAAAACCTGAACTCTCCCCTGACAAGTTGGCATCCTGATTCAGCTTCTGTACAGCTTCCTCATTTGTACAGCCTAAAACCTACGGCTATGCATACCTGAACCCTCCCTCGACAGGTTGGCATCCTGGTCCAGCTTCTGGACAACTTCCTGATGCTGGACGACCTGCCGCCCATTGGCGAAGATGAGCACTACGTGTACAGCCTGCCGGGCCGGAAGGACGATAAGCAGCTGTACCGCCTCATGTTGGCAAACGCAGAGGCAGAAGGTATGGTATGATTGAAATCCGTTTCTTTCAGGGTTAGTGTTTTGGGCTGGTTGCCAGCATAGGAGGGCCTGGCAAAAGCAACTGGAAGAGGTGTTGTCTTGGCGTCTGTGAATGAACCAGATGGCCTGTTTTGAAAGAGCCAGGGGCTGTGCGTATGGGAAGGACAGAGGAAGCATGGCTGGTATTGACCTACCAAGGGTTGACCAGCTCACCCCGGACTTGAGTTTCCCAGATCATCCACTGTTTGGTAACTTTGAAAGAATGAGATCCCTTGTTCCCTGAGTAGGGACCGCCGAACCTCATGGCCGATGCAGAGCAATGCATGAAGTGTACCATAGTCCAGGGCGCCCATGAGTCCTTACACCGTGTTGCAATCCATGCACTGTGACCGTACTGTGACCGTACTGCAGTCCATGTACTGTGACCGTACTACAGTCCATGTACTGTGACCGTACTACATGCTATGTACTGTGACCGTACTGCAGTCTATGTACTGTGACCGTACTACAGTCCGTGTACTGTGGCAGTGCCGCACTCCAAGGGCCCCTCCAGGCGCACGTGAAGTTTGTGTGAAGATTTTACAGTCCATCAGAGCATCACATTTGATGCATGGGACATGTGCCCGTAAACCGGTACAGGTACTTTGGTTTGATGCATGCCGTGAATCTCGCGCCCTGACGTGACATGACACGCCTCTCCCCTTTCACCTTCCGTAGGCGTTGACCCAGCCGCCGCAGCCACAGCTGCTGGGCAGCGGCCGCCCACCGGCTCTAAGGCCACCGCCGACGCCAAGAAGGGCGAGGGTGGAGCGGCAGCGGCGGCCGCCGCCGCAGCAGCCGCTGCGAGCGCCCGTCCTTTCTCCCCGCTCACCTGGGTGCTGCCCGCGGGGAACTTCGACCTGGCCAGCCTGGGGTGGAGCAGCGAAGAGGCCGCGGCACTAGGTCTGCCCCAGATCAAGCCGGCGTCGGCAACGGCCACGGCAGCGGCAGCGGCACCCGCTGCAGGTGATCAAGGTTCAAGGTTTGGGATTTTGGAGTCCACTGGGAGTCTCTGCAGGCCGATTTTTTGTCGTTTATTTTGTTTGCTTGTGGCATACTTTTGATCTTGATCTTCATAAACACCAATGGCTGCAGACCTGTGCCAACTCTCCAAGAGCACCTGCCAACCCACTAGCAAATTCAACTCTATCCTTCCTTGTACCCAATTTCTTCCCCTCCTTGCCCTTTTTCCACAACCCTTCCCTAGGAGCCAAGGGTGCCGCAGCGGGAGCGGTAGCAGCAGCGGCGGCGGCGGCAGCAGCAGCGGCGGCGGCTCCCGTGGCTGCCGCAGCCTCCTTGGTTTCAGGGCTTGACACACCTTGCCACCGAGCGGGCATCCGGGCCTACCGGGCGTGCTTGCAGCAGAGCGAAGAGGCAATGAGGGCATCTCTCCTGCAGGTAGAGAGAAAGGGGGGAAGGAAGGGAGGAGGGGAGGTGGAGGGGAGAGAGGGAGAGGGGAGGGGGAGGGGGAGGGGAGGGGAGGGGAGGGGAGGGGAGGGGAGAGGGGACATGGAGAGGGGGGGGAGAGGGAGGGGGAGGGTGGAGATGGGAGATGGGAGGGGGAAGGGTGGAAGACAGGGAGTGAGGAGATGGGCAATGTGGAAGGGAGAGGGAGGGGGTAGGAAGAGGGAGGGGGAGGGGGAAGGGAGAGGGAGAGGGAGGGGATGTAGATGCGGGGACAAGGTGGTGAGGAGAGCATCACTCTTGCCGGTTAGGAAGGCAGGAGGGTTTTGGGTTTTGGGGAGGGGAGGTTTGTGGGAGGTGGAGAGATGATTTGGGGGAGGTGAGGTTCATGCGGCAGCAGGTGAGGAAGGGGCGTCATTGATGGGGGCTTCAGGTCGATCCTTCAGCCGCAGGATCTCCTCCCCCTTTATTTGGATCGTCAGGTCATCAGTTCGATTGTCAAGAAGGCTGCTTGATCTTCCCCCCTTGTTTGGATTCACAGGTTCGCGGCCTGCTGGCCACATGGCTCAAGGACGAGGCGTTGTGGAAGAAGACTTGGGCTGGCCTTATGAAGGAGATGGAGGGGCTGTAGGGGCTCCTCCAGGGAGGGGGTTGCAGTGGGTGAGGGATTGTGAATACGCTGCCTCTAGACGGTAAAGGAGAGAGCGGGGACTGAAGCAGGGGATCAGGCGCAGGGGGAGGAGGAAAAATATCCCCAAACTTGAGGTCGTGGGATGTTCCCTGCTGGTACCTTGTAATGGCTTTGCGATCCCTCCTGGTCCCATGCACATGAATGCGGACCATGATGACATTGGGAATTGTTTATCAATATCAAAGCCAATGGCCACAGTTCGAGGTCAGGTAGCTAGAGAGTAGCTGTCTAGTTGCCTAGGGTTGCTACTTGCTAGCTAGAGAGTAGCCGTCTAGGGGTGCCTGCTGCCTGAAACCGCCTGTGATACGGTGTTGGTGGGGTAGGCCGCATATGCTGCGCCAGCAGTGGCTGTTTTCCGGAAGCCAGGAAGTTCAATCCACCATCGACCGCCACCCAAAATGTTTGGATGATGCCATGTTAGCCGATTGGGTGGTAAAAGGCTGACAGTAAGAATCACATCAGCCCATGAGTTGATTGACCTTGACCACAATTTGAGGTACCCCTAGTCGCGATTCGGCATCAAGTGTACCGGTCCAGCAGGGCCGTCATGTCAATGTGCCCCATGGTCTGCACCCAGTGCCAGGGGGTGTTGTCAGCATTGTTGCTGACGTTGACCTTGGCCGCCTGGCCCAGCAGCAGCTCAACACCCTCCAACCAGCCCTCATAGGCCGCGTTGTGCACTGCAAGCAGAAGAGGCAGGGTAGTGGGGGGTCGAGGGGAGGAGGCTGATGCAGCCATACTGCATGCAGAAGAGGCAGGGTAGTGAGGGGTCAAGAGAAGGAGGCTGATGCAACCATACTGCAGGCAGAAGAGGCAGGGTAGTGAGTATCGTGCATTTCGTACAGGATTCTGTAAATAAGAGGAGGGTTGCCCAGAGCCTCTATGAGCCCTTGTGCATAGACAGAGATACTGCAAGAAGTACAGCTACACAGCTGGGATGAGTGAGGAGCTGTTACTTCTGCCTCAACATTGTGGCGCCTCGCTCTCTGCTTACGGGCAGGGGGGCATGAGGGGAAGGGAGGGTAGGGGACGGGTCAATGCAAAGCCGCTTCAGAACGACTGGAATTGGTGCCGAATCAACCTCTGTGCTTAGGAGAGGACATGTGGGGAGAGGAAGGGGCGAAGGGAGGGGTGGGTGCTTAGCACCCTCACCATCGCGGCGCCCCCAACTCTGCATCCTCAGCGTCATGACCTCCATTGCTGCAGGCATGAATGCCATCCGCAGCACCACCAGCATGATGGTGATATCCATATTGCCTGTGGGCAGGGTGCAGGCATCTGTGCGGATATCAGTGACGCTACCTCTTCAACCTCTGCCAACATGACACTATTTAGCTTCACACCACCACACCCCCTGCCCCTCCCCAACCCACATGACAGTGCTCAGCTTCATTCTCACCCCCCTCTGCCTACATGATCGTGCCCAGCTTTATTCCCCATTCCTACTCCCCCCCCACCACTTCCCACATGGTTGTGTCCAGCTTCACTACTTATCCCCCTCCCTCAAGTTTTGCAGCTGCATATCTTGGTGACGTGATAGGTGTCAGGCATGCAGGCAGCTGATCTGGACCATGCATGCCCCTGACCTGGACCATGCATGCCCCTGACCTGGACCATGCAAGCCCCTGACCTGGAACATGCAAGCGCTGATCTGAGCCATTTATGTCGTCTTCGGCCATACATCTGGTCTTGGACAGACTGTTATGGGTTGAAGGTTTGTACACATGGTGGACTGAAGTCATGGCCATGACCTAGAAACAAGAGTTCCCTCTCAAACCCTGCAAACAAAGGTGATGGATAATACCCCCAAATTAGCTGGGGAACTGCTGACGGCATTTGGTTTTGGTTGGTTGGTGGTGTTGAAAAACACCGGTTGGGAGTGGTGGGTTACGTAGAGGATCTCCAAGCTGAAAGATGCTTAGCCTCCGAATCCGTACAGAGTCCTGCCCTGGCGCTTGAGGGCGTAGACGACATCCAGAGCCGTGACAGTTTTGCGGCGAGCGTGCTCAGTGTAGGTGACAGCGTCACGGATGACGTTCTCGAGGAAGACCTTCAGGACGCCGCGGGTCTCCTCGTAGATGAGGCCACTGATGCGCTTCACGCCACCACGACGAGCCAGGCGGCGAATAGCAGGCTTAGTGATGCCCTGGATGTTGTCACGAAGGACCTTGCGGTGGCGCTTGGCACCTCCCTTTCCGAGTCCCTTGCCTCCCTTGCCGCGTCCAGACATTGTATGATTTCGAGGTTGGTGAAGATGACTAGGTAATAGTGAGAATAGTGATAATAATCAGACCCTGCATAAATAGAGTGTGCCCTCGCATAGTCATGTCAGCCGAGTCTGCTGATCCGATCCACGTGCACATATACACCCGGATCAACAGACAAGGACTACGTGTCGCAGGATAAGTATGGTCGATTGCATTCAAGAGACAACTTGCTTATAATTCCCTCCAAATATTTACAATGGCCCGCACCAAGCAGACCGCCCGCAAGTCCACCGGAGGCAAGGCCCCCAGGAAGCAGCTGGCTACAAAGGCAGCTCGCAAGAGCGCCCCTGCCACAGGAGGCGTGAAGAAGCCCCATCGCTACCGCCCTGGCACTGTAGCCCTGCGTGAGATCCGCAAGTACCAGAAATCAACCGAGCTACTCATCCGCAAGCTGCCCTTTCAGCGCCTGGTCCGCGAGATTGCCCAGGACTTCAAGACCGACCTGCGTTTCCAATCTTCGGCTGTCCTGGCACTCCAAGAGGCAGCTGAGGCATACCTGGTCGGCTTGTTCGAGGACACCAACCTAGCTGCCATCCATGCCAAGCGTGTCACCATCATGCCCAAGGACATCCAGCTGGCCAGGCGCATCCGTGGCGAGAGGGCTTAAGCCTCCTATGCCCTGCCATTCCTTCCCATCCACCAAACCGGTGTTTTTAAACACCAGCAATCTACGGCACACCTGTCCATGCAGATCTTGTAATGTGCATGTGGCCAGCATATATCTTAGGGACATTCAGCTGCTGCTCAGCTACATCAAGGCGTATGCCAACATCTGAACCACACTGCGCTCCTCCCTGATATGTTGGCATCCTGGTTCAGCTTCTGGACAACTTCCTCAGTTGTACAGCGTGAATTCCGAACCGTCCCCTGACAGTTTAGCATCATGGTACAGCTTCTGGACAGCTTCCTCATTTGTACAGCCTAAAACCTGAACTCTCCCCTGACAAGTTGGCATCCTGATTCAGCTTCTGTACAGCTTCCTCATTTGTACAGCCTAAAACCTACGGCTATGCATACCTGAACCCTCCCTCGACAGGTTGGCATCCTGGTCCAGCTTCTGGACAACTTCCTGATGCTGGACGACCTGCCGCCCATTGGCGAAGATGAGCACTACGTGTACAGCCTGCCGGGCCGGAAGGACGATAAGCAGCTGTACCGCCTCATGTTGGCAAACGCAGAGGCAGAAGGTATGGTATGATTGAAATCCGTTTCTTTCAGGGTTAGTGTTTTGGGCTGGTTGCCAGCATAGGAGGGCCTGGCAAAAGCAACTGGAAGAGGTGTTGTCTTGGCGTCTGTGAATGAACCAGATGGCCTGTTTTGAAAGAGCCAGGGGCTGTGCGTATGGGAAGGACAGAGGAAGCATGGCTGGTATTGACCTACCAAGGGTTGACCAGCTCACCCCGGACTTGAGTTTCCCAGATCATCCACTGTTTGGTAACTTTGAAAGAATGAGATCCCTTGTTCCCTGAGTAGGGACCGCCGAACCTCATGGCCGATGCAGAGCAATGCATGAAGTGTACCATAGTCCAGGGCGCCCATGAGTCCTTACACCGTGTTGCAATCCATGCACTGTGACCGTACTGTGACCGTACTGCAGTCCATGTACTGTGACCGTACTACAGTCCATGTACTGTGACCGTACTACATGCTATGTACTGTGACCGTACTGCAGTCTATGTACTGTGACCGTACTACAGTCCGTGTACTGTGGCAGTGCCGCACTCCAAGGGCCCCTCCAGGCGCACGTGAAGTTTGTGTGAAGATTTTACAGTCCATCAGAGCATCACATTTGATGCATGGGACATGTGCCCGTAAACCGGTACAGGTACTTTGGTTTGATGCATGCCGTGAATCTCGCGCCCTGACGTGACATGACACGCCTCTCCCCTTTCACCTTCCGTAGGCGTTGACCCAGCCGCCGCAGCCACAGCTGCTGGGCAGCGGCCGCCCACCGGCTCTAAGGCCACCGCCGACGCCAAGAAGGGCGAGGGTGGAGCGGCAGCGGCGGCCGCCGCCGCAGCAGCCGCTGCGAGCGCCCGTCCTTTCTCCCCGCTCACCTGGGTGCTGCCCGCGGGGAACTTCGACCTGGCCAGCCTGGGGTGGAGCAGCGAAGAGGCCGCGGCACTAGGTCTGCCCCAGATCAAGCCGGCGTCGGCAACGGCCACGGCAGCGGCAGCGGCACCCGCTGCAGGTGATCAAGGTTCAAGGTTTGGGATTTTGGAGTCCACTGGGAGTCTCTGCAGGCCGATTTTTTGTCGTTTATTTTGTTTGCTTGTGGCATACTTTTGATCTTGATCTTCATAAACACCAATGGCTGCAGACCTGTGCCAACTCTCCAAGAGCACCTGCCAACCCACTAGCAAATTCAACTCTATCCTTCCTTGTACCCAATTTCTTCCCCTCCTTGCCCTTTTTCCACAACCCTTCCCTAGGAGCCAAGGGTGCCGCAGCGGGAGCGGTAGCAGCAGCGGCGGCGGCGGCAGCAGCAGCGGCGGCGGCTCCCGTGGCTGCCGCAGCCTCCTTGGTTTCAGGGCTTGACACACCTTGCCACCGAGCGGGCATCCGGGCCTACCGGGCGTGCTTGCAGCAGAGCGAAGAGGCAATGAGGGCATCTCTCCTGCAGGTAGAGAGAAAGGGGGGAAGGAAGGGAGGAGGGGAGGTGGAGGGGAGAGAGGGAGAGGGGAGGGGGAGGGGGAGGGGAGGGGAGGGGAGGGGAGGGGAGAGGGGACATGGAGAGGGGGGGGAGAGGGAGGGGGAGGGTGGAGATGGGAGATGGGAGGGGGAAGGGTGGAAGACAGGGAGTGAGGAGATGGGCAATGTGGAAGGGAGAGGGAGGGGGTAGGAAGAGGGAGGGGGAGGGGGAAGGGAGAGGGAGAGGGAGGGGATGTAGATGCGGGGACAAGGTGGTGAGGAGAGCATCACTCTTGCCGGTTAGGAAGGCAGGAGGGTTTTGGGTTTTGGGGAGGGGAGGTTTGTGGGAGGTGGAGAGATGATTTGGGGGAGGTGAGGTTCATGCGGCAGCAGGTGAGGAAGGGGCGTCATTGATGGGGGCTTCAGGTCGATCCTTCAGCCGCAGGATCTCCTCCCCCTTTATTTGGATCGTCAGGTCATCAGTTCGATTGTCAAGAAGGCTGCTTGATCTTCCCCCCTTGTTTGGATTCACAGGTTCACGGCCTGCTGGCCACATGGCTCAAGGACGAGGCGTTGTGGAAGAAGACTTGGGCTGGCCTTATGAAGGAGATGGAGGGGCTGTAGGGGCTCCTCCAGGGAGGGGGTTGCAGTGGGTGAGGGATTGTGAATACGCTGCCTCTAGACGGTAAAGGAGAGAGCGGGGACTGAAGCAGGGGATCAGGCGCAGGGGGAGGAGGAAAAATATCCCCAAACTTGAGGTCGTGGGATGTTCCCTGCTGGTACCTTGTAATGGCTTTGCGATCCCTCCTGGTCCCATGCACATGAATGCGGACCATGATGACATTGGGAATTGTTTATCAATATCAAAGCCAATGGCCACAGTTCGAGGTCAGGTAGCTAGAGAGTAGCTGTCTAGTTGCCTAGGGTTGCTACTTGCTAGCTAGAGAGTAGCCGTCTAGGGGTGCCTGCTGCCTGAAACCGCCTGTGATACGGTGTTGGTGGGGTAGGCCGCATATGCTGCGCCAGCAGTGGCTGTTTTCCGGAAGCCAGGAAGTTCAATCCACCATCGACCGCCACCCAAAATGTTTGGATGATGCCATGTTAGCCGATTGGGTGGTAAAAGGCTGACAGTAAGAATCACATCAGCCCATGAGTTGATTGACCTTGACCACAATTTGAGGTACCCCTAGTCGCGATTCGGCATCAAGTGTACCGGTCCAGCAGGGCCGTCATGTCAATGTGCCCCATGGTCTGCACCCAGTGCCAGGGGGTGTTGTCAGCATTGTTGCTGACGTTGACCTTGGCCGCCTGGCCCAGCAGCAGCTCAACACCCTCCAACCAGCCCTCATAGGCCGCGTTGTGCACTGCAAGCAGAAGAGGCAGGGTAGTGGGGGGTCGAGGGGAGGAGGCTGATGCAGCCATACTGCATGCAGAAGAGGCAGGGTAGTGAGGGGTCAAGAGAAGGAGGCTGATGCAACCATACTGCAGGCAGAAGAGGCAGGGTAGTGAGTATCGTGCATTTCGTACAGGATTCTGTAAATAAGAGGAGGGTTGCCCAGAGCCTCTATGAGCCCTTGTGCATAGACAGAGATACTGCAAGAAGTACAGCTACACAGCTGGGATGAGTGAGGAGCTGTTACTTCTGCCTCAACATTGTGGCGCCTCGCTCTCTGCTTACGGGCAGGGGGGCATGAGGGGAAGGGAGGGTAGGGGACGGGTCAATGCAAAGCCGCTTCAGAACGACTGGAATTGGTGCCGAATCAACCTCTGTGCTTAGGAGAGGACATGTGGGGAGAGGAAGGGGCGAAGGGAGGGGTGGGTGCTTAGCACCCTCACCATCGCGGCGCCCCCAACTCTGCATCCTCAGCGTCATGACCTCCATTGCTGCAGGCATGAATGCCATCCGCAGCACCACCAGCATGATGGTGATATCCATATTGCCTGTGGGCAGGGTGCAGGCATCTGTGCGGATATCAGTGACGCTACCTCTTCAACCTCTGCCAACATGACACTATTTAGCTTCACACCACCACACCCCCTGCCCCTCCCCAACCCACATGACAGTGCTCAGCTTCATTCTCACCCCCCTCTGCCTACATGATCGTGCCCAGCTTTATTCCCCATTCCTACTCCCCCCCCACCACTTCCCACATGGTTGTGTCCAGCTTCACTACTTATCCCCCTCCCTCAAGTTTTGCAGCTGCATATCTTGGTGACGTGATAGGTGTCAGGCATGCAGGCAGCTGATCTGGACCATGCATGCCCCTGACCTGGACCATGCATGCCCCTGACCTGGACCATGCAAGCCCCTGACCTGGAACATGCAAGCGCTGATCTGAGCCATTTATGTCGTCTTCGGCCATACATCTGGTCTTGGACAGACTGTTATGGGTTGAAGGTTTGTACACATGGTGGACTGAAGTCATGGCCATGACCTAGAAACAAGAGTTCCCTCTCAAACCCTGCAAACAAAGGTGATGGATAATACCCCCAAATTAGCTGGGGAACTGCTGACGGCATTTGGTTTTGGTTGGTTGGTGGTGTTGAAAAACACCGGTTGGGAGTGGTGGGTTACGTAGAGGATCTCCAAGCTGAAAGATGCTTAGCCTCCGAATCCGTACAGAGTCCTGCCCTGGCGCTTGAGGGCGTAGACGACATCCAGAGCCGTGACAGTTTTGCGGCGAGCGTGCTCAGTGTAGGTGACAGCGTCACGGATGACGTTCTCGAGGAAGACCTTCAGGACGCCGCGGGTCTCCTCGTAGATGAGGCCACTGATGCGCTTCACACCACCACGACGAGCCAGGCGGCGAATAGCAGGCTTAGTGATGCCCTGGATGTTGTCACGAAGGACCTTGCGGTGGCGCTTGGCACCTCCCTTTCCGAGTCCCTTGCCTCCCTTGCCGCGTCCAGACATTGTATGATTTCGAGGTTGGTGAAGATGACTAGGTAATAGTGAGAATAGTGATAATAATCAGACCCTGCATAAATAGAGTGTGCCCTCGCATAGTCATGACAGCCGAGTCTGCTGATCCGATCCACGTGCACATATACACCCGGATCAACAGACAAGGACTACGTGTCGCAGGATAAGTATGGTCGATTGCATTCAAGAGACAACTTGCTTATAATTCCCTCCAAATATTTACAATGGCCCGCACCAAGCAGACCGCCCGCAAGTCCACCGGAGGCAAGGCCCCCAGGAAGCAGCTGGCTACAAAGGCAGCTCGCAAGAGCGCCCCTGCCACAGGAGGCGTGAAGAAGCCCCATCGCTACCGCCCTGGCACTGTAGCCCTGCGTGAGATCCGCAAGTACCAGAAATCAACCGAGCTACTCATCCGCAAGCTGCCCTTTCAGCGCCTGGTCCGCGAGATTGCCCAGGACTTCAAGACCGACCTGCGTTTCCAATCTTCGGCTGTCCTGGCACTCCAAGAGGCAGCTGAGGCATACCTGGTCGGCTTGTTCGAGGACACCAACCTAGCTGCCATCCATGCCAAGCGTGTCACCATCATGCCCAAGGACATCCAGCTGGCCAGGCGCATCCGTGGCGAGAGGGCTTAAGCCTCCTATGCCCTGCCATTCCTTCCCATCCACCAAACCGGTGTTTTTAAACACCAGCAATCTACGGCACACCTGTCCATGCAGATCTTGTAATGTGCATGTGGCCAGCATATATCTTAGGGACATTCAGCTGCTGCTCAGCTACATCAAGGCGTATGCCAACATCTGAACCACACTGCGCTCCTCCCTGATATGTTGGCATCCTGGTTCAGCTTCTGGACAACTTCCTCAGTTGTACAGCGTGAATTCCGAACCGTCCCCTGACAGTTTAGCATCATGGTACAGCTTCTGGACAGCTTCCTCATGTGTACAGCCTAAAACCTGAACTCTCCCCTGACAAGTTGGCATCCTGATTCAGCTTCTGTACAGCTTCCTCATTTGTACAGCCTAAAACCTACGGCTATGCATACCTGAACCCTCCCTCGACAGGTTGGCATCCTGGTCCAGCTTCTGGACAACTTCCTGATGCTGGACGACCTGCCGCCCATTGGCGAAGATGAGCACTACGTGTACAGCCTGCCGGGCCGGAAGGACGATAAGCAGCTGTACCGCCTCATGTTGGCAAACGCAGAGGCAGAAGGTATGGTATGATTGAAATCCGTTTCTTTCAGGGTTAGTTCTTTGGGCTGGTTGCCAGCATAGGAGGGCTTGGCAAAAGCAACTGGAAGAGGTGTTGTCTTGGCGTCTGTGAATGAACCAGATGGCCTGTTTTGAAAGAGCCAGGGGCTGTGCGTATGGGAAGGACAGTGGCAGCATGGCTGGTATTGACCTACCAAGGGTTGACCAGCTCACCCCGGACTCGAGTTTCCCAGATCATCCACTGTTTGGTAAATTTGAACGAATGAGATCCCTTGTTCCCTGAGTAGGTACCGCCGAACCTCATGGCCGACGCAGAGCAATGCATGAAGTGAACCATAGTCCAGGGCGCCCATGAGTCCTTACACCGTGTTGCAATCCATGCACTGTGACCGTACTGTGACCGTACTGCAGTCAATGTACCGTGACCGTAATACAGTCCATGTACTGTGACCGTACTACATGCTATGGACTGTGACCGTACTGCAGTCTATGTACTGTGACCGTACTACAGTCCGTGTACTGTGGCAGTGCCGCACTCCAAGGGCCCCTCGAGGCGCACGTGAAGTTTTTACAGTCCATCAGAGCATCACATTTGATGCATGGGACATGTGCCCGTAAACCGGTACAGGTACTTTGGTTTGATGCATGCCGTGAATCTCGCGCCCTGACGTGACATGAACTCTTATGTGACACGCCTCTCCCCTTTCACCTTCCGTAGGCGTTGACCCAGCCGCCGCAGCCACAGCTGCTGGGCAGCGGCCGCCCACCGGCTCTAAGGCCACCGCCGACGCCAAGAAGGGCGAGGGTGGAGCGGCAGCGGCGGCCGCCGCAGCAGCTGCTGCTGCGAGCGCCCGTCCTTTCTCCCCGCTCACCTGGGTGCTGCCCGCGGGGAACTTCGACCTGGCCAGCCTGGGGTGGAGCAGCGAAGAGGCCGCGGCACTAGGTCTGCCCCAGATCAAGCCGGCGTCGGCAACGGCCACTGCAGCGGCAGCGGCACCCGCTGCAGGTGATCAAGGTTTGGGATTTTGGAGTCCACTGGGAGTCTCTGCAGGCCGATTTTTTGTCGTTTATTTTGTTTGCTTGTGGCATACTTTTGATCTTGATCTTCAGAAACACCAATGGCTGCAGACCTGTGCCAACTCTCCAAGAGCACCTGCCAACCCACTAGCAAATTCAACTCTACCCTTCCTTGTACCCAATTTCTTCCCCTCCTTGCCCTTTTTCCACAACCCTTCCCTAGGAGCCAAGGGTGACGCAGCGGGAGCGGTAGCAGCAGCGGCGGCGGCGGCAGCAGCAGCGGCGGCGGCTCCCGTGGCTGCCGCAGCCTCCTTGGTTTCAGGGCTTGACACACCTTGCCACCGAGCGGGCATCCGGGCCTACCGGGCGTGCTTGCAGCAGAGCGAAGAGGCAATGAGGGCATCTCTCCTGCAGGTAGAGAGAAAGGGGGGAAGGAAGGGAGGAGGGGAGGTGGAGGGGAGAGAGGGAGAGGGGAGGGGGAGGGAAGGAGGGGAGGGGAGGGGAGAGGGGACATGGAGAGGGGGGGGAGAGGGAGGGGGAGGGTGGAGATGGGAGATGGGAGGGGGAAGGGTGGAAGACAGGGAGTGAGGAGATGGGCAATGTGGAAGGGAGAGGGAGGGGGTAGGAAGAGGGAGGGGGAGGGGGAAGGGAGAGGGAGAGGGAGGGGATGTAGATGCGGGGACAAGGTGGTGAGGAGAGCATCACTCTTGCCGGTTAGGAAGACAGGAGGGTTTTGGGTTTTGGGGAGGGGAGGTTTGTGGGAGGTGGAGAGATGATTTGGGGGAGGTGAGGTTCATGCGGCAGCAGGTGAGGAAGGGGCGTCATTGATGGGGGCTTCAGGTCGATCCTTCAGCCGCAGGATCTCCTCCCCCTTTATTTGGATCGTCAGGTCATCAGTTCGATTGTCAAGAAGGCTGCTTGATCTTCCCCCCTTGTTTGGATTCACAGGTTCGCGGCCTGCTGGCCACATGGCTCAAGGACGAGGCGTTGTGGAAGAAGACTTGGGCTGGCCTTATGAAGGAGATGGAGGGGCTGTAGGGGCTCCTCCAGGGAGGGGGTTGCAGTGGGTGAGGGATTGTGAATACGCTGCCTCTAGACGGTAAAGGAGAGAGCGGGGACTGAAGCAGGGGATCAGGCGCAGGGGGAGGAGGAAAAATATCCCCAAACTTGAGGTCGTGGGATGTTCCCTGCTGGTACCTTGTAATGGCTTTGCGATCCCTCCTGGTCCCATGCACATGAATGCGGACCATGATGACATTGGGAATTGTTTATCAATATCAAAGCCAATGGCCACAGTTCGAGGTCAGGTAGCTAGAGAGTAGCTGTCTAGTTGCCTAGGGTTGCTACTTGCTAGCTAGAGAGTAGCCGTCTAGGGGTGCCTGCTGCCTGAAACCGCCTGTGATACGGTGTTGGTGGGGTAGGCCGCATATGCTGCGCCAGCAGTGGCTGTTTTCCGGAAGCCAGGAAGTTCAATCCACCATCGACCGCCACCCAAAATGTTTGGATGATGCCATGTTAGCCGATTGGGTGGTAAAAGGCTGACAGTAAGAATCACATCAGCCCATGAGTTGATTGACCTTGACCACAATTTGAGGTACCCCTAGTCGCGATTCGGCATCAAGTGTACCGGTCCAGCAGGGCCGTCATGTCAATGTGCCCCATGGTCTGCACCCAGTGCCAGGGGGTGTTGTCAGCATTGTTGCTGACGTTGACCTTGGCCGCCTGGCCCAGCAGCAGCTCAACACCCTCCAACCAGCCCTCATAGGCCGCGTTGTGCACTGCAAGCAGAAGAGGCAGGGTAGTGGGGGGTCGAGGGGAGGAGGCTGATGCAGCCATACTGCATGCAGAAGAGGCAGGGTAGTGAGGGGTCAAGAGAAGGAGGCTGATGCAACCATACTGCAGGCAGAAGAGGCAGGGTAGTGAGTATCGTGCATTTCGTACAGGATTCTGTAAATAAGAGGAGGGTTGCCCAGAGCCTCTATGAGCCCTTGTGCATAGACAGAGATACTGCAAGAAGTACAGCTACACAGCTGGGATGAGTGAGGAGCTGTTACTTCTGCCTCAACATTGTGGCGCCTCGCTCTCTGCTTACGGGCAGGGGGGCATGAGGGGAAGGGAGGGTAGGGGACGGGTCAATGCAAAGCCGCTTCAGAACGACTGGAATTGGTGCCGAATCAACCTCTGTGCTTAGGAGAGGACATGTGGGGAGAGGAAGGGGCGAAGGGAGGGGTGGGTGCTTAGCACCCTCACCATCGCGGCGCCCCCAACTCTGCATCCTCAGCGTCATGACCTCCATTGCTGCAGGCATGAATGCCATCCGCAGCACCACCAGCATGATGGTGATATCCATATTGCCTGTGGGCAGGGTGCAGGCATCTGTGCGGATATCAGTGACGCTACCTCTTCAACCTCTGCCAACATGACACTATTTAGCTTCACACCACCACACCCCCTGCCCCTCCCCAACCCACATGACAGTGCTCAGCTTCATTCTCACCCCCCTCTGCCTACATGATCGTGCCCAGCTTTATTCCCCATTCCTACTCCCCCCCCACCACTTCCCACATGGTTGTGTCCAGCTTCACTACTTATCCCCCTCCCTCAAGTTTTGCAGCTGCATATCTTGGTGACGTGATAGGTGTCAGGCATGCAGGCAGCTGATCTGGACCATGCATGCCCCTGACCTGGACCATGCATGCCCCTGACCTGGACCATGCAAGCCCCTGACCTGGAACATGCAAGCGCTGATCTGAGCCATTTATGTCGTCTTCGGCCATACATCTGGTCTTGGACAGACTGTTATGGGTTGAAGGTTTGTACACATGGTGGACTGAAGTCATGGCCATGACCTAGAAACAAGAGTTCCCTCTCAAACCCTGCAAACAAAGGTGATGGATAATACCCCCAAATTAGCTGGGGAACTGCTGACGGCATTTGGTTTTGGTTGGTTGGTGGTGTTGAAAAACACCGGTTGGGAGTGGTGGGTTACGTAGAGGATCTCCAAGCTGAAAGATGCTTAGCCTCCGAATCCGTACAGAGTCCTGCCCTGGCGCTTGAGGGCGTAGACGACATCCAGAGCCGTGACAGTTTTGCGGCGAGCGTGCTCAGTGTAGGTGACAGCGTCACGGATGACGTTCTCGAGGAAGACCTTCAGGACGCCGCGGGTCTCCTCGTAGATGAGGCCACTGATGCGCTTCACGCCACCACGACGAGCCAGGCGGCGAATAGCAGGCTTAGTGATGCCCTGGATGTTGTCACGAAGGACCTTGCGGTGGCGCTTGGCACCTCCCTTTCCGAGTCCCTTGCCTCCCTTGCCGCGTCCAGACATTGTATGATTTCGAGGTTGGTGAAGATGACTAGGTAATAGTGAGAATAGTGATAATAATCAGACCCTGCATAAATAGAGTGTGCCCTCGCATAGTCATGTCAGCCGAGTCTGCTGATCCGATCCACGTGCACATATACACCCGGATCAACAGACAAGGACTACGTGTCGCAGGATAAGTATGGTCGATTGCATTCAAGAGACAACTTGCTTATAATTCCCTCCAAATATTTACAATGGCCCGCACCAAGCAGACCGCCCGCAAGTCCACCGGAGGCAAGGCCCCCAGGAAGCAGCTGGCTACAAAGGCAGCTCGCAAGAGCGCCCCTGCCACAGGAGGCGTGAAGAAGCCCCATCGCTACCGCCCTGGCACTGTAGCCCTGCGTGAGATCCGCAAGTACCAGAAATCAACCGAGCTACTCATCCGCAAGCTGCCCTTTCAGCGCCTGGTCCGCGAGATTGCCCAGGACTTCAAGACCGACCTGCGTTTCCAATCTTCGGCTGTCCTGGCACTCCAAGAGGCAGCTGAGGCATACCTGGTCGGCTTGTTCGAGGACACCAACCTAGCTGCCATCCATGCCAAGCGTGTCACCATCATGCCCAAGGACATCCAGCTGGCCAGGCGCATCCGTGGCGAGAGGGCTTAAGCCTCCTATGCCCTGCCATTCCTTCCCATCCACCAAACCGGTGTTTTTAAACACCAGCAATCTACGGCACACCTGTCCATGCAGATCTTGTAATGTGCATGTGGCCAGCATATATCTTAGGGACATTCAGCTGCTGCTCAGCTACATCAAGGCGTATGCCAACATCTGAACCACACTGCGCTCCTCCCTGATATGTTGGCATCCTGGTTCAGCTTCTGGACAACTTCCTCAGTTGTACAGCGTGAATTCCGAACCGTCCCCTGACAGTTTAGCATCATGGTACAGCTTCTGGACAGCTTCCTCATTTGTACAGCCTAAAACCTGAACTCTCCCCTGACAAGTTGGCATCCTGATTCAGCTTCTGTACAGCTTCCTCATTTGTACAGCCTAAAACCTACGGCTATGCATACCTGAACCCTCCCTCGACAGGTTGGCATCCTGGTCCAGCTTCTGGACAACTTCCTGATGCTGGACGACCTGCCGCCCATTGGCGAAGATGAGCACTACGTGTACAGCCTGCCGGGCCGGAAGGACGATAAGCAGCTGTACCGCCTCATGTTGGCAAACGCAGAGGCAGAAGGTATGGTATGATTGAAATCCGTTTCTTTCAGGGTTAGTGTTTTGGGCTGGTTGCCAGCATAGGAGGGCCTGGCAAAAGCAACTGGAAGAGGTGTTGTCTTGGCGTCTGTGAATGAACCAGATGGCCTGTTTTGAAAGAGCCAGGGGCTGTGCGTATGGGAAGGACAGAGGAAGCATGGCTGGTATTGACCTACCAAGGGTTGACCAGCTCACCCCGGACTTGAGTTTCCCAGATCATCCACTGTTTGGTAACTTTGAAAGAATGAGATCCCTTGTTCCCTGAGTAGGGACCGCCGAACCTCATGGCCGATGCAGAGCAATGCATGAAGTGTACCATAGTCCAGGGCGCCCATGAGTCCTTACACCGTGTTGCAATCCATGCACTGTGACCGTACTGTGACCGTACTGCAGTCCATGTACTGTGACCGTACTACAGTCCATGTACTGTGACCGTACTACATGCTATGTACTGTGACCGTACTGCAGTCTATGTACTGTGACCGTACTACAGTCCGTGTACTGTGGCAGTGCCGCACTCCAAGGGCCCCTCCAGGCGCACGTGAAGTTTGTGTGAAGATTTTACAGTCCATCAGAGCATCACATTTGATGCATGGGACATGTGCCCGTAAACCGGTACAGGTACTTTGGTTTGATGCATGCCGTGAATCTCGCGCCCTGACGTGACATGACACGCCTCTCCCCTTTCACCTTCCGTAGGCGTTGACCCAGCCGCCGCAGCCACAGCTGCTGGGCAGCGGCCGCCCACCGGCTCTAAGGCCACCGCCGACGCCAAGAAGGGCGAGGGTGGAGCGGCAGCGGCGGCCGCCGCCGCAGCAGCCGCTGCGAGCGCCCGTCCTTTCTCCCCGCTCACCTGGGTGCTGCCCGCGGGGAACTTCGACCTGGCCAGCCTGGGGTGGAGCAGCGAAGAGGCCGCGGCACTAGGTCTGCCCCAGATCAAGCCGGCGTCGGCAACGGCCACGGCAGCGGCAGCGGCACCCGCTGCAGGTGATCAAGGTTCAAGGTTTGGGATTTTGGAGTCCACTGGGAGTCTCTGCAGGCCGATTTTTTGTCGTTTATTTTGTTTGCTTGTGGCATACTTTTGATCTTGATCTTCATAAACACCAATGGCTGCAGACCTGTGCCAACTCTCCAAGAGCACCTGCCAACCCACTAGCAAATTCAACTCTATCCTTCCTTGTACCCAATTTCTTCCCCTCCTTGCCCTTTTTCCACAACCCTTCCCTAGGAGCCAAGGGTGCCGCAGCGGGAGCGGTAGCAGCAGCGGCGGCGGCGGCAGCAGCAGCGGCGGCGGCTCCCGTGGCTGCCGCAGCCTCCTTGGTTTCAGGGCTTGACACACCTTGCCACCGAGCGGGCATCCGGGCCTACCGGGCGTGCTTGCAGCAGAGCGAAGAGGCAATGAGGGCATCTCTCCTGCAGGTAGAGAGAAAGGGGGGAAGGAAGGGAGGAGGGGAGGTGGAGGGGAGAGAGGGAGAGGGGAGGGGGAGGGGGAGGGGAGGGGAGAGGGGACATGGAGAGGGGACATGGAGAGGGGGGGGAGAGGGAGGGGGAGGGTGGAGATGGGAGATGGGAGGGGGAAGGGTGGAAGACAGGGAGTGAGGAGATGGGCAATGTGGAAGGGAGAGGGAGGGGGTAGGAAGAGGGAGGGGGAGGGGGAAGGGAGAGGGAGAGGGAGGGGATGTAGATGCGGGGACAAGGTGGTGAGGAGAGCATCACTCTTGCCGGTTAGGAAGGCAGGAGGGTTTTGGGTTTTGGGGAGGGGAGGTTTGTGGGAGGTGGAGAGATGATTTGGGGGAGGTGAGGTTCATGCGGCAGCAGGTGAGGAAGGGGCGTCATTGATGGGGGCTTCAGGTCGATCCTTCAGCCGCAGGATCTCCTCCCCCTTTATTTGGATCGTCAGGTCATCAGTTCGATTGTCAAGAAGGCTGCTTGATCTTCCCCCCTTGTTTGGATTCACAGGTTCGCGGCCTGCTGGCCACATGGCTCAAGGACGAGGCGTTGTGGAAGAAGACTTGGGCTGGCCTTATGAAGGAGATGGAGGGGCTGTAGGGGCTCCTCCAGGGAGGGGGTTGCAGTGGGTGAGGGATTGTGAATACGCTGCCTCTAGACGGTAAAGGAGAGAGCGGGGACTGAAGCAGGGGATCAGGCGCAGGGGGAGGAGGAAAAATATCCCCAAACTTGAGGTCGTGGGATGTTCCCTGCTGGTACCTTGTAATGGCTTTGCGATCCCTCCTGGTCCCATGCACATGAATGCGGACCATGATGACATTGGGAATTGTTTATCAATATCAAAGCCAATGGCCACAGTTCGAGGTCAGGTAGCTAGAGAGTAGCTGTCTAGTTGCCTAGGGTTGCTACTTGCTAGCTAGAGAGTAGCCGTCTAGGGGTGCCTGCTGCCTGAAACCGCCTGTGATACGGTGTTGGTGGGGTAGGCCGCATATGCTGCGCCAGCAGTGGCTGTTTTCCGGAAGCCAGGAAGTTCAATCCACCATCGACCGCCACCCAAAATGTTTGGATGATGCCATGTTAGCCGATTGGGTGGTAAAAGGCTGACAGTAAGAATCACATCAGCCCATGAGTTGATTGACCTTGACCACAATTTGAGGTACCCCTAGTCGCGATTCGGCATCAAGTGTACCGGTCCAGCAGGGCCGTCATGTCAATGTGCCCCATGGTCTGCACCCAGTGCCAGGGGGTGTTGTCAGCATTGTTGCTGACGTTGACCTTGGCCGCCTGGCCCAGCAGCAGCTCAACACCCTCCAACCAGCCCTCATAGGCCGCGTTGTGCACTGCAAGCAGAAGAGGCAGGGTAGTGGGGGGTCGAGGGGAGGAGGCTGATGCAGCCATACTGCATGCAGAAGAGGCAGGGTAGTGAGGGGTCAAGAGAAGGAGGCTGATGCAACCATACTGCAGGCAGAAGAGGCAGGGTAGTGAGTATCGTGCATTTCGTACAGGATTCTGTAAATAAGAGGAGGGTTGCCCAGAGCCTCTATGAGCCCTTGTGCATAGACAGAGATACTGCAAGAAGTACAGCTACACAGCTGGGATGAGTGAGGAGCTGTTACTTCTGCCTCAACATTGTGGCGCCTCGCTCTCTGCTTACGGGCAGGGGGGCATGAGGGGAAGGGAGGGTAGGGGACGGGTCAATGCAAAGCCGCTTCAGAACGACTGGAATTGGTGCCGAATCAACCTCTGTGCTTAGGAGAGGACATGTGGGGAGAGGAAGGGGCGAAGGGAGGGGTGGGTGCTTAGCACCCTCACCATCGCGGCGCCCCCAACTCTGCATCCTCAGCGTCATGACCTCCATTGCTGCAGGCATGAATGCCATCCGCAGCACCACCAGCATGATGGTGATATCCATATTGCCTGTGGGCAGGGTGCAGGCATCTGTGCGGATATCAGTGACGCTACCTCTTCAACCTCTGCCAACATGACACTATTTAGCTTCACACCACCACACCCCCTGCCCCTCCCCAACCCACATGACAGTGCTCAGCTTCATTCTCACCCCCCTCTGCCTACATGATCGTGCCCAGCTTTATTCCCCATTCCTACTCCCCCCCCACCACTTCCCACATGGTTGTGTCCAGCTTCACTACTTATCCCCCTCCCTCAAGTTTTGCAGCTGCATATCTTGGTGACGTGATAGGTGTCAGGCATGCAGGCAGCTGATCTGGACCATGCATGCCCCTGACCTGGACCATGCATGCCCCTGACCTGGACCATGCAAGCCCCTGACCTGGAACATGCAAGCGCTGATCTGAGCCATTTATGTCGTCTTCGGCCATACATCTGGTCTTGGACAGACTGTTATGGGTTGAAGGTTTGTACACATGGTGGACTGAAGTCATGGCCATGACCTAGAAACAAGAGTTCCCTCTCAAACCCTGCAAACAAAGGTGATGGATAATACCCCCAAATTAGCTGGGGAACTGCTGACGGCATTTGGTTTTGGTTGGTTGGTGGTGTTGAAAAACACCGGTTGGGAGTGGTGGGTTACGTAGAGGATCTCCAAGCTGAAAGATGCTTAGCCTCCGAATCCGTACAGAGTCCTGCCCTGGCGCTTGAGGGCGTAGACGACATCCAGAGCCGTGACAGTTTTGCGGCGAGCGTGCTCAGTGTAGGTGACAGCGTCACGGATGACGTTCTCGAGGAAGACCTTCAGGACGCCGCGGGTCTCCTCGTAGATGAGGCCACTGATGCGCTTCACGCCACCACGACGAGCCAGGCGGCGAATAGCAGGCTTAGTGATGCCCTGGATGTTGTCACGAAGGACCTTGCGGTGGCGCTTGGCACCTCCCTTTCCGAGTCCCTTGCCTCCCTTGCCGCGTCCAGACATTGTATGATTTCGAGGTTGGTGAAGATGACTAGGTAATAGTGAGAATAGTGATAATAATCAGACCCTGCATAAATAGAGTGTGCCCTCGCATAGTCATGACAGCCGAGTCTGCTGATCCGATCCACGTGCACATATACACCCGGATCAACAGACAAGGACTACGTGTCGCAGGATAAGTATGGTCGATTGCATTCAAGAGACAACTTGCTTATAATTCCCTCCAAATATTTACAATGGCCCGCACCAAGCAGACCGCCCGCAAGTCCACCGGAGGCAAGGCCCCCAGGAAGCAGCTGGCTACAAAGGCAGCTCGCAAGAGCGCCCCTGCCACAGGAGGCGTGAAGAAGCCCCATCGCTACCGCCCTGGCACTGTAGCCCTGCGTGAGATCCGCAAGTACCAGAAATCAACCGAGCTACTCATCCGCAAGCTGCCCTTTCAGCGCCTGGTCCGCGAGATTGCCCAGGACTTCAAGACCGACCTGCGTTTCCAATCTTCGGCTGTCCTGGCACTCCAAGAGGCAGCTGAGGCATACCTGGTCGGCTTGTTCGAGGACACCAACCTAGCTGCCATCCATGCCAAGCGTGTCACCATCATGCCCAAGGACATCCAGCTGGCCAGGCGCATCCGTGGCGAGAGGGCTTAAGCCTCCTATGCCCTGCCATTCCTTCCCATCCACCAAACCGGTGTTTTTAAACACCAGCAATCTACGGCACACCTGTCCATGCAGATCTTGTAATGTGCATGTGGCCAGCATATATCTTAGGGACATTCAGCTGCTGCTCAGCTACATCAAGGCGTATGCCAACATCTGAACCACACTGCGCTCCTCCCTGATATGTTGGCATCCTGGTTCAGCTTCTGGACAACTTCCTCAGTTGTACAGCGTGAATTCCGAACCGTCCCCTGACAGTTTAGCATCATGGTACAGCTTCTGGACAGCTTCCTCATTTGTACAGCCTAAAACCTGAACTCTCCCCTGACAAGTTGGCATCCTGATTCAGCTTCTGTACAGCTTCCTCATTTGTACAGCCTAAAACCTACGGCTATGCATACCTGAACCCTCCCTCGACAGGTTGGCATCCTGGTCCAGCTTCTGGACAACTTCCTGATGCTGGACGACCTGCCGCCCATTGGCGAAGATGAGCACTACGTGTACAGCCTGCCGGGCCGGAAGGACGATAAGCAGCTGTACCGCCTCATGTTGGCAAACGCAGAGGCAGAAGGTATGGTATGATTGAAATCCGTTTCTTTCAGGGTTAGTGTTTTGGGCTGGTTGCCAGCATAGGAGGGCCTGGCAAAAGCAACTGGAAGAGGTGTTGTCTTGGCGTCTGTGAATGAACCAGATGGCCTGTTTTGAAAGAGCCAGGGGCTGTGCGTATGGGAAGGACAGAGGAAGCATGGCTGGTATTGACCTACCAAGGGTTGACCAGCTCACCCCGGACTTGAGTTTCCCAGATCATCCACTGTTTGGTAACTTTGAAAGAATGAGATCCCTTGTTCCCTGAGTAGGGACCGCCGAACCTCATGGCCGATGCAGAGCAATGCATGAAGTGTACCATAGTCCAGGGCGCCCATGAGTCCTTACACCGTGTTGCAATCCATGCACTGTGACCGTACTGTGACCGTACTGCAGTCCATGTACTGTGACCGTACTACAGTCCATGTACTGTGACCGTACTACATGCTATGTACTGTGACCGTACTGCAGTCTATGTACTGTGACCGTACTACAGTCCGTGTACTGTGGCAGTGCCGCACTCCAAGGGCCCCTCCAGGCGCACGTGAAGTTTGTGTGAAGATTTTACAGTCCATCAGAGCATCACATTTGATGCATGGGACATGTGCCCGTAAACCGGTACAGGTACTTTGGTTTGATGCATGCCGTGAATCTCGCGCCCTGACGTGACATGACACGCCTCTCCCCTTTCACCTTCCGTAGGCGTTGACCCAGCCGCCGCAGCCACAGCTGCTGGGCAGCGGCCGCCCACCGGCTCTAAGGCCACCGCCGACGCCAAGAAGGGCGAGGGTGGAGCGGCAGCGGCGGCCGCCGCCGCAGCAGCCGCTGCGAGCGCCCGTCCTTTCTCCCCGCTCACCTGGGTGCTGCCCGCGGGGAACTTCGACCTGGCCAGCCTGGGGTGGAGCAGCGAAGAGGCCGCGGCACTAGGTCTGCCCCAGATCAAGCCGGCGTCGGCAACGGCCACGGCAGCGGCAGCGGCACCCGCTGCAGGTGATCAAGGTTCAAGGTTTGGGATTTTGGAGTCCACTGGGAGTCTCTGCAGGCCGATTTTTTGTCGTTTATTTTGTTTGCTTGTGGCATACTTTTGATCTTGATCTTCATAAACACCAATGGCTGCAGACCTGTGCCAACTCTCCAAGAGCACCTGCCAACCCACTAGCAAATTCAACTCTATCCTTCCTTGTACCCAATTTCTTCCCCTCCTTGCCCTTTTTCCACAACCCTTCCCTAGGAGCCAAGGGTGCCGCAGCGGGAGCGGTAGCAGCAGCGGCGGCGGCGGCAGCAGCAGCGGCGGCGGCTCCCGTGGCTGCCGCAGCCTCCTTGGTTTCAGGGCTTGACACACCTTGCCACCGAGCGGGCATCCGGGCCTACCGGGCGTGCTTGCAGCAGAGCGAAGAGGCAATGAGGGCATCTCTCCTGCAGGTAGAGAGAAAGGGGGGAAGGAAGGGAGGAGGGGAGGTGGAGGGGAGAGAGGGAGAGGGGAGGGGGAGGGGGAGGGGAGGGGAGGGGAGGGGAGGGGAGAGGGGACATGGAGAGGGGGGGGGAGAGGGAGGGGGAGGGTGGAGATGGGAGATGGGAGGGGGAAGGGTGGAAGACAGGGAGTGAGGAGATGGGCAATGTGGAAGGGAGAGGGAGGGGGTAGGAAGAGGGAGGGGGAGGGGGAAGGGAGAGGGAGAGGGAGGGGATGTAGATGCGGGGACAAGGTGGTGAGGAGAGCATCACTCTTGCCGGTTAGGAAGGCAGGAGGGTTTTGGGTTTTGGGGAGGGGAGGTTTGTGGGAGGTGGAGAGATGATTTGGGGGAGGTGAGGTTCATGCGGCAGCAGGTGAGGAAGGGGCGTCATTGATGGGGGCTTCAGGTCGATCCTTCAGCCGCAGGATCTCCTCCCCCTTTATTTGGATCGTCAGGTCATCAGTTCGATTGTCAAGAAGGCTGCTTGATCTTCCCCCCTTGTTTGGATTCACAGGTTCGCGGCCTGCTGGCCACATGGCTCAAGGACGAGGCGTTGTGGAAGAAGACTTGGGCTGGCCTTATGAAGGAGATGGAGGGGCTGTAGGGGCTCCTCCAGGGAGGGGGTTGCAGTGGGTGAGGGATTGTGAATACGCTGCCTCTAGACGGTAAAGGAGAGAGCGGGGACTGAAGCAGGGGATCAGGCGCAGGGGGAGGAGGAAAAATATCCCCAAACTTGAGGTCGTGGGATGTTCCCTGCTGGTACCTTGTAATGGCTTTGCGATCCCTCCTGGTCCCATGCACATGAATGCGGACCATGATGACATTGGGAATTGTTTATCAATATCAAAGCCAATGGCCACAGTTCGAGGTCAGGTAGCTAGAGAGTAGCTGTCTAGTTGCCTAGGGTTGCTACTTGCTAGCTAGAGAGTAGCCGTCTAGGGGTGCCTGCTGCCTGAAACCGCCTGTGATACGGTGTTGGTGGGGTAGGCCGCATATGCTGCGCCAGCAGTGGCTGTTTTCCGGAAGCCAGGAAGTTCAATCCACCATCGACCGCCACCCAAAATGTTTGGATGATGCCATGTTAGCCGATTGGGTGGTAAAAGGCTGACAGTAAGAATCACATCAGCCCATGAGTTGATTGACCTTGACCACAATTTGAGGTACCCCTAGTCGCGATTCGGCATCAAGTGTGTCCATCAGGGCCGTCATGTCAATGTGCCCCATGGTCTGCACCCAGTGCCAGGGGGTGTTGTCAGCATTGTTGCTGACGTTGACCTTGGCCGCCTGGCCCAGCAGCAGCTCAACACCCTCCAACCAGCCCTCATAGGCCGCGTTGTGCACTGCAAGCAGAAGAGGCAGGGTAGTGGGGGGTCGAGGGGAGGAGGCTGATGCAGCCATACTGCATGCAGAAGAGGCAGGGTAGTGAGGGGTCAAGAGAAGGAGGCTGATGCAACCATACTGCAGGCAGAAGAGGCAGGGTAGTGAGTATCGTGCATTTCGTACAGGATTCTGTAAATAAGAGGAGGGTTGCCCAGAGCCTCTATGAGCCCTTGTGCATAGACAGAGATACTGCAAGAAGTACAGCTACACAGCTGGGATGAGTGAGGAGCTGTTACTTCTGCCTCAACATTGTGGCGCCTCGCTCTCTGCTTACGGGCAGGGGGGCATGAGGGGAAGGGAGGGTAGGGGACGGGTCAATGCAAAGCCGCTTCAGAACGACTGGAATTGGTGCCGAATCAACCTCTGTGCTTAGGAGAGGACATGTGGGGAGAGGAAGGGGCGAAGGGAGGGGTGGGTGCTTAGCACCCTCACCATCGCGGCGCCCCCAACTCTGCATCCTCAGCGTCATGACCTCCATTGCTGCAGGCATGAATGCCATCCGCAGCACCACCAGCATGATGGTGATATCCATATTGCCTGTGGGCAGGGTGCAGGCATCTGTGCGGATATCAGTGACGCTACCTCTTCAACCTCTGCCAACATGACACTATTTAGCTTCACACCACCACACCCCCTGCCCCTCCCCAACCCACATGACAGTGCTCAGCTTCATTCTCACCCCCCTCTGCCTACATGATCGTGCCCAGCTTTATTCCCCATTCCTACTCCCCCCCCACCACTTCCCACATGGTTGTGTCCAGCTTCACTACTTATCCCCCTCCCTCAAGTTTTGCAGCTGCATATCTTGGTGACGTGATAGGTGTCAGGCATGCAGGCAGCTGATCTGGACCATGCATGCCCCTGACCTGGACCATGCATGCCCCTGACCTGGACCATGCAAGCCCCTGACCTGGAACATGCAAGCGCTGATCTGAGCCATTTATGTCGTCTTCGGCCATACATCTGGTCTTGGACAGACTGTTATGGGTTGAAGGTTTGTACACATGGTGGACTGAAGTCATGGCCATGACCTAGAAACAAGAGTTCCCTCTCAAACCCTGCAAACAAAGGTGATGGATAATACCCCCAAATTAGCTGGGGAACTGCTGACGGCATTTGGTTTTGGTTGGTTGGTGGTGTTGAAAAACACCGGTTGGGAGTGGTGGGTTACGTAGAGGATCTCCAAGCTGAAAGATGCTTAGCCTCCGAATCCGTACAGAGTCCTGCCCTGGCGCTTGAGGGCGTAGACGACATCCAGAGCCGTGACAGTTTTGCGGCGAGCGTGCTCAGTGTAGGTGACAGCGTCACGGATGACGTTCTCGAGGAAGACCTTCAGGACGCCGCGGGTCTCCTCGTAGATGAGGCCACTGATGCGCTTCACACCACCACGACGAGCCAGGCGGCGAATAGCAGGCTTAGTGATGCCCTGGATGTTGTCACGAAGGACCTTGCGGTGGCGCTTGGCACCTCCCTTTCCGAGTCCCTTGCCTCCCTTGCCGCGTCCAGACATTGTATGATTTCGAGGTTGGTGAAGATGACTAGGTAATAGTGAGAATAGTGATAATAATCAGACCCTGCATAAATAGAGTGTGCCCTCGCATAGTCATGACAGCCGAGTCTGCTGATCCGATCCAAGTGCAAATATACACCCGGATCAACAGACAAGGACTACGTGTCGCAGGATAAGTATGGTCGATTGCATTCAAGAGACAACTTGCTTATAATTCCCTCCAAATATTTACAATGGCCCGCACCAAGCAGACCGCCCGCAAGTCCACCGGAGGCAAGGCCCCCAGGAAGCAGCTGGCTACAAAGGCAGCTCGCAAGAGCGCCCCTGCCACAGGAGGCGTGAAGAAGCCCCATCGCTACCGCCCTGGCACTGTAGCCCTGCGTGAGATCCGCAAGTACCAGAAATCAACCGAGCTACTCATCCGCAAGCTGCCCTTTCAGCGCCTGGTCCGCGAGATTGCCCAGGACTTCAAGACCGACCTGCGTTTCCAATCTTCGGCTGTCCTGGCACTCCAAGAGGCAGCTGAGGCATACCTGGTCGGCTTGTTCGAGGACACCAACCTAGCTGCCATCCATGCCAAGCGTGTCACCATCATGCCCAAGGACATCCAGCTGGCCAGGCGCATCCGTGGCGAGAGGGCTTAAGCCTCCTATGCCCTGCCATTCCTTCCCATCCACCAAACCGGTGTTTTTAAACACCAGCAATCTACGGCACACCTGTCCATGCAGATCTTGTAATGTGCATGTGGCCAGCATATATCTTAGGGACATTCAGCTGCTGCTCAGCTACATCAAGGCGTATGCCAACATCTGAACCACACTGCGCTCCTCCCTGATATGTTGGCATCCTGGTTCAGCTTCTGGACAACTTCCTCAGTTGTACAGCGTGAATTCCGAACCGTCCCCTGACAGTTTAGCATCATGGTACAGCTTCTGGACAGCTTCCTCATTTGTACAGCCTAAAACCTGAACTCTCCCCTGACAAGTTGGCATCCTGATTCAGCTTCTGTACAGCTTCCTCATTTGTACAGCCTAAAACCTACGGCTATGCATACCTGAACCCTCCCTCGACAGGTTGGCATCCTGGTCCAGCTTCTGGACAACTTCCTGATGCTGGACGACCTGCCGCCCATTGGCGAAGATGAGCACTACGTGTACAGCCTGCCGGGCCGGAAGGACGATAAGCAGCTGTACCGCCTCATGTTGGCAAACGCAGAGGCAGAAGGTATGGTATGATTGAAATCCGTTTCTTTCAGGGTTAGTTCTTTGGGCTGGTTGCCAGCATAGGAGGGCTTGGCAAAAGCAACTGGAAGAGGTGTTGTCTTGGCGTCTGTGAATGAACCAGATGGCCTGTTTTGAAAGAGCCAGGGGCTGTGCGTATGGGAAGGACAGTGGCAGCATGGCTGGTATTGACCTACCAAGGGTTGACCAGCTCACCCCGGACTCGAGTTTCCCAGATCATCCACTGTTTGGTAAATTTGAACGAATGAGATCCCTTGTTCCCTGAGTAGGTACCGCCGAACCTCATGGCCGACGCAGAGCAATGCATGAAGTGAACCATAGTCCAGGGCGCCTATGAGTCCTTACACCGTGTTGCAATCCATGCACTGTGACCGTACTGTGACCGTACTGCAGTCAATGTACCGTGACCGTAATACAGTCCATGTACTGTGACCGTACTACATGCTATGGACTGTGACCGTACTGCAGTCTATGTACTGTGACCGTACTACAGTCCGTGTACTGTGGCAGTGCCGCACTCCAAGGGCCCCTCGAGGCGCACGTGAAGTTTTTACAGTCCATCAGAGCATCACATTTGATGCATGGGACATGTGCCCGTAAACCGGTACAGGTACTTTGGTTTGATGCATGCCGTGAATCTCGCGCCCTGACGTGACATGAACTCTTATGTGACACGCCTCTCCCCTTTCACCTTCCGTAGGCGTTGACCCAGCCGCCGCAGCCACAGCTGCTGGGCAGCGGCCGCCCACCGGCTCTAAGGCCACCGCCGACGCCAAGAAGGGCGAGGGTGGAGCGGCAGCGGCGGCCGCCGCAGCAGCTGCTGCGAGCGCCCGTCCTTTCTCCCCGCTCACCTGGGTGCTGCCCGCGGGGAACTTCGACCTGGCCAGCCTGGGGTGGAGCAGCGAAGAGGCCGCGGCACTAGGTCTGCCCCAGATCAAGCCGGCGTCGGCAACGGCCACTGCAGCGGCAGCGGCACCCGCTGCAGGTGATCAAGGTTTGGGATTTTGGAGTCCACTGGGAGTCTCTGCAGGCCGATTTTTTGTCGTTTATTTTGTTTGCTTGTGGCATACTTTTGATCTTGATCTTCAGAAACACCAATGGCTGCAGACCTGTGCCAACTCTCCAAGAGCACCTGCCAACCCACTAGCAAATTCAACTCTACCCTTCCTTGTACCCAATTTCTTCCCCTCCTTGCCCTTTTTCCACAACCCTTCCCTAGGAGCCAAGGGTGACGCAGCGGGAGCGGTAGCAGCAGCGGCGGCGGCGGCAGCAGCAGCGGCGGCGGCTCCCGTGGCTGCCGCAGCCTCCTTGGTTTCAGGGCTTGACACACCTTGCCACCGAGCGGGCATCCGGGCCTACCGGGCGTGCTTGCAGCAGAGCGAAGAGGCAATGAGGGCATCTCTCCTGCAGGTAGAGAGAAAGGGGGGAAGGAAGGGAGGAGGGGAGGTGGAGGGGAGAGAGGGAGAGGGGAGGGGGAGGGAAGGAGGGGAGGGGAGGGGAGAGGGGACATGGAGAGGGGGGGGAGAGGGAGGGGGAGGGTGGAGATGGGAGATGGGAGGGGGAAGGGTGGAAGACAGGGAGTGAGGAGATGGGCAATGTGGAAGGGAGAGGGAGGGGGTAGGAAGAGGGAGGGGGAGGGGGAAGGGAGAGGGAGAGGGAGGGGATGTAGATGCGGGGACAAGGTGGTGAGGAGAGCATCACTCTTGCCGGTTAGGAAGGCAGGAGGGTTTTGGGTTTTGGGGAGGGGAGGTTTGTGGGAGGTGGAGAGATGATTTGGGGGAGGTGAGGTTCATGCGGCAGCAGGTGAGGAAGGGGCGTCATTGATGGGGGCTTCAGGTCGATCCTTCAGCCGCAGGATCTCCTCCCCCTTTATTTGGATCGTCAGGTCATCAGTTCGATTGTCAAGAAGGCTGCTTGATCTTCCCCCCTTGTTTGGATTCACAGGTTCGCGGCCTGCTGGCCACATGGCTCAAGGACGAGGCGTTGTGGAAGAAGACTTGGGCTGGCCTTATGAAGGAGATGGAGGGGCTGTAGGGGCTCCTCCAGGGAGGGGGTTGCAGTGGGTGAGGGATTGTGAATACGCTGCCTCTAGACGGTAAAGGAGAGAGCGGGGACGGAAGCAGGGGATCAGGCGCAGGGGGAGGAGGAAAAATATCCCCAAACTTGAGGTCGTGGGATGTTCCCTGCTGGTACCTTGTAATGGCTTTGCGATCCCTCCTGGTCCCATGCACATGAATGCGGACCATGATGACATTGGGAATTGTTTATCAATATCAAAGCCAATGGCCACAGTTCGAGGTCAGGTAGCTAGAGAGTAGCTGTCTAGTTGCCTAGGGTTGCTACTTGCTAGCTAGAGAGTAGCCGTCTAGGGGTGCCTGCTGCCTGAAACCGCCTGTGATACGGTGTTGGTGGGGTAGGCCGCATATGCTGCGCCAGCAGTGGCTGTTTTCCGGAAGCCAGGAAGTTCAATCCACCATCGACCGCCACCCAAAATGTTTGGATGATGCCATGTTAGCCGATTGGGTGGTAAAAGGCTGACAGTAAGAATCACATCAGCCCATGAGTTGATTGACCTTGACCACAATTTGAGGTACCCCTAGTCGCGATTCGGCATCAAGTGTACCGGTCCAGCAGGGCCGTCATTTCAATGTGCCCCATGGTCTGCACCCAGTGCCAGGGGGTGTTGCCGGCATTGTTGCTGACGTTGACCTTGGCCGCCTGGCCCAGCAGCAGCTCAACACCCTCCAACCAGCCCTCATAGGCCGCGTTGTGCACTGCAAGCAGAAGAGGCAGGGTAGTGGGGGGTCGAGGGGAGGAGGCTGATGCAGCCATACTGCATGCAGAAGAGGCAGGGTAGTGAGGGGTCAAGAGAAGGAGGCTGATGCAACCATACTGCAGGCAGAAGAGACAGGGTAGTGAGTATCGTGCATTTCGTACAGGATTCTGTAAATAAGAGGAGGGTTGCCCAGAGCCTCTATGAGCCCTTGTGCATAGACAGAGATACTGCAAGAAGTACAGCTACACAGCAGGGATGAGTGAGGAGCTGTTACTTCTGCCTCAACATTGTGGCGCCTCGCTCTCTGCTTACGGGCAGGGGGGGCATGAGAGGACGGGAGGGTAGGGGACGGGTCAATGCAAAGCCGCTTCAGAACGACTGGAATTGGTGCCGAATCAACCTCTGTGCTTAGGAGAGGACATGTGGGGAGAGGAAGGGGCGAAGGGAGGGGTGGGTGCTTAGCACCCTCACCATCGCGGCGCCCCCAACTCTGCATCCTCAGCGTCATGGCCTCCATTGCTGCAGGCATGAATGCCATCCGCAGCACCACCAGCATGATGATGATACCCATATTGCATGTGTGCAGGGTGCAGGCATCTGTGCGGAAATCAGTGACGCTACCTCTTCAACCTCTGCCAACATGACACTATTTAGCTTCACACCACCACACCCCCTGCCCCTCCCCAACCCACATGACAGTGCTCAGCTTCATTCTCACCCCCCTCTGCCTACATGATCGTGCCCAGCTTTATTCCACATTCCTGCTCCCCCCCCACCACTTCCCACATGTACGTGTCCAGCTTCACTACCTATCCCCCTCCCTCAACTTTTGCAGCTGCATATCTTGGTGACGTGATAGGTGTAAGGCATGCAGGCAGCTGATCTGGACCATGCATGCCCCTGAACTGGACCCTGCATGTCGCTGACCTGGACTATGCATGTCACTGACCTGGACCATGCATGCCCCTGACCTGGACCATGCATGCCCCTGACCTGGACCATGCATACCGCTGACCTGGACCATGCATGCCCCTGACCTGGAACATGCAAGCGCTGATCTGAGCCATATATGTCGTCTTGGGCCATACATCTCGTCATGGACAGATAATGGACTGAAGTCATGGCCATGACCTAGGAATAAGAGTTCCCTCTCGAACCCTGCGAACAAAGGTGATGGATAATACCCCCAAACTAGCTGGGGAACTGCTGACGGCATTTGGTTTTGGTTGGTTGGTGGTGTTGAAAAACACCGGTTGGGAGGGGTGGGTTACGTAGAGGATCTCCAAGCTGAAAGATGCTTAGCCTCCGAATCCGTACAGAGTCCTGCCCTGGCGCTTGAGGGCGTAGACGACATCCAGAGCCGTGACAGTTTTGCGGCGAGCGTGCTCAGTGTAGGTGACAGCGTCACGGATGACGTTCTCGAGGAAGACCTTCAGGACGCCGCGGGTCTCCTCGTAGATGAGGCCACTGATGCGCTTCACGCCACCACGACGAGCCAGGCGGCGAATAGCAGGCTTAGTGATGCCCTGGATGTTGTCACGAAGGACCTTGCGGTGGCGCTTGGCACCTCCCTTTCCGAGTCCCTTGCCTCCCTTGCCGCGTCCAGACATTGTATGATTTCGAGGTTGGTGAAGATGACTAGGTAATAGTGAGAATAGTGATAATAATCAGACCCTGCATAAATAGAGTGTGCCCTCGCATAGTCATGACAGCCGAGTCTGCTGATCCGATCCAAGTGCAAATATACACCCGGATCAACAGACAAGGACTACGTGTCGCAGGATAAGTATGGTCGATTGCATTCAAGAGACAACTTGCTTATAATTCCCTCCAAATATTTACAATGGCCCGCACCAAGCAGACCGCCCGCAAGTCCACCGGAGGCAAGGCCCCCAGGAAGCAGCTGGCTACAAAGGCAGCTCGCAAGAGCGCCCCTGCCACAGGAGGCGTGAAGAAGCCCCATCGCTACCGCCCTGGCACTGTAGCCCTGCGTGAGATCCGCAAGTACCAGAAATCAACCGAGCTACTCATCCGCAAGCTGCCCTTTCAGCGCCTGGTCCGCGAGATTGCCCAGGACTTCAAGACCGACCTGCGTTTCCAATCTTCGGCTGTCCTGGCACTCCAAGAGGCAGCTGAGGCATACCTGGTCGGCTTGTTCGAGGACACCAACCTAGCTGCCATCCATGCCAAGCGTGTCACCATCATGCCCAAGGACATCCAGCTGGCCAGGCGCATCCGTGGCGAGAGGGCTTAAGCCTCCTATGCCCTGCCATTCCTTCCCATCCACCAAACCGGTGTTTTTAAACACCAGCAATCTACGGCACACCTGTCCATGCAGATCTTGTAATGTGCATGTGGCCAGCATATATCTTAGGGACATTCAGCTGCTGCTCAGCTACATCAAGGCGTATGGCAAGTACCGGTATTGCCGGACTGGTTCCCAAACCAGAGAACTATATGGCCTACATGCTGATTCATGATTGGGATGCCATAATAGGGTTTTGATTTCCGTATTTTTGCACATGAGATTCATCACTGTGCATCATGATATTGTTGCTGTCTGTGGCTGGTTTTCATGCTGATAGTGTGGGCACCTTGCTGGCGCAGACAGCACCCACATCAACAAGGGGGAGTGTGCTTGTGTGCAGACAAACTTGAGGCTGCGGCCCGGTGGAATGAGTACGGCCGATATCAGGAGCGCCGTGAGGCAAGCTTCGGCCAGCGATGTTCTGCTAGGGGAGACGGCAAGCATGTGGAGGATGCGCTACATGCTTGCTCCCTATGCCCTAGCATGCAGGCGAAGCTAAGGGAGCGGTGTGAGCATGCCCCCCGATGCCACAGATCTTCACGAGTTTTCCAGAGCAGGTATGGGTGGATGCCCTATCTCTCGAGCAGAGAGCTCTCGAGGAAGCCGTAATAAACATTGCTGAGGTTCAGACGTTTCAGAGGCTGAGGATTCCTTTGACCAGCCCTTGTTTTGACTGTCCCTAAGTCCCAGCCTTTTGTCCCTTAACTCAACTTAATATTTATCTTCTATCCGCTCCCAACTGAACAGATGGATGCCCACAGGCCACAGGGTCATACCTTTTAATCAGGGCCCAAGGTTGCAACCGTATGTACTACTCATTTCAGCTACCCACTGTGTTCACCTGCTCCAGCTGAAGATTTTCCAACTGCCGGAGGGCATCATAGCAAATCGGGGATAGTAAAGTGGCCATGGAGTTTAGGGGGTTCCTCAGAGCGCTCTATGGGGATTACGACTTTGCCACAAGGATCGCATGGGCAGTATCATCCATAGCTTATGCCATACAGTATATACTGTTTTCTTTGGCTGCATGAATGGGATGCAGTCAGTGAATACCAGATGTACCAACACTTGTGTTTACGATGCTGCCCTATCCCCCCTTGCCGATATGGCAAGCCAGGGGATTGTATGCCACATTTGATGGTGAGAATTAATAGCATTGGGGAACGGAGCGGTGTAGTTATCTTCTCAATCTGATGGCTAGAAAACAATTTGGGGGTTTTCTTTGGGGAAGACCCCAGCCTACCCCCTCCACATTGCCGTCTCGTTTCGTTTACTTCTCTTGGACAAAAAACATATTTGAGAATTGGGACCAGACTTGTATAGCTCTCGTTATGCTCTATTGCATTGGAGGATGGGGTACGGTATAGTAACTTAACGTTTGTCCCCATCACAGCCAGATGTTAAATTACTTGCACCTTTAAGCAAGGCATGGGTGAGCCCATTGATTGTGGTAACATGAATGGGGGTGTTGAAAAACACCGGTATGGTCTGATGGGGCAGAGAGAAATTGCGGGTGAGCTGTTTAGGCCGAGGTGAATTTGGTGACAGCCTTGGTGCCCTCAGAGACAGCATACTTGGACAGCTCTCCAGGCAGGACCAGGCGCACAGCGGTCTGGATCTCACGGGAGGTCATTGTGGGCTTCTTGCTGTAGCGGGACAGGCGGGCAGCCTCGGTGGCGATCTTGTCGAACATGTCGTTCATGAGCGAGTTCAGGATGCTCATGGTCTTGGTGGAGACGCCAGTGTCGGGGTGGACCTGCTTGAGCACCTTGTACAGGTAGATCTTGTAGGACTCAACTGCCTTGCCGGATTTCTTCTTCTTCTTGCCATCGGTGCTCTTGACTGCGACCTTCTTTGCAATCTTCTTCTCGGCAGTGGCCACTGCATTGGGCTTCTTCTCAGCAAATGTTTTAGGTGCCATTATGTTGATACGAAATTAAAGCTGCGCGCCGCGGGGGGGGAATGGCGATGTGCAATCTTGAGGACTTGATCATCAGGGGCATGGGCAAATTAGCCAAAGCCTCTGCACTTTTGTGGGGTGGACTCACCCATCTATGGAGGAGGGAACACCGGTGGGCTGCGACTTCTGCTGCAGGTGAGAAGGGGGCACACAAAGGGAGCATGGTCACATTTCTGAGGAGGGAGGAGCTAAATCGGTGTATTATTTGTGAAGTGCAGTGCATTTGAGCATATTGATGCTGCTTACCTCCTGACCTCCCTACGACCGAGCCTCCACCCACCAGCCCATCAGTGATGGCTACTGATAAATCTCGGACCCCGTTTTTACTGCTAGCAAAACTTGTTGACCAGGTGCCTCTAGAGCGATCCATCACATTTTACGTTGGCATATTCAAATCCTGTTGTCCATAGCATTATCCCGATTTATTCCGAAAATGGCACAACAACTCATGTTTGCTGGCTCATCACTGCCCTGTCGGTAGATGCCCTTCCACAACCACTTTTGTTTGCCCACTCAACAGGTTTCGGAGGGGGGTCTGTTGCTGGGGTGCAGCCGGAAGCTTGTTACCGTAGTTGGGGGAACGCATATGTCGTGACGTGCGGGCTTGCGCGCACACCTCTAATCTTAGCGCGCGCCGCATAGTGGCGGTCACTTGATCGTGACGCGCGCATATGCATACGCGCTGTGGCATACCCTCGACATGCTCCTTAACAAGGGGGCCCCAGCCTCCCTCGGGAGATGTCGGATGTACTGGGCTGGCAGAGCTGCTTTTGGCAGCCTCGCCATGCTCGAGGGGGGAGCGCATTTGGGCTGCTTTTGGCCCTTGCCAGTTCTGTGCAGAAGACTATGGTGCAGTGTAATTGTGAAACCCGCGGGAATTTCTGCGGTGACGGCCGTTTCAAATTTGTCACCACCCATGTTTCACTCAGATATGGAAACTCCTGTGCCCTTGGGGGAGGGGGGGGGGCTAGGTATATTTTTATTTCTCTTTTTAGTGAAACAGGATGGGAGGGTCAGGGAGTGGGTGCGACGCCCGGAAAATGTCTGATGGTCTAGGCTGGCAGATAGACTTGCTTTTGGCAGCCTCACCATGCTCGAGGGGGGAGCGCATTTGGGCTGCTTTGGACCTTGTCAGTTCTGTGCATAAGACTATGGTGCAGTGTAATTGTGGAACCCGTGGGAATTTCTGCGGTGACTACCGTTTCAGATTTCTCACCACCCATGTTTCACCTGTTTCACTCGGAATTGGAAAGTCCTGTGCCTTGGGGGAGGGGGGAGGCAAGTTATATATATATATATGTTTTTTTCTTTTTTTAGTGAAAGAAATGGATCCCCTTGCTATTCCGTTCCCTGCCTAATGCTCCTCCTGACCCCACCGAGACTCTGCCTCCTTAACTCCGCCTCCTACTTTGCTTTCCGCCAAAGCCACACAATACAATGTAAGAATAATAAGATACAAGATAAATACAATACGGGACTTCATGGCCCAATACAGTCCTGGGGGCAACACCGGTGGGGTCTCGGAGGCTAATGCTCAGGGGGGTCTCTTCTGTTAAAATTGACCACTGTACTTGGGGCAGTGCATAAATTGTCCACCGTATGTACATTCGGCTCCCCTAGGCACACAGGCAAGGTGGCATGTATGCCCCGGCGAATCTGCGCCACCACCAACGTGCACCTGGAAAAAAACTACTTCTCTTGAGGCAACGTTCCACATGTAATGGGAAAAGCAGAATTTAAAGGCACCGTATGGACCGTATTGGATACAAGTGAAATATAAATATATTACTCTACAATCTGGGCTCAGACTGGCTGACGATCATTAGCTGGGGCACCAATGTGGCAGCTGTTGCAGTGGCAGGGGCTTCGCCGGCAGGCGGCGGGGAAATCCACAAGTGCAGCATGCTTATGTGACCCAGGCAGGATCCAGCAACAGCCCAAGCATAACGTCCGCCTCCCATGCAGCCAACTAGACAGACACCCGGCCGCCTCCCATCCAGCCAGCGCAGCCTAGCCCCCCACAGTGCTGCCCAGCCCTCAAGCATCAGCTCCAGCGTTATGTCGGTCTCTCGTGCAGCCAACCAGACAGTTCTCACCCGGCTCCCAGCCCAGCTCCTCAGTCCTGCCCATCCCAGCTCAGCCTCCCAGTCCTCCCAGCCCAGACCAGCCCCCTCAATCCTGCCCAGCACAGCCCGGCCCACATGAGACAGCTCCAACACGATGTCCGCCTCCCATGCAGCGAGGTTAAGGCATAAACCTCAGAGCAAGGGAGCACTGCTGGTTTAGGAGCCCACACGCTGCAGGCAGAGATGGCGTCGGCGGTAATGCCGGTGTCTCAGGCTGAAAGACTGTTACGGGACGACTTGCTCAGCAGCGCCATCGGCCACAAGCTGGCAGCCAGGATGGACCGCTGCGACGCCGCGCTGCTCGAGGCGACCAAGTCAGGGCGGCACAAGCAGCGGCGGAGGGACGAGGTGCTGAGGCAGGCGCACCACCAAGGACCCGGCGGTGCCGCCGCTGTCCCCGGGATGAGCCTCTGTCGCCTCCGCCTTTCCTGGCGCAGTCACAGAATGGGCCGCGGTTGCCGCCGATCCCACCCATGCTTTGTTAGTCGGTGTTGCAGGATGGGTAGAGTGGTATGGGCGCCGTCTGGTCTATGCCAGCATCAACTATCATGGCGCTATCGAGCTCGGGCTCCTCTGGCTGCTTTAGAGTTGCGCGGGGGGCGAGGAGGGTCAGCAGTGCAGGGCCAGCAGTGGCTGCCTCTCGCAGCAGGAGCAAAGGGGGAATGGGGGGCGCGCGGGTGCAAGTGGGCGAAGACGAAGAGTGCCTCACAGCGGGGAGACTGCAGCCAGCCAGCGTGCATTCTGGCGCAAGATGACGACATACAACACACTTGCTCGACAGAAACTACCAACAACAGCTGAAGCGCAGGATCATCCGCCTGAAGTTGCCTTTTGACGACCGGCCGGAGGCCGCAGGGCCAACAGGTGTAGCCAACTAGATGCACTCCTTGCATTCTCAGCCATAGGATATCGAGTATAGGGTTCAGGAACCTTCCCTGGGGTGGCCGCGGGGCAGCCCCGATCAAAGGCAGCTCTGACCGTAAGGAGCGCTGTAAAGAGTATTGCTTCGGTGCAAATTGGGGTACCCAAGGGCTCTCGAATGGAATTCCGCTGTGGCCAGCTACAATAACTCCGGCCAAGGGCCTCAGGCAGCATGCCTGTTCACATCTGGAGCCTCCGGCCGGAGGCCGCAGTGTAGCCAGCAAGTAGCTGGAAAATAGCTGAACATCACTAGGCCCATGCTAGGGGAGGCGGGCTCTTAGGCCCATGGCAGTGAGTAAATTGATAGGCCGGACTTACTTTCTATATACATATCGTCTGGGTTTGTACCGCCCCCAAGTGATCTTGCACTAGATTTGTACGGCCCCTAGGTTGTACCAAGCACACCGGGGGGTGCACCCTTCATTGCCATTCAGCCGCCAGTCGATGTTTAGGTCCCCTTTCTTACATTTCTCTTCTGGGTACCGCCGCCGCCGTCACCCCCGATTTCTTGCATTTTTTGGACATTGGGCTGGTCGTTGGGCGGTCAGGGAAGGAGGGTGTCCCCAGGTTGTAGCCTACCTGGCCTGGTGGTGTGTTCCTGTTTCCAAGGTAAAGCCTGCCCGCCTGGTGTGCGCCACGCATGGCCACGCGCTAGCCCCCATATGGCTCGCATCGACTCCGTAGGCGTGAGCCGAGTGCGTGGCCACTTGCGCCCTGCAGGATGTCCTCCTCCTCCCCCCCCTGCCCCCCATGCGCCCTCTTGCCGCCCTTATTGCATCTGGTGCTCAAGGGCCCTCGACAGGGAGTTCACAGCTGCAGTCAGGGGCAGGGGGTGGCGGGTGTCCGTGAATAAGTGCATCAAGGCTGCGATGGAGTTGGGGCTGCGATGAGGCTGTGTATGACGGGACCCCGTCATGGCCGGTCGGGGCATCACCACGCAGCTCTCTTGTTTCAACTAACCAGGGCTTAGCTGTTGCTGCCGCTCCACCTGGCCCACGATTGGATTTGCTGATGTTGATACATGTTCTTTATATTCGTGCATCCCTGTCAGGTGCTTGCGAAATGCACAACACGCAAGTCCAGATCCTCAAAATGGTGAAAGACCTTCGCATTCAAGACCTGGCGAGGCGATACAAGCCGGCTTCAGACACGGGGTCAGAGTGCTCCGGTTCCAACGTTGCAACAGTTCATGAGACAGAGTCAAAGTGCGTTGGCACTTAAGTCGGACTTGAGGAATGGACAGGTCCAAGTCATGTGGAGCTGCCCAGCTGTGACCCAGAGATGATGCGAAGGTTCTTGCAGCAACTTAAAAGGAACTTCTCGTAATCTCTGGACAACAGAGGCCTTGGTCAAGAATGAGATTGAGCTACATGGCTTGGGCTGCGGCTACCCTAAGGATGGTTTACCCCAAAAAGACAAGGTAGCAGCCATCTCCCGTTCCTGCAGCATGCGGCAAGTTTCCCACGGCTGCCTCATTTGTTCTTTTCATTACCACTTTTTAGGTACCATCGATCGATTGTGCGCAACGCAAACATAAAAATCTGATTGGACACTCAGTGGCCCAGATTTAAGCATGGCCTTTTTGTCTTTGCTACTGTTTGAATGAAAGTGGATGAGTTTTGGGTTTGATCATATAAATCAAGAATGACACATTTTGCTGTTAGTACTGCAGTTTCTTCTTGGTTACTCTCAGGACGTTGGCCCTCTGCCTCCATATCTAACCGACGTTTGTTGTTTTTAGGGTTTTACATGCGTCATTGTTAGATTCGCAAAATTAGGGTGGCCATCAGGGATAGCATGAGCCCTCAGAAACCTCGGTTTTAACCCCTGGTTAAGGTTCATCAACCCTCAAAAGGACACGTATGTTGACAGATATCCAAACTGGGGTCTTAAGGGGGCCCAGCTAACCCAAATATCACCAATACTTCATACACCCTACACAATATTGGTTTTGAGATCCCCTGCTACCCCCCTACGAGAAATATCCACTATGATACCGTGTACAGAATCTCCACCAACGTCACCTTTCCTCCTCCATACCGTACATTGTGCCCCTTGGAGCTTGGCCGTGTCTCGCATCAAGTAGTGCATCACAGCATCAGCGCTCTGGTACTGTCGCACAAGCGTGGCCAGCGAAGGAGGGATCTGGGACACCTCAACAAACACCGGGCTGGTCAAGCTGGAAACTGAGCAAGATTTCCGTCGAGCCCAGGTTAATTGTGCTGGGCAGGGTAACTTGCACTCACCTGCACCATAGTAAAGCAAGGGTGGGGTCCTCGGTGCTCTCTCCCTGACTTTGCCCTTACGACTACCCACAGCTGCTGGCTAGAGACATCTTAAGCCTAATGTGCCCAGCCATTCATCCGGTCTTCGCCAGTACACACTTCGAAAATACGATTTACGAATTGAGAATTCGCCATTTTGGGGGGGGGAAACGCTGATGGATTATTTTAGATTGTTTAAGGTATGGAAAGAAAAATGTGTAAACAAATGATTTTCATGTGGTATGCTTAGTGCTGGCTTGTGTTCGCCTTGGCCTTCATGTGTGTCTGAAGGTGTGCTCCATTACTCTCAGTCCCTCAGGTGGTGAGGACTGTGGAAATACATGCTTGCCCTATGTTAGTAGCAGTGGTTGCTTGGGTTGTTCAGTTTAAAAGTGCACATACAATATAGGGAGTGTGATCTTGTGTACGGAAGCGAAAGAAAGAAAACGCCTGAGCGTGGCTTGAGGAATACGGGATTTTAAATACCGTACACCGGGAGACAAAAAACCTGGTGGTTAAGGAGGGTCGTCAAGGGGTACCGGACAATAATGGGCAGGGGAGTTTTCCAGATGGCGACGCTGACGAAGGATGTTTATATGGCAGCGTATGGTATGCTTGGTGAGACGGCTGAGGACGGAGGAGATGTCGTGTTTGGAGACACCGAGCATGCTGAGGATTTTATCGGCAGGACGAAAGAGGAAGCCTGCGGTTCCCAGAAGGATGATATGTGTATGAGAAGAAGGCGGGGAAGGATGAGGGGGGGGGATGGGCACGGTCGGCGAAGGATCAGGTGGAAGGGCAGGATCGAGAACGGGTGCCAAGGAAACTGTCCAACCATTATGTTTGAGGAGAAGGATAAGTTGTAAATGTTGTTCTGATTTACAGGCATGGCATTGTTCGAAAGAAAATTCGGAGGTGTAACCGATTTCAACTACGTGTACAGTGCTAGTCCTCTGGAGGCGAGACATAGTTTGTGAGCTAGAGAGTTGACCAGCGCGGTAAAGACGAATGATTTGTATGCCAGTTATCTTGGTGACGGCCTTGCGGCCTGCCATTTGGCATGTTGCCTTTTGAACACCGGGATGATTGACATGGGACATGTTTCTTTTCAGAAAAGGCACAATACCCAAACCCCATTCCATCTTAGTTGACAATGACCTAAAATGTGCAAGCAAGCTTTATCTCTAGGGAACATGGTGCCGATCGGGCGGGTTGCACATGCCTCCATCTCATATGTCCTAGTGCACCTTGCAAATCTAGACGGTGGGCGACATTCCATGCATGTTTCTAGATGGGGCCTGGGGCTGCATGGATGGGTGGCTACACATGATTGCCTGGTCCTATGTCTCCAGCAAAGTGAGGAAGCAATGTGGCCATGCATGCGACTAGTAGGCCAGGTATTTCGCTGGGGACCCCCATTCTTGAGGCTTGACAGAGTCGCACCGATCTTGAGCTTCCTGATAGAACGCATATAAGAACGAAAAGTGGCTTCCATTTAATAGGCATTACCCAAGGTCCTAACAAGATGTCGACCTGAAGCGATCGGCATCCATCCAGGATTTGAAATACCTTACTGTGGCTTGGGGAATACGGCTAGACAGGCGTCGGCCACGATTTCAGGAAAATGCCTTCGAGGTGCAAGTCAAAGTGTGGCGCAATCGACGGGAGCTACCGAGACCTTGAGTCATCAGCCTGTCCGTCATATCAATAAAATTCGCCGGCCGATTTCAGAAACATGGCGCACTGGCTCGCCACAAATCCCAGCAAACGTTGGACAGAGGTCTTCTTCCTGGCATACAGCCCTTTCTGGATCACATGGGCGTTGCTGATCCTGGTCCCCTTCCAGTTGTACGAGGTGAGCAGAGGCACTGGCATGTTGCATGAACTGAAATCCTTGAAGCCACGCTGCCGCATTCTCTTCCTTGCTTGCAAACCTGGAGCATGGCCGCAGTGAAGGCGCCTGACGGACAGACTGGAGATGCATGTCCATGGCGACAGGCATATCCTCTGTTTGTCCTTTATGGATCTCATGCTGGGCTTCCCTCTTCTACCTGCATTTTACTTTTGATGCCTTTGGATGTACAGTATTGCGAGAGCTATGGCTACCTGATGATCGGAGTGGCCGCTGCCACCCCTTGCTTCGTCCTGCCCATGTTCTTGCAGAGCAAGGTACAGTAATGCTGCCCATAAGCCTCCTTACTGAACTCCTGGCCTAGTAGTGAATCCTTCTTGTATAAAAGGCCGGGACGCTGTCGGGAGGTGGACACCTGACTTTTTGTCCAACCTCGCTATTCTCGTTGGAAGCTGACCGGTATCTGCACCTTACCTGTTTTTGAGTCCTGGATTGACCATCAATATCACAGGCAGATCGACAGAAACCGTGGCATCAGAGGTACTGGGTCAAAGTGAGTGTGAACCGCACAATACCGTTGCCCCCTGCTCATAACTGTCATACGCTGTCTCGCATGGGCGGCATGGCTACCTAGTCTGTGTGGCATTCCCAGGCTTAGAAAGAATGCCCCACCATTGCAGGCCAACATTTGGATTGCAGTCTTTGGTTATGTCGGGAACTACTTTTGGACCCACTACTTCTTCAAAGTCCTGGGTGCCGCGTACACGATGAAGTCTCACCGGCTGAATGACATTCCCCTGGTCATGTACCTAATGACACACGCCTACTTCTGCTTCTACCACGCCATCTCTAACGTGCTCCTTCGACGGGTGAGCAAGCAAGCGGCACCTGCTCTCTGCTATTAGATGCCTTGTTTTTTCTGCAGCCACTGCCACGCCGACGCCTTTGTGTGGGGGGGCAGTGGGTTCCCTTTCTCGTCGAAATCCAGTCTTCACCGCACTAGGCCACAGAATCACGCAGGGCTGTTGACCCATGTTGCAGACCCAGACAGCTCTGCTCAAGTCGTCTCCCCTCGTGCGGCGATCAGCTATGGCTCTCGTCGTTGGACTGCTAGCTTACTCGACAGGTATGCCAGGCAACGATGCTCATTCGCGTCAGGATTCAGGATTCCTTTCCCCAACTCTTCTCGACTCCCTGATCTCCCCGGCATGAAGGAGCCTGACTGGGGCCTGACTGTGTGCATCTCCTGCCCTCTGCAGCGTTCATGGAGACCTTGACGATAGCGCATGTAAGTGGCCACCCATTGTTGTTTCTTTTAGAGGTGCTTCAGCCATACTTGGGCAGTTCAGCCACAACCCGGCCTAAGGTTTGCAGGGCTTGGAGCAGCAAGCCCTTTCGGTTGGGCCACCGGCTGTAGGTTGGTCAAGGTTTAGTCCCGATCAGGTCCCCTGTGATAGCCGCCTGCCACCCCTCAAAAAGGGCCTGGTGTGAACAATAGCTCTTAAGAGCCTCTACCCGTGTGCTAAAAGCTGTGGGTTTAGAGGCTCGTCCATGAGACTCGGCGCCCATGCGGCCGAGCTTTTTTCAGCAGGGCCCAGAAGCGCAACGTCATTTACCATGAGACTTGTCTCTCATGCTGACATTAAAACGTGAGATGCTGGTTGCAGCAGCTGGAGAGATTATTAGATGTAAAGCTGCATGCCTGTTTTCCAACGGGCCCTCTGGCCGCGTCACCCATGCGTTGCCCACTTGGTGTGCCCTGCTTGGCTGCTGCAGTACCCCTACTATACTTTTGTGGATCGTGACAAGATGTACTCCGTGGGCTCGCTCTTCTATGCGATATACTTTTTTGTCTCGTTCCCCATGTTCTACCGCATGGATGAGGTGAGGCTGGATGCCAAGGGAAATCAGCGTTCTGGCAGCATCAGCGGCGGTAGCGCCCGCCTCAGATGTGATCTCTATAACCACTGCTGAAACCCGGGAAAGGAATGACATTTTCAGCTTTGGGGAGGAAAACAGGGAGGCTGTATTATCAACATCCATGCAGGTGGTACTGATCATCCATAAAGCGCCTTCTTGCGTTGCCAACTGAGATGTGTCTAAAGACTTGCTCGCAAAGCAGGTCTGACCCACTCCCTTGTATGCTGTCATGTGTTTGACATACGTCCTCTTTTCTTTTCTGTCCGCACAGGACCCCAAGAAGAAGTGGTCCGCTAGCGATGCTGCCTTGGACGGCCTAGCCGCCGCCATGCTGGTAACCATCCTCTTGGATCTGTGGCGGATATCTTTTGGCGGTATCACAGCCGGGAGTGATGCAGGCCTTCCTTGGATGTAGTGCAAGTCAATGACGTTACACCTCTGGGCCCTGCTCAAAAAGGCTCGGCCGCGTGGGTGCCTAACCAGAGGGCTGGGATGTAGTGCAAGTCCTCTGTCATTTCATTCAGGGGCACAACAACGTTTGGGTGGGCCTGATGAAGAGGCTGGTCTTTCTTTCATGGCGGGCTAAATTAGAATTTAACTCCCTTGCAGGTCAATCTCCTGGCCAATATATAAAGGCGTGTGTGGAAATTGAAGATGTCCATTATTCAGATTTCCAGCTATTGTAATCCGTAGGGCGCCAACACGGCGTATGGACTCATGCTTCATCATGTCAAGTTGTGATCTGTGGTTTGTAGGGCTGCGGCACCAATCAGTCTGAATGGGCACTGGCACCAATAGATGACGGCAACACTGGGAGCGGTTGTGCAATGCCTGACAGCTTCACTCCCTTTCTCGTTATAACTTGCAGGCCACCTTACTTATTTCGGAGGCAACCCTTAAGTGACATCGACCTCAATGATAGTAACGTACAATGCGTCCACCCTCGACTTGGTTACAATTCCAGGTACTGTGCGCTACAGGTTGCATGGCCATGGCCTCTTAAGTTTAAGACGACAAACATTCAAATAGTGGTGTAATGCTTCCTCCTATGCCTTTCCGATCCTTCCATGTCCGGTATGTCTGAGGACATACTTCTCGCACAGGGCCCCCCATGGTCTCGACAGATTCGTTGCCCTCGTTTTTCTCGCATCAAGATCCATTTGGGAAACCAAGGATAGAATTTCCATTTACGAAGCAAGCGTGTTGTTATAGTGCCTGCGCATAGACCCCATAGCCTTTCTAAAAGGCCAGGCAGTAGGAAGATGAGGTGCAGATTTATTTCAAGGAAATTGGCAATCCAAGGAAATTGAAAAAGGGCAACACATGTAGTAGAAGGCAAACTAAAAATAGGCAAAGTTACTGTCTGTCAAAGCCAGGACGAAAGAAAAGCCTGGAGCTCCATGCAAGGCAGCAGCTGGGGGAAGGGTAACCGCCACGAGGGTGTTAGGCAGACACCAGCACTGCCAGGGCTACACAACACCCAGGAAAACAAGAATATACTCGAAAAATACTAATGAAGCCAGTAGGCAACATTTGAACAAAGTCTGCGAGGTTGCACCCATATCATAAGGCAGAATGGCGGGTAGGAGAAAGCAGGGGGCTCAGCAGAGCATGCTTATGTAAGTGCTCATCAGAAAACGCTGGTCATAAATCCAGAATCCATGGCATCCAATGCCGCAACACAAACTAGGAGTCACACCTGGTAAGACATAGTAAGGATGGAAGGAGGACCAAGGAGCCAATAGGAGGCCTTAATGACGGGAAGAGCGGGGATACCGCGGAAACGAGCGCCTTGATAAAAACAACTGCTCCCAGGCTGTCCCACAAAGTATCTGACGTCTGAGGTCCTTCTGAAAGCCGTGCTTCCTAACGTGGACATAACAGGCATTTTCCACGGAAGGGTAGTGCTGGGATACTCTAGTAGGGTACAATACAAAAGTACATGATGCCGTACGGCAAAATTTGCTGAGGGCACCAATGGCCCCACACTCCCCCTATCCCATCATCAATAGTCAGAGAAGCAAGTCCGAACATGTTTGTGTGAACATGCATTGCTTCGGTCACCTATTCCGATTACATCCTCTGGTGTCCTTCCACCCTGAACGAGAGAACCCACGGGGCAAAAGCAAAGCATATGTATGTGTGTCAAGGCTGGGATTACCCGCCGACCCTGACTTGAAGGAGGGCATGCGGTAGTCACCCAGCTTGATAAGTAGGGAGGCAAAGCTAGCCAGCCTGATAAATAAGAGGACATAGCTAGCTAGCCAGTCTGATCAGCAACATGGCCTGTTGTGGACCTGACTAGAGGCAGGGCATGTTGATTCAGCTTCATCCCGCTTGACAGGCACTGAGCTCATGCATCAAATGTGATTGGCTCTGCCGGACTGTAAAAACTGGACAAACAAGCTCCGCATCCAGCCTGATCAGAAGCAGGGCCTGTCCTTGACCTGATGAAGTGCTCGGGCATTATAATCCAGCCTGATGAGAAGCAGGGCTGTAGTCGACCTTGTAAGAAGCAGGGCATCAGACCTCCCCTGCAAGCAGACGCGGTCCCCTCACCTAGCGGAGGATCCCCGAAACCCATCATCCAGCCCCAGCTCAGAAGGAGGGCATGTTGTCAACCTGCTGCACATCCGGGTGGCGGTCCCCCGCGGCCAGCAGAGCGCCCGGCTTCAATGTTGGCATGCGCACCGCCAGCGCTGAGGAGGGAGGCGGCAGGCCCGCTTGCGCCAGCATGCTCTCAATGGCCTGCAGGGAGGCCTGTTGCTCCTCACGCAGTCTCCCCTCCAGGCCATCTACTTGGCGTGCAACCTGACGTAGAACAGAGAATATGAAGGGTTTAGGGTTAATCCTGACACAAGGGGAATCAGGGGAGCCTGCTGATCCTTGCGCTGCCTCCCCTCCAGGCCATATACTTCATGCGCAGCAGGAAGCAGCGGCGGGAAAGGTGTAGATTTCAGCCCGCAGCGGCGCAAGAGGGAGGGGGGGGGGCAGTTGGATGGATGGAGGATCGAGGAGGAAGAAGGGTGGGGTGGGGGGGCAAGCAAGACCAGGCTCCCAGAGAAACGTCCATTCACATCACATGTTATCAAGACTCTTTTCCGACCCTCTTGCAACCTGCTTCTGCGTACCCTCAAAGGGTGACTGCCGCTGTCATCCTTCTCTTTAACCCTACTTTAGAACACTGCGTTCAACGTTCTTCCTCACCTGCATCAACGCGCCCTCAAAGCGGGACTGCCACTCTGCCATCTTCCTCTCTAGGCTGGCCGATGCAGATGCCAGGTCCATGGTCGGGTCCCCAGCAGTGGGCATCAACAGCCTCTGCTGCTGCTGCTGGCTGCGAAGTGCAGACATTTCCAGCCGAGTGCCATCCACACGGCCTGAGAAGACAGAGAAAATAAGAAGATTGATTGCACTGTAGTGTTATAGAAACATATAATAAGCAGGTCAAGGGGGGTATTCAGGTAGGTAGGTGTGGCAGCAGTATGGCTGACGACCTCTGCAGCATAAAAAAAAGTAAAGCAATCATTCATGTAGTTCGAATTTTGATGACAGGGAATATAGCAAAACGAAACAAGGGAAATAGCAAAACATACGTCACGAGATGCATCTTCCACGCATCCCCCACCTCCTCCTCCTACCCCTGGATCCTAGCAGCCCTTAAGCTTCCCTCACCCCCCCTGCCGCCCATGCCATCCTCACCTGCACCCCCCTCAACCCTTCCTTCCCCCCTCCCACCTGCCCTCCCATATCACCACAGTCACCACTGTGCGCCTTGGCAGGCAACCGCCCAACCGAAATATTCCCTGCTGTCCAGTCATCCTGCCTCCTGCCTCACCCCCTCCCTGCCCACATCTCCCGCGTCACCCTAACCTCCCTCCTCACCTGCCACCGTTTTCACCTCCGATGTCAGGCGTGCCACAGCTGAAGCGAGGCCATCCACAGCCATCGCCACCTCTGCCGCCCTGGCCTGGCTCCCCTGGCCCCACCTCCCTGCTCCCGCCTCCACGGCCAAGGTGGTTCCGGAGCCGCCACCCCCGCAGCTGCGGGATGCCTGGATGTCTGCAATCTCCCTCGCCATGCTGGACAGCAGGCCCTGCACATGAGGGTTGAAGGGCTGTAAGGGTCTAGGGGGGGTGCAGCTGAGCTGCGGGATGCCTGGATGTCTGCAATCTCACTCGCCATGCTGGACAGCAGGCCCTGCCCATGGATTGTGATGTTACAACAGCAAAATGCTACAAAGTACTAAAATGAATAAGACTGATCTCCCTGACCATGCTCAACAGCAGGCCCTGCATGGCGGGTATCTCACTTTGTTGCGACATGAACACACTTTGTCAATATTTGCACCCCAACAGGCCAATCCAGAATGATCTTATTCGCCATGCATATGGATTGTGGAGCGAGGGGATTAGGACTGCGCGCTCAACCTCAATCCTAGACATAAAGGCATGCAAAAAGAGATAGGGTTCAGGGTTTTGCGCTAAACCTCAACCCTACATAGCCAACCCTGGAGAGAGGACGGGATACAAGGCTTGTGTGTGTTTACGTGGATAATGATGTCGGGTGAACACTACTGAACACCAGGCAGAAAGAAGCGCAGCATAACAAAATTAAGATTTTTGAAACACAGGCCACTACTGGACCAATTAGGACAAAACTTTGACACTCGTTCACTACCCCCAGCCAATGTAGGGTTTACCATTCCTCTTGAGGGTCTAGTGTCCGCCCCACCAAGCTTAGGGTTTACCATTCCTCTCACCTGCAGCCTATTCAGGGGAGTGAGGGTTTAGTGTCCACCCCACCAAGCTTAAGGTTTACCATTCCTCTCACCTGCAGCCTATTCAGGGGAGTGAGGGTTTAGTGTCCACCCCACCAAGCTTAAGGTTTACCATTCCTCTCACCTGCAGCCTATTCAGGGGAGTGAGGGTTTAGTGTCCACCCCACCAAGCTTAAGGTTTACCATTCCTCTCACCTGCAGCCTATTCAGGGGAGTGAGGGTTTAGTGTCCACCCCACCAAGCTTAAGGTTTACCATTCCTCTCACCTGCAGCCTATTCAGGGGAGTGAGGGTTTAGTGTCCACCCCACCAAGCTTAAGGTTTACCATTCCTCTCACCTGCAGCCTATTCAGGGGAGTGAGGGTTTAGTGTCCACCCCACCAAGCTTAAGGTTTACCATTCCTCTCACCTGCAGCCTATTCAGGGGAGTGAGGGTTTAGTGTCCACCCCACCAAGGTTAGGGTTTACCAATCCTCTCAACTGCAGCCTATTCAGGGGAGTGAGGGTTTAGTGTCCACCCCACCAAGCTTAAGGTTTACCATTCCTCTCACCTGCAGCCTATTCAGGGGAGTGAGGGTTTAGTGTCCACCCCACCAAGCTTGAGGTTTACCATTCCTCTTACCTGTAGGCTGGTCATTTGATTTGATACCAGCCCCATATGCTGTTGGTTAGCCAGCGTGCCCTCCACCTGCAAGAAGGATACACATGTTTGGTGTTTAAATGCAGGCTTTGGGGTGTCCTACCAGAGTGCCCTCCACCTGAATGCAGGGTTGAGGGTGTCCTACTAGAGGGCCCTCCACTTGAATGCAGGATTACAATGTCTGAGGCTTCAAATGATGGGTCGAAGGTTTCCCGCCAGTGTACCCTCTACCTGCCTAGAAACAAAGGTAGGGATGTAATGCTTGAGCGTGCCAGAGTGCCCTGATACTGCACTTAAGGGCTGGCGAATGAGAGGGACTGACTGACTAACAGCACCGGTCTGCGGGGGGTGACGTATTAGGCAGCAGGGTTGACGAGTTCGCAGCCGTGCCATGACCATTCTCGGGTTTTATACACCTCCCTCTTCTTTGAAGGTTATGGGTTCAGCCATGCCCCTTCCGCATTCTCTAGTCCACCTTCCCGCCTTGAAGGTGAAGCCACAGCCCCCTCTTCACCGTGTCCACCAGCCCATCCCCTCTTTATGTTCTCTCCAGCCCCCCCCCCCCCCCTTCTTTCAAGGAGAAGGGTTCACACCCTCCTCCTCTTTTAGGGTAAAGGGTCTAGACTTGCCCCGTCTACTCATCGTGTTCCCCAGCCCAAACCCTTGAAGTAATATCTCCAGCTCCCCCCCCCCCTTCTCTCAAGGATGAGGGTTGACACAATGTTACCATCCCCCTCTTTTAGGGTTTAAGGTCCAGCCTTGCCCCATCAACTCACCGTGTTCTCCAGTTTGAGCATCCTCGAGTTCACATCCTCGTCCTGCATGCTGGTGTTGTACCGCTTCATGTGCTCCGAAGCCATCAGCTTACTCTCCAGCATTTGCAGCCGTGCCTCCAGGCCGCGCACCTCGGCCTGCTTGGTGATGCCGGGGCCATCCAGGCTCAGCTTCTTCAGCATGCCCTCCATGCTTTCGAACAGTGGGTTGGCGACGTCAGCGGAGGCGGCGGCCGAGGAGGGTGAGCCGCCGACGGCCGCCTTTTTCTTCTTCTTGAGGATGCCGGTCGTCTTCTTGCCCGGGGTGCCGCCTGAGGGTTTTAAGGTTCCAGGTTGCGCTTAGGAGTCGGGTGCCCTAGCCCTGATGCTGCTGCTGCAGCAGCAAGCACACTTAAGTTCTTGTTGCAGTAGCAAAATCCCACAGTTGCGGTCGGCAGCGTCTATACATCGACTCCAAATCTACCGCAAGCGGTGGCTTGTGCCATATTGCAGTAGCAAGCACTTGAAGCCTTGGGGTTTAGGGACAAATCCCTTAACCCTCAGTGCCAGAGAATGCAGGATTGTGAAATAAGAAATCAGCAAAGGGAGATATCAAGCAACACCCTCTGAGCAACAAGGCGTTGCATTGCATGTTGAGATGGGGAGCGCACCAGCAACCCTGGGATGAGTGCAGGTGGTTACCCCCGGCTGGAACCAGGGGATGACTGCAGGTAATTACTCCTCAGGGGTTTGAGGTTTTAAGCTTCTAGCTATCCTTCTAGCTATCTGTCTGTCTGGCTGCACACTCGCCCTCAGACGGCACCTGCTGGTTGGCCTCGAGCCACGGCAAAAACATTCACAAGTTCATCCACCTAGAAGGGATAACATTTTTAAAACTGAAGGTTCAAAATTATGAATTTCAGGGTTTTCAAATTATAAACCTCAGGGTTAAAATCTTGAAACCCTAAGGAGTGAAAACCCGACCCCCTCCTGCTGGCTGAATAGTCGCTCACCTCCAGCAGGTACCTCCTGGATTGCCTCTAGCCCGGACCTGCTGGCCGCCTCGGAGGCTGAGGCTGCCGGCCCGCTGGCGGCGAACACCGCTGCCAGGGCTGCCAGGCCATCAGGGCCGTTACCGCCGTCACTGCCTCTCTACAGAAGCAATGGGAGGGTCAGGGGGGTAGGGTCAAGATACGTAACCCAAACTTATTGTCCGTGGCAAATCCTGCCTTGCTTTTTTTTTCTGCCTGGAATAGGTCAAGGTCGGTCCCAGATGGTAGAGGTGCTTTGCGTGACCCAAATCCCTGCATGCACATTGGAAGCAGAATCGTGTGTGGCTGCCCAGGCTCTGCTGTTAGAAAGCTGGCAATATCGATTGTTGATCAGGATTTTCACTTCACGCCGTCATTTACTCATGTCAGTTCCAGTCAGCCCCGCCCCCCGCCCCACCCTGCTTCCCCATCCTTCCTCCCTGACCTGCCCAGCTCTGATTCCTGCCCCATTTCCCTGTCTTAGTTTCCTGCCTACCCCACAGCCCGCCACCCCCGACCGCTGAGGTCTCCATTTTACTATTCTGCTATCCTGCCCCACCCCAACCCGCTTCCCCATCTTGCTTACCTGATCTGCCCTGCTCTGCTTCCCACCCCGTCTTGCTTTCCGCCCCACTTTCCTGCATTTTACTTTCCTGCATGCCCCACGTCCCTGCTGTCTGCTTACTCCAAACGAGGTCACCATTCTGATTTCTTGCCCCGCCCCACCACGCTTCCCCATCCTCCTTACCTGCCCTGACTACTTCCTTCACCCCCCTTCCCCCCTGTGGACTATCTACCGCGGAGGTCTCCGGCTTCAGTAAGTGTCCACCCATCCTGCACTCTGGCCCAGCCATCCTGCTTCCCCCCCTTCACACCTTCCGGCTCCGAGGTCTCCAGGATCAGCTGCTGTCCACCCATCCTGCATTCCCACCCACCCTCCTTCCCCGCTTCCCTGCCTCCGGCGACCTACCGTTGTTGAGGTCTCCGGCGTCAGCGGCTGTCCGCCCATCCTGCAGCCGAGGATCATCATCGCATCCTCAAACGGCACGTCCGCCTCGTGCGCCACTGCCGCCAGAGCCTCAACAAATTCCTTGTAGGCTAGGCGCCTACACACACAAAAACACACAGGTGCCGATGGGAGTCAGAGATGGCCAAACCCTAACCATTTACACTTGGTTTCACCATGTACACTAGGTTACACCCTGTCACACCCTTTTACGCTTGGTCACACCATGTTACACTTCTCTCACCTAGAGCCCGTGGGCCGGTAGCGGAAAAATATCACCTCAACCGCCGTGGAGCTAAGGCGACCTGTTAGGCATGAGGGGTGAGGGGTCAGCGGTGAGGGTTGTGGCCACCTTTGGGGAATGAGGGGTGAGGGGTGCGGGATCAAGAGAGGCAACACAGAGGGGAGGGGACAAAGGGAGCCAGGGCTAAGGGCTGAGGGATCCACATGGGCAAGGGGAAGGAACTGAAACGATATGGATCAGCAATATTTTCTTTGAAGTTTACACTGACGGTAAAGGCATAGGTGAATGTCTAAGTCCTTATCCCCTTCATAAATGCATATCCCGCCTCACCATCTGGCTCCACAAAGCCAGCGTCTGCACACAGTCGGCTGAACTGAGGCATGTTCATCATGGAAACACTCTCTTGGGTGTATAGCCGGCCCTGACCCAGGGCAAACTTGCAATAGTTCTTGAACACGCGCTTGAGTGCAAGGTTGTTCTGGACACCTAAGGAGGGAGACGGAGAGGGGGGGGTCTAGGTGTGAGGGCAGGCAAGCTTGTAATTATTCTTTAACACTGACTTGAGTGCAGGGTTATTCTGGATGCGTGGGGAGGGGGGCGGAGGGGGGGCAAAACCAGGGTGCAGGGTTCAGGCGGAGGACAGGGAAACGCTGGGGGAACAAAACGACTAGAACAGACACCCCCTCATCCATTGGGACCTGACACTTGTCAGCTGTCATTCAACCGCAATAACAACTTCTACGTTTTCCTTCCTCCCGGCTGCACTGCCCGGCAAAAGACCCACCCACGGGGACTTGATGCTTGTCAACCGCTGTGGGGACAAAAACAAAAAGAACAGACACCCACTCACCCACAGGGACTTGATGCTTGTATGTCGCAGACTTGATGCGTCCCTCGCGAGTGGCCTGAGACTGGAACTTTGCAATCTGGTCGTACCTGCGCGCAAGTGTTCAGGGGTTCAGGGATCTTTGAACAGGCACGCCCATGCTATGTAGGTACTCAGATGCAGGATCTAGGCCACCAATGCAGTCCGCCGTGCTTCCTTCCTGCTTGGTCTTCACAGATCCACACATACTGCCACAAGGTGCCGAGCAACAAAGGAAGGGCTGTACAGGGTCGCATGTTTAGGGATGAATGTCCCGCTGCTGCTTGCCTGTTGCCTGCTACCAGGTGTTAAAATCCTGCAGGCCACCGCGTCTGCATAAAATCTAGGGTTTAGGGGCCTGCTGTCACTGCCGCCGCTTTCTTGTTATCTCCAACCAGCTGATGCAGTCTTTCAGGCTGATGTGGCCTTCTCTGCTCTAGGTTTTGTAGGTTAAGTATCAAGATGCTGCTACTGCACCCTGCTGTGTCTCACCAGCTGATGAAGTCTTGGAGGCTGATGCGGCCGTCTCCATCCCGGTCAGCCTTCTTGAACTCGGCATCCAGGATGCGGCCTGAAAGGGGCAGGCCCATAAGCATTTTCTTGAAATGGGTGGCATGCCCACAGTCAAAATGTGACTTCAACCAGGGGGTAGGCTTAACGGCATCATGTCAAAATACAGGAAAGGCCATCGGTCAAAATAAATGCACATTTAGCGCTTGTTTGCAGGAGCAGCCCGAAGGAAGCATTCCCCTTGCATGCCCCGCCCCTACATGATTCCACTGCTCACTGGTGATCCATCTCTCACCCCTAGCCCCTGGGTTTCCTAAACCCTAAACTCTCAACTGTGCACAGGGCATCCATCTCCCCCCCCATGTCCCGGGCCCCAACCCTGTGACCCTGACCCCATGCTCAGGCCGATGCACCCTGCTCTCCGACCCCTCTCCTGCCCCCCTTTCCGCTGATCACAGAGTGCCCATCCCACCCTCCTATCCACTTCCCAGCCCCACCCTCCTACCCACTTCCCATCCCACCCTCCTACCCACTTCTCATCACACCCTTCCATCCCACCCTCCCATCCTACCCTTCCATCCCACCCTCCTAACTACTGCCCTTCCTGCCCTCTTCCCTGCTGCTGTCCCCCCTCTTCCCGCTACTCAACCCTTCCTGCTGCTAGGTACTGCCCACTGCTCACCAACGTGTCGCGCCTTCAATCCCGTCAGCACGCCAACCTCATGCATTGCTGCCAGCATCTCATCCCTGCTCAGGGGTGGACGGAAAAAGGGGTAGTGGAAAAAGGGCTTTAGGGTGTGGGCTATGCTCTAAACCTTCATCATGCAGCACTGCCAACAATCTTATCCCTGAACTGCTAGTGGAGGCATTAAGGCATGAGAAAAATGGCTTGTGACAAAAATGTTTTAGTGTATGGCTTTACCCTAAACCCTGATCATGCAGCACTGCCAACACTCAACCCTGATCAGTCTATGCATCCACCTGCTTGTCAGATCATAACTCATGAATGCACACATGCATCCACCTGGTTATGAAGTTGTACTGCACGCATGCCCAACCAGTCAGAAGTCCTGATCCTGATCGTGCTGGCGGTAAATCATGGCCGCCCACCCCATTTCACTTTCTCATCATGCAAGTGATTCCGCACTCACCTGCTGAGGTAGTTGTCCTGGTTCTGGTCATGCTTGCGGAAGATGATGGCTGCCTTCTCGGCAGCTCCTCCAGCCGCCAGGCTGTTGCTGATCTTCATAGCACCCGGGCTGGTACTCATGCCAGTCTTGCGGCTCATCTGGCAGGGAAACAAGCAGATCACTCAGGGTTTAGGGTCTCAGTGTTGAGGGTGTAGGGCCTCATGTAAGGGTTTCAGGTATATAATCAGTGCAAAGACACGAAGGACAGCCCTTGTGCCGGTCTGGCAGTTCATCAGAAGTGGAAACACCATGTTCTTCCAAGGCGCAACAAGGGAGCATCCAGTCCCGGGATATGAACTGCCATGAAAGATAACGGGATTGCTGGCATCAGGATCACGTGCATTTCATCCGGGAGAGGAACATCATTCTCTGGGCTGGACAATGCGGTGGACATAATTCTGTGGACACAGCAACATGGGCATCTGAGGGGCATGAGGGCTTATGCTCGCACCGCTGCACCAGCTACCCCATGCCAGGCAGCAGGGCCCAACAGCATCGGGACGCCCAGTCGCATACCTAGTGGCGGTTACCCCACCCAAATCCTCACTTATCTGCATTAATTCTAGATGCCCACCCAAACCCTAAGTTATCCGCATTAGCACTAAATGTCCACCCAAACCCTTACCCACCTACCTGAACCCCAAGTGCCCACCCAAATCCAGATTTGCCCAATTGAACCCTAACCCCCACCTGGCTGAACTGGAACGAGACGGCGGTCACGGCTGTGCGCTGCGTGTTGGCCGTGTTGTACGTGTTGTGGCTGTACACGCTGCCGCCAGCTTCAGAGCGCGGGCCGTGTCTGGGCCTAGGGGATATGGACCTTGCACGGCCCGTGCTGCTGCCCGCCGCCTGCTGGCTATAGGGCAGAGCAGAGAAGGAGGAGGAGGCCCCTGTACGGGTGGCGAGGGGGGAGGGAGAATTTAGAGAAATAATGGCTTCGGCATCCTCGTGATACTCCTCATGAGGCCGCAATGTGAGAACACCTGGCAAACTAAGGCTCGCAGCCACCCTCCTCATAGCACAGGAAGAAGTGCTAAGCCCTGCATCTTCCCCAACCCATCCCCCACCACATCAGTAGCATAACCCATCTTTACCTTTGCGTCCGGAGGCCATCGAGGCATTCTCGATCCAAGCATGAATGTGCGGGGAGGAGCGGACTGCAAAGGGGCAGATGCAGCCAGCGGAGGGTGAATGAAACACAGTGCACCCTAGATACTTAGATAGTAGCACCCTTCAAACTGACAAACAAGATGTCTACGCTATATACCTAGATAGTGGCACCCTGAACCCCGACGAACAAGATGTCCAACCCTAGCACCAAGGCAGCTGCCCCCCTCAGTGTCCATCCTCTCACCTGGAGAGACGGAGACCGCCCGCATGGTGTTGGCAGCAAGGATCTCGCTCATCATCGCGAGGAGATGCTCCGGAACCGGACCTCCCAGTGTCAGGTGCATGAGACTGGGGGGTGAGAGGGCGTGGGCGGTGCAGGTGTGGAGTGTATGAGGCTGGGGGTGAGAGGGCGTGGGCGGTGCAGGTGTGGAGTGTATGAGGCTGGGGGTGAGAGGGTGTGGGTGGGTTCAGGTGTGGAGTGCATGAGGCTGGGGGGTGAGAGGGCGTGGGTGGTGCAGGTGTGGGGTGTATGAGGCTGGGGGGTGAGAGGGCGTGGGTGGTGCAGGTGTGGGGTGCATGAGGCTGGGGGGTGAGAGGGTGTGGGTGGGTTCAGGTGTGGAGTGTATGAGGCTGGGGGGTGAGAGGGTGTGGGTGGGTTCAGGTGTGGGGTGTATGAGGCTGGGGGTGAGAGGGTGTGGGCGATGCAGGTGTGGGGTGTATGAGGCTGGGGGGTGAGAGGGCATGGGCGGTGCAGGTGTGGGGTGTATGAGGCTGGGGGGTGAGAGGGTGTGGGTGGGTTCAGGTGTGGAGTGTATGAGGCTGGGGGGTGAGAGGGCGTGGGTGGTGCAGGTGTGGGGTGTATGAGGCTGGGGGGTGAGAGGGTGTGGGCGGTGCAGGTGTGGAGTGTATGAGGCTGGGGGTGAGAGGGCGTGGGCGGTGCAGGTGTGGAGTGTATGAGGCTGGGGGTGAGAGGGTGTGGGTGGGTTCAGGTGTGGAGTGTATGAGGCTGGGGGGTGAGAGGGCATGGGCGGTGCAGGTGTGGGGTGTATGAGGCTGGGGGGTGAGAGGGTGTGGGTGGGTTCAGGTGTGGAGTGTATGAGGCTGGGGGGTGAGAGGGCGTGGGTGGTGCAGGTGTGGGGTGTATGAGGCTGGGGGGTGAGAGGGTGTGGGCGGTGCAGGTGTGGAGTGTATGAGGCTGGGGGTGAGAGGGCGTGGGCGGTGCAGGTGTGGAGTGTATGAGGCTGGGGGTGAGAGGGTGTGGGTGGGTTCAGGTGTGGAGTGCATGAGGCTGGGGGGTGAGAGGGCGTGGGTGGTGCAGGTGTGGGGTGTATGAGGCTGGGGGGTGAGAGGGCGTGGGTGGTTCAGGTGTGGGGTGCATGAGGCTGGGGGGTGAGAGGGTGTGGGTGGGTTCAGGTGTGGAGTGTATGAGGCTGGGGGGTGAGAGGGTGTGGGTGGGTTCAGGTGTGGGGTGTATGAGGCTGCGGGTGAGAGGGTGTGGGCGATGCAGGTGTGGGGTGTATGAGGCTGGGGGGTGAGAGGGCGTGGGCGGTGCAGGTGTGGGGTGTATGAGGCTGGGGGGTGAGAGGGTGTGGGTGGGTTCAGGTGTGGGGTGTATGAGGCTGGGGGGTGAGAGGGTGTGGGCGGTGCAGGTGTGGGGTGTATGAGGCTGGGGGTGAGAGGGTGTGGGTGGGTTCAGGTGTGGAGTGCATGAGGCTGGGGGGTGAGAGGGTGTGGGTGGGTTCAGGTGTGGGGTGCATGAGGCTGGGGGAGAGAGGGTGTGGGTGGCGCAGGTGAGGAATTAACACGAAACACGGCATGGATTTCCATTTATCTCAATCATTATGGTCGGAAGGCGCTCCGGAGCCTGACGGACCAGTGGCGTGTGCATCAGGCTGGGGGCAGCCTTGGGGATAAGGTGAGAGGTGGTGGGTTTAGGTGTTTGGGTTCAGGTACTCGAGTGCACTATCTCCCGAACGCACATTTATTTCCAAATTCATTTGATTTGTCGGTCCGCACCTGCGGTTGTTAGGCAGCTCCCGAGCCACCAGCTCCGCGCAGTCGCGCGACACGACATCCAGACGTAGCGTATTCAGCGTGGCCGTGTAGCGCAACATCTGACACAGCTGTGCAACACCCTGCGCTCAAATGCACGATAAAGATCACGTATCTTCAAAAACGCTGAGCCACTGGCACTGCTAAGCAGCACCCTGCACACGTGAGTGCTAGTCCCCGGGTTCATAGCTCTGGTCCCAGTGGGACATCCCCAGACGTCCACCATGTGCAGGCTAAAGCCCTTCGAGTTATGAGGCCCCTGCAACCCTTCACCCTGGCCCCAGCGGGACAGCCTGGACGACCAGCAGGTGCAGGCTGTTATATACTCCTAAACCCCATACCCTTAACCCTGGATCCGCACCTCTGGCCCCAGCGGAACACCGCGGACGTCTAGCAGGTGCAGGCTGTTGTTCTTGGTTGCCGCTTGGATGACTGCCACGACCGCCGCCTCACCACAGCGACAGCCGGCTACTGCCACCTCCTTGAGGGTGCCTGGGATGGAGGGGGTTCAGGGTTCTTATTGAGGGTGTCTGGGGAAAGGGGTCAGGGCTCAAAGTTCAGCATCTAAATGGTCCCTAATTCAGTTAGGGTTCAAGGGTCTCATTGAGGCTGTCAGGGGGAGAAGGGTTCAGGGTCCTCCTGTGAAGTTTTGTGAAGTTTTTACAGTCCAGCAGAGCATCACATTTGATGCATGGGACATATGCCTGGTCCTCCACGAGGGAGTCTGGGGAAAGGGGTCAGGTTCCTTATGGAGGTTGCCTACGGAAAAGGGTTTTGAAGTTCAAGCTCCAAAAATATCCCTAGGGGATAAGGTTTAGGGTTCAAGGCTCTTCTTGAGGGTGTCTGGGGGAGGGTTCATGCCTGCAGGGTTAAGGCTTTCTACGCCAAGGGCGGCCACCTGTCTCAAGTCTCAACAGATCCCACAACACCACCAACCACTGATCCCTCAACTGATCCCACAACACCACCAGCCACTGATCCCTCATCTGATCTCACAACAACACCTACCACCACCACCACCAACACCACCAGCACCAACCACTGATCCCTCATCTGATCCCACAACAACACCTACCACCACCACCACCAACACCACCAGCACCAACCACTGATCCCTCATCTGATCCCACAACAACACCTACCACCACCACCACCACCACCAACCACTGAGCCTCAGCACACATTCTCACCTGTATTGAACCTCAGTGCATCCGCCACGGCCAGCATGGTCCCGTCCCCCATGTTGTTGTGGCTGACATTGAGGCGGGACAGCACCAGGGCACCCTTGGCCGCCTTGCACAAAGCCAGGCCACCAACATCAGTGATCTGCGCAGCATGAAGGCTGCAGCTTCAGGTTTTAACTGATTCGAAAGAAACAAGCTCGTCTAACAGTGTCGCTGTGTCAGATCACCAAGATCAGTTAGCTGCACAGCATGGAAAGGTCATTGAATAAAGCACTCCCCGAAGCTTGGTTTATAAATAAATAAATGCACAACACGCTCCGAGGCTTGACTTACAAATAAATAAAGATATGCCCCAAGGCTTGGCTTAAGGAAGCTAACCATGCAGCTGTAGCAGGAGCAGAGACAAAGAAGTGCAGATAATGATAAGGAGAAAGAGGAAGGAGAGAAAAGGAGGGAGACCTAACGAAACATCTCTGCTCTGAATCCTAAGGCCTAAGGCCTAAACCCTCCCCCCCGCCTGGTCCCCTCCAGCTCAACCCTGCACCTCCACCCTACACCTCCACCCCACCTGGTTCCCCTCCACCTCAACCCTACACCTCCACCCCACCTGGTTCCCCTCCACCTCAACCCTGCACCTCCACCCCACCTGGTTCCCCTCCACCTCAACCCTACACCTCCACCCCACCTGGTTCCCCTCCACCTCAACCCTACACCTCCACCCCACCTGGTTCCCCTCCACCTCAACCCTGCACCTCCACCCCACCTGGTTCCCCTCCACCTCAACCCTGCACCTCCACCCCACCTGGTTCCCCTCCACCTCAACCCTATACCTCCACCCCACCTGGTTCCCCTCCACCTCAACCCTGCACCTCCACCCCACCTGGTTCCCCTCCACCTCAACCCTACACCTCCACCCCACCTGGTTCCCCTCCACCTCAACCCTACACCTCCACCCCACCTGGTTCCCTTCCAGCTCCAGTTTGAGCAGCGGCACCGATGAGGACACTCCTTCGCTGATGAGCATCGCGGCCAGGGCACATGCACCCTTATCGCCCACTCGGTTGTGGGACAGGCACAGAGTCTGCAGGTTGGACATCATGCCTGCCAGGAGCAGGGGAGGGGTGGGGGGGAGAGGGGGCAGAGGATGGAGGTGGAATACTTCAATGTTGACAAGAGATGGAGGGATGGGGGACTGGAGGCAAAGGCTGGGCATGTTGGTTGATGGGTGGAGACTGGGGCAGAGGCTGGGCATGTTGGTTGAAGGGTGGAGACTGGGGCAGAGGCTGGGCATGTTGGTTGATGGGTGGAGACTGGGGCAGAGGCTGGGCATGTTGGTTGAAGGGTGGAGACTGGGGCAGAGGCTGGACATGTTGGTTGAAGGGTGGAGACTGGGGCAGAGGCTGGGCATGTTGGTTGAAGGGTGGAGACTGGGGCAGAGGCTGGGCATGTTGGTTGAAGGGTGGAGACTGGGGCAAAGGCTGGGCATGTTGGTTGATGGGTGGAGACTGGGGCAGAGGCTGGGCATGTTGGTTGAAGGGTGGAGACTGGGGCAGATGCTGGGCATGTTGGTTGAAGGGTGGAGACTGGGGCAGAGGCTGGGCATGTTGGTTGAAGGGTGGAGACTGGGGCAGATGCTGGGCATGTTGGTTGAAGGGTGGAGACTGGGGCAGAGGCTGGGCATGTTGGTTGAAGGGTGGAGACTGGGGCAGAGGCTGGGCATGTTGGTTGAAGGGTGGAGACTGGGGCAGAGGCTGGGCATGTTGGTTGAAGGGTGGAGACTGGGGCAGAGGCTGGGCATGTTGGTTGAAGGGTGGAGACTGGGGCAGAGGCTGGGCATGTGGGATAGGGATGGCAGGGTAGAAGGACGGGACAGACTGACCTTCTGCGGCTTGGACATCATGCTTGGCAGGAGCAGGGGGGGGGGGGTAGAGGCTGAAGGTTGGAAATTTCGATCAAGCATGGTGGGGTTCCGGACCAGGAGTAGAGGCTGGTCATGCTGGGTGGAGGTTGGAGGGGTGGAAGCAGAGGTTGGGTGTGCTGGATGACGGGTGCTGGGGTGGGAACGGAGGCTGGGGATCTTAGATGAAAATTTGTGGTGTGGGGACGGAGGCCGGGAATGTAAGATGAAAAGTGGTGGGGTGGGGGCAGAGGCTTAGAAAGTGGTGGGGTGGGGGCAGAGATTAGAGAGAATGAAATCTGGCGCCCCCCTGTGACGTCCGCTCAGCTTGCTCTCAAACGCCTTGGCCAAGTGAGAGACTCCTTCACACCCACGATCTCAAAAGCCTCGGCCACTCACGTACCCCTCTCTCTCCCATGCTCTCAAACGTCTTGGCAAAGTGAGAGACTCCTTCACACCCACGATCTCAAAAGCCTCGGCCACTCACGTACCCCTCTCTCTCCCATGCTCTCAAACGTCTTGACCACACGCATTACTCCCTCTTACCCACGCTCTCAAAAGCCTTGGCCAAATGAGTGACACCTTCGCACGTGATGCCGCACTGGACCAGGTGCACTGACTCCAGCCTGTCACACTTGAGTAGACGGCTGTCGGCCAGTATGGCTGCAAAGTCATCGCCCTACCACGCAGCAGGAACAGGAGGAGAAGCAGGACGAGAGGCAGCAGCATCAGCAGGAACAGTAGAAGCAGAAGCAGAAGCATCAGCAGGAGCAGGAGCAGGAGCAGCAGTGTAAGTAAGAGCAGAGGCAGCAGGAGCAGGAGCGTCAGTAGACGGAGGAGCAGGAGCAAAAGCAGCAGCAGGAGCAGCAGCAGGAGCAGGAATAGTGTCAGCAGTGGAAGCAGTTGCAACAGCTATTGCAGCAAAGCAGGGGCAGCAGCGATGATGCAATAGAGCAGGAGCAGTTGAGAAGAACATAAGCAGGGTTAGCAGGGGCAGGCGGGCAGTAGCTGCTGCAGCAAAGCGGGGGCCAACGGCATACTGGCATGCAGTTATGTGGGAGGATAGGGACTCATACTGATCTAGGTAGTCAAGGGTAACTGCTAAGGTGGTTGTACCGCCCTTCAGTCCTGAACCCTGCATGCTGCCCATTGCCCAGCAGCTCAGGGTTACAGTTGGCTAGGGTTTGCATCAACGTTACCAGTCCAAAACAAACGATCAGAGAAAACAACGCACCAGCTTGCAGCTTGTGATCTCCAGGCTCTGGATCTCTGCGCCGCCAAGCGCTCGCGCAAAGGTACGCAGGCCCTGGCCCCCTGCGCAGAGAAGGGAACGTACTTTGGTTTTGATATCATCACTATATTCAGGGGCCGCTGCTGCTGCTGACCCCGCTGTTGCTGCTGCTGCTGCCGTAGGCTTGGCAGGCGGAGCTGAAACTGCCATGGCCCTGCACTCCCACTGCAGACCAGGGTTCCTTGATTGTGCCAAGCCTTACTTTTGCACTCGCGATGCCTCCCTCATGGTTATAGCGTTTTCATGTTTCTTGCTTTCAGTTTGCAAGATTTTCAAGACCCTTAGGAAACGCCCACGGTCTGGCCCTGAAAAGAGCCCATGTTTGCCTTAAGGAGTCAAGGTCCACCAAACCTCATTGCGATAGTGCATTGGTATATCTAGCTTTCAGTTGGCAAGTTTTCAAGACCCGTTGACGCACAATAGTCTCACCGTGTCTACCTCAAGGTCCATCCACCCTCATTGCGTTGTTCCACCTGTGCACCCACCCTCATTGCGTTGTTCCACCTGTGCACCCACCCTCATTGCGTTGAGTTCCACCAGTGCACCCACCCTCCCAAGGGCATGTACGCACCCTCATTGAAGCTACACTCCACACTTTCCCCACTCGGTCACACTTTTTCATACACACGGCTCCTGGAAAGTAAGTCCTAAACCCTAAAATCTGAAAAGGACAGCACTGGTACGCACCCTCATTGAAGCTGCAGTCCTTAATGGAAAGCTTCAGCAGTGTCTTGCACTTGGAGCATGAGTCGGCAATCGCAACCCAGGAGTTGATGTTCTGCATAGGGGGGGTAAGCAGGGGCCAGAGGCACACTGGAAAGGGGGGTCACAATGGGATTGGGGTGGTAGACGACACTCAAGAGTGCAAGCATTATAACTTAACTGTTACTAAAGTAGTCACGCTTGATGACAGGACTGGACTATTGGAATGTGGTTTGCATATGCACAGGTGCCATCAGTGCCATTAAAAATGGGAGCCAACAACCACTCGGCTTCAGGCAATATCCTATCATCCAAAATGGGAGTCAGCGGTCCCTCAGCCATCAGGCAATATACCATCATCCAAAATGGGAGTCAGCGGTCCCTCAGCCATCAGGCAATATACCATCATCCAAAATGGGAGTCAGCGGTCCCTCAGCCATCAGGCAATATACCATCATCCAAAATGGAAGTAAGCGGTCCCCCGGCCATCAGGCAAAATACCATCATCCAAAATGGGAGTCAGCGGTCCCTCAGCCATCAGGCAATATACCATCATCCAAAATGGGAGTCAGCGGTCCCTCGGCCATCAGGCAATATCCTATCATCCAAAATGGAAGTCAGCGGTCCACCGGCCATCAGGCAATATACCATCATCCAAAATGGGAGTCAGCGGTCCCCCGGCCATCGGGCGATATCCTATCATCCAAAATGGGAGTCAGCGGTCCCCCGGCCATCAGGCGATATCCTATCATCCAAAATGGGAGTCAGCGGTCCCCCGGCCATCAGGCGATATCCTATCATCCAAAATGGGAGTCAGCGGTCCCCCGGCCATCAGGCGATATCCTATTATCCAAAATGGGAGTCAGCGGTCCCCCAGCTATCAGGCGATATCCTATTATCCAAAATGGGAGTCAGCGGTCCCCCGGCCATCAGGCAATATCCTATCATCCAAAATGGGAGTCAGCGGTCCCCCGGCCATCAGGCAATATCCTATCATCCAAAACGGGAGTCAGCGGTCCCCCGGCCATCAGGCAATATACCATCATCCAAAATGGGAGTCAGCGGTCCCTCAGCCATCAGGCAATGTACCATCATCCAAAATGGGAGTCAGCGGTCCCTCGGCCATCAGGCAATATACCATCATCCAAAATGGGAGTCAGCGGTCCACCGGCCATCAGGCGATATCCTATCATCCAAAATGGGAGTCAGCGGTCCCCCGGCCATCAGGCGATATCCTATCATCCAAAATGGGAGTCAGCGGTCCCCCGGCCATCAGGCGATATCCTATCATCCAAAATGGGAGTCAGCGGTCCCCCGGCCATCAGGCGATATCCTATCATCCAAAATGGGAGTCAGCGGTCCCCCGGCCATCAGGCGATATCCTATCATCCAAAATGGGAGTCAGCGGTCCCCCGGCCATCAGGCGATATACTATGGACACAGTAACCTGCTACTCGGCATTCAGCCCCCCTCTGATACTCCCTGGCCTGTAAACATCAGGTTCCATCTGGGCAGCCAGCTCCATGTGTGGATGAACCTGTACCCGGTGAGCTGGTGAGGGCACCAAGAAGCCAGATGGACCGACCGCAACCCTCTCTTGGGCCCGTGCGTGTATACAGCAGATCTTCTACAATCTATCCTTGGCCCCTATGCCCCTTATGTATGCATAACCGAGCTCATACACCCTCATGATGGACCATGTGCATGTGCAACAGAGCTCATGCACCCTCACACCGGCCCATATGCCCCATGTGCATGCAAATCAGAGCACATGCACCCTCACACCGGCCCATATGCTCCATGTGCATGCAAATCAGAGCACATGCACCCTCACACCGGCCCATGTGCTCCATGTGCATGCAAATCAGAGCACATGCACCCTCACACCGGCCCATGTGCCCCATATGCATGCACACCAGAGCACATGCACCCCTTCACTGGCCCATATGCCCCATGTGCATGCACATCAGAGCACATGCACCCTCACACCGGCCCATGTGCTCCATGTGCATGCAAATCAGAGCACATGCACCCCTTCACTGGCCCATATGCCCCATGTGCATGCAAATCAGAGCACATGCACCCTCACACCGGCCCATGTGCTCCATGTGCATGCAAATCAGAGCACATGCACCCTCACACCGGCCCATGTGCCCCATGTGCATGCAAATCAGAGCACATGCACCCTCACACCGGCCCATGTGCTCCATGTGCATGCAAATCAGAGCACATGCACCCTCACACCGGCCCATGTGCTCCATGTGCATGCAAATCAGAGCACATGCACCCTCACACCGGCCCATGTGCTCCATGTGCATGCACATCAGAGCTCTTGCACCCTCACACCGGCCCATGTGCTCCATGTGCATGCAAATCAGAGCACATGCACCCTCACACCGGCCCATGTGCTCCATGTGCATGCAAATCAGAGCACATGCACCCTCACACCGGCCCATGTGCTCCATGTGCATGCAAGTCAGAGCACATGCACCCCCACACCGGCCCATGTGCCCCATGTGCATGCACACCAGAGCACATGCACCCCTTCACTGGCCCATATGCCCCATGTGCATGCACATCAGAGCACATGCACCCTCACACCGGCCCATGTGCTCCATGTGCATGCAAATCAGAGCACATGCACCCTCACACCGGCCCATGTGCTCCATGTGCATGCAAATCAGAGCACATGCACCCTCACACCGGCCCATGTGCCCCATATGCATGCACACCAGAGCACATGCACCCCTTCACTGGCCCATATGCCCCATGTGCATGCAAATCAGAGCACATGCACCCTCACACCGGCCCATGTGCTCCATGTGCATGCAAATCAGAGCACATGCACCCTCACACCGGCCCATGTGCTCCATGTGCATGCAAATTAGAGCACATGCACCCTCACACCGGCCCATGTGCCCCATGTGCATCCACATCGGAGTTCATGTACCCCACACTTGCCCATTTGCCCCATGTGCATGCACGTCAGAGCTCTTGCACCCTCACACTGGCCCATGTGCCCCATGTGCATGCACATCCGAGCTCATGCACCGTCACACTGGCCTATGTAAATGCACATCAGAGCTTATGCACCCGCACAGTGGCCTATGTGCGCCATGTGGCCCATGTTGGTTCGTATCACAGCTCAGAAGCTGTGACGCAGGCACAATGGTCAGTGGTGCCCATGAAGCTCAGATCACAGGCGCCGATGAACATGAGACGCATGGCATGCGCATGTGCATGAGCACGTTAGCGTTGAAGCGCATGGCGAGGGGAGCAGGGAGTGCACGCATTTCTTATTATTGAGGTTTTGCAGCGTACGCTTTTCAACTTCAAAGCTTAGACATGCTATGCCCTGACACCTTGAAAAGCTGGAAAGTCAGGACACGGTATGGGTATCCAGCCTCTAGCAGAAAAAAATAGCTCGCTCTCTAGATTTTGAAATCCATACCAGCCTGCGATGTTGCTGATGTAGCTGGTGTTATTGTGCACAAGGACGACCACGGGCCTCACCAGCGATAGGTTGTGGAAGGAAAGATTCTCGAAGGGTGCCAGAGGCACCACTGCGCATAGCGCGATGACCTGGCCGTCAATCAGCGTCTCTGTCGGGCTGCTGATGCTGCATGTCTTCAAGTTGGAGCTCACTGCGCATTTGGTGCCAATTCGAGAGGGGGGAGGCAGGCGGAGGACATGGGGAGGGGGGCGATGCAGGGTCGGTGATGCCCACAGTGCCTTGCGTATACTTGGGCACAGACATTGAATAATTAAATACGGGGATGCATGATGTCAATGGCTTGGCCATAGCGTAGTGACATGCACTCTGCGTGTTGCGTGGTGCTCTTACGGCAGCTCAGCAGCTCTGGGACGGGCGACGCGCCGATTTCGCTGCATATCGCCAAATATGATGAATACGACTGGTTCATTACGCAGCGCTTGCTCTCGTATTATGTTTCAATCGGCGTAGCCAGATCGTGATGCAAGTTTGGGGAGTAAGGGGGTGATTGGCGGTCAATGTGGGAGGCGTTCGAGAGGGTCGAGAAGGTTGGGTGGAGAGGCGGGCGTGGCTCTGTGCGAATAAAACCGATCCACGAGGAGAAAACCGACACGTCAACCAATCACAACCAACGCACTCGCTTGCCTCATCTGCACTTTCTAAGTTGTTACCCATCCCCCCTGACCTCGATTTGACCTGCGACGTACATGGCGTGTACACGGAAGCCGTCGTCTTTTTTGAGCAGCAGGTAGGGCCCAGAGGTGTAACGCCATTATCACAGGTGGAAGGAAGCGCATGAGGCCTTCTCTGTATATAGTGGACGTTTGCTTCCTTGCCGCATCAGACTGACTTGACTGCTTTGGGGTGGCAGCATAATGCTCGACATTCATATGTCAAAAGGTGTCGCATGCCATACAATATGATCAGTGCCATGCAAAGTGTTACCTGTTCAAAATCCTGACACTCTAATCTTTTAGGAACTGCTAAGCAAGTACAGATGTTGGCCTTGAGCAATGAACCTGCTGCCAATGACCCTGATGGCTGCTATGTTGCTGACCAGTCGCTGTCCAAGGGGTTGAAAGTGTTTCAAATAAAAAAGGTGGGGTGCTGCCCTTGAGCGCCGGTCCGGCTGCCCAGCTTTTTAACAGCAGATGAAGTGAGAACTGTCCACAAGAATGGAAACGGTGCAGGGGTGGATTCATGGGTGGGCCGGGTGGCAAGGGCAGCCCCGCAGGCTTACTGAGGTCGTATGCTGGGATTGATCCACACCGAGGGCGTCATTACTCGTGTGCCCAGTAAAGCTGAGAGTAAAACCGTTATTTTACAAACAAACAGAGCATGCTCCTCATGCAACTGCCGCAAGGGTGAGGCGCTGAATGCCACGGCGCATGCAGGCCACATGGACGTTGTGCAGACCTGGCCTGCATTTTGGGGGAGGACGAGCCCCTGTGGGGCAAGAGCAACTCAGTGGCGATTATGGCGTATTAATGAGGCTGCATAAGTTTGAGAGACATGTCCCAGGAGTGGCGAGATTAATTCTTGATGGACTTGCTGATTGTGCGCAACAAGTCGTGAATTGTGTTGGCGAGCATGGCAGCATGCCCAATCCTTGTGGCACCTGTTGCTTTTCGTAACCGACCAACCGTATTAGGCAGGCCATCGCTGGGCCAATGGGGACCAAACCTGAACCCTTAACCCTAAACCTGAACCTACCTAACTTACTGATGGTAGCTCTTTTTAGGGCTTGCTTTTGTCCACCATCCATTCCGTGGAGTCCCCATCCCTTAACGAGAAAATCTTGCAGGCAGTACATGTTCCTGGCTATGAATTCATACTTCAAAGTAAAGTGGTACCCTCACTTAGATCACAGTGTTAGCTGTTGCCTTATAAAATTCGTGTTGCACCACCCTTCACTGATCAGCCACGCTGTGCCAACCTAGATCGACTCTGAGGAGTAGAGACGAACTACCCTGTGATACATGTTCCTGGGTATGAAGTACTGCTCCACCACCAGGCTGAGCCGCGGCGCCCCGGACGGGCTGTGGAACCTCTGCACCGAGTGCTGCATGTGAGACAGGAAGCGGAGCACGGCGTTCTCCTGTGGCGCAGGTGGCTGGGAAGGCATGCCCTCCTTTGCACTGAAGACGATTCGGCCGCCTACCATGTCGGGGGGCACCTGGTCATGGAGGGAAGAGTTTTCAGGCTTATTTTCAGATTTCTTGTACGGTCCTTAATGAATTTATTTGTTGAGCGCAATTATGAATCTCTGAGCCATTGATTACATTCTCCTTTGGGAAAAAATCCATATATGTTTCATGAGTCTCTTCTCGTGACTGAGCAACATATCACTATATCAGCTACATTTCAGCGCCTGCCCGGTGGCCTTAAGATGTGAGACGTTGCCGTCTGGGTCAACGTCGGCCATCTGCTGGGCTCGAAGTTCAGTCATAGCTTAGGTTGGGGGCAAATAATAGGGGTGGCCTGTCATCTAGGGCCACCGACCATAGGCTGGGCTCTAGCTTTGGGACCAAACCTTTGGTCACAATCAGTGCAGTCTACGCTTTTGTAGCCGCGGCATATTCTGCCAATCGTTGCCTCTGAAGCAAAAACAAATAACACGGATGGCTGCTCGAGTGGGAGCTCCCCTTCATCACCATCCTAGAACTACCGGTACCACCGTGACAACAGACCTAACATCAGAAGCACCAGCATAAGGGCTTAAGAATTTGGATTTTAGGGTCAAGGGTTTGGGGTATGGGGTAGAGTAGTAAAGGGTTAAGGGTCCATAACTATCAGTACAACGGAAGAGAATACCTGTCAGACAGACAGTGAGAAGATTACGCCCCGACAGTGAGTGACGGACAGCCAGCATAACCACCACAACCACCATGACCAACCACCTTTACCTGCCAGTACCACCGTGACAGATCCAGGAGAAGGATACAAAACCTATGCCCCCGGCCGTCTGACAACCACCAAAACTACCGTAACTGACGCAGTCAACCACCCTGTAACTGCTACAGCCACTTTGGCAAACCTGAAAGAAAAAGGGAGCTACGCCCCTTCTACTATGCAAAACTACCCAAAGCACCGTGTTACAACCATAACCACCCACCCCGTAACCGTCACAACCACCGAAACTGACCTGGAGATACAGCACAAAAGTATGGTTTGAAACAAACTGCTTGTACGGTTCTAGCACATGTAGGGTGTCTGCATAGGGTAAGATGGTGCAGGGGTTGGGTTTAAGGGTTTAGGTTAGACGGTGTAGAGTGTAGGGTGTAGTGTTTAGGGCACAGCAGGAAAGGAGGGCGAAATGGTCAGGATGCTATAATGGTTTCCTTCCCTCTGCATCCTTTCATAACGGGCTCCCACTTTTGTTGGGTATAAATTCCAGGGCTCAGGAGTCATGGTTCATGGTTCAAGGCTACATGTTCAAGAGGTAGGCTTGAAGGTTTCACATTCTCCAGTCTCAACAGCTCTCAGACGGATCTCATCAACTAGGGCTCAGATAATGCTCATCACCCTCCCTCAACTGTCTGACTTGGTCCCTTGGGGTGGCGGCGCCTGAAACCCTGAACCAGAACTCCCTGGCTGTATTTTAGCATTGCGTCATTCCCCTAACCCAAATGTCCCTAGGGGGACTTAATTCTCTTTCTTTGTATCTTTCATTTGCCTTCGTTTTAGCAGATACTGTGCACAGCCTGACCTCCATTGACTGATTCTGTCCTGCTCCTGTCCACCCAGATTGGCATACTGCCTTCAACTGGAACCTTGATCAACCATCACGATACATAAACCATTTACTCACTGTCCAGATGCTCTCCAGCAGCACCTTCAGGAGCATCCTCTTCCTCTTCCCCTTCCTGATTAGGAGCGCCCTGGGGCGCCTGCACCTGTTCACCCTGATTGGCATCGAGCTGTTTGACCAGCTGTCCCTCAATCAGTTCCAGCCGCTGTTCCTCCAGCTGCTGCAGATGTGTCAGCTCCTCCAGCCGTCGCTTCTCCAGCACCTGCAGCTGTGAGAGATCGAGCAGCTGCTGCTCGTTCAGGTGCAGCCCAACCTGATGCTGTGGACTCTGCAACTGCTGGTTTCCTAACAGTTCATTCTTTAACTGTTGATTCTGTAACTGCTGCCTCTCCAACTGCTGATTCTTTAACTGCTGATTTTCAAACTTCTTCGACAGCCCCTGCAGCAGCGAGAGTTCCAGCTGCTCTTGCTGCAATTGATGCTGTTGTTCCGCCTGATCCTGCTGGCCGTTCAGTTCCAGCAGCTCTTTGCGCTGTCCCAAGCTCTGCGAGTGCAGCTGTCGCGCCTTCCGTGGCTGCTGCTGCTGCCATGCAAGCTCTTGCAGCCGGATCAAATGCAGCTGTTGCTGCTCTTGCTGCTGCTGCTGCTGCAGTTCCTCCTGCTCCTGCTGATCTCTCAGTTCCAGCTGCTCACCACCTTGCACCAGGCTCTGCAAATACCGCCGATGCTGCTCCTGTGACAGCTGATCACCAAGCTGCCTATCGCTTTGACTCTGGTGCTGCGGCAGCATCAAACGCTGCTGCTGTTGCTGCTGTTGCTGCCCCTGCAGCCCCTGCTCCTGCCCCTGCTGTTGCTGCTGCTCCTGCTGCTGCTCTTTTGACTGCTCCGGCGGCGCCTGATGTTGACTCGTTTTGTCCTCCGCCTTGGCAGCAAGCCCAGTTGCAAGGCCAGTGGCGATGCCAGCTGCAGTGCCTGATACAGGGCCAGCAGCAGGGACAGTGGCAGCGCCAGCAGTGATGGCAGTCGCTCTTCGAGCTATTTCAACTTTCCTGGCAGTACGAGGTGCGGTACCGCCAGTAGCGTCAGCAGTACGAGGTGCTGTACCGCCGGTGCTGTCAGCAGGACGAGATGCCGTACCACCAGAACTGTCGGAAGTGAGGGATGTAGAACTGTCTGTGGGGTCGAAGAGCAGATTGCGAAGCCGGTATTTAGGAGGGGCCTGCCAAGGAGGAGGGAGACAAAATGTTCCTTCAGTTGGTCGCATGTCTCTTTTGTGCGGGTTTTAGGCTATGTTTAGGTTCATGTCGCTGGCTTTCCTCTGCCTGGCCCTTTTGAAAGCTGGGGGGGTTTGTGTCAAGTATGTAATAACAAAGGATGGCTTGAAACATTTTAAAACATGAATTGATTACCTGTGGATTAAAACATCACGTGGATTGAAGAAGGCTAAGATTGAAAGGGGTAAGGAGATTCATTTGTTGAAATTGATTTGGTTAAATATTAACCTGATACTGGTATGCACAGGGGTACCGGTATGCACACAAAAACATTCATAAATATAAGGCGCGGGGATTGACAGAGGCGAAAATTGCGAGGGGCCTGTCCAGGTGGAATTTATTTTTAAAGCAGAGACAAAATATGCCATCCCGACGGGGATGAGTAGATCGAAACAGGGCCGTTCGTGACGGCTGCGTTTTAAGAGGATCCTGCCGAGAGGGGATGAATCAAGCAGCGCGCTGAGACATTTTGTAAAGCAAAATGTAGGTTCCACCGGTATCATCAGTATACAAATACGGAGCGTGAATTTACAGAGGCTACCTTGACGAGGGGCCTGCTGAGGAAGGGATCGTCATTTTTGACGTCGCTGAATAATGCCGTATCGAGCTACCATCGTACTATCGTAGTGCAATCCACCTCCAGTTGAGCTGCTACCCGAGCAGGTATGTCCCTAGGCCTTGTCCATCCTCAGCGTATTTTCAGGAGGCTGTGCTCAAGCGAACCAAGCCCCCTAATTCAAACAATTCAGTACTCACCGCAGAAGCCTGTGGTTGAAGCCCTGCCAGGGCCATCAGGTCGTTAAGTCGTTCCCTCCAGAGGCCGGCTATGCTACGGACTACGGTGCGCGATATCCCACGAGGCGTTCTAATAAATTAGTCACCTACCGCAGACACCCCACGGTCAGCTGCTACCTGAGTCTGCTACCTGCTTCAGGTCCTGGACCTGATCCTCCTTTGACATGTTTTTTCAGGATGCGAGAGCTTGCCATCGATGCGGAGAAGTTTAACCATTCACGCATTTGCAACACAGAAAAAACGCTTCTTCTGGGGGAGTCGCTGCCAGAGCTGTCACATCGTTGTTTTCAGAAGCAGTGCCCTTGGGCTATCAGGGGTAACTCATTCATCTTCTTACAATTTTGTCAGTACCGTACCGTACCCGGAACATACTGCTTGACCGTACTGTATAACTTACCAATCAACCCTCCCGTGAGTTGAGCATCTACCAGAGCCGGCACGACGTCTTCTGAAGGAGGTAGTGCTGATGTGCACCGCATGCCTTAAGGCGTTATGATCAGTGTCGGTGTGTGACACCGTAAAAGGGACTAAAAGGGTGTAACGCAAGACGGTGTGTGACACCATAAAAGAGACTAAAAGGGTGTAACGCAAGACGGTGTGTGACACCGTAAAAGGACTGAAAGGGTGTAACGCAAGACGGTGTGTGACACCGTAAAAGGGCCTAAAAGGGTGTAACGCAAGACAATTTTCGGCGGCTACTGCTAGAGCCATCAGGCCCAATTTAAATCACAACATTTGTTTTTTAATTTGAAACATTTTCCTGACATTCCCCTCCAAATTCATCCTGGCATTGTCTTTTGAGGCTTGTCCTCCCTTTGCGCCATCTTCATTATGTGGTGCAAATGTGCACCATGCCCACCAAAACAATATGTTGTGCAACCTACCAAATCATAATCCGGTACTTGAGCGGCTACCAAAGCCGGCACGGCATCTTTTTCGGGAGGCAGTGCTTTAGTGCACCATGCCCTCCAAGGCCTGAAAATAAAATTTCTTGGTACCCACCACAGAATCCTCCTCCTGCTGAGTGGCTGCCAGAGCCGGCTGCAGGTCCTGGGCCTGTTCTTCCTCATTGTCGCCTTCAGGAGGCTGGGACTTGCCATCGATGCGAAGCAGATTTACCACAAAAGCATTTGCGCCTTTTAGGCGCACCATATCGACGAACGCCAACATCTCGGAAATGTCCCTAGTGGCACAAGCAAGCATGCAAGCAAGAGACGGGATCGAATTGAAACCCGCAAGAAAAACACACAAATTGACAGCCGCAAAACAATGGCAAACTAATATTTAGCTATGCTACCGATATGCTACCAGGAATTGGTTTGGGGGGGGAAGGGGCAGGGTTAGTGAGGCTGGCAGGTTCTGAGCAGTGGGGGCGGAACGGAGGTGCTGTACCGCCGAAAGATGCCCAACAGGAGGAAAACAAACACGGTTGCGCTCTTCAGGCGCACCATGTCCACGAACGCCAACGTGTTCGAAACATCACAAAAGGAAGCAAACGAAGCAAAGGAAGCAAAAGGAGGCACAAGCAAACCCCCCTATAGTCCTATACCCCCTTATAGGGTCACCCCCCCTACATGATGTTTTCCTTCCTTTTAATTGGTGCAGTTTATTTTTTATGGCCAGGCACCTAGCAGATGGAGCAACGTCCTGCCCTTCAATACTCCTGTCCACCTTTCAACCTTAATTTAAGTTCTCTAGATTGATCAAAATAGGTATAAAATTAAAGAAAACAATTGAATCGAAATTCAACTAAAATTATCTCAATGTAAAATTAAATTATAACTCATTGTATAAACTGTCTGTCTATTTTGTTCTTCTAAACATCACTTAATTCCTCTGGGTTTTCTTTTAATTTACCTAATCAAACGATTTTCTAGACAACCCACATACCTTTCCATCCGGGCAATCTCTCGCAACTCCTTGAATCCTTCCAGATTGAAGGACATGACGACACCACTCGTCTGACCTGGCATCCATTGTGAAGGTTGAGCGTGGAATAAATGTATGAAAACAGAATGTAGGTATCCTGGTGGAAGGGCATGACATCGCCACTCTTCTGAGCTGGCAGCACGTGTGGAAGCAAGGTGTGAAAAACAGTGTGGGCGCCCAGCAGAAGGAGAAGGAAGTTTGGAGAAGGAACGTAAAGGCAAGAGGGGAAAGGAAAGAGAGAGCGGAACACTAAAGAAGACCCCCCCTAGAAATAGACAGGCAGTGCAAAGGTTCCCTGCCCCTTTAGCCAGCATCACCTGATGATTTGGTGATGTTGCCAATCTGGTAAATCACCCCGAAAAGAATCCAGTGAATGAATGAATAAATAAATAAATAAATAAATAAAGGAATAGCTACACAAAGAAGTGAGTGGATTGACGAAGCCGCTTCTTTTGGCTGAAGCATGAGACCTCCCCTCCCTCCTCCCCCTCCCTCCCCCCCCCTCCTCCCCCCCCCCTCCCCCCCCTACTCCCCCTCAGCTGATGGACCACACTTCCTCGTCATTTCAGTCTTAGAATAATGGTACGTTATGATAAAATGGAAATCTTCTGCTAGCTGTGACAAATAATTATAAAAACAGCATGGGTCACCAGTCATCGGCACCAATATAAATAAATAAACAAATAAATTGATCCCGGAACGCAAACAAGCGAGTGGCTTGAGGCAGCCACCCATTTGGCCGAAGCATGGGTCATGGCTCTACCAAAACAATCCTTAAGAATCAAGATATATTCCAGACTTGCTTGCTTGCAGCGGCTTTTACAGAAGAACCTGAGTCACAAACAGATGCGCGGCGAAAACATTTAGACAGGTAATCGTAATTTCTTTATTTTATTCATCGTACCGAACACCCATCATGTAAAGAGGCGCCTCACCGAACAGATCTTCGTTGAGGCTACTCTTTGTCATGATCAGCAGGCTGTCCTTGAGTATGTCCCGCATGGTTGCAAAGCGCTCGGGTGACATGAACTCCGTCTGAAAGGACATCCTGGGACAGAGAGAAAAAAGAAAGGGGACTTGCAACCAGAGGAAGGAACTTGAGGGAAGAGAGAAAGAGGAAGAAATGTCTTTTGTTGGCTAGCGGGCTGTCCTTGAGTATGTCCCGCATGGTTGCAAAGCGCTCGGGCGACATGAACTCTGTCTGGAAGGACATCCTGGGACAGAAAAAATGATAGAAAGTGAGAAGGTGAGTACGTCACGAATGGTGGCAGAACGCTCGGGTGACGTAAATTCCGTTTGGAGGAACATCTTGGGGCAGTGGAGAGAGCGTGTGTGGCTCTGCCAGCCAAGGCAGTGCTGGTGATTAAAGGCTTTGTCACTGAATGTTTGTTATCATATGAACGGCGTTATTACATTTTCAGGCACACGCAACATAACGATGAGTAATGTTTCGCTGCAAATAGCCTCACTAATTTCGCTGAAAAGGTGGACATGGCCGCAATCTTCCCAAAAGACATGAAGCCTGCCGCTTGTAAATAAAATTAAACAAAATTGGGAGGAGGCAGGGCGTTTGCTGCCTGAAACAGCATTTTGGAAAAATGGACGGGGGGTGGGGCGACTGCTGCCTGAAGCAACATTTAGGAACAAGAGAGGTGTCTGGAGCATGCAAGACATGCGTGTTATTATCAGTCTGGGCGTCACGACTGCCAGCAGGTGTTTGACGGCAAAGGCTGCGCTGCTTCCTCAGCTCTCACCCACCGAGGGGCGCAGCTCTGACCTCCCCGAGAGGCGCAGCTTTCTTTCTTTTTGAGTCAGGGAGTCGGTCATCATGACATTTTTCTCACCGATCTTCAGCCGTCAGCTGATGGCCACCCGAAGGCCAAGCCCGCTCAGTCGCGTCATGTAGCCCCCAATAACAAATCAGGCTTGTCACCAAGAAAGCGGCAAGGAACCAAAACCTGCGAGGTCGGGCATTAATTTAAATTGATTATGTGCGTTATGTTCAGCGGTGACAAGCAATGGCCTAATAAGGCAACCCAAGGCCGGGCAGCAAGACCTCAATACAAGACCAGGGTTAGTTGTCATCAGGAAAGTGGCAAGGAACCGATGCCTGCAAGGACATCAGTTTCATTTGGTTTCATTTGGTTTCATTTTTGTTACTTTCGTTAATTTTCGTTTATTTTAGTTTGATTTGGTTTTAATTTGGCTTAATTTGGTTTACTTGGTTTTAATTTGGTTTAATTTGGTTTAATATGGTTTAATTAGGTTTAATATGCGTTACGCTCAGGGGCATCAAGCTCTCATCTGTTCCAAAAAGGCAGTCCGAGGCCGGGCATTGAGATGGATATGAACGAGTCGGGTTGTTATAAGATCTGCAGCAGGGAACAGACGCCTGCTAGCGGGGACAGCTGTTCACATCACTTATGTGTGTTGCGTTCAGGGACAAAAAGCTACTGCCTGAGTAGGTAAGAAAGACCAGGGCCAGGAGTTTACATGTTCAGGCCTCGACATGTAAACACGTACAATGGTGTTTTGGTTGCTGGCTTTTCTTTTTTCTTTTGCTTTCGCTCCGTTTCTCTGTTGGTTGCTCATCGGTCCCCTGTTTTGGCTTTGTTTGATGGCCTTCCCCAGTTCGGCTCTTACTTACTTATTCACGGGACTGTCTTAAAAAATTAAGTAACATGGTCAAACCCAAGGTGGAGCCACAAACAGATTCAGGATGAACCCGTCTAAACTCCGGACCAAGCAATGTATCAAGCTCCGGTCCTTCATCGAGTTCAACCCAAGTTCATAAGTTCATCATTTACTCCAATTCTAGTTCTTCTCTGGACCAATATATACGGCCCTACTCACGGCACAATCACGGCGCTGTGATAAATAAAAAAAACGCTTGGACCCAGACCTGAGCCAGTTACAAACCTAGGATCAGCCCCTTGACCAAACACCGGTTCAAGCAATGTATCAACCATGGTAGCACCATCCGGCTAGACCTGTACCGTATCGTGCCACCATGGTCTTACCATCTGGCTTAACCTGTGCCGTATTGCGCCGTATCGTGCCATATTGGTCTACCTTGGTAGCACACTCAGGTCTTTCTCCTAGTGTAACCCATGACCACCTCATATTCTTCTCCGGACCAAGATATACGGCCCTTATGCTGCCTGACCCTTTCGAAGTGGGCTGAGGGTGGTTGCATTAACTTTGACTCGGCAAACACTTCAAACAAGTAGTTTTTATCTGTTGGAATGTCCCCAAATCATGTGCTTTTAAGACGCAGAGGGCCAAAATCAACTGTTTATAAGCCGTGCACCCGCTGATCAACCGTCCCTGCTGGTCGCGTCTATGGTCTAGGTGATGCGCATGTCACTGCACACTGTCGCTGCTCAATCTCGGTCGCGTTGCCGATACATCAGGCCCACCGGTAGTGCCATAAGTGTGTGGAGCTCAAAGTATGGGGCTCGTCAGCAATTGTTTAATCTGGCATCTTAAGGCTTCTAGAGTTTAGGGTTTAGGGTTGGGCGGCCTGTCTCACACCTTGTGAAGTCCCAGCAAAAGATGCTAAGCCGCAGCAGGGTCTATTGATTATTTGTTTAAGTATTTAATAAGCCGCGATGGAAAATAAGCGTTAATTTCTTGCGGAGGCAAAGGACGCCTACGAAATGTAGATTTTATTAGCCTTCACTCCGGTACGATGACACGATTACTTTTAAGGCTGTCCTCATAGCAAATAATCGACCAGAACTCTTAAATCTCTGAGTGAAAAGTGGTGTTGACAGACGATCATTAGTATAGTCATGGATCCCATGAACCCCAAACAACGTTAATCATGAGGCAAGGCAAAGCAAATCTACCGTAGTGCACGACTTCAAAAATGCACAAATGCAACAAATGCAAATTATTCTGAACCCCAAACACACAGCCACAAAACAGACCCCCATTCCTTCCTCACAGCCTCCCCTGCCCCCCATGGTGCAAATGAGCCCTACCTGAGGGGGGGTGTAGTGTTGGACACGACAGTAATGCAGGAATACCCCCACCTTGGCCTGTGCTTCAAACCTTTAACCCTGACCCCCAAACCCTGAATCCTAAGGGGTTTAACCACGAAAGAGTGGCACAGGAATGAAGCTCACCTTGGCATGCACCTATGCAGGAGTAGCAGACGGCTGAAGAGGCTCCTGGTGAAGGCCTTCCTTTGCTTCGAGGGGCTTTGAGGACATCCGGAAGATCCGCTAGATCTAAAAAATCCGCCCATGCCGTAGTGCTCCGTCCTGCCGTTGTACTGCCCCTTCCCGCCGTCGTAGTATACCCCGCCGCCGCCATTACAGTTAGCCTCGTCATTTATCTTGTCCGCCGCAGTCCAGAAGTTCTTGGGACCGCTGGTGTATCCGCCTCCAGCCGCTTCGGCGTATGCCTGCCATTTCACAAGAAAAGACAAAAACATGAAATACCGGGAGGGCGTTAGCTCATATGAGGTTGTAGGGCCAGTTGCCGGCTTGCCGTCCCCGCCGCCGCAACAGCAGCAAGAGTTTGGGGACCAATGATACGCCTTCCATAAGGGGTGTTGTTTGAAGAGTTTTCTTGGGCCCGTTGCCGCTGCCGCAGCAGCTGAGAAATATGCGACAAGGTACGGTGTGGGTTCAACGATTTGGGGGACCTGCCGCCGCCGCTGCCGCCGCCGCTGCTGCATCGACATGTGCCTGCCTGAACAAGAAGGATGCAAGAATGCGCAACAGGGTATTGGTCAAGCGTTTTTTTTGACGCCTGACACCTGCTGCTGAGCCAAAGGTGATAACACGACAACCAGCCTGTGGCCGGTGCAAAAGCACTTGGGTCCTATACACTAGTCCTTCATAGCCGCAGGCCATTATGTAGCTAAGTTTTAGTTGCAGCGCTCTAACCATGCCATGATGACTTTTCCCCGACATGCCGGCTGTCCTGGTTGCACCGGCCGCCCTTGGCCGCTGGCAGGGACACAGGATACGGGCCGTTGTGGCCAAAAATCCCCTATTGTTTTGCTTTGTATCCATACGGTCCACTACGGAGCACCGACTGGAAATCCACACTTGTGTCCCGTATTGGCCACCATCCCGTGGCGTATCGTATCGTACCGTATTACATTACCGTAATCCGTATGCTGTGTCCCTGGCCGCAAGCCATATGATGTAGCTGAGCTGTAGCTGAAGCAACAAAACATCAAGTCAAGCGTGTGGGCGCACCTGGAATGTTGCGTCCAGGTTCTTCATGGAAACGACGGAGGAGATGCAAGTGTCTGACAGAGTCACGGGAGAGCGCTGCCTGCCTGACCTTGCTGTGCTGATTAGCTGTGCCCTCTGTGTTCCTGATGTGCAGGTGGAAACACGAGTATGTCAAGAGTTGATCATGTGTGCCGGATAGCCCAGACCCGGACATGAGTTTTGAATCCAAGGGGAGCGATGTGTGCGCTGGGATGCCTGCTGGTCCTAGGAAATCTTGTCTGACTGATGTCAGAGCACGATCCTGGTGCAAGATGATATTGTGTACCAGATAGACAAGGTCCAGAGATGAGTGTTTTTTGCTGGTTAGCTGGCCAGGCAGAGATCCCAGGAGGTCAGAATCAGAGATGGAGGAACGTTGTGCCTATCCGGGCTGCTGAGTGTTTTCAGGTGATATTGTCAGGTGTGCCAGTTAGCGCTAGCCCAGAGATGAGTGATGTGTGCCGGCTACCTCCTAGTGATTGCTTGGTCCAGGTGGCAGCATGCTAACGCCCCGGACACCGGAGGTGCCGGACGCCGTTTGAAGCGGTCGCTGCGGTAATGAACGGAGGGCTAACGACAGTGGAGCGGAAAGGTCGTGCCAGGTTAGTAATTAGCGGCGATTCAGCAAGATATTTTAGCCATAAAAATACGTTGGACGGGATCATGCATGGGAATGAGTTTTAGATTTTCACGGGATGACGCGAGTCGTTGAGTCAAGACAGCGACTCTTGGTAGTGTGCGGGACGTTTGTTTTCCTGGGATGTGATCATAGGAAGCCGGGACGCATTTCTTAGACTGAACAATCTAGATCGACACTATGGGCAACTGCTACTTGGAGGAGGCGACGTCAAAGCTGCCAGCAGTAGCACGATCGATCAATTGGACGAGCGGCGGTTAGCCGTTGGTTGGCCACCTGCCTGGAGCATGGGCCCATGGGCGGGATGACGAACCTCAACACTCGGGAATTGCACCCACGAAGAGGCGAAGGCTATGCCAACAGACGAACGATCAAGATCGGTTTTCTCTGGCGCCACCATTCCAAAAAGTTAAAAAACTTCGAAGGGACGAATGTGACTTTTGCTCATGTACGGGTATTAGGATTGTATCCACCTGATGGTATGGCTATAAGAGATAAGAGGACAACATGCTTGGGACTGCACCCCTACCACTGGTATTCTCAGTGGTGGAGTCATTGACGTTACACCTCTGGGCCCTGCTCAAAAAGGCTCGGCCGCGTGGGCGCCTAGCTAAAAAGAGTTGGGAGGAAACTAGGAAAGATGGAAACAAAACAAGGGGGCTAGTCAAAAGAAAGGAGGAAAAAGTGGGGAAAAAGGAGAAGAATACAAAGGAAAGATATACCCCCCGAAATGGAAAAGGCAGCCCGAAGTACCCTTGCCCCTCTCAAGCCTATTCCCCAAGAAGGCAAAGAAAAGCAACAAACTAGGCCTCAACAAAGCGTACGACGTTCGCAACAAAAGTTAGAGCCTCCCATCCAAGCTTGCCCCGGTACAACTGTTGGAAGTCTGTGGCGTCCTCCGGGGGGGCAGCCCAACCTCTCTCCCTAAGCCTCTACTTCACGCTAGGGCAATGGAAGCAAACATGTAGCGCATCCTCCACATGCTCGCCATCTCCCCTAGCCCAACACCGTTGGGAGCACCGTCCATCACGCTGCTGACCGTTGCGCCGTCCTCGAGTGTCAGCCGTGCTGACGGCGCCGAGTTGCAGCCTTGAGTTCGTGCACACGCAAGCACACTCCTTTCGACTGGTGCGGCCCCTGGCCTGCGCAAGCACGGCGCCCGCCGCACACTGAAACCAAGTGCGGTAGGCCGCCGTAGACCTGTGTTCAGTGGCAGGATCTCTGGGGCCCCCTCTGCCAGCTGCATCCAGCTGCGCCCGATATTATATCCGTGGGGGAGCGGGGATGGGCAGGCCCCTCAGACGGTGCTACAGACTTCCACGTTTTGTACGAGGGCAGGCTAGGGTGGGATGCTGTAACTTTTGTGGAGGATGTGGCAGCTTTCGTCGAGGCATAGCCGTTTCAGAGGCCGGGGCTTCCTTTCTCATTTCCACCCCAGCCTTTTTTAGTGTCCCTTCACCTTATTCCCGGATTTTCCTACTTTCTGTCTAGTATGTTTGTTGCCTTTCTCTTTGTTGAGGGCTAGGACCTGGACGGCCTGGGGTTTCTTCAGACCTCCTCTCTTCGGGATGGTATTTGTCGTGCTCCTCTTTGGGTTGTGCTGATATCATTCAGAGACATGCTGGGCACAAACCAATCGTTTAGGTGCCGTAGAGGAACTAGAGCGGGGAGCAGCCGTCCCCAAACTGCGTCAGGCAGCGGCTGTCCTACAACTTCTCCCCGTCTCTAAGGTGCTGGCGCCAGTGGACGCTGTCATGAGCGGGCGCATATGGAGATCGTTGTCGGGGGAGACTCTAGTGACCCTGCCACCGTACACAGGTCTGCGGCCGCTCACCACGCTTAGTTTTAGCCAACAGCCGGCGCACGCCAAGAGTTGCACTGGCAAAAGGGTGTGTGCTCGTGTGTGCAGTAATTTCAGGCTGCGAATCGGAGCGGTCAGCACAGCTGATACTTCAGGACGGCGCAGCGATCAGCAGCGTGATACACGCTTTTGCCAACTGGCTCTTTCCCTTTTTGTCTCTCCTCTCTTGTTTCTAGGGGCCTTTCTGGGAGGGGGGAGGTCTTAGTCCCATAAGCTCCTCTCTGTCTTTCCTCTTGCTATTTCCTTTTTTTCCTGCGAGACAAGAACTAGGATAGCCCGCAAGCAGGAGTGGAAGGCTCTGCCTTAAGTGGAACTTGCAGTCGAGGTTCTTATATCTCAGGGGCAAGGGATACGGTTGTCTGACCTTTTTGTTGTTTGTAAGGTAAACTTGCTTTATGTTCTTTCCTTTTCTACCTTAAAATTTGATATGATGCGCTGAATTTCTGCATCCAGTGCCCTAGCGTGAAAAGAGGCTTAGGGAAAGAGATTGGACAGGCCATCCGGAGAGAGCCACAGATTTTCAACAAGTGTACCATGGCAGGCTTAGGTGGGAGGCTCTGACTGTCGTTGAGGACGTGGTAGGCATTGTCGGGGCCTAGGTTCTTGCTTTTTCTGTATTTTGGGTATTAGGCTTTGATGAGCAGGGATCCTTCGGGCTACCTTTCCCTTTTGGGGGGGTACCTCCCTGGGGTGGTCCCTTTTTTCTCTGAACCTGAGTTAGGCGTCTACGCGGTCGAGCCTTTTTGAGCAGGGCCCAGAGGTGTTGTATCATTGACCTAGCCGGGGTGGTAGAGGTTAAATAAATCGTCATCACATTGCTACCTCAGTCCGCTGCCAGAGTGCCAGTTGGGGGGTCATGAGGGAGCTGCAGATCCAGCCATTACAGCGAAGTTGGTGGCAGCATGTGCTTCGCTTCTACAACGCCGCGGTCGCACCAACAGCACAGCAAGACAGCCCACTCATGGCTGCAGCCATAGCAGCCGACATGGAGCTTGCTGTCAGACAGAGCACCGGAGGGCGCAATTGGTGCAGGGAATTGCTAGGTGCTTTGGAGGAGCTGGAGCTGTCCCCAAACTGCGTCAGACAGCGACTGACCTACAGCCGCTGTATGTCCTAGAGGTGCTGGCGCTAGTTGATGCAGCATACGAGCGGGCGCAGCTGGATGCAGCTGGCAGAGGGGACCCCAGAGATCCTGCCACTGAACATCGGTCTACGGCGGCTTACCGCACCTGGTTTCAGTCTACGGGGGGCGCAGGCCAGGGGCCGCACCAGTCGAAGGGAGTGTGCTTGCGTGCGCACGAACTTAAGGCTGCGGCTCGGCGCCGTCAGTACAGCTGACACTCGAGGACAGCGCTGTGACGGACGGTGCTGTCAGCGGTGTTGGGCAAGGGGAGATGGCGAGCATGTGGAGGATGCGCTGCATGTCTGCTTCCAGTGCCTCAGCATGAAGGAGAGGTTTAGAGAGAGAGATTGGACAGGCCAGGCCCCCCGGAAGGTGCCACAGACTTTCATCCGTTATACCAGGGCAGGCTTGGATGGGTGGCCCTGACTTTTGTTGAGGACGTCGTTCGGTTTGTTGAGGCCTAGTTTTGTAGGGGAGGGTAGTTTTTTCCATTATTTTGTCCTGTCTCTCCATTTTTTCCGACAAGACAATTGGGCGCTTACGCGGCCTAGACTTTTAGAGCAAGGCCCACTAGTGTTATGTCATTGCTCCAATAACTAGTCACGTTACATTTACATTGAGGTTAACTGAGTCTTGAATTCGGGCCCCACAACTCGGATGCAGCATTGCTGAACAGACAACTAACCCAAGCACGGAAACTTATGGAAGTCAGTGTGGACTACCTTCAGCAACAGTAGTAGTAAACATGTGTGACACAACATATGAGAAACAAAAAATCTATGGAGTGGGCAACCTTCTCTATCTCTCCCCTGGTGGTGAACCACAGCTCAATAGCAAGCGAGGCCAATCACAGGGACAGCTGGTTCTCAGCAAAGGAAATTACACCGAGCCGAGCTGCAGTCCTACAAATACAGATCAGTACATGGCCAATTCAAAAACCATGACTCATACGAGTGTGTGGGGGGGCCTGAAGCCACCACCCAGGGCTACACTGTAGATACTCGATATACAGGAATAAGGTATGAAAAGAAAAGTTATCCTAAAGCCCCTATCCACGACCACAGGGACAAGCCTTGGGTGTTGTGTGGGCAGGGGCAAAATAATCCCCGACTCCCCTTGCGAACAGACTCGGGGCTAGTCTCAACAGTTAACATCTGGCAACCCAAACAGATCTCCCCATTTAGACAAGGCACAGTATGGGCCATCAGACGGCAGAAAAAAATACTTTGTGCACCAGGGGACAGCTCGCAACCCTTGTGTTGGACAGATCCTCTCTCATTTCACTCAACTCTCCCCCAGGCGCACAGCTAAAACAGCTGCATTCATCTGCGCACAACATCTCTAAGGCTCAACCTTCACTCTCTTCCCTACAGAAGGCATCAGAAGGTTCTAGATCCCAACCTTTCTGGTTGCCTATCATTGCAGGCAAACAGGGCGGACGGGTGGTCAAAAAAGGAGTGCTTCAACCTGCCTGTGAAAATGGCAGGGCGCACACGATCTTAACCACACACCTCAGTTCATATTCAGTACCTTTCATTATCATTTATTCCACCTTATTCTTGCGAGTGCGCCCAGCACAAAAACATCAAGAACTCAAGACACAGTGGTCATCAATTTAAAAGCATGGCACAACTGCATCCTCATCCTCCATCAGGCCACCCATGGCTGCTGCCATGGAAGCCTGCGCCATGGCTGCCAGCTCGCCAGGCTTGGCGAAGCGACCCTTAATTCGCGGGCGGACCTCTGCATAAGCCTTCCGTGATGCGTATCGGATTGTCTTCTCAAACTTGCGGGTCTTGCGCTTCTCGCGGTACAGCGCAACGCGCTCCGCACGGTTAATCGATGCCTGCTGATGGCTGATCTTAGCAATGGGGGCTGGCATCTGGAAAGTGACACCCTGCACAACGCGGTGGTGCGGCGCCATCGACATAAGGGGTGTCGGGGCTGAAGGCAGCGGCAAGCGGAATGCGGGCTGGGCTACAGGCGCTGCTGCCACAGACACATCCTGGAACTCCTCGTTGGAGACTGAGGGAAAGGGACCCATCATGTTGGGGACCAACAGCTCATGCATATCATCCTCCTCGTCGCTCATAATCTTGAAGCTGAACCCTTCCATAGAGGGGACCGTGGGGAAGTCAGCAGCTGCGTCGTTGGCTGCAGGGCTCATGGTGGGCACCAAACCGAAGCCTGGAGGCAATTTGGGAGGGCAGACCGTAAGAGAGAGTTTGACTTCACTAGAATTTTGAGGCCTGAACCTACAGAACAACAACAACAGACCGTGCTGGCTTTGCGAAGACTCACCCTCGGCTTCTTCCGCCATCACGTCGCCGAAGTCAAACAGGTTGCTCCCGTCAAACTTGTCCAACCAGGAGTCGCCCAGGTCGAACATCTGTAATAGGATTGTCACCATGGCAGGTGAGATCCACGACATTTCGGACGGGATAGAGAAAGCATTCATTTCAGGGGTGGATTCATTGACGTGGACTTCGAGGTGAGATTACCTCGAAATCATTGCCGAATGTGTTTGAAGTGGCCCTGGGCAGCACCGAGGTGTCAAGCACTGGCACAACTCCTTCAGTGCCGGTCAAAGATACACCCTCCGTCTCGGAGACGGCAAAAGGGGTCGGACTTGCAGATGTTTGGCTGTGGCCTGGGCGACTCTGCGAACGCAGGTCAGAAGAATTACGTCACGTCAACGCGTTAGTTGCCTTTTTTGTCTTCGCTGTTCATGTCGATGCACACCGTTTTGGCGATGAAATGTCTCGCTGCTTCCTATACGAAGAGACCAAGACCGAGGACCTGCAGCATCCCACGCGGAACAACCCTGGCTAAGGCCGCATACCTGATCTGAAAGATACTCGTCGATAGGCATAACTTTGTGCCTTGACGCCAAGATGTTGGCAGAGTGAATACTCAGGTTGCAAGGGCCACAGAGGAAGGCTGGGGGATGGGGCAACAAACATGCATTTTAGTAAGAGGCGAGGTTCAAGCTTCAATGACGAAAATGTCGAGAAAGGGGCACAGACATAATCGACCAGCTGTATGTTGCCCACCAGCGTGTCTAGACAGAAACGCCTGTAAGAACCCCACTCATGCCGACCCCCCAAGGCAATCATACCCTCGTCGTTGGTGCAGAAATGGGTGGCAGCAGCGGCGCAAACTTGGCAGTTCTTGGACATGATCGCCGAAAGGCACTTGTTCAAAAACGTTGGCAAAGGCAGAGGTGGCTTGAGGAGAGTTTCTTGACAAAAGGCGTGAGCGTGTGATAAACTTGGAGGCCTTGGAATCTTGGATTCACTTTTGGGTGCCAAATGGTATTAGGATAAGCGATGTGAGGACGTAGGTGGTTCTAGTAGAAGGGTGGGGTGAGGGTGGTGAAAAGTAGGGTACACGTGGTGAACTTCAGAGTGATTTTGGGGCACCTGCTCACCGTTGAAAATAAGCTGGGTGGGCTTTCTGGAACAGGCTAATGGGCACTGCCCAGTATTTTTGAACGATTATATATGCAATAGAAAGGCTCGCGATGCTGTAGGTGTCCATCCGAAGTTGTATGTCATAATGTCATCCTGTCACGGCAGGATGTCATCCAGGACAGGGGTCACGGGGAGCTGACGTCATTGAACCATGTTTTCTGCCACCCCCATGGCATTCGATCGTCATGAAACACGTCAGTCAGTCAGATCTTGCTCCTTCTATTGTCTACTTTCCGTCTTTCCACCGTCTAGACCAAGAAGCGGTCACGCAGTATTGGCCGTCCTGATTTTTGCATTACATAAAGCAATGCTTGCTGTGTTATTTCGGTCTGGTCTCATCAGATCCTGACCCAAAAACTCTTTGTCCTCATGACATGCCATGCATTTAGCATTTCCCGGAGTGTCAGGACAGTCAAGGGGCGTGGACTTGGACGAACAACAACCAGGCGAGGCCACAGATCGCCGTTATGTGGTGGCACATGCAACAAGCTTTTGCATGCGCTGCGGAGGCACCCGGGCGCAGAACAGGAACACCCTGCCACCGATGGCACAGCAGAATTTGAGTTTAAGAACGCCAGGAGCAGGGTTGGGCAGCCTGTAGGCTATGGCATGCTGAAGAGGCTTGGATTCTCTGAGTGTGGGTAGGAATGAGCAGGAAGGTCGACCAGAGAAGTGCATCACACACCTGTAAAACATCCCAGAGCCAGACCGCCCAGCCCCCCAAACTTTAGGCGCAGTCAGCATGGTCTACACTTGAGGACCGCGCAATGGTATGCGGCGAAGAGCGTAGTTGCCATTGATGCTGGTCTAGGGATATGGCGATAATGGGGATGATGCGCTGCATGTTTACATCATGTGCCCCCCCCCCTATAGTATCCAGGAGAAGAAAAGGGAGTCGAGATGAGCAGGTCCCCTGGATGGTGCCACTGACTTTCACGAGACACGAGTTGTACCTATGCGCCGTCCTTGCGCAGGCCAGGGGCCGCACCAGCACAAGGTAGTGTGCTTGCGAGCGCACGAACTTAAGGCTACGGCTCGGCGCTGTCAACACGGCCAAGACTAGAGGAGGGCGCAGTGGTCAGCAGCTTGACAACCGGTGTTGCCAGCGATGCTGGGCTAGGGGAGACGGCGAGCATGTGGAGGACGTGTTGCATGCATGCTTTCAATGCCCCAGCATGCATGATCAACTTAGGGAGCGGGGATGGGCAGGTCCCCCGAACGGTGCTAGAAACCTTTCCGTTTTGTACCAGGGCAAGCTTGGTTGGGATGCCCTGGTTTTGAGGAAGACGTGTTCGATATCGATGAGGCGTAAACGTTGTCAGAGGCTGGAACTTCCTTTGCCTTTCCTTTCCAGCCTTTTGTCTGCCATTTCACCTTATCTACCCCTTTCCTTCTTTTTTTGTCTGCCCTTCCTAGTTAGGCAACCCCACCCCATTCTCACCACTACTGATCACCAACAGACGCCTGCCTTTCACGTTGTGGTGCAAGGCCAATAATCCACACCAAACAAGAAAAGGCGGCGCCACGGCTGACACTTGTAGTCGTGCCCTCTTAAGGCATGGCGAGTGTGTTGCATGTCACTATGCTGTTTCTTCACCTTTAGTGTAGCGTACACGCACGGGGGTAAGTACCCGCTAGCGTGCCTCGCACACATCTAGATCTTTTTGTCCGAGTGGCACGATCCCTGCCCATTGAATGGCACATCGCTACATTGAGCGACAATTTGTGCGCAACATGGTACGATATATGTCGGTCCCGCTGTGGTCTACCCATGGCGCCCTTCATCCAAGTAGGAGTTAGGTCTGAAATCATTCACCCAGCCATGCTAGCCATGCCAGGGCCTCATGCCTGAGAATAAAATGCATCCCTCACATGTTGTTCTCCCATGCCTGCCACATCTATTGCAACACTACTCGTTCAAGCTCCCACAGTCCATACGTCAGGTTGTTTTCATCATGTTGAGAGACTACCGGTAGTATGTTCTTCTTATCACAATAATAGGATCAGAAAATGCCGATGGTGAATGCAAATGGGCGTTTGGTGCATGGGTGATGATTAATACATGATAATGCAATTCAAATTAATATCTGCTTCTGTAGCTTAGGTAGCAAGGTTCAAGTTGCATGGGGCAAGAGTGGGTGCATGGGGCATCGTCATAGAGGATACTCTTTGCTCGTTCTTGATGGATGGCTGCAAGCACGACAAAATCGTAGTGCACAACAATAGTCATCACATACACCGATACTATAAAGAACGACCCCTGCGGGCTATTATCCCGCCCGCTGTGGCCTCGTGACGTCTTGGACGACGCATGCCATATCTGCATACCATGTTGCAAATAGTAATACATGCATTCTGCCGAGATCAGGCCCGACGACCATCGACCGCAAAAATCGTCAAATGCGCCGAAACCGAGAAGGGCAGCGGGAAATTGGCACCAGGCCACGTACGCACCTGGGTCCTGTCTGGATCCCTATGGTTGTAAATCAAGTAAGAAGTCCAGAGCCTCTTCCTCAAGCACATTGAGCTCAGAGAAACAGCTTAACATATGTTGAACGCTAGAATCACGGTGTTAAGAACTTTGACGTTATGGTTCGGTCATGGTTCGGATTCGTCATAAATGTCGCATCGGCACATCATCCCTTCCAAATTCCCTTAAGGTTTCCAGTTACGTGATACGCGAAGACGGTAAGGTCTGTCATGTGCTGATGGGCGTCACCGTCACCGAGTCTGGCAGCACGTTTCTGATTGGACCTGGGAAACTTTCCGGGCTGTTTCCGGGTTGTTTTGAGCTGAAACACTGCACCCCGGAAAATCTCCGGGCCCTTTAGACCACCAAGAGTAGTACAGTACGTCTCTTGTTTTTCCGGAGACCACCCCCCCCCCCTCCCCGGAAATTCCAAAGGACCCGGAGTGTATTTAGGCCTTCGAAAGGCAAATAAGAATCGCCGCATTTTTCTTCCCATGATCTTATCGGATGGTAGTCTTGGGGGCCGCCCTGCAGAAAGGCCGCGGCCCGCCTCGGCCTTGGCCACTACTCCGCGATCGAGTCATCCCTATCATCATCATTATCATCATCAGCAGAAGCAGAAGCAGCAGCAACAGCGCAGATAACTTTTAGGCACACATTCGGCAATATCGCAGTAAACCCTGAACCACGCAAGATTACGCGCCCTCACGTTCCGGTGTCTGGCTCCGGGTTGTTTGCAGAAACACCACACCTGGGAACTTCCTGAAGACCAGAAGACCGTCGTACACGTTTTTTCCGGGGTCCCAATCAGAAACGTGCTGTGGGTCGGGCGGGCTCGGGCGAGGCTCCTGACTACATACGGTGGTACAAATTGATGCACATGTGGCAGTACATCCTGTTGCTCCCGCATCCACATGCCAAGAACATCGCCGCACGTGTCTGATAGTCTACGCCTCTCGCCGCATTCTAAGTGAGGATCTAAACCGTTGATCCATCTCGAATAAAAGCACGAGCTTACACTCGCTGGGCACAGGAGGCAGGAGAGGCGTGTAGATCGCCCGATATTGCCCCCACCACCCTCACCTCCACATGCACAGCCGATGCCGAGTCGGTAATGCACATCTCGGTGCGCACATTTTCCCATCCTAGAACACACGAGGGACGCAGACAAACTCCTGGTGGCTGCATCGCATGCTTCTTGGGTTGCCCTGTCGTATCCTTCAAGCTGACGAATGCATGCATCGGCGGGGCGGATCATGCAACCAGACATCTCAGATGTTGCACTCCTGCCAGCCTGACAGACCGCCTCCCATTTCGTCCCTACTGATCATGCGCAGGTAAAGGGCAATTCTGCCTGAAACTGTGGTGACTTCGCGTATCAGCACGTCTGCTGCAGCAGGCGACAGCGACATCGGGGCTGCAACCGCAACCGCAGCTGTGCAGCAGAAGATATGCTGCCCGGCTTCTGGGGTGATATCGGGGGTGATACTTCAACCTGCAGAGGAAGCGCTACAAAACCTGGGGCAGCAGACTTGGCAAAACCGAACCTCACCGTTCCTGCTAGCATCGCTGCGCATACATCCAGCACATCATCGACGCAGCGACAACAAGACAGGCGCACATGCAGAGAGGGCAGCTATACGAACGCGCAAACGCACACGATGCCGATGCAGCAGAATCCCTCATCATGCTGCCCCCCATCAACTTCGTGCGCACAGCTCCAACCTTGCCCATCGGAGCCCTGCAGTGGCAAGCTCAGCGGCAAACATGCTGTTGCCGCAGCCGATGCAGCAACCTGCCGTCCAGCATCCCTGTCCCGGACGCGCCTAGCGCTCGCGCTTGCCACAGTTGTTGCCCTATCGGGGTTCCCTGGTCTCACCTCAGGGACCTGTCCCACACTCAACTGGAGCTACTGCCAACGTGTCGTCTTCCTGAGCCCTGGTGAGGCAGGCAGTAAGGGAGGAAGGAGGTGGAGGAGGGAGAGGACAGGGGTGAAAGAGAGGGAGTGAGAGAGGGAAGGGAAGAGAGGGGAATGGGGAGGAGGGTGAGAGAGGCAGGAGTGGGAGGGCAGGGAGCTTGAAGAAGGAGAGGAGGAACCTGAGGGGAATGTGGAGGAGGAAGTCCGAACCTGGGAGTACAGGGGAGGACGACGATGGGTGCAGGGAAGAAGTAGTTGTTTATTTCCCAGCACGAGCATGGCCTCACACGCTTTGGTACAACACACGCATTGGTATATCAGGAGAAGGGAGGGGAGAAGAAGGGGGAGGTGAAGATAGGGCCAGGAAGAAGGGAGAGGGAGGAAGGGAGCTGGGCAGTAAGAAGCGGGGAAGAAGGGAAGGGAGGGGGGGGGGGGCGTGAGAAAGAGGGAAGAAGGGGGGAGGAGGGAGGGAGCCAAATAGAAGAAAGGGGGGAGGGAAGGAAGGTGCAGGGAAGACGAGGGTGAGGGAAGGAGCAGGGAAGAAGGGGCTAGGAAGTAGGGAGCGGGTGGCAGGCTGCCCAGAGGGAGGGAGCGGAGAAGAAAGAAGCGGAGATGAAGGGGCGAAGAGGGAGGGAGCAATAAAGGAGGGAGCGGGGAACGAGGAAGTGGGAACGATGGGAGCAGGGAAGAAGAGATTGGGCAAGAATGAAACAGGGAAGAAGGGAAGAAGGAAATTGATTCAACTGTAATGGAGGCACCATGTGCATGCTTTATATTGAGGCAGACCCCACCCACGATGGGAGGGATTTGACCTTACCCAGTTCAGGATTATCTTATTTCTACATTACCCGGTACTTTAAAAGGGGATAAGGTCCGCGTACCCCTATTGAGAACTACTGTATCAAATTCGTCGCACAGGCAAAAAGTACCCTACTCCGCGCATGCGCAGTTGATGTTTTTATATTTGGTGCCGGAAACACTGCCGGTACTCCGCGCTCCCCCCAAAAAGTTGTCAATTTATATTCTGTCGCACACCACTCCGCGCACCTCCAAAAATGATTAATTAAACGCCGAGTCAAACCCGTTTTACGGTAATTTAATCCTGAACCCTTAACCCTGCAGCCTTTGCCCTGGACTCTAAACCCATCACCATGCGAGAAAGCACCCGGCTACACCCTGTGTCCGTATCCCTTGACAGAATGCCCTGTGATGAACTGCTGCTTGCAGGCCTGACGTGCAGCCTGATTAGCTTGTACTACGGGGTCTCCCCCGCTCAGTTTGAGACATGGAACCCCGAGATGACTTGCGGCAGCCTCATGACCAACTGCCTCGGATGCATACAGGTGTGCAGCAGCAGAGGATTGACAGTTAGGGTTTGAGGCAGCCTCATGACCAACTGCCTCGGATGCATACAGGTGTGCAGCAGCAGAGGATTGACAGTTAGGGTTTGGGATTAGCGATTGGGTCAAGGGTCTAGGGTGTAGTGCTTGGGATGCATCCTGGTGCACAACAGCGGGTAGGCTCTACCGCATAATGGAAGGGTGCCTGCCTGTAGCATACGGGTGCCTGTCTGTAGCATAAGTGTGGAATCATCTACGCATTCGTACTTTATTCATCTCCCTGTGCTATTCATTATGCACATGCAAATACAGATATACCAGGACCGCCGACAATTTTGCTGTCCATAGGTATGCCACAAGAAAGGGCACTGCATTAGACCTGTTACGATCGCAAGTAGCATGTGCACATCGCTCGGTAGGATACCACAACCGCCGATCATGAGATGTTCAGTACTTCAAGCCAAATAATTCAGGATGTTTGAGCACGGGATGCACTGCAGGTAGTTAAACAGTCTATGGGGGCACCAAAATCCCACTGACCGATCAGGAGATGGTCAGGACGAGGACCTAACTAATTCAGGACCCTCAAAAATGCATATGGGAGAGCCTGGCCTAGGAACTAAAAAGTGTTCTGGCAGTTAGCACTAGACCGCCCTTGACAGGCCACAGGGCGGCCACCACTGGGCCGATGGTAACCAAACTCAGACCTTGACCGACCTACGGCCAGCAGCATCCTATGCTGAAACAACCCACAATAAAAAGAGGCAGCTGCTGCTCCTGGTCTCCCTGCTGAGTAGATGCCCACCCAGCTGAAGGAGCTTGAAGGTACATGTCACACGACGCACTTTGTACTGCCCTGTGGGGCCATATACGGCAGTGCTTATCATATGCAAGCTACATTATCCAGCTACAGTATTTGTGACGACATTTGTAGTACGCTGACTGGCGGAACAGGCTACTGCGTTAACCCTAGTACTCTGGTGTAACTGCTTCAAACAACTGGTGCTCAGTAACTCCTGGTGTAGTGATGTAACTGCCTCAACTGCCCGTTGCTGTGTGACACCACTGCAAACCCTTGCTACCGCTAAACTCCAGGTGTAATCCCATGAAATCAGTCCATGATGGCTTAAACGATGCAGCAAAGTCTTGTTAATCCACATCTAATACGGTGCTTTCTAATGTAATACGGTACCTTTTTTACGTCATAAATTCCGTATCCCATTTGTTTCTCCTGCGCAGCCTGTGGCTGCCGGCGGCCCACCACAGCCTCCCCCGCATGCACCGTTCGCATCTCCTGACCCGCCTCCGCCAAGACCATGGCGCATCCTCCCCTCCCCTCCTCCGCCCTCTCCCCCACCTCCCTCTCCTCCCCCTCCGCGTCCTTTCTTCAGCTTCCTCTCTCCACCCCCTCCCTCTCGACCCCCTCCTTCTCCCCCCCCTCCTTCTCCCCCCCCTCCCTCTCCCCCCCCTCCCTCTCCTCCCCCTCCCTCTCCCCCCCCTCCTTCCCCGCACCCTCCCTCTCCCCCTCCTCCCTCTCCACCCCCTCCGCGTCCTTTCTTCAGCTTCCTCTCTCCCTCCCCTCCGCCGCCCCCGCTCAGTCCGCCCCCGCCCCCGCCTCCCTCGCCCCCTCCACCCCCACCCAACGTCCCCAAGACACCTCCCCCCTTCAAGGCCGACCCCTCACCCAGCCCACCCCCGCCTCCGCCCCCTTACAAGCTGTTCGTGCCACCGAGGCCACCTAGCCCCCCGCCGCGCCCGCCCTCCCCCCTCCGCTCCTCCTTCCCTCCAACACCCCCAACCAGGCCGCCCGCGCTACCACCGCCCTTCCGCTTCCCAAGGCCCCCCGCTGCATCTCCTCCACCGCCGCCTTTCCCACCATTCCCGCCATTCCGTCCGTTTGACGCCCCGCGGCCCCCCCGCCCTCCACCCACGCCCCCGCTGCCCCCCCTACCGCCGCCCCAACCACCACCCAACCAGCTCCCCGCCTGGGCGGACCTGTTACCACCACCACCTCCTCGGCCGCCCACACCCAAGATCCCACCCCCGCCCAGCCCCGACCCCCGGGTGAAGTACCCGCCCTACCCACCAACCTCCCCTCCATCTTCCGAGCCGCCAATCGGCCCCAACTCGCCGTACTGGACCAATGCGACCGAGGTTAGTGGCTGCTCCTTGGGTCATGTCTAAACCCCATTTAAAACCCCCATCTTGAGCACCTTTTTGCCCCCCCCTACCCCTACCCTTGACCCCTCCTCTTAAAAAATCTCCTCAACCTCAAATGTATCCCACTATTTGAGCCCCCTCTGTTAACTCCCTCTTGAACAGGCTCTGTATCCTCCTACACTTTATCTGCAACCCCTTTTTACCCACACATGGAACCCCACTTTTAAACCCCTCTTTACCCCGCCTCCAAACTCCTTCTCCCCCCTTAATGCGCCCCCGTGTTACCATAATTCGATCCCTTTTTACCCCCCACTTGTTAACCCCAACCTCTTATGAACTCCGACTGCAACTCCCTTCTTCCCCTTCCCACCACCCACCCACCTACCACCACCCACCCACCCACCACCCACCACTTTCCTGACCCCCCCCTCGCTGGCAGGTGCTGGACCGCCACAACATGTACCGGACCTGGCATGGGGTCCAGGCCCTCGGTTGGAGCGATATCTTAGCTAAGAAGGCACAGGTGGGTGGCATTCGGGTGGGGCTGGTGGACATACGGAGGATCAATATTATGGCAATACGCGTGGATAGGATTATGAATTTATGGTATATTGCTATGAGCCCTTATTTATACACAATTCACAAACAATCAGTCATAATTTATGAGCAATCAGTCATCATTCATAAAAAGTCAATCCTAAGTTATAGACAACCAAACCCTAATTCAGCAATTCATCCTTCACTTACAATTAATCATTATTCATAAACAATCAACCATGCGGTTACCTCTTCGATCAGAAACCTTTTCGGTATCCCAACAAACCATTTGGCCAGAAAAATCAACATAAAGCAGAAAGAAAAAACATAAATCGCCCTACCTGTAAAATTCCACTGGACCTTGCACCACCTCCCGCCCCCCCCCCTCCGGTCCCTGCTACGTGTTTCCGCAGATGTGGGCCAACAACTGTTGGTTTGAGCACTCAGACTACTACTATGGGGAGAACTTGGCCCTAGGCTTCCCCTCCTTCACACCTGTGGTGGACGCCTGGTACAGGTTAGGGGGGGGATGGCGTTAACCAGCCAATGAAACTGTACTGCCACACATGTACTGCAAACCTGTGTACTGTGGGGGAAACCTAGCACTAGGCTTCTCCACTTTCACGCCCGAAGTGGATGTGTGGTACAAGTGGGAGCAAATGGAAACTGTGCTGAGCCACCTGTACTGCCACCCACATGCACTGTCGAATGTGTACTGCCTACCCTGTACTGCGCATCTCAAACACAGCCCTGCATCGAGCATTACTGTATTTCTGCATGTGAGGACCTTGTACTGCATCTGTACTTGCAGAGAAATCAGGCTGTACAACTTCGATGTGCCGAGCTTTTCTGAAGAGACAGGTCATTTCACGCAGCTGGTATGGGCAGGCACCAGCTTGGTGAGTCCGGAGCAATGGCTCACAGGGTGCAGGGTGCAGGATCCAGGGTGCAGGATCTATGTTTCAGGATCCCGGGTCTAGGGTTAAGGAACACAGATCCATTCATCAGGTTCAAGGGTCTTCAGGGATTAGTATTCGGTTTGTCGTCGAAATCTGAGTGCCGTATGAAGCTAATTGAGCTAATTCTGCCCTCTACCCCCCATTTGGACTTGTGGAATTCACATTTGAAAAAGTGCCCCTTCCCTTCCTCGGAAGTGAAAGAAGAAAATATTGGGAATTGGGGATTTGGGACATCATGGATTCGGTGAAGCCGAGTGAGAACGGGACAGCCTGGCCTGTGTGCCCGTGCACATCGTCAGAATGTCCCTGATCCCGCAGATAGGCTAAACCCTGAACACTAAGCTCTAGACACAAACCTCGAGCCCCAAACCCCAAATCCGATACCGAAACTCTGAATCCACAAACCTCCACCCACAGATGGGTTGTGCCATTGGATACTGCCCGTACGGCGTCTCTATTGGCGCAACGATGTGGAACGGCCGGCTGTTTGCGTGCGAGTACTACCCGGCTGGCAACGTCTGGGGTGCGTTCCCGCGCAACGTGTTCTTGCCCACCAAGTCTGAGCTGTGAGGGAGAGGTGGCAGCTGCAGCCGCAGCTGCTTGCTGCCAGCCGCCTGCAGTCACTGGCTGCCCACTGTCCGAACTGTAGATACACAGTAGTGCAGGATGGTAGGTTGGTAAAAAAGGACTGGCTGGAGCGGCTGCTGATCATGGGGGCGGCGTCCGGCCGCCTGGTGCCAAGTTACTTGTGCCCTTGCGGCAGCTGTTTTTTAAAAGGACGCTTTTAAAAATCTGGAGCAGATCATAGGGCTGGCAATGGAGGGAGGTCGGTCGGAGTGGTGGGGTGTCGCTGGGCCGCCCGCAACCTAGTGGTAGCATGTGCTCGCTGAGGAGCTGATCGGGCAGCTGGAAGTTATTAGCTTGAAGGGCCCAGCGGCAGCTGGGTTCGACCCTCGTTTTTTGATTTGATTTGCAGATCTCCGACAGAGAATGCGCGGAGGGGGCAGAGAAGGGGATCCTGGAATGACGGGGTGAAACAGCTGAAACAGCTTTGATTTGATTTATGAGATTGTCGGTGGATGATCGCCAAGCAGCCAGGGTCTGTGAGGGCCTGCAAGGTATAGCTTTCAGCCTCACAGCATGGCAGGATGGAATGGGGAGGGGCTCATGTGCATGGGATCATCGAGCAATCGCCGATGAGGGTATGGTTACGGTGCCAATCATGGAATGATCACTCAAAGGTCACGGTCACACTTTGGTAGGAAGCGCCTGTCACACCTTTGGTAGGAAGCCCTGTCCACAATTTGGTCGATAAGGCTCGTTGTGGATACCGGTCAATGAGCTGGCAGCCGGGATTGAAGGGTGCAGCAGGGCCTGCCTGGTTTTCTGCCAGCGCTACATCTGTGGAATGCGGCTGGCTTCTGCGTAGGTCCCAAATGCATTTAAAATTGGTACAAGATTGGTTAGCCTGTATGTCACAGGTTTGGAGTCTGATGTTGACCCGGTATATATACTGGTAGGTATTAATCCGGGTCATAATTATAATTCAAATTCAAATTGTGAGGTTGACGAGTAGGGATGCTCCCTGGTGAAATTTGGATGGTAGGTTGTACATGAATCAAGAGGTATGAACAAACAGACTGTGCCGTACATATGGAGGTGTGGTGCGAAACCGTCACCAGAGGACTGTCATGTTACAAAACAATTAATTGATTTAGGGTTTAAAAGCTTATGAGTATGGCTGATGATCGAAATCAAGGAAGCTGTCCCTTTAAGAACACATGGCAGGGTCAGGCATTGAGCCTGGCTGCAGGCCACGGTTATTTTAGCGTGGCTGTTTTCCCCATTGATTCTTAATTTCCACCTGCCTTGTTTAATGCAGTTGCACCTAGGCCTAGGCACAGCTCAGAAGGCTTTGACATTCGTGAACAGAACAACGAAAGGAAGCTGCAAGGAGAGGTGCACATGTCCAGTACACTTGTTTGAGGGCTGATGTACAGTGGACTGCTGGATGAAAGGGTTGAAGGCCAGGTCGGCTCCGTACACCACTGGCGGCATCCACGGCACATGGTTGAGGGTTCGAAACTGCCGTTCGGCAACGCCATTTGGCTCTCACTCTCCGGAGGGACTTGAAAGACCCCTCTTCGTGCTCAGCAAGGAGAGTTTGACTAGTAGCGACAGGGTCCCGAGTACACCACTTGGTGTGCGAATCGGTTGGTGAATAAAAAGGGGCCCCATAACCATAGGTTGCGGGTGCACAGGCCCTCTCTCGAGAGGCGATCGCTTAAGTGCGGCTAGTCTGTGAGCACACTTTGCCATCCTCAAATCCATGCCTTAAAACGGAGTTCCTTCCTTTCCTTTCACATTGAAGACCTGCAGTGTGTCCCCACTTCAGTTGTGAAGCTTGGCGGCTGCAGGGACTCTTTCGCGACATGCCTGGTGGCAGAGCCGCCCCAAAACTTCACCATATTGACCATGACATCGAGCACAGAGATCATCTGTGCCTTGGTCGGCTCGCAACTAATATGGGCGTGCTGGTACATCTCACCAAAGTACACCTGAATTTGTACTTGTAACATACTGATTTGGTCCAAACACTGCGTACTGATCAATAAAGATCTCTGCTGATAAACTTCTACACCTATCATGGACCCTCTCCTTACTCCTGACCCTCACACCCTCTTCCAAATCCGTTACTAACCCCCTGCCACAGAAATTCTCTACCCCTATGTTCACCTCTACACATTGGTTGCTCAGGCATTTTCTATAAAGATATCATGCGCCTCTTTCCAGTCCTTGGTATCCCACCCCTCCACGTCCCCCCACTCCTGAAACAACTAGCAGTTCACACTGTCCAGTCTGCCTTTTCCATCCATCGCCATCGTCTCCAACGTTTCCTTCAAAACAATCCACCCGACAAACAGTTCACCCGACTGCCTGCCTGAATCTCACCCTGTTCTAACTGACCCGCGACCCGTCATAGCACCTTCAAGGGTATATACCGACTGGGGCTTGGGCGTCTCGTCAACCTGTACTTTCCAAAATCCATGCTGCATCGGCGTTCTCTTTTCTTTTCTTGGACGTTTGCTGACTTTAGCTGCAGATCGTGGCAACCAAGCTCTAGTTCGTATATTCCTGGAGGCGCCGGAGCATGCGCCTCGTGCTGACTGTGAGGATGGCGAGGCGTTGAGCATTGCACCTGAATGTGGCCATGAGGCAGTGGTGCGCATGCTACTGGAGTGGGAGGAGCATGCACCTCGCGCCGACTGTCAACGTGGCATGGCATTGTGCAATGCAGCTGGAAATGGCCACGAGGCAATAGTGTGCATGTTACTGCAGTGGGAGGAGCATGCACCTCGTGCGGACTGTGCTAATGGCCTGGCCTTGTGCGATGCAGCTGCGGGAGGCCATGAGGCATTGGTGCGTATGCTGCTGGAGTGGGCTGACCATGCGCCTCATGCGGACTGTCGTGATGGCCGGGCATTGTGCAATGCGGCCGAGGGTGGCCATGAGGCAGTGGTGCTCATGATACTAGAGTGGGATGAGCATGCACCTAGTGCCGATTGCCAGTATGGCCTGGCATTGTGCAAGGCGGCTGAGGGTGGCCATGAGGCAGTGGTGCATATGCTCTTGGAGTGGGAGGAGCATGCATCTCGTGCAGACTGTCAACATGGCAGGGCATTGTGCGATGCGGCTATGGGTGGCCATGAGGCAGTGGTGCGCATGTTGTTGGAGTGGGGGGAGCATGCGCCTCATGCAGACTGCCGTGATGGCAGGGCGTTGTGCGAGGCGGCTAGGGGTGGACATGCGGCAGTGGTGCACATACTGCTGGAGTGTCCAGGGCGTATGCCTCGCGCAGACTGTCAACATGGCAGGGCATTGTGCAAGGCGGCTATGGGTGGCCATGAGGCAGTGGTGCGTATGTTATTGGAGTGGGGGAGCATGCACCTCATGCAGACTGTCGTGATGGCAGGGCGTTGTGCGAGGCGGCTAGGGGTGGCCATGAGGTAGTGGTGCGTATGCTTCTAGAATGGGAGGAGCACGCGCCTCGTGCCGCCTGCCAGCATGGCATGGCGTTGTGCCATGCAGCAAGGGGTGGCCATGAGGCTGTGGTACGCATGCTACTAGAGTTTCCGGAGCATGCGCCTCGATCGGACTGTCAGCATGGCAAGGCGTTTTGTTGGGCGGCTGAGGGTGGCCACGAAGGAGTGGTGCGCATGCTTTTGGAGTGGCCGGAGCATGCGCCTCGTGCAGATTGCCAGCATGGCCTAGCATTTTGCAAGGCGGCTAAGGGTGGCCACGAGGCAGTGGTGTGTATGCTTTTGGAGTGGGAGGAGCATGCACCTCATGCAGACTGTCAGCATGGCTTGGCGTTATGCCGTGCAGCTCAGGAGGGCCACGAAGGAGTGGTGCGCATTTTGTTTGGAAAATGGCCGATGGATGCGCATTACACATACTTTGTCCGTGATAGGGCGGTACACAGAGCAGCTTCAAATGGACATGAGGCTCTGGTGCCTGTCTCCTTCGTGCGCTTCCAGAGCGTCAAAATATTGGGGATGACGGAGATTCTGAGGTTAGTGACTCTGACAAAGATGACGAATAGGAGGAGGAAGGTGAGGGTGAGCAAGAGAGTGAGGAGAGTGAGGAAGAGAGCGAGGAGAGTGAGGAGGAGGGTGAGGATGAGAGCGAGGAGGGTGAGGAGGGTGATAGTGAGGACGTTGAAGAGGGTGAATAAGGCAAGAGGTTTGTGAAGAGAGCGGGGAGGGCGATCTTTGGGATTGCTGGGATAGGGAGAATGATGAGTGTAATGAATGACTCACTCGAGGTCGCACCTAGAAGCATGTAGGAGCCATTCACTAGCTTTTAAAAGTCTATGCCACGCTTGTGCTCACTTCAAATGTGGGACCCTCTGTGGCCTACAATAGTTCACAAGTGTGGGGCCTCCTCATTTTGTGCTCTTTCCCCCGGGGTGGGAGAGGGGGGGCTATTGTGCATCCCTAGCATTGGCGCCCCAATACTAATGATGGGGCCTCTTCTCCTGATTATATGGGATTGCTATGTGGCCCCTATACCCCTGTTGTGGTTAAGTCCATGGCTGCACTTCTTCTTGCCCCATGTTGCAGCCTAGATGTGGTGCAGCCTAGGTGTAACGTCATTGACACCTGCATGTGTGCCATTCACGGGCGGCTCAATGTGCTAGCACAGCGATCGCACACAAGCACCGACCTTTTTCTCAGCCTGTTGTGTCCGTTGACTTAAATTTCCCCTTTTCCTTGTTCTTCCTGACTTACTGGTCGGTATCTATATTTTTCTCCCACCCGAATAATTGGGCGGCTGGGCGCCCATGCGGCCGAGCCTTTTCAGCAGAGGCCTGAGGTGTTAAGTGATTGACATGCACCGTCTACTCCGTGCTGTCTCCACAAGTGCCGTTGTGTAGGAGATTCTTCGCAGCTGTTGGGCACTTTGGCGGTTAGGTGGCCCGCCCGCCCACCTTGGTCCGCCCCCCAGGCCGGGTTGGTAATGCCACAATAGCCACATCGTAGATGGCTGTCATGCCCAATCTATCAAAGCAAGATCATTGCAGTCATCAGACATCGCCTCTTCTACTAGGGCCAGTTAACTTGCGAATCACAGCGTGTGAGGGTGATCAATACCCACGCTCAATAGCTAGTATCGCCTCTGCTTTCTACAAAGTTTTCAACCGGCTTTGTTGTGTAGATATTTAATCGGATTCAGACCAACTACCTGTCAAGAAGGTGGACTCCCGGCCCTGCATAGGACCATGTCTTTAGATAACTTCCAGAGCCCTCCATTCCCATTCGTTCTTCTGAAGAAGCGGCCTCAGTCCTTGGTAGTGTCCCCCCAACTACGTTGTTGTTATAATCCAATATACAACCGGAACACACCGGTATTTCGAATTCCACAAAATCCCTGCGACCACTCCTTCCTCTCGGGGCCTGTTCCTTCCAGAGGCCTACTCCTTCCAGGTCAATGACATTAAACCACTGGGCCATGCTGTAAAGGCTAGGCCGCATGGGGCGCCTAGCTGTCTGGTTGGGAGGAAATGAAACTAGATGCTAGGAGAGCAGGAAGGAAAATACGGGAAAAGGAGGAAAAGAGAACATCCCCCAAACGAGGTACTACTTCCAGGTGTCTATTGCTTCAGGGACTGGACGGCCTTCTTGGCTGCGTCGTCCAGGTCGGTGGCGTTGATGATGGGGAGGCCACTGGTGCTCAGGATCTTGCGCCCCTCCTCCACATTGGTGCCTTCAAGGCGGACCACCAAAGGAACCTGCGCAGGGGGGTAGGGTTTGGAGTTACAGGACAGGGTTTCAAGACGGCTTCGCGAGGCAAAATAGCCACAGGTCAGCTAAGCCTTGCGCTGCTGGTCTTCCCTGGGGTTCAGGGCTGAACACACATGAATAGAAGGGGAATACTATGTCGAAACCTTTTTGCAACAGGATTGGGATGAGCCACTCAAAATCACACAACATTCACTAGATGGCGCATCAATGCTTTTTGATTTTTTTTCCAAGGTGGTGCCTAACTCTCGCAGGCGCTCAGCAGCAGGCAGACAGGCAGCCTTATAGCTGCCCCCCAAAAGACTGTCACTAACCTTGACTCCAACCTCACGCGCTGCATTCACAATCCCACTCGCAATCACGTCACACTTCATGATACCACCTGCATCAGGGGTTCGGGTTCAGGGTTCAGCCGCCTGGATGCAAGTCATGGTTCAGGGTTCAGCCGTTTAAATTATGGTGGAAGGTTGAATACTTCATCCACCTGAGTCAGTTTCAAGGATTGGGTCTTTGCTACCTGGATCTGGGTAATGCCTCAGGGTTAAAGCGTCTGAATTGTGGTTAGGGTATCAATCCGCCTAAATCAGGCTCAGGGTTAAACCCCCTGAACCAGGGAAGAGGGTAAAGATAGATCCGCTTGAATCAGTTAATGTGATGGGTTATGATATCAGGCTGCAAACCTGTGCTGATCGGAGGTTGGCTTGGGTTTCACATGGGTGTACAATGTGTGTGGATTGGGTGTGAACTTTTGAGTGCGGATTAGGTGTGTGTGGCTCACCGAAGATGTTGACAAGGATCGCCTTGACTTGAGGATCCGTGGTCAAGATCTTGAACGCTTCCACAACCTGACAGGAACGCAAGAGGCATTGCACGGTCAGGGGAGGGGGTAGGCAAAGGGGTTAGGCATTACCTGACAGGCAACACCAATCACCTCCGGTCAAGAGCGGGCCGTCTGGGGGAGGGAGACGGGTGAATGGGAGAGGGAATATTCACCAATTCGGGGCGGTCAGGAAGGGGGAGGGAATGCATAGAGAGGGATCATCCATGAATCAGGAGCAGGCTCTGGATTCCATGGCAACCATGGGTCATGCTTCGTAGGCAGTGATTTTTTTAGCCGTTACCGGGTACGACTCGTACCGAAATACGGTATTGAACAACTATTGGTCTTGAGATCACTCCCTCGGTACTGAAAATATCCACACACAGACATGCACCGAATAAAAGCGAAAACAGCTGAGAATCGAGATTTTTGCGCCTGGTGGCTGCGGCGGTTGTTCCAAACATTTCAGTAATGTATGATCAACAGTGGACATCACCAAACAATCACTGTAATCAGCTTCTTGCTTGCACCAGTCTATTCCCTGCCTGGTGCCCTCTGGTCCCAGTCTATTCCCTGCCTGGTGCCCTCTGGTCCCAGTCTTTTCCCTGCCTGGTGCCCTCTGGTCCCAGTCTATTCCCTGCCTGGTGCCCTCTGGTCCCAGTCTATTCCCTGGTGCCCGCTTGTCCCAGTTTATTCCCTACCTGGTGCTCGCTTGCGTTCCCGCCCACGTCCAGGAAATTAGCCGGTGCACTGCCATGCAGCTTAATGATGTCCATGGTGGCCATTGCCAGCCCGGCGCCATTGACCATGCAGCCAATGCTGCCGTCCAGGCCAATGTAGTTCAGGTCGACCTTGGCGGCAGCGACCTCCCTGAAGGAGAGCCAGGGTGGAGGTGTGAGTGAGGGACGGAGGGTGGAGGTGGCGGCAGGTACCTCCCTGAAGGAGAGCCAGGGTGGAGGTGTCAGCGAGGGACGGAGGGTGGAGGTGTCAGTGAGGGAACGGAGGAAGAGGGGAAAGTGTGTGTGTGTGGTGATGAACCCCTGATGAATCAACATGCTGCCCATCACATTGAGATAATTTCAAACTCCCCCCTTCTTCCCCCTCCGCCTTGTCCCACCAAGCGTTATTATTATATTCGTTTTGAGCGTTGCAACCGCACAGGGATGTTGCTATACTTGACTATGGAAATTGAGTAGATGAAGCTCCCCAAGCCTTCCACAGCCTGTCCTAGTGTCTTCCCTCCCCCCCTCCCCCCTGGTGTCCCACCTTGAGTCGATCTGCGAGTCGTCCTTCATCGCAAAGATCTCCTTCTGGCGAAATGAAGCGTTGTCATCAAACCCCATCTTGGCATCCGCCGCGATCAGGGTGCCCTTCTCATCCTCAGCCAGCGGGTTGACCTGCATACGGTAACAGAAATCAGGGCTTAATGACCAAATTTTACAGGGTTTGATGTCTGAGGGTTCAGGTACAATATGAACTTTCTTTTTTCCTTTCTTTCTACGATCTGAACTCTACAACCTGGGCGAGCTCAGTGGTCACCAGGGGCCGCGGGAGGCCGTCAGGTCCTAGGTCAGGGGCGTAATTACAGAAGTGTATGTCAGGGGAGTCGCGTCAACTGATCGGCCATCTGGCAAGCCCTGTGTGCGAACTCAGGAATCCTCATATCCTCATTTCCACTGTGACATCCAGTCGCAGATTATTTATTTATGTTTGCAATGATCATGATGGAAACGGTACTGGCTTTAAATCAGATTTTAGTAATTTACAGGGCGTCAGAGGGTGTCTTGAGGGCTCCCAGGGTGTTACTTGTCAAGTGCTGTAATCCCGCACAAGCTAGCCGCTGGCAGCCATTCATGCCCTCCAAATTCCATCCAGGAACTACAGCCCTGCCCCATGCCTCACTGCATGCATGACGCATGGGATGCAAGCCTGCAGTGCATTGGCAACATGCACATGAGGTGCAGACTAGGCGCAGCACATGGGGTGCAGACTAGGCGCATGGGGTGCGCCGGCCACATGCACGTGCACAGCGCATGGGGTGCATGCAGCATGAGAAAACTTGCCTTCTGCCCCTCCTCTAAAAGGCTTGAGGACCTACACAAAACTTTGCCATTCATTACCTTTACCTGCAGGTTGCACAGGCCTAAACCCTTGTCCCACAAGACACTTCCACCATCGTGCAGTCTGCCTTCCAGACAGGTCGTACTGACCTAAACCCTTGTAACCTAAGCCCATGGCTCACCTCCACCATGGTGCAGTCGGCCCTGACATGCAGGTTGCACAGGCCTAAACCCTTGACCCACAACAGAACTTCCACCAAGGTGCAGTCTGCCTTCCAGACAGGTCGTACTGACCTAAACCCTTGTAACCCAAGCCCATGGCTCACCTCCACCATGGTGCAGTCAGCCTTCACAAACAGGTTGTACAGACCCTTGATCTGCTCAGCAGCAGCCTTCTTGTCGCCAGTGCACTTGAGACCCTGAGAGCCACACACACACACACACTCGCATGGGAAGGTGCGGCCTGTTGCTCATGCTGAGATGTTTCAGGGGATGATGAGGAGCATGCTTCGCTGATGAAGGGGATGAGAAGACGTGGGAGGAATGCAAGCGTTCTGCCAAGAATGCTGCTGCTGCCTCGGCCTCGAGCAACTCAGCGGCAGATCTAACCACTGAGGAAGAATATAATGCTGTTTAAGCTGTCCATGCAGTGGCAGATCACAGAGCAAGGCAATGTATTTAATTAAGTAGATGATCCAGCCAAGCAGGCTGTCAACGCAGCAGCAGATTATTGTTGTGTTTAGGTGCCGCATGAGTTTCAGCCGCATCATCTCATTTAGAAAATGCCTAGTCATCCCTAGGACCCATATAATGCTGGAAATTCCGCATTTCTAGCACTACAATATATTGAAATAAACTTGTCCGTGCAGGGATCCCCTGGTCCAAGTTAGGCCAGCCATGCCACCCATGCATGCTTTGGAATCTAGCACATGCCACTCACACGTGCTCTGGGATCTGGCACAGCGCCAATCCAGGACTGAGAGGGTTCAAAATTGATAGTCTGAAAATAATAAGAATCGCTTCGCAGTCAAGAGTGAGGATGGCCGGCCATCCTACGCACCTCGACCATGGTGTTGGCTTGGGCGTCCGTGATACCCTCACGGATGTCGATGGGCACTCTAATGATCTTGTCGGGGAACTTCTCGGCAAGGTCTTCGATGCTGGTACCGCCCTCTGAGCATCCGATCATGACGGGGCCCGCGCTCTTGCGGTCCAGCAGGATCGCGAAGTACATCTCTCGCTTCAGCTGCATCTTTCTCGCGAGGTAGAGCGTGTTCACAGGCTTGCCAGCGGGTCCTGTCTGCTTGGTTACCAGTGTTTGACCGAGCATTTGCTTTGCGAGCTCGGATGCCTTGGCAACGGTAGTGATGTGCACGCCCCCCTTCAGGCCATTCGTGAAAGTGCCCAGCCCTCGACCTCCAGCAAGGATTTGAGATTTAAGAACAATCTGCGATCAAGGTAGAAGAGGGTATCATGGGCAAAAGTCCTCGATCGGGTCACGAGTCACGGGAATCGAGCCAGATTCGCCCCCGCAGGGACAGAGAGGGTTTTCCATCGAGCTCCGCGACGGTTGTTGCGGCTGATCGCACCTCGCCCTTGGAGTCCTTCAGCTTGTTTGCAGCAGCGTCCACCTCCTCGAGCGTGAAGGCAGGTTGCCCCTCGGGCACATTGATGCCGAACTTCGACATCAGTTGTGCACCCTGGAAGGTAGGTATGACAGACATCTCGATCCGCATCGCACCATGCATAATTTCACATCCTGCTACATATCGTGTCGATTCAACCGCATCCACTGACGACTTGACCCACTTCCCACCTGGTACTCGTGAACATTGAGGTATCTCGCCTGCTGCAGCTGCGACGCAGACTGCAGCGCCGGGCTCCAAACTTTCTTCAACTGTCGAAGCATTTTGCGAGTCTAGCGATCCGTGCAGGAAAGTGGAAGTTGTCATCGCCCATGCTGGACCTGGGCCTGCCCTGCTCGTCCTTCGTTAGACAGGAAGTAATCCCATGCCGAAACGCTTTCAGCAGCAACACCTTCTCTACAGCATCGATGTGCGGACCACTTCCAGGAGGCATATCACACGACGCTTGAACAACAAAGTTTGAATTCCTGCTCGCATCAGCTGTGGCATGACGAACCTGCGACGATAATTCGGAGGCAGCTCCCGGGCCACCTGGATCATTTACCCTGTTGCCTAGACTCAACTTTGCGTAACCAAAAAGACATGAACAGCTCGGCGCATGGACCGATGGTGGATGCGCTGTGCAGACAGTTCGTCGACGTGGCCAACCGGATCTTCTCCACGGTCACCCCTCAGGTGAGCAACAGGCTCTGGCTGGGCATCATCGGCACGCTTGATGTCGGATCTGGTGCTTAGAAACTATGTATTATATGACAGCCTGTGCTTTCTGCTTATTGCCAAAGACACGATACCCTCCTAGACGGAATGATTGGCTCCCGGGCGAGCGGACAGGCACCGACCCCTCAATGAATTCAAAAAATGCTACGATCGATGGTAGCGATTGTACAGGCAATTGATAGATGGCATGAGTAGTCTGCTCCCTCCCTGTCTCTGTCTCTGCCTCTCCTCCTGTCCCTCCTTCCTCTCCCTCTCTGGTGGCCCATGCGAGAGATGCATGGCAGATAATGGTAGCCCCATGCTGTACCGTGGCAGGTTGAAGTAAGGGGTGTTGAATCCATGCACATAATGACACTTAAATGTCAACCTCAGGCCTCTTATCCTGTTTCTCCGGCACTGGGAGACCTCGAAAACCTAAGGCAGGAGGGAGGAGGCAGCAAGGAGGTCAGCGAGGGGGCAAACATACACCAACACACCATGCACCCATGTCCCCTCCATACAAACCTACATCCTATGTTTGCCTTGTTTACCTGCATGATGGACCTGCATGGTAGGATCACATGGCAGGCCTGCATGGGGGACCTGCACGGTAGACTTGCATGGTAGAGGAAATCAGTGATTAGGCTGCAAAGAGTGTTAGGATTCAACTACAAAGGATTGTAACACACACCTTTTTCCTGAGGCATTGAGGAGCAGGCGTATCTGTGTGTGAAGGATGGTGTGGGGATTGATTATGGACGCACAGAACCCTGTAAATGTATCTGGAGGGTAGGGCACTCCTCAGATCCTATGTACTAAGTCCATGGAAACGCCAAAGCTGGTTGCAGCTGCAAAGGTGTGGAATCGCAAACTGTGAGCACTATACAGTACCACTCGTTCTGCAAAACGGTGCTGAGAAAATATTCCACTCCCAAGTGATCACGTTAATATCGTACCATGGAAAACGTTGTCAGCGCATAAATCCTGTAGCAGACTTCTGCAGGAGAAATTTCTGTGCAGATAAATCGATCCTGAATATTTATAAAACACATGCTGTAAAGCCCAACTTCTGACAGGCCTTCCACCTCCCCGTGTGTACCTCCCGCTGCCCGTCTGCCCCCTCCTGCCTGTCCACCACTTTTCCCCATCACTGCCTCTTGGATTGCCTAAACCGCTGCCTTACACCTGCCTCCCCATCCTATATCCATGATGCCTGTTATAAATGCCTCCAGTTCAAATATACTTCGATTGTGAAGGGGTGAGGGGACTGCCCCCTTGGGACTGCCAGTGTGTGTGTTTGTGCCTCACCTTGGCCGTGCTACAAACCTTAATTGACAAGCCAGCTGTGAAGGCAAAATAATGAGCTTTGGGGTGTAGATGAGGGTGGAGCAGACTGACTCTAAACCTTTCATCTTAGACTTGTTAATCCAAACTACGCTGCCGACCCCTGCAACCTTAGAAGGCCTAAACCCTGAGCTGCCGGTAGACCCTCAAGTCCTACGCCCCCCCTCCCTAAACCCTAGCCATGTTTCCAGACCCTTCACCCTGCCCTCCAGGAACCTAATCTCACGACCAGACCCTTCAACCCTGAAATGCCGTATCCCCCCCCCCCCTCTCCAACTGCCTAATACCCCTGCCCCCCCTCTCCAATATCCGCCGGCCTCAGGAGAGCTTTCAGAGCGTAGTGCTTGCAGACAAGCAGTACGAACGTGTGCTGGCGGGCCTGCGCTTGGCAGCAAGGTGGGTACAGTCGGCGTGCTATAGCCAGCATGCTTGGGAGTACACCCGGCCGTACAATCGCGTTTTGATGGGCCCGTGGGACGTGAGACTAAAAGCATACTCCATAAATACCATGCAAAATAATTGATTTGAAGTTATATTATTCCGCGCTGCTTTCGTGCTGTTTCATTGGTGCGGCGCCCGTCTCCTGAAAAGGCCGGTCTTTCATTGAAATACTGTACCGCTTTTATTTTTCTACGTAGCTTGCTTGCCTGATGGTTCAGTACCCAAGCCATGCCCAAGCCCTCACACGCCTCATGCCCTGTCCAAACCCTCATTCCTGAGTGTGACAGACTGACAGTACAAACCTCATGCGAGTCACGCCCCAACCCTCATACGCCTCGTGCCTCATGCCGTGTCCAAACCCTCATCCCCGGCAGGTACGACCTGCCTGCTGTGCTGGGCACGCTGGGGGCACAGAGGCAGGCCAAGCATGATGAGGTCACACGGCGGTACGGGTCGACTTCGGAGCGCGAAGGCGGCGTGACAGGAACATGCAAAATGGTGCGCTGCCCCAAATCAAAACTACGTTACTCCCTCTCTCCCCTCCCCTCCCTACTCCTTCCCTCTCCATTCCGCTGCTCCCTCTCTCTCCTCCCCTCCCTCCTTGTCCCCACTCCTCCCCGCTTCTCCCTTGTCTCTCCTCCCTGCTCCCTACCTCTCTGCCCCTCCCCTTTCTGCTCCTCCCCTCCCTCCCCGTTCCCTCCGTTCCACTCCCTCTCTCTGCCCCTACCCCCCCCCCGCTTTCTCCCTCCTCCGCTCTCCCTGCTCCCATCTGAGTGCTACCCTGACCCGGCTAACTCCCCGGCCCCCTCTTCCTTCACCTCTCCCCTGCTAACTCCTCCCCGCCCCCCTCCTCCTCTCTCCCCACTCCCATCAGAGCGCTGCGGAGACGTTATTCCTGGAGGGCACCCTGCAGGTGCTGCCGGACCCAGGGGGCTTCCTGGCCGTGGCGGAGTACGCGCCATTCTGCGAGACCGCGCTGAGGCTTTCGTTCCATTGGCTGTCCTACAACTGGTGAGGCGCCTCAAGGCAACCAAGTCACGGAGAATGTTGAACTTGTGATTTTTTGCATGTTGATGCCTAGCAAATAAATCAGTCCCCCTCATCCCCCCTCGACCCTTGTTCACCCCATCTCCTCCCCCCCCTCCCTGTCCTTCCCCTCCCTCACCATTGTTTGCCCCCCACCCCACCCCACCCCACTGTCTGCCACACTGAACCTCTCCCCTTCCCTAGTTCATACCCTGCCCCCTCTTCCCCCCTGCCCCCTCTTCAGGGCCACCAGCTCTGAAAGTGGCGGCCCCATCCTGAGTGAGGTCTTGGCCACCCGCTTGCAGCTGCTTCACACCTGCGGGAAGGTGGTTGCCATGCAGGCAGAGGCAAGGTTGCCCCAGGTACGCCAAACCTAAAAATCACTGTTCCCTAAACCCACCCTGAGTGAGGTTCTGGCGGCCTGGCCACCCGCTTGCAGCTGCTTCACACCTGCGGGAAGGTGGTTGCCATGCAGGCAGAGGCAAGGTTGCCCCAGGTACGCCAAACCTAAAAATCACTGTTCCCTAAACCCACCCTGAGTGAGGTTCTGGCGGCCTGGCCACCCGCTTGCAGCTGCTTCACACCTGCAGGAAGGTGGTCGCCATGAATGCAAGAGGCTAGGCTGCCCCAGGGACACCCAAGGCACGATCCGGTTCTCTGGTCCGAGCTGCTTTAGGTGCAGTCAAGGCAGGATCCGAATCCCTGGCCCAAGCTGTCAAAGGTGCAGTCAAGGCAGGATCCGAATCCCTGGCCCAAGCTGTCAAAGGTGCAGTCAAGGCAGGATCCGCACCCCTGGCCCAAGCTGTCAAAGGTGCAGTCAAGGCAGGATCCGAATCCCTGGCCCAAGCTGTCAAAGGTGCAGTCAAGGCAGGATCCGCACCCCTGGCCCAAGCTGTCAAAGGTGCAGTCAAGGCAGGATCCGCACCCCTGGCCCAAGCTGTCAAAGGTGCAGTCAAGGCAGGATCCGCACCCCTGGCCCAAGCTGTCAAAGGTGCAGTCTTTAAGGGCCTGACCGATACAGTCACTGCGTGCAGGGCAAGATGACAGCCGCACGCAATATGGAGGCCAAGTCTGACTGTGATGCGCTGCACCTGCGTCCCCTGCCCTGAATCCTAATGGGTCCCTCCAATCTTTTTAGGGTTTGGATGGGTCCACCGAGGCCCTGGCCGATAGGGTCACTTGTGATGAAGATGCCTTGCCCAGCTACGACGTGCTGTGCCTTCCTCATTCTTCAACTCACCCCCCTCTAGACCCTCGCCCCCCCTCCTAAACTCTCATCCTTCCCTCTAAACCCTCATCACCCCCCTAAACCCTCATCCCCTCCCAGCATTTAGTGCCTTGTATATTCATGTTAGTCACAACTTTGACTGATCTGTTGACACTCCTCACAAGAGGGGAAATTCCACTTACGACACATTGCGTTTGCCACCCTCCTCAACCTCTGCCCCCTAAGCCCTCATCCCCTTCCCTCCCTCATTTAGGTTGTGGATATGTCTGTTAAGTCCTGACTGATAAGGTCACTCCTTACAGCAGATTAGATCTTAACTATGACGTGCTGCGCTGGCCACCCTCCTCAGCCCATTCCCCCTTCCTCCTCACTCCTTACCTCCCGCCCCCCACACATCAAGATCGTGGATACGTTTGTCAATGTCCTGACTGATGAGGTCACTCCACACAACAGGTTAGATCTTAACTATGACGTGCTGCGCTGGCCACCCTCCTCAGCCCATTCCCCCTTCCTCCTCACTCCTTACCTCCCGCCCCCCACACATCAAGATCGTGGATACGTTTGTCAATGTCCTGACTGATGAGGTCACTCCTCACAGCAGGTTAGATCTTAACTATGACGTGCTGCGCTGGCCACCCTCCTCAGCCCATTCCCCCTTCCTCCTCACTCCTTACCTCCCGCCCCCCACACATCAAGATCGTGGATACGTTTGTCAATGTCCTGACTGATGAGGTCACTCCTCACAGCAGGTTAGATCTTAACTTTGACGTGCTGCGCTGGCCACCCTCCTCAGCCCATTCCCCCTTCCTCCTCACTCCTTACCTCCCGCCCCCCACACATCAAGATCGTGGATACATTTGTCAATGTCCTGACTGATGAGGTCACTCCTCACAGCAGGTCAGATCTTAACTTTGACGTGCGGCGCTGGCCACCCTCCTCAGCCCATTCCCCCTTCCTCCTCACTCCTTACCTCCCGCCCCCCACACATCAAGATCGTGGATACGTTTGTCAATGTCCTGACTGATGAGGTCACTCCACACAACAGGTTAGATCTTAACTATGACGTGCTGCGCTGGCCACCCTCCTCAGCCCATTCCCCCTTCCTCCTCACTCCTTACCTCCCGCCCCCCCACACATCAAGATCGTGGATACGTTTGTCAATGTCCTGACTGATGAGGTCACTCCACACAACAGGTTAGATCTTAACTATGACGTGCTGCGCTGGCCACCCTCCTCAGCCCATTCCCCCTTCCTCCTCACTCCTTACCTCCCGCCCCCCACACATCAAGATCGTGGATACGTTTGTCAATGTCCTGACTGATGAGGTCACTCCACGCAACAGGTTAGATCCCAACTATGATGTGCTGCGCTGGCCACCCTCCTCAACCTCCCCCCCTCCCCCCTCTCCCCCCACCACACATTTAGGTTGTGGATATGTTTGTCAAAAACCTGGCTGACAAGGTGACTCCCGAGAAAGGATCCAAGCCCAACTACGACGCTCTGCGCCTGCAGATCCAGCGGCTCTGCATGTTTGGTATGCGAGGTGTGAGGCTGGGCTTCAGCAGCGACATGGCAGTACGCGAGGCGACGGACTTGGTCTCGCGGTAGGAGGGGGCAGGGAGGGGGGGAGGGAGGGCAGGGGGAGGGCACTTCGGGACTGTATAAACTGGTGTAGCTGGAGAGTGTGGAGAGTGTGGAAGATTCCTGGACAGGGCATCGAGGTGGGAAGGAGGCTGGGGGGACGTTGGGAGGTGAGGGGCGGCCTTTAGCCTTTGGAACTCACCGGATGTTTGTAGACCTCGCATTCACAAATCCAATGTGAATTCTGGTTATTTAAATGTAAATTGAGTGGTCAGTGCATCACACCTGCTCAGATGGAAAAGAGAAGGTCTGCTGCCTAGTTCTGGGTTAAGGATAGAGGTTTTTTGGGTATCAGGAATACATGTTTGCAAGGCAGCAGAAACCTTATGCCCTCTGGCCGCCAGTTGGCAACGTGCGTTCTCACACCCGACAAACACAGCCCGCGTTCACACCCCATGCCCACATTTGTGTGAAACTGCAGGTGCCGGCCCCAAAATTTCGTGTCTGTCCAGAAGAAGAGCCAAGTGCAGCACATGATAGCAGAGATGCTGACGCAGGTGTGCCATTGTTAGATTATTGCGATTTTACGCTTTTGCCAATGCATGCGGCTACATGCGATTGCTAAACTCATCCCGCTTTTTTCCATCCCTCCTTGTTTCAGCCAGGACCTGCACATCCTTTGGGGGTTCACACTTTTTCTTCTGAAATGGTGGCATCTATACTCAAGTGTGTGTGCTGTTTAGTACACACTTTCGAAAGTACGATTTACGAAGTACGATCTACAAAGTACTTTTTGAATCCAGCGGTGCTCACAGATGTGCGGTTTCATTCCAGACCTCCATAAATATAGAAACCCCTTACCCTAACCCCACAAATTCCTTACATCCCCTGGTGTGGTTTGCTCGTCTCAAGCTTCCGCAACTGGTGCACACTAGTATGACCGCATCCCGCCTTGTGTCCACACTTGGGTGACCCCCCCCCTCCGTGCCCTCAGGTGCTGTGGCTGCCGGTGTGGAGCGATCAAACCCACTACCTGGCGGGCCAGCTGGACGAAGAACCCCCCCTCCTTATCCACACTCACTTGTGTGCCCACGTCCTATTCCATGTACACACTTGTGTGCCCGTGCCCCCCTCCCGTGCCCACAGGTGCTGTGGCCGCTAGTGTGGAGCGACATGCCCCACTGCCAGGCGGGCCAGCTAGATGACGAGGCGCTGGACGTCTGGTACAAGGCCATCCTTAAAGCCAAGACCGAAACCTGGACCTGGCTCAACGACCATGCCAAGCACACACAGGCAAGGAATATGAGGAGGCCTGACGTTCAATATGATTCCTTTCTGCCTCCTCGGTGATAAGCCCTGAACCCTTGAACCCCTGAAATCAAGAACTCAACACCTCTGAACCCTGAAAGCTTTAACCTGGAATCGTGAGCCATCTATCCCTGAACCCTGAACCCTTAAACCGTTTACCCATCACCCTTCAACCTTGAACCCTTGACCCTGTACCCTTTAAACCCTCAACCCTTTCAACCTCAACCCTAAACCCTTAAAGCCTCGACCCTAAAAGCCTCGACCCTTTAAACCTCAACCCCAACCCTTAAAGCCTCGACCCTTGACTTTCAGGCCTGCCTGCCGTTTTACACCACGCTGGTTTGCCTGCTGGACGACATCAAGTACTCGGCCTCTGTGGACGAGACGCGGGACTTCTTAATCAAGTCGCTCAAGGGCAAGGAACACCGTCCGCTGTGCGTCAAGTGCCTGGTGCAGCTGTCGTGTTCATACCTGAACAGGTGCGTAAGATCCACAACCGGGAATACAGCTGTCGTGTTCATTCGAGGTGCACATTATGTACACAAATGTCCACACATAGGCCCAGGGGGGATTATCCAGCAGCCTTGGTACCCTTAACTCGCAAGCTTAAATCTCCAACATTAACCTTGGAACCCAACCCCTGATCTCCAACCCTAAAAGCCTGACCCTTAACTCTGAAAGCCCGACCCTTCACTCTGCACTCTGAGCCCGTTCCTCTGCCCCCCCAACCCTGAACCCGTAACTCGCATCCCCTAACGCTGAACCCACAGGTATGGCAAAGTAATGCCGCGTGTGGAGCTTCACAAGTGGCTGGACAAGGTGTTTCATGCAGTGCTGGTGGTGGTGAAGAAGGGGGGTGAGTCTGGGAGGGAGGAGGGGGGGCAGGGGAGCAGAGGGGGGGCAGTGCTGGTGGTGGTGAAGAAGGGGGGTGCGCCCAGGAGGGAGGAGGGGGGGCAGGGGAGCAGAGGGGGGGCAGTGCTGGTGGTGGTGAAGAAGGGGGGGGAGCCCAGGAGGGAGGAGGGGGGGCAGGGGAGCAGAGGGGGGGCAGTGCTGGTGGTGGTGAAGAAGGGGGGTGAGTCTGGGAGGGAGGAGGGGGGGCAGGGGAGCAGACGGGGGCCAGTGCTGGTGGTGGTGAAGAAGGGGGGTGAGTCTGGGAGGGAGGAGGGGGGGCAGGGGAGCAGAGGGGGGGCAGTGCTGGTGGTGATGAAGAAGGGGGGTGAGTCTGGGAGGGAGGAGGGGGGGCAGGGGAGCAGAGGGGGGGCAGTGCTGGTGGTGGTGAAGAAGGGGGGTGAGTCTGGGAGGGAGGAGGGGGGCAGGGGAGCAGGATAATGGCGATGTGAGGGAGGGGGGTAAGGGGGGGGGCAAGGAGGGAGGAGGGGGGGCAGGGGAGCAGGATAATGGCGATGTGAGGGAGGGGGGTAAGGGGGGGGGGGGGGGGGGGCAAGGAGGGAGGAGGGGGGGCAGGGGAGCAGGATAATGGCGATGTGAGGGAGGGGGGTAAGGGGGGGGGGGGGGCAAATGCACATATTTGTAGCGGAACCCGAACCCTGCACCCTGCCAGACTCGAACCCCTCAACCCTGCACCCTGAACACTAGCCCCTCATTTCCGTGCATGAACTGTGAATAGCAGCGGGAGTTGGTGGCTTCTCTTGCTGAGCTGGCACTATGTCCTTGGACCCTGAACCCCCTGAACCCTTAACCGGAGTGGACCCTTAGCCATTCCTGCCTGGCCTGAACCAGTGAACCCTGACCCCCCTGAACCCTCCCTCCCTGGCCTGAACTCTGACCCCCCTGAACCCCGACCCCTTTCTGTCAGGCCTGAACCGTGATGAGCTGCTGGAGATGGTGGCACCCCTCGCTGAGCTGGCGCCAGAATACACCGTCAACAACATCCTGTTGGACATGCTGTCATCGGATGTACTGGACTGCGTACTGCCGGCCCTGCGGTACAGTGTACTGCCGATAGTGAAATACAAATGTACAGGAAGGAGAAGCGGGGGGTAGATGGTGCATGTGGTGTGGCCTTGACCACACCCTGAGACCTTCATTATTTGATGCCGTAGCAGCTGCCGCAAGAGCAGCAGCGTAATAGCGGCAACAACAAGAATGGCAGCAGTGACACATGTCCATTTATCTCTACTCGAATTCAAAATTAAATGTATTGCCTGTCTCAGGGCATTGTACGCTCTGATGGCATGCCCGGCGGCTGCCGGGTCCAGCGAGCCGTCTCTAGTGACGTTGTCTTCCACCGCACTCCCCGCACCCTTCCCGGCGGGGGGGGACGCGCTGTGGGTCGGGTATGGCCAGACAGCGGCTCTGGCCGGCGGCGGCGGCAGCGGCATCGTGGCCGTCGGCGGAGGATCCTCTACAGAAAGGGCCGTGGTGAAGAGCTTGTCCTCAAGCGGGAACAGGAACGGAGGAGGTGGAGCCACCATAGCGTCGTCGTCGTCGTTCTTTGGGGGGACCAGGGCGGCGGCCGGGGGGGCGCTGGTCGGCGGCGATGGCGGCGGCGGGCAGGCGGCAGCGGGGGACCTAGCAGCAGCGGTGCGCAAGAGCGGCCAGGTCCGCGTGTCGCAAGCGGTGAGAATTGTTTTGGGCAGGGGGCCGGGAAGGAGAGGGGAGGGCAGGGGCGGGGCAGGGGGCAGGAAGGAGAGAGGAGGAGGGTGCAGGGTAGGGCGGGGAAGGAAAGATAGGGGAGGGCAGGGTGCGGGGCGAGCACGTTAAGGGGAGGGGAGGGTGGATAGGGGCAGGGAGGGGGAGGGGGCTGGATAAGCGGTAGGGGAGGGAGGAGTAGGTGTCTGTGACTTAATCACAAGCCTACAATCAAGCATTGGATTCCTTCCCCCCACTCCAGAATCTTTACCCTGGAACCCTTCACTCCAAGCCTGCCCCCATCCTAAGCCTTGAATCTTAGCCTTCAATGCTGAACGCTATATCCTGCCCCCTCCCCCTTCCTTTCTTGTTAAACCCCCCTACTACTGCTCACAACCAGCCTACTGCGACACGCCTCATTTCCCCCCTGCTTCGGCCCCCACCTCCCCCCCCTCTGCCCTCCTCCACCCCTCTTCCTGGTAAGCTGACCAGCCTGCTGCAACTCATTACCCATCCCCCCCTCTGGCCCACCTCACCCCTTTTGCCCTCCAGGTGACCAGCCTGCTTTAACGCAGCTCATCCCTCCTCCTCCCCTCCGGCTCCTCTTCATCCTTTCTGCCCTCCAGGTCATCGGTCTGCTGCGGCGCGGCTCCCACCCTTTTGACGTCCTGGGCATCTCTGCGTCCCTGCCCCGCGTCAATGCCGCCCTTGGCCGCGTGCTGGCCACGTGGCACCCATCCTGGGCTGGGGCAACAGCACTGCTACCCGGCAGCCTAGATATCTTCACATCACTCATCAGGTAAGGAGTGACCTTGACCAGTTACTCATTAGGTGAGGTGTGGCCATAACTGATTGCCCAGCATGTTACGTGTGACCATACTCAGTATCTTGTCATGCGAGGTGTGACTTTGATCAGTTACCAGTCAGGTGAGGTGTGGCATAAATCAATTACTTTTAAGGTGATGTGTGAACTTGACCAGTCACTCATCAGGCGAGGTGTGACCTTAATGGTCTGTCCGTGATAGCCTGACAGTGTGATAGTGTGACACGTTTGTGTTATGCTTGCACTTGTATCCCCTTTCCACACATCATGTCCATACCTGTGTTCAAGCAAGTGTTCGCACTTTTGTTTTGGCTCATTGAAGCGTTCACACATGTCCTCGTTCTTTGTTTATAGTTTCATACCTGTGTCCACACTATCTCCCTGCAGGCTCGTACCGCTCACAGCGCCGTCTCGGCCGGAAAGTTGGCCTGGACAGTTCAAGCCGCTGGATGTACTGCATATGTAGGTGGTCCAGGCAGTACACAACCAGGGTGGTGCTGATCCCTGCATGGACTGTGCATGCAGGTGGACAGGGCAGTACAACAAAGAGGGCGGTACACTGGTACTGGTCACTGCTTGTACCGCTAAGTAGGTGGACAGGGCAGTACACAAAATAATGTGATAGTAGTCAACGGATGTACTGCACACGTAGGGGGTCAGGGCAGTACACAAAGTGTACAGCGGTACAAGCCCCTGGATGGCCTACACTGGCCTGTGTACAATGGCCTACACTGGTGGCCAGGGTAGTACAATTCATGTGCATGAGTTTGTGGCTTAGACTGCGCTTATGGAAGCACTGACAATGCAGTACATGCTGGTTCGTAGAGGCACTACAGCCTTAACAACGCCAGAGCCCCCTTACTCCCCCACCTCCCCCTATTCTCCCCCGTCCCCGCACCCTGCTAGGTACACGGCCCATGCCGAGCCCTCAGTCCGCCTGGCTGCTTCGGAGTCGCTCTCGCTCCTGATGCAGTGCGCGCCGCCGTGCCGCAATGCTACCCTGCTGGGCTATGCGGCACACCTGACGTCGCTACCGGACGACAGCTCCATGGCGGTGTGTGAGGACAAGGGTGTAGGGTACTAGATTTTAGATCTTCGAGAGGGAGGTGGCACTGCCGGACGACAGCTCCATGGCGGTGTGTGAGGACAAGGGTTAAGGGTACTAGATTTTAGATCTTCGAGAGGGAGGTGGCACTGCCGGACGACAGCTCCATGGCGGTGTGTGAGGACAAGGGTTTAGGGTACTAGATTTTAGATCTTCGAGAGGGAGGTGGCACTGCCGGACGACAGCTCCATGGCGGTGTGTGAGGACAAGGGTTTAGGGTACTAGATTTTAGATTTTCGAGAGGGAGGTGGCACTGCCGGACGACAGCTCAATGGCGGTGTGTGAGGACAGGGGTGTAGGGGTTAGGGCTAATATCAGTAAAATAGCTTCAACGGTAGTGGTATTTCACCGGCGTCTTGCCACTCCCACTTATTCTACACCTTTCGAGTTATTTCACAGAGGGAGGTGACACTGCCGGGCAACAGCTCAATAGTGATTCAGATTGGGGGGGGAGAAAGGGTTAAGGGTTCAGGGCTAAAGGCTTCTGGCTTGCAGCGAGGTGGGGGTGGTGGGGGGGCGGTGAGGGGGTGGGGGGGGTAGGTGAGATAGGGGGGCTATAGGCTTCTGGCAAGGGGTTGGTGGTGGGGGTGGTGAGGTGGTGGTGGGGGTGGTGGGGGGGGTGAGGGGGCGCTTGGGTAAATAGTGGGACGTTTCTTCCCCTCGGACATGCAAACCTCTTTATTGTACTGGATTCTGATCCAGGATCTGATCACCTCGCGGACTGACCGTGTGTATGCCCTTGCCTCACTCCCCTTCCCTCACACACGCCACAAGGCGGTTCCCTCCCCTCCCACCCACCCTTTCTCCCCCCCTCGGTCCACACTTTTACCCACACCTCGGTTACACCTCCGCCACCCGTTCCTAGTCTTCTTCACAACCTTCATCTCTCCACCTCCCACCTCACACACTCTCGAGAGGCCCCTCACCCACCCCACACACTCTCGAGAGGCCCCTCACCCACCTCACACACTCTCGAGAGGCCCCTCACCCACCTCACACACTCTCGAGAGGCCCCTCACCCACCCCACACACTCTCGAGAGGCCCCTCACCCACCCCACACACTCTCGAGAGGCCCCTCACCCACCTCACACACTCTCGAGAGGCCCCTCACCCACCCCACACACTCTCGAGAGGCCCCTCACCCACCCCACACACTCTCGAGAGGCCCCTCACCCACCTAACACACTCTCCAGAGGCCCCTCACCCACCCCACACACTCTCGAGAGGCCCCTCACCCACCCCACACACTCTCGAGAGGCCCCTCACCCACCTCACACACTCTCGAGAGGCCCCTCACCCACCCCACACACTCTCGAGAGGCCCCTCACCCACCTCACACACTCTCGAGAGGCCCCTCACCCACCCCACACACTCTCGAGAGGCCCCTCACCCACCCCACACACTCTCGAGAGGCCCCTCACCCACCCCACACACTCTCGAGAGGCCCCTCACCCACCCCACACACTCTCGAGAGGCCCCTTACCCACCCCACACACTCTCGAGAGGCCCCTCACCCACCCCACACACTCTCGAGAGGCCCCTCACCCACCCCACACACTCTCGAGAGGCCCCTCACCCACCCCACACACTCTCGAGAGGCCCCTCACCCACCCCAAACACTCTCGAGAGGGCCCTCACCCACCTCCAGGCTATACAAAAAGGTGTATGTCTTCTGCTCCCTCCCACACTTCCCCTCCTCTCAACCTCCCTCCCCTCCCACACTTCCCCCTTCTCCCCCCTCCCTCTCACACTTTCTCTCCCTCCCAGGCTTTACGTGAGGGTATGACTCTGCACTGCTCCCTCCCACACTTCCCCTCCTCTCAACCTCCCTCCCCTCCCACACTTCCCCCTTCTCCCCCCTCCCTCTCACACTTTCTCTCCCTCCCAGGCTTTACGTGATGGTATGACTCTGCACTGCTCCCTCCCACACTTCCCCTCCTCTCAACCTCCCTCCCCTCCCACACTTCCCCCTTCTCCCCCCTCCCTCTCACACTTTCTCTCCCTCCCAGGCTTTACGTGAGGGTATGACTCTGCACTGCTCCCTCCCACACTTCCCCTCCTCTCAACCTCCCTCCCCTCCCACACTTCCCCCTTCTCCCCCCTCCCTCTCACACTTCCCCTCCTCTCAACCTCCCTCCCCTCCCACACTTCCCCCTTCTCCCCCCTCCCTCTCACACTTTCTCTCCCTCCCAGGCTTTACGTGAGGGTATGACTCTGCACTGCTCCCTCCCACACTTCCCCTCCTCTCAACCTCCCTCCCCTCCCACACTTCCCCCTTCTCCCCCCTCCCTCTCACACTTTCTCTCCCTCCCAGGCTTTACGTGATGGTATGACTCTGCACTGCTCCCTCCCACACTTCCCCTCCTCTCAACCTCCCTCCCCTCCCACACTTCCCCCTTCTCCCCCCTCCCTCTCACACTTTCTCTCCCTCCCAGGCTTTACGTGAGGGTATGACTCTGCACTGCTCCCTCCCACACTTCCCCTCCTCTCAACCTCCCTCCCCTCCCACACTTCCCCCTTCTCCCCCCTCCCTCTCACACTTCCCCTCCTCTCAACCTCCCTCCCCTCCCAACCTTCCCCCTTCTCCCCCCTCCCTCTCACACTTTCTCTCCCTCCCAGGCTTTACGTGATGGTATGACTCTGCACTGCTCCCTCCCACACTTCCCCTCCTCTCAACCTCCCTCCCCTCCCACACTTCCCCCTTCTCCCCCCTCCCTCTCACACTTTCTCTCCCTCCCAGGCTTTACGTGATGGTATGACTCTGCACTGCTCCCTCCCACACTTCCCCTCCTCTCAACCTCCCTCCCCTCCCGCACTTCCCCCTTCTCCCCCCTCCCTCTCACACTTTCTCTCCCTCCCAGGCTTTACGTGATGGTATGACTCTGCACTGCTCCCTCCCACACTTCCCCTCCTCTCAACCTCCCTCCCCTCCCACACTTCCCCCTTCTCCCCCCTCCCTCTCACACTTTCTCTCCCTCCCAGGCTTTACGTGAGGGTATGACTCTGCACTGCTCCCTCCCACACTTCCCCTCCTCTCAACCTCCCTCCCCTCCCACACTTCCCCTTTCTCCCCCCTCCCTCTCACACTTTCTCTCCCTCCCAGGCTTTACGTGATGGTATGACTCTGCACTGCTCCCTCCCACACTTCCCCTCCTCTCAACCTCCCTCCCCTCCCACACTTCCCCCTTCTCCCCCCTCCCTCTCACACTTCCCCTCCTCTCAACGTTCCTCCCCTCCCACACTTCCCCCCTACCCCCCCCTCTCACACTCCCCCCCCCCCCCCCAGGCTGTACGCGAGGGTATGACTTTGCTCCGCTCCCTGGTGGCTTCCTGGTGCTCTAGCCTCATTGACCTATCTGAGGGTGAGGGGGGAGTGGAGGCCGCGGGGCAGGCGCAGCGGGGAGGAGCAGGAAGAGCCGACACGCAGCGGGGCGGGGCGGCGCTGTCTGTTGATGTGGACCGGCTGGAGGGCTTCGGGCTGGCCATGATGTGCAGGTAGGGGGTAAAAATAAGAGTGAGGGAGGATGGAGGGGGAGTGCAAGGTAGAGGGGAGTGTGGGTTGGGGGGGGGGGGCGGGGAGTAGGGGTGTGTGGAGAGGGGGGGTAGGGCAAGGATCACAAGGGACCGGTTGGAGGGGGAGGGGAGGGAAGTTAGAAGGGAGGGTGTGGGTGGGGTGAAGAACTGGGAGGGCTGATGAAAGGTTGAAAGGAGAACGGGTGGAGGGGGAGGGGGTAGGCGGGCTGGCAGGAGACGTGGTGGAGTAATGTAGTGTGAGATGTTCACACAACACTTAACTTGGGGTCTTGCAGTTTGGATGAAGTGTGATAACTGTACTGTCCACCATATGGCACGCAGCCATGATGAAGCGGTACGGAGGGAGGCGGTACACCTCCTGCGCCAGATCCGGGAGCTCCACGGGTTGGTCTGTGCGGCGGCTGAGACGGCGACAGCTTCCGAGCAGCTTCTCTTGACCGCAGGCGCCGCGCCGCCACCATTATCATCCTTCCAGAGCGAGCCCGCCCGCCCAACGGCAACGCCTGCGGGACCGCGGGGCGGGCCTGTCGCGCGCTTGCTGACTGATAACCCGCCTGTGTCCTCTCCGATGGCTCGTGCCGACGCTTCTTTCCGCTCGGTGGCCTCGTTCCCGTCAATGGCTTCAGAGATATCCGCAAATGGGACGGCCGCCGCCGGAGGTCCCGCCAGCTGCAGCAACGCGATGCTGGATTCTGCGACGTCGATCGGCGCGTTCCCGCTGTCCGCGCCGCAAGTGAGGCGCGGGCACCGTGGTCTCGGAGGGCCCGACAGCTTTAGGTCCGTGGACGGAGCTGGTTTCACTGGTTTCGGATGCGGTTTCGGGAGCGCTTTCGGGAGCGGTTCGGGTGACGTACCTCGGACGTACCTCGTGGAGATTCTGGAGGAGAGTGGACCGGACATCGTACGGGACTGCTACTGGGTGCGCTTGTATGAACGTCCATACCTGGAAGAGTTGATAATGTATCCTTGCTTGGGTTATACCGGTACGCATGGTTCATACCTTTCTGGTGGTGGTGTGCTTTAGTATAGGGGTGGCGGGTATTCGTTATTTTGCACAGCAGAATCCAACTTTTTACGCATGAGTAATGGAAAAGTCATGCGTGAAAAGCATTGCGGCCGTGTGAGTGCTTGTTGGCGGTGTGCCTTCCTTGTGCCTTCTCGCCTTTTCTCGGCTACCGACGTGGGCCACTACGCACCCGAGCTGTTATTTGTTTGAGCGTCTCATGTTTACTAGGGTTGGGCGGCCGGCCTCTCACCTTGAACAGCCCCAGCAAAAGATACCCTCATCATTGCCCCTCATTCCATCCTCCACGCCTGCCTTCAACCCCCCCAATCCTGTGTGCATGTATTTTCTGCCTTGCGTCTATCCTGATGAGTTGTGCCCGCATAGTTGCAGTCCACACTAGTTCAAACCTCCTGGTATCCACACCCAGACGTACATACCATTTCCCCCCCTACATCCGTGCACGTTGCCCATATGCGCGTCTCTTTCCTCTGTTCGGGAACTAGTCTGGTCAGACCTGTGGCGCAAGAGACCAGTATGCCCTTCACACCGTTCACACTTCCACATCCATGTGTGGGCTTCCCCATTTTAGGATTTTGGAGATTGGTGGGATTTGTGGTGCAAGGAGAAATCGCCTCTCGAGGCAAGCAGGCTCTTCACGCTATTCACACTTCCACGCCCATGTGTGTGTTCAACATTCAGGATTTTGGAGATTGGTCGGATCTGTGGCGCGAGGAGAATCCGCCTCCAGAGGCAGGCATGCCCTTCACGGCACTGCTGCTGGCCAGGGATGAAGTCTCCCGGATGCGGCTCGTGCGCTGCTTAGTGCAGGTAAGGAAGAGTGTGGGGAGTGGGAACGGAAGGTGGGAACGAGGAAATACCCTTCACGGCATTTTTGATGGGCAGCGACAAAGTCTTCAGGACGCAGGTCGTGTCCTGCCTTGTGCACTGCCCACCCCACCCCTATTCCTGACCCTAGGGGTCACTGGGGTCAGGAATAGGGGTGGGGTGGGCACTGGGCAGTTGTGCATAAGGTGTGAGAAAGCGTGGGGGTGGCGGGTAGAAATGCATGTTGTGAAGGGATGAGGGAGAGATCTGGAAATGGAGCTGTCACGCAGCGTGTAACATTAAGTAACAGAAACTGAAGGGGTGGGCGGCGGTTGCACCAGGGATAACATATGGCTGGTAGATAAGGGAGGGCAGGCGAATACTTACGCTGCTGACGCAACGGACAGTTAGCAGTTGCGAATGGCGAATGTCATGCAAAAGGGATGCAGTTCACACTCGACCGCCAACCCGTGTTCACACCTGTGTTCACACCCGCACTACCCCCTTACCCCTCACCATCGCACCTCACCTGCACCGTTACCCCTCTCCACTCACTGTCACCCCTTACCCGCACCACCACCTCTCACCCCCCCCCTCATCTCTCAACATCACTACCACCCGCACCCTTCACCTCCACCTCTCACCCGCATCCCGCACCACCACCTCTCACCCTCTCCACTGTCTCTTTTCCTCTTCAGTCCCCCAGTTGGCCCATCCGGCTGAACGATTGTGTCCTGCTGCATCCACCGCCTCTGAACCCTGAATTATAAACCCTGACTCAATTCTCTTCTCATATTGTGTGCACTTGGCCAAACCACCAGGCCGCCTGCCTCCTGCTGCATCAGTTCAGCTGCCTTTAACCCTCATCCCCCTCTCTGTCTTTGATTTTGTCATGTCCCCTTCTGTGTAGCTGGCTATACTTCCTGGACATCTGCGTCTCACCGCATCAGCTGTCATTAACCCTTACCCCCCCCCTCCTCTTCTTTGTGTAGTTGGCTAAACTTGCTGGGCGCCTGTGTCCTGCCGCATCAGCTGTTGCTCATCGGGACCTCTCCACCAGGCTGGCGCGGATGGTGGCCCGGGATGCTGCTGGCAGGCCCTTGCTACTGCAGGTAAACCCTGAAATAGACCAGGGCATAAACCCTAAAACGTAAGCGTAGGGGGCAGGGGTGGGGATGGTGGCCAGGGGTGCTGCTGGCAGGCCCTTGCTACTGCAGGTAAACCCTGAAATAGACCAGGGCACTTCATGTTGCAATCACACGATTCGACGCTTGGCTTGCCAGCCTCCAGCCCTTGATAGATGAAGAAGGAGACAGATCACAGGGTCAAACCTGTACCCTGGCCCCATATCCCGCCATCCCCTAAACCCTTATCGGCATCAAATACCCTCTGTTATGTAGACTGCATTAAGCACCAACCACTTTTAACTGCCCCCCCCTCCCCCTCTCCCTGACTTCCTGACCTTCTTAACCCTCAACCCTAGACCCCATCTGTCTCCCATGAGCACCACGTTGTTCAGGGCCGCATGGATGCCTCACACTTGACCCTAGAATCTGAAAACTTCACTCTTTAACTGACACTCCACCTTCCCTCCCATCAGGACTACATGGAGCAGGCAAGTAATCGAACCTCGATCCTCCAATGGCTCCTTGAGACCCTGAACCCTGAACCCATTTACCGCTTCAGCCATCCTCCTTTCCCATACATGCCATGCTGAGTGGGCACAAATAAACATCCACCCCCCCCAACCCTAAATCCTGCACCCTACCCTCTAACCTAAACCTTGGACCCTAAACTTTACCCCCCCACCCCCTTTAACCCTGCTGCATACCCTGAGCCCTTGACCCTAACCCTCAGCCCACTCCTCTCAGGACTATATTGAGCAGGGCCGCATGGATGCCTGGCGGTACGCTTCTGCCGTGGCCCTGGCGCTCCCTCCACCCGCGGGGCTGCTCTCCACCCCGGCTGCAGCCCCGACAGCCCCGGCGCACCGGAGGCAGCACACCGCGCCGGGCATGGCCTTGTCCGCATCCGGAGCAGGGACGAGCGGATCCGCTCCCTCAATGCACCCCCGGGAGCTGCTCAGGTGCTGAGGGGGGGGATTTAGGTCCTGGGGGTAGGAATATAAACCCTAATGGGAGGGGGGCCTTGCCGTAAATGGGGCACCTTTCACCTCTACAATCATCTCTCCTCCCTCCTTTGCCCCCTTGACCTCCCCATCCTGTCACCTCGCTGCCCCTCTTTCTCCCCTATCCCCTTCCCTCCCTTCCCTCTCACTTGCCCCCTCCCTGCCTCCCTCCTCCCCCTCCTCCCCCTCCTGCCCCCTGCCCTCCCCTCCCTCCCCCTTGCCCCCCCCCTCCCCCCCCTCTGCTCTCCCCTCTCTCCGCTCCCTCCCCCCCCTCTGCCCCCCTCTCACCTCTCCCTCCTCCCCTGTCCTCGCAGGTTACACGTCTCCCTGGTGTGTGGGGCTGCGGCAGGATCCAGTGGAGGAGGGCCGGTTGGGGGCGGAGGCAGCGGCGCCACCACCAGCGTGGGCGCAGGCGGAGGCGGGGGCGGCGGGGGGGGCGGCGGGGGCGTGTCTGGGGTGGGCTCCTTGGCCTCCAATGCAGCCTCCCTACAGGTGAGTAGGGTAGGGTTAAGGGTTAAGGGTGAGAGGGGTCAGGTTTAGGGTATGTAGGGATGTGGGGGGATAAGGGTTTAAGGTGAGGGTGAGGGGGTGCAGGGTTCAAATCGCAGGTTGGTGGAGGGAGAGGAAATATGTTAGGAAATTTGTTAGGAAATATGTTAGGAAATATGTTAGGAAATATGTTAGGAAATAACGAATATTTAGAGCCCCAAGGGTATGCGGCAAGCAACGATGGTATGCCAGCTTCAGTTCTACTGTTATAAAGTATTCTCATGCGGCCATTATGCGGTGAAGTCATCAATCGTGTTCTGAAAACAAGTCCAGCCCACCCCACCCTTTGGGGGGTATCCCGGTTCTATTTTGACACGAGTTCAAAGATATCCCGAATTTGCATTTTGTTTCAACCCTGGACGCCACCGATCTCGTCTTCACACCTCCCTGTACAAACGCAGCTGGGTGGACACTCGTTCCCCACAACCTCAGTGCAGCTCAAACAGATTTCTTGAAGCCCTGGGGCTTGCTGGTGGCGGAATGTTGCCATTGGTCTCACCCACACCTTCCTGTAAACATGCTGTTGGAGGAACACTTATTCCCTAAACCTGCACACAACTGCAGTGAAGCTCACACAGATCTACTTGACCCCTTTCGTTGGGTGAACACTCAGGATCCTCATCTCAAGTGGGATGTACACTACCATTCCACACCTGCCCCCTTCAGGAGCTGCTTAGCACTATGGCGCTCAGGCAGGCCCACCAAGGACTGCTCTATATATTTTTGAATTCGCTGTTGCCGATAATCCACACTACATTTCTACACCATTCCTCAATGCAGCTGACAAGTACGATGGCGCTCGGGCATGCCCACCCAGATCTGCTGGATCTAGTGCTGGATGAGCTGTCACCCTTAGTGGATGACTACGTGCGGGGGCCGCTGGCGGTGAAGCAGGTGGAAATATTTGTGTGGGCATCTCGACCCTAGGGAGGGGGCTTGGGATTTTAAATTGCGTTGCGAATATGGCCGGTTGGATCACGCAGATCCAGCGAAGTGGCACATTTTAGGAACAGCGATGGCTAAATAAAGTAAACTTCAGGATAAGGGTTGTCTGGTTAGGGTCGAGGGAGCATGCGTGTGTGTGTGGTGGGGGGGGGTATGCAATGCTTGGTGGACTGCCTTTCTCCTTTTTGTGAAGCATTTTGAGAAATACTTTAGAATGAATCAGGCTTTTCAATCCCGTTGTGTGAGCGCAAGTTGCAGCCCTGTGAGGAGCCTTTAGGGTTAGGCGTGGCGGCGATCCAGTTTTGTATGACTCCACTTTGCGTGGAAGGCAGCCCAACATCAGCCCAACATCGGCTATTTTGCACGCTCGGTTCCGCTGTGGTTTCAGAGCTGCCTGCCCACACTCTGCAAACAACGGTTTCACAACTTCGGACGAGACTGCTGAACTGCACCTCGTCGTGTGTACCTCGTATATGTACGGCCTTGTACTGCCGCGTGTACCGCAGACTAGCAAGGCGGCGCTGCTCAACACCGCAATCAGCTTCCTCACGGCTCCCGTGACGGGCGGAGGCGGTGGGGCTGGGGGCGGTGCGGACGAGGAGGCGCGCGGTGCGGGGGGAATCAAGCTGGCGGAGCTCAGGCGGCTGGTTGGGCATGTGATGAGGTGGGGGTTACTTTCAGGGTTACGGTTACTCTGTGGGGTTACTCTTGGAGGTTCATGGTGGTGGAGCTGAGATGGATGGTCAGGTATGTGATGAGGTGGCGGTCACTCTTGAGCTTTACTGTTGGGGTTTACTCTTGGGGCTGCTGTTACTCATGGGGGGTCCTCTCAGAGACTCAAGCTGGGGGTACTGACATGGATGGTCGGGCATGTAATGAGGCTGCGGTTACTATTGGCGGCTCAAGCAGTATGTCTAGAATTCTGTACTGAGCCCTGATTCACATTGCTGACCAATTAATCATTGTGCTGCATGCACTCGATTCTGGCTGGCAACTCACGCGGGAATTCTTGATACATTTTTTTCGTGGACCGCAGGATCCTGGCCGAGGCGGTACCGTCCTCAGTTCTGGTTTCGAAGCCGCAGCTGGGGGCGCGGCTGATAGAATGGATGCGGGAGTCGTACTGCTTCCTCCGCCACCTCACGCTCAGCACAGATGCCTTCTGGGACGTGTCTCAGGTGCGTTGGGAAGGGGTAGCTGAGTTTAGGGTAAGGGTTACCTTCGCTTAGGGTCAGGGTTTAGCGTTATATGTGTCGGAGGATGAATTACGAGTGCCATAGGTTAACGATGCCTTCCGGGACGTGTCTCAGGTGCGTAGGGAGGGGGCATGGGGAGCTTCTGTGCATGGGCGCGTTATGAAGTGTAGACAGGCTCCATGCACCCAGCATGCATGGATATGCATGGAGAGGGGTGATGGGAGGTGGCTGCTCTTCTCAAGGGGGGGGGGGGAGGTTAGGGTTCAGGGTTGATATGCGTAGGAAAGGGGTAGGGGTAGCTTGGGGGCAGGGGGTAGGGGCAGGTTAGGCTTCAGGGTTCATATGCGTTTGAGACTCCGAGGATGTGTCCCAGGTGGCTTTCAGGTGCTTAACGATGCTTTAGGGGACATATGTAGGGCGTGCTGCTTTAGGGGACATATGTAGGGCGTGCTGCTTTAGGGGACATATCTAGGGCATGCTGCTTTAGGGGACATATCTAGGGCATGCTGCTTTAGGGGACATATGTAGGGCGTGCTGCTTTAGGGGACATATGTAGGGCGTGCTGCTTTAGGGGACATATCTAGGGCATGCTGCTTTAGGGGACATATCTAGGGCGTGCTGCTTTAGGGGACATATCTAGAGCGTGCTGCTTTAGGGGACATATCTAGGGCGTGCTGCTTTAGGGGACATATCTAGGGCGTGCTGCTTTAGGGGACATATCTAGGGCATGCTGCTTTAGGGGACATATCTAGGGCGTGCTGCTTTAGGGGACATATCTAGGGCGTGCTGCTTTAGGGGACATATCTAGGGCGTGCTGCTTTAGGGGACATATCTAGGGCGTGCTGCTTTAGGGGACATATCTAGGGCATGCTGCTTTAGGGGACATATCTAGGGCGTGCTGCTTTAGGGGACATATCTAGGGCGTGCTGCTTTAGGGGACATATCTAGGGCGTGCTGCTTTAGGGGACATATCTAGGGCGTGCTGCTTTAGGGGACATATCTAGGGCGTGCTGCTTTAGGGGACATATCTAGGGCGTGCTGCTTTAGGGGACATATCTAGGGCGTGCTGCTTTAGGGGACATATCTAGGGCGTGCTGCTTTAGGGGACATATCTAGGGCGTGCTGCTTTAGGGGACATATCTAGGGCGTGCTGCTTTAGGGGACATATCTAGGGCGTGCTGCTTTAGGGGACATATCTAGGGCATGCTGCTTTAGGGGACATATCTAGGGCGTGCTGCTTTAGGGGACATATCTAGGGCGTGCTGCTTTAGGGGACATATCTAGGGCATGCTGCTTTAGGGGACATATGTAGGGCGTGCTGCTTTAGGGGACATATCTAGGGCGTGCTGCTTTAGGGGACATATCTAGGGCGTGCTGCTTTAGGGGACATATCTAGGGCGTGCTGCTTTAGGGGACATATCTAGGGCGTGCTGCTTTAGGGGACATATCTAGGGCGTGCTGCTTTAGGGGACATATCTAGGGCATGCTGCTTTAGGGGACATATCTAGGGCGTGCTGCTTTAGGGCACATATCTAGGGCGTGCTGCTTTAGGGGACATATCTAGGGCGTGCTGCTTTAGGGGACATATCTAGGGCGTGCTGCTTTAGGGGACATATGTAGGGCGTGCTGCTTTAGGGGACATATCTAGGGCGTGCTGCTTTAGGGGACATATCTAGGGCGTGCTGCTTTAGGGGACATATGTAGGGCGTGCTGCTTTAGGGGACATATCTAGGGCGTGCTGCTTTAGGGGACATATCTAGGGCGTGCTGCTTTAGGGGACATATCTAGGGCGTGCTGCTTTAGGGGACATATCTAGGGCGTGCTGCTTTAGGGGACATATCTAGGGCGTGCTGCTTTAGGGGACATATGTAGGGCGTGCTGCTTTAGGGGACATATCTAGGGCGTGCTGCTTTAGGGGACATATCTAGGGCGTGCTGCTTTAGGGGACATATCTAGGGCGTGCTGCTTTAGGGGACATATCTAGGGCGTGCTGCTTTAGGGGACATATCTAGGGCGTGCTGCTTTAGGGGACATATCTAGGGCGTGCTGCTTTAGGGGACATATCTAGGGCGTGCTGCTTTAGGGGACATATCTACGGCATGCTGCTTTAGGGGACATATCTAGGGCATGCTGCTTTAGGGGACATATCTAGGGCGTGCTGCTTTAGGGGACATATCTACGGCATGCTGCTTTAGGGGACATATCTAGGGCATGCTGCTTTAGGGGACATATCTAGGGCGTGCTGCTTTAGGGGACATATCTAGGGCATGCTGCTTTAGGGGACATATCTAGGGCATGCTGCTTTAGGGGACATATCTAGGGCGTGCTGCTTTAGGGGACATATCTAGGGCATGCTGCTTTAGGGGACATATCTAGGGCGTGCTGCTTTAGGGGACATATCTAGGGCGTGCTGCTTTAGGGGACATATCTAGGGCGTGCTGCTTTAGGGGACATATCTAGGGCGTGCTGCTTTAGGGGACATATCTAGGGCGTGCTGCTTTAGGGGACATATCTAGGGCGTGCTGCTTTAGGGGACATATCTAGGGCGTGCTGCTTTAGGGGACATATGTAGGGCGTGCTGCTTTAGGGCACATATCTAGGGCGTGCTGCTTTAGGGGACATATCTAGGGCGTGCTGCTTTAGGGGACATATCTAGGGCGTGCTGCTTTAGGGGACATATCTAGGGCGTGCTGCTTTAGGGGACATATCTAGGGCGTGCTGCTTTAGGGGACATATCTAGGGCGTGCTGCTTTAGGGCACATATCTAGGGCGTGCTGCTTTAGGGGACATATCTAGGGCGTGCTGCTTTAGGGGACATATCTAGGGCGTGCTGCTTTAGGGGACATATGTAGGGCGTGCTGCTTTAGGGGACATATCTAGGGCGTGCTGCTTTAGGGGACATATCTAGGGCGTGCTGCTTTAGGGGACATATGTAGGGCGTGCTGCTTTAGGGGACATATCTAGGGCGTGCTGCTTTAGGGGACATATCTAGGGCGTGCTGCTTTAGGGGACATATCTAGGGCATGCTGCTTTAGGGGACATATCTAGGGCGTGCTGCTTTAGGGGACATATCTAGGGCGTGCTGCTTTAGGGGACATATCTAGGGCGTGCTGCTTTAGGGGACATATCTAGGGCATGCTGCTTTAGGGGACATATCTAGGGCGTGCTGCTTTAGGGGACATATCTAGGGCGTGCTGCTTTAGGGCACATATCTAGGGCGTGCTGCTTTAGGGGACATATCTAGGGCATGCTGCTTTAGGGGACATATCTAGGGCGTGCTGCTTTAGGGGACATATCTAGGGCGTGCTGCTTTAGGGCACATATCTAGGGCGTGCTGCTTTAGGGGACATATCTAGGGCATGCTGCTTTAGGGGACATATCTAGGGCGTGCTGCTTTAGGGGACATATCTAGGGCGTGCTGCTTTAGGGGACATATCTAGGGCATGCTGCTTTAGGGGACATATCTAGGGCATGCTGCTTTAGGGGACATATCTAGGGCGTGCTGCTTTAGGGGACATATCTAGGGCGTGCTGCTTTAGGGGACATATCTAGGGCGTGCTGCTTTAGGGGACATATCTAGGGCGTGCTGCTTTAGGGGACATATCTAGGGCGTGCTGCTTTAGGGGACATATCTAGAGCGTGCTGCTTTAGGGGACATATCTAGGGCATGCTGCTTTAGGGGACATATCTAGGGCGTGCTGCTTTAGGGGACATATCTAGGGCGTGCTGCTTTAGGGGACATATCTAGGGCGTGCTGCTTTAGGGGACATATCTAGAGCGTGCTGCTTTAGGGGACATATCTAGGGCGTGCTGCTTTAGGGGACATATGTAGGGCGTGCTGCTTTAGGGGACATATCTAGGGCGTGCTGCTTTAGGGGACATATCTAGGGCGTGCTGCTTTAGGGGACATATCTAGGGCGTGCTGCTTTAGGGGACATATCTAGGGCGTGCTGCTTTAGGGGACATATCTAGGGCGTGCTGCTTTAGGGGACATATCTAGGGCGTGCTGCTTTAGGGGACATATCTAGGGCGTGCTGCTTTAGGGGACATATCTAGGGCGTGCTGCTTTAGGGGACATATCTAGGGCGTGCTGCTTTAGGGGACATATCTAGGGCGTGCTGCTTTAGGGGACATATCTAGGGCGTGCTGCTTTAGGGGACATATCTAGGGCGTGCTGCTTTAGGGGACATATCTAGGGCGTGCTGCTTTAGGGGACATATCTAGGGCGTGCTGCTTTAGGGGACATATCTAGGGCGTGCTGCTTTAGGGGACATATCTAGGGCGTGCTGCTTTAGGGCACATATCTAGGGCGTGCTGCTTTAGGGGACATATCTAGAGCGTGCTACTTTAGGGGACATATCTAGGGCGTGCTGCTTTAGGGGACATATCTAGGGCGTGCTGCTTTAGGGGACATATCTAGGGCGTGCTGCTTTAGGGGACATATCTAGGGCGTGCTGCTTTAGGGGACATATCTAGGGCGTGCTGCTTTAGGGGACATATCTAGGGCGTGCTGCTTTAGGGGACATATCTAGGGCGTGCTGCTTTAGGGGACATATCTAGGGCATGCTGCTTTAGGGGACATATCTAGGGCGTGCTGCTTTAGGGGACATATCTAGGGCATGCTGCTTTAGGGGACATATCTAGGGCGTGCTGCTTTAGGGGACATATCTAGGGCGTGCTGCTTTAGGGGACATATCTAGGGCATGCTGCTTTAGGGGACATATCTAGGGCGTGCTGCTTTAGGGGACATATGTAGGGCGTGCTGCTTTAGGGGACATATCTAGGGCGTGCTGCTTTAGGGGACATATCTAGGGCGTGCTGCTTTAGGGGACATATCTAGGGCGTGCTGCTTTAGGGGACATATGTAGGGCGTGCTGCTTTAGGGGACATATCTAGGGCATGCTGCTTTAGGGGACATATCTAGGGCGTGCTGCTTTAGGGGACATATCTAGGGCGTGCTGCTTTAGGGGACATATCTAGGGCGTGCTGCTTTAGGGGACATATCTAGGGCGTGCTGCTTTAGGGGACATATCTAGGGCGTGCTGCTTTAGGGGACATATCTAGGGCGTGCTGCTTTAGGGGACATATCTAGGGCGTGCTGCTTTAGGGGACATATCTAGGGCATGCTGCTTTAGGGGACATATCTAGGGCGTGCTGCTTTAGGGGACATATGTAGGGCGTGCTGCTTTAGGGGACATATGTAGGGCGTGCTGCTTTAGGGGACATATCTAGGGCGTGCTGCTTTAGGGGACATATCTAGGGCATGCTGCTTTAGGGGACATATCTAGGGCGTGCTGCTTTAGGGGACATATCTAGGGCGTGCTGCTTTAGGGGGACATATCTAGGGCGTGCTGCTTTAGGGGACATATCTAGGGCGTGCTGCTTTAGGGGACATATCTAGGGCGTGCTGCTTTAGGGGACATATCTAGGGCGTGCTGCTTTAGGGGACATATCTAGGGCGTGCTGCTTTAGGGGACATATCTAGGGCGTGCTGCTTTAGGGGACATATCTAGGGCGTGCTGCTTTAGGGGACATATCTAGGGCATGCTGCTTTAGGGGACATATGTAGGGCGTGCTGCTTTAGGGGACATATCTAGGGCATGCTGCTTTAGGGGACATATCTAGGGCGTGCTGCTTTAGGGGACATATCTAGGGCGTGCTGCTTTAGGGCACATATCTAGGGCGTGCTGCTTTAGGGGACATATCTAGGGCATGCTGCTTTAGGGGACATATCTAGGGCGTGCTGCTTTAGGGGACATATCTAGGGCGTGCTGCTTTAGGGCACATATCTAGGGCGTGCTGCTTTAGGGGACATATCTAGGGCATGCTGCTTTAGGGGACATATCTAGGGCGTGCTGCTTTAGGGGACATATCTAGGGCGTGCTGCTTTAGGGGACATATCTAGGGCATGCTGCTTTAGGGGACATATCTAGGGCATGCTGCTTTAGGGGACATATCTAGGGCGTGCTGCTTTAGGGGACATATCTAGGGCGTGCTGCTTTAGGGGACATATCTAGGGCGTGCTGCTTTAGGGGACATATCTAGGGCGTGCTGCTTTAGGGGACATATCTAGGGCGTGCTGCTTTAGGGGACATATCTAGAGCGTGCTGCTTTAGGGGACATATCTAGGGCATGCTGCTTTAGGGGACATATCTAGGGCGTGCTGCTTTAGGGGACATATCTAGGGCGTGCTGCTTTAGGGGACATATCTAGGGCGTGCTGCTTTAGGGGACATATCTAGAGCGTGCTGCTTTAGGGGACATATCTAGGGCGTGCTGCTTTAGGGGACATATGTAGGGCGTGCTGCTTTAGGGGACATATCTAGGGCGTGCTGCTTTAGGGGACATATCTAGGGCGTGCTGCTTTAGGGGACATATCTAGGGCGTGCTGCTTTAGGGGACATATCTAGGGCGTGCTGCTTTAGGGGACATATCTAGGGCGTGCTGCTTTAGGGGACATATCTAGGGCGTGCTGCTTTAGGGGACATATCTAGGGCGTGCTGCTTTAGGGGACATATCTAGGGCGTGCTGCTTTAGGGGACATATCTAGGGCGTGCTGCTTTAGGGGACATATCTAGGGCGTGCTGCTTTAGGGGACATATCTAGGGCGTGCTGCTTTAGGGGACATATCTAGGGCGTGCTGCTTTAGGGGACATATCTAGGGCGTGCTGCTTTAGGGGACATATCTAGGGCGTGCTGCTTTAGGGGACATATCTAGGGCGTGCTGCTTTAGGGGACATATCTAGGGCGTGCTGCTTTAGGGCACATATCTAGGGCGTGCTGCTTTAGGGGACATATCTAGAGCGTGCTACTTTAGGGGACATATCTAGGGCGTGCTGCTTTAGGGGACATATCTAGGGCGTGCTGCTTTAGGGGACATATCTAGGGCGTGCTGCTTTAGGGGACATATCTAGGGCGTGCTGCTTTAGGGGACATATCTAGGGCGTGCTGCTTTAGGGGACATATCTAGGGCGTGCTGCTTTAGGGGACATATCTAGGGCGTGCTGCTTTAGGGGACATATCTAGGGCATGCTGCTTTAGGGGACATATCTAGGGCGTGCTGCTTTAGGGGACATATCTAGGGCATGCTGCTTTAGGGGACATATCTAGGGCGTGCTGCTTTAGGGGACATATCTAGGGCGTGCTGCTTTAGGGGACATATCTAGGGCATGCTGCTTTAGGGGACATATCTAGGGCGTGCTGCTTTAGGGGACATATGTAGGGCGTGCTGCTTTAGGGGACATATCTAGGGCGTGCTGCTTTAGGGGACATATCTAGGGCGTGCTGCTTTAGGGGACATATCTAGGGCGTGCTGCTTTAGGGGACATATGTAGGGCGTGCTGCTTTAGGGGACATATCTAGGGCATGCTGCTTTAGGGGACATATCTAGGGCGTGCTGCTTTAGGGGACATATCTAGGGCGTGCTGCTTTAGGGGACATATCTAGGGCGTGCTGCTTTAGGGGACATATCTAGGGCGTGCTGCTTTAGGGGACATATCTAGGGCGTGCTGCTTTAGGGGACATATCTAGGGCGTGCTGCTTTAGGGGACATATCTAGGGCGTGCTGCTTTAGGGGACATATCTAGGGCATGCTGCTTTAGGGGACATATCTAGGGCGTGCTGCTTTAGGGGACATATGTAGGGCGTGCTGCTTTAGGGGACATATGTAGGGCGTGCTGCTTTAGGGGACATATCTAGGGCGTGCTGCTTTAGGGGACATATCTAGGGCATGCTGCTTTAGGGGACATATCTAGGGCGTGCTGCTTTAGGGGACATATCTAGGGCGTGCTGCTTTAGGGGGACATATCTAGGGCGTGCTGCTTTAGGGGACATATCTAGGGCGTGCTGCTTTAGGGGACATATCTAGGGCGTGCTGCTTTAGGGGACATATCTAGGGCGTGCTGCTTTAGGGGACATATCTAGGGCGTGCTGCTTTAGGGGACATATCTAGGGCGTGCTGCTTTAGGGGACATATCTAGGGCGTGCTGCTTTAGGGGACATATCTAGGGCGTGCTGCTTTAGGGGACATATCTAGGGCGTGCTGCTTTAGGGGACATATCTAGGGCGTGCTGCTTTAGGGGACATATCTAGGGCGTGCTGCTTTAGGGGACATATCTAGGGCGTGCTGCTTTAGGGGACATATCTAGGGCATGCTGCTTTAGGGGACATATCTAGGGCGTGCTGCTTTAGGGGACATATGTAGGGCGTGCTGCTTTAGGGGACATATGTAGGGCGTGCTGCTTTAGGGGACATATCTAGGGCGTGCTGCTTTAGGGGACATATCTAGGGCATGCTGCTTTAGGGGACATATCTAGGGCGTGCTGCTTTAGGGGACATATCTAGGGCGTGCTGCTTTAGGGGACATATCTAGGGCGTGCTGCTTTAGGGGACATATCTAGGGCGTGCTGCTTTAGGGGACATATCTAGGGCGTGCTGCTTTAGGGGACATATCTAGGGCGTGCTGCTTTAGGGGACATATCTAGGGCGTGCTGCTTTAGGGGACATATCTAGGGCGTGCTGCTTTAGGGGACATATCTAGGGCGTGCTGCTTTAGGGGACATATCTAGGGCGTGCTGCTTTAGGGGACATATCTAGAGCGTGCTGCTTTAGGGGACATATCTAGGGCATGCTGCTTTAGGGGACATATCTAGGGCGTGCTGCTTTAGGGGACATATCTAGGGCATGCTGCTTTAGGGGACATATCTAGGGCGTGCTGCTTTAGGGGACATATCTAGGGCGTGCTGCCTTAGGGGACATATCTAGGGCGTGCTGCTTTAGGGGACATATCTAGGGCGTGCTGCTTTAGGGGACATATCTAGGGCGTGCTGCTTTAGGGGACATATCTAGGGCGTGCTGCTTTAGGGGACATATCTAGGGCGTGCTGCTTTAGGGGACATATCTAGGGCGTGCTGCTTTAGGGGACATATCTAGGGCGTGCTGCTTTAGGGGACATATCTAGGGCGTGCTGCTTTAGGGGACATATGTAGGGCGTGCTGCTTTAGGGGACATATGTAGGGCGTGCTGCTTTAGGGGACATATCTAGGGCGTGCTGCTTTAGGGGACATATCTAGGGCGTGCTGCTTTAGGGGACATATCTAGGGCGTGCTGCTTTAGGGGACATATCTAGGGCGTGCTGCTTTAGGGGACATATCTAGGGCGTGCTGCTTTAGGGGACATATCTAGGGCGTGCTGCTTTAGGGGACATATCTAGGGCGTGCTGCTTTAGGGGACATATCTAGGGCGTGCTGCTTTAGGGGACATATCTAGGGCATGCTGCTTTAGGGGACATATGTAGGGCGTGCTGCTTTAGGGGACATATCTAGGGCGTGCTGCTTTAGGGGACATATCTAGGGCGTGCTGCTTTAGGGGACATATCTAGGGCGTGCTGCTTTAGGGGACATATCTAGGGCGTGCTGCTTTAGGGGACATATCTAGGGCGTGCTGCTTTAGGGGACATATCTAGGGCATGCTGCTTTAGGGGACATATCTAGGGCGTGCTGCTTTAGGGGACATATCTAGGGCATGCTGCTTTAGGGGACATATCTAGGGCGTGCTGCTTTAGGGGACATATCTACGGCGTGCTGCTTTAGGGGACATATCTAGGGCGTGCTGCTTTAGGGGACATATCTAGGGCATGCTGCTTTAGGGGACATATCTAGGGCGTGCTGCTTTAGGGGACATATCTAGGGCATGCTGCTTTAGGGGACATATCTAGGGCGTGCTGCTTTAGGGGACATATCTAGGGCGTGCTGCTTTAGGGGACATATCTAGGGCGTGCTGCTTTAGGGGACATATCTAGGGCGTGCTGCTTTAGGGGACATATCTAGGGCGTGCTGCTTTAGGGGACATATCTAGGGCGTGCTGCTTTAGGGGACATATCTAGGGCGTGCTGCTTTAGGGGACATATCTAGGGCGTGCTGCTTTAGGGGACATATCTAGGGCGTGCTGCTTTAGGGGACATATCTAGGGCGTGCTGCTTTAGGGGACATATCTAGGGCGTGCTGCTTTAGGGGACATATCTAGGGCATGCTGCTTTAGGGGACATATCTAGGGCGTGCTGCTTTAGGGGACATATCTAGGGCGTGCTGCTTTAGGGGACATATCTAGGGCGTGCTGCTTTAGGGGACATATCTAGGGCGTGCTGCTTTAGGGGACATATCTAGGGCGTGCTGCTTTAGGGGACATATCTAGGGCGTGCTGCTTTAGGGGACATATCTAGGGCGTGCTGCTTTAGGGGACATATCTAGGGCGTGCTGCGTGCTGCTTTAGGGGACATATCTAGGGCATGCTGCTTTAGGGGACATATCTAGGGCGTGCTGCTTTAGGGGACATATCTAGGGCGTGCTGCTTTAGGGGACATATCTAGGGCGTGCTGCTTTAGGGGACATATCTAGGGCGTGCTGCTTTAGGGGACATATCTAGGGCGTGCTGCTTTAGGGGACATATCTAGGGCGTGCTGCTTTAGGGGACATATCTAGGGCGTGCTGCTTTAGGGGACATATCTAGAGCGTGCTGCTTTAGGGGACATATCTAGGGCATGCTGCTTTAGGGGACATATCTAGGGCGTGCTGCTTTAGGGGACATATCTAGGGCATGCTGCTTTAGGGGACATATCTAGGGCGTGCTGCTTTAGGGGACATATCTAGGGCGTGCTGCTTTAGGGGACATATCTAGGGCGTGCTGCTTTAGGGGACATATCTAGGGCGTGCTGCTTTAGGGGACATATCTAGGGCGTGCTGCTTTAGGGGACATATCTAGGGCGTGCTGCTTTAGGGGACATATCTAGGGCGTGCTGCTTTAGGGGACATATCTAGGGCGTGCTGCTTTAGGGGACATATCTAGGGCGTGCTGCTTTAGGGGACATATCTAGGGCGTGCTGCTTTAGGGGACATATGTAGGGCGTGCTGCTTTAGGGGACATATGTAGGGCGTGCTGCTTTAGGGGACATATCTAGGGCGTGCTGCTTTAGGGGACATATCTAGGGCGTGCTGCTTTAGGGGACATATCTAGGGCGTGCTGCTTTAGGGGACATATCTAGGGCGTGCTGCTTTAGGGGACATATCTAGGGCGTGCTGCTTTAGGGGACATATCTAGGGCGTGCTGCTTTAGGGGACATATCTAGGGCATGCTGCTTTAGGGGACATATCTAGGGCGTGCTGCTTTAGGGGACATATCTAGAGCGTGCTGCTTTAGGGGACATATCTAGGGCGTGCTGCTTTAGGGGACATATCTAGGGCGTGCTGCTTTAGGGGACATATCTAGGGCGTGCTGCTTTAGGGGACATATCTAGGGCGTGCTGCTTTAGGGGACATATCTAGGGCGTGCTGCTTTAGGGGACATATCTAGGGCGTGCTGCTTTAGGGGACATATCTAGGGCATGCTGCTTTAGGGGACATATCTAGGGCGTGCTGCTTTAGGGGACATATCTAGGGCATGCTGCTTTAGGGGACATATCTAGGGCGTGCTGCTTTAGGGGACATATCTACGGCGTGCTGCTTTAGGGGACATATCTAGGGCGTGCTGCTTTAGGGGACATATCTAGGGCGTGCTGCTTTAGGGGACATATGTAGGGCGTGCTGCTTTAGGGGACATATCTAGGGCGTGCTGCTTTAGGGGACATATCTAGGGCGTGCTGCTTTAGGGGACATATCTAGGGCATGCTGCTTTAGGGGACATATCTAGGGCGTGCTGCTTTAGGGGACATATCTAGGGCGTGCTGCTTTAGGGGACATATCTAGGGCGTGCTGCTTTAGGGGACATATCTAGGGCGTGCTGCTTTAGGGGACATATCTAGGGCGTGCTGCTTTAGGGGACATATCTAGGGCGTGCTGCTTTAGGGGACATATCTAGGGCGTGCTGCTTTAGGGGACATATCTAGGGCGTGCTGCTTTAGGGGACATATCTAGGGCGTGCTGCTTTAGGGGACATATCTAGGGCGTGCTGCTTTAGGGGACATATCTAGGGCATGCTGCTTTAGGGGACATATCTAGGGCGTGCTGCTTTAGGGGACATATCTAGGGCGTGCTGCTTTAGGGGACATATCTAGGGCGTGCTGCTTTAGGGGACATATCTAGGGCGTGCTGCTTTAGGGGACATATCTAGGGCGTGCTGCTTTAGGGGACATATCTAGGGCGTGCTGCTTTAGGGGACATATCTAGGGCGTGCTGCTTTAGGGGACATATCTAGGGCGTGCTGCTTTAGGGGACATATCTAGGGCATGCTGCTTTAGGGGACATATCTAGGGCGTGCTGCTTTAGGGGACATATCTAGGGCGTGCTGCTTTAGGGGACATATCTAGGGCGTGCTGCTTTAGGGGACATATCTAGGGCGTGCTGCTTTAGGGGACATATCTAGGGCGTGCTGCTTTAGGGGACATATCTAGGGCGTGCTGCTTTAGGGGACATATCTAGGGCGTGCTGCTTTAGGGGACATATCTAGGGCGTGCTGCTTTAGGGGACATATCTAGGGCGTGCTGCTTTAGGGGACATATCTAGGGCATGCTGCTTTAGGGGACATATCTAGGGCGTGCTGCTTTAGGGGACATATGTAGGGCGTGCTGCTTTAGGGGACATATCTAGGGCGTGCTGCTTTAGGGGACATATCTAGGGCGTGCTGCTTTAGGGGACATATCTAGGGCGTGCTGCTTTAGGGGACATATCTAGGGCGTGCTGCTTTAGGGGACATATCTAGGGCGTGCTGCTTTAGGGGACATATCTAGGGCGTGCTGCTTTAGGGGACATATGTAGGGCGTGCTGCTTTAGGGGACATATCTAGGGCGTGCTGCTTTAGGGGACATATCTATGGCGTGCTGCTTTAGGGGACATATCTAGAGCGTGCTGCTTTAGGGGACATATCTAGGGCGTGCTGCTTTAGGGGACATATCTAGGGCATGCTGCTTTAGGGGACATATCTAGGGCGTGCTGCTTTAGGGGACATATCTAGGGCATGCTGCTTTAGGGGACATATCTAGGGCGTGCTGCTTTAGGGGACATATCTAGGGCGTGCTGCTTTAGGGGACATATCTAGGGCATGCTGCTTTAGGGGACATATCTAGGGCGTGCTGCTTTAGGGGACATATCTAGGGCGTGCTGCTTTAGGGGACATATCTAGGGCGTGCTGCTTTAGGGGACATATCTAGGGCGTGCTGCTTTAGGGGACATATCTAGGGCGTGCTGCTTTAGGGGACATATCTAGGGCGTGCTGCTTTAGGGGACATATCTAGGGCGTGCTGCTTTAGGGGACATATCTAGGGCGTGCTGCTTTAGGGGACATATCTAGGGCGTGCTGCTTTAGGGGACATATCTAGGGCGTGCTGCTTTAGGGGACATATCTAGGGCGTGCTGCTTTAGGGGACATATCTAGGGCGTGCTGCTTTAGGGGACATATCTAGGGCATGCTGCTTTAGGGGACATATCTAGGGCGTGCTGCTTTAGGGGACATATCTAGGGCGTGCTGCTTTAGGGGACATATCTAGGGCGTGCTGCTTTAGGGGACATATCTAGGGCGTGCTGCTTTAGGGGACATATCTAGGGCGTGCTGCTTTAGGGGACATATCTAGGGCGTGCTGCTTTAGGGGACATATCTAGGGCGTGCTGCTTTAGGGGACATATCTAGGGCGTGCTGCTTTAGGGGACATATGTAGGGCGTGCTGCTTTAGGGGACATATCTAGGGCGTGCTGCTTTAGGGGACATATCTATGGCGTGCTGCTTTAGGGGACATATCTAGAGCGTGCTGCTTTAGGGGACATATCTAGGGCGTGCTGCTTTAGGGGACATATCTAGGGCATGCTGCTTTAGGGGACATATCTAGGGCGTGCTGCTTTAGGGGACATATCTAGGGCATGCTGCTTTAGGGGACATATCTAGGGCGTGCTGCTTTAGGGGACATATCTAGGGCGTGCTGCTTTAGGGGACATATCTAGGGCATGCTGCTTTAGGGGACATATCTAGGGCGTGCTGCTTTAGGGGACATATCTAGGGCGTGCTGCTTTAGGGGACATATCTAGGGCGTGCTGCTTTAGGGGACATATCTAGGGCGTGCTGCTTTAGGGGACATATCTAGGGCGTGCTGCTTTAGGGGACATATCTAGGGCGTGCTGCTTTAGGGGACATATCTAGGGCGTGCTGCTTTAGGGGACATATCTAGGGCGTGCTGCTTTAGGGGACATATCTAGGGCGTGCTGCTTTAGGGGACATATCTAGGGCGTGCTGCTTTAGGGGACATATCTAGAGCGTGCTGCTTTAGGGGACATATCTAGGGCGTGCTGCTTTAGGGGACATATCTAGGGCGTGCTGCTTTAGGGGACATATCTAGGGCATGCTGCTTTAGGGGACATATCTAGGGCGTGCTGCTTTAGGGGACATATCTAGGGCGTGCTGCTTTAGGGGACATATCTAGGGCGTGCTGCTTTAGGGGACATATCTAGGGCGTGCTGCTTTAGGGGACATATCTAGGGCGTGCTGCTTTAGGGGACATATCTAGGGCGTGCTGCTTTAGGGGACATATCTAGGGCGTGCTGCTTTAGGGGACATATCTAGGGCGTGCTGCTTTAGGGGACATATCTAGGGCGTGCTGCTTTAGGGGACATATCTAGGGCGTGCTGCTTTAGGGGACATATCTAGGGCGTGCTGCTTTAGGGGACATATCTAGGGCGTGCTGCTTTAGGGGACATATCTAGGGCATGCTGCTTTAGGGGACATATCTAGGGCGTGCTGCTTTAGGGGACATATCTAGGGCGTGCTGCTTTAGGGGACATATCTAGGGCGTGCTGCTTTAGGGGACATATCTAGGGCGTGCTGCTTTAGGGGACATATCTAGGGCGTGCTGCTTTAGGGGACATATCTAGGGCGTGCTGCTTTAGGGGACATATCTAGGGCGTGCTGCTTTAGGGGACATATCTAGGGCGTGCTGCTTTAGGGGACATATCTAGGGCGTGCTGCTTTAGGGGACATATCTAGGGCATGCTGCTTTAGGGGACATATCTAGGGCGTGCTGCTTTAGGGGACATATGTAGGGCGTGCTGCTTTAGGGGACATATCTAGGGCGTGCTGCTTTAGGGGACATATCTAGGGCGTGCTGCTTTAGGGGACATATCTAGGGCGTGCTGCTTTAGGGGACATATCTAGGGCGTGCTGCTTTAGGGGACATATCTAGGGCGTGCTGCTTTAGGGGACATATCTAGGGCGTGCTGCTTTAGGGGACATATGTAGGGCGTGCTGCTTTAGGGGACATATCTAGGGCGTGCTGCTTTAGGGGACATATCTATGGCGTGCTGCTTTAGGGGACATATCTAGAGCGTGCTGCTTTAGGGGACATATCTAGGGCGTGCTGCTTTAGGGGACATATCTAGGGCGTGCTGCTTTAGGGGACATATCTAGGGCGTGCTGCTTTAGGGGACATATCTAGGGCATGCTGCTTTAGGGGACATATCTAGGGCGTGCTGCTTTAGGGGACATATCTAGGGCGTGCTGCTTTAGGGGACATATCTAGGGCGTGCTGCTTTAGGGGACATATCTAGGGCATGCTGCTTTAGGGGACATATCTAGGGCGTGCTGCTTTAGGGGACATATCTAGGGCGTGCTGCTTTAGGGGACATATCTAGGGCGTGCTGCTTTAGGGGACATATCTAGGGCGTGCTGCTTTAGGGGACATATCTAGGGCGTGCTGCTTTAGGGGACATATCTAGGGCGTGCTGCTTTAGGGGACATATCTAGGGCGTGCTGCTTTAGGGGACATATCTAGGGCGTGCTGCTTTAGGGGACATATCTAGGGCGTGCTGCTTTAGGGGACATATCTAGGGCGTGCTGCTTTAGGGGACATATCTAGAGCGTGCTGCTTTAGGGGACATATCTAGGGCGTGCTGCTTTAGGGGACATATCTAGGGCGTGCTGCTTTAGGGGACATATCTAGGGCATGCTGCTTTAGGGGACATATCTAGGGCGTGCTGCTTTAGGGGACATATCTAGGGCGTGCTGCTTTAGGGGACATATCTAGGGCGTGCTGCTTTAGGGGACATATCTAGGGCGTGCTGCTTTAGGGGACATATCTAGGGCGTGCTGCTTTAGGGGACATATCTAGGGCGTGCTGCTTTAGGGGACATATCTAGGGCGTGCTGCTTTAGGGGACATATCTAGGGCGTGCTGCTTTAGGGGACATATCTAGGGCGTGCTGCTTTAGGGGACATATCTAGGGCGTGCTGCTTTAGGGGACATATCTAGGGCGTGCTGCTTTAGGGGACATATCTAGGGCGTGCTGCTTTAGGGGACATATCTAGGGCGTGCTGCTTTAGGGGACATATCTAGGGCGTGCTGCTTTAGGGGACATATCTAGGGCGTGCTGCTTTAGGGGACATATCTAGGGCGTGCTGCTTTAGGGGACATATCTAGGGCATGCTGCTTTAGGGGACATATGTAGGGCGTGCTGCTTTAGGGGACATATCTAGGGCGTGCTGCTTTAGGGGACATATCTAGGGCGTGCTGCTTTAGGGGACATATCTAGGGCGTGCTGCTTTAGGGGACATATCTAGGGCGTGCTGCTTTAGGGGACATATCTAGGGCGTGCTGCTTTAGGGGACATATCTAGGGCGTGCTGCTTTAGGGGACATATCTAGGGCGTGCTGCTTTAGGGGACATATCTAGGGCGTGCTGCTTTAGGGGACATATCTAGGGCGTGCTGCTTTAGGGGACATATCTAGGGCGTGCTGCTTTAGGGGACATATCTAGGGCGTGCTGCTTTAGGGGACATATCTAGGGCGTGCTGCTTTAGGGGACATATCTAGGGCGTGCTGCTTTAGGGGACATATCTAGGGCGTGCTGCTTTAGGGGACATATCTAGGGCGTGCTGCTTTAGGGGACATATCTAGGGCGTGCTGCTTTAGGGGACATATCTAGAGCGTGCTGCTTTAGGGGACATATCTAGGGCGTGCTGCTTTAGGGGACATATCTAGGGCATGCTGCTTTAGGGGACATATCTAGGGCGTGCTGCTTTAGGGGACATATCTAGGGCATGCTGCTTTAGGGGACATATCTAGGGCGTGCTGCTTTAGGGGACATATCTAGGGCGTGCTGCTTTAGGGGACATATCTAGGGCGTGCTGCTTTAGGGGACATATCTAGGGCGTGCTGCTTTAGGGGACATATCTAGGGCGTGCTGCTTTAGGGGACATATGTAGGGCGTGCTGCTTTAGGGGACATATCTAGGGCGTGCTGCTTTAGGGGACATATCTAGGGCGTGCTGCTTTAGGGGACATATCTAGGGCATGCTGCTTTAGGGGACATATCTAGGGCGTGCTGCTTTAGGGGACATATCTACGGCGTGCTGCTTTAGGGGACATATCTAGGGCGTGCTGCTTTAGGGGACATATCTAGGGCGTGCTGCTTTAGGGGACATATCTAGGGCATGCTGCTTTAGGGGACATATCTAGGGCGTGCTGCTTTAGGGGACATATGTAGGGCGTGCTGCTTTAGGGGACATATGTAGGGCGTGCTGCTTTAGGGGACATATCTAGGGCGTGCTGCTTTAGGGGACATATCTAGGGCGTGCTGCTTTAGGGGACATATCTAGGGCGTGCTGCTTTAGGGGACATATGTAGGGCGTGCTGCTTTAGGGGACATATCTAGGGCATGCTGCTTTAGGGGACATATCTAGGGCGTGCTGCTTTAGGGGACATATCTAGGGCGTGCTGCTTTAGGGGACATATCTAGGGCGTGCTGCTTTAGGGGACATATCTAGGGCGTGCTGCTTTAGGGGACATATCTAGGGCGTGCTGCTTTAGGGGACATATCTAGGGCGTGCTGCTTTAGGGGACATATCTAGGGCGTGCTGCTTTAGGGGACATATCTAGAGCGTGCTGCTTTAGGGGACATATCTAGGGCGTGCTGCTTTAGGGGACATATCTAGGGCGTGCTGCTTTAGGGGACATATCTAGGGCGTGCTGCTTTAGGGGACATATCTAGGGCGTGCTGCTTTAGGGGACATATCTAGGGCGTGCTGCTTTAGGGGACATATCTAGGGCGTGCTGCTTTAGGGGACATATCTAGGGCGTGCTGCTTTAGGGGACATATCTAGGGCATGCTGCTTTAGGGGACATATCTAGAGCGTGCTGCTTTAGGGGACATATCTAGGGCGTGCTGCTTTAGGGGACATATCTAGGGCGTGCTGCTTTAGGGGACATATCTAGGGCGTGCTGCTTTAGGGGACATATCTAGGGCGTGCTGCTTTAGGGGACATATCTAGGGCGTGCTGCTTTAGGGGACATATCTAGGGCGTGCTGCTTTAGGGGACATATCTAGAGCGTGCTGCTTTAGGGGACATATCTAGGGCGTGCTGCTTTAGGGGACATATCTAGGGCGTGCTGCTTTAGGGGACATATCTAGGGCGTGCTGCTTTAGGGGACATATCTAGGGCGTGCTGCTTTAGGGGACATATCTAGGGCGTGCTGCTTTAGGGGACATATCTAGGGCGTGCTGCTTTAGGGGACATATCTAGGGCGTGCTGCTTTAGGGGACATATCTAGGGCATGCTGCTTTAGGGGACATATCTAGGGCGTGCTGCTTTAGGGGACATATCTAGGGCGTGCTGCTTTAGGGGACATATCTAGGGCATGCTGCTTTAGGGGACATATGTAGGGCGTGCTGCTTTAGGGGACATATCTAGGGCATGCTGCTTTAGGGGACATATCTAGGGCGTGCTGCTTTAGGGGACATATCTAGGGCATGCTGCTTTAGGGGACATATCTAGGGCGTGCTGCTTTAGGGGACATATCTAGGGCGTGCTGCTTTAGGGGACATATCTAGGGCGTGCTGCTTTAGGGGACATATCTAGGGCGTGCTGCTTTAGGGGACATATCTAGGGCGTGCTGCTTTAGGGGACATATGTAGGGCGTGCTGCTTTAGGGGACATATCTAGGGCATGCTGCTTTAGGGGACATATCTAGGGCGTGCTGCTTTAGGGGACATATCTAGGGCATGCTGCTTTAGGGGACATATCTAGGGCGTGCTGCTTTAGGGGACATATCTAGGGCGTGCTGCTTTAGGGGACATATCTAGGGCATGCTGCTTTAGGGGACATATCTAGGGCGTGCTGCTTTAGGGGACATATCTAGGGCGTGCTGCTTTAGGGGACATATCTAGGGCGTGCTGCTTTAGGGGACATATCTAGGGCGTGCTGCTTTAGGGGACATATCTAGGGCGTGCTGCTTTAGGGGACATATCTAGGGCGTGCTGCTTTAGGGGACATATCTAGGGCGTGCTGCTTTAGGGGACATATCTAGGGCGTGCTGCTTTAGGGGACATATCTAGGGCGTGCTGCTTTAGGGGACATATCTAGGGCGTGCTGCTTTAGGGGACATATCTACGGCGTGCTGCTTTAGGGGGTTGGGTTCAAATTTCTTCCTGGGATGTGTGTTGTTGGTACACTGGTTGCAGGTGGGGCTGGATGATGCTTTCTGTCTCAATTGCCAGGTGTGGTTAGGGTTCAGGGTGTGTCTGATAGGGGTCCGAGGTGTGCGGGTTCAGGGTCTGTCTGGTATGTGTCACAGGTTGCTGCTTGAGGGTTGAAGGGTTTAGGGTTAGCAGTGCATTTGGTGTATGGGATGTGTCGCAGGTGTGTAGAGTCTTGCCCTCCCCCCACCCCTCATGGAGAAGCTGGGATTTTTGGCAGAAGCGTTTTTTGTCCTCCATTTGAAGCTGCTTCTGAAACATAAGGCCTTCTGTTGATGTTGATGAATCTGAGCTTCAAAAAAGGGTGAATGGGCATGACTGGGATTGCGGGCGAGGCTTGTAAGGAGTGAGGCTGAGGGAGGGGGCACGGTGAAAAATTATTCCTTGACGGATACTACGGTACTCTTTTACACGGGCCAGACATTTGTGCAAAGTGCCTCACAGCCTGTAATACGACATAATTTGATAGTTTATGTACTGCTGTACTGCAGGTGGCGTACTGCCTGGCCAGCGTGGCCCGCTCCGTAGCTGTACCGCTACTGCCCCAGCTAGTGAACCTTGCAGTACCGCTGTCAGTGTCTGCCCCGGCGGGAAAAGGTGGCTTCTCGTCAGCTCCTGCGCCCTCGGTAGCTGCTGGGCAGCTGCTGCTGCGCAAGGGGCTGTGGGATGCGTTCTGCTCGTGGGGCGAGGAGGGCTTCGGCTCTGGTGCGGCAGGGGAGGGGGAGATGTGTGAAGCTGTTTCACTAGGACATAACATTAGGATGACATAACAAAGGTGCTTTGGTTGCGGCACGGGGGGGGAGGGGGTGAAGCTGTTCCATATATACGATTACACGTCGAAGGTTACATTTGGCTCTGGTGCGGGGTAGGGGCGCCCATGTGGTGAGTGGGGTGTGTGAAGCTGCTACATAATGGGAGCTACACCAAGGGAGGTATGCAATGTTCGCCCCTTCCTCTTCCCCTGCCCTCCCTACTATTTCCACTCTGCCCTGTTCTCCCAATGTCTCCCTACCGGCCTGACCCCCTTCCCTTTCTCCCCCTGACCCCTTGCCAGCTTGCCCTCTCCTTAATCTCTTCTCCTGCACTTTCCCCGAGCCCTCCTTGCCCTCTCCCCACTTTATGTCCCCGCCTTCTGCCCCTGATCCCCCCAGTCCTCTCCCGAATCTCCATCTCCTGCCCTCTCACCCTGCCACCCCTGTCCTCTCCTCAACCCCCTTGCCCTACCTCTCCCAGTGCCCCCTATGCCCCCTCCTCACTCTCCCCCCCCTGTACCCCCCCCCCCCTCCTCACTCTCTCCCCCCTCTCCCTCCCCCCCTCTACTTCCCCCCCCCCCCCTTCCTCACTCTCCCCCCCCTCCTCCCCCCCCCCCCCCCTCCTCACTCCCCCCCCCCCCTCTACCCTTCCCCCCCCCTCCTCACTCTCCCCCCCTCTCCCCTCCCCCCCCCCCCCTCCTCACTCTCCCCCCCCCCTCTACCCTTCCCCCCGTCTCCTCACTCCCCCCCTCCTCACTCCCCCCCCTCCCCTCCTCACTCCCCCCCCTCTCTAGCCCGTGAGTACGAGGCGGCAGTCCTGGCGGGCATCGGCCCTGCAATACAGCGTCTGTCCCGCGAAGTTGACTGTACAGAGGGGCTGAGGAGCGAGCTGTTGCAGAGCGCCACATGCCTCAGACACGTGAGCCGGCAAGCCATGGCTGCGCTGCTGGCAGGTAGGGGGGAGAGGGGGACAAGGACGGAAGGGGGAGAGGATGTGGAGTGTGTGTGGGGGGGACTATGCTGTTGGCAAGTAGGGGGAGGATGCGGATGGGGGGGGGGGAGCTACGCTGCTGGCATGTGGAGAAAGAGGGCCTGTTATGGGTGGGGGAAAGGAGGAGGTGGGTGCTGGCAAGTTAGGGGGAGGTGGGGGAGAGAGGGGGCAGGGTCACTAACAGGTATGGGGGGGGAGGTGGGGGAGAGAGGGGGCAGAGTCACTAACAGGTATGGGGGGGGAGGTGGGGGAGAGAGGGGGCAGGGTCACCAACAGGTATGGGGGGGGAGGTGGGGGAGAGAGGGGGCAGGGTCACTAACAGGTATGGGGGGGGAGGTGGGGGAGAGAGGGGGCAGGGTCACTAACAGGTATGGGGGGGGGAGGTGGGGGAGAGAGGGGGCAGGGTCACTAACAGGTATGGGGGGGGAGGTGGGGGAGAGAGGGGGCAGGGTCACTAACAGGTATGGGGGGGAGGGGGGGGAGAGAGGGGGCAGGGTCACTAATAGGTATGGGGGGGGGAGGTGGGGGAGAGAGGGGGCAGGGTCACTAACAGGTATGGGGGGGGAGGGGAACGCAAGTGCTATTCAAAGGAGGGAGTGGGGTGGGTTTAACTTCATGTGCCTCGAAGGTGCCATCACTCAAGCCCTCCAGTGCCCCTTCTCCCCCTTCTTCCCTCTTCCCCCTCCCCTCTCTGCTGCCCTGCAAAGCCCCTCCTCCCCTCCGCCTCTACTGCACTAACGCCCCTGCCCTCTGGGCAGATGCAGGCGCCATCCTCCCAGCCTCCCCCAGATATTGCCATGATCCCCCCCCCCCTCCCCCAGATATTGGCATGATCCCTCCCCCCCCCCTCCCCCAGATATTGCCATGATCCCTCCCCCCCCCCTCCCCCAGATATTGCCATGATCCCTCCCCCCCCCCTCCCCCAGATATTGCCATGATCCCTCCCCCCCCCCCTCCCCCAGATATTGGCATGATCCCTCCCCCCCCCCTCCCCCAGATATTGCCATGATCCCTCCCCCCCTCCCCCAGATATTGCCATGATCCCTCCCCCCCCCCTCCCCCAGATATTGCCATGATCCCTCCCCCCCCCTCCCCCAGATATTGCCATGATCCCTCCCCCCCCCTCCCCCAGATATTGCCATGATCCCCCCCCCCCCCTCCCCCAGATATTGCCATGATCCCTCCCCCCCCCCCTCCCCCAGATATTGCCATGATCCCTCCCCCCCCCCTCCCCAGATATTGCCATGATCCCCCCCCCCCCTCCCCCAGATATTGCCATGATCCCTCCTCCCCTCCCCCAGATATTGCCATGATCCCTCCCCCCCCTCCCCCAGATATTGCCATGATCCCTCCCCCCCCCCCTCCCCCAGATATTGCCATGATCCCTCCTCCCCTCCCCCAGATATTGCCATGATCCCTCCCCCCCCCTCCCCCAGATATTGCCATGATCCCTCCCCCCCCCCCTCCCCCAGATATTGCCATGATCCCTCCCTCCCCCCTCCCCCAGATATTGCCATGATCCCTCCTCCCTCCCCCAGATATTGCCATGATCCCTCCCCCCCCCCTCCCCCAGATATTGCCATGATCCCTCCTCCCCTCCCCCAGATATTGCCATGATCCCTCCCCCCCCTCCCCCAGATATTGCCATGATCCCTCCTCCCCTCCCCCAGATATTGCCATGATCCCTCCCCCCCCCTCCCCAGATATTGCCATGATCCCTCCCCCCCCTCCCCCAGATATTGCCATGATCCCTCCCCCCCTCCCCCAGATATTGCCATGATCCCTCCCCCCCCTCCCCCAGATATTGCCATGATCCTTTCCCCCCCTCCCCCAGATATTGCCATGATCCCTCCCCCCCTCCCCCAGATATTGCCATGATCCCTCCCCCCCTCCCCCAGATATTGCCATGATCCCTCCCCCCCTCCCCCAGATATTGCCATGATCCCTCCCCCCCTCCCCCAGATATTGCCATGATCCCTCCCCCCCCTCCCCCAGATATTGCCATGATCCCTCCCCCCCTCCCCCAGATATTGCCATGATCCCTCCCCCCCCTCCCCCAGATATTGCCATGATCCCTCCCCCCCCCCCTCCCCCAGATATTGCCATGATCCCTCCCCCCCCCCCCCCTCCCCCAGATATTGCCATGATCCCTCCTCCCCCCCTCCCCCAGATATTGCCATGATCCCTCCTCCCCCCCTCCCCCAGATATTGCCATGATCCCTCCCCCCCCTCCCCCAGATATTGCCATGATCCCTCCCCCCCCTCCCCCAGATATTGCCATGATCCCTCCCCCCCCCTCCCCCAGATATTGCCATGATCCCTCCCCCCCCTCCCCCAGATATTGCCATGATCCCTCCCCCCCTCCCCCAGATATTGCCATGATCCCTCCCCCCCTCCCCCAGATATTGCCATGATCCCTCCCCCCCTCCCCCAGATATTGCCATGATCCCTCCCCCCCCCCCCTCCCCCAGATATTGCCATGATCCCTCCCCCCCTCCCCCAGATATTGCCATGATCCCTCCCCCCCCCCCTCCCCCAGATATTGCCATGATCCCTCCCCCCCTCCCCCAGATATTGCCATGATCCCTCCTCCCCCCCTCCCCTCCCCCAGATATTGCCATGATCCCTCCCCCCCTCCCCCAGATATTGCCATGATCCCTCCCCCCCCCTCCCCCAGATATTGCCATGATCCCTCCCCCCCTCCCCCAGATATTGCCATGATCCCTCCCCCCCCCTCCCCCAGATATTGCCATGATCCCTCCTCCCCCCCTCCCCCAGATATTGCCATGATCCCTCCTCCCCCCCTCCCCCAGATATTGCCATGATCCCTCCTCCCCCCCTCCCCCAGATATTGCCATGATCCCTCCCCCCCCTCCCCCAGATATTGCCATGATCCCTCCCCCCCCCCCTCCCCCAGATATTGCCATGATCCCTCCCCCCCCCCCCCCCCTCCCCCAGATATTGCCATGATCCCTCCTCCCCCCCTCCCCCAGATATTGCCATGATCCCTCCTCCCCCCCTCCCCAGATATTGCCATGATCCCTCCCCCCCCCCTCCCCCAGATATTGCCATGATCCCTCCCCCCCCCTCCCCCAGATATTGCCATGATCCCTCCCCCCCCCTCCCCCAGATATTGCCATGATCCCTCCCCCCCCTCCCCCAGATATTGCCATGATCCCTCCCCCCCCTCCCCCAGATATTGCCATGATCCCTCCCCCCCTCCCCCAGATATTGCCATGATCCCTCCCCCCCTCCCCCAGATATTGCCATGATCCCTCCCCCCCCCCCCTCCCCCAGATATTGCCATGATCCCTCCTCCCCTCCCCCAGATATTGCCATGATCCCTCCCCCCCCTCCCCCAGATATTGCCATGATCCCTCCCCCCCCCTCCCCCAGATATTGCCATGATCCCCCCCCCCCCCCCCTCCCCCAGATATTGCCATGATCCCTCCCCCCCTCCCCCAGATATTGCCATGATCCCTCCCCCCCTCCCCCAGATATTGCCATGATCCCTCCCCCCCTCCCCCAGATATTGCCATGATCCCTCCCCCCCTCCCCCAGATATTGCCATGATCCCTCCCCCCCCTCCCCCAGATATTGCCATGATCCCTCCCCCCCTCCCCCAGATATTGCCATGATCCCTCCTCCCCTCCCCCAGATATTGCCATGATCCCTCCCCCCCCCCTCCCCCAGATATTGCCATGATCCCTCCCCCCCCCTCCCCCAGATATTGCCATGATCCCTCCCCCCCTCCCCCAGATATTGCCATGATCCCTCCCCCCCCCTCCCCCAGATATTGCCATGATCCCTCCCCCCCCCTCCCCCAGATATTGCCATGATCCCTCCCCCCCCCTCCCCCAGATATTGCCATGATCCCTCCCCCCCTCCCCCAGATATTGCCATGATCCCTCCCCCCCTCCCCCAGATATTGCCATGATCCCTCCCCCCCCCTCCCCCAGATATTGCCATGATCCCTCCCCCCCCCTCCCCCAGATATTGCCATGATCCCTCCCCCCCCCTCCCCCAGATATTGCCATGATCCCTCCCCCCCTCCCCCAGATATTGCCATGATCCCTCCCCCCCCCTCCCCCAGATATTGCCATGATCCCTCCCCCCCCCCTCCCCCAGATATTGCCATGATCCCTCCCCCCCCCTCCCCCAGATATTGCCATGATCCCTCCCCCCCTCCCCCAGATATTGCCATGATCCCTCCCCCCCCCTCCCCCAGATATTGCCATGATCCCTCCTCCCCCCCCTCCCCCAGATATTGCCATGATCCCTCCTCCCCCCCTCCCCCAGATATTGCCATGATCCCTCCTCCCCCCCCTCCCCCAGATATTGCCATGATCCCTCCCCCCCCCTCCCCCAGATATTGCCATGATCCCTCCCCCCCCCCCCCTCCCCCAGATATTGCCATGATCCCTCCCCCCCCCCCCCCCCCTCCCCCAGATATTGCCATGATCCCTCCTCCCCCCCTCCCCCAGATATTGCCATGATCCCTCCTCCCCCCCTCCCCCAGATATTGCCATGATCCCTCCCCCCCCCTCCCCCAGATATTGCCATGATCCCTCCCCCCCCCTCCCCCAGATATTGCCATGATCCCTCCCCCCCCCTCCCCCAGATATTGCCATGATCCCTCCCCCCCCTCCCCCAGATATTGCCATGATCCCTCCCCCCCTCCCCCAGATATTGCCATGATCCCTCCCCCCCTCCCCCAGATATTGCCATGATCCCTCCCCCCCTCCCCCAGATATTGCCATGATCCCTCCCCCCCCCCCCCTCCCCCAGATATTGCCATGATCCCTCCCCCCCTCCCCCAGATATTGCCATGATCCCTCCCCCCCCCCTCCCCCAGATATTGCCATGATCCCTCCCCCCCTCCCCCAGATATTGCCATGATCCCTCCTCCCCCCCTCCCCTCCCCCAGATATTGCCATGATCCCTCCCCCCCTCCCCCAGATATTGCCATGATCCCTCCCCCCCCTCCCCCAGATATTGCCATGATCCCTCCCCCCCCCCTCCCCCAGATATTGCCATGATCCCTCCCCCCCCCCTCCCCTCCCTCAGATATTGCCATGATCCCTCCCCCCCTCCCCCAGATATTGCCATGATCCTTCCCCCCCCCTCCCCCAGGTATTGATCCCTCCCCCTTTTGTGCCCGTAAATATTTTTCTGGTCAGCTGTTGCTGCGACACCTTTCCACTATTTGATGTTGCACCTCCTTTCCCCTTTTTGTTGCTGCAAATCCCCTCCCCCCTGTTATCTCTCCCCCTGGTTTGTTGCAACGATGTCTCCACGGGTATTTTCTGTACCTCTTCTTGAATAGTTGATGCTGCACCTTCCCCCCCTTGTAAGCCCCCCCTCCCCCCGCTTGTTACCGTCATGCTCGTTTGCAGGACCCGCATTTGATAATGATGCGCGGAAGCTGCAGGGACCTGTCCTGTCTTGGTTGGACCGTTTGTTCAAGTCGGGGCCTGCCGGGGGCTCTGGAGCCGGAGCCGGAGCGAACTGCTCCTCGGGAGCGGGAGCCAGCAGGGTGGGAGCGGTGGCCAGCGGGAAAGCAGAAATCGGCAGAGGCGCTTTGCTGCACCTTCTACAGGTATGTGTGGAGGGGAGATGGTAGGGGAGAGGAATTGAAAGAGGGGTTAAGGTGGAGAGGATGGGAGGAGGAGGAGGGAGGAGATAAGAGGAAGGAACTGAAGGGAAGGGGGAAGAGGGGAGGAGAGGAGGGGAGGAAGGAGAGGTTGACAAAGAGGAGAGGAGAGGGGGGAAGAGGAGAGGGGGGAAGAGGAGAGGGGGGAAGGGGATAGGATCATTGCTCTACTTAGCTTCCTTGTTGCAGGCATATGGTGTGAGGAGGAGAGGTGGGGAGAGGGGGGATGAGAGGAAGAGGAGGGGGGCAGGAGGGGGGGAAGGGTGGGGGAAAGGAAGACCTGGGTAGGCAAGGGGGAGAGGAGGGGGGAGGGAGGGGAGGCGAGGGGGAGAGGAGGGGGTGGAGGGGAGTGAGGGGACGATCCTCTGTTTAGTCTCACACATTGGGCCCTTGACCTTCCACCCTTAACCCTGCCCTGAACTGCCCAAACCCTCCCTGAGTTTGCGGGGGATTGCGGTGCAAAGAGGGCAGGAGCAGTGTGGCCTCAGTGGGATTGCGATGCACAGAGGGTGGGAGCAGGGTGGTCTAGGCGCCAAGGGGCCTGAATTCGGTGGCTACTTAACCCTGACCCTGGGCGCTGTTTAATCCTGACCTAAGGCAACCTTAAACCCTGACCTTGCAGGTAACTGAACTCTGAACCAGGAGACCTGAACCTGGATCCTCATCTCACACCTATACCCTGAAACCCTGAACAAAAACGAAACTCTAACCCTGCAGGCCAACCCTGAGATCTTGAACCCTAAACCATGAAACCAGGAACCCTAAATCCCAACCCTGCAGGCCAACCCTGAGATCCTAAGCCCTAAACCCTAAAACCCGTAACCCTAAACCCCAACCATGCATGCCAACTCTGAGATCCTAAGCCCCAAACCATGAAACCTTTAACCCCAACCCTGCAGGCCAACCCTGAGATCCTGTCTGCGTGCATCGACCGCTGCTATGACCGCGACAAGAGGGTCGCCCGGGGCTTCTTCCAGGTCTGGATGTGTGGATGATTGATGTGTGGACGACCGCTAGTAGCGATTTCCGCCCTGGCAGGTTTCCGGACTTGACTGTGGGTCGTACTGGATCTCAAGTTAGGCCCATATAGCATTTAGTGTCCCTGGGCATCACAGATTGTGCCTCAGCCTTCACCCTAGAGAATTTGTCCAAAGCCTGGGCCCCCAAACCCCCTTGAACCCTGTTAACTAAATCAGGGTTGGGTTTTAGCAAGTGTCTTTGGGGGGTTTGCCAAGCAACAGAAGCGCTGCGCATTTAACTTAATCTTATTTTGGCCTGTACCCAAAGTGCAAAATACTGCTAAAGGAATGTCTGTCTTGGGGTCCGTTTCACCGCAGCACGATTGGATACAAAAGCCTGGTACAGGAGTTGATGACACACCCTAACAACACAGTGGGACAGGAAGCCCAGCAATACAAGAGCAGCGGCTGTCAGCGCTCCTTGCTGAACGGAGGGGGGAGTGCAATCATGAATTCATGACGCTAAACAAGGCACACTCGCTCTCCCTCTAAGATTATAGGTTGCTAGCCTTCAAGGGGAAGTAAAGGGAGTGAGGGACCCTCTCTGAGAACTCTGAACGCTAATCATGTCAACGTTGACGCTAAACCCTGAACCACAAGCAAGCTGACAACAAACCCTAAACATGTGGACTGTGACCTGGTTATAATCCGCTGGCTAGTTTGGAAATCTGTCCGGTTCGATGACCACTATAAACCTCATACGATACTGGTATATGAGCACATCCCTAGTGCGCTGAACTTTGTGCCGAAACCTGTGTCCATCTAAGAGCTGAACCCTGAACCCTGGACTTGCATCTGTCTGCCCTGAACCCCACCCCCCCGCCCCCCAACCTGTGCCTGCGTCAGGTTGTGTGTGAGGTGTACGCGACTCTCCCCTCCCTGCCCTGCGCGCCCACACACGTACTGCTGTCACTCGTGCTGTACAAGATGGTGGATCCGGTGCTCGAGGTGCGGAGTTCGAATACGTATTCAAATGCCTTGATGGCCAGATCGTTGTGTGGGAAACTTGTGCATGCCTTTAACCCATTTATAATACGAAAAGGAAGTGAACGGCAACTCGTCGTCACCGCCTGTTAAAATTTGAATACTGAATCGCGTTTCGCGCCCCCAGCCACGTTCCCCTGCTTTGACGCTGGAGCCCCTCACCCCCTGTGCTTCTTCTCTAACGCTCCCCCCTCTCCCTGCCCCCCGCTTCAAGGTCCGCGAGGATGCGGTGCACATGCTGCACGTGCTCTGGACCCGGGAGTGGGGCGGAGACGGACAACAGCAGCCTCAGCAGCTGCCAGCTGCAGGTGCCGACGGTCCATCCGCTGGTGGTGGCCTAGCCTCCCTGTTGGAGGCGCCTGCCCTGTCCGCCCCACTGGTGCTGGTGGGCCAGGTGCAGGACGCGTACCTCGGCTTTCAGATGATGGTGTCAAGCCAGTATGCCAGGTGGGAGTCAGGGCGGGGATGGTTGTGGAGGTTGTTGCAGGGTGTTTGTTGCATGCAGCTGTTGCAGGGTGTTTGTTGCATGCAGCTGTTGCAGGGTGTTTGTTGCATGCAGCTGTTGCAGGGCGTTTGTTGCATGCAGCTGTAGCAGGGCGTTTGCTGCATGCAGCTGTTGCAGGGCGTTTGTTGCATGCAGCTGTTGCAGGGCGTTTGTTGTATGCAGCTGTTGCAGGGCGTTTGTTGCATGCAGCTGTTGCAGGGCGTTTGTTGTATGCAGCTGTTGCAGGGCGTTTGTTGCATGCAGCTGTTGCAGGGCGTTTGTTGCATGCAGCTGTTGCAGGGCGTTTGTTGCATGCAGCTGTTGCAGGGCGTTTGTTGCATGCAGCTGTTGCAGGCTGTTTGTTGTACTCCCGTTGCAGGATACCCTTTGGACAGCTGCTGCATGCAGCTGTTGCAGCTTGTTTGTTTCGCGCTCACGAGAGTCGCGGCGTAGGCCCTGCCGCTGTCTGCCGCCCTCATCCTGATTTTTGATGTCCAGGGGGGCTCAAAACCTTTTGTGTTGTGTTGGGCACTGCATCTTGGATTGCTTAGATGTCGTCTTGTCGCAGCTGTTGGGTGGTGCCGAGGCGGTGGAGTTTCGGATCCAGGGTTTCTCTCCCAGGCAAACCCTGAACCCAAGCCCTTGCCATCTGATGCCGGTACGCTATTACTGAACCCTAAACCTCGTCTTGGCTGCCACATGTCGGAAAGACCTCCCCCGTCCCTCCACTGGTACACCGCCTGGTACCAAAAACTCCCACCTGTTCCTGAACCTGCTGTGGAAACTCCACCCTGTTACTCAGCCAACTGATATGCCCCCTCTATTACTCAGCCAGCGGTTGTATCCCCCCTGTTAACTCACCTAGCTTTTCTATCCCCCCCTGTCACTCAGCCAGCTGTTGTAACTCCCCCATGCTACTCACGCAGTTGTTGTAACTCCCTCATGTTACCCATAATGTTGTAACCCCCCCTCTGTTTCTCCCTCTGACGACACGACTTGTTGTACCCCCCGACACATACACACCGCACTCTTCACTCCCCCCGGTTTATCCCAGCTGCTGCATCCCGCCCCTGTAACCCCTCCCTGTAGCTCCCCCTGCAACTCCCCCTGCAACTCCCCCTGTAATCCCCCCATGTAGCCCCCCCTGTAACTCCCCCTGTAACTCCCCCTGTAACTCCCCCTGCAACCCCCCCTGTAACTCCCTTTGCAACCCCCCCTGTAACTCCCCCTGTAACTCCCCCTGTAACTCCCCATGTAACCCTCCCCCTGTAACTCCCCCTGTAACTCCCCCTGCACCCCCCCTGTAACTCCCCTGTAACTCCCCCTGTAACTCCCCCTGTAACTCCCCCCGCAACCTCCCCTGTAACTCCCCCTGTAACTCCCCCTGTAATTCCCCCTGCAACCCCCCCTGTAACCCCCCCCCTGCAACCTCCCCTGTAACTCGCCATGTAACTCCCCCTGTAACTCCCCATTAACTCCCCCTGCAACCCACCATGTAGCTCCCCCTGTAACTCTCTCTGCAACCCCCCTGTAACTTCCCCTGTAACTCCCCCTGTAACTCCCCCTATAACTCCCCCTGCAACCCCCCCTGTAACTCCCCCTGCAACCTCCCCTGTAACTCCCCCTGTAACTCCCCCTGTAACTCCCCATGTAACTCCCCCTGTAACTCCCCCTGTAACTCCCCCCTGTAACTCCCCCTGCAACCTCCCCTGTAACTCCCCCTGTAACTCCCCCTGCAACTCCACCTGTAACTCCCCTTGCAACCCCCCCTGTAACTCCCCCTGCAACCTCCCCCTGTAACTCCCCCTGTAACTCCCCCTGTAACTCCCCCGTAACTCCCCTGCAACCTACCCCTGTAACTCCCCCTGCAACCTCCCCTGTAACTCCCACTGTTAACTCCCATTGTACCTCCGCCCTAGTAACTGCCCCCTCTATAACTCCCCCCACGCAACTGCTTTTCCCTGTACCCCCCCCCCCTTTGACTGTCCCCCCCGTACCCCTCCCCCCTGTAACTGCTCCCCCCTGTAACTGCCCCCCTGTAACTGCCCCCCACCCCGTAACTCCCCCTGTAACTCCCCCTGTAACTCCCCCTGCAACCCCCCCTGTACCCCCCCCCTGCAACCTCCCCTGTAACTCCCCATGTAACTCCCCATGTAACCCCCCCTGTAACTCCCCCTGTAACTCCCCATGTAACCCCCCCTGCAACCCCCCAATTAGCCCCCCCTGTAACTCCCTCTGCAACCCCCCCTGTAACTTCCCCTGTAACTCCCCCTGTAACTCCCCCTGTAACTCCCCCTGTAACTCCCCCTGCACCCCCCCCTGTAACTCCCCCTGCAACCTCCCATGTAACTCCCCCTGTAACCCCACCTGTAACTCCCCCTGTAACTCCCCATGTATCTTCCCCTGCAACCTCCCCTGTAACTCCCCCTGTAACTCCCCCTGCAACTCCCCTTGTAACTCCCCTTGCAACCCCCCCTGTAACTCCCCCTGTAACTCCCCTGTAACTCCCCCTGTAAATCCCCCTGTAAATCCCCCTGTAAATCCCCCTGCAACCCCCCCCTGTAAATCCCCCTGCAACCTCCCCTGTAACTCCCCCTGTAAATCCCCCTGTAACTCCCCCTGCAACCTCCCCTGTGACTCCCCCTATAACTCCCCTGTAACTCCCCCTGTAAATCCCCCTGTAAATCCCCCTGTAAATCCCCCTGCAACCCCCCCCTGTAACTCCCCCTGCAACCTCCCCTGTAACTCCCCCTGTAAATCCCCCTGTAACTCCCCCTGCAACCCCCCCCTGTAACTCCCCCTGCAACCTCCCCTGTGACTCCCCCTGTAAATCCCACTGTAACTCTGCCCTAGTAACTGCCCCCTCTATAACTCCCCCCACGCAACTGCTTTTCCCTGTACCCCCCCCCCTTTGACTGTCCCCCCCGTACCCCTCCCCCCTGTAACTGCTCCCTCCTGTAACTGCCCCCCTGTAACTGCCCCCCCCCCCGTAACTCCCCCCTGTCAACCCCTTCTGTAGGCCCCCCCCCCTGTAACTCCCCCTTGTTATACCGCCCCCTGTGACCCCCCCTTGTAACAGCCCACCCCCCCCCCCTCCCCTGTACCCCCTCCTCCCCTGTGACCCCCCCTTAAACTGCCCCCCCCTGTGACCCCCCCTTAAACTGCCCCCCCCTGCCCCCCCCCCCCTGTAACTGCTCCCCCCTGTAACCCCCTTGTAACTGATTTCCCTGTACCCCCCCCCCTGTAACTGCTCCCCCCTGCTGCCCCTCAGTGATCATGGCGAGCTGAGCCAGGCTGTGTGTGAGGAGATGGTGACTCGGCAGTTGGAGTGTGCCGATCCTGTCACTCAGAAGCCCGTGTTGTGCAGCCTGGTGCCATGGGTGGAGAACCTGAGCATGGATCCAAGGGGCTGGCAGGTGAGGGAGGAGGGTGAGAGGCTGAGGGGGTTTAGTGGGGGATGTGGGTGGACATGCAGGGAGGTGAGGGAGGAGGGGGAGAGGCTGAGGGGGTTGTATAGGGGATGTGGGTGGACATGCAGGGAGGGGAGGGAGGAGGGGGAGAGGCTGAGGGGGTTGTATAGGGGATGTGGGTGGACATGCAGGGAGGGGAGGGAGGAGGGGGAGAGGCTGAGAGGGGTTAGTGGGGGATGTGGGTGGACATGCAGGGAGGGGAGGGAGGAGGGGGAGAGGCTGAGGGGGTTGTATAGGGGATGTGGGTGGACATGCAGGGAGGGGAGGGAGGAGGGGGAGGAGGGGGAGAGGCTGAGGGGGTTTTATGGGGGATGTGAGTGGACATGCGGGCAGGTGAGGGAGGAGGGGGAAATGCTGAGGGGGTTTATGGGGGTTGCGGGTGCCACCTGCTGGTCAGCTCCACATGGGTTAGACAGAATGTGTGCAAGAGGGTAGCATGGAGAGTAGGGAGACGGAGTCGATGGTCCTTGCCTGTGGTGGAGGATGGCGGATCAGTGCCCCCCAACAGCAATCGGGGTGGACAAGCGGGGAGGGGGGGATGAGGGTGGAGCTGTGGGGGCTGGTAGGTCAGGGATCAGGGGGGAGTCCAGGGGGGCATGATGGGGTAGAGGAGGGGAGGGATGGCAGGGTGGAGGTAATAGTGACACAAGTATCCAAGCATTAGCCCCACGGTCCTGCTGACCCTTAGCTTGCTGACACCATCACACCCTCCACACCTCTCCACACCTCTCCTACCACAGGGCACGTGGTGTGAACGCCTGCTCAAAGTCATGTACTACGTGACGCTGAACCACGGCCACTTGTTCCCGGACGCCATTGGTGCGCTGTGGAGCACGCTGGCGCTGCGCTGCGACCCCCCGCCGGATGACAGGTCCCACCGCAACACGCGTACTGCCGTGGACTTCATACTGGCCTTGGGGATGGAAGCGGCGCAGCAGGTGGGGACTGAAGGGACGCTTGCATGTGCAGACACACATGCAGGCATCACTCCCCAAACATATGTGTACTGCTGTACTGCTTGTTGTACTGCTCAGGATCTTATGCGTTTCTGGAGCAGTACCTGGAGGTGGCCAAGCGGATCATGCTGTACCTTGCGCGTATGATCCACTACCTTGCGCGTGTGTACAATAACTTCCATGCCCATATGTACTGCTTTATGTACCGCTCAGGATCTTGCGTCTCTGGAGCAGTACCTGGAAGTAGCCAAGCGGATCATGCTGTACCTTGCACGTGTGGTTGTGCGCGGCAACCCCACAATCGACCTGCTGGTGGCAGAGATTGCAAAGGAGGTAGGGCCAAGGGAGCCAGCGCTCTTCTGCCCTTCCCTGCCATTTAATATTTTGAAAGGTCTAGGGTGTATGTACGGTACACTTTGCTACCATGAACCCTGATCCTTTAATCCTGCCAATATATATGGTGTGCTTTGGTTGCAAAACTTCTGTAGGCGAAAGGGCTGTTGCTAGTTACTTAACACCGTCTGTCCTTATGGTATAACCGTCACCACACTACCACATGCTGATGTACATTTATGCCTTGTCAGCATACCAGCATGCCAGTATAGGGTTTAGGGTTTAGGATTGTCTGTCCTGTCAGCATACCAACATGCCAGTATAGGGTTTATGGTTTAGGATTGTCTGTCCTGTCAGCATACCAACATGCCAGTATAGGGTTTATGGTTTAGGATTGTCTGTCCTGTCAGCATATTAGCATGCCAGTCGACACCCCCTGCAATGCTGATACTAGGGTTTTAGCTGACATGCGTAGACCCTGGTGGTCAACCTTGGCAGACGGTCTTTCCTTTCAGACCCACCCCTCTCATTCCCCGCCTTCATGATGTACACCAACTACAATCCTTCGCATGCCGTGCATATTACTTGATATGCAACAAGCGATACACAGCACCAGAAGATGTCCTGCATTTGAAGTGCAATGTATGACATGCAACATTTGATACGGTACGGAGCGCCTGTACTGTTCCAAACTGACTACAATCCGGCCCTCATATCATCCTTGCGCATCCCCTCCCCCTCCCCCTCCCTCCCACTTTGGATCCATCCCCTCCCTCGTTACCCTCCTCGCTCTCTTCCCCTCTCCCCCTCCCTTGTTCTCTCCCGCAGAGGTTTGAGGCAGACCCTCCCGGCAGTAGCTACGACACGGATGAAGCCCCCGCCGCCCTGGTGTTCTCCACCCACCCCCTGGTCAACGAGCCATTGTGGATCCCGGACCGCTCGCCCCCGCACGTCATCCAGCCAAACCAGCACGCGCTGCACACGCAGCTCGTCATGCTGCCGCCGCCGCCAGCGGCAGCCGCGGCTGCCGCCGCTTTCGCTGCGCAGCGTGCCTCTGCGGATTCCTCCGCTGCGGGCGGCATGGCCTCCGTGTCCACGTCTCAGGAACGCAGCGTGGGGGTCGGAGGTGGGGGCGGGCGCTCCACTGGGGCGTCTCACCCTCCGTTTGACGGATCCGTGGTTCCGCGCGTGGCCAGCGAACGCAGTGACGATCAGAGCGCCGCGTCGCATCAGTCGGGGAGCGGGATGGGGCGCACCTCGGGGGACGGACCGGTGGCCGGCAGGGCCCTGGGGAGCATGTGCGTGAGGTTGGGACGGTTCTGAAATGGGACGGTCATCATCACCATCCTTTGGTGGCTGATTGCCTGGCCCGAACTTGTGCAACATCTTTGTGCAACATCTGTGAGCAACACCTGTGTGCAACACCTTTGTGCAACACCTTTGTGCAATGCCTCTGTAACCCCTTTGTGCAGCACCTGTGTGCAACATTTGCTTGCAAGATCTTTGTGCAACATCTTTGTGGTTATTTGTCAGCAGATGTGTCACAGGCGGCTTCTGTGCCCTGGTAAAGAACCTTGCTCCCCTCCCTAGACCCGCCCTCATGAGGAAGTGTGGAGGCATAGGACCAGTGTGGCCCTGAACAACATGGTCAAGTTGTATGGAACAGAAGTGTGGGTGGGAAGTATATGGCCGCCCCTGCTTCAAGACCCCTATAAGCCCCCTCCCCCTCCTCCCGTTGTCGTTAATTCTCATGTCTTATCCCCCCCCCCAGCACCCCTGCCCGCACTGACGCTTAAACCCTGGGCTTCAACCTTTCATCCTGCCCTCTCACGTGGAACAAACCCCGAGCCCCCCTTCCCCCACACCTCATAAGCCTCGGCCCCATCTCTCTCCCCTTATATCCTCTCACTCCATCACTCTTATCTGCCCAGGTCACACCCACCTCTGGAAGCTGCCCCGAAGGTGCCCCAACGCCTCAGTATGGGGGGCATGCCGCTGTCTGGCAGGGCCCTTCTAACACGGTGAGCTAGGCGGGATGGGATTGCAGTTGCCTTTTAACCTTAAGGACTGTTTTAATCCGGTGTGCTCAAAGGATTTTGGGGGTTTGGGGTCAATCCTAAACCCAAAGGGTATTTTCAGCCCCGGTGACCGGGTTGGGCCATGGTCCTACTCCCTATGCAATAACTGAGTAAATTCACCTATGGCCTTAGGCAAGCCTTGGATCCTGGGGATCCTGGATATATGGATCTGTGGCCCTTGGTAAGCCTTTGATCCTGGATGTATGGATCTGTGGCTCAAGGCAAACCTTGGATCCTAGGTATCCTGGATCTATGGATGTGTGGCCGTAGGCAAGCCTTGGAGCTGAAAGATTCATATCCGGATCCTATACCCATGCTCTGGATCCGTGCCCTGTGCCTCCCTGATTATGATTTGTGCCCCTAAAGGGTGCCCTCATTGACAGCTCTTAAAATCGGGAGCAGTCACTCTCCTCTGCTCGCGCTTCCGATATCGGCTTCGGGGTGAATGCGGGCACGCTGTTTCGACAGCAACGAAAGACGGCAGCCTCCCAGGTTATATGATCCTAAACCCCCCAGGGGTCGAGGTTAAGCCGTTCATTCGAAACCTAAATGCCCTAGCTCCCTTATGTCCACACCTCCGGGCACACAGTCACTCTCATTAACACTCTCAAACCCTCTACACTCTCAAACCTAAACCCTAAAGCTCCTTATCTTTTGCACCCTCTCAGGCCTGAGCTGGCGCTGTGCCTACTATCCGAGTTGGCCTTCGACCATGGAACAGTTCTGGTAGAGGCGGTCCTTGATACTTCAGCAGCAGCCAGCGGGAAGCAGGCAGCGGGCAGGGGGGCACCACGCAGGGGGGGAGCAGCAGCAGCAGCGGCAGCGCCGGCGGCGGCCGCCGCCGCTGCCGTGCCTGTTCACCTGCCTCTGCTGCTGCACTGCTGCTTGCTGGCGGTGGACGTTGAGGAGGGCGTCGTAGGCAGGTGAGGGGAATTATTCATGTTTCGAGTCCACACATTATGACAAATCCTCACGAGTGTGACTCGGTGTGTGTGATGTCTAAGCCTTGTCCCTTGTAGACAAGGTTGGGTCTGACGGGAATAGAAGCATGGGCCAGTCAGGGCACACTTCCGTGTTTTCAAGATTTGAATTTAAGGGTTAAGCCTTGAAGCCTTTAGGGTTGAATCATTAACCTTAGGGTTTAGGTTTCCATGTCTCGATTCGATCTCGACGTTCAGCATGCAGCATGCGCTATGGAGGGAGCGAGTGCAGCGGTCAGCCTGTCTTCATGTGCAGAGCCCCCTGGAACTCTTTTAAACCTGGAACTGGAACTCTGAGCTTTGCGTGTTCATACCACAGGCATGCCCAGCAGCTGTTGCTGCACCTGCTGTACGCAAGCCTGAGCGGGGAGGAGGCAGGAGGGGCGGATGAAGAGGGGGGCGGAAAGGTGGGTGAAGGGAGAAGCCGGGGAGGGTGGGGCAGGCAGGGAGAGTTGGGAGGGGAGGGTGGGGACAAAAAGGTGCGAGTGCGGAGAAAGCTGTGGGGGCAACAGGGAGGGTGGGACGGGGGGGACAAGGGGAGGGCCAGGTTGAAGGGCAGGGGAGGGCAGGGAGGGCAATCAGGGCGGTGATGTCCTGCTTATCAGCTCCAGGTCCTTTGCATCGGCACCGGCTCGCATAGCGTGAGATGTACCAGAAGTAACTCATGGGATGGTGGATCCGCAGGAATGGGGCGGAGCCAATGAGGATCCTGAAGACATGGAGGGGCAGGGGGGGAGGGGACAACTAGAAAGATGTTTCCGTGAGACCTACGAAACAGAATGAGACGTTGTGTGGGAATGGAGAGCGGTACACAAGCCACTTGCACTACATGTAGTCATGTACTGCTGGTGTGGGGTGGGGAGGTGGCTGTAGCTGCCGGACTGCTGATGTCCATATGGTCTGCCTGCCTGCCTACCTCCCTGCCTCCCTGCCAGCCTGCTGGCTTTTTTATTTCTCTCTGCGATCACTCACCTGTTGCCCGCTCCCTGCAGGTGTATCGATTGATCTGCTACCTCCTGAGTATGAGGGGGTCGCGGCTGTGGCAGCGGGACCCGGGGGACGCGTCGGGCGGGGGTGGGGACGAGGCGGGGGACGGGCGGATAGGGGGCACCAGTGCCCTGGTCCTGCAGGTGACAACAGGTTCTGATGTTGCCGCGGTTTCGTTTTTCGCTGTTTTGCTTTCTGTTGCTGATGGTCTGTCTGTTGCCACTGTTGCGTGCGTTTTGATTGTTGCTGCTGCTGCTGCTGCTGCTGTTTTCTCGCCTGTTGCTGTTGTGTTTGCCGTTGCTGACGGTCTGTTTGTTGCTGCTGTTTTGATATCTTTGCTGTCCCATCAATTGCTGACTATTTGCTGTTGCTTAAAAAGAGTGATGGAGTGATCATAATCTTGTTAGCCGTTACAAAGTGATGCATGAAGGTGGAAGGAAGCCGTGGGAGATTGTGTGGTCAGTTCCTGAAGTACACTGTATGGCTTCAATGACGCAATTGTGTACTGCCATGCAGGGCGTTGTACAAAGCGTGTCAGATGCTCTGTCATCCTCGAGGGAATCTCTGAAGGTGCAGCTGGGTGCTGGGGAGAGTGGAGGGCGGAGTTAAGCCGGGACAGTGGACACTAGCAGGCTGAACAGAAAAACTCCGCACCCTGTCAGAGTTCAGGGTTGTACCCAGACCTAGTTCAGGGTCCTGCCAGGGTTCAGGGTTGTACCCAGACCTAGTTCAGGGTCTTGCCAGGGTTCAGGGTTGTACCCAGACCTAGTTCAGGGTCCTGCCAGGGTTCAGGGTTGTACCCAGACCTAGTTCAGGGTCCTGCCAGGGTTCAGGGTTCTACCCAGACCTAGTTCAGGGTCTTGCCAGGGTTCAGGGTTGTACCCAGACCTAGTTCAGGGTCTTGCCAGGGCTCAGTGTTCTACCCAGACCTAGTTCAGGGTCCTTCCAGGGTTCAGGGTTCTACCCAGACCTAGTTCAGGGTCCTGCCAGGGTTCAGGGTTCTACCCATACCTAGTTCAGGGTCCTGCCAGGGTTCAGGGTTCTACCCAGACCTAGTTCAGGGTCTTGCCAGGGTTCAGGGTTGTACCCAGACCTAGTTCAGGGTCTTGCCAGGGCTCAGGGTTCTACCCAGACCTAGTTCAGGGTCCTGCCAGGGTTCAGGGTTCTACCCAGACCTAGTCCAGGGTCCTTCCAGGGTTCAGGGTACTACCCAGACCTAGTTCGGGGTCCTTCCAGGGTTCAGGGTTCTACCCAGACCTAGTTCAGGGGCCTGCCAGGGTTCAGGGTTCTACCCAGACCTAGTTCAGGGTCCTGCCAGGGTTCAGGGTACTACCCAGACCTAGTTCAGGGGCCTGCCAGGGTTCAGGGTTCTACCCAGACCTAGTTCAGGGGCCTGCCAGGGTTCAGGGTTCTACCCAGACCTAGTTCAGGGTCCTTCCAGGGTTCAGGGTTGTACCCAGACCTAGTTCAGGGTCTTGCCAGGGCTCAGGGTTCTACCCAGACCTAGTTCAGGGTCCTGCCAGGGTTCAGGGTTCTACCCAGACCTAGTCCAGGGTCCTTCCAGGGTTCAGGGTACTACCCAGACCTAGTTCGGGGTCCTTCCAGGGTTCAGGGTTCTACCCAGACCTAGTTCAGGGGCCTGCCAGGGTTCAGGGTTGTACCCAGACCTAGTTCAGGGTCCTGCCAGGGTTCAGGGTTCTACCCAGACCTAGTTCAGGGGCCTGCCAGGGTTCAGGGTTCTACCCAGACCTAGTTCAGGGGCCTGCCAGGGTTCAGGGTTCTACCCAGACCTAGTTCAGGCACCTGCCAGGGTTCAGGGTTCTACCCAGACCTAGTTCAGGGTCCTGCCAGGGTTCAGGGTTGTACCCAGACCTAGTTCAGGCACCTGCCAGGGTTCAGGGTTCTGCCCAGACGTAGTTCAGGGACCTACCCTGACCAGGTGCCAGGGGGGGGGGGGGGTGAGACCTAATACCTGGGTGATGGCGGTTTGAAGTTTAAGGCTAGGCTACTTATTTTGGAAAGCTTATCTCAGATATAAGCGGCCGATTGTTTTCTTATTTGTTGTGAGAAAAAATTAGCAGAAAGTGTCCCTCAGGCTGGTCTACTTTCCCACACATCTAAAAAAGGAACACTGGGATCGCCGGGATCCAAATAAGGATTTAGTTCTGAGCCCTGAAATGCCCCCGCCCCCCTTTCTCCCCTCTTCCTGCCCCTTATGCCCCTCCTCTCCTTACCTGTATCCCTCTTTCCCTTCCTCCCCTCATTCCTGAACTCCTTTCCTCCCTACCTGCCCCTTATTCCCCTCCCCCCCCTCCCCTGTAGTCTGCTTGGGCGGATACCGCGTTTGACTGGGCGCTCCACTGCCGCAGCCTCCACTTCTCCTGCAGGTCCTTCCAGGTAAAGTGTGGTGAGGAGAGGTGGAAGTGTGAAGAAGAGTGGGGAGGATGGAGTGAATGGGTGCTACACTGCCGCAGCCTCCACTTCTCCTGCATGTCACTGCAGGTAAAGTGTGATGAAATGTGAGGGAAGCGTTGGCAAGTGTGTGGAGAGGGAGGTTTGACTGGGCTGAGCCTTGCTCAACCGACCGCCCTTTTCACCCAGTCCCAACAGTGTACCGCCCCTTTTGCCCGTATCTCAATAGTCAACACCCTGTGCCCCACGCCATGTACTGCCCCCTCCTCCCTGTCCCGCAGGTGTACCGTGCGCTGCGCCCCCCGCTGACAGGCGAGCGCGTGAGCTGTTTGCTGACCGCGTTGCAGCGCTGCTTCTCGACGGCACCCAGCGACGATGCGGGATTGAGTGCCCCTCACCGCACAATGGCGTTGTGCATTATAGAGACACTAACGGTGGGGAGGGGGAGGGGAGGGAGGGGCTGCAGGTCAAGCACTCAACCCCACACCACACTGGGACTGAATATGATAGAGATGCTAACGGTTGGGAGGTGGAGGAGGGGCTGGTTTCTCGTCTGCCCCACAACCAGCTATCGCTACAAACTCAGCAGTTATAGGCCTTCCACCACACACCCTTGAGCTCCCCCCCACCTACCTTAATTCCCTGCCCCTTATTTATTTATCCCAGAGCCAGGCTGCGGCCTGCCTTACAGCCAGCTGCTGCTTTTGACTCAGCTTTACTGGGCCTACCTCCACGCACCCTTGCGCTACCCCCCCTGCTTCTGCCCACCCCCTCCTTCTGCAGAGCCAGGCTGAGGGCCTGCCCCACAGCCAGCTGTTGCTCTACCCTCAGCTGTACTGGGCCTGCCTGTCGCTGCTCCACAGCCGTAGCCTGCGCCTGTATGGCGCTGCGCTGCGCCTGCTGCTGCTGCTGCTGTCGAGGTTGGACCTGGGCAAGGCAAGAGTGCAACATGTGCTGCTGGCTGCAGCACCAGCAGGGGCACAGGTAGGTGGGGGGAAAGAGGAAGCAGAGGGAGAGGGGGGGAGAGGAAGGGAGAGGGAAGAGGGGGGGGAGATTTGATGAGGGGAGAAGAGGAAGGGAGGGAGAGAGGAAGAAGGGGGAGGGAGAGAAGAAGAGAGGGAAGGGAGAAAGGATGGGAAGGAGAGGGGAAGAGGGGGGAGGTTAAATTAAAGAGGGGGAATGGGGGGGGAATGAGGGGAAGCATGGCATGTTCAGGTAAGAGAGGGATTACGCGAGGGGAGTGTTCAGCGTGTATTGCTGGCTGTGTCCCTGTAATGCTGACGATCCTTGTACGCACAAGTGCATCGGACCAAAAACGCATCTTAACACACTGCAAACAAACTGATGGGGGGGGGAGAGGAAGGGAGGGAGAGAGGAAGAGGGGGAAGGATCTGCGCTGAAGCTGCTTAAGGACACTCAGACATGGGTTCCAGTTTGCCCCTCTGACTGCATAGACTGTGAGATACAAGGCTGTAGACCCCCGCTCTCTTGCGCATGTCCCGCTCTCCCACTCTTCCGTATCCTCGCAGCCAAATAGCATTCCGCTCATCACCCCCTCATCCCCTCCCGCTACCCCGCTGATCTCCTTTCCATCGCTGCAGGCACATGGCACTCCGCTCATCTTCCCGCTGTTGCACCATTCACCGACGACCCTAGCGGCTGTGGAGGCCGGTGAAGAGCCAGGTGCGTGATGGGGACATTGTGGATTGCAAAGCTGCAGGTTCGAAGGCCCTAGGTTGAAGGCCCTAGTCTACAAGGCTTCAGTTGAGGAGCCCTTAGTGTAGGAGCCCCTAGTGCACCTTTCAACCTCTGATTAAGGAGCGCAGCGTCACACACATACTCACACAAACTTAGGAACTTAAGCGAGGTCACTCTGTCACACTCTGCAGTACACTGTCATGTTTTGTCAAAATCCTTCACACTCCGTTTCTTTCGAAACGCATACAAGGGTGCTGTGTCACTCCTCCACACTCTTTCCCGTTGCCCTAGCTCTGAATGATTGATTACTGACATTTCGTCTTTCCCTCAGAGCCGTGGGAGCTGGGCGCCCTCGTTTTGGGCATCCTGGATCCCACCACCTCTACCCTGGGCACCCCCCGACAATCCCTCATCATCACCACCGCCGGCAGCGGTGCCGCCACCCCCGTCCCCACAGCGGCAGTTGGCCTCAGCGGTGCACGCGCCAGACGCCACCAGTGCCTCTCCGTGCAGCAGCTGCTGCTCAAGGGCCTGTCTGCCGGGGCCTCTGCTCCCGGTTGCGGCGACGGCTCCACACAGCTCATGACCCTACAGGCGCTGTCGGCCCTAGCCAGCCTGATGGAGCGCCTCGGGAGGAGCTCCAGGATCGGTGGAGCAGCGGCGGCGGCGGCGGCAGATCTTTCCCCAGTGCTAGACCAGAGCCCTGCGAGCGCCCCGTCCCCCCTCAGGGCAGGAGCAGGGGCCGGCGGCGTGCCTACCTCGCCGCTGGGTGGCGGGAAGGCGCCTGCCGTGGCAGTTGTAGGCAGGCTTCGCGCCGGCGGTGTCGCTTCGCTCGACTCTGACGCAGACGCCTCTGCCGCTTTCACGCTGGGCGCGGACGCGTCTCACTATAACAACCTCAAGCGCCACTTGGCGATGGCAGTCGACGGCTACCGGGCGCTCCTTGGCCCTTGGCGCAGCCAGCTGGCGGTTTCGCTGCTGGGGCTGCTGCCGCTGCTGGTGACAACAGTGCTGGACTGTGGGCCTGGCAGTGGAGGCCGCGGGCCCGTGTTGCCGCCGCAGCAACAGCAGCAGCAGTCGAGCCAGCCGCCGCAGCAGCAGCAGCACCGTGACGTTCAGCGCCCGGACGCGGATCTGTCTGGTGCTCTGGAGGATGCGCTGGCAGCGCTGGCGGCCGCCTGCAAGACCATGGGCCAGCCAGGTCTGGCGGCTCGGCTAGCCGAGCTGGCTGCCTGGCGTCCGTCTGCGTGGCGCAGGCAGCCGGGCGGGCTTGAGCTGCAGGTGCGCGGGCTGTGCACTGAGCTGCGTCTGGCTCTGTTCCCCGCATACTCCGAGGTGTACCTGCATCATTGCCTGGACTTGCTGGCGTCCGCAGCGGCCGCTCCCGCCAAGTCGACGACCGCACCGGCCGCTGGCAGGCAGTATGGGATGCGCTCAGTGCCGGCATTCCTCGGAGCGGGCGGCGGCGCGGCGGCGGCCAGGAAGGCTGCGGTGCGGGTCCAGGCCGCAGCGCTGCTGCTCATCAAGTGCATGTTTGACACGGAGCAGGGCGACGGAGGCGAAATCAGTGGGCGGGACCTCCCGCCAGTGTTGGGCTTGGCTGGCGGAGGTGGCGGCGGGGAGCTGATGGGTGCTGCGGGGCTGCTGGTCAGAGAGCCCGGCCTGTTGGAGCCGCTGCTGGCGCTGCTCTCGTCGACGCAACTCGGCGGGGCGGCGCAAGACGCGGTCTCTGCGCTTCTCTCGTTTGCCGAGGTGCGGGAAATGCAGTCGCAGCATCCGCGCCTTCCTGAAAGATAGCGCAAAACCTTAAATACCGTAGATTGACATAGACTTTGCTCAAGAATAATTAATTATTTATTGGCCTGCGCGGACATACCAGTAGCTGCGCGCTAATAATAATTCAAAATCGGCCTGTGCAGAGTGTCAGTCAGGTGCCCAAACAACTATTTGGGGTGCGTGCTATGAATTAAAAACAGCAGCGCGCGACTGTTTTATTTGACATCCGTCGAGTGATCCTTACGCCAGTCCCCGTAGCAAAGCTCGATCCTGGGGGCAGAGACGTGTGCTGACGACTGCTGACATTTCGGGGCCCCAACAGCCACACGTTTCCTGAGGCCAGGAACCGGCCAGGGAATTTTCCTGTCCAGGCTGAAAGTGCTGCGCGGACGGAAATTAAAATGGCTGTAACTGATTCGCGATGTTTAAGTACGTTAGCTGATGCGCACCTGTAAAATTAAATGAAACGTTCGATGCTGCGCGGCCGTTTTTAACAAAAGTTTTGCTGCGCAACGGTGGCGAAAAGTTAATTGTCGCTGGTGACCACGCTGGCGATCCAGGAGTCGACCTGGCATGCCAGCGTGGCGTGCAAATATTCGCTAGCCCACCCGACTTGGACTAAGTTTAAGCCCCCCCCCTCTTTTGCTGCATCACTTCACACTTTGTTACTCTTGTTGCATACCCCTTGTGCTGGTCCAGATGAGTGGGGTGCCGGAAGCGGCCCGTAGCATGCAGCAGCAGCTCCAGGAGGAGCGGGTGCGGGCCAGCAGGGACCGCCCGGGCGGGGACGTGCCGTCTGCGGCTGCAGCTTCCGCTGCCGCTGGTGCAGGCCAGAACCGGGAGCCACAGCAGCAGCCGCAGAGGGAGGAGGTCGCCCCACACCCGGCTCACCGCACGCTGGGCCTGCCTCAGTGCAGCGTTGCCGCGTTCCTGCGGCAGGTGCTGGACTCGCTGCCCATGGCGCCGCCGCTCAGAGGCGGAGGAGCGAGACGGTCCGGCGGAGGCGGGGCAAGCGAGTTGCCTTGCGGGCAGGAGATGCTGCCGTTCCTGCCAACAGCGCTGGCGGAGGCTTGATGCATACGGTCGCGTTGTTTTCTCGTCGTGTAATTGGTTGTAGGACCAGCAGTGACCTGCAGATAAGAGAGAGGGGGACCAGGCCCCTCTATCTGGCTCCTCATGGGCGCCAGAAGGATATATTTTAAGAATTATGTTTCTTCTGTAACTGTTTGCGCTGCCTGGGTCCCTTCGTTGACATCGTCATTATGTGAGTGTCAGGTGACTGTGCATCAATGACCAGCGTACAATCTCTTTAACCCATTAGTTATATTTATCGATTCCGTCTCTAAAAGTTGAAAAGTGCGAGAAACGAAGGCACACGCCTCACACTGCAAGGCTCTTTGCTCATAAGCACGGAGCAGTGCAGACATACAAGAATCACTAAAAGCCATTGGAAGTATCCCTGGAAAGTCACAGCAACTAAGCCGAAGTGCACACCCCTTGTCAAAGTCCTACAAACCAAGGTGAGAGGTGGTACCCCTAAAAAGCAGGGCGCCTGCAGAAGACGTTCTGCTTTGGTTTGGGTTGGTTGGTGGTGTTGAAAAACACCGGTTGGGAGTGGTGGGTTAGGTAGTGGATCTTCGAGCTGAAGGTTTCTTAGCCTCCGAATCCGTAGAGAGTCCTGCCCTGGCGCTTGAGGGTGTAGACGACGTCCAGAGCCGTGACAGTCTTGCTGTCGGGGCTAATGGCTGCGCAAGCAAATGACTGCGCAATAGCTTCAGTGAAAAGAACTAAAATAGGAGTAACCCCCTTTCAGTTAGAAAAGTGCTGTGACTTCAGGAATGTGACAGATTCCTGATCACTGCTGTTGAGACTCGAATCCCCAGCTGTAAACCTGGGGATCAGTCGATGTATTTAAGATAAGTATCCCCTGGACTACTTACCTGACTATTCTCTACTGTTGACAAGATTGCCTGATGGGTCGACCCTTCTGAAGGTGACTGAAGTAGCAGTTGAAGATGTAGTACACTGATGACAGGGTACGATGATCTTCAATGGGAAGTCGCTTGTAGGCGATCTTCAGATGGGGAGACTCGCTTGATGATCTATCAGTGAGTCGACTTGGAGCCTCTGGACTGGCTGTTGATGAAGTGTTGATGGAGTTGGTGGTGATAAACCAGCTGGAAGGCTGGAGAATGCCTGATAAGGGCCGAAATATCAAGAGAAGACCTCCAAGACTAAGCAGTGTTTGTGCTTGCTTAGACTGAAGGGTCGAACAGTGTTTGTGCTTGTTCTGTATGATGGATCGATATTCGAGCAGTGTTTGTGCTTGCTGGAATAAAGTGAGCAGTGTTTGTGCTTGCTCGATGAGGAGTGACTATGTAACTTCAGATTAAAGGGTGATTACGAAATCAGGGCTTCAAGTAAGAAAGAAATAGTGGCTGCAAGAGACAAAACAGCCACTTTGGGAGACAATAGAAGTGTGAACAACACACTTCACAGACAAACAGAGCAAGCACAGAAGTGTGACTGTGACAACAGTTTCACACACAGAGTTCAACAGCAGAGATCCTTAGTTCAAGAAAAGATAAGCCAATAATACGCACGGTGCACTAGTTCAGCATGACATTGCGGCGAGCGTGCTCAGTGTAGGTGACAGCATCACGGATGATGTTCTCGAGGAAGGCCCAGAGGACTACGCGGGTCTCCTCGTAGATGAGGCCGCTGATACGCTTTACGCCACCACGGCGAATAGCAGGCTTGGTGATGCCTTGGATGTTGTCGTGAAGGACCTTGCGGTGGCGCTTGGCACCACCCTTCCTGAGTCCCTTGCCTCCCTTACCGCGTCCTGACATTGTATGATATTGAAGTTGATGAAGAGAATTGGTTGATTGTGTCTTTCAGATCCTGCATAAATAGAGTACCGTAGAACGTCTTTGACTCCGCTCGTAATTAAATAATTATTGGGGTGCGTGGACATGGCTGCGCGCTAATATTAATTCCAAAATCGCCGCTGCGCGGAGCGTCAGTCAGGTGCCCAAACAACTATTTTGGTGGTGCGCGCTACGAATTAAAAACAGCAAATATCAAAAAAATCGCGCGCTCGCGCGACTGTTTGTTTTGACATCCGTCAAGTGATCCTTACGCCAATCCCCGTTGCATAGCTCGATCCTGATGAATAAGATCATAACGGCTGCGCACTCAGGAAATACAACTATTTGATCAAAGTGGCTGCTGCGCGGTAAAAGCGCTGCGCGGACACATGCCTTTTTTTGCTGCGCGGACGCTTTGCTAAAATATTGAAATTAGGGGTGCGCGAACCCTATTCGGTTCTACAGGACTGTAGACGCTCATATTATTCCTGATTCATGATTGGGATGCTCCACCACAATGGGAAGTTGATTATTATATTTGCGCATACGGTATGAGATTCAACACTACGCATCATGATATTGTTGCTGTCTGTGGCTGCTTTGCATGCTGATGCCCAATGTAATATCAGCTACTGTCCATTGTACCCTCATTGAACCAGCCCAATACAAATCTGAAAGGTCATACCGGTACTGGCATTCTAACTAAGTGGCGATAAAGTGTAAATGCTTGACATAAAAGCTAGTAATGATCATTCAGTCATTTGATCTGTGGCATCCCATGGCACCCGGTTACAGCTGACGGTGAGTACCTCGCTGGCACAAGCCATGAGCCGCACCAGCAAGAGGGAGTGCTCGCATGCAGACAAACTTCAGGCTGTGGCCCAGGCATCCTAGTATCGCCCGTGAGCACGGGCGATACTAGGATATAAGACAGTGCAGCGGTCAGCACCGTGAGGCAAGCTTCAGAATGATGTTGTGCTAGGGGAGACGGCGAGTGTGTGGAGGTCGCGCTACATTCTAGCTCCCTAGGCTCTAGCGTACAGGCAAAGCTAAGGGAGCGGGTGTGAGCATGTCCCCCGATGCCACAGATTTTGACGGCTTTTTCCAGAACATGTATGTGGAGACTATTGTTCTCTGTTCCTCCCCTCTCACATGAACAGATGGATGCACACAAGCCATAGGTGTATTTTGCCTTTCTGGCTTCCTCTTTTGGTCTTTTTTCTGTTGTTGTTATTTGCCCCCTTTTTAGTTTCTTCTCTTGTTTCTTCTGATCAGTGGGGCGCCCTCGCGGCCAAGCAGGGGTGGGATACGCTTGCTTTTGTGGACTTTTCTTTCCAGGGCTTCTCTCTATCTAGTGGAACTCAGGTGTCGGACTTGGTCTTCTTTGCCTTCCCGGCCTCTCCTTCTGTTCCTTCCACCCCTCTTCCTTTTAGTTTCTTCTTTCCTCCCTTCTGAACAGTTGGGCGCCCACGCGGCCGAGCTTTGAGCTGGCCCAGAGGTGTAACGTCATTGACACAAGCCAATAAGCCATAGGGCCGTGCCTTTTTATCAGGGCCCGAGGGAGCCACCATATTTACTTTTCATTTGTGTGCCACCCACTGTGGTCCCTGCTCCATCTGAAGACCTTCCAACTACTGGGGGGTGGGTCCCATGCCGGGTTTATCATAGCAAATCGGGGATAGCAAAGTGGCCATACATGGAGTGTAGAGAGTTCCTCAGAGCGCTGTCTGTCATGTCAACATTGAATGACATATCACCTCTGGGCCCCGCTCAAAATAAGGCCGCGTGGGCGCCCAACTGCCCCGTTGGAAGAACTAAAAGAAACTGAAGGTTAGAGGGAAAGAAGGAGAAGAACACAAAGAATAAAGAAATACCCCCCCCCCCAAAAAGGAAAAGGCAGCCTTAAGTATCTTTGCCCCTCTCAAGCCTATTCCACAAGAAGGCAAAGAAAAGCAACACATCTAGGCCTCAACAAAGCGTACAACGTCCTCAACAAAAGCCAGAGCCTCCCATCTACAACTGTTGAAAGCCTTTGGTGCCCACCGGGGGGCCTGCCCAACCTGTCTCCCTAAGCCTCTCCTTCACGCTAGGGCACTGGAAGCAGACGTGCTGCGCATATGTCACATGCTCGCCATTTCCCTTGGCCAACACCATAGGTAGCACCGCCTGTCACGCGGCTGACCACTGCGCCGTCTTCTACTGTCAGCCATGCTGACGGCGCCAAGCCGCAGCCTTAAGTTCGTGCGCACGCAAGCACACTCCTTTCGGCTGGGGCGCCCCTCGCCACCTTCACCAGTACGGCAGCCCTAGACGACTCTACAGTCATGCATGCACAAGTCACAAGTTATTAGGGCACACTTCACTCTGGGGCTGCGCTAAAGGTACACGGCAGCTTTTATATATGACACTCGGGGGGCGAGAAAGTGATAGTGAAGATCTCCACGAAAAGAATATGCCAGGCAGGGAAGCAGGGGCCCATGCTGGCGTGTGAGGTGACCAAGGTGTCTACTAATGTGCGAGCGTAATGCGTCCGCAATACCCTCCTATTACGACCTTACGACGTTGACACGAGCATGCAACGTTGCATTTTACGACGTTTGCAAAAGCGTGCAACGTTTTAAACTTTGAAAAATTAGATTCGTGAGCACCATTCATCATCAAAAATATTTTGCATCAGGCATTCAACATGTCACTCACAGTCAATTACCTGCCCATCGCGGCTAAGGCTGAGCCTACGCGTCTTGTCCTGCAGTATGGAAAGATCCCCTACGTGGACAACATCGTGCCTTTCTCCGCATGGCCCGAGGTGAAGGAGAAGCTTGAGTGCCACCACTTCGGCCAGCTTCCCTCTCTAACGACGACCAAGGGAACTGTAATCTCTCAGTCTGGCGCGATTGGTGAGGCTCGTCAGTCACATCGGTAGCTGTATGACAGAGACTCTTATCCTGTACCTACATCATATTTCCATGATGACGTTTTTCTTGAATGCAATAGTTACAGTCACGCTGAAACACTGCCGAGGTAGTCAGCTGACTGAAAGTGTTTGCTTCCCAGTCAACTTCTGCAGACTTGTCTCCTTCACACAAGTTGCATGATTGGGGACCAGTAGTTCTGAAACCTTACATGGTCCTGCCACCCTTATCCTGCCACCCACTCCTCTAGTATATCCTTCGACACAAGCCCTGGCCTTTTCTTGCTTCCTGCGACTCACTGCTTGGAGTGCTTGCTGTCCGTCCGATTCCCCATCTTTTCAGCTCACCCCCCTTCCATGCCATCCGCCCATCCCTACTGCAGTTCGCTACGCTGCCAAGCTTGCAAAGTGCTACCCAGACACGCTTGAGGGCTGTGCAGAAGCCGACATGATCACCGAGGCAGCGCAGTCCGACCTAAACGGGATCAACCCCATTGCCAACTGGCATGAGTACGGCTCTGATGCCTACAAGAGCGCGCACAAGGAGTACTTCACAAGCCTGCCAACAAGGTATGTAAGATAAATCAAAGCAATGCCTTTATGCGACGGGCTAGGATTGAGGAAGCCTTTTGTTTGGCCAAAGCCGGCATGGAACATGTTACCAAATTTACCATGGTAAGAAGCGTCTCAACATAAGTGGCTCTAGTGGCACAGGGTGACTTGCTACGACTTATTAAAAGCGACATGTTGCACTCGTTGTCTGGTTGCAGGTGCCCAGCATAGGAGTTTCCCGTCACCAGACATAACGTTTATGCCAGATATAGTGTTCTTGTGAGCTTCAAGCTTCGCTAATGCTGGTCTACTTGTATGTGCATCAATGAACCTTAGGGTCAAAAGATTTCTGGTCGAAACCTACCTGCTTAACACAATTCTATTAAGTACTTAACATACAGTCCTGGTGACCTGCATGTTTTGACCCCGCCCCTATCATGTACAGCGATATCTCTGTCTGCGTGGTACAGCTACAATTTTGCTGCAGTTGATCTAACAATGTATCTTGCAGCCAGCAAGCCCTGTTTAGGCCACTAGCTGCCTTATGGTCATGCGTGCCCCTCATTGGCCCATCGGTGGCCTTCAGGCAGCCTTCTCCAGGTAGAGTGATTCTCACCGACTTCAACGCTGCCACTGCCCTGTTTTCTTGTGCACACAGGCTTTCGGCATTACAGAAAATTCTTGGAAGCCAGCCCTTTTACGGTGGCGGCGCCACCGCAAGCTATGGAGACCTCTCCCTCTTTCACGTCATCAACCTCACCCTGACGGTGGAGCCCAAGAGCCTCGACGACTTCCCAGCCTTGAGTTCATGGTACAAGAGCATCGCGGGGAACCCACAGATTAAGGCGTACTTGGAGTCGAGGCCCACCAAGGCAACTCCGGGCCATGGCAAGCCTGGTTCATTTCTTATGCAGTAGATAGATACGGTACGCGTTTGCTTGAACTCAACTTGGCTTCACCCCTAGCATTTTTTATATGATCATAATACCAGTCAATGACGTGTCACCTCTACCTTAGATGCATTACGTCCTGTCATGTCTGTGTTGGGGGTTGGGATACGATTTGTTTGTGGTGATCGCTTCTGCCTCGGAGCTATGGTCAAATGTTTTTGTTTACCGGTATTCTCGATCTTTTCAACATGCCATACCATAATAGGACTTCTTCTTCTATGCGTTTGTAAGGGTCTCTTTCTGTGGAAAGTTTACGCTTAATTCAGCAAACTCCAAACCGAGATCCCCAGCCCTATCACCCCTACAACTCCAACTGATGTCTACATAGATTCACCCCCACGTCTCTCAGCCCTTTCACCCTCAAATGTCAGTCAAAGATCTCCCGACTTGGTATGGAGCTGATAACTCTACCCGAAAGGGATGTCCCAAAAGGGAGGAGGAAAATATTATCAAGCAATGCCCCACAACCACCGCCACCTAGACATTGCCCAGCCAAAAGATTGACCTTAATCACGATACTCACCACGATGGTGGAAAAGGGTGAGTCCGTGGCTAGCTCAACATTTTCGCCATCTTCAGATAGTCAATGACATAACACCTCTGGGCCCTGCTCAAAAAGGCTCGGCCACGTGGGCGCCTAACTGAAGGGTAGACAAGACAAAACAAACTTCAGGGGACAGGGGGGGGAAAAGGAGGGGAAGAAAGTGGAGGGACAGACAAAAGGCTGGAAAAGAAAGACAAAGGAAGCCCCTGAAAACGTCCACGCCTCAATGATATCGACCACGTCCTCCAGAAAAGCCAGGACATTCCACCCAAGCATGCCCCGGTACAACTGAAAGCAGTCTCTAGCACCGCTCAGAGGTCCTTTGCCCATCCCCGCTCCCTAAGTTGGTCCAGCACGCTGGGGAATTGAAAGCATGCATGCAACGCATCCTCGCCATCACCCCTAGCCCAACATCAAACAGCACCGTCTGCCACGTTGCTTACCATTGTGCCGTCCTTGAGTGTCAGCCGTGCAGACCCACTGTACAGAGACGCACCCTTAAATGTATTGAACTTTGGGCAAGGGCATGGGTGAGACCATTGATCGAGGTGCCAGGATGGTGGTGTTGAAAAACACCGGTTTGGTCTGATGAGGCAGAGAGAGACTGTGGGGGAGCTGCTTAGGCCGAGGTGAACTTGGTGACAGCCTTGGTGCCCTCAGAGACAGCATGCTTGGACAGCTCTCCAGGCAATACCAGGCGCACAGCAGTCTGGATCTCACGGGAGGTCATTGTGGGCTTCTTGCTGTAGCGGGACAGGCGGGCAGCCTCGGTGGCGATCTTGTCGAACATGTCGTTCATGAGCGAGTTCAGGATGCTCATGGCCTTGGAGGAGACGCCAGTGTCGGGGTGGACCTGCTTGAGCACCTTGTATAGGTAGATCTTGTAGGACTCGACTGCCTTGCCGGATTTCTTCTTCTTCTTGCCATCGGTGCTCTTGACTGCGACCTTCTTCGCAATCTTCTTCTCGGCAGTGGCCACTGCAGTGGGCTTCTTCTCAGTCTTGGGTGCCATTGTGTCGATACGAAGTTAGAGAGTAGTGAATGGTTGCGAATTTGTGGTCGCGAGACGTTTATGTAGTGTTCAAATGTTCGGACGATCGGATCAGCAGGCACCGACAGCTGGCTGGTCTGCTGATCCGGCCTTTAAGTCCTCTATTAAAACAGCGCATGGCACACTACAGAAACAATCTCATTTTTACTTGATTCCCAAACTTCCCTTCGATAACATGGCTGGCAAGACAATCTCCGCTGGTGGTGGTCGCGGCAAGGCCGCTGGAGGCAAGAAGGCCGTGTCTCGCAGCGCCAAGGCTGGTCTCCAGTTCCCCGTGGGCAGAGTCGCCCGCTACCTGAAGAAGGGCAAATATGCCGAGCGCATTGGAGCTGGCGCCCCTGTGTACCTGGCCGCAGTCCTTGAGTACATTGCTGCCGAGGTGCTTGAACTTGCTGGCAACGCTGCCCGCGACAACAAGAAGAACCGCATCATCCCCCGCCACATCCAGCTGGCCATCCGTAATGATGAGGAGTTGAGCAAGCTGCTGGGCAACGTCATCATTGCATCTGGTGGCGTGTTGCCCAACATCCACTCCGTCCTGTTGCCCAAAAAGAGCAAGAAGGATGGAGAGTCTGCCGAGGTCTAAACGTCCACACTCCTTAGCTGCCGTCGTTTGACACAACCGGTGTTTTTCAACACCACCAAACATGACCAATTCTTCTGACCGGTCAATGCCATTACACCTCCGGGCCCATCAGCACAAATGGGCTCCGCCTCGTGGGCGCCCAACTATTCAGAAGGCACAAGTAGTCAAGTACAGAGAGGTAGACAAAGGGAAATGGTAATCCGGACTGGTGATCAGAGACAGATCTTCAGGTTAACCGTATGATATCCCCTGGTTCATAACGAGGAAATCAGTTCAATGGAAAACTCTGATGACTATCCCCTGCCAGGTCTTGGCGCTCCATTCTTCGGCTGAAATGACAGGATGTGCTGTCTGCTGGACAAAAACAGGGCGCAGGTGACTAGGATCTGCTAGCCACACTAGCATGCGGTAAACAACCATGACGACGGGTGCCTAGGTGTAGACCACATCTTAGCATCCAGGGAAAGGCCTGAGAAGACAACAGATCAGTGTGCTTCTCATGGTATCCATTAACCCGATTATCAAATGTCTCATCAGGAAAGCAAAAGTTAGGTATGTGACCCAGCCCGGGATACTGATTATGGTATGTACCTATCTACCTACCCTCATTGGAGATCGAAGTACTCCAGAAACTGAAGACTTGAGGCAGCACACTAGCATCTAACTTCAGCGTGGACAACTGGACATGTATACTTTGAGCGTCTATCCCCCCTGGTCGTTCCCTTGTTAATGACGTCACACCTCTGGGCCATGCTAAAATAAAGCTCGGCCACGTCGGCAAACAAAAAGCCAGCTAGGAAAGTCAAGGGAGAAGGCACAAGAGGATAGAAAGCTGCTTCTTGGTGACCTTTTTGCCCAACACCCCCTTCAAACTCCGCAGCGCTGATGGCATATCTTGCCACATCGGCAGGAACTCAGCTTAAGCCAGACACCAACTTTCCTGCCCCAGAGCAAGGACGCTGCTCATCTGTCAGCATCAATCCCTCTGGAGTCCTTCAAGTGCATGAGCAACCCTGTCAGCTAGCCTTGGAGTGGCCAAATCTGCACATGGCCAACAGGAGGACTAGCTAGGTAGCATGGAAAGTGTTGCATATAGCTTGGTAGAATGGACACTACAGGCACGGCTTTTGTGGCCACATCCGTCCAAGGCTAATAAGAGGACGGATAGTCTGATGAACCGACGACAGCAACCATCAGGTCAGCAGGTAGACAGCTCGCTAGCCTAGCAATGGCCAAATCAGCCCATGGAGCTGTGAGGTGGACGAACAGCCAGTTGGCTGTGGGAATCTGCCGCCAGCGGGGCCACAAGTCGAAAAGAGTGCGCCAGACGTATAATATATTACTTAAAGCACCATGGATTGGACACACAACCCTGCATCAGTGGTTCAGATTATCCACTGGTCCAGGTGTGTCCAGATCTATGATGCAACAATGGAGGTGCAATTCCACAGATTTGGGATCAATTGTCATCAAAATATCGTGTTTTTTTGTGTGTTGGTTTCCCGACCTTTGTTATTCAGCGGGATGTCCCGCTCTTTTGTGTGCCCCAACCGCCGGCCCGCAGTCCCTTGTCGCATGCATCGAATGTGATGCTCTGCTGGACAAAATACAAAACACAGAGCGGGGCTGTAAAGCAGTAGTCAGCCCTGTGCACTTACTTAAGGCCCTAAGCACAAGAAACAACAAGGACACGAACATATCGAATTTCTCCGTTTAAAGACCTGTGAATCAAGAGTCGCACAGTCCTCTTGTGAGTCTCACAAGCTAACATTTAAGACATCGTAGGGCGCCAACTATGTTTGGTCACCCACTGCATTCCTGCACACAAGCATCATCCAGAACCAACACACCTTGGAACCCTGTGCATATTGATTTGCAAGTACGAGTCCTATCTAGCTCCCCTCCTTTACACCCAGCTGACTGTTAGCGACTACCAGTATCTGAAAAAATGCAGCACCCCAGCTATAATACACTTCTGAGCATGGCTCCGAGGTGTGACGTCATACCCCCATGTTGTACACTGCCGGATCAGCAGGACCCTGGAGCATACCTCTGGTGCATAACGCCAAGATTTTCAAATTCCAGATTCAATCTACGTGATGATTCAAAGCCATCAAATGCTGCAGGCAGGGTGAGCCATTCCACTGCGCGGTCGTCCCTGCACCCTCCCCTGATCAATATCCAGCCTTTTGGGGTTCAGGGCATCAAACCCCTCATCGGCATCATCAAGCCATAATGGCACCATTCTGTGAGTCATCCCCATTAGACGCCGCCGCTGCAGCCGCCGGCGCTGAGGGCGCTAGTCTGGGCTTTTGTTGCCTTGCGATAATCGACATCTTGACGCGCTTCACGCGGTGGCTGACCTGCAGGGTGGTTATAGAGCGGTTGCAGGGTGGTTGGAGGGTGGTTAAGAGTTAGAAAAAGAGTGGGGATACCGAGGTCGTGAGGGGCCCCACCTTAAAATTGCTGCCAACCATAGTCATCTAGATGCTCGGCACTTGCACAAGTACAGCTGTACTTGCACAAGTACTGCTGTACTTGCCTTAGTACTGCTGTACGTGCACCAGTGCTGCAGTAATTGCACCAGTACTGCAGTACTTGCACCAGTACTGCTATTCTTGCACCAGTACTGCAGTACTTGCACCAGTACTGCTGTACTTGCACCAATCTGCAGTACTTGCACCAGTACTGTAGGCAACAGTCCAGTGTACCTGATCCTCATATAAAAACATGTATGAACAACATATGGCTGTTACTAAGTGATCAACTGGTATACGATTGACATTAAGATCTAGATCCGGATCACCGACCTGTGTGGGATCTAGCACCACTGGAGCCACCTCCGCCGCTAGCACCTCTGCTGATGAAGAGACCTCATCGTCATAGCCCATATCCTTTGAGCCATCCGCTGCATCTGCCTCCACCACCGGGGTGAGGGACACGGTGGTCGGAGTCCACAGGTCAGAACTGCTCATGATAACACCTGCAACAGGGAGCAGGGAGGAGTCCACGGGTCAGAACTGTTCATCATAACGCCTGCGAGGAGCGGGAAGCGGAAGTGGGGGAGGGCGGGACGGAGCCGCCGGAGCGGAGCAGAGCTGGGCTGGTCGGAGCGGTCATTGCAGGCGAGTTGGGGAGGAGAGGGCTTCATGAGCGTTGCATGTCGGAGCGATTTGGTGCGTGAGGGACGGGTGTAACAACAGGGATTAGATCAAGTGGGGCAAAGGGGGGAGAAGCGGGAAGGAGCGAAGTTTGAGCAGTTCACAGCACATGACCACCCTCCCCCACTCTACTCCCCTTGTTCTGAGACCAGGCTACGGTTGTATATTGAAGGGCTTACCCGGGATTCATGCTTACCCTCTTGCCCCTTATCCCACCTGTTCTGCGTCCCGACCCCGGCTTTGTCACGGGGCCGAGATCGTTGACCTGAACATCAGCACCTCCTAGCTTCTTCAGGTAGATCTGCAGCCGGTGGGGAAAAAGGCAAGGTTTAGGGTTCAGGGTGTAAGTAGACCTGCAGCCGGTGGGGACACAGGCAGGGTTTAGGGTGAACGGTACAAGTAGATCTACAGCCGGTGGGGACATGTGTGTGTGGGTGAGTAGGAGCAGGTCAGACAAAGTGACAGGGGGTACGATAAGCAGTGGTCTCAACACAGACCAAGGGGCGGACCCAAAGGATCAATACGGGTAGCGTTGTGTTTGAAAGACAGTGAGACGTGAAGCGAAGAGTGTTTTTATCTTAACCCTCAACCCTTAGCTCGCAACCCTGAACCTTAAACCAGAAGCGAAGTGTTTTTATCTTACCCTTCAACCCGCCTAGATCACTTTAGTCGGCGTCATGTTTGAGAAGCAGATAGGGCCTAGTCAGGGTTTAGCGTTCACACTTCAGCCCTTGATCCACCTGGATCGGCATAATTAGCAACTTACTTCAGGAGAAGTAGTTAGTTAGGGTAAGCATCTACCCCTGAGCCCTTAGCCCACTACATGGATCAGCATGATCAGTGCCACATTTGAAAGGTGGTTAGGGTTTGGTCCCAACCGCTGACCTACCCCCCGAGGTCCGTGACCCTTCACCTTGCACCCACCTGGATCAGCATGGTCAGCGAGGTGTTTGCAAAGTAGTAGAGCGTCAGCCCCGACGGCACGTTGAGTGAAAAGTAGCCAATCATAAGCGGGAAGAAGGTTTGGAGCACGCGGGAGGTGTTGGCGTTGGGGTCGTCGGGGTCCAGGGGAGGATTCACGATGTAGTTGGACAGGTACTGCAAGGGGGAGGGAGAAAGGGGGGTTGGGCTTCAGGGATTTGAAGAGCAGGTTATCAGAGAGGGGGTAAGGGTTCGGGGACTTTTAGGGGAGGGGGGGGGGGCTCCTGACCCGCTTTTGTCATCGCCATTCGGCCATTTGGATCAAATTTTGACCAGCAACTTGCCGGAGGCAAAACAACAACAGGGTTTGCGGCATATTCAGCATCGGGTCCCCTCGGCTGCAAGCCCAAGAGTGTAGCTGAATTGTAGCAGAAGTGTAGCTGAGATGCGCCAGAAGCAACACAAACGGTGCATTGACACGCTCTAGCGCCGTGCTCTATCCACCGTCACGCGACGAAAACCAATGAAAGCATTAGTCCGTGAGGGAAGAGTTTAGGGGTTTAGCACAGGATCGCGCCCGAGACACGACTAGCGGTACATGCAGTACAAGATACGCACCTGGGTCATCACCAGTAGTACCGGCAGTACAAGGTATGGTAGTGCCTGGTCCCATCCCGACGGTGGCGCCCCGTCCACCAGCGGGTACAACCACTCAATGCCCGAGCCTGCCTGTCTGGCGGCCACGGTGGTGGGGCCTGCTAGGGATGGGATCCAGAAGAAGCCCTGCGCGGTACAAGAGGTGCAGAGGAGAGTGAGCGAAGTAAGTGCTGCCACACAGCAGGGGACCAAAGTTGTCTGGAGTTCACGCGTCTAACCGCCAAGCATGCCCAGTCCACATATGTTGTACTTCACTCTCACTGATGCACCCACAGAAGGGATCAGGGTTTACAATTGACAAGTAAAATTTACAAGCACAGCGCGGATACACCCGTGGAGGATTCAGGGTTAAGGGTGTCAAGTGAGGGGTTATACGCTGACCCTCCCACTCAAGGTCAAGGGTTAGGGTGAAGGGTGAAGGGTTAAGCGCCGACCCACACACCAGAGAAAGTTAGGGTCAAGCGCTTATCCCCCTCAGGAACGGTTTAAGCGTATAGGGTTAAGCATTGACCCCCCCTCTGAGGGAAAGAGGCCTGCTGGACCCAATTAGCTGTGACTGTCGGTTGAAGATGCGGGTTGATCTGAATCCAGAGATTTAGCACATATCAAATGCCCTATGCACACAACACATCCCATGCGCCGAACATGTAACATGAAATGACAAATCCCATGCACTCCATGCACTCATGCACACATCCCATGCGCCGAAAATGTAACAAAGGATGACAAATCCCATGCACTCCATGCACGCATGCACACATCCCATGCACCGAAAATGTAACATATAATGACAAATCCCATGCACTCCATGCACTCATGCACACAACACATCCCATGCGCCGAATATTTAACATAAAATGACATATCCCATCCACTCCATGCACGCATGCACACAACACACTTCATGCGCCCAAACATGCACCACATAATCCCATGCACTCCATGCGCCCAAACATGCACCAAATAAATCCCTTGCACTCCATGCACTCATGCACACAACACATCCCATGCACTCCATGCGCCCAAACATGCACCACATAATCCCATGCACTCCATGCACTCATGCACACAACACATCCCATGCACTCCATGCGCCCAAACATGCACCAAATAAATTCCTTGCACTCCATGCACTCATGCACACAACACATCCCATGCACTCCATGCGCCCATACATGCACCAAATCCCATGCACTCATGCACACAACAGATCCCATGTGCCACAAATGCAAAACAACCCATTTGTCCTCCACATGCCTGCGTGTCAAACAGGCCGTCGGATGCGGCATTCGAGAGTGAGCTGTAGAGCCCGATGAAGATCGGGATGCTGAAAATGCTGGGGAGGCAGCCTGCACACGGAGGTTACATAGAGAGTTTCATCAGGCAGGTACACTGAGGAGCTACTTCATTGAGGAGTTACAACACTGTGATTGAAGATCGGGTAGCTGAAAATGCTGGGGAGGCAGCCTGCGCACGGAGGTTACAGGGAGAGTTTCACCAGGCAGCTGCACTGAGGAGTTCCAAGTGCAACTTCATTGACGAGTTACAACACTGAGATTGCAGATATGGATGCTGACATGCTAGGAAGACAGCCTGTGTGTCGAGTTACACGGAGTGTCGGTTAGTGCAGTTAGAAAGGGGAGTTACCTACCAATGCAGTCACTCAGAGTATAAACGACATGAATATAATGATGATGATGGGAAAGCAGGCTAAGCAGGTGAGGCAGCCCACGTGAGGAGAACATGACGATATCAATATACCGGAATCCGGTCCATAGATCCACCCTGGGGCTGTAGATCTAGAGTTGAGGCTTAGATCTAGTTTAGCTTAGATCTAGGGAGCCTCCAAGTACTGTAACGCACAATCCTCGAATTCAAAATATATGAACCCTGAGCATATTAGATATAAGATCCAGGAGGCGGATCTCGGGAGCCTGACAGTTTTGGGCGAAGTATGGAACGTGCAATTCAAAGTTACCGGTATGCAAGACATTCAAATATGAATATTGCCATGGGCAGATAGCAGTTGTGCATGCTGTACATAGCACTGCAGTACGGCCAGGGTCATCACGCATATTTGTACCCCTTGCATGCGGTACACATCCGCAGTACTCGTACCTGCAAGCGGGTTGACGCCAGCCGCCTCGTATAGCACGCTGGTCTCTGAGGAGATTTTGTCCTTGTCCTCTCCGTACCGCTTCTTGATGAGGTCGATGCGGGGTTTCAGGGACTGTACCGCTAGAGCTGACTCAACCTGCGGTACACAGTGCGGTACAGGTCACAGGGTCGTCAGCTGTCCACTGGCAGGTTTCAAGGGAGGAAAAGTGTTTAGGGTTTAGGGTTTGGCTTCAAGAGCAAGGGGAGAGTGTGAGGACGGCATGCCCCCTATCAGTTGTTGTTACAAAGTTTACGCAACCACCCACAGCCTTTTTCGAAAGGGCCAGGCAGAGCGAACAGGGAGGAGACCAGAAAACGAAAACCTAGACAAATACCAGAGAACAAACAAAACCGCCAGCGACAAAGACAAGTCATCAGACAAGGCATCAGTGATGAGAGCATACGTAGCTGAAGCCAGCGCAGTGCATCAGGTTCGAGAGCAACACCCTAAAAGCAGGCAAGGTTTCACAATGTCACCTTCTGCTAAGCCAATTAGGGTTTAGGGTGCGACCGTCGACGCAGCTATTCAGGGTCTAGGGTTGAACCTCGGGCCCGGTTGATGAGTAGATGATCCACACCTGTTTTGAGGTTGAACCCTCCCCACACATGAACACCCTCCGGACGCTTCTCCCTCCGGGTGCTATTATCGGTGAAAATTTTACTGCCTCAAAATCACTCCTCAGTTAAAAGCTTAGGGTCTAGGGTTAGGGCATTGAAGCATCCATCCCACCCCTTGAACATCCACCATCTTCATGATTTATGGTTTAGGGTTGAAGGCTTAGAGCTTAGGTCTCAGGCTTTACACCCCGCGGCCCGCACCCACTTGCTTCTTGGTGAATGCAAATATGGAAATGTCAAGGGGGTTCACAGCTAAGGGCTACGGAACTCAGCCCCCAACCCACCTGCTTCTTGGTCAGCGGGAAGATGGCGATCTTCACCACTATGGTGAGGAGGATGATTGAGAAGCCGTACGAGTAGGGTACGTGTGCAGTGTCCAAGGTGTTCTGGAAGGTTCTCAGCAGAGTCTCTAAACCCTCCGTCAGGGGCGCAATCCATCCACCTGCCAGCAGCAGCGCATGGGGGGGGGGGCATGGAGGGGAGGTGCATGTGGAAGGGGATGCACAAGGATGGGGGAGAGGGGGGTGAATGGAGGAGAGGTGCATGCCGGGGGGAGGTCTGCATGCAGGGGAGGCACATGTAGGGGAAAACATGGAAGGGGGCTGCATGCCGGGGCGGTACACGGAGGGAAGGTGCATGGGGGGGTAGCTGCATGGGGGGGGAGGGGTGCATGGAGGGAAGGTGCTTTGGGGGGACTGTCCGTCTACCTGACAGCCGTGGCACATGATGGTGGGGACGTATGGGGCTGAAGGAGAATAGGGGAATGACCTACCCAACAGCCAGCGGCAGAGGAGGATCGGTGGGTGCATGTCAAGGGGTGAATGGGGGGGGGGAATTAATGGGGTGATCCATCTGCATGACAGTTGCATGGGGTGGTGAGGTGCATGGGGGCAAAGGCATGGGGTGGCGCTTGACTAAGGAAACAGGGACGTTCCTTTCTAAATGAATTCAGATCCACAACTATCGCACCAACCAGAGTAGTGCATAGTGACACTGGCAGGCCCGGAGACATGTCAGGACATCACAGGAGAGAGGGATACCACGAGTGATTTCAAATCACAATGAGTTTGAATCCATGTGTGTTAGCGTGTGTATGTGAATGGGAAGGGTGGCTGGCAGCACTCACCAGCCCTCTTGAAAGTAGCCACGGCCGCCGAAGTGTCTGCCGCGGCGACAGTGTACATAGCCTGATGTACCGCCAGCTGTACCTCGGGGACAGCCTGGTGTACCGCCTGGTGGACAGCCAGCTGCGCATCGTCTACTTGCTGCATAGCCAGAGCGCGGCACGCCGCGCGTCCTCGTCTGGGTCCTAGCATGATGGCAGACCTGCAGGTGCCAGGGTATGCACAGGAGTATGTGGGGGAATAGGGGGAGCAAGGGAGTGCATGTATTTAGCATTCACTATTTGCAGGCACATTTTGAACCAACAATTAAAGCTATTGATGCCTTTCTACGGTACATAATACGAGTCCGAGAGATTTGCCCAACGTCGTAGGAGTTGCATGGGGTTGCATGGGGGCATGCATGGTGCTGTCTGGAGTCTAGAAAATGACCAAATTTACCGCGTGGCACGATGACTCCCGGAACCTTTCAGTATGAGCCTCCTTAGCTGGAGTATCAGGCTGTTAATGTGGTATCCCTAACCAGTGTTGCGGCAGAACAGGGGGCTGCCTCCATCCAAGCACGACCGCGCTTGATCCAAATATTTATTCAAGGAGGCCAAGCGCAGGCCATATGGGGAGCTTAACTGATTGCCACCTACCACTAAGCACGACTGCATGCTGCCTGTGGCCCTTCGATCAGGTCCTTTGGCCGTACTGATGAAGTGATCATTGCGGTCAATCAATGTTGACAAAAAGTCTGCCTCCCTCTTCTATTTTTGTTTTTATTTTGAAGAGCAGGGCGCCGGTTAGGCCTTTGGCTGGCATGGTCCCTTTCATTTCCTTAAACCCAACTTAATGAAGGCTGTTGATAAGCATGACCATGCATGCCAAATGCATAAACCCTTAACCCTAAACCACACCCTCAGATTTTGCATGGTTCCTAAAAATAGCGGAGCCGTTTTTCACCTTTCCACAATCAAAGCTTAACCTAAAACAATGCTGGAACAATGCTGAAGTGAACACACAAATCCGATGATAAAGTAGTGTACAACCATGCGCGCTCCTCTTTCCTGCTTGATGAAAAACGTCATGAAATGCGGTCTGAAAACATGATGCTGGAAATATATATATTGTTGTAGTGCATATCATCGGCATGCTGGGCCGCTGCATGCAAACCATCCCCATGCTGGGTCTCGTTCCAAAGAGCCAGGCGGTAACAACATCAGCAACTAAAACAAGCTACAGAGCCTCTGAGCGCAAGCTGCATAAGCCTGCAGATCAAAAGAGAACAAGCAAGAGCATCACGAGTCACCAGGACAAGCAACAGCAGCCCAACGCACGGGCACAAGTGTGAACAGCGTGATTCTATGGGCATGAGCACAAGTGAGTAGCATGAGCATGCAGAATGTGATGTCCATGTGCATGAGCATGAAGGATGTGATGTCCATGTGCATGAAGAATGTGATGTCCATGTGCATGAGCATGAAGAATATGATGTGCATGTGCATGGGTCAGGGTAATGGCATGTGTGCAACCCTCAACCCATGTTCCAGGAGGACAGGATCCACTGTTGACTTTGGTGCAGAGTATTAAGTATAGGTTAGGGTTTAGTGAAGGACATTGAGAGAATGTCGGCGATTGTATGCCCTATGTACAGGCAGCCCCAACCCTCGTGCTTAGCAGTTAAACTTGCAGCGCACTTCAGCTACATTTCAGCCGAGGGGCCCGGGTACAGCAAGCCCCGTTGCCTGGGCCGCCGGAGGAGGACCGGTCTTGGATTGATCCCAAGTGGCCCATTGGAGGCCTCACAGCCCCCCCCATATATGAAACAGCACACACTTAAAATAGCATTGCTGTGAAACAGAAGCGAGCTAGGAAGGTACACCAGACCAGTTACGAACATGGTGCCCAATGGCCAATCAGGTTTGTTTATTCCTTATAAGGTAAGTGCCTGCCATGCCTCTGCCAGCGCACATGCATGCATGCATGCATTCCGAACGCTTTCATGTACTGGGTATGCATGCATGCATTCCGAACGCTTTCATGTACTGGGTATGCATGCATGCATTCCGAACGCTTTCATGTACTGGGTATGCATGCATTCCGAACGCTTTCATGTACTGGGTATGCATGCATGCATTCCGAACGCTTTCATGTACTGGGTATGCATGCATGCATTCCGAACGCTTTCATGTACTGGGTATGCATGCATGCATTCCGAACGCTTTCATGTACTGGGTATGCATGCATGCATTCCGAACGCTTTCATGTACTGGGTATGCATGCATGCATTCCAAGCGCTTTCATGTACTGGGTATGCATGCATGCATTCCGAACGCTTTCATGTACTGGGTATGCATGCATGCATTCCGAACGCTTTCATGTACTGGGTATGCATGCATGGCGAGTGCAATCCGAATGCATACATGCAATGTGCATGCAGGCATGCAGGCTCCGCGAGGCTCAGGCTCTCAGCCTTATGCGCAGCCCGTGCTGACAGCATGATTTATGAGGCACAGTGTAGTCTTGAGGACATAGAGGGAGAAAAGCGTACAGAGAGAGGTACTGCGTGGTGGGGGTATCTTGCAATCGACGTGCTAGTTGTGACCCAAACGCCTTTTCAAAAGGGCCTGGTGGCGAGCCACAGACGACGAGTGGAAGTTGAAATTTAGTCAGGCGGTGGGGGGGGAGAGGGGTGAAGGGCGGGGAGGGGAGGGGAGGGGAGGGAAGGGGAGGGGAGGGGAGGGGAGGGGCATACTCCGTCTCTTTTTCTTCGAGGGGAGGGGGAGGGCGTCGGCGTCACTCGTACCTTGTGCTCGCTGCTGCAGACGGCATCGTACTCCCAGCGCGCGTGGTTGCGTTGGATATGCCGCAGCAGCTGCTGCTGCTGCTGGACGCGGTCGCCTGGAACTGCGATCGGCTCATTACACTCGCCCGCATGGTGGCGATGCCTGGTGTGGTGCTGAGGGAGGCGGATGCTGTAGTGGTATTTGCTTTGTCGGCGTTTGAATGAGAGGGAGGCTAGGGTCGAGATTGGGTTGATTGTGTCGCGTCAGGACAACCTTTTCGGTTTTTCGGTGCTGAGCCCGGCACGACGCCCTCGCGCGATATGATCGGTCACATATCCCGTACACTCGACTGCTGCCGGAGCAGAGCAGCAGAATCTTTTCAGCCTAGATTAAACGATTATTTATAAACTTCTCTTCAGGTTTTGCTCTCCTTGACTTCCTTCTCCTCAGAATGGCACGTGCTTGTCCCCAAGAGTGACAGGACACAAGGCCTGAGGAAGTGACCAGGCCTGGAGAACCTAAGGCCGAAGTGCTTTTATGTCAGCTTCACCAGAATTACTATGTCAGCAGCGTCATCTACATTCAACTAAATACCGTGTCAACACTATTTTGAAAGCCTGCCCCTCAGGCCCTCACGCCATGCAACGCCAGCCAGACCTACCTGGACCAACTTGTTACCTACCAGCTACTCCACTGTTTCCGATTCATACGACCTCACCTTTGCATTACGTAATCTCGTTGTTGTCAGGATCGTGCCCAGCTTACCAGCCGGCTCAGATATTCCATGTGAATGGTCAAAGACGTTGCCCCTGTTGGCCATTCTTCTCCCTTGAGTTTCCTAGCTGACTTTTTGTTTGCCGACGTGGCCGAGCTTTATTTAAGCAGGGCCCAGGGGTGTTACGTCATTAACCTGTGGGCCATGCTGAAAAGGCTGGGTCACGTGTTCGTCCTACCATCTGGACAACCTATGTGAATGATATATACCCCTGTTCCAATCCCTGCACCCCCAGGTGCATGGCCTATCTTTTCCTGTCTCGCGTTTCCTTGGTATATAAAATATTTGCTTGAGTCCAGGAGACGCTGCGTCCTGAAAGACTACCCATTAAGTATGTTGCAGCAGTCGAAGGTACATACTAGCCCTCCTCTATTAAAATTAGGCCACATGCCTCCCTTTCAGACATCCCTCAATAAGCATGCTGCCCCAGTGAAACACAAGAAAGATCAAATCGTTACATCAGTACATCTCTGCATGCACGCACCAGAGACCATTCATCCACACTTCAATTGCGTGCAGGGTATCGCCCTCTACGTTCCACTCCTTTGTTCCGAACTACTCTCATTTAAAACACACACCAAATCATCGTATCCCCTCCCACTCCTGCAACAGCACATCTGCTGGCGGACTCAGCCTGGTTCATAAGGCCCATAGGCTTAACTAGGCACTGTACCGCTACAGCTCGGCATCACTCAATCTTAGAAGAAACCCTTACCAATCTTAGAAGAAACCCTTAGAAGAAACCCTCACAACACCAGCCTTGCCACATTGGCCTGCCTGGCAATGCCTGCCTCGCTGCACCAGTCTTGCATGGTTCAGACGCTCTGCTTTCACTCTCGCTGCATTACCAGCCAGCCTTGTCGCACCAGACTTGCACTGTCCAGAGACAATACCAGGCACCTCCAGCCTTAGCTGCACCAGTCCCGTGCTGTTCATGCCCTCAGCCTTCACTTGTCAGCCGTGCACTTCATGATGGCGTACCCCAGAACCTCGACAGCCTGTCAGTCACACATTTAAACACAGGCACTAAGCACAGGCATTTCAACATGGGCATTCCACGGGCCAGCTTTTCAAATTTGTTTCAATCCCATTGAACGCCAGCAGGGCGCATGTGGCGTGGCAAAGGCATAGGAGCGTGAAAGCAATAAAGCATGCCAAACTTTCATTCACGGCCTCGCGGGTCATGGGTGAGTGTCCATTAGCAGATCCGCATTGGCCACCAGCGGCAAAATGGCAGTGCGACCATCCCAGGCAGTTCAATATAGAATCCCTTGTCTGTACACCTAACATCGCAATAGTCCGGATTTTCACCAGAAAGAAGGATATCCGTAGTTTATCTGTAATTTATCAGCGATACTCAGACAGACGGCGGTATTCGCCTGAAGCTATTATTGAACCCAGCCTCTAGCCACCCTCCCCGCCTTACCTTGTCGATATCCTCGTTTGTGAGCACCAGAGGCGGGACCAGGCGCACGATGTCGCCCTGCAGACACACACAAAACAAATGAAAGATTTAACTTCGCTGTCAAGCTTGCAGGTTTGTGCCCCCACCTTGGCCGCCATGATGACCAGTAGGCCAATCGACCGCGCCATTGCTGCTTAGTATCATATATTCACATACTGATACCGGTACAGGGGTACACTAGTAAACGGTGACGAACACACTGAAGCAGTGCGTTCACCAAAAGTAAGCATGTCGCCAGCAGCTCTTCTTATAAACCCTAGCAGTACCGTACTTCACACCAGAAGCAATACACATTCTCTTTAGCGGTACTGAACAGTTTCATATGTGTGCCCCCACCTAGCCCGCCGTGATGACCAGCACGCCCATCTGATAACACTTAATAGGTCAAGCATCACGAAGCTGTGAAGCTTGCAAGTTTGTGCCTCCAGCCTCCCACCTTGCCCGCCGTGATGACCAGCACGCCCATCGACCGCGCCATGTCGCAGATGGGGCCTGCCATCATGTCCAGCTCCACCCCCACCAGCAGCCCGCTCCCACGCACATCCTTCACATGGGGGTTGCCAGCAGTCGCGCGACGAAGACCTGCAGAAGGGAGGAGGGGATTTCAGCTCAGCTGGTCATCATAATTCGGGTTGAGGGGTACGACTCAAGACTGCCCTTCCCTTTCTTGTGCAATTATATAACAATTTTAACATGGTTCTTGAGCCCCTCTCTTTTTGACGCAGCTCGCCGTCCTTGAGCTTCCCTAAACCGTTGAATTCAGGGTTAAAGATTTTTGCTCCCCATCTCTAACTTGATAAACAGATCGTCCTTGCGCCTCTTCTGGTCCCCTCAACATCTCCCCCATGCGCAACGCACCGTCCTTGAGCCTGTCGCTCTTGGTGTTCACGCTGGCCAAGAAGTCAGGCTTGTTGATGATGTCAAAGACAGTGCATGCAGTCTGACACACCAATGGGTTCCCGGCGAAAGTGGAGCCATGATCGCCTGGAATGAGGGGGAGGGTTCATGGATTCTGGATTCAGCGAGTCTGCCCGAAAAGTTGAGCTATGGTCGCCTGGGAGTGTGTGTGTGTGTGTGTAGGCGAGAGGAGAGGGCAAGATGTATGAATAGCCAGTAGGTTGCCGGGCAGAAGTTGATCCATGATCGCCTGGTAGGGATTGGGGTTTAGGGTGGGCTGCTGGCCAAAGTGGATCCATGGTCGCCTGGTAGGGAGGACGGGCGAGGGGCAGCGTAACAACCCCAGGTAGACCCCAAACCCGGTCAAGCTAAATAGGCTGTTCCGGCCCCCAACCCGCGCAGGGCCTTGGGAGCCAAGGGTCGGAAATATACCCAGAGGTGAAATCCTGACCGCTCAAACCCTGGGCCCAAGGTTCAGAAAACGAGCACACGAGATGGAATCCCTATACCCTACTCCACCGCTCAGCTCAGCTGGCTCCATCATATCTGCCACACCTTGCACCAGGAGCCAGGGTGAACCAGTACACCTTGCACCAGGAGCCAGGGTGAACCAGTACAGCCGTTTACGACCAAATCCCAGACCGTTTACCGTTTACCATATGACGATACCGTACCAACTGCAAATATTGTAAATACCGTATCGTCCACCTTATTACCCACCCACCCATTGTATCTGTACCGTACCGTTTGAACGTACCATATGGCCCTATCGAGTAACCCTGTCAGGAGCGCCGTGCCGATGGGCAGGCCCCCCCGCCAGGTTCAAGAACACGCAGGCCCAGGTCCCCCCCCTGACCCTTACCCCACCATCCTCCCCTCACCTGGCTTCATTACATCTGCCACGCGCTGCGTCAGGAGCGCTGCACCGATGGGCAGGCCACCTGCCAGCGGCTTGGCCAGTGTCATGATGTCTGGTGTAACGCCATACAGCTCATGCGCCCACAGCTTGCCTGGGGAGCAGGGGGCACGCAAACAGGAGGGGGGGGGTGTTTGCGCGGTTATCCTTTTTGCTCGTGCGCGGATGTGCACACAGCTTGCCTGAGGAGCAAGGGCACGCACAAGGGGGTAGGTTGGGTGCTCGGGCGGCTTTGATTCTTGCTCATGCGCGGATGCGCCCACAGCTTGCCGGAGGCGCAGGGGCTCGCACACGGGGGTGGGGTCGGTGCTCAAGCAGTTTTGATACTTGCTCATACGCCCACAGCTTACATGGGACGCGTGGACACCACATACACTGTTGGTAAAGAGGGGTATTTTGATATTTTGGCTCAGGCACCCACAGCTTGCCTGGGGAGCCTTGGCACACAGAACGGGATTAAGACGGAGGTTTCAGTATTTAATTTTTTGCTCAGATTTCTGCTTCGTCAGGCCTCATCCACCCATGCCCCCAAAGCCCTGTCACCCCAACCTCTCACCCCAACGCCCCCCTTATCCCTGCACCTACTCATAATAACGCGCTGGCGCGCCACCTCCACCCCATGAGCCCCCCAACCCCAACTCCCACCACACACGCCCTGCTATAGCCCGACCCCCCTCTCACCGGTGCGCCCCAGGCCGCATTGCACCTCGTCGAAGACCAGCAGGGCACCCGCCTCGTCACACAGCTGCCTCAACCCAGTCAAGAAATCCTGCCAAGCCAGCATGACAGTTTAATTAGTCACGGCATGCAGGGGTATTTCAGGGTACAGGTTGAGCCTTGTCACACAGCTGCCTCAGCCCCAAGAGGAACTCCTGCCACATCAGCACGATAGTTTAGTACGAGTCACGGAATTTACAGGTGCTAGGGTAGAGGTTGAGCCTCCACACACACCTGCCTCAGCCCGTCAGGAATTCCTGCATATCAAGTGCCTGTACCGGTTTACCCATGCATCAATTGTGATGCTATGATGGACTGTAAAAACTTCACATAAAACTTCACATATCAGCATTAAGTGTTTACATTTTGAAGAGTGCAGGGGTATCGACTATCGAGTTAATGCCTCGTCACACAGCTGCCTCGGCCCCAAGCGGAACTCCTGCCAGACACAGTGGGGCAAGGCTGCATGCTACAGGGCATCCTGATCTTAACTTCCACTTCCTCCCCTTATCCCCCCCCTCCAGCTCACACCCACCTTGGACGCGGGGAAGATGCCGCCCTCCCCCTGGACCGGCTCCACAAACACACCGCAGGTCTTGCCCTTGATGATGACCTTGCGGGCAGACTCAAGGTCGTTGTAGATGGCCTGCCTATGGCAAGAGGGGGGGCAGGGGGGAGGGGACACTTAATTTGAATTAAGAAATAAGGAATGGAAGGGCTGACAAGAAGGATGTCTCGACAGGGATTCCTCAGTGAGGATTAATGGGTTATGCTCTCAGAGGTAGGGTTCAGTGGGAAGGGATTAAACGAGGGACACTCCTTCCTGTCGGAAAAGCGGATCCACCGCCTGCCTCTACCTCCCACCCTCATGTTTTTCTCTCAATCCCATTAGCCCCCAGCAGCATTCAGTGGATGCCAGGCATCACCGGCCCGAAAGGTGTCTTATGCTGTTTCTTGTACAAAGGCCCCGTGCCTCGTACAGCCTTGAACCCTAATTTGCCCCCCGCCCTCGCTGGACGACAAGCATCATGGGCAGGAAAGGTGTCTTGTACTGCTCCTTGTACATCAAGGCCCCGGACCATCGTACATTAAGGTCCTCTACCCTCCGTACTGCCCTGAACCCTGATTAACCCCCAGCACTCACTGGACGCCAGGCATCATGGGCAGGAAAGGTGTCTTGTACTGCTCCTTGTACGTTAGGGCCAGGGCTCCCATGGTGCGTCCATGGAAGGATGAGGTGAAGGTGACCAGCTCAGAGGGCGCGGTGGCGGTGGGGTCATATGGGTCGATACCAGCACTGATGGGGCAGGCAGGCAGGCATATTTAGCTACTAAGTGGCAGCTTCTGACCAGCTCAGAGGGCGCGGTGGCGGTGGGGTCGTATGGATCAATACCGGCACTTAAAGGGCAGGCAGGCAGGGACATGAAGCTACTAAGTGGCAGCTTCTGACCAGCTTCTGACAAGCTCAGAGGGCGCTGTGGCGGTGGGGTCCTATGGGTCGATACCGGCACAGAGGGGGCAGGCAGGCAGGCACATGAAGCTACTTAGCGGCAGCTTCTGACCAGCTTCTGACAAGCTCAGAGGGCGCGGTGGCGGTGGGGTCATATGGGTTGATACCGGCACTGAGGGGGGCAGGCAGGCAGGCACATGAAGCTACTTGGTGGCAGCTTCTGACCAGCTTCTGACAAGCTCAGAGGGCGCTGTGGCGGTGGGGTCGTAGGGGTCGATACCAGCACTGATGGGGCGGGCAGGCAGGTGGGCAGGCAGCTTCTGACCAGCTCACAGAGAGCGGTGGCCATGGGGCGGGTGAAGCTATTTATGGCAGCTTCTGACCAGCTCACAGAAAGCGGTGGCCATGACTGAAACGAAAGGCAGGCAGGGAGTCAGGCAGAGTGAAAGCGGAATCAACGTTTTCGAGGTATGGCAGGAACGGCAGGTCGGAGTATTTATGGCAGTGTGGCAGGCAGGGTGATCATGGATAAGATGGGCATGGCTTTGGGACCGCTAAGGGAGGTCACAGGCCAGGAGTCCCTCACCTGATTCAAAGACTGGCTCTCATCCCCACCACCCCTTTTCCTTTTCAACTTTTCCCACATATCCCCATATGATTTCCCATTATCCACTCACAGCTACTCACTACTCTCGCGCAAACCTCTCGCAGAATTGAATAGCACTTCCCAACCATATCCCTGTCCTTGAACCTTTGTCACCGATCCTGCTAATCGCTGCACTCGCAAGACCTTAGCCCCCCTCCTCCTCCCGCCCCCTTCCCCGCCACTCACTGCACTCGCGCAAACTTCCTGCAGAACTTGATTGCGCCCTCATTCGCCTCTGTTCCAGAGTTGCAAAAGAAGGCCTTGTCAGCAAAGCTCGTCTCCACCAGCCGCTTGGCCAGGTCCACCTGCATGCAGGGTATCACACTAGTCACACAGATCTACACAGTACTGTTGTGTATGGGTATACGGTTGAGGATTTAGGCATAAACCGGTAACCCTACACCTTAACCGACGTTGCATTTGTCACCAAAAACCCTACACCCTAACCGACGTTGCACTTGTCGCTCTTACCTGCGCCGTGGTGTGGTACAGGTTGCTCGTGTGTGCCAGCTTGCCCGCCTGCTCCACCAGCGTGGCCAGCCACCGCGGGTCGCTGTGACCCAACGCGTTCACGGCAATACCGGCGGTCATGTCGATATACTCCTTGCCTGCACACACGGTCACACTAACGATCACACTAACGGCCACAATCAATTGCCCAGCCAGGTCAGACACAGGCACAAACAAGATGACACCAGGGATCCCAGTCACACAAGAGGTCACACCAGGGTGCACACGGTCACACTTGGCCACAATAGCTTTGCTCCATTTATGTAGAAGGGTGTGAGTACACCCTAAAACCCAGTGAGAGATACACCCTTATATGCCCATTCCCTGAAAGGACATATTATTTTAGTATTACTCATCCCAGGCAAACCCTCGTCCCCTGTGAGATCTACTACCCTCCTTCCCCTGTGAGATCCCATCAGACCCTGCCTCTTCCTAGGGTGCGAGGGCAGCACACCTTCAGAGTCCCACACGCGTGCTCCGGAACCATGCGTCAACACCATGGGTGCACGGCCATATGTCTGCAGGACATACTTGGCCTCATCTGCAATCACCTACACATAGGGGGGGTTTGGAGACCAGGATTGAAGGGTTTAGAGCTGTAAGACATCAGGTTTTGAGTGACGAGGCCTGCCTGCATCAGGGCGTTGGGTGATCAGGGTGGAGGCTCTCACCTGCTTGACGTCACTGCACGGGTATCAGGGTAAAAGGCATCTTTACATTAGGTTTCAGGGCCTTGGGTAATCAGGGTTCAGGCCCTCACCTGCTTGAGGTCAACACGCGGTGCAGCGCCCTTGAACAGCCCCTTGAACATGGCGCTCACATCGCTCATCACCGCGGGGCGGGACACGAAGCGGCGGCTCCTGCGATCAATCAGGGCTTGTGGTTTAGGACAGGCCATGCTGTAGCAGCTCCTGCCATCCAGCAGCTAGGGGGGTATGGACCAGGGGCGGGATTGCTGCGCGTGTGGGCTTTCTTCTCCATAAATCATGAGCCTCAGGGAACGAGCGCACAGGAACAGGCGGGCCGGCAGACAGAAAGAGATGGGACAGACAGAGATAGACAGGTATGTAGGTAGGTAGACAGACAGGTCTACCTCATACAGGTGAGTTAACAGAAAAGTGAGGTTCATTGGGGAGCTACTGAGAGGCAGACACGGATCACTCAGGTGTGGATGGGTAGGGGGTATGCACTGTTGTAAACCCAGGTGTGGATGTGGGATTGAAGGTTCAGGGGTTCTCTCATTGTATTTTCTGTCCAGCCTTCACACTTGACAGGTCCTGTGCAATCTCCACATCTTTCATTGTTCCCATCAAGACCACTCAGGGAGTCAGGCATGAATCTGGGACAGTTTCGACTGGCATGCGCATGCTGTCCTGCATGGCTTGCTTTTCGGCATCAGGTATGCTCTGCAAAAGGTGAAGGCTGTGTGCATGGTGGGTCACATGTAATGCTTGAATGTGCGTGCTGAGTTTGCTTGCTTGCATGCAGAGCAAGCCATATGTCGTGACTGTTTGGCTGTACTTGTGCCATGCATGCGCATGCTTCAGTGCACGCTGATTTTGATCAGGGTGTTTTCTCTTCGCAATTGGCTCTATCAGGGTTTCTGAAGCATCAACGTATCGGTGTCGCTCATGGGAGAGGATGCAGTCACAACCGAATCTCCCAGAAGCGCTAGTGCTGCCTGTCCTCGTGCTGCTAACGGCGCATTTCTTGCGTGCCCCGCGTTCGGCAAAGGACATTCGATATTCCAGCATATATTGCACGGACATAGCAGTGGGACTCGAATCGTTGGCATCGAGACTTGCCCACGACTGCTGCACTCCCTGCGGGCCCCTTTTGCACGTGCAACCCCCGGCAGTGCCATAGACTGTGTTCCTGCATTCGTTCACGCACCTGGCTGGGGCCTGGGCCTCACGACGCCCGACGACCGAAGGCTGGCAAGGTGACTGGAGAAGCATGGGACGATCTGCGCATAATCACGTTTTGGGTGGCAGGCTTCAGTGGTCAGGGCATGTCGAAGACATGAAAAACCCTGGTCGGCGTCATGCAGCGTGCGCTGTTGAATATCGCTGATGGTACTAGCATGCTTGCTTCACTGGGGGAGATTTATTGGGCACGAGAGCTGGGTTACAGGTGAGTGAGGAACAGCCACGCCGAGGAGGGCGGTTCAGCTCAGCCTAAATCTGATTAACTGACAGTGTCCTAGGCATTTTGCCATGCCATCCTCTCCATTAAATCATGAAACGTGCAAACGCCGAACATCCGAAACTTCCCCCGCGCGCAGATGACCGTCCGATAGCACACATACAAAGGCATCGGGGATGTGGCAGAGCATGTTACCTACCTTAACGTAATTGAAAGAAGGAAAGTGATGATGTGACAATCGTCGGGACCTTCTACATGGTGGTGGGCATGCGAGCCACCCATGTGCGTGGTACGGGGCAAAACTAACCGCGCCGTATTATCAGAGATCCCTGCGTAAAATCCAATGCAAAAGCCACCGTCATGCAAAACGAAGCGCTTTTGAAGTTGCTCTCCAGACACAGTGCCGGATTGCTGGAAATCAAAGAGTGACACCTTGCTTCTTATGTTATCAGCTCTCGAGTCTCGATCCTACCGCCCCCCCCCCGTTTCCCTTCGCATGGCGAAATCGGTCGATACAGGGAATGGAGCATACGCGCACTCGCTATTATGAGAAACCATACGATCCCGCTGCTGCCGCACAGCATAATCGGTTTCGGGTCGAGGTTTGGGGGTCGAATTTCTTCCATATACTAGGATGCCAGGTTCGGGACAGGGTTGAGAGATCTCAAAATCTCGATGTCTCAACTGCCCGGGCCGAGTCACCTGCATAGTTTCGCACCCAACCTACTTCACCCTCACCAGGCCTTATTACTTCACACGCACAGCCCACAACGACCGAAACGCCACTACTACAGAGTTTCTACTAGGGCCGTCCCTTTACCAACACCACAGCGATCCTTACTTGATTCCCGCACCGCGGTAATGGACATGAAGCGTTGGAGTAACACCATCGGCAGCAGCAGGCGCATGCTTAGCAGCAACAGGCGTGGCTTATCGATAGCAAACCCAGCAGCTGCTGCTGCGCCCCTGCTGCCGGTCGTCCCAAAGTGCCAGCCTACGACCGCGGCAGCAGCGGTGACCGGCGGTGTCCGAGGCCAATCGGCGCGTCGCTGCGTCGCGATGTTCAGTAACCTCGACGACCGTGATCTAGGTAGGAGGAGATGCACGATGGGGTCACTATCTCCCGTGCATGCCACCAGCTAGATACTTGAACACGCCACGGGCTGAGTCTTAAACCATGCACTGGTGCACCATGCACTGTCCGCCCACTTCTTACCCTCAGTTTCACACACCTCACACGCACACTATCCACCCACCCGCTCCTCCCACTCAATCATATTGCACCCATTAACCTGCACCTCCCACTCACCCATGCCTCTCACTCAAATGCACCTCCCATTCACTCACCTGCCCCTCTCCCTCATCCAACCATACATCACGCCCATTTGCATGCACCTCCCACTCAAACATGCATCAGTATATCACATACATTTAACCGCATACCCGGCTCATGCGCACCTCCCATTCAATCACCCATCACATCCATTTAACAGTACCTCCCACTCACCCACACCTCTCACTCACCCACATGCCAAACCCATTTACCTGCACCACTCACTCATTCACACCTCCCAGTCACCCACATATCACACATTTTTACCCACACACCCAACGCACCTGCTCCTCTCACGCAATCACACATCACACTCACTTCCCCACACCTCCCACTCACCTGCTCCTCCCAGAGTCCCAGTCACTCTCCCATTCCACCAACCCAACCACCTATCCCAATAATACACACATGATGACATGAGACATGCCACCAGGGCTGATCTGGGAGGCATCAGAAATCCTCCCTTCCCTTGATGCATTATATGCGGATTTATTTCAATAATACCGGCACAAAGGCACTGGCGGTAAAATTGTATTGGTTTATAAAACGCTTGTTGATTGCTGGCATCGATGTCTGATTTACAGAACAGTCCTGCTGATCTCATTCAGCCAGCAGCGAAACATCTAGGGGACTGGCAGCCCTGGCCCCTAACTGTCATGCATGCCGTATGGACACGATGTAGATTTAAACCCAAACATGTGTGACTGTTTTAAACCCAAACACGTGTGGCTGTTTTTTAAGACAAAATGTGTGACTGTTTTTAAACCCAAACACGAGTGGTTGTTTTTACACCCAAACATGTGTGACGGTTTTTCAGTTTTCCTCTCACAACAGGTCCTGCTGCCGCTAGCACATCCACCCTATTGGACTCAAACAGTACCCTCCTGCCAGCAGCCACACGTAACCCTACCTGGTCCTACCAGCATCATCCCTAGCCTCTACTACAAAACCCGGTGCACTCTATCACCTTCAGCTCCCGCCCTTGCCCTCTATCACCCTCAGCTCCCGCCCTTGCCCTCTATCACCTTCAGCTCCCGCCCTTGCCCTCTATCGCCCTCAACTCCCGCCCTTGCCCTCTATCACCCTCAGCTCCCGCCCTTGCCCTCTATCACCCTCAGCTCCCGCCCTTGCCCTCTATCACCCTCAGCTCCCGCCCTTGCCCTTTATCACCCTCAGCTCCCGCCCTTGCCCTCTATCACCCTCAGCTCCCGCCCTTGCCCTCTATCACCTTCAGCTCCCGCCCTTGCCCTCTATCACCCTCAGTTCCCACCCTTGCCCTCTATCACCTTCAGCTCCCGCCCATGCCCTTTATCACCCTCAGCTCCCGCCCTTGCCCTCTATCACCCTCAGCTCCCGCCCTTGCCCTCTATCACCCTCAGCTCCCGCCCTTGCCCTCTATCACCCTCAGCTCCCGCCCTTGCCCTTTATCACCCTCAGCTCCCGCCCTTGCCCTCTATCACCCTCAGCTCCCGCCCTTGCCCTCTATCACCTTCAGCTCCCGCCCTTGCCCTCTATCACCCTCAGTTCCCACCCTTGCCCTCTATCACCTTCAGCTCCCGCCCATGCCCTTTATCACCCTCAGCTCCCGCCCTTGCCCTCTATCACCCTCAGCTCCCGCCCTTGCCCTCTATCACCCTCAGCTCCCGCCCTTGCCCTCTATCACCCTCAGCTCCCGCCCTTGCCCTTTATCACCCTCAGCTCCCGCCCTTGCCCTCTATCACCCTCAGCTCCCGCCCTTGCCCTCTATCACCTTCAGCTCCCGCCCATGCCCTTTATCACCCTCAGCTCCCACCCTTGCTCTCTATCACCCTCAGCTCCCGCCCTTGCCCTCTATCACCCTCAGCTCCCGCCCTTGCCCTCTATCACCCTCAGCTCCCGCCCTTGCCCTCTATCACCCTCAGCTCCCGCCCTTGCCCTCTATCACCCTCAGCTCCCGCCCTTGCCCTTTATCACCCTCAGCTCCCGCCCTTGCCCTCTATCACCCTCAGCTCCCGCCCTTGCCCTCTATCACCCTCAGCTCCCGCCCTTGCCCTTTATCACCCTCAGCTCCAGCCCTTGCCCTTTATCACCTTCAGCTCCCGCCCTTGCCCTCTATCACCCTCAGCTCCCACCCTTGCACTCTATCACCCTCAGCTCCCGCCCTTGCCCTCTATCACCTTCAGCTCCCGCCATGCCCTTAATCACCCTCAGCTCCCGCCCTTGCCCTTTATCACCCTCAGCTCCCACCCTTGCACTCTATCACCCTCAGCTCCCGCCCTTGCCCTCTATCACCCTCAGCTCCCGCCCTTGCCCTTTATCACCCTCAGCTCCCGCCCTTGCCCTCTATCACCCTCAGCTCCTGCCCTTGCCCTCTATCACCCTCAGCTCCCGCCCTTGCCCTTTATCACCCTCAGCTCCCGCCCTTGCCCTTTATCACCCTCAGCTCCCGCCCTTGCCCTCTATCACCCTCAGCTCCCGCCCTTGCCCTCTATCACCTTCAGCTCCCGCCCATGCCCTTTATCACCCTCAGCTCCCACCCTTGCTCTCTATCACCCTCAGCTCCCGCCCTTGCCCTCTATCACCCTCAGCTCCCGCCCTTGCCCTCTATCACCCTCAGCTCCCGCCCTTGCCCTTTATCACCCTCAGCTCCCGCCCTTGCCCTTTATCACCCTCAGCTCCCGCCCTTGCCCTCTATCACCCTCAGCTCCCGCCCTTGCCCTCTATCACCTTCAGCTCCCGCCCATGCCCTTTATCACCCTCAGCTCCCACCCTTGCTCTCTATCACCCTCAGCTCCCGCCCTTGCCCTCTATCACCCTCAGCTCCCGCCCTTGCCCTCTATCACCCTCAGCTCCCGCCCTTGCCCTTTATCACCCTCAGCTCCCGCCCTTGCCCTCTATCACCCTCAGCTCCCGCCCTTGCCCTCTATCACCCTCAGCTCCCGCCCTTGCCCTCTATCACCCTCAGCTCCCACCCTTGCCCTCTATCGCCTTCAGCTCCCGCCATGCCCTTTATCACCCTCAGCTCCCGCCCTTGCCCTTTATCACCCTCAGCTCCCACCCTTGCACTCTATCACCCTCAGCTCCCGCCCTTGCCCTCTATCACCCTCAGCTCCCGCCCTTGCCCTTTATCACCCTCAGCTCCCGCCCTTGCCCTCTATCACCCTCAGCTCCCGCCCTTGCCCTCTATCACCCTCAGCTCCCGCCCTTGCCCTTTATCACCCTCAGCTCCCGCCCTTGCCCTTTATCACCCTCAGCTCCCGCCCTTGCCCTCTATCACCCTCAGCTCCCGCCCTTGCCCTCTATCACCCTCAGCTCCCACCCTTGCCCTCTATCACCTTCAGCTCCCGCCCTTGCCCTTTATCACCCTCAGCTCCCGCCCTTGCCCTTTATCACCCTCAGCTCCCGCCCTTGCCCTCTATCACCCTCAGCTCCCGCCCTTGCCCTCTATCACCCTCAGCTCCCGCCCTTGCCCTCTATCACCCTCAGCTCCCGCCCTTGCCCTCTATCACCCTCAGCTCCCGCCCTTGCCCTTAATCACCCTCAGCTCCCGCCCTTGCCCTCTATCACCCTCAGCTCCCGCCCTTGCCCTTTATCACCCTCAGCTCCCGCCCTTGCCCTTTATCACCCTCAGCTCCCGCCCTTGCCCTCTATCACCCTCAGCTCCCGCCCTTGCCCTTTATCACCCTCAGCTCCCGCCCTTGCCCTCTATCACCCTCAGCTCCCGCCCTTGCCCTTTATCACCCTCAGCTCCCGCCCTTGCCCTTTATCACCCTCAGCTCCCGCCCTTGCCCTCTATCACCCTCAGCTCCCGCCCTTGCTCTCTATCACCCTCAGCTCCCGCCCTTGCCCTTTATCACCCTCAGCTCCCGCCCTTGCCCTCTATCACCCTCAGCTCCCGCCCTTGCCCTCTATCACCCTCAGCTCCCACCCTTGCCCTCTATCACCTTCAGCTCCCGCCCTTGCCCTTTATCACCCTCAGCTCCCGCCCTTGCCCTTTATCACCCTCAGCTCCCGCCCTTGCCCTCTATCACCCTCAGCTCCCGCCCTTGCCCTCTATCACCCTCAGCTCCCGCCCTTGCCCTTTATCACCCTCAGCTCCCGCCCTTGCCCTCTATCACCCTCAGCTCCCGCCCTTGCCCTTTATCACCCTCAGCTCCCGCCCTTGCTCTCTATCACCCTCAGCTCCCGCCCTTGCCCTCTATCACCCTCAGCTCCCGCCCTTGCCCTCTATCACCCTCAGCTCCCGCCCTTGCCCTCTATCACCCTCAGCTCCCGCCCTTGCCCTTTATCACCCTCAGCTCCCGCCCTTGCCCTCTATCACCCTCAGCTCCCGCCCTTGCCCTCTATCACCCTCAGCTCCCGCCCTTGCCCTCTATCACCCTCAGCTCCCGCCCTTGCCCTTTATCACCCTCAGCTCCCGCCCTTGCCCTCTATCACCCTCAGCTCCCGCCCTTGCCCTTTATCACCCTCAGCTCCCGCCCTTGCCCTCTATCACCCTCAGCTCCCGCCCTTGCCCTTTATCACCCTCAGCTCCCGCCCTTGCCCTTTATCACCCTCAGCTCCCGCCCTTGCCCTTTATCACCCTCAGCTCCCGCCCTTGTACCCTCCCTGAACAGAGCATGCAAACACCCACCCACATATTCCTTACTGCACATACATACACGAGCTCCTTTGCCGCACTCTTGGCACCAGGCTCACGAATTCCATGAGGCAGAGTAACTCATACTGGCGCCTACCAGCTGCCTTACCGACCATTTGAGGGGCTTTCGCCTCCATTCCTGTCAGCCGCAGCCCTGGGGTTGGTCCCTGAACTGACTTGCAGAAACCTAGCGCCACACTCTAACCCTCACACAGCACCCACAGCCCTGGAGAGCCTCCCCCTCCATCCCCTGGCGTTCCTACCATGCTGTAGTGACGAGATGGGTTGGCAAGATCTTCGGAGAGGCCGCAGTGAACGACCCTGCCCCCATGGGACTGAAGCGTATCGACTGGTCAAAGGTAGGATTTTACACGATGGTTTATTTCTTTCATTCAGGGCTACCGGTCTTCCCATTCATTGGGTCTGAAAGACATGAAAAGGTCAAAGGTACATCCACCTGACCAGATATTTCATGTGTGCCCGTATCCAGGTTTAGATACATGTCCTCCTAGGAGGGGAATGAACTGGTGGCAGAGTTTGCAGGCTGACATGAACCATGGGGCATATATAGATCCCTGGATCTGACCTTCAACCTTAGATCTGACCTTTGGCCATTATTGATCTAGAATCTCCTCTGCTGTCGTCAGATCAAGGATCTAGAAGTTACTATGTCTCTTATTTACACTCTTAACCTGACCCTGTATCCTGGATCTCATGTCTCCTCTGCTGCCGTCCGGACAGCGATCTAGAAGTTACTCTGGATCCAACCTCCAACCCTAAATCTGACCTTGTACCCTGGATCTCATGCCTCCTCTGCTGCCATCAGATCAAGGATCTAGAAGTTACTCTGGATCCAACCTCTAGCCCTAAATCTGACCTTGTACCCTGGATCTCATGCCTCCTCTGCTGCTGTCAGATCAAGGATCTAGAAGTTACTCTGGATCCAACCTCCAACCCTAAATCTGACCTTGTACCCTGTATCTCATGCCTCCTCTGCTGCCGTCAGATCAAGGATCTAGGAGTTACTCTGGATCCAACCTCCAGCCCTAAATTTGACCTTGTACCCTGGATCTCATGCCTCCTCTGCTGCTGTCAGATCAAAGATCTAGAAGTTACTCTGGATCCAACCTCCAACCCTAAATCTGACCTTGTACCCTGGATCTCATGCCTCCTCTGCTGCTGTCAGATCAAGGATCTAGAAGTTACTCTGGATCCAACCTCCAACCCTAAATCTGACCTTGTACCCTGGATCTCATGCCTCCTCTGCTGCTGTCAGATCAAAGATCTAGAAGTTACTCTGGATCCAACCTCCAACCCTAAATCTGACCTTGCACCCTGGATCTCATGCCTCCTCTGCTGCTGTCAGATCAAAGATCTAGAGGTTACCATGGACAGGGACGCTGCCCCCCTCAAGTCCGATGACCCCATCATGAAGCTTTTCCGGCCGCTGCTGGCCGGGACACAGATCGAATTAGAGGATCTCCGAATGGCATACTCGGCAACTGAGGTGGGTGTGCCGGCGAGGGAGCTATCTCTTAGGAGGCACAGCATGGGTGCCATCTCCTCATGCTGTGACATGTGTTGAAGAGTGCCCTCTCCTCATTCCGCCGCACGTGTACCAGGCCACCAGCCCTGAGCTGTGTTTGTTTTTCCGACTGCAAATTCAACTTAGGCAGGCCGCCCAGCGGCCGCCAAAGGCCCCAGAAGGACCAAACCTGGACCAGCCTACGACTGGCGGCCGAAGCAGCAAGGCTGGCCACGAATGGGGCCTCCGTCCAGCGGCCGGAGTGTAGCTGACATGAAGCACATGTCAGCTACACAAAAACATGAGTCAAGAAAAAAGAAACACTGGTCTCCAGGTAAACGGCACTGGAAATATGTTTGACCTGGTGGAGGTGTTGAGTAATTGTGCAGGATCCGCAAATGCTGCCTGGAAACTGTCCACACTTTGTGCGCAAGCTCTCTCTGGGTGGTCGAATCAGCCGGTATGCGTCCCACCATGCCAACCCTTCACTGGGTTGCTGTTACAATGAGCGTGCATCCACCCAATTAAGTGTAAATGGCCTGCATCCACCCAATTAAATGTAAATGGCCTGCATCCACCCAATTAAATGTAAAAGGCCTGCATCCACCCAATTAAATGTAAATGGCCTGCATCCACCCAATTAAATGTAAATGGCCTGCATCCACCCAATTAAATGTAAATGGCCTGCATCCACCCAATTAAATGTAAAAGGCCTGCATCCACCCAATTAAATGTAAATGACCTGCATCCATCCAATTAAATGTAAATGGCCTGCATCCACCCAATTAAATGTAAATGGCCTGCAACCACCCAATTAAATGTAAATGGCCTGCATCCACCCAATTAAATGTAAATGGCCTGCATCCACCCAATTAAATGTAAATGGCCTGCATCCACCCAATTAAATGTAAATGGCCTGCATCCACCCAATTAAATGTAAAAGGCCTGCATCCACCCAATTAAATGTAAATGGCCTGCATCCACCCAATTAAATGTAAATGGCCTGCATCCACCCAATTAAATGTAAATGGCCTGCATCCATCCAATTAAATGTAAATGGCCTGCATCCACCCAATTAAATGTAAATGGCCTGCATCCACCCAATTAAATGTAAATGGCCTGCATCCACCCAATTAAATGTAAATGGCCTGCATCCACCCAATTAAATGTAAATGGCCTGCATCCACCCAATTAAATGTAAATGGCCTGCATCCACCCAATTAAATGTAAATGGCCTGCATCCACCCAATTAAATGTAAATGGCCTGCATCCACCCAATTAAATGTAAATGACCTGCATCCATCCAATTAAATGTAAATGGCCTGCATCCACCCAATTAAATGTAAATGGCCTGCATCCACCCAATTAAATGTAAATGGCCTGCATCCACCCAATTAAATGTAAATGGCCTGCATCCACCCAATTAAATGTAAAAGGCCTGCATCCACCCAATTAAATGTAAATGACCTGCATCCATCCAATTAAATGTAAATGGCCTGCATCCACCCAATTAAATGTAAATGGCCTGCATCCACCCAATTAAATGTAAATGGCCTGCATCCACCCAATTAAATGTAAATGGCCTGCATCCACCCAATTAAATGTAAATGGCCTGCATCCATCCAATTAAATGTAAATGGCCTGCATCCACCCAATTAAATGTAAATGGCCTGCATCCACCCAATTAAATGTAAATGGCCTGCATCCACCCAATTAAATGTAAATGGCCTGCATCCACCCAATTAAATGTAAATGGCCTGCATCCACCCAATTAAATGTAAATGGCCTGCATCCACCCAATTAAATGTAAATGGCCTGCATCCACCCAATTAAATGTAAATGGCCTGCATCCACCCAATTAAATGTAAATGGCCTGTATCCACCCAATTAAATGTAAATGGCCTGCAACCACCCAATAAAATGTAAATGGCCTGCATCCACCCAATTAAATGTAAATGGCCTGCAACCACCCAATTAAATGTAAATGGCCTGCATCCACCCAATTAAATGGAAATGGCCTGCATCCACCCAATTAAATGTAAATGGCCTGCATCCACCCAATAAAATGTAAATGGCCTGCATCCACCCAATTAAATGTAAATGGCCTGCATCCACCCAATTAAATGTAAATGGCCTGCATCCACCCAATTAAATGTAAATGGCCTGCATCCACCCAATTAAATGTAAATGGCCTGCATCCATCCAATTAAATGTAAATGGCCTGCATCCACCCAATTAAATGTAAATGGCCTGCATCCACCCAATTAAATGTAAATGGCCTGCATCCACCCAATTAAATGTAAATGGCCTGCATCCACCCAATTAAATGTAAATGGCCTGCATCCACCCAATTAAATGTAAATGGCCTGCATCCACCCAATTAAATGTAAATGGCCTGCATCCATCCAATTAAATGTAAATGGCCTGCATCCACCCAATTAAATGTAAATGGCCTGCATCCACCCAATTAAATGTAAATGGCCTGCATCCACCCAATTAAATGTAAATGGCCTGCATCCACCCAATTAAATGTAAATGGCCTGCAACCACCCAATTAAATGTAAATGGCCTGCATCCACCCAATTAAATGTAAATGGCCTGCATCCACCCAATTAAATGTAAATGGCCTGCATCCACCCAATTAAATGTAAATGGCCTGCATCCACCCAATTAAATGTAAATGGCCTGCATCCACCCAATTAAATGTAAATGGCCTGCATCCACCCAATTAAATGTAAATGGCCTGTATCCACCCAATTAAATGGAAATGGCCTGCATCCACCCAATTAAATGTAAATGGCCTGCATCCACCCAATAAAATGTAACTCCTCTCATGTTACCCCTCTCACTCCATGTTACCCCTCTCACTCCATGTTACCCCTCTCACTCCATGTTACCCCTCTCACTCCATGTTACCCCTCTCACTCCATGTAGTCCATGTCACTCCATGTAAACCCTCTCACTCCATGTAAACCCATCTCACTCCATGTAGTCCATGTCACCCCCTCTCACTCCATGTAATCTCCTCTCCTCTCACTCCATGTAACCCCTTCTCACTCCTGTCACCCCTCTTACTCCATGTTAACCCTCTCACTCCATGTAAACCCTTCTCACTCCATATAAACCCTTATCACTCCATGTAAACCCTCTCACTCCTGTAACCCCTATCACTCCATGTAACCCCTCTTATTCCATGTAACCCCCCTATCACTCCTGTAACCCCTATCACTCCATGTAACCCCCATATCACTCCATGCAGTCCATCTCACTCCATGTAACCCCTATCACTCCTGTAACCCCTATCACTCCATGTAACCCCTCTCACTCCATGTAGTCCATCTCACTCCATGTAACCCCTTCTCACTCCTGCAACCCCTATCACTCCATGTAACCCCTCTCACTCCATGTAACCCCTATCACTCATGTAACCCTTATCACTCCATGTAACCCCTATCACTCCATGTAACCCCTCTCACTCCATGTAGTCCATCTCACTCCATGTAACCCCTTCAAACTCCTGTAAACCCTTTTACTCCATGCTACTTCCAGGATGGCTGGACACCCGACGCCTTCCATGCAGCTGTGGATGGATTTGGCCCAGCTGTGGTGCTGGGTCGCACAATAGGGGGCGCTTTGATTGGCGGATACAACCCTCTTGGTTTTGACGGGTAGGGGGCTTTTGCATTCCTGGAGGGAAGGGGGTTCCTGCATCACTGGGGGCGGGGGCGGGTGAAGGTCAGGGGGGACACCCCCTTGGCCCCTTGGTGTTGAAGGGTGAAGAGTTCAGGGTTTTCTTGATGCTGAACCCTTAACCATAACTCCTAAACCCTGTACACCCCTTGGTGTTGAAGGTTCAGGTCGCAGGTGTGAATAGGTGGGGACTAGGGCAGGAGTGGTCAGACATGGGCTCTGAAGGAGCAGCTGGTAACCCAGGCTCAGCCTTTTGAGCCGAGCAAGGGGCTGGGACATCATCAGCAGTAGGGCCAGCTAAAACGTCAGCAGCAAATAGAGGATGGAAGCTCTAGTATATTGCGCTGATGCCGGCGTGTGAAGGACATGGTATGATCTGCATGTGAAATTGTGGATAAAAACTGATTGTGTTTGCCGGCTGTACGTGCACTGGAATTCTCTGTATAGCTGATTGTGTCCTTGCTCATACGGCTGATTGTGTCGCAGTTTGTGCTGCTGATTGTGTTTTTGCTTGTACTTCTGGTATACCCATTAGCTGTACTGCTGACTGTGCTGTAGGTTGCGCTGCCAATTGTGTTGTTGACTGTACGGCTGACGGTCTTGCCAGTTGTGCTGCCGACTGTGTAGTTGCTTGTACTGCTGGTATAGCCAGTATTTGTACTGCTGATTGTGCCACAGGTTGTGTTGCCGATTGTGTTGTTAACCTACCTGCAAATATAGCCATAAGCTGAACTGCTGATTGTGTTGATGACTGCACTGCTGGTATGGCCATTTGTTGTACCGCTGTCAGTGCCGTTTCTCATGCGGCTGATTGTGTTGATGACTGCACTGCTGGTATGGCCATTTGTTGTACCGCTGTCAGTGCCGTTTCTCATGCGGCTGATTGTGCTCTTCCTCTTCCCCTGTGCTCAGGAATGGATACGATAAGTCAACAATGGGCTCCTTCCTGTTTACCTGGCCGGACGGGAACACAAAGGTAGCGAATTAGCGGTGATTTAGCCATGTAGGGGAAATGCAATCTTACCCTCATATGATAATCCAGTCCACCTTGTATCAAGGCAGCTGGCCTTCATCACATTGCATCGATATGCATTATGTTGTGATTTTCTATGTTTTAAGCTTTTGAAAGGTCTGAGATGTAGGTTTTCCTTTCGATATGTGATAGTGGAAGCCTACATCCTAAACCCCAAATCCTAGGCTTTGAAATCTTTCCGTTCAGGTGGCCGTGGTTGGGGTTTGAGGGTTTGAAACACTGGTCCAAAGAAGTGGGGATATCAGTCAAATAGACCGACAGGCTGCTGCGTCGTTTGGGGGCTAAAGCAAAGCATAGGGGCTAAGGCAAAGTTCCGAGGGCTTGTGCAACGTTTGGTGGGAGGGAGGAACATAACCAGTGGTTGGCTTCAGCTACATTGGAAGACTCAAGCAGCGTTGATGGGTTTGAGACACGTTTAAGGGTGGATGGTGGACTTGTTATAGACTTATATGACTTGTTACAGACTTGTTATAGACTTAGGGGTGGATGGTTGACTTGTTATAGACTTATATGACTTGTTATAGGGGCCATATGATTGATTTTCAGCAGATCAGTGTGAACCCGTCCCAATGACCGACTTGCTTTTCATTCATAGCACTTCATTCGAAGCTTTGGGGGGGGGGGTTCCTCTTTTAGGTTTTGCACGTGTGGGCTGAGAGGGTGGACCAGGGACGTTTCAGAGGACCAGGGGGTAGACCAGGGACGTTTTAAGAGGACGCTTCCGCTTTTTAGCCACCATCGGTGTGACTGTACTAGGCAAGCCCCTCCTAACCACCTTATCCCCTTCTGCTGTTAATCCCAACAGACAGACAAGCCCTTCATGCCCACCTTATCCCCTTCTGCTGTTAGTCCCAACAGACAGGCAAGCCCTTCATGCCCACCTTATCTCCTTCTGCTGTTAATCCCAACAGACAGGCAAGCCCTTCATGCCCACCTTATCCCCTTCTGCTGTTAATCCCAACAGACAGACAAGCCCTTCATGCCCACCTTATCCCCTTCTGCTGTTAATCCCAACAGACATGCAAGCCCTTCATGCCCACCTTATCCCCTTCTGCTGTTAATCCCAACAGACAGGCAAGCCCTTCATGCCCACCTTATCCCCTTCTGCTGTTAATCCCAACAGACAGGCAAGCCCTTCATGCCCACCTTATCCCCTTCTGCTGTTAATCCCAACAGACAGACAAGCCCTTCATGCCCACCTTATCCCCTTCTGCTGTTAGTCCCAACAGACAGGCAAGCCCTTCATGCCCACCTTATCCCCTTCTGCTGTTAATCCCAACAGACAGACAAGCCCTTCATGCCCACCTTATCCCCTTCTGCTGTTAATCCCAACAGACAGGCAAGCCCTTCATGCCCACCTTATCCCCTTCTGCTGTTAGTCCCAACAGACAGACAAGCCCTTCATGCCCACCTTATCCCCTTCTGCTGTTAATCCCAACAGACAGACAAGCCCTTCATGCCCACCGTATCCCCTTCTGCTGTTAGTCCCAACAGACAGGCAAGCCCTTCATGCCCACCTTATCCCCTTCTGCTGTTAATCCCAACAGACAGACAAGCCCTTCATGCCCACCTTATCCCCTTCTGCTGTTAGTCCCAACAGACAGGCAAGCCCTTCATGCCCACCTTATCCCCTTCTGCTGTTAATCCCAACAGACAGGCAAGCCCTTCATGCCCACCTTATCCCCTTCTGCTGTTAATCCCAACAGACAGACAAGCCCTTCATGCCCACCTTATCCCCTTCTGCTGTTAGTCCCAACAGACAGGCAAGCCCTTCATGCCCACCTTATCCCCTTCTGCTGTTAATCCCAACAGACAGGCAAGCCCTTCATGCCCACCTTATCCCCTTCTGCTGTTAATCCCAACAGACAGGCAAGCCCTTCATGCCCACCTTATCCCCTTCTGCTGTTAGTCCCAACAGACAGGCAAGCCCTTCATGCCCACCTTATCCCCTTCTGCTGTTAGTCCCAACAGACAGACAAGCCCTTCATGCCCACCTTATCCCCTTCTGCTGTTAGTCACAACAGACAGACAAGCCCTTCATGCCCACCTTATCCCCTTCTGCTGTTAGTCCCAACAGACAGGCAAGCCCTTCATGCCCACCGTATCCCCTTCTGCTGTTAGTCCCAACAGACAGGCAAGCCCTTCATGCCCACCTTATCCCCTTCTGCTGTTAGTCCCAACAGACATGCAAGCCCTTCATGCCCACCTTATCCCCTTCTGCTGTTAGTCCCAACAGACAGGCAAGCCCTTCATGCCCACCTTATCCCCTTCTGCTGTTAGTCCCAACAGACAGGCAAGCCCTTCATGCCCACCTTATCCCCTTCTGCTGTTAGTCCCAACAGACAGGCAAGCCCTTCATGCCCACCTTATCCCCTTCTGCTGTTAGTCCCAACAGACAGGCAAGCCCTTCATGCCCACCTTATCCCCTTCTGCTGTTAATCCCAACAGACAGACAAGCCCTTCATGCCCACCGTATCCCCTTCTGCTGTTAATCCCAACAGACAGACAAGCCCTTCATGCCCACCTTATCCCCTTCTGCTGTTAGTCCCAACAGACAGACAAGCCCTTCATGCCCACCTTATCCCCTTCTGCTGTTAGTCCCAACAGACAGACAAGCCCTTCATGCCCACCTTATCCCCTTCTGCTGTTAATCCCAACAGACAGACAAGCCCTTCATGCCCACCTTATCCCCTTCTGCTGTTAGTCCCAACAGACAGGCAAGCCCTTCATGCCCACCTTATCCCCTTCTGCTGTTAATCCCAACAGACAGGCAAGCCCTTCATGCCCACCTTATCCCCTTCTGCTGTTAATCCCAACAGACAGACAAGCCCTTCATGCCCACCTTATCCCCTTCTGCTGTTAATCCCAACAGACAGGCAAGCCCTTCATGCCCACCTTATCCCCTTCTGCTGTTAGTCCCAACAGACAGGCAAGCCCTTCATGCCCACCTTATCCCCTTCTGCTGTTAATCCCAACAGACAGACAAGCCCTTCATGCCCACCTTATCCCCTTCTGCTGTTAGTCCCAACAGACAGGCAAGCCCTTCATGCCCACCTTATCCCCTTCTGCTGTTAATCCCAACAGACATGCAAGCCCTTCATGCCCACCTTATCCCCTTCTGCTGTTAATCCCAACAGACAGGCAAGCCCTTCATGCCCACCGTATCCCCTTCTGCTGTTAATCCCAACAGACAGGCAAGCCCTTCATGCCCACCTTATCCCCTTCTGCTGTTAGTCCCAACAGACAGGCAAGCCCTTCATGCCCACCGTATCCCCTTCTGCTGTTAGTCCCAACAGACAGGCAAGCCCTTCATGCCCACCTTATCCCCTTCTGCTGTTAATCCCAACAGACAGGCAAGCCCTTCATGCCCACCTTATCCCCTTCTGCTGTTAGTCCCAACAGACAGGCAAGCCCTTCATGCCCACCTTATCCCCTTCTGCTGTTAATCCCAACAGACATGCAAGCCCTTCATGCCCACCTTATCCCCTTCTGCTGTTAGTCCCAACAGACAGGCAAGCCCTTCATGCCCACCTTATCCCCTTCTGCTGTTAATCCCAACAGACAGGCAAGCCCTTCATGCCCACCTTATCCCCTTCTGCTGTTAGTCCCAACAGACATGCAAGCCCTTCATGCCCACCTTATCCCCTTCTGCTGTTAATCCCAACAGACAGGCAAGCCCTTCATGCCCACCTTATCCCCTTCTGCTGTTAATCCCAACAGACAGGCAAGCCCTTCATGCCCACCTTATCCCCTTCTGCTGTTAGTCCCAACAGACAGGCAAGCCCTTCATGCCCACCTTATCCCCTTCTGCTGTTAATCCCAACAGACATGCAAGCCCTTCATGCCCACCTTATCCCCTTCTGCTGTTAATCCCAACAGACAGGCAAGCCCTTCATGCCCACCTTATCCCCTTCTGCTGTTAGTCCCAACAGACATGCAAGCCCTTCATGCCCACCTTATCCCCTTCTGCTGTTAGTCCCAACAGACAGGCAAGCCCTTCATGCCCACCTTATCCCCTTCTGCTGTTAGTCCCAACAGACAGGCAAGCCCTTCATGCCCACCGTATCCCCTTCTGCTGTTAATCCCAACAGACAGACAAGCCCTTCATGCCCACCTTATCCCCTTCTGCTGTTAATCCCAACAGACAGGCAAGCCCTTCATGCCCACCTTATCCCCTTCTGCTGTTAATCCCAACAGACAGGCAAGCCCTTCATGCCCACCTTATCCCCTTCTGCTGTTAGTCCCAACAGACAGGCAAGCCCTTCATGCCCACCTTATCCCCTTCTGCTGTTAATCCCAACAGACAGGCAAGCCCTTCATGCCCACCTTATCCCCTTCTGCTGTTAGTCCCAACAGACATGCAAGCCCTTCATGCCCACCTTATCCCCTTCTGCTGTTAGTCCCAACAGACAGGCAAGCCCTTCATGCCCACCTTATCCCCTTCTGCTGTTAATCCCAACAGACAGGCAAGCCCTTCATGCCCACCTTATCCCCTTCTGCTGTTAGTCCCAACAGACAGGCAAGCCCTTCATGCCCACCTTATCCCCTTCTGCTGTTAATCCCAACAGACAGGCAAGCCCTTCATGCCCACCTTATCCCCTTCTGCTGTTAGTCCCAACAGACAGGCAAGCCCTTCATGCCCACCGTATCCCCTTCTGCTGTTAGTCCCAACAGACAGGCAAGCCCTTCATGCCCACCTTATCCCCTTCTGCTGTTAATCCCAACAGACAGACAAGCCCTTCATGCCCACCTTATCCCCTTCTGCTGTTAGTCCCAACAGACAGACAAGCCCTTCATGCCCACCTTATCCCCTTCTGCTGTTAATCCCAACAGACAGGCAAGCCCTTCATGCCCACCTTATCCCCTTCTGCTGTTAATCCCAACAGACAGGCAAGCCCTTCATGCCCACCTTATCCCCTTCTGCTGTTAATCCCAACAGACAGGCAAGCCCTTCATGCCCACCTTATCCCCTTCTGCTGTTAGTCCCAACAGACAAGCAAGCCCTTCATGCCCACCTTATCCCCTTCTGCTGTTAATCCCAACAGACAGACAAGCCCTTCATGCCCACCTTATCCCCTTCTGCTGTTAATCCCAACAGACAGGCAAGCCCTTCATGCCCACCGTATCCCCTTCTGCTGTTAATCCCAACAGACAGACAAGCCCTTCATGCCCACCTTATCCCCTTCTGCTGTTAATCCCAACAGACAGACAAGCCCTTCATGCCCACCGTATCCCCTTCTGCTGTTAGTCCCAACAGACAGACAAGCCCTTCATGCCCACCTTATCCCCTTCTGCTGTTAATCCCAACAGACAGACAAGCCCTTCATGCCCACCTTATCCCCTTCTGCTGTTAGTCCCAACAGACAGGCAAGCCCTTCATGCCCACCTTATCCCCTTCTGCTGTTAATCCCAACAGACAGGCAAGCCCTTCATGCCCACCTTATCCCCTTCTGCTGTTAGTCCCAACAGACAGGCAAGCCCTTCATGCCCACCTTATCCCCTTCTGCTGTTAATCCCAACAGACAGACAAGCCCTTCATGCCCACCTTATCCCCTTCTGCTGTTAATCCCAACAGACAGACAAGCCCTTCATGCCCACCTTATCCCCTTCTGCTGTTAGTCCCAACAGACAGGCAAGCCCTTCATGCCCACCGTATCCCCTTCTGCTGTTAGTCCCAACAGACAGGCAAGCCCTTCATGCCCACCTTATCCCCTTCTGCTGTTAATCCCAACAGACAGACAAGCCCTTCATGCCCACCTTATCCCCTTCTGCTGTTAATCCCAACAGACAGACAAGCCCTTCATGCCCACCTTATCCCCTTCTGCTGTTAGTCCCAACAGACAGGCAAGCCCTTCATGCCCACCTTATCCCCTTCTGCTGTTAATCCCAACAGACAGACAAGCCCTTCATGCCCACCTTATCCCCTTCTGCTGTTAATCCCAACAGACAGACAAGCCCTTCATGCCCACCTTATCCCCTTCTGCTGTTAGTCCCAACAGACAGGCAAGCCCTTCATGCCCACCTTATCCCCTTCTGCTGTTAATCCCAACAGACAGGCAAGCCCTTCATGCCCACCGTATCCCCTTCTGCTGTTAATCCCAACAGACAGGCAAGCCCTTCATGCCCACCTTATCCCCTTCTGCTGTTAATCCCAACAGACAGGCAAGCCCTTCATGCCCACCTTATCCCCTTCTGCTGTTAATCCCAACAGACAGGCAAGCCCTTCAAGCTGCCGAAGGTGGAGACGGACCAGCTAGCTGTGATCGACAAGCCAGACCAGGGACCTCAGGTGTGAACATGGGCGGTGAGGTGTGAACATGGTTTGGACATGTGTGAACATCATATGTGGGGTGTCAGAATGCGGCAATGCGTTCACCTATGGGGCAGGGATGTAGGTAACCTAGGAGTTTGTCGATGGCACTAGTCCCATGCTGGCCTTCTTGACCCTTGAAGGGGAGGCATATCATGGAGAGAGGGGGGCTTCTTAACCTTGCCCCCTCCCACGTCCCACCTCCCCCCGTCTGGCTGCCCAGTTTGGGCCTGGGGACCTCAAGATCTTGATGGGGCGAGGCAACCCTCAGAAGGTGAGTGTACCGCCCAGTACCGCTAACTAGTACTGCCAGGTGATGTGTAAACAGGGCTGTTCGGAACTGTGGCCGTTCCTCAACGATCCTGTTGTACGCTGATGTACCACTGTCAGCCCCCAATCAAATCTCCAGCACTTTTTATTCATCGCGATTCAGCTACTATTCAGCTACATCACGGCCTTCAGCCGGAGGGAGGGCTGGAGCAGCAAGCCCTACTGCGTGGGCCACTGGCCTTAATTGGATCAGGATCTACTTCCCATTGGTCCCAGCGGTGTCCACTGGGTGGCCCCCCTGTGGTGGTATGGTGCACACTTACATAATGAAATAAAAAATGACCCTCAGGCCAGACCCGCTCAATGGCCCGAAGCAGTCTTTAAGGTCAGGGACAAAGGGGGGGGGATGCGTTATCATCGTCGCTGTCTTTGAAAATAAGCATAACTGGATGGATCATGGATTCAGTGCGGGAATGTAGTAGCTGGCACGCTAGGAAGTGTCTGCCTATTTGATTTTTTGCTCGTATCACCATCCGTTCCTGATCATGTTTTTGACATCATTTTGATGTTGCCCTCGTCTTTCATTCCTGAAACGGAATTCTCTCCTTCCCTTGCAGAAGAGTTTAAGTCGGTAGGTAAAGCCCAAGTACAAAAAGTGGAGGACTGCAGATTTCCTGCCAACCATATGATATAACAGCTGCACGGGCATCCTACATATCTCTCCCGATGCCAGGGGGCACGGCTGTTTTCCTGTTCGGCTGTGCTGATCTCAATGCAACCAATCAAATGTATTTCTTAAGAGACAGACCAGTCAAATAATTGCCTTGATTGCGCCAAGGCAACCAAAACACTCAACTGAGTGATCCCGGGCCGACTGCCCCTACCTTAGCCCTAGATATGACCTACCCTCACCCTGAAAGCCCTGAACCCTGATACCCTCCCTCAGCCCGCTTGCCCATGCACCCCGATTGCAGAGACCCTGACCTGAACTCGCTCCCCGTCCTGGCCTTGACTGCTCCTTGCAACCAAAATTTGTTGAAAGGCATTTTTTTCCGCTGGGAAAATGAATCAAACGGAAACATGCCCCGCCTTCCCCATTGACCTGCTATCAGGTGACAAGTAAACTGATTGACTACAAGCGGCCGCCCTCCCGGGCCAAGAGCCTGTTCAACCCAGGTAGCTATGAGGGTAAAGAGGGGTTAGGGTAAAGCCTTGACCATACTGTAGACCTTAAACCTAGATGCTGAACCCAGATCTGAAGACAACTCGCCTGTAGAGCCTTTTCAACCTAGTTATTGCACTGCCTCGATGACTTCACGTGTATGACAGTGTTGAAGGGATAATACTTTGATTGATTGATTGATTGATTCAGTGGGTGGACTCTGTGCGTACGAATCCTTCACATCCAACAACAGCAACCCTGGAAACCCCGATCACGTTTGCACTTTTTGATCCCTGATGCCCTTTGCTTGCCCCCCTCCCTCCTGCATGTGCCTCCCTCCTGCATGTGCCTACAGGCACAGAGACCCTCACAGTTACCGAGCTGGTGGAGTTGAAGGTGTTTGTGAGAAAAGGCGGCAAGCTCAAGTACACTCTAGGTATGACAGGCTAGGTCTGGGAGAGACCATGTCCTTTAAAATGGGCTGGTGTAAGGGCAGTGCCCTACACCCGCAAGTTGTTGGGGAGAACTGTCAGAGTGATGTATATATACGTGCTGGGTGATGTGGGTGAGTGTCAAGAGTGGAGGGTAAAGGAGCAAGGGTGGATGGAGGCAAGTACACGGAGTTGGATCCGGAGGTTTAGGGGCTGAAGGAAGGGAAGGAGGCAAGGACATGCTGAGTGACGGGGGGGGGGGCAATACGGGGGGGGGGGGGGGGCAGTACAGGGGGGGAGGGGGGCAGTACAGGCCCATAGGGTGATCCCAGAACAGGTTACCCCTGATCTAGGAACGGAGGAAGGAGGGACATATACACTATGGGTGTGGGGGGCGGATGCAGCCCGCCAAGAGGAGAGGCTGTGTTCAGGTGCAGTGACACCTGTTCAGAGTTTACTGTTTTTAAATCTGCCGCTTTCTCGCTTATGCAAGTTGTCCCTTTGTTGCCGCATCGCACGAGTCCACGCGTCGCACACACTTCCATTGATTGCTCATCCTCGAATCACACATTCAGGGATGCTCGCTCGTCATTATCACTCAATGTCACTCTTGCGTCACTTGCAGATGGCCTGAGGTGGAAGTCAGAGTTCGTGGACGATGGCAGTGGGGACGGGCCGCCCCCGGGCGTCTTCACCGCTTGAAACAGCCATGACCCATTATTTCTCAGTGCGGTAGTGTTTGTTTGAATGCGCGCCAGTTTTAGTGCCACCTTGAAGGAGCTGTCAGGCGGTCAAGAATGGGACACTTGGGATAGAACAGGGTATGCACTGTTCTAAACTTGGGATATAAGCAATGACCGGCCTAGAAAGTATCAAAGTAAGCCGGGAAATAAAATATCAAGTCGGCGGCCCAATCAACAGGGCTTGCTGAATCAGGACTCCTTGGCCCAAGCCGGGATGTAGCTGAACATAGCAGCACAGTCTTTTAATCTGAGCCTTGTTCTATCCCTACGTTAGCAGTATTGCCGTAAACGGCCTGTTCCCGGCTGCAATTGGCTGCAAATTATTGTCTGGAAGCTGCCCACAGGACCCCTACTGCCGATCTAAATGGTGTGTATAGACATTTTAAACACGTTTCCGTAATTATATCAGAGGTAATGCAGAGATCTCGGTAGAACAGTGCCAACCGTGTCAGAGCGACACTGCCGCTTAGTGGAATCCAGAAAAAAATGCAAATTAGCAGCGTTGCAGGGTGCACATTTCATGGGACAACATTACGAGATGTTTGCAACACCCAGTCATTTCAACTGCATGCACATGCAATCACCATATGCACAACTTGCAACTCCATTGACACGCACATGCTCAAACATTCACAAAATATCATGGTGCGAAGCAAGTAAGCCGGGGCCCGCCGGCGCAGGGAAGCGCACGTGTCAGCAGGCTTGAGAGGGGCAAGGTTAACTTCGGGCTGCCTTTTCCTTTTGGGGGGGGGGGTATTTCTTTCCTTTGTGTTCTTCTCCTTCTTTCCCTCTCAATGTAAGTTTATTTTCTTCCAACGAGACAGTTGGGCGCCCACACGGCTGGGCCTTTTTGAGCATGGCCCAGAGGTTTCATGTCATTGACATGTCAGCTGTCAGCACCAGCCAAGCCACCAGAGCCAGCGCTATAGGCCTACAACCAGTCCCGGCCCCGGATTATCTTTCTTAGGTTCCACCGGGTAGCGAGCCGATAGCGAGTGATACTTGTTTGAAAAGTGATAATATGCAGATCGGGCAACAATGCGCCAAATGATCATTATGAAGCAAGCGTGATCTGTTGTGCAGCGTGCCTTCTGCACGCGTTAAATGAATCTAACTTTGATAGGGCTGGGTGTGCCTAATACTAATAATAGCTATCTTCTCAAGCTCGTCGACAAAAAAATGAGATATTTGTCTGCTTAAGTTGCTTTGCTTTCTAGCCAAAATCCGTCGGACATCTCAAGCAGGCTGGTCCTCCAAGCTCTAACATGGTGGGCCCTCAGGTGTCAAGTTTTTTCCCAAGTTCATTGAAGGCCATTGGGTACCAAGAAAATGCGACGTGTAATTTAAGCATGCAAATAGATTATCACGGCACAGAGAGAAGCTTTATATCTTGCCTTTGCTTTTGCTCAGTTGAGTGTTAGAATCTAGACAGGCAGGGGGACTTCAGACTTTCTTTCCATTTTGAGATGGTATTTTCCTTCTCATTTCCCGTATATTTATTTCATTCTTCCTCTTCCTCTACTCCCGACCAGTTAGTTGGGCTCCCACTCAGGCCGAGTCTTTTGAGCATGGCCCAGAGGTGTGACGGCATTGCCCTTGGGTTGTAAATAATTATCTTGTTTAGCGTTTGCGGTACATGGTGCAGTGCGTGTTTCACTATATATCATTGGATTACGTCTTGATCCTGTCCCAATCTTGCAGTGCCAGGTCCACAAACTTCTGTTAGGCACAGGGCAGGGGTTGTAGGTTTTAGCCGATACTGACAGGCCCGGCGGCGTTCGGGAAAGTGTGTCCGATGCGCGTTATCCGCACGGCTTGCAAACGGGGGGCGGGAAATACTGGAGAAAACTTTTGGTGAGAACGTCGTACGCATTGTTGAGGCCTACTTTTGTTGCTTTCCTTTGCCTTCTAGGGGAATAGGCTTGAGAGGGGCAAGGGTACTTCGGCCTGCCTTTTCCTTTTGGGGGGGGGGGGGTATTTCTTTCCTGTGTGTTCTTCTCCCGCTTTCCCTCTTACCCACTTTTGCCTTTGTCCTGCCCCCTTGTGTTGTTTCCATCTTTCCACCCTACTCTTTTTAGGTAGGCGCCCACGCAGGCACGCAGCCGAGCCTTTTTGAGCAGGGCCCAGTGGTGTAACTAACTTCATTGACTGGAGAAAACCCCATATCTCGCACATGGGGCATTGACATTTGATGGCCTATATAGTGCGCTGATGCGCTCTCCTCTACGGCTTCTTCGTTCCTTCAATCCATTAATGCGACCCACCTGCGGCGCTGCCCATGGCACGTGGCCGCTCGCACAAGTATGCCGAGCGGTACGTCGCATTTATGCAGTAAACCCTCGGGAACCTAACGGTTGGTCCGCTCTCGGGAAAATCGCGATACGTGTGGATGAAATTGGGCGGAAACGAGAAGGCGGAGAAAAGGGAGGGCGGACCTACCACGATGGTCCCGAAATGAACACGAAGATTTGATTTTTGATTGAGAGCATCGGTTAGGTCGTTACCCTCAGGGCGTTACGGTAGGTGCACACGATTTAGGTCTGGAATAATTGATGGATACGTTCGTTGGCTAACTGCTGGCTAACGGATCAACTACCGGCAACGCCTTATTAGTTGATCAATCAATCTACACTTATCTCTGGCTTTCTATATAATTATTTTATTAAGTAAGGATTACCACCAATTCTATTCCAAAAAAACGGAAATGCTTCGCCGCAACTGCATCCCGCTGATGGCTCTATTCCTGGTACTCTTCTTGGTGATGAGCACCAACACCTGCTCCGCTCGCTCCCTCTTCGACTGGACTACTGCTCGCCAGCTGGCCGCTGAGGCGGGCCCGTGTCCTCACTATCCTGATTCTGGGTCGTGCTCCTACATCTCCGAGTGCTTTTGGGACCCCACCGATCAGCGATGTGAAGGCAGATTATCAACCAGTGGAGCCTGCAACGACTACGGCTACGGAAATTGCGATGATCACTCCTGGTGCTTCTGGGACTCCACCGATAAGCGCTGTGAGAGCAGGAATTAGGGTGCAGGAGCTAGTGACCAACCTTGTTGGTCATATTCCTGTTTCTCAACAATGGGGTCCTGCTCCTTAGGGACTGACATTGATGCATTCCTGATCATGTTCCATTATTTGAGCGGTGTCATTGAGAATCTGACTTTGAGACATGATGTTGAACAGCCGAGGAGAAGCCCTCAGAGGGAAGGACGATCAAGGACATCTATCTTTCAGTTTTGAATTGGATTGCACCGCCTCTCGGGCTCTCTGCACACTGCACCCTCACTCCTGTTGATACTGTTGAGTTGTTTTGTTTTTGAGGGGGTCTCTTTCCTCTCTCTCTTTAGTTTCCAACCTTACTGTTGGACGCCGACGCGGCCGAGCTTTGCAGCATGGCCCAGTGGTGTAACGTCATTGACTCCTGTTGAGTTGGGTTGGCTGATGGTCCCTCCCAAAAGACCTATGGCAGTTTCAAGTGCTTGCTATTGAACTGCTAGTCTAAATCGTTCAACAGAGCCTTTGTTTGTTTATGACTTTTCCTGTGTCTGTGTGTACCTACCTGCTGTTAGGGACTCAGAGCTGGCAATATTTGATAAGTTCATACCAGGTACTAGATTAACACTTAGTCTTCCTACAACTTACATGTAAAAACATGATAAGCTTGTCTACTTTCACTGGTGTTTCTATTTCTGACAGTTGGGTGCAGCCGGGTCTTACAGAACAGGGCCCAAAGGTGTAATACAATTTTGACAATTTGTACTGATTGTCGACTTGTTGAGCCTTGAAATGTTGAATTGCCAGATCTACAGATTTCCATGCTTTATGTGCCTTCCTCGCTAGAGGAAAATTTATAAGTATTTCACCCCTTTTTAAGACTTTCAGAACCTATCGTTTTAGCAGGCCAGGCTGAAGCCCAGATGCATGCATGGGCGGCGTCGAGGTACTTTCCCATTGTAAACTTGCTGTACGTCACTGCCATTGTGAGCCTTGCTTAGCCAGCCTGAACCATTGACTTCTTCAAACCTCTCTGTACTCAAGGCAAGAATCGCCGTTACACCAACAAAAAACTTGAATTCACCAACAACACTTCTCTAACCAGCAGGGAATCGGCAACACGTATGGTACCATATCTGATGCAGAAGATCTGGTACCCGATCAGTGCTGTGAGACAAGGATTTTCGGTTTATTACGGTGCCCCTCCAGCCTGGGCGTAGTTGGGCGCCCACGCGGCCAAGCCTTCTTGTGCATGGCCCAGAGGTCAATGACGTTACACCTCTGGGCCCTGCTCAGTGAGGCTCGGCCGCGTGGTCGCCCAATTGTCCCGTTGGAAGAAAATAAACTTAAGGAAAGAGGGATAAGAATACAAAGGAGAAAGGAATACCCCGCCCAAAAGGAAAAGGCATCCTGAAGTATCCTAGCCCCTCTCAAGCCCAGAGGTGTATAATCACTGACCTCTAGCCTGGGCCCTGCCAAAAACAGCCGTGGTGGGACCAATATCGCCCCTTTGAGTCCTGCTCCTTGGTCTACGTGCTAGTGGCTAAACGCGCCCCTTCAGAGGTCAACTGCTTACCGCTGTGCAAAGACTCTGTTCCTTTAGTGGCAAGTCACTTTTCACTGAGACTCTTCTCTGTACCTGGTCATTTCCAACCACACTGTTGGAGGGGGGAAATGGTCCAGTGGTATAACGCTGGTGGCATCCTTACCCAAAGGTTGAGGGATCGGAACCGCCACACGATCTTCTCTCCCCCCCCGCCTAGAGCACCGGGTTCCATGTTCCTGCCCCCTCAGTCCCTCACACAGGAGAATGGCACAGCTGCACCATGGCCCAGGCTGTGCATGGTAGCTGGAATTGGGCCTAGTCATTACCTACCAGCCCCACGTGGCCGAGCGTTCAGGAGGGCCCAGCGGGTATGCACCGTTCTAAACTGTTGGATGCCAAATCGTGACCTTTGGGGCAGGGCCTAGCACTTTAGAACGGTGCCTACCCACTGGACCCTGCTTTACGCTCGGCTGCGTGGGAACGACTAGGCCCAATTTCAGGTACTATGTGAGCCTGGACCAGCTTAGAACGGTGCATACCAAGTGCCTGGACCAGCGCCTAGAAGTGCTGACGTCATTCATTGACAGAGACTCCGCTCTATCTGTGGCATACCGTATTTTCCGATGGACGCTGCCACAGTGCCATGCCTGTAATTCCTCAAGGGAAAACATCAGGCCCTGGGAGGATCAAGAGCCAAAGTTATATTGCTTTGCTTTCTGGGCGAAGGTCGTCGGGCCTCTCAGCCAAGCTGGTCCTACAACCCAATAAGTTTCACAGTTCATCCGCTAGTCCATTGGGCACAAAGAAAACGTTACATGGATGTGAGACCGCAACCCACTTACTGATTGCACGTACAAAACAAAGGACTTGACACAATGCAGAGTTAACTCGCGGAAAGCCTATTCCGGTAAGGGCAAGCCCGACCAGAACAAATGTTCATAAATGCAATGAAGACGGAGGCTGGAGAAAAGTGAGGAAGCCAGTGGGTGTGAATATGTCAGCGCCTGAGGAGGGATGTGAGGGCCACAATGGCCAATGCAGTCCATCGCAGTACACAGTCTAGCCCTCGACGTCATTATTTTATAAAGTCGCCATTATCCATCTGCGCTCAACAGCCGAGCTATCCAACCACAGCCAGGGTCATAAGTAAAAAGAGCATAGCTGATGCCAAAGCACATCCCTATGCAGGTATGGCAGCAAAAAGGGGCCGATCAGGCGGCTTTTGGCCGCGGAAAAAATTCCTTTTCGGGGGCAACAAAGCTGCGCGGCGGGGAGCAGATCGTCCCTCCTACATGTCCCCACTCGAGTGCCTGCCTGGAGGCCTTGCTTGTGCTCCCCGCCTCAGCACCACACTTGAGCAAACACTTGCACCTGCCCACCACCACACAAGTTCAGTGCCCCCCTCGTGCTTCCATCTTGAACTGCCCCACATTAGCACAATCAAGCACCTGCCCAGCGCGTGTACTGCCTGAGTGCACCAGATCTCTGATCCACACCCACCCAGTTCAAAATTGGATCATTATGTTTCCGGCTTGCAGCAAGGGAGAGGAGTGCCCTGCATCCCCCCAGCCCTCTCCCCCGTATCCCCCTCCTCCTCCTCCACCTCAACACCCATCACTTCCCCTGTCATCATCACCCTTGCTCTAGAAAACCCCTCGGGGGGGGCCACGACGCCGGGTTACACGAACAGCGCATTGGGGCTGCGTGAGATGGGGAGAAGAGAGAGCAGGTAGCATGGGATCAGGCGAAGCTGTGGTGTATCACACAGGTGGCGCCTCAAAGAACATCAGGTAGAACAGGTAGGAGCAGTGCGGGCAGCAGTACGAGCAGCAGTACGGGCAGCAGTTGCAGAGGCAGCTGCAGCAGCGGTAGGCTCCCCGAAGATTTGATGATGTTAAGCGAAGAAGAATGCGCTGGGACTGCACACAATGCCCAGGGTGGGGGAGGAGGAGGAGGAGGTGAGGTGGAAGGGGGGGGCGGAGGAGGAGGCGAGGGGGGAGAGGGTGGCGGAGAAGGCTAGGGGGGATGGAGGAGGAGGGGGAGAGGGTGGGGGAGGGGAAGGGGAGGAGGAGGAGGAGTTAAGGGAGAAGATGGCCGTGGTGGAGGAGGAGGCAGGGGGAAAGATGGAGGAGGAGGAGGTGAGGGGGGGATGGAAAAGGAGGCAAGGGGGGGAGAGGGAGGAGGAGGAGGAGGAGGGGAGGAGGGGGGGAGAGGGAGGAGGTGAGGGGGGAGAGGGAGGAGGCCCTGCCTGATTAGGGGAGCCAGTCTGGGCTAGGAATAAAAAACAAAGACTCATCGGGCTCAGGTTCATGAATGGGGCCCCTCTCACAGGGTCATCAGATCCAGAGCTCAGGGTTTTGCCTTATCAGGCACTCCACGCTAGAGACTAGGTTGGAAATCACCATTCGAAGACAGTCTCTGTAATATGCCCGCAACCGAGGCAATAATAAGAAAGCCATGCACTCGAGGACATTAAAATCCTCCACCTGCACCGCACACTACCAGAAGATTTAATTCAGATCCGCAAGAGATCGTAAGTGTCTCCTGTGGGCTGCAGTTGTTCATCCAATGAAGGGTTTAGGGTCCAGGGTTCAGTGCGTGCCTCACCAGATGTCCTTGCAAAACTTCTTGATCTTGTCCCAATCTTCCAGTGTCAAGTCCACAAACTCCTCAGTCCTACACAGGGCAGAGGGGCAGATTTCCCCACTCACTTCAGGTGGTCTGACGAGATAAGCTTTTCACCCACGCACAAACCCTGCCCCGCGTCCGTCTGTACCGCCTCCCCCTGTCAACCAGCCCCTCACTAGATCCTCCAGTCAACCGACCCCTCACACAGGTGGTCTACAGAGATGGGCGCCCCAAACCATTCTTCATGCGCGTGTTCCCTCTTTTGTGGCTCGTTGACGGTTCAGCTAGATTGCAGCGATCTCAGCCGGATGCCCCATGCGCGCCCAGCCATGCTGCATGGGCCTGTGCCTGAAGGGGTAAGCTAACTCGATCTTTGGGATCTGCAGGGCGACCTACTGAGGTTCAACTTATAACAGGAAAAGGTAAATACCCCATACCCCTCACACCTGCCCTCCAGCATAGCGGGACCAAGGACAGAAGTATTGAAAGGAACACTTCTGTGCCGCTCGTGTTAGGTGGTCTACCGACGTGAGCCCCCAGATGAACACTGCTAGCCCATTCCCACGTCCTCCTGCCCCCCTCACTGCTAGCCCATTCCCACGTCCTCCTGCCCCCCTCACTGCTAGCCCAGTCCCACGTCCTCCTGCCCCCCTTACTGCTAGCCCAGTCCCACGTCCTCCTGCCCCCCTTACTGCTAGCCCAGTCCCACGTCCTCCTGCCCCCCTCACTGCTAGCCCAGTCCCACGTCCTCCTGCCCCCCTCACTGCTAGCCCAGTCCCACGTCCTTCTGCCCCCCTCACTGCTAGCCCAGTCCCACGTCCTCCTGCCCCCCTCACTGCTAGCCCAGTCCCACGTCCTTCTGCCCCCCTCACTGCTAGCCCAGTCCCACGTCCTCCTGCCCCCCTCACTTCAGGTGGTCTGCCGAGATGAGTGCTGGGCCGTTAATGCACGACGGGCTGACCTCAGGAGGCTCTTGAGGCAAGTTGGCACACAGCCAGAACTGGCTGGCATTCGTATTGTGGGCGAGCTGCATGGACGGGATGCAGGAGGGAGTACGGGGCAGAGTGAGGGTCAGGGGAGAGCAAAGGATACAGCGGGGAGCGGGGAGGGTAAATGGGCGACAGAGAGAGTGGGAGAGTGTCCTAGTTGCTCAATGCCCTGCAGGCCGACATGCAGTGACGCCTAAACCCTCACCCCAACATTCATCTTGCTTCACCTCATGCTCAAGGCCCTCTTGCCTCACCTCATGCTCAAGGCCCTGCAGGTCGATGTACAGGTGCATGGCCAGATCCATCTTCTTGTCAAAGGAGCCCGGAATGCTGAAGCAGCGCACGCGGTCATTAGGGATGCCCAGCACCCTGGCAGCTGCAGCATCAATATCACCTGCACAGGAAGGGAAGTGAAGGGAGGAAGGTGGCCCATGATTAAGATATGCCTGCTGCTTCTGCCCTTGCCTTAAAGTCCCGCACACTCATATAAGTCATAAGGCCAGCAGCGCCTCGATCTTGATGTCATGGCAGCCACAATAGAACGCAGTGGCAGGCTGCTACTGCCTACTGTGGCTGCTACAGTGCTGCAGGGTCCTTAGGGTCCTTCCGTGCCGTATCTTGCTTGCTGCCATTGCTCATAATGCTACAGGTGTTCTTGCTCCTAAAGTAACTGCTGCTATTTCCAATGCTAAGGCGCAGCTCACCTTCTCCGTTTTCGTCGCGGGTGAAGGTCACCTGCGTGGTTTATGGAAAAAAGGGGTGGGCAGTAGGGGGCGGTGGAGTGGGCGGTTTTGGCAGCAAGGCACGGGGTGGGAGGAGCAGTGGTCAGCACAGCATTGGGTGATATGCGCAGTCAGGCGCCCCTAGGCAATGTGAATGCCAATGATTGGGAGTTGCTTCTTTTGTTTGTTCTGACTATGTTAAGCTGGAGCTGCTCCTCTATAAGCTGCTGCAGATGCCAGCACAAAGGCAGTGCCGCAGTGCTGTTGAGCTGGTTCAGACTTTGAACAGATGGTTGGATGGTAGTTGCTGATCGTGAAGACAGCTAGGCTCCGAGACGTCTCTTTTATATGCCGATTTCCTTTACGTGAGCTAGTACCGGTAGATAGAGAGCTGGTCTGCACGATGTACGTTTATGGCCAAGCAGTTTGTTTGCCGACATCAGGAAAGCACCTGAAAGGCAGTTTTAGGGTTAACCGCGGCAAAAACATGCAAACGGGCTGGATACGTTCGCGAACGCGTTCGTGAGATCGGGCGAACGTCATGTGAACATGTGATGTTATATAGTTTGGTTTCAAGTCATACCAATATAAAATGCAACCTACGCCCTGGCTTCACTCCCGCTTGTGCGTTTCTGGCCAGTCTAGAAATCCATTTTGATTTGCACCTGACGACCTTGCATGCAATGGGATGTACAGCCTCGTCACGTTGCGATGTATTGGGCACTTCATGCACAGGTATCGGAAGGGTCGCCGTTAGGTATCCAAGCAGATAATTCCCTTCTGGGTTTAGCTTCGTTGACGTGGACGAATGGACAGCAATACCCATTGCAATGTGGCATATTCATCATTCTTAATCTAGCATCCTCGTCACCACACGAAGGCAACGGCCGCTGAAGATCTGCCAGTACCAACATGCTCAGTTCCCCGCCCCCCCCGCCTCACCACTTCCACGCGACCGCCCCCAGCACCGTCGTCACAAAGACGTAGACATGTCGATTCCGTCTTGTAAGTGGACAAATCTGACGCGACATGCTGCATCTCTGAGGGCATGATGGGTCTGTTGCTGAGAAGGCGCGAAGCAGATGACCTTCGCTGATGGGTTCCAGCTGGGTGCGAAGGTAGTGCACGAAATGAATAAGCGAGGGAAACGAACGCCAGATTGTGTCTCGGGTCCGCAAATGATGATGATACTGATATGACTCCGACACGTCACCCGAGCTCCTTGCTGACTGTGTTCGGTACGGGAGTACGGGAATTGTAAGGGATGCAGATTTTAGATCTCATGGGGATTAGAGGATTGTTGGAGGGTTCACTTCCAGGGTTCATTACCTGGAATCCTGGTTAAACACACTTATGTGGTGCATATCTGCATGAGGATGTCCCTTACATACTGGGACCTGCTTAATCCTCGGCTACATGGGGCTGGTAGTGGCTGAGCAAAGTCAATTCCAGCTACCATGCACAGCCAGGACCACAGTGCAGCCATACATGCCATCCTCCTATGTGGGGGGCAGGAAGATGGAAGCCAGCAACCCAATCCAAGCCAGCCATGCCCATATCTTATGTGATGGGGTAGGAACTTGGAAGTCGGGGACCATGACAGGGGAAGAGAGAAGATCAGGTGGCGGAGACGATCCCTCGGCCAAGAATGATATTTTGTTCCCTTCTATTGAACCTTCGATCATGATGCACTGTACAGTTCTCAGACATTGACATGTCTATTGGGCCATGTACACATTAAACCTTACTTTTTGTTCACATTTTGTTCCTTTTTCATGGCTCACGAATCCAGAGGGTTCTTTGCACCAAGCTCTACAGATGCACCGATGCTCATGCAAATTCTAGCGAAAAAGGGGGGTGAACCATGTTACCCTGGTTGAGATCTGACATACCCTCAGTCAGCAGACAGTCAGATCGATACCCTGTCACTTGCCATCAGGCCTGCTACCTGCTGTGCCAGCGCTCCATGAAGGTGCAGTATACTGGCTCACAGAAGGCAGCAAAAGCTCTGGACCTATGCCTTGCACCAGAGGCATCATGCAGGACTGCCTCTGCTCTTCAGCCTTCACACCCGGAGCCTAACGGAGTGCCTGGCAGGATCACAGCCAAGTGCCCGGCAGAGGGCGTTGTGCAAGAAGCGGGGCGACGGCTGCATCCAGCGCTACACGGAGGACCTCTCCCTGCCAGCCCGCAGCCCGGCAGGGCTGCAGCACATGCTAGATGCCCTTCATGACTACGCGGTGGATAAGGAGCTCCATGTCAATTTCAGCAAGACAGAGGTCTTTCGGAGCTTGGTAGCAGCCCATGTCTCCGTGCATGGCCCACGTAGGGCCATGCTGAAGCATGTCCAAGAAATCAAGTTATTGGGAATCATTCAACACAACAGCAGCAGCGTGAGAAATACCATGCAAGGTAGGCAGGCGCCTCTGACAGCTACGCTGCAACGTGCTCGCTGCATGGCCGCCAGGGTGCGTCTAAGGCATCATCTGCCTACACGCAGGCGGCTGGCGGCTGGCGGCTATTCACACAAGGTCGGCGGCCATGTAAGGAGATATCGAGTGGGCCATAGGTCACTTCCGGTCTCTGCACAGCCTAAACAGCGGGACGCAGTCCAGCCTGTTGCCGCACCTGCTCTAGGCTGCGGGGCAGCCTGCTTCCCCTGCCAGCTGGGAGGACATGAGGGAGCTGCATACAACGTGATTAGTGGCAGTATGTGCTCCACTTCCACAACGCAGCGGTATCACCCGCATCACAGCAAGACAGCTCACTCATGGCGGCTGCCATGGCGGCCGACATGCAGCTCGCCATCAGACAGAGCGCCGGAAGGTGCATCTTGTGCAGTGTGCTGCTAGGTGTATTAGAGGAGATGGAGCAGGGAGCAGCCTTCCATCAGGTAATGACGTTACACCTCTGGGCCATGCTGAAATGAACCTCGGCCACGTCGGCAAACAAAATGTCAGCCAGGAAAGTCAAGGGAGAAGTCCTCCCAACAGTGTGTTAGACGGTTATTGACCAACAGCCGCTACAGGTCACAAAGGTGCAGGCTCTTTTGGATGTAGTTCCTTTATTTTCTCCCAACGGGACAGTTGGGCGCCCACACAGCCGAGAGCCTTTTCGAGCAGGGCCCAGAGGTGTGATGTCATTGACTTGTGGACGTAGCCTGCGAGCATAGACCCTGCCAGGGAGCACACGTCGGTGGCCGCTCACCATGCCTGGCTTCAGCCTACTGCAAGTGCCGCGTTGCTGGTGTACGCCAAAAGCTGCACCAGAAGGAGGGTGTGTGCTCGCATCCCCATGAACTTAGGGCTGCGAACCGACACAAGAGGACGGCGCAGCGGTTAGCAGCGTGATGCAACTTGAGCCAGCGGTGTTGGGGCAGAGGATTCGATGTCCTGACCTTTTTGTTGTTCTTGTTGCCTGGAAGGTACTTGCCTTCCTTGATTTCCTCTTGTGCCTCCTCCCTTTCTGAGTTTCCTAGCTGATATTGTGTTTGCCGACGTGGCTGAGCTTTGCTTAAGCAGGGCCCAGAGGTGTAACGTCATGAACGTGTCAATGACGTTACTCCTCTGGGCCCTGCTTAAATAAGGCTCGGCCGCGTGGGCGCCTAACTAAAGAGTTGGGAGAAAAGATGGAAAGAAACACAGAAAGGGGCAGGACAAAAGAAAAGGGGGAAAAGTGGGAAAGAAAGTGAAGGGATCAAGTAAAAGGCTGGAAAACACAAAATGCAAAAGACGTTCCAACCTCTGAAAATGTCTACGCCTCAAGCCCTCACCAATATCTACCACATCCTCCGCAAAGGCCAGGGCATCCCACCCGTCTGTCACGCTGCTGACCACTGCGCCGTCCTCTAGTGTCAGCCGTGCTGACGGCGCCGCAGCCTTAAGTTCGTGCGCACGCAAGCACACTCCTTTCGGCTGGTGCGGCCCCTGGCCTGCGCCAGCACAGCGCCAGCCGTAGACTGAAACCAGGTGCGGTAGGCGGCCGCAGACCTGTGTTCAGTAGCAGGATCTCTGGGGTCCCCTCTGCCAGCTGCATCCAGCTGCGCCCGCTCGTATGCTGCATCAACTAGCGCTAGCACCTCTCTGTCAGGCAGCGGCTGTAGGTCGGTTGCTGTCTGACGCAGTTTGGGATCGGCTGATCCCAGCTCCAGCTCCAGCAAGGTACCTAGCAAATCACTGCACCAATTGCGCCCTCCGGTGCCCTGCCTGACAGCGGGCCGCATGTCGGCCTCCATGGCTGCCGCCACGAGTGGGCTGTCTTGCTGTGCTGCTGGTGCGACCGCTGCGTTGTAGACGCTAAGTACATGATGCCACCAACTTCACAGTAACGGCTGGATCTGCAGCTCCCTCATGACCACCCAAATGGCAGCGGACGGAGGTAGCCCTGCAGCCTGGCGCAGATGCTGGAGGAAGCTGGACTGCATCTTGCTCTTGAGGCAATGCCGCGGCCTAAGGTAATCGGTGGCCCACACCACATCACCGTAGTTGGCCGCAGGCGCTGCATAGAGACGCCAACCGGATGCGTGTAGGCAGATGAAGCCTGAGGTGCACATTGGCGGCCATGCGGCGGGCACGGTGCAACGCGGTAGCGAAAGGCACCTCTCTACCTTGCATGGCCTTCCTCGTGCTGCCGCTCTCGTGCTGAATGATGCCCAAGAACTTGAAATCCTGGGCACGCTTCAGCACTATCTTATCAGGGCCATACATGCAAGGATGGGCTGATTGCCGGCGCTGCGCAGCGAAGTGGCTACCAGACTCCAATATCTCTGTCTTGTTAACGTTGTCCTGGAGCTGCTTGACCGCAGCATACTCATGCAGGGCATCTAGCATGCGCTGCAGCCCTGCCGGGCTGCTGGCTAGCAGGGTGAGATCATCCGCATATAAGAGGCACCTGAGTCGTCGCCCCGCCCCCAGCATTACGCCCTCTGCAGGGCACTGGGCTGCGATCATGCCCGGCAGATCGCTGATATACAGACTGAAAAGGAGGGGGCTGAGTGGGCATCCCTGCTTGATACCGCGGGTGCAAGGCACAGGGCCAGTGCTTTTATGGCCGTCTGTGAGCGTGTAGACTGCACCATTGTAGAGCGCTTGGCCGCTTGCACAGCTCGTAACAAGCAAGAAGGTATGTGAAGCCGCTCAGACAGGTGCTGCCTAAGCTGCTCCTGTGGCACACAGTCATAGGCTTTGGTGAAATCAACAAAGGCCACATGCAGTTTGCCACGGCCTCCAGCTGCCCTTCGCGCATGAACTGGATGCTGCTGAAAGCCGAACTGTCCATGAGGTATGTGCTCATGTAAGCCTGCCCACTGATCAGCAACGGCGGTTAGCATGCTTTCATACAGCCGGTACAGCACGCTCGTGATGGCCGGTAGTTACCAGGGTCAAGGGGGTCGCCCCTCTTGTAGATGAGCTGAATTCTGACAGGCTGCCATGCACTTGGCATTCCCCCCCGCACCGCCATCGAAGTCATCCACTCTTGTAGCATGTCCCTGGATGACATGCCGCTGCTCCCCACCGGAGGTGTCGTCTATCACGGCCAGCTTGATGAAAGGAGCTGCCATGCCATCCAGGTCAAGATGGTCCTGCTGTTTTTTTTTTTTTTTTTTTTCCCTGCTGGCTGGCTAACAGGAGCGTCATGAACGTCATTAACGTTACACCTCTGGGCCCGCTCAAAGCTCGGCCGCGTGGGCGCTCAACTATTCAGAAGGGAGTAAAGAAGGAACTAAAAGGATGAGAGGGGGAGAGGAACAAAAGGAGAGGCCGGGAAGGCAAAGAAGACCAAGTCCAACACCTGAGTTCCACTAGAGACCAGCCCTCAACAAAGCCTCTAAGAAAAGAAAAGTCCACAACAGCAAGCGTATCCCAACCCTGCTTGGCCGCGCGGGAGCGTCATTAACGTGTAACCAGGCCTGATAGGCGGCCGGAGGTTTATGTAGGATGGTGGACCTGCAGCTCCCTGACACGCCCCCCAAGCTGGCAGCTTACGCAGGTTGCCCTGCAGCCTGGCACAGGTCAATGACGATACACCTCTTGGCCATTGAGACTGGCACAGGTGTTAAACAAGCTTGACTGCATCATGCTTAACAGGCTGGGCTGTGGCTTAACTGCGCTATAATCACTAGTGGTACCGGCACTGTGAAGTGAAGTTTTTACAGTCCAACGGGGCATCACATTTGATGCACTAGTGGTACCGGCACTGTAATACTTGTCACTTGTGTTTCCTGCTGCCCAGCCCACACCTCTCTACCTACCTCTCGATCCTCCCCAGATAACCGGTGGGTGCTCAGTTTCTCAAGCTGCCGGGCTTTTTAAGCAGGGCCCACAGGTGTTACTGCATTAAAACATCTGATGATCTCATGCCTGAGCCCTGACGACTGATACAGTGATAAACCGCCTGCCAGAGCGAATCCGTATTACAAAATTTTATTCAAGTCAGCCCCCAGAAAAGCGGCACAAGGCCTAAATAAAAGAACCCCTGCGAGTGATTCAGCAGGCCTGTTTCACCCAATTTCAAACTCCCGGAAGGGCCAGCTGGCCATGCTAGGGGCGCCAGAGGGAGGCCCAAGTAGAGAGGACCCCACACAGTCGCAATTTTAAACTTACAAGACGTCCAACGTAACACATACTCAGGGAATCAGACGAATACCATCAATCGGAAAATTAGATAGGGCAGGCGAAAGAGAGAGAGGGAGAGAGACGTCCTCTGCCCACAATTGAGTCGGATGGCTCAGCCTACACTGGGCCTGGTAGTAAATAAGAGTCCCCCTTGCAGACCACTACGCATGAAACAAACTTGCAGGCCTTGCAGAACACTATTCACCCACACATGAGATTTCGGAGTCCAGACATAAAAGCAACACCTCTCTGTCACACACACTCGCAAGACGATTCGCCGTTCATGCAAAAAATCTGGGGCGAGAGGATTGAGTGAGAGAATTTTTAGGAGGCACAAACACAAGTCTGCTAGGGAGGAGGCAGGGAGATAGAAGGAGAGTGAAAAGAGAAAAATGGGATGTAACCACCCCGCATGTTCGTAGTCTGGCAAATGACTAGGTGAGTGGGGCGCACAACAGCAGAGCTGTTCAAGACTACAGCGGCGGCAGCAGCAGCAGCAGCAGACATCCCGAGATGTGCTTTCCTGCGGTTGCTGCTGATGCCCCGCACCGTGGTAGAGGCTCTGCCATACACTCGACAAGTGCAATGAGATCGCAGTCACTGAGAAACAGTCCAACACTTCCATTCAAACCGCAGCGCGACGCCGCCGGCAGTATGTAAGCACGCTTCAACAGCGCTGTCTGCGCGTGTCGGACCCGCCCAACAAATGACCACATCGGGGAAAAGGCCTCTCTCCCACACGCTGCACTTGTGATATATAAGCTTAGGGGGACGGGCGGGCGGGCCCCATGCAAGCAAGGGTCACACCCGTCCCCCAATCAGGCTCGACAGAACACCTACCAAGTCGGAAAACGTAACCTCCGATGAGCCGTACATGCACACACTTCGCGCCCGCAAACAACGTCCTGGGGAAAAAGAGCGAGCCCACTTCGAGGCAGCCGCCGGCCAGCCGGCTAACCCTCGATCACAGCGCCCGGGTCTCGGCGGCTATGAAAAGAAAAACCTCTCAAAAACGAGTTGTAGAGCGCATCGTGCAAGGGCCCACAGCCAGCGAAGTAGCGAACCGACCAGCCGACCACGCACACGATTTGACAACACAACACGGCACAGCCTGGCAGATAAAACACAGCCTTGCAGAAGCACTCCCTCGCTGATAAAAAAAACATGGCGCCCTTTGAGCATTCCAAAACGGAAGGCTCAAGCCTATGTGCAGCGTGTGCTGGCGGAGGGGGGAGGCTCCAGAACCTCGCAAAACAAATACAACCAATGACCGCCTGTGCGGCCTGTCAGCTGAGACACCGCCCTCTCTCTCCTCGTCCTGATAAAAACTCACGGTGCCTAGGATGCTTCCAGGCAGCTTCTAAGTGGCTCCTAGGCGGCTTCTATGTGACTTCTCCCTCCCTGCCTCTGGAGAGCGCTAAGCTCCAACCCTCCACTCACAAAACCTCCTCCGCGGAGCACACTTTGAGGAAACCACTAACGCGACACAAAACCGCCATCAGTGGGCAATGGACTACTCGCTCCACCTCTGGCCTATAGACCCTCAACTGCGTCTCGCTCCACTGCTGGCCTAAAGACCCTCAACTGCGTCTCGCTCCTGTACCTGTACACAAATTAACTTCACACACACCGCATACACCACCGGATGTTAAGACTCCGCAACTGCCCACGCGGCGTCGGACAGCAGATACCGCAAAATCTGACCGAGCGGTGGATCCAGGGAGGGTAGATCTAGGTGGATCCCGGTTCTGATGTGGTTAGTGTGGGGGACCATCAGATCATCCGTGTCATCAGATCCTCAGCATCATCGGATTCGCAGCGGGTACATCAGATACCTCTGCGACATAGGATCCGCCGCCGGAGCCTCAGATCCGCAGCGTCTAAAGATCCGCAGCCAGCTCATCAGATCCACAGCATCAAAAGATCTGCAGCAAGCTCATCAGATCCGCTGCGTCAGCATCCCCAGCTGTTGATGCAGAGTGGTGCCGTAGCCGCTGCCGCTGCCGCTGTTGCGGCCGCCGTCGTTGCCCCCAATGGAGTTGCTGCTGTCCAGCAACATGCCCTCCTCTTCCACCTTCGGCATGGCGATGTCAATGGCAATGGTCGAGCCCTGCAGTCATGTCAATTGTTGTGGTTCAGGTTTTGAGGTTTTGTGGTTCATGACGGTATCAAGGACAATGGTCGAGCCCTGCAGTCAAACCAAGCATTGCGTTATTGTGTATCAGGTCCGAGTTTTTGTGATTTATGGCGGTTTGAAGGACAAAGCTCGGTCCGTGCAGTTTGACGCGCTCAATTAAGGGCTCTAGGGGTCATATTTTCCTTCCGTGCAAAAGGGACAGGACGCGGATCAGGTTCAGGATCCCCATACATTGCAATCCCTTCTTCAAGCTATTATGAATACAACCCAATACTGTGCGGCAGACAACTTGAGGCAGCGCCACCAAGCGCCCCTTCCTCCCCCCTTCAACACCCTCTCTGGCGTGAGCCTCCTGTTAGTGTGTGTGCTGCTGTCCACCAGCCTCAGCCTTGCCCCCAAAGGTTTTGCTAGTGCATACCTTGAGTCGGTGTGTGCCGTGTTGGACCACCCGCTGGATCGCGGCCTCGGTCTCAAACGTGACGAAACCAAAGCCCCGGTGCTCAGCCTGCGTAGGCGAGACAGGGCGCGCCATCAAGACAGGGCTTAGGGTCCATCGGCACAGGGTCTAAGGTTCAACAGGGGTTCAGGCTCCATTGGGACAGGGGCCTCCGCTTAGGGTTCAGGGTGTGACGGTTTAAGGGTTCAGGGTGTCAAGGGTTCAAGGTGGGCTCTATACCCACAACTATCTAGGTTTCATTCAGGCAGGTTCAACACCTTTGAAGGGCTTCAGTCGAAAGAGTAGTTGTTGTAGGCTCGTAGGGGGTTTGAAGCATGGACTGCTGGTTCCGCCCTGCTGCTGTCTCCCCCACCTTGTAGTCATAAGGGTTAACCGACACTGTCCCCCCTGCTGCCGTCTCCCCCACCTTGTTGTCTTTTGCCTTTGGCAGGTACACGTCCATCACATATCCAAAGCGGCCGAAGTAGTCCTTGACGTCTGCCTCCGAGGTCTCCTTCGTGAGCTTGCCTACGAAGATGCGTGGACCCGCCCTGCAGCAACCAACAATAAAGGGGTTTAGCACAGCAAGCAACGTGTTGACAGCGACCAACAAGAAAGGGGTCAACGGCAGCACAGCAAGCAACAAGTTGACAGCAGCAACCAACAAGAAAGGGGTCAACGGCAGCACTAGCAAGCAACAAGTTGACAGCAGCAACCAACAAGAAAGGGGTCAACGGCAGCACTAGCAAGCAACAAGTTGACAGCAGCAACCAACAAGAAAGGGGTCAACGGCAGGACTAGCAAGCAACAAGTTGACAGCAGCAACCAACAAGAAAGAGGTCAACGGCAGCACTAGCAAGCAACAAGTTGACAGCAGCAACCAACAAGAAAGGGGTCAACGGCAGCACTAGCAAGCAACAAGTTGACAGCAGCAACCAACAAGAAAGGTGTCAACGGCAGCACTAGCAAGCAACAAGTTGACAGCAGCAACCAACAAGAAAGGGGATAACGGCAGCACTAGCAAGCAACAAGTTGACAGCAGCAACCAACAAGAAAGGTGTCAACGGCAGCACTAGCAAGCAACAAGTTGACAGCAGCAACCAACAAGAAAGGGGTCAACGGCAGCACTAGCAAGCAACAAGTTGACAGCAGCAACCAACAAGAAAGGGGTCAACGGCAGCACTAGCAAGCAACAAGTTGACAGCAGCAACCAACAAGAAAGGGGTCAACGGCAGCACTAGCAAGCAACAAGTTGACAGCAGCAACCAACAAGAAAGAGGTCAACGGCAGCACTAGCAAGCAACAAGTTGACAGCAGCAACCAACAAGAAAGGGGTCAACGGCAGGACTAGCAAGCAACAAGTTGACAGCAGCAACCAACAAGAAAGGGGTCAACGGCAGCACTAGCAAGCAACAAGTTGACAGCAGCAACCAACAAGAAAGGGGTCAACGGCAGCACTAGCAAGCAACAAGTTGACAGCAGCAACCAACAAGAAAGGTGTCAACGGCAGCACTAGCAAGCAACAAGTTGACAGCAGCAACCAACAAGAAAGGTGTCAACGGCAGCACTAGCAAGCAACAAGTTGACAGCAGCAACCAACAAGAAAGGGGTCAACGGCAGCACAGCAAGCAACAAGTTGACAGCAGCAACCAACAAGAAAGGGGTCAACGGCAGCACTAGCAAGCAACAAGTTGACAGCAGCAACCAACAAGAAAGGGGTCAACGGCAGCACTAGCAAGCAACAAGTTGACAGCAGCAACCAACAAGAAAGGGGTCAACGGCAGCACAGCAAGCAACAAGTTGACAGCAGCAACCAACAAGAAAGGGGTCAACGGCAGCACTAGCAAGCAACAAGTTGACAGCAGCAACCAACAAGAAAGGGGTCAACGGCAGCACTAGCAAGCAACAAGTTGACAGCAGCAACCAACAAGAAAGGAATCAACGGCAGCACTAGCAAGCAACAAGTTGACAGCAGCAACCAACAAGAAAGGGGTCAACGGCAGCACTAGCAAGCAACAAGTTGACAGCAGCAACCAACAAGAAAGGGGTCAACGGCAGCACAGCAAGCAACGTGCTGACAGCAGCCAACAAGAAGGGGGTCAACGGCAGCACTAGCAAGCTTTGTGCTGAAAGCAACCAACAAGAAACGGGGAATCTATAGCACAAACAAGTAACGTGTTCACGGCAGCACTTGCAAGCAAAGGCTGTGTGTCAGGCATGTGGCCTTTAACTCGTGGCGCATGGATGGGAAGGGTAGGACAGCTCAGCTTGAAGCCCTTCAGTGGACATGCAATATGGTGCCGGCAGTATGTGAAGGAGGCATTTGAGGCCTGAGGCTTGCACCAGAAGGCGTTCAGAACCCTCAGGGCGGTTACGGCCGAAAGGCCATTCAGTTTGGCTGCTAGCCAGCCAAAAAGACCAATGCCGGCCCTGCAGGACATGCACAGCCCAGCCCTGCATCAGCCAGCAGGGCGGCAGGTATGCAGCAGGGGAGCGCAGCCTCTCAGCCACCTTTCATCACACTCCCCTCCCCCTCTTGCCCTTCCGTCCCACCTTGCGCTGACAATCGCAGGGTTGCTTTCCAAGGCGCGGGCGCTGTTCTCCAGCCGCTTGATATGCGCGGTGGCCGCGTCAAGACTCCGGCGGCCCTGAGGGGGGATCCAATGCAGGCATCCCTCAGAAATGCTAAAACGAAAAAGGGTCCCTCAGAGGATTTTGATTATACATCCTCGCTTATCCGAAAACAAGCGCCCCCAAAGAGGAGAATATCCATCAGGCATATCAGGCATGGTCACATGTCAACATCCTAGGGCGTGGGTAATCACGCGCAACATTTCCCCCCCCCCAATATTTTACATGTTACAACGCATGATATGTATGTCAAAACATCGCTCGGTGTTGCACAAATGTACATCACCCTGCTACCTTCAGGCCCCCCTGCAGGCAGTGGAGTCTATCACGGCAGGTGCTTCCAGCAACACACCCGCTCTCCCCTCACCCTTCAACCAAATAAGACAGCCCTGGACCTCAGCTCTCACGCACCTGGCTCTGTGCAGCGGCGGCAGCCATGAGCTGCTGCACGGCAGCGTTCATTTCCGGCATATTCTGCATCGGGGGATGGCCTCCCAGCGACACGCGTCCGGAGCTGAGAGCTGCAGGGAATGAAAAAGGGGAAGGGGTAAAATTAAAGGCAAGACAAGGGGGGGGAAGGGTAGAAACAAAGACAAGACAGGGGGAAGATTAAAATCAGAGGCAAGATGGGGGGAAGGGTTGAAATGGAGACAAGACGGGGGGAAGGGAAGACACAGAGACAGCACCGGGGTTGGGGGGAGAGGGTAAATGAAGAGGAAAGGCAGGTGAGGGCAAAATAAATCGGGAGGAAGGGGGCAAAGACAAAAAAAAGTGTGTGTGTGTGTGTGTGTAATCAGAGGCATGGGCGTGGGCAAGACGCCAAGGTATCACACAACAAGAAAAAGAGGGAAGCATAAACCGAGGCAAGATGCCTGTAATACACCTAGGCAAGATGCCTGTAATAAACCGAGGCAAGATGCCTGTAATAAACCGAGGCAAGATGCCTGTAATAAACCGAGGCAAGATGCCTGTAATAAACCGAGGCAAGATGCCTGTAATAAACCGAGGCAAGATGCCTGTAATAAACCGAGGCAAGATGCCTGTAATAAACCGAGGCAAGATGCCTGTAATAAACCGAGGCAAGATGCCTGTAATAAACCGAGGCAAGATGCCTGTAATAAACCGAGGCAAGATGCCTGTAATACACCGAGGCAAGATGCCTGTAATAAACCGAGGCAAGATGCCTGTAATAAACCGAGGCAAGATGCCTGTAATAAACCGAGGCAAGATGCCTGTAATAAACCGAGGCAAGATGCCTGTAATAAACCGAGGCAAGATGCCTGTAATAAGCCGAGGCAAGATGCCTGTAATAAACCGAGGCAAGATGCCTGTAATACAATTGGGGGGAGAGGGTGGGAAGGGACCAAAGAGTGCAAATGCCTGTCCAGGGAGCGGTACAAAGGAGGACGGAGGAACGCAGTTGCTCTTTGGACATGGTCCCTGGAGACTTTGTTGGTGGGTTTGGATTGGGGATCGGGCTGGTGACATCCACCGTTGGAAATCATCAGGACATCATGTATGCTGTCTAGGATTAGGATTAAGGATTCCCACCGTTGGAGAGCATGTTCATGTCGTCTGAGAGGCCGACGTGCATTCCGGCCAGCTGATGGTTGAGCTGCCCATGCAAGCCCATGCTGGCCATGCCCGCATTCATGCTGTCGTGCTGCTGCTGTGCTTGAGCCTACGGTGGGTCAGAGGTCCAAGGGGGAAGGGACAGGTTCAAGTTGGGGATACAGTACATTTCGGTTGGGGCCACCTTCTAGTATGTTTGAGACTAGGTTAATGTTATGTTAAGCGACAGGTTTCGACCTGAGTCAGGGTGCGGTGGTGCGTCTAGCCCCCAACACCATAAGAGAAGACCTGGGAACACCAGCAGGGCAGTGTCTCACCTCTCCCCAATCCGGATAGTTTTACATTTCCTTCCTCACCTGCCCTTGTTCGCCCTTTCCTTGCCCTGCAGCTGCGGACCACCCCTGCCCTCCCAGGCGACAATGCTACGACAACCCGGCAAGACACCAGCCTGTTCCACCGGCCTGGATGTGGAGACAGCCCCCAAGCTAGCTCGTGTCTATTACCTACCTGTCTGGCAGCCTGACCAGCCAGCAGGCCAATGGCAGGAGAAAACAGCCATGCCCACTGCCCCGCTCCAATCTGCCGGCCTGTTGCCCCACATCCTGCACGCCTGCTATCCTTCTCCCCGTCCCTCTCTCCCAGCTTTCAAGTACCTGCGCTATCCCATTCCTCCATATCTCTAGTATGCCCCACACCCAATCCATCATCTTCCTGCTGCGTCGATTGGAGCACCATTCTCCTCCCTTTCTCCCTCCATCCCTGCCCCATCTTCCTGCTGCGTCGATTGGAGCACCATTCTCCTCCCTTGCTCCCTCCATCCCTGCCCCATCTTGATGCTGCGTCGATTGGAGCACCATTCTCCTCCCTTGCTCCCTCCATCCCTGCCCCATCTTGTTGCTGCGTCGATTGGAGCACCATTCTCCTCCCTTGCTCCCTCCATCCCTGCCCCATCTTGTTGCTGCGTCGATTGGAGCACCATTCTCCTCCCTTGCTCCCTCCATCCCTGCCCCATCTTGTTGCTGCGTCGATTGAAGCACCATTCTCCTCCCTTGATCCCTCCATCCCTGCCCCATCTTGTTGCTGCGTCGATTGGAACAACCGCACCCTCTGTTCCCCCTGCCTTGCTCCTTCCATCCCTGACCAACCTCAGCTTCCTGCTGCGTTGATTGAAATGCCGTCCCGCATCCACGCTCCCCCACACCCTCTGCCCTGCTCCCTCCACCCCTACCCCACCTTCGCTTGTTGCTGCATCGATTGGAACGCAGCTGCGGCCATTGAGGACTGATCCGGATGCATAACGCCCAGGTTCAGCCCCAGGTTTAGCCCCAGGGTCTGCGTTGCCCGCACCAAGTCTGTACAGACGGGACACATCAAGGCATAGGGGGTCAAGGCCATGCAGGCATGCAGGTCAAGTCAGCAGGCAGGCATGCAGGATAAGTTGGCAGGCAGGCAGGATAAGTTGGCAGGCATGCATGCATGCAGGCAGACAGGCAGGCAGGCCAAGTCAGCAGGCAGGCATGCAGGATAAGCTGGCAGGCAGGCCAAGTCAGCAGGCAGGCATGCAGGATAAGTTGACAGGCATGCATGCATGCATGCATGCAGGCAGGCCAAGTCAGCAGGCAGGCATGCAGGATAAGCTGGCAGGCAGGCAGGCAGGCAGGCCAGGTCGGCATGTAGGGCAGGGCGGCAGGTAGGCAGGCCAGGTCAACGACAATGCCTGCAGGCCAGATCGAAAGGCAGGCATACATGATTAGTCGGCAGGCAGACAGGCAGGCCAGGTCAACAGGAATGCATGCAGGCCAAGTCGGCAGGCAGGCAGACATGCATATTCTTCTACATACATTGAGCTGAGGCTTGCGGACGCAACAGCCCCCCCCCATTTTCTCTCACTCTTCTCCTACTCTTACCTTGTTGTTGCACGTTGACGTCATTCGATCCAAACCCGCTGCCAGATCCCATCATCTCCATCACCGGGTCCAGCCGGCCAACCGCACTGACTGACGAGCTCCCGCCACTCAGCTCACGATCCTCCTGCACCAACTGAGGGGATTCCAGGTCAGCTTGCAGCACAATGGGGATGCCGGTGTCCAGTTGACAGGAGAGGAGGATCAGGGTTCAGCAGGTCGCACGTTGAAATTGAGGGTGCAGCGGGAGCCAGCCGCCAAGATTCAGGATGTCAGGTGCAACATGCCTTACATCGCAGCACTAATTGGTGACATGGCACGGGCGCTCAGAAAACAGAGGCCACCGAAGTTACAACAAGCCGTGGCGTGAGAATGCAGGGCTGCTGGCTACTCCGTGAAGGGTTAAGGGTTTAGCCTGGATCCCCTAAAGCCTCGTCGAGATAATGCATTCACCGTTTGAGACTCAGGGCATACCGAGAGAGAGCGCAACCCGGTGTACGAGCCGTTCCCTTCGAAGTTGCGCATCCCGCTCCCGCCGGCTTGTATATGGATCAGACCGGGGCCAATGATACCGGCACCTACAAAGGGTTCAGGGTTCAAGGTTCAAGATTGAGGTTTGAAGGGTCAGGGTTGAGGGTTTTATGTTTGAAGGTTCAGGGCTCAAGGGTGGCCATTTAGGACTGAGGGCTCAAGATTGTTTGACCTCTCATCGAGCAGCCAGCCAATCCACCGATTCGCAGCCCTCATCTCCCCCCCCCCCGACCTTGAACCCTGTCCCCCTGGGCCCTGGAACCCACCTGCACAGAGTCGGCAACATCATCCTGCAGCTCACCATCCACAAGAGGCTAACGCATTCTCCCCTGCACAGCCTATGACCCCGCCGACCCTCAACCCCAAACCGCTGCACCCTGACCGCTTCATCCTGTCTGCACGCGGTTCCATCGTTCCGCAGCTCACCGTTATCAAAAGACCGGCGCATCGTAGGTCCTGTCTGCGGGCGGTTGAATGACATCATGCCAGTCGGGGGCTTCTGAGCACCCATAGGCTCATCCTTGGGTGTGGCGCGGTCAATCGCAATCTCGTGGCCATTCAGCCAGTGCTTGACGGCGACAATCTGCACACACAAATCAAAACACAAAAATGGGAAGGATGTGTGTTGGGCATGGTGCGGTCAATCGCAAACACGTGGCTGTCTAGCCAATGCTGCACTGCAACAATCTGCACACCAAAATATGAAGTATCTGGAAGGGCAGCTGCACCGCAGTGACAGGGAGGGGGGCTGTTCAGCCAGTGCTTCACCACTCCAATCTGCATGAGTGGGTTCACAGATGCACAGGATCGGCTGCTAAACAGAACTGGCATCCGACAGGTATCAGGACCAAGCATCAGGAGGGGCAGCTGCCCAGCAGTGACAGGTACGGGGGCACGGGCACGAGACTGACCTGCATCCTCCATTTTATTCCAAACCAGTATGGGCACTTCAGTGTCGGGTCATTTTTCCCACACTAATAGTAATTGCGGTCTTCAAATGTGTAAACAACGACGCTTCACACTTTCACAGAGGCTGTAAACAAGCATGCTTTACACTTCTGCTGAAGACGAAGTGGACGGCTAGCTGGCGACCCACCTTCTCAACAGAGTCCGGCGACGCGTAGGTCACGAAGCCAATTCCGCGGTAGCCCTGCGAGACGGGGAAATGCAAGCAGCACTTGACTAAGCAGGTGAGGACAGCAGGGGAAGTGGATGGGAAGAGAGGGAGTACTGACTCCCGCGCCAGCAGCAGCAGTTACAGGAATAGCAGCAGTAGGAGCAGCGGCAGCAGTTGCAGTTACAACAGCAAGAGGAGCAGTTGCAGCAGCAGAGGCAGTGACTGCAGTCTGCAGCTGAAGGAGCAGCGACAGCGGCAGTTACAGTACCAGATGCAGTAGCGGCAGCAGCAGCAGCAGCAGTTGAAGCAACAGTCTGCAACGGCAATTCCTTGTGGGTTGTGACCACAAGCAAGCACTCCCAACTACGCTTTGAATCTACACCAGAGGTCCAGGCGCCCTGCGGCTTCCATCTTCGTAACTGCTAGTAAGTAGTAACAGCCATGCTGCACCCACGTACCTGCTTTGAGTGGTCCTTGGGCATGTAGGCATCCTGCAACTTCCCAAAGCCTTCGAAGTAGGTGCGGAATTGCACCTCGGTCACCGTTGGGGGGATGCGCGCAACAAAGATGCGTGTCGTGCGGGGTGGGGTCGGTTCGCCCTGAGGAGCAGGAAGGAGGGCAGGCAGTACAGCGGTGAGGAGGTAAGGCAGTACGTCAGGGGGCAGGCCAGGCGGTACAGCTTGGAGGGAGCTAGGCAGCACAGACAATTCAGCGTGGAGGAGGCCAGGCGGTACAGCAGGGTACAGGCCGGCGGGTCAGCTTGGAGAAGGCCAGACGGCACAACAGGGAGGTCAGACAAAGCTACAGAGAGGATGCCAGGCAATGCAGCAACGAGGATGCCAGGCGGTTCAGCGGTGAGGAGGCCAGGCGATGCAGCAACAAGGAGGCCAGGCGATTCAGCGGTGAGGAGGCCAGGCGGCACAGCAGGGAGGAGGTCAGGCGGTAGGGGGTGGAGGAAGAGGCCAGGAAGTACACCAGGGAAAAGGTCGGAGGGTACACAGGGTGGATGCCAGGCGGCACAGCAAGGAGGAGGCCAGGTGGTGCAAAGGTGAGGATGCCACGCTGCACAGCAGGAAGTAGGCTAGGCAGTAAATCAGGGAAGAGGCCAGGCTGTACAGAAAGGAAGAGGCCAAACGGCACAGCAGGAAGGAGGCTAGGCGGTTCAAAAGTGAGGAGGCTAGGCGGTACACAGGGGAGGAGGCCAGGCGGTACAGAGGGGAGAAGGCCAGGCGGCACATGGGGGAGGAGGCCAGGCGGTAAAGCAGGGGAGGAGAGAGGCGGCACAGCGGGGAGGAAGCCAGGCGGTACAGCGAGAAGGAGGCCAGGCGGTACAGCAGGAGGGAGGCCAGGCAGTACAGTGTGGAAGAGGAGAGGTGGTACAGCGGGGAGGAGGCCAGGCAGTACAGCGGGGAGAAGGAGAGGCGGCACAGCAGGGAGGAGGACAAGCAGCTTTCACTGCAGACGCTTTCAACCATCCCTGCTTTGCATACAAAAGGCTACCTGCACTAGTTTCTATAGCATTCCATTTCTTTGACCGGCACGCTTACCTTTGGTAGGGCCACCTTGGCCTCACACCGCCGGCCGTCGATCAAGTGCTCCACATTCAACGCCCGCAGCGCTGAGGAAGGGTCCACGAAGCTCACGAAGCCAAAGCCCCGGGATTTGCCCGTGTATCTGAAAAGAAATAGGGGTTTGGGTGAACGACTTCCCGTAGTAGTGCAAGGGAGCCGAGTTGAAGCAAATGCGCACACTTCAGCTACAGTCCAGCATTCCTGGTAAGCGGCCGAGGGGGCCTGGAGCAGCCAGCCCTGCTACTCGAGCCGTTCACTGCTAGCCGGTCAAATGAGTCTTTATATCCCACAACGATAGCGGCCCGACAGCCATCGCAAACGCGACTAGTGTACACAAAAACAAAACCCTGACGACCGGACGACCATTAGGATGAGTCTGCTCATCAGGGAGCACTCATACGCATCAATCCCTCACCCTATCGAAGGAGGGACATGTGACTGCTCCTCTGAACCACGATCACATGCTGTCATGCTTGCATGGTTGACACGTTGGCGCATGCGCACTTCATGCATGCTTTCATCCCCGTATCGTTGTGTGCTTTCATGAGCACTTGTATGTATGCTTTCATGCCGGCAGACATGTTTCCTTGCATGCGCGCAGCTATGCTACCTTGCGTCCCCATGTCCCTGCAACAGCTGCCCCCCCCCCCCCCCGCTCTGTCCCCACCTGTCTTTCATGACTTCGACATGGTCCAGAGGCCCGAACTGTGAAAAGTACAATCGCAAGGTCTCCTCACTGCAAGAGAGATGCAACAGCTGAGAGTCAGAAGGAAGCCCCAGTGGCACACGCAGCATGCTCGACCTGGAAAAGCCTGCCCCGCATGGCATTGGTGCGGATGCGGATTGTTCGGCACATGGCATGCATGGCCATTCCCCCTGGTAGCACCCTCACACACTCCCCATCCCCATTGCTTCCGTTTTCGGCCCCCTCCCTCCCCCATCTGCCGTTACCCGACCTTGTGTCCCAGGGCAGCCCTAGGATGGCCAGTTTTTTGCCACCATCCAGCACGTTGCCCACTGCGATGTCTAGGTTGTCCATGAGCATCGCGTTGATGCCCTGGTCAGCACCATTGTACTGGTTGCTCATGGGGCGATGATGCGTGCTCGCTTGGGCGAGGAGGTGGGGCGGAGCAGCAGCGGTCGATGTCGACGCGTAGTCTAGGACACAAAGGTGCACTCTCAAGGGGCGGACGCCTGCACGCACCCGAGGGAAAGATATGAGCTCACGTGATCTAGAATTGGCGCCTGGTTGGACGTGGCGAGAATGCAGGAGGGGTATCGCGTCGACACGGGGTCGTTCACTCAAGAAGTCGGGTTGGCGATCATGCCAGGAGTGGTGTGAGAGGGAAAAGGACTGCATCCACAATGGCAAGAGGTGTGCAAGGTGCCTGCCAGCGACGCCAGAGGCGGGGAGACTTATACAGTTATACAGTTGTGGGAGGAGCAGTAGGCAGGGTGAAGGCTGAGAGGCGCGAGGAACAAAATATGGGGGGGCTTGCGGTGACGCAGGGCGGCAGTGGGATGGGTTGCTCGCGTATCATTGCCACAAGCAACCAACGATGCTCCACAAAAAGGGTGCACGAAGCCGACCAGAGTGCCTCCTGTTCCTGCCCATGACTTCATTTTTTTGTTACTTGCCTCGTTATTCCAAGTGAACCTGTGAGCCTTGTAAACGTGGGCCAGGGGTGGAAAATAGGAGTGTTCCAATCAGTTGGGAGTAGGAAGCTTGGCAATGAGATATCAGATGCCAGTATATCTACTCGAATTTCATGATATTCACATGTGTTGCAGCCTGACGCAACCCACCTGCGATTGACAAAATGTTGGGGGTTTGCAGTGCGGGGTTTAGGTCCTGGATTCGGATGATTTGGTGACGTGGACATCGGCAGGGCCGAGGTCGTCGGGATGCATCGACATGCCATCATGTTTAAATTGGGGCGGTTTCCTCTATAGCCACTTAGCCTGACGATGAAGCGAGCGTCCCATCATCGCCGCACTGGACGTACCCAGCAGTCATCCCTATCGACCCCTATCGAAGGCTACGGGTGCTCAAGTTCGTTCACTTGAGAAATGCCGTTTGTACATTTTTGAATGATCTATCGGTTATCGGTATGTGACAAAAAATTCCGTAGAAGCAGAGACACCTCGGTTCCCAGGCCTTTCGCAGAGACTGTTCCTGATGCCCTTCGGACATTCGGACAATCCGTGGGTGGGCTCACTATGCAGCTCACTATGCAGCTCACTACCTATACGCATGCCAACTACAGATTACGCTACAGCAGGGTCGCGGAGATGAATTGGATGGGGTCATGGGGGCTTGGTAGTTCGGCCTGTGAGCTTTCATGCAGGCCTGCAACATGCAAAAACCTCTGGGCCCAGCCCGAAAAGGTTCAGCTGCATCGGCGTTCCATCTGTCTGGTTGGAAACCAAATGAGAAAAGAGAGAACGCAAGGTCAATGACGTTACAACTTTAGACCCGGCTCAAATGGGACCGCGGGGTAAAAATCGAAAGGATCCCCATAAAAGAAAACCATAAAAGAAAAAAAATGAATTTTAGTCGAGATTTTATTTCGTATTTCTTTGTGAACATCTGATTGAGACGATAGCTACACCGTTGTCATTTGCTACAGATAATGCATCATGAAACGTTCCACACAGAATACCAGAGTACCAGATCCCTCTTGGCATGCAATTTTGGCATGGGGGGTGTCAAGGCTCCGGAATCACATGCACCTTTGAGCGTAGACCCATCATAGACTCAAACAGTGTATCTGCATTGGTAGTTGCTATGAATTAAGCAATGACAACCTGCTGTGAGCATTGTTTGAAGGTCTTATTCACAGACAACGCAGTGGCCTAAGGAATCACCAACAGGGGAAAGAGTGCAAGAGAGGAGCTGTGAGGCTGGCCAAGGAGAACTCGACGAAGCAACAGCGCACAATCACATCATTATACTCGTTTGTTACTCCTGGTGCTCCTTCAGCTCTTGCTCTGGCTGCTGCTGCTGCTATCGAGCATGCGGCTGCCGTAAAGCCTCTCGCTCTAGCATGCAACGGCGTGTCAGCCCTGGCCGTGCTCAGAGCAGATATGCTCGAGGTCCCTACTGCCAAGGGGGGCATGTACAGCGTGGGCGAGTTCACACCGGAGCAGCTGATGATAAGGCTGCCTTTAGTGACAGGGGTGCTCATGCACTTGACGTACTCTAGAGGGAGTGAGGCTGATGGATCAGCAGCGTCCTTGGCTTGGGGTGGGAAAGTCGATGTTATGCTCAAGGTGCCAGCCCACAGGGCCATCCCCTTTGCAATGTCAGCCTCCCCTTCTCCGGGTATCTTGCGACGTGTGAGGGATCGACCCTTGACGTCATCTTCAGCTGCATGCTAGCCCAACAGGTGGGGGTCCCTGGTCAGCTTCCATCAGCTTCTAGCCACAGCTTGAGCATGTCAGCTGAGTTCCCGTACAGAGGCGATCATGCCAAGCCCTGGCCATTTTGCGATGACACCCCCCCAGAGTTGGAGGATCTTCTGCAAGAATATGGACCACCAATAGCTGGGGATGCGCCGACTGTGTGCAAGGTGCATGGCTGTGGGAAGATAATCAAGCTATCAGCTATGCGACCGCACGTCAGATCGCACATCTTGCTGCGCCAATGTGGAGCAGCGTGTAGCTTGGAGCCAAGTGGTGCTGAGGCATGCAGCTTCTGTGGCATTGTGTGTGACGACAGGACATCAGGCCTGTGCAAAACGGAGTTGGGCATAGGCTCTACCAGCAGCACGCTAGCAGTCGAGTCCCGCTGCCCCCTGAAGTACAAGATGTCATGTGCGGCTGCTGAGAGGGGTTCTGCCACCAATCCTTGCACCAACAGACCAGTGGCTTGCACCATGTGCGGGCACCTTCCGCCCTTATGTGTGGAGCTATCACTTCCTAGATCACATGGAGTCAGCCCACCCTGGTCAGGAGCTGACGGAGGCAGATGTGACGAGATATGCCATCAGCGCTGAGGAGTTTGAGGGGGTGGTGGGCAAGGAGCTCCCAAAGAAGCAGAAGACCAAGCTTCTGTAGCAGCACGTCAGCACGCTCAAGTTAGATGTTAGTTTGCTGCCACTCGTGCGAGAGTCCTCTCGTTTCTGGAGCCTCATGGTCTCTAGCGTGGATAGGTAGCTGGCAGGTGGTAGCAAGAGCAATGGTATATTCTTTTGTTTCACCACTTGACATTTGTGAACCATGTCCATTTATCGACACCACTAGAAGCGCACTGACGAGCTGATTGAAATTGACCCCGCTCCCTCCCTGAAATTCTGATTTTTGACTGAGAAATTAAGGTTTTACTAGGTTCCAGAGGCAGGGGGGGGTGGTACCCAGGGGTCGTTTCACATTTTTTTTATGATGGGGTGTTTGACTTTTTTTTGCCCCCCCCTCGGACAAACCCTCAACAATGCCCAGTGCACACTCCACAAAAGCAAGTGCATCCCACCCCTGCTCGGCCTGGTTCATCTGGTGGAAGTTAGTGGCAGCGCCCGGAGGACCTGCCCACCCCCGCTCCCGTAATTGCTCCCTGACACTAGGGCACTGGAAACACACATGTAGCGCATCCTCCACCTGCTCGCTATCCCCCCGTGCCCAACACCGCTAGCAGCAGCGTGCCTCTCGCCGCTGACCGTTGCGCCGTTCTCTGGTATCAGCCGTGCTGATCGCGCCGAGCCGCAGTCGCAAATTTATGCGCACATAAGCACACTCCCTCTGGCTAGTGCGGTTCTTGGCTTGCGCCAGCAAGGCACCCGCCGTGGACTGGAACCAGGCGTGGTAGGTCGCCGCAGATCTGTGCTCGGTGGTAGGGTCCCTGGGTCCCCACCGCCGCTTGCGTCCAGCCGTGCTTGCTCGTAGGCTGCGTCAACGAGTGCCAAAACCTCTGTGACAGGTAGGTGCTGTAGGGCAGCTGCTGCCTCGCGCAAGGTGGGGGTGGCTGTTCCCCGCTCCAGCTCCTCTAATGCACCCAGCAGATGGTCTCTAGTGTGAATAGGTAGCTGGCAGGTGGTAGCTAAAGCAATGGTATATTCTTTTCTTTCCCCGCTTGGCATTTGTGAACCATTTACATTAATCGATACCATTAGTAGCACACTGTTGAGCTGGTTGAAATTGACCCCGTTCCCTTCCTGAAATTCTGATTTTTGACGGAGAAATTAACGTTTTACTAGGTTCCGGAAGCGGGGGGGGAGCCATGGTTCGTTTCACATTTTTTGGGGATGGGGTGTTTGGCTCTTTTTTTTGCCCCCCCCCCCTCGATGGAGTACCGCATATATCTTTTGTTGAAGTTGTTACCGAATTGGACATCGACCAGGGTACATAGCTATCTCGGGTATCCGTTTCAGACTTTCAGTACTTCTACTTAGTTAAGGTATTCAGCAGACTGTGAGGCGTCAGAAGGGTAACTGAGTTCGGTACTTCAGGTCATGACATTATGTCCCCTCTGGCTTGTCCGTTGATTGTTCAAACCCTTGGCTCAAACATACCGGTACTCTGGTGCAAACCTACCTACCAGTATATCAAATTCCAAACTAATAACTACCGGCGGTATGTAAGCCCCGCATTTCTACTTTATATCGATGAATAAATCATTAGCTCAGAGCAATTACGGCAGGTTTCTGTGAGCCGAAATCTCTACAGAGTGCACACGGCGGGTAGGGTTTCGCGAGCGGCGCAGGTCCTGCGCCGCAGGAGGACCTAGCGGCTAGCGCCCCGTCCTGCCTCCGCCCCTCCTCGGCCCCGGCTCCTGAGAAGCGTGCGGAACTGAGTCGCAGGCGATCCCATCGATAGCGTTCATCCAAATTTCAGAAATTTGACATCCGAATTGGATACCGGTCCTGGTCTTCGAGGTTCGATAATATTCTTGTTGTGCAAAATTCTGCGGACCGCCCACCCGCGGACTGCCAACAATTTCAACATCCACCCCTGTTCCAGCCTCCCAGGCTCCCAGCCCCAGTCTCGCCCTGTCCTATTTCTGTCCTCTTGCCTACGAAATAAATGCCAGTCAGTGAAGTTTAAATAAAGGTCAGTCAGTGGAGTTTTCGGGTGAAGGCATTCACCACGCGATACAGTATGTCATCAGTATCCATCCCCTGAGTGGAGTGGCCATGGTTTTACCTCGGGTTTCACTATATGTATGTTTGAGCATGACAGACAAACAGACTGTATTGCTTCGCAATCGTGGAGCAACAAATTATAAAAGGGAATTCTGAGTAAATTCTCTGACAAATAAGACGCGTGACTTTTACACAAAAAGTGAAAAACGTTGCTCCTAGTCTGGAAGGGCGAGAGGGGCTACCAAATGCACACCTGGTGATTGCTTTGTGCCTGTTTGAGCAACGCAATCGTCTCCACAGCAAAAAATTGCGGTGCCGGTGCATCAGAGCGAGAGAGGTGCATCACCTACCGATGCCCAGCAGCCCAGCCATGTACTGCTGCACTCGGTACACAGCTGACAGCCTGGTAAGTTGTTGGCAGATGCAAACTCATAGGCACCGCAATCATCCGCAATCTGGTAGTTGGAATCAGGGGGTTGCAATGGCTCCTACGACGCATAATCGCAGGCATCATTGTGCATTTGTGCATGCCAGCAAATCATACCGTATGCGGGTTTTGGTATGTTGCGATCTCTGGTTCCGTTGCTACATATCTAGTGACACGGGCATATACATGAATTTAACCTTATGAAGGATTCCTTACGGTTTGATGGCAAGTAGACAAAAACATACAGTGCAACGGTGTACGGTACATATACTGTGTGGGAAGGTTGGCGCGTTTGGCAAAAAAGAATGAAAAGGAATCAGCCCACGTCCCGGCAATTTGTTACGCTCATTCCAAACTTGACCTCCATCTACAATCCTGCGCCAGCTGGTGAGTAATAACTGGCTGCCACGCCTTTGAACTGTGGGTGACCTCCTTGGCTCCACGCAGTCGATGCTTGTCCTCTGATGCTTGCTTTCGACTGCTGCACTACAAACTAGTAGCATTCCCATCGAATTAACAAGCACCCCTAAGTGTGTGGTTTGTTTTACAAATATTCTAGATAATATTCCTCCCCACCCTCCACCCCTCTCTCCACCATAGCGCAGCGCAAGTCGTCTCGCCTTTTGCCGCACAATTAACAAGTTTTCATTTCGACAGCTCTCTCGTTTCCAAAAGTCCTGCCCCAACCCACCTGTGTCCACCAAGAGAGCGCCTCGACCCCAGGACTCCTTTGGCTGCTCTGGCGACCTCCCGGCATACGCCTCCTCCTCTTTGGCCCCCCCCACCGTCGCTGAACTCCCTCCTGCGAGAGCAGCGACCTTGTCAATCCGATGGGGCAGTGCATGAGCACCGCAAGCGGCTCTACCGATGGCGAGAGGCCGGTCGCGTCCCACACTGCTGGCCCCAGAGCTGAAAAATACCTCGACGGCAAGCAGGACGAGAACAAGGCCATCATTGAGGGTCTGGCCGGCGCGTATAAGGTGTTGAAGCTCCTAGGATCAGGTAAGATCAAGCCCCCGCCATGCACCCCACAGCCCCATGCATACTTGCCTGGGTCGAGCGTCCCAGGACGCTGCTGCCCATGAAGCTGGAGGCAATGTTCAAAGTACTAAGCAAAGCACAACTAACCAGGGGGGCGGGTCTGAACCGCATCCCCCATGCGCCACCAACGACATGCACGCATGTTGCCTGATCGCCTGCCTGGATTAACACAGGACTAGCTCCACCTTGCAGGCAAAGATTGAAGCATCGATTTCCAGAGGGAATCATGCCGCATCTTAAATCCGTAGTCTAAGTCCTGTTTGCTGCGCCTTCAGCCCAGACCTATCTGTACGGCACATCATAGCATAGGCTGAAAATAGGTGATTAGGTGCTACATCCATCATGACTTCCCTGCACGCCTCAAGTCTTTAACCGCTTGAAACCTGTCATCACCTTTTTGATTGAATCTTGAAACAGAGTGCGCTAGTCCTAACTCTGTCCTGACCCCACGTTGTGATAAGTACCCCATGAGGTAAAATGTGACTTCCCTTGTTCAAAACGTGATCACCTACGACCAACCGTCACCTTCCTTGTCAAGCCCTGGCAAGTCAAGCTCATCTGTAGCCAACCACTATCACCAACCGCTGTGCTCAACTGCTGTGGCCAACCGCCCCCCCCTCTCTCGGCCACCAGCCAAGAGGGGAACGCTGACCTTGAGGGGGATGTGGACAACATAATGAAATAACTGATGGCCAACTGCCGATAGCAACTACCGTGACCAACTGCCATGACCAACTGCCATGCCTCTCAGGTGCTGAGGGAAACACCTACCTGGTTGAAGACGTGCACAATGGCGCCCAATGGGCTATCAAGCTCATCAAGCTCCCCTTGCCGACACGCTTTGTCCAGGCCATTTTCAGGTGTGCTCTACCCTAAAATCTCCTGTAAAACAAGGGGGGGCAGGGGGCATAATTTGACTGCAGTGCGAGCTGCAGTAGGGAAGGATGCGGGGTGGTGCAGGAGGGCAGGAGGTATTAAACTGGAAACCCTAAGGACGCTCGGTGACCCGACCCTCTGAAGAATCTTTTTTTTCTAGGTGATGCTCATGTCGATTTTATCCGACGCCGTCTTTGACGCTTTTTCCTGGCTCGCATGTGATGTATTGATTCTCACGTTGGCCCAAGATACTTTACATTTATCTTGCTGCATGTGGTGTGTCCCTGTTGCTGCGCTCCCCCCTCCCATCCCATGGACCTTCCCTCCCTCACCCTTAATCACCCCTCCTTCCCACTTGACAACCCGCTCCCTCCCTGCCTTCGGGTGTATTTGCCCTCAGAGAAATCAAGCTGCAGTCTGAGCTGGGGGAGGGCCATAACAACATTGTCACGCCGGAGGAGGTGGGTGAGGCTGACATACACACACGCACATGCATGTGCACACAAAAATACAGGCCGATACGCATATGCACACACAGACACACACACACACACACACACACACACACACACACACACACACACACACACACACACACACACACACACACACACACACACACACACACACACACACAGACACACACACACACACACACACACACACACACACGCACGCACGCACGCACGCACGCACGCACGCACGCACGCATGATATCTCCAAGACATTTTGTAAATGGATTCCAAATATTTCAACAGAACAGGAAACTACATTTAAGCACCCTGATCTCTCTGTCAGAGCAACACACTGCCCCCCCTGTATCGCTGTTGGCTGTCAACTGCCAATGGCCTCTCGCACCATAAGCCATTACTGCCCCTTCTGCTGTAACTCCCCTGTAACTTTCCTGTAACACCCATGTAACTCCTATGTAACTCCCCTGTAACTGCTGCCACCGCCCATTTACTCCCCAACTGCAGGTCGTCCTTACCTCTCACTATCTCGGGCTGGTGATGGAGTTTGCCCCGGGCGGCAGCCTCACCACGTTCATAACTCATAAATTCAGGGAATGCAAGTGAGTGGTCTGATCTAGAAGTTTAGGCACTACCACTGGGAAACTAAGTGAGTGATCTGATATGATCTAGGACTCAAGGCAGAATCACGGGGAAACTAAGTGAGTGATCTGATATGATCTAAGACTCAAGGCAGAATCACGGGGAAACTAAGTGAGTGATCTGATATGATCTAAGACTCAAGGCAGAATCACGGGGAAACTAAGTGAGTGATCTGATATGATCTAGGACTCAAGGCAGAATCACGGGGAAACTAAGTGAGTGATCGGATATGATCTAAGACTCAAGGCAGAATCACGGGGAAACTAAGTGAGTGATCGGATATGATCTAGGACCCAAGGCAGAATCACGGGGAAACTAAGTGAGTGATCTGATATGATCTAGGACTCAAGGCAGAATCACGGGGAAACTAAGTGAGTGATTGGATATGATCTAAGACTCTAGGCAGAATCACGGGGAAACTAAGTGAGTGATCTGATATGATCTAGGACCCAAGGCAGAATCACGGGGAAACTAAGTGAGTGATCGGATCTAGGACCCAAGGCAGAATCTCAGGGAATGCGATTGAGCATTCTAGGTGAGAGGTTCAGGCAAACCCCTTAAATCTTGAATCAGATGTTCTGAGAATGCGAGAGAGTGATCTAGTCCAGGGTCAAGACTCAATCCTTCTCGCAGAGGATCAGGGAATGCAAGTGGGCAATGTGCGCGCAGGGTCTCACCCATCCCTGTATTCCTCTGCTTCAACCCTAGCCCCCTTTTACTTCATTGCCAACTCATCGTCTCACTCCATCCACTCAAACATCACTTTCCACACCTTCCCCCCCCCCCCCCCCTTAAAAGGGGTGTGGGCCTGCTGATGCCGGAGGATGAAGCGCTGTACTTCTTCAGGCAGCTCGTCAACGCGGTGGACTACTGCCACAAGTGAGTCAGATCTATATCTGGCAGATCCAGATCTATTTTGCAGATAGCTCTGGAAAAATAAGGAGTGTATGGCTGTAACATCGATTTGATTTGTCTTCCCTCGGGTGTGAAAAAACGATTTATTTTCAAGCTGCACTCAGGGTAAAATTCCAAACCTCTCAATTTCTGACTGGAAACCGGCGTTGACAAACCATTACTAGTACCGGTATATTTATGAATCCCTAAACCCCAAACAACGTTAATTATGAGGGAAGGCAAAGCAAATCTACAGTATGCAGAGCGATGCTGACATATGTACCACTACAACTGTTTTATGTAACTGCTTGACAGGCATCACATTGTTTAGTACATCCATAATTGTTTAATGGAAGTACTTGGCAGGCATCATTCTTTCAAGTGCCTCCACAACTATTTTCAGTGACTGCTTGGCAGGCATCACCTTGTCAAGTACCTACGCAACTGTTTATGTAACTGCTTGACAGACATCACGTTGTTTAGTAACTCCACAATTGTTTATGCAACTGCTTGGCAGGCATCACGTCGTCCACCGCGATCTCAAGTTGGATAACACGTTGCTGTCGGGACACAGCCCGCCTCAGATCAAGCTGTGCGACTTCGGGTTTGCACGCGGCTGGGGCCAGGACTCTCACTTCACAACCGTCATTGGTGGGTTTGTAAGGCCACTTCTACTGCTGCTGCTACAGCTACTGCCGCCACAGCCTGTGCTGCTGCCGCTACTGCTACTGCTGCCATCACAGCCTTTGCTGCTGCTGCTGCTGCTGCTGCAGCCTTTGCCGCTGTTTCTACTACTGCTACTGTTTCTGCTGCAGCAGCCTTTGCCACTGCTTCTGTTTCAACTATTGCGACCCATGCACCCCACTCTCCACCCTCCACTCTCCCCTCCACCCTTCTCCTCCTCCACACTCCACTCTTACCCCCCCCCCCCTCTCCTCCTCCACACTCCACTCCTCCCCTGCCGCCCCTCTCCTCCTCCACACTCCACCCCCTCCCCCCCCCTTCTCCTCCACACTCCAGGCACCCCCCCTCCCTTCTCCTCCACACTCCAGGCCCCCCCCCTCCCTTCTCCTCTACACTCCACCCCCTCTCCCTTCTCCTCCTCACTCCAGGTACCCCCCCCCCTCCCTTCTCCTCCACACTCCATCCTCCCCCCTTTCTCCTTCACACTCCAGGCACCCCTGACTACATGTCACCCCAGATCACGGCTGCCAAGGCTCAAGGCAAGGCCCTGTACGACGGAACCAAGGCGGATGTGTGGGCCATGGGCGTGCTCCTGTGCGTGAGTCTCATTGGTGAGCAGCGCTGACAGGCTTAATTGTGACATGACATGTTTGTGTCATGGACAAGGGTTTTGGGTACAGGGTTTTAGGCGTTTAGGTGCCCGCCCCGCCTGTAGCTGGTGTTGCCCGTCTTGTTCTTGCCGAATATTGCTGTCATCTCACTCTCCCTCCCTCACAAACCCAGCTATGCACGTATGCACCCTCCATCACCCCCCCTCACTCCCTCCCTCATTTTTACCCCACAAATGGGAACTTTTCGTTTAACCTTTTGCTGTATCCTTGAACTGTGACACCGAACAGGGAAGTTTTCGTATGAAGGCGACAGGGTCAACCTTGCCCCAGCTTAATTGTTACTCTTACTCTGAACCCCAACAGGGAAGTTTCCCTTGAAGGTTACAGGGTTTACCTGGCCCCCCCACAGGCAAGTTCCGTTTGAAGGCGACAGGGTCAACCGCTGAACGTTACTTTTATTTGACCATTCCTCTCACCCTGACCCCCACGGGCAACTTTCCGTTTGAAGGTGACAGTGTTTACCACTTTACCTGATTTTATTCGACCGCTCCTCTCACCCTTAACCCCCACAGGCTAGTTTCCATTTGAAGGCGACAGGTTTAACCACAAAACCTGACTTTATTTGACCGCTCCTCTCACCCCCACAGGCAAGTTTCCGTTTGAAGGCGACAGCGTGTCCACTATGGGGGTGAACGATCCGATGAAGAAGATCTGGGTGCAGCAGAACAAGACGACGTGGAGCAACAACTCGCTGCTCAAGGTAGGGTTTTCACTTTTCTGTAGGGCTGACGGGTGGCGTATATGGAAATATACGTATATACGTATATACGCCGTATTTTGAGTCCCATATACGCATATATGTTTAAAATTCGTATATACGGCATGCCGTATATACGCAAATTTTAAAAGCGCGGGCCCTATATGGTCTGCGCAATTGCTCTGTAATGCACGCCGCATCTGCGTTCTCGTTTCTACTCTTTTCGGCAGAGCCAGCCGAAGGTCGCTGGGGCCGAAGCCCCCAGAGTCACCCCGTATCCGTCCGTCCGTCCGTCCGTCCGTTCTTCTCCACGCGCAATTCGATGCGCATCATTAAAAGCACGGACCTGGCCAGCGATAGAGTTGTGACTCGTTCTTTGAAATCCTGTAACATGGCAAGGGGGTCCAAGTGACCCCATCCACACCTGCACCTGCCCTCTGAAAGTCACATACCCGCTTGCTGCTGGACAAAGGGCATGCATCAGTGCTGGCCACTGTGCGAGCAGACCTCAAGGCTGCACAGTGCTATGCCATCACCACACACGGCTGGCCGCGAACCCGATACTTGATTTGTTGTTGTATTTGAGCTGAATTTAAGGCTGACATAAGTAAACTCAATTTTTACATTGATGAAGTGATAGGTGAAGTTCAAGGCATGAAATGCCCTAGGTTTCAAGGCTTTTAAAGATTTGCAGGCCCCCATATACGTATACGGTATATACGCTTACACACGTATATACGTGTATATTTCGGCAGAATATACGGTATTTACCCTACTTTTCTGATAGGGACACGTGTGAAAGCTTGAGGACTCAGCACAAGAACACGTAGCTCAAGGTAGGGTTTCCAGATTGGAGCACTTGTGAAAGCTTGAGGACTTAGCACAGGCACACGTAGCTCATCAACTGGATTTGTATGGTTGGTTTTTGAAGTGTTTTTTTGCTCCCTCAAGGGAGTGTCTTAGGCCTTTCATGTTCCTCCCCGAGGCAGGAAATGAAGCCTGACATTTGTATTCCTGTCCACGGCAGCATCGCATGACGATATTTGATGCATGGGAAAGTGATGAAGATGAGTCCAGCATGCATCAGTTTGTTTGTCAGTTCATGGGGTGTGCCTCATCAGGATGGGACTATTCCCTGCGAACCAGCTAGGTAGATTTACTTTCAAATTGGCTCATGTTTTCAGTTGGTTAATTGGATGCCCAACTTCCTGCGCCCAAAGGACTCTGAAATATCTGAAATCAACCATTCAGGGACTACCGCTACTCAGAAGGCGTATGTGTGTTCTGGCATGAAGAGGGCCGTGCTGTACACAAATGTAAAAAGATTACTTACGTAAGCCATCGTTAAGGTGATGTGTGACCGCTGTACCCTCGCCAAACCCTGAACCCTAACTGACCTCTGATGTTCCCCCCCTGGTTATGTCGTCGTTTCAAAGGACCAATTGCCGTACCTGAGCCCAGAAGCAATGGACCTGTTTGACAAGTTGTTTGAGCTGGACGAGATTAAGCGGTGGGTGGGGGATTACAGGGGGCTGCGGTGGGGAGCAAGGACGACAGGGCGGGGGGGGGGGGGGGGATTAGCGGCGGGGGACCTGCTGGTCGCGATGAATCCGCTATTTCCTCCTCACCGCGATGCATCGTTGACATCATGAATTCATTATGAATTACCCGTTTTGTCCGAGGAAAAAATCCTTGCCTTTCCTCCTCATGTTTGCCACCTTGACAACGTTGATCGTCATCTCCCGGTAATAAGGTGTTTGTTTATGACATGATTAATTTGTACTCCCCCATCCTTTTCGCAGCATTGACGTCAAGGGCATCAAGGCGCATCCATGGTTCTTGAAGGCCATGAGGCCAGACCTGCAAGCCGCATCTGAAAAGCTTGAGGCGGACCAGAACAGCATTGAGCATAAGGTGAGAGGGTACGCGGGGGGGAGGGTACAGGGGGGAGGAGAGGGGAAGCTGGGAGGGAAAGGGGGCGAGAAGAGGCTGGGGATGGAGGATGGGGAAGGAGACTGGGGAAGGAGGCTGGGAATTTGTTAACTCAACAGTCACGAGCCGACTGCCGACCCCATTGCTCCCCAATGCTGCCTCCTTCTCCTCGAGCCCAGACTGCCGAGTTTGTAGCCTCTGGAACTTCACACCTTCAACCCCTCATCCCTATACCAACAGACCCCATGGACCTCCCACTTGCGCCCATGTGGCCTCTGCTGTAGACCTCAACAGCCAAATAAGAAGGTGCTGCAGCCTCATCATTAAGGCCCTAAACCATGCACCTTCTTCCACCAGGTTGCCCGATGTGCGGCAGCAAGAGAAAATGTGCTGCGAACCAGAGACTCTCTGTTGCAAACAGCAACCTCATCATTCATACCCTAAACCCTAAACTCTATACCCTATACCCTAAACCCTATATCCTAAAATCTGGACCATTCATGTCCTTGGCCACAGCTACAGTAAGGATCATGCAATCAGCAACTTCATCCTTTTTACCCGAAGCCCTAAATTTTACCATTCATGTCCTTGACCACAGCTACAGTAAAAATCATGCAATCAGCAACTCCATCATTTATGCCCTAAACCCTTAACCCTACAAATCTTCCCACCAGGTTGCAAACGGTTTCTACCACAGCAAGAGAAGAGACGCAGCCATCAGCAACCTTATCAAGCTGGCAGCCAGCGATGAGTTCAGGAAGCGGGTAAGTTTATTAAGCCTTGCAGCTGCCCTGGCGAGCCTTGTAGACCCTGGCAGCCGCCTCTATTCACCCAGGCAAGCCCATGGAACACTGGCAGCCGCCTGGTCAACCCTGGCAAGCCCTGTAAACTCCAACAGGCGCCCTGTTAACCCTGACAACCCTGTAGAACCCGGCCGCTGCCTTTCTTAACCCTGACAAGCCCCGTTGAACCTGTTCACTGCCTCTCTTAACCCTGACAAGCCCTGACAACTGCGGTGGCTTCTCTTTCTACAAGCAAGCCCTGAAAATGTGCGGGTGCTACCGCTGTTGACTTGACCAAAAAACTGTGAACCCCTGCAGCCGCCTCCATTAAATTGAAAGCTCTGAAAACCTCGACAGTGGCCACAGTGACACATGGAAAAGAATTGTCCTGAAGCATATTCCCCAACCTCTTTCAGGCCATTGAGCCGGTGACGGAGGAGACCACGTTCCAGATCTGGTCGCGCATTGGCCTGCGCACTGCCCTTGAGGCCTACCCTGTCTTTGACAAGAAGAGCTTGAAGCAGATGCTATCCTACACGGGGACACCAAACGTGAAGAGTGAGTGAGGGGTGGGCTTCCACAACCCTTGAAGGGCTGGCCTAGGTTAACATAACCGCCGCCTACCTTAATCGAGGCAAGCCCCTCAAAATCCGGCTGCCGCTCTGGGTAGTCATGACCAGCCCTGTCCATCAAACGTGGGGACACCAAACGTGAAGAGTGAGTGTTGGGGGGCTTTCACCAAGCAAAACAAAATAGTAGTGAGTCAACAGAGGAGGGGTGACGAAGGAGAGCAGCTCTGTCACCGAGTTTTGCCCCCAACAAGGGGAGGGGGGGGAGGGGTAATGAATAGGGGATTGCTGAGACAGGATGACTTAAGCATCCACCCTATCATATTTTTCGACCGTTATGGCAGTGCAAACAGGAGCATAATGAGGTCTGGCTTGACCGGACTTTCAGAGCATGGCAGGCGCTGTTCTCGTTTCCTCAAGGCAGGGCTAAGGGTCTGGCTCAGTAGTTGTGCCACAGCTCACAATTGACGCAATGTGCTGATCATTGAGGACAGTTATGAACCACATAAAGTCATAAGCCACATAAACCACATAAACCATCAGCCATGACTCGCCCTCAGCAACATCCTATGGGCCTCTTGCTCGTAGAGACCTAGCTTATGCCTGCCATTCTCCCGCCCTAAACCCTAAGTCAGCACTGCGCCCTCCTGCTCTCAACCTTAAATCTTACCCTCCACCGTAATGCTGAACCTCATAAGTCATAATCTTTGGCCCTCCTGCCCGCCACTCTCTCCGCCCTTAACCCTTTTCCCCAAAATTCCGCCCTCCTGCCCGCCGCTGTTCCTGCCCATCCAGAAACCTCCGTACGCTGATGCGGGCCGGAGAAGCTGCATGATGAGGTCGCGCCTGGCCGGGTGGCACTACAGAAGCTATGGAGGGAGGCAGGCGGGCGGTTGTGGGTGCTCACCCCTGAGGAGCAATCGGGAGCGGGCGCTACCAATGCAAACATTTTGATGTCAGCCCACTCATGCTCGCACCTGTTGCGAGCCTGAGGATGTTTTTTGGGCGCCGGGTCCCAGCTTTCTTACAGAATACTCTCTTTGCCTTGTTGGCATACGAGGGACAGACGGCGGCTGAGCGAACTGGTGGTTGGGCCAAATGTGTTGCGGCCGCCGCCAGAACATGTGCACACACATGGAGTTAAAAGATTGGTCCAGGTATTTCGAGATGGCTTCAAAGAGGATGGGAGGGGATTTTTGGTACATGCAAAACGAATTATGAGTATTAATTGATGGGGCTGCCGCGTGCTTCGTGCCTATCTCCCGCACCCGATCGATGCGTGAGTGCAGGTGGGTGGGCGGGATGCTTGGAGTTTGTTGATGGGGGTCAGGGGGGGGGGGTCGTGGAACCGATGGATGGGCGGATGGCTTTGGTCTTGGCTGGCAGAGGTGGGGGAGTTTGGAGATTATGGGGTTCAGAATTGTGAGCACGGTTTGCATGAGCCGGGATGCCTCGAACGTTCCGGTGAGATCCTGGGTAAGTGGGAACACGCACACGTAACGCTGCCTCTGGCCATTTATGCCGCGGCTTGTGGACCAAGCTTCTGGCGCTTTGGCCTTTGGGGCTGCATCAGAACGATGCTATCAACGTTTGTGGCATTGTGGCGTGGAATGTTGCGCTGTGTTATGTGGTGTGGGTGGCTGTCAGGCCCAGGGCCAGGTTGGCCGCCTCTTTATCTATTTTGAAGGCGCCTATGTCTAGCGAGGGGCGTGCTGTGATGGGAAATGGGGGGGGGTAAATAATTGATGTCATGGTGGAAAGTGATCTAGGATATCCTCTTGTGATTGGTATGCCTCTTGAACCATGCCCTTGTCTCATGGGGAGTATCTTTCAAAACAGCTGCATAGAATTTTGAATCCACTTGGACCAGGCTTGTCTGGGCTTTCCCTTTATCTCGGGATTCTAGCTGTGCAGTTAAATAAATGAGTGATTCAGTTGGATAACATAGTTCATGGTTCACCGCACTATGCCAAGATATTGTGCAACCAAGCTCGATTAAAGGGAGCACACGTGTTTTGCGGTAAACTTGATGTAAGATCACGATATGGATGGGGCGTATGTCAGCCAGTATCGTCATGATCTTGGACGCGCGATTACGATTCCACAACTCAGTATTATTGCTAGAATAACATTCGTGTTGAGCAGCAGTTGTGCAGGACCCAAACGCGACAGCCAACCCATGCCCACCACATCGGTTTCTCATGAGGAGAGAGGCACAGGTTCAAATGCAAAACTACACCACAAGTAAGTGATGACCCCAAACTCCCCCGCTGCACTGGGCTCTATCAGTATTGTCAAACACGCGGAACCATTTTCCATGCACGCGGCCACCAAAGTTTTCACTGGGTTGTGCATGGCGCCCCTCAAGCGGTCGCAAGCCTCCCAGTCGATGAAGAAGGACGAGCACATCTTGTTTTGAACCATGATCTCTTTCATTTCACAAGTGACATGTTGTGAATGGGCTCCAACGTCAACACTGCGATTACAATTGGCAGACATGGCTACCTGAATCCGCATGGAGGGTGATCAAAGGGGTATTCTGGTGTGTGGTGAGTTATGGTGTGTCTTCAAGGGCAAATGAGCTTCAAGGGATGGTGGGATGAAGAATGCAGAATGAAAGCGACGTGCATAGTGCCCGTTATGTCCTTTGGGGTCTAGTTGTGAGCCATGCGTATATACCAGTCAAATTGCTGTACACCCGCAGCCGAGTGGATCTGGAGCAGAGATCTCTGATCTGGTGCGACGGCCGCTACAGGGCTCTGGACATGGCGTCTTGCGTGGCGAACTGGCAACGCGTGTTGGTGACGGGGCAGTACCTTTGATTTTTGACAACTTCATACTCGTCAATCGTGACCCACAGCACCATTCCTGCGGCCTGGGGGGCGCCGCAAGAAAACTGCTTCAACTCGAAACGGCAATCCTCTATCTACATTAATACGCCCTTCGACAAGTACCTGCCCTCGTCAAATCTGATAGTCTGATCTAGGCACTGGGGCATGGAGCGCTTTGGCTGAACTGCTTTAGACTTCAGGGCGGGGGCCACCGGTTCAACTATTGAATCATTGCAGCAGAAGGTGGGGCTGAAGGAGCTCTGTATGCATGCTGGTCGTCATGAATCATTGAAGCGACAATTGCTTTGCTACTCCTACACTTAACGCCGTGTATGGTAAACATTCGTGAAGATGCTGGCCTGTCATAGTGTCTTGCAAAGTCTACCATGCAAGGGTGCCATGCATAAGTGTGATTCACAGTAGCAAAACATCAATCTCGATTGGCGTCAGGTTTGGTCTCTGAATATGTATCCTCTTATTTGTTGTCCCAACACGTTTGGCCCCTTCGGGACTTCTAGCGTTTGCTTTTTGTGCGCTGTTCCTCATCGCGCTTGCTGGCTTCGATCTGCTTCCTACATGGTGTTGATTTGCTGCATTCACACTCGGGCTCACATACCGGCCCCCAATCCTGCTCCTATCCTTCCTTGTTCCCGCATACAGTTTGGCAGCATCGACCCTGACCCCCTGAATCATTTAAAATAAAAGGGGCCTGTCATCGCCAGCACCGAGTTAGGCCGACTTCCCCTGACCTGCCTTGCCTTCAGCTGTACAAGTCTGAGACGAGGAGACGAAGGTCGCCGTGGACGGGACAAACATCACAGCGGGGCACTTGACAGGTTCCAGGGGAGTAACAACCGCTGAGGGTGGCATGGACCTGACCAGGCCCGTCTCAAATGAGTTGGGTGGTGGGCTGTCAGGATTGGCGGCAAAGCGGGACAACGGGGATTCGAAGGCAGCCCGGAAGCTCCGGAAGGAAGAGAGGAAACGGAACCGGGAGGCAATGGAGGAGGCGTCTGGCTCAATCGAAGATGTCCGCTGCATGGGGACGTTGCGGGCAACAAAAGCTGCAGGGGCGGCGCTGAATGCAGCTGCAGCGACAGTGGCAGCAATGGCATCCCAGTGGGCACTTCATGCAGTGGCAGTGGAGGCTGCGCTGACGGCATGCCAGGGGACACTCAATGCAGCAACAGCGCTTTTGGCATCCCAGGGGGGCATCCATGCAGCTGAGGTAGGGGTGCTGAATTCAACGGCAAGGGCAGGGGCATTGATGGTGAACCCTGGGTTATCAGAGCAGGAGCTTGAGAGTGAGGCATTGGAGGCGAGAAAGATTAGCAAGAAGGAGAAGAGAGCAAAGGATCGCCTCATGCTGGACACAGCAGGAGCACCAGCTCGCCCAGGCCGGAGGGGGGGCAATACCCTGTCTGAAACAGTTGTAGCCAAGAAGCCCCGCAAGGAGAAGATGCCGGTGGGAGGAGCTGAGCAGTGTGGCACAGAGGCCTTGTCAGAGTGGGCAGCCTCAGCGGCTATAGGATCTGCATCACCAGGGGCATCTCTGAAGGCATCAGACCAGCTGGAAAGGTGCGACATGGCGTCAGAAGCAGCAGCGGTCAAGAAGTTCCGCAAGAAGGAGAAGAGGCGGGTGAGGGCAGAGGAGCGGCAAGTCAGAGGCCAAGCAACTGCCGATGCAGGATAAGAAACAGAAGCAGGAAGAGATGGGGATGAAACAAGAGCAGGAGGGCGGAGGCAGGCAGGTGCTGGCAGCTACGCCAGTAGTCAGCATGGGACCGACAGAAAAATTCGAATCGGAGGACCAGCATGCCAACGTGGCCGGAAACTCAGCCGATGAGGAGGCTGGAAAAAAATACGGGATGGAATGTCAAGTCTCTATAAAGCAGCGGACAGCAGAGATGGGTGATGACATGAAGGTCTCTAAGAAGCAGCGGACAGCAGGAAGGTTGGGGGGTGCAGCACTTGATGCGGGCCTGCCGTCACAGCCGTCAGCGGCTGCTCCCAGTTCACCGATCATTCCGATGCCTCTCCAGGGCATGCTGTATTGGGCTCGGAGGGGCCAAGGCGCCGAGGAGGTGCTGCCCAGGCCGCAGCCAAACAGCCCGTCAAGAAGGAGAGGGAGGTGGCGGCAGGTGTTGTCCAGGCCAGAGCCAAGCAGCCAGTCACGATGAAAAGGGACAGGTTAACCAAAGGTGGCCCTGGCTCGGATCTATTGGCAGGCCCGTCCACGGCAGCTGTGCCTGCTGTAGCTGTAGCCGCTGCTGTTGCTGCTGGGGCGGCGGCAGACAATGCCAGGGGTGGGCTATCCTTGAGTCAAGACTTGCGACGGAGCCATGTCTAACACGGCCCATTCAGTGACGTTGAGAGGCAGGCGCTGAAGGATGCAGCTATCAGGTAGTGGGCCGATGATGGGCTGGTGGGGCCTGGCTAATTTACACCCACGGTTTTCATCTGACACATCACCTATTCCTTGGCTTATGACTTCCCATCCTTTTTAATCTCCACTACCTTATCACAAGTGAATAGCCGGCTGATATATCCATGGGCGTTATTTCAATCGAGTCCATGGGCCCACTGACCCTTTGCCTCCTTCATCTTCTCATGTATGCCTCAGCTCACCTTTTGCCTCACATCCCCTCTCAGCTACGCCACGGCTCGCGGCCTCAGCCTGACAGATTGGTCGTGGCTGACCAGAGTGAAGCAGCATGGCCTCAAGGATGCCTACGCCACCATCTGCGCTGCCGCACCACATAGGTAACTGACCCGGCCTGCCTGATAGCCTTAGTTATCGTGAGTGCCATACGCACTGCCAAACAGGGGCATGCTTCCACCTGCTGCTTGGCTGACTGGATTTCTGAAGGATACCGTAGATTTGATTTGCCTTCCCTCGGATATGAAAAAACGATTTATTTAAATGCTGCCCTCATAGAAAATAATCGACCAAAATTTTTAATTTCGGATTGAAAACTGGCGTTGACAATCGCTAATCAGTAAATTTATGGATTACTCGACCCCAAACTTATGAAGGACGGCAAGGCAAATCTACGGTACACTGCTTGCATGATCACGGGTGAGATCCTTCATTATTTTGATCATTTAAGACCCTGATGTCATCCACAACTAGGGCCTTGACATAGCAGTATGCCCTATGCTTAACCTGCCTAATTCAGGGTTGATAAGAATCCCTATGTATCTCAACCCTGCATCTACCTCACCGCCACGGCGTCACACTCATGCACCTAGTAAGTTCTGCAAGGCATGTCCAAATTACTTGCCGGCTGTCCCCTGCTGTGGTTGATATGCCAAGGTCACTGCTGATCAACAGCGGGTGCTCCCGAGGCTCGTGAGAAGGCGCTCATAATAATCAGCTTCAAAGGTGCTCTCCGGCGCAGTCTACCTAGAACACTCCATGCCAAGCATGCAGCAACTGGGCCTAACCACCTACCATACAAAAAACGTGCTCAGAAAATTCATGTGCAGGCTATTCAATACCCACATCGCATTGTGCAGACAAGGCGAAGAAATGAATACTGCCCCGCCGGATCAATTTAAATCAGAGACAAACATCAGCGTGAACACAAGACCCCGTGATCAACTTTGTTGTGTCTTTCTTTCTACGGCAACGGCGCGGATGTGGCTTCGGCCCAGGCTGCGCTGTGTCCTTAACTCTCACGCATCCCAAGGGGCGTAGCTTTATTTCTTAAAGTGCACACCTGTCTGCCCGTCCGTGCATTTATAACCAGGGCGACTAAAATCCAACTCGGATTTAAATCTAAATTCCAACTCGGATTTAAATCTAAATTCCATCTCGGATTTAAATCTAAATTCCATCTCGGATTTAAATCTAAATTCCATCTCGGATTTAAATCTAAATTCCAACTCGGATTTGAATAGGTGAATGTCTCATAACAAATATAATTTATGTACACAAAGTTAAGTACCAGTGAAGTACCAGGCTTTGAAAACCTGATGTCTGGACCCTGAACCTTCACCCCAGCCGAGTGGGTTAATGTATAAACTGAAGTGTACAGGCCTGTGCGTGTGCAGGACGAATGTCTCGTCCCGGCGCTGCCTGATTCGTCTCCTTTGCCCTGGTAACTGCAAGGTGGGCAATGCCATGGCAGAATATGCGTCGTGCCAAGGTTTATCCGGTGGGTGTTGCAATGTTGCATGCCATAGCTGAGCGAAGCTGCCAGCATCCTTGAAATGCTCGATACAGCTATTCCAGTACCCCCGCCCGCACACTTCGTTAAGTGCTGGGTATGCGGCATGCCTAGGTATATCCGGTGGGTGCTGCATGCCATAGCCCATAGCTGAGCGAACCTGCCAGCATCCTTGAAATGCTCAATACAGCTATATTCCCGCCCGCACACTTAACTTTCACCGCTCACCCGCACCCTTTCACTAGGGTCCCTTAAACTCTGACATTCCCACGTACCCATGATATGTGTTGCCTTCCCCTCAATCTCACCTCTCACCACTTTTCACTAGGGTCCCATAGACTCTAACATTCCCACGTACTCAGGAGATGTGTTGCCTTCCCCCTCACCTCCTATCCCTAGGGTCCCTTCAGCGCCGATGATGATGCCAAGCTGTGCCGCCTATACGAGATCCTCGGACCCAAGTGGAAGATCATCGCTGCAGATCTAGGTCGCGGAGATATGTCTTGTTTGGGCCGATGGAGGTGCCTCCGGAAGGGGAACAGGAACCTAGGTGGGTGGAGGCAGAGGAACAGTTTTTCTTTTTCCTGCCACTAGGCCACCATGCATCAGTAGGTCGCGCGCGCGCCCTGCGGCCGTCAGAGGCCCGATTGGGACCATACCTGGACTGGCCTACAGCTGGCAGCCCAGCCAGCATCGCTGGCCACTCCTGGGGCCTCTGGCGGGTTGCCGGTTTGTAGCTGATATGCTGCCGAGTCACGAAAAAATAAACACTTCAGAGGAAGCGGCTCCGTGGACTGGAATGTTGCCAAGGCTGGGGCTGGAGCTGGGACTGGGGCTAGAAAGAAAGAAAAAACTACGGCCCCCTAGGGGCGTGCGAGTTAAGGTAACAGCGCAGCTCGGGGCCGATGCCACATCTGCACCGTTACCATTACTGGGGCCATAAGGCTGGGGTCAATGCCAATCAGGGTCATTTACAGTCGTGACGGTCGGCCTCATTACGGTGTCGCAAGATGTTCTCAGTTTTCAGTCAAACCTGACGGTTCCCTGTGTAACAGATCGTCTTACGTTACACCCGAGTCCCTATTGCGGTACCAGAGCCCAACACTGATGCCCCTGCCTTCAAACGTAGTCATTGGTGTGGAAAAGAGGGTGCATCTGGATCCCTCCCACACTCTGCAGTTGCCTGGCCAGATGCAGAGGTTTGCTTCCCGTAATCATATCAATAATAGCAGTTAAGTGTGTTGCCTTCATCTCCATCCACACACACCTCTGCTCAGTTGCATGGTCAATGATAAATGTAATTAAATTAATCAATAGATGCGCAAACAAGTGCGTAAATTAAGGAATGAAGCCGCCCAGCCATTTGGCCAAAGCATGGGACATGCCTACCGTATGCTAATGCAGGTTTACCTTGCATGATCACGACGTGCATGATCACGACGTGCATGATCACGACGTGCATGATCACGACGTGCATGATCACGACGTGCATGATCACGACGTGCATGATCACGACGTGCATGATCACGACGTGCATGATCACGAAGTGCATGTGTAATTGTGTATGTGTTGCCTTCATCTTATCTCTATTCAAACCTCTGATCAGGTTCCTGGTCTGGACCCGAGGTGCAGCTGCTCCGCCAGTCTGTTGAAAAGTACAGGGAGATCCAGGTGCAGGGCAGAGGTGCCATTGAGGAGGGGCGACAGCTGGATGACGGGGTAAGCCTGAGTTAAAGCAAGCAGAGGAGCAAGGGCTAATAAGGATGAGAGTGCATGTGAAATGTGATGGCTAAGGAGGGCTATCTTGCGAGCTGGGGGAATCACATGTGGTGTGTATGTCATGTTTTATGTATCAATCTGAAGGATATTCGACAAGTTAAGCCGCAGGGGAGGAAACAACATTGGATCTGGGATGCATGGCCAGAACTACATAGCAGGAGCGACCAGTGGGTTCTGGGATCTGGGATATGAGATGCATGGCCAGAACTACATAGCAGGAGCGACCAGTGGGATCTGGGATCTGGGATCCGGGAGGCGTGGCCAGAACTACATAGCAGGAGCGACCAGTGGGATACCAGCGGTTTGCATCCAATGGACAGCAGGGGGATTTGAGCCCCGCAGTGTGGGTTTGATGCCTTGGAGTGTCCCACAATCACAGAAATGTTTGGACTTACACCGACAGTCAATGGACTACAAATCCCCCTGGGGATATAAGCATCAACGTGCATTTAACAAGAAACCTTTTGTAAAACCTGTATAATGTTTTCATCGGTAGACTCTGCAAGAAGAATGAGAAGTTATGGAAAAGTATGCCTGTATAGCCGGGGAGTGGTGCCAGCTAAGAGCTGCTTTTCGACTGCAGTAGGGTGCAGGGTAGTATACCCACAAGTTTTATGTTGCATGCATAGCATGGCCCCAATGAGATAGGCTTGTATCCCGTCCACATTTCTCCATCCTGATGAAGGTATCAGTGCTCTGTGCCAATCTCCCCGCAGAATGCCGTAAGCGGGCTGTCCTTCGGGATAGAACTGCTGTGGGTCGAGCGGTCCTGACGCCTCATGCTTTGGCGGAGGCGCAGTCTTTCCTTCTTTCTTTCTTGCCAATCTCCCCCTCATTGCTTCATGCATGACAGGGGAGCAGTGGGATGACCCCACCAGCAGCGTCCTCACGCACTGTCAGATGCAACATGCTTGACGACATCAACTGGGAGGTGGTCTCAGACATGGTCCAGACGCGGAACGCGCTCCAGTGCAGGAATAAGTGGTGAGCAGGAGCAGTGCATGCATGGACCAATTATATGCGGGGATCAGTGCAGGAATAAGTGGTGAGCAGGAGCAGTGCATGCATGGACCAATTATATGCGGGGATCAGTGCAGGAATAAGTGGTGAGCGGGAGCAGTGCATGCATGGACCAATTATGTATGGTCAAACTCAACATACTACAAAACCTTCCTTACGCAACATTTTTTGTCCAAACAGTCAAAATCTACCATGTTTGAAATCCCTGCCCTGATTTTCATGGTATAGGTACGGCCACAGGTTGCATATCGGCGTGTGCCCCTCCATGGTTGAAACAGGAGACTGGGGGCTGGGGGACGACCGCCACATGCTGCGCTCCTTGTGGGGCGCCGGGAGCAGTGAGGAGTGGGAGGTGCAGTGGGGCAGCTTGGTGGAGGGCAGGACAGAAGCTCAGGTGAGGGGTATAATTAAACTCTCTTGATAGAAACTAATGTGATAGAATGGGCTCACTGCCTCACTGTTTGTTGCATTCGGGAAGCGGTGGGCAGTAAAAGCAATTCGATAGGTATGTAAAATTGGGCCATTATATGTCATTTGGCAGCCTCATGCAAGCCGGGCCCGCATGAGGCTGCCAAATGAGGGACTAAAGAAGCTTATATGTCATTTGGCAGCCTCATGCAAGCCCAAATGAGGGACTAAAGAAGCTTGTATCATTATATGTGTGTGACCTCGGGCTGTCTCTGATCCCTCAGGTCAGGCGGCGGTGGAGTCTCATGCTCAAGTGTGTGCCCAATGTGCGCAATCTGAGCTTCCGTGACAGGCTGGAGCGACTGGTGGACAAGCACATGCCCTCGCTCAAGCAGACGGAAGGAGGGTCTGATGGAGGCGGGGAGGCAGCTGCAGAAGATGTCGTGCAAGGGATGATGACGATCTGATATAGTCATACCCCATGAGTTGATGGGCCGAAACTCCGAGATTAGGGTATCGAGATGTAGAGGCGGAGGTGAAGTTAATAGTGAACTGCGTAGATTGCCTTCATGTATACGGTACCCTGTTCGTGCAGAAGATATGTATGGCTGACTTTGGGGGGCAAGAGCAGTAGCTTCGGTTGTGAAATCCGTCTTGTGAACGTCACGAAGGCGCATGGGCCTTAGTTGCACGTTCAAGCAACTTTAAATCCTTTAATGTGTAATAAGGCCCGTGTGCACACCTCGGTAGCAGCAATAGGTAGGCAGGAGATGCGAAATGAAATCAGTGCATGGGATGAAGATGACAACGTCGTCTGTATACTGTTTCTTAAGTTATGTATATAGGGCTTAAATCCCCTTAAATACCGGCATCACTTTATTTAGAAATAAACTGATTCATTTAGACATATTCACAAGTCACGGAAGGAAAGAAAGGGGGGGGGGGGATGGGGGAATGTCCCACGATGTTACAATGTCCGTGCTGAAAAGGTAGCCCACCCGATAAAAGGAATCTAGTACAGGGTTGAACATCCCTTCATAGTGGGGAGAGACCACCACACACTCCCCCCCCCACAGCATATGTAGTGAGGGAAGCTCACTTCTGTTTCACAGCCTAACATCTGTCTGGATGCCTTTTAAGTGACTGCTGTGGCTTACGGGCGGACTCAGCTAGTAGCTGGCGGGCCGAGACCTTTGGGTGGCTTAACGCTTGCCGGGCTAATATTTGTTGTTCTCTGACTCGTACTTTACTTGCTTGTGTAGACTGCCCTGTCAACGCTCGTGTAGACAGGTTGCACCGCATGAAGCTTGCGGTCGACTTCAGGTGATCTCTGCCGGCTTTGCCAGCCAGGGAGACCTTGCCAGCCAGAGGTGATCGCCTGCTGCTTTACTATGCTGTCAACTCTAGCCGAGTACCTACACTTGACTAGTTCATCATTTAGATGTGCGACAAACCGTTATATACTGCAACATAAAACCCGTTACGAATCTTGGAGATCAGTGTTGCTGTGACACAAACAACAGAGAACCTGAAGGAGCCAAGAGAGAGGACACGCCCTCTTGAAACCTTCAGAAGCCGGAAAAAAAACACAGCAAGAAACTTCGGAAGTTAGCCACGTTAAAAAATACGCATGCATGTATCTTCACACCATATGAGTGTTACGCCTGGTCAGGCGCAAGCGGGCAGCATCCTGATGGTCACACGTCTGAGCCCTGCCCACGTGCCCCCCGGCCCGCTGCCTCCCATCAGGAGGCTCCTGACCGGCCCCTTCTTCTTTTCCTCACATGTCCCCCCCCTGCCTGAGTGCCTTCCCAAGCTTCCTCCGACCCATCCTTCCACATCTTCTCGTGATCACATGACTGTTTCTTTTTCGGCTACAAGGCCCACCTTGGCAGTGCCCTGCGACCGCAAAAGGCCCGATTAGGACCAAACCTGGACCGGCCAACGACTGATGGCCAACGCAGGAAGGCCGGCCAGCAGCAGGACTGTAGCTGACATGAAGCTGAGTCACGAAAAAATAAACACTGGATCACATGTCCGCCCCCTGCCCGCCCGCAACCTGGTCCTCAGCAGCCATCATAGCTGTGATCTGCAAGTACGGGTTCCGGAGCAGCCGCTCGTCATCCGCCCGCTGCGCCTGAGACACGAGCGCCCGCAGCGACTGCCAGTATTTGTGAGGCTGGTTCAGCATCCAGTGGTGAAGCAGGTACAGACCTGCCAGTAGGTGTGTGTGGGGTAAGGATGCGCATCGAGTGGTGAAGCAGGTACATACATGCCAGTAAAAAGAGTGTGTGTGTGGGGGGGGATTCGGCATCCAGTGGCAAAGCAGGTATAAACCCCAAACAAAGTTTGGGTGTGTGTGGTGGTTCAGCAACAGTGCTGCTGGTACATGCTTGCCAGTAAGTGTGTGAGGGGGGAGATGGAGGGGTGATGGGGTCAGGTCTAGGGAGGGTAGAAGAGTGGCTGGTCGGCAGGGCGACTGGCACATGAGTATAATATGCGAGATGCCCGATGCCCGATGCCCGATGCAAGGTCAACAGGGTCGAGTCCTGGGTCCAGGGGCAAGTGCAAGGAGTCTGGGGCCATGGCTTTCGCGCGTAAAGGAAAGGAACCTTGCCCCACCGTCAAGAAAGCAACAACAGGTAAACAAGTAACCTTCGTTTTCCCATGTGTCCAAAAAGTTTGACCTGCAGCATCCAGCTACAGAGCAGCTGCCTTCTAGCTTTCAGGCAGCTACCCAGCATCTGCCAGCCGGCTACCGACCAGCTTCCACTCAGCGACATCCCCGCACCTGCCAGGTACCGTTCGCGCGCGTCACCACTCGCCAGCTGGTCCTTCATCACGTGCGCTAAGCTGTGCTTCGCAAACGCGTCGGCGTCCAGCGTGCAGCGTGCCATCAGCGCCAGCAACAGCGCCAACCGCCGCTCAAGCACCGCGTCGTTCCACAACACCACGCCGTTGGCGGCGGCCGCGCTGCCCAGCTGCGTCGCTGCGTCGCGCTCAGCAGCGGCGGCGGCGGCAGCGGCCGCCCTGCCGACGCTGCCGCGCCAACTGCCGCCCCCCTGCTGCTGCTGCTGTTGTTGCTGCTGCTGTTGTATCCCCGCAGAAAAGCCCGTGGACGAGGCGGTATGTGTTGAGTAGGGCGCCGGGAGGCCTCCGCCGCTGCTGGTTTCGGAGCCCGGGGGCGGGCGGGCGTGCAGCTCAGTGGGCCTGCCTGTGAAACCTCTTCCGGGTCCGCAGCCGGGAGCTGTCGCTGTCGAGCTGCCCGGATGGCGGGGCTGGGAGCACTGCTGGAGGAGGAGCACCTGCAGGCAGGTTGGCAAACAATTGAGACGGCTGAGTTAGCAACTCATAACCCTAAACAACAAATGTGCAGGGGCAACCTGCGACCAGAGGGTTGCTGTGGCGGACTACAGAATTGTCGCATTCTTCGTATACCGAGCTTGAGCCAAACCAGTTTTCCCTCTCCCCTCATCTGTATGTCTAGTCATCCTTTTCTATTCTACCCCAAGCTTTCCTCTCCTCCCACTCTCCCCCTGCCAACTCCTTCTCCCCCTCCCCCCCCCTTCCTTGTCCCTTCTTACAAGCAGCTCCGCTGGCGTCGATTGCAGCACATCTGATGCCAGGCCTGTCTCTCCGGCCAGCAACGCAGCCGCCACTGGGAGCTGCCTCTGAGACAGCGGGCGGGATTGCGGCCCAGAGGCTGTAACTCCTAAAGTAACTCCCGCTGTAACTCTGGGCCCTGTTACAGGCCGGCAAGAGGCCGCTAACACATGGTCCGCAAGAGCATGGATGGCCGTCAGGCTGCAGCAGGAGCAGCAAACATGGGTGAGGGGTGAACTCATTGGAGTTACATATGGCAACATAAGGTTACATGAGGTTGTGTAAGGTAGTGTCCTGGTGTTACTCAAGTTTGATGCACCTCAGCGACAAGAAGAGACCCGTACATGGCCCGCTGGCGTGTGTAGATCATTATCATATGGGTATGCATGATCGTTGCTTGAGGTCTGCTATTGGTCCACTCCTCTCCAGTTACACTTTATTCAAAGGTCCAACGACATGACACTTCCAGAGGTGCTAGGAGTGAGCATGGGGGTTGTGCAAAACTGTAATGAAACTGCCGCAACCAGTTTGCAGCTCCTGTCTTACCACTGCAGCCGCTCACCTACACTTATCCCCCCTCTGCAGCACCCACCCTAACTCGCTGTTGCTCACCTGCACCCATTCCTCCTCTGGAGCACCCACCCTAACTAACCCTAACTGCCGCTATCAATCACCTGCGCCCATCCCCGCTCTGCAGCACCCACCCTAACTGACCCTAACTGCCGCTATCCCTCACCTGCGCCCATCCCCGCTCTGCAGCACCCATAGGAGGGTCACGTGCAACGCACACATGGCGGTGCGTGTACTGCCAGAACCCTCTTCGGTATCAGCGCCTACAACGGGGTTCAGCAAACGGGTTTGAAAGTCGAAGATTTCGAATTCAGGTTTTCATATCAGGTTTTCATGTCAGGGTTTCATATCAGGTTTCATATCAGGTTTCATATCAGGTTTTCATATCAGGGTTTCATATCAGGTTTCATATCAGGTTTTCATATCAGGTTTTCATATCAGGTTTTCATATCAGGTTTCAGATCAGGTTTTCATGACAGGTTTTCATATCAGGTTTTCATATCAGGTTTTCATAACATGTTTTCATATCAGGTTTTCATATCAGGTTTTCACATCAGGGTATCACATCAGGTTTTCATATCAGGTTTTCATATCAGGTTTTCATATCAGGTTTTCATATCAGGTTTTCATATCAGGTTTTCATATCAGGTTTTCATATCAGGTTTTCATATCAGGTTTTCATATCAGGGTTTCATATCAGGGTTTCATATCAAGGTTTTCATATCAGGGTTTCATATCAGGTTTTCATGTCAGGGTTTCATATCAGGATTTCATATCAGGGTTTCACAAACGGTACATAGAGAGTGGGATAGTGAGAGATGGTAATAGAGTGAGGGCGAGAGTGTGTGAGAGCCTGCCCCCCATTCCCTTACCCGCTGTTGATGCTGACGAGGCATCTGGCCGCTCCAGTGGCGCCGAGGCGGCCCGCAGGTCCGACACCGCCCGCACGGAGGCCTGCAAAAGGAATTGTCAGAGATTGTCAGGGATTGTCAGGGGGTCAGAGGGTCAGGGTAGTCCGCAGATCAAGACACCGCTCACATGGAGGGGTCTGTGCAAGCATGGGATCCGGGGTGTGGCGGGGGTCAGGCAGTCAACATGTCGAGGTGTCAGGGGGGCGAACCGCAGGGCAAACACAGCTCGCATCTCAGCCTGCGGGGTCGATCAAGGGTCCGGGGTCCGGGGGCAGGCGTCAGGGGTCAGGAATGTGGCGGGGACCGGGAGTCAAGGTGTCAGGGTGTGAATTACAGAGCAGACACACAGAGTCAGTGCCTCCAATGGCTTGAGTTTGAACGTCCGATTCACATTTTGTTGGCACCCAAGGAGTAAATTTCTACCCCCCGCAGGTAGGTCCAGCTTCACATGGAAGGGAGGGATTAAGATCCAGCTTCACGTGGAGGGTATGGATCTAGATCCAGCTTTACATGAAGGGGATGGATCTAGATCCAGCTCCACATTTGGTATATATTCCACTTCCCCCAGCACTCCAGCTTCAGCTCACACCTGCCATGCAACGCCCTCATGGCGTGTTGTGTCGTGACAGCAGAGGGATCATGCACATAAGCGGTAGATCAAAAGATGGATCTGGATCTAAATCTGTGTCGCCCCTAAGCGCACCTGCAGCAGCAGCTCGCAACCGCCCGGCACCACCCTCACAACATGGAGCATTGTGTCAGCTAGCATTGAGCGCCAGGACCCAGCCGGGGCTTGCTTCAGGTTCAGAGGCGACAGGTGGAGGAGGTTTGGCTGCAGCAGGGGAAGAGAACAGGGAAAGGGATGATTGGCTGGAGGAGGTGGTAAAGGAGAAGGAGGGGGGGAATTGGGGAGGGGGAGGTTGGCAGCAGGAGAAGAAGAGTGGGAGGTTTGGCTGGACTAGGCTGAAAAGGAGGGGAGGGGGAGGCGGAGGAGATTCGGCTGCAGCGGGGGAAGAGGAGGGGGAGGGGGAGGAGGAGGTTTGGCTAGGGAAAAAGGGAAATAAAGGTGGGGGGTGCGGGGGACGAAGTTTGGCTAATTGGCTGCAGCAAGAGAGGAGGGTATTCCAAGCGGTCCTATCTGGGCGCTCCTGCTCCCTCACCCTTCTCCTCTCACCTAGCAGATTCAAGCGCCTGGCTGAGCAGCTGCGTCAGACATTCACCGCCAGATAAACCGCCATCGGAATTTGAGGACATCTGAACAAAGGGAATTCCTGGCGGTCTCACCGGGCGCACCCGCTCCCACGTGCGCCTGCTCTCACCTAGCAGACCGGGAAAGCCCGGCTGAGCAGTTGGTGTAGCCAGTGCACGGCCAGAGAGCTCGCCGGTTTTCTTTTCCAGAAGGTTGAAGGACTACCCACAAGCTTCTGCTCCCACCTGGCAGATCTTAGCGCCCGGGCGAGTGGCTGGTGTAGCCAGTGCAAGGCCAGGAATACCGCCATCGGCATTCCAAGACATCTGACAAAACACAACTGCTAGGAGTTCCTTCCTCACCGGGCCCTCCTGCCCCCACACGCGCTCAGAACTCACCTGGCAAACATGGAAGGCCCGGCTGAGCAGCTGGTGTAGCCAGTGCACGGCCAGCTGGCGCGCCGCAGCCGACTCCACGCGACAAAGCTCCTTGAACGCCTGCCAGTCCGGCACTGGTCGGCGGGGAGAAGGTGTGGAGCTGCGGGTGTCACTCCCAGGCTCTATATGAGCCACGGTGGCCTGATGGAGGGAGGAGGGGAGGGGGGAAGAAGGGGGGGGGGGGGGGGTAATAGGGTGTGGGGGAGGAAGGGAGGAGGTTTCAGGGTGGCTAAGGTGTTTCGGGTGAAAGTTAATGGGTAACTAGATGTCATGATGAAAATAGTGATGACTTCTAAGTTCATACCAGGCTTCATACCGTTACTTTCATTGATTTCGAAAATCCAGACTTTGATTTCATACACGTGTTTTACAACAGGTACATGACGAATCGAATTAAGATTTTCATACGCTCGCATTTCATGATTTCAAATCCCGTCTCTGTCCACGCAGATGAAGATGGAGGTTGTGACCAGGTTGTGACAGCGACAGGCGTGTGTGTGTTGGGTGGGGATATGGTGACAAAGGCAGACAGGGGGGGCTGGGAGGGGAGGGCCAGTGTACCAAAGATGGCTGAGGGTGTTGACATCCCTCCTACCTGCACACTGGAACTGATCTCCTCCACCCCCTCCAGAGCAGCCATCACGCAGCCCTCCACCTCATACAGAACGCAAGCCAGTAGTGCCGGGCCCTCAGGCTGCATCTTGACTAGATCGGGACACGCCACCTGAGGGGGAGGAGAGGGGAAAGGGGGGTGGGAGCAAGGCAGGGCAGGCCGCCCGAGGGGGAGGAGAGGGGAAAGGGGAGTGGGAGCAAGGCAGGGCAGGCCGCCTGAGGAGGAGGAGAGGGGAAAGGGAAGTGGGAGCAACGCAGGGCAGGCCGCGTGAGAGGGAGGAGAGGGGAAAGGGGAGTAAGAGCAAGGCAGGGCAGGCCGCGTGAGAGGGAGGAGAGGAGAAAGGGGAGTGGGAGCAAGGCAGGGCAGGCCGCGTGAGAGGGAGGAGAGGGGAAAGGGGAGTGGGAGCAAGGCAGGGCAGGCCACGTGAGAGGGAGGAGAGGGGAAAGGGGAGTGGGAGCAACGCAGGGCAGGCCGCCTGAGGGGGAGGAGAGGGGAAAGGGGAGTGGGAGCAAGGCAGGGCAGGCCGCATGAGAGGGAGGAGAGGGGAAAGGGGAGTAAGAGCAAGGCATGGCAGGCCGCGTGAGAGGGAGGAGAGGGGAAAGGGGGGTAAGAGCAAGGCAGGGCAGGCCGAATGAGGGGGAGGAGAGGGGAAAGGGGGGTGGGAGCAAGGCAGGGCAGGCCGCCTGAGGGGGAGGAGAGGGGAAATGGGAGTGGGAGCAAAGCAGGGCAGGCCGCCTGAGGGGGAGGAGAGGGGAAAGGGGAGTGGTGGCAAGGCAGGGCAGGCCGCCTGAGGGGGAGGAGAGGGGAAAGGGGAGTGGGAGCAAGGCAGGGCAGGCCACGTGAGAGGGAGGAGAGGGGAAAGGGGAGTGGGAGCAATGCAGGGCAGGCCGCCTGAGGGGGAGGAGAGGGGAAAGGGGAGTGGGAGCAAGGCAGGGCAGGCCGCATGAGGGGGAGGAGAGGGGAAAGGGGAGTGGGAGCAAGGCAGGGCAGGCCACGTGAGAGGGAGGAGAGGGGAAAGGGGAGTGGGAGCAACGCAGGGCAGGCCGCCTGAGGGGGAGGAGAGGGAAAAGGGGAGTGGGAGCAAGGCAGGGCAGGCCGCGTGAGAGGGAGGAGAGATAAGGGGAGTGGTGGCAAGGCAGGGCAGGCCGCCTGAGGGGGAGAAGAGGGGAAAGGGGAGTGGGAGCAAGGCAGGGCAGGCCTCGTGAGAGGGAGGAGAGGTGAAAGGGGAGTAAGAGCAAGGCAGGGCAGGCCGCGTGAGAGGGAGGAGAGGGGAAAGGGGAGTGGGAGCAAGGCAGGGCAGGCCGCGTGAGAGGGAGGAGAGGGGAAAGGGGAGTGGGAGCAAGGCAGGGCAGGCCGCGTGAGGGGGAGGAGAGGGGAAAGGGGAGTGGGAGCATGGCAGGGCAGGCCGCGTGAGGGGGAGGAGGGAAGAGGAGGAGGGTGGTCAAGGCAGGGCAGGCCGCCTGAGGGGGAGACTGGGAGAGGGGGACACTGTGAGAAGGGGAGACTGGGGGAGGGGGAGGAGGAGGAGGAGGGGGGTCAAGGCAGGGCAGGCTGCCTGAGGGGGAGACTGGGAGAGGGGGACACTGTGAGAAGGGGAGACTGGGGGAGGGGGAGGAGGAGGAGGAGGGGGGTCAAGGCAGGGCAGGCTGCCTGAGGGGGAGACTGGGAGAGGGGGACACTGTGAGAAGGGGAGAATGGAAGAGGGGGAGGAGGAGGAGGGGGGTCAAGGCAGGGCAGGCCACGCTAGGGGGAGACTGGGGGAAGGGGCGACTGGGGGGAAGGGAGGGGGAGTAGGAGGGAGAGCAAGACAGGGCAGGCCGCCCGAGAGGGAGGAGGGGGTAGGATGAGGGGGAGGGGGAGGGGTGGGTGGGAGGAGGGGGCAGGGAAGGCTGTACGGGGAGGAGAGGTTGCTTGTGTGTGTGTGTGTGTGTGTGTGTGTGTGTGTGTGTGTGTGCGACATTAGGCCCCCAGGTTCCGTCTCAACCAGATTAGTTCAGGTCGCCACGGAGGGGGAAGGGGTGCGTGTAGATGTGTGTTCCCGTTTGGGTATATCAGGGCGTGTCATGACCGCCCCCTACCTCGGCCCACCACTTACTGAGCACAATTAATTAACGCAGCGTCTGGCTTTGAGCAGTGACCTGTACTGCTTCTATCATCCTGGCAGCAGGCTGAGGGCAAAGGCACAGAACCGTTGCCTGTAGTGCCTACCCGCACCAACCTGTACCGCATCTACCGGCCTGGCGGCAGGCCCGGGGCGCAGATACCGTACCGCCACCTGTAGCACCTAATCATACTAACCTGTACCGCATCTACCAGCCTGCCGGCAAGCCCAGGGCGTGGGCACCGTACCGCCGACCCGAAGTACCAACCCTAACAGACCTGTCCTGCATTTATCGGCCTGGCGGCAGGCCCGGCCGGGGCGCAGGCACCATACCGACTAAAAAAAGCCGGTCCTGCGCTGTACGAACCTGTACAAACTCGAACAGCCTGTTGGACGGCCCAGAGTGTGGGCACTGTACCGCCACATGTAGTACCAACCTTTACTGACCTGTACTGCACCCATCAGCCTGCCGGCAGGCCCAGGGCGCGGACACCGTACTGCAGCCTGTAGTGCCATTGCTATCGCCTCCGCATTGAGGGACCCAACGAATGCCACAAGGCGCCTTGAAGAGCGACCTAGTCAGGGACAGGGGGATAAAGCGCTTGGGGGATTAGGGTTCAGGGTTTGAGCGATGTTCCCTCCCACACTGAGTGGAAGTCATGAGCGAGGTTTGTTGAAGGGGTCGTTGGGGTGGGATTTATAGCGCGGACCGATGCGCGCCTGGAGGAGCTTTGTTTATAAAGAGGGGCTGACTGGTGGACGGAGGTGGAGCAGACAAGGGTTATAGCAGAGGTTTCAAGTGGCTTTCAACGGGACGTGGGTGGGATTAAAAACAGCCGATGTGCAGGAAGGACATCCACACCAGGAGTTAATGGTTTGATTAAATCTTTCAACATCTCACTGGTGACACACTTCTCCTCCCTATTCTCCTCCCCCTTCTCCTCCCTCTTCTCCTCCCCCTTCTCCTCCCTCTTCTCCTCCCCCTTCTCCCCCCTCTTCTCCTCCCCCTTCTCCTCCCCCTTCTCCTCCCTCTTCTCCTCCCCCTTCTCCTCCCTCTTCTCCTCCACCTTCTCCTCCCCCTTCTCCTCCCCCTTCTCCTCCCTCTTCTCCTCCCCCTTCTCCTCCCTCTTCTCCTCCCCCTTCTCCTCCCTCTTCTCCTCCCCCTTCTCCTCCCTCTTCTCCTCCCCCTTCTCCTCCCCCTTCTCCTCCCCCTTCTCCTCCCTCTTCTCCTCCACCTTCTCCTCCCTCTTCTCCTCCACCTTCTCCTCCACCTTCTCCTCCCTCTTCTCCTCCCCCTTCTCCTCCCTCTTCTCCCCCCCCTTCTCCTCCCCCTTCTCCTCCCTGTTCTCCTCCCTCTTCTCCTCCCTCTTCTCCTCCCCCTTCTCCTCCCCCTTCTCCTCCCTCTTCTCCTCCCTCTTCTCCTCCCCCTTCTCCTCCCCCTTCTCCTCCCTCTTCTCCTCCCTTTTCTCCTCCCTCTTCTCCTCCCCTTTATCCTCCCTCTTATCCTCCCTCTTCTCCTCCCCCTTCTCCTCCCCCTTCTCCTCCCCCTTCTCCTCCCTCTTCTCCTCCCTCTTCTCCTCCCTCTTCTCCTCCCTCTTCTCCTCCCCCTTCTCCTCCCCCTTCTCCTCCCCCTTCTCCTCCCTCCTCTCCTCCCTCCTCTCCTCCCTCTTCTCCTCCCCCTTCTCCTCCCTCTTATCCTCCCTCTTCTCCTCCCTCTTCTCCTCCCTCTTCTCCCCCCCCTTCTCCTCCCCCTTCTCCTCCCCCTTCTCCTCCCTCTTCTCCTCCCTCTTCTCCTCCCCCTTCTCCTCCCCCTTCTCCTCCCTCTTCTCCTCCCTCTTCTCCTCCCTCTTCTCCTCCACCTTCTCCTCCCTCTTCTCCTCCCCCTTCTCCTCCACCTTCTCCTCCCCCTTCTCCTCCCTCTTCTCCTCCACCTTCTCCTCCCTCTTCTCCTTCCACAGCCTTCGACATTTTCCTCGCTCTTCCCTCCCTCAAAGCACTCACTCGCCTCTTCTCTTAACTTCAAACCAATCATTGTGGTACTTTATCTTACCCCTCTGCTCCAGAACCAGCTCTCTCACCTCCGGGCACTAGCTTTGTGAGGAGCACCATGAGCAGGTCCAACCTGCTGTCCGGTGTCGGTGCCCGGGCCAGGTGCTCCAGAACCTCTGGCAGGCCCCCAAACGTGGCCGGAACTCCCTCGGGCTGTGCGGTCTCCGCCAGCTGAGAGGCATGGAGCCCCATATTGCTGCCACTCAGCGGCCGCATGTGGTGCGAGGCGGTGACGGTGGCCAGGGCGGGCGAGGTGGCGGGCGACGGCGCCGTGGGGCTGCGGTGGTGCTTCGTGGAACTGCTGGCGGCGGCCGTGGCCGCGGCTGCGGAACGCGTCTGCGATGGGAGTGAGCCCGCCCCCGCTCCCGCTGCAGTCCCCGCCCCACCAGGGGCTTGGTTGCGCCAGTGCGGCTGCCCGGGGGCGCTCTGCAGCCTTACGGGGGAGGCTAGCGGGGTGTTGTTCATGGAGCCGGGGGCCGTGTCGGCGAAATTGGCATGCCCCGTTGACGCCCCGCTGACCTCGCCTGAGCCGTCTTTGTTTGTAACCAGCAGGTGGCAGGCCAGGCGCAGCAGGTGGCAGTACAGCTCCTCAGACCTGCGGTACAGGCACGTGGGTAGTACGGCAGTACAGTTGGTAAGGCCAGCGGTACAACCAGGCAGATTCAGCAGCGACGGCAACATGATGTCTGTCACAGCATCACTGAGGATGACATTCATGATGTGGCTCACTGCGTCGCTATTTATCAGCATGTGGCTCATCATGTCCCTCAATACCTATACCGATCAATACCGGTGTACCTATATCCTTCATTATTTCGCTCCTTACCAGTGTCTTGCTCACCATGTCTCTCAATATATCGCTCAATACCGGTTAAGCGTGTCGCGCATTATGTTGCTCGCTGTCACTCACATGCATGTCTAACAGGGAACAGTGGTGAAGGGAGGCATCAGGCAGTAAAGCCCATCCTTGGGCACTACAGCCCAGACCCTTACCAGCTACATGTGTAACAGGGCCTTCAAAGGCAAAACATCCCCACCCTCTGCAGGCACTACGAACAGAGGGTGCCTCACCAGCCACATGTAGAACAGGGCTTCAGCAGGCAGTACATACACCCCCTTTGCAGGCACTACACCCCTGACCAGCTGATGTGACACTGGCCCTGAGTATCCCCACCATCACCTTCAACAGGCAGTACAACCGCCCTCCACAGGCAACACACCCCTGTCCTTTGCAGGCACTACACCCCTAAGCAGCTGAATGTAGCACAGGCCCTGAGCAGGCCCAGCATCGTCCTGAACAGGCAGTACATCCTCCCCTCTGCATGCAGTACAACCCACCCCCCGCAGGCACTGCACCCCTCACCAGCTGAACGTGACGCAGGCCCTGAGCAGGCCCATCATCATCCTGAACAGGCAGTACATCCTCCCCTCTGCATGCAATACAACCCACCCCCCGCAGGCACTGCATCCCTCACCAGCTGAACGTGACGCAGGCCCTGAGCAGGCCCATCATTGCGCGGAGGGGCAGCGGCTCCACCCATGCTGCCACAAACAGACCCGACTGCGCAGTCAGCTGCAAGGTGCTGCCCAGGGCTGCCTGCCACACACCCTCCTCCATCTCCTCCACCTAAAGGGGGCAGTGAGAGGGGGGCAGGGTACGAGGGTGAAATGAGGTTGAGACTGGGGAAAACGAGGATTAGAGTTTGCCACAAGGTCAAAGTGAGGGGGGACGGGCAGGGGGAGAGGGGGGGAGGAGGGGGGGGGAGGGGGGGAGGAGGAGGGGGGGAGGGGGGGAGGAGGAGGGGGGGGCAGGGGGAGAGGGGGGGAGGAGGGGGGGGGGGGGGGGGGCGGGGGGCAGGGGGAGAGGGGTGGAGGGGGTGGGGGGCAGGGGGAGAGGGGTGGAGGAGGGGGGGGGGCGGGGGGCAGGGGGAGAGGGGTGGAGGGGGGGGGGGGGGGGGGGCGGGGGGCAGGGGGAGAGGGGTGGAGGAGGGGGGGGGGGCGGGGGGCAGGGGGAGAGGGGTGGAGGGGGGGGGCAGGGGGAGGGGGGTGGAGGAGGGAAGGAGGAGGAGGAGAGGGGGGGAGGAGGGGGAGAGGAGGGGAGGAGGGGGGGAGGAGAAGGAGAGGGGGGGAGGAGGGGGAGAGGGGGGCAGGGGGAGAGGGGGGGAGGAGAAGGAGAGGGGGGGAGGAGGGGGAGAGGGGGGGAGGGGGGGGGCGGGGGCATGGGGAGAGGGGGGGAGGAGAAGGAGAGGGGGGGGGGAGGGGGAGAGGGGGGGAGGAGGGGGGGGCGGGGGGCTGGGGGAGAGGGGGGAGGAGATGGAGAGGGGGGGAGGAGGGGGGGAGGAGGAGGGGAGGAGGGGTAGAGGGGGGGGGGAGGGGTAGAGGGGGGGAGGAGGGGGAGAGGAGGGAAGGAGGGGGAGATAGGGGGAGGAGGGGGTGACAGGAGGGATAGGACAGGAATCGCAGTTTGGGTTGGAAAGCCTAGAAGCTTTTGACCTACCTCCCCCCCCCAAAACGCTTTGTGGTGTGTGCTGAGCACCTGTATGGTTTCAGAGCGAGTGTGTGGTTAGGTGCTGAGCACCTGTATGGTTTCAGAGCGAGTGTGTGGTTATGTGCTGAGCACCTGTGTGGTTTCAGAGCGAGTGTGTGGTTAGGTGCTGAGCACCTGTATGGTTTCAGAGCGAGTGTGTGGTTAGGTGTCGAGCACCTGTATGGTTTCAGAGCGAGTGTGTGGTCAGGTGCTGAGCACCTGTATGGTTTCAGAGCGAGTGTGTGGTTAGGTGCCGAGCACCTGTATGGTTTCAGAGCGAGTGTGTGGTTAGGTGCTGAGCACCTGTATGGTTTCAGAGCGAGTGTGTGGTTAGGTGCCGAGCACCTGTATGGTTTCAGAGCGAGTGTGTGGTCAGGTGCTGAGCACCTGTATGGTTTTAGAGCGAGTGTGTGGTTAGGTGTCGAGCACCTGTATGGTTTCAGAGCGAGTGTGTGGTTAGGTGCTGATCACCTGTACGGTTTGAGAGCGAGTGTGTGGTTAGGTGCTGAGCACCTGTATGGTTTCAGAGCGAGTGTGTGGTTAGGTGCTGACCACCTGTATGGTTTCAGAGCGAGTGTGTGGTTATGTGCTGAGCACATGTATGGTTTCAGAGCGAGTGTGTGGTTAGGTGCCGAGCACCTGTATGGTTTCAGAGCGAGTGTGTGGTTAGGTGCTGAGCACCTGTATGGTTTCAGAGCGAGTGTGTGGTTAGGTGCTGAGCACCTGTATGGTTTCAGAGCGAGTGTGTGGTTAAGTGCTGATCACCTGTAAGGTTTCAGAGCGAGTGTGTGGTTAGGTGCTGGAGTGCTGCACAACTTGCAATGGTTTCAGAGCCCTTATACTTGTAGCGCCTATATGATAAACGGTTTGGGGCTGTACGCCTGGTGGTTTCAGAGCCCCTAAACTTGTAGCGCCCCTCATGACAAAATAGTTCGGGGGTTGTACATCTTGTGGTTTCAGAGCCCTAGTGGTTTCAGGTGACTAGATCCCATGTGCTTTATGGTTTCATATTGTGCACCCTCGTGGTTTAGACCCGCCTTCACGCCCGCCTCGCCTCACCTCACACAGCACTAACAGAAGTGGGAATAGAAGTGCCCGTAACCATCTCAGAAAAACCTCAGGCTGCGCCCAGGCGGCAGGGCCACCACAATCTCCACCGCTAGTGTCCGCATCACCGCCTCCGCCACGACTGCCAGCGCCGGGGGTTGTCGCCGCCGGGGTCGTTGGCTGCTGCTGTTGGTTATTGAGGTGGTGCTGTTGGCTGCGCGTGTCGGGGGATGCCCAGTGCTGAGGCAAGCCCGCGGCGGGAGGCGTCGCACAGCGGTTGGGCAGCAGCGGGGAGGGCGGGTTGCTACGGGCCGGGCTCGGAGAGGCTTGCTGCGGTGCACAGCGTTGGTTGAAGTGTGTAGTGTTGGTCAAAGTGTGTTGGGTTGGATTGAGAAGTGTAAGGTGGGCATGTGGGATGCGTGGATGTCAGCAACAGTGTGGCATAGCTACCTGCTGGCTATCTGGGCGGTTAGTAATCAGCTACTGGACAGCTTCCTGTCGGATAATGGAGTGACCGCCCGTCAGCTTCTGGACAGCTACATGTCAGCTTCTGGTGGCTTCCTAGGCTGGCAACTCCCACTGACCAGCCATACCTCATGACTAAATATATTTCCAATGCCCAGCTATCCATCTGCTTGCGGCTAGCTCTAGCAGGCAGCTACCCATCAGGCTCTGACCAGTTACCGGCCAGCTGCTTATTGCTACTGGTATGCCATACCATATCAGCATCAGCATCAGCATCAGCATCAGCATCAGCATCAGCATCAGCATCAGCATTAACCAGATGGGAAGCGTTAAGGGGCCGAGTGGCATCAGGAGCTGCCATGATCCAGAACATACCTGCAAAAGTGCCGCGTGCACAGCCAGATTGTACAGCAGGTCAAACGCCCTTGCACGCGTACCGCCCTCACGACTGAGCTGCGCCTTGTACAGCATGCGAAGTACAAGCGGGTACGCCGGACCCGGGCCTGCCGTGAGGTACAGGTCCATGACGAGCTTAATGAGGATGCTGCAGCAGGCCTGCAGGGGGGGGGCAAGGATCCAGGTGAGATCTAGATCTCTTGGATAGGTTCCAGATCTCAGCGATGCCAGATCTTGGTCGTAAGAGGACCAGATCCGATCAAGAAGATCAGACCTTAACCCCTAACCAGGGATAAGCTACTGAAATTGTGAGCGAGCCGTGCTATGATTTCCTCATCCTAATAAACTTACAAGTCTCTCTTAAGGGGGCCTGCCAATGGCCTGCCACGGGTGATCTTGTAAATATCGTGTTTATTCCAGCGCACACCACACCCCTACATGTGGCGAGTCGCAGGGGAAAGTCACTTGGACACACCTGCGGCAAGGGGCCCCAGCAGGCTCTGTCCAAATGTCGTCCCCATCAGACCTGCGACTCGCCACATGTAGGGGTGTGGTGTGCACTAGAGTGAAACACGTTATTTACAAGATCACCCGTGGCTCTCTCCCCCCCCTCATCAGCCATCGGCCATGTTGTAGATGGATAATAGCATCCTTCAAGCATCCTTCAAGCATCCTTCAAGCATCCTTCAAGCATCCTTCAAGCATCCTTCAAGCATCCTTCAAGCATCCTTCAAAACAGATTGTCAATTGGCCATTGACACATTTCAGCCTGGCTGGCAGCTCTTGACGGCATGCCCTGCATTGCTGTTTCCGTAGTTCAGGCTTGTCACAAGACCTCTTACACTGAAGCCCGTGGCCAGCTGAATCACGGCGATGGGGTAGATGCGTCCTAGTCAGCTCCTTCAGCTGCCCTGCTATAAGGACTCTAGGGACCAAGGGCTCCAAACACAATCACACACACAGCTTTCCTCAAGGCTTCAATTCACGATTTTTTCCCGTTTTGTTTTGTACTTACCACACCAGTGCAACACCGAGTCGTACCACGCCAGTGCAACACCAAAGTGTACTGCAACAGTGTTAAAACGAGCCGTACCGCACCAATACAAAACTAAACCGTACCATACCAGTACAACACCCAAACATGCCACACCTGTCCTAAACCGTCGACGTGGAACTGCGATTCCCAGTAGCCGGCCTGCTGGTCGCCACCCGCCTACGGTACACACAGTACATGTTAAGCAGTACATGTACATCAGTGTCAGTGCAATGCACAACCTGTGCAACCCAAAAGGGCTCACAGGCGAAGTATAGCTGACGAGGCGCAAAATGAAGTCCAGGGACCATGTGGCAGCTGGGCTCAAACCTTGCCTCATTCAGATCCCTGGATTTAGGATCTAAGGTTGCTAGATCCAAGGACCCGTAGACACAAGGATCTGGATGTGGAATCAAGTCTCCATGTTCATCCGTAGATCATGCGTGGATCCACCAAGCCTCAATTTTCCCTTCCTCTCCCCCCGAAATAGTGTCAAACTGAAGGCGTGCGACGACAAGCATACATCAACCAGGCCCTCATTAGAATTTTAAGAAAGCTTCCCAGAGGACCAAGCCTCAGAATCTTCCGGAACCTGAGCGTACCTGATCCGCCCCGCCACTGTCCACCCTGTCAACCCCCTCGTCACCCGCCGCCGCTACCCCGTTTTGCCTCTGGGACCGACCGCCAGTCGGAGCGGCGGCGGCAAGCCTACTTGAGCTTCCGGGTGCCGCCGCCGCCGCAGCAGCTCCCAGGACCACCTCGATGGCCACGGCAACGTCTTCCTCAGCGGCATATAGACTCTCCTGAGTGGGTTCAGTGTGTAGGTTTAAGGATCGGCTAAAAGACCCCCCTGCGGCAGCTCAGAGACCCTCCTAGGTGGAGAGTGGGCAGGTGCTTCAGGTGATTCACAGTTCATGGCTCACGGTTCACGGTTCATGGCTTCAGGTGAAGGGTTCAAGGGTTCAGGGTTCAAAGTTCGTTTTTTGGGTCCAAAGGTTGAGTTGATCACCCCCCCCCCCCCCTCCCTCTCTCCTCTCCCTCCCCCTAAAGTATTCACAAACTCCATAACACAGCAGATCTTTAGCCCCCCAAACCCAGCACAACATCTCTATGCACCCCTTCCGCTTAAGGTGACCCCCCCCCCTCTCTGCCTCCCCACCCCTAGGTTGCCGTTTCCCCCACCCTCGTCTTCCACAACCCTCTCGAGTACCATTTCCCCCTGCTCCTTTCCTCCCTCCCTTCCCTTGCAAGCTACCATTCCCAATTTCCCATCCTTTCAAACCTGCATGCTGCAGCCCTCCCCCTACACTTGCAAGTCATAGGGCACCCTCACCAACGCAACCTCCTTCCCCTTCCTCAGAAAGTTGGTTGGTTGGTTGGTTACCCCCCTTCCTCCCCCTACTTCTCCCCTTTATCCCCCCTCCCTCTCTCTCCCATCCCCTCTCCCTCCTCCCCCCCCTCCCCCCCCTCCCTCCCCTTACTTCTCCCCTTCACCCCTCCCTCTCCCTCTCCCCCCCCCCCCCCCCCCCCCTCCCCTTCCTCTCACCTGCTGGCTGCAACCCCCAAAACACATACATGACGTGAGGCGCCCCCGCCTGCCGTGATCCCCTTTCTGAAACCCACCACTTATGATGATCCTGTCACCCCCCTCTATCCCCCCTCCTTCCCATGTTCTGTTCCAGCAAGATTAACCGTTTCCCCCCTCCCCCCAATCCCCTCCTTCCCACCTGCATGCTGTAGGGTTGGTGGTGAAAAAGCATCCGAGGAACTCGGCCCGACCGCCGAACAGCAGGGGCAATGATGACCGCGGCGGGGCCATTCTTTATGGGAGGGGCAGCCTGATGCAAACAAGAGACAAGCTCGGGGTTCAGAGTTCAAGATTTCGCGTTCAAGGTTCAGAGTTCAAGATTTGGGGTTGAGGGTTTAAAGTGCCGGGTTGAGGGATGGTGACAGGCTCCCCCTTGAGGGCGAAGTCCGCCTGGGGGAACAACAGGTTAAAGGCTCAGGGAGTGAAGGGTTCAGAGGTGAGGGATGAGAGTATTGCGGTGCGAGTCCGTTTGATGGCATCCAAAGGGTGCAGTCTTCAGTGTTAAGGGTTTAGGGTCCAAAGCTTAGGGTGTTTAGGGTGCAGTATTCAGTGTTTAGGAAGTTCAGGGTTCAAAGCTTAGGGCACCAAGGGGGAAGACTGCCTGACATCCGCAAGAAATGTACATGTATGTGCAGTCCATGTCCAAGGTTTCAAAGGGAGTCAGGGTTAAGGGTCCAGTAGGTGAAGGATTTAGGGTACAGGGTTCAGGGAGTGAAGTTTTTGATGTTTTGTGGAAGGGCATTTGGGTCAGAGTTCGGGCGGGGGGTGTGACAAACACAAAGAGTAATAAAGTGAGATTGGATGATGTGTGTCACACTCATGAGGAAGCTCTGGCTATGGTTGCCAGGCAGATGGATGGAGGGTTCATACCCCAGCCTCCATCATTCACACTTAATGAAGGCCCTGAGAATGTTCCTTTTCCAACCTCCCTCCTTCACACTTCGTCCCTCCTTCACACTTCCCTCCCACACACCTCGGCCATGAGCGCCTCTGCCACCTCAGACAGATGACCCGGGATGAGGTGATGCTCCGTATCCAGGACACACTTTAAAAGTGTGGACACGCACACGACAGCGGGCCCCGACGAGGACTCGCCTGCAGGGTTGGGGATGAGTGCGGGGTTTAGGGTTTAGGGTTTAGGGTCCAGAATGTGTGCCCTGCTATTATACTTACAGATCAGAGACTGCTCCTTGTCCTTCTCCCCCTCCTCCCCTCGGGTAATCATGCATTTCATTTGGGAGCCATGCACATCCGCATCCATGCTATTCATACACAGAGGCCGCCCGCCCAGCGTACCCCGTTTCCCCCCTCCCCCTGATGTCCTGCCCCCCCCCCCCCACACACACACCCTCCATCCTATCCCCGGCGCCCACCGTGCGCGGAGCCGCTAGAGAAGCAAGGGTTCATATCGGGCAGCAGGTAGAGCCACGACGCGTCACCGTTGGGCCCCGCCTGCGCTGCCTGAGCCGCCACCTGAGGGGAACCCAATCCTCCCGAGTGGGATGGTGTCATCCCGCGGCCCGGCAGGGTGGCGGTGCGGGCGAAGGCTTCACCGGGGCCCCAGACCGCCCAGGACGGGGGCTCAGAAGCTGCTTGGCGGCCGGCAGAGTCCTGCAAGGTGTGTGAGATGTGTGGAAGGTGTGTAAGTGTGTGAGGAAGGGGGCGCTGCGCAGCTGTGATGCGATCGTCAGAGTCCTGGGGTAGGAGTGAGAGGTGAGTGTGGGAGGTGAGAATAAGAAAGTGCAGGGAGGGGGGGAGTGTGATGAAAGGTTGCATCAGGCGGTGAGGCGACAAGTTCGAGGCCGGGGAATGGGGCTTCGGGAAGCCATGCTTACTTCATCACCATGCATGCTTAAAATAGGAAACTCGCTAAGATAAACATGTTACGCTGCTTGCAAGCAACAGCCGCCTCAGGCCTGCCTGCAGATTGTTGTGAAACTGGAACTCAACAGCAAGCAACACCCCAAACTAAAAGCTAAAGCTGTGTGCCTGTCACTCAAATAACAAGCAACAACGCAGGTTCTGAATCCTGCAACTGCCATTGAAAACCATGCACACCACTGCCAGCGCCATGCCCGAGGATAGCTTGGTGTGGTGGGCTTTTAGGGTTTAGGGTTTAAAGTTCAGGGTTGCGGGTTGAAAGTAAAGGGTTGAGGGTTCAAGGCTCAGCAGTCAGATTCATACCACACGCACCCCTGCCAGCGCTACCGCCTCCAGCCCTTGATTGAAGGAGAGCTCGGTGAACTGTGACGGCGTGGCAGAGCCCTCGATGGGCAGCGGCAGGCCCGATGCCTGAGCAGCGTGAAGTGTGGAGGGAGAGAAGTGTGAACATCAAGTGTGTCAGCCATGAGTGTAATAAGGGGAAGCGGCGAGGGGAAACTGCTGCAGTAGGGTAGATTATAGGGTTAAGGGTACAAGCTATGGGGGTGAAAGTGAGAGTGAAGGAATGGGGCATGTAGGGACCTCAGGGTTTCAGGGGAAGGGAGCAGCACGAGGGTTGAGCGTTCAGGGTTCAGGCCTGAGATCCCAAACCCATGGTATACGCCTGGTTCAGAGTAGAGATACAATCATACAGGAAAATGTGTGTGAAGCAGGTCAAAGGTAGTAGGCATTCACTCTCTGTTGGGGTTTGATGAACCACAACGCCGGCCTCCACTGGAAAAGGTGGTAATGGTGAGTATAAGAGGAGCGCGAGAGAAGGGTGTGAGTCATGACTACTCATGAGAGAGCTGGTAGGGAGGAAACGTATAAAACTCTAAGCCAGGTCAAAAGCATTTTTACGTGGCTGTATTTAAGACAAAGATAAAGGATTTCGAATAAAGGGTTGAAGTGTTGCCCCCCGCCCCCGCTCAGTTTGCCAAGGGGTCCATCAACCCTAGCCTATACGCACCCCCCACCCAACACGCGCACCCTCTCTCCTTCTCTACCTCTCGGTATTTTCAACCTCCCTCCCCCTTTCATCCCTCACTTCCCGTATCCCCCCTCCCTGTACCCCCTCCTTCAAGCAACCCTCTCTATTCCCCCCCTCCCTGTACCCCCTCCTTCATGCAACCCTCCCTGTTCCCCCCCTCCCTGTACCCCCTCCTTCATGCAACCCTCCCTATTCCCCCCCTCCCTGTACCCCCTCCTTCATGCAACCCTCCCTGTTCCCCCCTCCTTCATGTAATCCTGTCTGTTCCCCCTTCCTCCTAAAGCCCTTTCTTCCTCTCTCACCTGCATGGAGGGCGCAGATCCCTCCGGGCCGCATTCACTGGGGGATGGAGTCCTGATGCCTGCGGGACCCTCCTCAGGCTGTGGCCCAATGGGACCCTGGGCGCCCAGCCTGCAGGGTTCAGGGTTCAGCCTGCAGGGTTCAGGGTTCAGGGTTCAGGGATTAGGGTAAGGATTCAGGGTTCAGGGTTCAGGGTTTGGGTGTATACATGGGCACCTGTCCTGCAGGGTTCAGAGTGAAGGTGTGACCCTCGCTCCTGTTTTGAGGGGGGGTCAGGTTAAGGGTTCGAGTGGCAACTTGGGTGCCTGGCTTTAAGGACTCAGTTGTTAGGTAGGACCCTCAGCGCCTGGTCTGAAGGGGTAAAGGTTCCGGGTTCAAGGATTTAGGTGGTTCCCTTGTCACGTCTGGAGGAAGGGATTCAAGTGAAGGGGTGCATGTGGGTCTGGTGACTGGCCTGCGGGTACATGGAAGGTGGGTCAGGAGGTGACAGTAACAGCATGAGACACCTAGGGTAAAGGGCAGCAGGCAGCACTCGCTCTCCACAGACGACTATATCTATATCTAATGGCAGCTAGATTTACTGGCAACCATGCCTACTGGCGCCCAGATGTTCTGATGCCCAGATCTAGATTTACTAGCGACCACGTCTGCTGGCACCTAGATCAGTGGATACCCAATTGTAATGTTCCTAGATCAACAAGCCGCCCTATCTCATGGCGCCTTGACGCACTATCACCCAGTGAAAAAGTGGCACCCAGGTGTACTGCACCGTGATGTGCTGGCGCCCAGATCTATCAGTGCCCTGATCTGGTAGGTGTCACACAATCAACGTACTTGGCAGGGTCCGGCTGGCTGCGCAGCCTTTGCAGGCTTGACCACAAGTATTTGAGGGACTTCAGAACTGTGTGTGAGGGTGGGGCACAGGTTCAGGTCTGGGTTCATGTCAGGGTCCAGGTCAGGGTCCTGGCCCAGGGTCAGGTCAGGATTCAAGTAAGGGTTAAGATCCTGGGTCAGGTCAGGGTCAAGATCTTGAGACAGGTCAGGGTCGGGGGGTGGGGTAGTCCAGGAAAGAAATCGTCAACGGTCAAGTATTTGAACAATGCAGCCTACATACCTCCACCCCCTCTGCACCGTGTTCCCTCTCACCTCCAAGAGGAGAGGAGGGTGCGGTTTCATCCATTCTTAACGAGAGAAAGAGGCGCCCGATCGCGGGTAAGCGCCCAACCAAAGTGCAGCGGCCTAATGGGGCATGGCACCCTATCGCAGTTTGGACGACAGGGCCCTGCCACCCGCAGGTCCCGCTCCAGGGCTAGTAGCAAGCACCTCTCTCTTCTTGATATGCTCATATTGTTGATGTTTTATACAGCTCCAAAAATTCTACCCAAAAGACTGTACTTATCCATACTTGCCACAAAAAGTCCATGGTTCAGGGTTAAGGGTTCAAGGTTCAGGGTGCATAGTTTAGGGTTCAGGGTTCAGGGTTCAGGGTTCAGGGCTCAGACCGCAAGGCTTTCTCAATGCATCGCATGGCTTGCTTGTCGGTGGTTCAGGCAGTAAGTACCTGCATGGTCAGCTTGGTACCAAGTAGACCATGCAGGTACGACCTTGAAAATTGTTTAGGCATCCACAGGGGGTGGAGAAGATTCCAGCGTGGCAACAGGTTGGCCGGTGAGGACTTCATAAAAGGAAGCAGGATGAGCAGAAGACAACACTCTTTTTCTGTAACCCTCTCCCGCTCCCTCGCAAATTTTCTGTAAGTCAGTCTCTCCCTATGTTACTGTTGTTCTCTATCACTCTCCCGTGTTCAGTCTTTCCTCTCACCATTCTCTTGAAGCTGGACAGCATCCGGAATCTGAACAGCACAGAGGACATGGGGGACGTTTGGCAAGTGGTGTGGGACACACGGGAAGCTCTAAACTAGGCAGGGGCCACATGGGCCACATGGGGCATGGGACGCATGGGAAGCAGACCACATGGTCCACATGGGGCATGGGGCACATTGGAAGCATACCACATGGGCCATATAGGGCACATGACACATGGGAAGCACACCAAATGGGCCACATGGGGCATGCGGCACATGCGAAGCAGATCACATGGGCCACATGGGAAGCATACCACATGGACCACATGGGGCATGGTGTACATGGGAAGCAGATCACAAAGTACACATGAGGCTTATGGGGCATACGTATCATGAGGTACCTGGGCATGGGATGTATGGGGAACATAAGGCAGTATGCCCCATGGCAGCGGGTTTAAGCCGAGGCTCAGCATGCCCTGGCATTCCAACCAGGTTTTAGGTCACATCAGAGGCCTCTGGTCAGACCAGGGTTTAGCTCGGGCTTCGATTAAAAGGCGTTCATAAAACAGACTATGGGAACCATATATGGTTTACCTCCTCGCAGAAGCGTTCCAGTGCCAGCAGCATGTCGTTTGATGGCACATGTCTGCAGGGGTGAGGGGGTGACAGAGTGGATCGGTGGGTGAGAGGGAGAGGCCACTCAATTTTGCATTAGTCGCTCAATCAGCATGTAACAACCCAGGTTATGAATGCAGGAGCTGCTACTGAAGCAGTCATGGTCCTGGCTATGAGTGCTGCAACTACCACTCAAACGGCACACTACAGCCTGGGCTCTGATTGTTGCAACTGCCGCTCAATCAGCAAGTCCTGACCCTGGCTCTGAGTGCTGGAGCTGCCACTCAAATGACAAGCAACCGCCTGGGCTCTGAATGCTGCAACTGCCAACCAAACGGCCAGAAACGGCCTGGGTGCTGACTGCTGCAACTGCAACTCAAATCGACAAGGAAGGGCCCGGGCAATAAATACTGCAACTGCAGCTTGGACAACAAGCAGTGGCCTCGGCTCTGAATGCTGTGACTGCTCAGAGGCTCAGGTTCTTTAAATTAAGCTCTTCTCGCACTCAACCTTCTAATATGCTACTTTAAGCGAGCGAGGATGCCTTGGTCATGGTGGTGTGGAGCTTTGGTTCAGAAGCGTAGGTGCCTCACACATGACGTATGGAAGTGAGAAATCCACCCTGAGCGGGACAGTTCCTCAACTTCCCGTTAAATAGGGTAGATTCTCAACTCCCAACTTCAGGAAAGGGTCCCTCTTTATGGCAGGACATGACAGGCCAAGCTCTGGCCCCTGCCATGCAACACTGAGATTTGCCATGTCTGGCGCGCACAAGTTGCCATGCGTCTTTCCCAAGTCGCCATGCACTACTCTCGGCACACCATGCGATATTCGCGGTATGCCTTGCGTCACTCTTGGCCTGCCATGTGTTATTCCCGGTTCGCCATGCGCATGTGTTCGCTAGCCGCCCGATCGCACAGCATACCTGAGAATGCATTGCTTGAAGATCGAGACGACCCTTTCCACGACCGCGACACTGCAGTAGCCGCAGATGCATTAGCAGCAGTCGTAGACAGTCAGGCAGGGGGGAGGCTATCAGTCAGGGTAGCCCATGTACAGTGCCCTGTCTCGAGTCCTGCCATGTTTTGCATGAGGCTCGCAGATCTTCGACATGATGCTTTCAAGAAAGGAAGAAATCCGTTTGCATGCAGTCGGTTAATAACGTTGGGACACCCCATGCGCGCACACGTACCTCTGGGGCTCGGTCCAGGCTCGAAGCATCAACGCCTGGTACACCGCATCCGTCGTGTGCTCATCTTTCAAATATTTGCTGAGTAGTCCAAGCGAGGGGCTGGGCGTCGTGTGGGGCTGAGTACAGTCCGAGATCGCTCGGCTCAGACCGGGCCCCCCCGCGAACATCTTGCCACGTGATTAAGGGAGAGGGCGCTAGTTTGGTGGTGTTATCCTCGCGGCTGACGCGTCCACACCACAGGGGAGAAAGATCTCGAGAGGCTTGATGCCGTTGTGGCAAACTGACAGTCGGGGTGCTAGCTGTGCCCCTGTTATCAAAAAGTGTGAGGGGGGGGTCGTTGGTTGTGTGGGGAGTCATCGTGGGGAACAGGATCTAGAACGTGTGTTCCTCAGCCGAGACCCCGCTGTGATAGCTATTCAGTTGATGCCCTGCATCAGACAAGTTGCCACTGCCAATCATTTATCTTGCTAATTCGGATCTCAGGTGCACAATATTTGAATTAGCTCGAGGCGGTGTGTCAGCGGAACTCCCCAAGGTCAGCGGCAGCAGCTTCTGCAGCACCTGCTGCAGACAGATCAGTAGTAACAGCAGAAGCAGCCAGACTAAGAACTTTGCGTCAGTGAACACGCCGACGTCAGATCTACCTCGCTGCAGCGCTCTTCACTCGCAGGACCGTGCTGCTTGAATGGCGTTGCAGCCAGAAGCCGTATCGCCAGGCTGGTTCTACACTCCTATTGGAGCCCCGCCTCTGGGCCCTTTTGACGAGCATGCGCTCAAAAGTGAGTGCCATACAATGTTGATGGGATTGCATGGGCAGTTGGGCACCTGGGGCGCATCTGTTGCATTGCCCAGGCTTGGCACCAATGATTCGAGCTCCATTTCAATACAGCGTGGCTGTCCTGGGGCATGGAGCCTCCAGAGAGATGTCCACAGGACAAACTCTGGCCCAAAGGCATGCGGGGCGAACACAGACATGTATGGCACGCAAGGAAGGCTCCAAGTGGATCCACACACGCTTCAGTGCAGGGAAATCTCTCGCGAGCACTAGCATGCATGGCACGCGAGGAAAGCTCCTGCGCTTGCAGATACTATCCGCACGCATAGTGGTGCAAAAGGCATTTGTACACAACCACCATACATGCATGGCTGCATGGCTGTCCATGTGGAGTGGGGGGGGTCAACCATTCTGTAAGCATGGTTGTACATAGGATGCTAGTAACAACCGCAGCAAATGCATGTATGGCTGGCATGAGACATTCCGGGTTCAACCACCATGCATGCTAGCATGACTGCGCATGGAATGTTATGGGTTCGACCACCATGTATGTTTGCATTGCTGGGACGTTTTTTCACGACCACACCATTTTCATGCATGGCTGTCATGGAACGTTCTGGATCCAACCACCATGCGTGCATGGCTGGGCATGGGACGCTTTGCCACTTTCTATGCATATATAGCTGTAAGTGGGATGTCTGTCACAACCACAACATTTGTGAACATGGCTGTGCATGGCACGATTGGGGTTCAGCCACCCTGTATGTGTGCATGGCTGTGCATGGGGTATTAGTTACAACCACAATGCATGCATGCATGGCTGTGCATGGGGTATTAGTTACAACCACAATGCATGCATGCATGGCTGTGCATGGGGTATTAGTTACAACCACAATGCATGCATGCATGCATGCATGGGTGTGCATGGCACGTCATGATACGACCACAGTTCATGCATGGCTGAGTGTGCATAAGCTATCGTCTAAAAGCTCAGGACGAGCTGGAATGCATGCATGCAGCCAGGGATCCAACAGTGGTATGCATGGATGCCTGAAGCCTCCTGCGTCACAACACACGATTGTGAAGATGCTGCAGATTCCCTGCATGTTAGCATGGCCGTGTTTTGTCTCTGTAGCTGCAACGGTATACTGAAGCTCTTTTAAGTTATTATGGTCCATGGGCATAGATGTTCACAGAGCGTGTATGCAATATTGCAGTATAGACCCCTCCAATATGGTCCCATGCGCAGGCTGCCACCGCTTCAGCTGAAGAGCAGCTGAGGACCTTAAGCATTGCTCAGACTGTGCTACATGATCACCCCTGCCACTCACGCACACAAGCCCATGCACAAAAACACAGAAGCTCACACAAGCCTCACCACATATAGATGGTTATAAAGGTGTATACCCGCTGGGCCCTGCTGAACGCTCGTCCGCGTGGGGCTGGTAGGGAATGACTAAGCTCAATTTCAGCTACCATGCACAGCCTGGACCATGGTGCAGCCATGCCACCCTCCTATGTGAGGGGGGTAGCAACATGGATCCGGCGATCTAGACAGGGTTAGAGAGGGGATCTCTTACGCACAGACAGATGCATGTAACACCAATATCCTCCATGTGATCTCAGGTCTGGTCGCCAGTGGTCACATTGACGCCTCCACCTGTGTATGGCGCGAGGGCTGTGAGAGCTGGGTGCCTATCGCGCATGTAGAGGAGGTCAAGCATGTCCTGGAGTCCCTGCCAGTGACGTACGCTCGGAAGCCGGCAGGGAAAAGGTGGGGCGTGGTTCCAGGATTTGGGTCCCAGTGGCAAGTAAACCATGAGCCCTTCGCCAGTGGCATGCACGTGCGAGCCGGCAGAGCAGAGGTGGGTGTGGTTTGACGGTCAGGGGTTTGGGATTTGTATCCCTTTCCCTCTCCGCCCCTCCCCCTGCCGTTATCACCCATCTTCCTGGGTGACAAAATGATTCAATGAAGCTTCTGGATGAGGATCCCAAGCGACCCCCAAACCCTGAACATGTTGTAGTGCTGTTCTGCTGTCTGTCTGTGCTGGCAAGAAGCTGCTTGGGGATAATCCTGACCGATCCCCAAGCCCTGAGCATGACGTTTTATGGTACTGCCGTACTGCTGTCTGTGCTGGCAAGAAGCTGTTGGGTGATTATCCTGAACGATCCCTGAACCCTAAACTCTAAATATGATGTACTGCCGCACTGCTGTCTGTGCTGGCAGGAAGCTGCTGGGGGATGATCCCGACCTGGCTGCGTTCAAGGCCGAGATCGAGGCCCTGGATGCGGAGGCTCCTGAGGAAGGCGGAAGTGAGTGAAATAAATCCAAATAATGCACCTCTGGGGAGGTGGAGGGTGGATTATACAGGTTATGGAGGAAGAAACATGCTGACCTTTTCAAGCTTTTGATCAGCAAAATCTTTCCCTCGCAACAAACTTGACCACGTTTTAAAGAAATGAATACCGGTAGTACCTGCATGTTTTTGTTTATGGTACATCAGGATTTGCGGAGGGGGGGTGTCTGGGGGGTTGCGGGATTTTTGCGGATGGGAGGATTTTGGGAGGGGGGGTGTCTGAGGGGTGGGGGCTGGAGGGGGGGGTGAAACGATGCATGCACCCTGGGGAGGGGACAGGTCCTTTGTTGTAGCGGGAGCATGGGCTGAAGCTGCTCCAGGGGGATACAGACCTAGAGGATTATATGGATTGTTTCCAAATGGGTTTCAGATAGGAGCAGAGATCCTTGCAGCCTGGCCGGACAGGGAATAGGACGCTGAGTGGGAGGGAGCCTTTAATTAATATATGTAGAAGTCACTGCACTTCCCACAAAATCTTCGACCTTCAATCATTCATCCCTTTTCCACAAAGTATTTGAAACATGAACGTTGTACCCTGAACTGTGATGGTGCCTCCCCCCCCCTGTGCATCTGAACTCTTTGCCTGCATGCTGTGACACCCTACGGCTGCCTGCTTCTGATCCAGGTGGTGCGGTTCTAGGTCCGGAGTATGCATTCACTGCGGCAGGCCCTGGATCCGGGCCAGGAGGCTTCCCGGGCGGCGCCACGGGAACGCCGTCGACACCCGAGGAGCTCGAGTTTGAAGATGACGACGGAACTATGTACATCTGGGACAGGGTGTTGCGGAAGTACGTCGCTAAGGAGTTACTGGTGGGTGAGGTTACTCTGGCTGAGGAGTGAGACAAGGCTTGACCCTAAACCCACTCTGGTGGAGGAGTGGCAGGACTAGCCCTTGGACCCTAAATCCTGTACTTGGACGCCGTGGAGGATATTATTCTATCCAGAAGATAAACACACTACCTACTTATGAAAGAAGAGGGAATCCTGCTGCCTGCTGCCGCCTGCTCTTGTGTCCAGATGCTATGAACGAACCGCGACCCTGCTAAAAAGGAGGAGGACATGCCAGTGCCTGCACTGGCTAAGGTCATTCATTAAAAATAATACAGTGACACTACAGTACTGTTTCATTTATTTGATAGTGTTGGTGGGTCGTTTTAATGGCTCTGCAACCTGCAATATCAGGGTATTCGGATACTGCAGGACGCAACGAAATCAATACCCCAGCGGTTGCTCCTGCAGTCTCAGTACTGCTTATGTACTGCCTGGTACTTCCTGGCATACCCGGATGCCATGGCCAGTACCTTTGCGGGCATGATTTCTTCCCGTGCTAACTGCTGTACTGATGATGGCTCCTGTACTGTCTGCTGCCTGCCTGTTCATGTACTGCCTGCTGTCTGGTCCTGTTTACTTCTGTACTGCCTGCTGTCTGCTCCAGACTGTTGTACTGATGGCAGCGCATGTACTGCCTACTGCCTGCTACCACCTGATGTACAGGATGTTGTGGCCAGCAGCTATGCGGACATGGTGTACGCGGGGGATGATGAGATCATCCCAAGTGTGGAGGCAGCCCTGGCGGCCGAGGTTGCGCAGGAGCAGGCTCTGGAAGGAAAGGGCAAGGACTGGAAGGGCAAGGAGGGCAAGGTCAAAGATGGCAAGGGCAAGGTAGGAGGGATTGGAAGGGGAGGGAAAAGGAGAGGGGGGAGGCACTGGGAGGGCAAGGCGCTTGAGGGCCAGGGATATGAAGGCAAGGGGAAGCCAGGGGGAGGGGGGGGGAGGGGGGAGGAGGGAGGAGGAGTGGTTGGCTTGGTGCAAGAGCAGGCGAAGGGGAGAGGTAGGGAGGAGGTGGTGCAGGGTTATGCGCTCGAGGGAGGCGGGAGGGAAGAGCTGGTGCAGGAGTCCGCAGTCCGCACTGGAGTGGAGAGAGAGGGAGGAGGTGGTGCAAGTTAACGCGATCTAGGGGAGAGGGCAGATGGAAAGTCGAAGGGGAGGTAGGAGAGAGGGTGTCTAAGGGGGAGGGAAGTGGGAGGGAGGAGGGGGGGGAGGGGGGGTAAACAATTCCTCATCGCCCACAATTTTTTTGCGGCCTTACAGAATGCTTTTGTTTTCAAATTGTGACTTTAGAGAATTCCATACTGGTTGGCAAGTAGTGGTGGATCCCAGCTGCTTCTTCCCTGATTGAAACCATGAAGGCAATCACTGCTGTTGAATAATGGTTGAATGCAGGTAGGCAGGTTACATATTCAAGGTTGAGTTAACCACTTTGTTATTTGAGGGCAGAAGGGGCCCCTGCCGCTGCATGCCCCACTCTTGCGCGCTGTGTGACCATTCCCACTTCAATGGATTTGCAGCGCGGCCCCAACGGAAACGCGAGTGGGGACCCAGCAGCGGCCGCTTTGTTCGCTGGCGCTGCCGCCGACGAGGACGGCCCCTCCGAGGCTGCTGCCGCGAGCGGCAGTGGGGAAGGCGGCTCGGCAGATGCGGAGGAAGGCGCGCGGAAGGGTGGACGCAAGGGCATTAAGGGGCAGGCCCCAGCCAAGACGCAGGTGAGGGTCAGGGGATGTGTCTGTAGGCTTGCAAAGGAATAGATCTGTGGGTGCGAGAGAGTGTGAAAGTGTGAAAGTTTGAGTGCCATGGATCAAGGATGGCAGAGGGGAGGAATGAGGAGGTGGACAGCATCCCAAAAGAGGATGCAGAGGAAGGGGTGTACCGGCCCGAGTGTTTACGTAAATAAATTCGTACCTGAAAGACCCACCGGGCCTGCCAAGCAGCCAGCCTCTGTATTTGCGTTCCTGCCGTTGTCTACGCATCCACCGGGAAAACTAGGCCTAGTTCAACGGATGGCTTCACACAAGGCCTGACCACTCGGCTGAACGGTTCATAGGCATCCTCCTCCATCTCATACAGGTCGGGTTGAACCTGAGCACAAGGCCTGACCATACGGTTGAACCCTGAATCCTCCTCCCGACACACGCACAGACCTGCTTCACATGAACACAAGTGGGAGCATTCAGCTGAACCCTGAATCCGCCTCCACCTCACTCAGGCCTGGTTCGATCTCAAGGTGAACACCAGTGTGTACGTTACGGGTCTTCCGGATGATGTGACGATTGAAGAGATCGTGCAGGTGAGAGGAAAAGCTGCCTGGTTGAGCTGGGAGGCTGCTTGGGGAGGGAGGGTTGGTCATGGGTCGGGCGACAAGGGCTTGGCTAAATGACGGATCAATGAAGTCGAGATGGTGGGAGAGGCCTGGCTGGTTGGCTGGTAAGTTGGTTGGGTCTTTTGTTAGGCGTCATCTTTAAGGCGGTGGGCTTAGTAGTCGGGCTTTCACCCAGTGCTTGGAATAACTCGAAATATCTCAAGATCACAAGAGCTCCTAAGGGGGGGGGGAAACTTGTGAAAGCGCTTTGTTTAAGACACATGAAATGTCGGATGCATTTTAGCATGTGGCGGATCTAAGACCCATGTTACGTACTACGGAATACCACGGCCCGACCTGTTTTAGATGTCTTGTTTCCCTGGCCCTGTAAGCTCCTGAAGTGTGAGGGAACAAGGCCAATCCAGCGCCTGTCTTGGTGCCCCATGAATACATAAATATAAATATTAGGTACCGCTGGGTCCGCTGTACTGGGTTCCGGTACACAAATTTGAAAATGGAAGCCTTGTCGATACCGGAATCTTGTTATATATTGAACCCTGGCTTGTCCCTCTACTCCCGGCACACCATCTTTTATCTTCCCAGGTTTTCAGCAAGTATGGCATGATCAAGGAGGATGAGAAGGCCCAGCCGCGCATTAAGCTGTACGTGGATAAGGCCACAGGCATGCCCAAGGGGGACGCACTCATCACTTTCTTGAGGGAGCCCAGCGTCAACCTGGCCATACAGATGCTGGACGGCACAGCCTTCAGGTGGGGACCGTGGGGTTAAGGGTCCAGGATTCAGCAATTGCTTAGGGTTCACATAACATTCAGGTGCAGTTACTATTTCAGGAGGTGAGCCCAGCGATAACCTGGCCATACAGGTGCTGGACGGCAAAGCGTTCAGGTGGGGTTAAGGATTCAGAAGGTGTGAAGGGGCAACTAAACATTCAGGTGAATTTCTTAATTCAAAAGGAGAGACCAGCGTTAATACTGATGCTGGATGGCACCTCATGCTGGTGGGGATAGGGGGATGAAGCAGGGGGGGGGGATAGGGGGATGAAGCAGGGGGGGGGGATAGGGGGATGAAGCAGGGGGGGGGGGGGGTTAGGGGGATGAAGCAGGGGGGGGATAGGGGGATGAAGCAGGGGGGGGGGGGGGGATAGGGGGATGAAGCAGGGGGGGGGGGGGGATAGGGGGATGAAGCAGGGGGGGGGGGGATAGGGGGATGAAGCAGGGGGGGGGGGATAGGGGGATGAAGCAGGGGGGGGGGGGGGATAGGGGGATGAAGCAGGGGGGGGGGGGATAGGGGGATGAAGCAGGGGGGGGGGGATAGGGGGATGAAGCAGGGGGGGGGGGGATAGGGGGATGAAGCAGGGGGGGGGGCATAGGGGGATGCAGCAGGGGGGGGGGATAGGGGGATGAAGCAGGGGGGGGGGGGATAGGGGGATGAAGCAGGGGGGGGGGGGGGATAGGGGGATGAAGCAGGGGGGGGGGGGGGGGTAGGGGGATGAAGCAGGGGGGGGGGGATAGGGGGATGAAGCAGGGGGGGGGGATAGGGGGATGAAGCAGGGGGGGGGGGATAGGGGGATGAAGCAGGGGGGGGGGGGGGGATAGGGGGATGAAGCAGGGGGGGGGGGATAGGGGGATGAAGCAGGGGGGGGGGGGGGTAGGGGGATGAAGCAGTGGGGGGGGGTAGGGGGATGAAGCAGGGGGGGGGGGGGATGAAGCAGGGGGGGGGGGATAGGGGGATGAAGCAGGGGGGGGGGATAGGGGGATGAAGCAGGGGGGGGGGGGGATAGGGGGATGAAGCAGGGGGGGGGGGGGGGGGGGATGAAGCAGGGGGGGGGGGTAGGGGGATGAAGCAGGGGGGGGGGTAGGGGGATGAAGCAGGGGGGGGGGGATAGGGGGATGAAGGCTTCACGCACAATTGTTTTCTTGAGTGAGGGTTTCGGGGTATCTTGTGTTTGAGGCGCACTGAAGTGGGTTTTATGATTTAGGCTCTGCGAGTTATCGGGATATGCACCTAGTCAATCATGCATTCTTCAGGGTGGTGCCTCAAGCTCGCTTTTGGGCTGGCTTAGACCCTTAACCTGTTCAGCTGTTCAAATACTTCAAATGACTGGATTCAGATTTCAGGTGACTGGATTGAAACAGCTGTTCCAAGCGGCTGGTTTAAATGGCTGGCTTTAAATGGTTTAAAGAATGGCTGGCTGGCTTTAAATGGTTTAAAGAATGGCTGGCTGGCTTTAAATGGTTTAAAGAATGGCTGGCTGGCTTTAAATGGTTTAAAGACCTTCTGAGGCAGGTTGCAGGCATGGGCATGCAAGTTCACATCTGTCTCGTCATGTCGGGATTCTAGTGACTGAATTAAAGTAGCTGGATTCAGATGGCTGGATTCAAATGACCCTCCCGTGCAGGTTTGGCATGGGCACCAACATGACGGTCAGCCTCGCAAAGTTTGAGATGAAGGGCGAAGCTTTCCAACCCAAGCAGGGCAACAAGAGGGGACGCAAGGTACGGGGATAGGGGATTCAACATGGAACATGACAAGCGTGCTTTGGATTCTGATGCACTGGGAGGGGAGGGGTGTCATTCGTGTCAATCCCGACCGGGAGGGTTGGGGTGTCAATGTCAATGTGGCATACTGGACCACAGATCCAGTATGCCACATTGACATTGACACCCCAATGGTGTATCAATGTCAATGATCGCGTTGCATAATGCACCGTATGCCCACTTCAAAACCCTGAATCTGGAGATATGAAAGCTGAGGCTTACATTTGAATCAAGAGGGGATGGTGCAGGACAGGGCGGGCATATGGCACCCATGTGGCCAGGACTTCCTCAATCAGCACCACCATTACTAAATCTTCATGCCTCTCTTACTAAACCTTCTTACCTCTCTCATTGTCTGGCATTTTTTTATGTTTAACTCTTCACGAGTCTCCCTGTTTGACCTTTCCTTGCTTTGCTCTTGTGTTCATGCAAGCGCTGCCTGGGTCTTTTGCCACAGGCTGTTGGCTAATACTTTTTACACTGGCATTGGCTTGGCGACGCTTTAATAGCAGCAAGCTGTCTACCCATGCGTCTCTTAGTTTCCTAGACCCCTCTAATCCTCTATGAACCCTCCATGGCCCTCGACGACAACCCTCGATGGAACCCTTAATGGACTCCCTCTGAGGCCTCAACGAACCCTCCCTGAACCCTGCCAGGCCCAGCTGGAGAAGCAAGAAAAGCGCCTGAACTGGGGGGGCATGGACGATAAACAGCCGGCGGAGAAGATCACGGTGATTCTCAAACACATGTTCGCACCCGAGGACTTCATGGACAACTTCATGATGCTGGGTGCGAGGGGGGGGGGGGAGGGTTTGCTTTTTGTGTGTTGGTTTTTTCCAAGTGGGGGAAGGGGAAGGGGCTCTCTTCACACTCGAGAGCTGCATGGCAAACCTCCTGAAGCTGAGTGTGCAATGAGGTATGGGCTGTTGCTGTTCAATTGAGAACCTGTGCATCGAACAAACCGCCTATTTCAATAGGGTCAGGTGATGCAAAGGGAAGAGATAAAGGGTAGTACAGCTAGAAAGGGAAGGTTAACGTCAGATTTTCCAGATAAGGATTTGTGAGCTTACTTTGTTGGGGCTGAGGGGGAGAGGGGCAGCTCTTGTGCAATGGGGTGGGGCATGCCATCGTGCTTCGTGAGATTTGTTCCGTCGTCTTGAGTGAAGCCTCCTAGTAGCCAGACCCTGCTGCATGCCCTATTTCAGACCTTGCTTCAGACCCTGCTGTCTGCCCTGTTTCATGCCTTGCTCCAAGCCATGTTGCAAAACCTGCTTCAGACTGTGCTGCATGTGCATGCCATCTTTCATGCTCTCTGCTGAAAGCCCTGTTGCAGATCTTGTTGCAGGCCCTGTTGCACCAAGGAGGTACTGGAGGTTGTCGCCCTGAAATCCTTAACAACTCAGGATTGATGTTCAGCCCTCCCCACTCACCTTGAACATTGAACCCTGCTTGCAGAGGAGCTCGAAGGGGATGTTAGGGCCGAGTGTGGAAAGTGTGGCGTGGTTGACAAACTGCGCGTGTTCAAGAACCATCCGGAAGGCATCATCAGCGTGAAGTTCAAGGAGCAGGGGGCGGCGCAGAAGTGTATCGCACTCATGAATGGCCGGTGAGAGGGGGTCGATAGGAGGGACAGTGAGTGATAGAGCCGAAGGGCAGTGAGTGGAGGGGGTGAAGGGAGGCAGTGAGTGGAGGCAGTGAGTCGAGGCAGTGAGTGGAGGCAGTGAGTGGATGGGGTGAGTGGAGGCAGTGAGTGGAGGCAGTGAGTGGAGGGGAATGAGTTTGTGTGGATAGGGCAACCAGTGGGATTTCTTGGGGGGGGGTACCTGGAGTGAAAGGAAGGACAGCGAGGGGGAGAGGGCAGGGAATGAGTATGTTAAGAGGCAGTGAGTAGAGGGGTGGGGATGAGTGAGTTGAGGTAGTGAGTGGGGGGGTGAGTGAGTTAAGAGGTAGTGAGTGGGGGGGGGGGGGGGGGGGGAGTTAGGAGGTAGTGAGTGGGGGGGGGGTGAGTGAGTTAAGAGGTAGTGAGTGGGGGGGGGTGAGTTAAGAGGTAGTGAGTGGGGGGGGTGAGTGAGTTAAGAGGTAGTGAGTGGGGGGGGGGGGGGGGTGAGTTAAGAGGTAGTGAGTGGGGGGGGGGGTGAGTTAGGAGGTAGTGAGTGGGGGGGGGGGGGGGTGAGTTAAGAGGTAGTGAGTGGGGGGGGTGAGTGAGTTAAGAGGTAGTGAGTGGGGGGGGGGGGTGAGTTAAGAGGTAGTGAGTGGGGGGGGTGAGTGAGTTAAGAGGTAGTGAGTGGGGGGGTGAGTTAAGAGGTAGTGAGTGGGGGGGTGAGTTAAGAGGTAGTGAGTGGGGGGGTGAGTTAAGATGTAGTGAGTGGGGGGGGGGGGTGAGTTAAGAGGTAGTGAGTGGGGGGGGGTGAGTTAAGAGGTAGTGAGTGGGGGGGGGGGTGAGTTAAGAGGTAGTGAGTGGGGGGGGGGTGAGTTAAGAGGTAGTGAGTGGGGGGGGTGAGTTAAGAGGTAGTGAGTGGGGGGGGTGAGTTTGTGGGTACATGGCAGTGCTTGTAGGGCACGCCATACCATTTTAGGGGGGCTTCTTGGCAGCCACCTCTGCACTAGTTGGGACCAAACCTTGACCAGTCTTCATTCCGTGGCCGAAGAAACTGGAAGGTTTGCTACAACATGCCCCTTCTTGTGATGTAGCTGGAAGCTGATCAGATGGCCGACTTTTCGTGATGTAGCTGAAAGGTAGCTTGAGCGCAAGCAAATAAACAGTGTTGGGTGGGGGGAGCGATGGGGGGGCCCGGCCCCGCCATGACATGCATCTCAACATCTGGATGACAGCGGGTCTTGCAAAACAATGGCTGCAGGTTTTTCGGCGGGCGGAAACTGGAGGCTGCCTTGTATGACGGTGTGACCAACTACACGTTCAAGGTCACAGAGAGCTGGGAGGATCAGGAGGCACGGCTGGAGAAGTTTGCGCAGGAGCTGGAAGCCAAGGAGGCCGAAGAGGCCAAGAAGACCTAGGGAGGAGACAGGAGGCCATGAAGGCATCAAGGGCCATTCTCCAGGCTAGACCAGAATGGCCAGGCCAGGGTGGAGGAGGTCATTAAGGCGTGGAAGGAAATGTTCCAGGCCAGACCAGAAAGGCCAAAGTGGTGAAGGCCATGAAGGCGTAGGAGGCAATGCTCCTGGCCAGGCTAGACATGCCAGGCCAGGGTGGTGGAGGCCATGAAGGCCTAGGAAGCCATGCTCCACTGCTCCAGGCCAGACCAGAAATGCCAGGCCAGGGCGGGGGAGGCCAAAGAGGCGAAGGAAGCTAGAAGCCATGGAGGCGGAGGGAGGCAGGAGTAGGGAACAAGCTGCGTGATCAGATTGTTAGTTGTTGTTGCCGCTGCAACAACACCAGCGGATAGGTATTGGACGCATGTTACCGGCCTATATGTAGTCATCGGGCTGCCTTGTAATTTGTCCCAGCAAAAGAAGTTCTCCTAACTCGAGCAGTTGGTCGCGCTGCAGTCGTTCGCTCGTTCCCAGACTCGAGATCCGAGGAACATGTTGGCTGCATCGAAACTGCCGTAGCGTCTCAAAAAATTGTCAAGACGCGACTGACGAGCTGACAGGTGACGTGCCTCCATCCCGTCGCTGCTGGCTGCCAATGAAGCATATCGCCAGTCCGCTGCATACCGGTAATGCATGTACCCCATTTCCATTTCAGTGGTAAATCTTGTTTTATTTCATATTACAGACTGAAATTCTACTGCTAATTGCGCTCCTTTCGCCATGACCAGCGGCAGGCTCGAGACACTGACCGGGGGCTCGAATGCCCCCCACGCCGACGTCGTCAAGCCAGGCCGTCTGCTGGAACGCTCGCAAGAGCGCCTGGGTCTCCTGCTTGGTCTGCTTATGTTCAGCGGTCTGCTTTCTGCCGTGTCCTCCTCGGCAGTCATCCTACGGAAGCGTGAACCGGGCTGCAGGCCCAACGGGCTACGCATCGCCGTTATACAACTCGCCTCTGCAAATGCACACTGGTATTCGACACATGCACAGGTGGGTCATAACAAGTCAGCAGGTGGCAAACTGGCAATAATACCGTTAGTATGTCATTGTAGGAGACACTTCGACTTACTTACTACCTGTCCGGCCACCTGAAGAGGCATCATGTTGAGATCGATGGGCCTTCCATTCCTTGAGTGCCTGATGATCATGAATTGATGACTGACTGCCTGATTGAGGGTACTAGTATCAAACTGCTGAGTAGTTCGTACCAGACTACCAGAAGTGCTACTTTTGTTGCTGGTGCCTTATTGCTTGGTCATAAACAGCGGAAACATTACCTTCGAGCTAGCGGCTAGCGGCTTGCCTGCTGCTGACTGAGAAGATGTTGGTACCGACTGCTGCCTCGTCACTGTGCTGTAATCTAAGAGTTGATGAAGCAAAGCAGGCAGGACCTGGGGCCAGGACCAGCCTGCTTTACTGAACATATCAGCCACAAAACAGCTCCTTAATGGCCTACCTTCACGGGGGACTGGTGCAACCTGCCCTGAGTGCTGCTTGCTTGGGCCACCGGCTACACCGGCCGTACCTGTAGGCTGCTTAAGTTTGGGTCCCCATGGACATTGGGGGTCGCCCGGTAGCTTACCGAAGATTATCCAGTGTGCAATGAAACAAAGTAAAATACAGCAGCCTGACACATTAGATTTCCCTGTAATATTTTCATCACATTAGCTGCGCTGGTGATCAACATGTTCCCCGCTGGGCCTAGGCTCCTGAGTCCTGATGAATGTCTCAGCTCGTCCTATTTCAAAAACATTTACCACCACTTCTTCACACACTTAATTACTGGCATTCAAGCCATGCCCCTTTCAGTCATTTATCTAATAATCAAATCTGTGCAGGCAATCAACATGTTCTACGCCCGGCGCCACGGCTATGACTTCATCTCCCATGCATGTCCTCCAACAACCCGGCATTCTTACATGTGGGACGACAATGACCAAAGCCGAATCAATTGGGCCAAACCGGCGGTGCTCATGCAGGTCAGTCTTTCATTACTGTGGCCCAATATTTAGATAAATCAGGGCCTGGGTTCAACCGGCACAGAGGCAGAGGCTTGCTAGGGACCCAGTCTATGGCCCTTGAGACCATAATAACCAATCAGCGCTGCTTTCTGACAGAGGGGCGTGAGTCAATGTCATAACACCTCTGGGCCCTGCCCAAAAAGGCTTGGCCGCAGGGGGGCGTGAGTGTGAGTAAAGTAAAGGGTATAGCTAATTCTGCGACCTGATGTACACCGACGATCAATGCATGATGAAGGCATAGGATTTTTTTGTATGTTTTCAAATGTGGCTCAGCGTTTCTAATTTTACAATTCAGCTACGTGTCAGCGACGCTTGGCCTCCTGTGCAGTTTGTGTGTTGAGTTCTTGCATATCGCTGGCTATACTCCTGTCCGGCTTTGGTCCCAATCAGTGAGGCCTTTGGCAGCTGCAGGGTGGCCAGCCAATGGTGGTCTTGTAGCGGGGTGGGGAAACCTCTGAGAACACCTAAAGTCTGTGCTAGATTTGCCCTTCCTTGCTCAAGTCGCCCCACCCCTGAAAATCACATTTCTCCAGCTCTGAAATGAATGGCCGAGCCCCATGAAGCTCTTGCCCTCTCCCTAGTACACAACCAAAAAACAATCCTGATTTACCGGTACTTGGGAGGTGATGTTCCTGTAAATCCAGTGTCCCCTGTCCCCTGTGTCTTTCTCCACAGCATTTGCCAAGCTACGACTTCGTCTTGTTCCTGGACTCGGACGCAATCATCTCCGACATGTCTCTTACCATCGAGGAGATGGCTGAGCTGTACCTGACGGGCGACTTCGGAATGCTAGCTCCGAGGAACTGCCTGGTCGGCCCCGACCGCGACCCAAGCACCTACAGCTGCTGGGACGACGACGAGGGCGTCGACGGGCTGAACACGGGGGCGCTGCTACTCAAACGCAACAACAAGACAATGCGTATCCTGCATCAGTGGGCCGAGTCGGTCCACGGGATCTGCAAGCAGTTCACGCACCCGCACTGGCCCGGCAGCTGGGTGGCCAATGAGCAGCGCTGCCTCTCCCTTCTGTACAAGAACTGCACGATGTTACAGCAGTACATGTACATGTTGAGCCCGGCGGAGACGTTTATGTTCACAGGCGGGGCCGAGCGCGGCTGGGTGATGCACCTCATGGGCGCTAGTAGGGACCAGCAGCAGATCGGGCAGCTGCTGCAAGCAAGGCTGGTGGCGCTGGCTGCCAAGCCGGGCCACAGCAGCATGGCAGACGCCCCATCGGGTACGCCAGTAGCTGCAGGCGCAGCTGCCACTGTCGCAAAAGAGGGTCTGCAATGGGTGAAGCACCCGCAGAACCCGCTCATCGGCGGCAGCTATGGCACCTGCTTCGACGTGGCCGTATTGCGGGCCCTCAGGGATGGCGAGCCGCGCTACCGCATGTACTTAAGCTGGCGCCCCGAGCAGGCTATCGCGGTGCTGTTCAGTGGGGACGGCGTGACATGGAGTGAGCCCACCGTAGTGCTCCGCGGGCTGAGTGACTCTGCCTGGGAGGACGATGTCAACCGCCCCAATGTCATCCGCGAGTCTCCGACCAAGTTCACCATGTGGTACACGGGGCAGTACCAGGGCAGTACGTCGCAGATCGGGGTGGCCACCAGTGAGGATGGACTGACCTGGCAGCGTCGCGAGCGGCCCGTGCTGGAGGCCTCCCTGCCATGGGAGCAGCCTAGCCTCATGTGTTCCCACGTCTTGTTTGAACCTAAGACCCGAGTGTACCGCATGTGGTACGGCGGGGGCGGACAACATGAGTCCGTAGCCATTGGCCATGCTGTTTCGTCGGATGGTATCGTGTGGGACAAGGCGGGTGACCCCGTGTTCCAGCCGATGGAGGACAGCGAGTGGGAGCGCGACAGAGTGGGCTGTCCCACCGTCGTGTACAACGGTGAATACTACTACATGTTCTATATCGGGTGGGTCGGAGGTATGGATGCAAGCATCGGCCTCGCCAGGTCCCGTAACGGTCTGGACGGTTGGCAGAGGCACCCTCGCAACCCGATTCTCACCCATGGGCTGGCAGGGTCGTGGGACGCAGAGGCGGTGTACAAGCCTGCTGTGTTTTATGACGGCTCCAAGTGGCTCATGTGGTACAACGGGAGGGATGGGCATGTTGAGCAGATTGGGCTTGCCACCTTAGAATCACATGACTTGGGGTTTGACACGGTTTACTCGGTCTGATAGCCTTGGCTCGCACCCGATATGTTGCCTTGTCAATATGGCTCCCCTGGCTTGCTGAATGAGGTGGTTGCACCTGAATGAGGTTATCGCCGCTTCAGTTAGCATCAAACCTGTTTGCATAATTTAAAGTATTTCTTCCGCATGAAGCGCGGTTTCGTAACTGACCCTAAACTAACTTTTACTGCCTAAGGCTATTGAAATGGTTCTCAACTAGAAAACAGACAATTTATTTGATGAAATGCAGTATGTGTATGCTGAAGATTGATGTTCACACTGCTGTGTCTGGCCAAAAAGCCCAGCATCAATGGTTTGTAGTGGTAACTACTGCCATGCCTTTTATTGCGGCAATTCTGCATTACCGGTACCTCAGCATTGTCAGTTATTTTTGTCAGCTGAGACATGGTGTGTAATAGTAACCTAGAGGGGGTATAACATCATATACTTGTTCATGAACTAGTGCATTGATTACTGTCCTGTTTATTTCAGCCAGCACTCCTCCTCCGACCATACTCTGACCATACTCCGACATTATGCCCCTCGTGTAAGTTCCCTGTGCTCACTCAAGAATGCCCTCCTTCTCTCCCTGCCTCTTCTGCAACTGTTAGCGCTACCCACCCCCCCTATCAATGATGCCTGGGCTGCCTAGTTTTTCCAAGTGCGTTCAAGAATGAACCTATAGTGCGGCCCGGGCCCTGGGTCCACCCCATGCATGGCGCACACCCACGCACCCAAGTTTGAGTCCCTCAAGGCTGCCACTCATGCCCTCCACCTACCTCCGCCATGTGCTGCACTGCGCTGGGTCCATGCACCTGGCTAGCTTGTGCCCATGCTGATCTGGTTGGCCCCGGTGTTACAGCCACCCTTCTCTCCTGCTGCTGTCTGGGCCTAAAGCCTCGCGATTCCTGGCTTGCTGGACGTGCTCGATCTTTGAAAGGGGCAATCTTTGCTCGATTTTAGAAAGGGGCTGTTTGGGCGTCACACGATCGTCGGGGTGGACCTGGCCTGGCCAGCTCGGGAAGCCTAGGATCTTGCCCCAAACAAGATCGCCAGGCTTGAATTCATGCGTAAGGCTTGCAAAGGAAGACACAGCAATATAAATACTCATGTATATACTACTGGTAGATCGTTAGGCCGAGTTCAGCGAGGAAGCCACTACTACTGCGATCGTGGCCTCGGGCAGGGTACGGACTAACCGGTGCGGACTTACCATACTTTTCCTCCCGAGGGGTGATTTCGCCTAGAGGAAAGTACGGTACCTCCGGTATTCACGAAGATATGCACACCACAGCGTGTAATGGTGGTTATGAGCCCCGGTTCTTTCTACGATTATGGGGGGGGGGACTTAATATCGGTGGGTCTGATTTTGCATGAACAATGCAAGTCGAAAGCCGGAACTGCTACATATGTGGACGTCTCTGATAGAACCAGAAAGTCACGGTACCCGGAGCAACACTACTACAGGGAAGCTGATGTAGATGTTAACATTACTACGAGATCGTTGTGACGCGCGATGGCCAGCGAAGCTGGTTGACGACGATCGGTTGCTGGTCAGTTTGTACATCTTTTTTCTCTCCCTAATCTATGGGGTGCCGTACACCGACGAGGTGTACATCTTATTTCTGTCTTGAATGATAGGCCGGGGCTCAAAGACGAGCAAACTTGATTGTTCGTCTTTGACAATTACGCTGTGGCCTCACGGGTTGCGAAAAGTGCAGCGATCAGTGTTGAACGCCCGCCATGGGCATGGTCACACCAGGGGGTTACCCTATCCAGTATCCACCTACACATAGGAGGATGGTATAGCAACACCATGGCCCACGCTGTGCATGATAGCTGGAATTGAGCCTATTCATTCCCTACCAGCCCCACGTGGCCGAGCGTTCAGCAGGGCCCAGCGGGTATGCACCGTTCTAAACCTACATAGGTTGGCCCGTGCCTCCCCTCCCGAGTCTCCCTTTTCCAGGCAGCCGAGTAGAATTTCCCGGGTCTGCATGGATGTGTGGGGTGGGGTAGTTCAGGGACACTCGTGCGAGCTAGTGACTGTCGTGTGAGGAAACTGAATGGGTTTTGTTAGTTACAGTGCAAGCAAGTACCGGCCGCAAGTGTTAAGCAGGGTACTATGATACAGCACGATGAAGGTATACTGCACAGGTTAAGCCGTAAATTGTGCTACCGGAATCAAGGTAGCAAAATACGGAGCAAGACAGTGACACAGGTTGCTGTTAAGTTTGATTGTGTTCCCTGGACCTGCAAGAAACTAGTGTAACCAGGAAATATATCTTCATTGCGGAGTATACGGCATCCTTACGCCTGGGAGGGATGCCAGCCGCAGCCTCTGATATACATGGGTTTATGGGGATGCACAGGGTGCATACGGGTGGCGACCGGTACATCTGAATTGAGCTAGGGGTTGTGGAAAACTTGCCTCGGCAGTATGGACAATATGTATTCGTTGTGCTTTAGGCGCCTCAAAACCAGTCGTTTAACCTACCGGCCGAATAAAATCCTGGTGATGGTTGGCTTTGGAAGCTTTCTATAGATAATACCAAATTACCAACGCGTCATCAAATTCCACGACACGACACATTGAGAGATCTCTGTTTCACTTTGACACCATTTGAAACCTAAGGGGTGGCGTCAAGAAAAGTTGCTTACCCAATCATAACAAAACGTTCATCCACACCCCTGATTGACCCCCCCTGCAGCTATTGAACTGAACGAGGGCTTTCATGCGACGAGGAAGTGTGCTAGCAAATGTTGTATGTACAGGTACGTAACTAGGCTTACGGCCCGCCCCTAACCAACGAACCAACCAAACAAGGATGTGTGCAAGCACACGCGGGCCTTTTTCCGACCTATTCCTCTCCACATCTCGAAAACATGAAAACGATTTACCCAAGAGAACCTAGCCAGGAAACACGTAGGCCCTACTCGGATTAATCCAGCAAAAAAGGATAACTGATTCAGTTTGACCAGAGGCCTTGACAGGGACTCAATTAGGGACTCGCTCAATCCTGCTCTATATACCTCCACAATCGGGCCAGTTGCTCACACCCCTTCTCCCCGGCTCATCAGCCATATCCTCCATACTGTTCCACACCAGCCATCTACCCTCAGCTGTGCTCCTCCCCGGCAGGTACCGAGAGCACCGCTTGTGCCCCCTCAGGCTCCACGACGCCCTCCTCCTCCCCGTCACCCTCTGTCCGCCCGCTGCCTGCGCCCCGCAGCACCCGCCCGGGCGGCAATGACGGTGGCGCCGCCTGCACCTCCTCCCCTCGCAGGACCGCCTCGATTTCCACCTTCGTCAGGGTCTCCTTGTCAATGAGCGCGGTGGCCAGGGAATGAAGGTCCTGAGGGGCATGGGGACAGGGTCAAGGCTTGCGGGTCAGGTTCAAGGCTTGCGGTTCAGGGCCAGGGTTAGGGGGACGGCTTTGAGAAAGGGTCAGCACAGCGGTAGGGGAGTGCAGGCCCAAGGGTACACTTGTTGTGACACCTTCAGAGGATGGATGTGGATTCAGGGTCCAGGAATATCTGGAAAGGAGGTCGGCCGTGATGGGTCCCTTGGCATCAAGGTTAAGGGGTCATACTGAATGCAATCCGGATCCAAATCAGATCCAAAACGGATCCAATCCATTAGTTGTAGGATTCTGAGCCCCCCCCCCGGCATGCCCCAACAAAGCATGGGCCTATCTGGATTAAATTCCGGGCATGCCCCTACAAAGCATGGGCCTGTCTGGATTTAATCTTGGGCCCCCCTCCAATAGCGAAGGGGCATGTCATTGATCCAGGAAGCACACAAACAACCATCATTACTTCCCCCCCCTCCCCATTGCACACACGCGTGTGTGTGTATATGCTCTTGCATGTGTGTGTGCGCATGTGTGTGTTTGTGTCTCTCCAGACCCCGACACACCTGCATTCGCTCAGTGAGGAGCACCCGCACGTCGCTGCGGGCATCTAGCAGCAGTTGACGCACCTCACCGTCCACCTGCAAGAAAACAATTAACAAGAATGACGAACATTGGGTCCCTCAATGTCCATGCTCCAACACCCGCGTCAATGTTCCTCTTGAAGCTGATGCGGCCTCCACGCTCTCCTGGTCTTGCATGCTCTCCCTGCCAACCTTGCATGTTTTCCACTGTCGGCCTTCTAATCCGGGATTGCCTTACCAAGTCTTTCACGCTCTCCTGGCCTTGCATGTTTTCCCTGCCAACCTTCAACTCCCTGACTGCCTTCTCCTCCTAGTCTGCCTTATCGAGTCTTCCATCCCGGCCATGACGGCCTCTTCACATTTCATCTGGACAAACGCCTCCAGAACCACGGGCCCTAGCTCAGGGAAAACCACGGACTTAAGGTTTAAGGCCCTGGATCTTGACCATGACCCAAGGCTTGAAGGCTAGGGGTCTCGAAACCACTACCCTCAGGCTCGAAGACTCCAAACTTGATGACACAAATTAAGCTGTAAGGTTTACCCCCCTCTGGAATGACCCCTTCTAGCTGAACATCCTATGAGTACTCCTCATATGCACCCCGGGCTGAGGGTCTTGACCTGACACCACTGAATCTAACGCTTTGCACCTGAACCCTAAACCATCGATTTTTACCCTGGACCCTGATGTGCCCCATACCCCGGGTGACACCCATCGTGTGCCACAACCTGCAAACAAATGCGGTCACAGTAGACCCCATCCTGTCCCCCCATCGAGTCTTCACCCGGAACCCTGATGCGCCCCATAGACCTGGTGAGCGCACATTATGGGCCACAGCCTGCAGACAAATGCAGTCACAGTAGACCCCAACCTGTCGCCTCTCTCCCCCCACCCCCCACCTGCCCTCTTGCCCATATGCTTTCGCTGTCCTCACCTAGGTACCCCTCTCTACCCCTTCAACCCTCCCCTACCACCTAGCACGTCCCCCCACTCACCCATCTCCGTGTCTCCTCACTCAGGTGCCCCTCTCGTCCCTATTCCCCCACCAGCCCTTCCATCCTCCCCTCCCTCCCACCACATCCCTCCTCTCACCTCTCTTCCCCCACCAGCCCTTCCATCCTCCCCTCCCTCCCACCACATCCCTCCTCTCACCTCTCTTCCCCATTCCCCTACCAGCCCTTCCACCCTCCCTTCCCTCCCACCACACCCCTCCTCTCACCTGTCTCCGTGTCTCTTCACTCAGGTTCTTCTCATCCGCGACATACAGGGGCCCCACCGCCTCATTGAAACCACATTGCGTCACCATGTACCGCGCCATCTCGGTAGCCTGGGGACAGAGGGGATTATAGGAATAGGGTTTGAAGGTCAGTTGCTTATGGTTTGATGGGACGAACATGCATGTGAAGACAGGTACGCCTCGGTTCCTGGTCATCGCACGCACCTGCCCCTACAACACATGCATACCTTGACACATGCAAATCTTTCCTGAATGAGCATTCTCCATTCTCCGATCCTATACGACTGCATTCCTCCGCTCCCTTCAACCTCCCTTTTATCTCGTCTGATTTTACCCAGTCCGGTACCTGTCTCAAGTCATATGATTCATCATTTCTTTCATGCCTGTGTCAGGTAATACTATCAGGGGGTAGTATTCATCATTAATTATTTTCTTCTTACCTATGTCAGGTCATATGATTCATCCTTTCCTTCATACCTGTGTCAGGTCAGATGATTCATCCTTTCCCTCTTACCTGTCTAAGGTCATATGATTCATCCTTTCCTTCATACCTGTGTCAGGTCATATGATTCATCCTTTCCTTCATACCTGTCTCAGGTCATATGATTCATCCTTTCCTTCATACCTGTCTCAGGTCACATGATTCATCCTTTCTTTCATACCTGTCTCAGGTCATATGATTCATCATTTCCTTCATACCTGTGTCAGGTCATATGATTCATCATTTCCTTCATACCTGTCTCAGGTCATATGATTCATCCTTTCCCTCCTACCTGTCTCAGGTCATCTGTTGCCCCGCTGGACACCTGGTCCGCCCCGAACACTAGCTCCTCTGCCACCGTGCCACCCATACACACTCGGATGCGGGCCAGCATCTGCTGTCGGTTGATGGAGAACTCATCCTCGCGGCCAACCTGGCAAAAGCACAAACACAGGAGGGACATTTGAGTGACTTTTGAGTTGTGTGTGATACGGGAGGTGGGAAGAGTGACGCAAGCAGAGGAGGGATGTAGTACAAGGGTTGGGGGATGAGGGTTCAGTATTCAGTCATGGGCCCGACGCAAGCAGGGGGTGTGTGTGCGTAATGTGTGATGTGAAGGGCGTGCGCAGAGAGGTGCGACACTGCCGCGGATATTAGATGCAGCCAGGTCAGGTGTAGACCGCTTTGAATATAACAAGTGTCCCTCCCTCAGCCATTCCCGAACTGCCCTCTCACCTGAGTCACCATCCCAGGGAGCCAACCCTTTCTCAACGAGACTGCTTCCCTGCACCCCCCCCCCCTCAATCCCCTTCTCTGCAGTCCCCCCCCCCCAATCCCCTTCCCTGCACCCCCCCCCCTCAATCCCCTTCTCTGCAGTCCCCCCCCCCCCAATCCCCTTCCCTGCACCCCCCCCCTCAATCCCCTTCCCTGCACCCCCCCCCCTCAATCCCCTTCTCTGCAGTCCCCCCCCCTCCATACATATTCCAATCTTCTCTCACTTCTCTCACCTGAGTCACCATCCCCAGAGAGCCATCCTTTTCTCAATGAGACTGCCCCCCCGCATTGCCCCCCCCCCCCCCCAATCCCCCTCTCTGCACTTCTGCCCCCCCCCCCCCCCTATTCCAATCTTCTCTCACCTGTGTCACCATCCCCAGGGAATGTCCTCGCGGCACAATGGTCGCCTTGTGGATGGGGCTGGCTCCGGGGGTGCGAATGGCCACAATGGCATGACCACTCTCGTGGAACGCCGTCCGCTTCAGACCCTCCAAGGTGCGGCGCACAGACTGAGAGAGGAGGGGATGAGAGCAAGGGAATAAGGGCGCACGCAGGGAGTGAGGGGGGGAAGGGGGGGGGGGGCTTGCCAAGTGCGGAGCAGGTTTCAGACCCTCCAAGGTGCGACGCACGGACTGAGAAAGGGGGTGAGAGCAAGGAAATAAGAGCACGGGCAGAGAGTGAAGAAGAGGGTTTACCAGCTGCAAAACAAGTTTCAGGCCAGCTTGATCTTCAGGTTCACCAAAGTGCAGGGCAGGGTTCAGACCAGCGGGGCTTTCTGGGCTGGCAGGTTCGCAGGTCGTAACCTGCGTTTCGTTTTCAGATCCTGCCGGTCTTCTCATCTGGGATGGCAAGCCTTATCCTTGACAACACTTCGGGGTTACGAATGCGGGTTTATGCCATCTTCATCATCTGGCCAGGACGGCCCTCAGCTTGCGTTTATTTCAGGTAAGGGTTTCAGGTTTATGACAGCTTGATTATCTGACCAGGACGGCCCTCACCTTAGGTTTGATTTGGGGTTAGGGTTTCAGGTTCATGCCAGCTTGATGATCTGACCAGGACGGCCCTCAGTTTGCGTTTGATTTGGGGTTAGGGTTTCAGGTTCATGCCAGCTACATCATCTGGCCAGGACGGCCCTCACCTTGCGTTCCACTCCCATCTGGATCTTGTCGAATGCAAAGTCCAACATCGCGGGAGAGATGGAGTCCTTACCCTCCTGCGCACAAACACACACAGAGGGAGGACAGTGATGCAGTGCACACAAAGGGAGGACAGTGACGCAGTGCACACACTTCATTTCAATCCATCCTACAGAGCGATCACTCAAGAGATGGAGTCCTTGCCCTCCTACACACACAAACACACACAGAGGGAGGACAGTTCACACTTTTCACATAAATCACACATCATGCAGATGGGGTCACTCAAGAGATGAAGTCCTTACCCTCCTACACAAACACACACACAAGAGGGAGGACTGTGATGCTGTATTCACACTATTGGAGAACCATAATTTGTAGACATGACCATGTCAAACGATGAGGTGTGGAGATGCCCCCAGGGGAGCCCTCCAGGTAAGGGGCAGGACAATGGAGGCCTGACCTCCCATCATACAAGGGGATCACTTAGAGATGACTCAGCTTACTGAGCCATGCATGACTCGGAGCTTATTGAGTCATGGATGTGCTTTTGTCTTAACGTCGACAAAGCCCCGGTGGGGATGCGCTGCACCACTACCTTCAATCTACCTTGACAGCCTAGGCTCTACCTTCCCTGCACCTTAACCATGCACCCTTGTACCTTGGTCACCAGATCCACCCACTTGGTCTTACAGTGGCCGCCCCTAAACCATTAACTCTCTAACAATGGCTGCCCATTGGTTGCTCCATTGGCTGTCCATTGCCTGCCCATTCGCTACCCCGTCACCCTGAACTATTTAACATACCCTATCACCTTGCCTCTCCCTACACATTCAACCCCATCACCTCCGTCATCCATAGACTCGGAGGTCCTGAACCCCCTTCACCTTGGCCGCTAGCAAAGCCGCCTCATTGATGAGATTGCTGATGTCAGCGCCGCTGAAGCCTGAGAGCGTAATGCACGGGAAGCAAACAGAGTTTAGGATTGTACGAACCGATCATCAAAAATCCATGGGGGGGTGACTGACGCACTGACAGCTATAATCTGTTTGGATTGGTAGAAAATAAACAATCAGACAAACCATTACACGCTGTGGCTGGTACATTGATCACGAGGGGACAGACCGGTTGAAGAAGCATGCAGATGCAAAACAGGATGAGTGAGGCAAAACAGGATGAGTGAGGCAAAACAGGATGAGTGAGGCAAAACAGGATGAGTGAGGCAAAACAGGATGAGTGAGGCAAAACAGGATGAGTGAGGCAAAACAGGATGAGTGAGGCAAAACAGGATGAGTGAGGCAAAACAGGATGAGTGAGGCAAAACAGGATGAGTGAGGCAAAACAGGATGAGTGAGGCAAAACAGGATGAGTGAGGCAAAACAGGATGAGTGAGGCAAAACAGGATGAGTGAGGCAAAACAGCCGGAGAACGGCTCGAGAAACAAAGAAACAAACTACAAATCACGGTACAATCTGCAGGCACCAACACTGCCACTCGCGCCACAATCCTCCGACACCAGCCAGACAGCCAGGTTTGCAATTCAGTGATGGGGTATAACTAATACCATATAGGAGGCAGGGAACGAAATATTTAGGCCAGGGGCATTGCACCATAGATATAAGCCGAAGAGTATCTTACATCATGGGAGTTACCATCAGCTGCGCTGGCATGCCCAACCCTATGACAGCATCAGGTGCCAAACGTCGTCCTGTTTAGGGCATGAGCCTCTCGCAGCCTACAGTTGCCACCCTTGTCCCTAACACCCTAAACCCTCAGCTGTTTTCCACTGACCCTGAATCTGCCAGGTCAGCAGGTCGTTACACGTGGCTAAGCGTGTGCACAAGTGTGACATCCCCCTGCACGTCATTCTGAATCCGCAGTGGCCAACAGGTGGTGACAGCTGTGTGTATGTGCGTGTACGTATGGATGCATGCTGTCTTGTAAGTATCGAAGACGTGTAGTAACCCAGCTGGCATTCATCCCCACTCACCCTGCGTCTGCCTGGCCAGCAGGTCCTGATCGACGTCCGTCGCAACTGGCTTGTCGCCGAGGTAGTACCTGGACAAAAGGCAGAGGTACAGATCAGAGCGTCAGTACAGATCTGGCAGCAGTACGGTTTTGGCAGCGCAAGGACCGGCGCAGAAATCGATACCCACAGCAGTACAACAGTGGAGGATCAAGGCAGTAGTTCAGGTCAGAGAGGTAACGTGTGAAAGTGGGTGGGAGAATGCATGTGCGCGCATGTACTGGGCATCTTATGTGTGCTTGTGTGAAACTTAGTATATGAAGACCATCACAGCCGGCTCTTCAACCATATCTCTAATAACGCTTGAATTCACAAAAACAACGTCCCTTCTGACTAACTTGCCACACTGCTCCCCCCCTCCCCCTTAATATACAAACAACTTAGTTCCCTACCAGGCTTAACAACAGGGTATGCCGCTAATCACCCACCACCCCATACTTCTCACTCCTCCCTCACACTACTCACTCCAGGATGTCTGCCCTGCCCCTGATGTCCGGGAGGGGCACCGCCACCTGCCGGTCAAACCTCCCCGGCCGCTTGAGTGCAGGGTCCAGTGTTTCCGCAAGGTTAGTTGCAGCAACGACAATGACGCCGTCATTCGACTCAAAACCGTCCTGTCGGGTTAAGAACAGGGTTCAGGGTTGAGAGCAGGGTTTGGGGTTTTGAGGATTCAGGGTTCAGGAGGTTCACCACGGCGATCATGATTACTTTTTTATATCACTACACCCCATCCCATCAACTATGAGGGTTGAGAGGTAGCGATAAGGTTGCAAAGGTTAAGTGCCGTGGAAGAGGTGCGAATGAGGGCTTAGACAGTGTCCCTACCGTGCCAATAGGATAGCTCAACCCTGGACGTCACATCTGTCCCTCCCACTCATCATTTGATTGCAGCTGGTGCCCCCCTCCCCTAAACCATTGAACCCATTTCGCCCTCTCACCATTTTCAACAACAGCTGCCAGCCTGCCAACCCCTTCCCCAAACCATTCAACCCCACCATTTCCACCAGCAGCTGCCACCCCTTCCCTGAAACATTCAACCCATTTCACTTTCACACCATTTTCAGCAGCAGGCTCCCCCCCTCCCCTGAACCATTGAACCAAGTCCACCCTCACACCATTTCCAGCAGCAGGCTCCCCCCCTCCCCTGAACCATTGAACCAAGTCCACCCTCACACCATTTCCACCAGCAGCTGGCTCCCCCCGCTCCCTAAATCCCTAACCATTCAACCCATTTCACCCTCTCACCATTTCTACCAGCAGCTGGTTCAGTGTCTTGCGTGAGTTATTCTCCCAGTGCTTCCTGTTGCCTCCAATCGCGTCAATCTCATCGATGAACACGATGCATGGCGCCTTCTTCTTGGCAGCCTGCACAACACCAGCAACAACAACAACAGCAGTTGATCTGCAGCATCCAACAGCAGCAAACACTTCTTGGCAGCCTGCACAACACCAGCAACAACACTAACAACCACAACAACAATTGATCTGCAACATCCAACAGCAGCAAAAACTTCTTTCACAGAGCAGCAACCGCAGCCACTGCCTCTTAATTAACAACTAGAATCGAGCCATACACACCAACATGACATGCCCTGCGCGCATTATAGCCTACTTATTTACCAACATGAAGGTCAGGGCATATACCCTGTTTTACTAAATCCTGCACCCTGACCATAAAAGCCTCACACAGCGTGCCCCTCCATCGCCCTTAGTCCCATACATGCAGCCTTTCCTAACGCAATCATGTGTCCCCGACCTGGAACAGGACGTGTACGTGTGCCTTATGACCTTACCCCAGAGCCCACCCTCCACCAACCTCTCCCTGCCAAACACCATTCCCCCTCACACACACACACACACACGCCCACCCGCACTGTACCTCACCTGGAACAGCGCGCGCATGCGTCTGGCCCCTACACCCACGTACAGCTCCTCAAACTCCGACCCAGCTCTGTAGAAGAAGGGCACTCCCGCCTCCCCGGCCACCGCACGCGCCAGCAATGTCTTGCCTGTACCGGGCGGACCCGTCAGCAACACACCCTTGGGCAGCTTGGCACCCAGCCGCGTGAACTTCCCGGGGTTCTTCAGGAATTCCACAACCTGCGTGGGGTGGAGGGTTGAGGGTTGGCTTTTGGGGGGGGTCTTCGGAAACATCCTAGGGGGGGGTAGATTTCAGGGTTGAGGGTGGGATTTCTGGGGTTCTTCAAGAATTCCACAACTTGCGTGGGGTTGAGGGTTTAGGGTGGACTTCCCACGGTTCTTCAGGATCACATCTTGCAGTGTGTGGGTAGATTTCAGGGTTGAGGAGTCCTTCAGGATTTCATCCTGGGAGGTACGTTTTAATGTTGAGGGTGGAATTTCCAGTGTAAGACAGTGGGGCGAAGTTTCATGCCCAGCACAAAGACAAGGACAGGCCTTGAGAGGGGCAAACCTAGCCACCCTGTCTGGTATGCACACAGAGAAGGTATCGATATCTATCCCCTGAGGCTCCTTCCTTCCTTGCCCCTCAAGTATCCTCTCTGCAGTACTCCTCTTTTCGTACTGACCTTTGACCTCCTCCTCCCCTCCCCTCTCGTCAAATTATCAAGCCCCCCTCCCCCCTCTCGTCTCCCCTCCCCCTCCTCCAGCCCTTTCCCCTCTCCTCACCTCCCCTTCCCTCTCCTCGATTCATCAAGCCTCCCCCCCTCTCGTCTCCCCTCCCCCCTCCTCCAGCCCTTTCCCCTCTCCTCACCCACCTCTTTGAGCTCCTCCTTGGCCTCATCACATCCCCGCACATCACCAAAATTCTTGAGTGACTTCTCCGGCAGCTCTTCTTTCTTGTACTCCTGAGATAAAAGTGGATCGTGACGGCTTCAGGGCATAGTGGTCAGGGTTCAGAGACACAATGCTTGGATTTTGGAGCTCTTGAGCACCTGGTACGTAATCACCTGCTGGCCCATCCCCTGCTCCCAGTCCTCATTCCCCTGCTCCCTTTGAAGTGACACAGCATACGCATAGAATTCTCTACAACCTCTAAAACAATGGACTTATCCAGCCCGTTCCTGCCTTACCTTTCCCATAATTGACTACGGTTAGACTTCAAATATTGTTTGATAAGGCCGCCGCCAAAATATATATTCTTCGATACGGCGGTATTGATCAACAATGCACTAGACCCCTTCCCCTCCCACTGCCTGTTAGTGCTGCCCACGAATGGCCAGTCCCGTACCACTAACAACTTGTACCTACACCTGCTAGATAGTACCGAACGCGGTCTACCAGAAGTTCGTGTTGTTGACAGTACAATAGTACATATATCTGTCCAGAAGGACAAAGTAATTTAGGTACTGCCAAGCAGTACCTTGGGCTCTGTAGACGGGCCGCCGGACGCCCCAGCGCTGTTGCCAGCGCTGCCGCCCACCGCCGCCGCAAGCCCGACAGACGATCCCACGGTGGGCTGCGTCTGCGCCCGCCGCACCGCCTGGCTGCCCACCAGCCACACAAATGCGATGGCCACCAGGAGTAAGGCCGTCCGCAACAGGGACCATAGCACCTGATGGAGGGGGGGGGTGCAGGGTTGGAGGTACGTGGTGTAAGGGTTTCGGGGCCTTTACCATAACCCCAACCAGGAGTAAGGCCGTCCGCAACAGGGACCATAGCACCTGATGGAGGGGGGGGGTGCAGGGTTGGAGGTACGTGGTGTAAGGTTTTCGGGGCCTGAACCATAACCCCCACCAGGAGTAAGGCCGTCCGCAACAGGGACCCTAGCACCTGATGGAGGGGGGGGGTGCAGGGTTGGAGGTACGTGGTGTAAGGGTTTAGGGGATGCAACCTTTCCATCACATGTTCATAATTCACCCTTAAACGCACCTGGAGTGAGCCCACAGGCTTCTGGGGGGGCACCACTACCATCACCACCACCCAACATTTCCATCATATTTGCATCAGTATAATTGCACTGAACCTTAAACACACCTGGAGTGGGCCCAGAGGCTTCTGGAGGGCCACCAACTTAAATATCCAGCCTTTCCATCATGTATTCATAGATACAGTATCATGATGATCAATTACCGGTGCACTGAACCTTCAACGCACCTGGAGTGGGCCCAGAGGCTTTTGCGGTGCCGCTGCTGCTCCGACCCCTCCCCCACTCAGCACCACATGCAGGGGGCGCCTCATGCTGGTTCCAGGGCTGTCGTCAGGCTGCTCCCCCTCCACCTGCAATCATGTCACCCAGGACTGCTTCAGACACACCATTGATTCAAATCGCCAGGCGATTGATTCAGATTAATTGATTCAGTTGGGTCGAGGCAGTGGATTGATTCAGATTGGTAGAGGCAGTCCATTGATTCAAGAAGTCAGAAGGAGCATCCAGGGGAATCCCTAGGGGTCACTGGCCTGGACAAAAGTGTGAACATGATGGAACTGCACCGTACTGCCAAAAGAGTGAAAATACCATTGGAAGAGACAGCAGCATGCCCTGGTGTCAAAGGAAGTAGGCGGGGGGGCGGGGACAAAGAGGAAGCGCACACACAACAAGAAGAGAGGCCGCCGACAGGTCCAGATTCTCTTGCAACCCACAATGTTCATACGAACAGACATGTTCACATATGCAGCTGTGTTCAATTGTTCATACCTGTAGCTGCAGTTCTCTCAGCAGGTGCGTCAGTGAACGGTGATCCTCGCCAACCGCTGCCATGCCACCGCCACTGCTGCGCCTGCCAGCAAGGCCTGCGGCGAGGCCTGCGGAGAACGAGCTGGAGCCTGATGCCGTCCCGGCTGCTGCTGCGGCCGCCGAGGAGGAGGGCGTCGCATATTCTGACAGCCGTCCCGAGGCGACCATAGCCCGCAGGTACTCGACGACGACTGACGCATTGCTGGCATGCTCCTGACAGACAGGATTCAAGGTTGAGGGTTGAGCATTGAGGATCCGGGGTCTAGCCGTCTAGCGTCAAGTACTACTTCACTATTGCTGCGCTTCTGGCGTATTATTTTGAGGAAGTCGCGAGACAGAGAAGCCCTGAAGCACTAGGGTTTTAGGTTCAAGGGTTTAGGGTTCAGGGTTAAAGACGACTACGGATGACGCATTCCCGGCATTCTCCTGCAGGGGCCAGATCGAGGACCGCATGCATGCACATCACAAGGCAGGGTGCCATGCTGCATGATTACCATGCATGCCTCCATGAATGTTGCATTGTCTACAATCAGCCATGTGGACACAGCCCATGCACATGGCACCCATGCGATCAACACCCATGCATGCGCCTTGCTGCCGCACTTTATGCCAGCCATGCAGCTGGTCTCGAACTAGACGCCATGCGGTTATCAGCTATGCAAGCAGCGTGCAGCCAGGCAGCCACTGTGATGGAGTCATGCCAAACCACCCTCCATGCCATGAAGGCACCCTACGAATTGACCACCTTCCAAGCCATGACAAATCGGAGGAAACAATCACTCTCTATGCTACACAAAATCACCCTCCAGCCATACAGCTGAGACGTGTTTATGCGAACTGCCACACAGCTGATATCGCGCCATGCACCTTAAAATGGATCCTCCGCATGCAACCAACGGCATGCCACAGCCATTGTCGCATGAGGAGCCATGCAACAACTGCGCAAGCATAAACAAACTTCTGCGCAACAAAGCTCCCTCTTTCACCCACACACTCTCACTGTCTCTCGCGTTACCTTTGCCTCAAAATAAGCGATACAACTGCCTTGCGTGCACGAATATTTCCCCTCGCATTCTCGCAATCTCATTAGACATTCATCACCTTGCTAGGCAGATCCGTCGGTCGCCTCACCTTGGCCTCCACATGCGCCATAGCATCGCCATGCTGCGAGGCACGGTTGAGCTCAGACAGGTAAGCTGCATGGCGCTCCGCGTCCTTGGGGTCCTCGTCGGCCGCTTCTTTGAGCCGCTTCAGCTGCTGCGCGCGTACCCACTGAGGCAGGCTGCGCAGCTTCGCAAGTGCCCATGCAAGCGCCGCCAGCAGAGGCGCGGCCAGCGGGTGATCCCGCCACCACTCTTGCTGCGGGCTCGCTGCAGCAGAGGCTGCAGCTCCTGCTGGTGTTGCTGCTGCGTCACCCTCTGCTGCGGCAGGCTGCTGCTTGTCCTGCTGCTGTACGGGGGCTGATGAAGAGGCTGACGGTAGGGTGGCGGAGCCGGCTGCTGCCTGCGAAGAAGAGGAGGAAGCTGCCTCGGGAGAGGAGGCTTCCTGCACATTCTCTCTGCTGCTGCTACTGCTGCCGTCAGATGAAGGGCTGACCCCTGCTGCTGCTGCTGCCTCACTTGCAGTGGAGGAGGAGAGAAGCTCATCTTTCGCTAGTAGCTGCTGCTGAGGGGCCGGAGCGTCGTCTGGCTGTTTCGAGTCGGACGAGGGGGGGCTCAGGCGTTCATCGCCAAGGCTGTGCTGCGGCTGCATTCGAGACATGAGGCAGCGAGCGTTGATGATACTACCACAGAGGCCGGAAAAAGCGACATGCCGTCCTAGGCTGTTGGTGCAGTGGAGGGGCTGTGAGAGGGGGACGGCACCTCGCGCAGCTATTGCGCTACTCCTGCTGGGCAACAGAAATGGCACGGAGGCGCTCGAATTTGCCGGCGTTATGCTGCGCTGCCGGGATGGCTGGTGCATCCCGCACTGGGCTCGAAACCCACATGAATGCGAGACAACCATCGCGCTGCCTGCTTTTTTCAGCCCGGTGATCGCCGAATACTTCTAAAAGTTGACTCTGCTCCTGCTGCTACTTGTGATGAAGCTGGCGTTGTTGCTACTCCGGTTTTCGGCGATCCGGACGCTGTTTTCACGCCACAGGGGCGGGCAGCAGGGGGGCAGTCGTGATAACTCTGGCGTAGAAATAGTAGTTTCGTGGAATGTTATCTGTTGCGGGGTTGAGCGTATGGGCAGGTCCTGATCGCGCCTTGTGGACCTCAGGGTTTGCAACCCGCCGTACAATCGGCAGATCGGCAGCAGCCTGAAGCAGCCTGAAGACTAGCCTGGATAACGCAATGAGATCTATCCAACCAACTGGACTATGGCCTATGAATTCAGATGATGGACATGCCAATTTTGCAACTGGGGTCCAACAAATATTTCAAACATTCTGATATTTTGACGACAATCGATCCCAGATCTCAGGAATTGCCCCCCATTGTCGAAGGAACAAGGCTGATATATAATTGTTAAGTATTCCTCGCACAGCGGAAGGAGCCAAAGTCTTCAGATTTGAAGCAGTTCATGCATGGAAGGATGGAACTGCTCTTATATCGATACCGGTACTACAGACTCATGAAGACTACACCGTTCTATCATACAAAGCTGAAGTTGAGTGCATGCCTCTCTGCTTGGGAGGCTGAAGCTGGGAGTTGAACCTATGCTCTCATGGCTACTCTGAGCAGAAGTTTGCCACATCTGGACCACTGGATCATGGTCTGGACCAGGCATGTCCAGACCTATGATGTACAGATACACTACCAGTGGATTATCTGCACCACCGTTGCAGGGTTGTGTGTGAAATCCATGGTGTTTGAAGGGTTACATTTTCGACTTGTGGCCATTGTGGCCCCGCTGGCGGCAGTTTCCCACAGCCAACTGGCTGTTCGTCCACTTTACAGCTCCATGGGCAGATTTGGCCATTGCTAGGCTAGCGATCTGTCTACCTGCTGACCTGATGGTTGCTGTCGTCGGGCCATCAGACTATCCGTCCTCTTATTAGCCTTGGACGGATGTGGCCACATAAGCCGTGCCTGTAGTGTCCATTCTACCAAGCTATATGCAGCAGTTTCCGTGCTACCTAGATAGCCCTTCTGTTGGCCATGTGCTGATTTGGCAACTCCTAGGCTAGATGACAGGGTTAGTCATGCACTTGAAGGACTCCAGAGTGAGTGATGCTGACAGATGAGCTGCGTCCTTGCTCTGGGGCAGGAAAGTTGGTGTCTGGCTAACTCTGAGTTCATGTGCAGAGGTGATGAGGCCACTCCCTGGCCACTTTGCAATGGCATCCCCCGACAGTCGGACGATCTTCAACTAGAGCAGGGGCCCGCAGTAGCTGGGAATGCGCTGACAGTGTGAAAGGTGCTGGGCTGTGGGAAGAAGGTTCTGTTATCAGCAATGCAGTTGCATACCTGAGCGCATATCTTGTTGTGCCAATGTGGTGCAGCATGCAACTTGGAGCCCGGTAGTGCCAGTGCCGGGGTTTTAATGGCTTTTTGTGTGCATACAGGGAATCATGCCGGGGCAAACCGGACTTGGTGAAAGGCTCTAACAACAATACGCTGGCTGTGAAGTTCCTCTGTGCACTGCAATATAAGATGTTATATGCGGCTGATGAGAAAGGTTTTGTCAACAATCCATGCAGATGTGGCAAGATACTCCATAAGCTCTGAGGAGTTTTAAGGGGGTGTTGGGCAAGGAGGGCACCAAAAAGGGGGGATAGACGCTCAAGGTACACATGTCCAAGCTGAAGTTAGTTGCTAGCGTGCTGCCTCAAGTCTTCAATTTCTTGGGTATTTTGATCTCCAACAAGGGTAGGTAAGTAGGCTGTGTCAAGGCCTACTGATCTCCAACAAGGGTAGGTAGGTACTATAATCAGTATCCAGGGCTGGATCCCATAACTAATTTATGTTTTCCTGATTAGACATTTAATAACCAGGTTAATGGATACCATGAGAAGCGCACTGATCTGATTTCGTCTCAGGATCAGGTCTTTCCCGGGATGCTCCCATGTAGTGTACATCTAGGCACCCGTCGTCATGGTTAGTTGGTACTGCATGTTAGTGTGGCTAGCACATCCTACGTACCTGCGCCCTGCTTGTCAATAACGTTACACCTCTGGGCCCGTTCAAAGCTTGGCCGCCTGGGCGCCCAACTGTTCAGAAGGGAGTAAAGAAGGAACGAAGAAGAAGAGAGGGGGAAAGAAACAAAAGGAGATGCCGGGAAGGCAAAGAAGGACCCTGCTTGTGTGGAGCAGACAGGCCATCCTGTCATTTTTGCCGGAGAATGGACCACCTAGACCTGGCAGCGGATATCAGGGTTTCCCATTCAACTAATTCCTTCGTTGTGAACCAGGGGGGCCTTATCGTACAGTAACCGGAAGATCTATGTCTGATCACCAGGCTAGATTACTCTTTTCCTTTATATATATCTCTGTCATCATGCCTCCCAACCAAATGGTTGGGCGCCAACGAGCCGGTTCTTCTTGTGCAAGGCCAAGAGGTGTAATGGCCTTGACCAGTCGGAATAATTTGTCATGTTTGGTGGTGTTGAAAAACACCGGTTGTGTCAAAGGACGGCAGAAAAGTGTATGGACGTTTAGACCTCAGCAGACTCTCCATCCTTCTTGCTCTTCTTGGGCAGGAGGACGGAGTGAATGTTGGGCAGAACGCCACCAGATGCAATGGTGACGGTGCCCAGCAGCTTGCTCAACTCCTCATCATTACGGATGGCCAGCTGGATGTGGCGGGGGATGATGCGGTTCTTCTTGTTGTCGCGGGCAGCGTTGCCAGCCAGCTCAAGCACCTCGGCCGCAATGTACTCAAGGACGGCGGCCAAATAGACAGGGGCGCCAGCTCCAATGCGCTCAGCGTATTTGCCCTTCTTCAGGTAGCGGGCGACACGGCCCACGGGGAACTGGAGACCAGCCTTAGCGCTGCGAGACACGGCCTTCTTGCCTTCGGCGGCCTTGCCGCGACCACCACCAGCGGATACTGTCTTGCCAGCCATGTTATCGACACGGGGAAGTTTGGAATTAAGGTTAAAGGTGAGAGTGTGCCTGCATCGAGACATGCGCTGTTTAAATAGGCGACTTGAAGATCGGATCAGCAGACCAGCCAGCTGTCGGTGCCTGCTGATCCGGTCGTCCGAACATTTGAACACTAGATAAACGTCTCGCGACCTCGCCTTAACAACCAGTCACCACTCTTTAATTTCGTATCGACATAATGGCACCCAAGACAATCGCTGAGAAGAAGCCCACTGCAGTGGCCACTGCCGAGAAGAAGATTGCGAAGAAGGTCGCAGTCAAGAGCACCGATGGCAAGAAGAAGAAGAAATACGGCAAGGCAGTCGAGTCGTACAAGATATACCTTTACAAGGTGCTCAAGCAGGTCCACCCCGACACTGGCGTCTCCTCCAAGGCCATGAGCATCCTGAACTCCCTCATGAACGACATGTTCGACAAGATCGCTACCGAGGCTGCCCGCCTGTCCCGCTACAGCAAGAAGCCCACAATGACCTCACGTGAGATCCAGACCGCTGTGCGCCTAGTCCTGCCAGGAGAGTTGTCCAAGCATGCTGTCTCTGAGGGCACCAAGGCTGTCACCAAGTTCACCTCGGCCTAAGCAGCTCACCCTCTGTTTTTCTCTGCCCCGTCAGACCAAACCGGTGTTTTTCAACACCACCATCCTGACCCCCAAATCAATTTACTCGTCCAGCCCTTGCTATGAAGGGCAATCTAACCTGATCCGCATGCATCACCATGATCAGTGTCCTATCTGTTTTGTGCCAGAGCATGCAGCGCAGGCTACCACCCGGATCGTACCCAAGCTATGAGTTTCAATTCCACCAAGCTGTCGGCAGCTTGTAAACTGTTCAAATGACATTTCGTTGTCAGATACCTGATACCATAGCCGTCCTTTGCCTTCGCATGAGGCAATTAATTGGAGAGCTTTCAACCGCAGGTTCAAAGAGTCAATGTCATAACACCTCTGGACCCTGCTCAAAAGGCTCGGCCGCATGAGTGCCCAACTGTCCCGTTAGGGGAAAAGAAAAAGGCAAGAATACAAAGGAGAAAGAAATACACCCCCAAAAGGAAAATGCAGTCCGAGGTATTTCTGCCCTTCTCAAGCCTATTCCCCAAGAAATGCAACAAACTAGGCCTCGACAGAAGTCAGAGCCTCCCACCCAAGCCTGCCCCGGTACACCTGTTGAAAGTCTTTGGCGCCCTCAGGGGTGCCTGCCCAACCTCTCTCCATAACCCTCTCCTTCACACTAGGGCACTGAAAGCAGACATGCAGCGCATCCTCCACATGCTCGCCATCACCCCTTGCGCAACACCGTTGGCAGCAGCGTGTCTCACGATGTTGACCGCTCCGCTGTCCTCGTGTCAGACGTGCTAACTGCACCGAGCCTGGCGCAAGTGCTGAAGTAGGCGGGACTGCATCCTGCTCCGGAGGCAGTGTTGCGGCTGGAGGTGACCGGTGGCCCACACCACATCTCCGTATTTGACCGCAGGCGCTGCAGGTCCAAAGCGTAGTTTGCATTAATCCAATGGGCAGGGGTGACAAATACTGTAATGTGAATCCGTGACGCCTTTTTTATGGATAGGTGGTGTTTCCCTATCGAGATAAGACGCAGGAACTGCAGGGGCAGGAGGCCACAATCCACCAGTTGACCTACAAATGCAGGTGGCCCAAGCAGCATGGCTCGTAGCACAAAGGCTTTCCAGCCATAGGATATGAAGTATCTTAATTGTTGCCGAATGCCATAACCATGAAAATAGCAGTTTCAGAATTTGCACCAGGCCCTTGGTCCAAAAAAAAAGGCTTGGCCTCGTGGAACCCCTGTTGTTGTGTAGGGAAGGGGGGAATGGGTGTGGATAAACAGGAAATGGTCAAGGAACTGAATTAGGCTAGAAAATAAGGACTGTCAAAGGAATCCTCAGCATCTGAAACGTCTATGCCTCTCAACAAAACTTTTATACCTACCGCGTCTTTGCCTGCCCAGCGTGCCTCACGCCACTAATTGCTGCGCCGTCCTCTAGTGTTCGCCTTGCTCATTGCGCTGGACCGCAGCCGTAGGTCTATGCGCACGTGAGCACACAACCTCTTGCTGGCGTGGCTCTGGCCCACTAAGAAGGGATGTTTAACCCTAAACTGGATTCCTTGTATTGGGTGCGCTACTATTTTCGCCCGTGTCACTGAAATATCATGTGATACAAACCAGCCTTGGACAGCAACATCATGATTCTTAAATTCGTATGAATAAATTTAAAATCCCATAATGCATCAGGATTTAGCCATTTAAGCCATACAGTGCACTAGTTTGGGAACCAGTGCGGCGGTACCTGAATTTGTATGCATTTACCTGCCAGAAGGATAACTCCTACCTGCCCTCCTACTGTACATGAGGGGACAGGAACAAGGAACCCCATGCAAGAGGTAGCCATGCTCACGACCGAAGTGATGGGCAGGAACTTGAAAACTGGGGTCAGCAGGGACAGATGTGCTGTAGGTTGGTGGTGTTTAAAAACACCGGTTTGGTTGATGGGAATGGATGGACGCTGAGGGCATGAGAAGCTTAAGCCCTCTCGCCACGGATGCGCCTGGCCAGCTGGATGTCCTTGGGCATGATGGTGACACGCTTGGCATGGATGGCAGCTAGGTTGGTGTCCTCGAACAAGCCAACCAGGTATGCCTCAGCTGCCTCCTGGAGTGCCAGGACGGCCGAAGACTGGAAACGCAGGTCGGTCTTGAAGTCCTGGGCGATCTCACGGACCAGGCGCTGGAAGGGCAGCTTGCGGATGAGTAGCTCGGTGGACTTCTGGTACTTGCGGATCTCACGCAGGGCGACAGTGCCAGGGCGGTAGCGATGGGGCTTCTTCACGCCTCCGGTGGCAGGGGCGCTCTTGCGAGCTGCCTTTGTAGCCAGCTGCTTCCTAGGGGCCTTGCCTCCGGTTGACTTGCGGGCGGTTTGCTTGGTGCGGGCCATTATAATTATTTGGAAGAAAAGATACGCAACTTGTCGATGGCCAGATATCGACCATACTTTATCCTGCAGAACAGAGGCTGCGACACGTAGTCCTTGTCTGCTGATCCGGGTGTATATGTGCACGTGAATCGGATCAGCAGACTCGGCTGTCCTGTCCATGCGAGTGCACACTCTATTTATCCAGGGTCTGATAGGTACTGTCAACTAGTTATCTTCATCCTACTCAATATCATACAATGTCTGGACGCGGCAAGGGAGGCAAGGGACTCGGAAAGGGAGGTGCTAAGCGCCACCGCAAGGTCCTTCGCGACAACATCCAGGGAATTACAAAGCCTGCTATTCGCCGCCTGGCTCGTCGTGGTGGCGTGAAGCGCATCAGTGGCCTCATCTACGAGGAGACCCGCGGCGTCCTCAAGGTCTTCCTCGAGAACGTCATCCGTGACGCTGTGACCTACACCGAGCACGCCCGTCGCAAGACTGTCACGGCTCTGGACGTCGTCTACGCCCTCAAGCGCCAGGGCAGGACTCTCTACGGATTCGGGGGCTAAGCATCTTCCAGCTTGGCGGTCTACGACCTAACCCACCACCCCCAACCAACCCCAACCGGTGTTTTTCAACACCACCAACCAACCCAAAGCAAGACCGAACGTCTTCTGCAGGTGCCCTGCCATTTCAGGGGTACTACCTGTTGACTTGATTTGTAGGATTTTGATAGGGAACTATAATTTCTAAGTGAGGTCATGACTTCAGTCTCATCTCTCCAAATGTACACACCTCCAACCCTCGATAGCCAGTCCAAGACCAGATGCATGGCCCAGGACCACCTAAATGGCCCAACTCAGCGCTTGCATACGGTCAGTGGTGGCATGGTCTAGATCAGTGGCATGCATGTTCTGTATTAGCTGCATGCATGGTATGGTACAGATCAGCAGCATGCACGGTAAAAAATCAACAGCATGCATGGTACGGTACAGATCAGCAGCATGCGGAGTCCTGATCATCAGCTGCCTGTGTGTGTCAGATCAGCTACATGCATGCATTACGCCTATCACGTCACCAGGATGTGCAGCTTCAAAACTGGCAGTTGCATGGATGGATACATTACGGGTCGATGAGTTTGAACCGCCTTATACTCTCCATGTCGTGTTTTAGAATCGATGGTTCGAAGGGCCATGTCTGCAGACGGGGAACGCTGCGACTTTTTCTTGCAGATATTGTCTGTGAATCCTGTATGCATGAAGCGTGCCTACCAGGTCTCTTGGGACTCAAGGGGGAGGGAGGGAGGGGGAGAAGTAGTGAAGCTGGACACGACCATGTGGGCAGTGGGGGGGGTGAGCAGGAATGGGGAATAAAGCTGGGCACGACCATGCAGGCAGAGGGGGGTGAAGATTAAGCTGAGCACTTTCATGTGGGTTGGGGGAGGGGCAGGGGGTGGGGTGGGGTGAAGCTAAACGCTATCACGTTGGGTGAGGTTGGAGAGGTACTGAGCTAGTGTCACTGATTTTCGCACATTGGCCCACACACTGCCCACAGGCAAGACGGGTATCAGCATCATGCTTGTGACGCCGCAGATGGATTTCAACGATTGGCCTGCAACGATTGAGGTAATGACGCTGAGGATGCGGAGGTGGAGGCGCCGCGGTGTTCAGGGTGCTAAGCACCCACCCCTCCCTGCGTCCCTTCCTCTCCCCACATGTCCTCTTCTTAGCACGTAGGTTGATTCAACAGTAATTCCAGTCGTTCTGGAGCAGGTTTGTATTGACCCGTCCCCTTCCCTCCCTTCCCCTCATGCTCCCCCCTGCCCGTAAGCAGAGGGCAAGGCGCCACAATGTTGAGGCGGATGCAACAGCTCCTCACTCATCCCAGCTGTTTAGCTATTCTTCTTGCAGTATCTCTGCCTATCTACAAGGGCTCATAGAGGCTATGGGCAACCCTCCTCTTGTATACAAAATCCTGTACCACATGCACGATATTCAAATGTTTGTACTAAAGGATGCTCTGCTTGGCCTGTATCGAGCATCTATTCACACCATGTGCTTACGTTTGTGTTCAAGAAAGCTTTGCCTGGCCTCAACCCAGCACCTGCATGCATGCATGCCGCACATCCTGGCATAGGCATTCCCTGGGGACTGCCCGGGGGTGCTTGCGGGCAAAATCCTGCAGGTATCTCTGGGTGGGCTGATCCAGGGGGATGGATTTATTATTCCAGGCGTAGCACCTTATTCATCTTGGGTGAATGCCACAAAATAAATACCGGCAGTGATTCGTAGATCAATTGCGGCATGGTCTTTATCGTTTTTTTGAATTTTGCCTTCCCTTGGGTAGTTGGGTGTGATTTCATTCTTTCTTATATGTGTTACTTACTTATTTTGCTCGTGCAATTGCAGCACACAGTTTTCTGTATACTGATCTAGCAGTTTGTTGTTTCTCACACAACCAGGCATGCAATATTTTGCTGCTACCCTGCCCCTGATCATGCAAAACTGATCATGCAACATTGAACATGCCCATGTGCCTGACCTCAGGCTCTGGCCTGTTACTGCCGCCTGCCGGGCCAAGGACTGCATTAAAAGTGTTGCTGATGGTGATGCTAATGTGTATGGCTATCCCGTCTACCGTATGACCCACAGGGCCACATTTAATTGGGCATGGCATGGCATGGCATGGCATGGCTGCCCTTTCAAATGCCCTGCGTCGTGTGTTATAATGTCGCTGAACTGATGTCAAACTTGTAACGACCCTTGGACTTAGGGCCGCTACAAACTTGGCACACTCGGTGTGCGCATGACATGACATGATATGACATGACATGACATGGCCTCCTGCTTCCATCACGAGCGCTATGTGACATGACATATTGAAATGGCCTTTTGCTGACATCATGTGCATTGTGTATTGCTCCCACCCCGCAGTCCAAGGGTTGCGTGCAATTTGAGCGCACTGGTGCCCCTCAATTGGCAGAATTGGCAGCCATGTCGGCTCAGCGTGCTATTGAGGTGCTTGCGGATGTACATCATACAACATTGTCATCCTTTGAGTGAGCGGAACGGGGGGGGGAGGCTTCTTTGAGCAGGGGAGCAGAGAGCAGGCTTGTTCAGTGAGAGAGGGGGATAGGGTTTCTAAGGGTGGGGTAGCAGGGGCGCGGGCGGCTTCGCGTGACAGCCGGGGAGTTTCAAGTTTAGAGGTAGAGGGCGGGTCCTTTGACTCTTAATCTGCACCCGGACTGGGGTTGCCTTTTTTTGAGTAACAGCAAGGGAGCGGGAAAGTAGGATGTGTCATGTGGGGGTTGGGCATGGGGGGTGGACGATGGGGCTAGGGTTGTCCGTGCATGGGCGTTGGGAGGGAAGGTGGGGGAAGGCAGGGAGAGACCGGATTTTAGCGCTGCCTTTAGCAAGTGGACAGCTGGGCATACGCGACCTGCTGTTGCAACTCCTCCATGCAATCAAAACAATGTCCACACAGTGGTGGTTGCATTGAAGCTTGAAAGGACCTTTCACGTCAGATTCACTGCAGATGTACTTGCACTGATGTACCTGTACTGATGTACCTGCACTGATGTACCTGCACTCATGTACCTGCACTCATGTACCTGCACTGATGTGCATGCACTGATGTACCTGCACTGATGTACCTGCACTGATGTACCTGCACTGATGTACCTGCACTGATGTACCTGCACTGATGTACCTGCACTGATGTGCCTGCACTTATGTACCTGCACTGATGTACCTGCACTGATGTACCTGCTCTGATGTACCTGCACTGATGTACATGCACTGATGTACCTGCACTGATGTACATGCACTGATGAACCAGCACTGATGTACCTGCACTGATGTACCTGCACTGATGTACCTGCACTGATGTGCATGCACTGATGTACATGCACTGATGTACCTGCACTGATGTACCTGCACTGATGTACCTGCACTGATGTGCCTGCACTGATGTACCTGCACTGATGTGCATGCACTGATGTACCTGCACTGATGTACCTGCACTGATGTACCTGCACTGATGTACATGCACTGATGTACATACACTGATGTACATGCACTGATGTACATGCACTGATGTACATGCACTGATGTACATGCACTGATATACATGCACTGATGTACATGCACTGATGTACATGCACTGATGCACATCTTGGCGTTCAGGACCCCTCGTTGTGCATGATTAAAATCACTACTGCGGTGTCTCTGTAGAAGAGCCAGCACAACCCACCCGGCTGTTGCATTGTTGTACGGCGGCTGTCATTTACGGCACCTCGCACTCTCGCATACGAGTTTAAAAGGCTCCCCTTCGCCTGATGACTCTCTAGGCTTCCTTGCCGCAGCTTGTGCTTCCTGGGACTCTTTGAGCAAAGCCAGTTGTTGGACGCGCGGGTGATAAGCTTGCCAAGCTTACCCATCCTCCCATATCCATGCCTCCTCAGTTACCTGCTCCCCTGCTTGCCATCATCCCTTCATCCTCAGTTATAAACCGCTACTTAGCTTAATCATCCTCCCCACCTCCATTCCTCCTAGGGGACCGGCTCTCCCACTCCCCCATCATCCCGACTTTCTCGCTTATCTTATCAACCCCCGCTCCCTCCCTAACATTATTTTCAGATCCTGTGAGGATACCACTCAATTTCCCTGTTCTCCTCGATAGCAATTCGCTGCCCTCCTCCCCCAGCCATGCGTCCTCCTTTCTATTTGCCTGCCCTCCTCCCCAGCCATGCGTCCTACTTTCTATTGCCTGCCCATCTCCCCCAGCCATGCGTCCTCCTTTCTATTTGCCTGCCCTCCTCCCCCAGCCATGCGTCCTCCTTTCTATTTGCCTGCCCTCCTCCCCCAGCCATGCGTCCTCCTTTCTATTTGCCTGCCCTCCTCCCCCATTCATGCGTCCTCCTTTCTATTTGCCTGCCCTCCTCCCCCAGCCATGCGTCCTCCTTTCTAATGCCTGCCCACCTCCCCCAGTCATGCGTCCTCCTTTCTATTTGCCTGCCCTCCTCCTCCAGCCATGCGTCCACCTTTCTATTTGCCTGCCCTCCTCCCCCAGTCATGCCTCCTCCTTTCTATTTTCCTACCCTTCTCCCTCAGCCATGCGTCCTCCTTTCTATTCGCCTGACCTTCTCCCCCAGTCAAGCGTCCTCCTTTCTATTTGCCTGCTCTCCTCCCCCAGCCATGCAGCCTCCTTTCTATTTGCCTGCCCTCCTCCCCCAGCCATGCGTCCTCCTATCTATTATCCTGCCCTCCTCCCCCAGCCATGCGCCCTCCTTCCTTTTTGCCTGCCCTCCTCCCCCAGCCACGCGTCCTCCTTTCTATTGCCTGCCCTCCTCCCCCAGTCATGCATCCTCCTTTCTATATGCCTGCCTTCCTCCCCCAGTCATGTATCCTCCTTTCTATTTGCCTGCCCTCCTCCCCCAGCCATGCGTCCTCCTTTCTATTTGCCTGCCCTCCTCCCCTTGTCATGCGTCCTCCTTTCCATTTGCCTGCCCTCCTCCCCAGTCATGTGTCCTCCTTTCTATTTGCATGCCCTCCTCCCCCAGCCATGCGTCCTCCTTTCTATATGCATGCCCTCCTCTCCCAGTCAAGCGTCCTCCTTTCTATATGCATGCCCTCCTCCCCCAGCCACACGTCCTCCTTTCTATATGCATGCCCTCCTCCCCCAGCCACACGTCCTCCTTTCTATATGCATGCCCTCCTCTCCCAGTCAAGCGTCCTCCTTTCTATTTGCCTGCCCTCCTCCCCCAGCCACACGTCCTCCTTTCTATATGCATGCCCTCCTCCCCCAGCCATGCGTCCTCCTTTCTATTTGCATGCCCTCCTCCCCAGCCATGCGTCCTCCTTTCTATATGCCTGCCCTCCTCCCCCAGCCACGCGTCCTCCTTTCTATATGCATGCCCTCCTCCCCAGCCATGCGTCCTCCTTTCTATATGCATGCCCTCCTCCCCCAGCCACGCGTCCTCCTTTCTATTTGCATGCCCTCCTCCCCCAGCCATGCGTCCTCCTTTCTATATGCATGCCCTCCTCCCCCAGCCACGCGTCCTCCTTTCTATATGCATGCCCTCCTCCCCCAGCCATGCATCCTCCTTTCTATATGCATGCCCTCCTCCCCAGCCATGCGTCCTCCTTTCTATATGCATGCCCTCCTCCCCAGCCATGCGTCCTCCTTTCTATTTGCCTGCCCTCCTCCCCCAGCCATGCGTCCTCCTTTCTATATGCATGCCCTCCTCCCCAGCCATGCGTCCTCCTTTCTATTTGCCTGCCCTCCTCCCCCAGCCACGCGTCCTCCTTTCTATATGCATGCCCTCCTCCCCCAGCCACGCGTCCTCCTTTCCATTTGCTTGCCCTCCTCCCCCAGCCATGCGTCCTCCTTTCTATATGCATGCCCTCCTCCCCAGCCATGCGTCCTCCTTTCTATATGCATGCCCTCCTCCCCAGCCATGCGTCCTCCTTTCTATATGCATGCCCTCCTCTCCCAGTCAAGCGTCCTCCTTTCTATATGCATGCCCTCCTCCCCCAGCCACGCGTCCTCCTTTCCATTTGCCTGCCCTCCTCCCCCAGCCATGCGTCCTCCTTTCTATATGCATGCCCTCCTCCCCAGCCATGCGTCCTCCTTTCTATATGCATGCCCTCCTCCCCAGCCATGCGTCCTCCTTTCTATATGCATGCCCTCCTCTCCCAGTCAAGCGTCCTCCTTTCTATATGCATGCCCTCCTCCCCCAGCCACGCGTCCTCCTTTCCATTTGCCTGCCCTCCTCCCCCAGCCATGCGTCCTCCTTTCTATATGCATGCCCTCCTCCCCAGCCATGCGTCCTCCTTTCTATATGCATGCCCTCCTCCCCAGCCATGCGTCCTCCTTTCTATATGCATGCCCTCCTCTCCCAGTCAAGCGTCCTCCTTTCTATATGCATGCCCTCCTCCCCAGCCATGCGTCCTCCTTTCTATTTGCCTGCCCTCCTCCCCCAGTCAAGCGTCCTCCTTTCTATATGCATGCCCTCCTCCCCAGCCATGCGTCCTCCTTTCCATTTGCCTGCCCTCCTCCCCCAGCCATGCGTCCTCCTTTCTATTGCCTGCCCTCCTCCCCAGCCATGCGTCCTCCTTTCTATATGCATGCCCTCCTCCCCAGCCATGCGTCCTCCTTTCTATATGCATGCCCTCCTCCCCAGCCATGCGTCCTCCTTTCTATATGCATGCCCTCCTCTCCCAGTCATGCGTCCTCCTTTCTATTTGCATGCCCTCCTCCCCCAGCCATGCGTCCTCCTTTCTATTTGCCTGCCCTCCTCCCCCAGCCACACGTCCACCTTTCTATATGCATGCCCTCCTCCCCCAGCCACGCGTCCTCCTTTCTATTTGCCTGCCCTCCTCCCCCAGCCATGCGTCCTCCTTTCTATATGCATGCCCTCCTCCCCCAGTCATGCGTCCTCCTTTCTATATGCATGCCCTCCTCCCCCAGCCATGCGTCCTCCTTTCTTTTTGCATGCCCTCCTCCCCAGCCATGCGTCCTCCTTTCTATATGCATGCCCTCCTCCCCCAGCCACGCGTCCTCCTTTCTATTTGCCTGCCCTCCTCCCCCAGCCATGCGTCCTCCTTTCTATTTGCCTGCCCTCCCCCCCAGTCATGCGTCCTCCTTTCTATTTGCTTGCCCTCCTTCCCCAGCCATGCGTCCTCCTTTCTATTTGCCTGCCCTCCCCCCCAGTCATGCGTCCTCCTTTCTATATGCCTGCCCTCCTCCCCCAGCCACACGTCCTCCTTTCTATTGCCTGCCCTCCTCCCCAGCCATGCGTCCTCCTTTCTATTCGCCTGACCTTCTCCCCCAGTCAAGCGTCCTCCCTTCTATTGCCTGCCCTCCACACCCAGCCACGCGTCCTCCTTTCTTTTTGCCTGCCCTCCTTCCCCAGCCATGCGTCCTCCTTTCTATTTGCCTGCCCTCCCCCCCAGTCACGCGTCCTCCTTTCTATTCGCCTGACCTTCTCCCCCAGCCATGCGTCCTCCTTTCTATTTGCCTGCCCTCCTCCCCAGCCACGCGTCCTCCTTTCTATATGCATGCCCTCCTCCCCCAGCCACGCGTCCTCCTTTCTATTTGCCTGCCCTCCTCCCCCAGCCATGCGTCCTCCTATCTATTATCCTGCCCTCCTCCCCCAGTCAAGCGTCCTCCTTTCTATTTGCATGCCCTCCTCCCCCAGCCACGCGTCCTCCTTTCTATTTGCCTGCCCTCCTCCCCCAGCCATGCGTCCTCCTTTCTATTTGCCTGCCCTCCCCCCCAGTCACGCGTCCTCCTTTCTATTTGCCTGCCCTCCTCCCCCAGTCACGCGTCCTCCTTTCTATTTGCCTGCCCTCCTCCCCCAGTCAAGCGTCCTCCTTTCTATTTGCCTGCCCTCCTCCCCCAGCCATGCGTCCTCCTTTCTATTTGCCTGCCCTCCTCCCCCAGCCATGCGTCCTCCTTTCTATTTGCCTGCCCTCCTCCCCCAGTCAAGCGTCCTCCTTTCTATTTGCCTGCCCTCCTCCCCCAGTCATGCGTCCTCCTTTCTATTTGCCTGCCCATCTCCCCCAGTCAAGCGTCCTCATTTCTATTTGCCTGCCCTCCTCCCCCAGCCATGCGTCCTCCTTTCTATTTGCCTGCCCTCCTCCCCCAGCCATGCGTCCTCCTTTCTATTTGCCTGCCCTCCTCCCCCAGTCAAGCGTCCTCCTTTCTATTTGCCTGCCCTCCTCCCCCAGTCAAGCGTCCTCCTTTCTATTTGCCTGCCCTCCTCCCCCAGTCATGCGTCCTCCTTTATATTTGCCTGCCCTCCTCCCCCAGCCATGCGTCCTCCTTTATATTTGCCTGCCCTCCTCCCCCAGCCATGCGTCCTCCTTTCTATTTGCCTGCCCTCCTCCACCAGTCAAGCGTCCTCCTTTCTATTTGCCTGCCCTCCTCCCCCAGCCATGCGTCCTCCTTTATATTTGCCTGCCCTCCTCCCCCAGCCATGCGTCCTCCTTTCTATTTGCCTGCCCTCCTCCACCAGTCAAGCGTCCTCCTTTCTATTTGCCTGCCCTCCTCCCCCAGTCAAGCGTCCTCCTTTCTATTTGCCTGCCCTCCTTCCCCAGTCATGCGTCCTCCTTTCTATTTGCCTGCCCTCCCCCCCAGACATGCGTCCTCCTTTCTATTATCCTGCCCTCCTCCCCCAGTAATGCGTCCTCCTTTCTATTTGCCTGCCCTCCTCCCCCAGCCATGTGTCCTCCTTTCTATTTGCCTGCTCTCCGGCTTTTGTCCGTCCTCCTGTATAGAGCATCGCCATGCTCCATGCTCCCATCTTGAAACCCAGCTCTCCCCCTCTGTGCTTCTGTCCTGGAGCACTTTTATGCATTTCCTGGAGAACTCCCCTTTCATATCTACGAGGAGACCCGCGGAGTCCTCAAGGTCTTCCTTGAGAACGTCATCCGTGACTGTGTGACCTTTACTGAGCACGCTCGCCGCAAGACTGTCATGGCTCTGGACGTCGTCTACGCCCTCAAGCGCCAGGGCAGGACTCTCTACGGAATCGGAGGTTAAATATCTTCCAGCTTGGAGACTCCAGCCACTACCTAACCCACCACTCCCAACCGGTGTTTTTCAACACCTCCAACCAACCCAGATCGAAAGCGAAGACCTGCTGAAGGAGCCCTGCTATTCCGGGGGGTAACACCTGTCGGATTTGAAAGGGAATTATACTTGTGTAGCATGCTTGCGCACAGCGTAAGGGGAGGGTCTCCGGACATCTTGCACTAGATGTCCGTCGTGGCTTGCCCCTCATACTTTAACAGCTTGTGACCATAACTTCATCTGTCCATGTGAACACATCTTCACGACTCCTAGACCAGATATGTAGTGCATATTATGTATAGCTCAGAGGATTGCATGTTTCAATCCAGCGGCATGCATGGTCCAGATCAGCGGTGGCATGGCCAGATTGGGGGCGAAAATAGAAATAACAGGCTAAATCATTGATCATTGATGTTGCCTAGTTCCTGCAGATGCACTCACGCCATACCCTTGATAGAGCCTAATACGGTATTTGGCAGCAAGGGTGAAAACCCCACATCATTGCTTGGGGTGCTCGGTGACTAGGTGAGGGTCCAAGGTGGATACAAGGAAAATACTTGTATGGTACCCACATTGTTTGTTAGCATTCGCAAGCGTCATTGCAGAGTTATTGTATGGGCTCATGCACTCGACAAAAACTGGGAGTTGGAGGCGACCCATGAATGCCGCCACAGTTTGTAGCTAGAATGGCTTCCCGGGAAAGACTTGCATGGGGATTCTATCTAGCTCTCCAACTTGTCTTGGCCGTTACCGACGGTCTCACTTGGGACATGTGCCTGCTTTTTAAATGCGCCATAATTCCCTGTTTTTCATTTCACCTTGCCCCCCTTTTCTGACAGTGGGACGCCCACGCGGCCGAGTCTTTTGAGCATGGCCCAGACGTCTTTAGCTTCCGGTAGTTGGATTGGGGATTAGGACTTTTTGTTTTGTTTTTGAGGGGGTCTCTTTCCTCTCTCTCTTTAGTTTCCAACCTTGCTGTTGGACGCCGACGCGGCCTAGCTTTGCAGCATGGCCCAGTGAGTGGTGTATCGTCATTGAACTCGACAAAAACTGAAATGTGTCAATCCTCGTGAACCTCCAACAAGCGATGATTTACTTTACTGGTGTTTTCAGTCCTTAGGGAGAAAACCTTACATCAGGCACTCACTAAAATATAGAACATGGGCAGCAGAGTTTATTTTACTGGGTACCAGACCACCTTTCCTAGGCCGCCCCGCAGCCAACACAGGGCCAATTCCCACCTAACCTGGACCGGCAGGTGGCCCAAGCAGCAGGGCTGGCCGCACCGGGGGCTTGTGGCCGGGGCCCATTGTTTAGAACAGTGCATACCCGCTGGGCCCTGCTGGACGCTCGGCCACGTGGGGCTGGTATGTAGGGAATGACTAGTAGGCTCAATTCCAGCTACCATGCAAAGCCTGGGCCATGGTGCAGCCAAGCCATCAGTGAGGGGGCAGGAACATGGAACCCGGCGCTCTAGTCGGGGGGAGAGAGAGAAAATCGTGTGGCAGGTTCGATCCCTCAACCTCTGGGTATGGATGCCACCACGGGGCCCATAGTGTAGCTATGTTGTAGCTGATAGTGGTATACCACTCACTACAAAAGCAATGATAGGCAGCCCATGATTTGGGTCACGCCAACTCCAAAAAGCATTGCGTCGGCCAGCCTTCACTACATTAATATTCATTTGTTAAGACGATTGGTCCAAGTGTTGCCCCATTGCCCCATATAAATAAATAAATAAACGATATGAGGCGTGATAATATGTACGTAACTAACTTGATTTATCAAAGGCATAGTCACCGACGTCAGTCCGTCCATGCAAAATAATGATGACCAAGGTATTGAAGAATGGCTGGTCTGAACATCGTTATATTCGAATACAATGTGTGGATAATATAATAGGAAATGTGTGAACGATCGCTATCTGTCAATGCTACCGATCCATAGATATCCGTAAGCCACCTTAGCGGCTGGCCTGTTACGAAATGCATGCAGAACTAAGAGACCAAGGTGCACCCATCCAATATCCTGTTGTGCACAACGGTTGTGCAAGACCCAGCGAAACCCAGAGGCGCTGCTGAGGGGCCGGAGCGTCGTCTGGCTGTTTCGAGTCGGACGAGGGGGGGCTCAGGCGTTCATCGCCAAGGCTGTGCTGCGGCTGCATTCGAGACATGAGGCAGCGAGCGTTGATGATACTACCACAGAGGCCGGAAAAAGCGGCATGCCGTCCTAGGCTGTTGGTGCAGTGGAGGGGCTGTGAGAGGGGGACGGCACCTCGCGCAGCTATTGCGCTACTCCTGCTGGGCAACAGAAATGGCACGGAGGCGCTCGAATTTGCCGGCGTTATGCTGCGCTGCCGGGATGGCTGGTGCATCCCGCACTGGGCTCGAAACCCACATGAATGCGAGACAACCATCGCGCTGCCTGCTTTTTTCAGCCCGGTGATCGCCGAATACTTCTAAAAGTTGACTCTGCTCCTGCTGCTACTTGTGATGAAGCTGGCGTTGTTGCTACTACAGTTTTCGGCGATCCGGACGCTGTTTTCACGCCACAGGGGCGGGCAGCAGGAGGGCAGTCGTGATAGCTCTGGCGTAGAAATAGTAGTTTCGTGGAATGCTATCTGTTGCGGGGTTGATCGTTTGGGCAGGTCCTGATCGCGCCTTGTGGACCTCAGGGTTTGCAACCCGCCGTACAATCGGCAGATCGGCAGCAGCCTGAAGCAGCCTGAAGACTAGCCTGGATAACGCAATGAGATCTATCCAACCAACTGGACAATGGCCTATGAATTCAGATGATGGACATGCCAATTTTGCAACTGGGGTCCAACAAATATTTCAAACATTCTGATATTTTGACGACAATCGATCCCAGATCTCAGGAATTGCCCCCCATTGTCGAAGGAACAAGGCTGACATATAATTGTTAAGTATTCCTCGCACAGCGGAAGGAGCCAAAGTCTTCAGATTTGAAGCAGTTCATGCATGGAAGGATGGAACTGCTCTTATATCGATACCGGTACTACAGACTCATGAAGACTACACCGTTCTATCATACAAAGCTGAAGTTGAGTGCATGCCTCTCTGCTTGGGAGGCTGAAGCTGGGAGTTGAACCTATGCTCTCATGGCTACTCTGAGCAGAAGTTTGCCACATCTGGACCACTGGATCATGGTCTGGACCAGGCATGTCCAGACCTATGATGTCCAGATCCACTACCAGTGGATTATCTGCACCACCGTTGCAGGGTTGTGTGTGAAATCCATGGTGTTTGAAGGGTTACATAATCTGTCCGGCGCACTCTTTTCGACTTGTGGCCATTGTGGCCCCGCTGGCGGCAGTTTCCCACAGCCAACTGGCTGTTCGTCCACTTTACAGCTCCATGGGCAGATTTGGCCATTGCTAGGCTAGCGATCTGTCTACCTGCTGACCTGATGGTTGCTGTCGTCGGGCCATCAGACTATCCGTCCTCTTATTAGCCTTGGACGGATGTGGCCACAAAAGCCGTGCCTGTAGTGTCCATTCTACCAAGCTATATGCAGCAGTTTCCGTGCTACCTAGATAGTCCTTCTGTTGGCCATGTGCTGATTTGGCAACTCCAAGGCTAGCTGACAGGGTTAGTCATGCACTTGAAGGACTCCAGAGTGAGTGATGCTGACAGATGAGCTGCGTCCTTGCTCTGGGGCAGGAAAGTTGGTGTCTGGCTAAATCTGAGTTCATGTGCAGAGGTGATGAGGCCACTCCCTGGCCACTTTGCAATGGCATCCCCCGACAGTCGGACGATCTTCAACTGGAGCAGGGGCCCGCAGTAGCTGGGAATGCGCTGACAGTGTGAAAGGTGCTGGGCTGTGGGAAGAAGGTTCTGTTATCAGCGATGCAGTTGCATATCTGAGCGCATATCTTGTTGTGCCAATGTGGTGCAGCATGCAACTTGGAGCCCGGTAGTGCCAGTGCCGGGGTTTTAATGGCTTTTTGTGTGCATACAGGGTATCATGCCGGGGCAAACCGGACTTGGTGAAAGGCTCTAACAACAATACGCTGGCTGTGAAGTTCCTCTGTGCGCTGCAATATAAGATGTTATATGCGGCTGATGAGAATTGCCACAATCCATGCAGATGTGGCAAGATACTCCATTAGCTCTGAGGAGTTTTAAGGGGGTGTTGGGCAAGGAGGGCACCAAAAAGGGGGGATAGACGCTCAAGGTACACATGTCCAAGCTGAAGTTAGTTGCTAGCGTGCTGCCTCAAGTCTTCAATTTCTAGGGTATTTTGATCTCCAACAAGGGTAGGTAAGTAGGCTGTGTCAAGGGAGTGGCCTACTGATCTCCAACCTACTGATCTCCAACAAGGGTAGGTAGGTACTATAATCAGTATCCAGGGCTGGATCCCATAACTAATTTGTGTTTTCCTGATTAGACATTTAATAACCAGGTTAATGGATACTGACCATGAGAGGCGCACTGATCTGATTTCGTCTCAGTATCAGGTCTTTCCCGGGATGCTCCCATGCAGTGTACATCTAGGCACCCGTCGTCATGGTTGGTACTGCCTGTTAGTGTGGCTAGCACATCCTATGTACCTGCGCCCTGCTTGTCAATAACGTTACACCTCTGGGCCCGTTCAAAGCTTGGCCGCCTGGGCGCCCAACTGTTCAGAAGGGAGTAAAGAAGAAACGAAAAAGAGGGGGAAAGGAACAAAAGGGCATGCCGGGAAGGCAAAGAAGGACCCTGCTTGTGTGGAGCAGACAGGCCATCCTGTCATTTTTGCCGGAGAATGGAGCGCCTAGACCCGGCAGCGGATATCAGGGTTTCCCATTCAACTGATTCCTTCGTTGTGAACCAGGGGGGCCTTATCGTACAGTAACCGGAAGATCTATGTCTGATCACCAGGCTAGATTACTCTTTTCCTTTATATATATCTCTGTCATCATACTTCCCAACCAAATGGTTGGGCGCCAACGAGCCGGTTCTTCTTGTGCAAGGCCAAGAGGTGTAATGGCCTTGACCAGTCAGAATAATTTGTCATGTTTGGTGGTGTTGAAAAACACCGGTTGTGTCAAAGGACGGCAGAAAAGTGTATGGACGTTTAGACCTCAGCAGACTCTCCATCCTTCTTGCTCTTCTTGGGCAGGAGGACGGAGTGAATGTTGGGCAGAACGCCACCAGATGCAATGGTGACGGTGCCCAGCAGCTTGCTCAACTCCTCATCATTACGGATGGCCAGCTGGATGTGGCGGGGGATGATGCGGTTCTTCTTGTTGTCGCGGGCAGCGTTGCCAGCCAGCTCAAGCACCTCGGCCGCAATGTACTCAAGGACGGCGGCCAAGTAGACAGGGGCGCCAGCTCCAATGCGCTCAGCGTATTTGCCCTTCTTCAGGTAGCGGGCGACACGGCCCACGGGGAACTGGAGACCAGCCTTAGCGCTGCGAGACACGGCCTTCTTGCCTTCGGCGGCCTTGCCGCGACCACCACCAGCGGATACTGTCTTGCCAGCCATGTTATCGACAAGGGGAAGTTTGGAATTAAAGTTAAAGGTGAGAGTGTGCCTGCATCGAGACATGCGCTGTTTAAATAGGCGACTTGAAGATCGGATCAGCAGACCAGCCAGCTGTCGGTGCCTGCTGATCCGGTCGTCCGAACATTTGAACACTAGATAAACGTCTCGCGACCTCGAGGTAACAACCAGTCACCACTCTTTAATTTCGTATCGACATAATGGCACCCAAGACAATCGCTGAGAAGAAGCCCACTGCAGTGGCCACTGCCGAGAAGAAGATTGCGCAGAAGGTCGCAGTCAAGAGCACTGATGGCAAGAAGAAGAAGAAATACGGCAAGGCAGTCGAGTCGTACAAGATATACCTGTACAAGGTGCTCAAGCAGGTCCACCCCGACACTGGCGTCTCCTCCAAGGCCATGAGCATCCTGAACTCCCTCATGAACGACATGTTCGACAAGATCGCTACCGAGGCTGCCCGCCTGTCCCGGTACAGCAAGAAGCCCACAATGACCTCCCGTGAGATCCAGACCGCTGTGCGCCTAGTCCTGCCAGGAGAGTTGTCCAAGCATGCTGTCTCTGAGGGCACCAAGGCTGTCACCAAGTTCACCTCGGCCTAAGCAGCTCACCCTCTGTTTTTCTCTGCCCCGTCAGACCAAACCGGTGTTTTTCAACACCACCATCCTGACCCCCAAATCAATTTACTCGTCCAGCCCTTGCTATGCAGGGCAATCTAACCTGATCCGCATGCATCACCATGATCAGTGTCCTATCTGTTTTGTGCCAGAGCATGCAGCGCAGGCTACCACCCGGAACGTACCCAAGCTATGAGTTTCAATTCCACCAAGCTGTCGGCAGCTTGTAAACTGTTCAAATGACATTTCGTTGTCAGATACCTGATACCATAGCCGTCCTTTGCCTTCGCATGAGGCAATTAATTGGAGAGCTTTCAACCGCAGGTTCAAAGAGTCAATGTCATAACACCTCTGGACCCTGCTCAAAAGGCTCGGCCGCATGAGTGCCCAACTGTCCCGTTAGGGGAAAAGAAAAAGGCAAGAAGGACAAGAATACAAAGGAGAAAGAAATACACCCCCAAAAGGAAAATGCAGTCCGAAGTATTTCTGCCCTTCTCAAGCCTATTCCCCAAGAAATGCAACAAACTAGGCCTCGACAGAAGTCAGAGCCTCCCACCCAAGCCTGCCCCGGTACAACTGTTGAAAGTCTTTGGCGCCCTCAGGGGTGCCTGCCCAACCTCTCTCCATAACCCTCTCCTTCACACTAGGGCACTGAAAGCAGACATGCAGCGCATCCTCCACATGCTCGCCATCACCCCTTGCGCAACACCGTTGGCAGCAGCGTGTCTCACGATGTTGACCGCTCCGCTGTCCTCGTGTCAGACGTGCTAACTGCACCGAGCCTGGCGCAAGTGCTGAAGTAGGCGGGACTGCATCCTGCTCCGGAGGCAGTGTTGCGGCTGGAGGTGACCGGTGGCCCACACCACATCTCCGTATTTGACCGCAGGCGCTGCAGGTCCAAAGCGTAGTTTGCATTAATCCAATGGGCAGGGGTCACAAATACTGTAATGTGAATCCGTGACGCCTTTTTTATGGATAGGTGGTGTTTCCCTATCGAGATAAGACGCAGGAACTGCAGGGGCAGGAGGCCACAATCCACCAGTTGACCTACAAATGCAGGTGGCCCAAGCAGCATGGCTCGTAGCACAAAGGCTTTCCAGCCATAGGATATGAAGTATCTTAATTGTTGCCGAATGCCATAACCATGAAAATAGCAGTTTCAGAATTTGCACCAGGCCCTTGGTTCAAAAAAAAGGCTTGGCCTCGTGGAACCCCTGTTGTTGTGTAGGGAAGGGGGGAATGGGTGTGGATAAACAGGAAATGGTCAAGGAACTGAATTAGGCTAGAAAATAAGGACTGTCAAAGGAATCCTCAGCATCTGAAACGTCTATGCCTCTCAACAAAACTTTTATACCTACCGCATCTTTGCCTGCCCAGCGTGCCTCACGCCACTAATTGCTGCGCCGTCCTCTAGTGTTCGCCTTGCTCATTGCGCTGGACCGCAGCCGTAGGTCTATGCGCACGTGAGCACACAACCTCTTGCTGGCGTGGCTCTTGGTTTGCCCCAACACCGTCGGTTGTACCTGGGCGCAGTAAAATGCCGCATATCAAATAAACAGTGCTAGCCTAGCTATCATACATTCACTCCACCGCCGCTGACATAGCGTTAAGTGACATTGGAGATGTGTGCAGGCAGGGTTGGTTCAACCAGGGCTCAATGGACAGTAACTGATATCACACTGGGCATCAGCATGCTAATAAAAGTCATTCAAGCAGACGTAAAAGGCACCCGAGCAGAAGCGAACCTCCCATCACTTCAGTGTGTGGAGGGGTCTCCCCACTAAGAAGGGATGTTTAACCCTAAACTGGATTCCTTGTATTGGGTGCGCTACTATTTTCGCCCGCTTCACTGAAATATCATGTGATACAAACCAGCCTTGGACAGCAACATCATGATGCTTAAATTCGTATGAATAAATTTAAAATCCCATAATGCATCAGGATTTAGCCATTTAAGCCATACAGTGCACTAGTTTGGGAACCAGTGCGGCGGTAGCTGAATTTGTATGCATTTACCTGCCAGAAGGATAACTCCTACCTGCCCTCCTACTGTACATGAGGGGACAGGAACAAGGAACCCCATGCAAGAGGTAGCCATGCTCACGACCAAGGTGATGGGCAGGAACTTGAAACTGGGGTCAGCAGGGACAGATGTGCTGTAGGTTGGTGGTGTTTAAAAACACCGGTTTGGTTGATGGGAATGGATGGACGGTGAGGGCATGAGAAGCTTAAGCCCTCTCGCCACGGATGCGCCTGGCCAGCTGGATGTCCTTGGGCATGATGGTGACACGCTTGGCATGGATGGCAGCCAGGTTGGTGTCCTCGAACAAGCCAACCAGGTATGCCTCAGCTGCCTCCTGGAGTGCCAGGACGGCCGAAGACTGGAAACGCAGGTCGGTCTTGAAGTCCTGGGCGATCTCACGGACCAGGCGCTGGAAGGGCAGCTTGCGGATGAGTAGCTCGGTGGACTTCTGGTACTTGCGGATCTCACGCAGGGCGACAGTGCCAGGGCGGTAGCGATGGGGCTTCTTCACGCCTCCGGTGGCAGGGGCGCTCTTGCGAGCTGCCTTTGTAGCCAGCTGCTTCCTAGGGGCCTTGCCTCCGGTTGACTTGCGGGCGGTTTGCTTGGTGCGGGCCATTATAATTATTTGGAAGAAAAGATACGCAACTTGTCGATGGCCAGAAATCGACCATACTTTATCCTGCAGAACAGAGGCTGCGTCACGTAGTCCTTGTCTGCTGATCCGGGTGTATATGTGCACGTGAATCGGATCAGCAGACTCGGCTGTCCTGTCCATGCGAGTGCACACTCTATTTATCCAGGGTCTGATAGGCACTGTCAACCAATTATCTTCATCACACTCAATATCATACAATGTCTGGACGCGGCAAGGGAGGCAAGGGACTCGGAAAGGGAGGTGCTAAGCGCCACCGCAAGGTCCTTCGCGACAATATCCAGGGAATCACAAAGCCTGCTATTCGCCGCCTGGCTCGTCGTGGTGGCGTGAAGCGCATCAGCGGCCTCATTTACGAGGAGACCCGCGGAGTCCTCAAGGTCTTCCTCGAGAACGTCATCCGTGACGCTGTGACCTACACCGAGCACGCCCGTCGCAAGACTGTCACGGCTCTGGACGTCGTCTACGCCCTCAAGCGCCAGGGCAGGACTCTCTACGGATTCGGAGGCTAAGCATCTTCCAGCTTGGCGGTCTACGACCTAACCCACCACCCCCAACCGGTGTTTTTCAACACCACCAACCAACCCAAAGCAAGACCGAACGTCTTCTGCAGGTGCCCTGCCATTTCAGGGGTACCACCTGTTGACTTGATTTGTAGGATTTTGATAGGGAACTATAATTTCTAAGTGAGGCCATGACTTCAGTCTCATCTCTCCAAATGTACACACCTCCAACCCTTGATAGCCAGTCCAAGACCAGATGCATGGCCCAGGACCACCTAAATGGCCCAACTCAGCGCTTACATACGGTCAGTGGTGGCATGGTCTAGATCAGTGGCATGCATGTTCTGTATTAGCTGCATGCATGGTATGGTACAGATCAGCAGCATGCACGGTAAAAAATCAACAGCATGCATGGTACGGTACAGATCAGCAGCATGCGGAGTCCTGATCATCAGCTGCCTGTGTGTGTCAGATCAGCTACATGCATGCATTACGCCTATCACGTCACCAGGATGTGCAGCTTCAAAACTGGCAGTTGCATGGATGGATACATTACGGGTCGATGAGTTTGAACCGCCTTATACTCTCCATGTCGTGTTTTGGAATCGATGGTTCGAAGGGCCATGTCTGCAGACGGGGAACGCTGCGACTTTTTCTTGCAGATATTGTCTGTGAATCCTGTATGCATGAAGCGTGCCTACCAGGTCTCTTGGGACTCAAGGGGGAGGGAGGGAGGGGGAGAAGTAGTGAAGCTGGACACGACCATGCAGGGGTGGGGGGGTGGGGTGAGGCTAAACGCTATCACGTTGGCTGAGGTTGGAGAGGTACTGAGCTAGTGTCACTGATTTCCGCACATTGGCCCACACACTGCCCACAGGCAAGACGGGTATCAGCATCATGCTTGTGACGCCGCAGATGGATTTCAACGATTGGCCTGCAACGATTGAGGTAATGACGCTGAGGATGCGGAGGTGGAGGCGCCGCGGTGTTCAGGGTGCTAAGCACCCACCCCTCCCTGCGTCCCTTCCTCTCCCCACATGTCCTCTTCTTAGCACGTAGGTTGATTCAACAGTAATTCCAGTCGTTCTGGAGCAGGTTTGTATTGACCCGCACCCCCAAACAACATTAATTATGAGGGAAGGCTATTCAAATCTACGGTACCGTAACAATTACCATTAGTTACTGCTAGACAGTAAATTGAAAATATATCAATACCGGTATGTATCCACTTACGTTTCCGCTCATTATCAGGTTCAAGATGACAGGTACAACCTGACCGGCGGAGGGCTTGCAACGTTCCTCGTGGAGAAGGAGCTCGAGGGTGCATGGATCAATTGGAACGACAAAAAGGGCGGTGTCGATCGCGCCAGAGGAGGCCTGCCGGGCATTGCCGAGGACATCGAGGAGGAGGAGGAGGAAGGTGTGAATGAAGCTGATGTACCGCAGTGCTTCTCTCACTTCACATGGGTCTCCTCAGGCGGCTCGAGGCTGGTGTGCGACCTGCAAGGCGTATGGAACAGCACTGACGGCTACACACTCACCGATCCCGCCATTCGCTCCTGCACCCAGAGCAATGGGGCCACCGACAAGGGCGCAAATGGCATGCGCTTGTTCTTTGGCACGCATGTGTGCAATGCGTTGTGCAGGCAGCTAGGGCTTCATCGGCCGCACGACCAGCCTTAGCATTGAAAAGTCCCTCAGCTAAACGTTGTGGGCTTTGCCACCTTGCTTCTTTATGGGAGGGAAGGCCAAATTCAGGTATCCTCGGCAGTGCTGAGCCGGCATTATGAGTGCATGTTCAAGGGATGGGTGTCGGGGGGGTTATCTTGCTGCTACAGAGTGTTGGGAGCAGCAAAAATGAACTTGATGTTTGTGAGCATATGGAGTTTGCTGCTCAGCAGGACAGATAGATACCGGAGCACATCATAACTGTATCTACCATCACATTTTAATTTCAGAATTGAAGACCTGAACCCGGTGTGTATACCGGCACCTGGGGTCAATCCCTACTTGTACCGGGACAGGAAAGTAAATAAAAAGCATGGGGATAATGCTTGCCATACATGTCCATGAACAGGCTGTGGCTACAAGTCAGGGAGAGATCTATCTATTTTTTTGATGACCCTGATGATATAACTGACTTCGTTGATACTGAATTGTAGCACATCATCTTGATTGATTGTGTGTTCACCTCATGCAATCCAGAAAGGAAATCCATTAAGGGCAAATCTTTTAGAATACAACTTCAGTCATTTTGTGCGTCCTGCAGTGTGATATAATTGGGAAATAAATTGGGAGGAATTAGAAAAACACAGCAAGGGACATTAACAATCAACTTATGCAAATTACACCATGTTCAGGGTTTACTCACAGCTGTTCGTTTGCCGACGTGGCCGAGCTCCATTTCAGCATGGCCCAGATGTGTAACGTCATTCACCCACAGCTCATGTGCTAGGTCTGAGCTAGAGCCTGCTTGGCTGTCTAGGTAGCGTGCTTGGCTGTCTAGCTAGAGCCTAAGGAAGGGCTTAATCGGACAAAGGAGCTGACTGAGGTAGATGTGACAAGATATGCCATCAGCACTGAGGAGTGTGAGGGGGGGGGCAAAGAGCTCCCCAAGGGGCAAGAGATCAAGTTGCTTAAGGAGCACATCAGCAAGCTGAACTCTGATGTCAGACTGATCCTGTGATCTGTGAATCCTCTCGTCCTTGGGGCCTCATGATCTCTTGCGAGGATAGATAGCTGGCAAGTGGTAGCTAGAGCGATTATATCGGGGGCTTGGTTTTTTGTTCCACCATTTGTTTTTGGGAACCAGCTACACTGAGCGACACCATTAGATGCGCACTGTCTGACAGCTTGTTGGAATTGACCCCTCTCCCCCGCCCTACTTATTTTTACTGATAAATTAAGGTTTTACTAGGTTCCGGAGGCGCGGGGTAGGGGGGTCAGCCAGGGGACGTTGAACATGTTTTGAACGATGTGGGGTTAAAACTTTTTATACCCCCCCCCCTCGTAACACCCAGCCATGTCTTGGTCACGGAAGACTTGTGAATTTAACCCATTTATCTCTGCCAATTCTGTTGCGCTGCTGAAATTAAAACAATTCACACATTTTACAAAAAGCCTGAACCTGAAAAACGCTGGCTGATTTCCCCCCATAGTATATATGAAAGCTTGGTATCCCATGCCTAAAAGACGGTTTATCGTTCTGAATGATTCGTTCAGCAATACAAGGACACTCTGTAATTATTTTGCCATTTGCAGCCCTTGACATCCTGGCTTCCAGCAGACGACGTCACTACTTGCCTCGAGATGAACCTAGACCCGGCCGTTCGCGCTTCACGTCATGGATGCCAGCAACCACACAAGTCTGGTTGACGTTGCAATCTGAGGGGCGCGCAACTGTTACTGTAAGATTCCCACTAGGTCTGACAATGTATTATATTTAAAGAGTTCCACTGCCAGTCATATCATCGAAAAAATCAAGCATTAAAGTCTGACAAAAAGATAGTATTTTGAACATTTTGATCAAGACACGTCGTAGCTGACTACCAGTAGCGATCACTGCATGTATTACATTACAGTTGGCTTGCGCCTCGAGGCAGGGCCTGCCCCACGAAAAAAGAAAAAAAGCAGGCATGCAAGGTGGAGGATACGCAAGGGGGCGTCACCGCCCCTTACCAACAGGCGGCAAGGCACTAGTACGCCCATCGGTGCATGCTCACACCTCAGTCCATTCATCAGACTCAGGGCAACAGTGCCCTTGGTGCGGCAGTTTCACTGGCAGCTGCTTACTAGCAGATGGTCCGCACTACGTCGAGAGGATTTCAGAAAAGGGAAACACAAAACTTGATATCTGAGCGGCCAGCCGGACAGATGTTGTCTAATTCATTGCCTCCATGGAGAATACAAAATCTGGAATAAGAGTAGTCAGGTGGCGAGGATTGCCTTGCATTGGAAACACACAAGTCGCCGGCCCACCGGGACGGATCCAGCTACCAGTTGTTGAGGTCAGTTCTGTGATATCAGCTCGAGCGCACAATGGCCGCCATGACATCAATAGGCCGGCATGCAGCAGGAAGCCCGTCCCCGCCCCATCGCGTGCCTCGTCCATCCAGACACAAAATAAACATCTAACATTCATTTCCCCCTTCACGAATCTGGTCAAGCCACTTGCCGTTTTAAACAAGTGACGATGTCAAGGACATTCCAGTTTTCCCCAGGATGCTCCCGGAATGTTTGTTTCTGTACTTGAGAACAGCTAGCAAATCCTAGTTACATGCACCTCGTCTGTACCCAACCGACAACACATCCTGACAATTTTAACCAGAGGTAGGAGCGCCAAGGTTCCTGGCAGCAGATAATTATCTGGGTTTCCCTCTGAACTTAAGCGACTTGGTTATCTTGTCAGGATCATTATCTTTTGTCCAGGGAGTTTGTCAATCCTCTGCAGGAAGTTTTTGCCGAGACTTCGTGTGTTTTGACAGGGAATCAGGCCAGTGCAAACCTGACCTAATGTAAGGCTGTTACTTAGGTCCACCAGCGCAATGCAATTTGAACACTGATGCTAATTATTGGTCATGCTTGGTGGTGTTGAAAAACACCGGTTGTGTCAAAGGACGGCAGGTAGGAATTACGATCGTTTAGACCTCAGCAGACTCTCCATCCTTCTTGCTCTTCTTGGGCAGCAGGACGGAGTGGATGTTGGGCAACACGCCACCAGATGCAATGGTGACGGTGCCCAGCAGCTTGCTCAACTCCTCATCATTACGGATGGCCAGCTGGATGTGGCGGGGGATGATGCGGTTCTTCTTGTTGTCGCGGGCAGCGTTGCCAGCCAGCTCAAGCACCTCGGCCGCAATGTACTCAAGGACGGCGGCCAGGTAGACAGGGGCGCCAGCTCCAATGCGCTCAGCGTATTTGCCCTTCTTCAGGTAGCGGGCGACACGGCCCACGGGGAACTGGAGACCAGCCTTGGCGCTGCGAGACACGGCCTTCTTGCCTTCGGCGGCCTTGCCGCGACCACCACCAGCGGATACTGTCTTGCCAGCCATGTTGTCGACAAGGAGAAGTTTGGGGATAAAGTTAAAGATGAGTTTGTTCCCGCTTCGTGCCAGGCGCTGTTTGAATAGGCGACTGGAAGACCGGATCAGCAGACAAGCCAGCTGTCGGTGCCTGCTGATCCGGTCGTCCGAACATTTGAACACTACATAAACGTCTCGCGACCTCGCCTTAACAACCAATCACCACTCTTTGATTTCGTATCGACATTATGGCACCTAGGACAATCGCTGAGAAGAAGCCCACTGCAGTGGCCACTGCCGAGAAGAAGATTGCGAAGAAGGTCGCAGTCAAGAGCACCGATGGCAAGAAGAAGAAGAAATCCGGCAAGGCAGTTGAGTCGTACAAGATCTACCTGTACAAGGTGCTCAAGCAGGTCCACCCCGACACTGGCGTCTCTTCCAAGGCCATGAGCATCCTGAACTCCCTCATGAACGACATGTTCGACAAGATCGCCACCGAGGCTGCCCGCCTGTCCCGCTACAGCAAGAAGCCCACAATGACCTCCCGTGAGATCCAGACCGCTGTGCGCCTGGTCCTTCCTGGAGAGCTGTCCAAGCATGCTGTCTCTGAGGGCACCAAGGCTGTCACCAAGTTCACCTCGGCCTAAGCAGCTCACCCTCTGTTTTTCTCTGCCCCGTCAGACCAAACCGGTGTTTTTTAACACCACCATCCTGATGCCGAAATCAATTGACTCACCCAACCTAACCTGATCCGCATTCATCATCATGATCAGTGTCCTGTCGGTCTTGTGCTAGAGGACAGCATGCACCGCAGGCTATCATCCGGATTGCACCCAACCTCTTAGTTTCAATTCCACCAAGCTGTAGGCAGCTTGCAAACAGTTGGAATGGCATTTGGTTGTCAGATACCTGACAACATAGGATAGCCTTGTTTTGCCTTCGCATGAGGCAATGAATTAGAAGGTTTTCAACCACAGGTCCAAGGAGTCAATGTCTCAATGACATTGCACCTCTGGGCCCAGCTCAAAAAGGCTCGGCTATGTATGCGTGCGTCCAACTGTTCCGATGGGATAAAATAAAACGAATCAAGGTAAGATGGAAGTAGAGTACAGAGGAGAAAGAAATACCCCCCCAAAAGGAAAAGGCAGCTCGAAGTTGGAAGCATTGGAAGCAGAAATGCAACGCATCCTTCACATGATCGCTATCTCCCCGACGTGGCCGAGCTTCATTTCAACATGGCCCAGAGGTGTGACGTCATTAACATGCTGGTAGGCTGCGTCCACTAGGTGTAGCACCTCTCAGACGGGGAGCGGCTGCAGGTCAGAGACTGCCTCTCACAGTTTGAGGACAGCTGCTCCACGCTCCAAGTCCTTCAACGTATCGATCAGCTCACCGCACCAAGTGCACCCTCCGGTGTTCTGTCGAAGCGCGAGCTGCATGTCGGCCGCCATGCCTGCTGCCATGAGAGGGCTGTTTTGCTGTGCTGCAGGTGCCACCACTGCGTTGTAGAAGCGAAGCATGTGCTGCCACCAGTCTCGTTGTAACGGCTGGATCTGCAGCTCCCTCATGACCCCCCAGCTGGCAGCGAAGGCAGGCAGCCCCGCAGCCTGACGCAAGCGCTGAAGTAGGCTGGATTGCATCCTGCTCCGGAGGCAGTGGTGCCGCCAGAGGTGAATGGTGGCCCACACCACATGTCCATAGTTGGTCGCAGGCGCTGCACGTCCAAAGAATAGTTTTCATTAATCCAATGGGCAGGGGTCACAAATACTGTAATGTGAATCCGTGAAGCCTTTTTCATGGATAGGTACTCGCTGGCGAAAATTCCAGATTTTAATTATTAAATTTAGCTGCCTGACCCTTCAATGATAAATTATTAAACCGTGTGTTATTCCATGCGGGCAAATCCATATTAAACGGTGCGAAGGCAAAGGACGTCTACGGTGTGACCTGTATTTTTCATTGGTAATTTGGTATTCTTCGGAATAATAAAAAGGGATCGGCAATGAATGGGGGGGGGAGTGCACTCATTCATGACCACTTGTGTTCATTTTTGTGAGCACCGGATCATTTTGGCGGTTCACTGCCTAGGCAAACACTGTCCACAATCCACCAGTTGACCTACAAATGCAGGTGGCCCAAGCAGCATGGCTCGTAACACATAGGCCCTCCAGCCATGGGCTATGAAGTAGCTTAATTGCTGCCGAATGCCGTAACCATGAAATAAACAGTTTCTGAAGTTGCACCATGCCCTCCGTCCGAGTAAAAAGGCTCGGCCTCGTGGGAACCCAGTTGTTGAGTAGGTGGGAAGGGGGGAAGGGGTGTGGATAAATAGGAGTGGTCAAGGAACAGAATAAGGCTAGAAAACGAGGACTGTTAAAGGAATCATCAGCCTCTGAAGCGTCTTTGCATCTCTACGATATTTACCACGTCTTTGCCTGCTCTGCTCGCCTCACGCCACTAATTGCTGCGCCGTCCTCTAGTGTTCGCCGTGCTCATTGCGCTGGACCGCAGCCGTAGGTCTATGCGCACGTGAGCACACAACCTCTTGCTGGCGTGGCTCTTGGTTTGCCCCAACACGGCGCACACCGTCGGTTGTACCTGGGCGCAGTAGAATGCCGCATATCAAATAAACAGTGCTAGCCTTGCTATCATACATTCACTCAACCGCCGCGGACATAGCATTAAGTGACATTGGAGATGTGTGCAAGCAGGGTTGGTTCAACCAGGGTTCAATGGACAGTAACTGATATCACACTGGGCATCAGCATGCTAATAAAAGTAATTCAAGCAGGAGGAAAAGACATTCAAGCAGAAGCGAAACTCTCATCACTTCAGAGTGTGTGGAGGGGTCTCCCCACTAAGAAGGGATGTTTAACCCTAAACTGGATTCCTTGTATTGGGTGCGCTACTATTTTCGCGCGCTTCACTGAAATATCATGTGATACAAACCAGCCTTGGACAGCAACATCATGAAGCTTAAATTCGTATGAATAAATTTAAAATCCCATAATGCATCAGGATTTAGCCATTTAAGCCATACAGTGTACTAGTTTGGGAACCAGTGCGGCGGTACCTGAATTTGTATGCATTTACCTACCAGAAGGATAACTCCTACCTGCCCTCCTACTGTACATGAGGGGACGGGAACAAGGAACCCCATGCAAGAGGTAGCCATGCTCACAACCAAGGTGATGGGCAGGAACTTGAAAACCGGGGTCAGCAGGGACAGATGTGCCGTAGGCTGGTGGTGTTTAAAAACACCGGTTTGGTTGATGGGAATGGATGGACGCTGAGGGCATGAGAAGCTTAAGCCCTCTCGCCACGGATGCGCCTGGCCAGCTGGATGTCCTTGGGCATGATGGTGACACGCTTGGCATGGATGGCAGCCAGGTTGGTGTCCTCGAACAAGCCAACCAAATATGCCTCAGCTGCCTCCTGGAGTGCCAGGACGGCCGAAGACTGGAAACGCAGGTCGGTCTTGAAGTCCTGGGCGATCTCACGGACCAGGCGCTGGAAGGGCAGCTTGCGGATGAGTAGCTCGGTGGACTTCTGGTACTTGCGGATCTCACGCAGGGCGACAGTGCCAGGGCGGTAGCGATGGGGCTTCTTCACGCCTCCGGTGGCAGGGGCGCTCTTGCGAGCTGCCTTTGTAGCCAGCTGCTTCCTGGGGGCCTTGCCTCCGGTGGACTTGCGGGCGGTTTGCTTGGTGCGGGCCATTATAATTATTTGGAAGAAAAGATACCCAACTTGTCGATGGCCAGAAATCGACCATACTTTACCCTGCAGAACAGAGGCTGCGTCACGTAGTCCTTGTCTGCTGATCCGGGTGTATATGTGCACGTGAATCGGATCAGCAGACTCGGCTGTCCTGTCCATGCGAGTGCACACTCTATTTATCCAGGGTCTGATAGGCATTGTCAACTAGTTATCTTCATCATACTCAATATCATACAATGTCTGGACGCGGCAAGGGAGGCAAGGGACTCGGAAAGGGAGGTGCTAAGCGCCACCGCAAGGTCCTTCGCGACAATATCCAGGGAATCACCAAGCCTGCTATTCGCCGCCTGGCTCGTCGTGGTGGCGTGAAGCGCATCAGCGGCCTCATTTACGAGGAGACCCGCGGAGTCCTCAAGGTCTTCCTCGAGAACGTCATCCGTGACGCTGTGACCTACACCGAGCACGCCCGTCGCAAGACTGTCACGGCTCTGGACGTCGTCTACGCCCTCAAGCGCCAGGGCAGGACTCTCTACGGATTCGGAGGCTAAGCATCTTCCAGCTTGGCAGTCTACGACCTAACCCACCACTCCCAACCGGTGTTTTTCAACACCACCAACCAACCCAAAGCAAGACCGAACGTCTTCTGCAGGCGCCCTGCCATTTCAGGGGTACCACCTGTTGACTTGATTTGTAGGATTTTGATAGGGAACTATAATTTCTAAGTGAGGCCATGACTTCAGTCTCATCTGTCCATGTGTACATTCCTTCAACCCTTGATAGCCAGTCCAAGACCAGATGCATGGCCCAGGACCACATAAATGGCCCAACTCAGCGCTTGCATACGGTCAGTGGTAGCATGGTCTAGATCAGTGGCATGCATGTTCTGTATTAGCTGCATGCATGGTATGGTACAGATCAGCAGCATGCACGGTAAAAAATCAACAGCATGCATGGTACGGTACAGATCAGCAGCATGCGGGAGTCCTGATCAGCAGCATGCATGGTCATCAGCTGCCTGTGTGTGTCAGATCAGCTACATGCATGCATTACGCCTATCACGTCACCAGGATGTGCAGCTTCAAAACTGGCAGTTGCATGGATGGATACATTACGGGTCGATGAGTTAGAACCGCCTTATACTCTCCATGTCATGTTTTAGAATCTATGGTGCGAAGGGCCATGTCTGCAGACGGGGAACGCTGCGGTTTTTTCTTGCAGATATTGTCTGTGAATCCTGTATTCATGAAGCGTGCCTACCAGGTCTCTTGGGACTCAAGGGGGAGGGAGGGAGGGGGAGAATTAGTGAAGCTGGACACGACCATGTGGGCAGTGGGGGGGGTGAGCAGGAATGAGTGAAGCTTAACACCATCATGTTGGCAGAGTTTGAAGAGGTACTGAGCTAGTGTCACTGATATCCGCACACAGGTCCACACATTGCCCACAGGCAAGACGGGTATCAGCATCATGCGGGTGACGCTGCGGATGCCTGCAACGATTGAGGTAATGACGCTGAGGATGCAGAGTTGGGGCCTGGGGGCACCGCGGTGTTGAGGATGCTAAGCACCCACCCCTCCCTTCGTCCCTTCCTCTCCCCACATGTCCTGTCCTAAGCACGGAGGTTGATTCGGCACCAATTCCAGTACTTCTGAAGCGGCTTCATACTGACCCTTTCCCTCCCTTCCCCTCACAGGGTAATAGGTATGCTCCCCCCTGCCCGTAAGCAGAGGGTGAGGCGCCACATTGTTAAGGCGGACGCAACAACTCCTCACTCATCCCAGCTGTGTAGCTATTCTTCTTGCAGAATCTCTGTCTATGCACAAGGGCTCATAGAGGCTCTGGGCAACCCTCCTCTTATATACAAAATCCTGTGCCACATGCACGATATTCAAATGTTTGTACTAAAGGATGCTTTGCCTGGCCTGTACCAGGCATCTATTCACACCATGTGCTTACGTATGTGTTCAAGAATGCTTTGCCTGGCCTCAACTCAGCACCTGCATGCATCCTGCACATCCTGGTATAAGCATTCCCTGGGGACTGCCCGGGGGTGCTTGCGGGCAAAAGCCTGCAGGTATCTCTGGGTGGGCTGATCCAGGGGGATGGATTTCTTATTCCAGGCGCATCACCGTGTTCATCTTGGGTGAATGCCACCAAATCAATACCGGCAGGGATTGGTAGATCAATTGCGGCACGGTGTTGACCGTTTTTTTAATTGTTGATCCCTTGTAGGTATGATTTCATTATTTCTGTGACGTGTTACCGTCTTTTTTATTTCTTAAACGTGTTACTTTGCTCGCGCAATTGCAGCGCACAGTTTTTGTGTATACTGATCTAACAGTTTGTTGCTTCTCACACAACCTGGCATGAAGTATTATGCTGCTACCCAGCCCCTGATCATGCAACACTGAACGTGCCCAAACTCTCCATGTGCCCGACCTCAGGCTCTGGCCTGTTACTGCGGCCTACCGGACCAAGGACTGCATGGAGTGTGTTGCCGATGCTGATGCTGATGTGTATGGCTATCCCGTCTACCGTATGACCCGCAGGACCACATTTAATTGGGCATGACAAGGCATGGCATGGCCGCCCTTTCAAATGCCATGCGTCGTGTGTTATACTGGTACTGTCACTGTTCTGATATCCAGCTTGTAACGACCCTTGGACTTAGGGCCGCTACAAATTAGGCACACTCGGTGTGCACATGACATGACATGATATGACATGACATGACATGACATGACATGACATGGCCTCCTGTTTCCATCGCGTGTGCCATGTGACATGACATATTGACATGGCCTTTTGCTGACATCATGTGCATCATGTATTGCTCCCAACCCACAGTGCAAGGGTTGCGTGCAATTTGAGCGCATCGGTGCCCCTCCATTTGCGGAAAAGGCGGCCATGTAGTAGGCTCAGCTTGTTATTGAGATGCTTGCGGATGTAGATCAGACAGTTTTGTCCTACTTCAAGTGAGCCGGGGGGGGGGGGGCTTCTTTGAGGGGAAGAGCGGGGAGCGGGCTTGTTTCAGTGAGAGAGGGGGAGAGGGTTTCTTAGGGTAGGGAAGCAGGGCGCGGGTGGCTTGGAGTGACAGCCGGGAGAGTTTCAGGTTTAGAGAGTGGGGGCGGGTTCTTTGAAGCGGAGTCGCCTTTCTTTGAGTGAGAGCAAGGGAGCAGGAAAGCATGTTGTGTCATGTGGGGGGTGGGCATGGGGGATGGACGATGGGGCTAGGGTTGTCCGCGCGTTGGGGGGGGGAGGCAGGGAGAGGCCGTGTTGTAACACTGCCTTTGACAGGTGGGACAGCTGGGCAAACGTGACCTGCTGCTGCACCCCCTCCATTAAAACGTAGCTTCCTCCACACAGTGGTGGTTGCATTGAAGCTTGAAAGGACCTTTCACGTCAGATTCACTGCAGATGTACTTGCACTGATGTACCTGCACTGATGTACCTGCACTAATGTACATGCACTGATGTACATGCACTGATGTACATGCACTGCTGTACATGCACTGATGTACATGCACTGATGTACCTGCACTGATGTACATGCACTGATGTACATGTACTGATGTACATGCACTGATGTACCTGCACTGATGTACCTGCACTGATGTACATGCACTGATGTATCTGCATTGATGTACCTGCACTGATGTACATGCACTGATGTACATGTACTGATGTACCTGCACTGATGTACCTGCACTGATGTATCTGCACTGATGTGCCTGCACTGATGTACCTACACTGATGTACATGCACTGATGTACATGTACTGATGTACCTGCACTGATGTACCTGCACTGATGTACCTGCACTGATGTACCTGCACTGATGTACATTCACTGATGTACATGCACTGATGTACATGCACTGATGTACATGTACTGATGTACCTGCACTGATGTACCTGCACTGATGTATCTGCACTGATGTGCCTGCACTGATGTACCTGCACTGATGTACATGACACTGATGTACCTGCACTGGTGTACCTGCACTGATGTACCTGCACTGATGTACCTGCACTGGTGTACATGCACTGATGTACCTGCACTGATGTACCTGCACTGATGTACCTGCACTGATGTACCTGCACTGATGTACCTGCACTGATGTACCTGCACTGATGTGCATGCACTGATGTACCTGCACTGATGTACCTTCACTAATGTTCCTTCACTGATGCACCTGCACTGATGTACCTGCACTGATGTACCTTCACTGATGTACCTGCACTGATGTACATGCACTGATGTACCTGCACTGATGTATCTGCACTGATGTACATGCACTGATGTACATGCACTGATGTATCTGCACTGATGTACATGACACTGATGTACATGCACTGATGTACCTGCACTGATGTACCTGCACTGATGTACCTGCACTGATGTGCATGCACTGATGTACCTGCACTGATGTACCTTCACTGATGTACCTGCACTGATGTACCTGCACTGATGTACCTGCACTGATGTACATTCACTGATGTACATGCACTGATGTACCTGCACTGATGTATCTGCACTGATGTACATGCACTGATGTACATGCACTGATGTACATGCACTGATGTATCTGCACTGATGTATCTGCACTAATGTACCTGCACTGATGTACATGACACTGATGTACCTGCACTGATGTATCTGCACTGATGTACCTGCACTGGTGTACCTGCACTGATGTACCTGCACTGATGTACCTGCACTGATGTACCTGCACTGATGTACCTGCACTGATGTACCTGCACTGATGTACATGCACTGGTGTACCTGCATTGATGTACCTGCACTGATGTGCATGCACTGATGTACCAGCACTGATGTACCTGCACTGATGTACCTGCACTGATGTGCATGCACTGATGTACCTGCACTGATGTACCTTCACTGATGTACCTGCACTGATGTACCTGCACTGATGTACCTGCACTGATGTACCTGCACTGATGTACCTGCACTGATGTACCTGCACTGATGTACATGCACTGATGTACCTGCACTGATGTACATGCACTGATGTACCTGCACTGATGTACCTGCACTGATGTACCTGCACTGATGTACCTGCACTGATGTACCTGCACTGATGTACATGCACTGATGTATCTGCACTGATGTACATGTACTGATGTATCTGCACTGATGTACCAGCACTGATGTACATGCACTGATGTTCATCCTGGCGTTCAGGACCCCTCGTTGTGCATGATTAAAATCACTACTGCGGTGTCTCTGTAGAAGAGCCAGCACAACCAACCTGGCTGTTTTATTGTTGTTCGGCAGCTGTCATTTCCGGCACCTGGCACTCCTCACATAGGTGTTTGAAAGGCTCCCCTTCGCCTGATGACTCTCTAGGCTTCCTTGCCGCAGCTTGTGCTTCCTGGGACTCTTTGAGCAAGGCCAGTTGTTGGACGCGCGGGTGATTAACCTGGAACAGTGACTTCATCCTTTTTATTTGAGGGCCTGTGCATGGTAGTGTGGAGTGTGATCTCTTCCAGACAAAAGGTGACTGGCCATAAGTGACCTGCCCCCCGTTTACCCATCCTCCAGTCATCCTCAGTAACCCGCTCCCCCGCTCCCCCATCATCTAATCTTTCTGGGTAATCTGATACCCCCCGCTGCCAAGCTTGCCCATCCTCCCATATCCAAGCCTCCTCAGTTATCCTGCTTGACATCATCCCTTCATCCTCGGTAATGAACCGCTCCCTAGCTTAATCATCCTCCCCACCTCCATTTCTCCTAGTGGACCAACTCCCCCCTAGGGAACCGCTCCCCCTCTCCCCCATCATCCCGACTTTCTCGCTTATCTGATCAACCCCCGCTCCCTCCCTAGCATAATTTCCAGATCCTGTAAGGCTGCCCCCCAATCCTCCTGTTCTCCTTGATAGGAATCCGCTGTCCTCCTCCCCCAGCCATGCGTCCTCCTTTCTATAGGCCTGCCCTCCGTCCTTTGTCCGTCCTCCCGTATGGAGCATCGCCCTGCTCCCATGCTCCCATCTTCAAACCCAGCTCTCCCGATCTGTGCTTCTGTCCTGGAGCGCTTCCACGCACTTCATAGAGGGCTCCCCCTCCGTACTCACGTTCTACTTGATAGTTAACCGCTCTCCCATTACCGTCCGTCCTCCCGCTAGGACTACCACGCACAGTTCCTTGAGAGCTGTTCCTCCACACTGGGCCAGTGGAGGCCCTGGTCAAGGCCTCGGCTGGTCAAGGCCCTGGTCAAGGCCCCGGCTGGTCAAGGCCCCGGCTGGTCAAGGCCCTGGTCAAGGCCCCGGCTGGTCAAGGCCCCGGCTGGTCAAGGCCCTGGTCAAGGCCCCGGCTGGTCAAGGCCCCGGCTGGTCAAGGCCCTGGTCAAGGCCCCGGCTGGTCAAGGCCCCGGCTGGTCAAGGCCCTGGTCAAGGCCCTAGCTGGTCAAGGCCCTGGCTGGTCAAGGCCCTGGTTAAAGCCCTGGCTGGTCTCGAGCATCACTGCATTGCGGCTGTTCACATGCGACCCCCTTGTATTGCCCTTGGCGGTGTCAGGCTACTTGAGGGGGAATAATTCATGGACTGGCAGGTCCCGAACGCCTGTTCTGAACTGCCGTTGAATACATTCCAGACCCTTGAAACGCTGCACCCTGCAGGAAGGCCTGTCGCATGGGAGAGGAGACCCTGAACCCCATCAACCACATGACAGCAAGAGTGCTGTGCTCGACGCGCCTTCGGAGCATGTTGATGCTTTATGTGTCAAGGACGCAGGTCAGTGTAATGTGTAATGTAATGTGTACTGTGCCTCAGCTACAACTCAGCAATAACTCAGCTACAAGCCTGCTACCCACGGCTAGGGAGGGCAGGCTGCTCCAGCAAGGCCTAATGCTTGGGCCACTGGTTGTTGGACAGCCAAGGTTAGGTCCTGATCATCCCGGTCGTGGCTGACCGGTGGCCCAAGCAGCTGCATCAGGCCACCTTGACTGGCGTATGGCCAGTGGCCCAAGCAGCTACATCAGGCCACCTTGACTGGCGTATGGCCGGTGGCCCAGGCAGCTGCATCAGGCCACCTTGACTGGCGTATGGCCGGTGGCCCAAGCAGCTGCACCAGGCCACCTTGACTGGCGTACGGCCGGTGGCCCAAGCAGCTACATCAGGCCACCTTGACTGGCGTATGGCCGGTGGCCCAGGCAGCTGCATCAGGCCACCTTGACTGGCGTATGGCCGGTGGCCCAAGCAGCTGCATCAGGCCACCTTGACTGGCGTACGGCCGGTGGCCCAAGCAGCTGCATCAGGCCACCTTGACTGGCGTATGGCCGGTGGCCCAAGCAGCTGCATCAGGCCACCTTGACAGGCGTATGGCCGGTGGCCCAAGCAGCTACACCAGGCCACCTTGACTGGCGTACGGCCGGTGGCCCAAGCAGCTGCACCAGGCCACCTTGACTGGCGTACGGCCGGTGGCCCATGCAGCTGCATCAGGCCACCTTGACTGGCGGATGGCTGGTGGCCCAAGCAGCTGCATCAGGCCACCTTGACTGGCGTACGGCCGGTGGCCCAAGCAGCTCCATCAGGCCACCTTGACTGGCGTATGGCCGGTGGCCGAAGCAGCTGCATCAGGCCACCTTGACTGGCGTACGGCCGGTGGCCCAAGCAGCTGCATCTGGCCACCTTCACTGGCGTATGGCTGGTGGCCCAAGCAGCTGCATCAGGCCACCTTGACAGGCGTATGGCCGGTGGCCCAAGCAGCTACACCAGGCCACCTTGACTGGCGTATGGCCGGTGGCCCAAGCAGCTGCATCAGGCCACCTTGACAGGCGTATGGCCGGGGGCCCAAGCAGCTGCATCAGGCCACCTTGACTGGCGTATGGCTGGTGGCCCAAGCAGCTGCATCAGGCCACCTTGACTGGCGTACGGCCGGTGGCCCAAGCAGCTGCATCAGGCCACCTTCACTGGCGTATGGCTGGTGGCCCAAGCAGCTGCATCAGGCCACCTTGACAGGCGTATGGCCGGTGGCCCAAGCAGCTACACCAGGCCACCTTGACTGGCGTACGGCCGGTGGCCCAAGCAGCTGCATCAGGCCACCTTGACTGGCGTATGGCTGGTGGCCCAAGCAGCTGCATCAGGCCACCTTGACTGGCGTATGGCCGGTGGCCCAAGCAGCTGCATCAGGCCACCTTGACTGGCGTACGGCCGGTGGCCCAAGCAGCTGCATCAGGCCACCTTGACTGGCGTATGGCTGGTGGCCCAAGCAGCTGCATCAGGCCACCTTGACTGGCGTATGGCCGGTGGCCCAAGCAGCTGCATCAGGCCACCTTGACTGGCGTATGGCTGGTGGCCCAAGCAGCTGCATCAGGCCACCTTGACTGGCGTACGGCCGGTGGCCCAAGCAGCTGCATCAGGCCACCTTGACTGGCGTATGGCCGGTGGCCCAAGCAGCTGCATCAGGCCACCTTGACTGGCGTATGGCCGGTGGCCCAAGCAGCTGCATCAGGCCACCTTGACTGGCGTATGGCCGGTGGCCCAAGCAGCTGCATCAGGCCACCTTGACTGGCGTACGGCCGGTGGCCCAAGCAGCTGCATCAGGCCACCTTGACTGGCGTACGGCTGGTGGCCCAAGCAGCTGCATCAGGCCACCTTGACTGGCGTATGGCCGGTGGCCCAAGCAGCTGCATCAGGCCACCTTGACTGGCGTATGGCTGGTGGCCCAAGCAGCTGTACCAGGCCACCTTGACTGGCGTACGGCCGGTGGCCCAAGCAGCTGCATCAGGCCACCATGACTAGCGTATGGCTGGTGGCCCAAGCAGCTGCATCAGGCCACCTTGACTGGCGTATGGCCGGTGGCCCAAGCAGCTGCATCAGGCCACCTTGACTGGCGTATGGCCGGTGGCCCAAGCAGCTGCATCAGGCCACCTTGACTGGCGTATGGCCAGTGGCCCAAGCAGCTGCACCAGGCCACCTTGACTGGCGTATGGCCTGTGGCCCAAGCAGCTACATCAGGCCACCTTCACTGGCGTATGGCTGGTGGCCCAAGCAGCTGCATCAGGCCACCTTGACTGGCGTATGGCCGGTGGCCCAAGCAGCTGCATCAGGCCACCTTGACTGGCGTATGGCCGGTGGCCCAAGCAGCTGCATCAGGCCACCTTGACTGGCGGATGGCTGGTGGCCCAAGCAGCTGCACCAGGCCACCTTGACTGGCGTACGGCCGGTGGCCCAGGCAGCTGCATCAGGCCACCTTGACTGGCGTATGGCCGGTGGCCCAAGCTGCTGCATCAGGCCACCTTGACTGGCGTACGGCCGGTGGCCCAAGCAGCTGCATCAGGCCACCTTGACTGGCGTATGGCTGGTGGCCCAAGCAGCTGCATCAGGCCACCTTGACTGGCGTATGGCCGGTGGCCCAAGCAGCTGCATCAGGCCACCTTGACTGGCGTATGGCTGGTGGCCCAAGCAGCTGCATCAGGCCACCTTGACTGGCGTATGGCCGGTGGCCCAAGCAGCTACACCAGGCCACCTTGACTGGCGTATGGCCGGTGGCCCAAGCAGCTGCATCAGGCCACCTTGACTGGCGTATGGCCGGTGGCCCAAGCAGCTGCATCAGGCCACCTTGACAGGCGTATGGCCGGTGGCCCACGCAGCTACACCAGGCCACCTTGACTGGCGTATGGCCGGTGGCCCAAGCAGCTGCACCAGGCCACCTTGACTGGCGTACGGCCGGTGGCCCATGCAGCTGCATCAGGCCACCTTGACTGGCGTATGGCCGGTGGCCCAAGCTGCTACATCAGGCCACCTTGACTGGCGTATGGCTGGTGGCCCAAGCAGCTGCATCAGGCCACCTTGACTGGCGTATGGCCGGTGGCCCAAGCAGCTGCATCAGGCCACCTTGACTGGCGTATGGCCGGTGGCCCAAGCAGCTGCATCAGGCCACCTTGACTGGCGTATGGCCGGTGGCCCAAGCAGCTGCATCAGGCCACCTTGACTGGCGTACGGCTGGTGGCCCAAGCAGCTGCATCAGGCCACCTTGACTGACGTATGGCCGGTGGCCCAAGCAGCTGCATCAGGCCACCTTGACTGGCGTATGGCCGGTGGCCCAAGCAGCTGCTCCAGGCCACCTTGACTGGCGTATGGCCGGTGGCCCAAGCAGCTGCATCAGGCCACCTTGACTGGCGTACGGCCGGTGGCCCAAGCAGCTGCATCAGGCCACCTTGACTGGCGTATGGCCGGTGGCCCAAGCAGCTGCATCAGGCCACCTTGACTGGCGTATCGCCGGTGGCCCAAGCAGCTGCTCCAGGCCACCTTGACTGGCGTACGGCCGGTGGCCCAAGCAGCCGCATCAGGCCACCTTGACTGGCGTATGGCTGGTGGCCCAAGCAGCTGCATCAGGCCACCTTGACTGGCGTATGGCCGGTGGCCCAAGCAGCTGCATCAGGCCACCTTGACTGGCGTACGGCTGGTGGCCCAAGCAGCTGCATCAGGCCACCTTGACTGGCGTATATCTGACATATTTCCCCAGGCCTCGCTCAGATTGTTTTACTGTATTCGAGTGCAGCTAACAGATCCTTGTTTCATGTACCTCATCTGTGTCGAACAGACAGTACATCAATTTTAATCATAGGGAGGTGTGCCAAGGATCCTGGCAGCAGATAATCATCAGGGTTTCCCTTATGCGTCTTGGTTATGAGGGCTTGTCTGGATTGTCCTTCTCTTTGTCCAGAGCTTTCGTCTATCTCTCTGCATGCACTTTCTTTGCCGGTGCCAAGGGTGTCATGCCTTTGTGTGTGCTCCATGAGAATCAGGCTGGTGCGAACCTGACTTGGTGAAAGGCTGTACGCTGGCTGTCAATTCTGAACACTCAGGCGATAGGGTAGTTGTTTCGGGTCATGTGTGGTGGTGTTGAAAAACACCGGTTGTGTCAAAGGACGGCAGGTAGGAATTACGATCGTTTAGACCTCAGCAGACTCTCCATCCTTCTTGCTCTTCTTGGGCAGCAGGACGGAGTGGATGTTGGGCAGCACACCACCAGATGCAATGGTGACGGTGCCCAGCAGCTTGCTCAGCTCCTCATCATTACGGATGGCCAGCTGGATGTGGCGGGGGATGATGCGGTTCTTCTTGTTGTCGCGGGCAGCGTTGCCAGCCAGCTCAAGCACCTCGGCCGCAATGTACTCAAGGACGGCGGCCAGGTAGACAGGGGCGCCAGCTCCAATGCGCTCAGCGTATTTGCCCTTCTTCAGGTAGCGGGCGACACGGCCCACGGGGAACTGGAGACCAGCCTTGGCGCTGCGAGACACGGCCTTCTTGCCTTCGGCGGCCTTGCCGCGACCACCACCAGCGGATACTGTCTTGCCAGCCATGTTGTCGACAAGGAGAAGTTTGGGTATAAAGTTAAAGATGAGATTGTTCCCGCTTCGTGCCAGGCGCTGTTTAAATAGGCAACTGGAAGACCGGATCAGCAGACAAGCCAGCTGTCGGTGCCTGCTGATCCGGTCGTCCGAACATTTGAACACTACATAAACGTCTCGCGACCTCGCAATAACAACCAGTCACCACTCTTTCATTTCGTATCGACATTATGGCACCCAAGACAATCGCTGAGAAGAAGCCCACTGCAGTGGCCACTGCCGAGAAGAAGATTGCGAAGAAGGTCGCAGTCAAGAGCACCGATGGCAAGAAGAAGAAGAAATCCGGCAAGGCAGTCGAGTCGTACAAGATCTACCTGTACAAGGTGCTCAAGCAGGTCCACCCCGACACTGGCGTCTCCTCCAAGGCCATGAGCATCCTGAACTCCCTCATGAACGACATGTTCGACAAGATCGCCACCGAGGCTGCCCGCCTGTCCCGCTACAGCAAGAAGCCCACAATGACCTCCCGTGAGATCCAGACCGCTGTGCGCCTGGTCCTTCCTGGAGAGCTGTCCAAGCATGCTGTCTCTGAGGGCACCAAGGCTGTCACCAAGTTCACCTCGGCATAAGCAGTTCACCAGCTGTTCCTCTCTGCCTTGTCAGACCAAACCGGTGTTTTTTAACACCACAATCCTGATGCCGAAATCAATTGACTCACCCAACCTAACCTGATCCGCATTCATCATCATGATCAGTGTCCTGTCGGTTTTGTGCTAGAGGACAGCATGCACCGAAGGCTATCATCCGGATTGCACCCAACCTACCAGTTTCAATTCCACCAAGCTGTAGGCAGCTTGCAAACTGTTGGAATGGCATTTGGTTGTCAGATACCTGACAACATAGGATAGCCTTGTTTTGCCTTCGCATGAGGCAATTAATCAGAGGGTTTCCAACCACAGGTCCAAAGAGTCAATGACATAGCACCTCTGGGCCCTGCTCAAAAAGGCTCGGCAACGTGTGCGTGCGTCCAACTGTTCCGATGGGATAAAATAAAAGAAGGAGAAGAGTACAAAGGAGAGAAATACCCCCCCCAAAGGAAAAGGCAGCTCGAAGTATCCTTGCCCCTCAAGCCTTTTCCCCAAGAGATGCAACAAACTGGTCCTCAACAATGCCTACTACGTCCTCAACAAAAGTCAGAGCCTACCCCGGTACAACTGTTGAAAGTCTGTGGTGCCCTCCGGGGGGCCTGCCCAAGCAACCTCTCTCCCTAAGCCTTTCCTTCACGCTAGGGCATTGGAAGCAGAAATGCAATGCATCCTCCACATGCTCGCCATCTCCCCGACGTGGCCGAGCTTCATTTCAGCATGGCCCGGAGGTCAATGACGTTACACGACTGGGCCATGCTGCAAAGGCTCGGCCGCATATCCCAGAGGTGTAACGTCATTAACATGCTGGTAGGCTGCGTCCACTAGGTGTAGCACCTCTCGGACTCTTGAGGGTTAGTCTCCAGGGTTTCTGAGGCCGGTGTCTTTGGCCTTTCCGGCCTTCTCTTTTGGTCCTTTTTGGGGGGGGTGTTGTTGTTGTTTGCCCCCTTTTTAGTTTCTTCTCTTCTCCCTTCTGATCAGTGGGGCGCCCTCGCGTCCAAGCAGGGGTGGGTACGCTTGCTTTTCTGGACTTACCTTTTTTTAGAGGCTTTGTTGAGGGTTAGTCTCTGGTGGAACTCAGGTGTTGGACTTGGTCTTCGTTGCCTTCCCGGCCTCTCCTTTTGTTCCTTTCCCCCTCTCTTCCTTTTAGTTCCCTCTTTACTCCCCTCTGAACAGTTGGGTGCCCACGCGGCCGAGCTTTGAGCGGGCCCAGAGGTGTAACGTTACTGACCTCTCGGACGGGGAGCGGCTGCAGGTCAGAGACTGCCTCTCACAGTTTGAGGACAGCTGCTCCACGCTCCAAGTCCTTCAACGTATCTTTCAGCTCACCGCACCATGTGCACCCTCCGGTGTTCTGTCAGAGCGCTAGGTGCATGTCGGCCGCCATGCCTGCTGCCATGAGTGGGCTGTTTTGCTGTGCTGCAGGTGCCACCACTGCGTTGTAGAAGCGAAGCATGTGCTGCCACCAGTCTCGTTGCTATCATACATTCACTCCACCGCCGCTGACATAGCATCATCTGATATTGGAGATGTGTGCAAGCAGGGTTGGTTCATCCAGGGTTCAATGGACAGTAACTGATATCACACTGGGCATCAGCATGGTAATAAAAAGCATTCAAGCAGACGTAAAAGGCACTCGAGCAGAAGCGAACCTCTCATCACTTTCGAGTGTGTGTGCCTGTGTTCTCCCCACTAAAAAATGATGTTTGACCCTGAACTGGATCCTTGCATTGGGTGCGCTACCATTTTCGCGCTGGTCACTGAAATATCGTGTGATACAAACCAGCATTGGACAGCAACATCATGATGCTTAAATTCGTATGCAAAATTTTAAAATCCCATAATGCATTGAGTGGGCTACCATTTATGCACGTGTCTCTGAAGTATCATGTGACACAAACCAGCCATGGGCAGCAACATCATGATGCTTCAATTGTATGAATAAATATATAAAATCCCTTTGCGACGGAGCATCCTGAAATCCCATAATAAATCAGGATTAAGCCATGTAAGCCATAAAGTGCACCAGTTTGGGAACCAGTATAGCGGTACTTGAATTTGTATGCCAGACAGTGTTGGGCAATTGCACCGTAAAAGGATTTCAGTGTAAAACTTTTACTGCACAGTTACTGTGTAAAATGACCGTACAATTTACATTTTCTCCGTGCGTTGTTCACTTCGAATATCAAAATCGTTTTCGGGTATACAAAGGCAACCCTTCATCGAACCAGAATTTGTAAAACACATTGGCAGCATGTCGAACTAGAAAAAATGTGTAAACCGTAAGAAACTGTCAGGTCTGTAAATTGCCCAACACTGATGCCAGAAGGATACCTCTGGTTTCTTCTACAAGTATATTGCCACACTCCTACTGTACATGAGGGGACAGGAACAAGGAACCCCGTGCAAGAGGTAGCCATGCTCACAACCGAAGTGATGGGCAAGAACTTGAAAACTGGGGTCAGCAGGGACAGTGGTGCTGTAGGTTGGTGGTGTTTAAAAACACCGGTTTGGTTGATGGGAATGGATGGACGCTGAGGGCATGAGAAGCTTAAGCCCTCTCGCCACGGATGCGCCTGGCCAGCTGGATGTCCTTAGGCATGATGGTGACACGCTTGGCATGGATGGCAGCCAGGTTGGTGTCCTCGAACAAGCCGACCAGATATGCCTCAGCTGCCTCCTGGAGTGCCAGGACGGCCGAAGACTGGAAACGCAGGTCGGTCTTGAAGTCCTGGGCAATCTCACGGACCAGGCGCTGGAAGGGCAGCTTGCGGATGAGTAGCTCGGTGGACTTCTGGTACTTGCGGATCTCACGCAGGGCGACAGTGCCAGGGCGGTAGCGATGGGGCTTTTTCACGCCCCCGGTGGCAGGGGCGCTCTTGCGAGCTGCCTTTGTTGCCAGCTGCTTCCTGGGGGCCTTGCCTCCGGTGGACTTGCGGGCGGTCTGCTTAGTGCGGGCCATCTTCAATAATTTAGAAGGAAGTATATGCAATATGAATATTGCATGAATCGACCATAATTTATCATGCGGCACGTCGTTCTTATCTGCTGATCCGGGTGTATATGTGCACGTGGATTGGATCAGCAGACTCGGCTGTCCTGCCCATGCGAGGGCACACTCTATTTATGCAGGGTCTGATAGGTACTGTCAACTAGATATCTTTATCATTCTCAATATTATACAATGTCTGGACGCGGTAAGGGAGGCAAAGGACTCGGAAAGGGAGGTGCTAAGCGCCACCGCAAGGTCCTTCGCGACAACATCCAGGGCATCACCAAGCCTGCTATTCGCCGCCTGGCTCGTCGTGGTGGCGTGAAGCGTATCAGCGGCCTCATCTATGAGGAGACCCGCGGGGTCCTCAAGGTCTTCCTCGAGAACGTCATCCGTGACGCTGTGACCTACACTGAGCACGCCCGTCGCAAGACTGTCACGGCTCTGGACGTCGTCTACGCCCTCAAGCGCCAGGGCAGGACTCTCTACGGATTCGGAGGCTAAGCATCTTTCAGCTTGGCGATCTACGACCTAACCCACCACTCCCAACCGGTGTTTTTCAACACCACCAACCAACCCAAAGCAAGACCGAACGTCTTCTGCAGGCGCCCTGCCATTTCAGGGGTACCACCTGTGAGCTTAATTTGTAGGATTTTGATAGGGAACTCTAATTAAGAGAGGCCATGACTTCAGTCTCATCTGTCCATGTGTACACACCTTCAATCCTCGATAGCCTGTCCAAGACCATAATGGCCCATGACCACTTAAATAAATGACCCAGGTCAGCTCTAGCATGGACTAGATCAGTGGCATGCATGTTCCGTATGAGATTCATTCATGGTATGGTACAGATCAGTGGCATGCGTGAGTCCTGATCAGCAGCATGCGCGTGCTATATCAGCTTCCTGGGACAGGTCCCCGCATACTGGGTCGAGCACAAAATAAAGTGTGACAACATTTAAGAACCTGTTCCCGAAGACTGGATTTCAAGTGCGCTTACAGCCCCTGATAAACACCATGTATAATTTAATTTCCTACACACGGAAGCGTGTAACACTTAACATCAGGGCTTAACATGATGTCAGAAATGTTTCACATGTAGGCCTTGCTCGAGAGGCTCTGCCGCGCAGGGAAACAGGATACGGGCCTTTCTAGCCCAAAAATCGTACTGTATTGATACGGTGCAGTGGGTGCACTGACTGAAATTCACACTTTTTCCTGTATTGGCAAAAAAAAACGCATCGTCCATAACCATATTCCTTATCCTGTGTCCCGGCTGCCGCGTGGGCGCCCAACAGTCTGGCTTAGTATACAGACAGCCATGGATGCATAGAGACAAACAAATGTTGTGTCGCTGGGTATCCTCTGACAGGCGATTCATCATACAAGTGTGGAAATCACGGTCCCCAGAAAAAAAATATGCATGGCAAGTGGGCATTGGGCATGAACTGCCACCCACCTGACACCGCGGAGCAAATTGCCAATCATATATTCATATGTTATGGAAAAGATGCACCATATGTAATCATTATATGGCCTGCATGCCTCGTACAGTAAACGATTTGGCTGAGTAGTGTAAGAACCCCTGTCCCACACTGGGCTTCATAGCAGTGTTTCATCACTCAGTCCATAGTGCCTGCAAGCATACAGACAAAGGAGTCGATATGATCACGATACTTAATTAATATATGCTCACTCAAGCTTTACTCATGAATTCATGAAAGAGCAGGCAAGGGGAGGCACCCCAACATTCGTAGAAATTTGACAAATACCTCCAGGTGACTGTTCATGTTTTGTTCTACCCAGTCCTGTTTGGTGCATGCCATAATGGCAATCTGTTATGCACTCAAAGACTTGTGCACCATATCTGCCACATTCTCATAATGACCACATGCTTCACGTCAGTAATGACCTCCCCCCCCCCTGCCTGCCTGCTATCACATTTTTGAGGGCACACCTCCTACTAGTTGCTCCTCCCCTTGGACCTCGCCAGCAGCTTGGACCGCAGGCCTCTGCCGGCGGTACAAGCGGTACATGGACAAGGCGTGCTGGCCTGCGTATGTGCATTGCAAGGCAAACTAAATCAAGACAACAGATTTCAAAACCAGAAGTTGGGATTTCTTGGCTCAGAGCAGGGTAGGCCTTTCACTGGTTGGAGATGCAGGGCATTCAGAGGAGGGCGTCATGTATTCATATTGTAATATGACTATATGAGGTTTATGACAGGGTCTCTAGGACTGACACATCTTTGGCTATGGGGGGCAACATGGACAGCAGACACGAGCTGGTGTGCCTTAAATTCCGATTTCATTCATTTATATTTGAATTCTGTCTTGATTGATTAAGCAGTATCTGAAGTCCCGAGTCTTGAGTAGTTCTGGAATGATTGCAAGCACAGCCGGAAATATATTCAGTAGCTTGCCTGCGGGCATGGCACGCAGCTCCTCCACCATTGCTTGGCCCAGCTTGTGCTTGCTCAGCGCAGTCAAGTCCGCTCCGTACTCGGAAGGGAACACAACCAGTGCTGCCATACACGCAAAGGTGAGATCCGCAGCACTGAAGCTGTTGCCAACCAGAAACCTGTAAGGGTTTAAAAACGAAATGCTTAGAGTTTAAGGTTTCGAATTTATGTCACGCAGCAGACATGTAGTTTTGCTCCCCAGACCCTGTTTCCACACCCCTATCATGGTTTAGAGGCTGGGCACCAGAAATGAAGGTTCGGCACTCAAGAGATCAGCTTGGCAGTACAGTACCACAAGGACTTCCCCACTTGCCCCCCGTTCCTCGTATTGCGTACCTGCCACCATTCTTTGCTAATATCTCGCCCACGTCTTCGAAGAGGGATCGAATCTACGGCACATCATAGGCAGCTGTGCCCTTAGAAGGTCAAAGAGGGTTACAGAGCCAGGCACTCATCAGGCAACTGTATATCAAGAAAGCATCCCTGTTTCAAAATGGTGTATAAATATTTCTCCTAGGGCGTAGATTCAGGCGAAAGTGCCTCCCGTTTCAAAATAACAGTCCGGGTTTGAGCCCTCACATGAATGGCTGACATTGCTAGTCATATCAGTACACCACAGGCTTCAAAAAAAACCTCTGCATAAAAGCACACCTCTTCAAGCAAGAACCTCTGCATGAAAGCATGCAACAAAAAAGGCATTGGGTGACTTACTTTGTCGAGGCATGTCAACGCGTGTTCGGGGCTGATGCGCATGCCCTTGATTAGCATGCCTCGGATGGGGAACCAGAACAATGCACGAAAGGGCAACGCACGGGAATAGGGCACACCCTGAAGGCAATAGGAGCACAAGGCACAGGATACTCAACACAAAATGCCGGCAACATGATGCAGAAACAAGCCTCTGGATTACCAGTATGCTGGGATTGTGATATCAATGAATGTCTACCCGGTATATCGACATATGCGTAATGAAGCCATGAGTATAAGTGAAGATTGCAAGCTCACATAGGAGACATCAACATACAACCATCTGACGAGCCAACTGACATACCAATTGGCATAAACCAAGCAGAACGGACGCACCTGACACAACGCGTTGAGTGCCATATTGGAGTCGCGGAGTAGCGTGTTGTAGCAGACCACACGCACCCATGCGCCTAGCTTGCCTGTGGGTAAGATGCATACAGCCATCGGCTTACGTTCACTTGATCCAAGGCAACCAGATATGCCCCAAACACCTTTGATTAAACCACCCAGGCAACCACCCCGCCCTCCTGCCTACCTGCATACAAGGCTTCTTGTCGGTCTACCTCAGCACGCAAGGCAGGGTCTGCAGGGTATAAGTCCTTGGCTAGGGCTCGGGTGGGGTCATTGCCTGAGGTAGCCTCTGCGCAGCGTTGGGCATAGTGCAGGATGCCCCTGGGGAAATGAGAGCATGAAATGTGGTTTATTGATGAGTATTTGTGAGTTCCATACAAGCTGTTGTCGCTGTTGTTGATGAAGTTGCTCCTTATCCATCCACGCACTAGCTTAATTGAAAGGGGCAGGCAGCGCGAACAGGGACAATTTCGGAAAAAGATAAGTAACTTCACGATACTCATAGCTCTACCCCGCTGGCCAGCCCACTCTTATTTCATCCCTTTCCTGGATCTAGACTCACTCACCCCGAGTCTGTGATTACACCGCTGTCCCGTGTGAATAGGACTGGCACACTCGTAGACTTCCCTCCAGTGGCTGGCCTGTTGCAGCATGCGAACATAAAGGGTGAACGGACAAGGCAAGAGTGCATAGGAGTGGCACACTCGTAGACTTCCCTCCAGTGGCTGGCCTGTTGCAGCATGCGAACAAAAGGGTGAACGGGCAAGGCAAGAGAGCATAGGAGTGGCATGTGAACACAAAGGGTGAACGGACAGGACAAGAGTGAATAGGACTGGCACACTCGTGGACTTCCCTCCAGTGGCTGGCCTGTTGCAGCATGCAAACGTCGCCGGTGGAAGAAGTCAAGAGTGAGGACTTGGTTGCCTTAGCCCATTCTTCAGCCCACACTAAATCGAAAATTTAGTCCTGGTATAAATGTGTTCCAGCTGGGAAATGTACAGTACGTCTTCCTTTCAGCATCTACTTATCCACTTAAAATCCTGTTGATTAATTAGGGTGTGGATGTACACGCCCATGCATGGTAATTTGCAACCCGAAATTGAGAGTGAGAGCAACATCTGCAGGAGTGACGGCCATGTCCAGGTAGCAGTGCGTCTCACTGTCACTCTTCACTCTTATCAGCTCCTGCTTATCAGTGTACACCTTTCTTCATCAGACCCCAATACTCTCGGCTCAATTTGATTTCCAGGCTTAATTATGCTTTCTCTTTGTTTCCTGTTCGCACTGCCTTGGTTAAGTCGAAGACAAATAATGGTTAAGTGAGGTTCAGGTTGGGGGCAAGCTTGTACTTAACCTCTGCATGCCATGGCCACAGGCTGCAGTACAATATACTTTGGGATGTTTTTGGTCAATATTTTGTCCATATTATGCAGTCCTGGCGATCGTTTGGACACACTGACCTGGTTGCCAGCATGTGGAAGGCCGGGGGGTAACAGTCCTCCTCGAATGGGAGGCCTGCGTCATAGTTCATGATATGAGGATGTTCAAAGAATTTCCACCGATCCTTGTTGACTGTGCCATGAGTAGATGTCTCAAAGCACAGACTGCCAAGTGCAGGGCTGGTAGAAACGAAAAGAAAGCTACTGTACTGCCCGTCTTGGAGCGTCAACGTTGCATCCCAGGGCAGACATGCATTTTCCCAGCACAGAACTTCACGCTTTTCTTTTCCATGTTAGCCACCATAAGGGGTACCGGTTTTGGGAGGGACAGCCACTGAGCCAAGTTGGACCGGGGTGGTGGTCCCAGAACTATCCTTCTAATAGGATAATGGACAGCCTCAACGTCCCCCAGATATTAAAGGGAGGTACCATATTACTGTACATAGAAGGACACTTTATGGACAAGCATGCAACATGGTGGTGGAATCAAAGAGTGCTTGCATGGCAACATGGCATGGCTCTCAACAACCAATAGGCATGCCGCTTGCGTTGATGATGTTTTTAAGTTGCAGCACACCTGCTAAGTCCAGGGCCCATCTTGCCCTTTCACAATAATGTGAGCCGCGGATGGCAATCAAACGCATAGCTCCTGGAGTTGTCATGGACTGGAAAAGGGAACGCAGGCAATTGAGGGAAGAACAAATTGAAGTTTATGGTATACCCGGAAAGCAATGTAGTCGGTTGAAAAAGCAAGCTCGCGAGTTATAGTGATTGTGTCACGAAAAGCACTCGAAGCGTAATGCGAACGGAGGAGACTGTCTAACTACGCACATGTCGCGGTGCGTAAACGCGTAACGTTGCTCCGAAGCTATGCTTGGCGTTTTGAGTGACTGGCCCGCCGAACTATCACTGGCCAGCACCATTTTTCTGCTGCTGAATACCGTGATCGGCCGAATGTGACAGAAGCTGCTGACTAGGAGTCGCAAGTACAGAGTAGAGACCCCTGCAGCGATCCAATCTGCTACCATGGAGGAACCAAGCGCTCCAGATCTCAGTACAGACGTCCTGGAGTGTGTTCTATCGCATGCAGGAAAGTCCGACTGCCTCGCAATAGCCCAGGCGAGCTGCGTGTGTCGTAGCTGGAATGTTGCTGCATCTCGCGCTGAGCTGTGGAAGGAGTTGGTCCACCGCGAGTTCGACGTCAGGCTCAAACCATTGGCACACCCGACGTACAGGCAGCTATTCAAATCCATACAGGTAAAAACTTCTGGAGAGATCTCCTGCCATGATACTGGTATCATGCGTTTTAAAATATGAGTATTATACATGACAACATCAATGGTGGCATGGCATGGTATCACGAGTTTGCCAAGCTGGCATGTGTCATACTAGAGGAATCTTATTAAGGGACAAGCTCTACCAGCAACGACGCAGACTGTAGGTGGGACATTAGCATGGCATAAGCATGGCATGCGATGAACGCTTCCCATGCTTTGCATGGCTCTTTATTCCGCCGCCATGCATGCTCTGCCATCATGAAAGTTCAAATTCTGAGAAATCTCCATGCATGGACCAGGGGACAAAGCTGAGTGATATTTCTAAGATCCAGGAAAAGCCCCCTGGTATAGCCAAAACCCGAAATAGCTGCTTCAAGGTAGGATTATAATACGGTAACGGCAATTATATAAGTGGCTGCGAAGCAGCACTGCTACCAATGGTCTGTCTGGCCCTCTTTAAAAATATTGGTATTGTAACAACACCAACTCCTGGTTATCAATGTGTCTGCCCATGAATGCATCATTCCTGATAGGCACAGCTTAACAGCTCAAAACATCAATCAGCCATTCTCATTTCAATCAGCACAAGGAGCTTGCCGTCATCGATTCAAACATGTTCATGATTCTCCCCCTAATGTGCACGTAGAGCAACCCCGCCTTGGCCCCCCTGAAGATGGAGGCCCGTCTGGCCGCCACGCTCTCCTCTGTCACCGCCTGGGTGGTTCGGCTAGAGCAGTGGCGGGAAAAGCCTGCCTCCTTGAAGAAGCTGGATCCCACTTTGAAGGAGCACACTCCTACTTATAAGGAGCTGGGTCCCTCTCATAAGGAGGCAACCACCGCTTTGATGGCCACTGCCAAAACTTCAGCAGCCACCACAGCTTCTGCCTCAACCACTGCCACTGCCACTGCCACACATACAGCGGTATCTCTCCCGCACGATGACGCCATGTCTTGCAAGTCTCGCACGTCAGATGTTTGTAGAGATCAGCCTGTTGAATCCGGATCAGCAGATCCCATGTCAGATCCGCCCGGATCTGCTGCGTGGCCTCCTCCGCTGGTCTCTGAGCTGATCACTTGCCAGCACGTTGTCAGGAACAGGCAGAGCGTGTGGTGCCGATTCGAATTACCTAGATGGGTCAAGGTGCGTGGCGGGCTGGCGGCCGCCGGGATGCATGCCAGGCGCTTTTCTGGTACCATTCAAAGAAACCAGGCATGTGTGCCCTGGGTAGGGTGTGGCTAGGTGTTGGTCAGTCTCCTATTTCAGCCTTTGCGTGGGCGATGGCTGTAGGTGTAAGGACATTCCAGTGGTATTTTGAAGTCCTGGTCAATTTGAATTATACGCCCTGAGGCTCCATCAATATAAGGAGGCCTCCCGTTTGACTGCAGCAACGGGTAGGGCTACCATCTCACTCGTGCATGGTTTAGCTGGGAAAGTAAAAGGATCAATGCATACGTCATAAACAGGGCTTAAAGACGCTTTCCAAATTAACCTTGACATGGGCCATGCTGCCATGATGATCTTAAGTAGGCAGCACGGTCAGAATTTTAGATTCCGATTTTTGCATACGGTAACTGGCTGACTTTGAAGGCAATTGGCTGGAGTCAACTCCGCAGCTGTTACTTGTATCACATATCTGGCTGGCTTATGGGGCAAGTGATTGTTAAGTGTACGAAACAGCCTAAACTGCATGTCCAGCTCTGAGATAAGAGGGAACGAAAGCTGTGCCTCGTAAGAGCCTACTGGATAAGGAAACAGTAAAGCATGGGCTGATGCATGGGCTGATGCATGGGCTGATGCATGGGCGAATGCATGGGCGAATGCATGGGCTATTGCATTGGCCGATCATTTTGCGTGGCTACCTGGCTTTCAGGGCAATGAGCTGTAGGGCATAAATAGAGGCCCAAGCTGCATGTCCAGCACTGAGATAAGAAGTAATGAAAGCTTTGCTTCACTAGGGAGTACTGGATAAGGTAACAGAGCAGCATGGGCCGGTCGTATTGCATAGCTGCCTGGCTTCCAGGGCCATAAGCTGCACGGTATATAGAGAAGCCCAAGCTGCATTGTTGTTCGTCTTGAGTGTGCGGGCGGAAGAACTCAAGGCATGCATATATCTTCCTCTACTTCTTCAGCCTGCTGAGGAACCCGTGATGTGTTCATTGCTGGATTGATTGAGCAGGCAGAGGAGGATGCAGGCGGAGATCCAGAGCTGGAGGGAGCGGGTTCAGCCTCAAGCCCCGCGCGTTGGAATGTGAGGCTGGCTTGTTGAAGGGGGGGGGGGGGGGGAGTGAGAGACTGGCGTGTGAGGGGGGGCTATGTGAGGCTGGCGTAGGTACGCCTGACCTTAGCCCTGACCCCTAATGCGCTGCTGCCCTGTATGTCCTGACCTCCACCCTGAACCCTAACACCCTGATGCCATGCAGGTGCTGACCGTAGAGGCGCATCATGCCACTGGGCCGCCAGTCCAGGTGGGTGGGAATCAGTCGTGGATCCACTTTTCAGGACTGAAGCCGTAAGGAGTCCTGAAGGTGGCTATCTGGCTTATGAGCATTATTTCCGCACGCTTTCAGTCCATGTGGGTGTGAATCAGCCGTGGATCCGCTTTTCAGGATTGAACCGGTAGGTCAGCTTTTGATAGTTGAAGCCACACACTCGCACATTATGATTCGAGAGCTTGCGTCACCGTGTTCCTGTTCCTGATGACCTCCACTGTCTTGATGGCTGCTCTGGTGATGGATCCAGCCTAGGCCAGGGGCCCTCAGTGTCTGCATCAGTCCTTCAGAGCCTACACCCTATATATTAACCCTTTCCCCTAACCCCTTAACCTTTAACCTAGGCCCTCAATTAAAACCTAACCCAAAGCCCTAGACCCTAGGCTCCAGTGGCCTCACAGCTGCCCTCTCATGGCCTCACCTGGACGCTGAGTTATCTGTGGCCCGGGGAACAATCCAATTATTTACGGTATCATACGGCAGCCGCAGCGTCAGCAAGTTTATGAATACGTAGGCTCCCACAGAATGGCTGCCTGAACGCCTTGAGGGATGGTATGAGTTTAGCGATGCATGGAGCGGCGCTTAGTTCAACAGAGCAGATGTTATATGAATATATGATTCCGGCCTCTGGCTGCTCAGGCTGCAATGGGGGGTGGGTGGGATGGTGCTGTCCAGCTGCTGCGTCAGGCTGACGAGGAGGAAGAAAGAAGCTAAAATCCCAGAAATAAAGACACCGCTACTTTGCCTCTCTGGAGCATGGCTGAGAAGGGTAAACGGGGATGAGTTTCTTTTCCTCCTTGAGGCTGAGGCTTAAAACGGAGCGCAGCACAGCGCTTGGCCAAACAGGCCAGGTCCGCTCTCTTCTGTTCACGCTGTGCTGATGATACAACGACCCCTTTGATTCTGCCCAGCTGATAAATGTAATCTCCACCGCATATGTTTCAGGTCATCCGTAGTGAAGGCTTCCACATGCCTCGGGATGATATTGAGATGCTGCTGCAGAGCCATGTGGAAGGTGGGGCAGGGCAGCAGGTAGCAGGCCGGCCCAGCAGGCAAACATGTGATAGATGCGGAGAAACCAATCCATTGTGTGTGCCATCCATCCTTTAGTGTGAACAGAGGGTTGATGTGCAAGCACGTGTGAAGGGTCGCTCCAGAATTTTGACCGTCTCTCCCTCGGTGCCTTGGACAGGGCACATGAGAGGAAGTGGGATTGAAACGGTAACAGTGCGGACGCCGCCAATTGTCGGCCAACCTGCCTTCCTTTGCTGCTGTGATTTCATACCTTCATAAGCATTGTGCCCCCCCCTGTCTTTATGCCTCAGCCGTCTGTTTTCTTTCAATGATCCCCTGACACGTCTCCATCTGCCGTCCCGTCCTGTACCGGGTTGCATGCTGGAGAGACGGCAACCCTTTAATCTTAACCTCGACAGCGAATGCCCAAACTCTGGACCTCTTCAACCTTTTGGCGTAGGGCTGTACGCCTGGGAGGCTGAGCCTGGTGATGACCCGTGGCTGCAAGGCCAGGAAGGAGACGAATTTCAGCAGCAGCAGCAGCAACAGCAGCAACAGCCCCCCCCAGACACAGCCCCCAGGTTGGACATCAGCAGCCCTGCCCTCGGCACTATATCTGATAATGATGCGCGGGCCGGCCGCTTGTACGTCGTGGCCTACATGCACTACGAGCAGCTGCTGCCTCTCTCAACGGGCCGCATACGCGTTCCGCAAACCCTACTGCTGCCGCAGCTGCCGGCTTGGTGCCCAGCCCCTCCTGAAAGACAGTCGGCAGTGAACAATGTGGTGCCTTCTGTGGCCTTTGCTACTGCCACTGCTACTGCTGCTGATGCTGCTACTGCTGCTACTACTGCTGATGCTGTTGCTGCTTCTGCTACTGCTGCTGCTGCTGCTGTTGCTACTGCTGCCAACTCCGCTGCTGGTGCTGATGCTACGGCGGCTACTGCTGCTATTGCTACTGCTGCTACTGCTACTACAACTGCTGTTGCACTTCAAGCTTCAGCACGGACATATGGCGAAATGGTGCCGGCAGGTCCAAAACTACAGCCTCATTCCTCAGCATCGTCAGTTCAGACACTGGATGAAAAGCCCGCATCAATCAGGAGGCTGGATGAAGGACCTGCTTCAATCCAAACTCAGCCGGCCTCATCATGCAGCGCTGCTGGGGGAGTTCCTCCCGGCCGTTTGTCCAGCAGGCACCCCAATCGGGTTCCAGCCGCCTACCTCCATGTGGACTGGTGTCAGCTGGCCGGACTGCAGAGGCGACAGGGCTCGTCATGGGTGGCATTATACATGCAGGTAGGAGGGCGGTCATGGGGCGGTCATGGGGGCAATCATGGGGGCAATCGTGGGGGCAATCATGGGGGCAATCATGGGGGCAATCATGGGGGGTCATGGGGGCAATCATGGGGGCAATCATGGGGGCAATCATGGGGGGTCATGGGGGCAATCATGGAGGCAATCATGGGGGGTCATGGGGGCAATCATGGGGGTGGGGGGTCATGGGGGCAATCATGGGGGGTCATGGGGGCAATCATGGGGGGTCATGAGGGCAATCATGGGGGGTCATGGGGGCAATCATGGGGGGTCATGGGGGCAATCATGGGGGCAATCATGGGGGCAATCATGGGGGGTCATGGGGGCAATCATGGGGGCAATCATGGGGGGTCATGGGGGCAATCATGGGGGCAATCATGGGGGGTCATGGGGGCAATCATGGGGGGTCATGGGGACAATCATGGGGGCAATCATGGGGGGTCATGGGGGCAATCATGGAGGCAATCATGGGGCGGTCATGGGGGCAATCATGGAGGCAATCATGGGGGGTCATGGGGGCAATCATGGAGGCAATCATGGGGGGTCATGGGGGGTCATGGGGGCAATCATGGGGGCAATCATGGAGGCAATCATGGGGGGTCATGGGGCGGTCATGGGGGGTCATGGGGCGGTCATGGGTCTTTGTTTAATTGCAGGTCTGTCATCATCCCATTGTTCAGTAGTGGACGCTTTAAAGCATTTTGTTCAAGCCTTGACCTTCAGGGCCTAACAGACACAGCCTGGCCATTGAGATCAGGTTTGGTTGCACGAGTAGATGAGCTGTAACAACCTCCGAGTCCCTCCCGCCTTATATACGCCCCTCAATAAGTGTTCCTCTGCCTCTCTATCCATTACCGCATTTGTATCTATCCACCGTGTGAATGCTAAAAAGGCGGAGGGGGATATGTGAAGGAAGGGATCATAACCGGGAGTGTCGCCCCACCCCCCTTTTTCCCGGATGTTGTGAATATGGTTCGCTGTTGGCTGGATACACGTACATGCTAAAACACGAATGTGCTGCCCCGTCCTTTCTACCCCCTCACCCCCACCCCCCTTTCATCCCCATATCCCCGAACAATGTCAAGAGCAGAGGTGGTGAAGAGGGCCCCCTTTTGTACCCTCTTTGTCCTACCCACCCACATTTTGTCCTCCCCCACCTTCTGCCCCCCACCTCATGTTCCTTACCTTCTTCCCCCATGCTTGTCTGCCCCCCACCTCATGTTCCTTACCTTCTGCCCCCACCATCTGCCCCAAGTATTGTGAAGATGGAGTGGTGATGATGGGCGTTGACTGGACTGAGGATGATGTGGTGATGCTGCCCGGAGGTGAGAGGAGGCTGGAACCCGTCAACCCTGAAGTGGGAGGAGGCTTAAAACCCTTAAAACCAAACATGAAGGCACGATGGGCTTAAACCCTTGAACCCTTTTACCCTGAACCCTGAACCCTGAAGTAAGCAAGAAGATGGATGGAATCTGGAGTGTTGATTATGCCAGGAGGGGAGAGGAGGCTTCAATTATGAATTATGAATTACATTCCCTCAGATAGGCGATGGACGGTGCATGCCCTGCGGTGAGGGCAGGCCAATGATTTCAGGGCTTGGACCTTGGACATGAAACCCTCCAAGGCAAGGTGAAGCACGTGTGCACGTTACCTACCAGTTCCTAAAACCTGAACCGGAAAAACTTGACAGTGAACACCGAAATCTCTTTGATAGCTCTGAGGATGGATCCATGGATTCAGGAGTGTCCTGTTTTGCACGAGATTACTTGGTTTTCAAAATATGCTAAGGGTATAGACGCCTGGTAAAGACTAACAACCCTGGACCCTAATACATCCCAAGCCACTCCTCTGTACGGGATTGAGACCTGCAGCGGCGGGGCTGCATGCCAAGGAGCTGCGATTAAGGATTGTATGCACAATGGCACACGGAGGACCAAAACATTGTACAACAGCCGCCCAATTCAAAACATTAATATGAATATTAAAAATCAAACTAGTTCATTGTACGTTGATTTGATTTTACTATTGCTGCACATTGTACATTGGAAGTGATGGGAAGAATTAAGTGAAGGGGATTCCATACTCGTACGCCACGCCACTTTGTCGCAGAGGCCGAGCTTGCGGGCCTGGCCATCGGCGCCTCGATAGCCGACGCTGTTGTGGCAGGCCCAGCCCCAGGCAGCAGCGGCACGCGCCGGCAGCTCAGACCGACACGCGAATGGCAATCCGTGTTTCCACCCACTGCTGAGATCTTGGCATCGGATCTGCCCGGACCTGTGCCTGGATCTGGATCTGCACCTGGGCTGGAGCCATCATCGAGCGAAAAGTCGGAAAGCTTCGACGCCTCCGCGTCGGTTGCTCCTCCTGACCCCCGTGGTTTTGCTGGCCCTCCCCCGCCCGGTCTGAGGCCTCCAGGCGGTGTCTCCCGGACCTGCACTCGCCTGGGGGAGCTTTGTGAGGCGGAGGGCATGATCGACTTTGCTCTTTGGTCGCCGGAGGGCCGGCTGCTCCTGGGGCGTGCAGGGGTGGAGCTCTGGGAGAAAGCAACGGACCTCGTCACTGCCTACTGTTGCCACTTTATGGTAAGTAGATCGGAGCATGCAGGGATGCCTGTTCATTTCAAATACTCTACCGGTTTTCAGGGGGGCGCTTGCGGCCATGACTAAGACATTGGGAACAAATATTTGACTGTCAGGCGCCCCAAGCAAAACATGGCTTGATGGAGGAGGCCCCTGTGGCCTGTGATGTAGCTGCATCGTGCCAAAATAAACAGGGGTGAGGGATGCCTCTCGTGCATGGTGGCAAATTCCTAATAGAGGCGAAATGTGGAAATCTAAGTGACGAGCCTTGGGGCTTAACCATCATCAAAGCTCTCCCTGGACCCCGTAGCTCCTAGGCTCGACCACGCGCCTGTGACGGGCACTGCAGCGTTATGAAGTTGACTTGGGCTGCTAATCAGTGACACCTAAGCCTTGGGGACCAGTTGTAGGCAGCCCTGCAGCCTGGGCCTCTGGCTGCAGGCCATTCCGGGTTCATGACGTCACACCCCTGGGCCCTGCTTAAATAGACTCGGCCGCGTGGGTGTCCAAATTTCTGAATGGGAAGTGAAGGGAAGATAGTGGTTTCATCAGGCCGGCTCTGGTAACCTTTGGCAGTGAGCGGTCCCCAGAAAGGCGGACAGGTGCCCACTGCCCACAGGAAATGCAGCTGTAGCAATGCGAAGCTTTCGTTGAATGACGTTACACTTCAGGGCCCTGCCCAAGATGTCTCGGCCGCGCAGCTGCCCAAGTCTGCTAGTGGAGGCATCCTTACTGAGGTTTCCTTTGCCTTTCCTCATAATTAACGTTGTTTCGGGTCGAAGGATCCATGACTTAACTATTTTTGTATTGTCGAGGCCAGTTTTCAGTCGGAAATGAAGAGATGTTGATGACAGTTTGCCCTGAGGGCAGCATTAAAAGAATTTATTTTTGTATGCCCAAGGGGAGGCGAATCGAATCCACGGTATGCAGATATGCTCTTTCAGGGAATGCTTAACACTTGGCCGACAAGCCCAAGCTTCATTTTTGAGCAGAGCCCAGAGGTGTCACGTCATTAGCATGGAGTGTTACACACTTAGCACGAGTTGCGGTGCTGAACTCCTGTTGTGCCGATGTGTGTTGCTGAGTTCTAGTAGCGCCGATGTGACATGCTGATTTCCTGTTGTTTCAAATTGCGCCACTGAATGGCCCCTGCAGGTTGACGGAGTGGATGCGGCGCAGCAGAGCCTTTGGGACAACTCCTTGTGGGTGCGGCCGGACGCTGGGCTGCAGGGGGCAGCGTTTGCACTCAGCCTCACCCGGCTTGCAGCAAATGCAATATTTGGAGCGGATGTGCCGCGGTAGCTGCACCGGTGGACGTGCTTGGGGGGCAATTGGTCAATGGGCTTTGTTGGCCGAGTGGTGTGGTGCGGGGGGCTGGAGCTAGGCCTCGCCAATCGCTACTAATGAACACTCGCAGGGTGCCATGTTCCTGCCTCCTCACATAGGAGGGTAGCATGGCTGCACCATGGTCCTTGCTGTGCATGGTAGCTGGAATTGAGCTTAGTCATTCCCTACCAGTCCCACGTGGCCCATCGGGTATGCACCGTTCTAAACTGACCGCTGGTAGATTCAAATGGCTTAAACTGAAGGATTTATGCTTGCTTCCAATGCACTATGATAAAGGAGAAGCGAAGGGGGAGGGGGAAGGAGGCACGACTGGGGCAGGCCTTCCAGACGGCGCCCTTGACATTTACCAGTTGCACCGGAGCAGGCACAATTGGGAGGCCCTGGCGTGTGTGGCCTGTGTCCAAACTTGTCACAAGATGTGCTTGAATGAGGGGCTGGGGAATTAGACTTCCTTTTCGTCTTCTGGGTGGGTCTTTTTGTTCCTCACTTGTCTCTTTTAGATTTCCAGCAAAAAAGGTGGACGCAGACGAGCCTTTTAGCAAGGCCCCAGAAACTTCATTGACTTTAAGGGTAGGGTGCATGTGGGTATGCAGCAATCGATGGATGTGCCTTCGATGACATCAGATTACGCCGAAAAGAAGTAGCGTGACCACCCCTTAGTTATTCAGGTAGATTACGATTGTGGAAATTTCTCGTTAACCATTATGTGCAGTACTTCATTCTCTTTCAAAAGTAAAAGAATGCTGGCAAGGGCCTTACAGTCTAAAACCGGATCCCACATTGAGGATGCACCGCTGCTTGTTCGGTGGAACTTGCAAGTCAATGCATGGTAGCTGATATCAAGCTTAGTGTCACGGTATATTACCGTATACGTGACAGAACCGTTTAGACCGCAGTTAGCGGCCTCAGTGACTCCGCAGCTTCTCTGCGGAGCCTCCGGATTTGAACTGAGACCTAGAAACCCGCTTACGCAGGATAAGTTTGACAGGTTCTACCGTACTCTGTATTGGGCCTGCCGGGTCCCTGTATCCCGGCAATTGCCTTGGCTAGTTACTTCGTCCCTTTCTAAAGGACAGACCTCTATTGTAAACAGCACCGGCCGTCATCCGTGTATGAGGCCTCTTACGTTCACATAAGTCAGTACCCTTACTCAAGTCAAGCCTAGACCAGCCTCAGCTGAGATAGCTGGAGACAAGTACCACAGCCAGAGAACCGAGACCACCCTGCCGAAGAAGAAGTACGCAGTCTACGTCCCGTCACCCTCACCGCGTGTAGCGCGGTAAGTGCACCTTAACATAGCCCAGCTGGATCGCGCCCAGACGGCCAGAAGGCCTATGCTACCTAAGTCAATTGCTATATACACAAATATCCATCTAGCTGCTTAACTCGAAGAGCACTCGCAGCCAGTGAATAGTCACTGAGCCTGCCCGTAGGCGTCCGTCACTGCCGTGAGGAAAGAAGTCCGCCACGGACCTGAAGCGCACATCGCGTGTCCTTTAGAAAGGGACGAAGTGGATCTAGCCTGATCAGCCTGATTTGCCAATTCCTGCTAAAGGTGCTTGTGCAGCGAAGTTGGAATTTTGTTTGTATGCAAACGACCTTGGACAGCATATGAACTGCACTTTGCTGTGGTAATCTCCATAGAGAGTGCCAAGTTAAGCCCTGAGAATCACTAAGAGTGGCAACTTAGTGTTGAGTCCAGGAGAGGCTTGAGGATCTGGCTGTGGATTTATACACCCAGCAGATAATTCCTGTGTGACTGCAGATTGTGATCAGGTGGATCCAATCGTTCATCATTGACAGAAGTGAACTTGTTGACAGATCATCCAAGTTTAAAATTTTGTGGTGTACCAAAGGATCCCCACAGGTGTCAGAGAGGAACTGACACAGCGCAAGAGGATATATCCGCCCGGAGGCGAGACATCCGCAAGGGACGTGTGCCAGCTAGAGGCAGCCCAGCCAGCAAAGGTGGGAGGGACTAAAAAGGGCGAAGGAGGATTCCGCCAGATTAAAAGTTTAGTGAGCATAAAAGCAGAGGGCAAGGCCTAGCCTGCGAAATTGCTGTACCTGCCGTCCGGCCTTGACTAGCAGATCCTCACCAGATTGCAGTAGGGATAAGGGGCAGAAGCCTAACGTTAGCAGGTTTTGTAGGGGGTGTCGCCAGCACACCTGCAGGACAGTGCGGTTCGTAAAATGCCTGTGGAGATGACAGGCGTAGATCTGAACCCCGATAGGCACCAGCACCCTGACGTCCAACGGAAGAGTGGGCGTCTGAGGGGGCTGGAGCCGGGTGTAGACCTAAAAAATGCTAGTGTTGAGATTTTGGCAGAGGCCCTGTTGATGGCGGAAAAGCTGGCAGGGCCAGTGGAACCGCCTGCAGAGGACTGCAGGGTACCTGAGCCGGGCCGCGTACCACCCAGAGGGGCAGGGGCGCAGGCAGATGGGGCAGTACTAGTAACACGAAAAGGCATTGGTCGAGGGGGTCCATTGCCCGCTGGTTCCGACAGCAGTCTGAATTTCGAGCAGGGGCAGACTCAAGCGGGAACCCCAGAGCTGATCTTGGATCAAGCAACGGAAGCATCCCAAAGCTGTGACACGCGACAGAACAGTGAACCTGAGGCCGAGCCGCAGCAGAGCCTGCCCAGGGTGGCAAGTGTTGCACAGCGGGTCGAAAAAGAGCCCAGCCAACCGGATCTAAGGTCCAAGGTAGCCGCAGCTTCAGACAAGTTTGCAGGCTGTGATAAAACCTGCACAGACGAACCTCGAATAAAAACAGAGGAAGATGGGGCCAGGAATATGCCTGCAGGGGTCAAACACGAGGAAGCTGAGCCCCAGCCAGCAGCGGGCAGGCAGAGCTCGCAGGCAGGCAAGGAAAGGGAGAAACCAGCTGAGCCGGTAGGGAAGCCTTGGGCTGATCTATCCGAGGAAGAACAGCCAGACCCAGTTCAGGAAGAGCAGGGGCAGCAGACTACAGCAGGATTGCGTCCCGTGCAGCAGCTGCAGCCGCGTAAGGCACTGGTTAGAAGAGGAGCTGGATCCACAGTCTTTGGCACACCGCTGTCCAGTTTTCCACCCAGCGTGAACAGACCTGCGCAGACATCCAAGGAGGGATCTAGCAGCCAGATGCAAAGAGAGCCAGAGCGCTCCGAGACTGGGGGAGTAGTGTGCGGCAATGAGGAGTCAGAAGGGCCGATCGGTTGGGCAGGAATTGTGCAGTGGGCAACAGACATGTGGAAGCAAGTGTGCTCCAGGACGTTCTTGCATTTCCAGGACCAGGTCACAGCCATTGAGGAGTTCAAGGCCCATCATCTGCGGGGATGGGCAACAAAGGCCATGTTGGGTATCCCACACACAGGGTTGGACAGGGCGATACTGTTAGCCGCCCTTGGACAGGTATCCAAGGGAAGGGCGGGACACGAAGCAGCCAGGGCTGTTAAAGCCTTCGCAGATGAATGGTGCAACGAGGTCACATGAGACCAGGAGGAACCTGGATCAGAGCCAGAGGATGAGGAGGACCAGGCGTGGGAAGGATTTGAAACAGAGGTGCAGCGGCCTGAGGGGCTCAGGAGGTGCAAAGGTGGCAGCAGCAGGCGGGAGCCGCGCCAACACCAACACTCAGATCTGCAGCTTTTGAGGTCAGCAGCGAGCCCAGCCTCAGAGGACGGCCAAGGGGCAGGGAAGCGCCTAGAGCCAGCAGTCCAGCCGCCAGCGAAAGGGCGGAATTGACTAGCCGATCACTCGCCAGGATGGCAGAGCAAAGCACAGCAACACGCAGAGCAAGCAGGCAAGAGTCTTATGAGTTGCTACGCATAGTCGAGGACAAAGAGAACGCATACCAGGAAACCCAGGTGGATTACATCAAGGAATTTCTGAGGAACAGGCAGTCAGGCACAGCAAGGGGAGCCAGGAGGAATGAGCCTGCAGGCAGCGCACGGAGCAGTGGTCCAAAAATACAGGAGGCCAGAGAGGAAACACAGTCTGATTCCTATGCCAGGAATTACACAGGCGGGACGCAGCCAGGTCGGCAGAGCCAGGAGCCGCCCAGGGGGCAGGCATACTCCAGGGAACAGCCTCACCAGCATAGCCAAGAGCCGCCCAGAGGACAGGCAGAGGGCAGGGAACAGCCAAGCCAGCAGAACCAAGAGCAATCCAGGGGACCAGCGGAGCACAGCAGAGGAGTGCGGCAGGAATGGCAAGACCAGGAGCTGCCCAGGGGACAGGCAGAGCCCGGTAGAGCACAGTCTTGGAGGCCTGGATCTGACAGCAGACCAGGCAGAAGCGAATCAGAACGACCGCCACCCGAAGGAAGTAGAAGCTCGGCAGGCAGAGCGAGCAGACAGCCATCACGAGACGCTCACAATCAGGAGGAGGATTATAACAGACATGACAGGTATCATTCAGGCCGCAGCCCATCGAGGGGCGGCAGTGGAGGACCTGGGTCACGGTCAGAGTCAGTAGATTCGGGACCAGGAGGAGCGGACAGACGCAGGCCGGGGGCCAGACAGGAGTCCAGCGACCAGGAAATGAAAAGGCTCGATCGGGAGCAGGCGAGGGTGAACCTGCAGCTGCAGCAGCAGATGGTACTGCAGCTGGCAGGGGTAGCCAAGGTCGCCAAGATCCCAGCCATCCAAGGCAACGTACCAGTCCTGGATATGTCACACCCAGGCGCAGTTGCAGCCAGGAAGTATTGCCAGGCGTGTGGATACTGGGGATCGCACAACAGGTTGGCAATGTCAGATGACCAACCAGCATTGGCTGTGGTGGCAGGTGAAATAGCTGGATCATGCCAGTCGCCGTCAGCTATGACGTTGCTGATCAAGTTGCTGGTCAAGCTGTGGGACAGCAAGCCGGCCAGCATGAGGCCGCTGATGGCAGCCATCAGGGCAGCGCCCCACGCAGGAAACAGAATTGCCAGAGAGGTGGAGCGGATCGGGCAGCTGTGGATAGCCCCAGCAGAGGGGCAGGGTTGCGAAGCTTCGCTACTCACGTTGTGGATCAGGGTGGTCCAGGAGGAGGTGGGAAAGCCAACTTCAGAGGAGAGGACGGCCATCACCAACCTCAGGCTAGGAGTAAGGACTACTCTAGACCCAGACGTCAAGCCAGATGAGACGGTAGAAGCATTTGCTCACAGAGTACTGACAACAGCAGAGTTGCTGCAGATCTCAAGGGATGCAGTAGATCACTTCGGCAGAAGCCACTCGGTCTCGCGCATGTTCCATGACGGACTTCCAGCGGTTGCTAGAGCCAAGCTGAGCAAGTTCGTTATGACGGTGCCAGGGTATCTCAGCATGAGCGATGAAGACCAAATCGCAGTACTCACGCAGCAGGTGGTGCTGTGGGAGAGGTTTGCCCTGAAAATGGGTGACCTGGGAGGTACCGGCTTCAGGCAGGTTACCAACAGCGGGCCTGGCCAAGGAGAGGCACAGCCCAACAGGGGCAGAAAAGAGAGAGCAGGACAGTGGGAGATGCGGACACGCCTTGATGGAATTGTGCACCCCGCAGGCTCAGCAGCAGTACCACAGGCGCGGATGGATGGTAAACCCAGAGGAGTTACCTGGGTGGACCAAACGGGGGCGGCAAATTACAACGCCGAGGGTGGCTCAGGCGCAGCCAAGGCATGCTACCAGTGTGGTAGCACGACGCACCTAGCCAGGGATTGCAGGGCGCCCAGGGCCAGGGATGAGCGCAGACCTATGCCCCTGGTTACAGACATCACACCTGGACCGGCCAGACAGCCGCAACAGCAGTATCCGCAGCAACAGCAGCATCCCCTGCCGCCAAGGCCGCAGCAGGGACAGGCGGCAGGCAGGCCGTATGACAGGAATCAGAACAACAGACAGTATCCTAGGCCTGGGCCTGGCCAGGGAGGTCAGGCGCAGCAGGCGGCCCACGTGTCGCATCTCAGCAATGCAACGGGGCAGGCTGAGCCAGAAGGATGGCACCAGACCATGGCAGAGATGCTCAGCGAGTCCGTAGCACTCATGACGCAGGTTGGGCTGGTACCCAAGCCTGCAGGTTTCAAACAGGCGGTTCATAACGCCCGTCCTAAGTCGTTTATGCCAGAACCTTTGCAGGAGGAGGAACCAGTGCCAGGATTCGTGGAACCTCCCTCCAGGAAGGGGGCAAAGAGGCTGGTATTGAGTAAACTAGCTGACGATATGTCTGACATCCGCCTACAGGTGTTCAAGCTGAACGAGAGGCTCTCAGCGCTGTCGTTCACCACGATGCCCATGGGAGCAGACAACTCCGGCCACAGGGGTGAGACCAGTAATACCAGGCCAGAGGGTAGAACGGTGACAGCTGCACCCAAGCTGCAGTATTTCAAGAATGACAGAAGCAACCTGGAGCAGTGTGTGGGACTTATGGTCAATGGGAAGGTCCTGGTGGCTCAGAAAGCGCTCATGGACTCCGCATGCACGTGCCATGTCATCACTGTCAATATTGCAGAGCAATTAGTTGCCATGGGGGCGGAGCTGGTGCGTACGGACGAGAAGATACGTACCACAGACAATGCAGGGGCAGATCTGTATGGAGTACTGTTCATTTATGTGGTGTATGGATACGGAGGGCCCAATGCCATTATGGAGCCCACGGTGGTCAGGGTCGTTAAGACACCACCGGACGCATATGAGCACTTGGTAGGGAACCCAGAGTTCCTCAAGTATAACGGGGTCTTAGAGGCAGCAGGAAGGCTGACCTTACGACCCAGAGAGGGCCCACAGAGAGCGCAAGGGGTCAGGGACCTTACGCTGCCACTAATGCGGGCATCCCCAGCAGGGGGGTACCAGGCAGCAGCAGTGGCATGGGCAGGAATTCAGTGCGGATTCGCAGAAAGAGAGGGGTGGCCAGCTGCAACAGTTGAAACAGAGCACGAACTGCTCTTACAGCATTCCATGGCCACACGCGCAGGTGCCGCCATGAGAGCTGGACAGGACGCAGGACCCAGCAACCAGGTATACCCCAGGCTACAAAGGCACAGGCTGGTGCCAGTCGAGGCAGCAGTGGCAGAGGCCGCCGCACCAACCGCAGAGGAGGTGACAAGAGCGCGCAGAGCCGCGGTAGTCTCTGACAGTGGGAGAGAGCTCATCAGGGACTTAATGCCAGCATGCCCCAGCCACCCGTGCGCCTTGTGCGGAAAGCCAGAAGTACACTCGGCGGAGGAGTGCGATAGGAGGATTGAAGTCTTTTCGCGGACCCCGGAAGCAGCGCCTGCGGTGCAGGCAGTGCCGCCTGCAGCGCAGCAGAGGAGATATGGCACAGCTGCAGCCGGCAGAGCTGCACAGGCAAATTCAGCGCGCAGCAGGGGAGAGCAGCAGCAGCAGCAGCAGCTGCAAAAGCAACCGCAGGTGGCAGGGCCTAGTGTGCAACAAGCCAGCGACGGCGATGGTAGGCAGGCGCAACAGCAGCAGCTGCAAAAGCAACCGCAGGTGGCAGGACCTAGTGTGCAACAGGCCAGCGACGGCGATGGTAGGCAGGCGCAACAGCGGCAGCTGCGGGGACAGCCAAGCGCAGCAAGGCCTCCTACGCAACCAGCAAGCAGCAGCAATGACGAAGCGCAGGAAGAAGAGGAGGAGGAAGAGGAAGAGTGCAGCGTCGAAAAGGTTCCAGAACCAGGGACCAGCAGTCGAGACGGGAACATCGGCAGGCTGACCGGGCAAGTTGACGGGCTGAAAGCAGCCCTCAAGTGGAGAGAACGTCAGATGTGGAAGCAGGCAGCGGGAATTGTGGGGTACCTAAAAGGCCAGCTGGCCAATTGGAAGAGCATCCAGAATGCTCAGCAAGCCATGGCAGAGGTTCACCAGGAGTACATCTTGCGTACCGATGAGCTGACCAAGATGCAGGAAGCTCTTGGAACACAGCACTTGGGGGGATTGCCAAACCACGGGCAGCCGCTCCCATTTGAAAATGACCCAGCGTTGGCGGAGTGTGTCAGGGAAATGTTACGGACCCCGTCCCCGTTACCAGACATGGAGATCGAGCCTGCCGGCATGGAGGAGCCAAAGGAAGAACAGCAGCAGCACGGTTCTGATGGCAGCGACGAGAGCGGCTCAGGGAACAGAAGACTGCGACAGCGCAGCAGAAGCGCGGAAAGGTCCATCAGTGAGGGGCGCCACGGGACGGTGCCAACGCCGGCAGCCAGGACCCAGCGGCAAGGCTCAGGGCGGCGCAGCAACAGTGAGGAGAGGAGCAGGGACCACAGGCAGCGGTCACCCAGCAGGGACCAGCCCAGGGGCAGATCCAGGGACCGGCACCCTGCTGAGTTTGCCAGGCCTTACAGGCAGGGGCAGGAGCACCAGCGAGGCCCAGGCCCCGGTCCGACAGACAGAACCCTGGCAGGGGGCAACGGGGTGGCAGAGCCTAGGCGTCACCTGGGACCACGCCATGGTGGATTGTGCTTCAAGTGCAACCAGCCTGGGCACTTTGCCAACGAGTGCACCGACCCGGAGCAGGCCGGGCTGACAGGCGACAGGCCAGGGGCACCTGCAGGCCCGGCACGGAGCTATGGAGCCTGGGGCCCAGGCAGGGGCCAGGGGGTGCCCATAGGGAGCCGGCGCAGAAACTTCGAGACAGCCATGGGGACTCCCAGCGCAGGGGACTTCCAACAGGCAGCAGCAGGCCCAAGCGCGTGGCCAGGACCGCCAGCGCGACAGGAACCACCGGAGGGCGAGCAGCCAAGGTGGGAGGGGACAGGAGGCCACACGTGCTTCATGACAGGCCACATGGAAATTAGCCAGGACAGGGGTGCCTACCAGGCTGAGGTCAGTCAGGCAGGACCAGTTCAGGTGGCCCCCCAGAGGGTGCCAGAAGGGCAGGTAGCCAGTCAGGTAAACCACTGGACGATGGCTGTGGAGGCGTTAGCCATGAACCATTATGGGACTATGCCTGCAGGGTCGGCCAGATCCGTAACACATGCGATAGAATTCTTGAGGGATCTCCAGAGGAGGGGGTGCCCAGCTCCGTGTGTAGGATGGCCAAATCTGATGCAGAGGTTCCTAGACAGGGAATGGGACAAGTATGATGAGCAATGGGATGAGTTTGAGAGACGCGAGAGGGAGGCAGTACCCCAGCACAACGTAGACGGGTGGGAGACCGATTCAGGGTCCAACCTTTCAGCAGGCAGATATGAGCCTCAGGAACCCTCACCCTTGCATGAGGAAGAATTTGGCGTGTTATGTCCAGGTACTCCGGAGGGCAACCAAGACACAGGCAGAGGGGTAGCGGGAGCAGCCACCGAGACAGGGGAGCCACCCAGAGCGGGGTCGCGATACCCAGCGGCCAGAGGGACCGCAGCAGGGAGCCAGCTGGACGCTCTGGCGGGGCCCGTTAGGACCCATAAAAGCACTACCTCTCGGTGCAATGCTTGGGGAGGTATCGACGAGGACGGAGAGACACAGCACGGCAGCGAGAGGGGAGGGAGGTCTGAAGCAAGGGGCGAGGACAGCCAGCTTGACCAGTCCTTCAGCAGAGACAGGTCCTACAGCAGAGAACGCGTCTACATACAGCCGTTCCCGCAGTCGCTGCCAGCAGGCGAGCCCTTTGTGCAGTACTTCCGCCTGGGGGAAGAGATGCCAGCGGCGTCCACCTCCGGGGCCATGCTGACTATGCCAGCGGAGTGCATGGACGGGCCATGTCGGTTGCAGAACCATAGGCTCCTGGGAGGCGGAGAGCAGACATGTGTTAACAAGGCAGGAGCCATGCAGGCAGTTGCCAGGATGATTTTCCCGTGGGACGCAGTGACAGCTGTCATGCTGGGCGCTACGCTCAAAGGATACATCCAGCCCAGCACAAATATGGCAGATTATATGCAGAGGGGATGGTCGCGGCACCCCATCTATGCATACTGCGTTAGCGAGATGGTGAGTCTCGCCATTGCAGCAGGCATCACAGCGGTGGATGCAGCAGGCTGGGCGCACCCGGACATGCCAGACATTGCGCCGGCCGAGGGGATGTGGCAGGGCGCGCAGCCAGGATTCATGCGCACACCGTGGGCGATGGATTGTGTCCGTGAGCTGATGGGGCATCCAGCCCTCAGAGACCGCGCATTTTATGTGCCAGTCCAAGCCATGGGCGAGTACGAGAGATTTGTGGAAACAACAGAGCAGGCCCCAGTGGGGGTAGGGCTGTGTCACCCAGGCAGGCCAGGGCGGTGTGAGGCGACCATAGAGGCGTCCATCGTCATCCCCAGGACGGTCGCAGGACAAGCAGTGCCGTGGGGGCCAGCACCAGGGGACGCCAGGGCAGCCATCCCAGTCCAGCAGCTAGTAACTTACTACTATGAGGAGATGGCTGATGAGGAGTTGCCCGTTTCATCGGCATGGATCCACATGCACGCGACTCGCGACGATATGCCCGTCTACCTGTTCGCGAGGCACCAGCAGGACGTGGCAGTCACTAAGTGCGCGTCAGTAGACGAGGCGGAGTTCCATGCCTATACCTACGCTAGGGGAGCAGACCCGACAGTGTGGACGCTCGTGCTTATGGCGCTGCAGAGGGTCCTGCTCCCAGGACAGCTGTCAGCGGCCAAGCGGCACGTGTGGGGTGTAGAGGATCAGTGGGCGCCTACAGAGGTAACGGCCTGTCCAACATGGCCTTACGGACCCCAGCAGACGCCAGCATCAGGAGCCATGTGGGAAGGAGAGGACGAGCTGGCGCGCTCGCCGTTCGCAGTAGAACGCCTGGCAGCATATGTGCACCAGTGGGTGCGTCAGGAGCGGAGGGCGTGGCACGACAACAGGGCCAGCAGCGTGCTGCCCTATTGGCAGGCGGACGTCATAACGACGCAGTTGTGGAGACAGGCGCACCCAGCAGGGGTGCGCACGCTGCACCCCCTGTTCAGAGGAGCAAGGGAAGTAGGCATCGAGGAGGAATTGGAGGACTTAAGGAACCAGCCGAGTATGGGACATGGGCTGGTGGGCAGGCGCGGCGCCTATGCGGAGGAGCCCGCGGCTGCCACCGACGACCCTGTCCAGGATGGGGAGCCAGAATGGACCCAAGCGGCATTTGTAACATTTGGGGCGGCAGCAGCCTCATGGGAGCTGCTGGAGTACGTGGACGACTTGGGGGTAGCAGCACTGGAAGCTGAGCCTAGGGGACGGGCAGAGCCCCAGGCACCCCTAGACATTGTCAGCACACCGCCCACAGAGGACTCGGACAGCAGGACCCCAGAGTTCAGCGACGACGTTTCAGAGGGTCCACCACCACTGGTTGAGATCACCGAGTCAGATGAGGAGTGGCACAAGGGAGGAGCCATGCCCCCGGACCAGGATAGCGTCACCAGAGCAGAGGCTCGGGATGCAGAGGGCAATTATATGCCAGCAGACAGCGGCCCAGGACCAGGGAGTCCAAGGTACGGCATGGTGGGAGAGCTGCCACAGCTGAGGCGCGCGTGGGTGCGCGGCATCTTTCAGGAGCAGGCAGCGATGAAGGAGCGCAGAAGCAGGAGGGCCGCTATGGAGCTCAGTAACGGGATCACGCTGGAGGAGGAGGCAAACCAGGTCACAGCGGGGATCAGCCATCAGCAGGCAGCAGACCAGCGCGCTTGCAGGCCCGAGGGGGCAGCAGCAGGCAAGGAGAGCAACGGGCGCCCAGGAGACCCCCAGATCAGCCCGCCAGCACAGACAGCGGCACAGGGGCCTTGGGGTGACCCAGCAGCGTACAGCACGGGACGCTGGGTAGCAGTGCTCAGGAACTTTGTAGATCAACTGGACGTGCTACGAAGGCAGGAAATGGGGCAGCAAGAGGCGGGCCAGGAGGCTAGCCTGCTGTTCCGACTTAAAATGCTACCACAGCCCGATCCGGACCCCAGGATGGGAAGTTACAGCAGGGCGGTCAGGGAGCTACAGGAGGAGCTGACGGAGAGAGTATCAGCCCTCTACACGAGGAGAGCAGAAGGAGCGGACACCCAACAGCCGTCGGACAGCCGCAGCAGCCAAACCCAAACCGGCAGGGGCGAGGATCTCGCAAGGAGGGTTGCCGGCGCGCGGGAAACCATACGACGGAGCTGTGGGCAAGAGGAGCCCGCGGGTGCAGGCAGCAGCAAGGCTGTGCAGCGCGCCACCCACAGGCAGGAGAGGATGGCACAGTGCAGCACATGACAGATCCCAGGAGCAGGGCCAGAAAGGGCCAGTGCGATTTGGGCTGACACTGCCAAGTTGCAAGGAAAAAATTCAAAGAAGGCCAGGCGACGTGCAGGAAAGGCGCAGAGGGCGGCCGCGGACAGGAACCGTGGCAGCAGGCCAGGAATGGACTGCCCAACCCTGCCACTCAGGATCAGCCAGGTAGACCTGGAGATCACGTGGGCCAAAGGACAGCAGCTGCCAGCGCAGAATGCAGAGCCATGCGTTCAGCCCGCAGAACAGTTACCGCAGCAACCCATGAGGAAGTTGACAGCGTGCAGAGGACTCCTCACCTGTACAGCAATTAAGGGGATCCTTACGGGGACGCTCCAGCTGATACTGGTGTGGCTCCTGCTGTCAGTGTGTGTGCCGGGGGCGCGAGCTACCGAGCAGGGCGTGAGAGGAGGAGGATTTACAGCAGGCCAAGGGGCTTTTGTGTCTGGAAAGGAGGCAGCAGCAAAGCTGTCGTCTGGATGGTTGCGCCCACCGGCAGTCAGCCCCATGGGGGACGCCAGCAGGAGGGGTGCAGGCAGCCAGCAGGAGAGATGGCACAGCGGCAACACCACTGGCGGGGAAGAGCTGCCCGCGGAGGACGACCCGCAGGCGGCTGTGGTGATCGACATGTTCCAGCCGGGGGGAATAGTGGAGCCACCCGCAGAGTACGTCAAGACCAAGGAGGGGTGGCTGCTGGGCAAGCATCCCGACTTCACTGCGGAGCAGCAGGAGAGCCTGGAGCAGAGCCTCCGGGATCGCCAAGGAGCATTCGCTTACTCCATGGAGGATCTACCAGGCTACTGCGGCACGCAGGGTGAGTTTACACTGGCTTTAGAAGACGAGGTCAGTTCGTGCTTTCAGAAGTCCAGGGATATGCCACCGCCTAAGGCAGCGATTTTTAAGGAAAAGTGTCAGCCAATGATTGAGGCAGGCATCATCGTCAAGGTGCCCCAGGGGGGGCCTATCAAGTTTGCGGCTAACTCAGTAGTAGCAGCCAAGAAGAGTGCTGAGACTGGGGAGTGGACAGATCATCGAATAGCGCACGATATGCGCAGGTTAAACCTGCGTACGGCTAAGCAGGAATTTGCAATCCCCAGGATGGAGACTATTTTTCAAAACCTGGGCACTGCCAAGATATTTAGCAAGGTTGATCTCCGGTCGGGGTTCATGCAGATCCCTATAAAGGTCGAGGACCAGCCTAAGACAGCTTTCTGGATGGGACCTGAGCTTTGGATGTACACAAAGCTCAACTTTGGTCTGCGCAATGGGCCTCCCTTCTTTCAGCGTATGATGGAGGAGGAGATTGCTAGGGCAGGCCTGAGTGCGTTCTGTGTGGCATTCATTGACGATCTGCTAGTGTACAGTGACACACCGGCAGAACACATCAGGCATGTGGAGCTGATGTTGGACATGCTCCACAGTGTAGGATTAAGGGCGCACCCCGACAAGTCCCTGTTTGGATGTGCAACAGTAGAGTACCTGGGTCACAATGTGTCGGCCCAGGGGCTCACGCCGCACGCAGCTAAGATAGCAGCAGTTATGGCGCTGCCAGAGCCCGCATCGGTGAAAAACATTCAGGAGGTCATGGGATTCTTGAATTTCTACCGGTGCTACGTCCCGGACTTCTCGAAAAAGGCAGCTTGCATCAACGCATTGCTGGTCCAGGGGGTCCCGTTTGTGTGGGGGCCAGAGCAGTCGCAGGCGTTCCAGTTGATTAAGACAGAGATGTGCGAGGGCGGGAGAGTCCTGCGCAGACCAGATTACAGAGGGACAGGGCCAGACGGCCAGGGGCCGCCAAGGCCGTTCTTATTGTACACAGATTTCTCTAAGCAAGGCATAGGCGCCGTGCTAGGGCAGTGTGATGACAGCGGGCGGGAGTATATGGTGGCATGCACATCCAGATCCCTGAACAAAAGCGAGAGGAACTATTCCTCGTTCCAGGGGGAGATGCTGGCCGCAGTGTATGCAGCACGCACATACCGCCACATGCTGTTTGAGTGCAAGGTGCATCTCATCACTGACCATGAGCCGCTCACTTACCTCATGGACAACCAGACGTTGGTAGGCCAGCACGCTAGGTGGGCTCTCATGCTTCAAGAGCTGGACATTACCATTGTCCACCGCTCAGGAGCATGCCACCAGAATGCAGACATCCCGTCCAGATCTCCCCTCCCATCCTCAGCTGACCGCACAGGGGCCAGGCTTGATACAGTCGCGCCCGAGCCAGCAGCCAGGGAGGAGGCAAGTGGGAAGCAAGTAGCTTTGCTCACCGGGTTGGGCAGAGTGAACCAGTGGCATGCTGACCAGATAGTGCGCATGGCGCAGGAGGGCAGAAGGAGAGTACAGATGTTGCGAGCTGCAGAGGCAGCTTGCGTGACAGCACCGGTGGGGCAGGAGATATCCTCTGCCGCCACTGACGATGATGAACAGGCGCAGCCTGTCAGTACAGCAGAGCAGGCGTTCAGCAACAGGGAGCGGTCCAGGACAATGATCAGTGATGTGCTTGCTGACTTGCCTAGGGTGACGCCCCCTCATTCCCCTGCAGGCATGGACACAGCCTGCCTGTCGAGTGGGGCTGTGCGGGCCATGGAGACCGAAGGAGTCGTCCTTTTCGAGCCTTTTGGAGGTATGTGCTCAGGGCTGGAAATGGTACTCAGGGCAGATATCCCAGTAGTGCAGTACTTGTATGCAGATATCAGTGAGGAAGTCAGAGAGATCGCAGGGGGTCGCCTGTTGCAGTTGCACAGGAGATTCCCCCAGTTGCTTCCGGTCAAAGCGTTTGATAAAGCTTTCAGAGCATTGCCGCAAGATGTGTATGCCATTACGGCAGAGCACCTCAAGGAGGCGGGTGCCCAGGAGGGGCGCCAGTGGTTCATGGTAGCAGGCTGGGAGTGCCAGGACCTTTCGTCAGCTGGCAAGGGGCGTGGGATCGCGGGAGAGAGAAGCAAGTCTTTCTTCCCGTTAGTCAAGCTGTTGGGTACTCTACAGTTCCTGCAGGGACCCAGGCCGCCAGCGTACCTGATTGAGAATGTAGCAATGCAATTGAATCAGAAGAGTGTGAAGGCCAGTGTTGAGGCTTTTCAGGAAGTGTGCAGGATTCTGGGGACACCGGCGTTGTTTGACGCAGCGCAGGTAGGGTCTTACGCCCACCGCACCCGCAACTATTGGGGGAATATCGCCCCTGCAGCAGATATTGAATTTGTGATTCGTGCGTCGACCAGACCCCACGAGGGGATTGTAGACGACATTCTGGACAAGGGCAGCAAGGCCCAAGTAGTATCATGTCCGGACAATGGGGGGTACCGCATCAATGTAACAGGGCAGCCCAGGAAGGTGCTGCCGTGTTTGATGGCCACGCCCTCATCATATTCTTTTCGGAACGGGCAAAATGGGATGGTGTACAGGCCCATGGGGGACTTGCAGGAGCCCAACGCAAACGAGCGTGAGCGCGCCATGGGGTACGCTGTGGGGTCCACATTGCCGCGCCCAGACTTCCCAGAGGCAGCCAGACGGGCAGCCTTGGGCAGGTGCATGGATTCATGGGCACTAAGTGCATGGCTCAATGTGGCACTTGAGTGTGCTAAAATCATGCCAGCAGAATTGACACGCAGGGCAAAGCTGCCAGGCCAGGACAGGGACCCAGTGCTGGGGGCGACTTTAATGTCCAGCCACTATGCCCTTGCTACTGCAGGAAACGCGTGCTCGGGCAGCGGAGAAGCGGCCGCGTCATACAGACAGTGCCTGGGAGAATCGGCTGCGGCAGACTGGGCCGACGCGGCACAGGAACCAGGTGGGAACACGCCTGAGGAACAAGTTGATGTTGGAATCAAAGTAACCAGGGACACAGAGAGTGAGAAGGACCAGCCAGGTTGTCCTGCAGGACCGTCGGCTAGGGTTGATGTGTGGGCAGATGAGCCCGTCTTGAGGTTTCTCCGTGAGAAGACTTATGTCCAGGGAACAGAGCTAGGAGAACAGACCAGAATACAGCGCAGAGCAGCGCCATTCCAGTGGGAATCAGAGAGGGGAGGAGTCCTGATGAGACTCATGCCAGATGGTAGACGTTGTGTGGTGCCCAGGCCAGAAGACAGGCTAGCAGTGATCCAGACAGCGCATGCAGGTACGGGCCATTTTGGCAGCCACCGCACGGCTTTCATGGTCATGCAGCAGCATTGGTGGCGGGGGCTGCGAGCAGCAGTCAAGAAAGCGGTGCAGGAATGCGGTGTGTGTGACAGGGCCAGGGCGTCCACGTTCAATCACATACAGCCCAACCTGCACCCGCTACCCATTGAGGGGTTGTTTTTCCGGTGGGGAGTGGACCTGTGTGGTCCATTCACGACCACTTCCAGGGGAAATCGGTTTGTGATGGTGTGTGTGGAGCATTACTCCAAATGGGTGGAGTTGATTCCCATTCCAAGCAAGGCGTCTGATGTGACGGCCTTGGCATTCTTTCAAAATGTTGTTGCACGATTCGGGGGATGCGCAGAGGTGGTGACAGACCAGGGAACAGAGTTCCAGGGTGAATTTCAGGACATGTTGTTGGACTGCTTCATTGACCATCGCACCACTTCTGCCAACCACCCCCAGGCAGACGGGCTTTCAGAGAGGGCTGTCCAGACCCTCAAGGCAGGCCTGCGCAAGTGCTGCGAGGAGGGCAGCAGCGACGAGTCCTGGGACAAGATGGTGCCCTGGGTAGCCCTTGGCTTCCGGTGCTCGCCGCAGCAGGCCACGCGCATGGCGCCGTACGAGGTGCTGTTCGGGCAGAGACCCACCTTTCCCTCCAGGGTGGGGGCGGACCTCTGGAGCACAGCCAAGGTGGCAACAGCAGAGGAGGCAGCAGACCTGCTCTTGGCCAGAGTGGCCAGGATCAAAGAGGCACTGCCAGTCGCGGGTGAGCATCTGAAAATAGCGCAGCACCGCGACAAGCTGCGATATGCATGCATTCGCGGGGGAGGGTATGTCCCCCAGGTCAGGCGTTTTGCAGAGGGAGATTACGTGTATGTGAAGTATTCATCAGAGCGACGCAGCCTCGATCCCAAGGCCAGGCCTGAGATCCTAAGGGTAAAAACACTGGGGGCGACGGGAACCTTGGTGTTGGAGGGGGCAGATGGCCTTACAGTAACAGAGAATGCTGTCAATTGTTCTCCATGCCACTTGCCCAACCTCAGGGGAGTGGTTGATTTCAGTACTACCAGACCCAATAACAGCCTGTCCTGCGAGGTGTGCCAGCTGCCCGATCGCGGAGAGGTGATGCTTTTGTGTGATGCCTGCAATACAGGCTGGCACATGGACTGCTTGGTACCAGCACTCGAGGAGGTGCCTGAGGGCGAGTGGTTGTGCCCACACTGCACACCGGATGACAAGGGAGCTGGGCCCGCTGCAGTAGCAGGGCCCACCACAGAGGAACGCAGTTTACAGGTCCAGGGGCGGCCGAGCCCGGCAGCCAGAGCGGCTGCCAGGACAGCCCTGGAGGCCAATGTCATGGACAGGCCTGAGGTGGAAGTCATGGCCACCAACCCAGCAACAAGGCAAATGGAGCGGGGCATCGCAAGACCAATGGCGAACGGGTTGTATGACATCTCGTACACCACTGGCCGGGGAGAGGCTAATGTCACCCCGAGAGCAGTTACAAGAAGGGCCAAGGTGGCCAAAGAAGCAGCAAGGGAGGAAGAGGAGTCAGCCCTTGAGGATCTTACCGGGACCTGAAGCCCGGAGCGGCAAGGCCGCTGAGCACGTGACGTCACCCACGCCGTAACTGGCAAGGAGTGGGCAGGCGCCTACAGAGCAGAAATGCAGACGCAGCGCGGCTTGTCCTAGTACCCGGTAGGCAGTGGGCCGGCAGCCAGCGGACCGAAGACGGAAGATGCAAGAGTAGAGTTACGGCAGCTTAATGAAAATTTGTTTCTCAAACACCATAGCAACAAGGCTACGGTAATCCATATGTTATGAGGATGATGAGCGAGGAGAATTAGTCACCTCGGGCAGTACTAACACAGCAGGGGGCGGATCACGCTGCTACGGCGCACATTTCCTGTGGCCTTTGCAGACCAGGCGGCTCTGGCGCAGTGGGGCGAGAGCAGCGGTTTTTCTTAGCTTGACCTGATAACTTGGAAATTTCACTGTTTGCTAGCCAGTAGTGGGCTGAACAGCTTGAATTTGTAGGGTGCCGCGCATTGCGCTTCAGCTGAAACTCGGTTGATTTTTTTATTTTCTGATTGAAGAAGGCCTGAACCAGGCAGATTTGTAGAAGGCCTGAACCAGGCAGATTTGTAGAAGGCCGGAACCAGGCATATTTGCAGATGATGATTTGAGCTTCTACGTACATATTTTTCAAGAAGTTCTTTCAGTACCACCCCTTTTCCGGCTCCCCGCGCATGCCTGGAGGGCTTAACGCTGGGGAGCGGGGGGCGAGTAAAGTAGTAGGGGCGGTACCCACGAGACGGAGACTTCTATGCAGAGACATCCAGTTAGGAACTTCCAGTTACAGTTATCTTGTTGACACACTCTTGTCTGAAGTACAAGGAGCATGAGTGTACGGTGATGTACCGTGTTTGTGAGTAGAGGACACCTCTCTAAGGTGTCCTGACCGGAGTTTACGGTATTTACCATATTAGCACGGTTACTGCTTTATGGTGCGACAGCTGTCACGGTATATTACCGTATACGTGACAGAACCGTTTAGACCGCAGTTAGCGGCCTCAGTGACTCCGCAGCTTCTCTGCGGAGCCTCCGGATTTGAACTGAGACCTAGAAACCCGCTTACGCAGGATAAGTTTGAAAGGTTCTACCGTACTCTGTATTGGGCCTGCCGGGTCCCTGTATCCCGGCAATTGCCTTGGCTAGTTACTTCGTCCCTTTCTAAAGGACAGACCTCTATTGTAAACAGCACCGGCCGTCATCCGTGTATGAGGCCTCTTACGTTCACATAAGTCAGTACCCTTACTCAAGTCAAGCCTAGACCAGCCTCAGCTGAGATAGCTGGAGACAAGTACCACAGCCAGAGAACCGAGACCACCCTGCCGAAGAAGAAGTACGCAGTCTACGTCCCGTCACCCTCACCACGTGTAGCGCGGTAAGTGCACCTTAACATAGCCCAGCTGGATCGCGCCCAGACGGCCAGAAGGCCTATGCTACCTAAGTCAATTGCTATATACACAAATATCCATCTAGCTGCTTAACTCGAAGAGCACTCGCAGCCAGTGAATAGTCACTGAGCCTGCCCGTAGGCGTCCGTCACTGCCGTGAGGAAAGAAGTCCGCCACGGACCTGAAGCGCACATCGCGAGTAAAGTAGTAGGGGCGGTACCCACGAGACGGAGACTTCTATGCAGAGACATCCAGTTAGGAACTTCCAGTTACAGTTATCTTGTTGACACACTCTTGTCTGAAGTACAAGGAGCATGAGTGTACGGTGATGTACCGTGTTTGTGAGTAGAGGACACCTCTCTAAGGTGTCCTGACCGGAGTTTACGGTATTTACCATATTAGCACGGTTACTGCTTTATGGTGCGACATTAGGCATTCCCTACCAGCCCCACGCAGCTGAGCGTTCAGCAGGGTCAGCTGGTATGCACAGTTCTTAACTTGATAGTCAATGCACTGTGTTCAATGGATGGGCACCGGTATATCCGTATATGTTGTGATACGTTTCACAAATTAATTCCGAGGAAATTCAATAACTTCAGCAGCCCAGTCCTCACAAGGATCATATTCATACGGGCGCAGACTAACTGGCACTTGAAATTCAAGTGGAGGAAAAAATAGAACGACCACACAAATCGGACGAAGTAAGAGCAAAATAATGTATACCGGTGCTTCGTAAGCTACCTCATATATTGCTACCCATTGTCAACTATAGGGTTCAGAAAATCCTGGGTGACATGTCAAGATACACTGGCTTAACCATGGTGCAGAAGTGTCACGTCCTTGACTGGCTTAACAAAGGCAACCGTGACTAGCAGGAACAAACCGATTTGTAGTAGCTGCCACTAGTTTTGGCACGAGTCCGAAAGGAATCCCAGAAAATAGAGAATACTACGACTTTGACCAGAGACCATATGCCCCAAGGTTGGTAGCTTATATCGTCAGCATCAATTGCTAAGCCACTACAATTGCGCCTCATTTTGGCAACATCAAAAGTGCACATTGTAGGGCAGGCAAACAAGAGAGCAATGCATATCGTTTAACATTTCCGAGATTGCTTTTCCTACCGGTATAATTATTGACATCAAAATCGTGGACAAGGTCCTACTGCGGAAGTGTGCACGGTGCATCCACACCCCTGTACCGCATCCCGGAGCCTTTGCACTCCTCGCAGATGAGCTTGCCCAATCCGTGGCAGCGGCGGCACCTGTAAGTAGGATGCACATTACTCAGTGCTTCTCAGGGAGCCATGGTCGATTTAGGATAAAGGGTTTAGGGCTGGACGGTTGAGGAGCCTGCACAGCGGCTGCGCAAGGAACAAGACTGATTAGCCTTTTCGAAAAAGGGCTATTAGGTGGATACGGCTGTAACTATAACCAGAAAGGGTGTTCTCAGCCATCCGCTGCACTGCAGCAGTCCTTCCCTAGCTCGTAAAAATTGCCAGGATGCAGCCATTTGCTGCCACTAACAGTGTCCTTCCAAGGTGACGAGATGAGGGTTTAGCCTGTCGCTCCGGCCGCACAGCCCGCCTGTGAAGACCATACAGGAAACAACCATCCGATACAAACAAAACGTGCAGCTAATGGCTGTTTCCTCCTCATTCAATTGCAGTTGCCAGGGTCGCACAGCCCGCCCTTCAAGACCATGCAGGACACAAGAGCATGGGTGCCCTGGGGAGGCTGGCCCAGCTGACATAAAACTGGCATCCCTCCCGCGCTCTTTGCTTGGGCCTTGCTAACCAATGCACCATGTAGGCAGGACAGAGAGGAGCAGCTTAGATTGGACTATTGGAGCGTGAGCGACCACATTCATCCATATGCTGCAACCATTAGGTTCAGGAGTTGGGTTTGACTCCGGCTTTGGGACAGGCAGTTTCCACGCGCCGGTAACCATTCTGCAAACTGTGAATTTGCCGCACTTGTTGCTCTACAAGCGCCCCTCGTCATTGGAAAAGACAGTCCCCATGTGTGGCGTTGTTACTGCAAACTGCAATTTTGACACACCTTACACTTGGCAAGCCCCCTTGCCATAAGAGTAAAGGACTGACGACTACAAATACTCAAATGCCTACAGATGCATTCTGCAACCTCATCACTCCTTTAACCTTGCAAGAGTGCTCATTCGACGCACCTGTTGCTTTGTAAGCCCCCCTCGTTGGCAGCGGGGACAGCATGCTTCACCGGTTTCAGGAGACCAGCACCCTGCGTACGTGGGAAAAGAGGCAGCCAAGGTCAAATTACCCAGCAACTTCACGCGCATGTATGCTCAAGAGGAGCACGAGGCAGTGCTAAGGTTCCTCAGGAGGTAAACAGGCTTCGAAGGCGTTATTGCAAGGCTTGCGGGTACATGCACATGCCAAAGAAAAGGGTTGCACTCACCCTTGCCTGCATAGAAAAATGAGAACCACCCCCATACAAGTCAAGTTCCAACCCCAGCAGTCCAGTCTACCTCGCATGCAGGGCATGTCACTGTTCCGGCTCCTCGGCACTGGCGACAGCTGCATGTGCCTCTCTGAACTCGGCTGCTCGACCGGTTGAGCAGTAGGTCAATCAGGTTGAGGTTCTTGGGGGGGGCCTCAATCACACAGCAAGACTCATCCTCCTCTGTGTCCTCCTCGGGCGACCTGGAGTTATTCTTGGGGATGGAAAGCGGGATGCAAGCGAGGCTTGTTAAGCTAGAAATATGTCGCTTGTGAGGATATTCGTAGACCGTGCATTTCGTACTCGGATGAACGGGGGTTCACGTATTGCCACCTCTTCAACAAGAGAATTGAAGTTTGTAGCCAATTCGGGCCCTCTGGCAAAAGACTACCACTAGATCTATTTTCCACGAGGAAGGTTAGTTCCCACACCGGCCGACATCAGCATGCTCACCTGCCCCCCTCGAACTGTGGACCGCACACGTATAAGCGGAACAGGCCTGCTCACAGCATGTCGGAGGGCAGGAGGCCAGGGAAGGGCATTCGTAACCTGGAGCTTCATCTCTGACAAACAAACGATCCGCTTGCAGACGAGAATTTATCTACAGACTAGAGGAATACAAGTGATCAGCGGGACATGGCATGTAAAATAGACGAATTCGTGCAATAAGTATCGTGCCACGTCACTCTCCACACCACCAGTCACTGACAACCGCAACCGGTACATCTTTTCACCCCCCTGCAACCACCCGCCCTTCAACCAGCCCTTCACCTAGCCTGACGGCTCTGAAAACACTGAGAAGAGCGCAACAGGTATTCCTTACAAGACTGATGTCAATCACTTATGGTCCTTATTCAAATCAAAAATGGACTCTGATTTCAGCTCAGTTCTCAGAAGCCCTACATTTACCGTATACCGGTACCTTACACCCTGCTGAAAATGCCTGACATGTACCTGGTACTCCTCCACCTGCCCTGGCCTGGTCTTTTAGTACCTACAGAAAACTAATTTGAAATGAAGGCAAAGCACATTTGGTACAATGCACAAACTACAATCTGGGGCATCCTTAGTCCTGACGTGCTTAGCTCATCGTGGACCATCGTAGCTCCTTACGTGTCCGAGGTTCATCCGCGAGTCATGATTCACACTTCCTCATTTCTTCTTCTTGCCCCTCTTAGAACCGCTCTTCTTCGACTGGCTTGGCGCCTGCCCGGGCTGCGCGCTAGGCCCAGCCGCAACCACAGCCGGCGCTGCTGCAGCAGCAGGCTGCTGCTGCACAGGTGGCGCCGCGGCCGGAGGCCGAGGTGGCAGCCCATGCTTCACAGGGCCTCCTGGCTGCTGTTGCTGCTGCTGCAACAAATCGTCAGCTTGCTTCCGCTGCTGTTGCAGCTGCTGCTGCTCCAATACATCTAGGGCCTCCTTCCGCAGCTGCTCCTGCTGCTTCTGCTGCTCAAGCTGATCATTTGCATTCTTCCTTACCAACTCCTGCTGACGCCTCAGCTCTTCCAGCACCTCCTGCGCCTCCTTCCTCTCCCGAGCCTGCTTCTGCTGCTGCTCTAGCAGGTCCATCGCCTCCTTCTGCTGCTGCTCCTGCATAAGCTGAGCTCGTGCCTGCTGCTGCTGCTGAAGCGCCACTAGCGCCTCTGCCTGCGACTGCGCCAGCATTGCCTGCTCGAGTTCCCTCAGCTGTTGAGCGGCCTGCTGCTGCGCCCTCTGCTCCTGCACCTGCATGGCTATGAGCGCCTCCGCCTTCATCCTCTTCTCTGCATCACTCTTGTTCTGAGCCTCCAGCCGCTGCTGCTGCTGAACCAGAGCCTCATGGGCCAGCCGCCTCTGCTCCAGCTCCATCAGCGCTTGAGCCTGCTCCTGCTCTACGAGCGCCTGAGCCTGCCGCCGCTGCTGCAGCTGCTCCAGTAGCGCCTGCGCCTCCCCGTCCTCCGCTCTACTCCTCTCCTCTGCCTCCGCTTGCTGAAGGTGAAGCAACGTGTTCTCCATTCGATACTGCATGTTGGATAAGCTCCCTCCCTCCTCCTCTAAGGCCATAGGTCCGGATGGGGTGGCAGAGGACACCTGAGAGTACAGGGACAGGAGGGACAGGGCATGCAATGCTTCAGCTTTCCGACGAGGCTAAACGACCATCAACAGAAGTGCAAAACAAGGCATACCTGAACATGAAATAGAAAGGAAGGTGGCGCTGCAATCCCTCTGCGGTCATGGACGCATTGGCCTCTCCCAGGATTCACAGATACCATCCACTATATCTATACCGTAGATTTGATTTGCCTTCCCTCGGGCTTTAAAAACGATTTCTTTGATTGCTGCCCTCTGGGCAAAATGTCGACAAAAACTCTCATTTCCGACTGAAAACTGGCGTCGACAATCGATAACTAGTAAATCCATTGATCCCTCTTCGCCAAACAACATTAATTATGAGGGAAAGCAAAGCAGATCTACGGTATAGCATCCCCTACCTAATATCCTTTCCAAGCTACGAGCTACCTCCGCACATATGAACATCTCGAGCTGTTCGCAACCCCGCCCCTTGAACCCCAAAACCCACGTCGTAGGCCTCTCGGATGTTGCTTGGGTTGTCGTCGTCGCTGGGCAGGGTGTTGTCATCCAGCGGCCGCGGGCGGAGGGTGGAGATACCCAGGCGCATCGAGCGGGCCATGGTGTAGTGCTGCAGGAGGATGGACATGGGGGAGACAGGGAAAAAATCATTAGGGTACATGGTGTAATGCTGCAGCAGCCGCGGGCAGGGGGTGGACACACCCAGGCGCATCCAGCGGGCCATGGTGTCGTGCTGCAGCAGGATAACATGGGGCATGGGGGAAACAGGGATCAAGTATCAGCACCAGGGGTATACATCAACATCACAACAGTGCAGGGATTGAGTTGTGACAAGGGGGGAGCATACGCACGGGGAACATACACAAGTGGCTCCACATCTCTACACAACACACACACACACACACACTCTACGTGCAAGGATGTGCCCCCCCACTCCACATGGACGAACTCACTTGGTGCTGCTGGTGTTGGGCATTGGAGGAGCTTTTTATCTTCACCGGCCTGGGGCCGGCGGGGGCTGCTGCCCGCGGGGGCAGTGCAACACCACCACTGGCATACTCAGGGCTGGTAGGACCTGCAGGGTGTCAAGGATTGGGCAGGGAAGCAGTTAAACAGAATTGCTGGTCCGAGGTGGCGGGGGAGCAACTCCACCACAGCTTTACTCAGGTCTGTTTGGCCTGAAGCTCAGGGCTTAATAGGTCACATATTCTTTTGGATTACTGGACCTGTATTTCCATTTATAATGCTGGTATTATTTAAAACACATTGGCGCAGGTTGTTTTCTACCAGAGGCCCTCACCGGTGGCCATTGCTCACCTTCATGTCCCGAGCCCGAGCCGCTGTCCGGCAGCAATGGGGCCTCCAGGTCGCTGCTGCTGGCGCTGCTGACGCTGTCGTTGTCGTCATCCGGAGGGTAGACCTGAGGCAGGACCGCCTTAAGGATCTCGTTGTACAGAGATGTACCTGGGAGGGAGGGAGGGGGGGAGGGGTCATGTGAGCATGCAGGTGAGGCTGTTAATAGAGGGCAGTGGACACTGCACTTGGGGGGGAGCTGTTGCAGCTGCTCCACAAAGGTTCACACTTCACATCATTTGGACCTCACAAGCAGGTCCACCTTTTGGGCATCCATTGAGAAGGGGACTGGATTCACATCCTCAGATACCGTACTGAGAAACAAGGTTGTGAAACTAGGATAAAATTCCCACTTCCCATGATTGACAACAAGACCTGCCCCCCCCCCCCTCAAAAAGCTACAACAGTGAAGAGCCAATGAATCTGGCTTTCTGGATCTGGTTCTGGAGCACGCATTATTGACGAGTACAATGCAGCTAATTACTCGAAGGATGAGAGGCAAAGGATCTGGATTACAGGAGCTGCCGAGCCCATGATATTTATTGATCTCTACATCACCCACCTGTGACGAGCACGATGAATCCCACCACTTGCAGGTTGTGGTAGCTTTCCCAGCCCACCGCAATGGCCATGAGCCACACAAACAGCGTCCGGCAGGCATCAATGGTCGCGCGGGACGCCCCGCTGAGCGCCTTGGTGACAGACAGGCCGAAGAAGTTGAACAGCCCGATGGAAAATACGGTGAGCAGCACGGCATTGCGGAGCTGTGGATCTGCATAGATCTGTGGATCACGAGGAGGTTATGAGTGCAGGGTTCAGCACAGCATTGTTAAGCTGTGGGCCAGCGTAGATCTATGGAATGCAGGGAGGTAAAAGAGGTAAGGGGTTGAGCACAGAATTGTGGAGCTGTGGGTCGGGATAGATCAGCGGACCCGGGCAGGACTGATGTTCTTTGCATGCGCTTCACATCCTTAGGCCCAGGAATTCATTTACCCTAAGACCATAAAGATGCTAAGCCTTCGCTAATAAAGGATGTTTCCAGGTGGGTGGAAAATACATCCATTAACATGAACACTCCCCAGCGCCAGTTTTCAGACACAAGTCAAGGGTGCCGTCCCAAATTTGGCCCCTAGGGCAACATTGAATTTGAAAGTATTGGCAACATTTAGGGAATAATACAAACATCGTTCCCTCTCATTGGGTCCATGATTTCCTCCCGCTCCTCCGCACCACTCTCATAGCCTCCAGCAGATCGTTCAGAGCCTAAAAAAAAAAAAACGTCGCTCTCACAGACAGCATGAACCTCCATATCAGCTTAAGGCCACCCCTGTCCACCTCTCTCACAGCCGCTAAAGAAATAAACAGACGTGAATCTCCACCTCCCAATGAGGTCGTCCCTGCTCACCTCTCTCACAGCTGCCGGCAGATCATCCAAGGGCTTCCCACTTGAATCCTTAACAATGGGCATGATGCCCAGTGCCAGCATGCACAGCGCAAAGCCCCACATGCCCTCCAGTCCAACAGCCACCAGCGGCTGGTACAGCAACAGGATAGGGGTGTGTGTGCAAGATCAGCTTGTATCATTGACCATGAGCATGATGCCCAGCGCCAGCATGCACAACGCAAAGCCCCACATGCCCTCCAGTCCAACAGCCACCAGCGGCTGGTACAGCAACAGGATAGGGGAGGTGTGCAAGATCACTTTGTATCCTTGACCATGAGCATGATGCCCAGCGCCAGCATGCACAACGCAAAGCCCCACATGCCCTCCAGTCCAACAGCCACCAGCGGCTGGTACAGCAACAAGATAGGGGGAGGTGTGCAAGATCAGCTTGTATCCTTGACCATGAGCATGATGCCCAGTGCCAGCATGCACAACGCAAAGCCCCACATGCCCTCCAGTCCAACAGCCACCAGCGGCTGGTACAGCAACAGGATAGGGGGAGGTGTGCAAGATCAGCTTGTATCCTTGACCATGAGCATGATGCCCAGTGCCAGCATGCACAACGCAAAGCCCCACATGCCCTCCAGTCCAACAGCCACCAGCGGCTGGTACAGCAACAGGATAGGGGGAGGTGTGCAAGATCAGCTTGTATCCTTGACCATGAGCATGATGCCCAGTGCCAGCATGCACAACGCAAAGCCCCACATGCCCTCCAGTCCAACAGCCACCAGCGGCTGGTACAGCAACAGGATAGGGGGAGGTGTGCAAGATCAGCTTGTATCCTTGACCATGAGCATGATGCCCAGCGCCAGCATGCACAACGCAAAGCCCCACATGCCCTCCAGTCCAACAGCCACCAGCGGCTGGTACAGCAACAAGATAGGGGGAGGTGTGCAAGATCAGCTTGTATCCTTGACCATGAGCATGATGCCCAGCGCCAGCATGCACAACGCAAAGCCCCACATGCCCTCCAGTCCAACAGCCACCAGCGGCTGGTACAGCAACAGGATAGGGGGAGGTGTGCAAGATCAGCTTGTATCCTTGACCATGAGCATGATGCCCAGCGCCAGCATGCACAACGCAAAGCCCCACATGCCCTCCAGTCCAACAGCCACCAGCGGCTGGTACAGCAACAAGATAGGGGGAGGTGTGCAAGATCAGCTTGTATCCTTGACCATGAGCATGATGCCCAGCGCCAGCATGCACAACGCAAAGCCCCACATGCCCTCCAGTCCAACAGCCACCAGCGGCTGGTACAGCAACAGGATAGGGGGAGGTGTGCAAGATCAGCTTGTATCCTTGACCATGAGCATGATGCCCAGCGCCAGCATGCACAACGCAAAGCCCCACATACCCTCCAGTCCAACAGCCACCAGCGGCTGGTACAGCAACAGGATAGGGGGAGGTGTGCAAGATCAGCTTGTATCCTTGACCATGAGCATGATGCCCAGCGCCAGCATGCACAACGCAAAGCCCCACATGCCCTCCAGTCCAACAGCCACCAGCGGCTGGTACAGCAACAGGATAGGGGGAGGTGTGCAAGATCAGCTTGTATCCTTGACCATGAGCATGATGCCCAGCGCCAGCATGCACAACGCAAAGCCCCACATACCCTCCAGTCCAACAGCCACCAGCGGCTGGTACAGCAACAGGATAGGGGGAGGTGTGCAAGATCAGCTTGTATCCTTGACCATGAGCATGATGCCCAGCGCCAGCATGCACAACGCAAAGCCCCACATACCCTCCAGTCCAACAGCCACCAGCGGCTGGTACAGCAACAGGATAGGGGGAGGTGTGCAAGATCAGCTTGTATCCTTGACCATGAGCATGATGCCCAGTGCCAGCATGCACAACGCAAAGCCCCACATGCCCTCCAGTCCAACAGCCACCAGCGGCTGGTACAGCAACAGGATAGGGGGAGGTGTGCAAGATCAGCTTGTATCCTTGACCATGAGCATGATGCCCAGTGCCAGCTTGCACAACGCAAAGCCCCACATGCCCTCCAGTCCAACAGCCACCAGCGGCTGGTACAGCAACAGGATAGGGGGAGGTGTGCAAGATCAGCTTGTATCCTTGACCATGAGCATGATGCCCCACAATACCCTCCAGTCCATCGGCTGACAGAGGTTAGTACAGCAACAGGATAGGGGAGTTACAAGGTCAGCATTTAAAGCATCATTTACAAGTTTCATAAGCAGAAACTGCAAGCCTCTTGGCCCATTAGTGATGGAAGCCTTCACCATTCCCCATACCATAATAGAGAAGAGGAACCCAGCATACATAAAAGCAGCAGGGCAAACATGCATGTTGGGATGAACGCAGCTCTGCTCCAAAGCGAAATCTCCCAGACAGCAATCTGGGAAACCACGCCCGTTCATGTATGTGTCAAAAAAAGAACCATGCACCCACCGAGGCTACAAGTGTGTCAAGAGAGAAAAGGAAAACAAATCTGCCATGGCCATCAGATCAGTGTCCAGCAAGACACCTCCCGCAAGCAACACACCTGCATTCCTAAATTAATGACCCCACCCCCACCCCCACCCCCACTGTCCCCTCTTATGCCATACCTGTATTCCTAAGTGAAGATCCCTATACCCCCCTACCACTATCTCCACCATGGCCATACCTGCATCCTGAAGGCACCCAGGTACTTTTCCTCTAGGATGAATTGCAGCGCTGCGAAGCCTTGTGCCAGCACCACCTGCACACAGCGCACAAAATGTACCGGGACGGGCCATGAGACATGTTGCTGCCTCATCGCCAATAATGCAGCAAAGCCATGTGCAAGCAGAACACAGCAATCAGAAAAAGTTGTATAACCGGCGTTGACAAGTTGTGCAGCAAACCGACCAGCCGCACCAGTTCCACACAGCATAGAAAAGGTTTCATGAGGGGTGATGCGACATCATCTTACTTTCACACCCTTCAGTGGGAAGGAAGAAGGTTTCATTCGAGATGACATAACCTGCCGTATTTCCATGATAATGTCATCATATCGCACAATGGAGAAGGAAAGAAACCCTCCACAAGAGGCCATTGGTGGCAAATTATGTGTGACAATCTGGCAAGCACAACTGCAGCGTCACTGCTAGTTCACAGAGAGCCCCTGTAGGTCAAAGGAACAGTCATGTCTACTGTCCTGCAGTCATATCAGCCCCGTTTTTGTTACCGACCTCCCCTTCTTAACCATAATGCCCAGGAAATCTCATGCATCAGCCACAACATGTAAACAATGCGCCTCGGCAGACTTCCATTCCAGTGAGCACCAAGTCATCTCTGGCAGGCCACTTGGGAGCCAAAACCTTGACCAGTTAACAGCCCAGGGCCCTTGCTGCATCAAACCCCCATAACCATCCTCCGCCATGCAGCTGAATTGTGGCCGTATCACCGTCCATCAACAGTGTCCCTTACCATCAGGTCGCCGAAGAGAGGAGCCACAGCAGCAGCCGCCCCTTGAACCTCAAATCCAGACCGGAACTGTGGCAGCAGCAGGGCGCAGTGTCAATGCACCATGGCTAGATCTGACACCCATAGCTAGATCTGGCACCTGTGAGTTGCTACCAGCCCATTCACACTCGCTCATCCCCAATCGTCCAATGCACAACTGCATGTCCCGGAATACAGTCATCCTGATGTACGTCACATGTGTCCTACAAATGACCCAAACACCCCGGACCTCATCCACACATATACCCTGTTTCTTTTTTCGGCTACAAGTTCGATTTCGGCAGGCCGCCCAGTGGCAGCCAAAGGCTCAATTAGAGCCTAACCTGGACCAGCCTGCAACTGGTGACCAAAGAAGCAAGGCAGGCCACGGCTGGCCACGAATAAGGCCTCCGGCAAGTGGCCAGAGTGTAGCTGAGTCACAAAGGGAAAATAACTGCACACCTACCCTGCGGTAGGCCTCGGTTGGGTTACGGAGTGTTTCCATCAAGACCATCCCGGCTCGAGAAGCGAGTCCCGCCAGCCCTTTCTGGATCTGTCCTTGGGCACTCAGCATGGACGTCACAGAAAGGAGATCTTCGGGTGGTGCTGAGATGGGAGGAGGCAGCTCCCCATCAGCATGGCTTGCCGCTTGCATCAGAGAGGACGCTCCCACGATAGCAGCACCAGCCTGCATGCCAGCAGGGAGCACATTCAGCAAGAACGTTGCACAACCAGTCATTATGTACCTTCTAATGAACGCAGCGGAGCACACAGCAGGCACGACGAGCACGGGAGGAAGACGTTCGTGAGCACTGCTGTGGCATTAGAAGCTCACATGTTCAAAACATATGGCGGATCTGACAATTGGATGATTGTCTGGAAGGATCAACGAGTGACTGCTACTGACCTTTCCGAGCAATTAAACATGGATCAACACCTGAACAGTGATGTCCTCTCTGGGAGTTCAGCCGCGCCATGAATGCAGCATGCATCAGCCTCGCCTTGCATCGTGCCTAATGCATCATCCACCAAGCATCAGTCTCACCATGCACCCTGCCTCACCATGATCAGCACCATGCCCATCCAGTGGTGGACATACAGCTGGCGCTTGAGAAGCAGCATGGTGAAGCCCCCCGCAAACAGAACCAACGTGCCACGCAGCATCTGATAGGTGGAGGCGTACTGAACACAAGGGGGCGCACATGCAGGGAGGGCAAAGGAGGTCACATGGGAGGGAGGGAGGGAGGGAGGGAGGGAGGATAGGTTGCGTGCAAGGTGGGAACCAGGTGATACATGAGCAGGATCGGGCCGGTTTGCTCGGGGCCGGTTTCAGGGGTGCATCTTTCTGTATATTGCTATTTGATCGAATCAGTCATGTCTGTGCATGGACATCGCATGCCAGGCTTCGACACACAGATTAGTACTATCAGTGGAGTTTCATTGGCCGCCCCAAAGCACATGCTGGACCCAATATTAATAGCAATGACAAAGCAGCATCTCCTGGACAGATAAGGTAGTGCACTCCGCCTCTCCTGCGAAGACCCTGACCTAGAGGCTCAGACACTTCAGAGGTGTGGGGTAGGAATGACAGCTGGCTTCGTAACGCTTTTGGCGAAAGACAACGCATGCAATCTTCCAGAGACAAGATCACCCATATTAATGCTTACAGTGTAGAAGAGTCCGATGTTCAGCACCGTGGTCCCAGCAGTGTCACACATGGCGGGGATTGCAAACACAAGAGCTCGCCTCAGGAAGAAGCTGCGGGGTTGCTTGGGGTGCAATGAAGGCGGCTCCAAACCAGCTTTCCTTCTCATGGACTTTCTGTATTGTGGTGCAGAAATATAAAAGTGAGGTTCTGCGGCATGACCAGTGCTGACGCACTAGAGCCCTCGGTGTGTAGGTCGACCCACCTCCAACGCAGATAGAAATAGGGGATGAAGCAAAGCATCTCGCCGAAGAACATGAACGCTGCTTGCACAATAAAGTGCCGAAAGTACACCGGTTTGCCATCCGCATTAAAGCCGACGATCGCCAGATCCTGCAGATGCAATGTAGAGCAAGCTGCTAATCAATCAACGTGGTATAGAAGTTAGCAGGGACGCCAGAAAACCAAACAAAGCGCACGATGTGCTGACAGTGCACACGAGGCATGCAATACTTGATCCGACCTGGGCTTTCATCGAGACTGTATTGATCGTCCCAGTGAAGAGCATTCCCACGGCCAGGAAGGGCACCCATTTCGACATGATGCCCTACTCCAATTGACGGCAAGTTGGTCTAGGCTCTCGGCCAGATAAAGGAAAGGATGCAATCGTCAACAAGGCTTGGTTTCTCTTAGATTGCCATGATTAACGAGTGTAAACCCCAAATCGTTCGAATTTGATGTGCCCTCATTCCCTCAACCAAAGATCCACGTCCACGTCGACATACCGTACAAGCCGTAGAAGTGGGGTTCAGAGAGAGGGGAGACAGGCTGTCTCCCCGACCTAGTTCACCGACCCTGGTTAGATACCGCACATTTAGCAGCGATACGAACTAGTGAAAATGATGATGCGATCGGCCCTCGGTCGCGTGGGGAGGGCCGCATGCCGGGCTGCTCACCATCAGGTGCCGCCGAAGATTGCAGCTGTATCCAGCTGCTCCACATCCTGGACGTGCACAATCACCCAGCAATCTACGAACAGGCCAAATCGGTGTAGTCAGAGACACACCATGACCAGATCCGTGGCCACAACCTCTCCTTCATCTGGTTCTACAACCTCATCCTCAACAGAGCAGGAGGTGGGCGGCCCCATTAGACATGAAATATGCCATCAATATTTCAGGTTCAGATTTTTGATGTCAACAAAGGCTGGATGGTGGCTGCCCCGTCCATGCCCTTGAGCCCTCACTCACCGCATGGGGATGGAGCCTGTGCATGGCAGCATAACAGACTGCAGTCATGCACTCCGGATTTGTCAGTGTTGGTACGGGAAAAATTCATACTCTGTTTCATTGCCCAGATCAGATCACAGGAATGTTTCAGCTCAATGGCATCTGCAGGCGTTCCTGGAATCCACCTTCGAAATTTGATGGCCTATGCATTAATAAATAAACACCACGTCTTAGGCCCCCAGTTGAGCCTTTGCTGGGTTCATGAGATTTATCTGTCAATTACACTATGGGATATCTATCAGTCACAGTGTGATGACAATGGTAGTAAATGGCTTTAGCATGGACAGCTCGTTGGTCACTGAACGACTGACCTGAGGACAAAGTGCAGGCTAATTCGCCCTGTCAAACTGTGCAATACATATCCATGGCTGGGCTGCATGGACCCTCTGACAAGTGATCCCTTTTGAACAACATAACACGCTGGGCACACACGGGTCAGATCCCAGACCTCGCCGTCAACACCTCATGCTGTCAAGGGTCCATCCTAGGGTTAGATGATGCAGAGCTGATTGATGGAGGTCCTGTTTGCAGTGTGAGCACTTGAGTTGCATGCAAAATCTTGTGTGTCCCCGCTGGGACATCTGGCTGTGGCTGACAGGTAATGTTTGCTGTGTAGGTAAACAGCAGCTCACGTTTGAACAACAGTTCATGTTTGAACAGCAGCTCTTGTCCAAAAAACAGTTTACATTTGAAATGCAGCGCGTGCTTGAGCATCACTTCATGTTTGAGCAGCAGCTTACATTAGAAAAACCGTTTCTCTTGGATAAGCAGTTCACATCTGAACATTAGTTCACGTTTGAACAACAGCTCGTTTTTTGAAGGCAGTTCTTGCTTGAACAGCAGCTCACGTCTGAAGTCTGAACAACAGCTTACGTTTTGCCTGTGCTGCATTCTGCAGGTTGAGTATGAGGCTGTGATTGGCATTGAGACACACGTTCAGCTGGCCACACGCAGCAAAGCCTTCTGCAGCTGCCCTTCAGAATACGGGGCGGAGCCAAATGTCAATGTCTGCCCTGTTTGTATGGGCCACCCGGTGAGTGCACCTCCGTTTCATCAGTTCAAAGAAATAACAAGGGTTCTTAACTTCATACGTGGCATTATCCTTCAATGCACCCACCGTATAGTAATGAGATGCTTGCATCATATAAACATATTGTTTGTGTATTAAGTTAATCCTAGGACGCATGCACGGGACGCATGTCCTGAGCCCGCAGCTTGCCTAGTTATTCGTAGGTGCGCCTCTGTGTTTCCTTCTCTCCCTGCTCGTGCTGCTTGGCCCTTTCTAAAAGGCTATTGTGTGGATGTGTTGGATACCCGTAATAACCACCTCAACCCCCTGTTTGCAGGGCTCCCTACCTGTGGTGAATAGTGAGATGGCAACATTGGCTGTGCGCGCTGGCCTGGCGCTCAACAGCACGATCGCACGCCGGTCAAAGTTTGACCGGAAGCAGTACTTTTACCCCGACCTGCCCAAAGGCTACCAGGTGTGAACAATGGGCATTTAGGAGCTCTGTACTGTGATAGTGTTTCTTTCAGGCTTATATATGTCCAGCCCAAGGGTCATCATGTGAGCGCATCAATGGACATCATGATGTTGAAGGGTTTCCTTTGAGGCTGGTGTATGTGTCCTGCCCCATGTGGGTTGTTGCCAACCTGCTGGCTACAGGTCTGACGCCTTGCTTGCCGATATAGATTGGGGTGCTCACCTTCCATTCGGTCCGATGGTTCAAGATCTGATTAGAGAAAAAGAAAGGTGTATACGGTACCCTGCATCATCAGATGTATCCCATGAACGGGCAAAGGGATATCACCATGCCTGTATGATGTGCCCTTGGATGTGCGAACGTTGCTGCTTAGACAGTTACAAAAAAGAACTGAAGGCGTGCAACAGGGGGGGGGCACCTTCATTTGTTATTTGCCGGATTCGCTAGACCTGTGGCTAGAATGTGACGTAGTGGATAGGTCATGACCGTAGACCTAATGATCGATAATTACATTGGAGCAATACGTCAATGCGGTAGCCCTGATCCATGTGCCCTTGTCTGTGGATGCTTGTACAACAGGTATCTCAGTACGATGAGCCAATCTGTCAACATGGGCATGTGCAGGTGCAACTGGCTGACGGGAGCAAACAAAGGTAAAATACCTGATGAAGCTGTGTGATACCACTGCACTTACTTGCTTGCAAGGCTTTAAGTATCTCGCACATTCTCTGCTGCAGCCCAGCATCATTTCGTATCCGTCACCTTGCCAGCATGTTTGATAAACAGGAAAATCACATTGTACGATACGAATAAGAAAACATTTTCCCTGAAATTGAATACGTTCAGCTCGATCAAGTTTGAGGGATGGATTGCATGGTACCTCCCATCCATGCATGGCACCTCCGATCCATGCATAGAACCTCCCATCCATGCATGGTGCCTCCCATCCATGCATGGCACCTCCCATTCATGCATGGCACCTTCTATCCATGCTTGGCACCTCCCATTCATGCAAGGCACCTCCCATCCATGCATGGTACCTCCCATCCATGCATAGCACCTCCCATCCATGCATGGTACCTGCCATCCATGCATAGCACCTCCCATCCATGCATGGTACCTGCCATCCATGCATAGCACCTCCCATCCATGCATGGTACCTCCCATCCATGCATGGTACCTCCCATCCATGCATGGCACCTCCCATCCATGCATGGCACCTCCCATCCATGCATGGCACCTCCCATCCATGCATGGTACCTCCCATCCATGCATGGCACCTTCTTTCCATGCATGGTACCTCCCATCCATGCATGGTACCTCCCATCCATGCATGGTACCTCCCATCCATGCATGGTACCTCCCATCCATGCATGGTACCTTCTTTCCATGCATGGCACCTCCCATCCATGCATGGCGCCTCCCATCCATGCATGGCACCTCCCATCCATGCATGGTGCCTCCCATCCATGCATGGCACCTCCCATCCATGCATGGTGCCTCCCATCCATGCATGGTGCCTCCCATCCATGCATGGTGCCTCCCATCCATGCATGGTGCCTCCCATCCATGCATGGCACCTCCCATCCATGCATGGCACCTCCCATCCATGCATGGCACCTCCCATCCATGCATGGCACCTCCCATCCATGCATGGCACCTCCCATCCATGCATGGTGCCTCCCATCCATGCATGGCACCTCCCATCCATGCATGGCACCTCCCATCCATGCATGGCACCTCCCATCCGTGCATGGCATCTCCCATCCATGCATGGTACATTTATCCATGCATGGTACGTTTTATGCATGGCACCTCCCATCCATGCATGGCACCTCCCATCCATGCATGGTACATTTATCCATGCATGGTACGTTTTATGCATGGCACCTCCCATCCATGCATGGTACATTTATCCATGCATGGTACGTTTTATGCATGGCACCTCCCATCCATGCATGGCACCTCCCATCCATGCATGGTACATTTATCCATGCATGGTACGTTTTATGCATTGCACCTCCCATCCATGCATGGCACCTCCCATCCATGCATGGTACATTTATCCATGCATGGCTCCTCCCATGGCACCTCCCTATAAGGTTTGGCGTGACCCGTGCACACCTGGAGGAGGACGCAGGAAAGACGGTGTATGCCGGGGCCGACCAGCGGACTGGATCTGAGTACTCACTGGTGGACTACAACCGAGCAGGTGGGCGGCCAGGGCTGCCGGGGAGGATACTTAAGACAGGGCAGATACAGGCTGAGGAGGCTGTGAATGAGCCTGGACAGAAATGGGGGCCTGGGATGAAATGTGGGTCTTGGGTGAAGGCAATGCCCATCTAGGACCCACATCATGTCTCATTAGTCATTCCTAACAAACTAAAAGCTCATCGACATGGGCGCATTTACTTAGTGGAAGGACCTGATTTTATTTTTTGTTCATTTATTTACATCACTTCATTATCGTTAAACGCCTGGGCCTTCGCTCACCCCCAGCAAAACGTTTCGATATTCAATGCTCATCATGTAGAGCAAAAAATGATTGAATCTCGGCTTGTGCAGCCCTTCAAAAATCGCTGTGAAACTTAGTAAGGAATTACGCCGAACGTACTGTCCTGGCGCGCTGGTGGGCCAGTGACGCCCCTCCCCCCCACACACATCGCCTCATCCTCCGCACACTGGTAATATGATTATTTAAATGCCGTGCAACGACCACGCGCGCCCCCAAGGTACATCGATTTTAGCAGACCGGAATGCGTATTACCGATACAGATCTTTTTGCAGGCAATAGGCCCACATCTAACCCTCCATGTGACATGGCCCTGTTAGGTGTACCGTTGCTGGAGATTGTGTCGGAACCTGACATGCGTACGGGCAAGGATGTGTACGCCTATGGTTCTGAGCTGCGGCGTATTGTGCGCTTCCTCGGGATCAGTGACGGAAATATGGCGGAAGGATCCATGCGCTGTGATGTCAACATCTCGGTGAGGAGTGGGTGTTTGGGGTCTGTAAATAAATAAATGAAATGGTGGGGCTATGAAAGCACAGCACTCGAAGTAAACAAATCAACACAATTCGTTTTTTAAAATATTTTCTTGTTTTGAATATCTTCTTGTCTACAACTTTGTTTTACCACAGGTATACGTCAGATGGTGTGAAGAAGAGTGACGTGCATGGCTTAGGGAATTTTGATCTGATGGGGCTCTGTCATTCGCGTTGGGTCCTTGAATTTCTTTGTTAGCTAGTCAGCATCATACTGTGGTGTTAAAAACAACCACGATAGTGTGCCTCTGATGGGCAACTGCCTCTGGATCTGTCAGCTTGCTTTGGGTCAGAAATGCCTCAATCTCGTTTGTAGGTGTCGGGCCAGAAGGACTTTCTGGTATTAGTATGCCTGGGGAAGGAAGCTTGCACGTTGCGTACTGAATGTGGACCTCACCTAGGTTGACGCGGTAGAATTCAAGGGTTTGGGTATTAGGTATTCGATTTAGATTGGGTCATAGGCAAAAACGTGATTTCCTCCTTGTACTGGCTGACGAGGGTGTGAAGATGGAAGGATGCTGTCTTCAGTGGTTTGTACTGCCTGCATGTTTGTTCTGTGTCTGTTGCATCATAAGTTCATAACATATAGGCATGTAGCCATGTACCCAAAACCCTTTTTGAAATGAAGCCTGATAGTGAAATCAGCAAGAACTGATCAATCCGTGATGTGGCCTCTCACCCCCGTTCCTAGGTGCAGTGTCAAACAATGCGACCAACACTGACTGATCTAGCAGCTATGTCCCCTCTCTGCCTCATGACTAGGTGCGGCGGAAGGGCACTGAGCCATTCGGAACGAAGGTTGAAATCAAGAACATGAACAACTTGACAAACATGCAAAAGGCGATCGAGTATGAGTTCGAGAGACAGGTGAGGAAACATAAGCCATGGTTTCATAGTGTCCCTCTATAATAATTGAAGTTACTGAAGGCGATTGAAGGCTATTGAAGTTACTGAAGGCGATTGAAGGCTATTGAAGTTACTGAAGGCGATTGAAGGCGATTGAAGGCTATTGAAGGCTATTGAAGGCTATTGAAGGCTATTGTAGGCTATTGAAGTCACTGAAGGCTATTGGATGAGCTAAAATAGCTACTTTGTGTAACTGCAAGTGAAACACTGTGTGAACAGGATACTTTCAGTCCCAACTTCTTCATGCGTTGCTGTTGCGTTAGTGCTTGGTAAATCGTATTTTCCAAGATCCCCTGGTGCACTCATTGAAGAAAATCCATGCAAATCAACGCTGTCATCCGTTACGATTTCCTTTAAGCTTTAATGAAGATCCTTTGCAAGTGGTCTGGGAACAGCCAGCCTATAAGCCTACCGTTTCGACCCCTCACATGGCCCCCACGTGCAGCTGCCTGCCCCCTCCCTCATGCCGCCCCATTCATGGTACCAACCTCATAAATTTAGAAAGTCAGATGGAAGGAGAAGAGAGGTGGAATAAAGGCCATGCATGTATCCCCTTTGTTGAAAAATCAGCACTTTCATTCCCTATGCTAAGAAGAAGTTTTTCCCACTTTGACTGGTGGTTCCATGAAAGCCTTCAATGATGGCTTTCATGCTACTCTCCACTTCCTCACCTCTTTCAAAAGACCCTCACCCTGAAAGCTGATATACGAATCCTGTTCAGCCGCTGGCGCTGTGACTACGACAGTTTGTCATTCAGTTCCCCTGAACTCCCCCCTGGTCAGGTGACCCTGGTCAAAGCAGGCAAGGCAAACGAGATCGTGATGGAGACCCGACTGTGGGACGAATTCAAGCTGAAGACCATCTCGATGCGAAAGAAGGTGCAGAGGAAATAGACTGACAAGAGTGTGCTTGCTTCTGTTGCTGGTGTTACCTCAGTTGCGTCTCTAGTGTCTGTTGCTTCTGTTGCGTTCTGTTCATCTGTTGCTGGTGTTGCTTCGGTTGCCTCTGTTGCTTCTGTTGATGGTGTTGCTTCTGTTGCTTCTGTTGCTTCTGTTTCAATGGAGCTTCTCTGTCCCAAGCTTGGACCCCTCACCCTTGCCTGCTCCTTTCCTGATGCCCAGATGTGCCAGGTCCTCAAATCATTGGCAAGGTGTTATAGATTATGCTGATATGAGTGCGCTGCATTCTCTTGTAGCTCGTCGATATTCATGACGCCATGTATGATGTCAACATTCACTCGTCTACCCTAATAGCTGGAGCACTGGCTGACTACCGCTACTTCCCTGACCCAGATTTCCTGCTCCTTGTAACTTGTTTTGCCCTCATTAGGAGGGCCTGGCTGACTACCGCTACTTCCCCGAGCCGGATCTGCTTCCCCTCATTGTCTCTGAAGAGATGATCGAGTCTGAGCGGGTGAGTCAAGATATTTTATGCAGCGGGGCGAGGGGAAGCTGCGTCAATACGGGTTTCGCCCTCTTTTTAATCCCTCCTGGTTTGGTCCCTAATGGCCTAGTAGCGGCTGCCTGGTCGTCCCCCAAGGTAGCCTGGCGCACCCTTTAGTATGCACTGTGCTGCCACCTGGCGAGCTCTGCATATGTAGCGTACAACCGTGTTGCTTTGGGTGTATGTATCCCAGTTGTACTTAAACTTCTCTGTCCTTCTGGCTTGTACAGCCTGGCTCGTCACTCATGGCTTAAAGGGGCATGTATCCACGCTTTAACAGCCACTGTCTGCGCCATTGGCAGGCATCCATGCCAGAGCTCCCATCTGCCAAGCGGGAGCGGTACCTGACACTGGGCCTGCCGATGTACGACGTCCTGATTCTGTCGGATGACGTGGCGACGGCGCGCTTCTTTGATGCCGTGTTGTCGGCCGGTGTGGCCCCCAAGACAGCATCCAACTGGGTCATGGGAGACATAATGGCCTACTGCAATGTAAGTGTACTGCCTGCAATTGATGTACGGCATGTACTGCTGCAAGCTGACGTTTGTACTGCAATGTGAGTGTATACCGGTAGTATATATGTACTGCTGATAGCTGATAGCTGATGCATGTACTGCATTGTGAGTTGTATGTCTGGCAGCAGCTGTACGAAAGGTACTGGTGCATGCTGATGCATGTACTGCAATGTGAATGTATTGCCTGACAACTGGTGTGCTATATGTACTGCCACAAGCTGATGCATGTAAGGAAATGTGAGCGTCATATTTTCCTGACTATGGTTAGCAGTTGCCTTCACCTGAAGCCCACTGCTAACCAAAGTATCAATTGCCCTCAATAACTTAGTGGCTAATACCCCCCAAAGGTTGGGTAACTCTAAGTTACACAGCCTAGAACGCTGATGTCCTGCATGTGCGGACGCGCGCTGATGCTTGTGCTGCAATGTCAGTCTTTTGCCGTGTACCGCTGCATGCTGATGCATAGTACTGCAAAGTGAGTGTAGTATCTGGCTAAGCGTAGCCCCCCTAGCACCCTCCTTGCCCCCCTCTCTATCCCCCAAACATACCCCAGGGTTTGACAAGCTATTTTACAGCCATCCTGTAAGTGTTGGAATGCTATTTGAATCCAAGCCCTGGGCGCCTTGAGGGTAGGGTGCTTGAGGACAGGGTGCTTGAGGGTTGAAGCTTCCCAGTAATTTCCGGCAACCCCACACATAACCACCATCCTCGGTCACTCTCTCTCACCAATTAAGTAATAGCGTTGCTGCTTGACCGGAAGCTGCCCTGTGGCTGCCCTGAAGCTACCCTGAAGCTAACATGAAGCTGACATGAAGTTGACATGAAGCTACCATGTGGCACTGACATGGTCTGCACAGGATTGCTGACAAAAACACATCAGAAGATTCTGTCAGGATGCAAGCTAACAGGCTGACTACGCTGGTATCTTCGAACTGTTTTTGTTGCTTCCTGCCCGCCCCCCCTGACCACTCGGCTTCATGTGCTCTATGTATCCTCAGGAGAAGAAACTGGGGATGGACCAGCTGGCAATGGCGCCTGCTGCCCTGGCTGAGATGATCAGCCTGATTGAGGACACCACGATCAGCGGCAAGATTGCAAAGGACATCTTGCCGGACCTGCTGGAGGGCAAGGGCAACAAGGGAGTTAAGGTGCGGAGGGGAGTATAAACTAGTGTGCGGACTGCGGAGGATTTAGGAACTTTGTCAGGTGTGTCAGGATGGGGCCGACGGCAAGACGACATACCTGACCTACTGCTGGATAAGAACAGCTGCAGTGTCATCATGACGAGTTTACCGACACGCTTTCATGACGGCTGATGTGTGGCCAATACCTGCTCCTTTTTTTGTTTTGTTAAGTCTCTAGATGTATACCTGGTTCTCGAACTGTCTGATGTGTGGGCAATACATGTTCCTCTTTTTACTCTTCATTCTTGAACTGACTGATATGTGGCCAATACCTGCTCCTCTTTTGGTGTCGACCCAGCTTCTGTGTGTTTACTTGGTTCTTGAACTGACTGATGTGTGGCCAATACCTGCTCCTCTGTGTTTTTTCAAGTCCCTGCGTACATGGCTCGTTCTTTGCCAGAAACTGCTCCTGTTAATGTTTGACCCAGCCTCAAGGTACCAGGGAATATCGTAGTCCTGGTTGATGTAGGGGGGACGTCCTCTCGTTTCATTTATTTGTTCTATGTATTGACTCATGGCCGGTGCCTCCTCCTTTGTTTTTCTCAAGTACCGTGTTCGGTATTTGTATTGGATGATCCATGGCCGGTGCCTGCTGCCCGAGTGTGTTTAGAAGGAGCTGCTGCTGATCAGGGACCATGCCGCCATCTGGTCAAATTGGCGACGGTGCTGGCTGCCAAAATTAAGTAACTCATGGCTGGTGTTTGGCCGGTGCCTGCTGCAGGCCTATGTTGAGAAGAAGGGCCTGTTGATGATCAGTGACGAGGCTGCCATTTCATCCATGGTAGCGGCAGTGCTGGCTGCCAACCCCAAGGAGCTCACCGACTACCGCGGTGGCAAGACCAAACTACAAGGCTTTTTCCAGGGGTAAGCAGGTCCACTGCCATTTTTGAACATGAATTTGAATTTGTGGCCGTCGTTAGAGCACCTGCGTAGGATGTTGGTGGTGTCCGGTGGACCTGGCCTCAATCCCCCCGGGTGTGTTATCATGCCAGCGTCCATGCTTCCACCGCTTCCCCCCTACTCCCCCCCCATTTTTTCCATAATCAGAAAAATGCCGCCTGCTGGCTTGCTTTCTTCTGTCTTGTGATGAAGAAGTCGGAAGGATGCAACAACTCGCTGCTCATGCAGCACATCATCCTTCTCATCTGATGTGACCTTTTTTCCCTGAAACTTAAGTGGCAGTCTCTCTCATGATCAGCCCCCTTACTACTTCGCTGCCTGCCTGCCTGTAGTATTTTATTGAAGGAGGCCAAGGCCTGCGTTCACCCACAGCCCATGCAAATGTCCCTGCCCCCAAGTCATGTGCTTCTCCCCTTGACCCTCCCTGGCATTGTCTATCATTATCATACACACAACCCTGCTTGTTGATGCTCGTAGTCTCGTGATGAAGGAGTCTAAGGGGCGTGTCAACCCGCAGCTCATGCAGAAAATCCTCCTCATGATGCTCAAGGGTTAGAGATCTCCATTCATCTCTCTGATTGTCCGCATCATGCCTTCTCTGGATGATGCGCTGCAAGGCGCTGTAAGTACTTTTGGCGCCAGCAGCTTGACAAACGTGACTAGCAGAGAGCCAGAGACGTGTCGCACTTGTGAGACACCAGGCACATAGCCCGGTCTCATTCAAATTGGAATGACCTGTATCTCGTCCCAGAAGGATGGCGTCCGTCAAGTGACCGCCCTTTATTACTGGACACGTCATTGGGGATCACTATGAGGCTGTGAACGTAGACGGGATGGGATGGAATCTGCTTTCGTGACAACCTTATACCTCAAGGATGGCTACCCTTTGATGTAAGCTTTGCGATTGAACCTGTTAGAGGTTGAGGAACCGAACTTGCCGAACGATCCTCTCTCCCCCTGTCTACATCACCATGTTCCTGCCCCCCTTAAACAGTAGGGGGCGTGATTGCATCATGGTCATGGCTGTGCATGGTAGCTGGAATTGAGATTCATTGCTCATTTCCTTCTTGTCCCAATCGGCCGAGCGTTTAGCGTGGCCCAGCTAGTTTGCACCGTCATTAACAACACAACATACTGTCCATGTGATCCATCACGATGGGACATATTCGCCAAGCACCTGCAGCCAAGGCACGTCAGGACCAAGTTCACTTGGGACCGGCGCCCGCTGGGGGAGAACTTCTCAGTCTTCCCGGCTGAAGGGTTTCTAGGGCCTCACCAGGTGCGAGCCTAAATCCCAAAACCCAAGGCTGTCATGAGGCACCTATAGAGAGGGCACAGGGGTCATGATTAGCTACTAAAATATTCCCCACTTTTCATCCTTTTCCCCCCTGGCCCTTAGTGTTTGTTTCTTCCTTTCCTCCCAACCCTTAAGTTAGGCGCCCACGCGGCCGAGCCTCTTTAAGAGGGGCCCAGCGGTGTAACGTCATTGGCTTGTTACTGACATATCACAGATTTGCGGGCACACGTCCCACACATAAAGTGTAATGCTCCGCTTGACTGGACATCCACAAATCTACCTGCAATGATTAACGGGGGGAAATCCTCTTGGGGGGAATTTCATTTTCGTGACCCTATGGATTACACTAAAATTTGTAAACACACTTCAATCTGAGAGGCAGGGACACAACCTTGCGGTTTCTGTATCTCGTTTGAGGCTCCTCAATCAATATTCTTGACCTAGAAATCTACGTTCCACACCTGGCAGTCTAGATTTAAAACCTAAATCCGACAGAAAAACCTACTAGATTTAAACCCTCACAACCGGACAGTGAGGCACCCGCGCGGTTGAGCTGTTTAAACCTGTCCCAGAGCTGCTACGTCAATGAGTTAAAAGTCCTCGTAGTATTCACCGGACGACCCGATGTACAGGTCATCTTCTCTTATGTCACCCTGACCAGAATAGTACGCCGCTGGAGCGTTGGTCAAGATGCACCGAGCTGGAACCCCCTGTTAAGGCATGGAGCGGACAGTCAGGACCAGGCCAGAAAGAGTGAGGAGGAGGAGGATATTGCTCATGATCGAACCCATAATATCAATAGAATCATATCGCTGAAGCTGCAGAATCGGTAGTGCCCTCCCTACCAGGGGCAGCCAGCTGGGTGCAGCCGCCAAGCTAGACAGGGTACGGGGTCAGTTACCTAGGAGAGGGGGAAGCCCTCAAGGGGAAAGGACAGCCACCAGGGTGCAGCTGCCTAGCTACAGGGCACACTGGTACAGGGTGCAGCCACTAAGGCGAGGGGGAAGCCCTCAAGGCAAAAGGACAGACACCAATGTAGACATGCGGCAACAGGCAGACTGACTAAAACGGGAGCAGTATTCCAGGACCTCCCGGTGGGCAATCGCAAAAGTTTTAGGTTGAAGCTCGTCACTGATCTCAGACCCAATGACCATGAGGAGGACGAGGTGAGGGTGCCCATCAAACTGATCACCTGCCTCAACCCCAGCCACCTTGAGCATTAGGTGAGGGTGCGCCCCAAACTGATCACCTACCTCAGCCCCAGCCACCTTGAGGGGCAGGCAGGTCATCGTATACCACCCCTCGGAGACGTTTGTCATGACGAGCCCCTCCACAACCATGATGTCCTACGCACAAAAGACAGTACCGTATCCAAAACTTTAAGTTTCCAGGTTTGTGTTATGTACGGGGTGGGTTTCAATATTATTACCCAGCCAAGATCCATCGTTGTGTCATGCACACTCGAGCGGGTCCATCAGGCTTTGAGGCTGACAAGAGTTGACAGTACACTCCATTTCGACTTCAGATATGGCCACTTTTGCAACCTGCACCAAACCCTATGACCAAGATCCGTCCTGCATACAGAAGCGGTTCCTCCATGCTTCATGGCCGATATGGTTGACACTGCATTCCATTCTGAATTCCGATATGATATGGCCATGGTTAGATTGGCACACCCGGCACTGGACCCTACATTCTGATAGCACAAGGGGCCTATGCGTGCTGTTGCAAGCACTCGCACATCCATACCCAACTCCGGCATTAGTGCAGACCACCACAGCCTGTGTGGGTGTACACTTGAGCCCAGTGGGCCCAGACGAGCTTCACCTCGCACAAAAGGCTTCAAGAAACGTGAAGCATGGGCCGAAGCCGCGTCCAAGCCGCCCCCCTGAATCTTCAGCCCGCCTGCCCACCCTCCCCTCCCCTCCCCTCCCCTCTACCCGCACCTTCTTGAAGAGCTCCTGGTGAGCCTCTGCGACTTCTTCATAGCGCGCTATGCTCACGTAGTCGATGCCGATGGTCTTGATGCTGGTGCTTTCTGTCAGGTACCGGGCACCCTCTGCTGTGAAGGCGGTGTAGGAGCTGTCAAACTCGACCCGGCCCATCAGGTTCCTGATAGCAGGGGGGCAACGCAGGGTGACTTCACAATGCACTTGGCGGTAGCGTTCAAGATGCGCTTAGGGGTAGGGATTACGATGCGCTTTAGGGCAGATGGCGGATGGTAGTGGCAGTGTAAGAGACTAAGCCACTGGACCGAAGTACCAGCTGATGCTTGTGGGGCTTTTAGGCCAAAGACTATTCTAGATAGTCGTTGTTATAATGCCCATGTATCATGTATCCACCGTCTGTCTTCGTAAGAATGCCCATGTATCATGTATCCACCGTCTGTCTTCGTAAGAATGCCCATGTATCCGCCATATTCCCCCCCCCCCCGTGCTTAAGTATCCATCAAAAAATCCGAACCCTGAACTATGTGCATCTGTAAATATCATGGATCCTGAGCCCTAAGGGTCCAGCCAATGGCCTTAACCCCAAGCACCCATCCATCAGCATAGACATAAACCATAAGCATGCATCCAATATCATGAACCCTAAACACTCATATAATAGCCTAAACCCTGAACCTTGAACACACATATGATAGCCCAAAGTTATGACGCTAAACACCCTTTCTTTGGTGCCGTCCATGTCATCCTAAACCCTGAACTCGTAACCACCTACCTCATTGTACTGTCCGTCTAATGGATTAGTCATCAAGTCATCTAGGATCTGAAGCTTCTCATTCATCCAACAGCCTGAAGCCTCCCCCCTCCCCCCCCAGACCATCTACTTGTCCTGAACCTTTTTCCCTTACCACGAGCTAAATTGTAAGGGTTCCAGTTGTGAATAGGCCGTTCCGTCAATGCAGCCATTCAACAGCCTTACCCTAAACCTTTAAACCTAATTCTCCTTCGTTGTGCTCTTTGTCTTGAGGATCAGTCGTTCTGTCTGTACATCCATTCGACAAATGATTTACATTCCATAGCCGACATTGTACACGTGGACTCGGAACCCTAGACTACCTAGATGGTGGTGCTGTCCGCCCTGAGGGCCATCCATCCTGCTTTGTCATGCATCTCTAGCTTTTAATCCATACAACGCATACAACCCACACACCCACAGGCCCACCAGCACCTACTTGGTGGTGCTGTCGGTCTTGAGGATGAGCTTTTCCAGTCCATCAGGAATCAGTAGCTTCTCCAGCACCTCCTCTGCAAGGGCGGTGCAGCAAGAGGGGCGGGCACGTTCAGGCAGGAGGGCAGGCACGTTCAGGCAGGAGGGCAGGCACGTTCAGGCAGGAGGGCGGGCACGTTCAGGCAGGAGGGCAGGCATGTTCAGGCAGGAGGGCAGGCACGTTCAGGCAGGAGGGCAGGCATGTTCAGGCAGGAGGGCAGGCATGTTCAGGCAGGAGGGCGGGCACGTTCAGGCAGGAGGGCAGGCATGTTCAGGCAGGAGGGCAGGCACGTTCAGGCAGGAGGGCGGGCACGTTCAGGCAGGAGGGCAGGCATGTTCAGGCAGGAGGGCAGGCATGTTCAGGCAGGAGGGCGGGCATGTTCAGGCAGGAGGGCAGGCATGTTCAGGCAGGAGGGCGGGCACAGTCAAGCAGGAGGGCAGGTTGCTTGGCATGAATCCTTTCTGCCTCTTGCGGGATCTCTAGATCCTCAATCTCATTGTCTGCAGGAGTGGTCGAGCATGAGGGCGGGTAGGGGGACGACAACGCCTGGGCAGACTAGGAGACACACACATGTAATAGTATATGAAGTTGCATGTTTGTGGCATTTCATCTTCCTGAGGACCCATGGACTGTAATGAAAAAAACAGGAATTTAGTGCACGGTTCCAGGTCCCTGTCCTGTCAAGAAGCTAGACGGATGGAATCAAGGAGATGGACTAAAACGCCCGACCCCAGTGCCCTGTCTTCAGGGCTCATGTCCCAGCAAGAGGCTGGACAGATGGCATCAAGGGAGCAGCATGGTAGCACGACTCGGCGCAATAGGTTCAGCCGGATTGTACTGCCAAAGTGCCACAATACGGCAGGATACGGCGCAACATGGCACAGGATCAGCCGGCATTGTGCTACCATGGGGAGCAGTGGAGCTCTGGGGACGCCTGGTGCTTTCGCACCCTGGCTCATGCACTTCATGACATCAAATATTCATCTCTTTATTTCCTGACTAAAAAATGTATCCATATATTTCAAGGCATCAAGTACCGTATTTATTCATACATTTCAAACATGAAGTATGTATAATCCATATATTCCATCAAATAAATGAAGATCATTTAGCCATGTATTTCATGACATTTCATGCCGAACCCTGCTTTTATCGAATCTGCGCCATCCGTCCAAACAGGCAACCCTTAACCTGATATTTCAACGGTACACCTCGCTTTGATCTACTGGCGGTCTGGGTCATACAATACAACATAACATTTGCAATTCAATGTTCATTTGTTCACCCCCCCACTCGCTTGTGATGTTCATTTGTTCACCCCCCCACTCACTTGTGATATTGGTACCAGCAGGCACCTCCCTAACAAGTACGGGACCTGTCCACACACAACGGCAAAAGAAAATAACGGATTAATGCGGCAATCATTTGTTAGGCCAAAATTATTTCAGGGTTCAGTTCCGTAGCCCAGGGGGCAACACTTTGCCCAGGGGTTAAGCCCAGGTTCGAGGGAGAGAGAAGGGAAGGAACACAGGGATTTGGGAGCCCCCTCTCTGAAACCCGTTTTAGCACAGGAGAATACAAAGCCCAGGGGGAAAGCCAAGGGGGGAGAGAGGGAGAGGGGAAGAGGAAGAGGCATGGGAAGAAAGGAAAGGTAAGTAATTCAGGACCCCCCTCGAAGAAGAGCAGCAGTGTAGCCACAGTCAATTTAATATCTCCACATCTCCCACTGATTGACTGTATGCCTTCTCAGCCAGAATGTGCATATCTTTATCAATTGAGTGATGGCAACTGACTCGGCCAATCGGTCTCGTGTCAAGCGTTTTCTCATGCATAGTTATACATATGCACCACACGCTGTTTCTGAGCTCTGGGGAGCCCTCCTGCCCCACCCCCCTGCAGCTTCCACATCCTACACCTTAATCTACTCTGTAAGTTACCAAGAGTTCATACCTTAAAACAAGGGAGGGGGGGGCACTTCCAAGCAGCAGCAGCAGCAAACGGCTATTTCACAAAAAATGAAGTCGAACTTGAATGAGGGCGAGCCCCCTACCCGACAGCATTCTGACATGCCAGAGAGTCATGTTCTCATGCCACAACAGCTATGCCACAGCATGAAGACATGCCATGGTGTCATGCCACAACAGCTATGCCACAGCATGAAGACATGCCATGGTGTCATGCCTTATCAGCTGTGCCACAGCATAAAGTGTTCTAGAAGACATGCCACAGCGGGACATGCCACATCAGCTTTGCCACAAAATTACGATTTAGTCACTTGTGTCATGTCACTACCCCACGGGTCATTCGGCCGGCCAGCTGCTTCATGGCCTTCCATTGCTCACCCACAAGCAGGGTGAGATCCACCTTCTCTGATGAAACACCGCTTTCGAATTTAATCTGGTCGAAATGGGACGGCATGTCAATGTGGGTTCCTGCAAATAGACAAGGGTGTTCCGGATCAAAACGGCATGAGTGTGAACCATGACATCAAGATAACCTAAGTGGTAGGAGGGAGGGTGAAGGTCAACATTTAGAGAACCCAATTTATTTTGAGTAAAAGTGAACGCAATTTAAAGGATTTTTGAGGAAAGACTATTCGAGGAAAAGTGAAGGTCCAGGATAACCCAATTGACATGACTACTTGAGAAAGGGTGAAGGTCCGCGATAAGATATCTCCAGTCGACTTGGTGGCAGGTTTTAGATACACATTTGAATTTCAAGGATATCAAAGCACTGCCGCGTCACACTAGCTCCCCCCTGGGATGTTGCTCCATCCTTGTCCATAGAGTGGTTGCATGCTGCTTCTTGAAACAGATCCCATGCGCCTTAAAGATCCGCTTGGGCTGTCAAATATGTGTGCCCTGTGGCTACCCCCTGGGGGCATCCCCATCGAGTGGCGTTGGACGCAGATAAACTAAAAAGGTGGATCAGCAGTTCAGGGCAAGAACCTCGGTATTAACCAGAAGGTGCCCGACAGTGTTTCTTTTGTTGGCTACAAGGTCACCCTTTGCCGGACCGCTCGCTGCCTCCCAAGACCTGATTGGGACCAAGCCTGGGCCGGCCGGCGAATGATGGCCCAAGCAGCAGGGCTGGCCACACCTGGGGTGTCCGGCCGACGGCCAGAGTGTAGATGATATGTAGCTGAGTCACGAAAAAAAGCTGTTGCCCGGTCATGGGAGGCTGGGACCTCTGACGGCCCTCCCTGCCTGGCCCTTTCGAAAAGCCTAAGGTTGGTTGCATGCATGGACCGTGGTTATCCCCTGGTGGTTATATTCACACTGAAACAACATGCTTGTGTCCCGCGGTAGGGGGCTATGCACCCTAAAAAGAAATACCGGTAGACCTGTGTGCGCTGAAAAGGAGAGATCGCTGAGGTTGCAGTTGTCGCCGTTGGCCATTTCCTTGACGGTGACCCGGTAGGCAGACCCTAGGCCAGTCGGGGAGTCCCTGAGGGGGGAGGGGGTAATTTGTGATCGGGCGAAGCTTGGCATTCCAGAGCGCGAGTGTTATGATGTTAGCCTCATCAGGTTTCAATACGGGTGCAGGGTTTTGGCTCAAGCAGAGCAACCAACCCTTTTGAAAACCCTTAACTTACTAAGCAGATGCCAAGGATTACTTGCTAAGGTAAGGTTTGCTAACAGAGCTGAAGGGTAGTGGCTATGCAGCCGCAATTTAGTCCTGTCCAGATTTATGATGCGGCTAACATAAGCCGGACAACACCGTCGGTGCAACTCTGACTGATTATGCGGGCACAAGAGTGCTGCATGTTCGAAGCTATGCAGTAAAACCGGTAGCTTAGGTGTGAAGTTGGCACTACATCAGCATGCACTTTCTCAGTTCCTTGCGGAATCCCAAGCTCCTTGGCTAGTGGACAATCAGCGATCGCTAGTTATCACACAGTACAGTGCAGTGGGTGAAGTAAGCCCTTCAAATCTTCAAAAAAACAGGCATGCCCGGCTGTGTAGCAGGCATGCATGGCCAGGCCACAACAGGCAATCAGCCATGCAGGTAAGGGTTACACAATGCTAGGGCTCAATGAGCGAAATCTTGGAGAGGTCTGGACCTGTCACAAGAAGTCGAAGGTACTTCGTCATGAGCCCCGAACACCAATCAATGCTCACCAGGTGGGTAGATCTTGGTGAATCGTGGCTGTAATATCGATAACGAAGGGAGTAAACTCGGAAACATCAGCACTGTCGTGCGCATTGTCTCCACCGTCTCCTCCACAGTCCCCATCCGGCTCCACGGGTGGACTGGTGCACATACCAGAATCACTCCTGGCTACCAACGCGAGTAAAAACAACACAGATACCATGATTAAAATTGCTGATTTCATGGCGGCAAGATTGCCCGATATTAATGTCAGAGCGTAGAACGGTATGCTTGCAGCGTCGCAGCGTCGAGTTGCAAGTGCCATGTGCTGATGTGCACATGCTGTACGCTAGTTGGTTGAGGGTAGGGTATATGTGGAAGCTGGCCGAACAATTGCCAACTCTGCACACGGACTGCCTTTTAGAGTGGCGTAATAGCTGTGAGGGAACTTCGCCTGATTCGCTTGAAATACGAGAACTTAAGACAGGATGTGCGGTATTCTGGCTGTTCTCAACTCAACCGATGACAGCGCAGCGATGCGTTCAAAGGTGCTGGCGCTGAGCCGGCGTCAACAGCACCGCGGACCGGACTGGTGCGCACATCGTTGCGGATCAGACATAATGCACATTGGCAGTTGCTGGATGGACATGGAGTCCCAACCTCACCAGGCACTATCAAAAGCTGAAAATATGTCACTCTGTTGTGCAATTGGATGCGCCAGTGTGTGGCAGCACTTCTGTCACCTGCCCTTGGATCGTCTCATAGTCAGCGAGGCAGCCGTCACCCTGGGGGTTGGGGGCGGGGTGGATCATGATCTCGATGAAAAAACTGCCACCTCGGCGCAGGTCTGGTATGCACCATTGGGGAAACCATTTCCTCGCGCACGAGCGCCTTGCCATTATCGACCCTGCCTCCGGCGACCAGCCGCTGTTCAACGAGGACAAGACCATCAGCGTCACCGTCAACGGCGAAATCTACAACTACAAGGAGCTCACCGCTAAGATTGTGGAGAAGAAGCCGAACGTCAAGTTTGCCACGCAGAGTGACTGCGAGGTACGAAGTTCATGCAAAAGCCGTACTGCCATGCTCATGGCCTCATGGGGAATGGCAGTGGGGGACTCTATAATGGCTCTAGGCCACGGAAAGAATACGGCTCGTCTGGAACACGCAGAATCACCTTGACTGCAATGGGTTGTTGCAGCTCTCCAAACAAGGTTGCGTTCATAGTATCCTCATCTTGGAAGGCCATTCTCGCCCTACCAGCAGAGGTGGTGCCAGCCTAGTTTATGTGCGTGCAGCCAAGTCAGGGCTAAGCGGCTCTGTGGCAAGGTCCATCTGCCAGCATAGCTTTCACCAGCATGTGGTTCATGGGCATGTAACCACACCAGGGCTAGTTGGCTGTGTGGCAATCTCCAACCAACTGGCATATCTTTAATCTGCCAGATTCATGTGCATGCAACCACATCAGGGCTAGGTGGCTGTGTTGCAATCTCCCCCCAACTGGTATATCTTTAATCTGCCAGCTTCATGAGCATGCAACCACATCAGGGCTAGGTGGCTGTGCTGCAATCTCCCCCCAACTGGTATATCTTTAATCTGCCAGCTTCATGTGCATGCAACCACATCAGGGCTAGGTGGCTGTGCTGCAATCTCCCCCCAACTGGCATCTTCATGAATCTGCCAGCTTCATGTGCATGCAACCACATCAGGGCTAGGTGGCTGTGTTGCAATCTCCCCCCAACTGGCATCTTCATGAATCTGCCAGCTTCATGTGCATGTAACCACATCAGGGCTAGGTGGCTGTGCTGCAATCTCCCCCCAACTGGCATATCTTTAATCTGCAAGCTTCATGTGCATGCAACCACATCAGGGCTAGGTGGCTGTGCTGCAATCTCCCCCCAACTGGTATATCTTTAATCTGCCAGCTTCATGTGCATGCAACCACAACAGGGCTAGGTGGCTGTGCTGCAATCTCCCCCCAACTGGCATCTTCATGAATCTGCCAGCTTCATGTGCATGCAACCACATCAGGGCTAGGTGGCTGTGCTGCAATCTCCAACCAACTGGCATCTTCTTCAATCTGCCAGCTTCATGTGCATGCAACCACATCAGGGCTAGGTGGCTGTGCTGCAATCTCCAACCAACTGGCATATCTTTAATCTGCCAGCTTCATGTGCATGCAACCACATCAGGGCTAGGTGGCTGTGCTGCAATCTCCCCCCAACTGGCATCTTCATGAATCTGCCAGCTTCATGTGCATGTAACCACATCAGGGCTAGGTGGCTGTGCTGCAATCTCCCCCCAACTGGCATCTTCATGAATCTGCCAGCTTCATGTGCATGCAACCACATCAGCTAGGTGGCTGTGTTGCAACCTGCCCCCAACTGGCATCTTCATGAATCTGCCAGCTTCATGTGCATGTAACCACATCAGGGCTAGGTGGCTGTGCTGCAATCTCCCCCCAACTGGCATCTTCATGAATCTGCCAGCTTCATGTGCATGCAACCACATCAGGGCTAGGTGGCTGTGTTGCAATCTCCCCCCAACTGGCATCTTCATGAATCTGCCAGCTTCATGTGCATGTAACCACATACGGGCTACGTGGCTGTGCTGCAATCTCCCCCCAACTAGCATCTTCTTTAATCTGCCAGCTTCATGTGCATGTAACCACATCAGGGCTAGGTGGCTGTGCTGCAATCTCCCCCCAACTGGCATCTTCATGAATCTGCCAGCTTCATGTGCATGTAACCACACCAGGGCTAGGTGGCTGTGCTGCAATCTCCCCCCAACTGGCATCTTCATGAATCTGCCAGCTTCATGTGCATGTAACCACATCAGGGCTAGGTGGCTGTGCTGCAATCTCCCCCCAACAGGCATCTTCATGAATCTGCCAGCTTCATGTGCATGTAACCACATCAGGGCTAGGTGGCTGTGTTGCAATCTCCCCCCAACTGGCATCTTCATGAATCTGCCAGCTTCATGTGCATGTAACCACATCAGGGCTAGGTGGCTGTGCTGCAATCTCCCCCCAACTGGCATCTTCATGATTCTGCCAGCTTCATGTGCATGTAACCATATCAGGGCTACGTAGCTGTGCTGCAACCCCCCCCCCAACTGGCATCTTCTTTAATATGCCAGCTTCATGTGCTTCATGTGCTTCATTGCATCAACCACAGTCGAAGATGTTGATTGCCAGCCAGCCACGCTATGCTAGACAAGGCCCACGGGCTAAGCGGATTTTTCTGAAAGATTACAAAAGAAAGTGGCTGTGCATGAATGCTTCACCTGTTAGTGCCTTAGCAGCATGGTTTGCCTCGTTAATCATCTGACGACGATCACTAGGACGTCTTGTATGTCGAAATCTATGCTCGTGCCGTCCCAGACCTTGCATTCTGGACGGCACAGCCGCCCTAGCTCCCTATGTACCTGATTTAAGTTATCATGTGGCTAAAACTGTATCCCTAGCTTTTCAATAAGTAAGTGAGGTATGCGCTCTGGGCATGGATTAGTGAGGCCACTCATTCAGCATGTAGGTCTGGTCAAGCCACCATCCTTGCGTTGAACTCCCACCTCCTCAAATCCAAATTCAAGTGACTAGTGCGCCCTGGGCGTGGGCTAATGAGGCCACTCCTTGATCAGGCCATTCCGCAGAAGCTCTGGGTAAGCTGCCATCCTGAAACTTTTCATCTTCCCCCCTCCAGGTGATCAGCCACCTATATGAGCTGTATGGAGTGGATGTGGCCTCCATGCTCGATGGCTTCTTCGCTTTCGTGGCCCTGGATAAGAAGACCAACACATTCTACGCGGCGCGCGACCCCTTCGGGATCACTTGCTTGTACATCGGGTGGGGCAAGGACGGCTCGGTGTGGCTCTCGTCAGAGATGAAGTGCCTGAAGGTGGGAGGGCGCCTGTCAATCCTGTCATTGATAATTACTTGTCATCAGACGTAATTCTGGTCGGAATTCGCTTTTTTTTCTTTTTTTCCTGGGGATGATGCATGCGAGATTACCGCAATATAGTTGAGGCTGGGAAAGTGAGGGCTATACCTGAGAGGTCTATGGCAGCGTATTGGAATACATGCCGCGTAGGCTCTATTGCGTAGGAGTTTAGGAGTCATGCATAAATCTTGAAGTTCCCTTGTGGGTTTCAAGATGTTATGCGCAGCTTCAGGCTGCATCAGGAGTGTGTTAGGGGTCACCGTGTGGCTCAAACATTTAGCAGACTGATGTCACCAGAGCTACCCCTCTGCTTTGCTTGGAGCAGTCTTTTTAATCTGACCCTGTTTTCCTGGGGCCTTGTTTGATTGCACCCACCGTAAGGACTAGGGAAGCCTCCTTGCCGAAAACTCTCAGTCTGCATCTCCTGACTTCATCAGCACCCTATCCGCCTCTCTTGATGACATTGACACCCGGTCCCCCTCTTCTGACCTTATCGGTAATTCAGCATCCGGTCCGGTTCGCCTGATCTCATCAGCATCCCCCCCCCCCCCTGCCCGTTGATGACATCAGTCCCCTGCATCACTCCTTCTTCTGGCACCTTACACGTGATGATTGCGCTCATCTCGCTGCATGGCATCAGCCCCCTGCGCGATACCCCCCTGCCCGTTGGGAACTAGGGACACAACGGGCAGGGACCCTGCATCCTAATGATCTGGGCTGCCTTCCTCACTTCACAGGATGACTGCACGCGCTTCCAGCAGTTCCCTCCTGGACACTACTATGACAGCAAGACAGGTGAGGGCAGAGCAGGGAGGAAGGAGGAGGGGTATGGAAGTATGTTAGGGGTGGAGGGGGAGAAGGGCAGGGATATGGGTTGGCTGGTGCGCTCCCTTGTCCTTGTGCTGCCATTAGCTCTCCCTCTGGTCCTTGCTGTTGTTGCTGTGTCTGCACAACCATCAAAACCCTCTCCGCAAGGGCAAAGCATCAGCAGGGGCAGATTGCAAACAGACAGCAGATTTGTGGCAAATGTGATCCCGACCTTGTATGTTTTGAGGGGCTATCTTTATATACAGCTTGAGGTACATTCATGGTAAATTAGCGCTACGAAGTTGAGGGGAAAAGAGAAAGGGTCGGCGAAAAAAATGCAGCCACTGGAAAGATGGAGCCAGCGCCTCAATGCTGCCCACGGCTCTTTCCTGGCCCATGCCTTGCACAGTAGTTGCACGTGGCCTAGACCCATGTCCTTTTACTGGGTGAGCTCAGTGCTGGCTGCCCACACCTCCATGAGAAACATATCTTACATATGAGTATATGACATCACAACCCGAAATGCAAAATAGTTGCCTGTCCTGGCAAGTTCACGCGCCACTTCAACCTCAATTCCACGCGGACTTGAAAAACAGCCTGACTGCTGTTTCACTCTGTCCAGGCGAGTTCACCCGGTACTACAACCCCAAGTTCTACACAGACTTTGACGCCAAGCCGGAGCGCTTCCCCTCGGAACCGCTGGACCTCAAGCTGCTGCGCACTTCGTTTGAGAAGTCGGTGGTCAAGCGTCTTATGTCAGACGTGCCGTTCGGTGCGTAGCGTAAGGGAGGCAGGCCTGGTAAGAGGTCCAGCATAACGATTTGGAGAGTCAAGGATCAGGGTCTGTGCTCTGTGGGAGCTGCCATGTGTGCCTACGGTAACCTGCCCTATGGGCAGGGCCCTGCACTACCCTTCAGTAGCCCTCTTTTATTGTTGTTGTTGTTGGGGATTTATTGCCGAAGCATTGCATCCAGACATAGTTGCACAGATGCACTCCTCATAGCATTGCGTTCATACATGGTTCGCACAGGATACACAGTGTGCAGTGATGCACTCCTCATAGCGTGTGTGCGGTCATTGATCCCTGCGGCAAACTTCCAAAATCAATATTTAAGTGTCTATGCAGTCCTGGCAACCTTCCAAAATCTATATTTTTGTGTCAAGTGTCTACGCAGTCCTGGCATTCTGGCAACTTTCCAAAATCAATATCTAAGTGTCTATGCAGTCCTGGCAACCTTCCAATATCTATATTTTTGTGTCAAGTGTCTACGCAGGCCTGGATGTTTCGCCCTCCTTCAGGTCGGCCCCATGCCCTTGCTGCCCTCCCAAGTGTTTTGTCATGATGTCTGGCTTGCCCTTGCAACCCACACAGGTGTCTTGTCTTTGATGTCTCGCCCCTTATACCCCCCAGCCCACCCAAGCTTCTTGTCCTGTATGTTTTGTCCTTGATGCCTCCCCCCCTCTGCCTGCTGCCTGCCGAGGCGTCTTGTCCTTGATGCCCCCCCCCCTCTGCCTGCTGCCTGCCGAGGCGTCTTGTCCTTGATGCCTCCCCCCCTCTGCCTGCTGCCTGCCGAGGCGTCTTGTCCTTGATGCCTCCCCCCCCTCTGCCTGCTGCCTGCCGAGGCGTCTTGTCCTTGATGCCTCCCCCCCTCTGCCTGCTGCCTGCCCAGGCGTCTTGTCCTTGATGCCTCCCCCCCTCTGCCTGCTGCCTGCCCAGGCGTCTTGTCCTTGATGCCTCCCCCCCTCTGCCTGCTGCCTGCCCAGGCGTCTTGTCCTTGATGCCTCCCCCCCTCTGCCTGCTGCCTGCCCAGGCGTCTTGTCCTTGATGCCTCCCCCCCTCTGCCTGCTGCCTGCCCAGGCGTCTTGTCCTTGATGCCTCCCCCCCTCTGCCTGCTGCCTGCCCAGGCGTCTTGTCCATGATGCCCCCCCCCCTCTGCCTGCTGCCTGCCCAGGCGTGTTGTCCTTGATGCCTCCCCCCCTCTGCCTGCTGCCTGCCGAGGCGTCTTGTCCTTGATGCCTCCCCCCCTCTGCCTGCTGCCTGCCCAGGCGTGTTGTCCTTGATGCCTCCCCCCTCTGCCTGCTGCCTGCCGAGGCGTCTTGTCCTTGATGCCTCCCCCCCTCTGCCTGCTGCCTGCCCAGGCGTCTTGTCCTTGATGCCTCCCCCCCTCTGCCTGCTGCCTGCCCAGGCGTCTTGTCCTTGATGCCTCCCCCCCTCTGCCTGCTGCCTGCCCAGGCGTCTTGTCCTTGATGCCTCCCCCCCTCTGCCTGCTGCCTGCCCAGGCGTCTTGTCCTTGATGCCTCCCCCCCTCTGCCTGCTGCCTGCCCAGGCGTCTTGTCCTTGATGCCTCCCCCCCTCTGCCTGCTGCCTGCCGAGGCGTCTTGTCCTTGATGCCTCCCCCCCTCTGCCTGCTGCCTGCCCAGGCGTCTTGTCCTTGATGCCTCCCCCCCTCTGCCTGCTGCCTGCCGAGGCGTCTTGTCCTTGATGCCTCCCCCCCCTCTGCCTGCTGCCTGCCGAGGCGTCTTGTCCTTGATGCCTCCCCCCCTCTGCCTGCTGCCTGCCCAGGCGTCTTGTCCATGATGCCCCCCCCCCTCTGCCTGCTGCCTGCCCAGGCGTCTTGTCCTTGATGCCTCCCCCCCTCTGCCTGCTGCCTGCCCAGGCGTCTTGTCCTTGATGCCTCCCCCCCTCTGCCTGCTGCCTGCCCAGGCGTCTTGTCCTTGATGCCTCCCCCCCTCTGCCTGCTGCCTGCCGAGGCGTCTTGTCCTTGATGCCTCCCCCCCCTCTGCCTGCTGCCTGCCCAGGCGTCTTGTCCTTGATGCCTCCCCCCCTCTGCCTGCTGCCTGCCCAGGCGTCTTGTCCTTGATGCCTCCCCCCCTCTGCCTGCTGCCTGCCCAGGCGTCTTGTCCTTGATGCCCCCCCCCCTCTGCCTGCTGCCTGCCCAGGCGTCTTGTCCTTGATGCCTCCCCCCCTCTGCCTGCTGCCTGCCCAGGCGTCTTGTCCTTGATGCCCCCCCCCTCTGCCTGCTGCCTGCCGAGGCGTCTTGTCCTTGATGCCCCCCCCCCTCTGCCTGCTGCCTGCCCAGGCGTCTTGTCCTTGATGCCTCCCCCCCTCTGCCTGCTGCCTGCCCAGGCGTCTTGTCCTTGATGCCTCCCCCCCTCTGCCTGCTGCCTGCCGAGGCGTCTTGTCCTTGATGCCCCCCCCCCTCTGCCTGCTGCCTGCCCAGGCGTCTTGTCCTTGATGCCTCCCCCCCCTCTGCCTGCTGCCTGCCCAGGCGTCTTGTCCTTGATGCCTCCCCCCCTCTGCCTGCTGCCTGCCGAGGCGTCTTGTCCTTGATGCCTCCCCCCCTCTGCCTGCTGCCTGCCCAGGCGTCTTGTCCTTGATGCCTCCCCCCCCTCTGCCTGCTGCCTGCCGAGGCGTCTTGTCCTTGATGCCTCCCCCCCTCTGCCTGCTGCCTGCCGAGGCGTCTTGTCCTTGATGCCTCCCCCCCCTCTGCCTGCTGCCTGCCGAGGCGTCTTGTCCTTGATGCCTCCCCCCCTCTGCCTGCTGCCTGCCGAGGCGTGTTGTCCTTGATGCCTCCCCCCCCTCTGCCTGCTGCCTGCCGAGGCGTCTTGTCCTTGATGCCTCCCCCCCTCTGCCTGCTGCCTGCCGAGGCGTCTTGTCCTTGATGCCTCCCCCCCCTCTGCCTGCTGCCTGCCCAGGCGTCTTGTCCTTGATGCCTCCCCCCCTCTGCCTGCTGCCTGCCCAGGCGTCTTGTCCATGATGCCCCCCCCCCTCTGCCTGCTGCCTGCCCAGGCGTCTTGTCCTTGATGCCTCCCCCCCTCTGCCTGCTGCCTGCCGAGGCGTCTTGTCCTTGATGCCTCCCCCCCTCTGCCTGCTGCCTGCCGAGGCGTCTTGTCCTTGATGCCTCCCCCCCTCTGCCTGCTGCCTGCCCAGGCGTCTTGTCCTTGATGCCTCCCCCCCTCTGCCTGCTGCCTGCCCAGGCGTCTTGTCCTTGATGCCTCCCCCCCTCTGCCTGCTGCCTGCCCAGGCGTCTTGTCCTTGATGCCTCCCCCCCTCTGCCTGCTGCCTGCCGAGGCGTCTTGTCCTTGATGCCTCCCCCCCTCTGCCTGCTGCCTGCCCAGGCGTCTTGTCCTTGATGCCTCCCCCCCTCTGCCTGCTGCCTGCCCAGGCGTCTTGTCCTTGATGCCTCCCCCCCTCTGCCTGCTGCCTGCCCAGGCGTCTTGTCCTTGATGCCTCCCCCCCTCTGCCTGCTGCCTGCCCAGGCGTCTTGTCCTTGATGCCTCCCCCCCTCTGCCTGCTGCCTGCCGAGGCGTCTTGTCCTTGATGCCTCCCCCCCTCTGCCTGCTGCCTGCCGAGGCGTCTTGTCCTTGATGCCTCCCCCCCTCTGCCTGCTGCCTGCCGAGGCGTCTTGTCCTTGATGCCTCCCCCCCTCTGCCTGCTGCCTGCCCAGGCGTCTTGTCCTTGATGCCTCCCCCCCTCTGCCTGCTGCCTGCCGAGGCGTCTTGTCCTTGATGCCTCCCCCCTCTGCCTGCTGCCTGCCCAGGCGTCTTGTCCTTGATGCCTCCCCCCCTCTGCCTGCTGCCTGCCCAGGCGTCTTGTCCTTGATGCCTCCCCCCCTCTGCCTGCTGCCTGCCGAGGCGTCTTGTCCTTGATGCCTCCCCCCCTCTGCCTGCTGCCTGCCCAGGCGTCTTGTCCTTGATGCCTCCCCCCCTCTGCCTGCTGCCTGCCGAGGCGTCTTGTCCTTGATGCCTCCCCCCCTCTGCCTGCTGCCTGCCCAGGCGTCTTGTCCTTGATGCCTCCCCCCCTCTGCCTGCTGCCTGCCCAGGCGTCTTGTCCTTGATGCCTCCCCCCCTCTGCCTGCTGCCTGCCCAGGCGTGTTGTCCTTGATGCCTCCCCCCCTCTGCCTGCTGCCTGCCGAGGCGTCTTGTCCTTGATGCCTCCCCCCCTCTGCCTGCTGCCTGCCGAGGCGTCTTGTCCTTGATGCCTCCCCCCCTCTGCCTGCTGCCTGCCCAGGCGTCTTGTCCTTGATGCCTCCCCCCCTCTGCCTGCTGCCTGCCGAGGCGTCTTGTCCTTGATGCCTCCCCCCCTCTGCCTGCTGCCTGCCGAGGCGTCTTGTCCTTGATGCCTCCCCCCTCTGCCTGCTGCCTGCCCAGGCGTCTTGTCCTTGATGCCTCCCCCCCTCTGCCTGCTGCCTGCCCAGGCGTCTTGTCCTTGATGCCTCCCCCCCTCTGCCTGCTGCCTGCCCAGGCGTCTTGTCCTTGATGCCTCCCCCCCTCTGCCTGCTGCCTGCCGAGGCGTCTTGTCCTTGATGCCTCCCCCCCTCTGCCTGCTGCCTGCCGAGGCGTCTTGTCCTTGATGCCTCCCCCCCTCTGCCTGCTGCCTGCCGAGGCGTCTTGTCCTTGATGCCTCCCCCCCTCTGCCTGCTGCCTGCCGAGGCGTCTTGTCCTTGATGCCTCCCCCCCTCTGCCTGCTGCCTGCCCAGGCGTCTTGTCCTTGATGCCTCCCCCCCTCTGCCTGCTGCCTGCCCAGGCGTCTTGTCCTTGATGCCTCCCCCCCTCTGCCTGCTGCCTGCCGAGGCGTCTTGTCCTTGATGCCTCCCCCCCTCTGCCTGCTGCCTGCCGAGGCGTCTTGTCCTTGATGCCTCCCCCCCTCTGCCTGCTGCCTGCCCAGGCGTCTTGTCCTTGATGCCTCCCCCCCTCTGCCTGCTGCCTGCCGAGGCGTCTTGTCCTTGATGCCTCCCCCCCTCTGCCTGCTGCCTGCCCAGGCGTCTTGTCCTTGATGCCTCCCCCCCTCTGCCTGCTGCCTGCCCAGGCGTCTTGTCCTTGATGCCTCCCCCCCTCTGCCTGCTGCCTGCCCAGGCGTCTTGTCCTTGATGCCTCCCCCCCTCTGCCTGCTGCCTGCCGAGGCGTCTTGTCCTTGATGCCTCCCCCCCTCTGCCTGCTGCCTGCCCAGGCGTCTTGTCCTTGATGCCTCCCCCCCTCTGCCTGCTGCCTGCCCAGGCGTCTTGTCCTTGATGCCTCCCCCCCTCTGCCTGCTGCCTGCCGAGGCGTCTTGTCCATGATGCCTCCCCCCCTCTGCCTGCTGCCTGCCCAGGCGTCTTGTCCTTGATGCCTCCCCCCCTCTGCCTGCTGCCTGCCCAGGCGTCTTGTCCTTGATGCCTCCCCCCCTCTGCCTGCTGCCTGCCGAGGCGTCTTGTCCTTGATGCCCCCCCCCCTCTGCCTGCTGCCTGCCCAGGCGTCTTGTCCTTGATGCCTCCCCCCCTCTGCCTGCTGCCTGCCCAGGCGTCTTGTCCTTGATGCCTCCCCCCCTCTGCCTGCTGCCTGCCGAGGCGTCTTGTCCTTGATGCCTCCCCCCCTCTGCCTGCTGCCTGCCCAGGCGTCTTGTCCTTGATGCCCCCCCCCCTCTGCCTGCTGCCTGCCGAGGCGTCTTGTCCTTGATGCCTCCCCCCCTCTGCCTGCTGCCTGCCCAGGCGTCTTGTCCATGATGCCCCCCCCCCTCTGCCTGCTGCCTGCCGAGGCGTTTTGTCCTTGATGCCTCCCCCCCTCTGCCTGCTGCCTGCCGAGGCGTGTTGTCCATGATGCCTCCCCCCCTCTGCCTGCTGCCTGCCCAGGCGTCTTGTCCTTGATGCCTCCCCCCCTCTGCCTGCTGCCTGCCGAGGCGTCTTGTCCTTGATGCCTCCCCCCCTCTGCCTGCTGCCTGCCCAGGCGTCTTGTCCATGATGCCTCCCCCCCTCTGCCTGCTGCCTGCCCAGGCGTGTTGTCCATGATGCCTCCCCCCCTCTGCCTGCTGCCTGCCCAGGCGTCTTGTCCTTGATGCCTCCCCCCCTCTGCCTGCTGCCTGCCCAGGCGTCTTGTCCTTGATGCCTCCCCCCCTCTGCCTGCTGCCTGCCCAGGCGTCTTGTCCTTGATGCCTCCCCCCCTCTGCCTGCTGCCTGCCCAGGCGTCTTGTCCTTGATGCCTCCCCCCCTCTGCCTGCTGCCTGCCCAGGCGTCTTGTCCATGATGCCTCCCCCCCTCTGCCTGCTGCCTGCCCAGGCGTCTTGTCCTTGATGCCTCCCCCCTCTGCCTGCTGCCTGCCCAGGCGTCTTGTCCTTGATGCCTCCCCCCCTCTGCCTGCTGCCTGCCCAGGCGTCTTGTCCTTGATGCCTCCCCCCCTCTGCCTGCTGCCTGCCGAGGCGTCTTGTCCTTGATGCCTCCCCCCCTCTGCCTGCTGCCTGCCCAGGCGTGTTGTCCATGATGCCTCCCCCCCTCTGCCTGCTGCCTGCCGAGGCGTCTTGTCCTTGATGCCTCCCCCCCTCTGCCTGCTGCCTGCCCAGGCGTCTTGTCCTTGATGCCTCCCCCCTCTGCCTGCTGCCTGCCCAGGCGTCTTGTCCTTGATGCCTCCCCCCCTCTGCCTGCTGCCTGCCCAGGCGTGTTGTCCATGATGCCCCCCCCCCTCTGCCTGCTGCCTGCCGAGGCGTCTTGTCCTTGATGCCTCCCCCCCTCTGCCTGCTGCCTGCCCAGGCGTCTTGTCCTTGATGCCTCCCCCCCTCTGCCTGCTGCCTGCCGAGGCGTCTTGTCCTTGATGCCTCCCCCCCCTCTGCCTGCTGCCTGCCCAGGCGTGTTGTCCATGATGCCTCCCCCCCTCTGCCTGCTGCCTGCCGAGGCGTCTTGTCCTTGATGCCTCCCCCCCTCTGCCTGCTGCCTGCCGAGGCGTCTTGTCCTTGATGCCTCCCCCCTCTGCCTGCTGCCTGCCCAGGCGTCTTGTCCTTGATGCCTCCCCCCCTCTGCCTGCTGCCTGCCCAGGCGTGTTGTCCATGATGCCCCCCCCCCTCTGCCTGCTGCCCACCCAGGCGTGTTGCTGTCTGGTGGTCTTGACTCCTCCCTAGTGGCGGCGGTGGCTTCTAGGCACCTGGGTGCCACCGAGGGGCAGTGGGGGAGGAAGCTGCACTCGTTCTGCGTGGGCCTGCCCGGTTCACCGGATTTGGCGGCGGCCCGACAGGTGAATTCAATTTCCAGATTTCTGCGATTGCAGGATCTGGGCGCAGCCAGGCAGGCGATTTCATTTCCAGATTTATACGACTGCAGGATCTGGCCGCTGCCAGGCAGGCGATTCAATTTCCAGATTTATACGACTGCAGGATCTGGCCGCAGCCAGGCAGGCGATTTGGAATGTCACATTGTAGTTCAACTATCATCTCAGATTCGGATGCCTGTATGGCAGCATTGCTTACGGCTCAGGTTTTGATCAGGTTGAGACCCTTCCTTGCTACTACGTGGATGTCTGTTTGGCGGCAATATCTGGGTCAGGGCATAGGGTTGACTGGTTCGCCTAAAGCCTTGGATGTCTGTGTGACGGCAAGGCCTGTGTTAGGGCTTTGGGTTGACTGCTTATCCCTGTACCCTTAGATGTCTGCCCTGTCAGCAATATCTGTCTGCTCGGTAGACCTCGTGAATGGCTCCAGGCCTCTACTACGATGCTTTGATCAGCTCATTAGCATGTTTGGTTCAAGTACATTGTGTAATGTATCTTATTAGACGGATCCAAGGCTGACAGCCATTTATCTGAACCTGCTGGGTGACCTGCTCTCCCTCAGGTTGCTGATTTCCTCAAGACGGACCACCACGAGTTCACCTTCACGGTCCAGGTAGGCGGGGATGGGAGCAGGGGACGCATGCTATACCCTATACTCTTAACCCTAAACCCTCAAGACGGACCACCACGAGTTCACCTTCACGGTCCAGGTAGGCGGGGATGGGAGCAGGGGACGCATGCGGTACCCTAAACCCTCAAAACGGACCACCACGAGTTCACCTTCACGGTCCTGGTAGGCGGGGATGGGAGCAGGGGACGCATGCTATACCCTAAACCCTTAACCCTAAACCCTCAAGACGGACCACCACGAGTTCACCTTCACGGTCCAGGTAGGCGGGGATGGGAGCAGGGGACGCATGCTATACCCTATACTCTTAACCCTAAACCCTCAAGACGGACCACCACGAGTTCACCTTCACGGTCCTGGTAGGCGGGGATGGGAGCAGGGGACGCATGCGGTACACATTAAATACAGGTTGCAATGCGCATGCAATTCACATGCACGGTCCATAACAGGGGGAAGTAGGGGACACATATAATGCACAGCCAATACACAAGTTCACCTTCACGGTCCAGGTAGACGGGCGCACAAATAGAAAGGAAGCATCTCCACAAAATAGGTGGGAAGCATCTCCACAACATGCCTGACATGATCAGCACTTTTTCGAAATTCGAAAGTGTCAGTCCCACCCTGAAAGGGCTGGGTGCAGGGGACACATGCCATGCACATTTAATACACTTGCGAGTCGCATGCAATGCAATGCACAAATCGAATATAAACAATTATTATCAATTTGTGTTTAAAATAGGTCAAAGCACGGTCCATGTGAGGGGGAAGCAGGAGACACATGCAATACAAATGCGCGGTCCACATGGGGGGGGGGCTGGGAGCAGGGGACCAATTCAGTAAATCCACCCATGCATGCATGCAAATAGACCGGAGATATTCAAATATACGATGCGTGACTGCATGACACAAACTTGATAACTGGTCTAGGTGGCAAAAACGTGAGGCAGAGGATAAATGTATGTTACGAAGGGAGTGCAGAAAACCTGACAGCGTGGATGTCGGGGAAGATGGACATTGTTGATGAAATGAAGACCTCAGAAGCCTCTAGGCATGTTGACGAGCCACACAGCTAGGAATTCTTCACCGCGGGGCAGAAGGCCATTCCAACCAAATTCGTGAACAAGGTCAAGCAGACGTCTAAGAGCATGATGGACCGCCCCAAAGCTCAGCTGGTGGCTCAGGGTTTATGGCTTTGAAGCCTTTAACCCAAATCCTTAGCCCTACCCTAGGCTGTGGACTGCCTTTTGACCTCTTTCCAATCCATTCCGGCCCTGGCAGCAGTAAAGGACCAGACCGGCCGGCTCTTTTCCTGATGAACTGGCCCTTGGGAAGATGTGTCGTTAGCATCCCCAATATCTGCCGATTTTGTCTGCTTATGTTCCAACTCTTCTGCTGCTGCTGCTACCGCAGGAGGGCATCGATGCCATCATGAACGTCATCTACCACGTGGAGACCTTTGACACGACCACCATCCGCGCCTCGACGCCCATGTTCCTCATGTCGCGGAAGATCAAGGCGCTGGGCGTGAAGATGGTCTTGTCGGGGGAGGGAGCGGACGAGGTGTTTGGAGGCTACCTGTACTTCCACAAAGCACCCAACAAGGTGAGAGGCAGGCAGGGAGTTTAAAGAGCCCGCTGGTGTTAAGAGCCCGCTGGTGTATAGATCCTGCTGGTGTAAAGAGCCCGCTGGTGTTAAGAGCCCGCTGGTGTATAGATCCTGCTGGTGTTAAGAGCCCGCTGGTGTTAAGAGCCCGCTGGTGTTAAGAGCCCGCTGGTGTATAGATCCTGCTGGTGTTAAGAGCCCGCTGGTGTTAAGAGCCCGCTGGTGTTAAGAGCCCGCTGGTGTATAGATCCTGCTGGTGTTAAGAGCCCGCTGGTGTATAGATCCTGCTGGTGTTAAGAGCCCGCTGGTGTATAGATCCTGCTGATGTTAAGAGCCCGCTGGTGTATAGATCCTGCTGGTGTTAAGAGCCCGCTGGTGTTAAGAGCCCGCTGGTGTTAAGAGCCCGCTGGTGTATAGATCCTGCTGGTGTTAAGAGCCCGCTGGTGTTAAGAGCCCGCTGGTGTTAAGAGCCCGCTGGTGTTAAGAGCCCGCTGGTGTATAGATCCTGCTGGTGTTAAGAGCCCGCTGGTGTATAGATCCTGCTGGTGTTAAGAGCCCGCTGGTGTATAGATCCTGCTGGTGTTAAGAGCCCGCTGGTGTATAGATCCTGCTGGTGTTAAGAGCCCGCTGGTGTATAGATCCTGCTGGTGTTAAGAGCCCGCTGGTGTATAGATCCTGCTGGTGTTAAGAGCCCGCTGGTGTATAGATCCTGCTGGTGTTAAGAGCCCGCTGGTGTATAGATCCTGCTGGTGTTAAGAGCCCGCTGGTGTATAGATCCTGCTGGTGTTAAGAGCCCGCTGGTGTATAGATCCTGCTGGTGTTAAGAGCCCGCTGGTGTATAGATCCTGCTGGTGTTAAGAGCCCGCTGGTGTATAGATCCTGCTGGTGTATAGATCCTGCTGGTGTTAAGAGCCCGCTGGTGTTAAGAGCCCGCTGGTGTTAAGAGCCCGCTGGTGTTAAGAGCCCGCTGGTGTTAAGAGCCCGCTGGTGTTAAGAGCCCGCTGGTGTTAAGAGCCCGCTGGTGTTAAGAGCCCGCTGGTGTTAAGAGCCCGCTGGTGTTAAGAGCCCGCTGGTGTTAAGAGCCCGCTGGTGTTAAGAGCCCGCTGGTGTTAAGAGCCCGCTGGTGTTAAGAGCCCGCTGGTGTTAAGAGCCCGCTGGTGTTAAGAGCCCGCTGGTGTTAAGAGCCCGCTGGTGTTAAGAGCCCGGCCTCGCTCAATAATTTCTGTGTCTCCTTCAAGATATTCCAGTGATACCGATTCAATGTCGATAACGTGTGTTTGTGCGACAAAAGTGACTGGCACCCAAGTGGAACTTCCCGGCAGCACATACTGTCGAAGTCACAGTCAGTCTCAGGTGTATGCCACTCTCAGCTTTCCAACCTGTGCCATGCCCCAGTAATTCTTCGCATACAGGAGGAGCTCCACAGCAAGAACGCGCCACTCTTTGCTCACGGTGTTCTGCCCCTCTCCTGGTATGCCCCACCGTGCGATCCTTCCAGGAGGCGTTCCAAATCAAGAACGTGCCATGCACAGCCCTCACTGCTATGCCTCACTGTCCAATCCTTGGTGTGCAGGAGGAGTTCCACAGCGAGAACGTGCGCAAGATCAAGGACCTGTACAAGTACGATTGCCTGCGAGCCAACAAGTCCACCATGGCATGGGGTGTGGAGGCGCGCGTGCCGTTCCTAGACAAGGAGTTCCTGGAGGTTGCCATGTCCATTGACCCTGCTGAGAAGATGATTGACAAGTCCACCGGTGAGGCTAATTCAGAAAGGGAAGGCTCTGGTGAGTCTTAGGTTAGGTCGCGCATATGGGGGGGACTAGGTTACGTGCTGGAAATCCGTTAACCTTCTGATGTCCATCGACCCTGCTGAGAAGATAGTCGACGTGTCCACGGGTGAGGCTGTATCCAAGGGGGAGGCTAGTTTTTATCCAAGGGCAAGGCTGCGTGTATGGGTGGGAGGCTAGTTCAAGTGCTAGGAAATCCTGGAAGTTTCATGTCTATCAAACCTGCTGAAAAGATAGTTGACGTATCCCCGGGATAGCATCCTTGTTGGAGGGCTGGACCTTCAGACTTTGCTGACCTTTCATAACAATGTTTGTTTTCTCCTGCCCAGGCCGCATCGAGAAGTACATCATGCGCAAGGCTTTCGATACGCCGGAGGACCCTTACCTGCCCAAGGAGGTGCTGTACCGCCAAAAGGAGCAGTTCTCAGACGGTGTCGGATACAACTGGTAGGTGTTGGGTGTCAAGCAACTTGCGTGTGGGGGTATGGAGTGTGAAACAACTGGCCTGTGGGGGTGTGGGTTGATTGTGGGAGAGACGGCTGGAGCTCTTCCAGTCTTGTATAACCTGCCTGGACCTCAGGGAGCACTCTGTGGGAGCAAAAGCTTGCCTGGCAGTAATTTGGGGAGAGATGGCCCCCGTGCCGAGGGGCTTCAATGGCGGGCAGGGGGCTTTCTGTCATACGAGTGGGATCGAAAGTTGAATAGCAAAGGATGAAGCCCCTACTGCTTCACCGGAAATTTGAAACTATCGATGGTGCGATGTCAGGTGCCTTGCTGTTTACTATCGAACGGATAGGGTTTGCTGGTAAACCAATGAAGTGTGCACAGGACGAACTTACAATGGCGGCATGCCCATACGAATTGTGCTTATCTTCACATTCCTTTTGATGGTGGACTGTGGTGTGCCCCCTTGAGCTTTGTTACTATTGTGTGCTGAAGCCTATCCGAACCCTGAATCTGGCCCCGATCTGCTGCTGGACAGGATTGACGGAATCAAGGAGCATGCTGAGAAGATGGTGTCAGACGGAGAGCTCAAGCTTGCAGAGCACAGGTCAGTCAGTACGCGTACCCGTGTCACACAGTTTGTTCTGAATCATTTTTCATGGGTGTCATCGTAATTGCTCTGTCAGGGCTCAAAGCTCAAAAAGCTTATTCAAAGCTTGCTTTCTGCATGATCCAAGCATGGTCCCATGTCACCTTGATTTGATAAAACACCTGCAGGGAAGCGGCTCCTCTTTGTTCCTTTCCTCTTTACAAATTTTTCAAAGATATCGTTCTCCCTGACACTCCTGTCACATCTTTCTGCAGGTTTCCAGACACCCCCCCTTGCACCAAACCCAAACCCCATATCTCCTTGATTTGTCAAAAAGAGGCTGCTGTTGAGGCTTAACTTCAATTATTTCCTCCTCTCCCTGAAGATAATGATCCTGAATGATCCCCCCGGCACTCATATCTTCCCTTCCCACAGGTTCCCGGAGAACACCCCACGCACCAAGGAGGCCCTTTGGTACCGCACCATCTTCGAGTCCCACTTCCCCCAGAGGTCTGCCATGGAGTCCGTCCCCGGAGGGCCCAGCGTGGCCTGCTCAACAGCCACGGCAGCGCTGTGAGTGCAGCATAAAACTGCAAGGAGAACCCCGGGCTGGCCCATCAACAGCAGGAAAAAAACAGAGCTGGGAAAATCTTGTGGGCTGCAGCAAGCAGCCCTATGCCCTGAACCCTACACCCCGGTTGTCTGCCACCCTGAACCTGAGCCCCATAAAAAAACTCCACACTCTACACGCCCTGACCTGCCAGCAGGTATGCCTAGCTCTTCTTTGACCCGCCAAGGCGGTCCTTAGGTGTCCGCTTCTGCCTTTAGGAGAGAGCCTAAGACACTGGAGGTTTGTGTGAGGAAAGCCCTTTTTTGCTCGAGCCCCGTGCCTTTTTTGATGCTGATGGTGATGGCCCCCTGTAAAGCCTGAAGAAGACGGCCCTTCAGGCCTGCTATCTGCATGACTGCTTTGTGTTCGTGGCATGCAAGACGTCACAACCCGTGATGTCTACCTGCTCCCCTCATGCAGGTGGGACGCTTCTTGGGCAGGAAAGGAGGACCCCTCAGGCCGCTCTGTGGCTGGCGTGCACGACAGTGCATACGGCGCAGAGCCAGCTGCTGCTGCTGCGGCTGCGGCTGAGCCGACGCCAAAGAAGGCCAAGCATTGAAAGGACAACAGTGGAGCCTCAATTTGAACTTTCCGAGACATTCTGCAGACAGGAACGAAGTGCATGTACAGTCTTGCTACACCAAGAGCCACTCGCGCATAATTAGAGATCTGGACCTCTTTGCGCAAACTCTGCAGGCGGGAGGATCGCAGATGATGGGCTGACTGGCAGGTTTTTCATCTGCAGAATAAGGGGGTGCTCAGTCAGGACCAGGGGGGTTTTGGTAATCGCTGCAGATCTTCTATTTCAGTGGTGAGCACCAACGTTGCGTTTGGTGTTCACTGCCAACTGTTGCTTGACCCCCGTTTCATACAAGGGTCCCTCCCCACCAATTACCGCCACCTGCATTATTAACGCCCATCACATGCCCAATCCTCGCATCAGCTGGATCAAAGGACCATGCTTTGTTGGGACAGGTTGCACATGACGATTCTGCACATCAGCCATGCATCAGCCCTATGAAACCTTGTCAAAATATCGAGCTAAGACGGATGTGGTGAGGATATGCCAGACTAAGCTAGTGTTAACTGTGGTTGAAAAAGTTTGAAATTTGAAACGGGTGTTGCAGGCGCCCATGTGCCTGGTTGCATCATGCAAGGATATTGCCTAGGCCCGAGCTGCACATTATCCTCCAATGTATCAGTACAACTTGACGCAATCCTGACGGGTTGATGTTCATTTTGCATGGCTAAGAAGCAGCAAGTGAGGGGAGAAGCAAACATGTTATGTAAACCCTAGCTCACCCTCGTATCGTCGATGCCAGCATCAGGAGGGGCTCACCTGCTTACGTCACAGGCACAGCAGCAACTCAAAATGGTGAACACGTGACGCGCTTGGTTTGCTGTATGCACGATGAGCTGTAATAGCCGAGGCTGTGGCGTGTGCGAGTTGTTCTCGCGGCCCTTCATTTGCGTGAACTGCCTGAACGCTGTGCATCTGGAGAGTTGCAATCGGCTCATTCAGCTGCAAAGAAGAAGGGAGAATCTAAGAACCACGCTGTATAGCCTGTTCGCGAGCTCGGTGCGGGGAGGGGTTTGGGGTGGGAGGACATGAGTGTTTCGTGAGTCAAGAGGGGCAGCAAGGATATCTTCAAGAGGGGTCCTGTCGTACTGATTAAATTAATGTGCAGAAGAAATCACGGGAGCAGGAACATGAGCGACAGTCTCGAACATCGCAACTCCAACGAGTTTCGACCTGTGCTGAGTCGCTCCAGGAGCAGCTGAACACTCGTGAGTTCAACTGGTGTGTCTCTGTATCGCTTGCTACTATCTGCCCGACAGAGTTTAAACACTGCCCGACATGGCTGACATGGCTGGCACCGCATGGAGGTGATCACATGTCAAGGAACGCATGGGAGCAACGCATGACAGGGAACGTCAGACTTGATCAAGTTCATTTGTTTTCAGTGTGGATCTTAGAGGCCTGGTCATATTTACAATCACACAACTGCTATTTCCATGATCCATCGCCCTTGCACGTGCGGCCCGAGCTGCGTGGCTGGTATCACTGGTTTCCCCCCTCGGTTTTCTGTCTCGAGGCTATGACACCTCGGTAAATGAACGCATCCTTGCATGTGTGGCCTGAGCAACATGGCTGGCGCCACTGGGTGTTACCCCAAATTTTCTGCCTGGAGGCTCTGAATCAAAAATTTCTGAACCTGTTCTGAACACCTCCGGTAATATTAACTGTGACGTACGTCCCAGCGGATCCCCGAGAGCTCTCCGTCATGAAGTATCAGCAGACCTTACGAAGGCCCTCTCCAAACCTCTAAACGGTTTGACTCTGCCCCCTAAAATCCAAGTGGGGCCTCTTCCCTTCCCCGAAACCTCCACGGGCCGGGCATCCCTGCAGGTGCTGTTTTTTCACATTGCGCCTGCTCCCTTGCACAAGACCTTCAGGTTCTGATTCTTAAAACTACTTAAACTACTTTAACCTTTTTTGATGTGTTTCCATGCACTTCCAGGGCGAGCGTCCTTGCAAGAGCTCCACTTTCAGAACGACCGCCGCCGCGGCCGGCTGGAGAGGATGCACACTCAGCTGGCGGCCAACCAGACCGAGATGCTTAACAACCACTTTCCGCACCTCATACGGTGAGCTGAATAGAAGGGGTACCTAGGGAGGTTGCAGGCAACCGCGCAGGTTGGGGAGGAGGTACCAGCCTCCAATTTGTATGTGCCATGGAGTACCATTTCCATCCGTGGACTTCCAGTCTCCACCAAGTTTGATGTGTGTAGAATTTGAGGTTGCATGGGATCGAACTTTCCATTCACGAGGGTAAATAATCATTCATTTACTGGTTTTTTCTATAATAGTTTCATTTATAAGAGCATGGTAGAATGGGCGCCTGGGATCGATGGGAGTAATGGTCACATGCTCGAATGAGACTTACCAGAAGGGATGGATGGCCATCTTTTGACAACAATCCACTGAGAGGATTGGATGACATGTGGTCATGTGGAGTATGGAGTGTGGAGTTACTGACGTGCACATGCCACACCGCTAGTGGGTAGCGGTCAACGCTCATTGGGTTTAGGGATCAGGGTTTAAAACGCACTCGTGGGGCACTGATGGAGGGCACAGGTGGGTGCTTGTAAGTAAGGACCTCTGTCCATGGTACCCAAGGCCCTGATGCTTCAACAGCCGTGTAGCAGGGTTCATTTGCTCCCACCCTAACTGTTCCACCTCTGCCATTAACGCTGGTGTCAAGCTGAGCTCAAAACAAACTAGTTTCTATCAACGAACAACTCTCATTACTTTCATATTTTATTATTTTGGAGTTACCAGAATATATAACGAGTACGTACCCCCTGGTTTTATGTAATGAGCAGGTACCAGTCGCTGACTCACCAGCATGTCAGCTCAATGCTCTTGCGCGAGCAGCGGCAGAAGGTCAAGCAGGTTGGGCAGGGTGTTACGGTAGTCAGGATGGGATGAACTATGTCAAGGATATTTTATGCATACATTTAGGTGCTCTGGTGCTTGTTACCATCAGTGATGTGCTTGCTTACGGTTCGTGAAATTACGGTTTGTACTGACGGCGCAATTTGCGAGCAATTTACAAGCGCTTCCCCAAAAGTACCGCAATTACGGTAAAATTGCTTACGGCGTAATTACAGTTCGAATTTCAGTTAATTTCAGTAATCGACCGCAAAATACCGGTAGTGTTTTTGGCATGGAACCTAACCGCATGGGCGGGGTTCTTGCTATTTGAAATTTTGAATGCGGTAGTTGATATAACATCTACGCTTTACTTACACATTGATTATTAAATCTCCGACTCTACTTTATTCGACATGATTCCCATAACAGGTGACGGTGGTGCAGCCCCGATCACTGCAACTGGTCTTAATTTGCTACCTGCCCGAAACCCATTTAAGTCTGGTAGCTTGCCTATAAGTACCCAGCTCTTAGCCAAGCAGCAAGCGCGCGCGTGCAGCGCTAAGAAGGTTTCGAGGACCACCTTGGCGTTGAGGAGGTGATCCTTGTTGCGGGTCACATTCTGAATTGACATGAGCGTGTCGCAGTGAATGCACTTGAGGCAGTCCTCGTTCTCGCCTTTTAGGATGCGCTTCGCAGGCACGAACTGGTCCCTGACCCACTCCTTGCTGGTGGTCCTCGAAACCTTCTCAACGCCAAGGTGGTCCTCGAAACCTTCTTAGCGCTGCACGCGCGCGCTTGCTGCTTGGCTAAGAGCTGGGTACTTATAGGCAAGCTACCAGACTTAAATGGGTTTCGGGCGGGTAGCAAATTAAGACCAGTTGCAGTGATCGGGGCTGCACCACCGTCACCTGTTCCGGGAATCATGTCGAATAAAGTAGAGTCGGAGATTTAATAATCAATGTGTAAGTAAAGCGTAGATGTTATATCAACTACCGCATTCAAAATTTCAAATAGCAAGAACCCCGCCCATCTGGCGGTTAGGTTCCATGCCAAAAACACTACCGGTATTTTGCGGTCGATTACTGAAATTAACTGAAATTCGAACTGTAATTACGCCGTAAGCAATTTTACCGTAATTGCGGTACTTTTGGGGAAGCGCTTGTAAATTGCTCGCAAATTGCGCCGTCAGTGCAAACCGTAATTTCACGAACCGTAAGCAAGCACAGCACTGTTCCCATCGCTGCATGGTTGGAGTCCCTGCAGGTCAGAAACCTAAGCGAAACATAGTTCCTGACTTGCGGTCTAGATTACAGCTCTTTTTTAATTGCATGCAAGCTAAAAAGCCTTACTTGCGCGCAATTACGCGTTACGCCGTAATTGACCGTAATTACTTACGCAAAAAATGGATTACGGCGTAATCGCACAGCACTGGTTACCATGCTCTTGAGCAAGCAGGGGTAGAATATCAAGCAAGTCTGGCAGGGTTCAAAATTTGTACAAATTAGGGATTAAGTGCAATTGCTAGGCCTGGGAACGTTGCCCTTCAACCCTAGAGCATCACGAGCCAACCTTAGCGTGACGCTGGACCTGCGTCCGCCTTGTGGATTGACGTCGCGGTATTTGATACTTTGCCGTTAACTCTGCTCGCTGATTCCTTGGATGGCTTCTCGGCATATCATCTGTATCCGGCTAGGAGCAATCTGAGGTCACATACGCCTGCCAAGTGTACATCTTAGACATTTGCCCTCTCGGGGTATGCTGATTATTAGTGCTCAATTCCGGTATGGCTCCTTCATGCACTTGTTTTGACATTTTGCCTCTTAATCTGACTCAGCATCCAACAAATCGCGGCTGTCACTGTGTCCCATCCCAAAGAATGGAGTCACCATCAGAGTCTGCAGTGTGGCTCCTACTTGCAGGCTTGAGACATCTTTCTTTTAGCCTCAGCATTGAATGATGTGGTGGCTGTCACAGCATCCCATACGGCTCCAACTCCCTGCTTCAATCTGCAGGTTTTGGACATTCTCCCTCTTGGAGCTGACTCAGCATCCAATGCCATGGTGGCCGTCACGGTGTGCGGGCTACGCGTCCCGGATCACGCATCGGACCTGCTGGATGGCAAGCAGTCAGAGGTGGGGGTTCGAGGCTTTGGGGCGTGAGGAAGAGGGCCACCAGTTTGAATAATTTGCATACCGTATCGTAGACTTGATTTGCCTCCGCGAATGAGAAGCAATTATAATTCTAGCTTTAGAGTGCCTTGCTGGAGAACTTTGGGGGGACTTTCCAAAAGTTGTGTTTTTCGCTGAAGTAGGGGTTTTATTAAGGCGTGCCATGGAAATTTCCAAATTTCTTGTGGAGGAAAAGGACAGAGCGTGGACTATGCATCCCGGATCACGCAATAGACTCGCTAGATGGCAAAATTCAGCAGTGAGGGCCTGACGGTGGGAGGGGCGTTAGGGCTTGGTTTTAATAACGACTGGATGCATAAGGAAGGGTCTAGATCAAGCAGCTTATATGGTTTGAATAATGGCAGGATGCTTGAGGGAAAGCCTTGGTCTAGAATCAGGCATGGTTCAAATGATGACAGGATGCATAGGAGTAGGTTCCGTTCAGGAATCCTCTTGACCTCTTTACGGCAAGCACTTTGGGTTGAGGTGAAAAGCAGGGGGTAAAAAGGGTCTTCCAGAGATCTGCAGTTTAGAGCTGATTTAGAGCAGGGCTGGTGGGGTATGTAAACATTTAGGCCATGAGCCAGCCGGGAGCTGAAGGCAAGGCTTGATGAGCATTTTTTGTTGGCCTTGCACAAAACCTGGAAAAAAGGAGAAGTTTGAGAAGGCACAGCTTGGTACATTTGCTAGAATGCTTTGAAGATTTGCGACCTCGCTAGGCACGTACAATTGAAAGCCTGCCACTTTTTAAATTCTGGATCGTGACATCAATATTCCTCTCGTGTCTCAGGATGTGCTTGTTGGGACGCTGACGCCTCGTGAGGGATCCAACTCCTGTTTATTTGCCACTTTGCCCCGTGTCAGGCCACGTCCACTGCTCTAGGTTACCTGCTGCTGCTGCTGGACATGCTGGGTTCTTATCTAGGAGGACCGCTGCTCCACGAGGGCAGCTTTCAAGTAAGGAAATCAACATAAAATACGTGTGGCATATTTCAAATCTAGATCTGATACTTCTGTCTTGCTTGTGAGGCCCACTCGTTCAGGGTTCCAGCATCTTGATGCCATGATTAGAAAGTCCCTGTCGTGAATCTGGATCTTTTGTGTGCTGGTTGTTCTGCTTTAGGAGCGAAATGTCATTAGAGAGTACTCTCCAAACCTCATGTGACCCAATTTGCTTTCAGTCGAATGTGGTACATGCGAGGTTGCTGAAACTGAATCAAACTGACAACCCACATTCAAATCCTTCAATTTGGCTCTGTTCTGGATTGATGGCCCCAGCAACGTTTGTGTGGCAGCAGCAGGTCCTTTGATGCAGTTCCAGTGCACCTTAAACCCTCCGACCTGATGCGTCCTTGTTTGAATGGCCCCACAACAGTTGTGGCATGAGCAGACCCTCTGATGCAGTTACAAGGCCCCTTACACCCTCCGACCTGTTCCATCCTTGTGTAAAGGGCTCCACAACGGTTGTGTGGCAGCAGCAGACCTTTTGGAACCGTCGACCATCCTCCAGCAACAGCGTGCTTCCCCTTTACACTGAGGAGGCAGGCCACTCGAGCGTCTTCATGCCCTCAATAGCTGCAAAGTGAGGGATGGGGAGGGTCTGACGAGCATGCTGCACACACAAGTATTTACGCATATTTCGAATTATGCACTGCGCAATAACCACTGAATTAAACGCGGGCCAGCAGAAATATGACGATTCCAAAATTAGGGGCAACTACGTCTGATACCACCCTACCTGTCTTCGATACAGCCCTTGTTGTATCGAAGGGATGCTACTCTCATCCTCCCTAATGGGGCCCAGATGTATTTCCAGGGCCTGATCTGCAGGGCGGATACCTGTACACATTACCCAGATCTGCTTCCAGGACTTGATCTGCGGCCTGCTCTGTCCAGGGCAAAATGCCTAGGTGGAGTGTGGAACAGGAACTTTTGGGTCAGCATGCGTCATTTCCGGTTGCTGACTGTATTTTGCCAGATGTTGGATGCAAGTTGGCCCGTAGGTTTGGCTGCTTTGGTTATACTGTAACGTGTTAACCCCTATTGATACTCCTTCAGGCCGAGATCTTCGCCTTGGTCTCTAAATCTTGGGAGAGGTTCGAGAGGAGACTCCGAGCGTGAGGAACGGGAGGGAGGGGACATCCTCAGTCGCAGCGGCTCGATCGGGCGGCCAGGGTCACTCACAGAATCGCACGAGGCTTTCGTCCTGGTGCTGGTGTGTGATGATCTTAAACGTACATTCCTAACACCGAACTGGGTGGTGTGGAGCTGCGGCTTGCAGGGGATATGTGCAGGAGGATGAGGCGGAATATCAGAGTATCTGTTTTTTTTATCCTGGATTCAAAGCAAATATTCCATTCGTCCCTCGCATGTATCCTAGCAGCCTGGATCTCTGGGGCCCACGTTGTATGTCGTTTAATTTTGAATTTGATCTTGCAGAGGAGCATCGCCTGCTTTGTGAGGGACCTGGTGCCGGCCTCTGATGTTCCTTTACCCTCCGGCTGGAGCCCAGTGGCCTGGCTCCTCATGCTGTGCGAGCTGCACCATCCGGGATCAGCCACCAGTAAGCGCTGCTGCCCCGATGCCCGGAATTAAAAAATGTTGATAGCCCTGCTGCCTTGAAGCACGTCCCTTTGCAGCCCCCCTGTCCTAAAAATCTAACCCTTGTAGGTATTCGACGATAGTGGGACTGAGGCTGAAGGCTGAGGCCATGAGCTCATTAAGATTTGAGCCTTACTTTCTGCTTCTGCGACTGCTGCTGTTTACCGATTTCTGAAGCTGGCAGTGCCGCTTCCTGGAAAAATGCGAATTGAAATTTTGACCACCCACTTCACAAAATACAGTGTCAATCACTCCTACCAGCAACAATCTAAAGAAAAACTCCTTCAGGAATCATAGATGCCTGAGATGTCTATATAGAGATGCCCATGGAGATCAGGGGGATGGAGATGTCCATAGAGATGTCCATAGATATCTGAGGTTGCCTGACATTGGCTTGTATTGAGATCCCACTATCATCCCTCTAGACCCTGAGTCCTCATTCTGTCTTCCCCCCTATGTGCTTCAGCCGCTGCCCAAATCCAGAACCCATATTATTTCTGCCCCCCAGGTGTCTTGGAGGCTGCCCAGGCCCTGGAGTCAAGAGGTGCGGACGCCTCCAGCAGCAGCAGCTTCTCCAACCCACAGCTCTTCCCTTGGAAGGGTCTGGGGTCCATGCACGACGTTCTAGGTGAGGGCGGGGCACATGGAGGGGCGGACGCCTCCAGAAGCAGCAGCTTCTCCATCTGGCAGCTGTCCCCATGAAAGAATATAGGGTCCATGCAGGACATAGGTGATATTGAGGCAGCTGGCCACAGAAGCAAACGTCCTGGAATCATTGGCCATTGCAAAAAGGGTGACACAATTATCAAACCATCGGTGCCAAAGATGTTGAGCTGGTATGTGGACTGCTAGGTACGGCAGGGTGCACGTCCAATCCATGCATGCAGCGGTTGCCATGCATAAAACCCTGATCTTATCGAAAATTTGTGACCAATGCCTGGATGGCATCAGTTGATTATGGAGCACTTACAAAACAATGGGGATGTTGGGGGCAAGGGAGGGGCTTCAGGCATTCAGGAGGCCCAGGTCGGTACAACTCCATCCCTCTCTATAGAAAGAAATTATGCCCAACAGGGGCGAGTGGGTGAAGAAATCAGCAGTGTAGCATAGGCTGAGGCCATGCTCGTGCCTTACCCATCCCCCTCGATATCTGGTGGCGATGTAGACTGCTGCAACTCAGCTCTTGCCTGCATGTCTGCCCTCCCTGGCCCTGGCGGGTCACCTCAAACGCTTTGTGCTGCTGCATCCAACTTGACGTCTTTGTGCTGCTCCTTCCACTGTTTATGCTTTGTGCTGCTGCTTCCACTATGACCGCCTTGCGCTCCTCCTTCCTTGGTGAACAGCTGTCGACGACGAGGATCGAGAGGATGACGACGAGTGGGATGTGGTGCATCCCCCTCTGCTGCCGCCACGCCCGAGTGAGCCGGATGCCGAGATGGACCACTGGGCGAGAGCCATGCGGCCTCGGGGCAGCACGGACAGCACATCGGGGTGAGGGACCACCCGGTGCTGTTATCGTAACGCTCGCATGGATGGTTAAAAGACCTCACATTCCAGGGGGCACGAAAACAGGATGCTGAGTCCCCCTGGGCAGTGCTGCCTTACCGCTTCAATGATCTTGTACTTCATGTGCTCTGATCATTCATTCATTGGGGGCCTGAGCACTGGACCTCTGGATGAGGGACAGCTATGTGTCACTGTTCAGTTTTAGTACGCACCAGGTCACCTAAGGGAGCTATCAGGTGGGTACTGCTGATTCAAATGGGACCAAACGAGGACCTGCCGACGGACGGCGGCACCAGCATCTGCTCCTGCTGCTCCAAGAAGCCTCCTCGGCTGTAGGCCATGAAGCATAGAGCTGCGCTTACCCGCTGGGCCCTGCTGAACGCTTGGCCGCGTGGGGCTGGTAGGGGATGTCTAAGCTCAATTCCAGGTACCATGCACATGTAGGCCATGTAGTAGCTAAATATCAGCCAAAGCACCATACAATTATCATGGCTCCTTGTGAACATGCGTCTGCCTGCTGGCTTCAAATTTTTCTGTTGTCCCCTTATCCCCTATATCCCTTGCAGTCAAAATGGCGTTCTGCTGCCCAGTCTAGGGGTGGCTAATGCCGTCCTCAGCGCATTTTCAAGGCCCAGCAGGGATAACCCAGACGACGGGTGAGGATGCCAACACGAGCCTGATCTGGAGGTTAAGCACCCACATGGAAGGGGAGAGCGGTATGCATGGACGAAGGGAACAGCGGTATGCATGGAGTCCAGCTTTGTCATCAAAGTTTGGGGTTGAGGATTACCTGTTCCCCTAGGTATTTGTATGGCGACGGCATGCGCATGACTTTGCCCCATGCTGTGCTGTTTCCGTCACGTCCCTGCGGGGTGAAGCTCTCTTCCTCATAAACATGAAGGTTAATAGGCCGGGATGCCCCGAAATAAATTGTATCGGCAAATTCTAGGTCTTGAAATAAGACTGAGCAGTTCAAAGCTCGGTAGTTTGCATGGATGACGTGTTTGGGCCCACGAATAGCCTGTTTGAGGCGACCAGGGGTGGTTTGCAAACGAACAGTGCTTGCTCTGCTTCTGAATGACTCCCCACAACCCACCATGTATCGTGGAGGTGAGGGGGGTCTGGGCGATTAATCGTTACGAAGATTTTATAGAGGCTGGATGCTCTCCAGGGACCGGGCGTGATTTATAGATTGCGAGTATTCAGGTGCTGGCAGAGAAGTGAGTGAAGTGTATGGCATGCTGTACGCGTTTGTTCAGCATTAGTGAACTAGTATTCCCTGTTTTCATCACTGTAGCAGCCAATGAAACTGTTTAGCGCGCTCACTGGCAATGTGGCAGGTCTCGAAGTACGTATCCAGAGTGTAGTATAAGAACAGAGCACACGGCAAAGCACCTCCACGGGACAGGTACAAGAAAATGAAGAGGCTCACGGAAAGGCCCTTACCTTGACCTTGCCTTGCCTACAGCTTGCAATAATGATTCCTTTATGCATCCTGTGATGCGCTGTCAAACCTGAAACTCCATATCGTCTACACAAAGACCTGCAGTGAAGCAATGTTGGGTAAACAGGGTCTCACTCCTTCCATTCCAGTGGCAGGTCAACTCCTATCCTTCAATTCAGAAAACTGAACACAATTGGCCTCGCTGATGCAAGCCACTACTGTGCTTTACTTCGAAGCCTAGGCTTTACTCCGCATAGGCAGAGGCACGCTGGCGACTCCATGAGTAATAATGAAGGCAGTTGCCGCTTGATACTCATTGTAATGAAACCACTCGAAGAGCCACTACTGCGTTTTACGCTGTGGCCTCGTCAACATTGGCGGGGGCGCATCAGCGGCTATCTCGGCAGCAATGGAAGTGGATTGCTTCTTGATACCCGTCGTGGTGATTCCCCTTGAAGCTGCAGTGACTTCGTCCTTTTTCTTGTCCTTGCCTTTGAGGGGGGCGGACGCCGCCTGGAAGCATGCAAACAACAGGATATTGTTAGATACTTTGCAAGACACTGAAAGATGGTAGATGCCGCTTGGAGGCGTGTGATGCACCAGATTTTTGTAAGGTACCATAAGGGAGGGGGCCATGCCCCCTTTCAGTGTGCAGTGAGCAAAATATTTAAACATACTTGAGAGTGTGGATGCCACGCGGAGGCCAACACTGAACAATGCATTTTTCACAATACTTGGGCATGTACGCCTGTCTTAAGTATGCAGTGGACAAGCTGTTTCTTGTCAAGATACTTTACGTCAAGATACTTTAGGGGGCGCAGGCGCCTCCTTGCAGCATGCAATCAACAAGCTGATTCAGGTTTCAAGAGTTTCTGGCGGCCTTTGGTTCAAGAAACCCGCTGCTTAGCTATGGTCTGCATCCAGGACTCTTCAGATATGGCAAGTAAGAAGCGCCACACCAATGGGGCTGCAGGACCTAAGAAGAGGGGTGAGGAGGCCCTAGATAAGGGATTTCAGCTTTAAGGTATGCCAGCCATGCCGCTTCCCCCCCGTTCCATATGTTCCAACACATAAAAATGTTCAGTAAAAAATGGAACGGCGAGCGGGGGGAAATATTTTTCCTTTCAAGGTTCATCACCTGCACTTAGCTGCTGCTGGCTAATGGCCATCAGGGCTTGGTGCAGCTAGCAAGCCCTGTCGCTTGGGACACTGGCCCAGGGGTGGCCAAAGTTAGGCCTCATTGGCCCAGTGGTGGCTGCCCAGCAGCCCGCGTGAGGTGATCTGGTGCGCACTAAAATAAACGCTAGTGCCTATCCTCCAGGTCTGATCACAGCTAGCTTCTACTAATCTTCTTTGTGTGCACCTGTCCCAAGACCAGCCCCACTGCCGCAGCCCTGGATTTGTAATGCTATAAAGTCTCAATTTTATGAAGGGGTCTGAAACTCAAATCGACCCAAACCCCACCTCGGCTGTCACCTTCAAATGCCCTGTAGAGAGGAGTTGGCGCGCCGCTTATAGTATTCGAATTATACCCCAACCTCTGACACCTGTATCACATTTAAATAAATGCCAGGACTAATAGTAGGCGGAACCCTACCTCAGCTGGTGCGTTGAAAATGCCCTGTAGGGAGTAGGTGGCGCGCCGCTTCTGATCCTCATCGAGCTCCTCGTCCTCGTCAATGGCTTCAAAGAGGTCCGATAGTTCTGAGGCAGCAGGCAGCCCATGGCACACTGCTTAAGAGTTCAGGGTCAAGGTTGAGCCATTTCTCACAGGGTTCAGCTTTTCAACTAGCTCCTCGTCCTTAGCAATGGCTTAAAAGAGAGGTGGGACAATTTTAAGACATCTGGCATGCCACTTTGCACTGGTTCAGGGTCCAAAGTTTAAGCCACTTCTCACTGATTTTCTCCCGAAGGAGATCTCGGGACAATTCCACAAATAGCAGCGGTCAATATAAGGCGCAAGCACATTGCAGCAGCATTTCCGTTTGAACTGCAGCACCCTTTCCTATCAGATGACCACCCTGACCCTCACCTGCTTCCCTTGAAACACTCACCTTCCCCTCCTATTATCCTGCCCCCTTATCCCACCCCTTCCTCCCCATAATCTGATATCCTTTCCTTTCCTATCCTACTCCTTTCTCTCCCTTGCTACCCTTTCATCCCCTCCCCTCCGTCCCCACCCAAGCCCTCCTCCCCCCCTCCCTGCTTCCTCTCCCCTGCTTCCCCTTCCCTTCGCCGCGCCTGTCCCCATTCCTCTCCCTTGCTTCCCCTTCCCTTCTCCGCCCCTGCCCCCCTTCCTCTCTTCCTTCTTCCCCCTCCCCTCTTCCCCCCTTCCAATCTCCTTACCTGCCATGCTTCTCCTCTACGCCTCAATTTCCCCTCCCATCGACCCCCCTCCTCCCTTGCTACTTCTCCACACCTGCTCCTCATCCACACCTCCTCCCTCTCCTCACCTGCCTCCCCTTCATCAGCAGCGCCATCATCATCTCCATCTTCATCCATAAACCCATCATCGCCCATGGACTCCTTCTCAGCCTGCGCAGATTTCCAGATTTATCCAATTATCAGGGATTTGAATTTGGAGTATGCACAGGGCACTAGGAGATAGCAAGACATCACAAAGGGCCTGCAGGAGATGACAGTTTTATTACTTTTCTTACACTCGTCCAGGAAATGCCCACATGCCTGCATTGCCTGGGGGAGCATTTCAGAAGGCAGGATTCATTCTTTTATACTTCCGTATCCTAGAGATGCCAAATTTTGAATTCAAGCTCGTACATCTCATACAACCCATGCACCATCCGCTGCCCACCCTAGGAGGGCCAGAGAGGCAACGATGGCAACAGTGTCCACAGTGCGCTTGCTGCCCCCATTCTGAGGCTGAGCGCATCAAGCCAGTTCCCCCCCTTATTTAATATATCGCCGCTCGACCTGTTCCATGCGCTGTGGTACTTTTCATCTCACCATTCTCCTTCTTTCACTATTGCATTTTCCTTCAGACTGCACACTTGTTAAAATTGCATAACCTCCAGCCCTTGCAGGCAACACTGTCTATTAAAGTGCGCACCAGACCACCTTTGGCAGGCTGCAGAACAGCCAACACAGGGCTCAGGGGAACCCAGACCGGACCGGCCTACGGCCAGTGGGCCAAGGAGTGGTCAGTCAGGGATGGTAGCTGCCGTGCAGCTGAAGCACGCTGAGAAAAGCACCGGTAAGCAGCCACTGTTACGCTCCATCTCGAGGGACAGCCCTCTTGTACTTCACATCACCTTCACCAGCACGTCCAGCTCCTGATCCCCCTCCAGTTCCTCAACAGCCGACACGCCCGTACCCCTGAACATGCGCAACGTGTCTGCCTCCTCCCGCTCCCTGTCATACCTTCATCAATGCATCTAACTCCCTGGCCCCCTCCAGCTCCTCGGCAGCTGACATGTCTGTCCCACTGAACATGCGCAACATGTCTTCATCGTCCTGACTCCCTGGAGTGGTGGACAGCAGCTCGTACAACTCGGGATCTGTTCGGCGCAGCATGGCCAGGACCTGCAATCATATATACCAAGGCACTACATCGGGTGCTGCGGCACACATCAGAAGCGGTACAATGCATGGACATTACAGCGCAGTGTGCTGAAGCCGAGTGGAGGCATCTTAGAAAACTTCGTGTAGGCAGAGCATTTGAAGCCCCTCCACAATTGTCTCACAGAGAACGGACAGACCATACATCTACAGGCAATACATGTACGGTACAGGCAGTACATGCTGTACATTTTGATCCACTGCACATCACATAATACCCTAAACCCTGTTTCATTGCTGCAGCGTCAAAGCAAGAGCCTCTTTCAAGTACACTAAGTTGGGCCCTCCCTGCTAGTCCTTAGTTCCTTGGCCCTAGATCCTTCACCCTAATTTCTATGCCCTACCTTTTACACCCTAGATTCTACACCCTAATTTATATGCCCTACCTCTTACTCCCTAGATCCTACACCCTAGTCTCTATGCCCTACATCTTACACCCTATATCCTGCAAACTAGACTCTTGACCCCAGCCTGCCGCATGTCTGACCTTGTCGTCTGAGAGCATCTCATCGCCGCCCTCTGCATCCCCCGCTGCCCCAGACTGGCCGCTCAGTCCCCCCAGAGACGCATCCTCCTCCGCCAGCTGGGCAGCCAGATCACGAAACTCGGAGAGCTCAAGAGATGCAGACTGCAGGGGGGGGTTGAAGGGTTGAGGGATAAGGTTGCGGAATAGGGAGAGTTATACAGACGCAGACTGAAAATGGGGTACGTGCTGACGGGGGTGAGGGGAATTGCGGAACTTGGGAAGCTCCAGAGACGTAGACTGCAGAGGGGGTTGCGGGTTAAGGGGTGGGAGCGGGGAGGGGGTGAGGGTTGAGGTCAGGGTTGAGAAACTGGGAGAGCTCCAGGGACACTAACTGCAGAGGAAGGATGAGGGGTGAGGGGGCTGACAGCTGTAGGGGGTGAAGGGGGGGGGGAGAAGAGGTAAGTGGGGCAGGGGAGAAGAGGGAGGGGGGGGAGGCTAGAGGGGGACGAGAGGGGTGAGGGGTAACTGGGATCCAAGTAACATTCTTTCATCGTTGTCATTCCTGAATTGGAGCAAAAAAGCAAATAAATTGTGCCTAGGTCCACCCTGCAGAAGCTCGCCATAACCAGCCCAGCTCTCTCCTCTTCCTCACAAGCACTGCAAACCCTGGCCCCCACCCAAGCCCCCTTAACCCTTAACCCTCAACCCTAATCTGGTGCCCAGCTCCGCAAGTCTCGGCACACCATGAAGAAGCTCGTCACACCAGCTCACACATAAAAACAGCCGCCTCTGCTCATCCTCAAGAGGCCAGCCATAACTTCTCACCTTCAAGAAGCTTGCCACATCTGGTGCGGCCCTCTCCTGCTCCACCTCCTCTCCCTCTGCCTCCTCTTCGCCCTCCCCTTGGCTGTCGAGAAAGGCCTCAAGGGCCTCCAGATCAGAATCTTCCAGATCCTGCGTTTCAGGGTTCAAAGATCAGGGATGTTGTTTTCGAATCGGGCATGCCAGTCATATTATTCATACCCCAACTCATGCTCAGGAATGAGGCAAAGCATGAGGCAGTATATACGTAAGTCGTGAATCACAGCAGGTATTGCTCTAGTGTTCAGAATTCAGGGTTTAAAATTCAGGGCATGGGGCTCAGGGTATGCCCCCCCACCCCCGTGTGGTCTGGTTCCTGCCTCACCTGGCCTTCCTCCTCTCTCCTCCCTCCTCCCTCCTCCCTCCTCCCTCCTCCCTCCTCCCTCCTCCCTCCTCCCTCCTCCCTCCTCCCTCCTCCCTCCTCCCTCCTCCCTCCTCCCTCCTCCCTCCTCCCTCCTCCCTCCTCCCTCCTCCCCCCCCCCCCTCCCCCCCCCCTCCCCCCCCCCTCCTCCCTCCCTCCTCCCTCCCTCCCTCCTCCCTCCCTCCTCCCTCCCTCCTCCCTCCCTCCTCCCTCCCTCCTCCCTCCCTCCCTCCTCCCTCCCTCCCTCCCTCCTCCCTCCTCCCTCCCTCCCTCCTCCCTCCTCCCTCCTCCCTCCTCCCTCCTCCCTCCTCCCTCCTCCCTCCTCCCTCCTCCCTCCTCCCTCCTCCCTCCTCCCTCCTCCCTCCTCCCTCCTCCCTCCTCCCTCCTCCCTCCTCCCTCCTCCCTCCTCCCTCCTCCCTCCTCCCTCCTCCCTCCTCCCTCCTCCCCCCTCCCTCCTCCCCCCTCCCTCCTCTCTCCTCCCTCCTCCCCCCTCCCTCCTCCCTCCTCCCTCCCCCCCCCCCTCCCTCCTCCCTCCTCCCTCCTCCCTCCTCCCTCCTCCCTTCTCCCTCCTCCTTCCTCCCTCCTCCCCCTCCCTCCTCACCTGGCCTTCCCCTCCTGCCTCGCCATCCCCCAGACGCAGCTGCTCCATCCAGCGCACATACTCACGCTGGGCCGCAACCTCTCGGCTCACCGCCTCAGGCAGACCGCCTGCAGGGGGGGGCCGCAAGTCGGATACATGGTATGATGAAGGTATGATCAATTCATGTTGGAGTTTGAACCCTGATGGGTGTGATAATTCAGCCCGGCAGATGCTGCATGATAAATGAATCGGACACAGGCTCCATGAAATACTGCTCCATCAAGTGCTGCTCCATGAATACTCCACGAAATAATCCTCCATCAAAGGCTCCGGGGCGGGCAGCAAGGAAGAGTCGAGTTAGACCACCGGGGGTCCCCTCCCTCTAATTCTCCTCTCCGTCTGCTTCTCTCTCCCTCTCTCCCTCTCCATCTCCTCTCTGTCTCTCCCACTCTCTCTCTGTCTCTGTCTCTCCCTCTGCTTTTCCCCTGACCCTCACGGGATATGCCGGCTTGCTAATCACATCAGCGAGCCAAGCCAGATCCCTCTCACCTCCTGCCGCCTGATCGCCCTCCAGTGCGTCCACAAACACACCTTGGAGCATGGCCTTCACCTGAGCATACACAGACTTTCATATCAGCTTTGGGATTATGACAGCACCGCGTCCAGCAGTCACCAATCAGGAGTTGAAATCAGCAAGAGGGGCTGTGGGCTCGGCACTGAGCTTGGATGTTCCCTTGACTTTTATGACCAAAGTGGGTTACAACCAGCCCTCCTAGTGAGCCTTGCAAATGAGCACTGCAAATTCATTTTTTGCCAAGACGATGTTCAAGTCTTTCAGTCGTGCTGCTGCTTTTCCTACCCTGAGGACAGTGTCTAGCTGTCCACTCAATCGCTCCTTCCGGCCTGAATCCTCAACCAACAATCAGTGTGATAAAACCCCAAGATCAACTTAGCAACAGGTTCGAGGTTCTAGACCCAAGCCCTGGTCAGCGCATGAGGAAATGCAAGCCAATGCCGCCCTATTTGGCAGTATTTGGCATATAAATGAAGCAGCTTGTCCAGCCAGTTCTTCTCACCTGCTCCTCCTCTGCATCCAGCACGCCGACGTCTGGAACGCTCGGCATGGCCTGACGAACCTTGCCCGCCTCCTCCTCTGCCAACAGCTGCAGAAGATCTGCAGGCAAGCGGGCGGCGGGTGACGACGCTCTCGTGGCTGCGGGAAGCTGCCCAGAAGCTGGTGGTGCAGCAGAGGGAAGCTGTGGAGAAGCTGGCGAAGGAGAGGCCTCGCTGAGCTGCTGGGAAGCGGCTGCTGCGGGCCCAGCAGCAGCGACAGACAATGTCGCCACGGCAGGAGGTCCTGCTGATCCTGGTCCTGCTAATCCTGATGCTCCTTGCATCCGCTTCATCATGCGCAACTTGCGGCTAGTGGCTGCATCCGTCAAAGCCGGTGCAGCCGCTACAGCTGATGCAGCTGCTACAGCTGGTGCGGCCACCACAGCTGGCGCAGCTGCTGATGCGGCCACTGCTGTCGGCAGCAGCTGAGGCACGGGGCGAGGCGCTGAAGGAGCAGCAGCTGCCACAGGGGAGAGTGTTGCCTTGACTGCCTGCGGCTGCTGCTTTTGCTTTTGCTGCTGCTGCTGTTCTTGTTGCTGCTGCTGCTGCAGTATGCCTCTGCCCCTGCCCCTGCCCCCGCCCCCCCGCCCCTGCCTGCCGCCCCCTCGTCCGGTGTTGCTCCTGGAGCCAGGGTCTTCCTCTCGACGGTCTCGGTGAATGCGAGAGGCCGTCCGAGCTTTTTGAACCCAGTCGAACTCGGCCTTTAGCTTTTCTGAGGAGTGAACACAAGCATGGGCAAGAAGTGCCGAGTTGGGGCATGGACAACGAGGGGAGGAGAGAGCAAGATTGGAGCAAGACCCTGCTTCTTTTCCTTCTACCCACGTTTCCTTATCTCAGTCCATGCTTCTGGCTGGCAGCTAAAAGGCAGCACATGGCTAGCAGTCACTGACACGACTGCAGGGGCCGCAGGGGCTCGCAAGTCCACACATGGGGCGTGCAGATTGTAATTTTCTGTAATCAATCGTCCACATATCTGATGACCTCTCTAGGCGTGCTGCTACCCGGAAACGCACATCACGTATCCCAACCAAATAATGCGAAGCCGAACCTTTCTCGATGGGAATCTCCTTGGCGGCCTCTGGGTCAACAGGCTCGTATTCAAAATAAAGGCCCTCGCGCTTCTGTGACTTGTTGCCAGCAGCGCAAACCGTCAGAGGCAGGGTAGCAGGCCGCAGGCGATGGGAAGCCGCAGCCGACCCAACGATGGTGCTTGAGAGCTTTAAAATATGTGCCATGATAACACTATATCTGTTAAACGAAAGCAAAGAGTCCGACGAAAAAGTGCAACAACAAATTTGGTTCCGGGGCCAGATTGGAACAAAACCCACGGTTATATGTGCCGGTGCATGGCCACGGCGATGTCACCCCCATGACAAAATCTCAATGCTGTGGAAAGCTGCTTTGCCAAAGCACAGCAATGTCTTAATTTCGAGAATGCATTACTAGTGATCTGTGAGTCTTTCCATTCCAGTCTGAGTGTGATGGGGGCTCTGCCACTTCCTGACCTCTTTCGGTCTTTCCTTCCATTGTGATGTGCAAGTTTGTCTCTTTCAAGGCTGGGGGACCTACCTCCTGGACAGGTGGAAACCCTGAATATCTCTCACACACAAAAACCCTCTCCTTCAGTTTTTTGAAGTTAAATCCTGACAGTTGGGCACCCACATGGCCGAGCCTTTTGAGCAGGTTCCAGAGGTGTTACCGGTACGTCATGAAGTGGTATTTTGCTTGCCCCCCTTGTTTTAACAGATATTCCTCGGGCCCCACCTGGTGGCGGCAGCCAACACACAAGCATAAAGCACCTGGCTTGTGAACCGACCAGCCCCCCTACCGTGCTGTTTTTTCAGGAGTAACATGATCACATGGGGGCATGAGTAGCATCTTATGATTTACTCCCTACCTACACCAACTGGTCACGGCAGGCATATTAGGGGGGTTAATCATGTTCCTTTGCTCATGTTCTCAACATTGATTCCCGTGTTTCTCGCCACAATCTCCCTCTCACTCTGGCGCCCGCTCTGCATATTTATCTGACAATCCCTCTCGGTTTTGCTTGGAGCTAACTGGTCAGGGACACAAAAGGATATGATTGACGAAGCACAGGGGCACGATTGATTAAGGCAGGGCTTGTGGGCATGAGTCAGCCAGCGCGTGCGCTTCACCTTGGAAATCTATAAGCATGTCAAGCTTTCAGATGGGACACAAAAACAGCATCCGCTATGTCCAACACAGGCAACGAGTCCAGGTCATAAGGTTTGTGTTGAGTAACAGCAGGTCAGCAAACGACTTATTACAGGACCGGCATGGATAGATCCACATCCATGGCCCACTGCGTCAGGCCCCCAATCACATCCACGGCCTGCACTATGCCTGCATGACGCAGCTGTTGCACTGCCATCTGGGAGGCGTTGCCTCGCCGACAAATGACCAAGAACGGAAGGGAACTGTCACCAGCCGCTCTAGTGTGGTCCCTTGGGGCCGGTACACGAGCCGCAGATTCGCCGATCAGGCACAAGACCTCGCTCATGCGGCTGTCGAGCTCTTCAATTGGAACATTGATAGAGCCCGGTAGATGCATCAGATCGAATTGCAGTTTGGGCCGGACATCCAGAATGACTGTTGTCGTCCCCGATGCAAGCCCTGCTTCTAGGACAGCCTGCAAGAAATACAAAACAGGCTTAAGTCCAATGCTTGACAGCTGAGCATTAACAGGCGTTAAATGCAATGAAATGAAACAGCCACATGGAGTCGGTTGGATGCCCATGCGGCCGAGCCTTTTCGGCAGGGCCCAGAGGTGTAACGTCATTGACAGGCAGTCGGCTTGCCTTTGCCTCCATGGGCAGAAGCCGATCCTCCTCTGAGATGAGCGTCAAGGGGGGTGGGGGACCATCCTGCGCCTCTTGTCCTGAATTCAAATTCAAATATCCAGATCATTTTTCAGACAGATCGGTGCGCCACCTCAGCCTTCACATCACGGGCAGTATCAACGCTTGAGCCTGCCCAAACTCCAAGCCCACATGGGTCAAGCGTTAAAAGCCATGAGTGGAAATGCATCTACATAAGCATCATGGAAACCAGGGTATGAAAACATGACAGGAGCAAAACCAGAATTGCCTTTTTTCGCAGTGAGACATGCAGCAATGCTTGACCTCATGTCCTCACCCGTAAACCCCATGTAATTAAAGCTTGGCAGCGAGGCTTCAGTCACCGAGGGGCTGTCACCGCATGCTGCACAGCTTGGATTCCTGGATCTCAACTTCACTGCCATGAATCTACCTGGATCAATGGGCATGCAGATCGCAGGACACTCGTAATTTTCTAGGGCAGGTCGAGCTCAGAGCAACAGGATTCCTGTGTGGCCAGGTGTGACGTACACAGGCTGCATAAATACAACTATGAAGTATCTGTGGGGAGGCCGTACAAGGCAGTATCGAAGTGAAGCAGGTGCTGCATTAACCTCACCTGCCAGGGCATCAAAGATGAGCATCCTCTTGCTCAGGACATCCCCCTTGCCGCTGATAATCTTGATTGCCTCGAGAGCCTACAGCGGGCATAACAACAAATGTATCCAAACATAATTACCGGTACTGGCATGCCACATAAACGGCATACAACCTGTTTGAGGCTTTGGAGACAAGCAGATCAAAAAATCAATAAACAACGTAAGTCACCGGGGTATGCGTGCCAGGTCCCCCGGCTGGAGGCCTCAGAAAGTCCCACCAGAGACACACAACTGCATGATCTATTTAGGACCTCCTGATTTGAACCCTCCAGGATCCATTCGGCTTCAAAGCTTACCTGCAATGAGCCCATGACTCCAGGGACCACACCCAAAACGCCCGCGTCGGAGCATCTGCTGCAGTTCTCCGGAGCGGGGGACTCGGGGAACAAGCAACGGTAGCAGGGACCTGCAGCCGCAGTAGCAGCAGCAGCCGCACCAGGGCATCAGATTATGAAGGTGCAGAACAAGACGCAGCTTGGCTTGCAAGGAATCTACAAGCCCTGGCCTTATCATCAGAGTCTCACCATCTGGTCCGTGGTGGTACACCGTCAGCTGGCCGTCCGTGCCCACTGCTGCAGCGCTGACCAGAGGCCGTCCCGCAACCACGCAGACATCGCTGCGCACAGGCATCAGCGCAGCATCAGAGGCTGTGCTAGCACATAATGGGGTAGCAGCTTGGGAGCATCACAGGCAATGGACCTCAAAGCTAGTGTTCAGGACCGGCAAATAGAGCATCCGCAGCAACTCATACCCCCCTGTCCACTTCCCCTGCCTTCTTGTTGTTACGTGAGTTGCGACAACGCAGCAGCTTAAGTTTGTATCCAGTACCATAAGCCATGCGCACCCATGCAGCTCAAAGCCAGTGTTCAGGACGGGCGAACAGAGCATCCGAAGCAACTCATACCCCCCTGTCCACCTCCCCTGCCTTTGTCGTTCCGTCAATGAGTTGCGACAATGCACGCACTCAAGTTAGCACTCACCACCCTCAGCCATACACTACAGCTACCCATGCAGCTTTTGTATAATTGCTTTGTCAATGCGTTGCGTCAACATTGTGACAAGGCATCCAGCTTTGTTGTCTACCCTTGTTCCCGCGTCCTACCTAACGAGGTAACGCGTTGGCGGGTTGTCGCTGCAGTCTATGACCACGTCATACTGTCGCACAATGTCCAGCGCGTTGGCGGCGGTCAGGCCCTGCTCATGCACTTGCACTTTGACGGTGGAGTTGAGCGCCAGGCAGGCGGCGCGCGCAGACAGCGCCTTGTGCTCGCCCACACGCGCCTCAGTGTGAATGATTTGTCGGTGCAGGTTGCTGGTCTCCACCACGTCGTGGTCCACCAGGCCCAGCGTGCCTGCAGGTGCGGCACCCCCAAGCCATGCAAGTAAGTGTTTCATCACTTAGCACGGCCGCAGAATGTATCACGTCTAGGTGACACAGCGGTCAAGTCCAGCCTCTGAATACAGAACAAGGGAGGGGGGGGGGAACTAGCCGTCCATGTGAGACGACAAGGTAAGGCATGCTCGCATGCACGCATCTACTGACTGCATCCTCCATGGAAGTCGCGCCAGGCATGCGGGCACGCACCTACTCCTGCCGCCGCGAGATATAGCGCCGCGGGCGAGCCGAGGCCGCCACACCCCACAATGAGTACTGAAGACGAACATACACCCTCCTGGGCCGCTAAGCCAAAGGAGGGGAGCAGGAGCTGCCGGCTGTAGCGCTCAATCTGATGCTTCTGCAGGCCATGCGTTGCTTCATAAGTACGCGCCATGGGCGGGGCTTGCATGGCGCAGGCGTGTGCGGCGCCGGCTGCATGGCCATTCAAGGCTACGTCTGGCTTCGTGCGGGCGGAAGCTGGCTGCCATGATCCCTGAAGAGCAAAGGCCTGCTTCTCTATTTCTTCTCGATCCTTTAGCTGCTGCCTCAGGGCTGCTAGCTCGCACCGAAGTTGCTCGTTCTCATGCTGCAGCGATTCAAACAATTCACTATTTGGTGCCGACGACATAGAAAAAAGAAAACCCCGGAACAACATAGAAGAGCCGGTGCTGGGGACCACAACTTCAGTGATCGATTCCGGACCCTGAAAACCCTTGCGGACGCTACCTGGCACGGCGAGCTGCCATCACATTCCCGCTTCCCCCGTACGCCCCGTCACTGCTCCGAGCATTAATAGCATGCTGCGCTCGGCCGGCTCATTGCTCAGACGTAAATCGCTACGACTCGCATCGAATTTTCACAAGAAGGCACGACCCGCTTCATTGCCAAGCCATGCTGCGCCCTGAGTGCGTGATTACGTGAACCCTTCATCCCCCGCTTCAGGGTCAAGCAACTGCTGCAAGAGCTACTCCTGATATGAGCGCAGCAGGGGATCAAGCAATACAAGAGTTCCGCCGCTTCATCCCTGCTCTTGAGGCCGGAGGTGGGCTCTTTATCATGAATCAACAGATATGGGTCCATCCCTCGGGCAAGTGATCCACAAGCTGCACTACCAGTGGTGTGCACATGCTTTACTCAGCTCACAAGAATCGCACATCGCAGCAGCAATATGCCTGGCCCCTCTATTCTAACGTCAAGATAGTACTTTTATCTATTAGCAGATCTGGGTGGCGCACACGGACGTGTTGCCATGACCCCACCCACTCCTCATGACTCTGAGTCCGTGTGCCCCTGCCTTGTACCGTTACCCTGCAGGTTCAAATTACAAGGGTCAGCATGGCAAGGTTGGCGTTGTTGGAGGATGCCGCGATTACACCGGAGCACCTTACTTTGCAGCGGCTTCGGCAGCCAAGGCAAGATCTCGTTTCCTGCCTGCTGGATGCTCCCCAGCAAAACAGCACCGCTAAGCACGTGTACGCAAATCCCCATGAGCCGCGATCAGCTATGTCAGCGTGTGTGTGTGCTTGCAGGCGGGCGCTGACTTGGCATACGTGTTCTGTTCCGAGTCTGCTGCTCCAGTGATCAAGGGCTACAGCCCGGAGATCATCGTGCTGACGACGCTGCCGGAGGTCCCTGCGTTCCGAGAGGCTCCGGTGAGCGGGGCGGTATGTGGGGCGCTGATTGGGGCGGTGTTTTTCTCATTCAGGGCTATGGGAATCCACCTGTCCAGGAGGTGGATTCCCCCAGATCTAACAAATATAACCTTATTTGTACCAGAGGAAAGAAAGAGGTGGGGACATGAGGCAGCCCCCCCACGAACAATCAGGCCAACCACTACAAAACCCACTGCAACTTTTCACTGGCAGGGTCACTTTGTTGAGGACCTGCAGGTTCGGAAGGACCCCTCAAACAGTAACCCTGTTGACGAATGGTGCACTCTGATGTTCCTGTCACCAGCAACTTCATATTTGCCCATTCCTGTTTCATTACTGCTTATGAATCATTTTGTTGGACAGTGCAGTGCCTGATCCTACGAAACTTAAATATCATCGTATGAAATAGGATAGCCAGCCAAACGGGATAGGCGGCCAACCTGCTCTCTCTCAGGATCCTGATATCACCATACTATTATAGTCTGGGCGGCCACCGGCTGTTTCTTGATGTCCAAACCTTTTTAATTGCAGCCTCCTGCGTTCCATTTTATGCCATGCAGGAGCCCCCGTATCCTGAGGCCCCCCATGCTGTGAAGCTGGCAGTTCGCTGGGTGGAGCGCCTGTCCTGCCTCATCGTCGGGCCAGGGCTCGGTGATGATCCCATTTCAAACGCTGTGGCCAAGGAGATCATTGAGTGCGTAGGATGCAGTCATGTTATTTGAGTGTGACAGCTGCTGTTGTGGCTTCAGCTGCGTTCTAATGGACAGTTGGGTTCATCCACGGGTTTCGTTACTGACATAAGAAACCAAAATGTACACAGGATGTACTGGTGACTGGAAATAACAAAGTCTGATGGAAATTCTAGTAGCGCTTGTAGTTAACAATTCAGGTGCGTTGCAGCCTTTTGTCGAGGGTTGTGGTGCAGCATGCCCTGTGGCTTGTGCAGCTCTAATAGACCGGCTGGGTTGTGTTCCCGATGAACACAATGGTGGTCGCCCTGCAGCCCCCCCACCAGGTCTGGCATGCAATGAAGAAAGGCTTTGGTAATCGAACATGAATATATGATGGCCATCCGAGGGCAGGACACAGCATCCATTCCGTGGCTGCACGCTGGCCTGGAGACCTTGCCAAGTTACTCATTTGCAAACCGGGCGGAGTAATTGGCAGTGGTGAGGACTGAGTGGGGCCGTGTTGAGCAAGATTGAAGGAAAGTCACCAGGCTCGTGCATGTTGCGCTCAGGTTCGCCAGGAAGATGGATCTGCCTCTCATTGTGGACGGCAGCGGGATCAATATCATCGCTGCACATCCAGAGCTTGTGCAGGTCGGGACATGACTCCATTACTGATCCTGATCTGGAAGATCGATCATCCTCCTCTGCTCGTGTTCAAGGATGTCAGGTTCTGCCTGTCTTTTCTGACTCGTTTCCAGTCACTGTCTTTGATGCATGCTTTCGCCCAGCGGTTTGAATTTGGCCCATCTGTCGATTGCCTGCAGGGCTACCCAAATTGCTTGTTGACTCCAAACATCTCGGAGCTGGGAAGGATTGCCAAGGCGTTCAAGGTCCCCTTGGAGGGTCCCATGGGCAGCGGCTGGCAGGAGTACAGCAAACCCATCGCCCGAGGTGGGTGCACACTGCACAGTACTTTGCCGGCCCTTGCCACGGCACCAGCTTGCCAGAGCACACCTGGGACCGCCAGCTGGTCACTCTAGGAGGCATTCCTGTCATTGTTTTTGCAGATCCGATTCTACATCGCATGTTCCTGTCTGCACCTTGCAGCTCTAGCTGGCCCAGTGCTTCTCTCCAAGGGACCCGTCGACTTCATCACGGATGGAGAGACGATGCTGGAATGTGACCTCGGGGCCTCGCCCAAGCGTTGCGGCGGCCAAGGGGACATCTTGACAGGTGGGGCTGCTGCTGCCTTCTCCGTTGTGAGCTTCTTTGCTTGCTGGAGCCACTGGAGGACCGACAATGTCTGAAAATGCTGAGGCCACATGCTGCCACTAACGCGTTAGACATCTAATGCTGTTGTATCATCCATCTCACCATTCTTTCCTGTGTCGACATCACTTCCTGGATCCAGCTTGTGTGCATCTTCATCTTGAAAGTACGTGGAGGCATGCTAAGCTTCCTCCCGGATCCTGCCTACGTCCATCCTCAACTTTTGCACGAGGATGCACACTCTAAACTCCTAACCCTCAAACACTGAAGCTTAAAGCACTCAACCCTTAGCACTTACCTATGCTTACTCCCCGGTGGTTCAGGCCTGGCTGGTACTTACATAAGCTGGGCGGTGGCTGGGAAGGGCGCCTCCACACACCCTGCCTCCAGAGATGTCACGAGAGGCATCATGGTGGCTGCCCTTGCAGCATGCCAGATCCTGCGGGGGGCATCACTCAAGGCGTTCGAAAAGACGGGAAGGGGAATGGCCGCTGCTGACATCATCCCAGAAATCCCTTCTGTTGCGAAGTCCATGTTGGGAAACTGAGCGGTGGCGTGTTTGGGTTCTATTGACTTAATTTGTGGCTTCCTATTGATACAGAGGTTGGCTTTCAATTAGGAATCACACTTCAATCCATTTCGAGCTGCGATTACCTGCCTTTTTCATTTTAGCTACGGCCTTGGCCAGAGGCCTTGGCTTTGGACAGGATATTGAGTGAACGAGGCACTTGACGCACAAGGTCATTTCAGATTGCCTGGGTGTGAAGCGTTTCCGTTTGTTTTGGTCAATCAAATGAATTTAGTGGTCGGAAATGCACAGCCTGGCCTGGTTGCTGCTGCCAATTTTACAGCCTGTGGAACAGGTAACAAGATAAATCAGTAGCCCTTTGAGCTTCCTTTCAGCAAGGAACCACGCAGTGATTGCAGAGATATATACGCTAGTCGTATACCGGTACTGGTACTGGTATGCAATACCGGAAAGCTTGATGTGGTCACAGGAGATAAATTCATTTATAAACTCATTAAAAGCAGATAGACCCCCCCCTTGCCCACAAATCAGGGTGAAGAGCCACTGTGATCGTGACTTCTATTCCAACAATTAAGCTAGTAGCAACGTTAACCCAAAGGAATCATTTCAACATGGTGAAGCATTGATCAAACACACTTGTGATCAGGTCAAGTCATTTGTCAATGACGTTACACCACTGGGCCATGCTGCAAAGCTCGGCCGCGTCGGCGTCCAACAGCAAGGTTGGAAACTAAAGAGAGAGAGGAAAGAGACCCCCTCAAAAACAAAACAGAAAGTCCTAATCCAACTACCGGAAGCTTAAGACGTCTGGGCCATTTGTGCAGAATTATTGTAAAATACCGATCCCGGAGCAACATAAGTTCGACCTAATTTTCGCTGCTAGGGCAAGCCAGGACAACTTATTTGCAACAGTAGCCAGGATCACAAACAGTGGATCCAGGATGGCAAATGCACATAATCCAATCTCCCCTTCTACTATCCCCGAATCAATCGCTACAAGTGTCCTCTGTAGCTTAAGATCTTTTACCTTCCGCCCCCACGGCCCAGGCCCCCTGCATGGCTTGCACCGCAGGCCTGGCTAGATGGTTCTGACCGCTGGCCTCCTAGCTCATTGTGTGCACCGTCGAAGGGAAGGCAGCAGGCACACTCAAGTTCACAAAGCCGCGATCTTTGCCGTCAAGCACTCCCATGTGCACCCACTGATCTCCCAGTGGGATCCGATGCACGTAATCATGGTACCGTTTCTTCTGCTCCAGTATCATCGAGGTCCGCTGATAGGCCAGCCGCTCCGCTTTCTCCACCTTGCCAGCGGCCTTGGCCTCCTTGTCCGCGAGTCGCTGCGCCTGCATCTGCGCGTCTATCTGTAGCTTGGCCTGCCGCTTGTCCTCTGCCTCCTGCTTGCGAGCAGCTTCTCTGTCCGCCATCTGACCCTTGAGCGAGCTCACCCGCTGCTGCGTCTCATCACGCCGTCGTTCCCGATCCCGCGCCATTTTCGCGTCCATTTCCGCCTCATACTCGGCCTGCAGCCGCTCCGCCCGATCTGCATCCGTCTTGGCCCTCTCAGCCTGACTGGCGCAGAGCGCCGCACCGCCACCCCGCTCATACGCGGCTTTCAGCTTTGCCGCTCTAATCGCCACGTCTGCCTCCCGTTTCCCCGCCGCCGCATCCATAAGCCTCTTGGCCACCTCGAGCGCCTGTCGCTCCTCGTCTTGTTCACGGATCAGGTCCAGCTCCTTCTGGCGGATCGCACCTTGAATCTCAGCTTTGACGGCGGCACGCTGGACGCTGTGAAGGGGTATATGAGGGGATGTGCAGGGATCAGGGAAGGGGTGCAAGGAAGGGGTGCAAGGAATGAAGGAAGGGGTGCAAGGGCGGGTGCAAGGGCGGGTGCAAGGGCGGGTTCAAGGAAGGGGTGCAAGGGCGGGTGTAAGGGTCCATCATAGGGGACGAGGGGGGTGGCAGGGTGCAGGTGAAAGCTTAGGGTTGCACGGAAAGGGGTATGTGGAGGGATACTACTATACTAGAGATTATGCAGAGATGTGGGAAGGTATGAGAGTATGCAAGGGGTACGTAAAAAGGGAACAGGTTTAAAGCAGGGTTCATAATAGGGACAAGCGGGACAGGGGTAACTGTGATAGGGCAAGAGGAAAGATGTATGAACCAGGCAGGGATTTGAGTGTTTAACCTGAGACTTGCTGAGTGTCACTGAGGGAAGGGGTGCCCCTCAAAAAGCGCAAACGAGTAAAAGAGTGAGGGCATACAAACTTTAATTCATGCAATGAACTGTAAGCCCATAAACCCAAGGCCTCAGGTGCAGGCGGCAAGGATGTTATACATTTCGGCTGCAAGGGGCACTCACGTGTTGGCCTTCTCCTGCTCCTCCTGCCGCCTCTGGTCTGCCCGCTCCTCTGCGGCCAGACGCGACCGCTCATACTTGGCCTCTCTTGCGCTCTGCTCCTCCTCCGTGCGCTTCTTCAAGAGCGCCTCGTCCACTTGCCCCTTGAAGACTCCTCGCGTCCAAGCCTGCTTCTCGAGGTCTGACTGCTTCTTCTCCAAGTCCTCCTTGGCCATCTGCTGCAGACGCTCAACTGCCGCCAGGTGCTCGTGCATTTTCTCGTCAGCTTCTTGCTTCCGGCGCAGGCTGACCTCAGCAAGCTGCAGGTACAGGCAGGCAGGCAGGTCTGCTGAGTTTGGAAACAGAGGAACAGCATCAAATCATTCAAATAGCTGAATGCACTGTCGGTGCATGAATGCATGCCATCACATCACGAAGACAAAACGTTGGATTTGTATTATAGCCACCTGACAGTCTCCATCCTAATAGATAATACATAATTTGTAAAGCTTACGGATCCGGCCTCAGGATGGACTCATGTACTCCAAGGCTGAATGGTGCCCCAGAGCATCCCACCTACTTCCTACTTCCTACTTCTTATGTCCTATGTCCTATGTCCTATGCCCTACCTCATATGCCCTACATCCTATGCCCTCTGTCCTACTTTTGTCCTATGTCCTACTTCTTATGTCCTATGTCCTACTTTTGTCCTATGTCCTACTTCTTATGTCCTATGTCCTACTTCCTATGTCCTACCTCCTACTTCTTATGGCCTTCCGTCAACTGTTGGCTTAATGGCATGCAGTACACCTGTACCCATCACATCACTCATCAGCCCCCTTCATGTCCACACCTGCAGGCCGTACATCTCCCGGGTCATCCTTTTGCGCTCATCCCCGTCGAACCTGCGCTGCCTCTCAGCCGCCTTGGCCAGCATGTCCTGCCCAAACGCCAAGCGTTCAAACGGGTTGGTCCGGCTCTCCCGCACAAAGGCCTTGGAGGCCAGGAACCGCGTGGGCAGCGTGAAATCGAGCTCGCCGCTGGCAGCAGAGTGGGCCTAGGAATGGGGAGGACCATCAATATGAGCACATGCAATGATGTTCACCACCCTAGTATGAGCACGTGCCACCAAGTTGACCAAACTAGCATGAACACATACCACCAAGTTGACCAATCTAGTTCGAGCATGTACAACAACGTTGACTGCGCTCACTTGGAGGCGCAAGTTCCAAGGCCCGGACATGACAGTGTGAGGGGGAGACCTGCGCTTCAGCTACACTTCAGCTACATTACGGCCAAAGGCGGTGGTTGCCAGGCACAGCAGGCCATGCTGCTCGGGCAGTTTAGGTCTGGTCCCCATCAGCCCAGTGGCAGCCACCCAGCGCCCAGCACCAAGGTGGTTTGGCGTGCACTGATATGGGCACTGCTGCCTATTTAGCTGCTCAGTGCGGGTGGGTATTCCCCATCCATCCAGCGGCCCACCGCGGGCTGACATGATTTAATGGGCATGCTGTTTAAGGATGCATGCTTGTGCCTACCTGGCTTCTTAGTGCCGGAAGATACTCCCCCTCCATACAGCGCTCCGACCCAGGTGCGCTGACCACGCGCCCCGGGGCGTGGGCGCCTCGCCCAACCCTGAGCATCATCTGGGATGAGGACACCCCAGCCTTGGGTTGATCCGGCTGCAAGGTGCAATTTCATGATGGGTCAGTATGCTGGGGAGTGGGTATACAGTTGATGTCAGGGCTGGTGGTGGGCGGGTGGGAGGTAGGTGGGAGGGGGGTGGGAGGTGAGTGGGAGGTGGTTGAGAGGTGGATGGGAGGTGGCAAACTAGCAATTGGCTATTGGTTTCAGGTTATTGACACATGTTATGGCCTGGGCTATTTTCACAAGTCGAGCCAGGTCAGAGCAGCTGAGTTTCAAGTTGACATTGATTGGGAACATGCATGTCAATCAGCATGAGGAAGCTGCCCAGGGCTGGGTGCTGGGGTTAACATGTGTCGGTATACAGGCCAGCCCATCACCTTCCGGAAGGATACGCGTTGCATGCGCAAGGGTCTGCATGCACATCAGCCCTTTGAATGGGATATTTCGGACATTGTGAAACGCCATTCAGAGAACTGGCTGGTCCTCTCAAACTTACTCGCTCCTTGCTATACCGGTACCCAGAAAAACATCCCACCAGATGTGCCCAAAGCTTCCATGCTTCCATGCTGCGCCTAGGAATCAGCCCATGCGATGATCGAAGCCTGCATGCGCGATTCCATGGGAGATATTTGGCCTTCCACTGTTTGCATGACCAGTTGAGACTATGACCCGGTACAATGATTATTACAAGTGGTGTCTATGTATCGCCATCTCGATCCCCTCCTCTTCCTCTGATAATCCTGGTGATGGAATCAAAAATGAAAAAATAGGACATGCTTCTTGATGGACTGGTATTAATGAGTGCTTGTGCACCCCTATCCTGCCCCCCTCCCCCTCTTCCTCCTCCTCCTCTGATGATGTGTCTGCTGCTGATGTCATCAGAGGTAAAGATGTACTTCTCCAGGCTGCCATGGTTCCCCCCGCTGCGGGGGCCCCGCAGCAGCTCGGGTCAAGCTGGCAGCTACGGACCAACTGAGGAGGCCGAACGCAAAGAATCTACCCTGAAGGGAGGCTTCCCATCACCTAGTCCCAACATCCTTCCTGCGCTGAAACTCTCGTGATTTCAATCGTCAAGGCTCTTCACTGGGGATTACAAACATACCCAGTACCGGCATGAGATTGGCATGCATGTGTCGAACTGTCTGACTGACTGACAATGGCATGCCCTGACCCCGCCCTGGCAGGCACGCACTGCCTGAGTTAAGCTGATGGCCCCTTAATCCAGCTTTGCTTCAGCGTTTTATGCTGGCCTCCACCTCCATCCAATATTGACGGCCCCCAGTAATCTGCATGGCTTTCACCCTCCTGGTACTGCCGGTATCATAACTTCCAAGTGCTGTTGCCCATTTATCTCCATCCCGACACTGACATCTCTCAGCTTAGGCAACCTTTCTGCCGCGTGCATCAGCTGAATTATACCTGCTTCAAGAGTGTTTTCCTCACGTCCCCCTTCAGCGCCTCGAATGCGGACGCGTCCTCCATCTCGCTGTAAATGAAGCGTGCGACAAGGTTGATGGCCCGGATTAGCGGAGGATTCAGAGCGTATCCAGCCGGGCCCTCGACCTCTAGCTTTGCTGTCAGAGCATCCTGAAGAAAGGAAGAGGGCGAGAACTCAAGTCGGCTAACATGTCGGTAAAGGCGCTTGGGCGGGGGCGGGGAGCGCACATTTGTGTGTGGACTGTTGCGGGGAAGTGAGAAAATCGACAGAGATCGCGGTAAAAATCAAGACTACTGCTCCTTCACGCAAGGCATGAGTAGTATCGCGAGTCACGCTTCGGGCCTTACGACTCCTCGGCACTCGCTTTCGAAAATAGTGTACCTTGAGCTTAAGAGCTGCCAGGCCCACTGGTCCCCTCGTTGTCCGTCTGTGTGTCATTTGTATGAACTATATGTTTCAAATTAGGCGTATGAGTTGTGCATGGGGGCTGGCAAACTGGCAAATGCGCGGGCCATTCTAAGAAAAATGTGTGAGGTCTGTACCGCTGTGTCGGACCGCTCCCCCGTTCGTACAGTCTCGCAGCCTCGGAAAGTGCACATCGTCCTATCGTCTTCCGCTCGGAGGTTTTAGCCTCATCGTCACATCATCGTCACCAGGGGATCCAACACAACTATTTTAGGTGCAGACTACCATTGATCTTACGATTTGCGATAACAACTTGGGGTACCGTTATAGCAGTAATCATCCGATTGATCTGAAGCACCGTCTTTGCCAAGCTCGGCTTCTCCCGGCGTAAACGAACAAATCTGATCGCAAGATGCCGCTTCTGCGGCCCCTTATGCATCCACTTCAAGGATCCAGCCCCTTGGCCAATTCCCATCCTGAATCCAAAGGCAGCAAAGCTCATGCAAGCACAACACGACCATGCGGGAAGCGTCCCCTCTCATGCACTGCCCTACGATCTAAGCCAAAAAAGCCGGAAGCAGTAAAAGCCGCTGCTCCCATCATGCCACCTCACATCAGATTGGGCGATGCCGTGTCTGCTGAACAAAGGCAGCAGCAGCAGCAGCAGCCCGTCAGCAGTGCCAGGAACAGTCTCGTAGCCGGTGGACCATGCACGACCAGCACTCCCTCCCTCAAGCAGCCAGTTGTCAGATCCCCCTCCAACCGCCGGTCCTTCCTGCTGATGTCTGCCTCTTTTGAACCGCCGCCACAGCAGCAACAGCAGCAGCAGCTGTCTGTCGAGCTGCAGTCCCTTGAGCAGCAGTCCACCGTCCGAGTCCCCTCAACCCGAAGGTCCTTCCTGTTGATGTCCACCTCCCTCCCCTGGGTGCTGGGGGCAGTGGGCAGTAATAATGGCGGCATCGACGTCGGGAGTGATGATCCCACCACGCTGATCAACAGTGTCCTGGGCGCTTACTTCTTGCCACGAATGCCGGGGAGCCAGGTAAGCATAAAAGGGGCACCTGGCGGGACCTCTCGAGTACTTTTTGTGTGAAGGTGTGCATGAGGTATTTGGTGCAAGACTTGGGGAGAGTGGACAAAAGATGACGTCCCTTTTCCCTGCCTGCCATTTAAGGTGGGGCATGCCGCGCGCCAGGTAAAGAAACTGCATTACCAACAAATGTACTGCCTATGCTGTCGAATTGTTTGATTGCAAGGTGTCGCATTGTCCCATGTCCATGTTTCCATGTTAGACTATCCAGCATGCCCTACCTGGTGGTTGCACGTAAGGCATTGAACCATGGCCATGCCGTGGATTAACATGTCTATGGGTCCATGTTAAGCTCACGTGCCGAGGATTGATATGTCTATGGGTCCATGTAAGCCTCACAAACCGAGGATTGATGTGTCTATAGATACCTGTTAGCCTCACAGGGCCAGCCATGCTCATGTGACGTGTAGCTGACAGTAGCTTAGAGCTACCTCAGTGCTATCGTTGTACTAGACTGACTGGTGGACGACCAGCTGGCGCTTCGATTGTTGACAACAGGTCCAACAGTTCAGGTTCAGATAAACACCTTATACACATACTCCTCGCTGATTTCTGGAATCAGGCTTAGACTCGAGGCGGTTATATATCGGTTAGTGGCAAATTGCTTTCAAGCTGGTAGCGTCATGATTCTCGAGTCCTCTGTGGATGTCACACTTTTTGTAGAAGATGCTGAAGTTATCATGATGCCCCATTCTGGTCGATCAGTCGTACTTGGCGCAGTCTTTACGCCTTAAGATCCATTCAATTCAGTTATCGAGACCTCTTGACTGGACAATGGTTGAGCTCCTGGCTGTGTGGGTAGGACCTCATGGTCACCCCATTCCAGCTGATGCAAGCAGCAGCATTATGTTGCTAGCGCACTCAAGCCACATTTCAGAGGCATCACAGCCTGATGCGGAAGGTGTCAGGGCAGCATGCCCTGTTGCTTGGACAGCTGGCCATAGGCTGGTCCCATAATTTGGTTCCCATTGGCCCAGAAGCGGCGGCCTGGTAGACTGGTACGCTATAGACCACACTGACAATCAGCTGGCTGTCCTGTTTGGACCTGCACCTGAGGGCCATCTTGCCCTGGTCTGCACCAGGCCAGGGGGGCCTCAACCCTCAGAGGGTTAAGCGCACACTATTTATAACCAACACCGTAAGCCTCCCTCTGGTGGGCGGCCAGTCCCCGTCGCCTCCGTGGACGTCCTCTTCAAGAGGATGGCAGTCTCATCCTAAATGAATGAAACAGCATGCCCTCTCAAGTTTCTTCACTTTCTGCTTCAGGGTTTTAAGCTCCTTGACAAATTCGAGAATGCGTTCACACTAGAGTGAGTCCTGCAGTACACCCAAACGTCTGCCAGTCCTTGAAAAATGTCTTCTTCTGTAAACAAACCTGTATTTAAATGACCTGAAGACTCGTTTAGATACAATGCTGCGGGCCGATTGATCAAGCCTGAATCATTGAGAAGTAACTCCTGACTACCGTCATCTAGACAGTAGCCATGTCTCAGCACTACCGGTACAGCCAAAACTGAGATGCCTCTTAAATGGAAGCCCCGGAGAGGATCGATTCGTTGGTTGCCGGTACATAGTATTTGTTTTTTGGGGATCCTGAACTGACAACATTTTGACTCTGTAGGTACCCCAAGAGCTGGGTCGGCCGGCCCAACGGCCAGCGTGCCGGGCTGACCATTGCTGACTACAACTCCTCTGACAAGCTCTCCGTGGAGATCCTCGACATGGATCTAGATCCGGGCCCCGAGGAGATTGTCCGGCTTGCAGTTGTGTCCACCATTGTGCCCGGGTTCCAGCAGGTAGGGCAGGGGCAGGATACAGACGAGTGGACACGGAACTTATATGTAGGCTTGTAGGCCAGTGAGAATTTATACTTCGGCAAGTGAGGATGGTGACATAGGCATGTGAGAACTTACGCGTAGGAAAGTGAGAATCTAGATGGAGTGAAGTGTCAATTTCTTTAGCAAGTGAGAATAAAAATGGGTAAGTGTGAGTAAAGACGTACACGGGTGTCCATGAAGATGTAGGTTGGTGTGAATGGAGATGGAGACAAGTGTGTCCGGGTTCTAGAAGGTAGGCGTTGCTGGATGAGCCGACCATGGATCAGGGGGAACATATTGCAGATTGGAGACGCAGGCAGCAGTGCTTACTTTTTGGCTGCGAGTCCAACTTCGGCAGGATGCCCCGCGGCAGCTGAAGGCCTGATTGAGACCAAACCAGGACCAGCCTACCACTGGTGCCCAAGGCAGTTTGGCAGGCCACGACCGGGGCCTCTTGCCAGAGGCCAGCGTGTAGCTGACATGTAGCTTAGTCACAAAAATAATTTGACCCTTGACCCTTTATCCCCAACTCTTATCGCTCAGCCCCTGACATGACACCTGTTCTTGTTTGTCAGTAGGGGCAGTCTGATTCCAAGCTGGAGTTGCCAGCATCCCGCTTCATAAAGACCTCCAAGAAGGAGATCGACGGCCAGGTGAGCGTGCAAGGCAGCCCTATATCCTGCTCCTCGCAAGGAGGGTCCCTGACGCATATAGGCTTATATATGCCGATCCCTAGATATGGACCTCCCTTCCATTTCCATTGCAGCTGCTACCTCAAACTCGGTTATGACTCAGCAACAGCTTGGGTGGGCAACAGGTCCCTGAGTTGACATGTACCTAAACAGCACATGACTTATATTAGTAATTTGTCATCACCCAACAGCACTGCTGGGCCTTTCGCAAAAGGTGTTTTGGTGGATGCAACCGTAGATATTCCCACCTCACGCTCCTCCCACACCTCCACTGTAAAGCAGGTGTGGGCCTGCGTCTTCATACCTACTCCTCTGTTCACACTCCCCCCCCCCATACTCGATTCAGGCGTACACCTATCTCACCTTCCCGTCGGAGACCACCACACGGTCGGGGTATGACATCACTCGATCCAATTTTGCCGTGGCTGCGCTGCGTGGGTGAGTGGATCAGCATTTAGTTAAGTGCCTGCCAGTCCAACTTGGGGGACTACCGAGCGGCCACCACTGGGCTGATGGGGGATCAAATGTAGACTGGCCTACGGACTGTGGCCCAGGCAACTGGGATTGTTTCACCAAACCCTGGTGGATTTAGGTCGGTTTGTAGCTGAAGCACCCTGACATGAACTGTGGCAGAGTTGGGAGGATACGAGATGGGGATATGATCTGGGGGGGAGGGCAATGCGTGGTTGACTTTATGCGTGGGGACTTTGGATGGTGTGGTACAGTGGGCAGATAGATACGGGATCCCTTAATCCATACATTACCAAAAGCTTGCACACTGAATATCGTGGAAGCACTAGTAGGATCTATGGGGATTGGGGATCTATGGTATTGTTTCCCAATCAACCCTGAACCCTACTACAGTTCAACCATCTTCGACCTTCAGCATTCTAACTAGGCAGGAAGGCGCTGTTTGTGGGCTCGGCCAGCGCATGTGGTGGAGAGGGGCTTTCTGTATATGTTTTTCGAGCTACCTTGAGCCCTTACTACACTTCAATTAACTTCAACCCTTTATTTGTAACCCTGGCAGAAAGGCGCTGTTTGTGTGCTCGGCAAGCGCTCGTAGCGACCAGTATGATAAGGAGAAGGAGGCGTTGCTGAGGTAAGGTAGATAGGCAGGCTGAATGGGTGGGGATACGGCAGGCGTGCAGGTGTGAGGGTTTAGGCAGGGTTTGAGATCAAGAGTTTCGATAGTTGTTGAAGCAGAGTGAGTGAGGGTTTGGGTGACTGTGGCTGGATTCAGCAGGGTTGGCTGTGCTCGGTTGTGTTTGGCAGGGCTTCACACAATTCTTTCTTTTGGGTTGTACCTCAGGGTTCACCCTTTTCATTTCCATGGTGGTCACTTGACTGCTCACTTGACGGCTCATTAGACAGCCTACACTCCCCTGCCTGCCCTTGAATCACCTGTTGTCCGTTCTACTTGTCTCAGGTATGCCATTGACAGCTTCCGTCTCAGATGATGATGGCAAGCAAGAGAAGTGGGATTCGGCATATGCTTAGTTATATTCAGTCTCTGAAATACCACTCCATCCTGCTCTGTGCCCCCCCCCCTCTGGATAGCGGTGCTATCTCTAGGGGAGGTGGATCGTCGATAACAGGGAGTGATTACTGATAGTGGTATGCAGTTAAATAGAAACAAGCTTGTCTAACATCCCTTCCATTGCACACCCATAGATAAGCAAGGTAGGGCATATTGATGTAATGATAAGTTGTCTTGAGCTGCGGCTCTGGAACGTCAGTTACGCGCATCTGAGTAACCCTGCCTTCCTTGTATGTGTGTTGGTCAATGGTCGGCCTGAGTGCTTTGGGGGGTCCCTCCTCCTCCCGACATTTAATTCTTGCCTCTGGCTTGTTTCAAGTATCGATTTCAGGGCAGGGGTGGCCATCTCTTGAACAAATGAGATCTTTGAATTGATAAAAATGGGATGGGCATGACAGCTTCTGCCGGGTGAGGGTTTGGTCTATGAACCACCTTCCGCTGGATGCGTTGTCGCGCCACGCACAAGTAACGTGCACAATTAGAACCTAAGGATTGCGCTTACCCTCATTTCCTCTTTCATTTCTTCAGCTGAAAGACAGCATGTCCGGCAGCAGCGCACCGATGTCAGTTGGCTTCCTCGGTCTGGGCATCATGGGCGAGGCCTGTGCCCGCAATCTTTTAAAGAGCGGCTTGTTTTCTGCGGTGCACGTGTGGAACAGAAGCGCCGACAAGGTGCGCAGATTTTGCGATCTCTGATGGGGTAGGCATGTAAGAAAAGTTGGTCAGGTGGAGATGAATGGAACCTTCTGAAGTCTGGGTCATGTTATGCGGCGATAGCGGTTTATAAAAGGAGTTGGTTAGCTTCGCACATATGGGTTTACGGGTGACGAGGTCATGCTGCTAGGACGGAGCACAACTCGGCGACCGGGGTGAGTGGTGGTGGATGGGCCTTGAAGGTGACCATAACATGGACAGAGTGATGTAGGCAAGACTGTAAGTCATACATTTATGCCCAGAAGTACAACGTGCAATGCTTTTTGTGCCCAGTAAAGAGCTTGCTTGGTGTAGTAGGATCAGAAGCTCCGATTAGGAGCGGACTGACAATCGATCGACGGTTGGAATTGAACACCGGCGCAGTTGTCCATCTCATGCTCCCAATCAAAGTTTATAGCCCCAATCGAAACTTCAGCGATGAGAGCACCCGTATCTGTCATCCGCTTGCCTGCCGCTGTATTGGGCCGTGTTTCATCTACCCGTACTGGGACACCCGACAAAGGGACTACACACATCATCCAGCTGAAGCTGCCCTGTCAGGGGGGCACCTGCTCGTGGAATCGCTGAATTCATAGGCGCTGCATAGAGATGCTGCCACAGAATATCAGAGGATGAGCTCACCGGCTATCAGGATTTGTGTCTTGCCTGTCATGAACAGTCCATGCAGCCATGCCACATGGCCCATGCGGCCACGATACTCGTGTGCCCGCATGGACACATGGAATGCATCGCTAGACTGTTTCATGTCCATAAGGACTTGTCATGGTAATTGAATTCATTGCATTTTAGGGCAACATACAGCCGAGCGATCATTGAAACTCAAATGCCGCTATGGTGAATTACCGACGACTATGAACAATGTTGCCTGTTTCCCATCATGCCAGCGTCTTAACGCCTGCATCCCTCTCTCTTGCTGAATGCAGTGTGAGGCCCTGGTCAAGGAGGGTGCGGTGCTGGGTGCATCTGCCGCTGAGGTCATGGCAAAGTGTGACGTGGTGTTTGCCATGCTGTCAGACCCAGAAGCTGCGATACAGGTACGGCCGTACGGGCTATGCACCATTTTAACCAGGTACCGGGTAAAGGGTTTGAGGTTGGGCTTCAACACTGGGGTGGCATTTGTGGCTTAGGAGCAGGCCGTCGTGAGGGGTATGAGGTTGAAAGCCTGAGGTGAGTGTGTGATGGGATGGGTGTTTGCCCAGGTCAGGCTTAAGGCCGTTGTGAGGGGTATGAGGGTGACAGCTTGGGGTGAGTGTGTGATATGGTGGGAGGTGGGGGGGGTCTCAGTCCAGGCAGCAGGCCATCAGGAGGGTCAGGAGGGTGTTGACTTGGGCTTGAGTTGTTACAGAGTCAGCGCATCGCCTCAAAACCCTTTTAGGCATGAGTCACTCTGATTGGAGCATGATTCTCCACCAAGCCTTCGACTTCAAAACAAGCTCTTGTTTCTGCCGACCACTTGCCGACATGAGCTGTGAAGTTTCCATGTTAGCTGTCTACATCACTGACTCATGACTGCATGAGTAGTAGAGTTTCGCTTGAGATCTATGCTGGTGATCAGTGCTGTAGGTCAGGAAGCAGATAATGGATAAGGGTTTCATCCGTTCTGGACCAAAATCTGGATCATGCCAGGAATCCAAACAGTCTCGGAATTGCTGGGGATTCAATGGCATCAGGGCTGGTGCTCTGTTTCCTCTCGACTATGCTCACTTCACCCTCTGACGTCACCCAGGTTGTGTTTGGCGAGAGCGGGGTGCTGGAAGGCATGTCGGCAGGGAAGGGCTACGTGGACATGTCAACGGTGCGTTTAGGTTCAGGAATGAAAGTGCGTATCCTATTTTTTAGCGGGTGAATACATGTGATTCTGTTCGGACAACCCTGGCCCGGCGCCCTTATGCCCTCATTATGCTGAAAACCAGATTTGAGGGGCGGCAGGGATGAGGGCTTAGTGCTTGCTAGGGGCAAACACAACAGGGGGGAAATGGACCCAATTTAAGCAACACTGATTAGAGATGCAAACTGACGGCTGCCCTGAGTAATTGACTGAGGCATGTGAGGGGAACTATTTGGCATGGAGGTCTGCATGGAGGCCTGCATGGAGGTCAGCATGGAGGCCTGCATGGAGGCCTGCAAGGAGGTCTGCATGGAGGCCTGCTTGGAGGTCAGCATGGAGGCCTGCATGGAGGTCAGCATGGAGGTCTGCATGGAGGCCTGCATAGAGGCCTGCATGGAAGTCTGCATGGAGGCCTGCATGGATGCCGGCATGGAGGTCTGCATGGAGGCCTGCATGAGGCCTGCATAGAGGTCTGCATGGAGGTCTGCATGGAGACCTGCGAGGAGGCTGGCATGGAGGTCTGCATGGAGGTCTGCATGGAGACCTGCTTGGAGGCTGGCATGGAGGTCTGCATGGAGGTCTGCACGGAGGTCTGCATGGAGGCCTGCATGGAGGTCAGCATGGAGGTCTGCATGGAGGCCTGCATGAGGCCTGCATGGAGGTCTGCATAGAGGCCTGCATGGATGCCGGCATGTAGGTCTGCATGGAGGCCTGCGTGGAGGCCTGCATGGTGGTCTACATGGACATCTGCATGTAGGCCTGCATGGAGGTGTGGAAGGAGGTCTGCATGGAGTCATGCATGATGGTATGCATGACGACCTGCATAAAGGCCTGCATGAAGGTTTGGCTGCCTTATGTCTGCATCATGGCCCTGTACCGCAGCCCTAAACCATGTCCCACCCTGACCCTGTGCCCTCATTGCGCAGGTGGATGAGCAAACGTCTATTCGGATTGGCGTGGCCGTCACTGCCAAGGGTGGGCGATTCCTTGAGGTAGGTGTCGATCTGACCTGACCAATGCTTCTGAATTAAGGAGCAATAACATTGGGATAAGAGATTGAGAGAGGCTCCTACTGCTAAGGGTAGGCGATTCCTTGAGGCAGGTCCCCGGTGGTGATTCTGACCTGACCTATGGTTCCAATTGCAAAGCAAATGCATTCTGCCCCCCTCTCGTGTGTGAAATTTCAGACTGAAACAGGTATTTGCAGAGGACTTCTCTGACCTTCTTACACAACATGGCGTCACAGCTAATGGACAGAGGGGGTGAATTAAGGAGGTGTGATGGTCACACCTCCTCACCTCGCCCCCTCTATCCATACATACATAAATGTCGAAACCATGGGCCCCCTCAAGGTCCACCTGGATCATAACTACGGAGTCCTTGAACATTACATAATACAAATAATTGGCCTCAGGCCTCATATGGTACAAAAAGTTTGCAGGTCTCTGATGAATGCTTAAACACGAGATGAGGCCATGTCTCCACCCCTGCTCTCCATAGGCCCCTGTTTCAGGCAGCAAGAAGCCAGCCATTGATGGACAGCTCATCCTTTTGTGCGCTGGTGACGAGTCGCTGTACCACGAGGTGGAGCCTGCGCTTGCCAAGATGGGGAAGAAGTGGATGCACCTCGGGGCCACTGGCGCAGGAGCCAGGATGAAGCTGGTGGTCAACATGGTCATGGGAAGCATGATGGGTGAGGGGTCACTGGCACAGTATCTTGGTTGAACCTGGTAGTCAATGTGGTCATGACTCATGACTTGTGGGCTGCAGAATGGGTGAAGGGTCAACAAGAAGGTGGGGGAGGAAGGGAGGAGGTTGCAGGAAGGAAGGACAGAGAAAAGGGAAAAGGGGAAATGATGGAGCTGAAAGCCTGATACAGTATTGGCTCTGAGCGTCTTAATAACCCTAAACCCTGCCTTCACCCTCACGTCCAGCAAGGAGTCGCCTTGCGTCCCTCTCTTCCTCTATCTCGTACCCCACCCTGCACCGTGCTGCTTCCTTCGTCTAGGTGCTCTCTGCGAGGGTATGGCGCTGTCAGACAAGGCTGGCCTGAAGCAGGCGGAGGTGCTGGAGGTGCTGGGTCTCGGAGCCATGGCATGCCCACTCATTGCAATGAAGGGGCCTGCCATGATCTCGCGCACATACCCGCCCGCCTTCCCCCTCAAGCACCAGCAGAAGGACATGAGGCTGGCGCTGGCACTGGGGTGAGGGGGGTAGTTGGTTTTGGAAATTGGGAGGAGCAATGAAGTGGGTGCAAGTCTCCATGGGAGGGCAGAGGCTTGCGCTGGCACTGGGTGAGGAGGGCAGATGGGGAGGCGGGAGGTGTAAAGGAGCGGAGACATGGTGCAAGGGGTGCAAGGCTCAATAAGGGGGCAGGAGGTATTCTCTAAAACTGGGTGCGTGGATTGAGTTGGGTTGGAGGAGGGGGCATCCGGAGGGCCAAGTCTGTGTGAGTGGGTCATACAAATAATTTTCAGTAGCGGGGTAAGGCGTGAGACCCAGGTGACGATGGAGATGAAGGAGTGTCAACACAACCACCTAAATGCGAGAAGTTCATTCCACTTGGGTTGATGCACTCTATGTGATAGTGCTCCAGAGATATTTTTATTCTGCTGACGCGCATGTGCTGTTCCATGGATTGAAGGGACGCTCTGGGACAGGCGCTTCCGTTGGCAGCTGCCACGAATGAGATGTTCAAGGTGGCCAAGGCAAAGGGAAAGGGAGATGAAGACTTCTCTGCGGTGTATGAGGCCACCCAGCTCTGATCGGAGGGGTTGTAACGGTGCTCTGATTGGGGGGTTAATAACGATGTCTGCACTTTTGTACGGTGGCCATTTCCAATTGTAGCAAATGGCGAATTTAGGGGAGGTGGAGCACAAGCAGCAATGCACGTGCCTATGATTGTTCGAAGATCAACAAATTGCATTGGGAGAGGGCGGCCCTTCTGGTAAGAGGCAGAGCGGACTGGAAATGTAAAGACCTGGATGAGTGACCAGATTTGTACTGAAAATATCCGAGAGTAAAATCTTGACACCATCCAGGGGACAAACCTGTGGCCCCCAGCATGCATAATAGTGTAAAGGTCTCATCTCCTGAACACCTCTCCAGAAGATTGGATCATGTACCTGTCATCTCCGACCTTGGAATGGTATAGAATCAATTCTTAACACACACATGCAAAAAATCATAGGGGGCCAATTTCTCATATATTTAGTTTAGATTTATGTAAGGAACCAGAGGTTGTCTGTAAGGAACGAAATATTTCATGGAAATCAACCAAGGTGGGGGCAATTACGTCCCCAACACCTGCACGAAGAGCTGTATATATTGACACATCAATCGGAACTAGGGATCAGGCGTTCAATGTGACCCTCAGATAACATTTATAGGCCTTTTGCCCCAGCCATGAACACATTGACCAAGTGGTGTCAGCCTCATCTGAATATGGATTTGCATTGGGTTTACCGGCCCAGGACCTCAAACTCTGCAATAGGCCTTAGCGCCCGGCTCAGTGCATTGACTGCCAATTGTGCAGCTTGGCGGCGAAAAGCTTTGCCGCCCTCAGGCAGCGGCGCTGCTTTAGCACGCTTGCCCAAGCCAGGTTTGAGGCCTCCCTCGCGGTGGGCCAGGAGGTCCACGAGGTCCGCATCCATCACCATAGACAGGCCCTGCAGCGGGGTAGCAAAGGAGTGATGATGCACGATGTGAACACCATGTCAATAACGTTACACCTCTGGGCCCGCTCAAAGCTCGGCCGCGTGGGCGCCCAACTGTTCAGAAGGGAGCAAAGAAGGAACTAAAAGGAAGAGAGGGGGAAAGGAACAAAAGGAGAGACACCTGAACACCATGTAGGGTAGGCTGCAAGTGGGTACGTGTGACTCCTTCACATTGCACGTGATTCGAGGGGGGGAGTGGAGCTGGGTCAGAGGGGGGAGACGGGGTTCAGCCAGATTGGGCAGGACAGGACAAGCTCAAGCGGAAGTGCACCCAAGAAAACATGAGCAGCACCTTCGAATCGTCCATCCAGATATGATCATGTGCCCCCGCCCCTCTCGATGACGTTGCCCTTCAGTGCCACCGCCCAGCTCAACCGTCCCAAAGCAACTCAGTCCGGATCAAGATTCAGACTTTGTCCCCCTGCCTACCTGGACCCCTCCCCTCTTAAAAGACATAACCAAAAGTGCCACCACTCAGCTGAACCGCCCCATACCTATTCAGTCCGAATCCAGATTTTGCCCCCCTGCCTGTCCCTGCCTACCTGGACCCCTCTGCCGGTGTCATCACCGGCAGCACCTGGGAGACCCGCAGCCATGGACGCAGATTCTGAACTGACTCTGCTGTCATCTACGGGGCTGTCCTCTGATGCCTCCAGCGCGCTCTGCCAACACAAAGCATCATGAATTCATGAGCATTGTTTGGTTTAGATGGACTTGTGAATGCACATGTGATGATGGGAGGCAGAAAAAGCAGGAGGGGGCTCATCCAACAACAGGGCTGTCCTATGAGGCCTCCATCACGCTATCTGGACCCTAGTATCTGGAGCAATGTTTAGGAAAGTGCATGGTTCAAATAAGAATCACCATAGTTGATTCGAAAGGCATTTCGAGAGGGTCAGAAGCAAAAACAGGAGGCTTGAGTGCATTAATGCTACGACGTGTCCCTCAGGTGCAGAGCCTGCGCTCAAGGACATCTAGTTGACTAACATAGAATTACCATTTAAAATTCTGGCTCCCTGATTGAGTCTTAAGGTAATCGATGCAGATATCAGTATCGATATGCACTACGGTACTTAACTGAGTCCTCGAGGGTCTTTGGTCCAGCCTCACCTGGATACATTGCCGGATCAGCTGACCTAGCTGAGGCGCCGAGAGTTCCACCTTGGCCCGCTCAGCCCTGCTCAACACCTCCTCAAACAGACCCTGAGGCATTAAAACAGGAGTGTCCACGAATTCGAAAAAGAGTGTCTCAACAGCAAAATGGTTCTCATCCCACTGAAACTAAAAAAAGGGCTAACAAACCATGTACTTATTGCCCCCGTAGGCACATGTGACTCGAGTTCTATTAAACCTTACGCACTCGTGTCTAACACTCACTGCCGCTCTACGCTGAGCCTGTTCATTCCTCAAAGCTATTCCTTCATGAGACACCTTTTGAGCTACTCCCTAACCCCATATATCCCTCGCTCCCATCCTTCTCAAAACAACCATCAGCAATCCTCTTCCACCTCATTCCCCACATCCTCCGAACAACTTGTGCACACAGGCCACGAGTAGGTGGAAACAGATTCAAAAAGACAAAGCATGCCTCAATCCTAAAACCGAAGTGCAAGCACGGTAAAATCACCCGCCGAAAATACCAGACATTCCATACGCACTCCCCTCATGCCTCCCCCCTCACACACTCCTTCTGACCTCTGCAGCCTCCAGTAGGCCCTCACGCCACATATCCACAAAACCACCGATATCGCGATCCTGATACACATTCTGCTCTTCAGCTAGCTGTACTGCCTCCTGTACATCAGCAACAGGGTGGGAAGACAATGTTCAGCCAGCTGTACTGCCTCCTGTACATCAGCAACAGGGTGGGAAGACAATGTTCAGCCAGCTGTACTGCCTCCTGTACATCAGCAACAGGGTGGGAAGACAATGTTCAGCCAGCTGTACTCCCTCCTGTACATCAGTGACAGAGCGGGTGGTCAGTATGCAGGAGATGGTGGCTCGCTGCCTATACTAGTCGGATGGGGGCCTCATCAGCGAATGTCGGGCTGAACGAGAGAACCCCATGCAAGCCACTGCATGGCGTGTATCAATTTGCATGGTACGTGCTTATAAGCATCACACACATCAGTACTTATGAAGTGCGCAATGGACCATCTTTGGCAGGCCACTGGCCTGCCACCACTGGGCCCATAAGAACTAAACCTTGATGAACCAAAAGCCGGCGGCCGAAGCAGCGGGTCTTTCTGCCCCACACCCTGGTGGCTGCAGGACCTGGTGCACCTGACTTGTAGCAAAAGGCACGCTTAAATAATAGTGATATGCACGACCTCCATGCGATAGACGCAGCAGGAAGACGTAACAAGTAACCTGGCCCTCCTTAATTTGGCCCCAGCTTAGATGTTGGTGCGTCCCAAAACCTCTTTGGTGAGCAGTTGGGCAGCCACCACTGGGCCTGTGCGTCCTAAGCCTTGACCAGCCGGGGGCCCAGGCAGCAGGGCTTGCTGCACCATACCGTCCCAGCGCACAAAGTAACGTGACTAATTTGTGGCTGAAACAGCCAAATTCAAACAGCGTTCCGCATTCCACTCACAACAAGCTTCTCCAGGTCCCTCTCCTCCACGTTCTTTCTCATCAGCTTAGCTATAAGGCCCTCCTGTCTCTTGCGACCCTGGTTGGGCCGAGGTAGCCTGGCTGCAATTGCTGCGTGTCAGCATCGTGTGATGAGTGCATGAGTCAGTTAGATGTGACGCTTGCATGTACATGCAAGTTGTATGGTCTTGCACACAAGGTGAGTCCAAGGAGCTCAGTAGGTGTAACAGTGACGAGTGCATTGCATAACGTGGGGTGTGTGCATTGGATGTTGTGTGAAGCGGAAGGGGTAGAGTACGGTGTGAGGGGCAGAAATCTTTGGATGGCTGGCAGCAGCTTTTAATTTGCTGTATATAGGCATTTGCATCCTAGTTCACTTGCATTGCATGACTAGCGCAGGGCCCATGCTGCGCCATGCGTCTGCGGTGGCGAATCTTACCTAGAGGCACCCGTGCTGCGCCATGCGAGCGTGATTGATGCTCTTACATAGTCCTTTACTGATCTCAGGTGTCAGCAAGTGCGCAACGGCATGGACCCAGGGCATCTTTATGAGTAAGAAGCCACTGATAGTCTTTTCCATGCTGCACCATGTGACCATGATGGAGGCTCTCACCTAATCCCTCGATGATCTCTGGTGTCAGCAAGTGCGCAACAGCATGGACTTGGGTCTTGTTCATGTGGGTGAGGCCACTGACAATCTTGTCCATGGCCTTGGCTGCGCGGAGGTAGGGGCAAGATGAAATGGGGGAGGAGGCCTCAGAGGCTTGGGGATCTCAAATAGGTTGGAGACACGGAGAGCAGAGGGTTGGTTTGGGCAAGGTGCAGCAGTTGGGCTAGGATAGGTTGGGCACATGGGATGGGTATATCGGGATGCATGCGGTTCGCATGCAGCCTTCAGAACGCAGAGCCCATTCCAGGACCTGGACAGGGACTGAAAGGGCATTAGGTGAGGTAGGGCTAGCTATGAGGTGCTAGTCGTGGATTAAAAGGGGTCACAGCATTGTCACAGTATCCATCAGGGCTGGGGAATCGTCATCCCCACCCTATCACCCTATTCCAAGCCCTTGTACAGTTTGAAGGCATGCATGGGGCCATGGGCGTGTCTATGTGGTATATTTCAATATAATATGTCAAAAGCCGAACTGCACGGGCTCTAAGCCCTCCTCCCGGTCAGCAAGAGGGGGAAATGCATTGTCAGCGGAAAGTGATCGGGAATGCCGGGATAGGGGCCATGTAGCGGAGACAGCCCGGGTATGGTGACTAGCCATCATCTCGACCAACCCTCATGGTCGCTCTATGCCTTGGTGCACTGCTATCGTAGGCAACATGGGCGCAACTGACTTCTGACCACAGCATGTCTCGAACGACAGAATACGGGAGGCCATCAGCCGCTCGCACCGTCGTCTTTGTCTCGGCCCCTGTTCCTCCTCTCGCCAGGTACCCTGTTGCTTCCAGAGCTTGTGAAGTCGAAGGCTGAGGGCGCAGGTGAGTAGGGGGATGCACACACGGATAGATTGGGCCGCAGGTGCCGGCTGTACAGCGAGGCACATGGGGCCTCCCTCCTGGATGAGAGGCGTGTACTTGCGATTTCAAATGAGCAGATGGGGGAGGCAGATGAGGAGGAAACGCTGCCTGAGGTCGGCCGCCCGACCCTGTTGCATTGCCAGGACCCTATCATCTTTCTTCTGACAGTGGTGCCCGAATCAAATTTGAGCTGGGCACTACTTTCGTAAGGTCCGTAGCGTCTCCTTCAGCAACTCTTCAAACGTCGTCAATCGAAAGAGGTTCGACTCGTCACACTCCCATCCACACTTGGTGACGTCAGCGTGTCATGCACCGCATCTCGAATTCTTGGCGAGCCCGTTCCTCGTTTTTCGCTATATGAAAAGATTTTCAACTTGAAAACCTGTCAATCAAGTACCCTTCAACGGCGATGTGGTGAGCGCAAGCAGATCGTAGTCACCAGTGGAGAGAACCTGAATCCACACCTGTCAGGTGGTGAACAGAGACATGTCGACGATGCGAGGAATACGCATAAATCAGAGCACTGCGATGCCCTCTAGAATCATGCGCACTGCCTATCCGCTCAGCTACCAACGCCTCCTCCTCCGTAACCATGGTGCCCCTTTGGCTAGTTCTATCGGAGACCATGCCCCCCCTTCACCACCTCCTCCTCCTTCTCCTCCTTCTCTAACTCCTCTACCCAATTCCACGTTAACCAGCCCTCAAGCCTTTCAATCGCCAATGCCCCGCTTTAGCACTTCAGCAACCACACCCGCCCCCCCCTCCAGCACGGCCAGCCGAAGGCAGCTATTGGGTAAGGAGGGGAAAATAGGTTGGATTTCAAATAACTATTCCCATTATTTTAATCCACGTGCCACGTGCCCTGCGGCATAGACTAAGGAAGCCACCCTTTCGGCTGCAGGACTGGGTTGGCTACTTGGCCACCAATCGGATTAAACTGTCATGAGATATGTAGTGGTGTAGAGACAGCGCCATGACGGTCATGTGTGGGTCCCCAACTGGGCCCAATGGTGTGAAATGGACATGGTGACGTCCAGGCCTTCCCAATCCTAATGGCTAGGCTGGTCACTAGGGCCCTGCCTGGAAAGGCAAGGGCAAACTGTAATTCTGTGACATGGACGATTTAAATAAATCAAACACCCTGAGGCATGGATTAGGGGATCCATGTCCAGTGTCCCAGTCCTGCCCACTAGGACAAGCTGCCACCTGTGAACAACTTGGCCCTGGGTACCGCAGCCTAAATAATGCAACAACTAAAAGCCACAACGGTATTCATGTAAAAATACATCTTAACTAAAAGATGACCTTGCTCCACTCAGCACTCTCAGACCTCCTCTTCTCAGCCATACCTCCATGGGTTCCCCCCCCCCTCCCACTCCCCCTTTCTACCTTTTGGAATGCCCTTCCTGAATTCTCCCGTTGTGCATGCCCCCAACTTTGGTGGCACGTCAAGCCAAAGTTTGCATTCCCAGCTGGCATCCCCTACTGGAGCCCTGACCTAGCTGGGCCTGAACAGGTGCCCTCCACTTCACCCTTTATATTTTGCCTCTTGCATGAGTGCTGAATGCTCTCATGCACGGAGAGCATGTGTCTCTGTGCATGGGGAGGCCCATGCTCCCCATGCACAGGGGGAGCAATAGTCTGAGGGGCTAAGCAGCTGCCCTCTGCCACATGCTCTCCTCCGACAGGCCTCGCCGGAACCACTGGCCTCGCCGTGGGCCTTCAACGGGCCTGCCTCTCCTCCACGGTCTCACTCTCCGTCTCACCGTTGCATTTAACTTGCCTTTGAATCTCATAACGTGGCCTCTCCACAATTTCCTGGCAGGCCTGGCCCGGGACACTGGTCTAACTGTGGGCCTGTAACAGGCCTGCCTTTCCTCCCTGGCCGCCCTCACCCTCCTTTCAACCATTTGCAAATCACTTGCCTTTGAATCTTAGAATATGGCTTCCTCCTCACAATCCCCCAACAGGCCTGGCTGGGAATCTTGCCGTGTGCCTGTACCTGGCCTGCCCCTCCACTCCGGCGGCCCTCGCCAATCCCTCTCCCTCCTTTCCACCGTTTGCATTGTACTTGCCTTTGAATCTCACAACGTGGCCTCCTCCTTACAATCCCCCGACAGGCCTGGCAGGGAACACTGGTCTGGCCGTGGGCCTGCAACGGGCCTGCCTTTCCTCCCCGGCTGCCCTCGCCCTCCTAACCGCCCCCCTGCCCTCTGAGGCGCTGCCCTTGGGCCTAGATGCGGGTTTGGTGGCGTGCCCGCCTGCAAGCGCACCTCAAAGCGCTTACCAGGCACTACGGGACCCACGACTGTACAGGTGGGGACAAGCCTAGGGGGAAACGGGTGCTTGAGTGTGATGTGTGGGAAAGCATGGGTGTGAACAGGTATGGATGCACAAGGGTGCCACCTCATTTGATGACACCGCCAGGTTGCACGAGCCTACATACCGGCACTATACAAATCATGTTTGGCATGCCCTATCTATTGCGCAGGGGCCTGGCCACCAGTGATGCAGTACGCATGCGGTACAACCTGGATGGGTTGCTGCCCCCAGGGAGGGGCAGTGCTGAGAATGAGGTGGCGAGGGCAGAGGTGGCGATCAACAGGGCAGGCTCACCGCTGGAGAAGTATCAGGTGGGAACAGGGCAGGGTGCAGACAGGCAGAACAGGGACCGTTGGGACAATTGATGGTTTTGCAGGTTGCAGATTTAGGGTTCTGCTTTTAGGTTTTGGGGTTCAGGGTTCGCTGCTGGCCCCCACCCTTTCAGGTTCTGCTTGCGCCTATGATGGTCTCTCAAGGAGTCCAGACTCCAGTCCTTCTTGTTTTATACAACAGGACGGCAATTTAAACTCTGGTGATAAAAATAGTAAAGTTGTCATTTTTTCCTCCCGACCATGCAGGGGTGCTTGGTCCCAAGAAAGAGAAACGGATGTTCAGAAAAGACCTCTTTAAGGCACCTGCCCCCATCTATCCTCAATTCCAGGCTGTCCACCTTGCCCTAACCCCATAAGATCCCTCAATCACTGTACTTTACACCCCCACACCGCCTCCGAAACCCCAATATAGTACTCATTTGAGAACCCCCAAATCTTGTCTCCAGCGCTCTTAGTGTCCTCTGAGAATCTGACTCTGTTAGCCACATTGGCAGCAGCATCCCTCCTCTTTATCCTACCCCCCTCTTCATCTGCCACCTTCACCTTCAGCTTATTCATGCTTTGAGGGAGACGGACAGCCGGGCATGCTACACCTTGCTGCAACAGGTGAGCCGCCTCCCGCAACACCCTGGATTGCACTTCACTGCCCTTGATTGTACAGTTTTGCAACAATGCGTATCTATCATGCTGCAACTAGGATCGTGTTAAGCATTTAAATATATATAGCAGTGCTGGTTCTTATTCTTTCCTGCCTCGATACTTCGAACCCTCGAGGGATCATCGGGACAAGTTAAGTGAACAGCCATGCATTCGCATGCCTGCACATGCATGCACATGCCTGCACATACATGCTCTCCACCCTGGCCAGGCTAAACAGGCTTGACGCCTAAAGCCCGTTTGTATCTGTCAATGAACCCTTCCCTTCAAAGCCTCTGCCTGGAGTCCCCTGCTTCCGAGCGTGCACTGCCCGAACAAACCTCTAAATATCCATATGTGTGTATGCCTTAGGCACTGCATTGGAATCCCAAAGTCGAATCTGGCAGCCTAATTCAACCCTTCGACCCCTGCCCCCCCCCCACCCCCCACCCGCCCCCTCCAGCCTATGAGGGCATTACGCTTTACTTCCCCCCTGGTGTTCTTCCCCGCAGTCTGAAAGCAAAATTTCACTGTGACAGCCTCACTGCCCCCTGCCCCCCCCAACATACGCAAGCTTGGGAAGAACACTGCAAGATACCCCCCCGGAGTGCACTCCCACAGCGCCTAATTTTGAATGCGGCAGTCTCACCAAACCCTGCCCCCCCCCCCACACACACACGCACCCATGCATCGGCAGGACATTGCGCATTACCTCCCCATGGTGAACATCCCCACTGTCAGCAAAGCCAAATCTGAATCTGGCAGCCTCACTGAGCCTTTTCCCCCACCCTACCCACCCCACCCATGCATCAGCAGGACATTGCGCATTACCTCCCCATGGTGAACATCCCCACTGTCAGCAAAGCCAAATCTGAATCTGGCAGCCTCACTGAGCCTTTTCCCCCACCCTACCCACCCCACCCATGCATCAGCAGGATATTGCGCTTTACCTCCCCCTCGTTAACACACCCCTACTGTTGGCGAAGCCAATTTGCCTGTCACAGCCTAACTGACCCCTGCCCTCCCCCCACCCCCTCCTCCTATGCATTGGCAGGATATTGAACATTACCTCCCCATGGTGTACACTCCCATAGTCGGCGAAGCCACATTTTACTGTCTCAGCCTCACTAAGCCCATCCTTCCACTCCCCCCCCACCCACCTCCTATGCATTGGCAGGATACTGAACATTACCTCCCCATGGTGTACACTCCCATAGTCGGCGAAGCCACATTTTACTGTCTCAGCCTCACTGAACCCTGCCTTGCCCTCCCCCTCCACCCCCCACCCACTCACATCCACTCACACTGGCAGGACATAGCGCGTTATCTCCCCCTGGTGTACACTCCCACTGTCGGCGAAGCGTGCCTGCAGTGGGGCACCCTGATGCCGAGGCCCACGGGGCTGTACTTCAGTGCAAGGTATGAACACAAGTATGGAATATGTCCGCCCATGGTACACAGCATGCTCACCGCCGGCAAAGAAGGACGTTTTGTCTGGCATTCATGTGGCCGTGATAAAGTGAACGAATGGATGGGATACTCTTTTTTGTTTGCAAGCCCTGCTCCCCTTTACAGCTTGTTGGCTACACACCGGTGTGGTATTATTTATTTATTTATTCGTTTCCTTGCCGTCACTCGGGAAATCAGCCACTTCTGTCAGCTGAAGATCTTTTTTGAGGCAGAACAGCCGCTGCCCGCTGCCTGGTCCCACCTGGAAACTAGTGCAGCCAGTGCGTAAAATCTGGACCCCAAATGCGCACAGGCAGCACAAGGGCAAGGCGCGCAAAGTGGTGGCATCGTGGCCGTATGAGCAGGTGGGCGCTCTCTGGGTGGCCGGGGTCATGAGGCACAAATTTGAAGCAATTCAAATTTGAAAAAAAATCAGATTTAGGGTGGTGAAACGCACACTTGAGAGTAGAAGTCGGTCCTGGTAGTATCTTTCTTCTCTGCCCTGTACTTGTTTTGAACAAAGTCCAGCTTCAGTCTGCGCACGCTCATCAGTGCATGGTTCGTGATATTTGGGACAATTGGGGATTAATTGTTGTCCACGATAATCAGGTATTTGCCGCGGGTGCCTATAGTCCTGTCTCCAAATTTAAATTCGTCTGTTACTACGCGATTGAACCTCTGATTTCCCGAATTAATGCCCTATAATTAATCATCTGGATGTCACTGGTTACGACTCGTTACCCGTAACCTAATAAATAAATAAACGGGTGCTAATCCCTCTTTGCCCCAAGACACCCATCCAACTGCATCTGGAAATGTCAGTCGGATTCGATGGACCGGTCTATGCCAAAGCACTCCACTCCACTCCACTCCACTCCACTCCACTCCACTCCACTCCACTCCACTCCACTCCACTCCACTCCACTCCACTCCACTCCACTCCACTCCACTCCACTCCACTCCACTCCACTCCACTCCACCACCACCACTCCTCCCCACTCCACTCCACTCCACTCCTCCCCACTCCACTCCACTCCACTCCTCCCCACTCCTCCCCACTCCTCCCTCCGCCCCTCCCCTCCCCTCCCCTCCCCTCCCCTCCCCTCCCCTCCCCTCCCCTCCCCTCCCCTCCCCTCCCCTCCCCACTCCTCCCTCCGCCCCTCCCTCCTCCCCTCCCCTCCCCTCCCCTCCCCTCCCCTCCCATCCCCACTCCCCCCCACTCCTCTCCACTCCTCCCTCCTCCCCTCCCCTCCCCTCCCCTCCCCACTCCTCCCCTCCCCTCCCCTCCCCGCCCCTCCCCTCCCCACCCCACCCCACCCCACCCCACCCCACCCCACCCCACTCCACTCCACCACTCCACCACTCCACTCCACTCCACCACTCCACCACTCCACCACTCCACCACTCCACTCCACTCCACTCCTCCCCACTCCTCCCCACTCCTCCCTCCGCCCCGCTCCGCTCCGCCCCTCCCCTCCCCACTCCTCCCCTCCCCTCCCCTCCCCTCCCCTCCCCACCCCACTCCACTCCACTCCACTCCACTCCACCCCACTCCACTCCACCCCACCCCACTCCTCCCCACTCCTCCCTCCCCTCCCCACTCCTCCCCTCCCCTCCCCTCCCCACTCCTCCCCTCTCCTCCCCTCCCCTCCCCTCCCCTCCCCTCCCCACCCCACTCCACTCCTCCCCTCCCCTCCCCTCCCCACTCCTCCCCACTCCTCCCTCCCCTCCCCACTCCTCCCCTCTCCTCCCCTCCCCTCCCCTCCCCTCCCCTCCCCACCCCACTCCACCCCACTCCACTCCACTCCACCCCACTCCAAGCACATGTAAGATTCCGCCTGCCGTGCCCTTTCAGATCCGTGTGGCGGTCATCACCGACGGCGAGAGGATCCTGGGCCTTGGCGACCAGGGGGCTCATGGGATGGGCATCCCCACAGGTCAGTTTTGGGTGATTGGGTGGGTGGGTGGGTGGGTGGGGTCAAGGAGCTTCAGGCATGGGCATCCCTGCAGGTCAGTAAGTGGGGGTGGGTAGGTGAGTGGTTTGGAGGGTGGGGCTGAAGGGCCTCATGGGATGGGCATCCCCACAGGTCAGTTTGTGTGATTGGGTGGGTGGGTGGGTGGGTGGGAACTTCAGGGCTGTTCATAGGATGCATATTTTCACACACGAATGGGTGGGTGGGTGGGTGGGTGATTGGCCTTTTATGCGATGGACAGACACTGCTGTATTATTCCTAGCGCTGCTGCCGCCTCTGCCTGTTGCTGCTGCCCTGCTTTAGGCAAGGCTGTTGCTGCTGCTGCCTCTGCTCCCCCCCTGCTTTAGGCAAGGCTGTTGCTGCTGCTGCCTCTGCTCCCCCCCTGCTTTAGGCAAGGCTGTTGCTGCTGCTGCCTCTGCTCCCCCTCTGCTTTAGGCAAGGCTGTTGCTGCTGCTGCCTCTGCTCCCCCCCTGCTTTAGGCAAGGCTGTTGCTGCTGCTGCCTCTGCTCCCCCCCTGCTTCAGGCAAGGCTGTTGCTGCTGCTGCCTCTGCTCCCCCCCTGCTTCAGGCAAGGCTGTTGCTGCTGCTGCCTCTGCTCCCCCCCTGCTTTAGGCAAGGCTGTTGCTGCTGCTGCCTCTGCTCCCCCCCTGCTTTAGGCAAGGCTGTTGCTGCTGCTGCCTCTGCTCCCCCCCTGCTTTAGGCAAGGCTGTTCCTGCTGCTGCCTCTGCTCCCCCCCTGCTTTAGGCAAGGCTATTGCTGCTGCTGCCTCTGCTCCCCCCCTGCTTTAGGCAAGGCTGTTGCTGCTGCTGCCTCTGCTCCCCCCCTGCTTTAGGCAAGGCTGTTGCTGCTGCTGCCTCTGCTCCCCCCCTGCTTTAGGCAAGGCTGTTGCTGCTGCTGCCTCTGCTCCCCCCCTGCTTTAGGCAAGGCTGTTGCTGCTGCTGCCTCTGCTCCCCCCCTGCTTTAGGCAAGGCTGTTGCTGCTGCTGCCTCTGCTCCCCCCCTGCTTCAGGCAAGGCTGTTGCTGCTGCTGCCTCTGCTCCCCCCCTGCTTTAGGCAAGGCTGTTGCTGCTGCTGCCTCTGCTCCCCCCCTGCTTTAGGCAAGGCTGTTGCTGCTGCTGCCTCTGCTCCCCCCCTGCTTTAGGCAAGGCTGTTGCTGCTGCTGCCTCTGCTCCCCCCCTGCTTTAGGCAAGGCTGTTGCTGCTGCTGCCTCTGCTCCCCCCCTGCTTCAGGCAAGGCTGTTGCTGCTGCTGCCTCTGCTCCCCCCCTGCTTTAGGCAAGGCTGTTGCTGCTGCTGCCTCTGCTCCCCCCCTGCTTTAGGCAAGGCTGTTGCTGCTGCTGCCTCTGCTCCCCCCCTGCTTTAGGCAAGGCTGTTGCTGCTGCTGCCTCTGCTCCCCCCCTGCTTCAGGCAAGGCTGTTGCTGCTGCCGCCTCTGCCTCATGCTGCTGCCCCTGATTCAGGCAGGGATCCTGTTTAGGGTGCCTGTAGGGCTCTGGACATGTCTAAGCATCTATCCAAGCACCTTTCTTTGGAAGGGCCTGACGTTATTATTATGCCCTTGCTGCTGTTGCTGCTGCTGCCTCTGCCCCCCCCTTGCTTCAGGCAAGGCTGTTGTGTATGGTGCCTGTGGGACTGGGCGCGTCGAAGCATCAATAAAAAAACATGTTTTGCAAGGGCCTGACGTTACCTTATCACTGCTGCTGCTGCCTCTGCCCCCCCCTTGCTTCAGGCAAGGCTGTTGTGTATGGTGCCTGTGGGACTGGGCGCGTCGAAGCATCAATAAAAAAACATGTTTTGCAAGGGCCTGACGTTACCTTATCACTGCTGCTGCTGCCTCTGCCCCCCCCTTGCTTCAGGCAAGGCTGTTGTGTATGGTGCCTGTGGGACTGGGCGCGTCGAAGCATCAAGAAAAAAACATGTTTTGCAAGGGCCTGACGTTACCTTATCACTGCTGCTGCTGCCTCTGCCCCCCCTTGCTTCAGGCAAGGCTGCTGTGTATGGTGCCTGTGGGGCACTGGACCCTGCGCTGGTCCTGCCGGTGGTGGTGGATGCAGGCTGCAACAACGGGGACGTGCGGGATGACAGGTTTTATATCGGGGACCGGTGAGAGAGGGGGGGGGGCGGGGAGGGGGGGGGGGGCCGGGGGGGGACGGAGGCCATGCAGAGTTGGGATAGGTAAGACAGGTGCGGGGCAGAGCTGGGCAGGGCGGGAGAACAGGCTCTACATCGGGCACGGCTGAGAGAGGGGCAGGGGCAAGGGTAGGAAGGGGGGGGGGGGGGACGGTTTCTGCATCTGGGACCTGTGAGAGGGGCAGGGGCAAGGGTAGGAAGGGGGGGGGGGGGGACGGTTTCTGCATCTGGGACCTGTGAGAGGGGCAGGGGCAAGGGTAGGAACGGGGGGGGGGGGACGGTTTCTGCATCTGGGACCTGTGAGAGGGGCAGGGGCAAGGGTAGGAAGGGGGGGGGGGGGACGGTTTCTGCATCTGGGACCTGTGAGAGGGGCAGGGGCAAGGGTAGGAACGGGGGGGGGGGGGGCGGTTTCTGCATCTGGGACCTGTGAGAGGGGCAGGGGCAAGGGTAGGAAGGGGGGGGGGGGGACGGTTTCTGCATCTGGGACCTGTGAGAGGGGCAGGGGCAAGGGTAGGAAGGGGGGGGGGGGACGGTTTCTGCATCTGGGACCTGTGAGAGGGGCAGGGGCAAGGGTAGGAAGGGGGGGGGGGGGGGACGGTTTCTGCATCTGGGACCTGTGAGAGGGGCAGGGGCAAGGGTAGGAAGGGGGGGGGGGGGACGGTTTCTGCATCTGGGACCTGTGAGAGGGGCAGGGGCAAGGGTAGGAAGGGGGGGGGGGGACGGTTTCTGCATCTGGGACCTGTGAGAGGGGCAGGGGCAAGGGTAGGAAGGGGGGGGGGGGGACGGTTTCTGCATCTGGGACCTGTGAGAGGGGCAGGGGCAAGGGTAGGAAGGGGGGGGGGGGGACGGTTTCTGCATCTGGGACCTGTGAGAGGGGCAGGGGCAAGGGTAGGAAGGGGGGGGGGGGGACGGTTTCTGCATCTGGGACCTGTGAGAGGGGCAGGGGCAAGGGTAGGAAGGGGGGGGGGGGGGGGGACGGTTTCTGCATCTGGGACCTGTGAGAGGGGCAGGGGCAAGGGTAGGAACGGGGGGGGGGGGGCGGTTTCTGCATCTGGGACCTGTGAGAGGGGCAGGGGCAAGGGTAGGAACGGGGGGGGGGGGGGGACGGTTTCTGCATCTGGGACCTGTGAGAGGGGCAGGGGCAAGGGTAGGAAGGGGGGGGGGGGGACGGTTTCTGCATCTGGGACCTGTGAGAGGGGCAGGGGCAAGGGTAGGAACGGGGGGGGGGGGGGCGGTTTCTGCATCTGGGACCTGTGAGAGGGGCAGGGGCAAGGGTAGGAACGGGGGGGGGGGGGGACGGTTTCTGCATCTGGGACCTGTGAGAGGGGCAGGGGCAAGGGTAGGAAGGGGGGGGGGGGGACGGTTTCTGCATCTGGGACCTGTGAGAGGGGCAGGGGCAAGGGTAGGAAGGGGGGGGGGGGGGGACGGTTTCTGCATCTGGGACCTGTGAGAGGGGCAGGGGCAAGGGTAGGAAGGGGGGGGGGGGGACGGTTTCTGCATCTGGGACCTGTGAGAGGGGCAGGGGCAAGGGTAGGAAGGGGGGGGGGGGACGGTTTCTGCATCTGGGACCTGTGAGAGGGGCAGGGGCAAGGGTAGGAAGGGGGGGGGGGGGGACGGTTTCTGCATCTGGGACCTGTGAGAGGGGCAGGGGCAAGGGTAGGAACGGGGGGGGGGGGACGGTTTCTGCATCTGGGACCTGTGAGAGGGGCAGGGGCAAGGGTAGGAAGGGGGGGGGGGGACGGTTTCTGCATCTGGGACCTGTGAGAGGGGCAGGGGCAAGGGTAGGAAGGGGGGGGGGGGACGGTTTCTGCATCTGGGACCTGTGAGAGGGGCAGGGGCAAGGGTAGGAAGGGGGGGGGGGGGACGGTTTCTGCATCTGGGACCTGTGAGAGGGGCAGGGGCAAGGGTAGGAACGGGGGGGGGGGGGACGGTTTCTGCATCTGGGACCTGTGAGAGGGGCAGGGGCAAGGGTAGGAAGGGGGGGGGGGGACGGTTTCTGCATCTGGGACCTGTGAGAGGGGCAGGGGCAAGGGTAGGAAGGGGGGGGGGGGGGACGGTTTCTGCATCTGGGACCTGTGAGAGGGGCAGGGGCAAGGGTAGGAAGGGGGGGGGGGGACGGTTTCTGCATCTGGGACCTGTGAGAGGGGCAGGGGCAAGGGTAGGAACGGGGGGGGGGGGACGGTTTCTGCATCTGGGACCTGTGAGAGGGGCAGGGGCAAGGGTAGGAAGGGGGGGGGGGGGACGGTTTCTGCATCTGGGACCTGTGAGAGGGGCAGGGGCAAGGGTAGGAAGGGGGGGGGGGGGGACGGTTTCTGCATCTGGGACCTGTGAGAGGGGCAGGGGCAAGGGTAGGAACGGGGGGGGGGGGACGGTTTCTGCATCTGGGACCTGTGAGAGGGGCAGGGGCAAGGGTAGGAAGGGGGGGGGGGGACGGTTTCTGCATCTGGGACCTGTGAGAGGGGCAGGGGCAAGGGTAGGAAGGGGGGGGGGGGACGGTTTCTGCATCTGGGACCTGTGAGAGGGGCAGGGGCAAGGGTAGGAAGGGGGGGGGGGGGCGGTTTCTGCATCTGGGACCTGTGAGAGGGGCAGGGGCAAGGGTAGGAAGGGGGGGGGGGGGGACGGTTTCTGCATCTGGGACCTGTGAGAGGGGCAGGGGCAAGGGTAGGAACGGGGGGGGGGGGACGGTTTCTGCATCTGGGACCTGTGAGAGGGGCAGGGGCAAGGGTAGGAAGGGGGGGGGGGGACGGTTTCTGCATCTGGGACCTGTGAGAGGGGCAGGGGCAAGGGTAGGAAGGGGGGGGGGGGGGACGGTTTCTGCATCTGGGACCTGTGAGAGGGGCAGGGGCAAGGGTAGGAAGGGGGGGGGGGGGACGGTTTCTGCATCTGGGACCTGTGAGAGGGGCAGGGGCAAGGGTAGGAACGGGGGGGGGGGGGACGGTTTCTGCATCTGGGACCTGTGAGAGGGGCAGGGGCAAGGGTAGGAACGGGGGGGGGGGGACGGTTTCTGCATCTGGGACCTGTGAGAGGGGCAGGGGCAAGGGTAGGAAGGGGGGGGGGGGGGGGACGGTTTCTGCATCTGGGACCTGTGAGAGGGGCAGGGGCAAGGGTAGGAACGGGGGGGGGGGGACGGTTTCTGCATCTGGGACCTGTGAGAGGGGCAGGGGCAAGGGTAGGAAGGGGGGGGGGGGGGACGGTTTCTGCATCTGGGACCTGTGAGAGGGGCAGGGGCAAGGGTAGGAACGGGGGGGGGGGGACGGTTTCTGCATCTGGGACCTGTGAGAGGGGCAGGGGCAAGGGTAGGAACGGGGGGGGGGGGGGGACGGTTTCTGCATCTGGGACCTGTGAGAGGGGCAGGGGCAAGGGTAGGAACGGGGGGGGGGGGGGACGGTTTCTGCATCTGGGACCTGTGAGAGGGGCAGGGGCAAGGGTAGGAACGGGGGGGGGGGGACGGTTTCTGCATCTGGGACCTGTGAGAGGGGCAGGGGCAAGGGTAGGAAGGGGGGGGGGGGACGGTTTCTGCATCTGGGACCTGTGAGAGGGGCAGGGGCAAGGGTAGGAACGGGGGGGGGGGGACGGTTTCTGCATCTGGGACCTGTGAGAGGGGCAGGGGCAAGGGTAGGAAGGGGGGGGGGGGGACAGTTTCTGCATCTGGGACCTGTGAGAGGGGCAGGGGCAAGGGTAGGAAGGGGGGGGGGGGGACGGTTTCTGCATCTGGGACCTGTGAGAGGGGCAGGGGCAAGGGTAGGAAGGGGGGGGGGGGGGACGGTTTCTGCATCTGGGACCTGTGAGAGGGGCAGGGGCAAGGGTAGGAACGGGGGGGGGGGGACGGTTTCTGCATCTGGGACCTGTGAGAGGGGCAGGGGCAAGGGTAGGAACGGGGGGGGGGGGACGGTTTCTGCATCTGGGACCTGTGAGAGGGGCAGGGGCAAGGGTAGGAAGGGGGGGGGGGGACGGTTTCTGCATCTGGGACCTGTGAGAGGGGCAGGGGCAAGGGTAGGAAGGGGGGGGGGGGGGACGGTTTCTGCATCTGGGACCTGTGAGAGGGGCAGGGGCAAGGGTAGGAAGGGGGGGGGGGGGACGGTTTCTGCATCTGGGACCTGTGAGAGGGGCAGGGGCAAGGGTAGGAACGGGGGGGGGGTGGACGGTTTCTGCATCTGGGACCTGTGAGAGGGGCAGGGGCAAGGGTAGGAAGGGGGGGGGGGGGACGGTTTCTGCATCTGGGACCTGTGAGAGGGGCAGGGGCAAGGGTAGGAAGGGGGGGGGGGGGACGGTTTCTGCATCTGGGACCTGTGAGAGGGGCAGGGGCAAGGGTAGGAACGGGGGGGGGGGGACGGTTTCTGCATCTGGGACCTGTGAGAGGGGCAGGGGCAAGGGTAGGAAGGGGGGGGGGGGACGGTTTCTGCATCTGGGACCTGTGAGAGGGGCAGGGGCAAGGGTAGGAAGGGGGGGGGGGGACGGTTTCTGCATCTGGGACCTGTGAGAGGGGCAGGGGCAAGGGTAGGAAGGGGGGGGGGGGGCGGTTTCTGCATCTGGGACCTGTGAGAGGGGCAGGGGCAAGGGTAGGAAGGGGGGGGGGGGGGACGGTTTCTGCATCTGGGACCTGTGAGAGGGGCAGGGGCAAGGGTAGGAACGGGGGGGGGGGGGACGGTTTCTGCATCTGGGACCTGTGAGAGGGGCAGGGGCAAGGGTAGGAAGGGGGGGGGGGGGACGGTTTCTGCATCTGGGACCTGTGAGAGGGGCAGGGGCAAGGGTAGGAAGGGGGGGGGGGGGGACGGTTTCTGCATCTGGGACCTGTGAGAGGGGCAGGGGCAAGGGTAGGAAGGGGGGGGGGGGGACGGTTTCTGCATCTGGGACCTGTGAGAGGGGCAGGGGCAAGGGTAGGAACGGGGGGGGGGGACGGTTTCTGCATCTGGGACCTGTGAGAGGGGCAGGGGCAAGGGTAGGAACGGGGGGGGGGGGGACGGTTTCTGCATCTGGGACCTGTGAGAGGGGCAGGGGCAAGGGTAGGAAGGGGGGGGGGGGGGGACGGTTTCTGCATCTGGGACCTGTGAGAGGGGCAGGGGCAAGGGTAGGAACGGGGGGGGGGGGACGGTTTCTGCATCTGGGACCTGTGAGAGGGGCAGGGGCAAGGGTAGGAAGGGGGGGGGGGGGACGGTTTCTGCATCTGGGACCTGTGAGAGGGGCAGGGGCAAGGGTAGGAACGGGGGGGGGGGGACGGTTTCTGCATCTGGGACCTGTGAGAGGGGCAGGGGCAAGGGTAGGAACGGGGGGGGGGGGGGGACGGTTTCTGCATCTGGGACCTGTGAGAGGGGCAGGGGCAAGGGTAGGAACGGGGGGGGGGGGGGACGGTTTCTGCATCTGGGACCTGTGAGAGGGGCAGGGGCAAGGGTAGGAACGGGGGGGGGGGGACGGTTTCTGCATCTGGGACCTGTGAGAGGGGCAGGGGCAAGGGTAGGAAGGGGGGGGGGGGACGGTTTCTGCATCTGGGACCTGTGAGAGGGGCAGGGGCAAGGGTAGGAACGGGGGGGGGGGGACGGTTTCTGCATCTGGGACCTGTGAGAGGGGCAGGGGCAAGGGTAGGAAGGGGGGGGGGGGGACGGTTTCTGCATCTGGGACCTGTGAGAGGGGCAGGGGCAAGGGTAGGAAGGGGGGGGGGGGGACGGTTTCTGCATCTGGGACCTGTGAGAGGGGCAGGGGCAAGGGTAGGAAGGGGGGGGGGGGGGACGGTTTCTGCATCTGGGACCTGTGAGAGGGGCAGGGGCAAGGGTAGGAACGGGGGGGGGGGGACGGTTTCTGCATCTGGGACCTGTGAGAGGGGCAGGGGCAAGGGTAGGAACGGGGGGGGGGGGGGACGGTTTCTGCATCTGGGACCTGTGAGAGGGGCAGGGGCAAGGGTAGGAACGGGGGGGGGGGGGACGGTTTCTGCATCTGGGACCTGTGAGAGGGGCAGGGGCAAGGGTAGGAAGGGGGGGGGGGGACGGTTTCTGCATCTGGGACCTGTGAGAGGGGCAGGGGCAAGGGTAGGAAGGGGGGGGGGGGGACGGTTTCTGCATCTGGGACCTGTGAGAGGGGCAGGGGCAAGGGTAGGAAGGGGGGGGGGGGCGGTTTCTGCATCTGGGACCTGTGAGAGGGGCAGGGGCAAGGGTAGGAACGGGGGGGGGGGGACGGTTTCTGCATCTGGGACCTGTGAGAGGGGCAGGGGCAAGGGTAGGAAGGGGGGGGGGGGGACGGTTTCTGCATCTGGGACCTGTGAGAGGGGCAGGGGCAAGGGTAGGAAGGGGGGGGGGGGACGGTTTCTGCATCTGGGACCTGTGAGAGGGGCAGGGGCAAGGGTAGGAACGGGGGGGGGGGGGGACGGTTTCTGCATCTGGGACCTGTGAGAGGGGCAGGGGCAAGGGTAGGAAGGGGGGGGGGGGGACGGTTTCTGCATCTGGGACCTGTGAGAGGAGCAGGGGCAAGGGTAGGAAGGGGGGGGGGGGGACGGTTTCTGCATCTGGGACCTGTGAGAGGGGCAGGGGCAAGGGTAGGAACGGGGGGGGGGGGGGACGGTTTCTGCATCTGGGACCTGTGAGAGGGGCAGGGGCAAGGGTAGGAACGGGGGGGGGGGGGCGGTTTCTGCATCTGGGACCTGTGAGAGGGGCAGGGGCAAGGGTAGGAAGGGGGGGGGGGGGACGGTTTCTGCATCTGGGACCTGTGAGAGGGCAGGGGCAAGGGTAGGAACGGGGGGGGGGGGGACGGTTTCTGCATCTGGGACCTGTGAGAGGGGCAGGGGCAAGGGTAGGAAGGGGGGGGGGGGACGGTTTCTGCATCTGGGACCTGTGAGAGGGGCAGGGGCAAGGGTAGGAACGGGGGGGGGGGGACGGTTTCTGCATCTGGGACCTGTGAGAGGGGCAGGGGCAAGGGTAGGAAGGGGGGGGGGGGGACGGTTTCTGCATCTGGGACCTGTGAGAGGGGCAGGGGCAAGGGTAGGAAGGGGGGGGGGGGGACGGTTTCTGCATCTGGGACCTGTGAGAGGGGCAGGGGCAAGGGTAGGAAGGGGGGGGGGGGGACGGTTTCTGCATCTGGGACCTGTGAGAGGGGCAGGGGCAAGGGTAGGAACGGGGGGGGGGGGGACGGTTTCTGCATCTGGGACCTGTGAGAGGGGCAGGGGCAAGGGTAGGAACGGGGGGGGGGGGGGACGGTTTCTGCATCTGGGACCTGTGAGAGGGGCAGGGGCAAGGGTAGGAACGGGGGGGGGGGGGACGGTTTCTGCATCTGGGACCTGTGAGAGGGGCAGGGGCAAGGGTAGGAAGGGGGGGGGGGGACGGTTTCTGCATCTGGGACCTGTGAGAGGGGCAGGGGCAAGGGTAGGAAGGGGGGGGGGGGGACGGTTTCTGCATCTGGGACCTGTGAGAGGGGCAGGGGCAAGGGTAGGAAGGGGGGGGGGGGACGGTTTCTGCATCTGGGACCTGTGAGAGGGGCAGGGGCAAGGGTAGGAACGGGGGGGGGGGGACGGTTTCTGCATCTGGGACCTGTGAGAGGGGCAGGGGCAAGGGTAGGAAGGGGGGGGGGGGGACGGTTTCTGCATCTGGGACCTGTGAGAGGGGCAGGGGCAAGGGTATGAAGGGGGGGGGGGGACGGTTTCTGCATCTGGGACCTGTGAGAGGGGCAGGGGCAAGGGTAGGAACGGGGGGGGGGGGGGACGGTTTCTGCATCTGGGACCTGTGAGAGGGGCAGGGGCAAGGGTAGGAAGGGGGGGGGGGGGACGGTTTCTGCATCTGGGACCTGTGAGAGGAGCAGGGGCAAGGGTAGGAAGGGGGGGGGGGGGACGGTTTCTGCATCTGGGACCTGTGAGAGGGGCAGGGGCAAGGGTAGGAACGGGGGGGGGGGGGGACGGTTTCTGCATCTGGGACCTGTGAGAGGGGCAGGGGCAAGGGTAGGAACGGGGGGGGGGGGGGCGGTTTCTGCATCTGGGACCTGTGAGAGGGGCAGGGGCAAGGGTAGGAACGGGGGGGGGGGGGACGGTTTCTGCATCTGGGACCTGTGAGAGGGGCAGGGGCAAGGGTAGGAAGGGGGGGGGGGGGGACGGTTTCTGCATCTGGGACCTGTGAGAGGGGCAGGGGCAAGGGTAGGAAGGGGGGGGGGGGACGGTTTCTGCATCTGGGACCTGTGAGAGGGGCAGGGGCAAGGGTAGGAAGGGGGGGGGGGGGACGGTTTCTGCATCTGGGACCTGTGAGAGGGGCAGGGGCAAGGGTAGGAAGGGGGGGGGGGGACGGTTTCTGCATCTGGGACCTGTGAGAGGGGCAGGGGCAAGGGTAGGAAGGGGGGGGGGGACGGTTTCTGCATCTGGGACCTGTGAGAGGGGCAGGGGCAAGGGTAGGAAGGGGGGGGGGGGGGACGGTTTCTGCATCTGGGACCTGTGAGAGGGGCAGGGGCAAGGGTAGGAAGGGGGGGGGGGACGGTTTCTGCATCTGGGACCTGTGAGAGGGGCAGGGGCAAGGGTAGGAAGGGGGGGGGGGGGGACGGTTTCTGCATCTGGGACCTGTGAGAGGGGCAGGGGCAAGGGTAGGAACGGGGGGGGGGGGGGACGGTTTCTGCATCTGGGACCTGTGAGAGGGGCAGGGGCAAGGGTAGGAAGGGGGGGGGGGGGGGACGGTTTCTGCATCTGGGACCTGTGAGAGGGGCAGGGGCAAGGGTAGGAACGGGGGGGGGGGGGACGGTTTCTGCATCTGGGACCTGTGAGAGGGGCAGGGGCAAGGGTAGGAACGGGGGGGGGGGGGGGACGGTTTCTGCATCTGGGACCTGTGAGAGGGGCAGGGGCAAGGGTAGGAAGGGGGGGGGGGGACGGTTTCTGCATCTGGGACCTGTGAGAGGGGCAGGGGCAAGGGTAGGAACGGGGGGGGGGGGACGGTTTCTGCATCTGGGACCTGTGAGAGGGGCAGGGGCAAGGGTAGGAACGGGGGGGGGGGGGACGGTTTCTGCATCTGGGACCTGTGAGAGGGGCAGGGGCAAGGGTAGGAAGGGGGGGGGGGGGACGGTTTCTGCATCTGGGACCTGTGAGAGGGGCAGGGGCAAGGGTAGGAAGGGGGGGGGGGGGACGGTTTCTGCATCTGGGACCTGTGAGAGGGGCAGGGGCAAGGGTAGGAAGGGGGGGGGGGGACGGTTTCTGCATCTGGGACCTGTGAGAGGGGCAGGGGCAAGGGTAGGAAGGGGGGGGGGGGGACGGTTTCTGCATCTGGGACCTGTGAGAGGGGCAGGGGCAAGGGTAGGAAGGGGGGGGGGGACGGTTTCTGCATCTGGGACCTGTGAGAGGGGCAGGGGCAAGGGTAGGAACGGGGGGGGGGGGGACGGTTTCTGCATCTGGGACCTGTGAGAGGGGCAGGGGCAAGGGTAGGAAGGGGGGGGGGGGGGACGGTTTCTGCATCTGGGACCTGTGAGAGGTAGCGGGTCGTGTGTGTGTGTGTGTAGCAAGCGTGGGGAGCTAGTGGGGCTGGGAGATGTTGTTTTAAAATGTTTTCCTGCTGTGAGTAGGGTCAGGGCTAGGGGCTCCAGGCCTTTCGAGGGGTGCTAACGGATCTTAACCGGAGCAAGAATAGTTGCTCCTGTTTGATTTCTGGCTCAAAGGGTGTGGAATGAGGGGGAGCCGCAAGGTGTCCGACATACCACCCATACGTTGATTATAAAAGAGTGAGGTGCAACATTCTGTTGATCCTTTCTCTAATTTTTGCTCTACACTTTTTGTTCCATACTTGCAGGGAGCCTAGGTTGAGGGGCGACGCTTACTTTGAGTTCATGGACGAAGTGGTGCTGGCAATACAGGTGTGGGGGAAGATGAGCATGGAGGGGGGGGGGGCACGGTGTGGTGAGGGAAGATGAGCATGGCGGGGGGGGGGGGCACAGTGTGGTGGAGAAGATGAGCATGGAGGGGGGGGGGAGGGGGGCACGGTGTGGTGGGGGAAGATGAGCATGGAGGGGGGGGGGGGGGCACGGTGTGGTGGGGGAAGATGAGCATGGAGGGGGGGGGGGGGGCACGGTGTGGTGGGGGAGATGGGGGGGGGGAGGGGGGCACGGTGTGGTGGGGGAGATGGGGGGGGGGAGGGGGGAGGGGGAGATGGGGGGGGGGAGGGGGACACGGTGTGGTGGGGGAGATGGGGGGGGGAGGGGGGCATGGTGTGGTGGGGGAGATGGGGGGGGGGTGGAGGGGAATAGTATGTAGGGGGAGAAAGGGGGAGGAGGGCGATTCCATCCAGTTCACACAAGTGTTTATGTGATTTTGCGTTTGTTTTGAGGACTGCTCATCATAATGCAGCTACCGGTCTGTCCTGAAGTGTGAACGTTGTCTGCATCTGACCCTGATTGAGGCCTTGCAGATGTTGCTCCTGAGTCAATGCGTTCCTGTTGCAACTGTTGCACACACCCTGTACGTAGGAGCGGTACGGTATGGATGTGATCATGCATTGGGAGGACGTTGGCTCCAGAAACAGCGCGCTGCTACTGAAGAGGCTTCGGAGCAGAGGTGAGGTCTACTTTTTCCTCTAGGCCCGATGCCATTGTGCTCAGGAAACAGATATTGGCTGGATGGCTGGCTCTCAAGCTCTTATGGCCCTCAACGCCATGAAATCTCATCCCTAAACCCTTATCCCTAAACCCTTAGCCCTACACCCTTCCATCCCCCCTCAGGTACTCCTACGCTCAAACATACCGTTGAGAACAAACTGGATTGTGGCTGGATGCGTGTGGCCGGCAATTTTGATAGGCCTCCAAAAATCCTCCTCTCCTGGTGTTTCAACCTTCAATTACATCATGTTGACATGATGGCTGTCAGGCTCTAATAGCTTCCATCACCTCATCCCCCCCCCCCCCCCCCCAGGTGTCCCAACCTTCAATGATGACATTGAGATGACGGCTGTCGTCACATTGGCGGCTCTGGTGGGGGCAGAGAGGCTGCCAGGGGTACCGCCGCTCAGAAACCAGACATTCCTTTTCTTCGGCGCCGGGCAGGTAGGGTGTAGAGAAAGGAATGCAGACTTTGGACTGAAAGCTGGATCGTGCCTTGTTGGGGATATTTTCTTGAGAGCCGGAAAGGTGGACCCAAGGGAAGATGGGCAGAAATGCAGGTGCAGGGTTGGAGATTTGTTCCTCCGAAACCAGACACAACATTTTCTAGGAGGTGGGTAGGTGGGCCTGATGAAAGGTATGCAGGATGACAGGCGGAGGGCCTGGGATTGTTTTTTCTCCCATTTCTCCCATTTTGGGGGGACTGGGAGCGGAGGCTTCCCCTGCAGCTCTCTGCCCTGTAGGTTGTACTTTTCCTGCATGGACACTGAACCGGGGGGGGGCCTCCAAGATCTGCAGAAATAACTGTGACTTCCGCATTTGGTTTCTTGCTCTGCCCCTCTGCAGGCCCACCTGGGTGGTGAGGCTCTCCCGGTAGACCATCTGGAGGCGGGTGGGATAGCCAGCACTCTCCGTGTGTGTCATGTTTTCATTCATCAACTGGATTGCTCAGCCTGCAGGCCAATCTGGGATGTGTAAATCTCCAGGTGGCCCATCTGGAGGCTGGTGAATTGCTGGCGGGCACGCTAGCTGACTGTCTGTTGGTGTTTGTGTTTCATTCAAAAGTGGGTTTGTTCTGCATGCAGGCCAACCTGGGATGTGCTGATCTGCTGGTGGCCCATCTGGAGGCTATTGGGCTATCCAAGGAGGAGGCAACAAGCAGGGTGTGGCTCTATGATTCAAAGTGAGTCACGCTTTGATTCACAGTGTGGAACAAGGGGGGGGGGGGGGGGGCGGATTTGATATTTTTATTTACATCTCAAGATCCGGATTTCAGATCTCAGAGTAGCTGATGAGACGGGGATGCATTCTGCGCTGGAGGGACAGAGGCATGTGTCAGCTGTACTGCTCCATCGGCGCGGAGCCAACAGGCAAATGGGGCCCCCGTGCCGACGAACCATTTTGAGCGTTGAGATGCCCATTTTTCGACATGCTTAACGTGTCAGTCCCCCTTTCTTTGTCTGTCTCCGTTTTCTGTTTGCGCTGATAGGCAGCTAGGCTGATAGGCTGGTGTCTGGCCTGGTATCATCAGGCCCTGAGGAATAAAACACCCACGCTTCTGTAATGGCACCAAATGGTCGGGAGCATGAGGAGGCCAGGAGCATGAGGAGGCCAGGAGCATGAGGAGGCCAGGAGCATGAGGAGGCCAACCCCGTGCGAGGATCCATAAAATCACATTGTATGCAAATCTGGCCCTCATCTCCTTTCCAATGGTATCCTGGAGCAGGGGCCTGGTTCTGGACTCAAGGACGGGGTTGTCCCCTGAGAAGAAGCAGTACAGCCACTCTGAGGAGGGCCTGTCTCAAGGCAGTACAGCGGACCTCGAGGCGGCAGTACGGGCTGTACGCCCCTCGGCAATCATCGGGGCCGCGTCGATTGGCGGCGCTTTCAGCAGGACTGTACTGCAGGCTCTGGACGAGGCGGTACAGGCGGTACATGGTTCCGGATCCCGGCCAGTGGTTCTGGCCTTGTCGAACCCGACCAGCCAGGCGGAGTGCACCTACGAGGAGGCCGATGAAGCTACCCAGGTGAGGGCCACTAGGGGGGCTCTCGGGGCCTGAAGCAGGAGAGGGTGGGACTCTGACAGGGATGGGGTGAGAGGCAGACCCTGTCCGGTATCATTTGAGGTTGATGAATCGTACGGATCCTCTCCGACCGTTCAAATGCACTGTTTGCATGTTCTGTACAAAATCTGGATTTTGAGCCCTGGAACTTGTAGGCCTACTTTTGCTTTGGGTGAGACTAGGCTGTTACTTGTCCCAGTTTGAACTTTGTACCCTGCCTGGTTTGAACTTTCCATTCTGCCCCCTCAGAAGGTCTGGAGTGTGCCAACACATTCAAATACACCTTATAATGGACTATAATTTTTAAGCTTGACTCTATTGGGTGCGCTTGATTGTGCATTTCTAGCATTTGTCATGTCCACACTTCTGCCCTCACTCCCTCTTCATCTAGGTCAAAAGGGGTTTTGACACTCTAGCCCATGGAGGTATCCCCCTTCAGCCAGCTTGATCACACCCCTTGGTCCCCACTCACATTAGGGTGAACAGATATAAGGGCATGCCGTCACCCCTGTGGTCATTTACCAAAGCAGGCAGGAACCTAAGGCAGTAGACTTGACAGAATCCTACCCCCATCTCTCCTTCATTTGCATGCCGTTTGATGCTCCCTCACACCTGCGTTACCCGGACCTTGCATTCATGTTGAAGGTGTCCTGTTCCCTCCCTCCTTCATCTGATTGCCTCATGAAGCACCCGCCCAGCAGAGTCATCCGAGCCTGCAACTCGTTTGTTTTAAACCTATGGACATATAAATACACATATTACTCGGCTTTAGCCCCCTCTGAGGTTTTCTCCATATGCACTGCCAACTCAGGGCCGGGCCGTGTATGGGAGTGGTACGCAGTTCCCTCCGCTGCTGGCCAGTGGCGGGCCCCGTGGCAGCCGCCTGCTGACCCCCGCTCAGGTCAACAATTGCTATGCATTCCCCGGTGTGGGCATGGGCTGCGTGGCTGCAGGAGGTGCGGTGGTATCACCCACGATGCTACTCGCTGCTGCCACGGCAATTGCTGGTGAGGGGGAGGGAGGGAGGAGGGAAGTGGGAGGGAAGAAGGAGGGGACAAGGGGCATGTAGGTGGGGCGGAGGGGGCCGGAGGCAGGGGGAGGTGGGGGCGGAGGTTCAGTGGTGTCATCCTCAATGCTCCTTGCTGCTGCCGCGGCAATCGCTGCTGATGGGGAGGGAGGGAGGAGGAGGGAAGGTAGGAGAAGGGAAGGGGCAGGGGACAAGGGACATGTAGGTTCGTGTTCATTGATGTGAGGCGGGGAGGGGGCAGGAGGCAGGGGCAGGGGACAGGAGGGGGCGTGTTCATTGCGATGGTATGACAAGAGGGGGCTGTGTGTTTTCTATATTAAAAGACTTCCTTAAAAGTTTCAGATTGTCCAGGTATTACTGTTGCCTTGTTGAGGTGTTGTTCACACCACAAACATGCATTCCATTTGCCTCTGCCTGTGCCTCTGTCCTCCCTGAAGATCTGCTGACAGAAGAAGATCTCCATTCGGAGCGTATCCTCCCTGTCATCACCCGACTTCAAGAGACAGCCCTGACAGTGGCGGTGGCAGTGGCGACGGAGGCAGCCAGGGCAGGCCTGGCAAATAATAAGGCAGGGCCCGGCACGTCCGCTCCGTTGCTGGCAGGCGCTAGCGTGCGAGCTGCGGCTGTGGGCGCTGGGCGGGCAGCAGAGGTGCAGCCAGCCTGGAAGGGAACTGGTGTGAAGGGTGTGGATGCGATGCTGGTTCCTGCCATGAGCTCGCTCAGCGCTGAGGCAACAGCAAGGCTCAATGTGCAGATGTTGAGATTTATTGCCAAGGATCAAGCTTAGATCTGGCTGCTTTTGCGATGAGACTAAGATTGATAGCCAAGGATCAAGCTTACATCTGGCTGCTTTTACGACGAGACTGAGATTGATTGCCAGGAATCAAGCATATATATGGCTGGACGTGAGTTGAGGCTGATGAGATTCATTACCAAGGACCTACGATCTGGCTGATTGTGTCACACGATAAAGCTGAGATGCATTATCTACATTGGCCAAGCGTAGGCCTGGTCGATTGCATACAAGGTTATACTCGGTCTCTTGCAAGGGTCAAGAAGAGGACACTCATATGTCAGCGGGTATGCACCGTTATAAACTCATATGTCAGCTTAAGGAGTGCAGACTAAGAACTGCAAGGGCGTTTACAGCATGTACGCCTTCCGCAGCAATTGTTGTGACATAATTGTTGCTGAAATTAGGACCACCTGTGCCTGACGTGAGGATAGTGCTGTTTCTCTCCTAGCGACCCTTGGACATACCAAGTAATGCTGATTCGTTGATGCTTCCGGTCAAGTTCCCAAAGCCTCCAGGACTTCCAATGTGGATTCGACAGCTCGTCCCGCCACTGCACCGGCAAGGGCTCTGACCAATGAACAAGTAACCAAAGGAAGCGGGACCCACAGCCATCATCGGTGCCGAGGGCAAGGCTAGAGCATGGGAGCAGGGCTGGTGTCCAGAAAATCAAAAGATCAGGCCTAATGCTAGTACTTGTTGCTGATGCTCCTGTGTGCAGGTACACATGAGTGCTCCTTTACATACAATAACAATAGCTCATCTGTGCTAGTCACAACAAGTGTTCCTGTATGTCTCCGTAGAAAAAGTTATTATCAGCTTAGGCAAAAAGAAGTGCTTCTCTACCTTGGTGAAAATTGCTCCTTCGCATAAGTAAAAACGTTAGAAGTGCCCCTCTTCATCAGTAATGGTTACTCTTCGGCATGAGGAAAAACAACTGATGATGTTATGAATGACACCTTACGTAACACAACAACTGCTAAATGGCTAAGCATGGTAATAATGCGATAAATGGCTAAACACTGCCCCCCCCCTCCTGCCATGAAAACGACAAAATCCTTGAAGCAGAAATTATGTGAAAACCGATGTGCGTAAACAGCGTCCCGGGCCTAATCTTGGGAGGGAGCCCCCGGCCTGATCATGGCAAGATAGACAAGGTCACTGCATTACTGACACACAAAATTACGTGAAAGGATAATTCTAAACATCTTCCACACCCTAGGTTTATACGACACATTCTTCATATGACACTTCCATGCATATCATTCGATTCCATACGGCAAATTTCATTAATCTCTTGTGACACCGTTTTACCAAATAGTGTAGGGGCCAAAACAGGAAGTTACAGAAAGACCAATTTGAATTTACTTTTGCTATCGCACGTGCCTGAAACTCGGGATTTCTAGGCTATCACGCTGCATTCCTTTCAAAAGAAGGAAGAAAACCGCTTCACACATCTCCCCTTAAAAAGACGGGAAATTATTATCCCCAAAGAGGCCGGATGGGATGGAACTTAAAAGGTGTTAAAGAGCACCGAACTCGCACAAAGACCTCGCAATTAGAAGCGACGAGTCAGCTTTATTTCACAGAGTCAACGCAATCGCCCAATTGCCCACAGCCATTTCAAAAGGGCCAAACAGAGCGAATCGGGAGAGAATGGAGGACCAAAAATGTTAACCCTAAGGGAGACACAATACTAGGAAGGGCAGCTGGTAAGATATTGTATGGTTTACCCTAGGAAGGGATTATGGTAAACCCTAGGAGGGGCAGCTAAAAAGGTAAGATACATTATGAAGGAGGTATCAGACTAAACAACCGGACACAAAACTAGAAGGCCCAGCGGGGAAAGTGTGAACCAAGCAACTAAGTTCGACGAAGCCATGCTGAAAGCAAATTATTGTAAGAAAAGGACGATGAGCATGAGTGCACAGTTCAAATCTTTGTTATTGACAGATAACGGAGCCTTGCTCTTTCCCGCCCATAAAAGCTCCATGTTTTTGCTACTTCTCGTAGACGATTGTTGTTCCTGCTGATCCAACACTAAAGACTGACTCTACAGATGAAGAAATATGGGCCTTGCCAAATTATATTCATACATAATGAACATACGGTAAACTTGATTCTTTGCACAACATGAAGAAAGTCTAATCCTGAACCCTAAACCCTTAGCTTTCAAACAAGTGTCAACTTCTAGCGTGCAATTCCCAAAATTGTGCACGCTTTACATCCCATGCCTGTAACATGGTACGAAATAAACAAAAAACACTAAATTATTCCAACCATGGACAGCCCCCTCCTAGCTGAAAAAGGAAATGCTGCCCCTCCTTGCCCCAGTCGACAAGCCATGCATGTGCACATGCCGGGAGTGGCGGGTGCTAGCTGCTGAACCATACTCAATGGCTCATACTTATTGATGCCAGCTGGTCACCTGTCCACACTGCCGCCAGCTGGTCACCTGTCCACACTTCCAACCCACCGGGCGGGGAGTGGGCGATGGGTCAGGCTGCAGCTGCTCTACTGCAGGAGGCACGGGGGGGCAGGCGACTGCTGCAATACTACAGTAGATGCGATTGGGCATTAGGAGTGCGTGAGGGCAGCTGCATATCCCATCCGGCAAACCTCACGAGGGTCTTCTTAGGAGCAGCAGGCGCTGCCGGCTGCTGCTGCTGCTGCTGATGATCCACGCTCGGACCCCCACCTGGTACGCTCATCACCTGCCCGCGGAGGCTGCTGCTGCGTGCTGCCTGTGAAGCACCCTTGAAAGCTGACCGAGGAACCGGCAGCTCCACATCTTGGTAGTCCACACCTTGGTAGGAGGCCCGCCGCACGAAGGGTATGGAGCCCCTGATTGTACTCTGTAAATGGTTCGGGTTCAGAAGGAGTAGGACATCAGAAAAAGATAGAACAGTTTAAGGCCATCATTCTTTTTGATCCAGGTATCCTTAGTACAGCACTAGTGTGGGGGGGGGTATGCACAAGCATGTACGATACTACTGCTAATGGCTTCGTCACGGATGCAATGCGACTTTGGCCTCGTGCTGCGCTGTTCCTTTCTTCCTCAAACCACTCTTTCTCAAACCACTCTACCTGAACAGGTCATTTCCTAACAGCTCTACCTAAACAGCTCTTTCTCAAAGTACTCTACCTGAAATCCCCTGGGGAAAGCACTTTTCTTCCATTCTCCCTCACTACTTCTAGGGGTTGAAGCTGGCTCAAACTTCCACACATGTGTGAGAATGGTGTGATATGTCACTAATTCCAAGGACTGAAGCTGGCTTACCTTGAGATCGTCGAGTGCTTCCTGCTTTGCCTGTGCTTCCCTTCCATCATCATTGGTGTAGGAGCACGGTACTCCATAGCCACCGCCGCCCCGACCCTCATGGCCCACCATCTCGCCCTCCACAGTGCCGGACGTCTTGCTCACTGATGGCGACGTCATCGATGATCTGCACACCCACCCATATAAAAGCACGGGGGCCTAATTTCATGTCGCTTTCCAGCAGATGCAAGGCTATGATGGGACAAGCAAACGCATCTGCGCTTGGCGCACGATACCACCCATCTTCGATTCAAACTCATCCATGTGAATTGTGATTTTTTTGTTTTGTTCAGTCCAGCAGAGCATCACATTAGATGCATGGGACATGTGCCCGCAAACGGCACGAACTCTAAACTTCACTGAAATAATCCATACACCTAAACAATCTGTTTTTCTTGCTAACGTCGCTCACCCGTGCTCTGGCAGCACCTGCTTGCGTGAGAGCTTGGCCGCCGCCCCTCCGCGGCGAGGCCCTTTGCCCGTCAGGCCACCGATGAGCTCTAGAAGGTTCCTGGTCAGGCCGCTGCTCCCCGCCCCCGTGTCACTGCCCGCTAGCCCACAGCTGCTCATTTGGGTGAGAGCAGGGGAACCTCCTGCGGCCATCCCAGCCTCTGACTGCACTGCTGCTGCTGCTTCCGCTTTGGGGTGGCCTTTGGGACTAGCGGCCCTGACCGCTTTGTCTGCCTTGGCAGCGGCATATAGCGCTGTAGCATGGGCTTGCCTACACGTGCACGTGGGTGTGAGAGAGTGATACATATACAGCCTGTACCGGTGTCTATGAAATTAGTGTAGTCAGCACAAGGCCGCCTTATGTCATGTGTATGAATGTTCACACTACTAGCTAACAGACAGGCACAGTTCATATCTTCAAGCCTTCAGCAAAGTTACAGCGAAATTACACAGGTCATACCTTCGAGCCATCAGCGAAGTTAAACAGTTCATACCTTCGAGCCTTCAGCGAAGTCAGTACTGTCCACACTCCACACCTCATGTCAAGTGTACAAATGTTCACACTAGTAGCTTACAGACAGCACACAGTTTATACCTGCGGGCCTTGAGCGAGGTCAAAACGCTCCACAGCTCGCCTCCAGGTTCCGACGCGGCCCTCTGCAGGGGTCGGTCCATAACGTCAGCAGCTGCCGCTGCTGCTGCTATCACTGCCGGCGACCGTGCAATGCCAACACGGTCACTCGGATCCAAAAGCTGCCTGGCTGGAAGAGACTCGCGGGGTGCAGCACCATGCTGGTCTGGCCCCGAGGCCGCTGCCTTGCTGCCGCTGACCGGGGGGGTCCTGGCGGGGGAAGGGTGGACACTGTAGCCGCTGGTGCTGCTGCGAGAGCGCTGGCGGGACGACATCCTTGCAAGGGCGGATGCCTGCGGGCCTTTGGCATGCATCTGCTGGAGCCTCTTCCTCTGTGGGAGCAGGTACCAGAATGTGGAATTCGGTACCAAACAGCAGCTGGGCGGCAAGGGTGAAGGTGGAGGTCTACAATATATTTTTCAACATGTGCTGCAGCTCCTTTCTCTGAAGGAGCGTGTGGCCAAGAGGATAGCGGACAGTGTTCATTTAATGCTTGCCAGACTATCTCTGGCCTGCCATCGAGTAGCCAAGGATAGGTCGAAGGGAGAGCATGCGGCCAGTGAGGGGAATACGGGTGCAAGTGACATCACTACATGAGGTAAACAACTCAGTCTTCTGCCTGCTGGCAGACAGGTGCGCAAGCAGGACCTATGCATGGAGCCATCAAGGCCCCAGCCAGCATGGTGTGGTACCTAACTTGGGGAACAGCTGCTGCTGCTTTGTCCTCTTCTGGGGCATCATGAGATCAACTCCAATATGTGCCCCCTCCATCTCTCCCATTATTCCCTATCACTTGTGGATGAATTCAAACGAGGAATCAAGTCTGCCCCCTCACCCTCAGCCTCCTTCCCTCTCACCATTATGCCCCCTCTACCTCTCACCAGTATGTCCCCCCCCCCCCCCTTACCCCCTCCCCTCCCTTTCTCCAGTATACCCCCCCCCTCACAATAGTATGCCCCCTCCCCCCCTCCCTCAGCTCCCTCCCTCTCACCAGAGCCCACAGCCCCGACTCCGATTCATCATCACACAAGGAGCCTCGGGATCGCTGCTGTGTGGCCATCGCAGGGCCGATATACTTGTCTGCCTCCTCATGCTTCAGCTCGCCTCCGTTTGCAGCAGGAGCAGCAGCAGCAGCTGAAGCAGCAGACGTGGCTGACGCCTTAGAAGGCCACACGAGCATTCTGCTGCTCCGGTAAGTATTCCCACTTGTGGACCCAAAGCCTCCTAAGCCTGCTGAACCTGTCACGGGGATACTGCTGCTTCTCTTGCAGCCAATGTCGTTTGAGAAGTCTTCAGCAGGGATGCTCCTGCCTCTCCCGCCGCTGGCCTGTATGGGGTTCTGACCAACGAATGGGGAGCCGAAGGGAGCAGAGGCGGCAGCTGCTTTGCCGAGCCTGGGTGTGATGCAAGGATCCAAGCAGGTCGTGATTTCTGGCCCTCCATCCGCGACGGACCCGCTGTCAGCAGGGGGCAGCGAGGCAGGGGTGAGCACCTGGATGCCACCTGGGAAAGGGGGTTGCGAAGGGGACTTGTCAATAAATAGGGTGCAAGGCCTTCCAGCCTGGGTATCTTATGTGTGCATGGTCGAATGGTCGTTATGTGTTTATGTGTTTGTGTGCGTACATGTGGGTATGTGCATGTTATACAACGGTGGGCTGTGAGAGGGCTCAGGGTGGGCTCAGGGGTGGGCAGAGGGGTGGGCAAAGGACATGGTACCTGAATTAGGTCTTGAGGTGATTTTGCTGTGGCCGCAGTTAACCCTTAACCCTATCCCGATACTAGGGTGCGTGGGATACTGGGGCATACATAAATTTCGTTTCGAGATGCTTGTGTTGTGGCCGCAGTTAACCTTAAACCCTGGCTTGGCGCAAGGTTGGGGTACTAGGGTGTACCTGATGGCGGTCCTGACGTGATCTCGCTCTGTGAGTCGCTGACGTTGCGGATGCCAGGGCCCCTGCTCCTGCTGTTGGCTGCCATTGACTGAGGCAAGGAGAAGGGACTGCCGCTCCAGCTGTTGGGAGCCATTGCTCGCGGCGGATGGATGGCGCTCTCGAGGGGATCAGACAGAAGGTCCCCTGAGTCGGGGCAAGGCAGCGGAGGTCCAGAGGGGAAGGGGAGCATAGTGAGCCTGGGGCTGAAGGAAGGAACAAATGCCTCCCTCCCCTCTGGGGCTGGAGGAAGGGAACAAACGCCTCCCTCTCATGCCAGGTGCGCGACGAGAGTGGGCAGTGTGAACATAGTGGCTCACTGGCACTGCCATCAGGCAAAACCAGAAACAGTTGCATGTGGCCCAGGGGGGCAGTGGGCATTTATCTAGGTGTGAAGTCCATAGTCAGGTTTTAATATACTGATATAGTCAAGTGTCCAAGGTCAGGTGTGAATATTGTCAAGTGTGAAATCCCAGGCCGAGTGGAAGCCGTAGGTGTGATTGGGCCAGCCTATCTTTCGATTGCCCCCAAATTGTTTTGTAGGTGGAAGTCCCACACCCAAAGGACAAAGCAAACTGAGTACTGGAGGTGCTATGCCCGCTCACATACACAACTTCCTGGCTGTGTCTGGTGGAGGGATTGGTATTTATTAGGGCTTAACCCTGGACCCGCTTTGGCATGCATTCCTGTCTGTGTCTGGTGGAGGGATTGGGGTTCAGGGTTAAAACCTGAACCCGCTCAGACACTGACCTCCCTGGCTGTGTCTGGTGGAGATTTTGAGTTACGGATGAACCCTTCACTCCCCCACCCTGGTCCTTACCTGTCTGGCTCTGTCCAGTGGATTTAAACCCGTGATGTTAAAATATAAAACCTAAACTTTCTCACAATGGAGCTCACCTTTCCAGCCCTGTCCAGTAGTAATGGATTTAATCCCAGTGGCATTAAACCGCAAACCTTTAACCCGCCCACCCTGGTGCTCACCTCCTGGGCTTTGTCCGGTCGAACGCCGCATGACGGCTGGTGGCACGTCCGCTCTGCGCCTCTCCTCACAACTCCTGGCAGTGCCCATGGAAGACTTTGCCCTGGTGGAGCTCTGCCTGCACGTCACAGTCAAGGGGAGCATCGGCTGATGAGCTGTGATAGGGGGGATATTGGTGGGGGGGTCAAATAACGGGGGCTGCTGCAGTTTCTGTCCCTTCACTACTGTACCTGTACTGGTACAACGAGGCCTATGGCCTGGGTGGGGGGGCTGATACAGCAGTCAGAGCTCCTTGGGAAACAGGCTGCTGGCTGGTCGAGGTTTAAACTCCCATTGGCCCAGCAGTGGACACCCGGCAGTTCTTTTAACGGGTTCAGGTTCGTGCTATAAATCAAAATGCCTTGGCACTAAGCCATCTGTCCTTTTAAGCTAGCTACCTTGCAGTCAAGGCCCACCTGGGGGTTTGCTGCTTACTCTAGGAATCGCAATTAGGGTTCATAACCTTGCTACTTGCTACCTTGCAAGCAACAGGCCCACCTGGGGGAGTGCTGTCTAGGTGAGGGTTCCTCACCTATACAGCAGGGTTTAGGGTTAGGGTTAATAACCTTGCTACCTTGCAAGCAACAGGCCCACCTGGGAGTTCCTGCCTAGTCGAGGGCCAATAATTCATAACTTCCCTACCTTGCAAGCAACAGGCTCACCTGGGAGTGGCTGCTAGGGAAGATGAGCTGAAGGGGGTCTGGATCGGGAGGCTTCGCCAATGTTGATTCCTCATCTCAGCGGTCGATGTCGCGAAGTTTCTGTCCGAAGCATCCTCTTCAGAGTCCGAGACATTTAGGACGAGAATTCGCTCTGGACGTCCCCGCTGATACGGACCTGCATGATGCACAAGCGCATAAATTAATGAATGGACACATGCTAGTACCGATAGTACAGCGAGGATAAAGGGAACCCCTAGGTGGTGCAGAACTCATGGAGATCTTTGCAGTGGATTGCATTTGACGCATCTAGTTCTTGATACGCCAAATGCGCTCTAGCCGTTACTCAGTTTATACTTCGAGAGTGAACATAGGATCCTACAGTCTCATGCTAAGATCCATGCTGAGATGCATGCTGACATCCATGCAGAGATCCATGCTGAGATATATACAGAGATCCATGCAGAGATCCAAAAATATACAGGTGGCAAATGAAAGAGGTGCTCTGCTGCTGCTGGATTGCCAGGAAAACGTAATAAAGAACACTCGCCCGCTGAGAATGGAGCGATGGAGGGGTAATGAGAGTTCAGGGTACAGCCCAGCCTGAGCAATACACCTGTTCCAGAGTAAGTTAGCTTTGGTCTCACCCTCAGAACCCAAGAAGCTTTCCGAGGGCTCAATCGGAGCGGAGCCCACTCGGCTCCCAGAAAGAGTTGTGCTGGCAGGCCGTGAGGGCGGGAAGCCGCTCCTTCCCGAGGGCATCATCATCAGAGCCATCATCTTGGCCCCCACGCTGAAGTCGTCATGATCGTCAGTGGAGCCAGGCTGAGGGGATGGAGAGCGGCCCCTCCCGGACGGCGTCCCCATCATCATAGCCAGGGGTAGTGTCAGGGCCTCCACACCGAAGTCGTCCAGGTCGTCGCCGGTGTCAGGCAAAAGCGAGGCGGGGGCGAGGCAGGAGCCGCGGCGGCTGTGGTGGCTGAGGGCCGGGGCGTAGCTACCGCGGGAGATGGGGTCGATGGGGGGTGGGCTTAAGCAGTCCCTGGGGCTGAGGTCATTGGAAGATGGGGCATAGCTGCCGCGGCGGCTGCGGTGGGTCTGGGGCGGGGCGTAGCTGCCGCCATCAGGAGGGTCCACTGTGGTAGAGATTAGGAGAAGGGTGTGAAGGTGTGATGACAGTCAGACCGTGATCCCATGCAACAAACAGTCGGTCAATAGATGCGCAGGGGGGCCAGTTATGGATTTACAAGTCTCCCTTTTTGGCTTTTGAAACAAGCGCTGCTCCAGCTACAGTTCAAGCACATTATGGGCCTAAGCCTAGATGGTAATGGCGCGGACGAGGCCTCGGCGCATGCCGTGTTGTTTCCTCAAACCTCACGCCCCTGCAGGGCATAGTCTTCTTTTTTCCTTTCAAAGCGTAGGGACCTGGTGCAGCAAACACTGCAGCTCAGGACACCGGCTGAAGGCTGATCAAGATTTTGTCCCCATCGGCCTAGGAATGGTCGCCCAGTCCCCCCCCCCCTAAGGGTGATCTGTGGCGCTCTGAAGAAACACTTGAAGTCAGGGTAGTGGCGTGCATCAAATGGAACTTGATAGCTGGGAGGCTGCAGGCCCGTTGATGCATTTAACTTGACAAACGACATCCTGGCTTTCAACTGCACCGCAACTCCTTGGGGCATGACTTGTATATAATGCTGAAAGAGTGGTGGGTTGGACCCATAGCTGCATCGGCACTTACGGCCACAAGAGAGAGAAACAGCTAAGCATGTGGCGTAAGTACTGGCTATGTGATACTTCATGTGCACAAGCGGCCTCACTTGATGGGAGAATTTCCTTGTCGGCTTCAGAACTTTGCTGTCTACCTGTAGGAAGAGACGGCCGCTGGCCGAGTGCTCCGCCCTCTTGCTGTTGTAGCCCCGGTCCTTCCGCTGGTTGCCAGCAGGAGGTGACAGCCGCGGGTGGCAGTCGTGGGCCGGGTGCCCTGTCCCCTAGTTGTGGCAGCATGGGAGACTGATCCCCCCTAGCGTTCGACGTCATGGGAAGGGCCGCATCTTCAGAGCCGACGCAAGAGCCTTCGAAAGACGACACCTGCGGGGACCGTTTGCGTTTCAAAGCATGTCTTCGTTCCACCGTCAAAGTCTGGGCATCACACTTCCAGCAGTCTGCTGATCGGTTTCTGGTATTTCGAAACAGCTGTTGAGTTCTTGGGAAGATGTTGGTAGACAGAGGCTGCAACAACAACAACAAGGACTGAGGCTGCAAGCTCCCTACATGCTGCAACATCAACAGCAGAGCTGTAAGGTGGCAGAGTAGCTTGGGCCTGTGCAAACTAAGGAGTCCAGGGCCCGGTTCAAGTAGCTGGGGCCACTACTGCCGGCAAGTCCAGCCTCTACAGGCAACTCTGCAAAGCACTTACGTACCCCTTGACAGGCAGTTCTGTGATGCACTTATGCACCCCTCATGGCCTCACGAGGCAGTCCTGTGATGCGCTTGTGCACCCCTCATGCACATTCTACTTCCAGCCACCACTCCAATGGCCAGCTGGACCCATCTTTGAGGCAGGCCCCCCACAGGTTCAGTGGCCTAGAGGCAGCTGTTTAATTGGGTTTTTCTGTTCCTGTCCCCCCTTAGGGGTAAGGGTTAAGGAATTAGGGTTCAGGGTTTGCCGGATACAGCTTGGCTCTGAGCACCCGCAGGCAGGTCCAGCCTTAAGGCAGCTCATGCATTGATCAATCAACTTCCTGTCACACCCCCCACCCCATCTCCCCCCACGAGTTTACCCTATACAGACGTTGCGCACACCTTGGTCAATCTGTCGGATAGGGCCACGTCATCCTCGTTGCTCATTTGTGTGACTTGCGAGGTAGGCCCTCCCTGGTTCGAAGGCATCATGCCCCTGGGTCGCTTGTCACCCCTGCCTGCTGGTCGCTCTAGGCTCGAACTGGCAGTCCCTGCAGGGTGCTGGCCCTGTTAACAGGAAGAGCAGCAGAGGAGAGGAGAGGGAGATAATTTTAAGGCATGTCACCCTTTCCACTTCTTACAAATGCAAAGCACTCCTAATTCGACCTTTTTGGCCCTGTCCTTGGCTAGCAGCTCGAGGAGTTATAAACTGCCAAGGTTCACACCCCCTGGTTCACAACTCGTTTATTATGTTCATTCATCTTTCCTTACAGTGAACAGTCTTTCCCTGCCAGTATTTGAATCCCTGACCTTAAGGATGCGTGTGAGCATGGCGACCCGGGCTCCGCTCCAGTTGAGACGATTGGCAGCCCGCTGCATGATGGCGGAGATCCGGTCGTCCTGAAGAAAAATAATGCGCAAGGATGGCAATAAGGGAGTCAGAGTATGATGGTGCTATCACTGTTCATTGCGTGTTACACAACAGCCTGCTGCCGGTACCCAAAAGCCCCTGCTAACACTTGTATTTTTTTGTTGCCTGAGTACCTCTTGTCAGCCTTGGGCAAATATTTGCTTTTAATCTGCATGGGCATTTCTTGACCGCTCCTTTGTTCCTGTAACAACAACTAAAATCCCACCCACCACCTGTTGCTTACCTCGATGATATACTATCCCACTGCTACCTGAGCAGCCCTTGGCACATCTTTTTTGCATGTCTTCGCCATATCTTAATTCATTTAAAATATGTACTCACCACCTTCTGCTGCTGATCCTGCTCCCCTCCCCCCCGTTGGCCAATCACCCCAGCCCTAACCCTTAACCATGAACCCTAAACACTCACCACCTTCTGCTGCTGATCCCGCACCCTATCGTTGTCCGAGCGGCTCCTCCGGTAGCTACGAACCCCCACAAGCACCGCCAGCACCGCAAACTGGAAACAAAACGGCAGCAAGCAAAGGGGGGACAACCTTGGGTTGGTGACACATTCACTTCACATAGGGGTAGCGGTGGACATACACCCACGTGCTCAACCTGCAAGCACCACAAGCACCTGCGAGCGCCACAAGTACACCTGCGAATGCATGCACCCACAAGCACCGCCAGCAACTCAACCCGGGCAATGGAGAGGCAGGAGGCAAAAGGAGCGGGCTGAGCGTTGCTATACCTGTTATCATGATGATACGAATCAAGAGGATGAAGTTAATAAATTACTGGTACCGGTATTCTTGTCATTGATATGAATCCATGTGAAGCTTTTGAAAAATCAAGATGAATAAACGTCATTAGAGGCTTGACCCCGCTGGAACAAAAGCAACATCATGAACGAAGCAGCTCATACACCAGCAAGACCCGATGCAAGTAAAGATACCGGTATGTCTTGAGTGGGCATGCGGGTTCAGAGAACAGCTCGGCTTGCACTAAGGGCCAACCTGTGTTGTTGCCGTCATAAACGCACGGGGATTTCCAGGATTCGGATCCCAATAGGATGGGCTTACCACTGCGACTCCGCTGCAAATCAGTCCGATGGCCAGGGTGCTCAGGGTCATGCCCCTACCGCCGCCACTGCCTTGGTCAGCACTGGAAGGGCCTGGGGCAGGCCCGTCCCCCGGGAAAGGCAGGCCGTCACCACCGGCCGCAACGCCTATGGATGGCTGGCTGGATGACTGAAGGGCCATGTTCAGGCCAGAGACGCTGGCGGTGGATGGCATGCCGGCAGTGAGGAAAGCCGTTCCTAGCTGGCCTGCATGAGTTCAGGCGGAAGAAAATGGATTTATAAATAAATGAAAGGCATCGCCTGCTTCATGCTGGAGAGACACAGGTGGTCATTGGAATGCCTCACATGAGGCAGGCTATCTCCAACTGGTCAGTAGAGGTTTTGGGGACAGTCCAGAACAACTTGATGGCAGTTTGCGACGGTCTACGATATTTTTTCAAACTCGTGAGCTGAAGGAATGTTGGCTTGCAGGGGGAGGATCTGCAATTTTGCTGCTAGGATCCCTATCCCACCCTACCCGCCTGAATGTTTTGGCCAGTGCATATGATGCCTATTATGGCGAGATTTTGGCGACGCAGCTCCAAACTTCACGCACGCCCCAAGGCATGCCCAATTATCCACCCCCCCCCATCCAATTTAATGTCAATTTATTCATTTCATTTCCTCCTCACCCCTCCCCCATTCAGTTCAATGCTAATACATTTCATTTCTTCCTCCCTCCCCAATTCATTTCAATGCTAATTTATTCATTCCATCCCTCCCCCCCCCCCCCCCCATCTGGGGCTCACCCCCACTAAATGCAGCCTCCAGCGACGAGGACGCCGCCTGCCCAACCTCCACCGAAGTAAAAACAGACGAGCTTGACACGGTGATCCCTCCAGCAGCTTCCGCAGCTCTGAGAGCCCGCCCACTACCAGCAGGGTCATCAGAAGCAGCCTCAACATTTGCAGGAACAGAGGCTGCTGCTGCACCCTGTCTATGCCTCAGGTCTACTCCAGATATCATTGCGCTGCTGTCCCTAGCTGTCGGCTGATGCCAGGATTGCACCCAGATGTCTTCTGAAAATGATTCCAGCCTGCGCCTCGGATTGGCTCCGGAGGTGGGGTTGTCAATCGCACCTGTGATAACCACCTGCGTACGTGAAACAAAAAGGGGTGGTTGCAATGGCACGCTGAAGGTTAGTAACTGACAGGGGGGGGGTGAATGGTAGCAGGATCCATACATGCTCATCATGGCCGCCAAAGTAAGCCCTGTAGTGGGTTCCAAACCTTCATGCTCCAAAGTAAACCCTGTAGTGGGTTCCAAACCTTCATGCTCTAAAAGGGACATACAGCCCATACTGTGAACTCATTAAATTTCATCCCCCTCCAGAGGGGGAAACGAACCACCATGCATAAACGCACCAAGATCTGGGCCCCCCAGAAGTAAACGCGCGCACGTGCGTTCAACTCATAAACAGACCATTCTGTTTCAAGGCATCAGCCCCTGCAGTCATCCCCACAAGTTGATCCGCCAGCCCCCACTAGTACCCACCCGCAGGTAAGCGCCTGGGTCTGCAAACAGGAAGGTCGCCACTCCCCGGCTGTACGCCTCCCGTAGTGTTTTGCTTTTTAGAAACTCGCTTGCCGTCAAGCCCCTGAGCGTGACATTCACGGACAACTCAGGGGGGAATTGACGTGACACGTTCGTGATTGCCATAGGGGGGAGAAGTGGTGGAGTACGAGGGGGCGGTAGGGAGGGGGTGGAGGGTGAAGGGGGTGGTGGGGGTGGAGACTGAGGGGTGGGGTGGGTAGGAGAGAGTGGTGGAGATGAAGAGGGTGGTGTTGTAAGAGGGGGAGGGGGAGGGGGAGGGATTGGTGTGGTAGGAGGGGAAGGGGGAGGCAGAAAAATCATCGGGGAGGGTAAGATTGGAGGAGAGGGTGAGGGTGGTGAGATATGCGAGGGTGATGGGGGAGAGAGAGTGGGTGGTGGAAATGTCAAGGTTTGTGATGAGGGAGATGGTGGCAAGTGAGGTGAGAGAGAGAGGATAGAAGAGGGGGGGGAGGGTGAAGGAGAGGGTGGAGGGGAGGGTGGAGAAGAAAGGGAGGAGAGTGATGGTGGAGAGGGGGGTGGTCCAGGAAATGGTGGTGGATAGGGGGGTGGGGAGGGGGAGGGAGGTGAATGGGGTGGTGGGGTGGGTGAGGGTGGTGGGGAAAAGGGTGGGCCAGGAGAGCGTGGTGGGGTGGGCGGTAGGGAGGGCGGTGGGGTAAGTGAGGGTGGTGGGGAAGGGGGTGGGCTAGGAGAGGGTGGTGGGGTGGGCGGTGGGAAGGGGGAAGGTGGTGGGGAGGGCGGTGGGGAGGATGAGGGTGGTGGGGAAGGGGGTGGGCTAAGAGAGAATGGTGGGGAGGGCGGTGGGGTGGTTGAGGGTGGCAGGGAGGGCGGTGGGGAGGGCGGTGGGGTGGGTGAGTGTGGTGGGGAGGGCGGTGGAGTGGGTGAGGGTGGTGGGGAGGGCGGTGGGCCTGGAGAGGGTGGTGGGAAAGGGGGTGGGCTAGGAGAGGGTGGTGGGGAAGGCGGTGGGGAGGGTGAGAGTGGTGGGGAAGGGGGTGGGCTAGGAGAGGGTGGTGGGGAGGGTGGTGGGGAGGGGGAGGGTGGTGGGGAAGGGGGTGGACCAGGAGAGGGTGGTGGGGAAGGGGGTGGACCAGGAGAGGGTGGTGGGGAAGGGGGTGGACCAGGAGAGGGTGGTGGGGAATGGGGTGGGCCAGGAGAGGGTGGTGAGGAAGGGGGTGGGCCAGGAGAGGGTGGTGGGGAAGGGGGTGGGTCAGGAGAGGGTGGTGGGGAGGGCGGTGGGCCAGGAGAGGGTGGTGGGGAAGGGGGTGGGCCAGGAGAGGGTGGTGGGGAAGGGGGAGGGCCAGGAGAGGGTGGTGGGGAGGGCGGTTGGGAGGGTGAGGGTGGTGGGGAAGGGGGTGGGCTAGGAGAGGATGGTGGGGAGGGCGGTGGGGAGGGTGAGGGTGGTGGGAAAGGGGGTGGACCAGGAGAGGGTGGTGGGGAAGGGGGTGGGCCAGGAGAGGATGGTGGGAAAGGGGTTGGGGAGAGTGAGGGTGGTGGGGAAGGGGGTGGACCAGGAGAGGGTGGTGGGGAAGGGGGTGGACCAGGAGAGGGTGGTGGGGAAGGGGGTGGACCAGGAGAGGGTGGTGGGGAATGGGGTGGGCCAGGAGAGGGTGGTGAGGAAGGGGGTGGGCCAGGAGAGGGTGGTGGGGAAGGGGGTGGGTCAGGAGAGGGTGGTGGGGAGGGCGGTGGGCCAGGAGAGGGTGGTGGGGAAGGGGGTGGGCCAGGAGAGGGTGGTGGGGAAGGGGGAGGGCCAGGAGAGGGTGGTGGGGAGGGCGGTTGGGAGGGTGAGGGTGGTGGGGAAGGGGGTGGGCTAGGAGAGGATGGTGGGGAGGGCGGTGGGGAGGGTGAGGGTGGTGGGAAAGGGGGTGGACCAGGAGAGGGTGGTGGGGAAGGGGGTGGGCCAGGAGAGGATGGTGGGAAAGGGGTTGGGGAGAGTGAGGGTGGTGGGGAAGGGGGTGGACCAGGAGAGGGTGGTGGAGAAGGGGGTGGGCCAGGAGAGGGTGGTGGGGAAGGGGGTGGGCCAGGAGAGGGTGGTGGGGAATGGGGTGGGATAGGAGAGGGTGGTGGGGAAGGGGGTGGGTCTGTAGAGGGTGGTGGGGAAGGGGATGGGCTAGGAGAGGGTGGTGGGGAAGGGGGTGGGCTAGGAGAGGGTGGTGGGGAAGGGGGTGGACCAGGAGAGGGTGGTGGGGAAGGGAGTGGGCCAGGAGAGGGTGGTGGGGAAGGGGGTGGGCCAGGAGAGGGTGGTGGGGAAGGGGGTGGGCCAGGAGAGGGTGGTGGGGAAGGGAGTGGGCCAGGAGAGGGTGGTGGGGAGGGCGGTGGGGAGGGTGAGGGTGGTGGGGAAGGGGGTGGGCTAGGAGAGGGTGGTGGGTAGGGCGGTGGGGAGGGGGAGGGTGGTGGGGAAGGGGGTGGGCCAGGAGAGGGTGGTGGGGAAAGGGGTGGGCTAGGAGAGGGTGGTGGGGAGGGCGGTGGGGAGGGGGAGGGTGGTGGGGAAGGGGGTGGGCCAGGAGAGGGTGGTGGTGAAGGGGGTGGGTCAGGAGAGGGTGGTGGGGAGGGCGGTGGGCCAGGAGAGGGTGGTGGGGAAGGGGGTGGGCCAGGAGAGGGTGGTGGGGAAGGGGGAGGGCCAGGAGAGGGTGGTGGGGAGGGCGGTTGGGAGGGTGAGGGTGGTGGGGAAGGGGGTGGGCTAGGAGAGGGTGGTGGGGAGGGCGGTGGGGAGGGTGAGGGTGGTGGGGAAGGGGGTGGACCAGGAGAGGGTGGTGGGGAAGGGGGTGGGCCAGGAGAGGATGGTGGGAAAGGGGTTGGGGAGAGTGAGGGTGGTGGGGAAGAGGGTGGACCAGGAGAGGGTGGTGGAGAAGGGGGTGGGCCAGGAGAGGGTGGTGGGGAAGGGGGTGGGCCAGGAGAGGGTGGTGGGTAGGGCGGTGGGAAGGGGGAGGGTGGTGGGGAAGGGGGTGGGCCAGGAGAGGGTGGTGGGGAATGGGGTGGGATAGGAGAGGGTGGTGGGGAAGGGGGTGGGTCTGTAGAGGGTGGTGGGGAAGGGGATGGGCTAGGAGAGGGGGGTGGGGAAGGGGGTGGGCTAGGAGAGGGTGGTGGGGAAGGGGGTGGACCAGGAGAGGGTGGTGAGGAAGGGAGTGGGCCAGGAGAGGGTGGTGGGGAAGGGGGTGGGCCAGGAGAGGGTGGTGGGGAAGGGGGTGGGCCAGGAGAGGGTGGTGGGGAAGGGAGTGGGCCAGGAGAGGGTGGTGGGGAGGGCGGTGGGGAGGGTGAGGGTGGTGGGGAAGGGGGTGGGCTAGGAGAGGGTGGTGGGTAGGGCGGTGGGGAGGGGGAGGTCGGTGGGGAAGGGGGTGGGCCAGGAGAGGGTGGTGGGGAAAGGGGTGGGATAGGAGAGGGTGGTGGGGAGGGAGGTGGGGAGGGTGAGGGTGGTGGGGAAGGGGGTGGGATAGGAGAGGGTGGTGGGGAAGGGGTTGGGGAGAGTGAGGGTGGTGGGGAAGGGGGTGGACCAGGAGAGGGTGGTGGGGAGGGCGGTGGGGAGGGTGAGGGTGGTGGGGAAGGGGGTGGGCTAGGAGAGGGTGGTGGGGAGGGCGGTGGGGAGGGGGAGGGTGGTGGGGAAGGGGGTGGGCCAGGAGAGGGTGGTGGGGAAGGGGGTGGGTCAGGAGAGGGTGGTGGGGAGGGCGGTGGGCCAGGAGAGTGTGGTGGGGAAGGGGGTGGGCCAGGAGAGGGTGGTGGGGAAGGGGGAGGGCCAGGAGAGGGTGGTGGGGAGGGCGGTTGGGAGGGTGAGGGTGGTGGGGAAGGGGGTGGGCTAGGAGAGGGTGGTGGGGAGGGCGGTGGGGAGGGTGAGGGTGGTGGGGAAGGTGGTGGACCAGGAGAGGGTGGTGGGGAAGGGGGTGGGCCAGGAGAGGATGGTGGGAAAGGGGTTGGGGAGAGTGAGGGTGGTGGGGAAGAGGGTGGACCAGGAGAGGGTGGTGGAGAAGGGGGTGGGCCAGGAGAGGGTGGTGGGGAAGGGGGTGGGGAGAGTGAGGGTGGTGGGGAAGGGGGTGGACCAGGAGAGGGTGGTGGGGAGGGCGGTGGGGAGGGTGAGGGTGGTGGGGAAGGGGGTGGGCTAGGAGAGGGTGGTGGGGAGGGCGGTGGGAAGGGGGAGGGTGGTGGGGAAGGGGGTGGGCCAGGAGAGGGTGGTGGGGAATGGGGTGGGATAGGAGAGGGTGGTGGGGAAGGGGGTGGGTCTGTAGAGGGTGGTGGGGAAGGGGATGGGCTAGGAGAGGGTGGTGGGGAAGGGGGTGGGCTAGGAGAGGGTGGTGGGGAGGGTGGTGGGCTAGGAGTGGGTGGTGGGGAGGGCGGTGGGCTATGAGAGGGTGGTGGGGAGGGTGGTGGGCTAGGAGTGGGTGGTGGGGAGGGCGGTGGGCTATGGGAGGGTGGTGGGAAGGGAGAGGTTGGTAGGGACGGTGACGGTGGGAGGGTGGGCGAGGGTGGGAAGGTAGGAGAGGTGGGGGAAGGTGGGGATGAGGACGGATATGTTGACGATGTGGGGGAGGGAGGAGGAGGTGGAGGGATTGGTATCAAGAGAAAGAGCGGAGTAGGTGGAAGGTCTGGTGGAGAAAAATATTGTGTTGGAAAGGGAGAGGGTGGCGTTGGCAGATAGGGTGGGGGGCGGGGAGAGAGAGGTGTGGTGGGAGTAGGGGGTAAAGGGGGATAGGCCGGCAGGGAAGGAGAGGAGGGATTGGATGGAGGGGTTGGTGGTGCAGTAGAGAGTGGTGTGGAGGTGGAGGGAGAGGGTGGTTGTCGTGGAGGAGGGGTGGGTGGGGAGGGAGAGGGTGGTGGCCGTGGAGGTGGCAGGGGTGGTAAGGAGGGAAATGATGGTCGGATCGGGGATATCTGTAGGGAGGGAGAGGGAGGTAGGGAGAGAGAGACTGGAGGGGGAAGTGAGGGTGTTGGGGAGGGAGAGGGCGGTGGAGAAGGAGAGGTTGGTTGAGAGGGAGAGGGAGAAGGTGGGTGAGATGGTGAGGGTGTTTGGGAGGGAGAGGGCGGTGGAGAAGGAGAGAGCAGTTGAGAAGGAGAGGGAAAAGGTGGTTGAGAGGGAGAAGGCGTTGGGGAGGTAGAGGGCGATGGAGAAGGAGAGGGCGGTTGAGAGGGAGAGGGGGAACGTGGTTTAGAGGGAGAAGAAGAAGGTGGTTGAGATGGAGAAGGAGAAGGTGGTTGAGAGGGAGAGGGAGAGGGTGATTGAGAGGGAGAGGGAGAAGGTGGTTGAGAGGGAGAGGGAGAAGGTGGTTGAGATGGAGAAGGTGATTGAGATGGAGAAGGAGAAGGTGGTTGAGATGGAGAAGGTGGTTGAGAGGGAGGGGGTGGTGGGAAGGGAGGGGGTGGTGGGGAGGGAGAGGGTGGTGGGGAGGGAGAGGGTGGTGGGGAGGGAGTGGGTGGTGGGGAGGGAGAGGGTGGTAGGGAGGGAGAGGGTGGTGGTGGAGGAGAGGGGGTAGGGGGAGGAGAGGGTAGTGGATATGGAGATGGTGGTGGGGAAGGGGATGTGGGTTGGGCTAGAGAGGGTGGTGGGGATGGTGATGGTGGAGGAGGAGGAGAGGGGGGTGGGAATGGAGAGGGTGGAGGGGGAGGAGAGGGGGGGAGGGAGGGTGAGGGGGGATGGGGAGGAGAGGGGGATGGGGAGGGAGAGGGGGGTGGGAAGGGAGAGGGGGGTGGGGAGGGAGAGGGGGGTGGGGAGGGAGAGGGTGGAGGGGGAGGAGAGGGAAGTGGGGAGGGAGAGGGTGGATGGGGAGGAGAAGGTAGTGGATATGGGGATGGTGGTGGGGAAGGGGATGGGGGTTGGGCTAGAGAGGGTGGTGGAGAGGGTGATGGTGGAGGGGGAGGAGAGGGGGGTAGGAATGGAGAGGGTGGAGGGGGAGGAGAGGGGGGTATGGAGGGTGAGGGTGGAGGGGGAGGAGAGGGGGATGGGGGGGGAGAAGGGGGTGGGGAGGGAGAGGGGAATGGGGAGGGAGAGGGTGGAGGGGGAGGAGAGGGGGGTGGGGAGGGAGGGGGTGGATGGGGAGGAGAGGGTGGTGGATATGGAGATGGTGGTGGGGAAGGGGATGGGGGTTGGGCTAGAGAGGGTGGTGGAGAGGGCGATGGTGGAGGAGGAGGAGAGGGGGGTAGGAATGGAGAGGGTGGAGGGGGGGGGGAGGGGGGTATGGAGGGTGAGGGTGGAGGGGGAGGAGTGGGGGGTGGGGAGGGAGAGGGGGGTGGGGAGGGAGAGGGTGGAGAGGGAGGAGAGGGGGGTGGGGAGGGAGAGGGTGGATGGGGAGGAGAAGGTAGTGGATATGGAGATGGTGGTGGGGAAGGGGATGAGGGTTGGGCTAGAGAGGGTGGTGGAGAGGGTGATGGTGGAGGAGGAGGAGAGGGGGGTAGGAATGGAGAGGGTGGAGGGGGGGGAGAGTAGGGTATGGAGGGTGAGGGTGGAGGGGGAGGAGTGGGGGGTGGGGAGGGAGAGGGGGGTGGGGAGGGAGAGGGTGGAGAGGGAGGAGAGGGGGGTGGGGAGGGAGAGGGTGGATGGGGAGGAGAAGGTAGTGGATATGGAGATGGTGGTGGGGAAGGGGATGAGGGTTGGGCTAGAGAGGGTGGTGGAGAGGGTGATGGTGGAGGAGGAGGAGAGGGGGGTAGGAATGGAGAGGGTGGAGGGGGGGGAGAGTAGGGTATGGAGGGTGAGGGTGGAGGGGGAGGAGTGGGGGGTGGGGAGGGAGAGGGGGGTGGGGAGGGAGAGGGGGGTGGGGAGGGAGAGGGTGGAGGGGGAGGAGAGGGTGGTGGGGAGGGAGAGGGTGGATAGGGAGGAGAGGGTGTGGGGGAGGGAGGTGAGGGAGAGGGGAGAGAGGGTGAAGGGGAGGGAGTGGGGGGAGGAGGGGTAAAGGGCAGTGGGGAGGGGGAGGGGTGAGGGGGAGGAGAGGTGGGGGGGGAGGGAGAGGGGGGAGGGGGAGGAGAGGGGGTAGGGGGAGGAGAGGGTAGTGGATATGGGGATGGTGGTGGGGAAGGGGATGGGGGTTGGGCTAGAGAGGGTGGTGGAGAGGGTGATGGTGGAGGGGGAGGAGAGGGGGGTAGGAATGGAGAGGGTGGAGGGGGAGGAGAGGGGGGTATGTAGGGTGAGGGTGGAGGGGGAGGAGAGGGGGATGGGGAGGGAGAGGGGGGTGGGGGTGGGGAGGGAGAGGGTGGTAGGGAGGGAGAGGGTGGTGGGGAGGGAGAGGGTGGTGGGGGTGGGGAGGGAGAGGGGGGCGGGGAGGGAGAGGGGGGTGGGGAGGGAGAGGGTGGATGGGGAGGAGAAGGTAGTGGATATGGAGATGGTGGTGGGGAAGGGGATGGGGGTTGGGCTAGAGAGGGTGGTGGAGAGGGTGATGGTGGAGGAAGAGGAGAGGGGGGTAGGAATGGAGAGGGTGGAGGGGGGGGAGAGGGGGGTATGGAGGGTGAGGGTGGAGGGGGAGGAGTGGGGGGTGGGGAGGGAGAGGGGGGTGGGGAGGGAGAGGGTGGAGGGGGAGGAGAGGGGGGTGGGGAGGGAGAGGGTGGATGGGGAGGAGAAGGTAGTAGATATGGAGATGGTGGTGGGGAAGGGGATGGGGGTTGGGCTAGAGAGGGTGGTGGAGAGGGTAATGGTGGAGGAGGAGGAGAGGGGGGTAGGAATGGAGAGGGTGGAGGGGGGGGAGAGGGGGGTATGGAGGGTGAGGGTGGAGGGGGAGGAGTGGGGGGGTGGGAGGGAGAGGGGAGTGGGGAGGGAGAGGGGGGTGGGGAGGGAGAGGGTGGAGGGGGAGGAGAGGGGGGTGGGGAGGGAGAGGGTGAATGGGGAGGAGAGGGTGTGGGGGAGGGAGGGGGGGGAGAGGGGAGAGAGGGTGGGGGGGAGGGAGTGGGGGGAGGAGGGGTAAAGGGCAGTGGGTAGGGGGAGGGGTGAGGGGGAGGAGAGGTGGGGGGGGAGGGAGAGGGGGGAGGGGGAGGAGAGGGGGTTGGGGAGGGAGAGGGTGGATGGGGAGGAGAAGGTAGTGGATATGGAGATGGTGGTGGGGAAGGGGATGGGGGTTGGGCTAGAGAGGGTGGTGGAGAGGGTGATGGTGGAGGAAGAGGAGAGGGGTGTAGGAATGGAGAGGGTGGAGGGGGGGGAGAGGGGGGTATGGAGGGTGAGGGTGGAGGGGGAGGAGTGGGGGGTGGGGAGGGAGAGGGGGGTGGGGAGGGAGAGGGGGGTGGGGAGGGAGAGGGTGGAGGGGGAGGAGAGGGGGGTGGGGAGGGAGAGGGTGGATGGGGAGGAGGAGGTAGTGGATATGGAGATGGTGGTGGTGAAGGGGATGAGGGTTGGGCTAGAGAGGGTGGTGGAGAGGGTGATGGTGGAGGAGGAGGAGAGGGGGGTAGGAATGGAGAGGGTGGAGGGGGGGGGGAGGGGGGTATGGAGGGTGAGGGTGGAGGGGGAGGAGTGGGGGGTGGGGAGGGAGAGGGGGGTGGGGAGGGAGAGGGGGGTGGGGAGGGAGAGGGTGGAGGGGGAGGAGAGGGTGGTGGGGAGGGAGAGGGTGGATGGGGAGGAGAGGGTGGGGGGGAGGGAGGGGGGGGAGGGGGAGGAGAGGGGGGGGGGGAGGGAGAGGGTGGCGGAAAGGGAAAAGGTGGCATAGGAGGTGTGGAAGGTGGAGGTCGAGGGGATGAGGGTGAAGGAGGGGATGGAGGTGAAGGTGTCTCATCCCATGTCTGGGAAGTGGTTGATTGGCCATCCGATGCCCCCTGGGTGGCATACGGTTTGCAGTCCATCGGTGTACCTGCTTTCTCGCCTGGATAAGGAGTCAGGATGCTGCTCTCGCATGCAACAATGTTGGTGTGAAGGCTACAGAGGGCTGAGGGATACATGGTGGAGGAAAAACTCATGGTGAGCTTTGCCGGCGACGAAATGCGTCCACACCACGTTGCGGCTGCAGAATTGGAGAAGCCGAGGAGGGGCACCGGTAGGGCTGCTGCAGCCAGGAATGTGTTGCCATAGCTGCCCAGTACGTCGAACGAGTTCCACACATTTCCAGAGAGGCTTGTCGTGCATGAGCTGCTGATGTTGGTGGCAGTGGGGTACAAGTTGACCAAGCCTGATCCACCCACCAGGGACGATGTGTAGTCTTTGGCGGGGCCGCCGTTGGTGACAGTAAAGTTGATTGTGCGCCATGTCGTATAGTGGTAGCTTGAAGCGCTGTATCCTTGCAGTGCAAAGTCGATGGCAGAGTAGATGGTGTAGCCTACAATCGCTCCGGAACCCCATGACAGAGGTCCTAGGCAGGCGTCCGTGTCAACAAATTGAGGTGGAAGCGGCGGGGGTGGACTTGGAGGGGGTGAGCTGGCGGAGAGGAGTGGCAGTGAGGTCGCAAGCTGGGCGGAGATGAAGTAAAACATGACCAGCAGGAGACCACCACACCCCCTGTAGCTGCTCAGGCCTTTGCTGCTGCAGCGGCTGTGTCTGTGGCTGATTTTGAAACTGCTGCTGCTGTTGTGCCGTCCTGACCCGCCTGAAGGAGAAAAAGCAGTAATCACAGCTGCTGCTGTGTTGCTGCTGCTTACCGAAACTCCCTCCTGGCTGCTGGTGCTCATTGTGTCACACTCGGAGGAGGATGGTAGACCTGTGCGCATCATTCAATCCGGATGTGGTCGTCAGACACTACCGACGGGCCTCACTGTCAGCTGCAGCAGACCCATCATCGTATATGGACGCACTTGGCGGTTGATGCTAGACTTGCTTGTTGATAGCCAGCAATTCGAATTGTTGCCTTGTTGGCGCATGGTTAGGCGATTCGTGGCAACGGACATACAAACGGCAACGTACAGCAGTAGGAGATGGTTTGAAAAGTTTCGATAGCATCAATGAACTCTCCGCTACGTACCTGTACTTGATACGAACAGTCTGGTGGTCTTGGCAAGCATCGCTCGCCACTGATAAACTAGCGGCTGCAAGCTATAATAATAGCCGGCAGGCTTGGCGTGACACCAGCCGCAGCTCCCTGCGTCAGTTAAGGCTTGTCCTAGGAAACGGGGTGAAAGAAGACGGGGTAAAGATAGAGGGCATCTGATATTCTGATATGAGGCGATCCGTCATGTGCACTGCCGTTTACTAGGCTGGGCAGATACGAGCAGCAGTTTATGACGCACTGGCCTAACGAACATGCGCGGGAACGTGAGGCATCACAGTGCAGTGGATACCATGCAATGTGCACCAATCAGGACACAATTGAGGGGGGCAACATACCATCTGAGTCAGATGCATGGATGCATAAGTAGCGTAAACGGCAAGAGCTGTATGTATGCCGATTGCCGACGCATATGTGGTGGTTGCATGTCTGCCGGTCTAGCCGGTCATGAATTGAGGTCCGTGGTGATTGCATGCCAGCCGGTCTAGCCGGTTGTGAATCTTATCAAAAGCAATGCATAACGAGCGAGGGGGGCAGGGGGGGGCTTCGAACGATTCAGTGAGCGAGATAACCCGAAGCCAGGTCTCAGACAGAGTGGACGACAGTGAGGTCGACCAATACGATGGGCGGCACACGACCAACGCATTCACCTGCTGGTTGATGACCTCAGACGACGGATAATTGGTTGGCGAATTGGATAAGTAGAATATGCTGTGGCAAAATTGATAATGTTTTATATGACCTCACCATTCAAACATACATGTCGATAGTTTGAAAAGCAAACCCTGGATCTATCAGACAGATATTAGGGCAAGCTTGCATAATGTATTGCGTAAACTTCCATGCTTACTTCAGGGATCGAGGCAGGTGTCGAGGGATGGAAATTTGGAAAGCGACAAGGCAAAGTGTGACTGAAGAATATGACTCATGTCAGACTGTCAGTACTGGTCTCAACGGCTCAACCGCACGTGGTGTTTTTGTGGCGCGTGGCCCGGCAGGTAAGCTGTTAGGACTCTGATGCAATGATGACGACGTGCGTGATCCGGCACGAGGCTGTTAAACATGAAGAACGAGACGAAACCTACGCGCGTTCGCATTGGGTTTGATCTGAGCCAAAAGTGGGCGCCAGACAGAATCCTGGGATAATCCTAACCAGATCCACATTGTGGGCGCGAGTTGGGCGACAGTTGGTCGTTGTACTTTCATGTACATCTAGGAAAATACGGTAGACAGGATGATTGGAAGTGTGATGTCACACATTTCACACATCCTTCCTGGTACACGGTCTCGTCGATTTTTCGGCGCGTCACACTACCCCCTGATCTCCGACGTTTGACATTCACAGCATGCATGCCATACGTATGCACTATTAGCCACTTAACACAGGCCCCCTGGCAGTGGCTGCTCATGGGCCATACCGTAGCTAGATTCTCCTTCGAGAGACCCGCATTTCGAACCAACACGGCCTTGGCTGTCTTGCCATCCCAAAAAACCAAGCCGTATTCAAACAATGCGACCGCGGAATTCTCCGCATGTAGGGCCTGCAACTCCACCGTCGCTGCTCCTGGCGTCAAGCATCCTCAACGCCCTGGTGCTGGTTTCGGTATCCCGCCATGCACCCAGGGCTGGTGTCGAGCAGGTGTGTGATGGGCAGGGGGGATGGACACTGGGTACAGACGGCGCAGCTTAAAACTCAGCCACTCAAGCACGATGGGCTGGGCTCATGCTGCCCGCCGCTCTAGTCAAGCATGTTAGCCCAGTCCATGTCTCCATAACTCCACGGCTCCATGCTGCCCACAGGCCACGGCTCTGAGACTCTGAGAGTGTCGTCATCTGTGTCAAACGTTCGGCGGTCGAATTTCATATTAACTTTCCTATACCTGTGAATTTGGAGACCACCCACAAGCTGAACCATGAGAGACAATGGGCTCGAGAAATCCGCTGCCAGGCAGAACAACTCTAACAACCCTTACTAAAATACTTAGTGTTTTTGTGTCTCTTCTCACATTGCCCAACCGTTTGGCTCTGCCTACTCCTTTCGAAAAAAGGCTCTTGGATGTTTTATTTATGCTGAAACAACAACCCAGGGATTGATACTGGAGCCCATGCTGCTGCCATGTGGCACACATGTTGGATGGCTCACCCACAGCATGTGATGCACTGCCAGGCTATGTGGCCCAGAGGTTGACTCCTGAGCCCATGCTGCCAGGCTATGTGGCCCAGGGGTTGATTCCTGAGCCCATGCTGCCAGGCTATGTGGCCCAGGGGTTGATTCCTGAGCCCATGCTGCCAGGCTATGTGGCCCAGGGGTTGACTCCTGAGCCCATGCTGCCAGGCTATGTGGCCCAGGGGTTGACTCCTGAGCCCATGCTGCCAGGCTATGTGGCCCAGGGGTTGATTCCTGAGCCCATGCTGCCAGGCTATGTGGCCCAGGGGTTGACTCCTGAGCCCATGCTGCCAGGCTATGTGGCCCAGGGGTTGATTCCTGAGCCCATGCTGCCAGGCTATGTGGCCCAGGGGTTGATTCCTGAGCCCATGCTGCCAGGCTATGTGGCCCAGGGGTTGATTCCTGAGCCCATGCTGCCAGGCTATGTGGCCCAGGGGTTGACTCCTGAGCCCATGCCCCAGGATGGTTCACCTGCGCATCCCAACTATGTCACCAGCCATTGGGAGGAAGGAGATCAGAGGGGATGCTGAACCATGGGGAACGCCTCCATGGCCCTATACCCTTACCCCAAAGGTGTATGAGCATTATTTCATTCATCTTGAGCCTTGTTCTGAAAATGAGGCGGAGGTGATTATGCTTCCCTTAGCACTTCAGTTCACACCATGTGAATATAACGGGAAATGTTGTTGCAACCCTCATCCTGCACCCTAAACCCCTTTGCGACGAGCCTTAGGCATTTACCTGAATATGCTACCCTTCCTCTTGACCACGTACCAGCTTCGAAATACTTGGCAGCACACCGGGCTCTTATCTACTTGGAGGCGGGTATACCAATGGACGACTCCTGAGGCAGCAGACAGGGGCCGTGTGTGATTCTGCCCATCAGGTAAATCTGCTCATTTTAGTGTGCTTCAGCTACGATTCAGTTATAACCTGGCATACAGCTGGCAGCGATCGATCCAGCAAGATCTGTTGTTGAAGCCACCGGTCCAGGTTAAAGATAATTGAACCAGTGGTAGCTGTTTGGCAAGCTCCCAAAGATGCTGCTCGGCAAGCCCCCAAAGATGCTGCTTGGCAAGCCCCCAAAGATGCTGCTCGGCAAGCCCTTAAAGATGCTGCTCGGCAAGCCCCCAAAGACGCTGCTCGGCAAGTCCCCAAAGATGCTGCTCGGCAAGCTCCAAAAGATTTTGCTCGGCAAGCCCCCAAAGATGGTCTGGCGTGCACCTAAGTAAACAGGGTCAGGCTCAGAGTTTTAATGGAAGCTCTCAAAAACGGTTGTTGTTGCTGTTTTAGCGTACCGGTGTACTTCACATATTTAAATTGTACATCATTGGTTACAGTACTTGCTGCTGATGTTACAGCGGACCAGTATATCTGTGTTTGGATCCACCCCATGCTGAAAGAGGGTCATGACAGGCAATCAGCGAGATCAGAGGAGGAAATAGGAAGAATGCTATCGTTGTTTGTCCGATGGGGTGACATGCATTGTCTATTTTCGATTGCTTCAGCTGCACTTTTGCTACGTCACGGCTTCTGGCCATGGAGGCCTGGTGCAGCTAGCCATGCTGCTTGGGCCTCTGACTGGGGAAAAAAGGGGAGCGGGATTTGGGTGTAAGGGGTTGAGGAATTAACAAAAAAGTACTGTAGGCCAGTCGAGGTTTGGTCCCCATTGGACCTGTGATGCCTGCCCAGCATTTTGCCAAGGGGAGTCTCTTGCGCACAAAAATAAACACGGGTGACATTTGTGTTGGAGGGAGGAAAATGGGAACTCGTTCATGTAGACAGGAGGCAACGAGAGGGGAGGGAGGGAGGGAGGGAGGAAGGAGGGAGGGAGGGAGGAGGGAGGGAGGGAGAGGGGAGGGAGGGAGGGAGGGAGAGGGGAGGGAGGGAGTGGGGGGAGGGAGGGAGGAGGGAGGGAGAGGGGAGGGAGGGAGCGAGGAGGGAGGGAGAGGGGAGGGAGGGAGGGAGTGGGGGGAGGGAGAGGGGAGGGAGGGAGGGAGTGGGGGGAGGAGGGGAATAATGTGGGCGTATGGATTTGTGGTGTGCGTGTTTACATTGTTTACATTGTTTACATTGTGGCCCGTGGAGGGCTTCCAGGCGGCCACCACTGGGCTGATTGGTCCCAACTTATGACCGGCCTGTGACTGCTGACCCTGCCAGCAGGGTACGCTGTACCATGACCCCTCAGCCGCCGGCCATGATGTAGCTGAGATGTAGATGAATTAAACTCCAAATAACACTGTGGCAGGTCATCACTTAGAATGAGCGAGACTCACAGTTTTCGATCTCCCCGCCCCCTTCACCCTTAACATGTGCATTGCACGTTCCGCAGGCGGTACAGCTGAAGCAGGCGGCAAACAGGCAGTACGGAAGCAAGCAGTACACATGCTTCACACTCTCTGTCGACTCTTCAGATTGCAGTTCACAGATGTGTTCAAGCGCCTTGAGACAGGTAGCTGACGGTGACGTTGCTAATGGACATCATGTTGGTTGTATCATGGTAGTTGTAGAGGTTATGAATGCATGATAGGCTGTGCAATGGGAGGTTGTTGACTGGCGGGTTTTGCTTATGGATCAGTTGCCCAGTCGTTCCCAGTCAATTGTCGGCACCAGAACCGATGATGGCTCATTGGTGCCTGATTGCAGAGGTCCACCAGACCCCCCCTAACCAACCAACCCCAACCAACTTCATGCTCACTCTGTTTTTTCCGCCATTTTCAACGAGCGGAAGTCTTTCCAAGCTTGAGCATTGAGAACGCCTAAGCCTATTATTCATTTGTTTTCCTCCGCATCAGGCCTCACCCTCTGCAGCTTGTTGCGGTATGGACATCGAAACAATCGAGACAGTGACGGGTGAGCAGAATGCAGCTGATGAGCGCTCTCTAACATTCATTGAGTGAGCACTGAACATATGTTAAGAACCGGATTCAGATCCAGATCTGGACTTTGGTCCTCCTGCTCCTGTACATGTTTGGCAAAGATTGGGGTTAAGATCAGAGTTTGGGGTTCAGAAATTAATGAAATACCCTGATGACGAGGAAAATATATTTAATAGTTAAAACCCCTGCAGTTAATTCGATTGCCTTTCCTCCAAAGGAAACTTTGTTTTCGGCGTGACAGATTGATTTAAATACAAATTCTCATATTTCAATGTCAGTTTCAGTCGTAAATGAAGGGTCTTTGTCCATATTTTGCTCTCACATTACCATGAAATACCCGTACTGCCAGTTTCATTTGGTGTCACTTATGGTTTCTCAAATTGGTACCACTGCTGTCAATCGTATTTAAGCGTTCAACAGGCCAAACCAACTCGTGACAATTGCAACACATCGTATTTGTACAAAAAAGTGTGGAAATTGGCATTTTGCGCCAGTTGCAGCTTGTCTTTGCTTGGCTTTGCAAATTGTGTATTACCATTGCTATGGGCAATATTGTACACATTTCCCTCGCCCGCAAGGGGCAGCATGGTTGCTCGGTGGGCAAGCATATGAAGATATCGTCCCTATTCTCACTGGCTCATCAGCTAGCGCAAGGGGAAAGAGACTGGCAGCAGCAGCAGCACGATTAAAAGCAGTAGCCATGCTCGCAGCCTCAGATGCGGATCCGGACCTCAACGGCGATTCGGATGGGGAGCCACATTATGAGGACCCTGCTGATTACCCTAGCCTAGATGAGTTAAACGAACGGGATGCTCGTGAGGTGATCAATCTGGCTGCCAGCGACATCGGTACTATCGCCGAGCAGAGGCGTGCCGTCCCTCCCATCAGTTCTAGCAAGCACAAGCGCAGCATCGGCGTTTCGCTTACACTGCCAAGCTGATTTTTATGTTTGCAAGGGGAAGGGCATGTGCTTCCTTCCGGCCCTTTTTAGCTAAAACCAAATGTTTGAGTGGTTTTCAGTGAGAAACCAAACTTAGTTTAAAAACAATCCTGGACAAACCAACTCGTGACAATCAATACCTTCAATTACGTTTTTGAAATGACATCAAAAGCAAAAAAAGCAAATGAGACTGACAGTACGGTAAATCATTATTTCACACCCGAGGAAAGGCAATTCAAATCTACGGTATCTAAACCTCCAGAAACTGTAATTCGAAATAAACTGGAATTCCATTCCCAAGACCCCTTCCGCCTCTCCTCTCTTGCACCTTAACATCGAGCAGATCAAGCATGTGCGTCCGAGATCACGCAGACGTTGGTGAATGGGAATCCATGGGGAAGTCCAATTGTCAAGTGGCCGCCCTCACCAGCAGTCGCCACCCCTCCCTTGAGCGACAGCTCGAGCGCTACATTACTCTCCAGTTTCGGCGATGCAGCCACAACACCCGCAGGCAGTAAAGCATCTGCGTCTGTACCGCAGACAAGGTTCTCCATGTCTGGCGTGCGAATGACGCAGGGTGCCATTGCCGCCAAGGGGCTTCAGGTGAACTTTTTGAATTCAAATTCCAAATCCACATGTTTAAAATCGAAATGTGTCATGAACAAAGTTGCAAAGAATGGAATGGAAGGCCATGCCTTTATTTACTCAAATCACATGTCGTGCATTATGTCTGACAGCCATCTGTAGGAGTTAGGGGGACTCCAGAGCAACAGTAACAGGCCCACAGCTCCCCCAAAAAGGACATGGCATCTATTCATTCATGTTGTCGTTCCAGCATCCACGCGACCCCCCTCAGCAAAGTGCCACTGCCTCCTGGCCCTGTAGGTGTGCCTCAGCCTTGAGGGGGCGTGTAGCAAGCTAGCACTGCTGGCAGGTGAGAGCAGCCCTTACGCTCCACTGCAGGTAGCAGGCCACTCACCCATGCAGGTAGCAGGCCACTCACCCCATGCAGGTAGTAGGCCACTCACCCCATGCAGGTAGCAGGCCACTCACCCATGCAGGTAGCAGGGCACTCACCCCATGCAGGTAGCAGGGCACTCACCCCATGCAGGTAGCAGGCCACTCACCCCATGCAGGTAGCAGGCCACTCACCCCATGCTGGCGAGCAACCTCACGCTGCCGGCAAGCGAGAGCGGCCCGTGCGCTCCAGTATACGCACGGAACTATCTGAATGGGGCCACCACTGGGCCCGTTGTGGCCAAACTTGCCGCTCTTGTTTTGATGATCGACGTGCGCTTCAGGCCCAGCATGTCATTGGGCTGCCCCAACAGGCAGTTATAGTGTGAACCTTGTAGGGCAGCGGCGAGGGTGTGGACTGCTTTCACCCCTTCTGAAATGTAAAAGCCATGTCATCAAGGTGACACACTGCTCCGGAGGCAGTCGTAGTGTTAACTTTGTACAGGAGCTGCGCAATAATGGCCTATTTGACCCTAAACCCTAACCCTTAAACCCCTGGCCTGCAATTGTACCTGAGCTCTGATGCCGCAGGGGGGTGGCAGCTTTGTAGCTCTCCCCTTGTCAGCTTTCACTCACTCTGACAACATCCTTATCCTGGGTATTGCTCGTGTAGCTTGACATGGATATGCATTTGCACGAGGCCTTCATGCTACTCGGGAGGTCGTGAGTCTCACCTCACCTCAACACTGTCCTGTCCTTGATTGCTTGTTTGCTCCTGCCCACTTAGTGGGGACCCGAATGCTTGCTCAGCAGAGCTGTATGAAGCGCCTTTGCTTTTCGATCCTAAAGCATCAGCTCTCACGTGTTCCATGAAGTGGAGTTATACCCACACATAATATGAACATATTTACTTATCCATGGGAGAGGTCATGTAACAGGGTTGGCAGCTAGCAAGTGCCATGCTAATATCAGTCAGAGATGGGAGCTAGGATACCAACTCTGTTACACTGTTATGTGTGTGGTGCAATGCAGACCCTGCTGTACTGCACATCACAACGTGTAATGGTGGTTATAGGCCCCGGTTTATTCACGAATAGTGGATTAAGGGGGGACACTTTATATTGGCGAGTCCGACCTGGTATGAACTGTTACTGCTGAGCTGCAATTGCTGAGCTTCTATTGCTGAGCTGCTATTGCTCAGCTGCTACTGCTGAGCTGCTATTCTGCAGTTACATAGTTTGCTTTTGTTGATAACTATTTTTGCATTGCAGTGTTGCGTACATTTATTTCAACAGTTTACAAAGGAAGACCCAACCAAGGAGGCTATTGAGGCCACAGTCAAAGTTCGTCGGATACCATGCACAGGCAGCACAATGAATGCAACAGGAACTGCTACCCATCAGGGAGTATGTTGGGGGTGGCGGGGACACCCTTTGGGGGACCAACAAACGCAATTCCTGTTCAAACATGACGTATGCATGCTAGTTTACGGCACCGACGACCAGAGTGACACTCAAACAAGGCTCGATTCCTAGCAGCCTTGTTCCTATCTGCCTTCTGCTTGAGCTGAGTGATCAGTTGTTGAGCTTGGGCAGTGGTTGGGTCGCTATTAACAAAGCGGTCGTACACAGCCTGCAACAAGTCAAGAAAGTTTGAGGGCGTGCTGATGGATCACATTAGCAGCCAGGCCATAGGCATAAGTGGCTAGCTCATAAGCATAAGTGACTGGACACATCAATCGGGCAGGAACAACTTGCAAAAATTCAATAACCTTGCAGAGCTGGTTTTGCAGAAGTCGGCGACAAGCCATCACCAGGTAGATAAATTCAACATCATACAGCAAGCAATCTAAATTTGCGTAGATGAATGCCCAGAATAGAATGAACACAATTGCGAGTTTAAAGTCGCGTAGAAATGATGGGTGAAGTGCGTGGATGTAGTGCCTGACCTGGGCTGTACTCTTGTTCAAGTTCTGAAGGAGGCCAAGGATGAATTTGAGCTGAGGTGCAGTTGCAGGCTTATCTTGGGCACCAGAGGCAGATGAAACAGACAGGGTGCTGATGAGGGCAGAGGCTGCAGCCTTGCTGGTGGGCATGACAAACTTGTCAGCCAGACGACGGCGCAAGAGGGAGATCTGTGGCTCAGTAGGGGGCACGTCATTACCGTTGTTCTGGGTACCTTGCTCCACAAGATGGTCACCTATCAGGTCCTTGGCCTCTAAGACAGTTGTCCCTGTGATTTAGGCAAAAATAAGCAACGGTGGCAGTTTAGTAGCAGTTTGGTAGCAGTTACGCAACTGTAGCAGTTTAACAACGGTAGCAGTTTGCAGGCAGTTTTGCAGTCAGGCTGGCAGGCAGGTATTTTTATTCAGGCAGTATTCAGGCAGTAATATTCACCTTCTGGCAAGATCAGCCCAATCTGTGTCGCCTTCAGACGCTGTTTTCCAGAAGCTGGCCTGGACTTGTCATGGGCCAGCTTAAAGGCATTGAAGGCTTCCTTGTTTTCGTCGATAAGGGCACTAGCCTCAGCGTATGTTAAGCCAGCCATGGCAGCTGGCAGTATGCCCATGTCATTAAGCCACGTTGATTGCTTCTCTGACATAGGCTCATTCTCGGGGTCGAATGCCTCCACATCTGCAGACTGGACCATGTCGAGGATATCCTCAAGGCTGCCTGGCTTGAAAGCACTGCCTGCAGAGCACAGGGAAAGGGACTCACAGTTATGCATGCCTCATCTTATCTTGTATCGGGAATATGCTGCGTAGCTAGGTACGTACAGGCTAAATTAAATAAAGTATCCGTAAACAAGAAACTTCGCGAAACTTTGTGCTTCCACTGACTGCCAGGTAGAGCAAAACTATGTACTGCTAATAATAATAATCCCTTAACCCTAGCAGCTAAGGTTTCGTGTCGTGGTCAGATGGGATGTGGGGGATAAACATTGATGGGACGAGGGTGACACCTGCGGGGAGAATGGTCACATTGTCCAGGGAGGTGGGTCTAGAGAATGCAACATAGGCTTCGCCAGGAGTCTCAATACCTTCCACAGAAATAAAGGGTTTTCCGGTGACAGTTTCACCTTGTACTTTAAATACAGTGCGGGCATAAGCTAGGCGTACAGGGTACATGAACCTCTCAATGCTGGTATCCCCAACCCCTACACACTCGTACTCCCTGCCAACAGTGATCTCTCTCATAACACCATCAATTTCTTTTTTTATCTTCAGCTTAGTGCTGCTCACAAATGATACAACACCCACATCACCGTTAGCCAGCCCCCTATATTTTTGGTTGCGGGTGATCATGATTGGACAGCCAACACTAGCAAGAGACAGGCAGGTTGGTGGGCAGATCAGAAGTCTTAGTCAGACGACTCTTCAGTTTTTCCTGGTCAGCAACAGAGAGCAGATGCATTTTAGACAGTTGATCTTTAGCAGTCAGGGTAATAATTTCATCAGGCGCATAGAATTTCCTTACCTGAGTGTCATTGTACGAATCAATAAGTTCATTGGTGGGGGCTATAATGACATCATCGCGCCCAATGTCTGGGATTTCACCTTCTGGGAGGATCCTGTCATGCAGGATTTTAAAGGCCGAGGAGGCCAGATCAGCAGCAGTTGGGGCATTTAAGCGAAGATAGTTTAACAGGGAGACAAAGGGGGCCTGGGAGGGGTCAGACTGCCTGTGGTTTGCAGTGAAGGTGAACAGATTAAACATGCGCCACATCAACCACTTCGTTGGCTGATGCGGACATGCATGTACGTCACGACACTTCTTACAAACTGCTGGCAGCTGATGGATGTCACCTGTGAGGATAACAAGTTTGCCACCAAAGGGGAGGGAGGCAGATGACTCATCACAACATTCAAGGCAGCGGTTATGGATTTTTTGAAGCATTTCAGCTTGCAGCATTCCCACCTCATCAATTATGATGACATCAGCTAGTTTTATGAAAATGGATAGGGGGACAGATGTGAGATAGTCGTAATCAGACCCTGTAAAACCAAAAGCACTATGGGAGGTGGTTGCATTGTTGCCTAACCCATAGGCAGCCTTGGCAGTGGAGGCACAAAGTATAACCTTTTGATTCGCTGTCGTCAAGGCTCCGATTAAAGTTTTGATGAAAAACGATTTTCCAGTACCACCAGGACCCTGGATTCTGTAGAGCCTCGGTAAAGCAGGGTCTTTCGATGCGGCAGCGATCGCCGTTAAAGCATCAGCCTGGTCAGGGGATTTCAAAATCAAATTAATATCGAGGGCAACTGCTGCAAAAGGTTTCGTAGGCGAGTACATGCGCTTAATAACAGATTTAAAAAAACAATTAACAGCGTCAAGGGATTTGGTCAGAACATTAGCATGCATGTCAGCCCCCTGGGCACCTGTGGTTGGGTCGGCTATCATATCTTGAGAGGCCTGAATGGGACCTTGGCTCTCAATATATGACTCGGCATTTTTGACCTGCCACTCCTCCCACTGAAACCTCCTACCGTTTTTAATGTAGGCCTGCAACTCTGCATCAGTGTTCCATACCTTCTGCAGAACTGCAGCCTCCTGCCAGCTCTTGCTTTTATTTATTTTAAGAACTCCATCAACAGTGGGGTTTAGCATGTCATGATGAGACGAAAAAGGTTAAAAACGGAGCAGTTCATTGTACCAGAAATTCTCACCTGACTGGGGGAAGTATGTACCGATCACGGGGACAGTGGGTGTCAGAACAGAAACTACTGTCATGCCATTTTTTATCCACAAGCTTGACACGTTCCTTACCCAGCTGTTTGGCTGATGCAGCAGTGTGAACCTCGTACAGCCGAGAGTTCTCATAAATTTTTAATGATGCCAAACTGTCGGGCCTAGCAAAATACTTGTCTACCATGGGATGGAGGATGGGATGCAAGCACTGGACGGAGGACGGAGGACGGGGGGACGACGGGGGGGATGGGAGGGTGGGGGGACGACGGGGGGATGGGAGGACTGGGGAACGACGGGGGGATGGGAGGACGGGGGGACGACGGGGGATGGGAGGACTGGGGAAAGACGGGGGATGGGAGGAATAGGCAACTGGGGAATAGACTGCAGGTCGGCTAGAAAGGTTTACTGAGTTGCGCTTAACAAGCACTTCTTGATTCCTGGGATGAATAGCTGGCCTTTTATGCGCCTTGTGTGGCGGGAGATTACATCCGACCTCGCCGATTATAACCGACCTCGCCGACCTGGCAGGGTCTTTCTGACTCGCTGACTCACTGCTTTCTTCCGCTGTTCCACTCAATCAGTTACGAGGGTTAAAAGCAGCCCATTACACATGCGATGGAGGGGCTAAAACATTCCTGCGAGGCTCTGGCGACGATTTGGCACCTGTGACGCCTGGTCGGTTGCCTGTCGGTTTGTACGGGTCGAAAAATGGGCTCTTTAATCTACTATGATGCCGTACGCGACGATTTGTACGGGAGAATTGTACGGGTCAAAAATGGGCTCTTGAATAATAGACCGGGGCAATGACAAGTCCGTGTTTTGTGAGGACGTACCGCAGGTGGAGGTGGATCGTACTGCTTACAGCCAGTGCAACGGGACGTCTGCCTCAAGCTGCTGCAACCAGGGCAGTAGCAGGCTGGATCTGGATGCGGGTAAGGCAAGGGTTATGTGCAGGAGGCTAGTGTGAAGTGGATGGGGGCTGAGCTTTGTTTGACTGGGGGTAACCAGAAGGTTTTAGAGTAGATAGTTTAGACATTCAACTTTACCTGCAGATTTGATCTACAGGCGCAGACCAGTCCTTATTTTAGTGTTCACTTAACCGCTATCTTGGGCTACTAGCTGGGCAGCTACCACAAGCGGATGGGTGGCAGCTACCCAGCAAACTTGACTGGCCTACAGCTGGTGGCCCCAGCAGCACAATCCAACAAACCCCGATGCCACAGGCTGGGATGTAGATGTTGCTAAAGCATCCCACAATGGGCAGTCTTGCAAGCTCACTTTGAGACCACATTGCGCAAACGCCATTAGCAAAAAAGCCCCCCTGATGCTTCCAATGCCTCACGGTTTCCTTGCTGTGCTGTTCCCTAGACTCTGACAGCCCAAGGGGTATTAATGAATTTCCTTGCTGCGCTGTTCCCTAGACTCTGACAGCCCAAGGGGTATTAATGAATTTCCTTGCTGCGCTGTTCCCTAGACTCTGACAGCCCAAGGGGTATTAATGACTTTCCTTGCTGCGCTGTTCCCTAGACTCTGACAGCCCAAGGGGTATTAATGAATTTCCTTGCTGTGCTGTTCCCTAGACTCTGACAGCCCAAGGGGTATTAATGAATTTCCTTGCTGTGCTGTTCCCTAGACTCTGACAGCCCAAGGGGTATTAATGAATTTCCTTGCTGCGCTGTTCCCTAGACTCTGACAGCCCAAGGGGTATTAATGAATTTCCTTGCTGTGCTGTTCCCTAGACTCTGACAGCCCAAGGGGTATTAATGAATTTCCTTGCTGTGCTGTTCCCTAGACTCTGACAGCCCAAGGGGTATTAATGAATTTCCTTGCTGCGCTGTTCCCTAGACTCTGACAGCCCAAGGGGTATTAATGAATTTCCTTGCTGCGCTGTTCCCTAGACTCTGACAGCCCAAGGGTTATTAATGAATTTCCTTGCTGTGCTGATCCCTAGACTCTGACAGCCCAAGGGGTATTAATGAATTTCCTTGCTGTGCTGTTCCCTAGACTCTGACAGCCCAAGGGTTATTAATGAATTTCCTTGCTGTGCTGTTCCCTAGACTCTGACAGCCCAAGGGGTATTAATGACTTTCCTTGCTGTGCTGTTCCCTAGACTCTGACAGCCCAAGGGGTATTAATGACTTTCCTTGCTGTGCTGTTCCCTAGACTCTGACAGCCCAAGGGGTATTAATGAATTTCCTTGCTGCGCTGTTCCCTAGACTCTGACAGCCCATGGGGGATTAATGAATTTCCTTGCTGTGCTGTTCCCTAGACTCTGACAGCCCAAGGGGTATTAATGAATTTCCTTGCTGTGCTGTTCCCTAGACTCTGACAGCCCAAGGGGTATTAATGAATTTCCTTGCTGCGCTGTTCCCTAGACTCTGACAGCCCAAGGGGTATTAATGAATTTCCTTGCTGCGCTGTTCCCTAGACTCTGACAGCCCAAGGGTTATTAATGAATTTCCTTGCTGTGCTGATCCCTAGACTCTGACAGCCCAAGGGGTATTAATGAATTTCCTTGCTGTGCTGTTCCCTAGACTCTGACAGCCCAAGGGTTATTAATGAATTTCCTTGCTGTGCTGTTCCCTAGACTCTGACAGCCCAAGGGGTATTAATGACTTTCCTTGCTGTGCTGTTCCCTAGACTCTGACAGCCCAAGGGGTATTAATGACTTTCCTTGCTGTGCTGCTCCCTAGACTCTGACAGCCCAAGGGGTATTAATGAATTTCCTTGCTGTGCTGATCCCTAGACTCTGACAGCCCAAGGGGTATTAATGAATTTCCTTGCTGTGCTGTTCCCTAGACTCTGACAGCCCAAGGGTTATTAATGAATTTCCTTGCTGTGCTGTTCCCTAGACTCTGACAGCCCAAGGGGTATTAATGAATTTCCTTGCTGTGCTGTTCCCTAGACTCTGACAGCCCAAGGGGTATTAATGAATTTCCTTGCTGCGCTGTTCCCTAGACTCTGACAGCCCAAGGGGTATTAATGACTTTCCTTGCTGTGCTGTTCCCTAGACTCTGACAGCCCAAGGGGTATTAATGACTTTCCTTGCTGTGCTGCTCCCTAGACTCTGACAGCCCAAGGGGTATTAATGAATTTCCTTGCTGTGCTGTTCCCTAGACTCTGACAGCCCAAGGGTTATTAATGACTTTCCTTGCTGTGCTGCTCCCTAGACTCTGACAGCCCAAGGGTTATTAATGACTTTCCTTGCTGTGCTGCTCCCTAGACTCTGACAGCCCAAGGGGTATTGATGAATTTCCTTGCTGCGCTGTTCCCTAGACTCTGACAGCCCAAGGGGTATTAATGAATTTCCTTGCTGTGCTGTTCCCTAGACTCTGACAGCCCAAGGGGTATTAATGAATTTCCTTGCTGCGCTGTTCCCTAGACTCTGACAGCCCAAGGGGTATTAATGAATTTCCTTGCTGTGCTGTTCCCTAGACTCTGACAGCCCAAGGGGTATTAATGAATTTCCTTGCTGCGCTGTTCCCTAGACTCTGACAGCCCAAGGGGTATTAATGAATTTCCTTGCTGCGCTGTTCCCTAGACTCTGACAGCCCAAGGGGTATTAATGACTTTCCTTGCTGCGCTGTTCCCTAGACTCTGACAGCCCAAGGGTTATTAATGAATTTCCTTGCTGTGCTGTTCCCTAGACTCTGACAGCCCAAGGGTTATTAATGACTTTCCTTGCTGTGCTGTTCCCTAGACTCTGACAGCCCAAGGGTTATTAATGACTTTCCTTGCTGTGCTGCTCCCTAGACTCTGACAGCCCAAGGGTTATTAATGACTTTCCTTGCTGCGCTGTTCCCTAGACTCTGACAGCCCAAGGGGTATTAATGAATTTCCTTGCTGTGCTGTTCCCTAGACTCTGACAGCCCAAGGGGTATTGATGAATTTCCTTGCTGCGCTGTTCCCTAGACTCTGACAGCCCAAGGGTTATTAATGAATTTCCTTGCTGTGCTGATCCCTAGACTCTGACAGCCCAAGGGTTATTAATGACTTTCCTTGCTGTGCTGCTCCCTAGACTCTGACAGCCCAAGGGTTATTAATGACTTTCCTTGCTGTGCTGTTCCCTAGACTCTGACAGCCCAAGGGGTATTAATGACTTTCCTTGCTGTGCTGTTCCCTAGAATCTGACAGCCCAAGGGTTATTAATGACTTTCCTTGCTGTGCTGCTCCCTAGACTCTGACAGCCCAAGGGTTATTAATGACTTTCCTTGCTGCGCTGTTCCCTAGACTCTGACAGCCCAAGGGTTATTAATGACTTTCCTTGCTGCGCTGTTCCCTAGACTCTGACAGCCCAAGGGGTATTAATGAATTTCCTTGCTGTGCTGTTCCCTAGACTCTGACAGCCCAAGGGTTATTAATGACTTTCCTTGCTGTGCTGTTCCCTAGACTCTGACAGCCCAAGGGTTATTAATGACTTTCCTTGCTGTGCTGTTCCCTAGACTCTGACAGCCCAAGGGGTATTAATGACTTTCCTTGCTGTGCTGTTCCCTAGACTCTGACAGCCCAAGGGTTATTAATGACTTTCCTTGCTGCGCTGTTCCCTAGACTCTGACAGCCCAAGGGGTATTAATGAATTTCCTTGCTGTGCTGTTCCCTAGACTCTGACAGCCCAAGGGTTATTAATGACTTTCCTTGCTGTGCTGTTCCCTAGACTCTGACAGCCCAAGGGGTATTAATGAATTTCCTTGCTGTGCTGTTCCCTAGACTCTGACAGCCCAAGGGTTATTAATGACTTTCCTTGCTGCGCTGTTCCCTAGACTCTGACAGCCCAAGGGGTATTAATGACTTTCCTTGCTGCGCTGTTCCCTAGACTCTGACAGCCCAAGGGGTATTAATGAATTTCCTTGCTGTGCTGTTCCCTAGACTCTGACAGCCCAAGGGGTATTAATGACTTTCCTTGCTGCGCTGTTCCCTAGACTCTGACAGCCCAAGGGGTATTAATGAATTTCCTTGCTGTGCTGTTCCCTAGACTCTGACAGCCCAAGGGGTATTAATGAATTTCCTTGCTGTGCTGTTCCCTAGAATCTGACAGCCCAAGGGGTATTAATGACTTTCCTTGCTGCGCTGTTCCCTAGACTCTGACAGCCCAAGGGTTATTAATGAATTTCCTTGCTGTGCTGTTCCCTAGACTCTGACAGCCCAAGGGGTATTAATGAATTTCCTTGCTGTGCTGTTCCCTAGACTCTGACAGCCCAAGGGGTATTAATGAATTTCCTTGCTGTGCTGTTCCCTAGAATCTGACAGCCCAAGGGGTATTAATGACTTTCCTTGCTGCGCTGTTCCCTAGACTCTGACAGCCCAAGGGTTATTAATGAATTTCCTTGCTGTGCTGATCCCTAGACTCTGACAGCCCAAGGGGTATTAATGAATTTCCTTGCTGCGCTGTTCCCTAGACTCTGACAGCCCAAGGGGTATTAATGACTTTCCTTGCTGTGCTGTTCCCTAGACTCTGACAGCCCAAGGGGTATTAATGAATTTCCTTGCTGCGCTGTTCCCTAGACTCTGACAGCCCAAGGGTTATTAATGACTTTCCTTGCTGTGCTGTTCCCTAGACTCTGACAGCCCAAGGGTTATTAATGACTTTCCTTGCTGTGCTGCTCCCTAGACTCTGACAGCCCAAGGGGTATTAATGAATTTCCTTGCTGCGCTGTTCCCTAGACTCTGACAGCCCAAGGGGTATTAATGAATTTCCTTGCTGTGCTGTTCCCTAGACTCTGACAGCCCAAGGGGTATTAATGAATTTCCTTGCTGCGCTGTTCCCTAGACTCTGACAGCCCAAGGGGTATTAATGAATTTCCTTGCTGTGCTGTTCCCTAGACTCTGACAGCCCAAGGGGTATTTATGAATTTCCTGGCTGTGCTGTTCCCTAGACTCTGACAGCCCAAGGGGTATTAATGAATTTCCTTGCTGTGCTGTTCCCTAGACTCTGACAGCCCAAGGGTTATTAATGACTTTCCTTGCTGCGCTGTTCCCTAGACTCTGACAGCCCAAGGGTTATTAATGACTTTCCTTGCTGTGCTGTTCCCTAGACTCTGACAGCCCAAGGGTTATTAATGACTTTCCTTGCTGTGCTGTTCCCTAGACTCTGACAGCCCAAGGGGTATTAATGACTTTCCTTGCTGTGCTGTTCCCTAGACTCTGACAGCCCAAGGGTTATTAATGACTTTCCTTGCTGCGCTGTTCCCTAGACTCTGACAGCCCAAGGGGTATTAATGAATTTCCTTGCTGTGCTGTTCCCTAGACTCTGACAGCCCAAGGGGTATTAATGAATTTCCTTGCTGCGCTGTTCCCTAGACTCTGACAGCCCAAGGGGTATTAATGAATTTCCTTGCTGTGCTGTTCCCTAGACTCTGACAGCCCAAGGGGTATTAATGACTTTCCTTGCTGCGCTGTTCCCTAGACTCTGACAGCCCAAGGGTTATTAATGAATTTCCTTGCTGCGCTGTTCCCTAGACTCTGACAGCCCAAGGGTTATTAATGACTTTCCTTGCTGCGCTGTTCCCTAGACTCTGACAGCCCAAGGGTTATTAATGAATTTCCTTGCTGCGCTGTTCCCTAGACTCTGACAGCCCAAGGGGTATTAATGACTTTCCTTGCTGTGCTGTTCCCTAGACTCTGACAGCCCAAGGGGTATTAATGACTTTCCTTGCTGTGCTGTTCCCTAGACTCTGACAGCCCAAGGGGTATTAATGACTTTCCTTGCTGTGCTGTTCCCTAGACTCTGACAGCCCAAGGGTTATTAATGACTTTCCTTGCTGCGCTGTTCCCTAGACTCTGACAGCCCAAGGGGTATTAATGAATTTCCTTGCTGTGCTGTTCCCTAGACTCTGACAGCCCAAGGGTTATTAATGACTTTCCTTGCTGTGCTGTTCCCTAGACTCTGACAGCCCAAGGGTTATTAATGACTTTCCTTGCTGCGCTGTTCCCTAGACTCTGACAGCCCAAGGGGTATTAATGAATTTCCTTGCTGCGCTGTTCCCTAGACTCTGACAGCCCAAGGGGTATTAATGAATTTCCTTGCTGCGCTGTTCCCTAGACTCTGACAGCCCAAGGGGTATTAATGACTTTCCTTGCTGCGCTGTTCCCTAGACTCTGACAGCCCAAGGGGTAATAATGAATTTCCTTGCTGTGCTGTTCCCTAGACTCTGACAGCCCAAGGGGTAATAATGAATTTCCTTGCTGCGCTGTTCCCTAGACTCTGACAGCCCAAGGGGTATTAATGACTTTCCTTTCTGCGCTGTTCCCTAGACTCTGACAGCCCAAGGGTTATTAATGACTTTCCTTGCTGCGCTGTTCCCTAGACTCTGACAGCCCAAGGGGTATTAATGAATTTCCTTGCTGTGCTGTTCCCTAGACTCTGACAGCCCAAGGGTTATTAATGACTTTCCTTGCTGTGCTGTTCCCTAGACTCTGACAGCCCAAGGGGTATTAATGAATTTCCTTGCTGCGCTGTTCCCTAGACTCTGACAGCCCAAGGGGTATTAATGACTTTCCTTTCTGCGCTGTTCCCTAGACTCTGACAGCCCAAGGGTTATTAATGACTTTCCTTGCTGTGCTGTTCCCTAGACTCTGACAGCCCAAGGAGTATTAATGAATTTCCTTGCTGTGCTGTTCCCTAGACTCTGACAGCCCAAGGGTTATTAATGACTTTCCTTGCTGCGCTGTTCCCTAGACTCTGACAGCCCAAGGGGTATTAATGAATTTCCTTGCTGCGCTGTTCCCTAGACTCTGACAGCCCAAGGGGTATTAATGACTTTCCTTTCTGCGCTGTTCCCTAGACTCTGACAGCCCAAGGGGTATTAATGAATTTCCTTGCTGTGCTGTTCCCTAGACTCTGACAGCCCAAGGGTTATTAATGACTTTCCTTGCTGCGCTGTTCCCTAGACTCTGACAGCCCAAGGGGTATTAATGAATTTCCTTGCTGTGCTGTTCCCTAGACTCTGACAGCCCAAGGGTTATTAATGAATTTCCTTGCTGTGCTGTTCCCTAGACTCTGACAGCCCAAGGGTTATTAATGAATTTCCTTGCTGCGCTGTTCCCTAGACTCTGACAGCCCAAGGATTATTAATGACTTTCCTTGCTGTGCTGTTCCCTAGACTCTGACAGCCCAAGGGTTATTAATGAATTTCCTTGCTGTGCTGTTCCCTAGACTCTGACAGCCCAAGGGGTATTTATGAATTTCCTGGCTGTGCTGTTCCCTAGACTCTGACAGCCCAAGGGGTATTAATGAATTTCCTTGCTGTGCTGTTCCCTAGACTCTGACAGCCCAAGGGTTATTAATGACTTTCCTTGCTGCGCTGTTCCCTAGACTCTGACAGCCCAAGGGGTATTAATGACTTTCCTTGCTGCGCTGTTCCCTAGACTCTGACAGCCCAAGGGTTATTAATGACTTTCCTTGCTGCGCTGTTCCCTAGACTCTGACAGCCCAAGGGGTATTAATGAATTTCCTTGCTGCGCTGTTCCCTAGACTCTGACAGCCCAAGGGGTATTAATGAATTTCCTTGCTGCGCTGTTCCCTAGACTCTGACAGCCCAAGGGGTATTAATGAATTTCCTTGCTGTGCTGTTCCCTAGACTCTGACAGCCCAAGGGGTATTAATGAATTTCCTTGCTGTGCTGTTCCCTAGACTCTGACAGCCCAAGGGTTATTAATGACTTTCCTTGCTGCGCTGTTCCCTAGACTCTGACAGCCCAAGGGGTATTAATGAATTTCCTTGCTGTGCTGTTCCCTAGACTCTGACAGCCCAAGGGGTATTAATGACTTTCCTTGCTGTGCTGTTCCCTAGAATCTGACAGCCCAAGGGGTATTAATGACTTTCCTTGCTGTGCTGTTCCCTAGACTCTGACAGCCCAAGGGGTATTTATGAATTTCCTGGCTGTGCTGTTCCCTAGACTCTGACAGCCCAAGGGGTATTAATGAATTTCCTTGCTGTGCTGTTCCCTAGACTCTGACAGCCCAAGGGGTATTTATGAATTTCCTGGCTGTGCTGTTCCCTAGACTCTGACAGCCCAAGGGGTATTAATGAATTTCCTTGCTGTGCTGTTCCCTAGACTCTGACAGCCCAAGGGTTATTAATGACTTTCCTTGCTGCGCTGTTCCCTAGACTCTGACAGCCCAAGGGGTATTAATGACTTTCCTTGCTGCGCTGTTCCCTAGAATCTGACAGCCCAAGGGGTATTAATGACTTTCCTTGCTGTGCTGCTCCCTAGACTCTGACAGCCCAAGGGTTATTAATGACTTTCCTTGCTGCGCTGTTCCCTAGACTCTGACAGCCCAAGGGGTATTAATGAATTTCCTTGCTGCGCTGTTCCCTAGACTCTGACAGCCCAAGGGGTATTAATGAATTTCCTTGCTTTGCTGTTTCCTAGAATCTGAAGCCTTAAGGTGCATTGCATAACCCCCCTCTTTTTCAGCCTCCTACTCCTCCCACTGCGCCTCATGCTCCCACTTCGCCCACTGCTCCTGCTCTGCCCACACCTCCTGTCCCTCGCCTCATCCTTACCCTCCACTCCTCAGTCTCAGCGTGTGCATCCAAAGTTTCCATGGGCATATTGGATGGGGTCTCACTCGCACGGATGCGATCCAAGTGAACCCCGTCAGCAGCTCCAAGTCCCTGCTCCCATTCAGTGGCATGGACCTGGCGGGCGGGGTCCCGGGGTCAGGCGCCACAATCTGCTTCTTTGCGATCGGATCCGGTGAGTGAGGGTGGCTGAAAGCAACGGGAGGTTTCAGAAACATTATAGGGTTTGCGATTGTTGAGTCGGGGCCTTTAAACTGCTTGCTGTCAGAATCCTAGTGAGGAGTGGGGACTGCGTTGCTAGCTGAGGCGGCAGGAAGTGTGAAATAGCATTTGAAGCTTGCATCACATATTCGCAGCAGAGCAGCCTTGCCCTTGCTGGCCACCATGCAGCCCTTTATGCAGTACCCTTTAAGTTATGACAGTGATTCATTTTCTGGCTACAAGACCAGATCTGGTAGGCCGTCTCGCTGCCGCTAAAGGCATGACGGTGATTAAATCTGGACTTTCTTGTGGGCGGTGGCCCAAACAGTATGACTAGCCATATGGGCCCCCGTCCGGAGGCTGGAGTATAGCTGACATGTAGCTGAGTATCGGGAGACAAAACTGCCTCTAACTCATGACCTGAAACCGTGTCCCCAGATTGTACGTCGCTGGCCAGTGTCTGCAGCACCGGCTTTGAGTGCATGTACGCAGTGCGCACGGAGGCGCCTGATTTCAAGTGCTGCGCCATCTCGCTGGTTTGAATTCGAATTCGAATTCATTGACTACGTCAGCACACTGTCCATTATGACGGATAGGCAGGCTTGCAACGAGATACTGGGGAACGCCTGGGCGCTGTCCTCATCTGAAGCGCTTCGCTGCATGTACTTCTGCTTTCGAATTTGAATTCGAATATGTTTGAAGCATGGGATGCTGGGGCCACGTCAGCTCTGCACGGCCTGGTGGTTTGTGTAACCTAGGGCCCTCTAGCGTTGACATTGAATAGAGGTTAGCCGGGACAAGATAGAAGGCAGGTTGCCGTTACTACTTACTACTACAGTAAGTTGTATTGCATTCCTGAACATGGACAAACACGCGCGGATTATGTCAGTCATGCTCAGCTGGATCATGCAGGTGGGAATCTCCCTGCCACTACTGCAGCCGCTACTGTGCCACGCCACGCAAGAAGGCGTGGGCACGAACTCGCAAAAACATCCTTTGAGCTCAGCTCAGATATCTTATCAGATCAAATGTCTGGAATTGTAAATAGCTGCTTAATGCATGTTCCGCCATATTGTTATTGATTCAGCTTTTTGTATGTGTGGAAAGGCATGATGTGGGCTCTAGCTATTCCCTTTGTCTGAGGACATGACCTCATAAATGTCATCTACAATGCATTCCGTGTTTCTTCGTGCATTGCTGGACATAATCTCATCTCGCTCCCCATTATTTATTATCTTTGGCTTTATGGGGCCTGTACTTAAGATTGTAATACCGTACCGTATCTGAGCAGGATCCCTGACCAGCAAATGTTTATATTTACTCTGGTCATGCTACCAGACTACCGGTATGTGTAGGACAGTGCATACCCGCTGGGTTCTGCTGAACGCTCGGCCATGTGGGGCTGGTAGGGAATGACTAGGCTCAATTCCAGCTATTATGCACTGCCGGGACTATGGTGCAGCCATGCCATCCTCCTATGTGAGGGGGCAGGAGCATGGAAACCGGTGATCTAGAGGGGGAGTCGTTTGGCTACGGGTATATTGAGATCTCAATTCGGAGGGCTGTATGTAAATGATATGACCCTAAGAGTTGAGTCGAATAATTATGCTGACCAGTATTTAGACTTTCTTCAAGCTTCAAGTCTGATGGTATCAGCAAGTGCCTTTGGCATGCTGTACGGGGACTGTGCAATATCAGACATGCTGAGGATCGTGAGTGAAGCCATGAGAGGGACAGTTTGTGCATCAAAACCAGGAAATTCAAAGCTTAATACCCAAAGCTAAGATCGTCAGGTTTCATGTGCAGCGGTGCATGTGATTCTGACTGCAAAATGAACGTGGGAATTCACCATGGTCCAGGCTGTGAGTGGGAGCTGGAATTGAGCTTAGTCATTCGCTACCAGCCCCATGCGGCTGAGCGTTCAGCAGGGCTCAGCGGGTATGCACCGTTTAACACTGGAATCCCCCATAAACAAGCAGGCATATCTTCTCAATGGACTGCTTCGTGCTGAGATGGCATTGACCCTTTGCTCCTCGTGTAGGATGATGCGGCCACAATGACTTGACCATATTGCAGACTTTGAATATTACAATCCACTCCTCATAAGAATATATATGAGGTATACACATGAGGCAATGAAATGCCCGACTTGCACCGGACCGTAAGCCTGAAACAAAAATAGGAAGATATAGCCAGCTGACCTGACTGCAAGCCACTGAAAATCGAATGACTGCAGGCTAGCACAGGAAAAACTGTATTTTGGCGATGTGCACCTCCCCTTCACAAAGAGTGCGCAGAGTGTACATTGAGCTCGCCGAGCGCTTGCTTGAAAAACATGATGGACATCAGGCCCGTGAAATAGTGTCAGTCTCAAAGAAGGCAAGCATAGCACATAATCATGTCAGGATTCTCGGCTGACTCGCATACACACATGGCACCGCATGCTGGTTCGCACAAAGGGGAGGGACCCATGCAAGAAGGGTAGATTTCTTTGTGGCCGTATGGCCATATTCTGAGCAGTCCTTCATTCCCTTCTCCTCAGCCTAGACGGCCTCGCAGCAATTATACTGCATAATCTCAAGGTAATGACCCTCATTACCCCCCTGGTAGTCTTTGCTCCCTGCTCTGTACGCAGGCATGCTGCCCTTTGTCAGCATGCAAACACAGTACTTATGACTCCTTCTCCTTGTCTTTCTCCTCCTCTTCTATAACCTCCGGGTCCTCACGCTTGGGCGGGATACCGCAGGGCATCAACATTTTCTGCAAGAACTCGTACTTGACGCGGCCGATGGACTCGTTCTCGACGGTGGAGAAATAGGCGAGCATGTTGTGGTGGCCGATATAGGAGGCGTAGCTGTCTCGATGTATATTGAGCGCCCATTCGAAGCGTGTGAGATCGGCATGGCCAGTCCCCACGTACTTTGCTTGCAAGTGCTCGATCTGGCTATTGATGCTCATGCGGTCCGAAAGGGTCGTCATGTTGCCGAAGACTGCTATACGTCAAGAAATATGATGTAGATGAAGGCTTCAAAAAAACAATACAGTACGCAGCTTAAGCCAGCCAAATAATTAGACGCTGTCGGAAAAGTGAATGCAAGTGCTGAATGGTTCGAGGTTAGAGTACAGAGCGTATCAGCGCACAAATAGCTAGGTGGCACTCACAGAGCGGGGAAACAGGGATGGGGGGAGGCTGTACGGCCATATGGGGGAGTCAGGTATGAACTGTCGGTGTGGACACGCAAACTGCCTCGTCATATTGCCCCCGCCCCCGTCCCCTTACCCTCCCGCTCCTTACTTCTGACATACGACATTCAAATGCAAACTGTCATGAACAGTGGAACACTGACTTGCCAGCGGCTGCAAAGGCGCGGGTGCAGCGATCCGATACGCCTGACAGCCGGGAGCATTCCTCTTGGCTCGCCGAGAATTTCTAGAATCCATAGGACTGCCACTGTCAAGGCGATGGCATCTGCGGCAATCGTTAAGCCGACGCTGCTGATCAACAGCTGCACCGGGAAAATGGGGCAGTCTGTGGGCGAAGCTGCGCTGCGGGCTGGATTGGAGCTCGTGCCATACACCTTGTGCAGCGCGATGGATGTCGCAAAGATGGCGGAGATCAAGGTCGGCGGCAAGCCCATTCAGTTGGTGGGTAACCCATGGAGAGATGTCAGGCTGAGGCATGGGATGGGGCTGGTAGCCCAGGATGCATGCATGCATGCCCAACCAGCTTGCTAGTAGCCACTGGAGACAATCCTGGCTGAGGGAGGGGAGGGGGTGGGGTGCCCCTGACCTGCATGCATGCCCTTTGAACTGGTTGAAACCCCTGACGGTATTTAAGACTGACAGCACTGCTTCAGTTTTTTATTACAAAAAACCTTGTGGAGGGCCCAGCACAGCTTGCCAGGAGCACAATAGCCGCCAAATCTTGACCGGCCAACAGACTCTGGCCCAAACAGCATGGCTGGCTGCGCATGGGTCCTCCGGCTGGAGGCCAGGAGGCACATAAGCTGTAGCTGAATTGAACCTGAGCGACAAGAATGAAAGCACAGATCGAGGGGAGGTAGCGGCTTGGAGCCCCAAATCTGCATTCATGCCCTTTCAGTTGGCATCATTCAGACAGTGCTCGAGGGTATAGCAGGATGTGAGGGATCATAAGGAGGGAAGTTTTCAGAGATGCTTTGAAGGCTGTCACAGAGACAGGCAGTCGGGGCAAGGGGCTTGAGCGGTAGGAGAGCTGCCTGGGCTGAATGCAGCATGGGCAGAGCAGAAGAAAAAGAGGCAGCCTAAGGCAAATCTATCCAGCTGGCCGCGCTCTCCCTCATGCAATGAGATGACCACCTCTGTCTGGCACCTTCAAGCTTGGAGGCCTGGACTAAAAAATGCCAACCCTGAGTCTTTAAATGTAAGGCTCGGGGTTGGCATTTTCCTGGGTCTCCTCGTTGCACAGTGACCCTGCTGACAGGTCCGGCCCAGAGCGGGAGATCCTACCATCTGAACTGGACCCTGAATCTCATGGCTGCACAGGGATGTTCCTGACAAATCCCACCCGGCCCAGAGCGTGAGGTGCTGAGGTCCTATCACTTGAATTCTGGATCCTGGATTTCATGTCAGCGCAGTGATCCTCCTGACAGGTCCCGCCTGGTCCAGAGCGTGAGATTGTAAAAGAAAACAAGCCCTGAATTGCCACGCTGCACGCTGATGATCCTGACAGGTCCCGCCTGGTCCAGAGCGTGAGATTGTAAAAGAAAACAAGCCCTGAATTGCCACGCTGCACGCTGATGATCCTGACAGGTCCCGCCTGGTCCAGAGCGTGAGATTGTAAAAGAAAACAAGCCCTGAATTGCCCTGCACGCTGATGATCCTGACAGGTCCCGCCTGGTCCAGAGCGTGAGATTGTAAAATAAAACAAGCCCTGAATTGCCACGCTGCACGCTGATGATCCTGACAGGTCCCGCCTGGTCCAGAGCGTGAGGTCCTCATCAAGCAGCTGCAGCAGCAGTACCCCCACATGATCACAGTGGACTACACAGTGCCTGACGTCATCCATGATATGGTGGACACATATGTGCGCAACCGCATGCCCTTTGTCATGGGCACGACAGGAGGAGACAGGTGCGGGGACTGACAGGGGACAGGTATGGGGAGGAGACTGGTGCGGGGACTGACTGATTGACAGGGGACAGGTGTGGGGAGGAGACTGGTGCGGGGACTGACTGATTGACAGGGGACAGGTGTGGGGGGTCAGTGAGGATGCAGGGACTGACAGGGGACAGGTGTGGGGGGTAAGTGAGGATGCAGGGACTGACAGGGGACAGGTGTGGGGGGTAAGTGAGGATGCAGGGACTGACAGGGGACAGGTGTGGGGGGTAAGTGAGGATGCAGGGACTGACAGGGGACAGGTTTGGGGGGTAAGTGAGGATGCAGGGACTGACAGGGGACAGGTGTGGGGGGTAAGTGAGGATGCAGGGACTGACAGGGGACAGGTGTGGGGGGTAAGTGAGGATGCAGGGACTGACAGGGGACAGGTGTGGGGGGTAAGTGAGGATGCAGGGACTGACAGGGGACAGGTTTGGGGGGTAAGTGAGGATGCAGGGACTGACAGGGGACAGGTGTGGGGAGGAGACAGGTGGGAGGACTAACTGACTGACAGGGGATAGGTGTGGGGAGGAGACAGGTGGGAGGACTAACTGACTGACAGGGGATAGGTGTGGGGAGGAGACAGGTGGGAGGACTAACTGACTGACAGGGGATAGGTGTGGGGAGGAGACAGGTGGGAGGACTAACTGACTGACAGGGGATAGGTGTGGGGAGGAGACAGGTGGGAGGACTAACTGACTGACAGGGGATAGGTGTGGGGAGGAGACAGGTGGGAGGACTAACTGACTGACAGGGGATAGGTGTGGGGAGGAGACAGGTGGGAGGACTAACTGACTGACAGGGGATAGGTGTGGGGAGGAGACAGGTGGGAGGACTAACTGACTGACAGGGGATAGGTGTGGGGAGGAGACAGGTGGGAGGACTAACTGACTGACAGGGGATAGGTGTGGGGAGGAGACAGGTGGGAGGACTAACTGACTGACAGGGGATAGGTGTGGGGAGGAGACAGGTGGGAGGACTAACTGACTGACAGGGGATAGGTGTGGGGAGGAGACAGGTGGGAGGACTAACTGACTGACAGGGGATAGGTGTGGGGAGGAGACAGGTGGGAGGACTAACTGACTGACAGGGGATAGGTGTGGGGAGGAGACAGGTGGGAGGACTAACTGACTGACAGGGGATAGGTGTGGGGATAGGTGAGGATGCAGGGAGTGGTGGGGCTGTAGTGATGCTGGCAACGTCAGTGCCCAATGTGTGTCTTAAGGGAATTCGACATTTGTATCTCAGCCGCGTGATGTGGATCCACTATGTTTGCTGTCCCTGAGCCCTGAAGGCCTTGCTGAAGTACTGCTCTGCTGGTATGTTCAGGGAGCGTATCACGCGGGAGGTTCAGGGCTGCGGCCTGCATGCAGTCATCGCACCCAACATGGGAAAGCAGATTGTAGCGTTCCAGGTGCGACCATGCGGCCATACAACCATGCAGCTATGCAATGAAGCGCGTATACACTTATGCGTTTGTGCTGTCGTTTGCTCACGCTGTAATGCATGAATGTTGTTAGGCGCCTGTCCCCGTTGAGAGGGGAGCTGTAGTTTGCTTGATACCTCAACACATCCATATCCATTATCCTTGAATAGTCGACATTCAAAAGCAAACTAAGCCTCCCAAGCAAAGAACCTGAATGCTGAACACGAAATATTCCCTGGCGAGAGAATTATTGAACTTGCATACCGTATGCAACATCAAATATTTCCTAGCAAAATAACCTAAACACTGCACCTTTCCTATGTTCCTGCTCAGGCCACCATGCAGAGCATGGCCTCCACCTTCCCAGGCGCATTCGCGGGGTATACCATGCGCGTGACTGAGTCCCATCAAAGCAGCAAGAAGGTGATTCATGCATGCGCGTGACAGTAGACTGAGCAGGTACCTTGCATTGAGAAGGGCTGCAGGTAACGGAATCCCATAAAGCGGTAAGAATGTTTAGGCTGGTGCCTGGCATTGAGTAGGGCTGTGCCATGCGCGTGACTTACTCCCATCAAAGCAGCAAGAGGGTGGGTGCTAATGTGCCTGGCAGTAGGATGGGCACGTACATAGCATTGATTAGGGCATGTGCGCCTAGTCCTGGATGGGGGCCACCTGGCAGCGAGCAGAGTGGAAAATGGGGTTAGGGAGTTCTATCTCCCCAATAGGCATGGAAAGGTAAGTGTTGCACTCATTGGTGCTGGAGCAGCGCGTAGGAGTCCTTTTGAAGGCCTCGCTTATTGATGGTGAGGGTTAAGCCATTTGAGGATGGATCCTTTCTTTATATCAGGCAAAGCCTCAAAGGTTATGCAAAGTATAGTTCAATGCACAGGCCAGCAAGAGCTTTGCTGGCAGGCTTTGCGCATGGCCAATTTGAGGGACAGAGACAGACACGCCTGTGGGTGAGGTGGCTGTCTTCTTCCTTTTGGTTCGATTTCCTGATTGTGTCCCTGACACTTTCTATCCAGAATCCAACACTTACACACTTGTCTCTCACAGGACACCTCTGGCACTGCCAAGGCTGTGGTCGAGAGCTTCCAGGGGCTGGGCCTCAAGTTCGACGTCTCTGAAATCAAGCTGGTACGGGAGGTATCCGAGCAGGTGAGGGGGGGGGGGGCTGGTCCGGGAGGTATCTGAGAGGGTGAGGTTGTTTGTGTGTGGGGGGGTCAGGGGGGGAAATATGTCATATGACTATATGAGGGTTACAGGTTTAGGTAGATTTGTGTTTGGGATGCTTTCTTGCCTGACATGAAATGATATAACCTTATATAGCTGGGGAGAGACTTGAGTGGAGGTTGTTCATGAGAACAGGCAGTGCACAAACTATACTTTTCCGATTTGTGTCGACCAGAACCTGTACTACCCTTTGGGCATGTGTCCCTGCTTGCAGCCAGCCCTCTTCAACCTATCTCGGGTCATTGGAAATGCTCTCTGTAGTTCTGTATCATTTTCCTGTTCCCATGCCTTCCCGAGTCATCTGTCCCTATTACCCATCCGTCTCATCGGTACTTTGCTTTGTAAGTCTCCTATTTATGTTAAGACCATATACGGATGTCCCTTTCCCCTCAGGTGTCCCTGATGAAGGTCCCTGAGGATGCCTTGCTGGGGCATGCATTCCACACCTACCAGCTGGTCTCCCCGGATGGTTCGGTAACTTTCGAATTTCAGCACAATGTCGTCGGACGAACAACGTATGCGGAGGGCACAGTGGACGCTTGCTTGTTTTTGTCAAGACAGGTGCGACGCTTGCTATGATGCTTGTTTTTTTTTGTCAAGATAGGTCAAGGACGTCACTCCTCTGGGCCCTGCTTAAAAAGCTCCGCCATGTGGGCGCCTAACTAAAAGGGGCAGGGAAAAAAGGAAAAGGAGGAAATAAAGTGAAGGGGCAGACAAAAGGCTGAAAAAGAAAGGCAAAGGAAGTTCCAGCCTCTGAGAACGTCGACGCCTCAACGATATCTACCACAAAAGCCAGGTCGGGTGGTAATAGGTTTTGAACAGCATGGCGTCGTCTATAACCCTCCGTCCTCCTCTCTGTCAACCCGCGATGACTGGATACAAAGTTCTAGTTACAAACACTCAATAAGGCGCGACACCACACCGTCAGACTAGCAGGCACATCAGTGCGTCCCATTCACTGCAAAATCTGGAACTAGATGAATAAGAAATTCCTACCGGTATCCTTCCGCGGTTTGCATGTACAAGTTCCGCGAGCCTTCCCGGCGTCTGTTAAATAACAGCAATGTACTCCACACACGCTGGCAGAGTGGCAGGTTCAACTAGCAGACAGTAATCCCACAAAAAGAAAAGTTGCCGCAACCGGCAGACCGGCTACTTCACGTAATAAAATCTGGAAATATGGAATTGAGCGCTGAAACATGTGCCCCTCCTCCTGCTGCAATATTTCCCTCTCAGATACAGCAAGGCGGTGACCAGACTCTCTTTAACATGGTGGACGTCCTCAAGGCCGGTGCCATGAGATGAGGCGGTGGAGGCATTGTTCCAGCTTCCATTAGGCAGGCGCCATGAGAGGAGGCGGCGGACGCCTAGCCGCCGATTACCTTGTCTGATGATGAGGCAGCGGATGCATCACCACTGCTGTCTTGAATATGTAGGGGATGAGTCCGTGGGAGCTCGGCATGCTTTCTTTTCCATGACTTGATAGCCTGATAGTCAAGAGCACCAAAGCCATACGCTCTCAGCTTATTCTGGCCTGATGGTCAGGACCACGTTCGCTCCACTTGTGCACTCACGCTTTGCCATGCTCTAAATAAAGTACGCCTTTCGGTCTCTATGCACTGAATCTGAAGATATTGAAAACATTCGACGTGAAATGGTTTCGTAGGTTGAAGACCACCTTGCTTTGGGACAGATACGGATCCCAATCCTTTGGATCTGCTGGTTTGAAAACGCAAACTGCTATCCACTCGTTTGCACAAATCTAAAAGGGTTTGTGTTTTAAATCCTGCACGCCTTGTCGACGGCTCCAGCACTTACAGAACTTGAGAATGAAACTGTGGACACCAGTCTGCTCGGGTGATCCAGCCGGCATTTGCTACTTACATGGAAGGACGTGGGGGGGAACGATCTATTGGTACAGCGATGACGGCATTTGGAGGCTCAAACTGGCAATAGTCTCCGATAAATAATCAGTTTGAGACTACTTTATCATCACCAGGTGATCGTCACCGCCCGTTTAAGAGTTGGGTGAAAAAACGTCCGTCAGAAAATTCAGAGCTTTGAATTGCTGTTATCCTACTCCTCAAGCTTGCACAAGCAGTTAACAATCCATTTATGGGTTCCAGCCCTCAGAAAGTGTAACCAGTGTTAAGGGGACCGGTTTCGGAGCAAAATAAATCTGCTGGCACTGAAACTGCAGACGAATCGCAAGTCTTCTGAGGGGACAAACTGACGTTTTCGAGCGCAGTGAAAAACCCAGTAGCTGCTGGCCACAAGGGTGCTCCGGTTCCAAATCTTGAACCTGAAAACCAGTTCAATCATTCTGAATAGTTCTGGCTTAGACTGCAAAAGAAAGACATGGGAAAGCTTACAGAAATATCAAATGAATGATTGCCATAGAATCGGATAGGGTCCACGCACCCCTGTTGAAAACTAATATATCAAATTCGTCGCGCGGGCAAAAAGTACCCTACTCCTCGCAGGCGCAGCTGGATGTTTTTATATTTCGTGCCGGAAACACTACTCCACGCACCCCCAAAAGTAGTTGTTAAATATTTTTTATCATGCATCAACTCCACGCACCCCCAACAAAAATTAATTAATAGCAGAGTCAAAACCCGTTCTACGGTGGTCTAATTTTTTGAGGCTTGGCAAAATCCCTACTTAGATCCCAGGAATAAAAAAAATGTGGAATGCATCACACAATCACATACTATACCGGTAGTAAAAGACCCATGGTACTGTAATTTGCTTTGCCTTTCCTCATAATTGAATCTACGGTTTTAAGGTATTATATACTGATACCTGACTGAGGGCTGTGAATGTTAGAGGTCAAGCATCACATTTAAGTCGACAAGTTCCATGCATAATGTCGTACTATTGTGACTGGCGCCTGGCATGGCACATCAAGATCACATGCATGGCCAATGATGAGCCCAAGGTGACACCAGAACTAGACAAGCCCGTTCAGAGCCACCGATAACAATGCATCTCTAGTAGTCCGACGGCAAACCCAGAGCCCGGCACAAAGCATTGCATTGGTGGGAGCGGAAGAACTGCTGCATTCCCTTTTGGCCGTGGTCTGTGCGACCATACACACGTTGTCGCCCCCGCATGGACGCATGATGGATCACGGGATCCGTGAGCTCAAACACAGCAGGGAAGACCGATGTATCTAATGTCCCCTGCAGGTCACACACCAGGCTGGCACGTTGGGAGTAGCGGTGCGTGTAGTGCGAGAAGGCTTGGGGGAAGTCCTCCGCCACGATGGGCCCGAGTTTGACTTTCCCGGGCGGGTGGCGAGGCTGCAGGACGTGGTCCTGGTGCTCCGCAAAGTCCTCGTCTCCGTTCTCCGAATCTGATTCCTCCATAATGACGGGCAGATGATACTCCACGGCCTCATCCTCATTGTTGCTGTCGGCACTCTTTTCTTCATCCTCGCACAGGACGCCTGGAGGAGAGGACGCGGCGCCAAACACGTGCCCGGCGTTGTTATTCCATTTGGTCCACTTGCTCCTGTCCAGCATTTTTTCGACCAAGACAGCCAAGTACTCCTCCTTCGTTGATCCGTACAGCTCGTACACAGAGCAAGAGAGAAAGCTAATTGTGGCAGGCACGAGCCAGCGTTGAAGCGCAAACGCCTGAAAAGAGGGTGGGGGATTGAGGGACAGCGTTTATTTGTAGTGCTCGTCAAACCCCTGGGCAGCCACCACCAGGGCAGGAAACCAGGTCAGGGCAGGGCACCAGGGTACCAGGGCAGCTGGGCAGCCTGGGCAGCTGGGCAGCCACCACTGGACCAAGTGGGACGGTATGGATGGATCTCTGACAGGTGGATAAAACTGCGGTCTGCAGGGCATGCTGCATCAAGCCCTGTGGGCTGTAGGCGGGTTGTAGGTGAAGCACCTTCAAAACTCGGTTGATCAGAAACTGCTGTCTAGAAGATGCCCTAGGGGTGCTCGCAATTTCATAAATGGATCATTATACCGGTACATTTACCGAATTGCTTATATTCCTTCACCGTCAGTGCCCTCAAGTGCAATTATAAAACTAGCTAATCAACTGCTGGTTCAGGTTAAGTTTTAGCCATTCAACACAACGAGCAGCATAAAAGACATTGGTGTTGGCATTTTACAAAGTCCCTGCGGGCTCCATGGCCAAGAGACTAAAAATGAATACATAAAAGACAACTTACCGATGCAATCCTCTCATTGAACTTGCGGGCGAACCTGCCCGCCTGCTGCTGCGTTTTGCAGAAGACGTAGTGGAACTCTTTGTTCAGGCAATCGTCCTCAACAAAGGCGCTCTCCTTCGCAACCAGCTTCTCCCCGATGGGCACAATGGCTCCTGCCGGCGAGTAATCAAACAACCGCAGCTCGAAGACGACCCTCTCCGCGCCCCGGCCCAGCTCATCAATCCGGACGGCAACGCTGCACTCTTTGACAACGGCGGAGCTGCAATTTGGATGCGTCGGAGCTCTGCTGTCCTTCAGGCATATCGGGCCCGAAACCCAGCCACGAGATTTGCCACCCCAGTCAGCACAGATCCGGGTCGTGTTCCCGGTGTACAGCCACCATTCATCGGTGTTGATGGATTCCCTGGCGGCAGCAGCAGCAGCCGCAGAGCGGTGCTGAAGAGGGGGAGAGTCCCGCTGGCGCTGCGGCCGCTGCTCCCTGCCCTGGCGGGAGCCCGCGAGAGCTGTCAGTGCTGTGATGCGTGAACGTGTCGCGCTTAGGCGAGATCCTAGGCTACTGATGGCTGTGCTGAGGGTGACCGAGCACTGGCCTGAATATGTGAACGCGCCGTGCGAGCCCGCAGAATGCGCAGAGTCCGCCATTGTCTTGAGCACCTGAAACTCCCCCTGGCTGGCCCCGAAGCCAATGGTGCCGACCGTGAGCTGGCTCCCAAACTGCTGCGCAAGCTGGTGCATCTGCTCCTCAATGCGCTGTCCATTGTCGCTGGGCCTGCCATCTGACAAGAACACCAGCAGCAGCGCGCATGTGCGGTTGTCACGATCAGTGTCCATGATCCTGGCTGCCTCTTTGAGGGCAGGGATGTAGTTCCCGGCATGGCTTGGACGTGCATCCTTTTTCAATCGCAGCATCTTGTTGTACAGGACATTGGTGATTGGCTCTCGCTCTAGCACGGTAGTCGCAACGTCCCGCATCTCAATAAGAGACACGACGTCGGTGAGTGTCAGGGCATGCTGGTCGATCTGGCGTCCCACAAGGTCGAGAGCCATAGTGGCAAACACGGCATCTGACCTGGTCATATCAAGGTGGCAAATTTGCGTCAGACAAGTCCAGGTGGCAAAACTGCATGAAACAGGTCCAGCGCCATGGAGCCGCTGAGAACGGCAATCAGACAAGTAAGGCTGAATAACACTGCAAAAGGCCTGGTCAAGTCATGATGGCAAAACTGCAGCAAACGTTTCATGCCATGGTGCGTGGCAAACACTGCTAGGCAATGGATCAGACCTGGTCCTGAAGTTCTCCACGTCACAGGTTCGCATGGACCTGCAGCATGCATGGGAATGACGCAGGGGAATCAGGTCATGAGCATGGGCGTGCAGCATGCATGGCAACGAGGTCATGAGCATAGACATGCAACATGCATGGGAATGATGTCACGAGCATGGACCTGCAGCGTGCATGGTATGAAGTCGAACCGCCGCTCAAGGAAAACTTCACATTCTGAGGAAATGAGAATGGCCTTGCAACCGAGCAGCATGCATGGAAATGAGGTTAACCAGCTAGGTCGTTCATTCCAAGCCAATGAGAAACAGTTGAAAGAGAGGATGAAACCAATGACCTGGATGTAAATGAGAGGTCACCAACACGCTGCGACAGCTCTGAAGGAAGCATTAATGATCAAACTGGACAGACAGGTGAGGAGCAGCCATGCCTTGCACACCCGCTTTGATCCACGACGAGGATGGTGTGGGACGTGCAGGAGGCAGGGTATTCTCTGCGCTGCCATGCAGCAGCTTCATGTGCGCCCCAGTCATCGTCTGACAGAAGTGCTTTGTGGATTTGAGTTGGCAGCACGTAGCTGGTGACCTCGAACCTAGTGGCCATGGGGGGGTAGGACAGGCAGATGCATTGGATCTTGACTGAAGCCCGTTGAGGCCGGATTTCCTCCTGGGATCTCCTGCCGGCAGATCAATCTAAAATTTGATTATTTTTACGGTTTCGCGGCACCCGGTTACGGTCGCGGGGTGCCATGGGCGATGTAGAAAGGCGCGTCCGCAAGCAAAAGATTTTTTAATTTCCAAGATGAAGGGGGATTCCCTAACAGTGACTGCGAGGTAATTGCGCGGTGCGCGGCCCTTGCATGGTTACCTGCTCGATTGGTCTGTGATATATACGATGTTCGCATACGTGTATTTCCAGCGCCCCGAGTGGGAACGCTCCTTCTTCCCATGCAGCACCGCTGCTGTTAGGTCCTTCTTGTCGATCTTGCGTAGTTCACGTCTGTCCCGCCCGTGGCAAGTCGACAGCAGTGTGCACGCCGTAGTAGCTGGAGAGTCCGCCGCCGTTGCCATCTAAAATCGTTTGCGGCGATCTGGACGGCAACCTTCCCTTATCGATTCCTTAGTAATGCTGACAGGGTGAGAAGTTCGATGGAAAAATTGGGGCACAGAGCCACTTCTTGGTGCAGGACAGATTACACTTTCATTCGCACCGTTGCATTCCGGTAGTCTCGGCACGGGTCTGGCACGGTTGTGCACGGCCGGGGAGCTCGTGGCATGCATGCCTGTGCCTAACAAGTACCAATTTCTTCCACTCGGTGACACGGTACCATCTCTGTGTGCACCTCCATACCCTCCCCCGCCCTTCAACGTGGCAGGCGTGTCAGAAAACAGGAGGCTACCAGGTCAACTTGAACAAAAACTTGACTGGCCTTCGGTAGCTTGAGCAACCAGGGCTTGATGCACCAAGCCCTCTCAGCCGTTAACCGTGATATGCCGGTAGATTAATTGTGGTTAATCATCCTTAGGCACACATGTTTATGCCCTGGCTTCTTTGTACAATGTGGTAGTTATCATCGAGGCGTAAACGTTTCAGAGGCCTGGTCCTTAGCCGACTTTCCATCTTGCCCAGCCTTTTGTATGTCCCTTGATTTATTTCCCCTTTTATTTGTATTTTCCCCGAACAAACTGTTTCATTTCTCTCCTCCCAACCGAGTAGTTGGGCGCCCATGTGGCCAAGCCTTTTCCCAGCCTTCTGAGCAGGGCCCAGAGGTGTAACCTCATTGACAGGTCTATGCCGTCACACCTCTGGGCATGCTCAAACAGGCCCGGCCACATGAGTATTAAACTGTCTGGTTGGAAACGTAAGGGACGACGAGAAAGAAAATGAAAAAGAGGGGCAAAGAAAAGGTCGGAATTAAAGGAAGTCGGATTTCCCAGCCCTCAAGAGCCTAGCCCCCAACAACTTACCTACAGTACACAGGTTTACGACAGTGCATACTCTAGGAGAGTATGCAGGCAAGAAATCTCGCTCAACCTCTTTCTTGCTGCTGCAGGCTACACCAGCAAAAAGGCGAATGCTGGTGTGCTCACAAACTTGAGGCTACGGCACGGTGCAATCAATACGGCCGGCATTTTATAATGGCGCCGTGGTCAGCAGCATGACACACGTTGCTGCCAGTGATGCTGGGCCAGGGGTGCCTGTACCAGTTTACGGGCACATGTCCCATGCATCAAATGTGATGCTCTGCTGGACTGTAAAAACTTCACCGGGGAGAAGGCGGGTATGCGTGGAGGACGTGCTACATGCTTGCTTCTAATGCCCCAGCCTGCAAAATCAACTCTAAGAGCGGGGATGGGCAGGCCCCCTAGACGGTGCTAGAGACTTCCACGTTTGATACCAGGGCAGGCTAAGGTGGGATGCCCTGGCTTTTGTGGATGATGTAGTAGATAGCGTTCCGGCCTAGACATTTCAGAGGCTGGGGCTTCATATAATTGACCTTCTGTCCCAACCGTTTGTGTGTCCCTTGACTTTATTTCCCCTTTTCTTTGTTTTTTCCGTCCTAGTACCTTACTTTCATTTCTTTCCTCCCAACCGATTACTTGGGTGCCCGTGCGGTCGAGCCTTTTCAGCAGGGCCCAGAGGTGTACCGTCATTAGTCCTTGCAAACCTGTCTAATGTAACAGGTGAGAAGGTATGCGGTAGTGGAAATTTAAGTACGGCTTGTTTCCTGTCCTTTGCACCCCCGCTGTGCTGTCATAACCAATGTTGCACAGCTGCTAGACATTTTGTTCATGAAAATTGTAACGTTGGTCGAGGTAGCCTGCCAAAGCCATTACATGATAGCTGACTGCCATGTCCCTGACAACCATGCTCCTGGCGGGATGTGGAAATGTATGATGCCACATAATGACATTGGATATTTGGATTGCTAGGAGCTCGAGCCTGGTAAGACCCGATCCAATCCTCTTTATATCCCATTCATCAAATATAATGCTCTGCTGGACTGTCAAAACTCAACTTGGCTGAGCAAGATTAAGCATGCAGATGATGTGACCGGATGTGACCGGTGCTGGATACCTTCAGTCAGCTGTGTCAGTACGGTAATGTAAAAGCTGTGCCTCTGGCGCAGCCCCCGGGTGACGTGTATGCCCTGAAAACTGTTGAGGTGTCCCAGGCTGTGTGTTTGGGCAGCAGTTGCTGAGGGTGCCCCTGCCTCTGTTTGCGTTCTGATCATATTGGGCGATGGTGCTGCTTTGTTGGGTGAATGTTGGGTGGTGCAGGTGATGTGTGTGCTGCCTGTGTTGCTTGTGCGGTGGGGTTAGTTGAAGGTGTTGTGCATGTTGGGTACTACTGCCTGTGCGTGTGTCTAGTTGCTTCTGATCGGCTGTGAATGTCAGCTGTGCCACCATGTCAGCCTAGCACTTGTTTTTACAGTCCAGCGCGGCATCATATTTATTGCAGGGCATGTGCATGAAAACAGGTAGGAGCAGAAAATGAAGTGGGATGCCTTCCTGTGCTGGGACTTATTGCGCAGCAGCAGGTCATGCTCACATGGTCTGTGCCATGATCTTGAGCGTGAACTATCAATAAGAAGGTTCATGCCGTGGGTGATACTGTGCACACAACAACAGGCTGTTTGCACACCGAACGCAGCAGGTGGCCAAACCTGAGCAGCAGGTCCCCAAGCCTCAATCAGAACAGACAAAGGTTTTCATATGTTGACCTGTGAGTGTGCATATATGTTTCCTTTTAAGCTGCTGCAGTTGTGTTGTACCTTGGTAACATTGTTCGTGCATGCATGGCACTGGACGCTCTGTCGGAAGGTCGTCGCACTTCATTCACGGGAAACTGAAGGAGGCAAGCAAATCTGCCGACACTGCCAAACCTTGCATAGACAAAGAGTTTGCGCCTTAGAACAAAGCTGCACGATAAGCCCCACGATCGTATTTCACATGTTCTGCAGTTTCAACTGTCATCCTGCAAGTTCGAAAACAAGTCAACCGCTGGCTGCAGCGCTGCGGATCAACGCGAGCAGCCCTGTAACCACGCCTAACCTGTTCAACGAGTTTGCGCATAAAGTAGCGCAACGCGAGTGCATGACACGTACTGTGCAGTATGGACTTTCAGTGAAAAAGTCAAAACCAACGTGGCCGAGGCCGTGGCTGCCCCAACACGAGCACATACATTGCTAAGATACATGCAAACGACTTTGCGCCCAAAAGAAAGCAACGCAATGGCCTGTTTCTGCAATGGGCACCACTTTTCAACACAAACCCCTCAAAATAGCATGCCCAGAAAAGTACGGCTCATTCTCTTCACTCCACGCGCCTCCGTTGCAGTGCACTGTCATAAGGTAGGGAGGCACGAGGTACGCCATTAGAACAAAACATGACTCGAAACAATGGGGCGAGCGCGAAGCACGAGCCTTTCAAAAAGGTCTTCACTTGGCGGTTGGTAACCGATGTCACAGTGAACTCAACTGAAAACCCTATCCCTTTCCGTTTTTTTCAGTCACTCGGGTATGTATTCGATAAGATAGCCTGGTGTCACTGCATATCGGTAATGCTCCTTGTTTAAAGTAATAAAACTAAAACCTGCTGCAGCACTTCCACGACATAAGAAAAGAAAAGAAAAGAGAACGCCGATGCGGCGTGGATTTTGGGAAGTACAGGTTGACGAGACGCCCAAGCCCCGGTCTGTATACCCTTAAAGGGAGAAAGGGGCTATGGCGGGTCAGTGAGAACAGGGGGAGATGCTGGACGGCAGTCGGGTGGACTGTTTTCAAGGTAACGGCGAAGTCGATGAATGGAATAGGCAGATTGGACAGTGTGAACTGCTAGTTGTTTGAGCAGTGGGGGGACGTTGAAGGGTGTGATACCAAGGACTGGAAAGAGGTGCATGATATCTTTATAGAAAATGCCAGAGCAACCAATGATGACGAGGTGAACATAGGGGTAGAGGATGTCTTTAGCAGGGGGGGGTAACAGATATGTATGAGGGTGGGGGGCAGGAATGTGGAGAGGGTCTAAAACAGGTGTAGTGAGGTTCCATCCTGCGGAGCGAAGCAATTGTACTAACTGTGCATGTTGTGTGGATTTGTGGGACAGGCAGAATTGTAGATTGGAGGTAAACCCGAGCTCAATAACATGGATGGTACAACGGTGTTGGAGGTCAAGAAGGAAGGCAGGGTCGGCAAGCCGGGCGGGAGGATAACTGTGGAGATCGGCAATGGTAAGGCCTTCAATTAAGAGGAGATCAGGACGAAGGCGGCAGAGTGTGGCAGGGGGGACAGCGGGAAGCATCCATTGCGGGATACGGGTGTCATAGACTCCTGGTGGGAGGGATGTAGCGGGTGTGGCATCCATAATTGTGAACATTCCACTCTTTGTGCCTCGGTGGAGGGAACGTTGGATGAGGCAGAGGGCCTTGTTGTGTCGGGAGATATAAGAGGCCTGCATACGGGGATGCCTGCATCTTCCAAACATGTGTCCCTGTGTGTCAGAAGTAGCGTCAGGTGGGCCAGTAGGAGGTGGTGTACATATGGGGCAAAGGCCATCGGTAAACGAGCGCACTGTTGTTTTGTAGGGAATACGGAAGAGAAGTGCCCGTTTAGCTGTCCATAAGAGGTTGGCTCGCATACGGAGGATGCAACGCTTCAGAGAAAAGTGGCAAGCAGAAGACTGCCACATGTGATTGTTATACAAGGGTAAAGAGTGGGCATTTTCTTCGATTATGCGGGTATAAGTAGCACAAGATATGGTGGTGTCACCGTCCGTAACGTGAGGGCAAGAAGAGTGAAGGTGTGCCTTGATAGAGGAGGTGAGGTCAGAAGTGAACCAAGGGGTGTCGTTTGAATCCGTTTGAGTATCGTCTTGGGGTAGGCAAGGCCAAGCTGGGAGGGAAGCCATGTACTGGTTGTTGATATGGGAAAGGTTAAATGTACAAGTGCTGGGTGCGTCCAAGGCTCGTGTTGCCCCAATGTCAGCAAGTTCATTGCCGATAATACCAAAATGTGATTTCACCTTCTGGATGAGCGTTGGTAGGCCTATGTTGGCCCGTGAAAGGAGTAGGCGGCGGATGGCCAGGAGAAGCGGTGCATGCTTGTCCTCAAGGAGATCATGCGGGTAAAAGACAGCTTTCTGTATGAGGTAAATGCTGCAAAGACTGTCAGTGAAGATAGTAAGGGAAGGGGCAATGGTCAAGGCGGGGCCAGAAGGTGTATGGGCATGATCGAGGGCTGCATGAATGCCTCCAAGTTCAGCCCTGGTGATAGTGTTCGTTTCACATTTTCCAGTAGGGTTGACCGTATGGGTGGAGCCATCGACAGTGAAGTAAAAGGCAGCCCCAATCAAGTTATTGCCGGCGTCATCCTGTATACAAGCTCCGTCTGTGTAGTATGCCGGAAGCAACGGCCAAGCAAGTGGATAGGTAGGGGGGTAGAGAGATCGGAGTTCATCGAAAAGGATAAGGGGGAAAGTGAGTGGGGCAAGTGGGAGAGGGGTAGGCGGGGTAGTGTGCGTGTGTAGGTGGGAGGCTACAGAGAATCCAGCGGGGTGTTGCCATTTCGCATGCGAACCGGGAAGTTGGGATTGGCGCCGGGTGGGTGGGTGTGGACGGTGGGCAGGTGTGGTGCCAGGTGGGTGTCCATGTCCAGATAGTGTGTGCACATTGGAATCGACTGGAGCAGTGGGAGGTGGGTCAGGGTAGAAGCGAGCGAGGCCCTCTGTGTTACCAATGACAAGAAGTTGTAGTGGCCATTTGGGAGTGCCGTATGTTGGTTGGGTTGCTGTGTAGATGTGTGCCAAGTGGTCCGGGGCTGAAAAGCGAAAGTTGGGGTCGGTATGAAGAGTCAGAACATGAACCATATTGGCATGGGAGGTCCAATTCATGAAAGATGAGTTCTTCCAAACTGGGGTAAGGATAATAGTGCATGTGGGTACCGTAGTCATGCTGGCGGATGAGACGGCCCAACGGATTGCCTTTGTGATTGTTTTCATCTTGAAGTCTGGATGAACGAACGAGCTGCCGGTCCAAGGTGTGGAGTATGCATTATGGAGAGCCCCAAAAAGACAATCGTGATGGTGGGTGGTATAGTATGTGCGTGCATGGTAGGAGACGTCGAGAGGAGATGCAAAACGGTGGAGATGGGTGGACATGTTATCTGAGAGCACTTGCATCATGGGTTCCGGGAGACACCAAGTCGTGTTAGGCGCGGTTCCTGTTTTGTGCTTGGTATGAATGGGGTATCGGGCAAGAAGGGAAGCAAGATCTTGCTCGAAGGAACCCTCAGAGTGGGCGAGGTGTAGGGCAGGAAGGGTAAGTTTCGTATGATCATAGCATGCACGAAGCCAGTGCAGGCGGCGGGCAGGGATGCAACCAACAAGAGTGCCATTTGGGCGGTATAGGTAGGCATAGTGACATTGCCATGGAAGGGGTTGCGGATCAGAGGCAGGGGCGGAAGGTAAGGGGGGAGGGTGTAACGGGCCGGAAGAGGGTGAGTGGAGTCCAATCTGGATAGTGAAGGAATGTGGTGGTATGATGTCGAAGTCGGGATGGACAGGATTTATGTTAAAGGAGACGTGTTGGTCGATGCATGAGTGATCTTGGTTCGCAGAGGATGGGACCCATTGGGTGCGGGGATGGGGATTTGTGGAGTGTAAACGCCAGAGCCCTTGACGTTGGAGGTTTGTGAGGCCGAGGTCAAGGGGACGAGTAGGGGAAGGAGGAAGCAAGGGACAGGCGGGGTCCGTATGTGGGTGTGCTTGGTCTGGTAATGTCCGCTTACGTGTGAGTGATGTACGGTTTAAGGGAGGGTGGTGTGGGGTAGAGGAACGATAGGGTGGACGAGACGAACGGTTGATCCAACAATCCTGAGCGAGTCGTGGGGGGGCATAGACGGGGGGGGGGCGGGGGAGGGGGGCATGAGAGGTCTAGAATGTAGTCATGATGATGAGGGAGTGGGGGACCTGGGGGTGCAGCCAGGTCCAGGACAAACAATGTGGGAGGAGGGATGTGGGGCAAGGTGGAAGGGACAGGGGGAGGAGAGGGAGGGGGGCATGAAAGGTCGAGAATGTAGTTGGGATGGTGGGGGAGTAGGGGGCATGGTGTTGTGCCCAAGTGTAGGACAAAGGGAGCATACCACTTTTACCAAAGCGCCTTTTCTGCACCGCCCATCCCAGCTACGGCTAGGCCCGCCCCACTCTTTTTGCTGCCTCCCTCCCGCCGCAGAGCACAGCACAGCCCCCCCACACAGCTGAAACCTGGCCACGAGGCGGCCAGCCGCAATGTTGTTTCCCACGTGAAAAAGATGTTACTTCGACCCAAAGCACCTGCGTTCATCTCTATGAGCGTTCACTGTCAGGCCAGTGGCCCATAATATGTTTTTGCTTGGTGGCACTTGGTTTTTGGGCACCCACAAAATTTTAAGATTGTTTGAAGCAATTGATTCTTTAAATGACCGGTCTCCACTATCTAGGCCGTGGACCTGCCTCCATATCGTCTAGATAAACAAGTCTGGTTCTGATGCTTCACCCACTTCATTGCAACAACGTTATCGTATTTTTATATTTGATACCGGTATCGTCCAACTGAGCCAACAATCACGCGCTGAGAAATCTCACCCGCAAACTACTGCACAAGAAGACGTGCTGGTGTCATGCTATATTTTATGAAGAAAACAAAATCTGTCAAGAAGCCCCAAAGCCGGAGCTACAAACAGAACACTGGTACTCCACATCAATATTACCTTTTCTTTAAGGCCTGAGCCTTTTTTGAGCAAGGCCCAGAGGTGTAACGTCATTGACTTTTCTATGAGGGCAAAACCACAGGGAGAAACACAACTTAAACTTCCTGGTAGCTATCTAAAATCACAGCACTTTCTATAAGACCTAATCCAGCTTTCTCTAAAATCCATATATCGTAGCTCCTCAGAAGTTCCATATACCATATGCACATAACTCTTCGGAAATCAGAGCGGTAAGACGCCCAAGCGGCCGAGCCTTTATGCAGAAACCAGATTCTGGGCCCTGAGAGGTGTTCCGTCATTCACCCATGAGGAACCATTCACGACATGGCACAGCCCCCATGAAAATGGCCTTATGATACCCCCTACAACCCACGCACAGAGGATCGCCCTCTAGAGCTGGGCCCCCCCCCCCTGGCACCCCCACCAGCAGCTTCTCCACGCGAGGAGGCAAACGTCAGCGAGCCCAGGAATCCTCCTCCCAAGCCGCCAAGGGCACCGCCGCTGCCGCCACCACTAGCCGAGGCTCCGGCTGCCGCCGCCGCACTGCCAGCCGCAGCGGCGCCCGCGCCCGGCGTCGCCCCTCCCCGCCGCCGGGCCTCCTCCTCAACCAGCGCACGGCTATACTTGTTGGCGCTGAGCTCCAGGTCGGCGGCGCGGCGCTGAGCACGTTGCTGAAGTGCCACATTGACCGCCGTCGGGCCGTCGTCGTCCGCCACGCTCGCGTTGCGAAAACGCGAGGAGGAAAGCCCCCCAGCAGCCGCTGCAGAGCCAGAGCTGCGGCCCCCCTTTGCTGCGGGCTCATACGATGGTGCTTGCGACCTGTCGTCGTCTTGCCCGGCCCCACTGCCGCTGCCGCCGGCGCCCGGCTGAGGCGCGTCAAACATGTTGGCCAAGACGCTGTAGTTGATCTTGTTCGACAGCTTCTTCGCCTCCAGCATGTGGCGGGCGGCGTCTGTGGCGTTGTCCGCTGGAGGCATGTCCTGCACACACAGGCAAGCGCAAGGTCACAAATTAATCTCACACGTGCATTATAAACAAGCGCACACACAGGACAAGGTACTGCGTCTCAACAGGCCAATGTCGGCCTCCCACCTTCTTCTTGGTAGCAGAGCGCCGCCTCTTCTCAGACTGCGGCCGGTCCGCCATTGCCGCCAACGCCGCCTCCTTGGCCGCCTGCTTTTCTAGCCAGTCCCTGTGATGAGGTGTGATGGGTGTGGTTACGTGTTCATGTGTGACGGTGAGAGATTTGACATGATGTGATGTGATAAAAAGATATTCGAAGGTTCCGTATCTTGATGTGGATTGTGGACAGACTGTGTGACCGGGTATGGAGATGTCTGATAAGGGTGATGCGCCTATCGATACCCATATGTTACAAAACCAGCCAGGGGAGAATATCCGTTAAGGCCTTACAAATCAGAACAGACGCAGAACATCGCTCCTCACTTGTTCATCTCTGTCCACAGCAGCCCCTTGAGCTCTGCCTCCTCCGTCGTAGCGATGTAGCTGCTCAAGTCTTCATCATCGGACAAGTCAGACAGCACCTCATCGTCCTGCACAGCGGTGCTGCAGCACCTCAGCAACAACCCGGCAACATGGTAGCAACAGCCTAGCAACAACCCGACGACGGCAGCCGGCTCGGCGCAGTCACAGGAAGCAAACAAGGCAGCAGCATGCTGGACAAGAAGGCACGGAGCACATTTGCAGAGGAGCAAATTAAGCAACGGGCAGCAGGGCAGCGACAGAGCCCAGACCAGCATGAGCCCGCACAGCAGATCAGTAGAAGCTGTTTAAAAGGTGCTTGTAAGCCTATAAATGAGGTACCGGTAGCTGGACAGTGGGCATGCATAGATGCGGATCACACCTCAGGAATGATGGCCAAGGCGTCCGGCCCAGGCTCCTCCTCCTCCTCTGCATTTGTGGTGGGCTCAGCGAGCAGGCCGGTCCGCTTCTCCTTTTCCAACCGCTCCTCCTCCTCCTCTTCCTCCTCCTCTTCCTCCTCCTCTTCCTCCTCGCCCCGCACGCGCTTGTTGCTGTTGCGGCCGCTTGGCCCGACATCCACACCGCTGGCTGCGGCAGCGGCAGCAGCGGGACGAGCAGCCGCGGCGGCGCCAGCTGCTGCCGGGTCCTGCTCGCTGCTAGAGGCCCCCGCGCCCCGGCCAGCAAAAGCGTGGCCTTGGCCTTCAGCAGCGCTGGCGGCGGCAGTGGCTGCTGTGGCGGCATTCCCAGAAGATGCACCGGGGTCACCCGGAGCAGCATCCGCACCGTGGCCGTCCTTCTCCGCACGCCCAGGCCCACTTGCTGCGGCCGCAGCGGCAGCGGCTGCAGCTCTCAAGGAGGCCACCGTCCTGACCCCGGCACCAGAACTCCGGCCTGCACGTCGGTGCTCAAGCAAATCAGGAGTGGACAGAAAATAAATAGATACTGGTACCGGTATGTAACGTATGCCATGGTTGGTGGACATGGATCGCTGTGAACAACTGTGTTTAAATTTCCAGCTAAAATTCAGATACATAACGGCCTACCACCGTTGGGGGCAGGTGCAGCCAGCCCTGCAACTTTGGCCACAAGCCAATCATGGTTTGGTGACCATCAGCCAAGGGGTGGCCGCATGGCGGCTTGCCAGACGTGATCTGCCATGCTCTGAAACAAGTACCGGTGATAATGCCTCACATGCCCCGCTCCCCGTCACTGTCAGCAGCTGCCCTTGCCCTTGATGGCCGCTAGAGCGTTAATGATGGGCACCAGCTCACTAACGATGACTAAGACACTGTGAAGCTCTCAGCTGCCCCGTTGCTGTACCCTCCACCCTTGTTGGCTGCTATGGCGTTAATAACGAGTGCCAACCCACTGACCACATGGATGACGCTGTGAACGCCTCACCTGCCCTGCTGCTGGATCCTCCGCCCTTGCCCTTGCTGGCTGCCAGGGCCTCAGTGATGGTGGCCAGCTCACTGCACCGAAGCGCCTCCTCCTTCACACATCAACCAACAGGCACAGGAACATTCAAATCCAGGTCGTGATCTTCACATCCAGATCCAAATATTGTGAAACTTCCAGCACTGGTGTTGAAGAGAGTGGTCAGCATGAAAGAGGGTCGGGTAACTCTAAGTCCGGCACAGAAGCCTACCCCCCAGTCATAGCAGCCATCACAACCAATCATCATCATCAGATCATCATGTCCTTATGGACAGAAGGTAAGTCGTAGACATAATGCGCTACATACACGCTAGAGCTTGTATGCGATGAATCGCATTCAAACGCTCACACGCAAGTGCCCCGCAATCTCAACCACAAAAGAGCACCCTTGTCGTGTCATGGCACCTGTTTGATTGTTTAGTTTGGTTTTCCCTCCAATGAATCTTCACCAGCCATCCCCTGCACCCCTCAGCAGCTCTGCTGCATTAAGGCACGTGGTGTATGAATTAATCAGCCATCCTCCCGCTTCTTCCACTAGCTCTGTCGCCTTAAGTCGCCTTCCTCCTTTATACCCAAGCCATAACCTAACCATAACATATCTCAAAAGTGCTGCCACCTCATGCCTCTTTCTTCCATAGCAAATTTACGAGCCAGTCCACCAGGTCTCACCAGCTCTGCCGCCTCCAGGCACTTTCCTTTCTCATCCATAAGCCATCCCTATACATCTCTCGCAAGGGCTGCCACCTCAGAGCTCATTGTTCAGTGGGCGCGTTTAGTAATACATTTACGAGCCAGACCTTCAGGCCTCACCCGCTCTGCCGCCTTCAGGCACATTGTTTTGTGGGCTCATTCAAACCAGCCCCCCAGATCTCACCAGCTCTGCCGCCTCCGGGTCCAGCTCTGCCGCCGCCCCCAGCTGCGCCGCTGTTCGGTGCAAAGGCTCCACCTCCGTGTCCTGCGTCAGGCTCTTAGAGCGGTTGCGCTGCTCCTGGATCTGCTGGCGGAGCTCCTTGCGAAGATTGTGCGTGAAGCAGGGAGGGTTGGCAGCACCCTGTGTGGGGAATGGGGGGAGAAGGGCAGTCAGGTAAGGCGGGAGGGTTTGCTGCACCCTGTGGGGGGAATGGGGGGACAAGGGCAGTCAGGTAAAGCGGTAGGGTTGGCTGCACCCTGTGGGGGGAATGGGGGGACAAGGACAGTCAGGTAAGGCGGGAGGGTTGGCTGCACTCTGTGTGGGGGGAATGGGGGGACAAGGGCAGTCAGGTAAGGCGGGAGGGTTGGCTGCACCCTGTGGGGGGAATGGGGGGACAAGGGCAGTCAGGTAAAGCGGTAGGGTTGGCTGCACCCTGTGTGGGGGGGATGGGGGGACAAGGGCAGTCAGGTAAGGCGGGAGGGTTGGCTGCACCCTGTGTGGGGGGAATGGGGGGACAAGGGCAGTCAGGTAAGGTGGGAGGGTTGGCTGCACCCTGTGTGGGGGGAATGGGGGGACAAGGGCAGTCAGGTAAGGCGGGAGGGTTGGCTGCACCCTTCAAGGGGATTGGCGGAGAAGGGCCGTCACATAAGGCTGGAGGCTTTGCTGCACCCTTGAAGGGGAATTGGGAAAGGCGCCGTCACGTATGGCGGGACTTTTCCCTGCAACATGTGGTAGAAAGTGGGAAGGTGGGAGGCTTCATGTAAGGTAGAAGGTGCTTAATTCTGTATGCGCTAGACCGCCTTTGGAAGGCCACTGGGCAGCCACCACTGGGCCATTGGTCGTAACCTGGACCAAGCAGCAGGGCTTGCTGCATCAGAGCCCCCCCCAGCAGTAGGCGGGAGCTACGCCGTGATTTAGCATGACTGTAGCTGAATTGTGGATCAAAGGAGCACTACTGCCCCACCTACCTCGTAGATGCCGCCCGACGTTCGCAGGTATTCAATAAAGCATTCGCGACACATGCAGTGCGCGAACGCTGCGGCACCCCCGGTAGCTACATGCTCGCAGCTGGTCTTGATGCGGCGGCGCTTGGCTGGCTGCCCCGTCCCGGCAACAGCAGGTGCGCCAGCCGCTGCACCCTCAACAAGGGCGGATCCAGATCCAGCCGCCGCGCCAGATCCGGATCCAGCAGTGACAACAGCATCCGCACCCTCACCTGGAAACACAGACGCAAAACTTGTTATTGAAGGAGGGCTAGCGTTCAAAAGGGTCAGGCTTCGAGGGGGGCAAGGTTAACAGGGGCCAGGGTAAAAGGGGGTGGGGCAGGTTTACAGGGCCCAGGGTAAAAAGGGGTGGGGCAGGTCTACAGGGGCCAGGTTTAAGGGGCCAGGGTTCATAGGAAAATCATGGGTTTCCCAGGGAAATAAGTCTTATACAATGTGCCATTATGGGAAGTGACCGTGCCACTCAGACGAAAGGATCTAGATGTGTGCGAGGCACGCGTGCGGGTACATATCCCCGTGCATGCTACAAGGGGTTATCAAGAGTACACTGGATTCTCAAGCATCTGCATTTCATGCTGGCCAGCGGCTTTGGACCCCTCCCACTAACCTTGTACTGCTTGATTGTACCGCTTCACCAGCTGTACTGCACGTCCACCCCTCTAGCACTGACGGGCACACAGTAGGAGTGATAAGCCTACAGGGTCATGCTGGCCCTAGCACCCAAAGCATCCATCAGGGTATTCTGTCCGTGGCTCAGGAACTGTTCAGGCTTCCGGCCGGAGGCCTCGTGGCATGGCCTGCCGTGCTACTTGGGCCGCCCGTTACAGATTAAGACCCAGTTAGAATTTTCACGGCGAAGAGGGAACTGTAGAAAGGTGCCCTTTCAGCCAGAAAACCAGACACTGGCGCTCACCCGCCACCGATGGCAATGCCAGAACTTCTGGCACCTCCTCCTCGTCCTCATCCTCGTCCGGAGGCTGCAGCAGCCGCTGCTGCTCGGCTTCCAGCATACGGCTTTCCTGCAGTGGTGAGAGCAGTGTTCAGAGGGGAGGGGTTAACAAAGCAATGATAGGTTTGGATAGCGGTGCACCCCCAGGGAGGTGTAGGGCAAAACAGGGTGCACTGTGGACTTGAGGAGCAAGAAAATAAAGCAAACGACAGATGGCGCAGAGGGAGGATGAAGGGATCTTTGTCAGAGCCAGCTGCCCTCGGAAAATGCATTTTTGTTGTTGTTCCACATGCTGTTGCATGGGCTGTGTGTGAGTTGATTGCTTATGAGAAAGCAGTGAGCGATGCTTATGTCCAGGGGGGGCAGATTGATGATGTGGGTTTTCAGGTGAGTGGATCTGGTGTCTTTAAACAAACCCGAGTGACATGGCAGCGAGCGCTAAGTGTGATGAAGTATGAACTGTGCTTACTGTATTCGAAATATGAAAGCTTCATCTCACAAGATATTGACATGCTGCTTCTCTCAACAAGCCTCTCCATATTACGGCATTGAACAGGTAGGGCGTCGACCAACCATTGTAAGCAGCAGTGTATTCACATCATAATTAGACCAGCCAAACGGCGCCGATGCACGCACTCACATGCTCTGGCTCCAGGCTCTTGGCCAGCTCCTCAAACTCCTTGAGAGTCAGCTCCCCATTGGCTGTGCTGGCAAACTCCTTGATGCGCTTCTCCACCGTACTCCACCCAATGTGCACCACGGCGATGATATCCTGCGGGCAGGCATGCAGGCACACATTTTAAATTCGAACGTTGGTTCCATTCAAAATATGGGTACAAATGTAAAAGGCCGTAGCTCTGGGATGCATGTGCAACCAGCCTTTCTCCCACCTCCAGCCTGTCAATACCACTCAACTGCGAGGCAGCCAAACACGCCCAAAGGCCAGCCTGGAAATATCAATCAACCGTGAGCCTGTCAAACCCAGCCAAGCGCCAGTCTGTTGACATCACTCTACCGTGAGGCTGCCAAACCCACAGAGCGCCAGTCTGTCCATACGACACTGCCATGCTATCAACCCCTCCTCAACACCCACCTATTTCCTGCCCCCCTCTCAAGCTGTGGATGCCCGCCTCAGCTGAACCCCTCTCCTGCTTGCTCTGAAAGCTGTGAAAGCCCCCCCTACCCCCCACCCCCTCCGCAATACCCACCTGCTTACTGCGCTCAAAGCCGTGAATGTGCGCCGCAATGAACAGCGCAGCCCCACAGATTCCGCTTGGCCTGCGTCCCGTTTGCATCCAGTCACGCTTCATGCTCTGGACCAAGTGAAGGGCCGTGTTGCCAACCTCCTGCTCAAAGCCAGGAAAGGGTGGACAGTCAACACATTTAGAGGGAGTGCTTGCCAAAAAAAAAATGGCACACAGGGGGCATTGTGGGGTGCTGTGTTGCCAACCTCATACTCAAAGCGAGGAAAAGGGTGGACAGTCAAGACATGAAGAGGGGGTGCTCGTCAAGATGAAGTTAATGGCACAGGGGGCATTGTGGGGTGCTGTGTTGCTAACCTCCTGCTCTTAAGAAGGAAAGGATGGCATGTCGAGACATTTAGAGGGAATGCATGTGTCACAAGTAAAAAAGAGTGCATGGCATCCAAACACAGCGGGCATGATGATGCGCTATGTTACAAGCCTCCTGCTCTGAATTCGTATGGGAAGTGCATGTCAAATAAGTTAGGGGGGTGCGCGTCATCGACACACAGAGGGCACAGTGATCCGCTGAGTTGCCAACCTACAGCTCAAAATATGTACGGGGTGGGGCTGAGGGTTCCGGTCAAGGTCCTCATATAAATCACACATGGGAGGGCATGGTAAAGCGGTGTCGTGTTCAAATCCCAAACCCTAACCCCTCAAACACCTTCCTGTCCCTGTTCCCCTCCCTGTCCAGCCTGTGCCCCCTCCTTGGCCAAAGCCCCACCCTATCCTGCTCCCTTATCCCCCCTTGTTTCCCACCCTATCCATACACACAACGGCATTCTGCCCTAGGGCCATGCCTGTTTCCACCTTTGCTCCCACCCCTGCCCTCCCACCTTTGACTTCTCACTCCCGAACTTGAGCTTCTCTGTGAACCTATGCAGGTACAGCGACGGGTCGATCGGCTTGGTGAAGGCAGGGTAGTCCTCCAGACGGAACAGACGCAGCAGCTGGAGGTGACAGAGGGAGGGTTGACAGTCAGTGAGAATGGAGGCAGGAGGCAGGAGCACCCATCAAGAATGGGAGGGGAGACAGTCAGTAAGAACGGGAGGGGTGGATAGCCGCAGCAGCTGTGAGACAGAGGGAGGGTTGACAGTCAGTAGGGATGGGAAGGGAGGGATAGACGCAGCAGCTGAGTAGCAGAGGAAAACAGGGTGGAACGGAAGTCAAGAGGAGAGGACAGGCAGGAAGAGGACGCTTCAAGGCAAGGCACTTCCTAAGGACTCGAAAGAGCCTGAAGAAAGGTTCAAGAGATTCAGCAACCTGAGCATTCCTGGAATTGAACATGCAGGGTTGCTAGGAGGAGGGGGCAGGCCCTGGGGCACTGTATTCTCCATACCAGCGATCCGATCAGGGGCAGGTTAGATCCGAACATCCCCGCTGCCGCTTCATATAAAGACAACAAGGCATAGAAAGCTTCACATCGAATGCAATTGCAGATCACAGACGTGACGGCAGCCCAGCCACCCCTCTTCAAAACATTTCATCACTTCATGAGCGCCACAATGCTGTTCGGATCAAGGAGCGGGATTATAGCAGGTCCTCGACGCTGCCACTCAATCTTTAAAGCGGCAAAGCGACCCCCTAGCCTGTCCCACACTAGGGCATTATGTTCACACCTGAAGGTACACGGCGCCAAGTGTGTAGACGTTGACTGAAAGGTGGTCACTGAAGTCAATGAGCATGTACGGCTTCTTCTCTTGACGACACACGATGTACAGGCAGGTGGCGGCCACCTATGCAGTAGGAGTGATCGGCCGCAAGTGTGAGGGGGCAGGTATGAACAGGTTAATTGCAGACAGCATGTGGCGTGCATCGTGAGCAGACACTCGGACAGGCGTGTCAGGCTCGAGGCACAGGCACATGGTCTTGCATCCACCCCTCCCATCAACGATAGATTGGTTGGAGTTTAGCAATGTGATTAAGTATTACTAATATATCTTAACAATTTTTTTTGTCGGATTAGCATACCGCTACACTTTCAGCAAGCCAGGAGAGTGTTCACTATAGTTTTCAAGCACGTTGTCCAACCTATCACCCCAGCAAGCGACGTGCCTATCAGTTCCCTGGCTTATCGCACCTTATCAGATTGCCAACCCATCCTACCCTGCCATGAACATGGCACGGAAATGACCTCAAACCACTCTAGACTGTGTCCTCAACCCTCACAGCTTTTCAGGCTGCAGCTTCCCTTCCCTCCTCCTTACTAAGTTCACCCTTCTATCCAGCGTTTAAGACCCCTTTCCTCCCTAGTCCCTGTTTAAGGTTTAGAAATAAGGGTTCAGGGCCCCCAGGGAGGAACAGGGCCTGACTCGCTGCGTAAAAACCAGGTATGGACTCAACAGTGTTTCATTTTCCGGCTTCCAGTCCACCTTTGTAGGGCCCGCCCCGCGGCTGCAGAAGACCCGATTGGGACTGAACCTGGATAGGTCCTCCACTGGTGGCCAAAGCAGCATGGCTGGCCGAAAATGGGGCCTCTGGCCAGAGGCCGGAGTGTAGCGACATGTAGCTGAGTCAAGAAAAAAGAAAGGCTGATGCAGTCCCTACCTGGTTGACCCTCCTTCCCCGCGTAAAGCCGTGTTGCAGGGCCAGCTTGTACAACCGGTGCGCGGCGTCAGCTATGTCGTACGGCATGTGGAAGTGCTCGGCAATGACTGACAGCTCAGCATACCCGCGCGCAGCAGAGCTCTCGTGGCCGTCCGCCTGATGAAGGGTGGGGAGTGGGGAGCGTCAGAGCATGAGCTTGACAGAAAGGGGTTTGGGCGCTGATCTTGATGTGTCGAGCTGTAGGGTAAAGCTGGGGCTGGACACTGACCTGTGCATGGGAGGGTTGGAGGGCGCGGCGGGGGCTAGACACCAAACCAAGTGCGCCTGGCTGGATAGAGGGCAGGGTTCTGAGAACCAAAACTAGCAACGGAGTGCTGGAGGGGGAAGGTCAGAGGAATGACAGTGGAGCACTGAAAGGACTGCCATGCACATACACTTCCGCTGGCCCAAACGTCAATTGATCCGTCAAGCTTCAGGTGCTCTGGGGCGCCCATGCATCCCAGCGGGTTTTTGCGCAAACAATGAGGAACTAGATTGAGCATTTGAAAGTGTCGGGGAAGAACAGGGGGCCCGTCTACTGCCCTGAAAAGGTTCGTGTGGCAGCCTTCAAACTGAATGTGAAGAGTTTTACAGCGCGCACACGCCACATGGGAAAGCGGGCTCTGTAGAACTCTGTGCCTCGTTCCAAAGAGGATCGAGAATCCGTGCCATGACATCAAATAGGCACGGTTGCATGGCTAGGGCTTACTGATGAACCCTAGGACCCATGCCCTTGTGCCCCATGGGATGAAATCTGCCAACATTGGTTAGGTCTTAGGGATGGTGGAGTATTTTGCTGCCGGCTGCAGCTTAGGCATCCTCTCGGGTTATGGGGAGCAGCCCTGGCTCTCACCTCTCCACCGCCATATGCTCCCCTGTTGTATCTGCTTCCGCCTCCTGCGGACTGGCCGACCATCTGTCCAACCATACCGCCCTCGCCGTCGCCCCCCTTCGAAAACGTGAGGTCGGAGGCGAAGGCAATATCTTCCAGGACTCGGCCACATTGCGCGCAGCAGGAGAAGCCATTCGCTTCCTCCGGCTGCACGTCCTCCTTGCAGCTCGAACAGTAAACCATTTCCCTCCTTGTAATTCAGAACGGTGATTTTTTAAAGAAGCAGGATTTCTAGATCAAGAGGGTGGAGTAACCTTTGAGCCGTCGAATTGCAGACAAACCCGGGATACGGGCGAAGCTGGCAAGAGTTTAGCCACTGATAGTACCAGTGATCGTCGTTATATCGGGTTTAAGCCTTGGCTATTTCCAGAAGTGAGGGTAGCTGCAGAGAGCTGCTATCCAGTACTTAGCGGGAAAGGGGGCATGGCCAGGGTTTGGCGCGCGGAATACTGTTCGCGCGACGCATCAGTATTACAGTTTCGAGACTGATTGGCGCACTAAACTTTACATTGCTAAACTTTACATTGCTAAATCTTAAACCTCTATTGAAGATTCTTTATAAACCTCTGCACTTCTTCGAACCTGTCGTCCAGTATCCAAGGGCTTGGCTATATTCCTTTGTATTTTATTGTAATGAGTTTGGACGCCATTGTTGAGTTACATTGAAGACTCCCTGGCCTTCGCGTGAAGATGGTGCGATAACATGTGCACTACCAGTGTCACCTACATTGCCCAGCAGATGAATGCAGCTGACTTTTACAAATCCCCAGGCCCAAAACCTAGTTTGGAAGGACCTTTCGGCGGAGCAACTGGAGAATATCCGCCACCCTCATCCCAAAAAGGGGCAGACCAGTCGCGACTTACTCGCCCAATTTGTGGGCATCACGAACTCCAAGGAACCCAAGGCTGCCATCACCCTCGACCTGTACTCACAAGCCCTACGCTTTGGAGAGGCAAGTGGCGCATGGATGCACATGCCGCATGGCAGGCAGGGCTGCAGTACTTGTGAGGGGCACAGCCACGGCTCTTGCCACTGGGCATGGGCATCCTCTGAAACTGTGACCATGGCACAAGCACAGCGCATGGGGTCCATGCAGAAGCACAGCACATGGGTTCCATGCGGTGCAAGCACCTACAAGGGTACCAGTCGTGTGTCATCCAACATGCGAGGCATCGATCGGGGTTGGTCATGGAGGCAACACGGTGCATTGCAGCCTATGACTGTTGCAGCACGCATAGTGCTGCTGCATGGCTGACTCAACTTGTCATGACACATCCAATAACCATGAAACCACCATTCGGCAGTACGCCTGGACAAACAATGCCATGTTTTCAGGAAATACCCCTGCTGAGTGCATAGCTCAGCCCTCAGGGTCTGGGCAGGGTTTGGGCAGCATTAGGTATCGGGCAAGGCATGGGGCCTGCGCTGTGCGCCCTCTTAAATGCGAGGCCACATGCCCGGCACGAAAATTCCCTGTACCTGTAAGGCTGTCCAGAGGGCATCCTTCAGCCCTTACCACTGCTGATTGCACCACATTCCCACCTGGATCCTTGCGCAGTCTGCTCTAGTTTCTAGGTGGAATCCTCTTTGCTTCAAAGAGATGGCACAGTGCAAGACAGGGTCAAGGGTATTTGAATAGGCTGAAAATTTTGACATTTAACCTCGTGCGGTGGGAAGGGGTTTGTGAAGGGGACACTCTAAACCTCTGCCTGTCAACTCTGAAGGTGGATCCCAAATCTGACTTGGCCTGGAAAATATCCTTCCTTACACAGCCATCATCCTTTCAAATCGACCATTTGGGCATGCCACCAGATTTCAATGGTAGCCCGCTGTTAGAGCCCGCCCAATCTGAAATCCCTCTGGACTCGCCCCTCCTAGAGCATTCACCCCCCCCTTGCACCTTGCCCCAGCTCTTAAACCGCCATGCCTGCATTGCCTGAGAGATGTTTCTTCCCCTCCATCCTCCCTCCCAATCACTGACTATGTAGAGCCTGAGCTTGCATGATGACAAGCTGTCCGGCCTTTTCTCCATCGTGAAAGCTGTCCACTCCTTGTCCATTAATGAGAGAAAGCAGGTGAGGGGGGTGGGCGGTACGGGTCGGTCTGCAGCTGGGGCAGTACGGAACAGGGAACGTGCGGAGAAGTGGAGGTGTGGAGCAAAGCGGCCATATTAACTGATTTCGTGGATTGTAATGCCCATTAAAGTGTTTAATTTCATATGTTGACGTCCCATTTATAAAATAGCTTTGCTGACTTGAGCAGCCTTTCTTCAATTATACGAATTTAAATTGTGCCCTCTTGAACTCCACCCTGCACTCCTCCTGCACCTACACTTTGTTCACCCTCGCGACTGGATTTTAATTCAAACAGCGCACCCTCTCCCCACCCTCTATGCTACGCCCTCCGTCCCCACTGCAGATTGATCTATCATTCAAGTTCTGCAAGGATCTGCTCCTGGCGCACAGCGTCCAGCGGCCGCCGTACAGCATCGGCCTGTTCACACTACCAGGTGAGAAGTGTGACGTCAGCTTTCCTCGGCAGTACCACGACTACGATCGGCAGCTGCTGTACATTCAAGCTGTTTATTTGGTCTTTAAGCACAATACATGCAGAAGGGACAAACAATATCGTAAATGATACCATGAGGAGAAATAAAGAAGGACATGCTGTCCATGTCCACAGCTTCACGCAGAGAAACGGAATAATCGTAGCATCCTGAAAAGTGTCAACAGTGCTCTCTGTCGTGCATCCTGCAGAGATGAAGGCCATTCTGACTTGGATGCTGGATACATACTACAGGCACTACAAGCTGTACATATATACCTTCACGGACAGGTGAGAGCAGTACATTTTGGGGTGGGAATGTTATGCATTGAAGGCTTAGTTGCCTAGCGCCGCGAGGGCAAACACCTAAGACTACCTCCCACCACACAAGCTACGCTACCAAAGTCCTTGATCGCCACACCCACAGAGCTTGCAAATGTCACGCAAGGTTGAGCTAAACCCTTACACATTGACCGTACCTCTCAGGGTTCTGATGAACGTCACTTAATCACTCCCGCTCGACACTGTGGAGGATGCGCCCCCGTTGCACCCCTGGTTTGGCTCTGAAACCTTGACCCTCACTCTCAGGGTGCTCATGAATATCACTCATGCGCATCCGCTGCTGCACCCTCGTTGCCGCCCCAGTGAAGTGTAACCCTAAGCCCTTGACCGTCACTCGCAGGGTTCTCATGAATGTGACCCAATCACACCCGCTGGACACTGTGGAGGCTGCGCCCTCCTTGCCACCCCTGATGGAGGCACTGACGGAGGCGCAACATAATGAGCTGGTCGCGGCGGAGCAGCGGAAGGTGAATAAGGGGATGGGGAGGGAGCAAGGGAAGCGGTGCGAAAGGGGAAAGCGGAAGCAGGGGAAGGAAAAGTGAGGCAGGGGGGAGGAGTGAGCAGGGGAAGGAAAAGGGGAGGAAAAGGGGAGGAGTGAGCAGGGGGCGCGCTTGTGACCCTATCGAGAGCGGGAGAAAGGGTTTTGGGCAGAGCGAGTTGATTTTGGTGTAAACAGGCTGAAGCATCACGTGGTGCGGCCGTGTGGGAGGCTGTACTCTGGTTTACTAGATTCGTTGGATTTTGCTGGATCTGACAAATCTCCTGGCTAGACCACGCTGTGCAGCATGTAGTCGCCATGAGTTTGACCGTCGCTCCTTTTGCGCCCCCACAGGTTGATGAGGATCAAGCTGCTTTGGAGGGTGCTGCGGCCGATGCTGCCGAGGAGGCGCGGCTGGCCAAGCTGCGAGAGGAGTACATGGCTGCGATTCCTGACGCCGTCCATGAGCAAGTGGCGGCGGCGGTGGCAAGGGAGGTTGAGCTGCTGCGCAAGAACATGGTGGGTGGGGTTTTGGGGCACTGGGGGGTGGGGATTGGGGGGAGGAGAGGGGGGGTCATTGGAAGTGTAGAAGAGCTCGGATAACAGGCACTGGCTTATATACCTGACCCGCATGTTGGGCGGCATGAGGAGTGGGAGGGGCCGCTGACCAAACATTAATCGTTTTGAGCACGGCGGAAATCAAATTTGTTAGACATGAGGGAGAGGGAAGGGAAGGCAAGAGGGTACCCCCCTTGACCATGTGGCGAGCCATCTCACACTTTCGATAGCCTCATTCTGTTTCCCACCACCCGTAACTCCCCATTCGTAGGAGGAGCAGTTCCAGGCCCAGCAGGTGACGTTACATGCGCGCGTTGAAGAGCTCGAGGCCAAGATTGGGGCACCTCCTCCTAGTGTCTGAATGCGACATGTATTAAGACTTGGACGGCATGTGGCGCACGATTGGGGAAGCTCGAGGCTTTGTTTGGATGTAGGAAGCATGGTGCAACGCAAGCAACGCCCCTGATGCAACGTACCTCTTGAATTTGACCCAAGAGACAGGAGGTACTCATTTAAAAAATGAGATTTCTTGGCTGGCCAGCCCTATGTGGTAAGACAATTTCGACCACGATTCAGACGAGCTCGTGAGTTATGACTGGTGACACACTTAACTGCTGTATGTGTGGATTGGACTGCGATTCATATGTGACTTCTTGTGTCTTCACTCAACCATGAATCCTCAGGTCGTAACAGGCAAGGGAATTCGTGTCGTTGCAGCTCGCATTGAAAGGGGCAGCCTCAAATATGACTGTGGGATGCCCTTCTTGTCAATCCTACGACGATGATCTCAGGGGCCCTGAGTGTAGATTACTAAATTCACTTGAAAATGATGGAGCAACAACCTCCAGTCCTCTCTTTTGCTACTTTCGAAATGTTTTGAAGACCTTGTGGTGCCAAGAGGCGCTTTCACGATATGATCTATAATAGTGTAACCCTTCCAGCACAGAACATAAGTCAGGAAACAATCCCTCCATTGCCCTGAACAGTGAGTGATTACCTCCTGTTTGGTGGCATCCTGGAAACTTTCAAACACACGCCAGTGTTATTTGAGCTCATAATTCCAGCCACATTTTTAGATTCCCATGCCCTCCATTGTGCAATCCTTGTGCAGCATGCCCACTTGCTTGGGTCACCAGCCCTGCGCTGATCATGATTCAGTCATTTTTGGCTCAGTGGTGGCAGATCTACGCCTCCTGAGAAGGTAGCAGGAAGCTGCACACTTACAGAAATACTAGCCCATGCATGGGTGTAAACGTTCTGCCCAGGGGGGTTCCCCGGTCCAAAATCTCTCAAAGAAGGAATACACTTTTTGCAATATCCCATTCGACAGCTTGATAATACACAACTAATTAAATGACCACAGGGGCATCATCACCTGTTGACTGTAGCCTGTGTTACTCCCCACGACTCCAACACCTCGTTCAACCCATCATCACTTCTTGGCTGCTGCCTGTGATGCTATCAGGGCCTCAAACACAGCGGCAAAGTCAGCGTCCCCCAGCTCTTGTGACTGGGCCTGGATGTAGGCTGCGTTGGCTGCAGCAGCCACAGACAAAGGCTGCGCCACCTCGTCTCTGCATATAGATAAAGCGCCCAAGTGTCAGTGTGCAGTGCACAGCAAATTGAGGCTTTGGGCGGCGCTAGAAGTCAGTTTTTTCCATCCCTGATTTAACTCAACCCCAGTCAGCGAGATCATAAGACTGACTCCCGGAGAGACCTCTGCAGTCAAAGCTAAGCAACTGTGGGGATCTCCTTCGCCTCTACCCATCCGACGCAGATCCACATCCGATGAGGGTCCTTCAAAGTCCCCAGCGCACCAAGGTCGTATATCGTTTTATACCTACTTCGTCCCCCTAATGAAGACTCCACCCGTCCCCCGACGTAGCCTGTCATACCTGCATTCTCCCTCCCATCTTTCAGAATTAAACTTTCCTCCTGCTCCCCTGATTCCAGTGTCATCACCCACATCCTGTCCTCTGATGGAGCCCTGCACTCCACTCCATCTCCCGCAATACCCCCCCCTGCTGCCTGCCCCCCTCACCCCAGTGCCAGCGCCAGCCTGATGTCCTCTGATGGAGCCTAACAGCCCCTGCATTGTCTCTCCATCTCCCGCAATACCCCCCTGCTGCCTGCCCCCCTCACCCCAGTGCCAGCGCCAGCCTCATGTCCTCTGATGGAGCCTAACAGCCCCTGCATCGTCTCTCCATCTCCCGCAATATCCCCCCTGCTGCCAGCCCCCCTCACCCCAGTGCCAGCGCCAGCCTCATGTCCTCTGATGAAGCCTTACAGCCCCTGCAGTGTCTCTCCATCTCCTGCAATACCCCCCCCTGCTGCCTGCCCCCCTCACCCCAGTGCCAGCGCCAGCCTCATGTCCTCTGATGGAGCCTAACAGCCCCTGCATTGTCTATCCATCTCCCGCAATACCCCCCTGCTTCCAGCCCCCTCACCCCAGTGCCAGCGCCAGCCTCATGTCCTCTGATGGAGCCTAACAGCCCCTGCATCGTCTCTCCATCTCCCGCAATATCCCCCCTGCTGCCAGCCCCCCTCACCCCAGTGCCAGCGCCAGCCTCATGTCCTCTGATGAAGCCTTACAGCCCCTGCAGTGTCTCTCCATCTCCTGCAATACCCCCCCCTGCTGCCTGCCCCCCTCACCCCAGTGCTAGCGCCAGCCTCATGTCCTCTGATGGAGCCTAACAGCCCCTGCATTGTCTATCCATCTCCCGCAATACCCCCCTGCTTCCAGCCCCCTCACCCCAGTGCCAGCGCCAGCCTCATGTCCTCTGATGGAGCCTAACAGCCCCTGCATTGTCTCTCCATCTCCCGCAATATCCCCCCCTGCTGCCAGCCCCCCTCACCCCAGTGCCAGCGCCAGCCTCATGTCCTCTGATTGAGCGTTACAGCCCCTGCAGTGTCTCTCCATCTCCCGCAATACCCCCCCCTGCTGCCTGCCCCCCTCACCCCAGTGCCAGCGCCAGCCTCATGTCCTCTGATGGAGCCTAACAGCCCCTGCATTGTCTCTCCATCTCCCGCAATACCCCCCCCTGCTGCCTGCCCCCCTCACCCCAGTGCCAGCGCCAGTCTCATGTCCTTCTGCTGGTGCTTGAGGGGGAAGGCGGGCGGGTATGCACGCGAGGTCATGGCAGGCCCCTTCATCGCGAACATTGGTGCAGCAATTGCTCCAAGGCCGACCACCTCAATCAGGTCGCTTTGCTTGAGACCGCTCTGAGAGGGTGGATCAGGGCAGAACGTGTGCAACATGAGCTCAGCCCGTGTGATGACTGGGGTCACAGACAGGTCCGGTAAGCTGAAGCTGGGGTTCAAATTAGTGTCAGCAAGCTTAAGCTCAGGTTACAGCCAGGGCCGGCAAGCTTTAGCTGGGGATTGGAACCAGGGCCAGCAAGCTGTAGCTGAGGTTGAAGGCAGGGATAGCAAGGTATGAATGGGGTGTCAACCAGGGCCAAACTATGGACTCAGGTTTAATATATGCTGTCAAACCAGCACCAGAGACCTGGACAGAGCTCAGACATTGTGGCTTAAGATCTGGGTGAACAGCTTGGCAGAGTAATATCGGTCGTCATTTATCACACTGTCCGCTGAGATTTTGTGAGCACATGTCCCAGACCAACTCCCAGACCGTGCACCTCCAAGGACTGTCAATTCCAGATACAAATTGAATACAATCGCCTTTCCACCCCTCCCCTCATACCTTCTCTGCCAATGCCATGCCCTCAGCAAAAGCGACCATCATGCTGCCCATGACCATGTTGACTACCAGCTTCATGTTGGCACCCGCACCGACATCACCCTGAAGCACAGGTTGCAAGCTCATTGATCGGAAGAGCTGGTGGGAAAAGCTGATTGGAGGAGCTGGTTCAGAAGGTCAAGGCTGGAACTGCCAAGACAGATGAACCACATTTGTGCTGCACCACATTGAAGTAGGTGATCAAGAGTGATACAAAGCAGAAGGCGACATGCATGGGCTGGGTGGTGGCTGGCTGGCTAGCGGGCTGCATCCATTTACCTGGTATGTTTGGGGTTCCCTAAGGACACGTTTCTGCATTTATTGATTACGCAATGCGCCGCACCAGGAAGTACTTGGCCTTTCCCATGGTGTCCAGGGGTCCAGCCACGGCCTTGTAGAGGTCCTCGTCGCCTGCATGAACAGCAGTCCAGACGCTCAGTAGCAACAACCTGACAGCCTGGCAGTGCTCAGCAGCAGCACGATCCTTCAGCAGCCCTCAAACAAACAGCAATCCGCATCAGGATTCCAGACACAGAGAGTGTTGAAGTAAGATCACACTCTGATACAAGGATTGACTGCTTAATAGGAGACTCTTTGCTCTGCAGCCAAAGCACTGTGCTGCTGAGTACTGCGCTGCGCAGCTCCGGAGCAAGCAACGTGCGATGCAGCTTAAAAAAAAATTGCCATCAGCAGCATACGGTAACACTGTCCAGCATTTCAGGTGTAAAGCTTGACGAGTAACTGGTGAAAGCTGTAAATATTACGGCATATACTTTAGATATGTATCTAGCCCCGGCATCAAGTTGTTCCACATTCCTCACCTGCTGTCAGGAAGATGAGCTTGCCCTGCTCTGCCGGCCCCTTGCTGCCTGAGACTGGAGCCTCGAGGAAAGATCCGCCGGCCGCATGCACAGCATCCGCGATGGTAGACGAGGTGGCAGCGTCAACAGTGCTTATATCAATGTAGCCCTGGGTTTGAATTTGAAAAATATCAGAATGAAGGGTCCCGATTCAACAATATCAAAATATTGCCAGTGTTTTTGAATTCGAACCAGAATTTGAACGTTAAGGAATTAAGGATGTCTGGCTCGAATTTCATATTGCTTTCCCACTTCGCAATGTTGATTTTCTTGAGGCAGTGAGATTCAGTGGAGAAGTCAGACATTGGAGTGGAAGCAACAGTCTGGCATGTCGAGAGCTTTTGATGAAACAGTTGTAGCACGGCTGAAGGAGAAGGGAGGGAGGGACCAAAGTTATTTTTGTATTGCACACCAGACCTCCTTTGGCAGGCCGCTGGGTGGCGACCACTAGGCCCAAACTTTGATAGGCCTTTGGCCGGTGGTGCAAGCAGCAGGCCGTAGTGCAAGCAGTAGCAGAATTGTAGCTGAAGTACCCTCAAATTCAAAATAACCCTGGAGACAGCATCTACTCCCTGCAACATGCACACCTCAGTATACTACTACTCTGCAAGCAGTACAAGTCCTGTTTCATAATGTCTGCCAAAGCTGCAAGGTCAGAGTGATACTGAGACGTGAGCCTGAAATCTGCGATAACCCCGGACCATTGTAATAGCCCTGCCCAATCCAGATTCGTGAACCTGATACCTACACTTTCAACAAGCTCCCGTATTATAAACTCAGCAGCCATGCAACGAAACAAACAGGGGTCAATAACCCCGGATACAATCACGAAGCTCCATTGTTCCGCTATGGTCCCAAGAGAAAGGCGTATCAATTGTCACAAGCTTTATCAGAATGCAGCAAGCTTGTTTCCCCTAAATACAGTTGGACAGCTCGGACCTTTGCACTTCAAAGGTACGTGAGAGATTTCATGAATGGGAAATGCTCCTGCATGCAACTTGCCCACTGCAGAACAGCCTCTCTATTAATTTGGGTTCACCTTTCCAGCCGACATGCCTGCAGCAATGCCATCTGGGCCCATCGCAACGGCCAAAGCAGCCTCCGGGTCTGACAGCGTGGCAAACACGAAGTCAGCAGCCTGAGCACACTCTTTTGGTGATGACACAGCCTGCACCAATGGGACAAAGGAGTGGGCATGGGCATGGACACAGCCGGGTTTTGAGTTTGAATTTGGAAAGCAGCAAGGAAAATTACCAGGATTGGGCCCAGATTGAGCCTCTAGGATAAATGAGGCTGGCGTACAGTTAATGCATGAGCGCCAATCGAACAACTTGTAGGTTGATGGTAGAGGTTGCAGTACATCGCAAGCAGCGACACCTCTCGCATACTTAACCGTCCTACTCCTCCACTTGTCCTTGCTTCTCTCTCCCTCCCTCCCTGCTCCTCACCACCCCTAATCAGCCTCCCCCTGCGTCCACAATCCCAACACTCACAACTCCTGTACCCGCATCAGATCCTGCAACATTCTGCCTTCCTGTCCCCTCTGACCTTGATCCTGCAACAACGATTCATACCCGACGTCACCCTCTCCCCTGCCTCCTCTCACCTTACCCCCTGCGGCCACTACTGGAGCACACTTCTCTGGGCTCCGGTTGTGCACCACCACATCGTAGCCTGCCTTAATAAGGTTGAGGGACTGGTGCATGGTTCAAGAGGGCACATGAGGGGGGCATGTATCAGCATTCAGCAATGGCACAGCGGTAGCGTTGTCCCCTTGCAGTTTCCTTGACTCTTTTTCCGCTCCTCATCTGTTTACACGGCCCTAGTCCTCTTCCATCTCAAGGCACCAGTATGGCGCGGGTAAACGGTACAAGCTGGATATAAGTAAGCAGGTGGGAAATAAGTAGGGCTGCCACCTTGTGTCGATGGGATGCCTGGGATGCCTCAGTGATCCGCAGGACAGCACATGGTTCCTGCATAATCCTTGGATGCCACTGAGTCAAAGTTTATAAATTAGAGTTAGCACTCGCACTCGTTACTGCTCGTTAGAGTCTGTAAATTATTTGTGGCCAGTGAGCAAAGGGTCTGTAAATTAATTTTGCCTGCACGCTATTGAAATATGCCGCAACCGATGATTAATTAATTGTTGTCTTTAGGGGGGACGAAGCCGTACGACAAGTACGGTACATTAATATAAGTATAATGGACAGTGTGTTCTATGTTGAGGATATGTTCAGAGTGCAAGGCAGGGCTCTTAATAATGAGATCATCGAATATATACCAACAGTCAGTGCTATAAGCAGATTGCTCTAGTTACCCTATTGAGAAGGGCAGTGGTTCAGGTGTGCTGCGCCGGCCAACAACCACTGTGTTAAATGCTATGATCTGAATCGGTGCGTCAGTTGCGTTAGGTTCAGCCAGGGCCATTCTTGCCCAAGCCTGCTGAGCTGAATCTAGGTATCACTAGCAGGGAGCAGGTAAAAGTGGTTTGAAGTGGAACTGAGCATGTGGTGCATGCAGCAGGTGGCGCACTGTACCTGGAGGCATCTGTGATTATATTATTGCGCGCCAGATCACCTCTGGATGCGTCGGGGCGGCCACCACTGGGCCACTAGGGAACAATATTAGATCGGCCTAAGCAGCAGGGCTGGCTGCATCAGGTCTCCCCTGCCGCATGACGAGATGTAGCTGAATAGTAGCTTCGGCATCCACAAACTAACAGTGAGAGGCAGCAGTACCCGCCCCATCACATTATCATCGCTCTACATGATGTTGAAAGCCGGTCTGATATCATATCATGCGTCTGGAGGGTGCTTTGCCGATTAATTGCTTCTGAGTACCGATTTTGTATCGGTTTCTTGTACCATACCCGGTACCGGTAGGGCACTGGTGCCGGGTATTCTTGATTTTGTGTTGGATTGGATTGAATTGGGTTGGACAGGCAATATCCTGAAAGTTTCCCTGCGGTGCACCTGATCCTGACAATGGAGGCGGTAAGAGCTCACCATGGGGACCCCCAGAATACCCATGCCGACGAAGCCCAGGACTGTCTTGCCGGGTTGGGCTGCATGGGACAAGGCTGCAGTGACACGTAAGCATCGCCTCCGGCTCAGCGCCGGGCCAGCACGGTTGCTCCGGGGATTCTTAGCGAGATCACAAGACAGACAGCGCATCCTCAGGGGCTTTTTGTTGGATGCGTGGAGTCTTGAGACGATGGAAGGGGGTGGGGTGGCTGATCCTGAGCCGTCAGTCTGGTACTCTCTGAGTCACTGATAACTGTTTTGAAGGAAAGGATCGGTGTATGGGGATCACGGTTGAAATTCAAACGCGGTCGATGTAAGTAGGGGGGTCGACGCAAGTTTTTACTGGACTTCACAACGCATCGTGTAGTCGGGTTACCGCTACCGGCTCTGCTCCTCTGCGAGCTGGCACAATTCCGGCATAGTTCACACTTTGGCGAGCCTTTTTTCATTTGTGCCTGCAACTTCCGCCTCCGCCTCCGCTCTCGCACACACTACTTCATCGCGACGAGATTGTTGACTGTGCTCCATCAACTAGCTCTTATAGCCTGGGAACAGTGACCGTGGAAGGGCATCTTTCTCGACAGCTACGTGTGCTTGTTTGCGCATATAAAGAGAAAAGTAGGGCGGTTGAGGAGCACCAGGGGCCGTCCGTGAGCCTCCAACATTCATGCCATCTGCTGATGGGAAAGCATTTTCGCTTAGATTGATTCATCCGAACGCCCCTGGAGCCGAGGCCAACGGTGGCGACTATGGCATAAGACGGCTCACGTTCGTGCCTGCCGTGAAACCTGATGCCCAACAAGCTGACCCCAGCGTAGACTTTGTCATTTTAAATAATCCAAACGAGGTGCGAATAATAAAATGCTACATTTCGGCATCTGAACCGAGATGGTGAAGGCCTGCAACATGATGTGTGCAGATGCCGGCGCAACCTGTGGGAACCAGCGAGGTTGCGAGGCCCAAGGCTCGCAGCAGAGAGCTTTTCAAAGAGTCATCGGTGCAGCTTCAGTGGAAGACAGTTCGAAAAGTTGCGGCCGGACTCCAGAATCTCGGCAACACCTGCTTCATGAACTCGGTTTTACAATGCATGTTTCACACGGCGCCTTTGTCAGAGCTTTTCATGTCCGAGGCAGCGCTGGGTGTCAGCGGCACCTACGACCCTGTCATAATGACGCAACAGCTAGTAAGGCGGGCCTTCAGCGGCTCTCCGACCATTGCACCGACAGCGCATGCACGAGGCCTGAAGCTCTTCAACAAGAAGTAAGAGCTGTAGGCAGGAGGTACAGGTAAACAAGGACGCGTGTGCATGGGCATGGTGTGACCATGTGACAGAAAACCTGGTTTCCCATGCCCATGCACAGGCTGATTCCCATGCGCATGCTCGCGAAACATTTATGTTCATTCCCATGCATGTGATAGAATTGCACCATGCGACCGTCAATGAGTTCATGCCCATATCTCTTACCCAAGGCTGCCCAACCATGACTGTTGTCAGCACTGCCCTTCCTCTTAGTCTTCACCGCCTTCATTGAGAGGTACATCCTTTGCCTACTTCTTTGCCCTTGTCTCATGCCTGTGTCCATGCTGATGACCATGCCTATGTCCCATGCCTGTATTCTATGTCCAAGCCCTTTCCCATCCCTATGTTCATGCCCCATGCCCATGCTCATGTAAATAGGGAGGACTTTTGCTTATAACGGTCTACACAGGCACTGAATGCAGGGGTGTGCAAGTCCCTCAAGGACCATCACTTTGGCTGGCAACATTGTGGAGGTCTGGGGACCTATTTTCCGCATAAGTTTTGACCACATCAACATTTGGGGACAGGAGGGCTCATGATTAACAGCTTTTCGGAGCATGGGCATAATTTACACAAACAGGTGGTTCTGGAGAATTGCCTCAATACCTTCCCTATTGCGTTTCCGTTGTTTTGGTTAACTTATCCGGTCTGACTCGCCTCCTTTGGCTTCCGTGAAGCCTTGTTTCCATGCCTCCATTCCTCCTCATGTCCTGTCCCACCCCTTGTCTTTGTCCCCCTTGTCCTCTGTCTCGTTAATCTGATTTTGTAGTTCCTATCGATATAAATAAGTAAGAAAACGGGTGACTCACATGGACGGCCTGCTGGTCCATCCATGTGAGTCTCTGAGCCTGACGTCCTCAAAGCTGACACCAGGGGCTCTGTCTCAGATGACCTAAAAGACTTCAGGCATAGAAGCCGCTCTTGTCAGCCTCCTCTACACCCCTAGCAACAGGACAGCTGCCATGCTATTTTATAATTGAATGGCATACAGGTATTTGAATATTTAGTGTGTGAACCTGATGCCCTGATGCCCTTGGCTTTGGATCCTGATGGCTCATGCAAACACTGCAGGGCTGCCGTCTGCTCCTGATTTTGAATCTGAGGCCTTGGCCCTAACATATCGAATCTGTTCCCTCAGCGCCTCTCACCTCGCCCTCCCTCTTTGCTCCCCTGTTGCAGGTTCCGCCTGGGTCGGCAGGAAGATTCCCACGAGTACCTGCGCTGCCTGCTGGACGCAATGCACGAGGCCTGCCTCAAGCCCTTTCAGCCCAAGCCCGCTCCAGAGCTGGCCGCGACCACGCTGGTGCACCGCATCTTTGCCGGCAAGCTTCGCAGCCAGGTATGCCACACAGCCGGAAGCAGCTTGCACACCACCACCACCTGACAGCACCTCTCAACCTGAATCATGCCCACTGCCCCCTCACAATTCGCCTTACTCACGCGGATCAGGGGGGCTGTTTAAGAAACTTCACGTCCTCCAATACGCCATGGACTCTGTCGACCACTTCAGCTTCCTCCAAACACGTCCTGGTGCCCAAGGCCTTGACAGTTACCCCGTCTCACTGCCTCGAAACATGCATACTCGACTCTAGCATTTCTCTCCTCTGTGCTGCGCACCCATCACTGCTGATGTGGACTGTGTGAGGTTGTTGCCAGCTGTTGTTGCCAGCTGTTGTTGCCAGCTGCAGAGGCTGGAAAGTTTGCTGTGCCTGCAACTTGGATCTCCACAGCAATATCCTCAGCTCAGTAACCTTCTTGTGGGCCCTGGCCTCCAGCACGCCAACGTTTGTAACCCCGCTCTCCGTCGCCTTTCTCTGGCATCCTGCACCCTTAACCCTGCAGGTGTATCGCGAGGGTGTGGACCCCTGGTGTGAACAACATCTCCCACACTATCGATCCCCTCCTGGCCCTCCTCCCACCCTTAACCTAAATCGTTGACTCTGCCCCTCGGTTGCCTTTTCGCCACCCTCCTGCACCCTGCACCCTGCAGATCTGTTGTGAGGGTGTGGACTACGTCTCCAACAAGATTGACCCCTTCCTGGATCTCAGCCTGGAAGTGAACCGAGCAGCCAGCGTCATGCGCGCCCTGCAGCACTTCACGGCGCCGGAAACGCTGGACGGGTGCAACAAGTACCGCTGCCCCAAGAACAACAAGCTGGTCGGTGCGACCTGCTAGTGTTCAAGGGTGATACACATAACCGTTTTTCTCCTTCAATCCTGCCTGGGTGCAACAAGTACCGCTGCCCCAAGAACAACAAGCTGGCCAGTGCGACCTGTATGTGCGATAGGGTGATACCCTAAAACCTTTGACCCTGAGCCCTGGCTGGGTGCATCAAGTACCACTGCCCCTCAAGATCCTTTATATACCCTAAATTAAACCATGCCATCAGGACAAATTGTCAACTCGAAAATTGACAATCCCAGCTTTTACCCACCCCATCAATGTTCCCTCTTGTGGCGGGGCATGTGCAGAACCTAGAAAATCCTGAAAAACCTCAACCGTCAACCCTGAACCCTCGACCCTGCGCAGGTACGGGCGGTGAAGCAAATTACCATTCACGAGCCGCCCAACGTGCTGACTGTACATCTGAAGCGGTTTGAATTTGGGAGCTTCGGTTCCAAGATCTCAAAAAAGGTAAGGAGGCAAAATATAATTAAAATTTGAGGTCCCGAGCCCCAAGCTCTCTGGCTCGTGCTTTTCACCCTGAACAACAAGCTGCCCTGTTTGATTAAATCCCATGCCCCGGTGAGGGTGTTGCATTATTTTGTTCTCCACCCTGTTTCTCTTCAAATCCTGCCAGGCAGGAGATGAATGCCTCCCCTGCATTCATCTCCTGCCTGGCATGGGCTCAGCAGTCGGCATAGGCCTGCCAACAGGTTTCAGGTTTGCCACATTGAGTCGATGCAAACCCTGAACCCCAACCCCACACTTTGTATCAGGTGGAGTCCAGCTCTAGAACCCTGATCTCAACCCCTCCTGACCCCCACCCCACACTTTGTATCAGGTGGAGTATGACATGTGGCTGGACCTGGCTCCTTTCATGAGCAGCTCCGGCCCCACCGGCAAGGGCCAGCCCCAGGGCAGCAGCATGTATGACCTGTACGGTGTGCTGGTGCACCATGGCCACTCCGTCAACTCGGGGCACTACATCAGCTACGTGCGGAGTCCTGCCGGGCTGTGGTTCCTCTGTGACGACACGAAAGTGGTGCAGGTGAGTGAAGAACGTTGACGGGCAAGGAGATGATTCAAAGCCCTGGCAGCCCTAAAAGCTCTGTGGCCTTGGATCTTTATCCAAAGGGTAGAAGACACAAATTACTGAACCTGTACCCTTCTGCCCCCAGGCCACACAGCACTTAACCCTCAACCTACACCCTGCACCCCCCAGGTCACACAGCACTTCATTCTCAACCTACACTCTGCTGCCCCTAGGTCACGCCGCCCTAAACCCTCAATCTACACCCTGCACCCCCCAGGTCACACAGCACTTCATTCTATATCTGCACCCTGCTGCCCCCAGGTCACGCCGCCCTAAACCCTCAATCTACACCCCATTGTCCCCAGACCACTCATCAGTCATCACGTAACTCTGAATCTGCACCCTGCAATTCCTACCTTGGCGTCTTGCAAACTGCAACCAGTACCCTGCACCCTGCAACCCCACTGCACCCCTTCAGCACACTGCACACTGCACCCTGCACACTGCAACCCCACTGCAACCCCACTGCAACCCTTCAGCACACTGCACACTGCACCCTGCAACCCCACTGCACACCCTCAGCACACTGCACACTGCAACCCCACTGCACACGCTCAGCACACTGCACCCTGCAACCCCACTGCACACCCTCAGCACATTGCAACCAGCACCCTGCAATCCCCAGGTTGGAGAGCGTATCGTGTTGGCACAACAAGCCTACATCTTGTTCTACATCCGTCGAGAGCCGCGCTCCCCGCCTGGCTCCGCCTCCTTGCCCCTAGACGCGGTGGCAGCGGCAGCCCACTTGGAATTGAAGCGGCAGCAGATGCGCCTGCAAAAGGAGCAGCAGCAAAAACCGCAGCAGGCGGTGTCGCAAAATGTGGGTGAAGGTTTGTGTGAGGATTGGTGTCTTGGTGTTTGGGACGGGCTGGACTCCAAGGATCTCTCGGATGCCGGTGGGCAAGTGAGAGATCTTGCCGTAATATTTGAGGAACCCTGAGGAGCCTTTGGCATTCGGGATATTGAGGAAGGCTGAACCCTTTGTGAGGATCTGTTCCTTTCTGATACCTGTGTGTGCCCGCCATACTTCTGTCCTTCGCCCGCGGACTGCCCGGTTACTCCTCGTCATCTCGCTCATTTGAATGCAGGGCCACAGCAACGGTGTGGAAGCTAGCAAGGCGGGGCCGGAGCGGAAGCAGGACAATGGCAAGCCGCAGGCCAACGGGCGCGTGGGCGCACAGGCGAATGGGCACGTGATCCCACTGACGAATGGCCACATGGATGGACACGCCAGTGGCCACGAGAGTGTGCAGGCGAATGGACACATGGGCACGCATGCAGAGCCATTGGCTGCGAGCGCTGAGCCCGGAAGCTCCCCCGCTCCGTCTCGGGCGGCTTTGGACTGCAGCCCAGCGGGCGCCTCAGGCCACACGTCGACCCCACTGCCAGAGGCTGGCTGCAATGGGGCGCTGGAGCAGGGGCCGGGTCTGCACAACGTGCTGGCTGGGGGCATGTCGCCAGAAATTGGGTAAGAGCCCACCACCTGGAATTTTGAGGGGAGATATTAACGAGATAGTTCTAGATCTCTGTTAAGAGCGTGCCATCTCGGATCTAATCCTGCTCTTAAATGTTTATTGCGCACTGGCCACAGCAGAGAGGTAACATAAACAGATCCTGTACAGGGGTCCAGTGCAGTGTGTGTGCCGGTACAGGTATGACAGGATAATCTGTATTAACCTGTCAACAGACAGGTAAACAGATCCTGTAAAGTTATGGCCTGAGACAACTGCTGAAGCTCCGGATTATTGTCACATCCACCCAGCACCTTTCAAAAATGGTGTGAAGTTGAGAGTGCTTCGTTTCTTAAAATCGGGTTCCTTGGACAAAGATCCCGGGACTTTCATTATCGATGGCCACATCAAACAAGTAGGCGGAGCGTGCGGGCACACCTTGCGCTCCTTCCGGTTGGGCTGATGCGGTGCTGCCGGTCGCAATGTGTATCGCCTACCTAGCCTGTTGATGCTGTCGCTCTCCATCTTCCCCCCCTTCCACCTATGCTTCCCTGCTTCCTCATATTCTGATGCACTGCCCCTCTGGACTTATTTCTGTATGGTACTTTTTGCACATTGATAGCAGCCGGCACCTTGAAATTCACGCCCTCACCCCAATGTCTTGCTGAAAAATGAAACCTCCTGCCGCATAGAACTGACCTATGTATGCTTTTAATGCTCGGCTTCAAATTGGCGAATCAAACAAAGAATGACATGAGATGCTGCCGTCTCGCATCTTCCCCTGTAGGTCCCCTTCCACTGTTGCAAATCCAGTGGGTCCATCTCCAGGTCATTCGCCCGGCATGCTGCGTGCTGTCAGCCTAGATGCCCTGCTATCCAGCCGAGGGCTTAGATGTACGAGCTTTGGGAGGCGGATGTCCCAGGTGGGTCATAGAACAGGGGTTTATATATATAACGCTCCACCCCTAAACTCTGGTGTCCTAGCTGTGATGGACAGATTACTCGGGGAGTCCATAGTTTAGGGTTAAGGCACTGAAACCTGAGGCCTCCATCATAAGAGACTGGTGTACGAGCTTTGGTGTACAAGCTATGGTAGGTGGTTGTCCAAGCAAGCGATAGCTGAGGGCTGAAGGACTAAAGCCTAAACCCCTCCGCCATAAGGCTCTGGTGTACGTGGTTTGGGCAGAGGATGTGGCAGGCAGTCCTTTGGATTGGGGTGAGGCACTGAACCCTAAACCCTCCGCCACAAGGCTGTGTTGTATGAGCTTGGGGCAGAGGATGTGAGGATGTCCCAGTAAGGCCAGAGTGCTGGGCTGAGGCTCTTCAGCTTGGGTTAACGAGCTTCAGATGGGGGACGTTTTAGGGAAGCCATAATTTAGGGTTGTTAGCCCTAAATGTAAATCTGTTTGTCTGGGGGCATCCTTCCTGGGAGAAGGATGATGCAGGGATGCCCTAGGTCATAGGATAAAACCATTGACCCAAAGCCTGAAGACAGAGCTTCCTGCCTTCATGAGGAGGGTAGTCCGGGTAGACGATGGATCACAATTAGCAACATGACACAGCAACATACTTGAGATGTGATATACAACTGCCTTTATTTTACGTGTTTCTGCCTTACTTGTTGTTGCTTTAGGTCCAGTTGTTGATTATTGAGATGAGATGTACAGCCCCCTTGATTTCATGTGTTTCTGCCTTACTTGTTGTTGCTTCAGGTCCAGTCGTTGATTATGGGGCGACAGCGCTTGATCCGCAAGTTGCGCAGACGCGCTGGCTCTCCCCCGTCCTCCGAATCTGATGAGGATCCAGATCTCCCTGCACGCGGATCTGGATCCGCCTCTTCACCGGAGGCTGATGATGCCAGTGAAGAGGCCGGGGCTGAGGGAGACGAGAAAGTGCAAGGCAAGGCTAGTCGGAGGAGATCGGAGGCGGCTGCTGCCTCAACAGATGGTGGTGGCGACAAGAGGGCTTCAGGTAAGGGTCCAGAGCAGGCTTCACACTTATCCACACCAGATGGGCCTCACGTGGACCACATTGAAGTGCCGACCGCTTTGTCCTTGAGCACGAGTATGTGTGCGAACGTCACCATGCTCCTCGGGGTCACCAAAGGACCTGGAAATAGTGCTGGGCAATTGCGCCGTAATTCAGACATCGTGCAAGTAATCACGGTCCCTTGTGGGTAACAGTAGCTGAATGTGCCTCGAAATTACAGTGACTGGAACGCAGTCACAAACAATTCAGCTACCTTATGGACTGCAATTGGCACCGCACTGCCTGATAACCATGTCAATCGTATTGAATCACTTCCTCACGAGCAATGGTAATTGATCAAACTCAGCTCTGAAAAGGAGGAGCTGACAACGCCATATCAACCTATCTTAAATGTTTCCCTGCCCAATACCCTCCCCTCACCCTAACCCCACGCCCCTCAGCCCCCTCTTGCCCCCACAATCAACCTGGCTGGTTGCCCTCTGAGCCTGCTCACAATCTCCTGATCAGGAACCAAGCGGCTTCCATCTAAGCGAAAGCGAAATCAAGTGGCGGCCGAGGAGGCGGTTGACGACGGTGATGACGACACACCAACTGGTTATGTCCCCATGGCCACCGGGCATGTTGCAAACAGTGTTGCAGCAGCAGCTGCAGCTGTTGTGGCTGGAGAGCGCATCGGGCGGCAGGCCCAGGGGCGCGCCATGGCGGCGCAGGCTTCGGAGCAGGTGCTCACGGGAGCCGAGGCGGTACGGCTGCTCAGCGGCGAACCTGGATTTGGTGAGCCCCGAAACCACGGAAGGGTTCCGATATATTACTCTTCAACACAAGATGCATCTGAGCGTGTTTCTCAGGTTACCCTCGCAATGGTGATGGAAGAAGGGTTACCCTCGCAATGGTGATGGAAGAAGGGTTACCCTCGCAATGGTGATGGAAGAAGGGTTACCCTCGCAATGGTGATGGAAGAAGGGTTACCCTCGCAATGGTGATGGAAGAAGGGTTACCCTCGCAATGGTGATGGAAGAAGGGTTACCCTCGCAATGGTGATGGAAGAAGGGTTACCCTCGCAATGGTGATGGAAGAAGGGTTACCCTCGCAATGGTGATGGAAGAAGGGTTACCCTCGCAATGGTGATGGAAGAAGGGTTACCCTCGCAATGGTGATGGAAGAAGGGTTACCCTCGCAATGGTGATGGAAGAAGGTTTACCCTCGCAATGGTGATGGAAGAAGGGTTACCCTCGCAATGGTGATGGAAGAAGGGCGGGTTTTAAATTTAGGCGGGGTAGTGGCTGAACCTTGGCGATGGCGCGACTGCAACTTGGCTGATTCAGGGGCGGGTTTATGCCCTGACAACCAGGACAGCTCTTTTGTGGTCATGCTGCTGGCACCCACGCACCCACCAGACTGCGTCTAAACCGGGGCAGCAAACAGATTGGGATCTGCGATGACCAGTTTCTCATTCTTGGCTGGTCATGACTGAAACAAGAAACGGAAGGAAGTTTTCATCATTGACAGAGTGATGCTTGGCGGTTGCCCTAGCACCCAGGCGGGTACTCGCTAGGCCTTAACATTTAACGTGCTTGACTGTTTGTAATTAGCATGGTGCCATTTAGGGGCAGTCATTAAAAGTCCTGCCTGGAGTGCATGTGCAGGGTGCTCTATATCCTTCACCCCCCAATCTAAGATATCTGCCCCTCCCCCCCGAACCCGGGTCCATAGCTGGCACTGCCGGGGCCTCCAAGTGGCAGAGCCGCTCGTCGTGGGATGATGATGCGGGGGACATGGCTGCGGTGTCCCGCCAGCGGGCCGCAATCGAAGCGGCCGAGCGGAGAGCGGGGAGTGGGGCGTCTAGGCAGGAGCGGGATGAGTGGGACGAGGCGTATGACCAGGGAAAGCTCAAGAAGGTGTGTTGCTGTCGCTGGTGCTGCTGCTCCAGGTGGTGCTTATGCTCCTGTAGTTGCTGCTGTTGCTGCAGTTGCTGCAGCTGCTGCTGTTGCTGCTGCAATCGTTTACGTGTATGGCGTCCTGTTGCCGGGCACGCGTTTGTTCACTTGGAGCTCGATTTATAAAGTGTGAAATCACTGTGCTACTTTGTGTGACACTGTGACCAGGCCCGGATGACATCAGGTGGCAACTCAATGTATGAAGTGTGACACCATTGTGTGTTTGTATGACCAGGTTCGGCTGACTGATAAGGCGGGCAGCGATATGCATCGCGATGGAAACGCCTTCCAGATCAAGTTCCAAGAACGGCGCGGCGGCGGCGGTGGTGGCGGGAAAAGCGACAGTGGCAGCCGCGAGCGGGATCGTGACAGTGGCGGCCGCGGGCGAAATCGTGACAGTGGCGGCCGCGGGCGGGATCGTGACAGTGGCGGCCGGGGAGGCGGGCGGGACGGGGGACGCGGACAGGGAGGGCGGGACGGCAGCCGTGGCCGGAGTAGTCCTGGCGGCAGCCGCGGGGGCGGGCGAGGCCGTGATGGAGGCAGGGGTGGCGGCAGAGGGGGTCTCGCGTCCCGCTACCCATCTGCCAGTGCTCCTTCAGGCGGTGATTATGGTGGCAGAGGGGGCGGCAGCGGGGGCGGGGGCAGGGGTGGAGGTGGGCGTGGGGGTGGCATGGGAGGTGGTCGGGGAGGCTTCGGTGGGGGTAGGGGTGGCGGTAGGGACGGGTGCAGGGGCAGAGGCGGCGGTGGTGGTTCCCGCGGGCGGGGAGGGGGCAGGGGCGGTGGGCGAGGGGGGGGCCGCTTCGGTGGTTGAGAGCTGCCAGCTGGTCGGCACGCGATCGGGCGGGGACGGGCTTCCTGCTGCATTCCGGCCCATTGATGTGATGGCGGCCATTGTGCGCCGGAGCTGATATCACAGAACTGACCTCAACAGCTGATAGCTGGATCCGTCTTGGTGGGCCGGCGACTTGTGTGTTTCCACCGGGATTCCATGCAAGATAATCCCCGCCACCTGGCTACTCTTATTCCACGTTTTGTTTTCTCCTTGGAGGTGATAAAGGCAACATCTGTTTGGCTAGCCGCTCAGATTTCAAGTTTTTTGTTTCCCTTTTCCGAAACCCTCTTGGCAGAGTGCAGACCAGCTGCTAGTGAGTAACTACCAGTGCAACTGCCGCACCATGGGCACTGTTGCCCTGAGACTGATGAATGGACTGAGGTGTGAGCATGCGCAGATGGGCATACCAGTGCCTTGCCGCCTGTTGGCCCCCTTGCCTATCCCCCACCTTGCATGCACGCTTCTTTCTTGTTTCATGGGGCAGGCCCTGCCTCGAGACGCAAGCCAACTGTTATGTAATAGATGCGGTGATCGCTACCGGTAGTCAGGTACCGCGTGTCTTGATCAAAATGTCAAATTTTTCATGTTGTGTCCGTCTTTCATGGTTACCGGTAGTTATTCCGATGATATGACTGGCAGCAGAACTCCTTAAATCTAATGGATTGTGTCCGACCTGGTGGGAATCCTACTGTAACAGTCGAGCCCCCCTCTGTTTGCAACGCCAACCAGACTTGTGGGGTTGCTGGCATCCATGACGTAAAGTACTAACGGTCGGGCCTATAGCTTCATGTCGAGGCAAGTTTTGACTTCGTGTGCTGGCACCCAGAACGACAAGGGCCGCGCCTGGCAAATGTTTAGATAGATATGATAGATTCTGCATGCACTGACAGAGCCGTTCGTGGTATATCCCTGGAATTTTGGAAAGCCACTGATCCCTAGCTGAATTCAGAATAACCTCAATGTCCAAGGTTGTACTGGCTGAAGCAGTCAATAAATCAATACCCAGAGTCATCAATATCGAAGACAAAAACCAGCCCAACAAAGTGAAGTGCCAGCCTTTGACAAATCGCAACTTTCCTGCATGGCCATTTTCACAAGGTCATCATCAGGCCTTCTATTATTTCTATTCCAGAATCTCAGGGTCTGCTGAAAAAGACTTGCTAAGATAAGGGGGTCACGGTGCAGTTCACTCATGAGAACATATTCGGCCACAGACTTACGAAGACCCAGACACTGCCTAATAAAAACCCTCATGAATACCTCCTAATCTCTAGAGAAACCAGTATCTGTCAAGCCGACTCCTTTCGCAAGGAGACCTGGTCCCCAAATTTCACTCCTAAAACAGAATAGGCTTGACCAAAGAGTAAAAAACATGACCTTAAATGTGAACATTGTGTATATCAAGCTCATGACATCTCTGGACCATGGCATACAAAGCTGCCCTCCCCTTGTTAACACAACGTCTACCTGCTCCCTTCATACCCTCTACCTCATCAAATAACATACGGTACCCAAGTAGATGAAAAAGGGCTTTATACCAAGAACGCTTCCGTCATTAGACAGAGATGCCAAACGACGGCAATATTTCTGGTTTAAAACAACTGCTTCGGATTTTGTATCTTGACTGTCAAGGCATTGTGGCGACAAAAAAGATCGAGGGCATCAAGAAGTTTTTGCAGATCATCCGGCGATTCAGCGAATAAAACCAGATCATCAGCATAAAGTAAAACTCTGACTAAAGCATGTGAAAGACGGGCGCCAATATCAGGACACTCACTTCCTAAAATCCGGCCGTGCACGACTGCACGCCCATGCTCTGTAAACTACGACACAGTAAATCTCTTCTGCTCCACACTTGAACACTAGCATACCAGACAAGTATAATTCACTTTCAAATCCGACAGGTGTTACCCCCCGAAATAGCAGGGCTTCTGCAGCAGGTCTTCGTTTTTGATCTGGGTTGGTTGGTGGTGTTGAAAAACACCGGTTGGGAGTGGTGGGTTTGAAAGTGGCACTCCAAGCTGGAAGATATTTAGCCTCCGAATCCGTAGAGAGTCCTGCCCTGGCGCTTGAGGGCGTAGACCACGTCCAGAGCCGTGACAGTCTTGCGGCGAGCGTGCTCAGTGTAGGTCACAGCGTCACGGATGACGTTCTCGAGAAAGACCTTCAGGACTCCGCGGGTCTCCTCGTAGATGAGACCGCTGATGCGCTTCACACCACCACGACGAGCCAGGCGGCGAATAGCAGGCTTGGTGATGCCCTGGATGTTGTCGCGAAGGACCTTGCGGTGGCGCTTAGCACCTCCCTTTCCGAGTCCCTTGCCTCCCTTGCCGCGTCCAGACATTGTATGATATTGCGGCTGATGAAGAGGATGAATTGACAGCAGGATTGGTATTGCATATCAGACCCTGCATATATAGAGTGTGCCCTCGCATGGACATGACAGCCGTGTCTGCTGATCCAATCCACGTGCACATATACACCCGGATCAGCAGACGAGGACTACGTGTTACAGCCTCCGTGCTGCAGGATAAAGTATGGTCGATTACTTCTGATTATCGACATGTTGCGTATCTTTTCTTCCAAATAGTTAAAATGGCCCGTACCAAGCAGACTGCCCGCAAGTCCACCGGAGGCAAGGCTCCCAGGAAGCAGCTGGCTACAAAGGCAGCTCGCAAGAGCGCCCCTGCCACCGGAGGCGTGAAGAAGCCCCATCGCTACCGCCCTGGTACTGTCGCCCTCCGTGAGATCCGCAAGTACCAGAAGTCCACCGAGCTACTCATCCGCAAGCTGCCCTTCCAGCGCCTGGTCCGTGAGATCGCCCAGGACTTCAAGACCGACCTGCGGTTCCAGTCTTCGGCCGTCCTGGCACTCCAGGAGGCAGCTGAAGCATACCTTGTCGGCTTGTTCGAGGACACCAACCTGGCTGCCATCCATGCCAAGCGTGTCACCATCATGCCCAAGGACATCCAGCTGGCCAGGCGCATCCGTGGCGAGAGGGCTTAAGCTTCTCATGCCCTCACCGTCCATCCATTCCCATCAACCAAACCGGTGTTTTTCAACACCACCAACCTACGACACCACTGTCTCCAGCTTTCAAGTTCCTTCCCATCACTTAGGTCGTGAGCATAGCTACTCCTTGCATGGGGTTGCTGAGTTCCTTGTTCCTGTCCCCTCATTTACAGTAGGAGGGTTTCAGTATACCCGCAGAAGAAACGAGAGGATCCTTCTGACAGGCAAATGCATACAATTTAAGTACCACCGTACTGACTCCCAAACCGGTGTACTTCATGGCTAAATCCTGATTCATTATGGGATGCTCTATCATACCGATAATGGGATTTTATATTCATTCGTTCGATTTTAAGCACCATGATGTTGCTGTCCATGGCTGGTTTGTTTCATGCAATATTTCAGTGACACGCGCGGAAATAGAAGCGCACCCAATACAAGGATCCAGTTTAGGGTCAAACATCCCTTCTTAGTGGGGAGACCCCTCCACACACTCTGACCTGATGGGAGTTTGGCTTCTGCTTGAATGTCTTTTCCTTCTGCTTGAATGACTTTTATTAGCATGCTGATGCCCAGTGTGATATCAGTTACTGTCCATTGAACCCTGGCTGAACCAACTATGCATGCACACATCTCCAATATCAGTTGATGCTATGTCCGCAGCGGTGGAGTGTGAATGTATGATAGCAAGGCTAGCACTGTTTATTTGATATGCGGTATGCTACTGCACCCAGGTACAACGGTGTGCGCCGTGTTAGGGCAAACCAGGAGCCACGCCAGCAAGAGGTTGTGTGCTCACGTGCGCATAGACTTGCAGCTGCGGTCCGGCGCAATGAGCACGGCTGACACTAGAGGACAGCGCAGCAATTAGTGGCGTGAGGCACATTGGCAGTCAAAGACGTGGTAACTGTCGTTGAGGGGCGTAGATGTTTCAGAGGCTGAGGATTCCTTTGACTGTCCTCATTTTCTAGCCTTTTCCTGTTCCTTGACCATAACCTATCTACCACACTCATGCCCACCTTCCCTACTGGACAGATGGTTTTCCGCGAGGCCGACCTTTTTTTAGGACGAGGGCCCGTTGCAACTTCATAAATTGTTTATTTCATGGTTACGGTATTCGACAACAATTAAGCTACTTCATAGCCTATGGCTGGAGGGCCTATGTGTTACGAGCCATGCTGCTTGGGCCACCTGCATTTGTAGGTCAACTGGTGGATTGTGGACAGTGTTTGCCTAGGCAGTGAACCGCCAAAGTGATCCGGTGCTCACAAAAATGAACACATGCGGCCATAAGTGAATGCAGCTCCCTCTCCATTAATTGCCAATCTTAACTTTAATTAACTAAGCTACGTTTCCGAGATATAGCCGTACAGAAACACAGTCCGTACAGAAAAAGATAAATTACACTCCTGCGCGCGGAATTCCGTGACTCGAGGCCTGAGATCAGGAATGGGACAATGTATGCATTTGTTCTCTAGAGCTAAGCAAGATATGCCAGAATCATTCAGTGTGTGAAAAGCGAAACTTTCCCCCGACTCCATTTATCACTCGATCACTCATGCCAGGCAGGCAGGCGGTGGTCGAGGGCGGTGGTGGCAGGCGACGAACTCAGAATATAGCACCTCACGCAGGCATTTGCAATACCGATCATGAATTAAACATCCCTCGGAAATGATCAAAGGTCAGCGTGCGAGCTCGAGCAAACCTACAATAAGCCGAGGGCGGCCTCGTCGAAGTCGTCAGGCAGGGGTGCAAGTTGTGCTCGGCACCTCGTTATTGCGCAGGTAAGACTTATAACAATTGAGGCCTTCAGATCGCAAGTCGCAATCGGGATCACTGCCAGCGAGTCGGAGCGATGAGGGCCCAGTCGGAGAAGGCAGGGTTGCGGGCGATGCTCGGCTCCGCAGCTTTGTGCAAACAAGCTATCAATCGATGCAGTTCGTTCCAAACAATACAGATACACGATGGAAAGATCGCTGCCACTCAGTCCAGCCGCAACAATGGGCGTCCCAGCGAAATGCCTGGCCTACTAGTCGCATGCATGGCCACAGCCATTGCTTGCGCACTTTGCTTGAGACATAAGACCAGGCAATCAAGTGTAGCCACCCATCCCATGCAGCCCCAGGCCCCATCTAGAAACATGCATGGAATATCACCCACCCCTCCAGACTTGCATGACGCACCAGGACGTAAAAAACGGGGGCATGTGCAACCCGCCCGATCGGCACCCAGTTCCTTGGAGACAAACCTAGATTGCTCATTTCAGTTCATTGGCAATTAAGATTGAATGGGTTTTGGGAATTGTGTCTTTTCTGAAGGAAGCATGTCCATGTCACACATCCCGGTGTTCAATAGGCAACATACCAAATGGCAGGCCGCAAGGCCCTCACCAAGTTATCTGGCATACAAAATCATTTTATTATCCCTAAGAATACCAAATTACCAATGACAAATGCATTTCATACTGTTTTCATCCTTTGCCTTCACACAGTTTGATGTAAATTCGCCCGTATGGAATAACACGCGGTTTCAAGGGGGGGGGCAAAAACAAAAAAATCGACCCCATCCCCCTTTTTTGTAGATCTTAACGACAGCGTTCCATAGCTGTTTTTAAAAGTGTTTTGGCCCAGGGGGGTGGGAGATATGGGGGGGCAAAGTTGGGGGGGGGGGGGGGTCTCCCAAAAAATCCATTTTGTTTTCATACTTCGTATCTTTTTTCTGGAGGTCTGTTGAGGCTGGCAGCGGCACCTATCTCTCCTTGCCAACATAAGTCCATTTACATCCTAAATGTTGCTTGAATTACCACATGCCCCCCTGCCCCCCAACACTGAGGGTTTGGCTCCATTGGACACCCCCTGAAACCAGCTGAGTCATTCTTAGTTGACTGATGGTATGTCTTCACCTAACAAATTGAAATATACCAGTACAAGCGCCTTGACAAGCTGATCAAAAAACACCCCTCCCATGCCCTGTAATTTTGAATTTTGACTGCGATATTTGAATTGCAATGGGTTCCGGAGGCGGGGTGGGGGTGGGGGTAGGCTCGTTAAGTGCTCTTTTGGGGGGGGGTCCCTGGCTTTTTTTGCCCCCCCCTGGCGCGGTTTAATAATTATCATTGAAGGGTTATGCAGCTAAACTCTCATGAAATAACCCAAGCCACTTCATGCAAGTAGCATGCACCTGTCCTTGCACCTACCTCTTCTCCTATGCCATTACTGTGCACTTGCCCCTCTCCCTGCCACACCTGTCCCTGTCCCTGTCCCTACCCCTGCTTATTACCAACAAAAGTAGCCCACACCTGCCACCCCTTGCACCCGTTACCCTCCCGCATGCAGCCTCCCCACCTGACAACCGTCACACGTAGCATGCACATTTGTCCACACCCGCCAAACCTAGCCCAGAGCCTATATATCCCAGCCCTTGCCCAGCCTCAGACACCGCAACCCTGACCTCTGCATGGCTTAGCCCCTGTTCACGCCTAAGACACCTCATGCCCATAGCCTGCACCTTCTCCAATCTTGGACACCCCACGCCTTCCTACCCACCTGGCCCCCACCTGGCCCCCCACCTGGCCCCCGCACCTGTCCTTACACCTGGCCCCACATAACTCCTCACACCTGACCCCACTCTTTAGTTTCCAACCTTGCTGTTGGACGCCGACGCGGCCGAGCCTTTGCAGCATGGCCCATTGGTGTAACATCATTGACACCTGGCTCCACACCTGTCCTCCCACGCCCTACGTAAAGACCTCACACCTGCACCTGCCCCGGCTCTGCCAGCACCCGCACGTAGCGCACCAGCCCCCCACACCGGTCTCCCACGAACCCTAAGCCCTTCACCCAAACCTGCCGGCGCAATCAAGGTGGGCGGGAAGGGCGTGGGGTTTGTTGACATGCACGTCAGACCATTGTGGACGAGTTTGTTGCAGCAGGGTGCCAGACCACGGTTTCAGGCTGAGGGTTGATGCCCTAAACCCTCAACCCAAACCTGCCGGACGCAATCAAGGTGGGCGGGAAGGGCGTGGGGTTTGTTGACATGCACGTCAGACCCCCGTGAAAGAGTTTGTTGCAGCGAGTGCCAGACCACGGTTTCAGATTTTGAGGGTGTATGCCCTAGGCCCTCAACCCAGACTACGGTTTCAGGTTGAGGGTTTATGCGCTCAACCCTCAACCCAGACCTCCCGGCTGTAATCAAGGTGGGCGGGAAGGAAGGGAGGGGGGGGGGGGTCGATGTGTAATGCGTCGCAGTCCCCCGTAGAGGGTTAAGGGTTTAGGGTTAAGACCCCCCGCTTAGGGTTTATGATTTATTTCTCAGCTTAGGGTTTGCAGTTATACCCCCGCTTAGGGTTCAGGGTTTCAACCCCCGTCTAGGGTGTAGGGTTTGGACCCTCGCTTAGGTTGTAGGGTTTAGACCCTGAACACGAATGTGCCGGATGCAGTCAGATGGGGAGGGAAGGGACTCAGAAGGGAGCGGGGTTTGTTGTGCTGCGTCCCAGGCCCATGATAAGGGTTATGACCCTCAACCGACACCTGCCGGATGTAATCGAGGTGTGCGGAAGGGAGCGGGGTTTGATGTAGCGCACGTCAGACGGACGTTTGGGGGGCGTTGGGCGGCCATAACTGGTTGGATGGGTACCAAAATACCAATGCTTGATCGGCGCTCGGCCTGTAGCCCAAGGAGCAAGCATGCACCTTGCTGCACCAGCCCCCCACACCTGGCCCCACACCTGTCCCCCATACCTGTCTCCCACACCCGTCTCCCACATACACCTGCCCCCACACATATTCCCCGCACCTGCCTCCACACCTGGCCCCCGCATCTGTCCCCACACCTGGCCCCCGCACCTGGCCCCCATATCTTCCTCCACATCTGTGACCACACCTGTCCCCAGTCCCCAAATCTGCCCCCCACAATTACCCTCCACACCTATCCCCGCCCCTGCCCCCCTGAATGAACATGTATGTAGCCCACATCTCTTTCCAAACATAGGTCAATCCTGTACATGCCTTCACATCCCTGAACAATCCATCTCAACCTTCACCTTCACTTGTACAGTGTGAGACTTCTTCCAGCGGAGGAGTACAAAAGACTACAAAGACAACCATTTTTTAATGTTTTCACTTTTCACTCACAAGCCTCAGACAATCCTCCGATGCCAACACTTTTGTGATCTAGTTTTCTGTCTTCATGCCGTCACATGACACCTACACTTGTAACAAACCAAAGGTGTAGCGTCATTTCAGCATGGCCCAGAGGTGTAACGTCAACAACTTGTAACAAACCATACGGTAGGTGTCATATCACTGACTTGTAAAAAACGACTTTGCTAGAAACATATTTATAGCCTCACTTCAATGTCACACGGGGGCTGAGACAGAGGCACAGCTTAATCATATAATTAAAATCTGGATTTTTTGCCAGTGAGTACCGATATCGTTCAAATTCCCCACACTTTCCCAATATTCTCATCAACATGCTCTACACGCTCCCACCTACCCACTGCAGTTGCCTTATTTCAATAGGGAAGCACCACCTATCCATGAAAGGGCTTCACGGCTTAACATTGCAGTATTGTGGCCCCTGACCATCGACTTAATGAAATCTACTTTTTGGACTTGCGGTTGATAACCACCTCTCATGTATCGCCTCATGCTAGGGGAAAGAATGGCTATAATATATTACTAATGGAGATGTAATTAATTAATTGCTGCATGCAATCTTGAAAATATTGAAGTGCCCAAAAACCAAGTGCCACCAAGCAAAAAAATATTAGTTCCTAATAGTTGATTACCAAATATGATTCTAACAGTTTGCAAGCTGCCTACAGCTTGGTGGAATTGAAACTGATAGGTTGGGTGCAATCCGGATGATAGCAAGCGGTGCATGCTGTCCTCTAGCGCAAAACAGACAGGACACTGATCATGATGAAATGGTGGTGTTGAATGGTGTTGATATGGGATCAGGATGGTGGTGTTGAAAAACACCGGTTTGGTCTGACAACGCAGAGAGAAACAACGGGTGAGCTGTTTAGGCCGAGGTGAACTTGGTGACAGCCTTGGTGCCTTCAGAGACAGCATGCTTGGACAGCTCTCCTGGCAGGACCAGGCGCACAGCGGTCTGGATCTCACGGGAGGTCATTGTGGGCTTCTTGCTGTAGCGGGACAGGCGGGCAGCCTCGGTGGCGATGTTGTCGAACATGTCGTTCATGAGCGAGTTCAGGATGCTCATGGCCTTGGAGGAGACGCCAGTGTCGGGGTGGACCTGCTTGAGCACCTTGTACAGGTAGATCTTGTAGGACTCGACTGCCTTGCCGGATTTCTTCTTCTTCTTGCCATCGGTGCTCTTGACTGCGACCTTCTTCGCAACTTTCTTCTCGGCAGTGGCTACTGCAGTGGGCTTCTTCTCAGCGATTGTCTTAGGTGCCATTGTGTCAATACGAAATTTGAGAGTAGTGAATGGGTACTTATTAGAGGTCGCGAGACGTTTATGTAGTGTTCAAATGATCGGACGACCGGATCAGCAGGCACCGACAGCTGGCTGGTCTGCTGATCCGACCTTCACGTCGTCTATTAAAACAACACGTGGCGAGTTTCAGGTACTAGATTACCATTCACTGTATTCCCATAATCCCCTCGGCAACATGGCTGGCAAGACAGTATCCGCTGGTGGTGGTCGCGGCAAGGCCGCTGGAGGCAAGAAGTCCGTGTCTCGCAGCGCCAAGGCTGGTCTCCAATTCCCCGTGGGCCGTGTCGCTCGCTACCTGAAGAAGGGCAAATACGCTGAGCGCATTGGAGCTGGCGCCCCAGTCTACCTGACCGCAGTCCTTGAGTACATTGCCGCCGAGGTGCTTGAGCTGGCTGGCAACGCTGCCCGCGACAACAAGAAGAACCGCATCATCCCCCGCCACATCCAGCTGGCCATCCGTAATGATGAGGAGTTGAGTAAGCTTCTGGGCACCGTCACCATTGCATCTGGTGGCGTATTGCCCAACATCCACTCCGTCCTGCTGCCCAAGAAGAGCAAGAAGGATGGAGAGTCTGCTGAGGTCTAAACGATCATAATCCTAAGCCGCCGTCCTTCGACAAAACCGGTGTTTTTCAACACCACCAAAAATGACCCTAAATAATTACCTATAGTCTCGCCTATAGCGTTCAAATTGCATGGCACATGTGGACTTGACAGCCAGCGTACTTCTGATAGAGCCTTCCACCAGGAATCGGCAGAGGAGGACGACTACGGTATGCGGGTCCTGCTAGCATCAAACGAAGTTGTAACTGAGTTTGACTGTACTGGCTGAAAGTGCTGCGCGGACGAAAATTTTAATCATTTCCAGTGATGCGCGATGTTTAATTAAATTTCGCGCTGCGCGACGTTAAATTAATTTAAAATTTCGTCGTTGCGCGATAGTTTTTAAATTCTTTTTGGGGGCGCGGCTGAAAGTTAAATTCTTTTTGGGGGGGGGTGCGCGGAGTTAAAGTGGTTGTGCGCGGAGTTAAAGCGGTATGTGCTGTCTGTTTGGCACAGGTGAGGTACATGTAACTAGGATCTGCTAGATGCACTCAATACAGTAAAAAACATTCCGAGCGCAAACTGGGGAAATATATGTCAGATGCTGCTGCATACAGAGCTTTTGTGACCATATCCGTTCAAGGATAATCGGAGGACGGACAGTCTGCTGGCCTGGCAACAACACACATCTGCCCAGGAGGACAGCCAGCTAGCCTAGCATTGGCTAAATTGACCTATGGCTGTCAGGAGGACGCACAGCCAGCTTGTTGTAGGAAACTGCTGCCAGTGGGGCCACAATGGCCACGTCAGTCGAAAAAGCGAGTCCAGCTAGCAGGTCACGGATCAGAAAGACTGGAGTGGGCCGGGCGGAGGCTCTGACAAAGAAGAAACGTTCCACGGCCTAGTGTCCTTGTTGTCTACACACTACATATTTTGTGCATATGCCAGATGTCAACCGCCCAATTCACAATGCTGTCCCTTTCACATCCCTCAACTTCTCACCTCTGTCTCTCCTCCTCATAATTTGTGCGAATCCTGAGCGCACCAAAGGGGTAGGGGAGAGGGTTTGGCTTTCATTATCCAAGGTTGAGCTCAAGGTGACCTTATTGACCTTCAATTTCAGTCCCGGCCAATGTTTACATGAGTATGCTTCAGCCACAACTCAGCTACATCACGACCTTCGGCCGGGTTGGTCTGATGCAGCGGGCCCTGCAGCTTGGGAGCTCTGAGTTTGCCGTTCCTCTTCAGACTTAAAACAACTGGGAGCTGAAACTGGTATCTGACTAACTTAGCTGTTTATCTTAGCTGACTTGTTCACGCACATGGTGTGAATGGTTAAGTGGTCCGTATGCCAGTCAAGGTTAGGTCCCTATAGCTGCCTATCTGTGTTCCACAAGTGTCTAGGCTCTGTTGCACACAAGTGTGACTGCCAATGCACCTAGACACGCTGCTGCGTACCGGGATACGCCTTGTTTGTCCCCGGCCAGGTCGATAAGGCCATAGCTGTCTTACGTGTACTTAAGTAGTTGTTGTGCTTCTCAGACCACTGTCTTAGACAGGCAGCGGGTCAGCCACGACCGGGCTAATGAAGACCTAACCTTGGCTGGCCTACAACCAGTGGCCCAAGCATTAGGCCTTGCTGGAGCAGCCTGCCCTCCCTAGCCATGTGTAGCAGGCTTGTAGCTGAGTTATCGCTGAGTTGTAGCTGACGCACGTTACACATTACACTGTCCTGCGCCCTTGACACATACGCATCAACATGCTCCGAAGGCGCGTCGAACACAACACTCTTGCCGTCATTTGGCTGTGGGGGTTCAGGGTCTCCTCTTCCATGCGACAGGCCTTCCTGCAGGGTGCAGCATTTCAGGGGTCTGGAATGTATTCAGCGGCAGTTCAGGGCAGGCGTTCGGTACCTGCCAGTCCTCACTCAGGAATTACACACTACCAATACTTAATACCTTATACCCCATGTATTATGCACCTCAAGGAGCCTGACACCGCCAAGTGGCTATGTAGCTTGTGGGTCGCATGTGAACAACAGTGTCATGCACCCCTCGCAGCGTAAATCAAGGTGCACGGCCGCATGGCGATGATGCTCGAGATCTTGACCAGCCAGGGCCTTGACTAGGGCCTCTACTGGCCCAGTGAGGAGGAACAGCTCTCAAGGAACTGTGCGCGGTAGTCCTAGCGGGAGGACGGACGGTAGTGGGAGAGCGGGTAACTATCAAGCAGAACGTGAGTACGAAGGGGGAGCTCTCCAGAAAGTGCGTTGAAAACAGAACCACAGAGGAGGAGAGCTGGGTTTGAAGATGGGATCATAGGAGCATGGCGATGCTCCATACGGGAGGACGGACAAAGGCCGAAGGGCAGGCAAATAGAAAGGAGGACGCGTGGCTGGGGGAGGAGGGCAGCGGATTCCTATTGAGGAGAACAGGAGGATTGAGGGGCAGCCTTACAGGAGCTGAAGAGCAGCACCCTTAACAGAATGACAAAGGGGCACGAGGATCGAAGGATGGGTGCATGGCAAGGTGGCAACGCTCTTAACGGGGAAGGACGGGGGGGTAGGGAAGCAGATAAATAAGCCAGGAGATTTTGAGGCTGGGGGTGGGAGAAAGTTTATTTCTATCCAGAACATGAGTTTTGGGGAGAGCAGCTCTCCTTACAGGCAGATCGGGGAGGGAGCGGGTGACCATCGAGTAGGGTAGGGGAGCAAGGAGGGAGGGATGATGATGGAGAGGGAGAGCCAGTCGCCTAGGAGGAATGGAAGTGGGGAGGATCAGTGAGCTAGGGAGGGAGCGGGGGTGGATCGGATAACTGAGAAAGACGGGATGATGGGGGAGAGGGAGAGCCGGTACCCTAGGAGGAATGGAGGTGGGGAGGATCAGTAAGCTAGGGAGCGGTTCATTACCGAGGATGAAGGGATGATGGCAAGCAGGCGACGGGTAAATGAGGAGGCATGGATATGGGAAGATGGACAAGCTTGGCAGCGGGGGGGTATCAGATTACCGAGAAAGACGGGACGATGGGGGAGAGGGGAAGCGGGTTACTGAGGATGACTGGAGGATGGGTAAACGGGGGGCAGGTTACCAAGAAGGCTTGGCCACTTGTGGCCAGTCACCTTTTGTCTGGAAGGGTTCACACTCCACACTACCATGCACAGGCCCTGAAAATAAACAGGATGAAGTCACTGTTCCAGGGTTATCACCCGCGTGTCCAACAACTGGCCTTGCTCAAAGAGTCCCAAAAAGCAGCGGCAAGGAAGCCTAGAAAGTCAACAGGCGAAGGGGAGCTTTTCAAACACGTATGTGAGGAGTGCCAGGTGCCGGAAATGACAGCTGCCAAACAACAATAAAGCAGCCAGGTGGATTGTGCTGGCTCTTCTACAGAGACACCGCAGTAGTGATTTTAATCATGCACAACGAGGGGTCCTGAACGCCAGGATGTACATCAGTGCAGGTACATCAGTGCAGGTACATCAGTGCATGTAGATCAGTGCAGGTACATCAGTGCAGGTACATCAGTGCAGGTACATCAGTGCAGGTACATCAGTGCAAGTACATCAATATTGAATCTGACGTGAAAGGTCCTTTCAAGCTTCAATGCAACCACCAGTGTGTGGACGTTGTTTTGATTGCATGGAGGAGTTGCAACAGCAGGTCACGCATGCCCAGCTGTCCCACCTGCTTAAAGGCAGCGCTACAATCCAGTCTCTCACTGCCTCCCCCCACCTTCCCTCCCCTTCCCCTCCCAACGCCCATGCACGGACAACCCTAGCCCCATCGTCCACCCCCCATGCCCACCCCCTACATGACACATCCTGTTATCCGCTCCCTTGCTCTCACTCAAAGATAGGCAACCCCGGTCCGGGTTAAGATTAAGAGTCAAACAAACCGCCCTCTCCCCCTTCACCTAAAACTGTCACGGCTGTCACTGGAAGCCGATCGTGCCCATCTTCCCCACCCTAAGAAATCCTCTCCTCCTCTCTTACTGAAACAAGCCCGCTCCCTGCTCCCCAAAGGATGACAATATTCTCCGATCTACATACGGAAGCATCTCAATAGCACGCTGAGCCGACAGGGCCGCCATTTCCGCCAATTGAGGGGCACCGATGCGCTGAAATTGCACGCACCCCTTTGACTGCGGGGTGGGAGGAGCAATACATAATGCACATGATGTCAGCAAAAAGCCATGTCATGTCATGTCATGTCATGTCATGCTCACTCCCAGTGTGCCAAGTTTGTAGCGGCCCTAAGTCCATGGATTGTTACAAGCTTGACATCAGAAGAGCGACAGTATAACACACGACGCATAGCATTTGAAAGGGCAGCCATGCCATACCATGTCATGCCAAATTAAATGTGGCCCTGTGGGTCATAGACAGGAATACGGGATAGCTATACACATCAGCATCAGCATCAGTAACACTTTTGATGCAGTCCTTGGCCCGGCAGGCGGCAGTAACAGGCCAGGGCCTGAGGTCGGGCACATGGGCAGTTTGGGGTACGCCATGCCAGGTTATGTGAGAGACAACAAACTGCTAGATCAGTAAACACAAAAACTGTGCGCTTCAGCTGCGCGAGCAAATTAACACGTTAAAAATAAAGTAACACATTTAAGAAATAATGAAATCACACTCAACAACCCAAGGGAAGGCAAGATTCAAATCAACGGTTAACTCGCCCTCTGCTTACGGGCAGAGGGGGCATGAGGGGAAGGGAGGGGACGGGTCAAAACAAACCTGCTTCAAAACGACTGGAATTAGTGTCAAATCAACATACGTGCTTAGAAGAGGACTTGTGTGGGGAGAGGCAGGAACGAAGGGAGAGGTGGGTGCTTAGCATCCTCAGCACTGCGGCCCTTCCAACTCCGCATCCTCAGCGTCATTACCTCCATCGTTGCAGGCATGAATTCGATCCGCCGCGTCACCAGCATGATGCTGATACCAGTCTTGCCTGTGGGCAGGGTGTGGGCCTGTGTGCGGAAATCAGTGACACTAGCTCAGTACCTCTTCAACCTCTGCCAACATAATAGTATTGAGCTTCACCCCCCCCCTCCCCCTCCCTCAACCCACATGACAGTGCTCAGCTTCAATCTCACCCCCTTCAGCCCACATAGTCGTGCCCAGCTTTATTCCCCTCCCTCCCTCCCCCTTGAGTTCCAAGAGACCTGGTAGGGATGCGTATGCTTCATGACTACATGCAAGAAAAAGTCGCAGCGTTCTGTGTCTGCACACATGGCCCTTCGAACCATGGATTCTACAACTCGACATGGGGAGTAAAAGACAGTCCAAACTCATCGACCCGTACTGCTTCAAACGAGGCAACTGCCAGTTTTTCAGCTGCAGATCTTGGTGACGTGAAAGGCGTATGCATGCATGCAGCTGATTTGGAAGATGAAGACAGCTGATCAGGACTCACGCATGCTGCTGATCTGTACCGTGCATGCCACTGATCTAGACCATGCACGCCAATCACCTGGACCATGCATGCAGCTCATACGGACCATGCATGCCACTGGTCTAAACCATGCACGCCACTGACCTGGACCATGCATGCAGCTCATACGAAACGTGCATGCCACTGATCTAGACCATGCACGCCACTGACGTGGACCATGCATGCCACTGGTCTAGACCATGCACGCCACTGACCTGGACCATGCATGCAGCTCATACGGACCATGCATGCCACTGACCTGGCCCATGCTTGCCACTGACCTGGACCATGCATGCCACTGACCTGGCCCATGCATGCCACTGACCTGGCCCATGCTTGCCAGTGACCTGGCCCCAGCATGCCACTGACCTGGACCATGCATGCCACTGACCTGGCCCATGCTTGCCACTGACCTGGACCATGCATGCCACTGATCTGAACCATGTATGTGGTCCTGGGCCATACATCTGGTTTCGGACAGATGAGGCTGTTGTCATGGCCATGGGCCTAGCTAAAAAAAGTGTTCCCTCTCAAAGTACTGCAAGCAAGTCTACAGGGTGCACCTCCGAAATAGCAGGGCACCTTCAAGGGACGTTCGGTTCTGGTTTTAGGTTTGTTGGTGGTGTTGAAAAACACCGGTTGGGGGTGGTGATATAGGTAGTTAGTTAGTGGATCTCCGAGCTGAAGGACGCTTAGCCTCCGAATCCGTAGAGAGTCCTGCCCTGGCGCTTGAGCGCGTAGACGACGTCCAGAGCCGTGACAGTCTTGCGGCGAGCGTGCTCAGTGTAGGTCACGGCGTCACGGATGACGTTCTCGAGGAAGACCTTGAGGACTCCGCGGGTCTCCTCGTAGATGAGGCCGCTGATGCGCTTCACGCCACCACGACGAGCCAGGCGGCGAATAGCAGGCTTGGTGATGCCCTGGATGTTGTCGCGAAGGACCTTGCGATGGCGCTTAGCCCCTCCCTTTCCGAGTCCCTTGCCTCCCTTGCCACGTCCAGACATTGTATGATATACAGGCTAATGAAGAGGATTAGTTGACAATGTCTGTCAGACCCTGCATATATAGGGTGCATCCTCGCATGGACATGATAGCCGGGTCTGCTGATCCGATCTACGTGCACTTATACACCCGGATCAGCAGACAAGGACGAAGTGCCGCAGGATATATGATGGTCCATTCCATTCTATACCGGTATACAAATTGCTTATATTTTCTTCCAAATATTTAAGATGGCCCGCACCAAGCAGACTGCCCGCAAGTCCACCGGAGGCAAGGCCCCCAGGAAGCAGCTGGCTACAAAGGCAGCTCGCAAGAGCGCCCCTGCCACCGGAGGCGTGAAGAAGCCCCATCGCTACCGCCCTGGTACTGTCGCCCTGCGTGAGATCCGCAAGTACCAGAAGTCCACCGAGCTACTCATCCGCAAGCTGCCCTTCCAGCGCCTGGTCCGTGAGATCGCCCAGGACTTCAAGACCGACCTGCGTTTCCAGTCTTCGGCCGTCCTGGCACTCCAGGAGGCAGCTGAGGCATACCTTGTCGGCTTGTTCGAGGATACCAACCTGGCTGCCATCCATGCCAAGCGTGTCACCATCATGCCCAAGGACATCCAGCTGGCCAGGCGCATCCGTGGCGAGAGGGCTTAAGCCTCTCATGCCCTCACCAGCCAATTATTCCCATCAACAAACCGGTGTTTTTCAACACCACCTACCTTCGTTACCACTGTCCCTGCTAACCCCAGTTCTCAAGTTCCTGCCCATCACTTTGGTCGTGAGCATAGCTACCCCTTGGATGGGGTTCCTGTGCCCTTTCGCCTGTGCCCTCATGTACAGTAGGAGGGTGGCAATATACCTGTAGAAGAAATCAGAGGGATCTTTCTGGCAGGCAAGTGCATACATACAGCCTGGGGACCCAAGCCCCTGGTAGTGACTACCCTGCCCCTATGTCTTGATGCCCAGATAAAAACTCATATCTCGGTGTCGTGCTCCCGCAAACAACAGATCCCTATGCCGCGCTTCAGTAAAAAAACTCAAAACCCTAAGCGCCTAGGGCTCTCCAGCTCGGCTGATCCACCCCTGTACTGGTTCCCAAACCGCTGTTCTTAATGGTTTACATGGCTAAATCCTGATTCATTATGGGATGCTCTATAACCATGGGATCTATACTTATTTGTACGATTCTAAGCATCATTATGTTGTTGCCCATAACTGGTTTGTGTCACACGATATTGCAGTGACACGTACGGAATTGGTAGCCCACCCAATATAAGGAATCCAGTTTAGGGTCAAACATCCCTTCATGATGGGGAGAACATTGATGCATGGGACAGATGCTTGCAAGCCGGTTCGATCACCTCCTGCCCTCCCCCCCTCCTGTTCCCTGTGTTGCATAGATATTCTTCTTGAAGGCGAAGGTTTTGAAGGTCAAGTTTTCTGACCTTGAGGAATGCTCAGTGGGCGAAGAAGCTCCTTATTGGCATACTCGTTCACCCGTCCGCCTGCTTATGGTTTGGCTCATCTACGCTCACACTTTTTGCCCTTCTTTTGTCCACCCCTGCTCATCATATACCCCTGCCATTCAAAACACTCAAAAAGTCAAAATGGTGTTCAAGGGCATGATGAAAGAAGTATGCCAAATTATGGCGTGGATTGAGGAAGCCCCTCATTCCGGCCGAAGCATGGGACACGCCTGGCTGCCATAAAAAGAGGACCCAGGAAGATTCGGAGAGGATAGGAGCTGGGAGGGCATAGCATGAATGTGGACATCAGCGGTTGAGGGTGGGTATGAGAGGTGAGGATGGATGGGGGGAAGTGGGGCTGGAAGGTGATGAGTGCATGGGGGGAACTGTGGCCACTGGGAGAGTGACATGTGAGAATTTGGGGGAAGAGAGGGGAGACGACGTTTCCAGGTATCTGAGCAGAGTAAATACCTCGTGATCTAGATCCTGTTGGGTGGATGCACTCGAACATGCAACCATGCGCCTAGATTCCAAGCATGCATGTCTACACACCGGTATGTCTATACCTCGTGCATTTGGGGCAACCATCTTCACATGCACCTAGCCTTGGTCCTGAATAAGGGCTTCGAGACACGATCTAGCAATTTATTGAACGCCTTGTCGATATACAGCAGGTCGCAGGTTATCGCTTTCGAAGGAATAGGTCGTCGCATCCAGTCAGGCCAGCTACCTGCCACTAGTATTGTATTTTGTATTGCTGCTCATGACATGTCCTCAATACCCAGCTTTTACAATACCGCGCCGCGTAGGATGACAACCGGCTTGGTAACGTCGTTTTTTGCGAGTGCGGGCACCGGAGCGTGGGTGGGCGAGCGTGGGCTATCTAGCTGTACCCTGGCCAGGTCATCGGTCAACTTTCCATGCTGGGAACTGCGCGACATTCGAAGCTTGAAGACAGCCTTAAGTGACATCCAAGGTAGACATCGGACTGTGCTTGCCCCAGCCCACCCCTACGGAAGGCCTGTCACTTCGCGATCCTCTCCGGATGTGATCTCAGGACACGAGGCTCTTTAATATAGAGAAATTATCAGCAGAAGCATCATCATAAACGCGCAGCAAGTATCAGGCTGGTACTGACTGTAGCTCCTCCGCAAGGGCAGCACCAGGTGCCAGCCTTTGAGGCCTGTCACCTGGGCAGGCGCGGCCAACAAGCTGCCAACAGCTGCTGCGAGCACCATGTCCTCTGCAATTCTGCTGCGGCGATTTGTGTCAGCGCAAGACTCTGAGGTCAGAGGGCTTGCATGGCGTTGCACATGGCCACAAGCTACATGATGCAATTGCGAATTGCAATGAAGTGGGATATTTCTGGTCCACACGGGACCCAATTTAGAGCATGAAAATGGGGTTCATAATGGCACCCACACAAAAACTAAGAATCACCATGCATGCGTACCAAATCCTTGTTCAAAGTGGGAACGTTACAGGTGTTGCAAATTCGTAATTTGAGCAGATTTGAAATGCTGGTCCAAAGTGCTTGTTCCTCACCCTCATTCAGATGTGTGAATCCACTGAACCGGTATTGACCGTCCTGATTAAAAAAATGATAAGAACACAATGCCATCTAGCTATGTTAGCCACAAAGGTCTGCACCGATTTCAAGTGGCTCTGGTGCTGCAGAAAAAATACCATGTGCTAGCATGGCTCAGACGGACGTTCCCTTTCAACACGGGATTTCCAAGGCCCCCATGGACGCTTCTGCAGGGCGCTGGTTTCAGGTTCATGCCCGATGACCCCAGCAGGTTGATTTTGAAACTGGCAGAGAGAGAAGGAAGAACGACGTAGAAATAAACCCCCCTGAAGAAGAGGGAGATGAAGAAATTGTGCAGCCTGGGGCCGAACAGACCATTCCCTCACCGACTGTCATCGACCATGAGGCACTCAGTGGAGAATCGGAGAGAGAGAAATGCTGCCTGAATTGCCATTGTATCCTTAGCATCCTCATGTTTGGTCCTCTCTGGCCGCAGGTTGTGCCAGTCCTCTACAGCTTCTTGACACTCTTCTGCGTAAGTGCCGCACACACCTTATGGTACTGATTGAGGCCTGATGTTAGGGATCTGCATCTGGTGGCAGGACCCCTTATTTTTTGTCTGCGAGCAGAGAAGCATGGCTCATGTGAGCATGGTAACCATGTAGGTGATGTGGGATCAGCTCGAACCCCGGCATGCCCCCCCGGCTTCCCCTCCCTCTGGTATTTGATGTACAATTAGGAGATGCATCCAAACCGGGTATGGCAGTGGCTGCTCCCTGCTGCATCCAGCCCAATGCTTGCCTCACATTGTTTTCTGCCCGGGTGTATTGGCATGGCAGCCATGAGTGTTGTCGTGATTTCCATGAGGTGGCAACAAACGCTGAACACCCAACATGAAACCGAAATGACCATACACCAACCAACTCTGCACTTTGATCTGCAGCTGCTGGCCTCCTACTTTGTGGTGGTGCCCTTGAGAGAGGAAGCAGGCATCGCTCTGGGTGGGTCATGGGCGTCAACGAACCTTGCTTTGAACTTCATACAGTTTTGAACAGTGGTTTGTAATCTCTTTATAACCATGGGCCATGGATTGAGGGGTGGCATGAGCCCAAAGCGTGAGCGGATGCGCCTAGCCTACGTCCACGATTGTTGCTGCCTGTTCTCCTCCTCCTATGATCGTTTCTGCCTGTTCACCTGCCCCCTGCAGGTACAGACACACTCCCCAAGCTGTTCACTTGTACGCTCATCGGCACCGTCATGGCAAGCCCGCTCACGAGTGCCTTCCTTTCACGCCAGGTGAGTGGGTCCGCTCATTTAAACTAGCCTGGCAGGGGATGGTTCAGGATTGGGGAGGCAAAGGTGTCCACCACATATTGGTTAACGACAGTTGGAGTTTGGATTAAGGAGTTATGCATGTATAGAATGGCTGGCGATCAGGCTGGCGTTTCAGCCGGGGCTTGCAGTGGCTTCTGAGGGAGCAGCCTGGGCACCTGGCCGTCACAGTAGTGGGCGGTGGCTGGTCAAACAATCTTCCTCACCCCTGTGGTCTTAACTCAATGCTGCAATCTGATTACAGGGCGTGTCAAGAGAAGCTTCCTTGCGGCAGTTTTATGCGGTGCTTGCTACAGCCATGCTGGGTGAGTCAAACATCTGGCTGAGGGGAAAAGACCGTAGACGGTATGCCCAAAGTGTGGAAGTCGTCATATATGTGCTCGCTGAAGGGCTAATGCAGATTGTTTGTTGTCAATTATGATCAGCTCATACCGTTAGGCAGCTCCTTGTCCGCTCCTCACTCCTGGTGTCAATCTCATCCTTGAATTGTCTGCTGCAGGCTTCTATGTGTTGTACTATATTTCAACAGTCCAAGCTCAGGCCACGCTGAGAATGTTCTCCACAGCCGTGTACAGCGTCGCGTCAGAGGAGGGCTCCAACCCCCTGCATTCACAAGGACTGGTTGAGGGCCAGCAGGCCTCGGCCCTGCGCAGGCTACTTGACGTGGCTCCCAAAGGGGTAACTGCCGTGCAGCTGCCAAAATTGCAGCTGCTGACCAGCTTCCCTCCCCCCCCGGAGCCCAGCGCCTCGTCAGCAGTGCACCATGGAGACCCCACCCTCGATGGTTTCCAGCGGGCGGTGAGCGGCCCACATCACAGTTTTGAAGCCATTGGCATTATTGAGAGCTAGTTGCCAGTACTCCGGTATGGTAACAGTGCAGATGCAGTATGCAGATGCAGATGCAGTATGCAGATGCAGTATGCAGATGCAGTATGCAGATGCAGTATGCAGATGCAGTATGCAGATGCAGTATGCAGTATGCAGTATGCAGATGCAGTATGCAGTAAGCAGTATGCAGATGCAGATGCAGTATGCAGTATGCAGATGCAGTATGCAGTATGCAGTATGCAGTATGCAGTATGCAGATGCAGTATGCAGTATGCAGATGCAGTATGCAGATGCAGTATGCAGATGCAGTATGCAGTATGCAGTATGCAGATGCAGTATGCAGATGCAGTATGCAGATGCAGTATGCAGATGCAGTATGCAGATGCAGTATGCAGATGCAGTATGCAGTATGCAGTATGCAGATGCAGTATGCAGATGCAGATGCAGATGCAGTATGCAGATGCAGTATGCAGTATGCAGTATGCAGATGCAGTATGCAGATGCAGTATGCAGTATGCAGATGCAGTATGCAGATGCAGTATGCAGATGCAGTATGCAGATGCAGTATGCAGATGCAGTATGCAGATGCAGTATGCAGATGCAGTATGCAGATGCAGTATGCAGATGCAGTATGCAGATGCAGTATGCAGATGCAGTATGCAGATGCAGTATGCAGATGCAGTATGCAGATGCAGTATGCAGTATGCAGTATGCAGTATGCAGTTGCAGTATGCAGTTGCAGTATGCAGATGCAGTATGCAGATGCAGTATGCAGATGCAGATGCAGATGCAGATGCAGTATGCAGTATGCAGTATGCAGTATGCAGTATGCAGATGCAGATGCAGTATGCAGTATGCAGATGCAGTATGCAGTATGCAGATGCAGATGCAGTATGCAGATGCAGATGCAGATGCAGTATGCAGATGCAGTATGCAGATGCAGATGCAGTATGCAGATGCAGATGCAGTATGCAAATGCAGTATGCAGTATGCAGTATGCAGATGCAGATGCAGATGCAGTATGCAGATGCAGTATGCAGATGCAGTATGCAGTATGCAGTATGCAGATGCAGTATGCAGATGCAGTATGCAGATGCAGATGCAGTATGCAGTATGCAGTATGCAGTATGCAGATGCAGTATGCAGATGCAGTATGCAGATGCAGTATGCAGATGCAGTATGCAGATGCAGTATGCAGATGCAGATGCAGTATGCAGATGCAGATGCAGTATGCAGATGCAGTATGCAGATGGAGATGCAGTATGCAGTACTCCGGTTGCCAGTACTTCGCTTGAAGCCTGACATTTTAAGAGCTAGTAGTTGCTAGTACTCAATGTTAACGGTGCAGGTGTGGTTCTGTCCTACGCTGCAATGTGTTTCCTTCAGCCCCAACGCCCCCGGGAGGCACATTTTCTCTCTGCCTGTTTGAGCCATCATTTTTCGTCTGACTTGGGCATGCCTGGCAGTGGGTGGGTATATCCCCGGCAAGGATCTCCGAACCCAACAAACCCAGAAGCAGAGTAGTTCCACTTGACCCGCGTCCTTGGTTCACAGCTTCCGGTTGCCACCCTGCTGCACAGGTCCGTGCTGCATTCTACATCTTCCTCAATGTCCAGAATCTGGTGGCCATTAGCGCCATCTGGGCCAGGTGAGGACCGGAGCGTGCATGTGAAAATCCGGAACATTTAACATCATAATACCTCCAGCTGTCTTTTGACCCCCCTCCGCTCCACAATGGCGTTCATGCTGCTCCCTTCGCCTTACCCTCCCTCCCTCACATCTTTAGGTGTGCTGACGTGTTCAGCGCGGAAGCCGCCAGTCGTTTGTTTGGCTTTATTAGCGCCGGTGAGCAAGGCGTGGGGTTCGTACATATGAGGACAGGCTAGGTACCTGTACAGTGAATTGGTGAGGTGCTTGTTACCGCTTCAGCACCCAAGCATCCGCCCATTGGCCTTGGAGGCCTTGGAGGAAAGGTATGTGGCGCTGGGCTATACTGCAACTGGGATCGCCAATTAGAATGGTTATGCCCAACAGAAGGACTCGCTGAACTGTGCTGGGTAGTAGTACTGTAACGAAGACATCGGCGCCGGAAGCAGATGTGATGTGTAACACGGCATGCCAGTTTGGCTCATGGTCCACACATTTTTGAAGGGTATGAGGCTGTGTGTATCTAAGCGCGCTTCAGCTACCATTCAGCTACATCACAGCTTACAGTCAAGGCTGCTTTGGTGCCACAAGCCCTGCTGCTCAGGCCACCGGCTGTAGGTCTTTCCTACTTTGGTCCCACTTCCTGGTAGTGGAGTTTGGCGAACCCCCAAAGTGGTTTTGTGCATATGAAAACAAACATTGGTATGAAACTCCCTGTCTGATTAGTATTCAGTAGCATGGGCTGATAGGGTCACCCCCCACTCTTTGTCAATCTGTATGAGACTAACGGTGATAGCCAGGGTGCCTATGGTTGGTGACTAATGGCTGCTATTCGAGACTCGTGTAGTTCGGACCGTCAATTGCCTATAGTTTAGTAGATTACCTGATGACATGGCGGCTATTTACCGAAGGCCATTGATGTTTGATGTTTGTGTGTTGTTAGGTTTGCTGATGGCTCCCTCATTCCCTTCCATTACAATGCCAGGGGCCACAGTAGGGCAGCTCCTGGGTTCCCTCGTCACGGCAACAGTCGCAAAGCTGGCAGGCAGGTGAGAAGCCGTCAAAATTTGTTTGTACTGCGTGTATGTACTGTGTGTTTGTATTGCGTGTTTCCCACTAGAAAACATGAAATCGGTGCGGGGAGTAATTCTACGAAAATCTTAGATGAGGCTCTGGAACTGAGCTCCCCCCCTGGTGTTGTCCGCGGGGTGCCTTAGAGCCACTGGCACTTTACTACCTGTATTTTCAACGCAACTGGCCGGTAATCAACTCATAATTATTTTGGTTCCTGCAGTCTCAAAAATGGGAAAAGGGCAGTTATAGCTTACCAAGTGAGCTTACCTCATCCTCTAGTGAGAAGAGACCTCTAGTTAGCTTACCAAGTGAGCTGACCTTGTCTCAGATTACCAAGATGTATGTCTGTCAAAGCTATACAAGAAAGAGAGAAAGCTACCTTAAACCAATAGGGTATTTCCTGGCGCCAGCTGTACCGTGTATGGCTGTAATATATGCCCCACCCCTTGCTGCACCCAGCAGGTGGCTTCCTTATTCCACGTCTCAGGCCATGACTTACATTTGCAAGGTGTCATTTTAAAACATGGATTAGGGTTTGGACCCAAGCTTCCCTTTCCTATCAAGCCCATACAAAGAGGTCAAGATAGCTTTCCCTTTGTCATGAACAATCGGGTTTTTGAGAATTCATTCCTTTGTTTGAGTACGCGCGACAAGGCCTGCTGTGCATACGAGTGCCGCACCCCCTGCAGATGCCCATGCTGTGCATACGAGTGCCGCAGCCCCTGCGTGTGCCCATGCTGTGCCGCACCCCCTGCGTGTGCCCATGCTGTGCCGCACCCCCTGCGTGTGCCCATGCTGTGCTGTCCCCTGCGTGTGCCCATGCTGTGCCGCACCTCCTGCGTGTGCCCATGCTGTGCTGTCCCCTGCGTGTGCCCATGCTGTGCCGCACCCCCTGCGTGTGCCCATGCTGTGCTGTCCCCTGCGTGTGCCCATGCTGTGCCGCAGCCCCTGCGTGTGCCCATGCTGTGCCGCAGCCCCTGCGTGTGCCCATGCTGTGCCGCAGCCCCTGCGTGTGCCCATGCTGTGCCGCAGCCCCTGCGTGTGCCCATGCTGTGCTGTCCCCTGCGTGTGCCCATGCTGTGCTGTCCCCTGCGTGTGCCCATGCTGTGCTGTCCCCTGCGTGTGCCCATGCTGTGCTGTCCCCTGCGTGTGCCCATGCTGTGCTGTCCCCTGCGTGTGCCCATGCTGTGCTGTCCCCTGCGTGTGCCCATGCTGTGCTGTCCCCTGTTATGCTGTGCTGTTCCCTGCGTGTGCCCATGCTGTGCTGTCCCCTGCGTGTGCCCATGCTGTGCTGTCCCCTGCGTGTGCCCATGCTGTGCTCTCCCCTGCATGTGCCCATGCTGTGCTGTCCCCTGCGTGTGCCCATGCTGTGCTGTCCCCTGTAATACCCTCCGGGTGGGCCCTGTGTATGGCGTAGGGTGTATTGAATCATTTATTTATCGATGGCCTCACCATGTTGTGGCCATGCTCGTGTACCCTCTGCTTACCCTCCCCCGTGTTTTCCTTCCATCAGGGACGGCGGCCCTGTGTATGGCCTCATCTTCTTCTCGGCTATGCTCATGTACGGTGCAGCCTTCTTCTCTTCAAGGGTGCAGCGTCCGGGTGTGGACAGAGGTGAGGGGGCAGAGTGTCCCTCATGCGGGGAATGGAATGGATATGTGTAAATAATAGAGAGGTGAGTGTGTGGACTCCGCCTTGTGTGTCTGTGCAAATTGTGTGTGGAAAATGGAGTGTGGGAGTAATTTAGAGGTGTGTGTGGACTCCACCTAGTTTGTATGTGGATATAGTGTGTGGAGAAATGGAGTGTGGAAATAATAGAGGTGTGTGTGTGGTGTCCGCCTGAGACCTCGCTGTACACTGACCTCTCAAGCACCAGGGTATAGAGGCATGCAGTCGTTTGTTTTGTGTGCAAGTAATTGCGGTCAATTACAGCGTAACATGTCATTGCGCGCAAGAGAGGCCAGTAGCTTCTTCGTGCTTTATCTCTCTCTTCCTGCCATACATAATTAGAAGCTACCAGAATAGATGTTTTTATGGGCGGGTCTAAGTCTCATGAGCCTTCTTGATGCCCGGTGGACTGGAAACTAATCTGGAATCTGAGATCTGTGCCCAGTTAGGGGGCCATGGGTGGGGTGGTACCTATCTGCGCTGTTGGTGATGGTTTGTTTGCAAATCTGCATTAAGACAGGCTCGTCTCATACACGTCCCTGAGCTTACCTTTGCATGGGAGCGCTGTTGCATGACGGAGCAGTGGCCAGATGTAGACGAAGGGGAGGTGGGGTGATGGCCTGTTACAAAGGCCTAAGATCAGCAGTTACTTAACCATCCCACCCACGCAGGGGCTTGAACCTATAGCGCCTACTATACTTCTTGAACCTCTTGCCACACACCCACATGCAGGAGGTCGCAAGGCTTTGGACACACTGGACGTTCCTGCGCGGCTGCCAGCTAGCGTAGGAGGTGAGAAAGTGCTCAGGTACAAACTCCTCTTAGGCAAACATTGGCCACTAAGTTTAAACTGAGCTGATGCCGGGTGTTGTACCCTAGCTTCTGATGCACACCTCTAGCTGACAAAAAATTGGGACGTACTAATATACAATATGGTACGGTATGCAACATTGCTGATCTCGCAACAAGTTTTCCCCACCCTTTTTTTTCCACCGCTCACTCCTTGTCCCGCCTCCAAATAAGGGCTGCAAGGCCCATCGTGCTTAAGCCAACAATTGATGTGTCGTTTTCCTGAGTGGTTAGCGGTATCACTCATAATAGTTTTTTACTCTCAGGCACCTTCACAATATAGGAGGCCTGCTCGACTTTTTTCCAAGCAAGAATTATCCTATACTTATTCATACCTCATGCTCTTTCCAGTTTCTATTACCGTTGCCCTTAACCCCATCCCCTCCAGGCACTACTGGGGAGTTGGACCGTGGCGCCCCCAGCACCAAGGCCAGGCTGATGCAGGTACATGATCATCAGGGGGTAAGGTAGACACACATCGGGGTGGGAGTTATGCATCAGAGGGCGGATAACCTTCGCTCGGATCTTTGGTGCGTGAGAGGGCTCCCCTGCCATCAGGTCCTTCCTGTATCCTTCAGGGATCAACTGTTATGGTCCAGTGCCCGGTATGGGACGAGTACTTTAAACGTCGCAAGACGCCCACTATCATCTTTAGAACCTCTTGTCCACTTCGTCAGCAGTGAAGCTCAGTACTGATCCCTGGACGGAGAGGAAGAGAAGGGAGTCCAAAGGTCCTCGTATGGGCGTGCGCACCCGTTGCTGTTGAAGAAAACTCTCGTTCTGCCATGCGGCTCCTTGCAGCCCATGGCTGGCTCTTTGTCTTCTTGTTCGCACTGACAGACCCTTTTGAAAAAGTTTGGTTGTGTTGATGCTGAAGTTGTAATCTAGGTGCCTGCCCCCCCCCTTCATTCCTTCCTCGTTGTCGCAGCTGACCCAGAGCTTCACTCTCATCTTCAAGTCTCCGTACCTCCTCATGCTGTGCACCTACTTAATGATGACCTACGTTGTAGGTGGGTCAGGACTAGGCACAATCCTCAGCTGCAAAATGAACCACCTGCAATGCTCTCAGCTGCACAAAACCTGCACTGCCCCCTTCACGTCCGCACATCAGGGGAATCTTACTTGTGTACTGTGTATTGCAGGTTCCCTGATGTACTTCCAGAGATCCCTGGTTGTTGCAACTGTGGTCAAGGACGCTAACAGCCGCACCGCCTTCTTCGCAACGGTACATAGTGCGTCTGCGTTTGTCATCATTATATTGCAAATGTTTGCCACTGGTAAGCGGGGTGTCAAGGCAAGGTAGCAAGGAGGAGCAGTTATGAGGGAATGGAGGTAAGGAGAGCGGAAGTAAAATAAATCGCCATGGGGCTCGCATGAATATTGAGCTTCTGGGATTGCGGGAGGCCGGTTGCCAAACAGCTGTGATCTCCATGAACTCGCCCCTCAGCCAGAAAGGCTGCACCACTAAAGGGGGAGCTGCTTTAGCCCATGTAGGTAATGCTCAGAACATGAGGGTAAATCAATCTCTGTAGCAAGTCCTAAGGAGGTACTGACGAGGTTCCAATCGAAGCAGGGCAGGCAACCTGGAGGGAACCCCAACATGTATGTAAGGCCTATGACTGCCCACCACCAAAACATATCTGCTTCAAGGCAGAGGCCAAGTGCCCTGAGGAAGTGGCCAGCAGCCAAAAAGTAGAGCGGCAATCGCTTAGGGCTGGCTCATACCTTATGTGCATGTTTGTCAATTGTCGAATATAATTTGCGCACATATCTTTGGGTGCATTGATGCAAAGCCCTGTCTGGATTGTTTACTCAAGGGTTTACTGGAAAACCCTGAGTGTTCATGGAAGTAGGGAATATCTTGAACCCTGAAGGCCTTATCCCTTGGGAACTCTAACCAGTGCAAGAAGCAGCAAAACATTGAATGTGAAGGGCTTGATTTCATGAGAGTCAGAGCTGATATCAAGGTAAGCTCATGCGCCTCGGCGAGCACGCCATGCAACCATGCACAGAATGAGTGCGCAGCATTCATTTTAATTTTAATGTTAGCAGCCTATTTCATGGGATCAGGCCTATGCCCACAAATCCTCCAGCGTCACGGTATAGGGCAGTAGGTGTGTGTAAGGGGATGTCCCCCTTCATATCTGCAAAGAATCAAAGATACATCATCCGACAAATTCGGCCTGACACACATGTCCGTCGCTCTCCTTAGCCCTTAATCGGATGGCCTGAACAGGCGACGAGTTGCGTCAAATGCAAAACGTACAGAACGGATTAACCAGCCGAGCGACCCGCAGGTCGTTGTCGCCCGGTCGTTTTGCGGGAATTGGCGGGCAGGATTAGGCTCCGAAACCGTACAACGCGGAAACGAATAATGGCAACAATTCGAAGGCCCTGATTCGAAGTACGGTGGTGCAGGTCGGCGGCGGCGCACACACTGTGCATGTGCACTTCGTATTCCTACGACCGCTGCTAGCTCTACTAGTGCGTTCTGAATACCAAGTCAAACAACGAGGTCAAACAAGGCCATAGAGGACCAGATCGAAAGGGTAGTAGATATGAAACTGCCCCAACACAAGATCTTGGCGGGCCGCAATCAGCATTCACCCTCCCAGGTCATCCCAGCAGGATGCAGGTTTAGGTGCATGCATGACCAGGGTGGATGCATGCCCAGGTTTAAGCTGCATGCATGCCCACACTCTGGATTCCAATGAAGGGATGGGATTGTGGCACTTCCTACCCCCCTGGCGACCTGGCGGGCATCTCGAGCCCTGCAATGTCCAGGTCATCACGCCAGAAGTTCAGGACAGCCGGACTGGGCTCGCAGGGCTTAAATCAGTCTGGTGATCAGTTTGTAGAGGCAATGTTGTTTCTGGCGGTAAAGAGGTGGGGGGGCAGTGATGAGAATCGGGTTTTCGATGATGCGGTACCCTCCTCGCTGCCATGAGCCTGGAACTAGAGGTAGTGGCTCCCCTGGTCCACAGGTAGCACAGGAGCTTTAAGGGACGTTTCAAGGGCTGGCTTCAGAATTAAAGGGAGCCTTTGACTGGGGCTTGGGCAAAGAAGTCCTGCAGGGTGTGACTGTGCCTCCTCATTCATGTGTAGGCCGCGTAGCTCAATGGACAGAGCACCTGTCTACGGAACAGGAGGTTGCAGGTTCGACCCCTGCCGTGGTCAAGCCCCTCATGGCTCTTTGTTACACTCTTGTCATTGGCTACAGGGTGCTTGGGACCAATGGTTACAAGCAGCATTCATTTTTTCACAGGGAGGCAAGGTATGGCGGACTAAGTGACGGCAAAGGGGATGGGGGGGTCTCCCTCAAGCAAAAACTCAGAACAAAATAATGTTCACAAACGTCATAAGGAAGATAGCTGCCTAATGACCCGTCATTACGCTTCCCATACCCTAAAGTATGAATTTGGGTTACAGCATACGGCATGCAGTAACATCAGACTCCCTGGCATACTACATTGACATGCCTAGGGCGATAGGGTTACAGCTCCGCAACCACAAGCACTGCTGTTATTCAGACCATAATTGAGCCTAGCGATGTAGCTGCTATGATATAGGCCATGGACGACACAACTTGCTGGCTCTAGTAATTCCCCAAAATGTGTCCAGAGGATGCTGTATCCCCAATGCTAGGTGCTGGGTGACGAATGCTGGGTGTGACCTCGCTTAGCACAATCCGCGCTGCTCACTTTCCTTACAAGCCGCACCGAAAGCCTTCATCATTTCTCTGCCCTGCCCTGATCTGTTCCCTAAACCCTATCCTGATCTGTTCCCTGGTAGGTCGCATGTTGAAGCTGGTCGGCATCACGGTGGCCCTGGCATCATTTCCCGTTGCATGTGCCCTCCTAATCGCCGGGATTGGGATCCAGCCCAGTACTACGGTAAATTATAGGGACAAAGCGGGAAGATAAGGGGATTAAGAGGGGGGGAGGACACTGGGGAGGGGGGAGGGAAGAAGAGGATAGATGGTTCTCCCTGGTTCGCCATTTTGCGCCTCTGATTGGGTACAAACATGAAATACAGACGTAATATGCTTGAGTGATTGCAAGAACCTGCTCACATCTCTGCTTCATATCACAGGCTGTCGCCCTCGGGGAAGTTGTCCGGAAGCTGCTCGGCTACAGCCTGGTACGGCCTGCCCGAGAGGTAAGAGGCGTACGGAACCGCCAACAACAGTAAGTGAACAACATGGTCGAAGGAATCTGCTTGGAGGGTGCCCATTGTTTCATCTTGTTTACTTACACACAAATGGCAGGATCCCCAATTTGAATTTGAGTTCGACAGATGCTGTTTCAGTTCAGGGATAATATGCAAGGAGGGATTATTTGCTGCTTCTTGAAATGCAACTGGCAGAATTCCCGATTTTCTAGTTGAATTCGTGTTTTCACTGTCTGTGGACAAATTGTGCGAAGCCCATTGATCTGCTGCGTTCCTCAAATACAAATGGCATGACAACCGATATTGAATTCATATTCGACAGGTGCTGCTCAGGATCCAAGGATAAATGACTGCCAAGAGGGCGCTCTTTCTTTTTGCTGTTTCCTCAAACGCGAAGGACTAGATTCCCCATCATTTGCATTTTGAGTGCTCAGGTGCTGTTCACTGTGGTCAGCCGCGAGGAGAAGTACAAGGCCAAGCTGACGATTGATGCGGTGGTGCAGAGGCTAGGGGACACGGTGGCAGCATTTGTGTTTGAGGTACTAGGTGAGGTGCACGGAGTCTGCTCAATGGTCTCATTAGACATCTAAATATATTTTGTGAAACAGGCAGGAATTGACTGTCGGGGAATGGACGTATGGCCGGAATGAATAGGAGCTGATGCGTTATGTCCTAGTTATGTTCCCTTGTTTTGTTTTCAAAGCCCTTTTGGACGCCAGGTTTCGAAATCTGATTTTTGAAAGTGAACATGTCATGGGCCTTGATGTCCAGTTGCTTGTGCCTCTCTGCATCCCTTGCCTCGTCCCCTAAACTGTCATTACTTGTCCCTTGTGTCCTTCCCAGATGTTCAGCTACACATGGGCCAAGCTGGGGTGGCCATCGCCGGCGTGGCGGCATGCTCACTGTGGTCGGTATTTGCACTGCGTCTGGGTGCGCGACAGAAGGCCTTAGCTTCCCACGCAGCGGCCGCGGCGGACAGTGGGGAGGTGGCCAGTGGCGGAGCAAAGAAGAATGTTGAGGGATCAACAGTCTAGCACTCTCTCAGCAGAACTTTATAGGATTTTGAAGACTTGGATGAAACTCATTAGCATGCTGCAGTGCTGTTGCTGAAGCGTCAACACGTCCAATCGCGTGGTAGTAGCTAGCACGCATCATAGCCTATTAGGGACCCAGCCACTCGAGCAGGCAGAGCGAACAGATGCAACAGCTGGGAGCAGGAAACAGATGAGAAAACCAATGGTTTCTCCTTGAAGATGGGCATGGAAGTTGTCATTAACTTGTGCCTGTCAATAACGTTACACCTCTGGGCCCGCTCAAAGCTCGGCCGCGTGGGCGCCCAACTGTTCAGAAGGGAGAAAATAATACATTAAAGGAAGAGGGGGGAAAGGAACAAAAGGAGATTCCGGGAAGGCAGAGAAGACCAAGTCCGACACCTGAGTTCCACTAGAGACTAGCCCTCAACAAAGCCTCTGAGAAAAGAAAAGTCCACAAAAGCAAGCGTATCCCACCCCTGCTTGGCCGCAAGGGCGCCCAACTGATCAGAAGGGAGAAGAGAAGAAACTAAAAAGGGGGCAAAAACAACAAAAAGAAAGGATCAAAAGGGAAGGCCAGAAAGGCAAACGACACCGGCGCCTCAGAATCCCTGGAGACCAACCCTCAACAATGCCCACAGCACAGTCCACAAAAGCAAGTGCATCCCGCCCTTGCTCAGCTTGGTACAGTGGTGGAATTTAGTGGCAGCGCCTGGAGGACCCCGCTCCTGTAACTGCTCCCTGACACTGTGGCACTGGAAGCACACATGTAGCGCATCCTCCACCTGCTCGCTAACCCCCCGTGCCCAACAACGCTGGCAGCAGCGTGCCTCTCGTCGCTGACCGTTGCGCCGTCCTCTGGTATCAGCCGTGCTGATCGCGCCGAGCCGCAGTCGCAAATTGCGCAACTTGTGCATGTGAGACACGCTGCTGTCAGCAATGCTGGGCAAGGGGAGATGGCGAGCATGTGGTGGGTGCGCTGCATGTGCGCTTCTAATGCCCTAGCTTTAGGGGGAAGCTTTGGGGGAGAGGTTGGGCTGACTCCCCCTGCGGGCGTCTCAGACTTTCACCACTTGTGCCGGGGCAGGCGTGGGTGGGAGGCTTTCGTGGAGTATATGGTAGACATTGTCGAGGGATAGTTTCTAGAGGGGTTGGGGAATCTGATTTACATCAGGCTGAGGGCGGGCGCAGCAGCCCTCGACCAGTGTTCATAAGAGGCGCTGCCATGCCACGTGCCAGCCCATGAAAAAAAGAGGCGGATGGAGGGACACGTGTGAGCCTGCTGCCTCTTAGCCTACAACAAGGCTTCAGAAATGGGACAGGCCCATTTGCTGGGAGACAGGCTCCATCCATGATAGCATCGTGAATGCTACTTGGAAGGGGGGGTGAAGGACGCATATAGGCCACACTATAAGCCATGTTCGTCCCACGATGTACCGGAATGTAGGAGTTTTTGGGTATGGTGTATGGACCAGCTGTCACGGTATATTACAGTATACGTGACAGAACCGTTTAGACCGCAGTTAGCGGCCTCGGGGACTCCGCAGCTTCTCTGCGGAGTCTACGGATTTGAACTGAGACCTAGAAACCCGCTTACGCCGGTTGATTTGACAGATTGTACCGTATTCTGAATTGGGCCTGCCGGGTCCCTGTATCCCGGCAATTGCCTTGGCTAGTTACTTCGTCCCTTTCCAAAGGACAGACCTCTATCTGTAACAAGCACCGGCAGTCATCTGTGTATGAGGCCTCCTACGTTCACATAAGTCAGTACCTTTACTCAAGTCAAGACTAGCTCAGCTCCCGCTGAGATAGCTGGAGACAAGTACCTAGCAAGAGGCCCAAGACCCTGCCGAATAAGAAGTACGCAGTCCACGTCACGTCACCCTCACCGCGAGTCGCGCGGTAAGTGCCCTTAACATAGCCCAGCTGGATCGCGCCCAGACGGCCAGAAGGCCTGTGCTCCCTTAGTCAATTGCCATACAACCAAATAGCCGGCTACGCTGCTTAACTCGCTGAGCACTCGCAGCCAGTGTGTAGACACTGAGCCTGCCCGTAGGCGTCCGTCACTGCCGTGAGGAAAGAAGTCCGCCACGGACCTGAAGCGCACATCGCGTGTCCTTTAGAAAGGGACGAAGTAGATCTAGCCTGATCAGCTTGATTTGCCAATTCCTGCTAAAGGTGCTTGTGCAGCGGAATTGGAATTTTGTTTGCATGCAAACGACCTTGGACAGCGTTTGAACTGCACCTTGCTGTGGTAATCTCCAGAGAGAGATTGCCAAGTTAAACTCTGAGAATCACTGAGCGTGGCAGCTTAGTGTTGAGTCCAGAAGTGGCTTGAAGATCTGGCTGTGGATTTATACACCCAGCAGATAGTTTCCTGTGTGACTGCGGATTGAGATCAGGTGGATCCAATTTCTCATCATTGACAGAAGTAAACTTGTGGATAGAACATCCAAGTTTGAAATCTTGTGGGTGTGCCAAAGGATCCCCGCAGGAACGCAGAGCTGAGCGGACGCTACGCAAAAGGCAACATCCACGCAGGGCGTGTGACATCCACGCGGGACGTGAGACATCTAGAAGCAGCCCGGCCAGCAAGGTGGGAAGAACTGAAAGGGCGAAGGAGGATTCCGCCAGATTGAAACTAGTGAGCAGAAAAGCGGGAAGGCGAGGCCTTTCCTGCATAGTGCTGTACCTGCCATCCGATCTTGACTTGCAAAGTCCTCACCAGATTGCAGTAGGAACAAGGGGGCAGAAGCCTAGCGTTAGCAGATCTTGTAGAGGGTGTCGCCAGCACGCTTGCAGGACCGTGCGGTTCGTTAATTGCCTGTAGAATGACAGACGTAGATCTAAATCCCGATAGGCACCAGCACCCTGACGCCCAACGGAGAAGTGGGCGTCTGAGGGGGCTGGAGCCGGGTGTAAACCTGATGGAGGCTAGTGATGAGCTGGCTGCAGAAGCACTGTTGGTGGCGGCGAAGCTGGCAGGGCCAGTGGAACCGCCCGCTGGAAACTGCAAGGTGCCAGAGCCGGGTCGCGTACCGCCCAGAGAGGCAGGGGCGCAGGCAGACGGCTCAGCGCTGGTGACGCGCAAAGGCATCGGCCGAGGGGGTCCAGTGCCCGCCGATTTCAGGGGCAGCCTGGATTTCGAGCAGTGGCAGACTCAGGCTGGAACACCAGAGCTGATTTTGGATCAAGCAACAGAAGTGTCCCAGAGCTGTGACACGCGGCAGAACTGCGAGCCCAAGGCCACGCCCCAGCAGAATCCGCCCAGGGTGGCCAGGGTCGCGCAACGGGTCAAAGACGAACCCAGTCAGCCGGATCAAAGGGCCGAGGAAGCCGCAGCACCAAGAGAGGTTGCAGGCTGTGATAAAGCCTGCCCAGACAAACAGCGAATGAAAGCAGAGGAAATGGAGGCCAGGAGTATGCCTGCAGGGGTCAAACACGAGGAAGCTGAGCCCCAGCCAGCAGCGGGCAGGCAGAGCTCGCAGGTCGGCAAGGAAAGGGAAAAGTCAGCTGTGCCGGTAGGAAATCCCTGGGCTGACCAAATATCCGAGGAAGAACTGTCAGACCCAGTTCAAGAAGAGAAGGGGCAGCAGTCTAAGACAGGACTGCGCCCAAGGCAGCAGCTGCGACCGCGCAGGGTGCTGGTCAGAAGAGGAGCTGGATCCACAGTCTATGGGACGCCGCTGTCCAGGTTTCCGCCCAGTGTGGGCAGACCTGTGCAGAAATCCAAGGAGGGATCTAGCAGCCTGACGCAGAGAGACGACAGCCACAAGGAAATCCTGCGAGGATTTTTTCACGATCCATCAGGAGCGCAGGATACCAGCCCTAGTGAGCCAGAGCGCCCCAGGGCTGGGGGAGCAGTGTACGGCGAAAAGGAGTCAGAAGTACATATGCAGCCGATCGGTTGGACAGGAATTTTGCAGTGGGCAACGGATCTGTGGAAGCAAGTTTGCTCCAGGACGTTCCTGCATTTCCAGGACCAGGTCACAGCTATTGAGGAGTTCAAGGCCCATCATCTGCGGGGATGGGCAACAAAGGCCATGCTGGGTATCCCCCACACAGGGCAGGACAGGGCAACGCTGTTAGCCGCCCTTGGACAGGTGTCCAAGGGAAGGGCGGGACGCGAAGCAGCACTGGCTGTTAAGGCCTTCGCAGACGAGTGGTGCAACGAGGTAACAGGAAATCAAGTGGAACCTGGATCCGAGCCGGAAGAGGAGGAGGACCAGGCATGGGAAGGATTTGAAACAGCAGTGCAGCGACCGGAGGAGCTCAGGGAGGTGCAAAGGTGGCAGCAGCAGGCAAGAGCCGCGCCAACCCCGGCACTCAGATCAGAGGCCTTCGAGGTCAGCAGCGAGCCAAGCCTCAGGGGGCGACCAAGGGGCAGGGAAGCGCCCAGAGCCAGCAGTCCAGCCGCCAGCGAAAGGGCGGAGTTGACTAGCCGATCACTCGCCAGGATGGCAGAGCAAGGCACAGCAACACGCAGAGCAAGCAGGCAAGAGTCTTATGCGTTGCTACGCATAGTCGAGGACAAAGAGAACACATGCCAGGAAACCCAGGTGGATTACATCAAGGAATTCCTGAGGAACAGGCAGGCGGGCACAGCAAGTGGAACCAGGAGGAATGAGCCTGCAGGCAGCGTACGGAGCAGTGGTCCAAGAATGCAGGAAGCCAGAGAGGAAACGCAGTCTGATTCCTATGCCAGGAATTACACAGGCGGGACGCAGCCAGGTTGGCAGGGCCAGGAGCCGCCCAGGGGGCAGGCATACAACAGAGAACAGCCAAACCGGCATAGCCAGGAGCAGCCCAGAGGGCAGGCAGATGGCAGGGAACATCCAAGCCAGCATAGCCAGGAGCCGCCCAGAGAGCAGGCAGATGGCAGGGAACAGCCAAGCCAGCAAAGCCAGGAGCAACCCAGGGGACCAGCGGAACACAGCAGAGGGGTGAGGCAGGAACGGCAAGACCAGGAGCTGCCCAGGGGACAGGCAGAGCCGGGCAGAGCGCAGTCTTGGAGGCCTGGCTCTGACAGCAGACCAGGCAGAAACGAATCAGAACGGCTGCCACCCGAGGGAAGTAGAAGCTCTGCAGGAAGGGCAGGCAGGCAGCCATCACGAGAAGATCATGATCAGGAGGAGGATTATTACAGACACGACAGATACCATTCAGGTCGCAGCCCATCGAGGGGCGGTGGTGGAGGATCTAGGTCGCGGTCAGAATCAGTTGATTCGGGACCAGGAGGAGCGGACAGACGCAGGCCAGGAGCCAGGCAGGAGTCCAGCGACCAGGAAATGAAGAGGCTCGAGAGGGAGCAGGCAAGGGTGAACCTGCAGCTGCAGCAGCAAATGGTCCTGCAGCTGGCAGGGGTAGCCAAATTCACCAAAATCCCAGCCATCCAAGGCAACGTGCCAGTGTTGGATATGTCGCACCCAGGCGCGGTTGCAGCCAGGAAATATTGCCAGGCATGTGGATATTGGGGATCGCACAACAGGCTGGCGCTGTCAGATGACCCGCCAGCGCTGGCTGTGGTGGCCGGAGAAATAGCTGGGTCGTGCCAGTCGCCATCAGCCATGACGATGTTGGTGAAATCACTGGTCAAGCTATGGGACAGCAAGCCGGCTAGCGTGGGGCCACTGATGGTAGCCATCAGGGCGGCGCCCCATGCAGGAGACAGGGCTGCCAGAGAAGCAGAAAGGATAAGGGGGATGTGGGTTGCCCCAGCAGAGGAGCAGTGTTGTGAAGCCTCGCTGCTAACCTTGTGGATCAAAGTGGTTCAAGCAGAGGTGGGAAAGCCAACCTCGGATGAGAGGACAGCCATTTCCAACCTCAGGCTAGGGGTGAAGACCACTCTCGACCCTGACGTCAAGCCAGAGGAGACGGTGGAAGCATTTGCTCACAGAGTGCTGTCGACAGCAGAGTTGCTGCAGATCTCAAGGGATGCAGTGGACCACTTTGGCAGGAGGCACTCGGTCTCGCATCTGTTCCATGATGGACTTCCAGCGCTCGCTAAGGCCAAACTGAGCAAGTTTGTTATGACCGTCCCAGGGTACCTCAGCATGACAGACGAAGATCAGATTGCAGTACTCACACAGCAGGTGGTGCTGTGGGAGAAGTTTGCCCTGGAAATGGGGGATCTAGGAGGCGCAAGCCTCAAACAGATGGCCAGTGGGCCTGGCCAGGGGGAGGCGCAGTCCAACAGAACAAGGAAGGAGAGAACAGGACAGTGGGAGATGCGGACACGCCTTGAAGGGGCAGGGAACCCCGCAGGAGCAGCAGCTGCCCAGCAACAGCGGAGTGACAAACCCAGAGGAGTTACCTGGGCAGATCAATCAGGAGCACCAAATTACAGCGCAGAAGGCGTTGCAGGGGCAGTCAAGGCATGCTACCAGTGTGGTAGCACGGCGCACCTGGCCAGGGATTGCAGGGCGCCCAGACCCAGGGATGAGCGCAGGCCGACGCCACTTGCTGCTGACATTACAGCTGGGCAGTCCAGGCCGCAGCAGCAGCAGTACCCGCTCCCACCAAGACCGCAGCAGGGTCAGCCTGCAGGCAGACCGTACGAGCGGAATCAGAACAACAGGCAGTACCAACGGCCAGGGCCTGGCCAGGGGGGTCAGGCTCAGCAAGCAGCACACGTGTCTCACCTAAGCAGCCCAACGGGGCAAGCCGAGCCAGAGGGCTGGCAACAGACTATGGCAGAGATGCTCAGCGAGTCTGTAGCACTCATGACGCAGGTTGGGCTAGTGCCCAAATCCGCAGGATTCAAGCAGGCGGCTCACAACGCTCGTCCTAGGTCATTCTTGCCAGAACCCTGTCCGGAGGAGGAACCTGAGCAAAGGCTCGTGGAACCTGCCTCCAGGAAGGGAGCAAAGAGACTGGTTTTGAGCAAATTAGCTGACGATATGTCTGACATCCGACTGCAGGTGTTCAAGTTGAACGAGAGGCTGACGGCGCTGTCATTCACCACTATGCCCATGGGTTCAGAAGACCACAGGGGTAAGGCCAGTAAGGGCAGGCAGGAAAGCAAGGTGGTCACAGCTGCACCAAGGCTGCAGTATTTTAAGAACGACAGAAGCAACCTGGAGCAATGTGTGGGCCTAATGGTCAAAGGAAAGGTCCTGGTGGCTCAGAAGGCCCTCACGGACTCAGCGTGCTCCTGTCATGTGATCACAGTCAACATTGCAGAACAGTTAGTCGCCATGGGGGCAGAGCTGATCAGGACGGATGAGAAGATCCGCACGACAGACAATGCAGGGGCAGATCTGTATGGGGTGCTGTTCATTTATGTGGTGTACGGATATGGAGGGCCCAATGCTATTATGGAACCCACGGTGGTCAGGGTCGTAAAAACACCGCCCGATGCATACGAACACTTGGTGGGGAACCCAGAGTTTCTCAAGTACAATGGGGTTTTAGAGGCAGCAGGAAGGCTGACCTTACGCCCCAGAGATGGCCCCCAGACAGTGCGAAGGGTCAGGGACCTGACGCTGCCGCTGGTCCTAGCATCCCCAGCAGGGGGGTACCAGGCAGCAGCAGTAGCATGGGCAGGAATCCGGTGTGGATTTGCAGAACGTGAAGGGTGGCCCGCGGCCAGGGTAGAGGAAGAACACGAGCCGCTCTTACAGCACGCCATGGCCACACACGCAGGTGCCGCCATGAGGACAGACCAGAAGGCGGGACAGAGTCGCGGAACAGCCGCAGGTGCAGGCAGAAGCACCGCAGATGCGAGCAGGAGCAGCCGTGAGGAACCACAGGAGACCGCTTCCAGGCCGCGCCAGTGCGGGCAAGCGCAGGCTGCAGTGCTCAGGGAGAGCAAGGTGGATGCCAAGGCCGCTGCGTCACAGCCAAGCCAGGCAGCAGCACAGGCAGAGGCCGCTGCTGGGGTAGCAATGGCACTCAAGGCAGATGCGAAGTCGCCATACCAAAAGGAGGTCATCAGGAGGTGCCTAGAGGCGAGCCCACGCTACCCATGTGTCTTGTGCGGAGAACCTGGCCCGCACTCACCAGAGGCGTGTGACCAGAGAATCCGGAGGATACTGCAGAAGCCTGCGGCAGTTCCCACAGCCCAGGGGACATCACCAGGAGCCAGGAAGCGGGTGGACTTTGGAGGAGCCGCAGCAGCAAGAGCTGCACCAGCAGGATCAATCAGGCGCTCGGAGGTGCGAGTGCCTGGCAAAGGCGAGATGGCCGGTGCGGCTGATGGGGGCGTTAGGGAAGACGCCCCAGAAGCAGCAAACCGCGACCAGAGGGAGCTTGTCAGCAAAGAGGAGAGTAAAGAATCAGAGGAGTCAGAGGAGGAAGATGTCCATGAAAGGACCAGCCCAACGTACATGCGTCAGCTGCGGCTGCATCAAACAGTAGAGTTGCTGCAGCATGACGTCAAGGCAAGGGAAGAGCTGCTGTACCGCCAAGCGGCTGCAACAATTGAATACCTGAGGTTGCAGCAGGTCAGGTGGACAGGCCTCCAGGACGCCAACATACGGCTCACGGAGGTACAACAGCAGTACATCTTGCGTGCAGACCAGCTGCGAGCGCTGTATGCCAACCTTGGGAACCAGCAGGCAGGAGAGCCGCTGCAGTCCACAATCCCAGGTGACCCGGAGCTGGCAGGGCATATGGCAGTCATGTTTCAAACCGCGGACGAGTTCGCGGAGGAGGACGAGGGCCTGAGCCAGGAGAAGCTGCAGGAACAGGAGCAGCAAGCCACCGGTCAGCAAGAACCAGGGGGCAGTGGCGGGGCCAGGCAGGCCAGCGGGGAAACGCGAGTGCGGCACAGGGGGTCAACCCCAGATGACAATGTACATACAGAAATCAGAGAGCGCAGCAGGAGCGCGCAGAGGGCTCGTAGTGCAGAACGCCGCGGGGCGGTGCCTACACCGGAGGCTCGAACCCAGCGGCCAGACCGCGATGATAGCTTCGACCGGCCTAGAGGCAGGAGGCAGCAGTCACCCAGCGGGGATCGTGGGAGCCAGCCCAGGGGCAGGTCACAAGAGCGAGGCACAGGTAGCCACGCCAGGCTATACCAGCCAGAACAGAGAATGCAGGATAGAAGGGGAGCCTCCGGCCAGAGTCCGCCGGGCAGGGCCCAGGCAGGGCGCAGCTGGATGGGGGGACAGAGGAATGTCCTCGGACCCCACGATGGGGGAGTGTGCTTCAACTGTCAGAAGCCAGGGCACTTCGCTAACGCGTGCCCAGAGCAGGGAGAGGCATCGCAGCCTGGGGACAGCAGCCAGTTCGACAGATCACGGACAGCAGGAGGCCCAGACAGGAGCTGGGGAGTCAGGGGACCTGGCAGGAGCCAGGAGGTGTCAGAAGACAACATGAGGCGCGCTTACGAGGCCGCCAAGGAGGTCTCCTTTGAAGAGTGGAAAAGGCGGCAGGAGGCAGCAGGACCAAGTGAGCTGCCAGGCCCGCCAGGACGGCCGGGGCCAGCGGGGCAGTCTTACAACTCCAGGTGGGCCAGCCAGGAGAGGCACACGTGCATGATGTCTGTCCATGAAGGGTTTGGGCAGAACGCAGCGACTCAAGTTGTGAGCTACCAGGCCGCAGCAATGCCTGTAACGTTCCAAGTGGTGCCAGAGGGGCAGGTGGCCCAGCAAAGGCATCACTGGCAGATGGTGGTAGAGGCCCTAGCCATGAATCACTATGGTACTAGGCCCGCAGGGTCAGCCAGGTCTATGGCACATGCGGTGGAGTTTCTCAGGAACCTCCAGCAAAGGGGATGCCCAGCCCCATGTGAGGGATGGCCTGGCATTCTCCAGCAGTTTCTCGACAAAGAATGGGACATCTACAATGCCCAGATGGATGAGTTTGAGAGGATAGAGCAAGAGGCAGGGCTCCAGCACAGGGTAGACGAGTGGGAAACCAGTTCCAGTGGGGACGGCACCAGCGCCTCAGAGGAAGGCCATGAGCCTCATGCTCCTGTAGCAGTGCGTGAGGAAGAAGCTGCCATGCTCTGCCCAGGTACCCCGGAGGGCAACGCGGACACAGGCGGCGAGGTAGCGGGAGCAGCCGCCGAGACCCGGAATGGGCTCAGCAGGCAGGATCACCACCCAGGGGCCAAGGGGGCGGCAGCTATGAGTCCAGAGGACAATACGGCGGGGGCCGTTAGGACCCATCACAGTACCACCTCTCGGTCCAGCGCTGCCAGATGGGAGGAGGAGGACAGAGGGCTGCAGAGCAGCCGCAGCAGGGGCGAGAGGCCCGCTGCAAGGAATGAGGATTCCCAGTTCACCCAGGCCGGTACAGGGCGCCGGGGCAGGTCGGGCAGCAGAGGGCGGGTTCGCCCTGAGCCAGACCTGCCGAGATTGCCAGAGAGCAGGTGCTTCGTGCAATGGTACCGCCTGGGGGAAGAAATGCCAGAGGCATCGTCTTCAGAAGGTATGATCACTCTGCCGGCACAGTCCAAAGATGGGCTTTGTAGGTTGCAGAACCACAGGCTCCTGGAGGGCAGGTCGCAAACGTGTGTCAACATAGCGGCAGCCATGCAGGCAGTGGCCAGACTGATCTTTCCATGGGACGCGGTGACAGCAGTCCTGCTGGGTGCAGCACTCAAGGGGTTCATTCAGCCCAGCACAAGGATGGAGGATTATATGCAGAGGGGATGGTCACGGCACCCCATCTACGCATACTGCGTCAGCGAGATGGTGGACCTAGCCGTCAAAGAAGGCATCACAACAGTAGCCGCAGCCGACAGGGCGCACCCAGACGTGCCGGATGGCGCGCGCACCGAGGGGGTATGGCAGGGTGCACAGCCCGGGTTCATGCGCACGCCATGGGCGGAAGACTGCGTCCACCAGTTGATGGAGCACCCCGCTCTCAGAGACCGCGCTTTCTACGTGCCAGTGCAGGCCTTAAGAGAGCACGGAAGGGGTGACAGGTCCGAGGATGGAACCTACAGCGAGGCAGGGCTGTGCCATGCCGATAGGCCACGGCGGTGTGAGGCCACTGTTGAGGCGTCGGTCACCATCCCCAGGATGGTCGCAGGGCAAGCTGTACCATGGGGAATGGATCCTGGGGAGGCCAGGGCAGCCATCCCAGTTCAGCAGCTGGTAACTTACTACTACGAGGAGCTGGAAGAAGGAGAGATGCCGGTTTCAGCAGCATGGATCCACATGCATGCGTCGCGGGATGATATGCCAGTGTTCCTGTTCGCCAGGTGCGAAGGGAATGTGGCGATCACCAGGTGCGCATCAGTCGACGAGGCAGAGTTCCACGCGCACACGCACGCCAGGGGAGCAGACCCAGCAACATGGGCAGTCATGCTCATGGCGTTGCAACGGGTTCTGCTTCCGGGACAGCTGTCAGCAGCCATGCGGCACGTCTGGGGCGTGGATGATCAGTGGGCGCCGCTGGAAATGACAGACTGCCCCACATGGCCATATGGGGCCCAGAGGTCGCCAGCGGATGGACCCATGTGGGAAGACGAGGAGGAGTTCGCGCGCTCGCCGTTCGCAGTGGAACGGTTAGAAGCGTGCGTGCACCAGTGGGTGCGCTGGGAAAGAAGAGCGTGGCGCGACAACAGGGCCAGCAGCGTGGTCCCGTATTGGCAGGCAAACGGCATGACAGTACAGCTGTGGAGGCAGGCGCACCCGGCAGGGGTGCGCACTCTGCATCCCCTGTTCAGAGGAGCAGGGTCGGATACCTACATGGAGGAGCTGGAGGAGCTGAGGACTCAGCCCATGCCGGGGCGCTGGATGGTGGGCAGATGGGGTTCCCACTATTGGGACCCCGCTGCCATCACTGACGGACCAATCCAGGACACATACCAGGAGCCAACAGAGCAGGGCCATGTCGCCTTTGTCACCACTCTCGGGGCAGCAGCATCCTCTTGGGAGTGGCTGGAGCCCATGGAGGACATGGAGGTGTCAGCCCTGGAGGCTGAGACCGGGGATCGGGCGGAGCCCCAGACAGCCCCGGACAGTACCAGCAGACCACTTGCAGGAGACCTGGACAGCAGGAAGCCATGGTCCAGCAATGCGCTTCGCCCCAGCCATGAGGGCAGGGGGCTGCTAGGAGAGGAGAATGAAGACCGTTCGGAAGGGCCACCATCACTGGTGCAGGATTCAGAGTCGGAGGATGAGTGGGGCGCTGACAGAAGCCCGTGCCCAGCAAGGATCAGCCTCACAAGTGCTGATGCCGGGGATGCAGATGGGATGGAAGAGCCAACCAACGCAGGCCCTGGACCAGGGAGTCCAGTGTGGGGCCGCGAGGAGGACTTGTTACAGCTACGACAGGAGTGGATGCGCGAGGTTGCTCAGGAGCAAGCAGCCATGGAAGAGCGCAGAACCAGGAGAGCCGAGATAGAACGCAGCAGCAAGGTCGCGCTAGAAGAGAAGGCACACAAGGTCGCAGTGGGGGTGAACCCGCGGCAGGCAGCAGACCAGTGCGCTGGCGAGCCCAAGGGGGCAGCAGCAGGCAAGGCGAGCAGCAGGAGCCCAGAGGACGCCCAGATCAGCCCGCCAGCACAGGCAGCAGCAAGGGAGCCCTGGGGCGATCCAGCAGCATACAGCACGGAGCGCTGGGTGGCAGTGCTCAGGCACTTCGTGGATGAGCTAGACGTGCTAAGAAGGCAGGAAATGGGGCAGCAAGAGGCAAGCCAGGAGGCTAGCCTAGTTTTCCGGCTCAGAATGCTGCCACAGCCCGATCCGAACCCCAGGATGGGAGGTTACAGCAGGGCGGTCAGGGAGCTACAGGAGGAGCTGACGGAGAGAATATCAGCCCTCAACAAGATGGGAGCAAAGGGAGTGGACACCCAACAGCCGTCGGACAGCCGCAGCAGCCAGGCCCAAACCAGCAGGGGGGAGGACCTTGCAAGAAGGGCTGCCAGCGCTCGGGCAACCTTGCGACAGGGCTGTGGGCCTGAGGAGCCCGCGGGTGCCGGCAACAGCAAGACTGTGCAGCGCGCCATTCACAGGCAGGAGCGGCTGGCACAGGGCAGCACAGGTCAGATACCAGGAGCAGGGCCAGAAAGGGCCGGTGCGGCTTGGGCTGACACTGCCGAGTTGCGGGGGAAAAAGTCAAAAAAGGCTAGGCGGCGCGCGGGAAAGGCGCAGAGGGCAGCCGAGGACAGGAACCGTGGCAGCAGGCCAGGAATGGACTGCCCAGTCCTGCCGCTCAGGATCAGCCAGGTGGATCTGGAGATCACATGGGCCAGTGGGCAGCAGAGGCCAGCGCAGAGCGCAGAGCCATGCGAACAGCCCGCAGAACACCTACCGCAGAAACCCACGAGGCAGATGCCAGCTTGCAGAGGACTCCTCACCTGTACAGCATTTAAGGGGATCCTTACGGGGACGCTCCAGCTGATACTGGTGTGGCTCCTGCTGTCGGTGTGTGTGCCAGGGGCGCGAGCCACCGAGCAGGGGGTACGAGGGGGAGGATTTACAGCAGGCCAAGGGGCTTTTGTGTCTGGACAAGAGGCAGCAGCGAAGCTGTCGTCTGGATGGTTGCGCCCGCCAGCAGTCATTCCCATGGGGGGTGCCAGCAGGAGGGGTGCCTGCAGCCAGCAGGAGAGCTGGCAAAGCGGCAACGACACGGGCAGGGAAGAGCCGCCCGCGGAGGACGACCCGCAGGCGGCTGAGATGATCGACATGTTCCAGCCGGGGGGAGTCGTGGAGCCGCCCGCGGAGTACGTCAAAACCAAGGAGGGGTGGATGCTGGGCCAGCACCCCGACTTCACTGCGGAACAGCAGGAGAGCCTGGAGCAGAGCCTCAGGGACCGCCAAGGAGCGTTCGCTTACTCCATGGAGGATCTACCAGGCTACTGCGGCACGCAGGGCCTGGACACAGCTTGCCTGTCGGGTGGGGCAGTGCGGGCCATGGAGACCGAGGGAGTCGTCCTTTTCGAGCCCTTTGGAGGAAACGCATGCTCTGGCAGCGGAGAGGTGGCCGCGTCATACAGGCAGTGCCTGGGAGAATCGGCAGACTGGGCCGACGCGGCACAGGAACCAGGCAGACGGGCTATCAGAGAGGGCTGTCCAGACCCTCAAGGCAGGCCTGCGCAAGTGCTGCGAGGAGGGCAGCAGCGACGAGTCCTGGGACAAGATGGTGCCCTGGGTAGCCCTAGGCTTCCGATGCTCGCCGCAGCAGGCCACGCGCATGGCGCCGTACGAGGTGCTGTTCGGACAGAGACCCACCTTCCCCTCTAGAGTGGGGGCGGACCTCTGGAGCACAGCCAAGGTGGCAACAGCAGAGGAGGCAGCAGACCTGCTCTTGGCCAGAGTGGCCAGGATCAAAGAGGCACTGCCAGTCGCGGGTTGGCACATGGATTGCTTGGTACCAGTACTTGAGGAGGTGCCTGAGGGCGAGTGGTTGTGCCCAACTTGCACGCCTGAGGACAAGGGAGCTGAGCCCGCAGCAAGGGCTGGACCCGCTGCAGAGGATTGCAGTGTGCAGGTCCAGGGGCGGCCGAGCCCGGCAGCCAGAGCGGCTGCCAGGACAGCCCAGGAGGCCAACGTCATGGACAGGCCTGAGGTGGAAGTCATGGCCACCAACCCAGCATCAAGGCAGATGGAGCGGGGCATCGCAAGACCAATGGCGAACGGATTGTACGACATCTCGTACACCACTGGCCGGGGAGAGGCCAATGTCACCCCGAGAGCAGTTACAAGAAGGGCTAAGGTGGCCAAAGAAGCAGCAAGGGAGGAAGAGGAGTCAGCCCTTGAGGAGCTTACCGAGACCTGAGGCCGAGCCCAGAGCGGCAAGGCCGCTGAGTACCCAGCAGGCAGTGGGCCGGCAGCCAGCGGACCAAAGACGGAAGATGCAGGAGGGGAGTTAAAGCTATAGCGGCAGCATAGTGAAAATTTTGTTCCTCCCAACACCATAGCAGCAGGGCTACGGTAGTACATATGTTATGACAATGATGAGCGAGGAGAATTAGTCAACTCGGGCAATGATAGCACAGTAGGAGGCGGATCACGCTGCTACGGCGCACAATTCCTGTGGCCATTAAAGACCAGGCGGCTATGGCGCAGTGGGGCGAGAGCAGCGGTTGTTCTTAGCTTGACCTGATAACTTTGAAATTTCCCTGTTTGCTAGCCAGTAGTGGGCTGAACAGCTTGAATTTGTAGGACGCTGCGCATTGCGCTTCAGCCGAAACTCGGTGGTTTTTTTCTTTTAAAGTTCTGTTTGAAGGAGGCCTGAACCAGGCAGATTTGCAGAAGGCCTGAACCAGGCAGATTTACGGCAGATGATTTAAGCTTCTACGTACATATTTTCCAGAAGTTTATTTCAGTACCACCCCTTTTCCGGCTCCCCGCGCACGCCTGGAGGGCTTAACGCTGGGGAGCGGGGGGCGAGTAAAGTAGTAGGGGCGGTACCCAAGAGACGGAGACTTCCAGGCAGAGATATCCAGTTAGGGACTTCCAGTTACAGTTATCTTGTTAACAAGCTCTTGTCTGAAGTACAAGGAGCATGAGTGTACGGTGATGTACCGTATTTGTGAGTAGAGGACACCTCTCTAAGGTGTCCTGGCCGGAGTTTACGGTATTTACCATAGTATTGCAGTTACTGCTTTATGGTGCGACAGCTGTCACGGTATATTACAGTATACGTGACAGAACCGTTTAGACCGCAGTTAGCGGCCTCGGGGACTCCGCAGCTTCTCTGCGGAGTCTACGGATTTGAACTGAGACCTAGAAACCCGCTTACGCCGGTTGATTTGACAGATTGTACCGTATTCTGAATTGGGCCTGCCGGGTCCCTGTATCCCGGCAATTGCCTTGGCTAGTTACTTCGTCCCTTTCTAAAGGACAGACCTCTATCTGTAACAAGCACCGGCAGTCATCTGTGTATGAGGCCTCCTACGTTCACATAAGTCAGTACCTTTACTCAAGTCAAGACTAGCTCAGCTCCCGCTGAGATAGCTGGAGACAAGTACCTAGCAAGAGGCCCAAGACCCTGCCGAATAAGAAGTACGCAGTCCACGTCACGTCACCCTCACCGCGAGTCGCGCGGTAAGTGCCCTTAACATAGCCCAGCTGGATCGCGCCCAGACGGCCAGAAGGCCTGTGCTCCCTTAGTCAACTGCCATACAACCAAATAGCCGGCTACGCTGCTTAACTCGCTGAGCACTCGCAGCCAGTGTGTAGACACTGAGCCTGCCCGTAGGCGTCCGTCACTGCCGTGAGGAAAGAAGTCCGCCACTGACCTGAAGCGCACATCGCGAGTAAAGTAGTAGGGGCGGTACCCAAGAGACGGAGACTTCCAGGCAGAGATATCCAGTTAGGGACTTCCAGTTACAGTTATCTTGTTAACAAGCTCTTGTCTGAAGTACAAGGAGCATGAGTGTACGGTGATGTACCGTATTTGTGAGTAGAGGACACCTCTCTAAGGTGTCCTGGCCGGAGTTTACGGTATTTACCATAGTATTGCAGTTACTGCTTTATGGTGCGACACAGCGCATAAATTATTGATGGAATCGATGTTGCCAAGGAAAAATAATAAGCCCTTCACAGTTGCTTCTCAAGGCCCATCCACACCAGACGAGAGTTATTTAGTCTGGTGATTTGAAGTACCACAAAGGCGCTTGGTCCCCCTCCCTTCATTTTTACATGCTGACAATTGAGACAAAGTGGAAGAAATCCTGGACCATGCTGTGAGGCCTGCAATGTGTCAACTTCCAAGAGAAATTTCCGGAGAGTGTTACACCCCCCCAGGGCCTGGTGTCTTCACTGTCAATCAGGTGGGGAAAGTTTCTACAAGCATAATCTGTGTCCGTGGTGGGGTCTCCCAGTCAGGGTTCTGCCTCTAATATCTCTTAGGGACCAATTAATGTTCACCCCTTCCTGCCAATTTCCTACCGGTAGTTTGGGTAAACATTGCATATTGGTAACAAATTGGGTAAATATTATGTTATCCATTAGGCAAGAAGACGCATAAGATTGGCACCATATCATACGCAAGATACTTCAGGTATTATCACAACATCAGACCAGCCTCGCTATAAATGTCAGAACCGGCGGGCCCAAAATAAAACATCAGGACAGCCAGAAAAAACACCAGATCAGCCGAGCCTTGATCTCTCCTCACTAAGCCATCACTAACCAATCAGCTGGGAAACCTTGGACAGGTTTCATGACAAGGATGATGCATAGGCATGTGATGTATATTACAATTGAGGCAGCGTTGAGGTACCTGCTATACATGCTAAGGAGCGATAGGGGCCCAGATTCTTGACAGCCCAAGAAAACATTCAGTGATTCTGTGCACTTCAGCTAGAAAGCTTGAGATCCGACATGGCTTCGTTGAGAGAAGCCATCACTGCTGCATCTTGGTACTCCAGCGCAGACAAGGCCGAGATTGTGGAAGTCATTTCTTTTAAATCGAATTTTGACTTGATGGAGGAAGCCTTCCGGGCCAAAGCAGAAATCAGCCGATCGTCGCGAAGGTTGAGCTTACCAACAGCTTGCAGGCTGTTAGACACCTGTCTGGTATCCATGGCGTCCACCTGCTTCCGGACCAGGTCCAGTAGCTTGGCCAATGTTGCCTCATCCTGCCCTCCTGGCATGACCGGTCCTTTGACCAGCTTCTGGGCATGCATCAAGGCGGCGGAGGCATGGATGTGGTTGAAGATAGCTTTATGCTCCATCACAAAGGAGTCCAGCTCCTCCAAAGTCAGACATTTTTGTCTGATCATGGTGGTCAGCATCTTTGGTTCCATAATGACGGATCCATCTTGCCCGCTCCCAGCTGCTGCAGCAGATGGTGGTCCATTCAGGTTGCTTGCAAACCGACCAGTAAGATGAATTGGGCTGACTTGTGTGAGTTGTTTTGAGCGATGAAGCCCTCGCAATAAACTCGTGCCCTGCATAAAACAGGGCATGGGTTGGGTCAAGACGGAGGAGGGATTGAGGTCCACTTTAAGTGAGTTGGGGTGTACAGCACACATATATGGATGACGGCGGGGGCACTGATTAACTCTGGACACAATGGGTGTCCAAGGAGTACAATTTCAAAATTGATTGGGCCCCATCATGACCCCTGCTGAGGAAGGAATTAAAATCAATGGACTCATCAAGTACAAGATTGGCCAGGGGGAATGGATGAATGATGGACAGCACAGAACTATGAGATAGGTGTACCCTGGGTGAACTAAACGAGTGGACGTTGAAGGCCACGACGCGCAGGCAGCGAACTTCTTGAGCCCACATACTTCGTATCGATTTCGCATGTACCGGTAGTCAAAAAGAAAAACAAGTAACAACGGTACCGAGCTCCGAACATAAATGCCGCCAGGCAGCCAGCCTTCCTGCAACTCACAAGGAGAGGATGTTGATCTGTGAAGCTGAAGGCGCCCGACGCATGTGCGACACAGAGTTGCCCATTGCGATGGAGAGGAACCTTTGCTGAGAGCGAGGAATGGGGGCGGGACAAGAGATGCTGCTGTTGATGTGAGCCGAGCACTGATCGGAAACGGCCTAGGTGAGAGGTCATGCTAGCTGACGACAGGTGGTGAGCAGAAAACAGCATGGCGAATGTGATCTGAAATTGTGGATGGGTGTGACCCGACTACCCGACAATTCTTGGGGGATGGCTGAACCCCCAGGGTCGAACCCCACGTTCAATGAGAAATCAAATGGAAAAGTTTACAGCTCCTCCAAGCGCGTTCTCTTTCGTTACGAGTTATCATAAGTCGATTTTACTGTGCATGGTACCATCTTCGAGTTACCCGGGGGGATCCATAATCTCATTCATCCAATACCTCAAATTGGAGGCTGGCCAAAAATAAACGGCTATAGCCAGGACGCAAGACATTAAAAAGTGTAAATGTTTGCAGCTCTGGTTGATGTAACTCATTGCATGCACTTGGGGTAGCTCACCCCTGTTCTGACGACCCTGGCCCAAGTGAACGCAATCATGAGCTGCAAATCCCACTGCCACGTAGAGCATGCCTTCCGCGTGACGTACCTGGAGGGTACCATGGCTGTGCTGCCCTCAGAGGAGTCAGCTCTGTTGGTTGCACTGCCCTCATGCCTACCCTACAACTTTGAGAGTCTGGTTATGTCTGGCACTAACCAATTCCAAGCCACTATTAGCAGCTTCCCAGTACTTAAGCAGTTCATTCATATGCAGCCTGGCAAGCTGGCACCCAATAGAACCGTGTCCACTGGAAAGTTCAGGGTGATCAGCTGCTGCTCAAATATGCCTGCGATCTCGGCGGTCACTTGCAAGTGCACCATGCTGCACCAAGGCGTCTCACCTGTGGACCTTGTAGGCCGCCCCACCGGCGGTGTGGACAAGCTGTGCCTGCGCCACTAGCGCGGTACTGCCACGATTGTCATCACTCCATTCCTCGGGGCCAACTCCTCCCGGCTCTTGATGCAGAAGTCTGATGAGACCGACGGCACCCAAGAGAAGCAAGAGGTTCTGGCCCGCACACTGAGCTTGCACGACCAGGCCTGTCTGCCAATGGACGATTGGCCCCCCTCTCTCTCCCATCTCCCTCCGCTGCCCCAGCCCGCAGCCCATGGGGCCCACCTACTTTCCACATGTGTGACGATGGTGATTTCGTTGCCTACCAATCAAGAGGATTCCAAGTACTGGTAGAACCTGGTCCACCCATCATTCCATGATCAATCGAGCTTACAGATTTTTTTAACAGGCTGGATATCAGAAGCGGAGGACAAGAGCATGACCAAGTGCACGCATGTGTCTGATTGGCAAGATCTCCGGGGCGAACAAGGCCCTGTGTCTGTCAGTCTGATCTAGGGAGACACACCAGGATGTGTGAATGTGTAGAAAAGGAAGGCAGGGGACGAAAGTTGGGGAGCCATGAAAATGCGATTTTGATGATATAATTGGTTGGCAATGACTTGGCTCGAATCCCCTACGGGCCTCAGTTTGAAGAGCATACACATTGTGGCCAAACGGGTTGTGTCAGGAAACTTTATTACCGGTATGTCATGTATTAGAAGACAAGCAATTATTTGTGAAGCTGCCCAATCTTAAAAGGATTCATAATTTACATTAGGATGGCCTGACATCCAAATGGAGAGGTGGTTCATGGTACCTCACAACATGGTCTTTTGCCACGAAATTGCAAATGTTGTAACTTGAATGCAAGGGAGAATTGATGACACATATTTGTCTGTCGTCTTCGTATAAATTAAGGACAAAATCCAATGCGGGTAAGGGATGGTTTTAGTATGTATTCCAATTTTTTAGATGAAGCAGTTAATGAATTGAGTTCTGATGAAAACAAATCCTTCGGTTGATGCTGTGGGTGTTTGGAGGACCATCACCTGCTCATATGTGGTCAATGGTAAAAAGGCAAAGACACAAGAAATTGTTTCATAAAAAACACACACTGTACCAGTGTACCGTATTTAGGAAATGAAGACACATGTCAGGGCTTTGGGGGGGATAGTCCCTCAGCCGGCTCCAAGGCGACAAGGAGATCATCCCAGGATATCCAATCGGGCGCTTGTTAGCTTTGTGAAGGTCCCTCCAGCTTAGCAGCATGGCCGGCATTACCCCCAACCACAATTCCACTCATGCCTCCCTAGTCTCGTACATCACGTCTTCACATGCCCTCTCCAGGTGGCTGTGTGGCAACATGGACTGCTTGCCCCTCATCTCCATCAGCGCCTCTGCAGCTGGCCTCCTGCGGCGCACCAGGCGGTGCAGAGCCTGCTGCTGCTCGGGTGTGCGGTACCGCGTTTCGCCATCAAACAGCAGGGCAGACACGAGCTCCTCAATACCGGGCTGCAGCCACACCGAGCCGCTGGTCCCTGGCGGCTGGGGCAAGGCACTGAGATGGAAGGTAAGGCGGGGCCGAGCAGGGCGTTTCCTATCCTCCAGTGCCAGCTGGGCATAGGCCAAACAGGTGATCAGTTGCGGGACGACCGAGGGACTAGCTACGGGGCGGCCGCCTTTTGCGCCCCATCTCAGCTCCAGCAGCGCTTCCGCCTCCCTCTCCGAGACCATGAGCACCGTCCCGTCAGGCAGCAGCAGCAACGCCTTGACAGGGCGCAGGTAATCCTCTCCAGGGTTGGCTCTGTCAGCAGTGGCCCGCATGAAGTTGGCGGTGCAGAACAGCTTCGGGGACCAGGTCATGTCACACACCCTGCTCATCAGCATCGAGCCAAGCTCAATGGACAGCAGCCGCACTCCTGCCAGGGGGTCCACAGCGTCGAGCGAGCACGCATCTAGGGTGGTGCCATAGTCCCAGTCCGTCTCGGCTGCTGGCCGCACAAGTGCCACCCGCCGCTCCACCTCCTCCTCCTCCTGCTCATCCTCCCTCTCCATCTCTCGCTCGCACTCCTCCTCCACCGCCACACCCGCAACCACCGAGTACCCGCTGCCAATCAGCTGGCTGCGCGAGACAACAGCCTGCACCAGCTGCGCCCTCCTGAGCGCCTCCTGGGAACCCTCTAGAGCATCCCGAACTCGCTTCTGACGCGACAGATGGGTGACGAGGGCGGGCACCAGCTGAGCGCTCCGGCCTGCACCATACAGCTCCTGCAGCTCCGAGACCTCCGCCTCCATCACTGCATCGGGCCGCTGTAAGGTTGCGGCAAAGGACAGACCCTGCCTAGACCACTCCATAACACCCTGGAGCGTCCCCTGGACCGTATTGTCCCGCACCCACTGCAACACATGCACCGGCGAGGGCGTCGCTGTCAGGCTGAGGCCATTCACGCTGCGGATCTTGGCCGTGACGTCGGCCGTCGCCGCAAAGTGCAGCTTCTGGCCGTGGCCCAGCATGCGCATCCGGCCGGCGGCTTGCATCATCTTGTCCTTACAGGTGGCAGGCCCTAGGGTCAGCAGCCCCACCGCTGAGGGGCGCAGCTGCAGGTCCGCACCGCGACAGCGCGCATCATCATAGATCACAAAGGCCTGGCTGTCCGCAACGGGAGATGCATGGCGCGGCAGGCAGCGGCCGCCTGCCTCAAGCACCATCCAGGTCCTGCAGGCTTCGTCGAAGAAGCCGACACCGCGGTTACTACTGGGATCCAGGCGCACCACAAGGTACTCGGCAGCTTGCCTGGGGCACACAAATTGGTCAAAAGCTCACACTGAGAAGATTGAGTGCATGCAGTCTGCCTGTGCAATTCAAAACATAAAGACGTTCTAACATGTTTTGTTGTGGCATGCTGTTCTATGCTCTGGGGGACGAATCCACAGTTGATGTTTCGGCTCACTGGATTGACTCTGCTGGCTGTTGCCAGGACGGCAAATCAGAGGGAAGCGGTTGTCCTTGCTGCATAGGCAAGTCAGAGGGAAGCGGCTGTCCTTGCTGCATAGGCAAGTCAGAGGGAAGCGGCTGTCCTTGCTGCATAGACAAAGCTAAGGGCAGCAGCAAGCAGTGCAAGGGCCCACCATGCAATGATGGACACGCACATTTGAGAACACACAACTCTGGGCATCCCGTTATCGAGCTGGCCTCTTGTGTTCCATCAAGTCAAGCAAGTCTGGTGTCATGGTGGCGACCATTGTGGATGCTACCTTGTGATTTCACGTGTCCTGGGAGCTGTCAGGGACGGAGTCAGCAGACTCCTGCCATTGTTGTTCCGATAAAGCATGAACACCGCCACCCCCGGCGCCCCACCCACTGGCCCTGACGAGCGCCCTGTCTCACTTGTTTGAGGTCCCTGCTAGAAGGGCGCCACAATCCAGGATGGCATCCAGCTTCAGGGTCAGGGCGCGGTCCAAGAGGGCCTGCCAGCTGGGCTTGCCAGCCTGAAGGGTGCATGGCACAGCAACTCATTCTCACAGCGCAATGCTCGCTGTGAACGAGGGGACTGGCCGCTGTCAGAAATACCTGCAGGACACCCTGCCATATGAATGATGGACTCGACCCATCCATCTGGAAGGGACGTCGTGGTGGATAAGTCCAACGACGCAACCAGGCAAGGTGTGTTCCCCTGCGGCCTGCCTTGTGCTGCAAAGAAGGAAAGAAAGCTACGCCCCGTGAGGGGCGTGAGAGTTAAGGAAACAGCGCAGCCTGGGCCGAAGCCACATCCGCGCCGTTACCGTGCTTGTGCTGCAACCTTTAAATGATGCACGCAACTGCTTGTCACCCCCCCCTGCAAACACTGGGATACTATTTCTATATTTCAGAGGCCCCCGCAGGCAGATGGGACTGTCAATGCCCGCAATAAACATGAGAGCACCCCCAATCCAAGGCCAAAGTAGCCCCCCCTGCATCCCTGCCGGGTACTCACTCCCTGCTGGCTCTGGCGGCTGCTCGTTGGAGAGGTGCTCTAAGCCACCTCGCTGATTGAGGCGGCCTCTTCCTTGTTCGCTGGTTGACCCACCACCATTAGATGCACTCTAACCAACCAACCAAACTACTTTTGATTGGACTCAAAAAAGTGTGAGGCTGGCCGAGTAATTCTTGAAAACATGAGACGCATACACAAGAAAACAGCCCGTGTGCTCATGTGGCCCTCGTTGACAGCTGAGAGAAGGCAAGCAGGAACAGGAAAGGCACACGACTCACAAGAACTCACACTGCGATCTTGCACTCCCCCCATCTGCACGGCCCATACGCTGCTGAAACGCAATTGTGATGATAAATGAAAGAAAAATCATTTCATAATTTGAAGAGTGCCACATCATGCGTAATGTGTGATGCTCACTTTAAGTGTGCTGTATCCCTGCGTGCTCTCCATCACCACGGCCAGCATCTTGCCGTTGGTCTCCATCAGCGAGGCCTCTTGCGGCAGCACCTCCTGCCGCACCTGCAGCGGCATCAGGCGGTGGTTGTCATTGGTGCCCGAGAACCCCACCACCGCGCCGCGCGTATTCTCCGCCAGGTGCCAGCTGCTTGCCGCCATCCGCCGCGGGTACTGCTGGGTCTCAGCAGGCAGCACGCAGGAGTTGAGCCAGAAGTCCACCATGGCCATGTTGTGGCTGTAGTAGCGGAACAGCAGCTCCAGCTGGAGGGCGTTGCTCGGGTCCAGCTTTGAGACCTTGTCCAGGGAGCTGCGATCCCCTACAGGCAGAAGGGGAGGGGAGCTTCAACCAGGTAGGCCATCGTCAGGGCACAGATGTTGGAATGTGTGTGGGGGGGAGACCCGGGAGAAATCAATGGAGTGGCTGATGGATACAATCGGTGCTGTTGGCTCCCTCTCCTGGAAAGCACAAGGATTCACAGAAAAGGGATGCCTGTGTGGGTGGGTTTAGAGGGGGATGTCTGAGACCTGCATAGTGGACAGTAAGCCTCCCACTGTCCCACGCCGTCCTGGAAAACCTGTTGCTCCTGGCTGGGCCATGTGCATAGCTCCAGGACAGCACCCTTGGGTCGCCTGCTCGAGGAGTTAAGCCGCGGCTTCTCCAACGTAGGCACAGGGCTGAGGCAGGCCTTGGATGCCCAGAGGGCACCTGAGCAATCCTAATAATTTGTTTTGGTTAAGAGGCATCACGTCCCATGCGCCCAATGTAATCAGTGGATTTTCAAGAATCTCTCAAAAATGAAGTCCCTCAATTCCTATAATCTGAAAAACAACTGGGAAGACGTCAAATCCTGCGCCAGAGATGAAGGCGGGCAGGGTGGATCACAAGCGTTAGACCTGTTAAAGTGGTGGACAGAGACAGGACCCTAGTGATTTGTGGTGTCTGCTTAGACTGATGGGTTGAGTGGCTGACACAGCAATCATCATCATCATCATCATCAGCAGCAGCAGCAGCAGCAGCATCAGCAGCAGTAGCAGCAACAACAACAACAGCAAGCGTGCACCTCATCCACCCGCCTCATCACCCATGCGTCGCACTTCCATAGCATTCGATGTACAGCGCACGGATCTTGGATACATGGGCTCTTGTACTCGCAGCAAGCTCATTGGCCCATTTGTCCGTGCGTCGTCAGTTGTTTCTGTTGCTGGTGGTCTGGTTTGGTCTCTGGTGCCTGTCTCGTTCCTCGTTTTCTTCCCGGTTGGCTCTGCCTGGCCCTTTCGCAAAAGGCTGTGGGTGGTTGCGTCCACTTTTTTACAACAAACCCACCCCTGTACCCCACCCGCATCCATGCCGCGCGATGACAGCTTGAACCACTCGCTGTACTGCTCCTCCCGGGCGTTCTGGCCGAGCTCCAGTAGCTTGTGGAGCGCCTCCAGCAGCTGGTCCGGTCTGAGACCATCATGGTAGTAGGCGAGGGTCGTGAGCATCAAGGCCACGTCGGGCTGGGCAAACTCGCTGCGATCCGAGGGTGTGTGGGCGGCACGGAAGGGCACTGCCAGACGCTTCCGGCCAGAAGCAGTCCTGCAGACATATTGGGAACGAAGGGGGCGCTACGGCTGATACCTGGAATCGGATGTATTGTGACTGGAGGTCGGGCGGTCCTTGAGAGAAACGCTGCCACACTGTAAGAAAACATATGATGCCGGTGGTCAAGAAAGCCACAGTGCCATCCAGCCTGGCAGCCAGAGCAGGCTACATACTGCAGGCAGTGATATAGTGCCATCCAGCCTGGCAGCCAGAGCAGGCTACATGCAGTGATACAGAGCTGGCTACCAGCCTCCTTGAGTGATGCAATACAGACACAAAACACAGGATGCGGGTACGATATGCCGCCATCACAGGGTCGCTAATACGACCCAAGCAGGTCCAGCCTGGACTCAGGGCGCTGGGTGCAGGGGGGAGATAGGTTCCACACCCCTCGAGGTGCCCCAGGTGGAATCAGGGGAAATAATTATGAAAGAATATGCTTATCTGGCAGGGTCAACATCAGAGACTGTGCACATGCACCATTGCGCTGCAGCTGGACTACGCTAAAAGAGCAGCAACCACCGCGTGCACTGTACCAAAACTTGCTACCTGCTTCCCATGCTCTCTCGCATTCCCCACCTGTGTACGCAGCACGTGTGTACACCTCTTGCCGGGCATGCAGCATTTTTTACCTGTTAACTCCGTAATCCACGAGGTGTCTCTTCTGCAGCCCATGCACCAGCAAGCCGCCACTCAGCATGCCCCTGACCGCGAGCACATGGTCCACTTGCTCAACGCTGAGGCCGCCGTTATCAGGTCCAAGCAGCGGCAGCGCATCGCTGTGACTATTGATCATGCTTGCCAGGATGCTGGCCTGCAGGGCAGAGCAGTCAGGTCACTCCGCCAGCAGCACTTAAGGACACTGAATTGATGTTGGGAGTTGATTTGATCTACAGATCTTGATTCAGATCTGCAGATTCCTGTTTCTAGAGCAGCCCAGAGACTTCACAAGTGAGAGTTCCTCCATACACCCACACACAAAACACAGGATCTGTTTCATCAGATTCCAGGGAAGTCCAACTGGTGCCAAGACTGAAAGGGCGCAAAGGAATGAAACCCGCAGGTCAAATAAAAGAGGCAATAAGGCCAGCAGTCAATGGTAAGCGGTGCTAGGAAGATTGGGAATTTGGGTTCACATCACATACAGCCTAGCCCCATTTCACCTTTTTAGGATGGTCCTGCATCCACCTCAGCTCGTGGGGGGGTTGATCCAGGAGTGCCTCTGCAATCTTCGTCAGCAGCAGCGGGGCCGCGGCATCCAGCGCTTGCCCCGGCAGCAAACGCAAGCCACAGAATGAGCCAGGGCGCCTACAGCGGGTGCAATTTCGGTTTTCAGATCTTCGCTGATTGGGAATATGGCATCTAAGGAAATATGCTTAGAGCAGGTAGGACACAAACTGCCGTGTATGGTGCGCGCAGTGACCTGGGTGACTGGCGGCACTTGCTCCTGGAGGTGTCCCTTGAGCATCATGCCTGCTCACCTCCAGTGGGCTCCTGCAAGGATGACTTCATACTTAATAACAAAGGTGAATGCAGCCTGACTCAAATCTGATCTTAAGGCTTGATTCAGACCCGGGGATTCAGACCCGGGCAATCAGACCCGGGGATTCAGACCCGGGGATTCAGACCCGGGGATTCAGACCCGGGGATTCAGACCCGGGGATTCAGACCCGGGGATTCAGACCCGGGGATTCAGACCCGGGGATTCAGACCCTTCCTGCAGATTGGCCCTTGCCTGGATTGCGCTGACGTCCACAGGGCCTTATCCAGCCAGGCCTCGGCTGCCTCCGCCATTAGGTGCAGCAGCGCTTGTACTGCAGAGGTCCTCTGGCGGAGGGAGGGAAGGGCGGAGGCAGACCCGCACGCATACACGAGCTGGAACCTAATCCAGGAGGGTTGGACGGAGGAAGGGCGAGAGGGGGACAAACATAAGGAAGGAACAGCATACGGGGACATCAGACGGCGACAACAGAAGCGAGAGCAGCAGAAAGCGTGGTGCCAGCAGCTGAAGAATCCGTTCCAGCCTGTAAGTCATTCAACATACCTGGCTTTGGGCATCCGGAGTGTTTGATCAATGAAGTCACTTCTTGCCCCATGTTCACCGTGGGGCAAAGAATGACTTGATCGTACCCCATAGCTCACCTGTGGTGCAGCAGCTCATCGCTCTCATCCAGCAGATCCTGGTAGGGCAGTGCAGCAAGCTCGTCCAGCGCTAGGCACACGCCCGCCTCCCCCTTGGCTCTCATTTCGTGCCATTTGAGGTTCAGGGACGCTCGATGCTCCGGAGCCACCAGCAGGATACCACCAACCTGGCAGTGGGGGGAATGGAAACGAAAATCAAGATATAAAAGTTTGAAATTTGACGGCTGCTTCTGAGCCATGAGTAGGATGTTGCCAGCCTGGGAGAGCATGGAACTAAAAGGTGGCATTTGTAATATAAGATGATTATATGCCCGCTGCTGTGGGGGCACCAGCAGGATGCCGCCAACCTGGGGAGAATGGAATTGGAATTCAAAATATGAGAGGTTCCATACAACAGCTGCCTCTGAGCCATAAGTAGGATGCTGCCAGCCCGGGAGGGCATGGAACCAAAAGGTGGATTTTGTAATTTATTTGGGGGGGGGGGGCGCCGGCAGGATGCTGCCAACCTAGGTGTGGAAGCCAAATGTGGAGTGTGGAACTTAAAGCAGGGACGCCCGCTGCTCTGAAGCTACCACCAGAATCCCGACAACAAGAAGGGGAGTCCTGGATCTGGATTTGTACATTTAGACATTTGATAACTTTGTCCTTGAATGTTGATAGCAACCCTGATGACATCTCCATGTTCAGTGAGGCCATGTGGATAGAAAAGTGATGGCAGCGAAGGAAAGACACCCCGGATGCATGTGTATGAGCCTGCAAGGCAGGAGAGGGCAGTTTCTCAGCGGAGCGTGAGACCAGCAGCATGCGGCCGCATTCTACAGGATGATCCCTGTCAGCTTCACTAGCTTGTCACGCGCTTTTTATTATTTCCAAGGTAAAGCTTTTCTTCCATCCGCGTAGTGAAGACCATTGATTTATTATCTTTGTCAGATATTATTCCCATCCCGACTGCTTGAAATATGTGCCCTAATCCCAGAAGGCTTTGTTCTCGTCAAAGCTGAAGGGCTAGGAAAGAAACCACTTAACGTGCCCGACACCATGTTCATGCTTAACTTTGCATCACAAAGTTTTGCCCGACACCATCATAACTTTGCACAGGCCGCATAACTGTACACAGTAGGTTCTGCTGGGCCTGCCCAGTCTTCTACAACCCAAACCAGTCCAGATAGTAATTTCCTGTGCACTGCTCACGTGTTGGCAGTACTGCAGGCAAGCCCTCATGGCCTCGGCCCCCTGCTCTGAAATCTCCACATCACGATGGAATTGCATCGTGAAGATCTTACACCCCAGCACGCTGGCGCACATGAAGCGTTGCAGGTAGTCGTGTGCCTCATCCAGAAGTGTGGACAGCAGGTGTAGACGGACCTTAAGGAGGAGGAAGGGTGGGGGGGGGGGGGGAGCATTAGTTTGTGTTCATATGAAGGTCATTTGGGGGTAGGTGCCAAAAGGCGGGTTGTGGGAACCTCAGCTGGATCCTGTCCAGTGTCATACACGTCTCTACGGGGATGCAAGAGGGGCCGGAAGTGTGGGACGGCTCTTTCGCTTGGGAGAGAGGCGGCGTATTATCCTACCATCAGATCATGATCGTTGAAATTTATCATTTTGGTTGAGAATGGTGTCCTCATGGCGTGGCCAGCGAGATTGGGTGCCACAGCCTCTACTCAGGAAATTAAACCTGGTGAGGAAGAAGCAAGCAGCGTGCCCCCCCTTCCCCTCAAAACAGCAACATCAAGGTATTTTGAAGCCTGATAATTTAAGACTTTCGAGAAGAGAGGAAGCTGCCCACGTGCTTGATCACTCAGCCCCCCCCTCCCAACACTGAAGTATATAGAAAAATGGATAAGCAAACAAGTGCGACAGTGCGTGGATCAACGAAGCCGCCCATCAATTACCCAACCAGGCCCCGCACAGCCTGAGGGGAGGCCCCTGCGCACCACTTGCGCTCTTTGTCTCGTCCAGTGCAGAACCAGCATGGGCATGATAACGCGCGTCTTCCCCTCGCCCATGTTGAGCTGGTGGATGCTCCCCGGGCTGGAGATGAGGTGTTGGGCGATCCAGTGCTGGTTGGGGCGGATCTGCAGCTGCCCCTCAGCTTCCAGCACCAGCCACTCAGGGTAAAGCTCCGGATCCCACGTGCGATAAACCAACAGCTCCTGCGTACCAGTTGGGCAGGAGCAATACACTGAAGTTTGGGTTTAGGGTTTAGGTTGTAGGGTTATGGTTTAGGGTTTAGGGTTTAGGGGTTAGAGGCTGGGGTTTAGGGTGCATTGAACCAGCAACTCCTGTTCACCAGCCAGTCAACATAGGGGGGGGGGGGGCTGATATTGTTTGTCCATTCCCTTCCTAACATCTTATGCACTCCAGGTTTGATCCCCAATCACGGCCATTGCCTCCCAGAGAATCTGTTCAGTCCAGACAGGAGGTCCAGAAAGTCCATGGAGTCCAATAGTCCATCAGGCAGAAGGGCAAGCTTTCAGGAGCAGACTTAATTAGCCACTGCGTCCGCGGCATCGGAAATTAGTGCGCCGTCCACAATGGAGGGCGCCGTGGAGCGGACCTGGCTCTTCGTATGACAAGCCTTTCACCACTGGCGGCCTCCCCCAGGAATAGGAAGGATGACGCATAACATGTTTGGCTTGTCAGCCGGGATCAAGCATCAGGCTGGGAAGCATAAATGATTCCCTCTCCATGAGCTCTTCGGATATTTGCATGCGCTTAGGCATCCGCTGGTTGATGCAAGTCCCTGTTTTAAATAAATAGCCGGTGGCCTGGTGACAACTCAACCAGGTGGGTGGACATAGGCCATGCTACAGAGCATAACGAAGGTGTTCCCATCCTCCTCCCCTCCTCCCCTCCTCCCCTCCTCCCCGCTCACCCTTATAAGCACGGGCTCCAGTTTCTTCCCTGCCTCTAGCAGCACCTGCAGCCTCTCTAATCTATCCTCCAGAACACACAGCTGCAACCACCTGCTGACCCCCGCCCGCAGCCGGCCACACGCAGTGTCGGAGAGGAAGGGGTTATACGCACGCAGACCATTGGCAGCATGCAGGCTGCAGCAGGCGGCCAGGTCCAGCCGGCTGGGCCAGGGGGTGGACCCGGAGTGACGCAGGAGCCGGAGCGCAGGTCCATGGCTTGCCTCCAGTGGGATGTGGGACAGGCAGTGCAAGCAATACGCCTCAGCCGTCGCCCGGTAAACCACTGTCTGGTCCTGAGACAGGGGGGGGGGGAGCCGTGAATGGCGTGCACCACGGCGGGGCAAGGCATGTGGGAAAGGGGCCCCACTTGACATCCTACAATCTAGGTTTTTCAGAGCAGGATAAAGCTGCTAAGCTTGCCCTATGCGGCAGAGGAGCAATATCCTGAGGCAGGGTGCACAACTGCTCTGAGCCGGTGCTTGGTGCATGATGGGAGTGGCAACTGGATGTGGAGTGTTGGCTGTGACAAGATTGACGATACCACTCACAGACTTTTTCCAGATGGCAAGACAGAGAAAACTGGTAAACAACCTAGGAATAAAAGATAAGAAAGCAAATGTAAGGCAAAGGTAGAAGGCAAGCAGGCAAAACTACCATACACAGGATCAGAAGACCCAGTAGGGAAAGTGTAGACAAAAAAACTTTAGACGGCGAAGCCATGCAGGAAGCAAATCAAGCCATGCAGGAAGGAAATTGAAACCTGTGCCTCACCTGTATGACTTGCAGCTGGCCCTGCAGCCCTTCTCGAGCCAGGGTGATAGAGGGCTTCGGGGAGCGGCAGAATACGTCCCAGCTGCTGCGCAGCTCCTCATCCATCTCTTTCTTTAGCGGCAGATCCGAGTCCACGCCCAACTGCAGCGGGTACCTCCTCGGGACACCCGCCGGCACTGTCATTGCCACCACCTCCCTGATCTTCACCTCCATCCGTTGGACATACGATGCATCCACAGGGCAGGCCGGCACCTCGGTGGACCGGCAGGTGCCCAAACGGAACCAGCCCGGAGCCGCCCGGGGCACTGGGCGCCGGAGGCCTCCCATCGACCTGACCTCCTCTGCCTCAGTGAGCAGCATGTGGGGGTTGCTGCACCAGCCCTGAAACAGCCCGCCAGAACTCTCCTTGAGGTAGCTATTGCCATCATCAGGGTGAAAACCAGAGGGATCAGAAGCAGCAGAAGCAGCAGAAGCAGCAGAAGCAGAGGTGTGCAGCGGGACTGGGGTGCATGCAGCTGAACCCCTCGGTTGGGTGGAGGTAGCAGGGTACAGGTGGGTCAGCTGGGTGGCACTAAGGTGGATATCCCGCACCAGCAGCCCCAGGCCAGCTGCCAGGTGCCCCCCTAGCCCCACAATACTGTCCAGCTGGAGGCGCTCCGGGGGCGAGAGAGGTGCGTTGCCCCATGACTGACGCAGCAGCTGCATGGCCATCTGAGCACCGGTGCGCTGGCTGAGGGGCTCGGGGAGCAGGGTGGAGGTGGCGGCGTAGAGGGCTGAAAGCTGCAGGCGAGCCAGCTTGGAGGGGGCGCGCAAGTCACCAAAGCGAGCATGGATCTCATAGCAATGGGCCTGAAGAGGGGTGGGGTAGGAAAGAAAAGACGGGTGAGGGCTGAGATGAGGCGCAGGAAGGATTGGCAGGATCACTAATTTCAAATATAACGAGAGTTTTGGATGGCGACCGGGACCCAGGATGAATATTGACGGGTCGGACAAAGCTCATAGATTTATAACTCTTGAAGAGTGGCAGACATGTGTTCCAGGAATGCCCGCCGGAATGCAAGGATGCATAATAATATATCTGAGCTCTAAGAGAAGGGGGCACGCTACCCTTTAAGTTGCTTCACACCTCCAACTCTGCATCCGTATTTTCCGGAATGACCACTCTGACTGCATGAGGCCCGAACCCCTGAGAGCCTGTCTCTGCGGCGCGCTGCACCTCCCCCACGGGCACCAGCACCAGCAGGTCGGCACGCCTGGCACAGGAGGAGGAGTGGCTGCTGAGCCCTGCTCCCCGCTCCAGAACCAGATACTGGCGAAACTCCGGCAACGTGTACCAGGAGCTCTCTGCCCCACTAGCTTCCTCCAGTCCCAGCCCTCCCATTGGCTGCTGCTTCAGCAAGGAGGGGTCCTGCACCTCGCTCCTAGGCTGCTGTGAAGTGGGGTTCGGCACCCGCCGCCCTGTCAGCTGCTGACAGCGTGCCAGGTGGTAGCCGTGATAGTCCCGTGACGCGAGCCGGCCATGACCGTCCTGCTCAAATGAAAGGCTGTAGCGCGGGAGCTCCCAAAGTAGCACCTGCTCATCTGCAAGAGGTGCGGGCCTGCCCCCAACATCACCGATACTTTTATCGTCACCGTCACCATAGCCGTTTGTTTTACTGCTTTCAGGTATGAAGCCTGTTATGGAGGCAGCCCTGCTGGTGCTGAGGAAAGTGTGAATGAGGTGTGGCCGCTCTATCTTGGAGAGCACGTGCTGAACACGGACCAGCCTGTCCTTTGGGGCCAGGACGAGCTGATCGGTCAGCTCGCGAAAATGTGGGCCGAGCAGGTCCGACCAGCGGGGGAGGTGCTGCAGGTGAGGCGGTACACGCCAGCAGGTGTACTGCAACATCTGGATCCTCCCCGTGGACAAGCCAGAAGAAGCTGCCTTGCCTCCTGCTGCTGCTGCTGCTGCTGCTGCGGCTGATTTTGATGTGGTGATGAGGAAGGAACATGTGTGCTCCTGAAAGGCTTTGGGCCTCACAAGAATCACTCCTCTTTGCCTGCACAGGGGGAGGAGGGGACATTGGAGATTCCGCAATTAATTGAAACCAGAACATAAACGGTTGGGCAGGCAAGCAGTGCTCAAATTTTCCCGAGCTAATGCATCTCAGCTGCCGGTATTCATATGTGCATGTGCTGGAGGCGGCACTGCCCACACGCCATGCCCTAGCCAGCTGACAAGCTGCATCTCGTGCCTGGTAGGCGCTGCACTTGGCACCCCCTTATGATGTCAGAAGCCGCCACTCTGATCGTTGTACCTAGGCTATAAGCGGTTGAGCAGCCTGATAAGGCGCGTGGCTCTGCAACCGCCATTCACCCCCTACCTGCAGAGCCAGTGACTGTGCTGCTCCCTGAGCCGCACAGGGAGGTCCGAACCCCACTGGCCACAGCTGAGGCCAGTCCCAGCATCCAGCAGCTCAAGCACCTGCCCCTGCAGGCCCCAGCAAACAGCACAACAGGGGGCAAAGCAAGGCCTCAGACTTTCCACGTGCAGTGTCAGCTATTTACATCTTGTGCATCAGGAGCACTGATTGCGCGTGGATAGGCTTTGTGCATGAGGTTGCCAGCAATCCTATTTAGAAACGCATTCAGGAGAGCTTTCACTTTGGCCCACTTTGTTGCCTGGAGGCTTGACGACAGAGCCACGTGTATAGTTCATAATCTGACACAATGAAAGGGTGGAATGTGTAGGGCTTTCAGCACTAAGCCATCAAACCGGAACATAGGAGACGCTGGAAAGGTTGCCTGCAATCTGACCAAATATAAATATATTATTCTATGCAATGACCTTGGTTTAAATTATCACCCGACCGGCCACCGCTTGTGTGCTAACTCTACCACCCAATCCATACTTTGAATTATCACCGGACCGGCCACTGCTTGTGTGCTAACCCTACCACCCACCCACTCACCAGACCGGCCACTGCTTGTGTGCTAACCCTACCACCCACCCACTCACCGGACTGGCAACTGCTTGTGTGCTAACCCTACCACCCACCCACTCACCCGACCGGCCACTGCTTGTGTGCTAACTCTACTACCCAATCCTTAGTTTGAATTATCACCCGACCGGCCACTGCTTGTGTGCTAACCCTACCACCCACCCACTCACCCGACCGGCCACTGCTTGTGAGCTAACCCTACCACCCACCCACTCACCCGACTGGCCACTGCTTGTGTGCTAACCCTACCACCCACCCACTCACCGGACTGGCCACTGCTTGTGTGCTAACCCTACCACCCACCTACTCACCGGACTGGCCACTGCTTGTGTGCTAACCCTACCACCCACCCACTCACCCGACTGGCCACTGCTTGTGTGCTAACCCTACCACCCACCCACTCACCAGACTGGCCAATGCTTGTGTGCTAACCCTACCACCCACCCACTCACCAGACCAGCCACTGCTTGTGTGCTAACCCTACCACCCACCCACTCACCGGACCGGCCACTGCTTGTGAGCTAACCCTACCACCCACCCACTCACCGGACCAGACAATGCTTGTGTGCTAACCCTACCACCCACCCACTCACCGGACTGGCCACTGCTTGTGAGCTAACCCTACCACCCACCCACTCACCGAACCGGCCACTGCTTGTGTGCTAACCCTACCACCCACCCACTCACCGGACTGGCCACTGCTTGTGTGCTAACCCTACCACCCACCCACTCACCGGACCAGACAATGCTTGTGTGCTAACCCTACCACCCACCCACTCACCAGACCGGCCACTGCTTGTGTGCTAACCCTACCACCCACCCACTCACCGGACCGGCCACTGCTTGTGTGCTAACCCTACCACCCACCCACTCACCAGACTGGCCACTGCTTGTGTGCTAACTCTACCACCCACACACTCACCGGACTGGCCACTGCTTGTGTGCTAACCCTACCACCCACCCACTCACCGGACTGGCCACTGATTGTGTGCTAACCCTACCACCCACCCACTCACCGGACTGGCCACTGCTTGTGTGCTAACCCTACCACCCACCCACTCACCCGACCGGCCACTGCTTGTATGCTAACTCTACTACCCAATCCTTAGTTTGAATTATCACCCGACCGGCCACTGCTTGTGTGCTAACCCTACCACCCACCCACTCACCGGACTGGCCACTGCTTGTGAGCTAACCCTACCACCCACCCACTCACCAGACTGGCCACTGCTTGTGTGCTAACCCTACCACCCACCCACTCACCAGACTGGCCACTGCTTGTGTGCTAACCCTACCACCCACCCACTCACCGGACTGGCCACTGCTTGTGTGCTAACCCTACCACCCACCCACTCACCGGACTGGCCACTGCTTGTGTGCTAACCCTACCACCCACCCACTCACCAGACTGGCCACTGCTTGTGTGCTAACCCTACCACCCACCCACTCACCAGACTGGCCAATGCTTGTGTGCTAACCCTACCACCCACCCACTCACCCGACTGGCCACTGCTTGTGTGCTAACCCTACCACCCACCCACTCACCGGACCGGCCACTGCTTGTGAGCTAACCCTACCACCCACCCACTCACCGGACCGGCCACTGCTTGTGTGCTAACCCTACCACCCACCCACTCACCGGACCGGCCACTGCTTGTGAGCTAACCCTACCACCCACCCACTCACCGGACCAGACAATGCTTGTGTGCTAACCCTACCACCCACCCACTCACCGGACTGGCCACTGCTTGTGTGCTAACCCTACCACCCACCCACTCACCGGACCAGCCACTGCTTGTGTGCTAACCCTACCACCCACCCACTCACCGGACTGGCCACTGCTTGTGTGCTAACTCTACCACCCACCCACTCACCGGACCGGCCACTGCTTGTGTGCTAACCCTACCACCCACCCACTCACCGGACTGGCCACTGCTTGTGTGCTAACCCTACCACCCACCCACTCACCGGACTGGCCACTGCTTGTGTGCTAACCCTACCACCCACCCACTCACCAGACTGGCCACTGCTTGTGTGCTAACCCTACCACCCACCCACTCACCGGACTGGCCACTGCTTGTGTGCTAACCCTACCACCCACCCACTCACCAGACTGGCCACTGCTTGTGTGCTAACTCTACCACCCACACACTCACCGGACTGGCCACTGCTTGTGTGCTAACCCTACCACCCACCCACTCACCGGACCGGCCACTGCTTGTGTGCTAACCCTACCACCCACCCACTCACCAGACTGGCCACTGCTTGTGTGCTAACTCTACCACCCACCCACTCACCGGACCGGCCACTGCTTGTGTGCTAACCCTACCACCCACCCACTCACCGGACTGGCCACTGCTTGTGTGCTAACCCTACCACCCACCCACTCACCGGACTGGCCACTGCTTGTGTGCTAACCCTACCACCCACCCACTCACCAGACTGGCCACTGCTTGTGTGCTAACCCTACCACCCACCCACTCACCGGACTGGCCACTGCTTGTGTGCTAACCCTACCACCCACCCACTCACCAGACTGGCCACTGCTTGTGTGCTAACCCTACCACCCACACACTCACCGGACTGGCCACTGCTTGTGTGCTAACCCTACCACCCACCCACTCACCGGACTGGCCACTGCTTGTGTGCTAACCCTACCACCCACCCACTCACCGGACTGGCCACTGCTTGTGTGCTAACCCTACCACCCACCCACTCACCCGACCGGCCACTGCTTGTGTGCTAACTCTACTACCCAATCCTTAGTTTGAATTATCACCCGACCGGCCACTGCTTGTGTGCTAACCCTACCACCCACCCACTCACCAGACCGGCCACTGCTTGTGAGCTAACCCTACCACCCACCCACTCACCCGACTGGCCACTGCTTGTGTGCTAACCCTACCACCCACCCACTCACCGGACTGGCCACTGCTTGTGTGCTAACCCTACCACCCACCCACTCACCGGACTGGCCACTGCTTGTGTGCTAACCCTACCACCCACCCACTCACCGGACTGGCCACTGCTTGTGTGCTAACCCTACCACCCACCCACTCACCAGACTGGCCACTGCTTGTGTGCTAACCCTACCACCCACCCACTCACCAGACTGGCCAATGCTTGTGTGCTAACCCTACCACCCACCCACTCACCCGACTGGCCACTGCTTGTGTGCTAACCCTACCACCCACCCACTCACCGGACTGGCCACTGCTTGTGAGCTAACCCTACCACCCACCCACTCACCGGACCGGCCACTGCTTGTGTGCTAACCCTACCACCCACCCACTCACCAGACTGGCCACTGCTTGTGAGCTAACCCTACCACCCACCCACTCACCGGACCAGACAATGCTTGTGTGCTAACCCTACCACCCACCCACTCACCGGACTGGCCACTGCTTGTGTGCTAACCCTACCACCCACCCACTCACCGGACCGGCCACTGCTTGTGTGCTAACCCTACCACCCACCCACTCACCAGACTGGCCACTGCTTGTGTGCTAACCCTACCACCCACCCACTCACCAAACCGGCCACTGCTTGTGTGCTAACCCTACCACCCACCCACTCACCGGACTGGCCACTGCTTGTGTGCTAACCCTACCACCCACCCACTCACCGGACTGGCCACTGCTTGTGTGCTAACCCTACCACCCACCCACTCACCGGACCAGACAATGCTTGTGTGCTAACCCTACCACCCACCCACTCACCGGACTGGCCACTGCTTGTGTGCTAACCCTACCACCCACCCACTCACCCGACCGGCCACTGCTTGTGTGCTAACCCTACCACCCACCCACTCACCAGACTGGCCACTGCTTGTGTGCTAACTCTACCACCCACCCACTCACCGGACCGGCCACTGCTTGTGTGCTAACCCTACCACCCACCCACTCACCGGACTGGCCACTGCTTGTGTGCTAACCCTACCACCCACCCACTCACCGGACTGGCCACTGCTTGTGTGCTAACCCTACCACCCACCCACTCACCAGACTGGCCAATGCTTGTGTGCTAACCCTACCACCCACCCACTCACCAGACTGGCCACTGCTTGTGTGCTAACCCTACCACCCACCCACTCACCGGACTGGCCACTGCTTGTGAGCTAACCCTACCACCCACCCACTCACCAGACTGGCCACTGCTTGTGTGCTAACCCTACCACCCACCCACTCACCAGACTGGCCAATGCTTGTGTGCTTACCCTACCACCCACCCACTCACCCGACTGGCCACTGCTTGTGTGCTAACCCTACCACCCACCCACTCACCGGACCGGCCACTGCTTGTGTGCTAACCCTACCACCCACCCACTCACCAGACTGGCCACTGCTTGTGTGCTAACCCTACCACCCACCCACTCACCAGACTGGCCACTGCTTGTGAGCTAACCCTACCACCCACCCACTCACCGGACCAGACAATGCTTGTGTGCTAACCCTACCACCCACCCACTCACCGGACTGGCCACTGCTTGTGTGCTAACCCTACCACCCACCCACTCACCAGACTGGCCAATGCTTGTGTGCTAACCCTACCACCCACCCACTCACCAGACTGGCCACTGCTTGTGTGCTAACCCTACCACCCACCCACTCACCGGACTGGCCACTGCTTGTGAGCTAACCCTACCACCCACCCACTCACCAGACTGGCCACTGCTTGTGTGCTAACCCTACCACCCACCCACTCACCGGACTGGCCACTGCTTGTGTGCTAACCCTACCACCCACCCACTCACCAGACTGGCCACTGCTTGTGTGCTAACCCTACCACCCACACACTCACCGGACTGGCCACTGCTTGTGTGCTAACCCTACCACCCACCCACTCACCGGACTGGCCACTGCTTGTGTGCTAACCCTACCACCCACCCACTCACCGGACTGGCCACTGCTTGTGTGCTAACCCTACCACCCACCCACTCACCCGACCGGCCACTGCTTGTGTGCTAACTCTACTACCCAATCCTTAGTTTGAATTATCACCCGACCGGCCACTGCTTGTGTGCTAACCCTACCACCCACCCACTCACCAGACCGGCCACTGCTTGTGAGCTAACCCTACCACCCACCCACTCACCCGACTGGCCACTGCTTGTGTGCTAACCCTACCACCCACCCACTCACCGGACTGGCCACTGCTTGTGTGCTAACCCTACCACCCACCCACTCACCGGACTGGCCACTGCTTGTGTGCTAACCCTACCACCCACCCACTCACCGGACTGGCCACTGCTTGTGTGCTAACCCTACCACCCACCCACTCACCAGACTGGCCACTGCTTGTGTGCTAACCCTACCACCCACCCACTCACCAGACTGGCCAATGCTTGTGTGCTAACCCTACCACCCACCCACTCACCCGACTGGCCACTGCTTGTGTGCTAACCCTACCACCCACCCACTCACCGGACTGGCCACTGCTTGTGAGCTAACCCTACCACCCACCCACTCACCGGACCGGCCACTGCTTGTGTGCTAACCCTACCACCCACCCACTCACCAGACTGGCCACTGCTTGTGAGCTAACCCTACCACCCACCCACTCACCGGACCAGACAATGCTTGTGTGCTAACCCTACCACCCACCCACTCACCGGACTGGCCACTGCTTGTGTGCTAACCCTACCACCCACCCACTCACCGGACCGGCCACTGCTTGTGTGCTAACCCTACCACCCACCCACTCACCAGACTGGCCACTGCTTGTGTGCTAACCCTACCACCCACCCACTCACCAAACCGGCCACTGCTTGTGTGCTAACCCTACCACCCACCCACTCACCGGACTGGCCACTGCTTGTGTGCTAACCCTACCACCCACCCACTCACCGGACTGGCCACTGCTTGTGTGCTAACCCTACCACCCACCCACTCACCGGACCAGACAATGCTTGTGTGCTAACCCTACCACCCACCCACTCACCGGACTGGCCACTGCTTGTGTGCTAACCCTACCACCCACCCACTCACCCGACCGGCCACTGCTTGTGTGCTAACCCTACCACCCACCCACTCACCAGACTGGCCACTGCTTGTGTGCTAACTCTACCACCCACCCACTCACCGGACCGGCCACTGCTTGTGTGCTAACCCTACCACCCACCCACTCACCGGACTGGCCACTGCTTGTGTGCTAACCCTACCACCCACCCACTCACCGGACTGGCCACTGCTTGTGTGCTAACCCTACCACCCACCCACTCACCAGACTGGCCAATGCTTGTGTGCTAACCCTACCACCCACCCACTCACCAGACTGGCCACTGCTTGTGTGCTAACCCTACCACCCACCCACTCACCGGACTGGCCACTGCTTGTGAGCTAACCCTACCACCCACCCACTCACCAGACTGGCCACTGCTTGTGTGCTAACCCTACCACCCACCCACTCACCAGACTGGCCAATGCTTGTGTGCTTACCCTACCACCCACCCACTCACCCGACTGGCCACTGCTTGTGTGCTAACCCTACCACCCACCCACTCACCGGACCGGCCACTGCTTGTGTGCTAACCCTACCACCCACCCACTCACCGGACTGGCCACTGCTTGTGTGCTAACCCTACCACCCACCCACTCACCGGACTGGCCACTGCTTGTGTGCTAACCCTACCACCCACCCACTCACCAGACTGGCCACTGCTTGTGTGCTAACCCTACCACCCACCCACTCACCAGACTGGCCAATGCTTGTGTGCTAACCCTACCACCCACCCACTCACCCGACTGGCCACTGCTTGTGTGCTAACCCTACCACCCACCCACTCACCGGACTGGCCACTGCTTGTGAGCTAACCCTACCACCCACCCACTCACCGGACCGGCCACTGCTTGTGTGCTAACCCTACCACCCACCCACTCACCAGACTGGCCACTGCTTGTGAGCTAACCCTACCACCCACCCACTCACCGGACCAGACAATGCTTGTGTGCTAACCCTACCACCCACCCACTCACCGGACTGGCCACTGCTTGTGTGCTAACCCTACCACCCACCCACTCACCGGACTGGCCACTGCTTGTGTGCTAACCCTACCACCCACCCACTCACCAGACTGGCCACTGCTTGTGTGCTAACCCTACCACCCACCCACTCACCGGACCGGCCACTGCTTGTGTGCTAACCCTACCACCCACCCACTCACCGGACTGGCCACTGCTTGTGTGCTAACCCTACCACCCACCCACTCACCGGACTGGCCACTGCTTGTGTGCTAACCCTACCACCCACCCACTCACCGGACCAGACAATGCTTGTGTGCTAACCCTACCACCCACCCACTCACCGGACTGGCCACTGCTTGTGTGCTAACCCTACCACCCACCCACTCACCGGACCGGCCACTGCTTGTGTGCTAACCCTACCACCCACCCACTCACCAGACTGGCCACTGCTTGTGTGCTAACTCTACCACCCACCCACTCACCGGACCGGCCACTGCTTGTGTGCTAACCCTACCACCCACCCACTCACCGGACTGGCCACTGCTTGTGTGCTAACCCTACCACCCACCCACTCACCGGACTGGCCACTGCTTGTGTGCTAACCCTACCACCCACCCACTCACCAGACTGGCCACTGCTTGTGTGCTAACCCTACCACCCACCCACTCACCGGACTGGCCACTGCTTGTGTGCTAACCCTACCACCCACCCACTCACCAGACTGGCCACTGCTTGTGTGCTAACTCTACCACCCACACACTCACCGGACTGGCCACTGCTTGTGTGCTAACCCTACCCCCCACCCACTCACCGGACTGGCCACTGCTTGTGTGCTAACCCTACCACCCACCCACTCACCGGACTGGCCACTGCTTGTGTGCTAACCCTACCACCCACCCACTCACCCGACCGGCCACTGCTTGTGTGCTAACTCTACTACCCAATCCTTAGTTTGAATTATCACCCGACCGGCCACTGCTTGTGTGCTAACCCTACCACCCACACACTCACCGGACTGGCCACTGCTTGTGTGCTAACCCTACCACCCACCCACTCACCGGACTGGCCACTGCTTGTGTGCTAACCCTACCACCCACCCACTCACCGGACTGGCCACTGCTTGTGTGCTAACCCTACCACCCACCCACTCACCCGACCGGCCACTGCTTGTGTGCTAACCCTACCACCCACCCACTCACCAGACTGGCCACTGCTTGTGAGCTAACCCTACCACCCACCCACTCACCGGACCAGACAATGCTTGTGTGCTAACCCTACCACCCACCCACTCACCGGACTGGCCACTGCTTGTGTGCTAACCCTACCACCCACCCACTCACCGGACTGGCCACTGCTTGTGTGCTAACCCTACCACCCACCCACTCACCAGACTGGCCACTGCTTGTGTGCTAACCCTACCACCCACCCACTCACCGGACCGGCCACTGCTTGTGTGCTAACCCTACCACCCACCCACTCACCGGACTGGCCACTGCTTGTGTGCTAACCCTACCACCCACCCACTCACCGGACTGGCCACTGCTTGTGTGCTAACCCTACCACCCACCCACTCACCGGACCAGACAATGCTTGTGTGCTAACCCTACCACCCACCCACTCACCGGACTGGCCACTGCTTGTGTGCTAACCCTACCACCCACCCACTCACCGGACCGGCCACTGCTTGTGTGCTAACCCTACCACCCACCCACTCACCAGACTGGCCACTGCTTGTGTGCTAACTCTACCACCCACCCACTCACCGGACCGGCCACTGCTTGTGTGCTAACCCTACCACCCACCCACTCACCGGACTGGCCACTGCTTGTGTGCTAACCCTACCACCCACCCACTCACCGGACTGGCCACTGCTTGTGTGCTAACCCTACCACCCACCCACTCACCAGACTGGCCACTGCTTGTGTGCTAACCCTACCACCCACCCACTCACCGGACTGGCCACTGCTTGTGTGCTAACCCTACCACCCACCCACTCACCAGACTGGCCACTGCTTGTGTGCTAACTCTACCACCCACACACTCACCGGACTGGCCACTGCTTGTGTGCTAACCCTACCCCCCACCCACTCACCGGACTGGCCACTGCTTGTGTGCTAACCCTACCACCCACCCACTCACCGGACTGGCCACTGCTTGTGTGCTAACCCTACCACCCACCCACTCACCCGACCGGCCACTGCTTGTGTGCTAACTCTACTACCCAATCCTTAGTTTGAATTATCACCCGACCGGCCACTGCTTGTGTGCTAACCCTACCACCCACACACTCACCGGACTGGCCACTGCTTGTGTGCTAACCCTACCACCCACCCACTCACCGGACTGGCCACTGCTTGTGTGCTAACCCTACCACCCACCCACTCACCGGACTGGCCACTGCTTGTGTGCTAACCCTACCACCCACCCACTCACCCGACCGGCCACTGCTTGTGTGCTAACTCTACTACCCAATCCTTAGTTTGAATTATCACCCGACCGGCCACTGCTTGTGTGCTAACCCTACCACCCACCCACTCACCAGACCGGCCACTGCTTGTGAGCTAACCCTACCACCCACCCACTCACCCGACTGGCCACTGCTTGTGTGCTAACCCTACCACCCACCCACTCACCGGACTGGCCACTGCTTGTGTGCTAACCCTACCACCCACCCACTCACCGGACTGGCCACTGCTTGTGTGCTAACCCTACCACCCACCCACTCACCGGACTGGCCACTGCTTGTGTGCTAACCCTACCACCCACCCACTCACCGGACCAGACAATGCTTGTGTGCTAACCCTACCACCCACCCACTCACCGGACTGGCCACTGCTTGTGTGCTAACCCTACCACCCACCCACTCACCGGACCGGCCACTGCTTGTGTGCTAACCCTACCACCCACCCACTCACCAGACTGGCCACTGCTTGTGTGCTAACTCTACCACCCACCCACTCACCGGACCGGCCACTGCTTGTGTGCTAACCCTACCACCCACCCACTCACCGGACTGGCCACTGCTTGTGTGCTAACCCTACCACCCACCCACTCACCGGACTGGCCACTGCTTGTGTGCTAACCCTACCACCCACCCACTCACCAGACTGGCCACTGCTTGTGTGCTAACCCTACCACCCACCCACTCACCGGACTGGCCACTGCTTGTGTGCTAACCCTACCACCCACCCACTCACCAGACTGGCCACTGCTTGTGTGCTAACTCTACCACCCACACACTCACCGGACTGGCCACTGCTTGTGTGCTAACCCTACCCCCCACCCACTCACCGGACTGGCCACTGCTTGTGTGCTAACCCTACCACCCACCCACTCACCGGACTGGCCACTGCTTGTGTGCTAACCCTACCACCCACCCACTCACCCGACCGGCCACTGCTTGTGTGCTAACTCTACTACCCAATCCTTAGTTTGAATTATCACCCGACCGGCCACTGCTTGTGTGCTAACCCTACCACCCACACACTCACCGGACTGGCCACTGCTTGTGTGCTAACCCTACCACCCACCCACTCACCGGACTGGCCACTGCTTGTGTGCTAACCCTACCACCCACCCACTCACCGGACTGGCCACTGCTTGTGTGCTAACCCTACCACCCACCCACTCACCCGACCGGCCACTGCTTGTGTGCTAACTCTACTACCCAATCCTTAGTTTGAATTATCACCCGACCGGCCACTGCTTGTGTGCTAACCCTACCACCCACCCACTCACCAGACCGGCCACTGCTTGTGAGCTAACCCTACCACCCACCCACTCACCCGACTGGCCACTGCTTGTGTGCTAACCCTACCACCCACCCACTCACCGGACTGGCCACTGCTTGTGTGCTAACCCTACCACCCACCCACTCACCGGACTGGCCACTGCTTGTGTGCTAACCCTACCACCCACCCACTCACCGGACTGGCCACTGCTTGTGTGCTAACCCTACCACCCACCCACTCACCAGACTGGCCACTGCTTGTGTGCTAACCCTACCACCCACCCACTCACCAGACTGGCCAATGCTTGTGTGCTAACCCTACCACCCACCCACTCACCCGACTGGCCACTGCTTGTGTGCTAACCCTACCACCCACCCACTCACCGGACTGGCCACTGCTTGTGAGCTAACCCTACCACCCACCCACTCACCGGACCGGCCACTGCTTGTGTGCTAACCCTACCACCCACCCACTCACCAGACTGGCCACTGCTTGTGAGCTAACCCTACCACCCACCCACTCACCGGACCAGACAATGCTTGTGTGCTAACCCTACCACCCACCCACTCACCGGACTGGCCACTGCTTGTGTGCTAACCCTACCACCCACCCACTCACCGGACCGGCCACTGCTTGTGTGCTAACCCTACCACCCACCCACTCACCAGACTGGCCACTGCTTGTGTGCTAACCCTACCACCCACCCACTCACCAAACCGGCCACTGCTTGTGTGCTAACCCTACCACCCACCCACTCACCGGACTGGCCACTGCTTGTGTGCTAACCCTACCACCCACCCACTCACCGGACTGGCCACTGCTTGTGTGCTAACCCTACCACCCACCCACTCACCGGACCAGACAATGCTTGTGTGCTAACCCTACCACCCACCCACTCACCGGACTGGCCACTGCTTGTGTGCTAACCCTACCACCCACCCACTCACCGGACTGGCCACTGCTTGTGTGCTAACCCTACCACCCACCCACTCACCAGACTGGCCACTGCTTGTGTGCTAACTCTACCACCCACCCACTCACCGGACCGGCCACTGCTTGTGTGCTAACCCTACCACCCACCCACTCACCGGACTGGCCACTGCTTGTGTGCTAACCCTACCACCCACCCACTCACCGGACTGGCCACTGCTTGTGTGCTAACCCTACCACCCACCCACTCACCAGACTGGCCAATGCTTGTGTGCTAACCCTACCACCCACCCACTCACCCGACTGGCCACTGCTTGTGTGCTAACCCTACCACCCACCCACTCACCGGACTGGCCACTGCTTGTGAGCTAACCCTACCACCCACCCACTCACCAGACTGGCCACTGCTTGTGTGCTAACCCTACCACCCACCCACTCACCAGACTGGCCAATGCTTGTGTGCTTACCCTACCACCCACCCACTCACCCGACTGGCCACTGCTTGTGTGCTAACCCTACCACCCACCCACTCACCGGACCGGCCACTGCTTGTGTGCTAACCCTACCACCCACCCACTCACCGGACTGGCCACTGCTTGTGTGCTAACCCTACCACCCACCCACTCACCGGACTGGCCACTGCTTGTGTGCTAACCCTACCACCCACCCACTCACCAGACTGGCCACTGCTTGTGTGCTAACCCTACCACCCACCCACTCACCAGACTGGCCACTGCTTGTGTGCTAACCCTACCACCCACCCACTCACCCGACTGGCCACTGCTTGTGTGCTAACCCTACCACCCACCCACTCACCGGACTGGCCACTGCTTGTGAGCTAACCCTACCACCCACCCACTCACCGGACCGGCCACTGCTTGTGTGCTAACCCTACCACCCACCCACTCACCAGACTGGCCACTGCTTGTGAGCTAACCCTACCACCCACCCACTCACCGGACCAGACAATGCTTGTGTGCTAACCCTACCACCCACCCACTCACCGGACTGGCCACTGCTTGTGTGCTAACCCTACCACCCACCCACTCACCGGACTGGCCACTGCTTGTGTGCTAACCCTACCACCCACCCACTCACCAGACTGGCCACTGCTTGTGTGCTAACCCTACCACCCACCCACTCACCGGACCGGCCACTGCTTGTGTGCTAACCCTACCACCCACCCACTCACCGGACTGGCCACTGCTTGTGTGCTAACCCTACCACCCACCCACTCACCGGACTGGCCACTGCTTGTGTGCTAACCCTACCACCCACCCACTCACCGGACCAGACAATGCTTGTGTGCTAACCCTACCACCCACCCACTCACCGGACTGGCCACTGCTTGTGTGCTAACCCTACCACCCACCCACTCACCGGACCGGCCACTGCTTGTGTGCTAACCCTACCACCCACCCACTCACCAGACTGGCCACTGCTTGTGTGCTAACTCTACCACCCACCCACTCACCGGACCGGCCACTGCTTGTGTGCTAACCCTACCACCCACCCACTCACCGGACTGGCCACTGCTTGTGTGCTAACCCTACCACCCACCCACTCACCGGACTGGCCACTGCTTGTGTGCTAACCCTACCACCCACCCACTCACCGGACTGGCCACTGCTTGTGTGCTAACCCTACCACCCACCCACTCACCGGACTGGCCACTGCTTGTGTGCTAACCCTACCACCCACCCACTCACCAGACTGGCCACTGCTTGTGTGCTAACTCTACCACCCACACACTCACCGGACTGGCCACTGCTTGTGTGCTAACCCTACCCCCCACCCACTCACCGGACTGGCCACTGCTTGTGTGCTAACCCTACCACCCACCCACTCACCGGACTGGCCACTGCTTGTGTGCTAACCCTACCACCCACCCACTCACCCGACCGGCCACTGCTTGTGTGCTAACTCTACTACCCAATCCTTAGTTTGAATTATCACCCGACCGGCCACTGCTTGTGTGCTAACCCTACCACCCACCCACTCACCAGACCGGCCACTGCTTATGAGCTAACCCTACCACCCACCCACTCACCAGACTGGCCACTGCTTGTGTGCTAACCCTACCACCCACCCACTCACCCGACTGGCCACTGCTTGTGTGCTAACCCTACCACCCACCCACTCACCGGACTGGCCACTGCTTGTGTGCTAACCCTACCACCCACCCACTCACCGGACTGGCCACTGCTTGTGTGCTAACCCTACCACCCACCCACTCACCAGACTGGCCACTGCTTGTGTGCTAACCCTACCACCCACCCACTCACCGGACCGGCCACTGCTTGTGTGCTAACCCTACCACCCACCCACTCACCGGACTGGCCACTGCTTGTGTGCTAACCCTACCACCCACCCACTCACCGGACTGGCCACTGCTTGTGTGCTAACCCTACCACCCACCCACTCACCGGACCAGACAATGCTTGTGTGCTAACCCTACCACCCACCCACTCACCGGACTGGCCACTGCTTGTGTGCTAACCCTACCACCCACCCACTCACCGGACCGGCCACTGCTTGTGTGCTAACCCTACCACCCACCCACTCACCAGACTGGCCACTGCTTGTGTGCTAACTCTACCACCCACCCACTCACCGGACCGGCCACTGCTTGTGTGCTAACCCTACCACCCACCCACTCACCGGACTGGCCACTGCTTGTGTGCTAATCCTACCACCCACCCACTCACCGGACTGGCCACTGCTTGTGTGCTAACCCTACCACCCACCCACTCACCAGACTGGCCACTGCTTGTGTGCTAACCCTACCACCCACCCACTCACCCGACTGGCCACTGCTTGTGTGCTAACCCTTCCCCCCACCCACTCACCGGACTGGCCACTGCTTGTGTGCTAACCCTACCACCCACCCACTCACCGGACTGGCCACTGCTTGTGTGCTAACCCTACCACCCACCCACTCACCCGACCGGCCACTGCTTGTGTGCTAACTCTACTACCCAATCCTTAGTTTGAATTATCACCCGACCGGCCACTGCTTGTGTGCTAACCCTACCACCCACCCACTCACCAGACCGGCCACTGCTTGTGAGCTAACCCTACCACCCACCCACTCACCAGACTGGCCACTGCTTGTGTGCTAACCCTACCACCCACCCACTCACCCGACTGGCCACTGCTTGTGTGCTAACCCTACCACCCACCCACTCACCGGACTGGCCACTGCTTGTGTGCTAACCCTACCACCCACCCACTCACCGGACTGGCCACTGCTTGTGTGCTAACCCTACCACCCACCCACTCACCAGACTGGCCACTGCTTGTGTGCTAACCCTACCACCCACCCACTCACCAGACTGGCCAATGCTTGTGTACTAACCCTACCACCCACCCACTCACCAGACTGGCCACTGCTTGTGTGCTAACTCTACCACCCACCCACTCACCGGACCGGCCACTGCTTGTGTGCTAACCCTACCACCCACCCACTCACCGGACTGGCCACTGCTTGTGTGCTAACCCTACCACCCACCCACTCACCGGACTGGCCACTGCTTGTGTGCTAACCCTACCACCCACCCACTCACCAGACTGGCCACTGCTTGTGTGCTAACTCTACCACCCACCCACTCACCGGACTGGCCACTGCTTGTGTGCTAACCCTACCACCCACCCACTCACCGGACTGGCCACTGCTTGTGTGCTAACTCTACCACCCACACACTCACCGGACTGGCCACTGCTTGTGTGCTAACCCTACCCCCCACCCACTCACCGGACTGGCCACTGCTTGTGTGCTAACCCTACCACCCACCCACTCACCGGACTGGCCACTGCTTGTGTGCTAACCCTACCACCCACCCACTCACCCGACCGGCCACTGCTTGTGTGCTAACTCTACTACCCAATCCTTAGTTTGAATTATCACCCGACCGGCCACTGCTTGTGTGCTAACCCTACCACCCACCCACTCACCAGACCGGCCACTGCTTGTGAGCTAACCCTACCACCCACCCACTCACCAGACTGGCCACTGCTTGTGTGCTAACCCTACCACCCACCCACTCACCCGACTGGCCACTGCTTGTGTGCTAACCCTACCACCCACCCACTCACCGGACTGGCCACTGCTTGTGTGCTAACCCTACCACCCACCCACTCACCGGACTGGCCACTGCTTGTGTGCTAACCCTACCACCCACCCACTCACCAGACTGGCCACTGCTTGTGTGCTAACCCTACCACCCACCCACTCACCCGACTGGCCACTGCTTGTGTGCTAACCCTACCCCCCACCCACTCACCGGACTGGCCACTGCTTGTGTGCTAACCCTACCACCCACCCACTCACCGGACCAGACAATGCTTGTGTGCTAACCCTACCACCCACCCACTCACCGGACTGGCCACTGCTTGTGTGCTAACCCTACCACCCACCCACTCACCGGACCGGCCACTGCTTGTGTGCTAACCCTACCACCCACCCACTCACCAGACTGGCCACTGCTTGTGTGCTAACCCTACCACCCACCCACTCACCGGACCGGCCACTGCTTGTGTGCTAACCCTACCACCCACCCACTCACCGGACTGGCCACTGCTTGTGAGCTAACCCTACCACCCACCCACTCACCGGACTGGCCACTGCTTGTGTGCTAACCCTACCACCCACCCACTCACCGGACCAGACAATGCTTGTGTGCTAACCCTACCACCCACCCACTCACCGGACCGGCCACTGCTTGTGTGCTAACCCTACCACCCACCCACTCACCAGACTGGCCACTGCTTGTGTGCTAACTCTACCACCCACCCACTCACCGGACCGGCCACTGCTTGTGTGCTAACCCTACCACCCACCCACTCACCGGACTGGCCACTGCTTGTGTGCTAAACCTACCACCCACCCACTCACCGGACTGGCCACTGCTTGTGTGCTAACCCTACCACCCACCCACTCACCAGACTGGCCACTGCTTGTGTGCTAACCCTACCACCCACCCACTCACCCGACTGGCCACTGCTTGTGTGCTAACCCTTCCCCCCACCCACTCACCGGACTGGCCACTGCTTGTGTGCTAACCCTACCACCCACCCACTCACCGGACTGGCCACTGCTTGTGTGCTAACCCTACCACCCACCCACTCACCCGACCGGCCACTGCTTGTGTGCTAACTCTACTACCCAATCCTTAGTTTGAATTATCACCCGACCGGCCACTGCTTGTGTGCTAACCCTACCACCCACCCACTCACCAGACCGGCCACTGCTTGTGAGCTAACCCTACCACCCACCCACTCACCAGACTGGCCACTGCTTGTGTGCTAACCCTACCACCCACCCACTCACCCGACTGGCCACTGCTTGTGTGCTAACCCTACCACCCACCCACTCACCGGACTGGCCACTGCTTGTGTGCTAACCCTACCACCCACCCACTCACCGGACTGGCCACTGCTTGTGTGCTAACCCTACCACCCACCCACTCACCAGACTGGCCACTGCTTGTGTGCTAACCCTACCACCCACCCACTCACCAGACTGGCCAATGCTTGTGTACTAACCCTACCACCCACCCACTCACCCGACTGGCCACTGCTTGTGTGCTAACCCTACCACCCACCCACTCACCGGACTGGCCACTGCTTGTGAGCTAACCCTACCACCCACCCACTCACCGGACCGGCCACTGCTTGTGTGCTAACCCTACCACCCACCCACTCACCAGACTGGCCACTGCTTGTGAGCTAACCCTACCACCCACCCACTCACCGGACCAGACAATGCTTGTGTGCTAACCCTACCACCCACCCACTCACCGGACTGGCCACTGCTTGTGTGCTAACCCTACCACCCACCCACTCACCGGACCGGCCACTGCTTGTGTGCTAACCCTACCACCCACCCACTCACCAGACTGGCCACTGCTTGTGTGCTAACCCTACCACCCACCCACTCACCGGACCGGCCACTGCTTGTGTGCTAACCCTACCACCCACCCACTCACCGGACTGGCCACTGCTTGTGTGCTAACCCTACCACCCACCCACTCACCGGACTGGCCACTGCTTGTGTGCTAACCCTACCACCCACCCACTCACCGGACCAGACAATGCTTGTGTGCTAACCCTACCACCCACCCACTCACCGGACTGGCCACTGCTTGTGTGCTAACCCTACCACCCACCCACTCACCGGACCGGCCACTGCTTGTGTGCTAACCCTACCACCCACCCACTCACCAGACTGGCCACTGCTTGTGTGCTAACTCTACCACCCACCCACTCACCGGACCGGCCACTGCTTGTGTGCTAACCCTACCACCCACCCACTCACCGGACTGGCCACTGCTTGTGTGCTAACCCTACCACCCACCCACTCACCGGACTGGCCACTGCTTGTGTGCTAACCCTACCACCCACCCACTCACCAGACTGGCCAATGCTTGTGTGCTAACCCTACCACCCACCCACTCACCCGACTGGCCACTGCTTGTGTGCTAACCCTACCACCCACCCACTCACCGGACTGGCCACTGCTTGTGAGCTAACCCTACCACCCACCCACTCACCAGACTGGCCACTGCTTGTGTGCTAACCCTACCACCCACCCACTCACCAGACTGGCCAATGCTTGTGTGCTTACCCTACCACCCACCCACTCACCCGACTGGCCACTGCTTGTGTGCTAACTCTACCACCCACCCACTCACCGGACCGGCCACTGCTTGTGTGCTAACCCTACCACCCACCCACTCACCAGACTGGCCACTGCTTGTGTGCTAACCCTACCACCCACCCACTCACCGGACTGGCCACTGCTTGTGTGCTAACCCTACCACCCACCCACTCACCAGACTGGCCACTGCTTGTGTGCTAACCCTACCACCCACCCACTCACCAGACTGGCCAATGCTTGTGTGCTAACCCTACCACCCACCCACTCACCCGACTGGCCACTGCTTGTGTGCTAACCCTACCACCCACCCACTCACCGGACTGGCCACTGCTTGTGAGCTAACCCTACCACCCACCCACTCACCGGACCGGCCACTGCTTGTGTGCTAACCCTACCACCCACCCACTCACCAGACTGGCCACTGCTTGTGAGCTAACCCTACCACCCACCCACTCACCGGACCAGACAATGCTTGTGTGCTAACCCTACCACCCACCCACTCACCGGACTGGCCACTGCTTGTGTGCTAACCCTACCACCCACCCACTCACCGGACTGGCCACTGCTTGTGTGCTAACCCTACCACCCACCCACTCACCGGACCAGACAATGCTTGTGTGCTAACCCTACCACCCACCCACTCACCGGACCGGCCACTGCTTGTGTGCTAACCCTACCACCCACCCACTCACCGGACTGGCCACTGCTTGTGTGCTAACCCTACCACCCACCCACTCACCGGACTGGCCACTGCTTGTGTGCTAACCCTACCACCCACCCACTCACCGGACCAGACAATGCTTGTGTGCTAACCCTACCACCCACCCACTCACCGGACTGGCCACTGCTTGTGTGCTAACCCTACCACCCACCCACTCACCGGACCGGCCACTGCTTGTGTGCTAACCCTACCACCCACCCACTCACCAGACTGGCCACTGCTTGTGTGCTAACTCTACCACCCACCCACTCACCGGACCGGCCACTGCTTGTGTGCTAACCCTACCACCCACCCACTCACCGGACTGGCCACTGCTTGTGTGCTAACCCTACCACCCACCCACTCACCGGACTGGCCACTGCTTGTGTGCTAACCCTACCACCCACACACTCACCGGACTGGCCACTGCTTGTGTGCTAACCCTACCACCCACCCACTCACCCGACCGGCCACTGCTTGTGTGCTAACTCTACTACCCAATCCTTAGTTTGAATTATCACCCGACCGGCCACTGCTTGTGTGCTAACACTACCACCCACCCACTCACCAGACCGACCACTGCTTGTGAGCTAACCCTACCACCCACCCACTCACCAGACTGGCCACTGCTTGTGTGCTAACCCTACCACCCACCCACTCACCCGACTGGCCACTGCTTGTGTGCTAACCCTACCACCCACCCACTCACCGGACTGGCCACTGCTTGTGTGCTAACCCTACCACCCACCCACTCACCGGACTGGCCACTGCTTGTGTGCTAACCCTACCACCCACCCACTCACCAGACTGGCCACTGCTTGTGTGCTAACCCTACCACCCACCCACTCACCGGACTGGCCACTGCTTGTGTGCTAACCCTACCACCCACCCACTCACCAGACTGGCCACTGCTTGTGTGCTAACTCTACCACCCACACACTCACCGGACTGGCCACTGCTTGTGTGCTAACCCTACCCCCCACCCACTCACCGGACTGGCCACTGCTTGTGTGCTAACCCTACCACCCACCCACTCACCGGACTGGCCACTGCTTGTGTGCTAACCCTACCACCCACCCACTCACCAGACTGGCCACTGCTTGTGTGCTAACCCTACCACCCACCCACTCACCAGACTGGCCAATGCTTGTGTACTAACCCTACCACCCACCCACTCACCCGACTGGCCACTGCTTGTGTGCTAACCCTACCACCCACCCACTCACCGGACTGGCCACTGCTTGTGTGCTAACCCTACCACCCACCCACTCACCCGACTGGCCACTGCTTGTGTGCTAACCCTACCCCCCACCCACTCACCGGACTGGCCACTGCTTGTGTGCTAACCCTACCACCCACCCACTCACCGGACCAGACAATGCTTGTGTGCTAACCCTACCACCCACCCACTCACCGGACTGGCCACTGCTTGTGTGCTAACCCTACCACCCACCCACTCACCGGACCAGCCACTGCTTGTGTGCTAACCCTACCACCCACCCACTCACCAGACTGGCCACTGCTTGTGTGCTAACCCTACCACCCACCCACTCACCCGACTGGCCACTGCTTGTGTGCTAACCCTACCACCCACCCACTCACCGGACTGGCCACTGCTTGTGTGCTAACCCTACCACCCACCCACTCACCGGACTGGCCACTGCTTGTGTGCTAACCCTACCACCCACCCACTCACCGGACCAGACAATGCTTGTGTGCTAACCCTACCACCCACCCACTCACCGGACTGGCCACTGCTTGTGTGCTAACCCTACCACCCACCCACTCACCGGACCGGCCACTGCTTGTGTGCTAACCCTACCACCCACCCACTCACCAGACTGGCCACTGCTTGTGTGCTAACTCTACCACCCACCCACTCACCGGACCGGCCACTGCTTGTGTGCTAACCCTACCACCCACCCACTCACCGGACTGGCCACTGCTTGTGTGCTAACCCTACCACCCACCCACTCACCGGACTGGCCACTGCTTGTGTGCTAACCCTACCACCCACCCACTCACCAGACTGGCCACTGCTTGTGTGCTAACCCTACCACCCACCCACTCACCCGACTGGCCACTGCTTGTGTGCTAACCCTTCCCCCCACCCACTCACCGGACTGGCCACTGCTTGTGTGCTAACCCTACCACCCACCCACTCACCGGACTGGCCACTGCTTGTGTGCTAACCCTACCACCCACCCACTCACCCGACCGGCCACTGCTTGTGTGCTAACTCTACTACCCAATCCTTAGTTTGAATTATCACCCGACCGGCCACTGCTTGTGTGCTAACCCTACCACCCACCCACTCACCAGACCGGCCACTGCTTGTGAGCTAACCCTACCACCCACCCACTCACCAGACTGGCCACTGCTTGTGTGCTAACCCTACCACCCACCCACTCACCGGACTGGCCACTGCTTGTGTGCTAACCCTACCACCCACCCACTCACCGGACTGGCCACTGCTTGTGTGCTAACCCTACCACCCACCCACTCACCGGACTGGCCACTGCTTGTGTGCTAACCCTACCACCCACCCACTCACCAGACTGGCCACTGCTTGTGTGCTAACCCTACCACCCACCCACTCACCAGACTGGCCAATGCTTGTGTACTAACCCTACCACCCACCCACTCACCCGACTGGCCACTGCTTGTGTGCTAACCCTACCACCCACCCACTCACCGGACTGGCCACTGCTTGTGTGCTAACCCTACCACCCACCCACTCACCCGACTGGCCACTGCTTGTGTGCTAACCCTACCCCCCACCCACTCACCGGACTGGCCACTGCTTGTGTGCTAACCCTACCACCCACCCACTCACCGGACCAGACAATGCTTGTGTGCTAACCCTACCACCCACCCACTCACCGGACTGGCCACTGCTTGTGTGCTAACCCTACCACCCACCCACTCACCGGACCGGCCACTGCTTGTGTGCTAACCCTACCACCCACCCACTCACCCGACTGGCCACTGCTTGTGTGCTAACCCTACCACCCACCCACTCACCCGACTGGCCACTGCTTGTGTGCTAACCCTACCACCCACCCACTCACCGGACTGGCCACTGCTTGTGTGCTAACCCTACCACCCACCCACTCACCGGACTGGCCACTGCTTGTGTGCTAACCCTACCACCCACCCACTCACCGGACCAGACAATGCTTGTGTGCTAACCCTACCACCCACCCACTCACCGGACTGGCCACTGCTTGTGTGCTAACCCTACCACCCACCCACTCACCGGACCGGCCACTGCTTGTGTGCTAACCCTACCACCCACCCACTCACCAGACTGGCCACTGCTTGTGTGCTAACCCTACCACCCACCCACACACCGGACCAGCCACTGCTTGTGTGCTAACCCTACCACCCACCCACTCACCAGACTGGCCACTGCTTGTGTGCTAACCCTACCACCCACCCACTCACCCGACTGGCCACTGCTTGTGTGCTAACCCTACCACCCACCCACTCACCGGACTGGCCACTGCTTGTGTGCTAACCCTACCACCCACCCACTCACCGGACTGGCCACTGCTTGTGTGCTAACCCTACCACCCACCCACTCACCGGACCAGACAATGCTTGTGTGCTAACCCTACCACCCACCCACTCACCGGACTGGCCACTGCTTGTGTGCTAACCCTACCACCCACCCACTCACCGGACCGGCCACTGCTTGTGTGCTAACCCTACCACCCACCCACTCACCAGACTGGCCACTGCTTGTGTGCTAACTCTACCACCCACCCACACACCGGACCGGCCACTGCTTGTGTGCTAACCCTACCACCCACCCACTCACCGGACTGGCCACTGCTTGTGTGCTAACCCTACCACCCACCCACTCACCGGACTGGCCACTGCTTGTGTGCTAACCCTACCACCCACCCACTCACCAGACTGGCCACTGCTTGTGTGCTAACCCTACCACCCACCCACTCACCCGACTGGCCACTGCTTGTGTGCTAACCCTTCCCCCCACCCACTCACCGGACTGGCCACTGCTTGTGTGCTAACCCTACCACCCACCCACTCACCGGACTGGCCACTGCTTGTGTGCTAACCCTACCACCCACCCACTCACCCGACCGGCCACTGCTTGTGTGCTAACTCTACTACCCAATCCTTAGTTTGAATTATCACCCGACCGGCCACTGCTTGTGTGCTAACCCTACCACCCACCCACTCACCAGACCGGCCACTGCTTGTGAGCTAACCCTACCACCCACCCACTCACCAGACTGGCCACTGCTTGTGTGCTAACCCTACCACCCACCCACTCACCGGACTGGCCACTGCTTGTGTGCTAACCCTACCACCCACCCACTCACCGGACTGGCCACTGCTTGTGTGCTAACCCTACCACCCACCCACTCACCGGACTGGCCACTGCTTGTGTGCTAACCCTACCACCCACCCACTCACCAGACTGGCCACTGCTTGTGTGCTAACCCTACCACCCACCCACTCACCAGACTGGCCAATGCTTGTGTACTAACCCTACCACCCACCCACTCACCCGACTGGCCACTGCTTGTGTGCTAACCCTACCACCCACCCACTCACCGGACTGGCCACTGCTTGTGTGCTAACCCTACCACCCACCCACTCACCCGACTGGCCACTGCTTGTGTGCTAACCCTACCCCCCACCCACTCACCGGACTGGCCACTGCTTGTGTGCTAACCCTACCACCCACCCACTCACCGGACCAGACAATGCTTGTGTGCTAACCCTACCACCCACCCACTCACCGGACTGGCCACTGCTTGTGTGCTAACCCTACCACCCACCCACTCACCGGACCGGCCACTGCTTGTGTGCTAACCCTACCACCCACCCACTCACCAGACTGGCCACTGCTTGTGTGCTAACCCTACCACCCACCCACTCACCGGACCGGCCACTGCTTGTGTGCTAACCCTACCAACCACCCACTCACCAGACTGGCCACTGCTTGTGTGCTAACTCTACCACCCACCCACTCACCGGACCGGCCACTGCTTGTGTGCTAACCCTACCACCCACCCACTCACCGGACTGGCCACTGCTTGTGTGCTAACCCTACCACCCACCCACTCACCGGACTGGCCACTGCTTGTGTGCTAACCCTACCACCCACCCACTCACCAGACTGGCCACTGCTTGTGTGCTAACCCTACCACCCACCCACTCACCGGACTGGCCACTGCTTGTGTGCTAACCCTACCACCCACCCACTCACCAGACTGGCCACTGCTTGTGTGCTAACTCTACCACCCACACACTCACCGGACTGGCCACTGCTTGTGTGCTAACCCTACCCCCCACCCACTCACCGGACTGGCCACTGCTTGTGTGCTAACCCTACCACCCACCCACTCACCGGACTGGCCACTGCTTGTGTGCTAACCCTACCACCCACCCACTCACCAGACTGGCCACTGCTTGTGTGCTAACCCTACCACCCACCCACTCACCAGACTGGCCAATGCTTGTGTACTAACCCTACCACCCACCCACTCACCCGACTGGCCACTGCTTGTGTGCTAACCCTACCACCCACCCACTCACCGGACTGGCCACTGCTTGTGTGCTAACCCTACCACCCACCCACTCACCCGACTGGCCACTGCTTGTGTGCTAACCCTACCCCCCACCCACTCACCGGACTGGCCACTGCTTGTGTGCTAACCCTACCACCCACCCACTCACCGGACCAGACAATGCTTGTGTGCTAACCCTACCACCCACCCACTCACCGGACTGGCCACTGCTTGTGTGCTAACCCTACCACCCACCCACTCACCGGACCGGCCACTGCTTGTGTGCTAACCCTACCACCCACCCACTCACCAGACTGGCCACTGCTTGTGTGCTAACCCTACCACCCACCCACTCACCGGACCGGCCACTGCTTGTGTGCTAACCCTACCAACCACCCACTCACCCGACTGGCCACTGCTTGTGTGCTAACTCTACCACCCACCCACTCACCGGACCGGCCACTGCTTGTGTGCTAACCCTACCACCCACCCACTCACCGGACTGGCCACTGCTTGTGTGCTAACCCTACCACCCACCCACTCACCGGACTGGCCACTGCTTGTGTGCTAACCCTACCACCCACCCACTCACCAGACTGGCCACTGCTTGTGTGCTAACCCTACCACCCACCCACTCACCGGACTGGCCACTGCTTGTGTGCTAACCCTACCACCCACCCACTCACCAGACTGGCCACTGCTTGTGTGCTAACTCTACCACCCACACACTCACCGGACTGGCCACTGCTTGTGTGCTAACCCTACCCCCCACCCACTCACCGGACTGGCCACTGCTTGTGTGCTAACCCTACCACCCACCCACTCACCGGACTGGCCACTGCTTGTGTGCTAACCCTACCACCCACCCACTCACCCGACCGGCCACTGCTTGTGTGCTAACTCTACTACCCAATCCTTAGTTTGAATTATCACCCGACCGGCCACTGCTTGTGTGCTAACCCTACCACCCACCCACTCACCAGACCGGCCACTGCTTGTGTGCTAACCCTACCACCCACCCACTCACCAGACTGGCCACTGCTTGTGTGCTAACCCTACCACCCACCCACTCACCGGACTGGCCACTGCTTGTGTGCTAACCCTACCACCCACCCACTCACCAGACTGGCCACTGCTTGTGTGCTAACTCTACCACCCACACACTCACCGGACTGGCCACTGCTTGTGTGCTAACCCTACCACCCACCCACTCACCGGACTGGCCACTGCTTGTGTGCTAACCCTACCACCCACCCACTCACCCGACCGGCCACTGCTTGTGTGCTAACTCTACTACCCAATCCTTAGTTTGAATTATCACCGGACCGGCCACTGCTTGTGTGCTAACCCTACCACCCACCCACTCACCAGACCGGCCACTGCTTGTGAGCTAACCCTACCACCCACCCACTCACCAGACTGGCCACTGCTTGTGTGCTAACCCTACCACCCACCCACTCACCCGACTGGCCACTGCTTGTGTGCTAACCCTACCACCCACCCACTCACCGGACTGGCCACTGCTTGTGTGCTAACCCTACCACCCACCCACTCACCGGACTGGCCACTGCTTGTGTGCTAACCCTACCCCCCACCCACTCACCGGACTGGCCACTGCTTGTGTGCTAACCCTACCACCCACCCACTCACCGGACTGGCCACTGCTTGTGTGCTAACCCTACCACCCACCCACTCAACCGACCGGCCACTGCTTGTGTGCTAACTCTACTACCCAATCCTTAGTTTGAATTATCACCCGACCGGCCACTGCTTGTGTGCTAACCCTACCCCCCACCCACTCACCAGACCGGCCACTGCTTGTGTGCTAACCCTACCACCCACCCACTCACCAGACTGGCCACTGCTTGTGTGCTAACCCTACCACCCACCCACTCACCGGACTGGCCACTGCTTGTGTGCTAACCCTACCACCCACCCACTCACCAGACTGGCCACTGCTTGTGTGCTAACTCTACCACCCACACACTCACCGGACTGGCCACTGCTTGTGTGCTAACCCTACCACCCACCCACTCACCGGACTGGCCACTGCTTGTGTGCTAACCCTACCACCCACCCACTCACCCGACCGGCCACTGCTTGTGTGCTAACTCTACTACCCAATCCTTAGTTTGAATTATCACCGGACCGGCCACTGCTTGTGTGCTAACCCTACCACCCACCCACTCACCAGACCGGCCACTGCTTGTGAGCTAACCCTACCACCCACCCACTCACCAGACTGGCCACTGCTTGTGTGCTAACCCTACCACCCACCCACTCACCCGACTGGCCACTGCTTGTGTGCTAACCCTACCACCCACCCACTCACCGGACTGGCCACTGCTTGTGTGCTAACCCTACCACCCACCCACTCACCGGACTGGCCACTGCTTGTGTGCTAACCCTACCACCCACCCACTCACCAGACTGGCCACTGCTTGTGTGCTAACCCTACCACCCACCCACTCACCAGACTGGCCAATGCTTGTGTGCTAACCCTACCACCCACCCACTCACCGGACTGGCCACTGCTTGTGAGCTAACCCTACCACCCACCCACTCACCAGACTGGCCACTGCTTGTGTGCTAACCCTACCACCCACCCACTCACCAGACTGGCCAATGCTTGTGTGCTAACCCTACCACCCACCCACTCACCCGACTGGCCACTGCTTGTGTGCTAACCCTACCACCCACCCACTCACCGGACTGGCCACTGCTTGTGAGCTAACCCTACCACCCACCCACTCACCGGACCGGCCACTGCTTGTGAGCTAACCCTACCACCCACCCACTCACCGGACCAGACAACGCTTGTGTGCTAACCCTACCACCCACCCACTCACCGGACTGGCCACTGCTTGTGTGCTAACCCTACCACCCACCCACTCACCGGACCGGCCACTGCTTGTGTGCTAACCCTACCACCCACCCACTCACCAGACTGGCCACTGCTTGTGTGCTAACTCTACCACCCACCCACTCACCGGACCGGCCACTGCTTGTGTGCTAACCCTACCACCCACCCACTCACCGGACTGGCCACTGCTTGTGTGCTAACCCTACCACCCACCCACTCACCGGACTGGCCACTGCTTGTGTGCTAACCCTACCACCCACCCACTCACCGGACTGGCCACTGCTTGTGTGCTAACCCTACCACCCACCCACTCACCGGACTGGCCACTGCTTGTGTGCTAACCCTACCACCCACCCACTCACCGGACTGGCCACTGCTTGTGTGCTAACCCTACCACCCACCCACTCACCCGACTGGCCACTGCTTGTGCGCTAACCCTACCACCCATCCACTCATCGGACCGGCCACTGCTTGTGTGCTAACTCTACCACCCACCCACTCACCGGACCGGCCACTGCTTGTGTGCTAACCCTACCACCCACCCACTCACCAGACTGGCCACTGCTTGTGAGCTAACCCTACCACCCACCCACTCACCGGACCGGCCACTGCTTGTGTGCTAACCCTACCACCCACCCACTCACCGGACCGGCCACTGCTTGTGAGCTAACCCTACCACCCACCCACTCACCGGACCAGACAATGCTTGTGTGCTAACCCTACCACCCACCCACTCACCAGACCGGCCACTGCTTGTGTGCTAACCCTACCACCCACCCACTCACCAGACTGGCCACTGCTTGTGTGCTAACCCTACCACCCACCCACTCACCAGACTGGCCACTGCTTGTGTGCTAACCCTACCACCCACCCACTCACCGGACTGGCCACTGCTTGTGTGCTAACCCTACCACCCACCCACTCACCCGACTGGCCACTGCTTGTGTGCTAACCCTACCACCCACTCACTCACCAGACTGGCCACTGCTTGTGTGCTAACCCTACCACCCACCCACTCACCAGACTGGCCAATGCTTGTGTGCTAACCCTACCACCCACCCACTCACCAGACTGGCCACTGCTTGTGTGCTAACCCTACCACCCACCCACTCACCGGACTGGCCACTGCTTGTGAGCTAACCCTACCACCCACCCACTCACCGGACCAGCCACTGCTTGTGTGCTAACCCTACCACCCACCCACTCACCGGATCGGCCACTGCTTGTGAGCTAACCCTACCACCCACCCACTCACCGGACCAGACAATGCTTGTGTGCTAACCCTACCACCCACCCACTCACCAGACCGGCCACTGCTGGTGTGCTAACCCTACCACCCACCCACTCACCAGACTGGCCACTGCTTGTGTGCTAACCCTACCACCCACCCACTCACCGGACCGGCCACTGCTTGTGTGCTAACCCTACCACTCACCCACCCAGGCTCCTTGCCCCCTTCACCTCAACATCAATTTCAACGACGGTGAGCTGTGGCCCCGCCAGGCAGAAGTCATACACGTGCCCGCTGACGGGCTTGATGGTTTTCAGGACCCCCGCGCTAGTGCTTGCGACCTCAAAGTTGCGTTCCCCAAAGACACGTCGGTACAGCGGATGCTCCAGTACCCCCCTGCTCAACGGGAGCGGCAAACACAAAGACACTTAGCGGAGCTGGAAATCAAAACCTCAGCAGAAGGTTAAGTCGAGGAGGCGAGCGCCTCACTCCCATGGCCGACACTCTGTTATCCTCTCTTGTGATCATGCATGGCGTCAGAAATACAGCGCATGCACTACCGGTACTAGCAGATTATGCCGCAAACTGCCAGCAGGATAGACAGGGTCACATGGGAGAAGAGAACATGCGCAAGTGTCTGCAGGTGCCTTGCAGTCTTAATGGTGCGTATCGTCATTGGAAGGCCATTCAACTGGTACCAGTCCTCCCCAATAACACTTTTGGTTCTTCCTGCAAGACACAACAGTGACACAAAGCAGCAGAACCAGCCCTGAACCCCCTGGTGTCCCCTTTGGCTTTGGCTTCAAGCACTCAACCAGCCATACCAGAGCATCTGCACGTATCTGTACAAAATATGTGGAAAGCACTACAAAAACACTCGGGGGCCATGCCCTTAGACCGCCGGGCCCCGCACCTGGGTAACCTCCCGGGCGGGCGACCATCCAGGAGCACTGTTCCATCCAATACATTGATGGAGTAAAGCTGTCCCTCTGCATCCACGGCTTCAAAGCTGCCTGAAGTCATCCAGCCACCCAAGGCCCCCAGGCGCGTCCACGTCAGGCCCACCGGCATCCGCTGCAACACGCAAGACACCGCATCGCTCAGCACCTGCTGCCCGACGAGCTGCCCAGCCAGGCGCGTCAGCGCCGCTGCATGCCGTGCCGTTACGTTGAGGCAGCGGGCGTGGAGGGTGCTCAGCCTGGCGGCCTCCTCGCTCGGGAGCCCATCCAGGAAGACATAGCCGTGCTTCATCTGCACCATGAGCTGCAATACTGCGGCAACATCCTCTGGGGTGTCCAGCGCCGCGGGACCGTAGCACAGCAGAGAGAGCATACGCAGCTGGCACTGCCGCGCCATCAGCTGCTGTTGCGCTGTGCCCTCCGCCGTCGCTGCAGCTGCGATTGCTGCCTCCATTTCATCAGCAGCCCGGCGGGTCATACCGGCAAAGCGTAGCGCGACGGTCCTGCATGGCGCGTGCCACATGGAGAGGTATGCCGCAAGCTCACCCAGCAGCAGCACTGCGTCGTGGTCCCTGGGGGCCTGCTCCAGCTCCTTCACCAGCCCCTGCAGCTCAAAGCACAGCGTGGCAAGCACGTCGCCCCCCGCGCTCGTGCTCGGCTGCCAGTCCCTGCGCCACAGCAGTTTCGGAGCAGATGTTGCTGATGCTCCGGCCGCCAAGGGTCCCATGTGGAATACCGCCTGTCGCACCAGCGTGATGACCTCAGGGCGATGCAGGGGCACATCCCTCTGTCGTAGCAGGTCACACAGCCGGTGCATCTGGCCCAGAGGGTAGGAGCGGAGGGTGCCCAGGGCCAGGAAGCCAGGCTTTGACAGCCAGGCTGGCCGGTCTGCCTGGCTGGAGATAGCCAGGTTGCCTCGGTCCGCCGGCGTGGAGCTGCGATCCCTACGTGTATGCAGCGCCCACTGCAGCTGGGGGTCGGGGCTGCACTCCACAAACTTGAGCTCCATCTCGGTCGGGTCCCCTGGCACGAAGGGGTCAAAGTAGCCTGTTAAGGGCAGGCCCAGAGCCGAGTCGACTGTGGAGCCGCTGCCACTCCAGGCCATGGCCGGCTGGAGGCTGTCTGGGTGCCACACGCCGTCCTCACACGACGCAAACCTGTCCACATGGTTGGGGCCTACTCTTCCGGGGGCGGCATAGCGGGAGTGAAGGAACACCCGCCCGTCTGCCCCAGCGGCGTGTGCGGCAGCCGACGCGTACCTGGCATCCGCTCTGTGCCGGTTGTAGTGCTGGACCAGAGACGTTCTGCAGGGCTGCACCTGGATCCGCTCCCAGGTCTGTGTGTGGTCTTTCGGTGGCAGGGGCAGGAGCATCTGCTGCGCTAAGAAGCTGGATCTCGAGAGGCAACGGAGCATCGGCGGCATGTGCAGGAAGAACAGCCAGGTCAGAGCCCGGTCCTCATCCTGAGGCAGCGGCTGGATCACAGGGGGGGGCGCGGCCTCGGCCATGTCCAACAACCGCCGGGAGGACCTCATCTCCTCCCGGCACTTTGCTCCGCTGATCAAGGTGGTGAACACATTGGTGAAAGCAAAGCCGTTTGTGATCTCACGCTCCTGGTGTTGCAGGGCCGCCAGCTTCAGCCGCAAGGCCGCCGCTTCCCGCTGCTTCCGCTGCACCTCCCCCCAATGCGCATGCTTGCGGGCTGCCGCCACGCGCTGCTCCTCCCTCCATATGCCCATCAGCTGGGGATCCTGACTGGCAAAATCCCGCGCCATCTTGAACGTCGCGCTCCCCGCGTCCCGCAGCGAAAACAGCTCCGAGGCCGGCTTAGTGTGAACGCGCAGGTAAGCCCCCACGCTGAGAGACGCATCCACTGCCACCTTGTCCGACAGCACTAAATGCCTTAGATCATCGAACTGGAGTGCGACCCCGGTGCGGGACATGTCATGGGGGTATCTCCGCTTAGCAGCGACATGCATAAGGCAGAACCCCACCCACACAACAAGCAGCTCCCGGCTGAGCAGCTCCACACGCATGCTGGCCCTGCCCGCCTCCGTGTCCAGAAAGCGGCGCAGCAGGGACCGGTACTCGTCCACCACGGCCTCCAAAGACCACAGATCCTCATCGCTGACCGCGGGTGCGGGCGCAGCATCAAAGCCCCGCCGCGCCCGGCTGAACAGCTCGCGCTCCACGCTGCGGAGGGCCAGCATAGCCGCCATGGGGTCCTCAGGGCGGTTCCATGACGGCGCCTTCACCGCCGCAAGCAGCCGCTGATAACTGACCAGTGCATCAGCAGGGAGCAGAGGGAGGGAGCCTAGGTTCTCTGCCGCGCGCTGTCGGGCAACCGCCAGGCCACCGGTTTCCCCGGCGGGCTGCGTGGCGGGTGGAAGCACCCCACAGGGCCAGCGGTACGCACCCCAGTCGCTGCACATGACGCTTGGCGTCAGCTGGAAAGCGGATGCAACGGCACCGGCCCTCGCTCCAGCTGCACCCATCAGTCCTTTACGTATCACCTGGCAAGCCCGCTCGGCGGCCGTCACGTTGTGGCCGTCTTCCGCCAAAGCTGCGGAGCTGCAGGCTGCTGTTTGCAACATGAGCATGCAGGCGCTGAGCCGGGTGGGGGTGGCTAGAATGTCCGCCTGATTGCAGATCAGCTGAGCTTGCCGAGCACACAGCCACAGCTGGAAGTGGGCCATGGCTTGGTCATACAGGTAGGGAGGGGCCTGGGTGCCCCCCACGCCCTGATCCAAGCAGGCCTGTCCAGGTCAGCAGGCATGGAAGGACTGCTGAAAGGGATTATCCGATCAGATTTAGGAAAGGCGGGCAATGAATTCATGACTGATGTGACGGCACCGAGAAGGAAGCATCCTATATGACTGATATGAGTAAATTAGTATACGAGTACATGACAGATTTTACAGGGATCTCTGATTTCCAGGGAAATGCTTTGCCATATAGCATGTGCTGATGGAATCACTCAGCCAGTTGTAACAGAGTAAGAGCTTCTTCATTTCTTCATGTACGAGGCATCTGTATACAAATCATGATGCACCCGCACACCAAGACTGTTTGCCCTCCAGACACTGATGTCTCACACCTCCCCTCTCCCTGGACTCACCTTCAAGACCTCCCTGAACAGCGGCCAGCAGGTCTCCCGCCTGCCCGAGCCGCGCCCCTGCCCCACATCTGAGACGTCGCTGCGCACCAAGATACCCAAGGCGTCCTCATCGCCTCGCACAGCCGCACCCACATGGGCATGCAGGCAGGCAGGCGTGCGGGGTGGGTGCCTCCCCAGACACTTGGCATGTGCCGACTGAACTTTGGAGAGACGGGCCGCAAATTCCGAGACGTACACATCCACGGCCATGGTGCCGCAGATCATCAGGGAATGGCCGCCACATACAGCTGCATGCTCTGTTACCAATCTGGCACCGCTGAGGGAGCTACGGGCACAAAGGTGGAGAGTCAAGAGTCTATCAAGGGGAGGTGGTCATTTTTCTGTGACTCGACTTCATGTTAGCTACATTCCGGCTGCTGGCCGGAGGCCTCAGGTGTGGCCAGTCGTGCTGCTTGGGCCACCTGCCGCAGGCCGATCCAGGTTTGGTCCCGATCGGGCCTTCAGTAGGCGGCCCTGCGGTCGCCAAAGGTGGCCTTTTAGCCGAAAAGAGAAACAATGAAAGGGGGGGGTCATCGGCCAGCCGCAGCTACATCCTCACTGCTGTGCTTGAAGCAGAAGGGGGTCTGTGAGACACTCCTTTGAGGGCAACCAGAAGACCCTAACTCGTCCACACATCCACACAATTAAGAAATCCACACTCGCAGCTTTGACAACAGCACAAGCTATCAAAAAATGCATGAGTGGATTTTAGCAAAACTGCCAGCATCAGAATTGCTATAAAACACGGCACAAGCCAGCCTCACCATGAACCTGCAAGGATGTTTTTAAGACAGTGAAGTATAATGTGATCATGATGTTAGGCCTAAGGGAGCTGCTGGCCAGTGTGTTTCGCCACTTGGCTGTCTGTCCGCCTTTGACAAGATGCCCCACGGACTCCAACGGCGTAATCGGTGGCAAGCCTGGACTTTATGACAGACACTAGCTCCAGCAGCATGGCTGTTCATGAGTCAGGCCTTTGGCCGGAGTTCAGGGGTGGCTGACATGTAGCTGAAGTGTGGCTGAGCCACACACGAAATAAGCGCTGCCGCTGACAGGCTGCATCATTCCACCAAGCCGCTCACCTGTGTACGCCCAGCTTCCAGTCATCAAGGCAGATGAGGGCCAGAGACACCTGTGGCAACCTTGCACGAATGTCGGCGGCAGCACCCGTAGTGCCATCCAAGGTGCTGCCAAGTGGCGCTGCCAGCAGGGCGCTGCCGTACTCGGGGAACCACTGGACCTGCAGGTCCGATGAGCTGAGTAGGAAGGCGGCCGCAGCCAGCACCCGGAGGCTGGCTGCCGGTATATCTGACCAGGGAGGGATGACGCACACAGCATCCAGCGTGTCTGTAGGCGGGACCTGAACGGGCACAAGGCACAGACGATGCACTTGTCATGAAGGGATTGCCGTCCTAGAGGCAAAGGTGGTCGCGCAGCAGAAATAGAGTGAAGAGGATCGCAGCAGTAGCAGCAGCAGTAACATTTAAGTGTCCACTGGCCCTCAGTAACATTAATCAGACGAGGGCCCCAAGCCCAGCTCTACAGACTTAGAGGATGCGCCTCCTTGACGGCTCGCTCGTCCAGCATTGCTAATAATTCAATTTATTTATATATTTAGTTTGATATCACACTATGCACCCATCATCCATCACAGAGGGCCTGTCACCTGTGCATGTAAGATGTCTGAGCTGCTCAGATGTGCGGTGAACGCTTTAAAAACCTGAGCGAGGCACCGCACGTCTCCCACCGCTTGCGAGCGGTTGGTCTGCAGGTGCGGGAAGCCGTTGAAGATACGGGCAAGCAGATGCTCATCTTCACACCAGCCCTTGGATACAGAGGCTGTGGGTGCAGCTTCTTGACGTGCCTGCTGCGACTGACCCCCACTCCCTGACCTCTCCTCCGAGAGCACTGCAGAGAGGTAGTGGGATGTTGAAAGCGATCCAACAGCAGCAGCAGAGTCAGCAGCTGCTTCAAACCCGTCAGGAGGGCGCCTGGCTTGGCCTGGGGTGAGCTGAGAATAGGCGGCAGGATGAGCAGCTACGGCATCCAAGATGCGAGACTTGGTGACCAGCTGCACCGTCTGCAGCAGCTGTTCCTGCTGTTGCTGCTGTTGCTGCTGTTCCTGGATCGCCTGCTTCTTCTGATCTGTGTCAGCGATGGGTGAGGATTCTGGAGAGGGTTGGGTGCCGGTCGAGGCAGCTGAGTTTGTTGGGGATATGCGAGCGTGCTTTTTCAAAACGCGCCACAGCAGCGAGAGAGGCGTCCCCAGCACAAGTGCTGCAGGTGAGCAAGGATTCAACGGGGGCCTGAATCCCTGGCATGTGTGGCCCTTTGTCTGATGATGTCGTTGCGGGGCTGGTGCGCGAGGACGGGACAGCCTGCTGTGTGGGCCACAGCACACTTCTGGATTGGAAAAGGGAGACACGGCACAGGCTGCACGCATCCGGGTGCAGGTATAAAGGGGAGCGGTGCAAGCCATTTTTGCAATCAGATTAGGCCCTAATTAGATTAGCCCTAATGAATCATCTGCATGCATGCATAACTCTTGAGCCGATCATTCACGCGTGCGAGGTGCCGAGTTGGCTCGAGCAGTTATCCCACGAGCCATGGTCATTCTGGCTGCCTTGATGTATACATGTCAGCTCACGAATACGTACATGCATGCAGGCATGCTGATGACTGCAGGCATCCAACCCTTCTGACCTCATCCTGCCCAGCATGGGGGCCTGCAGCCCGCTCGACATCGTTCAGAATCAGACATTCCATGCTCGCCGGTTTGCGTTATTCATTATATTGGACAGGGCTTCAGGATGCAGGATCCTTCAATGTGAATGCGGAGCGTCTTCATCGGGGCAAACGTTTATCGTTGCGTCGGCTTCGGTTGAATCAGTTGGGGGTACCAAACGCATGCGACGCATTCAGGTGGCGCGACACGATCTCTTACTCGGGTCCAATCTGAGGTGCCGGCCGACCCTGCACCTCAGAAAACTCATAGCCGATGGAGATGGGAACTTTCTGTTCGACAGCTTCAGATTGCATAACGGCTGTGAGAGGGGGACTTGACGGACCGCTGCAGGCTACAAAGGTCAATGACGTTACGCCTCTGGGCCGCTTCGGTGTCCAATTATCTGCTTACAACACCTCGCTGTCACTACTGATGAGCACGCGGGGCAGTACATGGCGCATGGGGTGCTTGGTGCATGACTGGATGGGGCAGACCCTCAGCAACAGTCGTGCTGCAGTACACCTGCTGCTGATGCTGAGTACGCTGTTGCGTATAGGTGAATACCGGTATGAAGATATGCGCTGAGGCCTTCCGAAGCGGGCAGGGTAGTGCATGAAGTGAATGACATGGTCAGCATGGCTGGAATACCTGAAGTGCGCTCCACAGCGTGTTTGGGGCACCGCACAAGGTGTGCATGGTGTTCATGCGGATACCGGCGTTTAAGCCAGCGCAGCAGGTTGATATTAATGCCAAACGTATTTCAGTTTCTCCAGCTCCGTTGCTGAAATTAAGCGCAGGCTGGTAGTCCCACGCGCCTGCAACACGCGCCTGCATGGTGCATAAATTGTACACACGCTTGCATGGTGCATACCCGTGCACTAATCGTCTGCAATTAAATCTGTGCCATGTGCTATGTGATAAACACAGGGAGAGGGGCAGGAGGTCTGCCCGCTCTGCCCTTATCCCCGCCTGGTCATCCCAGACCGCTGTGCGTCCCGCCCGCCCGATGTAGCGGATAGCTGCAAGGTTGTGAAAAGTTTGGACAGCGCGGTGGAGGGATCTGCCACAAGACAGGGGCCTCAAAGACAGGCAATGACCGTCTAAACGCCTGAAATTAGTTCGAGCACTGGTCAGCAATATGTGTTTCTTCCTGGTTATGAGACTGCATGTTGCGTGCTTGTGTGTGACACAGATCTGCGTCTGCTCTGGTGGTGATAACTCTGTTCTTCAACTGGTTCAAAAATCAAACTTGGCACGCGCAATGTTGTGATGTGGTGTGGAGCGTTATGGTGGAGCCGTGGAGGTGTGCCTGTTTTGTCTGAAAGGTTATGAGGGCAATATCGTAATTTACTGATAGCCACGGCGAGCTGGCATGCGTCTCCTTTCATAGGTTCAAGCCTTGCTGTTCAACATGCGTGCTCCTCTGCCACTGGAGCTCCAAGGCAATTTGACCATAAACCCAGGCTCGGTTTTGTTCCCTGCGAAGCTTTTCATTTGATGGGAGTTCTTTAGAACCAGATGGGAAAACATCGGATTGCTGGCGCGCCAATGCCCCAGACACCGGCAAGGAGATCACCAACAGTTCAACACATGAATTTGGCTGGGGGGCGTGAAACCTGATGTTTAAACCTGATGTTTACAGTCCCAGGAGTATCAAGAGTGGGATGATTAAATCATAATTCTAAGGCGCCCCCCCAGCATGTCTATTCTTTGCACCTCATGCAACATTCAAAACTGGAAATCTTAGCAGCGGTAATAGGAACTGGGGATCGCTGACCAAGGAGGCGCAGGAATGGGACACGTAGGTGCAAACCGCAACCCTTGATCCTCCATGAGGCTCCACCAGGAAAAAATGTAAGGAAATCATGTTGATTCCCATCAGGGGGAATCCCCCCTGATTCCCATCCTTCAGGGACCGACCTCTCCAGAAACATTCAAATGAGAAAAATACGGGTACCGAGTACACAAAAGAATGAACTACTGAAACCTGAGAGGGGCAACGTAAGATTATGGCCAACTCCACGGAAGGTTGCGCATGCCAGGGCCCCAATCACTTCATTGGGTTCCATGTTTCGGGCAAGGTCTGGGATCGCCCCTGAGCCAGCAGGCAGTGCTGCATGATTCACACACATTGACAAATTTGACACATATCCAGCACACCAAAACAGCAGAATCAGATCAAGAAATTTGGGCTGCAGACGCTTCGAACAAACATGAGTTCTAGAGATGATAAAAATCCAAAATAAATCAAATATGGCATCATGGGGACGATTCCTCCATTGCCACACACACATCTTCATCCCAACTCGGTCCAACCCCTACTCCCAGGACCTAACCTTGAGAACCATAAAAAAACTGACTTAAAACAACACCGACAGATTTCAGTACATGGAGGAAGCTGGAAGAAGTCATGTATATTTGAAATGCAGGGAATAGAAGATTTGCATCAAATCATGGAAAAGGCGAAGGGACCCCAAGTTTCTTCACCGCCCAAAACACCATTGCCTTCTCCTCCACCCTGAAGCTGGCCTGCTTGGCCTTGGCCTCACGCAGTAAAGCAGCCATGATCGCTGCATCGCGGTGCTCCAGCTTAGCCATGGCCCAGATTGTGTTGGCCAAGTCCTGAGCATTAAATCCGGACAGCTTTTCTGCTGCCCGAGAGAAAAATGCAGCCGAGAAGCCTGCGTTACGGTGCTCCAGCGTAGCCACAGCCCAGAGTGTTTGGGCCAGGTATGTTGCACTGAACCTGTACAGCTTCAGGTGGGCCTCACGAACAAGAGCACTCCTAAAATCTGCATCGGGGTGCTGTAGCTTGGCAAAGGACGTGAGGGTAATCGACAAACATTGTGGCGTGAACTCGGGCAGCTTGGCCTTGGCCTGGAGGATGAGAGCTGCTGTGAAGGCTGCATGGCGGTGCTCCAGCCTGGCGACGGCCCAGAACGTATTGGCCATGGCTCGTGGTTTGAAGCCAGAGTGAAGCGTCGCCTTCCACTGAGAGAGAAGAGCCTTTGTAAAGGCCTGATCAGGGTGTCCCAACTTAACCACAGCCCAGAGCGTGTCCGACATATCCTGCGAATTGAAGTTCGTAATGATTGATTTAGCCTGCATGACCAAAGCTGCAATCAAAGGCTCGTCGTGAAGGTCCAGCCTAGCAAGAGCGTGCAAGCAGGTGGACACCTCTCTGGATTTCATGAGGGCCACTTTCTGGTAGACCACTTCCAATACGTTGGTCACGGGCGCCTCCCTTCCTCCTCCTGGCCTGATCAGTGTCAGGATCAGCATCACCGCTTGCGACAAGGCGGCTGATGCATGGATGTAGTTAAAGCTGGCCTTATTTTTCAACACGACAGAGTCAAGCTGCTCTAGAGATCCGCAGCCAATAACCATTTTTGTAAGATCTCTTCGATTGATGATGCCCTTGCTACTAGATCGAGGTTGACGCTGCTCAGGGACTATGCTAGCCTTCGTCTGCTGCGGCTGCTGTGGCCGTGTGGACGGCGGTGCACCTGACGGAGATCGGCTGCTACCAGCCGTAGCACCTGCTGCTGGTCCACTGCTGTCACGCACGGACGCGTATGGGTTGTGTGTGTCCTGCCGCGTATGCTTTGACCCCTTATCCACATGCTTCTGTGGCTGCAGGGGCTGCGGAGGCCTCTGGGAAAACATGGCGTGTGCTGGGTCTCGACCGCTGACAGTTCCTACATTTGCTGATGGCGTATCCATCGAACTAGCACGTATGTCGCTTGTTGGCTGGTGTAGCTGCTTAGATCTTTTGTCCTCATGTTGCGGCGGCCGCAGAGGCTGCGGGGACTGCGGGGCCCCTGCTGGATCTCGGGCCCTCTCAGCTGCTGCAGCTGCGGCTGGTCCACGGCTTCCTCTCTTGGACACTAGTGCCTCCCTTGCTGCCTTGTTCGGCTGCTTGGGCCGGGAGTCCACGTGCTGTTGCGGCCGCTGGGTGAGCGGGCCACTTGCCTGATCTCGGCTGCCACCAGCTGGTGCACCTGCTGATGGGCCATTCCGATTGCTTGCATGCTGAACTGTGTGCTGCGTTGTCTTGACGCCTTGAGCGAGCAGGTTGGAGCCATGGAGTCTACGCAGCAGCCTCATGTCCTACATATTACAGTGCAGGGGGTAGGGCCAAAAGGATGAAGGCAAATAAAGGGGTTGAAGGCTCCCTCTTGTCAGGCAGGTGGAATAGGATGGGCGATCAGACAAGAGCAGGAGAGGGAAGCGAGAAGTAAGCAGGGGTGGGAGTAAGCAGGAGTGGGAGTAGGCTCTAGAGCAGTGGGCAGGAGTGGGAACAAGCAGGAGGGGGCAGGAGGGGCCAGGGGGCAGGAGTGGGAGTCTAGCCTCTAGAGCAGGGGACTTCTTCAAGGGAGGTAAGTCTAGCAGATTGGAGCATTGCATTTGAACTGAAATGGAAACATGGGACAAAGTATATGAAGCGAGGTGAAATAGGGAAAGGGGACGGGGCTGGATCTAAAGAGAGTGGGATAAAGCATTCTCCGGCAAGGGTGAAATGGTGAGGCCTATCCGTTCTCGCCCTCACATCGATGAGCCACACTGGATGGATAATTACCACGCCTCTCGTTGGGCCCCATCATCATATCCCCAGTTGTTACAGTTTAATGAGTACAAATCAGCTTGCTTAATGCACGTATGTAAGATAAAAAAGAGTTCCATTGGACGAGTGGACACCGACCAAACTAGATCACACTTACGCTCACAGGGCGCATGCGCAGGGATGCAGCCAGTGGCCCCTTATTTGCGCATGTCAGGAAACCGGTATGGCTGTGTACTTCATGGTATGGCTGTGTACTTCATACATGTGTACTTCATGGTATGGCCGCCAAGCAGGGCCTACAACTCACGAGGAGAGGATGCTGATCTAATAAGCTGACGGCATCAAATGAATGGCCTCTTCTCGGTGGTCCCTTCGAATGAAGAGGAGGTCTTGTAGAGAAGGAGCGGAGGTGATGAAGTGTCCCACTGGTAGAGGACAGAAAAAAACATGGTAAATACGATCCATGATTTGTACACATTGTTTACTTAGATCAAGCTACGGAATGCAACATGAACAGGCTGAGGAAGTATGGACGACCATTGATAATATGATATACACATGCCACTGTTTACCGGAGCACAGGTCCTGCTCAGCATTCTGATGTGCATGCTGGCTCAAAAGGCATGCGATGCTTTTCTACATTTGCTGTGACTTTACAAGGTGTGAGACCGGCCGCCCAACCCTAGGAAACCTGAGATGCTGACACAAAAAACAGCCCTGGTGCGCATGTGGCCCTCGTCGTCAGGTGAGATAGACGAGCAGGAACAGGAAAGGCAAACGAACAACAAGCACTCACACGCCGCAATAACCCATTTTCTGCGCTGACTGCATATCAGTATTGCCAGACATCCACTATGGACCTAAACAATGGTATTTATCACCCAAAGATATGAAGTAGGATGGCCTCATGGCCGCCTCTCGCACAGATTGACAGAAAGTGTGAGTAGGGATGGAATACATCAAGGGGAAATGCCCATGCCAGCGTCTTTGCAAACCCATGCTGACAGCTGAGTCCTGCACAGTTCATGCAGAGTACGTACACACCGGAATCCACCGGAATCCAAGCGAACGTCTGTGCTAGTCATGCTTCCCATACCTTATCAACACGGGTGGCATGACGATGCCATTGCGAATTTTTCATGCACCCTACCAGAAAGTTTGTTCTCTCGCACATGTCTCTCTCCCTCCACTTTTGCTCCCGCTCCGCTCGCTCTCTCCCTCTACATGCAAACTGTATCGGACGCCGCTCTGTATCTTGTACCCAAGCACATTGCGTGACAACGACTGCAGCGTAGCACACAGTCGGACTTTCGAACTGATCATCATTACTTCAGCCTGGTGACATTGTACTAGTAAAAGAAAGAAAGAGCAAGAAAGAAAGAGAGAGGAAGGAAGAAAGATAATGCCGATGTGGCGTGCGTCCGGGGAGGCAGAAAGGACGCCCAAGCCTCGGCTTGTAACCGATCAGCCGTCTCAGCAGCATCCACAGTTCCACACCCGTGATCCACACCTGCATTTTTCGTGTACCGGGGCAGGCATGGGTGGGAGGCCTTGGCTATGGTGGAGGATGTGGGCCATGGGCTGTCGCTGTGTGCACAGTATCACTTCTGGCGCCCAGCTTGCACAAACAGCAAATGAAGTTGCTGCGATAAAAAGTTCTGACAAGGTGACACCAAACCAAAAATCCTGGCAGAGGGACTAGTGAGGCAGGCACGGTGCTGCAGCATTCAATGCACCTTACATAAAACGTTCAGCAAGCGCACTCGAAGCATTGAATAAACACATCATGCACCTCCTTGTTGGCGGTTGAATCTCAAGATCACTCATGTGGCGGACCATGTGAGCGTGACCTACTGCTATGCAACCAGTCCCCGCACAAGAAAGCATCCCACTTCATTTCGGGCTCATACTGGTTGACATGCACATGCCATGCAATAAATATGATGCTTCACTGGACTGACAAATTACGGTGCACCCCGCTGACAAAGTGCGTGAAGTTGCCTTGTCTACCTAAGCGTCAACCTGCTGAGTGAGGTGGCTGGGCTAACAGGGTGTTGCAGCCACTAAGTCGTTCAGCTGCGTGTTGGCTTGACGAAATATTTTTTGTGCTGGGAGTATCTCGTGGATCTCCACCAGAGAAAGTAAGCCATACTTATCGTACACATAGTTTAGAACAGGGTATGCACTGTTCTAAACTGATCGTACACATAATTTTAAATACTCTCCAGGCCAAGAGGCACTTGGGACCTACTTATGCAGAAGTTTTTTCGTAAAACAGTGAAATGTAGTTATAATACCGGTAGCAAGAACAGAGGCAGCGCCGGGTATGAATTTCTTGTGCTCCTCAGGAAGGCGCACATGCTTGGGTATTTTATTCATTCCTTACATAAGCTGGCTGTTTCCAACCTTGCTGTTGGACGCGACGCGGCCGAGCCTTTGCAGCATGGCCCAGTGGTGTAACGTCATTGACATCAGCTGGCAGGTCCCGGTATGGCTCCTAGACCAGCGGGGAGCAGCATTAGCTGCATGCATTCCAAGACCTTGATGCGTCCATTTCAGGATACATTGTACATTGCACCCAGTCCATTATTGATGGTCCTAAGGTAAACATGAAAAGCTTCATAGAATCCACGATAGAGAACCCTCATGTGAGTCCTTCAGCGGCAGAATAGGAGCGCAGAGGAATAAAACACTCCTTGAACCGTCTATTTATCTCACTGGGGTGCAGGAAAAATGGGGCGTTGAGGTTCAACCCTCGTGGTACGGATTAGCATACGGAGATCCTGCCACACCGTCACTTCAGCAATCTCTCACACCTTCCTCCTCTCCCGCACACATGTTCACAACATCCTCCTTTAGCCTGCCGCCACTTATCTGGGGGAGCCTCAATACAAAAATGTACAGACGAAGTATGAACAACAACAACAGGTATCTTGACAACAAATTCTCAGAAATGTCATGAAAGTGATAAGCTGCTCGGTAGATCACGATTAGTTTTGAGTCGTCTGAATTAAAATGACGTGGGGAGCTCAAGTTTCCTTTCAGCCCACGACACCATTGCTCGGTCCACAGCAGTGAAACTGGGCAGCTTGGCCTTGGCCTCAAGGAGGAGAGCAGCCATGAAGGCTGTATTAGGGTGGTCTAGCTTAGCCATGGCCCAGATTGTGTGGGCTAAAGCTTCAGCAGGGAAGCTGGGCAGCTTAGCCTTGGCCTCAGCTATTAGAAAATCTATAAAGCCAGGGTCCTGATGCTCCAGCTTTGCCAAGGCCCAGATCATACGAGCTATATTTTGTGCCTTGAAGATGGGCAGCTTTGTCTGTGCTTCAAAGAGAAGCGCCTTTGTAAAGGTTGGGTCCGAGTGCTCCAGCTTAGCCATGGCCCAGAGAGTGTTTGCCGAATCGTGTCCATCGAAGCTGGGCAGTTTCGTCTTCGCCTCAAGTAGAAGAGCGTCTTCAAAGTCTACATCATGGTGCTCTAGCGTGGCCAAAGCACACAGCATCTTGACAAGATTCTGAGCATTCAGTCTAGGCAGCTTGACCGTAGGGAGCAGCGCCGTCGTAAAAGCTGAATTAGGGTGCCCCAACTCAGACATGGCCCAAATTATGTTGACCAAGGCTATGGGATGAAAGCTGTCCAACACCTGCGTTGCCTCGAGTAGAAGCGCCTCAGTTAAAGCTGCATTGCGGTGCCGCAGCTTGGCCATGGCCCATAGTATGTCGGACACATGATGATGGGAACTGGCCATTGAGACAGTTGCTTCTGCCCTCGTGACCAATGCTGAAAAGAGGGCATCATCGCAAAGCCTTAGAACTACAAAAGCGCGCAAGCAGTCGGCCACCTGTTTGGAGGTCATCAAGGCCACATGCTGTCGGACCACATCCACCAGGCTGGCCACTGATGCCTGCTCAAACCCGCCCGTCCGGGCAGGTCCACTGATCACCTTCTGTGCTTGAGCCAAGGCCGCGGATGCGTGGAGCGGACCGAAGCTAACTTTATGCTTTATCACGAGGGAGTCCAGATTCTTCATAGACTTGCATTTCTTGATCTTAACCTCAAGCAGCGCTGGAGTGATATCACATTCGCCACCTGAAAGATCGGGCTGCAGTCGTGGGACGCCTTTGACGCTACCCAGAGACGCATAGATGTCGCTAGTTGGCCGGTGTAACTGCTTTGAACTGATCTCCACATGCTGCTGCGGCTGCTTTTCTGTTGTGAACGGTGGGGCATCTGCCGGACCTCGGCCGCTGCCAGCCGCATCAGCTGCTGCTGGTCCACTGCCGCCATGCATGGGCGCATATTTGATCTTAATGTGATGCTGCGGCTGCTTTGACCTCTTGCGCACATGCTGCTGCGGCTGCAGGGTCTGCGGGGGCCTCTGGGATAACATGGCACCTGCTGGATCTCTGCTGCTACCAGTTGCTTCAGGCCAGGATGATCCATCCATATAACTAGCATGCCGGCGTAAAGGCTGTGATGGTCTGATGCCTCCGGTGAGCTGGTTGGAGCTATGGGGCCCATGCAGCTTAGTCATATCCTGTTTGGGGGGGGGCATCAGTCTGGTCAAAAGGGACAGAGGACTTGAGGTCTTGCAGGCAACATCATGGCAGGCAGGCTGAATGGGTTGGGTACTGCTGAGACTAATGCAGGACCACACAATCAAATAGTCGGAGCATGGAAGAAGGTCAAAGGAGGTCAGGCCATGGGATTGGGGCCCGGAGTTGAACGAAGGCGGTCTCATGACAAAGGAGACGGAGCGGGAGTGAGTAGAGAAAGGGCATGGCACTAGATCAGAGATGAATGGGACGAATTAACGAAGGTTTGAACGGCTAAGGAGTGGGATCACAGCGTGGAAGGGCAGGATGGGGGGAGGAACTAGGGCGGGGAGTGGACGACAGCGAGGAGGCGGGACTAAAACAGGTGGACCTAGGCTTAAGAGACGGGGGGGCACAACTTCAACTTGTGAGAAAGAGGGACAAAAAAAGGATGCTCTAGAGCGAGGGAGTACGGGGGACAGGGGCTATAGCGAAGGGGAAATCGGGGCAAAGGCCACAGCAAGGACCACGCCCTCACCACTGGACCGCTCATCAAGTCACAGCCCAGTGCTGAGGCCCATCAATAGCTTCCACCTCCTGGCCCCACATTCAAGAGCCACTCATGGTGGCCCAGGAATATACCAATATTTGGGCCCCACCACGACCGTTGTTGCTCTTTGAGGATTGAAAACCAGAAAGCTTATCATGCCTAGGCATGGTACTCAGGAATTTACGAATAACCATTCAAGACGACAAGACAGGTGTACTTGACAGGCGCATGTCGAACTGAATCCACCTCTGTCGCGCATACAGACAGGTCCAAGACACATACACAGAGTCACAGAGCACGATCTTGTGACCTCATCGTTGCGCAGATACAGATAGTAACGCGACAAAGCAGGGAACAGTGGTGCTTCAAAATGAATTCAGCCAGGCAACCCGAGCGTGCAACTCACGAGCAGAGGCTGATCTGAGAAGCTGCAGGCACGAAATGAATCGTCGCCCCATAGTGTTCCTTTCGTGCACAGAGAAGTTCTTGCTGGAAACGGTCGGAGCTGATAAGGCGCCCTGCTGGCATAGGACAGACGGCAAGAAAACTTAGCAAAGCGAAAGAGATACACCATTTTTGGGAGAGTTTCTAATCTATAACAGGCGAAGGGAGTCTGGAGCATCATTTGCAATATGTAATGTCGCTATCTAGTCGTGCACATGACCTCCCCCCTCATTGAGCAACCAGCACAAACTCAATCCACAGACAGAGGTATCCCCTTCTGTGATGAACTGATCTCATTATTGCGAGGTATTGCCCATGGAGCTTCACCAAGCAAGCAAGCATTCAAAGAGGTGATGTTGGATGCTCCCTTTCTACCCAAGCTGCCGGATGAAATGAACAGGAATACAGCACAATACGAACACCATCAAATTATTGAACACGGGACAGAAAGCAGTCCAATAAAATAAGGGTACATGCCCTCGCAGGCCCATACAGAGTCGATGCAGGCCATGCTGAGCTGTTGTTACAGAGTGCAATGCAATGCTTAGGGGTCTATGCACAATTTAAGCTGAGTCCCTGCTAGGCTTAAGCAAAGCAAAGTATGCGCTAGTAATGCAGAAGGCCACTGGCTTGGCTCATCCTCCAGCTCACTATGGGGGCAGCAGTGCAGGAGTGTTGGAACCTAGCAGGATATCAGTGTTTTAGCCTTTTAGCGCACTTCAGCTACAAATCAGCCACATCATGGCCTATGGCCATGGGGGCCTGTGGCAGCATGTCCCGCTGCTCGGGCCACCGGCCGTGGGCCGGTCAAAGTTTGGTCCCAATCGGCCCGGTTATGGCCGCCCGGTGGCTCCCGATGGTTCTCTGGCAAGTCTTAAAATGAGCACTGCTGGACATGACTCCCTCCTTAGGCTGTCCAACTGTATATGACTGATACCCCCCCTTTGATAGGTAGCACACCAGGGCGCATACGGCACCAGCAAATCCAATACGGGTAGCCACAGTCCTGCGAATCTGATCCATCTTGAGAGAGTACCATCCCATACGTAATCAACACGGCATGAATACTACCTTGAAGGCGGCAACATCAGCATGCCCTTTCCATGTAGCTTACCAGAAAGCTAGTTCTCTATCCCATACCGCTCTCCCTCCACTTTTGCTCTCGCTCCATGCTCTTGCTCCCTCTGAATCGCAAACTTGGAAGACGCCACTTCGTACCCCAGGCCCAAGCGCATTGAGCGACAGCGACCTAAGCGTGCCACACAGACGGATTCTCGAACTGATCATCATTAAGATCACGCTGATGTCAAACGCAGTATGTCTGACAAATGAATGAAGGTTGTAGCCTGAAAGACGGAAAGACCAGGCTGTCGCGACACCTGACGTCGTCCACACTCGCTTGTGCAGGCTGAAGCATGCCCAGGGGCATATGCCCTTCGGTCACCCGCTCTTCGGTGCTTCATTCTACACATCACCGGTATTGCGAGACCGAAGGTCAGATTGAAACCGCCTACTCACGGGATAGGAACCGGCTATATCGTCCTCAACAGCCTTTTCTTGTCCATGAGCATCAGGCGACCATGCCGGTCATTTGTCATCGTGTATGCATTACAGTGTTCCCGCTGCATCGCTGGCATATAGGCTGGAAGGCTAGCAAACCTGGAAGTAACATGCCTTCAACACGATTGCATGGATATTTCCTCCGAACTCTCTAGTTAGGCGCCCACGCGGCCGAGCCTTTTTGAGCAGGGGCCCAGAGGTGTAATGTCATAAACACGCTTGCATGGATCAATGAATCATGGGCATGCATGGTGCTTTCGTGTTCCATACGCTTGCATGGTGCTTGTATGAGCACTAGATCAGAGCCGTTGTTGTTGGTCTATGCCATGTGCCATGTGCCACCTTCTGGTCTGGCACTGGTTACATGCATGATGCGTCTAATGAAGACAAAGGGGCCAACAAAGCTTCAGAGCCAGAGGGGGTTTCGTTTTTAAGCTCTCTGCCCCCGCACCTCGCCTCGGTGACCCTGACTGATGTTCAGTGCTGTCAGAACATGCTCCTCCCTGAATCAGACGGCTTCCTGATTCCTTGATGTGTTGAGAGCAAGCAGGTTACCTTGCGAGGTTGAGACCTGTGTAGTGGTGGTGTCATAACATAATATTCCGCTCGTACCGCCATAGACTTGCCTCCCTTGCTTAACTATATGTTATTTAGAGATGGCCATGATATCAATGCAGCCGTACCTAATTTGTGCAAGTCAGAAGAGATAGACTGCTGGCAGACTACTCTTGTCGTTTTGTTGAGTAATTGGTAGTCCGGTGAGTGAGAATAGGGTCTGGGAATCGCCATGAGAACCACTTGAGATACTACACTCCTGTCAAGGTGCGAGCTGTGTGCCAGGAGCTACTGCGGCTTCCGCCATGAGGTCATTGTCTTCATGCGCAGCCGTTGCTGCCGTTGCTTTGTATATTTTTTCTGCCACCAGTCTTGCTGTAACAGATGGATATGCAGGTCAGAACATCTGCGGCTCTGTACCAATCTGCACACTTAGTGCAGATGTTCGTAGCTATGAATGTTGCAAATAGACATCTGGCCTTTCAACTGCCTATACCTTCCTATGATGCCGTTTATCATCCATTGCACAGTCCAATGTACAGTACCGGTATCCGCAGACCAACTCAAGGAACGCTAAGGGCTGTGATTTTCTGCTGCCTCAGGTTCAACAACGGCCGCTGCGTGGCAGCCACATGAGTTGCTGCTGTGACAGCATCTACTCATCCACTCATTCACCGAACTGCCTCGAATCAGTGGCTACTAATCCTAGTTCAGAACTCCCTGCTAACGTCATGCCGAACATTGATTACAGGTTGTTTGGCACATGAAACGGCGACATCTAATCCACACACAGGCACGCACCCACACTCGCAGCTGCACTTGGGCAAAACCGCGTCAAAAACGGTCACATGCCTTGCTCGGGTCACCGTGCACATCAATTAAAAAAATGGCGTTGCAGTAACAGTGGCCTGTCAGTACGACACATCCCCAATTTAGAATTCTGCCATTTAGAACGCCACAACCACCGCCAGGCTTACCCCCATGCAGCCGCCCTAATTAGCAGCTAGGAAAGAGGTTAGCACAAACCGTTACGTTGAAGTAACATTGCGGTTACACCTTTATGCCACTGGGTGCGCCTCAAGGTCGAACAATGAGTTGCCATTGACCTTACATCGCCGGATCTGACCAACCTGCAGCTCCGGAAGCGATTTGTCGACCGGATCCGATAGGAACACAATCGGATCCACATCCGGTGCATCCCACTGCAGTACACACACAAGGGGCAGTACAATAAGTGCCAATCTGAATGAACCTTGTGGTGTAAGGAGGGGAGCTGTTGCATAGCGCGTGCATGGGAGGTAGGATAGGGCCCCCATGGGCAGCTCAGATTTGAAATGTATCCACTTTAAAGCTGGATCCCCGCACATCGCACACCAGTGTTGCAGTACATGTAGTGCGCTACAACATGGCTGTATCCTCCGCTGTCTGCAGCGCCCACCTGTGTCCGACCGATGAGGCAACCGTCGTCATTGAATCCATCCACCAAAACGTCGATCTCCTGGCCCAAGAGACTTTCGGCGAAGGTCTCTCCGATGCGTTGCTGCCAAGAGACAATCTCATCACGGCGGCGAAGCCTAGTACATCGACGGGGTGAGGATTAAGAGAGTGGGTCATGGACGGGGTCAGAGAGGGGGAAAGACAGGGGGTCAGGGAGGGGGTCAGAGAGGGGGTCAGAGAGGGGGGCAGGGAGCGGGTTAGGGAGGGAGTCAGAGAGGGGGTCATGAAGTGGGTCGGAGAGGGGGTCGGGGACGGGGTCAGGGAGGGGGTTAGGGAGAGAGTCAGAGGGGGTCATGAAGGGGGTCGGGGAGGGGGTCAGAGAGGGGGTCATTAGGGGGTCAGGGAGGGGGTCAGGGGCATGTGTCAGGGAGGAGGTCTGGGAGGATGCCATGGGGTCATCGGGGGTCAGATTTCGGTGTTAACACATGACAGCGATGATAAGGCGTCCATTCAGTAAGAAGTTTTATGGTTTGCATCTGGAGGAATACCGGCGGGCAGTGCGGGATAGGGCAAGGCGAGAGGGTGGAGGGGACCCTTGTGTGAGCTCTGTGTGTCCCCGTGACCATATACGCCAGCACTTCTACGAGCAACCCTGAACCCCAAAGCAACAAGTGTTACCAAGCCACTCCCATACAGTGATCCAGGTGCTGCCATTATTTCCAGCTTACTGGTTTCTGTCCTGGACAGCTCCCCAGTTAGCTACGATTCAGTGTTGAGGGTTTAACCCGGCTTCACCTGGTCTTGGGGGACACTTGGTCGCCAAACTCCGCGGCAGGAGTGCCATCCTCCTCGGAGTACGTGAAACAGCCCATGCGCTCGAACTTAAAGTCACGGATGAACTGCAAGCCGGGATCGGGTGGAGATGTGTAGGGTTCATAGCAGAGGAATTGAAGGGAACTGCAGCAGGCAGCTTTTTGAATTAAAAACAAGTGACTTGTGGATCGTAACCTCTGTGGAAACCAAACACCTAGCGGCCAGGATCCTAAAAACAAGTTCCGGATTTCGAAAAAACACTTGGCCAGCTCCAAAGAGCCCACAGCATCACATGTTGGGGGGTCATAGAGTGCAGCGGTGTTGAGGTCTCAACCTTCTGACTAAGACGGGCTGTTCTTGTTGTTCATCAGCCTCCCCAAAGTGTCTAGCTCAAGGTTCAGGGTTGAGGATTTAATTCAACCTGAAGCAGCTCACAACGCTGCTCGTCCGACTCTGAAATATTGGGGCTCAGGATCTAGAGATGAGGTCTCTCGGTTCAGCCCCAAGCCCTGTCACCTGCACTAGCTCACGGTGCTGCTCGTCCGCCTCGCCTGGGAAGCCTGAGATGAAGGTGGTCCGGAGCGCCAGGCCGGGGATGCGGTCCCGCAGCTTCTGCAGCAGCTTCATGGTGTGGTCCTTGGGCGGGCGGTTCATCCCCAGCAGGGTCATGTTGCTGATGTGCTGCAGGGGGATGTCGATGTACTTGCACACCTGGGGGGAGGGGAGGAGGGAGGAATGCATAGGCCCTGGTCACGCATTCAGAGGAGGGGAGGAGGGAGGAATGCATAGGCCCTGGTCGCGCATTCAGAGGAGGGGAGGAGGGAGGAATGCATAGGCCCTGGTCGCGCATTCAGAGGAGGGGAGGAGGGAGGAATGCATAGGCCCTGGTCGCGCATTCAGAGGAGGGGAGGAGGGAGGAATGCATAGGCCCTGGTCACGCATTCAGAGGAGGGGAGGAGGGAGGAATGCATAGGCCCTGGTCGCGCATTCAGAGGAGGGGAGGAGGGAGGAATGCATAGGCCCTGGTCGCACATTCAGAGGAGGGGAGGAGGGAGGAATGCATAGGCCCTGGTCGCGCATTCAGAGGAGGGGAGGAGGGAGGAATGCATAGGCCCTGGTCGCGCATTCAGAGGAGGGGAGGAGGGAGGAATGCATAGGCCCTGGTCGCGCATTCAGAGGAGGGGAGGAGGAAGGAATGCATAGGCCCTGGTCGCGCATTCAGAGGAGGGGAGGAGGGAGGAATGCATAGGCCCTGGTCGCGCATTCAGAGGAAAGGAGGAGGCAAGGAGGGGAGGAGGCAAGGAAGATACTGATGTGTTGAATGGGAACGTAAAGGATCTTGTAGACTTAATCCAGGCGGGAGAATGGGGGGCATCATTGTACTTGTAGACTGGGGGGGCAGGGGGAAGAGAGGCTAGCAGGAGGGGTGGACAGGGCGAGGCGAGAGAAGTGGAGAGGTGGATGCAAGGAGAGGGTGCAGAGGGCCTTCTTCCGGTGACATCGACGTCACTTCCCTCATGCAGCTCCTCCATAAGTCTAGGCCTTATAATACAAGCCTACCATGGAACCCCACTTTTTTTAAAGTACCGGTAGCCCTGAACTTTGTCTCTCACCTTCGGGTTGACAGCAATTTCTTCAATCAGCTCGTCGGTGAAGTAGGATGGGTAGGCATACAGAATGCGCATCCAGCGCAGGCCAGGAAGCTTGCCTAGCTCACACATGAGCTGCGTATGGGGTGCGTGGGTGAGGGAGGTGAACAGGGTGCAAGGGCCAATATGTGCATGGATGAACAAGGCATTCATGGGTAAGCAAGCTGCATGGGCGGACGAGCTGCCTGGTTTGCATGGGTAAACGAGGTATGCATGGGATGAATCACCGCCTTACCAGCATGGGGTGCAGTGCAAGGAGAAATCCCAAAGTTAAAATCTTCTGGGACTGCAACTTACAACCCGGACACCACTAATTCAAACCCCGCTCAAGTCCACTAAACACAAAACAAGGCCAGCCACATCTTTCAGCTCTACTTCCCCTCCCTGATTTAGCCAGCCTGTTTTTAAAGAAACCCTCCTTCTAGCATATTGAACCCCTTTTTTATGCCTACCATCCTCCCTCCCCTTACCCCATTCAGCCCCTGTTCGAGCGCCCCCCCTCCCCCACTCCTCCCACCTCAGCCAGCCCTTTGCCATCCTTGCGGTCCATCCCGTACTGGTTGGTGTCCTCTGCAATGAGGTTGAGCTCCACCACCCCGCTCTCCACCAGGTGCTTGGCCTCCTCCAACACAGCAGCCCAGGGCTTGGAGCGGAACTTGCCCCTGCAGGGTATTCAGAAAAAGGTTCTTCGTGTCAACTAGGTGCTTCATTGCCACCTGGTGCTTTGCATCCTCCAGGGCAAAGGGCCCAAAGGCTTGGAGCGAGACCTGCAGGGAAAGAGCCCAGCGGCCTGCCCTACCATTCGAATTCAGATGTGCTTCAAATTCAAATGCCGGAGGCTTCTCCTGCTCTGCTCTCCTCCCATACCCGACACTGGTCTTGCGCAGCAGCCTGGAGGTGCTGGTCTTGCGCAGCAGCCTGGAGGTGCTGGTCTTGCGCAGCAGCCTGGAGGTGCTGGTCTTGCGCAGCAGCCTGGAGGTGCTGGTCTTGCGCAGCAGCCTGGGGGTGCTGGATAATTGCATCCCTCCACACCATGCAGGGACCTCTGCCATTCCAATGCAAACTGCCTAAGGCTTCAGCTGCTGTGCCCTGCCGCACACTGTGCCGAAAGCTAAGGATTTGCAAAGGGTGCAAGCATCATTGCTGCCCTCGCCCGCAAACAGTGACCAGCTTTGGGGGGAGTGGTGAACGTTTGCGAGTTGTAGCCAGTGATAGCAAATGATTAAAAGGGTTAGACGAAGCTGACAGCCCGTTTCTGATTGAATGCGGAACTCCTCCGCAGGCCCTGCCGTACAGAAACGGGGTCTGTGGAACTCTTCCGCAGGCCTTTAGAAGACCCACGTGCGGCCTTTTCTCCAAGGATCCCCCCCCCCTCGGAACTTCCACAGTCTACGGAAAGATTTTAGGCCTTCGAATAGAATCACCAAATTTTTCTGCTCATGGCCGTATCGGGGGGTGGTCGTGTGAGCGCCCCTGGACATGGGCCGCCTCAGGCAGCGCCTTTCATGAAGCACAGCGAGCGAATCCGCAGATGCAGCAGAGCAGGTAGAAATGCGGCATGGTGTCGAGCAGGACTTAGTCGACTCGAAAAGAATAGGAGATAGACACCAAAGCGATTCAAAATCGACAGCCATGTGTACGACCTATGCCCTGGACAACTACGCTCTGCGGAACTCTTCCGCACGCCATTAGACCATCGTACATTTGTTTTCTCCGCAGTCAATCAGAAACGGGCTGTAAGTCTCGCGGTATCGAAAAACTTGGAATTTATTAGGAATGGAGAAAATTTGGCTGCACCCAGCTAATCACCAGAGAATCGCTTCTTCAGGTTACCAACACGTCATTCAAAATGTCACTAAAAAGACTGGCTTCAGCAACCTCTACCTTGCAGACTTGATACAAATTTGAAACTGCACCGTCTGCTGCTTCTGCCCCCTCCGCCCACCTGAAGCCTGGGATGGCGCAGAAGGTGCAGGCGTGGTTGCACCCCTCTGCCACACGTAGGTACGCTGTATGCTTGGGGGTAAGACGGAAGCGGTCCCACTCGGGGCGAAAAGGGACAGTGGCTCCGCCCACCTGGTCAAACGAGGGTACAGGGAGGGGATAAGAGGGGCAGGGGTCTAACTGGTCACTCGGGGCTTCTGAGGGTTTTGAAGAATTTGGCACGGTGCCAAGCAGAAGGTTGAGGGATAAAAGGGTTTAAGAAATTTCGGGTTGGATGGGGTCATCATAAATATTTCGGATTTGAGAGGGGGGGCGCGGCCGAAGTTACAAGTTTGCCGATATCTGAACCCAACGTGTCCTTCATCCTTTACTCATACTCTTCCACGGCCTCCCCCCATATGTCACTTCCCAGACTTCCCGTCCCCACCAGGCACATGTTTCTGTTCGTACCGTAGTACCGCACCTGATCCTTCCAAACTAATCGCACACACCATTGCATGCACCCCGCCCATCATGTTGTCACACCTTTCTCCACACCTCCTGCACCCACCTGCACCCTTGATCGCTGCAGGTACTCTTCGCTGTCCACACCGTTCATACCCAGCGTCTCCCGCAAGGCGTTGCTCAGGTTCCCGTACTGCTCAAAACCCATCACCTGCACCCATTTGAAATTCAAATTTAGTGGGTCAAAAATTGGAACCGGTATATGTCATCTGTTGAACACACTTTTGGTCTCACTCCGCCCACTGCCTGTAAGCAGCAATGTGCACAACCTCAACTATTTTGCCCCAGCAATACAGATATTTGAATACTAAAACCTTCACCCCCCCCACAACTCACCAGATCCGCCTCCGGCAGGTCCTTGGCCAGCTGGTCGCTGTACCTCTGTGCCAGGCACCCTGTGACGATCACCTTCCGCTTCTTCCCATCCTCATTGAGCCCAGCCGCAGCCATGATCGCCTGAAGAGATATAGGAAGAGAGAAGGAAAAGGTTCATAAGGTCAGTTGACTTACGGTTGTCAGCAATAGCCAAAATCAACGGAGGCAAGAGAAGGAAGAGAGAACAAACAGATGCAAGGGACATTTGTTTGTGTTGTTGCCATTATTGCCCTTATTGTTCTTGTTGTCGCTTCTGTTTCTGCCATTCCATCGCAACACTATATCTAGCGCTAGAAGCCCCCAGTGGCACAGAGCCCTTCGCCTGTCCAACAGCCCTCCCCGCTCCCTCCTCGCACCTGGGCACCTTGAATCAGGAAAGGGCGACACCAGTCAAGTACAAGAGACCTAGTTCAAGCCTTGGAACCTGAACTCTTAAACTCGGAGGCACTGCAGAGCCTCTCAGATCAGGGGATCCCTCAGCTGCCAAGTTTCATACTGCATCGACAAATCAGCCAAGAAACTTGACTTGTAAGGGAGTTGGGATCCTCGACCAAGGGTTGGACATTAACGTCCCTGCCCCTTTTCAATCTACCCCTCATCCTAAACTAGACAAACTCTACTTACGAGATCCTGCCCCGCTAACCCCACCCCCCTCATCCCTCAATCAGACACACTCCCACCTCAAGAGACTCCGTCTTGGCATCCTCAACAAAGCCGCATGTGTTAACTATAATCGCGTCAGCATCTTCATGCTCCGAGACCACCTCGAAACCAGAGCGGTACAGATCACCCAGCATAACCTCCCCTGCACGAGGGAGCAGTTGAGAAGTCAAAATCGAAATGGCCTGCTGGGTTTACAAGCTTGAGTACCCAAAGAAGCAAGTGCAGAGCATTCATTCATTCAAGGTGTTCATGCTTCAGAGTCCACATAGGGCTCATTTCATGCATCAGGAGCATGCCATGCTGGCGTGCATGGGGAGCATCTCATACATGGGGACACTTCTGCATGGGGAGAATGCCATGCAAGGGGACACTTCTGCATGGGGAGAATGCCATGCATGGGGAGCGCGGCGAGCACGCACGCATGCTTAGTATACTACGCCTGAAATCTGACTTCACACATGCATGCTTGCTGTTCCTTCGCCACAAATATCAAGTTCACACTCCTGGAGTGTCGAAGGGCCAGCATTTCAACCACAAGAACCCAGGATGTGACTTAAACGCACCGTCGACAACGTTTTTGGGGCAGCCCAGAGACACCAGAGACACCTTCTTCGGCTTGGTGGCGACGGGCAGCTCGGTCGAAGTGGTCGTTGGGGAAGCGACAGCAGAGGCCGTGGCAGTGGAGGGTCGCAGCGGGCCCGAACTAGCAGCAGGGGCTGCCGCCGCTGCTGCTGCTGCTACCACTGCCCGCTTGGGGTCTGCTGCACTTCTGAGCCGCGCGGCACAAGGCACAGGGGCGTAGCTGGCAGCAGCAGGTGTTGCGGGGCGAGGAACAGAAGGGCATGCCGCGCTGCGCTGGCTCAGCTGCTGTACCATGCGATGTGCAGGCATGACGACGAGCGACTGAGATGTATAAGACGGGATGGGGAGGGTCAATGTCTCGCGCTTGGAAGAAACTGGCTGCGTGCGTGCGTGAGCGTGTGCGTGAGCGTGTGCGTGTTATCTGTTGCTGCTATCTGCCTCTCGTTCCAGTCTGGTCCGATAAATGTCACGTCTCCTATGAACCCAATTCAATTTGAATCCTGACAGGTTTTATGACTTTGATGCTGCTCCTGAATCCAGCGCTCCTTTTTCGAGGTCAAGAGGCTGGCGGAGGAGTGGATGCGTCCGCAGCCTCACAAGTCTAATTCGAATATGTTAAAGGAGTTAAATTAGGCTTGCCGACGCGAAGACGATGCGCTGAGTGGTGTGTGGCGCGTTACGACGTAAGGTGCAAATCCTGGGAAACAGTTGCAGTCGGGCGCGCCGTCACACTCTTCACACCTTCCACACCCAACAAAGAGACTCGGATGAAGGCCATCCACAATGCCTACTATTCAGCTCGCATGATGCATGCAGAGGACGCAAAATTCAACAAGCTGTCTGATGCTATATACCGCAAGCAACATATTCTCCCTTATCCTTCCATGCAACAGACAGTCCGGTGCTTTTGTCCTTCACTTCTTTGTGCTCAGGCATCGGCATGTATTTGGCATGATGAGACCGGTGAACCCGCAGCCCTGACCCTGGCACAAGGCAGTCAAGCATATGATGCAAGTACTGCCCATGCTCCAGCGCCAGTATCCATAGAGGACCAAGGAAGCATTTATGTGAGTTCAAAAGTGTAGGTCAAGGAGAAACAGCGGGAAAATCCAAGCTCGCTTTTGAAGAGGACCATGCCAGATATTTTCTTGCTTGAGGCTACCAGCATCACTGCAAGTTGGCCTGCAGATGATGCTGGCAGTTACTTTCCGCACCTAATTTGTACACTGGTGACAGTACTCTTTTGTCTTACCTCTTTCTTTTCATTTCCTTTTTGGCTCAAGTTTCTTTTTGTCCCAACCAGACAGCAAAGTGTCCAGAGCCCACATGGCCGAATCGTTTTGAGCTGGGCCCAGGGTTGTGCCGTCATTGACAGGTGAAAGTACCATATGATATTTTCCTGTTGCACCGGTTTGCCCTGCCGGGCCTTTTCGTAAAAGGATTTTAGGTGGCTGCCGGCACTCGCGTGGTCGAAGCCCACTCCTTCAATTAACTGTCCAAGCAAGAGGAAGACAGGATTTGCAGACTAGTCAAGGGTCTGCAGCCTAATTCAGAGTTTGTAGACTAGTCAAGGGTCTGCAACCTAATTCAGCGTTTGTAGATTAGTCAAGGGTCTGCAACCTAATTCAGCGTTTGTAGACTAGTCAAGGGTCTGCAACCTAATTCAGCGTTTGTAGATTAGTCAAGGGTCTGCAACCTAATTCAGCGTTTGTAGATTAGTCAAGGGTCTGCAACCTAATTCAGCGTTTGTAGATTAGTCAAGGGTCTGCAACCTAATTCAGAGTTTGTAGATTAGTCAAGGGTCTGCAACCTAATTCAGCGTTTGTAGATTTGTCAAGGGTCTGCAACCTAATTCAGCGTTTGTAGACTAGTCAAGGGTCTGCAACCTAATTCAGCGTTTGTAGATTAGTCAAGGGTCTGCAACCTAATTCAGCGTTTGTAGACTAGTCAAGGGTCTGCAACCTAATTCAGCGTATGTAGACTCGTTGACAGATGAGACATCATCCTCAATGTACCGCAGACTTGAAAGGTGGAAGCATGAATACAAATGTTTTTTCTTCTGTATTTGTTTTTGTTTTACCCAGGCTGCACCAGGCTGCGTCATGAACCCACAAAACATCATTACCACATGCACGACGCCGTCGAACCAGCCAACAGACAAACCGGATTAAACCACATTGGCCATGCCCTCATTTTGTAATTCATGTTGAGTGCGGGGAGGATGAGCTTCGCATGATCAACCACCCGTTTTACTAAGACCTTCGCGAAACATTTGATCACAATTTCCTGACGGAGGAGGGCAGGGATTGGATGGGGCCATGGAGAGTGGCGTCAGCAAAATGTTGAGGTAAGTGACTCCAAATTTAGGAGAAGATGGGTTCCATTATCTATCATGGATGATAGCAATCTCAACACTTTGCTTCACACTTATTCTGTCTTATTTTTTAGCAGGGCCCAGAGGTGTAATGTCATTGACTTATTCTCTGTCCTAATGATGCAGGTACCGGTGGTGCCCAACTTGGTTTCTTTGAGCCCACGTCATGCTTTTGCACTACCTATTTAAACCTTTGTGGTCCTCTCTTTCTTTCCTTACCCTTCCTAATTTACGTCCCTTCTCTCAATTTAATTTGGGTGCCCACGCGGCCGAGCCATTTTGAGCTGGGCTCCGTGGTGTAGCGTCATTGACTGGATATTTCTTTCTGCTCTCTGGGTCTGCTGCAATTTTTTGAGGCTAAACTGAAAATGGGCGCCTGAATTAAATCATATGTATCGTTGTTGCCATTTCATGCGACCTAATTATAAGCGCTCCTTGACACAAGGCGGCAACGGCCGCCCTGGCTGAATCAATTCATGACGCTGCACCTCTGGGCACTGCTCAAAAGGCTCAGCCGCGAGGGTCCAGGGGGGTCAGTGCCCACAAACCGGTTCAAAAACTAAAATTAGGACAGCCACCCTAAACAGTAACCCCATTACACTTTCTGCCTTCTTCAAATGGTGATGCTCTGCTGGACTGTTTACGTCAAAACTCCATAAACATCACGACCAAGCAATCACGCCGTGGTTAAGGAATGAACTCCATTATGCAGTGCAGAAGCCCCAGCTGTCGAACCAGACGTGGGGAGAAGCTAGAATATCCGAATGGGTACACAGAAAATAGTGGGAATATCTGGCTAATCTGACCAAACAAAAGCGGTGTCAAGGCTCAACGGCTTAACTGAGCGTCATGCCAAGATCTGCCCCGACGATTAGACATTGCGCAAAATTTTTCCTGAATGCTGGACGCAGGATACATTTATTTGGCAACTCCAGCTCTGGCAGCAGGTTACCACAGAGCATTGGCCAAGGCAGCTGCCATCCAACTGATTGAAATACTCTAGCAAGTTCAAGCAATTGCCAATCATACTATCATGGAACACCGGCCAACTCAACTGAGTGCAGAGAGGACGTGAGAGTCTCGAGAGCCCAAACATAAAGATCACAATCTAACTGACTGGAAAACAATGTCCTGGACTGTCCTCTCTCCTTCAACCTTCTCATGCTCAACACGTCAACAGCAACTCTAGGGAGCAAGATTATGACCCCATGGACCAGCCAGAGGACACAAAGGACCTGGACCAGGACCAGGGTGGCAGGGCCCACGTTGCCCCCCTTAGACTACCCAAAACTCAACATCTCACATATCGAGTCTGTAGCGTCCCAGAAGCACTGGTAGTTTGAAAAGCATTGCCACTGCTCAGTGAAGGTGCAGTCGCCTGGGGTTGAGTACCTAGCTTCACACTGCTGATCGATAGGCTGCCAGAAGCACTTCAAGACCGGGGAGCAAGAGCTTGACTCGTTGTAGAGGGAGCACGGGTTGGCCTCAGCCTCGTCCGTCAGCTTGCGAGCAGTCCAGTAGAAGACGGAGCGAGCTGAGTAGGTGCTGGTGCTTACCAAGACGAGCAAAAGGAGAACCAGCAGCACGATGCAGTTACGGCGAAGCATTTCAAATGCGGAGTCGAAATCGAGGTATGCCTAACAGCAAAAAGAGAGCCATTGATTCTCATCACGTACCCATCAATCAATCAAACAAACTCTGCTTTCGATCGAAACATTTCCCAGGAGAAACCGTTAGGTTTCGGAGGGTAGACTGTGGCTTCCCAATACCAGTAACCCTGAACCAGGGGACCCCCTGCCTGGACTTACCGCAGATCATCCTCAATACATGTAGGGTACGGTACCTGTTAGCCTGACTGTTGTATGCAATTATTTCTTCCCAACCTTGCTCTTTCCTGACTCTGAAATCTGGGATGTGCTAGTTTGTTTTTGTCAGGACACAGATCCGACTCTTGGACAGGTGGACGCCTTCATGCCATGGCAGTTATAAAAAGTAGAAAGGTGGACTTGCATGGATGAATTGTATTTCAATTCAACTGTGCCTTCGACACCACCAAATGGACTGCAAAGACCCAGGCATACAATCAGCAAAAGATTGCACACAAACGAAAACAACAGGGGGCGGACCTGGTGCGGCAACCTGGTGGGAGCAGCCATTCCCAAACTGTGCCAGACAGCGACCTAAAGCCGTCTCACGTCACAGAAGTAATGCTTCTGGACGTAGCCTACGAGCATGTGTTGTTGACCGCTGCCAGCCGAGGGGACCCTAGGGCACCTGCCACCAAACACTGATCAGGGGCAACCTACCACCCCTTGTTTGAACTTTGAACCGATGGCCGGCGCCGCGCTGGCATAAGCCAACAGCCGCACCAGTACGAGGGAGCGTGCTAGTTTTTGCACAAAGTTCAGGCTGCGTCTCGGCGTAGTAAGAATGCCAGGCACTGGAGGATGGCGCGGCGGTCAACGGCGTGAAGCTCGCTGCTGCCAGTGATGCTGGTGTAGGGGAGACGGCGAGCATGCAGAGAACGCGCTGCACGCTTACTTCCAATGGCCTAGCTTCCAAGTAAAGCTATGAGACTGGGGATGGGCAGGTCTCCCGGACGGTGCCACAGACTTCCACGAGTTGTACCGGGGTAGACATGGGTGGGATACTGGGATGCCCTGGCTTTTGTGGAAGATGTGGTAGATATGGGCGAGGCGATTTTCAGTGGCTGGGGATTCCTTTGTCTGACCATATATCCAGCCTTTATCTGCACCTTAATTTATTTCCCCCTTTTCTGTTTTTCTGATCCATTTTATTTTTCAACCGAACAGTTGGGTGCCTTCGCGGCCGAGCCTTTTTTTACTATTTTTTATTTACTACTAAGCTAGCAGGGCCCAGTGAGGGATGAAACGTCATCGGCATGGCACTCATACTGCTGGCAGTGTTTGTGCAGCCAGTGCAAGGAGAACAAGCTGAAGGAACATAACTAAAAACAGTTAGAAAGTCTCCCTGCAGAGAGGCAGGCCTCTCATAAACTAACAGTGCTAGTTAGTGGTGAAAAATTGACATGGCGGTACAACACACGCAGGCGTGCAGTGCATTATATTCATGCATCATGACACTTGCAGTGCAGGCGCGTAAGCTCTTATTGCTAGTGCGAACCAGGCGACCATTTTGTAGCGGCCGGGCAGCTCCCACTGGTTCTATGGGAACCAAACCATGCCTGGCCTATGGACAGTAGGGGCCCAAGCATCAGGGCATGTTACATCAAGAATTCAAGACCCCCTGGCTGCAGGCCGGGATGCCTCTGAAGTGCACATAAAATCGCACTGCTTTCAGTATTTGTCATAGCGGTATTGCATCTGTAATACCGCATGCGTGAGCACTGAGCAGGAGTTCATTTACATCTGTTTGCCTGCTGTTTGTCGCCTGCTTTTAGTCCCATGCCCCTCTTCTGCACCCCTTTGATTTACTGGATCCACAAACTTGTCAGGGGGACATTTGCATCTCAGGTGCAGAAATTTTCAGGAGAATTATCTCAAAACTTTGCTTATCTCCTGCCCCCCCCTACTTTTCTAGGCGGTGCTCAGTGGAACTATTTTGCACCCACGTCATGTTTATAGCTGGAGCTCTCTGAGCTGGGGCTTATCTTTTGCACTTTAAGTTTCATAGTTGCCGCGCCACTGCCGTGGTTGTATGCTAGTTCATGCTTGCCCAGGCGGGTCACTGGTTTTCGCTTTCTGTCCTAGTGTATCAAGACACCAAGTGTCTGTACTGGTTGATAGGCACATGTCTCATGCATCAAATGTGATGCTCTGATGGACTGTAATAACTTCACAAAAAATTCACAGTTTGTAATATTTCCTATGTGGATGCCAGCTTGTGATTCCTGTACTGTCTGCAATGCTGCAAGAGCATCCTACTGTGTGCGGCCCAGGAGGACCTATCTGTGCTTGTGTCAAGCAAGCTTTTTATGGTATAAGGTGCCATATCCTTTGCATGGGGTGTGTGCATTGCCAACCTGATAGGAATGGAAGTGTCCAATTTCTGGAAGTGCCCGGTATTTTGGTTCAGTGGGTGCGTCTCTTGATGTGGAGTCTGACTTCATGCCTTGGACGACCCTGCAGTCATGACCCTAAAGTTGAGGCCATGTGGCGTGTCTTGACAATCTTGGATGTGCTGTCGTTTCATTTATTACAATGCCTGGATTTTCTAAACTGTCCGATAGCTCACTGCAATATCATCATGTTAGTCACTAGAGTAAAATAAGTGAAGGTAGTGATACACCGGTGGCCTTATATATAACAACGCCTGCCTTGAATATAACACAGAAGAATCCGAGCCTGTAATTTCAGATTATTCGATTATTATGATGTCTCAACAGCACACCAAAGTGATAGACAAAAGTCTAAAACAGCTGAATTCCCATTTTTCCACTCCCTCAAAAGCCGACGTAAGGATGCTACCCAGTCACACTTTTACTCACAAGCGGCTCGCAAACAAGAAAGCGCCCTGCTGTGAGGTGCGCAAAGATCCACACAAGTAAGATTGCACAGCTCTAGCCAGTAACCTGCCAAGCAGGCCAAAATGAGTCCCCCTGCGTCCAGGCTCCTCCCAAGTGTACCCCACTCAAAACAAAAATTAATGGTCACCCAATTCAGTCGAAAAATACCTATCCCTCTCAATCCTAATTCCACTACTCATGGCAGCAGCAGCGCGCCTTATTTATCCCTCGTCCCTGATTCCCAGGTTTTGGTCAACCAAGATAGATCCGGTCAATGCAGGGAATATGAACCTGGGGACTGGAGCCAGCTTAGCAGCAACCTGGGAAGGAGCAGCGGAGGGCCCCAGCAGCATGGCGGGCCGCACAGGGGCGGGCCCTCCAATTGGGCCACCCCTTGCTCAGGCCGCCCCGATCCCCCTCAATAAAACAAAGCAAGTCGGCGAGCCTCGACTTCAAACAAAGCCCATCTACCCTCCCAGCGTATTTAAGCCAGTCGTGTCCTGTGAATGGCAAGGGAAGATCAATCAACCCAGGTTAGATCCTCATGGCAGGTAGAAATTAATACCATGCGTATATTTTCATCGATCCTTGAATATGTACATCTGCATCAATCCCTGGTTCTGCAGCTTTTCATCGATCCTTGTTAGGCCTACTGCACAAGGTTGTAGGCCGAGAACAATCCAACGGGGCAGTTCCCGCTCGTGCCGCTTGAATCAAAGTTGGCATAGAGGCAGGCCGGACCTCCACAGATTTGATCCAAGGTGCTGCGCGGGAAGAAAGGGGAGGGTGACGTAAAAATAGCGGATTCAGCATCTTTGCAGTGGAATTTAGGATGTCGAAAGCTATCTACGCCTCCACTTTCCTCCCGCTCTTTCTTCCCCTAGCTTCTGCCTCCCTTTCTCCGGTTTACTTAGCGGTGTGGCAGGTTTAATGGCAGTGCATCAGGGCTGCCGTTCTGCTGCCCATGCAATGTAGCTGACTTATTAACGACCTCAGTCATGGGGTGGATGTGTACGCCGGTTGCGTCGTAACAAAAAACCCACTCGTACCGGAGGGCAGGTCCCCAATCGTCCCCTTATCCTTTATCTCAGGCAAAATATCCCTGGGCCGTCTTGTTGTCTTCAAGTCTGAAAACCTGGAATCTCAAGCCCTGGCATGCTCGGTGCTGCCACTCTATCAACGCAACATGCCTATCAATTCTTGGTCCTTGTTCCCCCCGTCCCACACTGGAACACCATTTCAGCTTTTCAGGTTTCAAACTATTCAAGTAGTGAGCTCATTACTCATTCCCTGCCCACAGTAAAAGAGTGGTCGACACCTAGACCCTGGCTCTCAACCCTGAAACCCATACCCTGAGACTCACAAGCCAGTCACTGGAAAATAGAGTAAGATGCAGGTCTCCCCAACGCTGCAGGGGATGCCGAGATTGGTGAATTTCACGATTGGCCTGTTGGAGGCGTTATAAGAAGGTACACTTGGTTCATAGTTTGGCTCTCAGACCTCAGCTCAGACCTCAGCAGAGAGGTTATACAGCTTAGGGAAGAGCATTAAGGGAAACCTATCTTCTGGAAGGCATAAAATGCAAACACAATCTTTGCATTACACCCTCTGGTCCTGTTTCAGAGGTGGCAGCACTGGGTAGTGCATGCGGTAGATTCCGTTGCTCTGTTGAAGGCATGCAGATGGACTCGCATTGAGATTGAAGATATATAGGATTCGAGACTTGTCCACACTTTATCTTTACCTCTACCAGGAGGCAGAAGAACCCACTGCCAGCGTATGGCAATGAAAGTGTAAAAAAACAATAGACCCTCCCCCATCCATTGTTCTTGATTTAGCTTTTCATACCCTCCCACACCTACTGTCTTATTTCATCTGCTTCATACCCTCCCAACCAAATGCTTTAGTCAACCTTCGCATGCCCTCCCACACCTACTTTCCATACCCTCTCACACCCACCTGTCACGCTGCCAGTAGATGCTTGAGATGCCCTTTGAGCCCAGCTTCCCGTATCTGATACTGCCTCCATACAGGGTGGTGGCTACAAAGGGGGAGGAGTCGTGGGGGGATAGCATCAGGATTCTGGGCATGGGTGAAGCTTTGACCTGAAAACAATTGTACGTTGTGATTCAGAGGTTGGGGTACAGGATCCAGGGTCAATGAATGATGGTTTTAATCAGCCGCACGCGTTGCTTTAACGCTCCAACAGCGGGAGTCCCCTTTCAAAGGTTGCAGCAGTCGCCAGTCTGCTAGTCCTGGTCAAAGGGCCCTGTTTCTTTTTGACGTTCATATTTTGTTTTATGTGCGGCTATCAGCAGCCACATCCAGCAGCGTTCAGCGGGCATGCAAGGCCTCAATAGCAGCTCTAATGCCCCTCGTAACAGATTTGACATGCCCCTCACCTTCCGAGGTTTTGACATCGATCTCGAGCTTGTTCATGGGGCGCACGCACCACAGGTTGGGGATGAGGTAGATGCGCAGGGTCACCAACTGTGTGTTGTCTTCAAGCTGCTCGATGGACGATAGCTCGGTCCGCCAAGGGCTGGCTGCTGCTAAGACCCGTCACGCAGCTGCAGGCAGAAGGGAGGTGCAACCAGGAGGGCCGCAAATAATGAGGATAGGGGGTTTGACTTGAAGGTAGGATTCTGTTTTTTCAGCAGGTCCAGTTCTCTGGGAGCATTTCCATGCTCATCTGCTCATCTGCTCATCTGCTCATCTGCTCAATCTAGGGTTTACCATACTGATCTGGCCGGGCCAGCAGGACTTGGGAGATCTGTTTGAATCAAGATCATACTAGCACACCAGTGATCATTTCAAATCCATGTAGGGTATTCATATTGGTGTACCCAACTTAATGGACCGACCCCCGCCGGCAGTATCATAACTTTTTCATGGTCAGGCGGCATTTGTTTTCAATATTATTGCCAGTGCCGTGAGCATTGTTGTCCGCACTCTATACAAGGTGGGTCTTGTATTGTGACTGGTCATAGCAGGTTGACCAGACCCATAGGCAATGCCTTGTTAGCACCAGGGTGCTCTGGGGGACAGTGGGACACATCTACCAAAAGCTTCCTTTTCCTAATTAACGGCATTACAATTCAATAAATTCAATATTTTAATCAGGCTAAGAGAGGATCCACTTGAATTGCTCACTTGCAGTATGGGAAGTAGGCTGGCGGAGACGGCGTTCGAGGCGGGAAAGCGGGGCTGACTGGCAAGCTTGACGGGAGAGTAAGGGGCGACAACATCCGCGGTGGTGGTGGCGGCGGCGGGGGCGGTGGGGGTGGGGGCGGGGGTGGAGCGGCGGTGGAGGCGGCCTACCTGGTGGGGGTGGCGGGAGTGGAGGGGATGGAGCCTGCGGCCGCGGCGAGGTTGAATAAGTGGGCGGTGTGGGATTCGGCGGGGGCAGTGGCACGTGGCGCCCAGGCACCGGCGGCGGGCAGGGTGGTGGTTTGGGATACAGGCTGCATAGGTTTGCCTGGGTCTTGTAGGTACAGCCACAGCTGTCCATCACCTCCAAGTCCATGTTGCAAGAGTAACCTGCAGGGACATGAGGGGCAGGGATTAGAGGGCCAGTGTGGGAGGAGGTGAGGGGCAGGAATGAGAGGGCCAGTAGAGTGAGGAGGTGTGTGAGGAGTAGTACAGGGGGCAGTGATATGAGGGACCTAGGAGCGAGGGGGGGCGGGGTGGCAGTGTTATGATGGCCTGTAAAGGAAGGAGGTGCTTGAGGGGGGCAGTGAAGAAATGGCCATTGTGGGAGCAGAGGGCAGGGATACCGGTAGAGGGCCGATGAAAGGGGAGGGCGGTTAGGTGTGTGAGGGCCATCAGGGGAAACTCCCAAACATGGGCCGGTGCCTTTCAAACGGGTGGGGGGAGGGGAGGAAGTGTGAGGTGCAGTCCGGGGGGGTCAGGTTTTCCAGGAGGGGGGGTCAGTCCATAGCCTCAGACCATCAGATGGGCTCATACCCAGCCTCTAAGTAGCAAGCTTAACCCTAAGCACTGAATCTATCAGGCAAATGGTAAGCGCATGTGGCATTGGGGAGCATGGGAGGGGGTATTAGCAGGGTTGTAATAGAGAATGCCTAGTGCCTGTTTCATAGTTCGTAATGTCTGTTTACAATTACATTGGAATGTCGAGGTCTCTTTGAGCTGTGTACGCAGACCTGAGCCTGCTGTCCTTTTTGCAATTGTGCACCTTCTTTCCCAAAGCATGGCTCCCCTAACAGCCCGCAACCTTTTTACAGGGGTGCCCTTGGCCCCCCAAACAGTATTTGTTCCTCGACAGCCTGCATGCGCTCCGTTATTACCTTTATAGCCAATGGAATTCACAATGGCTGAGAAATTCATGACCACATCACAGGGGTTTGAGAACGCATTGCAGACCTGTAGGCTCAGCAAGGGGGGGGGGGAGCAGGGGCATGCAAGTTTAGGCACTGCCTTTGCCTGTGGCATCCTCAAAATATGAGATGTTGCTTTGTTTCCAGGTATATCGGCCCAGAAACCTAATGACATGCTGAGCATCAGGCTGCACCATGGCTCCATTTTGAGGGGTTTCGCAGCATTCCTTTCAAATATCATTTCAACCCACATGCACCACCTTGATGCCCAGTGGACTGCACAAGACAATCTGAAGCTGGTCATTGAAAGTGTACAAACCGACAACTCGGGACTGAAAAGATAAAACGCACCGCTGTTGCCTCTGTGGACCCTGTTGCACACAAAGTCACGCAGACAGAGACAGCCGAGAAGCAAGTGAAGATGAGGGTTGGACCAAACTTGTGGCTGGAAAGGGTCATGTACCTGAAAGCAGGGATTGAGGATTGAGGGTTTAGTGCTTTTTAATAGGGAGAAGAGTTCAGGGTCACAGAACCTGAAGGGATGCACACACCAGAATAGGCGGGCTTTATATTATTCACACTTCTAGTTACATCCATATCTTCAGGTTCAGGATGTGACTTCAGGGTGTAGGAGAAACTGCTCAGAATTCAAGGTCACAGCCCTTAAAACTTACTCTGCCAAGGCATCACAGGTCCCCAGTGTGGGCTGGGGTGGCTGAGGCGGTGATGGCAGGCCATTTGCTGTCACACAGAATTTGACACAGATGTTGCAGATCGGGGGCGGGGGGCGCGGCGGGTTGGGTGAGGGAGGGGGCTGGTGTGGGGGAGTGGGTGAAGGTGAGGGAGGCTTTGGAGGGGTTGGGGGGACGGGTGGCAATGGGCTGGGAGGCTGCGGGCTCGGTGGTGGTGGATAGTTCTTGCAGAGCACCGGTCCATAAGAGTAGGAGCAGCCGCATGTGTCTGATACGGAAATCAGCATGTTGCACGAGTAGCCGCTGTAGCCAATAGCTTGCGAGATGGACTGAGGGGTGGGGGGGAACATTGGGGGCAGAGAATTGATCAGCGGGAGAGCAAATCCATCACTGGGTGAACCAATCCATCCCGCACCCACTGACACTCTCTTGTACTCTTAAACCCTGCCGGGTAGCCCATGCAGCTGCCCCCTCCACACAAGTTCTGCACCCAAGCACCTAACTACTCACCCTCCTCTCGCCCCCCCTCCCCCTCCCCCCCAGCTAAACACTTTTAAACAACCAGCAGTTTATACAACACAATACACTTCAACGGAAAGGGGGGCACCTATTATTTTCTCTTAATATGTCACCCTCCACTAAGCACCTTAGTTCCCCCCTCACCCTTCCCTCTGTGTGCCACCCCCAGGCCCTCACCGCAAAACTGGTTTCCTGTACCAGCTGGTTTGAGAAGTCGTTGCACACTATGGTGGTTTCGATGGATCCACGAGCACAGACCTCCACACACCCTGTCTCCATGAAGGTGCATCCATAAGTCAACGAGGACAAACCAGTCACCTGGGCACAAAGGGGGGGTGGGGGGGGAGGGGGCGGACGCAGGAGGTATGGTGGACATAATCAGAGGCGGAAGGGGGGCAGGAAGCAATGTGTTAGACAGCAACTTTATGCCCTATACCTTACACCCTTATCCCTTAAGTTCCTGTCAGTCATATAAGGATCAACAACAGGGCTCGGGAAGGGGGAGAGGCAGAACATATAAAAACGTGAGACAGCAAGTTTAGCCACCCGGGCAGAAGCAGTAGAAGGGAGGGGCATAAGCAGAGGATAACATCTAGGCACCTTTGCCATGGAAAAGTGAACAAGTCAACAAAAACGAGACAGCACCTGGTCCTCTCTACTCCTGGAAGGCTTGCAAGCAGCGACTCAAGCCAACACAGAGGAGACAGTCCAGCTTCCCTCCGGGTATGGCAGGCTTAGAACAAGTGAAACCGTAGGCCCAGAACGAGACAGCACACCACATAGGTACATAACGAAGCATGACCCCTTTGCTATCTTAGCGGGATCTGGAGATGGATCTGGAGATGGATCTGGAGATGGATCTATTGACACACCTGTGTGCTGGCTGATGTCATGTACATTGCGAGCCTGTTGCATGTTGAGGCTGTGGGGTTGGGCGGCTGGGTCGGGTTATTGACTCCGTTGGCAGTGACACCGAACGTCACACAGATTTGACAGTTGGGCGGGGTGGGGGAGGAGGGGGAGGAGGAGGGCTGGGGGGAGGGGGGCTGGGGGATGGAGGTGGGGGGGCAGGGGGCAGGGGAGTGTGGGGGGGGGAAGGGGGGAGGCCTGGGAGGGGGGGGTCTCGGGGGCCTGGGTGTGGGGGGCGGGGGCACCGGCGGGGGCGGGCTGGGAGAGGGCGGTGGGGAAACGGCGGGGAGAAGTTGACGCATCCAGGAAGAGATGCGTACTTTGAGCAACTACAGGACTCCACAGCCAACGCAATATTACACGAGGAGGTGCTGTACCCGATGGCATCAGTGATGATCTGCAGCGTGACAGGGAGGAAATAGATGTGGCTGTCAAACACAACGGATGATGGCACCAGATATGAGTGACCGGTAGCATAGCAGGAAGGGAAAATAGGCATGGCCGCCAACACAAAAATTACGATGGCATCAAAAATGTCCGGCAGCAAGACAGGGAGAAGAATAGTCATAGCCGTTAATCACTGCGTTTGGTGTAGAAACCGTTTCAAGACATGAACAAGAACATCTTCTACCGCTCAAAACCAGCATTTACAAACCATTTCACACAATACTCCCACCCCATGCCACACTTGTACCTACCCGTATGCTTGTGGGTGGGTCTGGGAAGTTGTTGCACACGGCATTGCTCTGCTGGGTTGTGGGGCCGGAAGCACACACCGTAACGCAGGTTGCGTTGATGGTGGAACACTTGTACAACATGTCATACATGCCTGGTGAGGGGGAGGGACGGATAGTAGAATGCTAAAAACAGCATTGGTGGTTGACTGGTGTGTGGACGAGAGGGAGGGAGGGGGGAGGTGTATGGAGGTTACAAAGGGAAGGTCTAGGTGGTAGCAGGAAGGAGATGGTCCGTAAGGGGCCAAAGGACTGAGGGTTGCAGGAAAGGGGGGCGGGGGAGGGAGCGGGAGGGCAAATGTAGACAGGTACAGGCATGGACAGGGATAGCATGGAAATCAGGAGCTGACATTACACCCCTTCCCATTTCGACCATCTCCTGGAGACAAGGGCTCGCTTTCAGCTCGCTGCCCGGAGGAATTATGAGGGGCGGAATAGTGGCAAAGGAACATTGAGATCAGGGGCAGGCTTGGAAAAGCAATGTGAAGAAAGACGGACAGGGTGCATGGCGCATGGTGCATGGTCCACCCCTTCCCTTTTCGACCATCCCCTGGAGATTCAAGCTGAGACCTCTTGTGAGGCCTTGGATGTATAATCTCCATACCTGCAAATATCCAGAATTAGAGATCTCTAGATTTTGCAAGCTAACCCTACCTGTGATTGTCTGGGTTGCCGAAACCATATATGCAGCCAGCCGGTCGCATGTGGTGGTTGTGGGTGTTGGTGGCTGTGGGGGAGATGCTGCTCCATTGAAAATAATGCAAAACGTCGTGCAGAAAAGGCAGATGGGCGGGGGCTGTGGCGGGATTGGCGGCAGGGGCGATGGGGGAGGCAAAGGAGGCAGGGGCGAAGGGGGAGGACGAGGGGGAAGGGGGGAGGGGGATGGAGGAGGTCGAGGCGGGAGGGGGGGAGGGGGAGGGGGGAGGACGAGGGGGGAGGAGCGGCGGCTGGGATGGCAGTGAGGGTGCTGGTGGCCTCTGGTCGATGATGTTGGTTGGGCAACACTCATGGTTGCGGTTGTTGAAGATTGCATACTCAATGATGCCGCGGTCAAACAGAGCCGTCACATTGCAGTCTGGTTGAAGCTCCAAGACGATGGGCAGGCGGCTACCTGCAGGGAGGGGGGGGGGGGCAGAACCCGGAAGAGAGTTCAGATCCAGGTTGGGTTGAAGGTTTTGCATGGTTGTGGAGGGAGACCATGACCTGGCTGACTCTGCCTTGTGTTTTGAAGCTGAAGTGGCTTGCGGTTACTGGTATTCTTTGTAAGCAGGTTTCAAGTAGTCGTCTGATGAATGCGGATATTTCCAGTCCTGTATGGCACCTTCTTTGCACCCAATGGACAGTATGAAGGCTAAATATTTAAATGCTGTTCTCCGCCAGGTCTCCACGTCGAAGGAGGAAAGAAGACGCTCACAATTGTGATTGTGAAGGAAGTGCGTATAAAGAGGACAATGGACTATAACCAGTCTGCGGCCTCACCTAGTCACCCACCCTCAACCCTTCAGACTAAACCCTAGGTTGCCATGTAAGCTAGCCCTGAAAGTTACGAGCGAGGGGTTTGGGGGACATTTTTAAATACACATGATATTTTGTCTCTCTGGTTTTGGTTGCGTTGTCCTTTATTTGCAAGGATTTCACTGAGCCGTTGGTGTTAGAACTCTCTTGCTGGACTTACGTAAGTGTTCGGCTAGCCAAATAACACAAAACACGGAGGTGCTAGCACACAAAAACAGTCTGGGTGCGCATGTGGCCCCCATCTTCTGCTGAGAAAAGGCAAGCAGGAACAGGAAGGGCGCACCACCAGCAAGCGCTCACATGGCCACACAAACTCAGTCATGCGTAAAAGCAAAGAAAGAAAATGTAATACCGGTAGCATGGCTTGAGGACTATAGCATTGGGTGTACCATACCATACATTTGATTTGCCTTCCCTCATAATTTGAGTTGTGTAGGGTTGAAAATTCTATTTACTAATTATCGATGTCGACGCCCGTTTCCAGTCAGAAATTAAGAGTTTTCGTGGACAGTTTGCCCCAAGAGCATTGAAAGAAATAATGTTTTGATGCCCGAGGGAAGGCAAATCAAATGTACGGGACACCGTGGAACACAAGAGGGCTTGACGGTGGGTCGTCAAGAGCAACATGACCAACATGGTTAGGAGGAACTTCCAGGTGACTACGGGGATGCACAATACTGGTATGGCAATAGACGGCATGCTGGGTGAGTTGGGTCAAGAAACGGTCTCCGAACAAACAAAGGTTGATGAGGAGCTGGTCAGGAGAGCAGATGCAACCAATAGTATGAATATTATAAATGTGTGTATGAGAAGGGATTGGTGGGGTGGGTGGGTCTGGCAAAAGGTAGATCTAGAAACGACTTGGGAATTTTGTCCGGAAGCGGAAAGTGTGAAAATAGTACAAGTGCAATATCCATGGTGCCCCATTCCCCACTGGTTAAGATGTGCGACATTTCAAATGTCATATTTCTCAAGACACGCTCTGGCGTTTTCTTTATTTCTCTGACAACTTCTTTAAGGGCTGACAGTGGCAGGTCGTCGCGGGATCCTCCACTTCCTTAGGAACACAATCATCATCATCATCCCTTACATGGCCATCTGCTGGGCTGACAAGGGTGGACCACCCATGACGTTCTCAGCGATTCTTAGGATATGTTTTTCTTCCTCCCCTTTAAGTGCACTGCAGGCAGACACATATTACCTGACGCCCTGATTGTCCCTTGGGAGAAGAAAATATTTGACACCTTGAGGACAGCGCGCTCATTGTTGAGCTGCTCGTAAGTCACACTCCGGTCCATGGCGAGACCGGTCCCAAGCTTTGCATAGCGGATGCAGAAGTTCATGTTGGCGGCTGTGGCAGCAAGAGGTGAAGAAGGGCAACGGAACAGGTGAGAAATCAGTAGAACAGTCGATGGTTGCATGGATACATGGGAATGGGCGCATGCGGATCTGGGGGCCTGCTATAATGGTGGCATGATGGCACTTTATTATAAAGGAATGGGGGCATGGGGACATGTGGGCATGGAGCCATGGGGGCATGGAGGCAAGGACACAGGATACGGAATAAAGTAATAAGATACGACACGATACGATACAGGACTTTGGCCCGATACAAGATTCAATAGTGTGAATTTTCAGTGCCGCGTGGATTTCCAGTCGGTGGACTGTATCGATAAAATACCATCCGGGATTGTTTTGCCAAAACGGCCCGTATACTGTGTCCCTCCATGCCTCCATGATGAAGGCATGGAGGCATGGGGGCATGGAGGCATGGGGGCATGGAGGCATGGAGGCATGGAGGCATGGAGGCATGGAGGCATGGAGGCATGGAGGCATGGAGGCGTGTGGACATGGAGGCATAGGGGCATGGGGGCATGGAGGCATGGAGGCATGCGGACATGTAGGCATGGGGGCATGGGGGCATAGAGACATGGAGGCAAGTGGACATGGAGGCATGGAGGCATGGAGGCATGGGGGCATGGAGGCATGGAGGCATGGGGGCATGGGGGCATGTGGACATGAATGCATGGAGGCATAGAGGTATGGAGGCATGTGGACATGGACGCATGGAGGCATGGGGGCATGCAGGCATGTGGACATGGAGGCATGGAGGCATGTGGACATGGAGGTATGGAGGCATGAAGGCATGGGGGCATGGATGCATGGGGGCAAGGGGACGTGTGGACATGGAGGCCTGGGGGCATGGGGTATGGGGATATGGAGGCATGGGGACAGGGAGGCAAGGAGACATGGTGGCATGGAGGTATGGGAGCATGGAGGCATGTGGGGCATGGAGGCCTGGGGGCATGGGGAGCATGGAGGTATGGGGGCTTGTGGACATGGTGGCATGGAGGTATGGGGGCAGGACGGCAGAGTGGCATCAATCCATGCCCTTAAAGAGACATCACAGGGGTGAGGAAACGTTGTAGCCTGGCCCTGAGCATCCCCCCTAGCCTGCAGATACGAAGCTCACCAACGTTAAACTCAACCTTGCCAACATTCGAGTTGGCACAGATGGAGGGCGTAGAATCACACACTGGGTCTGGTGACTTGGGCACATCAACCACCGTGAGGAAAAGCTGCATGTATTGCGGGCCGTCAGCGTTTATGGAGTCGATGCCATTGAATGTGAGGCGCAGCGGGTTGCAGGCCGTCCCGTTGTCGCACTGGCATCATAGAAACCAGCTGTACACATCCGTATTTTTGTCGGGATCGGTTTGGGTCAGTGTGCTGCATGCAAAAAAAACGGGCCAGGTGGGGGAGGGTTGAAGAAGGGGTGAGAGGTGTTGGTTGTGATGAGGTGATAAGTGAGAGGTGCTAGGCTTGGGGCGGCAGGTGAGGGAGGTAGGACAAGGAACCAGACCCGGTATTCGTCCCTCTGGGTAGTGGTAACCTTGCTTACTTGCTACCAAGGGATACTGGTTTTAAGGGGCTTAGAGAGCGTCGCAGCCATGAGATTGTAAAAGTAAATAGGCTTTAAAGAGCGTAGTGTATCTGCGATGGCGATTGGTATAGGCTGGAGGTTATCAGGGTTTACTGGTACCGTAGTAGTGTTGATGTAAGTAAGTGAGGACCAAACCACCTTCTGTGGGCCACTGGGCAGCCACCACATGCTGAGCTGATGGGGACAAGACGTTGACCGGCCCGCATACAGCCCATGGTTTTTCTCAGGCCGTGTCATCCTCAGTTCCGTTAGTTGTCTCACCCGTGTCTCTATACATCACCAGCCAGCCTATCAGTTGTGTTACCACCAGCTAGCCCACATATATACCCGTAGGTGGTGTTACCCCCAAAGGGCTCTAATCCTCACTCCTTCAATCCCCGGAAGGGCAGTGATACACAATATTTCAGTAAGGCTGTACATTTATCCTTTTAGTGAGCGAGTGACGACGGATCGCGTGCTGTGTCTTGCGTTGGAGGGCAGTATGGCACCAAGTGAATACATGATGATCGATTATGCCTTATCAATGATAGTTTGAAGTGCTGTATTTAAGTCTCATTGTCTTCATGCATGAAATAGCTCAGCCTGCCTACTGGACATGAGGGTTCCTGGTTGTGTGATGCCTCCAGTGTGGCGGATGCAGGTGACGAGCCTCCCTCCGTCATGTCTAGCCCAGTAGCCCACTGCTGCCGCTACCTTATTATGGATGAGAGGACAGATTAAGTACACCCCGGCCATCCATCCAGTCCCTCCCAACGCTTCTGTACCGCATGCAGAGCCCACCCACCCCAGGCACCAGCCTATCCTTCTCGCACCCATGCATGCCTTCAAAGTCCATCCATGCATGCATGCACAAGCGACGCTGCCTTTATTTCACCCACTCCGCTCTTAAGATTCCCTTACGATGTTTTCGAGGACGTCATGCAAAGCTCGTTGCATCCCCCCCAATAGCCTCATAGATTCATAGCCCCGCCTGTCAAAATCTCGGCCCAAGCCTGGGCGCCGTTGGGTGACCATGCACTTCAACAACTTGCTTACGAAGACGCGACTGAGTGATGAATGAGCAGGTGAGTGATGAATGAGCAGGTCGACCATGCCTGCCTAGCTAGTTAGCCAGATAGTTTCTTATGTCGCCGCTGGAGGCCCTGTGAATTTATGCTTTGTGTCATGTGTCATGTGTCTGTACAGTTCCTTTCCATTATGCAACAGCTGTGAATGTGCACATATGTAAATGTGCGCCCATGCATGTCCCGCAAATCCTCAGGGTCGAGCAACCGGCCGATTCGAGGGCGGCACGAAGACCCAACGAGGCACGAGATAGACCCAATTGTGAAACTCGCAGTATCGAGCCTGGCTGTTGAGTGTTAACGCGTGCTGTTAACGCCATCATCAAATCACGTATTCATGTCTCAGAATCATGTGCGTTAACGAATGCCGTGACTCGCAAACGCTGCGCACGCACACAACAAAACGAATATGCATGGGTTGCAGTAGTGCGAGCGAGCGAGTAGTGTCATCGATCACCATTGCATCCGCCGATCCGAGCTACAACAAATATGTAGCATCCTCGGCAGCTCGACCGCGGCAGCTGATTCATGGCAGCACCCAAAGCTTACCGCGTGACATGTGCTGTGTTATGTAACCGCCTTGGTTGGCTACGGCTGACAAACTCCACCTCTCCATCCAGCGCAACACCTACACTACCGGCGACAGGCAGGGTACTAGTAGGGTGAAGACCGGTAGGTGGTGACGACACCTGTCAGCTATATATGCGTCAGGAAGCCTCCCTGGCAGTTCGGCGTTCGTCATCAAACCGAGGGCGGCAACTTCTGGCAGCGCAGTGGCATAGCTGGCATCGCACCTTGAAGTATCAACGACAGAGCGAGGATGGAGGAAAGCAGCAACAGCGAAGAGATTGGCATCCGGCTGCATGCATGCCAGTACTGCTGCTGGTGATCCAGCGGCGGGCATTAGTTGCCTGTTGCCGTCACTGCTGGTTGCTGTCTTATCTCCAGTCCTGCTGCCTCCAGAGATAGAGGAGGTGCGTCTAGTAGGCCAATTCCACCAAACAGCTGTTTAAAACGGTAAGTCTGGGCCTCAATACGACAGACGTGTTTGCTGTTAACTGCTACAAGAAAGACGATGTTGATCGATGACACCCACGCACGTGTACCTTCGCGCTCGTTGATGGGGTGCGTAATGTGATATATCGATGGAGATGACACGCGCACGCGCTGCAAAAGAGGCCGGCCAACGCACGCGATCGGATTGCAGGCAATGAACGAGGTGGCTCGTAATATAGTACGAGCTCTGCTGAGTAGAGGGGCGACGTGGACAACATGCCACAGAAAGCCGTGCAACACTCCAGTACAGTCGATCGCATGCTAACGGGGCAGCAGTACATTCGCCATTTGCTGAACAAAACACCGAGTCTCTTCTTCTCAGCATTAAGTGGGGTCGTCTCATCAGCCCGCGCGGCCACGTACTTAACCCACACGGAATGGTGTGAGTTCTGGCTATGGTCTCTGTCTGTGTCCGTTGAAGTTTACACTACACCAGTACCCGAGTGACTGAAAGGAACGGAAAGGGATAGGGTTTGGGTTTTCAGTTGGTTTGTACTGGGACATCGGTTACCAACCGCCAAAGTGTCCTAGAGTTTGAGAGGCTCGTTCTTCGTGGTGGCCCCAGTGTTTCGTGTAATTTTTTGTTCCACTGGCGTATCTGGTGCCTCTCCAGCTTATGACAGTGTACTGCAACGGAGGCGCGCGGAGTGGATCGAACGAGCCGTACTTTCTTGGACATGCTATTTTTAGGGGTTTGAGGTGAAAAGTGGTCCCCATTTCAGAAACAGGCCATCGCGTTGCTTTGTGTTCGGTGATAAGACGTTTGCATGTCTGTATGCAATGTTTATGCTCGTGGTGGGGCAGCCTCGGCCACGGCCACGGCGGTTTTTGACCTTGCCGACCGAAAGCTCACACTGCACAGTACGTGATGTGCACTCGCGCTGCGTTGCTTTAAGCGCAAACACGTTTTACAGGTTCGCTGTGTTCTCAGTGCTGTTGTCGGTGATCCGTTTCTCTGCAGCCAGCGGCTTTGCAGGTTTTCGAACTTTCAGTATGACAGTTGACACCACTGGGTGACACTGCAGAACATGTGAAAGACCATCGTAGGGACCATCGAGTAGATTTGCGTCAGGTGCATGCTCTTTTCCACGTCTTTAGTATGTCAGTGTTGGCAGGATTGCTTGCCTGTTTCAGTTTCCAGTGAATGTAGTGCGCCATTTCCGACAGAGCGTCGAGTGCCATGCATCGACTCTGTCGTCCAGACACACCACAACTGCAGCGATTACAAAGGAAACAAGGAAACATGCTTCTCGTATATCGGCACTTTTGTCTGTTCCAATTCAGGCGAAGGGCTGGTCCACTGCTGAGTTCGGTGTGCAATCAGACTGATGCTGTGTGCACAGTGTCACTTTTGGCACCCAGCTTGCAAATGAAGATTATGACATGAAAATTGTTGACAAAGTGACAGGCACCATCCACAGCTGATAGACAAACCAGGAATCCTGGCGGAGGCATGCATGTTGCCACAGCCTGCCATGCACCTGAAGGTACAGCAAACATGCAGGAGGCTGGAGGCGCACTCAAAGAGTTCCACACACAGAGCATGCACCTTAGTATTAAAAGTTGACGCCCAAGATCACCGGATGGACCACGCACTTGAGCATGACCTTCTGCGATAGTGCTATGCAACCGGTCCTTGCTGGACAGACAAAACAAGTGCTTGGCAGACATGGAGACACAGCTGACATTCACAACCAAGCAGCAACAATTAGGCACAAGCGCACACACAGTACCCACATGCAAAACACCTACAGTATGCCCCACCGCACAAGCAACACACGCATCACACGTATCACAAGCAACACCCAGCATTCAACCAACAAAGCAGCACCATTACCCAGCATTTGCAGAATGCAAACAGACAAAGGGACAAACTCGGCAACTGCTTCCGGAACACACAGCGTGGGACATCTCACCTGTTTGCAGGGCACACACGTCACTCGGGGGCTGCGCCAAAGGCACAGCTTTTACATATATACCATCTGGATCATGCCCAAAATACCTGGTATGTACCGGTAGTCTAGCAAAATGTATGATGCCATGCTGGTGTCAATCAGACCACCTTCACATCTGCCGGGCGGCTACCTCTAGGATGAACCCATGACTGGCCTATGGCCAGCTGCCCCAGCATTAGAAATTTAGGGCGTGATGCGGCTAGCAGCCCCGCCCCCGGCTGCAGACCAGGATGTACTTATTAGCTGAAGCACCAGCTAGCTGTTGTGCACTGAAATGACTGTGCCTGCAGGGTTCTTGATAGTGTTTTATGTGTAGTGTTGCATGACCAGAGGGTTACTACTTCTGATTGCTCAGATCAATGATGCTATTTGTTCTGCGTAAAGACCTTAGTAGCGCCTCGCCCATGAACAAAGTCAATGAGGTGGGACAAAAAATATCACCATTCAGGTCTCACATGAGATTATGCATGAGATGCTGCCGTTGTTACAGCGTCCATGCACACCCATGGGCCATGGCCCATCATTACCTCAGCCAGGCCCCTCCATTGCCTGGTCACATGTGGGCATTAGTTGTACCTACTAGACTTCGCTAGCCTTCTTGCCGAAACGGGTGTTAAATACAACAATTTAATAGCCCGACCCTATAATGATGCACTCTCTTAATATTCGTAAAGATAGCCGAGACTAAGGTAATAAAACTAGGCTCGCTCAATGTTTGTTCCCACTCAAGGTGCAATGATGCTACTATATCACTCCCCCTCGTATGCGCCTCTTGGGAGGCAAGGTGCCTTGTATGGAGGCAGCTCCACCTCCAGCTCCACAAGGTGGCGCATCTCATTCGAGCAACCCGCCAAGCAGGCAACAAGGAAGACCCCATGATTTGAGCAAAAAAGAGTGACCATAGTGTCCAGAATGCACTGAAGTGTGGCCCAATAACCCCACAAGACAAAGTGGCGGTCGCCTAATTGCTTTAAAATAAAACCACAAATCAGAGCACCATATATCACAGCAACAAGTCAGCAGCAGTGATCCCTATTAATAATTCCTTATCCCTGAAACCCAGGTCTCGGTCAACCTAGACAGACCCGGTCAATGCAAGCAATGTGAACCTGAAGACTGCAGCCAGCTTCTAAGCAGCAACCTGGGAATGAAGAGAAGCGAAGGGCCCCAACAACATGGCAGGCTGCACAGGTATCTCCGCTTGGGCCGCACCCTTGCCTGCTCGGGCCGCCCCGACCCCCCTGCTCAATGACTAAAAAGCCAGCGAGTCCCGTTGTATCCCTTTCTTAAGTTTCAGCCACTCCCCATCCGGCATGTTGCAGCCAGTTGCCAGTGGTGAGGGCGGGCCAGTCGACCAAGGCTGCACCTCGTTCAAACCCCTGCTTCTGGGGAGAAGGTTCAATAAAGGGCCCCCAACAGGTGTGGGGCAGGCAAGCTGGGCAAGACAGCAACCACAGATTCCATCTGTAGATCATAAGGGCGGGGAGATGGATCTCATGCATCAATCCTTGGATCTGTAGATCCTCGATGGTTCTTAGATCTGTAGATCCTCATCCATCCTTGGCGGGGGAGGCAGCCTACTTGCCCACCAAGTAGTAGGACGAGAACAATCCAACCGGGCAGTTCCCGCTTACGCCGCTTGATTCAAAGTTGGAATAACGGCAAGCCGGGCCGCCACAGATTTGATCCAAGGTGCTGCGCGGGAAGAAGGGGAAGGGGGGGCAGAAATCACATCAGCCAGCTGGATCAGTGTCAGCTAATTGCATATATCCAATGTTCGTGTTTAAATTGCTTTACACTCCTGCCCTGTTCACAGCAGAAGAGAAAAATATGCTGAAACCTTATCTTTCAACCCTGGAACCCATACTTCCATGCCTTTCACGGAAAAAGAGAGGGAGAAGCTTAGACCTTGGCTTTCAACCCTGGAACCCATACCCTGATACTCACAAGCCATTCACACCAAAAGAAAGTAAGATGCCGGTCTCTCCAACGCTGCAGGGGATGCCGAGGTTCGTGAATTTCACAATTGGCCTGTTGAGGTGTGATGAGAAGGTACTATTAGTTCACAGTTCGGTTCTCAGCTCTCAGTTAAGATCTCAGCAGAAGGGAAATGCTGCTTAGGGGAGAAAAATGCGGGGATTGTTTTCAAGCAGGGGCGTGGGAAATCATTTTTGCATCACTCTCTCTGGTTCTCTTTCAATCCTGACGGGACTCGGCATACGGCAGGAGAGAATCTGCTCCTCTGTCCATGTCATGCAGCTCAAACCTTACATATATTCAAAAATGGCTAGGAGCTGGGCACCTAGACACTTTCAAGGGTTCAACCAAATCATTCCAGGCGGCGATGAAAACAAAACTAATTATTTACATACCAGTCTTCCCCTCGCAAACCTACTGATATGACCTAGCTCTTCATGCCCTCCCCACAACTGCTTTTCTATGCAAGCCTGTTCATGCCCTCCCACTCCCACCTGTCGTACTGCCAGTAGATGCTTGAGATGTCCCTTGTACCCAGCGTCCCGTATCTGATACTGCCTCCATACAAGTGTGTGGCTATAAAGGGGGGAAGGGACATGGGGGTCATGTGGTTTAAGGGATGGATGAGGTTTGCTGTTGAAAATGAACAGAATTGAAGTCACATGATTCAAGGTGCTTTGGGTGGCTGGAATCCGCAACACTCGGTGCCGGACCGCTCCAGTGAGGCTTTACTTGCCAATGCTTTGGTCACCAATCAGGTGATCAACCTTGCAACACAAGGGCCATATTTAGATTTTCCAAGTTTCCAATTTTGTCTTTGCTGTGTGTGCCTTTCATGGCCACAGCCAGCAGCATTCTGCGGGGATTCAATTTTCAGCAGGCATGCACCCATGCAGGGCTAAAACGACAGACTTGATATGCCCCTCACCATCAATCGTGATGACATCGATCTCCAGCTTGTTCATGGGGCGCACGCAAAACAAGTTTGGGATCAGGTAAATTCGCAGCGTCACGAGCTGCGTGAAGTTTGCAAATGTTACGATGTCCGACAACTCAGTCCGCCATGGACTGCTGCTAGCGCCTGTCACGCAGCTGCAGGCAAAAGGGTTTGGGGTTTAGGGTTCAGGGTTTAGGATTAATGGTTTAGGGTTAAGGGTTTAGGGTTAATGCTTTGGGTTTGCAGTTTAGGTGGTGCAACGAGGAGGAATCTCAACAACCAGTACTTGGGTTGAAACCAACCGTATCTGGGTTGAGCTTTGAAGGCAGCCTTTCAGGGATTGAGCTTCCTTGTAGCGTGTTCAGGCTCAGCTGCTTCATTACTGCAATAACTGTCTGGACGGTCTGGGCATGGGAATTGTTTGAAATTGTAAACAAGACCGTGTCAATATTATATTACTTTTTACCAAATTAGCAATCTATGGCTTAATGCCAGTGCCACAGGCCAATAAGCTTAGTTTATGGTCATCAATTCACCATATGCTCTGCCCCTTAAGGGCGGGATTGGTACAGCACAACTTAGATGCTGCCCTGCAGGGCATTATTTTTTCAAAAATGTTATCCTGTGACTGATGCCATAACAGGGTGCCACATGCATATTTATCCACACACCCAAAGCCATATACCCTGAGGAGGCTCTTCTACAGTACTGGAAAAGTGCACTGGACCTGTACATCATGAACTATTTTAGTTGTGCTGGCCCGGACACAAAGGGATTTACATTAAACGGCTCACCTGCAGTATGGAAAGTAGGCTGGCGGAGGCGGTGGCCGGGGCGGGAACCGAGGGGTGACCGGCGCATTGGACCGGGGGCTGGGAGAAGGCGGAGGACGCCTCGTACGCGGCGGCGGCGGCGGCGGGGGGGGCGGCGGCGGGGGCGGGGGCGGGGGTGGAGGGGGTGGCGGCGGTGCAGCAAGGCCTGGCGGCCTAGCGCCCCCCGGCGGTACTCTCGCTCCGGGAGCCACAGGGCTCGGTGGGGGGAGCGGGGGGAGCGGGGATGGGCGCACGGGCGACGGCGGCGGGCGGGGCGGTGGTTTAGGGTACAGGTTGCACGGGCTTGCCTGGGTGATGTAGGTGCAGCCGCAGCTGTCGATCACGTCCAGTTCCATGTTGCAGGAGTAACCTGCAGGGTGTTTGTGTGAGAGGGGGGGAGCAGGGATGAGAGGGCTAGGGATGGAAGAGGGGGCAGGGCTGCTGTTTGAAGGGGGTGGGGTGTGAGAGTGGAAGGCGGAGTTCTGTGGGTGAAGTTGAGCTATCCCCCAGAGCTTTAGCCCCAAGTCCCAAACCCTCAGCATTGAATCAATCAGGCATGCTGGCAGGTGCACATCAGACTGGGAGCCTGTCAGGGTATGCTGAGGGAATGCTGGTATGGCAGCAGGGCTTCAACAGCGCAGGAATACCGGTATAGGATTCATGTCCAGTCATCGTTTGTCACTGCCGCATGTGTTCAAACCAGGTGTGTAACTTTTGATTGCCTGGCCAGCTATATATATTGGGTTTGTTGCGCTTCATTAAAAAGTGAGCCTGCTGTCCTTTTTGCATTTTTTGCCATCCCCCAGACAGCCCTCGTGCTTCCTTTCCACAAACAGCCCACTCCAATGTTGTTACCTGTGTAGCCAATGGCAGACACAATAGCTGGGAACTTCAAGACCGAATTAAAGGGGTCAGAAAATGCATTGCAGACCTGCAGGCTCAGCGACGGGGAGGAGGGGGGGTAGAAAAGTTTGGCACAGCTCTTCTTTTTGGTTTCAAATGCCAAATTACTCTTTGCCTGATCGGCCCCGAAACCCAACAAAGAATTTAGCAGTACAAGGCACCAGTGTTGCTGTTGTCAAGGTTCTATGCAACATAGATTTCGACTATCATTTCCACCCACGCGTGCCTTCCTTCGGCCCAGTGCACTGTTCATAACAATCTGTTACCAAAACTGAAAGCTGACATGCAAAACGCACCGTTGTGGTCTCGATGGATCCTGTGGCACAAACAGACACACAGGTGACGTCGGGCACGAAGCAGGAGAAGGCAAGATTTTGCACGCCCACCGCCTGGCCTGCAAAGGTCATGTACCTGAACGCAGGGGTTTCAGATTCAGAGTTGAGGGCTGAGGATTAAAAGCTGGATTTAGGGTTTTAGGAGACCCACGCAATAACAGGCTGGCAACACACTTCATATCTGTGTGCCGTTAGTTACTTTTATATCTTGGGGGGCAAGGCATGACTTGAAGGTTCAGGGCACAGGTTCCCCTTCCACTTACTCCGCCAGGGCATCGCAGGAGCTCTGTGTGGGTGAGGGCGGCTGGGGCGGGGATGGCAGCCCCGTGGAGATCACACAGAACTTGACACAGATGCGGCAGACTGGGGGTGGGGGCGGCGGCGGGGAGGGCGGAGGAGGGCGGGGTGGGGGGGGGCTGGGGGGGGGAGGTGAGGGTGGCGGCGGGTGAGGAGGAGATGGCGGGGCAGGGGGCGATGGAGGCGGAGGGGGGAAGGGCGGCGGCGGCGACGGGGGTGGCGGAGGGCTTGGAGGCGGAGGTTTGGGAGGAGGTGGGCTGGGAGGCGGCGGCGGGCTGGGCGGTGGTGGATAGTTCTTGCACAGCACCGGTCCGTAGGAGTAGAAGCAGCCGCATGTGTCTGATACGGAGATCAGCATGTTGCACGAGTACCCGCTGTAGCCAATAGCTTGTGAGATGGACTGAGGGGTGGGGGGGAACATTGGGGGCAGAGAATTGATCAGCGGGAGAGCAAATCCATCACTGGGTGAAATTTTGTGAACTTCTCAGTCCATCGGAGCATAACATTTGATGCATGGGACATGTGCCCGTAAACCGGTACAGGCACTTGATACACTAGGACAGAAATCGGGTGTGCTAATAAATCACACACTCATTGTCACTCTCCTGTACCCCTCCTCCCTTGTCAGTCGAACACGAGCCGTCCTCCGCACACATGCCTTGCACCCATGCGCCCCCGCGCATCAACCTCCCCACACCTCGCAGTCCATTATATATCAATACGGTCCATGGAGTAGCAGCTTGCTTTGACACCGTGCTTTGAACCGCATCCCCCACTGTCTACCTGGTTTCCAGCAGCATTTAACCCCGCCCCTGCACTCCTCACCCCACCCCATGTGCATGCAACCCCGCACCTCACCCCTTTGCTCCGATCCCCCTTGCCTCCTGCATCACAGTTACTGGTACCGACTGGATGGAGTGGGTGCTTGTGTTCTCCTTAAAACCTGACCCCAATGCAACCCTCACCTCATCCCCCCTTTGCATGCCCCCCCTCCCTCACCCTCCCCCCCAGGTGTGTCCCCCCCCCCCAGGCCCTCACCGCAAAACTGGTTTCCTGTACCAGCTGGTTTGAGAAGTCGTTGCACACTATGGTGGTTTCGATGGATCCACGAGCACAGACCTCCACACACCCTGTCTCCATGATGGTGCATCCATAAGTCAACGAGGACAAGCCAGTCACCTAGGCACAAGGGGGTTTGTGGGGGGGGGTGAGGAGGAAAGGCAGAAGGGGGAAGGTTGGGGGTTGAGGAGCGAATGTGGATGCATGAGGGATGAGAGTGTGTACAAAAGCAAACCTAAATGCACTCTCAAGTCACAAGTTAAAACCAGCCACACGGGGAAAAGCAGGAGGGAGAGGGGGCAGGGGATGGACAGCAGCGGCTGACGAATCCTGTATCCTTGCCTAGAGAGAGGTGGTAAAATTTAGAGCGGGATAGATCTAGATTAGTTATAGAAAGAGAGGGTAATGTTGCTGTTTCGTCTAAATCGAAACAATTAGACACAACATGGAACAGTACCAACCCACGTCATCTCTCAAAGCAAGCCATCAGGAGGACTCCATTTGAGTGCCGCACCTGTGCGCTTGCGGTAGTCATGTATCGTGCGAGTGTGTTGCATGTAGCGGTTGTAGGACTGGGAGGTTGTGTTGGGTTATTGACACCGTTTGTCGAGACGCAAAACGTAACGCAGATCTGGCAGTCAGGAGGGGGAGGGGGAGGAGGGGGGCTGGGAGGGGGGGGACGCGGAGGAGGGGGGGAGGGAGGAGGCGGAGGAGGGGGTGAGGGGGGAGGAGGGGGAGGGGGAGGCGGAGGGCTGGGAGGAGGGGGGCTAGGGGGAGGGGGGGGGAAAGGGAGGGGGAGAGGGAGGAGGAGGCCTGGGGGGCCTAGGAACTGGTGGTGGCGGGGACGGCGGGGGCGGGCTGGGAGGTGGGGGGGTGGGTGGGGGTGGTGGCGGGGAGGGAGGTGGGGGTGAGGGTGGAGGAGGCGAGGGTGGGGGTGGGGGCGGCGGCGGTGGTGGGGAGAAGTTGACGCATCCAGGAAGAGATGCGTACTTTGAGCAGCTACAGGACTCCACTGCCAACGCGATGTTGCACGAGAAAGCGCTGTAACCGATGGCATCAGAGACAGCCTGTACCAAGATAGGGAGGGGCAAAGGCAAGCCCGTCAAACAAGACAGCAGCAGCGCTGAAATCTTTTCAAGACATGGACAGACAAAAACATCCACGGCCAGTCGGCCACACAGCGCCACACAATACTGCCACTCAATACCGGTACTCCCACACAAAGTCACTGAATACTCCCGCACACTCCCACCCCATGCCACACTTGTACCTACCCGTATGCTTGTGGGTGGATTTGGGAAGTTGTTGCACACGGCATTGCTCTGGGCTGTGGAGCCGGAAGCACACACCGTAGCGCAGGTTGCGTTGATGGAGGAACACTTGTACAACATGTCATACGTGCCTGGTGAGGGGGAGGGATAGCAGACCTTCAGATTTACCTTGTACATGGGGAGGGATGATTGCATTTGAGGGGAGGTAGAGGGGCGTTATAGGGATTTAAGGATTGGGCACCAGGTTAGGGGCACAGAACTTCACCAGGGCCCCATCCTTAAAAGGGCCTCTGAAGGGGCTAGGTTGTATGGTTTGGTCATAGGGGCTTGCAAAGTCTGGTTTTGGCTTCATGCTCGGCTCCACACTCCACCCCTTCTTTCTGAACGCTTGAGATGTGAGGCCTCTGGTATGGCCGTGAATATATAGATCTGTATATTTTCCAATATTTAGATCTCCATTCCCCTGGATACTCACTCATCAGTCAGAAGAGAGACACCAAGCTTATTTATTTACTGGTGCGGTATGCAGATCTCTAGATTTTGCAAGCTAACCCTACCTGTGATTGTCTGGCTTGCCGAAACCATGTATGCTGCCAGCCGGTCGCATGTGGTGGGTGTGGGTGTAGGTGGCTGTGGGGGAGATGCTGCTCCATTGAAAAGAATACAAAACGTCGTGCAGAACAGGCAGGTGGGCGGGGGCTGTGGCGGCGAGGGAGAGGGAGGAGGCGGGGGCGTCTGCGCTTGCGGTGTAAATGGCGGGGGGGGAGGTGGAGGCGGAGGTGGGCGGGGCGGCAGCAGCAATGGCGGCGGCGGAGATGGGGGAGCACGCACTAGGCTGGGCGGCGGCGGCGGGGGAGGGGAGGGCGGCGGCGGGGAAGGAGATGGCGGCGAGAGTTGACCTGGCCTCTGGTTGATTGTGTTGGTTGGGCAACACTCGTGGTTGTTGTTGTTGAAGATGGCGTATTCGATGATGCCGCGGTCAAACAGAGCCGTCACATTGCAGTCCGGTTGTAGCTCCAAGAAGATGGGCAGGCGGTTGCCTGCAGGAGGGCCGAAAACGAGGCACAGCTAGTCAGCTACCAGTGAGCTATTGAGTAAAACAATCTGCACTTTCTAATAGCATGCAGAGCTCTAGTTTCGCAGTGCAGCAGGTGAGTCGATTGCATTAAGAGCATGGTGCTGACTTTCAGCACGCGAGCCCCCGACCCAGAAAATGTTCCCATCTTTCCATGGGGGATCCCTGTTTTTAGGGGATGCCAAGGCTTGCATGTTTCTAACATCTGTGATCTCAGAACCTGGAGATGGTATGCAATTCCTTGTAGTTTGTTACCAGTCCCATCCAGCATCGTCATTGCCTCTGATATCCCGTGACAACAAACACACAATCTGGAATCCGAAAAGTCTTCACCAGGGCAATTTCTCGCTATATAGGAAGGGGTCTCAACAAAGTCTGCAACCTCACTCAGTCACCCACCCAAGCAACAACCCATCACCCAAGCCCGCCATGTCATCCGACCTTTAACCCTGACCTTTGAGCCCTATGAGAGCTGCGCCCCAACTGCCTCTGACCTGATGCCATAATAGTGCCTTGGGAGAAGTAAATGTTGGACACCTTGAGGACTGCGCGCTCGTTGTTGAGCTGCTGGTAGGTCACGCTACGGTTCATGGCCAGGCCGGTGCCAAGCATGGCGTAGCGGATGCAATAGTTCATGTTGGCGGCTGTTGAGGCGAGAGATGGGGGGGATGGCACCCAGGTGGATGTCTAAAGTGTTTCTTTTAGCGCGCTTCAGCTACAATTCAGCTACATCACGTGTGGGGACCTGGGGCAGCAAGTCCTCCTGCTCGGGCCACCGGCCATAGGTCGGTCAAGATTTGTCCCAATTGGCCCAGTGTTGGCGGCCCGGCGGCCCCCTACAGGCGGTCAGCTGCCCACTAAACGAGACACGGGTGGGTGAGCGAGGGAGCAGATGAGCGGTGGATGGTGGCGTGCAGGCAGGAGGGCAAGGGCCAAGGGGGAATGTGAGCGACACTAATGGAGTCAAGCTTCAAGCCTTATGGGACTTGAGCTGTACAGAGTTTGGGACCAAAAAGATAGAGCAGGTGCCACTCTGTTCGGAATTTCACCAGGGACATCGTCTTACAGGCATCATATCTGAGAAGAGCATACAGCACACCGAATGCACCTGCCTTGAGACTGGCAGCCAAATAGGCGACACAGATGCCCCCAGCCCCAAACATGACACGTGCACCCAAATGCCCCCCCCTCCCCCCTGTTCAAGGAGGAAAGAAATCCATGTCCTATTGGAGACGTGGCTGGGTAAAGAAAACAGCATCGCCTGGCCCTGGGCTCCCCCCCATCCTGCCGAAGCGAAGCTCACCGACATTGAACTCAACCTTGCCAACATTCGAGTTGGCACAGATGGAGGGCGTAGAATCACACACTGGGTCTGGCGACTTGGGCACATCAACCAGTGTGAGGAACAGTTGCACATATTGCGGCCCGCCTGCACTGAGGGAGTCAATGCCATTGAATGCGAGGCGCAGCGGGTTGCACGCCGTCCCATTGTCGCACTTGCACCATGGAAACCAGCTGTAGAGGCCGGTGTTGATGTCGGGATCCGTTTGGGACAGCGTGCTGTGGGCGGGCGGGGGACAGGGGGGCGGGTCAAGGTGAGAGGCAGTGGTTGAGAGGTAGCAGGTGTAGGGTGGTCAGTGACAGGTGGTCAGGTGGCAGGTGGCAGGTGGTATGCGAGAGGTGGTGGGCGAGTTAGTGGGTGTGAGTGGTGAGGTGGCAGGTCAGGTGGCAGGTGAGGTGACAGGTGAAAAGTGGTGGGTGGGAGGTGGGGGTTACACAACAATACTTCCATCCCCTTCTCAGCAACGCCTTACCAATGGCTGTTGTTCGCAGCAAAACAGGTTGTGCTCCCAGACATGGTGGCACGAGACGGCATGGTACGGCACAATACGGCACAGGTTCAGCCGGATTGTACTAACAAAGTGCCACGATACGGCAGAGGTTCAGCCGGATTGTGCTACCATGCTCCCAGAGTCACATTGGATTGCCCACTTCAAGCACTTAAGACATGTCAGGCAACATTCGTGCATACTGGGTGCACCAGGGTCTGCTATCCATGGAAGCCCTGTGATAGCTCCAGATGGCACGGTTCCTGTGCCTGTACCTGCCCATTATGCAACATACATTATGACTGTGGTTCCATGATGCTGCGAGTCCCTGGTTTCATTTCCAGGGCAGTCATGCAGCCCCCTCGGTGACAACTATTGCCATCAGCAAGTGATTTAACGACACCTTTCTCAATAGCGCTATCACTCTTGCCTCAGGTGTGCGGACACAAAAGTTGTGACGAACAACATAACACGACGATTAGCAATTTGCAACTGTTGCAAGCATCCCAAGCAAGCGTCATCGTCACCCAAGCAGCGAGATAGCTGAATGCTTGGCTGTTAGACTCGAGCAGCTGTGCGACGGTGATGCCCCTATCTTACCGCGTGACACGCGCTGTGCTCTGAAACGATGCCTGGCTGTTGCTACTAGCAACCACATCCTGCTGGAGAGTTACAACTGCACGACAGGCAGGGCGAAGATTTGACATACGGTTTTGGTACGGTGACAGGCACAACGGCAAAGATGCAAGCATACCTTCATGTATCAGTGCCAACGCAATGACAGATGAAAGCAGCAACAGAGATGGCCGCTGCATCCAGTTGCTTGTCGGTAATCGAACGGTCATTACGCCGTCACAGCAGCTCTATATCGCCTCAGTTCAGGGGGGCGTCTAGGCAACGGCTGCCAAACAGCGATAGGTCGGCCTCAACAAGGGCATCGCGCTTGTGCTCCACTAGAGGCGGTGTTTCTGGCAAATGTACGGCGGTGTCGGCGGTGTTGTGTGCGGGTTGCGTGAGGCTGCCGTGCGGGTGTGTACGAATCAGGGTGCGAAATTTATGTAACTAAGTCAAAGCACGCTTTCAAAGTGCCATCCAGCAGGAGAACTTGTCATAAAACGGACAGCGATGATTGCATGACAGCGCACTTGCACCGCTGGCAACTGGTCATGATGGCATAGTCGTACGTCTCGGTCGCTCGATGCGATTGCCACTGGAGGATGCACCCTCACAAGCTCTATCAGCTCATCAAAGCAAGCAGAAAGTCTATATGAAATGTGGGAAACTTTCCCCTGCTGATGTGACCGCTGTTTGGCGCCTAATCCATTGTGGACAGAAAGGAGGGAAGATTGGCACGTGTAATTCATTTATCGTTTGCAATCAACATCAAAATGGCATGCATGCCTGCATCGCCCACTCCCATGCAGTCAGCCACACCTGCTACCCATGCACCCCCAGTTACACCTGATACTCATGCGGACCCAGCCACACTAGCTACCCATGCAGCCCAAGTCACACATGCTACCCATGCAGCCGAAGTCTCACCTGCTGCCCATGCAGCCCCAGTCACACATGCCACCCATGCAGCCCAAGTCACACCTGCTGCCCATGCAGCCGTGTCAAAACCTGCTACCCATGCAGCCCAAGTCACACATGCCACCCATGTAGCCCCAGTCACACATGCAACCCATGCAACCCCAGTCACACCTGCCACCCATGCAGCCCCAGTCACTCCTGCTACCCATGCAGCCCCAGCCACACCTGCTACCCATGTAGCCCCAGTCACACCTGCTACCCATGCAGCCCCAGCCGCACCTGCTACCCATGCAGCCCCAGTTACACCTGCTGCCTATGCATCCCCAGTAACACCTGCTACCCATGTAGCCCATGTCGCACTTGTTGGCCATGCAGCAGAAGTTACACCTGCTACCCATGCAACACAAGTCATACCTGCTACCCATGTAGCCCCAGTCACACCTGCTACACATGCAGCCCCAGTCACACCTGCTACCCATGCAGCCCCAGCCACACCTGCTACCTACGCAACCCGAGCCACACCTGCTACCCATGTAGCCCCAGTGACACCTGCTACCAATGCAACCCCAGGCACACATGCCATCCATGCAGCCCAAGTCACACCTGCTGCCCATGCATCCCCAGTCACACCTGCTACCCATGCAGCCCCAGTCATACCTGCTACCCATGCAGGCCCAGTCACACCTGCTACCCATGCAGCACCAGTCACACTTGCTACCCATGCAGCCCCAGCCACACCTGCTACCTACTCAGGCCCAGTCACTCCTGCTACCCATGCAGCCCCAGCCACACCTGCTACCCATGCAGCCCCAGTCACTCCTGCTACCCATGCAGCCCCAGTCACTCCTGCTACCCATGCAACCCCAGCCACACCTGCTACCCATGCAACCCCAGTCACTCCTGCTACCCATGCAACCCCAGCCACACCTGCTGCCCATGCAGTCCCAGCCACACCTGCTACCCATGCAGCCCCAGCCACACCTGCTACCCATGCAGCCCCAGTCACTCCTGCTACCCATGCAACCCCAGTCACTCCTGCTATCCGTGTAGCCCCACTCACACCTGCTACCCATGCAGCCGGAGTCACACCTGCTACCCATGCAGGCCCAGTCACACCTGCTACCCATGCAACCCCAGTCACACCTGCTACCCATGCAGCCCCAGCCACACCTGCTACCCATGCAGCCGAAGTCATACCTGCTACCCATGCAGGCCCAGTCACACCTGCTACCCATGCAGCCCCACTCACACCTGCTACCCATGCAGCCCCAGTCACACCTTCTACCCATGCAGCCTCAGCCACACCTGCTACCCATGAAGCCCCAGTAACACCTGCTACCCATGCAAGCCCAGTCAAACCTGCTACCCATGCAGCCCAAGTCACACATGTCATCCATGCAGCCCCAGTCACACCTGCTATCCATGCAGCCCCAGTCACACCTGCTACCCATGCAGGCCCAGTCACACCTGCTACCCATGCAGCCCTTGTCACACATGCTGCCCATGCAGCCCCAGTCACACCTGCTACCTACGCAGCCCCAGTCACACCTGCTACCCATGCAGCCCCAGCCACACCTGCTACCCATGCAGCCGGAGTCACACCTGCTACCCATGCAGGCCCAGTCACACCTGCTACCCATGCAACCCCAGCCACACCTGCTACCCATGCAGCCCCAGCCACACCTGCTACCCATGCAGCCCCAGTCACACCTGCTACCCATGCAGCCCCAGTCACACCTGCTACCCATGCAGCCCCAGTCACACCTGCTACCCATGCAGCCCCAGTCACACCTGCTACCCATGCAGCCCCAGTCACACCTGCTACCCATGCAGCCCCAGTCACACCTGCTACCCATGCAGCCCCAGCCACACCTGCTACCCATGCAACCCCAGTCACTCCTGCTACCCATGCAACCCCAGCCACACCTGCTACCCATGCAGCCCCAGCCACACCTGCTACCCATGCAGCCCCAGTCACACCTGCTACCCATGCAGGCCCAGTCACATCTGCTACCCATGCAGCCCCACTCACACCTGCTACCCATGCAGCCCCACTCACACCTGCTACCCATGCAGCCTCAGCCACACCTGCTACCCATGAAGCCCCCGTAACACCTGCTACCCATGCAAGCCCAGTCAAACCTGCTACCCATGCAGCCCCAGCCACACCTGCTACCCATGCAGCCCCAGTCACACCTGCTACCCATGCAGCCCCAGTCACACCTGCTACCCATGCAGCCCCAGTCACACCTGCTACCCATGCAGCCCCAGCCACACCTGCTACCCATGCAGCCGAAGTCATACCTGCTACCCATGCAGGCCCAGTCACATCTGCTACCCATGCAGCCCCACTCACACCTGCTACCCATGCAGCCCCAGTCACACCTTCTACCCATGCAGCCTCAGCCACACCTGCTACCCATGAAGCCCCAGTAACACCTGCTACCCATGCAAGCCCAGTCAAACCTGCTACCCATGCAGCCCAAGTCACACATGTCACCCATGCAGCCCCAGTCACACCTGCTATCCATGCAGCCCCAGTCACACCTGCTACCCATGCAGGCCCAGTCACACCTGCTACCCATGCAGCCCTTGTCACACATGCTGCCCATGCAGCCCCAGTCACACCTCCAACCTACGCAGCCCCAGTCACACCTGCTACCCATTCAGCCCCAGCCACACCTGCTACCCATGTAGCCCCAGTCACACCTGCTACCCATGCATGCCCAGTCACACCTGCTACCCATGCAGCCCAAGTCACACCTGCTGTCCATGCAGCCCCAGTCACATCTGCTACCCATGTAGCCCCAGTCACACTTGCTAGTAATTTTTTTTATGCTGCAACATAGGCAGATCCTCTTAGACGCTACTGTTCATTTCAGTGTTCAAGCTTAAATGAAGGTTACATAATGTCTCACCCTTGGAGAAACCTGTAGCAATCAGCCAGCTGCCTTGGCTGTCACTTGTAGGCATATAAAGGTTTGGACTCAGTCAGCCCAGCGATGGTAGACCAACAGCTTGCAAAAGGTAGTCTTATGTTTAAAAAGCTGTCAGCTAGTCACCCCCCATCCACCTTTACACAATACACATGCGGCAAGCTTTTTTGAAGAATTGGGCACGAAACTGGGCTGGGGTATTTGTTTAAATTTGGTACAAGTGGCGGTCAGATCCCTTGGGTCAGATGTCCTTCTTTGTTTTTAGTGTTGAAGTAGAGGTGGGCAGACTTTTCAAATCGAATGAAACATATGGAGGTGTTGCAAGTGTCAGCACTCATTCAATCTTGAGGGTTCGGGATTGTTCATGGCATGGGTTCAGGGTTATTCTTGCCAGGGATTCTATGAGGCCATAAGGGCGGCTATACCAGAGGTTTTCTTTGCCTTCATTGCGTATGAGTGAATTATTTCTTTCAATGCTGCCCTCAGGACAATCTTTAAACCATGCATGCTCTTGCGATTTCCAACTGCTGACAACTGGTGTTGTCGATAATTAGTATAATAATGTACCCCTCAAGCAATCCCAACGCCAAAATTGTAAGGGGATGCACAGCACATGTACAGCAAAATTGGACTTAAAAACAGCAGTAGGCAATTCACATGTGAGGCACCAATCAAGCTCGTTGCTCCAGAGTAGTACCTGTAGCCCTTAGCCGCGACAGCAGGGGCATAAAAGTACGTTCTGATTTTTTGCCCTCCAAGTCGCAGGATTGCATCACCAATTAACGTATTCATGTTGCACCTCCTTTTACTACCGCCATGGAAAATCAAATCATGGAGCACGTTGCCGCTATGCCCACCTGGCGCATGCCGCATGCGGTACCAAATTAGTACTAGGGGCAAGGCTAGTAGCTTGTCAAGTGTCAACATGCGTGACCAACAAGTAACTTGGGGTGTGAAGAGGCCAGCCATTACCAAGGATTCTGGATACCAGTAACTTGCCTCAAAACAAGGGTATCCCCTTTATATAAACAGTTGGACCCTAGCTCCGTGCCCTAGTAGCTCCTTCACTCCTTGACCCCATCGGCCCATCTCACCTGCCATGTCACTTCCTATTTCCTAACCCTAGGCTGTCACCACTCAAAAAATACTGCTCAGATGTCAGCATACAGCCCAGTAGACAAGTGCTGTCAACTGAAGCGAAGCACTTCATGGCTTGCAGTTCTGTGTACCTGTGTTCCTTGCTGTACTGATCGACTTCCGGACAGCCTGCTGGCTATCCGGCAATGTCCGCCTCTTGACATATGTATCAATGTATGAGCGTGAGACCCAAGGCTGGACGGCAACTGTTGTTTGACGCTTACAATGGTATCAGCTGCTTAGCGCGACCGAGGAGGGTCGTGTGTATTCATACGGCAACTTCCCACCCGTCGTATCATCCCACCCGGTTTCATCCCCAAATGGCCAAATCCACACCGAACGCACCAAAAGGGCGTTATCTTTATTTGTTTTTGCATGTATCACGCTTTTTAATCCCTGTCTTTCTCCAAATACTTCAATCCTTTCAGACCTGCGTCCTCCTGGATATTAAATCAGTGCCATGCCTGCAATGCGCATGTTCGGTCGTATGACTCACCTGGCTAGCGATGACATGGTGATTCCCGGTTCACTGGGATCGATCTACTTAAGTGCATGGTTAGGCCTGACAGCTGTTGCCACAAACGCCTTATGCAGCTGTCCTCATGAGGCATTGGCTTGCATGGCAGCATTGCTTGGCCTGCTGGCCGTCAGCCTCATCCTCCACATAGCCATGGCGGTGACGAGTTGTAGAGGCAGGCATGTTCAACATTCATCATGCAGAACATGCACGCATGGCTGCACTTTTGCGGCTTTTCTCCATGCACCCAGCTGCCGGGGGTGTGTACTTGTGTGATTGCGTCCATCTACTTCCATCAGAGTGCATACCTTGATGAGCAGCACCCTGAGTGCAGGTAGCATGCTAGAGGAGCACTACAGAAAGGGGGTGCCATGCTCGAACATTGCGTGCTGCTACTGTATGCGGGCATCGCGGGTGTGACCGCCTGGGGCACAGTCATCCTCTACGGGCCCGGACTAGCCTGTCAGAACGCCAGAGCAGGACCTATTTTCCTAGCTGTACTCAGCGGCACATGGGCCGCAGTCAGACTGGCTGTGCTCATGTTCGTGCTCTTCTTCAATCTCATTCCTGAAGCCAGAACAGACTCCGCGTGCATGAGACGCGTTGGCTGTCTGCTGTGCGTGGCCTGCCAGCTGTCCCCTCGGGCCCCAAAATCCACTGCCAGCAGCAGCAGCAACAGTAACTCACCGGTGGCACATGCGCTCAACAAGCTGTTTGGCGGGGACAGCCTTACCTGGTCAGACTACATGATGGGCATCATCTTGGTGGGTGTCATGCAACGCCTGCAGAGGGTGCACCAGCGGTCAATCAAACAACAGCCGGCCGCAGCTGTAGCAGCCTTCCCTTACGCGCAACTTAGGACGAAGCTGGCTGCCGGGCTTAACATCAGCGAGGTCAGAAATCACTTGACTGCCATCTCAGCGACACCCGATGCCGGCAGCGGGCGGCCAGCAGTGGACGTGGAGCATCTTGAGTCCGCAGTGCACTACTACAAGCATGCCATCGGTTCCTATGGTTGGTCCATGTACATGTGGGCCAACAGGCGTTCATGTAAGGCGGTGGTCATTTATGGGAGTATAGATCAGGATCCCTGGGTCTTTGGTTGACAGAGCAGGAGACACTGTCCAGGGCCTGCAGTCCAGGGTCATTCAGCGGGCACTTCATATGTATTTCATAGTGGGTGGCTTTGGTCCTAATTAATCCAGTGGCAGGAAGAGCCGCTTGTACAGCAGGCATTAGATTGGCAGGGACAGCAGCACTGGACCTGCCTGTATAGAAGTTCAGGAGCAGATATGACGGCTGCTGTCATATCTGGACGCGTCTGGACACACCAGACAGGGCGCACTTGGCTGATGTGCAGCTCCACTTTCCTGTCATCCCGTCCAGTCTCTGCACCCAGTGTCTGTATACCTTAACTGAACAGTGCTTTCACTGCTCCTTGCCCTGCAGTCAGGGATGGGCTTTGCTGCCTTGCCTGGAGCAGGCGCTGCAGGTGCTGTTGCAGCTCCTCTCTGTTCCAGCCCTGGAGCTGCTGGTCAGCCCTGGGACTAGATGGCAGTCGGCGCCTGTCCCGCCAGGCTGTGCTTGAGCTTACCGGCTTGCAGGAGACAGACCTGCGCTACGTGTCAGACACGGATGACATGGCGGGGCTGCTCCCGTACTACTTGGCGACAGACCACCTTCGGCGGGAAGTGGTCCTGGCGATCCGGGGCTCGTACTCGGTAGCGGATGTTGTGTCAGATCTCATGTGGGCTCCAGGGCCGACAGCAGCTGAGCCATGCCCGCCATTACAGGTGCGTGTTGCGCCAGAGAGCCAGGAGAATGCCTTCTGTGTCAAATCCCGCAAGCACCCCGTCCCCTGTTGCGGGAGCAATTCCTGTGGGGCTTTATTGTATACTCGTTGTAGCTCAACTATGCTGCTGCTGCTGCTGCTGCTGCTGCTGCTGCTGCTCCTGCTGCTGTCGCTGATGGTTCTGCTGCTGCTGTGATAAGTGTAATTGTTTTCCATTCCCCCAGGAAGCTTCCTTCCACACTGGCATGCTCAAGTGTGCCAAGGCCATCTACAGCCACTTGTCAGGCCATAGCCTGCTGGAACGGCTGCTATCGGAGGATGTCTGCCAAGACGTCGAGGCTGCTCCCGGCTGCAAACGCTATAAGCTCGTCATAACTGGTATGCATAGCTGGTGTGGTATGCATAGCTGTCAATGAGCAGCGTTGCTGGCCTGTTCTATTTACCTCGTCTGCCCGGGGAGTATTCAGCTGACAGCAAAGAGGCACCATTGAGATGGAATAAAAGCGTATTTGTTATAATAGGGCGCTTCTCCCACTTAAGGGGACCTATTGCACCAAGCCCAGCTTCTTGGGCCACCGGCTGTGTATCGGTCAAGTTTTGTTGACCGATACACAGCCCTAGTAGCCCAGCAGTGGCTGCCCGGTTACCCCAGAGGTGGTGTGGTGTCCGTTAGCATTAACACAGCCACCGATGAACATGCATGGCCTGGAGATTCCATGGCATTGCCATTCCATTCAGCCCTATGGCAATGACCTGCGCCACATATAGCAGACCCCCGTTAACCTGCCTCATCCTCTTGCTTCGTCAAAACAGGCCACAGCTTGGGAGCCGGCGTCGCTGCGATTCTAGGCCTCATGCTCCGCTCGTCGCATCCCGACCTCAAAGTGTGGGCTTATGCCTCCCCTGCTGGAACGATGAGTCCACAAGTGGGTGCAAAGAGGGCCAGGTGCGGGATACAGCATTGTTTGTCATACAAACTGCCTTTGGAGATCTTCCCCAAGGCTGCTACCATTGACCTGATTGGGACCAATCTAGCGCCTGAATCCTAGGGGCCAAGCTGGAGAGAAAATTTCAGTTGGCCACCGGCTTGTTTGCAGCGGAGGCATGCTGAACATATCGATCGTGGGGTCCCTGGTGGTCACCTGGACTGGATCCTTCCAAAACAAGGATTGTGACAATTAGAGCCATGGCACGAGTAATCCAGCTAGTGCAGAGTGTGTCATTATGGTGGGAGCCAACACACGCTTATCGGTATCAATGCGACTTCAATCTCGGCTTCACCCTTTTTCAGGTGGCAGAGACAACAACCACGTTCTGCACAATCATTGTACATGCCAAGGACATGGTGAGATCAGCAAACAAGCATGCCTAGACAGTAGACAAACTTACTCCTCTTACTCAGCTTGCACACAGTCTCCCTGGGTGGCAGCCCTGGTCAAGCGGGCTCAGCTTCTTGCCTCAGCAGCTGAAACTCCTTGTTTATCTGAAACAAGCAGGTCGCGTGATTGTCCATGGTGCTCATGAAGTGGACCCATGTCATGCAGATCAGCCTAATCTAAGAAAACCTAAAACCATGAAGCCTGTCATATAAACTCGCCTAGTTTCAAAAGGCATTGACCCTGCACCCTAAACCCTGTCCTGCAGATCAGCCGTACGTCCGTGGCGAACCTGCAGACCCTGATGTGTGACCTCCTTATGCTGGGAGCCCTGTGTAAGGCAAACAAGGCCGGGGTGCTGCTTAGGACGCTGTTCGGGAAGCAGTGGACATGGGAGGAGCTGTTCCATAGCCCTGGACGGACGTGCACCCAGATGCGTTAACGTATCTGCATGCGTATCAGGCACGACACCAGGTGATAGACGGAAAGGGAATTCATGCTGCTTGTGAATCTGGCCTAGTCAGCCTAGAGTCGATGATGAGATCAAGAGGGTAGGACACAGCATGCCAAAACACACAGTCCTCGTCCATCCATCACGCGCATGTAGTCAATCTGAGCTACCGCTCTCGGTAACGGCGCGGATGTTGCTTCGGCCCAGGCTGCGCTGTTTCCTTAACTCACACGCCCCTCACGGGGCGTAGCTCTCTTTCTTTCTACTGCTCTCTGCCTCATTAGTGCATGCCCCTCTCTGTGAAACCTGACCTGGGTGACTAACGCATTGCCCGCGGTGCCATACAGGATCGAGGACAGGGCGGTGGACCTCTCCATGAGCCTTGGGATCAGGCCTGCCACTTCATCCATCCTGGCAAGATTATCTTCTTGCAGGACTTTAAGGAGGCACAGACCGCATCGGCTGCTGCTGATGGTCCCTGCTCTGCGGAAGTAGAGCAAGGCCACCGGCGGTATCAAGCTCGTTGGGTGGAGCCCACTTTCGTTAACGCGACTGGTCTACTGGTCAGCAAAAACATGTTTTGGGACCACACGCCGGACAAGCAGCAGCGGACGCTTGTCAAGGTAGGTATGCACATGAAGGTAGCTCTCATGAGCGTGTGTGACGCGTGGCCAATAGTACGGGTTGAGATTGGCGGTCGGGCCACGAGCGTGTGGGTGGTGTGTGGGTCGCTTTTGCCTTAAGGAGCGCGGGCAGCTGCAAGGTGTCCGTGATTTTGTTGGTGGCTTGATATTTTGCATGCAGCTGCAGCATCCAACAACCTTTCTTCATGCCTGACAACCACTTTCTGCACAGGTCCTGAAAGAGGCAAAGAAATACGATTTGCTAGCACGAGCAGGCAGCAGGAAGGATGGAGGGGAGGGGGCAGCAACTATGTATGTGCCCTGAAGGCACATTCTCATTCAATGGGAGGAGTGGGCCTGAACCTGGCTGCAATGCACAACCTGGTTGCCTCCATGGTCAGGTGCCAAGGTGACAAGGGAAATAAATTGGAGGCCACCTTCAACAATCCGATGTCTGGTGATGCTACCGGAGAGGACAGCTGCAAGCAGGCCTGGTGACTTGCGGGATCACGCTGCAGTTTTCCCCCTAGTGATTGCGCCACTTGTGGCGTGCTGTCAGGCGACCCTTGTTCCATGGAATGATCGGTTTATGGCCACATCTGGCCAGAGGACTCGGCCTATGGCCAGAGGACTTGGCTGACTGTCTAGCCAGAGACAGACTATCGGTAGTCCTCTGCTCCTGGCAGGCACTGCCGTTTGTTCCTCCCTGAAATATTTCTTCGGCGGCGGTGGTGTGATGGCAGCTGTGTAGTTGAATATAAAACATGAGTGTAGTTCAACATATAGGTGCAAGAGATTTTTGGGGAGATTTTGGTGTAACCAATTTTACATTTTGCTATTAGGGAAGGGCTCAAACGATATCCCCCCATCCCCCCTGCCGGGGGGGGGGAATGAATTAATCCACTTAACCCTATACCGTGACCCTATACCGTGACCCTATACCTATGATTTAATTGTCTGAACTTACAGTGATTAAATAGGAGGAATATTCCCTTAGGACATCAGTGTCTTAATAATGATGGCATTATAATGTAGCTTTCCATGAGGTCGAAAATCATGGTTTAAAAGGTCACACAACAGCCCTACTTGTGTGACCTTTAAAACCAGATGACACCTAGATTTGAGCATTTCATATGTCCCTAATTATATATAAAACATGTTTATTAGGCACCTAGGAACCCCATGATAATTGTAAAACACCCTGTGTGTTCTAGAAGGCACATAATGTGTTGAAGAAGGCACATCATTCCTCACCGGGTGTGATGCAAGGCACGGTGAAACACCTTTAAAGCACGCCCACGCCTTTCTGTTGTACCAGGGTGCCCAAGGATTGCCGCCTTGCCAAAAGCAGCCTACAGGGCCACTGCAAGAGCCGTGGTATGCCTTCGAATTCATTTGTTCTGATGCCCAAGGCATTGGCTGTGCCTTTGGAACGTCCCCATCGGAAACAATGGTTTGGGAGATATTGGACTCAAGCCTGAATCGATTTTACCTAGAACCGGGCATGTGTAGAGGTAGACTTTATAAGGAATGCTTACGCATGCAGCCCGTTAACATGCATGGGAGGACAAAGGGGTGTTTCTAATCCTCACTGAGTGTTCAAGTCACGCTTGTTAATGTTTTCCTCCAGCCTGACCTTTGGTACATGAGACATTTGTGATGGAGTGGCCCCGCGTCCCGCCGTCCCCGCCCATGTATGGTTGCTATGAGATAGCGGTTAGCATCAGTGTTCTAGGGGATCGCTCTCCTCCCCAACCCTTTCCTTCCTCTGTGGTTTTCCATCTGGATTTGGTTTTTCTCATGTCCAAGCAGGACCCCTTCTATAGGGTCCAGTTTTGCGGGCGGCCGGGCGGGGACCTGGACAGTGTAAAAAAAACCTGGTTGGAAACATCTTTCCGCAAATCTATTTGGTTTTATTAGGTTGAAAATAACGGTGATGTGACTAAATCCACCATATTAGCCGAACTACCGGTAGACATTTTTTGTACCGGTTGACTGGGCAGCAGGGGGTTTCAGGGAGATGCCAGCCGAGGAACAGTGACGGACATCAAGGAATGCGGCCATGATGACATGGCGCCGGGAAACAGTCTGAAAGCAGGTCCAAGTCAGCTTCCCAAGCCAGCTTGGAAAAGCAACCAGTTATTGATGTCAGGGTTACCCAGTACGGGCCGTATTAGCCTAAAATCCCGTACCGTATCAGTACCGTTTGCAACGCGGCCAAGTACGGTCGCCATTTCCTGAACTGCATGACTGCATGAGAGCATAAGTGCACAGTCAGACACATCAGATATTATCAGGATGGAGGTAGCGCTGAGACACGTCCTAGGAAGTCAGCGTACACGGCTGATTTGCATTGGATTTTGCAGCCGTCATCGAAGGCTGGCCAGGCCTAGCGTGGGCGATGCAAATTTTGCGATTAGATGATCGTCAACACTACGCGATTTACCAATCACCTCGCGGGCATAACAGGACAAGTTGCGGCGTGTAAGACGTTAGGACGGGTGATACATGCATATTGCGGTGATGTCGTGTGATCGTCTCCCTCGTCTGGCAAGTCCACACCGTCCACAGTCCACACCTTCAGGGCATCAGAATCTACGTAAGCTCGCTCGCTTCCAGAGGTAAAGAGGCATTCGTTGTAGTCGCAAAAGTACAAGTCTACCCCAATACTTAGTGGCAATAAGACAGAGCTTGGCGCCAAGTCACAATCCAAAGCTGCATGGAGGGAGGAGGGCAGGAGGCTAGGAGGAGTAGGAGCCCAGGAGTCCAGGACTCCCAGGAGGGAGGCAAGACACAGGAGATCCGTGTCTCCTTACGAAGTGATTTCCATGCAGGCCATGCAATGATGCAACTCAGCAACTATGCAAGGTGATTCTGAGGCCTCTTGTTTCTATTGCTATATTCATGCATGTAAAATTTCATGTGCCATGCTGGTGGGTAGCGTTTCTATGGACTAGCTGAATTACTGAAATGCTGAATGGCATGTTGGAACATTGAAATGGCGGTGTGTGAGGAGTTTGGGATTGCATCAATGATCATATTTTTTCCTAGCATGTCAGCATGGTAAATCTGCATGCATGCATGGAGATCCTTGGTGATAATTTGGGGGCCATGCAAAAATTGCATGGGGACTGTCATGCAGCCATGCAGTATGTCAGGATGTGCATGGGGTCAAACAGTCATTAGAGTGTTGCATGCATGTGTTTCTCTGTGTGGATCCTGCTGTTCTGAGCCTTGAAAATGGGGGAAATCTTGGACCGTATTGCCCTATCGTATTGTCCCTTTTGTCCGTACCGTATCCGTACCGTGTTTCCGAACTGGGTTATCCTGATTGATGTCATCTGATCCGCCAAACCACCTGCTTGGTGACAGTGGTCAGGGCTTACGTCCAGGCTCAGCTCAGGCGCTCAGCATGCCTCATTCATGAAAGACCAGCTGCCTATTACCAGGGGTACCTTCATGGCAGCTGCTGGTGGAGGCCTAGAGGGAGAGCTGTCAGCAGGCAGTGAAGCTCCAGCTCGCATGCTGACGGCTAGTTAGAATGAAGATGCACACAAGCTGGCTCATGTGTGTGGTTTCGTCCGCTTATTCAGTGTATGTATACGTCCATTCGAGGTTGAGGCCATGCATGATCAGGAAAGTTCAACATTCAACCATTTCCAGTACCAAGCAAGTTGATCGCACGGGCAGCGATTGCGCTGCCAATTGAAGCCATCAGGTAGGATCACGACTCAAGCATGCAAAGCGGTATTCCGTAGTTATGTTTCAAGACGCTTCTTATGAATCGAATGCCTATGAAATGCATAATGTGTCTTGTCCATGGTCGAAGCGTTACACGAGTCTGCCTTGCTTGAGCTTTGTATTGACGTGGGAACATATCTGCCGATCGCGCCCGAGCGTGCGTCGGGTCGGGCGGGCGCACCTGAACGATCGCTCAGATGATTGAACGGCGAGATTGCACAACAAATTTCGAAAAACAAGTAACATTGCGAACCCAGGATGCAAGACCAGCCGTAGAGGTGCCCGTGTGGCGCAGAGCCCTGTTGCAGTGCAGAATGAAGGGTGTTTGCTCACTCACTGCGCAATGATGGCCTGGTTTAGCCCTCTTCGCGCGTCACTAAATATCATTCGCGAACGCTGTGAATATAATCGACTTGTCGAGCTCCGTTTGGACGTAACCGAAACGTAGTTATTCCGAGACCGAGGCTGAAAAAATGGCAAGCCAGACACAGGTGTCTTACTCATTGGACAGGCTGGCAGTCGGGATGGGGACAGCAGGGGCCAATATGTCGCATCAGCTGCTAGTGGTGGGGACGATCCAACGATGTCGCGTGGAGTGGCGACCTATCGAACTTATCGCATACTTTAATGCGTGCTCCAAATCGCCTACTGGCTGAAACAGGCACACGTCGTTTTGCGCAACGGCCTACACGAGTTGTAGCGATCCACGTTTCGAATTCACGCAGCTTCTTTCGCCCGTCGTCCTTCTGGGCGAATCCTCGCCATCAATTTTAGGCAACAAAGTACGGCCATCGCCGTACAACCGCCAATTTGTAAAAACCTTGAGGCGTCTGCTAAGCGTCGCACCTCACTCGCTCATCCCAATATCGGGCGGAAACCATCGTCGTCAACTCCTCGGTGGGTCTATGTGCCATGGCCTGTATCATCAGTAGCTAGTTCTGCTGGAACCCACCCGCTCAGCAGTTCCCCTGCTATACCCATTCGCGGCCATCATAGAGCGTGCTGCCGCCATCACATTACCTGACACAGCAGGCCGTGTATCTGATGTTTGCAGTTGAGGGACGTACGCCTGTCGACGAAGATGGCATTCCTTGCGGCTTTTGCCGTGCTGGCACTCGCTGTCGCGTCCACTGCTAACGGTGCGCAGAGAAGCGCACTTATTTTGTGGATACCATCACAACACAGCTTCGAGTGCACGTATGTGCATGCTGATCCCTCCCTGAACGAACGGATCCTACTCCTCACGCCTGTCCCCTGCTCTGATGATCATCCCGCGCAGGCGAGATCGGGTTGAAGTCATTCCCCAGGTACGAGCATGCACGCGATGCAGAAAAGTAACCAGTTAGGGGCATCAACAATGTGTGTGGGGGGGGTGACTAATGGTGACGAAGGCCTCACCACCCGCCGCAGTTGCCCCGAACGCCCTCACCCCCCACCGCATTACTCTGCCCTGAAGGCTACTCTAAACCATCACTTGCTCTAATCTGATAACAGGTCCCTGAAGCAGCTTACAAACGACGTCTATGACCCCACGGTCTACAAGGGATTCCCTTGGTGCCGCTGCATCAGCAATGACATTTACAACCCTCTCTCTCTGGGATACAACGGCATCGGTCAGATCGGAGGAGACAGTTACATGCTGTTCTACGTCACCCTGAAGAATGTGCCCACACCCCCTGCACCCACGGATTGTTCTGGCTCCGACCTTGGCAAGATCGAGTTCAACGTTGGTGAGCGGATGAAATGGGGAAAGAAGCGACTTGGACTCGTTTAGGTGGGGCCCGGTCTGCGCTATTTTGAATGCCCGGTCCAAGTTTAGAGTCTTAAAACGATTCAAATCTCATTCCAGCCGAAGCCGAGGCTTGGCAATCAGTTTTGAAATGTCCCTTCCACTTCGCGTCCCGGGGTATGGACACGGTAGCACACGCTCTGGCAGGCGATCAGCCATGTGTTCCCACCAGCCGGGACAGCAGAGGGGAACGCATGGCGAACGTTGCACGCAGAGGCATAGGGGCGCCCGATCATGGACGTTGAAAGAATGGAAGAAATGCTTCACTTTGGCTTGAGGAATACGCTTGGAAAGTTTTGCGTTCCGAAATTTGCGTTTGCGATGATGACGCCAACGTCGACGCATGAGCCAGCGTCCGTTCGAGCGTGCACATGACCACCTTTCGATTTTACATGACCTGCATTCTGTCCCTGATGTCTTGATGCACGGAAATTCCAGCCAGCATGGCCCTAGGGGCTGGACAGTGGCTTTTAACAAACATACGCCCTGCTGCAACTGCCCCCCCGCGCAGCACCGGACCAAAACTACTGCATCCGCAGCGCACTGGTTGGCTATGGCTTCCCTGGCCTAGAGCAGAACCGTAGCGTAAACTACCAGGTTCTCTCAAACTACCGCGCCACCCTGAAGGTCACCAACATGTTATACACGCAGGACCAAATCACCAGCGCCGGTGAGGCACCTTCTCCCCAATCAGAATAAGGGTGGGAAAGGTATCTTCAAATGCTAGCAGAAAAAACTGAAGTGAGGCATGTCTGTGAGCATCCCTCACTGTATGTGCTAGCCCGTGCATGCATGCCAGTCAGGCAGGAGTCTGCTAGGAGCAACCTGTTGTAAGTTGCTGGCAGTGGTTGCTACATGGGAGCCTTTCTGGTACAGCTAGAAGGACTGTGCCCTCTGCAGCCTGTCTGCAGCTTGCTGGCAGTATCAGTGAAACTCTTCAACCCCGCGGCTGCTGCGACATCAATTCCTCTCCAGGGTCTTATGACACCCGTCTGTCCCAAAGGGGCCCTGAAACCAGCCAGGGGATCTCGGTAGTTTTAGCTAGACCCTGTTCATAAACAGAGTACAAATAAGAACCGTGTTTTATTTGTTTGACCACGTGAAACAACAATAAAGAATCCAGTGAACTAGTGGCCTAGCTCAACAGAGACATAATTGGACACAACAAAGTATGCCATAGCCATATTGATCAAACACTTACTTGTGCCCCTTCAACAAATCTGTCAGCCTTTTCTTGACACAAGTTTTCTGGGCATCCGTCCCGTGTCCTGATTGCAGGCAACATGCTGCCCTTCTACCTCAAGCTCGAGCCCGGTTGCAACCCCTTGGCCCTTTTCGACCTGGGCTACTACCAGTTCAGCGTTTTCAACGTCGCGAAGACATGCTGTAACCCCGGCATCATCACCCCCTTGGCACCCCAGAACAACTTCCCTCCCCCTCCGCCCCCATCTCCCCCTCCTCCATCTCCCCCTCCTTCACCTCGTCCTCCCCCTCCTCCATCTCCCCCTCCTTCACCTCGTCCTCCCCCTCCTCCATCTCCCCCTCCTTCACCTCGTCCTCCCCCTCCCCCTCCTCCCCCCAGGTCCCCTCCTCCCCCTCCCCCCCCCCTCCTCCCCCTCCACCTCCTCCCCCACCCCCACCTCCTAGGCCCCCTCCCCCCTCGCCTATGTTCCCCCCTCCCCCTCCTCCTCCTCCCCCTCCTCCTCCTCCTCCTCCCCCCCCCTCCCCCTCCCCCTCGCCCCCCTCCCCCCAACAACATCAAGCCCCAGGCCTACTTACCGCCTCCCTCAACCTTCCCTCCTCCTCCTCCCTCAAACTTCCCCTACTGCCAGTAAGTCCAGCCTGACCGTGCAGTTCACCGCGTCCCGAATTGGCTGGGTGCGGATATGAGAGATAGATTGGCTGTATGAGAAGAACGCATCACCTGATCAATCACTGGAATTCATGTGTTCCCCTTGATCCTGTACCACATCAATACCCCCTGTCTACCCTGCCAGCACTGCCTGGATTTAATAGTAGCAACAATGTTAAGCATGGATACACCGTAATCACCGCACAGCCACCCTGTTCACAACAAATAGTGCAAATGACGCTCAGTCCCTCCTGTCCCTGCAAATGACGCTCAGTCCCTCCTGTCCCTGCAATGTCCCACTGCATGCTGCACTCTCATTACACTGTCACCGATCCTGAATTTTGCCGTTGTTGTATTTCCCCTCCCAACCCTGCAGGTGCAACACTAACCTTTATGACAGCCCTTGGCGCGTAGCGACCCAGAGCATCACTCAGGTCGGCAACACTCAAAAGGTAAGACGAGACGTCTGTGCGACTGGGCATGTGCCCTCCTGCCCGTTCTGGAAACCTCCATCTCTCAAGATTCCTCACAAATCTCCTCTTGTTTGAGCCAATGGCAGGCCCCTTCGGGTGGAGTGGGTATTACTGACTTGCAACAATGTCTGATCTAGGGGCAGGCAGAACTTGAGAACCTAAAGGAGGATGCGCTTCTTGCATCTGAGGTTCAAAACCCCTTGGCCTCTTGAGAGCCCCATGCAGGTCCTAGCATGGGTAAACGAATACAGTCCATGGATTGTGGAGTGAGGCTGTCTCTTCCCATGCGCACACGCACAGTTTTGATGGACAGCAACACAGTTGTTACCATTGGATTCAAAAATTCAATACGTGAGTCCTGAAAGCCCCAGCAAGCCCTTGGTCCAACTGTCTCGGATTATTTCTGGCCTTTTTCCCAGACTTTCAAGCTGATTGCTTCTGTCCCCGTGTGACTGCAGGTTGTGCTCAGGCTCTACGTGGAGACGACATTCAACAATGGACGCCCTCCCCCAGTCTGCGTGCTCAACATGCAGAAGTTGGAGATTGACCTCTACACAGTCGCAGGTGTGTGTCTGAGCCCTGCTTAATATTTTGGAAGAGATGGTTATTTTGCTTTGATGAAGATGAGTGATTGGGTTGTTGAAAAAGCGCTTTCTTATGTCTCCTGAGGAGAAGCCAGCTGACCTTGGTTGTGCAGCACACTTCAGTCACAGACTACCGTCCTAAAATCCCAACTTTCGACATTTCTTGACAACTTGTTATATGTGAGGTCGAAATCAGGAGGTTCAGACGCCCTAACCAGGTGGCTTTAGCTGAAGGATGTGAGGTGAAATCAACCTTAGGAATTGGCAGGGAAAACATGCGGCTCTTTCGTGACATTCCACTCAATTCACATCCCATCACCCTTTCGCAGCCTCCATGCTGTACAAGGGCTCTTTCAAAAACGCCATCATCATGGGACGCTCTTTCAACGCCATCTACTTCCAGACATCCTCGTGAGTGTCTTGGGGCCTCCTCCGCTCCTATCACACAGCTGGATGAAGAACAAGTATTTTGGTGACCACCCCTCTATTTTTGCACGTCTGTTCTAGCTCTATGCTGCTCTTCTTTTCTGCACTGACCTGAGCCCCTTGTCTTCTGTCCATCAGCCCGACTGTGAAGTTTACGACTCTCAACGTGCCCTGCTCTGTCGGCCAGGCAGGCGGCCTGCTCACGTTTGATGTCGTTGGAGTGTGAGTTCCAGTTGACGTCTTGATGATTGTGGCCATGCTGTATAAGGCTGAGATAGCTTCTTCTTGACCTGGACCCTTTGTCTCGGCAGAAGCCGCACACTAGACAAAAGGCCCCTGTCACCTGCAAACTTCTCCCGGCTCCACACCTACAGATGAGCCAAGAAACCTGAACCCTTCATCATCCTCCGCAGTCTACACAGAGAGTTACTATTTTGCCTTTGCAGCATCTCATATACTGCACTCTCTGAGATGTTCCTTTTTATAGCTAGACTTGTATCCTCTGCCCTGCCCGCCTCTTCAGGCAGAATGACCTCCCCCTCATTTGTATGGCACCTCGGTAAGGCAAGAGCAGCAACGTTTTCCATGTCCACCCTGCCCTCCCCCCTTGCTTGCAGAACTCTGAACCAGATGTGTGCGTACCGCAACGGTTGCACCTACGGCGCTTTTGAGAACCCAGGCACTACGGGCTCTTGCCCTCTCGGCACCTTCGCCGTGTAAAGGACGCACATTCCTGCACTGGCTGAATCGGATATCTGGTGAGTCTGCAGCCCCCTGGAATATAGCGTTAAGCTTCCTAGACCCCATGCCTCACTTAAGACTCGGATATGCTAGGATGCCGTTTCTTTCCTGCAGGATTTACTAAGTATGCCCCGACCTGTACCTCCCCACCCGCAGTCAAGGAACGGGCATGAAGCAGCTGTATTATGGGCGCAGTGTGAATCTGCGCCATGGTTGTGAAAGTCACCGCACACAACACCAAGCAGGTTGGCAATCAGAACATCACCCTCCTCGGGGAAATGATGCGGCAGGATCCCAGACCTATCGACCCCCTACTCGGAGGAGGTTTGCCGAGGGCTGTGCACCTGATGAAAATCGAGACATGCTGGCCATGTCCATTTTGTATCTTCAGGGCCAGTGACAGCCGGCAATAGTGTGCAGCCCTTTCCAAACCCTGGACCTAAGTTGGACGAGTTTACTAGTAGCGACAAAGAAGCGGACTTTGAGCCGCTCTAGCCATTTCCTTGACGCTGAGCCGCGGCATGTGCTTTTGATCTTTCAATTCATCTAGGCTTGATCTGGTGAGGTTGATTGAGAAGACCTGCATGTAAAGTTTTCATGGGTGTGCATCAACGCAGGGTTTTTTTCACTGTTCGATTAAGTTTCGATAGTAAATCAGGAGCATGCGCAGTATTGCATGCTGAGAATGTGACATTTTAATTTGTGTTGTCTTTGCCTTACTGAAGCTGAGTTGTCCCATGACCAGGGTCCATGTACCCCCCATGTACCAGCAAGGAAGAAGCGTTGGCATTATTCCAACTTCATAGATGTGGTAGTCAGAAGCCGATTCTGACATTTTTAATGAACGTGGTTTGTTTTCCTATCCAGCACAGAAAATGTTTATGCTATGTGCACCATAAGCTGTAACACACGCTGCTGAGGCACACCAGGTATGTTGTGTCACATCGCCCAACTATCGGTACTAGCTGGGCGATGTGACTTTCGTTATGCTCAAGCACGCTATGTTATGAGACCTTGAACCAAGAAGTCTGGTGAATGCACGAAGAAATGTGGAGCATATCCTGGATCCAACAAAGCATGTCCTTGCACGGCCTGGCTTTGATATTCTCTCTTCGGGTGACCATGTGGTCAATGGCACGAACGATCCCAAAGCAACTTATCATATGAATGGAAAATCGACTTGTTGGTGAGTAATTGCCCACTCAGGACATGGTCCCCAGTGGAAAAACCATGTCTCACTTTTCCCTTGATTCAGACATTCATGTCGATAACTTTCCTCATATTTCACTACATCTCTCTATTACCGGCACGGTTCAGGGGATGATTAAGCATGTGTGGGCTTCGCCTTAAGGACTGTTGGCAACCGACTCGGGCAGTTGCGTATCAAAACTTGCCATGCTGGCTGACAGCTCACTGCAGTTTATCCCCTCGTCATTACGCACCTTCCGCATGCCCTTGCCACATCCGCCCTCCTTTATCACCTGCCCGTGCAGCATTATTACGCCTTCTTCTCCTCCTACGTACACGTAAGCATCTGACAGCGTTGAACTTGGTGATCTTGGTTAGGGGAACGTCGTGGGCAAAAAAGGCCACATGCTCAGCACGAAGATTCCTGCCGACCTTTTGCCGGAGTTTTCAGCCTCAGAAGTGGATAGGAGATGCTGCACACTTACCAGACCAACATAGCGCAGGGCAAGCGTACGGGACAGGACACCCCGCTATCTCGGCAGTTGAACGTCTTAATCAGCTCAGCATGCGGTGCCAGCCCACCTCAGCCTAGACTGCAGGGATTTTGTCTGCAGTCTGAGACTTGATGGAGAAGAACACGGACATGAGTGCAGCCAACGTTCTCTCCATTAGGTTTTTCTAAATGTCATGCCATGCACACACTAAATGTGTTTCCATGCACATACTAAATGTCTTGCCATGCACACACTAACGTTTTCACCATGCACTTATGTTGCATGCCTGCAGACCATGAGGACCACCTTGTCCAGCTTGTCATGGCCAATCAAGCGCAGGATATTGAAAGATGAAGCCACCACTATGCTGCATCGCTACCCACCCTGCGACTTCTTCCTCAACCGAAAAAAACATTTATCTGCGGTGAGTCGCTATGACAAGGTTTGTCAGTCATTCCTTCTTATTCTTCTCATGCAAGGCTTCGTGAGAATCTCCTCTGAATCTCCTTCAAATTATCTTAACATCACACCCCAGTGGACATTCTGATGCATTTGGGCCCTTCATATGGATCAGATGTTGCTCCATCTAGGGATGATGCCATGCTGTCACTGACTAGCCAGCAACCATAAACACGCGGCCCCAGTCTCCCTCATGTGATCAGCCGTATACATGGTATGTCGGGATTGGGTCCAAGCCAGGCGACTTCAGGTGGGGCTAGGGCGGCGTGAGGGGCTGTGGTGGCTTCGGGAGGGCAGGGAGGGCAAGGGCCTCTTGTGAATGTCAGTGGGGATCGGCCCTCATCCATGTGGCCGCAAGTTATCACCTATCGGCAATCAGCTAGTACCCATCCAGCCAGCCCCTGAGGCCCTTCACCGCGTCCGGGCACCAAGGGCGATTTCACATGAGGCCTGCCTTCCCCGCCTGAATCATTAGATCCAGCTGAAGGCCTCTGAAACTGGACACATTTTTTACTTGTCCCCTTCACCAGCCCCTCAAAACCTACCTTGAAGGAGGTCTGAACCAAGATGTGAAAAAACAACTCACGCTGAAATTTGGCACTGAAGCAAGGGGCGGCTGAAGGGTTCTGAAACGGGACCCACTTTGTTTCGCCCCTTCACCAGCCCCTCAAAGCCCCCCTTGAAAGGCGTCTGACCCTAGACCTGACAAAAAAGCATGAGGCCAACTACTAGTACCTCCCAGCCTACTTGCAAGCGCATGAAAACTGAGCCATGCATGAGGCACCATCCTCTGGAAGCAAGTGTATGAATAGGCAGATATGACCTCAGTCAGCCAGTATGACCCCGCCCAGTCAGGAGCAGATCAGACACCTTTCCGCCAAGCCTGGTCAGTCAGATATGATCTGATTCTTATAACACAGGCAGTGGAATGAAAACGCCAGTACCGGTATGAGCCAGCCAATAACGATACTATCCTCGTTACAGAAGGAGCTGCCGGACTGGCCGAAGAGGGGGGCGAGGGGGTTCCGGGCTGCTCAAGTGGTTGAGATCGACCACGAATCGTGGATCAACTACGAGCCGAGGGACCGTGGGACTGTGGGAGGCAGGGTTGCTCGACTCAGGCTTTGCTTGTTCACCTGGTTCATTAACTCAACACCGTCGTTTGAGTCGAAATCCGTATTGATTATTTTCTGGTTTCTATCTGGGCCCTACGATTTGTTTTTAGCCTGACTGTGGCAGCCAGCTGCGGCAGCATGTGGCTGCGCGGGCAGCTGATAAAGGAGGGCGGAGATGATGAAGGAAGGCGGAGGTGGCAAGGGCACGCGGAAGGCGCGTAAAGACGAGGAGATAAAGCGCAGCGAGCTTTCAGCACAGGCTGTCAGCCAGCATGGTAAGTTTTGATACGCAACTGCCCGAGTCGGTTGCCAACATGACCGTACTGTAGCCTCGTGTTACAAAAGGCCAGGGGCCCGTTCACATTGGCTCCAATCCAGTCGTTGGGATCATTTGCGGCCCAAGTGTGGAACTAGGTAGGATCATTTTTGCCCACTTTCTCGCCAGTTTCAGCTACTTGCAGGAATCCGTCAGCCACAGACGATTTCACAGTCGATTTCTGTTATCAGCACAACACGATCGTCGTGGCAGGCTTATCAGTGCTGCTGTGAACGCGAGAGAAATCGTAGAGGTATCTCGAGCTTGTACCAGAGCTCGAACTGACCGAGACGTTCCATTTTGCCATTGTCCAGCATGGTTCCGCCTTGATCAAACATTTTGTTTAATCACACCCGTTAAATGATAACAACCGCGTAAACGAACGAGACTCGGATGCACGTAATCGACCTAGTTTGAGTATGCGTAAACCCTGAACCGAGCCGGCGTGGCAGCCTGGCTGCCAGCGTGGCAAGATCATTTGGATCATTTCTCAACACTACCTCTGAAATGATCCTAGATGTACACAAAGTACAACGACTAACTGTCGCCCAACTCGCGCCCAACTCGCGCCTCTAGTGTGGATCTAGTTAGGATCATCTCAGAATTCTGTACGGCGCCCACTTTTGGCTCGGATCACCCCCAATGTGAACGGGCCCCAGATAAGTCTGTCACTCAAACTCTAATACCGTACGTATACCAGATTTCTTTCAACCACATTAGAGATCGCCCAACGTCATACGCTTAGGGTACGCTTAGGGTGTAGGACAGCCAGCCCAAGAATTGCTGCGCTTCGCGCAGCTAGCTTTAGGATCGATGCCATTAATACGCCAGCCTTTCATATCTATTTAAAACAAGCACCTCAAACCATTTGGCAAATATTAGGCGATCCCGTACCTGATTCCGCACCTGAGGATTCCTTGAGGGAACCAGAGAGGGAACTATCACTTCGAGTTTTCGCTGCAACTGAGACCGAGTCAGTGCAACATTCGTATGATCCAATGTTTACCGACATCTTGCCGCGAACGCAACGCCTTGCTGGTTGATGCTGTCTTGCTCTATTCTGCCGGTGGGTGCATGGCCGCATGCAAAACACCCCAACAGTCACAGCACCATGCCTTCCCAGTGTGTGGAGCACCTCACCAGGCTGAAAAGCGCCACCTGCATGCGCAACGCCTTACCCTTATGCACAGCGCCCGCCCGGCGGGCGCCCGAGGGCGCAACGCCCTGGTATTGGCTGCAGACTGCAGTGCCCAACTTTCATTCAAAGCGCATGCCCCATGAGCAACGCCATGCTGGTTGTTGCAGTGTCCCACCCGCATGGTCTGTAATCCGCTCGCATGCACAGCTACCTCAGTCCATGCCGGTGTTTGTCGTAGTGCCCACCCGCATCCTCTTATTCCTCTGCAACCCGCTTGTTGGTGTGGCGCTTGCCTGTTTGTGCACCGTGCTTGTCGTTGCTGCGCACTTCCCTAATGCTCAATGCCCCCCGTATGTCGAGCGCCGTGTCATTGATTGCATCGCCCTACAGCTCCCTGCTGTGGGTGGCAGCTCCCAGCCCTCATGCGCAACGACCGCACGTATATGTTTCGCCCTGACATTGGTCGCAGCTCCCCACCCTTCCGCACTGTGCCCGCCCTGACAGTCATTGCAGCACCCCGTCCTCATGCATTGTGCCCTCTGTATGTGCAACGCCTTGCCGGTGGCTGCATGTGTAGCTGAGGCCAACTCGCATGTGTCTTTATTCCCTCAGACGCCTGTGACTTCGTTGACACAGTTCAAGATTGCGTGTCCAGTTTTGTTCAATTCTGAGGATGTAATAAGGGACTGTTTGGCTCCAAGTGGCCCCCTCGGCCCCCCTTCAAAGGCTGCACTGGTAGATGTGGCCTACTTTCTGGTGTCCTAATTCCTTAGGAAAACCACTGTGGCAGACATAGCTGACAGATATTAGGACTGCTGTTCCAGTTTGGTTAAATTCTGAGGAGGTGTTTGGGGGATGCCGTTTTGCTCTCAATGGGCCTCTCGGCCCCTGCTTTAAGGGTGCCACACTGCCACGGTAGCTGAGGCCTACTTGCTGGTGTCCAAATTCCTCCAGAAACTAATGCTATGCCTTTGGTGACATATATTAAGACTGCTGATCCAGTTTGGTTGATTTCTGAGAAGGCGTTTTGGGGAGGGGGTCGCTCTCAATGGCCCTCTCGGCCCCGCTTTAAGGGCGCCGCGGTGGCTGAGGCCAACTTGCAGGTGCCCTAATTGCTCCAGAGCACCAATGCGATGCCTTTGTTGACAAATGTCAGGAGTGCTGTTCCAGTTTGGTTGAATTCTGAGAAGTTGTTTGGGGGCTTGCCAGTGGGTGCAGTAGAGCTGCTGCGCACATGTAGTACATGCCAGTGGGTGCAGTGGTGCTGATGCGCACAGGCAGTGCATGCCAGTGGGTGCAGTGAAGATCCTGTGCACAGGCAGTGCATGCCAGTGGGTGCGGTGGAGCTGCTGCGCACATGTAGTACATGCCAATGGGAGCAATGGTGCTGCTGCGCACAGGCAGTGCATGCTAGTGGGTGCAGTGGTGCTGCTGCGCACATGCAGTGCATGCCCAAGGGTGCAGTGGTGCTGCTGCGCACAGGCAGTACATGCCATATGGTGTAGTGGTGCTGCAGCGCAAAGGCAGTACATGCCAGTGGGTGCAGTGGTGCTGCTGTGTACATGCACTACAGACCAGTGGGCGCAGTGGTGATGCTGTGTGCAGGCAGTGCGTTTCAGTGGGTGTTCCGGTACTGTAGCACACAGGCAGTGCGTGCCAGTGGGTGCTGCGGTACTGTAGCACACAGGCAGTACATGCCTGAGGGTGTTGCAGTACTGTAGCACACAGGCAGTGCATGCCAGTGGGTGCAGTGGTGCTGCTGCGCACAAGCAGTACATGCCAGTGGGTGCAGCGGTACTGCAATGTGCAGGCAGAGCATGTCAGTGGAGTGAGGGTGCTGAAGGGTGTATGTAGCGCATGCCAGTGGGTGTGTCAGTGTTCCTGCCCACAGGAAATGCATGACAGTGAGGTAGGTAGTTAGGCAGCATGCTTAAAGTGTACCGTATGTCTTTCTGCTAGAGGTAGGTGGGACCATGGTGCATCAGCATGCATGCAGTGCATGTCAGTGGGGTTGTGCCGGTGGGGCGCTACTGCAGGCACGCAGGGTGTAATCGTACCGGCAGGGCTACATGCATGCATGCAGGATGCTATGCAAGTAAGCAGGGTGCTGTCATGATGACGGGGCACCTTGTACGCAGGCGGGGTGCTGTCATACCGGTGGGGTACTATGCATGCAAGCAGGGTGCTGTCGTTCTGTCGGAGCCATATGCATGCATGCAGGGTGCTATGCAAGTAAGCAGGTGTTGTCATGATGTCGAAAACCTTTGTATGCATGCCGTTGCTGTCATGCCAGTGAGGTGCATGCATGCAAGCAGGGTGCTGTCGTGCTGGCAGGGCCATATGCAGGCAGGGTGTTGTCGTGCCCGTGGGGCGCAACTGCATGCACGCGGGGTGCTATCCGTATGACCGTGCGCAAGTTATGCCGGCTGAGTGCTTTGCATGCTGGCAGGGCGCTGTCCTGCCAGCGGGACGCTTCTACATGCAGGCGGAGTGCTGTCATGCCAGTGGGATGCTCTGCGTGCATGCAAGGTGTTGTCATTCGAGTGGGGAGCCGGCTTGCCGGCGGGGAGGAACTGCATGCGGGCGGTGTATTGGCATGCATGCGGGTAGCTACTGCATCGTTCTCACGGCATCTGATATCTGCAGTCCTGCCCGCATTGTGCCGGTAATTTACTGCCAGCTTGAGACTGTTGTGTGTAAGGCCATTTCGGCATCAGCAGCCAGGAGGATCCAAATAATCCAATATCCTCGTCCTCCTTCCTCTGGTTGAGCCACTCCTGGGCATCTATGGCGTCTTCAAAGAGTTCCTCCGCATCGATGAATTTGTTTCTTGCTCATCAATTCGCCCTGTGGCGCAGTACGTTGAGCAACTCTTGTCGAAGGTGTCTATTGATGGCCAAACTAACTCCCAACCCTAAACTCATTCGGCGTTTATGTAGGCTCAGGAATGGTTTGAGGTGCTTGTATTAAATAAATATGATAGGCTGGCGTATAAATGGCATCGATCCTAAAGCTAGCTGCGCGAAGCGCATCAATTCTTGGGCTGGCTGTCCTACACCCTAAGCGTACCCTAAGCGTATGACGTTGGGCGATCTCTAATGTGGTTGAAAGAAATCTGGTATACGTACGGTATTAGAGTTTGAGTGACAGACTTATCTGAAAAGGCGATGCCCATGTGTGTCATCCATCTCACTGCCAACATGGTCGTACATTTGCATGCCGTACAACCGGCCCTAATACAAATTCGGCTGATCCCAACATGATTCATTTCATCCTGAATCCCCAGGCCCTCAGGTCGAGGAGCAGAAAATCGCCTCTCGGTGGGTTCCCTGCAGAAACTAGGACTTAAGGCTTGCTATCTGCATTTGCAATCTCATGATGCCATCATGAAAACATGTGAATTTGTGATCCTGATGATGTTGCACCTACCATGTCGCATAACAACAGCAGCAACCAGATGGCGATGACGTGTGTCTGTGGTTGCGACTTGATGCTGTATATGCTGGTGTTGCTGCCAGCAATTAACGAACACCGCTGTATCGCTTCCTCAGGCAGCCCAATATGATGATGTCGCCAGCGCTCTTCTTCACAGCCCTCGTGCTCACGTTGGCCACCGCCGTGACATCAGGTGAATGCAGCTGGATCAATGCGCATGTGTGCCCCCAAATGTTGCGCATCCAGCAATCTGGCATATGTGGTTCCTGAGCAATGACACTCCGTTTCTGACTAACCCACACCCACCCTCCCTTTCTTACTCGCAGCATCTGACAGGTGAGCAACGGCGATCATATGACAGGGTGCAGTGTTTCATCGATGGCCTCCTGTCGTTGTCGCTATCGTTCGTTCGCCCCGGCCGGTCAGGACCGTCCGAAGACCCTGCTGGTGCCCCAGCCAGCGGCAACATCAGCGAGAACAACATCACGACGCAACAACTCCCTGTTATGCCACGCACGCAATTTTTAACGAGCGATTGTGCACACCTCACTTTGTCTGTCCCCTGCTAAGCATGTGGACACATTGTGCAAGCGCTATTGCCTCCCTGCATACTCGATACGAGCCAACCCGCATGAAGGCCGCGCAGTCGCAACAGTCCGCATGTAAATGTGCCTACTTGAGATCTTCCTCTATCTCGATGTCTAACACCATCGACCGTATCGCGTTATGTCCCCATCACTCATTTCACGTCATTCTGCGGTGTCGGTTCATCCCAAGTTGTATAGCTATGTCCGCCTGTTGTGAACTGTTATGCTGCTGTGCCTGATGCTAATTGATTCTTTGAACGGTGCGCACCGCCGAACAAATATCCCCTGTCGCTTTGTGCCCCCCTGTCTGCCCAGTCTGCCCCCTTCCTCCCATTCGATGCATTCATTAGAAATTAGGAGCAAGCATACCGACACTGCATGATTGCATCATCTCATCATCTCGCTGCTGCGTCATGTCATAAAGCTGATGCAAAATCACCTCGTTCAATCAAGCGATCAAGATTGTGTCTTACGTCTCGATGACCGCTGCCCTGCGAGCTGCACCTGCAACATTCAGCAACGCCCCAAACTATCAAGAACTGTGTTTCTCGTGTTAACAGCATCGACCCAAAAGCCTGTGCATGCACCTGAAGAGCTCTCTGCCACCTGCCCGCCACTCTGATGCCATAATCAGAGCAATTCCTGACGAAATCACTCCTGCCAAACCTATGAGCACGGGTATCTGCAATTTATCTTCGCAATTTCCCTTCCTCTTATCCCCTCACCTTCGCCTCACCCCTGCCCACCGACGCTTTACCCCCGCAATTTCCCCGCCCAGCTCCAGTCCCCACACTCCGCCCTTGCCTGCTCCCCTCACAAATCCCCCCAACAATCCACACTTTCCCTCGCTCCCCTTTCCCCTCCCCTCCTCTCATCCTGTTTCCTCCCAGACCACTGCCCGCATATCATCCTCTGACCACTCATTCCCCCTCCCCCGAACCCCCACGAATACCACCCACAGAAGCCTCCTGCAAGATGACCCCAAGTTCCCCAGCCTGTACCCGGGCTTCCCCTGGTGCCGCTGCATCAGCAACGACCCCTACAACCCAACATCCCTCACCTACACCGGGCTTTTCGTCCTTGACGGTGCCCTCTACATGAGGTTCTTCATCACCCTGAAGGCAGTGCCCACACCACCCGCACCAACCGCTTGCTCGGGATCTGACATCGGCAAGATTGAGTTTAATGTTGGTGAGTGGCCGCAGCCATCATCGCAGCTGCTGTTGCATAGCCTGGCACAGATCTAAATCGACTCCAACAAGTACCTCGTATTGTATTGCTGTGTTTAAGGGTTCGGGATGTAGGGTTAAGGGCTTCCAATAAGATCAGGAACCTGTGCTGTCCCTCTGTTGGGCACTAAAAGGAGTGGCAGGTTAGTTTTATGCTTCACAGCCTCCATGTAGATTTTAAAATAAGGGAAAGAATCCCTTCAGTTGAACAAGGTCTCTGCCCTCATGAATTGAAACTGATGGCAGCTGATGATCTGATGTAGTAAGAAGCGAAAGGGCTCATCCCAAGTTCATGTGCATGTAATGAATGCAGACAATCTTCGGAACATGCGGGAGGTGCATACACTATTGCAACGAGGCATAGGGAATTCACGCAATGCCTGCCTTGCCAACAGCATAGGCATCAGCAAGTTCCTGAGGATGGCTTGTTCATAGGCCCTGCCCAGACAGGCGCCAAAAGCCTGAGTGCCCAACTGATAGGGAAGCATAGTTATCCCCCCTTTGCCAATCCAGAGACCCTCTGCAGCTGAGCTAACACACTGTGGCTGTCAGGCATGGCACCCGTTTCTTTCAATGTCGTCCCCCCTTTTCTTGCCACTTTTTTTCACAGCCATGCCCCCCCCTCTCTTCCTCCCCCTTTTCCCCTGCCTATACAGCCCCCAACCAGAACTACTGCATCCGCAGCGCCCTGCTCGGCTATGGCTTCCCCAGCCTCGCGATAAACAAGAGTGTAACATACGAGCTGCAGTCCAACAACCGTGCTGTGTTGAAGGTTTCTGCCTTCACCTACACGCAGGCACAGGTCCTGAGCACAGGTGAGAGATACACTACGGCAGAGGCGAGGCTTCAGCGCATGTGTATGCCAAATCAGAAAAATGGAAAGACAGCCGAGCGGTCGTCAGTCTCTTACTCTCCAACAACATTACATGCACGCGCAGAACCTTAGCAGTGTCAGAACAACAAGAATGAAGGGAAACAATATGCTCAAAATAGCATAAATTAAACGGCACCCCTGATAATCATTACATCTTGATATATTCCTCCATGGCTGTACCCTTGGTGCTCAGACGATCATGCTGCCCCTTAAAACATTGTTGCCTTAAGATGTTCCCCACACTTCAGCATACATCACACTCCTCAGGGGCACCTCCGTTGCGTCCTGTGACCTCTGTCGAGTAGCCGAGTTCGTGCGACCCCTGTCATGTCTCTTCTCTTCCTCACCTCTGTTGTCATGTCTACTTCCTGCAGGTAACATGCTGCCCTTCTTCCTCAAGCTGGAGTCCAACTGCAACCCCGTGGAGCTTTTCGACCTGGGCTACTATCAGTTCAGCGTTTTCAACACCGCAAAGGACTGCTGCAACCCTGGCCTCCTTGGATCTATGCCCCCTCCCTCGATTACTCCCCAGGATGCATCTCCTCCTCCTTCACCTCCTCCCCCCCGTCCCCCTTCTCCTCCTCCTTCACCCCCTCCCCCTCGCCCCCCCTCTCCTCCTCCCCGTCCTCCTCCCCGTCCCCCATCGCCTCCTCCCCCCCGTCCCCCCTCTCCTCCCTCTCCACCTAATTCCCCTCCCCCCCCTCCTCCCCCTCCCCCTCCTCCTCCTCCTCCCCCTCCTCCCCCTCCCCCGAATCCCCTGCCCCCCTTCAATGTCAAGCCTAAGAGCAGCCCCCCCATCGGCATCTTTCCCCCTCCTCCCCCAGGCAGCTTCCCCTACTGCGCGTGAGTGCCACTGGGAGCTGATGGGTGTGTGGCCTTAGCTACACAGCAGGCGCGGGTCAACATGGATAATTTGCTAGTTGGTTGGGAGCAGTTTTTAGTGGCTTGGCATGAATTTCTCATTGGCTGGGCTCCCTCGTTTCTCTGATGGCTGGGTATGCTGGGACGCACACTGGTACCCTCGGTCACCATGTTGGCATAACCTTCATTCAAAACGTCCCTCTCGGGCATGCCTTCAGTATCTCACCCAGGATAAACTTCGAAAAGCATTTTGCCTAGAAAACTTGGCCCCAAAACTGTTGTCCACCCCCGTTCTCGTGATGAGCATGATGCTGATATGAGGTTTTGCATTGGTGCGATGTTATATTGCATTGTGTTGCATTGTGTTGGCGTGTATTAACCTTGTTTTCCTTTCCCCCTCTTTTACCCCAAAGGTGCGACCCTAGCATCTTCAACAGCCCATGGCGCGTGAGCACTGACAGCATCACCCGAGTCGGCACCACTGCAAACTACAATGTGGGTGCAGTTTAAAATACTTCATATTTTGAGGAGAACGTTATCCTCTTTTTGAGACTCTGACAGCTGAAATGAGGGAGCAACTATTTTGAAGATTGTAGGCTGCTGAGATGATCGTTGATGGCTGAGTTGCCAGTGCTGCTTCAGTGCACTTCATATAGACTACAGCTGCATCTGGGCATATTACCAATGGAATTTTGTGCGGTATGGCTGGTTGCTTTGGCCAGAAGTCGTAGGGGTTAGGTCCCAAAAGCCCTGCAGTGGCCGCTTGGCAGCCCCTCAACGGCGCACTAGTGCGCACCTCAGTAAAACCTGTCAGATAGTGCCCCTGTTGGAATGAATTTGTGTGTTTGTGTGCCATGGTATGGCGACCTCCCATTGGACGCCCAAAAGCTGATTCAGCATTTGGAAGGAGCAGTCATCTAGGGTCATAGGCAGCATGCTGACATTTCTTAAATTAGTGAGACATCTTCTGAGCAATCCTGATCATGGCTTAATACCAATATTCCTCGCGCCCGCTTCCCAGTCCCCCAAAATGTCATATTCAATTGGGATACCGCCTCGTTAATCCCCAGATGTGCACCTATTACCGCCCAATGGACTGCAAATGATGAGAACCTGACGTTTGAATTTGAAATTTGTAATCCAGGTTGTGCTGAGGATCTTCACAGACGTGGCCCAGGGCGGCCCCTGCACCACCAACATGCAGAAGGTCGAGATAGATCTCTACAGCGTCGCAGGTGGGTGGTGACAATGTTGCTGGCAGGTAGTGACAATGCCTTCATCAAGTGGCTCTATCATTACGGGGCGGGCGGTACCATTTTTGTTGTTGTTGAGAGTTGTTGAACAATCAGTCGCCATGGCAAGGGGTCTAGTTTTGCCTGTTTCTTTCGTCCAGGGCCTGCGGGACTCCCAGGTCCGAAACAGTCCTCTTGTTTATCTTCTCCCCACTCCATGCTTTTATGCTTGCCTGTTTGCACTTTCCTTCTCAAACTTATGCACGGCCGCGTCCATACCTTATCTTCCCCGCTGGCCCCTCCCCCCGCCCTGCAGCCTCCATCATGTACCGAGGCTCATTTAAGAACGCTGTGATCATGGGCCGCTCTTTCAGCGCCATCTACTGGCAGACATCCTCGTGAGTTTTATTTCACGCAGGGGGGCCTAATTTATGATTATGGTCTACCGTAATTTGATTTGCCTTCCCTAGAGGGTATGACAAAATACTTTCTTTTAATCCTGCCCTCAGGGCAAACTTTCGACCAAAGCTCTTAATTTCCGACTGAAATCTGGTGTTGGCAATCGATCAGTAGTACATTCATGTATCCCTTAACCCTAAACAGCGTGAATTATTGAGGGAAGGCAAAGTAAATGTACAGTACTCTTGCGAGGCCATGTACTGGCAAAATGCTGCATATATGCTTCTGTCTGTCTTTTCATGTGTCCTGACCTATCCACGCGCACGTTTGCCTTTTCTTTTGCAGGCCTACTGTTAAGTTCACCACGTTGAACGTGCCCTGCTCTGTGGGCGCGGCTGGAACTACGCTGTCCTTCATGGTCAGGGGATTGTGAGTGCGGGAGGGACCCTGGGGGGTGGGGTGGTGTATTGGGGTTGACTTTCAGGACATGGGGCCAGGGCCAGAAGACAGGCAACCCCTACGTGTTAGTGACTGTCTGTTAGTGACTCCCTTTTGCAGCCACGACTGGGCCGACGGGCATCATGTCTTGACTGTCACACGTCTGGGGGCCCGAGCGGCAGGGCTTGCTTCAACCAGTCCATGCAGCAGAGGCTGTGGCCTATCTGAGTTGTAGCTAAAATTACTCAATAATCAACAGGCCTGGATAGGCTGCTTGGCCTCCTGGGCGTGTGTACTGCTGTCAGGGCTGGGCCTGCGGCTGAGCTTGTATTTACTGCCAAGCGGGACAAGCCCAACCACTACGATCAAAACTTAAGATCCTGACAACTAATCAACCGTTCCCCCCCCTCCCCCCTGCAGCACCTTGAACCAAATCTGCGGCAATACCGGCACGTGCAAGGTGGCCGCCTATGACAGCCCTGGTGGCCAGGGCTTCTGTCCTGTCACCACCTTCCGCGCAATCTAAGGAAGTGTGGAGAGCGGAAGCTTGTGTGGGCTGTCACACACCAGCCAGAGCTGATACCCATGCCCCTGTGTGGTGACTGTTGGCCCCCTGAGGTGGAGAGGCTGAAAAGCATTTCAGAACCCCAGCTGGTGAATCAGTCCTGGGGGACTGGGGATGAGGACCTGGCCGGCAGAGGCACGAGGTGCTGCGGCCCTGCCCCGGATCTTTCTAGATCTTCTTGAATCTCTGGCCTTCTGGATTTGTTGGAGGGAACAACCCGTGCCCCGTTCCTTCATTTTATAGTCTGGATAGTATCCGCCCCCTTGGCCAAGGTGTTTTTAGTTTGCCAAGTGGTGGTGAGGCACCGACTTGGAATATGTAGTGTGTTACTTAACGAGTAAAACAGTTGATTTCAAGTTAACCTAGTGACTACAGCATGCAGTGTCGCTAGCAGCTACTAAATCGTTTTCTCCACCCTTTTGCTGTGATGACCGGTCTGTACTAGTGCATATTAATTGACGCTCGCCTGTGCTTTGTGAATTAGCTTTGTAAATCCATAATCATTTTCCCCTTGGCTTGGTGCCGGCTGCGGCTGCATCAGAGTTGCAGGTTTCAGATTCTTATAAGTGGAAAACAAGGGGAGCCTGCGCCCGCATAAATAGCCCTTTCCCAAAGACCTGGAGGATCTGCTGCGTAGGTGAATGATAACCATGTTGTTCTCTTGGCACCTAAAAAAACCAATTTGAAAATATTGAGAGGGTGTGTGACATTGACATCATTTCTATTAAAATGGTTGAGTAAAGAATGGAAATAACGCTGAAATGGACAGTAAAATGCCGTAAGGGCATGAAACATTGGGCACGTTCCCCCCACAAACCTCATTTAGCTTGTAGACCTGCCTTGACAGTGCACAGCGAGGTGCACAGAGTGATTTTTTTGATTTGCCAACCTTAAATTGTGCTTGAAGATCTCATTATCTGCGCTCATGGAACTAGGGTGAGGAGGCATCGTGGATGCAAAAAACAGTATCCCTCCTAGCCGACTCATGCAGTTACTTTTGTCCCCTTGCTGCTGTCTGGATGGCAGATCGTCACATGGATGGTGATATAATGTAGGGTTCTGCACTGCAAATCGTGGTCGGTAGGGGTGGGGCCGATATGTCACAAGTGGCAGGGCAGAGATGCACCTCACTGCCCCTCAAAGGCCTCGGCACACCCGCTTAACTCAACTAGGAGCCTATCTGACAGCCATGCACTAGGCGATACCACGGCGGTACCACAACTGCAGCCTGAGACACTCTGGAGCTTACACGATCCATCACATCCACGATGTTTCGCTCTGTGCCGGTCACAGTTGCCTCCAATGATGCCCTCATCCAACGGGGAAAGACTCCAGCTGACGCTTGCACCAATTGAGAAGTTCTGAAATTTAAGGTGTGGATGCTCGGGAGAGAGACAGCCATGAGACATTGAGACCCCCACCTACCACCTCTGGGCATCCCACAGGCAAGGGGAATGCTAAGAGGAAAGGGTAGGTGGACACATTGACAGTCTTCATGTGGATCTGGTAACTATGAAAGACCTTGTTTGGCCTAATTTCTGCATCAGGCTTTGAAATGGCCTATGCAGCCAATGCCGCCGCTGCCACCTTGTCCCCTTCGCCTCAGCTACCCTGCCCCTCAGCGGGACCGGGGGAACATCCCCTGGGTACAATATGTTTACATGTGCCATGGCCGCCAGAGGTCAGCACTTGCCTTTTTAAACCTCAGGGACCGCCTGGCCATAAGCCCCCAATAAGACCAAGTGACTTATGGATGCATGGCCATTTCTGATATTTCAAAACGTTGACCTGTGTATGCTTTTTGCAAATCATCAGTCTGAACAAAAGCAAGGGTTCGGACTGCCATCCGAGCTGACGAGGCCTTGATGTGTGTGTTGCGAGCTGGCCATGATTTATGCCATGAAGTGGACAACTAACTTTTTCCCAAACGGTAAATGACTTGCAATGATCCCGAAGGTGACAAGGCCTAACACTGGCAGGCCCATGTACCGCTTGCATTTGCTTAGTGACTCAAACTTAGGGGAAGAGGGGATGAGGTGCTGGTTCATACCACGTTCCGAAAATCTGCACACGTGATCGAGAGGTCGGTCGTGCAACTCTTGGGTGCAACTACACATAAAGGTCTGCAAATCTGTCCATCTGATGCTCACACGTGATCAGGAACCCCCCTAGCACCATTGATGTATGGCTTGCCGTCTAACTGACGTTGGCACGTGAAGACTTCATGTTATTACAGATGTTGCGTACCAGTGGTTACCCACATTATCACTCACCAGGTCCAAATATAGCCAGTGCATAGTATACATGATTCTTGAGCATTGTCGCAACAGCCAGGGTGTTGTAATTTGAACACAATTTGGCACTATTTTGTCCTCCTGGCGGCTCAGTTAAATCTCGCTCGTCAATAGCTGTCCATCTGCCTCATCCTGCCTCATCAGTATTTACCAATGGCATGAATACTCAGCTTGTGTGATGGTTGAGCGATATTGGTAATGTCAGAAGCAGCGGAAAGATGAAAAATGTGTACATTCTGGTCACCCGCATTCTGGTACGGCAACCGAATCCACCAGACTTCCTCGGCTTTCGGCATTTCAAATATATCCATTTGAATTGCTCTTTATCCACCACCCATTAATTTTAGCGCAGTGTCTTTGTCAGCTCCCTTGTCTATTTAGTCAAAAGCCATCTACCTGCCCTTGTGTAGTACTGTCGGTTTCTGTCGGCTTCATCTCCTCCTTTGCTTCTCCACCAAGCCTGCTATCAAAGCTACATCCAGGAGCTTCAGCTTGCATCGCTGCTATTGCTAACCCCTCGGGTGCACACATGTAAGTGCACGAAGCAGAATTCGAGATGCTTGTGCAACGCTAAAATCAAGAGTGCTCACATCGGTTTCCTGCTTTCGTTGCCTATTGCATGCATGAGAAGAATGAAGGAAGGAATAGCAACTCTTGATGCTGAGCCTGCACGGGCCCCTCCCTGGCTCGCAGTTCGCCCCATTTGAATATCGAATTGAGGATCAACCAAGGCGTCTCGTCATCAGCGTGCTCAGTCTCTAAGAGAGCTTGGAGACCCGTGCTGCGCTGCTCAATCAGCACAGCCCTGCCAGTGTTCGTCATCTGTGCACGCCCCCTCCCTCTCCCCTCCCCTAAAAGGAGGGAACCTAGACGAGAGCCTCCTCCGCCTCCTCTCCTAGACTTTCTTAACCTGTGTGCGGAATGCAGAACATCAAAGACCCCGCCTTCGCCAGCTGCTGTCTGACGCTGCCTACTGTAAGAACGCGGCATGACGCACCATCTCGGGGCGCACTGGCGTTGATACAAAGCCACCTCCTACCCTTCTCGCCCACAACTAATGACATCTGCTTCATCCATGAGGACGAATACCATATGCACCCGCCGTCTGCACCCTCGGCCAATGCCCTCGCACCCGACCCGCTCTGCGAGACGGCCTCCCCAGGTCCGGAGGGGAAAGCTTTCAGGGGTTGAAAAACGCTGCAGATGCAGCTCACTGGTAGCATGGGGTCCATTCTAATGCAGGCCTCCTCTTTTGCACCATAACCCTCGTAGTTGTAGCTCTCTCTTCGCCAATGTCCTGCCCTGGTCACGAGGTTGACAAAGACACCTTCAAATCCTTACTGGTAACCCATGGCCTTAGTTACGTATGTGTTCCCCACTTTCCTTGGTCCCTCCTTGTGCAGGCCTTGGCCATCCGCACCTCCACCAAATGCCCACAGCCCCCTACGGTGGCTACAGCACATTCAGCCACTCCATTGATGAAATGCAGCGAGCGTTGGACAGCGAGGCGATTCAGGACTGGTTCCTCAAGGTCTCAGAGATCTTGGCCATGTAAGTGCGTGGCCGTAATTGTTGGGCGGGTAACCTTGCCGATAGGGTCTTCCACAGGGTCACACTTTCATGGAAATACAAATACTGGTGGCCTTGCAATAAAAACAGTTCTGGTGAACATGGTTGGGTCAGTGACGGGTGCATTGCCTTCAGTGCGGCTCAGCTGCAGCTTCAGGCAAGCATAAGGAAGAGCGCTGGTAGAAGACTGCAAGAAGCTTGGACCGCACAAGCATCAGACCGTTGGGGGGCAGCCCTGAAGCTTCAACATGCGTGCAGCCCATACAATTCTCATCACCTACCCTGGTTCCCACCCACTTCCTGTCCTTGTCTAGGGTCTTGCCATAGGGCTGTTCATTTCTATGTTGTCCACCACCACTCCCTTGCCACCATTGCCGACTCCAGACGGTCTTACCTGCACTACGACGAAATGCGAGTGATGGAGCGGAGCGCTGCCAAGAGAAGAGCCCGAAAAGAAGAAAGGGACCTAGCGGTAGCAGCTGGAGTGCCGGCGGCAGAAGCAGAAGCAGGGGGCAAGAGAGGCAGAGCGGTCACATCGTCCCCTGAGAGGCTGGTTATAATGCCATTGTCTGCTACGCTTGCAGGTGAGGTGTCCACCGCATGACCTCAGGATTCCCGTGGCTTTTTAAAAGGGCCAGACAATGCAAGACGAAAAATAGAGAAAGGTAATCAGAGGAACGACAAGAAAACAAACTGGTCGCATGAAACTTCAGTCCCTTTTCCTCATCTGTTCAGTAGAACCAGAACTCTTCCAAGATCAGTCTCATGCTCATCCTGAGACTGTGGGACATGGTCATACCCTGTCGGGGGATCAGCGTATCACGTCCGGTCTTGCCTGCTTCCTTTGCAGGTCCCTCACTAGGGGATGGCGATATGCATCAAAACAACTTTGGCTCACCCACTCGTTTCATCATGTACAACAACTGGCCAAGCGGAGACGCCAGCCCCCTGGCCAGGGACTGCCTCTGGCGTCCAGATGACTTGGTGAGAGGACCTTGCCTGTGATAGAGTCAGAGTGTTGCTGCTGCATGGCAATGAGCATGTCAGTACTTCAGCTACATTACAGCCGGAAAGCTAGCGATCGCATCTGTGGCGCATAGCTTGGCAGCCTGTGATTTTGCCAGTGTGACCTGGCAGCATGATGGCGTGGCAGTGCGCCAGTGCCGCACAACAATACTGGCAGCTTAGCATGGGTTAATACAGCAAAATAATACATCAATATTGATGGTTGTCTCAAAAATGAAAGAAGAGAAGAGCTAGGGTCTCGGTCCAATTATTCCGAAGGGTAACAGCACGGCCTCAGTCTCGTACCATGCCGCACTTTTCCCTAGCTCTCCAGGACACAGCTTTATTTTTCAACTTTTTCTGAACTGCAAAGTGGGCCCTTGTTGCTTGACAGTGTCAGCGCCTCTCTTCATGATTACAATATCTTGATAGTACCTGTCCAAGACACCAGTACCAGAATATGTTTACCCTGGTGAATGTGTGTATTTTTCTGTAATAAACTATTCGTTGGCCATACCGGTAAGTGGTCTGTGGTATTTGCCTTTATTCCATTAGTGCCAACCTTCTTCTTGCCCCTCTGTGTGCAGGTCCATGTGCAGGTCCAGCTGCAGGACACCACGCCCAGCAAGCGTTTGGCCTCGATGGGATCCCCCAGATGAACCTGCTGGACACCACATGAAGCAAGCAAGTGGCTTAGGTGTGTGGCCCACGAGGAACAGGAAGCCTGCAACGCTGCCGGAGGTGCCTGCTAGACAGGTTCTGCTGCCAGCAGGATAATATTGGGTGGTGTTCATGTCTGTCCATGGGTAGGCCTCAAACCACACGCACCTGCCCTAGGCCCACAGGGCTTGCCGCGCGGGATTGATAATGCCCATTTCAGACAGTCAGCTCCGAGATTGGCGTCAACCAGCGCTGCTGTAGATCACACCCTGCTCCTACCAACGCTGTCTGGTTGCGAGCCGGCGATGTGTACAGCCCAGCGCCACTTGTTTCTTTTCACACACTTTTCAAGACTTGAAGAATGAACCTGAAGGGTAATTATGTCTTGGGCTCAAGCCCCCATGGCGCATTTAACAGCCCCAACGGCTTTTCGCCCCCAAAGGCCAGTTTTGATTACAATTCCCTCCCTGGCCACCAGCCGCGCCAAGTGGTGGTGGTGGGTGTCCCTCTTAACAAAATAATACTGCATAATAATATGACACCCTCCTGCTGTCAGCAGGCAGACTAAGGGTCGGGCGTGTGCCCTCTTTCCCTTCTAGGCTTGAAGGGGGTGCGCCCACTCTCTATGAGCGTAAACTGCTCGGCACAACTCCATCTTGCGTTTTGTTTCCTCTGGGTCCTGCTGGTTTTGGCAATTACACCTGTTACTGTCTGGGGGGAACACGACTGACAGATCCGGGGTCACTGTTATTTTGATTGTGTGGTTTTAGGTTGACTCACAACAACTCCATTTGGATAGTTTCTAAAGGTTCGTTTCACAGCACTGCCGAGGTGAAGCATCAGTGGTCGGTCCCGGGGCCCAACTGGGTGACCAGATGATGGATAGCCGATACCTCCCCTGTTCATGTTGTCTGCCAGTTTCATCGCCTGTTGGTGCTGACTGGTCACTCGTGTTCTGCAAATGGCATGGGCCTTGGGGCGGGTCGTTTTTACATTTCTGACTCCAACCACCCAACCTTTGAATTCACTGGTTGCTGTGCCTGTTATGGACCAGCTGTAGGTCTCATACAGGCCAACGTTTGTTTTGTGCTATTCCAGCATACTTCAGCCACGCTGCATCTCGGAAACCATTGGTATGCTCCTGGCCACGCATGCTGGTGCTCAAATTTCTTTCATTATATCCAGGTAGTTATTACTAGGTTGCCTTCCCCCCTTGGGATCTGTGTACGCTCGAAATGATGCATATGCAACCCGACAAGCCAGGCGAGCAATAGCTGCAACGGACCCTCACCCATGCTGCTGCGCTGCCATGGGCTCAGTAGTGCGGCTTGGACGGCATCGCTATAATGTTGCAGCACTGTCATTGGGTGAAGTGTCAGTAGGTTGGGAAGCAGTAGGTGCAATGCACAGCTCCCCGCTCGCGCATTTAGAGGTGTGCAAATTTTGTCTCATGTGTCTCTTGGGCGCTGCGTTGATTGTACAAATCTGAATTGTGTTCCCGCAGTAAGATGGCACTTCTTATTGAATGTGGCACTTGCAACAGTCTTTGTTCAACCACCTGATGTTTTAAACTGTCGGCGGTGTGTGGCCTTATTTCAAGGCTCAAATATTTTTTGATGACATGTCAAAACCTGGATTCCGGCACCGGTCTTGTTTATCGGGTGCTGTGAAGGCTGAATGAAAGCAGGAGGATTCAGAGCAGACAGGGTATGGAACCTGCGGGACATGTCCTAACACCAAGTACAAGGATGCTACCATTCGATACAACATGAAGGTTTTCCAACAGTGAGGAATATTTTGCTCGAATCAAAGCCAGCCATCAATGAAGTCAACAATGACTGGACAGGTGAGCGACATCAAGCACATTTGGAGAAACAAAAACCTCGGCATAAACCTGAACATAATTGTCTGCAGTTGCAACATATTTATATACCTCTGCTTCATGAGTGGCCAGGCAAAAACTTGTGAGGAGGATGCCTGACAGAGTGCATGCAGATTAATACGGTATTCTGGACCTGGTATAGGGTACCTTGTGTATTAGACGCTTGAAGAGTCCACCTGTTGGCAGACTCCGCGTAGCAAACTGGTCCTCCACATTAGTTCAGCAGCCGCACGCCGTTATACTGATGTCCTCTTCTCACACTCTTCATCCCCGCACGCACCAGAGCTGAGGACAGGGCGCAATCAGCCTCCGGCTTGACATAATCAGTGGACCCAATGCTCTGAAGGGAGGCTGTGATACCGCCCTGCAGAGGGACAGGTATGGGATAGTTAATTCAGCCCCATTCGTATTCTTAAAATGCAATTTTCATTTTTAGGCAACATACTGCTGAGTGGGGCATTATGAGGGCAGCTTTTAATTTTGCATCATGAAGAAATCGAGAGGCACCCGGGGGTGGCTTGAAGTACCAGGTACCTGCGCCATACTTGGAACGCGACCTCCATTGGCCTTGGCCTCGATGCTCATGCCCCTGGCGGCATATAAACCCTTGTAGATGCCGACGTGCTTGTAGCCCAGGTTATGGGCAATCTAGGGAGGGTGAGCAAAAAAGCGTTTGTCGCATTGCAATCCATTGAGTCTCACAAGGGTGGGGTGGGGCCCATACATGAAGTTTGTTTCATACCAATGGACCGTGATCACAAAATAGTACCAGACTGCATTGTCCTGTATGGTGAAAAAGCAAAAAGTGTGCCAGATTTTGGGGAAACTGTAACACCTCACTGCCGGTACCCTTTTGATACCCCTGTGGATGTTCCCAATCCTCCATCTAGAAATTGTTACAGTTCCAACACTTCCCTGCGCCACCCACTCCCGGGCCAGTCCTTGCACACTCCTTAAATCAATATCGCGTTTTTTTATGCAATGGACCGCCACCCTATTGCCTTGCCTCTGGAGCGCGTGACTTGAGCTCCCAGCAGGGGATGCCTCGAGCAAGAGGAGTAAAGAAGCGTGTAATAGACGTGGGGTTGCTGTTGTAGTCCATAATCCTAGTCAGTAAACTTGGTCTCCTTACTCTCCTAAGCATCGGTATTTAAGGAAGTGGCAAGATATTATCAAAGAGTGGGACGTTGACACAATCGTTCGTTTTGATGCCGAGTGAGATTCGTTGGTTTCTGACGTTGGTAAGAATTCAGTGTTTTTGCATCTGGTCTGTCACGAGGTCTGTCACGGGTCTGGGGTCTATCTCTCACGGGTATTGAGCCAGGGTCTGTCAGCCTGGCTGGTTTTCGGAAGTCACAACTGACTGATTCGATAAGGATCAGCGACGAAAATACATATCGTCGACAAAAGCGATGCACGATCGCAGATGATAATTGGTGACGTTCACCTTTCCTTGAGCATGCGTGCGATCCAGGCCACCAATCAACTGGCGAACGTCGGCATGCGCTGGCGTTGTTGTTGGCGTTACCCGTGCCTGCCGTGCTCCCGAGCCCGCAATCTTTGCGTGACATTCGACTATCTGATGAACTGACGCGTGATTCCGTACTATATAGACGTACATAATTGACTAGCGGCTGTATGCATTCCATACCCGGATTATAGTGGTGCCGCTACCAATTTGGGGGGAAGTCCGAAATAAATTGTACAATGGAGGCTTGGTGTGTTTATTTGTAGCTGCGGTATACCGCGATTTGGGGAATCGATCGATTCCCCCCTGCTTTTACCGGAAATCGCGGTATACCGCTGGCTCCCAGGCCAGCGCGGTAAGAACTAGGTTTTCGAAATCTGCGGTAGTGACAGGTAGAAGTGCCCTCCATGCAACCATTTCGACATGAAGGATCAAATGGGTTATACAGTTTTTAAATGCTGCAGCGATGGCACTGGGAAATGCGTTAAGGGATCGGATCGTACTTCGACGGGGCAAAATTGGGAGGCCGTGGCCGGTAGATCTCGGCGTTAGGGGTAGGCACTAGGCAGTTAGACGTTTGACACTGTGGCCCAACATTTGTGTGACCCTAAATTATGAAATAAATCAAGCAAATCCATTGATTTAGAAGACTCTAGGCAGTTGAATATTGTATATTCTGTCTCAACACTGTGATTGGCCGCATATTGAAAATAAAGTATTTTCAGTGCATTATGTTTCACGTGGCAGTCTTGTAATAGACAATCAATATGGCAATATCCGACTACCGGTAGCTAGCTGGATGTTGACAGTCTATCACTGACACACAACCCCCTCATGGCGGCAACCATGGCGCTCGAGGTCAAACTGCAACTTGAGTCAAGCTAAACACCTTAGGACGCACCTGGTGCGAGAAGTTGCTCGGTGCACTGGAAGAGCTAGAGCAGAGAGAAGCCATCCCCAAATTGCGCCAGGTAGTGACTGACATATAACTGGCACAGAGGTGCTGGGTTCCCCCGGCTGGATGATTCCAGTTGCGCCTGCTCGTAGGGTTCGTTCATCAGCGCTGACACCGTGACAGGCGCAGCTAGACGCAAGCGGCGGGGAGGACCCCAGGGACCCTACCACTGAGCACAGGTCTGCGGCTGCCTACCGCGCTTGGTTCCAGTCTAAGGCGGGCGCCGTGCTACACAAGCCAGGAGCCGTACCAACATTAGGCGTGCGCTTGTGTGTGCACGAAGTTAAGGCTGCGGCTCGGTGCGGTTAGCACGGCTGACACGAGAGGACGGTGGAGCGATCAACATCGTGAGACACGCTGCTGCCAGCGGTTTTGGAAAAGGGGAGATGGCGAGTAGGTGGAGGATGCGCTGCATGCCTGCTTCCAGTGCCTCAGCGTGAAGGAGAGGCTTAAGAAAGAGGTTGGACAGGCCCCTCGGAGGGCGCCACAAACTTGCAACAGTTGTTCTGGGGCAGGCTTGGGAGGCTCTGACTTTTGTTGAAGACGCGGTACTGCGGTAGGCATTGTCGAGGCCTAGTTTGTTGCTTTTCATTGCCCTCTTGGGGAATAGGCTTGAGAGGGGCAGAAATACTTCGGGCTGCGCATTCCTTTTGGTAGGGGTATTTGTTTCTCCTTAGTGATCTTCTCCTTCTTTCCCTCTGACCTTACGTTCCCTCGTGCATGGCCCAGAGGTGTAGAACAGTGCATACCCGCTGGGCCCTGCTGAACGCTCGGCCACGTGGGGCTGGTAGGGAATGACTAGGCTCAATGCCAGGTACCATGCACAGCCTGGGCCATGGTGCAGCCATGCCATCCTCCTATGTGAGGGGGCAGGAACATGGAACCCGGCGCTCTAGTCAGGGGGGGAGAGAAGATCGTGTGGCAGGTTCGATCCCTGAACCTCTGGCCCTGAGGTGCAACGTCATGTCGTCATTGACAAGTTAATGTCGTTACACTATTGGGCCCCCGGCCGAGGTTTGAGCGGGCCCAGAGGTCAATAACGTTACACCTCTGGGCCCGCTCAAAGCTCGGCCGCGTGGGCGCCCAACTGTTCAGAAGGGAGAAAAGAAGACACTAAAAGGAAGAGGGGGGGAAAGGAACAAAAGGAGAGGCCGGGAAGGCAAAGAAGACCAAGTCCGACACCTGAGTTCCACTAGAGAGTAGCCCTGAACAAAGCCTCTCAAAAACCACAAAAGCTAGCGTATCCCACCCCTGCTTGGCCGCCAGGGCGCCCCACTGATCAGAAGGGAGAAGAGAAGAAACTAAAAATGGGGCAAACAACAGCAACCACAACAACAAACAAAAAAAGGACCAAAAGAGAAAGCCGGAAAGGCAAACGACACGGGCGCCTCAGAATCCCTAGAGACTAGCCCTCAACAATGCCCACAGCTAAGTCCACAAAAGCAAGTGCATCCCACCCCTGTTCAGCTTGGTACAGCTGCGCAGGGGTGTGATGCACTTGCTTTCCTTCTCCCAACTTCACTGTTGGGCGCAACAGTGAAGTTGGGAGAAGGAAAGCAACTCTAATAAAGGAAGAAAGGAACACAACGGGGAAATACATTATTTCTCCCCCCTCCTAAAAGGAAAGCAATGCGAAGATTCCTCGCCCTGACGAGTGAAGGCCTGGACAAATGGAATTGAAAGCGAGGAGAAAGCTCAACAGGAACAGAAAGGAAAAGACTGAACTCCACTTTCCTCTCAAAGAAAAGAAAAGGAAACCATATTCCAACTTCCCAGGAATCTAGCCTTCTATGATGTCAACCACGTCTGACACAAATGCCACAGCCTACCACTCATCCACGCCTGCTCCCGTACAACTGATGAATATCTGTGGCGCCTTCCTGGGGGCCCGCCTAACCGCTCTCCCTGACCTGGTCCTTGACGCTAGGTCATTGGGAGCAATAGACTATATAGTTCTCACGCATACTGTCTGAAAACATGTAATGAGCGGGCCCAGAGGTGTAACGTTATTGGCTTTGGGCCCTCCTGTTCACTACATGTCAATGACATGATGTTCACTACATGTGTGCGCTTCCGGGGGCTACGGTCTTACACTGCACAAATGAATGAACCAAGGGGACCGCACTCAACGAGCAACGAAGAATCCTTTCATGTGCTGTTGCTTATCAGCCCAAAGATAGTTGATTTGCATGCGTCGATAACTGAAGGAATTAAGAGCTGTTTTCATTTCAATAACAGGCCATCGAGTGCCATGAAGGCTCTTGATAATTTGAGTGCCAGAAAGTGCATGGGACCTATATCCATGATCCACATGGTAGCATATAGATGAAAGGGTCACCTGGCGGGACTTCCCGAGTGCCTACATATTTTTGTGTGACGGCTGGACATGCGCCCATGCATTAAGGGTGATAAGGGTGAAGCAAGGGGCGGCATAATTGAAAGGATTGCCAGTGACCCCAGGCAGTGACCCCATCCACCGAAAGCTTCCAAATTGTGCGGACATTCATAACTGAATCGGTGCATGTCTGCGCACTGGATTTTGTGCGAAGTTTCAGCTCAAATGCTGACCAGCTGGAGGCTAGACATGTTTGCGTCTTCGTATGACTAGTGGTGCCTGCCCAGCAGCCTGCCAATCGTAGTATATCGGTTGCGCACACTGAATTGAACATGGTGGGGAAATGGTCCAGTTGTATATCACTGGTGGCACCCATATCCAGAGGTTGAGGGATCGAATCATCCACACGATCTTCTCTCTCCCCCCGCCTAGAACGCCGGGTTCCATGTTCCTGTCCCCTCACATAGAAGGATGGCATGGCTACACCATGGCCCAGGCTGTTCATGGTAGCTGAAATTGAGCCTAGTCATTCCCTGCTAGCCCCACGCGGCCGAGCTACAAGCAGGGCCCAGCGGGTATGCACCATTCTAAACTGAATTGTACATGGCCAATACCGCATGTCCATGCATTCTTAGTGTGACCTCCATGTACCGGTACCCTCATACCAAAAGTGGTTGGACAAATACCCGAAATATTGTACAAGAATAGCTAGCACCAAGAGCTCCCCTTTCCCCCTGTGGAAAGAAGAGAGTTGGACGCAAGGAGCAACCCCGCCTCCCATGCACAAATGCCACATGGACATAATCGTTGTGTGGAACAAAGAAGCCCAGTCCGAGCAAATCGGGTGGAAACAGGATCTCCTCATCAGACTGCTCCGCACAACCCTTGCACATGTAGAAAAACACCCGCAAGCCAGGGCCAACCCCCTGCTAACCGCAACATGGACCCAGCCTCCTCCCCCATGTGGGGATAGGGTGGAAGAAGGTCAAGGAGAGCTGAGCCATGCCCAGCCCATGATAGGATCAAGCTCCTTCCAACGTTCTCCAAGGGACACTGACATCCCTAGAGCAACGGAGGTAGACCCTACACTGATGGCAGCTGTATTGAAACCAGCCTCAAAGAAGGCAGGAAAGTTCAGCTAACTGGCGCTGGCCTCCACATCCCGAGCGCCACTCCCGATCAACAGGACATCACCATTAACCCGGCTGGAGAAGGTCCCACAAACACCATAAACAGAGCCGAACTGGCAGGGATTTATGGACCCCTAGTGAAAAGACAGACCAAGATAGCTGTGGTCAGCGCCACATCCTTGTACCAAATCCGTAGCACAGAGACCTCCTCCAACATATCGTGGGCCAACTCCAGCTCATGGCGTCCCAAGGGAAAATAGTCGAATTCCATAAGGTGAAGGCCCATAACGGAGATATCGGAAACGAGAAAGCCGACGGTGTCGCTAAACGGGCAGCTACTCAAAAGGGAGAATGCGATCTGACCGTTCCAGTGAGCTCCGAACCCTCGCAGTACGGCTCTTTCTGGCTTTTCACAAAACCTGACGAAGAGGACCTAACCAGGTAGAGCCGCAAGGATTAGAAGATCTGAAGGGTGCCCTAAAGACACACATTCACGAGCGCCAAAAGCTTGGCCGATCCAACGTCGATAGCGTATACTTCCAAGGGTGGCAACGGTTGCAATCGATTGCTAATGGGGCCCTCAGCAACAGTTTCTTTAACCACCCGGGAGTCACTCTGGCCGAGAAGAAAACAGCCCTTCGATGGCGACATGGATGCCTTTGGAATAACAAGGTGGCGTTCAGGTGGGGCAAAAGTACCACCGACAAATGCCCCTTGTGTGGAGAGCATGACAGTGCAGGCCATATTACAGGCGCATGCAAGCACCCCGAAATGCAAAAGATGTACATAGAGCGCCACCATGGCACAGGAAGGATTTTGCTGAGGGCTGTATCGAAAGGCAGCATGGGAGGGGACATCGTCATGGCAGACCTGGGAACGGCCGAGAAGTGTGAGAGAGCAGGAGCACCAGCCATGCTAATGAATAGAGTCCCCTCATACTTAATCCCCCACGCTGAGGCACCAGCACTGGGAGCCGTCCAAAGGAAAATAAAAATGCAGCCTGACATGTTGTTGATGCAAACGACAGGACAAAAGAAGGACGCTGTAGTCCACATAGGGAATTCAAGTATTGTAGAGACACCGAGCATGGGGACCAATTAAAAGCTTGCTTAAACCAGCACACCGACCTTGTTGACCTACTAATCTTGAACGGGCACCAGCGAAACAACATAAAAATTATCCCAATCTTGATCGGCACATCGGGCACTATTTATAATAAGCACACAATTGAAGCCATGATGTCTCTTGGGATCTCCGCGTTCCATGCTAAGAAATGCGCCCAGAAAATGCATGTCCATTCGATAAAACTCTTGCATAGCATAGTGCAAACCAGACGTAGACTCGAATATTTTTCCGCCACGAAGCCTGTCAATGGGCCAACTAAACACACCCATAAGAGAAAACCACCGTGAGGAAGTTGCTTCTTTCTTCTTGCCTCATGGTAACGGCGCGGATGTGGCTACGGCCCCAAGCTGCGTTGTTTCCTTAACATCCACGCCCCAATAGGGCGTAGCTTTCTTTCTTTCTTTGTACTGGTACTAAACTACCGGCCAAGCACACTGACTGGCGCCTACGAATGCGGGACTGACGCATAGGGCACCGAAACCGTCCACGCTTGAAAGTCATTCGCAAATGGACGGATCATGACCTGATTTCCGAGCCCTAAGCAAGCGAGGCCCAGGGCCCCATAGGCCCACATGGAGTGAGATTCGTGACATGTGACAAGTAGACAATTTTGTAAAGCGGAATACGAAACCAAAGTGCCACGATGTAACAGCTGTTTGTCTGCCACAGATGTCCATTTGAGACGGGATGTGCGCCCAGGCCAGGATGACACTTTTAGTGTGACCGACGCGTACGGGGCCCACAGTCTGGTATCGATCAAGGTGGAAGGCACTGAGCAAATGCCTACGCATCGAAGCTTCTCCATTTTTGATGATGCCGACATTATCAAATTAAGGGTTCGTTGCTTTTCTTGCGAGCGACTCCCAGCAATGGGCGTAAGCGTGTCCCGACCGAAAGTCGATTTCGGACGTGGAGCAACGACACGCTTGCAAATCAGCATCAGAAAGCGTAGTGCCACGAGTTACAGCTTTCGATATGCCAAACGTGCTCAGACGTTAAGAGACGGGTGAGTAATCGGCGTTTCGTTGGAACACTCCCAACCCGGACGGACGGACAAAAAAAAAGGCAGGTAGGGATCCCTTTATGCTGCTAAAGACAGCACTCGGGTACACCCCCACGTATACTATGGACAAGGAAACTTCTAAAAGATCTAAACAATGCGAGCATCCTTTTTCCAGGGCTGAGGCACCTGGGGCATCTACCTGCACTCAGGACCGGTATACCGTAGGCCCTGAATGGAAAACAACAGGCCCTTTCCTGCGTCAGCATCTCTTGAAGATTCTACGATGGCTTGCCTACTACAACCTGACAGTAAGTATGTCAGAAACGACCAACCAACTTGGAAGGGTAATAGCCTAAACTTAAATGCCTGCAGCAGCTGAGGAACACGACAAACCAATCATGTACCTCGATTTTTGTAGAGTAGAGGCCACACGACTTTAAGTTGGGCGGGGGGAGCGGACAACATAAAATTGAGCCTTTAAGGGGTGCGTGATCATCCAAAAATTCAGAACTGTAGATTTTCATCATGCCAGACTCGGCCTCGAGCACATCCGACTCTTGGCGATCCTGTATGCACCTTGATTGCAAGGCAGAGTGGCAGAGTGGCAGACTCGACCCTACTTCAGCAGCTTGATGCAGCCAGGTCCCGATTGCGTGGCAGAGAAGAAGAAGAAAAATTACTCCCCTCTACTTCAGCCGCTTCATGCCCTGCGATGCCCGGCCCCCGGACACGTTCTTCCCCGTGCGCGCTAGAGCTGAGGACAAGGCGTGATAGGCCTGTGGCTTGACGTGGCCGGTAGAGCCAATGCTCTGGAGGGAAGCCGTGATACCGCCCTGCAAAGGTGCAGTTTAGACTCAGTGGAAGTAATATTTTAGCACTGCTGGATCCAATTTAGCAATTCCAGAATCTGTGTACCAGCGGTATTTCATTTGTCGTGCTTGCCGCAGGTGGCACAGTACCAACATGAATGATGATGAAGTCCTCCTACTGGGAGAGGCGAGCAAGGCCATCTTCCTTTAAAAATAATATTTTAGGGCAGAGGGTGTCGTGGATTGTTTTGAGAGATATCTTTTATACCGACACATGTTTTTAAGAAGTAGGCGCCAGAACCGGCATCTGGTTTTGCAAAGAAAAATGCGACACCTGTTGGTGGCGGTTTCACTTGGGTGTAGAGTTATTTAAATACGTGACACTTCACAAGAGAGCAAAAGTCCGTAAATTAAGACTTGTGAGCCAAATCATTTCGACAATCTCCTTCAAAATAATTATTTCACGAAGTTGAAAAATAACCGCGTCACGATTTCCCTGATATTGAAAGCATTTTACTTGTAGTACCAGCAAGGCCCTGAAGAAGGAAAGAAAACGCCGCAGCACGATCTGAAGAGGCGGCTTGAGGAGGTCAGCGACATATGCCGCCACCTGAGATTGCAGGGATTTCAATCAGGTGTGTGCTGAGCTGCTGGTTACCTTCTCCATACTGGGAACACCACCTCCGCAAGCTGTGGCCTCCCTACGCATGCCCTCTGCTGCGTAAGAACCCTTGCCGATGCCGCCGTGCTGGTAGCCCAGGGTATGGGCAATCTGGGGAGGTCAAGCAGAGCTGTTTTGTCAGAGCGCAAGCCATACAGTCTCACACTCTCTATATTTACAGAGGCCCAACAGAAACAAAATGGAATTTCAATCGACTTGTCTACCGTATCAAGTGTAATGAATGGTCACCCAGTCGTCTTAAATGCCTTACCGCAGTCATAGTGCGCGACAGTGCCAGATCCGAGCAGGGGTTGCCTTGGGTATGAGAAGTGTAGAGGCTTGTGATAGCACTGTTATAGTTGCTGCTGTCGTCGTCCATTATTTTAGTGAAGCTGTTTTTGCTGCCAGCAGCACCTTTTCGTATTACCGTAACAAAGGAATTGGCCTCACGAGCAGATTCTCAAGCAAGTCGTAGGAAAGGATTTGATGGATGAAGGTTTGAGAATTTGAGGGCCTGCAAATGATATGGGTCGTCCGTTGATGACGTCAGACGGAACGAGCCGAAACTGAAACCGAACAACCGATAACGTCAGTACTCGAACGCACCTCGCCTGAGTGAGCAGCTGAGCTGACGTCCATCAGCTTCAGTCTTGCAATTTTGAACCCTGCGTTTATAGGAAACGTAACTAGCATCGTGGATCGAGCATTCCCTTGGAACTTGTGGGCAAGTGGGGGCAAACATAAGTAGCTGAATGTCGTAGTGGGTTTTCAGTCACCGTAAATTCAGTTAAATTCAGCTACTTTGAGTAAGGGGCCGTAATTACGTGCACGATTTCTATACTACGGCGCTGTTGCACAGCAACTAGTGTCCTTGCATGTAGCACAGGTGTCTCAGATATAATATTGTAATGAGCGCCTGCGTGGTACTTTGCCCGAGTGACCCATGGTGGTGGAGTGTTACAATACTTGAAGTATGCGTCATTGCTTCTGTCAGTGGGTAAATGACGTTACACCTCTGGGCCCTGCTCAAAAAAGGCTCGGCCGCGCGCCTAACTAATGAGTTGGGAGGAAAGATGGAAAGAAACACAGAAGGGGACAGGACAAAAGAAAGGAGGGAAAAGTAGGAAATAAAGTGAAGGGACACTACAATAGGCTGAAAAAATACAAAGGAAGGTATTGGTCCACTTTGGCTTAGCCGCCCCGCAGCCACCATCAGGTTGATTGCCACCAAGCCTGGACCGGCCTCCGGTTGGTGGCCCAAGCAGGGCTGGCCGCAACAGGGGCTTGTGGCCGATGCCACAGTGTAGCTGAAATGTGGCTGATTGCGGTATACCACTGACTGAAAAAAACCGGCATGCATGTGCCGTGTCCGCATGGGGTGTTCATGGGATATATAATGTTGTTCAAGGTCTGCCAGTTTTGCGCAGAAGTCGTGCATTGCTTGTTGTTCTTCTGTCTGTTAAGGAGCATGTGCTGCACTACTCTGCATTGCTTACCGTGTTTCTGTCTATTTTGCAGCATCCGCCATCCGCTATCCGCCTTGTTCACTGTATTTTCCTGCCATTTTGCCTTTTCTTCGCCATCGAGCAGTGCACATCGTGTTGTCTTTCTGCCTGTTTCTCAGCACCCGCTGTGCAATGTTTGCTGTAATTTTGCTTGTTGACATCCGCGGTATGTTGCTTGGCTGTCTCACAAGGAAGCCCATCATTGCAACATGGGCCGTCGCATGCATGAGTTGAGGGCCCAAACAACCAAACGTGTTACCGGTACGTCATTGCCATGCATGAGTTGTGTCACCGACGAAATTCTTAGTTCGTTGACTTTGCTGCGATCACTTTATTTTACTTCTCCAATCAACTGTGTACAAACTTGCGACACCGCTGGAGCATGTCCGCATTCCAACCGCTGCCTGTGTCGTTCGTATTTTGCGTGGCAACTTCTGCTTGTTTGGCAGCATATGCCGTGCATTGCTTCCCGTATGCCTGTGTTGAAGCATCAACCGTGCAGTGCTTTCTGTCACACTTAAGTGCAGCTTCCTGTGTCGTTGCTTCACCTTTCCACGGTGTACAACCCCGTGACAGCAATAGAGCTTTCCGAAGTCCAAACCACTGCCTCTCGTAGTTGGCGAGGCATTGAACACCAGAGCCAGAGGCTGTAATTAACCAATGATTGGCATCTGTGTCGAAGTGCGTTGTCCCTGCTGCTGCCACACCGCGGGACCATGTCCGAAGTCCAAACGACTGCCTACTACGCTTTCTAACAGTTGATCGGCTGCCGGCTGACTAGCGTTTTGCCTTTGCAAAAAATAATTGCATCAGTGTCCAAATGAGCTCGCAGTCGACCTTCGAAATTGCATCAAGCCCCGTACTTCAACTGAAAACGGTTATCAATCCCTTTCCGTTCCTTCCTTTCAGTCAGTCACTCGGGTACTTCACTGCACTCACTGTAAGGATCACGCTGCTGTGCAGCAACGATGATGCATCGCATAATTTCCCCAGTAAAACAAATGCCAACTGACGAGGAAATGTTGGCACGGTACAGAGAAATGTAGGCCCTGTATGTGCGCGTACTGTCCATCTGCTCTGAAACCAATCCAGCCCGCCTTGCACGACCTTAGGGGTCGGTCAGACTGCGTTACGTTTGAGGTTGCGTTTGGCAGTTGCGTTTGGGTTGCGTTTGGATTTAGCGTGAATCTGACGCTAAACTGGTCACACTGCGTTTGGGCAAGACGGCAGGGCAAGACGACGTCAGGGCACGGCATGGTACATTTTTGTGCGAATTCCGTCTCCCAGCGACTCGGGGTTGATATTTCCTTACATTGTAACATATATATTGTTCGTGACCAGCTTAAGATCAAGCTTAAGCTGGAATTCATGAAAAATCTCAAACGCGAAACGTCAACCCCCCCCCCCCCTGCGTTTGCGTTTCGCGTTTTGACACGTTGCGTTTGGCGTTTGGGTAGTGTGACCGGCATCGCGTTTGCACTTTTTCCTGACGCAACCCCAAACGTAACGCAGTCTGACCGACCTCTTACAGCGAACGTAATCACGCAACGGCAAACATTCACCACTACTCCCCACCCTGCCATCAATGTCCATTGGGTCAATCCTGCAAGCCTCCACACTGATATCTCTGCTATCATGCCCCTCACGGTCCATCGTTTTTCTTCACCCCTATCTGTCCTGTTTTCAGCCCTTCAATATTCCTCACTTCGCGAGAAAGACTGCTTATTTGGGGCATTTATCAACCTTACTCCACCCCTTGGACAGGCACCTCCTTGGTTGAGCCTCATTTTTCTGGTCCTGCACTGCTCACACTATGACAGAACCCCCCCTATTTATCAACCAATCAGGGTTGATTTCTGACTGAACACGTTTGGGGCTGAGTAGGTTATCAACGTAATTATCAGGGTGTCGCATGTTGATAAGTAGTGACATTTCCTACTTATCAAGCATACGTTGATTGACAGGTTGATTATCATGCAGGCTATTTAGTAGCATGTGAAATGCTTTAATCAGGCTGATAAGTGGACGCTTGTGGTTGTTAATTAGCTTGATAAGCATGCTGTTAGTAGGCTGTTTATCAATGTGCGTCACCTTGATAATGAGCTTGATAATTCAGCCTATTTGAATCCTGATCTGGCCAGCCTGGCATTCCGTGATCTGGCTGTCGTTTTAATTTCAAATTTCTACGATTCAAATTTACTTTCAGCTGTGTGAGCCCTACTCGGATGGTGTACATCTGTGATTCTGGAATTCCACTTGACGTGTTCTTGTGTTAACCAGAAGCTTATGACGCCATGTGGGGAATACGCTCATCGCATTGTGATCATTCAAGCTTAATTACATGCAAGCAACAAGACGCAAATTCAGCAAACAATTAATGTAATGAGACAACAATTCAGCAAACAATTTATGTGACGAGATAAATAATTAGCAAGTGTAAAAATGGAAATCAGCAGGTCCAAATTCACAGATTTCTGACAGACGTCCACATGCACCATCCGGCATTTTTAGGCACTTGAATCTTAAATGTTTCAGTAAGGCTCTCAAATCTTAAATTCCAATACCAGCTGTAGCTAGACATACAGCCTGCTCACAAGCTTAGCCATGTGCCATCTTGGTTTTCTTCCAGATGAGCACCATCGCAGGCTGAGCTGCCGCATAAACCCCGGGCCCCTAACAGCAAGGAAAGATGGGAAACGATGATGTTAAACAACGTAATTACAGGAATGGCTCGTAAGGCAATAGCGGCAAAAAACAGGCAGCATTCCTCACAAGCTCTAATTACTTGAGGCAAGTCAGGCCAGCACATAAAATCTCACATTGTTTTTCACACGGCCTTCGTCAGGATCTGGCCATCCCTGTCCTTGTAAAACAGCCCATTAGCAGGCCAAGCCACCGTGTCACCCTACAAGAAAAAGAAATATGAAGAAGTTAATAAGGCAGAAACAAAGTGCAGGTTTTCAAAGGATGTCTTGGAAGGTGTCAAGGTGTGAAGCAGTCAGAAAACTAAAACTTGCCTTTCGCATTTGAAGTACTTTGACGAGGTAGGCAGGGACATCGGGGGGCCCATCAATACCAAGCCAACCAAAGTGGCAGTTGACCATGGCTGCACCTAGAAGAACTGCCTGCCTGTCCAACTTAAACTAAACAGTATCTTCGATGGTGACATACACGGCTTCCATTTCGTAGCCAATGGTCACCTGGGCAGAGGCAAAAGAAACATTGTAATGCATGAAGACCTGGTACATTTGTAAAAGATCAGCAACAGCAAGCGAAGTAATGAACAGGTTGTGACAAGAAACACACAACAAACACAAGTATTTCTTACCTCCTTGTTCCCTGTCACAGAGGCCACGGCCATGAACCTGGGCTCAATGATTGCCCCAGGGTTTGATAGTGCCAAGAGGACCCTGGAGCAAGCATGTCATCTGGCCTTGCAAAAGGGCCCACATACGTGCAAGACCAAGAAGCAGGGGGGACTGATTCCACAGATAGGGACCCTCCGGCGCTTTCGAAAGCAGCTGCTAAAGGACAACAACACTCAACTGCCTGTGAAGAGGAGGGGAAAGATGTAGATTTTTTTTGTGTGTGTTTAGTTGAGGGTGTTCTCGCGTGATAACCAAGGCCCATGCAACAAAGAACCTTGCATGAGCTCGCAATAGATGGCCTTACCTGGACCCTGCTGCCTGAAAGACAGCATAGTTGATGATTAACCAGGATTTGCAAGGAGATCCTTGATGTCCCTTGGCTGATATCCTCTGCAGCATCAGGAGTTGGAGGTCACTCGAGGTAGCAGTCACTCAACAATGTAGTAGAAGTCAGGCTCAGTCAAATTTCGCAGTGCGAGGGCAGACCACCTGACATGTTTAGCATTGATACACGTCGTGGACATCCTACCTCCTCTCCTCGTTTTACGTGTCCTCTGTCGCATATCCACCGTCGGTTTGAAGTGAGGTTCACGCCAGATCTGAGGCAGAGAACACATTCGTCTGCTTTTGCTTCCCCGCCAGCTTCAACGACTCCATACTTCACCTACAAATGATGAATCAATGTGAAGTCAGGCAGCGTGAGGACGAGAGAATTATGACGAGTTTCTTACCGTTGCTCCCGGATCTTGAGATTTCGGGCGCATCCCGCTCCTGGTAGCTGATGCATGCCTTAATCTTGCGAGATCATTTCCAGTTGTCGTCGGATATCATTTGAGACTGGTATGATCACGAGGGGCAGCGGGCAGGCTCTGACGGCACAATTGGCTCCATACCTCGAGCCCACACACCGGTGCGGTACACGGTTTTTTCGACGTAAAAGCATTGACAGCGTGCAGTGAAGGGCTCACACAGACAAGCATGTCCATTGGTACCTTGCAAGCTTAGACCACCGGCCGTGCGCCTGTCTTGGTTTCGTCACAGTCAGCATGGGTGAAATACCAGTACAGGGGGGTAACGACGTCCTCCTATAGAATGTGACGAAGGAGCTGGCAGACCACGAGAAAGCCGATATGGCTGTATTCGATGAGCCGGAGCTACCTTTGCAGCCGACAGCCAGGACCAGCCAACGGCATACTGCAACTATTCTGACGCATGGGACTCTAAAAGTCTGATGCATGGTGCTTTACGATTCTGAGAGATGGGGTGTGGAGTGTGGACTGTCAGCTTACGCACACAATCCTGTCAAGTGGCACCTTGGGCCACCGGGCACAAAGCCTCTAGCTCAAATTGGCGGTTCAAAACCTATTCGTGGCATACGTTAGCTTTATTTTCTTGCTAATTTGAGATGCATGAACACTACTGCCCTCTGGAATCCAAAAAGATGCTGACACAAGAGCCAAGGTTTGAACAACATGGCCCTGCGCATGATGCAGGGCTTACGGCCAAAGCTTCTTATCTCATACATTTACACCGGGATGCAGATCTAACTACCGGTAGCTGTACTGATGCAAGGGTATTGGCTGTTCAGCCAGATGAACCTGAGTAAATTTAGAACCCATAACCCGACCACATCACCGTCGCCTATAGCGGTCAGCGCTCCTGCTCTATTCTTTCACTGCATGTCTAGACTTGCTGCCCGCTGGCCTTAGCTAGTGTGCACCATGTTGCAGGGGTATTGGCTGTTCAGCCCGATGAACCTGAGTAAGGCAGCCGCACCGCTAGTGATAGTGTTTGCACACAGCCCGAAGCAGCGGTACCGGCAGCTGCACCGCTAGCGACAGTGTTTGCACACAGCCTGAATCAGCGGTACCGGCAGATGCACCGCTAGCGACAGTGTTTGCACACAGCCTTACGTAGCGGTACTGGCAGCCGCACCGCACCAGCAGTGACACTGATTGCATACAGCCTGAAGCAGCGGTACCGGCAGCTGCACCGCTAGTCACAGTGTTTGCACACAGCCTGAAGTAGCGGTACCGGCAGATGCACCGATAGCGGCAGTGATTGCACACAGCCTTACGTAGCGGTACCGGCAGCTGCACCGCACCGGTAGTGACACTGATTGCATACAACCTGAAGCAGCGGTACCGGCAGCTGCACCGCTAGTCACAGTGTTTGCACACAGCCTGAAGCAGCGGTACCGGCAGATGCACCGCTAGTGATAGTGTTTGCACACAGCCCGAAGCAGCGGTACCGGCAGCTGCACCGCTAGCGACAGTGTTTGCACACAGCCTGAAGCAGCGGTACCGGCAGCCGCACCGCTAGTGATAGTGTTTGCACACAGCCCGAAGCAGCGGTACCGGCAGCTGCACCGCTAGCGACAGTGTTTGCACACAGCCTGAAGCAGCGGTACCGGCAGATGCACCGCTAGCGGCAGTGATTGCTCACAGCCTTACGTAGCGGTACTGGTAGCCGCACCGCACCAGTAGTGACACTGATTGCATACAGCCTGAAGCAGCGGTACCGGCAGCTGCACCGCTAGTCACTGTGTTTGCACACAGCCTGACGCAGCGGTACCGGCAGATGCACCGCTAGTGATAGTGTTTGCACACAGCCTGAAGTAGCGGTACCGGCAGCTGCACCGCTAGCTAAAGTGTTTGCACACAGCCTGAAGTAGCGGTACCAGCAGCCGCACCGCACCGCTAGTGACAGTGATTGCACACACCATGAAGTAGCGGTACCAGCAGCTGCACAGGTAATGACCATGTTTGCACACAGCCTGAGCTATTCTACACACAAGCTTGGGCCATTGGCCATCAAAACAGGACATCATGTGAATGTACTAAACTCGGGCGCTTAGCGCAGTCATTACCATTGCTGCGTTCTAGGCTTATGGCCAAAGCTTCTTCATTTATTCAGTGACACCGGGATGCAGAGCAATACCCTCAGTTCCGGTGTTCCAGGTTGATGGTCTAAGTCTGTTCATCGATTTAGTTACGGTACAAACAGATTTTTTCATTTACACCAGGCTTAAGTGCTAACTACCCTGAGCCAGACAGGAATACGGGTGGAGCGCTGCACCCACCGGCTTGGCACAGAAAATACAGGCCGTTGCGATGCATGACAATGAAGCACAACACCCACCGGTTGGGCACAGGAAATACGGGCAGCTGCGGTGCAAGCCGACGAAGTGCTGCACCCACTGGTTGGGAACAGGAAATATTGGCGGTTGGGGTGCATGCCGGTGATGCGCTGCACCCACAGGTAGGGCACAGAAAATACGGGCGGTTGGGGTGCATGCCGGTGATGCGCTGCACCCACCGGTAGAGCACAATAAATACGGGCGGTTGTGGTGCATGCCAGTGCTGCACCCACCGGCTGGGCACAGGAAATACGGGTGGCTGCCGTTCATACTGGTGAAACGCTGCACCCAACGGTAGGGCACATAAAGTACAGCTGTACGGCTGGTTGGGGTGCATGCCGGTCAAGCGCTGCATCGACCGGCTGGGCACAGGAAGTACGGGCGGTTGCGGTGCATGACAATGAAGCGCTGCACCCACCGGCTGGGCACAGGAAATACAGGCCGTTGCGGTGCATGCCAATGAAGCGGTGCACCCACCAGTTAAGCGCTGCACCCACCGGTAGGGCACAGGAAATATGGGCGGTTGCGGTGCACACCGGTCTGCACCTCATAATGCGTTACCCTCATGAGCCAGTCCCCCTGGAAATAGCGTAGCACCCACTTGCATGGCACTGTCCATACGGGCAAGCGCTGAGCATGCGGGTGGGGCACTACGCCCATCGGAGGGGCACAGTAATCCGGGCGGGCGCTGTGCACAGTAAATAATACGGGCGGACACTGCAGGTGGGTGGGGCACTACACCAGTCCGCAGAATGCGAGGCATATGGCCGGCGTTGCCCATCGGGCAGGGTGCTGTGCATGCGCATGAGGTGATCGGGTGCTACGGATTCGAGTACCGGTAGGGCACTGTGCAAACAGGCCGGCGATAGGAATACCAGGAAGTGCTAGTATACGCGTGGTGTGCTGCTCATGCTCGGGGGAAATGCCAATGTATGAAGGGCGTTGTGCATGCATGCGGGGCGCTGCGCTTGGGCGATGTGCATACGGTATGGGCAAGGCACAACACATGCCAGACATGCAAGCTGGAAAACGAGTCCCACAGCGCTGACTCTACCTGACACTGAGGGCTCTACCGCTGTATCCTTCTGTTGCTGCCTTCTCTACCCTTGTCGCAGCTGCTGACCGTTTGCTTAGGGCGGCAAAATTATGAGCTGCTGGATAACTCTCGCTCATGCACACAAGTTGGTAGGCTTCCGCTGCTGCAGCTTAGTGACCTTGATTAGGCTTCTTGGAAGCCTTGGGGAGCTTGTCATAAAAGTTCCAACGTACTGGGAGTCACTCAGTAGTCAGACCGGTCGTCAAAGTGAGCTCTCAAGCGCCCCGTGCGCTCCACAACCTTTCTACGTCAATGAGGGCTAGATTTCCCAGTAAGTTGAAGCCTAACCAAAGTACTACAAGTTTCGATCGCATTCGAAGTCTGCGAGGCGTGAGAAAGTCACTGCTGAAAGTTGTTATAAGTCGGTTGCCTACAGTACATGGGTCCAAATCATGGGGCCAAATCAAGCACTCTCATGTTACCGACGATTTGATGAACCCGCGAGCTTCGCAATGAAGGGCGTCCATTAGAAAGAAAGAAAGAAAACGCCTGAGCGTGGCTTGAGGAATACGGGATTTGAAATGCCGTACACCGGGAGACAAAAAACTTTGTGGTTAAGGAGGATCGTCAAGGGGTACCGGACAATAATGGGCAGGGGAGTTTTCCAGATGGCGACGCTGACGAAGGATGTTTATATGGCAGCGTATGGTATGCTTCGTGAGACGGCTGAGGACGGAGGAGATGTCGTGTTTGGAGATACCGAGCATGCTGAGGATTTTATCGGCAGGACGAAAGAGGAAGCCTGCGGTGCCCAGAAGGATGATATGTGTATGAGAAGAAGGCGGGGAAGGATGAGGGGGGGAGATGGGCACGGTCGGCGAAGGATCAGGTGGAAGGGCAGGATGGAGAACGGGTGCCAAGGAAACTGTCCAACCATTATGTTTGAGGAGAAGGATAAGTTGTAAATGTTGTTCTGATTTACGGGCATGACACTGTTCGAAAGAAAATTCGGAGGTGTAACCGACTTCAACAACGTGTACAGTGCAAGTCCTCTGGAGCCGAGACATAGTTTGTGAGCTAGAGAGTTGACCAGCGCGGGAAAGACGAAGGAACTCGGAATGTGGGAGACCTTGGACAATAAGCAAATCCGGTCGCAGTTTGTCACAGTAATCAAAGGTGTCTGGGAAAGTGGGGGGTCGTCGGGGTACTAGCCAGCGTGGAAGACGGGTGTCATAGACCCCGAAGGGGAGGTTAGCACGGGAAGTGGCATCCATGATAGTAAAAGAGGAGCCTAGGGAGCCATTAGCAATAGCAGTTTGGATGATGCATACAGCTCGGTTGTGTCGAGCAATGTACGAGGCGGACATGGAGGAATGAGCACAACCGCCTAAAAGATGGCCAGGGGTATCATTGGGATGGGAGCATATGGGACAGTGGGGGGTGGTGCGAGTGCCTACAGCTGTTTTGTAAGGGCGGTTCATATGCATGGCTGTAGATGCAGTCCACAGGGTATTGGTGCGCGATTTGAGGATGTTGCGAATACCACTAAAGGGCAGACCCATGTGCCATAAGATGGGGAGGTAGGAGGCAAGGGCAGAGGCAACGAGGACTTGCATGCGGACGTAGCGCAAGGGCAGAGGGGGAGAAGTAGGACCATCTGTGAGAAGGGGGCAGGTGCGGTACATGTGTTCCTTCAAAGAATGGGTAAGGTCTGATGCAAACCACGGTTCGTTCGTGTCATGGGGGGGAGGGAGGCATGGCCATGCAGGTAGGTGTGCGAAGTGTTGGACATCTGAGGTGCATGTGTAGTCGCAATGTTCGGGGGATTGGAGGGCGAGTGCAGCACCCTTATCTGCGAGTTCATTGCCAATGATGCCGATGTGAGATTTGACCTTGTACAGGTGAAAATGGTGGCGGAGGCGTAGCCTGGTAAGGATGAGAGCACGAATGTCGAGGAGAAGGGGGGCGTGCTTACATTCAAGCAGAGTGTGTGGGTAGCGAAGGGCCTTCTGCGTATCATAGAGAGAAACCAAGGAGTCGGAGAAAATGGTAAGATCACCGGTGTGGTGTATGGCTGCATGAGTGAGGGCAGCATGGATGCCAGCAAGCTCAGCCCGTGTAATAGTGTTGGTTTCAGCCCGGCCATCGGGGTGGACTGTGTAGGTAGTGGTGTCTTGAGTACAATAGAAGGCTGCACCCGTGGCTGTGCCTTTGCCAGGTGTAGATAGGGCCGAGCCATCGGTGTAATATGCCGGTATATCGTGCCAACGGAGGGGGTAGGAGGGGGCGTAGGGAGGAGGGGTTGTCGGGCTTGGCTGGGCTGAGGGTGGAGGTGCAAGGAATGTGGTGGGCTGAGGAAGGAGATTTGCCTGGCCAAAACCGGGAGGGGGCAAGTAGCGAGAAGGGTGGGAGGAGCCCGGGGCCAAAGTGGGAGCAATATATGGGAAAGTACGGGTTGTGTCCCCAAGAGTGTTGGAGATGAGGAGGAGGAGAAGGTCAAATTTCGGCATGCCTGCGTTAGCAATATCGGCCGGAGTGAGATGGTCGGGGGGAAGAAAAGGTAAATGGGTGTGGTGGAGGTTGGTGTAAGAGATATGGCGATGGCCTGAGTTAAGGAGGGTCATGAATTTGGCCTGTTTCCAATTGGGAACGACGATGAAGGTCGATGTAGGTATGTGGGGTTGTTTTTGAAGTGATGCCAACGACCATCGGATAGCCTTGAGTAGTGCAGGACCAGAAAAAGGAGGCTCAACCAAGGAGGTGCCTGTCCAAGGGGTGGAATAAGGTTGATAGTGAGCCCCAAATAAGCAGTCTTTCTCACGAAGTGAGGAATATTGGAGGGCTGAGAACGGGACAGAAAGGGGTGAAGAGAAACGGTGGACCGTGAGAGGCATGATAGCAGAGATATCAGTGTGGAGGCTGGCAAGAGTGACCCAGTTGGCATTGATGGCAGGGGGGGGGAGTAGTGGTGAATGTTTGCCGGTGCGTGAGGTAATGTTGGGGCGTTGGGGAGAGGTATTGGAGAGGCGGTAACGGAGGAGTAAGGAGGCAAGATCGTGTGCGAAGGACCCGTCAGTGAGGCGTGCGAAGTCAATTGGGTGTGTGGTGCGGATGCGGTCATAACACGCCCGTAGCCAGAGTAGGCGGCGGACAGGAATGTGACCAACGTAGGTGCCATTGGGTCGGTAGACAAATGCCCTATCGAGATGAGTCTGGGCCATAGAGGTGGAGAGGGTCGGCATAGGGAAGGGTGTGTGTGTGGTAGGATAACGGAGTCCAATTTGGATTGTGAAGGAGAGGGGTGGGAGGATGTCGTAATCGGGGTGAACTGGTGAGGTATGGATGACGAGGTGGGAATCGATGAGTGATTGGTCAAGTAGATAATTGGGGTCTTCGCCCGGAGGCGGGGGGAAAGGGGTGACCGAGGGAAAGGGATCCCTAGACCAAGTGCCTTGTTGTTGGAGATTGGTGAGATGTGTGTCGAGGGGATGAACCGGTTCAAGCGCAGTGTCAAGCATGTGGAGGACATTGAGCGTGGCTGGAGGATGCAGCGTGTTGATCTGGGAGGTTGGTGGAGGAGGAAGGGGAGGGAGAGTTGTGTTATGTCGTGGTAAAAGTGTTGGTATGGGTAAGGAGAGGGGTGGGGGAGGCAAGGATTGGAACGTGTGTGCCAGGAGTGAGCGTGTGAAAGCAGGCATAATAAGTGGCCGTAGGATGGGCGGGAGGGAGGTAGACATACGAGTCATAGTGCATGCTAGACCAAGCAGTGTTGGAAGTGGACGAGGAAGTGTGGCATGGGACGGACTGGGAGCGACTCGGGTACGGCGGGAGGGGACAGGTGGTGGGACGGGGGGGGGGGGTATACGAGTAGGAGGTGGTGCATGGGTGGGTGCGGTAGGGTCCGTGTAAAGTAAAGATGATGCAATTTGCTGAAGGGAATGATGTGTACCCTGCGGAATATGGGCGAAGTCATGAGCTACAGTAACCCGACGGGTATCTTCTGGGAGGGGTGAGGTGAGGGTGTGTTGTTTGGCAAGTGGCAGAGCAATGCCGTGGAGAAGGAGGGTCAGCTGATTGAGGGCCCGTTGTGCTTTGGCAAGATCCTCTGTCCGGGCTTTGTGTAAGAAAGCGTCACGAAGAGTGTTTGCCGGGATAAGGTAAGGGTGGCCACTTATGGTGGTGACAAGAGAGGCAAGAGAGACAATGCCGACATGCCAAAGGGGGGAAAGGAAAGTATAGTCATTGATAGAGACGGGCATGGTATCGCCGCCAGGATGTGTTGGATGTAGGATGAGGATGAGTTGTTGAAGGAGATCGTTGCCGAGGAGGGGTATGATGCCGGAGGTGCTTTGATGTAGAGTGATGTCGGCTTTGTGTAAGAGGGAGAGTTGGCGCATGGGGAGGGGGTGAATATAGAAACTACGAGGGGTGCGTTGCAAGGGGATGGGGAGTGAGCCATGGAAGTGAAGTTGAGAGTGCAACACGCCTCGAGTTAAAGGTCCGAGGTCACCGCTGTCATTGAGAGCGCGGGTGAGGGAGAGGGCAGAGATTTGAATGTAATCGACAAGTAAGGAGGTGAGTCCAACCCCTCCACGATCGAGGGGTGTGTGGATGAGGTTGTGGGGAAAGAGGGACCAAGGTTCATGCAGAGCCGAGCAATTTGGGCAAGTTGTTGATCAAGGGTAGCAATGTCGGCCAACGAGAAAGGGGCGATTGGGAAGCAATACGTGATCTTGGGTTTAAGGACATGTTCAAGAATGTTGAGAGCTTGTTGGGGTGGTAGATTGGCATTGATGAGTTGTCGGCCTTTAGTATAAATAGAGGAGCTGAGATGTTGGAGATGGTGGCGGAAATCGAGCGTCATGGTGATGTAAACACCAAGATATTTGTATGGTTTGTCAGGTGGATAGTATGGCACGGGCTGGCCATTGACATGAAACTGGTCTTTTAATTGTTGCCGCAGACGGGTGTTATGTCGGTCAAATGTATCTACAAGGCGGGTGAAACGATCTTTATGTAGGGCACCCGTGACCGCGCATTTAGAGGGGTTCAGGGTGAGTCCTGACCAGGAGCAGTAAGCGTCAACTTTACTGAGTTGTACCTGGAGGCGGTTGCGGCTGTGTGAGAGGAGGGCTATGTCGTCAGCAAATGCTGGGCAAGTGAGGGTAAATTTGCAGGGGTGAGATAAACCTTGACGTTGTGCACAAGAGGGTGTATAGCCGTGGCCTCCAACCTGTAGCCATCGAAGGAGGGGTTCGAGATAGATGAGAAAGATTAGGGGGGAAAGGGTATCGCCTTGGATGGTGCCCCTACCGACATGAACATCACGGGTGGCAAGACAAGGGTGTTTTTGGAGAACGATGCGAGAGGTGGCATTGGTATAAATGTCTTGAATGACTGATATTGCGTCCGGTGGGAACCCGAGGTCGTCCATGATGCGTAGAAGTTGGGCATGGTTGATGGTGTTGAAGGCACTAGAGAAGTCAATGTACAAGGCATATATATTGCGGTTATGAGCACGAGCGTCTTCAAGGGCATGGACATAACGTTGGAGGTGCCGCATGGTGTGGTGCCCTGCACGAAAGCCCTCTTGAGATTGGCTAAGGATACCAAAATCTTCGGAGTAATCGGTTAGAACGGCAGTGACGAACCGTGTCCAAAGTTTGTAGATAGTGTTGTGCATGCCAATTGGACGTTTGTTTGTTAACCGACTGACATCCCCCCGTTTGTGGAGGAGGGTAGTAGTGGAAGACTTCCATGAGGTGGGAGTGGTGCCTAAGATCCACATGAGGATAAACAGATTGTGCAAGGATGAGTGGAAAGAATGTGGCATGATTCGGAGAAGTTCATTGGGGATGCCGTCAGGGCCAAAAGCTTTTTTATTTTTCAGGGATTTGATGGCTTGATTAAATGTACTGGGCCGAAGGACGTAAGGAATAAGGGTGGTCGAAGTGGTGCGAGCGGATTTGGCCCTTGTATCGAGTTGGAAATTGTCAAGGTTTGGTATGGATTCATGCGGGTAGGGTTGTGTGGGAAGAACGTGGGGGTCAGCCGACCATTCCTTGCTGAAATGGGCATGTGTCACATTGGTCAAGCCCGTAGGGTCCGTGACAAGAAGGGAGGTGGTGGGGTCCCATAAAGAGGTAATATGTGAGGAGGAGGCAGAATGGGCTGAGGAGGTATCAATGGGAAGGAGGGGGTCGGTGTCGGGTTCGTCCTGGAAAATACGTTGGTGCGCCTTGCAAGCGTTAGTGTAAAGTAGCTTGATAATTTTTTTGCGGTTTTTTGTGGTAACGGAATGTTTGCGAAAAGTTTTTCGAATGTCAACTCGGATGAGCCGAAGTTTTTGGTCGCAGAGTGAGAGCCATTGGATCCATGGTGGAGAAAGGGTGGGGGGCAAAGCAACTGGAAAGGGAGGAAGGAGGAGTAGTAGTGCGGAAGTAGGAGGGCATAGGGTGTTAGGATCATGGGAGACAGAGTGTGGTGGAGATAGGAGGTGGTGAGAGGCGAGAGCGGAGAGAAGGGAGTCCAAGATCGGAGAAAAGGGTAAAAGGGGAGTGGCTTTAGGGGGGGGGGGCGGAAGTGAGGTGTTTAATGAAGTTGCGGGCAAAGTGGAGGATAGCCCGTTCCTGGGTTTTTACCGTGATGTGTTGCTGTGCCACACGAGGGAGGAAGCATGGTTTACCAGAAGGGTGGGGAGCGATAGTGTCCCGATGGGACGAGGTGGGGCAGTGTAGTTTCATGATGGTGAGGGCAGACGTACATATGTCGGAGTGGCGGGAGACTATGGTGGGAATGTCGATATGGAGGGACACAAGGTGTTCACGGAAAGTTGTCCATTCTGGAGGGGGGGCATGTGGTGAGGAGTGTGGTTGATAGTGGTGTTGGACGCCCGAGTCGTTGATGAGGGCGGAAGTGTGGGCGAGCAAGGCATCGGAGGCAGTGGAGAGGTCAGAGAAAATAGCCTCCCGTGTAAGCTGTAAGGTGTGGGAGGGTATAGGCTGTTTGATGGTGGTTGGGGGGGGAGGTGTAGCGTTGGAAGGGCGAGGAGGTGTGTTGCGGAGGCGTGACGAGGTGAGGGGTTGCAAGGGAGGACGGGGGTGCATGGGTAGTTGAAAGAGGTTTGGAGGGCACTTGAAGGTGAGGGGCAGGTGGTCAGGAGCGTAGAGGGATTGAAGAGGGACAGAGCACTCAACTGCGGTGGGGAGTAGGCCAGAGAGGTGAAAAGCATTATCAGAGATGAGGATATCATCCAACATGGAGGCTTGCATTGTAGAGGAGTGCGGCATGTGTGTGAGATGTTTGGATGTGGTAGCATTAATGGGGATAAGTCTGTTGGAGGCAAGGAAGGAGAGGAACGTGCGATCAGGTCGAGTAGATTGGAGGTGGTGGTTGAAGTCCCCACCAACGAGGAAGATGTCACTAGCGGGGTCACTGTCATGGATAGTATCTGCCATGTATTTTTGACAAGCAGGTGAAATGAGGTTAGAGCCCGGAGGGAGGTAAACACTAAGGACATGAAGGGTGCGGCCAGCGACCATGGGAAGTTGGAGATGGATGCAATATCCTTCGATAAGAGGGGGTACCGGATGGCGGATGAAGGTATGTGGGTGGGCGTCATTGTGGATGGCGAGGAAGACACCCCCGGGTGCACAGATATTTGGCCGGGCGTAAGCAAGAGTAGGGGGTGTAGGCACGCTGCTCAGGTAGACATGATAGTGAGGAAAGGCTTGGCGGATTTCAGGAAGGAAAGTGGATTGTTGGGAGGCAAAGAGGTGAGTTTCTTGGCCAAAGAAAATTTTTGGGCGGTGTGTGTTGATGAAGGTGCTGACATCGGCAGTGTTGGCACGGAGGCCAGCGATATTGAAAGTGGAGATGATATCGAGAGGGTGGGGGACATGTCGGGGTGGGGAGGGGAGTGGGGGGGGAGGTAAAGAGGGGTATAGGGGTGTGGGCTGGGCAACGGGGGGAGCCGAAGAGACGTGGGGGCGAGGGGTATAGACAGGGGGTGGAGGCGCGAGCGGGGCACGGTCTGGGAAAGTGTGGTCGATGGAAGTGTGGTAGGGGTGAGTGAGGAGGGAAGGGGGGATGGGGTGTGGCGGGGGAGAATCAGGAATGGTGATGTGGCTGTTTGGCTGAGGGAGGGTAAAGGGGAAAGCAAGGCAAGCGGTAAGGGAAGAGGCAGGGACGAGAGCAAAGGCATGCCTGCCGAGTTGGCGGAGGAGTTGGAGGTTGTGATCAGAAGTAAGGTCCATGCGGGATGGGGAGTCGGAGTCGACCCAGAGCCAAGGTTTTCCAACGCCGGGTTTTAAGAGCACGGAGGCATGGAAGTAGTCACCAGGTTCATGTGTGTGAAGGATGAAACCGGGATAGGCAAATGTGGGGTCTTGTAGTTGGAGGGAAGTAAGGGCATAATCCAGATCTTGAAGGGTGATGGAGGCGAGATTGGCCAAATGTGTGGGGGAGAGAGGGAGATTGGTGCGATCCATGATGTCGAGTTTGTGGAGTTGGTGAGTATCAAAAAGCCATAAAGCAAAGAGGGCATCAGTGAAGTTACCCCGAGAACTGTGGAATTGTGGATGAGGCACTGATGGGTTGAGGAGTTGGGCATGGTGTGGTAGAATGGGATTGGTGGACCGGTAGCGACACCATGCCAAGACATCGGGGGGGGTCGTGATGGCACGACCACTAAGGTTATTAAGAGCGTGGATTTGGCAGAATCCAAGAGATTGGCGCTCATAGAAAGCGAGGCCGTGTGGTAGTGGGTCATGTGTTGGCGTGAGAGGCGGGTGGTTTGCTGAAACGTCCCCACCCCGTGGTGGAGGTCGGGGGTGTTGTGAACGATGCTTGGGGGCGGTGTGAGAGGAGGTGTGGCGGGCTTTTTGGATGCGTGAGATGGCCTGGATGAGTGGGAAGTGGAGGTGGTACGTGTGGGGGAAACGTCTCTGGTTGCGTGTGAGGAGACGTCGTAAATGGCCGAGGAAATATTGGCCGCGATGACGTTGAATGGGTGTTAGTTTTGAGATTTTTTTGATGTGAAGGAAACGGTGCCATGTAGCAGCAGTGGCTTTAAGGTTAGGAATGGATGTTGTAGCTGAGGGGATGGATGGTGGTGGGGGCGGGGTGCTGGATGGAGTAGTAGTGGTAGGGAGAGAAGACGAGAGATATGTTGAGATTCGAGTGAAATGGAGGAGCAGGATTACAGCAATGAAGGCTGCTAGGATGGAGCATACATGTGTAATAGAGAGCAAGTCATGAGAAATCGCAGAGAACTGCATGGTAACAGAAAACTGCATGGTAAAAAGCCGTATATATGTGTCCGTACTATTTGAACTAAGATTGAGCCTAGATACTGGATGAAGATCAGGAAAGATGCTGTCATGATTTGGGCTAAGCGAAGAGGCTGGACTAAGTGGTGGTGAGTCTGTCAACGGGTCTGATGTAGAAGTGGAGCGTGAACCAGGGGTACTAGGCGGTGTCCACGTTGTCCACGTCCATGGCCAGGGACTGTGATTGGAGATTGGAGATGGTGGGAGGGTGATGTGAGTTGAAGAAGGGGGGGAGGAGGTAAGGTAAGTTATGGATGATAGTGGTATGAGCATGGGTATGAGCATGGGAAAAAGCATGGAAGGTATGGGTAAGGGAGGGAGTAGACTGGATACCTTGCGTTTCTTGCTGTTGGAGTTGGCGAGGGCTTGGCGCATGAGGTTGCAATTGTCTTTGTGGCCGAGGGGGAGGGTACCAAACAGCCCCAGGCAGGCCCGGCCCCCAGGGCCGATGATGAGCGTGGGGAACAGGGTCGGGATCAGCCGAAGAGTACCATTATATAGACGGAGGCGCATATGCATCGTATGGTTTACTACTGCCGTATTTATGGCTTGGACTTCAGTGAGACTGTGAATGTTGCACACGCAGCGCTTTGCACAGCTTTGAGTTATTTATTTACAATTATACTCTGATGCTATTCTATCACTGGAACAACGCGTGGAAATGTCCAGTGCAGAAAAACGCAAGGTCTTCCTACAGGAGCGGACAAGCTACGGGCGGAGTAAATCTGCCTCTACAACTACCTAGTCTAGCTATGTGCGCATGACCATGACTATGGTGAGGCATCTGACCCACCAGATCTTCCTATCAACCAACCCCTGATAGGCCTGATAAGTGAGCGTTCCATCTCAACAGGCTTATCAATCAAAGAGGCATGATAAACCAGCTCTCCGAACTTGCCATGATTTGCCAATCAACCCTGAGCACCATTATCAAGGTGATAATCAACGCATAATCAACCGTGAAGGGTTTATCAAGCTTATGGTGTAATAACAGGCAATTTATCAGGCTGGGCCTTGATAACCCCTTGATAATGTCATGCCCAACCTGATAAATAGGGGGGGTTCTGTCATAGTGTCAAGGCTATCCGATGGTCGTTGGCATCCCTTCAAAAACGACCCCACATACATACATCGACCTTCATCGTTGTTCCCAATTGGAAACATGCCAAATTCATGACCCTCCTCAACACTGGCCATCGCCATATTTCTTACACCAACCTCCACCACACCCATTTACCTTTTCTTCCCCCCGACCATCTCACACCGGCCGATATTGCTAACGCAGGCATGCCGAAATTTGAACTTCTCCTCCTCCTCATCTCAAACACTCTTGGAGATACAACCCGTACTTTCCCATATGTTGCTCCCACCTTGGCCCTGGGCTCCTCCCACCCTTCGCGCTACTTACTCCCTCCCGGTTTTGGCCAGGCAAATCTCCTTCCTCTGCCCACCACAATCCTTGCACCTCCACCCTCAGCCCAGCCAAGCCCGGCAACCCTTCCACCGTACGCACCCTCCTACCCCCTTCGTTGGCACGATATACCAGCTTACTACACCGATGGCTCGGCCCTATCTACACATGGCAAAGGCACAGCCACGGGTGCGGCCTTCTATTGTACTCAAGACACCACGACCTACACAGTCCACCCCGATGGCCGGGCTGAAATCAAGGTAGCACGATCCGGATACGCTTCTGCTCCGGTCCGCTCCGCTCCGCTTCAATACGGCGGGCTTGGAGTATCAGTACTTTTCAGTCAAAAAATATTTTTTAGGCACATACTGGCATACACACTAGCAAATAGAGACATGAAGATGATTGCAGGCCAGCAGCCAGCCCCCATGCATGCCCAGATAAGGAGATGCCCCCCCACTGGCCCCAAAGTAACCATGCATCCATGCAGCATGCATGCATGCATATTAGTCACCATGCAAAATGCTGTGGCAAAACAGATAATGATTGATGAAGTCTCCAACTCCTGAACTATCCAAACAGTAACAGCCACAGTTGGCAGTTACCATGCATGACCAATATCCCCAGAGATTTCCCTTTGCCCTTCAAATCTGCAACCTCGCCTGATACCGGTATGCCATGCCGAATTTCGCGAATTTGTCCCAGGGTTCTCCGGGTGAAGGCTAGGTTTTCTAAGCTCGTGAAGTGCTGATCCATCGAACGACTAGAATATGGCCAATATGTCGGATACCCATGGCTTGTATACACTGGTGTCCAAGAAATTCCCAGCGGGCGGTCCGAAACCTGACAGGTGACTATAGCACCACCGATTCTGTGTTTCCATGCAGGAAAATCACTCATAAACCATTTCGAGAATAGCGTTTGACAGTGTGAAAAACAATTGAAAGAAAGAAAGAAAACGCCTGAGCGTGGCTTGAGGAATACGGGATTTTAAATGCCGTACACCGGTAATTGAGAAGTGCTATGACGACTTCTAGAACTCGGACCAGGCAGCAATATTTTCCTAGGTTCCAGATCCCGGTTTCAGCTACGACGCTCTTTTCTTTCTTCATTTCAAGCGATGGAGCGCGCTATTGCATGCGACCAAAATCATCTACGTCCTTGTCATCAGTTCTCTTTTGCCAACGTTCGCATATTGATGTTTATGACGAAAGCAACTCGCGATATCGCGAACATCTGATGGTTTAGAGGCCATATACAGCCTTAAATACGGTACGCTGGAAAGCCTACCTGTCCTCAGGCTTTGGGGCTGGCAGCGGAGCTTGCTGCAGAACTGCATGGCTTTCTCCCAATTTCCAGCCCAGAAGCTTGGAGCTGGTTCTACAGGAGACTATTCCAATTGAGCTGCAGCGCTCAATGCACATGCGCATCGCACCCCTCGTAAGCATTGCACTGCAGCCATGAAACACAGCGCCCCGTAAGCGTGCTTAAGGGCACAACACCCTACTTGCAGGTACAGCCAGGCACATTGCCGCACCCATGTGGCATGTGATATATGCATTGAGCCTTACCTGCATGCACAGGACTTCACCCTTAAATGTGCAGCGCCCAACTTCCATGCCTTCCAGTAGTGTCACACCAACAGCACAGATCCCGTTGGAAGAGAACATGTATGAAGGGACAGGCTTGGCCGCTCGGTGCCGCATGTCCGTGCATCGTTGCACACGCACTTGCAAAGCGCAGCACCTGCCCTTATTTACTATACCCTGCTGGTGGGCAGAGCGGTGCGCAGCACCTGCCCTTGATTACTATACCCTGCTGGTGGGCAGAGCGTTGCGCAGCACCTGCCCTTGTTTACTGTACCCTGCTGGTGGGCAGAGCGGTGCGCAGCACCTGCCCTTGTTTACTATACCCTGCTGGTGGGCAGAGCATTGCGCAGCACCTGCCCTTATTTACTATACCCTGCTGGTGGGCAGAGCGGTGCGCAGCACCTGCCCTTATTTACTACACCCTGCTGGTGGGCAGAGCGGTGCGCAGCACCTGCCCTTGTTTACTATAACCTGTTGGTAGGCAGAGCGGTGCGCAGCACCTGCCCTTGATTACTATACCCTGCTGGTGGGCAGAGCGGTGCGCAGCACCTGCCCTTGTTTACTGTACCCTGCTGGTGGGCAGAGCGGTGCGCAGCACCTGCCCTTGATTACTATACCCTGCTGGTGGGCAGAGCGTTGCGCAGCACCTGCCCTTAATTACTATACCCTGCTGGTGGGCAGAGCGGTGCGCAGCACCTGCCCTTATTTACTATACCCTGCTGGTGGGCAGAGCGTTGCGCAGCACCTGCCCTTGTTTACTATACCCTGCTGGTGGGCAGAGCATTGCGCAGCACCTGCCCTTAATTACTATACCCTGCTGGTGGGCAGAGCGTTGCGCAGCACCTGCCCTTATTTACTATACCCTGCTGGTGGGCAGAGCGTTGCGCAGCACCTGCCCTTCTTTACTATACCCTGCTGGTGGGCAGAGCGTTGCACAGCACCTGCCCTTGTTTACTATACCCTGCTGGTGGGCAGAGCGGTGCGCAGCACCTGCCCTTATTTACTATACCCTGCTGGTGGGCAGAGCGGTGCGCAGCACCTGCCCTTGTTTACTCTACCCTGTTGGTGGGCAGAGCGGTGCGCAGCACCTGCCCTTAATTACTATACCCTGCTGGTGGGCAGAGCGGTGCGCAGCACCTGCCCTTAATTACTATACCCTGCTGGTGGGCAGAGCGGTGCGCAGCACCTGCCCTTATTTACTATACCCTGCTGGTGGGCAGAGCGTTGCGCAGCACCTGCCCTTGTTTACTATACCCTGCTGGTGGGCAGAGCGTTGCGCAGCACCTGCCCTTGTTTACTATACCCTGCTGGTGGGCAGAGCGTTGCGCAGCACCTGCCCTTAATTACTATACCCTGCTGGTGGGCAGAGCGTTTCGCAGCACCTGCCCTTGTTTACTATACCCTGCTGGTGGGCTGAGCGGTGCGCAGCACCTGCCCTTGTTTACTCTACCCTGCTGGTGGGCAGAGCGGTGCGCAGCACCTGCCCTTGTTTACTCTACCCTGCTGGTGGGCAGAGCGGTGCGCAGCACCTGCCCTTATTTACTATACCCTGCTGGTGGGCAGAGCGGTGCGCAGCACCTGCCCTTGTTTACTATACCCTGCTGGTGGGCAGAGCGGTGCGCAGCACCTGCCCTTGTTTACTATACCCTGCTGGTGGGCAGAGCGGTGCGCAGCACCTGCCCTTGTTTACTATACCCTGCTGGTGGGCAGAGCGGTGCGCAGCACCTGCCCTTGTTTACTTTACCCTGCTGGTGGGCAGAGCGTTGCGCAGCACCTGCCCTTGTTTACTTTACCCTGCTGGTGGGCAGAGCGGTGCGCAGCACCTGCCATTATTTACTATACCCTGCTGGTGGGCAGAGCGGTGCGCAACACCTGCCCTTGTTTACTATACCCTGCTGGTAGGCAGAGCGGTGCGCAGCACCTGCCCTTGTTTACTATACCCTGCTGGTGGGTGCAGCGGTGCAAACGCACTTGCACAGCACCTGCCCTTATTTACTATACCCTAATGGTGGGTGCGGAGGTGCACACGCACTTGCGGAGCGCATGTCCTTATCTACTGTACCCTGCTGGTGGGTGCAGGGGTGCACAGGGCATGCCCTTATTTACTGTACCATGCTGGTGGGTGCAGCGGCGCTCAGCGCATGTCTTTATTTACTGTACCATGCTGGTGGGTCTGACACCGCGGCAATTGTTGGCTGTTGCGTCATTGGCAGAGTTGTTGTGGGTCTAGGACCAATTTATTACCCAGTCCAATTTGTGCACTGCCAGTATGCCTTCAGTACTTCTTAATTCCTTCAGTTCCTGCCTATGCTGTGTGCCCTTTGTTTGGCCTGAGCTTATGTGCACTGTGTTGCAAGGTTGCTGGCTGTTCATCATGATGTAACTCAGTGAATTCAGAACATATGGCTGGACCTTATGGCCACAGCTCATTGCCGACAGGGCCCTCTCAAATTTCCTTCAGTTTCTGTGCATTCTTCGGGCCCACTGGCCTGCACTTCTGTGCACTCTGCTGTAAGGTTGCTGGTTGTTCATCATGATGTAACTCAGTGAATTCAGAACCTATGGCAGGACCTTATGGCCACAGCTCATTGCCGACAGGGCCCCCTCAAAATTCCTTCAGTTTCTGTGCATTCTTCGGGCCCACTGGCCTGCACTTCTGTGCAATCTGCTGTAAGGTTGTTGGCTGTTCAGCGTGATGTAACTCAGTGAATTCAGAACCCATGGCTGGACCATGGGGCCACAGCTCATTGCCGTCAGAGCTCATCAATAATTCCTTCTGTTTCTGTGCATTCTTCGGGCCCACTGGCCTGCACTTCTGTGCACTCTGCTGTAAGGTTGCTGGCTGTTCATCATGATGTAACTCAGTGAATTCAGAACCTATGGCTGGATCTTATGGCCACAGCTCATTGCCGACAGGGCCCCCTCAAAATTCCTTCAGTTTTCGTGCATTCTTCGGGACCACTGGCCTGCACTTCTGTGCATTATGCTGTAATGTTGTTGGCTGTTCAGCCTGATGAAACTCAGTGAATTCAGAACCTTTGGCTGGACCATAGGGCCACAGCTCAGTGTCGTCAGAGTCCTGCAAGGCTGTTCAGCGTGATGCACTTCAGTTCATTCAGAACCTTTGTTTGGACCGTCGGGACACTTGTCTTTGCCGTCAGACTGTCAGAGCCCATCCGTAATTCCTATAGTTACAGCCAAATGCACTAGGCCTTATTGCAGATCCACTCATGCCAGTAGGCACCAAGCCTAAACATGAAGCGAATAAATTAAGACAAACAAAGAGGGTAGTTTGGTACACATATATTCATGCCTTAACTTCCTTATCTCACAACGGGACATTTGGGCGCCCACGCGGCCGAGCCTTTTTAAGCAGGGCCCAGAGGTTAAATGTCATTGACATATATTCATGCATCCAGGAAAATGATGCAAAGCACAATTGTGATAAACACGCACCAAGTGGATGGCATACAGCTTCCACCATTTCCAGGCGGGCAAGGAGGCTGCATGCACCCAGGGCTGGGGACCAGCTGCCAAGAGGGGGTTTGGACCGTGTGTATCAGCTGATGGACGAGTGCTTATCGGCGTACCGCTACCGGCAGCGCCGCAGCACTGCTCAACAGCAGGCCCGCCCTCTGACCAACGTGCTGACCGCCGTGAGGCGCAGGATATGTACTTGAAAGCTACCGACGAAGACTATCCGAGGCCCCAGTGCTTTCCAAACCTCGTCAGGCTGGCCTTCCAGGCCCCAGCTTGCACGTGGAGCGTATGGAGGAGGCGGAGCAGCAGAGGGTTGAGGAACTCCACTTCAAATTTTCGGTGGAGACCTCGTCCCTCAGTTTTTGGGGCCGTGATGTGCTTGAGAGCTCAGGGTTCAGGCTGTAGCACAGGCACAGATAGAGAGAGGCGCGTGAAGGGGGATGCCGGCCGGTGGAAACCCTGCCCCCCTCAGCTGCTGGGACCTTTAGGCCCTTATGGTTTGACGTTTGAGGGTCAGGGCTCAAGCACAGGCTCATGCAAGGGCGCAATAATCATGCGGTACGTGAGGTTACCTTGGCCACAATGTGGCTGTTTGCTGGTAGGGAACCCAGGAGGGCCCTCACTGGTTTATCTTGCTGTGTGTCTCAGTTATTGATAATGCTAAAAGGGGAGTCCCATGCGTCAAGTGTGAAGCTCGACGAGAATTCAGAAATACTGTCATGAGGCGGCCTGGGATGTGCACTGAAGCTGTGGCCACATAAATTACACTTCATAACATGCCAGATTTGTGATATCTTGAAAAATGCCTAATCGAATGCTAGTTCATCCCGTATGTACCCAATATTGTTTTGACTGCAAGGTCAAAGTTTTCCTGGGTTCCGGGCACAGGGTGTCAGCCAGCAGGGGTGGATGGACATTTTTGAGGATGGGTGTTCCATCTTGTTTTAAGAAATTCAGTAACACTAGGCAAAAAGACGGAATACATGTTTGTGGCAGCTTCCAGCATTTTACAACGCCATTAAATAACCACTTACCAGTAATGTGTTCATGATTGAAAGTCATTACATGGACCTTCAATTCTATGTGACAGATCCAAACTGACTTCTTAGCTTTGAATACCCTTTCACACATGCATGTATTCTTTAGATTTTCTTCTGCGTCAAAGTGCGCACACCTAGCCAAAGGCAGCCAGGGATAAAATGCGTGTTTATTTTATAGGGCTTGAGCTGCACGTCAGCTACAACTCTACCTACGGCCAGCATGGCTTGGTGCAGCAAGCCAAGCCACCTGCTGAAGGTAGGCTCTGGCATGGTCATGATTGACTTTTAGTGCAACTCAAGGTGGCTCACCCTGAAAAAACTAGGGTCAGTGCCGCCCCGGAAGTATACATTACACATGTATGTCGCATGTCAAGCGTATGTGGTACCCCCTGATGGTACCGTATACAGAACCCTGAAGACAACGCAACAAATCATTATGGTTATAATCCCTTATTACATCAACATTGATGGCACCAACTGGCTCAGACCAGCCATCAACCCTGAAGTTGAGAAATGACATCCGCAGGTACACATCACTCACATGCACCCCACCCTAATTTAAGCCTGGATGAACAAAAGCTGTTTGATCCTACCAGTACGACGCCAAACAAAATTCGGAACATCCTTATTGCCCACTTGAACCACCTTTGCCGGCCCCTTCCATTGTGACAACAAGCAGCAAAACTTGAAAGGCCAAGCAACCCCTCTCTTCTCTATTCTGACCCCCACCCCCATCCCTATTTCCATCCCCTTCCCTATCCTCACCTTCATCCCTATCCCCATCCCGGCCAGCATCCCCATTCTTGCGCCAGTGTCCGAGCCTGAACTTGAGCCTCAATCCTCAATCCCAAACGCTGAGGTGCCTCAGGGACCTAGAACCTGAGGGAGAATACCTCAGACAAAATCCCTCGACCCATCGGGTGCTGTTGTATAACGTGCCCCCCTTGATGCAGTCACAGTTGTGTAGCACCAAGAAGTGCATTACGCCGCCGCGACGCTAGCAAAGGACATGTTTGCCGGGAGCGATGTAGCGGCCATGCAGCCGCCCCGGCCCCAGCCGGACTGGGCGTCTCTTTTGAGCCGGGAAGTAAGGTGCTCACAGTTTCTTCCAACGGGTCAGCGCTTTGGGCATTCTGCCACATTTCACACAACCTCGCTCTGCCACTCCTTGCCGCATGCGCTTAGCTTAGGCAGAAGCGCCTCCCTCTGGCTCCTTGCTAGGAGCCCAGCGCATTGGCTGCCACCTAGTGGAATGAGGTGTCGATGCCGATGAACACCTACGCACGGTGCTCCATGATCTCACGTCCAAGATCCATGTGGACTTCGAGTGCATTGCCGACCAGCAAGGGGAGCTTGCCCAAGGACATCGCGAAGGTGTCTGAGAGTGCATAGACCGATAGGTCGTTCTTCAGGGCATTCCATCCCAGGGGTGCGCCTGTCTGAGATCCAGTCTGAGATCGAGTCTGAGATCTGATCTAATATCCAGGCTGAGGTCTGGCCTGAGATACAGGCTGAGATTTATTATTAGATGCGGGAAGCGCGAGCCTCGGTATTACTTTACAAGTTCATTGCCTTGATCTTGCTTTAAGCGTACAAGCGCCCAATGTGGGCAATTAACACTTTTGGTGAACAATCACGGTGCAAAATGCAGGCACTCAACAAGAACCACACCCAAAGCATTGCAATTACAGCAAGTGGCTTACAGCGTAATTTTAGATGGCCAAACACTAGGGGTGGACCGCTAAGGGGGATTACGGCATGGAACCTACCCGCCATATAAAGAGTTCAGGACATTTGAACGTGGGCACAAGTCCCATGCATTAAATGTGATGCCCCGCTGGACTGTAACAACTTCACAAACTGCACATGGGAGTAGCTCTTATTGTCACGACATCTTTATACGGGGAGGCACGCAATAAGTAGTAGCCTGCCCCGTCTGCAAAGCGCAAACGCATGACTCATGTTCCAGAAAGTCAGGAATCCCCTATAACCTACGTAGATTTTAACTGCCTTCAGTTCCCTCAGGCATAAATTTACCATTCATGTTATGCTTCCCTCTGACCAAAATATATTAAGACTTAATGTCCGACTGACATTGGCGTTGACAATGGATAATTCGTATTTTGATGAATCCCTCACCCCTAAAGAACACGGATTTGGAGGAAAGGCAATTCGAATCTACGACACTTGCTATCTGAATTATATACTTTATTGCTCGCTTTTAATTGCGTGTAAGCTAAAAACATAATTCCGCTCAATTATGTATCATATCACCGGTATGCCATACCAGGTAATGAACCGTAATTACATACCAGTACACGAAATACTAAGTAACTGTGTTGAACCCAGCCAAAATCCTATGAAAACAACTTGCAAATTTCAAAAAAGCAAAGCATGGGAAGCGAGTCCGAGTTAGCAATAGTATCCCCATCAAATATTAGGTTGGGCCCATTCCAGATGCATGCGCAGCAATTACAGCGGATGGAGAAGAAAATAACACAGGGGGTACACAATTAGAGAAAATAATTGGGGAATGTAGATATATACCGGTAACAGACGGGGGGAGGGCAAAAAAAAAGCTGGGGACCCCATGCCCCCAAAAAAAATCGAGCACCCAAGCCTACCACCCACCCACCTACCACCTCCGGAACCCATTAGAATTAAATTCTCAGTCATAATTCAAAATTACAGGGCATGTAAGGGGTGGTTTTTGATCAGCTCGTCAAGGCGCTTCTACAGGTATATTTCAATTTGTTAGGTGATCACAATTCATACCAACAGTCAATTTGGGTATTGAGCTCAGCCAGGCTATTGACTACCGACTACTTCTAGCTAGCGATCACATGTTTCCAGAAGGCAGATGGCCTGGATGGCGGTGGCAATGCGATGGCATCAGCCTTCATCTTGGCCATGAGCTCCCTCACTCCCTTCTTCCTCTCCCTCAGCGGGACCTCTTTGCCGAGTACTCCCTCTAATTCTTCCACCGTCACCGCTTAGCTTGCCACACCAGCTGCTGATCGGGATGGGCTGTCAGCATGTGATCAAGGTAGTGATAGCTCCAGACCCACGGGCGGGGGACGGGCGGATCCCTGCTCCTGCAGACATGGCATGGCACTGGCCTGTTGGTGCAAGGATTGGCGGCTGATGCCTTGTGCGCTGAGGCATATGAAATCTTGTGGTGCAGAGGGCATGCGGAGCTGACTTTCACGGTACTGCTGTTAGACCCCTTTCCCAGCTCTGACCTGCACATGCCAGAGTCCCGGTCTCCACACACAGCACCACAGAAGCCACATGCTTCATCAGCATGAGGCTCCAAGCTGCAGGCTGCGCCACATTGGCGCAACAAGATATGGCGTGCGACCAGCAGCAAAGCCACTGCAGTCCAGGGCCCCTCTCCTCGAACGGCAAAGGAAGCTGTGCGCGCGCACCGTGTGCAGCGAATGCCCAATGCGCTGCAAAGGGCTGGCAGACGGGAGGTGAATAGCCCTGGCACTTCGAGCCCTCTCGCAATGGCGCAACATCTGGCGAGGGAGGCGACGCCGTTGCAGCCTCATTCTCAGCCGGAGATGGAGATGCTGGCAGGCTCGCAGGTATGGCTCAGCTGGGACAGCAGCTGGGTCAGCAGCAGGGGTAGCTAGGGGTGGAACGGGAGCAAACCCGAGCGTTCTCTGCCGCTTCGAATCGCGTGGTTTCGCGGAAGCTGCCATGCACTCCCTCCCATTCTGGTGGCGTCTGACATTTGCAGGGTCGGCGGATTTGAGGACCTTGCCACAACGACCAAAACTGATTTGTTCATTCATGATTAACCAGACCAACACTACCATACAGCTATTTCTAAGGCTGGCTCAGCTGGTTTCGGGGTGTGTCCAATGGGGCCAAACCCTCAGTGTGGGGGGCCAGGGGTTCATGTGGTAATTCAAGCAACATTTTATGATGTAAATGGACTCATGTTGGCAAGAGGAACACAGAGGTGCCACTGCCAGCCTCAACAGACCTCCAGAAGAAAAAAACGAAGTTTTCTAAATATTGGATTTTTTGAGAGACCACCCCCCCACCCCCCCACCCACTTTGCCCCCCCACATCTCCCACCCCCCTGGGCCCAAAAATATTTTAAAATAGCTATGGAACGCTCTCGTCAAGCTCAACAAAAAAGGGCATGGGGTCGAAATTATTTGTTTTTGCCCCCCCCCTCGGTAACAGATGCAAGTAATAAAAGCCGATGCGGTTGGATTTTGGGATGGACAGGATTAAGCAGAGGTTAATGAGACGCTCAAGCACCGTTATGTACACCCCGTACCGGAAAGAAAGAAACCCGTGGATCAGCGCTGCATGATTCTTACGGAATACGGCATGACAATGCCGTACACCGAAAGTCACCGTTAGTGTCTGGGACTATGGTGTCTGTGTTCAAATTCACCAGTGCAAGAAATAGCCACCCCTCAATAAACATGCACACTTCGATGTGCGTAGGTCGCATCGGCTTGTCTTCTAGTCTGTGAGCACACTTTGCCATCCTCAAATCCACGCCTTAAAACGGAGTTCCTTCCTTTCCTTTCCTTTCCTTAAGGCACGCTCTGGTGTTTGTTTCCTTTCTTGTGTAACACGCCAGTATTCGCCTGTCATCGACACGTTATTTTATATTGTTAAAGTAGCACTGATCTACCCCACGGATCTACCTTGAATCAGCAGGGCTGAATCTTGGAACGCCAGTTAGATGCAGCCGAGTACTTCTGGCTCAGGCCAGCAACAATCACAACAAAATCATCAGCATCACCCATTACATCATCAACCGCAGCACCAGCAGCAGTCGACGTCGCAGCACCAACAGCAACATCAGCTGCTGCACCAACAGCAGCAGCAGCCACCTCCACCACAGCAGCAGCAGCAGCAGCCGACTGTTCAGCCAAAGGTTGCGCCCGCGACGCTGCCTGAGGCGCAGCGGTACGCTCAGAAGCGCCAGTTGGCCCTCTTGGCCGATGACTGCAAGCGAGTTTGCAACGCAGACATCACGCGGCCGTTTGCAAACGCGCAGGATGCAATCGACCGACTGCTGCCATTCCATGTAGGTGTTGTGTCGTGTATGAGCATGCGAATTGAATAATCGGGCATAAGCATGAGGTTGCATGATGTAATGTTTGCACATGGTCATGCGCATGAGCATGACCATGCGTGATGTAATAGTTAGTTCATGGTTCGGCATGAGTATGAGCGCTTCAATGGATTTATGGATGTCACATAGTAATGCCATTGTATGCACGACTGCCATGTGGGCATACGCCTGATAAAGAGTTTGAGCCAACCAACCTTTAACCTAAATTCTTTGTGCGCACAGCAGCCACGCGGGCATGAGCGCCATGGCAATGGTCAGAAACAACGCTCTCGTTGCGCCATGCATGCAGATCTTGGGTGGGCTTGACGGGCCAGAAGCCGACCTCGAAGACACGCCCGACCACCAGGGGAGATCCCTGGTCTGTAGCCGGCAGCAAGTCTGGGCTGATGTCATGTTACGACGAAACGTGGATTTCGCATGCAGGTACGTTTCTATGGGGCAGTGCTTGGTCTCTGTATCTGTTCAGGTGTTGCGTTTATTTCCTCTGGTTCTGCGCTACATCCATGCCTGCATATTTTCTTCCGGATTTTTTTATCTGCTTTATGTTGATCTACTAAATGTGTTGGTGTCTTATATTTTTAATAGTCTGTGAAGCTCAAGGGGACCTGTCTATGAGGGAAATGCAAGCACCATTGATGACATGATTTTGTTTGGTTTGTTGCTTTCTGTCCCTGAACCTAGACCCATGCAAGGTCTTTGGATGGCAGGACACGTGTTTTCATGAGGCGCTGTCTGTCCTTGAATCTAGACTCATGCAAGTTTAATTGTTTACATTTTGCAGGATAGATGCTTTTATCTGTTAGCAGCTTTCTGACCCTCGTTGAAGGTGAAGGGTTTGATTTCTTTTGGTGCCCTGAACCTTGTAAAGGTCACTTTGTCCCTCAAACCTTTTTCTTTGGGAGCTCATCCTTCATTGCAAACACTGCTCCCAGCAGGAAAGTGCACAAGGGTTTGCTTACATACTAACCTGTTCATCCGGATAGTTTGCAGTCTGCAAGGAACCGTAATCTGATGGGGCATCAGAATGGAGCCATGTGTTGCTGACTTGTGGACTGCAGATCGCACCTTCTCCTCCCTTCTGATCCATCCTTGCTCCCATTCCAGCCCCCTCTCACTGTCTCACATGCGGCCATCTTGTCGATGATGCAGATACGACTCGCTGAGCCAGCAGGTTCTGGATCTGGAGCGGCGGGCCGGCGTTATGCCCTGTGCTCATGCCTCTGGTGCCGCGGGACCCAAGTCCTCTGAAGCAGCTGCCTCACAACGCACCGTGCCAGGCTGCCCTGCGGCGGAGCGCTACCTAATGAGTAAGCTGCTGCTGGCGGATGCGCGGGAGCGGCTTGAGCAGGAGAAGAAGCGGCCTGGCGGCCAGCAGCAGCAGCAGGTTCACATGGAGGAGGAGCCAGAGGAAGCTGCACCCAGAGCTGAGCAGAAGACAGCAGCAGCGGCGGCGGCAGTGGTGGCGGCGGCGGTAGTAGCGGCTGGTCAGAGGGCGCATGTGAAAGTTGAGGCTGCAGGCGCCACTTCAGAGCCTGTGGAACGGCTACCCGGCATGTGGGCGGGTGGGCCAGCAGCCGCTTCCATAGCTGTGCCGCTGAAGTTTGAAGCAGCAGCAGCCACTGTCGAGCCGCCAGCTGCGGCAGTCAAGCAGGAGGCTGCACTGCCGCACGCTGCAGCGGCTGGGCCGTCGCATGTAGTGCTGATGCCTTGCCAGGAGCCTGTGCCGCCCAAGGCCGAGGAGGCGAGCCATCTGGATGCCAACAGCCTACCAGGCAGCTTGGGAGGCGGGCTCGGAGGCTTTGGAGGCGGCATGGGGGACTTTTCTGCTTTAGAGGTCAGTTCAGAATGTTGTCGCGTCAGGTGAAGGGCTCAAAATTAAAGGAGTCGGAGGTCAGTGTGGAGCGGTATCCGCTGGGTTAAAGATTGGGAGCGATGAAGGCTTTGAGGTGCACAATGTTATCTGGGCGAGCTAAGGGTTGGGAGGGTTCAGGGATGAAGGTTTGAAGTATGGAATGGTATCTGGGCGGGTTCAAGGTTACAGCTTGGCTCTTCTGTTGTTCAGAGTTGGCCAGATCTCTACCGGTGTTCTGTGTGGCATGGGTTGGGAGGCATTATGGCGGGCGCAAGGGAGCCTATCAGTGCAGTATTTTACCTTGTTCACTGTTACGCCTGCTCAGTTGGTTGGCTGCATGTGATACCCTTCAGGGAAGGAGCATGTAGACTGGGCAGCATCTGGTCTGAGCTCTATATAAGCAGATGGAGATGCCCAGCGTTTGTTTGGGATGAATATCTTGGTTTCGTTTCTGAATCTGGCAGGGGTGAGGATGTTTGGCCTGGAAGCCACGCTAAGACGCTTACGTCGGGAAATGGGGTGATCGGTTGCTGGGCTCTACCTGGCTTGGTTCTCACTGTATTTTGCCTGAGGTTACCTGCTTCTCTAATTTGTGGGGAGGGTATGGAATTCTAAAATCAGATTTATCTCACCTTCTCCTTCTTTGTCCAATGCAGGATGACGGTTTGGAGGAATACATCGAGGAGGACTAGGTGCATGGACAGCTGTTGACTCGGACTCCAAGTTTTATAACGCCCCAGATGTGGATATTGGACTGCAATATAAAGGTTGTGTCATTTGCGTCAGTGTTTTTTACTTTTAGCTATGTCTCGACTGTTGTTCGACAAACCAGGTCATTCTCGGCTACATGAGTGTGGGTGTTGCAGCGGTTTCTCCCATTGACGACGGTTTTATTCAACTGACTGTGCACAAACGTGCGCCCATGCTTCTTCTTCATTCCCTTTCATTTTTTGATTGTGCGTGTTTTTTAATAGAAGGCAGCCCATCTCCAGAAAGGCTTGGGTAGACCAAATGACCGAAATGACCGACACACTGCGGGACTCTGACGCCTCGTTTGACAGTAATTCATACGAAGCGTTGAAGCAGCGTGTTCATTATCTGAAAAGGGAGCACAAGAAGGTCGTCCAGACCAGCAAGTCCGTAAAGGAGGTACAGCACGTCATACAGTATCGGAGCACAGGAGTGCTGCATTGCGCATTGCGCATGACTCCGTTTCATTAAAAATACTCATTACGACGATAGCTTTTAATGCAATGGCACACTTGGATCCCAGGTCGAGTCCGTGGCCCTTCTTCAACAGCGGCAGCACTACGAAGCTCGGATCGTGGACCTAGAAGATGAGCTAGCTTCTGTACATGCACAGATGCGTCAGAACACGGAGCGTTCTGCCAAGCTGCGTATCCACAGCGAAAAGTAAGCAGCACCTGGCTGCCTGAGCCCCTCTGATGAGGTCTGGGGAGGGAGAGGCATGTTTGCGCTGTTAGCTCCAACAGGTACAGGTGGCCCGCAGCTCCTTGTGCCAATACCAGGACAGCACGACTCCGCATGAGTTGGGCAGCTTGTCACCCTCCTCGTAGTTGTATCGTGGGCGTCAGACACCGATCCCAACCAACCACACCACCTAGGCACCGGTACCTGTGGGAGCAGACTGCAGAGGCTGGGCAGCCAATGTCACAGAGAGGGAGAAGACTGCAGCATGGTATCTTGCATACCAGTAAAAAGAGAGCGGAGGGTCGCGACTGGAAGAGCGTCCTGATCAGATTTAGCTGGTGGCGTGTTTGCCTGCTGAACAGCGTGCCTGCTGCCCTTCTCGCTCCTACAGGGACAAAAAATCGCTTCAGGCTCAGGTTGAGAGGCTGACCAAGGCGCTGGAGGGTCGAGACGCAGAGCATGAGGCAGCCTTGTGCCGCATGCAGGTGGGCAAGGGTCTGCCATGTGATGCATGTTTGTGGGAGTTGTGGGTGGTTGCAGCCATGCGCTGTATGCAAGTGGACAGGAGGCGGCCATGCGTTGCATGCAGGTGGACAGGGGGCAGCCATGTGTTGCATGCAGGTGGACAGGGGGCAGCCATGCGTTGCATGCAGGTGGACAGGGGCAGCCATGCGCTGCATGCAGGTGGACAGGGGGGAGCCATGCACGGCATGCAGGTGGACAGGGGCAGCCATGCACTGCATGCAGGTGGACAGGGGGCAGCCATGCGCTGCATGCAGGTGGACAGGGGGCAGCCATGCGCTGCATGCAGGTGGACAGGGGGCAGCCATGCGTTGCATGCAGGTGGACAGGGGGCAGCCATGCGTTGCATGCAGATGGACAGGGGGCAGCCATGCGCTGCATGCAGGTGGACAGGGGGCAGCCATGCACTGCATGCAGGTGGACAGGGGGCAGCCATGCGCTGCATGCAGGTGGACAGGGGGCAGCCATGCGTTGCATGCAGGTGGACAGGGGGCAGCCATGCGTTGCATGCAGGTGGACAGGGGGCAGCCATGCACTGAATGCAGATGGACAGGGGGCAGCCATGCGCTGCATGCAGGTGGACAGGGGGCAGCCATGCGTTGCATGCAGGTGGACAGGGGGCAGCCTTGCGCTGCATGCGGGTGGACAGGGGGCAGCCATGCACTGCATGCAGGTGGACAGGGGGCAGCCATGCGCTGCATGCAGGTGGACAGGGGCAGCCATGCGCTGCATGCAGGTGGACAGGGGCAGCCATGCGTTGCATGCAGGTGGACAGGGGGCAGCCATGCGCTGCATGCAGGTGGACAGGGGGCAGCCATGCGCTGAATGCAGGTGGACAGGGGGCAGCCATGCACTGCATGCAGGTGGACAGGGGCAGCCATGCGCTGCATGCAGGTGGACAGGGGGCAGCCATGCGCTGCATGCAGGTGGACAGGGGGCTGCCATGCGTTGCATGCAGGTGGACAGGGGGCAGCCATGCGTTGCATGCAGGTGGACAGGGGCAGCCATGCACTGCATGCAGGTGGACAGGGGGCAGCCATGCGTTGCATGCAGGTGGACAGGGGCAGCCATGCGTTGCATGCAGGTGGACAGGGGGCAGCCATGCGCTGCATGCAGGTGGACAGGGGGCAGCCATGCGTTGCATGCAGGTGGACAGGGGGCAGCCATGCGCTGAATGCAGGTGGACAGGGGGCAGCCATGCACTGCATGCAGGTGGACAGGGGCAGCCATGCGCTGCATGCAGGTGGACAGGGGCAGCCATGCGTTGCATGCAGGTGGACAGGGGGCAGCCATGCACTGCATGCAGGTGGACAGGGGCAGCCATGCGTTGCATGCGGGTGGAGAGAACTTATCACTGTCCAGCTCTTTTGAAGAGTGCTGTTGGATGGGTGTGTTGGCGCTGTTATGATAATCCGTTCAACTGATCAAGTGTCGCTTATGGCTTGATGCCACTTCATGCAAGTATAAGCATAAGGGCCGAGCTGTTGCTTCCTGGGTTGATGGGGGGCCGTTTGCGACGAGGAGGGCTTTCCTTTGGGAGTATGATTCTATGGCCGCCACATGCCGAGCTGGCAGGGGCAGCCTGAAGCTCCCAAGTATGTGCAACAACATCAGGAGGTATTTGTTGCATGTGTAGGGCCCTTAGGTGCCAGCCTGAACACCAGGTACATTGGGACCAAGATTCCCTGGTTTTGTAATGCCTCGCATGTCACACGGTTTCCGAAGATTACACTTTTTTATCCACACGCTCCACGCTTGGCTCCTCCCACTGCGCAGGCAGAACTTGAAGTGGCTGTGAACTCGACAGCCAGACAGGTGGAAGAGCTCAAGCACGGACGGGTGAGGCCGGGGAAATAAATCAGGAGGTTTGCCCTCGCCAACAGGGGGTACGTGGATCCCAGGCTGCAGGCAAACATGCTGAAAAATATGCTGGATTTGGAAATTATATAAAAGGTTGTCCTTGTTGTCTCTCATGGGCAAATTTAACAGCTCATCTCCTTTGGGGATGAGGGATTGCTCATGAAAGCGGTTTTGCCTCTACTGTTGACCTGCTGCCTGCACCGAGGGCTGCCGGCATCCAAGTTGGGTCCGCAGACATGTGTCCCTTGTGCATGGAGCATGTATACTGAGCAGCAACAAATATTTGAAATCGAATTTGAAATGCTGCTGCTGCTGCTGCTGCTGCTGCTGCTGCATCAGGAGGTGGACCGCCTCGCGTTTGAGCGAGCGAGAGAGGAGGCCATCGAAGAGGTTGACCAGTGGTGTCAGGGGGAGATCGCGGCAGTGCGGCACCATGCGCTGCGGGAGGCAGAGGACTGGAAAGCGCAGGCCGAAGAATGGTGCGTGGGCGCTGTCATTGCACCCAATAGCTTTGAGAGCACTGGGGGAGCTAGAGCGCTGTCCAGCCCAAGCAACAGCACTGAAGAGGTGGGCAAGCATCCAGCCAGGGGCGCCGTCCTCTCTTTTTAAGGGTACTTCAGGTACAATTCAGGTGCAGCGCCATTTCTGAACGTGGGGCCTGCCGGCCTGGTGCAGCAAAACCTGCTGACAGGATGATTGACTACCGGCCAGTCCAGGTCTGGTCCTCATTGGCCCAGTGGTGGCTGCCCGGCAGCCTCCAAGGATGGTCTGGTGACTGGTGCTCACTAGCATAAACAAGGTCTCTAGGGCAAGAATATCCAGCCCCAATAAATGCCTGTTGTGGAGTAACGTCCAGAGCTGATCGCGGAGTCAGCTGGGCGTGTGGGTGGGCGGGGCTCGCTTCTTGTTTGGTCTTTGTATTGCCTCTGGCCCCGTTTAAGGGGCGCCTTGTCACATGTTCTCAAGAGCAAAGAAAGGAAGCAGGCGTATAAACAGGGCTTGGGTCCCCCCCCGCATACTCCCCCATGAGGCCTGGCGGCCTCGGTTTCACCCGCCCACACTTTTCCCACCCAGACACTTATTCACACCCCTGGTTCCTGGAAAGTAAGTAAAAAACTGAGAGGGACTTGTGCTTGGGGAATCGTGCGCAACATTGTGATGCCCCGTACTCGTTTAGTTCCATCTGTGATAACATGGCTTCTAGCTGGCGTCACTGTTTTTCTGTTTGCACGGCTTGGCCCGTTTGAAGAATGCTTTTGGTCGGATGCGGCGCAGCCACGCAGGTCAGGCTGCAATAACCACAACCTTTCTGCATGGCGTGTTGTTGTAGGCAGAAGAAGTGTGGAGAGTGTGAGGCCACGTGCAGGGAGGGGCTAGAGAGCGCAGAGCGGGCGGAGTGGATGGCCTCACAGGTGGGTGAAGGGATGAGGGATGAGGTTCCCACCAGGTGGGTGAAGGGGTGGGGTTTCCTTTGGAATTTTCTCTGCTTCCCCTCCCTTGCCTCAAAGCTGCGCATAGAATAAAGCTTAAGCCATCATCCTGCCATGTCTCTGGCAGTGCTCCTCATATGAAGGCTGCTATCATGCTATGTTCTTATGCAAAAAATCGTCCTATGCTCGTTTGTAGACTTTTGTCCCACTGGTGCACTGCTGCCCTGAACAGTTTGAATGTTTGTTCCCCCAAGCCATCATCTCATACCTACCTAGGCTGAGTTGATGGCACTGATCATCAATCAAGTGTAATGCTCAGTGAATCTATGGTAACAGAACACTTGTGCTGCTCAGTGCAGGCAGTGAACCACAACCACAGCACAGAGAGGCTGCTTAAGTTTAGAACCCGTCCCCACTCACCAGCGTCTGAAAGCACTAGGAAGCCGTCAGCAAACCTGACACCCTGCCTCCTTCATCTCCCCAACCCCTCAAAGCTGAGAGCCCTCTCTCCCCTGCGCAGCTTGAGGTGCAGGTGGCGTCTCTAGAGTCTGAGGTTTCGGAGCTTCACCAGGTACAACAGCAGGCCGAGGCGAGCTTGTCCGAGGAGCGGGGCGTGTGGCAGGCCAGGGAGGAGCATGCCTCATGCAGCCACAAGGAGGAGGTGCGCAAGGGGGCTGGACCTCCCTTCCTTGGCAGAAAAAATTAAGATAAAAGGTGTAGGAAGGGGTTTGTAGGGGCGTCAGGTAGGGATGAGGGTACAAGATAAGCAGGCCCACAAGGGACAGGGCTGACAGATAAGTTGCATTTGTCCTGCCGGTCTGGAGACACGTTCAAGTTTGGCCTGTCCTCTCCCAGCATGAGGTATGAAGAAGTCACTTTGACAGCTGCATACAAGTGATGCAGCTGTCAGGATTGCTGAGAAGATGGTCTTTGACACCTGTACACTCAACACATAAAGATACTAACCTGCCTGCTCACCCGACTCTGCCCCTCATACCACCCCCAGGTGCACGCCCTCAAGTCCTCACACCGGCAGCAGCTTGAGCTTGTTGATGTACGGCTGCAACAGCTGGTCGGGCGCAAGGACGCGACCATTGCGGGGCTCAAAGCAGAGCTGGTGCAGGTGAGGCTTCCGGGGGCCTTGAAATACCTCGGGGGGGTGGGGGGGGGGTGAATTGTATCTCCTCAGGCATGAATTTATGACTTATTTTGTATGCTGCCCTCAGGGCAAAGCAATGTTGAAACGTCCGATATCCGACTGGGAACCGGCGTCAACAATCTTTAGTCAGTATTGGAATGGATGCCTTGCCTCCAAGCAACGATAATTATGAGAGAGGGCAAATCACGTCCACTTTAGAACCTCTCAAATAGTGCACTAGTCTGATGAGGATATGGGTCCTTTAAAATACAGGGTAACAATTGTGGCGAAGTTAGACTGAAGCTGGCGAGACAAGACGAGCTGAATAACTTCAAATAAAAGATGCCGGGGCTTGTTGTCCTCTGTGCGACTGAATCATAATTCAGATACCTTCCGGCATGCCGCCAAAGAATTATGATGCAGCATGCCGTGGTGTTTGATTTGGGCCCAATAGCCCTGTTTGGGATTACCTACCTTTGCTTGCCCGCATGCGTCTCAGCACGCTGGATTCCACCCACCAGTTTGTCTTGTCCCATTCTAGCCCACTGCTTCTAATGGCATTGCCTGGCCCTTAGGAAGAAGGCTTGTGGGCGGATGCGTAGATGCTACAGCAACAACCTGCAACAAATCCTCGCATCACGGTTCCTTACCTGCACCCCCAGAGGAACCTAGGACTGCACGTGCCTATCGGTGCCCGCTGTAATTGTAACTTTTGCACCGTGTCATTCCTGCAGGTACACGAGAGACTGCGCAGGTTTGAGGGCCTGCTTCATCATGGCAGTGGAAGCAGGGGGGCCTGTGACCGCTCATTTGAGCGCATGTGAAAAGCCGTGCTGGATCTGGAGGATTCACGTATGTCTGCTGGATCTATGACGGATCTATGCTGCTCTAGCAGATCCATGTGCATCTGTTGGATCCGTGGAAGATCTATGCGGTGTTTCCACGTGTACATCTGCTAGAGCAATGGCGGATCCATGCTGTGACAGCGTGCGATGGTTGCGGCAACACATTAATCAATGGGGGCATGCTGTCATTCCAGAACACAAATAGGAGCAGTCCTTAACATTAGCTATCTCATGTTATTTTCTGCTCGGCCCTAGATAGCCTGTGTGTCCTTGCAATAATAACGTGTGTAGAAGTTCTTGTAGTGGCGCAGCATTAGCATCATGAAAGCTCGTAACTCCTGCATACACATGCCGTGCTGTGTGTACATAGGCTGCAGATATGGGGTAGAGGTCCAGGGCTGGTCTGCCTAGGTCCGCAAGACATGGCCTGGTGCTTAGGTGCGGAGCTTTAAATTTAGATGGGGCAGTGCTCCGCTTGACTTAGGGGCAACCCTGGCTTGAATTGTTAATTACGTGACGTGGACATATTCAATTGCATGTAGAAAAGAAGCCGGCATTGTTTCATTCGCTGATACCGGCAGTCTCTTATCTGAGCAGAGCTGAAGCAACTGTAATGCTCCTGATATGGGGCTTCTAGAAATCTCCAGATCCCACACTGCAGATGACTCAACATCTGTATCTTGTGATTACCCACGCGGTCAAGCCATTTAAGCATGGCCCAGGGGTTATTACATAACACCTCTGGTCCCTGCTAAAATTAAGCTCGGCCACAACTGAAAACAATATGTCTGCTAGGAACTTAGGAGAGAAGGCACGAGAGAAAAGAGGTCAAGAGTCTCCACCCTCCAAATAACAAAAAACTGGCAGGGAGACCGAATTCCCAGCCCCTCAAGATACTAGTCCTCAAACAAGTTCGATCACATGTTCCACAAAAGCCAAGGCCTCCTACCCCTGCCTGCCCTGGTACAGCTGGTGTAAGTCTGGCAGGGCCCAGAGGTGTAACGTCATTGACCTGTGGAGGAGTTGCAGAGGGGAGCAGCTGTCCCCAAACTTTCAATGACGCTACACCTCTGGCTGCAGCAGTCCCCAAACTGTGTCAAGCAGTCTCTGATCTGAAGCCGCACCCCGTCCCAGAGGTGCTGCAGCTAGTGGACGCCCCGCAGCCCGGTGCCCTTGCTGTATAGTAGAAGGGAGCGCGTGCTTCGACCAGTCTTGCTGCAACGGCTGGTTTGGCAATTCCTTTATGACCCCCTAGCAGGCGCCGGATGCAATCCGCCCATGGCGAGAAGTTTTAGATGGCTCTTGGCAGCCGTGCGGCGAACGCTTGCAGCGTGGCAGACAGAGGCGCCTCTCCTCCCTGCATGGCCTTCCTCATGCAACGTTTTCATGATGAATGATGAAGAATTTGAATTCCTGGACACGCATCAGCACAGCCCTTTCGAGGCCGAAAGCGCAGGCATGGGTTGGTTGCCAGTCCTACGCTGCCAAGCGGCTACCAAACTCGAATATCTCTGTGTTGCTGACACTGTCTTTAAGCTGTTAATCCGCCGTGTACTCATGAAGGGCATCCAGCATACGCCACAGCCCTAACACCTGAAAACTGCCTCATCACTGATTTCAGATTCCAGGTGCTAACAGTTCACATTGTGACAGGGCGCAATATGGCGTATACGTAAGGGTCAGGACTGGGGTGCCTAATTCTTCCAACACCCTGGTGCCTATACCCTAGGTGCCCCTCCTTAGCCCTGACCTAAGAGGTCAGTGTACTATTATAGTGAGACAGCTCGTTAGTCAAAACAAACAAGTCCATGTAGATATTGCGCAGCATGACAACCATCGCATCGTACCGCGTAGCCGCGATATGCCCTGCTCCTTCTCTACCAGCGTCAGGTAGAGAACCAATGAAATGTCGTGTCAGAAAACGAATGCATGAAGCGTGCCCCCATGGAATTGAAAAGCCCAACCCTCCTTCTGCTTGTAAAGACTTTCCAGCGTCGAATCCTGGAGGCCTTTGCATCCAGAAGTTCCGATGGGTGAGCTTTGTTGCCCAGCCACATTGGAGTACCAGTACACCATAAGGATAGGAGGGGAGCTGCCCCCAATGGCCATTACAGTCCACAGCATGCTACCTCTGCTAATTTTTACGCGTGAATCTATGCCCAGGGCCTGCATGAGACTACCAGAATCTTGCAGCATGGGTCACATGCAGAGTCTCTGGTCACATGTCATCATTCACATGGAAAGTGGGGCCATGTCTCAGGGGCCATGATAGCTTAGGGCAGATATTTGGTGTATGGCAGGCAAGAGGACGATCCTGATTTTCCCATCCTTACACGGTTTCTCAAAACAGTACAATGCTTGGCATGCTGGGGACAAGTAGGGACGAGTGGGGACAAGTAGGGACGAGATCCTCCTCCTGGCACTGGCAATTATAACCCGTCACGTGACAGGTGCGTTTGAACAATAGTCTTTTCTTTCGATTAAATCGATGGATCGAGGCTAGATGATCGGCAAGGCCTCAATCAAGTCACATAGCATCATTGTGGGGGCGTTTTGCCTCGTCAGCGCCGCTGTACAGTCATACGAACGGCCGTGGCTCCGGAGGTGACGTGGTTCGGGGCCGAAGCAGCGTTCATGAGCAACGAGAGAGGCAGACCATCTACGCCGATCCCCCCAGCGTTTCTTAATAGAGCAATCTGTGGGGAAGAACCCGATCTCCGTATCTCTGTCGTGTGTGCGTTCTCCTCAGTCGCGATGCAGCTCCGAATGTTGAAGGCACCTAGCTGCAGGATCGGATCAAACAGCCGATCTGCCTCGGTCAAGCGGGCTCCGCTGCAGGTAACCTGATGCATGGCATGACGCGGCTGCATCTTTTGGCCCTGCCCGCCCTGACACGGGGGACACTGCTCTGCCGCGTGCATACAGCTCAAGCAGCAGCGTCAGCCGCTGCGCGCCTCCACAGACAATGGGGTCCCCGCTTCGGATGTTGATTTCGATGAGCTATCGGATATCATCAGGTGCGTCGCGGCCAGCTTATTGTGGGCGGGAGGAGCAGAAGGGCAGGTGGCCGCTTATCTTATCTGGGTTAAGTGAGGGCCGATGGGTCAGTCCAACAAGCAAGACTGCAAGCGTTGGTGATGGTGATGTTCACAGAGCCCTCAGCCTCTGTGTTAGCAACAAAAAATACAGCGATGCTGCTTGATTTGAATTGGTAGTGCAGTTCTGGCTTGTGGCGGGTGAGGGGGGGTGCGTTGAGATCTGTCTCCCCACGGTCCAAGTCGTCTGTCCCCATGTGTGTTTGCCATCAGATTCCCCCTGCCCCTCACCACGCCCCATTGTTCCACAGGCTCGTCAACGAAACGGACATAGTCGAGCTGTCGCTCAAGAGCAAGCGCTTCAATTTGGAGGTCCGAAAGCAAGAAGCGTTGAAAGTGCCCGAGCCCGTGTACCAGGTGCGAACCCGGGTCGCCCGGTGACGCCTCCCTGTCACTAACGTTTGCGAGCTCAGCTGCGTTCTTCGATTGCTATGGCATCCTGTTTACCGCCTTAACGGTTTGCCAGATAGAACATGTGGGGGGCGATTTAAAAGCCTGGCCTGACCCTGCCACCTTAACAGCGGGACTGAACTTTCGTTTGGGCTGGGGCAATGGAATGAGGTTTGGAGCATGCACTTCTTTGAGAATGAGACAGGCATCCTTCATTCTGCCCCTAAACCTGCATGGAGGTAAGGATGCAGCACTGGATACAGCTCTGACAGATTCCTGTGTACGACTGCATCACCCTCCACTCCGCTGTGCTCCTGCCCTGCATCCCACCCCGTGGTTTCAACTGTGCTGTTTTTAAAAACCGATTCATTGCCATTGAACAAGCTCTATGGCTGGCTCAAACTGGCTCTGTGCGGGCACACAACGAGCGCCATGCCAACCGATGGGCCCTTCCAGCTTTACCCTTCGGGAGTGGGTCTTGTGACTAATCATGCGCGTGGGCATATCGCATTCCGAGTAGCTGGCCCTTGAAGCCTCAGTGGGTTGAAGGAAACTGGATCCGGTACGATATCTCACTTGTAACGCCGGGGATACTGCCCACGGGCGTACATGCATGCACAGATCACCTTCAGGCGGGCATGTGGGTCATTGATGATTGCTCTACCGGCGGTCATGTAAGGTGTGCCCCTTACGTATTAGCCAAGAGCTAGCCGTACTGCCATTAGCCAAGTAGTGTTGCACGCCACTGGTGGGCTTACAGTCCCTCATTCAGCCCTCCTCGTCAGCCTGTCCTGCAGACACCTGATATGGCGCAGCATCAGAAGCCAACAGTGGCCGCCCCACTTAAATCCGCCCCAGCCTCAGCATTCCCTCCCCCAACTAGAGAAGGCTGAGCATGTGGCGCTCCCTCTGCAGATGATGCAGGCTCCCCAGCAAGGGTACGCGCCCCAGCAATTCGCACCACAACAGCAAACAGCACCGGCAGCACAAGCGTCCGCCCCTGCCCCTGCCGGTGAGAGCCCTTCAAATAGCTGTTTGGCTGTCAGATAAGGGTGAAGCTCAGAGGGAGAGTTTAGGGTTTTGCCAAAAGAGGGAGGGTCAAAGTTCGGCCCTGGAAGTTAAGCCTGGCGCTCAGCAGTACTTCCTGTACCTGAGCCTGCATTCTTCAACAGCCGTATCAGGTACTTCCAATGACCACTGGCGGATAGGGTTGGCTTGCATGGTTGACTTCATCACACTATATTCTCTCAAGTCTGCACCTCCGAAGAATTTGCACCTCCTGCCCGGTGTACGGGGCCTGGCTGAAGCTGAAGGTTGCCTCTCCTTGCTGGAGTTCCCTTTGGCAGTCTGGCATCTCCTTTTCTTGCATGTTACATGGGGATGGTAGACAGAGAGACAGCCATGGCCATTTGAAATGGAGTCTCTGTGAGATTGGCCGTACCACTAAAACTGGCAGGACAAATACACATGATTAGGTCTCCTGAGCCATGGGCAGAACTCGGTGTATAATCTGCATTTATGCCCTTCACTGTTAATATCTTGTGAGGGAGGCTGTCGTGATCACAGTAGTAGTTCATCACGAGAAGAAGCAAGGGGCGTTGGTTGAACAGTTGCCCTGCCCACCCGCTCTCTGCGGGTCTACTGGCCATGCTACTCCACAGTGACGATACAAATTCTGCTTCGGCTGGCTGTGGCTGGTATTAGTTATGTAAGATTGTTTACGGCTCTCTTGGGAGGTACGGGCTGTCGGGTTACGGCTGAAGCATATGGGCCACAGTCCTTGCTTGCTCTGTCTCCAGTCTCCACCTGCTAAGCCCTGCTGTGATCCAGACCTTACAAAAGTGTTGGGTTCACCCCAGCACTGCTGTATGGACTGAAGGGTGTCTGCCTCATCCCGCGCTGCTGTGTAGCCGCGCCTTCCATGGCTGCGCCCGCCGCCGCCGCCGCCGGACCGACTGACGGTATTGAGATTGGCTCGCCTATGTCCGGGACGTTCTACTCCTCTGCTGCACCTGGCGAGCCATCGTTTGTCAAGCTGGGCGATAAAGTGAAGAAGGGGCAGACAGTGGGAATCATTGAAGCCATGAAGCTCATGAACGAAATCGAGGTGGGTCTTCTTTTACCCATGGAATGGAATGGGGTGTTTTGCACCTTCAAATGCATGTTAAATGCGGGAATGCAGCATGACATCCAGGTGTGAAGCTGGAGGCAGGAAGGGAATAATGAAGGGTTGGCATGTCAAGGGGTGCTACAGCATGGGAAGGCATGCAAGCCTTGGTCCGCACATTTCAGGTCCATGCATTCATGCCGGTGTTTCTTTTTCGTGACCCAGCTACATTCCAGCTACAATCTGGCCTATGGCCATAGACCCCAGTTGTGGCCAGCCAAACTGCCTTGGGCACCAGTCGTAGGCCGGTCCTAGATTGGTCTCAATCAGCAACCGCCTTTGCCAATGGCCAGAATGGCCACTTCTTTTGTCAGCCAAACCAAGTTAACCCGGACGCGTGGTGCTGGGCAAAGCTGGCTTCCACTTTGCTGGTCCACGCAAACTTTAACTAGCGTGTAGTGTTTGCCATGTTGGCCAAGCTTGACTCCTTCCAGTTATCATCCATGCTTGACTTGCTCAAGTATTTTGTGGATTATTCTGTACCATAAATACGAAAAACGAAGGCTGGTGCACACACCCAAGGTGGGACTACGAAGCCTGTTTCGCTTCCGCCAATCTGCGGACTGTGCCTGAATGGAAGTCTCCCCAAGAGTATAAGAAACCCGATCTCGTAAATGAAAGCCTACGCTGCAATCCATACTGTGCCTGCACCTGACACTAGCAGGCCGGGATCTGGCGTAGGTAAGGCTATCCATGGTCTTGATAGCTGTGCAGGAGCCCGCTTCACCCCTAGTTACTAACCCGGCCCCATCAGGGCCTGCCCCAACAGCATGTTGGATGGCCAGACAGTAGACCATGCCCACTCTGACGTAACGAATGAGCGTCGTAGGTCCGCTCTGGGTTAATATGGAAACGCAGGGCTCGAAACGGCTTCCCTTGCCCTCGGTTCACATAAGGCCCCCATCCCCCCGGCCATGAAATACGTTCCCATTACCCCCTTTCTGCAATGTGCAGGCTGAGGTCGGCGGAGAGGTGGTCAAGATCATGGTGGAGAATGGCAAGTCCGTCTCCCCTGGCCAGGTGCGCGCCTCTTAGGGTGAACGGCATAACTCAAAACACGTCAAGCGGTCTGCCCACGGTCAGGCTGGCAGTGGGCTGTCCATGTGCAACCATTGATGCAGAACTCTGAGCAGAAGCCCTTCACGTCATAAGATCCACACATCTGGCACAGGGAGCAGTACACGGAACATACGTATCGCTGATCCTTATGTCATACACTGGCCCAGTGGGTTCAAGTATGATACTTTGCCACTTCAAGATTCAAATTGTACAGTCCATATAGCGCCACAAGGAGCATGGGACCTGGCACTCATGTCCAGAGATAGCATGTGCGCCATGCGAGCAGCTCGCTCCCTGCCTGCCTAGATCTGTGCATCCTTCGCCACCCTTGTCCTGTGCCTCGTTTTCTTCCACTTCCGTTCCCGTGTTTTCTGCTGTTGCTCCCTATTTGCTGAAACGTTTCCCCCTTACCCTCTGTCCCGCGCCCCTTGCCCGCTGTTCCTTCTATTGAAGCACATCCCCCCTACCCTCGTCCCGATGCCCTGTTCTGTATTGCTGCTGTTGCTGCCCCACTGGCTGAAGCATCTCCCTCTTGCCCGCTGTTTCTTCTATTGAAGCACATCCCCCTTACCCTTGTCCCGATGCCCTGTTCCGTGTTGCTGCTGTTCTTGCCCGACTGGCTGAAGCATCTCCCTCTTGCCCGCTGTTGTGTCCCCCTCCTAGCCCCTGATGATCATCAGGCCCTAAATGGGCGCTGGCCGTGGGGTCCATCCATTCTTGCCCCTTGGCGGCGTGGATACCTCAAGTATGTGAGGATGCTAACCCAGAAACAGCATCAGAAGAGGCAACGCCAGGAAAAGCATCTGAAGAGGGAGCGCAGAATCAAGAGGGCCGTGGGCTGTACAGGCTAACGGGCTTGTGTGTGTGTATGTGTGGTTAAGGGGACTGAGAGCCAACGGGTACGGGATGGTCCTAGTTTCACTAGGGGGGGGTGCCCCCGGTTTGGCCCGTTTTTTGTTGAGGTAGAGTATGACTGTAACTAGTAGCGGTGGGATGGCAAGTAAGAATGACACCTTGGCAGTGTTCACTGGGACGTCCCCGCTCGCTTGACACTGAAGCATTTGATCTGGCAATCACGATGATGTCACATGACAGGGAATTTTCCACTTTTGCCTGCCGGATATACACTGTTCTGTCACGAGAATGAGAAGCTGGGTAGAAGAATGCAGCAGAGGATGTTTGAATGCTGTGCAGCCTCATCTTGCTAAAGAGCGGAGAGAGGCTGAGAGCGGAGAGGACTCAAAGCTTGGGTGTTTTGGGGCTAGGTTGGTGGATGGGACACAACAGCCAATTTCCTATGTCCAGGTTTTTTGGGCACTAGCGACGTCTGTACGCAGCGCGACCTTTGGGTGAGAGGACCTGTGGCATTGCGGGGAGAAAGGGCAGGTGCTCAGGAATGACGCTGATGATGAGAGTGTTCACGAAAACCAGAGGCGAAAAAACATGCAGTTGTTGAAAATATGAGCGCCCGGGATCTAGGGTGGCTTGTTTGACTTCTTGCAGATCTTGACGGGCACATGCAATGATGAGAAATACCGTGTGCCCACAACTTCAATGTGCGTACATATCATTTCAGAAAGCGTTGAGCTCAACAACATGCCCTGGAATCAGAAGCAGCATCATACAAACTGAGTGCTGTGCCCCCAATATGGCTAGCCGTATCAAATCGAAGAGCCAAACCAATAAAACGATTGCCCTGCATCTCAGTGAACTTGAGTGCAGAAAGGGCCATACCCCCTGGTCCTACCTCCGACAAAAAGAATGTGGTGTCAGTCACATGATGATACCATTGAGTGGATCTGAGGTAGAATCCCATCTGCATCTGATACCCCCTGGTCATCTGGCTTCATGCCAGTGTCCTGAACATATAGATCGTCCGCATGTCACAGGAAGATCCAGAGAGGCAGAATGATGCAGAATTGAAGAAGTGGCTGAAATGTATTAGAATAAAAACTTATGAGGGTAGAAGCCCATTCCTTCTGACAAAACCATTTTATAAACACGTCTCTTAGAAACCAATAAGCTGTGAAAGAGACAGTACCGTAGCTTAAGACGTGTGCAAAGTCTTAATGATGGTCCATGCATGGGCGACCAACTGTCCGGATAAAGACAAAAGGAAAGTAAAAGGAAGGAGGGTTAGGTGTAGGTGGGCTCCACCAAAGGCCTCCCCCTAGATCCCTTGCTATCCCCGACCACAAGTGTTCATCCCTGGTATCCCTTGGAAACCCAACTCTGAGGTCAGTAACGTTACACCTCTGGGCCCGCTCAAAGCTCGGCCGCGTGGGCGCAACCTAACTCTGAGGTGCCCATTCTCATCCTCAAATACGTGCGATCAATGCTCAGTTGCCAAAAGGGAAGGAAGGGGCAGCTCAACAGAATTAAGCACCAGGTACTGTCCTGAAAGCGAGCATGCGACACGTTGAGGTAGAATATCAGGAATCGCTTTATGATTGCTTCAGATTACTGGGGTCACTTTTCATTTCGATAGATGAAGGAGCAAAAGGCTGAGGTAAAAAAGATAGGTTGCCTGGAGAGCCAACACTCTCAAATGCAATAATTTTCAGTGTGAACATTCCAAACTCAATAACCCAAAAAGGCAAACCAAACACAAATACGTGCGCAGCAGTCATAGGTCATGAAAAAGGCGCGTGGGAGTGAAAGAGCCAGCAAGAGCCCCATATTTAGACGGAGGCGGGGAGTCTGCCAGAAAATGCTTGTCCACAGCCTACAGGCTTGTCTATGCATGGAGATGGAGCTGGTGATTGCGCTGGCGCACAGGCCGTTGATACCTGGATGGCTAAAATTGTTTATATCAATGCATTGTGTGGGCACCAGGCTCATGCACCTTGAACAAGCTTTTTAAGACTGGTCAGCCTGACTTGTTGCGTTTGGGTTAGTGAAGTGGGGGCAGCCAATCGCACTACGCACTTGAGTGCCAAGAGCAGCCTGCAGCATCCTGGTCGGATATCCCAGTCTAAATCACCTTGTAGCACCCCATGGGGATTTGGTTCTTATGCACAGTCAAAAAAACTTACACAATTGTTCTGAATGGCATACTTGAAAATTGCCACAGCTTGTCTCTAAACTAGGCATTTATGATCTGGAAGCATTGAGCAATAAATTGCAGATTTGTACCATCCAAGAAAGATTAGGCATGTGGGGGTTCAGTTCCCTGTCTTCACACACAAACGTGACTTCGCTGTAGAGCACCACAAGGTCAAGTTCAACAGGGTCATAACGCCTATGGCCAACATTTTATATTTCTGTTTCCCTCCCACCGTAGTCCCCTCAAGGCCTGGGTGCCACTGAGCTGTATGGGACTTAAACCACTTTCCAGAAGTTAATATAGGGTTGTAAATGGCATACCGTGACACCCCATGTTCATGCGCCACGCATAGCAAAGCTGCTTTTGAGAATTAATTGCCACATTTCAGTTTTTGTCAGTGCATCAGTTGCACCACTTGAGGTCGGCGTTGGGCTGCATGCCTGCCGATATAACAAGCGCATGTGTGCACATTTGTGCCATGAAGTACTGATACCACGACCGCGACGGGCCGCAAGGGCACCATCATTGCTCATGATTGTGGTGCGTCATATGCTATTCTGTGGACACAGATCCCATGCGCCTCTTGGCACCCCCAACATGTGAATGAAATCAAGTCAGAAAAAATTTCACCTGTGTAAAAGGGGTCACATGAGGACTACCAAGTTGACGCACAGACGGTAAAACATGGTTGTTTACCTGGCCTGCCAGAGGTTGGCTGTGGTCCATGCCGTAGGAGACATGTGTTGGGGCAATATCAATGTTCTTTGCTGCGCCATTGATGAGGCGTTCAGGACTTCAGGCTCTCATGTATTATAGTTCTTGAAACATGACGTGCTGATCCAAGCCCTACATGTTGCCTACCCTTTTAAACACACACAAGCGCACACACGCCAGGAGCCTTACCGCTTCGGGCAAGCCTAAACTTGAACTTAACAAGCAATGACACATGCCATAAAACTGCTGAACTATAATACCATGCACGCCGCCAAATGTGTTGAACCTAACTTGCACTTCTGCGGGCTTGGCTATCAGCAAAGATCAACCTCATGAGGTATACCGGTATTTGTTCATGAAGGCTGATTCTAGATGGTACTCCTCGTTGAATGTCAGCCAAGGAGGAAACAGGATGGCATTTAGATCCTCGGGTAGGACGAGCATTGGCGTTGTTGACTTAATTAGAATGAATTTGAGCCTCCACGCATACTGATGGGATACCAGGGAATGCTCAAATACCTGTGTTTGCTTCCTTGCCTTCGAGAGCAATGACAGCGAAGTTCAGAATTCCTCTGAGCAGGGGGTTGCGCAAATGGTGCTTAAGCGATGGAAAGACTCTGGATGTTGCTGCAAACCATAACAAGGAACATCTTTCAACAGACTTGGTGGTGGCTGTGAAAGTAATTGCGACTCCGAAGAGCTGTCAAATGTTGGATGACCAACAGAGATTTGGAACACTGGTTTGTACCGCAAAACCAGGGCTTCAGGTTTTCGGGTAAACGCTGCAGTCTGCGTAGAGACAGATCACGAGACATTCCGCAATTTATACGCTCTTTCAAGTCCTAAACGTATAGTCGATCTGTTGCTTCTCGCCTAGTATTGAAGAAAATTTGTCCCCGTGGACCGTTTTCTTTCCATTGGTGTCAAGACCTGTCGGTCAGCGTCCAAGATTTTTCTGTTTGAACAGTCAGCCGTGCCCAGGGCTGTGTTGCCGCACAAAGGCTGCTAGCAAGTCTGTTCGAGGAAATTCAAATTAGGGAGCACCCATCGCCCTCAGCTCGCCTTTCCAAAGGCGCACTAATCTGCTCGCTACGGTATGATCGATGCAGATATATGATTCTCTTTGTCCTTCTCATTCTCACATCTATCTGGAGGTCTTCGCAATGGCTGATGACGACTTGTCTGACAGAAGCCGCATCAGCAGAACATTATATTTCAGCTACTCTTAAATTACAATCATTGATCCAGCTTGCTGAAATCATGCAGGCTTGACCGAGTCTCCAAGTCTTGACATGGGGGTTTCGAACTGGCTGTCGCCCTTGATATCGCTTCTTCTGGTCCTCTCTTCAGGTCAGTCGGACAGCTTGAAACTGCATTCCACAGTTCATCTCTGACTTTCTTTGCTTGTCTGAAGGCTCTGCGAATGCACAAGACTACCTCGACCCTCAGGGATTCGGCACAGCAGACCTTGCGTCCTTTCCCTACTGCCGCTGTGATGAATACCGCTGCGGTGCTTCCCCTTACCGGCTTGAACCTGTAAGCCAGAGGAACGTCTCCGCCACTCAGCAGGAATTCTGCTTCAAATTTCAGTACACGGGCTGCGCGATTGGGTCACCCTGCTGCTTGCGGATGGTCGATGACATGAGCAAGGTCGAATTCGAGTCAGGCAAGTGCTGAGCAGACTACCTGGCTTTCAAATGAAGCTGCAGGGTCAGCAGCCCCAACACAGCAACACATGAGTCCTCTTGGATGCCCATTATGGGCTGTCAGGGTACACACCCAACTTCAAACTTGGCAAAATTGCCATGAAGCCAAACTGCCTAGTGCCCCAAAATCCTGCTGGCTGCATGCCTGTAGACTGCACACAATTATTCAATTCTGACCTTGCACTTCTGCATACCCCTCTCCATACATACAGACTTCGCCTGCGACAAAACCATGACGGCTGCAACGCTGAACGGCAACCAAATCCTCAGTGGCTACCTCTTTGATTCTAACTTTCCGACCGGCAAGTTCCGTTTCACCACTATCAATTTGCTCGGTAGGGCAAACATTCAGGACAGTGTGCTGTGCATGACCGCCGCGGCACCATGCAACACCTACCGCCTGTTCAATAGCCCCAATGCCTTTAGCTACAAGTACTCCGTCTTCACGCAAGACCATAACTGCTGCCCCATTTGTGCTGGACCACCCAGCCCTCCCCCGCCTCCAATGCCTCCCTCACCATCACCCAGGCCGCCACCCGGCCCCAGCCCTCCTCCCCCTCCTCCCCCCCCCCCCCCCCTCCTCCGCCGCCTCCCAGCCCTCCCCCCCCTCCTCCTCCTCCTCCTCCCCCCCCTCCCCCTCCCCCTCCTAACCCTCCTACACCTCCTCCGCCCCCCCCTCCCCCTCCTCCTCCTCCTCCTCCCCCTCCGCCCTCTCCTCCCCCGCCTCCCCCTCCCCCCCCTCCTCCTCCCCCCCCTCCCCCTCCTTCCCCTCCTATGCCCCCTCCTCCCCCCCCTCCCCCTCCTCCTCCTCCCCCACCCCCCCCTCCCTCTCCTCCTCCCCCACCTCCTCCTCCCCCTCCCCCTCCTCCCCCTCCCCCTCCTTCACCACCGCTGCCTCCACCGCCTCCTCCTCCCCCTCCCCCACCTCCTCCTCCCCCTCCTCCCCCTCCCCCACCCCACCCGCCGCTCCCCCTCAAAGCCAAGCCCTCAGGCATCTGTGAATGCATTGGCGTCTTTGAGCCCAACACTCGTTGGCGCCTCCAATTCCGGGCTGGCACCCTCCATAACGGTGCTGTCCTGTTTGGCTTCAACATCTACACCACACCGCAGTGCAGCGAGGTATCTTTTCGCACTGGCTACTGCTGCAACTCCACCCTAGACAGCGTCGAGCTCGCTGTGGACCCCATCCTCTTAGCTGACTACTACAAGGTCTTCACCTACTTCTGGCTCCTTGACATCGACGGCAGCGTCATCCAGCAAGGCGCCATCGGCACGCAGCAGAAGTCGAGCAACGGCCTGTACTTCACAGGTTTGAACAAGTTGGTGGACGATGTCCCCACGGGCACCAACCTGGAACTTATTATCAGCACAGACCCAGCCTACTGGAACAACACAGCCAAGTTCCCCTGCGGCCCCTCTCAGTTTGTCACCACAGATGTGTGTGACTACGACTTCTTCGGCTTGCAGGTAAGGGGTAGCAGAGGCAGCCCGGAAGTATGTCATGCAGTGGTGTCCTGTGGCAGGCAAGACTCTTTTAGCTGACCATCCCTGACCTCTTCTGGCCGAAAACTTTTGCTTTGTTTAATATTGTGTATTTGGACCCTGTGGCCCCCTTATCTCAGCGTCTGGCTTTGGCTAGGGCATTGGTAGCAGCACCAAACAATGAACGCAGCATGGGCTGCCTGCCCCTTTGCAGCACAGGCCTGCTGATCAAGCCTGCTGCTTGCAATCCTGCTTGCAATCCTGCACGTAACCCTGTTGACGTTGTGTCCCCACAGGTCCGCGATGGCATCATCCTTCAGAGCACCCTGGGCCAGGACGTGCCCTCCTGCTGCCCAGAGGGTGTCTACAGCCTTAACCCTGCCCCTGAGTGCGGCTGCACGGACGACAAGCAGATCTCACCGTACCGCCTGTCAGTCCTGCACCCTATCAAATCACTCAGCATGCTCACTTTTAACATGGCTATCGACGTTGTCCAGCCTGTCATGGACGCCTTTTCCGGCTGCAACTCGATGGACCTGGATTTGCTCCGCCTGTACATTGCCCCAGTCTTTGAAAACCAGGTATGCTTCGATGACATTTCCTGGTTTGGAAGGATGCGCTGATGCTGACCTGAAGGAAGGTTGTTGGGTTCTTTTTTTTGATGCTTTTGGGTGGACGCGTCTACCTGTGACAGCAGCGGCTTCTTACTCACAGCGCCCCCTCTGAAACCACGTGCAGGTCAGGACAGTCACTTACAATGGTGTCAGCGTGAATTTCCTGTACGGATCTGTCAACGGCACCTACTGGGTGGACATTGGAGAGCTCAACACACCGCTGCCTCCTGCCGGCACCATGATCTCCCTGGTAGTGACGGTGAGCAGGACTACACTACAGGGGCAGAAAGAACAAGCAGTTAGAGTTTGCACACCTTTTGCAACTAACAGAAAACACACCTTGAGGAGTTACATTTAGCTTACCATTTGCAGTAACAGAAAACTCAACTACGGCAGTTATGGTTAGCACACCTTCGGCAGTTACAGATAACTAATCTCAGGTAGTTGCAAAGTTGATGCAGTGACAGTAAGCACACCTCAGGCAGCTAAAACAAGCAAGCCTCAAGCTGTTTCAGAGGCCTACCTTGCTCTTGTAGAGTTTACTGGTTTCTGCTCAGGTATTCGGCTCTTTGACTCTACCTCTGTTGGTATTGGATGGGCCTGAAGAGGTATACCACATTACTGATTCAGATCGAGATTTTTTTTGGAGGGTCCTTATATTTGACCAAGCTCCTTGGTTGCAGTGCTTCTTCCAGCACATGTCATGCCATCTCTGTAGCTCTGACCCCCCAACCCCGCACGACTGCCCTGTCCCTGCTGCTAGGTTGAGCCCCCCACTGTAGCGTCTGCCTCGGTACCCCTCTGCGGTAGCAACCCCCTGGGCAGTGACTCCTGCGAGTACATCTTCTATGGCATGTGGAGCCTCACAAAGCTTGACTACACCTGCTGCTCGCACGGCTTAAGCGACCCCGTTAAGATGACACCGGTTGCTGAGGCCTGCCAGTGCGACGAGAACGTCAACCACTCCCCTTACAGCCTGGATGTCAAGAGCCGCGTGTTTGACGGCACCAACACAAAGTTGACGATAAACCTGGTCTACGAAACAGTAATGTGCGACGCGTCAGACCCGCTCAACATGGGCTGCTGCAGCTCAGATGTCAAGGCGGTCTTCATCGCTCTGGACCCCAGCCTCGTCGTCGGGGTCAGCACACTTCCGGACGTGTTCCCAACGTACGAGTCACTTGACTTTGGCGTCAACATCACGGCCGGGTTCGGTGCTGGCTCAACAATAGCTCTCAACCTGTTGTTGGCGGGTGACGTACCGGCGTCACAGGTCTGCACGGCGCCGGAGGGCTGCACGTACCGCTTGTATGGAGGCCCTGCTTTCAACACGCCCTACAGCTGCTGCCCTACAGACTACTTCTACGGTTGGCCACAGTAGAGCGCTGTCCGCAAGTTTGCAGCGGGCAGCTGGGCGTAGGCTGTCCTGCTGCATACTTGCAAGGAGGAGAGGGAGTACTGGGGGAGAGATAGGGCCCGTGGATTTATGAAGATGGGGTTACGCATGTGGGATGCGGCCCCCCTCTCCCCCCTTAAGTAGATCCCTACTCATCTGTAGTGGCTGCTACCAATGACGATGATCAAACAGGTTGTCCAGTGCTTGTGTCCCTGTGTTGAGGTTGCTTTACGGGATGCTTGAAGGAGGCGGATGTTAGAGCGGGGCAGGCAGCAGTCCGGCAGTGAGGTGCATTGTTGAGGAGGCATGACTATGCTTCCATGCACATCTCATTGTGAGTCGCAGCACAGCCAATTGGTAGGCAGGGCACTAGGTCATGATTACGTATTATGAGCCATTTGACCGAGTTACACACCTTGGCAACCACCTTTGTTGCGCTTCCCCACCCTTTCCGCCCAAAAGACCATGGGGATGTTTGATTTCTGATTTTAATGATAGACATGTGGTTGTGTGTTAAAAGTAAGAGCGCTGCTGAAGATCAATACATAAATACCAGGACGTGCAGAGTGGTGGTGGCGCATGTTCTTCCTGAATATATGCCACGTCAACGGGTGCCTCAATGCAACATGTATGTGAGCGTCTTCTAGATGTCATTGGGATTTGAGTTCAAATGCGTGTGGTGTTTGGGGGTGATCACGTCTTGTGGCGGAGAGACCTAGGGTAGTACCCCTGAACTCCCCACTTTGTTGTGTCCTCCGGTTTCCCCCCACTATATGCTAGCAGCCCTCATTTCTTAGCGTTTGCCATTTAGTATTCTTGCTGGTACATAGCAGTGTGTAGGTAGTCCATATTCCTGCAGTGGTGGGACGCCCTGAGCAGGATGAGTCCGGCTGCTTTAGTCTGTTTGTAAAGAACGCTGCACCGCGCCTATGCTCGTCCCTGTTGTCACAGCAGCTATAAATGACCTGTCTACAATCCCCCATCTGAACGCAGTCTATGACCGTCTTGATGCTTTAAGCTATGACAACAACACTCCCACGCAACACTCCTTAGCAATCTCTGGCAAAGTCATCAGCTGAAATTATGTTGGCTAATTGCATATTGGCACGGATTGCTACAGGGTGGCAATGAATCACGACCATTGCGCCAGTAGTGCTATGATTGTCAAGAAGCAGAACAAAGTTAATTCTGAATTCCTTTCACAACATCTTAGTTTAGGCACTTTTTTTGCTTATGGTGGACATGATTGTGAGTCTTCAATATCCCCTATGGTGCCTCAGTAAATTTTGGCACCCTCCACACTGCCAAATCTGAAAAAAGGCAGACGGTAGGACAATATTAAAGATCAAGGATAAATAACTCAAGACGCACTGCAGAACTTCGATTCAGTGTTACATATAATATTTGATGTACTGTTACAGGCAAATAAAGTGGTGTCACAATTGAGGGGGGGTTAACTAGATAAAGTAATACATGCAGCTATATGCATGGTGCAGCCATTCGTCATGAAGTTTTCAGGCCGTGCCATCTCTGTTGTGAAAATACCTCAGTCAAAGTTAAATTCGATAAGTAAGGATGGATAGCCCTAATGGTCTCAGCAAACAGAAACCGGGCAAAAGGGCATATCACCAATTGACATATCACAAGATCAGAGAAGATCAGCAAGACAAAAAGATATATTGCATTAAAATCCAGTATAGGAATTTAAATCCCCAGAATAGGAATTTATACGATGTTAAACAACATAAATGCACTGGTTGCCAGGCTTGAGCCTGCAACCATTGGAGATTGAATGGAGCCAGGATCACATGGCAAGAGACATCCTACCAGGCTCACCAGCCACCAGAGAGCCAGCTACATAAAATAGGAATGCAAATAAATTGGAGGCACGCACTGAGCAACTGACTGCAGTTGTCAAGGCCTGGCTACCGATCTTGTTGCTCTCAAGTCAATATTATCCATCCTTTTGTCATAAACGCTTGCACCGTCACTGTGCACACAAACCTTAGTCCCCCCCAAAGATATGTCACGATGTAGCAACGAGTCACAGACATTTAAATACTCCACACAGCCAGCAACCTAAGATGGCAGACCAGCCTCTCCCTTCCTTTCCTTTCCTCTCTTGGGCACCTCACAGACTATAATCATCCCCATCAAGGAGTTAATGCGGATTTAGTGAGCCCATGAGCAGCCGGACCCTAATCCATGAGCTCCTCGTCAAGGAGCCAAGGCGCAGGTAAGCGCTGCTGCCCGTCTCCAAGTAGGCTCACGGGGGAGATCCTCCCGCCCACATACAACATACGCCCCATTTTGAGTCATCGACCGCCTCGACCAGCTGCGTTACGCGGGTGCGTATCTGCCCTGCTAGCCGCACCTCACGTTCACACTCTATGAAGCGCTCCATGGCCTCCTGTAAGTACAAAATAAGAGTGAATGAATTCAGATGTTTGACCATTTAGACGCACGGAAAATATTTATACGAACGCTTGCAAGTAGCACCTGACTTTCCAATACATGCATTTAGATTGAACCTGGAGCCCTACACCGGAGTGCTTGTGTTTTAGTTAAATCTCGACCCTGCCGTACAAAATCTGTCGTTGCAGTTAAGCAGACCAAGATAGTTACAGGCAGAAGCAGCTGCAGCTACTATATGGCCATATGGGTGCTGTTGCAGCACAAAAGAGTGACTGTGGTACAGTACATCTCCACTTCAATATACATTGGAATTTACTGTGTTATGGGTTTATGATTCGCTCGTGGTGATTCACTATTTGGCACAAAGTCCCAGCCGGCGTCGGACCTGGACCAGCAACGCGTTGGCTGAGCGATTGACCGCCGCGCGCACTAGAGGCTGGGTCGCGCTCTTCTCCTTGGCGTAGGCGTGTCCGATCAGCAGCACGTCAACTCTGCCGCGGGCGACAACCGATGCTTCGCTGGCGCGCGGGCGTCGACCATCGGGGCAGACGTCCCCGAGGATGGTTCCGGGGCCGCGGCGACAAACCACCACACGGTTGCCCCTGCTTCAGCAAAAGAGTAAATATTCAGCGACTAGGAACTGGTCGATCATTTACGATGCCTGGTAGCTTGTGCGCAAGGAAGAAGACTGCAACCAGGGACAGCTACCTTTCAGCTGTAGCAGGGATTAAGCAGGCCCTCCCGCCAGTCCGCCACAACATCACACTTTCCATTTCAGTTCCTGAGTTGAGGGTTTCCCGTGCATGCAAATTCAGTCGGTGTGGCACTGGCATCCATTCTTCCCAGTGGTTTCTGGGCTTAATTTTTTTATTCTGAGCGATGCGACAGCATGATGACCCGGGGATGGTGATCTTTCGCGACCTCGGGCATTTTCAAACTTTCAAACACTCGATATACGAGGTCGGAAAGTACGGGAACTTTTCGTCACTCAGCCGCCGTGCACGATTTGTGTGCAATCGATTGTGCAAAAGTCACGCTGTCGTTGAAACTCAGGAAAGATAAACTCGATGCTCTTAGAGGGTCTGTCCCTTCGTGCACTGCCTAACACCTCGACTGATGCACCGAGGCTCGCAGCCCCAATTAAACCCTTAACCCTCATATTCCTTAACCCTGATCCAGGCCCCAGACACAACTCACTCTCTCCTCTCCCGCGAGGCGTGCTGCTTAGCCCTCGAGACCAGGGCCTCGATGCGGCCGTGCATCAGGTCGGAGCGGCCAACAGCGCGCATGATGGTGCCACGGGACGCGCCCTTGACCTGCATGGAGGGGAGGTGTGTTGTGTTTGTTACAGCATGAATAATCTAGGGACATTGTAGGGGCGTTGCATACCAGTACGCTGTTTCGGGCAGTTCTATACCGAGGCCCTTGTCCTCAGAGTAGAGGGGGGAGAGTAGTGTGTGTTTCTTGATGCTGCAGTATGATTGCAGCAATTTTACAGCGATGCCATGGCAAACATCTATAAAGAGCTGTAGAATGCATTGCCTTCAACCTGTCATACACCCATAAGTAAGCTACAACTTGAGTGGGACATGAAAGAACCACACGCACATACCAGTCCACACTTTCCGAACACAGGCATGAATATGCTGCTCAGTACATTTATCCCACATCTCCCCAAAAGAACAGGATACGGTGAGTGTAAACCCGGTTACCAGTAGTAAAATGTCAAGCCACACCCACCGCACACAGCTTCTCGTTCGCCGCCACAAAGTCCTGCACCAGCTGGCAGGTATGGCCCCCACCCTCCGAGATCCGTTTAGACAGCGTGCTGCCCAACAGGTTGCTGGAGGTGGACAGGTGGCTCGTACACGTCCCCAGCGTCCGCTGGACAAAGCTACCGCTTTTGATTTCACTTGGAGCTCCGTATCCGGTAGGAGATCCCGCTACTCTCATGTGGCTGCTGTTGGGAACAGATGCGGTACCTCCAACGCCGCTCATGCGCAACATCAGCTGACGTTGCGGTAGAACGCGGCCCAGGGCTAGGCTGCCGAGCTCCCGTTCGCTGCTGGCTGCGAGGGCGGTCGCCAGTGGGCGAATGGGCTGCGCTGTTGAGAGTCCGGGGCTGATGCTCGCTGTATGCTGCGTCGGGCAGCTGGCCGGGCCGCCGCCATTGGGCAGCAAGCGATGCTGCGACTGCAGCAGCAGCAGTGCTGCCGGCTGAAGGGGCTGGCTGCCGCTGCTGCTGCCCGCCCTCTGCGTCTGCGGGTTATTGCTTTGCTGATGTACGACCGGAGTGTCCGCCAACCCGGCCGGATGGAGCAATTTATCGTCCATGACAACCATGAGGTTGGGACGCATGCTTGAGCGCTGTAGCAGGCGGCCATCATACGCTTGGTTGAAGGTGGAGGGTGAGGAGAGAAAAAAATTGGTGCCGAGCTCAACAGCGCCGGGCCCGGCGGCAGCAGAGGCGGCATCTGAGCATTGGACGCCCGGGCCTTCACTCCCGCAGCAGCCAACAGCGGGGGCAGTGGCCCGGGATGAGGTTTTCAGTTCACCTTCTTCTACTCCTTCTTCTCTGCCTTTTGCTGGCACAGGGACAAGGAGCGGATAGGAGGATCTAGAGGAGAAGGATCTTGAGGGGACCGAGGTAGAGGACGGTTTCGGGGCCAGCGGGGGCTTGCCAGCCGGCGACGGGGCGGAGCAGCTAGGACTCTGAACGAACTCGGTGGTGGAGCGCATGTGCAGCAAGGAAAGAGTTTGAGATGAGAGGGAAGACGAGAGCGGGACGACAAGCAGTGGCGGCAGCAGCACAGAAAGCAGTGACATGCAGGTCTGTGGCCCTGCTGGGCCATCCCCTGCTATGGTTGCTGTTGTTGCTGTTGTTGTTGCTGTTGTTGCTGCAGTGACATTTTCCTCTGCTCGTGTCCTCTTTGCCTCATCAACAGCCGCTTTTGACAAGGCTGCGTCGGCGCCCATAAAAGTCACGACGAACGAAGATGACGCGGCATCAGCAGCATCGGCATCGGCATCAGCATCAGCAGCGGTGTGTACAGCTAGTGAAGCTCCAACATCTGCCTTCAACATCTCCCCCGACCAGCAGAGTCCCCGCTGAGCCCAATGCAGCACTGCCTCCTGCTGCCCCTCCGCGTCCCTTTCCGATTGTCTGCTGCGAGCGTTCATCCAGCAGGACAGGCCCACTGGCTCTCGGCTGAGTGGGGCTGTAGACAGGCGGGAAAACAGGCTGTCGGCCAGGTCAGCAAGCCCGGAAGGGTCCGCTCGGCCAGCACCCAGCCAGCCATCCGTCGACGAGCGACACTCACCGCTGCCGGGCGAGCCCCCAGCGTGGCTGGCGTCTCCTGCATGAAGCGACAACGCCAGCGACATCACCGGAGTCAACCCACATGCCCCATTTGCCACCCCATTGGCGCTTCCTGAGCGATGGCGCGGCAACAGCGAGCACTGCGGCGCCGGGTCCTTGAACCTCCCCGTGCCTAGCGACGTGCAGCCGCTCCCGAGGCCAGAGAGCGGGCGAGGAGATGCTTGCAGAGGTGGTGTCCTACAATCGCCTGCGCTGCTGCCCAGCGAATGCTGCATGCCTGCGCTGGATCGCGGCAGGCCGCTGTCGAGGTGCCACTGTGGCGACGAGGAGCGGTGCATCGACCAGCTGCCGCAATCGTTGTGCGAGGAGGTGGCTAAGCTCGAGCGGCCCTGGTAGTAACAAGAGAGGAGTGCAGAGGGCAAGGCTTGGTGGGGGCTCGAAGGAAGATCATGATCTCTTGTGAGAATAATTTCGCATTCTCCAGTGGCTTGAGTGTGCAAGCAGCCGTGCACTGCATGCTCATATGTACATGTGTGTATGCAGTGAGGAGAGGGGTGAGGGGGGAGAGGTGAGGGGGGAGAGGTGAGGGGGGAGAGGTGAGGGGGTCACTAGAGAGGTGTGACGGGTGATCGCCCCTGCCCTGACCCATCCCCCCAACACTACTCCGACGTGATTGGGAATGGGGAGCAAGGATTCAGGGTAAACGCTGAACCTCCACTGGGCTTCAGAGAGACCTGGACCCCATGCACACCTCGCTCCCGTTGCTGTCTTCCTCCTCCTCGCCTTCGCAGAGGTCAGCAAAGTCCTCATCCAGGATGACACGCCGCTCTGCCGGCCGCCGGCAAAGCTCGCAGTCTCCGCGTAGGATGAAGAACAGGCCCTCGCTCGGCTCGCCCTGCCTGCAGATTGAGGGGGTAAGGTTTCAGAGCTTTAGGTCTGAAGGGGTGAAGGCTAAGTTTTGAGAGGTCTTCAGGTAGGATGGTCAAGGATTGAGGTTTGAGGCTTGCAGGGGGAAAGGTGAGGTTGAGCTCTGCATGTGTTCTCTTCAAGTTAAAGGTTCTGCTCAGATTTCCGTGCTGAATAGTTTAATCTGTGGATCAACAGAGTAACGCAGCTTTTGCAGGCTCGATCAAGATCCCCCCCCTCTCCCCCCACTCCCACACGCACACCATCCATCAGCCCAGCTCCTAGGGATTTGCACGACAGGGTTTGGAGGCGAGGTCTCGTGATCAGAGCATAACCCCCTCTGGGCTACCCTCAAGGCGACACAACCCACTTAATGAGCATCTCCCCGTCCGCGTAGGTGCGCCGCTCTGCATCTGGTAGCAGCTTGTCCAGCTCCCCAGGTGTCGGCAGATCATCCTCTCCATCCGCCACCACGCCCAGGACGCCTAAATGGGCAGCAGAAGCAGAAGCAACACACAGCTTGTCTTGGGAGCGGCACCGGGAACATAAAATAAACACACCCTTGGGCGTGGATTAAGGAAGCCAATGGTGAACACCTATTTTATGGCAGGGTAGGCCAGGAACTCCAGGGTGCAAAGGGTGGAGGCGACACCTAGGTGAAAATAAACTGTCTAGGTTTCGGTGACCCCCCGCAGAGTTCCACCCGTAGAGAATCACACTCCAAACTTACAGCCCCACTGTCACAGCAATACCGTACAACTGCTACTATTGCCCTTTGCCGTATCCCAGCTGCCGCTATTCTGCCGCTGCTACTTTTGCCTGTTGCGGCTTTTCTTGTTCCTGTATCTCTGCCGCTCCTGCTTCTGCTAATAGCCTGTTCCAGTAGCTGCTTTTACCGCAGCCTGTTCCAGCCAGCTTTGTTGATCCAAACTGTGTTCCAGCTACTACAACTGTTGCTGCTGTTCCCACTCACTCGTGCACATGACGTGGCAGCTCCCCCGCCTCCCATTGTTCTGTGTGGGCGGGTGTGTGTGGGCGGGCGAGGCTGCCATGCTGCCGGCCAATGTCCTTTGCTGCTTGAAGGGGCTGGTAAAGGGCGACGTGGCCGACTCCCCCCCTACGCCCTTCGAATTAGAGAGCGGGCGACAGGGCGTCTTGTTGGCCTCCGCCCCGCCTGCATTCGTGGTCCGTTTTGGGCGACAAGGGGTCTTGACGGGCGATGTGGGCGACCCGCTCATCCCCTCTTCTCGGCCACCGCTACCGCCTGGATCCGCGTGGCTCCCCATGCTTGGCATCTGGAAACGCGTGTGGCGGCCCGGTGCCAGGCCCAGGGTGCACTTGGGCACCTCACACAGGCGCTCCAGTGCCCTGAGGGAAACAGAAAAAATAACAGCCTTAAAATTACCAGTACATGTGAAAATGAATACATGTAAACGTTTTTGAATTGCATTTCCTCGGATACTTTCTGATCTATCATGCTACTGCCCTTGGGGCAAACAATGGAACAAAACTTTCGATTCCAAGATTTCCAACCAACAGCCGGCGTTGACAATCGATACAATAGCATCAAATGTATCTCTTCACCCTTCACATCCTTAATTATGATGGGAGGCAAGGCAACTCTCCAGTACCGGTACCTCGGAAATCATTCAGAATGTCCTCTTACCAACAGGGGGGGTTATTGGGGCAAGGGAGGGGGGGATAATTCAACAAGCAGGTTCATGATACACCTTGAACATGGATTAAGGAAGCCACCTGTTGGCCGGAGCACTGGGTAGGCTACCATGCAACGACACACCAGCCGGACTTCTAACACCTGCCTTCAAGGTTCCTTCATGTTTGAGATGGTGACAGGCCTTGCCCATGGTGAGGAGAGGTGACACATGGAGCGGAAGCACCCTGCACACTCTCATCCATCATGGTCTCAGCCTAAACCCCTACACCTGCCATGAATTTCAACATACCCAAGGTCACACAGCATGCCCTAAATGTACAGGAGGCTACACTTAACATACCCTAGGCCACAGGGCACTCCACATACCTGGCCTGTGATGACATGAGCGCGTGCGGCCGTCCACTGGTGACCCAAGGATGCGCCATGGTCTCCCGCAGCATGGCCCTGCCGATCCACATTTGAATTCAAAAAGTCAGCTTGGAGATCTTAACATATGTTTGTTCGCTCATCACTCTTATCACACGCTTCGTGGAGCCCCCCCCTATCCCTACCTCTTGGTGGGGTCCTTCTCCAGCAGACGCGTCAGCAGATGCTGCAACATGGGGCTGATGGTGATGCCAGGCGGGAAGATCAACACTTGCGTCTTGACAGCCTCGTACACCTGCCAGCAGCAGTACAAGAGGCGACAGTACACCTCTTAACAGCAGTACAACTTTCAGTAGCAGGAGGCGACATAGCAAATACCAACAGCGGTGTATTGGAGGCGGTAGTACAGCTATCAGCAGCAGTACATGAGCAACAGTAGCACGCCTATCAGCAACTATACAATTGGCTTGACTAGCTCACTGTCAACAGGACATCACTACAGTTTGCAACAAAAAGGAAACACGTCTGGAAGTCTGGGATTGGATCCTCAGCCCCGACACGAGCCCCAATCTTTAACCTGAACCCAAATCTCCAACCCGTGCCCAACCCCTATATGCTCTAGTCGGAAATCCATGCCCTTACAACCCGAGCCGAGACCTCCTGGACACGCACCTGGTATGATGTGGCGCCACCGAAGGGCGGCTTGCCAAACACAAACATGAACAGACAGACTCCCAGGGACCACATATCTCCCTGGAAGCCATCAAAGGGATTGCCTGCACAAGGGTGCACGGGGAAAGGGGAGACAGGCATGAAAAAAGACGGTTACTCGGCCAGGGATGCAGAGGTCACCCTGGAGGCCAGCAAAGGGATTGCCTGCAAAGTGTGCAGGGGGGAGGAGGGAGGGAGGGTGGTGATCCCTGCCCTACTACCCCTAATGGGTAGTGATGCATAGGTTTTGGCTGAGAGGAATGCTGGGATCCCTGTGAAACACGCCAAAGGGATTGCCTTCCGCCCCCACTTACCCGTGCACATCTCCGGTGCCATGAAAGCAGGCGTGCCCGTCGGCGCTGTCACGAGCGCGCTGTCCCTACAAAGCACGGCGCTTCCAAAGTCGGAGACCTTCACCCGGGCTGACATGGTGAGCAGCAGGTTGTCTGGCTTGAGGTCCCCATGCACAATCCTGTGTGGAGTGAGGGAGATGGGGACACAGCCAGTTGGGCAAGCAGGGGGGTAAAAGTGGAGTGATGTGGGGAGGGGGCCACAGCCAACTGGGCGAGCGAGGGGGGTAAGGAGCCATGTGGGAAGGGGACACATTTAAATACCCTTCACCCTGAGGGCAGAGGCGCACGACCCAGCAGCAAGGGAGGAGCAACTTTGAGAGGGAGCGGCCACAGAGCTCCGGATTCTCATGGGGAGACAGTAGCGGGGATCTGAAATTAGAGCGGGGAAGGTTTTGGAGGCTTCTGACAGCCCCCCCTGGGAGCTGCCACCCATACCCCCCCTCCCCCTCCCCTACAGTACTGGCAAATCAGCACATTCTCTTGATGGTCTCCAATCTGTACAGATGATTATATTTTTAGACGAAAATAAAAAAAAACTAAAAACAAAGTAATTGAATCCCAGCCCCCGACCCTAAGCTAAGCCCGTCTTTGCAGTCTGCACCCTGCCACCTGCCAGTCACATGTTGCAAGCTGCCATCTGCCACATGCCAGTCACATGTTGAAAACTCCCACCTGTCATTCAAATGTTGAAAGCTGCCACCTGCCATCCGTCTGTCACATGTTGAAAGCTACCACCTGCCACCCGTCTGTCACATGTTGAAAGCTGCCACCTGCCATCCGTCTGTCACATGTTGAAAGCTGCCACCTGCCACCCGTCTGTCACATGTTGAAAGCTGCCACCTGCCACCCGTCTGTCACATGTTGAAAGCTGCCACCTGCCACCCGTCTGTCACATGTTGAAAGCTGCCACCTGCCACCCGTCTGTCACATGTTGAAAGCTGCCACCTGCCACCCGTCTGTCACATGTTGAAAGCTGCCACCTGCCACCCGTCTGTCACATGTTGAAAGCTGCCACCTGCCACCCGTCTGTCACATGTTGAAAGCTGCCACCTGCCACCCGTCTGTCACATGTTGAAAGCTGCCACCTGCCACCCGTCTGTCACATGTTGAAAGCTGCCACCTGCCACCCGCCAGCAGGTTGCCGGATATCCCCCCCAATTTGCACACACACACCCTGTCTCCCCCAAGCAGTACCTATTAAAGTGCAGGTACTCCACTCCTTTCAGCACGTCCCGGAAGTAGGTGAGTGCCACAGGCTCTTGCAGGGGGGTCTTGGAGGTAGGCCAGGGGCCCTGGGCAGGGAAGGATGTAGGGGTAGACAAGGGTTGAGGGAATGGGCTGTGGGCCATGGGTAGACAAGAATTGAGGGACAAAGGTGGTGAGGGAGTGGGCCATGGGCCCTGAAACGAGAAGAATGCAGAAGGTAGGGAGGGGGGCAAGTGGAAGGAACTTGTGTACATTCAAATTCAAACAAATGTGTACCGGATATTCAAAACCAGGGTGGGCAAGATGAGGAGGGTGGAGAGGGTGGGTTCTGTCATTTTTGGTTACCAATACTCGGAAATAGGATAGATTGATGGATTGCCATACTTGAATGGCCTTCTTGTCATGGCCGAGTGAATCACACCAGAGGCTTCGACACCTGTGACACCTGTTGTACACCCCACCCGCAGTGCAACCCATGCAGTACATTCCATATGTAGTACACCCCACCTGTAGTACACCTCACCTGCAGTACACACCCTCCCTCCACGTACTCCATGACCATTAGCAGTTTGTCACAGTCCGGTTTCACCACCACTTCGTACAGCTTGACCACATTGGGGTGGTCCAGCTCCTTCATGACCTCGATCTCTGAGAAATAGTCCACCTGGAGGGGTGGGATGCTTTCTGTCACAACTGCATCTATGCATCCAGCAATCCACCCAGCATCCTTTTTGAAAGGGTTGAGTGGTGGACACTGGAAGAGCAAAGGGAGGACTGCAACCAGTCAGTGCACCTTGCAGGGGCTGCCATGCAGCAGCCGGGAATCAGCCCGGGGGGGACAACAGGGGATGAACCTTGCACAGCTGAAGGTCCCAAGCACTAGACCTCTGTTCCTCTTGCTCTGCCTCCGGCCATCGGCACAAGCATAGGGGCTTAATTGCTTTGTGGCCAGGTGGCACCGGATCAACATGAGGGTTTTAAATCCTGTCAGCAGCGGTGAAAAAGATGACAACAGGGCTGATGGCCGCTACATATAAAAGCTTCGTAGTGAGGTACTGGTCAGTGAAAATAGAAAAGGGTACGCCATGACTGATGATGAGTCTCCTCACTTCCACTGCCCCCCCCTCAGCCTTCACTAATCCCCCTGGTCACCTCACTGCAGCAACTGGCACACCTAGTGACAGCAGGTGCACTGCGGGGTTATATACTTTTGCTAACAGTCCGGCTGTGCTCTACGCTCCGCCTCCGCAGGATGATGAATATCCTCCATGATACAATCCACCAAGGTTGATAATGTGTACATCAGGACACCATCTCAGTCCGAGCAATTTCGGAGATACCACACTTACCCAGTCCTGCTGCCCCAGCCTACCCTTGGCCTAGCCAGCGCACCTGCCTCACCAACACCCTGAACTCTAAACATTCGCCTCCAAGTGGCCCAACTGATGCACCTGTCCAATCTCCACCCTAAATATCTGCCTAGCCCTGTGGCCCAGATCGTGCATCTGCCAATCCTGAACCTGCCTACCCCTGTCCCCCTGCATCCAACCGGCTAAGGGGGCTCCAACTCCCCCCACGGGTCATATACTCGTATCCCCCCAAAGCCCTGTTTTCTCTGGGGCACGAAAGTCTACTCCATGGCGGGCATCGTTACAAAAAAAAGTAAGTTTGTTTACATTCATACGGAACTGGCCTTGACCCCTTCCCCGAAGTTGGAGACCCCTTCCCCAGCTCAGCCAGCTCACCTGCTTGGACCTGGCCACCTTTATGGGACTGCTCAGTGTCCGTCGCTTCGTGCCGCGCACCCGATCGCCAATCTTGGTTCCATACTCAGTTGGGGAGAGGAATTTGGATCCAGGCAACACCATATTCACATTTTCGATCCCGGTCGGAGTTCGGGGTTCCGAACCGGACGAAGCGGTTTTCAGCGTCGAGAGGCCGGCAAGCAAACCCATCAGCGGCGATTTGGGCGGGCTGCCGCCGCGAAGTCGCTCCGAGGCCAGATCCGTCTCTCTAACTTTCACTTTCGAATTCAAAACCGAATTCGAGGACATGCGCAAATCTGCTGCGCCGGCACTATTAAGTGAATCTTGGCGGTTGGGGAACGATGCCGGCGCCGCCGCCGTTGCTGCCTCCCCATGCCTTTGCTCTCCCCCCGGCCCGCCGCACTCATCAATGGAGTCCTCTTCTCCGCCTGACTGGTCAGTGTCCGCCAACCAGATCGGCAGTGGCCGCGACATCCGGCCTCCAGACGGCACCGAAGTGGCTCCCCCTGGCATCCACTCGCTTTGGGGAGAGCCCAGCATGCCAGACGATTCCCGTGCCAGCCTCGAAAGCTTTCCAGACACCGACAATGGGCAGCTCTCTACTGCACTGCGCTGTAACGTCAGCGAATGGCGTCTTGATACTGCAGTGGAGCCGCTGCTGTCCCCTGTGCCGCATGGGGACATCAATCTCTCTTCCCCACCCAGCCGCAAAAGACGGCCCAGGGGGCTGCCGGCCCTAGGGGAGGCCATGGCATCCTCGCCCAGCCTCGAGGTGCGGATGGAGTTCTCGCACGTCCGCGGGGGGCTCATGCCATGCTCCCCGCTGTTCCCCGCCCTGCGCACCGGCGGCAGCAGGAGTATCTCATCCCGGCTCATCCTCGCAGGGGCTGCACCTGCACGGCTTCGCCGCCCCTGCGTTGCAGACAGGGGCATGGGTGCTGCAGGCTGCACCTCAGCCCGCCCAGCTATCACGGAGTCCACGAACCCGAGGTCGCTCCAGGCACGGAAGGGGGGCGTCGTATGAGAGCTTGGTCTGGCGTCCTCTGGGAAGGGATATTGGGCAGAGGGGTGAGGCAAGGACAATGGGGCAGGCAGCAAGGATACGGTACAGCCCTCTAGTAAAGATTTATATATCTGATATCTTATTTAAGTTATTACAAACATTGGTGCCCCTGACTAGGCGCTGCTTACCCTGGTCCTCCGGCCACCCCAATATGTTTTAGGCTTCTTCCCCTGGGCAGCCCCAGTCACCCATTTTGACACTCCTATCGCCCCCCTGCCGGTACCTGCATCTTTGTTTTCCAAGGAGCACTGCGCATTCAAGCCTTCCCCAGGAGCATCGGCTGGGACAGGATTCAGCAAGCTCTCCCGCCACCGATGGACGACAACCTGCACAAGAAAACGAGGTTTGTGGTTGAGTGTTTAGGTTTCAGGGCTACTGCTGTCATCTGTAGCTGCTGTTGCATCATCTGCATGTAGCCCACCCACAAAGGCCTTCTGCCTGCCCTGCCCCCCTGCTCATGACTCCGCTCCTCTTAATTTCAGCAATGCCCGCTGTACCTGCCCACAACATCATTAAAATAAAAAAATGCGTACATGCTCTATGGTAGGGTTGAAGGTAGCCACCACCTCTGCCTGCTGCCCCATGTGCCTGCATGGTCCCGCTGCCCCAAGTGCCTGCATGGCCCAGCCGCCCCATATGCCCGCATGGCGCCGCTGCCCCATGCGCCTGCATGGCCTCCCTGCCCCATGTGCCCGCATGGCCCTGCTACCCCCATGGGCTAGCATGGCCCTGCTGCCCCATGTGCCCGCATGGCCATGCTGCCCCATGTGCCTGCATGGCCCCGCTACCCCATGTGCCCGCATGGCCCCGTTGCCCCATGTGCCCGCATGGCCCCGCTGCCCGATGTGCCTGCATGGTCCCGCTGCCCCATGTGCCCGCATGGCCCCCGCGCCCCATGTGCCCGCATGGCCCTGCTGCCCCATGTGCCCGCATGGCCCAACCGCCCCATGTGCCCACATGACCCCGCTACCTCATGTGCCCGCATGGCCCAACCGCCCCATGTGCCCGCATGACCCCGCTACCTAATATGCCTGCATGGCCCCCCTGCCCCATGTGCCCACATGACCCCGCTACCCCATGTGCCTGCATAGCCCAACCGCCCCGTGTGCCCGCATGACCCCGCTACCTCATGTGCCCGCATGGCCCCCTGCCCCATGTGCCTGCATGGCCCCCCGCCTCATGTACCCGCATGGCCCCCCTGCCCCATGTGCCAGCATGGGCCCGCTGCCCCATGTGCCCGCATGGACCCCTTGTCCCATGTGCCTGCATGGCCCAACCGCCCCATGTGCCCACATGACCCTGCTACCCCATGTGCCCGCATGGCCCCTCTGCCCCATGTGCCCGCATGGCCCCGCTGCCCCATGTGCCTGCATGGCCCCCCCGCCCCATGTGCCTGCATGGCCCCGCTACCCATGTGCTTGCATGGCCCCGCTACCCCATGAGCATGCATAACCCCCCCGCCCCATGTACCCGCATGACCCCCCCGCCCCATGTGCATGCATGGCCCCACTACCCTACCTTCATAGCGTACAGCATATCGTCCTCCATGTTGTAAACAAGCTTGACCGTACCGTGCGCCCCTCGCCCTAAGTCCTTAATAATCATGTACTCGTTGATCAGGAGTTTGCCCTGAAGGCAGCATCAAATTCATAATATGAACAACACAGTAGCAGGTTCTTTAGTACTGATACTGGTATCCATGAACTACAGGGAACCCTTCAACCTTATCAATGAGTAGGTAGGAATTGATTTGCATCAATGCTTGCAATTTAAGTTCTCTTTCTCAAAAGCGAGGATGTGAGCAGTGAGAAAAAGGGGACGTGAAATCGTGAATCCAGCGGGCAAGACGGATGCTTGAGTGTGAAGCAGGCGCTGTACTGCCTGGTCCGATCCTTGCTGCCCTAGCCAGGCCTGACCCCAGCTGCCAGGTCAATGCACAAGCCAAAGTAAAAAAGAGGCAATGCCCCAGTGATGCCCATGGGAAGGGGGACAGGATATAAATAGGCGTACACCCTGCATAACGTCATGGGCCAGGAGCCGCACACACACCCCGATTTGGTCCACGACCAGCTGCTGTGTCTGCTTGATGATGGGACCTGATGGCGATCGATTGCCTGCTGGGGCGATGTAGGAGAGACGGTCGTAGCTGCTGGTGCGGGCCGTGGGCACCAGAGGGAGGGAAAAAGAAGGCCTAGGAAGATTCCTGCTCCTGAAAGGGCAGTGGAGAGCAGGTGGGTAGCTCAACATGGATCCATACTAGGCTTACGCAACATCGTCAAACACCTTGTGAGACATGAGCCTTAGCGTCCTGCAACTGACCCGACCTGGTCAGGATATACTTTATGAGCTTGGTCATTATGTGAAGTGATCTGCAGCTGATTTTGAACTGACCTCTGTTGCGCAGAGAGCACAGAGAGGTCCCTGTCTTCAGCTAGGATGCTGGGGGATCCAGTAATTGGACTCGAATCTGGAGGATGGGCAGGGAGGCAGGTGGGCAAATAGGATTCAGCGAGGAAATGGGGGGATGGGTGAGCGGAGGTGGGAGGCAGGTGAGGGAAGGGGGCAGGTGAGGGAAAAAGGGACAGGTTATTAATGATCTGCGATGAAGATGCATCCTGTCTCTCTTTAAATCCCTCTGAGACCCACCCTGTGCAGCATAATCGTTTATGATAGGGAGCTGTATGCGTTGACCCTCCCTCCCTCCCTCGCCCTTGCCCCCTCCCTCCCTTCGTATCCCCAAGAGGTAGCGGATCACCATGCTCTGAGATGAATACCCTCAACCCTGAGCGGAATTCGCCTGAACCCTGATTTGCTTGAAGAGTTCCTTGCACCCAGCCGCAAGAAGGGTGTCCCCGATGAGGTAGATGGATCACCATAGGGCCACAGCAGGGCCACTGCAGAGCCACAAAAATGGCGAAATCCCCAATTGTTCTGTCCAAATGGTGTCCTCTATTGCACCCCCGAGTGGGGAGATTGAGGGCATGCGCTACGCAGGGCAGAGGCGCAGGGGGGTTTATAAAGCCCCCACCATAGCACATGGGTGGCACTCAGCCTCTGCTTTCTCAGCTTGTTCTCCTGGCCCCTCTAAATAAGGCTGTTCAGTGGATGCGTAGGATATACGCTGCAGCAATATTGGACCATCCACAATTTAGCTGACTCGCAGGGATCGGAGCTGGTTCATGTCACCCTTACAGCCGATGCTCTGATGCTCTGTGTGTGTCTACGGTACTAGGCATGCTTACATCTCCTCATTGCAATCGCTACCAGTTCTAGAGAGCCCATCAGAAGGCCCTCAAAAGACACAGCTGCTATACCCAACCAATGCTCAGCTTCTGCGCAAGACTTAGCGTAAGACGTCAACACGCTGTAACACATGTGAGGCGAGGATGGGGGTACAGCTACTGGTATATCGAGCTGCAGCTTAAACGCATATAGCAGTCGGGTGGTCGCAGTGCAGTTGCAACGGCAGGTGTCAGGGTCTTCCCTTGCTGGAGAGAGAGTCCTGTCCCGTCTACATGTGTTGCGCTAGCCCACTTTGCGCGATCATGTTCGACAGATGATACCATACACGTTAAGGGGCGGGGTTCGGCCGGACGCACAGTTTGGTAGTCTCGAGAAAAGGGAGCCATTCCAAATCTTACAGTACCTACACTAAGTATACCCCTCTCTACCCTGCCAGATGCCTACCGCAAGTTAACGCGCCCAGACGTGACGACACCCGAATGCCCATTTTCCTTCGACATGTCAGTGTGATATCCTCGGCTTCGCGTTCAGTCGATGAGCGGACGCCCGGCTGTTTCCTGCATGGCAGCCTGCAAGAATGAACGAGGAGATATATGAATTGGTTTAAGAAGCACCACGTCCATCCTCCTCCCGTGATGAACTTGGACAGAGAAATGTAATATGGTTAATCATGCTCGCCATTTCAATGGGCCTTACGAGGAGGAAGCTACATCATCGTGGTCGTCCCCGTGCCGGTTGCTGCTGACGCTGTGTAAGCAGCCCATGACAAAAACTAGGCCGCGTGCAAAGTCATCATAATGTAAACGCAGCGTGCGTAATGTGCTCGAGGATGAGCAGTGTCTGAGTGTGGCTTGAAGGTGGAGAGCAATGAATACGGCAGGTTGTTGCCCCGGTCTATTATTCAAGAGCCCATTTTTGACCCGTACAGTTCTCCCGTACGTATCGTCGCGTACGGCATCATAGTAGATTAAAGAGCCAATTTTTCGACCCGTACAAACCGACAGGCAACCGACCAGGCGTCACAGGTGCCAAATCGTCGCCAGAGCCTCGCAGGAATGTTTTATCCCCTCCATCGCATGTGTAATGGGCTGCTTTTAACCTCGTAACTGATTGAGTGGAACAGCGAAAGAAAGCAGTGAGTCAGCGAGTCAGAAAGACCCTGCCAGGTCGGCGAGGTCGGTTAACGCTGACAGCTGAGTTCAAATGTTCACACGTCTCCAGTGTCGGAACGCATGGAATCTGAAGTCGAAATCGTCGTCGTAATCTGGCGTTGCTGTCGAAGTTGCGGGAATTTTAAATCAGTATGAAATTTCCCGCCACACGAAGCGCATAAAGGCCAGCTATTCCTCCCAGGAATCAAGAAGTGCTTGATAAGCGCAACTCAATACCGTCTGTTACCCAGTCCTCCGTGCTTCCCCGTCTGTTACCCTGTCCTCGTCCCCAATCCTCCGTCTTATACACCCTGGCACACACAAGTTTGTGCATGTTGGCATAAAAGCCCCCACTAGCCAGTTATTTAAAAGAGCCATGCAAAGAGCTGATACCACCCCCATGGAAGACAAGTATTTTGCTAGGCCCGACAGCTTGACATCATTAAAAAATGAAGAGTACTTCCGGCTGTACGAGGTTCACACAGCTGCATCAGCCAAACAGCTGGGTAAGGAACGTGTCAAGCTTGTGGATAAAATTGGCTTGACAGTAGTTTCTGTTCTGACACCCACTGTCCCCATGATCCTTACATACTTCCCCCAGTCAGGTGAGAATTTCTGGTACAATGAACTGCTCCGTGTTAAACCCTTTTCGTCTCATCATGACATGCTAAACCCCATTGTTGATGGAGTTCTTAAAATAAATAAAAGCAAGGGCTGGCAGGAGGCTGCAGTTCTGCAGAGGGTATGGAACACTGATGCAGAGTTGCAGGCCTACATTAAAACGGTAGGAGGTTTCAGTGGGAGGAGTGGCAGGTCAAAAATGCCGAGTCATATACTGAGAGCCAAGGTCCCATTCAGGCCTCTAAAGATATGATAGCCGACCCAACCACAGGTGCCCGGGGGTTGACATGCAGGCTAATGTTCTGACCAAATCCCTTGACGCAGTTAATTGTTTTTTTAAATCTGTTATTAAGCGCATGTACTCGCCTACGAAACCATTTGCAGCAGTTACCCTCGATATTAATTTGATTTTGAAATCCCCTGACCAGGCTGCTGCTAAAACGGCGATCGCTGCCGCATCGAAAGACCCCGCTTTACCGAGACTATACAGAATCCAGGGTCCTGGTGGCATTGGAAAATCGTTTTTCATCAAAACTTTAATCGGAGCCTTGACGACAGCGAATCAAAAGGTTACACTTTGTGCCTCCACTGCCAAGGCTGCCTATGGGTTAGGCAACAATGCAACCACCTCCCATAGTCCTTTTGGTTTTACATGTCAGATTATGACTACCTCACATCTGTCCCCCTATCCATCTTCATAAAACTAGCTGATGTCATCATAATTGACGAGGTGAGAATGCTGCAAGCTGAAATGCTTCAAAAATCCATAACCGCTGCCTTCAATGTTGTGCTGAGTCATCTGCCTCCCTCCCCTTTGGTGGCAAACTTGTTATCCTCACAGGTGACATCCATCAGCTGCCAGCAGTTTGTAAAAAATGTCGTGACGTACATGCATGTCCGCATCAGCCAACGAAGTGGTTGATGTGGCGCATGTTTAATCTGTTCACCTTCACTGCAAACCACAGGCAGTCTGACCCCTCCCAGGCCCCCTTTGTCTCCCTGTTAAACTTCCTTCGCTTAAATGCCCCAACTGCTGCTGATCTGGCCTCTTCGGCCTTTAAAATCCTGCATGACAGGATCCTCCCTAAAGGTGAAATCCCTGACATTGGGCGTGATGATGTGATTATAGCCCCCACCAATGTACTTGTTGATTCGTACAATGACACCCAGGTAAGGAAATTCTATGCGCCTGATGAAATTATCACCCTGACTGCTAAAGGCTGTGCCCCCTAATGAGCCACAGATCTCACTCTTGCGCCGTCGTCTGGCTGACAAGTTTGTTATGCCCACCAGCAAGGCTGCAGCCTCTGCCCTCATCAGCACCCTGTCCGTTTCATCTGCCTCTGGTGCCCAAGACAAGCATGCGACTGCTCCCCAGCTCAAATTCATCCTTGGCCTCCTTCAGGGCCTGAACAAGAGTACAACCCTGGTCAGGCACTACATCCACGCATTTCGCACATCAATTTTACGTGACTTAAAATTCACAATTATATTCATTATATTCTGGGCATTCGTCTACGCAAATTTAGATTGCTTGCTGTATGATGTTGGATTTATCTACCTGGTCATGGCTTGGCGCCGACTTTAGCAAAACCTGCTATACAAGGTTATCGAATGGATGCTAGTTGCTCCTGCCCGATTGATCTGCCCAGTCACTTATGCTTATGAGCTAGCCACTTATGCTTATGGCCTGGCTGCTAATGTGATCCATCAGCACGCCCTGAAACTTACTTGACTTGTTGCAGGCTGTGTACGACCGCTTTGTTAATAGCGACCCCACCACTGCCCAAGCTCAACAACTGATCACTCAGCTCAAGCAGAAGGCAGATAGGAACAAGGCTGCTAGGAATCGAGCCTAGTTTGAGTGACACTCTGGTCGTCGGTGCTATAAACTAGCATGCATACGTCATGTTTGAACAGGAATTGTGTTTGTTGGTCTCCCAAAGGGTGTCCCCGCCACCCCCAACATACTCCCTGATGGGTAGCAGTTCCTGTTGCATTCAATGTGCTGCCTGTGCATGGTATCCGACGAACTTTGACTGTGGCCTCAATAGCCTCCTTGGTTGGGTCTTCCTTTGTAGACTGTTGAAATAAATGTACGCAACACTGCAATGCAAAAATAGTTATCGACAAAAGCAAACTATGTAACTGCAGAATAGCAGCTCAGCAGGAGTAGCTGAGCAATAGCAGCTCAGCAAATAGCAGCTCAGCAATAGCAGTTCAGCAATACCAGTTCATACCAGGTCGGACTCACCAATATAAAGTGTCCCCCCCTTAATCCACTATTCGTGAATAAACCGGGGCCTATAACCACCATTACACGTTGTGATGGGAGGGCCTTCAGTGCAGCCTTTGCCTTCTGTGGGGAGGTCAAGCAGTTGGCAGTTGGCCTGGGTGACAGGGCTGACAGCCCTCGTAACACGAGTATGGAAGTGTTGAGATGTGTGTTGGTCATCGTCATTACCTGAAGCGCTCCCTCTGGGGGTAGTTTCACGCTCTCTAGGCTTACTAACGATACCTTTGTCCACCTGCCCTCGGTCCCATTTATAAGTGATAACCAGTCGATAAATCCTACACACCACGACCAGATCTGAACAGCTCGGTCCGACATGTCGAGAGGCTCAGGAGGGGGCTATGACAGGCATATCACTATCTTTAGTCCCGAGGGACGGCTCTTTCAAGTTGGTGAGTAGTGCATGGGAAGTGGACAATTGCATGCTTATCAGTGTCCCCTCCTGGGCCATGTTTTCGCCATCTGCTACTGGCGCTACTAGGTAATGCAATGTTTGGCGCTGATATCATCATGCTCGCACAGAATATGCATTCAAGGCGGTAAAGAACTCAGGGATCACCAGCATTGCTGTGCGGGGCTCGGACTCGTGTGTCTTCGTTACTCAGAAGAAAGTTGCGGTGCGTCATTGCTTTGATATTTAGATTGTTGTGAACGTGGTTGTATCAAACTTTCATCTTGTTCTCCCATGCTTGTGTCGGATTTGCGTCAAGGTTGTCCCCCAGGAGGAACAATGTTGCACGCCTCGTGCGTGGCGTTCCCCTGGCCCTCTTTGATATCCAGTGCACACCAGTGTGTCAGACCGAGTACAGTCGACTGATTCCATTATTTGGTGCCGGCCCAGGACAAGCTGTTGGATCCGACGAGCATCACACGAATTTTCAAGATCACCAAGCACATTGGGCTTCTTGCCACAGGCTTGATTGGTGAGGGCTTAAGCTTAGGCGACGAATGCAGCTGCGGCGTTTGATCCATGCTGCACGTACCCCTTGCGGACGAACCGCGAAACTAATGCATGCGATCTCGCTCCCCTCCCCCCATCGATGTTTCCCCCCATCTTCCTGGTCCTAATTGACTGCCATGTCCACACCCACAGCTGACGCAAGATCAATCGTGCAACAAGCGCGTCAGCAGGCTGCAGAGTTCCGCCACAAATTTGGCTACGAGATCCCCGTGGACTTCCTGGCGAAGGTCATTGCAGACAAGGCACAGGTCTACACACAGGTACCTAATGGGACAAACCACGTACTTATAATCGTTCTTGATGGGGTGGCTTATGTTTGGATGTTGGAATAGGTAGAGAGCATGATGCGCTTGGCATGGAGCCATGTCTGAAATTGCATGGGTAATGACGCATGGAATGGCCATAGAGACTCTCTCATTCTAGCAAGGCTTTTCTTGATATCTTTATTCCTTGCTTCCAATATCCACTCAAAGGCTTATGCGTGAAAGAGATTGGTGGTCTGGGAATCAGAGGTTCATGCTCGACCCTACACGTGTGTGGCAATCCACGACAGGATCAAGCTGATACAATCATGTGTGGACGTTCCGATTGAATTTTAGCATAGTAATATTAAACGAATTCTGATGGCCATCCTGACGCGTTGCAACCTAAGCCCTGTGGGCCGCATTCTGTTGTATAGCCAATTTTACATTTTACGGAGTGAGCACACTAGCGGTTTCACCTGCTGAAGAATTATCCCTGTACATGACCAACACTGGCTAGCACTCACCGAACTACCCTCTCCCTTGCTCACCTCTGACCTGCACCCTCGCATCGCAGCACGCGTACATGCGGCCGCTGGGCGTGGTGTCCATGCTGATCTCTGTTGATGAGGAGCGCGGTCCACAGCTCTTTAAGGTTGACCCGGCGGGATTCTACATTGGCTACAAGGTGGGTCTGATGTCATTTCGCGGTCAGCATAACTACACTAAATGGTCTGCTGCCCTTCTGCATCGGCTTCAAGGTGGGTTATTGAGGGCCCTTAAGCCTGCTTCTGGGCTAAGGAATCATGCATGTGATTGCTGAAGGTCGCATCAGTAATTAAGGCCCCTGCATCCTGATTTTATTAAGTACGGTTTATTAAGTACGGTGGAAGGATAATGATGGGGTTGCATTGAGATGCGGTAGCACAGCATAAACGCGGGAAATATGTGCGGATTGCAGTCTGCTATCCTCTCTGCCTGACTTGTGGTAAAGGGTTGCTCACACAAGGTCACCTCGCATCTGGCCTCCGGGAGTTAACATAACTCTTGAGACCCTGCAATTTAGCCCCGTATTGCCCCTTGTGTGCTCCCAGGCAACCAGTGTGGGAACCAAGGAAACTGAGGCCACAAACTTCCTGGTGAGAGCTGCAAAATAAACGATGCGACAGGCTTGTCGGGTTTGAGTTTGAAACGGTCGGCATATTTGCATGGGCTCGCCCGCTGGACTTCTGGGCTGGGAAAATGCCTGTCCTCCATGTGTGCCTCCCTATGTTTCCAAGTCTTCACCTTGATAAGATCACATGTGTCCTGTTGCTCGAGCGCAGGAGAAGAAGTTCAAGGGCTCCCCGTCCCTCAGCTATGATGAGGCAGTGCAGACGGCTATCGGCGCGCTGCAAAATGTTCTCAGCGAGGATCTAAAGCCAACGGATATTGAGGTGTGCCCACATCTCTTGAAAACTGTCTGGAGTGAGCATTGATGGATTAGGCGAAATGTGATGCGTGCAGCTTTGCAAGCATTTACTGGGAATGTGATTCCGAATAGGCTGATCATCCCTGCCTGGCATGGCAGTGTTGGGCATGCCGTGCCGCATGGGCTGATGTTCTCCACCTGGATCCCTGCTTGTTGAACACATTGCTCTCGTTGCCCCAAATGATTCCTGTCCGCTTGCCATTCATAACACACCGTACATTACCTTTCTACGCACCAGGTGGGTGTGGCCAGGACAGACGGCGACCGTGCTTTCAAAATCCTCACCAATGAGGAGGTGGACCATTTCCTTACATTGCTTGCGGAGCGGGATTAAGCTGAAGGAGCGGAGAGCGCGCACGTGTGTTTGAAGTCCAGAGGAGATGGGCTGTGTGAAGAGTGTGCATGTGCTGTGTGACGATATCTGACGACTGGATCAGGCGTATGGCGCCATGTGCCTCTTCACGCTTGGCATGCCTATGGGGCCATGATCCGGTGCATCATCAGCATTGTTGTGATTGCTCGGCGGGCTGGATGCCTTGGATGATGACACTACTGTCGAGCCCAACTGTGACTGGTGGACTGGCTAGTGCAGCCCCACTCCTGGGCATGGGATGTGCACCCCTGCCCTGAAGCGCTCCCTACGTGATCTAGTGCTGCCTCTGCTGCACCATTGCAGTTAGAGTGGAGGATCGCTGACTAAAGTAATATTCCAAGCATGGGGGTGATGCTGACATCCTGTACGTAGTCCATTGGCCCCTGCTATCGATGTGCCTTTGAAATGCCGGGTGGACTGGGAACATGTGGATCCAGACTGTAACCGGCATTGAGTTTATTTTCTGTGTCTAGGGTGGGCATCAGCGAAAGGTGATTTTCCTGTTTCTATCTGGATGAATATGGGAAGTAGAGACCATGGCTGAAAACCTCCACCCTTGAGGTGGTCAACTGAATCTGCTAGTAAACTGAATCTGCTAGTGGCTGATTTCGTACCCAGTCTCGGGCTGCTGAATACTCACTATCACCACCAATGGGGTAGTGGAGCTAATTGTACAGGTGTGCACACCTACCGAAGAGTGATGCACTAGCTTTTTTTGATGTAAGGCTGCTCTTAGACTCAAGTGCCCGGTGAAGAGGAAGCCTGACCGGAATAGGAAAGGTATAATAATAGCGAATACACTCACTATACCTAGCAAACGCACTCACATGAGACCCGGTGCAGAAAGGCGATGAAGAAGAGTGAGAGGGCCTCGCCTCGAAACCCGCCAAGGGTCACACACTCAGGACGTGGCCACTGATATGTTTGACCGACATGTCGAACAGAGCCTCGTGAGGTCTGCACTGCTCGACATGAACCCAGGCTCGTATGTGAGCCTAACTCAAGCCTCCCGCGACATCGAAATCAAGCAGGTGTTGCAATTTGCTACATCGCGCGGTCAGCTAGTGGGAGCTGCGCAATTGCTGTGCACCCTGGCGCCCTCTGTGCGCATCCTTGACGCCTTCACTTGCCCGGTAAGGCTCATACTGGCATAATCACCGCCCAGGCATGCCATGCACGAAAAGTAAGCGCTTGCAGGCATGGGAGTTTGGTGTCTTGAGCGTTTTCATCCCATGCTGGCCATACATGGTCTCCAGTGCTGGCCATACATGGTCTCCAGTGGTGGCCAGTTGCGGCTACTGGTGCAGCTTTGCCTGATCACAAATATGCGGATTCAGCCCATACTGTCATGAGTGCCCTTACGCCCTCAGGGTGCAGGGCACTGACTGTCATGTTCAATGTAAGGTAGTGGCATAGTGACATAAGAGCCAGGAAGGATTAAAGCCTGGCTCTGAAATAGCTTGGTGCATAGCCCGGTATAGGTGGCCAAGGCATTCATTGAGACTTAGCATGGGCTATTGGGCTTACCTCATGGACCGGTAGGAACCCTGGATCCACACAAAAAGAATTGTTGCATGGCAGCATGAAAGTGCCCTTTTTACCCCTTCAGAAGCAGATGTTGTGCTGTGTGCCCCTTAAATCTAATGCCTGGATGCATGACAGCAAGGCCATTAGATAACGGCTTTCGTGTTGGTCATGCTCCATTGCTCACTATTCTGGCTGGCCCTGCGAGGCCCTCTCCAATAAGGAGCTCGCAATGCCAGGCCCTGTATAAAAGTGGCGTTTGGGTGTTTTTCAGGGACTTGGCGTTGGTGATGAAGCATAAGATATGCATCCAAACTTAAATATTCTTCTTAAGGGCCGGGCAGGACGAAGAGGGAGAACAGAGATAGCAGGCGTGACACCTGTTCCGTTTGTGACTGAGGGTCACATGGCGGATCTGTAGGTGCCCTGTGAGGACACGGCACAGACTGATCTTTCGGCCCAGCTCCTAGAGATCAATTAAAATGGGTCAATAAATTTGGGTAGTGTTTGCGCGCCATAAGTTTCAGTATCGGAAACCGTGAGCCTGCGTTTCGCACCACTGTAGGGTTTAGGGTTTGAACTGCTTCACCGCAATCCTGCATACTGTATTGCATGCCCACAGGCTTTCTTTTTCATTCAACTGTATCAGCCTGAGCCTAAGCATTACATGTCTTCAGCCTTCCTGGGACCCTGATACGCTACAGAACGTGCAGTCGATCCACTAAAATCCGCAGCAGATCTGCAGCCCCCGTCATCGCCCTGAGAGGCCCCAAAGGATAATACCCTGGGGCAGTTTGAGATAAGTGCATTTGAACAAGGCATTTAAATACAAGCATCACATATCAGTACTGTCGATTTGAATTGCTTTCTGTCAGTTAATGTTTGAAGGAATGAATAATTCATCAAATAGGAACTCTTGATTTACAATCCCAGTTTCAGGTGGACATCAAGAATTCGTCATTCGTCCGCCCCATATCAAACAACATGCCTGAGTTCTTATATTAAGCCCAAGGAAAGGTAATTCAAATTTACGCTACAGTGTCGCACCCAACGGTATCTAAAATGATAAATGCTTGAACAACGTTTTATTTATCTTCTTCTCTTGACCTGGCCCCCCATGCAGGTTCCTGGTTGTCACCGCGAGGAGGTGCACCATGCGCTGTCCACCCACACCCTGGCTGACCACTTCCAGCTCGTTAAGACGTTCTGTGCTGTGCTCACGCGTCTGTCGGCGGAGTGCAACTCCATTGACGCATGCCCGCTGGATGAGGACCATGTGAAGCCGCTCAGAAGTGGGTTTGAGGTTCAGAGGGACACAGAGGTTTGTAGATTTTATTGAGCAGTACGATACCTGCAGTGCACTTCCGCTTTGGGGCGGGAGAGCACGTTTTCGGTTTTGGGCATCAGTGCTCTTATGCTGTAATGATGCAGTGTTGGCGCATTCACTGGCAGCGGGATGGACCTTCTGGGCCTGAAGCTGGTGGTGTGGAACGATGGGAGTGAGAGTGGCTGGCATTGTCTGGAGGATGCATGCTCGCAGCGGGATGGAGGGCATGTTGGCCAAATCGGGAGGATCGGGCGACTCTGTTTTTCTCTTTCTTTTATGCCGGTGTTGAGATTTTGAGCAGAGTCTTTTCTTCGTTAGGATAGTGATGGATTGGGAACGATTCATGGGGTAGTGCAGTAGGACGGCTCTTAAATGCAAGTGTGGTTGCCCACCCATGGGGAACAAAAGCAAAGCAACTCCTGCCTTTCCTGGGGCAAGAGAGATGAGGAAACAGCGCAGCTAGAGCAGCCAGCAGGCTATAGACTCCCTGGCTATGGCCCCTTGCCACCCTTGTGTGCACCACCAAGAGAGGAGAGTCAAGGTACAAGCCAGTAGATGACCTGCCAATGGATGTACCCACGAATATATCCATTAGATGTCTTCCAATACGAAGGATCCAACCCCAGGAGGTGGTAAACTCGCCAAGTGCATAATGCACGTAGGCTCACGCTTCGCTCTTGAGCCTGCAGCATGAACCCTTGCCACGGTCACTGCAACCCTGACCTTGGAAAGCATGCCGCCTGAGAAAGACACCCGACAGGCTGGCAGGCACATCACCCTTAAACCCTCAACCTCACAGGCTGGCAGGCACATATTGAAGCGCATCATCTCCCACAGGCCTGGGCTATCACTGTCAAGCTACATGATGCTTACGGCGGTGGGGCCGCGGCTATGGCGGAGTCCAAAAGCAAGCTCAGTTGCACGCTCACACCTCCACGCCCAGCCACGGCCGCGGAATCAAAGCGGAGCCGCGAGCTGGGAGGCGCATCAGGTGGAGCGGGCAGGAGTTGGGCGGGGCGGGCGGCAGGCGGGGAGCCTTCAGCCGCCGCCCGTGTGCTATCCCGCGCTGAAGGCTGGGCCAACGCAGCCATGCGGGACTATGGCTGTAGCAGCAGCAGTCGCATAAAGCGGCCGTCCTCGGATGCTACAGCCGCCGCCGGTGGTGGTGGTGGTGTGCCCTCCTCCCCTGCTGCTACCGCGATCGGGCTGCACATCGGGCTGTTACGCGTGCAATGCCCTCAAAGGTGCGGGACAGGCGCGGAAATGAAGCAAGGAAGACAGGGATGCTGTCCAGCTGTACCAGCATAAATGAGGCTGCACAGCAGCTGTACGGAATTAAAGGACGACTGTGAAAGCCTGCCAGGCCTCGGCTCCTTCAGCTGCACTGAAGGGCACAAGGAAATCAGTTTATTTCATTTTTACCCCTAGGGGTTCCAGGATTATTTTCTGTTACTAGTAGGGCGGAGCAAGCTAGACCCATCAACGACTTCCAACACCAAAACCATTTCCGTCCGCGTTCACCTAGGTGCGGCCTTGTCCTGGACGCCGGGGCGGTACGTGCTCACATCCTGGCGGTACATCTAGATCTGCTGATCCACTGGTTGCGGGACGACCCCCGCGCCGTCAACACTGCCACATGGGCAGCGGTGGGCCTACCGTCAGCCTGGCCAGGGGCGAGCGACGCTGACAATCGCAAAGTTGCTCGGAACGCTGGCAGGGAGGGCTCGACTGCCTGGCCAACAACCCAAGGTGGAGAGCATGGTGGGGGGGGCTGCTTGCCTGGTTTCCTGCCTGTCTACCTGTCCGTCTGCTTGCCTGTCTACCTGTCTGCCTGCCTGCCTGTCCGTCTGCCTGCCTGCCTGCCTGTCCGTCTGCCTGCCTGTCTGCCTGCCTACCTGTCTGTCTGCCTGCCTGCCTGCCTGATTGTCTACCTGTCTGTTTGCCTGTCTGTTTGCCTGTCTACCTGTCTGCCTGCCTGTCTGCCTGCCTACCTGCCTGTCTGTCTGTCTGCCTACCTGCCTGCCTACCTGCTTACCTGACTGTCTACCTATCTGTTTGCCTGTCTACTTGTCTGTCTATCTGCCTGCCTGTCTGTCTGCCTGTCTACCTGCTTGCCTACCTGTCTACCTGTCTGTCTGCTTGCCTGCCTGCCTATCTACCTGTCTGCCTGCCTACCTGACTGCCTGTCTACCTGCCTGTCTGCCCACCTGCCTGTCTGCCTGCCTGTCTGCCTACCTGCCTGTATGCCTGCCTACCTGTCTATCTACCTGCCTACCTGCCTGCCTACGAACATGCCTACCTGCTGCTCGGGCAGCACAATTGATTCCAGGAACGGCCAGCCTGCCAAATGCCAGCGCCGGGCAAAACGCCAAATCCTGAACATCTCAAGCTCCAAACTTGTCACTGAAATATACTAAACGGATATGCTATTTTCACAGGCGGTAGCATGGAGTCCAGGAGCCGCAGCCCCAGCCCTCCCTATGCCCGCGCTTTTGTGACGGTCCGCCGGAGCGACAGCCCGCTGCAGGAGGTGAGCAAGGGTGGAAACACGACTTTCGATATCCTTTTAAGCCAATTTTTTCTCTATCAGTGAGGTTTGCTTGTTTTTCATACCAGGGTTCATTTTCGATTTTCTTATAAAAGGTGCGGTGCTGCAGGTCCCCCATGTGTGGTGGAAGGTCATGCGCTTGCAGCTGATTTCCCTGTGCCTGAAAGGATGGTGGATCTGATGCCTCTGAACCATTACAGCCTAAACCCTTCACACAACAGCCTCGCCCACCTTCATAACTCGCAGCGACGCTCTCTGTTTTCTCTCCCTCTTTGTGCCCCTTTGCCATTTTGTATCATGCTGCTGGTTGGACGCACATATCTAAATAGGATGACAACAATGCTTGGTGTGGAATCCAGCAGAGCATCTGCCCTGCTTGCGTATTGCTTGGGCTATGAATGCTGAGCCCCACCCATCAGTCCACCCCCGACCTTGACTACAACGGTTGTAGAACCAATATTTGAAACAGTGCGCCTCCTGCACTTGTCTGCCTGCCTGGCAGCCCTGGCTGCTCCTACTGGTGCTGCTCCTGCTGCTGCTGCTGCTGCTGCTGCTGCTGCCTGTGACAGCTATCGATAGGACCGTACCCCTGCTGCAGGTGGCCTGGCGGAGCGGCAGCCCGTTCAACAGCAGGGCCGGAACGTCCTGGCTAGGTTCCCCTTACTCCTCCACTTCACTTTCGCCGCCGCCGGCCGAAGCCCGAGCCTCGTTGGGCTTCGCACAGCGCTCTTCGGCAGCGCCTGGAGCCCCGTCCACTGGGAGCCCCTCCCGCAGCAAACACTCGCTGCGCCCCGCCGACCGCCGCCACTCGCCTGTTTCTGACCACACGGACCGTTTGGGGAACGAAGGACTGCCTACCGCCCCTGCCGCTGCGCCCGCCGGACAGCGAGAAAGTCACTCCTGGCCGAGACAGGCGTCCCCCGGAGATTATTACCCGCCGCCGTCCAACCGAAGCAGCTTTGGAGCCGACCGGTACTACCTGGGGCAGTACAACCCCCGTACATCTCCTGCTGCCAACCGTAACGCCACCTCCCCCACGTCCGCTGTGCACACGCCACCTTTCCGAACCTCCGGGGGGGCATCAGCCTCTGCGCAGCGCATGTCGCATGTGACGCCTGGCCTTCACTCTACGGCGGACCTGGCCATGGCATGGCCAGGGACATGGCCAGCTGGTATGTCGGCGATGGTGGCTGAGGTGAGGAAGAGACACAAAAACGGTCAGGGAGACTGGGAGGGGAAAACGGCGAAAAAAGAAAATTGCCATTAGGCGTAAATACAGGGCGGGGTGTGCAGGGAGGGCAGCGCCTTAGATCATGTTTTGAAACCTGACGTTATGTCCTTGCAGATGGAGGTCAGTGTCTGCGTCAACACTTCCACCTCAATTCTTTCTCTTTTCCGTGTGCGGGACGCGCAAAGAGGTAAGGCAAATGATCCCCCCTGACCGTTTCCCTCCTCCCCCTGCCTCCCCCAGCTTGGGCGCGTTGGGCGGGCTCTAAGCAACGTCCACCGTGTAGTAGGCAAGCTTGCTTGTAAGGTGGATGGACTGGCTGGGACTCAAGGAGCGCAGAGAGCAGCCAGTAGGGAGCTTGCCCCGGCCCAGCCCTCCCTCCCTCCGGCCCAGCCCTCCCTTACAACACAAGTCTCCATCCTTACGGAACAGTCCTCCTTCAGCTGGGTGCCTCATGCAGCAGAGGATAGGCCTTGGGCAGATCTGGTGGATCCTCGATTAGATCCGACCGACGGTTGGGATCTACTGCGCGGCGCGGCGGCGGATCTGCAGGAGAGTGCACAAACTGAGGTAGGGGCTTAACAGCAGCTTGCCTCATAATGCCTGTCGCGCTTCCCAGACCTGGGTCACAATGCCAGGTGTATTTTACTGAGCCTGTTGGCATGAATCTGTGAAGAACCTTTTGGGGGCTCAAAGCTGGGGCAGACTTGTTGTTACTATGTCCCAGCTGTGGACTCAAAGCCGGGACTTTCTAACCGGAACTCAAAGGGTTGTGAAGTTGCAGGAAGGCCTACTTCAAAAGGAGCTGGCCTCAATTCCGTCCCCCTTCCTGTTAGCATCGCCTGGCCCTTTCAATCAAGGCCCTTGGATGGCCACGCAAGCGACGCTGTTACATTTACTTAACCCCTGAACCCCACCATAAACCCTGAACCTGGAACCCTTAACCCGACCATAAACCCTAAACCCATAAACCTGGAACCCGTACCCTTGCAGCCTCCAAAACCCTGTTCTTTAACCCTCAAACCTTTCTGTTGACAACCCCCAATGTCGTCTATCCCTGTGGCTTGGCAACAAAAATTCCATACCTCTTCCCGCCACCCACCACCACCCGTCCACACCATTCACCACGCGGACACGGTCCATTCCATCCACACTGTCCACCCTTTCCACCCTAACAGGCTGGCGTCAGGCTGGCTTCCCAAGCAGAGGACTCGCAAGTTCGCGGTCTGGAGTTGACCTTCAGGAATGTCGCGTTGGCGCTGAAGATAACGGCAGCCCTTGGCGCGAATGAGGTGGAACAAGCTGCTGCTGCTGCTGCCGCTGTTACGGTCCCAAGTTTGCCTCCAAGGGATGCCAGCCTGCCTCTTGGGACGCGACCAGATCCGGGGGGCTCTGGCGCTCGTGTGTTTGGATCCGGGGCGGGAGGATCTGCATCTGGATTTGGACAATATAGATCTGCATCTGGATCTGTACAGCACAAGTGTGCATCCGGCTCCGGAGGGCACAGATCTGCATCTGGATCCGGCGAGGGTGTCAGCGCTGATTCAAGGTGGGGAGAGTGAAAGCGCATGGTCATTTTGCTTTGGGGAATCGTTTCTTGGGCTGATGAATGCTAATAGTTTAGGAAAGGTTGAGTAAAGGAGTGCTGGGAGGGGGTGCAGCCACGCAGGGTTACGTACCATGTTTTTGTTATGTTGGTTTTTACCAGACACCAGGTGGCGACCTCACACGTGGATGGTTGGTGACGTTGTGAGCCACAACCGCGCTTTTGTGCTCGTGGCCGGATGGGCCTTGATGCCAAAAGGCCGAAAGGGCCCTGAATAATTAATCCACCTTGACTACGGCCTAACAATCGCGCAGCACATGCTTACTTGGCCTGGTGTTTGGCATACGCTGTCAGGGTCTGGTGGTTTAATTTCAAACATTAAAATCTGAACCTGCCCAAAACAACACCCTTGCACCCATGCCACCCTCTCCTCTGCTCACATCATTTGTATTAAATGTTTGGAATAAGCCTTCCCCCCCCTCCCCCTCATTTGTATTGAAAGTTTTGAATAAGCCATCCTGCCTGCCCACCCACTTGCTGCAGCCTGGTGGACATCCATGGGCTCTCTCAAGAAATCGGCCCCGAAGCCACCATTTCCGCCCTCCCTCACTCCTCTGGGCTGTTCAAACAAGGTACCAGCCTGCGGTACGTCAGCCCCGGAACCAGCAACAGGGCAGGTGGCGGCTCCGAGACCAGCAGCGGCTCTGCTTCCCCCAGAGGCAGCGGCATTGGGGAGAAAGAGGCTTGGCAGCAACCACAGCAGCCACAGCATGGGGGCATCTACGACAGCAGGTGCGGTCTGTGTGTAGATATGCGGTCGTGTGTGCCGGGTCAGATGTTGCACTTGGCTTACAAATGTGTAATGCGGTGTGGTTTACACTTTGAAGACCTTGAAGGTCCAATCTGAAAGGAAAGGGCATCGCACCCCGCCAAAATGTTGAATGGCCATAACTATAAAAGACAGGATCAGAATCACCAGAAGGTAACAACAAAAGGCATGCGTGATCTCATGAAGGCCCACATGATCTGACCCCACTCAACCCCCCAACCACCTCATTCCCTCACACATCCACACTTATCACACCATCAGGAACATGGCATACGTATAACACTGTGTTAACAAACCACAAACTTCAGGTTGGCCTCCAGCCGGCATCCGAGCACGTCATCACCGGATCCACGTCCGGCTGATCCAACGGATCTGCACCATGATGTACGACAAGATCTGGATCCACACCCTGCTGTACATCCCGGCCAACCACTGGGTGCAACCACGCTTAGAGCGGTTGAGCTGACTGGTATTCAGACCTCCACAACCACCACAACCACCACGACTACCACCTCCGCTGTTACCGCCACAGCAGCTGCTACCGCAACATTTCCTAGAGATCTGTCTTACTCTGACGCTGTTCTACCATTACAAAATCTCAGCAGTGGCAACAGCAGCAACCCCCTCGCTCAGGAAGTCTCTTCGGGCTTTGCACCCAGCGACGCCGAGTCTGACGTAGGAGCGGGCGGCGGCGGCGGCGGTGGCAGCCAACGCTGGCACGAGCTTGCCGCTAATGTCGCCGCCACTGCTGCCACCGGGGATGGCCTCGACGGGACGCTCGATTTCGGCGAGCCGCTCCCTCTCCCTCTGTCAGACCTCGCAGAGAGGTTCATGACGGGCCAGCCGCCGCCGCCGCCGCCAGCAGCCAGTAACGCTCGGGCGACGGCTCCAGTCGAGCGGCGGGCTGTGCCCCCTTACCAGAGCACTTCAAGTTCCGCCTCATCCTCAGACGGAGAGTATCGCCATCGTCAATCTTCTAAACAAGCAACCAGCCAGGGGGCGGCCGAGGCTGGGCGCCGTGGCGGAGGCGGGGCTGTTGCTGGCAGACCGGATACCTCCCCTTCCCGTCAGTTGCCCCTGGGGCCGGCTGCGTGCGCTCTCCAGCCGCCGGCTCGCATTCCTCTGGCGCTTCAACCCAAGGCTGGGCAGCGGGACGCCTCTCACCCCTCGTCCCCGTCCTTTGATTTGAAGGGGCCGCAAGGGCTGCAGCCAGCTGCTGCAGCAGCAGGGGCAGATGGAGCAGCAGCAGCAGGGGCAGGGGCAATGGCTGTCCCTCCTCCCGGCACCGCTCAGCCCGCCCCAGGGCAGCTCACTGCACCTGTTCCTGGGAGCACCCGAGCGTTGTGGGCGTCCGTTGTCGAGTCCTCTGTGTCAGGCGGGGCGCTCATGGATGATAACGAGCAGCAGGCGCTGCTGAGGGAGGTGCTGGGGGACGAACAGGGGCAGGGGCAGCAGCAGGCGCAGAGGGGGGCACGCCAGCCACATATAGCAGCAGGGGCAGAGAGAGCGGCAGGAGGGGCAGCAGGCGGGTATGCCATGCATAGGAGTGGAATGGCATCTGTGATGCTTCCCACTGAAAGAAGCTCCTCTTCTGAATCCCCGATCGGGTCAGGTGGGAGGTACAGCCACGCTCAGGGCGGGATGTCTTCAGGAGGGACAGGGGCAGTGGCGGCAGGGGCTAATCCAGGCCTGGGTGGGGTGCCTGCAGCAGGGAAGGGAGCTGCGCCAGCGAAGCTGGGCAGGGGGTCGAGTGGCGAGCTGCAGGGTCGACGGGCGACAGGAACGGGAAGTTGGGACAGAGGCCTGAGGCACAGCGGCAGTGGGCAGATGGACAGCAGCAGCGATGATGAGGGGCAGGTGGCATCAGGCAGGCTGCAACAAAAGCCACTACAGCAGCAACAGCAGCAGCTGCCGGGGATGCAAGCAGTAGAAGCAGAGTGGGGGATCAGCGGCGGGGAGCTGTACGGGGGCCTGGATGCCGAGTGGAGTGATGAGGTAGACAGCGTCAGTCAAAGCGATGATGAGAGCGGGGAAGAAATGGTGGTGGAGCGGGCAGGGGGCAGCACAGGAGGCGGTGGCCTTTATGCCCCTGCTGCTGCTGCTGCTGCTGCTGCTGCTGTTGTTGTTGCCAGACCGCTGCAGGGGCAGCAGGCGGAGTCCTACCGAGCGGGCAGCAGTGGGGGCAGTCGTTCGGGGGACGAGCTTTTTGTCATCCGCGGCAGCGGCTCAGACTCAGACGCCAATGGGCGGCAAGGTCGGTCGGCGGCAGGCATGGGAAGCAGTGGGGGTGATAGCAGGGGGCTGAGCAGCGGGGAAGCGACTGCCACCTTGGCTGCTGGCTCTAGTTCTGCCGTTTCGGCCGCTGGCTTAGGCGCCGCTGGCTCTCGTGCTGCCGCCACACCCGCCAGGTCTGGCACCGCTGCAGGGGAGGCATCGGCTCTGAGACCTGGCCCCACAACTGCTGGCAATGCCGCTGCTGCTGCTGCGGTCGCGAGGTCCTTATCCTCAACCTCAGCCCCTGCAGCGCCAGCTGCAACACCCGCAGCAGTTACTTTTCCTGGTCACACTTTCACTGGCTCTAAAGAGCAAAATGAAGGCTTGGTATCTGCACCCAGCCCAGCCAACAACATGACCCGCACAGTGGGATCTGCCCTGGATCTAGATCCGCCGTCTCCGGAGCAGAGCCCAAGCCCACCCGGTTCCGGCCCCAGCGATGGAGAGGTCCACTCTTTGGAGGGCGCCGCTTGGCCTAGCGATCCAGAGGACGCAACACCCACCCTGCGTCAGCAGCAACACCACCAGCAACAGCAGCAACAGGGGCCCTTGAGTGCGGATAGGGACAAAAATGATGGATCCTTTGAAGATCCTGAAGGTCAGGGGGCCGTGCCCTCTACCTCGCAACATCTGCAACGTCTGCAACAACACCCTGGAGGCCAGCACCAAGGGCAACAGCCACATCAGCAACAGCCGCAGGACTCTCTGACCATGAGCAACATAAGTGATGAGGAGGAGTTCCCTGAGGGCTTTGGCGAGCCGGCACCCACACCCTCCCAACAACAGCAACAACAGCAGCAACAACAGCAGAAACAACAGCAACAACAGCAGCAACAACAGCAGCCTGTAGTTATGGACAGTTTCAACGACTTTGATTTCTCCTCCGAGGAGCTCCCGGATGAAACCCAACCTGCAGCCAGCAGGCAGCCTACAGTGGCAGATCCCTCGCCCTGGATGGGGGCTGTGGATAGCAGCACCAGCGCCCAGCCCTGGCAGGCAGGAGGCTCTCAGAGGGAGGCTGCAGGGGCGACCGCCCGAGCCTCTGGAGGGGAGTTGGCGAAAGCAGACGGCTGGGAGGGCATTGCAACCTCTGGATCCCGTCCAGGGGAGTTGGCGAAAGCAGACGGCTGGGAGGGGACTGCAACCTCTGGATCCCGTCCAGGGGAGTTGGCGAAAGCAGACGGCTGGGAGGGCATTGCACCCGCTGGATCCCGTCCAGGGGAGTGGGCGAAAGCAGACGGCTGGGAGGGCATTGCACCCGCTGGATCCCGTCCAGGGGAGTTGGCGAAAGCAGACGGCTGGGAGGGCATTGCACCCGCTGGATCCCGTCCAGGGGAGTGGGCGAAAGCAGACGGCCGGGAGGGGACTGCAACCTCTGGATCCCGGGGTCCAGCAGCCCCGAAGGATCTCCCCTCAACATCAGGCGGCAGGGGGGATCGGGAGAAGCCTAGCAGTACGGGCGGTGGTCAAGGGATGGGTGGGGGAGGCGGACCGCTCCTCAACGATGGAGGGCCCCAAGCAAGGCTGGTGACAGACGCCTACCTGCACCGCCAGGATCCAGATCTATATCTGGACGAGGTGGAGAATGACCTGGACAGCCTGTTTGAGGAGTTTACGGGAGTGGTGCACAAGACAGGGACGCAGGGGGAGGGCAGGCAGGTAGGGGGCAGAGGAAATGGCGCCGGCGGCGGTGGCGGCGGCATTGGCCCTGGCGGGCATCAGGGCCGAGATAACGAGGTTGAAAAAGACTTTGTTTCAACGTTCTTAACAGAGCAGTCCGGATCCTCAACGATGTCGGCACCCAAGACTTCCGGCCCCTCGCAGGTGAAAAACATGAACCCTAAACCCATAACCCTAAACCCATATTCTGTAACACATAACCCAGACAGGGTAAGAGCCCAGCTGAAAAGAACTTGGGTTGCCTGCTTCCCTGATCCTCCGCCCGGTATACCCTCCCATCCCCCGCCCTCCTTGGTCTGCTGGCCTGACCCTCTGCCCTCCTCCCCTGCATTCCTGCAGACCTGTTATTCTTTCTCTCCTGCTGTCGCGGCACGCAGGTGTGGGCTCGGTCGGAAGTTGGGGGGCCCGCTGAATCCTCCCACAGCCGCACTGCTGCTAACAGCAACGCGTTGGATGACGAGTTTGGAGACATGGACGACTTTGATGCAGATGACGTGCTGGCGCTGCTTGCGAGGTGAGGGGTGGGAGGAGGCAGAGGGACGCAAGTCTGGAGTTCTGTCAGAGCTCCTGAGGTGTGGAGTAAACATCTGAACCAAGACATTCACATTGACACAGGCTCGATGACTTCAATGATGTGCTTTGAGGTTTTCAGAGCTTCCAAACATCCTTGTGTCCCCCTTGTGCCTTTGGTCCCTGAAACATCAGCTTTAAATGAACAGGGTTTAGGGCTGAAACCTAAGTTCAGTGCTGGTATGGAACTTTGGAATGAATAGAAATTACATATCATTCTGAGCCACAGCCTCCGCCTCAGCCAATGTTCTGAGGCTCCTTATGTGCAAGCACCGGGGCGTGCTAATGTGCATAAGTATATAATCTGTCAACACCCTCCGCCCCCCTTGATTGCTAGTAACGCGCCGTCCGTCTCCAGCCTGGCTGGATCACGCGGCCCCCTAATGCATCACCAGCAGCAGCAGCAGCAGCAGGATGCGCCAGTCGTGCCACACCCGCAGCTGTCGCGCCTGCGATTCGACTCCGCATCAGCGGCCGACGCTCGTCCGAAGACGTCATTCGGGCGGAGCGGGGCGGCTGCGAAGGCGGCAGAGGAGTCCACGGCAGCGGCGGTAGCTCTGCATTCTCACCAGCGTGGTGTGAGTGCCGCTAGCGGAGTGAGAGGCACTGCTTCTACTGCAGCTAATGCACCTGTTGTGGCCCCGTGGGGAGGCAGCTTTGACACTGATGAAGAAGATGATGCGGGAGCAGGAGGTGCCACTCATCGCCCCGTGACGATGGAAGCATCCTCACAGCAGCAGAGGCAACAGCAGCAGAAACATCAGCAGCGGCAGCAGCAGCGGGTCCTGGCGCCTTTGTTGTGTGACAATGAGGATGAGGATGATGGCATGGACGTGCTTGAGCTGCGTGAGGTGTCGCAGATGCAGCCTGCAACCTCCCTGGCGACAGCGGCCGCCATCCGCATCCATCCGGAGGCGAACCACCCGGTCATATCAGGGCAGGGCCTATCCGGGCGGCAACCTTGGGCTGCTGCTGCTGGTGCACAGAGCGATGAGGAGGAGGACGAGGATGACGAGGAGCTGCTCCGGGCCATGCTAGACGAGCTGCCCTGATGCGGGCATGGGAGATGAGGACAAGTGATGGCCCTCAGGGGCGGCCATGATCCCAATTGTTGTCATTGCATCCCAGATTTGCCGTGTGCCAGATAAGTCTCTGCCTACTATCTCCGACAGCACTTAAAATAAGCAATTGCCTCAAGGCATTTGTCACGCGGGTACATCATTGTCATGGATGTGTGACTAGATGGGAATGAAGCGGGGTAAATGACCCATTGACCGTCAAGGAGTGGAGGTATGTAATAATGCTTGGCTTTGTTCCGTTAATTCAGTTGTTTATGACACTTCAACTGCCGATTCATCTGTTTTCGACTGGTTTATTTGACTGTTGTCAGGTGGCTTTCGTATATTGGCTCATACATGTTTGAGGCTCTCCAAGGAATGATTAACTTTCCAGTGGCCCTCCTCTCCTACCCTACTTAATCTTCTATCAAATATGTAGGCATTGGGCCGTCTCTTGTGCCTTCTCCCCTGACTCTCCTAGCTGTCTTTCTGTTTGCCGACGTGGCCGAGATCCATTTCAGCATGGCCCAGAGGTGTAACGTGATTAATACATGTAGGCATTGAGCCTTCCTCGTTCACATAGGTCACCTGCCTCTTCAAGAGTCTTGACATAAAACGCCCCAGTCTAGACATTCTACATGCCATGCACCAACAGCCCTCATGGCACATTCACACATCAATGAACCGGCTATTACCGGTATGCGAATGTGAGAATAGGGCAATCGTCCTCCCAACACTGATTGATTGGAAAAAAGGCAATAGTCTTGAGTAACATCGCACAAATTACAAGTTTCCATTATGCCAGGCATTACAGATGTATGCGCTTTCGATCATGAACGTGCTCGCAACCTGGAATACCTCATGTGCATGCATCAGCGATACAACTTTAAGTGTGGGCACCATTCAGGATCTGAAATTTGTTTGCTTGCTGATGTCATGAATCATATCAGCCACATCAGCCAAGACTGCTATGTGTCCGCCATGCTGCCAAGTTACCCCGCTTTCCCGAGTAGAGAAGCAGGTAGTTGGTAGCCATGAAGCTGAAGCAGTGAGTAAGCCTCTAGCTGCTTCAATAGCAATGTCCAACCATGTAAGCTGATAAGCAGGCTTGCAAAACCGGATGCTTACCAAGTTAAACAGCTGAGACGTCAGAGCTTTGAGACTGTCGAGCTAGGGAACCACGAAGCAGGAATCAAAGTGAAAGGGCGTCAAAACAACATCAACTGCACATAGTTATCTGCTGATGAATTATATGTAAACTCTGCATGCGCCACAATGGCGACGTTGGGTACGAAGGTGGCAGCTCTTGGTGTATAGCTCCATATCGGCAGCTGGTGATTGAGGTTCATGTTTAGGCTCTGGGATTGAGTGTAACCTCTCCAGCGCTAAACAGGCAATGGTGGCCTCGTAACACATTGCCAATGGATCTGAGCAAGGAATGAGGATGTAAACCAAGTCTCTCAGATTCTGTCCTTAGTTTATGCGAAAGCTGCCAGACCTTTTGTACAAGACCTCGTGTGCTTGAGGAGATGTTGCAACAACAACAACAACAACCGGTGGGTAGGTATACTGGGCACAGTACAATGACATATGTAGTATGACCTTTGTGACATTGTAACGACACATGGGTGCACCACACGTATGGGTGTCATGCATACGTTTTCGGTTTCGGATCCCACTTCAATTGTCCTACCTGGTCCTACTAGGTATGAGGTGCATGGCTTCCTTCGGGCATTTTTCTTTCCTATTCAAGTTCATGAAACAAGTCATTGCCCGATCTTACTTTTAAAATGCCTGGGATTAACGTCCTTCTGCGATATTTCGGATATTTCGGTATCCTATCTAGATCACAGTCTTCCAGGCACACACTCCTCACTATATTATAGATGTCCTCTGAAATCCAATCCACAAAACTGGCTCCATCTACAAAGGTATGGAGTAAAGTGAATTTGATTCCAGAGGACATGTTCTCAAGGTTGTCTGGAGGACCGTGATCTTGATAAGGGACTCGAGATGTCACAGTAGGACGTGAATCCCTGGCGGTTTACTAGGAACTAACAACAGGCAATGACTCGCTTCTTGAATGAAGTACGATATAAATAATACCTAGAGAGAGCCATGCACCTCATGTCTGGTAGGTTACTTCGCAGTGATTTAGTCTGTCTAGTAGTGGTTCACCGTGACAAGCAACACACCATGTACGATGTGATGTTGCAACCATGCATGCCATCCACGACTATGACTCATGTATACCCAGTCACCAGGTGTAACCCTACCCATGTCATGAGTAGAGACGGCTTCATTGAAAAACAAGTGAATGGAGGCAGCAAACAGGATATCCAGTGGGAAATCCATGGGGATATTGCAGGCTAGCGCCTCATGCACACGAGAGCATGGATCGCGAGCAAATGCCGACAATTTGGTTTATACAGACGTAACTAAACTCAGCTATTATTGGTCTGAGCGACGTGCTGCACTCCCTCTCCTCGAAGGGTGGCCATACGTGTAACCATCAGTTTTACATATGTGCGCTGACTGTTGATGCCGGGTAATAATAAATGGCCACACCAGACTTGCGTGCAATGTCTGATCTGAGTTCTTGCGTTGGGAACGGGGGAAGTTTCAACAACGACAGGAATTATAAACGAAACCCCACCCGTACCGTTCCCGTACCCTTGTGGACAAGGCCGTCCCGCTAGGGCGCCCTGCGCCTGCCCCGGTGCCCCCTCGCCCTCCTGCTGCATCCCGCGCTCATAAGAGCATCGCATTACAAGCAATTCCTTCGATTAAAATAGTGATTACATTGTACCTGCCCGCGATCCGCGTCAGATCCCTCACCTCCCTTTTGCATAGACACGACTTGAACGACCTAGCGACTATCGGCTTGAGGAGCGCAGTGCTGCTCTGAAAAGTTTGTAGTATGCAGCTTCGATTCTACAAGAACGTTCTTCCTCCTGGGGATGGGCTACAGAAGGTCACCTCGCTGACTTGGGCCCCTAACAAGTGGGTCAGCGAGCTTAATCCCCTCCTAGTATATACCTTACCGCTTTACGCAGAGGCTCCTGGCTTAGTTAATATCACCAGCTGTCTCTCGAGCCCTGTCTGACCCTCCGAGCCGTTCTAAGTTGCAATATGTTTCGGGCACGCGGGCCGGAGTTTGGTATCGCTGGTGTTTCACCTCCATCCCGCCTAGCTTCATGCCCGTCTGCTTCTGTCGATTGCAGTGGCAAAATGGCCGCGGTGACCACCGAAAAGGTCGTTTTCCTGTTTGACGATGCCGGCGAGCGAAAGGACAAATTCAAGACGAAGCCTGCAGATGCAGCAACAACGCCCAACTACGTGGTGCGTGCCATGGCATTCTCACCCGACTCCAGCAAGCTTGCGATCGCGCAAAGCGACAACATCGTGTTCGTTTACAGGTAGGTGCATGGGAGTCCAAGGAAGGAAAGGGGACATGGATTGGATGTCTCTTTCTACTGGGGGTGTCTCCACTCATCTTACAACTAAGTGGTGAATACTTCCGATATAAACTCCCCTAGGGCCCTGCCAGCTGTTTCAGCTGGCAACGTGCATACGTGGGCAAAATGGAAGGGGATGCATGGGGACTGAAGTCAGACATGGCATGGAAGAGGGCGCATGTCCATGCACAAACCATGATCTCCTTCAGGAGTTAATAAGGAGGTTTAATTGACATGGTATGCATCATAGTAGGCTGCCTGTACAATAACAGGTCAAAGCAACCATGCATGCCTGGCCATATAGATGGTCTCAGGCTTCCTCCTCCCGCACCCATGGGCAATTATTTGTGCCATGTGCCGCTTGTCGCACCCCATGCCATCAAACGCCATGCACCCAACGCGCCCCTTGCGCCCTAAATACCCCAAGCGCTTGCCCCATGCATACAACGTGCCCCATGTGCCCGACATACCCCATGCGCTTGCCCCATGCACTCAACGCGCCCCATGCGCCCTACATACCCCATGCGCTTGCCCCATGCACTTCATGCGCCCCATGTGCCCGACATACCCCATGTGCTCGTCCCATGCTCCCATGGCTCTCCATGTGACCCCCTCATCATGGCTTCCTAGGATTGGGGATGCTTGGTCGGACAAGAAGTCTATCTGCAACAAGTTCCTCCAGAACGGCCCCATCACCTGCCTTGCATGGCCGCGCGGCCGCGAGGACGTGGTGTTCGGCCTTTCCGACGGAAAAGTAAAGCTGGGCCAGCTCAAGACCAACAAGCCTCTCACCATGTATGCGCATCCAGAGGGGAGCTACGTCGTAGCACTGGCGAGCAGTCCCGATGGTCAGGTGGGGATGGGGACGGGACAACATTTCTTTTTTGCAGAAAGGGCGAGCCATGGCGAGCTGTCGGACGACTTCATGCACGACACATGGGTCCCTTCCAAGGGATGCAAGGTTGAATGACAGCCCTATGGATTGCTTCCTCTCAGCACTGCAAGTTTTAGCTTGACCAGTGGAAGTTTATACAGATCTAACGTTGATGTTCCCAGGTCAATGGAGTCCCCAGCCACCGGACGAGCCTACCCCTTTTCACGCCCCTTTACCAAAAGAAGTCATTGACCCGGAGCGCTGAAACCAAATCACCGTCCCCCCTCCCCCAGGCCATCGTTAGCAGCCACCTGGACGGCTCCATTTTCCGCTTCACCTTCCCCTCGGACGACGGCTCCCACGGCCAGGGGATCGGCCACATGCAGCTCTGCACGCATTCCTGTGTTCCGTACGCCCTTGGGTGGGGCAATGCAATCGCCGCGGCAGGCAATGATAACCGGGTGAGCCATGCAGGCCATGCAAACAAGCCGTGCACACCATGCAGGTAAGCCATGCAGCCATGCAGTACCAACTGCTGCCAGCATGGCCACGTCGGTCCAAGCACCTGAACCCTACCCATGAACGAACAACCCTGCCCCTTCCTGCCTAAAGCCTATCCCTTCATCCCTGAACCCTGAACCCTGAACCCTGAACCCTGAACCCTGAACCCCTCCCAGGTGGTCTTCTATGACGACCGAGGCCGCGAGCTGCAGGTATTTGACTATAGCGGCGACGAGTCGGTGCGCGAGTTCTGCTCCTGTGCCTTCAACCCCAGCGGGGAGACAGTGGTGTTCGGGACGTACAACCGCTTCTATATCTATACGCTGGCGGCCAACCGGAGGGTGTGGGAGGAGGTGAGGGAGGGCTGGGTGGGATGTGGGAGGAGAGTGCAAGAAGAGGTAAGAGAAGTAAGAGGGGTAGGAGGGATCGTGTGCATGTGTCGGAGCAGGTGAGCTTTTTTCAGACTAAATAACCCCTTTCCCCCCCCACCACCTCTGCCCCTCCCCCCCCTTCCTGGACACCGTTACCCTGCCTCTATAAGTCGGTGTTACGTAGATGGTTGTGTCCCCCTGTGCCCTACCTACTGCCCTCTCCAGGTGGGCATGAAGCAGGTGGACAACTTCTATGCTGTCACGGCACTGTCCTGGAAGCCGGACGGGTCCAAGCTGTGTGTCGGGGGGCTGACTGGAACCGTGGACATGTACGACGCGTGTGTCAAGAGGCACAAATACAAGGTGGGGGGGAAGCCGGGAAGAGGGGTGGGAAAGGGTGGGTGCATGGGTGAAGAGGCATGATTTAAAGCTGTGTGCCCGGAGGGTTCAGGGGGACGGGGGAGGGGGGAGTGGCTTGATTTGCCTGATTTACCCTGAACCCTGCTGATTTATTCTGAACCCTGCTGATTTACCCTGAAATCTGCTTATTTACTTTTAACTCTGCTGATTTACCTTAAACCCTGCTGATTTACCCTAAACCCTGCTGATTTACCCTAAACCCTGCTGATTTACCCTAAACCCTGCTGATTTATTCTGATCCCTGCTGATTTATTCTGATCCCTGCTGATTTACCCTGAACCCTGCTCATCTCTCAGCTGGGACCATGCGCATAAGTAACTCAACTTCATGGAGCTAATGTGATTTGCCTCCTTCTTGACGTCAATATGCCCCCCCCCCCCCCCACACACACTTCCTCTGTTTCCCATCCCCTGCCTTCTTCCCCCTTTACTGTCACACATCTCCCCTCCCCTCTCCTCCCGCTCCCTACTCCTCTCACTGGGCAAGCTTGAGGTCACCATAGTGAGATTAAGCCCCTCCTCCCCCTCATCTCCCCTGCCTGCCCCCTTCACCCCCTCCCCCTCCCCCCTCCCCTTCACCTCACCTGCTTGCACCCTTGACCTTGTAACCCTCCTCCTCCTCCTCCTCCTCCCCCTCCCCCCTCCCTTTCACCTCACCTGCCTGCCCCCTTGACCTCGTAACCCTCCTCCTCCCCCTCCCCCTCCCCCCTCCCCTTCACCTCACCTGCCTGCCCCCTTGACCTCGTAACCCTCCTCCTCTTGTCCCAGGGCAAATTTGAGTTCACGTATGTGAGTAAGAGCAGCGTGATTGTCAAGGAGCTCAAGAGCAGCAAGCGCATTGTGCTCAAGAGCGTGTTTGGGTGGGAAATCAACGACATCAAAATCTACAAGGACAGGTGGGGAGGTGGGGGGGGATGAAAACAAACAATACTTGCTCAGCAGATCTGCCATCACATTTATCTTGAAGGAGGAACAGGATGTGTGTGGGCAAGATCACTATCAGGACAAGTGGGTGGGTCTAGATTTAGCGGTGCTGGTATTAATGCTTGCATAGTGGTGTTGGTATATTTTGTTCTCCCATGACTGTCATGCGGGGCAGATCAGCCAGATAGATATCCAAAAGGACAGATCTATACCTTTGTTTGACTGTGTGCGTCAAGGGGGGGGGGGCGCAGCCCTCTTTCTCACTCAGGTGTTCAGATTGTACAGCTTGCAACCGTCCATGTCGAGGAAATGCGCCGGATGGGGCCTGCCTCCACAAATGGCACGCAGACGCAGGCTTAGAGGGCAAGGATATCCCCCACCCCTTAGTCCTGTGAGGCAACAGCGTGAAACATAATTTTGAAGTCATCGTATGGCCCTCGGTGGATAGGACCCCCTTGACATAAATGTGGACAACCTCCTATACAGGTATCTTGTCTTTGGGATTTTGAATCTGAATCCTGATGCCTGAACCTGAAACCTTCGACCCGCCTGACAGATGCCTTTTTGCACGTACAGACAAAATACACTTGGTAGGTAGCCTCCTGCATCTTGACCTTATCACCTTTAACCTGACCCCTCTTGCCAGGTACCTTGTTGCACGTACGGACAACACGCTCCTGCTGGGCGACCTTGAGACCTGCAAGCTCAGTGAGGTGGAGTGGCGGGGGGACGGGAGCGAGAAGTTCATCTTTGACAACGAGAGCGTCTGCATTGTGTACCACAACGGGGAGCTGAGCATGATCATGTACGGCAAGAACGCGGTGAGCAGGGTGAAGGGATTGAGCTAGGTCAAGGGAATGGGCAAGGTGAAGGGTTTGGGCTGGGCATGATCATGTCGGCAAGGACATGGTAAAAAGGGACTGGGCCGGGGATCTCAGAGTATCCCCCCCCCCCCCTTTGAACAAAGCCAGGACTTTAAGGTGGGAATTCTCCACTGGGATTTCGTTAATAAGACCGGGAAATTCTTAAGCTCGAAAACCGCGCAAATCCTCGCTAATTGTGATCATGGTGTTCAACGTTTTTTTTCTGTCGTAATTTGTGGCTGCGCCCTTTCTCTCCTGCTCCTCACGGCTGGACCTTTCTTGCTCCCCTGCTGACCCTTCATCCACTCCTCCCACTCCTCCCTGCTGCAGGTGCTGGGTGTGTGCCGCACCGAGCACTTGCACCCGACCCTCATCAGCGTGGTGGCTCAGGAGGGTATGGCCTCGGACGGGCGCGGAGGCCCCGCAGAGATGCGTGCGGTGACGGCCCGCTTTGCATACCTCATTGACCTGCAGGTACAGTCCATGTTGGGGTCACAGGAGCGTTGAATGTTATTATCCAGTGCACTTGTTGTTGTTGACAAGTGCACTGGATAATAGGGTTGACAAGCAGCGTAGACCTCGGATGCAAATAGGGGCTAGGTGATGAATACGAAGGCGCTTTTGTCATCGGCCTTGCTGGGTATGAGTGGGACAGGGTTCTGGACGAGGAGATACAAAGGATTCAGAGCTCCAGGTTGCGGGTTCATTATAATAGGGTGAAAAGGTCATTATGAAAGGGTGAAAGGGTCGTTATGAAAGGGTGAAAGGGTTGTTATGAAAGGGTGAAAGGGTCGTTTTTAAATGTGTGAAAGGGTCATTATGAAAGGGTGAAAGGGTCGTTATAAAAGGGTGAAAGGGTCATTATGAAAGGGTGAAAGGGTCGTTATGAAAGGGTGAAAGGTTCATTATGAAAGGGTGGAAGGTTCATTATGAAAGGGTGAAAGGTTCATTATGAAAGGGTGAAAGGGTCGTTATGAAAGGGTGAAAGGGCCATTATGAAAGGGTGAAAGGGTCGTTATGAAAGGGTGAAAGGGTCGTTATGAAAGGGTGAAAGGGTCATTATGAAAGGGTGAAAGGTTCATTATCAAAGGGTGAAAGGTTCATTATGAAAGGGCGCCTCAACTGACAAGGCTGCAAGACCATCCTCTTCACAAGGCCTGATTCAGCTACTGGGTCTCTTGGCTTAGCTACATGGGTGGAATTACACCCATCAGCAGCAGGCGCAGGACACCCCCAGCGGCAAGGAATGCAGCATACGTCCTGTCATGGGAATGCAGCAAACGTCCTTGCTCAGTGCTTATCACGGACCCTCTGTCAGCAAATAGGGTTCCTTGATACGCATGAAGAATCCCTCACGTTCCAACTAATCCTTCATTAATGTCCACCTGCCCTGTACCACGTAGACTGTGCGGATTACGGACCTCCTGTCGGCAAACAATGCCACGCTGGCCACCGTCAACCACGACACCAAGATCGACTGGCTGGTAGGGTTCAGAGGGAGCCGTCTAGGGTCTAGGGTTTAGGGAGTGTCATGGAGGGGTTTGATGCGGGCATGCGTCACATCATTTCAGGTGGACAGACAATGACAAATATCTCCCTCCCCTGCAACTTCCCTCCAGCTGTAAATCCGTAAATCTGTGCTTGCCTCAGCTAACTGTCTTGCCTACATCACGCATTTCTTTGAGCCCAGTAACCCAGCGCCCTGACGCTTTTCACCGTTGCGTAACTCCACCCACCCGTCACCCCCTCAGGAGCTGAACCACCGCGGCACCCACCTGCTGTTCCGAGACAAGAAGCGTCACCTCAACCTGTACAACATTGCCAAACAGGAGCGTGTGACGCTGCTCAACTACTGTGGATATGTGCAGTGAGTGCGGGACATGAGGCTGCAAGGGTTCAGCCTGAACCCTAGACTCACCTGCGACCTGAACCCGATGAAACTGATCAATATATGTTAAGACCCTGACCCTGACCCCGAGCTAGGCCTTACGTCAAATAGCCCTTGTGAGTGACGCGCGGTCCTGCTCTTCGCCCCCCCCTCCGTACCTTTGCCTGTTGCCACCCCTGTAACCCTGGCCCTGAACCCTGGCCCTGAACCATGTCCCTGAACCCTGGCCCTGAACCCTTGCCCTGAACCATGTCCTTGAACCCTGGCCCTGAACCCTGGCCCTGAACCATGTCCCTGAACCATGTCCTTGCACCCTGGCCCTGAACCGTGTCCCTGAAGCATGGCCCTGAACCATGGCCCTGAATTATGTCCCTGAACCATGGCCCTGAACCATGGCCCTAAACCCTGGCCCTGAAACCTGCACCATGGCCCTGCACCATGTCCCTGAACCCTGGCCCTGAACCATTTCCCTGAACCATTTCCCTGAACCATGTCCCTGAACCCTGGCCCCGAACCCTGAACCCTGAACCATGGCCCTAACCCCTGGATGCCTGACCTCTGAACCTGAACCCTGGATCCCTGTCTCTGAACCCTGGACCTGCACCCCTTCCCTCCCCCTCCCTCCTCCCTCCCCCCCTCCCCCCCCACCCCCCTGTCCCTCCCTCCCCCCCTCCCCCCCTGTCCCCTTCACTAGGTGGGTCCCCGGCAGTGATGTGGTGGTGGCTCAGAGCCGTGACAACCTGTGTGTGTGGTACAGCATCAACACGCCGGACCGTGTTTCCATGTTCCCCATCAAGGGCGAGCTCACGGACATTGAGCGCTTGGACAACCGGACGGAGATCATTGTCAACGAGGGCATACAGAGCGTGTCATACGCACTGGATGAGCAGGTGTGGACATGTGTTCTTTGTGTTTGGATGAGCAGGTGTGAACATGTGTTGTTTGTGTGTGTGTGTGTGGATGAGAAGGTGTGGAAATGTGTGGGACCTGGGGGTGGGGTGATTCGGTGTGCGGGTATTACTTCATTCTGTTGTTGGTCAGCAGGTGTGGATGTTCATCTTTAGGAAAGATAATACGGATTGGAGTCTCCAAAGCTCCCTGTACACCTGTCACCTTTACACCTGTCACTTGACTCCAGCCACTGATCCCGCCCCTTATACCGGCCCCACATCGCGCCACCACTCCCCCTTTTCCTGCCCACCCTGCCCCACCCTGCCTCACAGCTGATTGAGGCATTGACGTTGATCCAGTTTGGAGCCGCCATGGGCGAGCAGAACTTTGAGCGTGCCGTGCGGGTTCTGGAGCCGCTGGAGCTCAACCCCGAAACCGAGGCTCAGTGGATGGAGCTGAGCGAGCTGGCCCTTGCCCAGAATCAGGTAGGGTGCAGGGTTAAGGGTATAGCCCTGGTTCAGAACTAGGTTGGAATGTGAGGGGGGGTGCTGGCTCATCATCAGGTGACTTAAAATCAGGGGGTGGGTGTGGGGCTATTAGGTCACAAAGGGGTTTTATAAATGAAGGCAGCCCACCCTGACAGTGGCCGTACCGATCATGTACTACACAATCATGTTTGAGGACCGGCTTCAATCTTGCGTTGCAACGCGGAGGCGGTCCAAAGTTGTCATGAACCTGGGGACTGCCGCTCTGCTGCACTCCTCCTCGTGTGTCTTTACCCCCCTGCTGTACCCCCCTGTCGTAACCCCCCTTATGTAACCCTCGTGTTGTAACCCCCCTGCTGTAACCCCCCTGATGTAACCCCCTTGCTGTACCACCCCTGCTGTAACCTCCCTGTTGTACCCCCCTGTCGTAACCCCCTTGATGTAACCTCCCTGCTGTAACCCCCCTGATGTAACCTCTCAGGTCGTCATTGCTGCGCGCTGCTACGCCGCTCTCGGAGACATTGCCAAGACTCGGTTCCTGCACCGTGTGGTGAAGATGGCATCTGCTGCGGCCGCTGAATTTGGAGGCAATGGCTACGACTCCAATGGCGTGCGTGCTGAGTTGAGCAAGCTGTCCGGCCAGTGGCCTGCCGCGGAGAACCTGCTGCTGGCGCATGGCAAGGTGGAGGACACTATGGCCATGTATCAGGAGGCGCACAAGTGAGTGATGCATGCTCCTTTATTCTTGTGGAGTTGTGGCGGTTGGGGGTAGAGGGTGGTGGAGCAGGAGGGGAGGGGATGCATGGCAACATGGACGACACTTTGGCAGGGGTAGGGGAAGATTGTTCACTCATCACATCCTGGTGCTCCTGCGGCGTTTGTCCGTGATTATGAATATCCGGGATAGTCTGTATCTGACAAGTAGCACACATTTGGGGCGGGACGGCGCGATACATGTTGCTGAGAGCGGCACGCAGGCACGCACCCCGGTCCCCCCTCCTCCTTCACTCTTGTCCCTCAACCCTGCCCCCTCTTCACGCACCCTGCGTAGGTGGGACGATGCCATCCGTGTGGCTGAGAGTGCCAAACATCCGGAGGCCGACACCCTCAAGCAGCGCTACTACAAGTGGCTGCTGGAGACTGGCCAGGAGGAGATGGCGGGGCAGGTCAAGGAGCGAGAAGGGGACTACTTGGGGGCCATTTCCCTGTATCTCAAGGGAGGGCTGCCGGCCAGGGCAGCGCAAGTAGGAAGACGGGGAGGGAAAGGGAGGAGAGCAGATGAAGGGGAGTAGAGTAGGGCAGGGCAGGTCGGAGGAGGGGGAGAGACGGGACAGGGTGGGGCAGCGCAGGTAGGAGTGGAGGGGATTAGGGCAGCGCATTTGAGGGGGAAAGGTGTGGATTAGGGCAGCAAATGTGAGGGGAAAGAGGAAACAGGTTGGGGAAATGCAGGTGAGGGGGAGAGAGGAGGGCTACCAACCTGGGAAGCGCAGGTAGGAGGGGGAGGGGCGCCGCCTCCACCAAAGGTGGAGGCGAGGACTGTCTCACTTTGTGTAGAGGGGGGCGGGTTCAACCTCTCCAACATCAGAGACGTGCATGTCGGGGGGGTCAATGTGTCATCTAGTCATGTCCTTAACATTCCCACCAGCCTGTCTGGCTGTCCTTGTTTGGGTCCTTCAGAGCCCTTACCCTCCCTTGCCACCTTGCTATGTAGTTACGCCAGCCAGGTGCCCCTCCCTTGCCATCCCCCCTTTCCTCTCCTTTCTCATCCCCCCTCCTCCTCCCCCTAGGTAGTAATACCTGCCCTGTACCCCTCCCTTCTCATCCCCCCTTCCCTCTCCCTCCCTCCCTCCTCCCCCCCTCCCAGGTGGTGATGCAATCTCATATTCAAATCGACTCTGCCCTCATGGAGTCCATCCTTGGCTCCCTGGCTAAGGCAGGGCTGCATGAGAGGGCAGGGGAGCTGTACGAGTACCTGCAACGATCGCAGGAGGCACTCATGGCCTTTCGCAAGGGACACGCATACAGGTGTGGGGGGGGAGGTGTGGAGGGAAACGCTCACTCGTGTACAAGTGTGTGGGGGCTGGGCTGGAGGGGAGGGGAGGGTATAGAGGGGTGGCGTTTAGGTGTGTGGGGGAGGGGTGAGGGTATCGAGGTACATGCATACAGATGTGTCCCCACACAGATGGGGAGTGTGGGAAGGATTTCGAGGGGAGGTGAAGGTGTAGCAAGACACGCATGCAGGTGAGAGAAAGGGGGAGGGGAGGGGAAAGAAGGAGATGGACGCGCATACAGTTGGGGTCTTACTATTATTGTGTGACCTGCCTTGGATCACGACACCCTTTTTAAGGAACCTGCGTGGCCACACCGTTTGCGGCTCAAGCTTGTGTGAACATGTGTGAACGTGTGTCATCTTCAGGAAGGCGATCGACCTGGCACGGCGCGAGTACCCGTCAGAGGTCATCAAGGTGAGGGTGGCTCACCGGGGGCGAGGTATAGAGGCACAGTATTGCAGGGTGCTAAGGCTCAGCTTAGCTCCCAACATGCCACAGCTAGTCTAGGGTGCTTCAGCTATGATCCAATTGCATCAGAGTGCTTCAGCTATGATCCAATTGCATCAGAGTCCTTCAGCTATGATACAAGTGCATCAGAGTGCTTCAGCTATGATCCAATTGCATCAGAGTGCTTCAGCTATGATCCAATTGCATCAGAGTCCTTCAGCTATGATACAAGTGCATCAGAGTGCTTCAGCTATGATCCAATTGCATCAGAGTGCTTCAGCTATGATCCAAGTGCATCAGAGTGCTTCAGCTATGATCCAAGTGCATCAGAGTGCTTCAGCTATGATCCAATTGCATCAGAGTGCTTCAGCTATGATCCAATTGCATCAGAGTGCTTCAGCTATGATCCAAGTGCATCAGAGTGCTTCAGCTATGATCCAAGTGCATCAGAGTGCTTCAGCTATGAACCAAGTGAGTCACTGCCTATAGCCGAGGGGCCAGGTGCGACATGCCCTGCTGCTCGGGCCACTGGCTGTAGGATGTAAGGTTTGGTTCCCATCTGTCCCCAGATCTGGCTTCCCAGCGGCTTGTTGAAGGCGCTATCCCATGCACTCTAATATAGATAGGGAAGGGGATACGGCGTGGGGCTATTCACAAGGATATAGGTAAAAGAGGCCTGGAGGCAGTAAGGTCAACTGAGGACAGTTCAGGTCAATTGAGGTCGGTCTTTCTCAGTGGCTGGATTCAGGATACGGGTAGGAGAGGTAATGATGCCAGCCCTTGTTCTGGGCTTTGTTTATAATGGCCTGGCAAGGCCATTCTACCCCGGTTCGCTTTCGCCTTGCCTTGCAGCCCCGCCTTGACCCCCGCTGCGCCGTTCTCCCCCCCCCACACACACCTTGATTCCGACTTCCCCGCTCAGGTGGAGGAGGAGTGGGGCGACTGGCTGATGACTCAGAAGCAGATGGACGCCGCCATCAACCACTTCATCGAGGCGGGCCGCTCCCTCAAAGCCATCGAGGCAGCCATCCAATGCCGCCAGTTCTCAAAGGCAGCAGGCATCATCGACTTCCTGGTGAGCCTGGATCCTGGAAATCTGATGTCTGCGCCCTGGGGCCCTAAGCTTGATGTCTGAGACCTGATGTCTTAATCCTGATGTCTGAGACCTGGTGCCCTAACATTCATGTCGGAACCCTGTGTTAAATGCTCCTTCCTCCTATTACTGCTGTGCACTTCCCCCTTTTTTTTGTACCCAGGTATTTTCTGCCTCTTCCAAATGTAACTGCCTCACATGTAACCGCTAATTGTACTGCTTCCAGGACCACCGAAACGCGATCCTTTACCACGTGTAACTTGTGCATGTACTGCCCCTGGCCTCTTGTAACTGTTGCCTGTACTGCCCCTCCCTCCAGGACCACCAAAGTGCGATGCCGTACTACAAGCGCATCGCACAGCACTACGAGTCCACCGGGAACACCGAGGAGGCTGAGCGCTACTTCATCAAGGTAAGGGAGGGAGGGGGGGGGGATCATCCACTCCTCTGACGGCGTATGATATATTTATGTTTATCCCCGGCTCAGCGGATTTTATTTATGTCTCCTCCCTGGTTTCTACAATAGGCTGACATGGCGTTGGAGGCGGTTGAGATGTACAGCCGGGCCGGCAAGTGGGAAGCTGCCCAGAAGGTGGCGCGTGGCTACCTGACTGACACGGAGATGAAGGCGTTCTACCGCAAGAAGGCGCGCGAGTTTGAGGCGGTTCACAAGTTCAAGGAGGCCGAGAAGGCATTTGTGCAGGTGTGTGCGGGGGGCTGGGCTGTCTTTACCCTAAACCCTAGTAGAGTAGGGTGAGTAGGAAACAGGTCAGCCTAAACCATAAAGTAGGGTACGGTGCACGGGGAGTGGGGCAGCCCAAACCCTAAACCCTCAACTAGGTGCAGGGGCAGTGCTGCTTTTGAACACCCATAGTCGTTGGGGTGTATGGGTGTATATCTAATGGACATACAAGTGCCCCGGTCCTTGTGCTGAGGGCGGCCCTCAAAGTCCCCTTCCTTCCATGTGCTCCACAAATGCACCGTGCCTCACCCCTTGCTCTATCCCCCCGGCCCATGCTGCCCGCCCTTTTTTAAATGGTGGATGCGTAGGTTAGGCTGTCACAACAAAGCATGTTGAGCGCCTTGTGTTGGATTTGTCAAGGATCCCGGGAGGGTCTGGGCAGCCCTAGGATGTTTACTCCTGACCAGGAGTTGCCATGGTGCCATGCCTTCCCTCCACCACGCCTGATCCGTGCCCTGCCTCCTCCCTGATGTCTCTCCGTCCCTCCTGACTGCACACCTCGACCTCTCCCTTCGCCACCCCTGAAGACCTGCCTCCCGTTCGGATGCCAAGTATAATAATATTAAATAAATCTGGCCATCAACGTGTCCAGGAAGGCCAAGATGTAGGACCCAATGATCCGCCCTAACCCCTCCCCTCCCTCCCTGCCCCCACTCCTGCCCCTCTTCAGGGTGAGGAGTATGATATGGCCATTAACATGTTCAAGAAGGCAAAGATGTACGACCAGATGATCCGCCTTGTACAACAGTACCGCAAGGAGAATCTCACCCAGGCACACATGTTGGTGGCGCAACAGCTGGAGACGGAAGGGAACCTGCGCGAGGTGGGCTGGAAGGGGGCATACAAGTGTTGGGGCTTATGAGTGTTGAGAGCCACGGCAAGCCCAGCAGACCCTGAATATACATCCTCCACCAAGCGCCACAAATCCAATGAGGAGACCTTTCCTTTCACACACACTCACACTCTTTCCCACCCAAAATCTTCATTAAGCTCTTTATTTTCCGTACTGCAGGCCGAAAAGCACTACACGGACGCCAAGGACTGGAAGGCGGCGGTACAGATGTACCGCTCCCAGACCATGTGGGAGGATGCTCTGCGGGTGGCCAAGGTGTACGGCGGGGTCAATGCCTCAAAACAGGTGCAAGCATCAAAGAGGGGGGGGGGTAATGCCTCCAGGTGCGATCAGGACCTCAAAACTGGAGTACAGGGGAGGTAGCGGTACGAGTTTATGCAAGCAGGTTAATCCTGAACTCTTTACCTGAGCACATGGGGCAGTACAGGTGGATGGGAGCAGGTCTAGGCTGTGCCAGCCATGGGAAGTCCCCCCTGAACACCTCTTGGCCATGAAATTTATATGGGTCCGTACTGATGGCCAACCGCTACCGGTGTTTGAAACTTTGAATGCGTCTTATGTTTCTAAACACCAACCGCCATTTGACATTGTCATCCCACCACCATTCAACATTATCCACATGTGTCTGACTGCCAACCACCATTCGATCTTGTCGTGGCAGGTTGCTTATGCGTGGGCTATCAGCCTGGGTGGTGATGAGGGCGCGGTGCTGCTGCGGAAGCTGGGATTGCTCGAGCAGGTGAGGGCATAGGTTTTGATTGAAACCTAATGGAACAGGCTCGAATTTTGTTCACTGTTTTGAATGGCGTTTCATCCATTGCGCCCTGCTGTGTGTGAGCTGTGCCTTCTGGAGCTAGTGAGGGCCAAGGTTTGATCCAACATTGCCACAGCAGGTCCTGGTTCCAATCCGTCCAGCTCATGACGCGTGTGTGTCCCGCCCCCTAGATCAGGACTGTGCCACCACGCGCAGGGTTCAATAAACGGACACCGCAAAACAATGAGGGTTTAACAAATGTGTCCACCTCCTGCCCAGGCCATTGACTATGCCACGGAGAGCGGTGCGTTTGCCCAGGCCTTTGAGCTCACCCGTGCGGGCGCCAAGCAGAAGCTGCCTGACGTGCACCTCAAGTACGCCATGTTCCTCGAGGATGAAGGACGGTTCCAGGAGGCAGAGGCGGAGTTCATCGCGGCTTCGAAACCAAGGGAGGCGGTGGACATGTACATCCACAACCAGGTGGGGGAGGGGGAGGGGGGAGATGCTCGCTGGGCATTTATATCTCCATGAACGAGGAAGGGAGTGGGAGGGAGAAGCTCCATAAACAGGGAACTCCTGAAAGAAAGAAGGCGGCAATGGAAGGGGGGGGGACAACCACGACCAGGCTGGGTGGGATGGGGGCACAATTTCCTTAAAGGCTTGATCAAGACCCCTTTGTCAAAAGCACAAGTAGGGGGGAGAAGCGCTTTTGGACCCCCATTACCCCATACGAGTGGAGAGTGCGGCTCAAACGTAATTTTGTCAAATAACTTCGTCTAGGTTCCACCACACCCTGATGAGCCTCTACCTTCATCACTTCTCTGGCCCGTTTATCTAGGGCATTGGGATCCTCAACCCAGATCATAGCCTTTCATCCCCAACCTTCTCCTAGCCCAGAACCCTGATCCCAATATACCCTGTGGCTCGTTTTCCTTCAGGACTGGGAGGCGGGAATGCGGGTTGCCGAGCAGTACGACCCGGCCTCCGCCAGCGAGGTCCTCATCGCACAGGTGGGAGTTACGTTGGGGGGGTTACATCAGGGGAGTTATGAAGGGCAACTTTGGCGTAAGTTACATTGTCGTAGTTATGTGCAAATTTTGTGTTGGAGCTACTAGGTGAACCTACGAGAGGGCATGTGGAATAGTGCCTAAGCTAGCAGGGACTTTGTCGTATTGAGGTTGCGGAGCGGCATTGTATCCGCCGTCATTGCATAGGGGGTGGGTAGCTTTTGGCTTGAAGAGTGTGGGGTGGATCAGCAGAAGGTCCCTTCCACCCACACCTCCTCCCTCCTCTCCACAGAACCCCTCTTTGCTCCTACCCACTTAGCCTCCCTCCCCCCCCTTGCTTCTCCTTGCCCCAGGCACGCCTCGCCATTGAGCGCAAGCAGTTCACGTCTGCCGAGTCCCTGTTCCTGCGCGCCAAGCGACCAGAGCTGGCCATGAAGATGTTCCGCGACGCCCGCATGTGGCACGACGCTCTGCGCATCGCCGAGGACTACCTCCCTGGCAAGGTGGCAGAGATCCAGATGGAGCTGGCAGCAGGTACCAAGCAGGGAGAAGGGGGAGCGCGCAGGGGGGCTGTAAATCCCGTTAGCCCTTTATGAATCTGAACCTACATCTTCTCCGGTGACCCAGCTGTAACCTCATCGCATCACCTGCCCAATGAACCTAAGCTTAATCCCTGCCTCCTCCTCATGCTTGTCTTCCTCCTGCTCCTCCTGAAACTCCCTCGCCTGCCCCCTTCTCTTGCTCCCAGGCGGCAACGCGGCCTCAGGCCCAGCCGGCGGCAGCGGCGCAGACGCGATCCTCTCCAAGGCCCGCAAGTACGAGCAAGGCAACGACTACGCGCGCGCCATCGAGGCGTACCTCTCCCTCACACAGGCCGACACCAACGACCACGACACCCTCCAGCAGTGCTGGGAGCAGGCAGCTAACCTGGCCATGAACTACCAACGGCACCGCTTGCACGATGTGATCGGCATCGTGTCGCAGCGACTCACGGAAATTCAAAAACACCAGGCGGCAGGCGAGCTGTACGAAAGTGTGGACGATGTTCAAGGTGGGAGGCAGGATGTGTGGGGAGGAGGGGCAGGAGCCGATCAACTGCTGTTTAAACGAGTGGGAAGTTGTGTGGGAGGTTCAACTGATGTGCGGACGATTTGGAAGATGGGTGGAGGGCCGCTGAATGACTTTGCTTGAAACCCCCTCTCCCTCATAACCCTAATTGTAACTCCCTCTCCCTCATAACCTTGATTGTAACCCCCGTCTCCCCCTTGCATGAATTTGCTTGTTACCCCCCTTTCCCCATCACCCTGATTATGCCCCCCGTCCCCATTCTCCCCAACAGCCTTGAATGCATCTGTGTGTCACCCCCTCTCCCTCATCTGTGTGTCACCCCCTCTCCCTCATCTGTGTGTCACCCCCTCTCCCTCATCTGTGTGTCACCCCCTCTCCCTCATCTGTGTGTCACCCCCTCTCCCTCATCTGTGTGTCACCCCCTCTCCCTCATCTGTGTGTCACCCCCTCTCCCTCATCTGTGTGTCACCCCCTCTCCCTCATCTGTGTGTCACCCCCCTCTCCCTCATCTGTGTGTCACCCCCTCTCCCTCATCTGTGTGTCACCCCCTGTCCCTCATCTGTGTGTCACCCCCTGTCCCTCATCTGTGTGTCACCCCCTCTCCCTCATCTGTGTGTCACCCCCTCTCTTTCATCTGTGTGTCACCCCCTCTCCCTCATCTGTGTGTCACCCCCTGTCCCTCATCTGTGTGTCACCCCCTCTCCCTCATCTGTGTGTCACCCCCTGTCCCTCATCTGTGTGTCACCCCCTCTCCCTCATCTGTGTGTCACCCCCTGTCCCTCATCTGTGTGTCACCCCCTCTCCCTCATCTGTGTGTCACCCCCTCTCCCTCATCTGTGTGTCACCCCCTCTCCCTCATCTGTGTGTCACCCCCTCTCCCTCATCCGTGTGTCACCCCCTCTCCCTCATCTGTGTGTCACCCCCTCTCCCTCATCTGCGTGTCACCCCCTCTCCCTCATCTGTGTGTCACCCCCTCTCCCACATCTGTGTGTCACCCCCTCTCCCTCATCTGTGTGTCACCCCCTCTCCCTCATCTGTGTGTCACCCCCTCTCCCTCATCTGTGTGTCACCCCCTGTCCCTCATCTGTGTGTCACCCCCTGTCCCTCATCTGTGTGTCACCCCCTCTCCCTCATCTGTGTGTCACCCCCTCTCCCTCATCCCCCGGCCCTAAGCCCTGACTGCACCCCCCTCTCCTGTTTCCTCTGATGCCTGCAGGGGCAATCCGCGCTTACTGCGCCGGTCAACTGTTTGACCGAGCACGGCAACTTGCAGGGAACAACCCCACATTCAACACGTTCATTGATGACCAGCACAACAGCCACCTGGTGCAGGTGAGGGTGGAGGGAGGCGGTACTGGGGGAGGGGATAAGGCGATAGATTAGGGGGAAGAACGCTGGCAGGAAGAGCTGTATCAGCAGCCACCTGGTGCGGGCAGGTGCATGCTAGCTGTGAAGTAGAGACTATGGGTGAATGGTCTGTTGGAAACCAGCACCCATAGGCTGGAACTCTTGGAAAAGCCTGTTTCTGCGGTATTTGAAAGTGCTGTTGGGTGGATCTTCAAGACTGAACAATCACGAGCCCAGGGGAGAGGCAGACCTGCAGGCGGTAGCGGCAGGCCCACCAGGGACACGTCATGGAGGGGTCATGTTTGCAGCTTGCTGACAGTAGAAATTTTTCTGAAGCGACGTCGAGTGGCAGCGGAACAGATGAGCCTGCTACTTTCCTGTCTAGACTTCTATGATGCCACTTTCAAAATTGCCAACAAGCCTCTCTCTCTTCAAGCCCTAAACAGAGAACAAGCCGGAGAAGGGCGTTATGCTGTTGACCCTTATGTGCAACAGCATAACGCCCTTCTCCTCACCCCTCACTCCCTACTGCCCCCCCCCCCCACTCACCGCCCCCACTCCCAATCCCCGCTGCACCCCACACCCTCCACCCCCGTTCACCGCCACACCCCGTGCAGGATAAGGCTGCAGCTGAGCTAGCAGCTCGCCGAGGCCTGCTGACTCAGCAGACCATTGGCTTTTTTGTGCAGTGACGAATCAAATATAGGACCAACGTAACGCCCCCACCCCCCATTCTCTACACCTTGCTCAGAACAAGGCTGCGGATGAGCTGGCGACACGTGGAGGCGCGATGACTCAGCAGGCCATCGACATGTTTGTGCAGCGTGACGAGTGGGACAAGGTGCACGAGGCGGCAGAGAGGCAGGGGCCCGATGTGGCGGCCATGTACGCGTCAAAGCACGCAGAGCGGCGGTGCAAACAGGTGAGGTGGGGGGCAGGTGGGGCTGGCTTCTCCCTACGACTTTGAATTCGAAATGGAAATTGGGGTTCAGTCTGGATGCCCTGGTAGTCTGCATCACACCTTCCTGACCTATCCTCTTCCCCCTCCCCCCCTCTCTTCGTGACAGGGCGAGTATGGACAGGCTGCAGAGGTGCTTGCTCAGCACGGTATCTCCGCCAACCCCTCGTACTACCCTCTGTACCGCGAGATATCGAGCGGCGTGCTGTCGTGCGCAAAGCGTTCGCGCACGGACGAGGCGGAGAAGTCGCTGAAAGATATGATGTTCCGTCTGGTCAACACGGTGCAGGTGAGGGAGGCGGGATTGGATTCAAAAATTGAAGAAGAAAAAAGGCTCTTGCATCCTCAAGATGGGCATGCAAGTGGAGTTACAGTAAAGGTTAAGAAACATTTACCTCTGAACCCTCAACAGACGACCATGAGGGATCTGGTGTTTCAAGTTGGGCGGGCTGGAGGGTCATTTTTTACTCTAAATTGCAGTACTTAACTCAGGGTTCTGGTACCGTCAGGAAGGGTGTGCTCAAAAGGTTTAGGGAGAGAAAGCTATATCCCTAGCAGGCTAACATGAAGTCATGAACTAGGGTTTACTCATCAGTAAATCGAAACCCTCAACTTAAATCCCTCAGGGCTCTGGTACTCTGAAGAAGGGCGAGCTGGAGGAGTTCCGCCGGGTGCAACAGGCGGCACACTTCATCAGCTTAGCCAATAAGTCGCGGGAGGCTGGGCTCACGGAGCTCGCGGCCATGCAGCTCACGGCGGTCCTGCGCTTCGTCGGCGTGGTTCCGGCCGACCGCGCGTTCTACGACGCCGGCACAGCCTGGAAGGACGCCGGCCGCCCAAACATGGCCTTCGTGCTGCTCAACCGCTTCCTGGACCTTTGTGATGCGATGGATGTTCCAGACAGCAGCGCGGCAGAGCTGGAGAACGCAGACTTCTCCGAGACCGACGTGCCGTTCGACTTCCATATCCCGCAGCGCATGAATGCCTACGTGACCGACGACGACAGTGAAGATGTGAGTGATGGATCAGGGGCCTGAACCCTGACGATGAACGACCTTAAGTAGGGAGCTGAGGGTTGGTGGGTGGACGGAGCTGGTGACCAGGTGGATCCTGCGGGGGCTGTGTTGGGGTTCAGTTAAGTAGGTTGACGGTGCGAGCAGTACACTAGCGGTACCCTCTCTCATGCTTGCTTGCATCAAGCTCCATCATGGCGCCTGGACGAGCTGCATGGCCCCCACCCACCCGAGGGAGCAGCCTTGTTTTGCATGCAAATTTTCCCCTAGTGATTTGTCCTGATTTGTTGCCGTTGCATAAGATTGTCAATTATTAAAAGCACCAGGCCGCGGCGCTTTTGAGTAATCACCATTTATTGGGATTTGCATGCCCTTCTTGTTCTAGGTGACATGAACAGTGTTCCACCGGTATTTCAGAACTGGTGTTTGTTTAGCAATTTTGTTTCGTTTTCCACCCGCCGTTGTCCCACCTTTAGGCCGTCACACTTGTTGACACCATCAAAGAATGCTAAAATCTCAAAAAAAACATCGTCCCCTCTCAGGTCCGGAACTACATCTTAGAGCTGAGTATGGACCAGCAGGTGGAGCAGGCGCTAAGCACGCGTCGCTGCGACCAGTGCGGCTCCGCGACTTACGAGGCCAACCTCACCTGCCACAACAAGGCGTGTCAATGCAAGCTGGAGCCTTGCGCGGTCAGTGGCTACCCGGTGGCGCCGTACGACATGGTGGTTTCGAAGCAAAACGGAGCCGACGTCGTCGCAATCCGCGACCGCTGGAACCAATGGGTCACGGCGTTCCGGACTTGTCCCGTCACGAATGGACAGGCCACGCCCATGTACTGATCGGAGAATGCCCTCGGGGGGATTATACCGGGCAGGGCAATGACAGGGCCTGTTATGTATGGTTTGCGTGCACCTGAAAAGTGGTTTGCGAGTTCAGTCTCCTGTAGTGCCTGGTTGGCGCCCAGTGGGCTGTCAATGACGTCCCTTAAGGGCCCTGCTAAAAAATTGGGCTGTAATAACATTTGATACCTATAATTAAGCATGGTTGTTGGACAGCTTGATTTTTTGGATTGTGCGGAACCTGGAAATGCTTGAAAAGCATATATATTACCGTTAGATGTTTTTTTATGGAGGCCAGACATCAATTACTGGACTCTAGAGGCCCCTCAAAGTTAATGACAAAGCACCTCTGGGCCTTACTCAAACAGTGAGGCCCCTTAAAGTTGCACCTCGCTCTAGGTGTTCCAGGTATTTAACCTGCAATATCTAAATGGCAATGAAGCTTGCATCCTGTAATAGCAAAGGAAAGTCTAGTAATGACGTCTATTCACGTCTAAAGCTTGCTGTAATGCTGTCCATCACCGAACATACGCCCTGAGGGCCTTCTTTTTCTGTGTGCCAGGCTGTTTACCCTGTCAGATAATAGCTCACAGCCAGAAGGCGCACCTCATATGGCATGTGCATCTTTGTGATGTGGCGATAATGGATGGCATCCGAAATATACCTGGAAGTTAATTTCGCATGTCCCCTCTTAAAATTCCGTAAGATTACTCAGCAGGGATTACCGGTGACACTAAATCGTCTCTCATCTACATCCCCCAGCGACATGGCGGTTACAGAGGTCAGGATACTAATGGTGGATATGTGATTATTTTGTCAGCTTAAAAGCCAGGGCCGTCCCGAGACCAATCCAGGTGCATGACTCTGCACTAATTATAGACATCTCATTCACGATCTGGACAAAATTGGGCTTTAGCAGAACTGTACACTGCCACATTCAAGCGCCTTCGGACATTGACCTTTCTAGATGTATTCCCATTCCATATCTAGATCTTGGGCATGAACAGAGCTGTGCACTGCTCCCGGGTGTCATCAGGGCTGGTCACAGTGTGCCCGATGGTGCGGTCTGATGTGAAGATCTCGAAGTCGTTACCACCCTGGGGGATATGAACACGAGTTTCTTCAAACAAGTCTTCAAACTTCAAAGGATACCAAGGGCAGGGAATGAAGACGTGTGGATGGTGTGAAGAGCCCTGCCGCGTTTTTCATGATGCAGCACGTGAACAGCATAAACAGCGTCCCTTCCAGCAGAGCCCTCCTTCATGATGGGCGGATTGTCACGTTTTGGGGCTTAATGTTTGCGGGTAACAAAGAATTGTTGTGTGTTGCAAAAAGTTTTCTGGGGCTGATAGCGGCAGTACATGCAGAGATCATGCCCAAGCTCCAAGCCTAAGTGACAACAGTGCGGCGCTCTGAGGGGGGAAATGTGCCATGTTGGCAAGAAACCGCAATCTTCCCCCTCAGACGCACAGGGGAGGGCACACCCACCTCGTAGGTCTTGTCACCAAAAAAGTGGACCTCGTCAAACTCCTTCACGAACTGGAGGCAGTACGTCTTGTCCCAGCCCTGCAGTACACGACAGCAGCGCAGCTGGAACCAGGGCCACATCACCGGAAAATGGAACGCACCCCTCGCAGATGAAATGAAACACCTTATTCAGCACGCACCCCCTGGACCCTTAACCCATCCTGCAGCCCCTAACATCTTTGCCCATCCGTCACCTCCCAGCTCATAAATCCATCCATAATGCGCAGCCCCTGTCAGAGGGAAGGCTAGACACTTCCTCAAATAGAGAACACTTTAATCAAACAAGTGTAGATCCTTTGCGTCAGGACAGCCCATCTCCTGATCTATTCACCACTATAGGTACGTTCCTGCTCCTACCCCCTGACTTGTAATTGCTTTGGCAAGACCCTAGTCCCTCGAAGGCCTTGACCAAGTCCCTGAAAGGCCTTTACCAAGTCCCTCCAAGGCCATGGGCGTACGATCCCGGTCACACAAATGTGAACAAGACGTCACGCAAGTGCGCATCGGCAGGCACGCACATGTGGACAGGCAGGCAGGCAAATAAGTTTCGCGGAGTCTCTAAACAAAACACGGCAGCTCCTCCCCGGGCATTCGCACCTTGGGAAAGACGTCAAAGCTGATTTGACCTCCAATGGAGTAGGTCAGCCCGTAGTCAGCAAACTTCTCGCGCAAGGTCTCAACAAACTTCTTCCTACGGGCCAGAGAGAGAGGCGGAGCGCCAGCTCAGCGTGTCAGGGTTCAGGTGGGCATCCAGGTGTCAAGTTTCAGGTCCAGACTCCAGATTCCAGGTTGGGAGGAGGACCTGAAGCCCGATTTCAAAGCAAGGCTCTTATTTCAATTCAACATCCAGCGCTTGATTTCGGGTCCCAAACCCTAAACCCTCGGGTCAAGGGCTCCACATGCAGCCACGCCATGCACTCCCTTGGACACATCCAAAACAAAAGACGAACTGAAATGTCTTGCAATTTTTAAGCCACTGTACACCTGTCACTTGAAACCCCCCATCTGAATGTACTTTGGACAGTTGTTCCTTTTGCACTTTTCCAAGGCCTACCTGATCCCTGTTGCAAGGTCAAACTTCTCATACTCATCGCGCTCCTCCTGGCTGCAGTTGCGACCTGTCAGCAGGTTGAGTCAGGGAGTAGGTTGAGTCAGGGGGCAGGTTGGGTCAGGATGTGTGGCCCTGGTATGTTGTTTGCGGCTTCCATCCATCGACCTGTTCCATCAGGACTATTGCTTGCCGTGTTCAGGTTGGAGTAGGGAGCATCAGGAGTGGAGTCAATGGTGTGCGGGTTTGATCAGGGACCCAGTGCCATCCGTGTTGTATGGTTTGCACAAAAGACCACCTTTGGCAGATACCTGACCAGCCACAACTGGGATGCCGGGAACCAAACCCAGGCCGGCCGAAGGCCCGCCAGTGGCCCAAGCCCAGGGCTGGCTGCACCAGGTGCCCACGGCCGTTCAGTAGCTGAATCATAGCTGAAGCACCCAGAGGTCAACATCACGTGATTTTCATCCATGGTAGGGATACGGGTTGAGCATCTCCTCACCGATGGGAGACACATTGAGCATTCCGTTTCTGAACTCGATGAAGGTGCCACGCTTGATTGGGATGTCCAGGTCCGCGATGTAGTGGAGGACAAAGGAAAGGAGGGTCTTGAGCTTGTCCTCCCCAAGGAAGGTCTTTAAGCTCTATAAAGGAGGGAGGGGGAACACCAGGGGCACACTCAGCCACACTTTAAATAAGGTGTTATGTCATTAAGATACACTTTTTAAATACACACTAATTTGTGTCTGTCGATAGGAGCTAGCAAAGCAAACTACCGAGGGAGAGAGAGAGGCATGGGGACAGCAGACATGACTACATGAGAGGGGTCGGAAAGGAAGCACCGTATCCAAGTCAGGATACAAAGAAGCCAAGGGCAGGCAGGCAGGACACAAAAGACGCAACACACAAATATGTGGATCGGAAAAGAGGGGGTATACGAGGTTCACACGAATACACAACAATAAAACAAATAGGTCGTGCTGTCTACAAAACACGCCTGACCAAGGTTCACGTTCCAACCCTCACGTCGGTGAAGACAATCATGCCTTGGATTATATTCAAGGCAACGTTAAGACTCCATGCCGTGCTTGTCAGCTGGAAGTGTTCAAAAAATTGGTGTGACGTCTAGAATTCCAATCAGGTGAGCACTTAATCTGATCTGCGAGAGGCCTGCGCTGGTTGTCGGACTATGCATTTCATCTTGGGCAAGTTCAGCACAGGAGACATTGAGATGCTCGTGGGGTGTAGGGTTCAGGATTTTGTTGTCACAGATATGTGAGACAAAGTCTATCTTCTTGAACGTGAAGATTTGGGTGATGATTGACTAGCAGTCCAGCTGAGCCTCATCCACACAACAGGAAGGGATTAAGAAACCAAATCATGGCACCAGCACCCCATACCCCTGTCATGCCCCACACCCTCAACCCGTTGCCCCTGCTACCTGCACGGCCAGCAGCTTGCCGTTCTGATGTGCAACGAGGCCATTCTCACTGAAGACGTAGTCATAGTTCGTAACACCTGGCAGAGGGAAGAGTGGGGTGTGAAGGGGTAAGGTGTGTAGGTGGGGTTATAAGGGGGTGGGGTGTGTAGGTGGGGTGTGAAGGGGTGGGGTGCGTAGGTGGGGTGTGAAGGGGTGGGGTGTGTAGGTGGGGTGTGAAGGGGGTAGGTAGGGTGTGAAGGGGGGGGGTGCGTAGGTGGGGTGTGAAGGGGTGTAGTATCATTGTTTGTGTAAGGATGAGAAGGTGGAAGTGGAAGGCGGTGTGAAGGTGTGTGTGTAAAGGGGGAGTGGCCGGTTGGGTAAACGGGGTCAATGGGCATGTCTAGTGGCCTGGAATCAGGGGGTGAGGACGCACGAGTCATTCCCCCATTCCTTACTGCTCATATTGGCAGTTCAGGGTCAGCATTCCAAGGGTCGCAACACGGCTGACACCTGTCAGATGGCTCAGTGTGGCCGGTCCTAGGGTTAATAACTTCCTGTCTGGTGGCTTTGAACTGTCCACCTGCCCCATGGCTTTGTACTGCCTGCCCAATGACTGACTTCAGGCCTGAGACAACATTTGCTTGGCTGGCTGGCATGCGGGTTAGGTCATGGGATCTTTGGACACAGGACAAGAGATACTTGTTAACAATATGTATCCATGAGCATTTTTGAGGCATTTGCTGAAAGCAGGGGTTGAAAGGTAGCCGTGGGTTTTTCAAGCTTCGCCTAGGGAGGTTCACACTTACATCCTGATCCCAGCTGCTCCGAGATCTTGTGTAGGTCAGATCCACCCACAATGCCCACTGTGATGTACTGCATAGGGGCGGGTGAGGGCAGGGTCAGGGCACAGGCAGGGTGGGGGGGGCAGAATCATGGTTAATTGAACAAAGAGTAGCACCGAGCATACAATCTTAGCCTTCTGATTGGACTTGGACTCGGGGTGTGAAACCAGAAGTCGTAGTAACACCACAGCCTAGGTTCGGGTCGTACAACACCAATGTCACAAAAGACAGAGGGAAAGATGCGTTGAGGCTCAGGCCAGTGAGCTATCCATAGCTTGGGGGGCAAATATGTTGGGCAGTCGGAAATAAGGGAGCGTGCAGGTTACATAGCAGTGGACCTTCGCCATTGCCAGGTGTATAATTGTACAACAACGTAGCACGAAAAGACAATGCAGCTATGTAGGAGATGTTTCGGTGGCAGATACGTCCCTTAAAGAGACAGGAAAGGACGATAGATGGAGCGTCCAAGAACGACTGGCTACAATTCTCTTCACAACCATATGCCCTGTGCACGATCCCTTGGTGCATGGGGGATGGTGCCAGCATGGGAATCAGCATGTGGAAGGAGTGAGCAGGGTATTTAAATCACTTTGCTTGCCCTTGGAACACGTTGTTCAAAGTAGAGGGGTGCAATATTTTTTCGAATGCAGAGCGCTGTGCTTTGGTTACAGCATTTGTACGTGATCGCAGCACCGTGTCCTCTCCTTCCATACCAGTACGTAAGTTCAAAAAAATCAGAACACTAACCTTCTTCAGCTCTTGCATGAAGGCCAACATATCGCTGGTGGCTTCCTGCGAGGGGCAAAAGTAGAGCCTCGTGGGACAGTGCCCGACGAAGAGATCTTGACACCTCACAACAAAAACTTTGTGGAAGGACAGTGAATTAAGTCAGCGCAATTGATTCAGCTTGTGTATCATGCGTTATTTCAGCAACAGCAGCAGCAGTGATCTGATGGGGTATGCACACTGAAGAGGGGAGGGGAGGGAGCAGTTGCTCAGCCTTGTTGGCGCACCTTTCGAGGAAGCGAAAGAGTTCCATCGACGTCGAACAGGGCGATGACCTTCTTCGACATAGTGATCGTTGAGCTGCGGCTCTGTTGACGAGGGCAGAGGACTCGGAGGGCACAAACACTAATAATCGGGCGACACAGCAGTTGAGACAGTGGTGAAGCCGTCAAGGTTTCGTCGGTGAAAGGCAAGCAAGGCTGTATAACACTTCTCAAAGGTGGACCGCTCGAGATGCGGGTGGCATATTTGCACGCGTCAGGGTTTGCAAACTTGCCTCGTCAATCAACGGGAGCAGCTCAGCTGTCAACCGTTCAGTGTACCGTGCATCGAGCGGAACAACCGACGACGGGCGACGGGCGGGTAGTCCAAGACATCTACGTGTGCGTGCCGATTTGACGATTTCAGTGTAGGTAGAAAAATTGATGAACGCTGGTGGACAGACGAGGCCGGGGGCTAGGCTTCCTTCATTTCTGACCGAGAAAGGTACCGGCACCTGGCACCGGTAAAAATATGACAGGTGAGGACACCGGAGGTGAGGAGGGGCCGAGGAGCCCAACATGAAGGATCCAGACACATCAAGCGCTTTATAAGCATATTTGTTTTAACAGAGTCTGCACATTCATTCGAAACCTACAGCATTGTCTTTGCCGCACCGGTTCATGAGCAATTATAAAAGTGTGGCAGCTCATGTTGAGCTCCTGTTAGCTGTTGCGTGGACACCCTGGCCAGATCGAATGAAGTCAGACAAAGGCTGAGCCCCTCCCGAAAAATTGTCGAGGCACATGCCGCTTCAGCAGGTTAAGAACGGTGCATACCCGATGAGCTCTGTTGTACAGCCGCATGGGGCTGGTAGGGAATGACTAAGCTCAATTTCAGCTACCATGCCCAGCCAGGATCATGGTGTAGTCATGCTACCCTCCTATGTGAGAGGACAGGAACATGGAACCCAGCGATCTAGACAGGGGGAGGGAGAAGATCGTGGGGCGGGTTCGATCTCTCGGATGCCACCAGCGTTGTACCTCTGAACCATTTCCACCTCAGTAGGTAATGAGCACGTTCTATGCGCTGGCAAGCTCTGAGGGACTCACAATATGGGTATGGGAGACAATGACCATTGTTTTTGCTATCTCTTGCCTCATGCATTCCATTAATCACTTTCAAGTATCCCTTGTCAGAATCTTTCAGTCCCTGCTTCCAGTCTATTGGGTGCCAACATGGCACATGTACAGCTGAGGGACTTACACCAACAAGTGACTGTAGGTCTTAAATTCAGTGAGCATCGACTGATCACTATCAATATATTCCGCTCAGCCCATGCTTGTATTTTTTGCTCAGGGCATCTACCTGTACAGGAGGTGGAATCCATGACCTGAAAAGGAAAACTTGCATGTCCCGGAGGCGGGGAAGAGGCCGTAAGGGGGGAGAGCTCCTAGGACCGTCAGGCCAGCCACTGGTCCATCCTCTGTAACCATGGTCGCTACAGAGCACTTAAGAATGTTACGTTGCACCTGATGCCATCATGGCTTGAGCCTTTTGCGTCGACTCAATGGCTTTCCCCCTGTTCGTGATCTGGCACATGTAGATGTTGCGCAAGAGGATAATGTATATGATGCACAAAACTAAATCAGGACCCTGCCCAATGTCAAGGCACCTGTATTAGTTAATCGTTACAGCACCGCCCCCAAGCGGGCTGAGGGGGAGGCGCGTCTCTGAGCATTGAAGAGCTTGTTGGACAATGCAACGCCTGAACAATTGTCGTGGAGCACCTTGCAGAGCTTGAGGGCGGCCTGCAACACGGGGGCAGGCTCTTGCTGGGCATGTTGTTCAAGTCCCGAACAACTGTAGAAGCCCCATCAGTGAAGTAGTGAACGCATATTTCAAAAAGCATGCGGGCATATGGTACGCTAGATGCTGTCATGTGCCATGAGCCCAGGACGCGATGCCACTATCTGTCACCGCGCTATGACACAAATAGATACCCGTTTCACAAATGGAGAGTGAAGACCTGGGTGGAGACGGTCTCTATGCACTTAATGCAGTCACCACGCACTTGGTGCACAATCACCATGCAAGTACCCCCCTTTCATGCATGCAACCAGGCAGGCAACCGTGGCAGCTTTATCCACCTTGCAGGTTGCATCATGAATACTGCGTTGCGGATTGTGACAATCTGCACACACTCAAATATCAGCATGTAACAACCATGCAACATTGAGCAAAACTTCCCAAGCATCTGACCACGCAAGCAGGACCACATGCCACTGCTGGAAGCCCCCCTACCGCCATGCAAACATACACCTGCCACCTATGAAGCGGTAAGGCCTTGCCATTATTCCAAGGCCTTGTTGCCATCCCAAGGCCTCGCCTCAATATGTATTTTAATGCCTTTATTAGCAAAACTCATCGGCACCAGTAGGCCCAGCAGGGCCTCGTCTCCATACCAAGGTCTCGTCTCCAGATCCTAGACCCGATATTTGCCAGGGCCTCATCTCCATACCAAGGCCTCGTCTTCATACCGAGGCCTCGCCTCCAAGGCCGGTTGCGGCCGAGATGTGCGGAACGAGCTCGCAGGCCAACCGACTCAAATCAGGTTGGCGTTCGACCTGAACCCTCGGAAATATGCGTATGAGATCGTGACTATGCGGCTCCGTCGCGTATTATCATGAAGCGGAGGACCAGCCAGTTGATGTTCTGCTGAAAACCGTGTCGTATTTACTACTTTGGATACTGTACCCAACTCGCAAGAAATCACACACATCACTCCTTCAGCTGCTGGGTCGCTGCTAACTGATGCTCCTGTGTGCTGGTTGTGGACCTCACTGCTAGGTGCTCCTGCCGTAGCTACAGCGCTATCTCATCTGCTCAACCATCTTGATCAGAGGTTGTGACTGTGCGCTCGCTATCAAGCGTGTCATGTCTGCCATGGGCCCAGCCTCGTGGCCGGATGATGCCGCCATTGCCTCCCATGCACTGGCCTTCTACAGAGCCCTGCCAAAGAATGGAAAGCCACAGCCACACGAGTTCACTGTTTTCGCGGGTGAGGCAGAAATCATCCCGTGCGCCCCCATGTAATCCATGCAGCCCTTGCGTTCCACTGCAGCCCATATGCCAAATGCACTCCCATGCAGCTCGTGCAACATGTTACACCTCATGCAACCCTCACCAGGGTACACTCAGACACATTATTTCACAGAGTTTGTAAAATTATTGAAATCGTCAATAAGCCTTCGTAGTTTCTCTTAGCAGGGTTCCCTTGGTTCTGGGTATGTTTCATTTTCTTTCCTATCTTTTCTCTGCTAAGGTTTTAGCTGATGTTACCCCCTCTGTTCTTACTGCTTGTACCGCCAATCCCTTTCGGAAAGGTCTCTTTGGGGTAAGCACTTAGCTTAGCTTGACAGGTAACCCCCCATCGCCCGCCTCCTAGGCAATGCCTGCCTGCCACCTAGCTGCTGTCTGTCCGTCTTTCTCCCCCCCCCCCATTTTCCCTGGAAGCTCAGGATCTTGCAGGAGATCCACCTGTTGGGAAAAGACAGCAAACAAAAGACTGGGCAACTGGTTGATACCGGGACCCGATTGATAACAAACAATTGACTTAGTGTTCATGTTTGTTTTTTTGTTTGCTTGCTTGTTAGCAGATTGCCTTGCTTGTAACCTGGCACCCCCCTTTTGCACTGTACCCTGCCTACTCAGCCTTTCTAGTCAGCACACATCCCTGTCCCGCCGGCGGCCAAGGCGGCCCAGAATCGAAGAGGCAGGCCCAGGCCGAGTCCAGCGATGTTCACGAGGCAGGCCCAGCAAGTGTGGTGGGGCATGCCCCGGCAGGCCTGCTGCACGTCGTGGCAGCTGGATCCGGAACCAAGTGCTTGCCCGGATCGCGCCGGAGCGCCCGCGGGGACCTCGTTGCGGACTGCCACTCCGAGGTGGTTGCGAGGCGGGCGCTGCTGCTCTGGCTGTACCGCGAGGCAGAGCTGGCAGTACAGGAGCACGAGCTAGCAGTACAGGCGCATGAGCTGGCAGCAGCAGCGGGGAGCACGGGAGCAGAGTCTATGCGGGTTCAGCAACAGCAGGGGCTTGCAGAGTGTGGCACGTCCGCCTCGGCCTCCCTTCAGCAGCAGCAGCAGCAACAGCGTCATGTTGCGCCCGCCAGCAAACCTCCCGCTGCTACTGGCCCGTCACTTGTTGTGTTTGACCCTAAGACAGGTCTCCTGCACCTGCGGCCTAATGTCCGCCTGCATATGTACATCAGCCAGCCGCCATGCGGGGACGCCTGCATAGTGAGCGCAACTGATACTGGGCCCATGCCTGATACTGGCCCCAGGATTGGTACCAACATTGGCCCCAACTCTGACCCCACTTTTGGCCCCGGTCCTAGCAGCTTCCGGACAGGTGCCAAGGCTTTCAAACTTACCAATCCGATTGCCGTGGATCCGATCGCCGTAGATCCGAATGCCATGGATCTAGTTGCCATGGATCCGAACGCCATGAAATCAAATGTGGATCACACTGTGGATCCAGTTGAGGGTCTGGATCAGCAGCATCAGCAGCAACAGGGCTGTGCTGTGGATCACACTGGAGATCCTGGATCTATATCCAGATCTAGATTAAGACCCCATGAGTACAGAGCACCCAGCAAGGCTACAAAGCTCAGTGAGGATCAGGGACCAGGCGCGGCGGCAGTGCGGGCTGCAAGTACTGCCTGTAGCCCGTACTGCCATGACACAGTACGGCCCTCGTATGTCCCCGCTCCTCCACCTGCTAGGGAGACGAAAGCACCGGCAGCAGGTGCCGCCTTACCAGCAGCCGCACCCGCGCCGGCAACCTCAGCAGCAACAGCAGCAGCCGTAAACCCACTGACTGCTGCTGCTGTCATACATGATAAGGCCTCAGGGCCTGCCACCTCAGGGCCTGCCGCCTCTGATGCTGCAAGGTCCGTCTCTGTCCCAAGGTCATGTGATGTGGAGGATGGGCCGCAGGAGGAGGGTGTGGCCAGAAGGAAGCCAGGCAAGGTGAGAGGGGGGGGCGCACAGAGCGGTGTGAAGGATGGTGTGAAGGATGGTATGCAGGATGGTGTGAAGGATGGTGTGAAGGATGGTGTGAATGATAGTATGCAGGATGGTGTGAAGGATGGTGTGAAGGATGGTGTGAGGGATGGTATGCAGGATGGTGTGAAGGATGGTGTGAAGGGTGGGCCCTGGGAGAGTGGCCAGGAGAAAGCATATGAGGACAGGGACGGATAGTGTGAGAGGCATCTAGCCAACAAGTGTGAAACCAGTGTCATCCATCTGCGTGTACGAGCGCGTGTGTGTCTGTGTTGTGGAACCCGAAGGGTGCACGGGACCTGACTAGGGCCAACCCTATTTTTCTGTCAAGCTGCTTAATCCTGCGTGATTGACCCTGAATGTGAACCCTGTGTCATTCACCCTGCGTGATTAGCCCTAGATATGAACCCTGTGCCCTAACCCTTTGACCCTAGATGTGAACCCTGTGCCCTAACCCTTTGACCCTAGATGTGAACCCTGTGCCCTAACCCTTTGACCCTAGATGTGAACCCTGTGCCCTAACCCTTTGATCCTAGATGTGAACCCTGTGCCCTAAACCTGTGACCCTAGATGTGAACCCTGTGCCCTAACCCTGTGACCCTGCAGGGAGATCCCACCCTATCCATGAGCTGCAGCGACAAGCTGGCTCGATGGGCCTGTCTGGGCTTGCAGGGAGCGCTACTCAGCAGCCTCATGGCAGGCCCCGTGGGCCTTTCCTCGCTGACGGTGTCTGTGCTGCCACATGTCCACGCAGCAGGTGCACCCTTGGGCCCCCCTCATCAATCTGTGCTCTCCCACCCGTTTTGTCCCTCAACATGTCTTGCCCGCTCCCACCCGATTGCGCTTTCATTCCTGTGCGACACGTGACGCCGTTTCAGTGATCTGTTCTCACTGTGCATTTGGTGTCGAGAGGACGCTATGTTCTATTATACATCTATTTGATGCCTATCGGTATTTACCCCATGGCCTGATGTTGTTCCTGATCATATATTCACATCATGCCTCCAGCCTATTACCCTGGATGACCCCGCCCTGTTTCCCCCCCCCCTCAGGACCTGCCATGGTCAACAAAGCCCTCACCTCTCTTCAAAGGGCTGTGACGGGTCGCGTGGCCAGCGTTGCAGCGGCAAACACTCAGAGATCCAGGCTGCTTGGACCGGAGGATCTAGATCTGACCCTGTCTCGGCCTGAGGATCCATGTATAGGACTTGTCGGGCCCGTGGATCTAGATCTGGGCCTGTCCCTGACAGAGAAACGTGTTGTGGGATCTGGTGAGTAGGTTTGTGGATCTCCTTTCTTAGCTGCCCCAGTTGACGCCCCTTCTGCTCACCCCGCAGCTCTTCACCACCTGCACCGTGATGCTTTTTTGAGACTTGTGGACGACCTCGGTCCTGCACAGGTTGTTTGTGTGAACTCCGTGGTGTGGAGTGTGGACCAGTCTTGACCACAATGTGTGGACCATTGTGGACCACGCCGTGTGCACCAATTGAGCATACCCTATTGCTCAATTTGGGAGAAGACGATGATGTATTGACTGTGTGGTATGTAGTGGGGCTACCTCCAGGCTACCCTCTAGGCTCCCCCCCCCCTTCACATGCTAGAAGCTAGAGGCCGATCGGTCCAGGGCCACCCTTCCACATTTCAACCTCTCCCCCCCCCCCCTCTAAGTGCCAGTCGTGCTGCGTTGCTCTCCTAACCCCCTCCTTGCCTCATCCCCTCACACTTTACCCCATGCCTCTCCCCCCCTCTAGGTGCTAGTCTGTGCTGGGTGTCCACTGCTGGCTGCTTCACCCGCGTCCCCCCCTCATCATCAGTCGGGCAGGGCAGGGCAACCAAGCCAGCAGTGGGTAGCCTGGAGGTGCTGGCAGCGGGAGAGGGCTGTAAAGCAGGCGTATCCAAAGTAAGGGGGGGGGCAAGGTAATGTGCTCCAAATGTTTATTATGGGTTACTTACTGACCATCATATATTGATATATTCAAGTATATTATAAATATAATATTGAGTAAAATATATCAATCTATTTCACCTCACCTGACCAGTGACATTAGCCCCTTGTGATTTGGGGGGGCCCACACACACGCACAGAATAACGTGAAGGTCAGTGAGCAAAGCTGTGCACATCAAAGCAACAGGGCAAGGGAGGGGGGGATAGGATGGCAGCTGAATCAAAACCAACAAGGAAGGCCGATTAAAGCAAAAGGGCGGGGCGGGGAATGCGCAAAAGCAAGATGTCGTCTTATATTGCTGCTCTGCTTGCTTCTGAACTGGTTTACGTGCAGCCCCGGGGTGGGTAGCATTAGGTGCGTCCTTAAGAGGGGCTGCAAGAACCATGAGTACCAGCAGGGGGGTACCAATGACAAATAAAATATCTCAACTATAAAATGTGAATCGAGAGGCCACTGAGCTGAGTAGGCCGTTTCCTCTGCCGCCCCCCCGTCTTTGATGATAAACCGTAGAACTAGTGGTCTTTGATTATGCCGCCCCCCCTATAAACCCTACTCCATCAGTCCAGGCCCCCTATAAACCCTATTCCATCAGTCCAGGCCCCCTATAAACCCTACTCCATCAGTCCTGGCCCCCTATAAACCCTACTCCATCAGTCCAGGCCCCCTATAAACCCTACTCCATCAGTCCAGACCCCTATAAACCCTACTCCATCAGTCCAGGCCCCCTGTAAACCCTCAACCATCAGTCCAGGCCCCCTGTAAACCCTCAACCATCAGTCCAGGCCCCCTATAAACCCTCAACCATCAGTCCAGGCCCCCTGTAAACCCTACTCCATCAGTCCAGGCCCCCTATAAACCCTCAACCATCAGTCCAGGCCCCCTAAAAACCCTGCTCCATCAGTCCAGGCCCCCTATAAACCCTCAACCATCAGTCCAGGCCCCCTGTAAACCCTCAACCATCAGTCCAGCCCCCCTATAAACCCTCAACCATCAGTCCAGGCCCCCTATAAACCCTCAACCATCAGTCCAGGCCCCCTGTAAACCCACAACCATCAGTCCAGGCCCCCTGTAAACCCTACTCCATCAGTCCAGGCCCCCTATAAACCCTCAACCATCAGTCCAGGCCCCCTGTAAACCCTCAACCATCAGTCCAGGCCCCCTATAAACCCTCAACCATCAGTCCAGGCCCCCTGTAAACCCTCAACCATCAGTCCAGGCCCCCTGTAAACCCTCAACCATCAGTCCATGCCCCCTATAAACCCTCAACCATCAGTCCATGCCCCCTATAAACCCTCAACCATCAGTCCAGGCCCCCTGTAAACCCTCAACCATCAGTCCAGGCCCCCTGTAAACCCTCAACCATCAGTCCAGGCCCCCTATAAACCCTACTCCATCAGTCCAGGCCCCCTGTAAACCCTCAACCATCAGTCCAGGCCCCCTATAAACCCTACTCCATCAGTCCAGGCCCCCTGTAAACCCTCAACCATCAGTCCAGACCCCCTATAAACCCTACTCCATCAGTCCAGGCCCCCTATAAACCCTCAACCATCAGTCCAGGCCCCCTATAAACCCTCAACCATCAGTCCAGGCCCCCTGTAAACCCTCAACCATCAGTCCAGGCCCCCTATAAACCCTACTCCATCAGTCCAGGCCCCCGGTAAACCCTCAGCCATCAGTCCAGGCCCCCTAAAAACCCTACTCCATCAGTCCAGGCCCCCTATAAACCCTCAACCATCAGTCCAGGCCCCCGGTAAACCCTACTCCATCAGTCCAGGCCCCCTGTAAACCCTCAACCATCAGCCCAGGCCCCCTGTAAACCCTCAACCATCAGTCCAGGCCCCCTAAAAACCCTCAACCATCAGTCCAGGCCCCCTATAAACCCTCAACCATCAGTCCAGGCCCCCTATAAACCCTACTCCATCAGTCCAGGCCCCCTAAAAACCCTCAACCATCAGTCCAGGCCCCCTATAAACCCTCAACCATCAGTCCAGGCCCCCTATAAACCCTACTCCATCGGTCCAGGCCCCCTATAAACCCTCAACCATCAGCCCAGACACCCTATAAACCCTCAACCATCAGTCCAGGCCCCCTATAAACCCTCAACCATCAGTCCATGCCCCCTATAAACCCTCAACCATCAGTCCATGCCCCCTATAAACCCTCAACCATCAGTCCAGGCCCCCTATAAACCCTAATCCATCAGTCCAGGCCCCCTATAAACCCTAATCCATCAGTCCAGGCCCCCTGCCAGCACGACTACGTCTGTTAGCCTTCCAGCCCTGCTCCGCCCCTGTCCCACCCATGCCTCAGGCAGCGAGGGCCAACAGTCGCAACTGGCCGTCCATTTGCCGGGCGTGGATGTTTGATCGGTTCTGCAGCCTTGTGGAGCGACTGGCTGCTGCGCCAGGGCTGGGGACGGAGACAGACGCAGGAGCCAGGACAGGGGCAGGAGTGGGAGCGGGGCCGGGACCGGGGCTGCTGCCGCTGCTGAGTGAGTTGGCATCTACAGCAGCAGCAGCAGCAACAACAGCACCAACAGTGGAAGGGAACGCAGCAGCAGCAACAACTACAGCAGGAATGGCAGCTGAGGGGGACACAGCAGCAGCAACAAGAGCAGCAGCAGCAGCAACAACAGCGGGAGGGGTCGCAGTATTAGGGAAAAGTGCAGCTGAGGCGAAGGCTGGTGCAGCAGCAGGGGGCGCAGCATTAGGGCGGAGAGCATTAGTACCTGTGGGAATAGAAGAAGAAGAGAGAGGAGCAGCAGTTGCAAAACAAGCGGCAAGCTCAACAGAACTAGCAGCAAGGTCAACGGGATTTGCAGACGAAGAAGCGGAACTGGCAGCAGAAGCAGGAGCAGCAGCTGGAAAAGGCGCAGAGGGGTGTGAAGCAGCAGATACAGTAGGAGGAGCAGCAAAAGCAGTGGGAGCAGCCGCGGACTCGGTGGGAAAAGCAGCGGAGGTGTGTAAAGCGCTCTCAATACCGGTTATGGGACGGACAATGCCGGGGCCAGAAGCAACAGTCACATGGGCAGGTGCACAACCGGAAGAAGCACGGCCAGAAAAAACAGGAGCAGGGAGCAAGCCAGGAGCAGGGGACGTGACAGGAGCAGGTAGCAAGCCAGGAGCAGGGGACGTGACAGGAGCAGGGAGCAAGCCAGGAGCAGGGGACGTGACAGGAGCAGGGAGCAAGCCAGGAGCAGGGAACGTGACAGGAGCAGGGAGCAAGCCAGGAGCAGGGGACGTGACAGGAGCAGGGAGCAAGCCAGGAGCAGGGGACGTGACAGGAGCAGGGAGCAAGCCAGGAGCAGGGGACGTGACAGGAGCAGGGAGCAAGCCAGGAGCAGGGGACGTGACAGGAGCAGGGAGCAAGCCAGGAGCAGGGAGCAAGCCAGGAGCAGGGGACGTGACAGGAGCAGGGAGCAAGCCAGGAGCAGGGGACGTGACAGGAGCAGGGAGCAAGCCAGGAGCAGGGGACGTGACAGGAGCAGGGAGCAAGCCAGGAGCAGGGGACGTGACAGGAGCAGCAGTAACAAGGGCAAAAGCACGACCGGATGAAGTAGGAGCAGGGGGCAAGCCAGGAGCAGGTCCGGCTGCAAGGCAGCTGGTGTTGGAGCTACGTCGCTTGAGCTATAGCGTCGTGAAGGAAGCCTGTGGCCGCATTAGCGGGTGAGTTAGGGTCGGGGGGGGAGGGGCTTACACCCTGAACCTGTGGGGGCATTAGCGGGTGAGTAAGGATCAGGGGGGGGGCTGTGCAGGGGTCTGGTGGGTGCCGGTAGCCACTGGATGATAGAGGCACGAGGGCAGTGAGAATATGCGATGACATAGCTGGGGGCTGGGTCCGGGACTCCGGGCTCCGTGAAGTAATTGTTGGATGCCTTGCTTTTGACTTCAAATGCTGAACCCCAAACACTTAGCCCTGGACCCTCATTCGCCTGAAGGGACCCTGCCATCCCTACCCTTGGGGCTCAATGTGTGGAGTGTGGACCTGGCTTGGGTCTCATGGATGCGAAATAGAGGGGCTCGTCATTCTTTAGCTACAGGGTAGCAGCGTCTGCCTACGACTTATGCCTAAAGCTTGCCCGTGTAGTCTGAGCAGTCTGTGGATGTGGCTAGGACGTCAGGGGGGATGGCGGTGTCTTCCTGGTTTCTACTAGTCTGTACTCACACCTTGCCCATACTTGTTCCTCACACCCGCGTGCATGTTTTCCACACTTGTTCCCAACTTGCTCCGTGGCGTTTGCTCAACCTTGGGCAAGACCTCCCTCCATACACCCTGAGGTGTCTTTTCAAAACCGTTCTCTTGTATGTTGCTTTCTTGCAATCAAACTTGCAAACAGTGCAATTGCCCCATAAGTCAGAAACCGTGTGAGTATATACGGTCCCTTACTGGTAAAAGTAGCTAAATTTGCCTTGAAATCACGGTGACTGATACTCAGCTACGTAATTCAGTCACTAGTTCCAGGTTGCAATGATTTACGGCATTTACGGGATAAGATGTCCACCATGCTGGAGGGGGGTATTTTGCCTAGCAGCAGCAATGCAGAGCCAGATCTTACAGCTACACCCTGTCCATATTAGGTAAAACTCTGAAGACATATCCACACGCGTACAGCTTTGCAAGCAGTGCTGTGCCGATTACGGTCCGTGTGGATCCGGATCTAAACACCATAGCAATGTGGTACAAGTTGCGACACAGGCACCCCAGTACCCCATGCACTTCAAAACTGAAACGTGGAGCCAGGGCGGAGCACTTGAATGTTTAAATAGAAATATTCTATGGAGCGCCTCTGTGCCAGTATTTATTTTTGTGCGCACCAGACCACCGTTGGCAGGCCGTTAGGCAGACACCCCCGATGGGGACCAAACCTTGACTGAAAGCCGACGCCTACAGGCCCAAGCAGCAGGGGGCAGCTGCACCAGGCACCCTTGACAGTCGCCCACGATGCAGCTGAAATGTAGCTTGCATGCATTAAGTCGGACGTTTTCTGTGCTGGGCGCGCAGGTATGGAGCTGCCTGGAGGCTGTTGAAGCTGGCGCCATCTCCGCTCCATTGCTGGATTGGCAAACCTGCGTGGCTGGGGGACCTGACAGCAGAGGGTTCAGGGTTTAGGTCCAACACCTGAGTATGGGTGGGGGGCAGACTGGGCGTTTAGTCCTGACCACAGCGAGTGAGCCCCCTAAGCGTTCGTGCCTGGGGGACCTCATAGCAGAGGGTTCAGGGTTAAGGTCAAACACCTGAGTGTGGGTGGGGGGGAGACTGGGCGGTTGAGGGTTTAATCCTCACCACAGAGGGTGTGAGCCTCCGACGTGCGCGGCTCGAGCAGCGATAGCAGAGGGTTTGACACAGCATGGAGATGTGTAAGGTGCTGAGGCGGTCTAAAGATGAAAATGACCCAGACTGAAGAGATTTCGAGCCTTAATTGTGTGAGACAAGTATCGAGCCCAACTTCTGTAGAGTGCGAGGATCCCCACAGCCCAAATTGTTCATGGAATAGCATCCTTGGCTCTTCCTGACGACGGCATAACTCACTCTGATTGAAGATTGGAAATTCAAATGACAAATACGAATTGATTCGTGTGGAGCCATCTTTGCTACTGGTGATGGCAAGGGCCAACACGGCCGGTATTAGGGGACCATTTCTATAACCCGAGGGGCGGTAAGCAACAGGTTTGGCTCAAGGGCCCAGCAAAGGCCAAACTCTGGCGACCGTCCTGAAACTGAAGCTTAGATACCATAACTCAGCACAAAAGTTTAGGACGTTGCATACTTGCTGGGCCCTTTCCCGCCCCCTGTTGTTTGATTAATTCTTTCTTCCCCACCCTTAATTTAGGCGCCCACGCGGCTGAGCCATTTTGAACAGGGCCAAGGGGTGTAACGTCATGGAGTTGCTGGGCCCTGCTCTGCTGCGTGGGGCAGGTAGGGGATGAGCAAACTCAATTCCAGCTACCAAGCACAGCCAGGACCATGGTGCGTCCCCCCCCCCCCCCCCCCCCTTGGTGAAGGGGCAGGGTTATGGAACCTGACGATTTCGACACAGGGGGAGAGAGAATCGACCGGTGGGTTTGATCTCGTAACATTGGGAGTTGATGTCCCCAGTGTAGTACCCTAGACTTTACAGTTCAAAAGTTTGAGGATTCAGTTATTAGAAGAACTGAAATAATTGAAGTCGCTGAAGTCAGCTTTCAGTATGCCAGAGAGCACCTGAAAGCTGATATGGCCGGTCCTCGCAACCCAATGATGCAGCATCCAATCCCATCACTGTGTTACACCCTGGCTAGCATCAGGGTCATAGATCTCTAACTTCAAAAAAATTTAACGGTATAGAAATCTTTTGGAGGCAGACGGATTTGCTTTACAAAATTTAAGTAGCCCATCAAGCGCCAGGTTAGGACTTTTGACTCTAACATTATTTCAATATCAAATATTCAAAATATATATGATGGATGGGATCAGTAGGGTGAGGTCGTGAGGATTCATACCAATTATGCGCAGTATGCTGCCAGTCACAACATACAAAATACGAACTATCAAATTCCGTCCTGCAAGAGCAGCCCCCATGCCACCCTCGCTACTGCCCCTCTTCACACGCCACGAAGCTGAGGCTGGACCCAGTGGCTGTTGGTGTCATTCCACACTGCGCTAGGTACTCCGGGTTGTGGAACTTGCTCAAGTGCCGTGCGCCTCCGTCACACAAAATCGTTACAATCACTGGCCGTCCTGCCACTGCCGGAGGAGTGCCAGACCACGCCCATCTGCGCTCCTGTCCCCGCCCCTTCAAGCCGCTCCCAGCAGCAGCAGCAGGGGCATCAGCGGCGCCGCTGGGTGCGGCGTCTGCACCACAGCTGCCTCCAGCAGCTGCAGATCCGCCCTCCAGCCTGGCTGCCGTAAGACGTCTGCGACACAGCAGCAAAACAGCGTTATTTTGTCAGGCTCAAGCTATGGGCTACACCTGAGAACATACGTGCAAGCCCATGATAGATAGTCAGCACAGGGCACAGGGCGATGACATGTCACACGTTTGATATCAGTGCCTCCATGCTTACGGGTAGCTACACGCATGTCCCATTCAGGCCCACTCGATACAGTCATGAAACCTCCTTGACCCCTCCTAGCCCCCCACTTCAGCCCCCTCCTTGCCCACTCCATTCCACTCCACGCATATTTTGTAAACCCTCCATGCCCCCACTCCATCCCCCCCTTCATGCCTCCCCTGCGCCCCCATGCACCTCTCCCCCCACATACACACACAGACCCCTACCTGGCTGCTTTCACTGCCCCAACACAGTTCATAGCTGCTGAGCTGCCCACAAACAGACCATCATTCCTCAATAAGTAATGCGCCATCTCAACAGCCTCGCGATCGCTGCCTGCACCATTTGAATTCAAATCTGTTATACGCTGTGATGTGAATTTGAACTGAAACAGCCCAGTATTCCTTGATAGGTTGTGGGCCCTCTTGACAGCCTCGTGATGGCTGCCTGCACACATCTGTATTATAAAACTGTCACACGCAGATGCTGAGATATGAGTGTATAAATTCAAACACCATCACGTGCACTCACACATGTTTGACTTTAAACAGCTCGTATCATATGGAGTGGTTTTGTGTGTACGAATTCAAACCCCGGCATACCAATAGGCATCGGTACTCCACCTAACAGGTTTGGCTCCACCTGTGTTGAGGCCGTGAGTTCCGTCTCCCAGCAAGGCCCAGGGTTCAGAGTCCATCCTAGACCCTCAACCCGACCCCCCCATCTCCTCACACCTTGGAACACACTATCAACGAGTGACATCACCCTGTCTACTGCATCACTCCATCACTCGATCCACCCTTCATCACTCCTAATCCTTAACCCTAAATCCCCCATCCCTTCCACACCTCGGAATGCGCCGTCTATGAGCGCCATCTCAAAGTTGCGCGTGAGGCGGTTGATCCCGATGCCCTCCGTGATGGTATCAAAGGGATTCCGGAGCCGCTTGCCCTCCGCCTCCTCACGGGTGTACATGACGCCGCGGGTCACCTACCGGGGCGGGGCGGCGAGGCATCCATACTTTTGAGTATTCTTTTGCTTGGACCTTACAAAGCACTAGGCTAGCCGCCCAACCCTAGAACATGTTGAAAATGCATTGCGTATCATGGCTGGAAGTGTGCATTGTCGCAGCCCACACTAGTGTGGCAGGTATGGACCGAGGTGGAGGTTGCATCAGACATAACTCACGCCCTGATGGGCCCTTTCGAAAAAGTCTGTTGGGCTGTTGGATGCGCTGCTCTGGAACAACCACTTGTGCCTAAATGAGACCTTACCCAGTAAGGTGCTCCAGCAGGGAGGAGGCGGCTGGTGAATGTGTGAATATGTGTGTATGCACAGAAGCCACCTCTGTAAGCCACTCAAACCGCTACTGTATACCAGTAAAAAGCTTGTTGCTGTGTTCACACCTGTGGCTGATAAGTTCACACCTAAGTCTGAGCAGATTTTCACAATATTAGGGGATAGATACCTTTGCGGGTGGCTCTGCCCCACACGCCAATCAACCTTGTTGTACAGCCCAGACCCTAGCCCCTGACAAACGTTTGCGTATACCCCAGATGCAACACCCTAATTAAGTACCAATCTTGTTGTACCGTCCAGACCCCACACCCCAACCAACCTTGTTGTAGAGCCCAGACCCTGGAGGGTCAACCAAATAAACCGCCACGTTTGGGTTATGGCCTTTGAGTGCCTGTGAGACACCTGTCGGGAGTGGTGCAGGGTCAAGGTTCAGCATAAGGTTCAGCATAAGGGTTAGTATCAATGGCCACACTTGGGTCATTCGCATTGAGCGCCTGGGAGACACTTATAGGGGGTGCTTGTCGTGTTGGGTGGGGTGTGCTTGTCCTGATTACTGTTTTTGCTTCGTGTTGTGCGGGCCTCAGGGTAGTTTGGGCCTTTAGGTTGGCTGCTAGGCTGTGAGTTGTGTCTTTGTGGGTGGAGGGTTATGCCTTCAGGTTTTTCTCACCCCTTTGCCCTCTTCGTGTCCAGACAGCTCCCTTTCTGGTTCCCTGTCAGCTCTTGTCTCCTTCTGTAGGTTGGGTATCGATTTTTTCCCGGTTTTGGTGGAATCGTGTGCAGCAGCTTTCGGGTGGGATTCTGGTGGTAGTGTGCTTTAGCTAACAGGGTGCTGAAACGGGGTATCAGTTTATGTTTAGACCTTCATTGGACTTTTCACACATGAGTTATTGCGGCCGTGTAAGTGCTTGTTGGTCATGTGCCTTTCCTGTTCCTGCTTGCCTCTTTTAGCTGTCGACGAGGGCCCCTTGCGCACCCGGGCTGTTCTGTTGTGTTTGCTTCCCAGGTTTCTAGGGTTGGGCGGCCGGTCTCACACCTTGTTAAGTCACAGCAAAATATAGGGGGCGACACAGGTTTTACCCTATAACCTAATAACCCTATACGAGTAGATCGCACTAACTTCACACCACGAGGGCTGGAAAGAGACCTGAAAATAGTGGGGTAGTGTCATTTTGAGGCCCATGGCTTGAGGCTTGAGGCTCAGGGTGTGATCAGTCTACCGGGCACCTGGAGGGTCGTAGGTGGGATTTATATTTTCGATCTGTTTCACAAACATCTCCTACCTGCGAGCGTGCCTCCTGTCCCAGATCCAGAGACAAAGGCATCGACGCGGCCGCCGGTCTGCCGCCAGATCTCCTCCCCTGTTTGCAAATGCGCCCTGGGTGCAGTGCAAACACAAGATTGTGGTTTAATGGAGGATGGGCAGAGATGTGCACTTGGAATATCAGAGGAGGGCTGGGGGAGTGTAACAAACAAACAAACAACACACCCTGAAAAGCTACAGGAGGAGCAGAAAACCCATTCTCCCCCACCTGCAGTTTGCCGGGTTTTCAAATTGGTCAGCAAATAGCGCTCCTCCACTCTCCTCTGGCTCCGCCGCAGCCTTCCTCCGAGCCACGTTGACGTGATGCTCCGGGTGTGTGATGGACACAGGGCGCACACGCTGCACCTCCGCACCTGCGCATCATTTGAACTTCAATTTGAATTTCCAAATATCCAGCAAGTAGACAGAAGAATTTAAATTCGGATGTGCACAAGATGATCATGTGCGTTTTCTGAGCAGTCAGCATCCAGGGCACTGATACCAGAACGTGGCTTAGAGGGATCCCACAATGATCCCACACAGGTTTTAGGTTCAGGGTTTAGGGCGCGGACACATCCAGGGTTTGGGGGGCTCCAGCACGCACCCACCCACCCAGGGCGCGCAGCATGTTTGCCTTCTCGATGGCCGCATCGTCCGGCAGCGCGATGAAGCAGCGACACCCATACGCAGCAGCCACCTGGGTGACCGGCAACAGGCAGCGGCAGCAGGCTCGCTCACAAGCCAAACATACCAGAACCGGTAACTACCGATTGGATCACGGGAATATAATTTATTCATATGAATACCGTAAACACAAATGTGACGGTGCTCCATGAGCACGGTCAAATACCGGTACCAGTCATAGCATGACAAATCCTCGATTCAAATTGACAAATCTTTAATTCAATGAAGCAGACAAGAGCTGATGCCGCCTCGCTGGCAGTAGTGCCTTCAGTGGCAGGTGAATAGGTGATACCTTTGGAACATGACCACATCTTTGGGCGATGCATACCCAACGGCCAAGGGGCGTGCTGAACAGAGTGCTCACTCGGCAACACCATCTTCAGCCTGGACATCAGCCAATGCGCAACAGCAGCTTATCAGATCCCACTTTTATACAGACCATTGGGCGCCAAGACTAGCGCTCCATTGGGCAAGCTCATTGGACTCACTTCCACACTTCCACCTGAAGCTTCAGCCGACCATCCCTCCCCTCACCATTGCCAGGCTGATGCCCGTGCTTCCCGCTGTCCCCTCGGTGATTAGCGCCCCGCGCCTGATGCTGCCCGCCTGCATGGCCTCGCGCACAATCTGCAGCGCAACCCGGTCCTTCACACTGCCACCAGGATTCAGGAACTCCGCCTTGCCATAGATCTGTAAACATACACTCAAAATGTGGGAGGTGTGGACAGGTGGGAAGTGTCGACAGGAATCAGGTCCCATTGGCTTTGACACACAAAAATACATTCACTCAGTCATTCTGGTTCAGAAAACTCCACTTTGCCTTAGATCTAGACACACAGGAAAAGGGCAGCCATCCAAAACGAAAGGTCGGCTTAAGAAGGCAGATTGATGTTGACTCTTGCGTGTCCGCAATGACTCACCTGCCATCCCCAAAGAGGTTGAGCTTGAATCCCAAACATCTCAAACATCTTTGTGCAGCACCTTGGAGGCATCACAAGTCATTCGCCCCATACCTCACATCCAATCTCCTCCACCCTTACCTCCTCCCTCGACCCCTACCTGCCCCCCTACCCTCTACCTAGCCCCCCTGACACCTACCTCACACACAGTCTCCTCCATCCTTTCCTCCTCCCTCGACCCCTACCTGCCCCCCTACCCTCAACCTAGCCCCTTTGACACCTACCTCACACACAATCTCCTCCACCCCTACCTCCTCCCTCGACCCCTACCTGCCCCCCTACCTCCTACCTGGCCCCCTGACACCTACCTCACACCCAGTCTCCTCCACCCCACCCCCCTACCTTGCCCCCTGACCCTGGCCCATCCCCCCTGACCCCTACAAGGCCCATGGCCCCCTACCTAGCCCCCATTCCCCTACTTCACACCCAGTCTCCTCCCTCACACCTTATCACCTGCCTCCCACCTCGCCCATTGACCCCTATCTAGCCCCTCTCCCTACCTCACAACCTGCCTCCTCCACCCCAACCCCCTACCTAGCCCCTGCGGCCCCGTCCCCCTTACCTCACATCCTGTCCCTCTGGACAGACTGGCGATGCGGATCAGCGGCGTGTCGCCAATCGCCCCCAACACCCCTTCACACATGCCACCATAACGGCAGCTTTCACCACCGCCGCCTCCGCTGCTGCTGCACCCTGCCACTGCCGCGCTCAGCCAATGCCACCAGCTACTGCTGCTACAGCTGCTACTGCTGCTGCTGCTGCCCCATCCCAATCTGCTGCTTCTGCTTCCTGGTCCGAACTCCCCAGCCTGCCGGCCCCAGTGGAAGTGCGACACTACCTGCGCATGTTGGGGTCAGATCTCCATTGCTTTAAGTCCAGTGCTCACGTTCTCGCCAAGCCATCGCGTATCCCCTAAGCCCCAGACTTAGGGGGGAGGGGCATATTTGTGGTGGAGGCGGTGACGGGCCTGACTCGGCTGATGTACTCCCAGGCAGGTAGGCACAAACCTCGAGTCACATGCAATTCCCCATCTACGCTTGGTTTCATATGGGCGCGCCCAGAGGACTACAAATCTGAAATCCAGCTGGGGGCCAGAAACTAAATTCCGAAAATTTGGGAACATGCGTTGCATCAGGGGAACCCTCATCTGGTCACATCATGCCCCCTGCACCTGCCCCCCCGCTGCCCCCTGCCCCCCTCTTGTGGAGTAGTCGTAAACCGCTGTTCAGATGCTTTGTATGATGGACCGTGGTGCTCAGCAGGTTCTGATGGGTTCATGCACTGGCACTGCTGGCCCTAGAACATGATGGCATGATCTCAGCCACGGGCATTTTCAGGATTGTGCACTCTCAAGATGGCGCACGTTGAAGTTAATTAGCAAGAGGCACTAATAAACTAACCAGAGGGGTTGCTATCAGCATAGGGCAACCCAGCTTGGGGTGCTACTTGAATGGGGCAGACAGGAACAGCTGAGGGATGTGACCTTCTAAGTTAAAGCCAAGGGAGATGAACATTACAGTACAGAGACGACATCCATAGCTGGATGTATGGCATGGCCTGCTACGCACCAGCCTTACTACTGGTATGTGCCCCATTGCCTATATGCCGGTACGTACGCATGGCATGTCGCCTTACTAATTGAATGCATGGCAAGTTCGGCTACATACCCAGATGAGGAGGGCTGTGCCGGACAGCAGGCTAGCGGACGCTACAATTCTACTGCTGTGCAACTGCATGGTGACGTGGTGGTACTGCGTTGTTTATGCTGGCTTGAGGTGCGAGCGAACATAGACGCCTGGCGTGGGGCAGACCAGCCGGCCGGCCTCTGACTTGCTGATTCAGGTACTGGGAGATATGCGGCTACCAATAGGCATACATGAAGCAAAAAGATAGATTGCTGGGGTAAGGCTGCAGGTTTGAGGAACTAGAGAGATCCAGCAAAATTCCTTGAAAGCAGCTGTGCCGGCAAATGGGTTCGAACGTAGACGATGCTGCCAGCTGAAGTGGTGCGAGGTACGTGATATGTAGACTTTAAGGTTTGTCCTGTATCGTCGTAAGGCTGGATTTCATAAATTGCATGTGAGTTAGGGCTCTCCCCACTTGAGGTCGGTGATGGGGGGTGCGGAGGGGTCGGAAGAGAGAGCCGGAGAGGGACGGCGGAAACTTCTTTTTCGATGTGACAGGGTTTGTACCGCCTTCCAGCCCAGAAGGCGGGTTTCTAGACCGTTCCAAGCTACATTTGGAGATCAGTTCCTCAATCCTATCGCATTTGCAGTGACTACATTGTCTTACCTAATCGAGTTGCCTTACTGCTGGTGGCCTTGCTTACAGCCGACCTGTAAGAACCATCTAGAGCCGCACCCCTGGTTTAAAGAGACATGTTTGGAGGTGAGCACTGGTGACTGCGGCGGTGGTGATATTACAATGGTCGATAGAGGAGAAACGCGAGTCGCTGGTGAGTGTAGCCTGACCGAGGAACCTGCCTCAATTCGTGCAGGTGGCTTTTTCGGGGGCTTCCCCGGGGCTGAAGGCATGGGTGGAATGCCTGGTATGGGAGGCGGAGGTATGCCCAGGAGGCCTAAAGGCAACAGCTCGAGGTGGGTGTTAGTGACACGAAATGCATATCATGTAGCGAGCCACAACACCATGTATAACTACAGCACCGTTTTGCCCCAGAAAATTCGGCAAGGAATTTTTTCTCTGGTTTTTAATTTTTGAAGGTATTATGAAATTTTGGGCGTCGGCAAGGAATCAACACAAGACGAGCTCAAGAAGGCGCACAGGAAGCTTGCGCTTAAGCACCACCCCGACAAAGGTGCGACATGCTGCTATAACATCAGAACGACTTATTCATAATTATTTAGCTTAAGTCGCCTCAGCCACAAACTCTTCGTTGGCCGTCGTGAGATCTTGGCCTAACCAGCCTTGCGGATTCGCCTTATGATAGGCGGAGAGGATGGCAAGTTCAAGGAGATTAACGAGGCTTACGACACGCTGAAAGACCCCGAAAAGAGGAAGATCTACGATGAGGTGCGCTACCGTCCATGAATAGATCCTGAACGCTCTGAAATGATGTCACGATCATCACAGCCATGCCATCCGACACATGCATCCGATAGATGTCCATGTCTCATGCAGCATGCAATTGAGGTGGACTGTCAGCCTCCAGGATGCCAGATGTCCGGCACGGTTGTGCAGAGAGATTTATCAACCCCCCTAGAACGAGAATCACTAACGTCGTGCTGCTTTCCCATGTAACTCTCGCGCCCGCTTCTTGTGCCTGCAGTATGGAGAGGAAGCTATCAAGGAGGGCATGGGCTCTGGCGGCGGCCCCGGCGGCGGTGGCATGTCCGACATCTTTGACTTATTCACAGGCGGCGGCGGTGGCGGGCGGGGTGGTCGGCCGCAGCGGGAGCGCAGGAGTGAGGATGTGCAACACAAGCTGGCATGCTCGCTGGAGGACCTGTACAACGGGACCACCAAGTGAGTGTCAATAACCCTTTGCCCAGGAAGACACTCGTGGTAAATGGCTACGCGCTTCCTTGTTCAACTACAGACCAGCATGATGCTTTGCGAAGCCAAAGTTGAGGATCACTGGTGGGGTGTGTTCATCAAATGATGCTGGAGAGGAGGCCTTGACTCTGGAGGGTTTGTGTTGCAGCTTCAAACACATGTCATCACAGAAGCTGGAAGCGATACCGCTTGCAATCTAGCCGTCCTGCTGGGATGTGACTGTCTGCCTTTATTCCAGACAAGATGTGGGTCCAGTGCCCTTGCAGGAACCTGAATTTTTGCAGCTCTTTACCCGAACTTGCAAACTCCCTGCCCCTCTGCAGGAAGTTGTCGTTGGCCCGCAACCTGCCCTGTGACGCATGCAGTGGGCATGGAACCAAATCTGGGAAGAAGTACGAGTGCGGGGTAAGCAGGGTGGTCATGGTCATCTTCATGGACTTAAAGCTGGCATTCATATGTATAATCCATATTTCTTCCTGAAAAGTGCCACCATGTTGTTCATGAGCCGTGCTTTGTAGCTACAGGCTGCATATTAAAGATGTCATTTATGCCACAGTTTGTTTATGTGCGATAACAGACATGTTCGAAACGTGCTTTAACCGAATAGTGCTCATTTCCCCCCGTGTTCGCAGACATGCCGTGGGACAGGTGTCCAGGTCCACATCCGCCCTTTGGGCCCAGGGATGGTGCAGCAGATCCAGGCACGATGCTCCACTTGCAATGGAGTTGGAACCAGCACACCTGCTAGTGAGTGTGATGCGAGCAGCCTAGGCACAGGGCTTTGGGAATGGGATGTGGGAAGTCTACCGCCACCCTCCCCTTCTTCCCCCTTGTTTAACGATGGAAGCCCACACCCCTGGGTGTGTCCCTGAAAGACATTTTGGCTATGGCTTTCTAATCAGCATGTACAAATAAGGACGCCCTTCCTCCTCCTCGCACTCTGTGAAAAAAATCATGCTAACTTGCAACCTCTTTTAACGTCCACACCATCAACCACACTGGTCATTCTTTTAAGCCGCACACACCCCCTGACCCTGCCTGCCTGCCCCCTGCACACACACCCTGACCCTGCTCACCTGCCCCCTGCCTGCCGCACACACCCCCTGACCCACCCTGCCTGCAGGCGACCAGTGCACTAGCTGCAAGGGCAAGTGCCTCGTGAGTGAGAAGAAGACGTTTGAGGTGCATGTGGAGCAGGGGATGAAGCAAGGGTCCAAGGTGACGCTGCGGGGGGAGGCAGGCTGCTCGGAGCCTGGCCTGGCACCAGGCGACGTCATCCTGATCATCACGCCCAAGGAACACGCCACGTTCAAGCGTATCAACATGGACCTGATTGTGCAGAAGAAGATCAGCCTGGCGGATGCGCTGTGCGGGGCATCGTTCAACATCAAGCACCTCGATGGACGCATTTTGATTGTCAAGACGCCGCCAGGTGCGACTGCAAGCCATCCCGAGGTGTTGTTCCCGAAAGGGGTGAAGGACCTGGAGGGGAGGGGTCGTCACTAAGGATATGCAGGAAAGGGGAGGAGACAAGAGGTAGGTGAAGCTACTTGAGGTTTGGCTAGGTTACCATTTGGGTTGGTCACCAAAAAGCAGGCTAAAAATGTCACAAATCTTCATCTGCATTGAAAGTCTTTCCCTTCAAATTTTGTGTTCCAGTGTGATCACTTCTTCTCACCCCATCTATCTACTAACCACTGCCCCCTTCTACCATTTCTAATCTACAGGGGAGACGATCAAGCCTGACACCTTCAAGTGTATTCGGGATGAAGGCATGCCCATGCATGGCAGGTGTGTGTGCGGGGGGCTCTGGGATACACTGACGACCTGGTTATAAACCCAATGTTTGGGCTGGGGCACTTAGGAGACCAGGATGAGCCCCCCCTGGTTTGGGCTAGGTGTGAGGCGTTTTCCTGGGCATTTCGGAAATACCTGAATATTACGTGGGAAGTGGATGTTGTTGTTGCCTAGTGCCGGGATGTGAGACGGACGCACGCGCGTCCTATCCACAATCTCGACAAAACCTCGAAGTAGCCTTACTTTCACCATTTGTTTCACACTGCCTGATGGCGGGCTGTGCGGCAGGGTCTGCTGTCCTAGAAACCAAGGGGAAGGACCTTTTGAGAGAAAAAAGAAGCCTTCGCCCCGCCAGGGCGTGACGATTAAGGAAACAGTGCGGCATGAGCTGATGCCATAGCGGTGCTGTGACCATGATAGAACTTGCAATGGCACTAACCTGCGGCATCAGCCCTTGCTTTCCTGTCCAAAGAGCGGTGATGATCCCTCCCCTTGCTCCTGTTGACCCTGCTGGAAGTCACTGCCTGATCAGCCCCCCCCCTTATGTTCCACCCTCAGGCCATTCCAAAAGGGTAACTTATACGTGCACTTCATCGTCGAGTTCCCCGCCTCGATTGATGCGGCTGCCGTTGCAGCCCTAAGGAAGGTGCTGCCCGCAACACCACCTGCCCTGGACACATCAGCACCCGTCGACATGGACACGGATGACGCGTATGAGGTGAGGAATCCAAGATAAAGGCCCTCCTGGATACCCCTGCCATTGAATGCCACAAGTTGGGATTTAACCCTTTCATCCCCTCAAGAGTAAGTTACCATGTCCAAGCCAAGGTTCCATGTTCAGATGGTTTGGATTCAGGGCTCTGTACCAGCACAATTCAAGGCCCAATGTACTTTTTGCACCTGTGCAGACGCACCTTCAGCCTGGTTGTGTTATTTCCATCACCCGCAGCATGACCATATTGCTATTTATGTTCTTGAGCCTGGGACTATGAAGTGTTTTTTGTTTGGCCACTCCGTGGCTCTTCTTCCTTCCTCTCCCAAGTTGCGCTGCTTCCACTCTGCCCCATAGGTAAACAGCCTCACCGACGTCGCAGACATCGAAAACGAGCTCAAGGGCCGCGCCAACATGGGCAAGGGCGGCAGCGAGGCCTATGGGGACAGTGATGAGGATGAGGACCACCCCCGTGGCCAGCGAGTACAGTGTGCCCAAAGCTAGGGGGGATCACTGAGAAGTGTCCGGAGCATGCAGCACCTTCAGGCAGGAGAGGGGGGCAGGACTGTGATTCTCGTCTGTTTCTAGGTACTTGGCATGGTGCCTACGCCGGGGGAGGGCTGTGGCGAGCTGCTGCATGTGCTGACTTTGCTGGCACTACAAGAGGGCGCGGCCGCGCCTATGCCAGGATCTAGGTCTGGATCCTAACAAATGGGTTGGATCTAGACTGCCGGGATCCAGATCTGTATCATTATGAGTGTCGGATCCGAAAGAGGGCTGCATGGCCTGAATTGCGAGCGAGCCCCGTCTGGGCTTGCGATGATCCAAAGAGGCTTATTAAAAGCAAGTTTATTTGGGGTAGGGTAGGGCTTATGGGCATGTGTCTAGCTGTTACAACTGAAGAAGAAACACGGAACAGGTTTAATTTTTTGTGATGTGTGTGCAAGCTCAAAAGAAGTTACTCCTTTGGGTACTGCTAAACAAGCTCGGTGTGGGCCAGTGTGCAAGAAGTAAGGAGAATGATTGGCTATTTTTCACATCAACGAGGTTCCATGGCTGAACGAGGAAAGACTGGACATGATGCTGGACAAATAGGGAATGGGTTAATACAGGGATCCGATCCCACGCGGATGAGCCTTTTTAAGCAGGGCCCAGATGTGTAAGGATTGACTGAGATCTGAGGCATAATTAAGCGTAATTTATATGGTCGGCGGAAGTGTAACCACACAGCACCAAAGAGTTATTAAGAACACCCGCACCTTTGTGACGGGCAAATGCTGCAGGTCACTCGCTTCTGGCGCAGCTTGAGAGTGGCTACTCCCACTACACCTCCTCCAGTGCACCCATCAGGACAAGGACGCCATCCACCAGTGCCCTGTCTTGACCGAGTTGCACGTCGGCGGCCATGGCTGTCGACACGAGTTTGCTCTGCTGCAGGTGCCACCTCTTCAGCTGCAGTAAGGGAGCATGTCCTGCCACTAAGCGCGCTGTAGCGGCTGAATCTGCAGCTCCATAATGTCCTCCCAGCCGGTTGTGGATGTGGGTAGCCCCGCAGTCTAGCGCAAGTGCTGTGGCAGGCTTGACTTCATTCTGTTATGGAGGCAATGCTGAGGCTGGTGGGGGCGCGCACCAGTACACCACATCTATTTATTTGGCCGCATGAAACTAGTGTACCTCAGTCCAGTCCAATGGGAGATCTTAGTGCCCGGATCAATGAAAAGGTCGGGAGTCCTCTACCCAGCTCACTCATAGAGCTATCTGGCCGAGCCTTTCTGGGCAGGGCCCAGAGGTGTAACGTCATTAACTGATTGAGATCTCTGAGCGGCAGCAGGCAATTTCGGACAGGCTCGATGTCAGGGCTGGGTGAAACAATTAAACAATCCACCTCGATGAGGTAGCGCTTTTGCTGATGTTGCCAGTGCTCACGATGAAGAGATGGAAGAGATGTATTAAATCCGTATCCCCGAGATTGACATCACGGGATCATCAGCAATCAATTACTGGTACAAACTATCCTCGCGTATCAATCAATCACGGGGCCAAGTTATCGACCTGGGATGATCGGCACGGGAAGCACGGACATACCCTGCAGACATACCGGAGCAGACTGAATCAGAATGTATGGCGTCAGCATCGGACCTCGCGGGACTGAAACAAGCGATTTTGACAACATGATATTGAGGTTTCGAGTTGTATAACAAAACCATTTTGAAGTTATAATAAACCAATCCGCGGCATCTCAAGACTCTCTTACGATCACGATGGGCAACATCAGCTCCAATGATAATCTGGACGACAGCGCAGCTCCACTGATGTTACTAGCAACTTCACTTCTCATGCCCAGGGCATCCCCTGCATGGAGCTGAGGTCATATGCTCCTGAGGCAAGGCATCAGGTTGGCATTCCAATTCACAACCAGATCAATGTGGGATTGTAAATGTGTGTGTGCTGTGTTACTGTATACATTCTGACTGCTGAATGCACGGTATGGATTCTTACATTTGCACCATTGCCCTTGCCTGTCAAGTGTCAACAGGCGGTTATTTGTTGGCCCAGGAATATTTCTCCTTTGCAAGGCCAGGCAGTATTTGCTCCGAAATCTTAACTGGATTTACTGTCTTCAGATAACGGAAATTTATTGAAGGGGTTCTGTGTGAATGGATAAAGCAAAAGTCACATATGCTGACTTATGTGCTCAAGCTTGCTCATTATAAATGCAAGTAGTAAGCACAACATTGTAACCATAAAACCATCCTCTAACGATGTCTCTGGACCTGAGAGACGGGAGTTCCGAATTCATACTTGCTTCAGCTGATTCAATATGATCATTCGAGTTTGTGATACTGGCAAAGATCTCGGCAAACTGCTCCAGCATGTTTTTCTGACACAGGTTGGTTATTGACAGGTAGGAAACAAAAGACACGACCGATCCCCATCCTGCCACTTTGAGATTGGATGGATTGCAATTCGGTAAAAACGTCTCTGCTATCCCGCCATCCACAGATTGCCCATACCCTGGGCTACCAGCACGGCGGCATCTATGAGGGTTCGTACGCAGCAGAGGGCATGCGTAGGGAGGCCACTGAATGCGGTGGCGGCGTTCCCAGTATGGAGAAGGTAACCGGCAGCTCAGCACACACCCGAGTGAAAACCCTGCAATCTCAGGTTGCGACATATGCAGTAGGCCAACCGTTGCCTTCAGTAAATGCCCCCCCTGAGAACTGTGCGCAATGTGGATCCCAATTTTGAAGACTTTGCATGTGAGGGAGTTGTCAGAAATCTGTGTTACATCCCTTTTGTTTTTTTAATGAGCTTATTTCGTCTTGGAAGCTTTATAACTTAACGGTAACTTTTAACGCTTCACTGAACTAAAAAGAACGGAACGAGAGCCTTCAACATAGCTCTGAAGGCGTGTGCTTGAATCTTCTTGAGACAAAACGAGTTCCTTGCACTGAAACCCTAAGATTTCTATACCACTGAAAGGAGTGGGTCGATGGAGAGTCGATGAGTAAATTAAATGCCACAAAAATTGATTTTAACAAGCTTTGAGAGTCTCACCCAATGTTAGACTACCCGTAACTTACAAAACATTACCCACTTTTGCTTACTGAAACCGGTACGGGGAAATCGCAATTCTTACAAAAGTGTTATTCTTAATCCAACCTTGTGATTACTATTCAAAACCTGTCCCTCTGCAGGGCGGTATCACAGCCTCCCTTCAGAGCATTGGCTCCACTGGTTATGTCTATCCAGAGGCTGATTACGCCCTGTCCTCAGCTCTGGTGCGTGCGGGGATGAAGAGTGTGGAAGGGAGACAGCTATGCACCTCGTTAGGCTGCTAAAGTGAACTGAAGTCTCTTGGGCATGGATTGGCGGCATGCGAACTCCTCAAGGGTGGATTATACATGAGACCGAGCTTGGCATATTAGTTGTTCGTGAACCCCTTTGGTGAGTGTGAGCAAAGTATCATACGGCTCAATTTCCTGTGGTCCGACTCGAGGTCCAACTAACATATTTTTTACCAAGTCTATGTCATCATTCCTGATGTACCGTAGACATCCAAAGGAGTTTATTATGTGTTTGTTCGTCAGAAATTAAGGATAAGTTTTTAGTCATTCAAGTTTACCAGCGTTTATGAATGATGATCTGCACAACTGTGCGGTTGTTGCGGGAAGCCTTGACTTGATTCTTGGAAGTACGGTAGTGCTTCCGCAGAACTGGGCCTACCTGTTATTCCATTTTCTTTCCTACTGGGCAATCATCTAAACAGGAAACAGGTGGATCCCTCATCCCTGGAGCATGGCCGAGGCAGCAGATATGCAGCTTGACGTCAGCGAGGGCACTGGAGGACGCACCTCCTGTGCTCTGATCAGCTGGGTGCACTGGAGGAGCTGGAGCGGGGGGCAGCTGGCCCTAAATTGCGCGATACAGCAGCCGACTTACAGCGCCTACCCGTTACAAAGGTGTTGGCACTCGTCGAAGTAGCCTACGAGCAGGCGCAGCTGGATGCATGCGGCGGGTGGGGACCCCAGGGACCCTACCACTGAGCACAGGTCTGCGGCGACCTACTGTGCCTGGTTTTAGACCACGGTGGGCGCCGCGCTGAGCAAGGCGGGAGCTGCACCAGCACCAGGGAGTGTGCTTGTGTACGCACAACTCTGAGACTGCGGCTCGGTGCGATCAGCACGGCTGGCACCAGAGGACGGCGCAGCGGTCAGCGGCGAGAGGCACGCTGCTGCCAACGATGCTGGCCAAGGGGTGATGCTTCCAATGCCGTAGTGTAAGGGAGCAGTTACTGGAGCGGGGTTGGGCTGGTCCCCCGCCATGGACTGCCGCCTGCTGTACCAGGCTGAGCAGGGGTCGGATGCACTTGCTTTTGTGGACGCTGTTGTATGCTTTGTCAAGGGCTAATTACTAGAGGAGCTCAGGTGTCGGACTTGTCTGCCTTTCCGGCCTCTCATTTTATCGTCCCCTTTTCCTTTTAGTTTCCTCTTTCCTCCCATCTGAACAATTGGGCGCCCTCGCAGCAGAGCCTTCTTGTGCAGGGCCCAGAGGTGTAACTACATTGAAATTTGGAACGAATATGAGTTCGTGTCCATGCTCTTTGCCTTGCTATGAAGGCTACGATTATATTTGTGGGCACGGTTGTCATGCGTTGTTTGCTGCCCCTGTGTCTGTTACACTATGAACCCTTTTAAATCAATCCTAACGGGAAACGGTCAAACCATGAAAATCTGAAACAATCTGAACATTCTTGGCGGTATTATCAAGCTCGTTATTACGGGCTGGAGCAGCGTGAAGTCCAGCGCAGTGCTGGGTCATATCGGTTGGTCCTAAGAGAGGTTAATGACGTTACACCTCTGGGCCTGCCTATAAAGCTCGGCCACGTCGGCAAACATAAAATCAGGTAGGAAAGTCAAGGGAGAAGGATTCTCTAAGCAGGACGTTCCTTCTCAGGGAGATAGGATAGGCCACCCAACTGGTAGTTTGCATCTGGGTCGTGGCCAATCCAGATCAGTGCTAACGCAAATGCATGTCAGTGTTCAGGCCGATTCAGGTTAGCGTTTAGCCATACCAGATCAGTGTTCAGACAGATTATTATAAATCTGTGGCTACAAAGCTTGGAGAAGTTAGAAAAGCCCAGCCCTCCCCCTCCTGGTCGTGTCCGTTGTATCCACTGCCGCCCTTCACATGTAGCACTCAATCAACGCGCATCCAATGGCCTGTTCACAAAGGATGGGGGGGGGGCAAACATTCAAATAATTTGAACGAGCAGTGGTGAGGGAGGCGGCATGCACTGAATAGAGGAGTGGATGTGGATCTTATATACTGTCCGTACTTGGGGTGAGCTAAAAGTGTCGCATTGGTATTTGAATCTCAGTGCAAAATGTGAGCAGCTGAAACATCAGTTGCATGATGGTAACCGCCAGAAAGAGTACCTGGAAATATTATAGCAATCATAATAAGAGCCCTTGCCTTTCCCTTGTCAAAACTCTAGCCTTACCCCAGCTTCAGCCCTAGGCTTAAATCCCAGCCAAAGCCCTAGGCCAAACCCAGCCTAAGCGCGTTAGGCATACCCTGGCACAGGTCACAGCATGAAGTCCCAATCCTTACTCTGGCGGCAACTAAAATTACTTTTATTTTACATTTGGTTTTGTAAAGTCAATAAAGAACTAAGAATAACTACTAACCAGCCAACCCCTTCCCTTCCCCAGCCAAGGTTTGGGACCCAGCCAGGAAATTCAAAATTCTTCATCCGATCTCATACCCGGATATCACAGTGGATCTCCCAGCCATGCCCTGGATATATTCCATCTGCCATTCCTCAGCAGATGGAAAGGCCCCAATTAAAAACGAATCCAATCTGCCAGCCTGTCATTAATCTCACCTGCCAGCCTGTCATAAACCTCACCTGCCAGCCTGTTGCCCCCAGGATGCTCTGCATGCGCTGCTTCTGGGCATCAAAATCGCCAATCGGTTGTTGAATCGGATAGACGTACCGAATGTTGCCTGCGGTGTTGCCAGGGGGGAGGGGTGGGCTCAATCGGATGGAGACCCTTTGTACTGCATCATGTGCCGTGCTGTTGCTGAGAGGGGGGGGAGCACAGGCTTGGATACGGTGTGAGCACACGAAGATCTCAGTGCACGTTCCAATTTGAGCAAACACCTCTCTGACTCACACGTACATACCAACGTGCAGCTACGGCAGCATCATGTTTATTTAGGTCGTTCTTCATTCTGCGTGCCTTTGCATCAATCTGATTTTGTGTGCGCGCCAAGCCACCTCAAGGGGGTGTTTGGCGGCCATGACGGAGCCTATGAGGCCCACACATCAAGTAGATTATGGCCGGTGGCCTTAGTAGCAGGGCCTGCTGCACCAGGTCCCCTTGGTCATAGGCCCTAGTAGCAGGGCCTGCTGCACCAGGTCCCCTTGGTCATAGGTCCTAGTAGCTAGGCCTGCTGCACCAGGTCCCCTTGATCATAGGCCCTAGTAGCTGGGCCTGCTGCACCAGGTCCCCTTGGTCATAGGCCCTAGTAGCTGGGCCTACTGCACCAGGTCCCCTTGGTCATATGCCCTAGTAGCAGGGCCTGCTGCACCAGGTCCCCTTGGTCATAGGCCCTAGTAGCAGGGCCTACTGCACCAGGTCCCCTTGGTCATAGGCCCTAGTAGCTAGGCCTGCTGCACCAGGTCCCCTTGGTCATAGGCCCTAGTAGCTAGGCCTGCTGCACCAGGTCCCCTTGGTCATAGGCCCTAGTAGCAGGGCCTGCTGCACCAGGTCCCCTTGGTCATAGGCCCTAGTAGCTAGGCCTACTGCACCAGGTCCCCTTGGTCATAGGCCCTAGTAGCTAGGCCTGCTGCACCAGGTCCCTTTGGTCATAGGCCCTAGTAGCAGGGCCTGCTGCACCAGGTCCCTTTGGTCATAGGCCCTAGTAGCTAGGCCTGCTGCACCAGGTCCCCTTGGTCATAGGCCCTAGTAGCAGGGCCTGCTGCACCAGGTCCCTTTGGTCATAGGCCCTAGTAGCTAGGCCTGCTGCACCAGGTCCCTTTGGTCAAAGGCCCTAGTAGCAGGGCCTACTGCACCAGGTCCCCTTGGTCATAGGCCCTAGTAGCAGGGCCTACTGCACCAGGTCCCCTTGGTCATAGGCCCTAGTAGCAGGGCCTGCTGCACCAGGTCCCCTTGTTCATAGGCCCTAGTAGCAGGGCCTACTGCACCAGGTCCCTTTGGTCATAGGCCCTAGAAGCAGGGCCTGCTGCACCAGGTCCCCTTGGTCATAGGCCCTAGTAGGTAGGCCTGCTGCACCAGGTCCCCTTGGTCATAGGCCCTAGTAGCAGGGCCTGCTGCACCAGGTCCCCTTGGTCATAGGCCCTAGTAGCAGGGCCTACTGCACCAGGTCCCCTTGGTCATAGGCCCTAGTAGCAGGGCCTGCTGCACCAGGTCCCCTTGGTCATAGGCCCTAGTAGCATGGCCTACTGCACCAGGTCCCCTTGGTCATAGGCCCTAGTAGCAGGGCCTACTGCACCAGGTCCCCTTGGTCATAGGCCCTAGTAGCAGGGCCTGCTGCACCAGGTCCTCTTGGTCATAGGCCCTAGTAGCAGGGCCTACTGCACCAGGTCCCCTTGGTCATAGGCCCTAGTAGCAGGGCCTACTGCACCAGGTCCCCTTGGTCATAGGCCCTAGTAGCAGGGCCTGCTGCACCAGGTCCCCTTGTTCATAGGCCCTAGTAGCAGGGCCTACTGCACCAGGTCCCTTTGGTCATAGGCCCTAGAAGCAGGGCCTGCTGCACCAGGTCCCCTTGGTCATAGGCCCTAGTAGGTAGGCCTGCTGCACCAGGTCCCCTTGGTCATAGGCCCTAGTAGCAGGGCCTGCTGCACCAGGTCCCCTTGGTCATAGGCCCTAGTAGCAGGGCCTACTGCACCAGGTCCCCTTGGTCATAGGCCCTAGTAGCAGGGCCTGCTGCACCAGGTCCCATTGGTCATAGGCCCTAGTAGCATGGCCTCCTGCACCAGGTCCCCTTGGTCATAGGCCCTAGTAGCAGGGCCTCCTGCACCAGGTCCCCTTGGTCATAGGCCCTAGTAGCAGGGCCTACTGCACCAGGTCCCCTTGGTCATAGGCCCTAGAAGCAGGGCCTGCTGCACCAGGTCCCCTTGGTCATAGGCCCTAGTAGGTAGGCCTGCTGCACCAGGTCCCCTTGGTCATAGGCCCTAGTAGCAGGGCCTGCTGCACCAGGTCCCCTTGGTCATAGGCCCTAGTAGCAGGGCCTACTGCACCAGGTCCCCTTGGTCATAGGCCCTAGTAGCAGGGCCTGCTGCACCAGGTCCCCTTGGTCATAGGCCCTAGTAGCATGGCCTACTGCACCAGGTCCCCTTGGTCATAGGCCCTAGTAGCAGGGCCTACTGCACCAGGTCCCCTTGGTCATAGGCCCTAGTAGCAGGGCCTGCTGCACCAGGTCCTCTTGGTCATAGGCCCTAGTAGCAGGGCCTACTGCACCAGGTCCCCTTGGTCATAGGCCCTAGTAGCAGGGCCTACTGCACCAGGTCCCCTTGGTCATAGGCCCTAGTAGCAGGGCCTGCTGCACCAGGTCCCCTTGTTCATAGGCCCTAGTAGCAGGGCCTACTGCACCAGGTCCCTTTGGTCATAGGCCCTAGAAGCAGGGCCTGCTGCACCAGGTCCCCTTGGTCATAGGCCCTAGTAGGTAGGCCTGCTGCACCAGGTCCCCTTGGTCATAGGCCCTAGTAGCAGGGCCTGCTGCACCAGGTCCCCTTGGTCATAGGCCCTAGTAGCAGGGCCTACTGCACCAGGTCCCCTTGGTCATAGGCCCTAGTAGCAGGGCCTGCTGCACCAGGTCCCCTTGGTCATAGGCCCTAGTAGCATGGCCTCCTGCACCAGGTCCCCTTGGTCATAGGCCCTAGTAGCAGGGCCTACTGCACCAGGTCCCCTTGGTCATAGGCCCTAGTAGCAGGGCCTACTGCACCAGGTCCCCTTGGTCATAGGCCGTGATGAAGCCGAATGGTATCTGCAGTGTGCTCAACCCAGCACTGGACAGTGTGATTTCCCGCGAGGACATTTCCAACCATACTTAACTTGTGTCATACACACCGACGTATACACCTTCTGCTCTGCCTTAAGGTTTGATGCAGTACCGCACATAAATACAACTTAAATAAAGGTAAGCTTGGTCTCCTACAGATCCTGAAGTACTATTAATATGTCAATACATGACCAACGCGCTTGGCCATGAGGCAAGGTAATAGGTGAAGAAATGCACAAGCAAATATACGGTATTGTTTCGCTTTTCCTGCATACCGGCAAGTAACCTGTACATGATCAATGCATTCTCTGCTCTGCTTAAAGCCTATTAATTAAATATTAAATAAATATTAATAAATGGAATTTGAATACCAATCACGTTTCCCCCCCCACCTGCGAGTGACCTATAGGTGATCAAAGCGCCCTCAGCTTTGCCTTGAGGCTTGATCAGGAATTCGGCCACATCCAGCTCTGGACCCCAATTCGTACGGAAGCTGTACAGATGAAGGCGGTACAGCAGGAAACATGACGGTGATGAGACAACAGCATGAAACATGGGGGACAGCATTCCTGGGGGCGGCAATGTTGTTTGCTAGCCACATAGCGCTTTCGGATGGTCAGCATGCAACATGGCTGTGACAGGGGGTGGAGGGCAGTGTTGGGGATTCGCGTAAGACATGGCCATGACGTGGTTCCAGTGTGATTGCAATGAAGACCTGATCCTTTAGGACCCATGGTTGAAAGTGTACCCACCCGTTCAGTCATTGCCTCATTGGTCCCTGATGGTCATAACAGGAAAGGAGGCTCATTATCCCTAGCCTGTTCTACCCCTGCCCCTTACCCCTTCTCTTGCATGATGCCCCTATCCCTCACCCCTGCCCCTTACCCCTTCTCTTGCATGATGCCCCTATCCCTCACCCCTGCCCCTTACCCCTTCTCTTGCATGATGCCCCTATCCCTCACCCCTGCCCCTTACCCCTTCTCTTGCATGATGCCCCTATCCCTCACCCCTGCCCCTTACCACTTCTCTTGCATGATGCCCCTATCCCTCACCCCTGCCCCTTACCCCTTCTCTTGCATGATGCCCCTATCCCTCACCCCTGCCCCTTACCCCTTCTCTTGCATGATGCCCCTATCCCTCACCCCTGCCCCTTACCCCTTCTCTTGCATGATGCCCCTATCCCTCACCCCTGCCCCTTACCCCTTCTCTTGCATGATGCCCCTATCCCTCACCCCTGCCCCTTACCCCTTCTCTTGCATGATGCCCCTATCCCTCACCCCTGCCCCTTACCCCTTCTCTTGCATGATGCCCCTATCCCTCACCCCTGCCCCTTACCCCTTCTCTTGCATGATGCCCCTATCCCTCACCCCTGCCCCTTACCACTTCTCTTGCATGATGCCCCTATCCCTCACCCCTGCCCCTTACCACTTCTCTTGCATGATGCCCCTATCCCTCACCCCTGCCCCTTACCCCTTCTCTTGCATGATGCCCCTATCCCTCACCCCTGCCCCTTACCCCTTCTCTTGCATGATGCCCCTATCCCTCACCCCTGCCCCTTACCCCTTCTCTTGCATGATGCCCCTATCCCTCACCCCTGCCCCTTACCCCTTCTCTTGCATGATGCCCCTATCCCTCACCCCTGCCCCTTACCACTTCTCTTGCATGATGCCCCTATCCCTCACCCCTGCCCCTTACCACTTCTCTTGCATGATGCCCTTATCCCTCACCCCTGCCCCTTACCACTTCTCTTGCATGATGCCCCTATCCCTCACCCCTGCCCCTTACCCCTTCTCTTGCATGATGCCCCTATCCCTCACCCCTGCCCCTTACCCCTTCTCTTGCATGATGCCCCTATCCCTCACCCCTGCCCCTTACCCCTTCTCTTGCATGATGCCCCTATCCCTCACCCCTGCCCCTTACCCCTTCTCTTGCATGATGCCCCTATCCCTCACCCCTGCCCCTTACCACTTCTCTTGCATGATGCCCCTATCCCTCACCCCTGCCCCTTACCCCTTCTCTTGCATGATGCCCCTATCCCTCACCCCTGCCCCTTACCCCTTCTCTTGCATGATGCCCCTATCCCTCACCCCTGCCCCTTACCCCTTCTCTTGCATGATGCCCCTATCCCTCACCCCTGCCCCTTACCCCTTCTCTTGCATGATGCCCCTATCCCTCACCCCTGCCCCTTACCACTTCTCTTGCATGATGCCCCTATCCCTCACCCCTGCCCCTTACCCCTTCTCTTGCATGATGCCCCTATCCCTCACCCCTGCCCCTTACCCCTTCTCTTGCATGATGCCCCTATCCCTCACCCCTGCCCCTTACCACTTCTCTTGCATGATGCCCCTATCCCTCACCCCTGCCCCTTACCCCTTCTCTTGCATGATGCCCCTATCCCTCACCCCTGCCCCTTACCCCTTCTCTTGCATGATGCCCCTATCCCTCACCCCTGCCCCTTACCCCTTCTCTTGCATGATGCCCCTATCCCTCACCCCTGCCCCTTACCACTTCTCTTGCATGATGCCCCTATCCCTCACCCCTGCCCCTTACCCCTTCTCCTGCATGATGCCCCTATCCCTCACCCCTGCCCCTTACCCCTTCTCTTGCATGATGCCCCTATCCCTCACCCCTGCCCCTTACCCCTTCTCTTGCATGATGCCCCTATCCCTCACCCCTGCCCCTTACCACTTCTCTTGCATGATGCCCCTATCCCTCACCCCTGCCCCTTACCCCTTCTCTTGCATGATGCCCCTATCCCTCACCCCTGCCCCTTACCACTTCTCTTGCATGATGCCCCTATCCCTCACCCCTGCCCCTTACCCCTTCTCTTGCATGATGCCCCTATCCCTCACCCCTGCCCCTTACCACTTCTCTTGCATGATGCCCCTATCCCTCACCCCTGCCCCTTACCCCTTCTCTTGCATGATGCCCCTATCCCTCACCCCTGCCCCTTACCCCTTCTCTTGCATGATGCCCCTATCCCTCACCCCTGCCCCTTACCCCTTCTCTTGCATGATGCCCCTATCCCTCACCCCTGCCCCTTACCACTTCTCTTGCATGATGCCCCTATCCCTCACCCCTGCCCCTTACCACTTCTCTTGCATGATGCCCTTATCCCTCACCCCTGCCCCTTACCACTTCTCTTGCATGATGCCCCTATCCCTCACCCCTGCCCCTTACCCCTTCTCTTGCATGATGCCCCTATCCCTCACCCCTGCCCCTTACCCCTTCTCTTGCATGATGCCCCTATCCCTCACCCCTGCCCCTTACCCCTTCTCTTGCATGATGCCCCTATCCCTCACCCCTGCCCCTTACCACTTCTCTTGCATGATGCCCCTATCCCTCACCCCTGCCCCTTACCCCTTCTCTTGCATGATGCCCCTATCCCTCACCCCTGCCCCTTACCCCTTCTCTTGCATGATGCCCCTATCCCTCACCCCTGCCCCTTACCCCTTCTCTTGCATGATGCTCCTATCCCTCACCCCTGCCCCTTACCCCTTCTCTTGCATGATGCCCCTATCCCTCACCCCTGCCCCTTACCACTTCTCTTGCATGATGCCCCTATCCCTCACCCCTGCCCCTTACCACTTCTCTTGCATGATGCCCCTATCCCTCACCCCTGCCCCTTACCACTTCTCTTGCATGATGCCCCTATCCCTCACCCCTGCCCCTTACCCCTTCTCTTGCATGATGCCCCTATCCCTCACCCCTGCCCCTTACCACTTCTCTTGCATGATGCCCCTATCCCTCACCCCTGCCCCTTACCCCTTCTCTTGCATGATGCCCCTATCCCTCACCCCTGCCCCTTACCCCTTCTCTTGCATGATGCCCCTATCCCTCACCCCTGCCCCTTACCCCTTCTCTTGCATGATGCCCCTATCCCTCACCCCTGCCCCTTACCCCTTCTCTTGCATGATGCTCCTATCCCTCACCCCTGCCCCTTACCCCTTCTCTTGCATGATGCCCCTATCCCTCACCCCTGCCCCTTACCCCTTCTCTTGCAAGATGCCCCTATCCCTCACCCCTGCCCCTTACCCCTTCTCTTGCATGATGCTCCTATCCCTCACCCCTGCCCCTTACCCCTTCTCTTGCATGATGCCCCTATCCCTCACCCCTGCCCCTTACCACTTCTCTTGCATGATGCCCCTATCCCTCACCCCTGCCCCTTACCCCTTCTCTTGCATGATGCCCCTATCCCTCACCCCTGCCCCTTACCCCTTCTCTTGCATGATGCTCCTATCCCTCACCCCTGCCCCTTACCCCTTCTCTTGCAAGATGCCCCTATCCCTCACCCCTGCCCCTTACCCCTTCTCTTGCATGATGCCCCTTACCCCTCACCCCTGCCCTCCCTCTGCCCCTTGCTTCTTGACCCTCGCCTTATACCCCTATCCCGTATTTGTGCCCTATTTCCCCAGCCCCTCATCTGCCCCTTACTTCTCGTCCCTACCCCTGTCTTCTCACCCAAATCGCAGGTACTCCCCTCCTTCCAGTGTCTCCACCTTGAGGAGCTCAGCCTGGCCCTGCTCAGTCCCGTCAAACATGGAGAGCACGACCCGCTGCAACACATCAGCTGCCGCTGCTGGATCCGCCTAGGGGAGAGAACAGGTGTGGAGTTGAGGTAAAGCTGGGTGTGGAGCTAGGTGTGGAGCTGTGTAGGACGGTAATTTCAGGGGGATCCAGGCATTCCTATTAGCTCGCAATAGCATCCCGTCGACAGCTCATCCGCTCTTCTCCTGTACCAATACCATCTTGTCAGCAGCATTGCCTACCAAGCTTGTTGCCGTCAGCAGTGCATGCACCCTCATGCCCTTAACTCTATACTCCTGAACCCTTGGTCAGATAAATGGTTTACCCAGAGTGGGCCAGATGAATGGTATACTGAAGTGGCCCTCCCAGCGGAGCTGTAGCCGTCATTGGCACTCCCTGTTGCACCCCTCGTGCCCTTGACCCTGTACCTCAATCACCCTCAGTCACCTCGGTGGCTCTCCAAGCGGAGCTGTAGGCGTCATTGGTACTCGCTGTTGAGACGCAATTGGGATTGATGTTTGTGGGGCAGGTGCGGATGTACCTGAAGGCGAAGCAGGTCGTGGTTTAGGGTTGAGGGTTGGTAGCAGATGCAGCGGGTCGTGGTTTAGGGTTTAGGGTTGGTAGCAGATGCAGCGGGTCATGGTTTAGGGTTGAGGGTTGGTAGCAGATACAGCGGGACAGGCCCCGGCTAGAGGGCCGGGCCATCCAGTTGAATTCGGTTAGTTGAAATTGTTGGATTTGTTTTTATCCCGTTGCAGCAGTTGGAAACAGGCCAAACGGCCTATGACGGGCCATCAGTCCCCCACTTTCTGCCTCCACACCCGTTCTTCAGCCTCAGGTCAGGTTTTGGTCAACAGCTCCAAAGGCTGGAATGTGACCAGACAGGGATGAGGCTAGGATTGGGGACAGACTGGGACGAGGCTGAGTAAAGGCTTGGATCATTGTGTTGCAGGCCAGAGCCTGGCCTGGCCGTGCAGAAACCATGTTTGGATGCTTGCATGGGTTTGTTGATGGCCATGTGTCGCGGTGCAGTGGAATATGGTGCGGCTCGTCATTGCATGGTTGCATGGTGAGCGTAGACTGCCCTGATGATGAATTGGAGAAGCAGGATCCACAATAAGTATGGCATGGGCCATGCTGGCATTTAAGGGGTTGTGCAGTGGCACTGGTGCGTCTTGAGCTAGCTGCATGGTAGAGGCACTATTGAACCCTACTACGCCAACAGAGGGAACAAAAATGCTACGCTTCCAGCCCCAAGCCCAGCCCCACGACTCAGACTTGGCTTTCGATGCAGTAGTAAAGTTGCCATCCACATGCCCGTTGTGTAAAAGCCTGGTTGTGCGAAGGAAAACTCATCGGTCCCTCTTAAAACCTGCTGGTCCGCTCCTCTTCGCACCTACATGCGGGTGCTTACATGGCTACATGCAGATACTAACCCTTGGTTAGTGACCCCATATTGGATCGTCGATTGCAGGCCATAAGGACTTGCTGCTGGCTCCTGCTTCGCGAGTGCTGCGCCCGGGGCGAGAAACAAAGGCGGGCTGAGAAGGAGGGTGCAGGCCGCTGCGCAGTTGAAAGCAGCTATGCCCAGCGAGGAGGAAAGTCGCAAAAGGCCCAATGGCCTCGAGTATACGCTATCGGCGGATTGGGCATAAGGAACAGTCACAACGCGAGGCGGTGGACAACAGGCACAAGGGGGAGAGGAAGAGTGTGTGGGCAAGGGTCGCCTGGTGCTGCTGCCGCTGCATCCGCTGCAAGAAGGACCAGCTGCAGCCGAGGTTGATGCACGTTGCATCTTGCTTCCAGACAAAATGGGTTACCCGATGTGAGATACAGAGGGCAGCGATTGTGTTTTGAATCGAGGCCGCTCGATTGGCGCAGCGAGTGCGGTCCGATCAAATTGTAACGCCTGCCGCGGGGCTCAGGTTTGCAGCCGGCAAAAACGGTTTTCCGAACAGTTTGGCCAGGGGTCCTCTGTGTAAGGCCTTTCTGAGGTCCTTTCACAGAGCAGTTGGACATCGTTCTAGTGCAAAAAAAAGGGGGGGGTGCATTGGTCGGGGCCACCTGTATTCACTAAACATTTCAGGCTAAAGAATCTGTCGGCCATTTTTGCCTGGGTCAATGACGTTACACCTTTGGGCCCTGCTCAGAAAGGCTCGGCTGCGTGGGCGCCTAACTGAAGGGTTGGGAGGAAAGATGGAAACAAACACGAGGGGGCAGGACAAAAGAACGGAGGAAAAGGCTTGGCACCCATTGCCTGGGAGCCAAGCCTGTGTGCGAATCTTGTAAGCCTGAGGAAAAATACCCTGTTGGACACTGTAATCCGGACATGCCAGTATAGGAGGATGCGCTACAGGCTTCCTACCAGTGCCCTAGATTCAAAGAGATGCTATCGGAATGGGGGTGTGCGTTGTGCAGGCCCCCACAGGCGCCACAGACTTTCACTACGAGTTCTGGAGCGGGAGCAGGCACTGGTGGCTTGCCCTAGCTTTTCTTGAAATTATGGATGACATTACATCTCTGGGGTCAGCTTAAAAAGGCTCGCCTGCTTCTGCGCTTGTGTGGTCGACAGTGTTGAGGGCTAGGCAACAAATATGTGGGGGAACTTCCGACTTTCTTTCCTTGCTGACCTTTGTTAGTCCCATTACCTTAGTCACGGATGTGTTTCGTTGTTTTCGAAGTTCGTGGTTGCTTAAAAGTCGCTGTTTGACGATTTTTCTGATTCGTTGCCCCTGAGCATGAAAACTTCCAATCAAACACAGTTCCACAATTGATTTCGTTGCTCTTTGAACAACGATCAAAACAACGAAATACGTCCGTGACTACGGTACTTCCTTTTCCTTCCCCCCTCACTTTCTTTCTCTCCTCATCCTTCCTTCCTTTCATTGTCCCAACCTTGCACCCACGTGGCCAAGCCTTGTATAGCAGGGCCCAGGGATGTAAGGTCATGGACATGCGGCTTGAGGCTGACAACCGTTGTCAGGCTTTCAGAGTGACTGACCAGGATTTATGATTTCCCTAGGGCAGAATATGAATGATGAAAAAGCGACGGTTGTCATGGTGTAGCACTGCGCTGGCCGTATCACTGCGCCAGCACAAGCAAACAAGTTCCAATGGACAACTCTTTTCACCCCTCCTGCTTTAGGTGCGTGATAGCTGGATGTCGGTCCACAATTTGAAGGTAGGAGGTTCTATGAAGGATGCCAGGTCCTGTTTACCACTTTGTTTGATAGTTATTGACACCTGAAGATCTGATGTGGTTTGCAAGTACAAGTCCTAGGTGCCTGCTTGGTGCGGAACTGTCTGTAAAACTGAAATTATGATATCCGAACAGTGACCAGCAAAGCCTATGACAGGGTCTTCAATGACTGAAAGGACCGTGCTTGATTTTTGATATAAATAAACTATGTCGGTGTTTTTCTAGTGGTGGTAGTGATGCCAATCGTCTGTGAGACGGCATCGGGAGATCATAGACACTTCAAAAACGTTAGCATCTTACACTTCATACAATCATATCAGGTACACTTCAGATTCTCGTCAGGTATTTGTCACTCTTCAGGTGCTGCTTATTTGCATTCATTCTGTCCTTCCTTCTTGCGGTTGGGGGAGCTGGTGCAGTGCACTTAGTTAATGCTAGGACTCAGTTGGCAGGCAGTCACCACCTGGTATGTTATGTCTCTTTGAGCTACATTCAAAATATTATTCTGTACAAAACTACAAACCCTTCATGCAGTACAGCCAAGTACCGGTATGTACAACATGCATGCTCATGCCGGCAGGCCCTTCTGCAACTGTAATTGCTTATCAATTGGGCATATTGCATGCTCAACATGCAATCACTTCTGAAAGTGTTGAACCAAGGTAAACCATGAAATAATAAAAAAAGGAAGACGGAACGAAATTAACCCTCTGATTTAAGTGCCATGTAACTCTACATCTACATGATTTGTTTCTATGGTTCTGTCTTCATGTGGTACCTGAAATTAATTTTATTACTGATCCGTTTTGTAAAAATCGCCCCCCCCCCCTGAAAACCCTCAATATGCGTGCAACGCTCATGGCTGGCTGGCTACTGATCGGTGCTGTTCCGCTTACTGACCTTCCTGTAGCTGAATTGTGTAGCTGAGTCTCAGTCTCCGTAATTTCAGAACACATTCAGCTACTTTTACCCGCAAGGGACCATGATTACTCGGACAGTTTCTGAATTGCGGCGCAATTGCACAGCACTGCTGCTGATGCCACTAAATGACATCAATATGTTACATTGTCACCGGTCACTAGGTGGACCAATTCCATAAAAAAATAGTCAGTGCTACCAATTGACAGACATGCAAGCGTGCTTCACCAGTCAGTGGCCCATCCCCATCAAATGCAAGGGCAAATGACACTGTTTCAGTCACTAATAACAGGGACTGAACAGTGTTTATTTTTTCGTGACTCAGCTGGAGACTCAGCTTCATCATACCAACGCCCCGGCCTCCGGCCAGAGACCCCATTTTTAACCAGCCCTACTGCTTGGGCCGCCAGCCGTGGGCCGGTCCAGGTTTAGTCCCATTTGGGCCTTCGGCGGCAACCAGATGTGGATTCGTAGCCAGAAATAAACACCGGGACTGAGCATCAATACCGGTATGCAAAACAATCAGACACCAAATTGTGCCATCTGCTTTTTGTCCTGCATGTGTGCCTCTTCCTCAGTCCTCTGGACAGCTTGAATCTGCTGAGTCTGCTGGGATGGGGCCACCGAGTCACGGACGCTCCTTATCCATCCTCTGCCCCCGCAGCGTCTGCCAGAGCACGTTCCGAAGCTCGTTATAGAACCTTTGTTTTCCTGTAGCGACCGGCTTTGATAAAAACCAAATGCCGTTCAGACTTATGATTTTCGAGAGAGGTCAAACGGATGGAGAATAGGAAAGAAGAAAAGCGATAACTCTAATGGCACCCAAAAAAATTAGTTGGTACGAGAGACCTGTCATTTAATTAAGTAAGTGCTTCAAACAATCTACAAAAATTCGAAGTTCCAAAAACCAAAGTGCCACCAAGCAAAAAATATTAGTTGCTAAAAGGCATCCGTAACCAGACCCAAAACTATTCAGAAACAACACACTTTGTGTGGTTCTTCTTTTTTGGTACCCGAAAGTGGTTCGTTTGACTGCTTCGTTCCATAGCTACAAGCCAGTAAAGAAATCAGACTGACACGGCGGTATTCAAAGTCCCAGGGAAAGAGGAGTACGGCAGGTGGGCGGGAACCGGTAGTTGCAGTGTGAACGTTGGGGCTGACACAGTCCACGTCGAGACTAGGTTTTTCCGCCAATGTCGCATGTACTACCGATATATTTATTTTGATCACATCATTGGTCCCCAAATTTCTCGTGTGGAAGCCCCGTCAGTCAGTCTGGATGCTGAGGCTCGATCGCCTCGAGGCAAGCAGCCGATTCTCTTTGATATGGTCAAAGAACCATCATGGACCCATCCTCTCTGTTAGTACAGCACCAGCCTGCAAGGTGCTGCCAAACGTCCCTGGACGGCCACTCTTTGCGTGCGGGGGAGCAGCCGGGAGAGTCATGTCGGTGGCCGAGGCGCACAGCAACAACTGCAGCAACGTGTCCTTCGCGCCCCGGCCAATGACGACTCCACAGGCGCGAAGCAAGTCGGGCCAAGAAGGGCTTTCCGTGAATGCCCCGGTGAGGACTCGCAGAAGATTCTACCGCAGCGCGCCTGGGCCCCCCCCACAGCAGCACCATCATCAGCTACAGGAGCAGGAGCGACAGCGCCAAAGTATCGGGCATACATTTGTTGATTCCACCCCACGTCAGTGTGTCGACGGCCACGACGGCTCCTCTGGCACCCAGGTCTCCTCGAACCACGCGACCCCCCCTTGCTCGGCGACAGCAGGGCCGCAAGCAACCAGAGTGATGCAATCAATGCGCCGCCGAAGGTCCTTCAAAAGTCCGCAGCTCGGCGAAGCGTCCATTCAGCCATCCAAGGCCTGCACACCCGAGGCGAGCCTGCTGCCCTTCCCTCCACAGCATCGTTTCGCCAGCTTCTCGGCCTTCATATTCGAATCAGATGTGCAGCCCTCTGCAGCCCTTTCATCGTCGCCAATCCCACAACTGCGGACCCAGCAGCCCTCGATGGCATCCGCCACCCCTCCCCGCTCTCCTCCTGCTCCTCGGGCGCATGGGGACGCAATGGTCTGGGTCTGCATCCGCCAGGAAATCCCTCATGTGGACTGTCCTGCCAGTGCTTACATCATGTCGAAGTTGGACTTCATGGTGACCCCTGCCACCCATCCTCTACAGCAGCAGCGGCAGCAGAGACAGCGGCCGCCGCCGCATCAGCAATTGCCTCAAGTTGAACCGAGCGATACAGATTCGACGGAGCGATTGCTTGACGAATGGGCGGCAACGAATCAGCCGGCTTTCACGCTGACAGGTCACACCTTTCAGCAGTGTAGCTCGCGGTTGGGACCGTGGTCCTGCTATATGCTGGCGGTGACTGAGGGCTGCTTTGGGCCCGACCCCAACGATGTCATGTTCCCCAACTGCCTGGTGCTGGAAGATGACGGACCTGCGCAGCAGGTGGAGGCAGCGCCCAGCGGTGAGCGCCCAGCTGCGGGCGCTGCGGGGACTACGGCTGAGTCAGCAGGCAGGGTGTTGCTGCGAGGCCCGCCCTTGTGGCTGGCAAGCAGCGCGGCCGCGGCGTGGCCCGGCCGCTCGTTGCGCAATGTCGGCAGCATGCAGTTTCTCTGTGAGTGGCTGGCGGATCCGACGGAGCAAAAGCTAAAGGCTCATCTGAACAACCTCGCCACGAAGCATGTCCGAATGGATGCGTTCGCCGCCGCGGCGGAGGCGGTGCCAGTCTTTGCGTCTGGGGTCGCGGGGAAACAGCGGGGGGGCGGATCAACGCTGCAGCTGTCATCTGCAAATCTTCCGGAACCAGAGGGCCTGCAGGCTAGAGCCTATCTGGCTGCTAGTGGAGATGGCGTGGGGTTGGACGGGCGTGAGGCAGAGCGGAGCGCAGGAGGCAGCTTGGGCCGGAATGGGAGGTCCACTGCTGCTGCGGCAGAGTTCAGCAAGAAGCGGAGAGGCGGCATGCCTAGGCAGGTGTCCTGGCCTGCTTGTGACTGGTGTTACGGTCGGCTGATGCGAACGTGGGGATCACGCGCGATGAAGCAGCTAGGCTTCACAAAGAGGCATGTGTTGGTTTTGTTTGGGGAGATTCAGGATGAGTGGCGTGCACTAAACGCCAGCACTGTGGGCCAGGCTCAGCCACAGGCCAGCAAGTCTGAAGGGCATTCAGGGGTTTAGGAAAAGCAGCAATCGCAGTATCCCATCTAGGCAGTCCTGAACTGCTGACAGTTGTACAGTGCTTGAATGAATTGCTTCTCATAGATCTGTTGTATATTATTTCACGACATAACAACCGGCATATGTTGGTAGAATCCCCCACATAGCTTGTAGGGTGATAAACCTGAATGTGCTTACCATCGAATCTGTCGTTATCTCATTGCCGTGGTTTGTACTATGGTTTCACGTTTGTTGTTATATAGGTTGAGACTGAAGGGACCATGTTATGTCCCTCCGTGATTGCTGGTGTTTCTTTTCAGCATGCATTGAATGTGTTGGTTCATTTGAAGAGACAGAGATATACAAATTACCGGTAGATACGTTTGAAATGCGGTGCACAACAGACTTACTGGAGCCGAGACTTTTTGAGCAGGGCCAAGAGGTGTAACGTCATTGACTTACTGGAACCTGTTTGTTTACTAGTCTTTGCATCTGAGCTTTGCCCTCCTCACCTCCCTTCGTAATTTTGATGTGCTCCTGGCCGCGGCTCAGTCTTGGGTACTCATGACCCCATCTCCTCCAGGTACCAGACTGGGAAAAAGGAATTTCATGGTCAGAAATCGCAGGCGGCAGTACAGTAGCTGGTCTACCCAAGTTGGCCATTGAACTGTTAGCAAAGACACAAGCTGTCACAAACTGTGCCGAGATCGATGTGGCACTGTGGCCCAGAATGCTGAATTAAGGAAATGGCAACGGCTCTCTGGAATGGCTTTTGGGGGGAGTGTCCTACCTACTTGTCAATGTCGTAACACCACTGGGCCATGCACAAGAAGGCTCGACCGTGAGGGTGCCCAACAGTTCAGACGGGAGAAAAGAAAAAACTAAAGGAAGAGGGAACACAAAATAAAGGAACAGATGGAGAGGCCGGGATGGCAAACAAGTCGGGCACCTGAGCTCCTCTAATACCGGTACCTGGCCCTGGACAAAGTCTGCAACAGCATCCACAAACGCAAGTGTATCCCACACATGCCCATGGTACAGCTGGTGGAAGTTTGTGGCATCGTTTAGGGGACCTGCCACTCCCGCACCCGCCACTGCTCCCTGACACTAGGGCATTGGAAGCATCCTCTACATGCTCGCCATCACCCCTTGACCAGCATCATTGGCAGCAGCGTGCCTCTTGCCGCTTACCGCTGCGCCATCCTCTGGTGTCAGCCGTGCTGATCGCGCCGAGCCGCAGTTGCAAATTTGTGCGCACACAAGCACACTCCCACTTGCTGATGCGGCTCCTGGCTTGTGTCAGCACAGCGCCCGCCGTGGTCTGAAACCAGGCACGGTAGGGCCCCGCAGACCTGTGCTCAGTGGTAGGGTCCCTGGGGTACCCCCCGCCACTTGCGTCCAGCTGCGCCTGCGCGTAGGCTGCGTCAACAAGAGCCAACACCTTTGTGACGGGTAGACGCTGTAGGTCAGCTGCTGCCTCGCGCTATTTGGGGGCGGCTGCCCCCCGATCCAGCACCTCCTGTGCACCCAGCTGATCAGGGCACCAGTTGTATCTTCCAGTACCCTGGCTGACTGCAAGCTGCATATCTGCTGCCATGGCCTCAGCCAGAAGAGGGCTGTCTGGCTGTGCTGTTGGTGCCATCGCTGCATTGTCGAAGCGGAGGATATGGGTCCACCAGTCTTGCTGACTGGATCTACAGCTTCGTCAGGACCCCCCTGCCGGCTGATGCGGTAGCCCTGCAGCCTGTCTCAAGTGATGAAGCAGCCTGGATTGCATCTTGTTATGGAGACATTGCCGCGGCCAGAGGTGGCTGGTGGCCCACACCACGTCGCCGTAGTTGGCCGCAGGTACTGTGTTAACAGCTGCCAACCTGATGCGTGTTGGTAGATGGTGCCGTAGGCGCACCTTGGCAGCCATGCGGTGCAGTGGGCGCACGCGGCAGCCAAAGGCGCCTCCTACCTACCTGTGCCTAACTTCCAAGTTGTGTCCCTATTGGCGTCCTTAGGCCTGAAAAAGCTGACAGTGTAAGTGCTCAATGAGGCAGTGACTCTTGGTTTCAACGGAACCCATGACCAGCTATGGCGCCCTGCTCAGATTTCAAAAATTCAGGAGGTTTTAGGCTGCCCCAAATAGAAATAGCAGCCTGATACGTGAGAACCGCGCAATAACTCCCATGTGAGACCATCTCAGGCTAGCCAGATATTTTTACATATGTTCCCATCCCATGAGGGGCCAAAAGGATCCCACAGGATGCACAGAATGATGCCAGAATAATTTAAGTTGTTGTTTCACTCCAGGCAGCCACCAGCTCGAGGTCAGCTGGCAGGCATGCCGGTAACAAATCCAAGGGGATCAACACAGGATCAACCAGCCTGCCCTTATCAATAATTCCTTAGCCCATCAGTGCATCGGGCAGGGAGCCACAGGGGGCCTGCATCTGAAAACTGAAACCGAACCGGAACAAATCTGACACCAGGAAACTCTGTTTCAGGCTCTCAGCCACAGGGGATCATCATGATGAAAGAGCTGCAGGGGTGTGCTCTGTGTACAGTGGACACCCACAACAGGGCAGGGCAGTCTCACAAACATTTAAATTAGGGGGCACGAGGTTTGACATACTCGTGTAACAAAATAAAGTGAAGCATGGCAATGGCAGTTGGCAAAATGTGCATACAAATAAATATTATTACTCCACTCGATATTTCACCCTAAATCCAGACCCCCCTACCCCATTTATTCTGCCAAAATTAGTTAATGGGAGGCCATAGCCATGGCTAAGATGCATCCCGCCTGCAATTCGTACCCCATACTACTCCGGCAAGGGCATGTCACCTTGACAGAAGGGCATGCCCTACCATGTGCAGCCCGGGGCATGCCACCTTGACAGCAAGAGGCCAAGAGCATGCTGTCTTGACAGAAAGGGCATGCCAACTCCATAGGCTGAATGATGTTTCTCCTTCTGAGCTTGTAGGGCCTGCCTATCATCAGAGCTAGCAGAGCCCTCACCCCTCACCCCTCCCCTAACTGAATACACCCAGATTATTTTTGTGGTTTCAGTATTTCCCACTGCCTAGGAGTGGAGTCCCCCTGCTCTGTAAGAGAAAAATGTATAGCCCTCAAACGGCGGCCCTCACATAACAGCCCTCACACCCTGGCAGACCTTACACCACCTTACACCACCTTACACGACCTTCATTACGAAATGGCGCCAAGCAAGGAAACAGCCGCCCATAGTGAATAGTAACGAGCCAGCCAGCCAGACCTGCAAGAGTGCGAGCAGAGCAGCATCGTATGGGCGGAGAAGCAACCCAAAACAACACTGCAGACAAGAGGTTCAGGATCGGGAGTCATCCCAAAGGAACAGCTCGTCAATGTTTGAAACAGAGGAGGCCGAGGCTCTTGCGTCTCAGGGCTCTGGATTGAGACCGGGCAAGGTTCAGGTGGCAGCCTCAGAGTATAAGTAAAAATGAATTAGGGATTGTGCTCCACACCGTCCATACCTATCAGGCTATCACACCTGGTCCACACCTGTAGTACTAGTGGTACAATGGAGGCAGGCCCTTCCAGCGGTCCCTGTTTGTATAGACTCGTGCCAAAGAAGAAGCACCATGCGCCCAGCCCCGCACTCAGCTCCACGCCGACGGCGGTGAAGGCCTCGGTCTCGCTGACTAGGCGCAGAGGGCTGAAGGTGTCAGTGTCACCCCGGCCAATGCGGTGGGATTTCCACAGCTGGGTGGGCAGGGTTGTGGGCGGGACGTGGAGGTGGGCAGAGAGGGATGCGGTTGGGGCTACGGGATTTGGGTAGGACAATAAGTGCAAGTGAGAGTTCCAAAACTTCGTGGCAGGAGGTGGGTGCATGGAGGTTGATGACAGTATCTGGAAAATAACCAAAAATGCAGGAAGTGATGGTGGGATTCCCACAGCTGAGATCAGGGCTGAGAGGCAGCAGCAGTGTTGAAGATAGGGGCGCAGATTAGACTACCATCATTGCGTGTGGCAGTCACCAGTATGGTTCATGGTTTATGTAGGAGTGCGGATAACACAGGCATCATGATGTGGTGTTTGGGTTCAGGGTCTAAGATGGATGTTCAGACACTGGCGCTTTGGTGTATGGTGGTTCTGGCGTCTGGCAGTTATTTGACCGTTCCACACTTTTGCCCCACCCCACACTGCAATCCCTCTCCATTCTCTTACACCCTCTCCACACTCAGGCCCACCCCACTCTCCTGCCCCACACCTGGGAGACTCCGATGAACAGAGAGCCAAGGATAAATCCCCAATTACCCATTTCAGGGACTTGCAGCTGGGGGAAGAATCCCTGCCGGGTTAAGGGCACGGGGTTTCGGGAAGGATGGGGGAAAAGCAGAGGGTTTGAGAACAATGTCAGTGCCCTCCATTTATTTAAACTGCGGGTGCTCAAGCATCAGGCCCCTGAACCCTGAGGCTCATACAGGCGAAGGCAACACCTTCGGTGCACATATTGCCCCATCTTTCAGATGAGCAGAGGCGATCAGAAACAGGCGGGGCATGGACACCTAGGTGATGTTGTTATGGTTCGAAAACCTAACATATGCCAACAAGACCTTCCTATTTATGGTGTTACGGCCATGTAGTACCATTGGTGCACATAGCCTTAGATGCGCCAATGGCACTGCAGAACCCTAACCCCATCGACAGGAAGGGCGTATGCAAGGGATGGGCTTGTGCGCCTTTCTGTGACTGTAGAGTTCTATGAGCCCTAAAATATATCCCTGCTGTGTCTTGGTATGTACAGGACAGGGCAGGACAGCAGTGGGCCATCCCATGCGGTGCCATGTAAAATAAATGTGCAGCCAGAAGGCTGCCAGATGCATGAGGCCCCGCTCTGATCCCATGCAACTTAGAAGTATCGCAGGCTGAGACCCAGAATCTGTCATAAAATCCTCTTCAATCCAGGAAGTCATTCCCCTTAGCCTTTCATCCCCTTGCAGATTCACCCATAGGCATGGCATAGGCATGGCATACTTCTTCAAAATGAGTCGTTGGGAAGGTTGTCCACCGGCACTCACCACGCTGCCGACGATGTAGAGCAAAGATCCAATGAATGAAAGAAATATGTTGAATCGCAGGTAGTAGTTGTCTGTGAATGTGAACAATTCCTGGAAATCTACGGAGGCGAAGCCAATGGAGCCGATCGTGTACAGCAGAGCAGCCATGGTCTCCCATCCAGAGAAGAAGAGGCAATAAGTGCCTGCGAGCCGAGGTATAATGGGGATGGAGATTATGCATAAGGAAGAGAAACACCAGGGAGGGTGTGTGGGAGGACCCGCGACGGTCAGCTGCAGTCGCCGCGGTAAGGTTGCTCAGCATCGCCCATGATATCTACCTGCAATGAAGGTCGTGCCCCCGAGTAAGAAGTTGAGGGAGTGGCACAGCTGCCAAGCCAAGCCGGAGGATGGACACGAAGAGAGGCCGAAGCATTTCAAATCCTTGCTGTAGTCCAGGAGCGGGATATGGACATCTTCACTGCCCGTCATTTCAAACAAGTGCACCAAGGTTGCAGAAGAGGCAATAAACGGAGGGTGGTGTTGGTACCGAATGAGATCAGTGTCACGTGCTTATCACCCTTTTGTACGGCGCTTGATGGCGTGATCCAAGGTGGGTTATGACTTCTGAGACCTGTTGATCCGGCCGTTTAACTGGCATGTCTCTTGTCTCTGATAGCATGGCTACACCATGGGCTTGGCTTTGCATGGTAGCTGTTAATGACGTAACACTTCAGGGCCATGTGCACGCGGGTATGCACTGTCCCAAATTTCTGGGCCATGTGAAATGTAGAGTCTCGGCTGCGTCGGCAAACAAGCCAGCTAGAAACAAGCCAGCTAGAAAAGTCAAGGGGGAGGCACAAGAGTAAAGAAATGATAGTATGTCACCCACCAAACAACAAGAACAATAACACGAAGGGCAGGCTGTCACGACGTATGACTGCACCGTGCGTTTGACTGCGCCAACTGCTTTTTCGGTTGGAAGTTATGTGTGAACCTGAACAAGTGTGGGTGCCGTCTTAGAGGATTCCGATCTGGGTCCTTTACTTTTTCTTTCTTACTTTGATCTCACGGCCTACAATAGACTATTAACGTTTCTAGCTATTGTTCCTGATTATCAATCTGCAAGTTAATCGTCAATCCAAGTCTTACTAAGGGGAAACTGGCAGAGCAACTAGGCCAACAACGACTCTATAAGCATCAACAAGTCTCCTGATACGAAGCTGGCAGAGCACCTAGGCCAACAGTCGACCATCTGCAGCAATTAGCGTTATTCCTGCCTCTTAACAAGGCATATCTCCAGTCTACAGCTGGATATTACCACCAACCCACCATCACACCTCCAATCTACAGCCTTTCCTTTGGCTCCAAGTCGACCATCTGATTTATCAGAGATATCTTCAGTCACCAGAAGTCGCCAAGCAAGCGACTCATCACCACAGATCAACGGCCACAATCGCCCAAGATCGTCCCAAGAAACCCATAAGTACCTCAAGTGTCGAGGCTTTACGAGATCTTGTCAACAGTATCGAAGAAGTCCAGGTGAAGTAGCAAGAGCTATCACCTGTTATCGAGCTGATTTCACTGAGTTACAGCAGTGGATCGAGAAGCTCTTACTATAAGCTCTGTAAGAGTTTATTAGTACTTGTTTAACCCGTATCTCCTGCCCCTCAAGAGACTAGCCTTCAAAAAGCTCAACTAAAAAAATGCACAAAACCAGGGCCTCCCACCCTTGTCTGCGGGCTCTACGACGTCCTGTCTGGTTCTGGGAGGAAAAAGTAAAGGAACCAAGTCCTAGAAGACTGGCAGAGAGGAGCACAAACGGCAAGGAAACACCCTCCAGAAAACGGAAAGGCAGACCAAAGGATTCCCGCTTCAGAAAGCAAGAGAGAGACAAAAAGGGAAAGAGCCATTCCACAGGGAGGTAAAAATGACAGCGAACTAGCCCTCAACTAAGTCTACCACGTCCTCAACAAAAGCCAGAGCCTCCCACCCATGCCTGTCTTGGTACAACTGCTGAAAGTCCGTGGCGCCCTTCCGTAGGCCTGCCCAACCTCTCGCCCTCAGCCTCTCCTTCACGCTAGGGCACAGATAGCACACATGCAGCGCATTCTTCACATGTTGGCCGTGTCCCTCAGCCCAGCACCGTTGGCAGTAGCGTGTGTCACGCTGCTGATCGCTGCGCCGTCCTCTATTATCAGCTGTGCTGGTCGTTCCGAGTCGCAGCCTGAAGTTAGTGCACACACGAGCGCACGCCATTTCCTAGCTGTCTTTTTGTTTGCCGACGTGGCCGAGCTTTATTTCAGCATGGCCCAGAGGTGTAATGTCATTGGCCCTTTTGCTAGTGCGGTTCCTGGCGTGCGCATGCTGTAGGCTGAAACCAGGCGTGGTAGGCGGCCTCAGGCCTGTGTTTGGTGGTGGGGTCAGTAGGGTCTTTGTCACGGTATAATGCAGTATACGTGCCAAAACCGTAGGGACCGCTACTGCGGCCCCGGAGACTCCGCAGCTTCCCTGCGGAGCACCCCTTTTAGGGTTAGAAGCCCAGCTTCCCACTTTCGGGAAGATCTGAGGCCAGGATTTCCCGTACCTTAGTCAAGCCTTAGTCAAGCCTTAGTCAAGCCTAGGACAGCACTACAGCGTCTTAGCAGCCCTAGAACCCCAAGCGAGACTCCCAGCCCGACTCAGGCCTACGCCCGCAGTCTACGGCTACGGTGTCTCCCGCCGCGCGGTAAGTGACTCAGCGACCCCCCAGATTAGCTATCTGGAAGGTCAGCGTTCTAGCCAAGCCTAGTGCTAAGACTCCGCGATTGTCATCTAGAAGTTCCAACCACAGCTTAACGCGCTGCGCATTCGCGGTCAGTGTGTAGACACTGAGCCCGCCCGTAGGCGTCCGCCACAATGTGGGGAAGAAGTCCGCCACGGACCCGAAGCTAACATCACGTGTCCACTTAAAAGGAACGAAGTGGATCTAGCCTGATCAGCCTGACCCAACGAATCCTGCTAAAGGAGTATGTGCTGTGGAGCTTGGAATTTCTTTTTGAGACAGCGGATCTGCCTTGGACAGCTAGGAATCACTGAGCAGAGGATTCTTCATAGATATTCCAAGTCAATACCTGCTTGCGCTAGGCGTGGCAACCCAGAAGCAGACGTAGCTTGAAGATCAGCCTGTGGAGTTATAAACCCAGCTGATAGTGCCTGTGCACCTGAACTGCATTCGTAGTGAAGTGCACAACCCACGTGTTGACGGAAGTGAGCAAGGATCTGGGATCCAAGTTTAGAAGCGGCAACCCAAGACTGTGCGCAGGAATCATCCGAAGCTGCACTCGCAGCTTGAGCGGAACCTGCACAGCCTGAGGAGGAAGCTGCGCGACGGATCGGCAGGGAACAGCGGACGAGCCCAGCGATCCAGAAGGTGGGAAATTTCGACAGACCCACAAGAAAATTTAATACCCGTTGCTTGACCTGTCTGGCAAAGCCTAACCAGCCTGCAGAAGGTAGAGGAGAGCGGAAGCAAGCTGTAAACTGGCGCCCGGTTGCTGTGAGCCCACACAGTCAAACATGTGCAGCTGTTCAGCGTATTTAGCACAATGCATGATGCAATTGTAGATCCCAACCGCCACCAGCACACAGATACTGCAAGACGCAGTGGGCGGGTGAGGGGGATGGAACCAGGGGAGGACCCCATGACACCCATAAATGCGGCTGTAGCCGAGGAAGCTATGCAGATTGCCCTTGGATTGTCCAGAGATGACTATGCAGAGGTGGGGGAGAACAAGGCCCTGGGGGTCGAAGGTTCTCTTGCCTTGGATGCGGGTATGGTGCACGTTGAAGTGACACGCAGGGGTATCGGACGAGGCGGCATCGCGCGCATTCCACCTGGGCTGAGCCAGGAGGAGGAGCGGTGGCCAGTGCCCGTCGATGGATCCCTGGACCCGACCTCGGAGCCACCCACTGTGAGGTCTTGGACCGGTGGTGTTGGAGAGGGTGGCGGGCCAGCGCGACCTCCGGATGATCTGCCTGAACAAGCAGGAGTGGAAGGAGTCGACGCCGAGCCGCACCCCCTGGCACCTGCCCAGAGGGAAGCCAGGGAGTCCCAGCCTGAGCCCGCAATGGTCAGGGGGGAGAGAGGAGCGGTCCAGCCAGCAACGGTCAAGATGGAGCGGACAAGATCCAACGAACAGCATATCCAAGGAGAATCAGCAGAAACAGTGGTGAGCCTGCGGGATCTGCAAAGACGCAGCGACCCACAGGCCGCGGCTGCGCAGGCCGTCCCGGTAGGACAGCCACGGGCTGAAGTAGCCGTCAAGGAGGAGCCGCCAGATCCGCGCGGTGGAATGCAGGCGCCAAGGGGAGTACCGCCTAGGCCAGAGCTGCATAGGATGAAGCAGACGAGGCCGTCCCGTATCCCAGCGGAGGAAATAACGGAAGCGTCGGCATAAGGCACACCCCTGTCCAGGTCCCCTGCTAGCGCAAGCGGGCAAAGGCAGGAGGCTGTGGCCGAACACGACAGCAAGGAAATGAGGGGCGGCGGCCAAGCTGACAGCCTCTACGGGTACTTCAGCAACCCGGCATGGACGCCTATCCCAGGGGAGCGGTGCCCGGCGGAGGGTGAGCACTCGGGGAGCATAAGCCAGCCAGATCCGGCGGAGCAGCCAGCGGGAGAGCTGTCACGGTATAATGCAGTATACGTGCCAAAACCGTAGGGACCGCTGACGCGGCCCCGTAGACTCCGCAGCTTCCCTGCGGAGCCCCCTTTTTAGGGTTAGACGCCCAGCTTCCCACTTTCGGGAAGATCGGAGGCCAGGATTTCCCGTACTCTAGTAATAAGGGCCTGCCGGGACATTGTATCCCGGCTTGCCCACTGTCCCTTACTTCGTTCCTTTTAAGTGGACAGGCCTCTATTTGTAACCAGCACCGGCTAGATCTCGGAGACCTACCCAGCGAAGTGCATCAAAGCCAGTACCACTAAGTCAGTCAAGCCTAGATCAGCGACCCAGCCATCTAGCAAGCACGAGAACACCTAACCCGAAGCCCAGCCCTACCTAGGACTACGTCGACCGCAGTCTACGGCTACGGCTTCGCCCGCTACACGCGGTAAGTGACTCATAACGACCTGCAGGGTTCGCGACCCGTCAGGCCATTAGTCTAGCTCTACAAGCGGCCAGCCCCGCGTCGGTCACCTAGAAGTTCCAACCACAGCTTAACGCGCAGCGCATTCGCGGCCAGCGTGTAGGCGCTGAGTCCGCCCGTAGGCGTCCGCCACTCAGTGGGGAAGAAGTCCGCCACGGACCCTAAGCAACCATCGCGTGTCCACTTAAAAGGACGAAGTGGGTCTAAGCCTGATCAGCTTGATCCAACGAATCCTGCTAAAGGTGCATGTGCTGTGAACTTGAATTTCTTTTTGAAGACAGCGGATCTGCCTTGGACAGCTAGAAATCACTTAGCAGAGGATTCTCCATAGAACCCAAGTCAATACCTGCTTGCGCTGGGCGTGGCAACCCAGAAGCAGACGTAGCTTGAAGATCAGGCTGTGGAGTTATAAACCCAGCTGATATTGCCTGTGCACGTGGCCTGCATCCGTGGTAGAGTGCACAACCTGCGTGTTGACAGAAGTGAGCAAGGATCCGGGATCCGAGTTTAAAAGCGGCAACCCAAGACTGTGTGCAGGAATATCCGAAGCTGCAGATTGCAGCCTGAGCGGGACCTGCGGAGCCTGAGGAGGAAGCTGCGCGACACATCGGCAGAGGAGTAGCGGACGAGACCGGCAAGGAATAGCGGACGAGATCGGCAAGATAGCGGACGAGACAGCAGCCCAGAAGGTGAAAATACCCGCCAGAACCAGTTTAAAAATTTACCCGTGCTTGACCTGTCTAGCAACGCCTAACCAGCCTGCAGAAGGTAGAGGAGAACGGAAGCAGGCTTTGAGCTAGTGACCACTTGCTGTGAGCCCACACAGCCGAGCCGGCACAGCTGCTCAGCACCACGCAATAGTACAATGCAGGACGCAGTTGTAGATCCTAATCGTCACCTGCACCCAGAAGCTGCAAGACGCAGTGCGCGAGTGAGAGGGATGGAACCAGGAAATGACCCCATGACACCCATCAATGCAGCCGTAGCAGAAGAAGCTAGGCAAATTGCCATTGGATTGTCAGAAGGTGAATATGCAGGCATAGGGGAAAACAAGGTCCAAGGGGCCGACAGTTCCCAAACCTTGGATGCGGGTATGGTGCACGTTCAAGTGACACGCAGGGGTATCGGACGAGGCGGCATCGCGCGCATTCCCCCTGGACCAAGCCAGGAGGAAGAGCAATGGCCGGTTCCCGACGATGAGTCCCTGGACCCGACCTCAGAGCCACCCACTGTGAGGTCTCAGACCGGTGGTGTAGGAGAGGGTGGCGGGCCAGCACGACCTCCGGATGACCTGCCTGTGAAGGCAGAAAGGGAAAGAGGCGAGGCTGAGCCCAGACCAGACCAGGAGCCCCAGCATGAACCCGCAGTGGTCAGGGGGATGGTCCAGTCAACAGTGGTCAGGATGGAGCGGACAAGATCCAGCGAACAGCAGTCCCAAGGGGAGTCAGCAGAAACAACAGTGGGGCTGCGGGAGCTGCAGAAACACAGCAACGCACAGGCCACGACAACGCAGGCTACCAGGGTATGGCAGCCGCGGGCTGGTCCACACGCCAAGGTAGAGCCGCCAGATCAGCACGGAGGAATGCAGGCGCCAACGGGAATCCCGCCCAGGCCAGATCTGCACAGGGTGAAACAGGCAAGACCGCCCCGTATCCCGGCAGAGGAAGCAACAGAAGCATCGACATACGGCACACCCCAGTCCAGGTTCCCAGCTAGTGCAAACAGGCCAAGGCAGGAGGCCGTGGCCGAGGGCAACAGCAGGGAAAAGGAGGGCAGCGGCCAGGCTAACAGCCTTTACGGGTATTTCAGCAATCCAGAGTGGACGCCTATCCCAGGGGAGCGGCGCCCGGCAGTGGGAGAACACGCAGGGAGCGTAAGCCAGCCGGGTGCGGCAGAACCACCAGGACTCCAGCCCATCGGATGGGCAGACATCCTGCAATGGGCAGCGAGGCTATGGCAGCAGGTGTGCTCCAGGTGTTTCGCCCACCTCAGCGATCAGACCCAGGCTATCGAGGAGTTCCAAAGCCACCACCTGGCGGAATGGGCAACAAAGGCCCTTATGGGCATCCCACACACGGGGCAGGACCGGGCAACGCTGCTGGCGGCCTTGCGCAGAGTGTCCAGAGGAGCAGCAGGGCCAGAGGCGGCCCTGGCTGTCAAGGCCTTTGCCGACGGATGGTGCAACGGCACAGCAGGGGATCTGGAGGAGCCCGAATCAGAGCAAGGGGAGCTCGAGGAGTGGGAAGGGTTCGAGGCATCCAGACTGCAGCAAGACAACCGCAGGGAGGTGCAATGGCAGGAGCAGACAGAAGGGACCATTCCTGCTGCAAGCCAAGCCAGATGGGAGCGCCTGGAAGCCAGCAGTGAGCCCAGCCTCCGAAACCAGCGGCTGGACGTAGGGCGCAGACCCAGACCCAGCAGCCCAGCGGCCAGCGAACAATCCAGGACAACCGGCTTCCAGCAGGACCCAGCGCCAAGAAGGGCCAGCAGGCAAGAATCTCACGACCTGTTGCGCTTCGTGGATCAACACAGCGGCCAAGAAAGCCAGGTGGACCACATTGCTGAGTTCCTGCGAGGACAAGCAGCACAGGCACAAGGCAGGCCGGAGAGGAGCCAAGGCCCCAGCCAAGGAAGGCGGGTCGTTCAGGAAATCAACCCGGCAGGCGCCACAGGGGGAGACTACCAGCAAAGACAGGAAAGCAGGGACGACTGCCTGTCAGCTTCCGAGGCAAGGGAATACACGGGTGGAACGCAGCCCAGCAGGCATGGCAGTTACCAGCCCAGCAGGCAGGCGGAGTCAGAGGGGGGTAGGCGCCAGGACCCAGCAAGGCAGCCTTCGGAGGGCAGCAGGCCATCCGGCGGAGGACAATCCCACCTGAGCGCAGACCGCAGAGACCAGCGGGATCGGCGCAGGCAAGGCCCGGCCAGGAACGGCGGCGGCGGATCTGGCTCGGACCCCAGCATATCAGACTCGGAGGATACAGAGGGTCGCGGCCCAGGCTCCGGCAGGGAATCTGCGAGACATAGAAGGGAAAGGTTAACCCAGGAACAGGCGGAGACAAACATACGGTTGCAGCAACAGATGATCCTGCAGTTGGCTGGGGGAACGCGGTTCACCAAGATCCCCAACATTCAGGGCAATGTGCCAGTGCTGGACATGTCCCAACCGGGGGCAGTCGCAGCCAGGCAATACTGCCAGGCCTGCAGCTCTTGGGGCTCGCACAACCGCCTGGCTTTATCGGACGAGCCGCCAGCCCTGGCAGTGGTGGCAGGAGAAATTGCAGGGTCTTGCCAGTCACCCTCAGCCATGGCCCTGTTGGTCCGCTCCATGGTGGGCATGTGGACAGCCAAGCCGGCCTGCGTGGGACCACTGGTGGTCGCCATACGATCAGCACCCCAAGGAGACAAAGCTTCCAGGGAGGTCGAGCGGATCCAGGAGGCATGGAGAGCCCCGGCGGTTGAGCCGCCCTGCGAGGTATCCTTACTCACCCTGTGGATCAGGGTGGTCCAAAGGGAGGTGGGCAAGCCAACTTCAGATGAGAGGGCAGCAATCACCGGCCTCAAGCTAGGGGTCAAGACCACCTTGGATCTAGGCGTCAAGCCAGCGGAGACCGTGGAAGCGTTTGCCTTTCGAGTCATGTCTACAGCAGAGCTGTTGCAAATCTCTAGAGACGCAGTGGACCACTTCGGCAGGAGGCATTCGGTGGCCCACATGTTCTACGAAGGGCTGCCGGGGGCAGTCAGAGTGAAGCTGACAGCATTTATCATGACCGTGCCATGATACCTGCACATGACAGACGAGGCCCAGGTAGAGGTCCTGACGCAGCAGGTGCTGCTGTGGGAGAGGTTCGCCCTGGAATTGGGGGACCTAGCTGCCATGGACACCAGGCAGGGGCCGGGAGACCATCAGCAGAGGAGCCAGGGGGAGTAGCAGGCGGGACGCGGCAGACGAGATCGGCCCAGCCAGTGGGAAGCCAGGTCCAGAGGGGATGGGCCAGGAGTTGCGCCATACCAGAACAGCAACCAGCCTGCCAGGCAGGAAGGCAGGGCCAAGGGCGTCACGTGGGCCGACCAAGCCACAGCCTTGACAACCAGCACCCACAGCGCTGGGGGCACCCCCAAAGCCTGCTTCCAATGCGGCAGCCTGGACCACCTGGCAAGGGACTGCAGGACCCCCAGGGCTAGAGACGAACGCCGCCCAACTCCCCTGGCCACTGACATTGCCACGGGGCAGGCGCGGCCGCCTCAACAATAGTACCCGCCGCCGCCAAGACCGCAGGGGCCACCCGCCAACATGACCTATGACAGAAACCAAGGAGGCAGGCAGGCCCAGAGGCAGCCGCATGGGCAGGCGGGGCATGGCCAGCAGTCAGCTCATATGTCCCACCTTTCGGGCCCCTCCACGCTCGCTGAGCCGGATGGGTGGCACCAAACGATGGCCGAAATGCTCAGCGAGTCCGTGGCCCTAATGACGCAGGTCGGGCTGGCGCCCAAGCCAGGAGAGTACAAGCAGGCCGCCCACAACGCCAGGCCACGGTCCTTTAGACCCTCCTCTAGCAGTGAGGAGGAGGAGGAGGAGCCGTTGGTTATTGAACACCCTTCCAGGAAGGGAGAAAAAAGGCTTGCCCTCAGGCGACTAGCTGACGGCCTGTGCGATGTCCGTGCGCAGGTGGGCTACATCAACGAGCGGCTTACGGCGCTGGCGCACACCACCATGCCCATGGGAGTCACGCCCGTCCGCGGTGAGCCGGGCTGGATAGGTCAGGGTCGTAAGATCACCGTCAGCCCCAGGCTGCAATACTTCACAAACGACAGGCGAGACTACAGCCAGTGCGTAGGCCTCATGGTGAAAGGGAAGGTGCTGGTGGCCACGGCATGTTCAGAAGGCACTGATGGACACGGCATGTTCATGCCACGTCATCACAGTCAACATAGCAGAAAAGCTGGTAGCCATGGGGGCCAAGCTGGTCCGGACGGATGAAAAAATCAGGACAACCGATAATGCAGGAGCAGACCTATACGGGATTCTGTTCATCTACGTCGTGTACGGGTACGGAAGCCCGAATGCGATCGTGGAGAAAGCAGCGGTCAGGGTGGTCAAGACGCCTCCTGACGCGTATGAGCACTTGGTGGGGAACCCCGAATTCCTCAAGTATGGGGGAATCCTAGAAGCCGCAGGGCGCCTAACCCTGTTCCCTCAGGGGGGGGCCGACGGGCTTACCCTGCCGCTAGAGCTGATATCACCAGCAGGGGCCCACCAGGCGGCCGCGGCAACTTGGGCAGGCTTGGACGACCCTGCCTGGGTGCCTGAGGAATGGCCGGCAGATTGGGGCGAGATGAACCCAGACTTAACCCCACAATGTGCCATGGTGACAGGTACAGGAGGCAGCCGTGCGACGCAAACCACAGTCGTCGCAAACCGCGTCGTCCGTCTGCCCGCAGCAGAGGCACCTGCGGCGGCACCAGAAGGGGCCAGGCAGGCCAGGGCCAATGGGGACCCGTGGCGCAGGCGCTGAGGCAGCATGCCAGCAAGCAGGGCAAAAGGGAGCCACCCCTGCTGCAGCGCCAGAGGCACGCCCAGTGGCCAGTGCCCAGGCTCACGCAGCGCCAGCGGGCCCGGACGGTACCAGGGGTACCGGGAGCCGGTCCGTCAGCGGAGACAAGGGCGGCAAAGCCGTGGACCCTTCCGTAGCAGCACGGGACAAGGCAAGGCTAGCCATGGAGCAGGAGCACACCGCCCGATAGGAGGTCAGGAGTGCCCTGCGCAGACAAAGGGACGGCCCCTGCGCGTATTGCGACATGCGCAGATCGCATACGGACCAGGAATGCGAGCAGCGGCTAAGGGAGCTCCTGGAGAACGAGCCGGGCCGGGGCGAAGACTCGTACAGCAGAGGCAGCTGCGAGCCAGGCTCCCCGACTACGCACACTCGGGACACCAGCTCCAGCGATGAGGGAATCACCGACTCGGAGACTGAGCTGCAGGCGGACCGGGACGATCCCAGGGCAGCCGTCATCAGCAGCCTGGAGGCCCAGGTCCAGGTCCTGAGCAGGGCCATCCGGACCGCAGCCAGGCAGAAAATTGCCAGCAGGGATGCAGACATATATTCCTTCAAGATGGAACAGGCCCGGGCTGTGGCGGACGGAGCTGCAGAGAAGGAGCTGTCCCGGTGGAGGAGCGAGTGCGCCAGATGGATCGACGAGGTCAATGAGCTCAAAAGGAAGTACAAGGAGGAGTACAAGGGCACAGAAGCAGCCCCAGAGCCGGGCCCCCTTAGCCCCTGTGGAGCCCAGCGGGAGGCCAGCAGCGGAGCTAAAGGAAAGGCAAGGGAGGCCAGGCAGCAGCAGCCTACAGCAGAGAAGACTGTCGAGCCCCCACAGCAGGACGCGGCGCCAAGCGAAGGAGCCAGGGGAGGAGTACAGGACGGCAAAGAGGGAACGCCCGGGGGTAAGCCCACTGAGGTGCAGGAGGTCCTGCACGAGCTCAGCGACCCTGCCCTAGGGGACTACCCGGAGGATCTGTTGCAGTCTCTGCGGGACAATAGAGCTCAGCCCAAGCGGAGCGATCACCCCAAGGCAAGGGCCAACCGCACCCCATCTCCACGGGCATGGGGGTCAAGCAGCGGCCCAGACCACAACCCCGACAGCGGCAGGGCGCCCAGGAGCGCCAGCGCCGAAGAGCGTCAGCCACGGGGAAGGAGCCCAGAGCGCCGTAGCCACAGCAGGGAGCGGCGGGCTCCAAGCGCCGAGCAGCACCAGGGCGGACGCCGGCCGGTGGGGCTGGCAGACAGAAGGACCGGCGCACAACAGCCGCGGGCGGGATCACCGGACAGAAGGCCACCCCCACCCCCGCAGGGCGTCAGCGGCGGCAACCAGCGACCCAGGGGCAGGGAGGCCCGCAGCCCAGACGGCAGGAACCGGAACAGAAGAACTCGAAGCCGCAGTCCCGTCACCCCAGGCAAACCACCCCGCCACGGCAGCAGAGAGCCCGAGGGCAGAAGCGGCGGGCACAGGGCCGGGGAGGCGGCACGCAGCCCCCATGGCGAGCGTTGGCCGCAGGGCAGAGCCAGGAGCCCCATCAGGCAACGCCCGGCCCACAGCCCCATTAGGCGATCAACAGCCGAAGAGCCAGGGGAGAACAGGAGGATCAGGTGGACGCCGCTGGAGGACTCTGCCCGGGGCAGGACCGGCAGAGCCCCGCCAACTCAGAAAGACGCATGCTTCAAGTGCGGGGGCAGCGGCCACTTCGCCTTCGAGTGCAACCAGGCGCAGACCCAGCCTTGGAGACCCAGCAGCGGGGGCGAAGGCCGAGCGCCAGCCCAGGACAACCCGGGGCAGAGTCGCTTCAGGCAGGAGGAGCCCCCCAGTGGCAGCCAGCAGCGCGATCGCCTCCGCGACCTGTTCGAGGCAGCCAGGGATGAGCCATTCGAAGTGTGGGCAGCCAGGCAGGCAGGCGCCCCGCCCGCCAACTTTCTGCCAGGACCGCCGGAGGGACCCAGGTGGGCAGGCAAAGGGACCCATGGGTGCTTCGCCACCATCCACAGGGGGCACGACCCAGGGTTCGGCGAACCAGACACCTGGTTTGAGCAGGAGTGGGATGACGCATACCTAGAAGGGCAGGAAGAGCAGGCAAGGCAACCATTGGCCCCTCATGAAGGACGTGAGCCTGAGCCAGGGTTAGACCCAGAGGGGATGACCACGGAGGCGCGGAATGGAGAAGTGCCCCAGCAAATCCACCATTGGCGGGTGGCCGTGGAAGCAATCGCCACCAATGGCCTCCTGACCATGCCCGCAGACGCCCCTAAGAGCACAGCCCATGCCCTAGAACTCCTGGACTACCCGAGACGCATGGGAGCGCCAGCCCCTCAAGAGGGGTGGCTCGCCTTGCTCGTAAATTTCCTCGCGCGCCTCAGGGCCAGGGAAGACCAGGGCCGCAGCGACTCCGAAGGCGGCTCCCACAGCCGAGGACCCGAGATGTCAGGGGAGGCCTCTGGGCAGGAAGGGGAGTCCGACCTGTCCCAAGACATTGACGACCCCCCCAACGTGTTGTGCCCAGGTACCCCAGAGGCAGGGGAGCTCGCCGCAGGACCAAGGGCCGCAGCTTCCGCGGAGGGAAGTGGTAGCAGCCCCCTCCCGCAGGCCCAGGGGGCCACAGGGGGCGTCACCAGCCGGCCCCCAGCCGCAGGCGGCGGGCACCGCAGCTGCCGGACAGAGAACGGATCGACAGAGAGGACATGGGTGGAAGGGGAAGCACCCAGCGACAGAGAGCAGTGGGGCGGGTATATCCACCGGGGGCCGCATGACCCAGACCACTGGGGAGACAGCGACCTCAGCGCTGTAGAGGACGCAGAGGACCTCGACGCACCGAGCCCAGGGACTGGCGAGCCCTGGCCTAGGCGATGCTTCGTGCAGTGGTACCTGGCAAGTACCGACATGCCAGAGGGAGCCACCACCGAGGCCATGATCACCCTTCCCGGCGCGTACTCGGACGGCCTATGCAGGTTGCAAAACCATTGGTGCATACCGCGGGGGGAAGTCATATGTGTTGACAAACAGGCAGCGCTGCAGGCAGTCGCAAGGTTGGTCTTCCCTATGGACGCTGTCACAGCGGGGCTCCTGGCAGCGGCCATTCGAGGTTACATCAGACCCAGCACGGCCATGGAGGAGTTCATGAGTGCCACATGGGTAACCCCTCTCTACGCGAACTGCGTCGGCGAGCTCCTGGGCAGCGTAACCAAGGAGGGGATCACCGCAGCAGAAGAGCAGATCCGGGACAGCTCGGCCATACCGGACACGGCCCGAGCATACGGCATGTGGCAGCATGCCCACGACGGGTTCATGCGGTCGCCGTGGGCGGAGAACTGCGTCATGACTCTCGCTCGCCACCCGTGCCTGGCCAACCAGGCCGTCTGCGTACCCACGCAAGCAGCAGCCAGGCAGGCATTCGCCCTGGCTGCACTGAGGGACCACAGCGGGTACGACGGGGCCGGGGTCCTCCATCCAGGAGCGCCTCGCCAATGCCCCACGATCGTCATGAGGGGGCAGGACATCGCCAGAGAAGTCATGGGCCAGGCGGTACCCTGGGGGTACGAGCCAGGTGACGCCAGGATAGCTATCCCGGTTCGGCTGGCAGTGGCATACTACCACGAGGACCTGGAGGAGCAGGGCGTGCCGAGCCCAGTACCGCGGGCATGGATCCACATGCACGCCACACGCGATGACCAGCCCGTGTGGTTCTTCTTCAAGACGGCTACCCAGGTGCAGTGTGTCCGGTGCCCCTCCGTAGAACGGGCAGAGGAGCACTCAGTGTCCACCTATAGAGGGGCAGACCCGGCGGTATGGGCCGTCATGATGATGGCCCTTAACAGGACATTGCTGCCAGGACAGATGTCAGCAGCTGTCAAAAACATCGGGATAGTGGACGAGCTGTGGGCACCCCAGGAGAGGGCCGACTGCCCCACGCAAGTGTCAGCGCGCTGCACGCCAGAAGCGGGCGTAACCGCATGGCGAGGCGAGCAGGCCCTTGCCCTCTCAGCCTTTGCCCAGGGCAGGCTGCAGAGCTGCCTACAGCAGTGGTTGCGGGTGGAGCAGGCAGCCTACTACAACGGCGTCCCATCCATCTTGCTGCCCCACTGGGCTGCCCCGGCAGCCACCGTCCACCTTTGGTGGCAAAGGCACCCCAGGGGAGCAGTCACGCTCCACCCCCTATTCAGCGGCAGCAATCACGATACGGCCTTGCGGGACCTGACAGGCCTGCTGGATCGAGGCATAGCGGACCGCCAGGAGGCGCCGCGGGGGCGTTGGGGAGCATTCAGGGAGTCGGCCAGCCCAGGCAGCGCCCACAGCTCCGACGGAACTACCCTCAACATGCAGCCCGGCAGCAGGGAGCAATCTTTCTTCACCTCCCTGAGGGGGGGCAACTACGAGGTGGATTGGCCTGAGTCAGATGAGGAGAACAGCCTGGCAGGACTGCCGCAGCTACTGCAGGACTCGGATTCCGAGGAGGAACAGGCAGCCACAGCGGGGCACACCGAGCCACCAGAGGGGAGGGTGGCAGTGCCTGTCGAGCGTGCTGCAGCTTCAGCTGGTCCTACGCAGGGGGACAGCCAGCAGAGCCGAGCCCCAGAAGACCGCATCGAGGCCAGCCTGCGTTACAGGCTGAGCATGGTCCCAGAACCCAGCCCCGACCCCAGGCTGCAGGGGCGCAACCAGGCAGCAGAGGAGCTGCGGCAGGCGTTCCACGGCCGATTGCGGGCTCTCAGCAGTGACAGGTGCGGCACCACTCACGCCCCGCGGCCAGCAGCGAACCCGGCTGGGGAGCCAAGCACGTCGCCACCACGGACACAGGGGCGAGCCAGCAGAGCAGGGGCCTACCCAGGGCACCGCGAGGCACAGCTGCCAGAGCTGGAGGGGGACCCAGGCACAGGCGGCGCCGTGTCCCCAGGCCGAACCCCTGGCTCAGGCCCAGAGCGCACGGAGCCGTGCGCAGGGTGCGACCAGGCCCGCACAGGCGAGCGCATGATCTGGTGCAGCGCATGCGGAACAGCATGGCATGACCTATGCATGAGAACACCGCGGACAGGGGCAGCCAGGGTGTGCCAGTTCTGCATGACCCCCGAGGCCAGGCTGCCAAGCTGCTTGGGATGCGGAGAAAGTATTGGCCCAGCAGATCAGCCCAGCAGGCGTTGCTGTCGTTGCCACGCCACAGCATGCAGCGCCTGCATGGACAAGCCTGGCGTAGGAGGTACCCGACGGGGGGTGTGGGCCTGCTGCGGCTGCAGCGATGCAGTCCCCCCGGCGTGGGGCCACCACTCTGTCCACAACGAGCCGTGCGAGCGATGCGGGAAAAAGGGGCACGACTACCACGCCTGCCCCGCACCACGCCTGCGAGAGGGCAGATGCGCCATCTGCTTCCACCAGGGGCACTTAGCCATGGCATGCCCCGAGAGGAACCAGTCGCTGGGTTTCATCAGACAAAGGCAGATGGAGGAGGACTCCAAGCTCGGGGTTCGATGGTGGTGCAGCGCACAGGAAGCCTTGCCCAGCGAAAGGGAGGTGGTGTTCAAGGCAGCCCACAGCAGGGCAACCGTCTCCGACGTACGGCAGGCCGTCGAGGAGCGAAGGAAGGACGAGGCCAACCAGGCTAGAAGGGGGGAGCAGCGCCCCGTGCCATTCAGGGAATGGTACAGGGAAACAGCAGACCAGCCCCTACAGCCGTCCATGCATGCCGTCCAGTGCGCCCAGATCCTGTCCATCGGGGCAGAACTCATCAAGGCCAATGACGAGGGGCGGTGGCCAGAGACAGGCGAGCCATTGGACAACTGGCCGGTGGAGTGGGGGGTTCCGGAAAGAACCAGCCTATGGACCTACCAGGCCATCCAGCGGACGATGCTCCAGCCCCACCAGCTGGGCAGACAGCCGCGCAGCGCGGCCAGGAGCAGCAGCAGCGCCAGAGCCCAGACCGTCAGCCCGGAGGGCGCTCACAGATCCGCTGCAGGCTGCACAGGCCCGGCAGCGGCAGAAGGACATCAGACCCCAACCAGCAGGGGTGAAGCCAGACCAGCGGACTCCTCAAAGGTCAGGGCCGCAGCAGCGCGAAGGGCAAGGAACGCCAGGACCCGCGCGCGCCAACGGCGCAGGAAAGCAGCAGCAAGAGACGCCAGCAGCAGCACAAGGTGCCCACCGCCACCCACCAGGATCAGCCAGGTGGAGCTGGAAATCTCCTGGCGGGAGGGACCGGAGGACCGGGGCCCGCCAGCAGTGCCATCACCGCCAGCTCCTGCAGGACCACAGCCCAGCCCCAGACAGCAGCCGGCCTGCAGGGGGCTCCTACCATGCACTGCATTCAGGGGCCTCCTGGCTTGTCTATGCCACCTGGCATTGGTGTGGCTCCTAATCTCCTGCCTCCCCGGGGCACAGGCCAGCGGACGGGGCGTGCGAGGAGGGGGCTTCACTGCAGGGCAGGGAGCATTCGTCAGCAGCAGGGAGGCAGCTGCCAAGCTGGAGCCTGGTTGGCTGCGGCCCCCAGTGGATATACCCACCCCTCGGCCCCCCCGTCAGCAAAGCACCTGGGACCAGGGCACGTCCAGTGCAGGGCCGCCGGCAGTGGCAGGGGAGCCGCTGGCAGGGGGAGTCATTGACATGTTCCAGCCCGGAGGGGTGGTGGATGCACCCTCCGAGTACGTCAAGACTGAGGAGGGGTGGCTGCTCGGGAAGCACCCCGACTTTACGGGAGAGCAGCAGGAGCAGATGGAGCAGAGCCTACGGGACCGCCAGGGGGCGTTCGCCTACTCCATGCTTGAACTGCCAGGCTACTGCGGAGCACAGGGTGAGTTTACGCTGGCCCTAGAAGACGAGCACAGCTCGTGCTTTCAGAAAGCAAGGGACATGCCACCCCCTAAAGCAGCCATTTTTAAAGAGAAGTGCCAGCCCATGATAGAGGCAGGCATTATTGTCAGGGTCCCCCAGGGAGGGCCCATCAAGTTTGCGGCCAACTCGGTCGTAGCGGCCAAGAAGTGTGCCGAGACAGGCCAGTGGTCAGATCAGCGCATTGCGCATGACATGAGGAGAATGAACCTCCGCACTGCCAAGCAGAAGTTTGCCATCCCCAGGATGGAAAATATCTTTCAGAACCTGGGCACAGCTAAAGTGTTTAGCAAGGTGGATCTGAGGTCAGGGTTCATGCAGATCCCCATCAAGGTCGAGGACCAGCCTAAAACGGCTTTCTGGATGGGCCCAGAACTGTGGATGTACACAAAGTGGAACTTTGGGCTGCGCAACGGGCCTCCCTTCTTCCAGCGTATGATGGAGGAAGAGATCGCCAGGGCGGGCCTGAGCTCCTTCTGTGTGGCATTCATTGACGACCTGCTGGTGTATAGTGACACGCCTGCAGAACACATCAGGCATGTAGAGCTCATGCTGGACATGCTCCACGCGGTGGGGCTGAGAGCGCATCCTGACAAGTCCCTGTTTGGGTGTGCCACGGTTGAGTACCTCGGCCACAACGTTTCGGCCCACGGCCTCACACCGCACGCAGCCAAAATAGCGGCTGTCATGGCTCTGCCCGAACCCGCATCGGTCAAAAACATTCAGGAGGTCATGGGATTCTTGAACTTCTACCGGTGCTACATCCCGGATTTCTCTCGAAAAGCCGCATGCATCAACGCCCTGCTCGTCAAGGGGGTCCCGTTTGTGTGGGGTCCCGAGCAGGCCCAGGCGTTTCAGCTGATCAAAACTGAGATGTGCGAGGGAGGCAGGGTGCTGCGCAGACCTGACTACAGCGGAACGGGGCCAGATGGCCTGGGGCCACCAAGGCCATTCCTGCTGTACACCGACTTCTCTAAACAGGGTATAGGGGCGGTGCTAGGGCAGTGCGACGACAGCGGCAGGGAGTACATGGTAGCCTGCACTTCCCGTTCCCTGAACAAAAGCGAGAAGAACTACTCGTCGTTCCAGGGGGAAATGCTCGCGCAGTGTACGCTGCTCGCACGTACCGCCATATGCTCTTTGGGTGCAAAGTGCATTTGGTCACGGACCACGAACCCCTCACCTATCTCATGGATAACCAGGCCCTAGTGGGGCAGCACGCCCGTTGGGCACTCATGCTCCAGGAGCTTGACATTACCATTGTCCACCGGTCAGGGGCCTGCCACCAGAACTCAGATATCCCGTCTAGGTCACCCCTCCCGTCCTCTGACGACCGCACAGGAGCGCGGCTAGACGTTGTCGCCCCAGAGCCGCATGCCCCAAGTAGGGCTGCCAGCGGACCGCAGGTCGCTATGCTCACAGGCCTAGGCAGGGTAAACCAGTGGCACGCAGATCAGGTGGTTCGCCTAGCACAGGAGGGCAGACGAGGCGTGCACCGCCTGCGAGCCGCTGAAACAGCATGTACAATGGCCCCGTGCGGCCAGGCTATCTCCAGCGCAAAGGATGAGGACGATGAGCAGGCACAGCCTGCCAGTACTGCAGAAAGAGCTTTCAATAGCAGGGCCAGGTCCCTGATCAACAATGTGCTGACCGACCTGCCCCGCTCGACCCCGGCCCACCTCCATGCAGGGGTGGATACGGCATGCCTACCAGCAGAGGCGGTGTACGCCCTGGAACAAGAGGGAGTGGTCATGTTCGAGCCCTTCGGAGGTATGTGCTCTGGGCTTGAGATGGTGCTTAGGGCAGGCATCCCGGTCACACAGTATCTGTACGCCGACACCAGTGCCACCATCCGGGAGATCGCGGGGGGCAGGCTGGTGCAGCTGCACAAGCAATACCCGCTATTGCTCCCAGCGCCAGCTTTCGAGGGGGCGTTCAGGGCACTGCCCCAGGACGTGTACTCCATTACTGCCCATCACTTCATAGAGGCTGGGGCCCAGCGGGGTCGCCAGTGGTTTATGGTAGCCGGATGGGAGTGCCACGACTTGTCGGCTGCCGGCAAGGGCAAGGGGCTCGAGGGGGACAGGAGCAAGTCTTTCTTCCCGCTTATCAGGCTGCTAGGATCCTTGCAGATTCTGCAGAGGGCCAAGCCACCGGCATACCTGATTGAGAATGTTGCTATGCAGTTAAACCAGAGGAGCGAGAAGGCTAGCGTAGAGGCCTTCGGCGAGGTGTGCAGGATTCTGGGCAGGCCTTCCCTGTTTGATGCGGCGCAGGTGGGCTCCTATGCCCACCGCACGCGCAACTACTGGGGCAACCTGGCACCAGCTGCAGACATTGAGTTTGTTATCCAGGCATCGCATAGGCCGCACGACGGTATTGTGGATGACATTCTGGACGAGGGTAGTAGGGCACAGGTCGTGGCCTGCCCCGATAACGGCGGGTACCGTATCAATGTGTCCGGGCAACCAAGGAGGGCGCTGCCCTGCCTCATGGCCACCCCCGCATCCTACGCTTTCCGGAACGGGCAGATCGGCATGGTGTTCAGGCCCATGGGGGGCCTGCAGGAACCAAATGCCAATGAAAGGGAGAGGGCCATGGGGTACGCAGTGGGGTCCACTTTGCCCCGCCCTGACTTTCCTGAGGGAGATAGGAGGGCCGCCTTGGGCAGGTGCATGGATGCTTGGGCCCTCGAGGCTTGGCTCACCGTAGCACTTGAGGTGGCCAAGATCATCCCTAGGGAGCTGGCTCGCAGGGCCGGTTTACCAGGCCCAGACCACGACCCTGCTATCGGCATGACCCTAACGTCCACACATTGCGCCCTAGCCACTGCAGGCGGAGCATGCTCAGGCGAAGGCGAAGCAGCAGCAACGTATCGGCAATGCTTGGGGGAGTCAGCGGCAGCAGACTGGGCGGATGCCGCCCAGGAACCAGGTGGGCAGCCGGACCCAGAACCAGATTCCGTCCGGTCCACTCCTGACGAGGCAGGGGAGGTCGTGGACCCGCCAGGGTGCGCAACAGGACCTGCAGCCTGGGTGGACGTATGGACGGACGAGCCAGTCCTGCAATACCTACGATCGAAAGTGCACCCCCCTGGGGCAGAGGCAGGAGAACAGGCCAGGGTGCAGCGTAGAGCCGCACCTTTCCAGTGGGAGCCAGAGAGGGGGGGCGTGCTGATGAGGCTGATGCCAGACGGGCGGCGGTGTGTAGTTCCCAGGCCCGAGGACAGACAGGCAGTAATCAGGGAAGCTCACGCTAGCACTGGTCACTTCGGCAGCCGCCGCACGGCCTTCATGATCACGCAGCAGCACTGGTGGAGAGGACTTAGGGCAGCGGTCAGAAAGGCTGTCCAGGAGTGCGGGGTGTGCGACAGGGCAAGGGCGTCCACGTTCAATCACACGCAGCCAGACCTGCACCCACTCCCTATTGAGGGTTTATTTTTCCGCTGGGGTGTGGACCTGTGCGGGCCATTCACCACCACGCCTAGGGGCAACCGGTATGTCATGGTGTGTGTAGAGCACTACTCCAAGTGGGTGGAGCTTATCCCCATCCCCAGCAAGGCGTCTGACGTGACAGCCTTGGCATTCTTCCAAAACGTGGTCGCACGGTTTGGGGGGTGCGCAGAAGTGGTCACCGATCAAGGGACGGAGTTCCAGGGAGAGTTCCAGGACATGTTACTAGATTGTTTCATTGACCATCGCACCACCTCTGCCAACCATCCCCAGGCGGATGGGCTATCCGAACGGGCCGTCCAGACCCTCAAGACGGGCCTGCGCAAGTGCTGTGGGGACGGGAGCAGCGACGACTCGTGGGACAGGATGGTCCCGTGGGTAGCACTAGGTTTCCGGTGCTCGCCTCAGCAGGCTACGCGCATGGCACCCTACGAAGTACTGTACGGGCAGAAGCCAGTGTTCCCCTCCAAGGTCGGGGCAGACCTATGGAGCACAGCGCGGGTAGCAACGGTGGAGGAGGCAGCAGACCTGCTCCTCGCCAGAGTGGCCAGGATCAAGGAGGCCCTCCCGGTCGCGGGTGAGCACCTCAAGATCGCACAGCACCGGGACAAGTTGCGCTACGCCAGGATCCGCGGAGGAGGATATGTACCCCAGGTCAGGCGGTTCGCCGTTGGGGACTACGTGTACGTCCGGTACGCTTCAGAGCGGCGCAGCCTAGACCCCAAAGCCAGGCCGGAAATCCTGCGGGTGCAGCGGCTGGGGGAGACGGGGGCGTTGGTGTTGGAAGGAGCCGATGGCCTGACAGTAACAGAGAACGCAGTCATTTGCTCCCCATGCCATCTCCCCAACCTGAAGGGCAGGGTGGATTTCAGCACCACCAGGCCCAACGTCAGCCTGTCCTGCGAGGTCTGCCGCCTACCCGACCGAGGGGAAGTCATGCTCCTTTGTGACGCATGCAATACCGGCTGGCACATGGACTGCCTCACGCCAGCGCTATACGCCATACCCGAGGGCGATTGGATGTGCCCCAGTTGCAAGCCAGCATCAAGGCCAGGCCAAGAGGCGGGCCCGGCCGCAGAAACGGTACCCAGCAGCCCAGCCCATCTCGAGGAGACAGCGCCCAGGGCAGCCAGGGCAGCCGCCAGAGCAGCCCAAGAGACCGGAGCCATGGACAAGCCAGAGGTGGAGGTCATGGCCACCAACCCAGCCACTAAGCAAATGGAGCGGGGCATCGCCAGGCCCATGCCCAACGGGCTGTATGACATTTCATGCACAACGGGCAGAGGAGAAGCCAACGTCACCCCCAGGGCAGTCCAGCGCAGGGCCAAAGCGGCCATCGGCGCAGCAAGAGTAGAAGAAGAGACAGCCGACAAGGGGCAGACAGCTAGAAGGGTTTGAGCAGGATAGAAGCTCCCTTGAACAAGCAGTCCACGCTGGGCGCATACCGATCCCGGCGCTTGACCAGGAATACCGAGCCGGTGCAGACCCTCAGGGATAGCCCAAGGCGTCATAGGCACTAGTAGGCAGCAGGCAGTGGGGCCAGCCCCAAGCAATCAACTTCACCATTATACCGTAGTAAGCAGGAGCAGCGAGCAGATGGAATACATAGTAACAGAGGCTGCGGCGTTGATTCAAGTAGTAGAAGTGCACGCCAATAGTTTTTGGAGCAGATATCGCAATTGAGCTAGTCACCAGATGAAGGGCCAGGTTAGGCAAGGCACCGCTGCTACTGCGAGCATCTCCTGTGGCTTAGGGCCAGGTGTCAACGGCGCAGTGGGGCGAGAGCAGCGGCCTTCCCGCAGAGCCTCTGTACCCAACCAGGGGCTGAGTGTTGCAGCACCAGACAATTCTGTGTTTCTGGTTTCTCATGACTCTGTCGGATTCTGTGTTTCTGGTTTCTGATGACTCCGATGGATTCTGTGTTTCTGGTTTCTGATGACTCCGATTGGATTCTGTGTTTCTGGTATCTGATGACTCCGATGGATTATGTCTTTCTGGTATCTGATGACTTTAGGCGAATTCTGTGTTTCTGGTTTCTGATGACTCCGATGGATTCTGTGTTTCTGGTATCTGATGACTAGCGTTCACCAAACAGGCAGCCGGCGTCATAATCTCCCGTGCGCGTCTGATAGCATCGCAGCGTCAGCATCAGACGCCGCGCTCTTGCGCGCCTAGGCGAATTCTGTGTTTCTGGTTTCTGATGACTCCGATGGATTCTGTGTTTCTGGTATCTGATGACTTTAGGCGAATTCTGTGTTTCTGGTATCTGATGACTTTAGGCGAATTCTGTGTTTCTGGTATCTGATGACTTTAGGCGAATTCTGTGTTTCTGGTTCTGATGACTTTGAAGGATTCAATGTTTCTGATGGCTTTGGTGGATTATGTGTTTTTGATGGTATCTAAGGGTTGCTGAAGGTTGCAGAAGGGATGAACCTTTCGTACTTGCAACCGAGCATGACACTGGTGACGGTACTGATTCTGTGGGCCCCGATCAGGCCGGATCAGTTCCCGGAGACCTTTTGTCGAATGTACAGTACCGTGGGTGAGCCTGGGGCCCGCCACGGATTTCAGGGGGATTTTTTGCTGTGGTGAATTCCGTGCAGTGGATTTTCCTGCCGTGAATCTCCAGTGGATCTTCTGCAGACTGGCTGCATTGCAGTCAGGTGTCTAGGAGACTTCCGTGTTAGGGGACTGACAAGTTCTGAGTGTACATATTTTCCGTTTCCAGTTTCAGTACCACCCCTAGTCCGGCTCCCCACGCACGCCCGGTGTGCGTTTCGTGAGGAGCGGGGGGCGAGTAAAGTAGGGGCGGTACCTACAGTTAAGGGCGCCCGGGTAGGCCAGCCTTCCATCTTATGCGGTACGCGGTACCAAGTTATCCCTTTACAGCCCTTGTACCTCCACAGTCTAGTACAAGAGGCACGTGTGTACAGGTGTTGAACCTTAGTTGTGAGTAGTTTGAGCCGCTCTAAGGCAGTACTGACAGGTTACGCCATTTTGGCACGGTTACTGCTTTATGGTGCGACAGCTGTCACGGTATAATGCAGTATACGTGCCAAAACCGTAGGGACCGCTGACGCGGCCCCGTAGACTCCGCAGCTTCCCTGCGGAGCCCCCTTTTTAGGGTTAGACGCCCAGCTTCCCACTTTCGGGAAGATCGGAGGCCAGGATTTCCCGTACTCTAGTAATAAGGGCCTGCCGGGACATTGTATCCCGGCTTGCCCGGCTTGCCCACTGTCCCTTACTTCGTTCCCTTTAAGTGGACAGGCCTCTATTTGTAACCAGCACCGGCTAGATCTCGGAGACCTACCCAGCGAAGTGCATCAAAGCCAGTACCACTAAGTCAGTCAAGCCTAGATCAGCGACCCAGCCATCTAGCAAGCACGAGAACACCTAACCCGAAGCCCAGCCCTACCTAGGACTACGTCGACCGCAGTCTACGGCTACGGCTTCGCCCGCTACACGCGGTAAGTGACTCATAACGACCTGCAGGGTTCGCGACCCGTCAGGCCATTAGTCTAGCTCTACAAGCGGCCAGCCCCGCGTCGGTCACCTAGAAGTTCCAACCACAGCTTAACGCGCAGCGCATTCGCGGCCAGCGTGTAGGCGCTGAGTCCGCCCGTAGGCGTCCGCCACTCAGTGGGGAAGAAGTCCGCCACGGACCCTAAGCAACCATCGCGAGTAAAGTAGGGGCGGTACCTACAGTTAAGGGCGCCCGGGTAGGCCAGCCTTCCATCTTATGCGGTACGCGGTACCAAGTTATCCCTTTACAGCCCTTGTACCTCCACAGTCTAGTACAAGAGGCACGTGTGTACAGGTGTTGAACCTTAGTTGTGAGTAGTTTGAGCCGCTCTAAGGCAGTACTGACAGCTTACACCATTTTGGCACGGTTACTGCTTTATGGTGCGACAGAGCTTCTACCGATCGGATGGGCAGGCGTTCTTCAGTGGGCAGCACGACTGTGGCAGCAGGTGTGCTCCAGGTGCTTCGCCCACCTCAGTGATCAGACCCGGGCCATCGAGGAGTTCCGAAGTCACCACCTGGCAGAATGGGCAACAAAGGCCATCATGGGCAATTGGGCATCCACCACACGGGGCAAGACAGGGCGACGCTGCTGGCAGCCCTACGCAGGGTGTCCAAGGGAGCAGCAGGGCCAGAGGCGGCCCTCGCTGTTAAGGCCTTCGAATGGTGCAACGGCACAACAGGGGATCAGGAGGAGCCCGAATCCGAGCAAGAGGAGGAGCTCCAGGAGTGGGAAGGATTCGAGGCGTCCAGGCTACAACCAGACGACCGCAGGGAGGTGCGAAGGTGGCAGGAGCAGACAGAAGGAGCTGCCCCAGCTGCAAGCCAAGCCAGGTGGGAACGCCTGGAGGCCAGCAGTGAGCCCAACCTCCGGAACCAGCGGCTGGATGTAGGGCGCAGGCCCAGGCCAAGCAGCCCCGCGACCAGCGAACAGCCAAGGACAACCAGCTTGCAGCTAGCCAGGGCAGCAAAGCAGGGCTCGGCGCCTAGAAGGGCCAGCAGGCAAGAGTCCCATGCTATGTTGCACAACGTAGACAATAAGGAACACAGCAGCCAAGAGGGCCAGGTGGACCACATTGCTGAATTCCTACGGGGCCAAGCGGCCCAGGCAGGGGGCAGGCCGGTCAGGAGGAGCCAAGGCCCCAACCAAGGAAGGAGGATCTTGCAGGACATCGATCCATCAGGTACCACCGGGAGAGGCGGCCCGCAAAGGCAGGAAAGCAGGGACGACGACCTGTCAGTTTCCGAGGCAAGGGAGTACACTGGCGGGACGCAACCAAGCAGGCCCATCAGTCACCAGCCAGGAAGGCAGGCGGAGTCAGAGGAAAATAGACACCAAGAACCTGCGATGCAGCCTTCGGGGGGCGGCAGCCGCCCCAGAAGCATGGCAAGCGAGAGGCCATCTGGGGGCGGGCAGTCCCAGCGAAGTGCAGACCGCAGAAACCAAAGGGGCCAGCGCAGTCGAAGCCCAGTCAGGGACGGAGGCGGCGGATCTGGCTCGGACCCCAGCAAGTCAGACTCGGAGGACACAGAGGGACGCAGCCCATGCTCCAGCAGGGAATCCATGAGACAAAAAGGGAAAGGATAGCCTTGGAGCAGGCGGAGACGCACATACAGCTGCAGAAACAGATGATCCTGCAGCTGGCTGGGGGAACACGGTTCACCAATGAAGATCCCCACCATCCAGGGCAACGTGTCAGTGCTGGACATGTCCCAGCCGGGGGCAGTCGCAGCCAGGCAATACTGCCAGGCCTGCAACTAATGGGGCTCGCACAACCGCCTGGCTTTATCTGACGAGCCGCCAGCCCTGGCAGTGGTGGCAGGGGGAGATCGCGGGGTCTTGCCAGTCCCCCTCCGCCATGGCTCTGTTGGTCCGCTCATTGGTGAGCATGTGGACCGCCAAGCCAGCCTTCGTGGGGCCGCTGGTGATAGCCATACGATCAGCGCCCCAAGGAGACAAAGCCTCCCGGGAGGTTGAGCGGATCCAGGAGGCGTGGACGCCCTCGGTGGTCGGGCCGCCAAGCGAGGCGTCCCTGCTCACCCTGTGGATCAGGGTGGTTCAAAAGGAGGTAGGCAAGCCGAATTCAGACGAGAGGGCAGCGGTCACCGGCCTCAAGCTGGGAGTCAAAACCACCTTGGACCCGGGCGTCAAGCCGGAGGAAACTGTGGAGGCATTCGCCCACAGCGTCATGTCCACAGCAGAGATGCTGCAGATCTCCAGGGACGCAGTTGACCACTTCGGCAGGAGGCATTCGGTGGCCCACATGTTCTATGAAGGGCTGCCAGGGGCGGTCAGGGTCAAGCTGACTGCATTTATCATGACCGTGCCAGGCTACCTGAACATGACGGACGAGGGTCAGGTGAAAGTCCTGACGCAGCAGGTGTTGCTGTGGGAGAGGTTCGCCCTGGAGTTGGGGGTTCTGGCTGCCCTAGACACCAGGCAAGGGCCAGGAGACCAACAGCAGAGGGGCCAGGGGGAGCAGCAAGCGGGACGCGGCAGACGAGATAGGCCAAGCCAGTGGGAGGCCAGGCCTAGATTGGATGGGCCGGGATCGGCGCCTTTCCAGAACAGCAACCAGCCTGCCAGGCAGGAAGGAAGAGTCAAGGGGGGCACGTGGGCCGACCAAGCCACAGCCTTGACGACCAGCACCCACGGCACTGGGGGTGCCCCCAAAGCCTGCTTCCAATGCGGCAGCCTGGACCACCTGGCAAGGGACTGCAGGATTCCCAGGGCTAGTGACGAACGCCGCCCAACTCCCCTGGCCACCGACATTGCTACGGGGCAGGCCAGGCCGCCGCAGCAGCCATACCCGCAGCCGCCAAGGCCGCTTGGGCAGCCTGCCAGCAGAAACTATGACATAAACCAAGGCGGCAGGCGATTCCCGAGGCAACCGCAGGGGCAGGCGGGGCATGGCCAGCAGTCGGCTCACATGTCCCACCTCTCCGGCCCCTCAGAGCTAGCTGAGCCATATGGGTGGCACCAGACGGTTGCCGACAGGCTGAGCGAGTCCGTCGCCTTGCTGACGCAGGTCGGGCTAACACCCAGGCCTGGGGAGTACAAGCAGGCAGCTCACAACGCCAGGCCTCGGTCCTTCAGGCCCTCATCTAGCAGTGAAGAGGAGAGAGAACCGCTAGTTATTGAACGACTTTCCAGGAAAGGAGCAAAGATACTTGCATTAAGTCGGCTAGCTGACGGTCTGTGTGATGTCCGTGCGCATGTGGTTTACCTTAACGAGAGGATCACAGCCCTGGCGCACACTACCATGCCAATGGGGACCACGCCAGTCCGTGGTGAGCCGGGCTGGGTTGGTCGGGGGCGTTCGGTCACCATCAGTCCTAGGCTGCAGTACTTCAAAAACGACAGGCGTGACTACAGCCAATGTGTGGGCCTCATGGTCAAAGGGAAGGTGCTAGTGGCCCAGAAGGACACAGCGTGCTCTTGCCATGTCATCACCGTCAATATCGCCGAGAAGCTGGCCATGGGGGCCAAGCTAGTCCTGACGGACGAGAAAATCAGGACCACCGACAATGCTGGCGCTGACCTGCACGGGATCCTTTTCATCTACGTCGTGTACGGGTACGGGAGCCCGAACGCGGTCGTGGAAAAGGCAGCGGTCAGGGTGGTCAAGACGCCCCCTTACGCGTACGAGCACCTGGTGGGGAACCCCGAGTACCTCAAGCACGGGGGGATCCTGGAGGCTGCGGGGCGCTTGTCCCTGTTTCCCCAGGATGGAGCCGACGGGCTGACCCTGCCGCTAGTGCTGGCCTCCCCAGCAGGGGGCCACCAGGCGGCAGCAGCAGCATGGGCCGGCCTGGATGACCCGACTTGGTGCCCGGGGAGTGGCCCACAGGTTGGGACGAGGAGAGCCCAGACCTAACCCCGCATTGTGCCATGGTGACAGGTACATGAGCCAGTCTACAGCGGCACACCACCGTGGCTGCGACCCGCGTCACTCGCCTGCCCGCGGCAGAGGCACCTGCGGCGGCACCAACGGGGGCCATCCAGGCCAAGGCCAAAGCAGGCCGCGGTGCAGGAGCTGAAGGGGAGTGTCAGCGGACAAGACAAAAGGGGCCACCCCTACAGCCGCACCGGGGGCCGGGCCAGCTGGGAAGGCCACTGCCCAGGCCTGCCCTACGCCAGCGGGCCAGGACGGTACCAGGGGTACCGGGGGCCGGCCCGCCAGCAGGGACAAGGACGGCGAAGACCTGGGCCCCTCAGTTGCAGCGCGAGACAAGGCAAGGTTAGCTATGGAGCAGGAGCACGCAGCCAGGCAGGAGGTCAGGAGTACCCTGCGGAGGCAAAAGGACGGCCCATGCGCATACTGCGATATGCGCAGATCGCATACTGACAAGGAATGCGAGCAGCGGCTCAGAGCGCTCCTGGACACCGAGCCAAGCAAAGGCAAGGACTCATACAGCATGGGCAGCTGCCAACCAGGCTCCCCAACTGCGCACACGCAGGACACCAGTTCCAGCGATGAGGAGAGGACCGACTCGGAGGACGAGCAGCAGGCAGGCCCGGCCGACCCCAGGGACGCAGTCATCAGCAGCATGGAGGCCCGGATCCAGGGGCTGAGCAAGGCCCTCAGGACCATGGCCAAGCAGAAAATTGCTAGCAGGGAAGCCGACATCTACTTCCTCAAGATGGAGCAGTCCAAGGCCGTTGCGGGCGGGGCTGCGGAGAGGGACCTGTCCCGATGGCGGATCGAGTGCGACTCGTGGATCGCCGAGATCAACGTGCTCAAGCGGACGTACAAGGAGATGTACAGTTTCACAGAAGCAGCCCCAGAGCTGTACCCCAATTAGCCCCAGTGAAGTCCATCGGGCAGCCAGCAGCGGAGCTAAGGAAAAAACCAGGGAGGCCGAGCAGCCGCAGCTGCTAGCAGAGAAGAGTGCCGAGGCCCCACAGCGGGACATGGCACTGGACGAAGGAGCCAAGGGAGGCGTGAAGGACGGCGAGGAGGGGACGCGGAGCGATAAGCTCACCGAGGTCCAGGAGGTACTGAACGGGCTCAACGACCCTGCCCTCTGGGGCCCCCTGGAGGAGCTAGCGCCGGACCAACAAGACAAAAGAGGCAAGCCCAAAGGGAGCGACCACCCCAGGGCAGACGTCAGCCGCAGCCCCAGGCCTCGGGCACGGGGGTCAAGCTGCGGCCCAGAGCGCGACAGCAACGGCCGCAGGGGTCCAGGCCCGCCAGCGCCGAAGGACGTCGACCGAGGGGAAAAGGGCCCAGAGCGCCGCAGCGACCGCAGGGAGCGGCGGGCCTCCAGCGCCGAGAAGCACCGTGACGAACGCAGGCCGGTAGAGCCCGCAGGCGGAAGGACCGGCATGGGTCAGCAGCCCCAGGAAGGATCACCGGGCAGAAGGCGACCCCCAGCACCACGGGGCGCCAGCAGCGGCAGAGACCAGCGCCCCAGGGGCAAGGAGGTCAACAGCCCAGACGGCAGGAACCGGAGCAGGAGAACTAGAAGCCGTAGCCCCGTCACCCTCGGAAAGGCGCCCCGCCATATAAGCAGGGAGCATGAGGGCAGAAGCGGTGGGCACAGGGCCAAGGGGGTTGCCCGCAGCCCCCACGGCGAGCGTTGGCCGTAGGGCAGAGCCTGGATCCCCTTCAGGCAGGGCCCGGCCCACAGCCCCGTCAGAGAGAGGAGATCAACAGCCGAGGAGCCGGGAGAGAGCAGGCGGATCAGGTGGACACCGCCAGAGGAATTTTGCCCGGGGCAGGTCCGACAAAACCGCAACCCCTCAGAAGGGCGCTTGCTACATCTGCGGGGAGACTGGCCACCTCTCCTACGAGTGCAGCCATGCTCAGACCCGGCCCTGGCGGCCCAGCAGCAGAGGAGAAGACCGGACGCGAGCCCCTGACGGCTCAGGGCCCAGCCGTATCAGGCAGGAAGAGCCGGCCAGCGGCGGCCAGCAGCACGACCACCTCCGCAACTTGTGTGAGGCGTCCAAGGCGGAGCCTTTTGACGTGTGGGCGGCCAGGCGAGCCAACACTCTACCCCCAGACTGGCTGCCAGGCCCGCCCGGGGGACCAAGGTGGGCTGGCAGGGGGACCCATGGGTGCTTCGCAACCATCTCAAGGGGGCACGACCCGGGGTTTGACGAGCAAGACACCTGGGCCGAGCAGGAGTGGGTTGACGCGCACCTAGAGGGGCAGGAGGAGCAGGCGCGGCAGCCAATAATGGACCCTCAGGAGGGTTACGAGCCGAATTCAGGGGCAGGCCAAGCGTGGGTGATCGATCAGACCCCTAGGGCGCAGGAAGGACTGAAGGAGAGGTGCCCCAGCAAATCCACCATTGGAGGGTGGCCGTTGAGGCGTTGGCCACCAACTGCCTCCTGACCATGCCCAGAGGCTCCCCTAAAAACACGGCCCACGCCCTAGAGTTCTTGACCTACCTGAGGCACCTGGGAGCGCCGGCCCCGCAGGGGGGGTGGCTCGCCTTCCTCGCACCGTTCCTGCAGGAACTAAGAGCCAGGGAAGAGGGCTACTATGACCGCAGCGACTCCGAGGGCGGCTCCTACAGCCGCGGCCCTGAGCAGTCGGGGGAGGTTCCTTGGGACGAAGGGGAGTCGGATGGCCTTTCCCTCGGCCCTGAAGATCTCCCCGATGTGTTGTGCCCATGTACCCCCGCAGCAGAGGAGCCCGCCGCCGGGCCAAGGGCCGCAGCCTCCGAGGAAGGGAGTGGCATCAGCCCCCTGTTGCAAGCCCATGATGCCTAGGGGGGCACCACCAGCCACCCCCCAGCCACAGCCAGCGGCCATCGCAGCTGCAAGGCGGAGTGGGGCCCGCTGGAGGTGACGTGGATGGAGGTAGACGCAACCAGCGAAAGAGAGGAGAGGAGCGAGCCAGAGGGGCCGCATGACCCAGATGACATAGGCGATAGCGGACTCGCTGCCGCAGGTGACGAAGGGGCCCAACGCGACCCCTGGCCCATGAGGAGCTTCGTGCAGTGGTACCCGGTAGGTATCGACATGCCAGAAGCAGCCACCACCGAGGCCATGATCACCCTCCCAGCCCAGTCCGCGGACGGGCTATGCAGGTTGCAAAACCACTGGGGCATACCGCGAGGGGAGGTGATCTGTGTCAGCAAGCAAGCCGCGCTGCATGCGGTCGCAAGGCTGGTCTTCCCTTGGGACGCAGTCACAGCGGTGCTCCTGACAGCGGCCCTTAAAGGTTACATCAGGCCCAGCACGGCCATGGAGGAATTCATGGGTGCCACGTGGGTGCATCCCATCTACGCGGGCTGCTTCAGCGAGCTCCTGGGCAGCGCGGCCAGAGAGGGGGTCACCGCGGTGGAAGAGCAGATCCGGGCCGACAGAGCCGTCCCGGACACCGCCCGCGCCTACGGCATGTGGCAGCATGCCCAGGACGGGTTTATGAGGAAGCCATGGGCAGAAAGCTGCGTCATGAGCCTCGCGCACCACCCGTTCCTGGCCAACCAGGCCTTCTGCGTGCCCACACAAGCCGCTGCCCGACAAGCGGTTGACCAGGCGACGGGGCGGGACCAAGGCGGGTACGATGGGGCCGGGATCCTCCACCCTGGGGCGCCTCGCCACTGCCCCAGCGTCGTCATGAGGGGGCAGGGCATCGCCAGAGACGTCATGGGTCAAGCGGTACCTTGGGGGTACGCGCCTGGAGAGGCCAGGGTGGCTATCCCAGTTAGGCTGACAGTGGCCTACTACCATGAAGACCAGGAAGAGCAAGGCGACCAGCCGAGCCCCGCGCCACGGGCATGGGTCCACATGCACGCCACACGCGATGACCAGCCTATGTGATTTTTCTTCAAGACAGCCACTCAGGTGCAAAGCGCCAGATGCCCCTCCGTGGAGCTAGCGGAGGAGCACGCGCTGTCCACCATCAGGGGAGCAGACCCAGCGGCTTGGTCCATCATGATGATGGCCCTAAACAGGACGTTGCTGCCAGGACAGATGTCAGCAGCGGTCAAACACATCGAGATAGTGGACGAGCTGTGGGCACCCCTGGAATCCTCCGACTGCCCCACGCAGCCCTCGGCGCGATGCACGCCAGAGGCTGGCGAGTCCGCGTGGAGAGGCCAGCAGGCCCTGGCCCTCTCAGCCTTTGCACTGGGCAGGCTTTAGAGTTGCCTGAGACAGTGGCTGCAGGTGGAGCAGGCAGCCTACTACAACGGAAGGCTGTCCATCCTGCACCCCCATTGGTCCGCCTCAGCAGCCACGGTTCGCCTGTGGTGGCAGAAACACCCCGGGGGGACGTTCACACTCCACCCCCTGTTCAGCGGCAGCAACCACGATGCAGCCCTGCGGGACCTGACGAGGCTGCTGGATCAGGGCATCGAGGACCGCCAGGAGACGCCGCGGGGGCGATGGGGAGCATTCCGGGAGTTCGCCAGCCCGGGCAACGCCAACAGCTCTGACGGAGTGACCCTAGACATGCCATTCGGCAACGAGGAACATGCGTTCTTCACCTCGTTGCAGGGGGGCGACATGGAATTGGAGTGGCCCGAGTCAGACGAGGAGGATGACCTGGAAGGTCTGCCACAACTGCTGCATGACTCAGATTCCGAGGGGGAACCAGCAGCCGCAGCAGAGCAGACAGAACCGCCAGCGGAGAGGGTGGGGGCGGTTGTAGAGCCCTCCATGACCGCAGCTAGCTCTGCGCAGCAGGACTGCCAGCGGGAGCAAGGCCCAGGGGAGCGGCCGGAGCTCGCGGCGACCCCAAGGGCCCGCGCAGCCCTAGCGCCCAGCTGGAACAAGGGGCTCGGCGAGACCAGCAGCGAGGACAGCCCTCCAGACTCTGGGGGACCCAGCTCACCCTCTGAGGCAGCTGCAGGGGAGCCCGAGAACAAGCTTAAAAACCTCTGCAAGGAGCAATGGGCTGACGAGCTGAGACGATTCGTGGCCCAACGCGACAAGCAGCGGCTTGAAGACGGGGCACCATCAAGGTAGCACAATACGGCAAAATCTGTTTCGTATCCGGAGCGGATCGCTGCTCCGCTCCGGATACGGCAATACTGCTCCGATCCGGCTCACCATGCAGGAAATTTTTGTGCAGCCCTTCCGGGCGACATGGCAGGCCATGCAACCCTTGCACATGTGCTGCTTAGACGCCATGGGAGGCGGGAATCAACAACCACGCGATAGTACGCCTACATAACAGGTCTGATATAACTGAGGACATCGCTGACGTTCTAGACATATTCGTTGATAACCTCGGGGAAACGCCCAAACCATCTGACCCCTCCAAGTTGTCTTCCAAGGCAATTCGCGATGGCATTGCAAGCAATGCAAGCTAGAGTTTTTTGGCTCCGGACGAAGCCTTTAGCCCATAGCAACAAAGTGACAGGGGAAGATGTATGCGATCAATCAATTGGCTGCTCTAAGGAACAACGAACTCCGAAAACAACGAAACACGTCCCTGACTACGATATCCGAATCGTCCGATCGATCAGCAATTCAGCACGAGCTCAGGAAATCCAGCCTTCGGGGAACCCTGAGCCAAAGTCGCCAAATTCTGCATACCGACGGTATTACCGTAGGCAAGGTAGAAAACTTGAGATTTAAAGGGCACGGGGGAAAAGTTGAGGGGACTGGGGTTGTTACTGTTTGGACAGTTCAGGATTTGGGGACTGCATCAATCATTGACTGTTTGGCCACAGCAATTTGCATGGTCCTTAGTCCTAACTAGTATACATGCATGCATGCATGCATACTGCATGGATGCATGGCTACTTTGGGGCCAGTAGAGGGGGGGGTCTGCCATCTGGGCATGCATGGGGGCTGTCTGCTGGCATGCAACCATCTTCATGTCTTTGTATGCCAGTATATTTGCCAGTGATGTGCCTACAAGTTTTTGACTGCAAACTAGTGATACTCCAAGCCTGCCGTATCGAAGCGGAGCGGAGCGGACCGGAGCAGAAGCGTATCCGGATCGTGCTACCTTGGGCACCATGGCCGGACCGTCAGGAAGAGACCGAAACCAAAAGCAGCCGCATCGAGGCCAGCCTGTGTTGGTTGAGCATGGTTCCGGGGCCCGACCCCGACCCAAGGATGCAGGGGCACAACCAAGCGGCAGAGGATTTGAGGCAGGCGTTCCAAATCCGCTTGCTGACCCACGCAAGTGAGAAGCACGACGCAGCTATTAACCAGTTGTTGGCCGCGGGCCCGGCAGGGAAAGCAAGCTCGGGGCCGCTACCGGTCCAGCGGCGAGCCAGCTTAGGGACAGCCGGCGGGATGGGTGCCCGCCTGGAGCACACCTCGGACCAGCTGCCAGTACCAGAGGAAGGGCAAGGATCAGGCAGCCAGGGCCGGCCCCGTGGAGGAACCGCCAAGGTTCAGGGTCATCCAGCCGGCACCACCAACACAGGCCATGGGGGCGACGTGCCTTGCACAGGATGCAACCAGGCCCGCGGCGGCGAGCGCATGGTCCGGTGCGACACTTGTGGAACTCCATGGCCCGACATGTGCATGAGGACCTTACCGACAGGGGCAGCCAGGGTGTGCCAGTTCTGCACGATCCCCGAGACCGTGCTGCTAAGGTGTTTGGGATGTGGAGAGAACCTTCGCCCAACACACCAGCCCAACAGGCGATGCTGCCGATGCCACGCCACAGCATGCAGCAACTGCGCGGACAGACCAGGCGGCGGTGGTAGCCGGCGAGGGGTGTGGGCCTGCTGCGGCTGCAGCGACACGGTACCCCCGGCATGGGGCCACGGCTCCGTCCACGGCGAGCCGTGCATGCGATGCGGAAAAAGGGGGCATGACTACCACGCCTGCCCCGCACCCGAAGTACGAGAGGGCAGGTGTGCCATCTGCTACCACCAGGGGCACCTGACCGAGGCATGCCCTTAGCGGAACCAGTCGCTGGGCATCATCAGACAATTACAGATGGAGGAAGACTCCAGGCTCGGGGTTCGGTGGTGGTGCAGTGTGCAGGAGGCACTGCCCAGCGAAAGGGAGGTGGTGTTCAGGGCAACCCAAGGCAGGGCCACAGCCTCTGAAGTACGACAAGCCATCGAGGCGCGAAGGAGGGATGAGGCCAGCCGGGCTAGGAGGGGGGAGCATCGCCCTGTACCACTCAGGGAGTGGTTCAGGGAAACAGATGACCAGCCCATGCAACCATCCATGCACGCAGTCCAATGCGCCCAGATCCTGTCCATCGGGGCAGACCTGGTCAAGGCCAACGACGAGGGATTGTGGCCAGAAGCGGGTGGGCCATTGGACAACTGGCCGGTAGAGTGGAGGGTGCCAGAAAGAACCAGCATGTGGAGCTACCTGGCCATCCAGCGGACAATGCTCCAGCCCCACCAGCTGGACAGACAACCGCAGAGGGAGGCAAGGGGCAGCGGCAATGTCAGAGCCCAACCCGTCAGCCAGGAGAACGCTCACAGACCTGCTGCGGACGACTCACGCCAGGCCGCAGCAGGAGGGCGTCAGACCCCAGACAGCAGCGGAGAAGCAGGGGCAACGGATTCCTCAAGGGCCAGGGCCGCCGCAGCTCGGAGTGCGCGGAACACCAAGAACCGCTCGCGCCAGGGGCGCAGGAGGGCGGCAGACAGAGAGATCAACAGCAGCACAGAGTGCCCGTCGGCCGTCGCCACCCACCAAGATCAGCCAGGTGGAGCTGGAGATCTCCTGGAGGGAGGGGCCGGTAGGGCAAGGCCAACCAACAACCCCAACACCGCCAGTTCCAGGAGGGCCGCAGCCCAGCTCAGACGACAGCCCGCATGCCGGGGCCTCCTATCCTACACAGCCTTCATAGGACTCCTGGCGTGCCTCTTCCACTTGGCGTTGGTGTGGCTGCTCCTCTCCTGCTTCCCCGGAACGCATGCCAGCGGACGAGGCGTGCGAGGAGGAGGCTTCACGGCGGGGCAAGGGGCATTTGTGAGCAGCAGGGAAGCAGCGGCAAAGCTGGAGCCGGGATGGCTGCGTCCGCCGGTGGACATGCCTGCTAACCGTTCCGGCCGCCAGCACGGCAGTTGGGACCAAGGCACCTCCAGTGCCGAGGGGAGCCGCTGTCAGGGGGCGTCATCGACATGTTCCAGCCCGGAGGGGTGGTGGACGCAGGCCCTCCGATTACGTCAAGACTAAGGAAGGGTGGCTGCTCGGGAAGCACCCTGACTTTACTGGCGAGCAGCAGGAGCAGCTGGAGCAAAGCCTGAAGGACCGCCAAGGAGCGTTCGCCTACTCCATGCTGGGGCTGCCATGCTGCTGCGGGGCGCAGGATGAGTTCACGCTGGCCCTAGAAGATGAGCACAGCTCGTGCTTTCAGAAGGCCAGGGACATGCCACCCCCTAAAGCCGCCATCTTCAAGGAAAAGTGTCAACCCATGATAGAAGCTGGCATCATTGTCAGGGTCCCTGAGGGGGGTCCCATCAAGTTTGCGGCCAACTCTGTCGTAGCGGCCAAGAAGTGTGCCGAGACAGGCCAGTGGTCAGACCACCGCATTGCGCATGACATGAGGAAGCTGAACCTCCGCACGGCCAAGCAGGAGTTTGTCATCCCTAGGATGGAGACAATCTTTCAGAACCTGGGCACGGCTAAGGTGTGTAGCGTTAAGGGAACGCTAGGAAAGCTTTTATAATGATACACGCCCCGACCTCGCGTGAATCTCTTTGGCACATCCATCCCGAGGGATATTAATCAGTCCAATCATGCCTAAATGGGCATGCCGTGCGGCACTAAGCCATCAATCAAAGTAACAGCGTCAGTACCCAACTGAGATCGCTACATTCCCCCCCACTATAATGAATACCCGAGGGCATCCTAGCGGTATTGGCGGAGCGTGAGGGTATTAAAGAAGGCATAGGCACGTCTGTCATAGTACCATAGCTCACGGAACTCATAGAAAAATGAGCCCGGGTGGACGTATATCATGGACTAGCGGTGGCCAACCGACTAGCATTGGCATGAAATCCACTGAAAGCAAGAGTAGTGTCTCAGATCCCAGGAACTGGATACCACTGATACCCATAGTACCACTGAAAAAGTGGTATGTGGTAACCACAAAGATGCAGTGTGGCACCGACGAGCACACGTTGTTGTGACACAACGCGGAGTAACCATGAAACCAATCATGTGTTTCAAACATGGGTTTGACGAGAAGATCACCTTCCCCTGGGAAGAACCAACTCGGAGCGCTCAATCACAAAAAGTGATATGGTTACCTCGTCAATTACGTGGTTGGGGGTTAGAATCCAACGTAATTCCAATAGTCAGCCAAGTGAGTAGTCTCAGATAGGCTGGATTCACGTTCCCAAGTGTTATGCTCGGAACCATAGCCCTGCCACTTCACGAGATATTCTCGGAAAGAGCGGCGTCCGCGCTTATGAACGCGATGATCGAGGATCCGTTCGATCAAATAATAGTCCTCATTGTCCTCTTCACAGACAATGGGATCTGGCGGTTGCACCCGACCATCAGATTTAAAGGGCTTTAATAATGACACATGGAACACATCATGAATTCCCATATGAGTGGGTAGTTCCAATCGGTAAGCAACAGCACCCACTGCTGTAGTGATAGGAAAAGATCATATTTCGAGTACTCAAGAGTACCCTCTCCCCCACAGAGAAAGAGACATGTCGGCGTGAAAGGTTATAATAGGCCTTTTGCCGTTGATGAGCCGCTTGTATGTAGACAGCGCTTAGCGTCAGTCAATCCCGCTTGAAGTCGGTCAGCGAATGATGCCGCCGATGGTACCTTAGAAGGGGAGACTAATAGGGGAAGACGCGGGTCTTTACCAAAATTGAGTCGGAACGGTGTAGTGCCAATGGACTCATGGTAGGAATTGTTAATGGCAAATTCTGCCGCGGGCAAGCATTTGTCCCAATCACCGTGGCGGAGGCTGCCAACATAGTGGCAAAGCATGTCTTCTAACACACGGTTAACCCGCTCAGTTTGACCATCTGACTGAGGATGGTAGGCAGTCGAGGCGTTATGCCAAGTGCCAATGAGACGTAAAGGTTCAGTCATAAAATGACCCACAAATACTTTGCCACGATCCGAGACAATATCGTCTGGGATACCATGTAATTTCCAGACGTGGTTGACAAAGAAATCTGCTGTACCTTCCGCTGTTATTGTGGTGTGGGTGGGAGCCATGTGAACCATCTTAGTGAGACGGTCCACAAACACGACAATGGCGTCGTAGCATGATGGGTAACAATCCTATGTTGCTTGACAAAAACCTCATCAATGAAGCAGTGACTTGCTTGGGTGTCCATGGCTAGGACACGGGGTGCACCACAAATCGTGCCCTTGAAAGTCATGAGTAATGAGGGTCCCACATCAGTGTCATCATTGAGAGTGTGGGTGGCATGGATGGTTCACGCCTTAAATGGTTCATCGTAATAGATGTCAACTGGCCATGGAATTCCTGGGGTGTGTCTTTGTGATTGTTGAACCAAGTCAAACAGAGGATATCCCATAGGGAACGTCATCAGCTTAGTCATACCCTGCAACAGAGACTCCCAAGGGGCGCCAGGCCAACGAGGGGCCATGATACAGGCTGAGACATGCTCCAGGTTCTTAGCTTTTACAGCCAAATAATGAGATACAAACTCGCCAAGCTGATTAAACGGGGCATTAAGCCGAACATGTTGATCAGAAAGATCGTTGCGAGTCAGGAAAGAATTGTTGGGTGAGCAGAAGTCCACACACAAGGCATTAGAGCCATCATTTGATGCACATGCATCCAACGTGAAACAAGAAGAGGCGTCCGCCTTCTGGCATGCGTCCGGCTCCGGCCAAGGTACCTCGCCGTACTCATGGGGGTCAAGCTTTGTGCAAAGACCCTCGGCACCATGAGAGTTACTTCACGGCCGCTAAGTTTCACAAGAAGGCTGAGCCCTCGCTTCAAGTAGGGCAAAATCAGGTTTGCTAATTGACATGCAATCTCCGAGCTTTTCATTTAACAACTCAGAGGGAGGACGGGCCACTTGCCGCTCTGGCCTAGCATCCTACTGGTCGGTATGCGGGAGGCAGACGGCAATTAGTCGTCTTGTGAAACTTAGCGGCCGTGAAGTAACTCTCATGGTGCCGAGGGTCTTTGCACAAAGCTTGACCCCCATCAGTACGGCGAGGTACCTTGGCCGGAGCCGGAAGCCTGCCATAAGGCGGACGCCTCTTCTTGACACCCCCAGCCTGCGGAACAGCAAGGCCCTTGAGTTTAAGCCAATGTGTGCAGCGGGGCTTAGACCCGGCCCCAACAGGAGAGACCTTGGACCCTTTAGAAACAGCCTGAGCGAGCTCAACTGCGAGGGTGTGCTTTACCAAAGCTGAGAAAGAGTTCCAAAAGGAACCTGTGGCGGGGTCAACCCTGCTGGAAGCCTGAGCCTCAAAAGAAAGCCCTTTCCAGTAAAAGGTCAAAAGGTTAGCGTCAGTAGGAGTCGGCGAACCGGCTCGAGCCATCAAAAGGCGAAAGCGCTGTTGAAACTCAGCAACCGGAGAGGTTTGCCGGCAAGAGTGTAACTCACTACGGGCAGCGGTCCGCTTATCAGGTTTAGCAAATGCCTACATGACCTCTTTAAATTGTCTCCAAGTGGGAGTAGGAACATGAGCCAAGAGTGGCTGAGCAAAGGCGGTATAAGCACGCAAGGCAGTGCCAGTCAAGAGGGGCATGGCCACGACAGGCCAGAGTTCAGGTGCAGTACCCGTGCCCTTCAGATAGTTCTCAAAAGAAAACATGGCATCATCCACATCCTCCGAGGAATTATCCCCAGAAAATTTTGCAGGTTGGGGCATCCGAGGACTACCCACCTTGGCAGATGCCGGGTCTGAGGATCCCGAAGGACCCGGCTCAAACGTTGCTGCCTCACGCCCCGACGCAATGTGCCATGCGACATACTGATGGCGGATGGGGCTGAACCACCACTCGCAACCTGGAGGGGGCGGGGTGACAGGTGCCGGAGGCACCGGCTGGGCGGCAGGCATGGGCTGATCAGCATGCCCACCAGCAGCGGATGCCGGACCAGCACACTGAGGTTGCTGGCCAGCTGCCCCGGGAGGAGCTCCCAAAGGAGTCCTCATCCATCCTGTCGTCGTTGTGAGGGTCATCGCCATCCCCGCCCTCCTCATTAATCCAGCGATCGACATTGGTCTGGACGTCAGCCATTGCCGTGCCAAAGTCAGCCATGGTTGTGCCAAAGGCTTCCTGGCGATCGATGACGCCATCCAGCCGCTGAGACAGGGCGTCTAGCCTGGCGATGACACCAAGACCTTCGACAGGAGACGCAGGCCCAAGGCGCTCAACGCGTTGGCTGAGGATCCGCACTTGGTCCTCAAGCCTGGCCACAGAGCCCAGCTGTGCCAGGGCAGTGTCGAGTTTGATAAAATCTGCCATGCTGCCTGACAGTTCTCATGACGTCATTGAGAGAGGTTGACAGCTGAACCAACAAAGAGCTCTGGTTGGCCTCCGTGGAATTAATGGGAGCGGAGGACTGCAACTCGACAGATCCCAAGTGGGCAGCCTGCGAGCCAGTGGACCGACGAGTCGGGTGAGGGTTGCTGGCGAAAGCAGCAGGAGCATCAGAATTTTGCAAAGTTCTGGGCTTTTTACCGCGACGCCCCGAAGGACTCACCAACTGTTCAGCTCCAGGCGTATCGACAACTGGTGCCGGAGTGACGTCTGCGGAGCGCCCAGTAGTGGGGCTAGTTGCTCGGGGTGAAGTGGGACGCGAAAGCGCCGCCCTGCGCATCTGCTGATCCGGAGATAACACGCCCACACGTGTTTGTCCAGGAGCATGTAGCCATTTCTGTTTCGTAAAAGAAAGCACAAGGCTATGGTGAGATGGGCATCCACGAGGGGAATCACCGAGCAAAGAGTAATGATTAGGGGTAATGCCTTTTCCTTTCAAGAATGGAAAAGAGCAGCCCGAGCAATCACTGGCAATGAAAGAGCCAGGGACAAAGGCGCAAGTAGGAGCGCGTCTGACGTGGCGGATCAAATCCTACCACGACAGAACTTAACGCAAGCAGAAACGCTCACATCAGAACTCTCCAGGACAGCGCACAGAAACGGGCTGTGGGAAGAGGAAAGGAGAAAATAAAGCGCAACAAGACACATAAGTGCTTGAGCAATGTGGGTCGGTGAGAAATCACACGAAGAGCCCACAAGAAAGCCAATTGCTGAAGACCAGGAATGACAGGTCGCAGCGAAGGCAAAATCAACGCCAAGTCGCAACACCGAAGTGCTAAATGAGTGCGAGGCGGACAAGAGAGCAAACAGCGAGAACGCTGGCTCGAAAATATTAACCCAGATGTTGATACCACGAATGGCCGAGCGCAACACTGGCCACGAGCAATGCCACGAAGACAAATGTCCAGGTTACTTCAAGAAGGAGTAGGGTTAGCAAAACAACGAGCTAGACAACAAGCAACGAATACCGGTACTTACAGTTCCAGCTCAGGACGCAGAGACAAACGTAGTAGGTTCCGAAATTTAAGAGGATACAAGACCTGCTCTGTAAACCACTGAAGCGTTAAGGGAACGCAAGGAAAGCTTTTACAATGATACACGCCCCGACCTCGCGTGACACATCCTCGCGAGACACATCCATCCCGAGGGATATTAGCCAGTCCAATCATGCCTAAATGGGCATGCCGTGCGGCACTAAGCCATCAATCAAAGTAGCAGCGTCAGGACCCAACTGAGATCGCTACAAGGTGTTCAGCAAGGTGGACCTGAGGTCAGGGTTCACGCAGATCCCGATCAGGGTTGAGGACCAGCCTAAGACAGCTTTTTGGATGGGTCCGGAACTCTGGATGTACACGCACAAAGCTGAACTTTGGGCTGCGCAACGGGCCTCCCTTCTTCCTGCGTATGATGGAAGAGGAGATCGCCAGGGCAGGCCTGAGCTCCTTTTGTGTTGCATTCATTGACGACCTGCTAGTGTACAGCGACACGCCTGCAGAGCACATCAGGCATGTAGAACTCATGCTAGACATGCTCCATGAGGTGGGGCTGAGAGCGCATCCTGACAAGTCCTTGTTTGGGTGTGCGACGGTTGAGTACCTCGGCCACAACGTTTCGGCCCACGGGCTCACGCCGCATGCAGCCAAGATAGCAGCTGTCATGGCTCTGCCTGAGCCCGCATCGGTCAAAAACGTCCAGGAGGTTATGGGATTCCTGAACTTCTACCCGTGCTATGCCGGATTTCTCTAAGAAAGCTGCATGCACCAACGCCCTGCTCGTCAAGGGGGTCCCCTTTGTGTGGGGCCCTGAGCAGTCCCAGGCATTTCAGCTAATCAAGACTGAGATGTGTGAAGGCGGCAGGGTGCTGCGCAGGCCGGACTACAGCGGGACAGGGCCGGATGGCCTGGGGCCACCGCGGCCGTTCCTGCTATACACCGACTTCTCTAAGCAGGGCATAGGGGCGGTGTTGGGGCAGTGCGACGACAGCGGCAGGGAGTACATGGTAGCCTGTATTTCCCGTTCCCTGAACAAAAGCAAGAAGAACTACTCGTCGTTCCAGGGGAAATGCTCGCCGCAGTGTACGCCGCCCGCACGTACCGCCATATGCTCTTTGGATGCAAAGTGCACTTGGTCACGGACCACGAACCCCTCACCTACCTCATGGATAACCAGGCCCTGGTACTAGGGCAGCACGCCCGATGGGCACTCATGCTTCAGGAGCTTGACATTACCATTGTTCACCGGTCAGGGGCCTGCCACCAGAACGCAGATATCCCGTCTAGGTCACCCCTCCCGTCCTCCGACGACCGCACAGGGGCGCGGCTGGATGAAGCCGCCCCTGAGCCAAAGGACCTGAGTGGGGTTGCCAGCGGATTGCAGGTCGCTATGCTCACAGGCCTGGGCAGGGTGAACCAGTTGCACGCAGATCAGGTGGTGCGTCTAGCACAAGAGGGCAGATGAGGAGTGCACAAGCTGCGAGCCGCTGAAGCTGCATGTATAGTGGCCCCGTGCGGCCAGGCTATCTCAAGCGCAAAGGATGAGGATGACGAGCAGGCACAGCCTGCCAGTACTGCAGAGAGGGCTTTCAATAGCAGGGCCAGGGCCAGGTCCTTGATCAACAATGTGCTGACAGACCTGCCCCGCTCAACCCCGGCCCACCTCCATGCAAGGGTGGATACGGCATGCTTACCAGTGGAAGCGGTGCAAGCCCTGGAAAAGGAGGGAGTGGTCATGTTCGAGCCCTTTGGAGGTATGTGCTCGGGACTTGAGATGGTGCTTAGGGCAGGCATCCCAGTCGCACAGTATCTGTATGCAGACACCAGCGCTACCATGCGGGAGATCGCATGGGACAGGCTGGTGCAGCTGCACAAGCAATACCCGCTGCTGTTCCACGCGTCCGCCTTCGAGGGGGCGTTCAGGACGCTGCCCCAGGACGTGTACTCCATTACTGCCCAGCACTTCATAGAAGCTGGGGCCCAACAGGGTCGCCAGTGGTTTATGATGGCAGGTTGGGAGTGCCACGACCTGTCAGCGGCCGGCAAGGGCAAGGGGCTCGAAGGGGACCGGAGCAAGTCTTTCTTTCCGCTGATCAGGCTGCTAGGCTCTTTGCAAATCCTGCAGAAGGCCAGGCCACCGGCATACCTGATTGAGAATGTCGCTATGCAGTTGAATCAGAGGAGCGAGAAGGCTAGCATAGAGGCTTTCGGCGAAGTGTGCAGAATCCTGGGCAGGCCAGCCCTGTTTGATGCGGCGGAGGTGGGCTCCTACGCCCACCGCGCGCGCAACTACTTGGGCAACCTGGCTCCAGCTGCAGACATTGAGTTTTTTATCCAGGCATCACATAGGCCACACGACGGTATTGTGGATGACATTCTGGACGAGGGCAGTAGGGCCCAGGTTGTGGCCTGCCCTGATAACGGCGGGTACCGCATCAACGTGTCCGGACAGCCAAGGAGGGCGCTGCCCTGCCTCATGGCCACCCCAGCATCCTACGCATTCAGGAACGGGCAGAGCGGGCTAGTGTTCAGGCCTATGGGGGACCTGCAGTAACCAGACGCCAATGAAAGGGAGAGAGCCATGGGGTACGCAGTCGGGTCCACACTGCCCCGCCCAGACTTTCCTGAGGGGGATAGGAGGGCCGCCTTGGGCAGGTGATTGGATGCTTGGGCCCTCGAGGCTTGGCTCACCGTGGCACTTGAGGTGGCCAAGATCACCCCAAAGGAGCTGGCTCGCAGGGCCCGTTTACCAGGTCCGGACCACGACCCCGCTATCGGAATGACCCTGAAGTCCACACATTGCGCCCTCGCTACCGCATGCGAAGCATGCTCAGGCGAGGGGGAGGTGGCAGCAACGTATCGGCAATGCTTGGGGGAGTCAGCGGCAGCAGACTGGGCGGATGCCGCCCATGAAACAGGTGGGCAGCCAGAGTCAGGAATTGATCCCGTTAGTTCCAATGACGACGAGGCAGGGGAAGTCGTGGACCCGCCAGGGTGTGCAGCCGGGCATGCAACCCGAGTGGATGTGTGGACGGACGAGCCAGTCCTGCAGTACCTCCGCCTGAAAGTGCATCCCCCAGGGGCCGAACCAGGAGAGCAAGCCAGGGTGCAGCGTAGGGCCGCCCCTTTCCAGTGGGAACCTGAGAGAGGGGGCGTGCTGATGAGGCTGGTGCCAGATGGGCGACGATGCGTAGTTCCCAGGCCTGAAGACAGGCTGGCAGTGATCAAAGAAGCGCATGCTAGCACAGGCCATTTCGGCAGCCACCGTACGGCCTTCATGGTCTTGCAGCAACACTGGTGGAGAGGACTTAGGGCAGCAGTCAGAAAGGCTGTCCAGGAGTGCGGGACTGCGGGGTGTGCGACAGGGCCATGGCGTCCACATTCAATCACACGCAACCCGACCTGCACCCACTCCCTATTGAGGGTTTATTTTTCCGCTGGGGTGTGGATATGTGCGGGCCATTCACCACCACGCCTAGATGCAACCGATATGTCATGGTGTGTGTGGAGCACTACTCCAAGTGGGTAGAGCTGATCCCTTTCCCCAGCAAGGCGTCTGACGTGACGGCCTTGGCGTTCTTTCAAAACGTGGTCGCACGGTTTGGGGGATGTGCAGAAGTAGTCACCGGCCAAGGGACTGAGGTCCAGGGGGAGTTCCAGGACATGTTACTGGATTGCTTCATTGACCACCGCACCACCTCTGCCAACCACCCCCAGGCAGATGGGCTGTCCGAAAGGGCCGTCCAGACCCTCAAGACGGGCCTACGCAAGTGCTGCGGGGACGGGAGCAGCGACGACTCATGGGACAGGATGGTCCCGTGGGTAGCCCTGGGCTTCAGGTGCTCTCCTCAGCAGGCCACGTGCATGGCACCCTACGAAGTGCTGTACGGGCAGATGCCTGTGTTTCCCCTCCAAGGTGAGGGCGGACCTGTGGAGCATGGCGCGGATGGCAACGGTGGAGGAGGCAGCAGACCTGCTCCTCGCCAGGGTGGCCAGGATCAAGGAGGCCCTCCCGGTCGCGGGCGAGCACCTCAAGATTGCACAGCACCGGGACAAGTTGCGCTACGCCAGGATCCGCGGAGGGGGGCATGTCCCTTAGGTCAGGCGGTTCGCCGTTGGGGACTACGTGTACGTCAGGTACGCGTCAGAGCGGCGCAGCCACGACCCCAAGGCGAGGCCAGAAATCCTGCGGGTGCAGCGGCTGGGAGAAACGGGGGCGCTGGTGTTGGAGGGGGCAGATGGCCTGACGGTAACGGAGAACGCAGTCAATTGCTACCCGTGCCACCTCCCCAACCTGAAAGGGAAGGTGGATTTCGGCACCACCAGGCCCAACGTCAGCCTGTCGTGTGAGGTCTGCCGCCTCCCCGACCAACGGGAGGTCATGCTCCTGTGTGACGCCTGCAACACCGGCTGGCACATGGATTGCCTAACGCTTGCGCTGCCTGCAGTGTCCGAGGGGGACTGAATGTGCCCCAGGTGCAAGCCAGGCCCATGGCCTGGCCAAGGAGCAGACCCAGCCTCTGGGGCACCGCCCAGCAGCCCAGCCCACCTCGACGGGGCGGCAACCAGAGCAGCCAGGGCAGCAGCAAGGGCAGCCTTGGAGGCGGGGGCAATGGACAAGCCGGAGGTGGAGGTCATGGCCACCAACCCAGCCACAAAGCAAATGGAGCGGGGCATCGCCAGGCCCATGCCCAACGGGCTGTACGACATCTCGTACACCACGGGCAGGGGAGAGGCCAATATCACCCCAAGGGCGGTCCAGCGAAGGGCTAAGGCGGCCATTGACGCAGCAAGAGCAGAGGAGTCAGCTGCCAAGGGGCAGACAGCCAGGAAGGGCAAGGAGGGATAGAAATCCCCTCAGTGGCAGTACGCGCTGAGCACTTGACGGAACCCACTCCATACCTGGAAGAACGAGCCGGTGCCGGCCCTAGGGGAACACCCCAGGGGCGTCACGGCTGGCACTAGTAGGCAGCAGGCAGTGGGCCGACGGCCAGCAGGACGTAGTCCTCAAGTACAAAGCTTTCCCGTTGTACCATAGTAGCAGGAGCAGCGAGCCAAAGGAGTACATAGTGACGACGGCTACAGCGCTGATTCAAGTACGGTAGTAGAATTGCATGACAATTGCCTTTGGAGTAGAGACTGCCGTAGGTCCAACCAGCAGAGGGGCACGACTAGGATAGAACACCGCTGCTACTACGCGCATCTCCTGTGGCCTAGGTCCAGGTGTCAACGGTGCAGTGGGGCGAGAGCAGCGGGTGATCTGTGTCTGTGTGCCTGACTGAGGCTTTCAGATTTAGACGCTTCCAAGCGGTAGAACAAGTAGAGTCTGATGGTTTCTGATAGTTTCTGAGGATTCTGTAGATTCGGATGGTTTCTGATGGTTTCTGAGGATTCTGTAGATTCTGATGGTTTCTGAGGGGTTCTGTAGGACCCTGGATTTCCGATGGTTTCTGACTTTTTATTGACTTTACCCGAGCATGACACTGGTAACGGTACCGGATTCTGTGTGCCCTGATCAGGCCAGAGAGAGATCAGGAGTAGCCCAGAGACCATTGTCGAGTGTGCAGAAACGTGGAAGAACGTAGGGTTAGCCACGGGATTCAGTGAATTTTCTTTGGTGAATTTCCTTTCGTGGATTTCCTGCAGCACATTCCTGCAGTGGATTTTCTTCAGTGGATTTTCTTCCGACTGTCTGGATTGCAGTCAGATGTTTAGGAGACTTCCGTGTTAGGGAACCGACAGGTTCTGTGTGTACATATTTTCCGATTTTAATTTCAGTACCACCCCTAGTCCGGCTCCCCACGCACGCCCGGAGGGCTTATCGTGCCGTCGTGCGGGAGCGGGGGGCGAGTAAAGTAGGGGCGGTACCCACAGCTAGGGGCGCCCGGGTAGGCCAGCCTTCCTTCTTATACGGTACGCTGTACCTAGTTCCCCCTTTACAGCCCTTGTACCTCCGCAGTGTAGTACAAGGTGCACGTGTGTACGGTGTTGAACCATAGTTGTGAGTAGTGTGAGCCACTCTAAGGCAGTTCGGACAGCTTCCACCATTTTGGCACGGTTACTGCTTTATGGTGCGACATCTTCCCGGCCGACGACCTCCATTTGTCCCCGCTCATAGGCAGCGTCCACCAGCGCTAGCACATTTGCAACGGGGAGAAGTTGTAGGTCAGCCGCCGCCTGACGCAGTTTGGGGGCGGCTGCTCCCGCTCTACCTCCTCTTAGACGACTAGGCGTTAAGAGGGTCCCCGCGGGTATCCACCTTGTAGGGACAGCCCATAGATGACGAGTTCACAAAACCACTCTCGGTGTCTGTACCCTATCCAGATAATGCACTAATATGCCAGTTCGGCCGCTTCATTCTTGAAGATGCCTCGCCAGTCGCAACCCACCATACGGTAATAGGCAGGTATGGTCCATGCTGGCGTTTTTTGATACCGCACGCACGGTCTTATTTTTCGGCAAAGTTGCATCTGAAGTGCTTTTGGCTCAGGCAAACGGCTGTAGAGGGTCAATATGCTATTAAGGGCAAGTTCACAACTACAAACCCGATCACCTCAAGTCTACTTTCAGTTAGGTCTTGGCGTCGCCACCATGTTTGGAAACTTCTCACGGACACGGACTGGCTGTGCACAGGGTTTTTTACAGCTCAACCGAACTCTATATCCACATACCCAGCGGCTTGGGGAGCCACAGCTTGGATTTCTGAATTTGAATTATCATCGGGAAGCAGGGACCGCCATTTAGAACCTGAGCTTGCTGAAGAACCACCTGTTCTTGCCAGTCTTGAACTTCTCCTCGAGCATCTTCTTGCACTCCTACACAGCGAGCAGACCAGGGGAACAGCAGCGTTAGACAAATCGCAAACGGCAACAGCATTCGCAAACAGATGGGCTCAGGTGCGGACAGACAAAGGACTAATTGGTAAATTTAGGTAGCAAGTGAGGGGGAAGGTAATTGAATGAAAGGCTGCACATGTTTCAGATGCAAATAATCTGCGAGGTTCACGAAGTGCACATGGATGGGGCTCAGGGGTAGGCCATGGATTCAGGCATCGCAAAAGAGACTTCCACAGCAAATTGAAAACCAGCTGCAAAGCCATCCACTCCAGATAAACGCATGTCCCCTGATCTGCCCAGTGCGGGTTACTTGCATCTGCCCCATCAAAAGCTCCTTGGAGGAAACAGCACTGCCCCAGTGTCCCCATCTTACATAATAATATTTTCGCCCTTTCGAGGCCAACATCCACATTCAGGCCAATTCAGTCCTGCCCTGCTCTCCATAGTTGCTGACCCTTTTTGACCCGTACTGACCCATATGCACATAACTGCCAGTGGTGCGACTTCCTTCCAAGCCTGTGAAGCCTAGCGGCTGAATCTCTCATATAAAAGGAACAGGAAAATACTACATCGGAAAGGACCAATTTGGCCGAGGTCCTGGGTAGACTGCCACAGTTGAGCGTAGCCTGTTGATGTTGTTATGAAGACCATTGGGCCTCTCCTCACCTTCTGGACCTCCACCTTCTTGGTGCTGTTGTCTAGCACATCAGCGGTGACGGAGGACTTGAAGTCCACGTCCAGGGTGTAGCGGGTGGGCATGATGTGGTTGTAGTTCACCGTCTTGATGAACGTCTGCAAACAAGCAGCGCACCAGCGATGTGTCATCAGCCAGCGTCCAGGTACCAAAGACTAGGCAGCTAAAAGGGCGCATGGACCTCTCTAGAAAGAAGCCATCATAATCGCCATTTTCCTCCAAACCCGCATCAACTGGGGACGGATGAATATAGTTTGTTAGATGAATGCCCCTCCCTGCTTGCGTATCCATACACAAGCAGTGCCGTGGTCATGACGAGCATCGGTTTGCCAGGTCAAATCAGCATTGTTCAGGAACTCCTTCACACATCAAGACAAGTACCTCAAGCAGCATCAAGCCAGTCCAAACACTGCCACCATCGTCTACAATCCTTAGAGTCCATTCAATATTTTTCAGTGCTGGTTACATCTTGCTAGTGTCAGCACTTCTACATCCCTGCCCAAGCTCGGCCCAAGCTCGGCACAGCCTAGAGTATTGACAGACCCACCCCCCAGTCTTTCGCCGTCCTTCGCCAGCTGTCCATCAAGTTCCAGATCACTTCAGCAGACGGCACAACGCCGCTGCCGCTGGCTGCATAACAGTTAAGCTAGTGCCACGCTCAGGACTACCATGCCTCAACTAATGTTATTTGGGGCTTATACTAACTCCTAAAACATAAAACCCCAGCCTTGTTGGCTGGACCAGGACAGCAAATCAGACACAGCGACATGCCAGCTGTATTGTGAAAGAATGAACTGCGCAAAGCACAACAAATCCAGCCTAGACCCAGACCAAGCCTGGGGCCTGCAAGAACAGGGTGGTGACACCGGGGACATGCGAGCTGGACCATTCAACTGAGCTCTGAAGGTACTTGGCATGCAAAGGGTCCAGAATTGCAGCCTCGAAAGGCTTCATGTTGTTTAACTATTCCATCTCATGCGCTCACAGCTTGAACTGTCTTTGCCCTACCTTTCGAGGCTGAGCACTGGCTAACCCAGCCAGGGGCATGTGGAACAGCCAATTGACTTGAGACCTGCTTCTAATTGTCCTACACCTCATGATAGCTTCTACGTGCACTACCTGAGAGCTCCAGTGTGGTCCAAGGGGCTGCGCCTTTAGACCAGGACCTGTCCACTTGTTTTCGCCCAGCGCCCCTCACATGACACGGCTACATGGCTTGCTGCCTCGCTTACCTTCACGGTGGACCTCTTCGCCTGCTTCTTCAGGGAGGACCGCTTGATGACCTGTAATCAAAAGGGGAGGAGGAGACAAGAGTTCGGGGGTGCGACGGATCTACAATGCCACGCTCCTGCGGCGCATGAGTGAGAGCGCCTCTCTGATCACGTAGCGCGTTGGAGCATCAGCATCGCACATGCGTCTACTTATCGTTACTCCCAATCTGCCCCGTACACGACAGAGATCGAAGGGGGCAGGACCAGAGGCAGAGGCTCGCACTCTAGAGAAGAGTGAGTCCCGTCGACGAGGAGCCTCCCCACATGATCATTGTCACTGGGGAATGAATGTAGAGCCTTGCAAATATATGCAGCCGCATGAGTCTTACGCAGTTGCTGCTCCTTCGTGCTCCGAGGGAGGAAGGACATACAGCTACTATAACTGGCGTACCTTTCTGGGCTCCTTGCTCAGGCCGACAACTAGGGCATGTCCGTAAGGCCTCGTCGACGTCCCTTCGTCGTGGTTCTTCACAATGACCGCCTTCTTGCCGGCATAGCGGCCAGTAAGGACGATGATAACCTTGCCGGGCTGCACAATCAGAATTAATGCAGCTCAGAGGCACGCCGATGCAGTCAGCGACACGACCAGAACAGCGGCCAAAACACGGCAATGCGATGGTGCTCTGCAGCGGCTGCCGGGGCGGCTCGAGGGCGCACCTTCAGGAACTTCACCATTTGACCCTGCGCTGAAGAAAGAGAACGAAGCGTGGGGAAGAACGAATTTGGTAGGCCGTGGAGGTTTTGAGGGCGGGTTCAGGGCGCCGTACAGAGCAATGCAGGCCTGGCCTGTGTCCGTTCTGTCTTGTTCCCCTTGTATCTATTTGTGCCAACTTAACTAATCCGAGCAATTATTTACATGTGTACACCTGTCATTAATTGATTGAAGGTAGGCCTCATTGCTTTCGAGCAAGCTCTCCCAATGCTCAAGGTTGAATGGACATGCTGTCTTGATGAACTTCTGCTACTTTTTACTAGCTGAAATTGCTGGTGGGCACTGGGAAGAATTGTTGGTGGCCTGGTTGTGCCCTGCCAGCCTGGGCCCCTGGCTCAACAGTCAACACTCCAGCAGCTCAGCATTTACACTCTGTGGCAGTGCTACTTGTGCGTATGCTATCTACGGTACATGGGCATGCCACCTGAACCTAAGCGGTCACAAGTAGGGTGGCATATGCGAATCGCCCATGGCATGCTCCTTGCCCTCCTTCTTATTGTTGCCTTCCGATTTTCTCGCAATCTGCCATACAACATGCCTGCTTAAAAGTGGCTTGAGTTACTTAAGCATACGGCCATGCGCTCCCTTTGACAATGGTGGTAGGACATTCCCAAGTCAATGACGTCACACCTCCTGAAAACATTCGCTAGTGTGGCATGCAACACAGTTTTTGTAGTCCTGAGGTGCCAAAGGCTGTTGTTGTTTAACCCTCCAAAGGTTTCTGAAGAGGCACGGCAATTTGCATAGCCAAGGCTAAACTGATGCCTCCAGATATATTGCTCTGTTTAATATGGCTGTGTCCATGCTCATGGACCGCCCCCTTCAGCAACCGAGGACTGGGTGTGGTTGCCTGGTTGGGCTCATCCCTGGTCGTATGTCATGTCCCCCAGAACTAGGCTTACCTGGGATTTCCTCCCACCTTGTTCCTATATGGGGGAGAGGATGTACCTGCAATTCATTTGACAAAGGTTGCCTGAGCCATGTGTTCCTATCCTTTGCCATTGGTAAATGACGTTAGACCTCCTTTGCCATTGGTGAATCAGTCACGATCATCTTCCCGTGTCTGTGTTTGCCCCTGATGTCGCGGCTGAAGACTGCACTGCTTGAATTACAGCGCCAATAACTTACATGTCTTGGATCTCTGACAGTGCTTCAGGGGTTTTCAACACTCCTGGCCCCTTTCCCTTCTCTGGTGTGTGGAAGTTGGTCTTTCCGGCTTGGGGATCCACCTCCTGGGTAGGTTTGCCATACAACAACAGAAACATAAAGAATAGAGAGGCGCAGGTACATCATCTCTGTCTGTGCTGTCACTCACTGAACACTTGGGATTTCCTGTTATTTCTGAGTGCACCAACTCTCCCCAAAATTGTCTCAGCCTGTCCTGCATGATGGCAAGGCGGCTTCTGTATTTAGTGCAACCAAATGGCTACCATCTGCAACACGAAACATTATTTAAAACTTCTCAACAGAACTTTCATTTAAGTTTCATTGTTTTGCTGCATTACCCCACTGAAGATGGTACCTGGAGCGTTCCTTTCAAGGTATTACAGCCCCATTATCGCCGACATGGCACCCTGCCGGCATCACAACACTCAACATCCCAACTCTCACGAGGGGCTACAACTTATGACTGGTCGTGTGCTTGGACAGGCTAGATGGTAACGCAAAACAAAAATGTTTGCAAATTACTTCCTCGAAAACTGCGCTAAAAGTTCACTCTCTCTCGAAACAATGTTGCAAAATAACGGGTACCAAACTGATTCTGGGTGGGCCCTGTCAACAACCCCTCACTCCTATCCAGCCTTGCAGAATTTTGAAGCCAACGGATTCCAAGCAGCTCCTTTACAGGGCAACCAACGACACTCCCTGCCAGCAAATCCAGAGACGCCGCACGAGGCAGGGAATCGCCTCCCTCTCACCCTGCTGCATGTCTGCCCCCTAATAGCTTAAGTGTGCAGCCCCCTAGTGCAGCACCACCTGGCGGTTGAAGATCCAGCTGAAGTTAGCAGTCATGCCCTTCTTCTTGCGGGCCTGTGCCCGCTCCGCGAGCTTCTTGATCCTCTCGGGCAGCTTGACAAGGTACTCTTGCGCCTCCGCGGCATCGCCTGTGAGGCCCTGCCTGTTGCCCACCTCCCAGCGGTCGATGAGGTGCTCCATGATGCTCGCATAATCAAAGGCGGTGTAAGTGCCCGTCCGCTCCGCAACAGCGGAAAAGTCCTGTGGGGCAACAAAAACAAAGAGTTCCCAGTATAAGCTGGATTTTTGCATGGGCTTCTACCCAGTGGAATTGTAATCTAGAAAGTTCGTAGCCAACACTTAAATGCTTACGAGGTCTTCAACTGAAGTGTGGACAGGGCAATAGGAGACAAACAAGAGGGTCACTTCGGCAGTTGGCACCCAGGGCCCATCCCAAGATGTGGAAATCTTGAATCCACCTGCTCAGGAAAAACAGCTCATCAACAGCTATTTCCCTTTTTTCACACGCCCCTCCTCGCAGCCTGTGCCCACCTTCCTCCCTAGCTCTCCTCCCACCCCCTCAATACAGCCGTCCCTCCATCCCAACTTAGCCCCCCCCCTCCACCCCACACTCACATGTTGCAACCTCCCTCTCCCTCCCTCTCTCTCCCCCCCCCCCCTTCCTCCTTTGTTGCTCCTTCCTCACCGCGAACAGGTTGCGCCCATTGGTCTTGTCGTGCGCCATGTCGTTCATCATGTGCGCTGGCATCACAATCTGCTTCCGCATCATGTCGGCAAACGCCATCATGGACCCGGACGGGTCGCGCTCAAACAACGCGTCCACAATCTAAAGTGGTTGGGAGGGGGTGCAGAGGGATTAAGTTGTCTAATTGGATGCATGGTTGGGAGGGTGGTTGAAAGGTCGTGACGGTGGAGGTGGTGGTGAGGCAGGTACCAGCATCTGCTACGCAGGGTGCCACTGAGAGTACGCATACACAATCGAAAGTGCATGAGCGGTGGTAAAAAGCTCGTAACAAGGAGGTGAGGCATGTACCAGCTTCTGCTACGCGGGGTTCCACTGAGGATACGCATCCACAATCGAGAGTGCATGAGAGGTGGTAAAAAGCTCACAACGAGGGGGGGAGGCATGTGCCAGTTTGATTCAGGGACGGAGGACATGACGTCAATATCTGATTGTAGGTGATCATGACATGGAGTGCTTGCAAGTCCAGTTTATGACAGCTAGAATACTGAACGGACAATTACGTGTCAGACAGCATTTGAGGGGGGAAGAAGTTCGGTTGTGTTTGAAATAGAAAGGGCTGGGCCAGGCAGCAGTAGTGGGCACCAGGTCAGGAGGCGGCAGATGGATCGAGTTCCACCAGGACTTGACTCGGCATCCGGCGGGTTATCAATTTCAAGAAAAAACATGCAGTGCGAGGTAGGGGCGAGGGCCAGGGCCTAAGAGCTCCCAGGGATGACCTCCTCGGCATCTGTCCCACGCGCCTGCTGTGGGCAATGCTAACACCTCCAGCGTGCTTAATTGCACCCTCACCAGGTCCATACCTCCCATTCATCCTCATCATTGCTGACTGTTGCTCCCTCAGCATCAGGCCCCTGCCTGCGCACCCTTGAGACATAGGGCATTGAATCATGATCCTCCCAAACCGTCCCCACTCTTCCCACACATTGGCAGTGCATCAGGTCCCTCCCCCACACACCCTCCACACTCCTTCCACACCTTGGAGTATGCCTGCTCATGTCGGCCTTCATCAGAGGCGATGGAACCGCAGATCTTTGCCAGCGTCTCATCACCGTGCTCTAGTGCATGGCGTGCGGTGTTGCCGTGCGAGATCTGCAGCAGGGGAGGCAGGGGCAGGGGCGGGGTTGTAAAACATAACCAAGGGTCTCAGGGTAGGTTTCAGTCAGTTGAAGGTCTCAGGGCAGGGCACATGTATCTAGGATGACGCGCCCACAACCATAACAGTCACATCTAGTTTGAAGTGCATCCGGATTGGAAGTGCATCCAGCAGCAAGTTTTTCCGATAACAAGGAGGTGCACCTCTTTCAGGGCGCAGAAGAGCTGTTGGAGGCATATCGATACTCTGGTGTCAAGGTTCATAAGGGCAGTGGTAGGCCACAGTAGGGCCGTGAACAACGGAAATCCCCCCTGTCACAAACAAGCATCACCTTATCCTTGCATGCTTAGCCCTCAGCTGAACTTCTTAAGCATCCAGAACATCACCCACATAGCTGAAAGGTGGTGTCTTCAAGGTACTCCCCCTCACCCATTGCCTCTCCCTCCCATCCCTTGTACACCTCCCATCCCTCATTTAGTCATATATACACACCTTGGTTGCCCTCTCCTGGAAGGATGTGTAGACAAAGCCCAGGTAAGGGTCGTTTTCCGTCTTAGGGTTCATTCCAGATCCCACCAGGTTCTGGATGGTCACCTCCACGGCCCGCATGTTCATCCGCCCTGCACAGACAAAGGGTGGGGGGGGGGGCAACGAATAAAGACAACTGGAGGTCACCAGTACAGTAGACCGGTGTAGGTACAAACCAGGATAGGTGGGGTCACCTCCCCCACATCAGTGTTTTGATATATTACACCCCCCACTAACATCCTACCTGAGCAGTACAATGTATGTACCACTATCTTTCCCCCCACACACACACCTGTGAGGTACATGTACTTGTTCATGATATCTCCATGGCGGTTCTCCTCAGCCGTCCACTCGCGTGTCCACTTGCCCCAGGGGGTGGCACTGGCACCGGTTTCGTCCCGGACGCCATCCAGGGAGTTGAGCATGGTCATGTAGGTGGGGAGCGCCTCCTCAGTCACCATATCACCTGCATAAAAGGCAGGAGCAGCTTCAATCCCAACATTTCTGAGGAAAACAAAAGAGCAAGCAAAGGGTGAGTGAAAGGGCACACGCAAATGAGTGTGCGTGCATTGTGTGTGCGGGTGTGTATGCGTTTGTGCGTAAGCGCATGTCAAAGTGTGCGTGTGTGCGCAAGGCAAAGTGTGTATATATCAGTGAGACAGGCGAGCATGTCAGAGTGTGCGCCTGCATGCATGTGTGCGTCGGTATTTGTGTGTTGCCCGTTTGTGTCGTGTGCGTTGCCTCACCTGCAAAGACCACCAGGTAGTCATCTGGCAGGCACTTGGCCCTCTCCCTCAGCAGGTGGACCTACAGCAGCGGCACACAAATTAGAAAAACAATTTGCAGCAGCAGCAAACAAAAAGGCTTGAGGGTAGGCGGCAGCAACAGTAGCAGCAGCAGTCACACACAAGTTCACGATGTATTGGAAGCGCCATACCAACTGCTCATTGACGCGATGGCTGGACAACCTGGCTTCCAGTAATACAGCGGAGGCATACAAGTCAATGCATTTCTGATGCGTACCCAGTCCTGTGATAACAGGCGAAGCTATAATGCAGAACATAGCTGTTAGATATTAAAGCAATCAACAAACCGTCCACATACCAAAGTTTCTCATCACAAAGAAGCGTCGCTACCACGCAATATAGTAGCACAGAACAATGACTAGACCGATCAAAGCTTGGCCCAAGATTTGTGATCAGACGCATTTCGAGCTTCCATGCTTCACTCAGTACTAGTCAGTGCCAAACTTAAGGCTTGGATCCCATCGCAAGGCGCACAGTGCTTGCAGGAAAAAGGAACCTCTCTATCTACCAACCGCGTGACACCTCCTTCGCATGCTCCTGCACAGCACACCTTGCCACAAGGTGGCACCCATGCATGTCCCCAGCTTCTTGTCTTCTAAAGATTTCGAAGCTTTCACTTCATAAATTTGAACTAATAGTCACCTTGTCCAGGAAGTCAGGGTCCTCAGAGGGTGGTAGGAAGTCAGTCGGCTGCCAGCACTTATCCACCGGCTTGAGCAAGGGGATGACCTGAAATCATTCATGAAACAGGAATGACACCCATGCATAGGACAGACTGACGGCAAAGCAGAGTTTGGACGCGGGCCTACGTCGAGAGGCATCGTGGGGTCTACTGTGGCACTAATGATCATGGCCTAAGGGTTTGTTTACTCGAGTCGTTATGACATTGATGAAACAGCCTGCGGTGACTGTTGAGTTGATCCTTTCTCATGCACATGAATGTGCATACTTCGTTTCCTCTACGGCCTTGGTGCATGCAGCGCGGCGCACCAGCCTGAGCATGCTGGGTGATGTGCTGGGACAGAACAATTTTGCTGGGCAGGGACAGGGGCTCACAAGCGCAAAGGCAAGGCAGAGGCAATGATGGATGTTTTCATTAAGTCTTCAATTACCGTATGTCAGGCATGAGCAGGGGGCAGGGGCCAGCGGCTTTTACGGATGACAAGCTCGTAGGTGAGCAGGAGAGGGGAGAGGGCGGATGGGGGTCTCACGCGGAATTAAAAAATGCGATGCATTGTAGACACGACTGCGCTTCACCGGTGCTTGCCTGGATGCCACGCCCCTGGTTACGCAGCTTGAGACTAGCAACGAGACGGTGGCGTGGCACAGCAAGAAACGACGCAGGGAAATGAGAGATGCAACCAGTGCTTCGAAGCGCATTCCCGCTCTGCGTCACACGAGACCCTCCACTTTCTAGGGCACAGCCCCCCGATCCCACAGACGGTGCCCCCCCCAAGCTGACCTGTTCAGTGACGTGTTGTTCCAGGGAACGGACCAGCTCTAAGCGCTGATCGGTAATGCTGTGCAGAATCTGTCCGTTCATGATGATGGGAGATGCCTTCTTAAAAGTCGAGGGCTCTGCGGCTGCCACGGCGCGGACCGTCACGCAGTGGGCGCGGCTGCCCAGCACAGGCCTAGCGTCTGCATGGGGAACGTCAACGAGGAAGGAATGTCGCTCCGCATGTGAGCGTGCGTTAAAACTCCCGATCCAGACACGGTCCGCAGCACAACGCTTATGGTCATCCCATTTCGAATTTTGATGGGTCGCGCGTCACCCCCATACACATAGTGTGTAGGCCTACCTCCCGTCCCGAGACGTGGAGAGCGTTTCTAGCCATGAACGCCACCACCTTGCCCAAGGACTCTCCTTTACAGACCTAGTTAATAGACGCAATAGAGGGCTAGAGGTCCAGGTAGATACACATGCATTGAGTGTCGCGGGAGTCAGCCCAGTGAAGTTTCTCGCCCCACGCGTACGAGTACATGGGACATCCCCAAGGAGAGACAGTGGTGCAAAAGCTGCGAACATAACTTGCACAATTTCGACGCTGCGTCAAATTCAAGCGATCCCGCAGTTTACCTGCTGCCTTCCTCGCCATCCTGCCTGCTGTAGCTTGCTTCATGCCGAGCGACATTTTGCCAGTAGCTGTGTCTCGTACTCCTCACGGACGCGGCTGAGCGCTCACTGAAATATGACAGAGGATAGTGAGGGGTGGCTTGCGCAGTGTATTACTGGAATGCACCTCTGATCCGTCTCGAAAGCTGTGGTTCGGTCGTCAGCGTTGGGATCAGGGTTTAATCCAGGGTGCAGCGTTTTCTGGTCCCAGATCACAGCCACTAGTCAATCTCCCTCTCTGCCAATCCTATGGGACGGGCGAATATCTGCAAACAAATGTCTATAATTTTACCAGCATTTACCCAGAGAAGCCTGCCACAGGAGAAGTGGGAGTTGGCGAGGGGTGTGGCTACGTCAGCAATCATCGGCTTCCATGCATGCCACTCATCTATGTGTCCCCGATTGAGCAATTTTAAATATCACCATCTGCACAGAGCTTGTCATGAAAACAACATGCGATTTGCTCTCAGGAATCAGCTCTCTGGCCTCTGAGGTCAAACAGGAACTATCCAGCGGTAGTTCAGGCTGTCCTCAATTAAAAAACAAGATGACTGCCCACACCTGATCCACATGGCTATGCCATGCCTCTACTTCTCTAGTCAACCATAGATGGGCTTCTTCTTGGCCTATCATGGTGACCCTGGCCTGTGACTATGCTGCACTGAGTGCCCATCATCAGGGTCTGGGTACTAGCCTAAATGTCTGCCGCAAAGTAGTCCGCTCAACTCGCCAACCACTCCAGCCCATGCCATGAGAGCAGCTGAGAAGAAGTGCAGCCACAATACCGCACAACTGCCAACCACGTGACAGAGCATGCTCTTAAGATCATCACTGGAGTACACTGCAGTGTTCGACCTTTGGACGGTTGCAGGCAGCACGTGCTCTGCTTCTCTGCAGCAGGAACACCGTCAGCACAGCAAGACAGCCCACTCATGGCAGGAGCCTGAGCGGCAGACATGCAGCTGGCTGTCAGACAGGACCCTGGCGCGGTCAGCAGAACCGACGCTAGAGGATGGCGCACAGGTCAGCAGCGTCACACACCTGCCAGAGATGCTAGACAAGAGTTAATGGTGAGCATGTGGAGGGCGCGCTGCCTGCTTGCCTCCAGTGCCCTAGCATCAAGGCGCGGATTAAAGAAGGGGGGTGGGAAGGTCCTCCGGACGGCGCTACAGACGTTCATCCATCGTACTGGGGCAGGCATGAGTGGGAGGCCCTGGCATTTGTGGAACATCGGGTCCTACTTGTGGACCTTCCTTTGTCTTTCTTTTCCAGGCTTTTGTTTTGTCCCTCACTTTTTTCCCCACTTTTCCTCGGTTTTTTGTCCTGCCCACCTCGCTGCCCACTTGTGCTTGTTTCGTTCGTTCCTCCCAAATCTTTAGTCATGCGCCCAGGCGGCCGAGCCTTTTTGAGCAGGGCCCAGAGGTGTAACGTCATTGACTTGTTGACGGCTAGATTCTGGAGGGGCCGGAGAAACGGACTTCCTATCCTCTGTTATTGTGTGTGTTGGAGGGGCACTGTTTTTCCTTACGTTACCTTTATCTTTTGGTCTCTCTTTTCAGTTTTCAACAAGGCAGTAGGATGCCGTGGCGGCCCAAGTGTAGCGTCATTCACCTTTTTCCTCCTTTCTTTTGTCCTGCCCCCTTTTGGTGTAACGTCATTGACCTTTTCAAGGGGCAGCCGGGCGTTGGACCCTCAGATTTGCAACCAATGGGGGACTACACCTTTAACAGCTTAGTTGCGGCCAGTGGACAAAGCGACAGGGCTTGCCACACCAGGTCCCTCAGCCGTTGGCCATGATGCTCTTGAATTGAAGCTGAAGTATGCAAAAACATACAGTCTTTTGCACCCATGTCATATTTATGGCTGGGGCTAATCTTCCGCTAATCTTCTGCACTATGGGGGTCATTCTCACGCTACTGCTTGGTGGTTGTATGTTGGTTGCTTGCGCAGGGGGGTCACTGGTTTTCGCTCGTTGTCCTAGCGTGTTCAGTGCCTGTACCGGTTTACGGGCACAAGTCCCATGCATCAAATGTGATGCCCCATTGGACTTTAGAAAGTTCACAGTACCACGCTGGTACCATGACAGCATTATGGCTCGCAGGTACCCAACTTGACACGCTAGCCCTGCAGACTGTCAAGCCACACAGTAGGCATGTCACTAGATACCAGTGACCCTGAAGTATCACTGCGCTCAGCAGTCACTCCCCCCCCAGTCCGAGTTCAGGAAGCGGAGCAATGTTAATAGAGGACTGTAAAAATACCCTCTCTAATCCATGAGGTGGGCACAGCCATGCGAGATAACGGCTGATGTTTCTTCTCTTCTTAAAGGAGTGCTAGTCGTGACAGGCATAGGTATACCCTTTTATCCGCAACCCAACCGAAAGGTTTAGGACAATGCATACTGCGTACCCACTGGGCCCTGCTAAACGCTCGGCCGCGAGGGGCTAGTAAGGGATGAGCACCCTCAATGCCAGCTACAATGCACAGCCAAGACCCTGGTGCAGCCCTGCCCCCCTCTTTTAGTAATGACGTTACACCAGCCATGCCCTCCTCATATGTGAGGGAGGCAGAAACATTAACCCGGTGATCTATACAGGGGGGAGAGAGGATCGTTTGGCGGGTTCAATCCTACAACTAGGTGTGACGTCATCGCTTACAAACGCAACAGATGTTGGGCTGCACTTCACAACTTAAGGTTCCGTAAATCCTGCGCCGCTGCCACCCGCTGCAATAGAGCAGCCCCCTGGCTGTTTTGCCTCGATTTTTACAGGAAATCGGGGACCTCTTGAATAAGGTATAGAAAAATGGAGGCAGGGTGAAATAGAGGCTGATCTAATCACGAGGTCCAGACAAGGTCTTGAGTCCTTAACCCTTGAAGATTATATGGACGCCCCCAATGCCCAGACCCCACATCATCCCCAGTTTCAAATAGACAGCAAAGCACATCGTCCAACGTGTCACTGCATAAATCAGAATAAAGTCGCAGATAGGCTATTATTGACCCTTTATTCGCATGATCCAGCTATTAACCCTGAAACACAATGTTCCCGGGAAATCTCAGGACCATCTCATCACCCCACACAAAAACGCAGCACGCCTCCGTCGTCCCCCACCACAATGCACCTCACAGAAAATTCGAGCCATAACAACAAGGAAGAAGAATCCGATCGTGTAATAATAATGTTTGAGTGCGGCCACCCATTGCTGCCCGTGCCGCTGCCCATGCCTCAATCTGAGCCCAGAGGGCAGTCCGGGATCAATGCCTACGTCATTGGTACATCACGGACGCATCCTACCAGCACAAATTTTCGAAAGGGCCAGTCAGTGTGAAGCGGGAGAGCGGAGAAAATAAGCGGTAAAAGAAAGTAAATGAGGGGTCCTGCAGGGTGCAAACGGGGCATACAGTAGGGTGACAGGGCCCCCGCATTAATCAGGTAGAGAGTGAGATGATCACATGATGGGCACTAATAATATAATATGAAGCCAGCCCCGAGACCCAAGGAGGTAGTTGCTCCAACTTGATGTCATCAGTTGATCACCAAGCTTTTGCCCCCCCAGAGGTACAGCCGTCTAGCCATCCGGTGGCTCATGTACCGGACCACCCTTACTGCATCCAACAAGCAGGACATTCAATACTCGCAGATGCAGGCAGGCAGGCAGGGGCACTTCTTTCATCCCCTAACCCCCCCGGGGCTGATGGAGAGGAGCATCTTATTTGCCTCTACCACGCGGGACCTAATGGAGACCAGGTCGCGTCCGACACACCCGCCCGCCACTACACTAATGGTTACCCATTAGCTCATTTGACTTCCGTGTATGAAGCTGATCCTGATCAAGTAGGGCCAAACAAACCAAGCTCAGCAGATTACCACCCTGCCCTGCCTCCTGCCCTGCTGCCCAGTACCACCATGCCCTGGTGCCTGCCCTGCTGACCTCCTCCTGCTGCTGCCTCAGATTTCTCGGTCCAACCTCCTGTCCAACCTCTTGTCCATCCTGCGGGACATCAAACACCAGCTGGCTGTCGTGCTGCGGTTCAAGTGGGGCCCTACAGCAAAGCGCGGTGAAGCATCAGCTTCCAGCACTGCCTTCCTGCTGCCTGCGAATCCCCTCGGCATGCTTGCACCTGCTGCAGCTTCCTCCAGCTTCCCTTTCTGCAAGTGTGGTGCTTGCGTCTCCTTCTCCCTCAGTCCTGTTCGCCAGTAACTCTGTCAACGAACAGTCCCAGCTGTCGCCCACTTCCGTCTTGCCTGCTTTATTTAACCGGCCCATCTGGTCCCTATTCTACTTCTCCGCTGAGCTGATTATATTCCAACCCTTCCGTTGAGCGGAATCAATTTATCAACGACTTCAACCGCTCCGTTGGGAGGGATCAAACACTTGACGAAGCGGGGCAAGTGACGCGGAAACTTCGTCAATCACCTCATCGGAGACCTACGTCATAATCAGCATCAGCATCAGCAGCAGCAGTAGCATCATCACCATCATCATCATCAGCAGTAGCATCATCAGCATCATCATCAGCAGTAGTATCATCAACAGAAATGACAGGAGGGACAGCAGCCTCAGCGTTCACATCAAAAGCATTCTCATCATCAGCTGCAGGGTCAGGAGTAGCAGCGACACGAGCATCAGCAAGGGCACTCGCATCCGCAGCAACCAAAGACTTCTACAACTGATGTCAAGGTTTGCAGAGGTTTCTTGCCAAGCCTGCTGGGATATAGCCAAAGCCCCACAGCAGCTGTCATCACTCACCACCCCACCTTCTCTAAACCCTATTCCTCCCAGCTGCCAGAACCCCGATTCTTCTGAAACATATTCCTCCCTGTCGAAGACTCGAGCTATCAGTGAGCAGGCCCACAAATGCAGCTTCCCGTAGCTTCCTCTAGCCGTACCTTGAGCTCTCTCAGAGATGAGCCGTACAATTGTACAACCTCATTCAAAGGTATGTGTGGATCTCACGGGTCACACCATTGGATCCAATGTGTCACATGATGGACCCAACAAGTCACACTCTGGATCCAAGGAGCCACATGATAAATGAGTCCTATCATGGATTCAATGGGTCACTCCAAGGATCCAATGAGCCACACCATGGATCTCAGAGTCATAGCCTAGGCCAGGTTCCACCCTCAGCCTCCATGAGGCAACTCAGCAAACTCTGGGGACCTTCATGCAGATTCATTTTCTCACTCACCTTGAGTAATTATTAGGCCCATCCAGCAAAAGGTTGAAGAATCTGACCTGACAGGAACAAGAAGAGAGAAGGGGCAACTTAGAAACCGACATTGGGGGCTGTCAGTTTTCTTGTGGCACAATTCTCGAGGCACAATTCTTGAAGAGATATGCTTTTAACCCTATATATTGAAAGTATGGATATGGTCTCGGATACGGTATGACAGAATCCTAAATTTATGACCAGCACTTCACGCAAAAACTAGCGCTGTCAAACATGTGCGGCATGCTCTGCGTTAACCGAAGTCAGAAAATGCAATGGTGAACATTGGAGTTTGAAAACACACGGTGTTCTTTAATAAAAAACACGCCAGCGACAAAGACAAAAACGGATTTGAGGCAGGCACACACACTCTGGAGCTCACACACTCACCAATCGCCCCCTTCGTTCACACAAAAAGCACCCCCATTCCACACAAAGTGGCAGTCCTCCGCTACACCATGTGATACCACCCTACCACCCAAAGTGCCCCCCTCCTTCTTTCCAAGTAGCACACCCCTGCCGCACAAAATGGCAAAATGTAAATAATGTACACATTCAGAAAAAAATCAAGCACAAACTGAGCCTGAAACCTCCGCACCTGGTGGACCCTCAGTCGATCCATGTCCACATCCACGAAGAAGCTGTTCAGCAGGGGCTCCTGTAGTACCTGTGCTCCTCCCAGGCAAGCAAAGGGGCATTGTTCAGTGCAGGTGACAGGGGCAAGCATCGTAATTATACTTCATAAGCACCCTCCTGGTGCACAACGCACCCCCTTGGGTGTAATCCTAAGCGACTAACACTGGGCCAATGGGCTCAGATTCACGGCTGGCCAGCACCTGGTAGCCTGCGGCCAATCGGCCCAAGAATAAGGGCTTCCTGCCACAGGCCCTCTTGGCCACAGGCCGGAATTCAGCTTGATGACAGCTGAAGAGCTGAAGAGCTACCCTCACTGACAAACAGGGGAGCCCTTGGCGCACATTAAGGCCTGGGGCAGGGAGGCACACGGACCTGCATGGGTGCCGATGTAGATGAGACAGCACCCATGCGCAGGCTGGGCCTGACAGATCCCCTCTTGCACTTTACATGGCCTTTCACCTAGCTAATAGCATGCTGAGGCATAACATATTAATATTCGTAGTACGGCCCTGAACCTGGTGAAAATAGTTCACACCATTAAGCGCCCAGTACCCACTGCATGGTAGCTTTTCCCATACCTATGCAATGTTCCACGCTTCCCTGCACCAACCTCCCCCCTCACCTTCTTATGGAAGACTTCCACGATGCAATCTTCAATGCACCAACCTCGCCCCTCACCTTCTTATGGAAGACTTCCACGATGCAATCTTCAATGCACCAACCTCGCCCCTCACCTTCTTATGGAAGACTTCCACGATGCAATCTTCAATGCACCAACCTCGCCCCTCACCTTCTTAAGGAAGACTTCCACGATGCAATCTTCAATGCACCAACCTCCCCCCTCACCTTCTTATGGAAGACTTCCACGATGCAATCTTCAATGCACCAACCTCGCCCCTCACCTTCTTATGGAAGACTTCCACGATGCAATCTTCAATGCACCAACCTCGCCCCTCACCTTCTTATGGAAAACTTCCACGATGCAATCTTCAATGCATCAACCTCGCCCCTCACCTTCTTATGGAAGACTTCCACGATGCAATCTTCAATGCACCAACCTCCCCCCTCACCTTCTTATGGAAGACTTCCACGATGCAATCTTCAATGCACCAACCTCCCCCCTCACCTTCTTATGGAGGATTTCCACCATGGTATCCACCCGGGCATCCCCGCCCAACCGATTGTACAGGCTTTCACCCTGGAGGGGTCATTGCGTTCAGGGCACAGAGGTGCAGGTCAGACACGGGAGACAAAAAAGATATCAGTTGAGAAGACTTTGCACCATTTTCAGTCATGGTGCAAGTTCTTTTGTTCTGTACCGTTACTTGGAACGTTACACAGTCGGAAAGTGTGAAACAGTATGTTGTACCGTGTACGGTTGCTAGTTTCCCTCTACCAGTTTCCCAGTTGTAGTGTCCCAGTTGTAGTTTCCCAGTACCAGTTTCCCCCTTCCAATGTCCCACTACTAGTTTCCCACTCCTTGTCTCCCACTACTAGTTTCCTACTACCAGTTTCCCACTCCCTGTCTCCCACTACGGTACCAGCTTCCCATTTCTAGTTACCCACTACCAGCTTCCCAATCCTTGTCTCCCACTCCTAGATTCCCACTTCCAGTTTCCCACTTCCAGCTTCCCACTTCCAGTTACCCTCAAACCAGTTTCCCCTCACCAGTTACACACAACTATTTCCACCCGAAAGGCACCCTGCTACATACTGTATTACAGTACCGATATATGGTGGCAAGCACAATCAACCAGAGTCTAAGACTCATGGATGAACCTCATAGGCTAGTGGTCTCTTGGCATGGCAGATACCGCCATCCTGGAGGGCTAGGCCTTTTAGGTTTGGCTTAAGGCTGGGACTGAATCGGCAGGCATTGGGGCTTACTTGATGCATTATTGAGTCCGTAGGGGCGTCTTCAAAAGTTACATCTCTATCCAAAGTAAAATTTGAAGCAGGTGCAACCATGGATGTGTCCTTGTTTTAGGGCTCTGCAGTGCCATTGGCACATCAGGGTTCCATGCGTGTGATTGACATTTGACATTTGTCTTGCCTTTCAATGCAATGAGGTGAGATGCGTCATTGGCACTGCTGACCACCCCCCGACACCAACATGCCAGCATGCGCATGCCAGAATGTTGAGGTGTGTGCCTTGTGCCCATGCCAGGATCCCCAGCCAGACATGGTGTAGCTCCCACCACCCCAGCCACATACTATGCACTCCCCGCATGCCATGTATTTCACACTTGCAGCAGGGTTTAGGCCGAGGGCTTTGTTGCAAAGCTTCATGCTTTGCCATGTCCGAAAGTGACCGTTCGGGTATCAAAACATGCTGGTTTTGCCCCCGTGATGTGCAGAATTGAGAAAGCCCCGCACCATGTATTCAAATTGGACCGAGATTGAATGGAATGGCTCTCTTTCCACCTCCAGCACGGTGTGCCGTACTCCTGCTTACAATGCTACAATCTGGAATATCAGAGGATGGAAACCGGCTTCAAGGTATAAGCTGACGCTTAGCATAGGCAATGGGCCTAGGGGTCTGGCCTGGGAGGTGCGAGGTGTCGTAGGGAGGGCAAAAACACGATAGTACGGCAAGAGGGTCATGCTGATGGCATGATGGCTTCTGCAAACGATATACGAGCACTGCATCTTCAAAATCAGATGCATTTGCCCATGTGCTTGAACCTGTGCGAAGGCTAGACGCCGAGCCAGCCCTAGTCTAGAACAGGAAATGCACTTGGTGAGACGTGGGAACTTCGATAAATAAGCATGCGCTATTTCTACGTATTTTTGAACTGCCCCATTCCGTGCTCGACTCGTCAAGGAGTCTCACGGTTGTCCCATGGTCAGATTCGAATGTTTCATCCATTTCCATGGAAGTTCTCCAGCCGGCCCAGCAACTCCCTGGATCCGTCCATCATCAATCAAACCAGTCCAGAGTGAAAAAGACAGGTACCGGTAAGCTGATCTGTAGAAACCGACATGCTTTACTCTGGACTCGTATGCATATGCCATGCATGTACCGTATGACGTAACCTCCGACTCAGGACAGTTCCCCACCTGGGATGCAATCGCCTCCACACACAGCTGCATCACGTTCCATTAACCAGAAAAACATCTAGATCCTCGACACATAACCGCACGGTTCCACTTCTGAGGGTGGAAGTATGGAGGTTTCCCCTGGCCAACCCGGGAACGCCTAGGATTTACGCAAGGCTTCTTCCCCCCCTTTCGTAGGGATGATTCCATTGATGGACACCATGTGATGCAGGATACATAGAGGCTAGGAGCTGCAGCAGTCGTCTGCAGCCGGGCAAGAAATGAGGCAAGGTTTTCGTGTACTTGCACACATTTCCATACCTTGTGAAACCTGGAGTTTGCCCTGCGGTATGCCCTCCGTCTCCTTCGAGGTGGCATCAAATCATCCATTTGGGGCCTTTAGGTTTGACCCCCAGGGGAAGGAATGAGGTAGGGTCCCTACCCAAGGGAGGTGAGAGAACCGGCATACAACTTAGGCCAACCAGTCCCCACTAGCCCATTGCAATCTTCCCAAGGGCTGCGCCTGTGGAAAGCATGGCTTAAGCACCCTAAGACAACAGAAGCACTCATTGATATTACCCAGTATAGCTACGGGCTGGAGGTGAAAGGAGCTCCTGGTTATGGGGGACTCTGAAATGCATCGGTGGATGATCCCAACCACCCCCTTCCCTTAAGTGTCGAAGCTGGGAGGCCCAGGAGCATGGGCTTTTGAGCATAGCCTTGGGTATTGGAATAGATAAAGCTAGAGGCAACAGTCCATACAACTTACCCATCTACAACGCAGCGGTCGCACCAGCGGCACAGCAAGACAGCCCACTCATGGCGGCAGCCATGGCGGCCGATATGCAGCTCGCTGTCAGGTAGGCAGGGCACCAGAGAAAGCAATTGGTCCAGTGAATTGCTAGATGCCTTGCTGGAGCTGGAGCTGGGATCAGCCGTCCCCAAACTGTGTCAGACAGCGACTGACCTACAGCCGCAACTTGTCACAGAGGTGCTACCGCTAGTTGTTGCAGCATACGGGCGGGAGTACCTGGATGCAGCTGGCAGAGGGTACCCCAAAGATTCTGCCACTCAACACAGGTCTGCGGCCGCCTACCGCACCTGGCTTCAGTCTTCGACGGGCACCGTGCTGGCGCAGGCCAGGGGCCTTACCAGACGAAGGGAGTGTGCTTGCGTGCTCACGAATTGCAGGCTGCGGCTCGGTGCCGTCAGCACGGCTGACACTCGAGGACGGCGCAGTGGTCAGCAGCGTGACAGACGGTGCTGCCAGCGATGTTGGGCTAGGGGAGGCGGCGACCATGTGGAGGACGCGTTGCATGCCTGCTTTCAATGCTCCAGCGTGCAGGATAAACTTGAGGAGCGGGGATGGGCAGGTCCTCTGAATGGTGCTAGAAACTTCTTAGAGTTGTACCGGGGCAGGCTAGGGTGGATGCCCTGGCCTTTGTACCGGTATATATTTTCCAGACTTTTGTTGTCTCCCTTCACTTTTCTCACTTTCCCTCATTTCTTGTCCTGCCCCCTTGTGTTTGTTTCCATCTTTCTTCCCAACTCTTTAATAAGCGCCCTCGCGGCCGAGCCTGTTTGAGCAGGGCCCACAGGTTTTAAGTCATAGACTTACCCTTGGCCGTGCCACTGACGGCCGCTTGGGTTGGGACAAACTAATTGGCACCTTACGCCCAATGACTGCTGTAGAGAGACTTGTGACAACGCCACACTCGCTGGGTGGACTGTGTTCCTACTTTTGGCATCATGAGCGCTGGTCCTTGTGCTCGTAAGTTGGAACCCTAATCCACATTCCAGCGGGCCAGGGGTCCCCCCAGCCACATGCCTGCAGGCAAGGGGCAAGGGGCAAGGGGCAAGGGGCAAGGGGCAAGGGGCAAGGGGCAAGGGGCAAGGGGCAAGGGGCAAGGGGCAAGGGGCAAGGGGCAAGGGGCAAGGGGCAAGGGGCAAGGGGCAAGGGGCAAGGGGTCCCCCAATCCACATTCCAGGGGGCGTGGGGTCCCACGAGCCACATTCCAAGGGTAAGGGTACCCCCAAGCCACATGCCAGGGGACAAGGGGTACCCCAATCCACTTTGTTGTGAGCGAGGGAGGCGGATCAGGGCAAACGCAGCTTGCTTTGCACTGGCCTTCCCCGGACCCGACCAGCCCCTCCTTTCTGGTTTTCTGAAACGCTGTGCTTGATGGATGTGCCTCCATGGTGCTCAATGGCCTGCTATCTGACACTATCCAAACCAATATTTAACAAATCCCTTCTATGGTGCTACTGTCTTGTGGTTGCTTTCCCGGGTGGTCAATGGTCTTCACTTTTCACTTGCTCGTTGTCCTAGCTTAATAAATGCATATACCGTTTACGGACGCATGTTCTATGCATCAAATGTGATTGCTAGACTGTCAACATTTCACTTGTACAGCCGTCTGACAGATGGTCCCATGCGCGATAAGATGAGCGATTGCATGCTGCCAAATCTGTGATGCTTTCCGTCACTGCACCCACTGGCACTTTTAGTCAGGAACTTGAAGAGATGATGTTTGCTGGTGTCGCTCTGATGATTAAAGAGTGAGCGGAAGTGAGCCTGTCCTCATCATGCTACTCACTAAGATTTGGAATTGGGGGGCAAGAGGCACGCACGGTATTCCGCAACAGCATGCCACTTGTGGTAACTCGTATGATACGACATTTGCTACAATGCTGAGCTAGTCTTGCAGCAAAAACAGTCGAGTCTCTGGGTGGGTTGAACGCTAGTAGCAGGTTAGCAGGACTACTGCAGGAGGCATGCACCGACCTCACTTGGGCGGTGCATGGGCGCCATTGCCGAAAAGGTGAAAAATTGAAAGGAATCCAGCACAGTGAGCCTGTCACGTGATAAAGATGACGCAGTTGCCAAATTGAAATAGCGATATCCAACAACCAGGAGCTCTGGTGTCACATAAAGTTATGTGTCTGCTGGCAGCTGAAGCGTTGCCTGACTGGCACCATCGTGGAATCGACTGCACGAATTGACTTTTAAAACATATGCATGTACTCGTCACTACCGGAGGCAGCGATTTGAGTTAGCCGGTACGCTCTCAACTACTGCGTTTTGCAACAACCACACGCTGGCCTGTCTGTACACATGAAATACCCAAGGACGGTCACGGCACATTTCAATGTGTAGGGGAGGGCAGCTGCACATCGAGGAATTTCGAAGCATGCATGTTGCCAAATGTGTACTGCCCTTGCACGCCAGTGCGGGCGGATTCTTTTGCTCTGGCCCTGCTTAAAGGAGAAGCGCAATCGATGCACAGTTAGGACCAGGCAGACTCCATCATCTCTGCCTTTCGTCTCGCGCACTGTAGTTGGCCAAAGCTAAAACTTAACGTCACCAGTTGCTAAATCACCACTCCCCAACGCGTGCCACTGCCTTCTCGCACCACCCCTCTCTCCGGTAAGAGACCGAGCGCAATGTCATTGTGCTGATTCATGATGTAAACACACTTGTTGTCAGATTCGTGCCTGAGAAAGCACCTCCACGAGACATTCACTGCCCAATGCTGATTGTGTCACTCCCGTGGCCCTCCCCCTATTCAGCTCGTCCTCCTCCGCCTCCTATATCCCCTCTCATCACACATCTTCGCCACCGCTGCACTGCCACCTCCCCTCGCCCCACAATATGCAAGAATCTCAAGCCATGGAGTTGGCGGTGAGGGCATCTAGATGTCGGGCCATGCCGGATTGTGGCTTGTCGGTGCCAAACCTGTTGTAGCAGCACCCTGCATGATGTTCTGGCAGACTTAAAACTCACTGGCAGCATGGCGTCTCTCCTAAACTCGTGGGAGACATTGTGAAGTGACGGACGCGCCCTCTCTCTCTCTTCAGGGGCCTAACCAGGAGCCTGATTTTTGCTGGATTTGTCTCGATGACTCACCCATCAAGCAAGAGCTGATGAGCCCCTGCAAGTGCCCTCGGAAGGTGCATCCCAAGTGCCTTGCTCGATGGCAATTGCAACAAGCTGGTCGACCCGAGGAGACACATTGCAGGTGGGAGGGTGACGACAGGTTGCATCAGCCAGGTTCCGGTGTTATATACTCGCGCTCTCTGTCCTTCGCTTGGTCGACAAGGGATGCGCGACACTACAGCCGCTCGCTCGTTCTATCCCTCGTCCTAATGCGGACAATGCATGTCATACGCTGGTCGACTGTAGTCTCGCCCACCCCTCACCCTCACATTTGCCATGTTCCTCCTCGTTCGGATGACTTCGACACGGACACCACCGCTGCTGCTGAAGGTAGCATCCGCAGCCGCTGCATTTGTTGCACATTTTTAGTACATGTTCAACATCCGTCCCCATTCTTTGCCAGGTTCTGCAACTCTACTCTGGCAGACTGGAAGGCGAGCCTGACACCCGAATTGCTGAAACCCGAGGTCGAGAAGGCCCAGCCCATCATGGTGGTCTACTTCGAAGGAGAGATACACAGGTGTGCAGGCATTTTATCAAGATGGACTATACAGGGTGGGGGGGGCACGAAAGGCATTTATGCAGGCTGCTCCCATGCATCCAGTCTTTAGTGCACATTACTCAACATGTTGTCTAATTCTCTCTCCCAATACCTCTCGCTGTTTTTTCAGCGATCCATTGGCTTGATCGTGCTAGGACACGGTGTAGTGGGTCTAGGAGGCAGGGATCGACGGCCATAGCTTACCGGCTATGACCAGCGCCATCAATCGGAGATGCAGTATTATTCAGCAACCTTAGATTGCTAACAATTGCGCATTCTACTCCTCGCTCTACCTGGTCGTCCTGCGCCCTAGGGCAAATGCAACAGTGTAACACAGTAATTTTGCACGAGCCTGACCGCCCTCTGACACCCATTGCGAAGCATTTTGCCATTATGACAACTACTTTGAACATGTGCCGCTCCTCTCAACCCCAGCGCGTATTTATCGGATGCCGCCAGCATGCGACATGTGCATGCTGTCGCTTTGCTCGCTGATTGCCCTCTCCTGTACCGGTTGTTGCATTGGTGCACATCCGTATTTCAATCCTGTGATGTAGTTTGAAGGCTGGTAAGAAAGCACTCCCCTCCCATACAAGTCTGCCCGCATGTCAACCTGCGAGCTGACTACCCTCTGCTAATCTTGTTGCAGCCTGTACACATCCACCCTTCAGTCATCCGGTAGTACAGTACCGGTAGTATCCGTGCTAGCAAATAATTAATTATGCCATTCCCCTCTGATGATAGGCCTCTTTATGGCCAGTTTCTCTTCCTCTACCCATCACTGGAGGTCCATGCCCGCGCTCCTGGCCCGTTTGCCGACCCTAGGCAGCTGTAGAGTCAACCCTCCCACACGGCCTGGATATGGAATCTAGTCTTTCAGCCATCTCTACCTGCCACACCCCGATTCCCTTCCAACTGAACATGTGCTCCCCCCCACCTCATTGCGCACCCTCTTCCCTCAGGATTCCTGTAAAGCAGGGCAGTGCCGGCCTCAAGGAGTTCACAAACAGGATCCGCGAGCTGTTCCGCCTGCCTGAGGACGTTGACATCTCCCTGACCTTCGGCTGCAAGGAGCCAATGTCTGGGCAGCACCTCAAGCTTGAGGGCATCGGGGCGTTTGACGCCGCAGTCCACTGTGCCTCCGTCGCGGCGGCCGAGCGGCAGCAGAAGATCAAGTCGGCCGGGGGTGCCAGCGCCGAAAGCAGCGGCGACGCAGTGGCGTCCACGGACGATACCTGTCGCGCGCACAGTGCTGGCGGGACCACCCCCACGCCTGCTGCTGCCCATACAGACATGGACGCAGAGGCCTCGCCGCAAATGCTGCACGGTTTGTCCCTCCCTGAACCTGCAACGTCAGTGCACTCTCCCCCGGGACCTCCTTGGACCCCTCACCCTGTGCCCACACTGCTGTGCCCTCCCATGGATGCCTCGACTGTCAGCCCCTACGCACAGAGCGCCCCCCAACCCTCTCACGCTGCCCCCAACTGGACATCCTATTACAACCCCTTCCTGGGGCAACAGCGCCCGATGCTGTCCCCACCAATTCGTCCGGAGGAGGAGCTGATGCTGCAGCAGCACTTCGCGCAAATGTACCAACCGCCGCACTTCCCTCAGGCGCTGCATCACGCCTCCTCGTACCACCATCACTACACGCGGCCTATGCAGCTGCAGCAACAGCAGCAGCAGCAGGAGCCACAGGCACCTGGTACGCTAACTTTCTCCGACGAGCCAAGCCCCTTTGCCACACCGATGCTGCATCAAGTCCCACCTCATGTTCATCAATACCACCAACACCAACTCCCTCCCCACCTCCACCACCTCCTCGGCTCCCCCGTGTCTTCGAACCAGACGTCGCCAGCACTCAGTGAAATGAGCTCCCTGCTGTCCAGCCCACCGAGCATACCATCAGTGGCAAGCTACGGGCTAGGCAGCCTACCCTATTGCATCGGAAGCCCCGAGTCGTTCAACGCCGCAGTCGGCGGTGGCGGGAACATGACGATGAACAACAATCCTTTGGCCGGCGGCGGCGACCTGGACATGGAGACTTCTGGCATGTATGCTGTGGGTGGTGACGCAGCGACTGCGGCGGCGACGCCTTCCACGGCGCTGGACCACCCCGACGTGTCAACGCCGCCGACGAGCTGGCGGCGCGCCCGACGCTCTTCATCTCGCATTGGTGAGGCGCCAGCTTTTGAGTTCTCGCCCTCGCAGCCCGCGCTGGATGGCAGCGGCAACGACTCTGTTGCAGTTGGCTTGTCGGGGCGGTTGAAGAATGGCATGAAGGTCATGCGCAAGTTCGTGCGCTCACTACCTTTTGGTGGGCGGTCCGACGAGGAACTACCACAGCAGGACAACAACGCAGCAAAGACGCAGTACGGAAGCACGGACCAGTACGACCTTCAGGAGCCGTACATAACGGCACAGCAATTCAGGATTCAGCAGCAGGAATATGAAGATGCGGTGGCCGCTGCAGATGCCGCTGGCATCCGTGGCATCTCTCCTGTAGCCAATGGGCACAATTGGCTCCATGAGCAGTACCAGTAGGGTGCATGTGACCGCACGTGGGTTTAGGCTCCGAAGCCCCCTGTATTCTGAAGTATCTATGCTGCATGTACTGGCATTAACGCCATTTTGACCGCCGGTGCCTCCCCTCTGGGGGATTGGTGTGTGCGACTGTGTGTACTGCACCCTCCACTCTTCTTCTTATTCTTTGTGATGCTATCTCTGCTCGCTGCCCAGCGTGGAGGGGGGGGCTCTGGGGTGGCACTCGCAGTACATTATCTGTTGCGGTGTCTCACGGCTCGTATTTCCCTGCGTGTGCCTTGCATTCGATGCCTTGCGCCCATGTATGGACACATGGCTGCATGGACGTGTGGCTAGGCTCCACCATGCAGGACAGTGTGCGCTGTGTGTGTGTGTCGTGGTTCAGTGTTGGGTGCCTTCCCCCTTGTTCCCTATTAAGGGCCGTGCCATTGCACAATCATGAAACCACACACAAGCACATGCGAGGCGCACAGATCACAACAAAAAAAACTGCATTGTTTTCAGCAATTTATTGCTTGACCTGATATCTGTCACCTTTAAGTGGGTTGGTATTCCATGAGGGGGGTGAGTGTAGATGTGACTTCTGCCACCACCCTCCATTCAGTGTATGTTCTTCTTTTCAGGCCTTTTCTTGCGGAGTATGCCAGCACCACCTTGTGCGGCAGGTTTGGCTCCCAAGAAAATGGTTGCGACCCTGCAATGTCCCCTCCCCATCTTACCTGCCTCCGCCCACATAGTTGTGAGGGGGCTCGTGCAGAGGTGGAGGGTGGGTCTGCAAGCCTGATGTTGGGTGTATTTTTATTTATACACAGTTCTGTCATAGGAGCCGTGCGTTGAAATATGCGCCGAGGTGTAAACTTCAGGAGGCCCGGTTTGGAATTCATGCTTTGTAACCACCATTTGATTATGTAAGTTGGCTGACTGCATGGTCTTTGGCTCAATTCCTGGATGTCGCCTCGAGCCCGTTGACAGGTCTCTCTCAGGCCCCTAGATGCTGATATCAGGCTCGATTTACATTCCACTGGGCATTAAGGTGACACGTCATGGGTCTAGCATCCAAAGGACCCGGGCATTACCAAAGCATCAGACAAACAGCCCTGGGCCCTACTGTGTATAAAAGTAAAAAGAAAGAAGAGCCCTCAAAGCATCACATTTGATTGGAGTGGCAGGTGCCTGCGAACTGGCGCTAGCACATGAAACATGCAGACGTCCACAGGGGACTGGTACACTGCTTCAGAGTAGGGTAGACCTCTTACTAAGAGATGTACAAGGAGGGAGCAGACGAGTTAGGCATCTCAGAGAGGAATCACTGAAGAGACCTGCAGATGAATAGGTACCGGTAATCCTCCACTCAATCATGGGTCCAAAATCATGGAGCCGGACGATGGAACCCAGTCCCAGTACTTCTCTTGACATCTCCAACATTTTACAATCCAAGGGGCACCAGAAGGCGCACTGGGCCCCTGCCAGCAAACTGTACTGCACCATCAGAGGATCATCTGAGAGGATGGCACCTAAACCCTGACGACCTCTGCCAGCAAACTCAAGTGCCATATCAGCGGGTCACCTGAACCCTGACAACCTCAAGACCCAGGCTTGCCAATCAGCGGGGCTGCCCGTCCCGCTGCCCCTTCTGCCGCAGCCGCCATGTGCGCGCCGAGATGCGTCCACAGCTGGTCCGGCAGCGTCACATTCGACAGCCAGAACAGAAACGGAAGCTGGAACACCGCCAGTGTCAGCAGCAGGTAGTTGGTGAGTGTCATGTCCTTGCCTGCACCCAACACAAGCAGGCACTGCAACTATCAGGACTGGGTGAGGAGGGGGTGCAGAATTGCACAGGCGTCAGTTGGAATGCACTGATCGCCGTCTTGAGGAGTCGGGTGGCGTGCACCGATGAAGGCCTGGGGGGGGTCCGGCTGCATGCAATCATGCATTGGACAGGGTCAAAGAGAAATCCTGGCAGACAGGGTTAAGGGTTTAGGGTCTTAACCCTAAACTAGGAGAAATCCTGGCAGACAGGGTTTAAGGTTCTGGGTCTTAACCCTAAACTTCAGGCCTTAAATAGGAGAAATCCTGGCAGGCAGGGTTTAGGGTTTGGGGTCTTAACCCCCAAGCCTTAACTAGGGGAAATCCTGGCAGGCAGGGTTTACGGTTTAGGGTCTTCATCACAAACTAAGAGAAATCGTGGCAGGCAAGCAGGTCGGCAGGTCAAACGGGATGAACATACAAACGGGATGAACATACAAATTGCCTGGAGGTGGATTCCCATCTTGCCTTCATCGGTCATAAGCAGGACCGTGCCATGCAGCAGCATGGAGCTGACAGCTGAAATGAATCCCTGACAGGCAGGCAGCACAAACACTGCAAGCAGGGAACCCCCAAGGAAGGTTCCAAGCTTCTTGTTACTGTGTATGCCATGGATCAGGATGGCACAGGATCAGCTGAAATGAATCCCTGACAGGCAGGCAGCACAAGCACCGCAAGCAGGGAGCCACCAAGGAGGGTTCCAAGCTTCCTGTTACTGTATATATTATTAAGCAGGATGGCACATGATCAGCTGAAAGGAAGCAAAAACCTAGCGAGGAGAAAGCATGGATAATAGCGCCACAAGAGCTATGGCCTCACAGGGTTAAGGTGGACTGGACTAAGTAATAACAGCTTTTGACAGCATCCTACATTCCTACGGGATGACCGCTTGAGGCCCGTTGCACCACGTCACACTGAGTGACACTGTCCAGCGAAATCAAAACAACAGAAGGTAGATGAAAGGAACATGAGGCCAGCACAAGAAAGCCCTCCCCCCTGTTCTCACCGTAGTTGCTGGCCTCCTGGAACACAGCTCTCTTGAGTGTCCTGACCAGGAACACCGCCATGCACAGGCTGCAGTACACCCACGTCGCGTAGTACACCCACTTGCCTGCAAAAGCCGCAGGCAGGCGGGCACATTGTGTCAAAGGGGATTTGATGGCTTTTGATGTTTGCATGATGTGAACTGTTCAGAAAATGTAGCTTCAGTCTAGGGAGGGGAGGAGAATTCATCAAAGATGGGGTCTTCATCTCGTCAAATGACAAATTTGCGGTCTGCCCCCAGAAGTGCAGGATTAACATCAGAGGGTTGCCAGGCTTTGTTTCCCTTTTTTGATGTGTCATGCAAGTCGCAGGGATGACACGCATAAGCGCACGGAAGGAAACGTCTCTGTGACAGCTGCTGCACCTAACAGCTGTTGCAAACTTGCAATATTTGTTGCATCCTTTGCAGCAACATCTGTAGCAACAGTCAGGTCCACTGCGCTAAGAAGTCCACTCAGGTGTGAAAGGTAGATTGGGGTCGGCATTTATAAATATATGTAAGGGTTCAGGGTTTCTATCTTCAAGACTAGGTTGGGGTCAGGGTCTGGAGCTGAGACACCCACACTGAATCCTTCACTCTTCACCCCATTTCTCTTCCTCCAGACTATCCTCCTTTTGATAATGATTCGTGACCTCTCCCTTGCTCCACACTTGCCTCATCCCTCCCCTCTCCCCCACTCCAGACCCCCCCAACCCTCTTCTTCCCTCCCCTGTCCCCCCCCGCTTACCTCCCAACACTCCTGCTATGATGATGGTGCACGCCGGCACGTATGCGTAGCCCGTGTACGCGAACACCTCCACCCATGGTATTGATGCTGGCATGTTCATGGTCCTTAGGATGATGGCTAGCAGCAGAGCATGGAGGCCCCAGCTCACACACGCACTCCACACCTAGACAGAGGGGCACAGGCAGGCAGTATCGAAGCTGAAAGTTGGGGATGAAGGGCATGTAGACACGCACAGGCAGTCCACACCTAGACAGAGGGGCACAGGCAGACAGGCAGCGTAAAAGCAGGAAGTTACTTACATGCACGCTGCACACCTAGACGGCCGCATAAGGGGGGGCAACAGGGCTCAGTGACAGAAACCGGAGCCGCGAAAGCCTTTGATGATATTGGGAGTTCAGGACATTAAGATGCATCTTGGGCATGAAGGGCACCTATAGGCATGGTTATGGTCTTGGTTATGATTATTTACCGCCCACTCCAGTCTACATGAGGGTGGATACCAGGGCTCAGGGTACAAAAGGGTGACAACCAGGCCCCACACTGATGGGGGTGAGGGTTCAAACTGATGGCTTGAGGGTTCACACTGATGGGGGTGAGGGTCACTGAGTCACTGATGGCGGCAAAGCAAACATGCTTCAAATCTTTTGGTCTCGTGACCCTGAACCCTCAGGGCTGGGAGATCTGTCAAGTCCTGGATTGGGGTACAGAGCTGATGAACACCACAACTCATTTAAGGTAGTCAGGACGTCTGCGGCGGCGTTTAGGGTAGCATTTGTTTACCCTTTTAAGTTGCACTCCCTTCACACTTCACCCTGGCAATTACACTCCCTTCACCCTACCCCCTATAAGCGCAGCTCACCGTTGAATACATGAGGTCGGGTTTGTACTTGTGTTGCACTAAGCTGGTTGCACACACGATGATGATGTACGTCCACATGGACATGGTGGGGATGTACAGGTCGGGGGAGTTGACATCAACCTTAGGGGGCTGGAAGCGGTGCGTGCCTTGCATCTGCACAGAGGAGGGAGAGGCGCGTATGTTAAGTTGCCCTTAACAACTTCAAGCCTGAAAATGCTTTTTCTATGTCCCGATTCAATGGATTTGGGGGGGGACTTCCCATTTTGCTCCCCATCTTGTATTTATTCTTCTAGAATAGGCATAGCAAGGCTTTTCGAGGGGCTTTCAGAAACTCTGATCAAGCTACACAGCTTAAAACGATGAGGCTCAGAACGTAGCCCGCCCCCCCTGAGTACTGAAAACGGTAAATTTTGGTAAATACGGGTCCTAGACCATCCCTGTGCAGTAAATCAACATTTCACAGTAGGGTACAAAGAATATGCCGGCAGTGATTCTGTTTTAGAAAGGACGCAGGCCCACCTTCACCCAAAACCGAATACATCATGATTGAAATATCCGTGCCTGCCCCACTTTTACTCTGGTCCTCCGTCAACCCAATCCCACACCTCTGTCCCTGCCCCCACCTGCTCCGGCTGCCTGCTGTACGTCCAGCGCTTGAGGAAGGGCGCAAACAGCATGAAGAGCTTGCTCAGCACTGGCCACAACAGGGTTTGGGGGAGAGGGTGCACGGTTAGGCAGGGGGGCATCAGAGGGTAGATGGGGGTGGGACATCAGGGGTAAAGGCTGACAGGGTGCGGTGGAGAGGAGGGAAATCATCATGGGAGGTCGAATCATGGCAACAGGCAAATTCCAGTGAAAACACGGCAATCACACTACCGGTAGGAGAAATAGGCCTGCTGAACAGCTGGCCCCTGGCAGGCCCAAGAATGACTATACACGGTAACCTACAGTAACAAGAACGTACCGCCTCTTTGCCTTTTTCTTACCGTCTGAGTTGTTTACGCAAAAATGGTAGCTTGTGCCTACCCCTTGCTTCGCCTCTTTCTCGCCATACGTGTTGCAGCGCTAAAATGGTATTGTAGTGCAGGCTGCCCCCCTCCTTAGCCTCTGTCTCACCGTACGAGTTGTTGATGCTGAAGTGGTAGGTCATGGCCCCCCCCGACAGCCAGGTCATCCGCTGCTGCACATTCTTGACGTACTGCTGCCCCCAGCTGCCTCCTCCTGACAGAAATGAGGAACCTGACGAGTGGGGGGGCGGAAGGTGAGAGTAGGAACAACAAGGAAAGCAGGGGGGAGCTAGAAACGGAAGGCAAATAGAAATGGCTCGGGCCTGAAAAAGAAAGGCGAGCAACAAGGCAAGACAACTAAGCATGCATGGATGCTGGCAGGTCGCAGCTCCTTGGCATCCCCTGATCCCTTGCATGCCCAACGCAAAGCATGCAAAAAGACCACCATGCGACTCCCATGGCAGGCCTGTCACAACTGTGGAAAATGCATGGTGTTCCCACTGCATGTCCCGCACATTGCACGCCTGTCGCATGCAAATGATGGATACATAATGCTCCGGTGGTAAAGGAACTGTTCTTGACATGCCATTGGCGCACAAGGCATTTGATCTTCCAGGGTGTGGACATGAATTTAGGGTAAATACCGAGGTAAATACTTCAAATTTTCAAAACCCTCAAACGTTGAGCCACATATGGCCACTATGGTGATCAATTTATTTTGACGACAGCGCCAGACATCAATGACCTTGTGTCGGGGGGCTTGGTCTTTTCCCTCCTGTGTTTGTGTCATGAAATTCACGCTTCCACCAAATACCCATCCAGTTCCTTTGGCGAATGAAGCAGCCCCGGGCGGATTAGTGCGCAATGGGGCCCAGAGAGGGGAATTTAGCTGCAACTGCGTTTGAGGCCCTCAAACGATGACACAGACACCCTTTGAACTTCTGAAGTGCTTGTGTTGGCGCCTAAGGACCAACCGCGCGCAAATGTGCCTGTGTCGGCGCTTCAGGACCTACTGCGCTCTGACGTGCCTGTGCTGATGCCTTAGCTAGTTTGCTCCTTGAAGTAGTCTTTGTTCAAGAGTGCCAAACGACACATTCAGTACGCGCTTGAACATGTGTCGGGTTTAAGGTGTAGTGCTGAACACTAGTGCCAACCCCTGGTGCCACGCTCACATTTAATTCGGTACTCATGCGTGTCTTCTAAGCTGCCATCCCCCTATGGCTTCTTGAGATGTGCATGCTGCATTCTAGCTGCCATACAGAGATGGTCACTTGCAGGTTTGTTCATAGCCTTTTGAATATTGGTCGCATGGGCGTATCTCCTATGCATGGGTGCATGGGCGGAATACCCATGCATGGATGCACATCCTGGGTGCTCATTCGCCCTTCCCCGAATGCCACCACCTCACCTGCAGTCATAAGGTTCATAGGTGACAGGTTGGGCATGAACACTTCTTGCGCATCTCCTGAGGTCTGTGTGTGGAGGGGGGGGGCGAGGTGTACAGACAGGGTCGGAAGACAGCTTGTTGAAGTCAAAATAGTCGCAATTCGTATCGCAATGGTTGAGTTCCACCAATTCATATGCCGCTGAGAGCTGTTGCGTTATTTAAGCAGCAAGCTCACACGGACCTGTTGATTCGACGGACCCGGCATGAATCCCGCGGCAGCATATTGGTTTGGGTTGTAAGGCTGCTGTGCCATGCCATACGATCCGGCCGTGTTCGGGCCTTGGAAGCCTGCGGCATCTTGGTAGATCCCAGTGGTCGAGTAGCTCTGAGCATATCCCTGCTGATATCCCTGGTTTGCATATCCTTGTTGCGGCTTTGCATATCCCTGGTAGCCAGTGTAGGGATTTGATGGAGCTGGATCTGCTGCTTGGTGCTGTTGGGGTGGGTAATGCTGTGCCGCAGCATGGCTAACAGGGACAGGACCAGCCTGTGTGGGGTCGTGCATCGTGCGACCTGCACAGGTTAATTCGCACAGCTTTATCTTGCTTTTCAATGTTGAGTTTCTTCATTGGGGCATTGATCGCGGTGTTTGAACCCTAATTTTGTTTTGCCAAGCGTTACTTGCAGCTTGTAAGGGCGGGATCGGAATATATTTGCGTCTGGTATATTTATCCACGTGGTCTTCTATACTTATACAATACACGCTTGAAGCGACTAGGGTTCGCGCTTGGCAGTCCGATCCGTGCGGGGGTTCGGGATTTGACTCGGGCGAGCTTGCTGGTAAGAACGCAACCATGTTACAATTCCGAGTTCACAGCCCTACTAATCTGCGAAATGATCCGACTCCTGGCCGCGTCGTCCAAGGTGCTGTGCAGAGTAGGACTCTCTTCAGCCATGCGTGCACCCATCGGCCCGGCAGAGAGTATTAGTCGACACAGGTGGGTGGCTACGAAACTTTGCGGCATGGATAGGTAACGTGTTCGGTTCCGCTTCAGAAAGCTTCAGACAGACACCGTCGGGATATCGACAGGGAAAACCTTTTCCAAACGGGCGGACCAAACTTTCCTATCCTCAAGCTTCTGGCACGGCTGTCCCGTACTCATCCACGAGGCACTCCACGAGATCTTCACACCACCTCCGTCTGTTTAGTTTCGAAAATGATGTTTACGCACATCCGGCTCTGGCCACATCGATGTCGAAGGCGATCGCCCCTCCCTCAACACCTGACTCACACGCATCAGGGGGGAGAGAGAGAGGGGGCTTTCCTCTCCTTGCCATGCACTGTGCCACGTTGTTGCACCCTCTGCGGCCGTTGCTGCAGCACCCCAACACGAGCACCCCGTCAGGCCTTCAACGAACATGCATAACTGACCCCAACTGCCATTCCTTGCCTACCTGCCTGCCTGCCAGCCTCAAGCCAAATGGACATGCTTCATGCTTGGTGGGCTTTTGTGTGCTTAGGAAAGGAGGACAGCTTAAGGGCTGCTACGTTCAATTCCTGCTGATTGCCGCTACCACATCGTACTACCGTATCATGTACCGGTAGTTCATTATTTCTGCTTAGTCTCAAGCTCCCGCAATTAAGGCGGCTAAATCCAAGATGTGTCTCCTACATTTAACCCTAGCCCCTCTGTTGCATGGCAGGCCCTTCACACCCGCCCAAGCAAGGCCCATATCATCAGCAGTCCTGTCAGGTGCGCAAACTCGCAGAGTTTAGGGTTCAGGGTTAAGTAAAGTTCTAGGGTGAGGTGGTTCCCGGAGTCAAGCCAAGTGGATGCGAGTGTGAGTCATCATCCATATGGGCCAGGCCATGTTGTCATGGTGCTGCTGGAGCGGTAGGCAGAGAATCAGGGCATGCAGATGCAGTATGCGCCACCGCCGTTTATTTATCTTTTGCTTGGGACGAACAAAGTATGAGACTAGCCCTACCCCTTTTGAAGCCTGACGTACCTACATGGGCCGAAGGGTGGGTAGGGGGCTTGAGGCACTCATGAACGATAACTGTCTGCTAAAAGCCGCGTGTACAAGCCAAACACTTTCAAAAATCAAGAACAGCTATTGCGTCCAGTATTTTTACATGATCTACCGTATTGATATTCCTTCCATCCCTTCCAATTAATCATCAGCGTTTGGAGGTAGCGGTGGCAATGACAACGGCGATGGTGGCAGCGGCCGCCGCAGCAACGGGAGTGGGGGCAGCAGCGGTGGCCGTGGTGGCTCTGCCCCTTGGGGCGGATCTCCCTCCCTGGCGTTTGGATTGTCCTGCTTTGCGCTGTCCGCCGCCGGGCCCGCCTTCGCGGCCAAGGACAAGGAACCCAAGATCACAATGGACGCTCCAGCCAAGGAGCTGACCATTGACGGCGTGACTGACATGCTGATTCAGATCGCTGGCCCAGTGCTGGCTAATTTAGTAAGAGCCGGGTGTAAGGGGGGACGGGGTAGGGGGTAGGGGTGGAGGGGTTGACTCAACCTGGCGAGAGCTCTCATCAGGCTTGAGGGTATAGCAAAGTGGTTGAGAGCCATATTCAGTGTTTAGGGTTTAGGGTGCAGAGATTTAAGAAGCCTGGTCACAACTGCGGCTGGGGGTCCAATGCCCTTGACTGCAGCTGGGGTTCTTTACCTAAAGCTGCGGCCGTGGTCTTCTTATTTTGTTTCCCAGTTATAATTGTTGCTTTACTGCGGCTTGTGTTCTCTTCCCTAGACTGTTGAGGCCTTCAGTCCTTCACACGCTCGGCACAACAAACTCTGCACACGCTTTACCTACCCTCTCGCTCTCCACTTGCTACCCGTTCACGCCCTCCCCCTCTCCACTCCTTGCCCGTTTACCCCCTCTCCCTCCCGGCTCCTTAACTGCACTTCAACAGGGCTTCAGCGGCTGTGTCGGCCTGGTCGCGGGCATCGCATTGAAGAAGATCGGTCAGTTCATGGCCGTGATCATAGGCATCGGCTTCATCACACTCCAGGTAGGAGCGGTCAGGGAGGGAGGGGCAGGGGGCGGCATGGTGCGGCAACTCTTAACCACTTTTAACATCAACATGCTTACCGTATTCCCAAGCCTCAGACCTGGAGCATTATGTGTCCAGGGAGGTCTAGGGGGCTCCTGGGTTTTCGATAGCCGCAAGCTGGCATCGATACGGCTTAGGGCCAAACCATGTCGCTCCCTTCACACACACCTGATAGGGCATAGCTTGATCCCTTTTCTCTCTTTCTATCTCCACGCTGACAAGCTGTTATCTTCCCAAGCCCTGCAGAAATAAGTTCCCTAGTCTAAGCTTTGGGTTCTAGCATAATCTAAGGTTCAGCATGGTTCAGGTTCTAGGGCTTGAAGAAGGAAAGAATGTCCAAAGATAACCTTCAAAATCAAGACATTGACTCCTCCCTCCCCCTTTGCTGATGTGTGTCTGTCTGACAGGGTCTGGCCCATACTGGATTTGTCACTGTCAACTGGACAGGCATCCAGGGCTTCGTCGAAAAAAGCTTGGATGCCAATCAGGACGGGTCAGTTGGGGTCTAGGGCTCAGGATGGTGGTGGGCTAGTTGGTTGATATATTGGTTACATGGTTGGCTGACTGGAGGCCATGGAGATAGATGGACATAACCCGTGGAACACACACTTCAATGAAGCGTGTTTCAGTCTCTGTTCACATTTTCCCACACATATGGCGCATTTATCATCCAGCCAGCCTTCTCGGTGAAGCAGATGAGAGGTTTCATGGAATGCACTTTGGTTTATGGCAACGCTCTGGTACCGTCCTGTTTCTGGACCACCGCACCTGATTGTTTTAGGCTGGGTGGGTGGGCTGCAGGGGGGTGCAGGGACGATCCCTATGGTAAGGCAGGGGGGTGCAGGGACGATCCCTATGGTAAGGCAGGGGGGTGCAGGGACGATCCCTATGGTAAGGCAGGGGGGTGCAGGGACGATCCCTATGGTAAGGCAGGGGGGTGCAGGGACGATCCCTATGGTAAGGCAGGGGGGTGCAGGGACGATCCCTATGGTAAGGCAGGGGGGTGCAGGGACGATCCCTATGGTAAGGCAGGGGGGTGCAGGGACGATGCCTATGGTAAGGCAGGGGGGTGCAGGGACGATCCCTATGGTAAGGCAGGGGGGTGCAGGGACGATCCCTATGGTAAGGCAGGGGGGTGCAGGGACGATCCCTATGGTAAGGCAGGGGGGTGCAGGGACGATGCCTATGGTAAGGCAGGGGGGTGCAGGGACGATCCCTATGGTAAGGCAGGGGGGTGCAGGGACGATCCCTATGGTAAGGCAGGGGGGTGCAGGGACGATCCCTATGGTAAGGCAGGGGGGTGCAGGGACGATCCCTATGGTAAGGCAGGGGGGTGCAGGGACGATGCCTATGGTAAGGCAGGGGGGTGCAGGGACGATCCCTATGGTAAGGCAGGGGGGTGCAGGGACGATCCCTATGGTAAGGCAGGGGGGTGCAGGGACGATCCCTATGGTAAGGCAGGGGGGTGCAGGGACGATCCCTATGGTAAGGCAGGGGGGTGCAGGGACGATCCCTATGGTAAGGCAGGGGGTGCAGGGACGATCCCTATGGTAAGGCAGGGGGGTGCAGGGACGATGCCTATGGTAAGGCAGGGGGGTGCAGGGACGATGCCTATGGTAAGGCAGGGGGGTGCAGGGACGATCCCTATGGTAAGGCAGGGGGGTGTCGTCGCTGTGCACGCATCCAACCAATCAGCATTTAAAAAGGCCAGGCAGCTCAAAAATGAAGAATATGTCATATGTGCGATCAAGAGGGATGCAGTACGGTATATCTGTATCTCTGTATGTGCCACACGGTCACTTTGGGTCATTCTTAGGCCGCCATCCCACCCTAGGGAGTTCATGTCAAATGTTTTAAGGATTGCCCCCTTGTGTCCAGTAACACACGGAGCCTCTGGTTACGCCCTGCTGCGCAATGTAAACGACATCTTTGTTGAGGCTTGGGCTGTCTGACTGCCTTGTGCCTGCCCTGCATCACTCGTGTGTACCGCCTGACTGATGGACTATACTGCATTGCACTGCACGGTGCACTGTCGAGCATGGGGCATATGTACTGCCTGACTGATTGAAGTACTCTACCGCCCTTAGGAAGCTGGACAAGGACGACTTCCGCCACTACTTAAACAGCGCTCTGGGCATGATGACTGCGGTAGGTGGATGATTTCCCTATTAATTGGTCTTCCTCTTTTGGTATTCTATGTCAAGAAGGCTGTACAATGGACAGCCAGACAGCCTTAGCGTCCATTGGCAGAGTTTCACATAATAGCGCTGTCGTGCTGCAATAATCATGATTTGTTTCTTTGGTTGTAGCCGTGATGCATGCCACGCCTTCTAGTCAAACAAGACATACATGTTCTGCTATTATGGCCATGATCGATGGTGGTAATGCCTGCTTGGCGTGTGTGATTGAGCTACCTGCCCATGTGACGTGTGTGATTGTAGGGCCTACCCATGTGACGTGTGTAATTGTACTGCCTACCCATGTGACATGTGTGGTTGTACGGCCTGCTCATGTGAAGTGTGTGATTCTACAGCCTGCCCATGCGATGTGTGTGATTGCACTGCCTGTCCATGTGACGTGTGTGATTGTACAACCTGTCCATGTGACGTGTGTGATTGTACTGCCTGTCCATGTGACGCGTGTGATTCTACTGTCTGTCCAGGTGAAGTGTGTCATTCTACAGCCAGTCCATGTGACATGTGTGGTTGTACAGCCTATCCATGTGACGTGCATGATTGTACTGCCTGCCCATGTGATGTGTATGTTTATAATACCTGTCCATGTGACGTGTGTGATTGTACTGCCTGTCCATGTGACGTGCGTGATTGTACTGCCTGTTCAGGATGTAACGTGTGTGATTGTACAACCTGTCCATGTAACATGTGATTGTACTGCCTGTCCATGTGACGAGTGTGATTGTACAACCTGTCCATGTGACGTGTGTGATTGTACTGCCTGTCCATGTGACGTGCATGATTGTACTGCCTGCCCATGTGACGTGTGTGATTGTACAGCCAGTCCATGTTACGTGTGTGATTGTACAGCCTGCCCATGTTACGTGTGTGGTCGTACTGCCTGCCCATGTTACGTGTGTGATTGTACTGCCTGTCCATGTTACGTGTGTGATTGTACTGCCTGTCCATGTTACGTGTGTGATTGTACTGCCTGCCCATGTTACGTGTGTGGTCGTACTGCCTGTCCATGTTACGTGTGTGAATGTACTGCCTGCCCATGTGACGTGTGTGATTGTACTGCCTGTCCATGTGACGTGTGTGATTGTACTGCCTGTCCATGTGACGTGCCTGCTTCACAGGGCATGCCCAGCGTTGGCGGCTTCCTGGCTGGTTTCTTGATGGGCCTGAAGCTGTGAGAGGGGTGCACAGCTGCAGCAGCCTTCTCATTTACCGTCAATTTCATCGGGTGCCTTGAAGGCGTATGCGTGTGTGACTTCAGATTGCAGACGGCATCAGCTACCACGTTATCCTTGTCTGCTGTTCGTTTTCCAGTATCAAGATTCCCTAATTGCAGGGTGCCCATTTGTCACACCCCCCGTGCCATTTTCTTAATTATGATACCATTCCGTTTGTACAGCGGCCTAATATGGACAAGCTGATTGAGCAAAGAAAACATCTAGTACTTGTACCTACCATAGCCCCCAGAGGAAGGACTGCTACACATGCTTCTAGCGTTTATTTAGTCTACTGCTACGTTCTGTTTGGTAAAACCTCTAGCATGGTCACATGCATTCATACTGAGGGGCTGGGAGTGCGCTGTGCAGATAAGGCCCTTCAGAAACGTCCATTGAATCCGTTTCTGACCCCCATATCCGCACCCAAAAACGTCACGGATTTCCGTCCTTGTCAACCCTGCCTGCTGGTCACATGCACTGAAGAACAGGGTGTACATGAATTGTCTCCATTCCTGGATTTTCTGAGCTAGGGTGGTCAGCCAGAAAGGCATGGGGAAGGTAGCACAAAATAGGGGGAAATATCTTCTTCCAGAGGTCTACCAAAAACATGCGAACTCCTGGCTACTTTGCTAGGTACCCAGAACGATGACGGCGATGAAATTCCCAATTATCATGAGTTAAATGAAAGACGAAACTTTCCCTCCTCTCATAGATGAGGTAGCAAAACCGGAGAAAAATATCGGTTTGGATGGCGGCAGGAATGGGGTACAGAATGCCGGAAATTACGTCCTGTTCGTATGCACACTCCACAGTAATTTAAAAAACTACCCGAATCATATTTGGGGAGGTTAAATGACAGCAGTCCCGTTCATAAATGTGTTGAACTAGACAGGACCCTCATAGGCAATACAAACTGGAAACAGGCAATTCATGGTGTTAAGAAGCAGTCAAGCACTCCCCAGTCTAGCAAGCACATAATAATTCAGGAAAACTTGAACAACGCTCGTGGCTAATAACAAATTTCACAACCTTGATTCTCTTGATTGCATCTTACTACCGGTATGTGCATTGGGGGCATAATAAAAAAATGATTGGGAAGTAGTAGGGGTTGAGAGGGGACTCTCAACCCCCCTGTCCCCATTAGCCCCTGAACCCTCCCCACACATATAGAAGGACACTCAGTGACCCCTCTTTCAACAAACCGCCCTTCCTTGAAAGATATAAAGTAATGATAGCCCTGACCTGAGGTGCACGGTCTGCTGCCCAACTCCGCTTGCCCCTTCCCTCCGCCAGCCCCCTCTTTCCACTATCCCCTCTGGAATGCTGGCCGCCTCGCAAGTGCATGCCTGGGCGCTCTCTCAATCTCTTCCCTCTCAATTAGCCCAGGTCCCTCTCTTGCCCATCACACAAACAGAGTACAGCGGGGGTAATGAGAGGCAAGCCCAGCTCACTCTCGAACACCTATACAGCGCCTGGCAGAGAAAGGATTGTGAGAGGGTAGGTAGCAGGGGGGTGGGTAGCAGGGCTGTCCACCCCACACACATCAAGGCTACAGCACAGCACTGAAGGGGTAGAACAGCACTCAGGCAGCAGGCCCAGGCCTTCTTATGTATCTGCAGCATAGGTACAGAGAAGGGAGGCCAGCTGTGGGGAGGGAACATACATTGGCCTGTTTGCTGTGAAGATACAGACATGGGCCCTGCTTTGCTGAAATAACGCACGCCAGCCTAGCTTCGGTGAAGACGTGAATGTGGGCCTATTTTCGGCGAAGGTTCTTGCGCGAGGCTGCTCGCCTCTTGTACGTCTCTGTTCTGGGAGGATGCGGCACCGGGCAGGCGGGCATACGACAACGTGACCTCATCCGCGACCACCGCTTTGCCGTCAACGTTCTTGTACCTTCAGCACACACCGGAGCAGCAAGGAGTTGCGAAAAGGGTTGTACCTTGGACACACACTGGAGCCACAGCGATGCCCATACACTCATACAGTCAGCTTCTTTAAGGGAGGGACCTGTGATCCCACTCACCAGGATACGTTCAATAGGCTGTCACTCAGCACCTCGATGATTCCATGGCCGAAACTGCAGACAGGTTTGAAGTGAGGGGTTCAGCACTTGGGCTACATGCAGGCAAATATGGGGTTTCCACGTTCAAGGGCTTTAAAATGAGGTAAAGACTAGGGTTGTGTGCCAGGGACATTTGAATTTACCTTCCCTGGCCTCCACTGTCAGCTCAAATGTGATCCCCGCTGTAACATTTACTGAAACTGCTACCATCGAATTTCGCTGGGATAAACAGGTGGGCTGGCTGCTCTTCGTAACTGCCAACCTGGGGTCACGGTGGGCCAACCAGGTAGGCTGGCTGCTCTAGCAGAACCTTTGCCCAGGTGTAACCCTCTTCGTAACTGCTTACCTGGGGTCACGGTGGGCCAACCAGGTGGGCTGGCTGCTCTAGCAGAACCTTAGCCCAGGTGTTGCCCCCCTTAGTAACTGCTAACCTGGGGTCACGGTGGGGCGACCAGGTGGGCTGGCTGCTCGAGCAGAACCTTAGCCCAGGTGTAAACCTCTTCGTAACTGCTAACCTGGGGTAACGGTGGGCCAACCAGGTGGGCTGGCTGCTCTAGCAGTACCTTAGCCCAGGTGTAACCCTCTTCGTAACTGCTAACCTGGGGTCACGGTGGGCCAACCAGGTGGGCTGGCTGCTCTAGCAGAACCTTAGCCCAGGTGTAACCCCCTTAATAACTGCTAACCTGGGATCACGGTGGGCCAACCAGGTGGGCTGGCTGCTCTAGCAGAACCTTAGCCCAGGTGTTGCCCCCCTTAGTAACTGCTAACCTGGGGTCACGGTGGGGCGACCAGGTGGGCTGGCTGCTCGAGCAGAACCTTAGCCCAGGTGTAAACCTCTTCGTAACTGCTAACCTGGGGTAACGGTGGGCCAACCAGGTGGGCTGGCTGCTCTAGCAGTACCTTAGCCCAGGTGTAACCCTCTTCGTAACTGCTAACCTGGGGTCACGGTGGGCCAACCAGGTGGGCTGGCTGCTCTAGCAGAACCTTAGCCCAGGTGTAACCCCCTTAATAACTGCTAACCTGGGATCACGGTGGGCCGACCAGGTGGGCTGGCTGCTCTAGCAGAACCTTAGCCCAGGTGTACCCCCCTTTGTAACTGCTAACCTGGGATCACGGTGGGCCGACCAGGTGGGCTGGCTGCTCTAGCAGAACCTTAGCCCAGGTGTAACCCCCTTTGTAACTGCTAACCTGGGATCACGATGGGCCGACCAGGTGGGCTGGCTGCTCTGGCAGAACCCTAGGTCAGGTGAGCCATGCTTGGTCACCAACACGGGGCCACCTGCCACGCCTGATGCTGGCTGCCAAGTGAAGGAGGGGCAGTCCGCCACCTGGCCCTGAGGGGGGGGAGGGGAGAGGGAGAGGGACAGGGGTGAGGGGGAAGTGGTACAGGCATGAGTAAGGGAGGGCAGTGTGCCACCTCGCCCTGGCCATGAGGGGGGTAGGGGAAGAAATGAGGGAAAGTGGAGGGGGAAGAGGAGGCCGAGGTTACTGGGGCCACATGTGATGTGTGGGTCTTGGGGTGTGAGAGTGAAGCCGGGAGGGGTGTGGGGGTAGAGGTGGTGTGGAGGGCCAAGGGGGATGCAGGCGAGGTGGATCAGGGTTTTTGATGGGAGCCCACTTTTCAACTCGTCAGTCCATTGGGTGCGCCAAAAGGAAGACACGTGGGACCGACAGATGTTTGAAATTCAAGTTGTGACTCCATCAGCTGTGTTCCACACTTTGTCGCCGAAAGGAGACCAGCTTCAGAGATCACTGATCTTGGTCATGAACCAAACAGTCCGTCAACCCCCTTCACTCCTTCCGTCTTCCCTTCTTAGGCTGGTGGCCTCATTGAGAGCTGAGGTCCAAGATCCCTCACCTTAGTCTGGTAGTCTGGCCCCCACAGCCCGCCAGCCGCCTCCATCTCATTGGGACCCATGGCCCGCCCGTCAGCTGCTGCATAAGTCAGCTTCTCGCAGTACGTGACGTTACCCTCCTCCAAAATATCAACCTGGGAATGGGAGACAGGACACGGTCGCGAGGATCAGCAGTTCAGCATAGTGTCAACCGTACACAACAGCAAACGGATGCATCCTACCAGTACTATTATTAAAATGTATGCAACGTTGTGTCAAGATCACTAAACTTTGCAACAAAAGTGTGACCAGGGGAGGGAGGGAGGTGTGAAGAGACCAGGAGGGAGGGAAAGAGAGAGAGGAGGCCATGAAGGAGGCGCGCCAGAAACCAAGGGCATTCAAAGCAGGGTTTACGACGTAGGGCGGCCAACAACAGGCCTAGTACATGTTAACAAAGCTTCAACCCGCCTCACCCACAAAACAGGATTTCTGAACATGCAGCGCTCTGTGGAGGTGGCTTGCATGGAAGGAGCGACGGATAAATCCTCCACATTGCAGGATCAGAAAAGCAGGGGGCCTATCAGCAATTCAACAGGCCCCACACATATTTACTAAAGTGTGATGCTCTGTTGGACTGTAAAAACTTCACTTCACAAAACCCTCCACCTCTGGCCGTCCCCCACCTCATCCACGAAGTTGCGGTACGGCCCCTCCACGTTGCCTCCATCCCCAATGGTGATGTACACAGGCCCGCAGGTGTCCAGTTTATACTTGTACATCGGGTGGGTGCGTTCATACGCGTGGACGTGTCCAGAGAGGACAAGATCCACACCCGCCCTACATGGGGTGTGAAAAGTATTAAGCAGTGTGGATGAAGGCAAATAATTAATAACTAAATTATGGGGTGTGAACAAAGCTGGTGGATTGCATGCTTGGGGCATGGATCTCAGAATATTTAAAATAAAGCAAATATCCCTTTCAATGAAGCAAACGCTACTTCCAATGTGGGAAAGAAAGGAGGCAAATGTACACTGGTATGAATATCATGAGGTAGAGCAGGGGCAGATGATGCTTAAAGTAAAAGGCATGGCGCAGCTCAACTGCCGTCGACTGAATTCAAATCCGAGTTCATATTCAAAATGTCCTTACTTGTAAAAGATGTCCTCGTACACAGACGCAAAGCACTCCATCTCCTGCAGAGGTTCAGGAGTCAGCGCGGGTGTCAGTAGCATGACATGGAGGAAAGAGGGACAAGGGAAGTGTGAAGGTAAGGAAAGTGGTCTCAAACTTCAAGGAAAGCGAACTGGCGCCAACACGTGATAACGACGGTCTCACTGGGGGATTCAGATGTGCTCATATTAAGCCCGTTGGCCAGAGCGTCATGCAGCCCCCAAGCCCCCCAACGTGTGAAAACATGTGTGGAAATATCTGCAAGCGACAGACATCTTTTGTACTGCCGGCAGCATCTCGCCATGAAGTAACAGGGTCCTTCTGCTCGCGTTCCATCTACTGATTGCGCCAAACACAATTTCTTGTAATACCAGCAGCTTGTCTTGGTCCTTGCCTACCTGCCATCTCTGCACTAGCCTGGTAGCCGGCCACCATCCCTTGAAGACACGTTGTTTCCAGTTCCTCAAAACTCCCTGCCATGCAGCCTGATCCTGATGACCATCCACTAACACTTGCAATACAGACGTTCCAGACCCTGATCATCCACATGCTCTGTTCCCTCTGATCACACTTTGGTGTGTCTAGGTGTGGAAGCTGACTCAGCACCTCTACCTCGGACCACCCAAGTAGACTGGTCAATTAATTTCCACGCAGCGAGGGATGCTCAATTGTGTGCACAAAAGTGGCACGTGTGCATGCAAAAATATATATACACAAACAAGTGTGTGGATAAAGGAAGCCGCCCGTTTTGGCCGAAGCATGGGACATGGCAACCATAGAGATGCATCACTGGATCGGCAAACCGGCAAACCGGGAATCAGGAGAGATCAAAATAACCTCAACCTAAAATACCAAACCCTCAGATGCTAAACCATATAACTCCGCTATAAATCCCCCCCACTTTGAAATCCATCTGTTCACGCATTACATATTGCACCTTGCTGTACATTCCTGTTGCGTACCTTGTAGTGTGTGCGGTACGTGTGGTACATCGAGGAATGGAACATGACAAACAGCCAGGGTGTGACATCTCGGTCGGTGTTGGAGAAGAACTCCGCCATGGCCCAGGTGTGCTGAACAGAACCTGACAGCAGCAGCAGCAGCAGCAGCAGCAGCAGAAGAAGCAGGTGGAAAGGGATGATTTGATTGAACACAACGAAACATGCCGACATGCCGACAGGTTCGCGCTGCATGGCTGGGACCCACTCAAAGTGTGTATCAATCTCAAGGTTTAGGCTTTGCCGGGTCATCGAAACAGAAGCAGGCTTGCTTTCTATAACTTAAAACCAGAACCCATTCATGATCAAATCGCCAACATAGAAAACGGGCTCGCAACGCAGGTCTAATACCCGTTCAGGGCTCAGGGTTCAGGGCTTGAGGATCAAAGACAGGGGTAACTGAGGGTCTGAGCCTCATGGTCTCACCAACATGGAAGGGCTCATAGTTGTTCAACACGATGACCTTGATGACCCCGGCCATGACGGTGGAGTAGAAGAGGTTGTTGTTGATATGGCCCCAGTCCTTGGTGATCCCCTGAGACGCAAAACAGGCAGGTGACCTATACTCGGCCATGGATGCAAGTGCGAGGCATCCATGAGTAGGAGAGCGTGGGGCCGATTTAATGTTTGGGTAAGTGGAGGAAGGAAAATAAGTGCTGTTGTGGTGGCCTCAATCCCGTGTGATCCCCTGAGACGCAAGAGGAGCTCGGCGGAGACAGGCCATTATCTTATTTGGCTATTAAGCGTTCTTGTGCAGAAAGGGAACAAACACTTGATGCTGCCCCAGTCCCAAGTGAGTCCGTGAGGGCACAAAAAAAGAAGAGGCCGATCATCCAAAAGGCTGGGTATTTTATCGAGATTGTGGTGAGGGCAAAAAACAGGCCTCCTTATATACAAACACACAATTCCCCCCCTCTAGCCTACCAATGCACGCTTCCTGGCCCTGTCAGTGCAGGGCAGTGTGTTGCGCAGGTCCCGCAACAACAACACACTCCTCATCATAACGGAGAAGCTGTCTGTCCAACCCCCCCTCACAGCCCTTCACCCACCCACTCCTCATCAAAAAGGGAAGCAGGGTGGGGGAATCCTCCCCTCACCCCACCTCACCCACTTCAAACCGAAACGGGGGAGAGGGAAGACCCACTCCTACCTATCCCCTCCCCCCCCTAACACTACTCACCAGAGCGGGGAAGCAGGTGGACCCGATCCTGCACATCACGTCCACCTCGCAAGCGTCATACTTCTCTCTGGAACAAGAAACCGGCTGACCAAATCGTATCGACCCCCCCACACTCCTCACCGGAACAGGGAACCAGCTGACCGAATCCCCACTACCCCCTCCCTTCTGGACCCCCATACTCTTCATCAAAATAGGGAAGCAGGCTGATCAAGTACCCCTTCCCCCCTCCCCCAACCATAATCCTCACCAAAATAGGGAAGCAAGATGACCAAATTCCTCCCTCCCCTGTCCACCCCCTTCCCCCGCACTCCTCCCCGGAATGGGGAAGCAGGCTGAACAAATCCTCCCTGGTCCCGACCACCTCAAAACCAGCGCTCCTCCTACTTGTCACTAAAACAAGAGATAGGCTGACCCAATCCCACCCACCTCCCACACACACTTCTCACCGGGACTGGGAAACGGGCCGACCAAGCCTGCCAGGGATAGTTGTCTGGGTAGCTGTACAGCTTGTCCTTGTGCGTGCGATTGGAGCTGATGCGCCCCTCCTCTGAGGCAGAACAGGAGAAAGGGTGGACGGAACAGCACCACTTCAGGATTCATAGCTTCAAATTGAGAATTGCCACCCCTCCCGATGCAAGGATTATACCCAACACATACACACTCGAGGATTGCCTCCCCTTACAAACTCTTATCCTCTAGGATTTGCCCCCCTTCACCTTCCCCCGAATGTGTGTATGGAACTACCTGACACATATTGCCACCATCCATCTATCTTGTGGTTGAGAGGTCCTGGTTGAAATCTTTTTAACGCCATACACTGTCGCCACTCATCTATCTTGCATAGAGGGACAGGGGAGCCCTCCGTTGTCCCTTAGTCCTATCTTGGGTTTCAGGAATTATGTTCTCCGCCCCACAGGCCCACACCCTCGAGAGGATGTCGCCACTCACCTATTTCGTGGTTTCCCATAGCCGAGATGATCGGCACTCGCCCCCACACAGACTGCCACCTGCAATCAAATAATGGATTGAGATGAAGGAAAAAACAAAAGCAAAAATGGATTTGGTGAGCGAGTGGGTACATGATAAAATCACCAAAAATATATATTTGGACAAATACACAAGAAAAGGAATGAACAAGTGGGTTGACGATTGGCACGTCATGGAACTATGTACCCCTTCCTCTAGGGGCTTAGGTGCACCCTGCAGTCCTGCACCCCACCGCTCTCATGCTGCTGTGACAGATCAGTAAACGTTAACCCTCATAACTCATAATCTTTGGCGCCTGGACATCAACCCCATGAACCCGAAGGCATAGCATAGACCCTAGAAGACTTCAGGCATCATGAGTCTTTTACAAAAACGAAATTCAAATTTAATTTACCAGAGCCACACCCTTAGCAGCCACAATCACATAAAATATCATGAGTCTCATTCAAATTCAAAACCAGCGGAGCTGCCAGAGCAGCAGCACTTACAGGACAGGCCACGATGCCCATCAAATTCAAATTCAAATTCAGCCAGGCAGCAGTCCACTCACATAACAGACCATGAGTCACATCACATTCAAATTCAAATTCAGCCAGGCAGCAGTCCACTCACATAACAGACCATGTGTCCCATCGTGCCTGGCAAGAACCCATGCCGTCAGCAAACGGTTTGTCACACGAATTGGGGCTGTAGTCGTCCGCGTAAGAAAGGTCACCAACATGCAGCACCACCTGGGGCTGGTTGGCGGCCAAGCTACGAGCAGGAGGGAAGGCGGCAGGAAGGAGCGCTCAGACGATAGAGTGTTTATGTTCAGGGTTCTAGAAGGGTGCATCTACCAGATTTCACTCTTTTCGTGTCAAAACCTGTGTTGGGCTCTGACACCGTAAAAGGGACTCGGGTGCAACATAAGACAGTCTGGTACGCAGTCAACAGGACTATTCCGACCAAGGACCCGTACAAATATTGCGACACCGTAATGAGACCGATTGTCACAGCCTTAAAATGCCAAAATCTGATCGAAGCCCGCCAACCATGTTCCAACATTAGGGTTTAGTGCCCATCTTGGCTGTCTGAAACCACCCCCCAGCAGCCTTAAACTCTGATTCGACCACAAACCGGGTATACTTAACCCGCGAACCCCCCCCGCCTATCCCCCTGCACTCACTGGTCGCGGGTTTGGCTGGAGTTGTCCGTCTGGCCCACATCCCCGGTCACACCAATGCGAATGGGATACGTATGCCTGATCCAGGTAAGGAGGGGGGTCAGGCACAGGCGGGTTTCGATTTTAAAAATTTCAGATTAGTAGAGTTCCCAGGACAGTATGAATAGAGCTCACTCCTGCCTTCTACCCTATTTGTTCGCACTCCCTGCAGGCCTGCACCTATCAAGAAAGGCTATTGGTTGGATGCCTTGACATTTTCATTCACCAGCCACTCACATAGGCAGCGTCTTGAAGGTGGTCGAGGCAGCCCACTTGCTAGCACCGCTGCCCTTGCCGTCCTCAATGCTGAGCTGGTACGAGTAAGTGCTGCCAGGCTTGAGGTTACGGAGCACGACGTGGTGAATCAGCGGGGATAAGTAACTGACAGGGAGAGAGGAGCAGGGAGGAGCGGGGATAAGTGACTGGCAGTTAGAGAGGAGCAGGGAGGAGCTGGTCAGGACAAAGGGTGGATCAGCGGAGATAAATAAGGGATGGGCGGGGAGGAAAAGGGAACATGGATCAAGTCACATGCAGTAATGAGGCCTCTGGCGGGGCTTCCTATTCTTCCCCTCAAAGGACTGATGAGTGAACTCCAAATAGTGAAACTCCTCGATCCACACTCCGCGTAACTCCCAGGCCATCACTCACTCGTGCTTTGATTGGTTCTCTACTGCATTGTCTCCTGCTGGCAGATCTAGATCTTCAGCGTTATCCGTAAAATGCGACCTGCGTCACCACATGCACACACACATCAGGTCATCATGACACATGATTGGAAAATCAACAAACGGTGTGCAGCAACAGTCTTTACACCGTACGTTGTCATGTACAAGTATACTGTGAACAGCAAACCCGTATATAGCAGTACTGTGTGTAACAGTAACGTGCACAGCATCATTGTGTACAGCAGTACCGTGTGCTACAACGCCATGGACAACAAAATCATATAGAGCAGTATTGTGTTAAGCAGGACCATGTACAGCCAAAGAGTGTACAGCAATACCATGTACAGCCAAAGAGTGTACAGCAATACTATGTACAGCCAAAGAGTGTACAGCAATACCATGTACAGCAACATCGTACTTGTAACGACACAAACACATACCGGTACACACAATTGTACCCTACAAGTTCAAAAACACCTCAGTGAAAGATGTTGAGCACACTGCGTGACTCACACTTCCTTGGTCGAAGGCTTCACAATGTTGGAAGTGATATAGGCGCGTATGTAGGTGATGGTCTTCCCCGTATGGACTTTGGCTTTATTGTCTGGGGCGAGGGGGGGCAGAAATGCATGCAAGCAGACATATCATAAAGCTGTGTTCTTAGATGGAGGGGGTTCGGGGTATAGAGCTGAACAGGGGGTAGATAAATGAATGAAAACCCTACAGCCCCGACTCAAAACCCTACATTGATGACTCTTCAACCCTAAATATAAACCCTCATACTCCTCTGCCTCTTAAGAGGACAAGGGAGCTGCTTTCAGTCCCTTTGGGGGGGTCATGGCTCTCTTGTATGTCCCTCACCAGAAGCTCTGGATTTCTTTTCTAGACCCCGGCATTGAACCCTTATAAAATGGTTGTTGGGGTGGAGTAGTTTACAATGCAGCCCCGAAACTGGAAAGGAAGAAAAAGAAAGCACTCACTGCTCTCTCGCATTTACTTATTTCCACTCATATAAACAAAATTTGGTACCTTTCTCTGGGGTTGAAGCGCCGGCAGATTTCAAAGGGGACCTGTTTCTCACCTTTTTCTCGGGTCAATAGCACCTTGGGCTCCATACTGGCTGTGTGGGGCGGCGCCAAGCTGCCCAAAGGGCCGATGCTGTGGTTCAAGGACTGCCTGCACAGGAGAATGCCACAAATAAGGTGAGATTTGAATTCGTTTCTCAATGATTGTGTACATATTACCGTTAAGCGGTGCAGATAACACAAGGTTGCAGACTCACGAAGTCAGGCGTTACTGTGGACAGAGGCTTTCAGACTCACAAAGTCAGGCAGTACAGGTTGCTGAAGATTCCGGACTCACACATCCAGGCAGTACAGATTGCGGAAGCTTCCTTACTTACCAAGTCAGGCGGTATGTGACTCCGTCCGGGTAGGGTCCAATGAGACTCACGCCCCATGGGAGCCCTTGGACCGGGTACTGAAACTGCGAGAAAGGCAGGGTTTGGGTTGAGGGGGTTGGGATTAAATGCGTTTGTTTAAAGGTTTAGGATGAGAGCGAGCGCCGCCGGGTATAGGGCTTGGGTGATAGGGGCAGGGCGGGGCGGGTGAGTGTAGCGTGGAAGTGTGTGTAAGGGAGGAGGCTGCCCTCCAAGAACTTAGGGCCAGCAGCTCTGAACCAGCAGCACTGAACCCTACAGCCCTCAAACCAACAGCCCTGAATCCCACACCCTTCACTCTCACACACATGCAGCCCTATGCCCCCTGCAGTCCTTAAGCCTGAACCCATGAGAGCTTACCATTGAAGAGTTAAGCTACGGGTCTACCCTGCAGGCTGTGCGGATGTCCCTGTTGTATCTGGCATGGAGGGTCCCAACAACCCTGACCCTTACATCCACCTCCTGCGACTCAATGAGCTTACCATTGAGGAATTGAGTGGGAAATCCACACTGCCTGCTGCCCGGATGTCTCTGTCGTGGCAGGCCTCGACGGACCCCACAACGGAGGGGTCGCATGCCACGGATTTGCTGTGGAACATTGATTCGCCAACCTGGATCAAATAGGCAACACACACACGCACTCGCATACTCAAATGCACACTCAATGGCTTTCTCATATGCATATTCACCGACACAATCGCCCACCCACCCACCACCCAGGCATACCCTTCCATACCTTGTCCACACTCCCAGCTTACCTCAGTGATGAGCTGGCGGTTCCTGTCACCCTGCTGCTCCGTGGAGGTGGACATGAGCGGAAGCGTCAGGACCCAGCAGCAGATGAGACACAGCTCTCTCAGCAGCAGCGGCGACAGCAGTGGGGGCGACATTCACTCCCGCAGCAGCCTCTTGGATAATACGGAGGCTGTGAGTGCTGATAAGCTGCTTAGAAGTTGTGAGTACACACAATAGCAGGGAACCAAATCAAAGATGTGAGGGTATGGAGCAGGGAAAGTGTGGATGTGCGTGCAGAGAGGGGGGGGGGGGGGCACGCACTGTCTAGACAGGACAGGCTCAGGGGGTTGGTGTTGGACATCACACATTCTCACATATTCTAGAGTGCTGTTGCTAAAGCGTGACCTGCGCATCCACTTAGCAGGCCTTTCCGACAGGGGCAGGCAATGCGAGCAGGGGGGGCAAATAATGTAAAATTTAACTACAGTTCAACCCAACCTGCAATTCCAGGGTGCAATATGGTTATACAGAAGCACAGGACATCTGGGAGAAAGCAATATGCAGGGAGGGGACCTAAGAGGTCTATTCTGGAATGGACTGAAGACGAGGCTCAGATTTTAGAGAGAAGACGAGAAATTCCAAAGAATCAGGCTTCACCAGTCAGAGCATGTCTGGCCCAGACGGTCTGGGCACCCCTGCAAAAAGCAGCAAAGCTGGCAGCACCAGCCAATGTGCATGTACCTTACTTTACTTTTGACCAGGTGTTCTTGACGATCCTTTTTATGTCCTAGATTACAGAAGCCTGACCAGAACAGCCTATAGCCCTAGAAGGTCTGAAGACCATAACCTCTGGAAAACAGCACACTATGGGAAACCAAGAGCTCGTTCATCTCAGCCAGCAGTCAATGCGTTGCCAATACCGTATGGCATGGCTCTATCAATACATGCATGATGCCTCGTCAGTTAGGCGCCCACGCGGCCGAGCCTTTTTGAGCAGGGCCCAGAGGTGTAACGTCATTGACATGCATGATGTAGAGCCAAGCATTCTTACAATGACTATGGCTTTATGGCAGTGCAGGCTTGGGCTTAGCAGCCTATTGGAGATATTGGTAGATCTGAAGGGCAGCTTGTACTCCCATTTGACTGGGCCGAATCCGAATCGTTCAAAATGTAGACAGCTCGAAATTTGTAAAGATTCCTGATTTGTGTATGCTTTCTGTCCTCCTAGCGCAAATTTTGAAAGAAGGCCATCGCACGCCATGTCACATGCACGTGCAGGGCGTGTGTCGAGCAAACGCCCCCGCGCAGTCAAGTGGGGTGGAGTGCATCCACACTCCCCTCGGTCAGACACTTGAACATACCCCCCCGAGGCGATGAAAGCCTCATCGACTCACCTGTTTGCTGAGGGTTTGGTTGATGCGCGCGCTGCTGGGCAGGATGGGGCGCGACGGATCTCGAGGGAAGGTCTGGAGGGGGCGGTAAGGTGAGAAGGATGGCGAATATACCGGAATGGTGGAATCCGACGGATATAGCACTCTCTAGCTACCGCGTTTCTACAAAGTAGTTGTTGCTGCTTATATGCAGTGCTACGGGGGTTGGTGAAGCGGTGCCGCTTGCGCAGAATGGCGAATATACCGGAATATTGTTGAATCTGACGAATATAGCACTCTCTAGCTACCGCGTTCTACAAAGTAGATGTTGCTGCTTATATGCAGTGCTGCGGGGGTTGGTGAAGCGGTGCCGCTTGCGACAACCAGCGCAGTCGCCCCCAACTGGAAATAACCGAACTGTCTGTTAGCCGTCCAAACCGGGGCAGCATGGCAAGCGACAGCTACTCGCCTGACAGAGTTCGAAGCCAGGGCTGTCGTATCGTATGGCGTCATCGATTTCCAGCGACCAGGGCACCGGCAGCGAAAGGGAGGCGAGTATGGCCAGAGGCCCCTCTCAAAGCCTTCGAGTCATACCCTCACTGGGGCTGCTACATGAGTGACAACACTGGCATTGGCCCGGTCTGGCATTTGCCTGGGAGGCGCGTGTTCTCCGTTCGAACGTTGTAAGCTGATGACACAAGACAGGCCGCGTTCATTTGGGTCAAAGCCTCTGGGTCAAAGGATGCATTCTCGAATCGAAGTTTGCGGACCCGGCAACTGGCGTCAAGACAATTGATTCATTTACGCCCACAGTTCCAAAATCGAAATATCCATCTCCCAAGACCGGCCAGTCCTCAATGCTAGTCAGTGTGCGACTTGCGTCCTACTCCTTTCAAATCCAAGTCACAATCAGAAAAGCAAATCCTCCCACGAGTCCTGTCTGGAGTCCTACCTCAGCTAGCTACTTGATTCCCAGTCCTAGGAGGCACAGATGTCCAGTGAAGAAGTCGCGCACAGATGTCCAGTCCCTGTCATCAGGAACAGCTCATTACATAGCCCAGTCCTGCCCATGTCCATTCAGTGTGAGATTACGTTTTCCAAAATTCTTCGACCTGTATGTGCTCGTGTCCAGGGACCCGACAAATATATATGTTCACATGCAATCCGTGGAAACCGGTCCCATGCGTCTTTTTGCCCCCATGCACATGTAAAACCTTAAATCATAAAATCATGGACACTTCTGAGCATCTTCAAAAAACCCACAAAATTTATTTGCCCAGGTAGGCCAGAACCTCATGCTCCTCAAACTGGTACTTCTCATTACAGAACTCGCAGCACACCTCGATCTGGCCTTCGGATGCTGCAATATCGCGCACCTGAACGGAGAGGGAGGCAGAACATGTTCAAAAGTTTCGGCAGCAGCTAAATCGGTTGACAGGATTTCAACCGGCCCTAAGAACCCCTTTCCCCCCCCATGAGGCACCCACCCTGAAGTCTCTTCCTGCCCTATGCAGCCATGCATCCTTCACCTCTGCCTCGCCTAGTGAGGCCCTCCACCTGCCCTATGCGGCATTGCATGTAAGATATACATCATATTATAATATTCCTGCCTGCTCTCCACTTGCATTCCTCACCTCTGCCTCGCCTAGTGAGGCGACCGCCTTGATCATGCGGGCTTTGAGTGAGGCGGCCTCACAGGGGCCGTAGTGGGGCACCAGGGTCATGGCATCTGGGGCGGTCCCAAGGCCGGTCAAAATCCTGCAGGAAGGTAAAGAGGGGTCGATCGTTTTATTGAAACAGTAATATATGAATATATGAAGGTCACTTGAGAGTCTTGTTTTCAGTAGACCGATAGACATTTAGACAACTGAAGGGCTGACGGAGTTATTTAATTAGCTGGGGGATGTCACGGTCCTCCAGGAAGAATGTTTAGTTGATTTCCAATATACAAAAGCTGGAGTTTTTAGAGTCTGAAACAAGAAAAAACGGATTTTAAAGATCAAGCAGGGATATGGCGCAACCTTGTGACATTTTCATTTGGGTACTCCTTAAGGCTTTGACAACGGTTAACATGTTGTTAAAGACTTTGAGTGCATGTTGGGGGTGGTTCAAGAGGAAGAGTTGACCACTCGATCAGGGCCATGGCGTCAAGTAGCACAAGGCCTCCCTCCTTGGTAAGGGCCACTTCAGGGCAACAACGGGCGCAGCCATCCCTCCCTTATGCGTGATCTCACGACACACCTACACCGGTAACAGAACTCCTTGAGCATGACCATCGCATCATGCTAACTATGCACACCTGCGCCGGCTTTCCGGAATAGAGCATATTGGCGACACTTGGTGTGGATCTTTAAGGTGTGACGGTCACACCTCACATTCACTGTTCAGAGGTCGTCACACCTCACACTTACTTGTCAGAGATGTCCTGTGCTGACATGCCGGAGTTGAGCATGTTGGTGACGCTTGGCATCGTCTTGAGGTTGGTCTCTAGGATCTCCAGGGTCTCCTCAGAGCAGAAGGGAAGGATCTGTAGGCAAGAGGTAGTTATAAATAATACAAATAAACGATACGCCCTGAGGCGTGGATTAAGGAAGCTACCCGTTCGGCCGTAGCACTAGGTGAGCTAGTGTTCTAGTGTCCATGGCAAGAGATAGTTACACAAAATTTAAAATGCCACCCTGTGTACCGGTAATACACAAATCGTTAAAAGCTTCAATATTTTACTAGATTTGGAGGGAACGTTTCTGAAGGACAATCCAGGTTGATCCCTGATCCACACCAAAGGCAGCCACCTGGGGCATAAGGCACCACTCACCTGAATCAAAAAACCGCCTGCCGACTTGACCTCACACTCCCGGTTGAGCGACACGCCCAGGCCAATGGCGGAGTTTGTTTGTTCACTATCCGCCTGAAGCAGGCAGGAGGGTCAAAGGAGTGAGGGATTCGATCAATGCACGATAGTCAAGATGCCTGTCCACCACCCGTCCACCACCTGTTACTTAACAGGTGGTGGACAGGATGTAAGACAGCCAGGGGGGCATGGATGGGAGTCGAGGTAAACAAATAAAATGGGGCCAGGACGATTCGGCAGCCGGTGGACAAGTCCTAGGATAGCCTTAAAGGCAGTCAAGAGGGAGATGTGGTGAAATGGCTGGCCATTGTTGGAAGATCTTGGACCCTGGATCTATTCGCTTTAAATCTTAACTCCAATGCAAGTTCACAAAATGCCTCAAAAGCATGACCCCTAATGAGCCCTGTCGGGCCTCTCAAAACCCTACCAAGTAGTTGGCCAGGTCCTCTGCTACTTCTCCTGTCACAATGGGCACCATGCCCGTGTAAGGCTTGGGCTCCATGGGGTGGCTGCGGACCACAGCCAACACACCTGGAAGGAGGGGGCAGGGACGCAGGATTGAGAGGTCTTGGGGGGGGGGTCAGTCGAATCTAGGCCAACACCCCTCGAAAAAGGGGGCAGGGAGGCAGGATTGAGAGATCTGGGGGGGGGGGGTTAGTCGAATCTAGGCCAACACACCTGGAAGGAGGGGGCAGGGAGACAGGATTGAGAGATCTGGGGGGGGGGGGGGGGTCAGTCGAATCTAGGCCAACACACCTGGAAGGAGGGGGCAGGGAGACAGGATTGAGAGATCTGGGGGGGGGGGGGGGGGGGTCAGTCGAATCTAGGCCAACACACCTGGAAGGAGGGGGCAGGGAGGCAGGATTGAGAGGTCTGGGGGGGCGGTCAGTCGAATCTAGGCCAACACACCTGGAAGGAGGGGGCAGGGAGGCAGGATTGAGAGGTCTGGGGGGGGGGGGGTCAGTCAAATCTAGGCCAACACACCTGGAAGGAGGGGGCAGGGAGACAGGATTGAGAGGTCTGGGGGGGGGGGGGGGTCGAATCTAGGCCAACACACCTGGCAGAAGGGGGCAGGGAGGCAGGATTGAGAGATCTGGGGGGGGGGGGGGGGTCAGTCAAATCTAGGCCAACACACCTGGAAGGAGGGGGCAGGGAGACGGGATTGAGAGGCCTGGGGGGGGGGGGTCAGTCGAATCTAGGCCAACACACCTGGAAGGAGGGGGCAGGGAGGCAGGATTGAAGGGTCTTGGGGGGGGGGGGGGGGTCAGTCGAATCTAGGCCAACACACCTGGAAGGAGGGGGCAGGGAGGCAGGATTGAGAGATCTGGGGGGGGGGGTCAGTCGAATCTAGGCCAACACACCTGGAAGGAGGGGGCAGGGAGGCAGGATTGAGAGGTCTGGGGGGGGGGGGGTCAGTCGAATCTAGGCCAAAACACCTGGAAGGAGGGGGCAGGGAGGCAGGATTGAGAGGTCTGGGGGGGCGGTCAGTCGAATCTAGGCCAACACACCTGGAAGGAGGGGGCAGGGAGACAGGATTGAGAGATCTGGGGGGGGGGGGTCAGTCGAATCTAGGCCAACACACCTGGAAGGAGGGGGCAGGGAGGCAGGATTGAGAGGTCTGGGGGGGGCGGTCAGTCGAATCTAGGCCAACACACCTGGAAGGAGGGGGCAGGGAGACAGGATTGAGAGATCTGGGGGGGGGGGGTCAGTCGAATCTAGGCCAACACACCTGGAAGGAGGGGGCAGGGAGGCAGGATTGAGAGATCTGGGGGGGGGGTCAGTCAAATCTAGGCCAACACACCTGGAAGGAGGGGGCAGGGAGGCAGGATAGAGAGATCTGGGGGGGGGGAGGTCAGTCAAATATAGGCCAACACACCTGGAAGGAGGGGGCAGGGAGGCAGGATTGAGAGATCTGGGGGGGGGGGGGGGTCAGTCGAATCTAGGCCAACACACCTGGAAGGAGGGGGCAGGGAGGCAGGATTGAGAGATCTAGGGGGGGGGGTCAGTCGAATATAGGCCAACACACCTGGAAGGAGGGGGCAGGGAGGCAGGATTGAGAGATCTGGGGGGGGGTTCAGTCGAATCTAGGCCAACACACCTGGAAGGAGGGGGCAGGGAGACAGGATTGAGAGATCTGGGGGGGGGGGGTCAGTCGAATCTAGGCCAACACACCTGGAAGGAGGGGGCAGGGAGGCAGGATTGAGAGATCTGGGGGGGGGGGGTCAGTCGAATCTAGGCCAACACACCTGGAAGGAGGGGGCAGGGAGGCAGGATTGAAGGGTCTTGGGGGGGGGGGGGGTCAGTCAAATCTAGGCCAACACACCTGGAAGGAGGGGGCAGGGAGGCAGGATAGAGAGATCTGGGGGGGGGGAGGTCCGTCAAATATAGGCCAACACACCTGGAAGGAGGGGGCAGGGAGGCAGGATTGAGAGATCTGGGGGGGGGGGGGGGGGTCAGTCGAATCTAGGCCAACACACCTGGAAGGAGGGGGCAGGGAGGCAGGATTGAGAGATCTAGGGGGGGGGGTCAGTCGAATATAGGCCAACACACCTGGAAGGAGGGGGCAGGGAGGCAGGATTGAGAGATCTGGGAGGGGGTTCAGTCGAATCTAGGCCAACACACCTGGAAGGAGGGGGCAGGGAGACAGGATTGAGAGATCTGGGGGGGGGGGTCAGTCGAATGTAGGCCAACACACCTGGAAGGAGGGGGCAGGGAGGCAGGATTGAGAGATCTGGGGGGGGGTTCAGTCGAATCTAGGCCAACACACCTGGAAGGAGGGGGCAGGGAGACAGGATTGAGAGATCTGGGGGGGGGGGGTCAGTCGAATGTAGGCCAACACACCTGGAAGGAGGGGGCAGGGAGGCAGGATTGAGAGGTCTGGGGGGGGCGGTCAGTCGAATCTAGGCCAACACACCTGGAAGGAGGGGGCAGGGAGACAGGATTGAGAGATCTGGGGGGGGGGGGGTCAGTCGAATCTAGGCCAACACACCTGGAAGGAGGGGGCAGGGAGGCAGGATTGAGAGATCTGGGGGGGGGGTCAGTCAAATCTAGGCCAACACACCTGGAAGGAGGGGGCAGGGAGGCAGGATAGAGAGATCTGGGGGGGGGGAGGTCAGTCAAATATAGGCCAACACACCTGGAAGGAGGGGGCAGGGAGGCAGGATTGAGAGATCTGGGGGGGGGGGGGGGGTCAGTCAAATCTAGGCCAACACACCTGGAAGGAGGGGGCAGGGAGGCAGGATTGAGAGATCTAGGGGGGGGGGTCAGTCGAATATAGGCCAACACACCTGGAAGGAGGGGGCAGGGAGGCAGGATTGAGAGATCTGGGGGGGGGTTCAGTCGAATCTAGGCCAACACACCTGGAAGGAGGGGGCAGGGAGACAGGATTGAGAGATCTGGGGGGGGGGGGTCAGTCGAATCTAGGCCAACACACCTGGAAGGAGGGGGCAGGGAGGCAGGATTGAGAGATCTGGGGGGGGGGGGTCAGTCGAATCTAGGCCAACACACCTGGAAGGAGGGGGCAGGGAGGCAGGATTGAAGGGTCTTGGGGGGGGGGGGGTCAGTCAAATCTAGGCCAACACACCTGGAAGGAGGGGGCAGGGAGGCAGGATAGAGAGATCTGGGGGGGGGGAGGTCCGTCAAATATAGGCCAACACACCTGGAAGGAGGGGGCAGGGAGGCAGGATTGAGAGATCTGGGGGGGGGGGGGGGGTCAGTCGAATCTAGGCCAACACACCTGGAAGGAGGGGGCAGGGAGGCAGGATTGAGAGATCTAGGGGGGGGGGTCAGTCGAATATAGGCCAACACACCTGGAAGGAGGGGGCAGGGAGGCAGGATTGAGAGATCTGGGGGGGGGTTCAGTCGAATCTAGGCCAACACACCTGGAAGGAGGGGGCAGGGAGACAGGATTGAGAGATCTAGGGGGGGGGGTCAGTCGAATATAGGCCAACACACCTGGAAGGAGGGGGCAGGGAGGCAGGATTGAGAGATCTGGGGGGGGGGTCAGTCGAATCTAGGCCAACACACCTGGAAGGAGGGGGCAGGGAGGCAGGATTGAGAGATCTGGGGGGGGGGGGTCAGTCAAATCTAGGCCAACACACCTGGAAGGAGGGGGCAGGGAGGCAGGATAGAGAGATCTGGGGGGGGGGAGGTCAGTCAAATATAGGCCAACACACCTGGAAGGAGGGGGCAGGGAGGCAGGATTGAGAGATCTGGGGGGGGGGGGGGTCAGTCAAATCTAGGCCAACACACCTGGAAGGAGGGGGCAGGGAGGCAGGATTGAGAGATCTAGGGGGGGGGGTCAGTCGAATATAGGCCAACACACCTGGAAGGAGGGGGCAGGGAGGCAGGATTGAGAGATCTGGGGGGGGGTTCAGTCGAATCTAGGCCAACACACCTGGAAGGAGGGGGCAGGGAGACAGGATTGAGAGATCTGGGGGGGGGGGGTCAGTCGAATCTAGGCCAACACACCTGGAAGGAGGGGGCAGGGAGGCAGGATTGAGAGATCTGGGGGGGGGGGGTCAGTCGAATCTAGGCCAACACACCTGGAAGGAGGGGGCAGGGAGGCAGGATTGAAGGGTCTTGGGGGGGGGGGGGTCAGTCAAATCTAGGCCAACACACCTGGAAGGAGGGGGCAGGGAGGCAGGATAGAGAGATCTGGGGGGGGGGAGGTCCGTCAAATATAGGCCAACACACCTGGAAGGAGGGGGCAGGGAGGCAGGATTGAGAGATCTGGGGGGGGGGGGGGGGGTCAGTCGAATCTAGGCCAACACACCTGGAAGGAGGGGGCAGGGAGGCAGGATTGAGAGATCTAGGGGGGGGGGTCAGTCGAATATAGGCCAACACACCTGGAAGGAGGGGGCAGGGAGGCAGGATTGAGAGATCTGGGGGGGGGTTCAGTCGAATCTAGGCCAACACACCTGGAAGGAGGGGGCAGGGAGACAGGATTGAGAGATCTGGGGGGGGGGGGGTCAGTCGAATGTAGGCCAACACACCTGGAAGGAGGGGGCAGGGAGGCAGGATTGAGAGATCTGGGGGGGGGTTCAGTCAAATCTAGGCCAACACACCTGGAAGGAGGGGGCAGGGAGACAGGATTGAGAGATCTGGGGGGGGGGGGGTCAGTCGAATGTAGGCCAACACACCTGGAAGGAGGGGGCAGGGAGGCAGGATTGAGAGGTCTGGGGGGGGCGGTCAGTCGAATCTAGGCCAACACACCTGGAAGGAGGGGGCAGGGAGACAGGATTGAGAGATCTGGGGGGGGGGGGTCAGTCGAATCTAGGCCAACACACCTGGAAGGAGGGGGCAGGGAGGCAGGATTGAGAGATCTGGGGGGGGGGTCAGTCAAATCTAGGCCAACACACCTGGAAGGAGGGGGCAGGGAGGCAGGATAGAGAGATCTGGGGGGGGGGAGGTCAGTCAAATATAGGCCAACACACCTGGAAGGAGGGGGCAGGGAGGCAGGATTGAGAGATCTGGGGGGGGGGGGGGTCAGTCAAATCTAGGCCAACACACCTGGAAGGAGGGGGCAGGGAGGCAGGATTGAGAGATCTAGGGGGGGGGGTCAGTCGAATATAGGCCAACACACCTGGAAGGAGGGGGCAGGGAGGCAGGATTGAGAGATCTGGGGGGGGGGTTCAGTCGAATCTAGGCCAACACACCTGGAAGGAGGGGGCAGGGAGACAGGATTGAGAGATCTGGGGGGGGGGGGTCAGTCGAATCTAGGCCAACACACCTGGAAGGAGGGGGCAGGGAGGCAGGATTGAGAGATCTGGGGGGGGGGGGTCAGTCGAATCTAGGCCAACACACCTGGAAGGAGGGGGCAGGGAGGCAGGATTGAAGGGTCTTGGGGGGGGGGGGGTCAGTCAAATCTAGGCCAACACACCTGGAAGGAGGGGGCAGGGAGGCAGGATAGAGAGATCTGGGGGGGGGGAGGTCAGTCAAATATAGGCCAACACACCTGGAAGGAGGGGGCAGGGAGGCAGGATTGAGAGATCTGGGGGGGGGGGGGGTCAGTCAAATCTAGGCCAACACACCTGGAAGGAGGGGGCAGGGAGGCAGGATTGAGAGATCTAGGGGGGGGGGTCAGTCGAATATAGGCCAACACACCTGGAAGGAGGGGGCAGGGAGGCAGGATTGAGAGATCTGGGGGGGGGTTCAGTCGAATCTAGGCCAACACACCTGGAAGGAGGGGGCAGGGAGACAGGATTGAGAGATCTGGGGGGGGGGGGTCAGTCGAATGTAGGCCAACACACCTGGAAGGAGGGGGCAGGGAGGCAGGATTGAGAGATCTGGGGGGGGGGGGTCAGTCGAATCTAGGCCAACACACCTGGAAGGAGGGGGCAGGGAGGCAGGATTGAGAGATCTGGGGGGGGGGGGTCAGTCGAATCTAGGCCAACACACCTGGAAGGAGGGGGCAGGGAGGCAGGATTGAGAGATCTGGGGGGGGGTCAGTCAAATCTAGGCCAACACACCTGGAAGGAGGGGGCAGGGAGGCAGGATAGAGAGATCTGGGGGGGGGGAGGTCAGTCAAATATAGGCCAACACACCTGGAAGGAGGGGGCAGGGAGGCAGGATTGAGAGATCTGGGGGGGGGGGGGGGGGTCAGTCAAATCTAGGCCAACACACCTGGAAGGAGGGGGCAGGGAGGCAGGATTGAGAGATCTAGGGGGGGGGGTCAGTCAAATATAGGCCAACACACCTGGAAGGAGGGGGCAGGGAGGCAGGATTGAGAGATCTGGGGGGGGGTTCAGTCGAATCTAGGCCAACACACCTGGAAGGAGGGGGCAGGGAGACAGGATTGAGAGATCTGGGGGGGGGGGGGTCAGTCGAATCTAGGCCAACACACCTGGAAGGAGGGGGCAGGGAGGCAGGATTGAGAGATCTGGGGGGGGGGGGTCAGTCGAATCTAGGCCAACACACCTGGAAGGAGGGGGCAGGGAGGCAGGATTGAAGGGTCTTGGGGGGGGGGGGGTCAGTCAAATCTAGGCCAACACACCTGGAAGGAGGGGGCAGGGAGGCAGGATAGAGAGATCTGGGGGGGGGGAGGTCAGTCAAATATAGGCCAACACACCTGGAAGGAGGGGGCAGGGAGGCAGGATTGAGAGATCTGGGGGGGGGGGGGGGGTCAGTCGAATCTAGGCCAACACACCTGGAAGGAGGGGGCAGGGAGGCAGGATTGAGAGATCTGGGGGGGGGGGGTCAGTCGAATCTAGGCCAACACACCTGGAAGGAGGGGGCAGGGAGGCAGGATTGAAGGGTCTTGGGGGGGGGGGGGTCAGTCAAATCTAGGCCAACACACCTGGAAGGAGGGGGCAGGGAGGCAGGATAGAGAGATCTGGGGGGGGGGAGGTCAGTCAAATATAGGCCAACACACCTGGAAGGAGGGGGCAGGGAGGCAGGATTGAGAGATCTGGGGGGGGGGGGGGGTCAGTCAAATCTAGGCCAACACACCTGGAAGGAGGGGGCAGGGAGGCAGGATTGAGAGATCTAGGGGGGGGGGTCAGTCGAATATAGGCCAACACACCTGGAAGGAGGGGGCAGGGAGGCAGGATTGAGAGATCTGGGGGGGGGTTCAGTCGAATCTAGGCCAACACACCTGGAAGGAGGGGGCAGGGAGACAGGATTGAGAGATCTGGGGGGGGGGGGTCAGTCGAATGTAGGCCAACACACCTGGAAGGAGGGGGCAGGGAGGCAGGATTGAGAGATCTGGGGGGGGGGGGTCAGTCGAATCTAGGCCAACACACCTGGAAGGAGGGGGCAGGGAGGCAGGATTGAGAGATCTGGGGGGGGGGGGTCAGTCGAATCTAGGCCAACACACCTGGAAGGAGGGGGCAGGGAGGCAGGATTGAGAGATCTGGGGGGGGGTCAGTCAAATCTAGGCCAACACACCTGGAAGGAGGGGGCAGGGAGGCAGGATAGAGAGATCTGGGGGGGGGGAGGTCAGTCAAATATAGGCCAACACACCTGGAAGGAGGGGGCAGGGAGGCAGGATTGAGAGATCTGGGGGGGGGGGGGGGGTCAGTCAAATCTAGGCCAACACACCTGGAAGGAGGGGGCAGGGAGGCAGGATTGAGAGATCTAGGGGGGGGGGTCAGTCAAATATAGGCCAACACACCTGGAAGGAGGGGGCAGGGAGGCAGGATTGAGAGATCTGGGGGGGGGTTCAGTCGAATCTAGGCCAACACACCTGGAAGGAGGGGGCAGGGAGACAGGATTGAGAGATCTGGGGGGGGGGGGTCAGTCGAATCTAGGCCAACACACCTGGAAGGAGGGGGCAGGGAGGCAGGATTGAGAGATCTGGGGGGGGGGGGTCAGTCGAATCTAGGCCAACACACCTGGAAGGAGGGGGCAGGGAGGCAGGATTGAAGGGTCTTGGGGGGGGGGGGGGTCAGTCAAATCTAGGCCAACACACCTGGAAGGAGGGGGCAGGGAGGCAGGATAGAGAGATCTGGGGGGGGGGAGGTCAGTCAAATATAGGCCAACACACCTGGAAGGAGGGGGCAGGGAGGCAGGATTGAGAGATCTGGGGGGGGGGGGGGGGTCAGTCGAATCTAGGCCAACACACCTGGAAGGAGGGGGCAGGGAGGCAGGATTGAGAGATCTAGGGGGGGGGGTCAGTCGAATATAGGCCAACACACCTGGAAGGAGGGGGCAGGGAGGCAGGATTGAGAGATCTGGGGGGGGGTTCAGTCGAATCTAGGCCAACACACCTGGAAGGAGGGGGCAGGGAGACAGGATTGAGAGATCTGGGGGGGGGGGTCAGTCGAATGTAGGCCAACACACCTGGAAGGAGGGGGCAGGGAGGCAGGATTGAGAGATCTGGGGGGGGGTTCAGTCGAATCTAGGCCAACACACCTGGAAGGAGGGGGCAGGGAGACAGGATTGAGAGATCTGGGGGGGGGGGGTCAGTCGAATGTAGGCCAACACACCTGGAAGGAGGGGGCAGGGAGGCAGGATTGAGAGGTCTGGGGGGGGGGGGTCAGTCGAATCTAGGCCAACACACCTGGAAGGAGGGGGCAGGGAGACAGGATTGAGAGATCTGGGGGGGGGGGGTCAGTCGAATCTAGGCCAACACACCTGGAAGGAGGGGGCAGGGAGGCAGGATTGAGAGATCTGGGGGGGGGGTCAGTCAAATCTAGGCCAACACACCTGGAAGGAGGGGGCAGGGAGGCAGGATAGAGAGATCTGGGGGGGGGGAGGTCAGTCAAATATAGGCCAACACACCTGGAAGGAGGGGGCAGGGAGGCAGGATTGAGAGATCTGGGGGGGGGGGGGGTCAGTCAAATCTAGGCCAACACACCTGGAAGGAGGGGGCAGGGAGGCAGGATTGAGAGATCTAGGGGGGGGGGTCAGTCGAATATAGGCCAACACACCTGGAAGGAGGGGGCAGGGAGGCAGGATTGAGAGATCTGGGGGGGGGTTCAGTCGAATCTAGGCCAACACACCTGGAAGGAGGGGGCAGGGAGACAGGATTGAGAGATCTGGGGGGGGGGGGGGTCAGTCGAATCTAGGCCAACACACCTGGAAGGAGGGGGCAGGGAGGCAGGATTGAGAGATCTGGGGGGGGGGGGTCAGTCGAATCTAGGCCAACACACCTGGAAGGAGGGGGCAGGGAGGCAGGATTGAAGGGTCTTGGGGGGGGGGGGGTCAGTCAAATCTAGGCCAACACACCTGGAAGGAGGGGGCAGGGAGGCAGGATAGAGAGATCTGGGGGGGGGGAGGTCAGTCAAATAAAGGCCAACACACCTGGAAGGAGGGGGCAGGGAGGCAGGATTGAGAGATCTGGGGGGGGGGGGGGGTCAGTCGAATCTAGGCCAACACACCTGGAAGGAGGGGGCAGGGAGGCAGGATTGAGAGATCTAGGGGGGGGGGTCAGTCGAATCTAGGCCAACACACCTGGAAGGAGGGGGCAGGGAGGCAGGATTGAGAGGTCTGGGGGGGGGGGGTCAGTCAAATCTAGGCCAACACACCTGGAAGGAGGGGGCAGGGAGACAGGATTGAGAGATCTGGGGGGGGGGGTCAGTCGAATGTAGGCCAACACACCTGGAAGGAGGGGGCAGGGAGGCAGGATTGAGAGATCTGGGGGGGGGGGGTCAGTCGAATCTAGGCCAACACACCTGGAAGGAGGGGGCAGGGAGACAGGATTGAGAGATCTGGGGGGGGGGGGGGGGGTCAGTCGAATATAGGCCAACACACCTGGAAGGAGGGGGCAGGGAGGCAGGATTGAGAGGTCTGGGGGGGGCGGTCAGTCGAATCTAGGCCAACACACCTGGAAGGAGGGGGCAGGGAGACAGGATTGAGAGATCTGGGGGGGGGGGGTCAGTCGAATCTAGGCCAACACACCTGGAAGGAGGGGGCAGGGAGGCAGGATTGAGAGATCTGGGGGGGGGGTCAGTCAAATCTAGGCCAACACACCTGGAAGGAGGGGGCAGGGAGGCAGGATAGAGAGATCTGGGGGGGGGGGGGTCAGTCAAATATAGGCCAACACACCTGGAAGGAGGGGGCAGGGAGGCAGGATTGAGAGGCCTGGGGGGGGGGGGGGTCAGTCAAATCTAGGCCAACACACCTGGAAGGAGGGGGCAGGGAGGCAGGATTGAGAGATCTAGGGGGGGGGGTCAGTCGAATATAGGCCAACACACCTGGAAGGAGGGGGCAGGGAGGCAGGATTGAGAGATCTGGGGGGGGGTTCAGTCGAATCTAGGCCAACACACCTGGAAGGAGGGGGCAGGGAGACAGGATTGAGAGATCTGGGGGGGGGTTCAGTCGAATCTAGGCCAACACACCTGGAAGGAGGGGGCAGGGAGACAGGATTGAGAGATCTGGGGGGGGGGGTCAGTCGAATGTAGGCCAACACACCTGGAAGGAGGGGGCAGGGAGGCAGGATTGAGAGATCTGGGGGGGGGGGGGTCAGTCGAATCTAGGCCAACACACCTGGAAGGAGGGGGCAGGGAGACAGGATTGAGAGATCTGGGGGGGGGGGGGGGGGTCAGTCGAATATAGGCCAACACACCTGGAAGGAGGGGGCAGGGAGGCAGGATTGAGAGGTCTGGGGGGGGCGGTCAGTCGAATCTAGGCCAACACACCTGGAAGGAGGGGGCAGGGAGACAGGATTGAGAGATCTGGGGGGGGGGGGTCAGTCGAATCTAGGCCAACACACCTGGAAGGAGGGGGCAGGGAGGCAGGATTGAGAGATCTGGGGGGGGGGTCAGTCAAATCTAGGCCAACACACCTGGAAGGAGGGGGCAGGGAGGCAGGATAGAGAGATCTGGGGGGGGGGAGGTCAGTCAAATATAGGCCAACACACCTGGAAGGAGGGGGCAGGGAGGCAGGATTGAGAGGCCTGGGGGGGGGGGGGGTCAGTCAAATCTAGGCCAACACACCTGGAAGGAGGGGGCAGGGAGGCAGGATTGAGAGATCTAGGGGGGGGGGTCAGTCGAATATAGGCCAACACACCTGGAAGGAGGGGGCAGGGAGGCAGGATTGAGAGATCTGGGGGGGGGTTCAGTCGAATCTAGGCCAACACACCTGGAAGGAGGGGGCAGGGAGACAGGATTGAGAGATCTGGGGGGGGGGGGTCAGTCGAATCTAGGCCAACACACCTGGAAGGAGGGGGCAGGGAGGCAGGATTGAGAGATCTGGGGGGGGGGGGTCAGTCGAATCTAGGCCAACACACCTAGAAGGAGGGGGCAGGGAGGCAGGATTGAAGGGTCTTTGGGGGGGGGGGGTCAGTCAAATCTAGGCCAACACACCTGGAAGGAGGGGGCAGGGAGGCAGGATAGAGAGATCTGGGGGGGGGGAGGTCAGTCAAATATAGGCCAACACACCTGGAAGGAGGGGGCAGGGAGGCAGGATTGAGAGATCTGGGGGGGGGGGGGGTCAGTCGAATCTAGGCCAACACACCTGGAAGGAGGGGGCAGGGAGGCAGGATTGAGAGATCTAGGGGGGGGGGTCAGTCGAATATAGGCCAACACACCTGGAAGGAGGGGGCAGGGAGGCAGGATTGAGAGATCTGGGGGGGGGGGTCAGTCGAATCTAGGCCAACACACCTGGAAGGAGGGGGCAGGGAGACAGGATTGAGAGATCTGGGGGGGGGGGGTCAGTCGAATGTAGGCCAACACACCTGGAAGGAGGGGGCAGGGAGGCAGGATTGAGAGATCTGGGGGGGGGGGTCAGTCGAATCTAGGCCAATACACCTGGAAGGAGGGGGCAGGGAGGCAGGATTGAGAGGTCTGGGGGGGGGGGGTCAGTCGAATCTAGGCCAACACACCTGGAAGGAGGGGGCAGGGAGACAGGATTGAGAGATCTGGGGGGGGGGAGGTCAGTCGAATCTAGGCCAACACACCTGGAAGGAGGGGGCAGGGAGGCAGGATTGAGAGATCTGGGGGGGGGGGGGGGGTCAGTCGAATATAGGCCAACACACCTGGAAGGAGGGGGCAGGGAGGCAGGATTGAGAGGTCTGGGGGGGGGGGGTCAGTCGAATCTAGGCCAACACACCTGGAAGGAGGGGGCAGGGAGGCAGGATTGAGAGATCTGGGGGGGGGGGGTCAGTCGAATCTAGGCCAACACACCTGGAAGGAGGGGGCAGGGAGGCAGGATTGAGAGATCTGGGGGGGGGGAGGTCAGTCGAATCTAGGCCAACACACCTGGAAGGAGGGGGCAGGGAGACAGGATTGAGAGATCTGGGGGGGGGGTCAGTCAAATCTAGGCCAACACACCTGGAAGGAGGGGGCAGGGAGACAGGATTGAGAGATCTGGGGGGGGGGTCAGTCAAATCTAGGGAGATAAAAATAGGAGAGATATCTTGGGCGTACAAAATATATTGAACTCGCATGTATAAATCCTAAAAAGCCGCACTCAACTGACAACTGCCAGCAGACCGAGAGATGTTCAACATGTTCCGGGTTAGCACATTCGGGTAGGTTTCAGGAGGAAGGGAAATGGGAGCCTGAAGGGAAGAAAACATAATTTTAAATATAAGGGACCTCCAGGTTGAGGAAAAGATGTGGCCAAAATATTTGAATCAGTCGCATTGTCAGACCCCTGAAGCTCGCTCATTCATTAGGGAGCTGCCCACCTTCTTAAATTTGGTCCGGCTCAGCAATCTTCCAGCTGTTTACAGCGGTGGCAGAATTCATCCACATCCTGTCTCGGCAATGTAACATATATTTTCATGTCCTACCTGGAACTAGCAGTTCATTTTCTCATTGGCACCTGCTTAAATCCAGCTGTAAATTAGCCACAACTCAGCTACACCCCGCCTACCGCACAAGGGTACAGTGCAGACCCCTTCTTACCCCTCCCCAACCGCCCACCCCATTCCTCCACATACGGTCTGACCAACATTCGGCTGGCCGTCCAACCTCCATCTCCCTCTCCTTAACATCCCTCCCTATCTCCCACTCACCCTCCTCAACTGCCTGGCCAACAATCAGCTTGCTCCATTCACCCTTGCTGCATGTCATCTCAACATTCAGTTTGCCATCCTCTCCCTCCCACCCTCCCCAACATTCAGTTTGCCATCCTCCCCCTGCCCTCCCTACGTCCTCCACCTCCCACTCAAGCACTCACCCTCCCCGACTGCCGCCCCCACATTCAGCTTGCCATCCTCCTTCAGAGGTGGGTCCGCTGCAGGGTTGTCCACACGCCCTTTGACGTTACCCTTTGCATCAGCAATGGCCATGAGAGTCCCCAGGGGCCCGTTGCCCTTAAAGGAGACCTACAGAGAGGGGAGGTGTGTTGGGGGGGCGGCTGCGAATCTCAATAGAGGGATATTAAGGGGCAAAACCTACAGGGCTCCCAGTCAAGTAACACAAAACAAAAACTATCCGTTTTTCCGCTTTCCTGTGAGGCCCGATCCTTCTCCTGTGGCTCCGAAAGTTGTAATATATAATTCCATTCGAGTTTCACAAATTTCTAAACAGTGACATCTTAACAACACCACACCCACTCATCTGTGTGACCTTGTCATCCTTCTAAGAAGCACGAATGGACCCAGCTTTAAGCTGTGTGTGAAATATGACCGAATCTAACGCAACGACTGGACAAAGCCATGCCCATTTACCTGTGTGACCTCGTCATCCTTCCGGAACGCTCCGATGAGCATGGTGCCTACCAGGGCGCGACCCAGGGCAGCACTGGCAGTGGGTGCTGTCTCGTGCCGCCTCACTGCCTGAGGGAGACAGGACATGCGGGTGGAGGGGTTCAGGGTTTTAGGTGTACGGGAGCAGACAGGCAGCCCTAGGCGAGTGCAGTCTCATGCCGCCGTACCGCCTAAAAGTAAGGGCAGGGGTATGGGTTCAGGTTGACAAGGTTCAGGTATGGGGACAGGCGCCACAGGCGGAGGCCAGACGCAGGAGGTCACCAGAGGCTGGTGGGTGGGTGGGGTCAGTTTGATGTGGATTGATAGTACTACATCTGTGTCCAGATCATTGACGTAGAGCAGTCAGAAAAGCAGCATGTGCAACAACATGGCCTATCCACCTAGCCCTATCCAGTAAGCTCCTATGTGGCCCGGGTTGAGTAGTGCCCTCCAGTGAGAGGCCTGCAGCGGCGCTAATGGCATCCAGATGGTTCGCCAGCTGCTTGTTGAACCTGACTGTCCATAGCAGAGGGTAGATTAACCCGCCAGCGTCACATGCGTCGAATGATTCAGAAAAAGGGTACCGAGTTCAGCGGCCAACAGCCCTCCGTGTCGCACCTCAGCAACCAGCTTGCTTGCGTCGCACACCAGCACTGCCACCTCGCCTAGCTCTGACAAGCTCCGGACCAAGATGTCCCCTTCCAGTCGGGACACTACGGCTGCCGCCTGGGGCGCATCTCCTGCCTGAGAGAGTGCATGCAATCAGACATGAGTCATGTGAAGGCGCATGCAATCAGACGTGAGAAAGCGCCCCTAAGCATTCAACACTGTTCACCTGGCAGGCCATGGGGCGCCTGGTGTGAGTGGGAGGCCCATCATCCTCAGATGGTGGGCAGGACAGGTGCAAAGGCCATGAGGACATTCCGAAATCAGGTCGAAGCCATACTTACAACGTGAAAAGCTCTTTATTTCTCAGAGGCTAAACATCTGCAGTGGTGGTACAAAGTCTGCGCATCGCACTCTTTGGTGCACATGAATACATGCGTTTTCATGGCACATGCCATGCAAGACGTGCATGCATGTGTGCACAAGCAAATCGGCACTGTGACGTGCACTGCGACAGTAGACACCCTGCCGCGCGGAGATAGATGCTTCAGCCCATGCGGCATGCACATCCCATGTGGCATGGCTAACCCTTCCTCAGAGCTGGTGCGTAAGAGGTCAAGATGCTCCTTCCCCCCACCCCTGCATGTCTGCCCAGCAGGGGTCGTGCATAGAGCGGAAAAGTGATTAAGCACTTTGTTTTGTCACCTCTTGGGTCACTGCGCATCGGGTGGCGACTTCACGAAGGCGTGGTGCGACAGCGGGGACCGCTCGCAGCGGCAGCCTCTGCCGAATAGTCGGTATGGACCATGATGCTGGGCTCAAAGCGGCCGGGCTGCTGGAGGAGCAGGCGGCGAGCACCGCAGTGGTGCGGCTGGCACGGTCGCTGATGGGGGCACACCTGCTGATGCTGCTGGCAGCGCCCCGCGAGGAAGAGGAGGACGCAAGCGGTTTCTTTGCAAGGTGCATCATCGCGGAGGTTTGTGGCTGAAAGGCAGCAAGGGGAATATCCGAATATAAGGGTGAGAGGGATGCAGGGCAGTCACGGGGTGGATGTTGTAGAGCGACGTTCTTTTATTAGGCTTACGTCCGTGCACGTGTGTTTAGCGAGTCGGCAGTGAACTCATCTGGGTGTTAGCGAGTCGGGCGGGTAAGGGTGAGGAACCTGTGGCTGTGGTCACAGGCTACCGATGACAGTGCCGGTGTGGAGAGCCAATGGCACTTGTGTGGACGATCGATGGGACAGCATCACAGCATGAGCGCATTCCGCGAGCCAAGCTCCGGCGTTTCAATTCCTTCGTGCATCCCCCAAAATAAACTTCAAGATGGGGACAGTAATTTCGAAAGTCTCTCTGCGCACGGTGTTTTGACATGTATGAGACTGTCCCCTTCCTCCTCAACCCGGCTTAAACAGTCTGTATTCCGGCGTTGTCAATCGAGTGTGCATTGGCGCTTTATCGCATTCTTATAAAAAAAAAGGTACACAATCGCGGCTTTTCGTTACGATTGGCTACCTGGCTGCGACAATCGAAGACCCCTGATTCCCTGAAGGCCTGAACACGCACGAGAGTGCATTAGCAGTTACGGTAGCAGCTTACACCACAATACAGAGTGCTTGTGGCGTTTGCTACACGAACCAATTCTGTCGATCACCTTTTGACTGATGAGTTCGTTGCTGTTGGAGTGTCCATTGCCGATTGCGAAATGGCCGTTGGACCCGGACCCGTAACCCTGGCCGCTCCGAAATCAAAGCAACGTTCAGGGTTTTGTTCGCTGACGTGGCTAACAACAGAAACTGACTACACCTGCAGAGGTGCATAATTGCATAATTGTCCACGTTTGCTATCGATTCATCTCCATAGAACCCCGAACAGTAGCCTTATCATCTACAGCCAGTGAAAGATGCCTACGTCTGCCTGGGAGAACATCGCACAAGCGCCTCCCGATCCGATTCTTTCCATCGGAGGTAAGTTGGACTTGCAAGAAGATGAAATGTGCCGGCAATACTTGAGAAAATGCATGAGAATGTCCGACGCGCAAGACGAAGTTGACTATGCGAAGGGAAAAGTGCAGTATTTTGTCACTGTCGTGTCGTTGCAGTATCGCGGCCTTCACGGGCGGGCTCAAGTTTTCTTATAGCACTGACTCATGACTTCAGCACGTCTCGATACGATCTCAATCTCAGAAGATAGACTGCATGTTTCAGTTGCTGCGTCCTTCTGCAAGGCTCATGTAGCGTTAGGCGTGATCTCCTGAGTCTTCAGTCCGTTAGTTCTCCGGCACTCCATCCCTCCTGGCCTTGATTATGAATTGACAATGGATGGTTTGATACTGATTCCTCTATGTTACCAGTGAATAATTCAGCTTCATGTGGCAAATCAGAATTTGTGGAAGGATGAGGAAGCAGATACCATGATGCAGGCTTTGAGCCACTTCGACACTTCGTGAATGCATACCAGTAGGCATTGCAGCTACAACACGATATAGGCTTGATTCCATCCATTCCTTGCTTTTATGATGTCGCAGAGGCATGGAAGAAGGATCCTGACGCACGCAAGATGAACCTAGGTGTGGGGGCATACCGCACTGAGGTATGAACCCGGGTGTGGGACTGTGGGGGTATTCAAATCCGAGGCATGAAGCCCATGTATGACGCAGAAGTCATGGGCGGATGCAGCATTGTCCTAGTGCTCCAAATGCTTTCCTTGGTATCCATGGTCTCCACACTGTACAGGGTTGCCTCATCATCCCATGCATTCCCTGCTCGTGCTGACTGCTGAAGGTTAACAATGTATGCTCATGGTTTAAAACAAAACCTGCTCAGTTCTCGCCATCTTGCTAGCTTGCAAAAACGATTCTCCTGACTCGGGCGTATGAAATAATATACCTCCGCCACGTTGAGCTTCTTTGAATGTTTGAATTTCGTCCACAGGAGGGCAAGCCCTTAGTTTTGAAGGTTGTCAAGAAGGCGGAGCGCTTGGTGCTAGAAGACCCCACCGCAAACAAGGTGAGGGATCAGGATCTAGGTCGAACACATGAGCAGGGTCCAGGGACATGTTTTTAGATATATGGCTGGCAGGTTGAAGTTTGTTTGAGAGAGGGGGGCAAGCCTTGGCATGAATTTGTGGCACATGGATAGCAGACGCCGGTCTAAGCTCAGCTCAGATAATTTTGTTTGGGCTGTCAGAAACCGGTTCCTGAACCAATTCACATGCCATTTCAAAAATTAATTAAAAAAATACGGTACTTACTTACCTACTAACCTACTAACCAACCCCAACGTCAAATTTAGTGTCACAGGATTGGATATACTTGGGTGCAGCGTAGAGCCTTATCCCCCCTTCTACACACTACCCCCTTGGCCTCCTCAGAAGCACTTCGCAGTTAAAATTAAAAACGTATCACTAACTCCTGATCCCTGAACCCTTCCTCCCCCACCCCCCTTGCTATCCTTAGGAGTACCAGCCTATCACTGGAAACGCCGATTTCAATCGACTTAGCAGGTAAGCGATCGTTCAACATGAGGTGAAACAGAATGGTGAAAAGCATGTGAAATAGCTTCGGGAAAACAAAGCCACGTGGGGAACACATATGGTTAGAGGACCAGGGTATAGGGTCAGCTTGTATGAGCGCAGGCCCTGTATAAGTGCAGGCCCAAGTACCCTCTGTTTTGACCTTAAAGATTGGAAGACTAGGTTGAGGGCAGGCGGCTTGTTTGCTTGGGTGAAATCTGCTGTTGCTTTGTCTACACTTACAAAGTATGTCCATGAAACATTTTAGTTGTTTGTGTTCATTGACTGCCTACCATAGGTACTGCAACCTGTTTAGAGTGGACACAATGAGTACACCTTCAAGCTGTTGGGGCAGGGCAGTGCTATAAGGACATCTAAGTCTTGTTGTCACTGCCGGGCCCTTCCGGCTTGAGGTTAGATACATTGACAATGTAGCAGCAGCAGTCCACTGAGGCCAACCTGCTTCCTCCTCGGGCTAACAGGGAACAGCCTCCTATGTACTTCAGTCATTGCTGCTGCTGTTGCTGCTGCTGTTGCTGCTGCTGTTGCTGCTGCTGCTCAAGTTGTTGCATCAGTTGCCCCCCTGTTTGCTGGGATCTGCACCCTACAGCCTGGACCAGCATTAATGGTCATGTTGATGCTGTTACTATTCCCTCTGTTGTTGCTGATGTTTGACTTAATGTCTATCCTGTCGTCTGTTATTAACAGGGAGCTAGCGTTTGGGCGACAGTGTGCCGCAGTGGCGGAGCAGAGGGTGGTGACGGTGCAGGCGCTTTCAGGTAAGAGGATTTTGCGGACCCTCGGATCAAGCATCTTGGACACAGCCCTCCCCCCTCTGGGCGAAAAGCTGCAGACTGGACCTGTGCAAACGTAGACGGTGCATTTCACTGGACTTCTCAGCTGAGGTTTTGGAGTGAAGACCTTCGACGTCTTGTCCTGTCCTGCCCCATCTGGTTACCCTGCGGTTGTAAGATCATTTGGATTTGACTTTGAGTTCCCCGCCCCCTCTGGTTTCTCCCGCTTGCAGGCACTGGCTCCTTGCGTGTGGGTGCTGAATTCCTGGCCATCCACTACAGTTGCAAGACGGTGTACATTCCAAAGCCGTCATGGCCGACGCACCGCACCGTGTTTGGCAAAGCTGGGCTGCAGGTGGGAGGTGGACAGACACTACATGAACTGAACATGAAAGAATTTGTACATTGTCCAAGCAACCTCCTACAACCCTCTTTGAAAGGGCCAGACACATGGTACACAAATAGGCGACAATTCTCTGTTACCGTATCCGGGTTGGCATTGCCTGGCCGTTTCGACAAAGGCTTGCAGATGATCTGATGTGGAGGAGCCTCGGAGGTGGCTGCCTGGAGGAGGTAATGATATGATGGACCAGATATTTGGAACCCTATGCATAAAACCTATAATGTTGAATTTGTCAAGCATTGAGGGGTCAGGGGTTTGCAAAATTTGAATCTCTGTCGTGTTATGACTGCCTACCTGTTGCCCTACCCCTACACAGGTCCGTGAGTACCGCTACTTTGATGCCAATGCACGCGGCCTAGACTTCGAGGTAAGGACATCCACAGTTTAAGGGGAGAGGGTAGGGGCAGATCGTATGTCTTGACATCCTGTTCTCGACATCAAGGTTGGGCAAGTGTAGATGTATTAGAAGTCTGTTTCAGATCCTGTGTTGTTTTCTTGTCGTCTACGGAAGCAATGGTCTGGAGATAGGCGGCTGGGATTGCCCTGACCGTAATGAGATAGGGCAGTGGGGGGACTGTAGAGGTAACCCCTCATGCACACTCGCATGAAGGATACCCACCGCACACATCCTGTATCAACATAGAATTCAGGACCCGCTTACATTTCCTGCTTTTGCTCTTGCTGCCGCCACTGTTCCTTCTGGCCCCTGTCGATGCTCCTGCTTTTGGTAATGATACTGCTGCTGTTGATGTTTTTGATGGTTCTACTGCATTTGACCCCTGCTGCCGCTGTTGATCCTGTTCCCGCTTTTGGCTTCATGCCGAGTGGCGGACCTGTCATCAGCGCCCACTCGGTCGGGGGTCCTGTTCCTGCTGCTGGAAGCTGATCCCTGCTCCTGTTCCTTTCTCAGGGCCTGATGGCGGACCTGTCATCAGCACCCACTGGGTCGATCGTCCTGCTGCACAGCTGCGCCCACAACCCCACTGGGAGCGACCCCACCCTGCAGCAGTGGAAGGGGATCTTGGAGGTGGTGCAGAAGCGCGGCCTGCTGCCCTTCTTTGATTCGGCCTACCAGGTGAGGTGTGGATTAGGGTGAATGATGCAGGGGATGTGGGTTCCACGAAGCCATGTTAGAAAGGGGTGGGGTGGGGTTGACCGGTTGAACATCAGGGCAATCTGGTGCGGCCTGCTGCCCTTCTTTGACCCGGCCTGCCTGGTGGGTTGGGTTCAGGGTTAAGGCGAGGTGAGATTGGATGGATCAGTTGAATTTATGGCTGAGGCACGTGCTGCTGCTCGTCTTTGACTTGCTAAACCCCGTGGGGTGGACGCCGCAGCCTTGCGGATTTTCTCGTCAAAATTATGTTGTAAAGCTTGCATGTTCTCCTTCTCCCACACTGGGCTTTGCGTCTGGCATCCTTGACAAGAACGACGCAGCTCTGCGGATGTTCCCAGCAAAGTAATCACATTTTGTTCCATGCTGTGTGCAGGGCTTTGCGTCCGGTGACCTTGACGAGGATGCAGCAGCTCTGCGGATGTTCTCAGCCGCGCCGGGCATGGAGATGCTTCTCGCGCAGAGTTACGCCAAGAACATGGGCCTGTACGGGGAGCGGGTGGGCGCTCTATCGGTGCAGTGCATGTGAGCTTGAATCCTGAAGGGGGAGTAGCGGCCCTTAGCAGTGCAGTGGGTGCCAGCAATAACCCTGAACCCTTCAAGCGTCACCCTGACAGCAAGCGGGGCGGGGCTCTCTATTTTTGAACTGCATGTGTGCATCCCGCCCCAAACCCGCATGGGGAGCGGGTGGGGAGCTTATGTGTGCTCGTGAGGTTGAACCCAAAGCCCCTGAAACCCTGATCCCGGAACCCTACCGGTAGTAGCTCTGCAACCCTGAAACCACACCATGATTTTGCAAGAGGCCTTTTCAGTGAATGCATTGATGCTTTAGCAAATGCAAGTATGAAGTATTCCTCCCCCTCTTTGTCCCGAAGGTCAAAGACTGTCGCCTCCCGTGTGGAGGGCCAGCTCAAGCTGGTCATCCGACCCATGTATTCCAACCCACCCATCCATGGGGCTGCGATTGCCGCCAAGATCCTCGGAGATCCCACCCTCTTCCGCGAGTGGCAGGTGGGTGGGAGAGTCGGGTGGCAGAGGCAGTACAGGGGAGGTACAAGGTGGATGTGATTGTAGCCAAGAGTTTTGGATACCTCACCCTGTTCGGAGAGTGGAAGGTGGATGGGAGAGGCAGGTGACAGAGGCAGTGCAGAAGAGATACAAGGGGGATGCGAACATAGCCAAGATGTTTTGGAGGCCCCACCCTCTTCGGAGAGTTGCAGGTACGAGAGGCCTGACAGTCCTCTCATATGCTGGGGAGGTACAAAAAGGTGGCACAGGGGGAAGTGCTAGGGGGGTAAAAGCAAGAAGCAAGAAGAGGGGGGAAGGGCAGGGTTGGAGCATGTAATAACCTCCACGTGCAGACTGCAGAGTAGGCAGCCCTGGCGGGCGTGGCGGGCTGGTTTGACCCAAACGTTTCACACTTGTGTGGTGCAGACGGAGCTGGCTGGCATGGCGGGTCGCATCAAGGCCATGCGCCAGGCGCTGTACAACGAGCTCCAGCAGCGCCGGGCACCCGGGGACTGGTCTTTTATTCTGAAGCAGATCGGGATGTTCAGCTACACAGGGCTTACCAAGGCACAGGTGCGAGCGGGCAGGGGGGGGTGGACCGCAAGCATTGGGGCATGGAACTGGCTGTGTGCATCAAGCCATTCATGTAGGCATGAAAAATGCGTACCGGAGTTGGAATAAGACCATCGATAGCTGAGCCTCAAAGCATGCCTGTGTTTTCGCATTCCAAATGTAGGTCTTGCATTTCGAATTATATACAAATCTTGAACCCCAATCCCTGCGGATTGAGCCCTTGAATCCCGCAAGGGGCTGACGGGGCTTTTGTATTCTTTTCTGATCCGTGTTCTTGGTCTTGACAGTTTGAGCATATACCCTCAGTGTGCTTGGCCAGCTTTGGCATTCCTGTCGTCCTCAATATCAGAACATGGCCAACAAGCACCCTGTGTTCTCCACCCTGTGCTTGGTACTGGAACATTCTTTCCCCTCCTGTCTCCCTCAGTGTGAGAACATGACCAACAAGCACCATGTCTACTTGACCATGGACGGGAGGATCAGCATGGCAGGTACGTGGGAGGGTGGGGAGGCTCAGCAAGAAAAGTCCAAAGGCTGGTTTAATTTATCAATGTGACCTCCCATCTGTTATTGAGCTCCCGTTTGAATGTTCTCATGAGGCCCTGTAGGTCTTTCCTGCTTTGGGGGGCTAGCGTATGTGAAGCCATGCACTGATGCACAAATGGTGTTCTGCTGTGAATAATATCTTCGCTTCCGTGATCTGCTGCTTTGACCACGATGGAGAGGTGCGCTGATTCCATGGGTGCGCTGATTCCATGCCATATAGCATCTCCATGTAGATATTTGTTTGCTGTCATAAGCTTAAGTAGTACATGCAAGTGCGATGCGCGCTCTATACAAAAGTGTATGATAGCTGACGTCTACCTCAACCTCCCTGACCAACTTGCCCCCCCCCACATAGGCCTGAGTGCGGGGCGGGCTGGGTACTTGGCTGATGCAATCATGGACTCGCTGACCGTCGGCCAGTCCCGCATGTGACCCCAGACTAGAAGACGCTGTTGCTGTGAAGCCGGATGTCGCGAGTAGCTGCGGGACAGGGTGTATGTGGGCAGGTGCAGGTCCATATGTAGGAGGATGCGGGACTGCTCTGTCATTATTAGTATATCACCTGCCTACCGGTAGAAGACCTGCACTGAAAATATGTAAAATATTAACTGGTACCTTCAGGCTCTTACATCGAGGAAATGGTGTAACGTTGTACCGGTACAACATGGTCTGAGAATTGGAGAAAAAGAGAACAGGTGTTACCAGTCATTTGCGTTGTTCACTGGCTTAAGAATGAACGAGTTGTAGTAGATTCAAAGGATAAGCAGCTGGCCTTCTCCAGTCAATGACATAACACCTCTGGGCCCTGCTCAAAAAGGCTCGGCCGCGTGGGCGTCCACCTGTCTCGTTGGAAGAAAAGAAACTTAAGTTAAGAGGGAAAGAAGGAGAAGAAAACAAAGGAAAGAAGTACCCCCCCCCGAAAGGAAAAGGCAGCCCGAAGTAAACCTTGCCCCTCTCAAGCCTATTACCCAAGAAGGCAAAGAAAAACAACAAAGCTATGCCATAACAAAGCGTACGACGTCCTCTACAAAAGTCAGAGCCTCCCATCCAAGCCTGCCCTGGTACAACTGTTAAAAGTCTGTGGCGCCTTCCGGGGGACCTGCCCAACCTCTCTCCCGAAGCCTCTCCTTCACGCTAGGGCACTGGAGGCAGACATGCAGCGCATCCTCCACATGCTCGCCATCTCCCCTTGCCCAACACCGTTGACAACACCGTCTGTCACGCTGCTGACCGCTGCGCCGTCCTCGAGTGTCATCTGTGCTGACGGCGCGGAGCCGCAGCCTTAAGTTAGTGCACACGCAAGCACACTCCCTTCGACTAGTGAGGCCCCGCCGTAAACTGAAACCAGGTGTGGTAGGCCGCCGTAGACCGGTGTTCAGTGGCAGGATCTCTGGGGTCCCCTCTGCCAGCTGCATCCAGCTGCGCCCGCTCGTATGCTGCATCAACAAGCGCTAGCACCTCTGGGACAGGTAGCGGCTGTAGGTCAGTCGCTGACTGACGCATTTTGGGGACGGCTGATCCCAGCTCCAGCTCCTCCAAAGCACCTAGCAATTACATGCACCAATTGCGCCCTCCGGTGCCCTGTCTGACAGCGAGCTCCATGTCGGCCGCCATGGCTGCGGCCATGAGTAGGCTGTCTTGCTGTGCTGCTGGTGCGACCGCGGCGTTGTAGAAGCGAAACACATGCTGCCATTAACATCGCTGTAACGGCTGGATCTGTAGCTCCCTCATGACCCCCCAAGTGGCAGCGGACGGAGGTAGCCCTGCAGCATGGCGCAGATGCTGGAGGAAGCTGGACTGCATCTTGCTCTTGAGGCAGTGCCGCGGCCTGAGGTGATCGGTGGCCCACACCACATCACCGTAGTTGGCCGCAGGCGCTGCATAGACAGACGCCAACCGGATGCGTGTAGGCAGGAGATGCCTGAGGCGCACCTTGGCGGCCATGCGGCGGACACGCTGCAACGCGGCAGCCAAAGGCCCCTCTCTTCCTTGCATGGCCTTCCTCATGCTGCCGCTCTGGTGCTGGATGATGCCCAAGAACTTGAATTCTCGGATACGCTTCAGCGCTATCCTATCGGGGCCGTACACGCAAGGATGGGCTGATTGCCGGCGCTGCGCTGCTAACCGGCTGCCAAACTCCAATATCTCTATGTCTTGCTGACGTTGACCTAGAGCTGTTTGACCGCCGCATATTCATGCAGGGCATCTAGCATGTGTTGTAGCCCTGCCGGGCTGCTGGCTAGCAGGGAGAGATCATAAGCATTTAAGAGGCACCTGAGTCTTCGCCCCGCCCCCAGCACAAAGCCCTCTGCCTGGCACGGGGCTGCGATCTTGCCCGGCAGATCGCTGATATAGAGACTGAAGAGGAGGGGGCTGAGTGGGCAGCCCTGCTTGATACCTCGGGTGCAAGGCACAGTGCTTTTATGGCCGTCTATGAGCGTGTAGACTGCACCTTTGTGGAGCGCTTGCACAGCGCGTAACAGGCATGCAGGCATGTGAAGCCGCTCAGACACGCGCTGCCATAGCTGCTTCTGTGGCACACAGTCATAGGCCTTGGTGAAATCCACAAATACCACATGCAGTTTGCCACGGCCTGCAGCTGCCCGTTGCGCATGGACTGCATGCCTCAAGAGAAAAACACAAATACCACATGCAGTTTGCTACGGCGCTGCTGAAAGCCGAACTGTTCAGAAGGGATGTGCTCATGGAAGCGTGCCCACTGATCAGCAACGGCGGTCAGCATGCTTTCATACAGCCGGTACAGCACGCTCGTGATGGCAATGGGACGGTAGTCACAGGGGTCAAGGGGGTCGCCCTTTTTGTAGATGGGCTGAATTCTGACAGGCTGCCATGCACTTGGCATTCCCCCCGCACCGCCATCGAAGTCATCCACTCTTGTAGCATGTCCCTGATGACATGCCGCTGCTCCCCATCGGAGGTGTCGTCTACCAAGGCCAGCTTGATAAAAGGAGCTGCCATGCCATTGAGGCCCGCCGCGTTATGCACGTGCATGCGGGAGAAAGCCCGATTAAAGCTAGCTAATCGGCAGACACGCCCATGTCATCATGCTGCGTGCTGAGAGGGGACAGATTGGGCTGTGGTGCCGTGGGAGAGGGGGGCGAGATGGCGGTAAACTGCTGCCGCAAGTGGGCCTCCCACCTCTGGGAGGAGATAGCAGTAGAGGGGCCATCACCAGTAGTCAATGACGTTACATCTCCGGGCCTTATCAAGGGGGGAAATGGTCCGGTGGTATAACGCTGGTGGCATCCATACCCAGAGGTTGAGGGATCGACCCGAACCCGTCACACAATCTTCTCTCTCCCCCCGACTAGAGCGCCGGGTTCCATGTTCCTGCCCCCTCACATTGGAGGATGGCTGCACCATGGCCCAGGCTGTGCATGGTACCTGGAATTGAGCCTAGTCATACCCTACCAGCCCCGCGTGGCCGAGCGTTCAGCAGGGCCCAGCGGGTATGCACTGTTCTAAACTCCGGGCCTTATCAAGTAGTCAATGAGGTCACACCTCCGGGCAGTTTAGAACGGTGCGTACCCGCTGGGCCTTGCTGAACGCTCGCCCGCGTGGGGCTGGTATGGAATGACAAGGCTCAATTGCAGCTACCATGCATAGCCTGGGCCATTGTGCCATGCCATCCTCCTATGTCAATAACGTTACACCTCTGGGCTCGCTCAAAGCTCGGCCGCGTGGGCGCCATCCTCTATGTGAGAGGGGCAGGAACATGGAACCAGGTGTTCTTGGCGGGAGGAGAGGGAAGATTGTGGCGGGTTCGAGACCTTACGGAGTACGGATGCCACCAGCCTGGACCAGCAATCAATGACATAACACCTTCGAGCCAATTCAATGACGTTTCACCTCCGGGACTTGATAGTTATGCGTGTTAAGCCGAGGGTATTAAACAGGAATCATAAATGCTGTAGCAGCCCCAGCTTATGATCAAATAAACCTGATACATGCACCTGGGTCTGCTTTTGTATACCGGTAAGCACATCATCCTGAAACGAAAAGTATCATTCTTACAATTCAAGATATGAGACACCTGATCTGGAATAATATATTGAACGCGTTAGGCTTCTCTTCAACGAAAATGGCGTGTAGAGACGAGGGCTCCAGCTGCCCTCCAGAGCTGTTGCCTCCACCTGCCCTCCAGACTGCTGTCCATGCATTTTACCAACACTGCCTGGCCCAGTTGATAATAATTCAGAACATAACTATTGTGAAGTTGCGCAGGCACTACTAACACAATCAACTGCCTTCCACTTTCTAGTCCGCTTCCAGTCATTCAGATAGCGCCATTGCCTGTGAAACTCTTGTGCGACATCAAAATTGGGCGCCCTTCATGTTTGCGCCACGAAAATCAGTGTGCTCCACCTTGGCACCCCTCAGGTCAGCATTCTCGAAGTCTACATCCCTGTTGTGAGGTTAGAGGACATGAAGTTCCAGTACCGCATCACGAATTTCAAAAAACTGCAGGAGGGACGAATGCGACGAATCTAGGAGATCAGACCCAGCCAGGCCTGAAACTCTGTAAGCCAGGCTGGGACTTCAAAGAAGAAGCATCTCTGGCAGCGCTTTGGAGGACAGTTTTTCCCCTAGGACTCCTACTCCAGATGTTATAGTTTTCGAGGAGCGCCTGATTTCCAGTGGTATGCTTGTCTTCAGTTGAGGAGGAATGCGGAGGAATGCTACACCAGAATCAAAGTAACCTCGTTCGGGACAGAGGGGGTATACTCCTTCCTCTATCCATCCTCCATCTCGCCATGCCCTGCCCTTCAGTGCCTTCATCTTCAGCTGTGCTTTGAACATGGAATCCTCCAGGGAGCCACTAGTCTTTTCACAAGTTCTATCTAATTCGAGTTCCTAGCGCCTTGTAGACATCACATTACGTCATTACGAATGAAATTAATTTGGACATGCCCTACATCATGCCCTCAAAGTTCATTAAGTGTTCACCTGCAGTTTGCATTCTTCAAATCGACCTCAGCTAGATCCACCGCGACCAGATCCGCCCTATCATTGATCAGATCTGCCCTCTGATTGATTGTTCACCTGCAGTCTGCATCCTCCAAGTCCGCCTCGGACAGATCCGCCTCCATCAGATCTGCACCACGCATATCCGCGTCTTTCATCACAGCTGCGTGCAGGTTGGCGCCCTTCAATCAAGCAGTGGGGGCGACAGGGGCAGGGGGCTGTTGGATCTGGGAACCAAGGGCTTCGCTGGGGTTGTCCATTTGAATTGTTTTGGGCACATTTAAGCGTTGAAGGCTAAGTATTCCGATTGTTCAAATCTCGATGGTTGGAGTGGACATTGATGTAGTCTGAAGGATTACAGCACTACATCTCTGCTCTACATCACCTACCTTCAGTTTGGCCCCCCTGAGATTTGCATCCTCCAGAACCGCTCGCTCCAAGTTGGCCCCCTCCAGATCCGCCCCCTCCAGGTCACAGTCATGCAGGTCGGCATAACGCAGGCTAGAGCGCCCGCTCACATCGCACCGGCCTCCAAGGAGAAGCGGATCAACAGCAGCGGCAGTAGCAGCGACAGCGGTGCCAGCCCTGTTGTGGTGAGTGGCAGTTATTCAAGCGTAACGATCCACTCAAAGGCTGATCCCGCAGGGGCCAGGTGGCGAGACCCGGAAGAACAGAGGACATGCAACTAAAGTGAAGGTTGCGGCCGGTATGGCGGACAACCAACTCGCCAGTTGCCAGAGTTTGTTTTGGGGGGGGGAAGTTGGTGGTTCAGTTTCAAATCCTGAAGAAGGTCAGCATGTGGCCTATACTGTATGCGATAAGCAATTTCACGGGTGAGTAGGGGGGTCAAAGGGGGAGGTTAAGGCGGCCAGCATTTCCAGGTATAGATCTAGGTAACGTGTGGTGCGGTGTATATAGACCACAGCACCGCGCTTCACCTAGATCAAAGAAAAGGCGACAGGAGACAAAAGTATACTATGCGATACACGATCTCATATTGTTTCCAATTCATACTTTATTCTGCAGCCCTGGATCCCTGATGAGGATTTCAGACCAGGGGTCCAGTCCCAGATATAATAACTAAAACTAATAAGGCTGCATACCGGTATCACGCAGAAGCAGATGCGTAGCACCTTGAAGATAAACTTGCCTGCTGCTCAACACACTTGTTCCGTCTGTGATCCTGGCTGCAACACAGAAGATGCTGCTGGACGATGACAGCACCACAAGCAGCAGTAGTGCGAGGGGAAGGGGATGAAGAAGGCATGATTTGCAGGCCATGATGACTATTGATGAGGATGATTGCTGGGGTCCTGGGAAGATCAAAAGTCCGAGATGCTGCAGCTTCTGCTTCTGCTTGGTGGGTTCAGAGCACACAACCAACTGCTGACTCAGCTGATCTCTCCAGCAAGTTCAGCAGGTGAGAGCACCGGGTGATAGGAGATCGAGCAGCGAGCGATATATCGGCGTATTCCGCCTGTGCGTCGTCCTTGAAACTGAAATGACACCGTGAGGCCCAAACCAAGTGTCGGGTCGCAGCGGGTTAAGTGTCGGAGACGCCTTGATCAAGGGAGAGGAATGCACGCTTGACAGATGCGAGGTGTCGCGATGCGAAGGAGCGTTGGGACAGTTGGGTAGGATGGGGGTGAGATCCTGGTATATCTTGGAATTAAAAAAGCATCTTTTATTTCCTTTCTGCGCGGGCGTGTTCTGTCGGCGCATGATGCGGTGGCACTTCCGAAAATTCGAACGCATGATGACACTCTCTGATGACACAGAATCAAATCATGGTTGCGTGACTTCCGTCATTTGGACAGTCCACATCAGCGAAGCAGATGCAGTCATCAGGGCAGCTGTGACATGTGACAGCATGCTGCACCGAAGCATCCCATATCCACCGTCCGAATTTGAACCACCGCGCCCCCAGATAAGCGGCAGATAACGAGCAGGCAATGTTGTACTCCCGAGCAGCACGTTGGCGTATTCTTTATTTATTTCTCCTCAAAGCGATCCCAGCATTTTAACCAGGGGGGTAAACTTACGCCTCAGGATCGTTCCCGGTAGTTGCTACTTTCTGGCTCCCTGCTCACCCGCTCTCTGCCCACCCCTGGTCCCAGCAGGCTCCCATGAGCTAACTGAGCTGATGAGCAGCTCATAGGATGATCTCATGCACGGGATCAAGCTACATTTATTCAACTCGTGCACGTGCACACCACTGAGACACACTCAACTGGTGTACCACTTCAGCATGATGCCTCAAGAGGATGGTTGTCAATGCAGGTAGAGTCAACGCATACGGCACCCTGAACCCTTTTTCAAGGAAGAAGAAAGAGCTGGAACAACTTAGGAAGATATGGCAAGCTGTACAGTGAAGGTGAATTTAACATGCTGGTGTCAAACAATTATTACAAGATGGTTGGCTCGTTGTGGTCGTGTGATCGCATGCCGCATGGTGATCGCTGTGTGATCCTGTCTAGGATAAAATGCTGTACTTGTGGCGCTTACCATCCCATGACCAGTGTCTCAGAGATTCTCCCATCCAGCGGACGGATACATCCCAATGGCTTTTCTTTAGTGCCTCGGCTGCACTTCAACAAGAACTCAGCCTGTGGCCGGCAGGACCTGGTGCTGCAAAACCTCATGCTCAGGGCACTGGCTGTGGGCCAAACAAGGTTTAATGCCCATCAGCTGGGTGGTATCTGCCTGGCTGCCCCCCCAAAGGTGGTATGGCGTGCAACAACCGCAACACTGACGCATGCTGACACGTTTAATATGATTGAGGTAGCTGAAGATATCGAGAGGTGGCTGGAGATATTGATAGGTAGCTGAAGATGGCAACTTGGCAAAAGGTAGCTGAGGGTATAAACTTGTGGCGACCTGAAGCTATCATCCAAATTCAAACAGCAGGTCCAAAATCAAGCGCCAGATCTCCCATTGCCATTGGACTCTGGGCATGAAGGTTCAATGAATCAACCCCGGCTTCCCTTTCGCAGATAACTGACGGTCACTTATATGTTTGACGTGATAATAGGAGGCAGCTGTCACATGGGTCAGGCTGGCAAAGACATCTGGATTTTTCTAGGGCCTGCGTCAAGTCTATTGCAGCGCCATCATCAGGCGCATTCGTTATAATTAGCATCAGAGAGGGTCAGAGGGAAGCACAATGGAAGGTAACATTCCTCTTACGTGAGTTCTCGTTATGGGGTGTGAAATTTCATACCCTCGCCTTGCTCCAACCCAATTTGATTACATGATATGAATGTCCTGACGTTAGGACTCAGGACTGCTTTAATACAAAAACAAATTGAGGTTATTGTAGACACGATTTCCAGAAAATGAACAGCAGGGGCAGCATGCTGCGCAGAGCATCACCAACATTTTGTCGTAGTTTGTATTGTCTTAAGGGCGCCACGAGGCACCTGATAAGGACAAGCATAATTATTAATTGTGTATCAAATTCAGTAATAAAAAGTAGCTTTCACATAACTTCAGGTGGACAAGCTAGGACATGGCGCAAGGCGGAAGGTCAGCATCATGCAATTGGAAGATAGGGTCATACAAACCGGTGCAATAACGGAAGATCAGCATCTAGAGCATCATACATACACCATAGTTCTGAGATAGATCAACTGTGCTGTTTCTTGGCCAGTAACGGAGCCAGAATAACATAAAATCACCACAAAATGACCAAACGTGCCAAGATAGTTAACAACAAACACCTCAAATTATTGTAAAATTGATTGTGTTCACAAAATCAACTTAAGAACCATAGCATCCTACAACGTGAAGCAAAATGGAGTACCACGACTTCAGAACCATACAAACAGTACAAGCGGGAATGAAAAACTGAATAACTAAGGTTACAAATGGGAAGCTCTGCTATTGGGATTTAAAAGGGATATGTTACAGGAGTGGATACTTTTTCAGTAGTACCAGAGCAGCTTTTGTTTCATCAGGAAGAATCTGAAAAATCTACGGAATGATAAATCACGAAGATATGCACGATGAGCAGCAAGCTGTGACACACTGTCAAGAGGCACAACAGACGCCGCCATCTGATTTAATTCTCTCTCAACCGCATCCGCCACCATCCCCTCCTTTGCACGCCCCCCTCCCCGCACATCGTGCTACAGAGATACCCCTCGCCATTCACACCGTCCCACTGGCTACAGACCTCCACATTGCTCCAGGCAGCCCGGTCCTTGCCAGCCGCCGCAATGACGACGGATGGGAACTCTGAGGATGCCGCAACCGCCGCAAGGTCCTCGCCGGCGCCGTCTGCCAGCGCCGAGACCAGTGCGGCCACAGCTGCAACCGCACTGGCTTCCACGTTGCCCGGACACGCCACACTGTAGCAGCGCCAGCACTGCACGCTGGTGGCCAGCAGGAAAGGCAACAGCGCCATGTCGTACGGGGCGTACTGCTGGCTCCGGCAGCAGCAGCGGCCGCTAGCGGCGTCGCGGGAGCACCCTGGGCAGTGTGCCGGGGGTGAGTAGCTAAAACGGGTTAGCGACAGTGGTTCCAATGCAGCCGTCTCCGCCACGCTTGTCAGGACGCCCAACGCCATGCCCATTGGCAGCTCGCAGTGCATGCCCCATGCCAGCAGAGGCCTCACGGCAAACTGCGACCAGAAGGGGTGATCCATGCTGAGCGGGAGGTTCTTGAAGCTCGGGAACTTGAGGCCGCAGCGAAAGGTCTGGTGGACGGCCGCGCGCCTCTGGCTGCGTGTCAGCGGGGCGTCGGCGTCCTTGCTGGGGCCGAAGCAGCGGAGGGAAAAGCCGTCGCGGGCGTGCTGTTGGGCGCGGTCGGCCAGCAGCCACGCGAGATAGACGGCATGGCCTCCAGCGGGCCCCCTTGGGCAAGGTGCGGGGACGGCGGCGGCGCCTTGGACATCCTTGCCAGCGCTAGCGGGAGGCTTCGTGATAGGCGAGGGGGCTGTGCTTCCAACCTGCATAGCGGCCCTGGCGGTGGCGGCTTGAGCTGGCAGGGCGCTCAGCTTGCTCCTCTGGCCGGGATGCTCGAAGAGCTGGAGTAAGGCAGGACCCAGGTGGGCCTCCAGGGGGTGACGCGCTGCCTGCGGGATGAGCTGCGTAACAGAGGAGGAAACAGGATTGAGGGTTTAGCGGGATGAGCTGTCTAACAAGGGTTGAGGCTTCAGCCTTTTGCGAGACGAGCAGCGCACCATGGGGTGACAAGACAGCGACGCTCAGGACAGGTGATGGCTTCTGCGCGATCATGGCAGGGGGGAGTGCGCAGGAGGCTCCTGATAAACTCCTGAAGATAAGGCCAATAGTTGTATTCAGATGTGATGTGAGAACCCTACAAGTGAGAGGGCATGAGGAGCACAATGCCGAAACAAGAGAGGAGGAAGAGGACTCATCAGGGTGCTAGGATTCAGCGTTGCATGTTGCGTCAGACTCACATTCCTATATGAAAGGAGCCGTCTCAGGGGAGAGGGTATGAGGTGCTGCCAGTTCCAATGAGGTAGTTCATTCAGCGGGAGTTGACAGGGGCTGCTCCAGGAAGCACCCAGGAGAATGCCGAGGGTGGTTCGCCATCATCGCAAGAGCTTACGGGAGCATGGGAAGGGGGTTGGAGCTGACGCCGCAGAACCTGCTGGGGCTGCGGGTCCTAGCGCCTATCTGCTACCCGCGGGAAGCCAAAGCCAGGTGTTCAGCGTACCTGAGTGGGCGGCGGGTTGTAGGGGCCTGCCTTGGGGAAGCTCGCCTCAAACATCGACTTGGTGTTGTCAAACGTCACGTTGAGGTCCGGCTTTGCGATGTTGTTATCGTGGCTGGGTACCCTGCCACAGTAGCTCACATTGTCCGTCTTGTAGGCAGAGGAAATGCCCATGTGAGTGTGCCTGAAAGTGGGAGGTCAGGGGCGGGGGAGGGCAGGAGGTGAGGAGGAGGGAGGATGAAGGGTGTTTTGTTGGGCCAGGAATCAGCTAGTTACCATCCCGTATGCCTGCCTTGTCGAAATGCCTGGACAACTCAGCCAGGAGGAGGGAGGGATTGGCTGGAGGGAGAGGGAGGTGTCGCTCGCATTCAGTTTGTTGCACCTCTATGATAGGCGATCCTGTCTGCCCAACCCAGTCTGCCCAACCCAGTGCGGTGCGGCTCAATGGGCGGCCATCTTCTTCAATGCAATCCATACCCTAGGTCAAAATGTATTTATCTGCGCCCTACCCTCTCACCACATGAGGTCGATGTCAATCATGGGCACCAGGGTCACCTCTCGATGCTCCTTAAGCAGCTGAATGAACATCCGGTATCTGCGGTTGGGACAAGGGGGCTCAGGAGGAAGGGAGCATGAGGCTTAAGGCCAAGGAGGGCCGATGGAGGGAGAGCAGGAGGGGAGGGCGGGTCCATCCGATGGACCACAACAGGGCTGCCTCGAGGGAATGGGGATTCATCATACCAGGCAGGTAGGGATCGTCAAAAATCCACAATTGATTTTAAAAGAATTGATTTCAACCTTATTGATTGTAGCTTGATATCCAACATGCATGTGTACCGGTCAACCCTAATCCCGGTCAACCCTAATCATAGTCAAACCCTTATCCCGGTCAACCCTACTCATAGTCAAACCCTAATCCCGGTCAACCCTGATCATAGTCAAACCCTAATCCCGGTCAACCCTGATCATAGTCAAACCCTAATCCCGGTCAACCCTAATCATAGTCAAACCCTAATCCCGGTCAACCCTGATCATAGTCAAACCCTAATCCCGGTCAACCCTAATCATAGTCACACCCTAATCCCGGTCAACCCTGATTATAGTCAAACCCCAATCCCGGTCAACCCTGATTATAGTCAAACCCTAATCGCGCTCAACCCTAATCATAGTCAAAACATAATCCCGGTCAACCCTAATCATAGCCAAACCCTAATCACGGTCAACCCTGGTCACGGTGACACCCTATTCATAGTCAAACCCCAATCACGGCCAAGCCTTAACCCTACCTCTCCAGCGCAGCCTCCAGGAAGGGCTTCTCCAGGTAACATGGACGCAGCAGGCTGTGCAAGAAGGGGGCCTGGCGGGCCATGGCGCCCGGCAGCTCCTGTATGAGCTTCGTTTGTCGGACGCCCCCGGCCTCCATTGTCGCCTGCTCCTCCTGCAGCATGCTGAACGGCCGCGGAGGGAAGAAGGGCTCCGGGTAGCCCTTGCTATTCTCGGGCCAGGACCGCTTCACCTGGGCCGTCCACAGCTGCTTTGTGAGCATGTCGAAGGCGCTCAGGTCGCCTGTCATCTTACCGTCGGTGAACCCAAAGAGCCCAGGGGTGCTGGTCTGACGGCCTGCCTGCCCGGCGTCAGCACCAGGCCTGCAGCATGCAAGCAAGCACGTGGCAGGTGATGCAAGGAATGTCGTCATGCCCTTAAGCCCTAATGCCACAATGCCCTGATGTCCTCATGAACTGATGAGCTGATATCATTAGAGTATTTGACACTTTGAGACATGGTCGGATCCAGATTCGAATAGCAGCAGTGCATTGAAGACTTAGGTTTGATTGGGACGCAGGCAGCACCGGTAACACAGCGACTCAGCAGCAGGCCTCGTTTAGATAGGCTCCTGCAAGGATCCAAGAGGAGGTCAGGGTCGCTGGGCTATCAACTGCGTCCCGCGGCAACCCAGGCCTTGTTTAGGCCCCTGCCAGGGACTGAGTAGGAGGGACCCACCAGTTAGCTTCGCTCTCTTCCTCTATGAAACAGAGGTTCAATATCCTGCCTTGCATCGGACGTGGTGACTGAGAGACGGCATCACAAGCAGCCTGCAGTCACATGTGGCTTCCTGGCACTATGCCGTACCGCTTGGGGGTGCTATATGGTACTGCTTAAGCTCTCACTTGGATGTTATAATAATAAAAGTACTATACCGGTAAGAGGAATCTGGTGCCCACCTCATCTTGAGCGGCACCAGCTTCCTAGGCACTGTGTCCAGAGACCCTCCGTAGGACAGCATGCAGCACTTCGCGTAACCTTTCGGATTCAGGCGGTGGACGAGCCACACGAAAGCCACGTCCAGCGGGGGCACCAGATGGCCAAGATCCTGCCCGGATGCTTTTGCAGTGGCTAGCAAGGGCAGCCAGACCTGTTCGTACCGACGTACCGCCTCCAGGGCATAGGGGCCAGAGTAGAGGCCACCCTGTGGAGGGGAATAATGTGGGCAGGGTAGCCCAGGTGAAGCAACTGTTTCAGTGTTTCTAGCAGCAATGGACATGGGCATCCCCACCCGAGGAGTGAGGACAAGGTGCATGCTCAGGCCTCCCAAGGAGCTGCTATCTGTAGGATAGCTTTTTAAGCTTCGATTCTTGATTACTAATGGAACTGTGGAAGGGGGTTGTGGATCCCATGCACACATTTCAAATTTCGGTAGGCGAGCTCATCATGATTTTGCAAAACGTCACGGTAGCTCGTCCTGCCTCAGAATCGACTTACGTTTGGCCAGCAGTCCACAGCAGTCAGAAGTACAGTGAGCTGCTGTGCGTGTGAAATCAGATCCACGGTGGGAATCCTGGGCAGGGCGCTATTTATTTTCTCCATCTGCATGGAAGGAGCGGGTATGCGCCGGGTGGGGAAGCATCATACCAGAATTCTGCAAAATCGCAAATAAGAGGCAGCCATACCTGATGTTGGTCTGAACGAGTTCGTGCTTTCGCTTGGAATACTCCAAGCAAGGTCATCGAAATGGTAAGCGTGGCCCAACTTGAAGGCCAGATTCGCGAGAAATGCGGCAACGAAATCAGTGGAAGTCTTTCCTTGGCATGTAAAGGCCTGCAATATAAAATCGTGGATGAAAGCGTGCCAAAGCGTGCCCCAAAACTAGCCGCACTTACGTGGTCACCTCTAGAGAGCCGGTTTTATATAGACAATGAACCCAGCCAATTTCAGATTGAGTATACCGTGAATTACTTCAAAGCATAAATTCAGGAATACGGCTTTACTAAAGGATAGGGATCCAGGGGGCGATACCTTGGAATCAATCGCAGGAATCCTCAATCGTCCACCTGCCAGTGCCAAGTCGCGCCAACCTGCCCCGAATATCTCAGGAATCTGCCACGTCTCGCACCTCGTGCCCTGACCCTTAGACGCTCCTCAAGCCACGTCCGATATGAATCATCCACGCACTGCACTGCACACGCACCCCCATCCCGTCACTTCCCACCCATCCACAGGGAGGTGGGGCCCACATGCCCAGGGACGCTAGTGCGCCACAACCCACCCACCCCAAGTAAGGAGGTGCAACCCCATGCCCAGGCACGCCACAAACACCATCTCATGTTCACAAATCCAGGCCATGCAGGCAATGACTTGCTTGCACTGAACATACCACAGATAACTTCGCAGTGACGTGTATATTCCCTGAGTGACACTCACGCATTGTCATTCATTATTTCTCCCCACAGTCAATCCAGCATCTCCTAGGATCAATCTTGGTGCTGATTTCGGACTACCGGTCGCCTTCAAAGGTTTGAACTCAGCCACTGTGCCCTTGTGCGGTTCTGCGGGGGGATGGACCTTACTCTACAACCTATCTATCTACCTACAGGGAGGGTACCTCCCCTGCCTTCACTGTCAGTCTCTGAATTGGACACGACTTCGTTTTGTATCACCAGGGGTAACACATGCCCCCCCTGTCTGTACCTTTTATGTGAGTTAGTTGGATTCATTTGAATAGGACCTAATCTCAGGAGCTGTAACCCTGCAGTCCAGCACTCATTGCAGGGCGGGGCGCGGCTTTAAAGCACTCGTCCAAACTTCAAAAAATATCAGCAGCTGACCCTACCCCTACTGGGCCGAGCCATCTTGGAGTCTGTCAGGGTCAAAAAGGCAAAACGGCAAGTCAATCACTGTACACTATCCCAGCCAGCGAGTATTAAGTCTAAACAAGGGACCTGAGAGCTATGCTTGGTTTTCAAATACCCAACGTCAAGATCCAGATCAAATCTAGATCGAACCTAACCAGATCTAGACCCACTTCAGTTCAAATCTCAGATCAAATACCTAGGCAATCCACAGGAGTGCGACTGAAGCTGTGGGTTGGCCCAAGGGTCATAAGTACAGAGGTCAAGGGGGGGGGAGAGAAGCAGAGATTTCTAAGCACCAAACACACACACCAACGCTCTTCACCGCTCGCCAAAACCAGTCAGGTTGTGACCCTGTGCTGACCACTGTTGCTGCTGTTGCATCTGCTGTGCTGGTGTAGGTCCAAATCCGTTCAGTTGGCGCATCTGCATCTGCTGCATCTGTTGCTGCGTTGGCTGCTGCTGATGCAACTGCAGAGGCTGTTGCAGCATCTGCTGTGGTGTCAGCTGCTGCTGTTGCAAAGGCTCTTGCTGCATCTGCTGTTGTGCTGGCTGTTGATGCATATGCTGCTGTTGCATCTGTTGCTGTTGCTGCATATGCTGTTGCATCAACTGCTGCTGCTGCTGCACAGGCTGTTGCATCTGCTGTTGTTGCTGCATGTGCTCAGGTGGCGCGGTGTACATCGGCAGTACAGCTCCAACGTTCGAAGGAGCGGCCCAGACACCAACCGGCGCCGTGCTCCGCGAAACGCCACTTCCACCCTGCAACGCCGCCGCTGGTCTAGCCGCCTCCCGGCCCCATAAGGGCGGCTTTGTCACCAGCACTTTCCGGGCAGCTGCCAGCTGCACCCGCTGCCCCTCGAGTGACCCGATGGCCTTGGACAGCTGTTCCGCGTCAAATGAAGAGACTCCGAGGTTGTCATACTGGAAGGCAGCCGCACGCCCGCTGGTTCCGGAGCCTGAAGCACCCGGCGAAACCAGCTCTGCCAGCCCGGAGTACAGATGCTGCCGCGCCTCGGCCTCGGCTGGGGGCAGCGACGGCCCGGCGGCGGCGGCGGCCGCCGCCGCCGCCGCCAGTATGCTGCCGCGCTGCACCTCTGGCAGCCCGCTACATGCTGCTGTCAGCCGGTCTCGTGTACCTGCACTGAGCGCGTCATCTGGCAGTATGCCCTGTGAGGCCAGCAGCGCAACGTGCAGTCTCGCGTATCTTGCATGACATCGCTCCGGAACCACTAGGGCCGCAGTCAGGGCCGCGGTGGCCACAGCTGTTGTCGCAGATCTGCCGCTACTTGAGGCGGAGAGCACTTCGCGGGCCGTCTGTTCAGCCACGATATCCCAAGGGAGCTCATGGAGAGGGGCCACCTGCCAGGTGTAGGGGTACAGATTTTCCACGCCTTTGTTTCGGGTTTTGAGGTTTTGAGGTCACACAAAAATTCGATGTGAGGGTGCCCATCTCAATGTTTGCGACGAGACAAATTCAAGCAAAGATGACGCACACAAAAGCCTGCATGGGTTCGTGATGCATCTTTAAATCAGTATTAGGATACCAGAATGTTTTACAATGTAGTTTTAGGGGTGCCCAATAAGCGCCCATGTTCAATCAGGTGGCAGCACTGCCCCCGAATTCACCAGCAACGCCTGATTTTCCAGGTCCAGGGTTCGAACCTGAGTTCCATGCGGTACCCCTTTGCCCGCAAGCGCACCTGTTGATGACCCTGTCTCTTGGACGTTGCACGAGACACCGCCGAACACAGCGCCCCATCCCACAGTGGCTGCCACGGTAGCAGCAGCGGCAGCGGGGGCATGCCCGCCATGACACCGTCCAGCCAGCTGCCAGTCGCCAGGCTGGCACTAACCGACAGCTGCGACGAGGCGTCCGTCGGCGTCGGCGATCTGCCGCGGCCAGCCGCCCTGTCGACGGCGGCCCCCGCTGCCCCCTCTGGGCCGTTGGCTGCACCACCCCAGTCCATTCCCGGGGATATCCCGCCTGCCGCACCCCGCCACGTGGGTGGCGCTGAGCCACGCCGCCCTCGCCTCGGTCCTGGCCCTAGATACGCTCCCTCCACATCGTCCTCCATCTTTCGAGGCCCGGTGCCCGCCCCGCCTGCGCCCAGCGCCGCACCGTCGCTCCACGTCTGCTCCGTCTTCACGCCGCCAGCCGCACTCGGCTCGTCCCCGTAGTCATAGAAGCCATCGTCTCCCCAGTCAACAGCGGGCGGCGTGGCGGCCGCAGCGGCCTCTGCTGCTGCGGCTGCCGCCTCCTCGGCCGCTGCCAGTGCTTCAGCCTCGAGCGCCTCGGCTTGCTGGGTCTGCTCCTTCACCATACTCGCATACTCCCGGTAGGCCTCAGTGGCAGTCGCATGGTCCCATTCCTCAACCTAAGAATGCAGTCATTTCCCCCCCGGATTCAGATTTAAGATGGTAGGGCTCAAAAGTTGTGTACGGAATGTTTCCAAGCCTGTCACCACGCAGTATTGAGCCCTCCTAGGGCCTTCCAAAGAGCCATTACCACACAGCACAGAGCTCTCCCTGCATATAGTCACACATCAAGGCGCACGCCCTGGACCTACCAATACCGACCATACCACTGATATGAGTATACCGTCAATGAGGGGATCTCATCTTCCCTATACCCCCTCCGGCCCTCCCTGGACCTACCATTACCGACCATATGAGTATACTATCAAAGAGGTGCTCCCTCCGTGTACCCACTCCCTCCCAGTACCCCCCTCTGTCCCCCCTTCCTCCCTATCCCCCCTCCCCCGACCCACCAAGGGGTCCTCATCGCTCTCCTCTGCCTCTGCCTCCTGCTCCTCCTTCCGCCGCTTCATCTCCTCAAGGTCCCAGTCTTGCTCATTAACCGTCTCCTCACCCAGGCCAGGCAGCGTGCTGGTAACGGGGTACAGCTCCTCAATCAGCCGCACGGCTGAACAGAAGTGTGAGAGGTAATTAGGGCTGGGTGTGAATCACATGTACCTTGAGAGTGGAAATGGCACCTAGCTCATGGAGAGAGAAGTCATTTCCTGGCATCTTGCCTTTGGGTTGTGATGGCACCCTTTGCCCCTCATGCGGTGTTGCTGTCACCGCGCGTCAGCACATCATCACCAAACCAGGTGGCGCAGCGCCTCTGCCACCCCTCCCAAGGGCCTGCCTTTAAGGGGCCCAGTTCCAGCCCTTCCCGCGATTCCCTTGGACCTGACAAGCTAGGTGGACCACCAGCTAGGGTTTCCAGCTGGAGTTTCCAAGCGCTGAGTCAGCAACATGGAGCTGCGGCAGCCCTTCCTGGTGCTGAGTCAGCATCCACCAGGAACACAAAGCCATGGCAGCAAGGGGCGACTCATCGTCGCCATTGGCTCATGTAAAGTCAGCTCTAGCCATCAAGGTCCACAGTCCACACTCACCTCACTTCGAATTTCTGTTGCGACGTTACAGCTGCAGCCAGTAAATCGGCTGATCGAGCTTTCCAGCCTCTGCCACACGAGGTTCACACTCACCACACTTCTAGTAGCTGTTGCGACTGTTGCAGCTACAGCCAGTGACACTGCTTATCATGCAAATGCAGCTTCTGCCACCCGAGCTCCACACTCACCATACTTCTCAATCGGCTTCAACGATGCATCGAGGTTGGCCAGCATGTCCTGCAGCATGTCAGGGGTGTGGAGGTGTGGAGTTCAGGGGTGGGATTACGAAGTGTGAAGTTCATAGTTCTGCTGCGGACATGTAGGTGTGCGCACCTGTCCCCTCTTTTTCTGCACATTTGAAACTTGTAAATCACAGAATTTCAAAAAGGTGATAATATGAAGAGCAAAGGAAGAGGGCGAGCTTTGTTGACTTTCTCCACCCTCTCACCTCCAGTCCTCCTCTCACCTCCTACCCCCCCTCTCACCAGACACCCTGCAGGGGCGCTCCCTTCAACACCTCTGTATGACACCTCCCACCCGCACCCATCCCTGCTCCCCTCCTTCCACCCTGCCCTGCCCTCTCACCTCCTTGTTGCTGCCTGAGACGGCCTCCGGGACCACCAAGGCCAACGCGTCTGGATCATCATCGCCCATCATACCGCTAGTGCCAGCCGTGGCCAGGGTCGCCGCCGCCGCCGTTGCAGAGGAGGGCTGCACATACCCAACACATGTAGGAACATAACTTACAGAGGGGCTAGGAGGTCATCTATGAGGTCAGGATCCAGCAGGCCCTGGCAGGGGGCGTTGTGCTTCGTGTTTGTTGAATACAGTGGAGGGTTGGAAGAGTCGCTGAGGTACATTTATTTTCTACTTCTGGTGTTTTAATCAAGGGTAGGGCAAACAGATTGGCCGATCGTGTTAGGCGATAAAGCTAGTCGTATATGCAATTATTGCCGATGCAGCTTTTCGGACTCGAGCATGCAGCCGCTTCACAGGTTGGTCTGCTAGGTTCGTCTGTCTCAAACATGCTTGCACTCTCGCATTCATTTCCTTCCACTCATCCTCCCCTTGCCCTCTGCCTCCCTCCCTCGTGCTATCCCCCACTGCCACTCTCCTGCTCTCCTCCCCCTGCTCCCTCCTCCTCCCTCCCCTGTGTGACCTACCTCTTTAGCCACAGCAGAAAGAAAGAGAACAAAGCCCAGCTTAAGGGCCGTGAGGGTCATGCAACATTACCGCAGGGGCTGAAGTCCCCGCCTTCTCATCGTTGGACACAAGAAGACAGCACACTCTTGATTCGATGACTGCCCCCTTAGCTCTCTGCCTCTCCTTCCCTCAGCGTACACCAGCCCCCACCTTATTGGACGGCTCGTCTGGGTCTTTATCCTCGCCCCCCTCTTCATCTGCGTCATCTTCAGCATCATCCCCTGAGTGGAAGGAGGGCCACGGGTGTGCAAAGGGACAGAAACAGCGGTGAGACCAGGGGGCGGGATCGCAGGAACAAGCAACAGAGGCCAGGGGGGCGGGATCGCAGGAGCAAGCAACAGAGGCCAGGGGGGCGGGATCGCAGGAACAAGCAACAGGGGCCAGGGGGCAGGATCGCAGGAACAAGCAACAGAGGCCAGGGGGGCGGGATCGCAGGAACAAGCAACAGAGGCCAGGGGGCGGGATCGCAGGAACAAGCAACAGAGGCCAGGGGTCGGGATCGCAGGAACAAGCAACAGAGGCCAGAGGAGCGGGATCGCAAGAACAAGCAACAGAGGCCAGGGGGGCGGGATCGCAGGAATAAGCAACAGAGGCCACGGGGGCGGGATCGCAGGGACAAGCAACAGAGGCCAGGGGGGCGGGATCGCAAGAACAAGCAACAGAGGCCAGAGGGGCGGGATCGCAAGAACAAGCAACAGAGGCCAGGGGGCGGGATCGCAAGAACAAGCAACAGAGGCCAGGGGGGCGGGATCGCAAGAACAAGCAACAGAGGCCAGGAGGCAGGATCGCAGGAACAAGCAACAGAGGCCAGGGGGCGGGATCGCAGGAACAAGCAACAGAGGCCAGAGGGGCGGGATCGCAAGAACAAGCAACAGAGGCCAGGGGGCGGGATCGCAAGAACAAGCAACAGAGGCCAGGGGGGCGGGATCGCAGGAATAAGCAACAGAGGCCAGGGGGGCGGGATCGCAGGAACAAGCAACAGAGGCCAGAGGGGCGGGATCGCAAGAACAAGCAACAGAGGCCAGAGGGGCGGGATCGCAAGAACAAGCAACAGAGGCCAGGGGGCGGGATCGCAAGAACAAGCAACAGAGGCCAGGGGGGCGGGATCGCAAGAACAAGCAACAGAGGCCAGGGGGCAGGATCGCAGGAACAAGCAACAGAGGCCAGGGGGCGGGATCGCAGGAACAAGAAACAGAGGCCAGGGGTTGCAGGTCCAAAATCCATCGGCAGGACTTGAACCCATGCAGGATTTGAAAAGCCCGGATTGCTCCTTGTCCTTCCGTGTTGGGCGCCTGAGGGAGGAGCCTGAGGGATCAGGTGAGAGGCTTTGGTGAGTCAAGGCTTCCACACTTGTAGGGACTGTAGGGAGAAGTGTACTTATGCAGGATACCGGGGTTTGCAGGCTGTGGGTGAAGGAGAGGTCACCATCAGGTGCAAGGAAGCGTCAGGAAGGGCGTTCTTATGTCTTCACACATACCAACGCAAGATCCAGGGTTTAAAGGGCGATCCACCACATCATCATCAATTGATCATGCAATCACAGGTATACCGGTACCGACACGCCCTTCTTGTGGAAGGTCGTGAAGAAATGATTTATTTCTTCTTTAGTGTTTTTTCAACACATGGCTGTTGCTGCCCCTGTGTCATCCGCACCTGCTGTGGAGGCGCCCCCTGCCATGGTGGGCGCTGCGCCCTCTAGGGTGAACTCCTCCATCTCATTGGCCACCTCCTTCTCAGCCTCCACTGCAGCAGCCGCGTCAGTCTCGTCCTGAGAGGGTGCAGGGTCTAGGGTTTAGGGTGGGCAGGGTTTGGGGTTTAGGGATGGCAGGGTTTAGGGTTTAGAGCATAAGTTGGCGGCATGAGGAGATCCCTAAAAAAAAAAAAATCTAGCAGCTTGATAAAGGCTTGGAAGGTGGGCAACAGCAGGGGGGTAAAGCTGCATGCTTTCCCCCCTTGAGGACAAGAGGAAGCAGCAGCTGAGAACAGGACGCCACCACCGCCTTGCTGTTGAACTGCTTTGCTTTCAGTGCACACGTCCGCAGTGCAGATCCCCTCAGCGTTCACTTTGGAGCCTGGGTGCCCTGGCAAACGGCCTGTGGCTGGTTGCAACCCCCACCTCTGCGCTGCGGAAGGCCGCTTGGATCTCCTCGGCAGACGGGCCTGCTGCACCGCCTGCTGATGAGGGGGCGGCCGCGCCGAAGAAATCCTTCACATTGATTTTCTGCGGAAGGGGGAGGAGGGCGGGGGAGGAATCACGCGTGTCATGTTGCAGCTAATATAATATATAGCCATATCGGGTAATCCACCGACCCTGTCCAACATCACGAGGGTAGCTAGACGCACTAGCCAGATTTCGGGTTCCAGCATGCCTCTACGCAGGCTTCTCGTTTTATGTTCCATGACTCAGCCTTGGTCAGTTCGAGCTCTGGGACGTAGATCCGGTAGATCCGCCAGATCCTAAGCCTGAACCCTAGATCCGCCAGATCCTAAGCCTGAACCCCAGATCCGCTAGATCCCAAGGCTGGACCCTAGATCTTGTTACGACCACCACAGCGGGGCCCTACTATATCCAGGGCACAGGGTTCAGGTATCCAACCCCACCTGCAGTATGTGTAGGGTTCAGGGTCTAGGGACCCTTGTTTTCACACTGTTCAACGTACCTGCAGGATGTCTGTGGTGAAGCCTGCAGACTGGATGGCCATGAAGTCCAGCTGGCGCTTCTGGTCACTCTTCCGCAGGATGTTCTCCTCGATAGTGTTGTCAGACACCAGGCGGTAGATGTGGACCTCCCGCGTTTGGCCGATACGGTGACACCGATCCTGGGCCTGAGGCGGGCAGAGGGAAGGAAAATGTACGGAGGCAGTTACGGGGTGGGGCCTGTGGTAGGTATCGCAAGTCTGGCCGATACAGTGACACCAATTTCGAGTTGAGAAGGACCGAGGGACGGAATAAATCAGGAGGCGGTTACGAGATGAGGCCTGAGGTAGGTATTGCGAGTCTGTCCGATGCGAGGACACCCGTCTAAATTTCAAGCGATCACCCTGGGTTCTTAACGAGGGGGGACAGAGTAAGGGGGGACGAGGTTGACAGAGGAGGCAGGGCTGCAGGGTCACAGAGGGAGCTATCGTAATATTGGCTAACGGAGAAGAAGAAGATGGCGATCCCATGGAATAACAATGGCCGTGCGAACAGGAGAGGTACATGCAAGTCGGGAAGCTGCAAACGGCGCGGGCGAAGACGAAGACAATGACGATGGCACCCTCCTGTTTCACCAGCAAAGGTTCGCGAGCTGGGCAAAGATCGACAGCAGGCCCACCAAAAAAACCTCTTTCAAAAGGGCCAGCAAGCGCGAAACAGAGGAACAGAGACGGTGGGAGCATCACATTGCACAGCGGGATACAAGGGCAGTAGGGCACCCCATCAGTCCCACCAAATAGATCATGCTGTCAGTCCTGCATAAAACACTCCCCACCCAAACATCAATGATGTATTCCCCCCCTCACATGAGCACGCCCATTATACCCTCCTCACCCAGGCGCTCATTCTGACCCCCCCTCCCACCTACCTGCGCGTCCATGGCCGGGTTCCAGTCGCTGTCGTAGAAGATGACGGTATCCGCCCCCACCAGGTTGATCCCGACACCCCCTGACCGCGTGGACAGGATGAAGCAGAACACCTGCGGGGGGGGGAGAGATGGAGGGGAGAGGGAGGGGGTGGGAGGGGGGGATGGAGAACATAAACCTGGGGGACGGAGGGAGTGGAGAGGGAGGGGAGGGGGAGAAAATGAACCTGAGGGGGGGTGGGGAGGGAGGGTGAAGCAGAAGTCTTGAAGGGGTAGAGGGGAGGGAGGGATAATGAAACAGATGCCTTGAAGGAGGGAGGGGGGCATATTATACCTGAGGTGAGGGGAGGGATGGGGGGAGGTACAACATCTGGTGGGAGAGGAGGGAGGGGGGAGGGTGAAGGAGGATGAAGCAGGACCCTTGAGGGGGAGGGGGGGGGGAAGGAGAGGGAGAGAGGAGGATAAATATTAAACCCGAGGCGAATGGAGGGATGAGGGGGGGGGGAGGAGATATAACATCTGGTGGGAGAGGAGGGAGGGGAGGGGGGGGGGCAGGGAGGGATGCAGCAGAACACCTGAGGGGGAGGATAGATGGTAAGGAGGCATGCGTGAGGCACAACACCTGGGAGGAGGAGGCGACAGGGGTTGGGGGGATGTCTGATGATGATGGGAGGATGAAGCTGGACACTCGAGGAGAGGGGGAGGAGGAAGCGGGAGAGGATGGGTCATGTGCAGCATTCCAGGGCTGTGAGGGCTCCATGAACAAGTGAGGAGCAAGGGGGCAACCGCATGGAGGGGGGGCTCGGCTAGGGCATGAGAGAGCATTGCCTGGGTGATGAGGGGGAGGGGAGGGCGGGGACGCCTTTGACACTCCAATGCATCCCATCCCCCGCAATCCCCTGCTCCCCTCCAGAATGATTGATCCAGTGTTATGAAGTGCTCCACACTGCATGACCAGTTGTATAAGCTCATGACCCGTTTTGCCACTGCTCCTCCAGGTCCACACTCGCCAGCCCCTGCGTTCCCCTTCATACTCCTAGGGCCTGCCCTCCCCCCTACCTGCCGTCACCCTCCTGAACCCATAGGGTCTGTTGCGTTCCCCGACCTATTTTTCTCACCTTCCCACCCGCCCCACCCCCCACCTTAGGGTCTGTGTTGAAGCGCTGCATCAGGATCTGCCGCTGCTCAGGCTTTGTGGATCCGTCTAACCGCATGTACGTGTACGCGTGCAGGTTGAGGAAGTTCTCCAGCAGGTCCAGCATCTTGGCCATCTGCAAGTCACACAAGCGTGGAAGTGTGGATGGCCAGCCTGGAGCACCACACAAACGTGGAAGTGTGGAGGCCCTGTTCGGAATCAAGCAAGTGTTCAAGTGTGAATGCTACACCATTCAAAGGTACTATGCCCCCCCCCTAATTACGGTCCTGCTTAAGACCCATGACTTAAGTGTGTGACGTGTCTCTCACATAAGTGTGGGCGAAAACCCTACAAGTGGAGAGTGACCATGACAATCGAAAGTCAAGACATGTGCAGCATGGAGGGGGGGTCTGCCAAAGGATTACTTAAAAGCAGCACATCACGGAAGTGTGACCATCCCCAGGGTACTGAGACCCCCCCTGGCTAGTTTCAACATGTGTGGCATTTGTGTTGGCACATCATGCCATCCTCCCCCGTGGTGAAGCAGACAATAAAGTGTGAAGGACACACAAGTGTGAAAGTTGCAATATGCAGCTGGGCTTGCCCCGCACCTGGGTGAAGATGAGGCAGCGGTGGCCCCCGGCCTTCAGGCGGCGGAGCAGCACCGCCATTTCCTGCAGGGAGAGAGAGAGAGGGTCAGAATAGGGGTTTGTTTAGTAAATTAATTACAGGATTGAGTACCGTAAGCCATTTGCAATTGAGGGTTGAGAAACAAACCTCTAGTTTTACCCATTTCAGATTTTTGTTCTGTATGTCGTTCAGGTTTTAGGGTAGCGTAAAACGGGTTTGACGCCAATAATAATTGATTTCGTTTGGGTGTGCGCGGAGTTGATGCGCGATAAAATATTAATTCACATCAGGGGTGCTTGGCCAGTCAGTCACGGACCCAAAAGTTTAGATATCGGGGCTGCGTGAAGTAGTTTTTCCGGTGCCAAATATCAAAAGAGTCGCGCGCTAGCTCGCGCCTGGTTGATTCAGACTACAGCAGATATTATTTGCCTTCCCTCGGATGTGGAAAAACGATTTATGTCAATGCTGCCCTCAGCAAATAATCGTATGTGCATTGATCCCTGCAGACTTGTGATCTATTTGTCCAGCATAAAACTCCCGGTTCTGATGACTCTGAGGAGCATCATCAGCAGGACTGTTCAGTCCACCTCCTCCTCCCTCTTTTCCTCCTCCTCCTCCTCCTGGTTGGCACCTTGGCACCTCGAGCATATGTGCGACAGATCGTATATAATGGGGCAGGAGGAGCAGTATCAGGAGGAGGAGCAGAAGGAGCAGGAGGAGGAGGAGGTGGAACCTGGAGTTCTGCAGACGGCACACTGTTCTTCCATGCAGAAACGCGTTTTTTATTGAGTTGACTGTACGTACCGTAGTGGCTATATATACGTACCGGCAGTTCTTGTTGCAGGCAGTCTGATAAGAGTCACACCGCAACATGACTGACACCTGAATGATATAAGCACTTCAGCATGGCGCAATGAAATTTCCCGGGGAGAAAAAGTAGATCCCGCTATAATCCTGAGGACGAGAAATCGTCAGGCTAGTATTTTACTGCGTGGGACCCTGAAAATCAATCAACATACTCACTGGCGTACATTAAGTTGAGCTGACGACAGTGAATATAAGTGATGCGCAGACTTGAATTAATTTGTTTCGATTTCAGACCGGCTGCGCGATGTTTAGCGATACAGCAATTAACTACCGGTATTTCAAAAAACAGTTGCGCGTGCGCGGAGTACCGGTAGGGTACTTTGTGCCTGCATGACGAATCATATACAATATTCAAAACAAGGGTGCACATACCCTGTCCTGTTTAACGTTAGGGTGCCCTCAGTCTCAGAGTGGTAGTGGAAAATAGCCAAGAGGCAGTTGACATCTTTACGCCGCTGAGTACCGGAATTGGTATACAATATTTCAATTCCCAAACTGACCTGCAGCTTCCCGCAGTCGTACTGGATCAGCTTCCGGTCGGGGAAGAACAGCTGCCCGCGCACAAAGGCCGTCCGCAGCGACGCAGCGCCGGCGAACCATGCTTGCTGCGCGGTCCGTGCTGCTGCCGCTGCCCGCAGGACCAAAGAGGTGTCGGGCCGGCTGCACCAGACAGTGGGAGCAACGGTGCGGGCCTGTGCAGGCAGATTACAACATTTGTCATTGTTTACTCAATTAAAACCTATTTTGCAACAGGAGGCTAGGGGCAGAAACATACCACGGGGACACACACTTGGATTTTTAAAGGATTTGCAGAATACCGGTAAGGATTCAGGATAAGTCGCTAGATCCTCCTAGGGGATATCCTGGTGCAGTAGGGTATGACTAGGCAAGGGTTCAGCCTAGCCTTCAAAGGGATAAGTCTCAGACTTCATTTTCATTCAGGATAGGGGGTGTTGGTGGGACCACACTTTCATAAACATACTGTTGGCAGGCCCCAAAAGCTAGCTTTAAGTCCATTCTTCAGTGTCAGCCAGGCGCTTCCTTGCTGGACTCAAAGCGTAAACTACGCAACCCACCCGCACACGTTTTCAAAGGTGGCCTTGCAGTGCGGAAGACCTGGCAAGGACCTAGAAAATGAATAGAGGCACCAATAAGGCTCGTCCAGGTACTGACCTTGGGGATATAGGAGAGTAACCCCTTGTTCATACCTTGAAGGCAAAGAGGAGTTACCCCACTGTTCACACTCAGAAAAGAAGAGGAGAACAACCGTTCGTAACTCGGGGATAAAGAGGAGTGACCCCCTTCTCATACCTTGGGAATGAAGAGCAAACCTCGTTCATACCTTGGGAATGTAGAAGAGGAAGCCCCGCAGCATATCCTCCACCGATGCTGCACGCGCCTCGAAGGTACAACTCGCCTCCCCTGATCAACAGGTAGGGCCGCAGCGATTGATAGGGAGCGGGAAGCAGGGGGGTGGGGGGAGCAGGGAGCAGGGGGGTGGGGGGGAGCAAGGAGCAGGGGGGTGGGGGGAGCAAGGAGCAGGGGGGTGGGGGGAGCAAGGAGCAGGGGGGTGGGGGGAGCAAGGAGCAGGGGGGTGGGGGGAGCAGGGAGCAGGGGGGTGGGGGGAGCAGGGAGCAGGGGGGTGGGGGGAGCAAGGAGCAGGGGGGTGGGGGGGAGCAAGGAGCAGGGGGGTGGGGGGAGCAAGGAGCAGGGGGGTGGGGGGGAGCAAGGAGCAGGGGGGTGGGGGGAGCAAGGAGCAGGGGGGTGGGGGGAGCAAGGAGCAGGGGGGTGGGGGGAGCAAGGAGCAGGGGTGTGGGGGGAGCAAGGAGCAGGGGGGTGGGGGGAGCAAGGAGCAGGGGGGTGGGGGGAGCAAGGAGCAGGGGGGTGGGGGGAGCAAGGAGCAGGGGGATGGGGGGAGCAAGGAGCAGGGGGGTGGGGGGAGCAAGGAGCAGGGGGGTGGGGGGAGCAAGGAGCAGGGGGATGGGGGGAGCAAGGAGCAGGGGGGTGGGGGGAGCAAGGAGCAGGGGGGTGGGGGGGAGCAAGGAGCAGGGGGGTGGGGGGAGCAAGGAGCAGGGGGGTGGGGGGAGCAGGGAGCAGGGGGGTGGGGGGAGCAGGGAGCAGGGGGGTGGGGGGAGCAAGGAGCAGGGGGGTGGGGGGGAGCAAGGAGCAGGGGGGTGGGGGGAGCAAGGAGCAGGGGTGTGGGGGGAGCAAGGAGCAGGGGGGTGGGGGGAGCAGGGAGCAGGGGGGTGGGGGGAGCAAGGAGCAGGGGGGTGGGGGGAGCAAGGAGCAGGGGTGTGGGGGGGAGCAAGGAGCAGAGGGGTGGGGGGAGCAAGGAGCAGGGGTGTGGGGGGAGCAAGGAGCAGAGGGGTGGGGGGAGCAAGGAGCAGGGGGGTGGGGGGGAGCAAGGAGCAGGGGTGTGGGGGGAGCAAGGAGCAGGGGGGTGGGGGGGAGCAAGGAGCAGGGGGGTGGGGGGAGCAAGGAGCAGGGGGGTGGGGGGGAGCAAGGAGCAGGGGGGTGGGGGGGAGCAAGGAGCAGGGGGGTGGGGGGAGCAAGGAGCAGGGGTGTGGGGGGAGCAAGGAGCAGGGGGGTGGGGGGAGCAGGGAGCAGGGGGGTGGGGGGAGCAAGGAGCAGGGGGGTGGGGGGAGCAAGGAGCAGGGGGGTGGGGGGGAGCAAGGAGCAGAGGGGTGGGGGGAGCAAGGAGCAGGGGTGTGGGGGGAGCAAGGAGCAGGGGGGTGGGGGGAGCAAGGAGCAGGGGTGTGGGGGGAGCAAGGAGCAGGGGGGTGGGGGGAGCAGGGAGCAGGGGGGTGGGGGGAGCAAGGAGCAGGGGGGTGGGGGGAGCAAGGAGCAGGGGTGTGGGGGGGAGCAAGGAGCAGAGGGGTGGGGGGAGCAAGGAGCAGGGGTGTGGGGGGGAGCAAGGAGCAGGGGGGTGGGGGGAGCAAGGAGCAGGGGGGTGGGGGGAGCAAGGAGCAGAGGGGTGGGGGGAGCAAGGAGCAGGGGGGTGGGGGGGAGCAAGGAGCAGGGGTGTGGGGGGAGCAAGGAGCAGGGGGGTGGGGGGGAGCAAGGAGCAGGGGGGTGGGGGGAGCAAGGAGCAGGGGTGTGGGGGGAGCAAGGAGCAGGGGGGTGGGGGGAGCAAGGAGCAGGGGGGTGGGGGGAAGTGGGGTACCGTATTAGGCATCCTCACATGAAGGAATGCACATCGCTTACTTCTAATGCTTTCAATGCTTCACATCTTTGGATCCAGAAATCCAAGTTAGAGCAGCAGAGATTGATACAAAACGGAAAGCAGGGGGTGGGGGGAGCGAGGAGCGGGGTAGTGCGGCACCAGACATCCTCACATGCACATTGCTTGCCGCTGATGCTTTCAACGTTTCACCATTTTTGATTTCCTCACCATGCCCCCCTCCTCCTCCTCCTTCTTCATTTCTGTTGGTTTACGTCATTTCCCCTCCAGCCGTGTGTCTCCTTCTAATAAGCCACACTGCTGATGCTGTTCACGCTTTTCAGCCGCATTACATACAGTATGCTCGTCCCACAGGAGCCACGCAACACATTCAGCCCAAGTCCTCCCTCATAAGCCCCTCCCTGTCTGGGCTTTTCCCCCCCTGTCCGGGCCTCCTTTTTACCCCTTGTCCAGGCATCCTTCCGCGCAAGTCCTCCCTCCTAAGCCCCTGTCTGGGCTTTTCCCCCCTGTCCGGGCCTCCTTTTTACCCCCTGTCCGGGCCTCCTTCCGCGCAAGTCCTTCCTCCTAAGCCCCTGTCCGGACTTCCCCCCCTGTCCGGGCCTCCTTCCGCCCCCTCCTGCCCCCAAGCACCTGCCTGAGCTTTTCCCCCCCTGTCCGGCCGAGCTTTTTCCAGCTTGCTCTCAACTGCATATTCTCTGACCTGCCCAAAACTGATGCATTATATCCTCTCTGCCCTGCCCTGTACTCATGAAGTGCCTATTATCTGGCCTGCCTTCAGCCCCTGCCCACACATCCCAGCCGCCGCACCTATCAAGCTCGGCAGGTGCAACCGCCCGTAAGCATCAGCAGCTGCCCGGCAGCTGCGCCCCGGGCTCCCCTCCAGCCGCCACCTCGTCCCGCCTGTCTCCGAGCTGATGGCCAGAGCCGCTGCCCCCAAGTGCTGGTTGCCAGAGGGGCCAGCAGCAGCAGTCAGGCCAGCTGCTGCTGCATCCTCGGGGAGCGAGGAGCAAGAGTCCGCCGCGTCCCTGTCTATGACGGTGACCAGGTCCGGGTTGCGGGCCCTGCAGCGAGACGCACAGAGGAGGAAAAATATAGATGCGCTTCATAACTCAGGTGTCCATATCGGGTCTTTCCTAGCTCACGGCTCTCAACTGGGAGCCCATGACTTCTGGTGAGAAAGTTGGGAACCAGGACCTCATCTGCTGGTCTCCAAAGGTCAATCCCTGCTTTCCGAGGCGCAGGGCAAGGGATCGGGGGTTCTCCTTTCAATATTAACATCTTCTCCCCCTCTCGATGCATGGATCCTCCATGTGTAGGGCAAGGCGGCATGCTAAGGTGATCAGGTGCAAGTGATACATTATTCCTCTGCCAAGGCGTAGGGCAAGGTGTAGGGCAAGGCGTAGGGCAAGGCGTAGGGCAAGGCGTAGGGCAAGGCGTAGGGCAAGGCGTAGGGCAAGGCGTAGGGCAAGGCGTAGGGCAAGGCGTAGGGCAAGGCGTAGGGCAAGGCGTAGGGTAAGGCGGGCATGCTAAGGTGGTCAGGCGCAAGCAGGTATTTAAAGATTAAGGTTGCATGCAAGGAGGGCTGACAGCAGGGGGTTCACAGCTCCCAGGCAAGGGTGCAAGCTGAACAAGAAGCTGAGTTCATCCAAGCTCAAAGGAGACCGGTGTCTGTGTAAATATCTATCACGCGCATTGAGCAGACAAGCCATGAGGGTTTTAAGACTATGCCTTGAACACAGCAGCACCCACCTACAGCCGGCAGTGTCAGGCAGTACGTCTGACAGGAGTGCCAGGGTGTCTGCACCGTACAGGGGTGGGTCAGCACCACACCTGCGAGGGGGGGGGAGGGGGTCAGGGGTTGGGACGGGAAAGGAGGAACGGGAAAGCGAGTCCATAATTGACTGTTCTCTCTGAAAGGCACGTCAGGGTTTCCACACGTTGCAGAGGCGGGACGATGCCACACCAGCAAGGAAATTGGCGTTGTGCAACTGAGCCGGCAGCTTGGCTGCCATAAGGAACAAACCCATTGTTATCGACAAAACATCGGTCCAAGTGCTCCCCAAGACTGCTGCCTGTTTCACAATCAAAATACCAATCTAGAGACAGTATGCCTATGCGACGGAAACAATCTCTGCGCCCCAGCAGCATCATCAGGTGATTTCAAACCCTGTCGGTCATCTTGCTTTTCAAAATTTGAATTCAGATTGCGAACCGGCCACCAGCCATCCTTCTCGACCTCTGATTTGCGTGCTTTGACTTCCGCCTTGGGCCTAAGGCGGACGGTGCACCAGGTGATGTGCTGCAACAGCCATACAACGGTTTCAAAACCGAAATGACAATCGAAACTTTCTGATTTGCGTGCGTTGATTTCCACCATGAGCCGAAAGCGGACAGTGCACCAGGTGATGCGCTGCAACAGCCATACAACATTTCCACCCCCATCTTTGAATTGTAAACTTTTCTGACCTGCGTGCGTTGACCTCTGCCATGAGCCTGAGGCGTGAGGTGCGCCAGGAGATGTGGCGCTGCTGCTGCTGCTGCAGGCAAGCAGCCAGAACACGAAATGCAGGCAGGCCCGATAGCGCACCCCTGCAACATACAGGGAGGGGAGCAGGACGATGGATGCTGATCCCGCATCCCACCCTCAAAGCATGGTGCTCCTAACTATCCTTATACAGCAGTCTTGGGTTCAAGGTATTCAGATGCAAGGCTTTGACCCAAGGTCCGGGCTTTTACCGGTTCAGGTCTTCCGTCCATTCCCGCAGAAATTGGGGCAGGTTATTTAAACCTCGTCATTTCCCTCCCACACATCATATTCTTTGCCACACACTCCTTGCTCCCTAACACCACCAATCTCCCATGCTTCAGCCCATCTGGCCCGCTCAGCCATGATATCAGGTCATATCTGCCTACCTCCCTGCCCCCACCCCTCTCCCCGTTCCCCTCCCTGCCCCGCTTTCTCCACCCACATGTACGCCTGCCTCAGCCCTGCAGGCCCACCAAGGCGTGACATCAGGTCCCCTCCACCTTCCTCCTCGCCCTCCTCGGGCGGCGCCAGCACCTCCGCTGCGCTGCGGAAGACCGGGTTTGCATCATCCAGCGTGGCTGCCCACTCGGGGGCACCGCACGCCCCCAGCATCTGGGAGTATCCAACCTGAGGAGGGGGAAGGAAGGCAGAATTCACATTCAATTTTAAATCCAAACAGCAGATTGGTGTCATCCAGCGAGGCCACCCACGCGGGAGCCCCACATGCCCCTTACATATGGGAGTACCTAACCTGTGGAGGGGGAAGGAGGGGACGGAAGGCGGAATTCAAATTCAAAATCAAATCCAAACAGCATAGTGGTGTCATCCAGCGTGGCCACCCACTCGGGAGCCCCACACGTCCCTTACATCTGGGAGTACTTAACCTGAGGAGGAGAAGAAAGGGACGGAAGGCGGAATTCAAATTCAAATCGAATTTAAACAGCAGGTTGGTGTCAGCCAGCATGGCCGCCCACTCAGGAGCCCCACACGTCCCTTACATCTGGGAGTATCCAATCTGAGGAGGAGAAGAAAGGGACAGAAGGCGGAATACAAATTCAAATTTGAATCCAAACAGTAGATAGGTGTCATCCAGAGTGGCCGCCCACTCGGGAGCCACACACACCCCCTGATCTGGGAGTGTCCAACCTGCGAAGAGGGGGGAAGGGATAGAAGGCGGAATTCAAATTCAAATTTGAATTTAAACAGCAGGTTGGGGTCATCCAGGTCCTGCAACAACATCGGACGGCTCTGTTGTCATTCAAAATCCAAGGTCCAGGCTGCCTAGTTGCCAGTCGATGTTGTCTCAAGTGGTTGTACCACAGCTTGATGATCTTAACCCTAAACCCTAAACCCATGACCTCACATTCATACATCTGCTGCTGATGTGGCCATGCGCAACGTCCTGCCGGGGCTGTGGTAAATGAAATCGAACCATAAGTACCATACACCCATTACACCGGTAGGCTAATCAAAATATGTGTACCCCGTCCAGCGTTATCTTGTACCTGGCACCAGCGCACCAATCTAGACAGAACACGGGTTACGGTGGCACCTGTCAGTACGGTATGAACGTAATCTGCTGCAAACTGAATCTGCCCGACCCCTCCCCACCACTACCAGTACCCTCCCCCCCCCCCGCCCCCCCTCCTCCCAGCCCCCACCTGCAGCCTCTCCACCTCCCGCGCCTCCCACACCGCCATGGGCTGAGCCGAGGCCAGCTGCATGCCCCACTCCGCCGGGTCGATAGATAGCAGCGGGGACGGTGGCGGGAGGAGGCAGCGCGACAGCACCAGGGAGGGCAGCTGGAGGGCCAGGGAGGGCATGTCGAAGGCCGACACAATCTGGCGGCCCTCAAACAGATCGGGATGGTTGCAAACCTGGGCATCAGGGGAGACCAGGTCAGGGGTTCAGGGTCCAGAGGTGTGCCACAGGGGGGGAAGCGGGAGGGAAAACCAGAAAATTTCGAATTCAAATTCGAGCGAAGTAGGAACAATTCTTCGTGTCAAGAAGGAAAGTGTGCAGAAATGCAGAATGCATGTTTCGTTTTTCAGACTTGGGAAATATGACTAAGGCTTGAGGGCATGCCGGGGGAGGCAACTCCTGCCTCAGCTGCATCCACACCATCCACACAAATCTGATTACGATACATCATTCACAATGCCACACACCCTCCAGAGCATCATCAGCCATCAGCCATCAACAACACTACTCTGATTGCACAGCACTACATTGACTCACAAGTCATTCACAAAACCCTCATCTGAACACCATGCACAACTCGCGCACCTTCCTGAGCTGCATGAGCACGTTGATAATGCCGAGGAATCCCCCTCCTGACAGCATGTCTTGCACCTGAGGCACGCAGGGATATGGAGGAAGCTGTCAGCAGGGCAAAACCGCGATCTGATATTCAAACAGCGGAACGAATCCACGTATCTGATATTCAAACAGCAAACATCAAAGACGTGGAAACGCCTAAGAGGGTCCAACATAGTGGGAAATTCCAGGTTTTCATAACATCCCATGAGTGCAGAATAACCCAGAGATGAGAAGCATTTCGGCCCACAGAATATCCCCCAAAGGGCGAAATAATTCTTGGGACACGGAATACCCTATCCTAGGAACGCGGAATCTTCCCGGCGCAGCCACGTGCCGCACATCAGCAATATGCAGTACTAGTGTGTTCCTTCCAAAATTCGATTTTAAACCCCAGATCTCGCCCCTCCCCCCCACCTCAGTCGCCGCCATGTACTCATCATACAGCAGTCGCTGGCGCTTGCTAAGGCGACATCGGATGACGTGCTCGTGCTTTCCAGGCATCTGGGCGGAAACAGCGGAGAAGCAGGATCAGACTAAGGCGGAGAATGACTTGAGCGGGTGGACAGCGGGGAAGTGTGAACTGGGTGAGGGTGTGGCATGAGTGGGAGAACAGGGGACGGATGTGAACAGGTCCACAGTCAAGATACACGCAATCCATACTTGAACAATCCCAATCCCATTCTCAATCCGCAACCCAATCACAATCCAACAACCCAATATCAATCCACAAGCCAGTCTCAATCCATCCACTCAATCTCAATCCACATCCATGAACACACATGTCCCCCCACCTGCTTCTCCACCTCAGCCTTGGTCCGCCTCAGCAGGAACGGACGCAGCACACCGTGCAACCGCTCCACCAGTTGCTGCAAGTCAAGGTGCGGTCACAGTCGGGTGGGTGGGTGGACAGTTGAGGAGCATTTGGTGCAAAGTGGAGGGGCGGATGATGCAGAGTTGAGAGGCACTTGGTGACTTGGTGGGAAATTGGCCGTGGTTGCTGAGCAATTTATGAGCAGGTTGCTGAGCAGGTATGTGCGGTTGGAGACCTGTTGCCCAAGTGCACACAGCTCACAACAGACTCTGCTGTACCCCTCTCATCTCACTGTGCCAGTCAATGGGTAACTCCTTGCACCCACATGGACAAAGGTGTACCCCCAGCCCCCCTCCTACTCATTTTTAGTACCTCTCTGATCTGCACCATGCCAGCCAGTGTGTGACTCCTTACCCACACACAGTGAAAAAGTTGTACCCCAGCCCCCCCCCTACCAACCTTGTTATACCTCTATGATCTGCACCATGCCAGCCAGTGTGTAACTCCTTACCGACACACATTGCAATAGTTGTACCCCAGCCCCCCCCCTACCAACCTTGTTGTAAGCCTCTGATCCCTCCACCATGCCCGTCATCGGGTTGCAGAACCAGTCTCGGAACTGGTCGTGAGAGGCAAACACCGTTGGCATCAGAAAGTGCATCAGACTCCAGAGCTCCATCAAGTCGTTCTGGAGAGGCGTGCCTGAGAGCAGGGCAAAGAGGAAGGGAGCATAAACACGATATGGGAGGCAAACAGGAATGCATCCGGCTCCAGAGCTCTATCAGGTCGTTCTGGAGGGGCGTGTCTGACAGGAAGATTTGGAGGAGGTGAAATTGGGGGCAGGGGCGGAGGGCGGGAGGCGGAATTGGGGGCAAAGAGGGCAGGAGGCGGAATTGGGGGCAGGGGCGGAGGGCGGGAGGCGGAATTGGGGGCAGGGGCAGAGGGCGGGAGGGAGAATTGGGGGCAGAGGCGGAGGGCAGGAGGTGGAATTGGGGGCAGAGGCGGAGGGCGGGAGGTAGAATTGGGGGCAGGGGCGGAGGGCGGGAGGTGGAATTGGGGGAACGGGCGGAGGGCAGGAGGTGGAATTGGGGGCAGGGGCGGAGGGCGGGAGGTGGAATTGGGGGCAGGGAAGGAGGGCGGGAGGTGGAATTGGGGGCAGAGGCGGAGGGCGGGAGGTGGAATTGGGGGCAGGGGTGGAGGGCGGGAGGCGAAATTGGGGGCAGGGGCGGAGGGCAGGAGGTGGAATTGGGGGCAGGGAAGGGGGGCGGGAGGTGGAATTGGGGGCAGGGAAGGAGGGCGGGAGGTGGAATTGGGGGCAGGGGCGGAGGGCGGGAGGTGGAATTGGGGCAGGGAAGGAGGGCGGGAGGTGGAATTGGGGCAGGGAAGGAGGGCGGGAGGTGGAATTGGGGCAGGGAAGGAGGGCGGGAGGGTAGGTTTAGGGCATGATGCCTAGAGTGATGGGATAATTAAGGTCATAGGGTGTGGAGGGATGGAGGGAATGAGATGTGGTATTGAGTGGGTGCCTGGGTGTGTGTGTGTGGGGGGGGGGGGGCAAGGGATGGGGATCCTATTGGATGCGTCCTACCCTGACTGCAGCAGCTCCACGCCTTTCATAGCTGGCTCTGCCTGCAGCACATGCGCTCTACTATTGGACCAGTACCATCCTGCAGGGAGCGCACACACTCTTCCCTAACCAATTGCTCCCGACAGTCAGAGCAGGGGGTGCTTGCACCTCATGCGCTCTCTTGCCATTACCCAGTCCCTCCTGCGATGAGCAGTCGCTGCTCGGAGGTGAAGCACAGCAGCGTTTGCCACATTGACTGTCATAGCAGGTGCTCTTTGCATTACCGACACTGCTCCCTTACAATCACCCACTCCTACCAGTCATAGCAGGTGCTGCTGGCAGCGCCGTACACTGTCCAGTTATTACTGATCGCCCCCCACCCCACACCTGTAATGAGCAGTCGCCTCTTGGAGTTGAAGCGCAGCAGTGTCTGCCATCTTTGGCTCTTCCAATTCTTGATCATGTGGGCCTCATCCAGGATGAGATACTTCCATTTCTTGCGCCGGAACATCTTGGCGTCCTGCAAACCGAATTCACGGGTTCGAATTCAAACGGTGACGCATTTAAGACAAACCTCGCAGTGAAAACAAAGGTCATCAATGAAGCTCCTTTCCTCCATCTGCTGGGTAAAGTCTAAACCTCGACTATGACCTCTAGATTCCTTAAGAGGGGGTAGAGCAACACTGGACCTCAAAAGGAAACATCGCGAGGGGTCTTCACCCTTCAACCCTAAGGGGTCACACATTGGTAAGTCCCAACCTTTATCCTGAAGCTAAGATCCTGCCCTAACTTGAGGCATAGCAGCGGTCCATGCGACCAATGAACACAGTGCTTGGCTACAGGTGAGGGTCTCTATTTTCTAACATTGCGCCTCGCAATTAAACAAACAAGGCAGGCGAAGGTCACACCTGAGAGACAAATGTGTGGTTGATGCAGGTGTGGAGCACATTCGGCTTAGGGTTCAGGTTTTTTATGAGATCCAGCCTACGCAGGGCTGAACCCTCAACCCTGAGCCCCTTCCCACACGAAGGCCCAATGTCTAGCTGGTAAAGCAGGTGTGGAACGCATTGGATTGAAGGTGAACGGTGTAGGGTTAAGGGGAGGTACAACCCAAGGTAAGCTGGACCCTATTCCCTGAACCCTTCCCACCTGTAGGACCAGGGTATAACTGGTGATGCAGATGTGGAATGCGTTGGGCTTGGACCAGCCCAGGCGCTTGGCCTTGCGCTCCTTCGCACTGCCGTAGTAGGTCATCAGCTTGAACGCAGGGCACCTGGGGAGATCGAAATTCAAATCCAAATGACGCTTGGGTGGTAGATCTTTGTATTGGCCGGTTTTGAAATCCACTGGTTTTCGACCCTGCTCAAATGGCACCCACCGCTTTTTGACCTCAAACCTCTCCCAGCACAGCCCGAGACCATCCCACCCCATATTTGTTTCCCCACCCCACTGCATATCTGTTCAGTAGCCGGTACCTCATCTCCCTGTTTGAACCCCGTGCTTTACATGCTTTCCTGCACTCACCACTTTTTGAACTCCATCTCCCAGTTGAGCATGACGCTGGTCGGCACCACAATGAGGTGCGGCCCCCAGCAGCCCTCTTCACATGCAAGCCACGCCAACAGAGAGATGGCCTAGGAGGGGAAGAGGGGAGATATAGAGGGGGAAGGGGGAGAGAACATAGGGGATAAGTGGGTAAGAGGGGGAAAGAGGGTAGAGGGGGGAGGGGGAGAAGCCAGGGGGGTAAGAGGGGGAAAGAGGGTAGAGGGGGGGTTAAGAGGGGAAGAGGGGGGAGGGGGAGAAGGCAGGGGGGGTAAGAGGGGGAAAGAGGGTAGAGGGGGGGGTTAAGAGGGGAAGAGGGGGGATGGGGAGAAGGCAGGGGGGGTAAGAGGGGGTGAGAGGGTACAGGGGGGGAGGCAAGAGGGTATGCGGGGTAAGGGGGAGAAGGCAGAGGGGTAAGAGGGTAAGAGGGGTAAGGGGGAGAAGGCAGAGGGGGGAAGAGGGCAGAGAGGGGAAGAGGATAAGAGGGTAGAGGGGGGGGGGGGGGGGGAGGGTAAGAGGGGGGAAGGAGGGGGGAAGGAGGAGGAGAAGGAGGGGGGAAGGAGGGGGGAAGGAGGAGGAGGGGGGAAGGAGGAGGAGGGGGGAAGGAGGAGGAGGGGGGAAGGAGGAGGAGGGGGGAAGGAGGAGGAGGGGGGAAGGAGGAGGAGGGGGGAAGGAGGAGGAGGGGGGGAGGAGGAGGAGGGGGGGAGGAGGAGGAGGGGGGGAGGAGGAGGAGGGAAGGAGGGGGGGGGAAGGAGGGGGGAGGAAGGAGGGGGGAGGAAGGAGGGGGGAGGAAGGAGGGGGAGGAAGGAGGGGGGAGGAAGGAGGGGGGAGGAAGGAGGGGGGAGGGTTGAGGGGGGAGGGGAGAGGGGGGAGGGGGGAGGGGGGAGGGGGGAGGGGGGAGGGGGGAGGGGGGAGGGGGGAGGCTACTGTTAGTCACCCTTCCCATCAATTATAGCGTGGAAGGGACCTCAACTGCACCTGAAACAGGGTTGTATTTGTCAATATCCCTACAGCTCGCAAGCGCATTGGGCGCACCTGAATGGTCTTCCCCAGCCCCATCTCATCCGCCAGGATTCCGTTGAGTTTGCGTTCGTAGATGGTGGCCAGCCAGTCCAGGCCGATGTGCTGGTACTCCCGCAGCGTGAACTTGAGCAAGAAGGGAACCTGCATCTTGACCTGAAGCAGCAGATGATCTTTACGGTTGAAGTCCGGGTTCAGGGTCGAGGTTTTTATCAGGGTCGACATTTATCAGGGTAGGTCACAAATCTCTCCAAACATCAAGACCAGCATCCATCAGCTTCCCCTCAGCTTCTTGTCAGCCCCCCCAATGCGTGCTTCCTGGTGTTCTTGACAGAAAGAGGCTCTTGGGCTATGCGGAAACCACATTCTCGCAGCTTCTCCTCAGTTTCCCCTCAGCTTCCGCCCATGTTTACTAGACCTTGGCAGCGTGAGGATGGTGGGCTGTGTGGAGATGGCTGAAAGCACCTTCCTTCAGCTACCTCCCTTACCTGAGCCGTCGACAGCGTGAAGACGGGGGCTGCACAGAGATGGCTTCTAGCACCTTCCCTCAGCTTCCCCTCAGCTTCCCCCAAGCCTCCCCTGGTAATCGCCAATGTCGTAGACAACATAATCCGGTGGGGTGTGCTCAGACAGCTTAAAGGGCTTTCTCTCAGCTTCCCCTCAGCTTCCCTCATATCCCACCATCCTTACGTACATAAGTCGTCCACACCATTAACACATTGGGTTGTGTGGAGATGGCCTCCACCTCCTTCCCACAGCTCTCCTCACCTTCCCCTCATCCTCCCCCCATGCTTGCCCCAGTCGCAGACAGCTAGAAGCACATTAAGTGGTGTCAGCTTCCTCCCAGGTTCACTCAGCTTCCCCTCAGCTTCCACCCGTGCGCACCTGAGTAGTTGACAGCGTGAAACCAGTCGGCTGTGCAGAGATAGCTTCTAACGCTGCTGCCTCAAACGTGTCCCCATCATCTGCCTCTTCCTCCACAACAGCAGCGCCCTCCAGTGCTCCGCCAGCAGCACCCTCGACCGCACCGCCAACAGCACCAACACTGGCACCAGCCGCCACTGCGACGGCCTTCACATCTACCGCCGCAGAAAGACCCTTCCCGTCAGCAGTCAGCATCGGCGCCGACGTTGATGCCTTTGAGCCCTCTGCTGCCTCCTCCTCTACACCCGCGGCACTCTTCCCTGTTCCAGAAGGCTCCGTGACGTTGACTGGCTCGGAAGACGGCGGGGCCCGCACCTTGCGCGAGGAGCGGCGGGCAGGTACCACTTCCCCCCCCTCCTTCCCCTCCCCCTCCCCCTCGTCACCCTGCTCCTCCTTCTTTATGCCCCCTTCTGCCTCCTCAGCAGCAGCTTCAGCCACAGCTTCTCCTGTGCCTGCCTCGTCCCCCTCCTGCTCCTCCGCCACCTCCTCCTGACCCTGCGCAACAACATCAGGTTACAGAGCAGGGGGCAAGATCCGTCACCATGTCACTCAACGGCAGATTTCAGAAAATGTGGGTGAGATAGGTCACATGAGCCTGAGGGTGAGGGCGCCAGAGGACACCAACCGCTGGCATGCCTGGAGATTTAATTATAGAGTGGACAACATCAACCCGCAAGCCTGCACATTGTTGCAGGAGGGAGGGGGGCTAAGAGCCTGCAAGCTTGCAGATTTGTGCGGAGGGGGAATCACAGCCTGCAAGCCTGTAGATATCATTTTAGAGAGGACAACAACAGCTCGCAAGCCTGCAGATGTGTGCGGGTGGGTGGGGAGGACTGACAGCCCGCAAGCATGTCCTTTGATTTTGGATTTGTTATGACATTAGATTTACTTTAGAATTTGTTTTGTTTTGATAAGGCGTTGATTTGAATGATAGACTGTCACTTGGTCTTCAAAGGCGGCATAGGACCCGCGTCCGCATGTAACTCTTGCGGGCTCTCAATGTCCTCCGTTACCCATCCCCCATCCAACACTCCCATATCATCCCCTGTACATTCTTTCCACCACCTTGTTACCTCCCGTACATGTCTGAATCATAAGCAAAAGTAGAACGACCTGCTTCACAGTCAGCGCAAAACACACAAACGTCACACACACGTCACGCATACTCGAGCATTCTCCACCAAAGGCCTCCATTCCCATTCTTTGAACAGTCTGGAATGAGCCCAGAAACAACTCGTGCCATACCCTACCTCCTCCTCCTCCTCCTCCTCCTCCTCCTCCTCTTCCTCCTCCTTCGCCTCTTTCTTGACCCGAGGGGCGGCTGCGGTCGCGGCCTTGCCTTGGGCAATCTTCTCGATGTCCTCATCCCTCTCCACTGTGTCGTCCTTGCCCGGGACCACATACCCGTACCTGCCAAGTGACCCAGCCAAATCGTCACACTCAGATATGTACATCATAACATCAGTCAACAGGCAGTACAACAACAGTACAGTGCCATCCTTGCCGGGGATCACACACCTATACCTGCCACGCAGCCTGAAAAGATGGTCAAACTCACAAAAGTACATCCAGCAACAGGCAGTACACCAGCAGTACAGTGCCGTCCTTGCCAGGACCACATACCCGTACCTGCCTCACAACCTGGCCAGATCATCACCCTCAGAAATGTACATCCAGCAGCAGGCAGTACACCAGCGATACAGTGACGTCCTTACCGGGTACCACATACTCGTACCTGCCACGGAGCCCGAAAAGATGGCTGACTCCCCTCCCACCTAGCGATGAGCTCCTCTAGTGAGAGTCACGCCTCCACCTCCAGGTCCTCCTGCTCTGCTACACTTAACCCTTGAACATCAGCCTAATGACACCCCCCCTGAATCCCCCTACCCCCTCCCACCTAGCCATGAGCTCCTCTATTGAGAGCCCTGCCTCCTCATCCAGGTCCTCCAGCTCAGCGGCCTCCTCCTTGCGAGCTGCTTCGTCATCTCTAGCGGCCAGGGCGGCCTCCTCCTCCAATGTGTTCTCATCGTCCTAAAATGGAAGGGGGGGGATTATAAATGGAAACAGCGCGTGTATAAATGAAAAAGCCCATCATATGATAAAGACACTGGGTGTAGATGGTCGAAGCCTCCTATATTGGTCAAAGCATGGGATCAATTGTCCAGGGCTAGGGGAGGTGAGGGACGAGATAGATGATGGCCTGGGGATGCCTCCTCCTCTAGTGTAAGCCTATCGGCATGAGGGAGAAGGGGGAAATTCAAGATAAACTAACAACCAAAGGAATACTTCTCATGAGGCGTGGATTGAAGAAGCAACCCATGTGGCCGAATGGGATGGCCAAAGCATGGGGTGTGGCTGCGATAGCAAGGGGATATGAAAGATGGGTTGGGTGCTGTGGGTGGGAGGCGTACATTAAGCTTCCTTGTGGCAGATCTTAGGCCTAAATTCAGAGAGCAGGCAGGAGATGACATGCCGGCAGCAGTACCTGCCACAGCATGAACGACCTGCAGCACAGCCACCCTCATGCCTGGCCGTCTTGAGTCAGGCTTTCACACACAACTCATGCAGTTACAACGACATTCATATCAGGCAGGCAAAGCACTGCGAGCAATTCAAAAAGCAGGCTTAAGAGATGACACACGAATGGATCAATGCTGTGCTATTTTCAACAACAACACAAAATGAAAACATGGCCGGGGTAGGGTGTGGAGTGCAGGGCATACAATTTGGGGTTCAGGATTTCATCATCGCTCACCTCGCTTTCAGACTCCGCCACATCGTACTCGACATCGCCGACCAGCTTCTTCCCATCCCCAGCTCCCGCTCCGCGCCGTCTCTTGCTCCTACCCGCTTCGCTGCGGGTCGTCCCGCCTGCCCCGTCAGCAGGGCGGCCCGTCCTCTCCTCGCCCTGCTCCTCCTCCTCCTCGCCCTCCTCCTCGATGTCCCCAGCTTCTCTCAACCGCTTCAGCAGCTTCCGGTGAGCTCCATCATCATCCACAGCGGAGGCTTCCTCCACAGAAGCGGAAGCTTCTTCTTCCACCTTGGCAGGCCCGCCCCGGGCGCCCTGTTCGGTCGCGCCGCTGGCTCTGCTGGGGACTGGCTCCGCAACTGCCTCAGAGATAGCGCCCCGGTCATCATCTTTGAAGCGTACGCGTCTAGCCGATGCTGCGTACAAATCACAGGGATTTGAGTTTAGGGTTGAATGCTTCTGGGCCTGGACACACAAAGTAGACTGAGGCCAGGCAGAGCAAGAGTGAGAATAGTTGTTACGTCCAAAGCCCAAAACTCCCACGCGCCTGCTTGTCCGGTGTGACAGAGACATCAGGCCACTAGGGAAGCCCGCCTTGGAAAGTGAGGCTCCTCCTACGGGAGAGATACATCCCATTGGTAGCTCACCTAGGGCTACGGCCGAACGGCCTCCTTAATCCATGCCTCAGGGCGCACCCTTTATTTCTGTATTGATGAGAGATACCTCCCTTATGGCCGCAAGACCCAGGCCAGGTCACATCCCCCCACCCCTCACAAACGACCCACCCAGAGATACGCACCTGTAGGCGGGGCCTGCGAAGATGACGGGCCAGGCGCAGCCGCTTGCAGCTGTGCAGCCGATACCGCGCCTGTCTCTGCCGCCACAAGATTCCTCACCAGCATCTTAGAGTGCTCTCCGTTCTCGGCCGCCGCCAAGTTCTTGGCCAGCATCTTTGAGTACTTCTCTGTCTGGCCTAGGATGAGGTCCAGGCTCTTACCCAGCACCTCTTTCTTGCGGGCTTCAAGCTGCGCACGCATTGCGTTCAGGGTTTGTGTCGAGCATCATCCGAGCACCCTGGAGCCCTTGACCTCCCGGAACAGATCACATCCAGAAAACAACCAACTCTCCACCATAAAAATATCACCATCACCATCATCATCATCAGCATCATCATCATCATCAGCATCATTATCATCATATCCAGCAGCCACACACCTGCACCGTCACTTTCGTATTGACCACTCGCTTGGCCTTGCCCCAGAACATCGCGACCTGATGAGGAGGCAGGGCGGAGGTCAGCGGTTTAGTTGGCAGCAGATCGCCGGCATGCGCAGGAAAGCACCGCGCTTCTTGACCCCCGCATGATGATCTCATTATAAGGGTCCACAGTTCAAGTTCAGTGAACAGAGTGGGTCGGCGGTAGGATAGTTTGGTTTCAGCTGGTTCCAGAAAGGCAGAGGTGTCCCAGTGCCTCCATTCCTCCACCCCATTAACCAAATCCTCTCAACCCCAACTCTCCTTTTCGCCCATTCCCCCCTTCCTCCCCTCCCCCTCCTCCCTACCACTCCCCTGACTCGCTCTCTCATCCCTGCACTCTACCCGCCTCACCAAACACCTTCTCGTATCCGTTTGACCACATTCGGATCAACAACCCTGAACCCTAATCCTGAACTTTAAACCCAAGCACTTGTCCTCACCTGTTTTGCCACCCATGCTGCCCTCTTCCTTGTGGCCTCCACCTCCTGTTTCTCGCGATTAATGGCCCGCGCCTCAATCCCCAGATTGGATTTGGAGATGGAGGCTGCGTACCGTTTGCACTGCTTGAGCTTCCAGGTACGCTCCCTACGAGGAAAGCAGGAGTGAACGGTAATAGGGTGCATGGGGCGCATGGTAAATGGGCAGCCGGACGCATGGTGCATGGGCACATGGTGCATGAGAGCATAATCCATACCTACATAGGCTCATGGGTAGGGTGTGGCCGGCACAAGACCAGCGCAGCTGGCCGCATAAGCATGAAAATTCAACGCATGGTGCACGGGCACAGAGGTTGTGGCCATGCACTGATTACATTCAGTGTATGTGACCATGCAATGCATACATGACCATGCAATTGTACATGCACAAAATGCGACCATGCAATTAATCCATGCATGCACGATTTGACCATGCAATTGATCCATGCATGCACGATTTGACCATGCAATTGATCCATGCATGCACAATTTGACCATGCAATTGATCCACGCATGCAGGATTGGATCATACAATTGACACATGCATGCACGATTTGACCATGCAATTGATCCATGCATGCACAATTTGACCATGCAATTGATTCATGCATGCAAGATTGGATCATGCAATTGACACATGCATGCACGATTTGACCATGCAATTGATCCATGCATGCACGATTTGGCCATGCAATTGATTCATGCATGCAAGATTGGATCATGCAATTGATCCATGCATGCACGATTTGACCATGCAATTGATTCATGCATGCAGGATTGGATCATACAATTGACACATGCATGCACAATTTGACCATGCAATTGATTCATGCATGCAGGACGCGACCATGCAATTGATCCATGCATGCACAATCTGACCATACAATTGATTCATGCATGCAAGATTGGATCATGCCATTGATCCATGCATGCAGGATTTGACCATACAATTGACACATGCATGCACGATGCAGCCATACAATCGATACAGGCATGCAGGACGCGACCATGGGATTGATACATGCACGCAGGTTGCGACCATGCAATTGGTACATGCATGCAGGATGAGACCATGCCATTAATCCTGCATGAGGTTTGCGACCATGCAATTGACACATGCACCCAGGATGAGACCATGCAATTAATACATGCACAGAGGATGCAACCATGCAACCGATCCATGTGCACCGATGGTGCAGCCATGCAATCGACAAAAGCTAAGTCCTCCCATGCAATTTAAGTCCTCCCATGCAGCCCCCCTCTCCATGCTGGTACATCTCCCCATCAATTTCATTCTTTCAAGTTGAGAACAACATGCCTCTCTTATTTCTTAACTACCCCTGGCCCCCGCTCTTCCCACCCCCAGCAGCAGTAGCAGCTGTTGTGCCTGAGACTCATGGCGAGCTGCCAGCAACAAGACTGTCATGGCAGGTGCTGCCGGCAGCAGTGCCTATCGTGTAGGGTGCTGTCGGCAGTAGTGCCTGCAATGGCAAAAGCTACCAGCAGTAGTGCCAGCCATTGCAGGAGCTACCGGCACTACTGCCAGCCATTGCAGGAGCTACCGGCAGTAGTGCCATCCATAGCAGGAGCTATCAGCATTATTGCCTGCCATAGTCTCTACTGTGGCAGACACCTTGGCAGCACAACTGCCCTTCTTATTGCCAAAGCCCGAGCGTCACCATAGCTACGCATGGTGATCACATGCTCCCCATGCGCCCATGCATGAATGAAACACATGCTCCTCTGCTGCCTCCGCATGCACATGGAGCAACGCTGCAGCAGCTGCATGAGCAGCCCAGCGAGTCCGGCGCCATGCACATGCCCTCGTGGCTTCATATCACACATCACCCTGCCGCTGCTCACTTCGTGAAGTCCTTCGCCAGCCACTCCATCTCCTCCAGCAGATGGTCCCATAGCACTTTGCTGCGTTTCTCTCCCCCGTTGGAGGGAGCTGCACCCTGCTTGCTGAGCTGCGTCACAGCCTTGGCTCTGCTGGAGACGAACGCCTCGTACGCCCTCCTGTCCTCTGAGGCTGCCATGCCTTCGGCCTCCGAGAATAGCCGAGCGGTGATGGGGTTAGGCGCAGCGACGCGACGCTGCCCAAACACATGGCTTACAACCTGCTCTGATACTGCACCAGACGCAGCGCCGGGAGCAAGATCGGCAACCGCTGCTGCAAGCTCGGCCTTTGTGACGCCCTCGGTGGCAGTCTGCAGGTCCTCGACGCTCTCACAAGCTTCTTCTAGGCTTGCGTCTTGATCTAGCTCGGTGTCGACTGCCTCGACAAGATCATCCTCGGCGCCTTGTTCTTGGGGCGTGAGCCCCACCTCCTCCTCGTCATCAGATCCGTCCACATCGGTCTCGGCCTCGGCCTCTCTGCCTTTAGACCGCCCGGACATGCCCGATTTCGAATTTAAACGCCTATGAACGCTCAAGTTGGGCTGAAACGTGGTAAAAAAGGTGGGAGGGGGGGATGTATGTGTCGCAGCTCAACGCCGCATCGACAAGCCTAGCCTCTCTATATCTAATTCCCACAGCGATGATGAATGCTATTTATCTGCACTAAGCAAGCCTGGCCTAGTTTCGAGCTCTTTGCCTGAACCACAGCTGAACCCCGAGTCTCCAACAAGCAAACAGACCTAGTCAAGGGTCAGCACTTCATAAGGCTACAGAGTGTTGTGGGTGTGACAAGTAGAGTTTTGCTTAATTCGTACACATTAATACAAACGCATTGCAATGGCTGGGTTGGTCACTCTCCAGAACTTGCTGAGACATACACCGGCTGCCAAGCCAAATATACACAACACTTCCATACCACCGGACAGATAGCATTTGGTGTAATTCTAAAAATAGCACTGTCTCCAAAGAAAATTCACAGGTACCAGTGTAACAAGCAGTTCAAATTATGGCCATGCGGTACGGTATTCTTGCAGTATGCTTGTACTGTACTGTAGCCTGTTGCATGTCAATTACTAATAGTAAATTCATAATGGGCAACATGTATGTACCAGAAGAAACCGGTTTCCAATCAGACAAAGATACATTTTAAAGCCAGCAACCTCCACTATTCTGAGGAGTACATGCATGAATTGCAGTCTTGATGTGGGATTGTGGGCTTGCTTGCCTGTTGTCATCTCAAGCTTTGTGAACACAGAACGAAACAGTATATGACACTGTTTGCGCGTTCAAATCCCAAACGCCTTCTAGGCATTCAATTTGAAGATCAATGTGATAAAACACCGCTGCAAGTCAGCAATGAGCACTACCGGAGTACCGGTATACTGTTGTCATGATGTAGGATTGTAGGACTCCCCTGTACGCCGCCGCCACAGTGAGGGCGGATTGGTAAATTGTTTTCAGTTTAGGGAGCTTCGCGTTTGACGCATGGCGACATGGGACAGAGTGGCAGATGCCGGATGCCCTCAAACCTCTGGTCTCTCAGAGCAAGAGTCTGGCATAAACTTGTAGCAAGCAAATAAACAATGACCCCCCTCCAGAATGGGTCGAAAATCAAGGATAATCCCCCACCCCCTAGAACAAATTACTGAACTCTGGCTGACAACCAACCCACCTTGCGCCTCCGGAACCCAGTCAAACCTTTGTTTCTCAGTCAAATGCATCGTCATAGGGAACATGACTAATGAGGGGTCTCATCCCATGAGCTGATTAATGTGCTTCTCATGGTATCAATCAATCTAGCTGGTTCATCACATATATCACATACCGGTATCCAAACAAAAAAACATAAATCAGGTATGGGGTGCCGGTTGCCAATCTACCTTGCTACCTGCCTACCTACCTAATGTTGCTTGAGATAAAAATGCAGCCAGGTCATGGCTCTTTGCTGCTGTATGGGGATTCAGCTGAGAACTCAGCTGAAGGGCCAAGCTCGTGGTCCCTGCCTGCTGGACATGCATCGCACTGAAGATGGTGTCCAAGGTCGACACCTCGCACGCTGCAATGATACCCAGTGAAGGGGAGGGGTCTGAAGGCGCAAAGGTGAAGGAGGGCCAATAGGCCTGGCGGGCTGGCACTGCTGCAGTCTGGCAACCGTAGCAGGGCACTGTCTGTCCCACCCTAGGCCAAGCACTATGCATTACTCTCCCTTTCGGTGGTTCCTTAGGGCTGTTGCGTTGCCTATGAAGGTGAAGAATTTGCCACCGACGAAGCTCATGTGCTGTCGTATTTTCACCAATTGCCTAAATCATATCAACTAAATAGGTTGTTTCAGGATTTGACTGAATAATACAGGAACAGTGCTTGTGTTTGCGGAGCCACCTTCCTTGCCAATATGGCATGCCAGGGGGTACGATATAAGAATATGTCAAATTTTATTATGTAAGGCGACAGCTTTTGACACAAGCGATCGAATGGCGTAGCTATCTTCTCAATCTGTTGCCTACGAAATAATAAGAAATTTTCTTAATCTTTTTTATCAAGTTTCTTTGGGGGAGGTTACCCCAACCTCCCCCTTCCCCTGCATGTCAGCCTCCTCCCCTGGGCCCCACATACTTTAGGTGCAGATGTGGAGACCTTTCATCAAGCTGTACACATTGGAAAATGCGGTACATCCGTATCCCAATATACCGTAGAACCGGATAGACTCGACGCAGGACAATTTCATGTAATTTAAATGTTCTCCGCACAGCAAAATAACAATTAAAATGGCCGCGCAGCAGCAAAAAAACTGCAGGTAATTTAATTTACCGCCGCGCATCAGTAACAATAATATTAATTTCGGTCTGTGCAGCGCTTTCAGCCAGTACAGTCAAACTCAGTCAAAACCCTCGTTTGATGCCCAGAAGGACAGTACACGGACTACAAGGTCAGCAGTACTCAGCCTATTCCTCCTCCTCCTGCTCCTGCTCCTGCTCCTGACCCTGATCCTGATTTGGGGTCAGCCGTAGGATAAAAGGCTGCACTCTCCTCGTCACTCCCCTGCATGGCCTACAGGATGGTACCCAGGTACCTGGCTTGCATGGCTGCCGCCAGTTCCCGAAGTGACGCAGCAGCAGCATCCTCCACCATGTTGGGGCAAGGCTGCTGTGACATAAGCTGCTCCGCCGGGTTGAAGTTGGTGGCGGTGTAGGGTGCGTACAGAGCGCAGGAGTGCGAGCTGGGGGGCACCAGGGAAAATGCGTTCCGCCTCAGGAGGAGGACGAAGAGGACGAGGATAGGTGTTGGCAAGCCGAGCACAAGGCTTGGGCGTGTGTTTACCAGGGCCCAGGCCCTGAGAGAGGAGGCCCACCGCCCTGAACTGAGCAATCTTGTAAGTATCAATGAACGGATGTCAAATCGAACAGTCTCGCACTAGCGCGCATTTTCTTTAGATTTGCGATTTTTAATTCATAGCGCGCACCCCCAAAATAATTGTTTTGGCCCCTGACTGACACTCCGTGCAGCGGCGATGAATTCATATTAGCGCAGCACACTCTGCGCAGGCAAAAAATAAACATCACTGTGCGGAGTCAATTCGGTTCTTCGGTACCAGTAACTAAATTTTTTACCCCCCCCCTTGACCCCCTCGGTAAGCGACCAACACAAAACAACAATCCAGCTGTACGGTAATGAACCTTTTAGTGTAGAATGTAAGCCCCACTTACTAGGATTGAATTAGGTCAAAAATTTCAAACCTAAACCTGCATGAATGGGCTTCTAGGTTTTCAGGGTTTCGGCTTGCGGGTTAACATTAGGGAACAAAAAGAAAGACTGTCGTAGATTATGCAGCCCAGCCAATTGTCCAGTCTCATCATGATTTATCAACAAATATTTCGTCGTGATGCATGGATGGCTTAGTTGAGGTTGTGCACTTACTGAGGCGGGTGTGCCCCATTTAGGCGAATGCAAAGAATGACATGTGTACGGCACTGGTATTGCAGACCGTTGGATTAGGGTTTCGAATCAGTAGGTCAGCAAGCGTGCACCGCGCTGTCCACCTCCGATAAAGAGGAATTTTTAACATCTGGATCACATTTACCAGCCATTTATTGAAGGTGATTACTTGCCATTTTTTCAAGTTCGGAGCCGACTGGCCGATGACTGTGCTGCTTCCCACCCTGCCATTCATTCGATCGATCATCGATTCGGATCAATTCTTACGATCAGTTCTGATCCTATTATAACCTGACCTCTCATAGGTATACACGCGGCCACCTTGCACCAGCTGCTCCTGCAGTTGCTGCCTAGCCCACGCTATTAGATTTGGCATATCACGGCGTGATCGCTGAAGAGGGTGCCCAGCTGCTGCGCCAGAATGGGACCTATTGTGATGCGGCCTAGCTCCCGCGCCTGCAGCTGCGCGCTGCGCCCACGTCCTCATCCCCATCTACCCATCAGCACTTCGAACGCAAACCCGGTGCAGCCCCATTCGCTGCAACAGCTGCACCGCCCGATGATGCACGCCAGCTCTTGCATGATGGTACACAATTCAAACCCGTCATCGGCTGCTTCTCCTCTCTGCTCCCCAGTACCCCTCGGGTATAACGCTCTCATGTCCTGCGGGGTCGCCCGCACAGGTCGACGTCGGCGTCCTTTGTCCGATGGCGCTCCCGGCTCTCTAACTGATCCTTCAACAGATCAATCCAATGATCTCGCAGCAGCAGCAGCAGCCGTATGGGCATCCGCAGAATCAGCAGAAGCAGCTGCATCATCATCAGCAGAGGCAGCGTCGTCCGATGCGGAGGCTGCATCTGCAGCGAGGGCTGCAGCCGAAGCATCCGCCGCCGCAGCGCTGAATGCAGCCGAAGCTGCTGTGGCTGCGGCAGATGCCGCCAACGCGGCCGCCTCTGCCGCCTTCCTCGCCCCCTCTGCTGCCGCCGCGTCTGCCTTCGCAACTGCCACCGCCACTGCTGCCTCTGGTACCGATGATGATAATGATGATGCGAATGTAGCAGCAGCTGCAGCTATGGGTGGCTTCATGGAGTGCTCGATCGAGGACCCCGACGGTTACATCAGTAGCGTTGTGCGGGGCAGCCGACTGAAATATGACGATCCCTCCGGGCTGCCACTAAGGAGGCGCGCCCTGCTGCAGTGGGAGCCTGGCAGGCCCACCCATGTCCTGCTGGTCAAGAAGCCGAAGAACGCCGACGCCACAGAGCGAATGCTGCAGATAGGCCAGTGGCTACAGCAGCGTGGGCTGACGGCGCTGGTGGAGCCTCTGGTCCACGCTACAGAGCTGCCACAGTTCCAGGTCCTGGACGAAACCAACCGGCAGCAAGTAGACTTCTGCATCACATTGGGAGGAGATGGCACAGTCCTGCATCTTGCCTCGCTGTTTGACAGCGATGAGGCGCTGCCGCCCGTTATGTCCTTTTCGATGGGCACGCTTGGATTCCTGACCCCGTTCGATGTCAGGCAGTATGAGGCACTGCTGACAAGGTAAATCGATGCTGGCTACAGATGGGGAACATGTATATTGCACGCTGCAAATACCATCCACCCCTTTTTCCAATTTCCACCCTTACAAACTTCTAAGCAACCAGCCGGTGCTGGCGGCCAATGTGGAGCCTTTGTATGCCACGTTGGAACCACCACCTACCCTTTTCACACTTCCATCATTTCCACTCATCCTCAATTTTTCACACATCAACCAATCGAAGGGTGCTGGCAGCGGATGTGGAGCCCTTGTATTGCACACTGCGGACGCGGCTGCGCTGCGAGATCCGGTCGGGGGGGAAAGTGCAGGTGAGTGCCGGCGCTGCGGCATACGCAAGGCGAGGAGGGCTCTTTTTCGTAAGCACCAAAGGGTTTTTGTTATAATATGTTTTGAATGAGGTTGTAGTGGACTGAGGCATGCTGTACGAAATTTTAGAATCCATTCTTCGCTTGAACCCTAACCCTAACTCTAACCCTGAGCAGGCTGTACACAACGTGTTGAACGAGGTCGTTGTGGACCGAGGAGCGTACCCCGGCCCAGCTGTGCTGGAGGTGTTTGTGGATCGCGGCTACCTCACCACCGTGGAGGCCGACGGGCTGATCATCGCGACGCCATCTGGCTCCACGGCCTACAGCATGTCAGCTGGAGGCAGCCTTATTGCGCCCTCCGTCCCTTGTACCATCCTCACGCCCATCGCTCCCCTGAGTCTCTCTTTCAGGCCCATTGTGGTGCCCGAGTCAAGTAGCATCTGTGTGCAGGTCCCACACTACGCCAAGTGCACCACACGCATAAGCTTTGATGGTCGGAAGGCCACTCGCTTGACCAAGGGCGCATCCGTGGTGGTGGAGACGACGCGGAACCCCCTCCCCATGATCAATTTGTCACATCTGGACTCAGACTGGTGCGAGGGTGTGACGCAGAAGCTCAAGTGTGATCTGTGGCTCCGACTGACACTGGGGCTTTCACCCTGAACCATAAACTCTACATCATGAAACATCAACACCTCCTCCCCTCCCCAATGATTGCAGGTCCGAGGGTATCACGCAGAAGCTGAAGTGTGATCTCTGTCTGACACCGGGGCTTTCACCCTGAACCACAAACTCTGAATCATGAAACATCACCCCCCCCCTCCCGAATGATTGCAGGTATGAGGGTATCACGCAGAAGCTCAAGTGGAACCTTTCTCTCCGACCGACACCGCGGCCGCTTGGATACGATGATGGTCTCGGGCCACCTTCCAGATAATTTGTAACCGGCTCAGCTCAATCATGTTGATGGCCTAGGGACGCCCTCCCCGCCACTCAGCAATACATAATTAACTGGCACCACAGGTGGGACGTGCTGATGGGTTAGGGACGCCCACCCGGTAGCTGTGAACATGGTCATGGCTTGGCCAGGATGTGACGAAGGCCTAGGGCCACCTTCAGAAAAGCCGCGTCCGTGGGTCGGGGCATGGCTTGGAGATCATTGCGGGCCACCTTCAAATAAGATGTTTACCTGGCCCAGCAGAGATGTGATGACTGCCTAGGCCCACCCTTCCCGCTACTGACCCAGATCGTGATTTCTGTAATTAGGTCATGGCCCGTGTAAGATATACGAACACCACTGCCCAGGGCCGCCTTTGGCTGTCCCTAGATCTTATAGATGTCTGACAATTATACCTGCTGTACTTCCTCAAAGACTTTGTTTTTTAGCTTATTCTTCCTTACTTTTCAACTTTGAAGCCTAGATGTACCCTAGTTAAGGTTCATACTTTGACGCGCTCGAGCCTCTTTAACCTGATGGCTGTATGGGCTAAAAACACTGGAATGTGATGAGGGGTTTTGTCTCTTACGTATTCGTTTTTTTGGCAAAGCGGTGCCGCCAGTGCAGCGGTTAATTGTGAAACTGCGGCCTCAAAAGTCAATGACCTAACACCTCTGGGCCCTGCTCAAAAAGGCTCGGCCACTTGGGCGCCTAACATGTGATGACGGCCCCTCGACCTTCTGAACTCTGCGCAGTGTTGCGTGCCCTTCTAGCAAGACTTTGTTACAACTTACAAGTGTGCATGGACTCTTTGCATTTCAGCGCCCCGTTAAATGAACTCAGCCGTTCCTATTAAATGAACTCAGCCGTTCCTATGTCCGTCTGGCATGAGACTTAAACGAAACTCCCATGAGCGGACAGTCGGGGTGAACTACGATATGAAAATTGCATACAGACCAGCCCATACAATGCCCATACATGAGGTCTGTGGCATTCATAATAATATTCATAATAAGAGTACGTTTTATAGCTGAGGCCATGGCAGCAGATACGCAGCTGGCATTCAGCCAGGGCACCGGAGGATGCACCTGGTGTTCTGATCTGCTGGGTGCACTTGAGGAGCTGGAGCGGGGGACAGCCGCCCCCAAATTGCGTGAGGTAACAGCTGACCTACAGCGCCTACCCGTTACAGAGGTGTTGGCTCTCGTTGACGCAGCCTATGAGCAGGCGCAGCTGGATGCAAGCGGCGGGGGGGACCCCAGGGACCTTACCACTGAGCACAGGTCTGCGGCGATCTACCGCGCCTGATTTCAAACCACGGCGGGCGTGCGACACAGGCCAGGAGCCGCACCAACACTAGGGAGTGTGCTTGTGTGCTTCCGTCTTTGCGACTGCGGCTTGTCGCGATCAGCACGGCTGACACCAGAGGACAGCGCAGCAGTCAGCGGCGAGCATGTCAATGACATTCCGCCTCTGGGCCCTGCTAAAAAGGCTTGGCCGCATGGGCGCCCAACTGTCCCGTTGGGAGAAAAGAAAAAGGAACTCAAGGGGAAATGGAAAGAAGGAGCCGAAAACAAAGGAGAAAGAAATACCCCAGCCCAAAAGGAAAAGGCTGCCCAAAGTATCCCCGCCCCTCTCAAGCCTGTAACAAGAAAGCAAGAGGGAAACAAAAAAGGGGGTAGATGAACCATTAAGGCAAAGAAAAGCAACAAACTAGGCCTGAACAATGCCTACCACGTCCTCAAGAAAATTCTGAGCCTCCCACCCAGGCCTGCCTCGGTGCAACTGTTGAGAGTCCGTGGCGCCCTCCGTGGGGCTCTCTCCCTAAGCCTCTCCTTCACGCTAGGGCAATGGAAGCAGACATGCGGTGCATCCTCAGCATGCTCGCCATCTACCCATACCCAACACCGCTGGCAGCAGCGTGTCTCACGTTATTGACCACTCCGCTATCCTCTCGTGTTACTCGTGTCAGCCGTGCTAACCGCACCGGGCCGCATCCAAAAGTTCGTGCACACACAAGTGCACACCCTATTGCTGGTGAGGATCTTAGCTTGTGCCAAAACGGCGCACGCCGTAGACTATAACCGAGCGCGGTAGGCGGCCGCACACCTGTGCTCGGTGTATGGGTCTCAGGGGTCTCCTCTGTCAGTTGCTAACCTACGGCGGTCACGGGCCAGATATCGCACCTGGTTCAATCCTACGGTGGTCACAGGCCACCAACCGCACCTGGTTCCACACTACTGCGGTCACAAGCCACCTACCGCACCTGGTTCCACCATACGGCGGTCACAGGCCACCTACAGCACCTGGTTCCACCCTACGGCGGTCACAGGCCACCTACCGCACCTGGTTCCAGCCTACGGCGGACACAGGCCACCTACCGCACCTGGTTTCAGCCTGCGGCGGTCACATGCCACTTACCGCACCTGGTTCCAGCCTACGGCGGCCAAAGGCCACCTACCGCACCTGGTTCCACCCTACGGTGATCACAGGCCACCTACCGCACCTGGTTCCAGCTACGGCGGTTACAGGCCACCTACCGCACCTGGTTCCAGCCTCCGGCGGTCACAGGCCATTTACCGCACCTGGTTCCAACCTACAGCGGTCACAAACCACCTACCGCACCTGGTTCCACCCTACGGCGGTCACAGGCCACCTACCGCACCTGGTTTCAGCCTACGGCGGTCACAAGCCACCTACCGCACCTGTTTCAGCCTACAGCGGTCACAGGCCACCTACCCCCCTGGTTACAGCCTACGGCGGTCACAGGCCACCTACCGCACCTGGTTCCAACCTACGGCAGTCACATGCCACCTACCGCACCTGTTTCAGCCTACGGCGGTCACAGGCCACCTACCGCACCTGGTTCCAACCTACGGCAGTCACATGCCACCTACCGCACCTGGTTCCAGCCTACGGCGGTCACAGGCCACCTACCGCACCTGGTTTCAGCCTACGGCGGTCACAAGCCACCTACCGCACCTGGTTCCACCCTACGGTGGTCACAAGCCACGTACCGCACCTGGTTCCACCCTACGGCGGTCACAGGCCACCTACCGCACCTGTTTCAGCCTACAGCGGTCACAGGCCACCTACCCCCCTGGTTACAGCCTACGGCGGTCACAGGCCACCTACCGCACCTGGTTCCAGCCTACGGCAGTCACATGCCACCTACCGCACCTGTTTCAGCCTCCGGCGGTCACAGGCCACCTACCGCACCTGGTTCCAACCTACGGCAGTCACATGCCACCTACCGCACCTGGTTCCAGCCTACGGCGGTCACAGGCCACCTACCGCACCTGGTTCCAGCCTACGGCGGTCACAGGCCACCTACCGCACCTGGTTCCACCCTACGGTGGTCACAAGCCACCTACCGCACCTGTTTCAGCCTACAGCGGTCACAGGCCACCTACCCCCCTGGTTACAGCCTACGGCGGTCACAGGCCACCTACCGCACCTGGTTCCAGCCTACGGCAGTCACATGTCACCTACCGCACCTGTTTCAGCCTACGGCGGTCACAGGCCACCTACCGCACCTGGTTCCAGCCTACGGTGGTCACAAGCCACCTACCGCACCTGGTTTCAGCCTACGGCGGTCACAGGCCACATACCCCGCCTGGTTCCAACCTACGGCTGTCACATGCCACCTACCGCACCTGGTTCCAGCCTACGTCAGTCACAAGCCACCTACCGCACCTGGTTCCAGTCTACGGCGGTCACAGGCCACCTACCGCTTCTGGTTTTAGCCCACGGCGGTCACAGGCCACCTACCACACATGGTTACAGCCGACGGCGGACTCTGGCTTCCTACCGCACCTGGTTCCACCCTACGGCGGTCACAGGCCACCTACCGCACCTGGTTCCAGCCTACGGCGGACACAGGCCACCTACCGCACCTGGTTCCAGCCTACGGCAGTCACAAGCCACCTACCGCACCTGGTTCCAGCTACGGCGGTCACAGGCCACCTACCGCACCTGGTTCCACCCTACGGCGGTCACAGGCCACCTACCGCACCTGGTTTCAGCCTGCGGCGGTCACAGGCCACCTACCGCACCTGGTTCCAACCTACGGCGGTCACAGGCCACCTACCGCACCTGGTACCAGCCTACGGTGGTCACTTGCCACCTACCGCACCTAGTTCAATCCTACGGTGGTCACATGCCACCTACCGCACCTGGTTCCAGCCTACGGCGGTCACAGGCCACCTACCGCACCTATTTCCAGCCTCCGGCGGTCACAGGCCATTTACCGCACCTGGTTCCAGCCTCCGGCGGTCACAGGCCACCTACCGCACCTGGTTCCAACCTACGGTGGTCATAGGCCACCTACCGCACCTGGTTCCAGCCTACGGCGGTCACAGGCCACCTACCGCACCTGGTTTCAGCCTACGGTGGTCACAAGCCACCTACCGCACCTGGTTCCAACCTACGGCGGTCACAGGCCACCTACCGCACCTGGTTCCAACCTACGGCGGTCACAGGCCACCTACCGCACCTGGTTCCAGCCTACGGCGGTCACAGGCCACCTACCGCACCTGGTTCCAGCCTCCGGCGGTCACAGGCCACCTACCGCACCTGTTTCAGCCTACAGCGGTCACAGGCCACCTACCGCACCTGGTTCCAGCCTACGGCAGTCACATGCCACCTACCGCACCTGGTTCCAGCCTACGGCGGTCACAGGCCACCTACCGCACCTAGTTCCAGCCTACGGCAGTCACAGGCCACCTACCGCACCTGGTTCCAGCCTCCGGCGGTCACAGGCCACCTACCGCACCTGGTTCCAGCCTACGGTGGTCACAAGCCACCTACCGCACCTGGTTTCAGCTTACGGCGGTCACAGGCCACATACCCCGCCTGGTTCCAACCTACGGCTGTCACATGCCACCTACCGCACCTGGTTCCAGCCTACGGCAGTCACATGCCACCTACCGCACCTGGTTACAGCCTACGGCGGTCACAGGCCACCTACCGCACCTGGTTCCAGCCTCCGGCGGTCACAGGCCACCTACCGCACCTGGTTTCAGCCTACGGCGGTCACAAGCCACCTACCACACCTGGTTCCAGTCTACGGCGGTCACAGGCCACCTACCGCTTCTGGTTTTAGCCCACGGCGGTCACAAGCCACCTACCACACATGGTTACAGCCGACGGCAGACTCTGGCTTCCTACCGCACCTGGTTCCAGCCTACGGTGGTCACAAGCCACCTACCGCACCTGGTTACAGCCTACGGCGGTCTCATGCCACCTACCGCACCTGGTTCCAGCCTACGGCGGCCACAGGCCACCTATCGCACCTGTTTTCACCCTACGGCGGTCACAGGCCACCTATCGCACCTGGTACCAGCCTACGGCAGTCACATGCCACCCACCGCACCTAGTTCAATCCTACGGTGGTCACAGGCCACCTACCGCACCTGGTTCCAGCCTACGGCGTAATAGGCCACCTACCGCACCTGGTTCCAGCCTCCGGCGGTCACAGGCCATTTACCGCACCTGGTTCCAGCCTACGGCGGACACAAACCACCTACCACACCTGGTTCCACCCTACGGCGGTCACAGGCCACCTACCGCACCTGGTTCCAGCCCACGGCGGTCACAAGCCACCTACCGCACCTGGTTCCAGCCTACGGCGGGCGCAGGCAAGGGGCCGCACCAACTGAAGGGAGTGTGCTTGTGTGCGCACGAAGTTGAGGCTGCGTCTCGGTGCCGTCAACATGGTCGACGCTAGAGGACGGTGCAACGGTCAGCAGCATGATAGACGGTTCTGTCAGCGATGTTGGGTTAGGGGAGACGGCGAGCATGTGGAGGACGCGTTGCATGCATGCTTTCAACGCCCTAGTATGCAGGATCAACTTAGAAGCGAGGATGGGCAGGTCCTCCGAACGATGCTAGATTCTTCTTTGAGTTGTACCAGGGCAGGCTTGGCTGGGATGCCCAGGCTTTTGTGGAAGTATTTTTATTGAGGCGTAGACGTTCTCAGAGGCTGGAACTTCATTTGCCTTTCCTTTCCAGCATTTGTCCGTCCCTTCACTCTTTACCCCTTTTCCTTTTTTTCTGCCCCTATTAGTTAGGCGCGCACGCGGCCGAGCCTTTCCCAGAGGTGTAACGCCATCGGCATCTTTTTGGGGTATTATTTGCAGCACAGCTTGCGTATCACCAATTGGCTCTTCCTTTGGTACTTAAGAACTGTGACCTGCCTCTCTTCTCCCTGTTATTAAGGGAGTCACAGCTATGATTCCCTGTCGTGGTTTCGATTCATTTTAGAAGGGTCGATCAGCCTTTTTGCAAGTCCCATAGGCTATCCCAAACCCTATCCGTATCGTCAGTAGCTACAGTCTCCCACTTCTACCTGTGGAGCCCTGAAAGGCTGATCCGCCTGAAGCCAACCTCATCGTCTATTTGTGAAGCCCTGAAAGCTCAGTCTCAAGCCGACCCCCCTCTCTCAAGTTGTTCGAGTCCCCACCAAGGCGCATTGTCTCCAGATGTATGCTGTGTATGCACCGCTGTGTATGCTCCTTATCTACCGGTATTAAATTGCAATGCTCTGCTGGACGGTAAAAACCACAATACCCACATTATCAGTCCCTGAAAGCCACCTCTCCTTGGCTTTGAGATCTCAGCCGACGGATGCTCGAATTTGAAGCTCTCCTTTTCCCTCTATTTGAAGTCCCCATCGAACCCGTTGAACCCTGCCAGCTTGAACACTGGGTAGTATGGCTTCTTCTCCAGCTTGTTGCACCAGTTCCATGCGCTGGTCAGCCGCCCATCAATGCAAGAGCCTGCAGAGGTCATCAGGGGGAGGAACAATGGCTGCCTTCATTTAAATAAATATTAGATGGGATCCTGCATCTGTTCCCCCTCACGCTGGTCGGCGGCCTATCAATGGAGGAGCCTGCGGGGAAAATCATGGGGAGGAACAAATACCTAACTTACAATAAATACAGATCAGATGGGATCGTGTGTCTGCTCCCTCGTGTGCTGGTCGGCGGACTATCAACACAAGTGCCTGTGAGAAACTGCAGGGCGGCAGACAATCATCTCATTTGTTCCGATTCAGATCAGATGGGATGCAGAGTCCGTGCCCCTGTGCGCTGGTCAACTGCCCATCAGACCACCCAGGATTGCCAGCTGGGAAAACTTGTGGACACTCCATCGCACATTTTGATTTGATGAAGACCAGACGGGGTCCCGAGCCTGGTGCCCATGAGATGATCAGCTGCCTGTAAATAAAAGAGCCAGCCAAATATTTGCAATAATCATAACTGCTTCACAGCCGACGCGTCAGATGTGTCTCTTGGTTTCAATATGGGGCCCTTACGACGAGACCACCAGCTGTGCAGGCGTGTGGTTCCTTTTAAAAGGCTCTGAAATATTCTTGCATCGACTTTGACAGCTGCTTGCATGACAAGCGTAGCAGCTGCTTCGAGCCATGCATTGCAAGCTGGTATCAGGGCAAAATCCGCTTGACGATGTGTCATTACAAACAGTCTTAGCCCCAAGAAGATAAGTCAATATGTGGGGCCCCTCCGACGGCTCCACCAGCTGTACGGGCGTGTGGTTCCTTTAAAAAAGGCTCTCGGATATTCTTGCATTGACTTTGACAGTTGCTTGCATGGTAGGCACAGCAGCTGCTTTGAGCCATGAATTGTAAGCTGGGTATCAGGACAAATGCTCAAGGATTTGATGTCAACAGTCCCTAGAGACAAAATTCGTCATGTGGGGTCCCTCCAACGGCACAACCCACTGCACAGGCATGTGGTCCCTAAAACAGGCTCTCAGATATTCCGGCATGGGCTAACAGATGGTGGAGAGCGACTGGTAGAGATAATCAGTACACACAATAGGGATATGCATTTTTCGAATTCCAGATTTACACTCCCATGCCCCGCCCCGCCCCGCCCCGCCCCCCATCCATCTTCTTCCTCCCTCAGGGAAGCCCCCTGCTGCTGACCTGCATCGAAAAAGTTGTCCGCGCCGGATCCGTCGAAGGCGTGGCGGCAGAAGTCCACAAGGATGGCCTTGCGGCACTGCTCCACACCGCCAAACGACGCCGTGAGGTAGTCCGCGATGTCCGTGTCCGCTTGCGCAATCTTGGGCAGCGCGTCCAGGACCAGCATCACTGGATTGAGGATGCGCGGGACCTTGAGGCAGGGGGGGAGGGGGGGTTATGGCTCATCACAGGTGGAGTTCAGGGTTTGGGGCACATTACTGGGCCCAGTTTAGGGTTTAGGGCATATCACCAGGTCCATGAAGGGTTTAGGGTCCAACCATCAACCCTTGATGAATATTTATGGTTAAAAAGGGCATTGGGTTGAAGTACCAGGAGGAGGACGTGGTGCAAGGGGCAGCATTACAACATTTATTTTGGGAGGGACCGAAACGTGGGATAGATGTCAGGCATGTGTTTTTTTATATGTTTCAGGGTTGCCAAACGAGGGCAGGGCACAGATATTCCATCCAAGGTCAGTCAGCGCAATCAGAGTTACACAGTGTGATTTGGCCTTGGAATGGCTAATGCCAGTTATTTCGTATCAAAAAGAAAACCCCTCTTAGCTGATGAACCCTCAGCCGGGCAGCGGGGCCCCACGTCAGCCTACCAGCCTACTTTCCAACAATTGATGGGGGACATGCCTCCCCGACTGCACCCTCCCAATTATTTTCCTTCTTCATTCCAGCTTGAAATGCTTGCAGGCCCGCCTAAACAAATCGTGGAAGGAATCCCACCGCCTCTTCCATAACTCATCTGCCTGCCCGAGCTCCTCCTGAGTTGCCTGGCAAACGCAACAACGCCCCTCACCTGCGCCTGTTGGACGCCTCAGCCTCTCACGTATCCCTGTGCCCTTCTCAGCATCCGACGCCCTCTCCCCCCCCCAACACACACACTTGTGTCCATAGAGTCCCTGCTCCCCCCTCCTCACCCGAGTATGCGGGTAAAAGAGAAGAGCCTGGACCACATGGCAGCCCTAATAACAAGCGTACTTTTTGGGGGGGTACTTTTCCAATCCCTGGGGCCCCTGTATCAGTCAAAGTCTCTCCGCCCTCCCCCTACCTGCGTGTACTTGTCAATGAAGTGGAGCGCGTTGGGAACGTTGTGGTCGCCCAGGTGCACCACGGCCGACCCAACCCAGGAGCCTATCCTCGCTTGGCAGCGCGACAAAATCTGCTGCATGGCCTTAGACACCTGAGTGGGTGGGTAAAGGACTTAGGGTTTAGGCAGGACTGTATCAGGATCTGTATCTGATAGGTAGCGCGACAGGATCTGCTGCATGGCCTTGGACGCCTGAATGGGTGGGTTCAGGGATTAGGGCTCAAGCAAGTGATCTGTAACTGAGAGGCACCGCAACAAGATGTGTTGCATGGCCTTGGAAAACAGAGTGGGGATTTTGGGGTTCAGGGTTCAGGGTTCAAGCATGTCACCAACTCTGCAGTCTGCACGTGGTTCAAGGCCCAGGGTTTAGGGTTTGGGGTTCATCATCTCACCTCAAGTGTGGACGAAATGCAGTTCAGGGCCAGGATTTGGGGTTTAAGGACGTGGTTTCTGGTCGAGTGTGTCGCGTGCAGTTTAACCGCGGTTGAGGTTGCAGGGCCTAGGGTCCAGTGGTTAAGGTTGCAGGGCCTAGGGTCCAGTGGTTGAGGTTGCAGGGCCTAGGGTCCAGTGGTTGAGGTTGCAGGGCCTAGGGTCCAGTGGTTGAGGTTGCAGGGCCTAGGGTCCAGTGGTTGAGGTTGCAGGGCCTAGGGTCCAGTGGTTGAGGTTGCAGGGCCTAGGGTCCAGTGGTTGAGGTTGCAGGGCCTAGGGTCCAGTGGTTGAGGTTGCAGGGCCTAGGGTCCAGTGGTTGAGGTTGCAGGGCCTAGGGTCCAGTGGTTGAGGTTGCAGGGCCTAGGGTCCAGTGGTTGAGGTTGCAGGGCCTAGGGTCCAGTGGTTGAGGTTGCAGGGCCTAGGGTCCAGTGGTTGAGGTTGCAGGGCCTAGGGTCCAGTGGTTGAGGTTGCAGGGCCTAGGGTCCAGTGGTTGAGGTTGCAGGGCCTAGGGTCCAGTGGTTGAGGTTGCAGGGCCTAGGGTCCAGTGGTTGAGGTTGCAGGGCCTAGGGTCCAGTGGTTGAGGTTGCAGGGCCTAGGGTCCAGTGGTTGAGGTTGCAGGGCCTAGGGTCCAGTGGTTGAGGTTGCAGGGCCTAGGGTCCAGTGGTTGAGGTTGCAGGGCTTAGGGTCCAGTGGTTGAGGTTGCAGGGCCTAGGGTCCAGTGGTTGAGGTTGCAGGGCCCAGGGTCCAGTGGTTGAGGTTGCAGGGCCTAGGGTCCAGTGGTTGAGGTTGCAGGGCCTAGGGTCCAGTGGTTGAGGTTGCAGGGCCTAGGGTCCAGTGGTTGAGGTTGCAGGGCCTAGGGTCCAGTGGTTGAGGTTGCAGGGCCTAGGGTCCAGTGGTTGAGGTTGCAGGGCCTAGGGTCCAGTGGTTGAGGTTGCAGGGCCTAGGGTCCAGTGGTTGAGGTTGCAGGGCCTAGGGTCCAGTGGTTGAGGTTGCAGGGCCTAGGGTCCAGTGGTTGAGGTTGCAGGGCCTAGGGTCCAGTGGTTGAGGTTGCAGGGCCTAGGGTCCAGTGGTTGAGGTTGCAGGGCCTAGGGTCCAGTGGTTAAGGTTGCAGGGCCCAAGGTCCAGTGGTTGAGGTTGCAGGGCCTAGGGTCCAGTGGTTGAGGTTGCAGGGCCCAGGGTCCAGTGGTTGAGGTTGCAGGGCCTAGGGTCCAGTGGTTGAGGTTGCAGGGCCTAGGGTCCAGTGGTGAAGGACTGACAGCGTGTTACCTACAGTGCGGTCTGGACCTGGCTTCTACGGGATGTCCGCACCCTGTCTAGACCTACCCGCCAGGTGCAGCGGGCTTCTAGGGTCAGATACGGTACTGCACAGGGGCAACATGCAGTTCAGGGCTTGGATCTACCCGCCAGGTGCAGCGGGCTTCTAGGGTCAGATACGGTACTGCACAGGGGCGACATGCAGTTCAGGGCTTGGATCTACCCGCCAGGTGCAGCCGGCTTCTATACAGTTCAGACACGGCATGGCCAAGGGATTCAGCCAAGAGATTCAGCCAAAGGATTCGGTCAAGAAATTTTGCATCTTACCTGCGGTGCCGACTGCACGCGGTTGAGTCCCTGCCCCGTGTCCACCAGCCTGTAGCCATTGGTGTCCCGCAGCATGTCACTCTCAGCCAGATACCACAACCTGCACGCACACACATAATCATATCGCAGCTGCACATGTTGTACATACAGTTGGCCTTTTCAGACTATCAAAATGGGCTATTCCCCAGATACCACAACCTGCACACACACACACACATGCACACAAACTCCTCTGTTAAAAGGAGTATATACATACAGTTAGCCTTTTCAATATCTCAACATGGCAACCTCAGCCAGGTACCATATTGCACTGGCACTTTATTTTGCTGATCAAAAGAGAGTGCTGGCCTTCTTTGGGGGCATTGTCTCGCTATTACACACACTCTTCAGTGAGGGAGAATATTGTACCCGTACTGCCTCTCGCTGACCTGAACATGTCTGTGCTGATCTCCCTCCACAAGGTCAGGGACTGAAGTACATAGCTGTACTGCCGCTCGTGGTTGTGCGTCAGCCGCGCTCCCTCACGCCCGCCCTGCGGTGGATGATAGATAAAGGAAGGCAGTTAGGAACTGGTTTGGGGTTCAAGTTCTTTGGTATGTATAAGCAAAATCCATGTTTTCATCATTTGCCCCGGACCCTCCTCCACACCGCCGGCTCCGTTTCTTTCCTCCCATCCGCGCCAAAGACAGAAATGGTTCGTGGTTAAGGGTCCAGATACCGTTAACCCTTCAGTAGCATTCCACTCAAAAGCTTTCCAACAGGCCAAAAGCCGGGAAGATAGGTGCCGAAATGTGGTCTGGGCAGGCGGACAGCGGTCGTACATGGCTGCTAAGGAACGGTGTCAAAGGTTCACTACACATGCGCCCACAGGAGCAGGAGCCTAAAACCCATCAGCCTACAACGTATGTCCCTGAACCCTTCAACCTACTGCACCATACCCCCCTGGCTTTACTGTAGGGTGAGTGCCCTTGCACGTTTAGCACCAAACCCACTAGATATATTCCTAGGGCGAGCCCGCATGCCCCTTACCTGGATTGCAAGGGAGTAGCCTGGCTCGTGGGAGTCGGGTGAGAAGAAGTCGTGGAAGTAGGCGATCATGCGGTCAATGGGGTCCCTAACAGAGGGGCAGGGGTGCACTTGTGTGTGTGTGTGTGAGTGGACATGTGGTGGCCATAGCAGCGCAACACAGCCAGGACCCAGCACGGGTGAATCCAACAAAAGAAGGGACAGGCAGAGGAGGAGATAACAGGTGATGGATACAAATAAGGGAGAATTCAAAGAGAAAGAAAGAAGTGAGACTAGGGAACCAAATGTTTAAGGATTTCAAATGAGAGGGGATGGCTGCATGACCCATGAAGGACTCCAGATACAATATTGCACCTTCAAATTAAGCTCTAAAACCAAGGCCCTGTCCAGCCCTCCCTAGTCCTTCCTAAGTTCCTAGTACCTTTAAACCAAGCTCTACAATAATTATTTGAAAGGTTTTGTTCAGCCCTCGCACACCATTGTGTGCGAGTTGCGATGCCATGTCCCTGACGTCGGTGGTGGGTTGCACGAGGAAGGTGCTGGCTGACGTATTGGAAACCCCCTCCGCCCGACTGGAAGCTACCGACCTGTCAAACGTCAAGTCATGCATGCAACTGCCCTGTGCTGAAGTCCGGCTGGAACCTGCAAGGTCCGGACGTAGGCTGGCGTACAAGATGTTTTCGAAGGCCTTCTCCAGCTCACCCTGGTCCTACTCACTACTTCAAACCAAGCAGGCAAGCACTTAACAGCTGTTGTCTCCAAAACCCTGTCCAGCCATCCCTAGTCCTTCCCAGTACCTGTTAAACAGCAGGTATGAGTTGTTGTCCGAGATGGCGTAGAGGCACTGCAGCAGGTCCTCCTCCCCCAGAGACGAGGATCGGTAGCGACGTGAGAGCAAGTCCCGGGCCCGCTCCTTAGCCTTGATATCCTTCTGCACCTTTGGCCGGGACGAGCAGGGGGGGGGGTGAGGACGGCGGGACAGATATTCCCGGGCGTTGACTTAGCCCTGATGCCCTTGAGCACTTGTGAAGGGGTCAATGAGGTGGAGTGAGGGGACTGCGTGGAAACTGGAAAGTGGGCCTGCATCAAGGATGGCGGTAAGAAGGGGGTGGATGAGGGGCGGCGGTGTAGAGGGGAGTGGGGTGGGATTTGACACTCTCAGGACCTGGGTCAGGACGTGTGGGGCTCACAGCTCACCTCCTATCTAGGCCTATCTGCCGACACACATCATTTATCTGGTGAGGGGTGCATGACTGCATGACCCCCACGCCCCATCGGTCACACACCTTGATACCTGTCATTTGATTCACAGTGTATCTGGATCTCTGTTTACTCTATTCATGTCTGGGATCTGGCTGTTGAACTCGAGCGATACCTGGATCTGTCTCTTGATTTCATTGATACCTGGATCTGTCTCTTGATTTCATTGATACCTGGATCTGTGTGCTGACCAGCAGCTCACCTCATATCTGGGTCTGTTGGATGACGAGATCTCTGCAGTGGCCACCTCCATCAGCGGGTCATCCAGCATTCTGTAAAAAGAGCAGGAAAAAGGAAAGGGGGACCAATGATATTTAAAACAATGCACAGGTGTGTTGGTAAGTAAAAGGAACCTCTCACAAGTTACGGAGAGGCTTCATGACTGGTCGGTTGCGAGCGCAGCATATTTGCGTAGGCCGTTACCCCCGATATTGAGGCAAGGAAGGATGCTACTTACCTTCTGCTTTCCCATGACTTTTGAAGGTGCTTAGACGCAGCAACGGCGATTCCGTCATTTGGGCGATGAAATAATAGAAAGCAAGACAGCTAGCGGCTAGTACTCGCAACACATACATGCCGTTAGTCTGTTACTGTTCCGTACATGCATCCATGAACTTCGATAATTGTATCTGTGGGTTCAGATTTACAAATAGAAAGCGTTCATTTTTAAAAAAAGCGGAAAGGGATGTTATCAGACTCGAGAGAGTCCAGGGTGGCGCCAGCCTGGACAAAAGGGACATACCCCAAGGCATACACCCGCAGATGTTGCTATAGGCTACCACATACAAGCAGCAGGGGCAAAATAACAGAAAGACCGTCCGGCTTTTGGACGGCAAGCAAAGCCCTTTATATAGTGGCAAACCACGCGTTATAATAAGCCTCCCCCCTTTTCCCCCCCACCGGCTGCCCCCTTCCTGCCCCACTTGCATAGCCCCCTCCCACTCTCCTCCCTATCCTCCCAGCACACACTGCTCCCCACCTCTCCCCCCTACACCAGCAGCCATACCCAGGGATATCTCTCCCAGTCTCCTGCCCACCCCACCTCGCACCATCCCTCACCCCATCCCTCCTCCCGCCCCTTACCTCGTCCGTCCTCCCGTCAAACCTCCCACCCCTTACCCCGTCCCTCCTCCCGCCCCTCTCACTTGAGCCCGCCCTTCTCTTCCAGCACCGCATGTACTGTTCTCAAAGGCCGGACACATCGGAACTCCAGCAGGTCCTGAAAGAGGGTCCAGGGTATATACACAGATAGGCTTGGACATCGGTATGGTTATAGGTATGGGCATACATTTTAGACTGTGTGTCGACCCCCTTCCCACATCGGTAATATCGTCATGCATGACACGACAGTGGCCAACAATCCTCCAACCCCAACTGCGCCAAACCCCACTTACAACCCAGTTCTGCGCTCCACCAACCCAGTCTCTGTACCTGCACATTTGAATCCGAGCTGTCCATCAGCAAGTACATCAGCTTCCCATACTCGGCTCGCATCTTGTCAGGATTCATGATTTTGTACCGCCGCCCTGCCTCAAAAACGGCCTGCAGCAGGACACGACCATAAAGGGAGTTACGTGAGGAAGCCCACAGGTACGCAGCAGGCGGTTACAGAGCGGGACGTTACACAAGTCAGAGTTGATTCAGATGAAAGAGTAGCAAATATTGAAATATTTGAAATATAGGTCCCTTGCCCCCAGCACCAGTCCTGAGCACTCTCGCCTCACCCAGCAGCCCAGCAGCAGCCCAAGGATTGCCAGCTGCAAGACAGGGTTTGAAAATTCCTTTCCAGCCAAAATCCGCCTGCCTGGTTCCTTGCGTGGCACGGAAAAATACTACTTTGCTGATGTGCTTTGTACATTGCCTTCCTACTTTTCTTATCACTCCATTCACCACCAAGTTCCACACTGTCAGTCAGTCAGCATTGGAATTTCCAATGCTGACTGACTGAAAGTGTTGGACCTGGTGGTGAATGGAGTGAAGTTCACTCCATAGGAACTTGGAACTGGGGGTCCATTCCAACTTGGAACTGGTGGTTCATGAGGTGACCTGCACAGCTGGAAGGCCATAACGCAGACCATCAGCTGGGCCCCACTTTTACACAAGATGCAGGTTGTTGTTGGGACATAATCGAATCTGTGCAAATCTGACTGATTGCTGCTAGCCCTCCATTGCTGCCCTGGTTTTTGGTAAGGAGGGAGCTGTCCCTGCCACACACCTCATCTGACCGAGGCCAGGACGACAGCAGCGTGCAGACAAGGCTACTACTTCACCGCGTTGTCGCAGGAAAATATGCTGTGCCAGGCATCCACACTTCCCCACACTGCACGTCCCCTGCACGTCCCTGGATTTCAATTCCATCATTGGATGATTCATATGCCCCTGTTCCAGTGCAGCCTCCTTAGCTGAGGGTGTCGAGCCAGGGTCATTTCTTCATCCCCAAGAAACTACGTATTTGCTAAAACTTACGGTAGCATTCATGTTGTGAGGAAGTGACACATGTCCAGAAACAATTGCACTCGTGATCAAAATAAAAAGATGTTGGGATGTATTGAAATCAAGGATCCCTGTCTCCCAGCAGCATAGCTTGAGTTGATGACCAGTGCTTTCTGCACCCTGCGTGGCTTGAACCCTGCACCATCTTATGCGTAATGCTTCTGAAAATTGTCCTGGTTCTATCTCACCATTCCTTGCTTCCTAAAAGCACCCAGAGCGCAACGAAAAAGCTGAACCTGACATTATCCCTCATTGCCCACAATGATGAAGCTCTTTTTTTATCATGCGTCTCCTTCAAGATCCTTTAGATCAGCAACCCTGATCCATTGAGCCAGCTACCCTGGCGGAAAATAACCAAACCTTGAGGGAGGGAAGGAGAGCGCACCTAGCTAAATCCCTCCTTCCTCTTGCAGTTGCAGCCCTGGTGAAAGACAACTCACACAAAACCTGCAAGCAGCCCTCAGGATTCCTGGAGGTGCGGTTCTGATGAAAAGAACAACCAAACCTGCGAAGACTAGAATCATATACAAAAGCTGCACCAGGAGGTGATCCCTGAAGCTCCGGATCTGGTAGAGACAAACAACGCCAGAGCTAACGACATCGCTATTTTTCCTGTTATGGTACCTGGAAGAAGCCCTCGTTGTCCCTGAAGTTGCGGTCCTTGACCAGCAGCTGTCCCTTCTTGTAGTCCTGGGCGATGAGCAGGCCGGACAGGATAGCGCAGATGTCCTTAATCTGAGTGTGGATCCGTGCGGCTTTGTTGCGCCAATTGAGGATGTCCACCTGTAGCAACAAACAAGAGTTTGGAGTCAAGAGTGAGAGATGGAATAAAGTTGAAGAATAGACGAGGAAAAGAGGCGAAATAGGGTTGAGCATTGGGGTTGAAAGGAGGAGCATAGGGTTGCTGTTGAAAGACCTTGATGTTCCCTCTAGTGTGCCCTCCTGGTGCCTGCTTGGTTTATTGACTGGCATTTAGGGCAGCTTCCAAAAGACTTTACCTCCCTACCACCCCCCTCCTACCTCCCCTTCCTCACTTCTCTCTCCTTCCCTTCCTCTTCTCCTCTTCTCCTCTCCCTCCTCTTCTCTTCCATCGCCTCCCTCTCTCCTGTTACCTCATCGGTATAATTGTTTTTGTTGAGGGAAGCTTCCGGAAACCTTGTCCCTTACTTCCCTCTCTTTTCTCTTTCCTCCTTTCCATGTTCCCTCTCCAACCTCCCCATTATCCATTTGTCCCCTGTTACCTTATCTGTGTAGTCGCTAACGTTGAGGGCAGCTTCCAGGAGGCGCAGGAGGCGCCGCTCATCAAGATTAAGGCGCATGGGGATGTAACGAGCTCGGTCAGAGAAGCGCTGTGTGTTGGCGGCCTGCAGGTTGATTTGTACAGAGAGAGGGGGCGGCAGGTGAGGTTGATGTGTACAGGGTGAGAGGGAGGCCGGTGAGGGAGGTGCAGCGAGCTCAGACAGAGAAAAGCTGTGGCTTTGAATTCTGTAGGGGGGGGGCACACTGGGGAGAAGGGGGGCAGTTATAGAGGGGAGGCAGGGTCAAAAACAGGGGGGCATCTCGCGGATAGGCAGCTTCATAGGGGGGCAGATAAAAAGGGGACAAGGAGAAATGGGACGGAATATAAAGAGGGGAGCACAATGCTTTCCCATCATTTTGCTGCCCCTGCCCCCGTTCTCTAGGCACCTTGACCCGTCCCCCTCACCTGCATATGAAGTGCTTGAGGCGCCGGTGTTGAGGAGGGGGCACTGCCCATGGACGCGTCCTCATCGTCGTCTGCCTCGCCGTCCGAGGGCGCCTCACCCGCCTCCTCATCATCATCAGCGGCCTGTGGCCAGCAGTGTGAGGAAGTGGGAGTCTGTATGACAGTGTGGGTCTGACGAGCTAAATATACAAGGAGGCAGGAGATATGAGGGCTCAGGGTTTGAGATGAGACATTCAGCAGTGAGGCTCGAATGCCCTTCTCTTCTCCCCTTGCCCGTACAGAGAATTCCAGCCTTCCGGGGAGAAAGTACCCCATCCCCCCCCCTGGCCTGCAGGCGCTACCCCGCTTCCCCGCTCCTTGTTTCCCACCTTCTTTCCCACCAGGCTGTGGGGCCTGAGCAACGGATCATGCCACTCATGCCCATCCTCTGCGTCTGATCCCTGTCACACAGGACACAGATGGCAGATGAGGCAGGAGGAGGAGTGGGAGGAGGTCCCCTAGCATACAGATGAGGCGGAAGGAGGAGAAGGAGTGGGAAAAGGTCCCCTAGCAGATACAGATGAGGCGGAAGGGAGGAGAAGGAGTGGGAGGAGGTCTCCTAGCAGATACAGATGAAGCGGGAGGGAGGAGAAGGAGTGGGAGGAGGTCCCATAGCATATACAGATGAGGCGGGAGGGAGGAGAAGGAGTGGGAGGTCCCCTAGCATATACAAATGAGGCGGGAGGGAGGAGGAGGAGTGGGAGGAGGTCCCCTAGCAGATACAGATGAGGCGGGAGGGAGGAGGAGGAGTGGGAGGAGGTCCCCTAGCATATACAGATGAGGCGGAAGGGAAGAGAAGGAGTGGGAGGGGTTCGCTAGCATATACTTCATAGCATAGTGTTAGCCCCATATGGCCTGCCATGCCTCACAGGCTCAGACGGGTGCTGCCTTTTTACTCCCGGACGTATTGAATGCCCCATTCGAAAAACTGCTACAATCACTGAAACTATTGGCCACTGATGGTAAGGAAACTTGTATCGAGACTTAAGCATGGGGCATTCCACAGCGCATGGGCATGTATGATTTGTTCCACAGCCAGGGCACCGGGGTTCAGGGGCTAAGGCTTCATGGCTCAGGTTAACACCTCTGGATCCTGTGGATATGCTCATGGGGTAGGCTGAGTGGCGATTGCGCGCTTATCCCTCAACCAGGTTCCAGGGTTAGAAATTTAGGTTCCCTAGCCGGGACATCGGGTGAGGTGAGTGGGGAGAAGCAGGACACAGCCATGCATCCTGTTGCTGCCATGCATCACTGGTGTATGAAAGACAGCCACGTCGCTTGTCAAAAGTCCAGCCATGCATGCCACTTCTCGTAAGTCCAGCCATGCATGCCACTTGTCCCAAGTCCAGCCATGCATGCCACATGTCCCAAGTCCAGCCATGCATGCCACTTGTCCCAAGTCCAGCCATGCATGCCACATGTCCCAAGTCCAGCCATGCATGCCACTTGTCCCAAGTCCAGCCATGCATGCCACATGTCCCAAGTCCAGCCATGCATGCCACTTGTCCCAAGTCCAGCCATGCATGCCACTTGTCCCAAGTCCAGCCATGCATGCCACATGTCCCAAGTCCAGCCATGCATGCCACTTGTCCCAAGTCCAGCCATGCATGCCACTTGTCCCAAGTCCAGCCATGCATGCCACTTGTCCCATGTGCTGCCATGCATCCTGTCCCTGCTCATGCATGCAGGCACATCTGGTTTGATCTCCACAGTTTGGGGGGCAAAGTCTGATTTAGGGATAAGTGTTAAAACGTAACCCTCACTATTGTATTATCAGCAGCAGTAGTGGGGTTGCATAGTCTGACAGATGGCCTGTTGCTGGGCATGCATGATTTGGCTTCGCTGCAGTCGCAGCCTTTGACAGGAAAGGCGTTGGGCCGGAAGGGAAGCCAACCATATCGCTGCAGTGGCGGCCTTGGACGGGACACACATAGATGCGACAAAAGCCCTAGACAAGCCAGGCTTGGAGGTAACAGCAGCAGAGGCAGCAGGAGCCTTGGACAGAACGGGCATCAAGGTAGCCACAGCGGCAGAGGCCTTGGATAGACGAGGCAGTGAGGTCGCCACAGTAGCAGTAGCCTTGGACAGGACAAAGGTAGCAGCAGACTTGGATAGGGAAGGCACAGAGGCAGCAGCAGGAGCCTTAAACGAGCAGGCAGAGTGCTCATGGCTGCCCTCCTCACGCTCCAGGACATCCGGCTGCTTCGGGCCCAAGCCCACCCCGCTGCTTACCTCTTCGCCGCTTTCTCGTGCTCGCTTCATCTCCACGTCCTCGCGCTCGCCCACGAGGTTGGCCTGTGAGTAGACAGTTCACGGCACTTCGGCGCCCGACGGGGGAGAAACCAGAGCGGGAAGTGTCGGGGGGACAAGCCCAGAGGTGGGTACCGGTACCGGTTGTTATTGTGCATCTTGCTCTTGTCTTGTGCACCCTGATGCATAAGATATGATCCCCGGAGGGCACTGTCATTCCGCAAAGGGGTAACAGGCAACTGTTGCGTACACACACGGGCGCGTTTATCAAATTGTCGTCTCACCCAGCCCTTGTGGCAAGATGTATCCCCTAGCTGTATCAAAGCATGCATTTCGGGCGCATGGAGACCAAAGGGGCTGTCATGAGACGCGTGTCCGATGTATGCCTGGCACACGGGCACTCTTGCCCTCTACAGTGCCCTCCCGACCACGTTTCGCCCAGTTCTCGACCTGTTTGGATGATCGCTTGAGCGTCTCCACGTCGGCCTTTTGCTGTGCGGCGAATGCACTGGCTTCATCCGCTGCCTCTGCTGCCTTCTCCCTCAGCAGTCGAATCTGGGTTAGCAGTTCTGCCGAAGGTGCATGATCGGCAGATGCAGACTGACCCAAAGAGGCGGACAGCACCGCCTCCGCCTGTGCTAACAAAGCCACCGAGTCCTTCTCTTTTTGTGCTGCATACTCGTACAGCTGCTCCTGCGCCACGCGCAGCCGGTTGGTCTTGTCGACAGCGTCCGCTTCGGCTCGTTGCCGGAGGACATCGAGCTCTGGGGGGGGAAGAGGCATGGGATCACCAAACGGCCAGAAACAAGTACAACATGGCGATATAAATGATAGAGCTGCGCGCACCATAGACCGTGTTGCTTGCGTTCTCGTCCACTAGCATGACATTGCCCGGGGCAGATCCTTCTTGCTCACTGACTCGGCCGTTGCCTTCAGCGTCTTCATCGAGGACGCTAATGAGTCGGCCATTTCCATGGCTCGATGTGGAGTCCATTCTTCGACTCCCTAGCACACCCCAAAACCAGGAGGCCAGTTTGGAGTTTGGAGTAAGTATGGCAGGCGAGTTTGCAGTTAAAAGGCCTGGCTTGTGTAGGGATTGCAAGCAGCAGGTGAGATGCGGTGCTGAGGAGGCGTAGACGCGGCATCGCCGTGAACATTTCGTCGTCACCCCGTTTGGTCGTCAGTTGTGGTTCGGTTGCGTATGTCGCAAATTTAAACGCCCTGTCCGCTTGCGCAACTACGTCAGGCCTGGTCTCGGCGTGGCCGGCAGATCTGCATCTGCCGAGCATTGCTTTATGCCGTAAGTGACTGTTAGATTTGCGTTAGCTAGCTTATATTGTTCGGGATGTAAACAAAATAGGTCTGTACTACAACCCTGAACTGCCATTTAACCGCCATGTACGATCAGGGCGGGTCATATGTATCGTAAAAACGTGGACAGGCCCAGCAGTGCAAGGAGGTTAGGTCATGACTTGATATCAGTTACACATTGAATGTGCTCTAACCTGATTGCTAGTACCGTAGTGCACTAATACTGGTAGGCACCAACTGTCCCTTGAGATAATCAATCGCAAACACAATGGGCTTAAGGAGTCCACTTGACAGAATCACCAACTCTAAAAAATAAATTTATGTTTTGAGATAACTTGGCCATGCTGAGGGGCCTGCCTCTAATTTTTTGAGGATGTTACATTGCAGTGCTGGCCTCCATAGCTGAAGTATTACCTGATGTAAAGCCTAGGGTTGTGGCTCTGAAACCACTAGTGCTGTTTTTTCCATCCTCTCGCAAAACCAGTCCTCGGCAGATCTGGCTGGCTCAGCTCAGATAAGAAGGGGGGCCTGGAATAAAGGACATGAAAATCAAGATGTGAGAATAAAGAGTGGATACCTGACTAAAGGCATTCTGGAACTCAGTGGCAGTGATATGGGAGCTTGCATGGCTGAGGGGCTGCATGGGGCAAGGGGCATGGCTTCCTGACAAGCCACCTTTGCCCCAAATTTGCAGCCTCTGGAGTGGGGAATGGTGCAAAAATTGGGCGGGCAGTCTTAATGAGCTACTCTCAGGCTCTCTGAATCACCAGACATCATAGCAATCAGACAGGTATGGAGTGAATGCCAATCCATCAAAGACAGCCCTGATGTGGGCCACATGGAAGGCCATATCTGCATGTTGGATTGGCCAAATGACCCAGGGAAGGTGGCAATGCCTCCGTCTATGGCCCACCAACACCCACTCAAGGCTCTACCTTATCCGGGTTTTGGCCACTTTTCAGGCTCAGCCGCCGCAAGTTTGGTACCCAACGGGGCAGTTTTTGGCATCCAACTACCATTCGGATTCAAATGATACCCCAACAGACCTCAATAAACCGTGTATGGCAAGCTGATTACTGCACTTGACGATGTAGCAACACACCAGGTCGATCGAGGCAGTTCCTAGAAAGATTGCTTCAAATTGCAGTTGGTACTGCTAGTGTGAACCAGGTTCGGACGGCGGGTCAAACCTCAGTACCCCTAAAACGTGTCGATACATCGGACCCGCCCTGATCGCGATTTCTGGCCGTTCAGCTGGGATGGCACGGCCAGAAATAGCGTGACTGAGATGATTTCTAGCATTCGTACACGCTGACACAGCCCGCTAGGTGAATGTGCGATCGCGTCGGGCGCGCAATTGCCTGTCTGCACTGTTTCTAGGAAGTGACAGGTGTCATTTGGGGAAAGAGGAATTGCGAGTGACATTGCGCTCGTGATGGGTACAATGTACTCGATCACCTCGGCTGAAGAAAGCATGACACGCGCGAACAAGGCACTAGAGGATTGCATCTTGAACGTTGTACACAAGATAGGCTATCCTTGAATTGAATCTCTAACTTTGCAGTTGCACAGGTTGATCAGTCTTCAGTCTGCAGTCGTCAGTGTGCATACCTCAGTCCTCAGACCTCAGTTCTCATTCCCCATACCTCAGTTCTCAGACTTCAGACCACAGTTCTCAGATCTCAGTTCTCAAACCTCAGTCTTCAAGCCAGAAGGCCTTTTAGCTCACTCACCCAACCAACATGTTAGCCAGTCAACTAGCCCATGTAAACTTGGAAGAAGTTCATTATCCCCATTACTAATTCAACGTTGGTGACTGCTTCTTTGACAGCATTGAACACTTTACAGGTGTCCCCTCACGCATCATTAGAGAGCTCGTCGTGGCTAACCTACGCCGAAAACGGTCAGAAGGATCTGATGATCCTGTGACAGCCATTATTTCATTCACGCACCAGAAACTGCACCAGGCAAATAATGAAATAACCTGCAACAGTGAGACATGGAAGACAGGGTGAACCCTGATGTAGTTTGCAGGCAGTTCCAATTTAGCAGCATATTCGCCAGGACTCATAGATATGATACGAACAGGGCCAATGTACTTTGGATGAAATTTCCGGACACCTGTCTGGAACTTGAAATTTGCAGTACACACGAGAACGTAATCACCTGCTTGAAAGTTGTGCGGAGCTCGAAAGCGTGTAGCGGCGTCAGCCACAGAACAGGACAAGGCCACTGCCCATGCCCTACAGCTGACGTTCACTTCAACAAAACGCAAATCTCTATGTGCCAGCAGTACATGTCAGTTTTTGACATCTTTCATTCTTCCTTGATTGAGAGGCCGTTGGGACACTACAACATTGCACAATCCTGAATTCCCCAGAGATCAACATCTGACCTCATCACACCATGAACCTACCGTCCTACCCCATGGTCCTACTGGCAGTTCTATCTCGCAGGCTCTGGATAAGCCTTATCCTTCCCGCGGCAAAGCGCGTCTTCTATTAAAAACGATTTTTGGGGCGATTTAAACCCCCAAACAATTATTTTATGATATCGTTTATTATTTGCTTTCATTTAAGTGCTGCCAGTTGACTTTTTGATCCATCTGTATTTAAATTTTCTGAGGGGAAATAGGGGGCCGGGGGAAGCGAAAAATCTTCCTGGCCATACAAAACATGATTCCAGCAATTACCGGTAACCCATTTTTCAACATCCTCCCGGGATAGAGTAACTTTTTTTGCATGGTCAATCTTATGTGGAAAACAAAGACCATGCAGGCCCATTAATTCTAAAACTTTCACATTCTGTTTTTTTTGATGAGTTCCAAGTTTGTGTAGGTAAATAAAAATCTAATATTTTTTGTACAATTTCCACAATCTGGTCTAGGTACAGAATACAGAGAGGCGAGATCAACAGGCAGCTACAATCGTGATGACCCTATGAATCCTCATCTTCCTCAGATAGATCCGTTCCAGAAGTCCAGGGTGGTAAGCATGCGTGCCGCTGTTACCTCTTCCCCAACCGGATCCCCCACAACTGAATCTGAACCTGGCTGGATAAGGTGCAGTGGGCCAGTAGCCCAAAGCCTCCAGAGGCCATCAGCGGCGAAAGCCGTTGCCCTGCCATGCATGACACCCTTGCAGAGCCCCAGTTCACAGCTGTATGTCCTCAGTCGCTATTTGTCAGGCAGACACCAGCCAACACCAGCTCTTGGCCAACGCAATGCAGCTGTGACATAGCACACAGAGAGGGATACTGCGTGCAGTCGTGCACCAGGTTTGCAGTCAAGGCAATGCATCGGAGGCGATGGAAATGCAAAGAGAAGGGCATGAGGTGGTGCGTGTGCTCATCTGGGAATGCATGGGAGGCCGATCACGCATATTGGCCCAGGCGATGCGACTGTGACATAGTCTGCATACAGGGATACTGCACATACCAGTCTCGCGGAGAAGGCAAGGCAATAGTGACAATAGATAGTATCTAGGGAGTCACAGGGAGGATTGCACCGCAGACAAGGGTGGGAGGCTTTAGTTTTGTACTTTGAGTTGAGCTTTTTGAAGGCTAGTCTCTTCAGGGGTAGAAGATACGGTTTGCCCGACCTTTGTGTCACTGTTGTTTGGTGGGTGAACTTGCTATCCTTTCTTTCCTCTTGTGCCTTGTCCCTTGACTTTCCTAGCTGTCTTTTTGTCTGCCGACATCGCCGAGCTTCATTTCAGCATGGCTCAGAGGTGTATCAAGCTAGGGAGTCACACGGAGGTTTGCACATACCCATGTTGGAATGCATGGAGGTTGTCTTTGTTGAGCCATGGTGCAGAAGGTGATTGCGTGCTTGGCCAGGGACCCACATCACTCTGTGTTCATGGTGGGGGGAAGCACGTTGGACCAGCTTAACGAGACCACTGCAAAGGTTTACAAACATCTGCCGCCCATCCAGGGTGAGCTGGTGCAGTAAGTACACCAGGGTGCTGCCGATGATTAAGATACTGTGCAGCCATCCACGCCCACTGAACAGACCAGCAGGACCCAGAGGTGCTACGTCATTGACTCCCTGAACCGAGCAGCATGAGGTCATAACCCATCATGGCTTCACTTATGGGTGTTGGCCTGTTGGGAGGTGCAGGGGCGCTGTGGATCTTGCTTGCTTGAGTATGTTGCATATCAAATCTAACAGAGGCAGGCAGCAACAGCTCAAGTCCATCAGCAGCTTCTTGATGGTGCACACTGGATATTTGGAGTGCACCTTGGTGTCTATCGCAAGCACGCCATAGGGCAATACTGTGCAGTGTGCAGTCGGGAGCCAGCACGGAAGTCCACCTGCACGATAGTTGTTGTGCCAAACAGGGACTCGGCCGAGGTTGACAGGTACCGGTATACTATACAACATGCAGGCATGCAGCATTCTAGAACACACACACACATGAGAGAGAGGGGTGTACCTTTATTGACCTGAGAGAGGGGCTGGCGCAAGGAGGTATAGGTTCGGGTATGGAGGAGCGGCGCGTACGTAGCAGTATCTTGTGATGCAGTGGCACTTGTTACAGACCATAGAGGCACCAGCATCTGTAAACTGCATGGGACATGCATGGCCATACCCATGCCGTCAAATTAATATCTTATCCAGCTAACCAGCACTCCCTCCTCAAAATATTCCACCTCTATATCGGTACCAGCAGTATCTCCCATTCTCCAGCAGTTCTGGCAGCAGCGTTTGCTGATGTGCATGAGCGTAGGGGGAGGCGTGTGTGAAGGGGTGATCAACATTGCCATCTACCCTGGTTAGCCGAGCACGAGCTGCTCACTGTCGGCAATCGGCATTTACTTCAAGCAGCATGAAGCAGTCAAGTTGGTGAGCAAGGCAGACCATACAGCTACCTTGGTTCGTTGAGCATGACCTGCTATCAGCTGGCTTACTTCAGGCAGCAGGAATTCATGTTAACCAAAAGGACTGAAGTCTTTGAGGACACACTGCACGCATGGGGGGGGCACACTCGGGGTCGGGGACAGGTGGGCGGAATGCTCCATGTGGCATTCACACCAGTTCCGAACCTCGCGATCCCCCAAAGCGATTTTTTGAACATGACAGGGGTCACATCTGAGCATCGTGGAAATTATCTTACCGTGCCCCGCGTGGCCCTTGACTTTGGCACCGCTTTACAAACGCTATGGAGGCCAGGATTAGCGACACATGGCGTTTTCTTTATCGCGAGACAGCGGCAACGGGCCAGAAGCTGGGCAAGCGCGTCGTGCTGCTGCAGCAACAACCTCCCGAACCAGAGCACTGGAATGCCTTGTTAGGCGTTCTGAGTAATGATACCGGGCTCTGCACCTCAATAAAGCTTGGACACCGCTTTAGCGATTTCCATGCGGAGACGCTGTCGCTTTCGTTGTCAGCTAATACCTGGCTGCACGAGCTGGACTTGTCAGGCGAGTACCGATCGGTAGTACCGATACTTCCTCTGTTCTGACGAAAAGCACCGGTCTGCACGGGGTGCCTCGATAGCATCGCCTCGACAGCGGTGATCGACAGGCTAAAACGGGCGAGCCCTGATAAAGCCAGGGCCTTCCTCACGCGGAACCCCGCCAATTCATCTCGTATCGTGCACACTTTTAAATGTAGGGAATGCAGCTGTTGTATAGTCCCAGTGTACCTGCTGGCGTGCTTGACAGTTGACGGGCTGACGGGCGACCCTTTCCACGTGGAAGCTGCTCGGCAGTTGGCACAGTGGAGGAGGGGGTCCAACATGCCACATCAGTGACCTCCACCTTGAGGGGCCTCCAAGCTCATTGCTTCAACTGTTGCTAAGATAGTGCTAGTTCATTAGCAACGCCACTACTTTGGGACTCATTCATCTATCCATTTTTTCTGAGTTGGTATGGTATTGGTCAGTGGAGTACTGGAGTTTAGGGTTCAGCAGAAATCACAAGCCGGCAAAGCTCCGCTCACAGCCCTGCTTCCAAGCCTCTCAGCTGTATCCCTGACATTTTTTGTTTGGTGTGGATTCTTCGCATCTAGCCCAGACTCTTTTGAAAGGGAGGGCCTGGCTGTGCAAACACAAGGATTAGGGAGCATGCAATCATGCATTCTCAAGATGTACTGAGCGCGATGATGCATGCATGCACACTTCTGGATTAAAGGGGCTGCCTGAAAATCAGTGTCGAGAGGGCACATGCGCTCATGCGGAGTAAATAACCTGCGATCAGGACACAGCCAAAATTTTATCCGCAAGCCTTGGTGTTTCCAAGAACTCACTGGGGCTCAATGCTGCTACAGCTCGGTTGGCTTAACGCTGCAGTCCCATGCAACTTTTCAGCTTGGCTGACAGCATTGAGGAGCTCTCACTGCAATCCAAGATCGAGCTGGCCCTCAGGATATAACCTGGATTACCCCTGAAATGCCTGTATTCGATACTCTGACCCACTTGCTCAATTTCGTGCTCGTTGCTGTTCTTCCAACTGGCGCAGGCAACCAAATTGGCGCAGCAGGAGCTGCCCACCTGGCTGCCATGCTACAAGACAAGAACAAGAGCCTCACGACTCTGGACCTGTCAGGTGGGTCCGGATTGTGGTCTGGATCAACGAACGAACGTTATAACAACAACCAAACCCGCGCATCCAGAGGCATCAACATGCCACCAAGCTATGTCCTGTGCCATGTTCAGCAGTGCTATCTTTGGAACAGACCCAGGTTGAACCCAATCGTGAGGCACAGCTATTCCTTACTATTCACAAGGCTGATAAAACTCTAGTAATACATTATTCTCAACCTGCCTCATCAGACCTGGGCTTGGGGTGGCTTTGTCGTCAGGATCAGACTAAATATCCCCTGAACCCTGAATCATGCTGACTGTATCTTGAGGGTCTCCATATAGCTCAGGAACATACCCACACCGGTACCCTGAACCCTTAATCCCGTCTGAAACCTGATGTCCCAGGATACTTGTGCCACGCGACAGTGTGCCAATCTGACCCCGGCCGATATGGGTGTGGGAAGATACTGGTCGGGGTCAAATATTCCATGGAGATCCCATGTCCATGCACGCGTTTATCTTGGGTGCCATCCTGGCACACATGCAACATGAAGCAAGCGCTATATTCAGATTCGTAAGCAAGCGCTATATTCAGACTCTGGATCGCTCAGGATGGACGAACGATTCCCTTTCCTGTCTGGCCAGGGAACCCGTGCGTGACAGCAGCACCGCAGGTCCTGGGGCAGATCGAGGCCTACCTTGGCCGCAACCGCAAGATAAAGGCGGCGGCAACAGAGGCCGCCATCCGCGATGCTCCGCAGCCGCCCTCTTTGGTTTCGTCCCCCTCGGCGCGGAGCCCGCTGCCGCTGGCCAAGCTCAGAGCAGGGCAAGCGGACTTCAAGCCCGGGCCATCTCCGAAGGGTGTGTTTGGCTCATGTTGTTACCTTGGCACGGTCTGAACATCTACTGAAAGGCCTTGCTAGGGAGGACCAGGGAGCGTGAGCTGGAATAACAGGGGAAAGGGAGCAAGCCAACCAAGGGGAATGAAGCGCCGTAATATCTGGATCAGAGATCTCTGGTTAACTCTGGTCTGGTGGCACTAGTTGGGGTTGTGACGGGAAGCTTCCGTCGCAACCCAAGAAGATGGAAGGCCTTAAGTAAAACCATCAACCTAGGAAATGGAAGTCTCTGGTCCGACCAAAACACAGGTCGCAAAGTATGCGGGTGTGCAAATCTGTCATGCGTGCGGTCTGGGGACTGTCCATGCTGCTTTCCTGCTGGCTAGATACCTGGCCTGCAGATCTTGACCTGCTACCCCTCACACATTTGTGTCTTGTTGCAGCTTTGCTGCTGGCTGGATACAGATGTCAACCTGCTGCCCTCACACATTCCACATGTTTGCCGTGTTGCTGCTGCTGTCCACTGATGCAGGTGCTCGCCCCATCAGCACTGACTTTGAGAAGCGGATGTTCAGCCTCGAGGACTCAGTGCGCGATGTGCTGCTAGGGAGCCAGGAGCAGTGAGTGGGGGCTTGATGGGGACTCAATGTGGAGTAGTGAGTGGGGACTCAGTGCGCAATGTGCTGCTAGGGAGCCAGGAGCAGTGAGTGGGGGCTTGATGGGGACTCAATGTGGAGTAGTGAGTGGGGACTCAGTGCGCAATGTGCTGCTAGGGAGCCAGGAGCAGTGAGTGGGGGCTTGATGGGGACTCAGTGTGGAGGAGTGAGTGGGGACTCAGTGCGCAATGTGCTGCTAGGGAGCCAGGAGCAGTGAGTGGGGGCTTGATGAAGACTCAGTGTGGAGGAGTGAGTGGGGACTCAGTGTGCAATGTGCTGCTAGGGAGCCAGGAGCAGTGAGTGGGGGCTTGATGGGGACTCAGTGTGGAGGAGTGAGTGGGGACTCAGTGCGCAATGTGCTGCTAGGGAGCCAGGAGCAGTGAGTGGGGGCTTGATGGGGACTCAGTGTAGAGTGGTGAGTGGGGACTTAGTGCGCAATGTGCTGCTAGGGAGCCAGGAGCAGTGAGTGGGGGCTTGATGGGGACTCAGTGTGGAGGAGTGAGTGGGGACTCAGTGCGCAATGTGCTGCTAGGGAGCCAGGAGCAGTGAGTGGGGGCTTGATGGGGACTCAGTGTGGAGTAGTGAGTGGGGACTCAGTGCGCAATGTGCTGCTAGGGAGCCAGGAGCAGTGAGTGGGGGCTTGATGAAGACTCAGTGTGGAGTAGTGAGTGGGGACTCGTGCGCAATGTGCTGCTAGGGAGCCAGGAGCAGTGAGTGGGGGCTTGATGGGGACTCAGTGTGGAGTAGTGAGTGGGGACTCAGTGCGCAATGTGCTGCTAGGGAGCCAGGAGCAGTGTGGGGGCTTGATGGGGACTCAGTGTGGAGTAGTGAGTGGGGACTCAGTGCGCAATGTGCTGCTAGGGAGCCAGGAGCAGTGAGTGGGGGCTTGATGGGGACTCAGTGTGTAGTGAGTGGGGACTCAGTGCGCAATGTGCTGCTAGGGAGCCAGGAGCAGTGAGTGGGGGCTTGATGGGGACTCAGTGTGGAGTTGTGAGTGGGGACTCAGTGCGCAATGTGCTGCTAGGGAGCCAGGAGCAGTGAGTGGGGGCTTGATGGGGACTCAGTATGGAGGAGTGAGTGGGGACTCAGTGCGCAATGTGCTGCTAGGGAGCCAGGAGCAGTGAGTGGGGGCTTGATGGGGACTCAGTGTGGAGTAGTGAGTGGGGACTCAGTGCGCAATGTGCTGCTAGGGAGCCAGGAGCAGTGAGTGGGGGCTTGATGGGGACTCAGTGTGGAGTTGTGAGTGGGGACACAGTGCGCAATGTGCTGCTAGGGAGCCAGGAGCAGTGAGTGGGGGCTTGATGGGGACTCAGTATGGAGTAGTGAGTGGGGACTCAGTGCGCAATGTGCTGCTAGGGAGCCAGGAGCAGTGAGTTGGGACTGATGGGGAGCCAGGAGCAGAAAGCAGGGCAGGGGGAGAGGTCGTAACATCAGTTTTGAGTGGTGAAACCGCAGTCGTGAAGTCATCTAGAGGCATGTGCTTACATGGCCAGGCACAGCTAATAATACCTAGGAGACATGCGCACACTCTCCCCCCTGTGCCCTCTACACCCTTCATCCCCTCTATGCCCTCCCTCCCTCTCGCCTTTCTCGCCCCTATTTCTCTCATCTCCCTGCGCCCTCACCCATCTCATTTCCTTCCCATGGCATCTCACTGCCCCTCCCCCCAGCTGTCCCACTGAACGTGACTCCTCTCCTCACCCTGAAAGCAGGACACAGTATCCTGTCAGCAAGCCTTCCCATCTCTCTCTTCTCGTCTCCCTAAAGCCTTCGGAAAGCTGGGCCGACCCCTCCCCCCTGCAATCAGTGCCAACCAGATACTCCTCCTCTCCTGAACCAGAACCAAGCTTGCACTTGATGATGTCACATCATATTCCCCTGCATGCTGGGCCAACCCAGCCCACTCCTCCGCCCCTTCAATCCCCATGCAATCAGGACTTCACCTGCGCAATCCTCCCCTCTGAAACAGAACCAAGCTTGCGCTGGGTGAAGCCGTGGCCCTGCTGGTACAGAGAGTGGACCGTATTGAGAGCAGCCGACCCACGACCTCAGCAATGGACAGCGGAGGCGTCAGTGAAGTGGGTGATGGTGGCATGGCTGGGGGGACAGGGGGCCTGGCAGTCAGTGAAGTGGGTGATGGTGGCATGGCTGGGGGGACAGGGGGCCTGGCAGTCAGTGAAGTGGGTGATGGTGGCATGGCTGGGGGGACAGGGGGCCTGGCAGTCAGTGAAGTGGGTGATGGTGGCATGGCTGGGGGGACAGGGGGCCTGGCAGTCAGTGAAGTGGGTGATGGTGGCATGGCTGGGGGGACAGGGGGCCTGGCAGATAGATATGGGACGGACGCAAAACTTCGTGGACAAAAGCGACAAAAGTGCACAAGTTAAACATGACTTCTTTTCCACAGCTATGTCCACAATAAGCATATGCAGCTCCACAGATCTTGACACTAGGGGCACCCCCTTGCCCCACAGGACCATGATGGCTGAAATTACGGTGATGGCGCAGCGGCTGCATATGGCTGAGGCGAGGAATGTAACTTCTGGACATAGTGACACACACACACACACACACACACACACACACACCTTCTCCACCGGCGCTTTGCACCATCATGGCTGAGATAACGGGTATGGCGGATCTCTATGGATCTGATGCACTCTCTACATATGAAAGTAACCCCCTGCGCCCCCCTCCTCCTTCACAGGCCCTCTGCACCATCATGGCTGAGATGAGGGTGATGGCGGAGCGGCTGCACGTGGCAGAGGCGAGGATAGCGACGCTTGAGCAAGCAGCAGTGCCGCGTAATGCCACTGCAGGAGGGCCCACCATCCTGCCAGCAGCAGCTGCAGGGGGGCCTTCCTCCCAGCAAACAGCTCCCACGGGTCCTACTGCTGCTGCAGCCACGACTGCTGCAACTACAGCAGGGGTGGCTGGTCAGGCCACACTGCCCCGCCGCAGCACCGGAGGCAATGCACCTCATTCAGTTGCGACCGCTGCTGCTGGGCGGGCCTCGACTCCTCGTGGTCGGAGCACTGGTGGCATCACCCCTGCTTTACCTGGAGCAGCACAAGCCACGACGCCCCGCCACACTGTTTTTGTTGGAGCAGCACAGGCCACGACGCCCCGCCACACGGCATTTGGCAGCTCTGCTGCTGGAACTGTACAGGCCACGACGCCCCGCCACACTGCATTCGGCGGCTCCTCTGCGGCTGCTGCTCCTGGATCTGGACAGGCTGCAGCGCCCCGTCACAGTGCATCTGGCAGCACTTCTGCAGCTGGATCTGCTGCTGCTGCAATGCCCCGCCACTCTGCATTGGGCAGCACTCCAGCTGCTGGATCTGCTGCTGCTGCTACTGCTGGATCTGTACAGGCCACGACGCCCCGTCCTAGTGCATTCGGCAGTGGTCCCTTAAGTGCCAGACGGAACACAACTCCTCGCGGCAGGAGCACCGGTGGGCATGTTCCTGCAGCTCCTACCACGCCGCCTGTTGATGCTGCTGCTGCGGCCCTGGCAGTCCTGGCTGCTAATTCGGCTGCTCCGGCTGCTGCTGCTGTTGCTTTTGCTGCTTCCCTGACCGCCCTGGCTGCTACTGCTGCTGCTGCTGCCCCGGCTGCCCTGACTACTGCTGCGGCTGCGGCTGCGGCTGCTCCGGCCGCCCCGACTGTTGCTACTCCGATTGCCCTGGCTGTTGCTGCTGCTGCTACCGCGGCTGACCTGTTTGCTGCTTTTGCTGCTTCTCTTGCTGCTCCTGCAACCGGCACTGGTCATGCGACCGCGCCCTGCCGCAGCACAGTCAGCAACGTAGTGCCTGCCAAGCTTGTTCCTGCTGCTGCTGCTGCTAGTGAAGATGATGAGGGTGCAGAGGGGGTCGAGGCTGAGGGGGGGCAAAGCCTGGCATCGTCCATGCCATGCTCTCAAGACATTACTGCTGCAGCTACTACTGCTAGAGCTGCTGCTGCAACGTCAACTGTTGCTCTTGCTGCTGCTGGAGATGCTGCTGGAGCAGCCTCGACTGCTGCAGCGACCTTAATTAGTGCTCCTGTGGCTGCTGCTGCCTCCGCCCAATTCGACCCTGCTCCTGCTGCTGCTGCTGCTGCAACAACTTTGAGCGTTGCTCCTGTGGCTGCTGCTCCCTCCGCCCAATCCGACCCTGCTCCTGCTGCTCCTGCTGGGGATGAAGGCAAGGGTGTGCGGCAGGCGGACTCCTCCGAGCCGGGCAGTCAAGTGCGCGATGGTGATGGAATACCGCCCCCTGCCTGCCACCCAGACGGTGCCCTTCCCTTGGAGAGGAAAGCCGGTGTCTCTGAGCGGATAGAGGGTATCCCAGAGAGGGCTGCAGGGGCGCCTGAGCAGAGGGAAAGTGTCCCTGAGCAGGCAAAAGGTGTGCATGGGCAAGCTGTGTGTGCCCCTGAGCAGCCAGTCATTGTCCCTGGGCAGACAGAAGGCATCTCAGAGAGGACAGAAGGTGTGCTTGTGCGAACAGGTGTCGTTGAGAGGCCTGAAGGTGCTCCTGAGTGGTCAGGAGGTATTTCTTTGCAGACACCGGGTGAGGGCCCGCTTGCAGCGCGTGAGAAGGGGGCAGTGGCAGAGGAATGGGAGGGGACGCATATGGAGCAACAGGAGGAGACGGAGCAAGTGGAGCAACAGGAGGAGACAGAGCAAGTGGAGGACGAAGAGTGGGACCTGGTTGGCAATCCAATGGCTGAGGATGAGGAGGCGGTTGCGGGTGGGGAAGAGGGGTACCAGAAAGAACAGGAGGAGGAGCCACAGGAGGCGAAAGGACGGGGGAAAGAGAAGGAACAGCAGGAGCATGCGAGGCGGGAGGTACCTAAGGGTGACAGTCAGCCGGCTTGGCGGGGCTCTCTTCTGGCGAGGTGTACTGAAGATGATTTGTCATCTTCCTGGGCATCCAGCCAGGGGTCTTTCGGTGGCGGAGACGGGGAGATTGTGCATGGGGCGACAGGTAGCGGTGCGGCGCCATGCAACCATGCGGCCGGGCAGCATGCAGGGAGTGGAGCATGCAGGCTTGCCTCCAGGGCCGAGGCGGGACGGGGAGAGAATGGCTGCGACGGCGACGGGGAAGAGCGGGATGAGGATGGCTGTGATAGTGATGGATCTCTGAGCTCACCGGAGCAGTCCTATGGTGGCGGCATGGACTCAGAAATGCAGCAGGTGGGCTTGGGTGCTGGGGGGGGGTAGAGTTGACGGCTGGCATCACATGGCCTTGCAAATATCCATTTCTTACCGTCATGCGACATAACTGTAGTTTATGAGGTTCATAGGGTTGAGCAATGCCACTAGTGATGTCTAGTGCCAGGTTTCTCTAGTTGCATGGCTAAACCCTATTAGCCTCAGTCTGCTCTAATCTGGGTGTGGGGGTGGAGCTTGTGATCCAGGGAGGTGTTTCCTTGCAGTCCTGACTGGGGCGGCAAGAAGGCACCCTGGCCGAGTGCCCTGCACCTCACTTCCCCTAGGCACTTCCTGAGGGGCAGGTATGCTACGGCAGCAGTGGATGGGAACCCATGCTTCCTGGGGCTGCCAGGTATTTTTTATTTGAATCCTTGTTGCGGAAGAGGTCACAATGTAGCAGTCAGTGGCAAATGAGGGCCCATGCCCCTGAGGGTTTACCAGTATTTATTATTTGAATTTATTGTTGTAGGAGCAGTCATGCTGCGGTGGATGCAAAGGAGAAGCCTGCCGCCCTGGATGACACCGTTCTTACTTGTTTGTTACATTAGGTAATCACGGTCGCAGGAGCGGTCACACTGCGGCAGCGGCGAATGGCAACTCATGCCTCCCAATACATATATTCATCTACCGGTCCCATTGTTTGTGTCCTTAATTGCTGTCACAGAAGCGGTCACACAGCGGCACTGGCAAATGGCAACTCCTCCTCTCATGCCTCCCAATACCTCCCGGCCTTTATTTAATTATAGTACCGCACCAGCACTTCATGTGTGCTCTGAAATCCTCATAGTTGCAGGAGCGGTCTCACTGCGGCAGCGACTCCCTGCTCGCTGGGGCCCACAGCCTGCTCTCTGAAGATCAAGGGGAGACAGTGGGCGCCTCCGTCCGCTCCTCCTCCCAGCTGACGTCACTCAGTGGCTACTCGGTTTATGAAAACATTGCTGTGAGGCCAGCAGCAGGCAACCCTCTTCAGGCCGCGGCGGCTGGGTCGGGAGCGGGGGCAGTGCTGGGCATGACGCCCGGCAGCAGCGGTGGCGGCGGCTGGCAGGGCCTGCCGACCTCCCCGGACGGCGTCAGCCGGCAGCTGAGACTGCAACTGGACGCTGCGGCCCTGACTGGCGGCAGCCCCGCGCCGGCTACCTGCGGGTCGCAGCCGGGAACGCCTCACCTGCCGCCGCTGCTGGGGGTGGTGTGGCGCAGCAACACGCTGGTTGCTGCGGACAGCCCCGCGGCATCAGACTGCAAGTGGAGCGGCGGCGGTAGCGGCCTGGGGGATGCAGTACGGTACAGCGGAGGCAGGGGCAGCATCTCTGGTGCAGCTCCGGCGCTGCTGACATTAATGAGCGAGGAGGGTGCTGGGTGCAGTACAGACAGAGGCAGCATCCTACAGGCATCTCAGCTGAGGGAGCCTGCTGGGGTGGGGGCCTCGATCGGGGTGTCGGTAACTGCATCTGTGGCAGGTTGGCTGCTGCCAGGTGCAGAGGGAGTGGGTGGGGCGGTAGGCGACGTGCGGCCAGCTGCCAGGGAGCAGGAGGAGCTCCGCGGATTGCCGGACGATGATGTTGTCGTGGTGGGCTCTCCTGCTCCGTCCCGCTCATTCAGGGCGTTCACGGCGGCTTCCCCGCCCGATGCTGACAGCAGCATGTGTAATCAGTCCTCCCCGCCAAGATCAGGTACTGCTTATACTTGTTTAGATGCTTGTGAACATATCATTGAAGTACCGGTAATGACACAAATCCGGCATGTAAACAGAATTAACCTAACACGGGTTTCGACTGCGCGCTGTCGTGAACAAACATCCCGCCGCTCGCGAATCCCTTGCCGGCTCGGACCAGCGTTCGTGTTCCAAGCCCTGCTCGTATTCCTCGTGCAGATCCCACTACACCCGAGGCAAAGGTTGCAGGAAAGGACCATGGAAAGGAGGCAGGGGCACAGGCGGCGGCGGCCGTTGCGGAGACTGCGACCGCGGCCGACCCTCCCGCTGCATCTTTTCATCTTGTGGCTGCGGCGCTCAGGGGTGCTTCTGCAGCAGACAACGTCACTGCCATGCCCCCTGCTGTTGAGCCCTGCGCTGCTGCTGCACCAGTTGCACGGGGAGCAGTTCCCAGCCAACAAGCTGATGGTACCTCTGGCACTGGTGGCTCTGGAGCTGTTGGAGGTGGTTTTGGAACCTCTGCCACACCTGATAGGAGGGCTGGCAGCCGGCCGTCTTTGTGGAGCGGGTTTGGGGCCCTGAAGCCTCACGAGGACGCCCCGCTGCTCCGGCAGCACCCCGCCGGAGACCCCGTCCCCGTCAAAGCCACAGCAGCTACAAAAACAGCATTTGTAACAGCGGCGGCTGCAGGCAGGCCCGCAGAGCGGAAAGCGTCGGCCAGGGTTGCCCCTGCTGCAGACCCGTTCAGCTTCACGCCCTCCTCTGCCGCCTGCCGGTCCAAGGCAGTGGTGGCAGCCGCTGCCGCAGCCGCCAAGGTGCGGCAGAATGCGCGGGACAGGGCACGCGCCAGCAGGGCAGAGGGGGGAGCGTGTTCGGCGGCAGACACAGCGTCTTTCAGCCCCGCCTCATCCGCCTCCTCATCCCGCCTGCCTGCGTCGCCATCAGGCAGTGTTGGCAGCAGCTGCGGGAGCGCTCCGGGGCCCTCCTCCCCGCGTCACGCAGCGCAAGCTCCTGCTCCCGCAAGGGCCTCTGCAGGTGCATCTGGCACTGTGGCCCCCCGAGAGGCCCAGGAGGGTATGCAGCCAGCGCCCTCTCTGGACCAGTCCTCAGCCATAAAGCCTGCACGAGGGGTTACAGCCGCAGTGGGGGGTGCGCAGCTGCAGCGGCAGGCCCCGCAGGTCAGCTCTTGCAGAGACCAGGACACTGGCAAGCCCAGGGACCGTACTGCCGCCACCAACGTGCGGTACAACGGCCCCGCAGCTATGAACGGCCTGGATGTGGATCTTGATCGGGACAGCCCGCGGGCGGGCGATGCGTGCTCCGAGGCGGGGGACGTCTTTAAGGAGGGCGCAGAGGAGAGCGATGTGGGGAGGAAAAATATGAGTGCCACGATGCCCAGGCAGCAGCAGCTTCCGCTCAGGTCCTCCCTTCGGCGAAGGTCTGGGAGCCCAATGCGTGGTAGCAAGCCCTCCGCTCCACCCCAGGGCGCTGCGGTCCAGCAGCGGGTCAGCAGCAAGGCGGCGGTACAACCGCCAGGTGGCGGCGGTACAGTCAAGCGGGCCCCTGCAGGTGTGGAGCTGCTGGCGGGCATCGTCGCTGCAGCGCCCATGAATCTGCATCAGGGCAGCAGCAACCGGTACAACAAGCTTTTGGCGGTACAGCCCGCAGCGCCCGGCGTGACGGCGACGCCGCCGGCTGGCCCCTCAGCAGTACGGAACCGGGCTGTAGTGCTTGCTGAGGAGGCAGTGCCGACTGCCGGGCCTGCCGGCAGCACGCGTGTTGCCAAAGCGCTCAGCATGTCTGGAAAGATCCCCCTCTTTTCTGCCTCGGCCATCCCTGTAGCTCGCAAGTGGATGTGAGGGGGGGAGGGTGCGGAGGGGGGAGGGGGCGTAGGGGCGCGCCGCACTCACTCAGCTGAACGCTGGACACTGGGCAAATGGACAGGTCTTGCTGAAGAGTGAGGAGAACACGGGAGTGGTTGGAACCGCCTCTGTGCATCCGCCCTAAAGCCTTTTTCATAGGGACAGCAGACAGCAATGGCGGGGGGTGAGTGAGTGCCTCCTCCTCCTCCTCCTCCTCCTTGTCATCAATAATACAGATGCTGGGTGCCACAGACAGGTACCGGTAGAAAGGTATACAGTCATGTTTTAAGTCTGGCTGCTCATTCTGCAAGAGTGCCTTGTTTGGGGCAGCAGAACTCCGATGTCAGATTCCAGATTTTGCTTTCGGTCCATGGAGCGCCGTAAGGGGCGTGTGGGACTTGCACCGTTCAACCGCTGGGATGGGCCTCAATGAATCACATAGTCATGTGCCCCACAAGCCTATTAATTTCAGGGACTAGGGAGAGGGTCAAGTCTTGATGTGATTGGAGGGATGTGCGTCTCCATATGATGAGGCACATGGCACTCTATCTCATCATTCTTTCAAAGGGTGAATGGGTATGAAGTCCCGGAAGAGGGGCAGCAGGAGGGGGCAGAAACTGCAGGATGTTTGACCTTGCGTTATGCTCGGGTGTCGGCGTTACCTGCACCTCCTAATAACTTCATTGTGCATCTCAAGGATGGACACTGGGTATCTGGGGTGGGGAACTGGATGGTTTTAACGCAGCCCTCTGAGGTGTGTGTCCTGGTTGCGTGAGGTGTTGAGTGCCTTCATGTAAATGATGTGGTAGAGGGTGTGCACTTGTGCAAGGCAGAATCCACCATGGCCTGTCTGGTATGGCCATGAGCCCATGACCTTCACCAATCTGACAATCACCCTAGGTTAACGACCTATGTGCATCTTTGGGCCCTGCTCAAGAGTCTCGGCCGCATGGCCGCCAAGGCAGGTTAATTCTTCAATCATGCTGTTGCTATTTCAGCTGTTAATCTCAATTCAAGGATGGCCATGGGCTGAGTTAGGTGCCCAAGGATCAGAGCCTCGGCCTACCATATCAGCTGAGCTGGTTGTATACTCTAGGCTCTCCATCAATATATGAAACTCCCTCTTTGCAGCCTCTTGCACAAGCATGCAGCACATCTTCACTTTGTAACAACAATCTTCAGCCAGCCGTAAGACAGCCTAAGTCAGGTGTATAATCCAGGTTCTGAAATCAAGACCTCCACATCAGCCCCTGCCACAAGTCCTGTAACACATCTGCAGCCAGCCGCGGCACATCCTTAGTCAGGTGCATAATCCAGGTTCTCGAATCAAGACCTCCACTGCAGCCCCTGTCGCGAGCACCATTGGGCCATAACACATTCTCAGCCTGCCATCATACATTGTCATTGCTAGTAGCAGGGATGCAGCCCATTTAGAGCGCCGGTCGTGAGCTTAAGCCCTTTGGAACAAATTCTCATTTCTCAGTAAGATTTTTAGATATTGCACATACCGTACCATACATCAAGATCCCTATTACCCATTTAAATGTATGAGGTCGTGTCCAACCCACCACTTTCCTTCCTCCCTAAAATACCCGTTATCACCAAATGTTGTTCATGTTTGGCGGGTAGCTTCATCTCATGAACCAATCGCAGCCCTAAATCCCCCTCAATGCCTCCTCCCTCCCTCCTTCCCAATGTCTCCCTCCCTCCCGCCCTGACCCCCCCCTCATGCCCCAGCTGCCGCCGCCTTGACCAGCAGTTCCACAACCTCCCTCTCCTCAGCCTCAGCCGCGGGCGTCTTCCCCTCCTTGTTCAGGAGGCCCGGTTTTGCACCCTTGGACAGCAGCAGCTCCACGACAGCTGCATGGTTACCCCGGGCAGCGTTGTGGAGGGGGGTGTCACCGTCTAGATCCGCTGCGGGGTCATCAGGGTTCAAGGATCAGGTTTAGGGTTTGAGGGGGATTCAAGGGCCAGCATCAGGGATCAGGTACCCTTGCCCATTGCGAGCACGTGTTCATGACCTAATTCTCCCCGTTCCCCATGCAATCACATCTCCATTTCAAGCCCTTCCCCATGCGATCACATCTCCATTTCAAACCCTTCCCCATGCGATCACGTCTTCTTGCCATACTCATCCCCATGGGACCCCCTCCTCATACACACCCGTGTGAATCAGCTCTGGCTTGGCTTTCCCCAGGATCAGCTCACAGATCTCCAGATAGCCGCCTGCAGCTGCATCGTGAAGTGTTGTCGACCTGTTGGGTGTGGACAGTGTGGGAGAGGTGGATCAGTCCACACTTCTCAGACGCTCAGATAGCCTGCAGCTGCGTCGTGGAGTGGTGGACCTGTCCATACAAGCGATGATGAATGGTGTGGGGGAGTGGAGGTCAAGTAGCAGGTAGAGGTTGTGTGGGAGGGAGGGTGTGGGGAAGTGGAGGTCAAGTAGCAGGTAGATGTTGTGTGGGAGGGAGGGTGTGTGGGTACAAGAAGGTAAGCAGGGCGGTCAATACACACCACGACAAGCAAACAAATCTTTAGGAAGTGTGGATGAAGGAACATATGGAGTGTGGGAATGCAGTGTAGCAACTAACAATGCTTTGGTGAAAAACGTGTTTTTCAATCCGCGCCCCGAGGTACGACATCATTTACTTGCACCGCTCTTCATGGTGACTCAATACCATAGGCTGGAAATTGACAACCGGGGAATTAACGCAGCCAAAGGCAATGCATACATCAACTGGGAAATTGTAAATCAGCATGTTCTCATCCCTTTTCTCACCCATCTTCCTCGTTAATTGCATCAGCGCTGGCTCCCCGCTCCATCAGCAGCTGGGCGGCAGCCAGGTGGCCATACAGGCAGGCCAGGTGGAGGGCCGTGTCACCATCAGGACCTGTCAATGAAAATGGTGTAGAAGTCAGCACCATTGGGTCCTGAAATCAACAGTCAGCATCAGTCATACCCAGCAGTCAGCATCAGTCAAACCCAGCACCCAGTAGTCAGCACCACTGGGTCTTGAAAATCAACAATCAGCGCCAGAGACCTGAGTCCCCACATTTAAAAATCGAATTCAAAAACTGAATCTGCCAGGCCCGGCTGTCGTCAGAGGATTATGGGTCCAAGTATGACATATTCACACATTGGATACCGGTACGCTGCCATCAGGATGGTGTTGGACAATGGGTCCCATGGGATTACTACCAGCTTCAAATAAAACCGGTCTCGGTACGACATATAAACATAAACATATTGGATATCCTGTGAATACGCGTGGGACTATCGCCCCAAGAGAATAGCTGCGGGCAGGAAGGAGTTGGACTGTCAGCCCTAAAGAATAGCTGCCGGCCCTCTAGGCATGTTGAGGCCTTCATTCAGGGAAGGTGCAATCCAGTGGTTGATGGACCAACCCTTAGATGGCTACTAAACTTTAAACTACCAGGCAGCTTGTTGATGGCTGAAGCGGCCTGCTGATGGCTCAAGCGGCCCTCAAATTGCTCAAGCAGCCTGCTGATGGCCCAAGCGGCCCTCTAATTGCTCAAGCGGCCTGCTGATGGCTCAAACGCCCTCTAATTGCTCAAGCAGCCTGCTGATGGCCCAAGCGGCCCTCTAATTGCTCAAGCGGCCTGCTGATGGCTCAAGCGGCCCTCTAATTGCTCAAGCGGCCTGCTGATGGCCCAAGCGGCCCCCTAATTGCTCAAGCAGCCTGCTGATGGCCCAAGCGGCCCTCTAATTGCTCAAGCAGCCTGCTGATGGCCCAAGCGGCCCTCTAATTGCTCAAGCGGCCTGCTGATGGCCCAAGCGGCCCTCTAATTGCTCAAGCGGCCTGCTGATGGCCCAAGCGGCCCTCTAATTGCTCAAGCAGCTTGCTGATGGCCCAAGCGGCCCTCTAATTGCTCAAGCGGCCTGCTGATGGCCCAAGCGGCCCTCTAATTGCTCAAGCAGCTTGCTGATGGCTCAAGCGGCCCTCTAATTGCTCAAGCGGCCTGCTGATGGCTCAAGCGGCCCTCTAATTGCTCAAGCAGCTTGCTGATGGCCCAAGCGGCCCTCCAATTGCTCAAGCGGCCTGCTGATGGCTCAAGCGGCCCTCTAATTGCTCAAGCAGCTTGCTGATGGCTCAAGCGGCCCTCTAACTGCTCAAGCGGCCTGCTGATGGCCCAAACGGCCCTCCAATTGCTCAAGCGGCCCTCTAATTGCTCAAGCGGCCTGATGATGGCCCAAGCGGCCCTCTAATTGCTCAAGCAGCCTGCTGATGGCCCAAGCGGCCCTCTAATTGCTCAAGCGGCCTGCTGATTGCCCAAGTGGCCCTCTTATTGCTCAAGCGGCCTGCTGATGGCTCAAGCGGCCTTCCAATTGCTCAAGTGGCCATCTGATGGCTCAAGTGGCCCTCTAATGGCTGGAGCGGCCTGCTTATGACCCTCTAATAATGGCTCAAGCGTCCCTCTAAGAATGGCTCAAGTGGCCCTCTTAGAATGGCTCAAGTGGCCCTCTTAGAAAGGCTCAAGGCCTCAAGCAGCCCTCTAAGAATGGCTCAAGCAGCCCTCTAAGAATGGCTCAAGCGGCCCTCTAAGAAAAGCTCAAGCGGCCTGCTCGAGGGACCTCATCAAGGCCTACCTGGCGTGTTCAAGTCCAGGTTGGGGGACACCCCATCGAGCAGCTTCTTCAGCTCTTCCACGTCACCGCCCTCTGAGTGCTCAAACACACCCATGAGCGCGTCGTCCTCATACTCCCGGCCTGGCAGATAGAGAGAGTGAGTGAGAGATTTTGTTGGCTGGAACAAAACAAATGAATTTGTGAATGGTCCGACAAGCCCGTCAGCGCTTCATTGTAATAACCCCCTCCTGGCAGAAAGAGTGAATGGAAGAGGGGGGATTCGCCGACTGGTACGCGCGTGCTCAAACACGCCCACAAGCCTGTTGTCTTCATACTCCCCTAGTCCCCTCCTGGCAGAAAGTATGAATACGGTAGAAAAGGGGGGATACCCTGGCTTGACCGAGTGCTCAAACACACCCTTTAGCCTGTTGTCCTCATACGCCCCTCTTGACAGGAAGAGTGAATAGAGGAGGGGGAACTCCCTGGCTTGAACAATAATGCTGCATGTAAGTGGCCGAAAAAAAGGAAGGGACAGAGAGAAAGAAACGGAGGGAGGTATGCGTTAGCCTACACATTAATCCTTTGTGTGCCTGACTGAAAGAAAGAGGGAGAGAGGGAGGGGAGGGATTCCCTGGATTGCACGTCAATATTCTTTTTGACTGACAGAAGGTGTGTGGACACATTCGGCCTGAATCCCAATGCTATGCATTTCTGCATTCTTTTAGACCACATGCACAGGAGCATGGCAGCAGGCGCTCTTCGTTTATAGATGGTAAGGTAGACGGCGGGAGAGAAAATGCGAGGGTGGAGGATCGGATATAGATCATAGAGCAGGCCTACAAGGTGTGCATGGGGCAGAGGCCTAAAGGGAGCTTACGGGGCATGCACGTGGATTCATATAGAGGTCGTGGAGCTAGAGAGTGGTGGGGTTTCAGTTTGGAGGTTATTCTGGGCAGAATGTGGTCAGCTGAACACCACCTGGAATTTCTGCGAAAGCAAGTGTTCCCATTTTACAACGCTCATCAATCATCATGGATATAATTTGCATGGGGGGTGCTGCATGGTGACATCAGGAGGTTTCCTTGGATGTCATGCGCATGGGCAGTGAGTGCAAGGGAGCATGTGTTCGAGTTTGAGGTGGGTGCGTAGAGTGCAGTTTGGAAGTGAAAGGGTGTGTTGGAGCATGGGGATTCGTGATGGCACCTTTCGCTGCTCCTCCCATCAGCGGCCTGCAGGCGCATCTGCTGTCACACCCAAGCAAACAGCTCTTGACCGTCTCCCCTGCCCTGCTGCACCTTCCTAGTCGTCCCCCATGCAAGCACTTATTCAACGCCTCTCCCCAGCTCTGCCGCACCTCCCTCCCCGTCTACGTCGTCCGCTCCCTCTACCAGCTCAAGGTTGATTCCTGCGTCCTTGAGCTGTCTCTGAATCGAGTCCCAATCGGGGTCTTCCTCCTCCTCCTCCTCCTCGGGGTTGGCTGCCGCACGCTCGTCTTCCGTCATATCGAATGAAGACGAGGACGGCGACACGGAACGATCAAGAGATTAAAGACCAAATGAGCAGAGACAGGGAAATGAACTTGCAAGGGCGGGGCTCAGCAGGTTGTGTGACGATCTGTCTGGTGAGGTGAAGGGTTTAAACTCCCTGTGTGCAAGTGCAAATGCCGCAAGCGTCGCGCTGTGAAGAGTCCCTTTGGTATGAAAACGGGCTCGAGTGTGGATTTTAAATCAGAGTTGCAGATCACCTGTGCAGATGCTGTGCGACAGACTTGATGGCAACAGGTGGCAAGTACGGCATTTGAGTGACCGTATTCCGCATTCTCGACTATCCCGCTCTCGTCTATCCTCTGTCGCTACAACCTTCACTAGCATTTGGCATCAATACATTCAGCACACCTTAATTTGTATGTTCATCACGTAGTGGACGCCAGTCGTGAGACAGTCGGTTATTAAGTGTTTGGAGGGCGCACCTTCGATTCACCCCCTGTGTCATGTCTCGCAAGGAGCGGGCACCGCAGCACATCCCCTTCGACAGCAAGTGTAGATGCGTCGGTTGCATCCCCAGGACGGCACCCCAGGTCTGTCAGTTACCCGAGTGACTTCTACCTGCCCAAGTCAAGAGGCAGGGCTCGCCCCGCACCCCCTAGGGCAGCAAGCTTACAAGCTACCCTAACGTGCGACATGAGCCAGGCCTATATGATACAAGCCTGCATAACTCGCCATGCATATGCGCCTGGATATCACAGAGTCTCATTGGCAGCATACTGGTCGTAAGGAGGCAGCACACAAGCTTGCAAAAGAGCTGTCCAACAACCTGGCATGCCCCTTTTGCCTTGATTTCCGTACCACAAGGCTTTTGGACTCCCTCAAACCTCCTTGCAGCCCCATGCACCCTCCCGCCATGCGCCTCAATCTTTTGCACCTTAAGGGATCCCTCACCCTCATGCACCCCCTAACTGGTTCACCCTGGGCTCCAGCAAGACGCACGAAGTCGTCACCATGCATCTCCCTGCACCTCCCTGCACCTACGTGGTCTCCTGTAAGACTTCTCCCTAAATACCACAGTCCAATTAAGCAGCTTGACGCACTCCAAACTGTACCGCCTGCCTGCAAACCCAACTTGAAAACAAAATCAAACTGCTGCTGCATCCTGTTAACCCACGTTCACATCATGCACCTTGAATCCACAGCTTGATGGCAGCCCTAACCAGGATCTTCGAAGCAACCTGCCTTCGGGCAGAGCGTCCAGGCACGCAGCAGAGCCCGCCAAGCCCAGGGTGGACCCAGGTAAAACCTGGAGGACGGCCAAGGAAGATCTCGGGATGCATGGATCTTGGAAGATCTCAGGATGCATGGATCTAGGAGGATCCTGGTTTCGTTTCAGAGTGAATTGAAGTGGAGGGGATACTACTCATCTTACGCCAATGGATCTTGGGTCTAGGGACTTTTGTGCTACGCATCCCCTTCATTTTTAAGACAAAACCCTAACAAACAAAAATACTTCTGGGTAATTACGCAGGCGCTGAAACCCTAAACGCCTGCCTACACTGAGTCGACCCGTAGACCATGACCCCTGCAGTTCCAACACGCCAACTACCGCTTACTGATACCCCGCTCACCCCACCCACCCACCCACCCCAGGTCCAACCGTGGACCGTGCCCCCCTGCACTTCCACAACGCCGTGTACATACGCCCGCTGGAGAGCACGTTCCTGCACACCCGCATGCTGCAACACACACACAGGTGGGCCACACACACACCCCACACTTGTATGGATGGGATGGCCCACACTTGTGTGGAGGAAGGGTGGGCGTGAGGCAGATAGAGTTACAGCACACTTTGTAAAACGCCCATAAGACGAAAAATATGGAGGTTCAGAATAATTAGACACAGTTGAGTTTGTTAAGGAAGCACATGCACCCCCCCACGGCCCCACTTTCCCCAAACAGTTGAGTTTGTTAAGGAAGCACATGCACCCCCCCACGGCCCCACTTTCCCCAAACAGTTGAGTTGTTAAGGAAGCACATGCACCCCCCCACGGCCCCACTTTCCCCAAACAGTTGAGTTTGTTAAGGAAGCACATGCACCCCTCCACGGCCCCACTTTCCCCAAACAGTTGAGTTTGTTAAGGAAGCACATGCACCCCTCCACGGCCCCACTTTCCCCAAACAGTTGAGTTTGTTAAGGAAGCACATGCACCCCTCCACGGCCCCACTTTCCCCAAACAGTTGAGTTTGTTAAGGAAGCACATGCACCCCCCCACGGCCCCACTTTCCCCAAACAGTTGAGTTTGTTAAGGAAGCACATGCACCCCTCCACGGCCCCACTTTCCCCAAACAGTTGAGTTTGTTAAGGAAGCACATGCACCCCTCCACGGCCCCACTTTCCCCAAACAGTTGAGTTTGTTAAGGAAGCACATGCACCCCTCCACGGCCCCACTTTCCCCAAACAGTTGAGTTTGTTAAGGAAGCACATGCACCCCTCCACGGCCCCACTTTCCCAAACAGTTTGAGTTGTTAAGGAAGCACATGCACCCCTCCACGGCCCCACTTTCCCCAAACAGTTGAGTTTGTTAAGGAAGCACATGCACCCCTCCACGGCCCCACTTTCCCCAAACAGTTGAGTTTGTTAAGGAAGCACATGCACCCCTCCACGGCCCCACTTTCCCCAAACAGTTGAGTTTGTTAAGGAAGCACATGCACCCCCCACGGCCCCACTTTCCCCAAACAGTTGAGTTTGTTAAGGAAGCACATGCACCCCTCCACGGCCCCACTTTCCCAAACAGTTGAGTTTTGTTAGGAAGCACATGCACCCCTCCACGGCCCCACTTTCCCCAACCAGTTGAGTTTGTTAAGGAAGCACATGCACCCCTCCACGGCCCCACTTTCCCCAAACAGTTGAGTTTGTTAAGGAAGCACATGCACCCCTCCACGGCCCCACTTTCCCCAAACAGTTGAGTTTGTTAAGGAAGCACATGCACCCCTCCACGGCCCCACTTTCCCCAAACAGTTGAGTTTGTTAAGGAAGCACATGCACCCCTCCACGGCCCCACTTTCCCCAAACAGTTGAGTTTGTTAAGGAAGCACATGCACCCCTCCACGGCCCCACTTTCCCCAAACAGTTGAGTTTGTTAAGGAAGCACATGCACCCCTCCACGGCCCCACTTTCCCCAAACAGTTGAGTTTGTTAAGGAAGCACATGCACCCCTCCACGGCCCCACTTTCCCCAAACAGTTGAGTTTGTTAAGGAAGCACATGCACCCCTCCACGGCCCCACTTTCCCCAAACAGTTGAGTTTGTTAAGGAAGCACATGCACCCCTCCACGGCCCCACTTTCCCCAAACAGTTGAGTTTGTTAAGGAAGCACATGCACCCCTCCACGGCCCCACTTTCCCCAAACAGTTGAGTTTGTTAAGGAAGCACATGCACCCCTCCACGGCCCCACTTTCCCAAACAGTTGAGTTTGTTAAGGAAGCACATGCACCCCTCCACGGCCCCACTTTCCCCAAACAGTTGAGTTTGTTAAGGAAGCACATGCACCCCTCCACGGCCCCACTTTCCCCAAACAGTTGAGTTTGTTAAGGAAGCACATGCACCCCTCCACGGCCCCACTTTCCCCAAACAGTTGAGTTTGTTAAGGAAGCACATGCACCCCTCCACGGCCCCACTTTCCCCAAACAGTTGAGTTTGTTAAGGAAGCACATGCACCCTCCACGCCCACTTTCCCCAAACAGTGAGTTTGTTAAGGAAGCACATGCACCCCTCCACGGCCCACTTTCCCCAAACAGTTGAGTTTGTTAAGAAGCACATGCACCCCTCCACGGCCCCACTTTCCCCAAACAGTTGAGTTTGTTAAGGAAGCACATGCACCCCTCCACGGCCCCACTTTCCCCAAACAGTTGAGTTTGTTAAGGAAGCACATGCACCCCTCCACGGCCCCACTTTCCCCAAACAGTTGAGTTTGTTAAGGAAGCACATGCACCCCTCCACGGCCCCACTTTCCCCAAACAGTTGAGTTTGTTAAGGAAGCACATGCACCCCTCCACGGCCCCACTTTCCCCAAACAGTTGAGTTTGTTAAGGAAGCACATGCACCCCCTCCACGGCCCCACTTTCCCAAACAGTTGAGTTTGTTAAGGTAAGCACATGCACCCCTCCACGGCCCCACTTTCCCCAAACAGTTGAGTTTGTTAAGGAAGCACATGCACCCCTCCACGGCCCCACTTTCCCCAAACAGTTGAGTTTGTTAAGGAAGCACATGCACCCCCTCACGGCCCCACTTTCCCCAAACAGTTGAGTTTGTTAAGGAAGCACATGCACCCCGCCACGGGCCCCACTTTCCCCAAACAGTTGAGTTTGTTAAGGAAGCACATGCACCCCTCCACGGCCCCACTTTCCCCAAACAGTTGAGTTTGTTAAGGAAGCACATGCACCCCTCCCACGGCCCCACTTTGTTAAGGGAAGCACATGCACCCCCCACTTTCCCCAAACAGTTGAGTTTGTTAAGGAAGCACAATGCACCCCTCCACGGCCCCACTTTCCCCAAACAGTTGAGTTTGTTAAGGAAGCACATGCACCCCCTCCACGGCCCCACTTTCCCCAAACAGTTGAGTTTGTTAGGAAGCACATGCACCCCTCCACGGCCCCACTTTCCCCAACAGTTGAGTTTGTTAAGGGAAGCACATGCACCCCTCCACGGCCCCACTTTCCCCAAACAGTTGAGTTTGTTAAGGAAGCACATGCACCCTCCACGCCCCACTTTCCCCAACCAGTTGAGTTTGTTAAGGAAGCACATGCACCCCCCACGGCCCCACTTCCCCCAAACAGTTGAGTTTGTTAAGGAGCACATGCACCCCTCCACGGCCCAACTTTCCCAAACAGTTGAGGTTTGTTAAGGAAGCACATGCACCCCCCACGGCCCCACTTTCCCCAAAACGTTGAGTTTGTTAAGGAAGCACATGCACCCCTCCACGGCCCCACTTTCCCCAACAGTTGAGGTTGTTAAGGAAGCACATGCACCCCTCCACCGGCCCACTTCCCCAAACAGTTGAGTTTGTTAAGGAAGCACATGCACCCTCCACGGCCCCACTTTCCCCAAACAGTTGAGTTTGTTAAGGAAGCACATGCACCCCTCCACGGCCCCACTTTCCCAAAACAGTTGAGTTTGTTAAGGAAGCACATGCACCCTCCACGGCCCCACTTTCCCCAAACAGTTGAGTTTGTTAAGGAAGCACATGCACCCCTCCACGGCCCCACTTTCCCAAACAGTTGAGTTTGTTAAGGAAGCACATGCACCCCTCCACGGCCCCACTTTCCCCAAACAGTTGAGTTTGTTAAGGAAGCACATGCACCCCTCCCACGGCCCCACTTTCCCCAAACAGTTGAGTTTGTTAAGGAAGCACATGCACCCCTCCACGGCCCCACTTTCCCCAAACAGTTGAGTTTGTTAAGGAAGCACATGCACCCCTCCACGGCCCCACTTTCCCCAAAACAGTTGAGTTTGTTAAGGAAGCACATGCACCCCTCCACGGCCCCACTTTCCCCAAACAGTTGAGTTTGTTAAGGAAGCACATGCACCCCTCCACGGCCCCACTTTCCCCAAACAGTTGAGTTTGTTAAGGAAGCACATGCACCCTCCACGGCCCCACTTTCCCAAACAGTTGAGTTTGTTAAGGAAGCACATGCACCCCTCCACGGCCCCACTTTCCCCAAACAGTTGAGTTTGTTAAGGAAGCACATGCACCCCTCCACGGCCCCACTTTCCCCAAACAGTTGAGTTTGTTAAGGAAGCACATGCACCCCTCCACGGCCCCACTTTCCCCAAACAGTTGAGTTTGTTAAGGAAGCACATGCACCCCTCCACGGCCCCACTTTCCCCAAACAGTTGAGTTTGTTAAGGAAGCACATGCACCCCTCCACGGCCCCACTTTCCCCAAACAGTTGAGTTTGTTAAGGAAGCACATGCACCCCTCCACGGCCCCACTTTCCCCAAACAGTTGAGTTTGTTAAGGAAGCACATGCACCCCTCCACGGCCCCACTTTCCCCAAACAGTTGAGTTTGTTAAGGAAGCACATGCACCCCTCCACGGCCCCACTTTCCCCAAACAGTTGAGTTTGTTAAGGAAGCACATGCACCCCTCCACGGCCCCACTTTCCCCAAACAGTTGAGTTTGTTAAGGAAGCACATGCACCCCTCCACGGCCCCACTTTCCCCAAACAGTTGAGTTTGTTAAGGAAGCACATGCACCCCTCCACGGCCCCACTTTCCCAAACAGTTGAGTTTGTTAAGGAAGCACATGCACCCCTCCACGGCCCCACTTTCCCCAAACAGTTGAGTTTGTTAAGGAAGCACATGCACCCCTCCACGGCCCCACTTTCCCCAAACAGTTGAGTTTGTTAAGGAAGCACATGCACCCCTCCACGGCCCCACTTTCCCCAAACAGTTGAGTTTGTTAAGGAAGCACATGCACCCCTCCACGGCCCCACTTTCCCCAAACAGTTGAGTTTTGTTAAGGAAGCACATGCACCCCTCCACGGCCCCACTTTCCCCAAACAGTTGAGTTTGTTAAGGAAGCACATGCACCCCTCCACGGCCCCACTTTCCCCAACAGTTGAGTTTGTTAAGGAAGCACATGCACCCCTCCACGGCCCCACTTTCCCCAAACAGTTGAGTTTGTTAAGGAAGCACATGCACCCCTCCACGGCCCCACTTTCCCCAAACAGTTGAGTTTGTTAAGGAAGCACATGCACCCCTCCACGGCCCCACTTTCCCCAAACAGTTGAGTTTGTTAAGGAAGCACATGCACCCCTCCACGGCCCCACTTTCCCCAAACAGTTGAGTTTGTTAAGGAAGCACATGCACCCCTCCACGGCCCCACTTTCCCCAAACAGTTGAGTTTTGTTAAGGAAGCACATGCACCCCTCCACGGCCCACTTTCCCCAAACAGTTGAGTTTGTTAAGGAAGCACATGCACCCCCTCCACGGCCCCACTTTCCCCAAACAGTTGAGTTTGTTAAGGAAGCACATGCACCCCTCCACGGCCCCACTTTCCCCAAACAGTTGAGTTTGTTAAGGAAGCACATGCACCCCTCCACGGCCCCACTTTCCCCAAACAGTTGAGTTTGTTAAGGAAGCACATGCACCCCTCCACGGCCCCACTTCCCCAACAGTTGAGTTTGTTAAGGAAGCACATGCACCCCTCCACGGCCCCACTTTCCCCAAACAGTTGAGTTTGTTAAGGAAGCACATGCACCCCTCCACGGCCCCACTTTCCCCAAACAGTTGAGTTTGTTAAGGAAGCACATGCCACCCCTCCACGGCCCCACTTTCCCCAAACAGTTGAGTTTGTTAAGGAAGCACATGCACCCCTCACGGGCCCCCTTTCCCCAAACAGTTGAGTTTGTTAAGGAAGCACATGCCACCCCTCCACGGCCCCACTTTCCCCAAACAGTTGAGTTTGTTAGGAAGCACATGCACCCCTCCACGGCCCCACTTTCCCCAAACAGTTGAGTTTGTTAAGGAAGCACATGCACCCCTCCACGGCCCCACTTTCCCAAACAGTTGAGTTTGTTAAGGAAGCACATGCACCCCTCCACGGCCCCACTTTCCCCAAACAGTTGAGTTTGTTAAGGAAGCACATGCACCCCTCCACGGCCCCACTTTCCCCAAACAGTTGAGTTTGGTTAAGGAAGCACATGCACCCCCTCCACGGCCCCACTTTCCCCAAACAGTTGAGTTTGTTAAGGAAGCACATGCACCCCTCCACGGCCCCACTTTCCCCAAACAGTTGAGTTTGTTAAGGAAGCACATGCACCCCTCCACGGCCCCACTTTCCCCAAACAGTTGAGTTTGTTAAGGAAGCACATGCACCCCTCCACGGCCCCACTTTCCCCAAACAGTTGAGTTTGTTAAGGAAGCACATGCACCCCTCCACGGCCCCACTTTCCCCAAACAGTTGAGTTTGTTAAGGAAGCACATGCACCCCTCCACGGCCCCACTTTCCCCAAACAGTTGAGTTTGTTAAGGAAGCACATGCACCCCTCCACGGCCCCACTTTCCCCAAACAGTTGAGTTTGTTAAGGAAGCACATGCACCCCTCCACGGCCCCACTTTCCCCAAACAGTTGAGTTTGTTAAGGAAGCACATGCACCCCTCCACGGCCCCACTTTCCCCAAACAGTTGAGTTTGTTAAGGAAGCACATGCACCCCTCCACGGCCCCACTTTCCCCAAACAGTTGAGTTTGTTTAAGGAAGCACATGCACCCCTCCACGGCCCCACTTTCCCCAAACAGTTGAGTTTGTTAAGGAAGCACATGCACCCCTCCACGGCCCCACTTTCCCCAAACAGTTGAGTTTGTTAAGGAAGCACATGCACCCCTCCACGGCCCCACTTTCCCCAAACAGTTGAGTTTGTTAAGGAAGCACATGCACCCCTCCACGGCCCCACTTTCCCCAAACAGTTGAGTTTGTTAAGGAAGCACATGCACCCCTCCACGGCCCCACTTTCCCCAAACAGTTGAGTTTGTTAAGGAAGCACATGCACCCCTCCACGGCCCCACTTTCCCCAAACAGTTGAGTTTGTTAAGGAAGCACATGCACCCCTCCACGGCCCCACTTTCCCCAAACAGTTGAGTTTGTTAAGGAAGCACATGCACCCCTCCACGGCCCCACTTTCCCCAAACAGTTGAGTTTGTTAAGGAAGCACATGCACCCCTCCACGGCCCCACTTTCCCCAAACAGTTGAGTTTGTTAAGGAAGCACATGCACCCCTCCACGGCCCCACTTTCCCCAAACAGTTGAGTTTGTTAAGGAAGCACATGCACCCCTCCACGGCCCCACTTTCCCCAAACAGTTGAGTTTGTTAAGGAAGCACATGCACCCCTCCACGGCCCCACTTTCCCCAAACAGTTGAGTTTGTTAAGGAAGCACATGCACCCCTCCACGGCCCCACTTTCCCCAAACAGTTGAGTTTGTTAAGGAAGCACATGCACCCCTCCACGGCCCCACTTTCCCCAAACAGTTGAGTTTGTTAAGGAAGCACATGCACCCCTCCACGGCCCCACTTTCCCCAAACAGTTGAGTTGTTAAGGAAGCACATGCACCCCTCCACGGCCCCACTTTCCCCAAACAGTTGAGTTTGTTAAGGAAGCACATGCACCCCTCCACGGCCCCACTTTCCCCAAACAGTTGAGTTTGTTAAGGAAGCACATGCACCCCTCCACGGCCCCACTTTCCCCAAACAGTTGAGTTTGTTAAGGAAGCACATGCACCCCTCCACGGCCCCACTTTCCCCAAACAGTTGAGTTTGTTAAGGAAGCACATGCACCCCTCCACGGCCCCACTTTCCCCAAACAGTTGAGTTTGTTAAGGAAGCACATGCACCCCTCCACGGCCCCACTTTCCCCAAACAGTTGAGTTTGTTAAGGAAGCACATGCACCCCTCCACGGCCCCACTTTCCCCAAACAGTTGAGTTTGTTAAGGAAGCACATGCACCCCTCCACGGCCCCACTTTCCCCAAACAGTTGAGTTTGTTAAGGAAGCACATGCACCCCTCCACGGCCCCACTTTCCCCAAACAGTTGAGTTTGTTAAGGAAGCACATGCACCCCTCCACGGCCCCACTTTCCCCAAACAGTTGAGTTTGTTAAGGAAGCACATGCACCCCTCCACGGCCCCACTTTCCCCAAACAGTTGAGTTTGTTAAGGAAGCACATGCACCCCTCCACGGCCCCACTTTCCCCAAACAGTTGAGTTTGTTAAGGAAGCACATGCACCCCTCCACGGCCCCACTTTCCCCAAACAGTTGAGTTTGTTAAGGAAGCACATGCACCCCTCCACGGCCCCACTTTCCCCAAACAGTTGAGTTTGTTAAGGAAGCACATGCACCCCTCCACGGCCCCACTTTCCCCAAACAGTTGAGTTTGTTAAGGAAGCACATGCACCCCTCCACGGCCCCACTTTCCCCAAACAGTTGAGTTTGTTAAGGAAGCACATGCACCCCTCCACGGCCCCACTTTCCCCAAACAGTTGAGTTTGTTAAGGAAGCACATGCACCCCTCCACGGCCCCACTTTCCCCAAACAGTTGAGTTTGTTAAGGAAGCACATGCACCCCTCCACGGCCCCACTTTCCCCAAACAGTTGAGTTTGTTAAGGAAGCACATGCACCCCTCCACGGCCCCACTTTCCCCAAACAGTTGAGTTTGTTAAGGAAGCACATGCACCCCTCCACGGCCCCACTTTCCCCAAACAGTTGAGTTTGTTAAGGAAGCACATGCACCCCTCCACGGCCCCACTTTCCCCAAACAGTTGAGTTTGTTAAGGAAGCACATGCACCCCTCCACGGCCCCACTTTCCCCAAACAGTTGAGTTTGTTAAGGAAGCACATGCACCCCTCCACGGCCCCACTTTCCCCAAAACAGTTGAGTTTGTTAAGGAAGCACATGCACCCCTCCACGGCCCCACTTTCCCCAAACAGTTGAGTTTGTTAAGGAAGCACATGCACCCCTCCACGGCCCCACTTTCCCCAAACAGTTGAGTTTGTTAAGGAAGCACATGCACCCCTCCACGGCCCCACTTTCCCCAAACAGTTGAGTTTGTTAAGGAAGCACATGCACCCCTCCACGGCCCCACTTTCCCCAAACAGTTGAGTTTGTTAAGGAAGCACATGCACCCCTCCACGGCCCCACTTTCCCCAAACAGTTGAGTTTGTTAAGGAAGCACATGCACCCCTCCACGGCCCCACTTTCCCCAAACAGTTGAGTTTGTTAAGGAAGCACATGCACCCCTCCACGGCCCCACTTTCCCCAAACAGTTGAGTTTGTTAAGGAAGCACATGCACCCCTCCCACGGCCCCACTTTCCCCAAACAGTTGAGTTTGTTAAGGAAGCACATGCACCCCTCCACGGCCCCACTTTCCCCAAACAGTTGAGTTTGTTAAGGAAGCACATGCACCCCTCCACGGCCCCACTTTCCCCAAACAGTTGAGTTTGTTAAGGAAGCACATGCACCCCTCCACGGCCCCACTTTCCCCAAACAGTTGAGTTTGTTAAGGAAGCACATGCACCCCTCCACGGCCCCACTTTCCCCAAACAGTTGAGTTTGTTAAGGAAGCACATGCACCCCTCCACGGCCCCACTTTCCCCAAACAGTTGAGTTTGTTAAGGAAGCACATGCACCCCTCCACGGCCCCACTTTCCCCAAACAGTTGAGTTTGTTAAGGAAGCACATGCACCCCTCCACGGCCCCACTTTCCCCAAACAGTTGAGTTTGTTAAGGAAGCACATGCACCCCTCCACGGCCCCACTTTCCCAAACAGTTGAGTTTGTTAAGGAAGCACATGCACCCCTCCACGGCCCCACTTTCCCCAAACAGTTGAGTTTGTTAAGGAAGCACATGCACCCCTCCACGGCCCCACTTTCCCCAAACAGTTGAGTTTGTTAAGGAAGCACATGCACCCCTCCACGGCCCCACTTTCCCCAAACAGTTGAGTTTGTTAAGGAAGCACATGCACCCCTCCACGGCCCCACTTTCCCCAAACAGTTGAGTTTGTTAAGGAAGCACATGCACCCCTCCACGGCCCCACTTTCCCCAAACAGTTGAGTTTGTTAAGGAAGCACATGCACCCCTCCACGCCCCACTTTCCCCAAACAGTTGAGTTTGTTAAGGAAGCACATGCACCCCTCCACGGCCCCACTTTCCCAAACAGTTGAGTTTGTTAAGGAAGCACATGCACCCCTCCACGGCCCCACTTTCCCCAAACAGTTGAGTTTGTTAAGGAGCACATGCACCCCTCCACGGCCCCACTTTCCCCAAACAGTTGAGTTTGTTAAGGAAGCACATGCACCCCTCCACGGCCCCACTTTCCCCAACAGTTGAGTTTGTTAAGGAAGCACATGCACCCCTCCACGGCCCCACTTTCCCCAAACAGTTGAGTTTGTTAAGGAAGCACATGCACCCTCCCACGGCCCCACTTTCCCCAAACAGTTGAGTTTGTTAAGGAAGCACATGCACCCCTCCACGGCCCCACTTCCCCAAACAGTTGAGTTTGTTAAGGAAGCACATGCACCCCTCCACGGCCCACTTTCCCCAAACAGTTGAGTTGTTAAGGAAGCACATGCACCCCTCCACGGCCCCACTTTCCCCAAACAGTTGAGTTTGTTAAGGAAGCACATGCACCCCTCCACGGCCCCACTTTCCCCAAACAGTTTGAGTTTGTTAAGGAAGCACATGCACCCCTCCACGGCCCCACTTTCCCCAAACAGTTGAGTTTGTTAAGGAAGCACATGCACCCCTCCACGGCCCCACTTTCCCCAAACAGTTTGAGTTTGTTAAGGAAGCACATGCACCCCTCCACGGCCCCACTTTCCCCAAACAGTTGAGTTTGTTAAGGAAGCACATGCACCCCTCCACGGCCCACTTTCCCCAAACAGTTGAGTTTGTTAAGGAAGCACATGCACCCCTCCACGGCCCCACTTTCCCCAAACAGTTGAGTTTGTTAAGGAAGCACATGCACCCCTCCACGGCCCCACTTTCCCCAAACAGTTGAGTTTGTTAAGGAAGCACATGCACCCCTCCACGGCCCCACTTTCCCCAAACAGTTGAGTTTGTTAAGGAAGCACATGCACCCCTCCACGGCCCCCACTTTCCCCAAACAGTTGAGTTTGTTAAGGAAGCACATGCACCCCCTCCACGGCCCCACTTTCCCCAAACAGTTGAGTTTGTTAAGGAAGCACATGCACCCCTCCACGGCCCCACTTTCCCCAAACAGTTGAGTTTGTTAAGGAAGCACATGCACCCCTCCACGGCCCCACTTTCCCCAAACAGTTGAGTTTGTTAAGGAAGCACATGCACCCCTCCACGGCCCCACTTTCCCCAAACAGTTGAGTTTGTTAAGGAAGCACATGCACCCCTCCACGGCCCCACTTTCCCCAAACAGTTGAGTTTGTTAAGGAAGCACATGCACCCCTCCACGGCCCCACTTTCCCCAAACAGTTGAGTTTGTTAAGGAAGCACATGCACCCCTCCACGGCCCCACTTTCCCCAAACAGTTGAGTTTGTTAAGGAAGCACATGCACCCCTCCACGGCCCCACTTTCCCCAAACAGTTGAGTTTGTTAAGGAAGCACATGCACCCCTCCACGGCCCCACTTTCCCCAAACAGTTGAGTTTGTTAAGGAAGCACATGCACCCCTCCACGGCCCCACTTTCCCCAAACAGTTGAGTTTGTTAAGGAAGCACATGCACCCCTCCACGGCCCCACTTTCCCCAAACAGTTGAGTTTGTTAAGGAAGCACATGCACCCCTCCACGGCCCCACTTTCCCCAAACAGTTGAGTTTGTTAAGGAAGCACATGCACCCCTCCACGGCCCCACTTTCCCCAAACAGTTGAGTTTGTTAAGGAAGCACATGCACCCCTCCACGGCCCCACTTTCCCCAAACAGTTGAGTTTGTTAAGGAAGCACATGCACCCCTCCACGGCCCCACTTTCCCCAAACAGTTGAGTTTGTTAAGGAAGCACATGCACCCCTCCACGGCCCCACTTTCCCCAAACAGTTGAGTTTGTTAAGGAAGCACATGCACCCCTCCACGGCCCCACTTTCCCCAAACAGTTGAGTTTGTTAAGGAAGCACATGCACCCCTCCACGGCCCCACTTTCCCCAAACAGTTGAGTTTGTTAAGGAAGCACATGCACCCCTCCACGGCCCCACTTTCCCCAAACAGTTGAGTTTGTTAAGGAAGCACATGCACCCCTCCACGGCCCCACTTTCCCCAAACAGTTGAGTTTGTTAAGGAAGCACATGCACCCCTCCACGGCCCCACTTTCCCCAAACAGTTGAGTTTGTTAAGGAAGCACATGCACCCCTCCACGGCCCCACTTTCCCCAAACAGTTGAGTTTGTTAAGGAAGCACATGCACCCCTCCACGGCCCCACTTTCCCCAAACAGTTGAGTTTGTTAAGGAAGCACATGCACCCCTCCACGGCCCCACTTTCCCCAAACAGTTGAGTTTGTTAAGGAAGCACATGCACCCCTCCACGGCCCCACTTTCCCCAAACAGTTGAGTTTGTTAAGGAAGCACATGCACCCCTCCACGGCCCCACTTTCCCCAAACAGTTGAGTTTGTTAAGGAAGCACATGCACCCCTCCACGGCCCCACTTTCCCCAAACAGTTGAGTTTGTTAAGGAAGCACATGCACCCCTCCACGGCCCCACTTTCCCCAAAACAGTTGAGTTTGTTAAGGAAGCACATGCACCCCTCCACGGCCCCACTTTCCCCAAACAGTTGAGTTTGTTAAGGAAGCACATGCACCCCTCCACGGCCCCACTTTCCCCAAACAGTTGAGTTTGTTAAGGAAGCACATGCACCCCTCCACGGCCCCACTTTCCCCAAACAGTTGAGTTTGTTAAGGAAGCACATGCACCCCTCCACGGCCCCACTTTCCCCAAACAGTTGAGTTTGTTAAGGAAGCACATGCACCCCCTCCACGGCCCCACTTTCCCCAAACAGTTGAGTTTGTTAAGGAAGCACATGCACCCCCCCACGGCCCCACTTTCCCCAACAGTTGAGTTTGTTAAGGAAGCACATGCACCCCCCACGGCCCCACTTTCCCCAAACAGTTGAGTTTGTTAAGGAAGCACATGCACCCCCCCACGGCCCCCACTTTCCCCAAACAGTTGAGTTTGTTAAGGAAGCACATGCACCCCCCCACTGCCAACACTTTTTTTAAGGAAGCCATGCACCCTCCACGGCCCCACTTTCCCCAAACAGTTTGAGTTTGTTAAGAAGCACATGCACCCCTCACGGCCCCACTTTTCCCCAAACAGTTTGAGTTTGTTAAGGAAGCACATGCACCCCTCCACGGCCCCACTTTCCCCAAACAGTTGAGTTTGTTAAGGAAGCACATGCACCCCTCCACGGCCCCACTTTCCCAAACAGTTGAGTTTGTTAAGGAAGCACATGCACCCCTCCAACGGCCCCACTTTCCCCAAACAGTTGAGTTTGTTAAGGAAGCACATGCACCCCTCCACGGCCCCACTTTCCCCAAACAGTTGAGTTTGTTAAGGAAGCACATGCACCCCTCCACGGCCCCACTTTCCCCAAACAGTTGAGTTTGTTAAGGAAGCACATGCACCCCTCCACGGCCCCACTTTCCCCAAACAGTTGAGTTTGTTAAGGAAGCACATGCACCCCTCCACGGCCCCACTTTCCCCAAACAGTTGAGTTTGTTAAGGAAGCACATGCACCCCCTCCACGGCCCCACTTTCCCCAAACAGTTGAGTTTGTTAAGGAAGCACATGCACCCCCTCCACGGCCCCACTTTCCCCAAACAGTTGAGTTTGTTAAGGAAGCACATGCACCCCTCCACGGCCCCACTTTCCCCAAACAGTTGAGTTTGTTAAGGAAGCACATGCACCCCTCCACGGCCCCACTTTCCCCAAACAGTTGAGTTTGTTAAGGAAGCACATGCACCCCTCCACGGCCCCACTTTCCCCAAACAGTTGAGTTGTTAAGGAAGCACATGCACCCCTCCACGGCCCCACTTTCCCCAAACAGTTGAGTTTGTTAAGGAAGCACATGCACCCCTCCACGGCCCCCCACTTTCCCCAAACAGTTGAGTTTGTTAAGGAAGCACATGCACCCCTCCACGGCCCCACTTTCCCCCAAACAGTTGAGTTTGTTAAGGAAGCACATGCACCCCTCCACGGCCCCACTTTCCCCAAACAGTTGAGTTTGTAAGGAAGCACATGCACCCCTCCACGGCCCCCACTTTCCCCAAACAGTTGAGTTTGTTAAGGAAGCACATGCACCCCCCACGGCCCCACTTTCCCCAAACAGTTGAGTTTGTTAAGGAAGCACATGCACCCCTCCACGGCCCCACTTTCCCCAAACAGTTGAGTTTGTTAAGGAAGCACATGCACCCCTCCACGGCCCCACTTTCCCCAAACAGTTGAGTTTGTTAAGGAAGCACATGCACCCCTCCACGGCCCCACTTTCCCAAACAGTTGAGTTTGTTAAGGAAGCACATGCACCCCTCCACGGCCCCACTTTCCCCAAACAGTTGAGTTTGTTAAGGAAGCACATGCACCCCCTCCACGGCCCCACTTTCCCCAAACAGTTGAGTTTGTTAAGGAAGCACATGCACCCCTCCACGGCCCCACTTTCCCCAAACAGTTGAGTTTGTTAAGGAAGCACATGCACCCCCCCACGGCCCCACTTTCCCCAAACAGTTGAGTTTGTTAAGGAAGCACATGCACCCCTCCACGGCCCCACTTTCCCCAAACAGTTGAGTTTGTTAAGGAAGCACATGCACCCCTCCACGGCCCCACTTTCCCCAAACAGTTGAGTTTGTTAAGGAAGCACATGCACCCCTCCACGGCCCCACTTTCCCCAAACAGTTGAGTTTGTTAAGGAAGCACATGCACCCCTCCACGGCCCCACTTTCCCCAAACAGTTGAGTTTGTTAAGGAAGCACATGCACCCCTCCACGGCCCCACTTTCCCCAAACAGTTGAGTTTGTTAAGGAAGCACATGCACCCCCCCACGGCCCCACTTTCCCCAAACAGTTGAGTTTGTTAAGGAAGCACATGCACCCCTCCACGGCCCCACTTTCCCCAAACAGTTGAGTTTGTTAAGGAAGCACATGCACCCCCCCACGGCCCCACTTTCCCCAAACAGTTGAGTTTGTTAAGGAAGCACATGCACCCCTCCACGGCCCCACTTTCCCCAAACAGTTGAGTTTGTTAAGGAAGCACATGCACCCCTCCACGGCCCCACTTTCCCCAAACAGTTGAGTTTGTTAAGGAAGCACATGCACCCCCCCACGGCCCCACTTTCCCCAAACAGTTGAGTTTGTTAAGGAAGCACATGCACCCCTCCACGGCCCCACTTTCCCCAAACAGTTGAGTTTGTTAAGGAAGCACATGCACCCCTCCACGGCCCCACTTTCCCCAAACAGTTGAGTTTGTTAAGGAAGCACATGCACCCCTCCACGGCCCCACTTTCCCCAAACAGTTGAGTTTGTTAAGGAAGCACATGCACCCCCCCACGGCCCCACTTTCCCCAAACAGTTGAGTTTGTTAAGGAAGCACATGCACCCCTCCACGGCCCCACTTTGTTAAGGAAGCACATGCACCCCCCCACGGCCCCACTTTCCCCAAACAGTTGAGTTTGTTAAGGAAGCACATGCACCCCTCCACGGCCCCACTTTCCCCAAACAGTTGAGTTTGTTAAGGAAGCACATGCACCCCTCCACGGCCCCACTTTCCCCAAACAGTTGAGTTTGTTAAGGAAGCACATGCACCCCCCCACGGCCCCACTTTCCCCAAACAGTTGAGTTTGTTAAGGAAGCACATGCACCCCCCCACGGCCCCACTTTGTTAAGGAAGCACATGCACCCCTCCACGGCCCCACTTTCCCCAAACAGTTGAGTTTGTTAAGGAAGCACATGCACCCCTCCACGGCCCCACTTTCCCCAAACAGTTGAGTTTGTTAAGGAAGCACATGCACCCCTCCACGGCCCCACTTTCCCCAAACAGTTGAGTTTGTTAAGGAAGCACATGCACCCCTCCACGGCCCCACTTTCCCCAAACAGTTGAGTTTGTTAAGGAAGCACATGCACCCCTCCACGGCCCCACTTTCCCCAAACAGTTGAGTTTGTTAAGGAAGCACATGCACCCCTCCACGGCCCCACTTTCCCCAAACAGTTGAGTTTGTTAAGGAAGCACATGCACCCCCCCACGGCCCCACTTTCCCCAAACAGTTGAGTTTGTTAAGGAAGCACATGCACCCCTCCACGGCCCCACTTTCCCCAAACAGTTGAGTTTGTTAAGGAAGCACATGCACCCCTCCACGGCCCCACTTTCCCCAAACAGTTGAGTTTGTTAAGGAAGCACATGCACCCCTCCACGGCCCCACTTTCCCCAAACAGTTGAGTTTGTTAAGGAAGCACATGCACCCCTCCACGGCCCCACTTTCCCCAAACAGAGCCTGAACTCCGTGTTGTTGTTGGTGCTGCCTGCTCACAGGACTACATTGCTTCAGTCCACCGTCCCCTTCCGAAGCACCAACTTTGGGTCTCTCTTCACAGAGCTGGATGTGAGCGTTCTTGGTGAAGAGACGCTCACTGCAAATTGAGTAATTTGTGTCTTTTGGAGGTTGTGTAGGCTGTTTGAACTCCGGGGCACTCAGCCTATATTGGAATAATTCAATGGGCACTCAAGATGACACTTTGAGCACTCTGGTCCCTCAATCAAATTTGAGAATTGTTTGACTGCGAAAACAATGAGATGCAGCCTGTATGCCCATTTCTGATCTTACGGTAACTGTGCAATCATTTGCTTGTTCATATTACAAATATAATATATGCCTCTAATCAGTGGTCCACATTGCATGCAGGTACGCCTCCACAACATGCATCGCACACTGGCAGCTGTCCGGGAAAGGTCAGTCGCTGGGATGCCCGTGTCCACAGAGGTATACTGATCTAGTCATGCACCGGTCCTCATGTCCAGCTCCCCACATGGACATGGGCAGGGTCTGCTCCCACTTAGACATGTGCAGGGTTCCTGGGTTTACCGCATGCTGTGCTGATCGTTACTGCCTGGTTAAAAGTTCATGTGGCAAGTTGTCCATGCCACATTGTGTTCATGATTTGAACACACTCACATCAGTCAGGTGCGAATGCACCCTGTTAAGAAAGAGGGGCCACTTCTGCCTGATATATTGCACAGGTCTAAAGAGGTTTAGGAAGTTTTTGTACATTTCCAGTGTCTTATTTCCATGCCTTATATTTCATTGCTTTATGTCCAGTGTCTCATTTCCAAGCCTTTATTTTTTGTAGCTTTGTTTCCAGCGTCTTAGTTCCATGCCATTATTTCCATAGCTTTATGTCCAGTGTCTCATTTCTATGATTTTTGTGTCGTGCACTCCAGGCCACCTTTAAGGGGACCTGAGCGGCCACCACTGAGCCCAAGGGGATCAAATCCTGTCCGGCCTGCAGCTAATAGCCCTAGCAGACGGGCCTGCTACTCGCCCCCCACACACACCTACCTGTATACCTTGACGAAGCTGAGCTGCAGCAGGAGCACCCTAAATAGACCCTTTGATCTACACCGCTTCGGCTGCTGGAATTGAGTCAGGGTCAGCACTCAGCAGCATATGACAACCCCATGAAGGCATGTTTGCAGGGTTATGTTTTTTCTTTTCTGGAAGAAAGTAGGCGACCTTTGTGCCCAGCTGCCTCATTGGTGTTGTGATATAATCAGAGGTAAGACATCCAGGTTTTGGACCTCCTTGGCTGGGGCTCAGGCAGGGGCACGACTACACGACCCAAAGCCAGGAAGCGGCTCAAGCCGAGGTCCAAGCAAAGCAATGGGGATGGACAAATGAAATAGATGGAACAAATCAGGCACAGCCTAGGGACATCTTCTTTCTCTCTCATTTCCCCCCTCTGTAATGGTACTTCAACCTTAACCCTCTAAATGGCACTTCAACCTAAACCATCTAAAATGGCACTTTCACCCGAATCCTGCACCCTCAGTGGCACAGTCAGTCCCTGACCCTCACACCAGTCACGCCTTTGTTCCCCCCGATGACCGTGTGATGAAACCAGAGGCATGCATTCCCATTAAAAAGCACTTCCCTCTGCTCACAGATCGTCCGCTGTGGTCTCTGAGCAGATGGATACTGTTCGAGCAAGCCACCAGCAACACCAGCATCAACAGGAGCAACACCAGTGGGAGATGCAGCAACAGCTGCAGCAACAGATGTTGCAGTTCCATGGCTGCGCAACAGGATCTGGTGACAACATGGCCGACAGCGGAATGGCGGACGGGCCTCACGTCAATGTGGACACGATCGGGATGAGGCGCGCGGTCAACCAGAGGTAAGGTCTGATGTTTTTAAATGGCGGGCCTGGATTGGGGGGATTTGAATTTCAGGTGGTGGCATTGGAGGTTGATGGCAGGCCCTGTCTGGGGTGTTGGGGGTGAATTGCAGACCCAGGTTTGAATGGCAGGTATGGGATTCAAATTATAGGCTCCACGGCTGTTGCTCCCCGATCCAAGGGTCCCAGGCAAGCGGGCAGATGAAGAGGCCGGGGGAAGAACACTTATGTGAAGAATCAATAATTCACCCAAGATGGGGCAAGCCCTTGTAGTATCTATAATGAGGGCAGCTGCTATCAATCGTAATAAAGAGTGGGGATATGCATGCATGCATGTATGTTGCTGTACCGCTTTTTGTACCGTGGTGTGGGGGGGCAGCTGGACACATTCGGGCACTGATGTGGTAGATCTTTGTTCATTCCTGATGAGGCCATGTACTGCTTTTTATTCCGCAGTGTGGGGGATCAACTGGCCTTCTATACGTCGTGTATGGCTAGATGGTGCCTCAAGAAGTGTGAATGCAGGTGAGGGCGTAATGTGCCCAACTCCTCGTTAGAAAATGACGGAGCTGGCCTCACACTTCGTTGTTCGATCCAAGCAACAGGAAGGCAGTACATTTCTGTCCTTCAGATCTCTATGGGAGCAATGGCGCCAGCCGGGAGCACCTAGGTGGTTCAATTTCGTGTGACTCTGGGTCTGAGGCGATGGGATGGCCATTATCACACATATCACACATATCATGCTCCAGAGGATGTGAAGTTTGTGAAGTTTTGGGATGATGGAGGAATCCACCGGGCACTGCTATTCGAGCTTGCACTAGCCTTTAGTTTCGTGACCATCAGTCAAAAGCTTGAGTCCTCTGCCTCGTTTCTCAGTTTAAAAGGCAAAAGTCAGCACACAAGCTCTGTCTAGTTTAGTACGCTTCAGCAGCTACATCTCAGCCGTCAGGCCTGGTGCAGCAAGCCCTGCTGCACAGGCCAACGGCTGTAGACCAGTTAGAGTTTTTTCCTAATTGGCCCAGTAATAGCCGCCCGGCATTGTGGCAATAGGGTCCATGCATGCATGCATGCCAAGGTCTCCTACATATATTTTCCTCATGTGTATCTAAAGGCTGCTTCACAGTAGGCTGCAAGCCCGCCTTTATCTGCCAGACATTTTCGCATGCCACACTATCCACTCCCTGCCCCCCCCCCTCCACTTTCTGCGCTCTCAGCGCTCCCTTGCCCCCTCTCCTCTTACTCCCTCTCCCCTCCTCCCCTCCCCCCTTCCCCTCTCCTCCACTGCTACAAATGCCGATGCTCCTCCCCTCTTCCCCTCTCCTCCATGTGCTCCCCAGGTGCCTCCCTTGTGACTGCATATGCCAACAAGCACACGCCATCCTCAAAGGGGCTGCCCTGGCAGTATGAACTAAAAAGGGTCAATCAAACATTGGGAGAAATCCTGAAGGAGGTTCTGCCCGGGTGGTACGAGGCGGGGTGATGCATATTGGGACTTGTGAGGGGAGCTGCAAGCCACACGCCATCCTCAAAGGGGCTGCCTTGGCGGTATGAATTATGAAGAGTTGACAAGGGCACATTGGGAGCATCGCTAAGGAGGCTGCCCAGACGGCATGTGGGGCTGCTGCCCGCACCTTGGGATTGTGAGGGGAGCTGCAAGTTGCGTGCCATCCTCAAGGGGGTCCCGCCCTGGTCGTATGAGGAGATGCCGGCACTGCAGAGCTGTCGGGAACTGCAGGCATTGAATCATGACGCGCTCTTTGTTTATAACGGTGCATACCCGCTGGGCCCTGCTGAACGCTTGGCCGCCGGGGGCTGATAGGGGATGAGCAACCTCAAGTCAAGTTATCATGCACAGCCTGGACCATGGTGCAGCCATGCCACCCTTCTATGTGAGGGGGGAGGAACATGGAACCCGGTGATGTAGACAGGGGGGGAGAGAGGATCGTTTGGCTCGTTCGACCCCTCAACCTTTCGGTATGAATGCGCTGTTGGCGATGCATGATGAGGAGATGCATACAGGTAGAAGGCGGTGTGTCCTATGGAAGTGTGAGAAGCTCGTTCAATATTGGGGCGGGAAGTCCCCTCTCTTTGAACGGTTAGCTACAGCAACACATGCAACAGCACATTGACACAGTGACGGTGCAGCAATACAAGAGATGGCCATTAGTGTTGTGAGGAGTTACATGTGCAGTACATTGTGAAGGGCAGGTGGATGAGATGTGACGAACTGCCATGCAGTGTTGTTCAACACATGAATCCCAGCCTAGATATTGCAAGCCAATTTTCTCATTAGGGTTGCTTTAAAAATGTTGAAAACGAATCCTTCTTTATTGGCCGCCAGGTTCTTTCAATGCATAGTTCTGTAAGTTTTTGGTTGAAGTTCTGCAGCATGATGAGGGACACTCCTGCAGCAACGGCGGTCGGCTGTGTTGGAATGTCAGTACATTACAATTCTGAACTGAAAGCAGGTAGGGGCATATTATAAAAGTTTGTATCAGGTATCTCCTACAGTCCTGTCCTAGCTGAAAGTTTGAAGTACAGTGGGGTGTCACATTTGATGATTGAATCCTTAAAACAGGTGCCCGGAATCAGTTTCAGCACAAGATAAGCGGTGGACCCCCCTCCCTGGTGGACCCCACTCGTCTCTGGAAACACACCTCAGGCATTCCGCGTCTTCACTCAGGAGGAAGAAAGGCGACATGGCTTATACGGCAACGCCTTTCATGTTTGACTGGGATTTGGGTAACAGTTGTGCGCATGAAGGCAATGTCACTCGAACATAATCTGTGCTTCCCCCCAGCATCCACCCAACAGCCTTTCTTGGAGAGGACCAGGTAGAGTCAACATACATAAATTTATAAAAGGTACTGAACTCTCGTTCGAGGTGTTGTTGGCATCTGCAAATCAGGCATATTGCTTTCTCAAGGCATCCGTGTAAAAGAGGATTCTCTGAGAGGATCAGATTTTCGGTTACATTTCAGGCAGAAAAATGCAATACATACCAGATCAGTCATGAGCAGTAAAGCACCTGCAACAGAGGTTGAAATAGTAGATGCTATCCTACAGCCCTTTTCGAAAAGCCAGGCAGTGCGAACAGATATAACTAACAAATAGTCTGAGGCTATTGCAGCTACCAACACTGCCTCCCCTCAAAATACCACAACACAACAAAAACATACTACCCAGCAGACTCAGTCAGCACCCAAATTAATGTACAGTGCACGGGCACCAAGTGACAGCAGTACAGATGTACATGTCGTACAGCAGGACAGTACACACGCTGGATGATCCGTGGGACCCTTGGTCTCCCTGCTCACTTCTTCCTCCCAGACCGCGCTCTGGCCTGCCTACCACCAGGCCTAGGCCCCGCACCGGCAGGCCGACCGGCAGCCGCCCCCGCCCCCGCTGTTGCTGCAGCCGCCGCGGCCGCCCCCGTCCCTGCTGCCGCTGCTGCTGCGGTGGCCTGCCCCGCTGCTGCTGCTGCTCTGCCCTCCCCGCTAGCTTCGTCTGCCACAGCGGTGTCATCGGTTTCATCCCCCTCTGGAATCACATCTTCAGCTCCATCCTCCTCCAGCATGACAGCGCCAGGCGGTACAGATGTCGGTTCCGGAGGCTGGTACAACGTCTGGAGTGCAGGGAGCAGATCCGAAAATGCACCATCCTGATGAAGAAGGGGGGGGGGGGCATAGGTGCATGAGACAACACCGTCTGGCTGCAACCCTCTCCTTCTCCCTTCTCCCCGCTCCTCCTCCCTTTTCCCATCCCCATCACCCACCTCCCCTCCCCTATACCGTCCTGCCTGTCGTCTCAATGCCTCCCTCCCCAGTTCCTGCTCCCCTGCCCACTCAATGCCCCTGCTCCGTACCCCCAAAGCCCCCCTCGCACCCCCTGCTCCTAGACCGGTACCTGGTTTCGATCATGTTGGTCTCGGAGCGGAGTGATGACCTGGTCCACAAGGAGAGTCAGCTCCGGATCCAGATCCAGCGGATCTAGAACCAGGTACTGCCTGCACAGAAAAAAACGAATTACTACTACGCTCTTCACTGCAGGCGCTAAACCCTGACCTACTTAAAAAATAGCCTCATGCCAAAAACATGGGAGGCTTCATATCCTGGGCCATGTTTTTGCTTCATAGTTTTTAAACATTCTAGACAATTTAACGCTACTTATGCAGCGCATGTTTTTAAATTCCCAGCACCAGGTCCTCTCAGACCCACGAGCACCAGGAGGAAGCAATGGGAGCGCATTTGTATGCTGGCACGTGTTGGCCGCTCCCATACAGTATTCAAATACGAAACGGTTTGAAATTTGAAATGCCCCGGGACTCACTCTGGCAGCCAGGTCAGCACCGCCTGCTTTGCCGCCATGGCCTACGCAACACGCAAAGGGGAAACGTGAGAAAAGAATAAATCGAGCAGCCACCCTCCCTTGGGGGCACAGGGAGAAAGCAAACAGCATCCCTCCCTTTGGGGGCAGGAGGAGGAACAGACAATTTAATTTTAGCACACCATCATTATAAAGTATTTTGAATATAACAAAAGAATCCCCCCCCTTGGGGATTGGGAGCACGCAGGATAACTAGCGTAACCGTAGTTCTTATGCATGCACCTGCCGGGGCTTTACCCCTCCCCCCCCGTTCCAACTGACCTGCCCGTGGGTTTCCGCCACTTCTTCTGCGCTGAAGGTCTGGCCCCCGCCCCCCAATGCGGCCGCTGTGGCGCGCATTAAAAGCAGCTGCGCCATGTGGGCGTCATCCCTGAGCGCACGGGCGACGATAACGCCCTTGCCAGAGAACACATGGGCCGCCTGGGGATGGGTGGAGAGGGTTTAGGGCTCAGGGTAAGAATGAAGGTTGGGCGGTGGAGTCCGCGCAGAAGTTGAGAGAGGCAGACAAGGGTGTGGAGATCCAACCTCGGGATTCACACTGGAATACTGGATCCGTGATCAGGGTTTAGGCAGGATGTATCCTGAGGGTTTAGGAATTACCCACCAGCAGGGTTGAGACTGGATTCAAGTGATAACCCCCGGGCCTTTGAAAGCTGTGGCCCTTTGAAACCTGTGGGCCTTTGAATCACCCAGTACTGCCCAGCACCATCAGGGCGCTTTGTTGATTATAACATTGAAATCTAGCCATCCGCTCCACAGCCTTTTTTAAAGAGCCAGGCATCGTAAAGCAAGACAACAGGGCCAGGTGTGGGGGCGTAGCTGAGGCGTCCATACCTCAAATGAGTACTGCTTGCACCACCCACCTTGTACTGCTGGAACTGCAGACAGGACCGGCCGTACATCACGTAGGAGCAGAGGCTGCCAGGGACGAGCTTGAGCATGCACAGCTTGTCCTAACAAGCATGGAGGGTGGGCGGTCACACAAGTTGACATGTACAACACCAACACATCACACTTTTGATCGCACCATCGATGCACTGGACAGAGTGAGAAGGATGACACTGTGAGGATGAGGTGGCATTGGCATCTGGGCTGTTCCCGTGGGCACGAGCAAGCAGTACACTTCGGATGTCCAAACAGCACTACATGCTGGCGAATTACTGAACCGCAATTACCTGCTGAGCTGCCACCAGACTCGAGGCGTCACCGGCCTCATCCCCAAGCAGATGGCGCAGCGCAGCAAAGTGTGTGCTGAGCTGGCTCCTCAGCCAATGCATGAGCCACCGGACCTGAATGGAAAAACAACATAAAAATTGTACAGTTGTTGCAGTTGTGGCAGTTGTTGCAAAACATGTTTCAGCCTCCTCAGGGCCCTGATCAAAGGTGTCCCGGGCCCAGGCAACACAGACAGGAGTTGAGGTTGTGTGAACGTAGGAGGTTGTTGAAGTGTGGACCTGTGGGATAAGAGTGGCGCATTGGCTGGCTCTCGGGAAGGGCTGGGAGGGCACCTAAAAGGTTTGCAGGATGGCAGGGCTCCACCTACTAAATTCACAAACATACACCCTTGGGTTTAGGGTTGCAGGTTCAGGATAATTAGGGCCTACCGTGTGAGGTGTAGGGTTCAGAATGTTTATGGGATGTTCAGGGTTCAAAATGTTTAGGTTAGCTGGTATTTGTTTTTGAAACTCATTGCTCAATCGCTGCCGGTATATCAGCAGACATCAATCAGTTCACAGCTGTACAATCCAAGCACCCACCTCAGAGATCCCGAATGACGTCAGTGTGGCCACCGCCGCTGCGGCCGCGTCGTGTTCTGCGCTGCGTGAACCGTCCGCGACGCTCTCTGCCCCACCTTCCCGCTGCTGCTCCCGCTCCTGCTCAAGCTGCACCTGTAGCTCCACAGCCGCAGGGTTCTCCTCCGGCTCCCCGCTGCTGCTGCTTTCTCCGCCCGGCGGAGGGAAGAGCCCGGTCTGGATCGCCTCTCTGGCCTCCTCCAGCATCGCCTCCATCACCTGTACAGCGCCAGAAACACTATTCAGTTGTCAGTTGTCACACTACCTGCAACCACTATGTCACTCTTTCTCAACCATGCTGACACAGCTGGCACGTCAGGTATGCAGGCATGCCCTAAACCTGAAATGAAACCTAGGAAGTCATACCCACATCAGATTCCTGGATTGAGGCTTCAATTTGCATAAAATATGTTTCAGATAGAAACGTAACAACTTCCAGCCCCATGCTATAAGGCCAGCATAACATGTTTCCAAGAGGAACGATCATATTTTAGGGTCCCAAATCCCCTGGAACCCAAATCTACCTGTGGCACAATGAACCCCAAACCCTGGACACAAACCCCTGGAGCTAGGGCTCACTTAATTATATAATTTGACCTTTATACCGGCCCACGGCCCACGGCCCGTAGCCGAAGTGGAAGGGCTTGCTGCACCGGGTCCTGCCACCATGGGCTGTGCAGTCGCTGACTTTCAGCTTCAACTGCCCTCCACCAAACAGTGCCAGGGACAAGCATGGCCCAGTGCTACACACACGCTTGGATAGTCCACACCTGTACTGCCTAGCGGGTGACAAGATGTCCTGCCTCACACAATAACACTTACATGTACCGCATCTCAAGGTTCCCCTGGTGGGTTGCGTCTGCTGATCCTGCGCATGACCATAGTTCACACCTGTACTGCCCATTGTGTGTCAAGGTGTACTGCCTCACGCCTGAATGTACCAAAGCTTCAGTACCCCAGTTGTTGGTCCTGCTGATACTGCTTTAGTCCACGCCTGTACTACCTAAAGTTTGGCAATGTGTATTGCCCACACCTAAACGTACCGCAGTTTTTGTTCCCCTAGTGAGATGGGTCTCCTGATGCTGAATGGCCACAGTCCACACCTGTACTGCCTGAAGTGTCATCATCTGTCAGCCCCACAACTAAATATAACTCTACCTTGATCACTCCGGGTGGGTTGGGTTTGCTGATGCTGCGAATGGCCATTGTGGAGAAGAGGAGCGCTGCCTCATCCCGCGGGACAGAGCCGTGTGGCGGGGAGTTGGTGAGGTAGTCGTGGTAGGCCACCACTGCAGCCCCTGGGAAGAGGTATGAGAGGGGTGTGTGGGCATAGTGCCGCTCAGAAGTATGGGCTAGTGCAGACAGGCGGGGAGGTGGTGAGGTAGGGCAGCCCTGCAGCCCCTGTGGAGAGGGGTTTGAAGAGGGTTGTGAGGAGACTGGAGAGGGTATGCGCCACCTCCACACACTATGTGGAGAGGAGTGGGTGGAGACGGGCGGGTGCAGCAGGGGGAATATGGCATGGGGACATGAAGGGTTTGGGGTTCAATCTACCCTTCACTTGTGTTGGAGGTTCAGTCTGGTCGTGGTATTGACAGACCACAGAGGCAGCTACTGGGCTAGCGGCCGTTGAAGTGTGGATGACAAACTTGATTGAGGCCAAGATCGGAGACGTGCTACTAAGGGTGTCCAGGCCAACGCTTGGAGGTTTAGACCAGGGTTTTGACTAGAGGCACAAGGTGTCTGGATTACAACTGCCATCTGCCAGATAGGCTTTGTTTCTAGAGTACCCTGCCGGGGCCTGAAGCAAGGCTGATGGGTTGCAGCCAAGAGCCGTGAAGTACCTGGGATATAAAAATGAATAGCAATACACACTGGGGCGTGGATTAAGGAAGCCCCCCACTCGGCCGTAGCACCAGTTGGGCTACCATACCCGAAGTATAAACCCACATGCCAAGAGCAACCTACCAAACTGTAGGAGTATTGTCAGGAATAAACTATGAGCACCTGTCCGGAGTTATATACTACACTATGGGGGGAGGACACCCCCCTACCAGACGCTTAGTACTACACGAAAGAAGTGCTACACCTCCCTACCAGACACGATGTACTACACAAAGAGAGTAATACACCTTCCAACCAGACGCAATGTCCTACACAAAGGGAGTACTACACCTGCCTACCAGGCGCGATGTACCACACAAAGGAAGTACTGCACCCCCCTACCAGAGACAATGTACTAAACTACACCTCCCTACCAAGCTCAATGTCCGGTACTGTGGAAGTACTGCACCCCCTACCAGGCGCAATGTACAACACATCTGGATTATTCAACCTCGTTACAGGGAATGCAGCCTTGTCCGCAAACCCACCTGCCAGGCGCAACAGCTCTGAAAGGCTGTCTGCCGTAGCCTCAGTATTAGAGGGCATGCCCATGTCCAGGATACCATCCGTGGTGCCGATGAAGGGCCTACACAGGCGGTACATCAAGAACATCAGGCAGTACAAAAGCAGTACAACAACCAGCAGTTATGTACCGGTACACGCCCTCGACCCGGCCATGGAATAGTGCATAAAGGAGAGAGCACAGCGGCCACATGACATTACCAAGCTCGTTGTGTTGGATGGCTGAGCTGCTGTGAGTGCTCATCTAGGTGCTGCCACAATGGCTTACACATGCAAACAGCTGTGCTGTAGCGGTCAGGCCCCTGTTTAGTAAGCTCTTCATCAGATGCCAATCGGGGCTTCCTCCCATCTTGTTGTTACGCTGCAGCCTGACCTATGCAACCACCCAAAAGTCTGTTCCTAAAATGGACAGTCCGAACAGAAAGCAAGACGGGTATCAGTCGCATGTGCTGCATCAAGTGCAGCCCACCCTACCCCTCCACCTCCCCTCCGCAGTCCTCATTGGATGTGCAGCAATTTCCAACTACAGTACATCAGATGGAAGTACAGTGTGCAGTACAGTGTACACCAGGCGGTACATGTTGAAGCTCTCTAGTGCCTGTGCATGCCTGTTGCTGCAATAAGCAGTGTTGTACATCATACAATCACAAGACAGTACAGTGTGCAGTACACCAGGCAGTACATGTAGAAGCTCCTTAGCACCTGAGCAGGCCTGTTGCAGCAATGAGGGGTGCCAGTGGCAGTACTCCCGAGCTGAAGCTGGGCAGCGAGGAGACGTGGAGGTAGCAGGAGTGGAGCCAGCGGAGCAGCATTGCGTCAGACTGCTTAATGTTGATGCTGGCTTGGTCGGGTAGGTCCCGGATCCACCCCACCACCTGCAAGGGAGAAAAATATTGGTGTGCTGTTACATGCAAGGGTGCGGTACTGTCGCTGAGCTGGTGGCTTGGTCGCACAGGCCCTGGATCCACCCATCGACTACAACAAGGGAGAAAGTACTGGTGAGTGTGCTTTTTTATGCAAGGGTGCGGTACTACAGCTGAGCTGGCGGCTTGATGAAACAGGTACCTGATACACCCGACCATCTAAAAGGAAACAGAAGAGTGTGTGCTGTCATATGCTGACCTGGAGGCTTGGACAAGCAGGCCCATGATCCACTTAACCAGATAAAATCAGGTAGGCGGCAGGAAGGCGGGGGGGGAGGTCTTTTAATGGAAGAGTGCGATTGAGCGGGTGGCTAGATCCAGCAGGCCTTTAGTCCAGCCCGCTACCTGAAACCAGGGAGAAGGCAGGAAGGCGGGGACGGGGGGGGAGGGGGGCTCTAGCATCTCAAGCAGAAATGTCAACAAGTACGAAACGATACATTCAATACAATAAAATCCATGCGATTAAGAAACACAAGTATTAACGCGCCTGGTGGGCTGGTGGCGCCTCACGGACAGCACAAGTAGGGAAGTGTGTCAGGATGGAGGGAGGCATGACATATGGACATATACTGGCTGCTGCAACAGAGTTTCTATGCACCTCCTTGTCGTCATGAGGGCCATACAGTGAGAACCAGAAGAGCAGAGGCAGGTGAGGAAGTGGCTGGTCAGTGCAGATCACAAGAAATCTCTTAAATTCAGCCACAGCGGCAACGACAATATTTCCTGCTCCATGGAGTGCAAGAGGGCTGCTGGGTACTTGGTGTGGCTTGGGAGGGCACGGTGAGGGTTGCATTTTGAAATGGTGTGGATGGAGGGTGACTCAGCATATCCTGGGTCCAGTTCACATTTTCACACCGTCACAAGGAATCCCTTAAATCCAGCGCCAGGGGCACCCGAAAGGCTTTTCCAGCAACATGGGTTCTGTGATTCCTGCAACGTGGGTTCAGTGGGCAAGCGGAACGCATGTCCAGTCCTATTCGATTTGGCGCAGCAGGCATGGAGGGGCATGGGGGCGCAGGGGGTGGCATGTGAGGGGTGAGGGGGCGCAAGCACTGGGCTTATCCATCACACATACCTGGCGCTGTGCCTGGTAAGAACCTCTCAGCATGCGGGCGGTATACGATGCGTCTTCTCCCAATGCGACCAGGCGAGCCATGACGTCGTCCATCGTTTGTACGGCAGCCGTGGGCGTCTGGCCGTCCCTGAGCTCGTTGGGTCCAGCAGGGGCTGTTGCTGCTACTGATTCAACGGACATGGTGGCTGTTTGTATGTAAGCGTGTCTGTATTGTATGATAAGGGGTTGGGACAGGAACGGTGATGGGGTGTGTGGGCGGAACTTCGATCGCCACCGGGCATGCAAGCTCCTCCTCAACGTGATCTAGTTGGGTCGAAGATGGAATTCGATGTTTTCGGAATGATAGGAGTGAGCGCTAGACAATGAAGGGATTGAGTCGCTTATTTGGGCGGAGGCATTGTTTTGATGTTTTCCCGTGAACCCCGAGGCTGATCGGCTAAACCCTGGATCGCCCATCGCCTGGCATTGATCGACTGGGTCGGAGACTTACTGAACGAGCTGTTCGTGCTTTGAGACTTCGTGACTGCAGCAATCCTCATAACGGATCAGAGTGGACCAGGCGTAGGCACGCTTATCCCATGATGGGTGAGAAGTTTAGACTGGATTGAGCCAACCTCTGTTTGTCATGGCCGTAAATTCTGCCATGCAACGTAAATGCCATGCATACGATTTATCTGCATTCCGGGTCTGTTAGCCTGGCCCTTTCGGAAATGGCCGTTGGATGGATGTGCAGGTGCTGTGACAGCAACAACTCATGCATCCCTGCATAACCGCTAGTGCCAATTCATGTATGTAGCTGGCCACCAGCAGCATCAGAGAGTAGATTGATAATATTTGGAATTTGATCCTGCAAGCTGCTAAAACAATCATGCCGCCTCATTGGTTCTGATTCCCAATTATCGGATGTCCGGGTTCAATGGTCTATGACCGTGACGTGTAGAAGAGTAGAAGACGACATGAACTACTCTCTTCATCCTTTGGCCCTCTTCTCCCTCTGATAGTATTCTCTCTCTCCCCGTCATTTCCACAGCATATCCACACACGCCACACCCTGCCTCTTTCCCTTGCCATTCACCGCTCAAGAGACCCCCGTCTTGTAGCACAGTTTCCCGGCTGCCTCCATTGCCACCTACGGGAACAGCTGGGACACCACCTGGGCCATGCTGCACTGCTTCCTTCATCATTGACTTGGGGGGCATACATTTATTTCGTACCTCTTTCTGAACCCGCCACCCTATCCACCCTCGCTACATTTCACGCTCCAGACCTCTCAGGTGGTATGGACTCGACCGCCGGCCCCCCGCCAGCTCATCCCGCCCCGTCCGCCTCCTCGGCTGCTCCAGCTCCAGCTGCCACCCCAGCTGAGTCCAAATCGCCAGCTGATCCATCCCTGGACGCCCCTGCCTCAAAGTGCCGCGTGGCCTGCCTGCTGCCTTCCGCCACGGAGACCCTCGCCTACGTTGGCGGCCTGCACCTGCTGGTGGCACGCTCGCACGAATGTGACTACCCGCCAACGGATGTGCCGGTGAGACAACAATTGGCAGGCCATATTGTTATGGAGTAAGAAAGTGGTACCGGGTAGTGTCACGGAGAACCAGTGAAGCTACTGAATCCCTGCGCCAGTAAGCCACTGTGGTGCACCCATACGTGGTGACAAGAGTGATAGAGTGGTGGATGGACTGACTGCTGGTGGCCTGCTCCCACAAATGCGACTGCCCGTCAACGGATGTCCCGATGAGAAATGCAACGTAGTGATGTGGTAATGCAACAGAGTGATGGAGTAATGCAACGGAGTGATGGAGTAATTCAGTATTAGAAAAATGGACGAGCTGACTGCTGGTGGCATGTTTGCACAAATGCGATGACCCACCAACAGATGTCCCTGGTGAGAAATGACTACACATGCAGTAGAGTAATACAGTATTGGAGTAATCAAGAAAGAGTGGGTGCAACAAGAATGCACCAAAGGGGTCACAAGCGCCGGGAGGCGGAATCCCCTGACATGATTTAATCCCCATTTTTTCTAATGGCTCGAGAGTTTAGCCCAACATGCGAGAATTGACGCCTTCACCTCAAACACGAACTTGCTGCGGTCTACTTCTGATCCGCACTGATTCCACCGGGGGCATCCCATCATTTGTCATGAAATGGACTCAACTGATTTCATTGAATCCACACATTACCATGCCTTCACCAAAAGCTTATATCTGCTGCTGCTGCTGCTGTCCCCTTTCAGATCTTCATGTGCGCCCTTGGAGGGGTCGTGGTGTCAGGAGATGGACTTGACAGGCTGTGCGTAATCCACACTCTGACCAACTTGGCTCTGCCGCTGCCCCCTTCAGATCCTCACCGGCGCCACCAATGCGTTTGAATCCTCGCGCCAGATGCACGAGGCTGTCACGCAGGACATGCAACAGCAGAGGCAACAGAAGGCGGGCGGTGTTGTTGCTGCAACAGGCAGCAACAACTCGAAGTCCACCGCTGGAGAGGATAGCGGCCGCCGCAACACCGGCAACGTGGATAACGGAGAGGACAGGGACGATGGCAGTCATGTGAACGGAGGCCTTTATTTTATCGATGCTGCGCTGCTCCGCCAGCTCGCCCCTGACGTCATCTTGACACAGGTGTGCAGTACAATGTACATAATATTATGCGGTACAATATGTAGTACAAGTATGTGCTGTTCTGTCGGATATGATGATTGGTTAGGCTGAATAGCTATAGGAGTTCCCTGCTATCTACATTCAAAAGGTGATTCCGGCTATGCACCATCATCCTCCATGTACCCAAACCTTATTCAAATGCATCGGATTTTTGGACGGGAAAAGGACTGCCTACAGGCATATGGTTGGGAACCCTTCAGTTGGAAATGTCAGATTCCTCCCCTGTCTCAAAGAGCAAACCATTCATCCATCATCACTAGTGTATCCACTGCATCAACTGTGAGGCATAAGTGGAAAAGAAAACAAAACCGAAACACACAATAAAACCGAAAACATGTATCAGCACAAGATGGTTCCCCATGACCCTGTAAGCAATAGATAAATGTCTGGATTTGCTTACCCCCCCCCACACCTGTTCCCGTGTGGCAGTCCCTGTGCTCAGTGTGTTCCATCGATGCCAACGTCGTGATGAAGATCGCTCGTGGGATGGGCCCGCCGCGCCCCCATGTTGTAAGCATGAACCCTTTCAGCATCGAGGAGGTCATTGAGGACTGTGTGCAGGTACGCTTAGGAGGCGGTACATGAAATAGTTAGACGTGGCAGGACATGGGGAGGCAGGCTTGCGGTACAGCACGCAGTACATGGTGGCAGTATATGAGGAAACAGGGTGGCGGTACATCATGCAGTACGTGGTGGCAGTACATGGGAACCAGGGTGGAAGTACAGCAGACAGGCACGGTGGCAGTACATGGGAACCAGGGTGGAAGTACAGCAGACAGGCACGGTGGCGGTCCATGGGAACCAGGGTGGAAGTACAGCAGACAGGCACGGTGGCAGTACATGGGAACCAGGGTGGAAGTACAGCAGACAGGCACGGTGGCGGTACATGGGAACCAGGGTAGCGGTACATGGAAAACATGTCGGCGGTGCAGCAGGCAGCACATGGTGGCGGTACATGGGAAGTAGGGTGGCGGTTCAGCAGGCAGCTCACGGTGACAGGTCATCGGGACGGAGGTTGGCAGCATAGCTAGTAGTACATGGTGTCAGTACATGGGAGGAAGTTACAGCTGACAGCTGGCAGTACATGGTAGCTGTACATGGGGAGGCTGGGTATCTGCCTGGACTGCCTGGTTGCCGCCTAATACAAAACCCTGAACCCTCCAACTCTTCACCCTACACATAAAAGCCTTTACCCTAGACCCTGAAACCCTTTACCACAACCTAGCCCGACCTCAGCCTTGATGGGTAGGACTGTAAGATAGTTCCCCCCGTTCCCGTACTTTTTCTGCTGACCTGCCAGCAGTGGACAGATGTCTGGACGCTAAATCTCTCAACTTGCCCGGCTAAAATATAATAAAACAGATTTATTTGCATTGCTCATTCAACTGGACTCTGAATCCTCAGTTTCAAATTCAAGACAAAAACATTTCCGAACAGGTAATTCGCTGTCTGGATCTTGCAAAGCTTTTGTTTTAGAGGGATGTGTGGAATAGTGGCATGCTAATTTTATGGGTGTTTCCGAGGTTTTTGAAAAGGTTAGTTGCGCAGCTAGTTCAAGGGCCGCACAGAGCAGGATGAAATAACATACGACCTTGCATACTGTAATGAATTTAATGTCGTGCGACCGTCACATTCAAATAGGTTTTCGAAGGGTGCTCGAAGGCTGGGTCCGATTACCGGTACTGTAAATCATTGATGTCTTCTTTAGCGCTCAGTCTTCATTTTCACTGTCGCAGGTGGGCAATGCGGTGGGCCTCCCAGAGGAGGGGCAGCAGGCTGCTGCTAGACTGCAGGTGGGTGACTGGTGTGAGGGGATGGCGAGGATAAGAATTTGACGCTTGAGAGGTCGGGAAGGTACAATTAGTAGGCCTTGTGAGCTTTTGGTAAGCGTTACCTTGCTTGTGATGTTAGAGAAACATTGAATCCCTTCTCAGCACACCATTCACATCATGCCCTTTTGTTGTACCGATACCTGTAGGACAGGGAAAGGCATAAGGCTGTCGTATCGGTACAACAAAAAAACCTGAGCCCTGCCACAGACATCATCCTACCACAGACACATTCCCTCTAACTACCTTTAACTACCTAAAAAAACTTCCCTGCCACTGACTAGTACGTACAAGTATATAGCACATACCGGTACCGGTGCGCGGTGCGAACCTCGGGTATAATATGAGTTTATGTTTACAAGAGGCAGGCCTTTGTCCAGTTTCGTGTGTCCGTCCCTTGAGCCCTTCCTGTCGGCCCTGACTGCCTGCCTCTGGCACGAATAAGGCCGTCAGTCACGTACATTTGCATTGCATTCATAGCATCAAAATTCATCATCCAACGCTGGCACCCCATGCCATTGCCAGCATCAAATAGTAACGGCCCATGCCTCACTGTTTCTCAAACCCTCAAGCCTCTGCAGGGAGTACTTTTATTTCTTCCTGACACTATCAAGGACTCTTGGCATTCCGTGCTGATCTGTCTGCCTTCTAAGCCACAGTCCAGCATGTCTGACCCGTAACCTGGGCCTGCCTCTCGACCTTGGCCTGTTCAGGCGCGTCTGGATGCGGCCAAACAGACCGTGCAGGAGCTGGGCTCCCCAAAACATGGCAAGGTGAGCGGCAGGCCCACATGTACGTTGTAATAGGACAGCCGATACGCTCAAATGTCGTACCCCGGGCGGGCTCGCTTCCGCTTATTACATCCTGTATCGGAAGGTCTCCTTAGTCTCAGTTATGCACTTCAGTAGCGTGCATCACTTTGACTCTTAGACAGAAGTAACCGCCAACAGTAGACCCATCGTTGCATTCTAAAGAAATCCCTTTGGTCGAATCACCATGCATTTGTCATTTTGCACCCCAAGTGTAGAATTTCGAGTGAAATACCGCTAGGCACATTCTCTTACAACGAGATGTTGATTATGAAAGGCTCCAACCCTTCTTCATGCGACCATCCCTAGCTTTTGGTGCAGCAAAACAGTCAACGACCTGAGGATCTTAAGGCATTCGTTATGAAGCGATTTTCCCATCACCTGGTAGTGTGTGGTGGGGACTGGGGAGAAGGTGGTCAGCTTCCTGCCACTAACAAAGGATGGTGGATAATGCACTGGATTCCTTGTGGGGATGGTGTACAAGATTGATAGGGTCACCAAATTACCGTGTGACAAGTTGTAGGCAGAGTGGCATGATTGTTCCGCTAATGGCTGTGAATTGTGAAGAAAAAAACATGCATCAAATGGCACCACCCTCCTGGTATTGCAATTGTTGCCTAGGGTGATGTTTCTTGTTGGATGAATTAATCAATAAATTGTTCGTTGCTTGCCGTATCTCATGATGTGTTTATTGGCACCGCTCCCCTGTGTAGGGGAGGGATTGCACTCTGCACCACTATTACCTAGGTTCTGGCCTAGGGTTGTTGCTCGTCTAGGCAAGGGTTGTGTAGGTTTGAGATATTAGGGTTGCTCCTCATTGAATCCCCCTATGCTTGGCTTGGACCTTGAGACCAAGAATTGCAAATTGTTTCAACTTGCTTCTCGCTGGCTCTCAGGTTGCCTTCCTGGAGTGGACGGACCCCATTTTTGCCGGTGAGTTCTCTGGGATATGCGAGGGAGGGAGGATGCAGAAAGTGAGGCATGACAGCATAGCTCCTTCCTTGCACTCCCCCTCTGCATTATACCTGCCAGTGTTTCATTTTTCGGCTACCAGTCCACCTTCGAAAGGGCCGCCCTGCGGCCAATAAAGATCCGATTGGGAATAAATCAGGACCGGCCTACGACTGGTGCCCGAGGCAGTTTGGCTGGCCCCAACTGGGGCCTCTAGCCAGAGGCCAGAGTGCAGCTGACATGTAGCTGAGCCACGAAATATGAAACACTGCTCCGCACTGCTTACAGCCGAGGCTCGCTTGATGCCGTGTGCCCTAATGAAGCTGTGTCTCCTAATTGAAGAGGGAAACGTAATAATCCGGCTTCACACCATATGTACATGCTTCAATGACCAGCATTGTGCTTAGTTTTCTTTCTCTCACGCGTTCCTGTCTCCCTGCCCCCCGCCTCTCTGTCCATGCCCTCCGCCTCCCTGAACCCTCGCACGTGCTGCTCCTGCATGGCGGCATTGCACATGATGGTGCGCATGTGGCCTGGTCCCAACCTGGACTGTGCCTTTTCGTGATTCCCACTACCCACTCTGCCCCTAGCTGCGCTGTTTCCTGAACCTCCACGCCCTCTTAGGGCGTAGCTTTCTTTCTTTGTCTCTTTCTGACCCGCTCGAGGTTCCTTCCTTCATATCTGCCCTTGCAAGAAGGCCCTTAACTCCTCACCTCATCTGTCCGCATCCTGCTGGCGGCCCTGGATTGCAGGTGGCCATTGGACGCCTCAGCTGATCCACCTGGCCGGAGGGACACATCCGCTGAACCTACCCTCCATGTAGGTGCCGCCCACCAACTGCAGGGGATGATGGATGGTTTATTCAGTAAAAGGGGGAAGTGTGAGGGAGAGGGGAGGAGGGGCTATTAGGGGTAGAAGGTGAATTGGAGCTCTGGGGTTGGGAGTTTGTGGTTTGAGATACGGGCCTATCCTCATTAGGGCATGCCATATGTTGGGGTCGGCAACTTTATATGAAGAGTATATAAACGTTACTTTATATAAATTATATTATAAATTATAATCGAGACCTGCTCATGTCATTTGAGATATTTAAAATCGAAAAAATCCCGAAAATCGACCTTAAAACGCAAAAATACGGCTTTTCAGCTACCGTCAGCGACGTCTAGGAGAAGTGCTCGCGTTCGCATCCAACGCTATACACTAAACTGTTTGGAATGCCTCCTAAGAAACAGTTGAAACGATCGATACTTCAGGCGGATGGCAAGCAACTCAACCATGGTGGTGTGTGGCACCCAAGCAATTGCTGACCGAAATGAACAGGATACCGCGATCTTGGAACAGCAAATGCTCGATGGGCAAGGTGTCTCCAGGCGCGCCGTGCTGTTATCTTCAGTACAAAGGCTGCGGGCAGAATCTGACGCCGTGCAACCCGGCTGTTACCGTCAAGGCGCATTCAGGCACTTGCGCAGCGCAGAAGGCGACCCGCAACCCCCCAGAAAGTCTGCAGCAGCTCCTGCAAGCCCGTCTTCCCCGGATGCTACCCCGATTAAGAGCAGCAAGGCGCACACCAGCACAACAGGCCACATCGTCAGGGGGGGCCCAGCTGGCAAAGTTCGAGCGCGAAATGGCAAGGTTCGTCATCACCAGGGAGATGTCCTTCCTGAAGATGAACAACAAGCACCTGAAGGCGGCCCTTGGCGTGCTGGGGCCTACTTGGTGTGACGAGAGGTAGTCTCGGTAGTCCTGGTTTCACTGAACTGGTTCACTTCGGGTTCAGGCCCGCGAATTCGCGAACCGCGTGAATTAATTCGTGTTTTCATTGGTTTTAGGATCTAGCTTCTTTAGAGAAGGCGAGTTAGCTGCATATTCTGAATGCACTCATCAAGACGGACCTACACCCCCAAACTAGTGAAATCCTGGCAACTTTTTCCTCAAATTATATAATGTGATATTTATAAAAGGATAACATAATTTAAATCCAAGGGCACATAAATTACATTGCCGACCCCTAGCCATATGCCATGCATGTACATGCTCCTCGCATCAACAGGCTGCTTGTGTTTAAGGGTTAATGGGTTGTTGGGCATGCACTGGCTTGTGGGGGCACAGCACAAGATCATAAGCGCCTGGTAAGTGCTCAGAAGAGTGCATGAAATCTCAAACCTGGAGACTGGAAACTGAAAACTGCACTTTGAAATCTGGTGATGTAAATCGAAATCATGAGATCTGAAATCTGAAATTTACATTCTGGATTTTTAATTCTGAAATCTGTTCAGACAATACCAATTTGGCACTTGACACTTGAAATTCAACACCTGGGAATTCAAATCTGAAACCTGAAATTTGCAACCTAGAAGTTATGTTTGAATCTTGGAATCATCAGGATTCTGACCTTTGGACAATTCTTTGAAGCAGAAATCTGGAATTATGTTAATTGGAACATGTGATCCGAAACGTACAACCTGAAATCTGTTATTAAAAACTCTGACATCTGAACTCTGGCATATGATATTTGAAATGTGATATTTGTAACCTTCAGCCTCAGGCTGTGCATCCCGTTCTCTTAGGCCTATCAGGGGGAGGTGATGTGTACGTTACCTTAGACGCTCTTTGCCTCCACAAGAAATCAATGTTTTTTTGCCGTTGCGCCTGCAAACCCCAACTTCTGCGGAAAACGCCACTTTGGGGACGTCAAAAAAAGTTCTTCACTGAAGCGCGCTTTAGCTACAAAATATATTTCTTTCTTGTTCGCAAAGGCAATACAAGTCCATGTCCCCCCCCATTCACAAATACTCACCATCTTCACCCACCAGGCCTAGTGGTGCTGCCCTACCCTCGGTGGAGATACCTGTGGAGGCCGTTGTGAGCTGCGACCCAGACTGGATCATACTCGTGAGTACCATTACTACCATACCTCCACTTTGTTTTGCAGCTCTGCAAATTTCCACGGGCTGTGATGGACTCTCTCACAGTCCGACTGCACAGTCCGACTGCACACAGCCCCCCCATCCTCCCTGGGTTTGTATCCCTATATTGGTTGGTTTGCAGGACATTGTCTCTCCCCTCCTTGCAACCTCCTGCGCAGTGCCCATGCGGTTTGGATATCGAAACAGCGATTGAGGAGTCACAAGGCATCAGCCAGGCGCCTTGGTGGTGAGCTGGCAGGGTAGCACATGGGGCACTACATAGGACAGCACATGGGGCAGTACATGTGGATGTACAGGATGCTGTACATGTGGACGTACAAGGTGCTGTATATGTCCCGATGTGACGGGGACTGTGGTTTGGAGTCCACACTTAGACGATCCAATCAGGTACCTTGAGTCCTGGACACTTCACCCTGAGGGTCCCGCCGCATCACGTCAGGAATATGACAAAATAGTGAAGGGGGCAGTGTGGCTTGCTCCGGAAACTCGAAAAAAAACAATCAATGTTGAGGGAGCTGTGTGCCTTGCTCTGAAAACACATGATGTTTTTCTGATGTTGTTAGAATATTGGTACGAGCTGCACTGCCACTGGGACATCTTGTACAAGATATCCCAGTGGCAGTGCAGCTCGTACCAATATTCTAACAATCAGCGTATCTCCGTGTCAGGGTTGATCGAACCTGCCTTTCCTCTCCTGCCCTGTGCCTGGCCTAGGCGGAATCTGCGGGCGGTGCGTGAGGGACGTGTCGTGGTGGTGGACGGAAATCAGATGTTCAACAGGTAGGAACGGTATGCAACGTGGCCTCTGTCTGGGCCGCACAGGTTCCTTCATCCTCACTTTGCCTGGCCTAGGTGTCTCGCTTTCTTTCTACTTTTGTTGTGAGACACCATCCGCAGCCGCAGCATTAAGCACCAAAAAGCATCTCTGGCTGCCTTGGGAGTGGAAGGGGAAAATACCTTAAGTTCATTTACCAATATTTTGCTATGTTGGAATTAAGATTCACAAGGGATGATGAACATTTGTTCTGTTACATTGTTTTGCATTCCTTCACGCTTGAGGCTCGCTTCTCCGTTGATTGTATTCCCCCCTGTCCCTCCTTTCCCTCTTTCTCAATAGAACCTTCATCCCACCAGACCAGGTGCCAGATCCCTGGCTACTAGATGCATTGATATTTAAGGTTGTCATCAGGTTCCATTTCCCTCTGCCCATCTCCCTGTCCTCCTCCCACCAGACCGGGTCCCTGGCTACTAGATGCATTGATATTTAAGGTTGTCATCAGGTTCCATTCCCCTCTGCCCATCTCCCTGTCCTCCTCCCACCAGACCGGGTCCCTGGCTACTAGATGCATTGATATTTGCATTGATATTTAAGGTTGTCATCAGGTTCCATTTCCCTCTGCCCATCTCCCTGTCCTCCTCCCACCAGACCGGGTCCCTGGCTACTAGATGCATTGATATTAAAGGTTGTCGTCAGGTTCCATTTCCCTCTGCCCATCTCCCTGTCCTCCTCCCACCAGGCCGGGTCCCAGGCTACTAGATGCATTGATATTAAAGGTTGTCGTCAGGTTCCATTTCCCTCTGCCCATCTCCCTGTCCTCCTCCCACCAGACCGGGTCCCTGGCTACTAGATGCATTGATATTTAAGGTTGTCATCAAGTTCCATTCCCCTCTGCCCATCTCCCTGTCCTCCTCCCACCAGGCCGGGTCCCAGGCTCCTGGACGCACTGGAATGGCTTGTGGGCCTGCTGCATGACCGGCCCGACCTCATGCCACCAGACTTCCCCTGGAAGCCCTGGCAACAAGAGCAGATGCAGCAGATGGAGGTTCTCAAGGTCAGAGGCATGAAGGGAGGGAGGTGAAGGGCTTGTTTGATGCATGGAATTGAATCCGTCAGACTGGGAATCCTGGCAGCCACAGCAGATGCAGCAGATTGAGGTTCTCAAGGTCAGAGGCAGGCAGGCAGACATGCAGGGAGGGAGGGAGGTGAAGCTGGCTTGTGATACGCTTCATGTGGATGCAGGGAGGGAGGGAGGTGAAGCTGGCTTGTGATACGCTTCATGTGGATGCAGGGAGGGAGGGAGGTGAAGCTGGCTTGTGATACGCTTCATGTGGATGCAGGGAGGGAGGGAGGTGAAGCTGGCTTGTGATACGCTTCATGTGGATGCAGGGAGGGAGGGAGGTGAAGCTGGCTTGTGATACGCTTCATGTGGATGCAGGGAGGGAGGGAGGTGAAGCTGGCTTGTGATACGCTTCATGTGGATGCAGGGAGGGAGGGAGGTGAAGCTGGCTTGTGATACGCTTCATGTGGATGCAGGGAGGGAGGGAGGTGAAGCTGGCTTGTGATACGCTTCATGTGGATGCAGGGAGGGAGGGAGGTGAAGCTGGCTTGTGATACGCTTCATGTGGATGCAGGGAGGGAGGGAGGTGAAGCTGGCTTGTGATACGCTTCATGTGGATGCAGGGAGGGAGGGAGGTGAAGCTGGCTTGTGATACGCTTCATGTGGATGCAGGGAGGGAGGGAGGTGAAGCTGGCTTGTGATACGCTTCATGTGGATGCAGGGAGGGAGGGAGGTGAAGCTGGCTTGTGATACGCTTCATGTGGATGCAGGGAGGGAGGGAGGTGAAGCTGGCTTGTGATACGCTTCATGTGGATGCAGGGAGGGAGGGAGGTGAAGCTGGCTTGTGATACGCTTCATGTGGATGCAGGGAGGGAGGGAGGTGAAGCTGGCTTGTGATACGCTTCATGTGGATGCAGGGAGGGAGGGAGGTGAAGCTGGCTTGTGATACGCTTCATGTGGATGCAGGGAGGGAGGGAGGTGAAGCTGGCTTGTGATACGCTTCATGTGGATGCAGGGAGGGAGGGAGGTGAAGCTGGCTTGTGATACGCTTCATGTGGATGCAGGGAGGGAGGGAGGTGAAGCTGGCTTGTGATACGCTTCATGTGGATGCAGGGAGGGAGGGAGGTGAAGCTGGCTTGTGATACGCTTCATGTGGATGCAGGGAGGGAGGGAGGTGAAGCTGGCTTGTGATACGCTTCATGTGGATGCAGGGAGGGAGGGAGGTGAAGCTGGCTTGTGATACGCTTCATGTGGATGCAGGGAGGGAGGGAGGTGAAGCTGGCTTGTGATACGCTTCATGTGGATGCAGGGAGGGAGGGAGGTGAAGCTGGCTTGTGATACGCTTCATGTGGATGCAGGGAGGGAGGGAGGTGAAGCTGGCTTGTGATACGCTTCATGTGGATGCAGGGAGGGAGGGAGGTGAAGCTGGCTTGTGATACGCTTCATATGGATGCAGGGAGGGAGGGAGGTGAAGCTGGCTTGTGATACGCTTCATGTGGATGCAGGGAGGGAGGGAGGTGAAGCTGGCTTGTGATACGCTTCATGTGGATGCAGGGAGGGAGGGAGGTGAAGCTGGCTTGTGATACGCTTCATGTGGATGCAGGGAGGGAGGGAGGTGAAGCTGGCTTGTGATACGCTTCATGTGGATGCAGGGAGGGAGGGAGGTGAAGCTGGCTTGTGATACGCTTCATATGGATGCAGGGAGGGAGGGAGGTGAAGCTGGCTTGTGATACGCTTCATGTGGATGCAGGGAGGGAGGGAGGTGAAGCTGGCTTGTGATACGCTTCATGTGGATGCAGGGAGGGAGGGAGGTGAAGCTGGCTTGTGATACGCTTCATGTGGATGCAGGGAGGGAGGGAGGTGAAGCTGGCTTGTGATACGCTTCATGTGGATGCAGGGAGGGAGGGAGGTGAAGCTGGCTTGTGATACGCTTCATGTGGATGCAGGGAGGGAGGGAGGTGAAGCTGGCTTGTGATACGCTTCATGTGGATGCAGGGAGGGAGGGAGGTGAAGCTGGCTTGTGATACGCTTCATGTGGATGCAGGGAGGGAGGGAGGTGAAGCTGGCTTGTGATACGCTTCATGTGGATGCAGGGAGGGAGGGAGGTGAAGCTGGCTTGTGATACGCTTCATGTGGATGCAGGGAGGGAGGGAGGTGAAGCTGGCTTGTGATACGCTTCATGTGGATGCAGGGAGGGAGGGAGGTGAAGCTGGCTTGTGATACGCTTCATATGGATGCAGGGAGGGAGGGAGGTGAAGCTGGCTTGTGATACGCTTCATGTGGATGCAGGGAGGGAGGGAGGTGAAGCTGGCTTGTGATACGCTTCATGTGGATGCAGGGAGGGAGGGAGGTGAAGCTGGCTTGTGATACGCTTCATGTGGATGCAGGGAGGGAGGGAGGTGAAGCTGGCTTGTGATACGCTTCATGTGGATGCAGGGAGGGAGGGAGGTGAAGCTGGCTTGTGATACGCTTCATATGGATGCAGGGAGGGAGGGAGGTGAAGCTGGCTTGTGATACGCTTCATGTGGATGCAGGGAGGGAGGGAGGTGAAGCTGGCTTGTGATACGCTTCATGTGGATGCAGGGAGGGAGGGAGGTGAAGCTGGCTTGTGATACGCTTCATGTGGATGCAGGGAGGGAGGGAGGTGAAGCTGGCTTGTGATACGCTTCATGTGGATGCAGGGAGGGAGGGAGGTGAAGCTGGCTTGTGATACGCTTCATGTGGATGCAGGGAGGGAGGGAGGTGAAGCTGGCTTGTGATACGCTTCATGTGGATGCAGGGAGGGAGGGAGGTGAAGCTGGCTTGTGATACGCTTCATGTGGATGCAGGGAGGGAGGGAGGTGAAGCTGGCTTGTGATACGCTTCATGTGGATGCAGGGAGGGAGGGAGGTGAAGCTGGCTTGTGATACGCTTCATGTGGATGCAGGGAGGGAGGGAGGTGAAGCTGGCTTGTGATACGCTTCATGTGGATGCAGGGAGGGAGGGAGGTGAAGCTGGCTTGTGATACGCTTCATGTGGATGCAGGGAGGGAGGGAGGTGAAGCTGGCTTGTGATACGCTTCATGTGGATGGAATCAGTCAGGTGGCACGAAAAACACTAGTAGGATCCACACTTTCCACACTGTATACACCTCGCTGTGCCTGGAGGCAACGAAAGAAAGACCCCCCCCTCCCCCTAGGGGTGTACATGCACAGGGAACAGGGCAGCTCGGGGCCAGAGCCACATCCTCACCGTTACCATTCGAAGCTCCATAGCATGCAGGCGAACGTACCACCGCCTGTTTTACTTCAAAGCAAATACGTTTTGAGTTCAATCCCTGTTCCAAAATCCCTCCTAACTCACTGTTCATGCATGAAGGTGGAGCCTGTCGGCGGCCATGGCGGCGGGGAAGCTGGGCCAGCAAGTATTGGTTCCGGAGCTGCCTTTGGCTTTGTCAGTAGCGCCCCGGGTTTGTCCCACGATATAGAGGAGGTGCATGCTGCTGCCTGCTGTGATGGTCAAAGGCACTACATGGATCCCACGACTGGCTACAGAGTGAGTGGGGAGGGGCGTGTTGCCGCCTGTTGTGATGAAGGTTAGGGTTCAGAATTTAGGGATCAGGTAAGCGGATAGGGGCATGGTCCTGTCTGTTGTGACGAGCTGAAGGTTTGAGGGTTCAGATTAAGCGGTTAGGGGAATGCTGCTTTCATGACAAGCTAAAGAGTCAGCGAGGAGGCCAAGGAGGGACATACGCTATTTTATGGTTTGTTTGTTGTGATGCCCAAAGGCAATAAATGGATCCTACATATGGCTACAGAGTGAATGTGAGGGGTATGCTGCTGCCTGTTGTGATGAGCATAAGGTTTTAGGGTTCAGAATAAGCGGGTAGGGGCATGTTGCGGCCTATAGTGATAAAGAAAGAGCAAAGAGGCAGGAAAGGGGGTAAACACCATTTTCTGGTGTCTCTGTGGTGCTGGGCAAGGACACTGCATGGATGCTGCAACGGCCTTCAGAGCAAACATAGAGGCAGGAGACGTAAGAAACACCAGCCTTGATTTTATGCTGTGTGAGAGATTTTCGTCTCATTTCTTTCTGTTTGCCCTGTCTAGCCTGCCATGACTGCCTTGCTAGCGCCTCACCCACACACATATAACTCCCACTCACACAGCCACAGGAATACCCACTTGTAACCCCCACTGCCCAACACACCCCTCGTAACCTCCACTGAAAGATGCAGAACTGTTCTCCTGCTCACCCAAAACTCACAAAGGCTGTTCCTGACCCTTTCCTGCCGGGGGACCTTGCTGTCAGGTCTTCTCAGAGATAGGACTTACCATGCGGGAGCAGTGCTGTGGCAACCGCTGTCGCCACTGCCCATATGGCCACATGCGGGTCACGGGTGAGCACGAACTGCCTCAAAGTGGTGGAGGGTATGGAGGGTACCGGTAGGGGGGAGCGGAATGCCTTGAGAGGACGTGAGACAGTTTTCTTATCACTACGTCACTACGAGCGAGGGGCATTCGCGTTGCAAGAGTTGCGATAATGGGGACTATATCTGACACCTCCGACCACAGTGTGGAATTCTTACAGAGGAGGAGGGTACGGAGTGTGACTCAAGAGATTCGATGACAGGGGGGCCTGCTTTGATAAACTCGACAGCAGTCAGCTGCCTTACGGCATCAAAGCATGGATTGGTCCAGTAGAGCGGACCAAGGGGAACTGGTTGCGGCGCTCTGTTTAGCTTGCGTTCCGTTTGTGTGCCTTCTGCTGGCCACATCTTCTTGCAGTATTATTTTCTTGAAGTAATAGCCTGTCAGGCTAAACCGCCTAAATTTTGAATTAACAGGCTGACGGTTTTCTACCAAACCCGTGAAGCAGCTTTATTTTAAATCTTCCTGCATTCAGTGCTTTGAAAAATGTGGCAGCTATCACCTTCAACTGCTTTGGTCATGTAGTGACCACAGAATGGCAGGTGGGCATTTTTTTTATGGACTTTTCAAAGCAAGGTCGGTCAAAGCAGGAGTGCGTATGCTGTGTGGGGTACCTATCTTTGGCCTTGTCTGCTTTTTAGCCTAAGACTTGGGGGGCTTCTTTCTTGGGCAATCTGTGCCACTTTTCTTGGCCATGTGATGATGTTCCTCTCCATACGGATTTCTGTATGATCACTTATCCTGCCTATCCATCAAGATGCCTACCACTTAAATTTGTGTACCCCGTTTTTATCCTGGTTTGCCCAGGGGTTTGCCGTCATGTCACTCATATCACGCGTGTGACCGTGCTGCTCTCGTCACGTTTCCACTCGTGTCACACGTGTCACTCGTGTGCAGGGAGAATGCGGCGATTTTATCTCCTATGCTCTTTGCCATCACGTTCCTTGTGCGCAGAAAGCACCCGGCGCGGAGGACGCATTAATGTGCCCTCCAAGCCGGTCCTGTTAGACGCCAAGCTGCTGCGTGAGCGCATCGGGGCGGTACAGCAGAATGGGGCGGTACAGCAGAACAGGGCAGTACAGCAGAACGGGGCGGTACAGCATAACGGGACAGTACAGCAGACCGAGGGCTGCAGCGGGGCAGCTGCCGCCTTGCCCGCTGGCGTCCCAGCGCATGCGGGGGCGGGTGTGGTGCTGGTACCCTGGGACGGAGTGGGCCTGCCCCCCGCAGCCGTCATCAACCAAGTGCAATCCCAAGGGCAGGTATGCCCCTGCCCCTGCAGCACCTCCCCTGCCCCTGCAGCACCTCCCCCTACCTCTGCAGCACCTCCCCCTGTCCCTGCAGCACCTCCCCCTGCCCTTGCAGCACATCCCCCTGCCCCTGCAGCACCTCCCCCTGTCCCTGCAGCACCTCCCCTGGAGCAAGTTAGAGACCTCCCCCTGCCCTTGCAGCACCTCCCCCTGCCCTTGCAGCACCTCCCCCTACCTCTGCAGCACCTCCCCCTGTCCCTGCAGCACCTCCCCCTGCCCTTGCAGCACATCCCCCTGCCCCTGCAGCACCTCCCCCTGTCCCTGCAGCACCTCCCCTGGAGCAAGTTAGAGACCTCCCCCTGCCCTTGCAGCACCTCCCCCTGCCCTTGCAGCACCTCCCCCTGCCCCTGCAGCACCTCCTCCTGTCCCTGCAGCACCTCCCCCTGTCCCTCCTCCGCCCTTCCCTCACTCCCTCCCCTGAAATTTTTTAATCAACCCAGCTGTTCCTGTTTGCTGTGAAGTGGCGGTGCTGCTGTAGGCCTTGGAGACGTCCCTAACACCCTATGCCCCTACCCTCTCTGCCCTCCTTCCCCTGCACAATTCAAAATTTCGAAAATAAAGAGCTGTCCCTGGCCACGTGGCCGGGGTGAAGCTTTGGGGCAACAGTCTGGCCTCTTCCCCAGCAAAGTTCATTGGAATTAAGCTGTCCCTATCTCCCGTCTTCTGTCAGGTGGCGGTGCTGCTGGTTAGCCTTGAGGGATGTTTGACTCCACCTGCCCTTATCCCCCCTGCCCTCCCTGCAAAATTCAAAGCAATCAAACTGTCCTTGTCTCCTGTCAGGTGGCCGTGCTGCTGTTGGCCTTCGAGAGGTCCTTGACGCCGGACGTGGCTCGGGTGCAACTTTGGGGCAACAGCCCGCTGACCTCGTCACCAGCAGAGCAGGAGCCTGGGTCCGGGGAGATCCAGCTAGCAGCCGCACCAACAGGAGCAGCAGGTGCAGCAGGAGGAGTCGTGTCCTTGGATGTTATTTCACAACCCTTGCAGCAGTATCGGCCCACCTTGGACGCCGCCATTACCGCTGCTTGCTTTGATGGCGAGATTCCGCTGATGTTGGTGCCTCTCGTGACGGGCTCGCCCACGGTGACGATCAGCAGGCAGGCAGCTCAGGTGGAGGCGACTGGAAGGAGCGGTACCTTCTCGCCAGGTGCAGCTGTGGAAGCTGCTGAGAAGGTGGAGGAGGAGGCGGAGGGGGCTGTGAAGAGACGGGGGGCAGTAAAGGCTGCTGGTGGGGCTGAGGGGGGCATTGAGGTGGAGCTGCTGGCCTGGGTGGTGTCGGAGGCTGTCCGCGTCGTGGCCTCAGCTGTTGGGAGGCAGCAGCAGGAGGGAGCGGAACAGCAGCGGGGCGGGGCGGTTCAGCTGGGGGTGGAGGGCATGATATGTGAGCGGCTGCGGCTGCCTGCGGGCTGGGCGGCGGGGGAGGGCGTACGAGGAGGGGCGGGGGAGCGCGGGCGCGCTGGTGTGGAGGAGGCGTGGGAGAGTGCGGCTGCGCGCTGTGGAGTGAAGCTGACACTGCTGTGATCCCGATGGTGAGGCAGGGTTGAAAAAGAGCCAGGCTCGGCAGGTGGGAGGTACGGGTAGAAACTGGGGAGGCCACGGGTCATCGTTTGTCGGTCTTGATTGACCTAAACAGACAAAACGGAGGGTGCAATTGCAGCACTTACTGATTAGTGGCACTGCTTCATCCTCAGCCTGCAATTGTAGGCACTGCACAACCATAAAGTGTAACATTGTTGCAGTACAGTGTCCTCATGTCATGTACCGCACTCCCATGCAGCATGATGATGGCAGTACTCATGCGACCCCCCTGATGTCCCCATTGTGGCTCCCAACCAACCAGCCCTTTGAAGGCCTGGCAACAACTCGTTGCCCCTCGCAGGTGGACCTTATAAGAGCGAGCAGGAGGATGGAGACATCTGGCTGGGCAGGTAGACTGTCCTATCAAAATGTGAAGGGAGTTGTCTGAGTGTCAATAGTGTGGTAAATAAGTGAATGTTGGTATGCTCAAACGGGCGTTAATGCAGTCACTTGGTTGCAACAGGTATGTTTTGAATGCCTGCTCTTATGTGGGAAGGATACTGGTATTTTAGTTGTGGTGTTAATGCCATCAGTATCCGAGCTTTTTGATAACTTCCTTTTAGAATAAATTGAAAACGCAGCAGCTTTTACGCTAGAGGTTCTGAACCACTACTTAGTTTGTGAATAAGCCACTGCTACCGTATATGCAGAAAGGGAGGAGGGGAAAGATCTGTTATTAATGAATTAAACACCGGGGCGATTTGAGAACCTCATGTAGTTCTGTACACAGATACGGCCTTGTGAAGTCTAAGCAAAAGAAAGGAAAAGGAGCTTCATGACCCAGGGGCACAACATTGCAAAAGCGTAGGGAATAAACACAGAAAGCAAGCATCCCTCAAGCTGAGCTCTGGCGCACCGCCCGTGGCCATGACTGATGCCTTGACAAGTGTCAACAGAGGCAGCGTCGATCGCAAAATTTCATACCCATCCATATTTGTAGAACAAAAGAACAGGCAGATGACAGCACTTGCAAGCCCAGAGGTTGAGGAATCGAACCTGCCACATGACCTTCTCTCTTCCCCGCCTAGAACGCCGGCTTCCATGTTCCTGCCCCCCCACACAGGAAGGTGGCATGGCAGCAACATGGTCCAGGCTGTGCATGGTACCTGAGATTGAGCTAGTCATTCCCTACCAGCCCTCCCATGCGGCCGAGCGTTAAGCAGGGCCCAGCAAGTATACATCGTTCTCAACTTGCAGGCTCGTACAAGCTCGTACAGTCTCAGAGATTCCACATCCAGTAAGACGGACGAACACATTCGTTCCCATCTTTGAGGGTTTAGAAGGAGTAACTGTCGTCACTTTGAGCAGCGTCAGGACACATACTACGCACAAGACAACCTAGGCAAGTCCAACAGACAAGAACATGGCACAGCCTCATGCAAAGAGGCTGCAGACATGGTCCGATTGCTACTAGCCTTCGCGCAACTCCATGAGCTTGTTCCCCATTTCATCGTGCGGCATCCATATCCCATTGTGGCCCAGGCATTCCACCAGCTCTACATGCATGAGACTGAGTCGCTTATCCAAGCAGGCGATTATCCGCGGCTTGCACTCCCGATCCCATCGGTGCATCAGCAGCGTCAGCGTGAAGCTCCTCGGGGCCTCCACGTCCTCCTCTGATTCGTGAGGTGCTGCAATACAAACAAATAAAGGGGGGGCAGGGGATTGGAAACCAGAAGCCACCCCCAACCCTCTTGCCTTGCCCAGTGTCTTTGCAGGTCAGCAAGAACTAAACATTCATTATCGAGCAAGCCCGTGCTGTGGCACAGCTGCTGTTTCAGAGAACTAGGAACCCAGGTAAAAAGAGAAAAAAGTCCACCCAACCACGCTCTCACCATGAACAATTGTGGATGCCCCGTTCATTGATGTATGAGGCTGCAGCGGGCCTGATGGGAAGCCTTGCACCATCCTGTCAACGTGGGCTGGACCTGTCGGGCAGAGTGGGGTGAGACATGGAGGAGAAGAAGAATGGTGAGATGACAAATACTACAGCGTTAGATGTCTTACGTGTTACAGGGTTCAGGGCTGGGAGGGACGCCAGCCGAGGAAGAGTGAAGGACCTCAGGGCTCAGGGAAAGCGCTCACAGATGTTGCCCACAACGTAAGCTCAGAATCACTCGTGGCTTGGGGCGGATGTTGCATTCATATTGGTGCCAAGAGAAGCAGGGTAGGACATGCAGGCAGGCAGGCAGGCAGGCAGGCAGGCAGGCAGGCAAAGGAGAGGTTTACGGCGTATAAGACCTACAAAGTCTTCTGTGGCTGCATGGCCTAGCCATGGCGTCGTGCGCGATATGCTCCTCATCAAGAACTCACCGGGCATTTCACCACACGTTGATTGTACGGCCCCTCACAATTTCAAGGTTTAAGCAGCGTTGCAGCTTATGTTGCGGGGTATGTCGTGCAGAGGATGGCCCAGCAGCAACTGCCCTGCCTGCTCACAACTCACCGCACATGGACTTGCGTGACTGCAGCGGGTGGAGGGGGGCCTCGCCAGCTGAGGATGGCCCTGTGCTCCTCACTGGTGGCACACCGCACAAGGACCGGCTGGTTTGCAGATGATAGGGGGAGGCATGGCCTGGGGTAGGCATGCCCCGCTTAGGCTTCATCGAGCTTCTGCCGTCCGCCATCTGTTTGCAACCCAATGCACGAGTCAGGCAGGCGGCCTTATAGGAGACATTCGAAACCAAGATGCAAAAAACTGACAAAAAAGCTCTATCCCTCATGCACAGGCTGACACTGCGGCTGCCCTGGCGATCAGGATTCTAGTCTATACTCCTCGATACCAGGGCTGCTATCTGTAACAATCCAACAATAACAAGTGAGAGGACGCTTACTACATCTGGATCCTTTGCAGTGCTGTGCCGATCACGGCCCTTACGGTGGCTGAATCACGCAGCTGAATTCAGTCGCCAGAATTTCAAGGCAAATTCAGCTACTTTTACCATCAAGGTAAATGGACCATAATTACTCACACGATTTTTCTGAATCACGGCGCAAATGCACAGCACTCATCCTTTAGTTTCACTGGTAAGAACGCTACACTACATCCCCCCAGTCCCCTCAAATCTCTCATACAGTCATGCCTAGTCTGCTATCTGTAACAATCCTATTATAAACTGCAAGAGGACGTTTCTTTATTCCTTTGGTCTAACTAGTAAGAACGCTTCACTGCATCCCCCCAGTCCCCCTAACATCTCTCATACAGTCATACCTGATGCTCGAAAGCCTCCAAGCCCCCCCGGACCATGTACACCTGGAACGAGGGGTTCTCCGCCACGCCCTGCTGCATGACAACTTTAAGCTCCGGCAACGTCGCCAGCATGCGGAACCGGGGTAGCTTCGTCCTGGACAGGGCTGCTGCTGCGGCTGCAGACACAAACATCCCGTCCATCGTGCCGCTAGTCAGCGAGGGCTGGGAAGCGAGCTCACCCTCCTCACCCCGCATGGCACGCCGAGCCCGGTCCTTGACGGCTTGCAAGCGGCCCAGGACCATGCGGCGGGCCTTGTCCTGCACAGGGTAGCATATTTCGTCGGGGATGTGTCAGTCCGGTTAAAGACACAAACTGGCTGTGGGCCTGCTGTCAGTACTGCTTAAAGACAGGAACATGGCTGTGAACCTGCTGTCAGTCTGGCTAAAGACATGAAGCTGGCCTTGGGCCTGCTGTCAGTCCGGTTAAAGCCATGAAATGGCTGTGGGCCTGCTGTCAGAACTGCTTAAAGGGCATAAAATTGGCTGTGGGCCCTCACCCTGCATTGGCTTTTTTGAGAGACAACAATGCATAATAGTATTTGCAATGCTAAGCATATGGACGCGACTGACTCATATTTCCTGGCCTTGCCATCTGCCACTCCTCTGCCTGCATCCTCACCCTCCAGTACAGCCCAATGAGCGTCACGTACGCCTGCATACGTAGGTTCATGAAGACGTGCAGTACAGCCACCTTGACGGGCTTGGGCACTGGCTTCATGTTTTGGTTGATGATGCGGTCCGTGTTGAAGGTTTTGCTGATGGCAGTGGCAACCTCCTTGCGGATATGATCGTTGATATCGGCTGCGATGGGCACGCGGGAGGACAGAGGTCATGGGGGAGGAAACCCAAGGCAGGAGAGAGAGAACACCCAAGAGGAGGAGATCCAAGGCAGGAGAGAGAAGGACGAAGGGGGATAGCGGTCAAGGGGGAGGATAATCAGGGCAAGAGAGAGAGGAGGACGAAGGGGGACAGCAGTAAGGTCAACCGGGGGATGGCTCTCATGAGGGAGGAGACAAAGGGCAGATGAGAGAGAAAGACAAAGGGGGACAGCGGTGAGATCAGCAAGAGGACAGCGCTCATGAGGGAGGAGACAAAGGGCAGGCTAGGCATAGTGCTGGCGGTCAGCAAGTGGTGCAGGGTCGGAGTTTCAAATGGTGTTGACACAAATTGCTGACCTCGCAGCTCCTAGCAAGAAAAAAACAGCATACAGCGGGAGGGGATTCACCGCAAGCCCCTCCAGACTCCATCTCTGCACTGATCTATTCCGCCCTGGCACCTTGCTGCATCCATCCTCTCTCTGCATCTCAGGAATGTGGTTCCATACCAGAGGTCTTTCTGGTTGGTTCCTGCGCAGTCCTCCAGTCAGTCAAGTGATACACCATTTCGTTGTATAGCATTCAGTATTATTATGAAGTATGTGGTCTCCATCAACTCATCCTTCCCATGCAGCCTCACACTAAACCCTAATCCTGAACCCCTAAACCCATGCAGCCTCACAGTCATCGAGGTAGGCACACGCGGTTGTCGTGCCCTTCTTCCTCGCTAGCACTGTCTCCTTGATCATTGCCGTTACGCTGCCCGCCTTCTCTGGACACTCATGCAGCTCGCCAGTGACCAAGCTGCGCATGCGCCTCGTGGCCAGCTCTATGCAACGCCTCTCCACCTTGACCCACTGCCCCAGCAGGACCTCCATCCGGATGCGCCTGAACATGTCCAGGTCACGCTGCCGGCTACGGATCGCCGCGCCGGAGCCCTTGATGGCGATCATGGCCTTCCCAGAGGCGGACTGGCTGGCAGTGCTGACAAACTGAATGAAGGCGATGACGACCTGCGCGGCATTCGCTTGCGCCTCAGCCTGCAGCCTCTCCCCCTCAAGTTTGTACGCACAGGCTGCTTCAACACGCTCCCTTTGTAGTCGCCCTCGGTCTTTGAAGCCCTGAAAAGCAGTGACGGAGGGTGTGCGAGTGGAAGCAACCAGGGCGGGTCCAGGGTGAGAGATCAGGGCAGAGCTGAACACCACATGGCCTGCTCAAGACAGCGAGTGCCAGGGCCTGAGCCCCAACCTGACCCCATGGAGCCTGAAGCCTGACCTGACCCAGGCTAGAGGCCAAAACAATCATGGTAATACAATCCGGCTAAACCTGTGCCGTACTGTGCCCTATCGTGCAACCTTGTCAGTTAATGCGGCCAAACCTGTGCCGTGTCATGCCGTATCGTGCTACCATGGTCAATCAAAGCCAGGCAAGCCTGGCCATCTAATTTGACCCAGGCACCCACCCTGAAGAATCTCTGAATCGTGATGGCGGCTCTGGCCAAGATATTGAGCATGATACGCTCCCTCCTGCGCCGATCCAGCAGTGCCTTCAGCATTGCCAGCTTCTGAGACACAGTGGACAAGCCGACCCAGAAGTGCTGGGAGGTGACCGGCAGCGGGTGGGCGTCATTCCTGTGGGGAGGCAGATGGACACACCGCTCTTTGACCCGGCTCACATGGACATCGACAGGGACAAACACCACCAGCAGAAATACTAGTTTAGGGTTTAGTTTTAGGCAACCCTAACCCTAACCTGACTGAGAGGTACTAGCACCGCCTGCAGAAAGCGCGAAAGCAGCAGGGCAAGCGCAAGGTCCATGCTGCAAGATATGAGCTGCTGCTGCTGCTCCTGCTGTCCCCCCCCCTTCTAGCCTGGCCTTTCCTCTTGAATCGCAGGTGCAGTAGGGCCCAATAGGTATGCATTGTTCCTATAAGTGCAACATGGCCCAAAAGGTATGCATTTTACATAACAGGTGCAACATGGCCCAATAGGTATGCATTGTTCCTAACAGGTGCATCAGCACATCCTCATTGGAGGGCAGTGATACCTGGGAGCTCCCGTAACCAGATCGATGAGGGAGGTGGGCGAAACCTTGTTTTTGCTGTTCTCTCGGTACCGATTAGACATCATCTCGACCGCCTGAGGGGTCACAGGGGCACATGTGGAGCAACATGGGATCACCAGGGAAGAGGTGGAGCGACGAAGTAAGCAATGGCCCAGGGCCAGGCTGGGGACAGAGCATCGAGTGTAGCGCCTAAAAGACCGCATGTGCATCACCTACAAGACTGCATCATCGCATGTGCAGCGCCTTCAAGACTACATCATAGCATGTGCAGCGCCCACAAGAGGAGAGCACCAAAGAGCAGCGCATACAAGTGCAGGCCAAAGTGCAGCATCTAAAAGGGTAGCACACCAAATGCGGCGCCTACAAGACCGCTTTGTCAGCCGGCTGAGGTGGGACATTGGGCACCGAAGTGCAGAGCACTGTCTGCCAGCGTGGGGGGGGGGGGCAGAGCACCAAAGTGCCAGCACCTAAAAGACCGCATTGTCAGCCGTCTGAGGGGGAGACACTTAAGAGTACAAGGCCGCGCACCCACCTTCTGCTCCCTGCGCTCTGCTGCAAACTCTGCCAAGGCTGCCCTGTCCTGCTGCTGAGCCATCTTGTCCTGAATGTAGCTCTCCACCTGGCCTTTCAGCTCGGTCTTGGCCACAGGGTTCAGTCGTAGGGCCTGGGGCAGGAGAACCACACGCCCCGATCAGGCTGAAGGACGTTTGGGACTCAGTGAGCAGCCATCGTATGCGACAGGCCTGATGTGCCATCGTATGCGACAGGCCTGATGTGCCATTTGCATCCAACAGACTGTAAAAAAGAAATAGCTGAGCGCAGAATATCGACCATCATCAGCAGCGTTGGGCAATTTACATTCACGACGGTCGGCCTCGTTACGGCGACACAAGAATTGTACAGGTCTTCAGTCAGAATGTTACTGTTTACTGCGTAACAGACCGTCATACGTTACACCTGAGCCCCTTTTGTTTTACCGTGTCAGAGCCTAATTCTCATTCTTAGCACACATGGCCACAGCCCACACACATAGCTCCCTTCTCACATGCAGCCGTTGTTCGACCCTCATCTGAGCGCGGGTGAGCCGCTTGCCCTGCCACATGTTCAGCGAGTCTACAGACTTGGCAGCAAGCGGTGGGGTGGAGGCGGACCCCGGCGCTGACATCAGCCTCGTCGGCAGAAGTGAGCTCGACAGCTGCCCGTGCTGCTGCAGCAGCCCATCACTGAAGGCACCTGCGATTGATGTTGAGGGCCGGACCTCCTGAGCAGCCCCGCCCATTAGAGGCTTCAGCCTGCTGTTCCCCTGCCAGTGCTGAGAGTTCAGCAAGATGGCCAGACCATCGTCACCTCTCCGCAGCTCTATGTCCACGGAGGATCTCGAGGGCGGCGGCAGTCTTACGGGCGTTGACTGCAGGGATGGTCGCCGGCTGCGGCTCCGGACATCGTGTAGGCCCTGTGCCACGTCTGTGATTGAGTAGAAGGATGAGAGAGGCAGCGCTGTCCCACACCGGAGGACACCCTGGGACTGGATGCTGTCCACACTAGGATGACCAATGCCGTTCAGATTATCTGCAAACAAGACATGTTTCCCCTGTAATTTGTGATAGATTGGTGAGCGTCCAGGGTAAAAGAGCAACCAGATGTGGTAGGTGAGGATCCAATCCTACCCAACCCCGCAGGCCACAACCATCCCCTGGAATCCGCACTTGCAAAGAATCCCCACACGCGCAGTATGAAGCGCGGCATGCCCAGGTTAGAGTGCAAAAGAGTGTCCCCAGTCTCCCCACACGCTGGCACACCATAAATCCCCGCGCCCACGCACTTAGATACATGAGCGGGCCGTCCTGCTTTGCGCCCTTTTCTTGCGGCGACCTCCTCAGGACAGGCAGCTGCGCTAGGTCAGCTGCGGTTTTTGGCCTGGGTGGACTGCTGCGGTCATGGGCCAGGCTCAACTCATCATGATGGTACAAATTACCTGAGATTATAGGGTTTAGGGTTTAGGGTGGCTGTGGCAGGAAAGGTAACATTAATCATTGGTCAGTAGGAAGTATGACTAGGAATAGCATGGGTAGGTTGTGGTGGGAGACTCTCTATTCAGTCAGGAAGACGTGCCTGCTTTCGCACTCATAGGCCCCCATGGCCAGGTCGGGCGGCTCTCAAACAGAGTTACCTGGGAATTTCGAGTTTTCAGCCTTCAGCAAGGAGTTGCCGGAGCTTTGGCGGCCAGGCGTTCTCCCGCTGCCAGTGGAGCACATGGACATGTCAATTGCCTTGGTGGTGTACCTATGATAAGCAGGCGGGGGGGGATTCCCACCGACATAGACTGACCTCACTGGGTAACATTCCATAGTTTTTCATGAGATGCACGGTGTTTTTGCTTTGAAACCGACTCTACATTGAGCTACACTAGGGCACCGACAGACAATGCATAAACTATTTCACCCTTGAGGACCTCAAGAGGCTTCTTGTCTTCCTTCGTAATATGATGTGGCATGCCCCACCTGCTGCCCGATACATGTCTCCACCGTGGACATAACAAACTGGCGGCACACTGATCAACATGTGTGGAAATTATGTGCAAATCAACCCTCATCAAGGTTCAGATCTGTGTTAGAGATATGTGCTTTTGCAAGAGGGGTGTCGTGGCGGGGTAACAGATTTTTTGTAGACCTTAATCAAACTTTTCACGCATGAGTTATTGCGGCCGTGTGAGTGCTTGTTTCCTGTTCCTGCTCGCCTTTTCTTAGCTGCCGGTGAGGGCCCCATGCGCACCCGGGCTGTTTTTTTGTGTGTCAGCGCCTCAGGTTTTTGGGGGTTGGGCGGCCGGCCTCACACCTTGTAAAGTCCAAAGATAACTTAAAGAACCTCGACATTTCCAGTGCTGAGAATTCTCGTCCATAAGACAGAAAGCTTGAGGCAGATGACCGGAATCTAGTGATCCATATGAGGACAAATGGTCCGGCCCAGGCCCCACGGTCGCCAGGTGTCGTGCGCATGGCTTAGGGCATGGGACGGCAGGCACAGAGAGCAGATGCTGCATGGTGCCTGATTTTGTGTTGTACTGCTAATGAAGCAGCTTTGGAAGTCGAATGGGCAGTCGGCAAGCCATTCACCTGACAAAAGCTCCCTGAGACAAAGCCTTTTGCCTCTCCGACAGGCCCGGGTTCTCCGCCTGCTCCAACTTCTTGAGAATCATCCCCAGGGGAGTGGTCGGCGTGTCAGTCTTGCCTCTAGGATATGGGGTTCTGGACCCTGCATGGCTGACGGTGGGATGTCGGAGGTCAGGTGAAACAATTCGCGTTGGCAAATGCGCTGGGTCGACGTTGCATGAATTGATGAAAGGTACCGACTTGCTACTCGTTCCATGACGTCGCGTACCCGAGGGAGTAGAAACTGCTAGTGAAGAATTTCGTTGTAAATCCACGCTGACATCGTCGCTCCCTCTGGAAGATTCATTGAGTGACTCGTTTTTTTCACGACCCGGCTCAGGGAATGCTGGCTTCTTCTTACGCGGAAATCCCTGGATATTGGATCCACATTAGTAATATGTGTTAGCAGCTGATCCTAAACAAGACGTTCGTGCGCTCGAGGGACTAGGACACCGCGGGATGCTGATAACAGAACTTTGCATGAAGACATCGAAATCACATTTATATAATATCAATAGAAGAAAGATAAACGCCAAGAATATGCGAAAAGCTGCAACATAAAAACGCAACATCGTGAGTTTCAGGAAGTACGGCATGGACACCTGGGGATATGCGCCGGTGCCGAAAACGCCGGTGCTGTTCCTTTTTTGCCATCCTTAATCCACGGCACAAACGGCATTCCTTGAGACATGCTCTGGCGTATTCTTTCTTTCGATTTCTGAACAATTCAGGACACTTACACATTCCTCCTCTGTCACACCTTACTAAATCCAAGCCCATGGTCACATATATGTAAGAATTACATGGCAGGACCTCCCAACTTGCATGATATACATGACAAGACACCTTTGGGCCCTGCTGAGAAAGGCTTAGCCACGTGGGCGCCCAATGATCTGGTCTGCAAGGGGTGTCTATCTGGTGCACAAGGCAGGAGTGGACAACGTGTGTCAAGACGTCTTTTTCCCCCTGTCTGCCATGTTGAGGCAGAGTTTACGCCCATGCTCCTACCTACCTTACCCACGGGTAAAGGTGCGTGGTAATATAGACATATAGTTGGGCATGCTGTGCGATTCAAGGGTGACCTGCACATCAATACATCATCGCATGTCTGCCTGCCTCAAAGGCTGGCACGTTGTGTTCACTTTTTCAGTGGGCGCTAGACCACTCATAGCAGATCGATGGACTGATGCCACTGGGCAGCTAAGGGACCAATTATTGACAGGCCTGACGCCGGTTGTCAGAGTAACAGGGCTTGCTGCCCCACGTCTGTAGGCAGTTATTGCAGTATGCACCAGCTCAAATGCCAGCCGAACAGGGCACTTGCCTCTCCCCTTGTGATGTGAAGACAGCACTCGGGTTCCTATTTATCGAACACGGACACGGGGTACAACAAATCTCCTACAGCGCCTCATCGTCTAGCTGCACCCTAAACCCCGCACCTGACCGATAGAATTCTAGACCTTGGGTCGTAAAGGAAGTAAAAGGTCCACAGCTCTCTCTTTTCTTCCAATTGGCAACCAATTTTGGCCAAGCTGTAAACAAGGCTCCAAGCACAGGCTCCAGCAGGCTCTACCAAATCCACACCAAGGTCACACACGTCTCATGACGAATATGTTTCGCTCACAGCTCATCCTTGCACCTTCTTGTGTCTGTGCGCGTGGACTTGATAGGCTCCACACCCATGCTCCATGTGGCTCAGAATGTGCAGCCCCCGCTCATGAGGATATCGGCCCGTTCTTGCACCTCATTCTGACGAGGCGCCTTGACCTGAAAGATTACATAGAGCACGGCATGGCTGGTCCTGCACATGCAGTAAGGTGTTGAGGGACGTTGAACGACATGAATGCTGTGCATGCTGTGCATGTAAGCTTCTTTCATTGATCCCTTCCATTCCACCTGCCCCGAGCTACACCGCTCCCATGCATGTGTTAAAACACTGTGAATGGATGTGCCCACACATTGCGCAATCAAAGGAATATGCATTGACACACTGGATTTATCACCATAGCAAATAAATGACCAATTGAGTACCGGTACGGTACAAACAACTTGCTGGGGCATGGATTCAGTGAAAACATCAAGGGGAGGCTCCCTTGGCGCCCATTGAGTTGTAAGGAAGCTAAAGACAACAGCGGAAACATGGATGTGGATGGTCATACACCACGACTCACGCTGCAAGTGCAGGCCAAGCTGCGTAGTCAGCATACCAGAAGATTGTAGCCAGCCATGACCCAGGATGGGGTTTCACCTGCCCTGCATCATAGCTGGGAGCAGGAGGGATGCAAGGCCCGCTAGGAAAAGGAATGTCCTAAATTAAGCCCCTGGGAATTATTAGGCCATGCGGCTTTTCTTTGAAACGTGTGCGCTCTTGCATTTTCCTTCAAATGCTTCACCACTGGCTTTCGCACTCAATCGGTGCTGTCAAGGGCTGGCCAGTGCTATCTGAATGCGCAGCCTCCTTGGTTGCATGGGCTGATGCAACCTGTGGGGTGCATCATGTATGAATTGACACCTCGATGCGTTCTCGCATGCTGATGAAGGTACATGACCTTCCATGCCAGCAGGAGTATAATCCACGCTTCACTAAACGATCCTTCGCCTACAATTCAGCTTATCATGTCCTACGGCTGGGGAAGGTTGAAGCATCAAGCGCTGCTGCTTGGGCCCATGGCTGTCTAGTTTGGGGTTTAGGTTAGGGTTTAGGGTTGATAATTTTGGACAATATATGCCCAGAGGTGTCTGCCTGGCAACCACTCAAAGATTGTCTGATGCACACTAAAATAAATGTTGAAGCACTCACTGTTGGTGATACTGGTGTACGGTGTAGAGGGCCAGCAGGAAGAGGATGGAGGTGAAGAGAAGGAGGATCGTAACTACCCGCTTGGACTCCTCTCTTAGTTTCTTGTGTGCCCTGTGATCACATTTTTGTATATTTATTCGGATCATTTAGGAAACGTGAATCACTTTGGAGAGAAGGGGGGGCACAAGGAATGTGTGGGCTGTGCGGGCATCGTGGCCAATGTGGGGCCATGCAGCTCATGCTTAAAATCACATATGCTGATGGATGGGCACCATCCCCCTAGCACGCCTTGCATGGCCGCCAAGGGCCCTGCCAGGGCATGACGGCTTGGGCCTGGCAGTGTTCCTTTGAGAGCCTGCCCACTGGACCACTGCAGGTCCAGCAGGAGTGGGACTAATCAGAACAGGCTTTGGACGAATTGGGTGTAAACATAGACACGGTGACATCCACTAGGTCGTTTGGCTGCTTGTGGGGTGTGTGGGGTGTTGAGTGCCAGACCCAGGGTGACAGGTGACACTGGGGGGCATAAGTACTAGAGGGTAGCCATGGCCCATGCTTTGGCCCAATTTGGCAGCTTCCTGAATCCACGTTTCATGAGGCATGACCTATATGTTGATTTATTTATGCTAGGCAAGCCTGCCGTGTGAGTGCCTGATGAGCTGCTGTTGAGAGGCGAAATGGACCTGTACTGATTTGAATGCACAAATGGTTTTCAACGATTAAACCGTAGATTTTAAATGCCTTCCCTCTGGTGTAATTTTATTTTTGTTTTATGCCTGCCTTGAGACAAATGTGTCCTTCAGTTGAACTGGCATTGGAAATCGAGGATAAGTATTTTCATGAATACCTGACCTGGGGTGAGTCAACCTTCACTTTTAAGGCGAGGGAAGGCAACTCGCATCTAATGTTTTGAACATGGGTTAAAAAGCCTGAACTGGTGAGCAGCTTTTGTACAGTAAGGTCAGCCACGACCCTCTGGCCACGACGGAAGCAAGGTCGGCACTTTTTTTTTATGAAACCATTATATTGAATATAAAAAAAGCCTGACCTGATGAGCAACTTCTGAGCAGTTAGGTCAGCCTCCACCGAGACGTTAACGGCGCCCGCCTCACAGCCCACCAAGACGCTTTGGTGGTGCCGCTGCAAGTGCTGCTGCTGCTTGCGATCTTCAGAAGCTGGCACCTGCTTTGAGGCCCAAACCGCCATCAGGAGGGGCGGGATTTTCGTCACGCTGCTCCCCTTGCAGTCTGGGTAGGGCTCCTCTTAAAAAAGTTGCCGCGGATAGTTGCGGCTTTCACGTTGTATACGTGGTCGTGCGCCGTCACGCTGCCTGATCAAGTGGTAGCCTGCTTGAGTGAGCTGTCAGTGAGTGGGTGGCACTGTTGGTTGATGGGGCATCTAGAGCCTGCTGAAGGCAAATTAAAACAGGAAGCATTCATGTAATACCGGTAAGTCGTGCGGCAGGAAGGTATTGGTTGCAGCCAGAGGCTGACTGGGACTCAGGGTGAATTGGTGAGGCATCTGAAGGTGGGTGCCCATGTCAGATTTAGAGCATGAACTATGAATACAGGATTAAGTTCCGCTATCAGCAATGTGGTTGCATAGCTGAGCGCATATCTCGTTGTGCCAATGTGGTGCAGCATGCAACTTGGAGCCTGGTAGTGCCAAGGCTTGCGGCTTTTATGGCTTTGTGTGTGCAGACAGGGAATCAGGTTATGTGACGAATCCATGCAGATGTGGCGAGATATGCCATCAGCCTTAAGGAGTTTTTGAAGGGGGTGTTAAACTGTTGGGCAAGGAGGTCACCAAGAAGCACAAGGTGAAGACCAGGGAGGATAGACACTCAAGGTACACATGTCTAAGCTGAAGTTAGATGCTAGTTTGTGGCCCAAGTCTTCAGTTTCTGGAGTATTTTGATCTCCAACGAGGGAAGGTATGTAGGTACATACCATAACCAGTATCCTGGGCTGGATCCCATACCTAATTTTTGCTTCCGGCTTTTGTTTTCCCAACCAAATAGTTGGGCGCCCACGAGGCAGAGCCTTTAGTGCTGCTGGGCCCAGAGATGTAATGGCATTGACCGATCAGGATAATTGGTCATGTTTGGTGGTGTTGAAAAACACCGGTTGTGTCGAAGGACGGCAGCTAAGGATTATGATCGTTTAAACCTCAGCAGACTCTCCATCCTTCTTGCTCTTCTTGGGCAGCAGGACGGAGTGGATGTTGGGCAACACGCCACCAGATGCAATGGTGACGGTGCCCAGCAGCTTGCTGAGCTCCTCATCATTACGGATGGCCAGCTGGATGTGGCGGGGGATGATGCGGTTCTTCTTGTTGTCGCGGGCAGCGTTGCCGGCTAGCTCAAGCACCTCGGCAGCAATGTACTCGAGGACTGCAGCCAGGTACACAGGGGCGCCAGCTCCAATGCGCTCAGCGTATTTGCCCTTCTTCAGGTAGCGGGCGACACGGCCCACGGGGAACTGGAGACCAGCCTTGGCGCTGCGAGACACGGACTTCTTGCCTCCAGCGGCCTTGCCGCGACCACCACCAGCGGATACTGTCTTGCCAGCCATGTTGCCGAGGGTAATATGGAAATACAGTGAAAGGTATTCTAGTATCTGAAACTTGCCATGTGTTGTTATAATAGACGACATGAAGGCCGGATCAGCAGACCAGCCAGCTGTCGGTGCCTGCTGATCCGGTCGTCCGAACATTTGAACACTACATATACGTCTCGCGACCTCTAATTAGTACCCATTCACTACTCTCTAATTTCGTATCGACACAATGGCACCTAAGACAATCGCTGAGAAGAAGCCCACTGCAGTGGCCACTGCCGAGAAGAAGGTTGCGAAGAAGGTCGCAGTCAAGAGCACCGATGGCAAGAAGAAGAAGAAATCCGGCAAGGCAGTCGAGTCCTACAAGATCTACCTGTACAAGGTGCTGAAGCAGGTCCACCCCGACACTGGCGTCTCCTCCAAGGCCATGAGCATCCTGAACTCGCTCATGAACGACATGTTCGACAAGATCGCCACCGAGGCTGCCCGCCTGTCCCGCTACAGCAAGAAGCCCACAATGACCTCCCGTGAGATCCAGACCGCTGTGCGCCTGGTCCTGCCTGGAGAGCTGTCCAAGCATGCTGTCTCTGAGGGTACCAAGGCTGTCACCAAGTTCACCTCTGCCTAAGCAGCCCACATGCTGTTTTCTCTGCCTAGTCAGACCAAACCGGTGTTTTTCAACACCACCATCCTGATCCCATATCAATGAACTCACCCAGGCTCTTGCTACGACGGGCAATGTAACCCAACCTGATCCACATGCATCATCATGATCAGTGTCCTGTCTGTTTTGTGCTAGAGGGCAGCATGCGGCGCGGGCTATCATCCGGATTGTACACGAGCTATGAGTGTGTGAAACAAGAGAGAACATGACGGTAAATTCAACTAAGATGAGTCTCTGCCAAAACAACTTTGTGCTTATGATCGGTTTTTAATAAGTCACTGCTCAACACACGAGCCTAATCAGCCATCCAGCGGGGTGTGATATGATAAACCATGGATCCGATCCAAGATGGCTAGTTCATATAGGTATACCCATGACCAAGACACAGCATCCAATCAGTTGTTAGATGGGTATATATTACAACCAGGAAAAGCTAGTGGAGGTACATCCGAGCTGTCATGACCATGTTAAATGCTCACTTCGACGCCAATTTTCAGCAAGTCCAACCGCTGCATGTCGAAGCTGTCAAGAGTGTGCATCCAGGTCTGCTTGTCGCCGCTTCAAATGGGAAATGACACAACATGGCAATTCAATGCATGAGGGAATGTTGCATCATGGCATATTATGAATCACACTGTCATGACATGAGGCTACTCATGCATCATCCCAGTCCTCTTGAGACCGCTGATGATGACGAGGGGGGTTCCAAGGAGGCAGATACTTGATAAATAAGGAAACCCTGAACCCTAAACTAGGATAAATAAGGATGAACCCCAAACCCTAAACCCTACAAATAACTCATGGTTTTGTCACCGTCGCCTGACACCCTATCAAGAGGCGATATGTTGGCGGCATATGGGGCTGTCCAGTGTGGGGTCTAATGCAATTAAATAACTTACTAGCCCAACCCGAGGCCGCCCGAGTTGATCTCCGAGCTCTTGTTGTAGAAGAATTCGTCCCATTCTTGGGCCCCACGGAATGTATGCTGAGGGCATCGTTGTGCATCGCCGTCGGGCCCAACCTTCAGAATGGACATACACATTGTTTCAATGATGAAGGGCAAATCTCGAAATTGAGGAACAGTGCATGGATGCGGAGGACTTCGTCATGATTCATGATGCACTATCCAGATGCACTGGAGTCAAGCCCTTGTTGTTTCCATCTTTCCTCCCAACTATTTATAGTTAGGCGCCCACGCGGCCGAGCCTTTTTGAGCACGCCCAGAGGTGTAACGTCATTGACTGGAGCCAGGCCCTTCCTAATATTGTTAAAAAACGAATACATTCAGCTATTTTCCCTCTCTTGGGGTGGGAAAGAAAGTTCAGGAAAGAAGGCAAACTCAGGGGGGGCGAGCATGCCACACGTCCAACACCTAGGTACAGCTTTAAGTTGTGAAGCCTCCCCCTTGTTCTTCTCTTGTCCACCATATCAATGTTCCACCTGCGCCCTAGGGCCGCTTGGTACAACTTGACGTTTTGAGGACAACCCATGATGGCATTAGCCGCCAAGGCCATGAACACCAAACGCTGCGGCTCAAAGCTGGTTTCAAGCACCTGGTCCACGCATCCATTGTGATGCTCCGCTGAACCGTACAAACTTCACACAACTTTGCATGCAGCGCAAGCAGCCTGCATTTGGGCCAATTCGACTTTGCATTAGCTATCTGCAGCGAATCAGGTAAATCAATACAAATCAATCAATGCACAACTCATAAGCCTCAGGTGCACAATTCATAAGCCTCAGGTGCACAACTCAATTTGCAAGCCTCACATATTTGTCGTCGTCCAGGCCAGCAAAGTCCACATTTCCATCACAGTGTTGATCTTGCACTTGCGGAAGAGATCGCTGTTGAATACGTTTTGGTGGTTGCTAGTACCTGAAGTCACTGCCTCACTGCAATGTGATGGCAGGGGCAGATCAAGACATACAGTTGGCAAGTTCGTGCAGATGGCTGCTGCTAGCAGCTGGGGTCCATGAGATGGGCCATACAGCGGGTGGCTTCCTAAGGTTAGGAGTGCTTAGTTAACAAAGTTTAAGTGTCATCCTGCTTTTGCGAAGCATATCTTTCTCCGCGTGCCGGTGGCTGCAGCCAGCTGGGGCCCCTGCAGTCAAGTAAGGACACACAGCAGTGGGGGGCTGCTCCGTTGTCATTGATATTCGACAGCAATGGTGATAAAACACTTGCTATATGTGTCCACGTTAAGGATATGTCAGTTACCTCTGGTGCGACATGGGCGGCGGCCACATACCTACTGCTGCTGCTGTTGCTGCTAATACCTGCGTCAAGCCTCGCTCATTTGATTGCTATATCTTCCGACCCTGTTGCTTCTGCTGGGATGATGGTCCGTCCTCTCATCTCTGCCCCTTCAGAATTAGCTAATCCAGCTGGAAAGCCATGAGTGCCGTCCCGTCCCTCCCCAGAGGATGGCTGCTGGCATGCTAGTGATTTGACGATTTGGGTGTTGCTGGCTCCATAGGTAGCGTCGCAGGCAGCCTCCTGGTGTTGTGGCAGCTTCTGTTGTTGTTGTTGTTGCTGAAGCTGTGCATCTGCTGCTGTTGGATGGCGTTGTTGTAGCCACTCCTGCTCCATTCTATGCTGCTGCTGTAGCTGCTGCTGCTGTTGCGTGGGTTGGTGTTGCTTTTCCTGTTTGGAACCATCCCTACCTGTGCGATGTTGCATGATCCTGCCCCCCCTCCTCGAGGATATCGACTATCGAGGTCAGCACTGTTCGTGCGGCTATTGCGAGCCTCTTAAGACGCTGCTGCTGCTGCTGCTGCTGCTGCTGCTTTGGCTACTTTCCTGCCTCGCACTAATGGCATTGCAGCTGTTGCCTGTTGATGCTGCTGCCTGTTGGCTGCTTCTACTGCTGCTGAGGTGCCCGCTTGAGTGTTGTGCTTTAATGGATGATGATGAGGAGGAAGAAGAGATTATCATGCCTAGATCATGTGTTTTTGAATCGCTATTGTTTGTATCGAATGAAATTATACTGCAAGGGCAGTTCAAAATGAAGACACACCGACAGTGCCCTCTATATCGACTGTGGCGAGCAGCGAAACGCAAATACAGAAAGTAGATTTCTCACACTTTCTCAGCACACTTGTTCGCACGGGTCGCTGATGTATGGATGCAATTCGTTTCGCAGTTGACATCCCGTTCATATCATATTGCGCCATGATGCATCGAACACGCGGCTAACCGACAAGCTGGAAGTTCTCTCGATTATGATATCGTCTTCGACGTGCACGCTCACATACACTGATAAATCCTGGGTTGAACCACTACCATGCACTAGCTCAAAACAGAGTACCTTAGCTGGTATGTTGGCTGGCTAGCTCATTATCCTACAGTCTATCCATCCCACCCAGATCAGATCTGGTTCACAGCGTCCACACAAAGTCAAGCAGCCTTTCAACAGTCCGACACCTAAAAGCCAACAAGTGGGGCACCCCATGTCCTCGTCTACCGTCTCATCATTGGCTGATTGTTTCACACGGCTGACGGCATGAACCCGCAACATGCCACTTCAGCTGGCGATGTCGCAAAACGAGCAGCAAAAGCAGCAGATGCGACAGCTGCCACATCACCCTCAAGAGCATCGGGATCATCAGCAGCAGCTACAGCAACAGCAACAACGACCGAGGTCCACCCTCCCCCAGACAGCTTCCCTAGCTTCCCATTTGCTCCCTATCCCATCCAGCTCGGTCTCATGCGAGCTATCTACAGCTGCCTGGAGCAAGGCGGTGTTGGACTGATGGAGAGCCCCACAGGTGTGCTTCAGTGAGGCTGGCAGTTCAAAAGAGAGCTGGTTGACGGTGATTACGGCATGTGCTGGAAGGTTGAGGGGTGGAGGGGAGTATAGAGTCGCACATGGTCTGTGGGACTGAGGGGCTTAGGGGCTGCGGAACTGGAGGGCTGATGGAGAGCCATACATCGGCCATGGACGGAGGGGCTGATGGGCTGGAGGGTCCTGCATACCGGTATCCACAGAGGTTGAGGGGCTGTGGGGGACTGAGGCACGCATCCAGGGCTAAATTAAGAGCCTTACAGTATTTGTTGGGATGGTGAGGGGGCCATAAGCCCCCTTCAGCATCCCCCTTAAACACCCTTCACTCCATGCCAACACAGCCATGGCTCATTGTCTGCTGCACCTTCCAGACCCTAACTCGCACACCACCAAGGCATAGACCAGATCGCTTCACCCAGACCCTCGCGACCAGCACACCAAACACGTTTCCCCTCCACACCTTTGTTACAAAAAGACACAGACAAGACCATGCATCTTGTATGTGGCTCCATTCTCACCCTTTAGACCACTCAGACACGGGAAAAGGCAGGAGCATATAGCTGTTTGGCTATATCTATTTTGCTGCCCATTGCACCACCTAGACACCCACTGTTTCCACACCCTTCACACCGCACAGACGCAGGCGAGACCATGAGCCCCATCTGGGGCTTGCTTCAAATCTTCACACTCTCCGCACCCTTCACACCATTTACCCCATACAGGCACCGGTAAGACCATGAGCATCATCTGTAGCTCCCTCCAGTGGCTGCTCGACCACCGCCAACATGTACTTCAGCAACAACAGCAGCTTCAGGCCATGCTGAAGGAGCAGCGAGAGGCCAAGGACAAGGCGACTAGAGAATTTGTGGGTGAGGACGACGATGGCCTGCCGGATTGGCTGATGAATCCAGAAGCGCCGGCAGCTCAACAGCGGACCCCCTCTGTGTCTGCTGCCTCCGCCACAGCCTCCGCCACAGCAGCAGGAGCAGGAACAACAGTGGCAAGTGTGACTGCTGCTGCTGCTGCTGTTACTGCTGCCGCTGCAACTGCTGCTGCTGCTGGGCCTTGTGCTGCTCCTCCTGGCGTTGCTCTCACGTCTGCTTATACTCGGGGTGGCAACGTTTCTGTTACCACTGCCGCTATCTGCTCTGTCGCCGCCGCTACTGCTGCTGCTGCTGGAGCACATACTGCCCCTGGTACTCCGCCTGATGGTGCTGCACTGGCTAGTAGGGCACACTTAGCTCGACTCAGGCACAGCATCAGCAAGCACTCTGGGAGAAGCTTCTCAGCCTCTCTGTCAAGATCGGGTCCAAGGAAGGCTGCCATCAGCGTGTTGGGGTGGGTGGATGGGTGGGTGGGTGGGGTAGAGGTTGTGTGGGCGTGTGGCTAGCTGCATTAAGCTTGGAGTTGCCTGGTTATTCTGATTGTGCCGCATGCCGCATGGCTTCGGTGGGTGGGGAAGACGGATTGTGCTTATTAGTGTTTGCCCATCCAGCAGACATGTACCCCTATCCGCATCAGCTGTCTATTTCTATGTCCCTGACTCCCCCCTCCTCCTGCTTCAGCTGCATGGGAGATCATGTAGGGAGAGCGCACATGTTACCGGTCAGGCAGGCCCGTCAGGAGACTTCTACATCTCCTTCCCATGTCCCTGCAGGGGGGACCGGTTACCAAGCTGGCCATCAGACAGACCCGTCGCCCGGACCCGATACTAAAAACCTATCTCCCGGGTCCATTCAGGGGAGACCGGTTACCCAGCAGGCAGGCTAAACAGCCTAGGCAGCCCCTCTCCGGCTCTGCTGCCTTCAGCCTTGCTCAAGACGAGCTGGATCCAGATCTGGCACAATTTGCCCTGGATGATGTTGAGCCAGCAGGGCAGGACCTGATGGAGTCATCAGACGAGGACGGGGCAAGGCGGAGGCTGCAGGGGAGAGGGGTGGGCAGAGGGAGGGAGATCGGGGACAGCGGATCTAATAAGAGAGGGGCTGCCGTAGATCCACGGCGGATCTCAAACAGGGGCAGCAGCAGCAACGACAGTGATGGTGATGGTGGGATGAGCAGTGGCCGCCGTGTCAAGGAGGAGGGGTACGGGGCACCTTCGGCTGGCAAAGTGCAGGTGGGCTTGCTGCTGCTAATGCTGGCTTCTTGATTTATCAGGGCGGTCGTTTTTATAAAAAGGGTGGTCGGAATGGAGAGTGAAGGTGTATCGTCCTACCTGTTTGACCCTGCTCCCCTCATCTAGGTCTTCTGCACATAAATCAATTCACAATGTCCGATTGTAAGGCCCGGACACTCCAATTCGCCCCATTTGTCTACATGATGCCTGTGCTACGCTTCAATGACGCCTCCAGGCCATTGTCTGTTGCTAAACCCACTCCCAAATGTCCCACTCTTAAATGTCCCACTTTCTGTGGATACATGCTGCGGGTTGATGTGTCACCAGTTATGCTGCAACTCGTCAAGTGTGTATGTGCAACGTTTAGTCTTCTGATTGCAGCCTGTCCCACTCCCAGTTGTCGCATCCCAGCTTGGCGGGATATGCTTTTGGTTGGGTGCGCTGATTGCTCCTTAACGATACACACTTTATTTGCACGCAGGTGATTTTCTGCAGCCGGACCCACTCCCAGTTGTCTCAGTTTGTTGGGGAGTTGAGGCGCACTGACCTCCCGGGGACTATATCTGTGGTCGCCCTGGCAGCAAGAAAGGTGGGGGGTCCACCTGCCTCCCATCTTCCTACGCCTCCTTAAAACATTCCTACCTCCTTCTTCCTCTGCCTCTATCCTTCTTCCTCTGCCTCTATCCTATTTTTTCGTTGCAGGTGTTGTGCATTAATCAGGCCGTGATATCAGCCGGACCCGCCTCCTTCATTAATGAGAGGTGTACGGACCTGCAACAGGTAGATCAGGGGGCTGAGAACCGAAGCATTGAGGCTTTAAAAACGTCTCATTTAGTTATCAGAAAACGAGCTGCCTGAACAGAGCCCCATTGAGGTCATTGAATAGAGCCCCCGTCCTGGCCTTCCTGCTGCAGAGTTCAGGAAGCGCCACAACTCATGGGTGGTCGGACACTTGGGCAGACTGCGGGTTACAGCTGCACTGATACCATAGGACAAGAGGTCACTTGCTGTCACAATAATGTGCCTGAGTGAACTGTAGGCAGGGGGCATTCCAGCTGCAGGATCGGATAATATTGCTTCGGTTCTCACATGACTGTCTGAGTGCACATGGATTGCCTCACTGATATATGTCTGCCCTTTGACAGAAGAAGTCCAGCAGCTCAGCAGCCAACAAGGCAAGCCGTTTGTCAGCAGCTGCCACAGCCTATCAAGGAGGCAAGGCAGCTGCGCCTGCCGCCACGGGGCCATCAAGGGGTAAGCACATACACACACACAAATACACAACAAATCAGATCCAAGAGTCCTCGCATCCGGCGGGGACGGCCTGTGGCGATTGTTGCGGAAGGCATGCCCGCTCACCTGCAGCAGAGTTGTGTGCTTGGCCCACTCCCTGTCCTGCCAACAAGAGCCTGCAGTACGCAGCGTCGACCCTTCTGTTAGAAGAAGCAGCCAGCCAGTCACTGCTACATCCACATGCCATTTACACGGGCAGTGTGCCTCCAGGGCTGCCATTGAATATTTACGTCTCTGCCCGCGTAATACATCCCTTCATACCCTGAGCCCTCGTCTCCAGCGGTGACCGTTGGCCATTAAAGCAGCATGTCCTGCAGTGTGTTAGAACCTCCATGACCAGGGCCAACAAGGCCAATCAGTCAGCAGTAGTGCGGCCCGAAATATATACCAGACAGCTGGGGCGGGGGCTAATCACATGTTAGGTGAGTCACGTGAAGAAATGTTCATAGGAGAGCCCTCTTTGACCCCGGCTTTGACGGCCTTGGCTAGGCCACAGGGTGCGTGCAAGCTGAGCTAGATTGCGCTGTTCAAATCTGTCCCCCACATTCTGTACGGTCCCAGGGACGAGGGCTGCATTGAATTGCGCTCGTGAGTTTGCACTATGTGACATGCAGTTGATTATTTGTGATAATTCTATTAGAATGTTACGGTATCCTGATATCTGGTTTCTGACAGAAGCTGGATGAGCCTGGCCTGGATGTACAGCCTGGGCAGCTGCCTCTATCTGGTGGATGGGGGCCTACAGAATATTCGAAAATATCCATTTCTTTTTTTGCTACTCTACTTGTGTTGTTTTACCAGGAGCTGGTCGTTCGCGGACCTCGGTTCTGGGTAGCGGCGGCTGCCCCCATCTGGTGGATCGAGGCGAGGCATGGGAGGGATTCACAGACGATGTCCTGGGCCAGCCCTTGGATGTGGAGGTGAGGGGTGAGGAAGAGACGGATATGACTGCCTGGATGCATGGGGATGCAAATGGATCTACATGGATCTTCATGGATCTACATGGATCTTCATGGATCTACACGGATCTACATGGATCTACATGGATCTACATGGCTTAGCTGCATTTTATGTCCATGCCCCCCTAAGCAACTGGCCAAGGGGGCGCTTCCCAGATGGCTGCATACAGCCATTCCGGCATGATGTGAAAATCCCCAGCTGCACCCACCCCTCTGGCTCATGAAGGGATGCTGAGCTGTCCCCCCATCAGGACCTGGCCAAGGCGGGCGCTGCCCATGGTGTGTGCCCCTATTACGGCAGCCGTCGTCTGGTGGCCGAGGCGGACCTGCTGTTGCTTCCCTATTCGGCTGTGCTGAGTCAAGACATGAGGTGTGGATATCAATGTGTGTGGTGTTAGTCTGTGTGAATTATCCGTAGGTGTGAATGTCAATGATGGCCGAGGCCGACCTACCTGCTTTTGTCCTGTTTTTTTTGTTTGGACTTCAGAAAGTGGGAGGCCGGCCGCCCAACCCTGAAAACCTGAGACCTAATTGGCTGTGCTGAGTCCAGGCACAAGATATGGGGTGTGGCTGCCAATAGGTGTGAATGTGCTTGTGTGTGTATTTGTGGCTTATGTGTGAATCTGTAGCTTATACACTGCTGATGAGGCTCCGATAAGGATGATTGATGCTCCCCAGCTAGCCATATCGTATTTCGTAGGAGCTCCCCTCCCTGGGGCAGTGGCAGCTAGCAGGCAAGGTCCTTTTGTTCGATGCGGCACACCACCTCATGGGATGGTGTGCTGCATCGATAAGGGGATGGTGTGCCCCCCCCCCCCTAATTCTTGCCCGTTAATGAATCCATAGCGTGCATCCCATGGCGTAGGGACTCCCTGGGGGTGCAGCTGGCAGGTAATATCCTGGTGTTTGATGAGGCTCACAACCTGGTGGATGCGGTGAACGGAGCGCACAGCTGCAGCGTCACGTTGAAGCAGCTCAGAGGGGCGGGCAGGTGAGATATGTGCGGTATATCTGTCTTGTCATTTATCAGCATTCAACTCCTATGTACTGGTGTACACAATACTTGTTTTGGGCCTGGGGTCTCACAGCTGTAGTGTCATGTCGAAGCAGCTCAGAGGGTCTGGCAGGTGATGAAATGTGTCTCCTATTGGCACCCTGGTGTAGCCCAGCGTGTGAAGTTCTCTGCCTTGCTGATGGATGCGTGTGACAGGCAGCTGCAAGCGTACCTGGAGCGGTTCAGCAGCCGGCTCAGTGCAAGGAATGCTCAACAGGTAAATAAAGAATAAACGAATGGAAAGCAAATCGGTTTAATATGGTGAGCATATCCTGAATGTCATTTTCCTGGACCACAAGGTATTGGATACAATACTGGATCCTTGTCATAACCCTTATGGTTAAACACACTGGATGCAAAAAATTAGCATACGTATTTTTTTCTTTTACTCCGATCCGAATCCAGGTGCAGCTCCTGACCCGAGTGATGGCTTGTCTAGGCAATGCGCTCGCAGACCACGGGGGTAACAACACATCACTCCCCACCAGCACCCCTCCTACTGCTGCTGTGACATTCACCACAGCCTCTCCTGCTGCCGCTTCTGTCGCTGCTGCTGCTGGTACAATTACCAGTCCTGCTACCGCCCCTGCTGCCAAAAAGGCAGCAGCATCAGCTGTCATTCTCAAAGCCACAGCAGCGGGAACAACAACAGGGGCATTATCATCATCAGCAACAGCAGCAGCAGCAGCGGGAGCAAGAGCAGCAGCAATGCCGTCAGCAGTGCAACCATCATCCTTTGCGGCCGCAAGAATACCTGAAGGTCTCGCCGCCGCCGCCGCCGCTGCAGCAGGAGCAGCGCCGTCAGCCCAGCCTTCTTCCACTCCCGGCGGCCGGGTGGTTACCGCCAACGACTTTGTGTTTGACTGTCGGTTGGACGGCGTGAACCTGATCCAACTGCTGAGCTGGGCCAAGGAGACCAAACTCATGCAGAAGGTAAGATGGGAGATGAAATAACATTCCACCTTTGAACTTTCAACCCTAACACTAAACCATAAGGCACAACATCTGAACCCTGAGCTTGTAATCAGTAACTCTTAAGAAGGAATGCTGAACCCTGAACCCTGGGCCTAAACCTGAAATCACAATTCATACCCCCCGATCCCCTGTTGATGTACGAGCAGGTGTCAGGGTACGCACAGACCCAGGAGGTGGCTGCCGGAGGCTCCAGGCTCGATGTAGGGGGGGGGGACAAACCTCTTGGAAGCTCCGGACCGGGAAGCATTGGATCCGGAAGCAGCAGCATCCGCGCAAGTCAGCTGTCTGTTCTGCACGCTTGTACCGCCTTCCTGGCTGCTCTCACAAACCCCGATGCAGACGGCAGGCAAGTTGTTTGCTCACATGCCAGACCTGCTGAAATCATATAAAGGCTGCAAGCAATGCCCCCCTAGCCTCATCCGTGCCGGTGATATTACAATTGCCCCATGTGGGATGAGCAGGGATCTTCCTCGAGGGCTGCTGTCATTTTCTTCACCCTCCCTTCAGCAGTGTTTCTCTGCCCTCAGCCAAATTTGGATTGATCAACCACGCATCTGGAACCGCTATTTTGTTACACTGTTCGGTTCGCACAGCCTGGCTATGTCATTCATATTTTACAGTGACTGGTTGGCACTGTCACCAGACTGCAACCTCAGCAACCTCTATTGTTCATGAATGCATTTTTTGTCTTTGAAGAAGAGGGATGCACCCAGTTGGTTTGTCTGCTCCCATGAATCCCATGCCACCATCTGCTTATATTTATGCTGCGTTGGCCCATGCTGCACTGCTGCCTTCACCTCCACGCTCCTGTGGGGCATAGCTTGCCTGTTTTCTTCCCACTCAGCCGCCCTCGCCCCCCGCCGCGTGCCTCAGGATTGTCATTGAAATGTCGGCTGGGGCTCTGCAACGCGTGCCTATGGATAAAGGTAACGCGGGCAGTCCCGGCACACTGACAACTTTCTTGAATGAAGCAAGTGGACTGCATACGGAAACTAACTGGAATGAAGCCGAGATCAAATAATCGGATGGGTCCACCGGATGGGTCCACCGGATGGGTCCACCGGATGGGTCCACTGGATGGGTCCACCGGATGGGTTCACCCATACAATAGTCTCACATGCTCTCTGTCCCTTGGGTAGCTGATGTATGATGGTAGATGATCTGGCGATAGTTGATTGGTGAAAGCTCCGCCAAGGCGCTGCTTCCGCCTGCTGAGTGCAGCAGTGGATGTAGGGGGGGGGTGGGGGTGCAGCCTGTCTCAGGTATATACCTCACATGACCCCTTTTTCCCTAGCCCTCCTTCTCCCCCTCCCCTTCCTTACCCTCTGGACTGTGTCAAACAATATTGTGGGCGGTGGAGGTGAAGTGGGAGAGGTATGTCTCAAGTGGACACATCTCTCAGACCCCATCCCTGATGTCCTCTTTGCCCTCTCTCGCCCCCCAGCTGAGGATCCAATGGGCGGGAGCGGGGGTGGCGCATGTCTCAAGTATGTACAACTCAATGCTGCTGCCCATTTCTCCAAGGTGTGTTGTGTGTGTGCGCAAAAATCAGCCTACAGCCTGACCCTACAGCCCAACGCTTGAGGTATAAATCCGTAACCCTGGTAAACGTATAATGTCGTGGACTCAATTTGCCTCTGCAGACTGCAGGAAACATTGAACTCAATCAGTCCATGGAGGGGTTTCCACTGCCTCCCTGCTCCCTTGATGCCCTGCCTACAGGTGCTCTCTCTTGCCAGGTCGGTTGTCCTGGCCAGCGGCACGCTCTCACCAATACAGGCAGGTTGCTCAATGTGCCTGGAAGGTAACAGAAAGGATGCACCAAAGAAATAATATATCTAGGCTCAAAACTCACTCATGTGTACAGCTCGGTTGCATGACAGTGAATAGTACGTAGGCTCCACCCCTCACTGCCCCTCTTCTTCTTTCCTCACCGAAGAGTCCTGGATGCAGCGGCCCCTTTCATCCACCCCTTCACCCCTCACAACTGCCAAATTATCTTCTCTGAGGTATCATCCAGTTGCAGGTCAGTCGTGGATCAAGCACCCTGCCTCCACTGCTGAGCTCCTCCTCCCCTGACTACCCTCCCCCGACATGTCTGACGCTACCTCTCACCCTGCCTATCCCTCTCATCCCCTCCCTGCCCCTCTCACCCTCCCTGCCCCTCTCACTCTCCCCACCCCATTCACCCTCCCTGCCCCTCTCACCCTCCCTGCCCCTCTCACTCTCCCCACCCCTCTCACCCTCCCTAGCCCTCTCATTCCTATACGGCAATACATTTAGATGTTCTCCTCCATCTTCTCATCAGCCACCGGTGGGGAATGATAATTGGGCAGGCAGGCCCCACCGCTCTTTAACCTATATTTGAATCACCACATTCCTCTCATTGCATTGCTCCCTTCTTACAGGGTGTCGTCCAGCAGCTATTCCCATCTGTCCCCGCTGCCACCATTCAGCACTATGAGTGCGGTCACGTCATCCCGGAGGGAAACCTTGTGGCCATGGTGGCTGGTAAGGGGCCCTCAGGCCTGGCCTTATGTCTGAGGCATTCAGAGAGGGGCAGGCCTGAGGTGATGGACGAGGTGAGTGTGACTCCCCTGGTGAGAAGCTTGTGCCATTGCTGATGGACGAGGTGAGTGTGACTCCCCTGGTGAGAAGCTTGTGCCATTACTGATGGACGAGGTGAGTGTGACTCCCCTGGTGAGAAGCTTGTGCCATTGCTGATGGACGAGGTGAGTGTGACTCCCCTGGTGAGAAGCTTGTGCCATTGCTGATGGACGAGGTGAGTGTGACTCCCCTGGTGAGAAGCTTGTGCCATTGCTGATGGACGAGGTGAGTGTGACTCCCCTGGTGAGAAGCTTGTGCCATTGCTGATGGACGAGGTGAGTGTGACTCCCCTGGTGAGAAGCTTGTGCCATTGCTGATGGACGAGGTGAGTGTGACTCCCCTGGTGAGAAGCTTGTGCCATTGCTGATGGACGAGGTGAGTGTGACTCCCCTGGTGAGAAGCTTGTGCCATTGCTGATGGACGAGGTGAGTGTGACTCCCCTGGTGAGAAGCTTGTGCCATTGCTGATGGACGAGGTGAGTGTGACTCCCCTGGTGAGAAGCTTGTGCCATTGCTGATGGACGAGGTGAGTGTGACTCCCCTGGTGAGAAGCTTGTGCCATTGCTTGTTTTGTTTGAAAAAGGCTTCACATCATAATTGAGGGTTTAGGCCCCGGTGTTTGCGGGATTCAAGCCCCTGTGTTTGAGGCATTTAGCGGGGGGGAAGACAGCTTATGGACAGAGTGTGTGTGACAGGTTTTTACTTGTTGCTGACATCATAAAGCACTGTACTGTCTCGTGAGACACAGGTGGGCCGCCTGCTGCTCAACATCTGCAGCGCTGTACCGGATGGGGTGGTGGCCTTCCTGCCGTCGTTCGCGCAGGTAAGAGATCGAATACTAGGGATGGCCTGTAGTTAGATAGGGGAGTGGCCTACCTGCCCTCATTTGCATGGGGAGGAAATGTGGGGTTGAGAATTTGGGGCTTCTGGTTTAGGGTCTAATCAGGGTCAGGCATCAGTTACATTCGTGCCTCCATTTTTACTTGTGGGTAATTTGAAGGTAAAAGAGGTTGGAATGCAGGGGTTGGGGGGTGGGTAAAGTAGGGTTGCTGTCTATTGGTTAGGTTTGGGGGTCTTTGGGGGTTGGGGTTGTTCTTGTCTTGAATCTCGCTTCCGGTGTGATTAGATATGGGCTCCCGCCCTCACTTGTCCCTGCCTCTCTCCCGAGCTGGTTGAGCCGTGTCACGGGTGACGCTCATCCAAGGGCATCTGTTTATCTGCTGAGGATCTTACTTACTTTTGCCCTTCGCCCCACGTCAGGCACATATTGATTGCTTTCTTTCGATCCAACAATTCTCCCTGCTTGGTGCTCTCAGCTGGATGCCTTGGTGGCCCGCTGGACGACCAGTGGGATCATGAGGTCCCTCGAGGGGAGGAAGAAGGTGAGGGGGGATGATAGGCCTCTTCAGGCTCATCAGCAAGTCAACAGGGAAGAACAGTTTGATGTGTGGGTATTCTCCGGGGAGGAGGAGGCCATGAGCGGCCTTTATGTTCCCGGTGCTGCAGCATGTGCAGAGGATGGGCCTCCCCAGGTACAGAGCATGTGGTGATGAGAGGCTGCCATCTCTCGGGGCAAAGATATGCGAGATTATTGTAGGTCTCCGCACTCAACGGGAATACAAAAACGCTGTTCCGTTTCACATTGAGTGGTGTGTGACACGTATCCATTTTTTGATTGATATCACGATGCAGGTTCTGAGGGAGCCGCGCAACGCATCAGAAGTGGAATCTGTCTTGGCGCAGTATGCTGCAGCTATCGCCGCTGCCCGAGTTTCAAAACACCAACAGCCGCCGCAGCAGCAGCAGCAGGGTTCACAGCAGACAGGTGCTCTACTCCTGAGTGTGGTCGGCGCCAAGCTGTCCGAGGGCATCAACTTCGGGGATGAGCTGGGCAGGTCAGGAGATATCAGAGGCTTATAAAACTTCAGTTACACACACTAAATATAAATTTCAGCCTCATTTCTGATGCCTTACATCTGACGCCTAATTATACCTGACCCCTTATTTTACTGTATGGGTGGATCTATTTACGGTTCTACGACCCACTCGCAGTCTGCTGCTCTTGGCATGCATCTAGTGGCATTTATCCAGTGGCATGCATGGCATAAATTATGATTAGTCTGTTGCATGATGTAAGGAGTGCCGTAATGTATTTACTCCTTTGCTCTGCACCTGACTGATATGTGTGCCTGTGGGGGGGTGGTGGACATGCCCCTGCCCTGACAATTGCACATGTTTTTTTCACCAACCAACCGATCTGCAGCAAAAAAATGTGATGTGTGTCTTCCCTTCCAATTGCCAGGTGTGTGGTGGTGGTGGGCATGCCATACCCCAACCCCAATGACCCAGAGCTCAGAGAGCGGATGGCTTTTATTGATAGCCAGCCGGCAAACGACAACGGGGTGGGCGTCAGATTCACAGGTTGGGGAGGCGGGTTGGAATACAGACAGGACCCTATACCATACAATATGATTATATGAACCCTGGGCCGTCCACCCTACATGCTATGGCCATGTTTGACAGGTCCCTGGAGGAGTAAGTGGCTTATAAATTAAGTATACCCCGGCAACCCTGGTGCTGTTTGATAAATATTTGAAACGTAGACCATGAAACGAGTACCCTGAACAAACCACCTTCAATCTGGACCCTGGATCCTATGCCATGAATCGTTAATCCTGAAACCTAGACTGTAACCCTGACCTTAAGTCAATATCCCTGAAATCTAGACCCTGGAACTTGTACCCTGATAAGAAGAACCTCACGCATAAAGCATTCAAGTTGTCTGCTGATGTATCAATCCTGAGACCTAGTATACCCTGTATACCGGGGGCCTCAAAATGCTGATCCCAAAGTATTAAGCTTGGACCCTTAAGCTTAGACCCTGAGATCCAGATCCCGTTCTCCCTTATCCAGGCCAGCACTACTACGAGGACCTGTGCATGAAGGCCGTCAACCAGTGCATCGGTCGAGTGATCCGGCACCGGGGGGACTACGCGGCGGTGGTGCTGGCCGACGTGCGATACTTCCAGCAAGGGCGACAGCATGCCCAGCAGCAGTGGCAAGAGCAGCAGTTACAGCAGCAAAGGCAGCAGCAGCAGCAACAACATCAGCATCAGTCTCAGCGAGGTCTTTGCCAGCAGCCACCAGTGTTGGCTTTGGAGGTAGGATACAGGCAAGGTGTCGAACCCTTCAGAGGTCAGGTCCCAGAATCCGATTTTTGTGCTTGCAGTGCCCAGAAGTTCTATCGGATAATCAGTAGCACGCACCTGCTCCACCATCACATCCTGAAGGATTAAAACCTGTATACCTGACACAAAGTACGAAATCCCACGCTCTATACAGTTAAGCCAAAAAGGAATGCTGTGCCCCGAAGCCCATGTTGCACGCTCTCAATGTACTAAATTTAATATTCGCCCCAAGGTTGAAGTTCACCCGTTTAACTCTGACTCCCCTTGCAGGTGTCTGGGCAGTCAGGACGTGGCAGTCTAGGGGGACGGCCGGTGGACCGCCTGCCTACTTGGATGCAACCCTCCTTGGTTGACGTGCCGATGGAGTTTGGACAAGTCATGGGCCGGCTGCATGCCTTCTTCAGGGCGCACCGGTGAAGGATGCGCTGCTTATTGGTAACCACCTTCAGGCTTCGTGGTTGTTTTGTTTTGGTACATTTTCTGGTAACCGGTAGTTGAGATTTTGGCAGTTGATAACTTCTTGAAGTGGGTGGTTTTAAATCCTTGCTGCAGAGTCAGCGTATTTGCCCAGGGCCCCGGCTGTGGTCACCGCCCAAGCCCCTCCACTGAAGGGACGCGGATGTGTCCGGACGGACTGCTCAGCATAGCGGCCAACCTACCTCCAAGCAGAAGTGGAGCGGGTAGCGGCGATGAAGCTGATTGGCTCTGATGGTCTGTAGGCAAGAAAGAAATGTAGTACAGGGCGCAAGGTGCACCATGCACTCTGTGGGGCCATGTCTAAATATTTCTTGATTTAGCCATGCATGCAAGACAAATGGCATGCCAAAAAACGACAGGTGCATGGATGGACCATGCATGCTTTAGAGAGCATGAGTATCCATCATGGCCTACAGAGGCTTGGCGCGCGCGTGCCTCTGCTTCGAATCCACCACTCTCTACTGAAGGTGGCGCAAGTGATGCCAATACTAGTAGATCACCAGCTAGCACATGCGTCGGCCCAGATCGTAATTACAGATAGTCTCGTCAGTCAGTCACGCACGAAAGTCCATCGCCAAACGGGCACTGACGATCTTACTTCCCATCACCCGAAGAACCATCAATACCGGTACACGTGCGTGCGTGATCAGGTGGATGGATAGCCAGATTCTATGGTGAGCTGTGATACAGTACATCCACCGTCAGTTCATAATGAGTGACACCTGTCACCTATCGTCCCGATTCGATCATAGGACGGAGGAAACAGCACCTAGCGTGCTGAGGCGCGCCCATGGATAAAATGAAATATAGGAGACGTCCCAGAGGCATCCCAGGTGGTCGTCCCAGGTGGGTCCTGGGTTGCATGCACGTCGCTGGGATGGACGGTCTGGAACGAGTGGTTCTCAGTCCTGCGGAGCGTAGATAGATGGAGTTTTTCCGGTCGGTCGCGAGCGATCGCTTGTCTAGCGTGCGTGGGTCATCATTCATACATCCGACAGCTTTCTGTAAGTCGATGCTTTCATGAGAGCGTTCACCCTGTCTGGGGATTTTCCATCTCGTTTGTACAGCTTTTCCCTGCCTTTTACCAAAACATCCAAACAAACAAAACGTTCCACACATGCCGCACCTCGATAATAAAATGCTGGCCATGCAAATTTAGGGAGACTTCCATACGATGTTCCAATCAACAGTCATGCGGGAAAAGTATTCCGACGGCTCATATGCACATCTTTATGGTAGCGGGGGCACCACCCAAGCTCGAGCTGGTGTCAGCGACGACGATTCCGCTCGAGCACTGCCTCGAACCATCCCGGCGCCACGATCCGCACGCGACGGCCGCACATGCAGCGACCGGAACGACAGCAGTGGCGACCATGTCCGACCGGTCGACCCCGCTCGGTACGGCTCCGACAGGCCCGAGACCGTGAGGTCCTCGGAAGTCACCGACCGCGTCAACCCCGATGAAGATGGCGACATCACTATCTTACAGCAGCAGCAGCATGCAATAGCACCACCAGTAACATCAGCAGCAGCATTAGTCTCAGAGACTGCATCTGCAGGACGAGCTGCTTTACCTCCTAATAAAGCTGCAGTTCCGGCAGAAGTAGCAGCCCTACAAATAGAGGAGTCTGAATCAGGTGCGTTGGACACCGGTGGCCCCTCCAACGGCTTGCCGCTACGGCTGGTCACACACGCCGGCAAGTCCACTTCCTCCTCCTCTCCTTTCTCCTGGAAGCCAGCCTCCTCCTCCTCCTCTCCGTCTAACGAGGAAAGCCGCTCCAGGCCACTCCCATCCAGGTGTAGCCTACCTGCGAGAATTGAGGGTACGGCCGCTGCTATGATGAATACTTCTCCTGCAACTGGAGCACCAGCACCAGCAGCAGAGGCAGCAGCAGCAGTTGCGGCTGAAGCTGCTTCTCGTCAGACATCAGCAACTGCTGCTTATCAGACTCAGGGGGGCCACAACGTCGCCATTGGCCAGACGGCGGTCGCAACTGCTCAGGCTGCAATCTTCCCAGTCCTGAAACCCAAAGGGGTAACGGCCAGGAGGAACAGCGACATCGGCAGCCTCAGCAGCAGCAGCTCGGGGCTGGAGAACTTGTTGGGCGGGCTGCCTTCACAGCTTTCCCTGCCTAATCCAATGGGCCTAAATTCTGCAAGGGCGATAGCGTCAGCTGTAGCTGCTGCGGTGCGCGAGCAGCAACAGGAGCAGTCTTGGGCGCCTATGGTGCAAGCTCGTCAGCAGCCAGCCCAACTGCCTGTGTGGGTCAGTGGCCGACCCTCTGCTGTTGCGGCGGGGGGGGGAAACATTCACATGCTGCCGACGCAGCAGCAACAAGACCCTGTTGTCGAACCGCCACAGCAGCTCGCAGCCCCGGCTGGATCTGGAGCTGGCTGCCTGCCGCTGCCGCTGTCTCATACCACCTCCCGCCAAGCAGGACCCACCCAACAGCAGCAGCAGCAGCAGCAGCAGCTCCTTGGTTTAGAACCGGTTTTGAGGGTAGGAGCTGCGCAGCAGCAGCTGCAGCAAATCTTGGATCAGAGGAAACAACAGCTGGAGCAGCCTTTCTTAGGGCTGCAGAAGTGGGAGCAGAAGCAGATGCTGGAGCAGAAGCAGGAACTGCAGGTGGAGCAGCCCCAACAGCAGGAGCCTCAACCTCTGGAACAGCAACAGCTAGAGCAGCAGGTCCAGGTGTCATCATCAACAGCACCATCATCATGGTCGACAACAGCAAGGGGAACTGCAGCGGCAGCAGCAGCAGCACCAGCAGCTCCCGCCGCAGCCGCAGCCGCAGCAGGTGGTGCCAGATGCGCAGCCACGGGAGCAACAGCACCAAGGATAGCAGCCAGGACATCAGCAACAGGGCTCTCAGCTCCTATCCTGCCTTCCTCCCCAGCAGCAGTCCGGACCCCTGCTCTAGCAGCATTCCGGACAGTTGCTCCGGCAGCGATCCAGACGGCAGCTCCGGCTGCGAACCAGACAGTTGCTCCGGCAGCGATCCAGACGACTGCTCCGGCAGCGATCCAGACGGCTGTTCCGGCTGCGATTACGACAGCTGCGCCGGCAGCAGTCAAGACAGCTGTGCCGGCTTCGATTCGGACGGCTGCTCCAGCAACAGTGCTAGCAGCCTCCTCGACAGCGGTTGGTCCAGGGGCGGCAGAACTGCAGGGACCTAAAGTATCCCTGTCAGGAGGAGCAGTACAACCAGAGGCAGCAGCGTCGCAGGGAGCAGAAAAACCAGTGTTGCACGCCTCACATGCGGATCTGCATGCAAATAAACGTCCAGATCTACACACCGATCTGCATTCCGCGCTGAACAGGGCCAGCCTGGAGGCTGTTGCAGGCTCGGTCTTTGCGGAGGGTACAGCGGAGTACTTTCATCCTGCTCCCGCACCCCCTGCTCCGGCGCCCTCTGACCCTGCTCCCGCACCTGCTGCCCCCGCTCTTGATCTCTCTCCCACCCTCCCCGCCGCTGCTGCTGCTGCCATGGTTGCCCCTCCTGATGTACCTCCCAACGCTCCTGGGGCTATCCCCTCTGCCCGTTACATCAGCCCCTTTGCTGTCCCCGGCGCTGCTCCCCAGCTACAGCAGCAGCAGCAGCCTGCTGTCCTTCCTCAGGCAGGACGGCAGCCTGTCATCTCCCAGCAGGCACCTGCCCCTGGGGGTGTGAAGGCCGTGTGGGCCAAGCTTGCTGGATGCCACACACCTCCAGACAAGGCTGCACCCAAGGTGAACCCTCAACCCTTCAACTATTCAGCCCTCGACCCCTTCAATTCTGCAGCCCTCGAACCCTCGGACCTTTCAGTCCTCAAACCCTTGAACCGTTCAACTCTTCAGCCGTTGTATCCTCAAACCTTGGGCCTTACGCTATGAACTCTGGACACTGAACCCTGAGCCTCAAACTCCGACCCTACGCTCTCAACCTACCCAGCTAAAGAGCCGTTTCGACAAAAAGAACACCTTGATAGAAATGCGATCCTGTGACAAGGATACACCCTGATGACTTCAAACCCTAAATATTTGCCAAGCTGCAGAGTTGTCTGAGGCAGGGGAAGGTGGGTCCAGAGGCAGGGCTGAGCCATACACCCTAAATCATACAACCCATTATGAACCCTGAGCCTTCCCCTTCTCACTTGCTCAGGTGCAAAGCCGCTGCGGCCACATTGGCCTCAAGGGGAAAGGCTGCCCCGAGATTGCTTTCTGCAGCAGCAGCTATGGAGGATCCGGGGGAGGCAACGGGCAAGGCTTGAGGGGAGCAGGAGGACCAAGGCCCTGCCTGTTGAAGGCGGCGCCAGCTGCATCTTTGCAGTGGGTGCTGCCCCCTCCGCAGAAAGGGGGGGCCCAGAGCCACGGCGGCGGCGGAGGCGGAAGAGGAGCGAGCGGCAAAGCGGCGGATGTTGCAGCGGGGTCTGCGGCCTCTCAGAAGCAGCTGCTGCAGCAGGTGTGATTGATAAATGAAGAATTCCGGTTAAATACGAAATACTGTGTGCTTCAACGAAGGCGGTGCCTCTCTTGGCCGCACCAACAGCAAGTTACAACAATGATAAGACAGAAAGCTGGAATCGTATAGCGGCAATGTAATAAGTAAAACATGCCCTGAGGTTACTGCGTCCTAGAAGAGGGAGACCCTCCGGTCCACAATGATCTGGCAGGCACCAGGATATCCTAATAGGATTTCATCGCTGCTGCCTTACGTCACCTGATGCTTTCTGATCTATCATCGTCAAATGGTTGCAACAGGGCATAACAGTGCCCCCCCCTCATCATCTCCCCCCCCTCATCAATTTAGCCAGGTGGATGTATTTACATTTTTTTTCAAAGCGATGGTGGGGCTGGCAGTGTTGCGGTGTTGCACGCATTTTTCTATAACATAACCCCTCTCCCCCCCTTACCCCTCCCCACTTGGCCAGTTAAACCAGGTGGATGCATTTGAGGCTGTCTTCAAAGCGATGGTGGGGCTGGCAGTGCTGGTGCGACACGATATCCACAAGGACGCGCTGGTGGCGGCCGCCTCCCGCCTCATGTCCGACTACCCGCCATTGGGGGCAAGGTAACTGTTAATTAAAAGTAGCCTCTGTATAAATCCTAGCAATATATGAGAGGCCTGGACAGTACCTCTGGCAGAAATCCGGAACTTGGAAGTTAACCTAGATATTGAGCCTGTTGGTGTTGAGCCCCCCCCTGGGTGCGGGCCTCCTGCCTCATGTTGGTATTGAGCCCCCCCCTGGGTGCGGGCCTCCTGCCTCATGTTGGTATTGAGCCCCCCCCTGGGTGCGGGCCTCCTGCCTCATGTTGGTATTGAGCCCCCCCCCTGGGTGCGGGCCTCCTGCCTCATGTTGGACTTCTCATGACCTGAGGCAAGGTAGAGGCTCAGCAATGAGTTAATATAGTCGCAACATGTGGCAGTTCTAATCGCACCACTTCTACCACTGGTGGCGGCATCGGTAAAATATGAGTCTGGGCTTTACCCTAGCTGTAACCCCGGCAGTATTAAGGCCGCCGCAATAGCCTTCAAGATTGTGTCATGATGTCCACGGGGGGTGAGGGAAGTGTTAAGTAACACACACACACCTACCTGTGTAGAAAACTCTGGTGGTGCCCGTGACCGGTATGTCGCACCCCCCTAGCCAGTATTGACCCCACACCACACAAAAGCCCTGGCAGTTCGTAGCCCCTTCATCATAGTGAACTCTTGGAAGGTAGAAACCCCTAAGCTGGTCTCATGCTGCTCACTCGCCTGGTAGCAACACCTACTCACTGTGGGGGAGCAACATCAAAGGGGGGGCATCCAGTCGGTTGCAACACCAAGTGGGTTGCAAGACCATGAGTCTAGGGCCTAATGCCGGTTGTTATGACGATGCAGCTGAGTGTTTGTCAGACCTCCATGATCTTCTTACACCTAGGAAGTGGTAAGGCCACTCAGTTGCAGCACCTTGTCAGTTGAAATACCATGTCAGGTGCAACACCATCAGCCTTTGTTTGTCCTGATTCCTGGTCAGGATTGTCAAGTTGAGCGACCAGCAGATTGCCAAAATTGCTGAGGAAATGAAGGTGCCAGTCGACAGCTTTTCTCCTGCAGCCGTGCCTGCTACCTGTGGTGGCGGAGGCGACCGGCTGACTTCTCTTGGCCGCCAGCGCTGGTGGCGTCAGCACTACCTGGATTGCCGCGGAGCTGGCCAGGGCAGCGGTGTGCCGGCAACTGCGAGTGGGCAGCATGGCGGGAGCAGTAGCTGTGGGGAGAGCGGCGGCTATGGAGCTCCTCTGTTTGAAGTGGCCCTGCCCCTGGGGCTGGATGAGGTCAGGGCCCTCATGGCACGCCGCACCGGATACTCCATCGCGTCATCCTGCCAGGAGGCAATCCCCTGCTACCTGCAGGTAGGCGGATGGGTAACGAGATGGGTGGGGAGGGGCTCAGCAGGTGAAGGGCGTGAAGAGAGAGTGTACGATGCAGGGTTTGAGGTTTCACCATTGTTTCCACATGCATGGAGGCACTGCCTTGCTATCCTAGCTGCCTACTGCGGAAGTTGAGCAGTGCTGGGGTTTTTGGGGGGATTCGGACACTTTGGGATTTGGGTTTTTGAGCTAACACAGCTGCACATTTGTCGCACTACACTCCTTGTGGAGCTGCAGGACAGCCACTATTGGGGTGATGGGGACAACCTATCTGGCCAACGTATGGTGGCTCAAACAACAGGGAATGCTGCATCAGACCCCCGTAGCGAGCAATCAAGGATGTGCCTGGATTGTCGTTGAATCTTACTATCATACCACATTATTCTTTTTATATAACTACCCCTGACTGCTGCCATTGAACCAGCTGAGGACGATCTTACAATTCCATTCTTGCTTTGAGGGGCGTACTTGATGATGGCATTTCCCCCTCTGTGTGTAATGCCCTCTGTTCCTCCGAAAGGCTAACCCATTAGCAGATGTGCTGCATGGCAGGCACTAGAACCACACACACAATGAACAGCTGAAATAAGGCAAACAACGGTGCAGGTCATCCATCGACTTGCATGCTCTTAAACCTGGTCTTTGTACTTAACATATGAGCTGCCTGAAATGTTTTTTAAAGTTGACTGCGGCAGCAACGTGACCCCCAAATGAATCGGAAATTGTTGAAATTTACATATGATCAAACGCCGCAGGCTGTCGATTTCACTGCTCTTAAAGCTGGTCGTGGAGATGAGCCCGTGGCGCGCCTGCAACTGAGTCGACTAAGGGGCGGGGGCAGCGTGGTGGGCCTCACTCTTTCCCACGTCATTGCAGGTGAGTGGGCCCCACTCTTTCCCATGGCATTACAAGTGAGTGGGCCTCACTCTTTCCCACGTCATTACAAGTGAGCGGGCCTCACTCTTTCCCACGTCATTATAAGTGAGTGGGCCTCACTTTTCCCACCTTATTGCAGGTGAGTGAAAATCACTCTTCCCCACGGCATTGTAGCCTGGTGTGAACCATGCTTTCCCACACCATTGCGGTTGGGTGGGAATCACTTGGTCTCACGACATTGCGGCTGGGTGGGAATCACTCCTTCTCACACCACTGCAGCTGGGTGGGAATCACTCCTTCTCACACCACTGCAGCTGGGTGGGAATCACTATTCCCTACTGAATTAGAGCTGGTGGGGATATCTCTTTCCCATGTCATTGCAGCTGGGTGGAAATCACTCTTCCCCACGTCATAACAGTTGGGTGTGAATCATTGTTGCCCACACCATTGCAGCTGGGACAGAATCACTAAATTCCCACATCCATTATATTGATTGACTCCCCCCTTACCAACAAATCCCGTGCCTGATGCAGATGGCTACACCGCTGCCTCCCTGTTGAGCCTGCTCTCCACCTATTACTCCGAGGCTGTGACGGCTGAAGTACCAGCGGCACCGCCAGCCAAACCGTTAATGGTGCAAGAAGCAGTACCAGCAGCCGGATGGCAGTTTGACCGCCGACTTCTGAATGAGGCAGCGGCAGCAGAGGCATGCAACCTGCTGCATCAGCAGAGGCTGTTTGAATCAATTTCGATCAACATGCCCGGCCGCAGGCAGCAGCAGCTGCAGCAACAGCAACAGCAGCCATTGCAGCATCCGCCCTCAACGACTCTGTCGCCGTCTCAGATATACTGCGGCTCTAGCCGGACTGGCGCCTCGACCGCAGCTGCCGTACAGCCGTATAGCGGTTCTGTGGGTGGGGCGGTTCGCGCATATCTCAGTGCTGGCCGCACCCTGATGGTGGGCGTGCGAAGGCTAGGATGGGACGTCATGACCGGAGGCGACTCGTCAATCTTGCTTCTGCTGCCGGGGCAGGATCTGCGCAGGTATGAACATGGCATGAGTTGGGAGGTGACTATGTCACACTTTTGAAGTGTGAAGGTATTACTATCAGTCACCCTAAACGGCTGGTGTTAGCGTAACGGATGCCACCATAAACATCTGTTACCTGGATTTTCAAAAACTGTTATCTGAAAACGTCGTGACTTCCCACAGAAGGCCCTTAAGTGGGCTCTGGGATAGGGCCTAAGGTATACAACAAGGGAAAGAAATAGAACATGGAAGACAGTATGCTTGATTGTGTCTTGCCTAGTTTACTCTCCTGTGGCCCCGTACTGGTGCACCAGGCGGGTCTGTGAGAGACATCAGGAATTATAACATTTGGAATACCTGTACAATGATATAGTTTGACACATTTTGAACATGCGAGAGCTTTTGGGACGCCTGGATAAGAAATCTGCTCTGGCTTGGGAAATTTTAAAAGTAAAGAAACTGATAATCTGGGAAATTGCCACTGCAGGTTGAAGGCGGCGTGCAGTGTGGAACTTTGCAAGCTGCAACAGCAGCAGGATGGATCTGTTACAGGGGGAAGTTCCACCACGTTGACGACAAACGACATTGTTGCGGGTCTGCTGTGGTTGCTCAGCTGTCACGTCAGGGGCAGGCCCTTCCCGGGACAGCTCATGCTGGATGCAGCAGTGCCGGCCGGGGAGCAACCACGTCGTGCTGCCGCATGGTCAGGGACGGGCGGCCGGAGCGGCAACAGGAGGGGGCTAAGCGAGAGCAAGAACGGGACTGCTGGCGAGGGCAGTGGCGGGAGCGGTCACCTGGGCGGGGCCTTTGGAATGGCTGTGGACATGCGGCGCAACTGCCGTGATGGGGAGGTGCCCAACGGCTTCATGGGCAATGTGTCATGTCTCATGCACGTACGGTAAGCGGGCAGGCCTGTTTGTAGGTACCTAGATTAGTGAAGATAATTACGCCATGCAGGGGCATGAGGGTTTATGAAAGAGTGTGGCCTAGGTCAGGGACGCGTCTGCTCGTAGCGATCATAAGTAGGAGGTGGAGCGACACGTTATGACGGCTTGTTTTCGTGACTACGTTTTGTTAGCTGACTGGGGTCCTGGTTTTAGTCCTGGTTTTATATGGGTAAGACGGATTCACAAACAGTCAGAGTACATGCCACTTCCACATACAGTTAGAGGGTATGCCTCATATACATACCGCAAGAGGGCATGTGGCATGCATTTTTTACTTCTTTCAGACGAACTGATGAGGAACGTGTCCTGCCTGTTATGCAAACTGTGCAGACGTGTCTGGTTCTATTTTGTAATGCTACACATGCATATGGTGTGGGCATGCTCTCTTGGGTTTTACATGCTTCAACTGACACCAGGTCCTGTTTGGTTTTCGTTTGCTTCTGATGCCTCGGTGAGAAATGTGTCTTATAGCACATCAACATCATGTAAACATGATGTTTGCAAACTGATCTCTGATACACAGGTAAGAAGCCATTTTGTTATGAAGCCATTTATACAATGGTTTGAACTATGTGCATTCTGATGATGTTGTTGTGTGTCTGGTTCCCTAGTGAGGCCAGATCGATTGTAGCAAAACCCTTAACCCTGAACCCTTAACCCGAAACCCTAAACATTGAAATCGAGGCTGGCTACAGGATCCTTATTTTTGTTTTACGTACCGGTAGTTATCTTTCCAGTTCGCGCAAAATTTAATTGAATGGGCGGACTGCTTGCCCGGTTCAATCAATTCGAAAATTCCGTGCTGCGCGCTGAATTGGCGGTCAGGGAAATCCTTAACCCTAAACTAGGTGGTCAGGGAAGAAAATTATTGCTGGCCCGAGTGTAGGCTAGTTCTGGTGCGCCAGGGTCCCTGTGTCCTCGTGAATGTTTTATATTGTTGTATCGATACGTGTGTTGAATTAAAAACAGTGCAGCAAATTCGAATAACTTCTGATGACAGGAGGTGCGGGGACGGTGCGTGGACAGGAACGACGAGTACAGCAGTGGGAAATGACATACTGACACTCACCCGTCAAATGTAAAGAGCAACTCGCAACATGCATACCTTCCTCACAACTTGAATTGATGGGCGGAGGAATTGGGGAGGAACGCGTTGGTGCATCTATATACTTAAGTGTTTGTCCGGCTCCTATATCTATATCTTTGATGCATGTTGTGGCTGCAGGGTAAGAGCGCCAAACGGGACATGACATTCACACTATTCCCTGAACCCTTATTCAATCCTACTTCAAAAAACAAACTTACACCGGTGTCCGCCGCAGGGGCCTGCCCTTTCCCAACAGCGACGCGCGGACCTTGGCAGCAGCCGGCAGGCCCAAGGCAGCCTTAACCAGCAGTACTGTACTGCCAGACGCACCCGTCTGGGCAGGTCCGGAGGACACCGATGAAGCAGTACAGCAGGCACTGGTACGCAAGCCCGCAACAACACGCGCAACAACCTCAACGGCTGCATCCACAGCATTGCCTGCAGCAACTGAAGCAACCACTGCAGAGACAATTATAGCGGCAGCGGCAGCAGCAGGGACTGTAGCAGGAGCGTCCAATGAAGAGTTGGCAACCGCAGCTGCGGAGGAGGTGGATGGTCTGCCTCCGTTGCCTCCTGGGGCGGTGGCGCTCCTGGCGGGGGCGGCGGGGAGAGTGCGGGGCGCGGTCGACACTTTTCGATGCCTCCAATCTCCCAGAGATATGGTGCGTTGGCATGTCCTTACATCTCAAGCAGTGTTTGAAATGGAGGTGGATGCGGTGTATGCTTGAATCGTAGATGCCGGAAATAGGGAGGGATATGGTGAATGGCTGTGCGCATAAATAGGTGGGGAAGGGTATGGTGCATTGCAGGTAAGTGCGAGGGGATATGGTGAATGGCTGTGCGCATAAATAGGTGGGGAAGGGTAGGGTGCATTGCAGGTAGGTGCGAGGGGATATGGAAGATGCAATAGTATGTTGCAATATGTAAATAAAATTACCCCCCCTCCCCCCCGAGTGGTGTAGTGGTACAGGGGCCACCAGACAGGTCGCGTTAACTGCCGCGTTGATGTTGTTGCGATCCCACAAAGGGGCAAAGGGGTGTACCTCTGGACCCCTACATGTATCTGTCTCAGTACATAATACACGGGGGCTGGCAAACCTGGGGTTCTCGGTTGCGGGCTTGCCGCACACAAAGCTAGATGGTAAGTTACCCAGTGCTATGGACGAATGGGCGCCTTCTTTGATCCACCCCTCAGGGCGTATATGTTTTTATTTCTTTCTTCACCGAACCGCCTGTTGCGTGATTTAAGGAGGCGCATCCTAATGCGCTGTCCTCTCCCTCCTTCCCTCCGCCCCTCCCTCCCTCTCTCTCTCCTAAGGTGATGGACAGTTATCTGGAGCATGCCACTGCCCTGCCTCTGGTGAAGGCCGAGGTGTTGGGGAGATACCTGGCTGGCTTCGACGGCTTCCTCACATCCCTGCAGGTGTGACAAGGGTAAAAGGCAGAGGGAAGAGGTCAGAAGGCACAGGGAGGAGGGCAGAAGGCAGATCAGGGAGGGCAGGGAGGGCAGAGAGAGCAGGGAGAGCAGGTAGGGGGTAGGGTGGGGACAGGAGAGCAGGGTAGGACAGGGAAGAAAGGGAGATCAGGAAATAGCAGGGAGATCATAGAGGGGGGGGCAGCGGATAGCAGGGGCAAGGGGGCAGGGAACGAGGGGTAGAGCGCAGGGGTTGGGGATTAGGGGCCAGGAAAGGGGAAGGGGGTAGAGCGCAGGGGTTGGGGATTAGGTGGGCAGAAAAGGGGAAGGGGGGTAGAGCGCAGGGGTTGGGGATTAGGGGTCAGAAAAGGGGAAGGGGGGAAGGGGGGAAGGGGGGAAGGGGGGGGGCAAGGGGAGGTAAGGGGTAAGGGGGCAGGTAGCTCGATGAAGGCTGCTTAGGGTCGAACTTTGTAACTGCTCAAAGTCATTATGCATGTTTGCAACTTCCTGTCCCACTGTAACCACTATACATGTAACTGCAGGGCTTCCCCCTGTGGGAGGCCGGGTTCAGCCACCCGCCCGCTGCTCCTGAGACAGCGCCACAAAAGCCACAGCAGCAGCAGCCGCAGCGGCAGCCCCCTCCCCCTCCGCTGGCGCTGCAGGCACTGATCCATCCCTTCAGTGCCTGGTCGTCCCTGGCGGTGGCAGAGGCGCCACTGGCTGCAAAGCCCCAGCCACCACAGCAGCATCAGCAGCAGCCACCTCCCCCCCGTTTCCCCGGCGAGTCTGGGCTGAGTGGGATCAGTGGGATCAGTGGGAGCGGGGTGAGCAAGATGAGGGGGAGTGCGGCGGCCAGGTTGAACGGGATGAACGGGATAGTGAGCGCACCAGAGGAACCATCTTTTGAAGGAGCAGGAGCAGGAGCGGCAGATGATTCAGCTGGCAGTGCCAGTGGTGCCGGCAGTGGTGGTGGCGTGCAGCTGTTCATGACTATCCCTGCGTCATGTGAGGGTCGGGTCAGGGCTAACGGGCTGCTCAACGCGTTGGTGCCAAATGCGCGATTCCTTTGATGTGTCCGGAGCGCCATCAAAGACCTGAACTAGGGGCTGGGCATCTTAGGCAGGCCGCAACAGAGTCCCAGCTTGTTGTTGGCACTGGTGTCAAATGTGAGGTTGATGTGAGGACCTCAGCAAGAGCAGCTTGCTAGTTGATCAAGTCGGTAGGCAGAGCAGGTAGGTGAGGGAGCAGAGAAGGACCAATGCTCATGTCCGATATATGAATGGTTGCCAAATGTGTCATTGATGTGACTAGATACATGATGCGGCCCATCTGTTGATGAAACTTGCAAGACAGGGAGCTGCGTGGGAACTGCGCTTCAGCCAGCGTATTGCATTGATGCCAGATGCTGGATTGATGTGACTGAAGCCTAGGAGCAGCTGGCCAGCAGTTCTTAATCCTAATAAGCTTGCAGGCAAATGGGAGACGAGGGAGCAGTGAAGGAACAATGCCCAAGTCGGTTAGATGCATTGACAAATCACCCAATGCAAAACAGTGTTTTAGGTTCACAAACAAATATAAGGAGCGGGAAGTGGGGCGGGTCGAGGGCGCAAACATGGCTACCTGCGCAATGCGTTGGTACACAATGTGCAGTTGATGTAACTAGTTCTTCGGAGATAGTCAACCACTCCCCTATACAGTTTGGGGGGATTAAGGGTTCTCTGCCCACAACCTAGTTTGGGGTTCAGGGTTATCTGCTCAGGACAAGGGGGAGGTCACAAACATACCCTCCTATCCAGTGCAGTAGTGCACAAGGTGTGGCAGTCATTAATTCCCATAGGGACACAATGTGCCATCTGCAGCATCTATATATATATTTGTTTTTACAGTTGCATGCATCAAATATTCAAATCTGATGCACCTCGAGATTTCCATACGGTCTGTCCTTAGCGCATTAGAAAACAACGTTGTCAACTGCCTTACTTGCACTGGCAGCTCCGTATCTTAGCCCATACAAGGACAAAGCATGAGCCCCTATCAGCCATTTACTCGTCGAAACCGTCATTACGCAGTCCTTCCATCCTACACGAGATTTCGACGCCATATGTTCTTACGCGAAAGTAGAGGGGATCCCAGCTCTCGCATAGAGCCACGTATTTGCAATTATACAGTTCTGTGAGCCCTGCCAACACAATTCAAAGGTCAATGACGTTATACCTCTGGGCCATGCACAAGAAGGCTCGGCCGGGTGAGCGCCCAACTGTTCAGAAGGGAGAAATGAAAAGACTGACTAAAAGGAAGATGGAACACGCACAAAAAAAGGATCAAAAGGCGAGGCTGGGAAGGCAATCAAGTCCAACAGCATCTGACCTCCTTTAGTAACTAGCCCTCAACAAAGTCTACAACAGCGTCCACAAAATAAAGTGCATTCCCTTGCCCGGCATGGTACAGCTGGTGGAAGTCCGTGGCAACATTCGGGGAACCTGCCCACCCTCGCTCCAGTAACTGCTTTCTGGCACTAGGGCAATGGAAGCAAGCATGTAGTGCATCCTTTACATGCTCGCCAGCACCCCTTGACCAACATCGTTAGCAGAAGGTTGCCTCTCGCCGCTGACCGCTGCGCTGTCCTCTGGTGGTAGCCGTGCTGATGATTGTGCCAAGCCGCAGTCGCAAATTTGTGAGCACTCCAGCACACTCCCTCGTGCTGGTGCGGCTCCTGGCCTGTGACAGCACGGCGCACGCCGTGGTCTGAAACCAGGCGCGGTATGTCGACGTAGATCTGTGCTCAGTGGTAGGGTCCCTGGGGTCCCCCTCGCCTCTTGCGTCCAGCTGCGCCTGCTCGTAGGCTGCGTCAACGAGATCCAACACCTCTGTGCTGAAGCATGCTGGACTGCATTTTGTTGTGTCGGAGATGGCTGGTGGCCCACACCACGTCGCCGTAGCTGGCCACAGGCGCTGTGCAAACAGCTGCCAACTTGATGCGTGTTGGTTGCGCCTTAGGCGCACCTTAGTTGGCGGCCGTGCGGAGAACGCGGTGCAGTGCGGCAGCCAAAGGCACCTCTTTACCTTGCATGGCCCTCTTCAAGCTGCCGCTTTCGTGTCGAATGATGCCCAAGACCTTGAATTCTTAGTTGAACACGCTTCAGCGCGGCGCGGTCAGGGCCGTACACACACACATGGCGCTGCGCTGCTAAGCGGCTGCCAAACTCCATGAGCTCTGTCTTGATGACGTTGACCTGCAGCTGTTTATGGTGAACATGTTTTTCTGCAAGCCAGCCGGACTGGCCCAGAATAATAGAATACAACTAAGTGATGTGCCTGGGGTGTGGGACCTAAAGGGTGGTATAGCTTGGGCTCGCTGAGGCCGGTCACATCCGACCAGTCCCGATCAGAAGAACTAAATTGGCTCCTGACCCTGCCTTAGTTTTCCAACTCCTTCGCCAATACTGTAGCCTTAAGGTGGTCTCAAACGGCAGATGGCAGTCATGTATGGCACTAGCACAAACAGTTGCTGCAACAAGCCCTTCAGCCCTAAAGCATAACGTACCTGATTATTAGTGACAGAATGGTGAGTGCTGCATGCTCATTTATTTTTGAAGCCAAGGTACATACCGGTATTGAGGTATTTTGACAATTGTGCGCAACACTGTTGCATGTTAGTTGTCACCGCTGTGGAAGGAAACTAGGCTCCACATAAGTGTTACCCTGACGTTAATGGCACAGATACGGTACACACATATCTTGCAAGCTGATCGAGGTTAGTACATCGAAGCAGACCTGAAGTTTTTACATGCCAACAGAGCATCAAGTTTGATGCAATGGGATATATGTCCGTACATCGGTACATGCAGGGAATACGCTAGGGCAGCGAGATGGTGCCCCCCTTGAGCAAACGACCAAAACACAACCGCAGAGTAGTAGCGTGTGAATTCAGCCCAGAATCCCACACGAAAGCTGATGCAAGAGTCTCCACCAAAACCGAAAAACGAGACCCAACCTACAAAAGGAGACAAGAGCTGACAAGGATAGGGAGCTGCCTGGACACTAAAAGAGGGCAAAGGGCTGAGGCATGACCCCTCACCCACAAAGACAGAACTCAAAAGGGGTGCGGCCGAGCCTTATTTGAGCAGGGCCCATAGGTCAATGACGTTACACCACTGGGCCATGATGCAAAGCTCGGCCGCGTCGGCGTCCAACAGGAAGGTTGGAAACTAAAGAGAGAGAGGAAAGAGACCCCCTCAAAAACAAAACAAAAAGTCATAATCTCCAATCCAACTACCGGAAGCTATAGACGTCTGGGCCATGCTCAAAAGACTTGGCCGCATGGGCCATGCTCAAAAGACTTGGCCGCATGGGCCATGCTCAAAAGACTCGGCCGCATGGGCCATGCTCAAAAGACTCGGCCGCACTGCCAGAAAGGGGGAAAAGGAGAAAAGAAAACAGGAAATGATCAGGGCCCATAGGTGTAACGTCATTGACATAGGGGGCGAGGAAGGGTACAGCGACCCAAAGGTTTAAGTGCAAGTCCAAAGCATAGCCCTAAAGGTCACTGGGTATGTGACCAACGTTTTGTCTTAGGAATTGCCACGCCCGCATTCCTGACGCAGCGTGCAGCAGCACTAGCTGAGGATCCCACGGCAAAGCGAGTCACGCTGAAGCATGTGACCATGAAGGCGCCACAGTCACCAGCTGTTCCAAGACACTTGATGTCCGTCCGCCTAACACCAATGGAAGGACTACTGAGCGGGTTACACCCATGACGAGCGGCCGGTCACCGTCACCCGCATTGGTGACGGCAGTTCCGCCAATTCAACGACCAACGCAGCCAGCGGATGGTCTACGACTGACACCGTCTCCATCTCTGACCAGCCCAAGTGGCCGGCCAGTCCGGGTAAGCAGACTTCCGCTGCGGCTAGAGGCACATGCCACTGTCATTTGTGAGCGCCTGGTTCCCACGATGTTTCTGGACTGGACCACCATTGAGGGCGTGCTGGATGGTATGACTTGGCTGATGCCAAGGGTATGGTCGGGAAGGACCACAGCTGCTAAAGAGGTACTGGCACACTTAGCACGTGTCAGGGGGGGGCACCCTGCTAGCACATTGGGGATAACCACAGGAGATAGAATGCGACACCCTGTGTAGCGTCCTTGACTTGAGTTTGTCTCCCAGCACTGTCATTATGTGCGCTGAGCCTGGTGTTTCCCTTGCCATGTTTGAGAACCACTGGCCAGGTGTGATCACCAATTACAGATGGGTCGCGGGAGTGGCGGACTATCACCTGGACCCGTTGCAGCTGACATCGTATCGGTTCATGGGCAAGCATCACGGCATGCACGTGATCATCGTCAACCCATCACCAGCACTGGCTGACATAGTGTGTGCAGTAGCTGTGCTAGCGGTTCCGCATGTAGTTTGTTGTTTGGTAGAGATTGGGTTCTTGCAGTACGCATCAGCGCGGTTCGAGTGGCTATGGCAGCTACAATTGCAAGGTACCGTACTGTCACGATGTTTCGGTGCTTCGATGCCTTTGGAAGTCCGTTTGTGGCCTTTTATAATATTCTGGGGGTTTGCTTTGGGGGTTCGCTGAAGCGTTCAATATATTCCGGTGATATGACTTTGAGGGTTGATTTTTAATTTTTTGCAGCGTCCTCTGTTTCTTCCGGTTATCGACTGCTGTTGTTGTACAGTACGCTAAGGATGGTCGGAGAGGAGGGGTGGTGCCCTCCATAGTGAAAAAACCGTTTTTATACGGCGCATGAGAGTGTCGGCGGTGTGTCACTGAAACGCCACCCTTGGGTTGAAAACATGTCGTGATTCCAATTTGGGGGTTCGCGCGGACCCCTTATATCGATGGTGCTACTATTGGGGGTTGCTACCCCCAAAGTCGAAGCACCAAAACATCGTGGCAGTACGGTAGGTTAGCCATCAGAGCGGCAGACGTTGCAGTGGTTAGTGGGACGGCCAGTGGGTCTTGTAGTGCCAGTGTTGAACGAGTGTGCGTGGATCCTAGTCTTTGCTTCGCGGGAGGTTATGGGTCGCATGCTGCGTTAAGTAGGGAGATAGGTGCGTTTACTGCGCAAGTTATTTAAGATGGTGTGTCAGCGATCAGGGGCAGGGTGCATAGTGCAAAAAGGGTTTAGGGTTTAGTGACTGCTGAGCGCAATGATACTTCAGGGTCACTGGTACCTCGTGACAAGTGCTCTGATAGCCGGGACATGACGATTTGGTTTTAATGGGGCAGTCGGGTAATGAGTCCGATTGTATTTCTCTCAAGAGACTCTCCGAATACTAGCAGCGAGTCCTCAAGTAGGAGCTCGGAGCAGGGTTTAACCCGGTAGGGTTCGAGGCTCGGGTTGTAATCCGTCCACGTGACTTCTTAGTTACGTGGGATGCGATTCGGGACGACGTGACTGGTATTTCTGGACTGGGTGGTACATGACCATTACAAGTGACCTCGCAGCCTGCCCTCAAAGGTATCAGGCACATGCCGGCATCTCAGTCTCTCGCATGCTAGCATGCAAAGCAGAGCCAAAAGGGTGCAGCACATCTTTCGAATCACAGGCGGCTTTACGTTGGATCAGCCTGAATCAAACGTCGTGCGTGTTCACATGTGATTCAACGCCTCGTTGCACTCATTGCCGCAGGGTGCACACGTGTCGGGATCGAATCATCGACCAGCTATCTCTGGCGTTCAAATTCTATCTGATCGCATGACCTTGGCTGACTCCCGTGCTCTATCTTGGATCATTGCAAATATTATGCTGCGATTCTTACGATGCTGTGTTTCATTGTTGTGCTGTTTGAAAATAATCGCCTGCCAGGTCACCTGAGGTGGCAGAATACCGCGCCGAATAAAAGACCATATTGGGGTCGAGCGGGGGATACTGATTATAATTACACCGATGCGATTTGAAAAGAAGGAAGAAGTTGTCCATGCTGTCGGAGCGGTGATGCGAAGTATTTTTGCGTTGATGAAATACAGGTGAGTTGGGGATGCGAAGGCAGATAAGTCTGTCACTCAAACTCTAATACCGTTCGTATACCAGATTTCGAGTTAGGAAAACCACTTATAAACCACTTCGAGAGGGGTGTTATAAGGTTTGAGAAGTGCCAAGACGACTTTTGAATTGTCGGCACTGCGTGAATCATTTCACCCCTTACGCGCTTCCTTTCATACCTTTGAGCCACTCTTAAAGGGGTTAGTATTGTTCTGTATTCATGCCACCATGTCCGACGATGATCAAACCTTTGAATATGAAATGGGGCCGGATCCCTAACTAGTTACTGATAAGCGCATGTGTAGGAACACTGCTGTCATGTCAGCGACGAGTTTCGCTTATAAATCAAATTGTATCATCAACAGAGCTATCGATCAGATTACTGCCATGAACGAAAGAGCTGAAAACCCCGCCATATACTGTTGTGTGTTGATATTCTCGGGAATCAGCCACAAGGATGGAAACAACACTCTCAAGCCCAGTAATATCAGCCGGCTTGGCGTCCCCTGTGTTTTAGACGAGTTCAAGAGGAAGCACGCACCCGATAATCCTACATGAATTCGGCCACGTTTTCGAGGCTCTTCACCAGCGGCGTAGCAAGACGCTTTCAGAACGTATTGGGGCGCAGCCTGTGCTGACACTGAAAACAGAAAACTCCACCAAAGACCTGAAGCTTGTTGCAGACATGCTCAAAGACGTCTGTATCCTAACATGGCCTGGTAAGCCTTCAGCATGCAAGGTGTATTGATTTATTTGCATGCTGCTCCATGCATACCGCAATCATGCTTCATGCACGCAGCAGTCATGCTCCATGCATGCAGCAATCATGCTCAATGCATGCAGCAGTCATGCTCCATGCATGCAGCGGTCATGCTCCATGCAAGCAACAATCATACTCACAGTGTTCACTGTCATTCTCATATCACAGCAATGCATAATGATAAAGCAGTAACCTGAATTAGTGCCCAATTCCCATGCTTGTGCAGAGGATGCCACTGTTGGCTACATCTACTCGAGAGCGTCACGAGAGGCTGATAAAGGAAATGCAGAGGAATACCCTATCCCTTCATCCTGGAAGGACATCATCCCACTGTCATTTAAGAGAGAATCCCTGTCTGCCTTGAACCCTGAGAGGAAGCCATACTTCTCTGAATCTCTGTGTATTTTTAGCCTCTGTCAGCAACTCTGCTGAAGCTGCAACTCAACAAGCGTGGAAGTTGTTTCTCTTCGTGATCAAAATAGTATCTCCCCAAGTCATTGATTCATGTTCCTCGTATCTCAAGGATTCATCATTTATATATCTCATGAATCATGACTTATTCCTGCAGCCACAAGGGGAGGGCTTAGAGGAGGAAGCATTTGAGCTGCAAGTTGATCAAGCAGCCCCTGCCCTAGGTGCTTATCAGGAGCTTGCACCTGCTGACCGAGAGGGGGTGGCCAGGCAGCCAGCTGCTGCAGCTCAGAGGACTGGGCAACCTGAGCAGCGTGCACCTGCTGCTCAGGAGGGGTTGGCCAGGCAGAGCTGCTGAAGCTCAGAGAACTGGGCGGACCTACTTTTGGCCTGATGTGCTTCGCCTAGGCCTCTCGGGTGGGCTTCATGCGTGGTCCAGACACCAAAACCTGTCCTGTTTTTTTTAATTATTTTGATGCTGGAAATTGGGTCATGATACCTTGTGTGTGCTGTAGATTTAATTTCAGAGTATTTGGTGGACATACTTTGGGCTTTTTGTGCCTGGCCTAGGCCTCTCGGGTGGGCTTCGAGCTTGGTCCGGACATCAAAATCTGGCCTGGTGACTTATTCTATCATTTCGATGCTGGAAATGGGTCGTGCTGCCTAGTTTGTGCTGGACATGTAATTTCAGGCTATTTGGTGGACCTACTTTGGGCTTTATGTGCTTCGGCTAGGCCTCTCAGGTGGGCTTCAAGCGTGGTCAGGACACCAAAACCTGGCCTGGTGACTTTTTCGATCATTTTGATGCTGGAAATTGGGTCGTGATGCCTTGTGTGTGCTGTAGATTTAGTTTCAGACTGTTTGATGGACCTTCTTCGGGCTTGATGTGCCTCGCCTAAGCCTCTCAGGTGGGCTTTGAGCATGGTCCGGACACCAAAATCTGGCCTGGTGACTTTTTAATCATTTTGATGCTGGAAATTGTCATGATGCCTTGTTTGTGCTGTAGATTCAGCTTCAGACTATTTGGTGGACTCACGGGTGGGGGGCGATGAGGGGGTGAGAAGGGTCCGGACACCAAAACCTGGCATGGTGACATGTTTGTTTACAGTCTGATGCTCGAAATTGAGTCATGATGCCTTGCATGTGCTCTAGATTGTGTCTCATACTATTTAGTGGACCAGCTTTGGCCTGAAATGCCTCGGCCAGGCCTCTCGGGTGGGCTTTGAGCAGGTCAGACTCAGCCTGTATTTACGCTAGGGCACTGAAAGCACACATGCAGCGCAGCCTCGACATGTTGGCAGTGTCATGTGTCACGCTGCTGATCGCTGCGCCGTCCTCTATGATCAGCTGTGTTGGCATGCGCCATGATGCCTCATGTCTGCCACTTGAGTGCAAATAAGTTGCAGCTTAGAGTTGCACTGATCAGCCACTTGGGTGATGAAGTTCTCATGGGTGATTTCTGGCATCAATAGGTAACGGCCCTTGCTGTCTTAAATGTCAGCTTTCCTCACAAAAAATTGTCGCCTGGATACTTTTCCTCAGAAAATTCACTTGACGTCCAGGCCTTGTGCTAATAGCCCGATGGTATTGGCAGGATGGGCAGCGGTCTTTGGCTGGGAAACCAGGTGCAATTAATAACTAATCATCCCTAGCTGCTGCCCAGTACCGCTACATACAGGGGGGGGGGCGTTGCATACGGGGGGGGCGCTGCATACGGTGAGAGCGCTGCATTCAGGGAGAGCGCTGCATATGGGGGGAGCGCTGCATACGGGGGGAGCGCTGCATACGGGGAGCACACGTGCACATTCCCGCCCGTTTGTACAGCCTGTCCGGATGTACAGCCCCCGTCCGTATACGCACAGCCCGTATGCATATAGACCATGGCCAGCATGCACAGACCCTAGCCTACATGCACATGCATGGGTCACTGCATTTGGGCGGGGAATGTGCATACGGGCGGGAATGTGCATCACAGCAACCTGTCCTCACGTGCAGCGCCTGCCGGCATGCTCATGCCCCTGCTCGAAGCTGTTAGCGAGGCAGAAGGTTGTGAGGCAGACCCTTTAGAAACAGCAAGCTATGTTGTACATTTATTCATTAGCCGAAACGGGTGCAAGCTCCATTGGGAGATTGCATTTGAATGTGTTACGGATATGCGAGCGGCTAGCGGAGTTCATTCAGAGAACCATGCCATTCAGAGAACCAGCTGCTATCATGGCCACCCCTGCTGCCCCTACAGCCCATGTAGCCCCTGCAGCCCCAGCAGCCTTCCTCCCCCAGGTTCATCTGAAGAGAGCATGTCCGCATCAGTCCAGGAGGCAGCTCTTTACATTGGCACTAGCCCAGAAATCTTGATAGCTTTTGTGCAGCCTTTGGGCCTAGATGGAAGGAATTTGGCATGGGCCATCTACCAGACTACCCCCTAGGAGAGGAGTCGACCAAGTTCGCAGTGGGTGTCATTGCGCGCGTCATGATGCGCAACCAACCTGCTCGGTCGGGTCTCATTCCCCCCTTTCATTTTGTATTTTTAAGCGGATTCACTATGCAGACTATATTGCCTAGCCATGCCCTTTGTTTCATGATGTTTGAGGCACCTTCATTTTGCTTGATACGCACGAGACATGCCTCTCAAGCTTTGAGCGGGGCTTCAGACTGAAATCTTGGTTTCCTGTTTTCCCCTCGAAAATTGTTTAGTTCAGGATTCATGTGACGGTATTACGGCTTCAGATATTTTATCACAATTATGCTGATTTGCCCCAGGTATGCACCATAGGAGACCCAAGCAAGGCTGAATACTGAAATTTTAATTATGCTGATGCACCCTAGACATGCCACTCTATAAGACCCGAGGAGGTCTCTAGACTGAAATCTTAATTATGCTGATGCGCCCAGGTATGCACCATAGGAGACGTGAGCAAGGCTTTAGACTGAAATCTTAATTATGCGGATGCGCCCTAGACATGCCGCTCTAGGAGACCCAAGCATGGTTCCATACTGAACCTTAATTATGCTGATGCGCCCTAGACGTGCCACTCTAGGAGACATAAGCAGGGTCTTAGACTGGAATCTTCATTATGCTGATGCGCCCTAGACATGCCACTCTAGGAGACCCAAGCAGGGTCTTAGACTAGAATCTTAATTATGCTGATGCGCCCTAGACATGCCACTTTAGGAGACGTGAGCAATGCTGTAACTGAAATCTTTATTATGTTGATGAGCCACAAGCATGCCACTCGAGGAATCCCTAGCACGGGGTTAAACTGCAATCTAATTTGTGTCGATGCCCCTAGGCTTACCACTCTAGGAGACCTAAGCTGGGCTGTAGACTGGAATCATAAATTCACTGATGCACCCCCAGCATGTCACTCTAGAAGACCCAAGCTGGGTTGAAGGTTGAAATCTTGAGTGTGGATCCTTGTGATACTGTTATGCCATTGAGGGATACTGTTGCTAAGCCACTTTCACTGGGTAAGGCGGTTGAGTCAAGTTCAAAACCACTGTATATTACATGACGAAAACCTCAATATTGGCGAAAATACGAGCCAAGCATAGACAACTGAAGACAGGCTGAAGTTCCTTGTCACTTCGCAAAGAAGCGCTCCCCTGACTCCTTCTCCCTCTGAACTGTGTTCATGTGGTGCACACAGTACCGCACGCACAAAAGGAAAACAATATGAGACATGTATCCGCAGTTGCTCTTCAAACTCCTGATTAGTTTTGGTGAATGCCCGGTCGCTGCGCATCCTAGCGAAAGCAGCCCTCAAGTCATGAAGCTTCTCCTCAGAGATACCAGCAGAGTAGCTGCTGTCTTGCACGAGGGCTAGCCGTGATATACGGTGGCTATGGTCCTGGACAAAGCATCTGTTCTTGAAGCTTGACCCCAAAACAAGCGGCGCCTCAAGATCTGCCAAACAAGGGGCCACGATGCAACACCGGTCATGGTGAAAGCCAATTGTGATACCATCATACTGCTGCATGATGACGTCAAGCGTGGCACGCCGACAAAGCGGCGACTCGTTGCTGAGCAAGCGCTGCTTTGCTGTTGCAACAACGGCCGCAGTGACCTCTATGGAGCCTGTCATAGGCACTATGTGATACCTTCGAAGGGCATGAATGGTAGAACTGAGCAAATGGAGCAGGTGCAATGTGCCAAACCTTGACCATCCTACGGCCGGTGGCCCGGGCAAAACAGGACTTGATGCACGTGGATCCCCGGGCCTTAGCTGAATCACAGTAGAGGCTCCCTAAAAAAAACACGTGTAGCATACCCTGGGTTGCACCTTTTTGTTTGCAAGTGGCAGTTCAGGATATCTGACTGACCTGAGCAGCAAGTTGCGGTAGAAGTTCCACAAGCCGATACATTGCGCTGACCAGTCACACATGACCTCATACGAGAAGAAGCACATGGGGCTGTACCTAAGCGGGGTATGGGAAAGAGAAAGTGATACATTACAAAGGCTTGATCCATGGCATGCTCTGTTTAAATCCACTCGTGATGTACATTTGCCCCTGTTTACAGAAAAGCTTCGGGTTAGCGAATTTACAGTCTAGCCCAGGGCAAATTTACCTCAGCAAGGCGAACTCTGATCCATCTGCCTCGAAACGCCCAGGCGGGATTAAAGCACGGTGCATGCGGGTATGCAACTTGACCTTCAGCAGTCCACCCAACCTGAAGACGCCACATGTCATGTCAGGCAGCTTCTGGTCCCCCCACGAGATAGGGCCGCATGTCTGGCCACACCTCTTTGCAGAGCAGCTGTGAGTCGTTAGCCCCTCCTCTGTCATGGATCACGCAGAGAAATCATCGCCGGTATTCTCGCAGATGCGGACCAGATCCCCCCGTGAACTGCAGCCAGTGAGAATGTTCATGACTCGTGGATCCTTGGCTGGGTTCTCTAGCATACAGTCACGAGAGATGCTGCAATGTTGGCAGACGGGGGGTAGTGCGTATGCAGGCGGAGTGTTTGCATGTGGGAAGGAGCTAAGAATGCAGGTGGAGGGTCGCGAGCGCGGCTACGTGATGTGAATGCAAGCGAGGACCTGTGCATGCAAGGAACGCGCATGCGTGTGGGGCGCTCTGCAAGCAGGCGGGATGCTGTGCATGTGGGCAGGGGTGTGTGCATGTAGGCGGTGTGCATGTGGGTGGGAGCTGTACATGCAAGCGGTGCGCATGCGGCCGGGGGGTAGTCCGGTAGTGCATGCAAGCGGGAAGGTAACGTGCATGCATGCGGGGGGCTGGGCATGCATTCGGGGGCTGCCAGTGCTGGTGGAAGCTGCGCATGCATGTAAGATGTTGCCCAAAAAGGGTGGGATGCTGTGTTCGCTGGCTCAATGCTGTGCATGTGGGCTAAACTGTACACCAAAATGCAGTGAATGCTCTTGTAGTAGGCGAAGGTTCAGGCACGCTTCGTACCAGTAAAAGTAGTACCGGCAGCTTTAGATAATCGCTCCTCATCAGGATGGGCTGCAGCAGCGATTAGTCCACCCTCGCCTGCAATACCCTCGCTTCCATGGAGGCCCTCTGGGCACTTGGTACGATCGGAATCGACGTCGATAAATAACAAGTAATGCAAATATTTAATGGCATGCGCTCCTCTTCAAAGATGACGGACTTAGGAAAAAATGACGTCACTCACTTGCCAACGTTGGCAAATAATGCCATGTCATTTGACTGAAACGTTGGAGAGTAAAAGTACGTTTTTAAGGGAGATCGATACCTCAGATGCCTCAGATTTTGAGGAGGGCTTTCAGGGTTTGGCGGAAGAGGTTATAGCGCTTTTAGGGTGCACTGCGTCCCCGAGGCAGACTGTCGGACGTGACGTCAGGGACACGTGACATGACACTTTTTGTGCCAGTCGAACACTTGTTTCATCTTGACCGTTCCTTCTTTGTTTATCTTGCCTACGTTCGGCGACTAGTTTTCCTACATGAGATTTCTTTCACCCACATTAGAGATCGCCCAACGTCATACGCTTAGGGTACGCTTAGGGTGTAGGACAGCCAGCCCAAGAATTGATGCGCTTCGCGCAGCTAGCTTTAGGATCGATGCCATTAATACGCCAGCCTTTCATATTTATTTTATACAAGCACCTCAAACCATTCCTGAGCCTACATAAACGCCGAAGGAGTTTAGGGTTGGGAGTTAGTTTGGCCATCAATAGACACCTTCGACAAGAGTTGCTCACCATCATCTCAACATACTGCGCCACAGGGCGAATTGAGTAGCGAGAACCAATTTATCGATGCGGAGGAACTCTTTGAAGACGCCATAGATGCCCAGGAGTGGCTCAACCAGAGGAAGGAGGACGAGGATATTGGATTATTTGGATCCTCCTGGCTGCTGATGCCGAAATGGCCTTACACGCAACAGTCTCAAGCTGGCAGTAAATTACCGGCACAATGCGGGCAGGACTGCAGATATCAGATGCCGTGAGAACGATGCAGTAGCTACCCGCATGCATGCCAATACACCGCCCGCATGCAGTTCCTCCCCGCCGGCAAGCCGGCTCCCCACTCGAATGACAACACCTTGCATGCACGCAGCGCATCCCACTGGCACGACAACACTCCGCCTGCATGTAGAAGCGTCCCGCCGGCAGGACAGCGCCCTGCCAGCATGCAAAGCACCCAGCCGGCATAACTTGCGCACGGTCGTACGGATAGCACCCCGCGTGCATGCAGTTGCGCCCCACGGGCACGACAACACCCTGCCTGCACATGGCCCTGCCAGCACGACAGCACCTTGCTTGCATGCATGCACCTCACTGGCATGACATCAACGGCCTGCATACAAAGGTTTCCGACATCATGACAACACCCTGCTTACTTGCATAGCACCCTGCATGCATGCATATGGCTCCGACAGAACGACAGCACCCTGCTTGCATGCATAGTACCCCACCGGTATGACAGCACCCCGCCTGCGTACAAGGTGCCCCGTCATCATGACAGCACCCTGCTTACTTGCATAGCATCTTCCATGCATGCATGTAGCCTTGCCGGTACGATGACACCCTGCGTGCCTGCAGTAGCGCCCCACCGGCACAACCCCACTGACATGCACTGCATGCATGCTGATGCACCATGGTCCCACCTACCTCTAGCAGAAAGACATACGGTACACTATAAGCATGCTGCCTAACTACCTACCTCACTGTCATGCACTTCCTGTGGGCAGCAACACTGACACACCCACTGGCATGCACTACATACACCCTTAAGCACCCTCACTCCACTGACATGCTCTGCCTGCACATTGCAGTACCGCTGCACCCACTGGCATGTACTGCCTGTGCGCAGCAGCACCACTGCACCCACTGGCATGCACTACCTGTGTGCTACAGTACTGCAACACCCTCAGGCATGTACTGCCTGTGTGCTACAGTTCCGCAGCACCCACTGGCACGCACTGCATGTGTGCTACAGTACCGTAACACCCACTGAAACGCATTGCCTGCACACAGCATCACCACTGCGCCCACTTGTCTGTAATGCATGTCCACAGCAGCACCACTGCACCCACTGGCATGTACTGCCTTTGCGCTGCAGCACCACTACACCATATGGCATGTACTGCCTGTGCGCAGCAGCACCACTGCACACACGGGCATGCACTGCCTGTGCGCAGCAGCACCACTGCACCCACTAGCATGCACTGCCTGTGCGTAGCAGCACCACTGCTCCCATTGGGATGTACTACATGTGCGCAGCAGCTCCACTGCACCCACTGGCATGCACTGCCTGTGCACAGGATCTCCACTGCACCCACTGGCATGCACTGCCTGTGCGCAGCAGCTCCACTGCACCCACTAGCATGCACTTCCTGTGCGCAGCAGCTCCACTGCACCCACTGGCATGCTCTTCCTGTGCGCAACAGCTCCACTGCACCCACTGGCATGTGCTGCCTGTGCGCAGCAAGATCACTGCACCCACTGGCATGTACTGCATGTGTGCAGCAACACCACTGCACCCACTGACATGTACTGCATGTGCGCATCAACACCACTGCACCCACTGGCATGTACTGCTTGTGCGCAGCAACACCACTGCACCCACTGGCATGTACTGCTTGTGCGCAGCAGCACCATTGCACCCACTGGCATGTACTGCATGTGCGCAGCAGCACCACTGCACCCACTGACATGCACTGCATGTGCGCAACAACACCACTGCACCCACTGACATGCAATGCCTGTGCCCAGCAGCACCACTGCACCCACTGGCATGTACTGCCTGTGCGCAGCAGCACCACTGCACCCACTGACATGCACTGCATGTGCGCAACAACACCACTGCACCCACTGGCATGCAATGCCTGTGCCCAGCAGCTCCACTGCACCCACTGGCATGTGCTGCCTGTGCGCAGCAAGATCACTGCACCCACTGGCATGTACTGCATGTGTGCAGCAACACCACTGCACCCACTGACATGTACTGCATGTGCGCATCAACACCACTGCACCCACTGGCATGTACTGCTTGTGCGCAGCAACACCACTGCACCCACTGGCATGTACTGCTTGTGCGCAGCAGCACCATTGCACCCACTGGCATGTACTGCATGTGCGCAGCAGCACTACTGCACCCACTGGTATGCACTGCATGTGCGCAGCAGCACCACTGCACCCACTGGCATGCAATGCCTGTGCGCAGCAGCACCACTGCACCCATTGGCATGCACCACGTACATGGTGATGCATCGCCGTACCCAATGGCATGCACTACTAGCATGTTGCTGTACCGCCGCACCCACTGGCATGCATATAATGCTAGCACTGCCGCAGCGCCGCACCCACTACCATGCATATCATGCCAGCGCTGCTGCAGCGTCACACCCAATGGTATGCACTTTATTCCACCACTACCGCAACGTCTCACCCACTACTATGCAGTTCATGCCAGCACTGCCGCAGCGCTGCACCCACTAGTATGCACTTAATGCCAGCACTGCTGCAGTACCGCACCCACGTGCATTCACTGCATGTATGCTGAAGCATGAATGCACTCACATGCATGCACCCCCTGTATGTTGAAGCATGACTGCACTCATTGGCATGCACTGCCCCTTCGCTGCATTACCGCAGTACCCTCACTACCATGAAGGGCATGTGCAATGGAAGCCAATGAGTCACAATACCAGTTTATATGCCTTGTGTATTGAGTTCCGTGAATGGATACTGGTAGTGGTTTATGGATGCTTAGGACAGAAGCTTCAGCCCAACAGCCATTGATAACACAACAATGAAGGCACTGAACATTGGAAGCCAATCAGTCTTGCAGCCACTTTATCTGCCGTGAGACATGAGTTACGTGAATGGATACTGGTAATGGTCCATGGATGCTTAGGATGGGTGCTTCAGCCCAGCAGCCATTGATAACGCAACAACGATGATGATGGACACTGGAAGCAAGTCAGCCCCGCATCTACTTCATCTGCCTTGTGTTACATGAGTTACGTGAATGAACACTGGCAGTGATCCATGGATGCTTAGGATAGGGGCTTCAGCCCAACAGCCATTGATAAGACAGCAGTGATAGCGATGCGCATTGGAGGCCAATCAGTCATGCAACCGCTTCATCTACCTTATGTTATGACATCCAGGAATGGATACCGGTACTGGTCTAGTGTTGCACCTGTTCATTTTTTTGCTAAGCTGACATTCATAACACAAGAGTGATGGCACGGCATACTAGAAGCCAATTAGCCCAGCAGCAACTTATTCTCGCTTGTGTTATGCAGTCCGGGAACTATGTATACCAGTAGTGGTCATTGGGAGCAAAACAGTCCCCAAACTCCTTTTCAGAAGTCTAGCAAGCTGGAACTGCATTTCTAGAATATGTCATCAAAGGCATGGCATTGATTTTCTGGAGGGAATTTGACATCTGCAAGTTGGCTTCAGCCACCGCGGCGCCCTCAAAGCGGGGCCGAGAGGGCCATTAAGAGCAAGTGGCCCTCACCACCTTCTCATAATTCTTCCAAACTGGAACAGCAACCCTGAAGTATGTTAACAAAGGCATAGCATTAGATTCTGGAGGAATTTGGACACCTGCAAGTTGGCCTCAGCCACTGCGGCGCCCTCAAAGTGGGTCCAAGAGGGCCATTGAGAGCGACCCCCCCCCTAAACAACTTTTCAAAATCCAACCAAACTGTAACAGCACTCCTGATATATGTAAACAAAGGCATAGCATTGGTGTTCTGGAGGAGTTATGACACCTGCAAGTTGGCCTGAGCCACCGCGGCGCCCTCAAAGCGGGGCCGAGAGGGCCATTGAGAGCGAAAAAGCCCCCAAACAACTTCTCAGAATTCAACCAAACTGGAACAGCACTCCTGACATTTGTCAACAATGGCATCGCATTGGTGTTCTGGAGCAATTAGGATACCTGCAAGTTGGCCTCAGCCACCGCGGCGCCCTTAAAGCGGGGCCGAGAGGGCCATTGAGAGAGACCCCCTCCCCAAAACGCCTTCTCAGAAATCAACCAAACTAGATCAGCAGTCCTAATATATGTCACCAAAGGCATAGCATTAGTTTCTGGAGGAATCTGGACACCAGCAAGTAGGCCTCAGCTACCGTGGCAGTGTGGCACCCTTAAAGCAGGGGCCGAGAGGCCCATTGAGAGCAAAACGGTATCCCCCAAACACCTCCTCAGAATTTAACCAAACTGGAACAGCAGTCCTAATATCTGTCAGCTATGTCTGCCACAGTGGTTTTCCTAAGGAATTAGGACACCAGTAAGTAGGCCACATCTACCAGTGCAGCCTTTGAAGGGGGGCCGAGGGGGCCATTTGGAGCCAAACGGTCCCTTATTACATCCTCAGAATTGAACAAAACTGGACACGCAATCTTGAACTGTGTCAACGAAGTCACAGGCGTCTGAGGGAATAAAGACACCTGCGAGTTGGCCTCAGCTACACATGCAGCCACCGGCAAGGCGTTGCACATACAGAGGGCACAATGCATGAGGACGGGGTGCTGCAATGACTGTCAGGGCGGGCACAGTGCGGAAGGGTGGGGAGCTGCGACCAATGTCAGGGCGAAACATATACGTGCGGTCGTTGCGCATGAGGGCTGGGAGCTGCCACCCACAGCAGGGAGCTGTAGGGCGATGCAATCAATGACACAGCGCTCGATATACGGGGGGCATTGAGCATTAGGGAAGTGCGCAGCAACGACAAGCACGGTGCACCAACAGGCAAGCGCCACACAAACAAGCGGGTTGCAGAGGAATAAGAGGATGCGGGTGGGCACTACGACAACCACCGGCATGGACTTAGGTAGCTGTGCATGCGAGCGGATTACAGACCATGCGGGTGGGACACTGCAACAACCAGCATGGCGTTTCTCACTTGCTCACGGGGCATGCGCTTTGAATGAAAGTTGAGCACTGCAGTCTGCAGCCAATACCAGGGCGTTGCGCCCTCGGGCGCCCGCCGGGCGGGCGCTGTGCATCAGGGTAAGGCGTTGTGCATGCAGGTGGCGCTTTTCAGCCTGGTGAGGTGCTCCACACACTGGGAAGGCATGGTGCTGTGACTGTTGGGGTGTTTTGCATGCGGCCATGCACCCACCGGCAGAATAGAGCAAGACAGCATCAACCAGCAAGGCGTTGCGTTCGCGGCAAGATATCGGTAAACATTGGATCATACGAATGTTGCACTGACTCGGTCTCAGTTGCGAAAACTCGAAGTGATAGTTCCCTCTCTGGTGCAGCGAAAACTCGAAGTGATAGTTCCCTCTCTGGTGCAGCGAAAACTCGAAGTGATAGTTCCCTCTCTGGTGCAGCGATAACTCGAAGTGATAGTTCCCTCTCTGGTGCAGCGATAACTCGAAGTGATAGTTCCCTCTCTGGTGCAGCGAAAACTCGAAGTGATAGTTCCCTCTCTGGTGCAGCGAAAACTCGAAGTGATAGTTCCCTCTCTGGTGCAGCGAAAACTCGAAGTGATAGTTCCCTCTCTGGTTCCCTCAAGGAATCCTCAGGTGCGGAATCAGGTACGGGATCGCCTAATATTTGCCAAATGGTTTGAGGTGCTTGTTTTTCATAAATATGAAAGGCTGGCGTATAAATGGCATCGATCCTAAAGCTAGCTGCGCGAAGCGCAGCAATTGTTGGGCTGGCTGTCCTACACCCTAAGCGTACCCTAAGCGTATGACGTTGGGCGATCTCTAATGTGGTTGTAAGACATCTGGTTTACGTACGGTATTAGAGTTTGAGTGACAGACTTATCTGGCGAAGGAGACAGCGTTTGACGTAGGTAATCACGAACAATGCACATAACGGGTACGGCAGGCGCCACGCTGGCGGTCCGGTACCATTCCGGACACAAGTGGAATCGGCGAGGGTGAGCTGTCATGCCATTCCGGACGTAATTGAAAGTGGGCCATATCCATATTTTCACCCTCCTCGGCACTTCTGCCAAACCATAATGGCCTGCATCATACCTTGTCAAGTCCAAGCTAAATATTTGCACTCTTGCACCCGCCTCCTTCTCATACACATATCATCCTTCTGGGCACCGCCGGCTTCCTCCTCCGTCCTGCCGATAAAATCCTCAGCATGCTCGGTGTCTCAAAACACGACATCTCCTCCGTCCTCAGCTGTCTCACCAAGCATACCATACGCTGCCATATCAACATCCTTCGTCAGCGTCGCCATCTGGAAAACTCCCCTGCCCATTATTGTCCGATACCCCTTGACGACCCTCCTTAACCACCAGGTTTCATGTCTCCCGGTGTACGGCGTTTAAAATCCCGTATTCCTCAAGCCTACAAGCCACGCTCAGGCGTTTTCTTTCTTCTTTCGTAGGGAAGCACATCACTGATTTCAAAGTTACTTATTCAATGACAGGCTTATTCTGTAGGATGTCTACTCTCTTGGAATCACGCATCGGCCTCCCGGCTGACTCTGGCCATATGGGACCCGACGGTGGAGGAGCCCCGGTGTTATCCCCAGGACCTACAGCATATTATATTGAACAGAAGCAGCACCAAACCGTGGTTGGCAACCATTTGCACCATCGGGGCACTACGCCAATGATGCATAGATGGCCACATCTTATGCTGACACTCATGTTGGCTTTTTCAGCCAAATATTGCCATTGCTGTCGAAGTGTCTACATCGGCTGCTACTCTAGTAACTCGGCAGCTCATCCCACCGATATCGACTTACACTCGGGTGCCACAAGATCGACCCACGCCGCATCGGCGACAGGTTGCAGCAATGCTGTTGCTACTAGGGGAAGTCGCGTGGCACTGTACTACGCCACCACGAGCAGCGGCAGAGGTGCGTAGAGGACATGCATGCACCCATAGCGGGCGGAGGGCTCTGCCCCCCCTTTCTGGGATGAGTGGTCAAGACAGGAATCGTATTTACGTTTTCTTCGGATGAGACTTAAGGTTCCGGATTGTAGGGATGAATTCCGATCTGCCTGCGTGCCTGCGTGCGTGAATTTACTTTTGCGAGCAGGCCAGAAAACGAGCATGCTCGTGTGAGACAGGAAGCGTGACCTGCCGACAGTATCGAGAACAATGTTTTCCGCTTCTCCACTTCACACTCGGTTCACACCATACGTCAGATGGGACGCAATCTGGGACGGAAGCCATGCATGGTGCCTGAAGTCAGCTCAGGCGTTTTCTTTCTCTCTTTCTTGCCTAACTGTCTATTGCTAGCTACGATGCCTTGTATACTAGTAGATTGCCTGGGAGGACTTCTAGGACTAGAGAAGTTATCCATTGAATTGCTTCTTTGCACATTGAATGCTGCCTACCGTAATGTAGCAGCTTATTCCTGGAACTACGGTATCAACCATGCATGCCATGCAAAAGTGCAGTCTCCTGGCATGATCAGGGTGTGCACACATATTGTCAAATATTTATATGTGGGGAACGTGAATGGCAGCGCAAACTACGCAAACAGATGAAAGCACGCTTCCATCACTATCAGTGGCAATTATCCTAAGAGGACATCCCAGCCCTGGTACGCCACCTGCGATATGGGATGCACGTATTGCATGCCAGGATGCCCTGGGACGGCTCAATACGACATGCCGTTCTGCGGAGTGCGCCACTCAGCAGCCCCACTTGAGCCTGCATGCATGCAGTCAATCAATCATTTGCAGCCATGCATGGACCTGAGTCACTGGCGCCCTTCACGTAGTACCTTCATGCACTGTGAGCGCGCTATTGTGCATGGGATATGGGCAGACTAAACACCATTCTAATCCATACTGATTTGGTGCTTCCTGTTATGCCTTCAGCTGACATGCCTCTCCTGCTCCTGCTTTGAATGCAGTTTGCCTGGGATACGGGACGGACTTCAACGCAGCCACTGCCGCTGGCATGGGTATCTGTAATTCCCCATGCATCAGCAACAGCAGCGAGATGTGTGGTGAGTCTGGGTCCGTGAATCGATGGGGAGAAGCCAAAACATGTGCCGATACTGATGTATTGCTTGTTTGCACCAGTAATTTTTCATTGCACTAATTGCACATGCATTAGGCCACCTTGTTGTGGCTGCCACACGGCCACCTTGGGGGCAAATGAGGGCTACACCTTGTCTGGCCTGCCGCCGATAGTTTAAGCAATAGGACTTGCTGCACCAGGCCCAGTGAGCCGTAGGCTGGGTTGTAGCAGAAATGTGGCTGAAGTGTAGCTGAATCCTCCTAGAACAATTAGTTACACCTGCATGCCTTGCCAACCCAGTTGGGCGGTCCTCTGCTGGTGGGCCATAGCAGCTGATGCCCTTTGCTGACAGTGGAATGTGTTTGTTTCCCCTTCCATGACCACTGAAATCCAAGTGGGAGAATGAAAAGTATGCCCCGCAGGTCCGGTCTCCTCAGGGAAACACTGCGGCGTGGGTCCTCACTGACCCATGCTGCAGTGTTTTCTGAGACAGCATTTCCACCCCAGTGCCGACTGTTGTTCACTGCTGCGAGGAATGTCCTCTGATAACTTGTCACCACCTATGAAATCAAAATCATCGAGGAGGTGTTGACTATCAATAAGGCGCCACCCAGCATCCCCCTAGATTGTATACGGTACACCCCTGGGTACACGATTGATAATTTGCAGGTTTTTGCCTGCTTTCATGGACGTGGTGACGGCACACTTCCTGATGAATCCACACCTCTTGGGCGTATGCATTGGTTCATTTACCCACTACAATTTGTATTGCGTGCCTGTCTTTGAAGGCAGCAGGGACGGGACGAGCATTAGCCTCTACGTCCAGGGGGAGTACACAGCGTTGGGCTGCTTCCATGTCTCCCCTCGTTCGATGAAGGACCTGACCGCATTGATGACGGCACCAACAAGCAGTTTCATGCAGGATTTCAGCGTCTTGATCGGATCGACCGGCAGCTCCATAACGCCTCATGAACGCTGCTACCACCTGGCTGTACGGGCAGGGTACGGCTATTTTGGCACCTCCGACTATGGCACTTCCACCTCGGGCGAATGTGAGGCGGGTTATGGACCGCACTGTGTAGCGTAGGGTGCTTCAGCTACATTTCAGCTACATAATGACATGAGTATTAGGGCCTGGCCCTTGATTGTCGTCAGGGTCAGACTCATTTAGCACTTCCAATGCGGCCAAATGTGAGGCAGGGTGCATGAGGACAACACTATTCAATGCAGCGTGCTTCACCTATAATTTAGCTACACCATGGCCTGCTGCTTGAGCACACGGCCGAGTCAGGGCCTGCCATCTTTGGCATGTCCAATTTGGCTAAACATGAGGCAGGTGTGAATCTGAGAATCTGTACCTATTTGTGTGGCACACGGGCATGGATGACAGGATGGGGGAATGTGAGGAATGGACATGGATGGGGCGTTGTTCCAGGTGTTATTTTGTGGTGCTGCGGTGGGGACTGCGTGTGACATCTGCTGAACCTCGCTGCAATGCACGGTAGTCATGAGTGGCAGCAGGTCACTGGCATTCATGAAGTGGAAGTGACCTACGGACACTTCATAAGTGACAGCCATGTCCCAATCATGCTTCGACTCAGACGGAAAGCCCTGCTAATGAATGTGATTGGACGTAACCACGTATGGATTTATTTCCGCCCCTCCTTGACTTCCTCATGGCCCCTGTAAGGCTGCTCACGGCTAATGCTCCCTCAATTATGATGTTTGAGAGGTTGTGTGTGTCATACTTGATGTATACTCATTTTGTTATGATGATGCTGTGATTGTGACAGTGTGCCATGCAACTGGTTGCGGCTATCATTCCATGAACTCTAATTTTCCAATGTGAGTGTCATTTGTGCTCCATCGATTCATTCTTGCGGGTGCCTTGCAGCTTGCTATGCCTACCAAGATCTGGCCCATGCCATCGAGGCTGGTTCTTCAGGGCGCTGCGATGCGTCTCCGTGTGCTCACAACAATGAGCAGCCTTGCGGTGTGTGCGCAAAATACCTTTCTTTGCAGGCTGCTAAGGCCAAGGGATTAGTGTTATGGTTATAAATATGTTAAGGGTTCTAGGTTTGATGTTTAAGGGCTTCGGGTCTGGGAGGGATGCCTGTCTGGCCAACTGTATGCACCCCTAGCCAGATTTTCTTTTGTCCCACCTTATTGCTAGCCTGTGTTCAAGGCACATCTTTGGTAGCTGTGTCCCATGCCTCATCCCGATGGCTTCATTGCTAAATTTAGCAGTTTTAGGGGACTGCTTGTCTCTTCAGCTGCTGTTCATTTGAGCATGTATGTGCCTCTCAGGAGGGCACCATGCTGCCTGATCCCGATGGCTTCATCGCTGAAATCACAGGTCTGCCAACCTTGGGGAATGCAAACCGCCTGTCCTGCGAGGAAGTGGTGACAAGCTATTTTCAACCCACACACACTATTTGTATTAAGCCTCGCTCCCCCTCCTCCCCCCTCTCGTGGCGTACTAGTCATGGCAGATAATTTGAAGTCTCCCAGCATGCGCTTGTACCAGAGGACTGTGCAGCCCACCGAGCACAGGCGCCGAGCTCTTCTACTATGTGGGGCAAACTGTGCCACCTGCACCAGCACTGCCTGCGACAGTAAGTGTGTTATGGGGTGGATGGATGTGTGCAGGTATTCCCGGCCATTAAGTGCCCTCCACAGATTGTCCAGACACCAAGGTAAAGCAAGTGTTCCTTATTTGTGTCCTCGTGTCGCTCCATCCTCAACTTACCATTGCTGCTGTCTGTGGGGCATGTTTGCTTTCTCAATGCACTCACCTTTGTGTCTTTCAAACTGCTCTGACCAGCCTGTGACTCGGGGTACACCTATGACAGTGCGTCCAGGACCTGCTCGTTCCCCCCACCCTCCCCCTCACCTCCGCCCTCACCGGACCCCCCACTTCAGCCCTCACCGAATTCCCCACCTCCGCCCTCACCGTCCCCCCAACTTCCGCCCTCAACGAACCCCCCACCTCCGCCCTCACCGAACCCCCCATCCCCTTCCCCACCCTCCCCCCCGCCTCCGCCCTCACCGTACCCCCCACTTCCGCCCTCACCGTCCCCCCAACTTCCGCCCTCAACGAACCCCCCACCTCCGCCCTCACCGAACCCCCCATCCCCTTCCCCACCCTCCCCCCCACCTCCGCCCTCATCATACCTCCCACTTCCGCCCTCACCGTCCCCCCAACTTCCGCCCTCAACGAACCCCCCATCACCCTCCCCACCTCCGCCCTCACCGAACCCCCCATCCCCCCCCACACCCTCCCCCCCACCTCTGCCCTCACCTCCGCCCTCACCTCTGCCCTCACCGAACCCCCCATCCCCCCCTCCACCCTACCCCCCACCTCCGCCCTCACCGTTCCCCCCACTTCCGCCCATACCGACCCCCCCACCCTCCCCCCCACCTCCGTCCTCACTGAGCCCCCCATCCCCTTCCCCACCCTCCCCCCCACCTCTGCCCTCATCATACCTCCCACTTCCGCCCTCACCGTTCCCCCCACTTCCGCCCTCACCGACCCCCCCATCACCCTCCCCACCTCCGCCCTCACCGAACCCCCCCTCCCCACCCCCACCCTCCCCCCCACCTCTGCCCTCACCGTACCCCCCACTTCCGCCCTCACCGAACCCCCCATCCCCTCCCCCACCCTCCCCCCCACCTCCGCCCTCACCCTCCCCCCCACCTCAGCCCTCACCCTCCCCCCCACCACCGCCTTCACCATACCCCCCACCTCCGCCCTCACCCTCCCCCCCACCTCCGCCCTCACCGTTCCCCCCACTTCTGCCCTCACCGTACCCTCCATCACCCTCCCCACCTGCGCCCTCACCGAACCCCCCATCCCCTTCCCCACCCTCCCCCCCACCTCTGCCCTCACCGTACCCCCCACTTCCGCCCTCACCGGACCCCCCATCCCCCCCCCCACCCTCCCCCCCACTTCCGCCCTTACCGTTCCCCCCACTTCCGCCCTCACCGAACCCCCCACCCTCCCCCCCACCTACGCCCTCACCGAACCCCCCACCCTCCCCCCCACCCTCCCCCCCACCTCTGCCCTCACCGTACCCCCCACTTCCGCCCTCACCGTTCCCCCCTTTTCCGCCCTCAACGAACCCCCCACCCTCCCCCCCACCTCCGCCCTCCCCGGACCCCCCATCCCCTTCCCCACCCCCCCACCCACCTCCGCCCTCATCGTACCTCCCACTTCCGCCCTTACCGTTCTACCCACCTCCACCCTCACCGAACCCCCCACCCTCCCCCCCACCTCCGCCCTCACCGAACCCCCCATCCTCCCCCCCACCCTCCCCCACACCTCCGCCCTCACCGTTCTTCCCACTTCCGCCCTCACCGAACCCCCCATCCCCCCCCCCCACCCTCTCCCCCACCTCCGCCCTCACCGTTCCCCCCACTTCCGCCCTCACCGTACCCCCCATCACCCTCCCCACCTCCGCCCTCACCGAACCCCCCATCCCCTTCCCCACCCTCCCCCCCACCTCTGCCCTCACCGTACCCCCCACTTCCGCCCTCACCGAACCCCCCATCCTCCCCCCCACCCTCCCCCCCTCTTCCGCCCTCACCGAACCCCCCACCTCCGCCCTCACCGTACCCCCCATCACCCTCCCCACCTCCGCCCTCATTGAACCCCCCACTTCCGCCCTCACCGAACCCCCCATCCCCCCCCCCACCCTCCCCCCCTCTTCCGCCCTCACCGAACCCCCCACCCTCCCCCCCACCTCCGCCCTCACCGTACCCCCCACTTCCGCCCTCACCGAATCCCCCACCTCCGCCCTCACCTCCGCCCTCACCTCCGCCCTCACCGTACCCCCCACTTCCGCCCTCACCCTACCCCCCACTTCCGCCCTCACCGAACCCCCCACCTCCGCCCTCACCGTACCCCCCATCACCCTCCCCACCTCTGCCCTCACCGAACCCCCCATCCCCTTCCCCACCCTCCCCCCCACCTCTGCCCTCACCGTACCCCCCACTTCCGCCCTTACCGAACCCCCCATCCTCCCCCCCACCCTCCCCCCCTCTTCCGCCCTCACCGAACCCCCCACCTCCGCCCTCACCGTACCCCCCATCACCCTCCCCACCTCCGCCCTCACCGAACCCCCCACTTCCGCCCTCACCGAACCCCCCATCCCCCCCCCCACCCTCCCCCCCTCTTCCGCCCTCACCGAACCCCCCACCCTCCCCCCCACCTCCGCCCTCACCGTACCCCCCACTTCCGCCCTCACCGAATCCCCCATCACCCTCCCCACCTCCGCCCTCACCTCCGCCCTCACCGTACCCCCCACTTCCGCCCTCACCGAACCCCCCACCTCCGCCCTCACCGACCCCCCCATCACCCTCCCCACCTCCGCCCTCACCGACCCCCCCATCCCCTTCCCCACCCTCCCCCCCACCTCCGCCCTCACCGTACCCCCCATCACCCTCCCCACCTCCGCCCTCACCGAACCCCCCATCCCCCCCCCCCACCCTCCCCCCCACCTCCGCCCTCACCGTACCCCCCATCACCCTCCCCACCTCCGCCCTCACCGAACCCCCCATCCCCCCCCCCACCCTCCCCCCCACCACCGCCCTCACCGTACCCCCCACTTCCGCCTTCACCGTACCCCCCACCTCCGCCCTCACCCTACCCCCCACATTTCCCCCCACCCTACCCCCCACCTTCTCCCCCACCCTACCCCCCACCTTCTTCCCCACCCTACCCCCCACCTTCTTCCCCACCCTACCCCCCACCTTCTCCCCCACCCTACCCCCCACCCTCACCCCTATCTTATCCCCCCCTTTATCCTCCCTATCGTCCCTCACCTTCCTCACCTCAGCCTCCTACCCCCTCCCCTCTCCCATTCGCCCTTCCTCCATCTCCTCTCCCTCCCCCATTGCCACCGTCATCTCCTCAACCCTCTCCGCAGCCGACCGTGCCCTTGCAAGCTGATGCTGCCCTATCGCGATACCTGATCTTCTACCTAGTCGGAATTGACTTCAACACATTAATCCCTACTGGAGCTGCTGGAACCATCTCCCTGGCCGCCTTTCAGCAGGAGGCGTGCACTGGTTTGATTTCATTCTCAGGCCCCGACCTCAGCTTGTGCACCCCGCTCAGCACGATGCCTGGATCAGTGGTCTTGACAGTAGCTTTGCAGGTAGGTCCTCCCACCAGGCTTTGCAGGTAGGTCCTCCCACCCTGACCGGGGGGTGAACATGACATGAGTGGACCAGCCAAAGAGCTGTATGGATTGTGGACCCAACCACCTTCCAGGGAATTTCCTGACAGTCCATTACGGCACAGTATGCCCTACATGTCTTGGTAACAGCTGGCAGGGCATGCCAATGGGGGCACAAATATAACCACACCTTTGACGAGATTCCCAAGCATCCAGACTGCTGCACCATGAGCCCTCAGCCACTGGACAAACAAAACACTATCTTTCACTCCCAAGCCCCAAACTAAACGACCAACGATGAACCCACCATTGACCCACCATTGACTCACCTTTCACCCCGTGTTGACCCACCATGGACCCTCTGTTAACCCACCATGGACTCACCTTTGACCCACCATTGACCCACCATAGACCCAATGTTCACCCACCGTTGACCCACCATTGACATACCATTGACCCGCCATTAACCCACCGTTGACTTAGTCTTGACCCACTGTTGACTCAGTGTTGACCCGCCATTGACCCACCCTGTTTCACTCAAGTAACTGAAATCCAGGACCCACCCTCTTTCACAGCCAAAACCGGCCCTGCATTCATTTTCCTGTAGGCCAGGAGCGCTGCCTCTCTCCTGACAGCCCTGGACTCCACGATCATCCCAGCTATAACATCCACCACAATGGCGGCGCTGGGATCAATCTTTACCTCAAAGTACCACATCACGTCTGCAAGTGTTTCGCGGCCATCCCCGCCTATGCCGCCGCCTCTGGCCATCTTCACTTCCCTCAGGCAGCCACCAGGGAACACCGCGACACCGCCTCCCCCAGACCCTGCAGCTCCAGAAGTGCCAGGCTACTCAGGTTTGTTGTAACGGAAATCTGAGAATACATATTTTTACATTATGGGTTTACCTCTTAGGACTATCGATTTAATCCTTCAGGATTTACCTTTCCAACGTTTAAACTTTGAGCGCCGGTACTGTTTGCTTGAATTGGCTTTGTGCAGAATTATAGTTATGAGGGGTGTGCGAGAGTTTGTGCGGATTCTGAATTAAGACATCAGGGTCGCGTAATAAGGTTACTGGGAGGAATTGGGCAGCACCGGTTAGAATTGGTCAGAATCGGTCGGAATCGGAATGAGTCAGAATCATTCAGAATCTGGCGGGAAGGGTGGGAAGGGTGGGAATAATCGCGGAACAATTGGGCGGTACGTGGACGATAATATTCCCCGTGAGGCTTAGTAAACAAAGAAAACCTTCCGGCGGGGCTGATTACCAAATTATATTATTTTGGGGGTGCGGGAAGGTACTTGCAATGTACTTTATTTAACGTTTGTTTCCTATATTTTGACGTTTCAAATTTCGAGTATTCCCCACAGCGATTTTTTCTTCTTCTTCAGTGCGAGGGGGGGGCAAAAAACAAAAAAAATCGACCCCAGGCCCCTTGTTCGTAGAGCTTGACGAGAGCGTTCCATAGCTATTTTAAAAAAAAATGGCCTAGGGGGGTGGGAGATATGGGGGGACAAAGTGGAGGGGTGGGTCTCCAAAAAATTCAATATTTAGAAAACTTTGTATCTTTTTTTCTTGAGGTCTGTTGAGGCTGGCAGTGGCACCTCTGTGTTCCTCTTGCCAACATGAGTCCATTTACATCATTGAATGTTGCTTGAATTACCACATGACCCCCTGGCCCCCCACACTGAGGGTTTGGCCCCATTGGACACACCCCGAAACCAGCTGAGCCAGCCTTAGAAAGAGCTGTATTACATGCAGCACATGGTAGTGTTGGTCTGGTGGATCACTACCTTGATCATATACTGACAGCCCATCCCAATCAGCAGCTGGCGGAGGCAGATGTGGCAAGCTATGCGGTGACGGTGGAGGAATTAGACTGAGCACTCGGCAAAGAGGTCCCGCTGAGGGAGAGGAATAAGGCAGTTAGGGAGCTCATGGCCAAGATGAAGCTGATGCCATCGCAATGCCACCACCATCGAGGCCATCTGCCTTCTGGAAACATGTGATCGCTAGCTAGAAGTAGTCGGTAGTCAATAGCCTGGCTGAGCTCAGTACCAGAATTGACTGTTGGTATGAATTGTGATCGTCGCTATCGAGCATTAGTCGGTCCTCAATAGCCTGGCTGAGCCCAGTACCAGAATTGACTGTTGGCATGAATTTTCATCACCTAACAAATTGAAATAAACCAGGAGAAGCGCCTTGACGAGCCGATAAAAAACTCCTCTTACATGCCCTGTAATTTTGAATTATGACTGAGATATTTGAATTTCAATGGGTTCCGGAGGCGGGTGGGTGGGTGGTAGGCTTGGGTGCTCGATTTCTTTTTGGGCATTGGGTCCCCAGCTTTTCTGTTTGTCCCTCCCCTCGCTTCAGTATACAAATCATCTGCTTCAGGCCCCGCACCGTACTGTGCAGCATTGCCTCCAGTCTGCCCCTGCCCCTATCCGAGGGCGTGCTGCCATCCATGGTTTCCTCACCACTTACCGTGGCCCCCCCTTTTATCTCCCCTGCTGGGGATCCAGCTCAACTGCATCGCCGTGGGCCACAACACACCCGTCTTTGTTGAGGCCCTGCTGTCCTCGGCCGATGTCTTGCCACTCATCATGATGCCCCTTGCTGCCTACTGGTACCAGGCCCCGTTCTCAGCAGTATTGCGGGCAGCTTCACACAACCTGGATTTGCTGAGGGCCCGCTGTCGTCCGCTGCATTTTCCCAGCCCGCTGGAATGGCCCCCCTGATCTCCAACGGCACCACCAGCGGATGGGTGTACGTTGCAGACTCAGCCAACAACAGGTGGGAGATGCTGTGAACATGGGTGAACTTGCATGAACAGTGCCGCTGCGGGGCGTTTTAGTTTGCGGTGCAGACTCAGCACCTCACTAGGGTGCTCTTGTCAAGGAGGTCCCTGTCCGGACGCGTCCCATGCTGCGCTGTTTCCTGGACCATCATGCACCTGCAGGGCACAGTTTATGTCTCAGTTTTGGCTTGAATGGCGACAAGGGTGACATCCCCTCCGTGAGAGGAGGACGAAAAAATATGATATCTATCAGGATCCGACCTTAACATCTCAGGCTCACAATCACTGCCCTCTGTTGACCAGAATCCAGCTGGTAGATCTGAGGCTGAAGATCACTGCATTTGTCTTCCTTACCTTTTACTTGGATCCGGCGCATAGACCGTAGACGTAAGAACACTTATTTGTGTCTGGATCAGGTGCCTAGATCTCAAGCTCAAGACAACTTCCTCCTTCATTTTCATCTGAATCCGGCTAATACATCTCAAGCTCAAAATTGCTTCCTCCTGTCATTATCCTGAATGAACAGGATCCGGCTAATAGATCTCAAGCTTAAGATTGCCTCCTCCTTTCTTGTCTGATCAACAGGATCTGGGTTATAGATCTCAATCTCAAGATTGCTTCCTCCTTCCTCTCTCCTGAATCAACAGGATCCGGCTTTTGGATCTCAAGCTCAAGATTGCCTCCACCGCTGCTGGCACTGGTACGTCATCCTGGCTGGACGGTGCGGCGCCGTCCTCTGCTCAAATGGGCAGCCCCATGGACGTCACTGTCGACCCTGATACTGGAGATGTTTACTTCGCAGACGAGGCATCAAACACTGTCCGGGTGCTCCATGCAGCCACAGGCCGCGTTGTGACGGTGAGGGGCCACCCAGCCTCAGCAGGGGGGGATTCGGCGACTATTCAGCTAAGCAGCAGCCCTGTCAATTGGCCCAGTCAGTGATGGCCCCGCCCGGCAGCCCCCTGAAACATATATAATGTGCACATAATAGTAAAAGGGTAAGAAAGCTGCACCCTTCATGGATATAAAGGAAACAACGCAGCTTGGGGCTGGGGCCCCACAAAAAATAAAGACGGGCAACCTGGCAAGTGAGTACTTTAAATTTGCCTGCTGAGGCATATACAAATGTCCTGACTTTGCCTGCTGAGGCATATACAAATGTCCTGACTTTGCCTGCTGAGGTTTGCTCATAGAAATTAAATTAATTTGAGCTGCGCAGGCGCATGAGGGTAAATTATCAGTGCAGCATAGGCCGAGGCATGTCGGCCCATTACCAATACCAGCCTGCCAGGCAGAACGGAGAAATGGTGTGCCCTGCACCCTTTTGGAGCATTGGCTATTAAAACATTTAAAATACCGGTACCTGTCCCTAAATATAGCAATAAAATAAAAATAAAAATATGCTTAAGGATGCAGCACGGCACTGCCCAGGGTTGATACCATATCCACATCAATGTCCTTGCAAAGAGGTTTGGCGAGCGAGTCAGGTCTTTCAGGTTCAGGGGAGATCCTTTATTAAGCCCCACAGGTTTGCAATAATTGCCCCACTCGTTTACATTATTTTCACAGGGAGACGCTCTGAACTCAAGGCATGTCCGATATTTTTACTTTTTACTTCAATTACTTGCCCCTCAGACTTCCATTTAAGCGCTGTCTGCTTCATGCAGGTTGCGGGGCGTGCAAGGCTGCATGGCGGCTTCTCCGATGGCCCCTCCCTCGGGGGCGCTCTGTTCGACGCCCCAGGAGCGATCCTCTTCATACCCGGAGCGAGCATGGTGCTCGTCGCGGACGTCCACAATGCCAGGCTGCGCGCAGTGTTGCTCCCTGCGCCCTCCACAGTTGTCACGCTGGTTGGTCCAGGAGCAATCACGCTGCAGGTGAGAGCGATATGAAGCTTCATACAAAATGCGCCTGATAGGGTCTCGGATTATGCCGTGCCAGTTTATATCATCATTGTTTGCCAATAGTGAATAATTATGATTGCCCTAAATCAGATGATCGTCACAACATGCTGCGCGTCTAACCTTTCCAGTTAGGACCAAATAAGGCGAAAAATGACCGGAGCGCGATCAAAACAAGACAGAACGTTACACAAAATCGGCCAACACATTGTGCTGCAGGTATTGGCTTCCAACAGCAGCAGTCCGTCCGGGGTGGTGCTGGGCCCGGGCTCCGGCATCGGTATGTGCAGGTAATCACACTTGTTGCATGGCCATAACCAGGTGCTCCTATCAAACTATGCCTGTGAAGTGGTTGCCGTATTTATTAATCAGCATATGAAATTCATGGAATCTCGTTTATTTACCATTGATGATGGCATGCGCAAGCCTTCTGTTTTCGACTTTTCAATAACCTCTTTGCAGGCCGTCAGGGCTGGCGCTGATGCATGACGGCTCCGGCGTGTTTATCTCCGACGCTTGCCAGGGTACTGCAAGGTGGGCTGCCGGGCTGTGAAGTGGAGGTCCACATTATTCGATTGATTCCACCGGGGGGGGGGGGCTGCCATTATGCGCTGGGGAGCTGTTTTTGTTGTTACAAATCTAGGTGGATTTTTGAAAAGTTTTTAAAGTCCAGCAAGGCATCACATTTGATGCACGGGACAGGGGTCTGTAAACCTGTACCTGCAAAACTTATTCTGGGACCGTTTGCCCAAAATATTGCAAACAGTGTTCATAACGAAAATGAATGTTTAATCAAAAGAACAAATGCTGCCGTTCCTGCAGGATCTTATTTCTCTCCTTCTTGACTGGAAATGTCTCGGTGGTGGCTGGATCAGGCAAGTTGGGTCACTAAATCATCCATCCTCTTTGCTTTAAAACCAGTCCATACGTTACGAGCCCGCATGATAATTGCACACATATTTTTGTTCGTTGAGTAAAAGGTGAGTGGCATAGATTCTGGGGTTCAGATTGACATTAGTCTCCAAGTGAGTATCAGAGGAGACTACGGCATCCCCCCTGCCTGTTTACACCAGAGTTGAGTGAAGTGGTCCGTCTGAAAGGCGCTTTCAACTGCGGCCAACCCACTCTTCAAGCTTGCACCATGAAGTGCACTATTTTCAGGGCCAGCCAAATTTAGCGGAAAATGTACAGGGGGCAGTTTCAGACATAAATAAGATATGCGCTTCTAAAAAGATCTGAGGCAGGCCCCCCAAGCTTAGTGCTAAGCAATTTAAGGCGAGGCAACCAGCACGCCACATCACTGACGTTACGGATAGCTTGATGTCCAGTCCCGCGGTCATATAGACCGCACTGCGCCTGATTGCCTTTGATCCTCTCATTTCCAACCCCTCACGCCTAGGCTGCTCCAACTCCTCCGCCCTGCCGTGCATATGGGGAGGGGGATGTTTCCCCTGAACCCCTAGCAAGAGCTTATAGCTAGGGAAGGCACAGGATAAGGTGGGACAAAGCAAGCCTAGTCAGAAATCCCCTCAGAGGGAAATGCCTCCTTTCCCTGGGTAAATCTGTGTGGGCATAGCTTGATACCTTATGTTTCCCCACAAGTCAAGTTACGCTGTCCCGTAAGATATACCTACGATTGCCTACACTTGAACATTTATTAATTTGCCCTTGAGGTAGCCCGGCTGCGATAACGCCTGCTTGAAATGGTGAAAGTATATCAGATGTCAAGAGATTTTAGCCCATGGGGTCCCCAAGAAGGGAAATGTGATGTGTTCCCGTAGATTTTGCTTCAAATAGTGACAAAATACAATACTGGATCAGCCAGGCCTACACTTCTTGCCGGACCCTTGCATCCCCCATGGCCCCGTGGATCTGACGCCCACAGAAAGCCAGAAAAGAGACAAACATAATGTTCCCCAATTGCTCAATATGGCAACTGTGTATGTGGGCTGCTAAAGAACTATTCTACATATTCCGATACGCACCGAAAACAGGGAGACATCAGGCATTTGTGGACAGCGTCCTTATGAAGGATGTGCTGCAAAGATGGAAAATAATGTGGAACTTATGGCATCAAATTGTATACTCGGCTAACCACCTGATTTGTCAGAGCATCTCCTCCTCAGCTCTAGCAGCCTTTGTCACATTAATGGCGGGCAGATGAGAGGTGTGAGGCCTGTACCAGCAGCTGCCCCGACAGCAATCCTGCCCGCCTTGATCACGATATCGGCCAAATGTGCCGCTGTTCCTCGCAGCATAGGCTGGGCTTCATGACTTACTACCAGATCAGCAAGATCAGCAGGGAAGATATCTTGTTTGTGAATCTTACTCAAGTGCATCATACGATGGCATAATTAAAGAGCGCCGTTGGCACCTGATTTACATGCAATTTGAAGGGTCATTCAGCTACAATTCAGCCACAATTCAGCTACATTGTGGTGTGGGGATACAGGACCTGGTACACACGAAGTTAACATTAAGCTGATAGCAAGCAAGCATGTGAGATCTCACTTGTCACAGGTGATTGTGATGGTCACTGTTAGGGCATCATGTCACCATGCCGATGAGGGGCACCCGCATCACAGATTTTGCGAGGACGAGGCCGCGCAATGCCCAAGTGACGCTGCCAACATCTGTTCGAAATGGGATTTTTTCAAGGAACCCTCCTCGCAATCAAAGAGTAAATAAGGAGCAGGCCACAATGCCCACGATCCATGCAACATCCAGCTGTGAAGGGATGCTTGCCCAGGTTGCCCTCCTGCAAAAATGGGACTAGACAAGGAGGGGCCGCAACGCTTACCTGTCCCAGCTGACAGCTAGCCGTGAAATGCTTTAGAGCAAGGAACAGGCATATCAAGGATCTGCCACAGTATTCAAAGGTGTGGACACTCCCGCCCTGCCATCCAGATCTTCTTCTCCTTCTTCAAAAGTACCGTAAAACGCCTAAGACTCCGCGCACCCCGAAAAAAATAATTATTTAATTAGTCCGCGCACCCCAAAAAGAATTTAATTTTAGTTCGCGCAGCGACGAAATTTTAATTTAATTTAACGCCGCGCTGCACAGAATTTAATTGCACATCGCGCATCACTGAAATAATTTAAATTTTAGTCCGCGCAGCACTTTCAGCCTGTACCGGAAAGCTCAGTTAAAACTTCGTTTGATGCTAGCACCCGCCTGCTAGCAACGATACCGTAATCGTCACCCTCCTCCCCCGCCGGTTTCTGGCCTCAGGAAACGTGTGGATATATAAACGTGGGGGGCTCTGTGGTACAACGCAGTTTCGCAGTCTATCCTGAGGTCTGCGGTTCAAATCCTGTCAATGTTCATTTATCGCTCTCAGTAATGCTACCTATGAGTACCGGTTGTGCTCATCTGAGTCATCAGTAGTGTTGCTGTGCATGGCTATTTGAGCAGACTTGACAAGGATGACTAAACGGATGTCGAATCAAACAGTCGCGCGCTAGCGCACGATTTTTGTAAAAAGTGATGTTTTTAATCCATACCGCGCACCCCCAAAATAGTTTTTTGGGCACCTGACTGACGCTCCGCGCAGCGGACTTTTTTGAATTAATATTATCGCGCACCATGTCCGCGCACCCCTATAATTATTTAATTTGTGCGCGGAGTCAAAGACGGTTTACGGTAAGAATACTTCGATATGCGGAAGTTGGAGGGGAAGTTTTTACTCTCTGAGGTTCTGTCCTTCCCTTTAGTCCTTGTAGTCCTTTGGGGGAGGATTTAGGTTGGCAATTGAGCCTCCCCACTTTGTGAACCCCCAAATCATTCACGTGTGTTCATTCTTATGCCCAACCCTTCCTCATTTAGCCTAGTCTAGTTGGTTTGTCCCTGCTTGCACCCACCTGCCATGCTGGAATGACAAGTTGCATTTGTGATAGTCCTTGAAATCAGTGCTGACAGATCAGCTTCCATATACAATTACAAATCCTGTGTTTGCCTTGTTTTAAAATTGGTTAACTCAAATTTCAAATCCTGACAGGCGCTTCATCCAGCATCCGCAGCTCCACCCCCCTGATCTCACCAAGGGGCCTGGCCTGGTCGTCCAGTTTGGGGCTATTCATTGCCGACTATTTGGACAACAGCGTGAGTACTGAATCTGTAAATAAATGATTACGATTTGGCTCAGTAAACTTCACATGCAATATCAATGTATTAGGGTTTTGGGGCAGCATAGAATCTGCAGTTGATATTTACATTTATCTGTGCGGTACTATTCCGATATCTATAAATTTGCTACTACTAAATGTCTTTCAGTAATTAAATCATGAAAACACGTAATACCTTGAGAATAGCGTGAGTGGGGGTAGAGCGTATTTACCATATATTCAGAAAGCATTCCCTCAAAATTAACGTTGTTTGGTGGTGAGGATGCTGTGAGGTTGAAGTCCGAGGGATAATCAAATCATCATTATCTGGGTTGAGGGGTGGCGATGTTTAAATTCGAATCAGAGAAAAAATAGTGTGCCTTGCCTTAGGGCTCCTGTTGCGTTCATGCCGTTGTCGTCTGGTACAACCGGTTCCTCCTGTTTAAATGCACTGGTTCAATACCTGTTTTTAAGGGCCCGTTTTAAATAGGCTCCACGTCACCTTGCTGGCATGTCAACTTTCAACAGCACAGGGTAGGCGTCATAACTGGCTCGGTCATCCTCATATGGCTTTGTTCATCTTCCGTGCGGTAGAGTGGTGTTGGAGCTGTCAAGCTGCAGTATATGGCGTGTGATTCACTAGTGATCCAGGGAGATGATATCAAAGGAGCGGTGCAGGTAGAGGCAGGATGAGAGGCCTGGCGAGGAAGAGTGGGGGGTGGGGTGGAGACGTCGAGAGGAGATCGGGCAGGGGGAGGTGCCTGGTGAGAACAAGCTGCTCCCCTCCAAGGGACTCAAGGCCTGCACTGCCCCAGCACCTGCCTGAACCATTCAGGAGGAAGGTCTGAGGAGGGGTGAAGCCAAGAGGAAGGAGGGCATGAGGGGGCATGGCCGGGTTGGACATCCCAAGGTCGCGACATCCCCATCTGCATGCCGTAGCAAAGGCTGCAAGCTTTGCCCTGTCAAGGGGTGATCAAAGTTTTTCCTCTGGGGATACTTTTCTGTGAAGTGCAAGTATCGAACTGCATGATGTTGGCAGTGATGGTACTTCAATCACAGGGGTAAAAGTGGGAGTGTTGCATATTGTTCCCACATCAGGCCGAGGGACACTCGTCTTCAGAGACTGTGTTTATGTTGACTGTGTTTGTTAAACTCGTTGCATTTTCTCACATACAGTTGCAGTGAGGCTTTTGGTTCTAAACAACAGCGAATTTTGGTGCCAAGGGAACGGATTAACAATCAAATCCTAAACAAGTAACCCTTAGGACATAATTGACCCGAACGGCAGCACAAAGCTATATAGTTTTTGTAAAACCGAGGGAAGGCATATCAAATCTACGGTAGAGTAAACAGCTTTTTGCATTTGTTGTCTGCCTACAAATTCAATCCCAAGCCCTAAGCGTTGCACTGATCTGCCCGGCAGTCATGACCGTGCATGCTCCTCACCAGTCAGTTGCCACTAACGAATCAAAGCTTCCTACTCAAAACCTGACCAATTTGCCCCTTTGTGTATTGCTGGCTAGGTCAAGCTGCTTTCAGCCGACATGGGCAACCTCACATATGTGGCAGGAAGTGGCCAAGGAATTACCAGCGTGGGCCCTGCACGGACATCAGGACTGAACCACCCTTGGGGCTTGGTGTGAGTGTCTAAGGTGTATAGGGTTTAAGGTTTAGGGTTAAGGATGAAGTCAAGAGTGAACCAACCTTGGGGATTGGAGTGAGTGGTATTCACAACTAGTGCATGCATTCAGGGTTTACGGGTTAAGGGTTTAGGCTTAAGGGTTCATTCCGGATTAAACGTTCCTCGTGGATTGGAGTACGTGGGGATGATACGTCACTCGCCTGGTCCCACCCTGTCTCGAGGACTACACCGTCCATGGGGACTGAATGAGTGCCTGGGGAGTTCAGGGTTCAGCGTACAGGATTTGTGATTTAGGGTTATGTCCGACCGAACCACCTTGGCAACCAACGTTAGCGTGACTGCATGCGGAGTGAATGTTTCACGCTTTAGGGCTCAGGTTTAAGAGTGTGTGATTTGCGCTTCATGCTGCAGTCAGAATGACCTCGCCACTCCCCCTGCCTTTTACCCCCTTTACCCGCCCCCAGGTTCCACCCCCTGGACAGCAGCCTACTCATAAGCGACGCCTCAGGGATGCGCGCCCTCACCCTGAACGGCTTCATACCAGGTGCGAGTATGGATACAGCATTACAACTCGGTAATGAAACTATCCTAAGGGCGGCATGGCCCTTGATGCTAGGTGTAACATAAATGCAGAGCAAGTGTCGTATGGATGAAACAATGAATGCTGCGTGTGCCCAGTTCAAATGTGCGCTCCCTAGCCTCAACCGGGGAATGAAGAGGGTTGGGGTTAAGCATTCAAGGTACTAATCGAGCAGCATCAGTCGAGTCGACATCCCCCTGAACGAATTTGCCCTCTCCCTTAGAGCATTTATACCTGTAGTGGTTAAAATAAAAGAGGCCTGGGCCTCACAGGGTTGTTAGGATCAAAAAAATGTTCAATGTGCTGATGCCGAGCCCAGCGCCCTCATTCTGAACTGATTCACATGTGGGGTTTTGCTGTATAGACAAGCAGAAGTCTGCCTCGCGCAAGGAGAAGTGGCATTTGAGGAAACCTGGCATGGGTTGAGGCCACGACTGTGCCTTTGTCCTCCAGCTCCAACTTGTCCCCCTACGATATTGTCAATGGATTTCCAGCTATGGATACCCGTTTGCCCAGTTGTATCTGTTTCCGGTACCCCTACATTCCCTTCTTACCTCCCCACCCCTGCTTTCCCTCTGCCCTCCCCCCTTCTTTTTCAGATGTCAGCAGCCGTGTGAGCTTCATTGTGTCCTTCACCTCAACTTTATCCACCATCGTCAGCGCCTCGGTAAGGAGCTCGTTTATTGGTGTGCCGCACATTGGCGGGCCACAGGGCGGATACCATTTGGCCAGCAAGGTTCACATATTGACCGGTGTACGGCATAAGCAGCCTGGCTTCGGCATGGGCATGGGTCGGATGGGGGCAGTCACTGTTGATTACGGCGATCTTAATTTGACTGGCCAAATGATTTTTCTCTCTTTCTATCATCGGCTTGGGTTGAGATGATGTTGTCCCCATGCGTCCCATTGCTGCGCCCCGGGTGGCTGCTCCCCATGCTGATCACATGACACACATTATACATGGCAGACATCACATGGCATGGGTAGGCCCATTTATTCTTCAAGGCCGCAAACACCCTCGGGGTCTGTACTAGTATTAATCATGACGGAGGGCAAAGCACATTTACAGCGCTTACAATGTTGTATTCCTTGGCCGCCAGCCTGCTGGGTAGGCACTCTTGTGAATGCAAGCTACCGGTACTGGTACCGTACCGTACATTCATATAACATTTTATGGTTTCCTCCATGCAGGTGGTCGTTGCAGTATCATCTGCCGTGGCGGGCAGCGCTGCAGGATCCGCAGGTGCGCATGCCAGGTTAAGATTGAGGGAGTATCAGCCACCCTTCAGCTGCCCATCAGCTACCCGTCAGCTACCTTGCAACTACCCTTCAGCTATATTTTAGGTACAACCAAACGGCCTGGCTTTGCTCAGCAATCCCAGTTGCATACGCCAACAGCCCTAGGATGGTCATGACTTGGTCCTCATCGACCCTGAGGTGGCCTTCTGACAAAGATGCCCTAGTGCACACCAAAATTAGCACTAGAGAGCACCCCTCCTCCCACGTGTCATCAATCCTCTTGTGATTGCTTCATCAACCTACCTATATAATCTAATGGCCTAGCCGGGCCTTCCTCTCCTTTCATCCTAAATACACCCGTACCTCCCTCTCCCCCTGGCTTTCTCTCCCCTCCCTTCGCTTTTCCCCCAAACCAGTAATTATCACCCCCCCCAATATGTAACAATATTCGTATTGCCTTCTCTCCCCCTTATTATGCCCCCAGGTGGCTCAACGGCTGGTGCAGTAGCCGCAGTCCAGGCGGGCTCCAGCAGCTCATTGGGAGGCGCAGCCCTCGCCCTGGTTACCTCCGTGCAATTCTTGTCACTTGTCTCGGGAGTTGTCGCAAATGTGTCACATGCGTACAAGTGAGTGGATTTCATTTGGATGGATTCTTCAGCCGTGTTGCAGCTTCAAATCATCTACAATGCAGTTGAGATCCAACTGAGGTCATCCACCTCACAGGCCACAGTGTGGGAGCGGTGCAGGGGGGGGGGAGGCAGTGCTTATTTTCCAGCTATATTGTAGCTGCCTCCCAGCCCTTGGCTAGGGTACCAAGTGCAGGGCTGCCTCCCAGCCCTTGGATATGGTACCTAGTGCAGGGCTGCCTCTCAGCCCTTGGCTAGGGTACCTAGTGCAAGGCTGCCTCTCAGCCCTTGGCTAGGGTACCTAGTGCAGGGCTGCCTCTCAGCCCTTGGATAGGGTACCTAGTGCATGGCTGCCTCTCAGCCCTTGGCTAGGGTACATAGTGCAGGGCTGCCTCTCAGCCCTTGGCTAGGGTACCTAGTGCAGGGCTGCCTCTCAGCCCTTGGCTAGGGTACCTAGTGCAGGGCTGCCTCCCAGCCTTTGGATAGGGTACCTTGTGCATGGCTGCCTCCCAGCCCTTGGCTAGGGTACCTAGTGCAGGGCTGCCTCCCAGCCTTTGGATAGGGTACCTAGTGCAGGGCTGCCTCTCAGCCCTTGGATAGGGTACCTAGTGCAGGGCTGCCTCTCAGCCCTTGGATATGGTACCTAGTGCAGGGCTGCCTCCCAGCCCTTGGCTAGGGTACCTAGTGCATGGCTGCCTCCCAGCCCTTGGATAGGGTACCTATTGCAGGGCTGCCTCCCAGCACTTGGATAGGGTACCTAGTGCAGGGCTGCCTCCCAGCCCTTTGATAGGGTACCTAGTGCCGGGCTGCCTCTCAGCCTTTGGATAGGGTACCTAGTGCAGGGCTGCCTCTCAGCCCTTGGATATGGTACCTAGTGCAGGGCTGCCTCTCAGCCCTTGGATAGGGTACCTAGTGCAGGGCTGCCTCTCAGCCCTTGGATAGGGTACCTAGTGCAGGGCTGCCTCTCAGCCCTTGGATAGGGTACCTAGTGCAGGGCTGCCTCCCAGCCCTTGGATAGGGTACCTAGTGCCGGGCTGCCTCTCAGCCTTTGGATAGGGAACCTAGTGCAGGGCTGCCTCCCAGCCCTTGGATAGGGTACCTAGTGCAGGGCTGCCTCTCAGCCTTTGGATAGGGAACCTAGTGCATGGCTGCCTTTCAGCCCTTGGATAGGGTACCTAGTGTAGGGCTGCCTCCCAGCCTTTGGATAGGGTACCTAGTGCAGGGCTGCCTCTCAGCCCTTGGATAGGGTACCTAGTGCAGGGCTGCCTCCCAGCCCTTGGATAGGGTACCTAGTGCAGGGCTGCCTCTCAGCCCTTGGATAGGGAACCTAGTGCAGGGCTGCCTCCCAGCCCTTGGATAGGGTACCTAGTGCAGGGCTGCCTCTCAGCCTTTGGATAGGGAACCTAGTGCAGGGCTGCCTTTCAGCCCTTGGATAGGGTACCTAGTGTAGGGCTGCCTCTCAGCCCTTGGCTAGGGTACCTAGTGCAGGGCTGCCTCCCAGCCTTTGGATAGGGTACCTAGTGCAGGGCTGCCTCTCAGCCCTTGGATAGGGAACCTAGTGCAGGGCTGCCTCCCAGCCCTTGGATAGGGTACCTAGTGCAGGGCTGCCTCTCAGCCCTTGGATAGGGTACCTAGTGCAGGGTTGCCTCTCAGCCCTTGGATAGGGTACCTAGTGCAGGGCTGCCTCTCAGCTCTTGGCTAGGGTACCTAGTGCAGGGCTGCCTCTCAGCCCCTGGCTATGGTACCTAGTGCAGGGCTGCCTCTCAGCCCTTGGATAGAGTACCTAGTGCATGGCTGCCTCTCAGCCCTTGGCTAGGGCACCTAGTGTAGGGCTACCTCTCAGCCCTTGGATAGGGTACGTAGTGCAGGGCTGCCTCTCAGCCCTTGTATAGGGTACCTAGTGCAGGGCTGCCTCTCAGCCCTTGGATAGGGTACCTATTGCAGGGCTGCCTCTCAGCCCTTGCCTAGGGTACCTAGTGCAGGGCTGCCTCTCAGCCCTTGGCTAGGGTACATAGAACAGGGCTGCCTCTCCCTGGATATGGTACCTAGTGCAGGGCTGCCTCTCAGCCCTTGGATAGGGTACCTAGTGCAGGGCTGCCTCTCAGCCCTTGGCTAGGGTACCTAGTGCAGGGCTGCCTCTCAGCCCTTGGCTAGGGTACCTAGTGCAGGGCTGCCTCTCAGCCCTTGGATAGAGTACCTAGTGCATGGCTGCCTCTCAGCCCTTGGCTAGGGTACCTAGTGCAGGGCTGCCTCTCAGCCCTTGGATAGGGTACCTAGTGCAGGGCTGCCTCTCAGCCCTTGGCTAGGGTACCTAGTGCAGGGCTGCCTCTCAGCCCTTGGATAGGGTACCTAGTGCAGGGCTGCCTCTCAGCCCTTGGATAGGGTACCTAGTGCAGGGCTGCCTCTCAGCCCTTGGCTAGGGTACCTAGTGCAGGGCTGCCTCTCAGCCCTTGGCTACGGTACATAGTGCAGGGCTGCCTCCCAGCCCTTGGATAGGGTACATAGTGCAGGGCTGCCTCCCAGCCCTTGGATATGGCACATAGTGTAGGGCTGCCTCTCAGCCCTTGGCTAGGGTACCTAGTGCATGGCTGCCTCTCAGCCCTTGGCTAGGGTACCTAGTGCAGGGCTGCCTCTCAGCCCTTGGATAGGTACCTAGTGCAGGGCTGCCTCTCAGCCCTTGGCTAGGGTACCTAGTGCAGGGCTGCCTCTCAGCCCTTGGCTAGGGTACCTAGTGCAGGGCTGCCTCTCAGCCCTTGGCTAGGGTACCTAGTGCAGGGTTGCCTCTCAGCCCTTGGATAGGGTACCTAGTGCAGGGTTGCCTCTCAGCCCTTGGATGGGGTACCTAGTGCAGGGCTGCCTCTCAGCCCTTGGCTAGGGTACCTAGTGCAGGGCTGCCTCTCAGCCCCTGGCTATGGTACCTAGTGCAGGGCTGCCTCTCAGCCCTTGGATAGAGTACCTAGTGCATGGCTGCCTCTCAGCCCTTGGCTAGGGTACCTAGTGTAGGGCTACCTCTCAGCCCTTGGATAGGGTACGTAATGCAGGGCTGCCTCTCAGCCCTTGTATAGGGTACCTAGTGCAGGGCTGCCTCCCAGCCCTTGGATAGGGTACCTAGTGCAGGGCTGCCTCTCAGCCCTTGCCTAGGGTACCTAGTGCAGGGCTGCCTCTCAGCCCTTGGCTAGGGTACATAGAACAGGGCTGCCTCTCCCTGGATATGGTACCTAGTGCAGGGCTGCCTTTCAGCCCTTGGATAGGGTACCTAGTGCAGGGCTGCCTCTCAGCCCTTGGCTAGGGTACCTAGTGCATGGTTGCCTCTCAGCCCTTGGCTAGGGTACCTAGTGCAGGGCTGCCTCTCCCTGGATATGGTACCTAGTGTAGGGCTGCCTCTCAGCCCTTGGATAGGGTACCTAGTGCAGGGCTGCCTCTCAGCCCTTGGCTAGGGTACCTAGTGCAGGGCTGCCTCTCAGCCCTTGGCTAGGGTACCTAGTGCAGGGCTGCCTCCCAGCCCTTGGATATGGCACATAGTGTAGGGCTGCCACTCAGCCCTTGGCTAGGGTACCTAGTGCAGGGCTGCCTCTCAGCCCTTGGATAGGGTACCTAGTGTAGGGCTGCCTCTCAGCCCTTGGATAGGGTACCTAGTGCAGGGCTGCCTCTCAGCCCTTGGCTAGGGTACCTAGTGCAGGGTTGCCTCTCAGCCCTTGGCTAGGGTACCTAGTGCAGGGCTGCCTCCCAGCCCTTGGATATGGCACATAGTGTAGGGCTGCCACTCAGCCCTTGGCTAGGGTACCTAGTGCAGGGCTGCCTCCCAGCCCTTGGCTAGGGTACGTAGTGCAGGGCTGCCTCTCAGCCCTTGGATAGGGTACCTAGTGCAGGGCTGCCTCCCAGCCCTTGGATAGGGTACCTAGTGCAGGGCTGCCTCTCAGCCCTTGGATAGGGTACCTAGTGCAGGGCTGCCTCTCAGCCCTTGGATAGGGTACCTAGTGCAGCAAGCCCTGTATCTGGGAGCAACTGCACCCCTTGAAGATACAACCATGACGCATATACCGTGGAAAGCCCATGATTCAGGGCAGATGGCACCATGCTCTGATGGCTTGAGCTGTAGTAAACATGGTGCATGTTGGGTCCTCATTCGCGTAGCACTGCCTAGCGCCCCCTCTGATGGCGCCTCTAACGCCCCCCAAAGGACGCAAAGTGTAAACTTAATCGAGCTTTGCTGGAAATTTGTTGTGGACGCATTTCCCTCAGCCTGAACAGCTTTAAACATTAAGCACTGGAACCTGAACCCTAGATCATGAACCCTGAGCCCTGGTCTTGCGTGCACCTGGATGGCTGCCCAACCCAAGCACCAGGAAATTTCCCGTGTCCTTACCACCACCGCGCTTATCCCATACCGTCTGACTGTACGACACTAGAGTACCGGAGGAACCTTGTGCAGGTCACAAGGCTGCCTCCTCAGCTGGCTAAACCCTCTACTGCACAATCTGGTCTTGCTTGCAGGTCCTTTTGTTAGTCTCCCAGCTTCATCTTTCAACCCGTAATGCCGAGCCCTTCTACAAAGCGCAGGTCTATAGGTTGTTCCCTCAGCTGGGTCAACTTCAACCTCCCCATCCTCGGACAAGGTAGCGAGTGCTGCAACTCGCCGGCGCCTGGCCCCGATGACACGCTCGATCGTCCCCGGAAAGGCTCAAACGCAGCACTTGGCAGCGTCAGCAGCACCCCTGCTGCTCCAAGCATTCCGCCACCAATGCCCGTCCTGCCACCGATGCCCCTGCGGGCGCCCGGGCTTGCAGGCGGGCAGCTGCGGCCCGCTTTCCCGCAGTTTCCACCGCGCCCCCCACGGCCGCCTGGGCCATCGCGGCCTCCAGGTCCGCCTAGGCCGCCTTCCCCTCCATCCCTGCCCACGCCTCCCCCTTTTCCGCCGCCACCGCTTCCCCCGAAGCCACCACCACCTGTCTGCAGCGATAAGGTAGTACTGGGAGACTGGAAATATCCAGATTTGAGGGCCTGGATTTAAGCTGTGGCTTGATAGATTTATTGAACGGTATTTACTTGAATACCATAGACTACCGCATCGGTATTTATGCATGACCTGGCTGTGGCTTGTATTCATGTGATGATCGCTCATTCCTCCTGTGATGACGGCGCTGGCCTGCCTTTGTAGGAGCGTGGATGATTTGGTTGCAATACAGCTACACTGCAGCTTTATTGGGCCGGCCGCTGGGTGGCTACCACAGGGATTGTAAGCCTCACCTAGCAGCTTCTGACTAGCTATCAAGTGAGGGCTGATTAAGTGCACACGCGTCTACCTCAATCAGCCATCGCTTGATAGCTAGTCAGAAGCTGCTAGGTGAGGCTTACAGGGCCGATTGGGTTTTAATCTGCAACGGCCCCAGCTATGGCCGGCGGCCCTAAGCAGCAAGTCTTGCCAAACCTGAGGACTCCTGCCTGTGGCTGGATTTTAGCTCATATGTAGCTAAATCACGACGAGAGAACGCTGAGCATGTGCACCATCATTACTACTATGCACTATTATTGTTCCCTTCCCTGTTTCACGTGTACCTGCTGGATTGTACTGAATCAATTGCACACAGGAAGTCTGTGCTCTCCCTCCAAAATATGTTTGAGGAGAGTGAAAGGTGAATGCCGATATGTTAAAATGGCCCATGCATGCCCCGCACGGGTGACAGCCATTTGTTACTCCGACCTCGCTTACCCTCCTGAACCTCATCCATTCCTTCCAGGTGCTTCAGGAGCTTCTGATCAGCTTCCAGAAGCTGATCCTCATGGCCGTGGCGGCCGTCCTCCTGTTGATACTCCACCGGTTTGGGTTATGGCTTTGGTCATCGAAGAGTTCGCTGAGGGACAAGCCGCTGCCCGGATTCCTGGTGTTCCCCTATGCGGAGCTCTTGTTCCTCCAAGTATCGGTCATCACAGCGGCCGAGGTATGCACTGCTTGGAAACAACTTTGGCAACGATAAGAAGCTAACATGATGCTCCTAGGATGCTATTTCCACACCTCTGGATACACACCTCCAACCTTTCTCCCACGACCTGCGCAGTCCGTCGGCATCCTGTTCGCGATAAGGACGCCCGTCTCCTTGTCTATAGCCTTCCTCGCCCTTCTGTACCTCGGTGCATGCTTCGTGGCAGTGTGCGTCATACTCCTAGTTTGCTCGCGCCTCCGCTCCCTCCTACCTCATCCAATCGAGGTGGGTGGCCCCCTGATTGGCAGGGTCTTGAGGAATAGCCCCCAGGGGATCAGGTCGGAGAAAGCATGGACAGGTTTCCTGGAAGAAGCCTGTCAAACAAGCCATCCCGGAATGCATCAAAGGCATTGTTTCACTCCTGCAGCACAACTTGGGAGGCTGGGTTGAAGACACTGGCACAGATTTAAATTAGGCATAATATAAAACTGGCAAAGATGCTATTAGATGCCCCTGTGATCCTTCCCCTCCCCTACCACCACCTGATCCTTCCCATCCCCTACCACCACCTGATCCCCCCCCCCTCCCCTACCACCACCTAATCCCCCCCCTCCCCTACCACCACCTGACCCCCCCCTCCCCCAACCACCACCTGATCCTTCGCCTCCCCTACCACCACATGATCCCCCCCCCTCCCCTACCACCAACTGATCCTTCCCCTCCCCTACCACCACCTGATAATTCCCCTTCCCCTACCACCACATGATCCTTCCCCTCTCCTACCGCCACCTGATCCTTCCCCTCCCCTACCACCACCTGATCCTTCCACTCCCCTACCACCACCTGATCCTTCCCCTCCCCTACCACCACCTGATCCCCCCCCCCTCCCCTACCACCTCCTGATCCTTCCCCTCCCCTACCACCACCTGATCCTCCTTGTCTACTACCACCTCCTGATCCTTCCCCTCCCCTACCACCACCTGATCTTTCCTTTCCCATGTCCTTACATATTTGCAGGCGGTAAGGCATGATGTACTGGTGCGAATGTGGGCTAGACTGTGGGCGCTTTTCTCACGAAGGTGCGCGCTCTGATTGTGCATGCGGTTTTCAACCTTGCACCACGGAACCGGCTGGGTCCACTCATGTGCGCGTGGAGGGGCTGGAACCTTGCACCTTTGTCTAGAAGCTCAGATCCAACGATATCATGATGTAGTGTTGCTCTATCATGTGCTACCGGGGAGATGGGAGACAACCTTGAACAACTAAAAACAACATCTGCCTCACTCTCTTGCAACACTCTCATGTTTAATCCTCTGCCACTGCCACTGCCTGCTCGTGTCAAGGAAACAATCACTGCCAGTGCCATGGATCAATCGATAAGCTTAATCTAAATTCCAGGTCATAATTAAATAAAAAAATGTTGTCTCATTTATTCATGAATTTACGGTTGTTATGTTGATTACTGATGTCTGTATCTATTCGTTATTGTATATACAGGTCAGGCGGGCGGTTTCTTGACTCCATGTCGAACATCCCTGCCCTTGAGGACAAGACCATTGCTGGGTGGCTGACCGTTATGAAAGCTAAGCAGCTGGAGCCGGATCGGACAGAGCTGTATCGAGATGGAGGTAATACAATAAACAACGGGGAGGCTGGCTGTCATGAACCCTTTACCCTAAACCTAGGTCCAAAACCCTAAACCATGCACCCTATGGCTGTCATGAAATTTAGGTAGCTTGAGCCGGCAACTGCGTTAAGGCTTGAACCGACCCACAATGATCCTACTTTATAGCCCCCTCGCTACTTTACCCCCTCCTCCATTAACGTTGCCTAACTATATTATATTGTAGCCACCACTTCTGCACCGGTCCCTAACACGCTGCATTGTTATTCTGCAGGTATGAATGTTATGCCCCTTATAAACCTTCTGAGGCAAGGAGCCCCCTTAATCATGGCAGAGATGAAGGCAGAGATGGATGTCTCTCTGTCACAGCTGAACATATCATCATCATCAGCAGCAGCAGGTGCAAGCACACAGGCAGGCGTGAGAGGGCCTTACAAGGAAGTCAATTGTTCTTTATCAAGCAGCCACGCCACGCCAGCCACAGCAGCGTCCGACGCTACGACCAAGGAACTGCCACAGAGTGCTCAGGTCTTGGCGATTGCTGGCCGGGAGGCAGCAGGGCGAGATGACAGCCCACTAGAGCAGTGCGTTCAGCCGCCGCTGCCGGTCGCCGGTGCGGAACACGCCCCATGGAGGAAACTGATGCTGAGCAGCAGCGGTGGTCAGGTTGAAAGCAGCAGGGTATTCTGCGGAGGGCGCTGGTCAATGAAAGTGGCGCCAGAGCAGCTCCAGAGCTGCGCCGCATTTGCTTCAAAGCAGCCCCGCAGTATATGCACACCTCCCACCTCATCTCTGCGGGCCAGCGGCAGTAGCTCTACCCGTGCATCACGACGGAGCTGTGCCATACGTGGCAGCCCAGATAGCGCTGACGCAGCTCCTCCAGATGGTTGTGGAGGATTGAACCAACTAGGTGGCTCCTTGCAAAGACCTTCCAAGTGCTTACTGCCCGGTGGCGGCAGCGGGGCGGAGGGGCGTGAGGGCCTGCCCCTGGCATGGGAGGAACGATGTGGAGCAGAGTGCGAGCTAGAGCAGGGGGGGACGCCTCCGGATCAAGAGCTTCAAGAAATCGCTGTTGAGAGCATTGCCAAAGAAGGAGGTGGAGGAGGTGGGCGGGCGGGAAGGGAAGGAGGAGATGAGAAAGGGGGCCCTGTGGCTGAGTCAGGGGCCAGTGGTGAGGTGACGTACATACGGACTGAGACGAGGACCCTGGTCCATACCCCAGGAAGTGTGGAAACCCGCACTGAGATGATCACTGAGGTCCGCGCTGAAATTCACGCTTTAGGGAGAAATGCTGAGGTGGGGAGCGGCGCCATGGGTCCGTGGTTAAGGATCCATGAACGATCTATGGGGAGGCAGCAGGGGCAGCTGGGCTTGGCCAGCGGGGTTGCAAGTCATGCAGAGCTGCCCTGCGTGGTTATGGAGGTGGAGCAGGAGCAACTAACCCTGGAGAGTGTCAAGGGCAGTTGGCTGCCTGTGGTGGGCGAACACCCCGTCGGCGCTGAGGGTGAAAGCGGCTGCAGCGGAGCTTCCGGTTCCCACGATGGGGTGGATGGGCGGAGCGTAGAAAGCTGCAAGGCGACGCTGGGTCTAAGCAGAGGGGACGTTGCTTTTGGCGGCATTGTGGACGATGAGGCGGATGTGGATGGAGACTGCTTCGACAAGGATGGCAGGGTGAGTTATGTGTTTGTGTATCACGGTAACGGCGCGGGTGTGGCTTCGGCCCAGGATGCGCTGTTTCCTTAACTCTCACGCCCCCACGGGGCGTAGCTCTCTTTCTTTCTTGTGTCCGTGTAGAAAATCGAATGCAACATAGCAATCCAACGCATGGGATGCAGGTGTATGGAATCCATGCCAGGCATTTAAGAAGCCAGGACAGCGACAGAAGAAGCTGTGCCCCCCACCCCCCGTCCCTGGCTAGCTGCCAGCGTACATATGTTCATCATGAGTATAAGAGTGAACCACACGCCAGCGCATCAGGAACGGAAAAATTAAAACATATGCCTGGCTTGAAGTTCCTAGTCATGTAGGTATCATAGATCTAGCGACCCTCAAAAATTAGGAGCTGGGTGCACAAACCTTCACCCTTCAAATTTAAACTGAATCCTTAACCCTGAACCATATACCCGTCACTCATCACCCTTGACTCTTACCTCCACCCGCCTGAAGATGCTTACTACGTATGAGGAAATCATTGACAAGCTACCTAAGCTCATGGAGGCTGAGCTGCGGAGGGAGTTGGTTAAGAAGCAGTTGGAGGTGAGTGTGTGGACGGCATCAAAGTATGGACTACATGTTATTTTGTGAGGAAAATAACTGGAGCCGTATTTCCGACTCGCCTGACTCCCCTGTTTCATCCTGATACACGCATGCTACAGAAAATATACAAAGAATTTCCCGCAGAACCGTGATGGTTTAAGGAAACGTATAGCATGGGCGGCGGTAGCCACGTACGCACCGTAACTCGCATGCCCCAAAAAGGGAAGACCTCTTTCTCGCTAATTGCTTAAATAAGGAGCATTGAGTAATCTTTCCCACTCGAGGGACCACCTGAATCCCCTGATTATGTCATTTACTTATTCATTATGATGCATGCAAGCTACATTAACACAAATACAAAGAATACACTCGTGGTGCTTCAAGTTGTCAATTGTCATGAGATTCTTTTTAATGTAAACTGAAGAAGCGTGGTTTGTGCTCCCCAATCACAGGACCGCCTGAATCCCCTCTTCGACGACTGCCGGACCCATAGCCCCCTCACCACCACATTCTACATAGCCACCATGTTGGACGCCATGATCGGTGGCATTCTCGTCGGCATTCAGAAGGGCGGGTCGGTGGATCCAGGCTCGGTCGCAGCCAAGGGTCTCAGCTTTGCGCTCGTCTCAAGCAAGGTCCTGTACGCCACCTACATGACTTGGGTGTGGCCATATGTGAGTGCAGAGTGTGAACACCCACATCAATGCCATGAAGACACAAATATTATCTGTTACCGTACCCTAACACTGAACCATAAACTCTTTGCCCTAAACCATAACTTAACCCTATGCCTTAACCTGTGTACCAGGACAATGAACCATTTGACCTGAAATATGTCACCATGGCCCCAAACCCTCAAACATTTATCAACAGCCCTCAGCAACAAACCCTATACCATATAACCATAAGTATAAACCCTATACCCGTCCCTCTTAACCCTAGACCCCCCTGATCCATGTGTCTTCATTCGTCGGACAGGAACTTTGAACCCTGACGGATGTGCCTCTCGCCATGCAAGTCCATGCCTCCATGACATTGTAGAGGGTGCAGAGTGTCTGTTGCAACTGCCTTGCCAAATGGAAACCCTTGAACCCTACAACGGCAACACTGGACCGAAACCCTGAACCATGCATGCCCACGCCTACTGCGGGAACCCTAGACCCAAACCCTTCAGCATGCATGCTCACGCGTCAATTGCCAAGTATTTGGTGTCTATCATTACGGCCTGTCATGACAAATCCACAACCCCTTAATCCTAAACCCTCAACCCTTCACCCTGAACCCTCGCCCCCTAAACGGATCCACAATATACTTAGCCATACTAGTACACCCTACCCCCCCCCTACCTGCCCAGGCCTCTATGACCACGTACCTGGTGGCAGTTGCGACATGCTGGTCGGAGGCAGGTGTACTGCTATGCATCTTGATGTTGCTGTACAAGAGTGATAGCGTCTGGCTCCAGGTGTGTGTCCCGGATGGAGCTCCGGTCCCAAGCTGCATTGTTTCAGTAACCTCTAGTAGGGCGAACCTTTCCTTATAACTTTGGATCAATGACATAAGACCTTACGAACTCTGAGCACAGCCTGATCTTAATGAATGGGCCACTTCAGCATCCAACCGTATGGTGGGGACAAGGGAACTGCAAGAAAAAGGGGGAAGGAAGTGGTACGCGGCGGGTCGGATCACCTGTTCCAATGGGGACCAAAATACGACTTGATGGTTGGAGGCAGCTGGGAATAAAGAAGTCCACCAAAGAAGTCAAATGCAGAAGCCCAGAGTAACAATTCCGAGCCAAGTGGACCCTGATGCCTTATTTGCATTGAGCCAAGTGGACCCTGATGCCTTATTTGCATTGAGCCAAGTGGACCCTGATGCCTTATTTGCATTGAGCCAAGTGGACCCCGATGCCTTATTTGCATTGAGCCAAGTGGACCCTGATGCCTTATTTGCATTGAGCCAAGTGGACCCTGATGCCTTATTTGCATTGAGCCAAGTGGACCCTGATGCCTTATTTGCATTGAGCCAAGTGGACCCTGATGCCTTATTTGCATTGAGCCAAGTGGACCCTGATGCCTTATTTGCATTGAGCCAAGTGGACCCTGATGCCTTATTTGCATTGAGCCAAGTGGACCCTGATGCCTTATTTGCATTGAGCCAAGTGGACCCCGATGCCTTATTTGCATTGAGCCAAGTGGACCCTGATGCCTTATTTGCATTGAGCCAAGTGGACCCTGATGCCTTATTTGCATTGAGCCAAGTGGACCCTGATGCCTTATTTGCATTGAGCCAAGTGGACCCTGATGCCTTATTTGCATTGAGCCAAGTGGACCCTGATGCCTTATTTGCATTGAGCCAAGTGGACCCCGATGCCTTATTTGCATTGAGCCAAGTGGACCCTGATGCCTTATTTGCATTGAGCCAAGTGGACCCTGATGCCTTATTTGCATTGAGCCAAGTGGACCCTGATGCCTTATTTGCATTGAGCCAAGTGGACCCTGATGCCTTATTTGCATTGAGCCAAGTGGACCCTGATGCCTTATTTGCATTGAGCCAAGTGGACCCTGATGCCTTATTTGCATTGAGCCAAGTGGACCCTGATGCCTTATTTGCATTGAGCCAAGTGGACCCCGATGCCTTATTTGCATTGAGCCAAGTGGACCCCGATGCCTTATTTGCATTGAGCCAAGTGGACCCTGATGCCTTATTTGCATTGAGCCAAGTGGACCCTGATGCCTTATTTGCATTGAGCCAAGTGGACCCTGATGCCTTATTTGCATTGAGCCAAGTGGACCCTGATGCCTTATTTGCATTGAGCCAAGTGGACCCTGATGCCTTATTTGCATTGAGCCAAGTGGACCCTGATGCCTTATTTGCATTGAGCCAAGTGGACCCTGATGCCTTATTTGCATTGAGCCAAGTGGACCCTGATGCCTTATTTGCATTGAGCCAAGTGGACCCCGATGCCTTATTTGCATTGAGCCAAGTGGACCCTGATGCCTTATTTGCATTGAGCCAAGTGGACCCTGATGCCTTATTTGCATTGAGCCAAGTGGACCCTGATGCCTTATTTGCATTGAGCCAAGTGGACCCTGATGCCTTATTTGCATTGAGCCAAGTGGACCCTGATGCCTTATTTGCATTGAGCGTGTTGCTTACCACACCGCTGGGTTTTTGTTTGATGTTTGTTTGCTCGGAGAATACTGTTTTTGTTTGATGTTTGCTTGCCCGGGGAGTACTGTTTCAGTTGCTTGCCCAGGGAATTACTATTTGTGTGTGATGTTTGCTCGCCCAGGGAATACTCCCCCCCCCCCCCGCTCGCCGTCGTACCTCATCTAGTGCTTTAACCACTACCCTGGCATTTGTCCCATTACTCCCTTCCATCAAATGTGATTCACCGCTGGACAGAATTGAACTGTGACGAGGATGAGGACGGGGATGGCTACAGGGACGGGGATGAAGACAGGATGGACACATGACGTTTCATCATTTATGCCTCCTCCGCTTCATCTGTGTTTGTGCAACTAATGCTTGCAGGATATCATGTTTGAGCTGCACATCGGAATCATTGGAATGCAGGTAGGGTGCAGAGACAGTGCGCCATGGTGTTGCAGTTTGAGAGCATGGCTATTGCATTATGGTGTTGCAGGTAGGGTGCATACACCCTTGACCCTACACATTAAACCCTTGGGATATTTTGCCATGGTGTTGCAGGTAGGGGGACATGTTGCACCATGTTGTTGCAGGTAGGGGGAGATGATGCACCATGTTGTTGCAGGTAGGGGGGAGATGTTGAACCATGGTGTTGCAGGTAGGGGGAGATGATGCACCATGGTGTCGCAGGTAGGGGGACATGTTTCACCATGGTGTTGCAGGTGGGGGGAGATGATGCACCATGGTGTCGCAGGTAGGGGGGAGATGATGCACCATGGTGTTGCACGTAGGGTGGAGATGTTGAACCATGGTGTTGCAGGTAGGGGGGAGATGTTGAACCATGTTGTTGCAGGTAGGGGGACATGTTGCACCATGTTGTTGCAGGTAGGAAGGAGATGTTGCACCATGGTGTTGCAGGTAGGGGGGAGATGTTGAACCATGGTTTTGCACGTAGGGGGGAGATGTTGAACTATGGTGTTGCACGTAGGGGGGAGATGTTGAACTATGGTGTTGCACGTAGGGGGGAGATGTTGAACCATGTTGTTGCAGGTAGGGGGGAGATGTTGAACCATATTGTTGCAGGTAGGGGGGAGATGTTGAACTATGGTGTTGCAGGTAGGGGGGAGATGTTGAACCATGTTGTTGCAGGTAGGGGGACATGTTGCACCATGTTGTTGCAGGTAGGAAGGAGATGTTGAACCATGGTGTTGCAGGTAGGGGGGAGATGTTGAACCATGGTGTTGCATGTCGGGGGGTGTTGTATCACGGTGTTGCAGGAAGGGGGAGATGTTGCACCATGGGGTTGCAAGTAGGGGTAAGAGATGTTGTACCATGGTGTTGCAGGAAGGGTGTCTAGGCATAATAACATTTGAGCGCCAGCATGACCGCATATTCAGCACACGCCTTAAAGAAAGGCGGTGAGACAACAATGCCTCGCCTTCAGGTTGTAGAAATTAATCGCAGCTTGATGTGGAGGCCCTATCTGCAACATAAACTTTCCGTTAGCAATTGCCAGTTTGCCAGACAAGCAAGGCCTCCTGCATTCCTCTTTATTCCAGCTAGATAGCCTTGGGAGGAATAAAGGGTCTTGAAGGTATGGAAGGTGTGGAAGGATGACCATGACCTTTCTAGGCCCTCGGTATTCTTCATTATACCCTCATCTGATTCTTATCGCTGAGTGCGGCTCTGTTGCCTCAACCCTCCACTTCCCCCTCGTTCCTGCAACGCTGCCTCAACCCTCGACTCATCTTCCGTCCTTGCCCTCCGTCAATCGCTGCCCTCACTTTAGCCCCCGTCATTTTACTCAGGTGCTGACTGCTTGGATCCTCCTCGGGTCGTTGCTGCGTCTCACCCGCAAGGCTGTCAAAGAGAGAAAGTTCGACGACGCACGCAAGCTGCATGCTGCCATGTCCAACAAACACTTATCCATCGTCACAGCTGACCAGATTCCACAGCAGAGCGTCGTGCCAAAGACAGCAGCATTGGCGGCTGCGGATGCAGCGGCAGCAGCCCAGACAGCGAGAGAAGCGATGGCAGAGGTAGAAGCCAAAGCGTCAGCGGCAGCTGCTGAGGCAGCCAGAGATGCGGCTGTGGGGGCGAGTGCAGCAGCGGCGGCGGCGGCGGTTGTGGCCGCCCATGCGGCGAGAAAGGCAGCTACGGCGTTGGATGTAGAAACGATATCAGCGGCAGCAGCTGCTTCTGCGCAGGCAGCCAGAGATGCAGCCGTGACAGCAGGTGCAGCAACTGCCGCGGCATCCACCGCGACGGCGGCGGCGGCAGATGCAGGCGCTGCTGCTGCGGTTGCCCATGCGGCAAGGAGTGCACCAGCGATGGCAGATGCAGCGGTGGATGCGGCTGTTGTGGCATATGCCGCTGCCCAGGCTGCTCGAGATGCGGCTGCAGTTGCGGTCGCTGCTGCGGCCCAAGCAGCGAGAGATGCTGCAGCGGCGGCGCATGCAGCAGTGGCGGTAGCTGCCTCTGTCGCCGTCGCTGCTACTGCATTGGTGGCAGCGAGGGACGCGGCGACGGACAGGCTCCGCAGGGGGCTTTTTGCAGTGAATATGTTCAAGCAAGCGGGAGGACAGTGTCGGGACAGGATGGAGACTGAGGCGCAAGCTAGGCATCAGCTGCTTGAGGCTGAGGCACAAGCCAGGCAGCAGGAGATTGAAGCCGAGGCACATGCCAGACAGATGCAGATTGAGGCTGATGAGCGAGCTAAAGAGGCGCAACTTGCTGCTGAGGAGCGGGCCAGACAGGAGCAGTTAGAGGCTGAGGAGAGGTCCAGGGCCCAGGCCATCCGCGAGGCGGCTGTGGTGGCCACAAATCGCCTGAAGCATGTCATTGTGGCGGCGCTTCTCTTCAAGGGCGCAGGCGTGTCATGGCGCGCCAACGCAGAGGTCAGGGAGGCCGCTCATCGCCAAAGCGTGATATCTAGGCTGCAGAAGCTCATGGGTTGGAGGTCCAAGGCAGCGGAGTGGACGCCGGAGGAGTCTGTGTTCATGCAGAGAGTGAAGGAGAGCGATAGTGGAGCGATGGTGGACTCACAGAAGGTAAATGTATCTTTAGGGTATAACCAGTTTTGTCCCTTCGGCTGTTGATATGAGGGATAAGTGAAAGCTGGGATGGATAAAACCAGAGAAGGGTGCCACCAGGGAAAGTGTAACCAGAGAAGGGCGTAACCAGGGAAGGGTGATACCAGGGATAGGTATTAAGGGAAAGGTACACCCAGGGGAGGGCGGAACCAGGGAAAGGTAACCAGGTTAATGTGTCACCAGATAGGGTGTAACCAGGGAAGGGTAACCATGGAAGGGTGGAGCCAGGGAAAAGTAGCACAGGAAAGGTGTAACCAGGGGAGAGTGGAGCCAGTGAAAGGTAACCAGCTAAACGTAACAATGGAAAGGTGTAACCAGGACAAGGTGTGACAATGTTGAAATTTGGAAATGGAGTTCCGGTAACCATGGTATAAGCACAGCACAACCAGGGTGTAGTCAGTGTAATCATCGTATAACCATAGTATAATTAATCAGGGGTTAACCAGGTTATACCAAGGGAATAATACGTTGACTATGAAGTAAAACTAGGGTAATACCAGGGTATAAACATGGTATAAACAGGTCATACGGTAACCAGGGTATAATCAGGGTATAGCAAGTCTGTAACCAAGGAAAGGAGTGACCAGGGTGCAAACAGGGAAAGGAGTGACCAGGGTGTCCCCAGGTATTAACTGCCCACCCTACCAACAAACAGAGTGCCCAAGGACCTGCTACCCCAGATCCAACCAGCAACAACAACCTCTGGCCCAAAACACAAAGAGAAAATGCAACCTGATATCATGTTAATGCAAAAGGCAGAGCAACCCAAGGACACCAACATCCTTGTAGTGGAATTTAAGTATTGCAGAGACACAGATCCGAGGAACCAACTCTCAGCGTGCTACAGCCAACACACTGAACTAATGCAAAAACTCCAGAGCACAGTACACTGCAAAAATAATATTAAAATCATCCCCATCCTGTTAGGAACCTCTGGCACTATTTATAAAGAACACACTTTGCAAGGCATGCTCTCCCTTGGCATCAGCATATACCACGCCCGGAAGTGCACTCAAAAAATGCATGTGCACGCTACAAAACTCTTACACAGTATTGTGCAAACCAGATGCAGGTTAGAGTACTTCCCGACATCAGGATCCACCAGTCAGCCAGCCAGACACAGCCGGAAGCGCAAGCCACCGTAGCTTGTATGGATTCTCTCTTGACATGATGGTAACGGCGCGGACGCGGCCTAGGCCCATGCCGCGCTGTTTCCTTAACTCTATCTCACGCCCCTGCGGGGCGTAGTTTTCTTTCTTTCTATGAAGTGACATGTTCATGTCCCTTTTGACCTTTCAGATCCGCAAGAGCAATTTTGAAAGTCATTGGATGACCATGGAGGCCAAGGTGCGGTACCAGCGCCTAGTTGGAGCGGGCGACAAGGCGGTCAAGGCAAAGCAACGCAAGCTAGTGGATGCTATTGCAGACATCCACAATCAAGTCATTCAATATCAGGTGCATAGCGTTGTTTTTTGTGAGTTAAGGGTGATTCTGCTACATGTCAGCTACAAGCCGGCCGTTGGCCGGGGATGCCTCACATCAACCCTGAACCCTGAACCCTGACAAGGCAAAATATGAAACGCTAGTGGATGCTATTGCTGATATCCGTAATAAATTACCACAGATAATAACAATGATCATTGATAATTGTTTCATGTCACATGTAGGCAACGGTGTTAAACCGGGGGGGTTAACCTGGGTGCTTCAGCTTTATGTCAGCTACAATCTTACCTTTGTTCCTAAGGGGCTTGGTGAGGTCTGGTGACAGGTGGATTATATCAAACACTTCACCTTCAATGAACCCTCCAGCCAAAACCTTAAGCCAATTCATAACCACTGAACCCCCACTGATGCCCCGTCAACCTTGAATGTGGGCGCCCCCTTGACGCATGAGAGCCATGCACTAGAACAAAGCCTATCCGTAAGCACTGCATCGTTATGAAGCCGAAGGTGGCTGCATCACCGTGAAGTGTGAGAGCCATGTGAACAGCTCAGCCTAGGGCCACCGTCGGTTCCCTCCCACACATGATTTCCACTCAGTGTCCACATTATGCAATGCAGGATGAGTTGCATGCCGTCTTCATCTACTACACAGCTACCTCAGCTCCAGCCAGCCAGCCGATGGTCAGTGCGTCCATCATGGGCATGAGCGTCGGCCTGTGGCTGTCCTTCTGTCAGGGCGTGGGTCTGATAGAGGCGGGTGCTGCTGACGCGGGCGCCGGCAGCGGAAAACCCGGAGGGGCCAGGGCCAGCCGTGCCGTGCAGGATATGTTGAACTTATTCATTGCGACAAAATTCGTCGATGAGCTTCCGGCCGGCGGAAAGAACTTGGAGACGGCGACGACGAAAGCAGTCATGTTGCAGAGTGAATTTTACGAAGGCATCGTGAGAATTGCATTTACCAGGTGAGTCTAAGATGGCCATGTCCCCAACCCTTGACATTATTGCAGCCCAAAACCCTAAACCCTGAGTCCCATACCCTGACCACGGCATTGTGAAGATTGCATTCAGCCGGTGAGTCTGAGACTTGGTAGGCATGTCCCCTACGCTTATCGAAATATTCAGCCCTGCACCCTACACCCTACACCCTGAACTCTAAATTAGGGATCGTGAGGATCTTATTTAGTGTTGAGTCTGTGATGCATTCCAGGTGCCTCACGAGTATCCAAATCCTAAACTGCGACCCCATAAACCTGACCCCATAAACTGCGACCCCATAAACTGCGACCCCATAAACCGCGACCCCATAAACCCCGACCCCATAAACCGCGACCCCATAAACCGCGACCCCATATACCCCGACCCCATAAACCCCGACCCCATAAACCGCGACCCCATATACCACGACCCCATAAACCCCGACCCCATAAACCCCGACCCCATAAACCCCACACCCTTCACGCACAATCCAACGTGAGGGTCACATTCAACCGGCAAGGCGAGTGTGAGACGCACTTCAGATGCCTCACATGCACATGCATAGCACACCATAGACAGGGTTGCGTTCAGCAGGCCAGACTGTGAACTTGTGAGCTTGTGAAGCGCATTCCTCTTGTTCTTGAAAGCTGTTTTCGCTGATTGAAAGCCGTCCTGTTTGGAGCCCTGCTGAACTGAGATGTGCTGAAGCATAGCCCTGCCGAGCTGAGTGAGGTAAAGCCTAGCTGGCAGGACCCCCTTGGCTGTCCTCTTGCTGTAACCTCAGGGATTATTTTCGAGCGCTACATATCCTTTTGCTGGCCACTGGGCAGCCATCACTGGGCTGTTGGGAACCAAACCTTGACCAGAGAAAGCTGGTGGCCCAAGCAAATTGTGTCTTTTGCAAGAAACCCACGCGGCTGTCGACCTTGATGTAATTGCTGAATTGTAGATGCATCTCCCTAACATGAGAAGTGCTGTCTGGCGCCTAGCGAGGCACCTGACCCTAGGCAAAGTGCAGCGGGAGGCAGAGGTCGTATCCCGCGCTATGGAGGTGTTGAGGCTCGATACATAATACAAATACCAGTATATCTGACTCCGGATAACGTGCATTATGAGGCTGCCAAACGGAGAGTTTATTGCCACTAGCCAGACCCAGATTGCACTATTTTTTATTGTTTATTTATTTGTAACGCCCTGTTAATTGCTTGCCTCCTGACACCAACAATTCATACTGATGTGCACTGATGTTTGCAATCGGTGTGTTTATCATTGCTGCTTGCACACCTTTTTTTAATTTAGGAACCAGACTCAAGGCATCGTGCAGCAACAGGGGTCTAGACGGACGGCGATATGAATCGCAGCCTTAGGTCTCATTATTGATTTCCTTACATGTTTTCTTCTGTCTAGGTATCTCTATCCGGGCATCGTGCACCAGGCAGCAGGGGCTGTCTCTCTCTTCATGTCGGAGGTGCTGCTGCCTAAGCTGCCTCGCCAGGCATTGGTGGGCCCGAACGAGTTCAGATCACGCTTGGGGTTCTACACCAAACAGGTAACAAGGGCTAATTACTTAATATACGTGGTACCGCTGCCAATGCTGCCTTGCCCGGCATTCCTTGCGCTTCAGGTTTTACACCAAACAGCCACCAAGGGTCGGTAGGCCTTTACAGGTGGCGCTGCTGTTTAAGCTGCCTAGCCCAGCATCCTTGAGTGCAGAAAACGCTTGGGGCTTGACACAAATTATGTTTATAAAACTGGGGGGGGGGGGGAGCCTGCCACTCGGGGGTCGGACCCGCCCATCTCCAAAACATGTTTGTAACATCAGAATTTGACACCCACCATTATTGTAACATAAAGGTTTGAAACAAAACATGTTTGTAACACCAAGGGGGCGGGTCAGATCTGTCAATCTGGGAGGCTTGGTTTAAAAGTGTTGTCATTCACATCTTGAACCCTGAAATTAACCCTTGATCCAGACCCCGTGGCGTCCCCCCAGGTAACACAGGTGTTGTGTGTGTGTGTGTGCGGGTATTTTGTGTGTGCCTTATGCGGTGTTGCTTCTAGGGGACTGGGCATGCCTATGCTTATATTGTTGGTTGCTGAGGATTGGAGTGTGCATGTGCATATTTTGAACCATCTTCTTCCCTCTGCCATGGTGGCTGTGGGAATCTCCCCAGAGCATGATAGGCTCCCTGCTCTTGTCATCAGCCCTCTCTTGATGTGTTCCTCAGCAACAAAGAGCCCCAAGAAAGCTTCAATCCTCGATCCATCACCATGAACCCTACCCCGAAACCATCAGCCAAAGGCATGCGTTTTCAAAGGATCAGCATAAAAAAAGCATCCGATGGTGTGGATGTTATATTACTAAAGTACTAGAAAACTCTGTGGGTGCCGGGAAGGCACCGCAAGGCTGATCAGGACCAAACCTTGGCCGGCCGACAGTGATGTTCCAAGCAGCGGGCTTGCAACAACATATTTCCTCGGCCTTAGGCTGTAATATAGCTGAATTGTAGCAGATGTGCTCTACAAAGAGCACTGGTCGGAGGGTGCGTGGAGGCAGTCGTGTTGCAATTGGAGGCCCTGTTGCCCTAGCTACCTACCTCTCTTACCTTGGGACATAATTGACACAACCACCCTATGTACGTATGCCATTACTGGGGTACCATCCAGTGATTGACCCACAATTGCAATGACTCAGGGAAGAATGTGTGTATCCCTGTATCCCTTCCGCGCAGGTCTACTTGCCCATACCTAGGGATCTGTTAAACATCACAAAGGATTGGAATCACACGCAGTTCTTGCCTTGTTACTTCTTACTGCTGCCCTAGATGGAGGTGGTGGTGCTGCAATACGAGGCGCTGCTGAAGGCAGCCTTCCGCGTCTACAAGGTGTGTCTGATTGCGTGGGCAGCATGTCACCAATACAGCCATTTGGACGGGTGGGCGGCCACGTATGGGCCCATTTTGATAGGTGGACGGCCACATAATGGCCTATACGGACAAAATCGTCGCCAGCCTTCATCAAGTGGCACAAGCAGCCAGCATTGCACTTGAGGTCATCCTGGCTGTAGGTTGTGATGTAGCTAAATGGTAGATGAAGGGTACCTGAATGGTAGACGAAGGGTAGCTAAATGGTAGATGACGCACGGTAGGGGCAATTTAGCGGTGTGAGTCGCTGCACGGTAAAGGCCTTGGTCATAAGGTGCCACGTGCACAACACGGTTTAAGCAGGATGTTTCAGCTACAATTCAGACACACACCTGTCTAAGGCCCTGGAAACCTGGTGCAGCAAGCCCTGGGCCACTTAGGCCACTAGCGGTACGCCGGGCAAGATTTGGTCCCCATGGGACCAGCAATGGCCGCACGCTGACCATTCAAAGGCCGTGGTCAGGAACGCAATACTTTGTTTTTTTCCTACTTCTCCCGCACCTCCTCTTCCTTCACCCCCTTAACAAAATATCGCCTCTTGTAGGACCAATAATGCATTACTTCCACATCATGGGCCCTCTTGCCCCTTTGTTCCCTCCCCCCCTCGTGTCCCCTCCCCTGCGAAACATAAACAAAACCACTGAATGTGCCCCCAATGGCTGGCCCGGCAACCATTGCACTTCCACGTCAACAGCTTTCTTCCCGATCGATAGCTGGGACGACTCACCCTCTCCTTTCCCCTCTTCCCGGTAACAAGAAAAACGTTCCTTGTGAATCCATCGCAGGCCCGACAATGCAGTTCCACGTCAGCTGCCTTCTTCCCGATCGAGAGCTGGGAGGACTTCCTAATGGACATGGGGGGAAGTCACAGCAGCGGCATCAGCGACAGAGGCCTACTAATTTTGCGGCCGGATGCTCGCCTGATCTTCATGCGGAGCAAGATGCTGGTTGCGAACGAGGACAAGCAGCGCAAGAAGGCGGCCGGCCTGACTCAATTCGAGTTCATTGAGGCCCTTGCACGCGTGGCAGACCTGGTGAAGCCGCCTACTCCTCCATTGGCTGTTCCGGGCATGCCGCTCTCTGTGCCCCTGGTGCGAGCCATAACAACCAGTGTGTCTGTCTCTAGCAACAAGCATGAACTGACTGAGGCAAGGGTGGGACCGTCGCCACGAGGGCGTGCCGGTGCGTACCCGGAGGAGCTACAGCAGCGGGGTGTGGACGCGGAAGGGGCTTCAGAATGGATGGCCGCAACCGCAACCACAGCCGCGGGTGCCACGCTGCCGGGGGCCACGGCTGCATCACACCCGCTGGAGGAGTTCTTCAGGCAGCGCCTGTTGAACAATATGGGGGTGTTTTCGGCGGCAACGGCGGCCGTCGCCGCTCCTTCCGTGGATGCGGTCGTAACGGGGCTCTGGAGCCATCACAACCGCCGATGCAGCCACAGCTGCATGTTACATTTGCCTCGCTGATGGATTTCGTTTTGTACCGGATGCGGGCTGTGTGGGGAGGCGCAGGCAACAAGGAGTGCGTCGAGGCCATGGAGGCTGCATTGCCAAAGTATGAAGCGGGTTTAAATCCAGGACGGGGCTCGTCTCTGGGGCGCTAATGAGTACTGATCATTCTTTGCTGGGCACCATTTCAGCTGTATGTCAGCTACCTACCTCACGACTGCTGGCCGGAGATCCTTTGCATGGTCAGACATGCTGTTTGGCCTTGCCTTCAAGGCGGTCAAGGCCCCTATCGGGCCTTCAACGGCCCAGAAGGTTGTTTTATCTGACCTAAGCACTGACGCTGAATCATCAATGCACACTGTCGCGGGATGTTTTCAAGCATCAGTCTTTATGTCAGTGTGCACCTGACCACCTGAAGGGGGCAGCCAGACAGGTGGTCAGGCCAAATGGGCCCCCATTCTGACCTATGGCCGCTGGCTTGTGGGGCCTTCTAGGCCGGAAGCCCTGATCAGGGATTTGTTAAGTAACATTTTGAATGAGCTGTTAGTTACCATAACTATTCATTCTCCAACTGTGGAGAGTTCGGAATTTCTCTAGTCTCAATTCATGTCGTTCCGACATTTTTGACACTGCACGACTTAGCCTTGCCTTTGCCGAATTAATGTTTACGGTATTTACTGGTACGACTTGTCACCAGTAACTAAAACTTCAAGACCGAGATGTACCTCCATTGCAGCAGGTTTCATTGATTGTCGCAGCCAATCTTTTAGTTAACTGAATGGCCACATAATTCATGATAGGTGCATTGAACTCCCTCTCCCTATCAGATGTATTTTCATTGCAGTCTGCACCCTCACTTTCTCTCTCATCTTTAGTTACTAACCAGACAGTCGGACGCCTAAGCGGCAAAGCTTTTCCAGCAGGTCCCAGAGGTGGGACATCATGACTCTTGACGTATTTCCCTTCTTGCGGTAGAACTTAGCTTAGAGTCCGCGCACACCACCCCCAGAAGTTTTTTTCCCGTCCCCCCTCGATCCCCCAGCCAAATATAATTTAACGAAGGCCGTGCAGCGGCGAATTTTTTTAAATAAATTTAAGGTTGCACAGCAGTTCCTCTAATTTCACACCGCGCATCGATGAAAATAATTGTATTTAGCGCGCAGCACTTTCAGCCAGTGCAGTAATCTCAGTTAGCACCCTCATTGTCAACCTCTCATAACGCTCATGGGTAACACTTGTCAGAGATTGAGTATAGGTCGTGAGATTGAGTCGGATTGAATGAAGACCCCTGCTGCTGGGCAGATAGTTGAGCAAGGTGTGTACCAAGTCAGAGATGCAGTGTGCATAACATCAGGGGATCAGGAAATGGCCAGAAGGACTTGTCTCGAGAGTCCTAGAGCAAATGGGCCACGATCGCAATTCTAGTAAGATCCCAGCATGACTCGAGCAGCAGCGTTTCTTCGAAGGCGGACTGATGCCCCTGACATGAGCATACAGCAAAGAAGGCATGGTCCCCTTCTACCCACACGCTGATGAGAGTTGAAAGCCACCAAAGAGGCAGGACGCTCCCAAAATGCCAAATATAAGGCTGTATTTCGAAAAGGGCATGCACTGGCTCTTGCTGGTCATGTGCATGTCTGAACCGTAGATGTTGTTGGCCGGATGTTGCACATGCTGATGTGCTGCTGAGCATGGGTGGCCAACGGACCATGATGTGCATAACATCAGGGGATCAGGAAATGGCCAGAAGGACTTGTCTCGAGAGTCCTAGAGTAAATGGGCCACGATCGCAATTCTAGTAAGATCCCAACATGACTCGAGCGGTAGCGTTTCTTCGAAGGCGGACTGATGCCCCTGACATGAGCATACAGCAAAGAAGGCATGGTCCCCTTCTACCCACACGCTGATGAGAGTTGAAAGCCACCAAAGAGGCAGGTCGCTCCCAAAATGCCAAATATAAGGCTGTATTTCGAAAAGGGCATGCACTGGCTCTTGCTGGTCATGTGCATGTCTGAACCGTAGATGTTGTTGGCCGGATGTTGCACAGGCTGATGTGCTGCTGAGCATGGGTGGCCAACGGACCATGATGTAGCCCATACTTGCGACTGATTCTTATATTTCAGGGGGAAACATAGCCACCGTTCTAATGTCCACCATGCATGCATACCGACCGTGAAGTAGGTGCAAGCAATTACAAAATGCTGTTCAAATGTTCAATCTTTCCTCACCTAACCATGACTCGAACCCAAACCCAAACACATCCCAACCAGTTCCTGACGGTAGACAGGCTCCCTCACTCTTCTTAAGTCTAAGGATATCGAGAACCAGGCATAACAAACAATTGCATTATTTAAATTTAACAAAACCCACTCTGTCAATGAAGGTCACGTGAGGGCAAATCTGACGATGTACTTCTTCGTGTACTGCCATACACTTATTACTCATCTCAGCTGGCCCAGGTCAAAACTCCATATCACGAGGCCCTGATTTATTTGCATCGTTGTTATTCTAGCTCCACTCCATACATTATTCCATTTGATCAGCCTTTTCCCCTCAAACATTACTTTGGCTTGTCGCCAAGGTCGAACTCTGGGACTGTGCCTTCTGGTTCATCTTCTCACCTGCAAAATGTAATAATGAATGCGGTCAGCGAATGTTGTTTGAGGGCAGCAATAGCATGAAATGAAACAATGCACCAGCAGCAGCATCTGAAGGAAAGCAGCAAGGGCACAGGGAATCAGCATTGGATGCAGGCTAACCGATCGCAGATAGATAGAAGAACCAAGAGGCAACACTCACTCATAATATCGTTTTCGTATTTTCCGCTCAAGGTTTTTCGCTTCAGGTGGAACACAAGGAAGGCAGTGATGGCGGACAGGATGATTGCACCGGCCACCACGCCGATGATGATGCCGGCGATGGCGCCGCCGTTCAGCGCGGGCGTGGGCGAGCTAGAAGATGCAGGCTCTGTGACTGCCTCGAAGTCCCGTACGGCCTTGAAGGAGCTGAAGGTGGTGGGTGTGATGTAGTCCACAACATCGGTGGACAGGCCGCCGGTGCAGGTCACGGTGAGAAGTTGGGTGCCGCCGGAAATGAGCCCGAGCGCCTTGCCTGCAAGGACAGCAAGAAGACAGGGGCGTCAAGGCTGAAGGGAGGGGGTGTCAAGGCTGAAGGGCAGGGGTGTCAAGGATGAACGACAGGGTTGTTGATTCCACCACAGGAGTTCACTCTGAACAGCCGGGCCACACTGCACTAAGTTCAGTCCCACCAGTCGGGATGGCTACTCTGATTAGCAGTACCCGTTAGCAAAACGCCATTGGCCAACCCACCAGCTGTGAGCCAGTCAACAGATGTAGTAACATCAATGGAGTACGCTGCCATCTCCAAAGCAAATGACGAGCCTGGTAGTTAGTATAGTCGCAACATGTGGCAGTTCTAATCGCACCACTTCTACCACTGGTGGCGGCATCAGTAAAATATGAGTCTGGGCTGTACCCTAGCTAGCTGTAACCCCGGCAGTGTTAAGGCCGCCGCAATAGCCTTCAAGATTGTGTCATGATGTCCACGGGGGTGAGGGAAGTGCTCAGTAAAACACACACACACACACACCTGTGTAGAAAACTCTGGTGGTGCCCGTGACCGGTATGTCGCACACCCCTAGCCAGTATTGACCCCACACCACACAAAAGCCCTGGCAGTTCGTAGCCCCTTCATCATAGTGAACTCTTGGAAGGTATAAACCCCTCGGCTGGTCTCATGTTGCTCACTCGCCTGGTAGCAACACCTACTCACTGTGGGGGAGCAACATCAAGGGGGGGCATCCAGTCGGTTGCAACACCAAGGGGGTTGCAACACCATGAGGCTAGGGCCTAATGCCGGTTGTTATGACGATGCAGCTGAGTGTTTGTCAGACCTCCATGATCTTCTTACACCTAGGAAGTGGTAAGGCCACTCAGTTGCAGCACCTTGTCAGTTGAAATACCATGTCAGGTGCAACATCATCAGCCTTTGTTTGTTCTGATTCCTGGTCAGGATTGTCAAGTTGAGCGACCAGCAGATTGCCAAAATTGCTGAGGAAAGGAAAGTGCCAGTCGACAGCTTTTCTCCTGCAGCCGTGTCTGCTACCTATGGTGGCGGAGGCGACCGGCTGACTTCTCTTGGCCGCCAGCGCTGGTGGCGTCAGCACTACCTGGATTGCCGCGGAGCTGGCCAGGGCAGCGGTGTGCCGGCAACTGCGAGTGGGCAGCATGGCGGGAGCAGTAGCTGTGGGGAGAGTAGTGGCGGCTATGGAGCTCCTCTGTTTGAAGTGGCCCTGCCCCTGGGGCTGGATGAGGTCAGGGCCCTCATGGCACGCCGCACCGGATACTCCATTGCGTCATCCTGCCAGGAGGCAATCCCCTGCTACTTGCAGGTAGGCGGATGGGTAAAGAGATGGGTGGGGAGGGGCTCAGCAGGTGAAGGGCGTGAAGAGAGAGTGTACGATGCAGGGATTGAGGTTTCACCATTGTTTCCACATGCATGGAGGCACTGCCTTGCTATCCTAGCTGCCTACTGCGTACGTTGAGCAGTGCTGGGGTTTTCGGGGGGATTCAGACACTCTGGGATTTGTGTTTTTGAGCTAACACCGCTGTACATTTGTCACACTACACTCCCTTGGGGAGCTGCAGGACAGCTACTATTGGAATGATGGGGACCACAACCTAACTGGCCAACGTATGGTGGCTCAAACAACAGGGAATGCTGCATCAGACCCCCGTAGCGAGCAATCAAGGATGTGCATGGATTGTCGTTGAATCTTACTATCATACCAGATTACTGCTACCCTTTTTTATATAACTACCCCTGACTGCTGCCATTGAACCAGCTGAGGACGATCTTACAATTCCATTCTTGCTTTGAGGGGCGTACTTGATGATGGCATTTCCCCCTCTGTGTGTAATGCCCTCTGTTCCTCCGAGGGGCTAACCCATTAGCAGATGTCCTGCATGGCAGGCTTGTACAAAATTTTGCATGGTCTTTTTTTGTACCGAACATGCAGAATCTTGTACAATTCCTATAAAAGAAGTTTCGTCACCATACGTTTGTAGTTGGATTGATGGCATTTTTTATGGATGCGTAGAATCTTATGCAGCTTATTTGTTTTGGCTGGATTCGCTGCCATCCCCTTGCCCCTGCATGGTAGGGACCGACCATGCAGGCCCTCCTGTTCTTGGGGTGCTTGGGGTGCCCCCTTCTTTTGGCAGGGTGGGCCCAAGATTGGCACTAGAACCACACACACAAAGAACAGCTGAAGTAAGGCAAACAACGGTGCATGCCATCCATCGACTTGCATGCTCTTCAACCTGGTATTTGTACTTAACATATGAGCTGCATGAAATGTTTTTTTAAGTTGACTGGGGCAGCAACGTGACCCCCAAATGAATCGAAAATTGTTGAAATTTACAAATGATCAAACGCCGCAGGCTGTCGATTTCACTGCTCTGAAAGCTGGTCTCGGAGATGAGCCTGTGGCGCGCCTGCAACTGAGTCGACTAAGGGGCGGGGGCAGCGTGGTGCAGGCCTCACTCTTTCCCACGTCATTGCAGTTGAGTGGGCCTCACTCTTTCCCACGGCATTACAAGTGATTGGGCCTCACTCTTTCCCACGTCATTACTCGTGAGTGGGCCACACTCTTTCCCACGTCATTACAAGTGAGTGGGCCTCACTCTTTCCCACGTCATTACAAGTGAGTGACCTCAATTTTCCAATCTTATTGCAGGTGAGTGAAAATCACTCTTCCCAACGGCATTGTAGCCGGGTGTGAACGATGCTTTCCCACACCATTGCGGTTGGGTGGGAATCACTTGGTCTCACGCCATTGCGGTTGGGTGGGAATCACTCCTTCTCACACCACTGCAGCTGGGTGGGAATCACGATTCCCTACTTAATTACAGTTGGTGGGGATATCTCTTTCCCATGTCATTGCAGCTGGGTGGAAATCACTCTTCCCCACGTCATTACAGTTGGGTGTGAATCATTGTTGCCCACACCATTGCAGCTGGGACAGCATCACTATTTCCCACATCCATTATATTGATTGACTCCCCCCTTACCAACAAATCCCGTGCCTGATGCAGATGGCTACACCGCTGCCTCCCTGTTGAGCCGGCTCTCCACCTACTACTCCGAGGCTGTGACGGCTGAAGTACCAGCGGCACCGCCAGCCAAACCGTCAATGGTGCAAGAAGCAGTAACAGCACCGGATGGCAGTTTGACCGCCGACTTCTGAATGAGGCAGCGGCAGCAGAGGCATGCAACCTGCTGCATCAGTAGAGGCTGTTTAAATCAATTTCGATCAACATGCCCGGCCGCAGGCAGCAGCAGCAGCAGCAACAACAGCATCAGCTATTGCAGCATCCTCCCTCAACGACTCAGTCGCCATCTCAGATATACTGCGGCTCTAGCCGGACTGGCGCCTCGATCGCAGCTGCCGTACAGCCGTACAGCGGTTCTGTGGGTGGGGCGGTTCGCGCATATCTCAGTGCTGGCCGCACCCTGATGGTGGGCGTGCGAAGGCTAGGATGGGACGTCATGACCAGAGGCGACTCGTCAATCTTGCTTCTGCTGCCGGGGCAGGATCTGCGCAGGTATGAACATGGCATGAGTTGGGAGGTGACTATGTCACACTTTTGAAGTGTGAAGGTATTACTATCAATCACCCTAAACGGCTAGTGTTAGCGTAACGGATGCCACCATAAACATCTGTTACCTGGATTTTCAAAAACTGTTATCTGAAAACGTCGTGACTTCCCACAGAAGGCCCTTAAGTGGGCTCTGGGATAGGGCCTTAGGTATACAACAAGGGAAAGAAATAGAAAATGGAAGACAGTATGCTTGATTGTGTCTTGCCTAGTTTACTCTCCTGTGGCCCCGTACTGGTGCACCAGGCGGGTCTGTGAGAGACATCAGGAATTATAACATTTGGAATACCTGTACAACGATATAGTTTGGCACATTTTGAACATGCGAGAGCTTTTGGGACGCCTGGATAAGAAATCTGCTCCGACTTGGGAAATTTTAAAAGTAAAGAAACTGATAATCTGGGAAATTGCCACTGCAGGTTGAAGGCGGCGTGCAGTGCGGAACTTTGCAAGCTGCAACAGCAGCAGGATGGATCTGTTACAGGGGGAAGTTCCACCACGTTGAAGAAAAACGACATTGTTGCGGGTCTGCTGTGGTTGCTCAGCTGTCACGTCAGGGGCAGGCCCTTCCCGGGACAGCTCATGCTGGATGCAGCAGTGCCGGCCGGGGAGCAACCACGTCGTGCTGCCGCATGGTCAGAGACGGGCGGCCGGAGCGGCAACAGGAGGGGGCTAAGCGAGAGCAAGAACGGGACTGCTGGCGAGGGCAGTGGCGGGAGCGGTCACCTGGGCGGGGCCTTTGGAATGGCTGTGGACATGCGGCGCAACTGCCGTGATGGGGAGGTGCCCAACGGCTTCATGGGCAATGTGTCATGTCTCATGCACGTACGGTAAGCGGGCAGGCCTGTTTGTAGGTACCTAGATTAGTGAAGATAATTACGCCATGCAGGGGCATGAGGGTTTATGAAAGAGTGTGGCCTAGGTCAGGGACGCGTCTGCTCGTAGCGATCATAAGTAGGAGGTGGAGCGACACGTTATGACGGCTTGTTTTCGTGACTACGTTTTGTTAGCTGACTGGGGTCCTGGTTTTAGTCCTGGTTTTATATGGGTAAGACGGATTCACAAACAGTCAGTGTACATGCCACTTCCACATACAGTTAGAGGGTATGCCTCATATACATACCTAGTCTTCCCGATCGATAGCTGGGACGACTCACCCTCTCCTTTCCCCTCTTCCCGGTAACAAGAAAAACGTTCCTTGTGAATCCATCGCAGGCCCGACAATGCAGTTCCACGTCAGCTGCCTTCTTCCCGATCGAGAGCTGGGAGGACTTCCTAATGGACATGGGGGGAAGTCACAGCAGCGGCATCAGCGACAGAGGCCTACTAATTTTGCGGCCGGATGCTCGCCTGATCTTCATGCGGAGCAAGATGCTGGTTGCGAACGAGGACAAGCAGCGCAAGAAGGCGGCCGGCCTGACTCAATTCGAGTTCATTGAGGCCCTTGCACGCGTGGCAGACCTGGTGAAGCCGCCTACTCCTCCATTGGCTGTTCCGGGCATGCCGCTCTCTGTGCCCCTGGTGCGAGCCATAACAACCAGTGTGTCTGTCTCTAGCAACAAGCATGAACTGACTGAGGCAAGGGTGGGACCGTCGCCACGAGGGCGTGCCGGTGCGTACCCGGAGGAGCTACAGCAGCGGGGTGTGGACGCGGAAGGGGCTTCAGAATGGATGGCCGCAACCGCAACCACAGCCGCGGGTGCCACGCTGCCGGGGGCCACGGCTGCATCACACCCGCTGGAGGAGTTCTTCAGGCAGCGCCTGTTGAACAATATGGGGGTGTTTTCGGCGGCAACGGCGGCCGTCGCCGCTCCTTCCGTGGATGCGGTCGTAACGGGGGCTCTGGAGCCATCACAACCGCCGATGCAGCCACAGCTGCATGTTACATTTGCCTCGCTGATGGATTTCGTTTTGTACCGGATGCGGGCTGTGTGGGGAGGCGCAGGCAACAAGGAGTGCGTCGAGGCCATGGAGGCTGCATTGCCAAAGTATGAAGCGGGTTTAAATCCAGGACGGGGCTCGTCTCTGGGGCGCTAATGAGTACTGATCATTCTTTGCTGGGCACCATTTCAGCTGTATGTCAGCTACCTACCTCACGACTGCTGGCCGGAGATCCTTTGCATGGTCAGACATGCTGTTTGGCCTTGCCTTCAAGGCGGTCAAAGCCCCTATCGGGCCTTCAACGGCCCAGAAGGTTGTTTTATCTGACCTAAGCACTGACGCTGAATCATCAATGCACACTGTCGCGGGATGTTTTCAAGCATCAGTCTTTATGTCAGTGTGCACCTGACCACCTGAAGGGGGCAGCCAGACAGGTGGTCAGGCCAAATGGGCCCCCATTCTGACCTATGGCCGCTGGCTTGTGGGGCCTTCTAGGCCGGAAGCCCTGATCAGGGATTTGTTAAGTAACATTTTGAATGAGCTGTTAGTTACCATAACTATTCATTCTCCAACTGTGGAGAGTTCGGAATTTCTCCAGTCTCAATTCATGTCGTTCCGACATTTTTGACACTGCACGACTTAGCCTTGCCTTTGCCGAATTAATGTTTACGGTATTTACTGGTACGACTTGTCACCAGTAACTAAAACTTCAAGACCGAGATGTACCTCCATTGCAGCAGGTTTCATTGATTGTCGCAGCCAATCTTTTAGTTAACTGAATGGCCACATAATTCATGATAGGTGCATTGAACTCCCTCTCCCTATCAGATGTATTTTCATTGCAGTCTGCACCCTCACTTTCTCTCTCATCTTTAGTTACTAACCAGACAGTCGGACGCCTAAGCGGCAAAGCTTTTCCAGCAGGTCCCAGAGGTGGGACATCATGACTCTTGACGTATTTCCCTTCTTGCGGTAGAACTTAGCTTAGAGTCCGCGCACACCACCCCCAGAAGTTTTTTTCCCGTCCCCCCTCGATCCCCCAGCCAAATATAATTTAACGAAGGCCGTGCAGCGGCGAATTTTTTTAAATAAATTTAAGGTTGCACAGCAGTTCCTCTAATTTCACACCGCGCATCGATGAAAATAATTGTATTTAGCGCGCAGCACTTTCAGCCAGTGCAGTAATCTCAGTTAGCACCCTCATTGTCAACCTCTCATAACGCTCATGGGTAACACTTGTCAGAGATTGAGTATAGGTCGTGAGATTGAGTCGGATTGAATGAAGACCCCTGCTGCTGGGCAGATAGTTGAGCAAGGTGTGTACCAAGTCAGAGATGCAGTGTGCATAACATCAGGGGATCAGGAAATGGCCAGAAGGACTTGTCTCGAGAGTCCTAGAGCAAATGGGCCACGATCGCAATTCTAGTAAGATCCCAGCATGACTCGAGCAGCAGCGTTTCTTCGAAGGCGGACTGATGCCCCTGACATGAGCATACAGCAAAGAAGGCATGGTCCCCTTCTACCCACACGCTGATGAGAGTTGAAAGCCACCAAAGAGGCAGGACGCTCCCAAAATGCCAAATATAAGGCTGTATTTCGAAAAGGGCATGCACTGGCTCTTGCTGGTCATGTGCATGTCTGAACCGTAGATGTTGTTGGCCGGATGTTGCACATGCTGATGTGCTGCTGAGCATGGGTGGCCAACGGACCATGATGTGCATAACATCAGGGGATCAGGAAATGGCCAGAAGGACTTGTCTCGAGAGTCCTAGAGTAAATGGGCCACGATCGCAATTCTAGTAAGATCCCAACATGACTCGAGCGGTAGCGTTTCTTCGAAGGCGGACTGATGCCCCTGACATGAGCATACAGCAAAGAAGGCATGGTCCCCTTCTACCCACACGCTGATGAGAGTTGAAAGCCACCAAAGAGGCAGGTCGCTCCCAAAATGCCAAATATAAGGCTGTATTTCGAAAAGGGCATGCACTGGCTCTTGCTGGTCATGTGCATGTCTGAACCGTAGATGTTGTTGGCCGGATGTTGCACAGGCTGATGTGCTGCTGAGCATGGGTGGCCAACGGACCATGATGTAGCCCATACTTGCGACTGATTCTTATATTTCAGGGGGAAACATAGCCACCGTTCTGATGTCCACCATGCATGCATACCGACCGTGAAGTAGGTGCAAGCAATTACAAAATGCTGTTCAAATGTTCAATCTTTCCTCACCTAACCATGACTCGAACCCAAACCCAAACACATCCCAACCAGTTCCTGACGGTAGACAGGCTCCCTCACTCTTCTTAAGTCTAAGGATATCGAGAACCAGGCATAACAAACAATTGCATTATTTAAATTTAACAAAACCCACTCTGTCATTGAAGGTCACGTGAGGGCAAATCTGACGATGTACTTCTTCGTGTACTGCCATACACTTATTACTCATCTCAGCTGGCCCAGGTCAAAACTCCATATCACGAGGCCCTGATTTATTTGCATCGTTGTTATTCTAGCTCCACTCCATACATTATTCCATTTGATCAGCCTTTTCCCCTCAAACATTACTTTGGCTTGTCGCCAAGGTCGAACTCTGGGACTGTGCCTTCTGGTTCATCTTCTCACCTGCAAAATGTAATAATGAATGCGGTCAGCGAATGTTGTTTGAGGGCAGCAATAGCATGAAATGAAACAATGCACCAGCAGCAGCATCTGAAGGAAAGCAGCAAGGGCACAGGGAATCAGCATTGGATGCAGGCTAACCGATCGCAGATAGATAGAAGAACCAAGAGGCAACACTCACTCATAATATCGTTTTCGTATTTTCCGCTCAAGGTTTTTCGCTTCAGGTGGAACACAAGGAAGGCAGTGATGGCGGACAGGATGATTGCACCGGCCACCACGCCGATGATGATGCCGGCGATGGCGCCGCCGTTCAGCGCGGGCGTGGGCGAGCTAGAAGATGCAGGCTCTGTGACTGCCTCGAAGTCCCGTACGGCCTTGAAGGAGCTGAAGGTGGTGGGTGTGATGTAGTCCACAACATCGGTGGACAGGCCGCCGGTGCAGGTCACGGTGAGAAGTTGGGTGCCGCCGGAAATGAGCCCGAGCGCCTTGCCTGCAAGGACAGCAAGAAGACAGGGGCGTCAAGGCTGAAGGGAGGGGGTGTCAAGGCTGAAGGGCAGGGGTGTCAAGGATGAACGACAGGGTTGTTGATTCCACCACAGGAGTTCACTCTGAACAGCCGGGCCACACTGCACTAAGTTCAGTCCCACCAGTCGGGATGGCTACTCTGATTAGCAGTACCCGTTAGCAAAACGCCATTGGCCAACCCACCAGCTGTGAGCCAGTCAACAGATGTAGTAACATCAATGGAGTACGCTGCCATCTCCAAAGCAAATGACGAGCCTGGTAGTTAGTATAGTCGCAACATGTGGCAGTTCTAATCGCACCACTTCTACCACTGGTGGCGGCATCAGTAAAATATGAGTCTGGGCTGTACCCTAGCTAGCTGTAACCCCGGCAGTGTTAAGGCCGCCGCAATAGCCTTCAAGATTGTGTCATGATGTCCACGGGGGTGAGGGAAGTGCTCAGTAAAACACACACACACACACACATGTGTAGAAAACTCTGGTGGTGCCCGTGACCGGTATGTCGCACACCCCTAGCCAGTATTGACCCCACACCACACAAAAGCCCTGGCAGTTCGTAGCCCCTTCATCATAGTGAACTCTTGGAAGGTATAAACCCCTAGGCTGGTCTCATGTTGCTCACTCGCCTGGTAGCAACACCTACTCACTGTGGGGGAGCAACATCAAGGGGGGGCATCCAGTCGGTTGCAACACCAAGGGGGTTGCAACACCATGAGGCTAGGGCCTAATGCCGGTTGTTATGACGATGCAGCTGAGTGTTTGTCAGACCTCCATGATCTTCTTACACCTAGGAAGTGGTAAGGCCACTCAGTTGCAGCACCTTGTCAGTTGAAATACCATGTCAGGTGCAACATCATCAGCCTTTGTTTGTTCTGATTCCTGGTCAGGATTGTCAAGTTGAGCGACCAGCAGATTGCCAAAATTGCTGAGGAAAGGAAAGTGCCAGTCGACAGCTTTTCTCCTGCAGCCGTGTCTGCTACCTATGGTGGCGGAGGCGACCGGCTGACTTCTCTTGGCCGCCAGCGCTGGTGGCGTCAGCACTACCTGGATTGCCGCGGAGCTGGCCAGGGCAGCGGTGTGCCGGCAACTGCGAGTGGGCAGCATGGCGGGAGCAGTAGCTGTGGGGAGAGTAGTGGCGGCTATGGAGCTCCTCTGTTTGAAGTGGCCCTGCCCCTGGGGCTGGATGAGGTCAGGGCCCTCATGGCACGCCGCACCGGATACTCCATTGCGTCATCCTGCCAGGAGGCAATCCCCTGCTACTTGCAGGTAGGCGGATGGGTAAAGAGATGGGTGGGGAGGGGCTCAGCAGGTGAAGGGCGTGAAGAGAGAGTGTACGATGCAGGGATTGAGGTTTCACCATTGTTTCCACATGCATGGAGGCACTGCCTTGCTATCCTAGCTGCCTACTGCGTACGTTGAGCAGTGCTGGGGTTTTCGGGGGGATTCAGACACTCTGGGATTTGTGTTTTTGAGCTAACACCGCTGTACATTTGTCACACTACACTCCCTTGGGGAGCTGCAAGACAGCTACTATTGGAATGATGGGGACCACAACCTAACTGGCCAACGTATGGTGGCTCAAACAACAGGGAATGCTGCATCAGACCCCCGTAGCGAGCAATCAAGGATGTGCATGGATTGTCGTTGAATCTTACTATCATACCAGATTACTGCTACCCTTTTTTATATAACTACCCCTGACTGCTGCCATTGAACCAGCTGAGGACGATCTTACAATTCCATTCTTGCTTTGAGGGGCGTACTTGATGATGGCATTTCCCCCTCTGTGTGTAATGCCCTCTGTTCCTCCGAGGGGCTAACCCATTAGCAGATGTCCTGCATGGCAGGCTTGTACAAAATTTTGCATGGTCTTTTTTTGTACCGAACATGCAGAATCTTGTACAATTCCTATAAAAGAAGTTTCGTCACCATACGTTTGTAGTTGGATTGATGGCATTTTTTATGGATGCGTAGAATCTTATGCAGCTTATTTGTTTTGGCTGGATTCGCTGCCATCCCCTTGCCCCTGCATGGTAGGGACCGACCATGCAGGCCCTCCTGTTCTTGGGGTGCTTGGGGTGCCCCCTTCTTTTGGCAGGGTGGGCCCAAGATTGGCACTAGAACCACACACACAAAGAACAGCTGAAGTAAGGCAAACAACGGTGCATGCCATCCATCGACTTGCATGCTCTTCAACCTGGTATTTGTACTTAACATATGAGCTGCATGAAATGTTTTTTTAAGTTGACTGGGGCAGCAACGTGACCCCCAAATGAATCGAAAATTGTTGAAATTTACAAATGATCAAACGCCGCAGGCTGTCGATTTCACTGCTCTGAAAGCTGGTCTCGGAGATGAGCCTGTGGCGCGCCTGCAACTGAGTCGACTAAGGGGCGGGGGCAGCGTGGTGCAGGCCTCACTCTTTCCCACGTCATTGCAGTTGAGTGGGCCTCACTCTTTCCCACGGCATTACAAGTGATTGGGCCTCACTCTTTCCCACGTCATTACTCGTGAGTGGGCCACACTCTTTCCCACGTCATTACAAGTGAGTGGGCCTCACTCTTTCCCACGTCATTACAAGTGAGTGACCTCAATTTTCCAATCTTATTGCAGGTGAGTGAAAATCACTCTTCCCAACGGCATTGTAGCCGGGTGTGAACGATGCTTTCCCACACCATTGCGGTTGGGTGGGAATCACTTGGTCTCACGCCATTGCGGTTGGGTGGGAATCACTCCTTCTCACACCACTGCAGCTGGGTGGGAATCACGATTCCCTACTTAATTACAGTTGGTGGGGATATCTCTTTCCCATGTCATTGCAGCTGGGTGGAAATCACTCTTCCCCACGTCATTACAGTTGGGTGTGAATCATTGTTGCCCACACCATTGCAGCTGGGACAGCATCACTATTTCCCACATCCATTATATTGATTGACTCCCCCCTTACCAACAAATCCCGTGCCTGATGCAGATGGCTACACCGCTGCCTCCCTGTTGAGCCGGCTCTCCACCTACTACTCCGAGGCTGTGACGGCTGAAGTACCAGCGGCACCGCCAGCCAAACCGTCAATGGTGCAAGAAGCAGTAACAGCACCGGATGGCAGTTTGACCGCCGACTTCTGAATGAGGCAGCGGCAGCAGAGGCATGCAACCTGCTGCATCAGTAGAGGCTGTTTAAATCAATTTCGATCAACATGCCCGGCCGCAGGCAGCAGCAGCAGCAGCAACAACAGCATCAGCTATTGCAGCATCCTCCCTCAACGACTCAGTCGCCATCTCAGATATACTGCGGCTCTAGCCGGACTGGCGCCTCGATCGCAGCTGCCGTACAGCCGTACAGCGGTTCTGTGGGTGGGGCGGTTCGCGCATATCTCAGTGCTGGCCGCACCCTGATGGTGGGCGTGCGAAGGCTAGGATGGGACGTCATGACCAGAGGCGACTCGTCAATCTTGCTTCTGCTGCCGGGGCAGGATCTGCGCAGGTATGAACATGGCATGAGTTGGGAGGTGACTATGTCACACTTTTGAAGTGTGAAGGTATTACTATCAATCACCCTAAACGGCTAGTGTTAGCGTAACGGATGCCACCATAAACATCTGTTACCTGGATTTTCAAAAACTGTTATCTGAAAACGTCGTGACTTCCCACAGAAGGCCCTTAAGTGGGCTCTGGGATAGGGCCTTAGGTATACAACAAGGGAAAGAAATAGAAAATGGAAGACAGTATGCTTGATTGTGTCTTGCCTAGTTTACTCTCCTGTGGCCCCGTACTGGTGCACCAGGCGGGTCTGTGAGAGACATCAGGAATTATAACATTTGGAATACCTGTACAACGATATAGTTTGACACATTTTGAACATGCGAGAGCTTTTGGGACGCCTGGATAAGAAATCTGCTCCGACTTGGGAAATTTTAAAAGTAAAGAAACTGATAATCTGGGAAATTGCCACTGCAGGTTGAAGGCGGCGTGCAGTGCGGAACTTTGCAAGCTGCAACAGCAGCAGGATGGATCTGTTACAGGGGGAAGTTCCACCACGTTGAAGAAAAACGACATTGTTGCGGGTCTGCTGTGGTTGCTCAGCTGTCACGTCAGGGGCAGGCCCTTCCCGGGACAGCTCATGCTGGATGCAGCAGTGCCGGCCGGGGAGCAACCACGTCGTGCTGCCGCATGGTCAGAGACGGGCGGCCGGAGCGGCAACAGGAGGGGGCTAAGCGAGAGCAAGAACGGGACTGCTGGCGAGGGCAGTGGCGGGAGCGGTCACCTGGGCGGGGCCTTTGGAATGGCTGTGGACATGCGGCGCAACTGCCGTGATGGGGAGGTGCCCAACGGCTTCATGGGCAATGTGTCATGTCTCATGCACGTACGGTAAGCGGGCAGGCCTGTTTGTAGGTACCTAGATTAGTGAAGATAATTACGCCATGCAGGGGCATGAGGGTTTATGAAAGAGTGTGGCCTAGGTCAGGGACGCGTCTGCTCGTAGCGATCATAAGTAGGAGGTGGAGCGACACGTTATGACGGCTTGTTTTCGTGACTACGTTTTGTTAGCTGACTGGGGTCCTGGTTTTAGTCCTGGTTTTATATGGGTAAGACGGATTCACAAACAGTCAGTGTACATGCCACTTCCACATACAGTTAGAGGGTATGCCTCATATACATACCGCAAGAGGGCATGTGGCATGCATTTTTTACTTCTTTCAGACGAATTGATGAGGAACGTGTCCTGCCTCTTATGCAAACTGTGCAGACGTGTCTGGTTCTATTTTGTAATGCTTCACATACATATGGTGTGGGCATGCTCCCTTGGGTTTTACACGCTTCAACTGACACCAGGTCCTGTTTGTTTTTCGTTTGCTTCTGATGCCTCGGTGAGAAATGTGTCTTATAGCACATCAACATCATGTAAACATGATGTTTGCAAACTGATCTCTGATACACAGGTAAGAAGCCATTTTGTTATGAAGCCATTTGTACAATGGTTTGAAATATGTGCATTCTGATGATGTTGTTGTGTGTCTGGTTCCCTTGTGAGGCCAGATCGATTGTAGCAAAACCCTAAACCCTGAACCCTAAACCCTAAACCCTAAACATTGAAATCGAGGCTGGCTACAGGATCCTTATTTTTGTTTTACGTACCGGTACTTATCTTTCCAGTTCGTGCAAAATTCAATTGAATGGGCGGACTGCTTGCCCGGTTCAATCAATTCGAAAATTCCGTGCTGCGCGCTGAATTGGCGGTCAGGGAAATCCTTAACCCTAAACTAGGTGGTCAGGGAAGAAAATTATTGCTGGCCCGAGTGTAGGCTAGTTCTGGTGCGCCAGGGTCCCTGTGTCCTCGTGAATGATTTATATTGTTGTATCGACACGTGTGTTGAATTAAAAACAGTGCAGCAAATTCGAATAACTTCTGATGACAGGGGGTGCGGGGACGGTGCGCGGACAGGAACGACGAGTACAACAGTGAGAAAATGTTATACTGACACTCACCCGTCAAATGTAAAGAGCAACTCGCAATATGCATACCTTCCTCACAACTTGAATTGATGGGCGGAGGAATTGGGGAGGAACGCGTTGGTGCATCTATATACTTAAGTGTTTGTCCGGCTCCTATATCTATATCTTTGATGCATGTTGTGGCTGCAGGGTAAGAGCGCCAAACGGGACATGACATTCACACTATTCCCTGAACCCTTATTCAATCCTACTTCAAAAAACAAACTTACACCGGTGTCCGCCGCAGGGGCCTGCCCTTTCCCAACAACGACACGCGGACCTTGGCAGCAGCCGGCAGGCCCAAGGCAGCCTTAACCAGCAGTACTGTACTGCCAGACGCACCCGTCTGGGCAGGTCCGGAGGACACCGATGAAGCAGTACAGCAGGCACTGGTACGCAAGCCCGCAACAACACGCGCAACAACCTCAACGGCTGCATCCACAGCATTGCATGCAGCAACTGAAGCAACCACTGCAGAGACAATTATAGCGGCAGCGGCAGCAGCAGGGACGTCAGCGGCAGCGGCAGCGGCAGCGGCAGCAGCAGGAGCGTCCAATGAAGAGTTGACAACCGCAGCTGCGGAGGAGGTGGATGGTCTGCCTCTGTTGCCTCCTGGGGCGGTGGCGCTCCTGGCGGGGGCGGCGGGGAGAGTGCGGGGCGCGGTCGACACTTTTCGATGCCTCCAATATCCCAGAGATATGGTGCGTTGGCATGTCCTTACATCTCAAGCAGTGTTTGAAATGGAGGTGGATGCGGTGTATGCTTGAATCGTAGATGCTGGAAATAGGGAGGGATATGGTGAATGGCTGTGCGCATAAATAGGTGGGGAAGGGTATGGTGCATTGCAGGTCAGTGCGAGGGGATATGGTGAATGGCTGTGCGCATAAATAGGTGGGGAAGGGTAGGGTGCATTGCAGGTAGGTGCGAGGGGATATGGAAGATGCAATAGTATGTTGCAATATGTAAATAACATTACCCCCCCCTCCCCCCCGAGTGGTGTAGTGGTACAGGGGCCACCAGACAGGTCGTTAACTGCCGCGTCGATGTTGTTGCGATCCCACGAAGGGGCAAAGGGGTGTACCTGTGGACTCCTAGATGTATATGTCTCAGTAAATAATGGATGGGGGCTGGCAAACTTGGGGTTCCCGGGTGTGGGCTTGCCGCACACGAAGCTAAATGGTAGGTTACCCAGTGCTATGGACGAATGGGTGCCTTCTTTGATCCACCCCTCAGGGCGTATGTTGTTATTTCTTTCTTCACCGAACCCCCTGAGGCGTGATTTAAGGAGGCGCATCCTAATCCGCTGTCCTCTCCCTCCTTCCCTCCCTCCCTCCCTTCCTCTCTCCTAAGGTGATGGACAGTTATCTGGAGCATGCCACTGCCCCGCCTCTGGTGAAGGCCGAGGTGTTGGGGAGGTACCTGGCTGGCTTCGACGGCTTCCTCACATCCATGCAGGTGTGAAGAGGGTAGGAGGCAGAGGGAAGAGGGCAGAAGGCACAAGGAGGAGGGCAGAAGGCAGATCAGGGAGGGCAGGGAGGGCAGGGAGCGCAGGGAGAGCAGGGAGAGCAGGGAGAGCAGGTAGGGGGGTAGGGTGGGGACAGGAGAGCAGGGTAGGACAGGGAATAAGGGGAGATCAGGAGATAGCAGGGAGATCCAAGGTAGCACGATCCAGTAAGTCAGCATATCGTATTCATATCGATGGAGCGTTGACTATGCTTGTTTTGTTGCACTCTCGCTTGCTGATTCCATATTTGGAAAGTCTGCAGTCTGATACGAGGGAATTTCGAGCTCTAGGGCCAAACCTCCCATGTTAACCCTTTGATACGATCTGTTGAATATGCTATATCGGACAATATGATATGATATGATGGCCCAAAAGACTATATCGTGCTACCTTGGGGAGATCATAGATGGGGGGGCAGCGGAGAGCATGGAAGAGCAGGTGGGCAAGCCTCCACCCCCTTCTGGACTTGAAAGGGAAAAGGGGGAAGGGGGCATGCTAGTAGGGTAGCAAGGTAGCAGGGGCAAGGGGGCAGGGGACGAGGGGTACAGCGCAGGGGTTGCGGATTAGGGGGGCAGGAAAGGGGAAGGGGGAAAGGGGGGGCGGGGGGGGCAAGGGGGCAGGGGACGAGGGGTACAGCGCAGGGGTTGCGGATTAGGGGGGCAGGAAAGGGGAAGGGGGAAAGGGGGGGAAAGGGGGCAAGGGGGCAAGGGGAGGTAATGGGTAAGGGGGCAGGGAGCTCGATGTAGGCTGCTTAGGGTCGAACTTTGCAACTGGTCAAAGTCATTATGCTTGTTTGCAACTTCCTGTCCCACTATAACCACCATGCATGTAACTTCCAACCCCGCTGCAACTGCAGGGCTTCCCCCTGTGGGAGGCCGGGTTCAGCCACCCGCCCGCTGCTCCCGAGACAGCCACGCAAAAGCCACAGCAGCGGCAGCAGCAGCGGCAGCCCCCTTCCCCTCCGCTGGCGGTGCATGCACTGATTCATCCCTTCAGTGCTTGGTCGTCCCTGGCGGTGGCAGAGGCGCCACTGGCTGCAAAGCCCCAGCCACCACAGCAGCAGCAGCAACAGCAGCCACCTCCCACCCGTTTCCCCGGCGAGTTTGGGCTGAGTGGGATCAGTGGGAGCGGGAGCGGGATGAGCAAGATGAGGGGGAGTGCGGCGGCCAGGTTGAACGGGATGCACGGGATGGTGAGCACACCAGAGGAACCATCTTTTGAAGGAGCAGGAGCAGGAGCGGCAAATGATTCAGCTGGCAGGGCCAGTGGTGCCGGCAGTGGCGGTGGTGTGCAGCTGTTCATGACCATCCCTGCGTCATGTGAGGGTCGGGTCAGGGCTAACGGGCTGCTCAACGCGTTGGTGCCAAATGCGCGATTCCTTTGATGTGTCCGGAGCGCCATCAAAGACCTGAACTAGGGGCTGGGCATCTTAGGCAGGCCGCAACAGAGTCCCAGCTTGTTGTTGGCACTGGTGTCAAATTTGAGGTTGATGTGAGGACCTCAGCAAGAGCAGCTTGCTAGTTGATCAAGTCGGTAGGCAGAATAGGTAGATGAGGGAGCAGAGAAGGACCAATGCTCATGTCAGATATATGAATGGTTGCCAAATGTGTCATTGATGTGACTAGATACACGATGCGGCCCATCTATTGATGAAACTTGCAAGACAGGGAGCTGCGTGGGAACTGCGCTTCAGCCAGCGTATTGCATAGATGCCAGATGCTGGATTGATGTGACTTAAGCCTAGGAGCAGCTGGCCAGCAGTTCTTAAACCTAAGAAGCTTGCAGGCAAATGGGAGACGAGGGAGCAGTGAAGGAACAATGCCCAAGTCGGTTAGATGCATTGACAAATCACCCAATGCAAAACAGTGTTTTAGGTTCACAAACAAATATGAGGAGCGGGAAGTGAGGCGGGTCGAGGGCGCAAACATGGCTACCTGCGCAACGCGTTGGTACACAATGTGCAGTTGATGTAACTAATGTAACTAGTTCTTCGGAGATAGGCAACCACTCCCCTCGCTCTACAGTTTGGGGGGATTAAGGGTTCTCTGCCCACAACCTAGTTTGGGGTTCAGGGTTATCTGCTCAGGACAAGGGGGAGGTCACAAACATACCCTCCTATCCAGCCAGTGCAGTAGTGCACAAGGTGTGGCAGTCATTAATTCCCATAGGGACACAATGTGCCATCTGCAGCATCTATATATATATATATTTGTTTTTACAGTTGCATGCATCAAATCTGATGCACCTCGAGACTTCCATACATACGGTCTGTCCTTTGCGCATTAGAAAACAACGTTGTCAACTGCTTTAATTGCAGCTCCGTATCTTAGCCCATACAAGGACAAAGCATGAGCCCCTATCAGCCATTTACTCGTCGAAACCGTCATTACGCAGTCCTTCCATCCTACACTAGATTTCGACGCCATATGTTCTGCCTGACGCGAGAGCGAGTAGAGGGGATCCCAGCTCTCGCATAGAGCCACATATTTGCCATTATACAGTTCTGTGAGCCCTGCCAACACAATTCAAAGGTCAATGACGTTATACCTCTGGGCCATGCACAAGAAGGCTCGGCCGGGTGAGCGCCCAACTGTTCAGAAGGGAGAAATGAAAAGACTGAGTGACTAAAAGGAAGATGGAACACGCACAAAAAAATGATCAAAAGGCGAGGCCGGGAAGGCAATCAAGTCCAACGGCATCTGACCTCCTCTAGCAACTAGTAGCCCTCAACAAAGTCTACAACAGCGTCCACAAAATAAAGTGCATTTCCTTGCCCGGCATGGTACAGCTGGTGGAAGTCCGTGGCAACATTCGGGGGACCTGCCCACCCTCGCTCCAGTAACTGCTTTCTGGCACTAGGGCAATGGAAGCAAGCATGTAGTGCATCCTTTACATGCTCGCCAGCACCCCTTGACCAACATCGTTAGCAAAAGGTTGCCTCTCGCCGCTGACCGCTGCGCTGTCCTCTGGTGGTAGCCGTGCTGATGATTGTGCCAAGCAACAGTCGCAAATTTGTGAGCACTCCGGCACACTCCCTCGTGCTGGTGCGGCTCCTGGCCTGTGACAGCACGGCGCACGCCGTGGTCTGAAACCAGGCGCGGTATGTCGACGTAGATCTGTGCTCAGTGGTAGGGTCCCTGGGGTCCCCCTCGCCGCTTGCGTCCAGCTGCGCCTGCTCGTAGGCTGCGTCAACGAGATCCAACACCTCTGTGCTGAAGCATACTGGACTGCATCTTGTTGTGGAGGCATAGCCGCGGTCGGAGATGGCTGGTGGCCCACACCACGTCGCCGTAGCTGGCCACAGGCGCTGTGCAAACAGCTGCCAACTTGATGCGTGTTGGTTGCGCCTTAGGCGCACCTTGGCGGCCGTGCGGAGAACGCGGTGCAGTGCGGCAGCCAAAGGCACCTCTCTACCTTGCATGGCCCTCTTCAAGCTGCCGCTTTCGTGTCGAATGATGCCCAAGACCTTGAATTCTTGAACACGCTTCAGCGCGGCGCGGTCAGGGCCGTACACACACACATGGCGCTGCGCTGCTAAGCGGCTGCCAAACTCCATGAGCTCTGTCTTGATGACGTTGACCTGCAGCTGTTTATGGTGAACATGTTTTCCTGCAAGCCAGCCGGGCTGGCCCAAAATAATAGAATACAACTAAGTGATGTGGGGTGTGGGACCTAAAGGGTGGTATAGCTTGGGCTCGCTGAGGTCACATCCGACCAGTCCCAATCAGAAGAACTAAATTGGCTCCTGACCCTGCCTTAGTTTTCCGACTCCTTCGCCAATACTGTAGCCTTAAGGTGGTCTCAAACGGCAGATGGCAGTCATGTATGGCACTAGCACAAACAGTTGCTGCAACAAGCCCTTCAGCCCTAAAGCATAACGTACCTGATTATTAGTGACAGAATGGTGAGTAGTGTTGCATGCTCATTTATTTTTGAAGCTAAGGTACATACCGGTATTGAGGTATTTTGACAATTGTGCGCAACACTGTTGCATGTTAGTTGTCACCGTTGTGGAAGGAAACTAGGCTCCACATAAGTGTTACCCTGACGTTCATGGCACAGATACGGTACACACATATCTTGCAAGCTGATCGAGGTTAGTACATCGAAGCGGACCTGAAGTTTTTACATGCCAACAGAGCATCAAGTTTGATGCATGGGACATATGTCCGTACATCGGTACATGCAGGGAATACGCTAGGGCAGCGAGATGGTGCCCCCCTTGGGCAAACGACCAAAACACAACCGCAGAGTAGTAGCGTGTGAATTCAGCCCAGAATCCCACCCGAAAGCTGATGCAAGAGTCTCCACCAAAACCTAAAAACGAGACCCAACCTACAAAAGGAGACAAGAGCTGACAAGGAGCCATATAGGGAGCTGTCTGGACACTAAAAGAGGGCAAAGGGCTGAGGCATGACCCCTCACCCACAAAGACAGAACTCAAAAGGGGTGCGGCCGAGCCTTATTTGAGCAGGTAGGGCCCATAGGTCAATGACATTTCACCACTGGGCCATGATGCAAAGCTCGGCCGCGTCGGCGTCCAACATGAAGGTTGGAAACTAAAGAGAGAGAGGAAAGAGACCCCCTCAAAAACAAAACAAACAGTCATTACGTCGGTAACATGGGGCCGCTTGAAATCCGCTTGAATGGGAGAAAATCCTGCTTGAAATAGGGTCTTGAATCAAACCGGAGATCAAGCGGGCTATCGCTTGAATCAAGCCACTGAAGACAGTGTTTGATTCAAGCTGAAATCAAGCGGGTATCAAGCGGATTTAATCAAGCCAAAATCAAGAGAGAATCAACCGCATTGAATCAAGCCGGAATCAAGAGAGAATCCAGCGCCTTGAATCAAGCCGGAATCAAGAGAGAATCCAACGTCTTGAATCAAGCCGGAATCAAGGGGGAATCAAGCCCATCGATTGAATTAGGCGCGTTGAATCAAACCGGAGATCAAGCGGGCCATCGCTTGAATCAAGCCATACGAAACGACACTTATCATTCAAGCCGGAATCAATCACGTACAGTCATGACAACATCAGCAAATTAAATCGAAGCCGGAATCAAGCGTTATTACACGAGCCAACGTGTTTGAATTAGTCGTACTACCCGTGGCCACATGCACTCAACCTAGGCCACCCGCATTAAACGCTGGCGCAACCCTCGGCCTATGACCCAATACCAAGGGCCAACAACCCAACATCATTGTTCACCTCCAAAACGACAATCATTCACAATGCTTAGGGTTTAGGGTTTAGGGTTTAGGGTTTAGGGTTTAGGGTTTAGGGTTTAGGGTTTAGGGTTTAGGGTTTAGGGTTTAGTTTTAGTCTTTTCATTTCAACATCCTGCCTGTCTTTTTGAACGAAGCGCCGCCCTACCAAGACACGCATGCGCGCATATACGCCGCTTTCTGCTGTTTCGAACACTGTTTTATCTAACGTGCCATACACGCCTGATGCCTCAGGTGACAGCAACAACATGTTCACCCATCAGTTTTTTGCAACAACATCTTACCGATCTGCGTCGAAGCCACGCCGCACCACTCCGATCTCCAATCTTCTTGCTTTGTCTACAGGTTGGCCACGCAGCCCTCGCCAGCTGTGCTGCCTGAGCGCAGCAAGAGGTGGCAGGAGGGCACACCCAGCGCGATTGCAGTGCATCTGATAAAGCAATCATGCAAAGCGTACCTCGCCGTTCCTACAGCTCCTCGATCAGTGTTACTACTAGATGGTGTTGCATGATGTTGAGCGAAACCTCTGGTTGATCTTGTAGACCTACACCAGGAATGCCAATCTCAACAGACGGCCATGATACGCCTGGAGACCGAACGTCTCGACGCCACAGCCATGGGGCAACGTTCCACACTTTGTACCACCTGTCGACGATCTGGAATGCACTTCTCAGTACCACCAGTGTACCAGTCCCTTCTTGAAAGATCAACCAATTCAGGTGAGCTTGGTAGCACACGTAATGCTACGCTCTGATGGCGACCCAGCTTCATCCTGATATGCCCGATCATGCTTTGCCACGGATTGGATCTTGTATGAAGTTCTCTGAGTAACGCGTTGTACTCATACGCAATGTAATGTATAAGCAGCATCTTCCTCATGCGTACCGTCAGGTACCCAACACACCGGGGGCCGACATCCCCACGCATCCCCAAAGCGCCATCGTAAACGCAAGAACAAGGAAGATCGAGAAGCCCAGCAACTACCATCCCCTGTGCACAAGACTCCATCACCTTGCTACATCAGATCAGAGTGCCACAACCACTCGACCACACGACCACTGGACTCGACCTTCCTGCTGTTTGCTGGATGAAAGGCAAGTAACAGCGTGTCCCTCCCGCATGGCCCTCCAGCATGGGCCATGTGCCCTCTAGCCTGTCCATACCCCCCCCTCCCCCTCGTGCTTACACCCCAGGCCATCAGCCACAAGTAAATTACAGAGCAAGGTACCAGTACCTGTCCCCGTGCACACGACTCCACCTCCATGTTTTTATCAGAGCAGCGTACAAGTACATGTCCCCATGCACAAGACTCCACCATCCTTATACATCAAGGCAAAGTAACAGAACCCCCTCCCCAAACACCTCTCCCCCTCAGCTGCCTAGCTCATGCAGTCCACATATCCCCCTTTGCTGCCTAGATCCAGCAGTCCACCTCTCCCCCTCAGCTGCCCAGGTCTTGCATGCCAAAGATCCCCCACAACTGCCCAGCAATTTAGGGTCCAGCCACTCAAAGTCCAACCAGTCAGGGTCCAGCCACATCCAATACCCCCATGTGCTCTCCTAGACTCTCCCACATACCCTCCCGTACATCCCATGCCATAAAGCATGCACCCTTTATGTCCCTTGCTACCACAGGACTAGGCTGGCTGGCCTACCATGCATCATGATCGTCTGAAGGTACCCAAGCCCAGCCTCATCACCTACTGCTTCTCAACAGCCAAAGCACTCCACATGCCCAGCTCATGGCCAGACACATCCCCTCTCCCCCCATCACCTGCCCCAGCTCATGGCCAGACACATCCCCTCTCCCCCCATCACATGTCCCAGCTCATGGCCAGACACATCCCCTCTCCCCCCACCACCTGTCCCAGCTCATGGCCAGACACATCCCCTCTCCCCCCACCACCTGCTCCAGCTCATGGCCAGACACATCCCCTCTCCCCCCACCACCTGCTCCAGCTCCTGGCCAGACACATCCCCTCTCCCCCCACCACCTGCTCCAGCTCATGGCCAGACACATCCCCTCTCCCCCCACCACCTGCTCCAGCTCCTGGCCAGACACATCCCCTCTCCCCCCACCACCTGCTCCAGCTCCTGGCCAGAACAGCTGTGGATCAGTAGTATGCCTCCTCCCTCCCACCCTTCACCCTTACCCCAGAACAACTGTGGACCAATCAGCTGCCTCCTCCCTCCTACCCCTCACCCTTACCCCAGAACAGCTGTGGATCAATCAGCTGCCTCCTCCCTCCCACCCTTCACCCTTACCCCAGAACAGCTGTGGATCAGTCAGCTGCCTCCTCCCTCCCACCCTTCACCCTTACCCCAGAACAGCTGTGGATCAGTCAGCTGCCTCCTCCCTCCCACCCTCCACCCTTACTCCAGAACAGCTGTGGATCAGTCAGCTGCCTCCTCCCTCCCAATCCTCACCCTTACCCCAGAACAGCTGTGGATCAGTAACCTGCCTCCTCCCTCCTACCCCCCACCCTTACCCCAGAACAGCTGTGGATCAGTCAGCTGCCTTCTCCCTCCCACCCTTCACCCTTACCCCAGAACAGCTGTGGACCTGTCAGCTGCCTCCTCCCTCCCAATCCTCACCCTTACCCCAGAACAGCTGTAGACACGTCCCCTCTCCCCCCATCACCTGTCCCAGCCCATGGCCAGACACATCCCCTCTCCCCCCACCACCTGCACCAGCTCATGGCCAGACACATCCCCTCTTCCCCCACCACCTGTCCCAGCCAGAACAGGTATGGATCAGTCAGCTGCATCCTCCCTCCCAACCCTCACCCTTACCCTCCTCACCTCTGCACCTGCCAGCCCAGGGCCATTTACATTTTTGGCATTTTGGTCAGCTGCTTCATATCCTTTCACTCCACATCTGGCCAGCTCTCCACCTACTTACTGTACCTTTCTTCCCTATTTTCAGAAGATCAACCAACATCCCAAGTCTCCAACCAAGAGGCCTATCATCTTGCAAGCTCAAGTCCACGTTCCCGCCAGTAAGCACCAAATAAATGCACCAAATAAATGCACATCAATGCCCTGCCCCCATCACCTGTCCCAGCTCATGGCCAGACACATCCCCTCTCCCCCCATCACCTGTCCCAGCTCATGGCCAGACACATCCCCTCTCCCCCCATCACCTGTCCCAGTTCATGGCCAGACACATCGCCTTTCTCCACACCACCTTGCATCCGTCACTTCGTAGCTTTCGTATATTGTGTCTTGCACACTTTAATCAAAGCACCCATACCAAAGATAAAATCTGTAGGAGTAGGAGTTGTGAGTCAACCTGGGCATTGCTTGCTGTACCTGCCTTGTACCATCCATGTATTAAGATGTACATGAGGCCCACATGGCAGTACAGTATCCTTAGAAAATTCGCAAACCCTGCATTGCCTGAACCCTCCAGCTTTCCTTTCAATTCCTAGGTCCTGAGCCATCCAGCCTTTCCACCAACCATGTATCCTGAGTCCTCCAGCCTTGCACTCAACCCCTAGGTCCTAAACCCTCCAGCCTTGCACTCAACCCCTGGGTCCTAAACCCTCCAGCCCACTGGGCAGGACAACTCGTAAGAATATTCTGGAACCCTGCCCCCTCGTGTGCTAGGCTGCACATCCTACCCCTTATCTCAGAACAGCTGTGGATCAGTGAGCTGCCTCCTCCCTCCCACCCTTCACCCTTACCCCAGAACAGCTGTGGATCAGTCAGCTGCATCCTCCCTCCTACCCCTCACCCTTACCCCAGAACAGCTGTGGATCAGTAACCTGCCTCCTCCCTCCGACCTCTCACCCTTACCCCAGAACAGCTGTGGATCAGTAGCCTGCCTCCTCCCTCCCACCCTTCACCCTTACCCCAGAACAGCTGTGGACCAGTCAGCTGCCTCCTCCCTCCCACCCTTCACCCTTACCCCAGAACAGCTGTGGACCAGTCAGCTGCCTCCTCCCTCCCACCCCTCACCCTTACCCCAGAACAGCTGTGGATCAGTAACCTGCCTCCTCCCTCCTACCCCTCACCCTTACCCCAGAACAGCTGTGGATCAGTCAGCTGCCTCCTCCCTCCTACCCCTCACCCTTACCCCAGAACAGCTGTGGATCAGTAGCATGCCTCCTCCCTCCCACCCAGAACAGCTGTGGACCAGTCAGCTGCCTCCTCCCTCCCAATCCTCACCCTTACCCCAGAACAGCTGTGGATAGTGAGCTGCCTCCTCCCTCCCACCCTCCACCCTTACCCCAGAACAGCTGTGGACCAGTCAGCTGCCTCCTCCCTCCCAACCCTCACCCTTACCCCAGAACAGCTGTGGATCAGTAACCTGCCTCCTCCCTCGTACCCCTCACCCTTACCCCAGAACAGCTGTGCACGAGTCAGCTGCCTCCTCCCTCCCACCCTTCACCCTAACCCCAGAACAGCTGTGGATCAGTCAGCTGCCTCCTCCCTCCCACCCCTCACCCTTACTTCAGAACAGCCGTGGATCAGTCAGCTGCCTCCTCCCTCCCACCCTCCACCCTTACCCCAGAACAGCTGTGGATCAGTCAGCTGCCTCCTCCCTCCCAATCCTCACCCTTACCCCAGAACAGCTGTGGATCAGTGAGCTGCCTCCTCCCTCCCACCCTTACCATTACCCCAGAACAGCTGTGGATCAGTAACCTGCCTCCTCCCTCCTACCCTCCACCCTTACCCCAGAACAGCTGTGGACCAGTCAGCTGCCTCCTCCCTCCTCCCCCTCACCCTTACCCCAGAACAGCTGTGGATCAGTAGCCTGCCTCCTCCCTCCCACCCAGAACAGCTGTGGACCAGTCAGCTGCCTCCTCCCTCCCAATCCTCACCCTTACCCCAGAACAGCTGTGGATCAGTGAGCTGCCTCCTCCCTCCCACCCTTCACCCTTACCCCAGAACAGCTGTGGATCAGTCAGCTGCCTCCTCCCTCCCACCCTCCACCCTTACCCCAGAACAGCTGTGGACCAGTCAGCTGCCTCCTCCCTCCCAACCCTCACCCTTACCCCATAACAGCTGTGGATCAGTAACCTGCCTCCTCCCTCGTACCCCTCACCCTTACCCCATAACAGCTGTGGATCAGTAGCCTGACTCCTCCCTCCCACCCTTCACCCTTACCCCAGAACAGCTATGGACCAGTCAGCTGCCTCCTCCCTCCCAATCCTCACCCTTACCCCAGAACAGCTGTGGATCAGTAGCCTGCCTCCTCCCTCCCACCCCTCACCCTTACCCCAGAACAGCTGTGGATCAGTCAGCTGCCTTCTCCCTCCCACCCTCCACCCTTACCCCAGAACAGCTGTGGACCAGTCAGCTGTCTCCTCCCTCCCAATCCTCACCCTTACCCCAGAACATCTGTGGACCAGTCAGCTGCCCCCTCCCTCCCACCCTTCACCCTTACCCCAGAACAGCTGTGGACCAGTCAGCTGCCTCCTCCCTCCCACCCTTCACCCTAACCCCAGAACAGCTTTGGACCAGTCAGCTGCCTCCTCCCTCCCACCCTTCACCCTTACCCCAGAACAGCTGTGGATCAGTCAGCTGCATCCTCCCTCCTACCCCTCACCCTTACCCCAGAACAGCTGTGGATCAGTAACCTGCCTCCTCCCTCCTACCCCTCACCCTTACCCCAGAACAGCTGTGGATCAGTAGCCTGCCTCCTCCCTCCCACCCTTCACCCTTACCCCAGAACAGCTGTGGACCAGTCAGCTGCCTCCTCCCTCCCACCCTTCACCCTTACCCCAGAACAGCTGTGGACCAGTCTGCTGCCTCCTCCCTCCCACCCCTCACCCTTACCCCAGAACAGCTGTGGATCAGTAACCTGCCTCCTCCCTCCTACCCCTCACCCTTACCCCAGAACAGCTGTGGATCAGTCAGCTGCCTCCTCCCTCCTACCCCTCACCCTTACCCCAGAACAGCTGTGGATCAGTAGCATGCCTCCTCCCTCCCACCCAGAACAGCTGTGGACCAGTCAGCTGCCTCCTCCCTCCCAATCCTCACCCTTACCCCAGAACAGCTGTGGATAGTGAGCTGCCTCCTCCCTCCCACCCTCCACCCTTACCCCAGAACAGCTGTGGACCAGTCAGCTGCCTCCTCCCTCCCAATCCTCACCCTTACCCCAGAACAGCTGTGGATCAGTAACCTGCCTCCTCCCTCGTACCCCTCACCCTTACCCCAGAACAGCTGTGCACGAGTCAGCTGCCTCCTCCCTCCCACCCTTCACCCTAACCCCAGAACAGCTGTGGATCAGTCAGCTGCCTCCTCCCTCCCACCCCTCACCCTTACTTCAGAACAGCCGTGGATCAGTCAGCTGCCTCCTCCCTCCCACCCTCCACCCTTACCCCAGAACAGCTGTGGATCAGTCAGCTGCCTCCTCCCTCCCAATCCTCACCCTTACCCCAGAACAGCTGTGGATCAGTGAGCTGCCTCCTCCCTCCCACCCTTACCATTACCCCAGAACAGCTGTGGATCAGTAACCTGCCTCCTCCCTCCTACCCCTCACCCTTACCCCAGAACAGCTGTGGACCAGTCAGCTGCCTCCTCCCTCCTCCCCCTCACCCTTACCCCAGAACAGCTGTGGATCAGTAGCATGCCTCCTCCCTCCCACCCAGAACAGCTGTGGACCAGTCAGCTGCCTCCTCCCTCCCAATCCTCACCCTTACCCCAGAACAGCTGTGGATCAGTGAGCTGCCTCCTCCCTCCCACCCTTCACCCTTACCCCAGAACAGCTGTGGATCAGTCAGCTGCCTCCTCCCTCCCACCCTCCACCCTTACCCCAGAACAGCTGTGGACCAGTCAGCTGCCTCCTCCCTCCCAATCCTCACCCTTACCCCAGAACAGCTGTGGATAGTGAGCTGCCTCCTCCCTCCCACCCTCCACCCTTACCCCAGAACAGCTGTGGACCAGTCAGCTGCCTCCTCCCTCCCAATCCTCACCCTTACCCCAGAACAGCTGTGGATCAGTAACCTGCCTCCTCCCTCGTACCCCTCACCCTTACCCCAGAACAGCTGTGCACGAGTCAGCTGCCTCCTCCCTCCCACCCTTCACCCTAACCCCAGAACAGCTGTGGATCAGTCAGCTGCCTCCTCCCTCCCACCCCTCACCCTTACTTCAGAACAGCCGTGGATCAGTCAGCTGCCTCCTCCCTCCCACCCTCCACCCTTACCCCAGAACAGCTGTGGATCAGTCAGCTGCCTCCTCCCTCCCAATCCTCACCCTTACCCCAGAACAGCTGTGGATCAGTGAGCTGCCTCCTCCCTCCCACCCTTACCATTACCCCAGAACAGCTGTGGATCAGTAACCTGCCTCCTCCCTCCTACCCCTCACCCTTACCCCAGAACAGCTGTGGACCAGTCAGCTGCCTCCTCCCTCCTCCCCCTCACCCTTACCCCAGAACAGCTGTGGATCAGTAGCCTGCCTCCTCCCTCCCACCCAGAACAGCTGTGGACCAGTCAGCTGCCTCCTCCCTCCCAATCCTCACCCTTACCCCAGAACAGCTGTGGATCAGTGAGCTGCCTCCTCCCTCCCACCCTTCACCCTTACCCCAGAACAGCTGTGGATCAGTCAGCTGCCTCCTCCCTCCCACCCTCCACCCTTACCCCAGAACAGCTGTGGACCAGTCAGCTGCCTCCTCCCTCCCAATCCTCACCCTTACCCCATAACAGCTGTGGATCAGTAACCTGCCTCCTCCCTCGTACCCCTCACCCTTACCCCATATCAGCTGTGGATCAGTAGCCTGACTCCTCCCTCCCACCCTTCACCCTTACCCCAGAACAGCTATGGACCAGTCAGCTGCCTCCTCCCTCCCAATCCTCACCCTTACCCCATAACAGCTGTGGATCAGTAGCCTGCCTCCTCCCTCCCACCCCTCACCCTTACCCCAGAACAGCTGTGGATCAGTCAGCTGCCTTCTCCCTCCCACCCTCCACCCTTACCCCAGAACAGCTGTGGACCAGTCAGCTGTCTCCTCCCTCCCAATCCTCACCCTTACCCCAGAACATCTGTGGACCAGTCAGCTGCCCCCTCCCTCCCACCCTTCACCCTTACCCCAGAACAGCTGTGGACCAGTCAGCTGCCTCCTCCCTCCCACCCTTCACCCTAACCCCAGAACAGCTTTGGACCAGTCAGCTGCCTCCTCCCTCCCACCCTTCACCCTTACCCCAGAACAGCTGTGGATCAGTCAGCTGCATCCTCCCTCCTACCCCTCACCCTTACCCCAGAACAGCTGTGGATCAGTAACCTGCCTCCTCCCTCCTACCCCTCACCCTTACCCCAGAACAGCTGTGGATCAGTAGCCTGCCTCCTCCCTCCCACCCTTCACCCTTACCCCAGAACAGCTGTGGACCAGTCAGCTGCCTCCTCCCTCCCACCCTTCACCCTTACCCCAGAACAGCTGTGGACCAGTCAGCTGCCTCCTCCCTCCCACCCCTCACCCTTACCCCAGAACAGCTGTGGATCAGTAACCTGCCTCCTCCCTCCTACCCCTCACCCTTACCCCAGAACAGCTGTGGATCAGTCAGCTGCCTCCTCCCTCCTACCCCTCACCCTTACCCCAGAACAGCTGTGGATCAGTAGCATGCCTCCTCCCTCCCACCCAGAACAGCTGTGGACCAGTCAGCTGCCTCCTCCCTCCCAATCCTCACCCTTACCCCAGAACAGCTGTGGATAGTGAGCTGCCTCCTCCCTCCCACCCTCCACCCTTACCCCAGAACAGCTGTGGACCAGTCAGCTGCCTCCTCCCTCCCAATCCTCACCCTTACCCCAGAACAGCTGTGGATCAGTAACCTGCCTCCTCCCTCGTACCCCTCACCCTTACCCCAGAACAGCTGTGCACGAGTCAGCTGCCTCCTCCCTCCCACCCTTCACCCTAACCCCAGAACAGCTGTGGATCAGTCAGCTGCCTCCTCCCTCCCACCCCTCACCCTTACTTCAGAACAGCCGTGGATCAGTCAGCTGCCTCCTCCCTCCCACCCTCCACCCTTACCCCAGAACAGCTGTGGATCAGTCAGCTGCCTCCTCCCTCCCAATCCTCACCCTTACCCCAGAACAGCTGTGGATCAGTGAGCTGCCTCCTCCCTCCCACCCTTACCATTACCCCAGAACAGCTGTGGATCAGTAACCTGCCTCCTCCCTCCTACCCCTCACCCTTACCCCAGAACAGCTGTGGACCAGTCAGCTGCCTCCTCCCTCCTCCCCCTCACCCTTACCCCAGAACAGCTGTGGATCAGTAGCCTGCCTCCTCCCTCCCACCCAGAACAGCTGTGGACCAGTCAGCTGCCTCCTCCCTCCCAATCCTCACCCTTACCCCAGAACAGCTGTGGATCAGTGAGCTGCCTCCTCCCTCCCACCCTTCACCCTTACCCCAGAACAGCTGTGGATCAGTCAGCTGCCTCCTCCCTCCCACCCTCCACCCTTACCCCAGAACAGCTGTGGACCAGTCAGCTGCCTCCTCCCTCCCAATCCTCACCCTTACCCCATAACAGCTGTGGATCAGTAACCTGCCTCCTCCCTCGTACCCCTCACCCTTACCCCATAACAGCTGTGGATCAGTAGCCTGACTCCTCCCTCCCACCCTTCACCCTTACCCCAGAACAGCTATGGACCAGTCAGCTGCCTCCTCCCTCCCAATCCTCACCCTTACCCCAGAACAGCTGTGGATCAGTAGCCTGCCTCCTCCCTCCCACCCCTCACCCTTACCCCAGAACAGCTGTGGATCAGTCAGCTGCCTTCTCCCTCCCACCCTCCACCCTTACCCCAGAACAGCTGTGGACCAGTCAGCTGTCTCCTCCCTCCCACCCTTCACCCTTACCCCAGAACAGCTGTGGACCAGTCAGCTGCCTCCTCCCTCCCACCCCTCACCCTTACCCCAGAACAGCTGTGGATCAGTAGCCTGCCTCCTCCCTCCCACCCAGAACAGCTGTGGACCAGTCAGCTGCCTCCTCCCTCCCAATCCTCACCCTTACCCCAGAACAGCTGTGGATCAGTGAGCTGCCTCCTCCCTCCCACCCTTCACCCTTACCCCAGAACAGCTGTGGATCAGTCAGCTGCCTCCTCCCTCCCACCCTCCACCCTTACCCCAGAACAGCTGTGGACCAGTCAGCTGCCTCCTCCCTCCCAATCCTCACCCTTACCCCATAACAGCTGTGGATCAGTAACCTGCCTCCTCCCTCGTACCCCTCACCCTTACCCCATAACAGCTGTGGATCAGTAGCCTGACTCCTCCCTCCCACCCTTCACCCTTACCCCAGAACAGCTATGGACCAGTCAGCTGCCTCCTCCCTCCCAATCCTCACCCTTACCCCAGAACAGCTGTGGATCAGTAGCCTGCCTCCTCCCTCCCACCCCTCACCCTTACCCCAGAACAGCTGTGGATCAGTCAGCTGCCTTCTCCCTCCCACCCTCCACCCTTACCCCAGAACAGCTGTGGACCAGTCAGCTGTCTCCTCCCTCCCAATCCTCACCCTTACCCCAGAACATCTGTGGACCAGTCAGCTGCCCCCTCCCTCCCACCCTTCACCCTTACCCCAGAACAGCTGTGGACCAGTCAGCTGCCTCCTCCCTCCCACCCTTCACCCTAACCCCAGAACAGCTTTGGACCAGTCAGCTGCCTCCTCCCTCCCACCCTTCACCCTTACCCCAGAACAGCTGTGGATCAGTCAGCTGCCTCCTCCCTCCCACCCTTCACCCTTACCCCAGAACAGCTGTGGATCAGTCAGCTGCCTCCTCCCTCCCACCCTCCACCCTTACCCCAGAACAGCTGTGGATCAGTCAGCTGCCTCCTCCCTCCCAATCCTCACCCTTACCCCAGAACAGCTGTGGATCAGTAACCTGCCTCCTCCCTCCTACCCCCCACCCTTACCCCAGAACAGCTGTGGATCAGTCAGCTGCCTTCTCCCTCCCACCCTTCACCCTTACCCCAGAACAGCTGTGGACCTGTCAGCTGCCTCCTCCCTCCCAATCCTCACCCTTACCCCAGAACAGCTGTAGACACGTCCCCTCTCCCCCCATCACCTGTCCCAGCCCATGGCCAGACACATCCCCTCTCCCCCCACCACCTGCACCAGCTCATGGCCAGACACATCCCCTCTTCCCCCACCACCTGTCCCAGCCAGAACAGGTATGGATCAGTCAGCTGCATCCTCCCTCCCAACCCTCACCCTTACCCTCCTCACCTCTGCACCTGCCAGCCCAGGGCCATTTACATTTTTGGCATTTTGGTCAGCTGCTTCATATCCTTTCACTCCACATCTGGCCAGCTCTCCACCTACTTACTGTACCTTTCTTCCCTATTTTCAGAAGATCAACCAACATCCCAAGTCTCCAACCAAGAGGCCTATCATCTTGCAAGCTCAAGTCCACGTTCCCGCCAGTAAGCACCAAATAAATGCACCAAATAAATGCACATCAATGCCCTGCCCCCATCACCTGTCCCAGCGCATGGCCAGACACATCCCCTCTCCCCCCATCACCTGTCCCAGCTCATGGCCAGACACATCCCCTCTCCCCCCATCACCTGTCCCAGTTCATGGCCAGACACATCGCCTTTCTCCACACCACCTTGCATCCGTCACTTCGTAGCTTTCGTATATTGTGTCTTGCACACTTTAATCAAAGCACCCATACCAAAGATAAAATCTGTAGGAGTATGAGTTGTGAGTCAACCTGGGCATTGCTTGCTGTACCTGCCTTGTACCATCCATGTATTAAGATGTACATGAGGCCCACATGGCAGTACAGTATCCTTAGAAAATTCGCAAACCCTGCATTGCCTGAACCCTCCAGCTTTCCTTTCAATTCCTAGGTCCTGAGCCATCCAGCCTTTCCACCAACCATGTATCCTGAGTCCTCCAGCCTTGCACTCAACCCCTAGGTCCTAAACCCTCCAGCCTTGCACTCAACCCCTGGGTCCTAAACCCTCCAGCCCACTGGGCAGGACAACTCGTAAGAATATTCTGGAACCCTGCCCCCTCGTGTGCTAGGCTGCACATCCTACCCCTTATCTCAGAACAGCTGTGGATCAGTGAGCTGCCTCCTCCCTCCCACCCTTCACCCTTACCCCAGAACAGCTGTGGATCAGTCAGCTGCATCCTCCCTCCTACCCCTCACCCTTACCCCAGAACAGCTGTGGATCAGTAACCTGCCTCCTCCCTCCTACCCCTCACCCTTACCCCAGAACAGCTGTGGATCAGTAGCCTGCCTCCTCCCTCCCACCCTTCACCCTTACCCCAGAACAGCTGTGGACCAGTCAGCTGCCTCCTCCCTCCCACCCTTCACCCTTACCCCAGAACAGCTGTGGACCAGTCAGCTGCCTCCTCCCTCCCACCCCTCACCCTTACCCCAGAACAGCTGTGGATCAGTAACCTGCCTCCTCCCTCCTACCCCTCACCCTTACCCCAGAACAGCTGTGGATCAGTCAGCTGCCTCCTCCCTCCTACCCCTCACCCTTACCCCAGAACAGCTGTGGATCAGTAGCATGCCTCCTCCCTCCCACCCAGAACAGCTGTGGACCAGTCAGCTGCCTCCTCCCTCCCAATCCTCACCCTTACCCCAGAACAGCTGTGGATAGTGAGCTGCCTCCTCCCTCCCACCCTCCACCCTTACCCCAGAACAGCTGTGGACCAGTCAGCTGCCTCCTCCCTCCCAATCCTCACCCTTACCCCAGAACAGCTGTGGATCAGTAACCTGCCTCCTCCCTCGTACCCCTCACCCTTACCCCAGAACAGCTGTGCACGAGTCAGCTGCCTCCTCCCTCCCACCCTTCACCCTAACCCCAGAACAGCTGTGGATCAGTCAGCTGCCTCCTCCCTCCCACCCCTCACCCTTACTTCAGAACAGCCGTGGATCAGTCAGCTGCCTCCTCCCTCCCACCCTCCACCCTTACCCCAGAACAGCTGTGGATCAGTCAGCTGCCTCCTCCCTCCCAATCCTCACCCTTACCCCAGAACAGCTGTGGATCAGTGAGCTGCCTCCTCCCTCCCACCCTTACCATTACCCCAGAACAGCTGTGGATCAGTAACCTGCCTCCTCCCTCCTACCCCTCACCCTTACCCCAGAACAGCTGTGGACCAGTCAGCTGCCTCCTCCCTCCTCCCCCTCACCCTTACCCCAGAACAGCTGTGGATCAGTAGCCTGCCTCCTCCCTCCCACCCAGAACAGCTGTGGACCAGTCAGCTGCCTCCTCCCTCCCAATCCTCACCCTTACCCCAGAACAGCTGTGGATCAGTGAGCTGCCTCCTCCCTCCCACCCTTCACCCTTACCCCAGAACAGCTGTGGATCAGTCAGCTGCCTCCTCCCTCCCACCCTCCACCCTTACCCCAGAACAGCTGTGGACCAGTCAGCTGCCTCCTCCCTCCCAATCCTCACCCTTACCCCATAACAGCTGTGGATCAGTAACCTGCCTCCTCCCTCGTACCCCTCACCCTTACCCCATAACAGCTGTGGATCAGTAGCCTGACTCCTCCCTCCCACCCTTCACCCTTACCCCAGAACAGCTATGGACCAGTCAGCTGCCTCCTCCCTCCCAATCCTCACCCTTACCCCAGAACAGCTGTGGATCAGTAGCCTGCCTCCTCCCTCCCACCCCTCACCCTTACCCCAGAACAGCTGTGGATCAGTCAGCTGCCTTCTCCCTCCCACCCTCCACCCTTACCCCAGAACAGCTGTGGACCAGTCAGCTGTCTCCTCCCTCCCAATCCTCACCCTTACCCCAGAACATCTGTGGACCAGTCAGCTGCCCCCTCCCTCCCACCCTTCACCCTTACCCCAGAACAGCTGTGGACCAGTCAGCTGCCTCCTCCCTCCCACCCTTCACCCTAACCCCAGAACAGCTTTGGACCAGTCAGCTGCCTCCTCCCTCCCACCCTTCACCCTAACCCCAGAACAGCTTTGGACCAGTCAGCTGCCTCCTCCCTCCCACCCTTCACCCTTACCCCAGAACAGCTGTGGACCAGTCAGCTGCCTCCTCCCTCCCACCCCTCACCCTTACCCCAGAACAGCTGTGGATCAGTAACCTGCCTCCTCCCTCCTACCCCTCACCCTTACCCCAGAACAGCTGTGGATCAGTCAGCTGCCTCCTCCCTCCTACCCCTCACCCTTACCCCAGAACAGCTGTGGATCAGTAGCATGCCTCCTCCCTCCCACCCAGAACAGCTGTGGACCAGTCAGCTGCCTCCTCCCTCCCAATCCTCACCCTTACCCCAGAACAGCTGTGGATCAGTGAGCTGCCTCCTCCCTCCCACCCTTCACCCTTACCCCAGAACAGCTGTGGATCAGTCAGCTGCCTCCTCCCTCCCACCCTCCACCCTTACCCCAGAACAGCTGTGGACCAGTCAGCTGCCTCCTCCTTTTCAATCCCCACCCTTACCCCAAAACAGCTGTGGATCAGTGAGCTGCCTCCTCCCTCCCACCCTTCACCCTTACCCCAGAACATCTGTAAACCAGTCAGCTGCAGCCTCCCTCCCACCCTTCACCCTTACCCCAGAACAGCTGTGGATCAGTCAGCTGCCTCCTCCCTCCCACCCCTCACCCTTACCCCAGAACAGCTGTGGATCAGTCAGCTGCCTCCTCCCTCCTACCCCTCACCCTTACCCCAGAACAGCTGTGGATCAGTAACTTGCCTCCTCCCTCCCACCCTTCACCCTTACCCCAGAACAGCTGTGCACCAGTCAGCTGCCTCCTCCCTCCCACCCTTCACCCTAACCCCAGAACAGATGTGGATCAGTCAGCTGCCTCCTCCCTCCCACCCCTCACCCTTACCCCAGAACAGTTGTGGATCAGTCAGCTGCCTCCTCCCTCCCACCCTCCACCCTTACCCCAGAACAGCTGTGGACCAGTCAGCTGCTTCCTCCCTCCCAATCCTCACCCTTACCCCATAACAGCTGTGGATCAGTAACCTGCCTCCTCCCTCGTACCCCTCACCCTTACCCCATAACAGCTGTGGATCAGTAGCCTGACTCCTCCCTCCCACCCTTCACCCTTACCCCAGAACAGCTATGGACCAGTCAGCTGCCTCCTCCCTCCCAATCCTCACCCTTACCCCATAACAGCTGTGGATCAGTAGCCTGCCTCCTCCCTCCCACCCCTCACCCTTACCCCAGAACAGCTGTGGATCAGTCAGCTGCCTTCTCCCTCCCACCCTCCACCCTTACCCCAGAACAGCTGTGGACCAGTCAGCTGTCTCCTCCCTCCCAATCCTCACCCTTACCCCAGAACATCTGTGGACCAGTCAGCTGCCCCCTCCCTCCCACCCTTCACCCTTACCCCAGAACAGCTGTGGACCAGTCAGCTGCCTCCTCCCTCCCACCCTTCACCCTAACCCCAGAACAGCTTTGGACCAGTCAGCTGCCTCCTCCCTCCCACCCTTCACCCTTACCCCAGAACAGCTGTGGATCAGTCAGCTGCATCCTCCCTCCTACCCCTCACCCTTACCCCAGAACAGCTGTGGATCAGTAACCTGCCTCCTCCCTCCTACCCCTCACCCTTACCCCAGAACAGCTGTGGATCAGTAGCCTGCCTCCTCCCTCCCACCCTTCACCCTTACCCCAGAACAGCTGTGGACCAGTCAGCTGCCTCCTCCCTCCCACCCTTCACCCTTACCCCAGAACAGCTGTGGACCAGTCAGCTGCCTCCTCCCTCCCACCCCTCACCCTTACCCCAGAACAGCTGTGGATCAGTAACCTGCCTCCTCCCTCCTACCCCTCACCCTTACCCCAGAACAGCTGTGGATCAGTCAGCTGCCTCCTCCCTCCTACCCCTCACCCTTACCCCAGAACAGCTGTGGATCAGTAGCATGCCTCCTCCCTCCCACCCAGAATAGCTGTGGACCAGTCAGCTGCCTCCTCCCTCCCAATCCTCACCCTTACCCCAGAACAGCTGTGGATAGTGAGCTGCCTCCTCCCTCCCACCCTCCACCCTTACCCCAGAACAGCTGTGGACCAGTCAGCTGCCTCCTCCCTCCCAATCCTCACCCTTACCCCAGAACAGCTGTGGATCAGTAACCTGCCTCCTCCCTCGTACCCCTCACCCTTACCCCAGAACAGCTGTGCACGAGTCAGCTGCCTCCTCCCTCCCACCCTTCACCCTAACCCCAGAACAGCTGTGGATCAGTCAGCTGCCTCCTCCCTCCCACCCCTCACCCTTACTTCAGAACAGCCGTGGATCAGTCAGCTGCCTCCTCCCTCCCACCCTCCACCCTTACCCCAGAACAGCTGTGGATCAGTCAGCTGCCTCCTCCCTCCCAATCCTCACCCTTACCCCAGAACAGCTGTGGATCAGTGAGCTGCCTCCTCCCTCCCACCCTTACCATTACCCCAGAACAGCTGTGGATCAGTAACCTGCCTCCTCCCTCCTACCCCTCACCCTTACCCCAGAACAGCTGTGGACCAGTCAGCTGCCTCCTCCCTCCTACCCCTCACCCTTACCCCAGAACAGCTGTGGATCAGTAGCATGCCTCCTCCCTCCCACCCAGAACAGCTGTGGACCAGTCAGCTGCCTCCTCCCTCCCAATCCTCACCCTTACCCCAGAACAGCTGTGGATCAGTGAGCTGCCTCCTCCCTCCCACCCTTCACCCTTACCCCAGAACAGCTGTGGATCAGTCAGCTGCCTCCTCCCTCCCACCCTCCACCCTTACCCCAGAACAGCTGTGGACCAGTCAGCTGCCTCCTCCCTCGTACCCCTCACCCTTACCCCAGAACAGCTGTGCACGAGTCAGCTGCCTCCTCCCTCCCACCCTTCACCCTAACCCCAGAACAGCTGTGGATCAGTCAGCTGCCTCCTCCCTCCCACCCCTCACCCTTACTTCAGAACAGCCGTGGATCAGTCAGCTGCCTCCTCCCTCCCACCCTCCACCCTTACCCCAGAACAGCTGTGGATCAGTCAGCTGCCTCCTCCCTCCCAATCCTCACCCTTACCCCAGAACAGCTGTGGATCAGTGAGCTGCCTCCTCCCTCCCACCCTTACCATTACCCCAGAACAGCTGTGGATCAGTAACCTGCCTCCTCCCTCCTACCCCTCACCCTTACCCCAGAACAGCTGTGGACCAGTCAGCTGCCTCCTCCCTCCTCCCCCTCACCCTTACCCCAGAACAGCTGTGGATCAGTAGCCTGCCTCCTCCCTCCCACCCAGAACAGCTGTGGACCAGTCAGCTGCCTCCTCCCTCCCAATCCTCACCCTTACCCCAGAACAGCTGTGGATCAGTGAGCTGCCTCCTCCCTCCCACCCTTCACCCTTACCCCAGAACAGCTGTGGATCAGTCAGCTGCCTCCTCCCTCCCACCCTCCACCCTTACCCCAGAACAGCTGTGGACCAGTCAGCTGCCTCCTCCCTCCCAATCCTCACCCTTACCCCATAACAGCTGTGGATCAGTAACCTGCCTCCTCCCTCGTACCCCTCACCCTTACCCCATAACAGCTGTGGATCAGTAGCCTGACTCCTCCCTCCCACCCTTCACCCTTACCCCAGAACAGCTATGGACCAGTCAGCTGCCTCCTCCCTCCCAATCCTCACCCTTACCCCAGAACAGCTGTGGATCAGTAGCCTGCCTCCTCCCTCCCACCCCTCACCCTTACCCCAGAACAGCTGTGGATCAGTCAGATGCCTTCTCCCTCCCACCCTCCACCCTTACCCCAGAACAGCTGTGGACCAGTCAGCTGTCTCCTCCCTCCCAATCCTCACCCTTACCCCAGAACATCTGTGGACCAGTCAGCTGCCCCCTCCCTCCCACCCTTCACCCTTACCCCAGAACAGCTGTGGACCAGTCAGCTGCCTCCTCCCTCCCACCCTTCACCCTAACCCCAGAACAGCTTTGGACCAGTCAGCTGCCTCCTCCCTCCCACCCTTCACCCTAACCCCAGAACAGCTGTGGACCAGTCAGCTGCCTCCTCCCTCCCACCCTTCACCCTTACACCAGAACAGCTGTGGACCAGTCAGCTGCCTCCTCCCTCCCACCCCTCACCCTTACCCCAGAACAGCTGTGGATCAGTAACCTGCCTCCTCCCTCCTACCCCTCACCCTTACCCCAGAACAGCTGTGGATCAGTCAGCTGCCTCCTCCCTCCTACCCCTCACCCTTACCCCAGAACAGCTGTGGATCAGTAGCATGCCTCGTCCCTCCCACCCAGAACAGCTGTGGACCAGTCAGCTGCCTCCTCCCTCCCAATCCTCACCCTTACCCCAGAACAGCTGTGGATCAGTGAGCTGCCTCCTCCCTCCCACCCTTCACCCTTACCCCAGAACAGCTGTGGATCAGTCAGCTGCCTCCTCCCTCCCACCCTCCACCCTTACCCCAGAACAGCTGTGGACCAGTCAGCTGCCTCCTCCTTTTCAATCCCCACCCTTACCCCAGAACAGCTGTGGATCAGTGAGCTGCCTCCTCCCTCCCACCCTTCACCCTTACCCCAGAACATCTGTAAACCAGTCAGCTGCAGCCTCCCTCCCACCCTTCACCCTTACCCCAGAACAGCTGTGGATCAGTCAGCTGCCTCCTCCCTCCCACCCCTCACCCTTACCCCAGAACAGCTGTGGATCAGTCAGCTGCCTCCTCCCTCCTACCCCTCACCCTTACCCCAGAACAGCTGTGGATCAGTAACTTGCCTCCTCCCTCCCACCCTTCACCCTTACCCCAGAACAGCTGTGCACCAGTCAGCTGCCTCCTCCCTCCCACCCTTCACCCTAACCCCAGAACAGATGTGGATCAGTCAGCTGCCTCCTCCCTCCCACCCCTCACCCTTACCCCAGAACAGCTGTGGATCAGTCAGCTGCCTCCTCCCTCCCACCCTCCACCCTTACCCCAGAACAGCTGTGGACCAGTCAGCTGCCTCCTCCCTCCCAATCCTCACCCTTACCCCATAACAGCTGTGGATCAGTAACCTGCCTCCTCCCTCCTACCCCTCACCCTTACCCCATAACAGCTGTGGATCAGTAGCCTGACTCCTCCCTCCCACCCTTCACCCTTACCCCAGAACAGCTATGGACCAGTCAGCTGCCTCCTCCCTCCCAATCCTCACCCTTACCCCATAACAGCTGTGGATCAGTAGCCTGCCTCCTCCCTCCCACCCCTCACCCTTACCCCAGAACAGCTGTGGATCAGTCAGCTGCCTTCTCCCTCCCACCCTCCACCCTTACCCCAGAACAGCTGTGGACCAGTCAGCTGTCTCCTCCCTCCCAATCCTCACCCTTACCCCAGAACATCTGTGGACCAGTCAGCTGCCCCCTCCCTCCCACCCTTCACCCTTACCCCAGAACAGCTGTGGACCAGTCAGCTGCCTCCTCCCTCCCACCCTTCACCCTAACCCCAGAACAGCTTTGGACCAGTCAGCTGCCTCCTCCCTCCCACCCTTCACCCTTACCCCAGAACAGCTGTGGATCAGTCAGCTGCCTCCTCCCTCCTACCCCTCACCCTTACCCCAGAACAGCTGTGGATCAGTAACCTGCCTCCTCCCTCCTACCCCTCACCCTTACCCCAGAACAGCTGTGGATCAGTAGCCTGCCTCCTCCCTCCCACCCTTCACCCTTACCCCAGAACAGCTGTGGACCAGTCAGCTGCCTCCTCCCTCCCACCCTTCACCCTTACCCCAGAACAGCTGTGGACCAGTCAGCTGCCTCCTCCCTCCCACCCCTCACCCTTACCCCAGAACAGCTGTGGATCAGTAACCTGCCTCCTCCCTCCTACCCCTCACCCTTACCCCAGAACAGCTGTGGATCAGTCAGCTGCCTCCTCCCTCCTACCCCTCACCCTTACCCCAGAACAGCTGTGGATCAGTAGCATGCCTCCTCCCTCCCACCCAGAACAGCTGTGGACCAGTCAGCTGCCTCCTCCCTCCCAATCCTCACCCTTACCCCAGAACAGCTGTGGATAGTGAGCTGCCTCCTCCCTCCCACCCTCCACCCTTACCCCAGAACAGCTGTGGACCAGTCAGCTGCCTCCTCCCTCCCAATCCTCACCCTTACCCCAGAACAGCTGTGGATCAGTAACCTGCCTCCTCCCTCGTACCCCTCACCCTTACCCCAGAACAGATGTGCACGAGTCAGCTGCCTCCTCCCTCCCACCCTTCACCCTAACCCCAGAACAGCTGTGGATCAGTCAGCTGCCTCCTCCCTCCCACCCCTCACCCTTACTTCAGAACAGCCGTGGATCAGTCAGCTGCCTCCTCCCTCCCACCCTCCACCCTTACCCCAGAACAGCTGTGGATCAGTCAGCTGCCTCCTCCCTCCCAATCCTCACCCTTACCCCAGAACAGCTGTGGATCAGTGAGCTGCCTCCTCCCTCCCACCCTTACCATTACCCCAGAACAGCTGTGGATCAGTAACCTGCCTCCTCCCTCCTACCCCTCACCCTTACCCCAGAACAGCTGTGGACCAGTCAGCTGCCTCCTCCCTCCTCCCCCTCACCCTTACCCCAGAACAGCTGTGGATCAGTAGCCTGCCTCCTCCCTCCCACCCAGAACAGCTGTGGACCAGTCAGCTGCCTCCTCCCTCCCAATCCTCACCCTTACCCCAGAACAGCTGTGGATCAGTGAGCTGCCTCCTCCCTCCCACCCTTCACCCTTACCCCAGAACAGCTGTGGATCAGTCAGCTGCCTCCTCCCTCCCACCCTCCACCCTTACCCCAGAACAGCTGTGGACCAGTCAGCTGCCTCCTCCCTCCCAATCCTCACCCTTACCCCATAACAGCTGTGGATCAGTAACCTGCCTCCTCCCTCGTACCCCTCACCCTTACCCCATAACAGCTGTGGATCAGTAGCCTGACTCCTCCCTCCCACCCTTCACCCTTACCCCAGAACAGCTATGGACCAGTCAGCTGCCTCCTCCCTCCCAATCCTCACCCTTACCCCAGAACAGCTGTGGATCAGTAGCCTGCCTCCTCCCTCCCACCCCTCACCCTTACCCCAGAACAGCTGTGGATCAGTCAGCTGCCTTCTCCCTCCCACCCTCCACCCTTACCCCAGAACAGCTGTGGACCAGTCAGCTGTCTCCTCCCTCCCAATCCTCACCCTTACCCCAGAACATCTGTGGACCAGTCAGCTGCCCCCTCCCTCCCACCCTTCACCCTTACCCCAGAACAGCTGTGGACCAGTCAGCTGCCTCCTCCCTCCCAATCCCCACCCTTACCCCAGAACATCTGTGGACCAGTCAGCTGCCTCCTCCCTCCCACCCTTCACCCTTACCCCAGAACAGCTTTGGACCAGTCAGCTGCCTCCTCCCTCCCACCCTTCACCCTTACCCCAGAACAGCTGTGGATCAGTCAGCTGCCTCCTCCCTCCCACCCTCCACCCTTACCCCAGAACAGCTGTGGATCAGTAACCTGCCTCCTCCCTCCCAATCCTCACCCTTACCCCAGAACAGCTGTGGATCAGTAACCTGCCTCCTCCCTCCCACCCCCCACCCTTACCCCAGAACAGCTGTGGATCAGTCAGCTGCCTTCTCCCTCCCACCCTTCACCCTTACCCCAGAACAGCTGTGGACCTGTCAGCTGCCTCCTCCCTCCCAATCCTCACCCTTACCCCAGAACAGCTGTAGACACGTCCCCTCTCCCCCCATCACCTGTCCCAGCCCATGGCCAGACACATCCCCTCTCCCCCCACCACCTGCACCAGCTCATGGCCAGACACATCCCCTCTTCCCCCACCACCTGTCCCAGCCAGAACAGGTATGGATCAGTCAGCTGCATCCTCCCTCCCAACCCTCACCCTTACCCTCCTCACCTCTGCACCTGCCAGCCCAGGGCCATTTACATTTTTGGCATTTTGGTCAGCTGCTTCATATCCTTTCACTCCACATCTGGCCAGCTCTCCACCTACTTACTGTACCTTTCTTCCCTATTTTCAGAAGATCAACCAACATCCCAAGTCTCCAACCAAGAGGCCTATCATCTTGCAAGCTCAAGTCCACGTTCCCGCCAGTAAGCACCAAATAAATGCACCAAATAAATGCACATCAATGCCCTGCCCCCATCACCTGTCCCAGCTCATGGCCAGACACATCCCCTCTCCCCCCATCACCTGTCCCAGCTCATGGCCAGACACATCCCCTCTCCCCCCAACACCTGTCCCAGTTCATGGCCAGACACATCGCCTTTCTCCACACCACCTTGCATCCGTCACTTCGTAGCTTTCGTATATTGTGTCTTGCACACTTTAATCAAAGCACCCATACCAAAGATAAAATCTGTAGGAGTAGGAGTTGTGAGTCAACCTGGGCATTGCTTGCTGTACCTGCCTTGTACCATCCATGTATTAAGATGTACATGAGGCCCACATGGCAGTACAGTATCCTTAGAAAATTCGCAAACCCTGCATTGCCTGAACCCTCCAGCTTTCCTTTCAATTCCTAGGTCCTGAGCCATCCAGCCTTTCCACCAACCATGTATCCTGAGTCCTCCAGCCTTGCACTCAACCCCTAGGTCCTAAACCCTCCAGCCTTGCACTCAACCCCTGGGTCCTAAACCCTCCAGCCCACTGGGCAGGACAACTCGTAAGAATATTCTGGAACCCTGCCCCCTCGTGTGCTAGGCTGCACATCCTACCCCTTATCTCAGAACAGCTGTGGATCAGTGAGCTGCCTCCTCCCTCCCACCCTTCACCCTTACCCCAGAACAGCTGTGGATCAGTCAGCTGCCTCCTCCCTCCTACCCCTCACCCTTACCCCAGAACAGCTGTGGATCAGTAACCTGCCTCCTCCCTCCTACCCCTCACCCTTACCCCAGAACAGCTGTGGATCAGTAGCCTGCCTCCTCCCTCCCACCCTTCACCCTTACCCCAGAACAGCTGTGGACCAGTCAGCTGCCTCCTCCCTCCCACCCTTCACCCTTACCCCAGAACAGCTGTGGACCATTCAGCTGCCTCCTCCCTCCCACCCCTCACCCTTACCCCAGAACAGCTGTGGATCAGTAACCTGCCTCCTCCCTCCTACCCCTCACCCTTACCCCAGAACAGCTGTGGATCAGTCAGCTGCCTCCTCCCTCCTACCCCTCACCCTTACCCCAGAACAGCTGTGGATCAGTAGCATGCCTCCTCCCTCCCACCCAGAACAGCTGTGGATCAGTCAGCTGCCTCCTCCCTCCCACCCTCCACCCTTACCCCAGAACAGCTGTGGACCAGTCAGCTGCCTCCTCCTTTTCAATCCCCACCCTTACCCCAGAACAGCTGTGGACCAGTCAGCTGCCTCCTCCCTCCCAATCCTCACCCTTACCCCAGAACAGCTGTGGATCAGTAACCTGCCTCCTCCCTCGTACCCCTCACCCTTACCCCATAACAGCTGTGGATCAGTAGCCTGACTCCTCCCTCCCACCCTTCACCCTTACCCCAGAACAGCTATGGACCAGTCAGCTGCCTCCTCCCTCCCAATCCTCACCCTTACCCCAGAACAGCTATGGATCAGTAGCCTGCCTCCTCCCTCCCACCCCTCACCCTTACCCCAGAACAGCTGTGGATCAGTCAGCTGCCTTCTCCCTCCCACCCTCCACCCTTACCCCAGAACAGCTGTGGACCAGTCAGCTGTCTCCTCCCTCCCAATCCTCACCCTTACCCCAGAACATCTGTGGACCAGTCAGCTGCCCCCTCCCTCCCACCCTTCACCCTTACCCCAGAACAGCTGTGGACCAGTCAGCTGCCTCCTCCCTCCCACCCTTCACCCTAACCCCAGAACAGCTTTGGACCAGTCAGCTGCCTCCTCCCTCCCACCCTTCACCCTTACCCCAGAACAGCTGTGGATCAGTCAGCTGCCTCCTCCCTCCCACCCTTCACCCTTACCCCAGAACAGCTGTGGATCAGTCAGCTGCCTCCTCCCTCCCACCCTCCACCCTTACCCCAGAACAGCTGTGGATCAGTCAGCTGCCTCCTCCCTCCCAATCCTCACCCTTACCCCAGAACAGCTGTGGATCAGTAACCTGCCTCCTCCCTCCTACCCCCCACCCTTACCCCAGAACAGCTGTGGATCAGTCAGCTGCCTTCTCCCTCCCACCCTTCACCCTTACCCCAGAACAGCTGTGGACCTGTCAGCTGCCTCCTCCCTCCCAATCCTCACCCTTACCCCAGAACAGCTGTAGACACGTCCCCTCTCCCCCCATCACCTGTCCCAGCCCATGGCCAGACACATCCCCTCTCCCCCCACCACCTGCACCAGCTCATGGCCAGACACATCCCCTCTTCCCCCACCACCTGTCCCAGCCAGAACAGGTATGGATCAGTCAGCTGCATCCTCCCTCCCAACCCTCACCCTTACCCTCCTCACCTCTGCACCTGCCAGCCCAGGGCCATTTACATTTTTGGCATTTTGGTCAGCTGCTTCATATCCTTTCACTCCACATCTGGCCAGCTCTCCACCTACTTACTGTACCTTTCTTCCCTATTTTCAGAAGATCAACCAACATCCCAAGTCTCCAACCAAGAGGCCTATCATCTTGCAAGCTCAAGTCCACGTTCCCGCCAGTAAGCACCAAATAAATGCACCAAATAAATGCACATCAATGCCCTGCCCCCATCACCTGTCCCAGCTCATGGCCAGACACATCCCCTCTCCCCCCATCACCTGTCCCAGCTCATGGCCAGACACATCCCCTCTCCCCCCATCACCTGTCCCAGTTCATGGCCAGACACATCGCCTTTCTCCACACCACCTTGCATCCGTCACTTCGTAGCTTTCGTATATTGTGTCTTGCACACTTTAATCAAAGCACCCATACCAAAGATAAAATCTGTAGGAGTAGGAGTTGTGAGTCAACCTGGGCATTGCTTGCTGTACCTGCCTTGTACCATCCATGTATTAAGATGTACATGAGGCCCACATGGCAGTACAGTATCCTTAGAAAATTCGCAAACCCTGCATTGCCTGAACCCTCCAGCTTTCCTTTCAATTCCTAGGTCCTGAGCCATCCAGCCTTTCCACCAACCATGTATCCTGAGTCCTCCAGCCTTGCACTCAACCCCTAGGTCCTAAACCCTCCAGCCTTGCACTCAACCCCTGGGTCCTAAACCCTCCAGCCCACTGGGCAGGACAACTCGTAAGAATATTCTGGAACCCTGCCCCCTCGTGTGCTAGGCTGCACATCCTACCCCTTATCTCAGAACAGCTGTGGATCAGTGAGCTGCCTCCTCCCTCCCACCCTTCACCCTTACCCCAGAACAGCTGTGGATCAGTCAGCTGCATCCTCCCTCCTACCCCTCACCCTTACCCCAGAACAGCTGTGGATCAGTAACCTGCCTCCTCCCTCCTACCCCTCACCCTTACCCCAGAACAGCTGTGGATCAGTAGCCTGCCTCCTCCCTCCCACCCTTCACCCTTACCCCAGAACAGCTGTGGACCAGTCAGCTGCCTCCTCCCTCCCACCCTTCACCCTTACCCCAGAACAGCTGTGGACCATTCAGCTGCCTCCTCCCTCCCACCCCTCACCCTTACCCCAGAACAGCTGTGGATCAGTAACCTGCCTCCTCCCTCCTACCCCTCACCCTTACCCCAGAACAGCTGTGGATCAGTCAGCTGCCTCCTCCCTCCTACCCCTCACCCTTACCCCAGAACAGCTGTGGATCAGTAGCATGCCTCCTCCCTCCCACCCAGAACAGCTGTGGACCAGTCAGCTGCCTCCTCCCTCCCAATCCTCACCCTTACCCCAGAACAGCTGTGGATAGTGAGCTGCCTCCTCCCTCCCACCCTCCACCCTTACCCCAGAACAGCTGTGGACCAGTCAGCTGCCTCCTCCCTCCCAATCCTCACCCTTACCCCAGAACAGCTGTGGATCAGTAACCTGCCTCCTCCCTCGTACCCCTCACCCTTACCCCAGAACAGCTGTGCACGAGTCAGCTGCCTCCTCCCTCCCACCCTTCACCCTAACCCCAGAACAGCTGTGGATCAGTCAGCTGCCTCCTCCCTCCCACCCCTCACCCTTACTTCAGAACAGCCGTGGATCAGTCAGCTGCCTCCTCCCTCCCACCCTCCACCCTTACCCCAGAACAGCTGTGGATCAGTCAGCTGCCTCCTCCCTCCCAATCCTCACCCTTACCCCAGAACAGCTGTGGATCAGTGAGCTGCCTCCTCCCTCCCACCCTTACCATTACCCCAGAACAGCTGTGGATCAGTAACCTGCCTCCTCCCTCCTACCCCTCACCCTTACCCCAGAACAGCTGTGGACCAGTCAGCTGCCTCCTCCCTCCTCCCCCTCACCCTTACCCCAGAACAGCTGTGGATCAGTAGCCTGCCTCCTCCCTCCCACCCAGAACAGCTGTGGACCAGTCAGCTGCCTCCTCCCTCCCAATCCTCACCCTTACCCCAGAACAGCTGTGGATCAGTGAGCTGCCTCCTCCCTCCCACCCTTCACCCTTACCCCAGAACAGCTGTGGATCAGTCAGCTGCCTCCTCCCTCCCACCCTCCACCCTTACCCCAGAACAGCTGTGGACCAGTCAGCTGCCTCCTCCCTCCCAATCCTCACCCTTACCCCATAACAGCTGTGGATCAGTAACCTGCCTCCTCCCTCGTACCCCTCACCCTTACCCCATAACAGCTGTGGATCAGTAGCCTGACTCCTCCCTCCCACCCTTCACCCTTACCCCAGAACAGCTATGGACCAGTCAGCTGCCTCCTCCCTCCCAATCCTCACCCTTACCCCAGAACAGCTGTGGATCAGTAGCCTGCCTCCTCCCTCCCACCCCTCACCCTTACCCCAGAACAGCTGTGGATCAGTCAGCTGCCTTCTCCCTCCCACCCTCCACCCTTACCCCAGAACAGCTGTGGACCAGTCAGCTGTCTCCTCCCTCCCAATCCTCACCCTTACCCCAGAACATCTGTGGACCAGTCAGCTGCCCCCTCCCTCCCACCCTTCACCCTTACCCCAGAACAGCTGTGGACCAGTCAGCTGCCTCCTCCCTCCCACCCTTCACCCTAACCCCAGAACAGCTTTGGACCAGTCAGCTGCCTCCTCCCTCCCACCCTTCACCCTTACCCCAGAACAGCTGTGGATCAGTCAGCTGCATCCTCCCTCCTACCCCTCACCCTTACCCCAGAACAGCTGTGGATCAGTAACCTGCCTCCTCCCTCCTACCCCTCACCCTTACCCCAGAACAGCTGTGGATCAGTAGCCTGCCTCCTCCCTCCCACCCCTCACCCTTACCCCAGAACAGCTGTGGACCAGTCAGCTGCCTCCTCCCTCCCACCCTTCACCCTTACCCCAGAACAGCTGTGGACCAGTCAGCTGCCTCCTCCCTCCCACCCCTCACCCTTACCCCAGAACAGCTGTGGATCAGTAACCTGCCTCCTCCCTCCTACCCCTCACCCTTACCCCAGAACAGCTGTGGATCAGTCAGCTGCCTCCTCCCTCCTACCCCTCACCCTTACCCCAGAACAGCTGTGGATCAGTAGCATGCCTCCTCCCTCCCACCCAGAACAGCTGTGGACAAGTCAGCTGCCTCCTCCCTCCCAATCCTCACCCTTACCCCAGAACAGCTGTGGATAGTGAGCTGCCTCCTCCCTCCCACCCTTCACCCTTACCCCAGAACAGCTGTGGACCAGTCAGCTGCCTCCTCCCTCCCAATCCTCACCCTTACCCCAGAACAGCTGTGGATCAGTAACCTGCCTCCTCCCTCGTACCCCTCACCCTTACCCCAGAACAGCTGTGCACGAGTCAGCTGCCTCCTCCCTCCCACCCTTCACCCTAACCCCAGAACAGCTGTGGATCAGTCAGCTGCCTCCTCCCTCCCACCCCTCACCCTTACTTCAGAACAGCCGTGGATCAGTCAGCTGCCTCCTCCCTCCCACCCTCCACCCTTACCCCAGAACAGCTGTGGATCAGTCAGCTGCCTCCTCCCTCCCAATCCTCACCCTTACCCCAGAACAGCTGTGGATCAGTGAGCTGCCTCCTCCCTCCCACCCTTACCATTACCCCAGAACAGCTGTGGATCAGTAACCTGCCTCCTCCCTCCTACCCTCCACCCTTACCCCAGAACAGCTGTGGACCAGTCAGCTGCCTCCTCCCTCCTCCCCCTCACCCTTACCCCAGAACAGCTGTGGATCAGTAGCCTGCCTCCTCCCTCCCCCCCAGAACAGCTGTGGACCAGTCAGCTGCCTCCTCCCTCCCAATCCTCACCCTTACCCCAGAACAGCTGTGGATCAGTGAGCTGCCTCCTCCCTCCCACCCTTCACCCTTACCCCAGAACAGCTGTGGATCAGTCAGCTGCCTCCTCCCTCCCACCCTCCACCCTTACCCCAGAACAGCTGTGGACCAGTCAGCTGCCTCCTCCCTCCCAATCCTCACCCTTACCCCATAACAGCTGTGGATCAGTAACCTGCCTCCTCCCTCGTACCCCTCACCCTTACCCCATATCAGCTGTGGATCAGTAGCCTGACTCCTCCCTCCCACCCTTCACCCTTACCCCAGAACAGCTATGGACCAGTCAGCTGCCTCCTCCCTCCCAATCCTCACCCTTACCCCAGAACAGCTGTGGATCAGTAGCCTGCCTCCTCCCTCCCACCCCTCACCCTTACCCCAGAACAGCTGTGGATCAGTCAGCTGCCTTCTCCCTCCCACCCTCCACCCTTACCCCAGAACAGCTGTGGACCAGTCAGCTGTCTCCTCCCTCCCAATCCTCACCCTTACCCCAGAACATCTGTGGACCAGTCAGCTGCCCCCTCCCTCCCACCCTTCACCCTTACCCCAGAACAGCTGTGGACCAGTCAGCTGCCTCCTCCCTCCCACCCTTCACCCTAACCCCAGAACAGCTTTGGACCAGTCAGCTGCCTCCTCCCTCCCACCCTTCACCCTTACCCCAGAACAGCTGTGGATCAGTCAGCTGCATCCTCCCTCCTACCCCTCACCCTTACCCCAGAACAGCTGTGGATCAGTAACCTGCCTCCTCCCTCCTACCCCTCACCCTTACCCCAGAACAGCTGTGGATCAGTAGCCTGCCTCCTCCCTCCCACCCTTCACCCTTACCCCAGAACAGCTGTGGACCAGTCAGCTGCCTCCTCCCTCCCACCCTTCACCCTTACCCCAGAACAGCTGTGGACCAGTCAGCTGCCTCCTCCCTCCCACCCCTCACCCTTACCCCAGAACAGCTGTGGATCAGTAACCTGCCTCCTCCCTCCTACCCCTCACCCTTACCCCAGAACAGCTGTGGATCAGTCAGCTGCCTCCTCCCTCCTACCCCTCACCCTTACCCCAGAACAGCTGTGGATCAGTAGCATGCCTCCTCCCTCCCACCCAGAACAGCTGTGGACCAGTCAGCTGCCTCCTCCCTCCCAATCCTCACCCTTACCCCAGAACAGCTGTGGATAGTGAGCTGCCTCCTCCCTCCCACCCTCCACCCTTACCCCAGAACAGCTGTGGACCAGTCAGCTGCCTCCTCCCTCCCAATCCTCACCCTTACCCCAGAACAGCTGTGGATCAGTAACCTGCCTCCTCCCTCGTACCCCTCACCCTTACCCCAGAACAGCTGTGCACGAGTCAGCTGCCTCCTCCCTCCCACCCTTCACCCTAACCCCAGAACAGCTGTGGATCAGTCAGCTGCCTCCTCCCTCCCACCCCTCACCCTTACTTCAGAACAGCCGTGGATCAGTCAGCTGCCTCCTCCCTCCCACCCTCCACCCTTACCCCAGAACAGCTGTGGATCAGTCAGCTGCCTCCTCCCTCCCAATCCTCACCCTTACCCCAGAACAGCTGTGGATCAGTGAGCTGCCTCCTCCCTCCCACCCTTACCATTACCCCAGAACAGCTGTGGATCAGTAACCTGCCTCCTCCCTCCTACCCCTCACCCTTACCCCAGAACAGCTGTGGACCAGTCAGCTGCCTCCTCCCTCCTCCCCCTCACCCTTACCCCAGAACAGCTGTGGATCAGTAGCCTGCCTCCTCCCTCCCACCCAGAACAGCTGTGGACCAGTCAGCTGCCTCCTCCCTCCCACCCTCCACCCTTACCCCAGAACAGCTGTGGATCAGTCAGCTGCCTCCTCCCTCCCAATCCTCACCCTTACCCCAGAACAGCTGTGGATCAGTGAGCTGCCTCCTCCCTCCCACCCTCCACCCTTACCCCAGAACAGCTGTGGACCAGTCAGCTGCCTCCTCCCTCCCAATCCTCACCCTTACCCCATAACAGCTGTGGATCAGTAACCTGCCTCCTCCCTCGTACCCCTCACCCTTACCCCATAACAGCTGTGGATCAGTAGCCTGACTCCTCCCTCCCACCCTTCACCCTTACCCCAGAACAGCTATGGACCAGTCAGCTGCCTCCTCCCTCCCAATCCTCACCCTTACTCCATAACAGCTGTGGATCAGTAGCCTGCCTCCTCCCTCCCACCCCTCACCCTTACCCCAGAACAGCTGTGGATCAGTCAGCTGCCTTCTCCCTCCCACCCTCCACCCTTACCCCAGAACAGCTGTGGACCAGTCAGCTGTCTCCTCCCTCCCAATCCTCACCCTTACCCCAGAACATCTGTGGACCAGTCAGCTGCCCCCTCCCTCCCACCCTTCACCCTTACCCCAGAACAGCTGTGGACCAGTCAGCTGCCTCCTCCCTCCCACCCTTCACCCTAACCCCAGAACAGCTTTGGACCAGTCAGCTGCCTCCTCCCTCCCACCCTTCACCCTTACCCCAGAACAGCTGTGGATCAGTCAGCTGCATCCTCCCTCCTACCCCTCACCCTTACCCCAGAACAGCTGTGGATCAGTAACCTGCCTCCTCCCTCCTACCCCTCACCCTTACCCCAGAACAGCTGTGGATCAGTAGCCTGCCTCCTCCCTCCCACCCTTCACCCTTACCCCAGAACAGCTGTGGACCAGTCAGCTGCCTCCTCCCTCCCACCCTTCACCCTTACCCCAGAACAGCTGTGGACCAGTCAGCTGCCTCCTCCCTCCCACCCCTCACCCTTACCCCAGAACAGCTGTGGATCAGTAACCTGCCTCCTCCCTCCTACCCCTCACCCTTACCCCAGAACAGCTGTGGATCAGTCAGCTGCCTCCTCCCTCCTACCCCTCACCCTTACCCCAGAACAGCTGTGGATCAGTAGCATGCCTCCTCCCTCCCACCCAGAACAGCTGTGGACCAGTCAGCTGCCTCCTCCCTCCCAATCCTCACCCTTACCCCAGAACAGCTGTGGACCAGTCAGCTGCCTCCTCCCTCCCACCCCTCACCCTTACCCCAGAACAGCTGTGGATCAGTAACCTGCCTCCTCCCTCCTACCCCTCACCCTTACCCCAGAACAGCTGTGGATCAGTCAGCTGCCTCCTCCCTCCTACCCCTCACCCTTACCCCAGAACAGCTGTGGATCAGTAGCATGCCTCCTCCCTCCCACCCAGAACAGCTGTGGACAAGTCAGCTGCCTCCTCCCTCCCAATCCTCACCCTTACCCCAGAACAGCTGTGGATAGTGAGCTGCCTCCTCCCTCCCACCCTACACCCTTACCCCAGAACAGCTGTGGACCAGTCAGCTGCCTCCTCCCTCCCAATCCTCACCCTTACCCCAGAACAGCTGTGGATCAGTAACCTGCCTCCTCCCTCGTACCCCTCACCCTTACCCCAGAACAGCTGTGCACGAGTCAGCTGCCTCCTCCCTCCCACCCTTCACCCTTACCCCAGAACAGCTGTGGACCAGTCAGCTGCCTCCTCCCTCCCACCCCTCACCCTTACCCCAGAACAGATGTGGATCAGTAACCTGCCTCCTCCCTCCTACCCCTCACCCTTACCCCAGAACAGCTGTGGATCAGTCAGCTGCCTCCTCCCTCCTACCCCTCACCCTTACCCCAGAACAGCTGTGGATCAGTAGCATGCCTCCTCCCTCCCACCCAGAACAGCTGTGGACAAGTCAGCTGCCTCCTCCCTCCCAATCCTCACCCTTACCCCAGAACAGCTGTGGATAGTGAGCTGCCTCCTCCCTCCCACCCTACACCCTTACCCCAGAACAGCTGTGGACCAGTCAGCTGCCTCCTCCCTCCCAATCCTCACCCTTACCCCAGAACAGCTGTGGATCAGTAACCTGCCTCCTCCCTCGTACCCCTCACCCTTACCCCAGAACAGCTGTGCACGAGTCAGCTGCCTCCTCCCTCCCACCCTTCACCCTAACCCCAGAACAGCTGTGGATCAGTCAGCTGCCTCCTCCCTCCCACCCCTCACCCTTACTTCAGAACAGCCGTGGATCAGTCAGCTGCCTCCTCCCTCCCACCCTCCACCCTTACCCCAGAACAGCTGTGGATCAGTCAGCTGCCTCCTCCCTCCCAATCCTCACCCTTACCCCAGAACAGCTGTGGATCAGTGAGCTGCCTCCTCCCTCCCACCCTTACCATTACCCCAGAACAGCTGTGGATCAGTAACCTGCCTCCTCCCTCCTACCCCTCACCCTTACCCCAGAACAGCTGTGGACCAGTCAGCTGCCTCCTCCCTCCTCCCCCTCACCCTTACCCCAGAACAGCTGTGGATCAGTAGCCTGCCTCCTCCCTCCCACCCAGAACAGCTGTGGACCAGTCAGCTGCCTCCTCCCTCCCAATCCTCACCCTTACCCCAGAACAGCTGTGGATCAGTGAGCTGCCTCCTCCCTCCCACCCTTCACCCTTACCCCAGAACAGCTGTGGATTAGTCAGCTGCCTCCTCCCTCCCACCCTCCACCCTTACCCCAGAACAGCTGTGGACCAGTCAGCTGCCTCCTCCCTCCCAATCCTCACCCTTACCCCAAAACAGCTGTGGATAGTGAGCTGCCTCCTCCCTCCCACCCTCCACCCTTACCCCAGAACAGCTGTGGACCAGTCAGCTGCCTCCTCCCTCCCAATCCTCACCCTTACCCCAGAACAGCTGTGGATCAGTAACCTGCCTCCTCCCTCGTACCCCTCACCCTTACCCCAGAACAGCTGTGCACGAGTCAGCTGCCTCCTCCCTCCCACCCTTCACCCTAACCCCAGAACAGCTGTGGATCAGTCAGCTGCCTCCTCCCTCCCACCCCTCACCCTTACTTCAGAACAGCCGTGGATCAGTCAGCTGCCTCCTCCCTCCCACCCTCCACCCTTACCCCAGAACAGCTGTGGATCAGTCAGCTGCCTCCTCCCTCCCAATCCTCACCCTTACCCCAGAACAGCTGTGGATCAGTGAGCTGCCTCCTCCCTCCCACCCTTACCATTACCCCAGAACAGCTGTGGATCAGTAACCTGCCTCCTCCCTCCTACCCCTCACCCTTACCCCAGAACAGCTGTGGACCAGTCAGCTGCCTCCTCCCTCCTCCCCCTCACCCTTACCCCAGAACAGCTGTGGATCAGTAGCCTGCCTCCTCCCTCCCACCCAGAACAGCTGTGGACCAGTCAGCTGCCTCCTCCCTCCCAATCCTCACCCTTACCCCAGAACAGCTGTGGATCAGTGAGCTGCCTCCTCCCTCCCACCCTTCACCCTTACCCCAGAACAGCTGTGGATCAGTCAGCTGCCTCCTCCCTCCCACCCTCCACCCTTACCCCAGAACAGCTGTGGACCAGTCAGCTGCCTCCTCCCTCCCAATCCTCACCCTTACCCCATAACAGCTGTGGATCAGTAACCTGCCTCCTCCCTCGTACCCCTCACCCTTACCCCATAACAGCTGTGGATCAGTAGCCTGACTCCTCCCTCCCACCCTTCACCCTTACCCCAGAACAGCTATGGACCAGTCAGCTGCCTCCTCCCTCCCAATCCTCACCCTTACTCCATAACAGCTGTGGATCAGTAGCCTGCCTCCTCCCTCCCACCCCTCACCCTTACCCCAGAACAGCTGTGGATCAGTCAGCTGCCTTCTCCCTCCCACCCTCCACCCTTACCCCAGAACAGCTGTGGACCAGTCAGCTGTCTCCTCCCTCCCAATCCTCACCCTTACCCCAGAACATCTGTGGACCAGTCAGCTGCCCCCTCCCTCCCACCCTTCACCCTTACCCCAGAACAGCTGTGGACCAGTCAGCTGCCTCCTCCCTCCCACCCTTCACCCTAACCCCAGAACAGCTTTGGACCAGTCAGCTGCCTCCTCCCTCCCACCCTTCACCCTTACCCCAGAACAGCTGTGGATCAGTCAGCTGCATCCTCCCTCCTACCCCTCACCCTTACCCCAGAACAGCTGTGGATCAGTAACCTGCCTCCTCCCTCCTACCCCTCACCCTTACCCCAGAACAGCTGTGGATCAGTAGCCTGCCTCCTCCCTCCCACCCTTCACCCTTACCCCAGAACAGCTGTGGACCAGTCAGCTGCCTCCTCCCTCCCACCCTTCACCCTTACCCCAGAACAGCTGTGGACCAGTCAGCTGCCTCCTCCCTCCCACCCCTCACCCTTACCCCAGAACAGCTGTGGATCAGTAACCTGCCTCCTCCCTCCTACCCCTCACCCTTACCCCAGAACAGCTGTGGATCAGTCAGCTGCCTCCTCCCTCCTACCCCTCACCCTTACCCCAGAACAGCTGTGGATCAGTAGCATGCCTCCTCCCTCCCACCCAGAACAGCTGTGGACCAGTCAGCTGCCTCCTCCCTCCCAATCCTCACCCTTACCCCAGAACAGCTGTGGATAGTGAGCTGCCTCCTCCCTCCCACCCTCCACCCTTACCCCAGAACAGCTGTGGACCAGTCAGCTGCCTCCTCCCTCCCAATCCTATCCCTTACCCCAGAACAGCTGTGGATCAGTAACCTGCCTCCTCCCTCGTACCCCTCACCCTTACCCCAGAACAGCTGTGCACGAGTCAGCTGCCTCCTCCCTCCCACCCTTCACCCTAACCCCAGAACAGCTGTGGATCAGTCAGCTGCCTCCTCCCTCCCACCCCTCACCCTTACTTCAGAACAGCCGTGGATCAGTCAGCTGCCTCCTCCCTCCCACCCTCCACCCTTACCCCAGAACAGCTGTGGATCAGTCAGCTGCCTCCTCCCTCCCAATCCTCACCCTTACCCCAGAACAGCTGTGGATCAGTGAGCTGCCTCCTCCCTCCCACCCTTACCATTACCCCAGAACAGCTGTGGATCAGTAACCTGCCTCCTCCCTCCTACCCCTCACCCTTACCCCAGAACAGCTGTGGACCAGTCAGCTGCCTCCTCCCTCCTCCCCCTCACCCTTACCCCAGAACAGCTGTGGATCAGTAGCCTGCCTCCTCCCTCCCACCCAGAACAGCTGTGGACCAGTCAGCTGCCTCCTCCCTCCCAATCCTCACCCTTACCCCAGAACAGCTGTGGATCAGTGAGCTGCCTCCTCCCTCCCACCCTTCACCCTTACCCCAGAACAGCTGTGGATCAGTCAGCTGCCTCCTCCCTCCCACCCTCCACCCTTACCCCAGAACAGCTGTGGACCAGTCAGCTGCCTCCTCCCTCCCAATCCTCACCCTTACCCCATAACAGCTGTGGATCAGTAACCTGCCTCCTCCCTCGTACCCCTCACCCTTACCCCATAACAGCTGTGGATCAGTAGCCTGACTCCTCCCTCCCACCCTTCACCCTTACCCCAGAACAGCTATGGACCAGTCAGCTGCCTCCTCCCTCCCAATCCTCACCCTTACCCCAGAACAGCTGTGGATCAGTAGCCTGCCTCCTCCCTCCCACCCCTCACCCTTACCCCAGAACAGCTGTGGATCAGTCAGCTGCCTTCTCCCTCCCACCCTCCACCCTTACCCCAGAACAGCTGTGGACCAGTCAGCTGTCTCCTCCCTCCCAATCCTCACCCTTACCCCAGAACATCTGTGGACCAGTCAGCTGCCCCCTCCCTCCCACCCTTCACCCTTACCCCAGAACAGCTGTGGACCAGTCAGCTGCCTCCTCCCTCCCACCCTTCACCCTAACCCCAGAACAGCTTTGGACCAGTCAGCTGCCTCCTCCCTCCCACCCTTCACCCTTACCCCAGAACAGCTGTGGATCAGTCAGCTGCCTCCTCCCTCCCACCCTTCACCCTTACCCCAGAACAGCTGTGGATCAGTCAGCTGCCTCCTCCCTCCCACCCTCCACCCTTACCCCAGAACAGCTGTGGATCAGTCAGCTGCCTCCTCCCTCCCAATCCTCACCCTTACCCCAGAACAGCTGTGGATCAGTAACCTGCCTCCTCCCTCCTACCCCCCACCCTTACCCCAGAACAGCTGTGGATCAGTCAGCTGCCTTCTCCCTCCCACCCTTCACCCTTACCCCAGAACAGCTGTGGACCTGTCAGCTGCCTCCTCCCTCCCAATCCTCACCCTTACCCCAGAACAGCTGTAGACACGTCCCCTCTCCCCCCATCACCTGTCCCAGCCCATGGCCAGACACATCCCCTCTCCCCCCACCACCTGCACCAGCTCATGGCCAGACACATCCCCTCTTCCCCCACCACCTGTCCCAGCCAGAACAGGTATGGATCAGTCAGCTGCATCCTCCCTCCCAACCCTCACCCTTACCCTCCTCACCTCTGCACCTGCCAGCCCAGGGCCATTTACATTTTTGGCATTTTGGTCAGCTGCTTCATATCCTTTCACTCCACATCTGGCCAGCTCTCCACCTACTTACTGTACCTTTCTTCCCTATTTTCAGAAGATCAACCAACATCCCAAGTCTCCAACCAAGAGGCCTATCATCTTGCAAGCTCAAGTCCACGTTCCCGCCAGTAAGCACCAAATAAATGCACCAAATAAATGCACATCAATGCCCTGCCCCCATCACCTGTCCCAGCTCATGGCCAGACACATCCCCTCTCCCCCCATCACCTGTCCCAGCTCATGGCCAGACACATCCCCTCTCCCCCCATCACCTGTCCCAGTTCATGGCCAGACACATCGCCTTTCTCCACACCACCTTGCATCCGTCACTTCGTAGCTTTCGTATATTGTGTCTTGCACACTTTAATCAAAGCACCCATACCAAAGATAAAATCTGTAGGAGTATGAGTTGTGAGTCAACCTGGGCATTGCTTGCTGTACCTGCCTTGTACCATCCATGTATTAAGATGTACATGAGGCCCACATGGCAGTACAGTATCCTTAGAAAATTCGCAAACCCTGCATTGCCTGAACCCTCCAGCTTTCCTTTCAATTCCTAGGTCCTGAGCCATCCAGCCTTTCCACCAACCATGTATCCTGAGTCCTCCAGCCTTGCACTCAACCCCTAGGTCCTAAACCCTCCAGCCTTGCACTCAACCCCTGGGTCCTAAACCCTCCAGCCCACTGGGCAGGACAACTCGTAAGAATATTCTGGAACCCTGCCCCCTCGTGTGCTAGGCTGCACATCCTACCCCTTATCTCAGAACAGCTGTGGATCAGTGAGCTGCCTCCTCCCTCCCACCCTTCACCCTTACCCCAGAACAGCTGTGGATCAGTCAGCTGCATCCTCCCTCCTACCCCTCACCCTTACCCCAGAACAGCTGTGGATCAGTAACCTGCCTCCTCCCTCCTACCCCTCACCCTTACCCCAGAACAGCTGTGGATCAGTAGCCTGCCTCCTCCCTCCCACCCTTCACCCTTACCCCAGAACAGCTGTGGACCAGTCAGCTGCCTCCTCCCTCCCACCCTTCACCCTTACCCCAGAACAGCTGTGGACCAGTCAGCTGCCTCCTCCCTCCCACCCCTCACCCTTACCCCAGAACAGCTGTGGATCAGTAACCTGCCTCCTCCCTCCTACCCCTCACCCTTACCCCAGAACAGCTGTGGATCAGTCAGCTGCCTCCTCCCTCCTACCCCTCACCCTTACCCCAGAACAGCTGTGGATCAGTAGCCTGCCTCCTCCCTCCCACCCAGAACAGCTGTGGACCAGTCAGCTGCCTCCTCCCTCCCAATCCTCACCCTTACCCCAGAACAGCTGTGGATAGTGAGCTGCCTCCTCCCTCCCACCCTCCACCCTTACCCCAGAACAGCTGTGGACCAGTCAGCTGCCTCCTCCCTCCCAATCCTCACCCTTACCCCAGAACAGCTGTGGATCAGTAACCTGCCTCCTCCCTCGTACCCCTCACCCTTACCCCAGAACAGCTGTGCACGAGTCAGCTGCCTCCTCCCTCCCACCCTTCACCCTAACCCCAGAACAGCTGTGGATCAGTCAGCTGCCTCCTCCCTCCCACCCCTCACCCTTACTTCAGAACAGCCGTGGATCAGTCAGCTGCCTCCTCCCTCCCACCCTCCACCCTTACCCCAGAACAGCTGTGGATCAGTCAGCTGCCTCCTCCCTCCCAATCCTCACCCTTACCCCAGAACAGCTGTGGATCAGTGAGCTGCCTCCTCCCTCCCACCCTTACCATTACCCCAGAACAGCTGTGGATCAGTAACCTGCCTCCTCCCTCCTACCCCTCACCCTTACCCCAGAACAGCTGTGGACCAGTCAGCTGCCTCCTCCCTCCTCCCCCTCACCCTTACCCCAGAACAGCTGTGGATCAGTAGCCTGCCTCCTCCCTCCCACCCAGAACAGCTGTGGACCAGTCAGCTGCCTCCTCCCTCCCAATCCTCACCCTTACACCAGAACAGCTGTGGATCAGTGAGCTGCCTCCTCCCTCCCACCCTTCACCCTTACCCCAGAACAGCTGTGGATCAGTCAGCTGCCTCCTCCCTCCCACCCTCCACCCTTACCCCAGAACAGCTGTGGATCAGTCAGCTGCCTCCTCCCTCCCAATCCTCACCCTTACCCCATAACAGCTGTGGATCAGTAACCTGCCTCCTCCCTCGTACCCCTCACCCTTACCCCATAACAGCTGTGGATCAGTAGCCTGACTCCTCCCTCCCACCCTTCACCCTTACCCCAGAACAGCTATGGACCAGTCAGCTGCCTCCTCCCTCCCAATCCTCACCCTTACCCCAGAACAGCTGTGGATCAGTAGCCTGCCTCCTCCCTCCCACCCCTCACCCTTACCCCAGAACAGCTGTGGATCAGTCAGCTGCCTTCTCCCTCCCACCCTCCACCCTTACCCCAGAACAGCTGTGGACCAGTCAGCTGTCTCCTCCCTCCCAATCCTCACCCTTACCCCAGAACATCTGTGGACCAGTCAGCTGCCCCCTCCCTCCCACCCTTCACCCTTACCCCAGAACAGCTGTGGATCAGTAGCCTGCCTCCTCCCTCCCACCCTTCACCCTTACCCCAGAACAGCTGTGGACCAGTCAGCTGCCTCCTCCCTCCCACCCTTCACCCTTACCCCAGAACAGCTGTGGACCAGTCAGCTGCCTCCTCCCTCCCACCCCTCACCCTTACCCCAGAACAGCTGTGGATCAGTAACCTGCCTCCTCCCTCCTACCCCTCACCCTTACCCCAGAACAGCTGTGGATCAGTCAGCTGCCTCCTCCCTCCTACCCCTCACCCTTACCCCAGAACAGCTGTGGATCAGTAGCATGCCTCCTCCCTCCCACCCAGAACAGCTGTGGACCAGTCAGCTGCCTCCTCCCTCCCAATCCTCACCCTTACCCCAGAACAGCTGTGGATAGTGAGCTGCCTCCTCCCTCCCACCCTCCACCCTTACCCCAGAACAGCTGTGGACCAGTCAGCTGCCTCCTCCCTCCCAATCCTCACCCTTACCCCAGAACAGCTGTGGATCAGTAACCTGCCTCCTCCCTCGTACCCCTCACCCTTACCCCAGAACAGCTGTGCACGAGTCAGCTGCCTCCTCCCTCCCACCCTTCACCCTAACCCCAGAACAGCTGTGGATCAGTCAGCTGCCTCCTCCCTCCCACCCCTCACCCTTACTTCAGAACAGCCGTGGATCAGTCAGCTGCCTCCTCCCTCCCACCCTCCACCCTTACCCCAGAACAGCTGTGGATCAGTCAGCTGCCTCCTCCCTCCCAATCCTCACCCTTACCCCAGAACAGCTGTGGATCAGTGAGCTGCCTCCTCCCTCCCACCCTTACCATTACCCCAGAACAGCTGTGGATCAGTAACCTGCCTCCTCCCTCCTACCCCTCACCCTTACCCCAGAACAGCTGTGGACCAGTCAGCTGCCTCCTCCCTCCTCCCCCTCACCCTTACCCCAGAACAGCTGTGGATCAGTAGCCTGCCTCCTCCCTCCCACCCAGAACAGCTGTGGACCAGTCAGCTGCCTCCTCCCTCCCAATCCTCACCCTTACCCCAGAACAGCTGTGGATCAGTGAGCTGCCTCCTCCCTCCCACCCTTCACCCTTACCCCAGAACAGCTGTGGATCAGTCAGCTGCCTCCTCCCTCCCACCCTCCACCCTTACCCCAGAACAGCTGTGGACCAGTCAGCTGCCTCCTCCCTCCCAATCCTCACCCTTACCCCATAACAGCTGTGGATCAGTAACCTGCCTCCTCCCTCGTACCCCTCACCCTTACCCCATAACAGCTGTGGATCAGTAGCCTGACTCCTCCCTCCCACCCTTCACCCTTACCCCAGAACAGCTATGGACCAGTCAGCTGCCTCCTCCCTCCCAATCCTCACCCTTACCCCAGAACAGCTGTGGATCAGTAGCCTGCCTCCTCCCTCCCACCCCTCACCCTTACCCCAGAACAGCTGTGGATCAGTCAGCTGCCTTCTCCCTCCCACCCTCCACCCTTACCCCAGAACAGCTGTGGACCAGTCAGCTGTCTCCTCCCTCCCAATCCTCACCCTTACCCCAGAACATCTGTGGACCAGTCAGCTGCCCCCTCCCTCCCACCCTTCACCCTTACCCCAGAACAGCTGTGGACCAGTCAGCTGCCTCCTCCCTCCCACCCTTCACCCTAACCCCAGAACAGCTTTGGACCAGTCAGCTGCCTCCTCCCTCCCACCCTTCACCCTTACCCCAGAACAGCTGTGGATCAGTCAGCTGCCTCCTCCCTCCCACCCTTCACCCTTACCCCAGAACAGCTGTGGATCAGTCAGCTGCCTCCTCCCTCCCACCCTCCACCCTTACCCCAGAACAGCTGTGGATCAGTCAGCTGCCTCCTCCCTCCCAATCCTCACCCTTACCCCAGAACAGCTGTGGATCAGTAACCTGCCTCCTCCCTCCTACCCCCCACCCTTACCCCAGAACAGCTGTGGATCAGTCAGCTGCCTTCTCCCTCCCACCCTTCACCCTTACCCCAGAACAGCTGTGGACCTGTCAGCTGCCTCCTCCCTCCCAATCCTCACCCTTACCCCAGAACAGCTGTAGACACGTCCCCTCTCCCCCCATCACCTGTCCCAGCCCATGGCCAGACACATCCCCTCTCCCCCCACCACCTGCACCAGCTCATGGCCAGACACATCCCCTCTTCCCCCACCACCTGTCCCAGCCAGAACAGGTATGGATCAGTCAGCTGCATCCTCCCTCCCAACCCTCACCCTTACCCTCCTCACCTCTGCACCTGCCAGCCCAGGGCCATTTACATTTTTGGCATTTTGGTCAGCTGCTTCATATCCTTTCACTCCACATCTGGCCAGCTCTCCACCTACTTACTGTACCTTTCTTCCCTATTTTCAGAAGATCAACCAACATCCCAAGTCTCCAACCAAGAGGCCTATCATCTTGCAAGCTCAAGTCCACGTTCCCGCCAGTAAGCACCAAATAAATGCACCAAATAAATGCACATCAATGCCCTGCCCCCATCACCTGTCCCAGCTCATGGCCAGACACATCCCCTCTCCCCCCATCACCTGTCCCAGCTCATGGCCAGACACATCCCCTCTCCCCCCATCACCTGTCCCAGTTCATGGCCAGACACATCGCCTTTCTCCACACCACCTTGCATCCGTCACTTCGTAGCTTTCGTATATTGTGTCTTGCACACTTTAATCAAAGCACCCATACCAAAGATAAAATCTGTAGGAGTATGAGTTGTGAGTCAACCTGGGCATTGCTTGCTGTACCTGCCTTGTACCATCCATGTATTAAGATGTACATGAGGCCCACATGGCAGTACAGTATCCTTAGAAAATTCGCAAACCCTGCATTGCCTGAACCCTCCAGCTTTCCTTTCAATTCCTAGGTCCTGAGCCATCCAGCCTTTCCACCAACCATGTATCCTGAGTCCTCCAGCCTTGCACTCAACCCCTAGGTCCTAAACCCTCCAGCCTTGCACTCAACCCCTGGGTCCTAAACCCTCCAGCCCACTGGGCAGGACAACTCGTAAGAATATTCTGGAACCCTGCCCCCTCGTGTGCTAGGCTGCACATCCTACCCCTTATCTCAGAACAGCTGTGGATCAGTGAGCTGCCTCCTCCCTCCCACCCTTCACCCTTACCCCAGAACAGCTGTGGATCAGTCAGCTGCATCCTCCCTCCTACCCCTCACCCTTACCCCAGAACAGCTGTGGATCAGTAACCTGCCTCCTCCCTCCTACCCCTCACCCTTACCCCAGAACAGCTGTGGATCAGTAGCCTGCCTCCTCCCTCCCACCCTTCACCCTTACCCCAGAACAGCTGTGGACCAGTCAGCTGCCTCCTCCCTCCCACCCTTCACCCTTACCCCAGAACAGCTGTGGACCAGTCAGCTGCCTCCTCCCTCCCACCCCTCACCCTTACCCCAGAACAGCTGTGGATCAGTAACCTGCCTCCTCCCTCCTACCCCTCACCCTTACCCCAGAACAGCTGTGGATCAGTAACCTGCCTCCTCCCTCCTACCCCTCACCCTTACCCCAGAACAGCTGTGGATCAGTAGCATGCCTCCTCCCTCCCACCCAGAACAGCTGTGGACCAGTCAGCTGCCTCCTCCCTCCCAATCCTCACCCTTACCCCAGAACAGCTGTGGATAGTGAGCTGCCTCCTCCCTCCCACCCTCCACCCTTACCCCAGAACAGCTGTGGACCAGTCAGCTGCCTCCTCCCTCCCAATCCTCACCCTTACCCCAGAACAGCTGTGGATCAGTAACCTGCCTCCTCCCTCGTACCCCTCACCCTTACCCCAGAACAGCTGTGCACGAGTCAGCTGCCTCCTCCCTCCCACCCTTCACCCTAACCCCAGAACAGCTGTGGATCAGTCAGCTGCCTCCTCCCTCCCACCCCTCACCCTTACTTCAGAACAGCCGTGGATCAGTCAGCTGCCTCCTCCCTCCCACCCTCCACCCTTACCCCAGAACAGCTGTGGATCAGTCAGCTGCCTCCTCCCTCCCAATCCTCACCCTTACCCCAGAACAGCTGTGGATCAGTGAGCTGCCTCCTCCCTCCCACCCTTACCATTACCCCAGAACAGCTGTGGATCAGTAACCTGCCTCCTCCCTCCTACCCCTCACCCTTACCCCAGAACAGCTGTGGACCAGTCAGCTGCCTCCTCCCTCCTCCCCCTCACCCTTACCCCAGAACAGCTGTGGATCAGTAGCCTGCCTCCTCCCTCCCACCCAGAACAGCTGTGGACCAGTCAGCTGCCTCCTCCCTCCCAATCCTCACCCTTACACCAGAACAGCTGTGGATCAGTGAGCTGCCTCCTCCCTCCCACCCTTCACCCTTACCCCAGAACAGCTGTGGATCAGTCAGCTGCCTCCTCCCTCCCACCCTCCACCCTTACCCCAGAACAGCTGTGGACCAGTCAGCTGCCTCCTCCCTCCCAATCCTCACCCTTACCCCATAACAGCTGTGGATCAGTAACCTGCCTCCTCCCTCGTACCCCTCACCCTTACCCCATAACAGCTGTGGATCAGTAGCCTGACTCCTCCCTCCCACCCTTCACCCTTACCCCAGAACAGCTATGGACCAGTCAGCTGCCTCCTCCCTCCCAATCCTCACCCTTACCCCAGAACAGCTGTGGATCAGTAGCCTGCCTCCTCCCTCCCACCCCTCACCCTTACCCCAGAACAGCTGTGGATCAGTCAGCTGCCTTCTCCCTCCCACCCTCCACCCTTACCCCAGAACAGCTGTGGACCAGTCAGCTGTCTCCTCCCTCCCAATCCTCACCCTTACCCCAGAACATCTGTGGACCAGTCAGCTGCCCCCTCCCTCCCACCCTTCACCCTTACCCCAGAACAGCTGTGGATCAGTAGCCTGCCTCCTCCCTCCCACCCTTCACCCTTACCCCAGAACAGCTGTGGACCAGTCAGCTGCCTCCTCCCTCCCACCCTTCACCCTTACCCCAGAACAGCTGTGGACCAGTCAGCTGCCTCCTCCCTCCCACCCCTCACCCTTACCCCAGAACAGCTGTGGATCAGTAACCTGCCTCCTCCCTCCTACCCCTCACCCTTACCCCAGAACAGCTGTGGATCAGTCAGCTGCCTCCTCCCTCCTACCCCTCACCCTTACCCCAGAACAGCTGTGGATCAGTAGCATGCCTCCTCCCTCCCACCCAGAACAGCTGTGGACCAGTCAGCTGCCTCCTCCCTCCCAATCCTCACCCTTACCCCAGAACAGCTGTGGATAGTGAGCTGCCTCCTCCCTCCCACCCTCCACCCTTACCCCAGAACAGCTGTGGACCAGTCAGCTGCCTCCTCCCTCCCAATCCTCACCCTTACCCCAGAACAGCTGTGGATCAGTAACCTGCCTCCTCCCTCGTACCCCTCACCCTTACCCCAGAACAGCTGTGCACGAGTCAGCTGCCTCCTCCCTCCCACCCTTCACCCTAACCCCAGAACAGCTGTGGATCAGTCAGCTGCCTCCTCCCTCCCACCCCTCACCCTTACTTCAGAACAGCCGTGGATCAGTCAGCTGCCTCCTCCCTCCCACCCTCCACCCTTACCCCAGAACAGCTGTGGATCAGTCAGCTGCCTCCTCCCTCCCAATCCTCACCCTTACCCCAGAACAGCTGTGGATCAGTGAGCTGCCTCCTCCCTCCCACCCTTACCATTACCCCAGAACAGCTGTGGATCAGTAACCTGCCTCCTCCCTCCTACCCCTCACCCTTACCCCAGAACAGCTGTGGACCAGTCAGCTGCCTCCTCCCTCCTCCCCCTCACCCTTACCCCAGAACAGCTGTGGATCAGTAGCCTGCCTCCTCCCTCCCACCCAGAACAGCTGTGGACCAGTCAGCTGCCTCCTCCCTCCCAATCCTCACCCTTACCCCAGAACAGCTGTGGATCAGTGAGCTGCCTCCTCCCTCCCACCCTTCACCCTTACCCCAGAACAGCTGTGGATCAGTCAGCTGCCTCCTCCCTCCCACCCTCCACCCTTACCCCAGAACAGCTGTGGACCAGTCAGCTGCCTCCTCCCTCCCAATCCTCACCCTTACCCCATAACAGCTGTGGATCAGTAACCTGCCTCCTCCCTCGTACCCCTCACCCTTACCCCATAACAGCTGTGGATCAGTAGCCTGACTCCTCCCTCCCACCCTTCACCCTTACCCCAGAACAGCTATGGACCAGTCAGCTGCCTCCTCCCTCCCAATCCTCACCCTTACCCCAGAACAGCTGTGGATCAGTAGCCTGCCTCCTCCCTCCCACCCCTCACCCTTACCCCAGAACAGCTGTGGATCAGTCAGCTGCCTTCTCCCTCCCACCCTCCACCCTTACCCCAGAACAGCTGTGGACCAGTCAGCTGTCTCCTCCCTCCCAATCCTCACCCTTACCCCAGAACATCTGTGGACCAGTCAGCTGCCCCCTCCCTCCCACCCTTCACCCTTACCCCAGAACAGCTGTGGACCAGTCAGCTGCCTCCTCCCTCCCACCCTTCACCCTAACCCCAGAACAGCTTTGGACCAGTCAGCTGCCTCCTCCCTCCCACCCTTCACCCTTACCCCAGAACAGCTGTGGATCAGTCAGCTGCCTCCTCCCTCCCACCCTTCACCCTTACCCCAGAACAGCTGTGGATCAGTCAGCTGCCTCCTCCCTCCCACCCTCCACCCTTACCCCAGAACAGCTGTGGATCAGTCAGCTGCCTCCTCCCTCCCAATCCTCACCCTTACCCCAGAACAGCTGTGGATCAGTAACCTGCCTCCTCCCTCCTACCCCCCACCCTTACCCCAGAACAGCTGTGGATCAGTCAGCTGCCTTCTCCCTCCCACCCTTCACCCTTACCCCAGAACAGCTGTGGACCTGTCAGCTGCCTCCTCCCTCCCAATCCTCACCCTTACCCCAGAACAGCTGTAGACACGTCCCCTCTCCCCCCATCACCTGTCCCAGCCCATGGCCAGACACATCCCCTCTCCCCCCACCACCTGCACCAGCTCATGGCCAGACACATCCCCTCTTCCCCCACCACCTGTCCCAGCCAGAACAGGTATGGATCAGTCAGCTGCATCCTCCCTCCCAACCCTCACCCTTACCCTCCTCACCTCTGCACCTGCCAGCCCAGGGCCATTTACATTTTTGGCATTTTGGTCAGCTGCTTCATATCCTTTCACTCCACATCTGGCCAGCTCTCCACCTACTTACTGTACCTTTCTTCCCTATTTTCAGAAGATCAACCAACATCCCAAGTCTCCAACCAAGAGGCCTATCATCTTGCAAGCTCAAGTCCACGTTCCCGCCAGTAAGCACCAAATAAATGCACCAAATAAATGCACATCAATGCCCTGCCCCCATCACCTGTCCCAGCTCATGGCCAGACACATCCCCTCTCCCCCCATCACCTGTCCCAGCTCATGGCCAGGCACATCCCCTCTCCCCCCATCACCTGTCCCAGTTCATGGCCAGACACATCGCCTTTCTCCACACCACCTTGCATCCGTCACTTCGTAGCTTTCGTATATTGTGTCTTGCACACTTTAATCAAAGCACCCATACCAAAGATAAAATCTGTAGGAGTATGAGTTGTGAGTCAACCTGGGCATTGCTTGCTGTACCTGCCTTGTACCATCCATGTATTAAGATGTACATGAGGCCCACATGGCAGTACAGTATCCTTAGAAAATTCGCAAACCCTGCATTGCCTGAACCCTCCAGCTTTCCTTTCAATTCCTAGGTCCTGAGCCATCCAGCCTTTCCACCAACCATGTATCCTGAGTCCTCCAGCCTTGCACTCAACCCCTAGGTCCTAAACCCTCCAGCCTTGCACTCAACCCCTGGGTCCTAAACCCTCCAGCCCACTGGGCAGGACAACTCGTAAGAATATTCTGGAACCCTGCCCCCTCGTGTGCTAGGCTGCACATCCTACCCCTTATCTCAGAACAGCTGTGGATCAGTGAGCTGCCTCCTCCCTCCCACCCTTCACCCTTACCCCAGAACAGCTGTGGATCAGTCAGCTGCATCCTCCCTCCTACCCCTCACCCTTACCCCAGAACAGCTGTGGATCAGTAACCTGCCTCCTCCCTCCTACCCCTCACCCTTACCCCAGAACAGCTGTGGATCAGTAGCCTGCCTCCTCCCTCCCACCCTTCACCCTTACCCCAGAACAGCTGTGGACCAGTCAGCTGCCTCCTCCCTCCCACCCTTCACCCTTACCCCAGAACAGCTGTGGACCAGTCAGCTGCCTCCTCCCTCCCACCCCTCACCCTTACCCCAGAACAGCTGTGGATCAGTAACCTGCCTCCTCCCTCCTACCCCTCACCCTTACCCCAGAACAGCTGTGGATCAGTAACCTGCCTCCTCCCTCCTACCCCTCACCCTTACCCCAGAACAGCTGTGGATCAGTAGCATGCCTCCTCCCTCCCACCCAGAACAGCTGTGGACCAGTCAGCTGCCTCCTCCCTCCCAATCCTCACCCTTACCCCAGAACAGCTGTGGATAGTGAGCTGCCTCCTCCCTCCCACCCTCCACCCTTACCCCAGAACAGCTGTGGACCAGTCAGCTGCCTCCTCCCTCCCAATCCTCACCCTTACCCCAGAACAGCTGTGGATCAGTAACCTGCCTCCTCCCTCGTACCCCTCACCCTTACCCCAGAACAGCTGTGCACGAGTCAGCTGCCTCCTCCCTCCCACCCTTCACCCTAACCCCAGAACAGCTGTGGATCAGTCAGCTGCCTCCTCCCTCCCACCCCTCACCCTTACTTCAGAACAGCCGTGGATCAGTCAGCTGCCTCCTCCCTCCCACCCTCCACCCTTACCCCAGAACAGCTGTGGATCAGTCAGCTGCCTCCTCCCTCCCAATCCTCACCCTTACCCCAGAACAGCTGTGGATCAGTGAGCTGCCTCCTCCCTCCCACCCTTACCATTACCCCAGAACAGCTGTGGATCAGTAACCTGCCTCCTCCCTCCTACCCCTCACCCTTACCCCAGAACAGCTGTGGACCAGTCAGCTGCCTCCTCCCTCCTCCCCCTCACCCTTACCCCAGAACAGCTGTGGATCAGTAGCCTGCCTCCTCCCTCCCACCCAGAACAGCTGTGGACCAGTCAGCTGCCTCCTCCCTCCCAATCCTCACCCTTACACCAGAACAGCTGTGGATCAGTGAGCTGCCTCCTCCCTCCCACCCTTCACCCTTACCCCAGAACAGCTGTGGATCAGTCAGCTGCCTCCTCCCTCCCACCCTCCACCCTTACCCCAGAACAGCTGTGGACCAGTCAGCTGCCTCCTCCCTCCCAATCCTCACCCTTACCCCATAACAGCTGTGGATCAGTAACCTGCCTCCTCCCTCGTACCCCTCACCCTTACCCCATAACAGCTGTGGATCAGTAGCCTGACTCCTCCCTCCCACCCTTCACCCTTACCCCAGAACAGCTATGGACCAGTCAGCTGCCTCCTCCCTCCCAATCCTCACCCTTACCCCAGAACAGCTGTGGATCAGTAGCCTGCCTCCTCCCTCCCACCCCTCACCCTTACCCCAGAACAGCTGTGGATCAGTCAGCTGCCTTCTCCCTCCCACCCTCCACCCTTACCCCAGAACAGCTGTGGACCAGTCAGCTGTCTCCTCCCTCCCAATCCTCACCCTTACCCCAGAACATCTGTGGACCAGTCAGCTGCCCCCTCCCTCCCACCCTTCACCCTTACCCCAGAACAGCTGTGGACCAGTCAGCTGCCTCCTCCCTCCCACCCTTCACCCTAACCCCAGAACAGCTTTGGACCAGTCAGCTGCCTCCTCCCTCCCACCCTTCACCCTAACCCCAGAACAGCTTTGGACCAGTCAGCTGCCTCCTCCCTCCCACCCTTCACCCTTACCCCAGAACAGCTGTGGACCAGTCAGCTGCCTCCTCCCTCCCACCCCTCACCCTTACCCCAGAACAGCTGTGGATCAGTAACCTGCCTCCTCCCTCCTACCCCTCACCCTTACCCCAGAACAGCTGTGGATCAGTCAGCTGCCTCCTCCCTCCTACCCCTCACCCTTACCCCAGAACAGCTGTGGATCAGTAGCATGCCTCCTCCCTCCCACCCAGAACAGCTGTGGACCAGTCAGCTGCCTCCTCCCTCCCAATCCTCACCCTTACCCCAGAACAGCTGTGGATCAGTGAGCTGCCTCCTCCCTCCCACCCTTCACCCTTACCCCAGAACAGCTGTGGATCAGTCAGCTGCCTCCTCCCTCCCACCCTCCACCCTTACCCCAGAACAGCTGTGGACCAGTCAGCTGCCTCCTCCTTTTCAATCCCCACCCTTACCCCAGAACAGCTGTGGATCAGTGAGCTGCCTCCTCCCTCCCACCCTTCACCCTTACCCCAGAACATCTGTGGACCAGTCAGCTGCAGCCTCCCTCCCACCCTTCACCCTTACCCCAGAACAGCTGTGGATCAGTCAGCTGCCTCCTCCCTCCCACCCCTCACCCTTACCCCAGAACAGCTGTGGATCAGTCAGCTGCCTCCTCCCTCCTACCCCTCACCCTTACCCCAGAACAGCTGTGGATCAGTAACTTGCCTCCTCCCTCCCACCCTTCACCCTTACCCCAGAACAGCTGTGCACCAGTCAGCTGCCTCCTCCCTCCCACCCTTCACCCTAACCCCAGAACAGATGTGGATCAGTCAGCTGCCTCCTCCCTCCCACCCCTCACCCTTACCCCAGAACAGCTGTGGATCAGTCAGCTGCCTCCTCCCTCCCACCCTCCACCCTTACCCCAGAACAGCTGTGGACCAGTCAGCTGCCTCCTCCCTCCCAATCCCCACCCTTACCCCAGAACATCTGTGGACCAGTCAGCTGCCTCCTCCCTCCCACCCTTCACCCTAACCCCAGAACAGCTTTGGACCAGTCAGCTGCCTCCTCCCTCCCACCCTTCACCCTTACCCCAGAACAGCTGTGGATCAGTCAGCTGCCTCCTCCCTCCCACCCTCCACCCTTACCCCAGAACAGCTGTGGATCAGTAACCTGCCTCCTCCCTCCCAATCCTCACCCTTACCCCAGAACAGCTGTGGATCAGTAACCTGCCTCCTCCCTCCTACCCCCCACCCTTACCCCAGAACAGCTGTGGATCAGTAACCTGCCTCCTCCCTCCTACCCCTCACCCTCACCCCAGAACAGCTGTGGATCAGTCAGCTGCCTCCTCCCTCCTACCCCTCACCCTTACCCCAGAACAGCTGTGGATCAGTAGCATGCCTCCTCCCTCCCACCCAGAACAGCTGTGGACCAGTCAGCTGCCTCCTCCCTCCCAATCCTCACCCTTACCCCAGAACAGCTGTGGATAGTGAGCTGCCTCCTCCCTCCCACCCCACACCCTTACCCCAGAACAGCTGTGGACCAGTCAGCTGCCTCCTCCCTCCCAATCCTCACCCTTACCCCAGAACAGCTGTGGATCAGTAACCTGCCTCCTCCCTCGTACCCCTCACCCTTACCCCAGAACAGCTGTGCACGAGTCAGCTGCCTCCTCCCTCCCACCCTTCACCCTAACCCCAGAACAGCTGTGGATCAGTCAGCTGCCTCCTCCCTCCCACCCCTCACCCTTACTTCAGAACAGCCGTGGATCAGTCAGCTGCCTCCTCCCTCCCACCCTCCACCCTTACCCCAGAACAGCTGTGGATCAGTCAGCTGCCTCCTCCCTCACAATCCTCACCCTTACCCCAGAACAGCTGTGGATCAGTGAGCTGCCTCCTCCCTCCCACCCTTACCATTACCCCAGAACAGCTGTGGATCAGTAACCTGCCTCCTCCCTCCTACCCCTCACCCTTACCCCAGAACAGCTGTGGATCAGTAGCATGCCTCCTCCCTCCCACCCAGAACAGCTGTGGACCAGTCAGCTGCCTCCTCCCTCCCAATCCTCACCCTTACCCCAGAACAGCTGTGGATAGTGAGCTGCCTCCTCCCTCCCACCCTACACCCTTACCCCAGAACAGCTGTGGACCAGTCAGCTGCCTCCTCCCTCCCAATCCTCACCCTTACCCCAGAACAGCTGTGGATCAGTAGCCTGACTCCTCCCTCCCACCCTTCACCCTTACCCCAGAACAGCTATGGACCAGTCAGCTGCCTCCTCCCTCCCAATCCTCACCCTTACCCCAGAACAGCTGTGGATCAGTAGCCTGCCTCCTCCCTCCCACCCCTCACCCTTACCCCAGAACAGCTGTGGATCAGTCAGCTGCCTTCTCCCTCCCACCCTCCACCCTTACCCCAGAACAGCTGTGGACCAGTCAGCTGTCTCCTCCCTCCCAATCCTCACCCTTACCCCAGAACATCTGTGGACCAGTCAGCTGCCCCCTCCCTCCCACCCTTCACCCTTACCCCAGAACAGCTGTGGACCAGTCAGCTGCCTCCTCCCTCCCACCCTTCACCCTAACCCCAGAACAGCTTTGGACCAGTCAGCTGCCTCCTCCCTCCCACCCTTCACCCTTACCCCAGAACAGCTGTGGATCAGTCAGCTGCCTCCTCCCTCCCACCCTTCACCCTTACCCCAGAACAGCTGTGGATCAGTCAGCTGCCTCCTCCCTCCCACCCTCCACCCTTACCCCAGAACAGCTGTGGATCAGTCAGCTGCCTCCTCCCTCCCAATCCTCACCCTTACCCCAGAACAGCTGTGGATCAGTAACCTGCCTCCTCCCTCCTACCCCCCACCCTTACCCCAGAACAGCTGTGGATCAGTCAGCTGCCTTCTCCCTCCCACCCTTCACCCTTACCCCAGAACAGCTGTGGACCTGTCAGCTGCCTCCTCCCTCCCAATCCTCACCCTTACCCCAGAACAGCTGTAGACACGTCCCCTCTCCCCCCATCACCTGTCCCAGCCCATGGCCAGACACATCCCCTCTCCCCCCACCACCTGCACCAGCTCATGGCCAGACACATCCCCTCTTCCCCCACCACCTGTCCCAGCCAGAACAGGTATGGATCAGTCAGCTGCATCCTCCCTCCCAACCCTCACCCTTACCCTCCTCACCTCTGCACCTGCCAGCCCAGGGCCATTTACATTTTTGGCATTTTGGTCAGCTGCTTCATATCCTTTCACTCCACATCTGGCCAGCTCTCCACCTACTTACTGTACCTTTCTTCCCTATTTTCAGAAGATCAACCAACATCCCAAGTCTCCAACCAAGAGGCCTATCATCTTGCAAGCTCAAGTCCACGTTCCCGCCAGTAAGCACCAAATAAATGCACCAAATAAATGCACATCAATGCCCTGCCCCCATCACCTGTCCCAGCTCATGGCCAGACACATCCCCTCTCCCCCCATCACCTGTCCCAGCTCATGGCCAGGCACATCCCCTCTCCCCCCATCACCTGTCCCAGTTCATGGCCAGACACATCGCCTTTCTCCACACCACCTTGCATCCGTCACTTCGTAGCTTTCGTATATTGTGTCTTGCACACTTTAATCAAAGCACCCATACCAAAGATAAAATCTGTAGGAGTATGAGTTGTGAGTCAACCTGGGCATTGCTTGCTGTACCTGCCTTGTACCATCCATGTATTAAGATGTACATGAGGCCCACATGGCAGTACAGTATCCTTAGAAAATTCGCAAACCCTGCATTGCCTGAACCCTCCAGCTTTCCTTTCAATTCCTAGGTCCTGAGCCATCCAGCCTTTCCACCAACCATGTATCCTGAGTCCTCCAGCCTTGCACTCAACCCCTAGGTCCTAAACCCTCCAGCCTTGCACTCAACCCCTGGGTCCTAAACCCTCCAGCCCACTGGGCAGGACAACTCGTAAGAATATTCTGGAACCCTGCCCCCTCGTGTGCTAGGCTGCACATCCTACCCCTTATCTCAGAACAGCTGTGGATCAGTGAGTTGCCTCCTCCCTCCCACCCTTCACCCTTACCCCAGAACAGCTGTGGATCAGTCAGCTGCATCCTCCCTCCTACCCCTCACCCTTACCCCAGAACAGCTGTGGATCAGTAACCTGCCTCCTCCCTCCTACCCCTCACCCTTACCCCAGAACAGCTGTGGATCAGTAGCCTGCCTCCTCCCTCCCACCCTTCACCCTTACCCCAGAACAGCTGTGGACCAGTCAGCTGCCTCCTCCCTCCCACCCTTCACCCTTACCCCAGAACAGCTGTGGACCAGTCAGCTGCCTCCTCCCTCCCACCCCTCACCCTTACCCCAGAACAGCTGTGGATCAGTAACCTGCCTCCTCCCTCCTACCCCTCACCCTTACCCCAGAACAGCTGTGGATCAGTAACCTGCCTCCTCCCTCCTACCCCTCACCCTTACCCCAGAACAGCTGTGGATCAGTAGCATGCCTCCTCCCTCCCACCCAGAACAGCTGTGGACCAGTCAGCTGCCTCCTCCCTCCCAATCCTCACCCTTACCCCAGAACAGCTGTGGATAGTGAGCTGCCTCCTCCCTCCCACCCTCCACCCTTACCCCAGAACAGCTGTGGACCAGTCAGCTGCCTCCTCCCTCCCAATCCTCACCCTTACCCCAGAACAGCTGTGGATCAGTAACCTGCCTCCTCCCTCGTACCCCTCACCCTTACCCCAGAACAGCTGTGCACGAGTCAGCTGCCTCCTCCCTCCCACCCTTCACCCTAACCCCAGAACAGCTGTGGATCAGTCAGCTGCCTCCTCCCTCCCACCCCTCACCCTTACTTCAGAACAGCCGTGGATCAGTCAGCTGCCTCCTCCCTCCCACCCTCCACCCTTACCCCAGAACAGCTGTGGATCAGTCAGCTGCCTCCTCCCTCCCAATCCTCACCCTTACCCCAGAACAGCTGTGGATCAGTGAGCTGCCTCCTCCCTCCCACCCTTACCATTACCCCAGAACAGCTGTGGATCAGTAACCTGCCTCCTCCCTCCTACCCCTCACCCTTACCCCAGAACAGCTGTGGACCAGTCAGCTGCCTCCTCCCTCCTCCCCCTCACCCTTACCCCAGAACAGCTGTGGATCAGTAGCCTGCCTCCTCCCTCCCACCCAGAACAGCTGTGGACCAGTCAGCTGCCTCCTCCCTCCCAATCCTCACCCTTACACCAGAACAGCTGTGGATCAGTGAGCTGCCTCCTCCCTCCCACCCTTCACCCTTACCCCAGAACAGCTGTGGATCAGTCAGCTGCCTCCTCCCTCCCACCCTCCACCCTTACCCCAGAACAGCTGTGGACCAGTCAGCTGCCTCCTCCCTCCCAATCCTCACCCTTACCCCATAACAGCTGTGGATCAGTAACCTGCCTCCTCCCTCGTACCCCTCACCCTTACCCCATAACAGCTGTGGATCAGTAGCCTGACTCCTCCCTCCCACCCTTCACCCTTACCCCAGAACAGCTATGGACCAGTCAGCTGCCTCCTCCCTCCCAATCCTCACCCTTACCCCAGAACAGCTGTGGATCAGTAGCCTGCCTCCTCCCTCCCACCCCTCACCCTTACCCCAGAACAGCTGTGGATCAGTCAGCTGCCTTCTCCCTCCCACCCTCCACCCTTACCCCAGAACAGCTGTGGACCAGTCAGCTGTCTCCTCCCTCCCAATCCTCACCCTTACCCCAGAACATCTGTGGACCAGTCAGCTGCCCCCTCCCTCCCACCCTTCACCCTTACCCCAGAACAGCTGTGGACCAGTCAGCTGCCTCCTCCCTCCCACCCTTCACCCTAACCCCAGAACAGCTTTGGACCAGTCAGCTGCCTCCTCCCTCCCACCCTTCACCCTAACCCCAGAACAGCTTTGGACCAGTCAGCTGCCTCCTCCCTCCCACCCTTCACCCTTACCCCAGAACAGCTGTGGACCAGTCAGCTGCCTCCTCCCTCCCACCCCTCACCCTTACCCCAGAACAGCTGTGGATCAGTAACCTGCCTCCTCCCTCCTACCCCTCACCCTTACCCCAGAACAGCTGTGGATCAGTCAGCTGCCTCCTCCCTCCTACCCCTCACCCTTACCCCAGAACAGCTGTGGATCAGTAGCATGCCTCCTCCCTCCCACCCAGAACAGCTGTGGACCAGTCAGCTGCCTCCTCCCTCCCAATCCTCACCCTTACCCCAGAACAGCTGTGGATCAGTGAGCTGCCTCCTCCCTCCCACCCTTCACCCTTACCCCAGAACAGCTGTGGATCAGTCAGCTGCCTCCTCCCTCCCACCCTCCACCCTTACCCCAGAACAGCTGTGGACCAGTCAGCTGCCTCCTCCTTTTCAATCCCCACCCTTACCCCAGAACAGCTGTGGATCAGTGAGCTGCCTCCTCCCTCCCACCCTTCACCCTTACCCCAGAACATCTGTGGACCAGTCAGCTGCCGCCTCCCTCCCACCCTTCACCCTTACCCCAGAACAGCTGTGGATCAGTCAGCTGCCTCCTCCCTCCCACCCCTCACCCTTACCCCAGAACAGCTGTGGATCAGTCAGCTGCCTCCTCCCTCCTACCCCTCACCCTTACCCCAGAACAGCTGTGGATCAGTAACTTGCCTCCTCCCTCCCACCCTTCACCCTTACCCCAGAACAGCTGTGCACCAGTCAGCTGCCTCCTCCCTCCCACCCTTCACCCTAACCCCAGAACAGATGTGGATCAGTCAGCTGCCTCCTCCCTCCCACCCCTCACCCTTACCCCAGAACAGCTGTGGATCAGTCAGCTGCCTCCTCCCTCCCACCCTCCACCCTTACCCCAGAACAGCTGTGGACCAGTCAGCTGCCTCCTCCCTCCCAATCCCCACCCTTACCCCAGAACAGCTGTGGACCAGTCAGCTGCCTCCTCCCTCCCACCCTTCACCCTAACCCCAGAACAGCTTTGGACCAGTCAGCTGCCTCCTCCCTCCCACCCTTCACCCTTACCCCAGAACAGCTGTGGATCAGTCAGCTGCCTCCTCCCTCCCACCCTCCACCCTTACCCCAGAACAGCTGTGGATCAGTAACCTGCCTCCTCCCTCCCAATCCTCACCCTTACCCCAGAACAGCTGTGGATCAGTAACCTGCCTCCTCCCTCCTACCCCCCACCCTTACCCCAGAACAGCTGTGGATCAGTAACCTGCCTCCTCCCTCCTACCCCTCACCCTCACCCCAGAACAGCTGTGGATCAGTCAGCTGCCTCCTCCCTCCTACCCCTCACCCTTACCCCAGAACAGCTGTGGATCAGTAGCATGCCTCCTCCCTCCCACCCAGAACAGCTGTGGACCAGTCAGCTGCCTCCTCCCTCCCAATCCTCACCCTTACCCCAGAACAGCTGTGGATAGTGAGCTGCCTCCTCCCTCCCACCCTACACCCTTACCCCAGAACAGCTGTGGACCAGTCAGCTGCCTCCTCCCTCCCAATCCTCACCCTTACCCCAGAACAGCTGTGGATCAGTAACCTGCCTCCTCCCTCGTACCCCTCACCCTTACCCCAGAACAGCTGTGCACGAGTCAGCTGCCTCCTCCCTCCCACCCTTCACCCTAACCCCAGAACAGCTGTGGATCAGTCAGCTGCCTCCTCCCTCCCACCCCTCACCCTTACTTCAGAACAGCCGTGGATCAGTCAGCTGCCTCCTCCCTCCCACCCTCCACCCTTACCCCAGAACAGCTGTGGATCAGTCAGCTGCCTCCTCCCTCACAATCCTCACCCTTACCCCAGAACAGCTGTGGATCAGTGAGCTGCCTCCTCCCTCCCACCCTTACCATTACCCCAGAACAGCTGTGGATCAGTAACCTGCCTCCTCCCTCCTACCCCTCACCCTTACCCCAGAACAGCTGTGGACCAGTCAGCTGCCTCCTCCCTCCTCCCCCTCACCCTTACCCCAGAACAGCTGTGGATCAGTAGCCTGCCTCCTCCCTCCCACCCAGAACAGCTGTGGACCAGTCAGCTGCCTCCTCCCTCCCAATCCTCACCCTTACCCCAGAACAGCTGTGGATCAGTGAGCTGCCTCCTCCCTCCCACCCTTCACCCTTACCCCAGAACAGCTGTGGATCAGTCAGCTGCCTCCTCCCTCCCACCCTCCACCCTTACCCCAGAACAGCTGTGGACCAGTCAGCTGCCTCCTCCCTCCCAATCCTCACCCTTACCCCAGAACAGCTGTGGATAGTGAGCTGCCTCCTCCCTCCCACCCTCCACCCTTACCCCAGAACAGCTGTGGACCAGTCAGCTGCCTCCTCCCTCCCAATCCTCACCCTTACCCCAGAACAGCTGTGGATCAGTAACCTGCCTCCTCCCTCGTACCCCTCACCCTTACCCCAGAACAGCTGTGCACGAGTCAGCTGCCTCCTCCCTCCCACCCTTCACCCTAACCCCAGAACAGCTGTGGATCAGTCAGCTGCCTCCTCCCTCCCACCCCTCACCCTTACTTCAGAACAGCCGTGGATCAGTCAGCTGCCTCCTCCCTCCCACCCTCCACCCTTACCCCAGAACAGCTGTGGATCAGTCAGCTGCCTCCTCCCTCCCAATCCTCACCCTTACCCCAGAACAGCTGTGGATCAGTGAGCTGCCTCCTCCCTCCCACCCTTACCATTACCCCAGAACAGCTGTGGATCAGTAACCTGCCTCCTCCCTCCTACCCCTCACCCTTACCCCAGAACAGCTGTGGACCAGTCAGCTGCCTCCTCCCTCCTCCCCCTCACCCTTACCCCAGAACAGCTGTGGATCAGTAGCCTGCCTCCTCCCTCCCACCCAGAACAGCTGTGGACCAGTCAGCTGCCTCCTCCCTCCCAATCCTCACCCTTACCCCAGAACAGCTGTGGATCAGTGAGCTGCCTCCTCCCTCCCACCCTTCACCCTTACCCCAGAACAGCTGTGGATCAGTCAGCTGCCTCCTCCCTCCCACCCTCCACCCTTACCCCAGAACAGCTGTGGACCAGTCAGCTGCCTCCTCCCTCCCAATCCTCACCCTTACCCCATAACAGCTGTGGATCAGTAACCTGCCTCCTCCCTCGTACCCCTCACCCTTACCCCATAACAGCTGTGGATCAGTAGCCTGACTCCTCCCTCCCACCCTTCACCCTTACCCCAGAACAGCTATGGACCAGTCAGCTGCCTCCTCCCTCCCAATCCTCACCCTTACTCCATAACAGCTGTGGATCAGTAGCCTGCCTCCTCCCTCCCACCCCTCACCCTTACCCCAGAACAGCTGTGGATCAGTCAGCTGCCTTCTCCCTCCCACCCTCCACCCTTACCCCAGAACAGCTGTGGACCAGTCAGCTGTCTCCTCCCTCCCAATCCTCACCCTTACCCCAGAACATCTGTGGACCAGTCAGCTGCCCCCTCCCTCCCACCCTTCACCCTTACCCCAGAACAGCTGTGGACCAGTCAGCTGCCTCCTCCCTCCCACCCTTCACCCTAACCCCAGAACAGCTTTGGACCAGTCAGCTGCCTCCTCCCTCCCACCCTTCACCCTTACCCCAGAACAGCTGTGGATCAGTCAGCTGCATCCTCCCTCCTACCCCTCACCCTTACCCCAGAACAGCTGTGGATCAGTAACCTGCCTCCTCCCTCCTACCCCTCACCCTTACCCCAGAACAGCTGTGGATCAGTAGCCTGCCTCCTCCCTCCCACCCTTCACCCTTACCCCAGAACAGCTGTGGACCAGTCAGCTGCCTCCTCCCTCCCACCCTTCACCCTTACCCCAGAACAGCTGTGGACCAGTCAGCTGCCTCCTCCCTCCCACCCCTCACCCTTACCCCAGAACAGCTGTGGATCAGTAACCTGCCTCCTCCCTCCTACCCCTCACCCTTACCCCAGAACAGCTGTGGATCAGTCAGCTGCCTCCTCCCTCCTACCCCTCACCCTTACCCCAGAACAGCTGTGGATCAGTAGCATGCCTCCTCCCTCCCACCCAGAACAGCTGTGGACCAGTCAGCTGCCTCCTCCCTCCCAATCCTCACCCTTACCCCAGAACAGCTGTGGATAGTGAGCTGCCTCCTCCCTCCCACCCTCCACCCTTACCCCAGAACAGCTGTGGACCAGTCAGCTGCCTCCTCCCTCCCAATCCTCACCCTTACCCCAGAACAGCTGTGGATCAGTAACCTGCCTCCTCCCTCGTACCCCTCACCCTTACCCCAGAACAGCTGTGCACGAGTCAGCTGCCTCCTCCCTCCCACCCTTCACCCTAACCCCAGAACATCTGTGGATCAGTCAGCTGCCTCCTCCCTCCCACCCCTCACCCTTACTTCAGAACAGCCGTGGATCAGTCAGCTGCCTCCTCCCTCCCACCCTCCACCCTTACCCCAGAACAGCTGTGGATCAGTCAGCTGCCTCCTCCCTCCCAATCCTCACCCTTACCCCAGAACAGCTGTGGATCAGTGAGCTGCCTCCTCCCTCCCACCCTTACCATTACCCCAGAACAGCTGTGGATCAGTAACCTGCCTCCTCCCTCCTACCCCTCACCCTTACCCCAGAACAGCTGTGGACCAGTCAGCTGCCTCCTCCCTCCTCCCCCTCACCCTTACCCCAGAACAGCTGTGGATCAGTAGCCTGCCTCCTCCCTCCCACCCAGAACAGCTGTGGACCAGTCAGCTGCCTCCTCCCTCCCAATCCTCACCCTTACCCCAGAACAGCTGTGGATCAGTGAGCTGCCTCCTCCCTCCCACCCTTCACCCTTACCCCAGAACAGCTGTGGATCAGTCAGCTGCCTCCTCCCTCCCACCCTCCACCCTTACCCCAGAACAGCTGTGGACCAGTCAGCTGCCTCCTCCCTCCCAATCCTCACCCTTACCCCATAACAGCTGTGGATCAGTAACCTGCCTCCTCCCTCGTACCCCTCACCCTTACCCCATAACAGCTGTGGATCAGTAGCCTGACTCCTCCCTCCCACCCTTCACCCTTACCCCAGAACAGCTATGGACCAGTCAGCTGCCTCCTCCCTCCCAATCCTCACCCTTACCCCAGAACAGCTGTGGATCAGTAGCCTGCCTCCTCCCTCCCACCCCTCACCCTTACCCCAGAACAGCTGTGGATCAGTCAGCTGCCTTCTCCCTCCCACCCTCCACCCTTACCCCAGAACAGCTGTGGACCAGTCAGCTGTCTCCTCCCTCCCAATCCTCACCCTTACCCCAGAACATCTGTGGACCAGTCAGCTGCCCCCTCCCTCCCACCCTTCACCCTTACCCCAGAACAGCTGTGGACCAGTCAGCTGCCTCCTCCCTCCCACCCTTCACCCTAACCCCAGAACAGCTTTGGACCAGTCAGCTGCCTCCTCCCTCCCACCCTTCACCCTTACCCCAGAACAGCTGTGGATCAGTCAGCTGCCTCCTCCCTCCCACCCTTCACCCTTACCCCAGAACAGCTGTGGATCAGTCAGCTGCCTCCTCCCTCCCACCCTCCACCCTTACCCCAGAACAGCTGTGGATCAGTCAGCTGCCTCCTCCCTCCCAATCCTCACCCTTACCCCAGAACAGCTGTGGATCAGTAACCTGCCTCCTCCCTCCTACCCCCCACCCTTACCCCAGAACAGCTGTGGATCAGTCAGCTGCCTTCTCCCTCCCACCCTTCACCCTTACCCCAGAACATCTGTGGACCAGTCAGCTGCCTCCTCCCTCCCACCCTTCACCCTAACCCCAGAACAGCTTTGGACCAGTCAGCTGCCTCCTCCCTCCCACCCTTCACCCTTACCCCAGAACAGCTGTGGATCAGTCAGCTGCCTCCTCCCTCCCACCCTCCACCCTTACCCCAGAACAGCTGTGGATCAGTAACCTGCCTCCTCCCTCCCAATCCTCACCCTTACCCCAGAACAGCTGTGGATCAGTAACCTGCCTCCTCCCTCCTACCCCCCACCCTTACCCCAGAACAGCTGTGGATCAGTAACCTGCCTCCTCCCTCCTACCCCTCACCCTCACCCCAGAACAGCTGTGGATCAGTCAGCTGCCTCCTCCCTCCTACCCCTCACCCTTACCCCAGAACAGCTGTGGATCAGTAGCATGCCTCCTCCCTCCCACCCAGAACAGCTGTGGACCAGTCAGCTGCCTCCTCCCTCCCAATCCTCACCCTTACCCCAGAACAGCTGTGGATAGTGAGCTGCCTCCTCCCTCCCACCCTACACCCTTACCCCAGAACAGCTGTGGACCAGTCAGCTGCCTCCTCCCTCCCAATCCTCACCCTTACCCCAGAACAGCTGTGGATCAGTAACCTGCCTCCTCCCTCGTACCCCTCACCCTTACCCCAGAACAGCTGTGCACGAGTCAGCTGCCTCCTCCCTCCCACCCTTCACCCTAACCCCAGAACAGCTGTGGATCAGTCAGCTGCCTCCTCCCTCCCACCCCTCACCCTTACTTCAGAACAGCCGTGGATCAGTCAGCTGCCTCCTCCCTCCCACCCTCCACCCTTACCCCAGAACAGCTGTGGATCAGTCAGCTGCCTCCTCCCTCACAATCCTCACCCTTACCCCAGAACAGCTGTGGATCAGTGAGCTGCCTCCTCCCTCCCACCCTTACCATTACCCCAGAACAGCTGTGGATCAGTAACCTGCCTCCTCCCTCCTACCCCTCACCCTTACCCCAGAACAGCTGTGGACCAGTCAGCTGCCTCCTCCCTCCTCCCCCTCACCCTTACCCCAGAACAGCTGTGGATCAGTAGCCTGCCTCCTCCCTCCCACCCAGAACAGCTGTGGACCAGTCAGCTGCCTCCTCCCTCCCAATCCTCACCCTTACCCCAGAACAGCTGTGGATCAGTGAGCTGCCTCCTCCCTCCCACCCTTCACCCTTACCCCAGAACAGCTGTGGATCAGTCAGCTGCCTCCTCCCTCCCACCCTCCACCCTTACCCCAGAACAGCTGTGGACCAGTCAGCTGCCTCCTCCCTCCCAATCCTCACCCTTACCCCAGAACAGCTGTGGATAGTGAGCTGCCTCCTCCCTCCCACCCTCCACCCTTACCCCAGAACAGCTGTGGACCAGTCAGCTGCCTCCTCCCTCCCAATCCTCACCCTTACCCCAGAACAGCTGTGGATCAGTAACCTGCCTCCTCCCTCGTACCCCTCACCCTTACCCCAGAACAGCTGTGCACGAGTCAGCTGCCTCCTCCCTCCCACCCTTCACCCTAACCCCAGAACAGCTGTGGATCAGTCAGCTGCCTCCTCCCTCCCACCCCTCACCCTTACTTCAGAACAGCCGTGGATCAGTCAGCTGCCTCCTCCCTCCCACCCTCCACCCTTACCCCAGAACAGCTGTGGATCAGTCAGCTGCCTCCTCCCTCCCAATCCTCACCCTTACCCCAGAACAGCTGTGGATCAGTGAGCTGCCTCCTCCCTCCCACCCTTACCATTACCCCAGAACAGCTGTGGATCAGTAACCTGCCTCCTCCCTCCTACCCCTCACCCTTACCCCAGAACAGCTGTGGACCAGTCAGCTGCCTCCTCCCTCCTCCCCCTCACCCTTACCCCAGAACAGCTGTGGATCAGTAGCCTGCCTCCTCCCTCCCACCCAGAACAGCTGTGGACCAGTCAGCTGCCTCCTCCCTCCCAATCCTCACCCTTACCCCAGAACAGCTGTGGATCAGTGAGCTGCCTCCTCCCTCCCACCCTTCACCCTTACCCCAGAACAGCTGTGGATCAGTCAGCTGCCTCCTCCCTCCCACCCTCCACCCTTACCCCAGAACAGCTGTGGACCAGTCAGCTGCCTCCTCCCTCCCAATCCTCACCCTTACCCCATAACAGCTGTGGATCAGTAACCTGCCTCCTCCCTCGTACCCCTCACCCTTACCCCATAACAGCTGTGGATCAGTAGCCTGACTCCTCCCTCCCACCCTTCACCCTTACCCCAGAACAGCTATGGACCAGTCAGCTGCCTCCTCCCTCCCAATCCTCACCCTTACTCCATAACAGCTGTGGATCAGTAGCCTGCCTCCTCCCTCCCACCCCTCACCCTTACCCCAGAACAGCTGTGGATCAGTCAGCTGCCTTCTCCCTCCCACCCTCCACCCTTACCCCAGAACAGCTGTGGACCAGTCAGCTGTCTCCTCCCTCCCAATCCTCACCCTTACCCCAGAACATCTGTGGACCAGTCAGCTGCCCCCTCCCTCCCACCCTTCACCCTTACCCCAGAACAGCTGTGGACCAGTCAGCTGCCTCCTCCCTCCCACCCTTCACCCTAACCCCAGAACAGCTTTGGACCAGTCAGCTGCCTCCTCCCTCCCACCCTTCACCCTTACCCCAGAACAGCTGTGGATCAGTCAGCTGCATCCTCCCTCCTACCCCTCACCCTTACCCCAGAACAGCTGTGGATCAGTAACCTGCCTCCTCCCTCCTACCCCTCACCCTTACCCCAGAACAGCTGTGGATCAGTAGCCTGCCTCCTCCCTCCCACCCTCCACCCTTACCCCAGAACAGCTGTGGACCAGTCAGCTGCCTCCTCCCTCCCAATCCTCACCCTTACCCCAGAACAGCTGTGGATCAGTAACCTGCCTCCTCCCTCGTACCCCTCACCCTTACCCCAGAACAGCTGTGCACGAGTCAGCTGCCTCCTCCCTCCCACCCTTCACCCTAACCCCAGAACAGCTGTGGATCAGTCAGCTGCCTCCTCCCTCCCACCCCTCACCCTTACTTCAGAACAGCCGTGGATCAGTCAGCTGCCTCCTCCCTCCCACCCTCCACCCTTACCCCAGAACAGCTGTGGATCAGTCAGCTGCCTCCTCCCTCCCACTCCTCACCCTTACCCCAGAACAGCTGTGGATCAGTGAGCTGCCTCCTCCCCCCCACCCTTACCATTACCCCAGAACAGCTGTGGATCAGTAACCTGCCTCCTCCCTCCTACCCCTCACCCTTACCCCAGAACAGCTGTGGACCAGTCAGCTGCCTCCTCCCTCCTCCCCCTCACCCTTACCCCAGAACAGCTGTGGATCAGTAGCCTGCCTCCTCCCTCCCACCCAGAACAGCTGTGGACCAGTCAGCTGCCTCCTCCCTCCCAATCCTCACCCTTACCCCAGAACAGCTGTGGATCAGTGAGCTGCCTCCTCCCTCCCACCCTTCACCCTTACCCCAGAACAGCTGTGGATCAGTCAGCTGCCTCCTCCCTCCCACCCTCCACCCTTACCCCAGAACAGCTGTGGACCAGTCAGCTGCCTCCTCCCTCCCAATCCTCACCCTTACCCCATAACAGCTGTGGATCAGTAACCTGCCTCCTCCCTCGTACCCCTCACCCTTACCCCATAACAGCTGTGGATCAGTAGCCTGACTCCTCCCTCCCACCCTTCACCCTTACCCCAGAACAGCTATGGACCAGTCAGCTGCCTCCTCCCTCCCAATCCTCACCCTTACTCCATAACAGCTGTGGATCAGTAGCCTGCCTCCTCCCTCCCACCCCTCACCCTTACCCCAGAACAGCTGTGGATCAGTCAGCTGCCTTCTCCCTCCCACCCTCCACCCTTACCCCAGAACAGCTGTGGACCAGTCAGCTGTCTCCTCCCTCCCAATCCTCACCCTTACCCCAGAACATCTGTGGACCAGTCAGCTGCCCCCTCCCTCCCACCCTTCACCCTTACCCCAGAACAGCTGTGGACCAGTCAGCTGCCTCCTCCCTCCCACCCTTCACCCTAACCCCAGAACAGCTTTGGACCAGTCAGCTGCCTCCTCCCTCCCACCCTTCACCCTTACCCCAGAACAGCTGTGGATCAGTCAGCTGCATCCTCCCTCCTACCCCTCACCCTTACCCCAGAACAGCTGTGGATCAGTAACCTGCCTCCTCCCTCCTACCCCTCACCCTTACCCCAGAACAGCTGTGGATCAGTAGCCTGCCTCCTCCCTCCCACCCTTCACCCTTACCCCAGAACAGCTGTGGACCAGTCAGCTGCCTCCTCCCTCCCACCCTTCACCCTTACCCCAGAACAGCTGTGGACCAGTCAGCTGCCTCCTCCCTCCCACCCCTCACCCTTACCCCAGAACAGCTGTGGATCAGTAACCTGCCTCCTCCCTCCTACCCCTCACCCTTACCCCAGAACAGCTGTGGATCAGTCAGCTGCCTCCTCCCTCCTACCCCTCACCCTTACCCCAGAACAGCTGTGGATCAGTAGCATGCCTCCTCCCTCCCACCCAGAACAGCTGTGGACCAGTCAGCTGCCTCCTCCCTCCCAATCCTCACCCTTACCCCAGAACAGCTGTGGATAGTGAGCTGCCTCCTCCCTCCCACCCTCCACCCTTACCCCAGAACAGCTGTGGACCAGTCAGCTGCCTCCTCCCTCCCAATCCTCACCCTTACCCCAGAACAGCTGTGGATCAGTAACCTGCCTCCTCCCTCGTACCCCTCACCCTTACCCCAGAACAGCTGTGCACGAGTCAGCTGCCTCCTCCCTCCCACCCTTCACCCTAACCCCAGAACATCTGTGGATCAGTCAGCTGCCTCCTCCCTCCCACCCCTCACCCTTACTTCAGAACAGCCGTGGATCAGTCAGCTGCCTCCTCCCTCCCACCCTCCACCCTTACCCCAGAACAGCTGTGGATCAGTCAGCTGCCTCCTCCCTCCCAATCCTCACCCTTACCCCAGAACAGCTGTGGATCAGTGAGCTGCCTCCTCCCTCCCACCCTTACCATTACCCCAGAACAGCTGTGGATCAGTAACCTGCCTCCTCCCTCCTACCCCTCACCCTTACCCCAGAACAGCTGTGGACCAGTCAGCTGCCTCCTCCCTCCTCCCCCTCACCCTTACCCCAGAACAGCTGTGGATCAGTAGCCTGCCTCCTCCCTCCCACCCAGAACAGCTGTGGACCAGTCAGCTGCCTCCTCCCTCCCAATCCTCACCCTTACCCCAGAACAGCTGTGGATCAGTGAGCTGCCTCCTCCCTCCCACCCTTCACCCTTACCCCAGAACAGCTGTGGATCAGTCAGCTGCCTCCTCCCTCCCACCCTCCACCCTTACCCCAGAACAGCTGTGGACCAGTCAGCTGCCTCCTCCCTCCCAATCCTCACCCTTACCCCATAACAGCTGTGGATCAGTAACCTGCCTCCTCCCTCGTACCCCTCACCCTTACCCCATAACAGCTGTGGATCAGTAGCCTGACTCCTCCCTCCCACCCTTCACCCTTACCCCAGAACAGCTATGGACCAGTCAGCTGCCTCCTCCCTCCCAATCCTCACCCTTACCCCAGAACAGCTGTGGATCAGTAGCCTGCCTCCTCCCTCCCACCCCTCACCCTTACCCCAGAACAGCTGTGGATCAGTCAGCTGCCTTCTCCCTCCCACCCTCCACCCTTACCCCAGAACAGCTGTGGACCAGTCAGCTGTCTCCTCCCTCCCAATCCTCACCCTTACCCCAGAACATCTGTGGACCAGTCAGCTGCCCCCTCCCTCCCACCCTTCACCCTTACCCCAGAACAGCTGTGGACCAGTCAGCTGCCTCCTCCCTCCCACCCTTCACCCTAACCCCAGAACAGCTTTGGACCAGTCAGCTGCCTCCTCCCTCCCACCCTTCACCCTTACCCCAGAACAGCTGTGGATCAGTCAGCTGCCTCCTCCCTCCCACCCTTCACCCTTACCCCAGAACAGCTGTGGATCAGTCAGCTGCCTCCTCCCTCCCACCCTCCACCCTTACCCCAGAACAGCTGTGGATCAGTCAGCTGCCTCCTCCCTCCCAATCCTCACCCTTACCCCAGAACAGCTGTGGATCAGTAACCTGCCTCCTACCTCCTACCCCCCACCCTTACCCCAGAACAGCTGTGGATCAGTCAGCTGCCTTCTCCCTCCCACCCTTCACCCTTACCCCAGAACATCTGTGGACCAGTCAGCTGCCTCCTCCCTCCCACCCTTCACCCTAACCCCAGAACAGCTTTGGACCAGTCAGCTGCCTCCTCCCTCCCACCCTTCACCCTTACCCCAGAACAGCTGTGGATCAGTCAGCTGCCTCCTCCCTCCCACCCTCCACCCTTACCCCAGAACAGCTGTGGATCAGTAACCTGCCTCCTCCCTCCCAATCCTCACCCTTACCCCAGAACAGCTGTGGATCAGTAACCTGCCTCCTCCCTCCTACCCCCCACCCTTACCCCAGAACAGCTGTGGATCAGTAACCTGCCTCCTCCCTCCTACCCCTCACCCTCACCCCAGAACAGCTGTGGATCAGTCAGCTGCCTCCTCCCTCCTACCCCTCACCCTTACCCCAGAACAGCTGTGGATCAGTAGCATGCCTCCTCCCTCCCACCCAGAACAGCTGTGGACCAGTCAGCTGCCTCCTCCCTCCCAATCCTCACCCTTACCCCAGAACAGCTGTGGATAGTGAGCTGCCTCCTCCCTCCCACCCTACACCCTTACCCCAGAACAGCTGTGGACCAGTCAGCTGCCTCCTCCCTCCCAATCCTCACCCTTACCCCAGAACAGCTGTGGATCAGTAACCTGCCTCCTCCCTCGTACCCCTCACCCTTACCCCAGAACAGCTGTGCACGAGTCAGCTGCCTCCTCCCTCCCACCCTTCACCCTAACCCCAGAACAGCTGTGGATCAGTCAGCTGCCTCCTCCCTCCCACCCCTCACCCTTACTTCAGAACAGCCGTGGATCAGTCAGCTGCCTCCTCCCTCCCACCCTCCACCCTTACCCCAGAACAGCTGTGGATCAGTCAGCTGCCTCCTCCCTCACAATCCTCACCCTTACCCCAGAACAGCTGTGGATCAGTGAGCTGCCTCCTCCCTCCCACCCTTACCATTACCCCAGAACAGCTGTGGATCAGTAACCTGCCTCCTCCCTCCTACCCCTCACCCTTACCCCAGAACAGCTGTGGACCAGTCAGCTGCCTCCTCCCTCCTCCCCCTCACCCTTACCCCAGAACAGCTGTGGATCAGTAGCCTGCCTCCTCCCTCCCACCCAGAACAGCTGTGGACCAGTCAGCTGCCTCCTCCCTCCCAATCCTCACCCTTACCCCAGAACAGCTGTGGATCAGTGAGCTGCCTCCTCCCTCCCACCCTTCACCCTTACCCCAGAACAGCTGTGGATCAGTCAGCTGCCTCCTCCCTCCCACCCTCCACCCTTACCCCAGAACAGCTGTGGACCAGTCAGCTGCCTCCTCCCTCCCAATCCTCACCCTTACCCCAGAACAGCTGTGGATAGTGAGCTGCCTCCTCCCTCCCACCCTCCACCCTTACCCCAGAACAGCTGTGGACCAGTCAGCTGCCTCCTCCCTCCCAATCCTCACCCTTACCCCAGAACAGCTGTGGATCAGTAACCTGCCTCCTCCCTCGTACCCCTCACCCTTACCCCAGAACAGCTGTGCACGAGTCAGCTGCCTCCTCCCTCCCACCCTTCACCCTAACCCCAGAACAGCTGTGGATCAGTCAGCTGCCTCCTCCCTCCCACCCCTCACCCTTACTTCAGAACAGCCGTGGATCAGTCAGCTGCCTCCTCCCTCCCACCCTCCACCCTTACCCCAGAACAGCTGTGGATCAGTCAGCTGCCTCCTCCCTCCCAATCCTCACCCTTACCCCAGAACAGCTGTGGATCAGTGAGCTGCCTCCTCCCTCCCACCCTTACCATTACCCCAGAACAGCTGTGGATCAGTAACCTGCCTCCTCCCTCCTACCCCTCACCCTTACCCCAGAACAGCTGTGGACCAGTCAGCTGCCTCCTCCCTCCTCCCCCTCACCCTTACCCCAGAACAGCTGTGGATCAGTAGCCTGCCTCCTCCCTCCCACCCAGAACAGCTGTGGACCAGTCAGCTGCCTCCTCCCTCCCAATCCTCACCCTTACCCCAGAACAGCTGTGGATCAGTGAGCTGCCTCCTCCCTCCCACCCTTCACCCTTACCCCAGAACAGCTGTGGATCAGTCAGCTGCCTCCTCCCTCCCACCCTCCACCCTTACCCCAGAACAGCTGTGGACCAGTCAGCTGCCTCCTCCCTCCCAATCCTCACCCTTACCCCATAACAGCTGTGGATCAGTAACCTGCCTCCTCCCTCGTACCCCTCACCCTTACCCCATAACAGCTGTGGATCAGTAGCCTGACTCCTCCCTCCCACCCTTCACCCTTACCCCAGAACAGCTATGGACCAGTCAGCTGCCTCCTCCCTCCCAATCCTCACCCTTACTCCATAACAGCTGTGGATCAGTAGCCTGCCTCCTCCCTCCCACCCCTCACCCTTACCCCAGAACAGCTGTGGATCAGTCAGCTGCCTTCTCCCTCCCACCCTCCACCCTTACCCCAGAACAGCTGTGGACCAGTCAGCTGTCTCCTCCCTCCCAATCCTCACCCTTACCCCAGAACATCTGTGGACCAGTCAGCTGCCCCCTCCCTCCCACCCTTCACCCTTACCCCAGAACAGCTGTGGACCAGTCAGCTGCCTCCTCCCTCCCACCCTTCACCCTAACCCCAGAACAGCTTTGGACCAGTCAGCTGCCTCCTCCCTCCCACCCTTCACCCTTACCCCAGAACAGCTGTGGATCAGTCAGCTGCATCCTCCCTCCTACCCCTCACCCTTACCCCAGAACAGCTGTGGATCAGTAACCTGCCTCCTCCCTCCTACCCCTCACCCTTACCCCAGAACAGCTGTGGATCAGTAGCCTGCCTCCTCCCTCCCACCCTTCACCCTTACCCCAGAACAGCTGTGGACCAGTCAGCTGCCTCCTCCCTCCCACCCTTCACCCTTACCCCAGAACAGCTGTGGACCAGTCAGCTGCCTCCTCCCTCCCACCCCTCACCCTTACCCCAGAACAGCTGTGGATCAGTAACCTGCCTCCTCCCTCCTACCCCTCACCCTTACCCCAGAACAGCTGTGGATCAGTCAGCTGCCTCCTCCCTCCTACCCCTCACCCTTACCCCAGAACAGCTGTGGATCAGTAGCATGCCTCCTCCCTCCCACCCAGAACAGCTGTGGACCAGTCAGCTGCCTCCTCCCTCCCAATCCTCACCCTTACCCCAGAACAGCTGTGGATAGTGAGCTGCCTCCTCCCTCCCACCCTCCACCCTTACCCCAGAACAGCTGTGGACCAGTCAGCTGCCTCCTCCCTCCCAATCCTCACCCTTACCCCAGAACAGCTGTGGATCAGTAACCTGCCTCCTCCCTCGTACCCCTCACCCTTACCCCAGAACAGCTGTGCACGAGTCAGCTGCCTCCTCCCTCCCACCCTTCACCCTAACCCCAGAACATCTGTGGATCAGTCAGCTGCCTCCTCCCTCCCACCCCTCACCCTTACTTCAGAACAGCCGTGGATCAGTCAGCTGCCTCCTCCCTCCCACCCTCCACCCTTACCCCAGAACAGCTGTGGATCAGTCAGCTGCCTCCTCCCTCCCACCCTCCACCCTTACCCCAGAACAGCTGTGGATCAGTGAGCTGCCTCCTCCCTCCCACCCTTACCATTACCCCAGAACAGCTGTGGATCAGTAACCTGCCTCCTCCCTCCTACCCCTCACCCTTACCCCAGAACAGCTGTGGACCAGTCAGCTGCCTCCTCCCTCCTCCCCCTCACCCTTACCCCAGAACAGCTGTGGATCAGTAGCCTGCCTCCTCCCTCCCACCCAGAACAGCTGTGGACCAGTCAGCTGCCTCCTCCCTCCCAATCCTCACCCTTACCCCAGAACAGCTGTGGATCAGTGAGCTGCCTCCTCCCTCCCACCCTTCACCCTTACCCCAGAACAGCTGTGGATCAGTCAGCTGCCTCCTCCCTCCCACCCTCCACCCTTACCCCAGAACAGCTGTGGACCAGTCAGCTGCCTCCTCCCTCCCAATCCTCACCCTTACCCCATAACAGCTGTGGATCAGTAACCTGCCTCCTCCCTCGTACCCCTCACCCTTACCCCATAACAGCTGTGGATCAGTAGCCTGACTCCTCCCTCCCACCCTTCACCCTTACCCCAGAACAGCTATGGACCAGTCAGCTGCCTCCTCCCTCCCAATCCTCACCCTTACCCCAGAACAGCTGTGGATCAGTAGCCTGCCTCCTCCCTCCCACCCCTCACCCTTACCCCAGAACAGCTGTGGATCAGTCAGCTGCCTTCTCCCTCCCACCCTCCACCCTTACCCCAGAACAGCTGTGGACCAGTCAGCTGTCTCCTCCCTCCCAATCCTCACCCTTACCCCAGAACATCTGTGGACCAGTCAGCTGCCCCCTCCCTCCCACCCTTCACCCTTACCCCAGAACAGCTGTGGACCAGTCAGCTGCCTCCTCCCTCCCACCCTTCACCCTAACCCCAGAACAGCTTTGGACCAGTCAGCTGCCTCCTCCCTCCCACCCTTCACCCTTACCCCAGAACAGCTGTGGATCAGTCAGCTGCCTCCTCCCTCCCACCCTTCACCCTTACCCCAGAACAGCTGTGGATCAGTCAGCTGCCTCCTCCCTCCCACCCTCCACCCTTACCCCAGAACAGCTGTGGATCAGTCAGCTGCCTCCTCCCTCCCAATCCTCACCCTTACCCCAGAACAGCTGTGGATCAGTAACCTGCCTCCTCCCTCCTACCCCCCACCCTTACCCCAGAACAGCTGTGGATCAGTCAGCTGCCTTCTCCCTCCCACCCTTCACCCTTACCCCAGAACAGCTGTGGACCTGTCAGCTGCCTCCTCCCTCCCAATCCTCACCCTTACCCCAGAACAGCTGTAGACACGTCCCCTCTCCCCCCATCACCTGTCCCAGCCCATGGCCAGACACATCCCCTCTCCCCCCACCACCTGCACCAGCTCATGGCCAGACACATCCCCTCTTCCCCCACCACCTGTCCCAGCCAGAACAGGTATGGATCAGTCAGCTGCATCCTCCCTCCCAACCCTCACCCTTACCCTCCTCACCTCTGCACCTGCCAGCCCAGGGCCATTTACATTTTTGGCATTTTGGTCAGCTGCTTCATATCCTTTCACTCCACATCTGGCCAGCTCTCCACCTACTTACTGTACCTTTCTTCCCTATTTTCAGAAGATCAACCAACATCCCAAGTCTCCAACCAAGAGGCCTATCATCTTGCAAGCTCAAGTCCACGTTCCCGCCAGTAAGCACCAAATAAATGCACCAAATAAATGCACATCAATGCCCTGCCCCCATCACCTGTCCCAGCTCATGGCCAGACACATCCCCTCTCCCCCCATCACCTGTCCCAGCTCATGGCCAGACACATCCCCTCTCCCCCCATCACCTGTCCCAGTTCATGGCCAGACACATCGCCTTTCTCCACACCACCTTGCATCCGTCACTTCGTAGCTTTCGTATATTGTGTCTTGCACACTTTAATCAAAGCACCCATACCAAAGATAAAATCTGTAGGAGTATGAGTTGTGAGTCAACCTGGGCATTGCTTGCTGTACCTGCCTTGTACCATCCATGTATTAAGATGTACATGAGGCCCACATGGCAGTACAGTATCCTTAGAAAATTCGCAAACCCTGCATTGCCTGAACCCTCCAGCTTTCCTTTCAATTCCTAGGTCCTGAGCCATCCAGCCTTTCCACCAACCATGTATCCTGAGTCCTCCAGCCTTGCACTCAACCCCTAGGTCCTAAACCCTCCAGCCTTGCACTCAACCCCTGGGTCCTAAACCCTCCAGCCCACTGGGCAGGACAACTCGTAAGAATATTCTGGAACCCTGCCCCCTCGTGTGCTAGGCTGCACATCCTACCCCTTATCTCAGAACAGCTGTGGATCAGTGAGCTGCCTCCTCCCTCCCACCCTTCACCCTTACCCCAGAACAGCTGTGGATCAGTCAGCTGCATCCTCCCTCCTACCCCTCACCCTTACCCCAGAACAGCTGTGGATCAGTAACCTGCCTCCTCCCTCCTACCCCTCACCCTTACCCCAGAACAGCTGTGGATCAGTAGCCTGCCTCCTCCCTCCCACCCTTCACCCTTACCCCAGAACAGCTGTGGACCAGTCAGCTGCCTCCTCCCTCCCACCCTTCACCCTTACCCCAGAACAGCTGTGGACCAGTCAGCTGCCTCCTCCCTCCCACCCCTCACCCTTACCCCAGAACAGCTGTGGATCAGTAACCTGCCTCCTCCCTCCTACCCCTCACCCTTACCCCAGAACAGCTGTGGATCAGTCAGCTGCCTCCTCCCTCCTACCCCTCACCCTTACCCCAGAACAGCTGTGGATCAGTAGCATGCCTCCTCCCTCCCACCCAGAACAGCTGTGGACCAGTCAGCTGCCTCCTCCCTCCCAATCCTCACCCTTACCCCAGAACAGCTGTGGATAGTGAGCTGCCTCCTCCCTCCCACCCTCCACCCTTACCCCAGAACAGCTGTGGACCAGTCAGCTGCCTCCTCCCTCCCAATCCTCACCCTTACCCCAGAACAGCTGTGGATCAGTAACCTGCCTCCTCCCTCGTACCCCTCACCCTTACCCCAGAACAGCTGTGCACGAGTCAGCTGCCTCCTCCCTCCCACCCTTCACCCTAACCCCAGAACAGCTGTGGATCAGTCAGCTGCCTCCTCCCTCCCACCCCTCACCCTTACTTCAGAACAGCCGTGGATCAGTCAGCTGCCTCCTCCCTCCCACCCTCCACCCTTACCCCAGAACAGCTGTGGATCAGTCAGCTGCCTCCTCCCTCCCAATCCTCACCCTTACCCCAGAACAGCTGTGGATCAGTGAGCTGCCTCCTCCCTCCCACCCTTACCATTACCCCAGAACAGCTGTGGATCAGTAACCTGCCTCCTCCCTCCTACCCCTCACCCTTACCCCAGAACAGCTGTGGACCAGTCAGCTGCCTCCTCCCTCCTCCCCCTCACCCTTACCCCAGAACAGCTGTGGATCAGTAGCCTGCCTCCTCCCTCCCACCCAGAACAGCTGTGGACCAGTCAGCTGCCTCCTCCCTCCCAATCCTCACCCTTACACCAGAACAGCTGTGGATCAGTGAGCTGCCTCCTCCCTCCCACCCTTCACCCTTACCCCAGAACAGCTGTGGATCAGTCAGCTGCCTCCTCCCTCCCACCCTTCACCCTTACCCCAGAACAGCTGTGGATCAGTCAGCTGCCTCCTCCCTCCCACCCTCCACCCTTACCCCAGAACAGCTGTGGATCAGTAACCTGCCTCCTCCCTCCCAATCCTCACCCTTACCCCAGAACAGCTGTGGATCAGTAACCTGCCTCCTCCCTCCTACCCCCCACCCTTACCCCAGAACAGCTGTGGATCAGTAACCTGCCTCCTCCCTCCTACCCCTCACCCTCACCCCAGAACAGCTGTGGATCAGTCAGCTGCCTCCTCCCTCCTACCCCTCACCCTTACCCCAGAACAGCTGTGGATCAGTAGCATGCCTCCTCCCTCCCACCCAGAACAGCTGTGGACCAGTCAGCTGCCTCCTCCCTCCCAATCCTCACCCTTACCCCAGAACAGCTGTGGATAGTGAGCTGCCTCCTCCCTCCCACCCTACACCCTTACCCCAGAACAGCTGTGGACCAGTCAGCTGCCTCCTCCCTCCCAATCCTCACCCTTACCCCAGAACAGCTGTGGATCAGTAACCTGCCTCCTCCCTCGTACCCCTCACCCTTACCCCAGAACAGCTGTGCACGAGTCAGCTGCCTCCTCCCTCCCACCCTTCACCCTAACCCCAGAACAGCTGTGGATCAGTCAGCTGCCTCCTCCCTCCCACCCCTCACCCTTACTTCAGAACAGCCGTGGATCAGTCAGCTGCCTCCTCCCTCCCACCCTCCACCCTTACCCCAGAACAGCTGTGGATCAGTCAGCTGCCTCCTCCCTCACAATCCTCACCCTTACCCCAGAACAGCTGTGGATCAGTGAGCTGCCTCCTCCCTCCCACCCTTACCATTACCCCAGAACAGCTGTGGATCAGTAACCTGCCTCCTCCCTCCTACCCCTCACCCTTACCCCAGAACAGCTGTGGACCAGTCAGCTGCCTCCTCCCTCCTCCCCCTCACCCTTACCCCAGAACAGCTGTGGATCAGTAGCCTGCCTCCTCCCTCCCACCCAGAACAGCTGTGGACCAGTCAGCTGCCTCCTCCCTCCCAATCCTCACCCTTACCCCAGAACAGCTGTGGATCAGTGAGCTGCCTCCTCCCTCCCACCCTTCACCCTTACCCCAGAACAGCTGTGGATCAGTCAGCTGCCTCCTCCCTCCCACCCTCCACCCTTACCCCAGAACAGCTGTGGACCAGTCAGCTGCCTCCTCCCTCCCAATCCTCACCCTTACCCCAGAACAGCTGTGGATAGTGAGCTGCCTCCTCCCTCCCACCCTCCACCCTTACCCCAGAACAGCTGTGGACCAGTCAGCTGCCTCCTCCCTCCCAATCCTCACCCTTACCCCAGAACAGCTGTGGATCAGTAACCTGCCTCCTCCCTCGTACCCCTCACCCTTACCCCAGAACAGCTGTGCACGAGTCAGCTGCCTCCTCCCTCCCACCCTTCACCCTAACCCCAGAACAGCTGTGGATCAGTCAGCTGCCTCCTCCCTCCCACCCCTCACCCTTACTTCAGAACAGCCGTGGATCAGTCAGCTGCCTCCTCCCTCCCACCCTCCACCCTTACCCCAGAACAGCTGTGGATCAGTCAGCTGCCTCCTCCCTCCCAATCCTCACCCTTACCCCAGAACAGCTGTGGATCAGTGAGCTGCCTCCTCCCTCCCACCCTTACCATTACCCCAGAACAGCTGTGGATCAGTAACCTGCCTCCTCCCTCCTACCCCTCACCCTTACCCCAGAACAGCTGTGGACCAGTCAGCTGCCTCCTCCCTCCTCCCCCTCACCCTTACCCCAGAACAGCTGTGGATCAGTAGCCTGCCTCCTCCCTCCCACCCAGAACAGCTGTGGACCAGTCAGCTGCCTCCTCCCTCCCAATCCTCACCCTTACCCCAGAACAGCTGTGGATCAGTGAGCTGCCTCCTCCCTCCCACCCTTCACCCTTACCCCAGAACAGCTGTGGATCAGTCAGCTGCCTCCTCCCTCCCACCCTCCACCCTTACCCCAGAACAGCTGTGGACCAGTCAGCTGCCTCCTCCCTCCCAATCCTCACCCTTACCCCATAACAGCTGTGGATCAGTAACCTGCCTCCTCCCTCGTACCCCTCACCCTTACCCCATAACAGCTGTGGATCAGTAGCCTGACTCCTCCCTCCCACCCTTCACCCTTACCCCAGAACAGCTATGGACCAGTCAGCTGCCTCCTCCCTCCCAATCCTCACCCTTACTCCATAACAGCTGTGGATCAGTAGCCTGCCTCCTCCCTCCCACCCCTCACCCTTACCCCAGAACAGCTGTGGATCAGTCAGCTGCCTTCTCCCTCCCACCCTCCACCCTTACCCCAGAACAGCTGTGGACCAGTCAGCTGTCTCCTCCCTCCCAATCCTCACCCTTACCCCAGAACATCTGTGGACCAGTCAGCTGCCCCCTCCCTCCCACCCTTCACCCTTACCCCAGAACAGCTGTGGACCAGTCAGCTGCCTCCTCCCTCCCACCCTTCACCCTAACCCCAGAACAGCTTTGGACCAGTCAGCTGCCTCCTCCCTCCCACCCTTCACCCTTACCCCAGAACAGCTGTGGATCAGTCAGCTGCATCCTCCCTCCTACCCCTCACCCTTACCCCAGAACAGCTGTGGATCAGTAACCTGCCTCCTCCCTCCTACCCCTCACCCTTACCCCAGAACAGCTGTGGATCAGTAGCCTGCCTCCTCCCTCCCACCCTTCACCCTTACCCCAGAACAGCTGTGGACCAGTCAGCTGCCTCCTCCCTCCCACCCTTCACCCTTACCCCAGAACAGCTGTGGACCAGTCAGCTGCCTCCTCCCTCCCACCCCTCACCCTTACCCCAGAACAGCTGTGGATCAGTAACCTGCCTCCTCCCTCCTACCCCTCACCCTTACCCCAGAACAGCTGTGGATCAGTCAGCTGCCTCCTCCCTCCTACCCCTCACCCTTACCCCAGAACAGCTGTGGATCAGTAGCATGCCTCCTCCCTCCCACCCAGAACAGCTGTGGACCAGTCAGCTGCCTCCTCCCTCCCAATCCTCACCCTTACCCCAGAACAGCTGTGGATAGTGAGCTGCCTCCTCCCTCCCACCCTCCACCCTTACCCCAGAACAGCTGTGGACCAGTCAGCTGCCTCCTCCCTCCCAATCCTCACCCTTACCCCAGAACAGCTGTGGATCAGTAACCTGCCTCCTCCCTCGTACCCCTCACCCTTACCCCAGAACAGCTGTGCACGAGTCAGCTGCCTCCTCCCTCCCACCCTTCACCCTAACCCCAGAACATCTGTGGATCAGTCAGCTGCCTCCTCCCTCCCACCCCTCACCCTTACTTCAGAACAGCCGTGGATCAGTCAGCTGCCTCCTCCCTCCCACCCTCCACCCTTACCCCAGAACAGCTGTGGATCAGTCAGCTGCCTCCTCCCTCCCAATCCTCACCCTTACCCCAGAACAGCTGTGGATCAGTGAGCTGCCTCCTCCCTCCCACCCTTACCATTACCCCAGAACAGCTGTGGATCAGTAACCTGCCTCCTCCCTCCTACCCCTCACCCTTACCCCAGAACAGCTGTGGACCAGTCAGCTGCCTCCTCCCTCCTCCCCCTCACCCTTACCCCAGAACAGCTGTGGATCAGTAGCCTGCCTCCTCCCTCCCACCCAGAACAGCTGTGGACCAGTCAGCTGCCTCCTCCCTCCCAATCCTCACCCTTACCCCAGAACAGCTGTGGATCAGTGAGCTGCCTCCTCCCTCCCACCCTTCACCCTTACCCCAGAACAGCTGTGGATCAGTCAGCTGCCTCCTCCCTCCCACCCTCCACCCTTACCCCAGAACAGCTGTGGACCAGTCAGCTGCCTCCTCCCTCCCAATCCTCACCCTTACCCCATAACAGCTGTGGATCAGTAACCTGCCTCCTCCCTCGTACCCCTCACCCTTACCCCATAACAGCTGTGGATCAGTAGCCTGACTCCTCCCTCCCACCCTTCACCCTTACCCCAGAACAGCTATGGACCAGTCAGCTGCCTCCTCCCTCCCAATCCTCACCCTTACCCCAGAACAGCTGTGGATCAGTAGCCTGCCTCCTCCCTCCCACCCCTCACCCTTACCCCAGAACAGCTGTGGATCAGTCAGCTGCCTTCTCCCTCCCACCCTCCACCCTTACCCCAGAACAGCTGTGGACCAGTCAGCTGTCTCCTCCCTCCCAATCCTCACCCTTACCCCAGAACATCTGTGGACCAGTCAGCTGCCCCCTCCCTCCCACCCTTCACCCTTACCCCAGAACAGCTGTGGACCAGTCAGCTGCCTCCTCCCTCCCACCCTTCACCCTAACCCCAGAACAGCTTTGGACCAGTCAGCTGCCTCCTCCCTCCCACCCTTCACCCTTACCCCAGAACAGCTGTGGATCAGTCAGCTGCCTCCTCCCTCCCACCCTTCACCCTTACCCCAGAACAGCTGTGGATCAGTCAGCTGCCTCCTCCCTCCCACCCTCCACCCTTACCCCAGAACAGCTGTGGATCAGTCAGCTGCCTCCTCCCTCCCAATCCTCACCCTTACCCCAGAACAGCTGTGGATCAGTAACCTGCCTCCTCCCTCCTACCCCCCACCCTTACCCCAGAACAGCTGTGGATCAGTCAGCTGCCTTCTCCCTCCCACCCTTCACCCTTACCCCAGAACAGCTGTGGACCTGTCAGCTGCCTCCTCCCTCCCAATCCTCACCCTTACCCCAGAACAGCTGTAGACACGTCCCCTCTCCCCCCATCACCTGTCCCAGCCCATGGCCAGACACATCCCCTCTCCCCCCACCACCTGCACCAGCTCATGGCCAGACACATCCCCTCTTCCCCCACCACCTGTCCCAGCCAGAACAGGTATGGATCAGTCAGCTGCATCCTCCCTCCCAACCCTCACCCTTACCCTCCTCACCTCTGCACCTGCCAGCCCAGGGCCATTTACATTTTTGGCATTTTGGTCAGCTGCTTCATATCCTTTCACTCCACATCTGGCCAGCTCTCCACCTACTTACTGTACCTTTCTTCCCTATTTTCAGAAGATCAACCAACATCCCAAGTCTCCAACCAAGAGGCCTATCATCTTGCAAGCTCAAGTCCACGTTCCCGCCAGTAAGCACCAAATAAATGCACCAAATAAATGCACATCAATGCCCTGCCCCCATCACCTGTCCCAGCTCATGGCCAGACACATCCCCTCTCCCCCCATCACCTGTCCCAGCTCATGGCCAGACACATCCCCTCTCCCCCCATCACCTGTCCCAGTTCATGGCCAGACACATCGCCTTTCTCCACACCACCTTGCATCCGTCACTTCGTAGCTTTCGTATATTGTGTCTTGCACACTTTAATCAAAGCACCCATACCAAAGATAAAATCTGTAGGAGTATGAGTTGTGAGTCAACCTGGGCATTGCTTGCTGTACCTGCCTTGTACCATCCATGTATTAAGATGTACATGAGGCCCACATGGCAGTACAGTATCCTTAGAAAATTCGCAAACCCTGCATTGCCTGAACCCTCCAGCTTTCCTTTCAATTCCTAGGTCCTGAGCCATCCAGCCTTTCCACCAACCATGTATCCTGAGTCCTCCAGCCTTGCACTCAACCCCTAGGTCCTAAACCCTCCAGCCTTGCACTCAACCCCTGGGTCCTAAACCCTCCAGCCCACTGGGCAGGACAACTCGTAAGAATATTCTGGAACCCTGCCCCCTCGTGTGCTAGGCTGCACATCCTACCCCTTATCTCAGAACAGCTGTGGATCAGTGAGCTGCCTCCTCCCTCCCACCCTTCACCCTTACCCCAGAACAGCTGTGGATCAGTCAGCTGCATCCTCCCTCCTACCCCTCACCCTTACCCCAGAACAGCTGTGGATCAGTAACCTGCCTCCTCCCTCCTACCCCTCACCCTTACCCCAGAACAGCTGTGGATCAGTAGCCTGCCTCCTCCCTCCCACCCTTCACCCTTACCCCAGAACAGCTGTGGACCAGTCAGCTGCCTCCTCCCTCCCACCCTTCACCCTTACCCCAGAACAGCTGTGGACCAGTCAGCTGCCTCCTCCCTCCCACCCCTCACCCTTACCCCAGAACAGCTGTGGATCAGTAACCTGCCTCCTCCCTCCTACCCCTCACCCTTACCCCAGAACAGCTGTGGATCAGTCAGCTGCCTCCTCCCTCCTACCCCTCACCCTTACCCCAGAACAGCTGTGGATCAGTAGCATGCCTCCTCCCTCCCACCCAGAACAGCTGTGGACCAGTCAGCTGCCTCCTCCCTCCCAATCCTCACCCTTACCCCAGAACAGCTGTGGATAGTGAGCTGCCTCCTCCCTCCCACCCTCCACCCTTACCCCAGAACAGCTGTGGACCAGTCAGCTGCCTCCTCCCTCCCAATCCTCACCCTTACCCCAGAACAGCTGTGGATCAGTAACCTGCCTCCTCCCTCGTACCCCTCACCCTTACCCCAGAACAGCTGTGCACGAGTCAGCTGCCTCCTCCCTCCCACCCTTCACCCTAACCCCAGAACAGCTGTGGATCAGTCAGCTGCCTCCTCCCTCCCACCCCTCACCCTTACTTCAGAACAGCCGTGGATCAGTCAGCTGCCTCCTCCCTCCCACCCTCCACCCTTACCCCAGAACAGCTGTGGATCAGTCAGCTGCCTCCTCCCTCCCAATCCTCACCCTTACCCCAGAACAGCTGTGGATCAGTGAGCTGCCTCCTCCCTCCCACCCTTACCATTACCCCAGAACAGCTGTGGATCAGTAACCTGCCTCCTCCCTCCTACCCCTCACCCTTACCCCAGAACAGCTGTGGACCAGTCAGCTGCCTCCTCCCTCCTCCCCCTCACCCTTACCCCAGAACAGCTGTGGATCAGTAGCCTGCCTCCTCCCTCCCACCCAGAACAGCTGTGGACCAGTCAGCTGCCTCCTCCCTCCCAATCCTCACCCTTACACCAGAACAGCTGTGGATCAGTGAGCTGCCTCCTCCCTCCCACCCTTCACCCTTACCCCAGAACAGCTGTGGATCAGTCAGCTGCCTCCTCCCTCCCACCCTCCACCCTTACCCCAGAACAGCTGTGGACCAGTCAGCTGCCTCCTCCCTCCCAATCCTCACCCTTACCCCATAACAGCTGTGGATCAGTAACCTGCCTCCTCCCTCGTACCCCTCACCCTTACCCCATAACAGCTGTGGATCAGTAGCCTGACTCCTCCCTCCCACCCTTCACCCTTACCCCAGAACAGCTATGGACCAGTCAGCTGCCTCCTCCCTCCCAATCCTCACCCTTACCCCAGAACAGCTGTGGATCAGTAGCCTGCCTCCTCCCTCCCACCCCTCACCCTTACCCCAGAACAGCTGTGGATCAGTCAGCTGCCTTCTCCCTCCCACCCTCCACCCTTACCCCAGAACAGCTGTGGACCAGTCAGCTGTCTCCTCCCTCCCAATCCTCACCCTTACCCCAGAACATCTGTGGACCAGTCAGCTGCCCCCTCCCTCCCACCCTTCACCCTTACCCCAGAACAGCTGTGGACCAGTCAGCTGCCTCCTCCCTCCCACCCTTCACCCTAACCCCAGAACAGCTTTGGACCAGTCAGCTGCCTCCTCCCTCCCACCCTTCACCCTAACCCCAGAACAGCTTTGGACCAGTCAGCTGCCTCCTCCCTCCCACCCTTCACCCTTACCCCAGAACAGCTGTGGACCAGTCAGCTGCCTCCTCCCTCCCACCCCTCACCCTTACCCCAGAACAGCTGTGGATCAGTAACCTGCCTCCTCCCTCCTACCCCTCACCCTTACCCCAGAACAGCTGTGGATCAGTCAGCTGCCTCCTCCCTCCTACCCCTCACCCTTACCCCAGAACAGCTGTGGATCAGTAGCATGCCTCCTCCCTCCCACCCAGAACAGCTGTGGACCAGTCAGCTGCCTCCTCCCTCCCAATCCTCACCCTTACCCCAGAACAGCTGTGGATCAGTGAGCTGCCTCCTCCCTCCCACCCTTCACCCTTACCCCAGAACAGCTGTGGATCAGTCAGCTGCCTCCTCCCTCCCACCCTCCACCCTTACCCCAGAACAGCTGTGGACCAGTCAGCTGCCTCCTCCTTTTCAATCCCCACCCTTACCCCAGAACAGCTGTGGATCAGTGAGCTGCCTCCTCCCTCCCACCCTTCACCCTTACCCCAGAACATCTGTGGACCAGTCAGCTGCAGCCTCCCTCCCACCCTTCACCCTTACCCCAGAACAGCTGTGGATCAGTCAGCTGCCTCCTCCCTCCCACCCCTCACCCTTACCCCAGAACAGCTGTGGATCAGTCAGCTGCCTCCTCCCTCCCACCCCTCACCCTTACCCCAGAACAGCTGTGGATCAGTAACTTGCCTCCTCCCTCCCACCCTTCACCCTTACCCCAGAACAGCTGTGCACCAGTCAGCTGCCTCCTCCCTCCCACCCTTCACCCTAACCCCAGAACAGATGTGGATCAGTCAGCTGCCTCCTCCCTCCCACCCCTCACCCTTACCCCAGAACAGCTGTGGATCAGTCAGCTGCCTCCTCCCTCCCACCCTCCACCCTTACCCCAGAACAGCTGTGGACCAGTCAGCTGCCTCCTCCCTCCCAATCCCCACCCTTACCCCAGAACATCTGTGGACCAGTCAGCTGCCTCCTCCCTCCCACCCTTCACCCTAACCCCAGAACAGCTGTGGACCAGTCAGCTGCCTCCTCCCTCCCACCCTTCACCCTTACCCCAGAACAGCTGTGGATCAGTCAGCTGCCTCCTCCCTCCCACCCTCCACCCTTACCCCAGAACAGCTGTGGATCAGTAACCTGCCTCCTCCCTCCCAATCCTCACCCTTACCCCAGAACAGCTGTGGATCAGTAACCTGCCTCCTCCCTCCTACCCCCCACCCTTACCCCAGAACAGCTGTGGATCAGTCAGCTGCCTTCTCCCTCCCACCCTTCACCCTTACCCCAGAACAGCTGTGGACCTGTCAGCTGCCTCCTCCCTCCCAATCCTCACCCTTACCCCAGAACAGCTGTGGATCAGTCAGCTGCCTCCTCCCTCCCACCCTCCACCCTTACCCCAGAACAGCTGTGGACCAGTCAGCTGCCTCCTCCCTCCCAATCCCCACCCTTACCCCAGAACATCTGTGGACCAGTCAGCTGCCTCCTCCCTCCCACCCTTCACCCTAACCCCAGAACAGCTTTGGACCAGACAGCTGCCTCCTCCCTCCCACCCTTCACCCTTACCCCAGAACAGCTGTGGATCAGTCAGCTGCCTCCTCCCTCCCACCCTCCACCCTTACCCCAGAACAGCTGTGGATCAGTAACCTGCCTCCTCCCTCCCAATCCTCACCCTTACCCCAGAACAGCTGTGGATCAGTAACCTGCCTCCTCCCTCCTACCCCCCACCCTTACCCCAGAACAGCTGTGGATCAGTCAGCTGCCTTCTCCCTCCCACCCTTCACCCTTACCCCAGAACAGCTGTGGACCTGTCAGCTGCCTCCTCCCTCCCAATCCTCACCCTTACCCCAGAACAGCTGTAGACACGTCCCCTCTCCCCCCATCACCTGTCCCAGCCCATGGCCAGACACATCCCCTCTCCCCCCACCACCTGCACCAGCTCATGGCCAGACACATCCCCTCTTCCCCCACCACCTGTCCCAGCCAGAACAGGTATGGATCAGTCAGCTGCATCCTCCCTCCCAACCCTCACCCTTACCCTCCTCACCTCTGCACCTGCCAGCCCAGGGCCATTTACATTTTTGGCATTTTGGTCAGCTGCTTCATATCCTTTCACTCCACATCTGGCCAGCTCTCCACCTACTTACTGTACCTTTCTTCCCTATTTTCAGAAGATCAACCAACATCCCAAGTCTCCAACCAAGAGGCCTATCATCTTGCAAGCTCAAGTCCACGTTCCCGCCAGTAAGCACCAAATAAATGCACCAAATAAATGCACATCAATGCCCTGCCCCCATCACCTGTCCCAGCTCATGGCCAGACACATCCCCTCTCCCCCCATCACCTGTCCCAGCTCATGGCCAGACACATCCCCTCTCCCCCCATCACCTGTCCCAGTTCATGGCCAGACACATCGCCTTTCTCCACACCACCTTGCATCCGTCACTTCGTAGCTTTCGTATATTGTGTCTTGCACACTTTAATCAAAGCACCCATACCAAAGATAAAATCTGTAGGAGTATGAGTTGTGAGTCAACCTGGGCATTGCTTGCTGTACCTGCCTTGTACCATCCATGTATTAAGATGTACATGAGGCCCACATGGCAGTACAGTATCCTTAGAAAATTCGCAAACCCTGCATTGCCTGAACCCTCCAGCTTTCCTTTCAATTCCTAGGTCCTGAGCCATCCAGCCTTTCCACCAACCATGTATCCTGAGTCCTCCAGCCTTGCACTCAACCCCTAGGTCCTAAACCCTCCAGCCTTGCACTCAACCCCTGGGTCCTAAACCCTCCAGCCCACTGGGCAGGACAACTCGTAAGAATATTCTGGAACCCTGCCCCCTCGTGTGCTAGGCTGCACATCCTACCCCTTATCTCAGAACAGCTGTGGATCAGTGAGCTGCCTCCTCCCTCCCACCCTTCACCCTTACCCCAGAACAGCTGTGGATCAGTCAGCTGCATCCTCCCTCCTACCCCTCACCCTTACCCCAGAACAGCTGTGGATCAGTAACCTGCCTCCTCCCTCCTACCCCTCACCCTTACCCCAGAACAGCTGTGGATCAGTAGCCTGCCTCCTCCCTCCCACCCTTCACCCTTACCCCAGAACAGCTGTGGACCAGTCAGCTGCCTCCTCCCTCCCACCCTTCACCCTTACCCCAGAACAGCTGTGGACCAGTCAGCTGCCTCCTCCCTCCCACCCCTCACCCTTACCCCAGAACAGCTGTGGATCAGTAACCTGCCTCCTCCCTCCTACCCCTCACCCTTACCCCAGAACAGCTGTGGATCAGTCAGCTGCCTCCTCCCTCCTACCCCTCACCCTTACCCCAGAACAGCTGTGGATCAGTAGCATGCCTCCTCCCTCCCACCCAGAACAGCTGTGGACCAGTCAGCTGCCTCCTCCCTCCCAATCCTCACCCTTACCCCAGAACAGCTGTGGATAGTGAGCTGCCTCCTCCCTCCCACCCTCCACCCTTACCCCAGAACAGCTGTGGACCAGTCAGCTGCCTCCTCCCTCCCAATCCTCACCCTTACCCCAGAACAGCTGTGGATCAGTAACCTGCCTCCTCCCTCGTACCCCTCACCCTTACCCCAGAACAGCTGTGCACGAGTCAGCTGCCTCCTCCCTCCCACCCTTCACCCTAACCCCAGAACAGCTGTGGATCAGTCAGCTGCCTCCTCCCTCCCACCCCTCACCCTTACTTCAGAACAGCCGTGGATCAGTCAGCTGCCTCCTCCCTCCCACCCTCCACCCTTACCCCAGAACAGCTGTGGATCAGTCAGCTGCCTCCTCCCTCCCAATCCTCACCCTTACCCCAGAACAGCTGTGGATCAGTGAGCTGCCTCCTCCCTCCCACCCTTACCATTACCCCAGAACAGCTGTGGATCAGTAACCTGCCTCCTCCCTCCTACCCCTCACCCTTACCCCAGAACAGCTGTGGACCAGTCAGCTGCCTCCTCCCTCCTCCCCCTCACCCTTACCCCAGAACAGCTATGGATCAGTAGCCTGCCTCCTCCCTCCCACCCAGAACAGCTGTGGACCAGTCAGCTGCCTCCTCCCTCCCAATCCTCACCCTTACCCCAGAACAGCTGTGGATCAGTGAGCTGCCTCCTCCCTCCCACCCTTCACCCTTACCCCAGAACAGCTGTGGATCAGTCAGCTGCCTCCTCCCTCCCACCCTCCACCCTTACCCCAGAACAGCTGTGGACCAGTCAGCTGCCTCCTCCCTCCCAATCCTCACCCTTACCCCATAACAGCTGTGGATCAGTAACCTGCCTCCTCCCTCGTACCCCTCACCCTTACCCCATAACAGCTGTGGATCAGTAGCCTGACTCCTCCCTCCCACCCTTCACCCTTACCCCAGAACAGCTATGGACCAGTCAGCTGCCTCCTCCCTCCCAATCCTCACCCTTACCCCAGAACAGCTGTGGATCAATAGCCTGCCTCCTCCCTCCCACCCCTCACCCTTACCCCAGAACAGCTGTGGATCAGTCAGCTGCCTTCTCCCTCCCACCCTCCACCCTTACCCCAGAACAGCTGTGGACCAGTCAGCTGTCTCCTCCCTCCCAATCCTCACCCTTACCCCAGAACATCTGTGGACCAGTCAGCTGCCCCCTCCCTCCCACCCTTCACCCTTACCCCAGAACAGCTGTGGACCAGTCAGCTGCCTCCTCCCTCCCACCCTTCACCCTAACCCCAGAACAGCTTTGGACCAGTCAGCTGCCTCCTCCCTCCCACCCTTCACCCTAACCCCAGAACAGCTTTGGACCAGTCAGCTGCCTCCTCCCTCCCACCCTTCACCCTTACCCCAGAACAGCTGTGGACCAGTCAGCTGCCTCCTCCCTCCCACCCCTCACCCTTACCCCAGAACAGCTGTGGATCAGTAACCTGCCTCCTCCCTCCTACCCCTCACCCTTACCCCAGAACAGCTGTGGATCAGTCAGCTGCCTCCTCCCTCCTACCCCTCACCCTTACCCCAGAACAGCTGTGGATCAGTAGCATGCCTCCTCCCTCCCACCCAGAACAGCTGTGGACCAGTCAGCTGCCTCCTCCCTCCCAATCCTCACCCTTACCCCAGAACAGCTGTGGATCAGTGAGCTGCCTCCTCCCTCCCACCCTTCACCCTTACCCCAGAACAGCTGTGGATCAGTCAGCTGCCTCCTCCCTCCCACCCTCCACCCTTACCCCAGAACAGCTGTGGACCAGTCAGCTGCCTCCTCCTTTTCAATCCCCACCCTTACCCCAGAACAGCTGTGGATCAGTGAGCTGCCTCCTCCCTCCCACCCTTCACCCTTACCCCAGAACATCTGTGGACCAGTCAGCTGCAGCCTCCCTCCCACCCTTCACCCTTACCCCAGAACAGCTGTGGATCAGTCAGCTGCCTCCTCCCTCCCACCCCTCACCCTTACCCCAGAACAGCTGTGGATCAGTCAGCTGCCTCCTCCCTCCTACCCCTCACCCTTACCCCAGAACAGCTGTGGATCAGTAACTTGCCTCCTCCCTCCCACCCTTCACCCTTACCCCAGAACAGCTGTGCACCAGTCAGCTGCCTCCTCCCTCCCACCCTTCACCCTAACCCCAGAACAGATGTGGATCAGTCAGCTGCCTCCTCCCTCCCACCCCTCACCCTTACCCCAGAACAGCTGTGGATCAGTCAGCTGCCTCCTCCCTCCCACCCTCCACCCTTACCCCAGAACAGCTGTGGACCAGTCAGCTGCCTCCTCCCTCCCAATCCCCACCCTTACCCCAGAACATCTGTGGACCAGTCAGCTGCCTCCTCCCTCCCACCCTTCACCCTAACCCCAGAACAGCTTTGGACCAGTCAGCTGCCTCCTCCCTCCCACCCTTCACCCTTACCCCAGAACAGCTGTGGATCAGTCAGCTGCCTCCTCCCTCCCACCCTCCACCCTTACCCCAGAACAGCTGTGGATCAGTAACCTGCCTCCTCCCTCCCAATCCTCACCCTTACCCCAGAACAGCTGTGGATCAGTAACCTGCCTCCTCCCTCCTACCCCCCACCCTTACCCCAGAACAGCTGTGGACCAGTCAGCTGCCTTCTCCCTCCCACCCTTCACCCTTACCCCAGAACAGCTGTGGACCTGTCAGCTGCCTCCTCCCTCCCAATCCTCACCCTTACCCCAGAACAGCTGTGGATCAGTCAGCTGCCTCCTCCCTCCCACCCTCCACCCTTACCCCAGAACAGCTGTGGACCAGTCAGCTGCCTCCTCCCTCCCAATCCCCACCCTTACCCCAGAACATCTGTGGACCAGTCAGCTGCCTCCTCCCTCCCACCCTTCACCCTAACCCCAGAACAGCTTTGGACCAGTCAGCTGCCTCCTCCCTCCCACCCTTCACCCTTACCCCAGAACAGCTGTGGATCAGTCAGCTGCCTCCTCCCTCCCACCCTCCACCCTTACCCCAGAACAGCTGTGGATCAGTAACCTGCCTCCTCCCTCCCAATCCTCACCCTTACCCCAGAACAGCTGTGGATCAGTAACCTGCCTCCTCCCTCCTACCCCCCACCCTTACCCCAGAACAGCTGTGGATCAGTCAGCTGCCTTCTCCCTCCCACCCTTCACCCTTACCCCAGAACAGCTGTGGACCTGTCAGCTGCCTCCTCCCTCCCAATCCTCACCCTTACCCCAGAACAGCTGTAGACACGTCCCCTCTCCCCCCATCACCTGTCCCAGCCCATGGCCAGACACATCCCCTCTCCCCCCACCACCTGCACCAGCTCATGGCCAGACACATCCCCTCTTCCCCCACCACCTGTCCCAGCCAGAACAGGTATGGATCAGTCAGCTGCATCCTCCCTCCCAACCCTCACCCTTACCCTCCTCACCTCTGCACTTGCCAGCCCAGGGCCATTTACATTTTTGGCATTTTGGTCAGCTGCTTCATATCCTTTCACTCCACATCTGGCCAGCTCTCCACCTACTTACTGTACCTTTCTTCCCTATTTTCAGAAGATCAACCAACATCCCAAGTCTCCAACCAAGAGGCCTATCATCTTGCAAGCTCAAGTCCACGTTCCCGCCAGTAAGCACCAAATAAATGCACCAAATAAATGCACATCAATGCCCTGCCCCCATCACCTGTCCCAGCTCATGGCCAGACACATCCCCTCTCCCCCCATCACCTGTCCCAGCTCATGGCCAGACACATCCCCTCTCCCCCCAACACCTGTCCCAGTTCATGGCCAGACACATCGCCTTTCTCCACACCACCTTGCATCCGTCACTTCGTAGCTTTCGTATATTGTGTCTTGCACACTTTAATCAAAGCACCCATACCAAAGATAAAATCTGTAGGAGTAGGAGTTGTGAGTCAACCTGGGCATTGCTTGCTGTACCTGCCTTGTACCATCCATGTATTAAGATGTACATGAGGCCCACATGGCAGTACAGTATCCTTAGAAAATTCGCAAACCCTGCATTGCCTGAACCCTCCAGCTTTCCTTTCAATTCCTAGGTCCTGAGCCATCCAGCCTTTCCACCAACCATGTATCCTGAGTCCTCCAGCCTTGCACTCAACCCCTAGGTCCTAAACCCTCCAGCCTTGCACTCAACCCCTGGGTCCTAAACCCTCCAGCCCACTGGGCAGGACAACTCGTAAGAATATTCTGGAACCCTGCCCCCTCGTGTGCTAGGCTGCACATCTTACCCCTTATCTCAGAACAGCTGTGGATCAGTGAGCTGCCTCCTCCCTCCCACCCTTCACCCTTACCCCAGAACAGCTGTGGATCAGTCAGCTGCCTCCTCCCTCCTACCCCTCACCCTTACCCCAGAACAGCTGTGGATCAGTAACCTGCCTCCTCCCTCCTACCCCTCACCCTTACCCCAGAACAGCTGTGGATCAGTAGCCTGCCTCCTCCCTCCCACCCTTCACCCTTACCCCAGAACAGCTGTGGACCAGTCAGCTGCCTCCTCCCTCCCACCCTTCACCCTTACCCCAGAACAGCTGTGGACCATTCAGCTGCCTCCTCCCTCCCACCCCTCACCCTTACCCCAGAACAGCTGTGGATCAGTAACCTGCCTCCTCCCTCCTACCCCTCACCCTTACCCCAGAACAGCTGTGGATCAGTCAGCTGCCTCCTCCCTCCTACCCCTCACCCTTACCCCAGAACAGCTGTGGATCAGTAGCATGCCTCCTCCCTCCCACCCAGAACAGCTGTGGACCAGTCAGCTGCCTCCTCCCTCCCAATCCTCACCCTTACCCCAGAACAGCTGTGGATAGTGAGCTGCCTCCTCCCTCCCACCCTCCACCCTTACCCCAGAACAGCTGTGGACCAGTCAGCTGCCTCCTCCCTCCCAATCCTCACCCTTACCCCAGAACAGCTGTGGATCAGTAACCTGCCTCCTCCCTCGTACCCCTCACCCTTACCCCATAACAGCTGTGGATCAGTAGCCTGACTCCTCCCTCCCACCCTTCACCCTTACCCCAGAACAGCTATGGACCAGTCAGCTGCCTCCTCCCTCCCAATCCTCACCCTTACCCCAGAACAGCTGTGGATCAGTAGCCTGCCTCCTCCCTCCCACCCCTCACCCTTACCCCAGAACAGCTGTGGATCAGTCAGCTGCCTTCTCCCTCCCACCCTCCACCCTTACCCCAGAACAGCTGTGGACCAGTCAGCTGTCTCCTCCCTCCCAATCCTCACCCTTACCCCAGAACATCTGTGGACCAGTCAGCTGCCCCCTCCCTCCCACCCTTCACCCTTACCCCAGAACAGCTGTGGACCAGTCAGCTGCCTCCTCCCTCCCACCCTTCACCCTAACCCCAGAACAGCTTTGGACCAGTCAGCTGCCTCCTCCCTCCCACCCTTCACCCTTACCCCAGAACAGCTGTGGATCAGTCAGCTGCCTCCTCCCTCCCACCCTTCACCCTTACCCCAGAACAGCTGTGGATCAGTCAGCTGCCTCCTCCCTCCCACCCTCCACCCTTACCCCAGAACAGCTGTGGATCAGTCAGCTGCCTCCTCCCTCCCAATCCTCACCCTTACCCCAGAACAGCTGTGGATCAGTAACCTGCCTCCTCCCTCCTACCCCCCACCCTTACCCCAGAACAGCTGTGGATCAGTCAGCTGCCTTCTCCCTCCCACCCTTCACCCTTACCCCAGAACAGCTGTGGACCTGTCAGCTGCCTCCTCCCTCCCAATCCTCACCCTTACCCCAGAACAGCTGTAGACACGTCCCCTCTCCCCCCATCACCTGTCCCAGCCCATGGCCAGACACATCCCCTCTCCCCCCACCACCTGCACCAGCTCATGGCCAGACACATCCCCTCTTCCCCCACCACCTGTCCCAGCCAGAACAGGTATGGATCAGTCAGCTGCATCCTCCCTCCCAACCCTCACCCTTACCCTCCTCACCTCTGCACCTGCCAGCCCAGGGCCATTTACATTTTTGGCATTTTGGTCAGCTGCTTCATATCCTTTCACTCCACATCTGGCCAGCTCTCCACCTACTTACTGTACCTTTCTTCCCTATTTTCAGAAGATCAACCAACATCCCAAGTCTCCAACCAAGAGGCCTATCATCTTGCAAGCTCAAGTCCACGTTCCCGCCAGTAAGCACCAAATAAATGCACCAAATAAATGCACATCAATGCCCTGCCCCCATCACCTGTCCCAGCTCATGGCCAGACACATCCCCTCTCCCCCCATCACCTGTCCCAGCTCATGGCCAGACACATCCCCTCTCCCCCCATCACCTGTCCCAGTTCATGGCCAGACACATCGCCTTTCTCCACACCACCTTGCATCCGTCACTTCGTAGCTTTCGTATATTGTGTCTTGCACACTTTAATCAAAGCACCCATACCAAAGATAAAATCTGTAGGAGTAGGAGTTGTGAGTCAACCTGGGCATTGCTTGCTGTACCTGCCTTGTACCATCCATGTATTAAGATGTACATGAGGCCCACATGGCAGTACAGTATCCTTAGAAAATTCGCAAACCCTGCATTGCCTGAACCCTCCAGCTTTCCTTTCAATTCCTAGGTCCTGAGCCATCCAGCCTTTCCACCAACCATGTATCCTGAGTCCTCCAGCCTTGCACTCAACCCCTAGGTCCTAAACCCTCCAGCCTTGCACTCAACCCCTGGGTCCTAAACCCTCCAGCCCACTGGGCAGGACAACTCGTAAGAATATTCTGGAACCCTGCCCCCTCGTGTGCTAGGCTGCACATCCTACCCCTTATCTCAGAACAGCTGTGGATCAGTGAGCTGCCTCCTCCCTCCCACCCTTCACCCTTACCCCAGAACAGCTGTGGATCAGTCAGCTGCATCCTCCCTCCTACCCCTCACCCTTACCCCAGAACAGCTGTGGATCAGTAACCTGCCTCCTCCCTCCTACCCCTCACCCTTACCCCAGAACAGCTGTGGATCAGTAGCCTGCCTCCTCCCTCCCACCCTTCACCCTTACCCCAGAACAGCTGTGGACCAGTCAGCTGCCTCCTCCCTCCCACCCTTCACCCTTACCCCAGAACAGCTGTGGACCATTCAGCTGCCTCCTCCCTCCCACCCCTCACCCTTACCCCAGAACAGCTGTGGATCAGTAACCTGCCTCCTCCCTCCTACCCCTCACCCTTACCCCAGAACAGCTGTGGATCAGTCAGCTGCCTCCTCCCTCCTACCCCTCACCCTTACCCCAGAACAGCTGTGGATCAGTAGCATGCCTCCTCCCTCCCACCCAGAACAGCTGTGGACCAGTCAGCTGCCTCCTCCCTCCCAATCCTCACCCTTACCCCAGAACAGCTGTGGATAGTGAGCTGCCTCCTCCCTCCCACCCTCCACCCTTACCCCAGAACAGCTGTGGACCAGTCAGCTGCCTCCTCCCTCCCAATCCTCACCCTTACCCCAGAACAGCTGTGGATCAGTAACCTGCCTCCTCCCTCGTACCCCTCACCCTTACCCCAGAACAGCTGTGCACGAGTCAGCTGCCTCCTCCCTCCCACCCTTCACCCTAACCCCAGAACAGCTGTGGATCAGTCAGCTGCCTCCTCCCTCCCACCCCTCACCCTTACTTCAGAACAGCCGTGGATCAGTCAGCTGCCTCCTCCCTCCCACCCTCCACCCTTACCCCAGAACAGCTGTGGATCAGTCAGCTGCCTCCTCCCTCCCAATCCTCACCCTTACCCCAGAACAGCTGTGGATCAGTGAGCTGCCTCCTCCCTCCCACCCTTACCATTACCCCAGAACAGCTGTGGATCAGTAACCTGCCTCCTCCCTCCTACCCCTCACCCTTACCCCAGAACAGCTGTGGACCAGTCAGCTGCCTCCTCCCTCCTCCCCCTCACCCTTACCCCAGAACAGCTGTGGATCAGTAGCCTGCCTCCTCCCTCCCACCCAGAACAGCTGTGGACCAGTCAGCTGCCTCCTCCCTCCCAATCCTCACCCTTACCCCAGAACAGCTGTGGATCAGTGAGCTGCCTCCTCCCTCCCACCCTTCACCCTTACCCCAGAACAGCTGTGGATCAGTCAGCTGCCTCCTCCCTCCCACCCTCCACCCTTACCCCAGAACAGCTGTGGACCAGTCAGCTGCCTCCTCCCTCCCAATCCTCACCCTTACCCCATAACAGCTGTGGATCAGTAACCTGCCTCCTCCCTCGTACCCCTCACCCTTACCCCATAACAGCTGTGGATCAGTAGCCTGACTCCTCCCTCCCACCCTTCACCCTTACCCCATAACAGCTATGGACCAGTCAGCTGCCTCCTCCCTCCCAATCCTCACCCTTACCCCAGAACAGCTGTGGATCAGTAGCCTGCCTCCTCCCTCCCACCCCTCACCCTTACCCCAGAACAGCTGTGGATCAGTCAGCTGCCTTCTCCCTCCCACCCTCCACCCTTACCCCAGAACAGCTGTGGACCAGTCAGCTGTCTCCTCCCTCCCAATCCTCACCCTTACCCCAGAACATCTGTGGACCAGTCAGCTGCCCCCTCCCTCCCACCCTTCACCCTTACCCCAGAACAGCTGTGGACCAGTCAGCTGCCTCCTCCCTCCCACCCTTCACCCTAACCCCAGAACAGCTTTGGACCAGTCAGCTGCCTCCTCCCTCCCACCCTTCACCCTTACCCCAGAACAGCTGTGGATCAGTCAGCTGCATCCTCCCTCCTACCCCTCACCCTTACCCCAGAACAGCTGTGGATCAGTAACCTGCCTCCTCCCTCCTACCCCTCACCCTTACCCCAGAACAGCTGTGGATCAGTAGCCTGCCTCCTCCCTCCCACCCTTCACCCTTACCCCAGAACAGCTGTGGACCAGTCAGCTGCCTCCTCCCTCCCACCCCTCACCCTTACCCCAGAACAGCTGTGGACCAGTCAGCTGCCTCCTCCCTCCCACCCCTCACCCTTACCCCAGAACAGCTGTGGATCAGTAACCTGCCTCCTCCCTCCTACCCCTCACCCTTACCCCAGAACAGCTGTGGATCAGTCAGCTGCCTCCTCCCTCCTACCCCTCACCCTTACCCCAGAACAGCTGTGGATCAGTAGCATGCCTCCTCCCTCCCACCCAGAACAGCTGTGGACCAGTCAGCTGCCTCCTCCCTCCCAATCCTCACCCTTACCCCAGAACAGCTGTGGATAGTGAGCTGCCTCCTCCCTCCCACCCTCCACCCTTACCCCAGAACAGCTGTGGACCAGTCAGATGCCTCCTCCCTCCCAATCCTCACCCTTACCCCAGAACAGCTGTGGATCAGTAACCTGCCTCCTCCCTCGTACCCCTCACCCTTACCCCAGAACAGCTGTGCACGAGTCAGCTGCCTCCTCCCTCCCACCCTTCACCCTAACCCCAGAACAGCTGTGGATCAGTCAGCTGCCTCCTCCCTCCCACCCCTCACCCTTACTTCAGAACAGCCGTGGATCAGTCAGCTGCCTCCTCCCTCCCACCCTCCACCCTTACCCCAGAACAGCTGTGGATCAGTCAGCTGCCTCCTCCCTCCCAATCCTCACCCTTACCCCAGAACAGCTGTGGATCAGTGAGCTGCCTCCTCCCTCCCACCCTTACCATTACCCCAGAACAGCTGTGGATCAGTAACCTGCCTCCTCCCTCCTACCCCTCACCCTTACCCCAGAACAGCTGTGGACCAGTCAGCTGCCTCCTCCCTCCTCCCCCTCACCCTTACCCCAGAACAGCTGTGGATCAGTAGCCTGCCTCCTCCCTCCCACCCAGAACAGCTGTGGACCAGTCAGCTGCCTCCTCCCTCCCAATCCTCACCCTTACCCCAGAACAGCTGTGGATCAGTGAGCTGCCTCCTCCCTCCCACCCTTCACCCTTACCCCAGAACAGCTGTGGATCAGTCAGCTGCCTCCTCCCTCCCACCCTCCACCCTTACCCCAGAACAGCTGTGGACCAGTCAGCTGCCTCCTCCCTCCCAATCCTCACCCTTACCCCAGAACAGCTGTGGATAGTGAGCTGCCTCCTCCCTCCCACCCTCCACCCTTACCCCAGAACAGCTGTGGACCAGTCAGCTGCCTCCTCCCTCCCAATCCTCACCCTTACCCCAGAACAGCTGTGGATCAGTAACCTGCCTCCTCCCTCGTACCCCTCACCCTTACCCCAGAACAGCTGTGCACGAGTCAGCTGCCTCCTCCCTCCCACCCTTCACCCTAACCCCAGAACAGCTGTGGATCAGTCAGCTGCCTCCTCCCTCCCACCCCTCACCCTTACTTCAGAACAGCCGTGGATCAGTCAGCTGCCTCCTCCCTCCCACCCTCCACCCTTACCCCAGAACAGCTGTGGATCAGTCAGCTGCCTCCTCCCTCCCAATCCTCACCCTTACCCCAGAACAGCTGTGGATCAGTGAGCTGCCTCCTCCCTCCCACCCTTACCATTACCCCAGAACAGCTGTGGATCAGTAACCTGCCTCCTCCCTCCTACCCCTCACCCTTACCCCAGAACAGCTGTGGACCAGTCAGCTGCCTCCTCCCTCCTCCCCCTCACCCTTACCCCAGAACAGCTGTGGATCAGTAGCCTGCCTCCTCCCTCCCACCCAGAACAGCTGTGGACCAGTCAGCTGCCTCCTCCCTCCCAATCCTCACCCTTACCCCAGAACAGCTGTGGATCAGTGAGCTGCCTCCTCCCTCCCACCCTTCACCCTTACCCCAGAACAGCTGTGGATCAGTCAGCTGCCTCCTCCCTCCCACCCTCCACCCTTACCCCAGAACAGCTGTGGACCAGTCAGCTGCCTCCTCCCTCCCAATCCTCACCCTTACCCCATAACAGCTGTGGATCAGTAACCTGCCTCCTCCCTCGTACCCCTCACCCTTACCCCATAACAGCTGTGGATCAGTAGCCTGACTCCTCCCTCCCACCCTTCACCCTTACCCCAGAACAGCTATGGACCAGTCAGCTGCCTCCTCCCTCCCAATCCTCACCCTTACCCCATAACAGCTGTGGATCAGTAGCCTGCCTCCTCCCTCCCACCCCTCACCCTTACCCCAGAACAGCTGTGGATCAGTCAGCTGCCTTCTCCCTCCCACCCTCCACCCTTACCCCAGAACAGCTGTGGACCAGTCAGCTGTCTCCTCCCTCCCAATCCTCACCCTTACCCCAGAACATCTGTGGACCAGTCAGCTGCCCCCTCCCTCCCACCCTTCACCCTTACCCCAGAACAGCTGTGGACCAGTCAGCTGCCTCCTCCCTCCCACCCTTCACCCTAACCCCAGAACAGCTTTGGACCAGTCAGCTGCCTCCTCCCTCCCACCCTTCACCCTTACCCCAGAACAGCTGTGGATCAGTCAGCTGCCTCCTCCCTCCTACCCCTCACCCTTACCCCAGAACAGCTGTGGATCAGTAACCTGCCTCCTCCCTCCTACCCCTCACCCTTACCCCAGAACAGCTGTGGATCAGTAGCCTGCCTCCTCCCTCCCACCCTTCACCCTTACCCCATAACAGCTGTGGACCAGTCAGCTGCCTCCTCCCTCCCACCCTTCACCCTTACCCCAGAACAGCTGTGGACCAGTCAGCTGCCTCCTCCCTCCCACCCCTCACCCTTACCCCAGAACAGCTGTGGATCAGTAACCTGCCTCCTCCCTCCTACCCCTCACCCTTACCCCAGAACAGCTGTGGATCAGTCAGCTGCCTCCTCCCTCCTACCCCTCACCCTTACCCCAGAACAGCTGTGGATCAGTAGCCTGCCTCCTCCCTCCCACCCAGAACAGCTGTGGACCAGTCAGCTGCCTCCTCCCTCCCAATCCTCACCCTTACCCCAGAACAGCTGTGGATCAGTGAGCTGCCTCCTCCCTCCCACCCTTCACCCTTACCCCAGAACAGCTGTGGATCAGTCAGCTGCCTCCTCCCTCCCACCCTCCACCCTTACCCCAGAACAGCTGTGGACCAGTCAGCTGCCTCCTCCCTCCCAATCCTCACCCTTACCCCATAACAGCTGTGGATCAGTAACCTGCCTCCTCCCTCGTACCCCTCACCCTTACCCCATAACAGCTGTGGATCAGTAGCCTGACTCCTCCCTCCCACCCTTCACCCTTACCCCAGAACAGCTATGGACCAGTCAGCTGCCTCCTCCCTCCCAATCCTCACCCTTACCCCAGAACAGCTGTGGATCAGTAGCCTGCCTCCTCCCTCCCACCCCTCACCCTTACCCCAGAACAGCTGTGGATCAGTCAGCTGCCTTCTCCCTCCCACCCTCCACCCTTACCCCAGAACAGCTGTGGACCAGTCAGCTGTCTCCTCCCTCCCAATCCTCACCCTTACCCCAGAACATCTGTGGACCAGTCAGCTGCCTCCTCCCTCCCACCCTTCACCCTTACCCCAGAACAGCTGTGGACCAGTCAGCTGCCTCCTCCCTCCCACCCTTCACCCTAACCCCAGAACAGCTTTGGACCAGTCAGCTGCCTCCTCCCTCCCACCCTTCACCCTTACCCCAGAACAGCTGTGGATCAGTCAGCTGCCTCCTCCCTCCCACCCTTCACCCTTACCCCAGAACAGCTGTGGATCAGTCAGCTGCCTCCTCCCTCCCACCCTCCACCCTTACCCCAGAACAGCTGTGGATCAGTCAGCTGCCTCCTCCCTCCCAATCCTCACCCTTACCCCAGAACAGCTGTGGATCAGTAACCTGCCTCCTCCCTCCTACCCCCCACCCTTACCCCAGAACAGCTGTGGATCAGTCAGCTGCCTTCTCCCTCCCACCCTTCACCCTTACCCCAGAACAGCTGTGGACCTGTCAGCTGCCTCCTCCCTCCCAATCCTCACCCTTACCCCAGAACAGCTGTAGACACGTCCCCTCTCCCCCCATCACCTGTCCCAGCCCATGGCCAGACACATCCCCTCTCCCCCCACCACCTGCACCAGCTCATGGCCAGACACATCCCCTCTTCCCCCACCACCTGTCCCAGCCAGAACAGGTATGGATCAGTCAGCTGCATCCTCCCTCCCAACCCTCACCCTTACCCTCCTCACCTCTGCACCTGCCAGCCCAGGGCCATTTACATTTTTGGCATTTTGGTCAGCTGCTTCATATCCTTTCACTCCACATCTGGCCAGCTCTCCACCTACTTACTGTACCTTTCTTCCCTATTTTCAGAAGATCAACCAACATCCCAAGTCTCCAACCAAGAGGCCTATCATCTTGCAAGCTCAAGTCCACGTTCCCGCCAGTAAGCACCAAATAAATGCACCAAATAAATGCACATCAATGCCCTGCCCCCATCACCTGTCCCAGCTCATGGCCAGACACATCCCCTCTCCCCCCATCACCTGTCCCAGCTCATGGCCAGACACATCCCCTCTCCCCCCATCACCTGTCCCAGTTCATGGCCAGACACATCGCCTTTCTCCACACCACCTTGCATCCGTCACTTCGTAGCTTTCGTATATTGTGTCTTGCACACTTTAATCAAAGCACCCATACCAAAGATAAAATCTGTAGGAGTAGGAGTTGTGAGTCAACCTGGGCATTGCTTGCTGTACCTGCCTTGTACCATCCATGTATTAAGATGTACATGAGGCCCACATGGCAGTACAGTATCCTTAGAAAATTCGCAAACCCTGCATTGCCTGAACCCTCCAGCTTTCCTTTCAATTCCTAGGTCCTGAGCCATCCAGCCTTTCCACCAACCATGTATCCTGAGTCCTCCAGCCTTGCACTCAACCCCTAGGTCCTAAACCCTCCAGCCTTGCACTCAACCCCTGGGTCCTAAACCCTCCAGCCCACTGGGCAGGACAACTCGTAAGAATATTCTGGAACCCTGCCCCCTCGTGTGCTAGGCTGCACATCCTACCCCTTATCTCAGAACAGCTGTGGATCAGTGAGCTGCCTCCTCCCTCCCACCCTTCACCCTTACCCCAGAACAGCTGTGGATCAGTCAGCTGCATCCTCCCTCCTACCCCTCACCCTTACCCCAGAACAGCTGTGGATCAGTAACCTGCCTCCTCCCTCCTACCCCTCACCCTTACCCCAGAACAGCTGTGGATCAGTAGCCTGCCTCCTCCCTCCCACCCTTCACCCTTACCCCAGAACAGCTGTGGACCAGTCAGCTGCCTCCTCCCTCCCACCCTTCACCCTTACCCCAGAACAGCTGTGGACCAGTCAGCTGCCTCCTCCCTCCCACCCCTCACCCTTACCCCAGAACAGCTGTGGATCAGTAACCTGCCTCCTCCCTCCTACCCCTCACCCTTACCCCAGAACAGCTGTGGATCAGTCAGCTGCCTCCTCCCTCCTACCCCTCACCCTTACCCCAGAACAGCTGTGGATCAGTAGCATGCCTCCTCCCTCCCACCCAGAACAGCTGTGGACCAGTCAGCTGCCTCCTCCCTCCCAATCCTCACCCTTACCCCAGAACAGCTGTGGATAGTGAGCTGCCTCCTCCCTCCCACCCTCCACCCTTACCCCAGAACAGCTGTGGATCAGTAACCTGCCTCCTCCCTCGTACCCCTCACCCTTACCCCAGAACAGCTGTGCACGAGTCAGCTGCCTCCTCCCTCCCACCCTTCACCCTAACCCCAGAACAGCTGTGGATCAGTCAGCTGCCTCCTCCCTCCCACCCCTCACCCTTACTTCAGAACAGCCGTGGATCAGTCAGCTGCCTCCTCCCTCCCACCCTCCACCCTTACCCCAGAACAGCTGTGGATCAGTCAGCTGCCTCCTCCCTCCCAATCCTCACCCTTACCCCAGAACAGCTGTGGATCAGTGAGCTGCCTCCTCCCTCCCACCCTTACCATTACCCCAGAACAGCTGTGGATCAGTAACCTGCCTCCTCCCTCCTACCCCTCACCCTTACCCCAGAACAGCTGTGGACCAGTCAGCTGCCTCCTCCCTCCTCCCCCTCACCCTTACCCCAGAACAGCTGTGGATCAGTAGCCTGCCTCCTCCCTCCCACCCAGAACAGCTGTGGACCAGTCAGCTGCCTCCTCCCTCCCAATCCTCACCCTTACCCCAGAACAGCTGTGGATCAGTGAGCTGCCTCCTCCCTCCCACCCTTCACCCTTACCCCAGAACAGCTGTGGATCAGTCAGCTGCCTCCTCCCTCCCACCCTCCACCCTTACCCCAGAACAGCTGTGGACCAGTCAGCTGCCTCCTCCCTCCCAATCCTCACCCTTACCCCATAACAGCTGTGGATCAGTAACCTGCCTCCTCCCTCGTACCCCTCACCCTTACCCCATAACAGCTGTGGATCAGTAGCCTGACTCCTCCCTCCCAACCTTCACCCTTACCCCAGAACAGCTATGGACCAGTCAGCTGCCTCCTCCCTCCCAATCCTCACCCTTACCCCAGAACAGCTGTGGATCAGTAGCCTGCCTCCTCCCTCCCACCCCTCACCCTTACCCCATAACAGCTGTGGATCAGTCAGCTGCCTTCTCCCTCCCACCCTCCACCCTTACCCCAGAACAGCTGTGGACCAGTCAGCTGTCTCCTCCCTCCCAATCCTCACCCTTACCCCAGAACATCTGTGGACCAGTCAGCTGCCCCCTCCCTCCCACCCTTCACCCTTACCCCAGAACAGCTGTGGACCAGTCAGCTGCCTCCTCCCTCCCACCCTTCACCCTAACCCCAGAACAGCTTTGGACCAGTCAGCTGCCTCCTCCCTCCCACCCTTCACCCTAACCCCAGAACAGCTTTGGACCAGTCAGCTGCCTCCTCCCTCCCACCCTTCACCCTTACCCCAGAACAGCTGTGGACCAGTCAGCTGCCTCCTCCCTCCCACCCCTCACCCTTACCCCAGAACAGCTGTGGATCAGTAACCTGCCTCCTCCCTCCTACCCCTCACCCTTACCCCAGAACAGCTGTGGATCAGTCAGCTGCCTCCTCCCTCCTACCCCACACCCTTACCCCAGAACAGCTGTGGATCAGTAGCATGCCTCCTCCCTCCCACCCAGAACAGCTGTGGACCAGTCAGCTGCCTCCTCCCTCCCAATCCTCACCCTTACCCCAGAACAGCTGTGGATCAGTGAGCTGCCTCCTCCCTCCCACCCTTCACCCTTACCCCAGAACAGCTGTGGATCAGTCAGCTGCCTCCTCCCTCCCACCCTCCACCCTTACCCCAGAACAGCTGTGGACCAGTCAGCTGCCTCCTCCTTTTCAATCCCCACCCTTACCCCAGAACAGCTGTGGATCAGTGAGCTGCCTCCTCCCTCCCACCCTTCACCCTTACCCCAGAACATCTGTGGACCAGTCAGCTGCAGCCTCCCTCCCACCCTTCACCCTTACCCCAGAACAGCTGTGGATCAGTCAGCTGCATCCTCCCTCCTACCCCTCACCCTTACCCCAGAACAGCTGTGGATCAGTAACCTGCCTCCTCCCTCCTACCCCTCACCCTTACCCCAGAACAGCTGTGGATCAGTAGCCTGCCTCCTCCCTCCCACCCTTCACCCTTACCCCAGAACAGCTGTGGACCAGTCAGCTGCCTCCTCCCTCCCACCCTTCACCCTTACCCCAGAACAGCTGTGGACCAGTCAGCTGCCTCCTCCCTCCCACCCCTCACCCTTACCCCAGAACAGCTGTGGATCAGTAACCTGCCTCCTCCCTCCTACCCCTCACCCTTACCCCAGAACAGCTGTGGATCAGTCAGCTGCCTCCTCCCTCCTACCCCTCACCCTTACCCCAGAACAGCTGTGGATCAGTAGCATGCCTCCTCCCTCCCACCCAGAACAGCTGTGGACCAGTCAGCTGCCTCCTCCCTCCCAATCCTCACCCTTACCCCAGAACAGCTGTGGATAGTGAGCTGCCTCCTCCCTCCCACCCTCCACCCTTACCCCAGAACAGCTGTGGACCAGTCAGCTGCCTCCTCCCTCCCAATCCTCACCCTTACCCCAGAACAGCTGTGGATCAGTAACCTGCCTCCTCCCTCGTACCCCTCACCCTTACCCCAGAACAGCTGTGCACGAGTCAGCTGCCTCCTCCCTCCCACCCTTCACCCTAACCCCAGAACAGCTGTGGATCAGTCAGCTGCCTCCTCCCTCCCACCCCTCACCCTTACTTCAGAACAGCCGTGGATCAGTCAGCTGCCTCCTCCCTCCCACCCTCCACCCTTACCCCAGAACAGCTGTGGATCAGTCAGCTGCCTCCTCCCTCCCAATCCTCACCCTTACCCCAGAACAGCTGTGGATCAGTGAGCTGCCTCCTCCCTCCCACCCTTACCATTACCCCAGAACAGCTGTGGATCAGTAACCTGCCTCCTCCCTCCTACCCCTCACCCTTACCCCAGAACAGCTGTGGACCAGTCAGCTGCCTCCTCCCTCCTCCCCCTCACCCTTACCCCAGAACAGCTGTGGATCAGTAGCCTGCCTCCTCCCTCCCACCCAGAACAGCTGTGGACCAGTCAGCTGCCTCCTCCCTCCCAATCCTCACCCTTACCCCAGAACAGCTGTGGATCAGTGAGCTGCCTCCTCCCTCCCACCCTTCACCCTTACCCCAGAACAGCTGTGGATCAGTCAGCTGCCTCCTCCCTCCCACCCTCCACCCTTACCCCAGAACAGCTGTGGACCAGTCAGCTGCCTCCTCCCTCCCAATCCTCACCCTTACCCCATAACAGCTGTGGATCAGTAACCTGCCTCCTCCCTCGTACCCCTCACCCTTACCCCATAACAGCTGTGGATCAGTAGCCTGACTCCTCCCTCCCAACCTTCACCCTTACCCCAGAACAGCTATGGACCAGTCAGCTGCCTCCTCCCTCCCAATCCTCACCCTTACCCCAGAACAGCTGTGGATCAGTAGCCTGCCTCCTCCCTCCCACCCCTCACCCTTACCCCATAACAGCTGTGGATCATTCAGCTGCCTTCTCCCTCCCACCCTCCACCCTTACCCCAGAACAGCTGTGGACCAGTCAGCTGTCTCCTCCCTCCCAATCCTCACCCTTACCCCAGAACATCTGTGGACCAGTCAGCTGCCCCCTCCCTCCCACCCTTCACCCTTACCCCAGAACAGCTGTGGACCAGTCAGCTGCCTCCTCCCTCCCACCCTTCACCCTAACCCCAGAACAGCTTTGGACCAGTCAGCTGCCTCCTCCCTCCCACCCTTCACCCTAACCCCAGAACAGCTTTGGACCAGTCAGCTGCCTCCTCCCTCCCACCCTTCACCCTTACCCCAGAACAGCTGTGGACCAGTCAGCTGCCTCCTCCCTCCCACCCCTCACCCTTACCCCAGAACAGCTGTGGATCAGTAACCTGCCTCCTCCCTCCTACCCCTCACCCTTACCCCAGAACAGCTGTGGATCAGTCAGCTGCCTCCTCCCTCCTACCCCACACCCTTACCCCAGAACAGCTGTGGATCAGTAGCATGCCTCCTCCCTCCCACCCAGAACAGCTGTGGACCAGTCAGCTGCCTCCTCCCTCCCAATCCTCACCCTTACCCCAGAACAGCTGTGGATCAGTGAGCTGCCTCCTCCCTCCCACCCTTCACCCTTACCCCAGAACAGCTGTGGATCAGTCAGCTGCCTCCTCCCTCCCACCCTCCACCCTTACCCCAGAACAGCTGTGGACCAGTCAGCTGCCTCCTCCTTTTCAATCCCCACCCTTACCCCAGAACAGCTGTGGATCAGTGAGCTGCCTCCTCCCTCCCACCCTTCACCCTTACCCCAGAACATCTGTGGACCAGTCAGCTGCAGCCTCCCTCCCACCCTTCACCCTTACCCCAGAACAGCTGTGGATCAGTCAGCTGCCTCCTCCCTCCCACCCCTCACCCTTACCCCAGAACAGCTGTGGATCAGTCAGCTGCCTCCTCCCTCCTACCCCTCACCCTTACCCCAGAACAGCTGTGGATCAGTAACTTGCCTCCTCCCTCCCACCCTTCACCCTTACCCCAGAACAGCTGTGCACCAGTCAGCTGCCTCCTCCCTCCCACCCTTCACCCTAACCCCAGAACAGATGTGGATCAGTCAGCTGCCTCCTCCCTCCCACCCCTCACCCTTACCCCAGAACAGCTGTGGATCAGTCAGCTGCCTCCTCCCTCCCACCCTCCACCCTTACCCCAGAACAGCTGTGGACCAGTCAGCTGCCTCCTCCCTCCCAATCCCCACCCTTACCCCAGAACATCTGTGGACCAGTCAGCTGCCTCCTCCCTCCCACCCTTCACCCTAACCCCAGAACAGCTTTGGACCAGTCAGCTGCCTCCTCCCTCCCACCCTTCACCCTTACCCCAGAACAGCTGTGGATCAGTCAGCTGCCTCCTCCCTCCCACCCTCCACCCTTACCCCAGAACAGCTGTGGATCAGTCAGCTGCCTCCTCCCTCCCAATCCTCACCCTTACCCCAGAACAGCTGTGGATCAGTGAGCTGCCTCCTCCCTCCCACCCTTACCATTACCCCAGAACAGCTGTGGATCAGTCAGCTGCCTTCTCCCTCCCACCCTTCACCCTTACCCCAGAACAGCTGTGGACCTGTCAGCTGCCTCCTCCCTCCCAATCCTCACCCTTACCCCAGAACAGCTGTAGACACGTCCCCTCTCCCCCCATCACCTGTCCCTGCCCATGGCCAGACACATCCCCTCTCCCCCCACCACCTGCACCAGCTCATGGCCAGACACATCCCCTCTTCCCCCACCACCTGTCCCAGCCAGAACAGGTATGGATCAGTCAGCTGCATCCTCCCTCCCAACCCTCACCCTTACCCTCCTCACCTCTGCACCTGCCAGCCCAGGGCCATTTACATTTTTGGCATTTTGGTCAGCTGCTTCATATCCTTTCACTCCACATCTGGCCAGCTCTCCACCTACTTACTGTACCTTTCTTCCCTATTTTCAGAAGATCAACCAACATCCCAAGTCTCCAACCAAGAGGCCTATCATCTTGCAAGCTCAAGTCCACGTTCCCGCCAGTAAGCACCAAATAAATGCACCAAATAAATGCACATCAATGCCCTGCCCCCATCACCTGTCCCAGCTCATGGCCAGACACATCCCCTCTCCCCCCATCACCTGTCCCAGCTCATGGCCAGACACATCCCCTCTCCCCCCATCACCTGTCCCAGTTCATGGCCAGACACATCGCCTTTCTCCACACCACCTTGCATCCGTCACTTCGTAGCTTTCGTATATTGTGTCTTGCACACTTTAATCAAAGCACCCATACCAAAGATAAAATCTGTAGGAGTAGGAGTTGTGAGTCAACCTGGGCATTGCTTGCTGTACCTGCCTTGTACCATCCATGTATTAAGATGTACATGAGGCCCACATGGCAGTACAGTATCCTTAGAAAATTCGCAAACCCTGCATTGCCTGAACCCTCCAGCTTTCCTTTCAATTCCTAGGTCCTGAGCCATCCAGCCTTTCCACCAACCATGTATCCTGAGTCCTCCAGCCTTGCACTCAACCCCTAGGTCCTAAACCCTCCAGCCTTGCACTCAACCCCTGGGTCCTAAACCCTCCAGCCCACTGGGCAGGACAACTCGTAAGAATATTCTGGAACCCTGCCCCCTCGTGTGCTAGGCTGCACATCCTACCCCTTATCTCAGAACAGCTGTGGATCAGTGAGCTGCCTCCTCCCTCCCACCCTTCACCCTTACCCCAGAACAGCTGTGGATCAGTCAGCTGCATCCTCCCTCCTACCCCTCACCCTTACCCCAGAACAGCTGTGGATCAGTAACCTGCCTCCTCCCTCCTACCCCTCACCCTTACCCCAGAACAGCTGTGGATCAGTAGCCTGCCTCCTCCCTCCCACCCTTCACCCTTACCCCAGAACAGCTGTGGACCAGTCAGCTGCCTCCTCCCTCCCACCCTTCACCCTTACCCCAGAACAGCTGTGGACCAGTCAGCTGCCTCCTCCCTCCCACCCCTCACCCTTACCCCAGAACAGCTGTGGATCAGTAACCTGCCTCCTCCCTCCTACCCCTCACCCTTACCCCAGAACAGCTGTGGATCAGTCAGCTGCCTCCTCCCTCCTACCCCTCACCCTTACCCCAGAACAGCTGTGGATCAGTAGCATGCCTCCTCCCTCCCACCCAGAACAGCTGTGGACCAGTCAGCTGCCTCCTCCCTCCCAATCCTCACCCTTACCCCAGAACAGCTGTGGATAGTGAGCTGCCTCCTCCCTCCCACCCTCCACCCTTACCCCAGAACAGCTGTGGACCAGTCAGCTGCCTCCTCCCTCCCAATCCTCACCCTTACCCCATAACAGCTGTGGATCAGTAACCTGCCTCCTCCCTCGTACCCCTCACCCTTACCCCAGAACAGCTGTGCACGAGTCAGCTGCCTCCTCCCTCCCACCCTTCACCCTAACCCCAGAACAGCTGTGGATCAGTCAGCTGCCTCCTCCCTCCCACCCCTCACCCTTACTTCAGAACAGCCGTGGATCAGTCAGCTGCCTCCTCCCTCCCACCCTCCACCCTTACCCCAGAACAGCTGTGGATCAGTCAGCTGCCTCCTCCCTCCCAATCCTCACCCTTACCCCAGAACAGCTGTGGATCAGTGAGCTGCCTCCTCCCTCCCACCCTTACCATTACCCCAGAACAGCTGTGGATCAGTAACCTGCCTCCTCCCTCCTACCCCTCACCCTTACCCCAGAACAGCTGTGGACCAGTCAGCTGCCTCCTCCCTCCTCCCCCTCACCCTTACCCCAGAACAGCTGTGGATCAGTAGCCTGCCTCCTCCCTCCCACCCAGAACAGCTGTGGACCAGTCAGCTGCCTCCTCCCTCCCAATCCTCACCCTTACCCCAGAACAGCTGTGGATCAGTGAGCTGCCTCCTCCCTCCCACCCCTCACCCTTACCCCAGAACAGCTGTGGATCAGTCAGCTGCCTCCTCCCTCCCACCCTCCACCCTTACCCCAGAACAGCTGTGGACCAGTCAGCTGCCTCCTCCCTCCCAATCCTCACCCTTACCCCATAACAGCTGTGGATCAGTAACCTGCCTCCTCCCTCGTACCCCTCACCCTTACCCCATAACAGCTGTGGATCAGTAGCCTGACTCCTCCCTCCCAACCTTCACCCTTACCCCAGAACAGCTATGGACCAGTCAGCTGCCTCCTCCCTCCCAATCCTCACCCTTACCCCAGAACAGCTGTGGATCAGTAGCCTGCCTCCTCCCTCCCACCCCTCACCCTTACCCCATAACAGCTGTGGATCAGTCAGCTGCCTTCTCCCTCCCACCCTCCACCCTTACCCCAGAACAGCTGTGGACCAGTCAGCTGTCTCCTCCCTCCCAATCCTCACCCTTACCCCAGAACATCTGTGGACCAGTCAGCTGCCCCCTCCCTCCCACCCTTCACCCTTACCCCAGAACAGCTGTGGACCAGTCAGCTGCCTCCTCCCTCCCACCCTTCACCCTAACCCCAGAACAGCTTTGGACCAGTCAGCTGCCTCCTCCCTCCCACCCTTCACCCTAACCCCAGAACAGCTTTGGACCAGTCAGCTGCCTCCTCCCTCCCACCCTTCACCCTTACCCCAGAACAGCTGTGGACCAGTCAGCTGCCTCCTCCCTCCCACCCCTCACCCTTACCCCAGAACAGCTGTGGATCAGTAACCTGCCTCCTCCCTCCTACCCCTCACCCTTACCCCAGAACAGCTGTGGATCAGTCAGCTGCCTCCTCCCTCCTACCCCACACCCTTACCCCAGAACAGCTGTGGATCAGTAGCATGCCTCCTCCCTCCCACCCAGAACAGCTGTGGACCAGTCAGCTGCCTCCTCCCTCCCAATCCTCACCCTTACCCCAGAACAGCTGTGGATCAGTGAGCTGCCTCCTCCCTCCCACCCTTCACCCTTACCCCAGAACAGCTGTGGATCAGTCAGCTGCCTCCTCCCTCCCACCCTCCACCCTTACCCCAGAACAGCTGTGGACCAGTCAGCTGCCTCCTCCTTTTCAATCC